>JASDDO010000014.1:13794745-23794745 GCA_030015575.1 Agapanthus africanus
ACCGAGGAAGATCTACAAGGGTTGTAAGTTTTACATTTGCATGTGATGCTTAGTGTATGAACCCTAAAACTTCTAGCTACGATTCTCGTCGGGGCTAGCTTAGCACCTCTAAAATTTTGATTATGGCATGTGTGATGCCACCGAACCCTTGACCAGGTGCTAGGCCATCCCAGCACACATAACATCACAGGTCATCAACGTAAGTAAATATGCGCATCCCAATTGTCGTTGACATATAGCAACGAAACCGGCGATATCACATATTACACTTACGGTCACAGAAAAGAAAGTGTAAAACTACAATAGTTGGAATCCGCAATCTCCTCAGACATCGCATGCCTGACCAAATGAATTCCTTAGACATCGCATGCCTAACAATTATAAACCCCGCATTTTAGTCTCAAAATCGAAAACTCTTTTCAATATCAAGTCGGGCAATTCAACAAGATTCCCGACATCCTGATCGAATACTCGTCGCAAACTTCAGTAGGCGGCCGCACCCCCGACGCCGTCGACGAAGTGCACCAAGGCGGAACACCGCTACCGCGAGCACCCGAACGGATGCTTTCGGCGACAGGGTTCTCCTACAGTCACTTGGTCGGGGCTATGGAGTGAGGCTGTCTATTAAGTTTATCCGGCGAGTATCCGCGTACGCTACGTGATTGCGACGGACTTTTGATCACATCAAAATTCCGTGGCAACCGATCAAGTGAGACTAAAGTGCTACGTTTATAACATTCATTCAGTTATCTCATAACTTATTGTGAATTCCAATTATTGTATCCCATTCCGGATAAATAGAAAATGTCAAACTTTCCGATCGAACAATCGAACACCCAAGTTTTCCCGATACAGATCAACACATGAAATAAGTCTAACAACATTCAGTTCGTGCCTCAGTACCAACGGTCCAGCCGTAGAAGGGTCAAGTCAACGCCTCACATGTGGCACGCCGTACTGCCCCAAACCCGAAGGTTCAAAGGGCAGTTCAAGACGGTCACATAATCGAGTTAAGGTTTGTTGTCTTCTAGAGGGTCCATCGCGTTACTTGCACTACTTAGAATGTCGTTAAACTACGGAAAAATCCAACACTTGGAAATTTCCCGACAGGGGAAAAATTGGGTATTTATATCCGGTCGAACTTTTTAACATATTCTAAAATTTATCCGGAATGCCACACAGACAAAATCTGATAATCCGATCGAACATTCGAATCCCCAAAACAACCCAGAAAAATTCAACTCTTGAAAAATTATTAAAAATACCCAGGAAAACCAGCACTTTTAAATAGGAGTTACTGTGCAAACATCTCCTCACAAAACGACAAACAGGCCGCGGTTCCGCCGCACGAGCCATGCTCGTGCCGCGGAAACGCGGCGCTTAATGGAATTAAGACATCGTAATTTACAGTAACTCTTAGATATTCCTGCTGATATTTCTACATATTTTTAATACTGAAAAATCCATGTTTTTAGAAAAAGTCCAGAGAGCCATTTTGTGATTGGGTTTCGGGTTCGTTCGGATTCCAAACTTCGTCTAGACTTCGCCTAAGGCTCTAGCTAGGCTCTGATACCACTGTAGGGTTCCTAGGCATCCTAATGAGGTCTCACAAGGCATCAACCATGCCAACTTAAAATTTTACGGTGCCGAGAAACCCTAGACTAGATCGTTAACTAGAATTTTAGGCGAAAAGAAAATCTAGTTAACACTTAACTAAAGATAACGGAAATACAACCTTTGTAGATCCGGTGCTCCACCTCCATAGCTCCGCAATGAAGTGTCCTCGCTGTCCATATCAAGTCCCGGGCTCTAGCGTCGGCTTCATCGGAGAAAGAGCGGGCTAGGTCATCGACAACGTGCCGAAGATGATCTACGTCGAAGCATCGCAAGATCAAGCTCTCACTTCATCAAGTCTAGAAAACTTGTGAAGGAAACACACTCTACTACTTGGCAAGAGGTAGAGGATGAAGAAATAGGAAGTGGGTAGACTTTAGAATTGGATTTCTCACTCATTTCCATCAATCACCATTGATGGAGCTTGCTTTCTTCAAGTGAAGAAAGGAAGAAGAAGAAGAATTATCTTATGATATGAATTATTAAAATAGAAAAGAAAAACAATTCTTATCATAATCATACCATGGTTAGGTGTAGAGAATCAATCATGGTTAGTGGGAATGGTTAGGGTTAAGCATGAAACAAAAATGGTCACTAAGGTCAAAGCTTCATGAAGCTTCAACTAGAATACAAAACAAGCCACCATTTTCTTTTCATGCCTTTTATTTATCCAAAAGAATAAATAAATGAATAAATGAATAAGGAAATAGTAAACCCTAACCATTTCATTAACCAAGGTTTAATTCTTTACACTTAACCAAAAGGCATGTATCATCAAACATGATACAAGCAAGTGCACAAAATCATATCGCATATGCAATGCGCACAACCGAGTGAGAAAATCCATCTTAAGCAAACCGATACTAGTTAATGCAAAGTAATATATCAAATATATAATTATGCATTAAATCAACACTTGATTCAATGATCCGGCCATGTCGCACACAACCGACTGGTATACAATGTATCGGCTTATCGAATCAACGCTTGAATCGATAACTAGGTTATATCGCATACAACCATTCGACACATTGATCGCGAGAATGAAATACGGTATCACATACACGCATTATTCTCGGTCCCGCACATATCTCATATGCGCTCCTATTTCGTTTCGCTTGAGCCAGGAAACCTCTGTGTAGGACTCTAAAGACTCGTCAATACGCCGGCAGCAGATGATGATCATATCAAACACCCACAAGCCGCAAGCGGTCTGCTAAACGTAACGGCCACCCGGGTATTGAGCGATCTGAAGATCGACGAGCAAGCCCGCTCACACTCCAGTGAATCCAACCAGTAACACTACCGTACAGTCCGGTCTGATCGTCTGATATGTCGCATATCTCGCCTAGGGGTGGTAAACGTCAGACCCCAATAGCTCGATAAGTCGTGTCGATATGAGGTCTATAACAATTCGAGAAACTACTGGTAACACTTACCAGTATATCTCAGCAACCCTGGCCAGGGATTTCCTGTCATAGCCAATCGAACACAGCGCAACATCAACTCCCTATACCGGGAGAGACGAATCCCCTCCTATCGCTCATTGCCTCCATGTGACTCGGGACTGTACCCAAAAACCACCGTTTTGCACGCCCTCTTGGACGTGGTAAGATGGAAATCAAAGCACAGTGGGAACCACACAAGACTCTATGACGATCTCGGGTCTACAGACTACTCTGTACCAGTGTCACCAGAGAACTGCCATCTGACGTGAGGTATAATACCATCTGGGAGTTCTCGGCGATTCCGTCCAGTGTACCCAGTCTCCACTGAGCACCCGTATATCATCTCTGATGTCAAACACCGATGGATATGGGATCATCCATCGCCCATCTATATGGGTCGAGAAGGTACACGCTAGTCTACTCTGGTATATCGATGCCCCGTCTCGATACACCCACGACTAGGGACTTTGAAGGATGTACTTATGGACTATCATGTCCCCACTAGTATGATCCGCATCACAGTCCAGGTAGTCAAGTACACATCCTAAGGGCTTTACCAACATGTAACAGAGAGACAATCAGTGTACACGTTAAGGTAAAGTTCAACCAGATAGCATACTATCATGTCGAGCAAGAAAGTCCTCCCTATATATGTCCCAGCATCCACTACAATATACATCCTATGTACAGTAATGGCCTCTAGGGCATACATATAACTAACAGATCCTCCAATCGTTCTTGAAGACGATAGAGGAGAAACGTCAAATCCTCCACCTGCTCTGTCAACAGCCAAGGATAAGACAATCTCCAAAGCTGACCTAGACGAATATATAGCTCAGCAGATACGGGTTCACCGGGCGACCGAGGCAGCTGGTCAAGTTGTCAGGACGGGACGACCATATCCGAGCTGACCAGATCAAGTACCCGTCGGGCTACGCAATACCGAAATTCCACGTCTACAAGGGGACGGGCAATCCCCATCAACATGTGGCCCAGTTCAGGACGCTTTGTGGCAACACTGGTGGCGACGATAAGCTCTTGCTTCGCCAATTCGTCGGCAGCTTGTCAGAAACAGCGTTCGAATGGTATTCTGAGCTCCCGAACGATTCCATCAAAACGTTCGCTGAAATGGAATTGCTATTCACTCAGCGATTTGCGAGCGCCAGCGAACGTACCCCGATAACGGCATTGATTAATGCCATGGTGAAACCAGGTGAGACATGGGTCCAGTATGCTATACGCTGGCGAAACTTGTGGTCGAAATGCGAACAACGCATTGAGGAAGCGCCCGCGGTGGGCATGTTCGTGGGTACCCTAGATCCTCATGCAACTATCTCACAGTTCATGATGTTCTTTAAGCCAACCACGTTCCAGGCTTTGATCGACAAGTTGGCCCAGATGGACCAGATGGGTCACAGACCGTCTCCCCCGAAGCCAGAACCTCGGAATGATAAGGGTAAAGGGAAGGCAACCTTCGTTGCGAACGCTCAGCGGCAACCTTCGTTGCGAACGCTCAGCAGCAACCCAGTGCCCCAAAGCTGGTGGATCAGCTGGAAGAAAGACGGCGGTATTACAATGAGAAAATGAAGCGTCCTTACTCATTCCCGCAGGATAAGACGAAGAGGCTATTCGAGTTGGCAATACGCAACAAGCTTATCAACTTGCCAAACCCAAGGCGACCGCCGCAACCCAGTGAGGTGAATAACCCCAGCTACTGCCCTTACCATCAAACGGTAAGCCATCTGATTGAGGATTGCTTCGTCTTCAAAGGATGGATTGAAGATCAATACCTACAGGGTAAGTTTGCGCTGTCCGAGAAGTGGAAGGTAAACCCGCCACAACCTCACACTTCTAAGAAGATGGACACACCGGGGGCAACTTGTTCTTTCATTGAAGAAGCTCCATGGGAAATCGTGTTTTCAGCAAAAACTAAAAGAATGCTGAATGAGCTCCAGACATGCCCGGTAGTCAAGTGGAAGAACCCGCTGGAACCCTAGATCATTGAAGGGATGCTAAAGCCGCGCCCAACTCCGAAGATCAATGGTGATGGCCCGAGCACTCACATCCAGCCGTCGAAATCTTCAAAGAAGAAGAAGAAGAAATCTAAGAAGCCCATGAAGCCTGGCAATAAGCGTACGGACTTACAAAAGCAGATTGGCGCGCTGGAGGAATATAACCAGAAAGCACGAACTCCCATCACACTCCAAGAGTTCCTCAACCACATCTTTCAAGAGGAAGATGAGGGGGAGAGTTCGTCGGATGAATCCGAGGGATACGTGGCAAGTTGTAATGTGATCTCCCACTCGTTTACCGACGATGAAAAAACTCCTGGCACTAAGAAACTGGGGGCAGAGCCTGAACCGGAGCTTGTGTGGCCAACGGACGAAATGATCGACGTCTTTCTAGACGAGATTCGTTTGAAAAGTAAAGACGACCAATAGCGTGAGATGGCCGCATCGGAAGGAGCCAAACGCAGGCGATTAAACGAAAGAGTTGAGGTACTCCCTCCAGATCGAAAGGCGCCCGACACGGATAAAAACGTATTCAAGACGAGGAAAAGGTTTGCCAAAGCCATTGATTTATCTCAAAAACTATCTATTACCGCAATCAAGAACGGCGTCACATGTAGCTAGCCGGTGAATACGGGTCGGTCCACAGGGATGTTGTGAATTTCCTAATCGCTCTTACGAGTTAATTCCGAAAGGTGTTCGGAATGATTATTAAATCTAAAAAAACTGAATTAATCTATATCTAAATCTTGCTAGGGTTAGGTCTAGGTTAAGTTTGGAAAGTCAATAAATCTCACCGCTTTCTATACCCATATGAAGATCTAATTAGGTGTTATGGTAAATATTAATAAAAGGGATTAGGATGATTGGGAAGATTGTTCTTCCTCTAGATCCTTGTCCTTCCTTTAGAAATCTTTACCCTAACCTCCATGGAAAACCTTAAAATCTGGGCCTTTAGACTACGGTATCACCGCTACCTCATGGGTAGAATGCCGTAGGGAGCGGAATAAGAAGGTATGCATGGAGTTCTATGAAAATATATGACGGGCAAGAAAGGGGATGAGAGATCTTCGTCTCTCAAACCTTCCCCAGATCTAACCCTAACAAGTGAGGAGACTACTCACTCATTAGGGAATTAAAATACATTTATCTAGGGCAGAGAATAAAAGATTAACTAGGGCAAGGAATTAAATTTATCTAGGGCAAGAATAGAAAATTAACCTAGGGCAGAAAATAAAGAACTTACAAAAAATGATGCTCTCCAAAAGAATGCTGAAATTTATTAATGAAGGGAGGCATAGGGTTTACAATGATTTAGAGTTCTGTTTATAGGAAATAGAAACCCTAGGTTACATTTTGATCCGCATGTATACAATTACAAAAATAGCCCTAGGTTGACTTGGTCAGCGCCGCTTGAAATTATAGTAAAATTTTTACTTTCCAATTCCTTACAACTGTCGCGGAACCGCGGCCTAGGTAGGGATTGGGCCGCGGTTCCGCGGCCCAATAGAATGATCATTGGCTGAAAACATGTGGGCTGCTTCAGGGCTTCTTGGGATTCCTATTTCTTATGTTCTTTTCTCAATTTGGCTTCTAGGTTCCTTCCAGATTTTCAATGAACAATTGCAGTGGACTTTAACCGTTTGCCTTGATCTTCTGGATCTTGCGTTGCCTTGTTGATTGTGAATTGTTCTTCGTCTAGGCTTGATTAAGATCCTCTTATTTGTTGGTCAAAGTCCACTTTTGCATCGTCTTTTCATCGTTTTCACTGTTTCCTGTCCAAGAACCTGTAACATGTAACATGTAGTAGACATGCGTCAAAAGCACCTGTTTATTTATAAAAAGAATAAGAATGGGGAATATAATAATGCAATATTATGGTGTGAACAAATACCCCCAAACTTATCTTTTGCTCGTCCTCGAGCAAACTTATTTTTATTCACTAAAATCCTAACCGCACTTTCGCAGGGAAACGCGATTGCACTGAGCACGTGCAACAAGCCGTTAAACCTCCAGGTGTCCCTAGTAGGAGGAGTGTTGTCTCCTGAGGGTTTTCAGCGGATACTACCCACAAAATCCTATCAATTCAGCCCATCAACTTTTGTTCTCCAATTAGGTCTTCTAACAAGGAATTCTATTATCGTAGACTCGTAAATTATCCACCCATATTCTTCACGCTTCCACATTATTTAACTTAAGATTATATATGTCATGCGGACCTACTTAGCTTTCGGCATTTCTTAAATTTTCCTTCTAGGTTTCCATCTCCACTTAGGAATTTCTATCAACTCTACTAAAGATACAAGTTCTATTTTTCATTCCTTTCTCTCATCTAAACTCCAATCACATATCCCCACGTGTGTGTATAAGTCACCCCTACACTTGGAAATTCAAATCAAGCAATCATGCTCTCGTCCGTTGTCCAAAGCACTTCTTAATTGGTGAATTTTTAATTGAATTTGCTTACACATCCTTCATGCGACCGTTAATACTTCTTGAGGTACCAACGACCGATTACAAGATGCGTTTGCACTTTAAAGCGTAATTCCTAGTCTTGCAACACCCAAGGCTTTAGCAGTGACTCCTAAACCAGTTGATCTAAGGCACTAGGTGATGAAGCACCCTCGCTAAATATTTTTCTATTTTTTGCAGCCTTAAGTAATCACAAAAACCAGTGTCCATTTTTTTATTCTTTATTCACACTTATATATATATTTTTTATTTTCTTCGTACTAAGAACTTTAGACAAGAGCATTTCAAGGTCTCTCCTACTATTCCAAGTTTCAAGGTGCATGATTGTGCAATTTGTAGGGTATACGTTTTCAGAATCTAGACTTAAGCTAAGAACTATTTTTCAAACTTATACTCTAATAAGAACATCAATACTCTTCCCTTGTTTCGACTTAGCCCAAGAACTGAATCTAAAATTTGCCTATTTCTAAATAATCTACAAAGCATATACTTTCTACCGTTAAACTTTAAGGAATGTTATTTTTAGGGTTTTTTAATTCACTAAGTCTACGTTCTAGTTGTTCCTAGCCAGTTAACCTATCTGTCAAACTCAAGTCAATTAGCCAAAATTGAATACAATAATTTTTATAATTTTTGAAATTTTTAAATTTTTATGGGTTTTCAAATAAGTATGCAAATGCAAAAATATGTACAAATGAATGCGAAGGAAGAAGACGTACCGAGCATATCCCCAAACTTGAAATTGACAGTGTCCTCACTGTCATACTAAACCAAGAGGGTCAAAATGCTGATACTTCCCTGTTTATTTATTTATATAAAAAAAAATTATATTTTTAATGTTTTGAATTTTTTTTTATTTTTTATAGAAAAAGAAAAAAAAATATATACATATATACAACAAGGTTCCCCCCAAACTTAAGCTTGGCCTTGCACAAGCCAAAGGTTAGCACCAACCATTCAAAAATCTTATCGTGGTAATGGCCGAGTTGGTGAAAGAATAAAGTAGAAAGAAAAGAAATGAGAAGCACGCGAGACCGTGTGGGAAGAAGAGAATATGGTCTCGGTGGGGGAGAAGAATGGCGGAAAGAAGAAAGAAGGGTTGCGCGATCTTGAGGGTGTAAATCGAGTGAATAAATTAGCGCAATTTGTGATGACCGATATGTTATAAGCGATTGCGCTAACCTATCAACCCGTCGGGAAATGGGGTCAAATCCCTCAAGATTCGCAAGAAAACATGGGTACGCCGAACTTGGTATAGGAGATGAAAACGTAACGGTCACTTGTACGGTCGGAATAATAGGAATGACGAAAGGAAGGGAATTAGGGATAGTATCATTCTCACCGTAGTAAACTGTCTCGAACTTGAAAGATTCCATTAATGGTTCGAAACTACTGTAATCAACAGAGTCTGATGGTTCAATTAACTCATCTGAAAATGTAAAGGACTCAAACTCGGGTGGTGAGTCATCAACATCGTCCGAAAAAGTGAAACACTCGTACGTGTTATTGGCTGTGAGAGCTGTGTCAGATTCAAAGGAAAATTTTTCAAGCTCACAGTCTTCAAGCGTGGTCGGAACGATGGAAAGGAGGGAGGGTGATTTAGTTAAACGTTTAAGAGGATGAATTGGAAAATCCGACACATCAAAGAAAAATGGTTCAACCTCAATATGATCCTCAAAACTCTCCTCAATACTATCCTCAATATTTAACTCATCCATGCCATTATCATCAAAATCAAGACGCATATGAGATTCACGAGAAACATTTAATAACTCGGGATGATGATTTGCACATAAAATTTCAATTAAATCGATAGGTTCATCATCCGAAATATTCCCGGCGTCTATATCCTCAATCAAGTGAAAATTAATTTCTTTAGACACCTCATCAAAAGCATGGATATGTATCGATTTAGGTTCTAGAGTGGAGGTGTAAAGGTCGAAAGGATTAAGTGTGGTTTCACTCGAAAGGGGTTCTTCACAATTTGGCAAATCAAGCACTACAAAATCACACAACTCGTTTTTATTTTCAACAGGTGAACTATTTAGGGCGGTCGATGGAAAACCGGAGTTGTGGGCTTCAATTGGGTAAGGATAAATTTGATTTGTAAATCCTCTCACATTCTCACTCTGTCCAACCGCCTCCTTATACATTGAAAAATTTGAAGCTAGTTGGAAACTAGCTACCGGTTCACTAGGTTGCATAAGAGCGGCCACGGACGCTTCCACATTCCTGGTCATTTTATTTGTTGCTGCGATATACGCCTCCAACGACTCTTCCAAACTAGACTTGGGTGGTAAGGGGGTTTCGGCAAAAGATTCGAAATGGTGTGGATATGCAAAACTCCCAACAGGCTGTGTAGAAACGGTGTCTAGTGAAGGTGGGAAGGTCGGGTAGGATGATAGGAAGTGGGTGGTAGGACAGGGATAGGGTCAACATCTGGATAAAAAGGTGAATAATCTTGTGGATCCCAAGAACTAGATGTGTGGAGAGGGATGAAAGATTGGCTGCGAGATTGAGCAATATGCTCAGAAATGGACATCGGCCTAGAAGGACTTGAAGAAGTGGTATCAACATATGTAGGTGGTAAAGGTTGACTCGGTTGACACGAAATGGGTTGAAAAGTCAAACTGTTTCTCCTAGACGCCTCTATTTGATCTTTCAAAGATATTTTTGGCAAGGAAGGATCGTCTTTAAATTGACCGAACAAATTGACATACGACGCAAAATTAGGTTCGGGATACCAAAGTTCGGCTAATGATTTATTATGTGGGGTACCCATGTTGGAAGAAAGGGTGAAAAGAAAGAATGTTTGTGGGGGTGCAAGGATTTGTTTGGGGCAAAAAATTTGCAAGTTTCCTAATAATAATTTTCCTTTATCTTTTTCTTTACTTGATAATTGTTGCAAAAAAGATTTTTAGTTAAAGATATGCAACCGAAAAATATTACTTGCAATCAGTTATTATTTAAGCATATCACAAGAATCTTTATTTGGAAAAATTGTTGCAAAAAAATATTCGAGAAAAGATATGCAACAAAAAAGATTACTTGCAATCAATTTCTATTTTGAGCGGGGCCCAAAAATCCTGCACAAGATTGTTATTTGGAAGGGAATATATTTCTAAAGTGCACAAAATCCTGCAGGCATTTCCAGAAAAGATATTTCAAAAATTACACAGGAGGAACAAAGGAAGCTTACAGAGCAAATTTCACGAACAGAGGACACCAAAAGGCCGTGTTTCCGCGGTATAAACGCGTTACTGCCGCATTTTCGCTGCAGTCTAGTCAGCACGAGTCCCCAAAATTTTTCTGTTGCTCTGACTCGACAAGACGGCCGCGGTTCCGCGGTCTAAGGTAGGTTTTGGCCGCGGAAAGGCGGCGCTTTGGCGGTTCACTGCTCCAAAAAAAATCCACTGTTCTGTCGTTTAAAATATCTTCTGTTCCGATATCCCGTTTTCTGTTTCGTTTTCTGGAAATTTTCAGATCCGAATTTGTATATCCTGCAAAATTCAAACAACAAACTATCCCTTCCAAAAATAACAGATTATATATATTTTTTGTATTTTTTGATTTTTATGATTTTTATGATTTTTTAATTTTGATTAACCCGAAATTGCAAAAAGGAAAGTTCTACGCCATCCCCGGCAACGGCGCCATTTGATTGTATAGTGGTGAGTATTCCCGCCTGTTCGGTAATACTCACCACTATACTATTTGTTCACACCATAATATTGCATTATTATATTCCCCATTCTTATTCTTTTTATAAATAAACAGGTGCTTTTGACGCATGTCTGCTACATGTTATAGGTTACAGGTTCTTGGACAGGAAACAGTGAAAACGATGAAAAGACGATGCAAAAGTGGACTTTGACCAACAAATAAGAGAATCTTAATCAAGCCTAGACGAAGAACAATTCACAATCAACAAGGCAACGCAAGATCCAGAAGATCAAGGCAAACGGTTAAAGTCCACTGCAATTGTTCATTGAAAATCTGGAAGGAACCTAGAAGCCAAATTGAGAAAAGAACATAAGAAATAGGAATCCCAAGAAGCCCTGAAGCAGCCCACATGTTTTCAGCCAATGATCATTCTATTGGGCCGCGGAACCGCGGCCCAATCCCTACCTAGGCCGCGGTTCCGCGACAGTTGTAAGGAATTGGAAAGTAAAAATTTTACTATAATTTCAAGCGGCGCTGACCAAGTCAACCTAGGGCTATTTTTGTAATTGTATACATGCGGATCAAAATGTAACCTAGGGTTTCTATTTCCTATAAATAGAACTCTAAATCATTGTAAACCCTATGCCTCCCTTCATTAATAAATTTCAGCATTCTTTTGGAGAGCATCATTTTTTGTAAGTTCTTTATTTTCTGCCCTAGGTTAATTTTCTATTCTTGCCCTAGATAAATTTAATTCCTTGCCCTAGTTAATCTTTTATTCTCTGCCCTAGATAAATGTATTTTAATTCCCTAATGAGTGAGTAGTCTCCTCACTTGTTAGGGTTAGATCTGGGGAAGGTTTGAGAGACGAAGATCTCTCATCCCCTTTCTTGCCCGTCATATATTTTCATAGAACTCCATGCATACCTTCTTATTCCGCTCCCTACGGCATTCTACCCATGAGGTAGCGGTGATACCGTAGTCTAAAGGCCCAGATTTTAAGGTTTTCCATGGAGGTTAGGGTAAAGATTTCTAAAGGAAGGACAAGGATCTAGAGGAAGAACAATCTTCCCAATCATCCTAATCCCTTTTATTAATATTTACCATAACACCTAATTAGATCTTCATATGGGTATAGAAAGCGGTGAGATTTATTGACTTTCCAAACTTAACCTAGACCTAACCCTAGCAAGATTTAGATATAGATTAATTCAGTTTTTTTAGATTTAATAATCATTCCGAACACCTTTCGGAATTAACTCGTAAGAGCGATTAGGAAATTCACAACATCCCTGTGGACCGACCCGTACTCACCGGCTAGCTGCAAAGCGACGCCGTTCTTGATTGCGGTAATAGATATTTTTTGAGATCAATCAAATGGCGCCGTTGCCGGGGATGGCGTAGAAATTTCCTTTTCGCAATTTCGGGTTAATCAAAATTAAAAAAATCTGAAAAATCATAAAAAAATATAAAAATATTTAATCTGTTATTTTTGGAAGAGATACTTTGTTGTTTGAATTTTTGCAGGATATACAAAAATCGGATCTGGAAATTTCCAGAAAGTGGAACAGAAAACAACAGATCAGAACAGAGAGAGATTGCAAAAACAGAGCAGTGAAATTTTTCTGGAGATCTGAACCGACACCCCGACCGCGCTTCCGCCGCTCAAACCCCAATTTTACCGCGGAAACGCGGTGGAAAAGTGACATCACACGCTGCAAATTTTTCTGGCGGCTTAAATCTTCTTGCAGACCGCGGAACCGCGGTGTTAGAGCTCTGTTGCCGCGGAAGGGCGGCGCTCTGGTGGCATCTTCTTCTGGAAAATTTTCTGTAAGATCTTCTGTTTCTCTTCTGTAATTTTTGAAATATCTTTTCTGAAAAGTACCTGCAGGATTCCGTGCACTATAAAAATATTTCCGCTTCCAAATAACAATTTTGTGCAGGATTTTTTTGCGCCTAGTTTAAAATAGAAATTGATTGCAAGTAATCTTTTTTTGTTGCATATCTTTTCTCGAATATCTTTTTGCAACAATTTTTTCCAAATAAAGATTCTTGTGATATGCTTAAAATAATAACTGATTGCAAGTAATATTTTTCGGTTGCATATCTTTAATTAAAAATCTTTTTGCAACAATTTTCAATTAAAGAAAAAGAAAATGGAAAATTAGTATTAGAAAACTTGCAAACTTTTGCCGCAAATAAATCCTTGCACCAATCAACCTTCTTTCTTTTCCCCTTCTTCTAACATGGGTACCCCACATAATAAATCACTTGCCGAACTTTGGTATCCCGAACCTAATTTTGCGTCATACGTCAATTTGTTCGGTCAATTTAAAGACGATCCTTCCTTGCCTAAAATATCGTTGAAAGATCAAATAGAGGCGTCTAGGAGAAACAGTTCGACTTTTCAACCCACTTTGTGTCAACCGAGTCAACCTTTACCACCTCCATATGTTGATACCACTTTTTCAAGTCCTTCTGTCACTCCTAAGCCGATGTCCATTGCTGAGCATATTGCTCAATCTCGCAGCCAATCTTTCACCCCTCTCCACTCATCTAGTTTTAGGGGACCGCACGATTATTCACCTTTTTATCCACATGTTGACCCTACCCCAGTCCATCACCCACTTCCTACCAGTCCTACCCGATTTTTCCACCTTCACTAGACAATGTTTCTACACAGCCATTAGGGAGTTTTACATATCCAAACAATTTCGAATCTTTTACCGAAACACCCTTACCATCCAAGTCTAGTTTGGAAGAGGCGTTGGAGGCGTATATCGCAGCAACAAACAAAATGGTTAGGAATGTGGAAGCGTCCGTGGCCACCCTTATGCAACCTAGTGAACCGGTGGCTAGTTTCCAACTAGCTCCAAATTTTCCAATGTATGAGGAGGTGGTTGGACTGAGTGAGAATGAGAGAGGATTTCCAAATCAAACCTACCCTTACCCAATTGAAGCCCACAACTCCAGTTTTCCATCGAATGTCCTAAATGATTCACAAGTTCAAAATGAAAACGAGTTGTGTGATTTTGTAGTGTTTGATTTGCCAGATTGTGAAGAACCCCTTTCGAGTGAAACCAGACTTAATCCTTTCGATCTTTACACCTCCACTCTTGAACCTAAATCGATAAATATCCATGCTTTTGATGAGGTGTCAGAAAAAATTGATTTTCTCTTGATTGAGGATATAGACGCCGGGAATATTTCGGATGATGAACCCGTCGATTTAATTGAAATTTTATGTCTAATTCATCATCCCGAGTTATTAAATGTTTCTCCCGAATCTCATATGCGTCTAGATTTTGATGATAATGGCATGGATGAGTTAAATATTGAGGAGAGTCTTGAGGATAATATTGAGGTTGAATTATTTTTGTTTGATGTGTCTGATTTTCCAAGTCATCCTCCTGAACCTTTGACTATTATATCACCCTCCCTCCTTCCCATCGTTCCGACCCCGCTTGAAGACTGTGAACTTGAAAATTTTTCCTTTGAATCTAACACAGTTCTCACAGATGATCACACCTACGAGTGTTTCACTTTTTCGGACGATGCTGATGACTCACCGCCCGAGTTTGAGTCCTTTACATTTTCAGATGAGCCATCAGACTCGGTTAATTATAGTAGTTTCGAACCATTAATGGAATCTTTCAAGTTCGAAACAGTTTACTACGGTGAGAAAGATACTATCCCTAATTCACTTCCTTTCGTCTCTCCTATTGTCCCGACCGTACAAATGACCGTTACGCTTTCATCTCCTATACCAAGTTCGGCATACCCATGTTTTCTTGCGAATCTTGAGGGATTTGACCCCATTTCCAGACGGGTTGATAGGTTAGCGCAATCGCTTATAACACATCGGTCATCACATATTGCGCTAATTTATTCACTCGATTTACACCCTCAAGTTCGTGCGATCCTTCTTTCTCCTTTCCGCCCTTCTTCTCCCCCACCGAGACCATATTCTACCATTCTTCTTTCCACACGGTCTCGCGTGTTTCTCATTTCTTTCATCTCCACCCCATTCTTGCACCGACTATACCTTTACCATGATAAGATTTTTGAATGGTTGGTGCTAACCTTTGGCTTGTGTAAGGCCAAGCTTAAGTTTGGGGGGGGTCTTTGTATTTATGTACATATATTTTTGTTTTCTTTTTCTAAATAAAAAAAAAATTCAAAACATTAAAAATATATATAAAAAAATATGTAAATAAATAAACAGGGGAGTGCCGACATTTTGACCCTCTTGGTTCAGCATGACAGTGAGGACACAGTCAAGTTCAAGTTTGGGGGTATGCTCGGTAAGTCTTCTACCTTCGCATTCATTTGTATATATTTTTGTATTTGCATATTTATTTGAAAACACATAAAAATTTAAAATTTTCAAAAATTATAAAAATTATTGTATTCAATTTTGGTTTATTTGACTCGAGTTTGACAAATAGGTTAACTGGCTAGGAACAACTAGATCTTAGACTTAGTGAATTAAAAACCCTAAAAATAACATTCCTTAAAGTTTAACGGTAGAAAGTATATGCCTTGTAGTTTATTTAGAAATAGACAAATTTTGGGTTCATTTCTTAGGCTAAGTCGAAATAAGGGAAGAGTATTGATGTTCTTATTAGAGTATAAGTTTGAAAAATAGTTCCTAGCTTAAGTCGAGATTCTGAAAACGTAAACCCTACAATTTGCACAATCACGCACCTTGAAACTTGGAATAGTAGAAGAGACCTTGAAATGCTCTTGTCTAAAGTCCTTAGTACAATGAAAATAAAAGGAAAAAAAAAGTGAATAAAGAAAAAAATGGACACTGGTTTTTGTGATTACTTAAGGCTGTAAAAAAAATAGAAAAGTATTTAGCAAGGGTGCCTTATCACCTAGTGCCTTAGACCAACTGGTTTGGGAGTCACTGCTAAAGCCTTGGGTGTTGCAAAACTAGGAATTACGCTTAAATGTGCAAACACATTTTGTAATCGGTTGTTGGTACCTCAAGAAGTATTAACGGTCGCATGAAGGATGTGTAAGCAAAATTCAATTAAAAATTCACCTACTAATAAGTGCTTTGGACAATGGACGAGAGTACGATTGCTTGATTTGAATTTCCAAGTGTAGGGGTGATATTTACACACACGTGGGGATATGTGATTGGAGTTTAGATGAGAGAAAGGAATGAAGAATAAAACTTGTATCTTTAGTAGGGTTGATA
This sequence comes from Agapanthus africanus, assembly GCA_030015575.1. Classification (NCBI taxonomy): domain Eukaryota; kingdom Viridiplantae; phylum Streptophyta; class Magnoliopsida; order Asparagales; family Amaryllidaceae; genus Agapanthus; species Agapanthus africanus. The sequence continues at coordinate 13,811,161 of JASDDO010000014.1, forward strand.
GAAATTCCTAAGTGGAGATGGAACCCTAGAAGGAAAACTTAGGAAATGCCGAAAGCTAAGTAGATCTGCAAGATATATATAATCTTAAGTTAAATGATGAGGAAGTGTGAAGAATATGGGTGGATAATTTACAAGTAAAAGATAATAGAATTCTTAGTTAGAAAACCTAATTGGAGAATAAAAGTCAATGGGCCGAGTTGATAGGATTTTGTAGGTAGTATCCGCTGAAAACCCTCAGGAGACAACACTCCTCCTACTAGGGACACCCAGAGGTTTAACGGCTTGTTGCACGTGCTCAGTGCAATCGCGTTTCCCTGCGAAAGTGCGGTTAGGTTAGGATTTTAGTGAATAAAAATAAGTTTGCTCGAGGACGAGCAAAAGATAAGTTTGGGGGTATTTGTTCACACCAGAATATTGCATTATTATATTCCTCATTCTTATTATTTTTATAAATAAACAGGCGCTTTTGACGCATGTCTGCTACATGTTACAGGTTACAGGTTCTTAGACAGAAAACAGTGAAAATGATGTAAAGACGATGAAAAAGTGGACTTTGACCAACAAATAGAAGACTCTTGATCAAGCCTACATCAAAGATAGAATTCACAATGTACAAGGTAACGCAAGGTCCAAAATTACAAAGCGAACGGTTAAAGATCCATTGCAAATTGTTTACTGGAAATCTGGAACCAACCTAGAAGCCCAAATGGAATAGAACGTATAGAAACAGGAAGACAAAGTCACCAGAAGCCAGTACCAGAAATTACAGATCCCAAGTCTTCAAGTTGGCCGCGGAACCGCGGCAAAACCCTGGCTGCGGCCGCGGTTCCGCGGCCGTATTGCGCAATCAGGAGCTGAAAATTTTACCTAAACTTGATGCGACGTTGACTGGTCTTTATAGGGCTATTTTTGTAAATGTAGATGTGCGGATCAAAATGTACCCTAGGGTTTCCTATTCTTTATAAATAGGAACTCTAATCATTGTAATTCTGGATGCCTCCTTATGCCTCCCTTCATTAATAAATTTCAGCATTCTTTTGGAGAGCATCATTTTTTGTAAGTTTTTTATTTTCTGCCCTAGGTTAATTTTCTATTCTTGCCCTAGATAAATTTAATTCCTTGCCCTAGTTAATCTTTTATTCTCTGCCCTAGATAAATGTATTTTAATTCCCTAATGAGTGAGTAGTCTCCTCACTTGTTAGGGTTAGATCTGGGGAAGGTTTGAGAGACGAAGATCTCTCATCCCCTTTCTTGCCCGTCATATATTTTCATAGAACTCCATGCATACCTTCTTATTCCGCTCCCTACGTCACTCTACCCACGAGGTAGCGGTGATACCGTAGTCTAAAGGCCCGGATTTTAAGGTTTTCCATGGAGGTTAGGGTAAAGATTTCTAAAGGAAGGACAAGGATCTAGAGGAAGAACAATCTTCCCAATCATCCTAATCCCTTTTATTAATATTTACCATAACACCTAATTAGATCTTCATATGGGTATAGAAAGCGGTGAGATTTATTGACTTTCCAAATTTAACCTAGACCTAACCCGAGCAAGATTTAGATATAGATTAATTCAGTTTTTTTAGATTTAATAATCAATCCGAACACCCTTCGGAATTAACTCGTAAGAGCGATTAGGAAATTCACAACATCCCTGTGGTCTGACCCGTACTCACCGGCTAGCTGCAAAACGACGCCGTTCTTGATTGCGGTAATAGATATTTTTTGAGATCAAATGGCGCCGGCTTATATTGACTTGTTCTTCCTGTTTCTATATGTTTTTTCTCAATTGGGCTTCTAGGTTGGTTCCAGATTTCCAGTGAACAATTTGCAATGGATCTTTAACCGTTCGCTTTGTAATTTTAGACCTTGCGTTGCCTAGTACATTGTGAATTCTATCTTTGATGTAGGCTTGATCAAGAGTCTTCTATTTGTTGGTCAAAGTCCACTTTTTCATCGTCTTTACATCATTTTCACTGTTTTCTGTCTAAGAACCTGTAACCTGTAACATGTAGCAGACATGCGTCAAAAGCACCTGTTTATTTATAAAAAGAATAAGAATGGGGAATATAATAATGCAATATTCTGGTGTGAACAGCCATGTCAATGGGAATGAAACTACCACCCTCGGAAGGAAACACGCTCAATGGGGCGGAGAGGCATCCTAATTACTGCTCATATCATCGGAAGATTTCACACCCCACTGAGGAGTGCGGCGCTTTTAAGACATGGTGGCAGGAATATGTTGCTCATCGGCAACATTTTAAGCGAATGAAACGCAGAACTCGTCGGGAGCAGAGAAGTACGACCGAAGGACGCAAAAGAACTACCGGTAACTGTTACACGGTCAACGCTGGGGGATCGCAGGTGCTCACATTCGGGAGCGATTCTGACGAGGAAATGGCTCTTAGCCCCCTCTTTAAAGAGTCCACCTCGGGAAAAGAGGAAGAACCAGAAGCCTGCGAAAACATTCAGCTGCGCAATCGCACGCTTCCAGAAAAGAATCTCGGACCCGCAACTAGAAAAGATAAGGGAAAGGAAAAGGTCGCTGAGGATATCACCTTAGATGACCAAGTTATGAAAGAGCTGACTGCCAAGGACCCACCTAAGAAGAATAGGGTGGACTACAACATCCTAGCGCACCTGAGGAAGCTACCCTCGCAGCTCAGCATTCTCGACGCCCTCCTGTTATCGAAGGAAGCGAGAGATTCATTAATCAAGGCGCTACAAGAGCCCGAACAATTCCAAGCCTTCCTTGCCGAAGAAAGGATGAAGGATGAACCGGAAGAAGTGCACACGGCCGATATCACTTTCGGTGACGAAGACCTGCTCCAAGGGACGTGCGACCACAACTGTCCCCTATACGTCTCTGGATATTGCCATGATATAAAGATAAGCAAAATCTTGGTTGACAATGGGTCTTCCGTCAATCTCCTCAACGTGCGGGTGTTAAAGGAGATTTGCATGAGCGTCCAGCACCTTGCTCGGGACAAGATCACCATCTCCGGGTTCGACTCCCAATCATCGAGAACTCTTGGGTCTGTGATATTGACGCTACGCTTTGGGCTACTCGTCACGGACATTAAGTTTCATGTCATAGATGCCAAGATATGTTACAATGCTCTGCTCGGCCGACCTTGGTTACACGAGTACAACATCATCCCTTCTACGCAACATCAGTGTATGAAGTATTTCAAGGATGGTCTCGAGTATACCATAACAGGTGAGCTAAACCCATTCTCCGTGAACGAACAAATACGAAGATGCAAAGTACTTTTTGCCAGATTTCGAGGATACAGAGAGATGTCGCAAACCGGAAAACAAAGCCGTGGCCACCATTCCTATTTTCGGGAGTGATACCGAAGAAGAAAAAGAGATAGTTTACTCTGGGCCGTCTCGACGCAACGACCCGGGACCATCCGCCCCCATATTGATCTTCGGAAGCGACTCGGAAGATGAGGTTAATGTCGTGCTCTCCAGTCGGCCGCCAATACAAGAATTCCCTGGTGATGATCAGAGTTTGCAAATCACCATGATTCCGTGGGAACACTACAAAGATCTCGATGCACTTGAAGCTTACAATGTGCAGGACCTGCAGACGTTTTACGTCCCTCCCAAGCAAAAGGGTGAAAAGGCGATCCTATTCTATCGACCCACAGAAACAAGAATCGAGAAAGAAATCTGGCATGGCACGGATTCTACCCTCGACAGGCTTCAACCCATCCGTTTGCCCAGATATTACACGAACGGACTGAAAAGGATATTGAAGCGCCAAGGGGTACCCTTAAAACAGACTACCCGACAAGCTCGATTCTATAACAGGATTTGGGATGTCCCTGGGACTCAGCGCAAGTTGCCCAACGGGAGAATGGAAACGCTTGGGCTTGGATACGTGAGAGCCATAAAACGGGAACGGGTCTACTGTAGCTACGCCATATATACCTTTGATGAAGAAGAGGACGCCTTGTTAGAAAATGCCAACCCCTCATCGGAACCGGATCCCGCGATCGAAGTCCCGAGTCCATCATTTGAAGAGCGAATAGACAAGCTTATCAGGAAAGCGGGTCAAAAAGCTCGGGACGATCATAATCGCGAAATGGTCATTTATAAGAAAGCCAGGACTGGATTCAAAAATTGCTGTGCATAAATTGGCAATATCCCCGGACGTCAAGCCAGTCAAACAGGCGCAGAGAAGAATGCAGCTCGAGCTTGAGATGAGCATCAACGTCGAAGTCAAGAAGCTGATCGATTCTGGGTTTATCCAAGAAATTCAATATCCTGACTGGATTGCCAACATCGTCCCGGTAATGAAGAAAAATGGGATAGTGCGCATATGCGTGGACTTCCGGGATCTCAATAAAGCTTGCCCGAAGGACGATTTCCCAGTATCGGTAACCGAGCTGATGATAGATAACACGTCCACTCACGAGGTTTTCTCTTTCATGGACGGCTCATCAGGGTATAATCAGATAAAGATGTATCCTGAAGACCAGAAGCATACCGCTTTCCGGACCCTTCTGGGAATATTTTGCTACAAGGTGATGCCCTTCGGTCTAAAGAACGCCGGTGCCACTTATCAAAGGGCCATGATGAAGATCTTTGATGACCTCATACATGAAATCGTCGAATGCTATATCGACGACCTCGTCATGAAAAGCAAATCATACGAGGAACATCTCGAGCATCTGAAGACTGTATTTCAACGCCTTTGGCAATACAACTTGAAGATGAACCCTCTCAAATGCGCGTTCGGGGTGTCCTCAGGCAAATTCCTAGGATTCATTGTCCGCCACCGAGGTATTGAGATAGATCCGTCAAAGATCAAGGCGATCATGGAAATGCCTCCGCCAAGGACTCTCAAACAGCTGCGGTCTCTCCAAGGGAAGCTCGCATATGTCCGGCGATTTATAGCCAATATTTCAGGCAAATGCCACCCTTACAGTCACCTGATGAAGAAGGGAACCCCGTTCGTCTGGGACAAAAAATGCCAAGGCGCACTCGACGAGATCAAGCAGTACCTGCAGAACCCTCCAGTGTTGGCTGCTCCGGTCAAGGGAAAGCCCCTCATTCTTTATACAACCGCCCTCGAAGGTTCCTTAGGCGCATTATGGGCGCAAGAGAACGATCAAGGGAAAGAAAGAGCGCTCTACTACTTAAATCGAGTCCTACTGGGGGCAGAAAGCAACTACTCCCCTATCGAAAAACACTGCCTGGCGTTGATCTTTGCGATAACCAAGCTCAGGCACTATGCGTTGGCGCATGAAGTCCGTCTCATATCGAAGGTGGACCCCCTTAAGTATTTAATGTCGAACGCCATATTGACGGGGCGACTCGCTAAATGGGTCTTGCTCTTGATGGAGTTCTCGATAACCTATCAGCCTCTCAAGGCAGTGAAAGGCCAGGCCATCGCCGATTTCCTCGCTGAACATCCGATACCTGCCGATTCTCCTCTGAATTGAGATCTGCCAGGCGAACACGCGTTTGATGCGATCGACGGTGGTAATGTCCGATGGGAGCTTTATTTCGATGGAGCATCTTTCGTGAAGAAGAGCAAGCAAAGCACCCCTATAATCAAATCGGGGATAGGTCTCATCTTCGTAACTCCACAAGGAGGGATAATGCGCTTTGCTTTCTCCTTAACAGAGCCAAGGACGAACAATGAAGCCGAGTACGAAGCTTTGATAGCAAGCCTCGAGATCGCCATCGACATGGGAATTGAAAACCTCCTTATATACGGAGATTCCCAACTGGTCGTTAGTCAAGTAAACGGCGACTACCAGACATGCAAGCCGGAACTGGTAAAGTATGGAGAGAGAGTACGACAGCTGCTGACTCAAATCCCTTCCTACCCCTTAGAAAACATACCGCGTGCCGAAAATAGTAAAGCGGATGCATTGGCTAAGCTCGCTAAAGAACTGGCCGATGAGAACCTCGATGACGTTAGGATCGTGGTACAAAGCCTTCGAGTACTTGCCCCTGCAAAAATATCTCCGGAATCACTCGAAGAAAGGGGAGCAACTGAGCAGACGACCCTGCAAATGAATGACCAAGAGAAGGTTGGAGATTGGAGAGAAGTCTTCATAGACTACTTCAAATCCCGTCGATCGTGGTACAAAGCCTTCGAGTACTTGCCCCTGCAAAAATATCTCCGGAATCACTCGAAGAAAGGGGAGCAACTGAGCAGACGGCCCTGCAAATGAATGACCAAGAGAAGGTTGGAGATTGGAGAGAAGTCTTCATAGACTACTTCAAATCCCGTCGAACGCCTGAAGATGCGTCCTCAAGATATCAGCTCATGAAACGAGCTCTGTCTTTTGCCTTCGTCAACGATACTTTGTACAAGAGGTCATTCGATTCTCTGTGGTTGAGATGCCTGGGACCTGACGAAGCGAAAAGAGTCGTTCAGGAAGTTCACGATGGACTCTGCGATTCTCATCAAGAGGGCCCAAAAATGAAGCTGAAAATCAAACGAATGGGTTATTACTGGCCCACAATGATCCAGGACTGCCTCGAGTATGCGAAGCAATGCCACTCGTGCCAAATCCATGGGGAATTTATCCATCAGCATCCAAATCCTCTACATCCAACGGTGGCTAGTTGGCCGTTCGAAATGTGGGGAACTGATATAATCGGCCCCATCGAACCAGCATCATCCAGGGGACATCGTTTCATCCTGGCGACGACTGATTACTTCTCCAAATGGGCAGAAGCAGTACCGTTAAGGGAAGTGAAGACGGAAAATATTCTCCATTTCTTCAAGACGCACGTCATCTATCGGTTTGGAACTCCGCGACGGATCATTTCCAATAACGGGCCAGCCTACAGAAGCCACAAGATTAGTCGCTTCGCGCAGCAACACAACATAGACTGGAGATATTCCTCAGTTTATAATCCACGGCCTAACGGTCTAGCTGAGGCTTTCAACAAAACCTTGACAAAGATCGTGAAGAAGACGGTGTCCCGAAACAAAAAGGACTGGCACGAGAGACTGCAAGAAGCTCTCTGGGCATATCGAACTACGTTCAAAACGGCCACGAACACAACGCCATATGCATTGGTATTCGGTACAGAAGCAGTACCCCCCCTCGAGATAGAGTTACCCTCTCTACGAGTGGCGGTCCACTACGAGCTGACGGACGAAGAAAATGCTCACCTTCGGCTTGAGGAGCTTGATGCCCTCGATGAGACCCGGCTCATAGCGCAACAAAATCTGGAGGCTTATAAAGCAAAGATGACGCGCTCCTACGAAAGATTGACCAGGCCAAGGACATTCCGCCAAGGCGAACTCGTGCTAGTGGTCAAAAGACCTATGATCCCCAATCGCGCCAAGCGGGGAAAATTCGAACCGAACTATGAAGGCCCGTATATCATAGACAAGGTCTACCAGGGTGGAGCCTACCTACTCATGGACATGCATGGTGAAAGACCCTTCAGGCCAATAAACGGTCGCTTCCTGAAGAAGTACTACGCTTGACGAGTCACGGCCTAGGTCAATGATAGATGACGACAACTATGTCCGCTCGCTATCTTCCTAAGCCCAAACTCTATAAGTAGTAATCGGCTTACTTAACAACGGACCGGCCTAGGTCAATGATAGATGACGACGACTATGTCCGCTCGCTATCTTCCTAAGCCCAAACTCTATAAGTAGTAACCGGCTTACTTAACAACGGACCGAAACGTCCTTAAACTAAAAACGGACCGAAATGTCCTTAAACTAGCAACGGACCGAACGTCCTTAAACTAACAATGGACCACTATGTCCTAAAACTGGCTGTTGACCGAGATGTCGATAAACTACGGTGGATTGCAGTATCTCAAAGCCGATATAAAAAAAATAAATAATAAATAAAAACGGTATGTCCATCAGCAAAATGGGCACGGATGAAAACCCGGAAGGGCTCCGTGAGTAAAAACAGCAGGGCTACCGGCGAGTGTTTGTGAAAACCCGAAAGGGCGAACCTCGTTAAAGGACACTTGCAGGGTCCTCACGACCTTGTAAGGAGAAACCACCCATGTGAAATCCTTACGACTCACAAGGGAGCAACACACTTAGGAGTTCTCACGATTCCTAAGGAGAAATTACACTTGCGAGATCCTCACAACTCTTAAGGAGAACTCTCTTATGGGACCCTCACGGCTCATAAGACTTGAAAGTCTTAAGTTACAGAGACCTGAACCTGTTCTTAAGCAACCCCCACAAACTTCGATAATGCCCTACAAGTGGCTCAATACTGACCCTTGTATACAATCCACAGGCGCGAATAAACATTTCCCTAACAAAGTCCCATCCGTGACTAGGGATATGTTCGCACGGTGAACAACCCTTGTGAGTCCTCTCGACTTATAAGGGGAAAACTCTCTTGTAAGATCCTTACGACTTACAAGAGGCCATACACTTAGGAGTCCTCACGATTCCTAAGCAGAAAACACACCTACGAGATCCTCACGACTTGTAGGGAGAAATCCCTTTGTGAGACCCTTACGGCTCATGAAGTCAAAAGCCTTAGTCGACAGGATCCTAACCCTGTTCGCTAAGCCACCTTTGTTCGATATCGACAGAGGCAAATGATGATTCGCTCCTGGCAATATTCCAGTAATAGCTGTGCTGATGCCGAAATCGGTGTCTAATCCCAAACTTGCGGCAAAAAGCTAGTAAGCCATACATGCATACGAAATAGCCGAAATGATGGGGCAACTTGCAACAAAATCAGCAAGTAAAAATGTATGCATAAAATATAAATAGCCGAAATGATGGGGCAACTTGCAATAAAAAGCAGCAAGTAAAAATGTATGCATAAAAAAAATAGCCGAAATGATGGGGCAGCTCGCAATAAAAAGCAGCGAGTAAAAATAAAATAAATAGCCGAAATGATTGGGCACCGCGAAAAATAGCCAAAATGATGGGGCGATCGCGACCTTCGCGATATAAAAGCTGAAATGATAGAGCATCGCGGAAAAAGAAATAAAATAAAAATGAAATCCACGCCCTACAGGTGATGTTACATCTATCCCTGTATACAATCCAGGGGCGCAAACAAAGAAGGGATCATACTCCTCCCCCAGGTTTCATCATAAGAAGAAGACAAATCTCGACGGTTCACAGATAGACTAGAGATCATCTCGATGTTCGTCCCATTGCAGCAGACACAACATCAAGTAAAGCGGAACAGCGACACCTCCCAGTTCCATGGCTCGCCGGCATACAGCTGACCGAGAGTCAAATTCCGACTTCATGAAATACAGACAAAGCAAAATTCCTGGTCACGTGGAACGCGGATAACGTCACTCTTTGACCCCGCGGAAAACGTCCAGAGCAGATCCTGGTCCTCGCAGAGTACGGCAGAGAACCCGTGTGAAGCATCCAGAGCAGAGCCTAGTCCTCGCCGAGCACGGCAGTGAACCCGTGTGAAGCATCTAGTGCAAAATTCCTGTTCACGTGGAACGCAGATAACGTCACTCTTTGACCCCGTGGAAAACGTCCAGAGCGGATCCTGGTCCTCGCAGAGCACGGCAGTGAACCCGTGTGAAGCATCCAGAGTGGAGCCTAGTCCTCGCCGAGCACGGCAGTGAGCCTGTGTGAAGCATCTAGTGCAAAATTCCTGGTCATGTGGAACGCGGATAACGTCACTCTTTGACCCGTGGAAAACGTCTAGAGCGGATCCTGGTCCTCGCAGAGCACGGTAGTGAACCCGTGTGAAGCATCTAGAGCGGAGCCTAGTCCTCGCCGAGCACGGCAGTGAACCCGTATGAAGCATCTAGTGCAAAATTCCTGGTCACGTGGAACGCGGATAACGTCACTCTTTGACCCCGTGGAAAACGTCCAGAGCGGATCCTGGTCCTCGCAGAGCACGGCAGTGAACCTGTGTGAAGCATCCAGAGCGGAGCCTAGTCCTCGCCGAGCACGGCAGTGAACCCGTGTGAAGCATCTAGTGCAAAATTCCTGGTCACGTGGAACGCGGATAACGTCACTCTTTGACCCCGTGGAAAACGTCCAGAGCGGATCCTGGTCCTCGCAGAGCACGGCAGTGAAACCGTGTGAAGCATCCAGAGCGGAGCCTAGTCTCGCCGAGCACGGCAGTGAACCCGTGTGAAGCATCTAGAGCAAAATTCCTGGTCACGTGGAACGCGGATAACGTCACTCTTTGACCCCGTGGAAAACGTTCAGAGCGGATCCTGGTCCTCGCAGAACACGGTAGTGAACCCGTGGGAAGCATCCAGAGCAAAATTCTTGGTTACGTGGAACGCGGATAACGTCACTCTTTGACCCCGTAGGAAACGTCCAGAGCGGAGCCTAGTCCTCGCCGAGCACGGCAGTGAACCCGTGTGAAGCATCTAGTGCAAAATTCCTGGTTACGTGGAACGTGGATAACGTCACTCTTTGACCCCGTGGAAAACGTCCGGAGTGGAGCCTGGTCCTCGCAGAACACGGCAGTGAACCCGTATGAAGCATCCAGAGCAAACATCAGACTGTGGAGTCCTTAAAATCCACGGACTATGATGTCCTTAACCTCGACCGCAATGTCTTAAAACTAACGATCAACCATGACGATTCTAGACTGATCTTACCTTGGTTAAAGGATACATCTCTTCATTCCTTTGATATTTGGCGTTGTAATTCCTCAACGTCTTCAAAGAGGTGAAGGGTCCCGGTAACCATACATTTCGCGGACGGTGGAGTCCTTAAATCCACGGACTATAAGGTCCTTAACCTTGACCGTGATGTCTTAAAACTAACATTGTACTGTGGGGTACTTAAACCCACGGATTATGAGGTCCTTAACCTTGACCGTGATGTCTTAAAACTAATATTGGACTGTGGAGTCCTTAAATCCACGGACTATGAGGTCCTTAACCTTGACCGTGATGTCTTAAAACTAACGTTGGACTGTGGAGTCCTTAAACCCACGGACTATGAGGTCCTTAACCTTGAACGCGATTTCTTTAAACTACGGTACCGTGGAGAACATCCCAAAGCAACCCCTGACCCTGTGAAATACGGATAAGGGCGACCGCACTCAGCACTTGTGGGTCCTCACGACCTGCAAGGAAGAAAACTCTCTTGTGAGATCCTTACGAATCCCAAGGGAGAACCCGCTTAACAATCCTCACGACTCTTAAGAAGAACTTACACCTACGGGATCCTCTCGACCTGTAGGGAGAAAAACTCTTTATGAGACCCTCACGGCCCATAAGGCTCAGAAGACTTAGGAGGCAGATCTTAACCCTGAATACTAAGCCATCGCTGCCCTGCAAGAGATCAAGATAAATTGTCCGCAGAACACATTCAATAAAAAGGGGACACACCATTGAAAAGAAAAATATTTCTTCATTCATAAACCTCCCTTCGACAACAATACTCGATCTAAAGCCAACACAAACCACCCGATACGGGAGATAACAAGGAAAGTTTTTGATCTGCATCCTATCAGGCGCGCATTTGCAACTGTACGAATGTTTAATAGGAAATTTTGCCCGAGGCACTGATGTGCATGCAACGTAACGATGGTGGTCGCAATTAAAGAAAATTCCCATGAGAAAAACAGGCAGCTCATTTACGCAAGCAAGACACACGTACGACTATCTGACAAACATGAAAATTCAACAGAAAGCATGCAAACCACCAATGATTAAAGGAGTACATTGATTCAAACATACTACACTAGTGGGAAAAGATCACCAAACAAGGGATCAGAAATACAAGGGTTAACAAAGCAAAACACAAAATTCTCCAGCTCTCGCTCCGCCTTCTCCAGCACGTCAAAACGACGATTTTCGCGAGGAGTCGCTCCCCATCGGTTGGAGCCTTGCTCATCTTGAAAGCAGACATGACGGCCTGACGGGCTCTTCTCTGACTCAGTATATGAACTGAGTGACCCTTCAGAGCTTGAGTGATTAGACAAGCCTCGTGAAAGCACTCAAGCTTGTCCTCCGCCGCGTTAAGCATCGCAGAAGTCATCTCTGCCGGATGAGGGGGTATATCGGCAAGCACAGACAGGAGGATCATCCGGAGCCAAATGGAGCCCATGGGAAGAGGAGAGCCCCGACGAGTCAGTAGCTCGTACATCACCGTGTCACATTGAGCGTCAGTGAGAAGGGGATCTGCCAGCCGCGCAGCGAAGCGAGGGATTATCTCCTCAATAGGCACCTCCCATGGTTGACGACGAGCATGGGGACGATTGCAAGCCATGGCGATTGATCGGGTTCTCAAAGATGATCACCTTAAGCTATAAATGGGTTTCTCTGTTAGGAAAAGAGGTAAGGCATGCGCTCAGGTTATAAAGGGGAGCATTTAATGCTATGCACAAAAAATGTTGTGCATGGTGGGACTATTCTCAAAACCCGGAAAGAAGGGGAGAGCGTTGGAAATGAAATCCAACGGCGCATTGGAATCAGATCAGGGAAATGAAACGTCCCCATCAAGCAGAGCCCTGCATGCGCAACACGTGAGCAGTAGCTTTTGATTGGAAAATAAAGCGGCACTGCACAGACACAATAGAAAACTAAGCTCTGAGAACGAGAATCAAATTCTTAAAAGAAAGGTTTGAAAAGAAGAGGATGAAAAAGTGAAGGCGCTTCTGAAAGGACAATTCATCTACCCTACTCCCAAAGCAGATCCGACGGTCACAAAATTGACAGCGTTGCACTCACGTGCAGACACGTGAGAACAACGTTGTGGGGGAATTTGTTCCCTGATTAAAAATCAGAAAAGGACTCAGAAGAGGCATCACGTGCTCACACATGACCAGTGGTCACGTGTTGGCACGTGACGTTCAAAGCAGCAGCACAAAGCTCATTCAAGGAAAAGCTCCAGAAAAGGCATCACGTGCTCACACGTGACCAGTGGTCACGTGTTGGCACGTGATGGTTAAGCAGCGGCCAAAAAACAGAGTGCAGGAGAAGAAAGGCCCGTTCCAGGGGTCGCGTGCCTACACGTGACCAGGGGTCACGTGGCCACGCGTGACCGGCTTTAAAAGCCCTATTATTTAACAGAATTAAATTCTGAGAAGAGATCATTCAAATCTTTCCAAGATAAAGAATGATTATTTGGAACCGTTGGATTAAAAATCTAAAGGTGATTAAATATCGCCTATTTATGGAAAAATCTTGGACTTGGAAAGATTTCCCCCCTAAATCTAACCGAGATAACAAAGGGATATCTCTGGATCTAAAATCCAATGGTGAATAAAATTCACTTAACAATCTAAAGGCCCAGATTAATGATAAATATAAATCAAATCTCTCAACATACAAATCAAATCTCTCAATGAGAGATTTATTAAGCAAATTGATTCTCTTCCTTCTCCTATAAATAGGAGCCAAGAAAAGAAGAGAAGGGGCTTTTTTCGAAGACCTTTTTCTAAAACTCTTTTCTGAAACCTTGAAACCTTTGATCTTTTCTTTTGATACACAGAAAGAGAGAGATAGAGCCATTGATTCTCTGCAAAAGGGAAAACCTTAGGTAAGAAGGGAAAAGAGAGGCTTCAAAGGAGAATTTAATTCTCGAAAGAGTTTAACTCTTATATATAAAAAAAAGAAGAGAACTTAGTTCTTTCTCTGGTTGAGGATCCGCAAAGTGCATATCTCCCCACGAATTGAGAATTTAATTCGCATTGGGTTGAGATCCTGCCATGCAGATCTAAAACACAGAGGAGGAACTGAATTTAGAGAATTTAATTCTCACAAAATGATAGGAATTCAATTCCTTTGAGATAAAGTTAGGGTTTGACCCTATATTATAGGAATTTAATTCCTTCAAAATGAACAGAACTAGGGTTTAACCCTAACTGAGAATATAATTCTCTCGAACTCACAGTGTAACACCCGAGCCCAATAATACTATTTATATTACTAGTTGAGGGTTATATACTGCTCATTCCAATTTTCCTGATTTTCTGGTGTTTGTTGCTAAATTTCACCCGGTTAAGCCATTTTGGCACATAACAAATTTTAACTCCTAAAATGAAATTTAAGATGTCCATGTTGGCCTACTCGTCGCCACTAGTCGAGTGGTAGCGTCCGCGCGTCGAGATTTCGTCCCGTTCGGTGAAACGGGCAAGTTTGGACGACTACGCGCGCGTGCAAGTGTCCGACTTGGGGGCATACTTTTTAATCATAAAACACCTCATTTCAAAATTTGGAACTCGCTTAAAATCCTATAATTTGAATTTGAAACATTTGGGCGCAACCCGGGCGCGATTTGGAAATGTTTCATTTAGCGCCGAAATACCCACTTTAATTTAATATATATATAACTATATAATATAATTTTGTTACCATATCTAACGTATCAATCATTTTAAATCTTTACCTTTTAAATTCCTTTTCGTGGGCAGCCAATCACGTACCCACTCCCATCCAATCACGAGGGAATAAATCTCTCGTGGGCCCCACCAACCCACTCTCTCTCTATCCGTTTCTATATTTCTCGTTAATCTCTCCGCTAATCTCTCTCTTTCTCTCCCGCTAATCTCTCCACCAATCTCTCCTTTTCTCTCCACTAATCTCTCCTTCTCTCCCGCTAAGCTGTCTCTCTCTCTTCCTATAAATATTTCTGTCTCTCTCTCTCTCCCCTCAAATCTTCTCCCTCTCTTCCTTTTAAATATTTTCCTCTCCCGTTATTTTTCCAGAACGCCACCTCCTCTGTGCCTGCGCCCACGTTGCCATCCGAGCACGCTGCTGCAGTTCCCTGCGGCAAACTCCTCGCCGGCGGGCCTCGTCGTCGCCTGAGGCATTAATTAATGGAAAGAAATAAAATGTGTGTGCTGGTGCATTAATTGTGAGTGTGCATGAGAAAAATTTGTGAGTGGTGCATTAATTAATGAAGGTGGCTTTGTACTGTGAGTGCAGGAGTATCATGATGATTAATGGGCCGGCCACTGAAAAAAAAAGATTGTAGTGAGGTTATAAATTAGAGTGGTTTTGGTGAGCCATTCCAGAGAGCCCAGAAACAGTGTCATTGGCCGAGCTCATTACATACTTGTTTTTCTTTCCCTGCAAGCCTCCGACATCCCAGCCAGGTACTCCGGTCTGTGTGGTCCCGCTGTTCGTTGTTTGGACTCGATCCGTGACCCGTGCATCCGTCGCGTATTTTCCGCCGACGTACGACCGTTTTCCCGGTTCGCGAAACCGTCGAGGCAAGTATCACTTGCTACATGCTATACCCTACAATTATATATATATTTTGATTCATTAACCTCTTTTACCATTTCACATACATCGCTCACAGCCCATTCACAATCTAATGGGACAAACATGATTCCCCACTTCTATTAATTTATTCTCCTTGATTTATGCAATAGAATATCAGCTTTATTTTTATCGAGCCTGGTGGCTTAGGTCAGCATGAATGCTAACCATGGGCATGATAACCATATTGAGCAAAGATTATTGGGCTAAGGCCGAATTAGATTTAAAAAAAATAATAATAATAAAAAAATAATAAAATAATAATAAAAAATAAATAAATAAATAAATAAATTTTGGGAGGAAAGATCAGGTGAACTGTTAGACGCATCTTTGATGTTTACTTTCAATATTGTTATGTGTGCGCATTCTCCATCTTTTCTACTCCATTTTAATAGTGCTATGTGGTTATATTTGGTAATTATACTACCTTTTCAGTAGATGAACATTTCTACACTCTTGGGTATTTTTTCAACCAAAACCTGTTAATACAATAAAACGGCTGCACTATATTAATGCACTATTGTGATTGGATGAACTGCTTATTGTTGTTTCACTTTATTGCTTACTTTCTGCTGTTAATCCTAGTTCGATTATATACCCGTTGTGAGCACACCCTCGATTGTGTTACATCTTGACCTGACCTTGCTACACATGACATTATATATATACCGATACACCGGACATGATACCCTTTACATATCGACTCAACCTGTTGAAACGTGACCTGACCTGTTACCTGATTTCATGCCTAATGCCGACAAACCTGACCATTCCTGCTGTCTATCCAGACAGACCTACTTTTACCTGATTTTGTGTTGGCATTAGTCCTTGACTACTGAATACCTGACTTAAACACATAACCTTGGGGGTAAGGGGAAATCAATGATGAAACCTGACTTGTAACTCAACAGTTCGACACTTATACTGATCAGTTCTATGGGCTAGGCCAGCCCCGGGATGATGCTGCTGACATCATTCATCTGTACATATTCCTGTTTAATGCCTAGCGGCATGTCTCGGTTTCAGCCCGAGAATCTGGACCGTAGTCCCGGGCACGCACGGGATACTATTGAGTTACATTGACGATTCCATTAAATTGATTTCATAAACTGTAGAATAGATAACCCGGTAGTTTAGTTCAGATTACTCATTGCACGTCACATATATTTATACTCTTAACTGTTCCATATCCGTGTTATTTGTTATACCCAGATTATTGTTCATACTCATGCCTGCATATCTTGTTACCTCCTGATTATACTCTATTATTTGATATTATGACGCACTGACGTCTGGGTTTTGCATGGCCCAGATCCTTTATCTCTATCACAGGCTGATCAGGAGTATTTCAGCTGCCAGTCCGAGCAGTGAGGATCTTGCTAGTATTTAGTTTATTTTAGTTTTTTTTCAGTACTTTCATTTCCTGTTGTGAGCCCGTATTTGGGACGTATTTCCAGATGTTATTGTTTATTGGATCTATTGCTTCCGCATATTATGTATTGACTCGTTTATTCTGGCATATGGACATGTACTAGATAGTTTATTTTATTTTACTGTTCATGATATCATATAGACAGCCGCAATGTGACTGTGGAGGGATGTTTCCTAACCACAGGTAGCATGGTTGGCTCTGTCACGTGCCGATCTTAGCGCACTCTGGGAAGCGGGGCGTGACACACAGGAATTTAATTCCTTTAAGAAAAGAAACTAGGGTTTAACCCTATTGAGAATATAATTCCTCTAAAGTTTAGGGCTTAACCCTAGGAACAGAACTTTAAAGCATGCAGAGACCCACAGAACAAAACTCTGAAGTAGGCACCTCACGTGTTGCCACGTGACCCCTAAACAAATCTCCCAAAATAAGAAGGAAGTAGCCCTGAGGCAACGCCTCACGTGCTCCCACGTGACCCTCATTATACCAGAACAAAAGCAAAGACAAAATATAGCCTGGGCGCTCTCACGTGTTACCACGTGACCCCTAATGAGTATTCTAATAAACCAGAGCATGAGACCCTATCACGTGCCCGCACATGATGGCTTTCAGAACTAAAAGTGTTAAACACTTATATGTAGAACAAAATAAAGAGAAGAAGGACGCTCTCACGTGTTACCACGTGACCCTTTTTGCCTTAGTGTTTAACACTAAATTGAAACCTCTGTATCCAGTGTTTAACACTGATTCTCCATAGTGTTTAACACTAATTTGGAAAATTCTATTTGCAGTGTTTAACACTAATTTGCTTAGTGTTTAACACTAATTTGAAAACTCTCTTCCCAGTGTTCAACACTGATTATCTTTTAGTGTTTAACACTAACTTGTCAATCTTTTCCCAGTGTTCAACATTGTCGGTCTCTAGTGTTTAACACTAGCCTTAGCCCAATTGGCTAAAGTTTCCAGAGGCAAAGCCTCTCCATCAATGAATCAACAGAGGGCCAATATCCCAGATACAATTGGACTTAGCCCAAGCTGGCCATAAGTCCTCAATTCAAACTTAATTGGGCCAATGGGCTCATAATATAATAATTGATCTTAGTTTCCAAATTGGACTACAGATCACTTAATCTACCTCGGTTAAGATACATCTCTTCACTCCTTTGATACTGGGCGTTGTAATTCCTCAACGTCTTCAAAGAGGTGGCGGGTCCCGACGACCACCCACTGATACGGACTGTGGGGTCCTTAAACTCATGGACTACGACGTCCTTAATCTCGACCGTGATTTCTTAAAACTAACATCGGACTGTGGAGTCCTTAAACCCACGGACTACGACGTCCTTAACCTTGACCGTGATGTCTTAAAACTAACATCGGACTGTGGAGTCCTTAAATCTACGGACTACGACGTCCTTAACCTTGACCGTGATGTCTTAAAACTAACATTGGAATGTGGAGTCCTTAAATCCATGGACTACGACGTCCTTAACCTTGACCGTAATGTCTTAAAACTAACATCGGACTGTGGAGTCCTTAAATCCACGGACTACGACGTCCTTAACCTTGACCGCAACGTCTTAAAACTAACACTGGACCGCAATGTCCTTAAACTACCTATTGACCGCAATGTCACTAAACTAAACAACAGGGCTCCCCTAATCGCTCTCTTGTTGGATCTAAACGATCCCGTTAAGTTGATCTTAGTCTAAAACTAGACTAACGTATCCTTAACAAACGTTTAAGTCGATCTTAGTCTCAAACGAGGCTAACGTATCCTTAAACACAACCCCCAAACCCAAATCTAAGATAATACGGATTTGGACTTGTCCACGCCCTACGGGCGACGACATAACTTAGTCTCCGTATACAATCCACGGGCAACCAAACACAAAACAAACACACACGACATGAAGTGATCATCTGGAGAAGGAGAAAGTTGTTACCGCAATGCGGTAGCGTAATTAACTGCAGGGGCTTGCGCCTGCAGGGAATAGCGTCCCTACAATCAAAAACCCCTCAAGCGAGGGGGAATCTGACGAAGTCTGCTACATCGGACGCATCCGTTTAAACCTTCGATACATGGTGCCATAAATCAACTTGGCATCTTCGGAGAGGTGGACGGATAGCACCAATTAGCATCTGCCCCGAATCTCAGGCAAGACATCCCCTCGTCGCGCCGTCTTTCGGAGGGGAACAGCTGCCTCGGGTTTAGATCCTGCTGCTGGAAAATGTACCTTAAGCTCTTGTGATCCGTGAAGATCTGACACGACTCTCCGTACAAGTAGTGTCTCCAAATCTTCAGCGCAAAGACCATCGCGGCCATCTCAAGATCGTGAGTGGGATAATTTTGCTCGTGCTTCTTCAGCTGCCTAGAAGCATAAGCAATCACTCTATCATGCTGCATCAGTACGCAACCGAGCCCCACTCGAGAAGCATCACAGTAAACAACATAGCCGCCCGATCCTGAAGGCAAAGATAGAACTGGTGCAGTCGTCAACCGAGTCTTTAACTGCTGGAAACTCTGCTCCCACGCATCAGTCCATGTATCGCTGCCTATCATTTGTCACTTCCGCCTAGTTTTCCAGATGTTCACCCCGTATTCCATGTATCGATACTTCGCAAGTACCTTCATGACCATTCTCACATGATTCAGTACCCGACCGTTCAGCTAGAGCGTGATCTTTCGTTCACCGAGCAGCCGGTAGTCATATTGAATCGGCAGGTGAAGAAACTTCGGTCAAAGGTCTTTCCATCTGTGAAGGTTCTTTGGCATAGCCCGAATAGTGAAGAGGTCACTTGGGAGGCCAGAGCGAGATACGGAAGAAATTCTCTCACCTCCTTGAAGGTACGCATAGTAAGAATTTTAAATTCGGGGACCGAATTTCTTTAAGGCGGGAAGATTATAACGCTTTAGAAATCGTTTAGGTGGATTTTCCGATAATCGGTAAGATAATTTGTGTTTTCCGTAAAAACCAAGATATTATCATTTTTCAATATAGACTTAAATGTACCTATTCTAGCTATGTGATTGCTAGTATTTGGTATTTAATTGGTCACTTGTAAATTTCCAGTTTACTTAAATATTTTCCTTAATTAATTATTTTTAATATTATTATAAGCTTTTATTTATACACTTAATTAGTGGTAATTACAAATTGGAATGGGTTAAATATACAAATGTGAACCATGTCAACTTAAATACAAGTTTACAAATTGTTTACTTGTTCTCCAAATACCTTAAGGGTTCTAGACTTTTCTAAGGTTAATGGAAATAGAAAAGAAAATGAAATAAAGATTAGATTGATGTGAGGTGCATTAATGGAGGCTTAAGGGTTAGCTTAATCTAGATATTTTTCCACACACTCACACAAACCCCTCCCCCTCTCCTCCTTGGCCGAGCCTCCCATGAGCAGCCCTAAATTTTCCCCACCTCCATTTCCAACTCAAAAATCCCTAAAAATCCATCAAAAATCCCACAAACTCTAAATCAAATCCTTACTTATTATTCCTTAGCCTAATCTAGCATGGATCTTGGAGAAAAAAAGCTATTTTGGGTGGTCAAATTGCTAGCTAGATCTATAAATTTGTGAGGTATAAATCCTAACCCTGTTGATTAATTGTTGGTTAAATTCTTAAATCAAACTTAAGCAGGTATTTATATGGTGCTATATTGCAAGTTTGAAATTTCAAAAGAGAGTTTGTGATCAAGTTAGGATTTTGATTAGTTGTTGATGGTTGTGATGTGCAGTCTTATATGTTTAGACATTGCAAAATCTAGCCTAGTTGTTAAATTGTAAATTGTTATTTTCCAAATTTTCCAAACTAAGCTTGATTGCAAACTAACTTTTACTAAATATAAAATTGGTGAGATTAAAAAGTTAGTAAGGGTTTGTATGGCTTAATTAAGCTAGTATGTGATGATTGTGGCCACTGGATTTGTTTAAACATCTAGTTTTGGACAAAAATGGTTAATCGATGCTTACTAGGTTTTCGGTATAATTAGACGTTGGTTTTAATTGACGTTGTGATGATATATATATATTATCTTCTACGATATATATGGTGTTGTGAGTGAGCGATCGGTACGATCGGATTCTAGGCTTGGCAGTTGTGTCGTTTAGCGATCTTAGTTATGGTTTGTGGCGTTGTCGCAAGCGCGTTTGTGCACCAAGTTCACAATGTGTCTATCTTGTAGACGTTATTCTCGCGTTCGTTGTCTTTATGTCGGCTCAGGATATTTAGCCTTATATATTGTGTTTGTGAAATTTTAGGATTGCAAGTGGGAACTTCGGACGCTACGAAGAAAGGGAAGCAGATGGTTGGATTTACCTAGCTCGGGATCATCGGTGAGTAGATTTAACATTTACGGGGAAATTGCCCATATGGCATTATGCATCAGGGATAGATATGATATTATAGCCGCATGTTTATACGCATATGAGTTGATTGTGCATGAGCATCATTGCATATTATTACTTGTTGTGCCTTGACTTAGTACCTATTGGACACCGGACCATTACTGACGATTCATGTTGCACGAGCACTAAATTATATGCTACACACACACCGTTGGTAATTGCCATGACACGCACAACATATACACATATGTGGTATTGTATCACTATTGACATGTATATACACATATCTTGCTATAGCTACACATACACCTATGTGGTATTGTATTATTATTGACATGTATATACACATATATTGTTATAGCTACACATACACCCATGTGGTATTGTATCACTATTGACATGTATATACACACATCTTGCTATAGCTACACATACACCCATTTGGTATTGTATCATTATTGACATGTACATACACTGTCACGACCCGAAAGAGCACGTGACTGGCCCTTGAACCATATGAAGTCTATAGGACCCCATCTGATCCAAGTAAGCCAAAAGCCCAGCAATCTAAAACCATTTAAAGAGTAAATAAGGAAAACTGATTTTTAGAAGTAAAGAAATCGTGTTTCAAAAATCCAAGTTTTTAAATAACTAAGCCGAATATGTATTTTAAAAATGTGTAACCTTTCCTGAAAATTTCGGCAGAGTTTCCTTTGTAAAAACTGGCTCCGAACGGTATACAACAAGAATAACATATATGAAATGATAAAAGGCATCCCCAAGCGGGAGCTAGCTCTTCGTCAATCGACGGTCACAACCACGCAAGCAATAATAATATACAACGCCAAAGGGCGAGGATCAAATCCAAAAAGAAACTCAAAACAGCCAGAAAACCGTAATACTACAAGCGCGACTCTAAGGTCGAAATAATACAACACTGTTTTCTAAGTCTGAAACGATATACAAGTTTTGGGTTGATGGAAATTCTAGATACAATAAATAATACATGAACAATGGCGGTTCTGATACAAAAGAACCCACCTATCCAAGAAAGTCACCCATAAGGAAGCAGTGTGCCGGAAATGCCGCTATGGAATATGTACGGCAACCTACAAGAACTGGGGCACAACGGGGGTGAGTTGCCAACTCGTGAATAGAAAATATCTACAAGCAGAGATCGAATGCATGACCCATCCTAGGTCAATACGATTAGATATACATATAAACCTCAATATGAATAAAGCTGAAGCATGCTAAACTGGCAATGTAACCTCTATACATGAGTGTAATGACAAGTGCTCGTGCCAGTGCCTCAGGTAATAGCATATCATAAATGTGAGGTACAATCAATGAAAACAATCTGCATGTACGTGGATCCCGTCCACTCGTCACCCAATGACAATAACCATCATGCATGTAAATATCATCAGCATATGCATGGAAATATGAGGATATAAACCACCTGTGTCCCTCGCGACACGTCAAAATCATGGGACCGGAGTGCCCAGCATCGACACTCGAAAACATCATGAAAACTGTGCCCAGCATCGGCACGTAAAGCCTCATATATCGGGCTCCGTCAGTCCGGATCGGCCCACAGGCTCTGTCTGCGGTATCGGCCCTCGGCCCCGGCAGTACGCCTATCCAACTATCGAATCTGGTCGGTATCCTCCGGATAACCTCCAGGTCCAACAAAATCACCGGTAGGTACTCGCCCGCCTCCAGGCTCAATCGGCAAAGCTCATCGATCATCTTGCCGAGGGGAACCATACCGGGTCCACCATGTACCCGCAATCGGCTCGTCCACTCCTCGATTCGGGTTACACATGTCGCTCTCAGCACCGAGAAAACACATGGTGGACGCACTGAAATATCATATCAAGGGTAACCGGGTTTTCAAAACAATTACATATCCTCTTTGAAAACACCCACGGTTCCCAAAAACCAGAAATATCATGTAAACAGCATATCTCAATGCGTATAATCAGAAAGCAACATGTATGCGACATATAGCAGAAGAGTAAGAATATCAATATATCATGCCCGGGTTAAATCCTGAATGCAACAGTACTACAGTGTAGTGACATGGCAATTATCGATGATGAAGAGTGTGAGCCGGCAACAGTGTACGTGGAACATACGCATCATCGATAATGGTGCTGGTGTCCTAGCAGCAAGACTGAAATATATCAACAATATAAGCGATGCAATGCAAACAGCATGAATGTGCGGAATCAAGTAATCAACGCAACAGTAGAGAACCTGCCTCAGTAGCTATATCATGCAACCTTGCCTTTTGAAATAAGACGAATCAGGGCTTTTGGTAAAATAAGGGCTACGGTGTTTTAAGAAAAGATGCGCCTTTTTAAATATCCGTATAAACCCTTTTGCTTATCTTTAAAATATCCCCGATTCGTTAGTTTTGAAATAGGTATGACTCGGGTCTAGTCTAACGCCTACTATGCGAACTACGAACCCACAGTCAAGTCAAAAGAGAGGGGTATGGAAACCACCTAAATCTGAGTCGATATCACAATATCTCATCACATGACAGGCATCACTACCATCATATCACATCCCCAATACGACTCTGTCATGTCGCCAAATCTCACGGCCTCAATCGAATCTCATCGACTCATCTCAATCCCACGTATCATCCTCAAAACCCGTATATATACACATAGTCCCATACCCACGTGTAGATATACCCACCATCATATGCGCACAGATATATGAAAGAATGTATGCAAGTATGTGTGTATGTGTGAGTGTGGGTGCAACCACTACTCTAGGGTTTGCACTACTCAACCAATACATCCTTATCACCAATAATCCATTATTACCACCAATTACCCTAAAGAACACATAATAAAATATATGTATGTATACGTATTCGTATACATCACCACGGACTGTGGGGGTGCTATACGCCATCCACCCGACTTCTCCCCGTAGATATAAATCTACTCACCTTGCTTCTCATGTGTCGGTGCCGATGTCGCCATCTTCATCTTCTTTGCCTCAACATCCCGTAGTGTACCTACAAGTATATCACAATGCTAAAGCACATGAAAATCACATCGGAAACCAAAATAGCACACGCTACCCGCATAGGTAAAAACCTATCGACTCGTATGTAAACACAATCAAAATCCACTTGTCGTTGACGTCCAAACGCCACTCGACAGGAATGAATCACAAAACACTAAAATCCATGCTAAATCAAGTCGTAAATCATACACCAACATAGGCAAATCAATCCAGATTTCACCCTAGATGGAATCAGTCAAAACTAGAAGTACCCAGGGTCAATACTAGAGGAAATAGGGGCATGCACAGAAAACGAGACAAATCCACCCTGCTCTGGCCGCAAATTGCGGCCAGAATGGGAGAATTGGCGGCCTGGTAAGGGAGTTGGGAGCTAGGGTTTGGGGTGGTGGTTCTCTGGTGCCTGCACATCTCACTGTTAACTCAGTTTTATTTTAGGGATCTCGGGGTGATAGCAGATCACACAAAACAGTGACAGATTTCCAGTTTTTTTCCGATATCGGTTCCGTAATTCCGTATTCTGGTTCCAATTCCAGGTTTGGGTCCAATTTTGCATTACACCAGGTTTTCTAAGGTCACAATAAGCCTCAATTTCATCTTGATTCTCAGTTTTTCCCTAAACCCTAACTTGAATTCTCTAAAATCCACAAACATCACAATATCGATACAAAACTAGTATGGATGCACAAGGAATTGAAATACTACTCTATAGGTGCAGAAATTACCTCCTTTGGCAACTCAAGAAAATTCTTGAGTTGCTCAAAGTCCACCAAATCCAATCTTGCTAGGTTCAATGTGTAGCTAGTGAGCTCGGGAACACTTTTTGTGAAGTGGGAATGAGGTTTTGGCTTTGTTTTCATGGGGGATCTAGGGTTTTAGTGAAGAGGGTGAGAGAGTGAGGAAGAGGGCAGCAGCTCCATAGGAGAGGGAGAGAGAAATGAGAAGGAAATGATGGGGGCATGGCTTCTAAAGAGAAGGTTGACATATACCTACCCTCTCTCTCTCATCATTCCATTTCCTTTTTCCTTTTCTTTTCTTTTCCTCACAAAACTCTTCACACTTGAATAGTGAACCCAAAATAAAACCATGGCAAAAGAAATGTAACACAAGTGTGGAAAATGATATGTACACATTTTTGCTCAAAAGTGCTAAAAATCCAATTAGCGATTTTTAATCGCGATTAACACTAAATTAGCATATAACTAATCTTAAAAACTTTAAAATGGTATAATTCCATAAAATACCCTATTTTAGAATTTTCCATAATTTTTCCCCATTTATTTGTATTTAATTATACCAGAATATTAAAATATTCATTAAAATAATATTAAATTATAAAATTTCCCAAAAATCATATTTTATTATTTTGAAGACATTACATACACATATCTTGCTTTAGCTATATATACACTCACGTGGTATTGTATCGTTATTGACATGTATATACACACATCTTGCTATAACTACATATACACCTATGTGGTATTGTATCATTATTGACATGTATATACACATATCTTGCTATGGCTACATGTACACCTTTATATGATGTTGCATTTAATTTCGGAGGAATTGGGAACCACATGATATATTTTAAAACTGGATTCATTTAAAAGAGCGGTTTTCCCTTAATATGCTCATATTACTGTTTTATATTGCATATATCATATTTCATGGATTTACGCATTGAGATACGGATTTCATGTGATTTATGGATTTGAGAACCGTGAGGATATTTCAAGAAATTATGCATTTGTTTTGAAAACCCGGTTTCTCTTGATATGATATTTCGATACGTCCACCATGAGTTTCTCGGTTCTGAGACTTGTGTTAGATACTCGATTTGAGGAGCGGCATGCACTGTCTGCGTGTACATGGTGGACCCGGTGAGGTACCCCCGGGCAAGAAGACTCGTATAGAAAGGCGGTGAGCCCGGTGGAGGGAGCACTACCTACCGGTGATAGTATAGAACTCAACGGATATCCGGAGGTTACCGTTTGGGAGTTATGACATGAAATATATTAAGAGCTAATATGGGTATGCGGCGCCTGAGAGATGAGTATTTACATGTCATTGATGGACATGAGTTTTCATGATGTTTCGAGTGTCGATGTTGGACACTCAGTTTCCATGAGATTTACAGGTATGAGGTCCGATCAGAGTGACGGCGCTTGAGGTATTGGGATTTGGGGTGTCGTTGATGGACACCGGTTTTTTCCACGATGATGATTCATTGATGATGTTATGTTTTATCCCATACTCAGTATTTATTTGATATGCATTGTTTCATGTATTTGTAGTACCTGATGGGGTACCTTGATCATGATTGTTGCATATCCATATTGCCATATTTATGCTACCAGATTGCAGGTTATAGATTATCGTTGTTCGTGCATACCTGCGATTATCGGTATGATGTTACTTACTATTCATTAGTTGGCAACTCACACCCGTTGTGCTATAGTGTTTTGCAGGTTTGACCCTCAGAGTAGTCGCGGCGGGGTTTCTTATTATCTCTATTTTTGCGGATACCGCTACGGTTGGTAGTGAGGCCGTTTGGTATAGGTGGGTTGCGGCTATCTGATTCTATCTATTGTACATCTTATTGTATCCAGTATTCTCCATCTACCATTTTCATGTATTGATTTAGAGACGAGTTGTGAGGATCGATATTGTATTATTTTGTGACTCTGGGTGTCGAGCTCGTGTTAGCCGGCCTTTATTATGTAGTTTTACCTTTTTATACTATTTTTCATTTATATTTCTTCGCTACGGCGTCGTATATATGCTTGTGGTGGTTGTTTCCGCCTTTGGACGTGATTTGCCCCCGTTTTGGGGATGCTTTATTTATATTGTATGTTTGTACCCGTTTCGGTGCTAGTTTTTACAAAGGAGGTGCTGCCGAAATTTTTAAGATAATAAACTTAACTTTAAAGAATTTTACTTAAGATTTCTGAATGTTTTTAACAATGTTTTCATCACTGTTTCGCCCAATCAGAGCAAACCTCTGTTCAAAAAAATTCAAATTTTGAAATGAAGCAGCGCGTCATAGCAGCGCCAGCGCTGAGAGAGTCAAAGACTTTGAGACAACGCCCATGTGAAAAGCACATGGGCGCTAGCGCTAAGAGCGCTGCACTCTAAGCAGCTCACTACGTGCAAAGCACGTAAGCGCTGGCGCTAAGTGCGCTGCACTCTAAGCAGCGCACCACGTGCAAGGCATGGATGCGCTAGCGTTGGAACTAAAAGCTCCCCACCTTCAAATAAAAGAACCAATAAAGATGATAAATCATCAATTGATCAGAAAAAAATTTTGTTAAGGAAAGATTCCTCAAAATCTTTCCAAACAAAAAGACGGTGCTCTGTAAATCAGAGCACCGTCGGATCAATGATCCAAAGGTGATTGAAAACCACCAAAATTACAGAATAAATTCTGTATGGAAAGATTTTCCAATCTTGTTAAAAAACCAGAAAAATGCTTCCTGTAAATCAGAAACCCTTGGATCAAAGATCCAACGTTGGGGAAATCCCCAAATCAATTGGAGAAAAAATCTCCTTAACCGATTGAACAAATCAGCTTACCCTATATAAAGGCCCCAAGACTTCAAGTCTCATACAGAGGAATCCTCCCCCCCCCAAAAAAAAACTTTGAGAAATCTCAAAAAGAAGAGCCAAGCTCTCGGTAGAAGAAGAAGATTTTTTTCAAGGTAAAAATAAACAGAAAGACGAAATCGTCTCATATAAAAAGAAGAATTCACTTCTTTCTTTAAGATTATAGATCTACAAGACCAAGGCCTTTCACAAAGAGATTAAAGGATCTCATCATAAAATAAGAAGAAGAACATAATTCTTCTCACATAGATCTATAAAGCTAAGGTCTTTAATACAAAGAGATCATGAATATCTCATTATAAAAGGGGGGAGAATAATTCAATTCACAGATCCATAAAGGCAAAGCCTTTTATCAAAATAAGATATTGAAACATCTCCTATATAATAAGAACTTTATTCTCAGAACCTTGAGACGAAGTCTCTTATAAGAGAGAATTTAATTCTCAGAGCGTAGAACTAATCAAAGTTGCATAAAAAAAGAGCCTTAACGCTCCAATTTAAAAGGAGCGCTTCAGCGCTCCACATCTAGCGCAAAGCGCTGCAGAGCCTTAGCGCTCTTAATCTAAAAGAAACCTTAGCGCTCCAAATTTAAAGAAGCGCTCTGCGCTCAAGACTGGCGTATAGCGCCAAGCGCACCACGTGCTCTTCACGTGTGCGCTACTTAACAGAAAAGTCTTAGCACTCCTAATTTAAAAGAGCTTCAGCGCTCCACATCTAGCGCAAAGCCCTGCAGAGCCTTAGCGCTCTTAATTTAAAAGATCCTCAGCGCTCCAAATTTAAAGAAGCGCTCTGCGCTCAAGACTGGCGCACAGCGCCAAGTGCGCCACGTGCTCCTCACGTGTGCGCTACTTAACAAAAGCGTCTCAGCGCTCCAAATATAGCGCGCTGCGCTCATTAACTGGCGCTAGTGCCAAGCGCGTCATGTGTCCCTCACGTGTGCACTGATAGAACATAAACTGTTCTTTAAAATAAAACCCTAGAGCTATGACGAATGCTCAACATTCAATAAAAGACAGAAAGGCTGTCAGAACCCAAATCAATGCTCAGTATTGTCAAATGATTAACATTTTAACTGAGTGAGCCGAGCCCAAGTTGGTTCAAAACCCTCATTCAGGTTAATTGAGCCCATATGCTCATAAATCTTTTAACAGATCTTAGTCCCAATTGGACTACAGATCTCCTAACCAAAATTGGTTCAAGAGTACATCTCTTCACTCCCCTGATATTTGTCGTTGTAATCCTTCAACGTCTTCAGAGAGGTAACGGGTCCCGACAACCATATATTCCATAGACTATGACGTCTTTAAACTGGACTGTGGGGTCCTTAAACCCATGGACTATGATGTCCTTAATCTCTGACTGTGGGGTCCTTAAGCCCATGGACTATAATGTCCTTAACCTCGGACTGTGGGGTCCTTAAGCCCATGGACTATGATGTCCTTAACCTTGGACCGTAATGTCCTTAAACTGATTATGGACCGCAATGTCCCTAAACTAAACAATAGAGCCCAAATGCTCTTTTGTTGGATCTAAATGATCCTGTTAAGTTGATCTTAGTCTAAAATTAGACTAACGCATTCTTAGCAAATCGTTAAGTTGATCTTAGTCTAAAATTATACTAACGTATCCTTAACAAATGTTTAAGTAGATCTTAGTCTCAAATGAGACTAACGTATCCTTAAACCCAACCCCAAACCCAAATCTAAGAGAATACGGATTTGGACTAATCCACGCCCTACAGACGACAACATAAATTAGTCTCCGTATATAATCCACGGGCAACCAAAAACAAAACAAACACCCACACAAAGTGACCATCTGGAGAATGAGAAAGTGGTTACCGCGATGCAGTAGTGTAATTAACTACAGGGTCTTGCGCCTGCAGGGAAGAGCGTCCCCACAATCAAAAAACCCTTCAACGAGGGGGATCTGACGAAGTCTGCTATATCGGTCGCATCCGTCTAAACCTCCAATACACGGTGTCATAAATCAACTTGGCATCTTCGGAGAGGTGGACGGATAGCACCAAATAGCATCTGCCCTCGAAATTCAACCAAGACGAACCTACGCGGTCTCGTCTCGCGTCTTTCGGCAGAGAACAGATTCTGGTACGCCTAGTGGGACCTTTTCTTCTTTCCACTCCACACTTCGTGGGTCGTGTTCGCGAACGAATCATGGTTTAATATGGTTGCCCTTGGGTTCGAGGTACTAAGATTTGGTTTTGCTCCCGTGCAGAAAAAAGAACATCAATGGCCTCTAACTACTCCAACTGCAACTGCAACTCTCGTTCCGCCTCATTTAGAGGAGTAACTTACGGGCCCCAAGCGGTCTCCCTTTTCACAATACCAGTGGAGCATGTGACTTAGGCAACCACTGGGCTGTTCTTCGGGACCATGCTCCCACCGATGAGCTTCAGCGCCCCTGTACCATTTCAAGAAGCTCAGAAGAAGTTGGTCTTTGATCGGCTTACCACTACTGCGTCCCCTCTCAACGGGTCGACTAAATCCAGTGCCTCGGTTTACAATAGACTGGGCTAAAGCTCCAACGGGCCCGTGAAGAAGCCCGCAATACCAGAAGGCGTTATCCCGAAGTGGATAGCCATTCCTACTCCGGAAGTCACCAAGGCGGCTTCTCCGGCTAAGGGGTCGGTCTTCACAAGACTGATCGTTTCAGCTACCACTCTGGGTGAAGTAACCAAGGACGTTTTCCCTACATGAAAATCGGCCTTTTCAAGATTGACCGTTCCCTCTCAGCAAGCATCTGTCTTTGAAAGGCTGGCGCCAATAGCAAACTCTCATCAGAACAGGGGGCAGGGAAAAGCTGGTCCAATAGTGGAGGTGATCCCGGCTGCATGACATGCTCGACGTCTCCACTGGCGCTGAGTGAGGAAAGCTAGGGGCAATTCCCCTTTTGGACTGACTCCGCCAGCTTCAATGGTGGAAGTTGATGCTGCTGTTCCAACTGGGAACAACTTTGAACTACTTAACAGGGTGCGCAGGAATTCACCAACTGCTGTGCTGAAAAGATCTCCTCCACCTATGGAGAATGCCCCAAAGGCGAAGCTGGAGCAGCCCCCTCAGCGTCTGTCCTCTAAAATTTATAAATTTTTGCGACAGGTCCAGGACTCCGTGGTAGATGAAGGCTCGGCAAGAAGAGGACCACCCTGTCAAGCCACAGAAGGCGATAGCTACTTGGGTGCCCACTGCAACGGCCCCCTCAACCTCGACCGCTCACAAGAGGAGAAAGTTGGAGAAAATCCCGGTGTTTGCGACGAATCGCAAGAACACTGAATCTAAACGCCCCAAGTCTGGGGGCATGGTGGTGCACACCATCTATATGGAATCCGGAAAAGAGGAAAGCCGTATCTCCACAGGTCATCGATCGCTTACACGATCAGTGACTAAGGCTCAGGAGCAGCAACAACAAAAGCTCCAAGAAATGCTAACAGCTATGGCCGCACTTACGGGACCAAAAGCAAGCCCGGAGACATCTTCGGAGTAGCGCCGTGAGCAGGAAACTGATGCTGAATTCCTTGGGAGAACGCTTGAGAAGAAGGACAAAGAGGCCGCGGAACAAGCGCCCAATATAAAAAAAATGTCCCTTCTATTCCAAGATATGGTGGGCATGATGATCGAGCCGGAACCTCCATCTGAAGACCCTCCAGTAATAATTGAAGATGATAGAGAAGAGACATCAAACCCTCTGCCGGCTCTGTCAGCAGCCAGGGAGGAGACCATCTCAAAAGCCGCCCTCGATGATTACATCGCTCAGCAGATACGAGTTCATCAAGCAAATGAAGCGGCTGGGCAAATTGTTAAAACTGGACGACCCTATCCGGGTTGGTACGACCAAATAAAGTACCCGCCGGGATACACGATCCCCAAATTCCATGTCTATAAGGGGACGGGAAATCCATATCAGCACGTCACTCAATTCATAGCCTTATGCGGCAACACTGGAGGTGACGATAAGCTACTGCTTCGTCAATTCGTTGGCAGCTTGTCGGAGATAGCATTCGAGTGGTATTCCGAACTCTCAAATGACTCTGTCAAGACATTTGCAGAGATGGAGTTGTTATTCATCCAGCGTTTCGCGAGTGCTAGCGAACGCACCCCAATCACGGCATTGATCAATGCTAGGGTGAAGCCTGGAGAAACATGGGTTCAGTATGCAATACGATGGCGGAATCTATGGTCAAAATGCGAGCAGCGCATCGAAGAAGCGCCTGCGGTAGGCATGTTCGTGGGTACTTTCGACCCTCAGGTGACCATTTCCCTATTCATGATGTTTCTCAAGCCGACCACTTTCCAGGATTTGATTGACAAGCTGGCCCAAGTGGACCAGATGGGCCATAAGCCTTCCTCTTCGAAGTCGAAGCCTCGAAACGAAAAAAGGAAGGGGAAAGCGACCTTCGTCACCAACGCTCAACAGCAGCCCAGTGGCCCAAAACTAACTGATCGCCCAGACGAGAGACGACGATTCTTTAATGAGAAAATGAAGCGCCCTTATTCGTTTCCCCGGGATAAAACGAGAAGATTGTTTGAACTAGCGGTGCGCAACAGGCTCATCAATTTGCCAGATCCAAAACGCCCATTGCAACCCGGTGAGGCTAATAATCCTAATTATTGCCCCTATCACCAAGCGATAGGCCATCCAATTGAAGATTGCTTCGTCTTTAAAGGCTGGATTGAAGACCAATACCAACAGGGCAAATTCGCACTGTCCGAGAATTGGAAAGTAAGCCCGCCTCAACCGCACGCTCATAAAAGAGGTGACACACCGGGGGCATCGTGCTCTTTTGTAGAAGAAACTCAATGGGAGGTCGTTCTTTCAGCCAAAATGAAAAGAATGCTGAAAGATCTCTAAACATGCCCGGCGATCAATTGGAAAAGTCTGCTAGAACCCAAAGTCATCAAGGGAATGCTGAAGCCGCGCCCAACTCTAAAAATTGGTGGTGATAGTCAAAGCGCCCACACCAAGCCGTCAAAGTCTTCGAAGAAGAAGAAAAAGACCAAAAAGCCCGTGAAACCTGATGACAAGCATACGAACCTGCAAAAACATATTGACACGCTGGAAGAATATAACCAGAAGGCGCGGACCCCAGTCACACTCCAAGAATTTCTCAGCCACGTCCTTGAGGACGGAGATGATGACAATGGAGAAGACTCGTCGGATGAGCCTGAAGATTATGTGGCAAGTTGCCATATGATCTCTCACTCGTCGATAGACGATGAAGTAGCTCCTGACGCAGAGAAACTGGGGGCAGATCCCGAATCAGAGCTCCTGGGACCGTCAGACGAGATGATTGATGCATTCATGAACGAAGCTCTTCTGAAAAGCAAGGCTGATCGAGAGCGCGAAATAGCCATATTTGGAAAAGCCCAACGTTGGCGACTGGATGAAAGGGTTGGAGCGCCTCAACCAGACCGAGGCAGGCCCGCGACAGATAAGAGCAGGCTTAAAATGAAGAAGAGGTTCGCCAAAGCCATATCAATGGGAATGAAGCTGCCACCCTCCGAAGGAAACACTTCGGATGAAATACATCTTGATGAAGAGGATGTGCATTCTAATTACTGTTTATATCATAGAAAGATTGCGCACCCTGCTGAAGGATGCAACGCCTTTAAAAATTGGTGGCAAGGGTATGTCGCTCACAGGCAGCATTTCAAGAGGATGAAGCGTGAAGCTCGTCGACAGCGGAAAAATGCGACAGACGAACGTGGAAGAGCGGCCGGCAACTGTCACATAGTTGATAGCAGGGGATCGTGAGTTCTCACCTTCGGGAATGATTCTGAAGAAGAAATAGCTCTTGGCCCTCTCTTCAAAGAATCCACCTCAGGAAAAGAGGAAGAACCGAAGAGCTGCGAGAACATTTAGCTGCGTAATCGCACATTACATGAAAAGAATCTCGGACCCGTAAACAAGGGGTCGAACAAAAAGGATAAGGGGAAAGAAAAGATCCCTGAGGATATCACCCTCGATGATCGAGTCGTCGAAGAGCTGGCAACCAAGGACCCGCCCAAGAAAAACAAGGTGGATTACAATTTTCTGGCACACTTAAGGAAGATCCCCTCACAGCTACGCATTCTCGACACACTTCTGCTGTCTAAGGAAGCGAGAGATTCTTTGATCAAGGCATTACAAGAGCCTGACCAATTTCAAGCTTTCCCAACCGAAGAAAAGATGAAGAATGAGCTGGAAGAAGTGCACACGGCCGATATCACCTTCGGCGATGAAGATCTCCTCCTTGGGACATGCGAGCATAACCGTCCCCTTTACGTCTCCGGATACTGTCATGATATCAAGATAGGCAAAATCCTGGTTGACAATGGGTCCTCCGTTAACCTCCTCAATGTAAAAGTGTTGAAGGAAATCTGCATGAGCGTTCAGCATCTCGCTCGTGATAAAATCACCATCTTCGGTTTTAACTCCCAGTCGTCACGGACGCTCGGGTCTGTGATACGGACGCTCGGGTCTGTGATACCGACGTTACGATTTGGGCTACTCATCACGGACATCAAATTTCACGTCATTGACGCCAAGACATGCTACAATGCTTTGCTCAACAGGCTTTGGTTACACGAGTACAATATAATCCCTTCTACACAACATCAGTGTATGAAGTATTTCAAGGATGGTCTCGAGTATACCGTGACAGGGGAATTGAACCCATTCTCCATGAACGAAGTCCGCAAATACGAAGATGCAAAATACTTCCTGCCAGATTTCGAAGACATAGAAAGATGTCACAAACCGGAGAGCAAACAAAAAGCTATCACCACCATTCCGGTCTTCGGGGGTGATACCGAGGAGGAGGAAGAAATAGTTTATTCAGGACCGCCCCAATGCAACAAGCCGGGACCGTCCACCGCTATGCTAGTCTTCGGCAGCGACTCGGAAGATGAGGTCAATGCAGTATTTTCTGTTCAGCCATCAATACAAACCTTTGCTGGCGATGATCGGAGTTTGCAAATCGCCATGGTTCCGCAAGAGCATAACAAAGAGCTCGACGCACTTAATACTTACAGTGTGGAAGAACTGCAGACGTTCTACGTCCCTCCCAGGTGAAAAGATGAAAAGGCGATCCTCTTTTATCAATCCACGGAAACCAAAGTGGAGAAAGAAATCTGGCATGGCGCCGATTCTACGCTTGACAAACTCCAATCCATCCGTCTGCCCAGATACTACACAGAAGGATTAAAAAGGCTTTTGAGGCGCCAAGGCGTACCCTTCAAACAGACTGCTCGAAAAGCTAAGTTCTATGACAGGATCTGGAACGTCCCCGGAACTCAGCAAAAATTGCCCAACGAGAGAATGGAAAAAATCGGGCTTAGATATGTTCAATCCAAGAAATGGAAGCGATTCCATGGCTGCTGCGTCATACATGACTTCGATGAAGAATGAGATGCTCTGTGGGAAGATGCTAACCCTGAACCAAAACGAGGTCCCGCCGTGAAAATGCTAAGTCCGTCGTTCGAAGAACAGATGGACAAGCTTATAAGGGAAGCGGGTCAAAAAGTCCGGGATGACCATATCCGCGAAATGGCCATTTATGAGAAAGCCAAGTAGCAGCACCTCCTTCAGCGGGATATGGAGAATGACGATGCCTTTCGTCATCAACTCGTCTCATAAATACCCGACGCAGAGGTAAAAACAAGCTAAAGAACGGAAAAGACGTTCGACGGCGGCAAAGCGGGTCCAAGAAGCCACGCGATCGAGAATGGAGCAGCAGAGATCTGTCTCTTATGAAGAAGATGGGTCGAACATATTCATTTCCCCAAGACAAGACGAAGAAGATATTCGATGTTGTCATAAAACATTAGATGATGACGCTCCCAAAGTCCAAGCACCCCGAGCAAGCAGGTGAGGTTCATCATCCAGACTATTGCTCCTATCACCGAGCGATATGATATCCTCTCGAAGACTGCTTGACATTCAAAGATTGGGTAGAAGACCAATATCAGCAAGGCAAGTTCGCTTTATCCAGCAGTTGGAGGGTAACCCCACCACAGAAGCATGAACCGAAAGCCACGTATGCGGCGAGAGTAGAACCAGACCAACATCGGTCTTGGAAGCGATCTCGTACTTGTCTCGTGATAACACTGTCAGAAGAAGAACCCGAGAATATGGATGACCTACCCTGGTGCTTCGAAAACGATGATGACGAGGTGATCTCAGAGTTTCCACCGGCGCCAAAAGAGATGGAAGATGGGATACATACTACTGCAGATAATCTCAAGAAAATTGACTTGGGGACGACAAGTGACTCACAACCGACATTCGTCAGTGAGCTATTGTCTGAAGAATTGGTGGCCACGCTAAAAGACGTGCTCATGCAGTATAAAGATTGCTTCGCATGGAACTATTCAGAGATGCCGGGACTCGATCCAGAGATCGCTGTGCACAAATTGGCGATATCTATGGACGTTAAGCCAGTCAAACAAGTGCCGAGAAGGATGCGGCTCGAGCTTGAGATGAGAATCAACGCCGAGGTCAAGAAGCTAATCGACTCCGGCTTTATCCAGGAGGTTCAATACCCTGATTGGATTGGCAACATTGTCCCAGTGATGAAGAAAAATGGGACGGTGCGCATATGTGTGGACTTTCGGGATTTCAACAAAGCTTGCCCGAAGGACGAATTTCTAGTACCGGTCACCGAGC
This sequence comes from Agapanthus africanus, assembly GCA_030015575.1. NCBI lineage: Eukaryota > Viridiplantae > Streptophyta > Magnoliopsida > Asparagales > Amaryllidaceae > Agapanthus > Agapanthus africanus. The sequence continues at coordinate 13,847,460 of JASDDO010000014.1, forward strand.
TGATGATAGATAATACGTCCACTCATGAATTTTTCTCCTTCATGGATGGCTCATCAGGATACAATCAGCTAAAGATGCAGCCCGAAGACCAGAAGCATACCGCTTTCCGGACCCCTTTGGGCATATTCTGCTACAAGGTGATGCCTTTCGGTCTAAAGAACACCGGTGCAACCTATCAAAGGGCCATGATGAAGATTTTCGATGACCTCATACATGAAATCTTCGAATGCTATTGTTGGGATAAAAATTTACACCCCCGTTGACTGAGTCAAAGTCAAGGTCAACCCCAAGCCAGGTGGGCCCAAGCCCAGGTCAAGCGGGCCCATGCCCAAGTCGAGCCCGCGGCCAGCCTCCTCCATGCTAAAATATAGATCATGTAATAAATAATTTTTATGTAATTTTTTACACATGAATGTATGCAAAATGGGCATAAAGCCAATATTTTGTAAGCCCATGGCTTATGTGCAAAAAATGAAATGGCACATGAGCCATGGGATGGCTAAAATGCCATTTTTGTGAAGCCCAAGGGGCTATATGCAAATATGTAAGCCTATAAAAAGCAACATGATGAATAAAAAAAGAAGACTTTTCATTCTCTCCAAAAATTTAGATCTGAGATCTTTTCTTCCTTCTTCAAGCTTCCAAAACTTTCCTCTTTCTCTTGAATTAAATCAAGAGTGTTACTCTTCCTTTTTCAAAACTAAATAGTTTTCCACCACAAAACCCATTAAGGGGAACCCAGATCTGCCATCAGATCTCAAAAAGGAGAGATTTTGATATCTCACATCCCTCGATCTTCAAGATCCGGCCAAACAACAGGAGGAAGAAGAAGAACATCTTTCACTAAACCCCAAAAAGAAGAAAAACACATTCAGGAGTCCAACTCCTCTCTGATTTCTCTTCTGAGAAATTTTTTCAGGCTAAAAGCCTGTTGTGCCTCACCTGCGCGCTTGCGCAAGTGCGCAAGTCGCCCGCGTGCCGACACGTGGCGCGCGCGCTTGCGCAACTGCGCAAGTGCGCAAGTCGCCCGCGTGCCGACACGTGGCGCGCGCGCTTGCGCAACTGCGCAAGTGCGCAAGGCGCCCGCGTGCCGACACGTGGCGCGCGCGCTTGCGCACCTGCGCATCCCTTGGATGTCTTTTCCCCCTCTTTTTGTGTACATACATACATATATACATATGTATACAAATGTACACATACACATACTCCGCCACACTCTCCCCCTCCAAAAAATTTTCGGGCCGGGGCGCTGCCCCGAACCCCGCAAGGGGGCTGCTAGCCCCCTTGACCCCCAGCCCGCTATCCGGGTAGCGGGACCCCCGTAAAAACTCTGCGTGGCTCCCGATATATCCAAAACCCCCCTTTCAAAACAGAACACACGTACACTGCACATTGAGTTCGCATGACCAGTTTAACCCGTTAATCGGAGGTTCCCCCGCCCCAAAGACGAGGGGTAATTAACGGCAGCTTAGTCCGCGGCTGCCGGAGATTCGGATCCCCACAATCAATAAACCCCGGCCTACCCTAGGCGGGGGGAATCTGTAGTACGCCTGACAAGCGCGCGCGTATTCCCATCTCAATGGGGTGACGAAAAACACCCTACAGCTATATTGACGACCTTGTAGTGAAAAGCAAATTGCACGAGGAGCATTGGGAGCATCTGAAGATCATGTTCCAACGTCTGCGGAAATACAACCTGAAGATTAACCTTCTTAAATGCGCATTCGGAGTTTCCTCAGGCAAGTTCCTGGGATTCAACGTCCGACACCGAGGCATCGAGATAGACCCGTCGAAGATCAAGGCGATCGTGGAAATGCCTCAGCCAAGAACACTCAAGCAGCTACGGTCTCTCCGCTCGCATATATCCGGCGATTCATAGCCAATCTTTCCGGCAAGTTCCATCCTTACAGTCACCTAATGAAGAAGGGAACCCCGTTCGTCTAGGATCGCAAATGGCAGAGCGCACTGGATGAAATTAAGCAATACCTGCAGAATCCGCCGGTGCTGACCGCTCCGGTCAAGGGAAAGCCTCCCATTCTGTATACAACCGCCCTTGAGGGTTCTCTAGACGCATTATGGGCACAAGAAAATGACCAAGGGAAGGAGAGAGCCCTTTACTATTTGAGTCAAGTTCTTCTGGGGGCAGAAAATAATTACTCTCCCATTGAAAAACACTGCCTGGCGTTGATCTTCGCGATAACGAAGCTTAGGCACTATGCATTGGCACATGAGGTCCATCTCATATCAAAGGTAGATCATCTCAAATATTTGATGTCAAAGGCCATATTGACGGGACAGCTCACTAAATGGGCCCTACTTTTAATGGAATTCTCGGTGATATACCGACCCCTCAAGGCAGTGAAAGGCCAGGCCATCGCCAATTTCCTCGTCGAGCATCAGATACCTGCCGACTCTCTCTTGAACTGCGAATTGCCCGACGAGCACGCGTTTGACACGATCGACGGGGAGAGAAGAGAGAATGACACCTGATGGGAACTCTATTTTGATGGAGCATCTTCCATGAAGAAGTGCAAACAAAGCACCCCCATAATCAAATCCGGGGTGGGCCTTATCTTCGTAACTCCACAAGGAGGGATAATGCGCTTTGGCTTCTCCTTAACAGAGCCGAGGACGAATAATGAAGCCGAATATGAAGCTTTAATAGCAGGTCTTGAGATCGCTGTCGACTTGAGAATTGAAAACCTCCTCATATACAGGAGACTCCCAGCTGGTCATTAGTAAAGTAAATGGCGATTATCAAACATGCAAACCAGAGTTGGTGAAGTACGGCGAGAGAGTGCAGCAACTGCTGACTCAAATCCCTGTCTATGCCCTAGAAAGTATACCGCGTGCGGAAAATAGCAAAGCGGATGCATTGGCCAAACTCGCCAAAGAACTGGCCAATGAGAATTTCGATGACGTGAGGATCGTTGTGCAAAGCCGTCGGGTTCTTGCACCGGCAGAAATATCTCCTGAGTCTTCCGAAGAAAAGGGAATGACCGAGAAAACGGCCCTACAAATAAAAGATCAGGAAAAGGCTAAGGATTGGAGAGAAGTCTTTATAGACTACTTCAAATCCCGTCGAGCACCTGAAGATGCGTCCTCAAGACATCAGCTAATGAAATGAGCTCTATCTTTTGCCTTCGTCAATAATACTCTGTACAATAGATCGTTCGACTCTCTATGGCTAAGATGCCTGGGACCGGAAGAGGCAAGGAGAGTCATCCAAGAAACTCACGACGGACTCTGTGGTTCTCACCAAGCTGGGCCAAAGATGAAACTAAAGATTAAAAGGATGGGCCATAACTGACCCACGATGATCCAGGACTGCCTTGAATACGCGAAGCAATGCCACTCGTGCCAAATTCACAGGGACTTTATCCATCAGCATCCAAATCCGTTACACCCAACGGTGGCTAGCTGGACATTCGAAATGTGGGGAACTGACATAATCGGCCCCATCGAACCAGCATCGTCCAGTTGGCAACAACCGATTACTTCTCCAAGTAGGCAGAAGCAGTACCACTAAGAGAAGTGAAGACGGAGAATATCCTCCATTTCTTCAAGACACACGTCATTTATCGGTTCGGCACTCCGCGACGGATTATCTCCGATAACGGGACAGCTTACAGAAGCCACAAAATTAGCCGCTTTGCACAACAACATAATATAGACTGGAGATACTCTTTGGCCTATAATCCCCGAGACAACGGTCTAGCCGAGTCTTTCAACAAGAGCTTGACGAAGATCGTGAAAAAGACGATGTCCAAGAATAAGAAGGACTGGCACGAGAGACTGCATGAAGCTCTCTGGGCGTATCGAACTACGTTCAAACCGGCCATAAACACAACGCCGTATGCATTGGTATTCGGCATAGAAGTGGTACTCTCCCTCGAGATAGAGTTACCCTCCTTACGAGTGGCGGTTCACTACGAGCTAACCGACGAGGAAAATGCTCACATTCGGCTTGAGGAGCTCGACGCCCTTGATGAATCCCGGCTCATGGCGCAACAAAATCTGGAAGCTTATAAAGCAAAGATGACGCGCTCATACGAAAGATTGGCTAGGCCGAGGACATTCCGCCAAGGCGAACTCGTGCTAGTGGTCAAGAGACCTATGATCCTTAATCGTGCCAAGCGGGGGAAATTCGAGCCAAACTATGAAGGCCCGTACATCATAGACAAAGTTTATCAGGGTAGAGCCTATCTACTTATGGACATGCATGGCGAAAGACCTTTCAGGCCAATAAACGGCCGCTTCCTGAAAAAATACTACGCCTGACAAGTCACGGCCTAGGTCAACGATAGATGACGACACCTATGTCCGCTCGCTATCTTCCTAATCCCAAACTCTATAAGTAGTAGCCGGCCAACGGACCGAAACGTCCTTAAACTAACAACAGACCGAAACGTCCTTAAATTAATGATGGACCACTATGTCCTAAAACTGGCCACTGACCGAGACGTCGAGAAACTACTATGGATCGCAGCATCCCAAGGCTGACACAAAAAAAATAAAAAAAAATAAAAAGAAAACGGTATGTCCATAAGCAAAATGGGCACGGATGAAAACCCGAAAGGGCTCCGTGAGTAAAAACAGCAGGACTACCGGCGAGTTTTATGAAAATCTGAAAGGGCACAATCTCGTTAAAAGACACTTGCAAGGTCCTCTCGACCCTGTAAGGAGAAACCACCTGTGTGAGATCCTTACGACTCACAAAGGAGAAACACACTTAGAGATCCCTACGATTCCTAAGGAGAAATTACACTTACGAAATCCTTACGACTCGTAAGGAGAACCCTCTTATAAGACCCTCACGGCTCATAAAATTCAAAAGCCTTAAGCTATAGGGATCTGAACCTGTTCTTAAGCAGTCATACACCCTGATTTTGCCCTACAAGCGGTTCAATATCGACCCTTGTATACAATCCACGGGCACGAATAAACATTTTCCATAACAAAGTCCCACCCGCGACTAGGGATATGTTTACACAGTGGACAACCCTTGTAAGTCCTCTCGACTTATAAGGAAAAACACTCTTATAAGATCCTTACGACTTATAAGAGGCCATACGCTTAAGAATCCTCACGATTCTTAAGGAGAAAATGCACCTACGAGATCCTCACGAATCGTAGGGAGAAATACCTTTATGAGACCCTTACGGCTCGCAAAGTCAAAAGGCCTTAGTCAACATGATCCTAACCCTGTTTGCTAAGCCACCTTTGTTCGACATTGACAAAGGAAAATGATGATTCGCTCCTGGCAATATCCCAGTTGCAGCGATGCTGACGCCTAAATCGGTATCAAATCCCAAACTTGTAGCAAAAAGCCAGTGATCCACAAATATATATGAAATAGTCAAAATGATGGGGCAACTTGCAACAAAATCAGCAAGTAAAAATGTAGGCATACAAAATAGCCGAAATGGTTGGGCAACTCACAATAAAAAGCAGCGAGTAAATAAAACAAATAGCCGAAATGATTGGGCACCGCGAAAAATAGCCGAAATGATTGGGCAATCGCGATTTTCGCGATATAAAAGCTGAAATGATAGAGCATCGCGGAAAAAAATATATATATAATGAAACTTTTTGCTCTACAGGTGAGATCATATCGATCCCTGTATACAATACAGGGGCACAAACAAAGAGGGAACCATACCTTCCCACTAGGCTCCATCAGAAGGAGAGCCAAGTCTCGACGGCCGCATGGACAGCCTAAAGTTTACCAACAGCGTTCCTCCTTATTCCAGCAGGATTCAGACGCGACAATCAACCTTGGAGCCATGGAAAAATCCCTACTCCGAATCTCGACGGTTCACAGATAACCTAGAGACCATCTCGATATTCGTATCATTACAACAGACGCAACATCAGCAAAGCAGAACCGCGGCAATTCCCAGTTCCATGACTCGGTGGTGCACAGACAACCGAGAGTCAACCCTCGACTCCGTGAAATGCGGATAAAGTCAACCCCTCCTGGTCTAGTGGAACACGTCTAATTTCAATCCTGACCCCGTGGGAAGCATCCAGAGCAAATCCTGGTCTAGTGGAACACGGCTAATGTCAATCCTGACCCCATGGGAAGCGTCCAGAGCAAATCCTGATCTAGTGGAACACGGCTAATGTCAATCCTGACCCCGTGGGAAGCGTCCAGAGCAAATCCTGGTCTAGTGGAACACTGCTAATGTCAATCCTGACCCCATGGGAAGCGTTCAGAGCAAATCCTGGTCTAATGGAACACGGCTAATGTCAATCCTGACCCCGTGGGAAGCGTCCAGAGCAAATCCTGGTCTAGTGGAACACTGCTAATGTCAATCCTGACCCCATGGGAAGCGTTCAGAGCAAATCCTGGTCTAATGGAATACGACTAATGTCAATCCTGACCCCGTGGGAAGCGTCTAGAGAAAATCCTGGTCTAGTGGAACACGGCTAATGTCAATCCTGACCCCGTGGGAAGCGTCCAGAGCAAATCCTGGTCCTGTAGAACACGGCTAAAGTCAATCCTGACCCCGTAGGAAACAGCCAGAGCAAATCCTGTCTAGTGGAACACGGCTAATGTCAATCCTGACCCCGTGGGAAGCGTCCAGAGCAAATCCTGGTCTAGTAGAACACGACTAATGTCAATCCTGACCCCGTGGGAAGCATCCAGAGCAAATCCTGGTCTAGTGGAACACGGCTAATGTCAATCCTGACCCCGTGGGAAGCGTCCAGAGCGAATCCTGGTCTAGTGGAATACGGCTAATGTCAATCCTGACCCTGTGGGAAGCGTCCAGAGCAAATCCTGGTCCTGTAGAACATGGATAAAGTCAATCCTGACCCCGTGGGAAACGCCTAGAGCAACCCCTGACTCCGTGAAATATGGATAATGTCAATCTCATCAATCACTTACGGGTCCTCTCGACTCATAAGGAAGAAAATTCTCTTGTGAGATCCTTACGACTCCCAAGAGAAAACACACTTAGGAATCCTCATGATTCCTAATGAGAAAATACATCAAAGAGATCCTTTCGACTCGTAGGGAGAAAAGTCTTTATGAGACCCTTACGGCTCATAAAGTTGAAAAGCCTTAGACAGCAGATCTGAAGCTGCTTCCTAAGCCATCACTACCCCTCGAAGAGTTCAAGATGGAATGCTCTCTATCATCTATAGGCTACGCTTACTAAAGTAACATGCCGGCAACAAAGAAAAGAGAAGAAAGCAAGAGATAATACAATATAGTACGAAAGAAATGTAGCTTTTATTTATAAGTTCAATTGGGTACAAGATACATCATATGAAAGAATAAAAAATGGATACATGTTATTCAAAAATTACAAATGTTAATTGGTACAAAAATTTTTTTTGGGAGGGAAGCGTTTTCAATAAACCAATCAGTTGCTCGTGCACTCCCCTAAGCCCCCTTTCACGGTCAGCTGCCGCGGCCAACTCCGCTTCAATTTAAGCCCGTTGCTGCAAATAAGATGAAAGCTGCTCATCGACGACCCGCTGAGTTGCCCCACGACTTTGCGCGTCTCGCTCAATGAGGTCGAGCTTCTGTCTCGGCATTAGCCCGTCAGAAATACATCGTAGAAGGCCCTCAAAGGTAGCTTTCAGCTGTACAACATTAGCGTCAACCTGAGCGTGCAGCCGGGCAGATTCGCTTGAAGTATCTTCGCGCTCCTTATGCTTTAAGGCTGCTTCTTGTTCAAGATGGCGGAGGTAGGGAGTGCTCTGCTCGACCCACGCAGCCCGTTGGGAGTTCACAGTCAGGACCTCGGGAGCAGGACGTCCGAGCTCAAGCTCATGCAGACATGCCTCAATTTTCCTGCAGTGATTAACCCAAGACTCAATGATGCTCTCGCTATGGAAGTTCACGAGCGTCGCCAGTATAGGATTAACCTCGGCAGCAAAATCTGCAGCGAGTGCAGGGATCTCCGCGTCAAGCTCTTCAATGGATTCACTCAATATACGAAGGTTGGTCGCAGCGCCCTTAGAAGATGGACGTCTAGAAAATGGTCCTGCTGGCATTAATATACAAGATTCGAAGGGAGCAGAAACCGGTGCGACTGCTGCAAAATGAATTACGGTTAAAAGCTAACCCGCAAAATAAATAAATCACATGTGTGATGAATTATACTATACCGGCTGCGGCAGGTGGCAAGGCCAGAGTACCGGTGGCACAACTATTCTTTCATCTCCTCTTTCAATTTGTAGTGCTGCAGTCAAAACAAAGAAGAATTAGCAACAACTTGGCTGCCCGTAAAAGAAAAGAGAAGATATTAGCTAGGGACTGTACTCATCAACGCCACTAGATGAAGCAATCTTCAACTGGAAGGAGAAATGTGGGTGCATCACCTGATACAGATGATCAAAAAGGATTCCTGCGAGGGTGTAATAACGCAATGTCAGTACATAAAGTATATTGCCTACAATGAAACCGATAAGTCACAAATCCGTACCTTCCAGCATTTGGGAGGACGCGGGAGAAGGCAAAGGGTCGGTGACCTTCAAAGCAGCAACTGGTGATGCTTCCTCGGGTGGCACAACTTCAACGCTCACTACACCTGCATTAGAAATGAGAGAAATACTGTCAGAATAGATTGAAAGGGATTGCAGAATGAAAAGGAAAGCAATGACCCAAAATCTACCTGGTGAGTCGCTGGTCGAAACCGCGACAAGGGCGTCACTGGATGCGGCGACTGCTTGACCCTCCTCCATCGGAATGGTTTCGCCTCCCGTAGCTTCATCCCCCGACTCCACGAGAGCTGTCATGATACTCGCAGCGCCCGACAACGGAAAGGAACCGCAAGGGGAAGAGTGGCAATTAGGGCAGTTCCAGACTCTTGAGAAAGAGTGGCCACTTCAGGCTCAGTGGTTGCCGCCGTCTCACCTACCACTTCCTCATCAGGACTCGGCCCTGCAGGGTATGATGTATGAGAATCTGAGGATCAAACTTTAATAAAAAGACCCAAAGTTACATTACCTTGAGATGGCCTTTCAGCTGCCTCCCGAGTCGCGCGTATCGCCTGTCTATGAGTGATAGACAGGGCAACCAGAGCACCCTCTGAAGAAGTAGGGACAGGAGAAGCAGCGCTCGAGTCTGCACCTACGGCTAAGGCGGCGTTACGTTCTCTTACCGCACACCTCCTGCGCTTCCTTTCCGCCTAGGCCGTGAGAGCATATCTTCTTAGGACCTACGTCATGGAGACGTCATCGTCCACACCAGGAGTTACCTCTGGAGCCGTTGTGGCGTCCATCATCGGTTGCTTAAGTAAAGCCTCTTTTGGCAATGCTGAGGAGGCCGGGACTTCGATAGCTGGCCCTAGAAGCATCTCTGCATCACCCCGCGGGATTGGTACTGTACTGGGGATGACCTGAGTCGAGATAGTCCCTGCGATAAGATGAAAAATGGGTCAGATTATCCATAAGAAAGGGGAGTGAAGACACAATATGCCGAAATATACCAACGCCCAGCGAAGCGCGAAGCCTCTCTTCCTCCTCAAAAGTCTTGAGGGAAGCCGCGAGAGGCTCTTCAGTGGAAATGCCTGTTGAAGGAAAAGTTTCAGTCAAAACATGATAATAAAAATGTAATGCAATGAAAAAAGATACGGCTGAAGTTTACTTGATTGTGCAAGGATGATCAGTCCTGCTTTGTGTCTAGCTAGACGGGCGGAAGCTGCGATGGCAGCCTCCAGATCAGTATCATCTGGCGACATGAATAGACCCTCGTTGGTCCCATATTCGCTCAGGCCCTCACTATAAGGAGCACGAGGCTCCTGGCCGAGTACAATGTCTGCAGAAAGAATCGACTTCTTCTTCTATGAGCGAGTACTGGTCGCCGCTAGCACAAGCTTACGCTTGGTGGGCATCTTGGGACGACGAGTCCCGATATCTGAACCTACGCCAGATTTAGGAGACGTTACAGTCACCGCTTCAATGGGAGCACGGGGAATCGGTAGCTCAGGCACATCACGTGGCGCCACAGCCGCAGCAGCTACCCTTAAGGGAGGACGGACAATGGTCCGTTGCTTTAAGGGAACAGCGGGGTTACCAGCGGTGCCGCACCTTTGCGATCAAGCAGCAATCGCTTTTCTTCCCTAATGACGGCGCCCATAGAATGTTGATACCATGCCACATACACATTCAGGGCCTTCGGAACACAGCTCGGTTCACTGATGAAGAAGTTGGACCCTGTGTTTAGGCGCATAAAATGGCGCAGCGCGCTTCGGATACCTTCTTCGATAGCAGCGGGTTCTGCCAAGAAAGCCTCAAGCGGGACACCCTGATTATAGCTTAGCTGCTAGGCGAAATGATGCGGATTGTATCTCATGAACAACACCGCATCATTTTGCCTAAATACGAGAAAGCCCGGCCTGATAGAGTACAGATGAAAAATCTCCCAAGCTTTCAACACAGAGGCCCCGTCTTTAAAAATGTCCTGCAATGGCAGCACCGTTTTTGTAGATTCCTGGCCGACGGTCAAAATTTTATCGGTGAAGGACATACCATCTCCAACCGTGCGTGGACAAAGGAGCAAACCCCTAGCTTCCCGAGGTGTCGGATTTACGATGGATGCGTCGACTTGCCGCATTATCCGAGGGAACTTACATCTGTCATAAAAGGAAGGTCTTCTGTGGATACCGAAGATGCCAAGCACGTGCAACTCGAGCCACGAGGTGAAATAATGCATTGAAAAGTTGGCAGGCTGCACCCCTGGCTCAGTAGTATCCGCTGCCAAGCCGAGGCCGTGATACAAGTGGGCTAACTCAGCGATCCCGACGGCCACTTATATCCCAGCAACCATTCGATGCGCTGGGTAGAAGACGGACGACCTCATATGGCGAGGGTGCATCGGAAGCGCAAACCAGCTCAGGCATAACCCGAGAAACCTCAAAAAGAATGTTTCTTCGTCGATCCCAGGAGTTGCCAGCTCGGCAAAAGGGACGACCGGGGTGTCGGGGAGAAAGAAGTTCTTCTGATCCACCTCCGCCGTCGGCAAGTTGCCCAAACCTAAGCCAAAAGAATCGTCGAGTTTGGCGAACTTCGCGGCTTCCTTCGATAGTACTTCCGTACGAAGAAAACGGGCGATGAAATCGATGAAGTTAACCCCGTGGCCTCCGTATTCGAGAAAGGGGCTCTCATAGATATTCAACACCTTTATCAAACTTGGGAATTGGTGTTGAGTGGCGTTCTCTAGGGTAAGACCCATTACCATTGATTTGGTGGCAAAAATATACTCATCTAGAGGAAACAGCTCCTCGTAATGTTCTCCCCTAACGGGTAAACCAGAAACCTCAACAAATTCCTCTAAAGAAACGGAGACTTCTCGATCCAATAAGAGGAAGGTGTGGGTCGGAATGTTCCACTGCTCCAAAAATGCCTTGACCCACCATGTAGGAGGTGCGGAATACTGGAACAAAAAAGTATAGATTGCAGGGTACAATTCGAGCCTTAATAGCTGTGACTTCTTCGCCGATAAGATGTATCGGGCCTACTGCAGATATTCGGCTGGGTGACGAGGAGTTAGTCCAATGTTGTATGGATGTCCCCAAAGACGCGACTCGCCCTGACATATGCGTCGCCCTAGAGTGTCCAAAGCCACCGGTGGCTGCACGGGTATTGCGGCCATAAAAGGCCGAAGGAGACTATCTGAAGTCCAATTCACCTCCTCCACAGTATAGTTTATCGGGGGTGCATCTGCATAAGGGATCGCCGAAATAGAATCCGAAGGTGTCGCGCAAGAAAAGCTCCGCCGACTCCTGATGATTTGGTTGTACCATGTTCCCCATAGATGAAGATTCTTGTGCTCCGGGTCATGGTCTTTGATCAGCGCAAAAACCTCTCGGTCTATGGGCGCTTCAGGGAACCCGCCTTCCGAACGGACGAATGGGAAGGAAGCGTCGAAGGACATAGTACCTGCGCGGAAAAGAATAAATTTTCAGCTGCCAATGCTACATTTTAAGTTTTGTCACTAGGTACTTTAAATCCGTACCACATTGCAATGCAGTGAAAAGGAACCAAAGGGGACCCACATAATCTAGATGATAGTTCATCATTAATAAAACAGTCTCATCATTTGATGAGACTGTCATTAAATGAGGAAATCCTCAATCGATTCTCATTCAATGAGAACCCCTCAGGCTAAGAAGCAAATCTCCCCTTGAGAGCAGTGCTCTGTGACAAAGTGACATCTGTCAAACTCTAATGATGAAGGAATAAAAATTCCTCAAGAGTCTTGCTCTGTAAAAATGATGGAATAACCCATCAGAAAAATTGAAATAATTTTTTTTAATGAATTAAAATTCTGAGATCTTCAAGATCCATGAACAAACTCTTAAAAGTTCTTCATAAGAGATTAACAAATCTTCATTATTCAAGAGAGCAAAGCTCTGTTTATGGGTTAAGAAACCCTAAAAAGGTTTTCTTTAGATCTAAGATCTATGAAGAGCAAAGCTCTGTTAATGGGTAAAACCCTAATAACATTTTTTAGATCTAAAATCTATGAAGAGCAAAGCTCTGTTAATGGGTAAAACCCTAAAAACATTTTGAGATCTATGATCTGAGGAAGAGCAAAGCTCTATTGATAAAGTTCAAATCTTACCAAAAATTTGGCAGAGTTTTGACTCTTGAAGGTTCTTAAAATGAAAAGCTATGCTCTGAAGGAGAATAAAAGTTCTCAGAAAGTAGGAAGATGAACATGAATCATCCTAAGGGCCAAGAGTCCTATTTATAGGCGCTGAGAGCCATTTCAACTTCTGAGTTGATCCAAGGGCACATATGCTGCCACCGCTGCACTCACATGTGAGCCACGTAAGCGCAACGGTGGGGGGCATTTGTTTCCCCCAATCAGAGCAAAGCTCTGTTCAAAAAAATCCAAATTTTGAAATGAGGCAGCGCTTCATAGCAGCGCCAGCGCTGAGAGAGTCAAATTCTCTGAGGCAGCGCCCACGTGTAAAGCACATGGGCGCTAGTGCTAAGAGCTGCACTTTAAGCAGCGCACTACGTGGAAAGCACGTAAGCGCTGGCGCTAAGTGCGCTGCAGCGCACTACGTGCAAAGCACGTAAGCGCTGGTGCTAAGTTCACTGCACTCTAAGTAGAGCACCACGTGCAAGGCATGGGTGCGCTGGCGCTGGAACTAAAAGCTTCCCACCGTCAGATCAAAGATCCAATAATGATGATAAGTCATCAATTGATCAGAATAAAATTCTGTTAAGGAAAGATTCCTCAAAATATTTCCAAACAAAAAGATGGTGCTCTATAAATCAGAGCACCGTCATCACCAAAATTACAGAATAAATTCTTTATGTAAAGATTTCCCAATCTTGTTAAAAAACAAGAAAATTGCCTTATGTAAATCAGAAGCCCTTGGATCAAAGATCCAACGGTAGGGAAATCCCCAAATCAAATGGAGAAAAGATCTCCTTAACCGATTGAACAAATCAGCTTGCCCTATATAAAGGCCCCAAGACTGCAAGTCTCATACAGAGGAACCCCCACCCCCTAAAACTTTGAGAAATCTCAAAAAGAAGAACCAAGCTCTCGGTAGAAGAAGAAGATTTTCTTCAAGGTAAAAATAGACAGAAAGACGAAATCGTCTCATATAAAAAGAAGAATTCACTTCTTTCTTTAAAATCACAGATCTACAAGACCAAGATCTTTCACAAAGAGATTAAAGGATCTCATCATAAAATAAAAAGAAGAACATAATTTTTCTCACAGATCATAGATCTATAAGACTAAGGTCTTTTATACAAAGAGATTATGAACATCTCATTATAAAAGGAGGGAGAATAATTCAATTCACAGATTCATAAAAGCAAAGCCTTTTATCAAAATAAGTGATTGAAACATCTCCTATATAATAAGAACTTTGTTCTTAGAACCTTGAGACGAAGTCTCTTATAAGAGAGAATTTAATTCTCAGAGTGCAGAACTAATCAAAGTTGGATAAAAGAAGAGCCTTAGCACTCTAATTTAAAAGGAGCGCTTCAGCGCTCCACATCTAGCGCAAAGCGCTGCAGAGGCTTAGCGCTCTTAATCTAAAAGAAGCCTTAGCGCTCCAAATTTAAAGAAGCGCTCTGCGTTCAAGACTGGCGCATAGCGCCAAGCGCACCACGTGCTCCTCACGTGCGCGCTACTTAACAGAAAAGTCTTAGCGCTCCTAATTTAAAAGAGCTTCAGCGCTCCACATCCAGCGCAAAGTGCTGCAGAGTCTTAGCGCTCTTAATTTAAAATAGCCTCAACGCTCCAAATTTAAAGAAGCACTCTGCGCTCAAGACTGGTGCACAGCGCCAAGCGCACCACGTGCTCCTCACGTGTGCGCTACTTAACAGAAGCACCTCAGCGCTCCGCATCTAGCGCAAAGCACTGCAGCGCCTCAGCGCTCCAAATATAATGCCCTGCGCTCATTAACTGGCGCTAGCGCCAAACGCGCCACGTGTCCCTCACGTGTGCGCTGATAGAACATAAACCGTTCTTTAAAATAAAGCCCTAGAGCTATGATGAATGCTCAGGATTCAATAAAAGACAGAAAGGCTTGTAGGGTGTTTTTCGTCACCCCGGTGAGATGGGAATACGCGAGCGCTTGTCAGGCGTACTACAGATTCCCCCTGCCTAGGGTAGGCCGGGGTTTAATGATTGTGGGGATCCGAATCTCCGGCAGCCGCGGACTAAGCTGCCGTTAATTACCCCTCGCCTTTGGGGCGAGGGAACCTCCGATTAACGGGTTAAATTGGTCATGCGAACTCAATGTGCAGTGTGCGTGTGTTTTGTTTTGAAAGGGGGTTTTGGATATATCGGGAGCCACGCAGAGTTTTTACGGGGGTCCCGCTACCCGGATAGCGGGCTGGGGGTCAAGGGGGCTAGCAGCCCCCTTGCGGGGTTCGGGGCAGCGCCCCGGCCCGAAAATTTTTTGGAGGGGGAGAATGTGGCGGAGTATGTATATGTGTGAATTTGTATACATATGTATGTGTATATGTATGTTCATAAAAAGAGAGGGAAAAGGCATCCAAGGGATGCGTGGGGGCCACGTGTCGGCACGCGAGCGCCTTGCGCACTTGCGCAGGTGCGCAAGCGCGCGCGCCACGTGTCGGCGCACGGGCGCCTTGCGCAGGTGCGCAAGCGCGCGCGCCACGTGTCGGCACGCGGGCGCCTTGCGCACTTGCGCAGGTGCGCAAGCGCGCGCGCCACGTGTCGGCGCGCGGGCTCCTTGCGCAGGTGCGCAAGCGCGCGCGCCACGTGTCGGCACGCGGGCGCCTTGCGCACTTGCGCAAGCGCGCGCGCCACGTTTCGGCACGCTGGCGCCTTGCGCACTTGCGCTGCTCGCCGGAGAGGCACAAGAGGCTTTTAGCCTGAAAAAATTTCTCAGAAGAGAAATCAGAGAGGAGTTGGACTCCTGAATGTGTTTTTCTTCTTTTTGGGGGGTTTAGTGAAAGATGTTCTTCTTCTTCCTCCTGTTGTTTGGCCGGATCTTGAAGATCAAGGGATGTGAGATATCAAAATCTCTCCTTTTTGAGATCTGATGGCAGATCTGGGTTTCCCTTAATGGGTTTTGTGGTGAAAAACTATTTTGTTTTGAAAAAGGAAGAGTAAAACTCTTGATTTAATTCAAAAGAAAGAAGAAGGTTTTGGAACCTTGAGGAAGGAGAAAAGATCTCAGATCTAATTTTTGTGGAGAGAATGAAAAGTATTACTTTTTTATTCATCATCTTGCCTTATATAGGCTTACATATTTGCATATAGCCCCTTGGGCTTCACAAAAATGGCATTTTAGCCATCCCATGGCTCCTGTGCCATTTCATTTTTTGCACATAAGCCATGGGCTTACAAAATATTGGCTTTATGCCCATTTCGCATACATTCATGTATAAAAAATTACATAAAAATTATTTATTACATGATCTATATTTTAGCATGGGGGAGGCTGGCCGCGGGCTCGACTCGGGCATGGGCCCGCTTGACCTGGGCTTTGGCCCACCTGGCTTGGGGTCGACCTTGACTTTGACTCGGTCAACGGGGGTGTAAATTTTTACCCCAACAAGGCTGTCAGAACCCAAATCAATGCTCAGCATTGTCAAATGTTTAACATTTTAACTGAATGGGTCGAGCCCAAGTTGGTTCAAAACCCTCATTCAGATTAATTGAGCCCATATTTTCATAAATATTTTAACAGATCTTAATCCCAATTGGACTACAGATCTCCTAACCAAAATTGGTTCAAGGGTATATCTCTTCACTCTCCTGATATTTGTCGTTGTAATCCTTCAACGTCTTCAGAGAGGTGATGGGTCCCGACAACCATACATTCCATAGACTATGACGTCTTTAAACTGGACTGTGGGGTCCTTAAACCCATGGACTATGATGTCCTTAACCTCGGACTGTGGGGTCCTTAAACCCATGGACTATGATGTCCTTAATCTCGGACTGTGGGGTCCTTAAACCCATGGACTATGATGTCCTTAACCTCGGACTGTGGGGTCCTTAAGCCCATGGACTATGATGTCCTTAACCTTGGATTGTGGGGTCCATAAACCCATGGACTATGATGTCCTTAACCTTGGACCGTAATGTCCTTAAACTAATTATGGACCGCAATGTCCCTAAACTAAACAATAGAGCCCAAATGCTCTTTTGTTAGATCTAAATGATCCTGTTAAGTTGATCTTATTCTAAAATTAGACTAACATATCCTTAGCAAATCGTTAAGTTGATCTTAGTCTAAAATTAGACTAACGTATCCTTAACAAACGTTTAAGTTGATCTTAGTTTCAAATGAGACTAACGTATCCTTAAACCCAACCCCAAACCCAAATCTAAGAGAATACGGATTTGGACTAATCCACGCCCTACGGGCGACAACATAAATTAGTCTCCGTATACAATCCACGGGCAACCAAAAACAAAACAAACACCCATGAAACGAAGTGACCATCTGGAGAAGGAGAAAGTGGTTACCGCGAAACTGTAGCATAATTAACTGCGGGGGCTTGCGCCTGCAGGGAAGAGCGTCCCCACAATCAAAAAACCCCTCAACGAGGGGGTATCTGACGAAGTCTGCTATATCGGCCGCATCCGTCTAAACCTCTGATACACGGTGTCATAAATCAACTTGGCATCTTCGGAGAGATGGAAGGATAGCACCAAATAGCATCTGCCCTCAAAATTCAGGCAAGACAAACCTACGCGGTCTCGTCTCGCGTCTTTCGGCGGAGAATAATCACTTATTTCTTTTGATGGTTTAGATTTTTGGGTTTTCGGTTTACTTAAATTGCGTTACGCCTGTTGACGTCACGTGGTTTAAGTGCCGGTCACGTGCCTAAATTTGGGTCGTGACAAACACCGACCATTAATCTAAATACTAGTCGCTCCATGACAAGTCTACGCGAGAATTGGAGACAAGGTCTCCATCAAGCGTGTCTCGACTGGTATCCACGATAAATGGACAATGCTCGATGTCTTACCTATGACACTAATATAAGTGCTTCCATATTTGTCCCATACCAGTTATAGTTACACTTATATATGCCCCATAGGCGTCGACAATGCAATAATTAACCGGTTCTACTGATTGTGTACAAGTACGTATCATTTCTATTATTA
Organism: Agapanthus africanus; assembly: GCA_030015575.1. NCBI lineage: Eukaryota > Viridiplantae > Streptophyta > Magnoliopsida > Asparagales > Amaryllidaceae > Agapanthus > Agapanthus africanus. Next base: position 13,865,044 of record JASDDO010000014.1, read on the forward strand.
AATCACGCTTTTACACTAACGTACTTACCATAATCCAATTACTAACATTTAGAACTTGGTAATATAACACGGTCACTAGGATATCTGTAACAACTCCAAATCCTATGTATATAAAATTGTTTAAAAATTAATGTACACTTAGGGTATTTACAATTCCTGTGAGTACTATAAGTATTTGATTCAATTTTTAATAGCAAGAAAGTGCTTGTAGCTTACTGGTAAGGCCTTGCACTGCTGAACCAAAGCACCAGAGTTCAAATCCCATCAACCACATTATTTTTATTTTGTATTCTTTTAACCTTTTTAGAAGCCCAAAAGACTACACGTGCACTACACGTAAACTGAAGAGATACAAGATAATCAAATACGTGCACTGTAGAATACCAAACGACCCCGACCCAATACCCCAAAACCAACCCCACTCGTAGGGAATGACCCGGCGACATTGGCAAAAAGCCCGGCGCCGCCGGTCTCCCCCGTCCCTAATGCTCTCAATTCTTCACCCCTGCACCTCTTCAGCTACCCCCACTAACCCCACATTGTTTGTTTACTCTGAATATTTTCAGAGAGCAATAAAATGCCATTTAATCCCAATTTTAATGCATATTTCAATGCATTCTTTAAACACCCTAAACCCTAATTTTCTCTATAAATATCACCCTCATTTCACACCTCCTCACTCACAATTCCCTGCCAAAACTCTCAAGAAATTTCCAAGTTCCCATAGTGTACAAGTGGAGTTAACAAAGGGCGAAACTCCGACGAAGTTCCGGCGACGATACAAGGAGTTTCTGGCAACGAAATGAAGCACCGACGAATCCTAGACCTCCTCCTACTTCTCCCCTCTCATCAAAGCCAGTAAGCCCCCCTTCTCTCTCTCTTTGATATTCCCAACTCTTCATTCTTAAAACGTGTCGGAAGCGGAGTTATCCAACTTCCGATTCTCTCTTTTTTTTAAATACAATTTTTCTTAATAACAAACCTACGACTTTTGATATATTGTTTAGTAATCATTAACAAAGACAATAGAACAAGTTTGACATCAAAATGATAAGCATAACAAGTTGTATTTCGATTTTACATTAAAATACCTTTATATTTCATATCGACATGTTTATACCTTTTAATCGTGTTATCTTTAGAAAACTCACGGGATAATGACCTACCTCCTCACAACACACATATCTAACATAGCACGATAGAATTTGGGAACATAGATTTGGGAAAATATGACTTTACATATAACTACCTTCAATTTATAAAACATTTTTCTATAAGAAATTTATTTAACAAATCTTTGCAATAGCACCTCTACAACCCATTTTGGGGAACCCCGTTCGGGATGGTGCAGATTATCGCACATCCTCGGGCTTAGTAGAGTGAGATGCAGACCTCCGCAAGGAGCATACGATCTCGAAAGATTTCTAATACATTTTTCTTTAGAAAATGTGATTTCTATCATAAATAAAACTTATATTTTTAATAGATAAATAGATATTTAATTAATATCAAAATATCTATTTTTAATATTTATAATATTCCACATTTCCAAAATTCAAGAAAAACATCTCAATTACAAGAAAATACCATACAATTCCAACATTTCAAATAATTACTTTATACTTTAAAAACTAGGTCATATTTACTAGAAATTTCACATTGAATGGAAGAAACACCAATGAAAACTCTAAAGACGATAATTAAATACTTGAGATATATTTTGAAAGTATAACAAAACTATTTTACATAAAAAAAACCCTCAAGTTATACTAAATTACAATAAGGATCCTAGTAAACTTAGATTTAAGCGGAACCAGTCTCTTAAGCCTCAGAGAGCCGGAGATATGGGTTCTTACCTATTTAAGGTAGACAATATAACAAACGGTGTTATTAACACGGTAATTGTCTTTGAAAAAGACACAAATCCTACTGTCCATGTGCAGCAGTTACCGATAATATCAAAACTAATTCAGGACTTCAATGTCTTTTCTAAATATGACTCAGACTAAGTCTCGATATAATCAAACTGACTTGAATATGATTCAAGTATATATTCAATGAATCCATGAATCCATATATTAAATCTATTCAATCTATACAACTTGACCGAACCGAACCATGATATACTCGGTTTACAAGTTCATCCATTATATCCGTTCCATTACTAATATCATGGTTTCGGCAAGTCATCCATCTATATACAATATACAATTCAAACAATACAAACAATACAATCAAGACATCGCGGGGTTTCTAAGGGGTAGAATGGTACGGGAGGTGTTAGAAGTGGCACGAGACTGTAACCATAACACACCTAACCTGAATATCCATTGCCGTTGTACCGTGACTGAACGGTTCCTTGTGCTCCGTATACCTTAGTCTCCGGATAGTGGGACTCCTCTCGTATACACTGGCATTCTTCTGTACCAAACTACAAAAACAACGTTAACACTAAATACAACATAATAACAATATACTCTTTATTCTGTCTATTCCATTCTTTTCTATTTACGGGACTTACCGAGCGATTTGTTCGCTGGCGACATTCTCTTTCTTCTTTTTTGGAATGTCGTCAGGTGATTCGGACTCACTGGAGATCGAGCCTAGCAGCGAGGACTTAGACCAGTTTACTGAAGATCTAGAGCTCTAGTTTACTTGTACATTATATTTCCTTTACATTTCTGTTATGCCACTGTTTAGCTATTGCTTTCATTCCATGTATTTACTTTTCAGATGTATTCTAAAAAAAATGTTAATAAATAAAGTTGATGTTATATCTTTTGTCTTTATCTCTTGTTTATATTACTTATATTGCTTAGATACGCGTAGCATATTTACTTCAGAGTAAATACGTAGCGGGCCAGTCTCGTTCTCTTCCCCGTACACCGGGAAGCAGGGCGTGACAATATCGATACAAATGAACACTATTTACAAGGGTATAACAGTCATACAACATGATGGGGATACAGTAAATGCGCCGCTGAATACATATGAGCAACCGGTGTCGGTTGGATTAGAAAAATCAAATAAAATTGCACGTGCATAATTTGGCGAAACAATATAAAAGAGTAAACGGTGTATTAAATTATCTCTACAGCAAAATTGGTTTCGAGTCAATCGGGTATCAGGTTTGCGAGTTATGGTCATTCCATTTTAAGTGTTCTCTGCTGGAAATCCAGTTTCAGAACTGGAAGTCCGTTTTGTAACACGTTTTACTCCCTGTTAAGATCATAACTAGGCGACACTACAGTTATATAATATTTATATTTATCTATTTTGTTTCTAACACATCATATAGATCAATAATATCTGCTGTACGCAGGGAGATATGCACTGTCTAAGATTAAGGTATACATTCTGGTTCTGCCCGAAACCACAACACACATCGACGGTTTAAAAAGTGTTGTAAATATCAAACGACACCGGAATGCAATGAGACCAATATCGTTAGAAAGCTAATTCAATTATCCACACTTTCATATATGGTTCCACACACTTGCACGCTTAAACAGGGAGAAACATGCGTTCCAAAACGGGTCAAGGTAAAGACTCTGGCTCTGGACTGCAGTCTAGAGCCATGAATCGCCTCAGTTTTTATTCGCATAACTTATTAAAATTCATAGATAAATTATTTGATGCTGTAAGTTTATCTATTGTATTCGATACGAGCCATAGAATGCCAAGATCCTATATAGAAATGATTTATTATGATTTTAACGGTCTAACATGTTTAGGAGATATTCAGATTTCGCAAGGGTTATCGGGATGTCATTTTATTGGTGAAGCGGTATTAATTTGCAAACCAATTTCTACAGAGTAATCATTAAAAGTAATGTGGTCTAATTTATCTTGGATTTCTCCATATTTGATTAAGTTTACACATCGGATTCCGTATTGAACACATAGGTTTGGCAACCGCTTGACGATCGAAAAGTCGATTCAACTATTCAGTCTGCATGAAATTAATTCACGGGTTTCTATATGCCGTTAATCATAACATAGTAAGCTCGATTATGTCCCAGACAGTTTTGTCAAATTGATCAAGACTTATTAGTAAAATTGCTATTGTATTTCTCGATATTCTGTATACCTATCGATATGAATAAAATAGCATGTAAAACAAGTGTTTAACTTGCCTTGATGATGTATCGACTGCACTGCAGCGACTATGAGGGTGACGAATCACACGAGAACCGCAACCCACAGCAACAACAAAAGGTTTGGCCTCGGCTTGATCTTGGGCTTGACGGCTCTGGGCGGTGATCGCTTGTGTTTGCAACGGAGAGAGGCTTGGTGGCCTAGGATTCATCGGCAACGGCCTAGAGCTCCGGCGATGGCTCAGCAGCGACACGGGTACGGCCACGACGAGGCGCGACTACGTATGGCGCGAGCACAACATGACTGGCTATGGCTAAACTTCGACTTGGCCTCGGCGATGGAGACGAGGCTTAGTGACCCGAAGTTCGACAGCGGAGACTTGGAGCTCTCACAGTGCTGACGACGCAGGAACGAGGAGCTGGAGGTGCTGGAGCGGCTTGGGGTGCGGCGGTAGTGAGCTCCGAAGGCATCTCGCAATAGCGAGCTCCGAAGGCATCTCGACGGTGGAGATGTGGAGCTAGCTACAGTGAAGGTTGTGGGTCGCTAGAGCGTGGTTCAAGGTGGTTGCAGGGGATCGTCGGCGATGGCAACAGCGATGGAGACGAGGCTCGAAGGCGTTCATTGGCGGCCGAGGTGGCTCGGCTTGGAAGCTCTGCGGAGACCTGGTGCAGGGCACAGGGAAGCATAGGGAAGATGCGGGGAGTTGTTAGGCGACGTCGGTTGGGGAGGAGACGAGGTCGGCGACGAGAAGATGCCGGCGGCTCCGGTGGTGATGTAAGCAAGGGGTTGAGTTTCTTTAGGATGGTGATGGTGAGAGGTTGTGGGAGTGAGTGGGGGTGTTAGGGTAGGGTGGGAGAGTTGTTGGTGATGGTGGCGAAGACGATGAGGTCGTAGTGGCGATGGTCCAGGCGATGGGGCAGTGGCCGCGGGTGTCGAAGTTGGCGATGATGGGTCGCCGCAGGTGCTGGTTTGTGAAGGAAGGAGCTCGGTTGTTGATGGAGGGGGAAACTGGGGCCCGTCGGGAAGGAGCGAGTTGAGCGGAGGAAGTTGCGAGGGAGAAGGAGATCGCGAGAGGAAAGAGAAGAGGGAAGGAGGGAAGGGAAAGGTCTCGGGCCAAGGTTGGGGTTTGGAACTCAGGGCTAAAAGAAAAGGAGAGAAAAGAGAGGTTGGGCTGCTATTAGGGATAGGGTTTAATTTAGTTTAGTTGGGAAAGACATAATTAGAAAAGATATAAGGAAAAGATTATATCAGAAAAATTTGGAATAAATATTTTATTTAAATGCTGAATAAAAGTTTAACGAGGACTGGGTATTACAGGTATAATACCATCTAATAGTTCTCGGCGTGTCCGTTCGGTATACTCGCCTCCAGTGAGCACCTGTATACAATCTTAGATGCTACACACCAATGGCTGTGGGACCAACCACCGCCCCTCGTCGGGGTCTAGAAACGTATACACCAGTCTACTCCGGAAAATCGATGCCCAGTTTCGATACTCTCACGACTAGAGACATTTAAGGATGTGCTTATGGACTACCCAGCCCCTACAAGTATTGTCATGCCCCGCTTCCCAAAATACGGAACACGAGGGGTTGACAAGGCCAGCCATGCTCCTACGGTCAAGAAAATATCCTGCCGTAGTCACATTTCGGCTTCTAGCTTTACGTGGTAACCAGTAATGCCATGCACAGGTAATGAGAAATGCAGTATAAAAATCAAAACAAATACAAAGAACTAACTAGATGGGAATCAAAAGAGTATAGTTCTGGGTAGCTGATCAAAATGTCCGCGATGTCCTCAAGGTACGTCTGGTCCTGGTCCAAGCTAAGTCCACTTCTCACTCTGAGCATGCATACTCAGGTCGTCAGAGCGACACGATAGCAATAAATATATAAATGCAGGTGGTAACTCGTACAGTAATAATGGATGTATAACAGTAAACCAAGACAGTAAAGATGTGAACTCGAAGTAGTCAATGCGGTGTGTTTAAAAGAGCGGGTGAACAGTAAAGCAGTAAAATAATATGTCTGATGTGTCAATACAGTAAGTAATGCATGTCAATGTCACTATCCCTATCAGTCTCTAAGTCTCACTGTACAAGTCACTAAGCCTATCGTCAGTCCAAGTATGAGAGTCAACCACTCGAGAGTGTCCTCCACCCAAGGGTAGGACCCAAGGGCAAGGGACCACGGGCCCAAAATATAACTCACGGTAATAATCATGTACCCTGTAAATCTCCATATATCTCCATATATATAAGCCGGCATGGGACTCCCGAGATTCTGTTGAACTCACGCTCAAACTACCCCACACCCCGTGGTCTACATCAAACGCCAACCATAACCTCAAATACCGGTCGGTCCATGACAAGTTTGCGCGAGAACTGGAGACATGATCTCCATCAAGCACGTCCCGACTGATACCCGAGATAGATGGACAGTGTCTGGTGCCTTACCTGTGACACCCATACAAGAGTTTCTATAAGTGTCCCATACCACTTATAGTCACACTTATACGCGTCCTACAGACGTCGACAATGCAATAGAACAATAGGGTCCACTGATTGTGTACAAGTACGTGTCACTTTCACTTATCCATTCATACACGAACACTAATGTACTTACCACAATCACCACTAATACCTAACACTGGGTAATGCACGTGATCACTAGGTTATCAATGCAATGACATATATATGATGTGGTGAGAAAACAGTGTCTAAGGCATGATTGAGATGTCATATGTCGGTATACTACCACTTGCATAATTTATCATAAATCATACATGCCAAATTTAGCGAAACAATGAACGGGGGATAGGTAGTATATTTGATTATCTACACAGCAAATTTGGTTTCACGTCAATCGGGTTTCAGGATCGCTAGATATGGACATTTCATTCTAAGCGTTCACTACTGGAAATCCGGTTTCAGAATCGGAAGTCCGTTTCGCAACGCGTTTTAATCCCAGTTGGGATCAGATTTTAGCGACGCTACAGTTGAATGAAATCTAGGGTTTTCAGAAAGGTTTTCAACTCAATAGACGGATTCTCAATCGCATCTGTATGTCAGGAGTTATACACTATTCAACATTGGGGTGTCCGTTCTAGTTCTGTTTGGGACTGCTATACGTCCCGATCTTTTAAATTGCATTTTAAATAGTAAACGACAGTGAAACAGGGTGAAATCACTTGCGTTATTTAGATAACAGATTCACCTTTAATAAACTGCAAAGTTACGCAACATACGAGTTCAGGAAATAAGGTGGTACACATTTACGGGACAGAAAACAGTAACCAGAGTCGCTCTGGACTGCAGTCCAGAGCCGCACTCCGACTCAATTATCGTCACAATTTCAGTACAGAAACCATTAGAAACTTACATAGGGTTACAATTTGTCGAGTCGGATTCGATTTGAGCCCTCGAGCGCATCATTTCAATATGTACACGATTTATTGTGATTTTAACGACTTTCAGGTGCGGGTAATTCCCAGTTTTTGTGGGTGTAATTGGGGGTGTTCGTTCAAGTCGTTAACGGTCATATTCTGCAGTGAAATTTCTACACAAGGTTCACTGCCATATGGGCCAGACTATGCAAATGAGATCCGTCAAATTAAGTGAAGATTTTCAGTGGGATCTTGCATCGAACAGGTATGTCATATAATTTATCGGGTATTATGAATATGGAATTTATACGATTTTAGTTTGTAACACGAATAAATTAGCATGTAGCAAGTAGGGTACTTGCGTGAATACATTCTGGTGATGCACGGCGGCGGCAATGGCATGATTGCGTCACGAACGCAACACAGATTTGGCCTCGGAATCAGGTAGTTGTACTCAAACTAGTTAATCTTCGCACAGCTCCGGGTTGTTCCTTGGTTTGGTGTGAGGGGGATAGTGGTGCTGATACAGAGAGAGAGAGACCTTTAGAGAAACAGGGAGAGAGATTTAAAGAGAGAGAGAGAGACATAGAGAGAGAGAGAGAGGTTTAGAGAGAGAGAGAGAGTGAGAGAGAAACAGAGAGATAGAGAGAAGGAGAGAGAGATGTAGAGAGAGGGAGACACGGAGAAAGAGATGGGGGGACTGAGAGAGAGACATAGAGATTGAGAGAGGGAGAGAAAGAGAGAGGCTCACGTGGGGTCGACGGAGGTGTCGTCGGGTAGCTAAGGCGGCCGAGGTGATGCAGAGGAGCTCGACGGTGATGCAGTGAGGTAGTTGTGGTCGGGGAAAGTGATGGCGGTCGGCGGTGGGTTCTGGAGGAAGAAGAGTGGAGATGGTGGCGGAGCTTGGTGTTTTGCGATGGAGTGAAGGGAGGAGATGATGACGAGATCGATGGTGAAGGATTCGGTGGTGGCAGCGGGGCACCGGCAGTGTTGGTGGGTCCGGTGCAAGGAGATGGGGGGTGTTGCGGTGAAGTGGCCAGTGAGGTTTCTGAGAGGGGATCGATGAGAGAGAATTTGGTGAGAGTGAAGTAAAGGGAGATGAGCAAATGGATCGAGGTCGTCGTGACCGTTGGGGAAACGGCCACCGCGGGGCGTTGGCGCGAGCGAGAAGGGAGAGAGTCGTTGGGGTGTTGCGAGGGAACGTGGGTGGCTGGGTCATCCAGCACGCGAGTCAGGTGGAGGTTGTTGGCGGGGCGCGGTCGTCGCAGAGGTGGGCGCAAGAAGCGGGCGTTGGCGAGGCACGCGGGGGAGCGTGGGTCGACGAAGATTGAGCGGGAAGAGAAGGTTTACGTTGGGGAGAAGAAGTGTTGGGCTGAGGAGAAAGGTTGGGCCAGGGGCAAATAGCTTGGGCCAGGGAAAAATAAGGAATTTATTAAAAAGGGAAGAAAGTAGGCCGGGCTCGGTAAAAGAAAAGGAATTAAATGGGGAATGGAAAAGGGGAATTAGGGTTTGGGCTTGGGTTAGGTTTATATGATAAAAGGGAATTTATTTTGTAGGGGGAAAAAGAAATGGCTGAGGTTAAAATGGGAAATTATATATTTTGTTTTGGTTTTAAATTTATTTTGGATAAAAAGGAACAATGAAAAAGGCTGGGCTTGGAGGTTAATTAATTATGGTTTTCAGGGCCGACGAATTTATTTGATCGGCTTTGGTATGGTCTTAATCCTATGGCGAAATTTTCTTGGCTTGGTTTTAGGGGAAAAGGGAAATAGAAAAATACAGAGAGATGGAGAGAGCGGGCTGAGACACAACAATAGAGGGTATCGGGATTAGGTTAGGAGCAAAAAGGGAACGGGCTTGGAAAATGGGAAGTAAAATAAGATGAAATAGAGTTTAAAGGAAATGATTATAAATAAAATAAATAAAATTTTTAAATAATATATTATGAAAAATAGATAGTGGTGTACAAAAGAACTGGGTATTACAAGTATGATCGCCGTCACAATGCTGGTGGTCAGGTAACAATCCTACGTTCTTTATCAATATGTATTGGTGATACGTAATAATAAGTGAAATATATACACATGTTAAGATAAAGAAAAACCAAATAGTATACTATCATATCGAGCAAGACGGTCTTCTACATACATATGTCCATGCATCCACTATATATATACAATAATGGCTTATAGGGCATATATATCCAACACTCTGTATGCGCATGCATACACATGCACACACAAAGGATAATGGAGGAAATGTGTCATATGAGAGAATTTCCTCCTATGACGTCGATAAAATACACGCTCCGTGATTTTTCCGACGATAGGCATCCATCATCATCGTTTTTATCATCTAAGATGCGAATACATGAAATTTCTTTAGCATTGTAAAAAATTCTATTGTCGGTAAGCCGTTAATTTTGCACCACTAAATTAATGGTGAAAATGATGTAGAATCACATGAAATTTGGTATATCCACATATAAAGATAATGATGGATATCGATCGGCAAAAAAAATTACGGAGGATGTATTTTTCCGATGCCATAGAATTAAATTTCATCTTTCCTTCATTGCTCTCTCTATATCTTTACTATTACAGTGCTTATAGAAGATTTTTTCCAATTTTGAAATCGATTACTGAGAGGACATTCCTATTTTTTAAGAAAAATCAATAAATAACCCTTAAAAATCCAATCAAGAATCATAACTGCAACAAACACACAATTTATTATAGAAAAACCGAAGCCATTACATGGTGATTACCTGGGCTATTATTATCGTTTTTATGAAAAAACAAAGTCATTGAAATTTGATACATGGCATCACCACACGTGTAAATTACAAGTGTCTGTGTGTGTATATATATATATATATGTCACATCAATCTCATGGGTTTAAACCAATAGCGGGCTTGGATCACAAGTTTTCAGCATTCGGCCCAAAATTCTCCAGATACCAAACATCACAGCTTCACATAGCACAGCGTTAAAAAAAGAAAGAAAAAAACTCTATTTTTAATCTTGAAATTGTTCCTCGATCCCTACGCTGCTCGACTGCGGGTCATCGATCATCTTCGTCTCTCCTCTTCCGCCGCCGCCGCCGCCGCCGCCAATCTCCGGCGAGCCATCGACTCCGGCAATTCATCATCAATCTCTCAGCTTTTGGTTTCGGATCCGATCTGATCCCTCGCCCGATCCCGATTCAATCTGTTCTGATCACATCATAGCATCAGTGATAGGTACCGTGATCTTCAATTCAAACATATTCCTTTCTTTCGCACCTTTTCTGGATGTAGTGGCTTAGTTTTAGGGATACTAGATGCAAGATCTCATCTAATTTAGTACTACTTTCATGGATTGTGTCGGATATTAGCGAATTCCTGATAAATTTACGTGACCTAAGTTGAATAACGGCATAAAGTTTTGTTTGTTGGTAATCGAAGAGTATTAATACTGATTGTAAGTTCTACGTTGGAAAAATCGGCGAAGGAACAGCGAAATATTAGGGCGAGCCATGCATTGTGCAACTTGAAAATTTCCTGATGATTTTGATTTGAGGATTTCATAGTCTTAACTTGAAACTATTTTAGGATGTCATAGTGATAAATGTTTGGATTCCCCCTCCCCCAGACAAACTTGGAGCCATTTTGTTAACAATATTGAGACTGTTGTTCAGGTTAGGGCTAAAATTTCTTAGGGATTAAAAAATTATTTAGGTTTTAATTACTTGATATTGGCAACTTTTTTTGGTTTGGTTAATTTACATTCTCTCGAAAGGTGTTCCTTATTTTAGTTTTCTTAATAGACTGATACTAATGTTTTTCTTTTACTCCTGCATGTGAGTTAAGCATTTCCCGATCTTGACCAAAAGTTTATAAATCTTAGCACCGGTTTAAGGGCTTTCCTGATTTAAAAAGTGGTTTTTTTATTCTATTAAGTTGCTGTTGCCGATGAACTTTGGTATTACAATGTCAGAGCATATATATGGTCGTAATTTTACAAAATTATATTTGATTAGAAGCATGTCTTTGTAGATTTTAAATCTACAAGGTTCAGCCTTTCTCCCGTGTGTTTGTGTATATAATGGCTAAGCCACCAACTAATCAAAGCTTCATACAAGGTAAACGGTTTCCCTTATATTTTAGCTCCAATAGCTAATTATATAGGATAATAGATATAATCTTATATGTTTGAAATCTACATATGTAATGCCCGATATGAATCTGATATGGATATATATAAAATCCCGACATGAAGACATTGACTCATATCCCTACCAAGCATATAGAAAATGCCCATTTAATGCAATTTTACATTCCAATATTTGATATTTAATATGTTAAATACGATACTTCGACAACAAAAAATTGGCGAGAGAGGGACTCACCAGAAAATCTAGAAGTTGGAGAATACGGGGGAGCTCAGCTAAGATGACCTTATTGTCATATAGTCAAGTCGATGCAACTAAGTAGCAAGCCTCTAAAATTCTCCTTAATTGGGGAAATGTGGGAATAGAAAGGGAAGGTGTAACATTTCAAAAAAATTAAATATTATTTTTGGGAATTTTTATAATTTAAATATTACTTTATTGAATATTTTAATAATTCGGTATAATTAAATACAAATAAATGGGGATTTTTTTTTGGAAAATTATGGAAAATTCTAAAATAGGTTATTTTAGGGAATTATGCCATTTTTAAGTTGTTATGATTAGTTATATGCTAATTTAGTGCTAATCGCGATTAAAAATCGCTAATCGGTTTTTTAGCAATTTTGTGCAAAACATGCATATATCTTTTTCCACACCTGTGTTACATTTTTCTTGCAATGGTTTTATTTTGGGGTTACTATTCTTGTGAGAAAGGAAAAAGAAAGGAAAAGAAAAGAAAAGGTTTTTGGAATAAAATATGAGGTTGGTGAGAGAGAGGTATGGTCTCCTTTGACCCAAGGACTTAGCCGTCTCCTTCATTCCCTTCACTCATCTCTCTCCCTCTTCAGCCCTTGCTGCTGCTGCTGCTCTTCACCTCCCTCCCCTCTTCAATAGCCCCAAATCACCATGAAAACTACACCAAAACCCCATCTTCATTTCACAAAAAATGTGCACAAGCTCAAGATCTACACATAGGACCAAGAAAGCAAGGATTTTGGCCACTAGGGGCAACTCAAGAAAATTCTTGAGTTGCCAAATGAGGTATTTACTGAACCCTTAGCTTAGTTTTAGTATTACTTATACCCCATGTTTAGTTTAGAACCGATATTGTGTGTTTTTGTGGATTTGAGGAGAACCTAGTTAGGGTTTGAGGGAATTTTGTGTTGTAATGTGAAATTGAGCTCAGTAGAGGTTAGATAAACACCCTAGTGCATGAATTGAGACCTAAACCTGAGAGTTGAAACCCGAAATACGGATTTAGAAACTGATATCGGAAAAGTTATGAAATCTGTGAAGCTTATATGAGATCTGCTATCAACCCGAGACTCTGAAAATTATATTGAATGGACAGTGACATGTGCAGGCACCCAGGGAGCTAACCCCAAGACCCCAGCCCCTAACTCATTTTCCTGGCCGCCAATTTAATCCTATTGGCCGCAATTTGCGGCCAGACCTGCCCCATTTTGTGTCGTTTTGGTTCTGTAGCCCCTACATGTATAGATTAGACCCCTGGTATGTGTAGATTTGTCTAGTTTGACCTAGGGTGAAATCTGGAGCCCATTTCCTTAGTTGCTGTTTTGGATTCGTGTTTCCGTATTCCGTATTTTTAGTTCTGAAATTGTGTATTGTGTTTTACCTCGACTATTTGGCGTTTATACGACGATACCGAGGATTGATTGATGGTTTTGGAAGGCGTTGTCCATAGGTTCTAACCTATAGATCATAGCGTATCATTTTGAGATTCGTATGCCGTTTTAGCTGGAATTGGTTTTGATACGCATTTGCGATACGTTAATGTGTAGGTACCCTATGAAGACTTCGGGACGACAAGAAAACGCGTGGTGACGTCGACAATGAAGACGCAAGGTGAGTAGATTATATCTACAGGGGGAAGTCGGGTGGATGGCGTGCAGCACCCCCGCAGTCCGTAGTTGATATACTATATATATATATATATATGATAGTTATAGTGCGTCGTGGATATTGTGTTAGGTGTATTATGGATGGTTAGGATTAGAAGCAACTAGTGTAGTTCATAGTCGCGACCCCTAGAATAGATTTACACCTACACGTACACCCTTGCATATTCATTATACTTGCACTGTGTTTGATGATATTGGATGACATTGGAGATGAGTCGATGATATTGGGCATAGTGCCGTGAGATCGGTGATTTGATATGATTCGTATTTGGGATACGACCTGTGATCTTAGCGGGCTTTTGAGCATGTGTTTTACCCCCGCATTCATACTTATATAGATGGTATCGATTTATACTAGACTTAGATCAGTACCCCAGATCATGTGATGTGATGATAAGAATACCAGGTAATTGATGAGATGATGCGATATTGACCCGTACCCAGCTAATGGGATGCCGTACGACGATTTACCGTACGAGCTTTATATTGAGGATAGATCCGCACTTACGACTTGAGGATTGCCATATGGTATGCTGTATCGTACGCGATACTATTGAGGCGGGACCACCGACTATTATACTTATATATATATTTATATCGACTCAGATTTAGGTGGATTCCATACCCCTCCCGGTTGACTTGATACTTAGATTTGTAGTTTGCATAGTAGATGCTAGACTAGACCCGAGTCATATCTATTTCAAAAACTAACGAATCGGGAATATCTTAAAAACACCGTAGCCCTGAGTTTACTAAAAACCCCGATTTGTCTTATTTCAAATGGCAAGCGACATTACTATTCATTTACCATTTACTCTACGGCTCGCATTGCATTGCATGCTTATATGTTATTGATTCATATTCCTTTGTGTATATGTCTTTACATAGTTGCATGCTCATATTAGTGTTCATGTTGCATGTATTATAATTCATGGATTTCGCACTGTGATATGGTTGCATATGATGATTCTGGATTGTTTTACTCCTGCGTATATATATCAGTGGTATGGGACGCTGAAATATATATGTATACCCATAGAGTATATATATATTAGTGGTATGAGACGCTGATATATATATATATATATATATATATATATATACGCCTACTTAATATATCATCATGATGATCTATGCAAATTTACATATGCATTATTAGAGGAGCCTATGAGCTCGATGTGCTCGGAGCCTATGTGCTCGGAGCCTATGAGCTCGATGTGAGAGGAGCCTATGAGCTCGATATGAAAGGAGCCTATGTGCTCGGAGCCTATGAGCTCGATGTGCTCGGAGCCTATGTGCTCGGAGCCTATGAGCTCGATATGAGAGGAGCCTATGTGCTCGATTTGAGAGGAGCCTATGTGCTCGGGGCCTTTATGGACGATGTGAGGGGCCTTTATGGTCGATGGCATATTATATCTCCCCTACCCCACATTTATTTTATATGCATTGCATCATATATTAGTAGTACCTGATAGAGTACCTTCATGAATGCTGCATACATATCGGATACATGATATATGGGTTTCATTTGATATTGAGATATATAGTTTGTGTCGATGCTCGACACTGATTTTTTGATGTTTCCATTCATGATATCTCCTGTTTCCATTTTACCGCATACATACATCATATTTATGATATGTTATTACGTGAGGCACTGGCACGAGTTCTTGGCACTACACTTATGTTTAGATGTTACATTGCTACTTTACCATGCTTCAGACTTCTTCATTTGAGGTTTATATTATATTTGATCGTATTGACCTAGAATTACGTCATGCATTCGATTTCTGCTTCTAGATGTTTTCTATTCACGAGTTGGCAACTCACCCCCGTTGTGCCACAGTTCTTGCAGGTTTTGCCGTACAGGTTCCATAGCAGCATTTCTGGCACACTGCTTCCTTTGCGGGTGAATTGCTTTTGGTAGGAGGGTTCTTTGCATCAGAACCACTATAGTACATGTATTATTCTTTTGTATCTAGAAATTCCATCAACCAAAACTTGTATATTGTTTCAGACTCAGGCACTAGTGATGTATTATTTCGACCTTAGAGTCGCGCTTAGTAGTGTTACGGTTTTCATGCTTATTTGAGTTTCCTTTGAGTTTTGATTCTCGCCATTCGGCGTTGTATATCATATTGCTTGCGTGGTTGTCATATTGCTTGCGTGGTTGTGACAAAGTTGGATTTCTGGGTTTTCTTTATTTACTCCTTATATGGTTTTAGATTTCTGGGCTTGGCTTACTTGGATCAGATGGAGTCCTATAGACTTCATATGGTTTAAGGGCCAGTCATGTGCTCTTTCGGGTCGTGACAAAGTTGGTATCAGAGCGCTAGGTTAACCTTGGTTCGAGTCTAAGTTTGACTATGTGGTGCCTAGGGTGTCTATATATATACGGAAATTAGGCTTAACCTTACGGAACTTGGACTTAGTCGAGGGGGTATTAGACCCGAACTTTCGTCGCGTAGGATGACCCTTAGTTGATGGAATAGGTGACTAAAGTAGAGTGACGTACCGTGGGTATGTTTCGCGACATACTTACGATACGCTACTCCGCTTAAGAAACCTTAGGATGCATATATTTTCGAGATCAGTGATTCTCTTCATATCCATGATTATACATCCATTTGAGATCCTCGATTCTATTAGTTCCATGATCATACTTTCATTGATGTTGTTCCTTCTTATGATCATGTACCCACTCTGGATCTGTTGTTTTCTTTCTTGCCATTGATCTGCTCTCTTCGATACTCGATTGAGATTTTTGTCGCCATTGTTTGAGCACAGTTTGGGCTGCTGCTAGGGTTACGATCAGGGTGAGCTCGTCTGGTACGAGGGCCGACCGTTGTGTTTTCTTGTGACATGGGAACGTCTCGAGTTAGTATTGGTGATTGTGACCTCTAGTGGAGGCGAGTGCTTGGTTTTGCACCGGATGATCGGGCCATTGTTAGAGCTGCCAGTTGAGAGAGGACTGTTGATGTACAGCATACCTCAGAGATTATGATGTCGCCTACCGTGCAGACAGATGGACCAGCTGTTGCTGAGATTCATAGGATGTCGCTTCCGGAGCTTACGAGCTGAGATCGCCGGAGCTTCCAGGCGGATATGAGACAGATGATAGCTAGTCTACCCGATTTGAGAGACGAAGGTGATTCGTTTGATTTATGCGCCGGAGCAGGCCCAGTTGAGTTGAAGATTTCCAGTGTGGAGAGTCTTACTCAGATCTAGAGCAGACCGATTTAGAGATGACCGCCAATGTATCGCCTTTCCTGGAGGATTAAGGCGCTGTTCAGCGTACAGGCGAAGGAGCCAGTTGTTGCTGCGAACAACGAGATATTGCCCCAGATGTTGGAGCTATTGCGGTACGAGTTGTACTAGGAGATGATAGAAGGTCGTTAGTCATCGATGACGAATGACTAGGACATGTGGATTGTTCGCTTACCCCGATGCGAGGTCATCAGATAGAATGATTCCAGCTAGAGGCGACTTCGTGCAGGTTCGTTGAGAGTCGATTGAGACGATCGAATGTCAGGAGCCCATTTTTCAAATTTAAAGTATTCGGAAAGACATGCAAGCGATTCTATGGACCCTCTAGAAGAATGAAACCCTAACTCGACTTAATGACCGTGCGAAAGCCTTTGAACCTTAGGGTTTGCGGCAGTTCCGCGGCGCCATTAGTGAGGCTTGGGTTTGCCCTTCTACGGCTGGACCCCTGATGCTGTGGTATGTACTCGATACTATTAAACTGTACCCAAGATGTTGATCTCTTGGGGAATTATGAGGGTCTGACGATTTGGTCGGATGATTCGACATCATTCGGATATTATGTGATGGGACACACTGCTTGGGAGACTCCAGATACGAGCATAGCCGTTGGAGCGCAGTCCATGCAGCCACGATGAGACGAGTCCGAATCAGTCGACATTGAAGCAGAGTGAAGTAAAGGGTTCGCAAGAGATTTCGACGCGATGACATCCCACTCCGCTGACATCAGAGATGCGATACGCACGCAGATGCATTGTATATGGATATACCTTCCAGAAGGAGTTGCGACGAGTATGCAGCCGTTCCGGAACAAAAATTTAGCTTAAGCAATGGACGATGACTTCCGGGCAATTCGGCAGGAATGAGATTTGAGAGAGACCTCGACAGGACCTTTCTGGAATACGATACGAGAAGACCTGGACCTAGGAGGGGTCATATTGTGCACACCCAGCAGGCCAGAGTTCGGCATCGTCGACGAGGTAGTTGACCAGGTTCGGATAAAGGACCTTACCCAGATGCGTTGCGAGTTGATCGAGGACGGACGAGTATTGAGTATTCCTCCGATGGTTGGGATGCGTTCCCGAGGACCTGTTCGGCCAGACATCATCTACAGAATGATGAAGCTACAGAGTACGCAATTTCGAGTCCGTGCGAGACTTCGGATTGACCGTGGCCGAGAACAGTGCAGTGCGTAGATAGCATGGCGTGACGTCATAGTGGACGACGATAGAGACAAGTGGAACTAGAGGTTCGTGCGAGACACTGACGAGCTGTCATTACTTCCCGTCGAGACTAGAGACCTGATATACTTACAGAGGCGTTGGGATGCGACCAATTTCCGAGAAAATACTGTGCTGAGGACGCAGATGTCCATCGAGCGATAAAAGAGATATGCAAAAGTACCAGCTTCCGTACAGACTGGTATAGGCAAGATCGGAAGAGACCTTGAGCGGGATTCCTTCCAGGACACTGCTGCAATGATATTTGCACCCATGATCGGATGTGTAATGTGTATTCAGAGGACCAGAGGCCGATGCCAGTGACATGCTGCTTTACGAGTGGCCGTGAGGATTGACCGGGAGATGACCAGAGAAGTGCCAGAACGGAATCGTCCCCGTTAGCACACCTGAAAGGGCCGATGAGCCGATTGATTGCGAGATAGGTAATCCGCAGAGAAGATAAGGATCCAAAGACAGAGGACGCCAGACCGTGAGCAAGAGGCAAGTAAATATCTTGCGCTGCCAGCATTGGATGCACCTTTGGTGTTTTGATTTGTTTTGTGCATGCTGATCTCGCTGTCAGGCACGCCCGTTTTCCTTGGCAGATGTTTCGTGCACACCTGTTGCACCTAGGTGTTGTTTTGTGGCACATATATGGATTTTGTTTTCCGTGCGCACCTAACGCACGGGGTATTCTTATATGCGCCTTAGGATTGATGTTTTCGGAGCCCCGACAATTTGGATTTTTGCTGAAATGTTTTAGTACTAGGGGGTTTAAATTTAAATTCGGGGACCGAATTTATTTAAGGGGGGTAGATTGTAACATTTCAAAAAAATTAAATATTATTTTTGGGAATTTTTATAATTTAAATATTACTTTATTGAATATTTTAATAATTCGGTATAATTAAATATAAATAAATGGGGAAATTTTTTGGAAAATTATGGAAAATTCTAAAATAGGTTATTTTAGGGAATTATGCCATTTTAAAGTTGTTATGATTAGTTATATGCTAATTTAGTGCTAATCGCGATTAAAAAATCGTTAATCGGTTTTTTAGCAATTTTGTGCAAAACATGCACATATCTTTTTCCACACTTGTGTTACATTTTTCTTGCCATGGTTTTATTTTGGGGTTACTATTCTTGTGAGAAAGGAAAAAGAAAGGAAAAGAAAAGAAAAGGTTTTTGGAATAAAATATGAGGTTGGTGAGAGAGAGAGATGTATGGTCTCCTTTGACCCAAGGACTTAGCCATCTCCTTCATTCCCTTCACTCATCTCTCTCCCTCTTCAGCCCTTGCTGCTGCTGCTGCTCTTCACCTCCCTCCCATCTTCAATAGCCCCAAATCACCATGAAAACTACATCAAATCCCCATCTTCATTTCACAAAAAATGTGCACAAGCTCAAGATCTACACATAGGACCAAGAAAGCAAGGATTTTGGCCACTAGGGGCAACTCAAGAAAATTCTTGAGTTTCCAAATGAGGTATTTACCGAACCCTTAGCTTAGTTTTAGTATTACTTATACCCCATGTTTAGTTTAGAACCGATATTGTGTGTTTTTGTGGATTTGAGGAGAACCTAGTTAGGGTTTGAGGGAATTTTGTGTTGTAATGTGAAATTGAGCTCAGTAGAGGTTAGATAAACACCCTAGTGCATGCATTGAGACCTAAACCTGAGAGTTGAAACCCGAAATACGGATTTAGAAACTGATATCGGAAAAGTTATGAAATCTGTGAAGCTTATATGAGATCTGCTATCAACCCGAGACTCTGAAAATTATATTGAATGGACAGTGACATGTGCAGGCACCCAGGGAGCTAACCCCAAGACCCCAGCCCCTAACTCATTTTCCTGGCCGCCAATTTAATCCTATTGGCCGCAATTTGCGGCCAGGCCTGCCCCATTTTGTGTCGTTTTGGTTCTGTAGCCCCTACATGTATAGATTAGACCCCTGGTATGTGTAGATTTGTTTAGTTTGACCTAGGGTGAAATCTGGAGCCTATTTCCTTAGTTGCTGTTTTGGATTCGTGTTTCCGTATTCCGTATTTTTAGTTCTGAAATTGTGTATTGTGTTTTACCTCGACTATTTGGCGTTTATACGACGATACCGAGGATTGATTGATGGTTTTGGAAGGCGTTGTCCATAGGTTCTAACCTATAGATCATAGCGTATCGTTTTGAGATTCGTATGCCGTTTTAGCTGGAATTGGTTTTGATACGCATTTGTGATACGTTAATGTGTAGGTACCCCATGAAGACTTCGGGACGACAAGAAAACGTGTGGTGACGTCGACAATGAAGACGCAAGATGAGTAAATTATATCTACAGGGTGAAGTCGGGTGGATGGCGTGCAGCACCCCCGCAGTCCGTAGTTGATATACTATATATATATGATAGTTATTGTGCGTCGTGGATATTGTGTTAGGTGTATTATGGATAGTTAGGATTAGAAGCAACTAGTGTAGTTCATAGTCGCGACCCCTATAATAGATTTACACCTACACGTACACCCTTGCATATTCATTATACTTGCACTGTGTTTGATGATATTGGATGACATTGGAGATGAGTCGATGATATTGGGCATAGTGCCGTGAGATCGGTGATTTGATATGATTCGTATTTGGGATACGACCTGTGATCTTAGCGGGCCTTTGAGCATGTGTTTTACCCCCGCATTCATACTTATATAGATGGTATCGATTTATACTAGACTTAGATCAGTACCCCAGATCATGTGATGCGATGATAAGAATACCAGGTAATTGATGAGATGATGCGATATTGACCCGTACCCAGCTAATGGGATGCCGTACGATGATTTACCGTACGAGCTTTATATTGAGGATAGATCCGCACTCACGACTTGAGGATTGCCATATGGTATGCTGTATCGTACGTGATACTATTGAGGCGGGATCACCGACTATTATACTTATATATATTTATATCGACTCAGATTTAGGTGGATTCCATACCCCTCCCGGTTGACTTGATACTTAGATCTGTAGTTTGCATAGTAGATGCTAGACTAGACCCGAGTCATACCCATTTCAAAAACTAACGAATCGGGAATATCTTAAAAACACCGTAGCCCTCAGTTTAATAAAAAAACCCGATTTGTCTTATTTAAAATGGCAAGCGGCATTACTATTCATTTACCATTTACTCTACGGCTCGCATTGCATTGCATGCTTATATGTTATTGATTCATATTCCTTTGTGCATATGCCTTTACATAGTTGCATGCTCATATTAATGTTCATGTTGCATGTATTATAATTCATGGATTTCGCATTGTGATATGGTTGCATATGATGATTCTGGATTGTTTTACTCCTGCGTATATATATCAGTGGTATGGGACGTTGAAATATATATGTATACCCATAGAGTATATATATATTAGTGGTATGGGACGCTGATATATATATATACGCCTACTTAATATATCATCATGATGGTCTATGCAAATTTACATATGCATTATGAGAGGAGCCTATGAGCTCGATGTGCTCGGAGCCTATGAGCTCGATGTGAGAGGAGCCTATGTGCTCGGAGCCTAGGAGCTCGATATGAGAGGAGCCTATGTGCTAGAAGCCTATGAGCTCGATGTGAGAGGAGCCTATGAGCTCGATGTGCTCGAAGCTTATGAGCTCGATATGAGAGGAGCCTATGTGCTCGGAGCCTATGTGCTCGATTTGAGAGGAGCCTATGTGCTCGGGGCCTTTATGGACGATGTGAGGGGCCTTTATGGTCGATGGCATATTATATCTCCCCTACCCCACATTTATTTTATATGCATTACATCATATATTAGTAGTACCTGATAGAGTACCTTCATGAATGCTGCATACATATCGGATACTTGATATATGGGTTTCATTTGATATTGAGATATATTGTTTGTGTCGATGCTCGACACTGATTTTCTGATGTTTCCATTCATGATATCTCATGTTCCCATTTTACCGCATACATACATCATATTTATGATATGTTATTACGTGAGGCACTGGCACGAGTTCTTGGCACTATACTTATGTTTAGATGTTACATTGCTACTTTACCATGCTTCAGACTTCTTCATTTGAGGTTTATATTATATCTGATCGTATTGACCTAGAATTACGTCATGCATTTGATTTCTGCTTTTAGATGTTTTCTATTCACGAGTTGGCAACTCACTCCCGTTGTGCCACAGTTCTTGCAGGTTTTGCCGTACAGGTTCCATAGCGGCATTTCTGGCACACTGCTTCCTTTGCGGGTGAATTGCTTTTGGTAGGAGGGTTCTTTGCATCAGAACCACTATAGTACATGTATTATTCTTTTGTATCTAGAAATTCCACCAACCAAAACTTGTATATTGTTTCAGACTCAGACACTAGTGATGTATTATTTCGACCTTAGAGTCGCGCTTAGTAGTGTTACGGTTTTCATACTTATTTGAGTTTCCTTTGAGTTTTGATTCTCGCCATTCGGCGTTGTATATCATATTGCTTGCGTGGTTGTGACAAAGTTGGATTTCTTGGTTTTCTTTATTTACTCCTTATATGGTTTTAGATTTCTGGGCTTGGCTTACTTGGATCAGATGGAGTCCTATAGATTTCATATGGTTCAAGGGCCAATCACGTGCTCTTTCGGGTCGTTACAGAAGGTGATAAGATTTTCAATAGAGATTTTCTTTCATGGAGGGACAATATGATTAGAAGTGCCAATTGAACACATTTTAAATGGTATAAATGCAGTGTTCTAAATGTCGGTTTTGGAAGAAAACGACATAGATTTGCAGAACTATTCCGGTTACCGATATTTGGTGAATGTCGGCCGACATTTCATGATGCCACTATTTTTCCCGACATTTACCGATATGTAGATAAAATATTTTTGGGTAAATTCTTTTGGGTTTTGGGCTTTGTCGTGGCTCACTCATCGCATTGCGCTTTGATGTTTTTCATGAAATTTCTGGTAATTTTATTATCTCTATTTTCTTTTGTTTCTCAACTCATGAGAGGGTAAGGAAAAAGAAGGAGGCTTGATAGCTCGAGAAAGAACAAGAAAGAGAATGAGAGCCTCATCACAATTCAACCATAACATTTTTCCTTTTAATAAAAGATTTATCAAATACAAAAATGCAACTGTATTTGAATAGCAATGACAAATGGAATTAAAAATTCCAAAGTCATTCTTCTCACCATACTCAATGCCACCTTGCATTATACCTCATTTCCATTTAAAAAATATACGGAGAAATCAATATGAAGTGTCCTCCTTCTACACGTATTTTTGTATGCATAGAAAAATACGTCTCCGTATATACATAATCATATTCGTATTAAAATACGAATACCCACGAGATAGAAAAATGCAACGAACATAATACTATACATATCGGAATATATATGTAAATTATTAAATCAATACCTGATTTAATAATCCAGCGTAATTCTAAACCGGCCAGTATTACCATCCGTCCGATTAAAGTTCGTATAGCTAACATACGTATTTAATCAGAACCCTACGCGTATCAATATACGGCCACTGCATTATTTCGCTTGAACCGGAAAAACCCTCTGTGGGACTCGAAAGGCTCGATAGAACGCTGGCAGCGAGTTGCTGGATAAATCCATAACTACAAGTACGTTAACGACACTAGTTATATGTAACGGCTACCCGGATACCTGTCGAAAGGAAGGTCGATGAGCAAACTCATCCGAATCCCTATCGAGTCTATCTGTGATAATCTTCGTACGGTCTTATCTTCTAAGAGTATGGCATAACGGGTCTAAGGGTGGAAAATGTCAGACCTTAATAACCCGATAATTTGTGCCGATGTGGCTCAGGATCAATCCGAGAAACTACTGATCTAACCATCAGAAAATTCCCTCTGCCTTGGCTAGGTCTTATGGTGTTGGCCAACCGAACACAGAGCGACATCGACTCTCTATACCGAGAAAAAAGAATTCCTAACAATCGATCACTATCTTCATGTGGCTCGCCCAACTAAAATCTGTTTACACGAATCAGTAGAGCCATAGTAGGGTAGTAATCTAAGTACGGCGGGAACTCACACGAGACAAATGATAATCTCAGGTTTAAAGACTAACATGTACTCATGTCACCTGAGAACTGCTATCCGACGATAGGTATGGTCACACCCCGCTTCCCAAAATATGGAATATGAGAGGTGACAAGACCAGTCATACTCCTACGGTCAAGGAAATATCCTGCCGTAGTCATATTTCGGCTTCTAGCATTACGTGGTAATCAGTAATCATAGCACAGGTAATGAGAAATGCAGTCACTAATTCTATCAAAACAGATGTAAAACTAACCAGATAGAGTTAAAAGAAAGGAAGCACTAACGACGCTAATCTAGATGTCCGCAGTATCCTCGAGGTAAGACAGATCCTGCTCCGAGCTAAGTCCACTTCTCACTCTGAGCATGCATACTCAGGTCGTCAGAGCGACACAATAGCAATATATATAAATATGTAATATGTGCAATGATGATAAACATAAAGCAGTAAGCATAGAGTAATGACGTGAGCATAAAATAACCGGTACATATAACGATAAAGCAGGTGTATCAGATCAGTAATCAATGCAATGTCCATGTCACTAAAGCAACCAGTCTCTAAGTCTTAATGTCCAAGTCACTAAACCTATCGTCAGTCCAAGTGTGAGAATCAACCACCGCAGAAGTATCTCCAACCCAAGAGTAAGCCCCAGAGACAAGGGAACACGAGCCCGAATCACGATCGGTAAGAATCAGAAACACGATCAGTACAAATCCCGAAATCATAAAATATGCCGGTAATGGGACTCCTGAGATTCCGTTGATCGAACTCACACTCAAACTACCCCACACCCGCGGTCTACATCCAACACCGACCATGAATCTAAATACTGGCCGCTCCATGACAAGTCTACGTGAGAATTAGAGACAGGGTCTTCATCAAGCATGTCTTGATTGGTATCCACGATAAATGGACAGTTTTGATGTCTTTCCTATGACACTAATATAAGTGCTTCCATATCCGTCTCATACCAGTTATAGTTACATCTATATATGCCCCATAGGCGTCGACAATGCAATAATTAACTGGTTCCGCTGATTGTGTACAATTACGTATCACTTCCATTATTAAATCACGCTTTTACACTAACGTACTTGTCACAATCCAATCACTAATATTTATCACTTGGTAATATAACACGGTCACTAGGATATCGATGCAAATGAACACTATTTACAAGGGTATAACAGTCATGCAACATGATAGGGATAGACTAAATGCACTACTGAATATATATGAACAACTGGTGTCGGTTGGATTAGAAAAATCACATAAAATCAAACGTGCACAATTTGGCGAAACAATATAAAAGCT
Organism: Agapanthus africanus; assembly: GCA_030015575.1. Classification (NCBI taxonomy): domain Eukaryota; kingdom Viridiplantae; phylum Streptophyta; class Magnoliopsida; order Asparagales; family Amaryllidaceae; genus Agapanthus; species Agapanthus africanus. The sequence continues at coordinate 13,890,485 of JASDDO010000014.1, forward strand.
TAAACGGTGTATTAAATTATCTTTTCAGCAAAATTGGTTTCGAGTCAATCGGGTATCAGGTTTGCGAGTTATGGTCGTTCCATTTTAAGTGTTCTCTGCTGGAAATCCAGTTTCAGAACTGGAAGTCCGTTTTGTAACACGTTTTACTTCCTGTTGAGATCATAACTAGGCGACACTACAGTTATATAATATTTATATTTATCTTTTTTGTTTCCAACGCATCATACGGATCAATAATATCCGCTGCACGCACAGAGATATGCACTGTCTAAGGTTAAGGTATACATTCTGGTTCTGCACGAAACTGCAGCACGCATCAACGGTTTAAAAAGTGTTATAAATATCAAACAACACTGGAATGCAATGAGACTAATACCGTTAGAAAGATAATTCAATTATCCACGCTTTCATATATGGTTCCGCACACTTGCAAGCTTAAACAGGGAGAAACATGCGTTCCAAAACGGGTGAAAGTAAAGACTCTGGCTCTGGACCGCAGTCTAGAGCCATGAATCGTCTCAGTTTTTATTGGCATAACTTATTAAAATTCAGAGATCAATTATGTGGTACTATATTTTTATATGTTGGCTTCGAGACGAGCCATAGAAAACCAAAATCCGATATATAAATGATTTATTATGATTTTAACGGTCTAACATGTCTAGGAGAAATTCAGATTTCGCAAGGGTTATCGGGATGTCATTTTATTGGTGAAGTGGTATTAATTTGCAAACCAACTTCTACAGAGTATTCATTAACGGTAATAGGGTCTAATTTATCTTGGGTTTCTCCATACTTGATTAAGTTTACACATCGGATTCCGTATTGAACACATAGGTTTGGCAACAGATTGACAGTCGAAAAGTCGATTCAACTATTTGGCATGCACGAAATTAATTCACGAGTTTCTATATGCCATTAATCATAACATAGTAAGCTCGATTATGTCCCAGACAATTTTGTCAAATTGATCAAGACTTTTTAGTAAAATTGCTATTGTATTTCTCGATATTCTGTATACTTATCGATATGAATAAAATAACATGTAAAGCAAGTGTTTAACTTGCCTTGACGATGTGTCGACTACAGTGCAACGACTATGAGGGTGACGAATCACACGAGAACCGCAACCCACAGCAACAACAAAAGGTTTGGCCTTGGCTCGAGATTGGGCTTGACGGCTCTGGGCAGTGATCGCTTGTGTTTGCAATGGAGAGAGGTTTGGTGGCCTAGGATTCGTCGGCAACGGCCTAGAGCTCCGGCGGTGGCTCAGCAGCGACACGGTAACGGCACGGGTACGACCACGATGAGGCATGACTACGTATGGAGCGGGCACGACATGACTAGCTACGGCTAAACTTCGACTTGACCTCGGCGATGGAGACGAGGCTTGGTGACCCGGAGTTCGACGGCGGAGACCTGGAGCTCCGACAGTGGCTGACGACGCAGGAACGAGGAGATGGAGGTGCTGGAGCGGCTTGGGGTGCGGCAGTAGTGAGCTCCGAAGGCGTCTTGACAGTGGAGATGTGGAGTTGGCTATAGTGAAGGTTGTGGGTCGCTAGAGGGTGGTTCAAGGTGGTAGCAGGGGATCGTCGGCGATGGCAACAACGATGGAGACGAGGCTCGAAGGCGTTCAATGGCGGCCGAGGTGGCTTAGCTTGGAAGCTCGGCGGAGACCTGGTGCAGGGCACAGGGAGGCATAGGGCAGAGGCGGGGAGTTGTTAGGCGACGTCGGTTGGGGAGGAGACAAGGTCGGCGACGAGGAGATGCTGGCGGCTCCGGTGGTGATTGCTGGGGTAAAAAATTACACCCCGGTTGACCAAGTCAAAGTCAAAGTCAACCCCAAGCCAGGTGGACCCAAGCCCAGGTCAAGTGAGCCCATGCCCAGGTTAAGTGAGCCCATGTCCAAGTCAAGCCCCGCGGCCAGCCTCCTCCATGCCAAAATGAAAATTATGTAATAAATAATTTTGATGTAATTTTCATACATGAATGTAAGAAAAATTGACAAAAAGCCAAATTTTTATAAAGTCTATGGTTCATGTGCAAAAAAAATGAGCACATGAGGCATGTGATTGGCAAAATGCCATTTTGTAAAGCCCAAAGGGCTATATGTAAATTTGTAAGCCTATATAATGCAACATGATAATGAAATAAAGCATACAATTCATTCTCTCCAAAAATTAGGGTTTCCGTGCCTCCTTCTCCTTGCTTAAGGTTCTAAACCTTCTTTCTTTTTTGAATTAAATCAAGAGTTCTCCTCTTCCTTTTCCAAAAAGAAATAGTTTTTCACCACAAAACCCTTGAAGGGGAACGCAGATCTTCCATCAAATCTCTAAAAGGGGATATTTTTAAAATCTCACACTCTTTTCTCCAAGATGCAGCTAATAGAGAGGAGGAAGGAGACCCACCTCCAAAAATCCTACTTTGGGGAAGATCCAGGGCTCAAGGGAGAAGAAAAGGATTCCCTTTCATCAGCTCCAAAAATATCCTAGTAGTTTAACTCCTCAATATATATATATAATAATAATAATAATAAATCTTTCTTTTTTGGAGTACAACTCCCAGTGCAGGGGTTAAGCCCCTTTGTCCTCTTTGTCAGGAATTCAACTTCAAAAGTCAATTGGGAGTACAACTCCCAGTGTAGGGGCTAAGCCCATTTTCCTACTGACGCCGAGCGTCCGCGTGCCAGGCACGTGGGGAGCCGGCCCTCACGCGTCCTTTGGACGCTATTTTCCTTTTTTTTATATACATACACACACCAAAACACTTCCCCCGTTATAAAAAATTTCTAACGGGGCACTGCCCCGCACCCCGCAAGTGTGCTGCTAGCTCACTTGACCCCCAGCCCGCTATCCGGGTAGCGGGACCCCCGTAAAATCCGCGAGGCTCCCGATATATCCAAAATCCCTCAAGACACATATACGTACACTGCACATTGAGTTCGCATGACCAGTTTGACACGTCAATCAGAGGTTCCCTCGCTCCAAAGGCGAGGGGTAACTAATGGCTGCTTAGTCCGCGACTGTTGGAGATTCGGATCCACACAATCAATAAACCCCAGCCTACCCTAAACAGGAGGAATCTGTAATGCGCCTGACAAGCGATGCGTGACAAAAAACACCCTACAGTGATGTAGGCAAGGGGTTGAGTTTCTTGAGGATGGTGATGGTGAGAGGTAGAAGGAGTGAGTGAGGGTGTCGGGGAGGGGTGGGGGGGTTGCTGGTGACGGTGGCGAAGACGATGAGGTCATGGCGGTGATGGTCTAGGCGATGGGTCAGAGGCTGCGGGTGTTGAAGTGGGTGATGATGGATCACTGCAGGTGCTGGTTTGTGAAAGAAGGAGCTCGGTTGTTGATGGAGGGGGAAAAAGGGGCTCGTCGGGGTGTCGATGAGTTGCCGCGGAAGAGATCGAGTGCAATGGTGAGGAGAAGAGGTCTGGGAGCTAGGTGCTTGGTAATAGTTGAGGGAGGTGGTGCTGGTGACGGGGAGGAGATCGACGGCGTTGTTAGAGGTCAGCGGTGGCGAGGTTCTTGGAGGAAGTGGGGAGGTCGTCGTGGTTGGTGGAGGTGCTCGAGAGGAGAGGAAGGTGGGAGCTCGACGTGGGGGACGTTGGGACGAGGACTAGGTTGCGGGAAGGAGCGGGTTGAGCGGAGGAAGTTGCGAGGGAGAAGGAGATCGCGAGAGGAAAGAGAAGAGGGAAGGAGGGAAGGGAAAGGTCCCGGTCCAGGGTTGGGGATTGGGCCTTAGGGCTAAAAGAAAAAAGAGAGAAATGAGAGGTTGGGCTGCTGTTAGCGATAGGGTTTAATTTAGTTTAGTTAGGAAAAACATAATTAGAAAAGATATAAGGAAAAGTTTGTATTGGAAAATTTTGGAATAAATATTTTATTAAATGCTGAATAAAAGTATAACGAGGACTGGGTATTATATCATACCACCCTTAAAGAAAATTTCGTCCTCGAAATTAAAATAAACGATAAACTATAAAATGCCATGCGAAAAGCAACCAAAAATCAAATACTGCTATGTAGTGATTTACGCAAAAGCAACCAGATGAAAATCAAATATTTATATATATAAGAAATAGAGCAGTTAAAAGGAACGGTCATACATAAAGACATAACAATGAATTGTGATAAACTATATATATACAATACAAGGAAGTATAGAATAACAACAAATAACAATAGCAGAAAAAATTGGTTGATAGACCTTAAGATCCGAAACTACATTAGTAAAACTACAAACCATGCAGTTATAAAATAGCTTAAGAATGCTCACACGGAAAAATACAGGAGAAAATAAAACAAAAATAGGATATGCGATGTAAGTTTGCACTATTGAAAATTTGAAAAATAGTATAGTATTTAAAGTAAGTAAAACAAAAGTAGCTATTAATACGCAATTTAGAAAAACACAAAAATTAGAGAAAACTAATTTTCGAATAAGAAACGTCACTGAATGTAATTACAGTAATAGGGAATAATACTAGTAATGCATTAGGGACTAGCCGGGGCATAGGTTGCGGTAAGATACGGCCTAATCGAAAAGAAATCGGGAATGTGGCACTAGTCTATAGTCCACTAAGCTGGGGGTCAGCTTACTACAAGGTTCAAGGATGGGATAAATCTCAAGAAGGAAAAGAAATTATTGTAAGAAGAAACAATCAATATATCAAGCGGGCCTTAAAGGTACAATACTCAAGGAGGATTTGCGTGATCGAAAACTTTATCTTTCAGAGATTTTTTTAACAAAGCATACTTGAAAGATAAAAGTGGCCATAAGCTATACATTGCTTTTATTTGGCCAGATGAAAAGAAAAGAAGTCGCGTCATTCGCGATCGTGGAAGTTCAACAAGTTACGATAAGTTCTCGCACTAAGATAGGGGTGTCCATTCCCATAGTGCCTTGCAGGAACTGCTACGTGATATTCTTCAGCCTCGAGTTCCTCCTCACTCGAGATTTCATCTTCCAACTCTGCCTCGGCCAGGGACTCGTTTTCGGACTCTTCCCCCTATGGGGTTTTCTTCTCCTAGTTCTTCTTCTTCTGCGGGAGCTTCCTCATCGGGATCCTCCTCCGTATGTTCCGCCTCTTCTGGGTCTACATCTAGACCCTCTTTCTTACGATCCTCCTCTTCCGGATCTTCATCTGAGTCCTCCTCCACTGGGTCATCCTCAGGGTCCTCTTCTATTGGGTCTTCTTCGGGATTCTCTTCTTCATCGTCCGAGTCATTGATCAAATTGATCTATGGATCTACGACTCCGACTCTCTCGTCCTCGGAATTAAAGAACGAAAACAAACAACTACTCAAGGGATGGAGAAAGCGTTGACGGATCTCCTCCTTGTATCCCTTGAGGGCAACCGTTGACGCGGTGTTCGCCAAATACACAAATCAAATATTGTCATTTAGCCTGGCGACAATATCTCTGAAAATTCCCCAATCTCTTGCAATAACCGCATACTTGGGTTCTCTGCTACTTCTTTTGCTAAGGAACAAATGAGCGCTTCATCTATACACCTCCTCTTTTACTAACAGGGATTCCCTCACAATCGGGGCTCCTCCTGGTGCTCGAACTAGCTGCCTCCTTAACCCCTCAGCTAAAATATCGTTCGTCCTTTTCTGGGCTTCCCTCAATCCTTGCAGTACGCCTAAAAATCTTGGCGGGATGATCCTGGAAAGCGGAGGTGGAAGGAGAGACGTGGGAAGTAATGATTCCGAAATAACAAATTTTCGGATGACGGTTTAAGATTTAAGAATCAGAATAAGATATAGAATTGACAAACGAAATAAGAATATGTGGTGAGGTAAAACTCAATCGAGCAGAAATCAAAGGCAGAACTCCAAATCACTGAAGCAGAGTGTTGCCTTATAACTTTACTGCAGTTCATAGTTACAATCATATAACTCTACTAAGTCACCCAAAACTCTAGAGGATGGAGTCAAAATATAGCTTGACAAACTATAAGGATCCCAGTCAAGGATAACAAGTTTACAATCTAGACCGAATGGTGTCTTAAATTGTCAAACCCTAGTCGGAAACTATAATCTCATTCTAAACCAAACCTGGCTCTGATACCAACAAAACCATGTCACACACGGCTTCCCAAAATATGGAATACGAGGGGTAACAAGGCCAGTCATGCTCATACAGTCAGGGAAATATCCTGCCGTAGTAACACTTCGGCTTCTAGCATTATGTGGTAATCAGTAATCATAGCACAAGTAATGAGAAATGCAGTCATTAATTATACCAAAACAGATGTAAAACTAACCAGATAGAGTCAAAGGAAAGGATAGCGCTGACGTCGCTAATCTAGATGTGCGCAGTATTCTCGAGGTAAGACAGATCCTGATTCGAGCTAAGTCCACTTCTCATTCTGAGCATGCATACTCAGGTTGTCAGAGCAACACAATAGCAATATATATAAATATGTAATATGTGCAATGATGATAAACATAAAGCAGTAAGCATAGAGTAATGACGCGAGCATAAAATAACCGGTACATGTAATGATAAAGCAGGTGTATCAGATCGGTAATCAATGCAATGTCCATGTCACTAAAGCAATCAGTCTCTAAGTCTTAATGTCCAAGTCACTACACTTATCGTCAGTTCAAGTGTAAGCGTAAACCACCGCAGAAGTATCCCCAACCCAAGGGTATGTGTCACGCCCCGCTTCCCGGTGTACGGCGAAGGGGATGCGACGAAGCCGCTACGTATTTACTATGAAGTTAATATGCAAAGCGTATCTAAGCAATATAAAAATAAATGCAAAAGAGACAAGATATAATAAAACAACAACTTTATTTATTCACATTCTTTCTGTACAATGCATGGAAAAGTAAATACAACTGAATGAAAGCAATGCCTAAACAATGGCATAACAGAAAAAGAAAAGTACTGAAATAAAAGTGTACAATGAACTAAAGCTCTAGGTCTTCAATGAAGTGGTCCAAGTCTTCACTAGTGAGCTCGATCTTCGGAGTGTCCAGATCACCTGACGACATTCAAAGAAGAAAAAAAGAGAATGTCGTCGGCGAACAAATCACTTAGTAAGTCCAAAGATAAGGGAGAAATAGAATAGACAGAAAGAGAAGGTGGCTTTTAAAGTTGTATTATATTGTTTTAGTGTTAACGCTGTTCTTTGTAGCATGGTACAGAAGGATGCCAGTGTATACGAGAGGAGTCTCAATATGCCAGAGACTAGAAGCAAGTGTAGTACAAGGAACCGTTTATGCCACGGTACAACAACAACTGGATTCAGGTTAGGTGTATTAAATCTTACTGTCTCGTGCCACTTCTAATATCTTCCGTACCAATCTACCCTTTAAACCCCGAGATGTCTTGTTATATAGTTGTATTGTATTGTCTTGTATTGTAAACTGTATAGATTGTATAATTGGGTAACTTACCGAAACCATGATATCAGTAAATGGATGTAACTGGAGAATCATGGATGTAACTGGAGAATCATGTAAATGGAAGTATATCCATGGTTCAGTTCAGTCAATATAGATTGAATAGTTTGAACATATGCATTCATGTTGAATTGTAATATTGTAGCTTGAATCATATTCAAGTCAGATTATTAAAGAGAAGACTAAGTCTGGATCAGACAATTAGAAAAGAAATTGAAGTCCTGATTGTTTTGATATTATCGGTTACCGCTGCACATGGGCGACGGGATTTGTGTCTTTTTCAAAGACGATTACCGTGTTGATAACACCGTTGTTAAGTTGTCTACCTTAAATAGGCAAGCACCTACTTCTCCGGCTCGCTGAGGCTCAAGAGATTGGTCCCGCTTAAACCTATGTTTACTAGGGTCCTTAGGGTAATTTATAGAACTTGAGGGGGTTTTATGTAAAAATACTTTTGTATAATTTTCAAAATACACCCCAAGTATTTAATTATCGTCTTTAGAGTTGTAATAATTATAAATTTTATATTTATGATATTTCTAGTGAAAGTAACCTACTTTCATAATATATGGTATTTATTTGTAATATTGTACTTGTATGGAATTCATGGTATTTTAATATAAAGTGATTGTTGTGATTTTTGAAAAAATTGGAATAATTATATTATCACAAAATAGATATTTTAATTATACATATATATATTTATATAAAATAATTTTTAATATATATTATATTTTTAGAAATCTCATTTTCTTAAGATTTTGTATTTTGTAAATCTTTCGAGACCGAATGCTTCTTGCGGAGGTCTGAATTTCGCACTACTAAGCCCAGGGATGTGCGATAATCCACACCATCCCAGTCGGGTTCCGCAAATTGGGCTATAGCGGCACTTTGCAAAGATTTGTGTAAAATACTTAATCCTTTAGAAAATGGTTTTATTAATTCATGGTATTTATTTGAAATGTTTTGTTTTCCCTTATTCTAGGTTCCCAAAAAGTATTGTGTTATATTGCATATGAGTGTTGTGAGGGGGTAGGTCATTAGCTCGTGATCTAACTTAAAGGTATAGCAAGTTTGTGATGATTTAATGTCAAAATGAAACTACATGGTATTTTACTGAAAAAAACGATAAAAGTTACAAAATGATATAGATTGTCATGAAACTTGTTCAACATGTTTATTAATGATTAATAGTCAACATGTAATGGTTTAATAGGGTTGTGTTTAAGAAAAGTGGGATTTTTTTAGAAAGAAACCGAATCGGAAATTGGTTTGACTCTGATTCCGTCGAGTTTTATTAAAAGATGTTTTTAGAGTAGCAAAGGAGAGAGGGAGGTGTGACTTACGGGTTTAGCTTAAAGAGGAGAGGGAGAGGGAACGTTAGACTTCGCCGGTGCGTTGTTTCGTCAGCGGGATCTCCTAGGGTTGTCGTCGGAAGATTCGCCGGAGCTTCGCCTCTTTGCTCACTTCGAAGCACACTAGGGTTCTAGGAAATTTCTTGAGAGTTTGCTCAGAATTTTGGAGTGAGGGGGTAGTGTGTAGTGGTTGTATTTATAGGATTAGGCTAGGGTTAGGGTAGATGAAAGGTTTAATTGAAAAAATATGATAAATGTAATAAAAATTGGGTTTAATGTGATTTTAAAGGGGCTTTGTTACTGGTCTAGGTATTTAAACCATACAGGTGTGCAAGGGAGTCCAAGAGGCACATTTTATATGTTGGGGACTCGGCGGAATCAGCAACTCCGGTCGGCGGCGGAGGCCCGAGTCGGCCGGTCCGCCGGCCGAGTTGGCTGATTTTGGCCGAGTCAGGCGGCCGAAATCGGTCCCGTCGGTTGGTGATCCCCCCAGCATGGTTACTTTTCAGGATGTAGTGGGGGTTTTTGTGAGATATGCACGTGTAAACTCTTGGTATTCTAAAAATTCAAAATAAAACAATATTAAAAATAATATGGAGGTATGGGATTTGAATTCTGGTGGCTTGGTTCAGCAGTGCAAGATATTACCAATGAGCTACGAGCTCCTTCTTGTAATTAATTAGCAAAACAAATATTTATGGTACTCACAGAATTGCAATTACTCCATATATACATTTATTTTTAAACAAATTTTTGTACACTAAAATTGGAGTTGTTACAGTCTACTCTCCTTACAAAAATTTCGTCATCGAAATTTACAACTTTTATTTGAGAACTAGTTTACAAAGAGGTGATGATATCATGCACGCATTTGATCTTCCCTTTCCCAAGTGGACTCTCCTGGAGTGTCTTTTCTCCACATTACTCGGACCAAGTTAACTTCCATGTTCCGAAGTGTCTTCACTCTTCTATCCAGGATCTCCACAGGTTGTTGTTCACAAGATAATTCGGGCTGTATTGTGAGCTCGGAATGATCAAGTATATGACTGGGGTCACTCACATACCTTCTGAGTTGGGATATGTGGAACACATTATGCACTCCTTCCAACGAAGGTGGAACTGCTAAGCGGTATTCCACTTCACCAACTCGTTCGAGTATGTCGAACGGTCCAATGTATCTCGGACTTAGCTTACCCCGTCTTCCGAATCGGATCACTCCGCGATTCGGAGATATCTTTAAGAATACGTGATCTCCTGGCTGGAAATCCAAGTGACGTCTCTTTGCATCAGCCCAATGCTTCTGTCGATCTTGGGTTATACGCATCTTTTCTCTGATAGTACAAACCACATCAACAGTCGCTACTATCATCTCCGGTCCAAGAAGTTCCTTATCTCCGATGTCGTCCCAACTTAATGGCGATCGACACTTCCTTCCATATAATGCTGCAAACGGTGCCATTCCTATCCTTGCTTGGTAGCTATTGTTGTACGAAAACTCCACAAGATGTAGGTGATCTTCCCACGATCCTTTGAAGTCTAACATACATGCTCTGAGTATATCCTCCAAGATCTGAATAGTTCGCTCAGACTGACCATCTGTTTGTGGATGATAAGTCATGCTTAAGTTCAGACTTGTTCCCAAGCTTGCTTGCAGACTCTGCCAAAATTGCGATCGAAACCTGGTGTCACGATCGGAGACAATGCAGACCGGTACTCCATGAAGTCTCACAATTTCCTGTATGAGTTCATGGGTATCAGAGATTGTATATATTTAAAGAGTTTAAATCTCAAGTAGATTATTACCTCCATGTACTTCTTTGCTAATTTCTCAGTTGATTGGCCAACTCGAAATGGGATGAAGTGAGCCGACTTTGTGAGTCGATCCACAGTGACCCATACGGCATCGTTACCCTTTGTGCTGCGAGGAAGAGCAGTCACAAAATCTATCGTGATGTGTTGCCACTTCCATTCTGGGATTGGTAACGGTTGAAGTAATCCAGCTGTCCTGTGATGTTCAGCATTTCCTTGCTGACACACCAAGCATTTAGCGACTCTTCTGTCTACTTCACGCTTCATTCCATGCCACCAATAATTCTGACGTAGATCTTTGTACATCTTTATACCTCCAGGGTGTACTGAGTAGGGAGAGCTGTGAGCTTCTTTCATTAACTTTTTCCGAACAGGACCTTTGGGTACACATAATCTGCTGCCGCATCTCAAAGATCCATCTTCATGGATGATGAAGAGGCTCCTCCTGTCATCTGGTTGACAGGGCACTTAACTCCTGCAGACTGGGGTCCGCCCCTCGCCTTTATCACTGCCTCATAACGGCGTGCAGCTTTCAGAGCCGATTCATGAGTCGGAAAATCTCCTGTGGCTAGTGCAGCCTGGTTCTCCGAATCCAAACCCTGTTGAAATCGACGGGCTCTGATTTCGTCCGTCGGTATCAGGTGTGCCGCGAATCTGTTAAAGGATTGTGAGCTGTGTAATATGTGACATTTATAATTTGAATTATTGAGACATATCTTACCGACTGAGTATGGTGAACTCAGCGTCATACTCATCTACCGACTTGGTCCACATCGAACCTTGTTGCAGATGAATGAACTGTTGTTCCATGTCGAACCTGGCAGTCTCAGGGAAATACTTCGCGTCGAACATGACGCGGAAAGTCTTCCATTCAATGGGCTGTTCGAGACGGCTTTCTTCCGCCTTCCACCAGTTCCGTGTATTGTCCGTGAGCTGCAGTTTCGCAACACGGACCCAAGCTATATCTGGCACTTGTGCTGCTGCCAGATCATCCTCTATACTTTGTGCCCATTCTTCATCTTCCAGTGGGCTTCCCTTTCCTGAGAACTGTTTGGGATGTAAAGCTCTGAATTGCTTTACCCCAGGTGTTTCAGCCTCGGGACGGTTCAAGAGTTGCTGCTGTCCTTCTAAGAGGCCGCGGATCGCCTCAAGCAGAACCGCTTGCTCGTTGGGTGGAGCAGGAACGACAGGTGTGATTGGTAGTGGAGGTGGAGTGTTGTTGAAGTTGGTGCTGGTGTTGTTTGGGGAATCCATAACCTTGAAGAAAAATTTGGGTTAGGACAGATTCAAAGTATATGAAATGATAAGATTCAAGGAACATGAATTGTAAAGAATATTTTAGTTGCTGGTTCTTGTGTTATATTGCTTAGGTTATTCACGCAGAACAGAACTACATGATAGAGTTTCATACAGCTCTGACCTGCATGGGCCACCAACAAAACCTGTCACGCCCCGCTTCCCGGTGTACGGCGAAGGGGATGAGACGAGGCCGATACGTATTTACTATGAAGTAAATACGCTAAGCGTATCTAAGCAATATAAAAATAAATGCACAAGAGACAAGATATAATAAAACAACAACTTTATTTATTCACATTCTTTCTGTACAATGCATGGAAAAGTAAATACAACTGAATGAAAGCAATGCCTAAACAATGGCATAACAGAAAATGAAAACTACTGAAATAAAAGTTTACAATGAACTAAATCTCTGGGTCTTCAATGAAGTGGTCCAAGTCTTCACTAGTGGGCTCGATCTCCGGAGTGTTCAGATCCCCTGACGACATTCAAAGAAGAAAGAAAGAGAATGTCGTCAGCGAACAAATTGCTCGGCAAGTCCCAAAGATAAGGGAGAAATAGAATAGACAGAAAGAGAAGGTGGCTTTTAAAGTTGTATTATATTGTTTTAGTGTTAACGTTGTTCTTTGTAGCATGGTACAGAAGGATGCCAGTGTATACGAGAGGAGTCTCAATATGCCAGAGACTAGAGGCAAGTGTAGTACAAGGAACCGTTTATGCCACGGTACAACAACTGGATTCAGGTTTGGTGTATTAAATCTTACCGTCTCGTGCCATTTCTAACACCTTCCGTACCAATCTACCCCTTAAACCCTAAGATATCTTGTTGTATAGTTGTATTGTATTGTCTTGTATTGTAAACTGTATAGATTGTATAATTGGGTGACTTACCGAAACCATGATATCAGTAAATGGATATAACTGGAGAATCATGGATGTAACTGGAGAATCATGTAAATGGAAGTATATCCATGGTTCGGTTCAGTCAATATAGATTGAATAGTTTGAACAGATTGAATATATGCATTCATGTTGAATTGTAATATTGTAGATTGTACTTGAATCATATTCAAGTCAGATTATTAAAGAAAAGACTAAGTCTGGGTCAGACAATTAGAAAAGAAATTGAAATCCTGATTTTTTTGATGTTATCGGTAACCGCTGCACATGGGCGGCAGGATTTGTGTCTTTTTCAAAGACGATTACCGTGTTGATAACATCGTTGTTAAGTTGTCTACTTTAAATAGGCAAGCACCTACTTCTCCGGCTCTCTGAGGCTCAAGAGATTGGTCCCGCTTAAACTTATGTTTTCTAGAGTCCTTAGGGTAATTTATAGAACTTGAGGGGGGTTTTATGTAAAAATACTTTTGTATAATTTTCAAAATACACCTCAAGTATTTAATTATCGTTTTTGGAGTTGTAATAACTGTAGATTTTATATTTATGACATTTCTAGTAAAAATAACCTACTTTCATAATATATGATATTTATTTGTAATATTGTACTTGTATGGAATTCATGATATTTTAATGTAAAGTGATTCTTGTGATTTTTGAAAAAATTGGAATAATTATATTATCACAAAATAGATATTTTAATTATACATATATATATATATATTTATATAAAATAATTTTTAATATATATTATATTTCTAGAAATCTCATTTTCTTAAGATTTTGTATTTTGTAAATCTTTCAAGACCGAATGTTCCTTGCGGAGGTCTGCATCTCGCACTACTAAGCCCAGGGATGTGCGATAATCCGCACCATCCCAGTCGGGTTTCCCAAATTGGGTTGTAGCGGCGCTTTGTAAAGATTTGTGTAAAATACTTAATCCTTTAGAAAATGGTTTTATTAATTCATGGTATTTATTTGAAATGTTTCGTTTTCCCGTATTCTAGGTTCCCAAAAGGTATTGTGCTATGTTGCATATGAGTGTTGTGAGGAGGTAGGTCATTACCTCATGATCTAACTTAAAGGTATAGCAAGTTTGTGATGATTTAATGTCAAAATGAAACTGCATGGTATTTTACTGAAAAAGAGCGATAAAAGTTACAAAATGATATAGATTGTCATGAAACTTGTTCAACATGTTTGTTAATGATTAATAGTAAACATGTAATGATTTAATAGGGTTATGTTTAAGAAAAGTGGGATTTTTTTAGAAAGAAACAGAATCGGAAATCGGTTTGACTCCGATTCCGTCGGATTTTATTAGAAGATGTTTTTAGAGTAGCAAAGGAGAGATGGAGGTGAGACTTACGGGTTTAGCTTAAAGATGAGAGGGAGAGGGAACGGTAGACTTCACCGGTGCGTTGTTTCGTCGCCGGGATCTCCTAGAGTTGTCGTCGGAAGATTCGCCGGAGCTTCACCTCTTTGCTCACTTCAAAGGAAACTAGGCTTCTAGGAAATTTATTGAGAGTTTGCTCAGAATTTTGGAGTGAGGGGGTAGTGTGTAGGGGCTGTATTTATAGGGTTAGGCTAGGGTTAGGGTAGATGAAAGGTTTAATTTAAAAAATGTGATAATTGTAATAAAAATTGGGTTTAATATGATTTTAAAGGGGCTATGTTACTGGTCTAGGTATTTAAACCATACAGGTGTGCAGGGGAGTCCAAGAGGCACATTTTATACGTTGGGGACTCGGCGGAATCGGCAACTCCGGCCGGCGGCGGCGGCCCCAGTCGGCCGGTCCGCCGGCCGAGTTGGCCGAGTCAGGAGGCTGGAATCCGTGTTGGTGATCCTCCCGGCATGGTTACTTTTCAGGGTGTAGTGGGGTTTTTGTGAGATATACACGTGTAAACTCTTGGTATTCTAAAAATTCAAAATAAAACAATATTAAAAATATTGTGGGGTATGGGATTTGAACTATGATGGCTTGGTTCAGCAGTGCAATGTATTATCAATGAGCTACAAGCTCCTTCTTGTAATTAATTAACAAAACAAATATTTATGGTACTCACAGAATTGCAATTACTCCAAGTATACATTTATTTTTAAACAAATTTTTGTACACTAAAATTGGAGTTGTTACAGTAAGCTCCAGGGAAAAGGGAACATGGGCCCGAATCACGATCAGTAAGAATCAGAAACACGATCAGTACAAAAATCCTGAAATCAAGAAATATGCCGGCAGTGGAATTCCTAAGATTCTGTTGATCGAACTCACACTCAAACCACCCCACACCCCACGGTCTACATCCAACACTGTAACGTTTTAGAAATCGTTTAGGTGGATTGTAACAACCGAGCCCAATGCTACTAGTTTCTGTTACCGTATGAATGGTGTATGGTATTTATTTCATTGATCCTACTTGACTGTTGTTAGTTATAAATTTTACCCGACAATTCATTTCTGCATATAACAATTTAAGACATCTAAAATAAAACTAAAAATATTCGTCATGGCATGCTTGACACCCCTAACCCTGTTGTAGCGTCCGTGCATGGTGTTCTCGTCCCGTTCAGTGGAACGGGCAAGTTTGGACGGCTACGCGCACGTACGTGTGTCCGCTTTGGGGGTATGCTTTTTGATTGTAAAATACTTCATTTTAAATCTTGGATCCCGCCTAAAATTTTCTTATTTCAATTTCAAATTTTTAGATCCGACCCGGACGCAATTTGGAAATATTTTACTTTGCGCCAAATCCCAATTTCTAATATATTTTAAACCGTCGAATATATTTTTAAAACCCATATAATATATTTCCTTTCCTTAAATCTTTAAAAAGATTTCTTTTCCTAACTAAACCCCCCCTCAAATCCTTCACAGTATTTCCCCAGCCAATCACCTCCTCTCTTAAACCCCCGTGGGCCCCACCTTCTCTCTCTCTCTCTCGCTTTCTCTCTCTTCTCTCTTTCTCTCTCTCCGTCGTATAAATCCAAAATTCTCTCTCCTCTCGATCTCTCTCCTCTCTCTATCTCTCCCCCCTCTCTCTCCTCTCGCAACTCCTCTCTCTCTCCCCCCGTCTCTCTCTCTCTCTCTCTCCCCGTCTCTCTCTCTCTCTCCCCCCTATATAATTCTCTCTTCCTCCTCCTTTTTTTCTTTCATGTAACGCGAACCCAACCTCGCGAAGCCCTAGCCGCTTTGCCCTTCGCCGCCGCAGCCCCAACGCCGACGCCATCGTCGCCGACCGCATCGCCTCCTTGCCCTCGTCCGCTCCACTACACCTCTTTCCTCCTTTCCCATTCTTCCAGGGAACTGCGCACCCCTGCACACGTCGGCGCCGCCGGAAATCGCTGCTGACGACCCGTCTCCGTGCCCCTGGCCATCGCGCACACCCCCTCCGTGAGTGATGCTCCCTCTCTCTTCTCCTTTCTTCTTCTTCTTCTCGGTTCATGTTTCTTGATCTGTAGGTTTCCGTCGCTGTCATCGTAGGCCGACCGCCGGAGCTCCGTCGACGTGGTCGGCGACCACCACCTCCCCACAGATCTTCGTGAGCATCCCCTTCTCCATCCTCCTTCCCTTCTTCTTTATTTTCTTTTCTTTTCTTGTTGCATGTCTTGATTGTTCACTGTTCTGTACTTGGCCGGAATCCGGTGATGCCGACGACGTGTCCCGATGATCCAGCGAGGTACTCTGATCTGTGTGGTTCCACTGTTCGTCGTTCGGGTTCATTCCGTGAACCGTGCGCCCGTCGCGAGTTTCCCCGCCGACGTTTTACGTTCCGTTTTCCCGATTCACAACCCGTCGAGGCAAGTACCCCTTGCTACATGCTAAACAATATTTACATATACATTGATGACACCCTAAACCTGCAGTTTAACTTTAGCACTATAATTTCCCACTTTCGTGTTCAATGTTGTTATATATCATTTTCTCTTCCAAACTTGGAACCTACCGTTTGCAATTGCTGTATTGAATCTAATAACCACATTTGCATGTTTAAATCACGCTTTCACTATTGACGTGGCCTATGGCACTTTCTCTATAGTTTTACTTCATTCGGACACTCGTGTACATTTAACCTGTATTAACTGTGATCTCATCCATTGAACCTATATATATATATATATATATATATATATATATCATTGCATCCATAAAATTCTTAAACTGGTTAACATGATTTAACGGCCCTAACGGTCATATTGTATTCTTATAATGTTGATAACACCTCTGAAACACAATTGATAACTGTGCTGCTAATTAATCGAAGCTTCTTTATTGTTTAATTCGTTGCTTAAATTTATGTTGTAGGTGACCATGCTTGATTATGTAACTGAGTATGAGCACACCCATGATATCGTTTACATCTTGACCTGACTTGCTACATACATATTGATTGATCCGACATGGTACCGTATACTGCTTGACTTGACCTGATGTATCATAACCTGACCCGTTACTTGATCTTGTGCCTAATGCCAACAATCTGACTTGTAGTCCTCATGGACCGTTCCTGTTGTCTATCCAGACAAACCTGTTTACCTGATCCTGTGTTGGCATTAGTTCTTGATTACTGAATACCTGATTTGACTTACACATATAACTTGGGGGTATGGGGAAATCAAAGGTGAAACCTGACTTGTAACTCAACAGTTCGCTACTTGTTCTGATCAGTTTTAGAGGCTAGGCCAGCCTTGGAATGATGCTGCTGACATCATTCATCTGTACACATTCCTGTTTAGTGCCTAGCGGCATGTCTCGGTTTCAGCCCGAGAATCTGGGCCGTGGTCCCGGGTATGTACGGGATACTATTGAGTTACATCGATGATTCATTAATTTGGTTTCAAAGACTTTAGAACAGAAAACCTGATAGAACAGTTTATTTTACTCACTGCACTGCTCTGATTTATGTTATTGTTACCCTTGCTTTATTCATGTTTATATTCGCATTGCTTGTTACCCTGTTTATATGTTATTACTTGATGACTTGACGCGCTGACGTCTGGGTTTTCCATGGCCCAGATTCCGTACCGGTTGCAGTCCGAGCAGGAGTACTTCAGCCAACAGGCTGAGCTGTGAGTGTCAGCAGTAGTTAGTTTTCCTTTCCTGCATTTTTATTCCTGATGTGAGCCCGCATTATGGGACATACATTCCAGTTATCTTGTATTGGATCTTTCGCTTCCGCATTTTATTATTCTTGACTCAGATTATCTTGGATTATGGACATGTTTTAGATAGTTTTATTTTGTTCTTGATATCTCTACAGCCGTAATGTGACTGTGGATGGATACTTCCTACCCACAGGTAGTATGGTTGGCTATGTCACGTGCCCAATTTAGCGTACTCTGGGAAGCGGGGCGTGACATGGATTTTCCGATAATCGGTAAAATAATTTGTGTTTTCCATAAAAACCAATATATAATCATTTTTCAATAACTTAAATGTACCTATTCTAGCTATGTGATTGCTAGTATTTGGTTTTTAATTGGTCACTTGTAAATTTCTAGTTTGCTTAAATATTTTCCTTAATTAATAATTTTTAATATTATTATAAGCTTTTATTTATACACTTGATTAGTGGTAATTACAAATTGGAATAGGTTAAATATACAAATGTGAACCATATCAACTTATATACAAGTTTACAAATTGTTTACTTGTTCTCCAAATATCTTAAGGTTTCTAGAATTTTCAAGGTTAATGGAAATAGAAAAGAAAATGAAATAAAGATTAGATTGATGTGAGGTGCATTAATGGAGGCTTAAGGGTTAACTTAATCTAGATATTTTTCCACACACTCACATAAACCCATCCCTCTCTCCTCCTTAGCCGAGCCTCCCATGAGCAGCCCGAAATTTTCTCCACATCCATTTCCAACTAAAAAATCCATCAAAAATCCCGCAAACTCTAAATCAAATGCTTACCCATTATTCCTTAGCCTAATCTAGCATCGATCTTGGAGCAAAGAAGCTATTTTGGGTGGTCAAATTGCTAGCTAGATCTACAAATTTATGAGGTATAAATCCTAACCCTATTGATTAATTTTTGGTTAAATTCTTAAATCAAACTTAAGTAGGTATTTATATGGTGCTATATTGCAAGTTTGAAATTTCAAGAGAGGGTTTGTGATCAAGTTAGGATTTTGATTAGTTGTTGATGGTTGTGATGTGTAGTCTCACATGTTTAGACATGCAAAATCTAGCATAGTTGTTAAATTGTAAATTGTTATTTTCCAAATTGTCCAAACTAAGCTTGATTGCAAACTAACTTTTACTAAATCTAAAATGGGTGAGATTAAAAAGTTAGTAAGGATTTGTGTGGTTTAATTAAGCTATTATGTGATGATTGTGGCCACTAGATTTGTTTAAACATTTAGTTTTGGACAAAAATGGTTAATCGATACTTACTAGGTTTTCGGTATAATTAGACGTTGGTTTTAATTGACGTTGTGATGATATATATATTATCTTCTACGATATATATGGTGTTGTGAGTGAGCGATCGGTACGATTGGGTTCTAGGCTTGGTAGTTGTATCGTTTAGCGATCTTAGTTATAGTTTGTGGCGTTGTCGCGAGCGCGTTTGTGCACCAAGTGCACAACGTGTATATCTTGTGGACGTTATTCTCGCGTTTCGTTGTCTTTGTGTCGGCTCAGGATATTTAGCCTTATGTATTGTGTTTGTGAAATTTTAGGATCGCAAGCGGGGACTTCGGACGCTACGAAAAAGGGAAGCAAATGGTTGGATTTATCTAGCTCGAGATCATCGGTGAGTAAATTTAACATCTACGGGGAAATCGCCTGTATGACGTTATGCGTCAGGGCTAGATATGATATTATAGCCGCATGTTTATACACATATGAGTTGATTGTGCATGAGCATCATTGCATATTATTACTTGTTGTGCCTTGACTTAGTACCTATTGGACACCGCACCATTACTGACGGTTCATGTTGCACGAGCACTAAATTGTATGCTACACACACCATTGGTAATTGCCATGACACACACAATATATACACTTATGTGGTATTGTATCATTATTGACATGTATATACACATATCTTGCTATAGCTGCACATACATGTTCCCCTCCGAAAGACGGCGCACAGGACCGCGATGTCCTGACGCTGAGATTCGGGGCAGATGCTATTTGGTTTTATCCGTCCACCTCTCCGAAGATGCCAAGTTGATTTATGGCACCGTGTATCGGAGGTTTAGACGGATGCGGCCGATGTAGCAGACTTCGTCAGATTCCCCCTCGCTTGAGGGGTTTTTGATTGTGGGGACGCTCTTCCCTGCAGGCGCAAGCCCCTGCAGTTAATTATGCTACCGCATAGCGGTAACAACTTTCTCCTTCTCCAGAATTTCACTTCGTGTCGTGTGTGTTTGTTTTGTTTGTGGTTGCCCGTGGATTGTATATGGAGACTGAGTAATGTCGTCGCCCGTAGGACGTGGATTAGTCCAAATCCGTATTTACTTAGATTTGGGGTTTGGTGTTTTTAGTTTAAGGATGCATTAATCGCGTTGCGGCGAAGATCAACTTAAACGTTCGTTAAGGATACGATAGTCCTGTTTGAGACTAAGATCAACTTAACGTGATCGTTTAGATCCGACAAAAGAGCGTTTGTGCCCTATTGTTCCAGTTTGGGAGATTCATAGTCCAATTTGGGACTAAAGTCTGTTTGGAGGATACGTTAGCCATTTTTGAGGCTAAGATCGACTCAAACGTTTGTTAAGGATACGTTAGTCCAGTTTAAGACTAAGATCGACTTAACGGGACCGTTTAGATCCGACAAAAGAGCATTTGGGCTCTATTATTCCAGTTTAGGGACGTGGTGGTCCGATATTAGTTTAGGGACGTTCCGGTCCGATATTAGTTTAGGGACGTCTCGGTCCGGTATTAGTTTAGGGACGTCTCGGTCCGGTATTAGTTTAGGGACGTCTCGGTCCGGTATTAGTTTAGGGACGTTTCGGTCCAATATTAGTTTAGGGACGTTTCGGTCCAATATTAGTTTTAAGGACGTCTCGGTCCAATATTAGTTTAGGGACGTCTCGGTCCATTATTAGTTTAGGGACGTTTCGGTCCAATATTAGTTTAGGGACGTTTCGGTCCACGAGTTTAAGGACCCCGCAGTCCATATGGGTGTGTGGTCGTTGGGACCCGTCACCTCTTTGACGTCGTTGAAGAATTACAACGATGGATGTCAAAGGAGTTCGGAGATGTACCCTCGAACCGGATATAGATTGATTTAGGAGAGCCATTTTGCTCAGTCAATTTAATTTAAGGACTTATGGCCACGATTGGGCTAAGTCCAGTTGAAAATGTCCAACATTTTATTTGCTTTTGCATTGCATTTATTTTTATTTTTATTTGGGCTTTGCCCAGAAAGGATGCAAAGCATCAATTTGTTTTGGGCTCTGCCCCTTTTTATTGTATTGCAATTTAATTTGGCCTACTAGGCCCCTCTGATTTGGGCCTGGCCCTTCAGTAAAATGCATTGCATTTGTCAGGCGCTTTGCGCCAATCACTGAGCGCAAGCGCTTGTGGTGAGGACACGTGTCACGCCCCGCTTCCCAAAAAAAGGAGAAGGAAGGCGTGGTAAGGTCCGCAACCTAACTGTATTGAAGGTGGTCTATTCAATACAGTTACGTTAAGCGTATAAATAATTAATATGCAGGATGTGTACCAAAACAAAAGTAATAAAAGCGAAAGGCATTTTATTTCCATTAACCAAACTTTATTACATCCCAAAGGAAATAGTAAAATAAACTAAGTAGTTTATTTACATCAAAGAAGAAACAAAAAAAAGCCCTAAACATGTGGGCAACAATAAAAATTAAAACTATCTAATCTTCTATTGTCCTGTCTTCATAAGTTGGCTTCACACTTGATCTTCGCTGTAATACTCATTCTTATCTGACGGACATTCCAAGGATATAGAAAGAAAAGGAAGGTCCATCAGCGAGTTATACTCGGGTAGGATTGCCTCATAAAATAGTAAAGGTGTAGGAACGAACATGTGTGTATAATGAGTATAATGTACATGAGTATAAAGGTATGATGTTAAGTACAAATTGGATATGTGAATATGAGTAGATTATATAAGTTGTGAGTTATATGCAGATGAAGGTAATAGTTTGTATTAGTTTGTTAAACAAGGGTCCGGATACTCGAGATTATTCCGTTGTGGCCACGGAACAACAACTGGGGAAGTGAAATGTACCGTTTCACTTCCCGGGATCATGATCGAGTAGTAGGGGAATCCGAGCTCCGAATTATCCTTGCCTAATCAAACTACCCATCCCCGTGGTTCAGTATGTAGGTTTGGACGGATTAGAGTTAGTGCGTATACTTCTAGGCATGGAATTTCCAGATTGTATAGTCGCCCATATATTGGACTGGTCACCCGTAATATCGGGATCTTCATATTTACATAGTCGCCCATATATTGGACTGGTCACCCGTAATATCGGGATCTTCATATTTACATAGTCGCCCATATATTGGACTGGTCACCCGTAATATCGGGATCTTCATAAAGTATTCCATACCTAGGTCAGCGCATTCTAACCCTAACCGTATCATGCTTTGTATATGTCATGGTGTCTTAAACTGGGATTTTAGAAAGGGTATGTCAGAGGTGAAATGACAATTCATGGGTTACATCAAATTCTAGGTATTATGAATGTGCAATATAATTGTGTACAGATGAAATTTAACTACCGTTTTAAAATATGGGTTAACATTATCATGATGAAGGGTACAAGCAAATAGAGTA
Organism: Agapanthus africanus; assembly: GCA_030015575.1. Lineage (NCBI taxonomy): Eukaryota > Viridiplantae > Streptophyta > Magnoliopsida > Asparagales > Amaryllidaceae > Agapanthus > Agapanthus africanus. Next base: position 13,913,038 of record JASDDO010000014.1, read on the forward strand.
TGCACAATTATAATAACAACATTTTAAATGTGGGTTGATGATTAGAAATTGGAATTTCGATAGAAGAATGTGACAGGAAAGGAGAGAGAGGCGGATCCTACCTTTTGTTTGAGTCGGAAAGCCGAAGAGCTAGAATTGTAGCCTCGTACTAAAACCTCAATAACTTCGCGTCCCGATTTTTCCTCTGCGATTGGATGGAGCCGTAGCGTCCGCGTCGTCGATACGAAGGCACCGGTATTTTTTTCAGAATTTTTGGAGTTCTGAGTTGTGAGAAAATGAGGTTTGAAGGTGCCTATTTATAGGGTTCAAGAAAAATCAAAAAGAGCTAAAAATCCGCGCCCGCATCACGTCAGCAATGATTGGCAATCATTGCTGCCGCCGCCGCCCCATTTCCCAGCCGTTAGATTTAATCCAACGGCGCAGATCGTGCCCGAGACGCGCCACGTGTCGCGAGTTCATTAGCTCGCGACCGTGGACGCGGATCGAGCGCGTGGCGCGCCGCCAGGATACTCTGGGCCGTTGGATCTCGTGATCCAACGGTCCAGGTTAAAAGGTATTTAAAAAATAAAAATAAATTTAATAAAATAATTAAAATAGCAGATCATTTTAAAATATTGATTTGGCTTTGTAAAATTAGTTAAAAATAGTAAAAAATACGGCAAAATTATGGAAAAATTCCAGAAAATATATTTTATTATTATCTTTAATATAAAAATAGTTTTGGGCTAAAATAATTATTATATCTATTTCTAAATTGTTAACTAGTTATAATAACTATATAGTATCTAGTTAATCTTTAAAATATTTTTAAATTACGAATTAATTATTTTAATTGATAATAAAAATATGTAGATTGTTTTAAGGTATTATAAAATCTTTCAAAACATTTTAAGCCTATAAAAGAATAAATAAATTTTAGAAATTTCCTTTAATCACATTTACTGCTTTAAAAATTATTAACACTACTTTAAAAATTAGTATTATATAAAACAAACACGTAAATAATTATTTGATAGTAAAAATATATATAAAATATATTTTATTAGGTATTGGAAAACATGGTCGTTACAACACGTGTCATGCTCTGATGAGCGCAAGCGCAACAGCGCAGTGCGATGCGCTAGTGCGCTGTGCTGTTGCGCTGCTGACACGTGGCGCGCTCTGGTGAGGTGCGCCCGTTCCAGAGAACAAAGCTCTATTTCAAGGCGCGTAGCGCAAGTTGTTCTGCAGCTGACACGTGGCGCGCTCTGGTGAGTTGCGCCCGTTCCAGAGAGCAAAGCTCTATTTCAAGGCGCGTAGCGCAAGTTGTTCTGCAGCTGACACGTGGCGCGCTCTGGTGAGTTGCGCCCGTTCCAGAGAGCAAAGCTCTATTTCAAGGCGCGTAGCGCAAGTTGTTTTTGCAGCTGACACGTGGCGCGCTCTGGTGAGTTGCGCCAGTTCCAGAGAACAAAGCTCTATTTTAAGGCGCGTAGCGCAAGTTGTTCTGCAGCTAACACGTGGCGTTCTCTCAGGAGCGCAACAGCGCAATTTGGAAGTGCACAGCACTAAGAATCTTTTTAGATTCCAGAACAGAAGTGCAAAGCACTATTTGTTTTCTTTGATCTCAAAGAAAAATGAGTTTTTCTCTTTATTTCAAGAACCAGAGGTTCATAAAAGTGCAAAGCACTATTTTTTATTTATTTTTATTTTCTTTTTTGTTTTAAAGAACCAGTGGTTCATACGAGTGCAAAGCACTATTTATTATGTGAAGATCATTGATCAATGATTTATCAAAAGAGATTTCTTTTCTCTCGTGAAGGTTTTTACCTTTCTCTTAAAATTTTTCTCAGAGTTCTCTCTGTTTGAAGCTCTTGTTTTTTTTTTCTTTTCAAGAAATGTTGATATGTGGTGCGCACGTGCGTTGCACGTGGTGCCGCATGGCGGGCACACGTGCGTTGCACGTGGCGCACATGCGCATTATGAGGAGAAGCAAAGCTTCTATATATGGAGAACAAGCTCCTTTTAATATTATTAAATATTCTCATGTGGTGCGCACGTGCGTTGCACGTAGTGCCGCATGGCAGGCACATGTGCGTTGCACGTAGCGCACATGGCGCTTGCGCATATGCGCATTATGGAGGAACATGCTCCTATCTTGGAGAACTAAGCTCCTATGAGTATTGAATCCTTTGAGGATTTTTAACTCTCCATTTCTAAGAGGTATGCCCTCTTATTTATATGGGAGTGGTAGAGAAGCCATCTCTCCTTTTCCCGATGTGGGACTAAAAAATGCATTCCCCATGTAGTAGAGCATTACTTTAGATTACACGTGTATAACACATTTGCTCATAACTTTTGATCTCGGATGAATTATGAGGCCCATAATATATCAAATCGAAGGTCTTTTCGAGATGCTTTCAATATCATCAGAATTTAGCTGTTTTTCGTTCCGGAGTTTATCAAAATACAGCTCGGAAAATACTGGTTCGCATCTTCTTCCTTAAATCACATGTGCATAGACATTTGCTCATAACTTTTGATCCCGGATGAATTATGAAGCCCATAATATATCAAATCGAAGGGTTTTTCGAGACGCTTTCAATACAATCAGAATTTATCCGTTTCTCCTTCAGGAGTTTGTCAAAAAACAGCCCGGAAGATACTGGTTCGTATTTCCTTAAGTGTATCGCTGCCATTTGATACCTTGGACTCTTTTGCGCAGAAATTTTTGGCGGGAACAAATGCCCCCCACTACTTTGCCCACGTAAGTATGTACGTGGGTGAAGTAGTGCAGAGTTATGCAGAGTTATGCATGGCGTATGACCAGTTTTGGGTTGATGTATCACTTTCAGAATCTTGATCTGAGAAGATAACGAGCGGACACAAGCGTCGTCATTTATCATTGACTCAAATCTCAACTCTTAAGGGATATAGTTCCAACCCTTAACTCCATGAGCCGCATCCTTCTATTTCTTTTTTTGTCTCACTCTGGCGTGGAGTAGTTCATACGCTTATGAGTAAGTTCTCCATTTCAGTGGCATGTAGCTTTGGCAAGTGTGGCCCATAGATGGTCGGCCCATCTTGACTTCTTTGCAGGGCAGTGATGGCTTAGGAGACAGGGGTAGGATCTGCCACCTAAGGCTTTTCAACTTTACGAGCCGTGAGGGTCTCATAAAGACTTTTCTCCCTACGAGTCGTGAGGATCTCGTAGGTGTATTTTCTCCTTGGGAATCGTGAGGATTCCTAAGTGTGTTTTCTCTTATAAGTCGTGAGGATCCTATAAGAGAGTTTTCCCTCTTACGAGTCGAGAGGACCCGTAAGCGGTTGTTTCCCTCCTTATCGAGATTCGACTTTGGAGAGTGTGACCCGTGGATAGTATGCAAGAGACCGTTTTGGGCCGACTTGCAGGGTCTCAGTGCTTAGGAAACAGGTTTTTTAATCCCTACTGCCTAAGGCTTTATCTCACGAGTCGAGACGCCTCGAGAAAATCTCGCAAAGACATCAATTTCCTCACGAGTCGAAACGGATCGAGCAGATCTCGCAAGAACATCTTAACGTCGCATTTAACCTCTGCTCTTTACGACAGAAGCCCGTTAAGGTTGGTGGTACTTAGGGTTTTGGCCATCGTACCGTCGCATAAGCTGATATAGTCCTCGATAGGCAATCGTGCTGTTCGAGTAGCCCTGCGACTGCCGTGTCTCTGATCCCTTCGGGGGCTGGACAAGACGTCTTCAAGCAATCCTCCTTGGCAGTTTGACCGTCAGAAGAGCAAGCGCTAGGAATTTGCCATGCCGCTTTTTACTTGAGGTTAGGCTCATTTCGGAGAGCCCCGATGAGTCATAACCACTCCGCGCTGGTGTGGGGATGATCTCCGATAGTCTTTCGGGCTTTATATGAGTTGCCGTTAAGACCCTGAAGCTAGGAATTTGGCCTTTGCTTCGTTTGCTGGCATTGCGTCTGCTGTATCGAGACGAATGTTGCGGTGGGAACTAGGGATTTTGCCGTGGCTCCGTTTGTTTGATGACGTTACGTCTGCTGTGTCGAGACGAACGTTGGGGTGACATCTCGTCTGCTGTATCAAGACGGACGTCGAAGTGGTGACCACTCCACACTGGTGCGAGATGATCTCCGATTGTCTTTCCGGTTTTATATGACTTGCCGTTAAGACCCTGAAGCTAGGAATTTAGCCTTCGCTTCGTTTGCTGGCATTGCGTCCTCTGTATCGAGACGAATGTCGTGGTTGTCTCTAGGTTACTGGTGAACCGCCGAGGTTTGGAACTAGGGATTTTGCCGTGGCTCCGTTTGTTTGATGACGTTACGCCTGCTGTGTCGAGACGAACGTTGGGGTGACATCTCGTCTGCTGTATCGAGACGGACGTCGAAGTGGTGACCACTCCACACTGGTGCGAGATGATCTCCGATTGTCTTTCCGGTTTTATATGACTTGCCGTTAAGACCCTGAAGCTAGGAATTTAGCCTTCGCTTCGTTTGCTGGCATTGCGTCCTCTGTATCGAGACGAATGTCGCGGTGGGAACAAGGGATTTTGCCGTGGCTCCGTTTGTTTGATGACGTTGCGTCTGCTGTGTCGAGACGAACGTTGGGGCGACATCTCATCTACTGTATCGAGATGGACGTCGAGGTTGTCTCTAGGTTACTGGTGAACCGCCGAGGTTTGGAACTAGGGATTTTGCCGTGGCTCCGTTTGTTTGATGACGTTAGGTCTGCTGTGTCGAGACGAACGTTGGGGTGACATCTCGTCTGCTGTATCGAGACGGACGTCGAGGTTGTCTCTAGGTTGCTGGTGAACCGCCGAGGTTTGGAACTAGGGATTTTGCCGTGGCTCCATTCGTTTGATGATGTTGCGCCTGCTGTGTCGAGACGAACATCAAGGTGGTGACCACTCTGTGCTGATGCGAGATGATCTCCGATTGTCTTTCCGGTTTTATGTGAGTTACCGTAAAGACGTTGAAACTAGGAATGTGGCCTTCGCTTCATTTGCTTTGTCGTGTCTGAATCCCTGCTGGAGGAAGAATGCTGAGGTTGACATTTCGTCTACTGTATCGAGACGAACGTCATGGAGGTGACCACTTCATGTGAGATGGTCTCCGATTGTCTTTCCGGTTTTATGTGAGTTACCGTTAAGACGTCGAAGTTAGGAATGTGGCCTTTGCTTCGTTTGCTTTGGGTGTGTCTAAATCCTGTTGGAGGAAGAACGCTGGGGTTGATATTTCGTCTACTGTATCGAGACGAACGTCAAGGAGGTGACCACTTTCTGTGAGATGGTCTCCGATTGTCTTTCCGGTTTTATGTGAGTTACCGTTAAGACGTCGAAGTTAGGAATGTGGCCTTCGCTTCATTTGCTTTGTCGTGTCTGAATCCCTGCTGGAGGAAGAACGCTGAGGTTGACATTTCGTCTACTGTATCGAGACGAACGTCATGGAGGTGACCACTTCATGTGAGATGGTCTCCGATTGTCTTTCCGGTTTTATGTGAGTTACCGTCAAGACGTTGAAGCTAGGAATGTGGCCTTCGCTTCATTTGCTTACACTGCGTCTGGTGTATTGAGACGAATGCTGAGGTGGAGCTGGGATTTTGCCATCACTCCGCTTTGTTTCGACCATGGGGTCTTTTGTTAACTTTGCATGTACACCCCGCTGGGCTGCGAAGGAACGCCGTTGTTGACATTGCGTCTGTTGTAACGAGACGAATGCTAAGGTGGAGTTGGGACTTTGCCGTTACTCCGCTTTGTTTCAACCGTGAGGTCTTTTGTTGACGTTGCACCTGCCTCCAGCTGGACTGTGGAGGAACGCTGTTGTTGACATTGCGTCTACTGTATCGAGACGAATGCTGAGGTGAAGCTGGGATTTTGCCATCGCTCCGCTTTGTTTCGACCATGGGGTCTTTTGTTAACTTTGCATGTACACCCCGCTGGGCTGCGAAGGAACGCCGTTGTTGACATTGCGTCTGTTGTAACGAGACGAATGCTAAGGTGGAATTGGGATTTTGCCGTTACTCCGCTTTGTTTCGACCGTGAGGTCTTTTGTTGACGTTGCATCTGCCTCCAGCTGGACTGCGGAGGAACGCTGTTGTTGACATTGCGTCTACTGTATCGAGACGAATGCTGAGGTGAAGCTGGGATTCTGCCATCGCTCCGCTTGATGGTGTAACATCTGTGTCCTGTTGGAATGAGGAGGCACACCGTTGTTGGTCTCCAGGCTTTAGACGTGGCCATTGAGATTTGGAACTAGGGACTTTGTCATGGTTCCGTTTCGTTGCGATTCTGAGGTCAGTTGTTGACGTTATGTCTGCATCTAGTTGGAGTGAGGAGAAACGCCGTTGGTGATCTTTAAGTTGTCGATATTGACGTCGAGACCCTGAAGTTAGGGACCTTCCTTTGCTTCATTTGTTGACATCGTGTCTGTAATATTGCGACAAATGTCGAGATGGTCTCTAGGTTATCTATGAACCGTCGAGATTTGGTTTCGCTTTCTGGTGGAGCCTGTTGGGAAAGTATTGTTCCCTTTTTATCTGTGCCCCTGGATTATATACAGGGATCGATGTGATTTCACCTGTAGGTCAAAAGTTTCATTCTTTCATTTTTTTTTATTCTTTCCGCGATGCTCTATCATTTCAGCTTTTATATCGCGGAGGTCGCGATTGCCCAATCATTTCGGCTATTTTTCGCGGTGCCCAATCATTTCGGCTGTTTACTTTATTTTTACTCGCTGCTTTTTATTGCGAGTTGCCCAATCACTTCGGCTGTTTATTATGTTTTTACTCGTTGCTTTTTATTGCGAGTTGCCCAATCGTTTCGGCTGTTTTGTATACATACATTTTTACTTGCTGATTCGGTTTGCAAGTTGCCCCATCATTTCGGCTATTTCGTATGCATTTTTTTTGGCTCGCTGATTTTTTTTTTTTTTTGCGAGTAGGGAATTTGGGGTCTGATACCAATCTTGGCATCAGTATCGCTGCGACTGGAATATTACCAGGAGCGAATCATCATTTGCCTTGAAACGACTTGGAATTTGATACCGGTTTAGGCATCAGCATCGCTGCAACTGGGATATTGCCAGGAGCGAATCATCATTTGCCGTAAAAGGACTTGGAATTTGATACCAGTCTAGGCATCAGTATCGCTGCAACTGGGATATTGCCAGGAGCGAATCATCATCTGCCATGAAAGGACTTGGAATTTGATACCGATTTAGGCATCAGCATCGCTACAACTGGGATATTGTCAGGAGCGAATCATCATTTGCCTTTGTTGATCCCGAACAAAGGTGGCTTAGTAAACAGGATTAAGGGTCCTGTCAGCTAAGGCTTTTGACTTCATGAGCCGTAAGAGTCTCACAAAGGTATTTCTCCCTACAAGTCGTGAGGATCTTGTAGGTGTGTTTTCTCCTTGGGAATCGTGAGGATTCCTAAGTGCATGTTCTCTTGTAAGTCGTAAGGATCTTACAAAAGGGTTTTCTCCTTATAAGTCGAGAGGACTTACAAGTGTTGTTTGTTGTACAAGCATATCCCTAGTCACGGATGGGACTTTGTTGGGGAAATACTTATTCGTGCCCGTGGATTGTATACAAGGGTCAATATGAGCCACTTGTAGGGCAATATTGGAAGTTTGTGGGGGTTTGCTTAAGCACAGATTTAGGTCTCTGTAACTTAAGACTTTCAAGTCTTACGGGCCGTGGGGGTCCCATAAGAGAGTTCTCCTTACGAGTCGTGAGGATCTCGCAAGTGTATTTTCTCCTTAGGAATCGTGGGGATCCCCAAGTGTGTTGCTCCTTTGTGAGTCGTAAGGATCTCACGCAAGTGGTTTCTCCTTACAGGGTCGAGAGGATCCTATAAGTGTTTCATTAACGAGGTTGCGCCCTTTCGGGTTTTCACAAACACTCGCCGGTAGCCCTGCTGTTTTTACTCACGGAGCCCTTTCGGGTTTTCATCCGTGCCCTTTTTGCTTATGGACATACCTTTATTTTTTTTTTCTTTTTTTTTTTACGAGGTCGCGCCCTTTCGGGTTTTCACGAACACTCGCCGGTAGCTCTGCTGTTTTTACTCACGGAGCCCTTTCGGGTTTTCATCCGTGCCCATTTTGCTTGTGGACGTACCGTTTTTTTTATCTTTTATTTTATTCTTTTTTTTTAACGAGGTCGTGCCCTTTCGGGTTTTCACGAACACTCGCCGGTAGCCCTACTGTTTTTACTCACGGAGCCCTTTCGGGTTTTCATCCGTGCCCATTTTGCTTGTGGACGTACCGTTTTTTTTTGTTTTTTTTATTTTTTATTAACACGTCAGCCTGAAGATGCTGCGGGTTGGGAGTAGTTTAACGACGTTTCGGTCATTTGCAAGTTTTAGGACATTGAGGCCCGTCGTTAGTTTAAGGACATCTCGGTCCGTTGTTAGTTTAAGGACGTTTCGGTCCGTTATCCAGTTTTAGGTTGAGTGGTCCGTTAGGCTTTCTCTATGAATGAGCATGATGCCCCCGGCATGTCCATATTTTTCGGAGCATGCGGTTGTGGCGGGTTCACCTTCCAAATTTCGGACAACGCGAACTTGCCCTGTTGGTATTGGTCTTCAACCCAGTTCTTGAAGACGTAACAATTCTCGATCAGATGACCTACCGTTTGGTGGTAAGGGCAATAATTAGGATTATTAATATCGCCTGGCCCCAACGGACGTTTTGGACTCGGCAGATTGATGAGTCTGTTGCGCACTGCCAGCTCGAACAGTCCCCTTGTTTTATCTTGCGGAAACGAGTAAGGACGTTTCAACTTTTCCTGGAGGGATTGCCGCTTGTTGCTTTGGCAAGCAACCGGTCTAGGGTCACCTGATTGTTGGTGAGTGCTGGCGACAAGGGCCTTTTTTCCTTTTCTTTTATCCTTTTTGTTCGATCCTTTGTTTACGGGGCCGAGATTTTTTCCGAGTAGCATGCGATTGCACGGCTGAACGTTCTCGCAGCTTCTCAATTCCTTTATTTTTGAAATAGATTCCCCGATGGAAGAGTTGGGGGTAGCTTCTTCGTCAGAGTCGCTTCCAAAGGTGATAATTTGTGATCCCTTGAAGTCGGCTATATGACAGTCGGCGGTGTCTCTTTTGCGCTCATCTATCGCATTTTTTCGATGTCCACAAGCTTCACACTTTGTTCTGTCGGAGTGTCGCTTTTGAGCGACATACCCTTGCCACCAACAGTTAAAGGATTCGCAGTCTTCGGTAGGATGTATGATCTTCTGATGATATAAACAGAAGTTAGGGTGCATCTCTACCTCAGAGAAAGCATTTTCTTCAGAGGGCGGTAGCTTCATTCCTACTGATAGAGCTTTGGCGAACCGTTTCCTTGTCTTGAATTTGTTTTTACCCGCAGTGTGTGGCTTTTGATTTGACGGGAATACCTTGGTTCTTTCCAATATGGCCATTTCATGCTCTTGATTGGCTTTTGCTTTCAGACGAATTTCATTTAGGAAGGCATCGATCAACTTGTCTGACGGCCGTGGAATTTCTGTTTCAGGGTCCGCCATTGATTTCTCAGCGCAAGGATGCTCCTCATCATCCGTCAGTGAATGAGAAATCACATGACAAGTCGCTACGTAGTCTTCGGATTCATCGGATTCATCCGATAAGTTTTCTCCATCGTTTTCATCCTCGACGAAAGAACAAGTTGCCCCCGGCGTGTCCGTCTTCTTTGGAGAGTGCGGCTGTGGGGGGTTTACCTTCCAGCTTTCAGACAGCGTGAACTTGCCTTGCAGGTATTGATCCTCGATCCATCCCTTAAAGACGAAACAATCCTCAATCGGGTGACTTACCGTTTGGTGGTAAGGGCAATAATTGGGATTATTAAGATCGCCTGGCTGCGACAGACGCTTTGGACTCGGCAGATTGATGAGTCTGTTACGCACTGCCAGCTCAAACAGTCTTCTCGTTTTATTCTGAGGAAACGAGTAAGGACGTCCTAGCCTCTCTTCGAGGGATGGGCGTGGACGCACGTTGTTTTGGCGAGCGACCGGCTTTGAGTTGCTCGACTGTTGCTGAGCGTTGGCGACGATGATCGCTTTTCCTTTCTCATTTCGGGGATCGGGTCTTGGAGGAGACGGTCTATGGCCCATCTGGTCCATTTGGGCTAATTTGTCGATCAAGGCCTGGAAGGTGGTCGGCCTGAAGAACATCATGAATTGCGAGATGGTCGCCTGCGGATCGAGAGTGCCCACAAACATGCCTACCGCAGGTGCCTCTTCTATGCGTTGTTCGCATTTCGACCATAGGTTCCGCCATCGTATTGCGTATTGAACCCACGTTTCGCCGGGCCTTATCCGGGCATTTATCAGTGCTGTAATCGGGGTGCGTCCACTAGCACTCGCGAATCTCTGTGTAAACAGCAGTTCCATCTCTGTAAATGTTTTGACAGAGTCGTTAGGTAGCTCCGAATACCATTCAAAGGCTATTTCTGCTAAGCTGCCGACGAATTGACGTAGCAACAATCTATCATCGCCTCCAGTATTGCCGCATAAGGCCCTGAATTGAGCGACATGCTGATGCGGATTCCCTGTCCTTTTATATACGTGGAATTTAGGGATCGTATATCCTGGCGGGTAACTGATTTGGTCATACCAGCTCGGATACGGTTGTCCGGTTCTAACTATTTGCCCAGCCGCTTCATTCGCCTGATGAACCCGGATCTGCTGGGCTATATATTCGTCTAGGTCAACTTTGGAGATTGCCTCCTCCTTGGCTGTTGATAGAGCCGGCGGAGGATTTGACGTTTCTCCCCTGTCGTCTTCAAGGACGATCGGAGGATCTTCAGCAGGAGGGTCCGGCTGTAACATCATCCCTACCATATCTTTGAAGAGGAGCGCCATCTGTTTTATGTTAGCCGCTTGCTCTGCAGCTTCTTTGTCCCTCTTTTCGAGAACTCTGCGTAAAAAGTCAGCATCGGTTTCTTGTTCTTGACGCTCATCCGAAGACGTTTCAGAGCTTTCTTTTGGCTCAGTGAGTGCAGCCATTGTAGTCATCATTTCCTGAAGCTTTTGTTGTTGCTCCTGGGCTTTCGTCACGGATCGGGTGAGCGGTCGGTGGCCCGTAGAAGTGCGGCTTTCCTCCTTTCCAGAAGCCATATAAACAGTATGCACCACCATGCCCCCAGACTTGGGGCGTTTGTGTTCGGTGTCTTTGCGATTTGCCGAAGACACAGGGGCTTCTTGCGGCTTCCTTTTTTGAGTGATTGGAGTTAAGGGAGCCGTTGTAGTGGGCACCCAAGTAGCTTTTGCTTTTTGTGCTTTGACAGAGTAATCCTTCCCCTGCCGAACCTTCATCTTTTTCTGTCGTCGGAGGCAGTCTTGATCGATCACCGACTCTTGGACCCGTCGCCAGACTTTGTAAATTTTAGAGGACAGCCGTTGAGGGGGCTGCTCTAACTTCTTCTCCGGAGTATTCTCCACAGGTGAAGGAGTTCGTTTCAACATCGCAGTAGGAGAGTTTCTGCGCACCTTGTTGAGCAGTTCAAAGCTGTTCTTGGTTGGAACAGCAGTATCGATCCCAACCATTAGAGTTGGACGAGTAAGTCCAGAGGGGGAGTTGCCCCCAGCCTTCCTAACTCGGCGCCAGTAGCGACGTCGAGCATATCGTGCTGATGGAATTGTTTCAGATATAGGGGTGACCTCCTCATGCCCCCTGTGTTGGTCAGAATATGCTGGTACCAGCCTTTTAAAGGTCGACGTCCGTTGAACGGGGACGGCCAACCTGTCAGAAGCGGGCTTTCGAACATGGGAAGCAACCTTGGTGACTTCGCCAAGAACGGGAGCTGGGATGGCTATCCGCTTCGGGATAACGCCTTCTGGTATGGCAGGCTTCTTCATGGGCCCGATGGAGCTCTGGCCTAATCCATTAAAACCTGAAGCAGTGGAGTTGGGTGACCTATTGAGAGGGGTCGCGGCAGTGGTAAGTCGATCGAAGACCGATTTCTTTGGAGCTTCTTGCAATGTCATTGGGGCGTTGAAGCTCATTGGTGGGAGCATGGTCCCAAAAAATAGTCCAGTGGTGGCTTGAGCCACCTGCTCCACCGGCATTTTGAAAAGGGAGGCCGCTTGGGGCCCATAAGTCACTCCTCCAGTAATGACGGAGCGAGAGTTGCTGCTGCTGGCGATGCAGTTCGAAGCCATTGATCTTCTGTTTTCTGCACGGAGCAAGACACCAAATTTTAGTACCTCGAATCCACAGGCAATCACAGCAAACCGCGATTTGTTCGCGAACACGACACACGAAGTGTGGAGTGGAAAGAAGAAGAGGTCCCACCGGGCATGCCAGAATCTGTTCCCCTCCGAAAGACGGCGCACAGGACCGCGATGTCCTGACGCTGAGATTCGGGACAGATGCTATTTGGTTTTATCCGTCCACCTCTCCGAAGATGCCAAGTTGATTTATGGCACCGTGTATCGGAGGTTTAGACGGATGCGGCCGATGTAGCAGACTTCGTCAGATTCCCCCTCGCTTGAGGGGTTTTTGATTGTGGGGACGCTCTTCCCTACAGGCGCAAGCCCCTGCAGTTAATTATGCTACCGCATAGCGGTAACAACTTTCTCCTTCTCCAGAATTTCACTTCTTGTCGTGTGTGTTTGTTTTGTTTGTGGTTGCCCGTGGATTGTATACGGAGACTGAGTAATGCCGTCGCCCGTAGGACGTGGATTAGTCCAAATCCGTATTTACTTAGATTTGGGGTTTGGTGTTTTTAGTTTAAGGATGCATTAGTCGCGTTGCGGCTAAGATCAACTTAAACGTTCGTTAAGGATACGATAGTCCTGTTTGAGACTAAGATCAACTTAACGTGATCGTTTAGATCCGACAAAAGAGCGTTTGTGCCTTATTGTTCCAGTTTGGGAGATTCATAGTCCAATTTGGGACTAAAGTCTGTTTGGAGGATACGTTAGCCATTTTTGAGGCTAAGATCGACTCAAACGTTTGTTAAGGATACGTTAGTCCAGTTTAAGACTAAGATCGACTTAACGGGACCGTTTAGATCCGACAAAAGAGCATTTGGGCTCTATTATTCCAGTTTAGGGACGTGGTGGTCCGATATTAGTTTAGGGACGTCTCGGTCCGGTATTAGTTTAGGGACGTCTCGGTCCGGTATTAGTTTAAGGACGTCTCGGTCCGGTATTAGTTTAGGAACGTCTCGGTCCGGTATTAGTTTAGGGACGTCTCGGTCCAATATTAGTTTTAGCGACGTCTCGGTCCAATATTAGTTTAGGGACGTTTCGGTCCAATATTAGTTTAGGGACGTTTCGGTCCAATATTAGTTTTAAGGACGTCTCGGTCCAATATTAGTTTAGGGACGTTTCGGTCCAATATTAGTTTAGGGACGTTTCGGTCCAATATTAGTTTAGGGACGTTTCGGTCCACGAGTTTAAGGACCCCGCAGTCCATATGGGTGTGTGGTCGTTGGGACCCGTCACCTCTTTGACGTCGTTGAGGAATTACAACGATGGATGTCAAAGGAGTTCGGAGATGTACCCTCGAACCGGATGTAGATTGATTTAGGAGAGCCATTTTGCTCAGTCAATTTAATTTAAGGACTTATGGCCACGATTGGGCTAAGTCCAGTTGAAAATGTCCAACATTTTATTTGCTTTTGCATTGCATTTCTTTTTATTTTTATTTGGGCTTTGCCCAGAAAGGATGCAAAGCATCAATTTGTTTTGGGCTCTGCCCCTTTTTATTGTATTGCAATTTAATTTGGCCTACTAGGCCCCTCTGATTTGGGCCTGGCCCTTCAGTAAAATGCATTGCATTTGTCAGGCGCTTTGTGCCAATCACTGAGCGCAAGCGCTTGTGGTGAGGACACGTGTCATGCTCTGATGAGCGCAAGCGCAACAGCGCAGTGCGATGCGCTAGTGCGCTGTGCTGTTGCGCTGCTGACACGTGGCGCGCTCTGGTGAGTTGCGCCCGTTCCAGATAGCAAAGCTCTATTTCAAGGCGCGTAGCGCAAGTTGTTCTGCAGCTGACACGTGGCGCGCTCTGGTGAGTTGAGCCCGTTCCAGAGAGCAAAGCTCTATTTCAAAGCGCGTAGCGCAACTTGTTTTTGCAGCTGACACGTGGCGCGCTCTGGTGAGTTGCGCCAGTTCCAGAGAGCAAAGCTCTATTTCAAGGCGCGTAGCGCAAGTTGTTTTTGCAGCTGACACGTGACGCGCTCTGGTGAGTTGCGCCAGTTCCAGAGAGCAAAGCTCTATTTCAAGGCGCGTAGCGCAAGTTGTTTTTGCAGCTGACACGTGACGCGCTCTGGTGAGTTGCGCCAGTTCCAGAGAGCAAAGCTCTATTTCAAGGCGCGTAGCGCAAGTTGTTCTGCAGCTAACACGTGGCGTTCTCTCAGGAGCGCAACAGCGCAATTTGGAAGTGCAAAGCACTAAGAATCTTTTTAGATTCCAGAACAGAAGTGCAAAGCACTATTTGTTTTCTTTGATCTCAAAGAAAAATGAGTTTTTCTCTTTATTTCAAGAACCAGAGGTTCATAAAAGTGCAAAGCACTATTTTTTATTTATTTTTATTTTCTTTTTTGTTTTAAAGAACCAGTGGTTCATACGAGTGCAAAGCACTATTTATTATGTGAAGATCATTGATCAATGATTTATCAAAAGAGATTTCTTTTCTCTCGTGAAGGTTTTTACCTTCCTCTTGAAATTTTTCTCAGAGTTCTCTCTGTTTGAAGCTCTTGATTTTTTTTTTCTTTTCAAGAAATGTTGATATGTGGTGCGCACGTGCGTTGCACGTGGTGCCGCATGGCGGGCACACGTGCGTTGCACGTGGCGCACATGCGCATTATGAGGAGAAGCAAAGCTTCTATATATGGAGAACAAGCTCCTTTTAATATTATTAAATATTCTCATGTGGTGCGCACGTGCGTTGCACGTAGTACCGCATGACAGGCACATGTGCGTTGCACGTAGCGCACATGGCGCTTGCGCATATGCGCATTATGGAGGAACATGCTCCTATCTTGGAGAACTAAGCTCCTATGAGTATTGAATCCTTTGAGAATTTTTAACTCTCCATTTCTAAGAGGTATGCCCTCTTATTTATATGGGAGTGGTAGAGAAGCCATCTCTCCTTTTCCCGATGTGGGACTAAAAAATGCATTCCCCATGTAGTAGAGCATTACTTTAGATTACACGTGTATAACACATTTGCTCATAACTTTTGATCTCGGATGAATTATGAGGCTCATAATATATCAAATCGAAGGTCTTTTCGAGATGCTTTAAATATCATCAGAATTTAGCTGTTTTTCGTTCCGGAGTTTATCAAAATACAGCTCGGAAAATACTGGTTCGCATCTTCTTCCTTAAATCACATGTGCATAGACATTTGCTCATAACTTTTGATCCCGGATGAATTATGAAGCCCATAATATATCAAATCGAAGGGTTTTTCGAGACGCTTTCAATACAATCAGAATTTATCCGTTTCTCCTTCAGGAGTTTGTCAAAAAACAGTCCGGAAGATACTGGTTCGTATTTCCTTAAGCGTATCGCTGCCATTTGATACCTTGGACTCTTTTGCGTAGAAATTTTTGGCGGGAACAATACACATATGTGGTATTGTATCATTATTGACATGTATATACACATATCTTGCTATAGCTGCACATACACCCATGTGGTATTGTATCATTATTGATATGTATACACACACATCTTGCTATAGCTGCACATACACCCATGTGGTATTGTATCATTATTGATATGTATACACACACATCTTGCTATAGCTGCACATACACCCATGTGGTATTGTATCATTATTGATATGTATACATACACATCTTGCTATAGCTGCACATACACCCATGTGGTATTGTATCATTATTGATATGTATACACACACATCTTGTTATAGCTACACATACACTCATGTGGTATTGTATCATTATTAACATGTATACACACACATCTTGCTATAGCTACTTATACACCCATGTGGTATTGTATCATTATTGACATGTATACACACACATCTTGCTATAGCTACATATACACCTATGTGGGATTGTATCATTATTGATATGTATATACACACATCTTGCTATAGCTACATGTACACTTTTATATGATGTTGCATTTGATTTCGGAGGAATTGGGAACCACATGATATATTTTAAAACTGGATTCATTTAAAAGAGCAGTTTTCTCTTAATATGCTCATATTACTGTTTTATGTTGCATATATCATATTTCATAGATTTACGAATTGAGATACAGATTTCATGTGATTTATGGATTTGAGAATCGTGGGGATATTTCAAGAAATTATGCATTTGTTTTGAAAACCCGGTTTCTCTTGATATGATATTTCGATGCGTTCACCATGCGTTTTCTCGGTTCTGAGACTTGTGTTAGATACCCGATTCGAGGAGCTGCAGGCACTGTCTGCCGGTACATGGTGGACCCAGTGAGGTACCCCAGGGCAAGAAGACTCGTATAGAAAGGCGGTGAGCCCGGCGGAGGGAGCACTACCTACCGGTGACAGTATAGAATTCAACGGATATCCGGAGGATACTATTTGGGAGTTATGACATGAGATATATTGAGGGCCAATCTGGGTATGCGGCGCCTGAGAGATGACTATTTACGTGTCGTTGATGGACACGAGTTATCATGATGTTTCGAGTGTCGATGTTGGACACTCGGGTTCCATAATATTTACATATATGAGGGCCGATCAGAGTGACGGCGCCTGAGATATTGAGATTTGGGGTGTCGTTGATGGACACCGGGTTTTTCCACGATGATGATTCATTGATGATGTTATGTTTTATCCCATACTCAGCATTAATTTGATATGCATTGCTTCATGTATTTGTAGTACTTGATGGAGTACCTTGATCATGATTGTTGCATATCCATATTGCCATATTTATGCTACCAGATTGCATGTTATAGATTATCGCTGTTCGTGCATACCTGCGATTATCGGTATAATGTTACTTACTATTCACGAGCTGGCAACTCACCCCCGTTGTGCCATAGTGTTTAGCGGGTTTGACCCTCAGAGTAGTCACGGCAGGGCTTCTTATTATCTCTATTTTTGCGGATACCGCTACGGTTGGCTGTGAGGCCGTTTGGTATAGGTGGGTTGCGGCTATCCGATTCTATCTATTGTATATCTTATTGTATCCAGTATTTTCCATCTACCATTTCCATGTATTGACTTAGAGACGAGTTTTGAGGATCGATATTGTATTATTTTGTGATTCTGGGTGTTGAGCTCGTGTGAACCGGCCTTTATTATGTAGTTTTACCTCTTTATACCGTTTTTCATTTATATTTCTTCGCTATGGCGTCGTATATATGCTTGTGGTGGTTGTTTCCGCCTTTGGGCATGATTTGCCCCCGTTTTGGGGATGCTTTATTTATATTCTATATTTATACCTATTTCGGGGCTAGTTTTTACAAAGGTGGTGCTACCGAAATTTTTATGAAAATAAACTTAGGTTTAAAGATTTTTACTTGAGATTTCTGAAATGTTTTTAACAATGTTTTCATCACTTATTCCTTTTGATGGTTTAGATTTCTGGGTTTTCGGCTTACTTAAATTGCGTTACGCCTGTTGACGTCACGTTGTTTAAGTGCCGATCACATATCTAAATTTGGATCGTGACAAAGTTGGTATCAGAACACTATGTTTTATCTTTCGGAGTGTAGAATGACTTTGGTATGATGGAGTAGGTAGCTTAAGTAGAGTGACGTGGCGTGTGTATGTTCCGCGGCATACTTACGACACGGTACTCCGCCTAAGTGATCTTAGGACTTGTTGGTTGAAATTCCTTCCGTGATTATATACATCCTTATGATTCGATTTCCATGTTCTTATCGAATCCTGTTTTCATTCCCAGCCATTATGCCGCCGAAGACTACGAGGGCACAGAGAGCGGCCGCGAGAGCCGAGGTCAGGGCAGGCTCATCGGAGACAAGGACTGACCAGGGCGGTACGCCCGTTGTACAAGAGCAGGTTGATCCACCTTCGACAGACCGTATTACTATACTAGAGGCCGGTATGCGGGATTTGTGCCAGATGATGGGATCGTTAGTTGAGGCCAGTCGAGCGCAGAGACAGGAGGTTGACCCACCTGTTACGGGGACCACGGTGGTGCCTACTGTTCCGGCAGTCGCAGCTACAGCTACAGAGGTTATCACGGTATCATTATCTGAGATCATGAGGCTGAAGCCTCCGGACTTCACCGGCACTGATACAGCTGAGAATCCGCAGTCGTTTATTGATCGGATGGCCAGGATCTGTCATTCTCTGAGATGCTCCGACGCGAGATGGGTAGAGTTCGTGAGTTTTCGTCTGGAAGGTTTTGCCCAGAAGTGGTGCGAGTCTTTAGAGAGGGGCAGAGCCGTAGGTCTTTCTTTTATGACCTGGGCTGAGTTCGTGATGGTGTTTCTTGCCCATTTTCTTCCGCAGAGCGTCAGAGATGCTCAAGCTCACAGTTTTGAGTCGTTACGCCAGACTCCGGGTATGACGGTGGCAGAGTATGACGTTCAGTTTACCCAGCTATTTGTGTATGCTCCATATTTTGTGGACACTGAGGAGATGCGGATCAAGATATTTGTTCGAGGCCTGATTACCCAGTTGGTCCTCGCTATCTGCTCCCAGCATTTTGACACATATGCAGCCGCAGTGGACGTAGCCCTATTGGTAGAGGAGCGCATTTCTGAGACTTCGGCCGTTCTGGAACCAAAGAGGATTCATACTGATTTATCAGCACAGAGGCAGTTTGGCAGAGGCCGCGGTGGATTCGCTATGGGCCGTGCGGGTAGACGGAGCGTGAGATGCGGCCAGACATATAGTTTATACCCACAGGGTCAGTGTTTCCCCCAATCAGAGAGCAAACTCTGTTCAAAATTTAAAATTTGAACTGAGGCAGCACCTCACGTGCAAAGCACGAGAGCGCTCGCGCCAAGAGCGTCAGCGCTAAAAGTCAAAAGACTCTGAGGAAGCGCCAAGAGCGCCAACACTAAGAGTCAAAGACTCTGAGGAAGCGCCAAGAGCGCCAGCGCCATGAGTCAAAGACTCTGAGGCAGCGCCTCACGTGCAAAGCACGAAAGCGCCAGCGCCAAGAGTCAAAGACTCTGAGGCAGCGCCTCACGTGCAAAGCACGAGAGCGCCAACGCTAGAACTAAATGTTCTCCACCATTGGATCAAAAATCCAACGAAGATGATAAATCATTAAATTACCAGAATAAAATTCTGTTGAGGAAATACTCCTCAAATCTTTCCAAATAAGAAAGATTGTGCTCAGTAAATCAGAGCACCGTTGGATCAAAGATCCAATGGTGATTAAACATCACCAAGATACAGAATAAGTTCTGTATAGGAAAATATTTCCTCAATTTTGCTAAAAACAAGAAAGATATCTTCTGTAAAACAGAAGTCCTTAGATCAAAGATCCAACGGTGGATAAAATCCTCAAATTAATTAGAGATCTCTCAATGAGAGATTTTCTTAACTGATTCAACAAATCTGCCTTCCTTATATAAAGGACCTAAGACATCAAGTCTTGCAGAGAAGAACCCCCCATAAACTTCAAATCCTCAGAAAAGAAAAGGAGAAGAAAAAACTCTAAGAAGAAGAATTTTCTTCAAG
The DNA here is from genome assembly GCA_030015575.1 of Agapanthus africanus. NCBI lineage: Eukaryota > Viridiplantae > Streptophyta > Magnoliopsida > Asparagales > Amaryllidaceae > Agapanthus > Agapanthus africanus. Next base: position 13,932,647 of record JASDDO010000014.1, read on the forward strand.
GTAAATAACAATAAGTGAGATCATAGCATCTCCTCTATATTTGAGAGTTTAACTCTCACATAAGAAAAACTTAGTTCTTTTTCCAGATCACATATCTATAAGACAAAGTCTTTTATAAAAAAAAGAGAGATCATAGCATCTCCTCTATATTTGAGAGTTTAATTCTCACATCAGAAGAACTTAGTTCTTTTTCCAGATCACAGATCTATAAGACAACGTCTTTCATAAAAAGAAGAGAGATCACAACATCTCCTCCACATCTAAAAGTTTAACTCTCACATCAGAAGAACTTAGTTCTTTTTTCTAGATCTCAGATTTATAAGACGAAATCTTTCACAAGGGAGAACCAAATTCTCAGAGAATTGAATTGGGTAGAATAAAAAACTCAGTGCTTAGCACTCAAATCTGGCGCTCAGCGCCGAGTGCTCCACGTGCTCCTCATATGGGCGCTATTTAATAAAAAGTGTTTAGCACTCCAAGTCTGGCGCTCAGCGCCGAGTGCTCCACGTGCTCCTCACGTGGGCGCTGCACAATAAAGAGCGCTCAACACTCAAATGCTGGCGCTCAGCACCAAGCGCTCCACGTGCCCTTCATGTGGGCGCTGCTCAAAATAAAAAGAGCGCTTAGCGCTCAAATGCTGGCGCTCAGCGCCAAGCGCCCTACGTGCCCCTCACAAGGGCGCTACTTAATACAGAGTGCTCTGCGCTCCTCAAGAAGAGCCTAGCGCCATAAAGAGTATTCAACACTCATACAAAACAAAAAGAAAGTGGGTGTCAGTATTCACATAAATGTTTAGCATTATGTGCACCGAGAAAGGACTGTGTCCTAGAAAATGTCTAACACTATAAAAAAAGGGAAATGACAAAGACTAAGTGGGCCGAGCCCAAGGTTGGCCAAACCCCAAAATCGATTGAGCCCATAGGTCTTCTTTTAAATTGGACTTAGTCCCAAACAAGGTTATCAAATCTTTGATGAATATTCATTGGTTCAAGGGTACATCTCTCTACACTTTTGATACATGTCGTTGTAATTCTTCAACGTCTTCAGAAAGGCGGAGGGTCCCAATAACCAATCATTCTTGGTATACCCCCTAAACCAACAACCCAGAGGACTGTAACGTCCTTAAAACTAAATTGCGGACCGCAACGTCCCTAAAAACTAAATTGTGGACCGCAATGTCCTTAAAACTAAACTCCATGGATCTCAACGTCCTTAAAACTAAATTGCGGACCACAACGTCCCTAAAAACTAAATTGTGGACCGCAATGTCCTTAAAACTAAATTCCATGGACCGCAACGTCCTTAAAACTAAATTGCGGACCGCAACGTCCCTAAAAACTAAATTGTGGACCGCAATTTCCTTAAAACTAAACTCCATGGACCGCAACGTCTTTAAAACTAAATTGCGGACCGCAATGTCCCTAAAAACTAAATTCCAGACTATGATATCCTTAAATTTTGGACCGCAACGTCCTAAAAACTAAACCCTTTGGACCGTAACGTCCCTAAAAACTAAATTGCGGACCGCAATGTCCCTATAAACTAAAGAAAATCCTATTGAGTAGATCTTAGTCTAAAATTAGATTAACGTATCCTCAACAAACGTTTGAGTTGATCTTAATCTAAAACAAGATTAACGATCCTTAAACCAACCCAAACCTAAATCTAAGAAAATACGGATTTGGACTAATCCATGCCCTACGGGCGACAACATAAATTAGTCTCCGTATACAATCCACAGGCAACCAAAAATAAAACAAACACACACGACATGAAGTGAATTTCTGGAGAAGGAGAAATTGGTTATCGTAACCCGATAACGTAATTAACTGCAGGGGCTTGCGCCTGTAGGGAAGAGCATCTCCACAATCAAAAACCCCTCGCAAGTGAGGGGGAATTTGACGAAGTCTGCTACAATGGCCGCATCTGTCCAAACCTCCGATACACGGTGCCATAAATCAACTTGGCATCTTCGGAAAGGTGGAAAAATAAAACCAAATAGCATCTGCCCCCCAAAATTCAGGCCTGACGTTCTAACGTCCGGTCGTGTCTTTCGGCGGCGAACAGATTCTGGCACGCCCGGTGAGACCCTTTTCTCTTTCCACTCCACACTTCGTGTGTCATGTTTCGCGAACAAGTCGCAGTCTGCTATGGTTGCCTATGGATTCGAGGTACTAAGATTTGGTGTCTTGCTCTATGCAGAAGAGAAGATGGTGTTACAATAACTCCCGCTCTATCCTATCTGGAGGTGTAACCTACGAGCCCCAAGCGGCCTCCATTTTCGCAATGCCGGTGGAACAGGTGACACAAGCCACCACTGGGTTGTTCTTCGGGACCATGCTCCCGCCAATGAGCTTTAACGCCCCAGTGCCATCACAGGAAGCTTCGAAGAAGTCGGTCTTTGATCGGCTTACCACTACCACGACCCCTCTCAACGGGTCGTTCAAGTCCAATGCCTCGGTCTTTAACAGACTAGGCCAAAGCTCAAGCGCGCCAGTGAAGAAGCCTGCAATACCCGAAGGAGTTATCCCGAAGCGGATAGCCATTCCAACTCCAGTAAACGAAGTCATCAGAAGGGATTCTCTTGCTAATGGGTTGGTCTTTGCAAGACTGGACATCCCAATTCCTACTTCGGGTGAGGTTGTTACAAGTGCTTCTACCGCCCAAAAGTTGGCCTTCGCAAGATTGACTATACCCTCTCAACGGACGTCTGTCTTCGATAGGCTGACGCTGACAACAACTTCTCATCAGATCAGGGGGTATGATGAAGATACACCGACAACAGAGATGATCCCGGTTACACGACATGCTCGACGTCGTCACTGGCGTCGGGTGAGGAAAGCTGGGGGCAGTTCCCCTTCTGGATTTACCCCACCAGCTCAAGTGGTGGAAATCGATGCTGCTGTTCCAACTGGGAACAACTTTGAGCTGCTCAGGAGGGTGCGCAAGAACTCTCCAAATGCCGTATTAAAGAGGTCTCCCTCCACCTGCTGAAAATGTTACGAAGGCGAAGTCGGAGCAGCCCCCTCAGCGGCTGTCCTCTAAAATCCACAGGGTCTGGCGAAGAGTCCAAGACTCTGTAGTTGACCAAGACTACCCCCGCCAGCAGAAGAAAATGAAGGGTCGACAGGAGGGGGACCATCTCACCGCCATGCCATGGAAGGTATCGTCTATATGGGTGCTCGCTGCAATGGCCCCCTCAACTTCGACCGTCTATAAAAGGAGAAGTCCGAAGAAGATCCCTGTGTCCGCGACAAATCTCAAGTATGCTGAATCCAAACGTCCCAAGTCTGGGGGCATGGTAGTGCACACAATCTACATGGCTTCCGGGAAAGAGGATAGCCATATCTCCACGGGTCATCGACCACTCACCCGGTCTGTAACAAAGGCTCAGGAGCAACAACAAAAACTCCAGGAGATGCTGACAAAGATGGTCGCACTCACTGGACAGAAGGAAAGCCCGGAATCATTATCGGAGCAGCGCCAGGAACAGGAAACCGATGCCGAGTTCCTCCGAAGAATGCTCGAGAAGAAAGACAAAAAGGCCGCGGAACAAGCGGCCAATATAAAACAAATGGCGCTCTTGTTCCAAGATATGGTCGGGGTGATGATACGGCCAGATCCTCCAGCTGAAGACCCTCCAATAATCCTTGAAGACGATAGAGGGGAGACATCAAACCCTCTTCCGGCTCTGTCAGCAGCCAAGGAAGATACCATCTCAAAAGCCACCCTTGACGACTATATAGCTCAACAGATACGAGCTCATCAGGCGAGCGAAGCGGCCGGCCAAATCGTCAAGACTGGACGACCCTATCTGGGTTGGTACGATCAAATAAAGTACCCGCCAGTATATACGATCCCTAAATTCCATGTGTATAAAGGGACGGGTAATCCACACAAGCACATTGCTCAATTCAGGGCTCTGTGCGGTAATACTGGGGGTGGCGATAAACTGCTGCTTCGCTAGTTTGTTGGCAGCTTGTCGGAGACAGCATTCGAATGATACTCCGAGCTCCCGTATGACTCTGTCAAGACATTTACAGAAATAGAGCTATTGTTTACACAAAGATTCACGCACCCCGATCACCGCACTAATTAACGCTAGAGTGAAGCCGGAAGAAACCTGGGTTCAATATGCCATTCGGTGGAGGAACCTGTGGTCGAGATGCGAACTACGCATAGAAGAAGCTCCTGCCGTGGGCATGTTCGTGGGGACCCTTGACCCTCAGGCAACCATTTCCCAATTCATGATGTTCTTCAAGCCGACCACTTTCCAGGCCTTATCGACAAGCTGGCCCAAATGGACCAGATGGGCCATAAACCGTCCTCCTCAAAGACGGATCCTCGGAATGAAAAGGGGAAAGGGAAAGCTCGCCGCCAATTTTCAGCAACAACCGAGTGGCCCGAAGCCTGTTGCTCACCAAAACGATAAACAACGATCACTCGGAGAAAAGATGAGTTGCCCTTACTCGTTCCCTCGGATAAGACGAAGAGATTATTCGAGCCAGCGCAACAGGCTCATCACTCTGCCAGAGCCGAGACGCCTAACGCAATCAGGCGACGTTAACAGCCCCAATTACTGTCCTTACCACCGAATATTGGGTCACCCAATCGAAGATGGTTACATCTTCAAAAGTTGGATCGAAGACCGGTACCAACAAGGCAAGTTCGCGCTGTCCGAAAACTAGATGGTGAACCCGCTACAACCGCACGCTCCTAAAAAGGTGGACACGCCGGGGGCATCATGCTCACTTATAGAGGAAGACCTATGGGAGGTGGCCCTTTCAGCTAAGACTAAAAGAATGCTGAAGGACTTTCAAGCATGTCCGGCGATTATGTGGAAGAGCCCACTGGAGCCTGAGATTATTGAGGGAATGCTGAAGCCGCGCCCAACGCTGAAAATTGGTGATGGTGGACAGAACCTTCGGGCCAAGCCTCCGAATTCTTTAAAGGAAAAGAAGAAGGTCAAGAAGCCCGTCCAACCCGACGACAACCTTACATGTTTGCAGAAATACATCGATGTGCTGGAAGAATATAACCAGAAGGCATGGACCCTAATTACATTGGACGAATTCTTCAATCATGTTCTTGGGAATGAAGACGATAACGCTGATGAAGGAGACGATTCTTCAGAAGAGCCCGAGGATTATGTGGCGAGCTGCCACATGATCTCTCACTCATCAATATATGGTAAAGAAGCTCCTGATGCAGAGAGACTGGGGGCAAAACAGGAACCAAAATCTCTGGAGCCATCAGACGAATTGATTGACAGGCTGCTAAGCGAAGCTCTTCAAATGAGCAAAACTGACCGAGAGCGTGAAATGGCCATATATGAAAAGGCCAAGCGTCAACGTCAAGCTGAAGAAGCTCCGGTAATGAGAAGCTATAAAATACCCCAACCGGGTCAAAGTGCCCTTGTTACCGGCAAAAGCAAGGTTTAAGACGAGGAAATGGCTCGCTAAGGCCCTGCCAATGGGAATGAAGTTGCCACCTTTTAAAGAAAGTACTTCAGAAAGTACGTGCCCCGACGAACCGGATGCACATCCAAACTACTGCTTATACTATCGGAGGATCACGCACCTTACCGAAGAGTGTAACGCCTTCAAGAAGTGGTAGCTGGAATATGTCGCCCGTCGACAACAATTCAAGCGAATAAAGCGCAAAACTCGTTGGGAGCAGAGAAGCACGACAGATGGGCACAAAAGAGCTGTCGGCAACTGTCACATAGTTGATGCCAGGGGATCGCAAGTTCTCACCTTTGGGAGCGATTCTGACGAAGAAATGGCCTTTGACCCCCTCTTTAAGGAATCCACCTCTGGAAGAGAAGAAGAGATGAAGAACCGCGAGAACATTCAGCTGTGTAATCGTACGTTGCCTGAAAAAAATCTCGGACCTTCAAACAAAGGTTCGAACAGAAAAGAAAAGGGGAAGGAGAAAATCAATGAGGAGATTGCCCTTGATGGGGTCGTCAAAGAGCTCGCAGCCAAGGACACGCCTAAGAAAAGCAAGGTGGATTACAATATCCTAGCGCATTTGAGGAAGATACTCTCACAACTAAGCATACTGGATGCTCTCTTTCTGTCTAAAGAAGCACGAGATTTCTTGGTCAAGGCGTTACAAGAGCCCGATCAGTTCCAGGCCTTCATCGCAGAGAAGAAAATGCAAGATGAGCTAGCAGAAGTCCACACGGCTAACATTACATTTAACGACGATGATTTTCTCCTTGGTACGTGCGACCACAACCGTCCTTTATATGTCACTGGACTGCCATGACATCAAAATAGGGAAAATACCTGTTGACAACGGGTCCTTTCTCAACCTTTTCAACGTGCGGGTGCTAAAAGAAATCTGCATGAGCATGCAACATTTAGCCTGAGATAAAATCGCTATCTCTAGATTTGATTCGCAGTCGTCGCAGACGCTCGGGTCCGTGATATTGACATTGCGCTTTGGGCTTCTCGTCACAGACATCAAATTTCATTTCATCGATGCTAGGACTTGCTACAACGCCTTACTTGGTCGGCCTTGGTTACACGAATATATCGTCATCCCTTCTACACAACATCAGTGTATGAAGTATTTCAAAGACGGCCTCGAGTACACCATTATGGGAGAGCTAAACCCATTCTATGTGAACGAAGTCCGAAAATATGAAGACGCCAAGTACTTCCTGCCAGACTTCGAAGACATGAAGAAGTGTCATAAGCCGGAGCTTAAACAGAAGCCCGTCACTCCCATTCCTACTTTTGGAAGCGATACCGAGGAGGATGAAGAAATAATCTACTCGGGACAGTCTCAGAAGCGGAATGATAAACTCGGACCATCCGCTCCAATTTTGGTCTTTGGCAGCGACTCCGAAGATGAAACCAACGCCGTATTCTCCGTCCGCCCGTCGATGCAAACCTTCGTTGGAGCAGACCGGAGTTTGCAAATCGCCATGGTTCCGTAGCGGCACTACAGAGAGCTTGATGCACTGGAGACATATAGTGTGCAAGAGTTGCAGACATTCTACGTCCCTCCCAGGTCTGGCATGGTGCCGATCCTGTGCTCGACAGGCTCCAACCCATTAGTCTGCCCAGGTATTACACCGAGCGATTGAAAAAGTTATTAAGATACCAAGGCGTACCATTCAAACAGACTTCTCGACAAGCTCAGTTCCTCAACAGGATTTGGAACATCCCCGGAACTCAACGAAAACTGCCCAACGGAAAAATGGAAACGATTGGGCTTGGATATGTCCAGTCCAAGAAACGAGAGCAATTCCATCATTGCTATGTCATAAATGATCTCGATGAAGAAGGGGATGATCTTTTAAAAGACGCTGACGCTGAACTAGAACGAGGTCCCGCCGTAAAAATGCCGAGCCCATCGTTTGAGGAACATATTAATAAGCTAATAAGGGAAGCATGTCAAAGGGTTCGGGATGACCACAGCCGCGAAATGGCCATTTACGAAAAAGCCAAGACGCAACGCCTCCTTCAGCAGGCTATGGAGGACGACGATGCCCTTCACCGTCAGCCCGCCATGCATTCCCAAGACGAGAAAAAGGCCCGACGCAGAGACAAAAACAAGTCGAAGAACGGAAAAAAACGTTCGACAGTGGCAAAACGGATCCAAAAGGCCACATGATCAAGAAAAGGTTAGCCGGAATCCATCTCTAACAAAAAAGATGGGTCGAGCATATTCCTTCCCTCAAGACAAGACAAGGAAGATATTCAACCTCGTCATGAAAAATCAGATGATTACGCTCGCGGAGTCCAAGCACCCCGAACAAGTAAACGGGGTCCATCGCCCAGATTATTGCTCCTATCACCGAGCGATAGGACATCCTCTTGAAGACTGCTTCACCTTCAAAAACTGGGTCGAAGACCAATACCAACTCGGCAGATTCGCTCTATCCAACAGTTGGAGGGTAGCCCCACCGCAAAAGCATGTACCAAAAGCAATGTATGTGGCGAGAATAGAACCAGATCAACATAGGTCTTGGAAACGATCTCGTACCTGTCATGTGATAACACTGTCAGAAGAAGAAGTGCCCGAGAATATGGATGACCTATCCTGGTGCTTCGAAAATGAGGATGAAGATGAGTTGATCTCAGAATTTCCACCGGCGCCAAAAGAATTGGAAGATGGAATACACACTACTGCGGACAACCTAAGGAAAATCGACTTGGGGACGGCAAATGACCCGCGGCCTACGTTCATCAGTGAGCTGCTGTCTAAAGAACAGGTGGCTATGCTAAAAGACGTGCTCATGCAGTATAAAGACTGCTTCGCATGGAACTATTCCGAGATGCCGGGGCTAGATCCGGAAATAGTTGTGCATAAATTGACGATATCTCCGGACGTCAAGCCAGTTAAATAAGCACCAAGAAGAATGCGGTTCGAACTTGAAATGAGCATCAACGCTGAAGTCATGAAGCTGATCGACTCCGGCTTTATCCAAGAAGTTCAATACTCCGACTGGATCGCCAACATTGTCCCAGTGATGAAGAAAAATGGGACAGTGCGCATCTGCGTAGACTTTTGGGACCTCAACAAAGCTTGCCCGAAGGATGATTTTCCCATACTGGTTACCGAGTTGATGATAGATAACACGTCCACTCACGAAGTCTTCTCCTTCATAGACGGATCATCGGGGTACAATCAAATAAAGATGCATCCCGAAGACCAGAAGCATACCGCTTTCCGGACTCCTCTGAGCATATTCTGCTACAAAGTGATGCCTTTCGGTCTGAAGAACGCCGGCGCTACCTATCAGAGGGCCATGACGAAGATTTTCTATGACCTCATACATGATATCGTCGAATGCTATATCGATGAACTCATGGTGAAAAGAAAATCATATGAGGAACACTGGAAGCATTTGAAAATAGTGTTCCAGCGTGTTCGGAAATATAATATGAAGATGAACCGTTTCAAATGCGCATTTGGAGTTTCCTCGGGCAAATTCCTGGGGTTCATCATCCGACACCGGGGCATCGAAATAGATCCATCAAAGATCAAGGCGGTTATGGAAATTCCTTCGCCAAGAACTCTCAAGCAATTGCGGTCTCTCCAAGGAAAGCTCGCGTATATCCGGCGGTTCATAGCTAATCTCTCCGGAAAATTCCGTCCCTACAGTCACCCGATGAAGAAAGGGGCCCCGTTCGTTTGGGATCGTAAATGTCAGGGTGCACTCGACGAAATCAAGCAATACCTAAAGAATCCGCTGGTACTGACCGCTCCAGTCAAGGGAAAGCCCCTCATTCTATACACAACAGCCCTTGAAGGTTCTTTAGGCGCGCTATGGGTATAGGAGAATGATCAAGGGAAAGAGAAAGCCCTATACTATTTGAGTCGGGTTCTCCCGGGGGCAGAAAACAACTACTCCCCTATCGAAAAACACTGCCTGGCGTTAATCTTCGCTATAACGAAGCTTCGGAATTATGCTTTGGCGCATGAGGTCCATCTCATATCAAAGGTGGATCCTTTCAAGTATTTGATGTAAAGAGCCATACTAACGGGACAGCTCGCTAAATGGGCCCTACTCTTAATGGAATTCTCGATAACATACCGACCTCTCATGGCAGTGAAAGGCCAGGCCATCGCCGACTTCCTCGTTGAGCATTCGATACCTGCCGATTCACCCATAAATTGTGAATTGCCGGACGAGCACGCGTTTGACACGATCGACAGGGAGAGAAGAGGGAGTAATACCCGATGGGATGGGGCATCTTCCATGAAGAAGCGACAAACACAACACCCCTATAATCAAATCTGGGATAGGTCTTATCTTCATGATTCCGCAAGGAGGGATAATGCGCTTTGCCTTTTTCTTAACAGAGCCGGGGGCAAACAATGAAGCAGAATATGAGGCTTTAATAGCAGGTCTTGAGATCGCTGTCGACATGGGAGTCGAAGACCTCCTCATATACAGAGACTCCCAGCTGGTCGTTAGTCAAGTAAACGGCGACTATCAGACGTGCAAGCCAGAGTTGGTAAAATATGGCAACAGAGTGCAACAATTGCTGACTCAAATCCCTTCCTACGTCCTGGAAAGCATACCGCGTACAGAAAATAGCAAAGCGGACGCATTAGCCAAACTCGCTAAAGAACTAGCTGACGAAAACCTCGATGATGTGAGGATCGTTGTATAAAGCCGTCGGGTTCTTGCACCAGCAGAAATGTCCACGGAGTCGTCTGAAGAAATGGAAGCGACCAAGCAAACGACCCTACAAATAGAGGACCAAGAAAAGGCTAAGGATTGGAGAGAAGTCTTTATAGACTACTTCAAATCCCGTCGAACACCTGAAGATGCATCCTTAAGACATCAGCTCATGAAACGAGCTCTGTCTTTCGCCTTCGTCAATGATACTCTATATAAGAGATCGTTCGACTCTCTATGGCTGAGATGCCTGGGGCTAGAAGAAGCAAGGAGAGTCATCCAAGAAACTCATGACGGACTCTGCGGTTTTCATCAAGCCAGGCCGAAGATGAAGCTGAAGATCAAAAGAATGGGTTATTATTGGCCCACGATGATTCAGGACTGCCTCGAATACGCGAAGCAGTGCCACTCGTGCTAGATCCATGGAGACTTCATCCACCAGCATCCAAACCCGCTACACCTAACGGTGGCTAGCTGGCCGTTCGAAATGTGGGGAACCGACATAATTGGACCCATCGAACCAGCGTCATCTAAAGGACATCGGTTCTTATTGGCGACAACTGATTACTTCTCCAAATGGGCAGAAGCCATACCGTTAAGAGAAGTGAAGAAGGAGAACATCCTCCATTTCTTCAAGACACACATCATTTATCGATTCGGCACTCCGCGACGGATTATCTCCAAAAAAGTGGTAGAATCATATGAAATTTGGTATATCAACATTTTAGATGATAAAGATGAAGTAAATTTCCTCTGTGTATGTCAACATTTTAGAATCACACACATATATATGTGTGTGTGTGTGTGTGTGTGTGTGTGTGTGTGTAAAACGGAATCTCACATGTCAAAGGAAGAAATTTCCTCTGTGTCGAAAAAGTCAAACCTCCACCGATTTTTCGACGATCGACATTTACTACCTTCATCTTCATCATGCAAGATGTGGATATACCGAATTTGATAAGAATCAAACATCTTTTAACCATTGATTTTATGATGTGAAAATACTAAAGATGTTATACGGCAGGAAAACCGTTAATTTTGTACCCACTGCATCGACATTGAAGAGATGTTGGATTCTCATCAAATTTGGTGTATTTAAATCTTGCATGATGAAGATAAAGATGGTGGATACCAACCGTCGAAAAAATCGGTGGAGATTTAACTTTTTTCGGAAAATTTCCTCTTGTGGCAACTGAGAATCCGTGTGTGTGTGTGTGTGTGTATATATATATATATATATGATCTCAGGTGCCATAAAAGGGAATTTTCTTCTATGGCGTTGAAAAAATACGCTCTCCATGATTTATTTTCCGGCACCCATCGTCATCATCTTTATCATGTAAGACGTGGATACACCAAATTTCATGTGATTCCATCACTGTTTTAGCCGTTAATTTAGCAGGTGCAAATTTAGCGGTTTACCGACAATAGAACTTTTTACATTGTTAAATCAACGGTGAAAATGTGGCGGAATTATATGAAATTTGGTTTATCCACATCTCACATGATAAAGATGATGATGATGGATGTCGATCGTCTAATAAAATCATGAAGGATATAGATTTTTGACGACGCCTAATGAAAAAGTCTCTTATGACCTCTTTTCTTCATTATTCTCTCTCTACACACACATAAAGAGAATAATGGAGGAAATGTGTAATATGAGAAAATTTACTTCTATGGCGTTAAAAATACACAACCTCCATGTTTTTTTTCGACGGTTGACATTGAGCATTTTCATCCTTGTCATCAAACATGTGGATACACCAAATTTTAGATATTCTACCATCTTTTCACTATTGATTTAGTGAGTGCAAAATTAACGGTTTACCGGCAATGGAATTTTTTACGTCGCTAATTTAACAGTGAAAAAATAGTAGAATCACGTGAAATTTGATGTATCCACATCTCAGATGATAAGGATGAAGATGATCAATACCGATCGTCAAAAGAATCATGGAGGGTGTAATTTTTCGACACCATAGAGTAAATTCCTTCATATGGCCTCTTTACTCTATTATTCTCACGCGCACGTGTATTCAAAATTTCCAATTACAAAATCTATTTCTTTTTGCACTGAAGGGAATATATTATGTTGAAAGGAAATGATTTAAGGAAAGCATATAAATGAATATTGGAATAACATACATATACCACATTCTTTTATATGGTTGTAGTATTTTCCTTTAGATTTTAAAATTACATATAAATCCATCTGAATCTGTAAGATATGGGAAAACGATTTAGATTTAAGCAATGTCTTTATCATGGTTTGCATATGGAAGCTCGAAACTTGGAAAAAATCATTATCAAATTTGTCGAGAAAATAGCCAGGTAAATGCATGTGTTCTCTCAGTAGATATGCAATGCGATCATGTAAAAAACTTGTATAAAAATTATAGAAGACATGTAGCAAGAAAGAACATCAACATATTAGGAAACAGATCTTAGCTAATGAAGTAAAAATTTTAACATCTGAGATGAAAATAATGTCCGCTAAGTTCAAGCGGTTATAGATAGCAGATAAGGGCAAGGCTAAGTAATGGTTTGAATAGTTTCTTCTTCTTTTTCTAAACAAGTTTAATTTGAAAACAATGTATATATGTCAGCTCCAATATTTAATCAAACATGCTTGAGCAGTTAAACAAAGAAAAGCCAAATTAGGTTCGTTGAAACCGACCTATCTTACAACCCTAACTTTTCTGCTTTTGATGACAATTTCTTTCCCTAGTGGATATTGCATAGTAGGTATCATACTGTACTACTCATACAAGACAAATCACAGATAGTGTATGGGTAGTATTACAAGTGGTGTTTGGGTAGCAAGTGGATACTGGTGGTTTTAAACACGGGTTCATGATTCACAAAGTCATCTGATTTAATAAGAGATTCAAAACACGTTCAATATACAATCACCCGTGTTTGAGAGGGATTTTTACCCATCAAGAGGAACCGTTCCATTGCGCGACCCTGACTTTGAGTGTATTTGATGGCATGACAACGGATTTCTGTATAGAAACAAGCATGTTTTATTCAAGATTTGTACCCGTCGAATAAAGACATGCCGTAGAAATACAGGTTTATACCGACTCATTTCACAATCTTAACTCTGGATGCATTTGATAACATAAGAAGCACGATTCAATAAGACATGTTCAACATGGAGGAACACGTGTTTCAACCTGCACTTCATGGTAAGTCACACAACCAGTTGTAGAGCCGGACTAATAAAACCTACCCATTGCACAACCCCGGAATATGTCAATGGCTGTTCAAACCAGTGGACCACCTTCCAAGGGATCCGCAAATCAACGCAAGCAAGCAGCCTCTAGGCTCCAAATTCCAAGAATAAAAACAAAAAAAGTGCCGTCCAAAAATTCTATACCAAATGCTGAAAAATTGTAAGCCTCATGGCTACGATTGGTTGAATTTAAACCAAGAAAGGAAAGAAGAAAAAAAACAAAAAACAAAGGTCAGATGTGGCGCATCGAGAGTATAGGTGCCTTTCTCTCTTTCCTGTCCGTTTCCCTTTTCATTCTCTTTTCTTGAATTTTCTCCCCAATATTTTCTTTAGCATTCATTCATTGTAAGAATCCCAAGATTCCTTAGATTTACTATTGGGTTCGTGGAGGCTGGATCGAAACAAGTTGGGTGGATCGAAATAAGCTTCGCAGAGGTGAGATCTCTCACATCTTCTTTGCTTTTTGTAAGATGTTTGGTTTTTGTATGCTTAGCAGATCACGCGTTTGATGAAATGGGTTCTTAAGTCTCGGTTCAAAATTGGTTTGTAACTGTTCTCATGTTTGTGAAACCATAAATCATATTGCCGTTTTCTAGTCTTTTTGCATGGGGGTTGGTTTTCTAGCTCGTGCTTGTTTTTGTCATACTGGTGCTTTGTTTGATCGCGCAATTAGATTAAGATGAATAAAGGAGAAAGAGGCAAAGTCTTTTGATTTTGTACGGGTATATGTAGGCCCTGTTTGGATGTGGAGTTGGGATAACTTTAGTTTATTTTTAAGCGAAGGCAGGGGATGCGAACCGTGGTTTGCTAGCCCCAAATCCCCAAAAAACGGAGCTTACAAAACTTTGATCGGATAGGAGTTGTGCAGTTATCTCAACTCAAAAAATGATTGCCAAACAAGGCAAAGTTAGGAATTTGGAGTTTGGTTTTGCAAACTTTATAAAACTGCAGCTTAGAAAACTTAACTCCATTACATGATCTAGATCACGCCAAGATGTTACCTTCCGTTGATTTGCTGATGGACGGCTGATGTTTGATCTGGAGACAGGCTCCTGAAGCGTGTGGATCTCAATGGTTTTGAGGCTATTGGTGTCGAGCTACCTGCAAAGAAGTCCCGGGATGGTTGTACCACCGAGGACCCTCCGACGGTCAAGTTAGAGAGGGAATCCGAGCAGAGTAACGACTTAGTGGAGTAAAAATGACTTACTTGAACCGTCTGGAAGAGGGGTTTATATAGCGGTGGCAGCAGGCAGGGCAGACACGAGAATCACGCCGGCCGTTACGCTCCCAACGTCACGCCCGCATGATGAGCGAGATCTCCATTAATGGCGAGACAAGCTTGTTAATGGGGGATCGTGATGGTGTGGAACGTGAGATGTGGCCGGCGGATATCTTGCACATGACGAGATTCACAGGATGGCGGTTGCGCCTGTGAGCGGTGCCGTTGGTCGGTCGATGAGACCGAGGAAGATGACCTCGGCGGGAGAGCTGCGGACGAACGGGAGAGCCGAGGTATCTTCGTTCCGTGGTAGCCCGGAGACGGGCTGTGAGGCCGAGGAGGCCAATTGTGCTGGGGGCTCAGAGGTGAGCCGGCGCTTGTTTATGGGGCGGACACAGGAGTAGTCTGGTCGGCCACTGTAGGTCCTTTCTTGTGAGCTTTGGGACACGCCATCTGCCACGTGTAATGATCTGGGAGATCACCGATATCGAGCATCATCATTAGCCCCCACTCTCGTCCCGACCAGCTGACAGGTCGGGTCGACAGTGGTCCGTCGGGTCATCCGAGGTGAGCTCCTTTCGAAGATATCGTCGGGCGTGTCCCTGGGTAACCTGCTGTATTTTCTGGATGACGCCAACGGATCAGGGGAGAGATCTCTGCATTAAAAAGGGTGTGCCGGATCGTGTGTACGCTTACTGAAGCGACAGTCCACGTATTGGGCACTGGCTGGCTGACGCGACGGGCCGCAGACCTCTGGCGTCTGAGGAGATATGTCAATATGCATGCGACAGGTGGAGCGATCGTGGCCGTCGAGTGTACTGAACCGTTTCGACGGGAGATGATTGTCGCCGTTGGATGAGAACGCCGGTGGCAATAAGTAGAGGTGGGGTCCACGTGAAGGCTCATTCCTCTTCATAATCTCCTCGTCTTTGGCCTTGTTAACTCGGCGTTCTCATCTTTAGGTCGGGATTTTCGTGTTTGCTTTTCCGAGGACTTCTCTTCATCAGGTTAGATGTTTTCTTCTGAGGAGTCTGTAGATGTAGTTGGTGTAGAGTCTGGGGAGCCCTCTGTAGAGTCTTCCTCTTCTTCCCCTTCTTCTTCTTCTTCTAACCGGAGTCCTCCGAGGGAGCTAGGGTTGGGTCTCCTTCCCAAGGTCGCGCGACGGGCGCGGCCCTCCGAGTGGAGGTCGCGGATGCGCCTGGCGTGCCGTCTACGGTGAGGCACGAGGAGGAACTTGCCAATGCTCGGACTCGTTTCCATATTCCTCCCGGCTACACGTTGCGTTTGGCCGGGGAGGGGGAGAGGGCAGATCAGGTACGGGGCAAGGAGATTGCCCTGTACTTGGAGGCCTTTTGGGCCGGAATGCGCCTGCCTTTCTCTCCCGAGCTTGTTGAAGCGCTAAATTACTTTGGGCTAGCCCCGGGCCAGCTAGTGCCGAACTCTTGGAGGATTCTTCCCGGGTTCCTGGTCCGCTTGAAGTTGCAGATGATCCCCTTCAGTCTGTCCATCCTTGCCTCCTTCCTCATTTACAAAAGTCATCCCGGCACCCGCGCCGGCGACCCGAGATGGGTTTACCTCTCTTTTAGGAAACAATAGGGGAGTGCAGCCGGGTCGGGTGTCGTCGTCTTGCTTTCTTCTATCTATGGTTGGAAGAAAAAAATTTCTTTGTTGGGTCGCCAGAGGGTGAGAACTGGCCCATGCCCACCCAGTGGTCTAGGGATAGGTGCTGGCGGGGAAGTTCGCCCAACGATCCCGACGCAGTGAGAGTGGCGGAGTGGGAGCCCATTCCTCGGGCCGACGTGCTGCTTTCTGAGCGGGCCTTTAGTTGGGTTGGGTTCAGCCGCGCTCAGTTCGCCGGTAAGTTAGGAGCTTGCGTTTGTCTTCATTTCTGTTTGTGTTGCTAATTCCATTGTATTTTGTCTTGTGTAGAACCCATGGACTTGAGCCACCTCCGAGCAGCCATTCGCAAGCCGAAGAAGGGGTCGAAGGCTGGAGGTGCCAGCTCTTCTCGTCCGACGTCTGTCCCGGTTCCCCCGGCAGCCGGCCCACCCCAGCATTCGACTACGGGCCGAGCCCCGGAGTCCAACCAGGTGCCGAGCAGAAAACGGGTTCGGGGAAAAGATGCCCGGCTTCGGAGATGGAGACCGGCTCTCCGTAGTCGCCTCTCAAGAGGTTCCCCCGAACAGTTCCACGGACCCCGGCCTCCCCGATCTTGGTGGACGAGGGGGGCCTCCGCTTTGAGGTGCCCTCAGGGCTTTCCGTCGCTGACAGCTTGTTGTCGGACATGGAGAGGTCGGCCGGGGGCAAGATCCCTCGGGGGACTTTCAGGGCACAGATGGCGTCAATCGCCCAAGAGGCCGTGCAGGTTAGTGCCCGTACTTGACTTGACTTTTGCTTCAGCTTCTTATCATTCGTGAGATTTGGTGCCTCTCTTTTTTTCCTGACCCCCTTTTGATTTCTTCAGGTTCTCCTGCACGTCGCCCTCATCATCCATATGGAGGACGAAGAGATTACCCCGGCGATCCGAGCTGCGGGAGAGCTCTCCTCGCTGGAGGAGAGCTCAAAACGGGAGCTGGAGGCGGCGATGGCGAGGGTCGCTGCCCTAGAGGGCGAGATGGCGGCCGGGAAGCAGGATATGGTGGCCGCGAAGTAGGAGGTGGCGGCAGTGAAGCAGGAGGCTGCCAGGTGTCACGAGGCCGCCGAGGCCGCAGAGGCCAAGCTTCAGGACTCTAAGGTGCTCGTCGGCATCTTGAAGAAGTCGATGAGCACCCTCCGGAAGGAGCTGGAAGCGGCGGTAGAGGGGGTGAAGCGAGCCGACCTCAGAGTGGCGAAAGCGGTGGAGTACTTCCAGAAATCGGAACATTTTTACACCGTCCTAGCCTCGGCCACTACCGCCATCTGGCACGAGGCCCTTGATGTCGTCAAAGCTTGGATGTCGGAGTTCGTTGACGACGAGCTCCGAGCTGAATATCCTCGCGGGGATGACGAACAGGGGGACGGCCCCGGGGCGAGACCGAGGAAGAGAATCCCGGCGAGGGCGATGTCGAGGCTCCTGTGATGGGCGCTGAGCTTCCAGAGACTGCGCCTGGCCCTGAAGCCTGATGCCCCTCGTCTTCTTGTTTTATTTCTTTGTTGTATCGGGAATTTTGTAGGTCTCCGGGCATTTTGTAGGGCCGGGGAGCCCACAATACACTTGTAAAAGGTTTGACTTTGTGAATAAAGACTTTTTGCAGTAGTATTTGCACGCGTATTTTCCTTTGTCAGTAAACACCTGTAGTTGCATAGTATTGCCTTTGTGTTATGTCAGTTCTTTGTCTAGCGATTACGCGTCGAGTTGAATCTGTTCATTTGCCCAGTATGCAAAGACGGTATCTCCATGGCCCCGAAGTCGAGGTGGAGATCGCTCAGACGTAGACAGACCGGATGCCTCGTGGTGAGGTCATGTTCCTTAGCGTGGGAGGCTCGGAGAGGCATGCTGAGGACGGGGCCGAGCAGGGTAGCTGCTCGGTGCCTCTTGGTGAGGGCTTTGATTCTTAGCGCGGGATGGGCCGTAAGTGGCCTACCAAGGACGGGCCGAGCAGGGTAGCTGCTCGGTGTCTCATGGTGAGGGCTTTGATCCCTGGTGTGTTGGGGTAGGGAGCTACCAGCCAGGGATAACCGAGCAAGAGCGGGCCCGGTTGCCTCTCTCGAGGGCTTTTGATCTTTAGCGCGGGAGGGGCCGGAAGTGGCCTACTAAGGATGGCTGAGCAGGGTTGCTGCCCGGTGTCACTTGGCGAGGGCTTTGATCCTTAAGGATAGCCGAGCAGGGTTGCTGCCCGGTGCCTCTTGGCGAGGGCTTTGATCCCTGGTATGTTAGGGTAGTGAGCTACCAGCCAAGGATAACCGAGCAAGGGCGGGCCCGGTTGCCTCTTTTGAGGGCCTTTTATCCTTAGCGCGGGAGGGGCCGTAAGAGGCCTACTAAGGATGGCCGAGCAGGGTTGCTTCCCGGTGCCTCTTGGCGAGGGCTTTAAGCCTTAAGGATGGCCGAGAAGGGTTGTTTCCCGGTGCCTCTTGGCGAGGGCTTTGATCCTTGGTGTGTTGGGGTAGGGAGCTATCAGCCAGGGATAGCCGAGCAGGGTAGCCGCTCGGCTGCCTCTTGGTGAAGGCTTAGATCCCTGGCGTTGTGGGGTAGGGAGCTACCAGCCGGGGATAGCCGAGCAGGATAGCCGCTCGGCTGCCTCTTCGTGAGGGCTTAGATCCTTAGCGCTGGAGGGGTCGTGGGAGGCCTGCTAAGATTGACCGAGCAGTGAAGCTGTTCAGTTGCCTCTTGGCGAGGGCTTTGATCCCTGGCGTTGTGGGGTAGGGAGCTACCAGCCAGGAATAGCCGAGCAGGGTAGCCACTCGGCTGCCTCTTGGTGAGGGCTTAGATCCCTGGCATTGTAGGATAGGGAGCTACCAGCCAGGGATAGCCGAGCAGGGTAGCCGCTCGGCTGCCTCTTCATGAGGGCTTAGATTCTTAGCGCTGGAGGGACCATGTGAGGCCTGCTAAGGATTGAACGAGCAGTGAAGCTGCTCAGTTGCCTCTTGGCAAGGGCTTTGATCCCTAGTATTGTGGGGTAGGGAGCTACCAGCCAGGGATAGCCGAGCAGGGTAGCCGCTCGGCTGCCTCTTGGTGAGGGCTTAGATCCCTAGCGCTGGAGGGGCCGTGGAAGGCCCGCTAAGGATGGACCGAGCGGTGAAGCTGCTCAGTTGCCTCTTGGCGAGGGCTTTGATCCCTGGCGTTGTGGAGTAGGGAGCTACCGGCCAGGGATAGCCGAGCAGGGTAGCCGCTCGGCTGTCTCTTCGTGAGGGCTTAGATCCTTAGCGCTGGAGGGGCCATGGGAGGCCTGCTAAGGATTGACCGAGATCAGTTGCCTCTTGACGAGGGCTTTTATCCCTGGCGTTGCGGGATAGGGAGCTACCGGCCGGGGATAGCCGAGCAGGGTAGCCGCTCGACTGCTTCTTCGTGAGGGCTTAGATCCTTAGCGCTGGATGGGCCATGTGAGGCCTGCTAAGGATCGACCGAGCAGTGAAGCTGCTCGGTTGCCTCTTGGCGAGGGTTTTGATCCCCGGCGTTGCGTGGTAGGGGAGCTACCAGCCAGAGATAGCCGAGCAATGAAGTCGCTCGGCTGCCTCTTCGTGAGGGCTTAGATCCTTAAGGATGGCCGAGCAGGGTTGCTGCCCGGTGTCTCTTGACGAGGGTTTTGATCCCTGGCGTTGTGGGGGTAGGGGAGCTACCAGGCAGGGATAGCCGAGTAGGGTAGCCGCACGGCTGCCTCTTGGTGAGCGCTTCGATCCCTAGCGTTGTGGGGTAGGGGAGTTACCAGCCAGGGATAGCCGAGCGGGGACCCTCAACGGAGGCCTGCTAAGGACCGATCGAGCAGTGAAGCTGCTCGCTTGCCTCTTGGCGAGGGCTTTGTCTGTCCTCCTTGGTGCGAGGACCGGGAAGAGGGACAGTCACTGCCAACACGTGTCATGACCGCGTGGGGAACATGAAGCGCCGGAGCGTCGTTTCGAATTCGCATCGAGCGGCGCGATGTCTGCCGCGTGGCTGCACAGTTGCGGGTGAAACGGGCGGCCGTTGAACTCCGGGAGCGTTTTGGGCTATAAAATAGAGAGAGCGTCGATCACTCCTTTCTTCACACCCAAAACGCAAGAATGGAGGACTTCCCTTTCACCATTTAAGATATCATAAACTTCGAGAACGTGTACCTCTACGATCAGTACTGTACTAATGACACGGTGCAGTTGGCGATAGGCCGGATCGAGGATCATTTCAGTCGATTGCTCCCCCGGCGTTCCTTCCTAGTTCAGCTGTTGATGTACTCCATCTGGAGGGTGTCGTCGGGGCTCTACAACCCCTTATCCGAGCAGCTGAAAGACGAGGCCATTGGCAAACTAAGGTGTCTGAAACGTTTCGGCATGATCTTTCCGAGCCGACTGAGCCGCTCTGAGACGCTCGTCCTTGAATGCTACCAATTGAGGCTCGATGTCGACGCTAGCGGGGGGCATCGAAGCCAGAGGTTAGACGCCGCGAGGGCTCGACTGGCGGAAATATTCTCAGAGTACCACGAGTAGTGCTCTCTGCACCCCATTCCCCCGCTGTTGTAATAATTTTTTTTTTGTATGGCTGAGGAGCCTATAGTACCTTTTGAATGAATAAGATTCTTTTTCTGCAATGCTTTATTGATCTCTTTATTATATAAACAAAAGATTTCCAGAAAGGTGTACATTGCTTTGGAAAGAAAATACATGCTAGTAGATGTTCTTATTCGTGCAGCTTGAGCCCCTCGGATGTCCGTTGGCATCTATGCCCGACATAGGGTACCGAGCTTCGTGGGTACCGGACGTATTCTCCGCTGACACGACCATGATTTGGCCGATGGTCAGCTCGGCGGGAGGGGGACGCTGCTCCTGCTCGCGGTCAGCCTGCAGTTTGTCCCTCAAGTACGCTGCGAGGGGCCCAGAACGGATGAGCTCCTCGATGTAGTCACGGAGATGCTTGCAGCTCTCCATGGAGTAGCCTAGCGACATGTGGAAACCACAGTAGGGGCCTCGGGTTCGTTTTGAGGCCATTCGCGAGATCGGGAGAAGCTTGAAGAATCCTTCGCCCTTGGCCTTCTCTAGTAGCACTGTCTGGGAGACGTTGAGCGGGGTGTATTCCTGAAACTTCGGGAGATAGGGCTTTGCCCGCTCAGGTCCCCTTCTCTCTTCCCTTGCCCTTTTCTTCTGGTCGGCTTGCTCTGCCCGGGGGAGATTTGCATTCACCTCGGATTCGAGCTGGACTTCGCGCTCGGTCCAGGCTTTTACCTCGGCCATGGTCTTAGATTGCGCTAATGCAAAGGAGCGTAACCACTTCTTGTACCTAAGACCAGACCTAAGTGTTGTGATAACGGTCTCGTCCTGGTGCTCTAGGACCTCGAGAAGGGCGTTGTAGAAGCGGGTGATGTATGCTTTGAACGTCTTCTTATCCCCGCTCTTGATCGTGATGAGGTGGTCAACCATGCGTTTTTGCCGCTTGTTCCCGACGAAGTAGCCGAGGAATTGATTGGCCAGCTCGTCGAAAATTAAGATCGAGTGAGGCTCGAGTCCTCGGAACCAATCTCGTCCGGTGCGGATGAGAGTGGCCGGGAAAGCTCGACATTGGGCGGCGTCGGAGTTATCTTGGAAGCTCATTCCCGCGGTGAACGCGTCCAAATGGTCCTTCGGCTCAGATTTACCGTCGAAGAGGGAGACCTTCGAGACTTGTTGCTAGAGGAGACGTGGACGGCGAGCAGCTCCTCGGTGAATGGTTTGGTGAGCGAGTCGGCGGCATATTTAGCCCCGTCGCTCGATCGGTGGCCTCCCCGATGCATACCTTCGATCTTCTTCTCGAGGGCGTCGAGTCGAACGTGGTATCCCGACGACTCAGCACATTCTGATCCCTGGTCTCTGCTGTTGGAGGCCTGTGTTTGGCCGCGGCCCCGGTTCCTCTCAATGAGGTTCATTAGATCCCCCGGCGAGGTAGTCTTCGAGCCGCCGTGGCGAGTCCCGTCCGCGCGACCCCATCGAGGGAGGGGGTGTCGGTCATGCCCGGTAACAGGCTAGCTGACCGACATCTCCTCGGGAGGGACATGTGCGCGAAGGATCTCGGGACGAGGTGTTCTGGCGACGGACCTCGGTGTTGAACTGTGGGGTGCCCAGCGAGTCGCAGAAGGTACTGGCCCGGAAGATTTGCGGCCATAGGATGTAGCGAGGCGGTGGTCGGCAGTGCCGACGTGTGCGGAGTCTTCTCTCCCCCTGTAGGGGTCCCGGTCTCGAGGTGGAGGAGTGGCGACCTGGGAAACTTGCCCTGTCGTTTGAACACGGATGAGCGCCTCCATGACAGACACGAGTCGGTCTATCCGGCCGGCGAGGGCATTGATGGCATTTGGCGGAGGAGGTTCTTCCGCGCCTCCGTTGAGTGGGAGGCGGCGGCTGGTGCTGGGATCGTCATGATGATCGCTCGCCATTAGAATAAGATTGGAAGATAAACTTTTGTTTTTGTGGAATCAAGGGTTCCCACATATGGCGCTAGCTAACGTGACCTAGATCACGCCAAGATGTTACCTTCCGTTGATCTGCTGATGACGGTGATGGACGGATGATGTTTGATCTGGAGGCAGGCTCCTGATGCGTGTGGATCTCAATGGGTTTGAGGCTGTTGGCGCTGAGCTACCTGCAAGGAAATCCCGGGATGGTTGTACCACCGAGGACCCTCCGACGGTCAAGTTAGAGAGGGAATCCGAGCAGAGTAACGACTTAGTGAAGTAAAAATGACTTACTTGAACCGTCTGGAAGAGCGGTTTATATAGCGGTGGCACCAGGCAGGGCAGGCGCGAGAATCACGCCGGCCGTTACACTCCTGACGTCACGCCCACGTGATGAGCGGGATCCCTATTAATGGCGAGACATGCTCGTTAATGGGGGATCGTGATGGCGTGGAACGTGGGATGTGGCCGGCGGATATCTCGCGCATGGCGGGATGGCGGTTGCGCCTGTGAGCGGTGCCGTTGGTCGGTCAATGAGACCGAGGAAGATGATCTCGGCGGGAGAGCTCGCGGACGAGCAGGAGAGCCGAGGTATTTTCGTTCCGTGGTAGCTCGAAGACGAGCTGTGAGGCCGAGGAGGCCGATTGTGCTGGGGGCCCAGAGGTGAGACAGCTCTTGTTTGTGGGACGGGCACAGGGGTGGTCTGGTCGGCCACTGTAGGTCCTTTCTTGTGAGCTTTGGGACACGCCATCTGCCACGTGTCATGATCTGGGAGATCACCGATATCGAGCATCATCAATTACCAAATATGGCATAAATTTAGAGGATTATGAGGTTGTAGTCGACCACAGCTAAGCCAATTAGGGAAGAACAGAAGTTTAGGTCCTTGGGTTTAATTCGGGTGGGACCCACATAATTCAAATTTTTTTCATGCGTCTTGTTTGGTACGAATAAGATGCGCTTGGTACACGGAAAGGAAGGTTAATTTTTCTGGGAATGTTATCCTTAGGCATATGATTCCAAGGAATGTTGCCATGAATCCACTTGGCTAATTGGCATCCTCCGAAAATTTTCCATGGCTGCTTTAACAGAAAAGTCTATAAAATGGTGAAGTTGATAGATTCGTAACTTGTTAACTAAGAATTAAGTTCAACTATGAATATTACAGTAAACGAAGAGTGATAATGCATTCACACAATAGCCGTTTTCTGTGCTTTCCCTGATTGTAGGCGACGTTACTAATCATTGAAACTTGAAGGAGCATGCATATGATTTTGTAGAGCAGTGAGGTTCAAGCTTCAAATGAGGCGAGATTTTAAAAATAACCCTAATAAATTTGATTGTGACAGGCAAATATTGTATTTTGGGTTGACTTGGTTAGTAACAATAATGGTTATGATTAGGACAGCATTAGACAATTGCCAATTAAGGATGCTGACTGCTAATTATGATGCTGGAATTACTTTGCATTGCTTAAAAGAGTAGTATATTTTTCTGAGCTTGATTTTAATATTAACTTTCTGAGAACTGTTATATTGTTTGCCTGTATAAATATTCAGTTTGATCATTTAATTTAATTTCCCTTCATTCATCGTTCATATTTGGTATTCGTCTTGTTTAAATCTGCTTGCCATACAGGTAAATTAATATTCATATTCTACTTGTTTCTATGTAATAACGAAAGAACAACTGTCACAGAACTAAACAAATGATACCATTTTATCTAGTTACCTGATTTTGTACCTTAGTTGATATTTTATAATTTCTGAGCATTACTCGGTTTTGCAGAATGACAACATGTCTGTTAAATGGGAGTGCCAACTTGCAGTATGGATCTAATATATGCATCGGAAAAGGTCATTGGCAAACTCCAAAGGCATGCGGCATAGCTTTCAAGACCTGTTTGCAAATTGATATTTCGAGGTGTGTTATATCTAAAGGCGTGTAAAATATTTTTTCTCTTCTTTCTTAAGTGTTTTGTTCGTCTAGTCTATCTTCTGTAATGTTTGTTTGAACAGTTGTAAAACCTTTTAGTTTCTATTAATACATGAGAGGCTCTGAGTCCAGTTCTTACATAAAAAAGAAAACCATATTAATGATAACTGTGTATTATTTCCAATCGGGTCATCTATTGACGCTTGAATGTTATGCTTTGCTATGCTACATAGTTTTGGTTGCTGATACCTTGGTAGCTCATGAAGTGTCACTCATAACTGAACATGAATTTATTTCCAAGACCTTTGTTCATGTAGGGGTCATTTCTAAACAATCTTCTTAAATATTTTCTCCCCTTGCTAGAAGTCTGTATACTGAAATTTCAACCTTGCCTATTATGATTAAGATTCCTCATTCTGTAGTCTAATTTAAAGTAAGGTTGGAGGTATGCTCAATTATTTCATTTATCATGTGCTCATCTTGTCCAGAAGTTTGAGAAGTGATATGCATTAGTAGGCACCAAGGAAGCTTCCTTGAATTTATAAATATTCCTATTTATAAATGGCTCAAATCGTACGTACACATTATCCTCAAGAGATGCTTCAGTTCTATTTCCACATGGTTTCTTAAAAGAAATATTAACACCTTTACAATCACTTCTTTCATCGATCAAAATTATACAAATTCAGATTCTCTTAATTCTATTGCGATTATGGCTGTGGTAGGATACTGGGCATATAATTCTCAATGCAAGAACTAAAAAACAGATATATTATAACATTTTGTTTGGATTAGGCAGAAAGTCCATAAGATTCAGTATTTGGTAGAAAATTTGTTATATAATGTCTAAGGCCAATATAAAAGACTATGTGTTGAGATAATCGTAAGGAAGAAATTTCATCTTTTAATTGGACGATACAAATTTTAATTGCTATTCACATGTATCAAACACATTGGATATTTTTCTAAGTGGACCCCTTGTCCTGCAGTTTGTTTTAATGATCTTAGCAGTCACCAAAAAGTTAAAGATGTTGTAATCTGCAATATTCTTTATAGGTTGTGTGCTATTGGCTTTTATAGGCAACTAACATCCAAGCAATATTCTAGATTGTGCTGAATGATATGCAAGAGATTTCAATGTTAAATAATCATTTAAAAAAAAACTATTTTGTTCTTCATAAGATCAATATTTTGTTGGAGTTTTGGACAGACAACTTAAAAATAAAGAGGAATCCTGAGGAATGATATACTGAAGTTGCTGTTGAATATCAGCGAAAGAAGCTTGTTCTATGTAAATTGCTCTTTTGAGGAGGAAATTGCAGTTCTTTTGATTTCGTAATTTGTAATAACATCTCGTTTCACATTTTTCAATGAAATGCTCTTTTAGGTTAGAGTCACTTTGATCCCCTATCTACGTTTCTCAAAAATAAAAAGTAAAACATTGTGGTATCTAATGGTTTGCTTAATTCTGCCGTCTAATGAAGAATTCAAAATACCGAATCTTAACGGTAAAATGTCTATTGAAGTACTTCTAGCTAACTGATCCATTTAAGTGTATGCTTCTTCTTTCGTAGGTTATCTGCAGCATCACAGTTCATATGTATGAAGAGACATGGCTCTCTTAATGCTTCTCTCTATCACAGCAATACTTCCACCTCCTCTGTTACGGTCTCATGCATGCAAGAAAGTGCCACAATGTATTTTGACTTTGTGGTTGTTGGTAGCGGTGTTGCTGGCCTAAAATACGCTCTTGAAGTTTCAAAACATGGGTCTGTTGCCATTATCACTAAGGCCGAGCCTCAAGAGAGCAATACAAATTATGCACAAGGCGGTGTTAGTGCTGTTTTGTCCCCTTCAGATTCTGTAGAGAATCACATGCGTGATACAATTGTTGCAGGGGCTTATTTATGCGACGAAGAGACAGTCAGGGTATATTTTCCCAAGATTTGCTTTTGTGAATTATTTTATATATCTCACATAAACCTGCACCTCTCTAGTTTTTAATTATCCTTTCCCTACTTGTTTCTTTATTCTATGTCCGGTGTTAATACGGTGTGAAACATTGATTTTATGAATGTATTTGTAATGAGGAAAAGAAATTAACTAAATGAAGGCATATAAGGTGCATCTTCATAGTTGATGTATGCAAGGTGATATATATATCAAATTTGCTGGCTAAAAAAAGATATCAATACTTTTTTGTTGATAAAAGACATCGTTACCTTTTTTTACTGTAATGAACTATTATAAACCTCTACAAAACATAGCCAAGCTTCAGAAATAAACTGTTAAAGTATATTTGAAAAACTTCACGGGATAATTCAATATCAAAAGACAGGTTACGAAAATTCATTTTTAACGTGACAGTTACCCTTACTCACCAACAAGCTATTCTCCAAACCCATTGAAATTCTTTTCATTTAAGAGACGGTAGCTGTTTGTTAGTTTTTCACATGAGGCATTTCATTTATATATATCGTCTCTGGCACAAAAATGTCATATGACTGCACATGCTATTCAAGAAGATCTGTGTACTTTTAAGACAAAGTTGGAAAATGATATATAGAAGGAGCTCAAAGTCCTTGAAAAATGTTTATAATCTTTTGATGGGGAATAACATGTGACCTATTCTGAAGTTGCCTCTATTTGAGTTGTAATTCGGGTTGCTTTCGGTGCAAAATTGTACAGGTAGTTTGCACAGAAGGTCCTGATCGAGTAAAAGAATTGATTGCTATTGGTGCATCGTTTGATCATGGAGATGATGGAAAACTGCATCTAGCGAGAGAGGGTGGGCATTCTCATCACAGAATCGTTCATGCTGCGGACATGACTGGGAGAGAGATTGAGCGAGCGCTATTGAAGGCTGTAGAAGATGATCCTAACATTTTTATGTTTGGGCACCACTTTGCAATAGATCTACTTACTTCTCAGGTTCCTTCCCCACGATTTATTTGATATTTTGGAAAGACCGACTACAACAACAAAAGCCGTTATCACAAATCTTTGGGGCTGCTTAACAGGCCATCTCCTTTGTTACTTGATAGATACTGATCAAGCGTTCAACATTTGAAATGCTTCAATCAGATAAAAGTTAACAATATGTAGTTTTCATATCTACTAAAAAAACGAAAAGAAATGTTATACGGAGGGTTGACACTGAAGAACTTTCTCCAGTATGATTTTTTGCTTTGATTGCGCTAGATATATTATTCTATAGTTCTTGAAACTATGCAAATCAAAATAGCACATGGAGGAAAGAAAATCATTTGTTTGGACAATTGCATAAGCTGAAGAATAATATAATGCCAAATTTTTAAAAAAGTTGCAAGATTTATAAAAACATACTTATCAGCTATGTAGAAGTCATTGAAGTAATTTAGATTGTAGAAGGTAATTTGGGTTAGAGCAGTTGGAGATGAAACAACCATGCCTCTCATTAATCACCATAGGCATAAACTAAGGATCGATATCAAGTTCATGTCTCATTGCACTTGTCCTAAATGAATTTATTATGCATATTCTGGATGAAGAATTTTGGTGCATGGCTATTTGCCATGTATCACTTGATGAGACTAGAGAATAACTATCAATTTCACCCAGAAGACGACCCTTAAAATAGTTCAATGGATTAAAAGGGTTCGTCTTTGAAGGATGGCCCTAAGATGAATGTTACCCTTTTGTCGTATGATTTAAGGTATATGCATGCAATATAGTTTATCATCTTATGAGTTTATTATCAGTGTCATGTTCATCTGTCTTCGTGCATCTGCACGCGTACATGAGTATGAAGCACCTTACTAAAGAGTTTTGAGCCAAAAAACAATAGTCGAACCATCTGAGACAGTTTAATCTGATGATATTCTGCAGGATAATGAGGGAATTTATTGCCATGGTGTTGATGCTTTTAATACGGAGACACAACAGGTTCTACTTAACTGACCTTGAACTTTTCTTTATTGATTTTCTTTAGCTACTTGTGATATTATTATGGAGATCATTTTATCACACAAGGAAATTTCCCGGATCACTAATTTGTAGAAAAAATAAATTATCCTAGGTGGTTCGATTCCTCTCAAAGGTGACATTGCTTGCTTCAGGGGGAGTTGGACATATTTACCCCACAACCACCAATCCACCGGTATTCTTCTACCTTTGTGTGATATCTATAAAAGTTGATGTTGGATCAGTGACCCTTCTGATTATATGGTATAAATGTTCAAAATTCAGGTTGCTACTGGAGATGGCATTGCGATGGCTCATCGCGCTCAAGCTGTTATCTCCAATATGGAGTAAGTATAATAATTTGATACTACATAGATATGTCATGATAGTTATAATAAATCTTAGTATCCGTGATTTTATCTGTTTTTCCGGAAATTAACAACCTGGTTGGCTGTGTTAGTGATATTCTATAGCAGAAACTCAAATTCTACGTATCCTCTGTTACTCAAATTATTCGAGGACAAACATTTATAGCCCCTGCAAATGAAGAAAATGTACTCCAACATGTTTTTCTGCAAAGTTTAATTCGGCTTTTGACAAATGACATTTCTTTTATCTACACAGTTGAGGCATTAACATCACAGTTATGTGTGCACACACGTGTGCGTGATGCGCGTGCTCATGTATGTCATTATTACAGACCTAGTTAGCAAAATCTTTACAACCGTAATTTTCTATCCTTTCTATTCAGGAACCTCTAACTCGACATATAGGAATCTCTTATTTTCAACTTAACTTTTTCGCAAAGAAGTTTAAATACTATGTGTATACAACTTTCCCTTAAGGAATAAAATTGTCTGCAACATGTCACATTATAGTCATAGCTCACAGACATTCTTTTTTGACAAATTTTTTGTCGTTTTGAAGATTTGTACAGTTCCACCCAACAGCCCTAGCTGATGAAGGCCTCCCCATCAAACCTCTCAAACCCCGTGACAACGCATTCCTCATCACTGAAGCAGTCAGAGGCGATGGCGGCATCCTATATAACCAATCATATGAGCGTTTCATGCCCTTGTATGACCCCCGTGCAGAACTCGCCCCGAGAGACATAGTTGCCCGCAGCATTGACGACCAGTTAAAAAAACGGAATGAGAGCTTCGTCCTCCTTGACATCAGCCACCGCCCCCGCGACTCCATCCTGTCCCACTTCCCCAACATCGCCGCAGAATGCCTACGATACGGGCTCGACATCACCCGCCACCCAATCCCCGTGGTCCCCGCTGCCCACTACATGTGCGGTGGGGTTCGCGCTGGCCTCCATGGTGAGACTAACGTCGTCGGTCTCTTCGTCGCCGGCGAGGTCGCCTGCACCGGCCTCCATGGCGCCAACCGCCTTGCCAGCAATTCTCTTCTAGAAGCCCTCGTATTTGCTCAGCGAGCCGTTCTGCCGTCCATTAATCACAGTGGCCAGGCGGTGAGACGTTCATCTGCACTTTGGGCGCACCCGGTGCCCCCAGTGTCAATAAAAGATGATGTTTTGGATGAGATCAAGCATAAAAATAAGGAAGTGAGGAGAGAGCTGCAATGCATAATGTGGGAGTACGTGGGGATCGTGAGGTCTACGCAGAGGCTGAAGACTGCAGAGTGGAGGGTCGGGGATCTGGAGGCAGAGTGGGAAGAGTTCTTGTTCCGTCGGGGGTGGAAACAGATGATGGTTGGGATCGAGGCTTGTGAGATGAGGAATCTGTTTTGTTGTGCAAAACTTGTTATTAGTAGCGCACTTGCGAGGCACGAGAGCCGGGGTTTGCATTACACTGAAGATTTTCCGTATCTGGAAGAGAGCAAGAGGAAGCCGACAATAATTTTTCCGACTTCTTTGCCATCGGCAAAGGCTACATGGAGCTCACAGCAAGTTCATAAGCAACTTTGTTGATATACGATAGTATACACTTACACTTCAAAATGGAGTAGATAGGTTCCATTCTTTCAATTTGCTGGAAAATTGTACATTCTATTCTTGAGCATGCCTGCTTGCATGCAACAGATATAAAGTTCTGTAAAACTATATTTGGTTTCTTCTTCTTATTTCTGTGTCCTGTGTTGTATGTGAGAATAATTGTTTTTGGGGTACTAATGCATAAAAGATGCTATGTGATTCATGCTGTAAAAGCTTCATTGGTATGTTGTTGTAATTCCTGCTGTCATAGACTCATAGGTAGTAAAGAAGCATTATATATCTTGCATGTCTTGCTGAAAATTTGTTAATTACATATTTCATTTCTTGTTCCACCCAATTTCTTTATTGTAAGCCTAAATAGTTCTTGGTGACTGTTGAATTTTATTCTTGATGGAGATTTTTGCATAGTATTTGGAATTTTCTCTGCTTTTGTATCTTGAATATGGAAAAATCTTTCTTTTGTACGTTGAATCTGAAGATGAATCCCTAGGTCTTAGATTAGTGGCATGATGTTTAGATGTGGGACACATTTGTTTTTGGATGCGACCACTTCAGGAATTGAAAGAATCGAATCAACGATCTGCTCTCACTGGAGGAAAATTTTATCATAAGAGCGATGCTCATTTGGTTAAAAATGGGACGTGAAGTTATGGATCTCTAGCTCATCTGTCATGTATTCAAAGACGGAAATGAGGGTAATATGATTGACAGGCCACGACCGTAAAGTAATAAATTATGAAGGTTAGTGCCAAAAAGAAAAGTTAGGACTCATACATTATAGCAGAACTTCAGCTTTTAAATTTCTGTTGATCATGAAAAAATGGGCTTTATTTAAGGACAACCCATGCATATAAGATGGTAAGGTTAGCTCTTTCACACATTAAGATGATCCAATTCAATATCATATGAAAAGAGAGTGATAAACACTACTTCCACTGTTGGTGTTACGCTCTTCATTTTCATATATATCTTAAAGCGAACACTAATAGCTCATTTAAATGTCAGATCAATCATCAAATGATTAACTATGGGGATTTAGATAAATGATTTATATAATTTTAAGTTATTGAGGTATTGAAGTCAACCAAAATAAAAACCAAGGTTTTTTTTCCAAGTTGTTTCTTCCAAAGCGATTCCATCAATCTTTATACAAGACATATATCTCATTTTGTTTTCTAGCCTGTGGGGTGCATTTCTATTGAACCTAAATATGTATGGGGCAAGAGGAGTTTGAACAAGAATTTTAATTTAAATGCTAGTTCATTTTATTTCTTTTATAAATGCGTTCTCACTCATTAAAATACTTTCCATCGTTTTCAAGTCTAGAACAAATGAAAAACATGTATATAAGCAAACGACATTTTAGAAATATAGCGTATGTAAAACTATCAAAAAACTAAATTAATCAACTCTGCAGCAATAAATATACAATCCACTTTCTGAATCATTTCTCTTCTATCCTTTTAACAAAACTAATTATAATCCCATAAATCAATCTTCATTTTATTAGTATGATAATTTCATGCTTCAAGGTTGGCTAATCACTGCAACAACACCCTTCTTAAGAAGACGGGGGTTTGAATCCAAAAGAGTTTCAAGTGACCTAGCTTTCCTACTCCTCACTCTCCCAGCTTCCTTCAACAACTCACCCAACCTCCTCTTCTCATCATCTACATCTGGGTTCGCCGTTCCAAGCTTCTCTTCTCTTATTCCGACCACATGTTCCAATATCTCAATGGCTTTATCCAACCTGCATCATCCAGTTTTCCAAATCATTACTTATCTCATTTTATTTTTTTAATTTTAGATGTGATCCACTTGGGAATTGAAACAACTACTTCGGATTTTTGAGAAGAAAATTACGTCTTCAATATCACAATTAATATAAAATTATCGTCACAAGTAAACGGGTAAGGATCAACAATGGACAGGTATAAATAAATGGGTCAAATGGGCAGCCTGATTTTTAAACAAAAAAATCTGCTATTAGAAGTTTTATCACCAACTATACAATCAGGATCCAAAGTCATTATCTCATAACCAAAATCAGCTCTAAAACAAACAAATTCTTCTCATCCCTGACCGCCATTCTTTCTTTCCTTTTTTTCTCTTTCAGAAAACAGATAACAGAATTTAGAGATATATTTCAGAAAAGTTGAAGACCACATGCCTGAATGATTAAAGGATGCTTCTAAGAGAAAAGCAACAAGGCAAAGAATAGATAAAGTATACAAAAGAAACTGATCACTGAGGCAACTTTGTAATATAAAAGGGTATAAAAAGCGGATTCGGAGTCCCTCCTATTTGAAGGAAAATAGGACACGTCCTATTGCATCCAACGGTCCAGATTCATCCAAAATCGAATTCAACGGTCGAGATTCATCCAAAAGCACGTAGGATCTATGGCCCAGGATCACCTAGAGCACCCATGCTATTGGATTTCCAATTGCAGGGACTCTTTTTCCATAAAAAGCTCATAATAATTCAATATATGTCACAGTTCATGATAACATCAAGGGACAAGTGGGGGGCATATCATAACATTAACAAAGCCAGCACTTCTAAGAGACTATATATTCAAACATTAATTAGTAAGAGAAATAATTGATGACAACTGGTCCAGGGTATAACCAACCACTTTTGTGTTTTGAGGAAGCAAGCAATTATGTCGATAATGTAAAGCGCATGCCCTTCTAACAGCCTCTACTCTGCATAATAGGAACTTGGTTAACTATTAGAAATGTTTTGTTTAATACAGTAGAACCCCTTAGACTTGGTTTTAAGTCCGTCTTTTTCGCTTTTATATCATTAGCCATAGCACTTTAAGGGATATTACAGCAATCAAAAAAAAAACCCATAAGCAGTTAGCTGAAAAAGGCTCGTAGTTGAATGTAGTCAACAAATTTAACCGAGGAAATTTGGAAAATCCTTAAGCTAGTTTTTGGTTGAATAATGAGCTTAATCTCGTATTAATGGGAAAAGAATGGTTATGGAATTATGATCATAAAAAAACATTAGCAATTAGCAGAAATTTTCAGAACAAACATAATCTAAGCCCAGTTAAGAGCTCATACCTGCCCATTGCATCGTAAGTCCCAGCAAGATTGCTATAAATTCCCAAAGTATCAGGATGATAAGGCCCATATTCTTGCTCAAGAACAACCCTAGCTTCTTCAAAAAGCTCGGCTGCCTCATTTATAGCAAACCTCTGCACACAAGCAAGCCCCATTTGGTTCAAAGCGATGCCAAAGAACGCCAACCTCTTCTCTCCACAAGCCCTTAGCTTATCGGTCGCGTTCTTGAACGAAGAATAAGACTCCCCATAGTTTTCCATAATATAATACAGCACACCAATTTGGGCCTCGATCCCCGCGATAGTACTCTGCTGACCTGGCGCGGTCTTGTAAATCTTTAACACCTTTTGGAGCAACTTTAGAGCTTGTCCATGATCGCTCATCGATTCATAGATGGCAGAAACATCGGTCAAGCCGCTTGCAATTTCTTCTGAATTAGTCCCTGGAATGGGCTTTCCATAAATTTTTTGGGCATTTTCGCAATGCGATTTTGCTTCCTTGAGCTTACCAGTTTTATTAAAGAGATCAGCAAGGCGAACAAAAACTGATGCTACACTTGGGTGATTCTCCCCTTTTGAGGACTTGAAAATGGAAAGAGCTTTCTGATATGCACTAACAGCCTCATCGTATCGGCCTAAAGATAGATACATGTCTCCGATGCTCAAATCAACTGAAGCCACCTCGGATTCTAATCCATTAGCAACCATTACTGAACTAGCCAATACTAAATGCTCAAGAGCAATTTCATGATCGCCTTTGGTATCACAGATGAGGCTCATTAATCTTCGATCTGCAGCTTCTTCCAAAGATGAAGGCTCCCCACTTTCTCTATGGATGTCGAGGGCCATTTTGCATAATCTCTCGGCCTCATCAAATTGAAGGGCTTGCACAAGTGCTTCTGCTAAGTATCGACAAGTCTCACCAACTCTAGGATCAACATCACCCAAAGCCTGCTTTTGAACTTCTAAGCCTTTCTTATAACAACTTATCGAGCTCTCAAGCTGGCCTAGCATTGCATAGGTGTCTCCCAATTGCATAAAACCTGAGAATTTAGCGAGCGCGTGTGCTTGCCCTATTTCAACAGAAGGAATCTCAATAGACTGCTCTAGAAGAGGGACTGCCTCATCGAATTTACCTAAACTACAATGAATTGCAGCTATAACATGCAAGCTCATGACGAAATCCAAACTGGGTTTACCATCCGAGCACTTTTCAAAAGTTTGGCTGCTCTAACTGCATACTTGAGAGCTCTTCTGTGGTTATTGGAGGAAATCAAATCTCGCGCATGTTTTAGAAGAAACTGGCCAAGTTCAGGGTTATTAGATTCTGGCGAATCTTCAGATCCATTCTTTAGTTTCTTCATTATGTTGCCTCTAAGAGTCAGTATTGATGCGCTTTGAGGGGTGGATGTGACAGACGGCCTCTTCGATTGTTTGGATGAAGCTGAAGACATAGTAGGACATTGGATCTTGGCATTACCCTCTTCTCCTTCTTCCTCCATTATCTCAATCGCTTTCATCTCACCACCAACGAGGTGGCGAAGTTCCGAATCGATTCTCGACTCGTCACCATCGGATCCAAAGCTATGGCGTGATGGGGACAACTCATCACCAGAGCTCTCCAACTCACAAACGTTGTTGTATAGACGATCAATCAACATATCAAAGCGGTTCTCTGTTGGTGGTTCAAGGGCTTCGCTCTTGGGACTCGGTGGGGATTCCATTGTTGCCGCGTTCTCTTTGATCGGGGAAAGATTCATATCAGTGGAGTTCTCATTTTCAGCAGATCCATCAACTATAATTCCAGGCATTGCAAATAGGCTTTCACTAATTCACAAAAATCCAACTAACAATTTGGACTTGAAATTGGTACCGGATCTGCAGAATGCAGTTGTGACATAAATCAAATGGCTAGCTACTTAATCCCAGTATTATTATCAAAAGACAAAAGATTGACGAATTCATTGGATCTCTCACAATCAGTTACAGTTCAATGCATTGAGTGATGAAGGTTGATAAAAGATCACAAAAAACGATTCAAAATTCAATCTTTAAATCCTTAACCATCTTCAAATGACAAATACAATCCAGGGATATCAAAGCTTTGGATCCGATGGTGACGAGTCGAGAATCATTGAGATCACACACATAAAGATGCAACTTTTATCAGCTCAACAGATCAAAATCATTGAGATCACACAAAAAAAAGGCCCTGATTCAAAAGTGCAAACCATAAAATCCAAAGGCAAAACAAGTGAACAATCGAAATCCTAAATCAAAATCTAGTTTTTATATGGCAATCCAACAGATCCATCTCTAAATTTACAATGCAATCAAAAAGGGAAAATTAAAAAAAAAATGGGACTGAAGCTAAAAGATCGCACCTTTAGAATTGGGGAATTGAGAAAAGCTCGAAGCTTTTCGATTCACAAATCTAGAGATTTTGGAGAAACAATGAGGAGGGAGTTTAGAAATTAGAGCTGTTATTATTTTATCC
Source organism: Agapanthus africanus (assembly GCA_030015575.1). Taxonomy (NCBI): domain Eukaryota; kingdom Viridiplantae; phylum Streptophyta; class Magnoliopsida; order Asparagales; family Amaryllidaceae; genus Agapanthus; species Agapanthus africanus. The sequence continues at coordinate 13,968,688 of JASDDO010000014.1, forward strand.
AGTTATTTATATAGTATATCTCCACGGTGGGCCAGGGTAACCTGTTAATTATGTTCGAGCTTTTCAAACTTTTGGATCACTTTATTATTTTTCATTAACTATCAGTACTTCAGTCACCAAGACCAAATTTGTTTAAAGCAGTTTATAATGTAACAACCCTAAGCCTTTTGTACATATTTTTTAAAAATACAGAAAGAGATACTTGAGTCTGAGCACAAATTATAAGTTTGTTTTGCTTTTTAATACTAAAAAAGAGCTTGTAGGTCACTGGTAAGACCTTGTACTACTGAATCAAAGCACCAGAGTTCAAATCATGTGTAGACCAAACGACAAAGTACACATGGCAGGGAGAATCGGCCGGCGACTCGCCTGACTCGGTTTAAAATCCCTGAACATTTACATAGACTAATAAAATCCAATTAAACCCATTTTAATGCATTTTTTTATCAAACCCTAACCCTAGTTTTTTCCTATAAATACCCACTCAATTTTTCACACCCTTTACACTGAAATTCCTGTCCAAATTCTCAAGAAAATTCTATAGAACTTTTTGTGTGCAAGTGGAGTTGGCGAAGGGCGAACATCGGCGAACTTCCGACGACGTTCCGAAGAGATTTTGACGACAAAACGATGCACCGGCACCTCCTACTTCTTCCTCTTCCTCTTCTCTTGACTCTAATCCCGTAAGTCCCTCCTCTTTCTTCTCTTTTCTAATCTAAAAAATTGTATTTCTAAAACTCGACGGAAGCGGAGTTAATCCGACTTCCGATTCGGTTTTCTTTAAAAAGTTTCAATTTTCTTAAATACAACAATACCAAACTTTCACATCAAGACCATTAAATATTAACAAAACATATTGAACAAATTTCATAGCAAAATAATTCATATTTCCATTTTTATCGCACTTTTACAGAAAAATACCACATAGTTTAGTTTTGACATAATTCATTATAATTCCTTGCTATACCTTTCGATAGTTCACGAGGTAATGACCTACCTCCTCACAACACACATATCTACCATAGCACGATATCTTTCGGGATCATAGAATACGGGAAAACACAACTTTACATATAAATACCTTTTACTATTAAAACCATTTTCTATAAGATTATGTATTTTAAACAAATCTTTGCAAAGTGCCGCTACAACCCATTTGGGGAATCCGTTCGGGATGGTGCGAATTATTGCACATTCTCGGGCTTAGTAGTGCGAGATGCAGATCTCCGCAAGGAGTATACGGTCTCGAAAGATTTAAAAATACAAATATCTTAAGAAAATGTGATTTCTAGAAAAATAATAAATTTAATTATTATTGTGTGTGTGTGTGTTATATATCAAAATATCTATTTTTGATATAGTATAAATATTCCAACTTTTCTAAATAAAAAATAATCACTTTACATGAAAATACCATGCAATTCCATACAAGTTAAATACTTTACAATTAAATACCATATATTATGAAAAATAAGTTTTATTCACTAGAAATGTCACAATGATAAAATATACATCAATGAAAACTTTAAAGACGATAATAAAATACTTGAGGTGTATTTTGAAAACTATACAAAATTATTTTTATATAAACCCCCCTCAAATTATACTAAATTACAATAAAGACCCTAGTAAACATAGGTTTAAGCGGGACCAGTCTCTTGAGCTTCACGGAGCCGGAGATATGGGTGCTTGCCTATCTAAGATAGACAACTTAACAAACGGTGTTATCAACACGGTAATCGTCTTTGAAAAAGACATAAATTCCGTCGTCCATATGCAGCGGTTACCGATAACATCAAAACTTAATTCAGGATTTCAATTTCTTTTCTAATTGTCTGACTCAGACTGAGTCTCAATATAATCAATCTGACTTGAATGAGATTCAAGTATATATATAACAATTCAACATGAATCCATGAATCCATATATTCAATCTATTCAATGTGTATTGACTGAACCGAACCATGGATATACATCCATCTACATGATTCTCTAGCTACTTTCATTTACTGATATCATGGTTTCGACAAGTCATCCATATATATAATTCAATTTACAAGACAATACAATACACTACCATCAGCACAATCATTACTATCAATATAATAAATACAAGGGGTGTTGGGATAGTTCATGCGTGAATCCAACAAAATCTCAAGAGTCCCCTTAGATCATGAATCCATATCTACTAACACAAACAAGCTGCCATGAGGGCCCGTGTTTCCTTGCTCCTGGATTATAGCCTGTTGAGTTTGGAATACTTCAACACTAGGTTGAAGTCCCGTTACTAACATTTGATTCGGGCTCGTGGTTCCCTACCCCTGGATTACAGCCTGTTGGGTTCGAGAACACTCTTGAGACTGGGTTGACATTCACCCTTGAACTTACGTTAGATTAGTATACCCAAGCAGAGACCTGTTAAGACATTTACCTTCACTGCATGTTCACTACACTTACATTATATGGCTATGTTACTTTTATACTACCATGCTCACGATATCAAGTTTATCTACACATCACACATTACTATACTTGTTCATTTGTATTACAATAAAACCGCAGGTTAAATAAACTTGACAAGATGATATGACATACTCAATAATTCATATTGTAATTTTTCCCTATCATTACATTTTTCTTTACTCCTCTTTCCTTTGGGACTTACCGAGCGAAAGTTCGCTGACGGACATTCCACCTTTCTCTGTTTTCTTGAAATGTTCGTCAGATACCGAGGACACTGAAAGAGTAGACATCCCAGAGGAGGAGCACCAACAGACCGAGTCACAGGCCTAGACCAGTTACCTTTTCTCTGTTGATGTATGCCACCTGTTTAGGCGTTTCAATTTTTGTATTTCTTTCAGTTAAAAATCATGTATTGTAAATGAATCAAGTTGAATATAAATAAAGTTGTTGAAGTTTTACTTTCATGCTTATTACCTTGTCTTTTTAAATTGTTCATATTACGCTTAGCGTATTTATTTCGGGAAATGACCTTCTCGAAATAAGTACGCCGCGGTCTCGTCACGTACCTGATTCCGTCTACTGGGAAGCGGGACGTGGCAGGTTTTTTTGTCGGCCCATGCAGGTCAGTTCTGCATGAAGTCATAAGCAATATAAAACAAGAAATATAAGATTCAACAACTTTATATTCCTTGCAATTCAATCTCCGTTGCATCTATCATAATCTTACTTCTTAATATAAGGTGATAGATTCTCCCAGCAACCATAGCACCAACGATGGACGTACACCACCACCACCTACCCTTACAATCCAACCACATCCACCTACCGTAACCGCTCCACTCACAGAACAGACGGTGCTTCTGGAGGCTATCAAAAGCTTACTTGATGGTCAGCAGGCTCAAGGCATGATTTTGCAGGAGCAGACTGCTCTCCTTCAATAGAGTATCATCTGCTCTGAAGCAGAGGCACCAGGAGTGAAACAATTTCGGGCTTTACACCCAAAGAACTTCTCAGGAAAGGAGAAACCACTTGAGGTTGAAGAATGGGCGCAGAGTATTGAAGATGACCTAGCCATAGCTCAAATTCCAGAAATGACTTGGGTCAGAATCGTTAAACTACAGCTCACCGACGATGCTAGAGTATGGTGGAAGGCCGAGGAGAGCCGACTCGAGCAGCCAATCGCGTGGAAGACTTTTTGTGATCTCTTTGATGGCAAATATTTTCTAAAAACCGCGCATTTCGAGATGGAACAGAAATTCATCCACCTGCAACAAGGATCCATGTGGGATTAGTCGGTGGACGAGTACGATACAGAATTCACCATGCTTAGCCGATTCGCCGCTCATCTAATTCCTACTGCACCGATCAGAGCCAAGCAGTTCCGGCAAGGATTGAACCATGAGATTCAAGACGCCGTAGCAATGGGGAAATACCCGACACATGAAGCATCTTTGAAGTCAGCCCGTCGCTACGAAGCTGTTATGAAGAAGAAAGGAAAGCCATAGTTGGTCGGTATGAAACGGCCCGCCAATCAGATTACCGAGGGAGCCTCTTCTAGGCCAACTCTCCCAACGCCAGCTATGAAGCCCGGAGGATCATTTTCTGAGACTGAACCAAACTTCTGCATCTATTGTAAGAGAACCGGACACTAAGTCAAGGATTGCCGACGAGAAAATGGTCTTTGCCTAATATGTGGATCATCCTCACATACCATAGGAACTTGCCCACACAACCGAACCGACCCTAATTCCGCAGCTAGACCTGCTATCCAAGCTCCACCTACTTGGTTAGCTCTTCCTGCACCACCTCTACGTGGGCCACCTTTACCTCGACAACTATCGATGTACCAGCATGCACAAAGAAATGTGCCGAGACGCCAGGCTTACACTTTGGCGGCCGTAGAAGCTGAGACGGTTGGCCAGAGTAACCCTGGTAATTCTGTTCAACCTTTTCAAATTTTTGCATCACTTTGTTATTTTTCATACACTATTAGTATTTCAGTCACCAAACTTTCCTTGAATCTGTTACACTTTCCTTTTACAAATTTCGAGGACGAATTTTTTTTTAAAGGAGGGTAGAATGTAACAACCCTAAACTTTCTGTATAAATTTTTTAAAAATACAGAAAGGGGTACTTGAGCCTGAGCACAAGTTATAAATTTGTTTTGCTTTTTAATAGCAAGAAAGAGCTTGTAGCTCACCGGTAAGACCTTGCACTACTGAACCAAAGCACCAGAGTTCAAATCCCATCAGCCACATTAATTTTTATTTGATTTTTAAAAATTTTTTTATAAGCCCAAGAGTCTACACGTGTATAACCCGTAAAACCAAAAGTCACATATAAAACAAACGAGTCCAGGAGGTAGACCAAACGACAAAGTACACATGGCAGGGAGAATCAGCTCGACTCGGCCCGGATCGGCCGGCGACTCGCCTGACTCGTCTACCGCCGCCGGCCGACTCGGCCTCAAATCCGATTTACCCTTCTTGACTTCTGTGCATCTTTGCCTCCCCATAACCCCTGTACTGTTTAAAATCCCTGAACATTTACAAAGACTAATAAAATCCAATTAAACCCATTTTAATGCATTTTTTTATCAAACCCTAACCCTAGTTTTTTCCTATAAATACCCATTCAATTTTTCACACCCTTCATGTTAGTGTATATGCCCTCGAGACCATTACTATATCATACTAGCTTGTATATTACTTAATGGAAGCTTGGGATATTCACAGTTATATTGACAGTCTTACTCAAAATGGTAGTATGCTACTTGGTTTTTTCTACATCAATATGTGCATGTGTTTCTTTTAGCATATCGTTTATACATATTAGTAGAGCCCTTAGAATCTTTGCTTGATTACCAGCGTTGTGATGGCAGTCACACTAGTGGGGGCTGGGTAATCTAAAAGCACATCCTTACACAGGTCCCTAGTTGTAGGATTAAAGAGACAGGGCATCGATACTCCGGAGTAGACTAGTGTATACGCTTTTCATCCCAGCAGGGGAGATGGTCTGTCCCACAGCCATTAGTATATCGTACTGGAGATAGTATGCAGGTGCTCGTTAGGTTACGAGTACACCGGACAGGACTCGTCAGGAACTACTGGTTGGTACTATACCTATCGTCAAATAGCAGTTCCCAGGTGACATGAGTACGGCTTAGTCCGTCGACTTGACACTGCTACTTCGCCTCGAGTGTGTTCCCACTGTACTTTGATTACTACTCTACCATGGCCCAAAGGAGTCGTGCAAACAGGTAGTAGTTGGGTGCAGTCCCGAAGCACTTAGAGGCAGTGGCGGTTAGACAGGATTCGTCTCTCCCGGTATTGGGGGTTGATATCGCGCTGTGTCTGGAGAGCCATTACACAAAGTCCCTGGCCAGGGCAAGCGAGATTTACTGGTAGGTGTTCCAGTAGTTTCTCAGGGTGTTTTAGGATACACTCTGACACGACTTATACCGTTATTAGGGGTCTGACGTTTACCACCCCTAGGCCCGATATGCGATACTCTTAGACGAACAGACCGTACTGTGCGGACATTGTCACACTCAGGCTCAGTAGGAGTTCGGATGGGTTTTCCTCATCGGCCTTCTTATCGACATCTACCTGGGGACCGTTATGTACAGCTAGTACCGCTTGCGGCCTGTGGTTAAACCCACTGCCAGCGTAGTGTCGAGTCTTTAGAGTCCTACACAGAGAATTTCCCTGCACTGGGCAAAAGGTGTAGAGGCCGTATGGTTTTACGGCAGGGCTACGATCACATGCGTGCACTTGTGCACGTATGATGTTTGGGTGAATAATACTAGTGGGTTTTGGTTTAAGCCGGATCCTAGTATTATATTGATAGATTAGTTTTGTCTCTTAGTATTCGTATTCTTCGGAATGCGGATGCGGGTGTGTATGCACGGATGCGAGGAATAAAGAAGGAGACACCTCATTAGGGTTTTGACCATTGACTTGATTAAAACCATTATGAGGTGGTGGAAAATGTTACTAATCTTTTTAGTGATAATTATGTCATGGCTAATTGGGTTTGACCATTTGACCTTATTGACTTTTATTGACTTAGATATTTTTGTTAAGCACTAGATATTTTGGCTTAGCATTTATTGTGACATGATAATGGTCAAATCAAATTTAGCCATCACAATTATCATGATAAAAGATTTGTTTTCTTTTTTCCATGGATCATTATCTCATTCATCTTCTCTCTCTTCATGAGAGCTTCCATGCCTGCTCTCCTTCTTCTTCCTCACTAGAAATCCCTTAAGCTCTCATGTGTTAAGAAAATTAGGGTTTCAATAGACAAACAAATCTATCTTCATACTCTATATCATCTAGTCCATCAAGTTTAGCAAGCTTGTTGCCCTAATTACCTCGGTCTTGAGGTGGAGCTCGAACTATAGACTCTCGGGTGGATCATCTTCGACTCAAGGAGGCCGTTGAAGAAGCCACGATCCGGATCGACCCATGGAGCCTACGGAGACAAGAAGGACGACGGAGAAGGCTCGAAGGACTTGTAGCATGAGGTATAATCTTCTAGCATAGTAGATAAAACCTCTAGTTTATTTGTTAGCAATGGTTTAGCAAAGATCCTCAAGCATAGTCTATGTTACTAAGTAAGAAAATTTTGATTTTTACCTATTCCGCCTCCCCACTAGCTAGCGGGGTGAGTGATATAGACTTACAGTGGCATCAGAGACAGGTTAAACCATTACTAACATGTTGGCAAAGTGTTAGAAATTCGATCGCCGGAAAAATCGCAAAACACGAACTAAAAATTGCACTTTTCTGTCGTTTTTAAAAACTGGTCCAAAATTTTTTCCAGGGACCTTAAAAATTGCACTTTTCTGTCTTTTTTAAAAATATCAGTTGAATAACTCAAACCATGTGCGTCATAGGTTGAAAACTGTACTTATGGTTAAGAAGAATTACACCGTTGTTTAATGCTCCTTACCTAACCATCCACTGATATAGGTAAATGTCATGGACATAATTTCAAAAAGTTATATCTCACTTTATAAAAATAAACGTACAGATATATCAATTTGAAATCGATGCATAAAAACGGATATTCAAAACCAAATATTTGTCGTCCGGCAAACAACCCAGGCGATTTCCTCAAATATCACCAATTACAACAAATTCCGATATAATGAGGACAATCACCTAATTCCTAATAGCTTACTCCCACTCATCATCTGTAAAACCATACAAATGTGAGAATCATATCTGGTAAATACATACCCTGGAGTAAGAACTAATTGGGAAATCAATTTTTTCTATTAACAATACACAGTGAAACTGAAACATGAATATGTTTCGAAGGGGTATCCGGGTATTCCTAGTAATGTCTTTTCCATTATTGGGGACACCCAAGAAAAACGAGATCGTGAATCGGTTAGACCGCCACGGAAGCACGGCGAAACCAAGCGTTCCGCCGCGGATCCGCGGCCGAGTCGACTCCGAGTCAACTCGTTTTTCCTGCAGTGTATCCAGCTTGGTGTTTTGTGATTTTTATGATATTTTGTTTCTACCCAGATTTTATGAGTACTGTGTTGTACTTGGGGTAGATTCAAATCTGGTAATCGATCGAAGTTCTAAGTGTTGGATATAGTGCCCTCAAAGTCAATTATTGGATCACAGGCACGTAATTACAATGATTGAGGGAGGACCTATGCCGGTAGGACAGTCTTACTCGAGATGATAGTATGCTATCTTGTTTATCTTTATCATCGTATACTGCTTTAAGTGACCTTACAGGTCGCTATTACACGTTGATAGAGCCCTTAGGATTCTTGCTTGACTGCCAGCAGTATGATGGCGATCATATACGTGGGAGTTGGGGACTATTAAGCACATCCTTAGAAGGTCCCTAGTCGTGAGAGTTTTTGAGACAGGGCATCGATACTCCGGAGTAGACTAGTGTATACGGTCGAGACCCCGACGAGGGGCGGTGGCCGGTCTCACAAGCCATTGGTGTCAGTTGGATCACCTAAGATGTATACAAGTGCTCATTGGGTTATGAGTACACCGGACATGATTCGCCGGGAACATGTTAGTTGGTATTATACCTGACGTCAGATAGCAGTTCCCTGGTAACATGTGTATATGTTAGTTCATCGACCTAAGATCGTCATTTGTCTCGTGTGAGTTCCCACTGTGCTTTGATTACTACCCTACCACGGCTCAAAGAAGTCGTGCAAACAGGTTTTAGTTGGGTACAGTCCCGAGCCATATGGAGGCAGTGAGCGGATCGACAGGCGTTTCGTCTCTCCCGGTATTGGGGGTGAGATCGCGATGTGTCTAGGAGAGCCATTACACGAAGTCCTTGGCCAAGGCAGGAGATTTACTGGTAGGTATTCCAGTAGTATCTCAGGGTGTTCTGGGCTACACTCCGACACGACTTGTAGCGCTTTGGGGGGTCTAATTTTTACCAACCCCCTAGGCCTGACATGCGATACTCATAGACGAACGGACCAGACTGTACGGATATTGTCACTGACAGGCTCAGTAGGGTGTCAGGATGAGTTCGCTCATCGACCTCCCTTTTGGTCAATACCTGGTAGCCCGTTACGTACGGCTAGTACCACTGACGTGCTAGTGGTTAAATCCACAACCAAAGTATTGACGAGTCTTTAGAGTCCCCCACAGACAGTTCTCAAGTTTCGGGCGAAACGTTGTAGAGGCTGTATGATATATGACAGGGTTCGATCATATGCGTGCAGTAGTGCACAGATCATGATCGGGCGGATCATACTAGTGGACTTTGGTTTAAGTCGGATCCTAGTATTAAATTTGTTGGATTAGTTTAGTCTCATCGCATTCGCATTCAGTCGGAATGCGGATGCAGGTTTGTATATACAGGTGAGGGGTATCCTTGTGATCCGTCACGAGTTTACTTTAGATGTTGCCGTATCTTTTTGTTGTTGTAAACATTTGGGTTAATATTTACAAATGGAAATAATGAGCTAAAAGTCATGATTAGGAGCATTAATTATGACACATGCACAAGCGGTGACTCATGGTCTCTTTCTTTGTGCATGTGTCATATTATTTGATTGATTTGTGGGTTGAAATGATAAGAAGAGAGAGAAGGGAAGCCATATGAAGAGTTGGTTCTTGTATTATTATCTCACACACTTTCATTTTATCATACAACACATAAGAAAAAGAAAGGCCTCTTTTCTTCTTCTTCCTCTAGCTCACCATTTCCATTAATGGCATCATCTTCAACCTCCATCCATACACTCTCATGTGTTGAGAATCAATGGATGCTTGAGACAAAATGATCACACACATTCTCTACATCGCCTTGGACACGTCAGCTAGCAAACTTCTTGTCCGAGTTGCTTCGGACGAAGCGGGAGCCCATAAAAGGATTCGAAGACGTGGTGCCCTTTCCGACGAGGAGACCGGAGATCGGAGATGCCGCGAGGAGCTTGGGTTGGTGGCCAAAGACCAAAGGACACGGATCGATCGGTATAGCTTTTCTAACCCTTCTCTAGTGAGCTAGTTATAGGTTAATGGTTCGATCCGGGATTTAAGTCTGCGATAGCGCCGGTTTCAAGTTTTGAAAAAGTTTTCATTTCCGCATTTTGGCCTCGGACAGACGGCAGGGGCGCTACCGTAGACTTACACTAAGTACTTTAGCTAATCGGATCTTCTGTGATGTGATATATGTATTGAACGTCTACTAATCGCTATAAGTCGATTAGTAGGGGTTGTACATATTTGTGATCTGTGATATTGGATTGTGTATATGAACTTGTTGGATCGTCGTGGATAAATAGCCGGTGATGTGAGATGATGTTTTTTCATTTTTCATTCAATGTAAATTGTAAATTGATGTAATATTATTTTATGGTCGCACATCCGGGTTAAGCTTGTAGCCACCATTGTATATTATTTCTTTTACCGTAATTTGCTCCTATGATAGACCCAAGGTGGGGTGCACAAACTACCGGGTACTTTGAAGTGCCGAGTGGCCTACTCACTTTGTTGAGAGAGGTTGCTTCACTTCGGGTATTTGGCGGGTAGTTTGCCGCACCCGTAGGGGTCTAGGGTGGGGTTTGGCTATTCATCACGACCGTGTAATCCGTCTTTCGTTGCAGGCTCAAATGAATCACGGATTCCTAGCATATCCAATGTGTTCATCTGTGATCTGGAATGGCTATCATTGCATCTGACTAATGTATATATCTATATATGATATCTAGTAGACGTTGCTTATGTTTTACATCCGCTCTAGTCTAGCGCTCTGTCGTTAGTTAAGTAACCTAACGGGTGATGACGGGGCCCCATGGCGAATGCAGATGGCATAAGCGTACGTTATATTTTCGTTGTTTTCTGCATTGGTAGGATTAATTGATGGGACGCATTATATTAATGCAAAGAAAACAAACCAAAGCTGAATCGTTGGAACAATTTCAAAACCACTCGGTATTTTCAAAACAGCAAAACTTTTAAAATGCGGAGCTTAAACCACTCCTTTTAAAAGCTATCAGGTTCCTTCGATTATATCAAGTTCACTACGTTCACGGTTTCGCCAAAACCATTCGTAGCCCTCCGTCATTTCATATGAATATTCAATAGTATTCAAGCAATGTTTGTTGGCCTTAGTCAAGGCATAGTGATTGGTAGCTGCTGGGTATTCATATATTGCATAAATAGATGCGTTGGTTTGGGACAGTCGTATTACTTTGTTGGCCTTAGTCAAGGGTATATACGGGTGGGTTCAAATTAACCTGGACAAATACGGGTAGAACTTGACATGTGACTTATGATTTGTTGGCCTTAGTCAAGGTCATAAGAGCATGGGGCAAAAATCCACATCGGGGGTTTCTAAGGAAATTGAAACTTGCTAGTGTTGCATACCATTTGGAGTTTGATAATGTTGGTAGGATTCCTCAGTATTATCACACAATGATATTTGGATCCCGATCCTACTGTGAGTATCCGCTGCTCCTCGGGAGAATTTTTCACTTAACGATCAATGCTATAAACCAAGTAGGTGTCTAGAACGGTGTTAGCGGGGCTACGCCTCCAGGGAAAAGAGGTTATTTAATTAAGGAACTTCGCGAAAGAGTCGCAAAACCTCCCTCGAAGTACCGACACTCGCCTGGCTGAACGGTTAAGCAAGTATTGTACGGTGAGATTAATCCTGACTAATTCTTCTTTTATGGTTTGAGGAAGGATTCGAGAAACGGTGGGAGCCATCCTGTTTAGATAAAATAAAAACCAATATATATTTATAAGAGCATCATGCTAAGTGTTTTCTTCTCTCTCTCTTAATTGCAGCGACCCAGTGACCAGACATAGGTTACATCTAGATAATAAAATGACTGAATCTGACTGTAATGACTGGCAAAGGTCTGTCCAGATGACCATTACCCATGAAAAGCTGGGACACCTCTTCACTAATCAAAACCCTGCCGTCTCAGATCCAGTTTCCACCATCACTGATGATGATATCTGTAAGATATCGGAAAAATACTGTGCGAATGCCAAGTGTCTCGTGTTGGCCTCAGTTGATGGTGCATACCAGAGGCAGCACGAGAAGATGGACTTAGTTTCTGTCTTCCTCCATAACAAAGATTTATATGGAGATAAATCTCATATCGCAAGATATGAGACCTCGAAAGAATTGCTTCGAGCGAGGTTGGCTGTCGGGTCATCTGTAGGGGACAACGTCCTTACAGTGACTATCTATATTGATGAGCTCATGGACCTGAGGACTACGTTGAAGAACGAGTCACATACTGACTTGATTCTTCAGTCTCTACCCTCTACTTACACCCTGAAGGAAACCATGGAGACACCCGCTCTGCTTATTGGGGAATCTTCCTCTTCTGCATCCAAAGCGAAAGCAAAGGGTGAGAAGAAGAAGACCTCCAAAAAGCCGACATGCGGTGTTAAGGAGGAAGAAGGAAAGGAAAGGGCAAAAGTTTCGGAACTAGATGTGGTGAAGGAAGGACGTTCCTATTGTTACGGGAAATGACATTGGCAGAGAGATTGCAGGGCTTTGAAAGCTAGTAGCCAGGATTCAAAGCATGTTGTGGCTTCGGCTTCGGGTGTGTTTGTAATAGAAAACTGTATGTCAATTAACCGTACTTCCTGGGTACTAGATACCAGATTAGGATCTCATATCTGTAATTCATTACAGGCTTTGAGAAATCATAGAGTTATCAAGTTAGGTGATATGACTCTCAGAGTTGCGAACGGAATGAGCGTGGACGCTGATTCCGTAGGGGAATATCATCTAGGATTGACAAGTAGGCAGATATTGATTCTACGTAACTGTTTGTATGTACCTAGTATGGCTTGTAATATCATATCTGTATCCTTAATTTCTAAGGAAGGATATGATTTTACATTTGTAAGCGATGTGGTCCACGTCCACCTTAATCAAGTTCTGATTGGGTCAGGTACATTAGATAACGGTATATACGTATTAAATCAAGCTGAGGTTTTCAGTGTCTAGAACACACTTAAAAGAAAGTCTTCGGAATTAAATCAGGTTTTCTTATGGTATTGTATACTGGGTCACATCAATGAAACACTATTGACAAAGTTACATAGAGAGGGATATTTGAATCCGTTCGAATATCAGTCTTCTGCTACTTGTGAATCTTGTCTCATGGGAAAGATGACAAAGACCCCGTTTACTAGATACGGGGTGAGAGCAAGCGAGCTCTTGGGACTCATACACAGTGATGTGTGTGGTCCAATGTCTACACATGCGCGAGGTGGTTATTCCTATTTCATTACTTTTACGGAAGATTTCTCTAGGTATGGACATGTCTTCTTGATGAAGCATAAATCCGAAGCCTTTGAGAAATTCCGAAAATACAAGAATGAAGTGGAAAAACAAACAGGCAAAAGTATCAAGACACTGAGATCTGATCGAGATGGTGAATACTTGAGTGCCGAGTTTCTGGACTACTTGAAGGAGAATGGGATTCTCTCTCAACTTACCCCTCCATACACACCACAATACAACGGTGTATCGAAAAGGCGAAATCGAACCCTATTGGATATGGTAAATTCCATGATGAGTAAGGCTGAGTTACCGCGATCCTTCTGGGGTTATGCACTAGAATCAGCTGCATATCTTTTGAACCAGGTTCCTACTAAGCCAGTGCTTACCACACCATATCAGATGTGGAGTGGGAAGAAATTCTGTCTTAAACACTTTAAGACATGGGGATGTCCATCTTTTGTTAAAAAGTAGCATGCAGACAAACTCGAGGCACGCTCAGTACAGTGTAAGTTTCTGGGATACCCAAAGAACTCCAAGGGGTATGTTTTTTATTACGCAGAGGAGCAAAAGGTCTTTGTTTATCGTCATGCCCGCTTCTTGGAAACTGAATTTTTAGAAAATCAGATAAGTGGGAGCGCAATAGAACTGGAAGAAATTCCAGAACCATAAGCTATTACTGAAAGCTTGGTAGAACCAGAAGTTTCAGAAGAACCGGACATCCCAGCGCCCCTCCGCAGGAGTAGTAGGCAGTCTCATCCGCCCGAGAGATACTACGGTTTTCTCATATACGGGGATCGAGAGGGTTGCATCATTGAAAATGATGAGCCTACTAGCTTCCAGCAAGCCATTCAGAGCGGTGACTCGGTAAAATGGCTGGATGCAATGCGGACCGAAATGGAGTCCATGTACACCAACAAAGTGGTACATACCTTTTCTCCAGTGGCTATGCTCAAATCCATTCGGATCCTTCTTGCCATTGCTGCCTTCCACGATTATGAGATCAGGCAGATGGACGTAAAGATGGCTTTTCTAAATGGTAATTTGGAAGAGTGCGTCTATATGGATCAGCCGGAGGGTTTCATTCAGAGTGGGAGTAGAGGTAAAGTGTGCAAGTTGCTTAAGTCCATTTATGGACTAAAGCAGGCATTGCGGAGTTGGAACATCTGCTTTGATGATACTGTCAAAGAATTCGACTTTATCAAGAATCTAGATGAACCATGCATTTACAGTAAGATTGTAGGGAGAACTGTGGTATTCCTTGTCTTGTACGTGGATGACATTCTCTTAATAGGAAATGACATTCCTATGCTACAGTCAGTCAAAGGATTTTTGTCACAGAGGTTCTCCATGAAGGACCTGGGTGATGCCTCCTACATTCTGAGGATCCAGATCTATCGTGATAGATCTAAGAGAATGTTGGGACTTTCACAGTCCAGGTACATCAATATCATAATGAAAAGATTCAGTATGGAAGATTTTAAGCGCGGTAACTGATTGGAACGATTTCGGATTGTGTAGTGGTTTTGAGAAAATTGTATTTAGAAATCACAACCAAAAATATTTTGACCGCAATCAATAACGGTGTCGGATGTAGATCGTTAGCGAGTGCGGATCGTCTACAGGGAAAGTGAGATCCGTTCAATTTTCGAATTAGATGAGTTGAAAATTTAAGGCAAAGAAAAGAAAATAATTCATGATTTGCAATTGAAGATCAAGAATAAGAAAAATCTAGATCTAAAAGAAACATTAAAAAACAAGAATTGAGATGTGTGATAATTTCCAATCAACAATCAAGATTAGAAGTATGGCTCGTAGGAGTAGATCGGATCTATAGATGTGATGAGATCTAATGATTACTCATTCTTATCCATTAATGAATTGATACTAGATCTATGCAAATTCATCGAGGTTTAAGGATCTTGCGAGAAAATTAAGGATTTCGCAACTCATCCTTTGTCCTTTCGATGGATCGCATTCAAATTCTAGCTTCTAGTTAATCAAATGGTCAATAGTTGTTCCCTAGTTTCGAGTGAACATGATCAAGAAAGCATCATCTCGAAACTAGGTCATTAATCATTTGATTCACTAGAATTTCCAAACATTATAGGATTTAAGAATTGTAAAAATATTTAAATCATCATCATCTAAAGATCGTCACAACTCCTACACGAGCGGAGATTACTCAAACATCATGATCACAAACATAATCACAAATTGAGATCTAATCATTATGCTTGAATTAAAAGATAAGCAAGAATATAGAAAATTCACCTTTATTTATCGACAAATTTCGTTACAACTCTCTTGAATTTACAAAAGGAAGGAACTAGATCGTCGATTTCGGCTTCGCTCGGCTCCTTGAGTCGCGGATCGGCGTGGATCTCTTGCTCCGTTTAAATCCGGCGTCGCTTCTAAAGGTTGAAAGCTCTCTTGCTTAAATTGCACTCGGGATCTTGATCTTGATTTTAAATTGGGGTTTGACACAAGTCGTGTCACTCGACTTGTGGGTTGAAGATGATGGTGATTCTTGAACACTTTTCACCCTAGCTCTAGGCTCTCTTTTATAGACTCCCAAAACCCTAGAGCTAGGATTTGAATTTGAATTTTCCCTCCACAAATTAGTTAGCCAATATTTGAATTTCCCTTCAAAAGAGCCTTCTAGAAATAGTTTGTTACGCCGAGCCTTCTAGATGCGCCACGTAGACATTCTACAATGTTCTGGAAGCTTAGGCCGTTAGCTGCGACACGTGGAGAAAATCTAGGCCGATGACGTCATCAAAGCGCCGCGGTTCCGCGGCGCAAGCCAGCTTCCGCCGCGGAACCGCGGCGGTTTGGAAGCCTTAGGGCTAGGGATTTCTGCTATGGGCTTGGGATGATTTATGGGCCTTGTTTTGATATGTTGAATTTTGTAATTAGCCTTTAATCACTTCCAGATCTTTAGCCTTTGAGTTGGCGTATTTTATCTGCACTGTTTTCTCAATTTTGGGCTTTGCTTCCGGAATTTTCTGCATAGACTCCAAGACAAGAGTTGCGCTATATAAGAATGATGCGATGCCATGATAAACACACAATTTCCCTAAAAAATGCCGGTTTTAGTATACAGTACAAGTAATCCAGTATTTTACATGTGTTTTGCTAATATGTGCGATATGAATACCGGATACCTATACATGAATGCAAAAGGTAGGGAAATTGCCGTGTTAGAAATGCAGTATTTTCGACTGATCAAATTCCCCCAAACTTATTTTCGATCGTCTCGATCGAATTGTTTTATTAAAAAAAGAGAAGGAGAAAATAAAGAAAGAGAAAAGCACACTTTCGTAGGCAACACGATTGCACTGAGCACGTGCAATAAGCCTTTAAACCTCTAGGTGTCCCTAGTAGGAGGAGTGTTGTCTCCTGAGGGTTTTCAGCGGATTACACCTACAAAATCCAATAATAAAAGGAAGATCATGAATATTACATTTAAAGAAAAGAATTGTAAAAGAAAAGCCTTGAAAATTAGGATTTCCAACTAAGCTAGCTTTTCGGTTGTCATGAGCCCTATCTTAATGGTCATGAATAGTTGTTAGAAATCATGTCCTCCCTCAATAAAATATCGTCTTATTCTTCATTCTTATCTTTATTCCAAACATCGATCATTTCACCCTGCGTGTGTGTAAAGGACATCCCTACACCCGGAGAATTCAATTCAAGCTATCATATTCTTGCCCATCAGCCTCAGTACTTTTTAATTAGATGTGCTTACACACTTTCATGCGATCGTTAATACTTCTTGAGGTACTAACCGACCGATTACTCATGTGCTTGCTTATTTGGTGTTTTTTCCTCGTCTTGCACCACCTCAGGTATAGCAGTGACTCCCAGACCAGTTGGCCTTAGGGCACTAGGTGAAAAGGCACCCTTGCTATATATTTTTTTATTATTGCCCTTGGTGATAACAAAACCAGTGTCCATTTTTCTCACCACTTTATATTTTCTTCATTTTTTTTTATTTCCTTCATACATCGGTTTTAAGACAAGAGCATTTCAAGGTATTCTCTACTATCCCGGGCTTTAAGACGTGTGTAAGTGCGAATAGTAGGGTATCAACGTTCAAAATGTTTGGCTTTCCAGAATAGAAACTATTTTTCAGACTTATTTTTATCCTCAGATTAGTGACTTCCTCCATCTTACTAACCCTTGGGACAACGGTTCATAACTATTTATTACTAGTTCGTATAAGAAAACTTCTAATTTTCCTAGTTTTCTTAAATTTTTCTAATCTCATGGATGTAATTGTTCACTATCTAATCTTTTATTATCATAAATATTAAATATTATTATATTTTGAAAAAAAAATTTAAATTTTTTTATAGATTTTCAAAAATGTTCGAACTTTTATGGATCTTGAAATTTTTAGATTTTTATGGATTTTGAAATTTTTTCAATTTTTATAGGTTTTTAATGGGTTTTGAAAAATTATTTACAAAAAAATGATGAACCAAAAGAAAAATATTTACACAAAATTTTTATGGGTTTTGAATTTTTTTGAATTTTTATGGTTTTTTAAAGAAATGTTTTGTGCTTATGCAAATGATATGCACATGATGCAAAACTAAGCACAAACCTCCCGCAAACTTGTTTTCAACAATGTCCTCACTGTTGCCGACTGCTATATCTACAAAACCTGTAAGCCTGGGAGGAATTTATTAGCGGGGGCAAAATATATAAGTGAAGACCCTCCCCCAAACTTATTCTTGGCTCAAATTTTTTGTAAAAATTTTCTTTTCAAGAGCCAGAAAATATACCCCCCCAAACTTGAGTTATGCAATGTTAATCTATTGAAAATCACACGAGGGGGTCAAAAATCAGTGGTCGATGCCAAGCTTTGCAAAGACCGACAAACAAAACCAACCATTCGAAGAATTTATCAATGCAGTGCTCAGGTTGGTGGAAGAAGAAGTGAGGAAAGGGTAAGTAGTGGAACAGAATGTGTGTGCATCTCATTTTGGAGAGACGATACAGTGAATGTGATGGATTACTCGCATTCTTTTTACAATTCAGAAGAAGGGGTGGATGTTCAATTTCAATGATTGAGACATGATTCATCTCAACACCCGTGTTATTCAGAAATGCGAGTTCATCAGCGAAGATTTCCTCAAAAGTTTCATCAATACCCCGAAGAATAATGTCATCACAAAGTGCGGGGTGATCTTCAGACTCTAAAAGCAGTTCATAATCGGTGTTAGTTGTTGACCCGGATATCTCGGTGGAAGAGTCCGTATGTGTATGATACATAATTGGGTCAAACAACAACATATGAAAAGAGTCAAGATCGGTATCAGGAGGATCATCAAATTCGCTGCTGTCGACATCCATTAAGTCGACAGAACAGACATGAGCAGTAGGTTCGGAGGGTACACTTCCCAACTTGTAAATGTTCAGCTCTATTGACCTGTTCCCGAAAGATAGGGTCATAGAACCATTACGACAGTTGATGATAGCATTGGAAGTGGCCAAAAAGGAGCGACCTAAAATCACCGGAATTTGATTCCGGGGGTTTGCTACAGGCTGTGTATCAAGTACAATAAAATCCACAGGGAATACAAATTCCCCTATTTTTATTAACACATCCTCCAGTTCACCCCTAGGTTTGGTGATTGATCGGTCAGCCATCTGGAGAGTGCAATAGGCTGGTTTCAACTCTCCGATCCCTAGTTGCTCATAGACTGAGAAAGGAAGCAGGTTAACACTTGCGCCAAGGTCTAAAAGAGCACGGTTGATGTGTTTATCCCCAATAGAAATTGATATCGTAGGACATCCTGGATCCTTACGTTTCTTTGGTAGCGGAGGGATAAAAACAGTGCTAATGTTATTGGACATGAAGACCTTCTTTGGCACTTGAGTCTTCCTCTTCCTAGTGCACAAGTCCTTAAGAATTTTCGCATAAGTGGGGACTTGTTGAATCGCATCTAAGAGAGAGATGTTGATGTTAACCTGTTTGAACATTTTCATGATCTTCTCCATATGTGGACTCGATTTGTTAGCCCTTAACCAGTTCGGGTAAGGTGCTTTAGTAATGAGCGCCGGGTCCATCATAGGAGAAGGAAGTGGGGGTAGACGTGATTCCGAAAGAAGAGTGGGGATCGTCTGTGGAGGGATAGAAGAGGTGGGCTGAGGTGTCGAGCCTAGTGGGAAGTGGAGAATAGGCTCGTGAGAAGGCGGTGGGGTAGAAGAACAAGAATCAGAAGTAGAAGCATGTGTGTGAAGGAAGGTCTCAGCCGGGGTGTTGATAGGATTTTCAATATCATCAACTTCTTCCCCAATATGGTTATCCAGCACTCTCCCAGATCTCAACGTGGTGATTGCATTCACATGATGTGAATAGCCAGGATTGGGCAAAGGTTGAGCTGGGAGTTTCCCCTTTCTCTCTTGCACTCATTTCGGCCTTAAGTCGTGAAATCTCAGCTTCCATCGTTTTGATACTCTCAGCTTGGGACGCTGAGTTTTTCTTTATCTCACCAACGGAAGACCTAACCTCGGCCGACACTTCCATGAAATTTGACAGGAGTGATTTCATGGTTTGAGCGACTTGAGAGAACTCGTCAGAACAGGTCGACTGCATAGGATTAGAAGGTGCAGGAGTGTTGACCTGGTTTTGGAAATTTTGTGACTGGTAGGGGTGCTGGGTGAGTTGAAGTGGTTGCTGTTGTGGTGGAGGGACCCGTTGGAATTGATTAGGGTTTGGAACCGTATTTTGGGATTGGTTCCAAGCAAAATTCGGGTGATTCCTCCAACCCTGATTATATGTGGAAGAAAAAGGGTCGTTTCCAGGTCTTTGAAATGCGGCATTGGTATGCTCGAGACCTCGAAACTGAGAGTTTAATGGACATTTTTCTGTCAAGTGAGAAGGATCAGAACATCACTCACAAACAGTTTTGGGGAGCGACATTGGGTTTAGGGAGGTTGCTAAGAATTTGTGTTCCATAGCGTCGAGCTTCTTTTGCATTGCTGCCATCTCAGCTCGAACACCTATGGACACGTCTGTTTGGTGTACGCCACCCCTACTCGATGGCTGGGTTCCCGTCTCCCACTGTAGTGACTTTTCAGCGAACTCTTCTAAAAATTTACATGCTTCCCCATCATCCTTGGACATAAAGGTGCTTTGACACATGTTTTCAAGGTTTTGTTTAGTGGTAGGGTTACTGCCTTCATATACGATTCGGCAAAGATCACATCTCGGGATGCCGTGATGTGGGCATTGAACCAAAAGATCCTTGAATCGTTCAAAGCATTTTGAGAATGGTTCAGCCGGAAGCTGGGAGAATTGATATAGTTCGCTACGGATCCCACTGTAGTGACTTTTCAGCGAACTCTTCTAAAAATTTACATGCTTCCCCATCATCCTTGGACATAAAGGTGCTTTGACACATGTTTTCAAGGTTTTGTTTAGTGGTAGGGTTACTGCCTTCATATACGATTCGGCAAAGATCACATCTCGGGATGCCGTGATGTGGGCATTGAACCAAAAGATCCTTGAATCGTTCAAAGCATTTTGAGAATGGTTCAGCCGGAAGCTGGGAGAATTGATATAGTTCGCTACGGATTCGAGCTGTCTTTTGCATAGGGTAGAATTTCTTAAGGAATGCCGCAACGAATTCTTCCCATTTCGTGATGGAGTGTGCGGTGGTATTATACAGCCATTTCTCGGCTATATCGCACAAAGTAAATGGAAGAAGTCGTAGACGCATGGCATCCACAGAAAGTTGTGATGTACCCATCATTGTGCATACGTTTTCAAATTTGGTAATAAAAACGTACGCGTCTTCAGTCTCGAGACCGTGGAATTTGGGTAGAAGGTTGATGTACTGGGGTTTAATCTCAAAGTTATCCCCGTTGGCTGGTGGAATGGATAAGCAGGTCGAGAGAGGACCTCGCAAAGGGTAGCATCTCTCTTGGAGAGAGATGCGGGGAGGATTCTGCGCACCAACGGACGGCGATAGAGCAGCGGTAAAGAGGTTCGAGGGAGACTGATCCATCGGTGTGGGTGTGGTGGTAGGTAAAAGAAAGGTAAATGGAGAAATACCGACTTCGGAGTCGATCGAGGGGACACGGACAAGTCGGGCACGAGAATCCCATGTCCAGCCTATCTTGCACTAAAAGGGGTTAGTACAAGTGGCAGCGTGGATTTATAATTAGGGGAATGAAGTGAATGCGGTGTTTGTTTTGAAAAATGATACGGATTTTGAAAAGATGATGCGATCACAACAAATGCAACAAGCAACCCTAAAATTTATAATCACCTACGTCCAATCTCTAGACCGCTCCTAACTTCCAAAAGACAAGTCGCGGGATAAAATCCTCCACTGCCTCTTTGTTTCTCATGTGGCCAGGTAAGTGCCAGGTAAGTGGGAGATTCTCCACTACGTAAGTAGTGGGCTTAATTAAGTAACCACTAGCCTTTGACACACTTGCCTTGGACACCACAAAAAGAAACGCGGATAAGCAATGAATTACCCACGGCCTTCTTCTGTCCTAAGTGAGCACGACGGTCCTTAGAGTCATCTCTAGATATTTTTTAATTAATGAGGGTAATACGGATGCAAGTTTGTGATTTTTGGGGCTTAGAGAGGGTAATGAACTCCCCACCTAATCTGGATTTGGTCGTGCCCCTTAATGTCCGTATTAATAATGCAAACAACCACAAAATCAAAAACAAGCACAATTTATTTTGCTTTTTGCGGCGCTGCGATTTTTGCAAAGAATCCTGCAACAAATTGTTAATTTTAGCAGATTTAGGAAAGAGATAAGAAAGATAGAAGTTACCTGCTGAAAATTTTCCAGAGAAGCACTCAAGAAGCCGCGATTCCACCGCGGTTGTCGCCTTATGCCGCGGTTCCGCCACGCCTTGAGCTCCTCTCTGCACCAAATTTTACCAGAGCACTCCTGATCACTTCCTTAGCTCTCTGGAATTCTCCAAATATTTTTCCAATTGCACAACAAGCTCCAGATTTCCTTGCAATGAACCACAACAACTCGTTTAGTGTTTTGCGCGGGTTTTGATCTAAAAAAATATTGATGGAATAAACTTTTCAACTCAAATTTCAAAAAATGAACAAATAGCACACGATCCCCGGCAACGGCGCCATTTTGATTGGAACGATTTTGGATTGTGTAGTGGTTTTGAGAAAATTGTATTTAGAAATCACAACCAAAAATATTTTGACCGCAATCAATAACGGTGTCGGATGTAGATCGTTAGCGAGTGCGGATCGTCCACAGGGAAAGTGAGATCCGTTCAATTTTCGAATTAGATGAGTTGAAAATTTAAGGCAAAGAAAAGAAAACAATTCATGATTTGCAATTGAAGATCAAGAATAAGAAAAATCTAGATCTAAAAGAAACATTAAAAAACAAGAATTGAGATGTGTGATAATTTCCAACCAACAATCAAGATTAGAAGTATGGCTCGTAGGAGTAGATTGGATCTATAGATGTGATGAGATCTAATGATTACTCATTCTTATCCATTAACGAATTGATACTAGATCGATGCAAATTCATCGAGGTTTAAGGATCTTGCGAGGAAATTAAGAATTTCGCAACTCATCCTTTGTCCTTTCGATGGATCGCATTCAAATTCTAGTTTCTACTTAATCAAATGGTCAATAGTTGTTCCCTAGTTTCAAGTGAACACGATCAAGAAAGCATCATCTCGAAACTAGGTCATTAATCATTTGATTCACTAGAATTTCCAAACATTATAGGATTTAAGAATTGTAAAAATATCTAAATCATCATCTAAAGATCGTCACAACTCCTACACGAGCGGAGATTACTCAAACATCATGATCACAAACACAATCACAAATTGAGATCTAATCATTATGCTTGAATTAAAAGATAAGCAAGAATATAGAAAATTCACCTTTATTTATCGACAAATTTCGTTACAACTCTCTTGAATTTACAAAAGGAAGGAACTAGATAGTCGATTTCGGCTTCGCTCGGCTCCTTGAGTCGCGGATCGGCGTGGATCTCTTGCTCCGTTTAAATCCGGCGTCGCTTCTAAAGGTTGAAAGCTCTCTTGCTTAAATTGCACTCGGGATCTTGATCTTGATTTTGAATTGGGGTTTGACACAAGTCGTGTCACTCGACTTGTGGGTTGAAGATGATGGTGATTCTTGAACACTTTTCACCCTAGCTCTAGGCTCTCTTTTATAGACTCCCAAAACCCTAGAGCTAGGATTTGAATTTGAATTTTCCCTCCACAAGTTAGTTAGCCAATATTTGAATTTCCCTCCAAAAGAGCCTTCTAGAAATAGTTTGTTACGCCGAGCCTTCTAGATGCGCCACGTAGACATTCTACAATGTTCTGAAAGCTTAGGCCGTTAGCTGCGACACGTGGAGAAAATCTAGGCCGATGACGTCATCGAAGCGCCGCGGTTCCGCGGCGCAAGCCAGCTTCCGCAGCGGAACCGCGGCGGTTTGGAAGCCTTAGGGCTAGGGATTTCTGCTATGGGCTTGGGATGATCTATGGGCCTTGTTTTGATATGTTGAATTTTGTAATTAGCCTTTAATCACTTCCAGATCTTTAGCCTTTGAGTTGGCGTATTTTATCTGCACTGTTTTCTCAATTTTGGGCTTTGCTTCCGGAATTTCCTGCATAGACTCCAAGACAAGAGTTGCGCTATACAAGAATGATGCGATGCCATGATAAACACACAATTTCCCTAAAAATGCCGGTTTTAGTATACAGTACAAGTAATCCAGTATTTTACATATGTTTTGCTAATATGTGCGATATGAATACCGGATACCTATACATGAATGCAAAAGGTAGGGAAATTGCCGTGTTAGAAATGCAGTATTTTCGACTGATCAGTAACCTACCGTCTTGTCATGGAATCACCCTCTCCAAAGAGATATCTCTCAAGACTGATTTGGAAAGGGCTCGCATGTCATCTATACTGTCATGCCCCGCTTCCGATTATACGGGCAGAGGACGCGACGAGGCCGCTACGTATTTACTGTGATGTAAATACGCTAAGCGTATCTAAGCAATATAAAAGTAAAGCACAAGAGATAAGATATAATAAAAACAACAACTTTATTTATTCACATTCTTTCTGTACAATGCATGGAAAGTAAATACAACTGAAATAAAGCAATGCCTAAACAATAGCATAACAGAAATGAAAAGTACTGAATGGAAGCGTACAATGACTAGAGCTCGGGGTCTTCACTGAACTGGTCCAAGTCTTCAGCATTGGGCTCGATCTCTGAAGTGTCCAGATCACCTGACGACATTCAAAGAAGAAAAAAAGAGAATGTCGTCAACGAACAGGTCACTCGGTAAGTCCCAAAGGTAAGGGAGAAATAGAATAGACAGAATAAAAAAGTATCTTTTAAAGTTGTATTATATTGTTGTAATGTTATGTTAACGCTGTTGTTTGTAGCTTGGTACAGAAGAATGCCAGTGTATACGAGAGGGGTCTCTATATGCTAGAGACCAGGGCAAACGGAAAGTACAAGGAACCGTTAAGCCACGGTACAACAACAACGGAATATAGGTTAGGTGTCTTAATCTTACTGTCTCGTGCCACTTTTAACACCTTCTGTACCAATCTACCCATTAAACCCCGAGATGTCTTGTTTGTATTGTAAATTGTATTAATTGTATAATTAGATGACTGACCAAAACCATGATATCAGTAAACGGATGTAACCATAGAATCATGTATGTAACTGGAGAATCATGTAAACTGGATGATCATGTAAATGGAATTTATATCCATGGTTCGGTTCAGTCAAGTTGTATAGATTGATAGATTGAATATATGGAATAATGGATTCATGTTGAATTATAATATTATAAATTGTAGATTTAGATTGTAGATTGTACTTGAATTATATTCAAGTCAGATTATAATGAGGCTCAATCCGACAATTAGAAAGGTAAATTGAAGTCGTGATTGTTTTGATGTTATTGGTAACCGCTGCACATGGACGGCAGGATTTGTGTCTTTTTCAAAGACGATTACCGTATTGATAACACCGTTGTTAAGTTGTCTACCTTAGATATGCAAGCACCCACTTCTCCGGCTCCCTGAGGCTCAAGAGATTGGTCCCGTTTAAATCTATATTTACTAGGGTCCTTAGGGTAAATTAAAGAACTTGAGGGGGTTTATGTAAAAATACTCTTGTATTGTTTTCAAAATACACCCCAAGTATTTATTAATCTTCTTTAGAGTTGTAATGAATGTAGATTTTATATTGTGATATTTCTAGTGAAAATATCCTATTTTCATAATAAGTGGAATTTATTTATAAAATTTTTTGTATGGAATTCATGGTATTTTAGTGTAAAATTGATTCTTGTGATTTTTAGAAAAATGTGGAATATTTATATCATAACAAAATAGGTATTTTAATGATAAATATACATATATTTATACAAAAGTAATTTTAATATATATTTTATATTCTAAAAATCTCATTTTCTTAAGATGTCGTATTTTAAATTTTTCGAGACCGAATGCTCCTTGCGGAGGTCTGAATCTCGTACTACTAAGGCCGAGGATGTGCGATAATCTACACCATCCCGAACGAGTTCCCCAAAATGGGTTGTAGTGGCGTTTTGCAAAGATTTGTATAAATACTAAATCTTTTAGAAAACGGTTTTATTAAGTAAATGGTATTTAAATGAAAATGTGTCGCTTTCCCGTATTCTATGTTCCTAAGGGTATGGTACTATATTGCATATGAGTGTGTGAGGAGGTAGGTCATTACCTCGTGATCTACTTAAAAGTATAGCAAGTTTTGATGGTTTAAATGTAGAAATGAAACTATGTGGTATTTTAATGAAAAAAACGGTAAAATGGAGATAGCAATTATTTTTGATATAGAACTTGTTCAATATGATTAGTTAGTGTTTAATAGTCAACATGAAATGGTTTAACAAAATTGTATTAAAGAAAAGTGAGAGTTTTAGAAAGAAACCGAATCGGAAATCGGATTTGCTCCGATTCCGTCGGGTTTTGTAATTCCGTATTTTTAGAAAAAGAATAGAGAAGATGGATGGGGACTTACGGGTTTAGGACAACAAGGAGAGGTATATGGATCGGGAGGAGTCACCGGTGCGTTGTTTCGTCGACGGGAGATCCTAGGATGGTCGTCGGAAGTTCGCCGGAAAATTCGCCGTAATTTCGCTTCTTGCTCGTTTTCAAAGTACACAAGTTTTCTTGAAAATTATTGAGAGTTGGCTCAGAGTTTGGGATGAGGGGGTAGTGTGTAGGGTTGGTATTTATAGGGTTAGGCTAGGGTTAGGGTAGATGAAGGGTTTTAATTTAAAAAAATGTAAAAATGTATCAAAAAATCATTAAAAATGGAGTAAAGGAGGTATTAAAAGCTCTCTGGAAACAATCTGAGTAATTGGATTGTGCAGGGGGTTGAGAAGATGAAAAGCCAGATTTTTCCTGTTGACGACTCGGCCGACCGGCCGAGTCCGGCCGAGTCGGGGGCTCGGAAGGTGGGGGGTCGCCGGAGGTAGTCACTGGTGAATTAACATTTTCATGTGTAGTGGGAAATGTGGGAGTTATCACGTGTGGACTGTTGGGCTTATATAAAATTTAAAACAAATAAATATTAAAAATAATATGGGGCATAGGATTTAAACTATGGTGGCTTGGTTTAGCAGTGCAAGGTATTACCAATGAGCTACAAGCTCCTTCTTGTAATTATGGAGTGAAATAGATACTTAAAGTGGTAACAATAACATTAAATACTCCAAGTATACTTTAAATTTAAAGCAAATTTATGTAAACTAAAAATGGAGTTGTTACAGTCTACCCTCCTTACAAAAATTTTGTCCTCGAAATTTACAACTTTTATTTAAGGACTAGTTTACAAAGAGGTGTGGATATCTTGCACGCATTTCATCTTCCCTTTCCTAAGTGGACTCTCCTGGAGCGCCTTTCCTCCACATCACTCGGACCAAGTTAACTTCCTTGTTCCGAAGTGTCTTCACTTTCCTGTCCAGGATCTCCACAGGCTGTTGCTCACAAGACAAGTCGGGCTGTATAGTGAGCTCGGAATAATCAAGAACACGGCTGGGGTCACTCACATACCTTCTGAGTTGGGATATGTGGAATACATTATGCATTCCTTCCAATGAGGGTGGAAGCGCTAAGCGGTATGCCACTTCACCGACTCGTTCGAGTATGTCGAACAGTCCAATGTATCTCGGACTTAGCTTACCCCGTCTTCCAAATCGGATCACTCCGCGGTTCGGAGATATCATCAAGAATATGTGATCTCCTGGCTGGAACTCTAAGTGCCGTCTCTTTGCATCAGCCCAGTGCTTCTGTCGATCTTAGGCTATGCGCATCCTTTCCCTGATAGTACGAACCACATCAACAGTCGCTACTATCATCTCTGGTCTAAGCAATTCCTTATCTTCGATGTCATCCCAACTTAATGGTGATTGTCACTTCCTTCCATACGGTGTTGCAAAAGGTACCATTCCTATGCTTGCTTGGTAGCTGTTGTTGTACGAAAGCTCCACAAGATGTAGACGATCTTCCCACGATCCTTTGAAGTCTAACATACATGCTCTGAGCATATCCTCCAAGATCTGAATAGTTCGCTCAGACTGACCATCTTTTTGTGGATGATAAGCCGTGCTGAAGTTCAGACTTGTTCCCAAGCTTGCTTGCAGACTCTGCCAAAATTGTGATCGGAACCTAGTGTTACGATCGGAGACAATGCAGACCGGTACTCCATGAAGTTTTACAATTTCCTGTATGAGTTCATGGGTATCAGAGATAGTATATTATGAAGAGTTTAAATCTTAAGTAGATTATTACCTCCATGTACTTCTTTGCTAGTGTCTCAGTTGATTGGCCAACTCGAAATGGTATGAAGTGATCCGACTTTGTGAGTCGATCCACAATGACCCATACGGCATCATTACCCTTTATGCTGCGAGGAAGAGCAATCACAAAATCCATCGTGATGTGTTGCCACTTCCATTCTGGGATTGGTAACGGTTGAAGTAATCCAGCAGTCCTGTGATATTCAGCCTTTACTTGCTGACACACCAAGCATTTTGCGACGCTTATGGCTACTTCACGCTTCATTCCATGCCACCAATAATTCTAACGTAGATCTTTGTACATTTTGGTACCTCCAGGGTGTACCGAGTAGGGAGAGCTGTGAGCTTCTTTCATTAACTCTTCCCGAACAGGCCCTTTTGGTACACACAATCTGCTGCCGTATCTCAAAGATCCGTCTTCATGGACGATGAAATCTGTTCTGAGTCCATTCTCCACTTGTTCTCTGATATTTTGCATCTTAGAATCACTTGCTTGAGCCGCTTTGATCTTATTGGCAATGGTTGATTGAACTTGTAAATTCATCAAACTTAAAGCATTACCTGGCATGACTACTTCAATCTCCATCTGATGCAAGTCTTGTTGAAGCTTCCACTGAGCGGTGAGATTCATCAATAATGGCTGACGACTAAGAGCATCAGGTACCACATTCACCTTCCCTGGGTGATATTGCAAGTTGATGTCAAAGTCCGCCATGAGTTCTAACCATCTTCTCTGTCGCATATTCAACTCCTTCTGAGTAAACACATACTTCAGACTCTTATGATCTGTGTAGATGTTCACTCGTTCACCAAGTAGACAATGGCACCAAATCTTGAGAGCAAAGATGACGGCTGCCAATTCCAAATCATGCGTCGGATAATTGCGCTCATGAATCTTCAGCTGTCTTGAAGCATAAGCCACAACTTTGCCATGCTGATGTAGAACACATCCTAATCCCTTACCGGATGCATCGCAATGCACTTCGAATCCTCCAGATTGATCCGGTATGACGAGAATTGGTGCTGATGTCAAGCTTGACTTGAGTTCTACGAAAGCTTGTTCGCATGCTTCTGACCACACAAAATCTTCATCTTTACGTGTGAGCTTGGTCAGGGGTGTTGCTATTTTTGAAAAGCCTTCAATGAACCTTCTGTAATATCATCTAAACCCAAGAAACTCCGAATTTCCTTCACTGACTTTGGTGTAGGCCATTCTCTAACTGCTGAAACTTTCGCTGGATCCACAGAGATTCCTTCTCCTGATACGATATGTCCAAGAAAACCAACTTGCTTTAGCCAAAACTCGCACTTGCTGTACTTGGCATAAAGCTGATGTTGTTGAAGAGTTTCCAGGACAATTCGTAGGTGCTCTGCATGCTCTTTCCGACTCCTTGAATACACCAGTATGTCGTCGATGAAGATGACAACAAACCTGTCTAAGTACTCCCGGAAAACTTGATTCATTAGGTTCATGAATATTGCTAGTGCGTTGGTCACTCTAAATGGTATCACTAGAAATTTGTAATGTCCATAGCGAGTTCTGAAAGCTGTTTTGTGAATATCAGCTTCCTTGACCTTCACTTGATGATAACTGAACGAAGATCCAATTTAGAGAAAACACAAGATCCACTTACCTGATCGAATATATCGTCGATGCGTGGAAGTGGATACTTGTTCTTTATAGTGACTTCGTTCAAGGCTCTGTAATCGATGCACATTATGTATGAACCTTCCTTCTTCTTCACAAGCGGTACAGGTGATCCCCAATTTGAAGTGCTAGGACGAATCCATCCTTTCGCCAGTAATTCGTTCAACTGCGTTCGGACTTCCTTCAAACCTTCCGGACTTAATCGATAAGGTGCTTTGATCACCGGTTGTGCTCCTGGTACTAAATCAATGATGAATTCAAGAGCTCGATCGGAAGGCAAACCTGATATATCGTCAGGAAACACATCGTCGAACTCTAGAACCACATCTGGTCTTGATTCTTCCTCCGCTTGAGCTGCTGCAACTACTGCTTCCCTTGGCTTCGCTTTGTAGGTACTTGGCTCCAGGGTACGGTCTCCGCTTTTGAAATAGAAGACCGGATGGTATGGAATCTCGAATACTACCCTCCTTTGACGACAGTCGATGGTAGCATAAAAAGTTCCAAGCCAATCCATACCTAGAACCACATCGAAGTTCGGTATGTCCAGCACTTTGAAATCAGCATAAAATTCTCGGTTGCAGATGACTACCAGACACAAGTTGTATCCCATTGTTGCCTTTAAAACGTCATTTCCTGAACTGACATTCCAGCTGGATACAAGCGGTGAGACTGGAATCGCATGGGTTCGGACAAACCGTCGCGACATAAAGCAGTGAGATGCTCCAGTATCAAACAGTGCTAGTGCAGATATTGAGGATACTAAGATTGTACCTAAGGTATGTGGGATATATTTTAGGTATAGGAAAAGTATGTAGGATAAATATCAAGACTGAAATAAATTTTGAGAAAGAAAGGGTTACCAGTGATAACTTGGCCAGTGTCCTCATCTTTTTCCACTGTCATCGTGAAAGCCTGGCACCTTGGTACATTCCTCCTGGCCTGAGGAGCATTCCTCTGAACGTTCCGTTGAGCTTGATGGAACTGACGAGGAGGTGGTGCAGCTTGTGGTCCTCTGGGTGGTGCAGGTAGTGCAAGTCCTGGAGCAGGTGCTTGAAGGGCTGGTCGCTGCGGATAGGTAATTGCTGGCCTGGGTGCAACAACTGGGTTTTGTCTTTGGGGACAAGACCCAATATCATAAGCAGCTGAGCCGTAGACTAAGCAAAGACGGTTGGCTCGCTGGCAGTCTTTCATCATATGTCCAGTTCTCTTGCAGTAGGTACAAAAGGCTGGGCTGAGACGATGGTTCGGTACTCCGTATCGCCTTGGCACAAAAGGTGGCCTGGACGAGGCTCCTCCTGCCATCTGGTTGGCAGGGCACTTAGATACAGTAGATTGAGGTCTTCCCCTCGCCTTTACCACTGCCTCATAACGGCGGGCAATTTTCAGAGCCGATTCATGAGTCGGAAAATCTCCTGTGGCCAGTGCAGCCTGGATCTCCGAATCCAAACCTTGTTGAAATCGACGGGCTCTGATCTCATCCGTCGGTATCAGGTATGCCGCAAATCTGTTAAAAATAGTGTGTTAGCTGTGTAATATGTGATATATAAAAATTTGAATTATTGAGACATATTTTACCGACTGAGCATGGTGAACTCAGCGTCATACCCATCTACCGACTTGGTCCATATTGAAACTTGTTGCAGATGGATGAACTGCTGTTCCATGTCAAACCTGGCAGTCTCAGGGAAGTACTTAGCATCGAACATGTCGCGGAAAGTCTTCCATTCGATGGGTTGTTCAAGACGGCTTTCTTCCGCCTTCCACCAGTTTCGTGCATTGTCCGTGAGCTGTAATTTTGCAACACGAACCCAAGCTAATTCTGGCACTTGTGCCGCTGCCAGATCATCTTCGATACTCTGAGCCTATTCCTCATCTTCTAGTGGGCTCTCCTTTCCTGAGAACTGTTTAGGGTGCAAAGCTCTGAATTGCTTCACCCCAGGTGCTTCTGCCTTGGGACAGTTCATTAAAAGAGCAGTCTGCTGTTGCTGTCCCTCTAGGAGGCTTCGGATTGCCTCAAGTAGAACCGTCTGCTCGTTGATCGGAGTAGGGACGGAAGGTGTGAGTGGAAGTGATGGAGGTGTGTTGTTTACATTGGTGCTGGTGTTGTTCGGGGAATCCATAACCTTGAAGAAAAATTTGGGTTAGGGCAGATTCAAAGTACATGAAATGATAAGATTCAAGGAACATGAATTGTAAATAATGTTTTAGTTGTTGGTTCTTGTGTTATATTGCTTAGGTTGTTCACGAAGAACAGAATTGCATGGTAGTGTTCCATACAACTCTGACCTGCATGGCCCACCAACAAAACCTGTCACGCCCCGCTTCCCAGTATACAGGCAGAGGACGCGACGAGGCCGCTACGTATTTACTGTGAAGTAAATACGCTAAGCGTATCTAAGCAATATAAAATTAAAGCACAAGGGACAAGATATAATAAAAACAACTTTATTTATTCACATTCTTTCTGTACAATGCATGGAAAGTAAATACAACTGAAATAAAGCAATGCCTAAACAATGGCATAACAGAAATGAAAAGTATGAATGGAAGTGTACAATAACTAGAGCTCGGGGTCTTCACTGAACTGGTCCAAGTCTTCAGCAGTGGGCTCGATCTCTGAAGTGTCCAGATCACCTGACGACATTCAAAGAAGAAAGAAAAAGATTGTCGTCAGCGAACAGGTCGCTCGGTAAGTCCCAAAGGTCAGGGAGAAATAGAATAGATAGAATAAGAAGGTATCTTTTAAAATTGTCTTATATTGTTGTAATGTTGTGTTAACGCTGTTGTTTGTAACTTGGTACAGAAGGATACCAGTGTATACGAGAGGGGTCTCTATATGCTAGAGACCAGGGCAAACGGAAAGTATAAGGAACCGTTAAGCCACGGTACAACAGCAACGGAATATAGGTTATGTGTCTTAATCTTACTATCTCGTGCCACTTTTAACACCTTCCGTACCAATCTACCCCTTAAACCCCGAGATGTCTTATTTTTATTGTTTGTATTGTAAATTGTATTGATTGTATAATTAGATGACTGACCGAAACCATCATATCAGTAAATGGATGTAACCGTAGAATCATGTATGTAACTGGAGAATCATGTAAACTGGATGATCATGTAAATGGAATGTATATCAATGGTTCGTTCAGTCAAGTTGTATAGATTGATAGATTGAATATATGGAATAATGGATTCATGGATTCATGTTAAATTGTAATATTGTAAATTGTAGATTTAGATTGTAGATTGTACTTGAATAATATTCAAGTCAGATTATAATGAAGCTCAATCTGAGTTAGACAATTAGAAAGGTAAATTGAAGTCCTGATTGTTTTGATGTTATCGGTAACCGCTGCACATGGACGGCAGGATTTGTGTCTTTTTCAAAGACGATTACCGTATTGATAACACCGTTGTTAAGTTTTCTACCTTAGATAGGCATACACCCACTTCTCCGGCTCCCTAAGGTTCAAGAGATTGGTCCCGTTTAAACCTATATTTACTAGGGTCTTTAGGGTAAATTAAAGAACTTGAGGGGGTTTTATGTAAAAATACTCTTGTATAGTTTTCAAAATACATCCAAGTATCTATTAATCGTCTTTAGAGTTGTAATGAATGTAGATTTTATATTGTGATATTTCTAGTGAAAATATCCTATTTTCATAATAAGTGGTATTTATTTGTAATATTGGTTTTGTATGGAATTCATGGTATTTTAGTGTAAAATTGATTCTTGTGATTTTTAGAAAAAGGTGGAATATTTATATCATAACAAAATATGTATTTTAATGATAAATATACATATATTTATACAAAAGTAATTTTAATATATATTTTATATTCTAAAAATCTCATTTTCTTAAGATGTCGTATTTTAAATCTTTCAAGACTGAATGGTCCATGCGGAGGTCTGAATCTTGCACTACTAAGCCCGAGAATGTGCGATAATCCACACCATCCCGAATAGGATCCCCAAAATGGGTTGTAGCGGCGCTTTGCAAAGATTTGTATAAATACTAAATCCTTTAGAAAATGGTTTTATTAAGTAAATGGTATTTAAATGAAAATGTGTCGCTTTCCCGTATTCTATGTTCCCAAGGGTATGGTGCTATGTTGCATATGAGTGTGTGAGGAGGTAGGCCATTATCTCGTGATCTACTTTTCGTTGGATCTTTGATTCAACGGTTGAGAACATTTAGTTCCTGCGCTGGGGCTCCCGTGCTTTGCACGTGGTGTGCTGCTTAGAGTGCAGCGCACTTAGCACTAGTACTTACGTGCTTTGCACGTAGTGCGCTGCTTAGAGTGCAGCGCTCTTAGCACTAGCGCTCATGTGCTTTGTACGTGAGCGCTGCCTCAGAGTCTTTGACTCTCTCAGCGCTGACGCTGCTTCATTTCAAAATTTAAAATTTTGAACGTGGTTCGATACACCCAGAGAATTTCATGCAGTCTCTCGTGCCATTCCTTCCTATTTTGAGACACCGTCTTCTATATGATCTTCGTCAAGATCTTGTTGAAAGCCTCAGCCAGACCATTAGCTCGGGGATTGTCACGTCCCGCTTCCCAAAATACGGAATACGGAGGGTTGACAAGGCCAGTCATGCTCCTACGGTCAAGGATACACCCTGCCGTAGTCACACTTCGGCTTCTAGTTTTACATGGTAATCAGTAAATAATACACAGGCAATGAGAAATGCAGTAACTGAAATGAAACAATATAAAGAACTGACATGATGGGAAACAAAAGGTATAACCCTGGATAGCTAATCAAGATGTCCGTGACGTACGTCTAGTCCTGGTCCAGGCTAAATCTTCTCCTCACACTGAGCATGCATACTCAGGTCGTCAGAGCGACACAATAGCAATATAATATGTATAAACAAGTGATAACTCTAACAACGATACTAAATATATATAACAGTAAATCAATGACGGTATAGGTATGAACATGGAGTAATCGATGCAGTGGAACAGTAAAAGCAGTAAAATGATATGCCAAGTATGTCAACACAGTAAGTATGTATATCGATGCTATCATCCATATCAGTCTCTAAGTCTCACTGTACAGGTCACTAAGACTATCGTCAGTCCAAGTGTGAGAGTCAACCACTCGCGAGTGTCCTCCACCCAAGGGTAGAACCCAAGGGCAAGGGACCACGGGCCCAACATGTATATCACGGTAATAATCATGTACCCTGTAAATCTCCATATATCTCCCTAAATATATAAGCCGGCATGGGACTCCCGAGATTCTGTTGAACTCACACTCAAACTACCCCACACCCCGTGGTCTACATCAAACGCTAACCATAACCCTAAATACCAATCGGTCTGTGACAAGTCTGTGCGAGAATTGGAGGCAGGACCTCCATCAAGCACGTCCCGATTAATACCTAAGATAAATGGCAGTGTCTGGTGCCTTATCTGTGACACCCGTGCAAGAGCTTCCATAAGTGTCCCATACCACTTATAGTCTCACGTACACGTGTCCCACAGACGTCGACAATGCAATAGAATAATAAGGTTCACTGATTATGTACAAGTACGTGTCACTTCCACTTATTCACTGATACACGAACACTAACGTACTTGCCACAATCATCACTAATACCTAACACTGGGTAATGCACGTCATCACTAGGTTATCAATGCAGTGACATGTGTATGATATGATGCGTGAACAGTATGTAAAGCATGATTAGGGTGTCATGAATCAATAATCTACCACTTGCATAATTTATCATAAATCAAACGTGTACAGTTTGGCAAAACGATAAACAGGTAATAATTAGTATGTTCAGTTATCTATCCATCTAATTTAGTTTCATGTCAGTCGGGTTCCAAGATTACTAATTATAGCCATTTCATTTTAAGCGTTCACGGCTGGAAATCCGGTTTCAGAATTGGAAGTCCGTTTCGCAACGCATTTTAATCCCAGTTGGGATCAGATTTTAGCGATGCTACAGTTGAACGAAAGCTAGGGTTTTCAGTTAGGTTTTCAACGCAATAGATGAATCTTCGATCGCGTCTAGTATGCC
Organism: Agapanthus africanus; assembly: GCA_030015575.1. NCBI lineage: Eukaryota > Viridiplantae > Streptophyta > Magnoliopsida > Asparagales > Amaryllidaceae > Agapanthus > Agapanthus africanus. The sequence goes on from JASDDO010000014.1 coordinate 14,004,458, forward strand.
AATTCTGATTCTGTTGGGACTGTTATACGTCCACATCTATTAAATTACAGTTTAAATAGCAAACGATAACGAAACAGGATGAAACTACTTGTGGTGTCTAGCTAACGGATTCATCTTTAATAAGCAGCGGAGTTCCGCAACCTACGAGTTAAGGAAACAGTGTGGTACTCATTACGGGATAGCACACAGTAAACAGAGTCGATCTGGACTGAAGTCCAGAGTCGTACTCCGATCCAGATATTGTCACAGTTTAAGTACAGAAATATTTAGAAACTTGGATAGGGTTATAGTTAGTCGAGTCGGCTTCGATTTAAGCCCTCGAACGCATCATTCCAGTAAGTATATAATTTATGGTGATTTTAACGGTTTTCAGGTACAAGAAAATTCCAGTTTTACAGGTAAACTTGGGGGTAGTCGTTTTAGTCGTTAACGGTCATATTTTCCAGCGAAACTTGCACAAGATATTCATCACTACAAGGGCCAATATAAACCATCCAGTTTCGTCAAATTTGATAAGTATTCTCATTGGGAACACACGTCGAACAGGTATGGCACATAATTGATCTAAAATTGTAACTTTATGATCTATGTAATCTAAGATTGTAACTTGAGTATATAGCATGTAAGCAAGTAAAATACTTGCCTGGTAACGATGTGTCAAAGGTGCCGCAGTGATGATGACTGTGATGGTATGCACGGGCACGACACGCATGGGCAACAACGACAAAGGTTTGGCCTCGGCTCGAGTTTGGGCTTGATGGCTCGGCAGTGGTAGGGGTCGGCTGCGTGCTCAGGCGATGTTGTGGCTCCGTCAATGGTTGCAGCGGTGCTCAGGCGATGGTCGACAGCGAAAAGGGCCCGGGCGATGGCTAGGAGCTGCGGTTGGGTGTGAGGTGGTTGTTTGATAGAATAGGGAGAGAGAAGGAAGGAGAGAGAGAAACAGAGAGGGGATATAGAGAGAGAAAAGAGACAGAGAGGGAATTAGAGATCAGAGATAGAGAACAGAGTGAGAGAGAGATCAAGAGAGAGAACACAGGGAGAGAGAGAGAGTGAGGGTTGTAGAGAACTGAAGGGGGAGAGGAAGAGAGGGCCAGAGAGAGAAAGAGAGATCAAGAGGATGATGGCGACGGTGATGATGATGATGTTGGGGTCGACGATGGTGAGGGTGTGGAGATGGGTGCAGGGATCGGGGTTCTGTAGTGGGGGTGATGGCGGTCACGGTGTTGGGAGAAGGAGGAGTTGGTGGTTGGTGGTGGAGGGGAGAGCGAGAGAAGGTGAATGGGGGTCGAAGTCGTCGTCGTCGACGGCGGCGAGTGACGAAGGCAGTGGGTGCACGGGTTCGAGCGAGGAGCGGAAAGGGAAAAAAAAGAGAGGGAGAGGAGACGTGTTAACTGAAAGAGGTCGAGGCGCGCGTCGTGGGTAACGCTCGCGAGCATTGGCGCGAGGGGCGGCGACGATGGTGGATCGAGGGAACAGTGGAGCGGGAAATAGGGGTGTAGCCGTTGGAGGAAGAAGGGTTGGGTAGTGGGCCGGGTCGAGTAGGAGGCGCGGGCTGGAGTGAGTGGGCTAGAAAGAAAATAAAGAAAAATTGATGGGAAAAAGAGGGTGGGCCGGCTCGGTTGGGCTGGGTTTGAAATAAAGTAAAAGAATTATAATTATTGGAAGAGGCCGGGCTGCTGGGCTCGGGGAATAAAGAGGAAAAATGGTGGGAAAAAGAGAGTGGGCCGGGCCAGGAAAAATGGTTTAATTGGTTTATTAAAGAAATAAAAGAATGGGCTGTGAATAGAGATTTATATGAAAGAAAATGAGAAATTTGGAATTTGGGCTTGAGAAAAGAGAGGGGGAAAAAATAAAAAGGCGATAAATTTTCTTTAAGAAAGGGAAAGGGCTGGCTCAAATAATCTTAACTTAAAATGGGAAAAGGAAACGGCTGGGCCGGAGGAAATAAAAGGGAAGGTCTGGGTTTAATGGGATTTTGAAATAAATAAATAATTATAAATAAATTTATAGGTAAAAAGAAATACAAATATTGGTATAAAAGGGGCTGGGTATTACAGGGATTGTAGACCGAAGAGTATCTCCAGTCTATATTATATTGTTGTGCGAAGCGGTTGATTTTGTGGCTTCTGTAGACCGGCCCGTTATCGGAGATAATCTGTCGCGGAGTGCCGAACCGATAGATGACATGTGTCTTGAAGAAATGGAGAATATTCTCCGTCTTCACTTCTCTTAGCGGTATTGCTTCTTCCCATTTGGAGAAGTAATCGGTTATTACCAGTATGAACCGATGTCCTCTGGACGATACTGGTTCGGTGGGCCCGATTATGTCAGTTCCCCACATTTCGAACGGCCAGCTAGCCACCGTCGAGTGTAGCGGATTTGGATGCTGATGGATGAAGTCTCCGTGAATTTGGCACGAATGGCACTGCTTTGCATATTCGAGACAGTCTTGTATCATCGCGGGCCAATAGTAGCCCATCCTTTTGATCTTCAGCTTCATCTTTGGTCTGGCTTGATGAGATCCGCAGAGTCCATCGTGGGTTTCTTGGACGACTCTCCTTGCCTCTTCAGGTCCCAGGCATCTTAGCCATAGAGAATCAAATTATCTCTTATATAGAGTGTCATTGACGAAGGCGAAGGATAGAGCTCGTTTCATGAGCTGATATCTTGAGGACGCATCTTCAGGTGTTCGACGGGATTTGAAGTAGTCTATAAAGACTTCTCTCCAATCCTTAGCCTTTTCTTGGTCTTTTATTTGTAGGGCCGTTTGCTCGGTCGCTCCCTTTTCTTCGGACGACTCCGGAGATATTTCTGCCGGTGCAAGAACTCGACAGCTTTGCACAACGATCCTCACATCATCGAGGTTTTCGTCAGCCAGTTCTTTAGCGAGTTTGGCTAACGCATCTGCCTTTCTATTCTCCGCTCACGGTATGCTTTCCAGGGCGTAGGAAGGGATCTGAGTTAGCAATTGCTACACTCTCTCACCGTACTTTACCAGCTCTGGTTTGCACGTTTGATTGTCGCCATTTACTTGACTAACGATCAGCTGAGAGTCTCCGTATATGAGGAGGTCTTCAATTCCCATGTCGACAGTGATCTCAAGACCTGCTATCAAAGCTTCATATTCGGCTTCATTGTTCGTCCTCGGCTCTGTCAAGGAAAAGGCAAAGCGCATTATCCCTCTTTGTGGAATCACGAAGATGAGGCCTACCCCAAATTTGATTATGGGGGAGTTATGCTTTCGCTTCTTCATAGAAGATGCTCCGTCGAAGTAGAGTTTCCATCGGGTATCACTCCCTCCTTTCTCCCCGTCGATCGTGTTAAACGCGTGCTCATCTGGCAATTCGCAGTTCAAGGGAGAGTCGGCAGCTATTGGATGCTCAGCGAGGAAGTTGGCGATGGCCTGGACTTTTACTACCTTGAGAGGATGATATGTTATCAAGAACTCCATCAAGAGGAGGGCCCATTTAGCGAGTCACCCTGTTAGTATGGCTCTTGACATCAAATATTTGAGAGGATCCACTTTTGATATGAGATGGACCTTGTGTGCCAGAGCATAGTGTCTGAGCTTCGTTATCGCGAAGATTAACGTCAGGTGGTGTTTTTCGATGGGGGGGGGTAGTTGTTTTCTGCCCCCAGAAGAACTCGACTCAAATAATAGAGAGCTCTCTCCTTCCCTTAGTCGTTCTCCTGTGCCCATAGCGCGCCTAAAGAACCTTCAAGGGCTCTTGTGTACAGGATGAGAGACTTTCCTTTGACAGGAGCGGTCAGTACCGGCGGATTCTGCAGGTATTGCTTGATTTCGTCCAGTGCGCTTTGGCATTTGCGATCTCAAACGAAAGGGGTTCTCTTCTTCATCAAGTGACTGTAGGGACAACATTTGCCGGAGAGGTTAGCTATGAACCGTTGAATATATGCGAGCCTTCCTTGAAGAGACCGCAGTTGTTTTAAAGTCCTTGGCGGAGGCATTTCCATGATCGCCTTGATCTTCGACGGGTCTATTTCGATGCCTCTATGTCGTACGATGAATCCTAGGAATTTTCCCGAGGAAACTCCGAATGCGCATTTCAGAGGGTTCATCTTCAAGTTGTATTTCCGAAGACGTTGGAACCCTATTTTTAGATGTTCCCAATGCTCCTCGTGTGATTTGCTTTTTACCACGAGGTCGTCAATATAGCACTCGACGATTTCGTGTATGAGGTCATCGAAAATCTTCGTCATTGCCCTCTGGTAGGTGGCTCCAGCGTTCTTCATACCGAAATGCATCACTTTATAGCAGAATATGCCCAGAGGAGTCCGGAAAGCGGTATGCTTCTGGTCCTCAGGATGCATCTTTATTTGATTATACCCTGACGAGCCGTCCATGAAAGAGAAGACTTCGTGAGTGGACGTGTTGTCTATCATCAACTCGGTAACTGGAATGGGAAAATCATCCTTCGAAAATGCTTTGTTGAGGTCCCGAAAGTCTACGCAGATGTGTACTGTCCCATTTTTTATCATCAGGACGATGTTGGCGATCCAGTCAGGATACTGAACCTCTTAGATGAAGCTGGAGTCGATTAGCTTCTTGAGCTCAGCATTGATGCTCATTTCATGTTCAAGCCGCATTCTTCTTGGTGTTTGTTTGATTGGCTTGACGTCCAGAGAAATCGCTAATTTATGCACCGCTATTTCCGGATCTGGCCCCGGCATCTCGGAGTAGTTCCATGCGAAACAGTCTTTATACTGCATGAGCACGTCTTTGAGCGTAGCCACCTTTTCTTCAGACAACATCTCACTGACGAACGTCGGCCGTGGGGTCGTTTTCCGTTCCCAAGTCAATTTTTCTGAGTTTATCTGCAGCAGTATGTATCCCATCTTCCAGCTCTTTTGGCACCGGTGGAAACTCTGAGATCACTTCGTCATCATCCTCGTTCTCGAAGCATTAGGAGAGGTCATCCATGTTCTTGGGCATTCGAGCTTTATTGGGCCTCTCTTTTTTGTGAAAAAGCCACTTTGGTTTTGAGAGAAACCGTTGTATCAGGATCCGTCTTGGGGTGAGCCCCCTTCACTTGCTTCCACGCTTTATATATAGATGAGGAAAGTTGTTTCAGGGAGCGAACTGGTTTCTGCTCTCGTGGGATGTCCATGGGCTGCGAAGACTTCTTCAATATTACGGTAGGAGAATTTTGTCTGACCTTTCGCAATAGTTTGAAGTTGTTCCCAGTTGGGACAACAACATTCACCACTGGGGTTGAAATAGGACCACACGGGGAACTGCCCCTAGCTCATTTTGTATGATGCCGATATCGACGTCGACCATTTCTTACGGTCGGGATTTGATTAGCTTCAGGATTTTGCTGAGCCTGCCCCATGTTTCCTTTGAGAGTTTGAATATTCTTCCCCCTGCGTCGACCTTGTTCCTTGGCATGTGCCAGTTGTTTGAGGACTGATTCCGTTGGCAAAACTGCTGCTTGGGGAGCCCGCCTGTGGAAGACAGACTTCCTCTAGGCTTCCTCCATCGGCGTTGAGGCACCGAGGGTGGGAGGTGAGAGAATCGACCCAAAGAGAAGACCGTTGATTTCTTGAAGAACCGAATTGCAGAGATTTGAGCTTGCAAGTGGCCCGTACTTGACTCTACCAGATATGACAGAGCCTGAGTTGCTAAGGTGGGAACAAACGCCATTCTTCATAGAGACGAAGCGCCGACTTCAGTATCCACTCCCCTAAGGGCAACCACAAACATACACACCGCGATTATCTGATCACGGGAAAAACACGACACACGAAGTGTGGAGTGGAAAGAGGAAAAGGTCCCACCGGGCGTGCCAGAATCTGTTCTCCGCCGAAAGCCGGGAAAGACAAACGTCTTGCCTGAATTTAGGGGCAGATGCTATTTGGTTTTATCCATCCACCTCTCCGAAAATGCTAAGTTGATTTATGACACCGTATATCGGAGGTTTGGACAGATGCGGCCGTTGTAGCAGACTTCGTCAGATTCCCCCTCATTTGAGGGTTTTTTTTTATTGTGGGGACGCTCTTCCCTGCAGGCGTAAGCCCCTGCAGTTAATTACGCTACCGCATCGCGGCAACACTTTCTCCTTCTCCAGATGGTCACTTCGTGTCGTGTGTGTTTGTTTAGTTTTTTGATTGCCCGTGGATTGTATATGGAGACTAATTTATGTTTTCGCCCGTAGGGCGTGGATTAGTCCAAATCCGTATTTTCTTAGATTTGGGTTTTGGTTTGGGTTTAAGGATCGTTAATCTCATTTGAGACTAATATCAACTTAAACGTTTGTTAAGAATACGTTAGTCTAATTTTAGACTAAGATCAACTTAACGTTTGTTAAGGATAGTTAGTCTAATTTTAGACTAAGATCTACTTAATGGGATCATTAGATCCAATAAAAAAGTATTTTGGCTCTATGACAGTTTAAAGACATCATAGTCTGTAAAGTTTAAGGACATCATAATCCATGAGTTTAAGGACCCCACAGTTCGTGGAATGTCTGGTTGTCGGGACCCGTTACCTCTCTGAAGACGTTAAAAGATTACAATGACAAATATCAGAGGAGTGAAGAGATGTACCCTTGAACCAATATTGGTTGGGACATCTGTAGTCCAATTTGGGACTAAGATCAAAGATATATGAGCATATGGGCTCAATTAATCTGAATTGGGGATTTGTGGCCAACTTGGGCTCGGCCCATTCAGTTAAAATGTTGGACATTTAATTAGGCTCGGTCCTTTTTCATTTAACAATCTTGAGCATTGATTTGGATTCTGACAACATTTTTTGTCTTTTATTAAGTGCTGAGCACTCATTATGGCTCTGGGGTTTATCATTTAAAGAACAATTTATATTCTCTCAGTGCACACGTGGGGCGCTTGGCACTGAGTACCAGACAATGAGCGCAGAGCGCTTCTTATGAAATAACGCACACGTGAGGAGCACTTGGCGCTGTGCGCCAGTCAATGAGCGCAGGGCGCTTCTTATGAAATAGCGCACACGTGAGGAGCACGTGGTGCGCTTGGCGCTGTGCGCCAGTCAATGAGCGTAGGGCGCTTCTTGTGAAATAGATCACACGTGAGGAGCACATGGCGCGCTTGGCGCTGTGCGCCAGTCAATGAGAGTAGGGCGCTTCTTGTGAAATAGCGCACACGTGAGGAGCACGTGGCGCGCTTGGCGTTGTGCGCCAGTCAATGAGCGCAGAGCACTTCTTGTGAAATAGCGCACACGTGAGGAGCACATGACGCGCTTGGCGCTGTGCGCCAGTCAATGAGTGCAGAGCGCTTCTTGTAAAATAGCGCACATGTGAGGAGCACGTGGCGCGCTTGGCGCTGTGCGCCGGACTTTGGAGTGCTGAGGTGCTTCTTTAAACTTGGAGCGCTAAGGCTCTGCAGCGCTGTGCGCTAGATTTGGAGCGCTGAGGCGCTCTTTTTAATTGGAGCGCTAAGGCTCTTTTTAGGCAGTTTTGCGCTCTGAGAATTAAATTTTCTCTTATAAGAGACTTTGGCTCATGGATTTAATAACAAAGTTCTTATTTTATATGAGATATTTCAATCTCTTATGTTTTTTGTGAAAGGCTTTGCCTTTATGGATCTGTGATCCAAAGAGAATTGAATTATTCTCCCATTTTTTATAATGAGATGTTATGATCTCTTTTGTGCAAGACAGTTTGTCTTATAGATGTATGATCTGATATAAGAACTAAGTTCGTTTTATGATGAGATACTTTGATCTCTTTATTTTATCTTGAAGAAATTCTTCTTTTGCTAAGGGTTTTGCTCCTCTTTGAATTTCTCAAAACTTGTGTGTGTGGGGGGGGGGGTTCCTCTATATCAGATATGAAGTCTTGGGGCCTTTATATATGGTAGGTTGATTTATTGAATCAGTTAATGAGATCTTTTCTCTAATTGATTTGGGGATTTCCCCGCTGTTGGATCTTTGATCCAAGGGCTTCTGTTTTACAGAAGATAATCTTCTTGTTTTTAACAAGATTGAGAAATCTTTTCTCATGCAGAATTTTTTCTGCACCATTGTGATTTTTAATCACCATTGGATCATTGATCCAACAGTGTTCTGATTTACAGAGCAAAATCTTTTTGTTTGGAAAGATTCTGAAGAATGTTTTCTTAACAGAATTTTATTCTGGTAACTTGATGATTTATCATCTTCGTTGGATCTTTGATCCAACGGTGGGGAACATTTAGTTCTGGCGCTGGCGCACTCGTGCTTTGCATGTGGGCGCTGCTTCAGAGCGCTGGCGCTCTTAGCGCTGGCGCACCCGTGCTTCGCACGTGAGCGCTTCTTGCGGGCACTTTTATGAAGCGCTGCTTCATTTCAAATTTTCAAAATTTGAACAGAGCCTTGTGTTCCTCTCCGAAAGACGCAGCGGAGACGCGGCGGACGTCTTGCCTGAATTTCGGGGCAGATGCTAATTGGTGCTATCCGTCCACCTCTCCGAAGATGCCAAGTTGATTTATGGCACCATATATCGAAGGTTTAAACGGATGCGGCCGATGTAGCAGACTTCGTGAGATTCCTCCTCGTTTGAGGGGTTTTTGATTGTGGGGACGCTCTTCCCTGCAGGCGCAAGCCCCAACAGTTAATTACGCTACCGCATCGCGGCAACAACTTTCTCCTTCTCCAGATGGTCACTTCGTGTCGTGGGTGTTTGTTTTGTGTTTGGTTGTCCGTGGATTGTATACGGAGACTAAGTTATGTTGTCGTCCGTAGGGCGTGGACTAGTCCAAATCCGTATATTTCTTAGATTTGGGTTTGGGGGTTGGGTTTAAGGATACATTAGCCTCGTTTGAGACTAAGATCAACTTAAACATTTGTTAAGGATACATTAGTCTGATTTTAGACTAAGATCAACTTAACGGGATCGTTTAGATCCAACAAAAGAGCAATTAAGACTCTATTGTTTAGTTTAGTGACATTGCGGTCGATTAGTTTAAGGACATTGCCGTCCATTGTTAGTTTAAGAACATCTCGGTCCAGGTTAAGGACATCATAATCCGTGGGTTTAAGGACCCCACAGTCCGTTGTTAGTTTTAAGACATTACGGTCGAGGTTAAGGACATCATAGTCCATGAGTTTAAGGACCTCACAGTCCGATGTTAGTTTAAAGACATCGCGGTCAAGGTTAAGGACATCATAGTCCATGGGTTTAAGGACCCCACAGTCCGATGTTAATTTTAAGATATCACGGTCAAGGTTAAGGAAATCATAGTCCATGAGTTTAAGGACCCCACAGTCCAGTTTAAAGACGTCATAGTCTGTGAAATGTGTGGTTGTCGGGACCCGTCACCTCTTTGAAGACGTTGAGTAATTACAACGTCGAATATCAAAGGAGTGAAGAGATGTACCCTTGAACCAAGGTGAGTTGGTTGAAAGAGCAGATGTGCTCAATTCAAAATAAGTTGAGGACTTATGGCCAGAATTGGGCTAAGTCCAATTAAAATGTTTTAACATTTTATTTTTGTTATGGCTATTAAGCCTTTATTTGGGTTTAGCCCTTTTAATAATGCTAGGCATTGGGCTCTGACATTTTTGTCTTGTATCAGAAACAAAGTTTGTTCTGACAGTGCGCCATGTGGTGCGTCAGGCGTGTTGTGCCAGTCAAAGAGCGCATTGCGCTTCTGTCGGGTAGCGCACACGAAGAGGACACGTGTCGTGCTTAGCGCTAGTTTGTTAGCGCATTGCGTTTTTAATTTATGAGCGCATTGCGCTAGTCTGTTGGCGCACCAGTGAGTGACACGTGGCGCGCTTGGCGCTAAGCGCCAGCCTATGAGCGCAGCGCTCTGTTTTAAAAGTGCAAGTGGTGTCTATGGTTGACACGTGGCACGTTTTGGCGCTGAGCACCGATCCAAGGAGCGCAAAGACGCAGTTCATGAGTGCAAGGCATTTTTCAGTAGCGCAAAGCGCATTTGATCAATTTTAAGATCAAAGAACAAATTTATGTTCTTCAAAGGAGGCTTTTCCTCAAGATCCAAGAACAAAAGTTCTTGTTTTTATAAAAGGCTCTGCCTTTATAGATCAAAAGATCTGTGAATGAAGTATTTTACTTCTTTTTATAATTTTATGATTAGATCTTTGATCTTTTCTTTTTTTATTAAAGTCCTTGGTCTTTTTTTCAGATCTCTGATCTTTTTAGAAGATGATTCTTCTTTTTATGAGATGATTTCATCTCTGTTGTTCAAGAACATAGTTCTTTACCTTGAAGATGAAGAAAAATCTTCTTTTCTTAAGAGCTTAATCTTTTTTGCATAGGGTTTCTCTCTCTCTTTTTTCTATCTTTTTTACTTTCCCTTCTGTATTCTCTATATGTTAGACTTGAAGTCTAGAGTCCTTTATATAGGGCCAAATGATTTGTTAAATCAGTTTTAAGAGATCTTTCTCTGATTGATTTGGGAATATTTCCCACCGTAGGATCTTTGATCCTAAGGCCTCCATTTTACAGAAGATAATCTTCTTGTTTCAATAAGATTGAAAAATCTTTCCATAACAGAATTTTAGTTCTGATTAATTAATAATTTATTATTAGTAGATATTTTGATCTGACGGTGGGGAATTTTTAATTTCAGCGCTGGCGCACCTTGCGCGAGCGCACATACGTTCGGCGCGTGGCACGCAGCGCAGAGCGCAGCGCAACTGCGCTAGCGCACCCATGTCTGACACGTGGCGCGCAGCGCAGAGCGTAGCGCAACTGCGCTTGCGCACCCGTGTCTGACACGTGGCGCGCAGCGCGCAGGCAACTGCGCTAGCGCACCCGTGTCTGACACGTGGCGCGCAGTGCACAGAATCTGAAGCGTTGCTTCAATTTAAATTATGAATTTTTAAAACAGAGCTTTGCTCTGATTGGGGGTGCGCTGCCTGGGACGCAGCGCACCTGGCGCCAGCGCTTCTGCGCTTGACATGTGGCGCGCAGCCTACGGGATCTGAAGCGTTGCTTCAATTTTTGAATTTTGAAATTCAAAACAGAGCTTTGCTCTGATTGGGGGAAACAAATGCCCCCCCACCATTGTGCTCATGTGATGCACATGTGAGTGCAGCGGTGACAACATCTAAGCCCTTGAATCAACTCAGAAGTTGAAGAGGCAGTTCAGTGCCTATAAATAGGATCTTTGGTCCCTTAGATGATTTCCATCTTCTTCTTGAGAATTTTATTCAGAGTCCTGCTCTTCAGTTAAGAACTTTCAAGAGTCAGAACTCTTTCCAAATTTAGGTAAAATTAATTTTTTTAATAAATTAAGGTTTTTACCCATTAACAGAGCCTTGCTCTTCATAGATCTTTGTTCTGAAGGAAAACCCTTTTAGGGTTTCATTAATAGAGCCTTGCTCTCATGAACCCATAGATATAAAAAGATCTATTCTTGGGGTTTCTTATCCCATGAATCAGAGCTCTGTTCTTTGATAATATATGTGGATTTTCTGATCTTTGATGAAGAACTCTTAAGAGTTTTTTCATGGATCTTTAAGATCCCAGAATTTTTCATTCTCAAGAATTAATTTTAATTTTAATTAATCTTTGATGGATTTTCCATCATCATTATAGTGCCAGGCTTTTTAAGGAATTTTATTCCTTCATGACCAGAGTTTGACAAGTGTCACTATGTTACAGAGTTTTGCTCTTAAAGAGAGATTTTCTCCTTTTCTCGAGGGATTTCTCATTTAGTGAGAATATTCCTTGAGAATTTCCCCATTAATTGACAGTCTCATCCAATGATGAGGCTGTTTTATTAATTGATGCATTGTCATCTGGATTTTGTGGGTCCACCTTTGGTCCCCTTTCCACTGCATTGCAGTGTGGTACAAATTTCAAAGTGCCGAGTGTCAGAATTTTGAAATTAAATTATAGTACTGACAATCGAATTCTGTTTTTTCTTGCAGATGACATGTCTTCCGATCTCTCTTTCCCGTTTTTCCGTTCAGAGGGAGGATTCCCTGAGGCACCTGTGGACCGGGAGGTTCTTGCGCTCATTAGAGACTATGACCCGGAACACAAAAACCTTCACTTGTGGGGTAGATGGTACGACCAGATAATCAGAGGTCGTCGAAGCTTCTCCTGTGCGACGCCATCAGACTCGATCTCGTCGATTTCGTATGCAGATGCGCCCCCGGTGAACTATGCCGTGGAGGTTGTCAATTAGACTTCGGAGGGTCTTCTTCAACCTTCGATTGCCGCCTACCCATGCAGCTGCTGACAGCTTTGGATACTTTGGGGCGACGCATATGCCAGGGCAAGTCGCGCCCTTGGGGACAACCTTACAACATCGGGTTGACTTCCCGACATTCGGCTGGAAATTTGCAGTGGGCAAGGTACATTTTGTCAGGGAAGAAGACGCAACTGCTGAAGATTGGTCTATACCCTGCGGTTTACGCTTCATTATTCCAATATTCTGCTCCTCCGACATGGTGGATTAAGGCGTTCTTGGAGCAATGGAACATCCCAACCCATACCTTTTTTCTACTGGACAGAGAAGTTTCCATCTCCTTAGAAGAATTTGCTGAAATTTCCGGTCTGGCGGTTAGGGGGGAACACTATGAGGAGCTTCTTCCTCCAGATGAGTATGTTTTTGCCACCAAGCCAGTGGTGATGGGCCTAACACCGGAGAACGCCATCCAGCACCAGTTTCCTAGTCTGATAAAGGTGATGAATATGTACGAGAGTCTTTTCTTGGAATCCGGAGGCCGGGGGGTCAGTTTCGCAGACTTCATTGCCCGGTTTCTTCGTCCGGAGATTCTATCGCAACGAGGCGAAAAATTTGCCAAGCTTGACGATCCCTTCGGCTTTGGCTTGGATCGTCGACCAGTAGTGGAAGATGATCAGAAGGTCTTTTATCTTCCCGATGCCGCGATCATCCCTCTGTCGGAAATCGCCGCTCCGGGCATTGACGAGGAGACTTTCTTTCTCGGGTTTCTCGGGCTATGGTTGTGTTGGTTCGCACTCCCCATGCACCCTCGCTATATGAGGTCGTCCGTCTTCTACCCAGCACATCGAATGGTGGCCGGAATACATGTGGCCATCGGGATTGCCGGGCTGGCCCACCTGTACCATGGTCTTAGCGTGGCGGCGGATACAACTGAATCGGGGGTGCATGCCGCAACTTCCCGATGCACTATTTTACTTCGTGGATGGAAATGCACGTGCTCGGAGTATTCGGTATTCATAAAGGCCCTCCTTTTTTCGAGAAGTGCAGATTCCCAAGAATTATGCGGCTGGTCGACGCTTCTATCGTGAATCCGTCTCAGCGGGAGGCTAGGGGCTTGCTTCTTCGTCCGCGCACGGTTGGGGCTGGTATGTCTTTCACGGACAAAGTCCTGACAATCGGCCAGGAAACTTCCAAGACGGTGCTGGCATTGCGCGACTCCTTTAAGGACGGGGCCTCCGTGTTGAAAGCCCGGGAGATTCTACACCTATATTCCATTAGGCCGGGCTTTCTCGTATTCAGGAAAAATGATGCGGCGCTTTTTATGAGATATAATCCCCATCATTTTGCCCAGCAGCTGAGTTATAACCAGGGGGTTCCACTGGAGGCGTTCTTGGAAGAACCTGCTGCCACCAGAGAGGGAATACGGAGTGCACTGCATCATTTTGTGCGCTTAAATACGGGCTCCTACTTCTTTATTAGCGAGCCGAGTTGCATTCCAAGAGCCCTTAACGTACACGGGGCCTGGTATCAACATGCGATGGGCGCTGTCATCAGAGAAAGAGGTGGCTGCTGCTCGATCGTAAGAGTGCGCCCCCTGCCAGCGATCGCTACGTCCCTTTAAAGCGACGGATCGCTGTCCCTCCTCCGCTAAGAAGGGTTGCTGCAGTTGAGCCTCTACGTATGCTAAGCCCCACGTGTAGATTGCCCCATGCTCCTGTGGAGATGGTGGACGTGCCATCGGTGCCCCTGCGCTCCCGTGGAGACGGTAACCGTAGCTTCACCCGAATCTGGCGTGGGCTCGGATATCGGGCCTCGCCGTCCTAAAGTGCCCACGAAGCGCAAGTTGGTTTTGGCTGCGACCGGAGTTCGCGCGCAGATGAGGAATAAGAAGTCGATCCTCTCTGCTGACGTTGTATTTGGTCAGGAACCTCATGCTCCTTACAGCGAGGGCTTGAGTGAGCACAGGACCAACAACGACCTATTTATGCCACCAGATGACACTGATCTGGCGGCTGCCATTGCAGCTTCTGAGCGATTGGCGAGCCATAAAGTGGGATTGCCTATCCTCGCGCAATCAGGTAACCATTAGCCGTATTTTTCATCATTGCGTCGTAATTCTATTATCGTGTTTTGACTGACGCTTTTCCTTCTTTAACAGGCATTTCTACCGAAGAAGCTCTCGCTGCTTCTCTCAAGACTTTCGAGGAAGAAGAACGACTTCGAGTATCCTTAGGCATCGGTACATTTCGGTTCACCATGTTCCTATTCCTCTTTCTTATGAGTAATCTAACCCTTTCTTTGTCTTATCGCAGGGACCACAACGCCGATCCCGTAAGCTGATGCGGAAATTCTTCCCGAGCCAGCTACCGAAGTCCCGGCCTCTTCGGCACTGCCGAAAGAGGCATTACTCAAAAAACCGATGACGGAAGCCTTGACAGCTCCAGAGGTAACCCTGGATGTAGACGATGACGTCCTGTTAAAGGAGGCTTCTAAAAGGTTTATTTTGACGGCTCGGGAGGAAAGGAAGCACCAAAGGCGCGCAGCAAGGGAGCGTAGTGCTGCTTTAGCTGCGGGAGCTGGTTCGAGCTCCGTTACTCCTGCTGCTACTCCTTCAGAGGAGTCTCTGGTTGCCTTGTCTACTGCTCACAGACGGGTGGCACGTGCGGCTTAGGAAGCAAATGGTAAATCAACTCCAGGTAATGTGCCTTGAGGCTCCGTTGTCAAAGTTTTAAACTATCGGTTTTCATATATCTTATCTTTGCAGAGCCGAGTCTTCCCGAAGAAGTGGCGGCGACCGCTGAGCCTGAGGGAGCGGTGGAGGAGGTAGCTGCTATTCCCGAACCCGAGGCGATGGCAGAGGTAGTGGCCGACGAGACGGCTACCACGGCCGAGCCTAAAGCAGCGGTGGATGAGACGGCTGCAATTACTGAGCCTGAGGTGGTGGCGAGCGAAACGGGTGTAATTGCTGGGTCTGATGTGGCCGCTCTTTCTCAAGAGTCGGGCACCGCTCCGATCATCGCTCTTCCTGCCTACGGTTCTCTCCGAGCGTCGCAAGCGTGACGACGGATCTCGTGGAGTCATGGGATGAGGCGACGGGAGGTGAGGCCACCCCGATGGAGGAGGGAGACGCCGTTGTTGAATCAAGTGACGCCCTTGTCACGGCTCCGGCTGGCGACTCATCAGGTAGATTTTAGGTTACCGCCCTTCTTTTTATTCTACAATCTTTCCTAACAAGGTTTATCTTGTTCTAATGCAGGTGCAGCTAGTGCTGATGTCGAGCTACTTGAGATAGCGCCGTCAGTTACCGCCCTGACGGTGACCACCTCTCTACCTTCTCTCGTACTGTCGCAGATACTGGAAGGTATGGATTTGTGACTCATCAGTATTATCTCTAGGCTGTATAATTCATGTACTAACGTTGTGTCTTTGTAGGAGTCTTTTTTGATCACCTGTACCAGGTGCTGCACCCCCACTTCTCCTTCCCGTCGGAGATTAGTCTGCCTGCTGGTGTCGGTGAGTATTAAACGACGTCCTTTCTTTAACGGGCAATCGCATTACTGCTAACTATTTTTTATATTGCTTGTAGCCTTACAAATTGAAGGAGGTGACGAGGTTGTCGTTGCGCTACCAGTACTCCCAGCTCTGCCTCCTGTTGCAGCCGGTATAGTAGACTCTATTTTTTGTGTATTTTCTTTATTTCTTGAGCCGACATCTGATTGTGATTTATTTTGCAGCAATCACATCGACTCCAGCCCCGTTCAAGTCTCTTATCATAATGCCGGCAGGGCCCTTTTCCAGACGTCCATCCTCAAAAGGTGTCGTGACCAGTCTGCGTATGCTGAGCGAATACGTCGAGGAGCTTGACGCGGAGGCTCATACATCTGCCGCAGATTTCGCTGCCGAGGTCAATCCAATGCTGGCGATGCTTGTGAACTTTCATAATGAAAACGTCGTCAAGTCTTGGGTTAATCACTGCAGGGAAATTGAAGCTTGCCTGCATGAGCTCGAGGTTGGATGTCCTACTCCAGAAGTCTTGGCTATGAACGCTCAGCGGGCTGTGTGGGTTGAGCAGAGCACTCCCTACTTCCGTCATCTTGAACAAGAGGCGACTTTAAAACGTAAGGAGTGCGGAGAGACTTCGAGCGAATCTGCCCGACTGCATGCTCAGGTTGATGCAAATGCTGCACTGTTGAAAGTTATCTTTGAAGGCCTTCTGCGATGCATCTCTGATGGGTTAACACTGAGGCAGCAGCTTGACGTCGTTGAGCGGGATGCACAAAATCACGGGGCAGCTCAGCAGGCATTCGAGGAGCAGCTTTCATCTTATTTGCAGCAACGAGCTCAGGTTGAAGCAGAGTTGGCCGCGACAGCTGACCATGACGAGAGGCTGAGGGGAGTGCATGAGCAATTGATTGGCCTACTTAAGACGCTTCCCTCCCAATAGTTGCTTCTGCATCATTTGTAAATTTTGAATAAAATATATTCATTCCTTTATTCTTTCATATGATGTATTTTGTACCTAATTGCATACATGAATAAAAGATACATTTCTTTCGCAATGTATTGTGTCATCTTTCTGCTTACTTCTTTCTTTTGTTATCAGTATGTCACCTTAGCAAACATAGCCGGCAGATGATAGGGTGAGCATCTTGTTTTGGCTTCTTCGAGGGGTAGTGATGGCTTAGAAAGCAGGTTCAGATCTGCTACCTAAGACTTTTCAACTTTATGAACCGTGAGGGTCTCATAAAGACTTTTCTCCCTACCGGTCGAGAGGATCCCGTAGGTGTAATTTCTCCTTAAGAATCATGAGGATTCCTAAGTGTGTTTTCTCTTGAAAATCGTAAGGATCTCACAAGAGAATTTTCCCTCTTACAAGTCGAGAGGACCCGTAAGCGGTTGTTTCCCTCCTTGTCGAGATTCGACTTTGGAGAGTGTGGCCTGTGAATAGTATGCAAAAGTCCATTTTGGACCGACTTGCAAGGCCCCAGTGCTTAGGAAACCGGTTCTTATCCCGATTGCCTAAGGCTTTTCCCTACGAGTCGAGACGAATCGAGCATTTCTCGCAAGGATATCCTAACGTCACAGTTAACCTCTGCTCTTTACGACAAAGGCCCGTTAGGGTCTGTGGTACTAGGGTTTTGTCCGTCGTACCGTCGCGTTGGCTGATATATTCCTCGATAGGAAATCTTGCTATTCGAGTAGCCTTGTGACTGTCATGTCTCTGATCCCTTCGGGGGCTGGACAAGACGTCTTCAAGCAATCTTCTTAGGTAGTTTGACCGTCAGAAGAGAAAGCGTTAGGAATTTTGCCATGCCGCTTTTTACTTGAGGTTAGGCTCATTATGGAGAGCCCCGATGAGTCATAACCATTCCGCACTGGTGTAGGATGATCTCTGATAGTCTTTCAGGTTTCATATGAGTTGCCGTCAAGATCCTGAAGCTAGGAATCTGGCATTTGCTTCGTTTGCTGGCAATGCGTCTGCTGTAACGAGACGAATGTTGCGGTTGTCTTTAGGTTGCGGGTGAACCATCGAGGCTTAGAACTAGGGATTTTTCCGTGGCTCCGTTGTTTGATTGTCGCATCTGAATCCTGCTGGAGGAAGAACGCTGTGGTGACATCTCGTCGTCTGCTGTATCGAGACGAACGTCGAGGTGGTGACCACTCCGCGCTGGTATAGGATGATCTCCGATAGTCTTTCTAGTTTTATACGAGTAACCATCAAGACCCTGAAGTTAGGAATTTGGCCTTCGCTTTGTTTGCTTTGGAGTGTCCGAATCCTGTTGGAGGAAGGACGCTGTAGTGACATCTCGTCTGCTGTATCGAGATGAACGTCGAGGTGGTGACCACTCCATGTGGGATGATCTCCGGTAGTCTTTCAGGTTTTATATGAGTTACCGTCAAGACCCTGAAGCTAGGAATTTGGCATTCGCTTCATTTTGTTTTGACCGTGAGGTCCTTTGTTGACGTTGCATCTGCATCCTGATGGACTGCGAAGGAGCGTCATTGTTGACATTGCGTCTGGTGTAACGAGACGAATGCTGAGGTGGAGCTGGGATTTTGCCATTACTCCGCTTTGTTTCGTTCGTGAGGTCGTTTGTTGACGTTGCATCTGTATCCTTCTGGACTACGAAAGAACGCCGTTGTTGACATTGCGTCTGCTGTAACGAGACGAATGCTGAGGTGGAGCTGGGATTTTTCCGTTACACCGCTTTGTTTCGTTGTGTCGCTTCCGTGCCTTGCTGGCATAAGGAGGAACGTTGTTGTTGGCCTTCTGGGATGCAGATGTGACCGTCGAGACTTGGCTCTCTTTCTGATGGAGCTTGGTGGGATTATATGGTTCCCTCTTTATTTGTGCCCCTGGATTGTATACAGGGATCGATGTGATCTCACATGTAGGGTAAAAGTTTTATTCTTTCATTTTTTTATTTCCGCGATTCTCTATCATTTCAGCTTTTATATCGCGAAGTTCGTGATTGCCCAATCATTTCGGCTATTTTTCGCGGTGCCCAATCATTTCGGCTATTTTTCGCGGTGCCCAATCATTTCGGCTATTTTTTCTTTTTACTCGCTGCTTTTATTGCGAGTTGCCCAATCATTTCGGCTATTTTGCATGCATACATTTTTACTAGCTGATTTTGTTTGCAAGTCTCCCCATCATTTCGGCTATTTCGTATGCATGTGTGGCTCGCCTTTTTTTTTTGCTGCAAGCTTAGATCTAGACACCGATTTCGGCATCAGCACTGCTACAACTGGAATCATCATTTGCCAGGAGCGAATCATCATTTGCCACTGTCGATGTTGAACAAAGGTGGCTTAGCAAACAGGGTTCAGATCCTGTCGACTAAGGCTTTTTTGACTTCATGAGCCGTAAGGGTCTCATAAAGGTATTTCTTCCTACGAGTCATGAGGATCACGTAGGTGCGTTTTCTCCCTAAGAATCGTGAGGATTCCTAAGTGTGTGTTCTCTTATAAGTCGTAAGGATCTTACAAGAGTATTTTTTCCTTATAAGTCGAGAGGACTTACAAGTGTTGTTTGCTGTACGAGCATATCCCTAGTCACGAATGGGACTTTGTTAGGGAAATGTTTATTCGCGTCCGTGGATTATATACAAGGGTCAGTATTGAGACGCTCGTAGGGCAACATTGGAGATTGTGATGGCTTAAGATCAGATTTAGATCCCTGTAGCTTAAGGCTTTTGAATCCTATGAGTCGTGAGGGTCCCATAGGAGGCTTCTCCTTATGAGTCGTGAGGATTTCGTAAGTGTAATTTCTCCTTAGGAATCGTGGGGATTCCTAAGTGTGTTGCTCCCTTATGAGTCGTAAGGATCTCACGCAGGTGGTTTCTCCTCATAAGGTCGAGGGGACCTTGCAAATGTCTTTTAACGAGATTGCGCCCTTTCGGGTTTTCACAAAAACTCGCCGGTAGCCCTGCTGTTTTTACTCACGGCGCCCTTTCGGGTTTTCATCCGTGCCCATTTTTCTTGTGGACGTACCATTTTTTTTAACGAGTCTGCGCCCTTTCGGGTTTTCACAAAAACTCGCCGGTAGCCCTGCTGTTTTTACTCACGGAGCCCTTTCGGGTTTTCATCCGTGCCCATTTTGCTTGTGGACGTACTATTTTTTTGTCAGCCTTAGGATGCTGCGGTTCGTAGTAGTTTATCGACGTTTCGGTCAACAGCCAGTTTCAGGACATGGTGGTCAATGGTTAGTTTAAGGACATTTCGGTCCATCACTGGTTTTAGGATATAACGGTCCTTCACTGTCATATTTGAGGTGAATTTCTAGTTTACGGACCTCTCGGTCCATGGGGATTTCTCTATGAATAAGCACGATGCCCTCGGCATGTCCACCTTTTTAGGGACGTGAGGTTGTGGCGGGTTCACTTTCCAGTTTTCGGACAGCGCGAACTTGCCCTGCTGATATTGGTCTTCAACCCAATTTTTGAAGACGAAGCAATTTTCGATCGGATGGCCCAATACTTGGTGGTAGGGGCAGTAATTGGGATTGTTGACATCGTACAGTTGTAGTGGGTGTTTCGGCTCTGGTAGAGTGATAAGCTTGTTGCGCACTGCTAGTTCGAACAGTCTCCTTGTTTCATCCCGGGGAAATGAGTAAGGACGTTTCAACTTCTCATCGAGGGATTTTCGCTTGTTGCTTTCGCGAACAACCGGTCTCGGGCCATTCGATTGTTGTTGAGCGTTGGCGATGAAGGCCGTTTTTTCCTTCCCCTTATCCTTTATGTTCGATCCCTTGTTTGCGGGTCCGAGATTCTTTCCGGGTAGCGTGTGATTGCACGGCTGAATGTTCTCGCAACTCCTCAGTTCTTTCGTTTCAGAGATAGATTCCTTGAAGAGAAGGCCGAGGGCTATTTCTTCGTCGGAGTCGCTCCCGAAGGTGAGAACTCGCGATCCCCCGGGATCAACCCTATGACAATTGCCGGCAATTCTTTTATGCTCATATGTCGTATTTTTCCGCTGTCTACGAGCTTCACGCTTTGTCCTCTTGAAGTGTTGCCTGTGAGCGACATACCCTTGCCACCAACACTTAAAGGAGTTGCAGTCTTCAGTAGGGTGTGCGATCTTCTGATGATATAAGCAGAAGTTAGGATGTACATCCGCTTCATCAAGATGTATACCGCCAGGAGAATTTTCTCTGATAGAGGGCAGCTTCATCCCCATCGATATGGCTTTGGCGAACCTTTTCCTTGTCTTGAACCTGCTTTTATTTGCGGCCGATATGCTTTGATCTGGTGGGAGTGTTTCAACCCTTTCGTCCAGTCGCCGGCGTTTGGCTTTTTCAAATATGGCCATCTCGCACTCCCGATCAGCTTTGCTTTTTAGACGAGCTTCGTTCAGGAATGCGTCAATTATTTCTTCTGATGATTCTAGAAGTTCCAGAGTAGGATCTGCTCCTAATTTTCTTGCATCAGGAGCTTCTTCACCATTTATTAACGAGTGAGTGATCACATGGCAGCTTTTTCTACCTCGGGCTCTAGCGTACTTTTCCACCTCACGGCTGGGCATGTGTGAAGATTCTTCAGCATTCTTTTCGTCTTGGCTGAAAGAGCGACCTCCCATGGAGCTTTTTTTTATAAAAGAGCACGATGCCCTCGGCATGTCCACTTTTTTAGGAGCATGAGGTTGTGGCGGGTTCACCTTCCAGTTTTCGGATAATGCGAACTTACCTTGCTGGTATTGGTCCTCAATCCAGCCTTTGAAAACGAATCTTCGATTGGATGGCTTATTGCTTGGTGGTAAGGGCAGTAATTAGGATTGTTGACATCGCCTGACTACAACGGACGTTTTGAATCCGGCAAATTGATGAGTCTGTTGCGCACTGCTAGCTCGAACAGCCTCCTCGTTTTTTCCTGGGGAAACGAGTAAGGTCGTCCCAGTCTCTCCTCGAGGGATGGGCATGGACGCACGTTGTTTTGGCAAACAACCGGCTTTAAGTTGATCGGCTGTTGTTGAGTATTGGCAACGAAAGTTGCTTTTCCTTTCCCCTTTTCATTCTGAGGATCCGGCTTCGGAGGAGACGGTCTATGACCCATCTGATCCATCTGGGCTAGTTTGTTGATTAAAGCATGGAATGTGGTCGGTTTTAAGAACAGGCTTCACCCTGGTATTGATCAATGTCGTTATTGGGGTGCGTTCACTAGCACTTGCGAATCGTTGGGTGAATAACAACTCCATTTCTGTGAAAGTTTTGATGGTGTCGTTTGGAAGTTCGGAGTACCACTCAAATGTCGTCTCCGATAAGCTGCCGACGAATTGGTGGAGCAAAAGTTTATCATCGCCGTTGGTGTTGCCACAAAGAGCCCTGAACTGGGCGATATGTTGATGGGGATTGCTTGTCCCCTTGTACACATGGAACTTGGGGATCGTGTAGCCCAGCGGGTGCTTTATTTGATCATACCAGCCTGGATACGGTCGCCCAGTTCTAACAATTTGCCCAGCCGTTTCATTCGCCTAGTGAACTCATATCTGCTGAGCGATATAATCATCCAGGGCGGACTTGGAAATAGTTTCCTCCTTGGCTGCTGAAAGAGCCGGAGGTGGATTTGATGTTTTTCCTTTATCATTTTCAATTATCACCGGAGGATCTTCGGCTGGGGGATCCGGCTGGATCATCATGCCCACCATATCTTGGAATAGAAGGGTCATTTGCTTTATATTAGCCGCTTGTTCCGCAGCCTCTTTGTCCTTCTTCTCAAGAATTCTCCGAAGGAATTCAGCATCAGTTTCCTGACCACGGCGCTGCTCCGTGGATGTTTCTTGGCTTTCTTTTGGCCCGGTGAATGAGGCCATCGCAATCATCATCTCCTGAAGTTTCTGCTGCTACTGTTCCTGAGCTCTCGTGATGGATCGGGTGAGTGGTCGGTGGCCCGTAGAAGCGCGGCTATCCTCTTTCCCGGATGCCATGTAGACGGTATGCACCACCATGCCCCCAGACTTAGGGCGTTTGGGCTCAGTGACTTTGACATTTGTCGCAGGCATGGGGATTTTCTCCGGCCTTCTCCTCTTATGAGCGGTCGAAGTTGAGGGGGCCGTTGCAGTGGGCACCCAAGTAGCCATCGCTTTCTGTGGCTTAACAGAACGGTTTTCTTCCTGTCGGACCTTCAGCTTCTTCTATCGGCGGAGATAGTCCTGATCAACCACCGACTCTCGGACTTGTCGCCAGATTTTGTAAACTTTGGAAGACAGCCGTTGAGGGGACTGCTACGTCTTTATTTCCGTGACAGTCTCCACCGGTGGCGGGGATCTTTTCAGTACGGCAGTAGGCGAGTTCCTGCGTACCTTGTTCAGCAGTTCAAAACTGTTCCCGGTTGGAACAGCAGCATTAACTTCCACTGTTGGAGCTGGTGGAGTTAGCCCAGAGGGGGAGTTGCCCCCGGCCTTCCTTACTCGGCGCCAGTGGCGACGTCGAGCGTGTCGGGTCGTTGGTGTTGGTTCAGCGATGGGAATGGCTTTGTCTTGCCCCCTATCCAAGTGAGGGGTTGTTGCTGGCGTCAGTCTCTTGAAGACTGATTTCCGTTGAGAAGCGGTATCCAAACGATCAAAAACAGAATTCTAAGCAGGGACATGAACCATAGTGGGAACCGGAACAGCCGGTCTTGCAAAAACTAACCCTTTGGTTTGGGAAGCCACCTTGACGACTTCGGGAGCAGGGTTGGTCACTCTTTTCGGAATAACCTTTTCTTGAGGTGCAGGCTTCATCTTGGGCCCACCTGAACTTTGGCCCAATCTGGAGAAGACCGAGGTGTTGGAGCTGGACGATCCGTTGAGAGGGGCCGCAGTAATTGTAAGCCGATCAAAGACCAACTTCTTGGGAGCATCCGGTGTTGGCACAGGAGCGGTGAAGCTCGTTGGCGGGAGCATGGTCCCGAAAAACAATCCCGTGGTGGCTTGAGTGACCTGTTCCACCGGCATTGTGAACAGGGAGGCTGCTTGGGGACCGTAGGCTATGCCTCCAGACGAGGCAGAGCGCGAATTGCAGTTGCAGTTGGAGCACTTATTGATCCTTCGCTTTCTGCACCAAGCAAACGCCAAATCTTAGTAACTCGAACCCAAGGGCAACCATATCAAACCACGATTCGTTCGCGAACACGACATGCAAAGTGTGGAGTGGAAAGAGGAAAAGGTCCCACCGGGCGTGCCAGAATCTGTTCCCCGCCGAAAGACGCGGCGGACGTCTTGCCTGAATTTCGGTACAGATGCTAATTGGTGCTATCCGTCCACCTCTCCTAAGATGCCAAGTTGATTTATGGCACAATATATCGAAGGTTTAAACGGATGCGGCCAATGTAGCAGACTTCGTCAGATTCCCCCTCGTTTGAGGGGTTTTTGATTGTGGGGACGCTCTTCCCTGCAGGCTCAAGCCCCTGCAGTTAATTACGCTACCATATCGCGGTAACAACTTTCTCCTTCTCCAGATGGTCACTTCGTGTCGTGGGTGTTTTTTTGTGTTTGGTTGCCCGTGGATTGCATACGGAGACTAAGTTATGTTGTCGCCCGTAGGGCGTGGACTCGTCCAAATCCATATCTTTATTAGATTTGGGTTTGGGGGTTGGGTTTAAGGATACGTTAGCCTCGTTTGAGACTAAGATCAACTTAAACGTTTTTTAAGGATACGTTAGTCTGATTTTAGACTAAGATCAACTTAATGGGATCGTTTAGATCCAACAAAAGAGCAATTGAGACTCTATTGTTTAGTTTAGTGGCATTGTGGTTGATTAGTTTAAGGACATTGTGGTCCATTGTTAGTTTAAGGACATCTCGGTCCAGGTTAAGGACATCATAGTCCGTGGGTTTAAGGACCCTACAGTCCGTTGTTAGTTTTAAGACATTACGGTCGAGGTTAAGGACATCATAGTCCATGAGTTTAAGGAACCCACGGTCCGATGTTAGTTTAAAGACATCGCGGTCAAGGTTAACGGCATCATAGTCCTTGGGTTTAAGGACCCCACAGTCCGATGTTAGTTTTAAGACATTACGTTCGAGATTAAGGACATCATAGTCCATGAGTTTAAGGACCCCACAGTCCAGTTTAAAGACATCATAGTCTGTGAAATGTGTGGTTGTCGGGACCCGTCACCTCTTTGAAGACGTTGAGGAATTACAACGACGAATATCAAAGGAGTGAAGAGATGTACCCTTGAACCAAGGTGAGTTGGTTGAAAGAGCAGATGTGCTCAATTCAAAATAGGTTGAGGACTTATGGCCAGAATTGGGCTAAGTCCAATTAAAATGTTTTAACATTTTATTTTTGTTCTGGCTATTAAGCCTTTATTTGGGCTCAGCCCTTTTAATAATGCTAGGCATTGGGCTCTGACATTTTTGTCTTGTATCAGAAACAAAGTTTGTTCTGACAGTGCACCACGTGGCGCGCCAGACGCGTTGCGCCAGTCAAAGAGCGCATTGCGCTTCTGTCGGGTAGCGCACACGAAGAGGACACGTGGCGTTCTTAGCGTTAAGCGCTAATTTGTTAGCGCATTACACTTTTAATTTATGAGCGCTTTGCGCTAGTCTGTTGGCGCGCCAGCGAGTGACACGTGGCGCGCTTGGCGCTGAGCGCCAGCCTATGAGCGCAGCGCTCTGTTTTCAGGAGCGCAAAGCGCAAGTGGTGTCTATGGTTGACACGTGGCACGTTTTGGCGCTGAGCGCCGATCCAAGGAGCGCAAAGGCGCAGTTCATGAATGCAAGGCACTTTTCAGTAGCGCAAAGTGCATTTGATCAATTTTAAGATCAAAGAACAAATTTATGTTCTTCAAAGGAGGTTTTTTTCCTCAAGATTCAAGAACAAAAGTTCTTGTTTTTATAAAAGGCTCTGCCTTTATAGATCAAAAGATCTGTGAATGAAGTATTTTACTTCTTTTTATAATTTTATGATTAGATCTTTGATCTTTTCTTTTTTTCAGATCTCTGATCTTTTTAGAAGATGGTTCTTCTTTTTACGAGATGATTTCATTTCTGTTGTTCAAGAACATAGTTCTTTACCTTGAAGATGAAGAAAATCTTCTTTTCTTAAGAGCTTGCTCATTTTTGCAGAAGGTTTCTCTCTCTCTTTTTTCTATCTTTTTTTCTTTCCCTTCTGCATTCTCTATATCTTAGACTTGAAGTCTATGGTCCTTTATATATGGCCATATGATTTGTTAAATCAGTTTTAAGAGATCTTTATGATTGATTTGGGAATATTTCCCACCGTTGGATCTTTGATCCTAAGGCCTCCATTTTACAGAAGATAATCTTCTTGTTTCAATAAGATTGAAAAATCTTTCCATAACAGAATTTTAGTTTTGATTAATTAATAATTTATTATTAGTAGATATTTTGATATGACGGTGGGGAATTTTTAATCCCAGCGCTTATGCACCTTGCGCTAGCGCATATACGTTCGACATGTGACGCGCAGCGCAACTGCGCTGGCGCACATATGTCTGACACGTGGCGCGCAGCGCGCAACGCATAGAATCTGAAGCGTTGCTTCAATTTAAATTTTGAATTTTTAAAACAGAGCTTTGCTCTAATTGGGGGTGCGCTGCCTGGGGCGCAGCGCACCTGGCACCAGCGCGTCTGCGCTTGACACGTGGTGCGCAGCGCGCAGGATCTGAAGCGTTGCTTCAATTTTTGATTTTTGAAATTCAAAATAGAGCTTTGCTCTAATTGGGGGAAACACCTTGCTCTGATTGGAGGAAACAGATCCCCCATTAACGAACCTGTCTCTCCATTAATAGGTGGTCTCACTCATCACGCGGGCGTGACGTCGGGAGCGTAACGGCCGGTGTGATTCTCGCGCCTGCCCTGCCTGCTGCCACCGCTATATAAACCCCTTCTTCAGACGGTTCAAGTAAGCCATTTTTACTCCACTAAGCCGTTACTCTGCTCGGATCTCTAGTTTAACTTGACCGTCGGAGGGTCCTCGGTGGTACAACCACCCCGGGACTTTCTTGTAGGTAGCTTGGCAACCACAACCTCAAACCCGTTGAGATCCACACTCTTCAGGAGCGACGGCCTTCAGATCCAACCTCAGCCACCCATCGCCGCCATCAGCAGATCAACGGAAGGCAACATCTGAAGGAGATTCATGCCTCCATCACACCATGATCGTGCCGTTGCTGTCGTCGTCGTCATCACGGTTGTGTCCCCGATCATCTTCATGCAAATGAACTCCTCACTTGTTTACATGCTATTTTATTCATATCGATAAATATACAGAATATCGAAAATACCATAACAATTTTACTAATAAGTCATGATCGATTTGGCAATACTGTTTGGAACATAATCGAACTTATTATGTTGAAATTAATGTCTTATAGAAACCGGTGATTTAATTTCGTATAGGCCAAATAATTGAATCGACTTTTCGACCGTTAATCGGTTGCTAAATCTATGTGTTCAATACGAAATATTATGTGTAAACTTGATCAAATTTGGCGAAACTTGTTATAAATAGATCCGTTTGCTGATAAAGAATATCATGCAGGAATTTGGGTTAAAAATAGTGAAGTTTACATCATGTAATGACACCCCCATTGAGCTTCATCAAATCTGAAATTTCTCGCACACGTAGCTTATGAAAATCGTAGTAAATTGGATATATACCAAAACATTGTGTTTGAGGACCCGTATCGAAGCCGGATCGATAAAATATAACCCCCTGTGTTTTATATTTCGACACTGCTACAACACGATGACGAAAACTGAGGCGATTCATGGCTCTAGACTGCAGTCCAGAGCTAGATTCTTTACCTTTACCCGTTTTGGAACGCATGTTTCTCCCTGTTTAAGTGCGCAAGTGTGTGGAACCGTACATTAAAGTTTATATAATTGAATTATCTTTCCAACGGTACAGGTCTCATTGCATTTCAGTGTCTTTTGATATTTATAATATTTTTTAAACCGTCGATGTGTGTTGCAGTTTCGTGCAAAACCAGAGTGTATACCTTAACCTTAGACAGTTCATATCTCTCTGCTTAAAATGGATATTATTGATCCGTCTAATGCTTTGGAAGCATAACAGATAAATATAAATATTATCTAACTGTAGCGTTGCCTAATTATGATCTCAACAGGGAGTAAAACGTGTTACGAAACGGACTTCCAGTTCAGAAATTGGATTTCCAGCAGTAAACACTTAAAATGGAATGACCATAACTCGCAAACCTGATATCCGATTGACTCGAAACCAATTTTTCTGGATAGATAATTTAATACACTGTTTATTCTTTTTATATTGTTTTGCCAAATTATGCATGTGTGATTTTATATGATTTTTCTAATCCAACCGATACCGGTTGCTCATATGTTTTTAGCAGTGCATTTACTGTATCCCCATCATGTTGCATGAGTGTTATACCGTTGTAAATAGTGCTCATTTGCATCGATATCCTAGCGACCGTGTTACATTACCAAGTGATAAATGTTAGTGATTGGATTGTGGCAAGTACGTTAGTGTAAAAGCGTGACTGAATAACGGAAGTGATACGTACTTGTACACAATCAGCGGAACCAGTTAGTTATTGCATTGTCGACGCCTATGAGACATATATAAGTATAGCTATAACTGGTATGAGACGGATATAAAAGCACTTATATAAGTGCCATAGGTAAGACATCGAGCACTATCCATTTATCTTGGATACCAGTCGAGACATGCTTGATGGAGACTCTGTCTCCAGTTCTCGTGTTGACTTGTCATGGAATGACTAGTATTTAGATTCATGGTTGGTGTTTGATATAGACCGCGGGGTGTGGGGTAGTTTGAGTGTGAGTTCGATCAACAAAATCTCAGAAGTCCCACTTCCGGCATATGTAGTGATTTCGGGATTTGTACCGATAGTGTTTCTGATTTTTACTGATCGTGATTCAGGCCCGTGTTCCCTTGCCCCTGGGGCTTACTCTTGGGTTGGAGATACTTCTGCGATGGTTGACGCTCATACTTGGACTGACGATAGGTTTAGTGACTTGGACATTGAGACTTAGAGACTGATAGCTTTAGTGACATGGACATTGCATTGATTACTGATTTGATACACCTGTTTTATCGTTACATATACCGGTTATTTCATACTCATGCCATTACTCTATGCTTACTGCTTTATATTTATCATCGTTGCACATTATATATGTATATATTGCTATTGTGTCGCTTTGACGACCTGAGTATGCATACTCAGAATGAGAATTGGACTCAGCTCGAATCAGGACCTTTCTTATCTTGAGGACATTGCGGACATCTAGATCAGCGACGTCAGCACTATCATTCCCTTTGACTCTATCTGGTTGGTTTTATATCTATTTTAATAGAATTAGTGATTGTATTTCTCATTACTTGTGCTATGATTACTGATTACTACGTAATGTTAGAAGCCGAAGTGTGACTACGACATGATATTTTCTTGACCGAAGGAGCATGGCTGGCTTTGTCACCCCTCGTATTCCGTATTTTAGGAAGCGGGGCATGACATGAAAGGGAGTGGGGCTCGTTGGCGGCGGTGGTGAGGGAGAAAGCTTGGAGGGGACGAAGGAGAGTGAGTGGAGCAAGATGGGAAAAGAAGGGAGAGGGGGCTCAGTTGAGAAAGACCGACGTTGAGGAGATCATGGGGGTCGGTGCGCAGATCACGCGGCCGTTGGCGACGAGGTGGCGCGGGTCTCGCGGAGGCAGCACGAGAATAGTGGAAAGATTTGTTGGTGAGCAGGGGCAGCGTGGATCGTGCGGGTGGCCGTTGGAGGGGCTTGGTTAAGGGCGCGCGCCGTTCACGCGGCGACGATAGCGAAGAAGGAAGGGACGTGAGGGAGGAAGGCGTGAAAAGAAAGAGAAGGTGAAGAAGAAGAAGTGAGGGGGTAACGGGTCGGGTCGGGTAGTTTTAGGGTTTAGATTAGGAAATTAAAATAAAATAAATAAAAAATATATAAAAATGTGCAAAAATAATATGAAAAATCTGGAAAAATATATACATAGAACTGGGGATTTACAGTTTGTATGGATTGGTTAAATATAGCAGGCTACTATGCAGACACTGCAGTAAAAATTTCCAAGGAGTTTTTGACTACCATTTCGGGACCGAGGGTTTTTGACAGCGGAAAAAATTAATTGTTTTTTTTTGACAATTTACCCTAAATTTTAATAAGTAGGTATTTAATTAGAAGATATAAATAGGTGGCCATTTTTAATAAATTAATTCCTAAATTCTACTAACCCTGTCCACCTTTTTCATTTTTTGAGATATCCCAATTAAACTTTAAAAATACTATAAAACCAAATGAACTACCAATAATATATGAAATCATTAGTTTGATTAGCTTGTGTAAGTCACAATTAGACCGAATAATCCCAAAATGTCTTAGAGATAGATTGAATAGCCTCGAAATGAACGGAATATGATATTTTATGAGAAAAATACATTTCAACTTTTTTACGAAAATACCCTTCGATGGAGGTTTATAGCATATTTAAAGATCAATGGGGTTATCTAAAAATCCTTAAAATACGGAAGGGACGGGGTTTAATAAAATTTACTTAAACTCATCAATGAAGAAAAGGGGCATCCAATAATACGGAGACAATAGTTTAGTTGGAACAACATGAGAAGCGGGGACCAGAGCGGACAGCACGTCAATTTTTTGGTGACAAAAAAACCAGTGGGAGGTGAGGTGTCACAGCCCTTGTTCGATGGGCAAAACAGTCATTCTGCCGTTGAATGAGAGCTACGTTTCTGAGTTCCATCTTTTGTCGACGAATTCTACAAGTTCCATCTTGTGAGGTTTTAACATAAAAACCTAACATATTAAGAGTTGGATGCAAATGTTTTTCATTATCATTTATCATTCGGGCTAAGATCAATTGGCGTGTGAAAAGAAATAGTCGTCTTCTGGAACAATAATTGTTGTTATAATACTTCTGCCTGATTCAGATGCTTCGATGATGGCGCTCAATGGATTCGCTTGATAAAGAATGCATGATATCTTTAACTATGAGAAGGTGAAATGATAATTAAGAACACATCTTGCACTTTTCATTGATGATTGCACATGTTTAGATCTCTCGAAAATTTTATTTGAACAAAATGTATGTCTTAAAAATATTCTATTTTGCAACATTTTATATATCTGAGTTTGATATCCATATACAAAACAATTTTACAAAAGTAGTGAGTTAGAACTATATTTGGCCTCATCATGTCACCTAATTTACACAGTTGGCAATGGTAATGAAGAATTTGAACCACTAGTTATAATTAATGTTTAAATTTAGAGCCATACAACTTTTATTACTGTTTGTCCATTCTTGCCCCATGATAAAATAATGAGTAGAGACATAACAGTATGATTTAAAAGGTAAATTAAGAAATTATTTTCTTAGCTTCCTAAAAGAAGATAGCTTGCTTAAATTAAGACATTTGTGCAGTGAAAAGGAATTTTAAATTGGTATAAATCAATCAAACTTGGAATTTATTTGGTGCTTGGCGTGCATCATAGGTCATTGCAAAACCTTCCTATATAAGTATTATTTTTATATATAAAAAACAATGAAAGAAATAAAATTAAAAAAGAAGAGAGAAAAAAATGACAGCTGTGGGATTTGAACCCACGCCCTTGCGGACCAGAGCCTAAATCTGGCGCCTTAGACCACTCGGCCAAACTGTCATTTGCTAATTGTTTCATATTTAAATAAACTTAAATTAAATTTTACAGTAAAGACAATTAAAAAGTTCACACATGTATATTTTCTTTATCATAAGCCCAGGTTTTGATATGAACACTTTAGGCAAATGTCCGATTAAAAAAATTCAATATTCAGATCGGGACTATGGACTATGCTATCGAAGATTTCTTATTCAACAATACATATCATAAAAAACAAATAAAAATTAGAAGCAAATTTGTTGGTTTTATATAGTAATTTATCTCCATGTCAGATTATGGTGCCGAAATAATTTATCTACCACGCGAGTTCTATGCAGGTGCAGCCGAGGTCACGCACCCCCCCGTTTCATGGTGGGATTCACCTATTAACGCTATGGCATTAGCTGTTTCCATCCCCAGCTACATGTTTCCCTACCCATTCATCGGAAAAATCCTCTGCTTGGAGAGAAAATTTCTCTGCTAACCCCTTGCAAGCATTTGGACGGGCTTGCAGAAAAATCTCTCTGCAAGCCATTGTCGAAAAGTTTTTTCCCAGTCATCTAAAAACCATTTATAATTCTTTAATCCACCAACAAACTTATCCTTGAACCATGAAAAATTACTCAGTATACCGGAATACAATACATCATGACGGATGAGAAAAGAGATGGAATTTTTCGGACACCCTGAAACGGTTTTGTAGAGCTTATACTTTTATTTCTTACTCTCTCACGTCCTGACTTGACCAAACACAGACACCTCCCGCACCCAGAATATTTTTCCTCGGATCACATTCTTAAGCTCAACTCCAGCCTATATGTTCTATCAAACCCAAATATTGGATCCAAAAGTCAGGCCGAATTTTATTAACTTCTCCCATGGGGTGAAAAAAAAACGACGACAACCGAGCCTTTTATCCCAAGCACATGGGGTAGGCTACATGAACCAATATGAGAATCACGCCGGGTCCAGCACATGAATCCTCCACCTCCACTCACTCCTATCGAACAATATACTTTCATTGAGTCCTTTGGCAACCATATCGTTTCGTATCACATCCATCCATGTTTTCTTCGGTCTCCCTTTTGCCTTTTTGCCATTTCCCATATCGAGAGTATCTATTCGTCGAACCGGTGCTTCCATAGGTCTGCGTCGCACATGACCAAACCATTTTAGCCGGTTTTCCCGCATCTTCTCATCCACAGGTATTACACCAAATTTTGCACGAATATCCTCATTTCGCATCTTATCTTTTCTAGTGTTACCGCACATCCAACGAAGCATGCGCATCTCCGCTACGTGCATCTTCTATGTATGATGCTTCTTAGGAGCCCAGCATTTTGTACCATATAATAAGGCAGACCGAATAGTGCTCCGATAAAACTTCCATTTCAATTTTAACGGAAAGTTACGATCACACAAAATCCCTGTTGCACTTCTCCATTTCAACCAACCAGCTTGGATCTGTTGATTAACATCACTATTGATCTCCCCATTCTTTTGGATGATAGAACCTAAGTATCTAAACCGGTCGCTCGGTGATATCTCTTGTCCTTCCAATGTCATACTAATATAATTTTGACTTCTCCGATTACTAAATTTGAAATGTATATATGCTGTCTTGGACCTGCTCAATCTGAATCCCAAGATAAAATCCTATACATTTACATTCTCAGATTTACTAAAGAGAGCACTAAATCACAAGACACTGATATTCAACTTAGAGCAAGATAAAATCCTATACCAACACAGAGATCAAATAAAACTTCCATTCTCAGATTTACTCAACTACTTAACAACTCTAAAACTAAATAAGTTGAGCAATAAAAAAAAGAGGGCTACATTACGACCGAGCCTTTAACCTATTCTGGCAAGGCCGGCATAGGCATAGGCATAATAAGAACGAGCTTGACATAAACATTTACATATCACATACGAAACAACTGAAGAACAACATATATGTTACGCTTCGAGAGACGAGGACCTGCGAAGGGGAATGCAGTTTGGGAAACATGCAACGAGACTTCGATTCTCAGGCCTATACCACAAGAAAAATGAAGGATCCTCATCGAATGATTCTTTGTAGCTTTCGAGTACGGAGACTATCTCTTCAAATTGCGGTCTTTTATCTGGGTTTGTTGACCAGCACTGATTGATGAGATGGTTGAATGCTGGAGGGCATGATGGAGGCAGAGGCGGCCTAGCATTCTGCAAAAATAGATGCACGTTAGCGTAAATTTTGAATTAACTGTGTAAACCGTATATTCCTTGTATATTACCAATTTAAACACCAATCACGTTTTTGTTGGGCTGGGGAGTAAATTTTTTTGTTTCCTACATGTCCTTTCAGTCTTACCTACAATCACGCACAGCATTTCACATGACCATGTTTCAGATGAGGAATGTCATGCAAAGATCACTATTGTGAATGGGTTTTCTGCAATCTGTCCATCATTGCCAAGGAGGCGTATCCATATCGGATTTGTATCGGACCTGTATCCATGTCGAACTTTTTCCGGACCCATCCAGTATGATTGTAGAGCTCTTTTTGGAACATCTTAAAGCCTATATTATGTTCTAGAGATTTCGAACTTGTATGAATCCCTAAAAACATCAACTATTTATATATACGTCAACACTATCAAAATTCATTTTATTTTTTGATTAGATTAGCTACTGAGATAAGATTTTGTTACTATGCTGCATATATAGTTTTAGACAATAAAACTTGCTTATCCAAACGAATTGTATCATTATTTTTGGGAAAATTATGGATCAGCGGATTTGACTCTGTATCCGCATCCGAATCAATCCTACTTAGCTGTCTATTATAAGTGCACAGGCAAAGAGATATACCAAAGGCTAAAGCCAACTTGTTTCTGGATATAGTAGGATCCAAGTATTAACGAAGTATGGGTAATAACATTAAACCAATTCACATTAAAATGATACTCCTGTTCATAAACCCTTTATATTAGTTTCAATGTAAAAGCTATTTAAATAAGCAATAACTACAAAACCAACTCAAACAAAAATTAAAGTACTCATTTCATCTCACTTTCTAAATCTTAAAAATGTATTTTTACTCCCAAGAAAGGCGAGTGCTTAACTATGTAAGTTTAAGTCTGTCAGATCCCCAATTGATATATTGAGATGCATGCAATCCTCTTCGACAGATCCTACCATGTCGCTTCTAGCACTAATTTGTTGTACAGGAGCTTTGAGCGCTTTTTAGTTACCCAAGCATTTATTGACTCTTGCTTAATTGAAGTTTGAGTCATACATTTAGCAAACCTCAGTGTGATGAAAGAAGGGTTGTATGATGATGACGATGATCTCAATGTTGATGATTGTAATGTAATCATTAATGGGAATTTTTGAAATGGTCAAAAAATGACTGCAATTCTACCGACGGAAGTTCCATACTGCAGCAGCAAGAAAGCGGAATATCAAAATAAAGCTTGAACAAAGCATGCACTGCATGCATGCCTGACTTGAAGCTTCAGAAGGGATATATATTACCAGCAAATTTAAACTCCTACTGGGAAATACATAAAGAAGATAGCACCGCAATTATATAAGAAAGAAAACTAACTCTTATTCTCCGATTTTCCTTAGTTATATCCATCTGAATTACATTTCTATTGTAACATTCGTATCTACAATATGCAGTCCATGAATTTGGGTAATTACTTGGTAGGGCTCAAGAAAAAATCCCCAAAATTAGTGGCACTTTGCATCTAGTAGTAAAAAAACGATAAGCAGCTGATCGGTAATGTACATGTCAATTGGCAAATCAAAGATGCAAAAAATGAAATAAGTTCGCATGCCATTTGCTAACCAACTATGTAACTTGGTAGATGAAATCTAATATCAACAAAATAATCGACCATAAAATAAAATATCTGTTTTACCTTCTGGGCTACAGCAAAGGCAGCTTGTTCAGGAGTCATGTCATGGAAAGGGATCAATGCAGTAACTAACTCCCAAAGAACGATCCCAAAGCTATATACATCGACCTTCCTTGTATGATGCTTTTCCTTGATCATTTCTGGTGCCATCCACCGATAAGTGCTTGTAAATCCCTTTCCACTACCACATTGAGACTCTAAGCATGAGATTCCAAAATCGGCTACCTTCACTGATAAATCTTCACCAAGCAGTATATTTTCCGACTTCAGGTCCCTGTGAAGTATTCCCTCAGAGTGAAGATAATTGATCCCGTGGGCAATTTCAAGAGCTAGTTTCAGAACTAGTTTGTGGGGGAGAGAGTGAGGCTCTTGTTTATGAAGATATTTTCTCAGTGAGCCCCCTGCCATGTACTCTGTGATGATGCAGAACACCGGAGACTTCTTACAAGCAGCAATGAACTACAGAGTAAAGTAAAATGCATGTCTTGAGTCCAAACAGAACCACGTCAGTAACAGAACAGTGATAAAACGTGAAGATTAATTTGGAAGTAAAAAGTTTAGGAAATAACATCTGCAGGTTAATTTAAAGGTCAGGCTTCCATCTTACCCAAGAAACCCTACCATGACTACCAAACTCTACTGTGTAGTGTGCTATATACCCCACAGACATTTAATTCAGTTTTTTAAATAGAAACATAAGTTTGTTAAAGATTTTTCATGCCTACATCTTATATTGCTTGGTTATTCCCTAGAAGATAATTCAATGATTCTCTATAACAAACAAACAAACAGTTTTTGCATCAGAAACAAACCAATTGTTACGGTTTGTTAATTATTCTCACAGCCTTCAAGCTCAAATCAATCTCTACCCCAAGCCTCATCATTTTATTGGATCATCAGTCATAATTTTCGCACACCGCAAACCAGACTTATTCCTTTCCCACTAGGAAAATAGCCCGATCAAATATCTCATACTAGTTTGTTAAGTGTTGGGAGGAACACAACAGAATATAAAGAAATATGGCAACGATTTGCAGACTCATTCTCAACATTCAACCAATGCTTCAAAGAAATCGCTCAAGAAAACTTCTCATAGCCTCCACAAGATAAATTTCCACAGCCATAACACCCCATCTCAAAATATATAGATACTTCTAACCGAATCCTGATATAACTTCATATCACAATTACTCAAAACAGAAATACCTTATAAATAAATCAAAACTACTAAACTCCTTTTAGGCTCGATCAGAATTGAGTTTTAGTTCAAACACAACCACCTCAACTGCATAAAGAACATTCTTCAGTACAAAAAGGTGAAGGTTGTGTAGGTTAAAGCAGGAGACAACAGCATTGGAGGGATGAAGAATATCTCTCCTATTTAGACTACTGAAGATATTTTAATTTCATGCGGAAAATCATCAAAACGAAAATAAACACTCCAGAAAGGAGAATTTTTGTAGTTCAAAGCTAAAGCCCATATTACATCACATTCCCCCTACAGATCGCTTGTCTAAACCTAAAATTTAGACCTAAAATAAACGTCTTTCCCTTTGCTTATGAAGATCATTCCCATGTTGTCTATCATACAATAATGGATTATTTCCGTAAATCTCCCAGCAGGTTCAGGCCATTTTAACAAAACTCTCATTAGCTTTGAAACTATCAAGAAATTACCAAACTTAACGGCGACATGCTAGCACCGTCCGTGCCACGTCACCGTCACATCACTTAAGTTGCCACGTCAGCAATTTTTTTAAAACCCCCAAAATACCCCTATCTAACGCTTCAAAAAAAAAAATTAATTAAAAAAATCATTCTTCTTCTTCCTAGCAGCAGCGCCGTCATCTCAGGCGCCACCCTATCCCGACCTCCGGCACCGGCCTTGCCCCTCTATCTTCACCATCACCATCCTCATCCCATCTTCAACATCCCCTCTACCTTCATCATCACCATCCTCATCTCATCTTCATCAAACCCCGTCTCCTTCATCGCCATGCCGCCTCCTCGGCCTGACCTCCAGCCCCTTCCCCTTTTCCAAACCCTCACCCGTGCCGCACCGTGCCCCCTCTCTTCCTCGATCCCCTTTCTCGATCAACCATCATCATCACCATTTCTATCATCATCAACCTCTTCAACCCCATCATCATCAACCTCCATCTCATCATCATCTCCGATCACCATCATCATCACCGATCGTCATCATCATCAACCGCCTCTTCTTCAACCCCACCGCCGCCGCCGGCTGCCGCCAAGCGCGTGGATCCAGCTTAAGAAAAAACGTAATAATTAATTGATTGATTAATATTTAATAATTATTAAATTATATAAGATGTAATGTATAATTATGAAAATGGCAAATGGTCATTCGACATGAACAGTAGCGTTGACCAATATTGACCGGTAAGTCATGGCTGTTTGTTTCTTGATAGTTTCAAAGGTAATGAGAGTTGTTAAAATGACCCAAATTTATTGAGAGTTTTCAGTAAATAAGCTACAATAATATCATGACGGAAACTGAGTACAATTGATTCCAAAATATGCCAACCTGAGATGGAGCATTGCCATCAAGTAACAAAGGGAATTATGCATCACTTACACTTAAAATAGACCTATTAATATGGCAACATGAATGACAATGTCATGAATGCTAAAGCTACGATCGTTATATATGAAAGTATTAAAGCACGAGCACAAAGTTACAACATTGTTAAAGAACTGTCTAATATTCTCATGACCAATTGTTGACAAGGAAAATCCTAATATAACTAGGTTATCATGAATAATGTTAGCAGAAAGGATAAATGAAGTTTTAGATTATGCTCGACTGTAAGTGGCAATAATAGTCAAATTCAATACCTTCTATGCCAAATTTCTGGTATAAAGACCATAAAAATCCTTTTTGATCATTCAACACTGTTAGAAGTCATCTACTTGATCAAATTAGAAAGTACCAAGTCTTTTCAACTCCCTAGGTCTATATCAAATCATTATTGCTATAGTAACTACAATTGTGCCACTGAAAACTAGCAATCTTAACAGACACCATGAACATGTCAAAACAAAATCATTTTGCCTAAGGGAACAACATTTTTCTAATGCATGCAATCATATTATATCCTATCCCATCTTTTAAAGTAATTCCAACTCTACCATCTCAAAATTCTTATTTTAGCTCCATTTATGTTTTGGACATATTTCTTAATTAAACCACACTAACCATAAAATAACACTTCCTCCATTTCAAAAAGGAAGTCCTTTTTTGCTCTTTTATTTGTTTTAAAAAGAAAGTCCTTTTAAGTTTTCATGAACAATAAAGTCCTCCATGCATCTTGAAAATATGCAATGTATAAATAGATTTCCAAATACAACCCTAATAAATTTCTTGTTGATTGTTTGTTAAGGTTTCAAGTAAAAACAATGAAGTGAAATTATTAGGGTTATTTTTAGAAAAGTTAACCACTTCTTAATAAATGTGCATAATCAAAAAAGGACTTCCCTTTTGAAACGAAGGGAGTAATGTTCTTATAGCTGTCTTAAAAAGATTCCCTTAAAATTCTATAACCGCCTTCAACTCTGGAAGCACTTCAACTCTAGCATATCAACTCTGGAAGCACTTCAACTCTATAACCGCCTTGCTTTAATTTATAGACAACATAACCTTGAACTGACCATCATGATGAATATTTGATCTCAAGTAACAAACTATAATCACTTCTAGATATTTCTCAATGCACACTCGCTTCAACCTCGAACTTCTAGATAAAAACTATTATTCCTCTAAACTTCTCCACTAAAATAATATCAACACTCTCCATCTTACACATGACATAATCTTTAATATGCCTTCCAACCGAATTCATAGAGTCTAAACTTAATGGAGTCTATTGAGAGATAGAAAACCTCTCATAATTGCATTCCTCCGTAATTGCAAACGATACCAGGATCGAACCATCTTACATGGAATCATCGGAATTAAAAATCTGCTAATGCAACATCTTTTAAACAAAACAACAACATATAACTAAGAGATCTATCCAATGCACATACAAGCATCCATGATAAGCTCCCTAGTGGGTTAAGAGAAAGGGTTACCCTAATGATATTCGGATGGCGAAGACGAAGCAACAACGCAACCTCCGAATTGAACTGCTGCTCAAGCAACCCAGCCAATGTGGCGTCCTCCTCGGGCTGACTAATCAACTTCACTGCCACCTCCCTCTCCTTGTAAATCCCATGATAAATCCTACTATGTCTCCCCGCCGCAAACTTATTTCCAATCAGCAACTGGGACATGTCTGCACTCCACTCCTCTTCTCCCTCTTCCTTGATCTCACCCCCATAAGAAACCAAATACTTGGACCAAGACACCGCCTTTTTGTAATCGCCAAGCGAAAGACTCCTCTGAGCCCTCACAGTTTTCCCACGGCTCAACCTCTGCTTGATGAAAGCCAGGCTCTTCATTTGGGAAAAACCCATCAAATCAAGCTGAATTCATGAAGAAAAGAAACCAAAAATCCAATTTTGAAGTGAAAATCCCTTTCCTCTTTGCCTGCATTTCGCCGCATCGGCGACTATTGGACGTAAATATCAACAAAAATAACTTTTGGTGCTCAAAAACTTCATTAAGCTACAGATCGGAAGGCGAGAAGGATCTCAAGCGGAAAAAATCAACGAATAGATGAAGAAAATTGGGGGAATTAGAATAGAAGTAGGAAGCTTGAGATTTGAGTGATCCGAAACCCTAGTGCATCGTCAACGGCGTGGAGCTCAGCGAGCAGCAGAAGGAAGAGAGAGAGCTCGTTAGGGATCAGGCATTTTTTGTTTTTGAGACTGAAGGAAGAAGATGAGCTGTTTCCGAAGAGGATTAGGGTTAAGGTTCTAGAGAGAAGAGAGAGAGAGAGAGGGCGCTTAGAGATTCTAGGGAGAGATTAAAGGGAAGAGAGAGAGAGAGAGAGAGAGAAAGAAAGGTGGCAGTTTATTGAGGAACATGGGAAGATGACGGGTTCAGGGAACAAGGACAGTGTGTACTTTGCCTAAATGCCCTGAGAGGTGAAACTTATTTCAACATTGCCATTATTGTTAACCCTGTTTATAGTTGGCATAAATGCGGCTGTGAAGTACACACTCACGTTATCCTGTTCGGGTGGATACCATTTTTTAAGTTAGAACGTAAACCAAGGCAGAAAAATATGGGTGTAGTTCATAGTCAATTTGGTTATAAACTTTACAGCGGCGTTAAACTCTTTTTAGTTTTATGAAACAAGGAACTTTTTATTTTTCCTTCTTGGTGGATCATTACATGTTGCATACCACAACAAGCAGCTTAATCAAACCAAAACTATATAAAAAAAAAGAGTTTCTAATACATTGACATAATACAAATCCTCATGTTATCATGTTATTTCGAGCATAATACATTGGCATAATACATTTTTTAAAACAAATTGGAGAATAAAATTGA
This sequence comes from Agapanthus africanus, assembly GCA_030015575.1. NCBI lineage: Eukaryota > Viridiplantae > Streptophyta > Magnoliopsida > Asparagales > Amaryllidaceae > Agapanthus > Agapanthus africanus. The sequence continues at coordinate 14,045,102 of JASDDO010000014.1, forward strand.
TATGTTTCTGCAATTTTTAATATAAGATACTTTGAAGGCGCAAGCAAATGACCGGTCATTGTCTAGCAAATATGGATGTTATACATATTAAACTCTTTTTTTTTACTGTTGCTGACTGCAGGGGCGGACCCACATTCAACCGAGAGGGGGCATGTGCACCTCTCAAATTCCAGGAAAAAAGGACCGAGTATTTGTGGGCGTATAAAATGGACCGACCATGTGGTCCAATTTATGAAGTCTAGATATATAATATTGTAAAAACTATTATTCTCATAGTAATTTAAACCTTGTTCGATTATCTAATTATGATGGTGTAAATATACAATGCAGTCAATCATCTTAACAAAGCTTTATTATGTATGGTTGCCGATGTGCCTTTCTGACCCAAATTTCTGGGACATCCCTTGGTTGACTGTATTACAAATCTTTTTGTTATTAAGCTGAGACTGCTGAACGGCGAGAAAACAGATATTTGCTTAACAGTTATCAGAGCCAGCACTGCTAAATGTGCGAACAAACACTTTTTATTAATTTTTGTGGCAGTTGTAGGATGCAATATTGAAACAATTTCATATCTATTTTTCGTTGTGACGCGACCTGGATCGCGCCAAGATGTTACCTTCCGTTGATCTGCTGACGGCGGCAATGGACGGCTGGGATTGGATCTGGAGGCAGGCTCCGGAAGTGTGTGGATCTCAATGGGTTTGAGGTTGTTGTTGCTGAGCTACCTGCGAGGAAGTCCCGGGATGGTTGTACTACCGAGGACCCTCCGACGGTCAAGTTAGAGAGGAAATCCGAGCAGAGCAACGGCTTAGTGGAGTGAAGATGGCTTACTTGGACCGTCTGAAGAAAGGGTTTATATAGCGGTGGCAGCAGGTAAGGCAGGCGAGAGAATCGCCCCGGCCGTTACGTTCCTGACGTCACGATCGCGTGATGAGCGGGATCTCTCATTAATGGAGAGACAGGCTCGTTAATGGGGGATCGTGATGGTGTGGAATGTGGCCGGCGGATATCTTGCGCTAGGCGAGATTCGCGAGATGGCGGTTGCGCCTGTGAGCAGTGCTGTTGATCGGTCGATGAGACCGAGAAAGATGACCTCGGCGGAGAGCTCGCGGACGAGCGGGAGAGCCGAGGTATCTTGGTTTTGTGGGAGCCCGGAGACGAGCTGGGAGGCCGAGGAGGCCAATTGTGCAGGGGGCTCGGTGGCGAGCCGGCGTTTGTTTGTGGGACGGGCACAGGAGTGGCCTGGTCGGCCACTGTAGGTCCTTTCTTGTGAGCTTTGGACACGCCATCTGCCACGTGTCATAATGTGGGAGATCACCGATATCGAGCATCATCATTAGCCCCCCACTCTCGTCCCGATCAGCTGACGGGTCGGGTCGAGAGTGGTCTGCCGGGTCACCCGAGGTGAGCTCCTTTCCGAAGATATCGTCGGGGCGTGTTCCTGGGCAATCTGCTGTATTTTCTGGATGACGCCAGCGGATCAGGGGAGAGATCTCTGCATTAAAGAGGGTGCGTTGGATCATGTGTACGTTTACTGAAGCGACAGTCCACGTGTCGGACGCTGGTTAGCCGACGCGATGGGCCGCAGACCTCTGGCGTCTGATGGGATATGCCAATGTGCGTACGATAGGTGGAGCGATCGTGGCCGTCGAGTGTACTGAACCGTTTCGGCGGGAGATGACTGTCGCCGTTGGATGAGAACGCCGGTGGCAATAAGTAGAGGTGGGGTCCACATGAGGGCTCATTCCTCTTCATAATCTGCTCGTCTTTGGTCTTGTTAGCTCAGCGTTCTCCTCTTTAGGTCGGGATTTCCGCGTTTGCTTTTCCGAGAACTCCTCTTCATCAGGTTAGATGTCTTTCTCTGAGGAGTGTGTAGATGTAGTTGGTGTAGAGTCTGTGGAGCCCTCTGTAGAGTCTTCCTCTTCTTCCTCCTCCTCCTCCTCCTCTTCTTCTGTACCGGAGTCCTCGCAGGAAGTTAGGGTTAGGTTTTCTTCCCAGGGTCGCGCGACGGGGGCGGCTCCCCGAGTGGAGGTCGCGGATGCGCCTGGCGTGCCGTCTATGGTGAGGCACGAGTGAGAGCTTGCCAACACTCGGACTCATTTCCATATTCCTCCCGGCTACACGTTGCGTTTGGCCGGGGAGGGGGAGAGGGCAGATCAGGTACGGGGCAAGGAGATTGCCCTGTAGTTGGAAGTCTTTTGGGCCGGAATGCGTCTGCCCTTCTCTCTCGAGGTGGTTAGAGCGCTGAATTACTTCGGGTTAGCCCCGGGCCAGCTAGTGCCGAACTCCTGGAGGATTCTCCTCGGGTTTCTGGTCCGTTTGAAGTTGCAGATGATCCCCTCCGGTCTGTCCATCCTTGCGTCCTCTCTCATTTACAAAGGTCACCCCGGCACTCGCACGGGAGACCCGATGTGTGTTTACCTCTCCTTTAGGAAACAACGGGGGAGTGCTGCCGGGTCGGGAGTCGTCGTCTTGCCTTCTTCCATCCACGATTAGAAGATGAAGTTTTTCTTTGTTGGGCCGCCAGAGGGTGAGGACTGGCCCGTGCCCACCCAGTGATCTAGGGATAGGTGCTGGCGGGGAAGTCCGTCCAACGATCCCGACGCGGTGAGAGTGGCGGAGTGGGAGCTCATTCCCCGGGCCGACGTGTTGCTTTCTGAGCGGGCCCTTAGTTGGGTTGGGCTCAGCCCCGCCCAGTTCGTCGGTAAGTTAGGAGATTGCATTTGTTTTCATTTTTGTTTATGTTTCTAATTCCATTGTATCTTGTCTTGTGCAGAACCCATGGACTTAATCCATCTCCGAGCGGCCATGCGCAAGCCGAAGAAAGGATCGAAGGCTAGAGGTGCCAGCTCTTCTTGTCCAACGTCAGTCCCGGTTCCCCCGGCAGCCGTCCCACCCCAGCGTTCGAGTGCGGGCCATGCCCCGGAGCCCAGCTAGGCGCCGAGCCGAAAGTGAGTTCGGGGACCGGAGGCCCAGGCTTCAGAGGTAGAGATCGGCTCTCCACCATCGTCTCTCAAGAGGTTCCCCCGAACGGTTCCGCGGGCCCCAGCCTCCCCGATCTTGGTGGACGAGGGGGAGCTCCGTTTTGAGGTACCCTCGGGGCTCTCCGTTGCTGACAGCTTGCTGTCCGACATGGAGAGGTCGGCCGTGTAGGGTTACTAGGCACACTAACAAGGCTCTACAAGGTATCGACCATGCCAAAATTAAATTTTTATGTGCCAAATAACACTAAGCAAGATCGTATACTAGAGTTTAGGCGACTCTAAAGGCAAGTAAACAACTTTACTCTAAAGGGATACGAAATACAACCTTTGTAGATCGGTCCTTCACTTCTTTAGCTCCTTGATGAAGTCCCTTCGCTGCGATCGTGGTTCTCCCGGACCCTTGCATGGCTTCACGAGGCGAAAGGTGCGACCTTGCTTGAAGTCTCCAAGGCCGAAGATGATCTACGTCGAGGGAATTCCGACTCAAGCCACTACTTCACTAATTTGAGAATTAGTGAAGCAAACACCCTATACTAAAGTGCTAATCTAGTAGAGGATGGAGAAATAGGAAGTGGGTTCTCTTTGGATTTTTATTTCTCACAAAGTTTCACTCTTTTTTCAAAACCCTAGCAAGCTTTTTCTCTTGTTCAAGAATGAAGAAGATGAACAAAAGAAAAAAGAGAGGATAATGATCAAGTGTGAAGGGTAACCATAGTGAGTGAGTATCATATACTAACCCTTGTAGAGCCATAACCATAGCTAAGTGTGTGATGGTTAGGTTAAAGTCCAAAGTAAAAACAAACCCAGCGGACTTTAGTCAATGCATCCACAAGCTTCCACAAGCTTCATGCATTCACTAATTTTCCACTAATTTTGAAATTACTTTTAAACATTAAACCCAATCATAAAAAATAGGATGGTGTATGTCTCATACACACATGAATGTTGTATCATCAACCATGATACAATATGATAACACATTTTAACATATATCATATATATGTTAAAGTAGTGTGCATGTGAGAAAAAACCCTAAGTGAACAAGTGTTAGCAAGTGTAAATTAGCATATCTAATATACAATTATACACTTAATTATTAAATCAACACTTGACTTAATAATCCGGTCATATCACATATAACCGGCTAACATCCAATGTATCCCTTATCGAATCAACACTTGATTCGATAACCCGGCTATATCCTATATATATAACCGACCGATACTAAAAGTCGCGAGAATAGAATACGGTATCACATACACGTATTATTCTCGGTCCTGCACATATCACATATACGCTCCTATTTCGTTTCGCCTGAGCCAGTATAACCTCTATGTAGGACTCTAAAGACTCGTCAATACGCCGGCAGTAGGTGATGATCACATCAAGCACCCACAAGCCGTCAGCGGTACTAGCTGGACGCAACGGCTACCCGGGTATTGAGCTATTAGAAGATCAGCAAGGAAGCCCACTCCAACTCCTGTAAAAGCCTGCCGGTAACACTTCCCATACAGTCCGGTCTCCTCGTCTGATATGTCGCATATCAAGTCTAGGGGTGGAATTGTCAGACCCCAATAACTGATAAGTCGTGCTGATGTGAGGTTCATAACGGGTCGAGAAACTACTGGTAACACTTACCAGTAAATCTCTAAATCATCCTTGACCAGGGACTTCCCTGTCACGGCCAATCGAGCACTGCGCAACATCAACCCCCAATACCGGGAGAGACGAAACACCTCCTATCGCTCATTGTCTCCATGTGACTCGGGAATGTACCCAAAAACCACCGTTTTGCACGCCCTCATGGACATGGTAAGGTGGAAATCAAAGCACGGTGGGAATCACACAAGACTCTATGACGATCTCGGGTCTACAGACTAACCTGTACAAGTGTCACCAGAGAACTGCCATCTGACGTGAGGTATAATACCATCTGGGAGTTCTCGGCGAGTCCGTCCAGTGTACCCAGTCTCCACTGAGCACCCGTATACCATCTCCGATGTCAAACACCAATGGATATGGGATCATCCATCGCCCATCTCATGGGTCGAGAAGCGTATACACTAGTCTACACTGGTATATCGATGCCCCGTCTCGATACACCCACGACTAGGGACCTTGAAGGATGTACTTATGGACTACCATGTCCCCACTAATATGATCCGCATCATAGTCCAGGTAGTCAAGTACACATCCTAAGAGCTTTACCAACATGTAACTATAAGACAGTATAAAGAGACAAGTATACATGTTAAGATAAAGAGCAACCAGATAGCATACTATCATATCGAGCAAGAAAGTCCTCTCTATATATGTCCAAGCATCCAATATAATATACATCATCTGTACAATACTGGCCTCTAGGGCATACATACAACTAACAATCTCCCACTTGCACTAGGGCCAGCTGCTGCAGTATCGCATACCGAGCATCCGGAAGAGTCTCTCAAACTGTATCTGGGGAATGGCCTTCGTGAGTGGATCCGCTGTGTTATTCTTCGTGTCAACCCTCCTGACCTCGATCTCCCGGCGATCAGCTATCTCCTGGATCAGGTGATACCATCTCAGAATATGCCTGGATTGCTGATGGGACCTGGGTTCCTTGGCCAAAGCCACCGCTCCATTGTTATCGCAATACAAAGGTATTGGATGCTCAATGGATGGAATCACTCCAAGTTCAGTAATGAACTTCTTGATCCAGACAGCCTCTTTGGCAGCATCGTTGGCAGCAATGTATTCAGCCTCCATCGTCGAGTCTGCCACGGTTTACTGCTTGGAACTCTTCCAGCTAACCGCCCCTCCGTAAAGGGTAAAGACAAATCCCGACTGCGACTTAGAGTCGTCCTTATCACTCTGGAAGCTCGAATCGGTAAAGGACTCCACTTGGAGTTCTCCGTTACCATACACCAAGAGCATCTCTTTAGTCCTTCGTAAGTACTTGAGAATGCTCTTCACAGCTGTCCAGTGACTCTCTCCAGGATCAGCTTGATACCTGCTCACTACACTTAGTGAGTATGCTACATCGGGTCTGGTACATAGCATCGCGTACATGATAGAGCCTACAGCCGAAGCATAGGGTATCCCTTGCATGCGAGCTCTCTCCAAATCAGTCTTGGGAGACATCTCTTTGGAGAGAATGAGCCCTGAGATCGTGGGTAAAAACCCACGTTTGAACTCTTCCATACTAAACCTCTTAGTATGGTGTCAATGTACCTGGACTGGGACAATCCCAATATCCTTTTAGATCTATCTCTATAAATCCTAATCCCCAATATGCAGGAGGCATCACCAAGATCTTTCATTGAGAATCTTTGTGATAAGAAGAGCTTGACCGATTGCAGCATAGGAATGTCATTTCCTATCAAGAGTATGTCGTCCACGTACAATACGAGAAAGACAACCTTACTCTCTGCCACCTTCTTGTAGATACAAGGTTCATCTACATTTTTGACGAAATCAAACTCTTTGATAACGACGTCAAAGCAGATGTTCCAACTCCGCGACGCTTACTTTAATCCATAAATGGATTTAAGCAGCTTGCACACTTTCCCGCTGCTCCCACTATCTACGAAGCCCTCTGGCTGAGTCATGTACACGCACTCTTCTAAATCACCGTTTAGAAAGGCGGTCTTAACATCCATTTACCAGATTTCGTAGTCATGATATGCAGCGGTGGCAAGCATGATCCGAATGGATTTAAGCATAGCCACTGTAGAAAATGTTTCGTCATAGTCCACACCTGGTCTTTGACGAAAACCCTTTGCAACAAGTCTAGCTTTGAAAGTCTCCACTTTCCCATCTACACCAAGTTTTTTCTTGAAGATCCACTTGCTCCCAATGGGTTTTACCCCTTCAGGAGCAACTTCCAAAGTCCATACTTTGTTGGTGTACATGGATTCCATCTCGGACCGCATTGCATCCAGCCATTTCACTGAGTCCCTACTCGTGATGGCCTGCTCGAAACTAGTTGGGTCATCATCAACCATGATGCAATCCTCGCTCCCACCATCAATGAGAAAACCGTAGTATCTCTCAGGTGGATGAGAAACCCTACTAGATCGGCGGAGAGGCTGGGGTTCGTCGGGTACTACTGAATCCTCTGGTTCTATCAAGTCTTCTGTTATAGTTTGTGTCGCTGGAACCTCTTCCAGTTCTACCTCAATGCCACTAATCTGCTTCATAAGAAAACTTTTTTCTAAGAAAGTGGCATGTCGAGAAACAAACACCTTTTGTTCCTCGGGGTGGTAGAAGATATACCCTTGTGAATTTTTGGGATATCCTATAAACTTACATAAAACAGATCTTGCCTCGAGTTTGTCTGGATTTTGTCTTTTGACATAGGCCGAACAACCCCATATCTTAATGTAATTAAGATGTAGTCTCTTCCCTTTCTATATCTCATATGGAGTGGTAGGTACAGATTTGGTAGGAACTCTATTCAATAGGTCTATGGCTGTCTCAAGCGCATACCCCCAGAAGGAAATAGGAAACTCAGCTGTACTCATCATTGAGCGTACCATATCTAATAAGGTACGATTCCTCCATTCCGACACACCGTTGTGCTGTGGTGTATAAGGAGGAGTAAGCTGAGAGAGAATCCCATTCTCTTTTAGATAATCCAGAAAATCATTTCTAAAGTATTCTCCTCCTCGATCAGATCGAATGATCATAATACTTTTGACCGTTTGGTTCTCTACTTCGTGCTTATATTCTCTGAATTTCTCAAAAGCTTCAGACTTGTGTTTCATCAGGAATACATGTCCGAATCTTGAGAGATCGTCAGTGAATGTAATGAAGTAGGAAGAACCGTTCCTGGTATGTGTAGACATGGGACCGCATACATCACTATGTATCAGCCCTAAGAGTTCCGTAACTTTTCTCTGTGTCCCGTAAACGGAGTTTTGGTCATCTTGCCTTTGAGACATGACTGGCAAGTGTCATAAGTTGAAAATTCAAACGGATTCAAATATCCATCCTTTTGCAACTTAGCTAGTCGTGTCGCATTGATGTGACCCAGTCTACAATGCCACAAGAAGGATTCGTTCAGTTCTGAACTCTTCCTCTTGTGTGTGTTTTGTAAATTGAGGACTGTATTTTGATTAAGAATGAATATGCCATTATGTAACGAGCCAGATGCAATCAACTTTTGATCTAGGAAGATGTTCATAACATTATCCTGTACTACAAAATTATATCCTTCTTTACTCAGTAAAGAAACTGATATAATATTGCACATCATGTTCGGTATATAATAGCACTCATTCAGAATCAGTGTATTACGACTTGGTAATACAAGGTGATATTCGCCAACTGCTTTGGCTGCAATACTTGCACCATTCCCTACTTGAACGGAATGATCACCTTTTCCCAGTTCTCTATCTTTCCGTAGCCCATGTAACTGTTTACATATGTGGGATCCTGATCCGGTATTTAATACCCAGGACGTAGGGTGAACTGAAAAACAGTTCTCAATGACTAACACACCCGAAGAAGGTGCATCAACATGCATGTTCTCCGTTTGGGCGGCGTGAGAATCCAGATATTCTCCTGATTCCTGTTCAGTCTTATAACACTTATAAGATAGAACGGGTCCAACGTTCCCCTGCACAGTATAACATGCGGGTTCGGTCAATACATCCATATTATTATCTTTATTAAGGCATGAAATGGTCGCTACCTGGAGAGAGAGAGAAGAAAACACTTTAGCGTATGCTCTTGCAAGATCAGATTGGTTATTATTTTATCTAATCAGGATGGCTCCCACTGTTTTTATCAAATCTTCCTTCAAACCCTAAAAATAAAGACTAGCCGGGATTAATTACACCCTACAACTTCGCCAATCTTTCAGCCAGGCCAGTGTCGGTACTTTGAGGGAGGTTCCTCGTGCTTTCGCACGGACCTAATTAGAGTAAACCTCGTTTTCCTAGAGGCGTAACCCCGTTGACACCTTTCTAGACACCTACTTGATCGGCTAATTGTCCTGTGTAAAACTCTCCCAGGAGTAACAATTACTCGCAGTGGGTATCAGGATCCAACTATCTCATAGAAGGTATGCAATCTCATTGCAAATTTCAACACTTGAAATTCCCGATAATGCTTTTGCCCCTAGCGTGCTATGACCTTGACGCATGCCAAACAACCCATAGTCCGCTAGTCAAGTTCAACCCGTACAATTCGTGATTGAATTAAACCCACCCGTACGACCTTTGACGCATGCCAAACAACGCCGTACGAATACCCTAATCCAATCACATCTCATACTACAGATAAGTAATAATCAGCTACCGTACACTACGCCTTGACGCATGCCAAACTACCGCAGCACGAATACTAAATATTACTTATCTGAATTGACGGAGGGCTACGCAGGTTTTTCAGAAAACCATGAGCGTAATGAACTTGATATCGTTGTAGAATCATGTGAATTTTGACATGGATTGATTTTGAGGCTTTTATTAGTTTTGCTAAAGAGGTCACTCCCGGTGAAGGGATCTCGGCTCTTTCCTTATGGAATAAGGTGCAGGATATATCAAATACATCACTATTCAAAGGAAAACTCCAAAAGCAATAAAAAACAAACCGAGTGTTGTAGCATTTGCCAGTTTTGCTAAAGAGGTCACTCCCGGTGAAGGGATCTCGGCTCTTTCCTCATCGAATAAGGTGCGGGATATATCATATATATCGCTATGCAAAGCAAAACTGTAGCTACCTTTTTTGAAAAATTTGATTCTACAACATCTTTTAGGTTTCTTTTCTTTCATTAATCACATTAATGAAGTCCCATCATTTAAGTCACCTAAACATCACAGATAAATACGACGTACACTTATGCCATCCGCATTCGCCTCGATGTCCCCTCGTGCACCGTTAGGTTAGGTAACTAACGACAGAGCAGGGCAGGACTAGTGCGGGTGTAAAACATAAGTAACGTCTATATAATATATTATATATACTATATACTGTATCCATCTCAACATATCAAATGATCACATTACAGATATCGCAGCAGAAGAAACATATGAAACATTGGATATACTAGGACATCCGTGTTTTATTTTGAGCCACTATAAAACACGGATTCCACGGTCGCGATGAATAGCCAAACCCACGCCCTTAGACCCCTACGAGAGCGGCAAGCAACCATACCAATTCTAGAGTTAGGAGACCCGGACTCGACTCCTCGAGTTGGTCTCCCACTGGACTCCAGAACCCGGCTATTTGTGCTCTCCTCCTTGGGTCTATCCTAGTGCGGAAAAGTAAATAATATACAAAAGGTGACATCAACCTCAACCCGGAATTGCCCCAATAAAAGAATATTACATATATTTAATTTTACATGAATGAAAAAGAAAACTCTCATCTCACATAAAACCCCCGGCTATTCAAAACGCGACGATCCAATATAACATATCCAGCAACACATAACATCACATGTCATCAACGTAAGTAAGTATGCATACACCGATCGTCGTTGATGTATAGCAACGAAAACCGGCAATACCACTACATACTACACTTACGGTCACAGAAAAGAAAGTGTAAAACTATAACATTTGGAATCCACAATCTCATTAGACATCGTAAATCCGAAATATCACATATTTCGCATTTCATGCCCAACTTTATGAATTCCATATATTGTATCACATTCCAGATAAATAGACAGTATTAAACTTTCCGGACAGATCATCAAACACCCAAGATTTCCTAAATAGCTCAACACTTGAGCGGAGTTCAAAAATTCCAGAATACGTCACAGTAGCAACGGTCCAGCCGTAGAAGGGTCAAGCCAACGCCTCACATGTGGCACGCCGTACTGCCCCAAACCCTAAGGTTCAAAGGGCGGTTCAAGACGGTCACATAATCGAGTTAAGGTTTGTTGTCTTCTAGAGGGTCCGTCACATTTCTTGCACGTTGTTCCGAAAGATTTAAACTCGGTAAAAATTCAACACTTGAAACTTTTTTCGTGCCGGAAAAAATTGAGTTAGTGATATCCGTTCGAACATTTTAATACTTACTAAATTACCCGGAATAACATAACAAAATTAAATTTTCCGAGCAAATTGACGATTACAAAATAAACCCCAAAATATTCAACACTTGAGTCAGTTTAAAAATACCCATAAAATAGAACATTCAAATATAAGCATTACTGTGCAAACAAAACGACCCATTCCCTCTGTACGGCCGCGGAACCGCGGCCCAAGCAGGGTACGACCGCGGTTCCGCGGTGATAAGTACGTATTACGTCATCGAATTTCACAGTGATGCTTAGAAAACCCTGCTGAATTTTTTAGGTATTTTTAATTCCAAAAAATCACAGATTTTGCAAAAAATCCAAAGAAGGGGTTAAATTTGCGTATTCGGGTTCGTTCGGAGTTTTAACTTCGTTAACACATCGCCTAATGCCCTAACTAGGCTCTGATACCACTGTAGGGTTACTAGGCACACTAACAAGGCTCTACAAGGCATCGACCATGCCAAAATTAAATTTTTATGTGCCGAATAACACTAAGCAAGATCGTATACTAGAGTTTAGGCGACTCTAAAGGCAAGTAAACAACTTTACTCTAAAGGGATACGAAATACAACCTTTGTAGATCGGTCCTTCACTTCTTTAGCTCCTTGATGAAGTCCCTTCGCTGCGATCGTGGTTCTCCCGGACCCTTGCATGGCTTCACGAGGCGAAAGGTGCGACCTTGCTTGAAGTCTCCGAGGCCGAAGATGATCTACGTCGAGGGAATTCTGACTCAAGCCACTACTTCACTAATTTGAGAATTAGTGAAGCAAACACCCTATACTAAAGTGCTAATCTAGTAGAGGATGGAGAAATAGGAAGTGGGTTCTCTTTGGATTTTTATTTCTCACAAAGTTTCACTCTTTTTTCAAAACCCTAGCAAGCTTTTTCTCTTGTTCAAGAATGAAGAAGATGAACAAAAGAAAAAAGAGAGGATAATGATCAAGTATGAAGGGTAACCATGGTGAGTGAGTATCATATACTAACCCTTGTAGAGCCATAACCATAGCCAAGTGTGTGATGGTTAGGTTAAAGTCCAAAGTAAAAACAAACCTAGTGGACTTTAGTCAACGCATCCACAAGCTTCCACAAGCTTCATGCATTCACTAATTTTCCACTAATTTTGTAATTACTTTTAAACATTAAACCCAATCATAACAAATAGGATGGTGTATGTCTTATACACACATGAATGTTGTATCATCAACCATGATACAATATGATAACACATTTTAACATATATCATATATATGTTAAAGTAGTGTGCATGTGAGAAAAAACCCTAAGTGAACAAGTGTTAGCAAGTGTAAATTAGTATATCTAATATACAATTATACACTTAATTATTAAATCAACACTTGACTTAATAATCCGGTCATATCACATATAACCGGCTAACATCCAATGTATCGCCTTATCGAATCAACACTTGATTCGATAACCCGGCTATATCCTATATATATAACCGACCGATACTAAAAGTCGCGAGAATAGAATACGGTATCACATACACGCATTATTCTCGGTCCTGCACATATCACATATGCGCTCCTATTTCATTTCTCCTGAGCCAGTATAACCTCTATGTAGGACTCTAAAGACTCGTCAATACGCCGGCAGTAGTTGATGATCACATCAAGCACCCACAAGCCGTCAGCGGTACTAGCTGGACGCAACGGCTACCCGGGTATTGAGCTATCAGAAGATCAGCAAGCAAGCCCGCTCCAACTCCTGTAAAAGCCTGCCGGTAACACTTCCCATACAGTCCGGTCTCCTCGTCTGATATGTCGCATATCAAGTATAGGGGTGGAAATTGTCAGACCCCAATAACCGATAAGTCGTGCTGATGTGAGGCTCATAACGGGTCGAGAAACTACTGGTAACACTTACCAGTAAATCTCTAAATCAGCCCTGACCAGGGACTTCCCTGTCACTGCCAATCGAGCACTGCGCAACATCAACCCCCAATACCGGGAGAGACGAAACCCCTCCTATCGCTCATTGTCTCCATGTGACTCAGGACTGTACCCAAAAACCACCGTTTTGCACGCCCTCATAGACATGGTAAGGTGGAAATCAAAGCACGGTGGGAATCACACAAGACTCTATGACGATCTCGGGTCTACAGACTAACCTGTACAAGTGTCACCAGAGAACTGCCATCTGACGTGGGGTATAATACCATCTGGGAGTTCTCGGCGAGTCCGTCCAGTGTACCCAGTCTCTACTGAGCACCCGTATACCATCTCCGATGTCAAATACCAATGGATATGGGATCAACCATCGCCCATCTCATGGGTCGAGAAGCGTATACACTAGTCTACACTGGAATATCGATACCCCGTCTCGATACACCCACGACTAGGGACCTTGAAGGATGTACTTATGGACTACCATATCCCCACTAGTATGATCCGCATCATAGTCCAGGTAGTCAAGTACACATCCTAAGGGCTTTACCAACATGTAACTATAAGATAGTATAAAGAGACAAGTATACATGTTAAGATAAAGAGCAACCAGATAGCATACTATCATATCGAGCAAGAAAGTCCTCTCTATATATGTCCAAGCATCCAATATAATATACATCATCTGTACAATACTGGCCTCTAGGGCATACATACAACTAACAGGCCGGGGATAAGGTCCCTCGGGGGACTCTCAAGGCGCAAATGGCGGCCATCGCCCAAGAGGCCGTACAGGTTAGTGCTCGCACCTGGCTCGATTTTTCACTCAGCGTCTCATCATTCGTGAGATTTTGTGCCTCTCTTTTCCTTTCTGACCCCATTCTGATTTCTTCAGGTCCTCCAGCACGTCGCCCTCGTCATCCACATGGAGGAAGAGGAAATTGCCTCGGCGATACGAGCCGCGGGCGAGCTCTCCTCGCTGGAGGAGAGCTCATAGCTGTAGCTGGAGGCAGCGATGGCGAGGGTCGCTGCACTGGAGGGCGAGGTGGAGGCCGGGAAGCAGGAGGTGGCGGCCGTGAAGCAGGAGGTTGCTCGGTACCACGAGGCCGCCCAGGCTGCCGAGGCCAAGCTTCAGGACTCCAAGATGCTCATCGGCACTATGAAGAAGTCGGCAAGCGCCCTCCGGAAGGAGCTGAAGGCGACGGTAGAGGGGACAAAGCAAGCCGATCTCAGAGCGGCGAAGGCGGTGGAGAACTACAAGAAGTCAGAAGATTTTTACACCGTCCTAGTCTCGGCCACTACCGCCATCTGGCACGAGGCCCTCGACGCCATCAAGTCTCGGATGCCAGAGTTCGCTGACGAATAGCTCCGAGCCGAATATCCTCGCGGGGATGATGAGCAGGGGGACGACCTCGGGGACGAAGCCGGGGAAGAGATTCTTGGTGAGGGCGATGCCGAGGCTGATGTGATGGGCGCTGAGCCCCTAGACGCCGCCCGAGCCGTGGTAGATGCTGAGCTTCCTCGGGTTGCGTCTGGCCCTGAGGCCTGAAGGCCCCTGTCTTCTTGTTTCTTTTCTTTTGTCGCAACGGGAATTTTGTAGGCCTCCGGGCATTTTGTAAGGACGGGGAGCCTACAATACCCTTATAAAAGCTTTGACTTTGTGGATAAAGACTTTTTGCAGAAGTATTTGCGCGCGTATTTTTCTTTGTCGGTAGACACTTGTAGTTGCATAGTACTGCTTTCGTGTTATATCGGTTCTTCGTCTAGCGATTACGCGTCGAGTTGAATCCGTTCACTTGCCAAGTGTGCAAAGACCGGCGAGAATACGGTGTTTCCATGGCCCCGAAGTCGAGGTGGAGATCGCTCAGACGTAGATAGACCGGATGCCTCGTGGTGAGGTCATGTTTGTAACAACCCTGAACTTTCTGTACATTTTTTCAAAATTTCAAAAAGGGGTATTTTTGCCTGAGCACAAGTTATAAATTTGTTTTGCTTTTTAATAGCAAGCAAGAGCTTGTAGCTCATTGGTAAGACCTTGCACTGCTGAACCAAGCCACGAGAGTTTAAATCCCATACCCCACATTATTTTTAATATTATTTTCTTTTTAAAATTTTAGAAGTTCAATAGTCTACACGTGTTAAACCCGTAAAACCCCACTACACTAAATAAACTAACTGTATTAAGGGGGTAATGAAGCGACAGGGAGCATTCCGGCCACCTGACTCGGCCGAATCGGCTGGCGGATCGGCCGACTCGGGCCGCCGCCGCCGGCCGGACTCGGCCGGACCTCCGAGTCACCAACATAAAAGTTGGGCCTTTTCATCTCTCCTGTACTCCTGCATGGTTTAAATGTGCAAACCAGTACCAGAACTCCTTTAAAACCCTAATTACTCTATTTTAATACATTTTATTACATTTTTTAAAATAAACCTTTCACCTACCCTAAACCCTAGCCTTACCCTATAAATACAACCCCTAAACATACACCCCTCACTCCAAAATTCTGATCAAAACTCTCAAGAAATCTCTAGAAATTTTAGTGTACTTTTGGAGTTAACAAAAGGCGAAAACTTCAGCGATTTTCCGACGAAAACCCTAGGAGCTCCCGGTGACGAAACGATGCACCAGCACCTTCTACCGTTCCCTTTTTCTCTCTTCTAACCTATAAACCCGTAAGCCCCACCTCCCTCTTCTCTTTTCTTTTCTAAAAATACGAAATTTCAAAACCCGACGGAATCAGATTTAATCCGATTTCCGATTCGGTTCTTTCTAAAAATTCAACTTTTTCTTAAATACAATCAACCAGACCATTACATGTTGACTATTAATCATTAACAAATATGTTGAACAAATTTCATGACAATCTATATCTTTTTGTAACTATTATCGCTCTTTTTCAGTAAAATACCATGTAGTTTCATTTCGACATTAAAACATCATAATCTTGCTATACCTTTAAGTAGATCATGAGGTAATGACCTACCTCCTCACAACACTCATATGCAATATAGCACAATCCTTTCGGGAACATAGAATACGGGAAAGCGAAACCTTTCAAAAAAATATCATTTACTAATAAAACCGTTTTCTAAAATATTAAGTATTTTACAAATCTTTGAAAAGCGCCGCTACAACCCACTTTAGGGAACCCGACTGGGATGGTGCGGATTATCGTACATCCCTGGGCTTAGTAGTACGAGATTCAGACCTCCGCAAGGAACATTCGGTCTCGAAGATTTAAAATACGAATATCTTAAGAAAATGAGTGTTTCCTCCAATCAGAGCAAAGCTCTGTTTGAAATTCAAATTTCAAAATTGAAGCAATACTTTAGATGCAGCGCCAAGTGCGATGCGTCCTAGGCAGCGCACCATGTGCGCGCTAGCGCTAGGTGCGCTAGCGCAGGGCGCGCTGCGCTCTGAGCAGCGCACCACGTGTCAAACACGGGTGCGCTAGCGCAAGGGCGCGCTGCGCTCTGAGCAACGCGCCACGTGCAAAGCACGGGTGCGCTAGCGCTGGAATTAAAAATTCCCCACCGTTAAATCAAAAGATCTAATAATAATGATAAATCATTAATTAATCAGAATTAAATTCTGTTATAGAAAGATTTTCCAATCTTGTTAAAAACAAGAAGATTGCCTTCTATAAAACAGAAGCCTTAGGATCAAAGATCCAATGGTGGAGAAACATCCCTAAATCAATCAGAAAAAGATCTCTTTAATTGATTCAACAAATCAACTTGCCCTATAAAGGCCCCAAGACTTCAAGTCTGATATAGAGAAACCCCCCCTAAAACTTTGAGAAATTCAAAAGAAAAAAAACAAGCTCTTGCAAGAAGATACTTCTTCAAGGTAAAGAGAATGGCGATGAACAAAGAGATGAAATCATCTCATAATTAAAAAGAAAAATTATCTTCTTAAAAGATCATAGATCTACAAAGACAAAAAGTCTTTTCATAAAGAGATCAAAAGATCTCAACATAGAATAAAAGAAGAACATATTTCTTCTCACAAATCATGGATCTATAAAGGCAAAGCCTTTCATCAGAATAAGAGATAGAAAATCTCTTCTGCAAAATAAGAACTGTTGTTCTTAAATCTTGAGACGAAGTCTCTTTTAAAAGAACATCAATTTGTTCCCAGATAATAAAATTGATCAAATGCGCTTTGCGCTCTTGAAATACGCCTTACGCTCTTGAACTGCGCTTCTGCGCTCTCTGTACTGGCGCTCAGCGCCAAATGCGCCACGTGTGCTCCAAATAAACAACTTACGCTTTGCGCTTCTGAAATAGCGCACTGCGCTCATGGGCTGACGCTCAGCGCCAAGCGCACCACGTGTCACTCACGGGTGCGCCATTAAATTGAAAGCGCAATGCGCTCATGGACCAGTGCTCAGCGCTCACAAACTGGCATCTGCGCACATCATCTGGCGCTTAGCGCAGAGAGTGACACGTGTCCCTTACATGTGCGCCACATGGCAGAAGCGTACTGCGCTCTTTGACTGGCGCATCACATGTTGCGCTGACAGAACATAAATTGTTCTTTAATGAGCTAGAGCTCTAATGAATGCTCAGCATTCAATAAAAGACAAAAATATTGTCAGAAAGGCCAAGCCCAAATAAAGGCTCAATAGCCAGAATAAAAATGTTAAACATTTATTGGACTTAGCCCAAGATTGGCCATAAATCCTCAACCCATATTAATTGAGCTTATCCGCTCATGAATATTTTAACAGATCTTAGTTCCAAATTGGACTACAGATTTTTCAACCAATTCAAACCGGTTCAAGGGTACATCTCTTTACTCTTCTGATATTTGTCGTTGTAATCCTTTAACGTCTTCAGAGAGGTGAAGGGTCCCGACAACCAAACACTTTACAGACTGTGGGGTCCTTAAACTCACGGACTACGATGTTCTTAACCTTGACTATGGGGGCTTTAAACTCACGGACTATGATGTCCTTAACCTGGATTATGGGGTCCTTAAGCCCATGGACTATGATGTCCTTAACCTCGGACTATGGGGTCCCTTTAAACCCACGGACTATGATGTCCTTAACCTGGACTGTGGGGTCCTTAAACTCATGGACTACGATGTCCTTAACCTTGGACCGAGATGTCCTTAAACTAACATTGGACCGAGATGTTCTTAAACTAACATTGGACCGTAATGTCCTTAAACTAACATTGGACCACCATGTCCTTAAACTGGTAATCGACCGCAATGTCCCTAAACTAAACAATAGAGCTCAATTGCTCTTTTGTTGGATTTAAACGATCCCGTTAAGTTGATCTTAGTCTAAAATTAGATTAACGTATCCTTAACAAACGTTTAAGTTAATCTTAGTCTCTAATGAGGCTGACGTATCCTTAAACCCGACCCCCAAACCCAAATCTAAGAAGATACGGATTTGGACTAATCCACGCCCTACGGGCGACAACATAAATTAGTCTCCGTATACAATCCACGGGCAACCAAAAACAAAACAAACACCCACGACACGAAGTGACCATCTGGAGAAGGAGAAAGTTGTTACCGTGATGGGGTAGCGTAATTAACTGCAGGGGCTTGCGTCTGCAGGGAAGAGCGTCCCCACAATAAAAAAAACCCCTCACCACAAGGGGGAATCTGACGAAGTCTGCTACATCGGCCGCATCCGTTTAAACCTCCGATACACGGTTCCTTAAATCAACTTAGCATCTTCGGAGAGGTGGACGGATAGCACCAATTACCATCTGTCCCGAAATTCAGGCAAGACGTTCACCGCGTCTTCCGCACGTCTTTCGGCGGGGAACAGATTCTGGCACGCCTGGTAGGACCTTTTCCTCTTTCCACTCCACACTTCGTGTGTCGTGTTCGCGAACGAATCGCGGTTTGATATGGTTGCCCTGGGATTCGAGGTATTATGATTTGGTGTCTTACTCGGTGTATGTCACGCCCCGCTTCCCAGAGTACGCTAAAATGGGCACGTGACACAGCCAACCATGCTACCTGTGGGTAGGAAGCATCCATCCACAGTCACATTACGGCTGTAGAGATATCAAGAACACAATAAAACTATCTAAAATATGTCCATAATCCAAGATAACAGGAATCAATAATAAATAAATGCGGAAGCAAATGATCCAATACAAAATAACTGGAATGTATGTCCCATAATGCGGGCTCACATCAGGAAGTAAATGCAGGAAATAAAACTAACTACTACTGAACTCACAGCTCAGCCTGCTGGCTGAAGTACTCCTGCTCGGACCGCAACAACGGTACGAAATCTGGGCCATGCAAAACCCAGACGTCAGCGCGTCATGTCAACAAGTAATATAATATGAACAGTGTAGCAGGCAATGCAGTATAAACATGAATAAAACGAGAGTAGCAATAATATGAATCAAGCAGTGCAGGGTAGCGTGCAGTGGGTAACTAAACTGTTCTATCAGGTTTTCTATTCCAGAGTCTTTGAAACCAAATTGATGAATCATTGATGTAACTCAATAGTATCACGTGCATGCCCGGGACCACAGTCAAGACTCTCGGGCTGAATCCGAGATGTGCCGCTAGGCAGTAACAGATAGCAGGATGGGCGAGTGATGTCAGCATCATCACTCCGGGGCTGGCCTAGCCCGTAAGACTGATCAGAACAAGTATCGAACTGTTGAGTTACAAGTCAGGTTTCACCTTTGATTTCCCCATACCCCCCAAGTTATGTATGTCAAGTCAGGTATTCAGTAATCAAGAACTAATGCCAACACAGGATCAGGTAAACATGTTTGTCTGGATAGACAACAGGAACGGTCCATGAGGACTACATGTTATGTTTGTTGGCATTAGACACAAGATCAGGTAACAGGTAAAGCCATGGTACATCAGGTCAAGCCAGGTAATGTATAAAGGTGTGGTGTCTGTTCCCCTCCGAACGGCGGCCGAGACGTTAGGACGTCCCGCGCCTGAGGTTCGGGGCAGATGCTATTTGGTTTTATCCGTCTATCTCTCCGAAGATGCCAAATTTATTTATGGCACCTGGTATCGAAGGTTTAGACGGATGCGGCCGATGTAGCAGACTTCGTCAGATTCCCCCTCAGGGTGAGGGGTTTTTGATTGTGGGGACGCTCTTCCCTGCAGGCGCAAGCCCCTGCAGTTAATTACGCTACCGCGTCGCGGTAACAACTTTCTCCTACTCCAGAATTTCACTTTGTGTCGTGTGTGTTTGTTTTGTTTATGGTTGCCCGTGGATTGTATACGGAGACTTAGTGATGCCGTCACCCGTAGGACGTGTTTTAGTCCAAATCCGTATTTAGTTAGATTTGGGTTTAGTGTTTTTAGTTTAAGGATGCATTAGTCGCGTTGCGGCTAAGATCAACTTAAACGTTTGTCAAGGATACGTTAGTCCTGTTTTAGACTAAGATCGACTTGACGTAGTGATTGATTTAATTATCTGGCCGTCGGGACTCGTCACCTCTCTAACGTCGTTGAGGGATTACAACGACAGGCGTCAGAGGAGTTCAGAGATGTACCCTTGAACCAAAGTTGATTCGGAGTTTTATTGTTTATTTAAAGATCTAAGGACACATTAACCGTATTTGGGGCTAAGATCAACTTAGACGGGACCGTTTAGATCCGGCAGAAGAGCGTTCGGGCTCTATTATGCCAGTTTAAGGACGTGGTGGTCCATCGCCAGTTTAGGGACGTGGTGGTCCATCGCCGGTTTAGGGACGTGGTGGTCCATCATTAGTTTAGGGACGTTTCGGTCCGATATTAGTTTAAGGACGTTTCGGTCCGATATTAGTTTAAGGACGTTTCGGTCCGATATTAGTTTAGGGACGTTTCGGTCCGTCGCCAGTTTAAGGACGTAGTGGTCCATATTCCAGTTTAGGGACGTGGTGGTCCGTCGCCAGTTTAGGGACGTAGTGGTCCATTATTAGTTTAGGGACGTCTCGGTCCGATATTAGTTTATGGACATTTCGGTCCAATATTAGTTTATGGACATTTCGGTCCAATATTCTCATTTTTGGGGCAACTATTAGTTTAAGGACGTTTCGGTCCAATATTAGATGAGTGGTCGTTGGGACCCGTCGCCTCTTTGACGTCGTTGAGAAATTACAGCGACAAATGTCAAAGGAGTTCGGAGATGTACCCTCGGACCGGTCGTGACTTGGTTTATGAGAGACATTTAATTTAAGGACTTACAGCCAGGATTGGGTTAAGTCCAATTTTTATTTTAGGCTCTGCCCGATTCAAAGAATCAACCTAAACAGGGCTCTGCCCCTTCATTATTTTGCAATCTGATTTGGGCCAGGCCCTTTAAATAATGAGTTACAAAAACTCAGGAATTTTCTGAACAGGGCTTTGCCCTTTTCTTTTCTGCAATTGGGCTAGGCCCTCTTAAGTAATGAGTTACAGAAACTCAGGAGTTTTCTAAACAGGGCTTTGCCCTTTTATTATTCTGCAATTGGGCCAGGCCCTTTTGAATGATGAGTTGCACTTGTGCAGAAATTCAAGAATTTTCTTGATTTGAGAACAAAAAGTGCATAGCACTCTTGATCTAAATTTAGATCAAGGGAAAACAAGTTCTTCTTGTTTTCCTTGATTTTACAGAACCAAGGGTTCATATCAAGTGCAAGGCACTATTTATTATTCTTTGATTTTTTCAGAACCAGGGGTTCATATCAAGTGCAAGGCACTATTTATTTTTATTATTCCCTTTTTAATCTTCTGTTCTTCAGAAATTTTACCTTCTTTTTTTGTTCTTGATTAATCTTCAAGAGCTCTTTTTTCTTTAGAAGTTTATCCTTCTTTCCTTGATGATTGATGATGCCTTTTGAATGAGGCTTGGGGTCTTATTTATAGTGCCCACAAATTTGTTGGATTTGTTAACAAAATCTTTCCTGAATAATTTTGGGAATTTTCCCACCATTGGATCTTTGATCCAAGGGTTCCTGTTTTACAGAAGAACAGAAAAGATTTATCTAAATCTTCATTCAGTTGCTGCACAACTCACCAGCGCGTGACACGTGTCACGCATCTGTGCGCTTGCGCAGTTGCGGTTGCGCAACTGCGCAGACACGTGTCGAGCATCCGAGCGCTTGCGCAGTTGCGCTTGCGCAACTGCGCAGACACGTGTCGCGCATCCGAGCGCTTGCGCAACTGCGCAGACACGCGTCACGCATCTGTGCGCTTGCGCAGACACGTGTCACGCATCCGAGCGCTTGCGCAGTTGCTTCTGCGCAACTGCGCGGACACGTGTCACTCATCTGTGCGTTTGCGCGGACACGTGTCACGCATCCGAGCGCTTGCGCAGTTGTGATTGCGCAACTGCGCAGACACGTGTCACGCGTCTGTGCGCTTGCGCAGACACGTGTCGCGCTGCCATGCATTTGCGCAGTTAAGTCTTAAATTTGTTTTCTGAAGAGCCTTGCTCTGATGGGACGCACCGTCTCGGGCGTCACGCTGCCGAATTGGCTTCTGCCATGTGGCAAATTGCGCACTGCGCACGGAAACCGAAGCATTGCTTCAAATTTTGAATTTTCAAAATTCAGTAGAGCCTTGCTCTGATTGGCGGAAACAGATGCCCCCCCACCGTTGCGCTCACGTGGCGCGCGCGTGAGTGCAGCGGTGGCAAGATCCTGACCGTCTGATCTAGGGGTCATCTGAACAGGCGCAGGCGCCTATAAATAGGACCCTTGGTCCTTGGTAATTTCTACCATTCTCAAGAAATCAAATTTCAGAGCCTTGCTCTTACTTGAGAACTTCCAGAGCCTTGCTCTTGCAATTCCCTTAAGAACTTCTAAGTTCGAACTTCAGAACCATCATAGGTAGAATTAAATTAATTTAATTTTGAATTAAATTTAATTAATCAGAGCCTTGCTCTTATAGATCTTTGATCTAAAGGAAACCCCTTTGGGGCTTTTATTCACAGAGCCTTGCTCTCAAAAATTTGCAGAGACTCTGTTCTTAGGTTTTAACTTATGAACAGAGCCCTGCTCACAGATCAATTAGAAAACTTCTTTTAAAAGTTTCCATGGATCTTTAAGATCCCAAATTTTTAATTTTTAGGAGTTATAAATTTTTATTATTGCTACAGAGCTAGGCTCTTTTTTAGGAAGTTTTATTCTTTTGAAACAGGAGTTTGACAAATGTCACTCTGTGACAGAGCTTTGCTCTGAAAAGAGGAGATCTTCTCCTTGTTTCTAGGGGTCCCCCCAATGAGGATATTCTCTTGGGGGTCTTTTTTATTGACTGACAGTCCCATTCAATGGTGGGATTGTCTCATCAAATGATGCGCCGTCATCTTGATTTTGTGGGTCCCCCTTTGGTCCCCTACCCACTGAATCACAGTGTGGAGCCAGCTTTTTATTTATTATTATTATTATTATTTTTTATTTAATATATTATTTTTATTAAATGTTAAGCGTCAGGCCATTAATGATATATGCATATTTCATGCAGGAAAGATGTCTGACGACTTGTCTTTTCCCTTCGTTCGCTCAGAAGGAGGGTTCCCACACGCACCAGTGGACCGGGTAGTGTTTGCCTTGATTAAAGATCGTGATCCTGAGTGCAAACATCTCCACCTATGGGGAAGGTGGTATAGCCAAATCATCCAGGGTCGTCGCAGTTTTAGTTCCACCTCGCCCTCCGAACCTATAGTTACGATCCCCTATGCGGATAAACCCCCGGTGGAGTATGCCGTTGAGGTAAAAAATTGGAATGCAGATGACCTTCTCCAGCCTGCAATCGGCGCTATTCCGGTGCAGCCGCCGCCGGCCATAGATATCTTGGGAAGGCGAATCTGTCAGGGTGAAGCACGCCCTTGGGGACAGGCTTACAATCTTGGACTGAATCCGCGACCGCTTGCTGGATACCTGCCATGGGCTCGGTACATTTTAGCGGCGAAAAGAGCTCACATGACGAAGATCGGTTTATACTCCGCCGTCTACGTCTCGCTTTTCGAATATCCTACTCCTCCAACGTGGTGGACAAAGGCTTTTATCGAACAATGGAATATCCCCACGCATACTTTCCTGACAGCGGATAGGGAGGTTTCTATTTCTCTGGAGGAATTCGTTGAGCTTTCAGGTTTACCGGCGAGGGGGGAGCATTACGAGGAGCTGCTTCCTCCTGACGAGTACGTCTTTGCCACCAAGCAGGTGGTATTCGACTTAACTCCGGAAAATGCCATCCAGCATCAGCATCCGGGTCTGGTGAAGGTGTTGGAGATTTACGAGGAGCTTCATTTGGAATTAGGCGACCGGGGCGTTAGTTTCGCAGACTTTATTGCTCGTTTTATTCGCCCGGAATTTTTATCAGAGCGAGGTGATAAGTTCGCCCAACTTGCTGACCCTTTTGGTTTCGGCCTGGACCGCCGGCCTTCATCAGAAATTGATCAGCGGAGTTTCTACCTTCCCGGCACTGCTAGCGTTCCTTTCTCAGAGATCGCCGTCCCTGGCATGGATGAGGAGACCTTCTTCATAGGGTTCTTAGGTCTGTGGCTGTGCAGCTTCGCGCTTCCCATGCACCCATGCCTCATGCGGTCTTCTGTATTTTACCCGGCGCATCGAATGGTGGCCGGTCTGCAGTTATCAGTGGGGATCGCCGGGTTGGCTTACCTCTACAACGGACTTAGCATAGCGGCGGACGCTAATGAGCCTGGGGTACAGCCTTCTAACTTCCCGATGCACTACTTCACTTCTTGGATGGAGCTGCACGTTCGAGGAGTATTTGGTGCCCACAAAACTCCTCCATTCTTTGAGAGATTCAGACTTCCAAGAATCATACGACTGGTCGGGGCTTCCATCGTGTTTGCACCTCCGCGGGAGTCTAGAGGACTACTTCTGCGTTCGCATCTAGTCGGGGCGAAGACCTCTTTTGTAGATAAGGTCGTCACCATGGGTTCCGAGACCACTAAGTCGGTGGTGTCGCTGCGTGATGAATTTAAGGGCGGTGTCTCCGTGTTGAAGGCTCGGGAAATCCTCCACCTTTATTCCATTCGGCCGGGCTACTTGGTATTTAGGCAGAACGAAACGGCCCTCTTCATGAGGTACAACCCGCATCGATTCGCCCGGCAATCGAGTTATAACCAAGGAATCCCGTTGGAAGCCTTCTTGGGAACGCCCACAGTCGGCCCAGAGGGGGTACGGAATGCGATGCATCACTTCATCCGGCTAAATACAGGCTCTTACTTTTTCATCAGTGAGCCCAGCTGTACCCCCAAGATACTCAATTCGTATGTGGCCTGGTACGCGCACGCGATGGGACCAATCATCTTGATGGAGAAACGTTTATTGGTCGATCGTAGGGCTGCGCCTCCCGGCGGCAATCGCAAGGCTCCATTGCAGCCCAGGGTTCAGGTTATCCCTCCGACGAAAGAGGCTGGAGCTGATCGACCACGCGTGTTGGCCCCTCCGCGTGGACTGCCACTGCCCACTGCGGTGGATGCCCCAACGGTACCCCGTGCTCCGACAAAGACGGCTAAAGCGGCCTCGCCGGAGTCGGGTGTAGGAGCGGACATCGGGACTCGCCGCCCGAAAGTGACTACCAAAACTGGCAAGCGCAAAGATGCTCCGAGTGGATCCAAGGCTGGTGAAAAGAAGAAGAAGAAGTCCACCTTGTCCCTCGACGCGATTCTTAACTTAGAGCCCGCGGCTCATCCTGCCGAGACTATATGTGAGTACGGCAGCAACGAGGGTTTCGTGGTGGACCCTGAGGACACCAACCTAGCCGCCGCTATTGCAGCTTCGGAGCGATCGGCGAGGCTCGAAGCAATGTTAAGCAGACTCGCTGAGTCGGGTAATCCTCAGCCTCCTTATTTGTCATTTTATCCCACTTTTTATTATTATCTTTAGCTGATATTTGTCTCATTTTCAGCAGGTGGATCTACTGAAGAGGCCGTTGCTGCCTCTCTGAAGACCTTCCAAGCGGAGGAGAAGAAGCGTGCCCTAGAAAGCGTCGGTATGTTTTACCCCGTTCTCTTTTATAAGGAAAGTTTGTTGTCTTTTTATGATAGTCGACCTGACCTTCTCTTGTTTCTTTACAGGGGTAGTATTAATCGGCGCAAGGACCCTTCCCAAGCCCGTCATCGAAGTCCCAGCTCCGTCGAAACTGGCGCAAGAGCCTCGGCTCGACGCAACAACGAGGGATGCTCTGAAAAATCTGGAGGCATCCCTCTACACGGATGAGGAGGCTTCGCTCAAGGAAGCTCTGGTGGCATCTGTCTCATCGGCTCGAGAAGAGCGGAAGCGGTCAAGACGCGAAGTTAAGGCGCGCAGAGCTGCTTTGGCCGCAGGAGCGGGCCCTAGCACTATTCCTCATGATAATACTCCTTCTGAAGAGCCCCCTGTGGCCCTGTCTACTGCTCGTCGGCAAGTGGCGCGCGCGGTTCGGAGTGCCAATGACAAGTCCACTTCAGGTAGTACTTCTTTCAGAGCCTTGTTGTATGACTTGTAAAACTATTGGCTTATACATATCTCATCTCGTAGGGTCAAGTCCGACTGAGGGGGAGGGGGAAACGACCGTCGAACCCAAGGGAGCGGAAGACGCGGTACTCGCCGAACCCGAACCGACAGTGGACAACTTTGTCGAGGTCATGGGGCCTGGAGCCGAGATTGAGGAACCTACCGCGGAGCAGGTCATTGATGCCGTACCCGAAGTGGCGGCAGATGAGATGATTGTCTCAACCGAGCCGAAGGCGGTAGAGGGCGAGGTACATGAGGCTGGGGACCTCGTGGTGCCGATGGACGGGACAACTGTAATCGCTGATCCTGAGGGAACAGCAGGTGATGCGGCCATGATTCCTGAAGACGAGCTAGGCGCTCCTTCTCAGGAATCGGGCAATGTTCCTATCTTGGCCCTCCCTGCTTATGGTCCCCCGCCGCCTGCAGAGCTTGAGAGCGTAACAACGGTTCCCCTTGAGTCGGGTGACGAAGCTACAGGCGGTGGTCTTCCGTCAGTGGAGGAAGGGACTACCTCAGTTTCTGCTGGCAGCTCGTCAGGTATATTTTCGAGTCACCAACGTTTCCATTTTTATATATATCTTGTGATCTCTTCTAACAAGCTTGTCTTTGCAGGTGCGGTCAGTGCCGACGCTCCATTGCTTGAGGGAGCACCGTCAACTACTGCTTTGGCGGTGGTCACTTCCCCGTTTTCCCTCGTGCCGTCACGGATGTTGGAAGGTACGGATTCACGACTCATGCATTAATCTTTCAAAAATGTGGCTTTTGTACTAATGCTACACCACTGTGCCTTTTTAGGAGGGCTCTTTGATCATCTATATCAGGTGTTGCTCCCACACTTCTCCTTCCCATCCGAGCTCGCTTCTCCCTCTAAGGGTACCGGTAAGTGCCGTCTTGGTCTTTTTCGAGGGACTATAGGATCGTATCTGACTTTTCCTCTTCCTGACTGCAGTGCCTCAGATCGAAGGAGGGGACGCCGGGCCTGTGCTGCCACCGGCGCTTCCGGCTTTGACGTCCGTTGCGACTGGTACAGATATTCCCTTCCTCTTTTTATACGATCTTTCATCGACTTTTCGAATCATTGTTTGACCATGTTTCGTTTTTTTTTTGCAGCTATCGTCCCAGCTCCAATTCCTTTTGAGTCTCATGTCCTCTCACCGGCGGGTCCTTTCTCGCGACGCCCGTCTTCAAAGGGTGCTGTAATGAGCCTAGGTATGTTGAGCGGGTACATCGAAGAGCTCAACATGGATGCCCTTCCTTCGGCCGTAGATTTCGCTGTGGACGTTAACCCAATGTTGGCGGCGCTCGTAACTTTCCATAACGAAGGCGTCGTCGAATCGTGGGTTAACCACTGCAGAGAGATCGAAGCTCGCCTGCATCGGTTGGAGCTTGAGCAAAGCACCTCTTATCTCCGCCATTTGGAGCAGAAGGCAGCTTTACGGCTAAAGGCGCATCAGGAATCTTCAAACGCGACCGCTTGCCTTCGTGCCGAAGTTAGGACGAATGCTGCTGAGGTGAAAGCTGTCTTTGAAGGTCTTCTGAAGCGCATATCTAATGGGCTAGCGCTGAAGCGGAAACTTGATGCTGCTGAGCGCGATGCCCAAGGCCAAGAAGCAGCTCATCAGGTTGTTGGGGAAGAGCTCGCATCCTTCACGCAACAGCGGGCTCGAGTAGAGGCGGAGCTGGCAGTGGCAGTTGATCAGGAGAAAGAATGGAAGGACGTATGCGAGCAATTGCTATATCTGTGCAAGACGCTTCCTTCCCCATAATTCCCCTCGTATCATTTGTCTTTGTAAATTATATGTATATGTTTTTTTTTTTAATTCTTTAGCACAATGTATCCTGTACTCAACCAATTTTTATGAATAAAAGATACACATTTTGTAATGTCTTGTGTCATTTCTCTGTCTTTCTTTTCTTTTATAATCAGTACGCCACCTTAATAACCATAACTGACGGACGATTGGGACGAGTATCCCGACCTTCTTAAGAAATAACGATGGCTTAGGCCGCAGGTTCAGATCTGCTGCCTAAGACTTTTCAACTCTATAAGCCGTGAGGGTCTCATAGAGACTTTTCTCCCTACGGATCGAGAGGATCTCGCAGGTGAATTTTCTCCTTAGGAATCGTGAGGATTCCCAAGTGTGGTTTCCTCTCATAAGTCGGAAGGATCCTATAAGAGAATTTCTCCCTCTTACGAGTCGAGAGGGCTCGTAAGCGGTTGTTTCCCTCTTTGTCGAGAATCGACTTCAGAGAGTGAGACCCGTGGATAGTATGCAAGAGACCATTTAGGATTGACTTGCAGGGTCCCATTGTTCAGGAAGCAAGTTTTGAATCTTTACTGCCCAAGATGTTAGTCATAGAAGCTCTGGTCACGGAGTGTTTGTATCCGTGAGTTGAGAAGTTTTGCGAGGGATTATTTGTTTCCCAAGCGCCAAGGATTATTTGTGTCCTTAGGGTTTGAAACGAGTCGATGGTTCCCATGGAGGCGCTGGTGGCTCTGCAAGTCGACGTGGATCAGGAGGCTCTGGTCACGGAGTGTTTGTATCCGTGAGTTGAGAAGTTTCGCGAGGGATTATTTGTTTCCCAAGCGCCAAGGATTATTTGTGTCCTTGGGGTTTGAAACGAGTCGAGGGTTCCTACGGAGGCACTGGTGGCTCTGCGGGTCGACGCGGATCAGAGGGCTCTCGTCAAGGAGTGTTTGTATCCGTGAGTTGAGAAGTTTGCCGGGATTATTTGTTTCCCGAGCGCCAAGGATTATTTGTGTCCTTGGGGTTTGAAACGAGTCGAGGGTTCCTACGGAGGCACTGGTGGCTCTGCGGGTCGACGCGGATCAGAGGGCTCTCGTCAAGGAGTGTTTGTATCCGTGAGTCGAGGAATTTGCCGGGATTATTTGTTTCCCGAGCGCCAAGGATTATTTGTGTCCTTGGGGTTTGAAACGAGTCGAGGGTTCCTACGGAGGCACTGGTGGCTCTGCGGGTCGACGCGGATCAGAGGGCTCTCGTCAAGGAGTGTTTGTATCCGTGAGTTGAGAAGTTTGCCGGGATTATTTGTTTCCCGAGCGCCAAGGATTATTTGTGTCCTTGGGGTTTGAAACGAGTCGAGGGTTCCTACGGAGGCACGGGTGGCTCTGCGGGTCGACGCGGATCAGCAGGCTCTCGTCAAGGAGTGTTTGTATCCGTGAGTCGAGGAATTTTCGTTGAAGTCATTGGCTTCTTCGGTTGAAATGAACCGTTGAGGCTTGGTTTCATCGTTTAACGGAATCCGCTGGGGAGGTATGGTTTTTTCTTTGTTTACGCCCTTGGATTGTACACAGGGATCGGTGTGATCTTAACTGTAGGGCCGAAGTTTTATCATTTCTTATTATTTTATTTTTTTTTGTTTTATTTTATTTCCGCGATGCTCTATCATTTCAGCTTTTATATCGCGAAGGTCGCGATTGCCCAAACATTTCGGCTATTTTTCGCGGTGCCCAATCATTTCGGCTTTTCATTATTTTGTTTTTTACTCGTTGCTCTTTATTACGAGTTGCCCGATCATTTCGGCTATTTTGCATGCATTCATTTTACTTGCTGCTTTTTATTGCAAGTTGCCCTATCATTTCGGCTATTTCGTATGCATGAGCGGCCTACCGGCTTTCACCGTCAACCTGAAATTGGACACCGATTTCGGCATCAGCACCGCTGCGACTGGGATATTACCAGGAGCGAATCATCATTTGCCTCTATCGTTGTTGAACAAAGGAGGCTTAGCGACCAGGGTTAGGATCCCGTCTGCTAAGGCTTTTGACTTCATGAGCCGTAAGGGTCTCGTGAAGGTATTTCTCCCTACAAGTCGTGGGGATCTTGTAGGTGTATTTTCTCCTTAGGAACCGTGAGGGTTCCTAAGTGTTTTGTTCTTCTGTAAGTCGTAAGGATCCTACAGGAAGGTTTTCTCCTCATAAATCGAGGGGATTTATAAGGGTTGTTTACCATACGAACGTATTCCCAGTCATGGATGGACCTTGGTTAGGGAGACGTTTATTCGCGCCCGTGGATTGTATACAAGGGCTAATATAGGACCACTTGTAGGGCAATATTGGAAGTTTATGGGGGTTTGCTTAAGCACAGGTTTAGGTCTCTGTGACTTAAGACTTTCAAATCCTATGAGCCGTGAGGGTCCCATAAGAGAGTTCTCCTTACGAGTCGTGAGGATCTCGCAAGCGTATTTTCTCCTTAGAAATCGTGGGGATTCCTAAGTGTGTTGTCCCTTGTAAGTCGTAAGGATCTCACGCGGGTGGTTTCTCCTTACAGGGTCGAGAGGACTCCATAAGGGTTCTTTAACGAAGTTGCGCCCTTTCGGGTTTTCACAACATTCGCCGGTAGTCCTGCTGTTTTTACTCACGGAGCCCTTTCGGGTTTTCATCCGTGCCCATTTTGCTTATGGACTTACCGCTTTTTTTTATTTTTATTTTTATTATTATTATATATTTTTTTATTTATTTTTATTCATCTCGTCAGCCCAAGGATGCCGCAGTATTAGTTTAAAGACGTTTCGGTCTGCTATTAGTTTAAGGACATTTCGGTCCACCGTTGAGAGGGTTGGCTACTACTTATAAAGCTTGAGCTTAGGAAGATAGCGAGCGGACATAGTCGTCGTCATCTACCATTGACCTAGGCTGTGGCTCATTAAGCGTAGTATTTCTTTAGGAAGCGTCCGTTTATTGGCCTGAAAGGCCTTTCACCGTGCATGTCCATGAGTAGATAAGCCCCACCTTGGTAGACCTTATCAACGATATATGGTCCTTCATAGTTCGGCTCAAACTTTCCCCGCTTGGCACGATTGGGGATCATGGGCCTTTTGACCACTAGCACGAGTTCGCCTTGGTGGAATGTCCTCGGGCGGCTCAATCTTTCATATGAGCGCGTCATCTTTGCTTTATAGGCTTCCAGATTTTGTTGTGCTAGAAGCCGGATTTCATCAAGGGCGTCAAGCTCTTCAAACCGAAGGTGAGCATTTTCTTCGTCTGTCAGCTCGTAGTGGACTGCCACTCGTAGAGAGGGTAATTCTATCTCGAGAGGGAGTACTGCTTCCGTCCCAAATACCAACGCGTATGGCGTTGTGTTTGTGGCCGTTTTAAACGTAGTCCGATACGCCCAAAGAGCCTCTTGCAATCTTTCGTGCCAATCTCTCTTATTTCGTGACACTGTTTTCTTTATGATCTTTGTCAAGGTCTTGTTGAAGGCTTCAGCTAGACCGTTGGCTCGCGGGTTATAAACTGAGGAATATCTCCAGTCTATATTGTGCTGCTGTGCGAAACGACTAATTTTATGACTTCGATAGGCTGGCCCATTATCAGAGATGATTCTTCTCGGGGTTCCAAACCGGTATATGACATGCGTTTTGAAGAAATGGAGGATGTTCTCCGTCTTCACTTCCCTCAGTGGTACCGCCTCTGCCCATTTGGAAAAGTAATCAGTCGTCGCCAAGATGAAACGATGTCCCTTTGACGACGCCGGTTCGATAGGACCAACTATGTCAGTTCCCCACATTTCGAATGGCCAACTAGCCATTGTCGGATGCAGTGGATTGGGACGCTGATGGATGAAGTCCCCATGAATTTGGCATGGATGACATTGCCTCGCATATTCCAGGCAATCCTGCATCATCGTGGGCCAGTAGTAGCCCATCCGCTTTATCTTCAATTTCATCTTAGGGCCTGCTTGGTGGGAACCGCAGAGTCCGTCGTGAACTTCTTGGACGACCCTTCTCGCTTCGTCAGGTCCTAAGCATCTCAGCCACAGAGAGTCGAATGACCTCTTGTATAGAGTATCATTGACGAAGGCGAAAGACAGAGCTCGTTTCGTGAGCTGATGTCTTGTGGACGCCTCTTCAGGTATTCGGTGGAACTTGAAGTAATCTATGAAGACTTCTCTCCAGTCCTCGGTATTTCCCTGTCTTTTATTTGCAAGGTTGTCTCCTCTTTCGCTCCTTTTTCTTCAGACGATTTCGGAGATATTTCTGTTGGGGCGAGCACTCGACGGCTTTGTATCACGATTCTAACGTCATCGAGGTTCTCGTCAGCCCATTCTTTAGCAAGTTTGGCCAGTGCGTCCGCTTTGCTGTTTTCCGCGCGCGGTATACTTTCCAAAGTGTAAGAGGGAATTTGGGTTAGCAGTTGCTGCACTTTTTCACCGTATTTTACCAATTCCGGTTTGCACGTTTGGTAGTCGCCGTTTACTTGACAAACGACCAGTTGGGAATCGCCGTATATGAGGAGATCTTCAATTCCCATGTCAATGGCGATCTCGAGGCCTGCTATCAGAGCTTCGTATTCGGCTTCATTGTTTGTTCTCGGCTCCGTTAGGGAGAACGCGTAGCGCATTATCCCTCCTTGTGGAGTTACAAAGATGAGTCCTACCCCTGATTTAATTATAGGGGTACTTTGTTTACGTTTCTTCATGGAAGATGCTCCATCGAAATAAAGCTCCCATCGGATATTATCACCGTCGATCGCATCGAACGCATGTTCGTCTGGAAGATCGCAATTCAGAGGAGAATCGGCGGGTATCGGATGCTCAGCGAGGAAGTCGGCGATGGCCTGGCCTTTCACTGCCTTGAGAGGTTGATACGTTATCGAGAATTCCATCAAGAGCAGGGCCCATTTAGCTAGTCTTCCCGTCAATATGGCTTTTGACATTAGGTATTTAAGAGGGTCCACTTTTGAAATCAGACGGACCTCATGCGCCAACGCATAGTGCCTAAGCTTTGTTATTGCGAAGATCAACGCCAGGCAGTGTTTTTCAATGGGAGAGTAATTGCTTTCTGCCCCCAGCAGAACTCGACTTAAGTAGTAGAGCGCTCTTTCTTTCCCCTGATCGTTCTCTTGTGCCCATAATGCGCCTAAGGAACCTTCGAGGGCGGTTGTATAAAGAATAAGAGGCTTCCCCTTAACCGGAGCAGCCAACACCGGCGGGTTCTGCAGGTATTGCTTGATCTCATCCAGTGCGCCTTGGCATTTTTGGTCCCAGACGAATGGGGTTCCCTTCTTCATCAGGTGGCTGTAAGGACGGCACTTTCCTGAAAGGTTGGCTATAAATCGCCGTATATACGCGAGTTTCCCTTGGAGAGACCGCAGCTGTTTGAGAGTCCTCGGCGGAGGCATTTCCATGATCGCTTTGATCTTTGACGGATCTATTTCAATACCTCGGTGTCGAACGACGAATCCCAGGAATTTGCCTGAGGAAACCCCGAACGCACATTTAAGAGGATTCATCTTCAAGTTGTATTGCCGAAGGCGTTGAAATACAGTCTTCAGATGCTCGAGATGTTCCTCGTATGATTTGCTTTTGACCACGAGATCGTCGATATAGCATTCGACGATTTCGTGTATAAGGTCGTCGAAGATCTTCGTCATGGCCCTCTGATAAGTAGCGCCGGCGTTCTTCAAACCGAAGGGCATCACTTTATAACAAAATATACCAAGCGGAGTCCTGAAGGCCGTGTGCTTCTGATCTTCAGGGTGCATTTTTATTTGATTATATCCCGATGAGCCGTCCATGAAGGAGAAAACCTCATGAGTGGATGTGTTGTCTATCATCAGTTCGGTGACTGGCACTGGGAAGTCATCTTTTGGACAGGCTTTATTGAGATCCCGGAAGTCTACGCATATGCGCACTGTCCCATTTTTCTTCATTACCGGGACGATGTTGGCGATCCATTCAGGGTATTGGACTTCCTGGATGAAGCCAGAGTCTATCAGCTTTTTGACTTCGGCGTTGATGCTCATCTCAAGCTCGAGTCGCATTCTTCTCGGCGCTTGTTTGAATGGCTTAATGTCTGGGGATATCGCCAACTTGTGTACAGCAATTTCTGGATCTAGTCCCGCCATTTCGGAATAGTTCCACGCGAAGCAATCTTTGTGCTGCAGAAGCACATCCTTTAATGCAGCCACCCTTTCTTCAGATAGCAGCTCGCTGATGAATGTCGGTCGCGGGTCATTTTCCGTCCCCAACTCAATTTTCTTGAGATTATCTGCAGTGGTATGTATTCCGTCCTCCAGTTCTTTCGGAGCTGGGGGAAATTCTGAGATTACCTCATCGCTGCCGCTTTCAAAGCACCAAGGGAGATTGTTCATGTCTTCGGCCCCTTCTTTTAATATTGTTATCACATGGCAGGTGTGAATTTTTTGCCAATCCCAATGCGGAGTTGGTTTTATTCTTGTGTTTTCGGGTTCGTGCTTTTGCGGCGGCGCTACCCTCCAACCGTCAGACAACGCGAATTTGCCAAGCTGATATTGGTCCTCAACCCAATTCTTAAAGGTGAAGCAATCTTCAAGCGGATGCCCTACTACTCGATGGTAAAAGCAATACCTTGGGTTGGAGACTTCGCCTGCTTGTTCAGGGTGCTTAGGCTCTGGCAACGTAAGCATTTGATGTTTTAGAGCGAGATCGAATATTTTCCTTGTTTTGTTCCGAGGAAAAGAGTATGCTTGACCCATTTTCTTCCTGAGGGCTAAGTCAATAACGCTCGATTCTCGGATGCGCGGCTTCTTAGCTCTGCTTTGTAGTTGTCGAGCGCCTCTCTTGCCTTTCGACTTGTTTTTGTTCTCGCGTCGCACCTTTTTTGTAGCAGGTTGACAAGGAGCGGCATCTTCGTTCTTTAATGCCTGTTGGAGGAGGCGCTGTGTCTTAGCTTTCTCATAGATTGCCATTTCACGATCGTGATCATCTCTGGCTTTTTGACTCGCATCCCTTATAAGTTTGCTCATCTGGTCTTCGGACGATGGACTGGGCGGTTTTGTATCAGGAACTTTTGCTGGTTCAGGATTAGCATCATCCCATTGAGCGTCCTCCTCTCCGTCGAAGTCATACATGGCATAACAGCTGTTTACTAGCTCCCGCTTCTTTGGTCGGATGTACCCAAGCCCTTTGGTTTCTACTTTCCCGTTAGGCAGTTTGCATTGGGTCCCGGGAATGTTCCAGACCTTGTCGTAGAATTTGGCTTTTCTAACGGCCTGTGTGAAGGACATCCCCTGACGTTTCAGCAGTTTCTTCAAACCTTCTGTATAATATCGGGGAAGACGGATAGGCTGAAGCCTGTCGAGCGTGGGATCCGCGCCATGCCAAACCTCTTTTTCTACTTTGTTTTCTTCAGAACGGTAGAATAAGATTGCCTTCTCGCCTCTTCGTCCGGGAGGGATATAGAATGTCTGCAATTCTTCTATGCTGTTGGTGTCGAGTGCATCCAGTTCTTTGTAATGTTCAAGTGGCACCATGGTTATCTGCAGACTTCGCTCTTCATCAGCGGAAATCCGTATCGAAGGCCGAGCAGGGATTATAGCATGAACTTCATCCTCTGAATCACTACCGAAGATCAACGAAGGAACGGATGGTCCTGGCCTGGTAGATTGGGATGGACCTGAATAAATTATATCCTCCTCCTCGGTGTCACTGCCGAAGACAGGGATGGTGGCATTAGTTTTGTTCTCCGGTTTGTGACACCTTTCCGTGTCTTCGAAGCTCGGCAAGAAGTATTTAGCATCTTCATACTTGCGAACTTCGTTCACGGAAAACGGATTCAACTCTTCGGCTACAGTGTACTCGAGGCCATCCCTGGAATACTTCATGCACTGATGCTGTGTAGAAGGGATGATATTGTACTCGTGTAGCCATGGTCGGCCGATCAGAGCATTATAGCACGTCTTGGCATCTATAACATGGAATTTGATGTCTGTGACGAGCAACCCGAAGCGTAGCGTCAATATCACAGATCCAAGAGTCTTTGATGATTGGGAGTCGAAACCGGAGATAGTGATCTTATCCCGGGCGAGGTGTTGGACACTCATGCAAATCTCCTTTAACACTCGTACATTGAGTAAATTGACGGACGATCCGTTATCGACCAAGATTTTACCTATCTTTATGTCATGGCAGTATCCTGAGACATAAAGAGGGCGATTGTGTTCACACGTCCCGAGAAGAAGGTCCTCATCACCAAAAGCAACGTCGGCTGTGTGCACTTCTTCCAATTCGTCTTTCATCTTTTCTTCGGCCAAGAAGGCTTGGAACTGGTCCGGATCTTGTAGCGCCTTAATCAAAGAGTCTCTCGCCTCCTTTGATAGTAACAAGGCATCGAGGATGCTGAGTTGTGAGGGTAGCTTCCTCAGATGCGCTAAGACATTGTAATCCACCTTACTCCTCTTTGGCGGATTTTTGGCGGTTAACTCTTCCGTGACTTGGTCATCCAAAGTGATGTCTTCAGAGACCTTCTCTTTCCCTTTATCTTTTCTATTCGAGGGTCCGAGGTTCTTTTCAGGCAATGTCCGATTCCGTAGCCGGATATTTTCGCAAACCACTGGCTCCTCTTCTTTTCCCGAAGTTGACTCTTTAAAGAGAGGGGCAATCTCTAGCTCCTCATCAGAGTCGCTCCCAAATGTGGGCACTTGTGACCTGGTAGTGTTAACCATGTGACAGTTGCCGGCAGTTCTTTCAAGCACTTTGGTCGTGTTTCTTTGCTCCCGACGAACCTTACGCTTTTCCCGTTTAAAGCGTTGTTGATTAGCGACGTATCCTTGCCACCATTTATCGAACGCTTTGCACTCTTGGGTAGAATGTGAGACCTTCTGATGATATAAGCAATAAGAGGGGTGCATTTCTTCCACGTTAGTAACCTTTTCTTCTGAGGGTGGTAGCTTCATGCCCATCGATATGGCCTTAGCGAACTTCTTTTTTATCTTGAATTGGCTCTTGTCAGCGGTGGAGGCATTTTGCTCCAGTGGGATCATCTCAGCTCCTCCCTCGAGTCGCTGGCGCTTGGCCGTTTCGAATATCGCCGTCTCGCGTTCTTGATCAGCTTTACTTTTCAATCGAGCTTCACTCAGAAACGCGTCAATCATTTCCATTGATAATTCCGGAACCCTTGACTCAGTATTTGCCCCCGGCTTTTTAGTGCCGGAAGTCCCTTCATCGCTCGTGGTCGAATGGGAGATCATATGACAGCTCGCCACATACTCCTCGGATTCATCCGATAAACTTTCCTCCTCATCCTCTTTTTGAAAGACGTGATCAAGGAAATCTTGGAGCGTAATGGGAGTCCGCGCCCTTTGGTTGTACTCATCCAGTGCGTCGATCTGCTTCTGTAAGTCCGTGCGCTTGTCGCCAGGCTTCACGGGCTTTTTAGATTTCTTCTTCTTCTTTTTCGAAGATTTTGACGGCTGGTTATGAACGCTTGAACTACCACCATCGGTCTTCGGAGTCGGACGTGGCTTCAACATCCCCTCTATAACCTGCGGTTCCAAGGGGTTCTTCCACTTGACCGCTGGACAGATCCGAAGATCATTTAGCATTCTTTTCGTTTTGGCTGATAATACAACCTCCCAGGGAGCTTCTTCGATGACGGAGCATGTTGCCCCCTGCGTATTCGCCCCCTTGTAGGTGTGGGGTTGCGGAGGATTCACCTTCCATTTGTCAGACAGCGCAAACTTGCCCTGACGGTACTGGTTCTCAAGCCAATTTTTGAAGACGTAACAGTCTTCGATTGGATGTCCTAGCACTCTATGATAAGGGCAGCAATTAGGATCGTTGACGTCACTTGGTTGCGACGGACGTTTTGGATCTGGCAGATTTATGAGCCTGTTGCGCAATGCCAGCTCGAATAGCCTCCTTGTTTTATCACGGGGGAAGGAGTAAGCACGTCCCATTCTGTCTTCAAGGGGTACGTATGGGCGCGTATTATTCGGACGAGCAACCAGCTTCGAGTCGTTCGGTTGTTGTTGGGCATTAGCGACGATGATCGCTTTTCCCTTTCCTTTATCGTTTTGAGAGTCCGGCTTCGGGAGGGGGTTTATGGCCCATCTGGTCTATTTGCGCCAATTTGTCGATCAAAGCCTGGAAAGAAGTCGGCTTGAAAAACATCATAAACTGCGAAATGGTTGCTTGTGGATCAAGGGTTCCAACAAACATTCCCACCGCAGGGGCTTCTTCTATACGTTGTTCACATTTAGACCATAAATTACGCCACCGTATAGCGTACTGGACCCACGTCTCGCCGGGCTTTACCCTGGCGTTAATCAGCGCCGTCATCGGAGTACGCTCACTGGCACTTGCAAAGCGTTGGGTGAAGAGCAGCTCCATCTCTGCGAAGGTTTTAATAGAATCGCTGGGGAGCTCGGAATACCACTCGAAAGCCGTATCTGACAAGCTTCCAACAAACTGGCGCAGCAAGAGCTTGTCGTCGCCTCCAGTGTTACCACAAAGCGCCCTGAATTGGGCAACATGTTGATGGGGATTGCCGGTCCCCTTGTAGACATGAAACTTTGGAATTGTGTAACCTGGCGGGTACTTGATCTGGTCATACCAGCCCGGATATGGCCGCCCCGTTTTTACAACGTGGCCGGCTGCTTCGGCCGCGTGATGAACTTTTATCTGCTGGGCTATATATTCGTCCAGATCAGTTTTAGAGATTGTGTCTTCTTTAGCCGTCGATAGAACGGGCTGAGGGTTTGATGTTTCTCCCCTATCATCCCCAAGGACGATCGGGGGTTCTTCAGTCGGGGGCTCTGGTTGTATCATCATCCCTATCATATCCTGGAAGAGAAGGCCCATGCGTTGTATATTGGCTGCTTGTTCAGCAGCCTCTTTGTCCCTCTTTTCCAGTACTCTTCGAAGGAACTCGGCGTCGGTCTCTTCTTCTTGACGTTCATCTAAGGACGTCTCAGGATTCTCTTTTGGCCCCGTGAGTGCAGCCATTGTAGTCATCATCTCCTGGAGCTTTTGTTGCTGCTCCTGAGACTTGGTCACTGACCGGGTGAGCGGTCGGTGACCCGTAGAAGTACGACTTTCTTCTTTCCCCGAAGCCATATAGACCGTATGAACTGTGATGCCCCCTGACTTGGGGCGTTTAGTTTCACCGCTCTTAGACTTTGTCAGCGTCACGGGAGCTTTTTCTGGCCTCTTCCTTTTATGGACCTTTGAGGTTGAAGGAGCCGTTGAAGCGGGCATTCTAGAATTTGTTGCCCCCTGCTGTTTAATGGGGCGGCTCTTGTCTTTTTCCCCTTTTGCCCCTTTCTGGCGACGGAAGTGGTCTGAGTCAATCACGGAGTCTTGAACCCTCCGCCAAACTTTATAAATTTTCGACGACAGCCGCTGAGGGGGCTGTTCCTGTTTCATTTCCGGAGCTTTTTCCATGGGTGGAGGAGACCTTTTCAATGTGGCAACCGGGGAGTTCTTTCTCACCTTCTTCAGCAGTTCAAAGCTGTTCCCAGTTGGAACAGCAGCATCGACCTCCACTACCGGAGCAGGTGGGGTTAGCCCTGAGGGGAAGTTGCCCCCTGCTTTCCTTACTCGCTGCCAATGGCGACGTCGCGCACGACGAGCCGTTGGGACTGGCTCGGAGACTGAGATGGTTTCTTGCTGCCCCCTGTTTGAGCGTGGGATAACTGCTGATGTCAGCCTATCGAAGACTGATGCCTTCTGACCAGCTGGGGGAGGAGTAGGGACCGTCAATCATGTGAAGACTGACTCTCTGATAGGAGAAGCCGCTTTAACGACTTCCAAAGCAGCGGCCGTTGCCCTCCTTGGGACAGCTACCTTATAGTTCTGACCCAGCCTGGTGAAAACGGAGGCTGTTGGTTCAGTAGCAGGCGACCCGTTGACAGGGGTCGTGGTAACAGTGAGCCGGTCGAACACCGACTTCTTGTTCGCTTCTGATGTGGGTATCGGCGCAGAGAAGCTTGTAGGTGGGACCATGGTCCCGAAGAACAAGCTGGTGGTGGCCTGAGTCACTTGGCCTACCGGCAAAGTCAGGAAGGAAGCCGCCTGGGGCCCATATGATACACCTCTCGGTGAGGTGGAACGTCCGTTGCACTGGCATTTCGAGCAGTTGGTGCAGTTGGTGGCCATTGAATGCTTGAGTTCTGTACCAAACAAAAGACCAAATCTTAGCAACTTGAAATCCGAAGGCAATCATTTAACAAACCGCGATTGGTTCGCGAAAACGACACACGAAGTGTGGAGTGGAAAGAGGAAGAGGTCCCACCGGGCGTGCCAGAATCTGTTCCCCTCCGAACGGCGGCCGAGACGTTAGGACGTCCGGCGTCTGAGGTTCGGGGCAGATGCTATTTGGTTTTATCCGTCTATCTCTCCGAAGATGCCAAATTGATTTATGGCACCTGGTATCGAAGGTTTAGACGGATGCGGCCGATGTAGCAGACTTCGTCAGATTCCCCCTCAGGGTGAGGGGTTTTTGATTGTGGGGACGCTCTTCCCTGCAGGCGCAAGCCCCTGCAGTTAATTACGCTACCGCGTCGCGGTAACAACTTTCTCCTACTCCAGAATTTCACTTTGTGTCGTGTGTGTTTGTTTTGTTTATGGTTGCCCGTGGATTGTATACGGAGACTTAGTGATGCCGTCACCCGTAGGACGTGTTTTAGTCCAAATCCGTATTTAGTTAGATTTGGGTTTAGTGTTTTTAGTTTAAGGATGCATTAGTCGCGTTGCGGCTAAGATCAACTTAAACGTTTGTCAAGGATACGTTAGTCCTGTTTTAGACTAAGATCGACTTGACGTAGTGATTGATTTAATTATCTGGCCGTCGGGACTCGTCACCTCTCTAACGTCGTTGAGGGATTACAACGACAGGCGTCAGAGGAGTTCAGAGATGTACCCTTGAACCAAAGTTGATTCGGAGTTTTATTGTTTATTTAAAGATCTAAGGACACATTAACCGTATTTGGGGCTAAGATCAACTTAGACGGGACCGTTTAGATCCGGCAGAAGAGCGTTCGGGCTCTATTATGCCAGTTTAAGGACGCGGTGGTCCATCGCCAGTTTAGGGACGTGGTGGTCCATCGCCGGTTTAGGGACGTGGTGGTCCATCATTAGTTTAGGGACGTTTCGGTCCGATATTAGTTTAAGGACGTTTCGGTCCGATATTAGTTTAGGGACGTTTCGGTCCGTCGCCAGTTTAAGGACGTAGTGGTCCATATTCCAGTTTAGGGACGTGGTGGTCCGTCGCCAGTTTAGGGACGTAGTGGTCCGTTATTAGTTTAGGGACGTCTCGGTCCGATATTAGTTTAT
This sequence comes from Agapanthus africanus, assembly GCA_030015575.1. Lineage (NCBI taxonomy): Eukaryota > Viridiplantae > Streptophyta > Magnoliopsida > Asparagales > Amaryllidaceae > Agapanthus > Agapanthus africanus. The sequence continues at coordinate 14,086,515 of JASDDO010000014.1, forward strand.
GGACATTTCGGTCCAATATTAGTTTATGGACATTTCGGTCCAATATTCTCATTTTTGGGGCAACTATTAGTTTAAGGACGTTTCGGTCCAATATTAGATGAGTGGTCGTTGGGACCCGTCGCCTCTTTGACGTCGTTGAGAAATTACAGCGACAAATGTCAAAGGAGTTCGGAGATGTACCCTCGGACCGGTCGTGACTTGGTTTATGAGAGAAATTTAATTTAAGGACTTACAGCCAGGATTGGGTTAAGTCCAATTTTTATTTTAGGCTCTGCCCGATTCAAAGAATCAACCTAAACAGGGCTCTGCCCCTTCATTATTTTGCAATCTGATTTGGGCCAGGCCCTTTAAATTATGAGTTACAAAAACTCAGGAATTTTCTGAACAGGGCTTTGCCCTTTTGTTTTCTGCAATTGGGCTAGGCCCTCTTAAGTAATGGGTTACAGAAACTCAGGAGTTTTCTAAACAAGGCTTTGCCCTTTTATTATTCTGCAATTGGGCCAGGCCCTTTTGAATGATGAGTTGCACTTGTGCAGAAATTCAAGAATTTTCTTGATTTGAGAACAAAAAGTGCATAGCACTCTTGATCTAAATTTAGATCAAGGGAAAACAAGTTCTTCTTGTTTTCCTTGATTTTACAGAACCAAGGGTTCATATCAAGTGCAAGGCACTATTTATTATTCTTTGATTTTTTCAGAACCAGGGGTTCATATCAAGTGCAAGGCACTATTTATTTTTATTATTCCCTTTTTAATCTTCTGTTCTTCAGAAATTTTACCTTCTTTTTTTGTTCTTGATTAATCTTCAAGAGCTCTTTTTTCTTTAGAAGTTTATCCTTCTTTCCTTGATGATTGATGATGCCTTTTGAATGAGGCTTGGGGTCTTATTTATAGTGCCCACAAATTTGTTGGATTTGTTAACAAAATCTTTCCTGAATAATTTTGGGAATTTTCCCACCATTGGATCTTTGATCCAAGGGTTCCTGTTTTACAGAAGAACGGAAAAGATTTATCTAAATCTTCATTCAGTTGCTGCGCAACTCACCAGCGCGTGACACGTGTCACGCATCTGTGCGCTTGCGCAGTTGCGGTTGCGCAACTGCGCAGACACGTGTCGAGCATCCGAGCGCTTGCGCAGTTGCGCTTGCGCAACTGCGCAGACACGTGTCGCGCATCCGAGCGCTTGCGCAACTGCGCAGACACGTGTCACGCATCTGTACGCTTGCGCAGTTGCAATTGCGCAACTGCGCAGACACGTGTCACGCATCCGAGCGCTTGCGCAGTTGCTTCTGCGCAACTGCGCGGACACGTGTCACGCATCTGTGCGTTTGCGCGGACACGTGTCACGCATCCGAGCGCTTGCGCAGTTGTGATTGCGCAACTGCGCAGACACGTGTCCACGTCTGTGCGCTTGCGCAGACACGTGTCGCGCTGCCATGCATTTGCGCAGTTAAGTCTTCAATTTGTTTTCTGAAGAGCCTTGCTCTGATGGGACGCACCGTCTCGGACGTCACGCTGCCGAATTGGCTTCTGCCATGTGGCAAATTGCGCACTGCGCACGGAAACCGAAGCGTTGCTTCAAATTTTGAATTTTCAAAATTCAGTAGAGCCTTGCTCTGATTGGGGGAAACAGTGTCATGTCATGTCAAGAGTGTACGGTACCATGTCATGTCAAGTAGGAAGTGTAACAGGTCATGTCAGGAAGCACAAGATGTCATGTGGGTGCTCATAATCAAACTAACATAAGCATGTGTATAAATAAACAAGCATGAGTACTATCAGAACAATAAAGTGGAACATGTAATATGATATGCAAATAGATATAATTTCAAGGATATGGATGCACAGTTATCGATTAGGGTTACATTTATAGTTCCAATATTAATTAGGATGCAATTTATTAAACATGGAGTGTTAATATCACATTATTATATAGTAATGTGATCTATAGATGCAATTATATGTATCTTAAATGCGATGGATGCAAACGGGTATCCGAAAAGTTATAAAACTATAAAATGGTAATGTGGGATGTACAACTAAGCAATATGTGATATAAATATGATATAATAATATTAATATGGATAGTATATTCAAAGCGATTAATAACTATAAAAGTGGTATTGATTAACCATGCACAAGAAAGTTCCGTTTAGAAATTCAGCGTCACCCTAATTTGTAAAATAGCTTAAAAATAACAAACGTTCTCCAAAATGGACGTATCTTATACCAAAACAAAGATAATTCAATAAGGTTTTCAGTTTTATAAGTATAAGCATCTCAGGTTGTCCCTAAAAAAAGTTATGAACATTCGAAACTGAAAGTTTGCTGCTGGAATTTCCCTGGACAGCAGTTTGGAGACATTTTCATTTGCATTTTACGTTATTTAAAAATTTATTTTGCAAGTAAATATTTCATAGAGTTATAGTATTCTTAGTTAGCTTCGTAACAAACTAAAGAACGTATACTAATGATTTTTCTATGATTTATAATGAATTTTATAAGGTAAGGTGTACAGTAAATTTCAGATTTGTCATATCCGATTTTTCAACGACGTTTCATGTGTAAACTATATGATTTTCAAATGTATAACATTATAAAATGAAGATTATAAACTAATTAAAGATAATAATAAGAAATATTACGACGATATATATTTTAAATGATATGGATGCAGTATAATGTAATCTAGTATGTCATAAGATAAGTTTTCATGATCTAGATTTAAAATGATATAAACGGATGCAAACGGAATATCGAAACGTTATAAAATTAAATATGGGGTACTAGATTTAAACTATAGGTATGGTATTTATTTAAATAGGTATAAAATGAATTATATAGCATGTAGCAAGGTTAACTTGCCTCGATGGGTCGCGAATCGGGAAAACGGAACGTTAACCGTCGGCGGGGAAAACTCGCGACGGACGCACTGTTCACGGAATGAACCCAAACGACGAACAAAGGAACCACACGGGTCGGGGTACCTCGCTGGAACGTCGTGAAGCGTCACCGGTACGACGGAATTCCGGCAACAAAAGAACAGTTAAAAAAACTGAGAAACGGGACATGAAGCAAGAAGAGAAAGAATGATAAAGAGAAGTACGAGAGAATATATGAGAGAGAGAGAAAAAAGTGGAGAGAGAGAGAGAGAGAAGAGGGAGAGAGAGAAAGTGGAGAGATAGAGAGAGAGAAGTGGGGCCCACGGGGTTAAAGGGGAGGTTGCGATTGGCTGAGAGAATAAATTGAGAAGGATATAAAAGATTGTAAAAATATTATATGGTTAACTAAATTATATATGATGGTTTAAATATATTAAAATCTGGGATTTTGTCGCAAAGTAAAACATTTCCAAATCGCGCCCGGGTCGGGTCCAAAAATTTGAAATTGAAATAATAGAATTTTAGGCGGGATCCAAAATTTAAAATGAAGTGTTTTATGATCAAAAAGCATACCCCCAAAACGGACACACGTACGTGCACGTAGCCGTCCAAACTCGCCCGTTTCACTGAACGGGACGAGAACACGATGCACGGACGCTACAACAGGGTTAGGGGTGTCAAGCAGGCCAAGATAAATATTTTTAATTTTATTTTAGATGCCAAAAATTGTTATATGCAGAAATTAATTTCCGGGTAGAATTTACAATAATTAACCATCAAGCAAGATAAATGAAATAAGTGCCACACTACGTTAGAACGGTAACTGAAATTAGTAGCATTGGGCTCGGGTGTTACATTATACCCAACTACAAAAAGAATTTCGTCCTCGAAATTCCAAGAATACAAAGATAGATAACTACAAGAAAAGGTGAGGAAAGTTCTGCCGGATTTCATCTTCTCGTTCCCAAGTGGACTCTCCATGCGAGTGATTACCCCAAGAAACAAGCACAAGAGGGATTACCTTGTTCTTAAGAACCTTTTCCTTTCGATCCACAATTTCAATTGGTCGCTCCTCAAAAGTCAAGTCTTCCCGTACTGTTAGCTCCGAATGATCCAATACTTGTGTTTCATCTCGAACATACCTACGGAGTTGAGATACGTGAAACACTTCGTGCACATTCGCCAAGAACTGCGGTAACGCCAAACGATACGCTACCTCACCAACACGCTCCAACATCTCAAAGGGTCCAACGAATTGAGTACTAAGCTTTCCTCGACTTCCAAAACGAATCACCCCTCTAGTCGGTGATATCCTCAAGAACACCAAATCACCCACGGCGAACTCTAGAGGTCTTCTTGACGTGTCTGCCCAACTCTTCTGTCGAACTTGTGCTGCCTTCATATGATTCCTGATAGTGTTAACCTTCTCAACTGTCTGTACAACCAAATCTGGTCCCAATAATCTTCGTTCACCGACATCGTCCCAACAAATAGGTGAACGGCATTTACGACCATACAATGCTTCAAATGGAGCCATCTGGATAGTTGCCTGAAAACTGTTGTTGTAAGAAAACTCCACCAAATGTAGATGGTCTTCCCAAGAACCCTTGAAGTCCAACATGCATTCCTTCAATATATCTTCAAGAGTTTGGATCGTTCTCTCCGACTGACCATCAGTTTGAGGATGATAAGCTGTGCTAAACTTCAATCGAGTTCCCAAACTTTCCTGTAAACTCCTCCAGAAGTGTGATAAGAACCGAGTGTCCTGATCGGACATGATGCTCACCGGTACTCCATGCAACCTTACAATCTCCTGCATGTACCGCTCCGCCAAGGTCTCTGTTGATTGACCAACCCGAAAAGGAATAAAGTGAGCTGCCTTGGTCAACCGATCAATAATCACTCATACTGCATTGTTGCCTTTTGGACTCCGCGGTAAAGCCGTCACGAAATCCATGGATATATGTTCCCACTTCCATTAAGGAATCGGAAGTGGTTGCAATAAACCAGCAACCCTTTGATGTTCAGCCTTAACTTGCTGACACACCAAGCACTTAGCCACAAAGCGAGCAATCTCCCGTTTCATGCCTTCCCACTAGAAATGTTGTCGAATATCTCGGTACATCTTTGTGCCTCCTGGATGTACAGAATAAGCTGAACTGTGTGCCTCCTTCATAAGCTCTTCACGAATATCTCCCTTTGGCACACACAAACGGGTACCAAACCTCAACGAACCATCTTCGGGGATTAATAAATCTGTTCGTAATCCGCGCTTCAACCTGTCCTCGAAACTTTTGCAGTCTAGGGTCCTGCGATTGTGCTGCTTTAATATTCTCGATCAATGATGACTGTACTTGCAGCTGCATCAACTGTCCCGTAGAATGCGATAGCACAACCTCCAAGTCAAATCATCGAAAATCTTCAACGATCTCCTTCTGCGTAGTTAACACCCGAATTGCTGTAACCGACTAAGCGCATCCGGCACGATGTTAACCTTCCCCGGATGGTACTTAAGATCAAGATCGTAGTCAGCCATCAGCTCCAAACATCTACGCTGCCTCATATTAAGCTCCTTCTGTGTGAACACATACTTCAAGCTCTTATGATCAGTAAAAACTTCGACCCTTTCGCCCAGATGGTAGTGTCTCCAAACCTTCAAAGCGAAAGTCACAGCCGCAAGTTCCAAGTCATGAGTTGGGTAATTCTTCTCATGGGTCTTCAACTGTCTCGATGCGTATGCTACAACCTTCCCATGCTGCATCAAAACACATCCCAATCCTTTCCCAGATGCGTCGCTGTGAATCACCAATCCTCCGGAATTGTCTGGCACGGTCAGAATAGGTGCGGTTATCAACTTCTGCTTCAACGTCTCGAAAGCTAACGCACACTTATCCGTCCGTACAAAAGGTACCTCCTTGCGTGTAAGCTTGGTTAACGGCTCCGCCAGACGAGCAAAGTTCTCCACAAATCTTCTGTAATACCCGGCGAGTCCAAGAAAGCTTCTTATCTCCGCAACATTCTTTGGAATTGGCCAATCACGAACTGCTGCAATCTTTTCTGCATCGACGGCAATTCCATCGCCAGACACAACATGCCCCAAAACTTTACTTCCTCCATCCAAAACTCGCACTTGCTCATCTTCGCATATAACTTCTCCTGTCTCAATGTCCGCAGTGCGATCTTCAAATGCTCAGAATGTTCCTCAAAACTCTTCGAATAAACCAGAATATCGTCAATAAAAAAACCCACGATAAACTGGTCCAAGAACGGTGAAAAGATTCGGTTCATCAAGTCCCTGAATACTGCCGGCGCATTCGTTACTCCGAAGGGCATCACTAAGTACTCGTAATGTCCATACCGAGTTCGGAACGTCGTCTTGCAAATATCTTCTGTTTTCACTCGGACCTGATGATATCCGGATCGCAAATCCAGCTTCGAGAATACCCTCGCGCCACTAAGCTGCTCGAAAAGTTCGCCAATGCGAGGGATCGGGTACTTGTTCTTAATAGTCACCCGATTTAATTCTCGATAGTCTATGCACATCCTTCTTGTGCCATCCTTCTTCTTTACTAGAAGAACTGGAGCTCCCCAAGGCGAGTTACTGCTTCGAATCCAACCTTTCTCAAGCAATTCAGCAACCTGTTTCTTAACTTCTTCCAACTCTACTGGTGCCATAGGATAATACGCTTTGGATACTGGCGCTGCACCAGGAATAAGATCAATTGCGAACTCCACGTCTCGCTTTGGCGGTAAACCCGATATATCTTCAAACACGTCCATAAAATCATGAACAACAGCCGGCTCTTCACTTTCATCACTTCCATTGATGCAAGAATATTATTTGTCGGCCTAGCCCTAAACTCGACTGGCCCGACAGAAAAACTCCCCTTCATCCCAGATAAACTCTGCTGCTCTCGGCTGCCGCAAGTACTTGTGAGAAAGTGGTCAAACCCAGGGAGACAATCTGCCTCTGGATGTCCACGTCCAGGCTGCGCATGAACCTCCGTGCCCTGTCTGCATCGTTGGCAACTAAAAGTCCAGCGAAACTACTGAGTCTCATCCATTCTGCTGCATGCACATCTACGGGTGCTCCATTCTGCCTTAGCCCAATAAAATTCTCTTCCATTTTCTCCCGTGCAGTCCGCGGGAAGAACTTCTCCAGGAAACTCTTAGAAAAATCCGCCCACTTGATCGGCTTGGGCAAGTGGGTCTCCTCAACAAGCCACCATTCTCGGGCGCAGTCCACTAGCTGAATGCGTACCACATCAACTCTTTTGTCATCTGGAATTTGTGCCGCAATCAGCAAATTCTCTGTGTCAACTAGCCACTGCTCGGCTGGCAACAGCTCCTCCAAACCAGTAAATGTAGACGGACCCAAACGCCTGAAATCTGCCACGGTCCCTACTCGGTCAACTAGTTTAGCTTCAACCTTGTCTACGGACTGCTGAACGGTCCGCAAACCTTCCTGAAACGAGTCTGCATGCTGCTGGATCAGCTCGGTCTGTCTCTTTTGATTCTCCAGCATTCCCCTTATCACTCCAAGCATGGCGGCTTCGTCCACACGCCTCTGGTACGTCTTCAAATTCTTATCTGCCATATACTGAAATCAAAACACCCAACATTAGCATGATGATAGATTCAAAATATAGATCAAGACTAGAACTCCAAGATACTTAAATAGAGTACCGCATTGTAACTATGCCGCGGTATCATAGCCACAATTACTTAACTCCACCCAAGTCGCCTAAGTCCTAGAGATAACAAGGAATCAGATTTTCGAGTCGATATGCAAAGGAAGTTTGCACATCGCAAAAGATATAATCAGGAAGAATGTGATTCAAGAAAGGGTAAAACGGCAAGGTGGCAGGACATGTTTCCTAAACACGGGTATTCTGATTCGTGTATTAGGTACAATACCCAACTACAAAAAATCAACCCAATTAACCTATGTCTCTAATACCAAAAGAACCATGTCACGCCCCGCTTCCCAGAGTACGCTAAAATGGGCACGTGACATAGCCAACCATGCTACCTGTGGGTAGGAAGCATCCATCCACAGTCACATTACGGCTGTAGAGATATCAAGAACACAATAAAACTATCTAAAACATGTCCATAATCCAAGATAACAGGAGTCAATAATAAATAAATGCGGAAGCAAATGATCCAATACAAAATAACTGGAATGTATGTCCCATAATGCGGGCTCACATCAGGAAGTAAATGCAGGAAATAAAACTAACTACTAAGCTCTGCCTGCTGGCTGAAGTACTCCTGCTCGGACTACAACAACGGTACAGAATCTGGGCCATGCAAAACCCAGACGTCAGCGCGTCATGTCAATAAGTAATATAATATGAACAGTGTAGCAGGCAATGCAGTATAAACATGAATAAAACGAGAGTAGCAATAATATGAATCAAGCAGTGCAGGGTAGTGTGCAGTGGGTAACTAAACTGTTCTATCAGGTTTTCTATTCTAGAGTCTTTGAAACCAAATTGATGAATCATCGATGTAACTCAATAGTATCCCGTGCATGCCCGGGACCACGGTCAAGACTCTCGGGCTGAATCCGAGACGTGCCGCTAGGCAGTAACAGGTAGCAGGATGGGCGAGTGATGTCAGCATCATCACTCCGGGGCTGGCCTAGTCCGTAAGACTGATCAGAACAGGTATCGAACTGTTGAGTTACAAGTTAGGTTTCACCTTTGATTTCCCCATACCCCCCAAGTTATGTATGTCAAGTCAGGTATTCAGTAATCAAGAACTAATGCCAACACAGGATCAGGTAAACAGGTTTGTCTGGATAGACAACAGGAACGGTTCATGAGGACTACATGTTATGTTTGTTGGCATTAGACACAAGATCAGGTAACAGGTAAAGCCATGGTACATCAGGTCAAGCCAGGTAATGTATAAAGGTGTCATGTCATGTCAAGAGTGTACGGTACCATGTCATGTCAAGTAGGAAGTGTAACAAGTCATGTCAGGAAGCACAAGATATCATGTGGGTGCTCATAATCAAACTAACATAAGCATGTGTATAAATAAACAAGCATGAGTACTATCAGAACAATAAACTAGAACATGTAATATGATATGCAAATAGATATAATTTCAAAGATATGGATGCACAGTTATCGATTAGGGTTACATTTATAGTTCCAATATTAATTAGGATGCAATTTATTAAACATGGAGTGTTAATATCACATTATTATATAGTAATGTGATCTATGGATGCAATTATATGTATCTTAAATGCGATGGATGCAAACGGGTATCCGAAAAGTTATAAAACTATAAAATGGTAATGTGGGATGTACAACTAAGCAATATGTGATATAAATATGATATAATAATATTAATATGGATAGCATATTCAAAGCGATTAATAACTATAAAGGTGGTATTGATTAACCATGCACAAGAAAGTTCCGTTCAGAAATTCAGCGTCACCCTAATTTGTAAAATAGCTTAAAAATAACAAACGTTCTCCAAAAGGGACGTGTCTTATACCAAAACAAAGATAATTCAATAAGGTTTTCAGTTTTATAAGTATAAGCATCTCAAGTTTTCCTTACAAAAAGTTATGAACATTCGAAGTTGAAAGTTTGCTGCTGGAATTTCCCTGGACAGCAGTTTGGAGACATTTTCATTTGCATTTTACGTTATTTAAACAATTTATTTTGCTAGTAAATATTTCATAAAGTTATAGTATTCTGAGTTATCTTCTTAACGAACTAAAGAACGTATACTAATGATTTTTCTATGATTTATAATGAATTTTATAAGGTAAGGTGTACAGTAAATTTCAGATTTGTCATATCCGATTTTTCAACGACGTTTCATGTGATTTTCAAATGTATAACATTATAAAATGAAGATTATAAACTAATTAAAGATAATAATAAGAAATATTACGACGATATATATTTTAAATGATATGGATGCAGTATAATGTAATCTAGTATGTCACAAGATAAGTTTTCATGATCTAGATTTAAAATGATATAAACGGATGCAAACGGAACATCGAAACGTTATAAAATTAAACATGGGGTACTAGATTTAAACTATAGGTATGGCATTTATTTAAATAGGTATAAAATGAATTATATAGCATGTAGCAAGATTAACTTGACTCGATGGGTCGCGAATCGGGAAAACGGAACGTTAACCGTCGGCGGGGAAAACTCGCGACGGGCGCACGGTTCACGGAATGAACCCAAACGATGAACAAAGGAACCACACGGGTCAGAGTACCTCGCTGGAACTTCGTGAAGCATCACCGGCACGACGGAATTCTGGCAACAAAAGAACAGTTAAAAAAATGAGAAACGAGACATGAAGCAAGAAGAGAAAGAATGATAAAGAGAAGTACGAGAGAATATATGAGAGAGAGAGCAAAAGTGGAGAGAGAGAGAGAGCGAGAGAGAGAGAAGAGGGAGAAAGAGAAAGTGGAGAGATAGAGAGAGAGAGAGAGAAGTGGGGCCCACGGGGTTAAAGGGGAGGTTGCGATTGGCTGAGAGAATAAATTGAGAAGGATATAAAAGATTGTAAAAATATTATATGGTTAACTAAATTATATATGATGGTTTAAATATATTAAAATCTGGGATTTTGGCGCAAAGTAAAACATTTTCAAATCGCGCCCGGGTCGGGTCCAAAAATTTGAAATTGAAATAATAGAATTTTAGGCGGGATCCAAAATTTAAAATGAAGTGTTTTATGATCAAAAAGCATACCCCCAAAACGGACACACGTACGTGCACGTAGCCGTCCAAACTCGCCCGTTTCACTGAACGGGACGAGAACACGATGCACGGACGCTACAACAGGGTTAGGGGTGTCAAGCAGGCCAAGATGAATATTTTAATTTTATTTTAGATGCCAAAAATTGTTATATGCAGAAATTAATTTTCGGGTATAATTTACAATAATTAACCATCAAGCAAGATAAATGAAATAAGTGCCACACTACGTTCGAACGGTAACTGAAATTAGTAGCATTGGGCTCGGGTGTTACAGTGTAGAAAACGAAAGATCAATGGCGTCTACTTGCACGAAATGTTCCAGCTGCAACTGCAACTTCCGTTCCACCTCATCTGGAGGTGTAACTTACGGGCCCCAGGCGGCCTCCCTGTTCACAATACCGGTAGAGCAGGTGACGCAGGCTACCACCGGGTTATTCTTCGAAACCATGCTCCCACCAGTGAGCGTTAACATCCCACTACCACAAGATGCGCAGAAGAAGTCGGTCTTTGATCGGCTCACTACTACCACAACCCCTCTCAACGGGTCGTCCAATGCCAAAACAACAGCATCAGTCTTCGATAGGCTGAGCCTGAACTCCCGTGAGCCCGTCTAGAAGCCCACGATACCTGAAGCGGCCATCCCAAAACGGATATCCATTCCTGCTCTCCAGGTCACTAAAGAAGCTTCTCCTGTCAAAGGATCAGTCTTTACAAGGCTGGCCACTCCGGCTCCTGTTCTTGGTCAAAGGTCTGTCTTTGACAGATCAGATACTGCTATTCAACGGGCGTCGGTCTTCAAGAGGCTGGTACCACCAGCGCCTCACCAAGACATGGGGCATAACGAAATCACCCCTAAAGCTGAAACAATCCCAACGGCTCGACGTCGCCACTGGCGCCGAGAAAGGAAGGCTGGGGGCAACTCCCCCTCTGGATTTACTCCACCAGCTCCAACGGTGGAGATCGATACTGTTGTTCCAACCGGGAACAGCTTTGGACTGCTCAACAAGGTGCGCAGAAACTCTCCTACTGCAGTGCTGAAGAGATCTCCTCCACCCATGGAGAATGCACCGAAGGAGAAGCCAGAACAGCCCCCTCAGCGGCTTTCTTCCAAAATTTACAAAGTCTGGCGACAGATTCAAGACTCAATAATTGATCAGGATTACTCTCGCCAACAGAAAAAGATAAAAGTTCGGCAAGAAAAGGACCGATCTGTCAAGCCACAAAAGGCAACAACTGTTTGGGTGCCCACTGTAACAGCCCCCTCGACGTCAACCGCTCACAAGAGAAGAAGGCCAGAGAAAGCCCCTGTGAATGCGGTGAACCGCAAAGATGCTGAATCTAAGCGCCCCAAGTCTGGGGGCATGATGGTGCATATTGTTTATATGGCTTCCGGAAAAGAGGAGAGCCGTGCTTCTACGGGACATCGACCGCTTACCCGGTCAATAACGAAGGCTCAGGAACAACAGCAGCAGAAGCTTCAGGAGATACTGACTGCAATGGCCGCACTCACTTGGCCAAAAGAAAATCCAGAGACCTCGGAGCAGCGTCGGGAATAAGAAACTGACACCGAGTTCCTCCGAAGAATGCTTGAGAGGAAAGAAAAAGTGGCTGCGGAACAGGCGGCCAATATAAAACGAATGGCTCTCTTGTTCCAAGACATGGCTGTGATAATGTTACAGCCGGAACCTCCAGCTGAAGACCCTCCGATCATCATTGAAGACGACAGAGGGGAGACATCGAATCCTCCTCCGGCTCTTTCAACAGCCAAAGAGGAAACCATTTCCAAGGCCGCTCTGGATGACTACATTGCTCAGCAAATACGAGCTCACCAGACGAATGAAGAAGCTGGCCAAGTTGTTAAAACTGGACGACCATATCCAGGCTGGTATGACCAAATAAAGTACCCGCCGGGATATACGATCCCTAAATTTCATGTATATAAAGGGACGGGCAATCCCCACCAGCATGTCGCCCAGTTCAGGGCTCTATGTGGCAACACCGGAGGTGATGATAAATTGCTACTTCGCCAATTCGTCGGCAGCTTGTCAGAAACGGCATTCGAGTGGCACTCTGAACTCCCGAACGACTCTGTCAAGACATTTGCGGAGATGGAGCTGTTATTTACGCAAAGATTAGCAAGCGCTAGAGAGTGCACCCCAATCACAGTATTGATTAACGCCAGGGTAAAGCCAGGCGAGACATGGGTTCAATACGCAATACGGTGGCGGAATCTGTGGTCGAAATGCGAACAGCGCATCGAAGAAGCGCCGGCGGTGGGCATGTTCGTGGGCACTCTTGATCTGCAGGCGACCATCTCCCAGTTCATGATGTTTTTTAAGCCGACTACTTTCCAGGCCTTGATTGACAAGCTGACCCAAATGGACCAGATGGGTCATAGACCGTCTCCTCCAAAGCCGGAGCCTCGGAACGAGAAGGGAAAGGGGAAAGCGATCGTCGCCGCCAATGCTCAACAGCAGCCTAGTGGTCTGAGACCAGTTGATCGCCAAAATAATAGAACTCGGTCTCTCGAAGATAAAATGAGACGCCCTTACTCATTCCTTCGAGACAAGACGAAGAGGTTATTCAAGCTAGCACTGCGCAACAGGCTCATCACTCTACCGGAGCCAAGACGCCCAGCGCAACCAGGCGACATTAGCAATCCTAACTATTGCCCTTATCACCGAATGTTGGGCCATCCGATCGAAGATTGTTACATCTTCAAAAGCTAGATAGAAGATCAGTACCAACATGGCAAATTCGTATTATCCAAGAATTGGAAGGTGAACCCGCCTCGGCCACACACTCCCAAGAAGACGGATACACCGGGGGCATCATGCTCTTTCGTAGAAGAAGCTCCATGGGAGATCGTTCTTTCAGCCAAGACGAAAAGGATGCTGAAGGATCTCCAAACATGCCCGGAGATCAGGTGGAAAAATCCACTCGAACCCGAAATCATAAGGGAATGCCGAAGACACGCCCAACTCTAAAGATCGGTGGTGATAACCAAAGCATTCACACCCAGCCGTCAAAGTCTTCGAAGAAGAAGAAGAAGACCAAAAAGCCCGTGAAGCCTGGTGACAAGCGCATGGACCTGCAAAAACAGATTGACACGTTGTAAGAATATAACCAGAAGGCGCGGACCCCAATCACACTCCAAGAATTTCTCAGTCACGTTCTTGAGGACGGAGATGATGGAGAAGACTCGTCGGATGAATCTGAAGATTACATAGCAAGTTGCCATGTGATCTCTCACTCGTCGATAAACGATGGAGAAGCTCCTTACACAAAGAAACTGGGGGCAGATCCTAAGCCGGAACTTCTAGGGCCATCAGACGAAATGATTGATGCATTCCTAGACGAAGCTCTTCTTAAAAGCAAAGCTGATCGAGAGCGTGAGATGGCCATATTCGAAAAGGCCAAACGTCGGCGACTGGACGAAGAGGTTAAAACACTCCCGTCATATCAAAGTACATCCGTCGCAAATAAAAACAGGTTCAAGATGAGGAAAATGTTTGCTAAAGCCATATCAATGGGAACGAAGCTGCCACCCTCCGGAGGAAATATTCTTGGTGAAGCGGAAACACATCCTAGCTACTGCTTATATTATCGAAAGATTGCACACCCTACTGAAGAGTGCAACGCTTTTAAAAGATGGTGGCAGGGATATGTTACTCACCGGCAACATTTCAAGCGGATGAAACGCAAAACTCGTCGGGAGCAAAGAAATACGACCGAGGAGCGTAAAAGAACTACCGGCAACTGTCACATGATCGGCGCTGGGGGATCACAAGTTCTCACCTTCGGGAGCGACTCTGACGAAGAAATGACTCTTGGGCCTCTCTTTAAAGAGTCCACCTTGGGAAAAGAGGAAGAACCGAAAACCTGTGAAAATATTCAGCTGCGCAATCGTACGCTGCCCGAAAAGAATCTTGGACCCTCGAACAGTGGGTCAAATAGAAAAGATAAGGGAAAAGAAAAAGTCCCTGAGGATATCATCCTTGATGACCAAGCCGTCGAAAAGCTGACAGCTAAGGACCCGCCAAAGAAAAGTAAGGTGGGCTACAACGTTCTGGCACACTTGAGAAAGCTACCTTCACAGTTAAGCATTCTCGACGCCCTTCTGCTATCCAAAGAGGCGAAAGATTCATTGATCAAGGCATTACAAGAGCCCGACCAATTTCAAGCTTTCCTCGCCGAAGAAAAGATGAAGGACGAGCTGGAAGAAGTGCACACAGCCAATATCACCTTCAGCGATGAAGATCTCCTCCTCGGGACGTGCGAGCATAACCGTCCCCTATATGTCTCTAGATACTGTCATGGTATCAAGATAGGCAAGATCCTGGTCGACAATGGATCCAATATCAATCTCCTCAATATGAGAGTGTTGAAGGAAATCTGCATGAGCGTTCGGCATCTCGCTCGTGATAAAATCACCATCTCCGGTTTTGACTCCCAGTCATCACGGACGGTCGGGTCAGTGATACTGACGCTGGGATTCGGGCTACTCGTCACGGATATTAAATTTCACGTCATTGACGCCAAGACCTGCTATAACGCTTTGCTCGGCCGGCCCTGGTTACACGAGTATAATATTATCCCTTCTACACAACATCAGTGTATGAAGTATTTCAAAGATGGTCTCGAATACACTGTGACAGGGGAACTAAACCCGTTCTCCGTGAACGAAGTCCGAAAGTACGAAGATGCAAAATACTTCCTGCCAGATTTCGAGGACACAGAAAGATGTCGGAAACCGGAGGATAAGAACAAAGCTATCGCTACTATTCCGGTCTTCGGGAGTGATACCGAGGAGGAAGAAGAAATAGTTTATTCAGGTTCACCCCAGTGCAACAAGCCGGGACCGTCCGCTCCTATATTGATATTCGGCAGCGACTCGGAAGATGAGGTCAATGACGTATTCTCCGCTCGGCCATCAATACAAGCCTTCGCTGATGAAGATCAAAGTTTGCAAGTTGCCATGGTTCCGCCAAAGCATCATAAAGAGCTAGACGCGCTTGATACCTACAGTGTGGAAGAACTGCAGACATTCTACGTCCCTCTCAGGTGAAAAGGTGAAAAGGCAATCCTATTCTACCGATCTGAGGAAACCAAAGTGGAGAAAGAAATTTGGCATGGTGCGAATTCTACGCTTGACAGGCTCCAGCCCATCCGTTTTTCCAGATATTACACAGATGGACTAAAGAGACTCTTGAGACGCCAAGGTGTACCCTTTAAGCAAACTACGCGATAAGCACGGTTCTATAACAGGATCTGGAACGTTTCTGGAACTCAACAAAAGCTGCCCAACGGGAGAATGGAAACGACCGGGCTTGGGTATGTTCAATCTAAGAAACGGGAGCTACTCCGTGACTGCTATGTCATACATGACTTTGATGAAGAAGGAGATGCTCTTATGGGAAGATGCTAACCCTGCACCGGCACGAACTCTCGCCGTGAAAATGCCCAGTCCGTTGTTCGAAGAACAAATGGACAAGCTTATAAGGGAAGCGGGTCAAAAGGTTCGAGACGACCATAATCGCGAAATGGCCATCTACGAGAAAGCAAGAATGCAACGCCTCCTTCTGCAGGCTGTAAAAAATAAAAATGCTCCTCCTTGTCAACCCGTCACAAGAGGCCCGACGCAGAGGCAGAAACAAACCAAAGAACGGGAAAGGCGTTCGACAACAACAAAGTGGGACCAAGAAGCCACGCGATCGGGAATCGAACAATCAGGATTCGTTTCTTATAAAGAAGATAGGTCGAGCGTACTCTTTTGCCCAAGATAAGACAAAGAATATACTTGATCTTGCTATAAAACATCAAATGATTATCCTCCTGGAGTCCAAGCACCCCGAGAAAGCAGGCGAGGTCTCTCACCCGGACTATTGCTCATATCACCGAGCGATAGGAAGACTGCTTCACCTTCAAGAACTGGGTCGAAGACCAATATCAGAAAGGCAGGTTCGCTCTATCTAGCAGCTGGAGGATAACCCTACCGCAGAAGCATGAACCCAAAGACGCAAGAGTAGAACCAGATCAATATCGGCCTTGGAAGCGATCTCGTACTTGTCATATGATAACGCTATCAAAAGAAGAGCCCGAGAATACGGATGGCCTCCCCTGGTGCTTCGAAAACAATGATGGCGAGGTAATCTCAGAATTTCCACCGGCACCGAAAGAGCTGGAAGATGGGATACATACTACTGCAGATAACCTCAAGAAAATTGATTTGGGGACGACAAGTGACCCGCGGCTGACGTTCGTCAGTGAGCTGTTGTCTGAAGAAAGGGTGGCTACGCTAAAGGACGTGCTCATGCAACATAAAGATTGCTTCGCATGAAACTATTCCGAGATGCCAGGACTAGATCCAGAGATTTCTGTCCACAAATTGGCGATATCTCCGGACATCAAGCCGATCAAACAAGCACCGAGTAGAATGCGGCTCGAGCTTGAAATGAGTATCAACGCCGAGGTCAAGAAGCTAATCGACTCCGGATTCATCCAAGAGGTTCAATACCCTGACTAGATCGCCAACATCGTCCCGATGATGAAGAAAAATGGGACGGTGCGCATATGTGTGGACTTTCGGGATCTCAACAAAGCCTGCCTAAAAGACGATTTTCTGGTGCCAGTCACTGAGCTGATGATAGATAATACGCCCACTCATGAAGTTTTCTCCTTCATGGACGGCTCATCAGGATACAATCAGATAAAGATGCATCCCGAGGACCAGAAGCACACCGCTTTCCGGACCCCTTTGGACATATTCTATTACAAGGTGATGCCTTTCGGTCTAAAGAACACCGGAGCCACCTATCAGAGGGCCATGACGAAGATTTTCGACGACCTCATACATGAAATCGTCAAATGCTATATCGACGACCTCGTAGTTAAAAGCAAATCATACGAGGAACATTTAGAGCATTTAAAGATCGTGTTTCAGCGTCTTCGGAAATACAACTTGAAGATGAACCTTCTCAAATGTGCGTTCGGGGTTTCCTCGGGAAAATTCCTGGGATCCGTCGTCCGACACCGAGGCATCGAGGTAGATCCGTCGAAGATCAAGGCGATTATGGAAATGCCCCCGCCAAGAACTCTCAAACAGCTGCGATCTCTCCAAGGAAAGCTCGCATATATCCGGCGATTCATAGCCAATCTTTCCGGCAAGTGCCGCCCCTACAGTCACCTAATGAAGAAGGGGACCCCGTTCATCTGGGATAACAAGTGCCAAAGCGCACTGGACGAAATTAAACAATACCTACAAAATCCTTCGGTGCTGACCACTCCGGTTAAAGGAAAGCCTCTCATTCTGTATACAACAGCCCTCGAAGGTTCTTTAGGCGCGCTGTGGGCACAAGAGAACGACCAAGGGAAGGAGAGAGCCCTCTACTATTTGAGTCGAGTTCTACTGGGGGCAGAAAACAATTATTCTCCCATCGAAAAACACTTCCTGGCATTGATCTTCGCGATAACGAAGCTCAGACACTATGCGTTGGCACATGAAGTCCGTCTCATATCGAAGGTGGATCCTCTCAAGTATTTGATGTCGAAAGCCATATTAACAGGACGTCTCGCCAAATGGGCCTTGCTCTTGATGGAGTTCTCGATAACTTATCGGCCTCTTAAGGCAGTGAAAGGCCAGGCCATCGCCGACTTCCTCGCTGAGCATCCGATACCTGCCGACTCTCCCTTGAACTGTGAATTGCCGGACGAGCACGCGTTTGACACGATCGACGGGGAAAGAAGAGAGAATGATACCCGATGGGAACTTTACTTCGACGGGGCATCTTCCATGAAGAAGCGTAAACAAAGCACCCCCATAATCAAATCAGGGGTAGGCCCTTCTCCTTAACAGAGCCGAGAACGAACAATGGGGCCGAATATGAAGCTTTGATAGCAGGTCTCGAGATTGCTATCGACATGGGAATTGAAAACCTCCTCATATACGGAGACTCCCAACTGGTCGTTAGTCAAGTAAACGGTGACTATCAAACGTGCAAGCCAGAATTGGTGAAGTACGGCGGGAGAGTACAGCAATTACTGACTCAAATTCCGTCCTACACGCTGGAAAGTATACCGCGTGCGGAAAATAGCAAGGCGGATGCACCGGCTAAGATTGCTAAAGAGTTGGCCGACGAGAATCTCGATGACGTGAGGATCATTGTGCAAAGCCGTTGGGTTCTCGCACTAGCAGAAATATCTCCGGAGTCGTCCGAAGAAAAAGGAGCGACCGAGCAAACGGCCCTACAAATAAGAGACCAAGAAAAGGCTGGAGATTGGAGGGAAGTCTTTATAGACTACTTTAAATCCCGTCGAACACCTAAAGATGCGTCTTCAAGACATCAGCTTATGAAACGAGCTCTGTCTTTCGCCTTCGTTAATGATACTCTGTATAAGAGATCATTCGATTCTTTATGTCTAAGATGCCTGGGACCTGAAGAGGCAAGGAGAGTCATCCAAGAAATTCACGACGGACTCTGCGGTTCTCACCAAGTCGGCCCAAAGATGAAGCTGAAGATCAAAATGATGGGTTGTTATTGGCCCACAATGATCCAGGACTGCCTCGAATACGCGAAGCAGTGCCACTCATGCCAGACTCACGGAGACTTTATCCATCAGCATCCAAATCCACTACACCCAACAGTAGCTAGCTGGCCGTTCGAAATGTGGGGAACCGACATAATCGGGCCCATCGAACCAGCATCGTCCAGAGGACATCGATTCATTTTGGCGACAACTGATTACTTCTCCAAATGGGTAGAAGCAGTGCCACTGAGGGAAGTAAAGACGGAGAATATCCTCCATTTCTTCAAGACACACGTTATTTATCGGTTTGGAACTCCGCGATGGATCATATCCGATAACGGGCCAGCCTACAGAAGCCACAAGATCAGCCGCTTCGCACAACAGCATAACATAGACTGGAGATACTCTTCAGTCTATAATCCCCGAGCTAACGGTCTAGCTGAGGCTTTTAACAAGACCTTGACGAAGATCGTAAAAAAGACGGTGTCTCGAAATAAGAAGGACTGGAACGAGAGACTGCATGAAGCTCTCTGGGCATATCGAACTACGTTCAAAACGGCCACAAACACAACGCCGTATGCATTGGTATTCGGCACAGAAGCGGTACTCTCCCTCGAGATAGAGTTACCCTCTCTACGAGTGGCAGTTCACTACGAGCTGACAGACGAAGAGAATGCTCACCTTCGGCTTGAGGAGCTCGATGTCCTTGATGAAACCCGGCTCATAGTGCAACAAAATCTGAAGGCTTATAAAGAAAAGATGACGCGCTTATACGAAAAATTGACTAGGCCGAGGACATTCCGCCAAGGCGAACTCGTGCTAGTGGTCAAAAGACCTATGATCCCTAATCGTGCCAAACGGGGGAAATTCGAGCCGAACTATGAAGGCCCGTATATTATAAACAAGGTCTACCAGGGTGGAGCCTATCTACTCATGGACATGCATGGTGAAAGGCCCTTCAGGCCAATAAATGGTCGCTTCCTAAAAAAGTACTATGCCTGATGAGTCACGGCCTAGGTCAATGATAGATGACGACGGCTATGTCCGCTCTCTATCTTCCTAAGCCCAAAGTCTATAAGTAGTAGCCGAACAACGGACCGAAACGTCCTTAAACTAACAACGGGCCGAAACGTCCTTAAACTAACCACGGACCGAAACGTCCTAAAACTAACAACCGACTAAAACGTCCTTAAACTAACCATGGACCGAAACGTTCTTAAACTAACGATGGACCACTATGACCTAAAACTAGCTGTTGACCGAGACGTCGATAACTACTATAGACTGCAGCATCCTAAGGCTGACACAAAAAAAAGAGAAAAAAAAGAAGAAAGAAAAAAGAAAACGATATGTCCATAAGCAAAAGGGGCACGGATGAAAACCCGAAAGGGCTCCGTGAGTAAAAACAGCAGGGCAACCGGCGAGTTTTTGTGAAAACCCGAAAGGGCGCAATCTCGTTAAAAGATACTTATAAGGTCCTCTTGACCCTGTGAGGAGAAACCACAAGCGTGAGATCCTTAGGACTCACAAGGGAGCAACACACTTAGGGATCCCCACGATTCCTAAGGAGAAATTACACTTGCGAGATTCTCACGACTCGTAAGGAAAACCCTCTTATGAGACCCTCACGGCTCATAAGATTCAAAAGTCTTAAGCTATAGGGATCTGAACATGTTCTTAAGCGGCTACCACAACCTCCAATACTGCCCTACAAGCGGCTCAATACTGACCCTTGTATACAATCCACGGGCGCGAATAAACATTTCCCTAACAAAGTCCCATCCGTGACTAGGGATATGTTTGCACAGTGAACAGCCCTTGTAAGTCCTCTCGACTTATAAGAAGAAAATACTCTTGTAAGATCCTTACGACTTACGAGAGATCATACACTTAGGAGTCCTCACGACTCCTAAGGAGAAAACGCACCTACGAGACCCTCATGACTCGCAGGGGGAAATACCTTTATAAGACCCTTACAGCTCATGAAGTCAAAAGCCTTAGTCGACAGGATCTTAACCCTGTTTGCTAAGCCACCTTTATTCGACATTGGCAAAGGCAAATGATGATTCGCTTCTGGCAATATCCCAGTTGTAGCGGTGCTGATGCCGAAATCGGTGTCTAATTCCAAGCTTGCAGCGAAAAGCCAGCGAGCCACACATGCATACGAAATAACCGAAATAATGGGGCAACTTGCAAATAAAAATCAGCAAGTAAAAATGTATGCATGCAAAATAGCCGAAATGATTGGGCAACTCGCAATAAAAAAGCAGCGAGTAAAAATAAAATAAATAGCCGAAATGATTGGGCAACTCGCAATAAAAAAGCAGCGAGTAAAAATAAAATAAATAGCCGAAATGATTGGGCACCGCGAAAAATAGCCGAAATGATTGGGCAATCGCGACCTTAGCGATATAAAAGCTGAAATGATAGAGCATCGCGGAAAGAAAAATATATATAATGAAATTTTCTGCCCTACAGGTGATATCACATCAATCCCTGTATACAATTCTGGGGTGCAAACGAAGAGGGAATCATACCTTCCCTCCCCAGGCTCCATCAGAAGAAGAAGGCAAACCTCAACGGTTCACAGACAACCTAGAGACCACTTCGATGTTCGCCTCATTACAATAGACGCAACGTCACCCACATAACCCCGTCGCGGAAATACGTCATCTACATGACCCCGTCTCGGAAATACGTCATCCACATAACCCCGTCTCGGAAATACGACCTCCACATTACCCCGTCGCGGAAATACGTCATCCACATGACCCTGTCTCGGAAATACGTCATCCACATGACCCCGTCGTGGAAATACGTCATCCACATGACCCCGTCTCGGAAATACGTCATCCACATGACCCCGTCTCGGAAATACGTCATCCACATGACCCCGTCGCGGAAATACGTCATCCAAATGACCCCGTCTCGGAAATACGTCATCCACATGACCCCATCGCGGAAATACGTCGTCCACATGACCCCGTCGTGGAAATACATCATCCATATGACCCCGTCTCGGAAATACGTCATCCACATGACCCCGTCTCGGAAATACGTCATCCACATGACCCCGTCTCGGAAATACGTCATCCACATGACCCCGTCTCGGAAATACGTCATCCACATGACCCCGTCGCGGAAATACGTCATCCAAATGACCCCGTCTGGGAAATACGTCATCCACATGACCCCATCTCGGAAATACGTCATCCACATGACCCCGTCACGGAAATACGTCACCCACATGACCCCGTCTCGGAAACACGTCATCCACATGACCCCGTCTCGGAAACACGTCATCCACATGACCCCGTCGCGGAAATACGTCATTTATATGACCTCGGTTCGGAAATATGTCATCCAACGACTCCGTGGAACACGACCAAAGTTAATCTTGACCCCGTGGGAAACGCCCGGAGCAACTTCTGACGCCGTGAAATGCGAATAATGTCAATCTCGTTAAACACTTACGGGTCCTCTAGACTCATAAGGAAGAAAACTCTCTTATAATATCCTTACGACTTATAAGGGAAGACGCACTTAGGAATCCTCATGATTCCTAAGGAGAAAATACACCTACGAGATCCTCTCGACTCGTAGAGAGAAAAGTCTTTATGAGACCCTCACGGCTCATGAAGTTGAAAAGTATTTGGTAGCAGATCTGAACCTGCTTCCTAAGCCATCACTACCTCTCAAAGAATTCAAAACAGAATGTTCTCTATCTTCTACAGGCTACGCTTACCAAGGTAACATGCCGGCAAAACAGAAAGGACAAGAAAGCAGGAAATAACACAAGATGGTGCGAAAGAAATGTATCTTTTATTCATGAATTCAATGGAGTACAAGTTGAATCATATGAAAGAGCAAAAAAATGGATACATGTTATTTAAAAGATTACGAGCAAAACAGCTACTGAGAAGGAAGCGTTTTCAATAAGTCCGCAAGCTGCTCTCGCACTTCTTTCAGTGCCTTCTCGTGATCAGCCGCCCCGGCCAACTCCACTTCAATTCGAGCCTTTTGCTCCAAGCATGATGAAATCTTCTCATCGATTTCCCGTTGGGCAGCTTTGTGACTCTGTGTAACCTGCTCAATAGAGTCGAGCTTACGCCTCAATACAAGCCCGTCCGAGATACATTGCTGCAAGGTGTCAAAAGCAACTCTCAATTGCGTGGCGTTCGCTTTAACCTGGGTGCGTAGCCGGGAAGATTCACCCGAAGCCTCCTCGCGTTCCTTCCGCCTCAAGGTCGCTTCTTGTTCGAAATGGCGGAGGAAGGACATACTCTGCTCGACCCATGCCGCTGGGAGTTCAAAGCCTGAATCTCAGGGCAAGACGCATAAGCTCAAGCTCATGCAGACAGGCCTCAATCTTCCTGCAGTGGTTAACCCAAGTCTCAACGACGCCTTCGTTATGGAAGTTCACAAGCGTCGCCAGTATTGGATTAACTTCGGCAGCAAAATCTACAGCAAACGTAGGGGCCTCTGCGTCAAGCTCTTTGATATAATCGCTCAACATACGCAGACTGGTTACAGCACCCTTTGAGGATGGACGTCTGGAAAAGGGCCCTGCCGGCATTATAACGCGAGACTCGAACGGGGCTGGAGTCGATATGACCGCTACAAAACAAATCACAATCAGATGTCGGCTTAAAAAATAAAAAATATATATGAACAAAAGAGTCTATTATACCGGCTGCAACAAGGGGCAAAGCTGGGAGTTCCGGTAGCGCGGCGATACCCTTGACCCTTCCTTCAATTTGTAAGGCTATGAGCAATGCAAAGAAGAATTAGCAATAACGTGACTGCCCGTTAAAGAAAAGAAAGGACGTCGGTTAGGAAAGATACTCACCGACACCAGCTGCCGGACTAATCTCCGACGGGAAATAGAAGTGTGGGTTCAGCACCTGATACAAATGGTCAAAAAGAACTCCTGCGAGATCACGATGATACATGGTCAGTACACGAAAGATGCTGTCCCCGATTCAAATTTATCACAAACACATACCTTCCAGCATTTGAGAAGATATAAGAGAAGACGGAGGGGCAACCACCGTCAAAGCAACAACTGGCGATGCTTCCTCAGGTGGCACAGCCTCAACGCTCGCTACGCCTGCATTAGAAACAAGAGAAATACTGTCATGAGAGATTGAAAGGGATTGCAGAATAAAAAGAAAAGCAATGACCCAAGATCTACGTGGTGAGTCACCGGTCGGAACTGCGACAAGGGCGTCACTTGATACAGCGACTGCTTCACCCTCCTCCATCGGAATGGTTTCGCCGCTCGTGGCTTCATCCCCTGACTCCACGAGAATCGTCGTGATACTCGCAGCGCCCGGCAACGGCAGGGAGCCGCAAGGGGAAAGAGCGACGATTGGAACAGTTCCAGACTCTTGAGAAAGGGTGGCCTCTTCAGGCTCAGTGGTTGCCGCCATCTCGCCCACCGCTACCTCGAGCTCGGCGATCGTAGCCATCTCGCCTACCGTTGCCTCGGGTTCGGCGATCGTGGCAATCCCCTCTACCGCTACCCCAGGCTCAGTAATTGCCGCCACTTCTTTGGCAAGACTTGGCCCTGCAAGATAGGATACATGAGAACCTGAAAGTTAAAACTTTAACAAAAGAACCCAATGTCACGTTACCTTGAGTTGGTCTTTCGATTGCTTCCCGAGCCGCACGTGCTGCCTGTCTGTGGGCGGTAGACAAAGCATCCGGAGCATCTTCTAAAAGAGTAGGGGCAAGGATAACAGCCGCTTGAACTCGCACCCACATCTAAGGCGGCGGTACGCTCCCTTTCCGCGCGCATCCTACGCTTCCTCTCCGCCCGGGCCGTGAGGGCAGATCTTCTAAAGGCCTCCTTCAACAGGACATCCTCGCCTGCGCCAATATTTACCTCTGGAGCCATTATGGCATCCATCATCGGTTGTTTAAGTGAAGCTTCTTTCGATAATACCGGCGGAACTGAGATAGCCGGCCCAGGAAGCGTCTCCACACCGCCCTGTGAAGTCGGTGCCACGCTTGGAATAACCTGAGTAGAGATAGTTCCTGCGATAAGAAGAAAAAGAGGGGTCAGATCACCTATAAGAAATGGGAGCGGAGACACGATGAACCGAAGCATACTGATGCCTAAGGATGCTTGAAGTCTTTCCTCTTCCTCAAAAGTCTTGAGAGAAGCTGCGAGAGCTTCTTCGGTGGAAATGCCTGTTAAAAAAGGAAAAGTGTCAGTCAAAACATGATGATAGAAATACGATGCAATGACAAAAAAAATACAGTTAATGGTAACCTGATCGCGCGAGGATAGCCAGTCCCGCTTCGTGGCTTGCCAATTGCTCAGAAGCTGCAATGGCAGCCGCCGGATCAGTATCATCTGGCGGCATGAATAAGCCCTCGTTTGTTCCATACTCGCTCATACTCTCGTCGTAAGGAGCATGAGGCTCCTGGCCATGTACAACGTCGACGGAAAAGATCGACTTTTTCTTCTTCTTCTTCTGTGAGCGAGCTCCGGTTGCAACCAGCACTAGCTTACGCTTGGTGGGCACTTTAGGACGATGAGTCCCGATATCTGAACCCACGCCAGATTCAGGGGAAGCTATATTCACCATCTCTACGGGAGCACGGGACACCGGTAGTACATTCACCGTCTCTACGGGAGCACGGGGCACCGGTAGCTCAAGCCTGTCATGCGGGACTTCAATCACGGCAGCTTCTTTTAGCGGAGGGAGGACAATGGTCCGTCGCTTCAAAGGGACGTTCCGATCACCAGCAGGGGGTGCACCTTTGCGGTCGAGCAGCAGTCGCTTCTCCTCCCTGATAACAGTGCCCATTGAATGTTGATACCAGGCCACGTGTACATTAAGGGCCTTCGGGACACGGCTCGGTTCGCTAATAAAGAAGTGAGACCCCGTGTTCAGGCGCATAAAATGATGCAGCGCACTCCGCATTCCCACTTCGGTAGCAGCAGGTTCTGCTAAAAAGGCTTCAAGTGGGACTCCCTGATTGTAACTCAGCTGCTGGGCGAAATGATGCGGCTCGGTTCTGCTAAATAGAGAATCTCCCGGCTTTCAACATGGAGGCCCCGTCTTTAAAGATTTCTTGTAATGGCAGCACCGCTTTTGAAGTTTCCTGGCCGATGGTCAAGACTTTGTCTGTGAAAGGCATACCAGCTCCAACTGTGTGCAGAGGGAGGAGCAAACCCCTAGCTTCCCGTGGTGACGGACTCATGATGGAGGCGTCAACCAGCCGCATTATCCGTGGGAACTTGCATCTGTCGTAAAAAGAAGGTCTTTTGTGGATGCCAAAGACCCCAAGCACGTGCAGCTCCATCCATGAAGTGAAGTAATGCATCGGGAAGTTTGCAGGATGCACCCCTGGTTTAGTGGTATCCGCTGCTAAGCTAAGACCGTGATATAAGTGGGCTAACCCGGCGATCCCGATGGCCACTTGTATTTCGGCAACCATGCGATGCGCGGGGTAGAAGACGGAAGGCCTCATGTAACGAGGATGCATAGGAAGCGCGAACCAGCTTAACCATAAACTGAGGAACCCGAGAAAGAACGCTTCCTCATCAATTCCCGGAGCGGCGATTTCTGACAGAGGGACGATCGCGACGTCAGGAAGAAAGAAACCCTTTTGATTAGCTTCCAGTATCGGCCGACGGTCCAAGCCAAAGCCGAAGGGATCATCAAGTTTAGCAAACTTTTCGCCTTATCGCGACAAAATTTCCGGGCAAAGAAAACGGGCAATGAAGTCCGCAAAGCTGACCCCTCGGCCTCCGGATTCAAGGAAGATGCTCTCATACATGTTCAACACCTTTATCAGACTTGGGAACTGGTGCTGAATGGCGTTCTCTGGGGTGAGGCCTATCACCACTGACTTGGTGGCAAAAACATATTCATCCGGAGGAAGCAGCTCCCCGTAGTGCTCCCCCCTAACTGGTAAACCAGAAACCTCGGCGAATTCTTCCAAGGAAACGGAGATCTCTCTATCCAATAAGAGGAAGGTATGGGTCGGGATGTTCCAATGCTCCAAAAATGCCTTGATCCACCATGTGGGAGGTGCAGAATACTGGAACAAGGAAGCGTACACCGCAGGGCATAAGCCGAGCTTTAACAGCTGCGATTTCTTCGCCGACAAGATATACAAGGCCCACTGCAAGTACCCGGCCGGATGACGGGGAGTTAGCCCGATGTTGTAGGGCTGTCCCCAAGGGCGCGACTCGCCCTGACATATGCGTCGCCCTAGGGTATCCAAAGCCGCCGCCGGCTGCACGGGTACTGCGGCGATTGAAGGCTGAAGAAGACCCTCCGAAGTCTAATTAACCACCTCCACGGCATAGTTCACCGGGGTGCATCTGCATACGGGATCACCGAGATAGGCTCCGAAGGCGTCGCACAAGAAAAGCTCCGGCGGCCTCTGATAATCTGATCGTACCATCTACCCCATAGGTGAACATTTTTGTGTTCCGGGTCGTGGTCTTTAATCAGCGGGAGAACCTCTCGGTCTACAGGCGCCTCAGGAAATCGCCTTCTGATCGGATGAACGGAAAGGAAGTGTCGAAAGACATGTCGCCTGCGCAAAAAGGGACAAAAGTCAACTGTCAGTGCTATAATTTAATTTAAATTCTGACACTTGGTACTTTAAAATTTGTACCACACTGCAATGCAATGGAGAGGGACTAAAGGGGGCCCACAAAATCTAGATGACAATTCATCAATTAATAATTAATAAAAAACAGCCTCATCATTTGATGAGACTGTTAATTAAGTGAGGAGATCCTCAAGAAATTCTCATTAAATGAGAGATCCCTCGGGAAGAGGAGTAAATCTCCCTTTGAGAGCAATACTCTGTGACAGAGTGACACTTGTCAAACTCTGATCATGAGGGAATCAAAATTCCTCAAGAGCCTTGCTCTGGAAAAATTGATGATGGAAGAACCCATTAGAAAAAAGTTAAAATCAATTTTTTTATGAATTAAGAATTCTGAGATCTTCAAGATCTATGAACGAACTCTAAGAGTTCTTCATGAGCAAAACTCTGTTCATGGGTTAAGAAACCCTGAAACAAGATCTCCTTAGATCTATGGGTTCATGATTTGAAGAGAGCAAAGATCTTTTTAACCGATTCAACAAATCAACTTGCCCTATATAAAGGCCCCAAGACTTCAAGTCTGATATAGAGAAACCCCCCCCCCAAACTTTGAGAAATTCAAAAGAAAAAGAGCAAGCTCTTGTAAGAATATACTTCTTCAAGGTAAAGAGAATGGCGATGAACAAAGAGATGAAATCATCTCATAATTAAAAAGAAGAAATATCTTATTAAAAGATCATAGATCTACAAAGACAAAAAGTCTTTTCATAAAAGTGATCAAAAGATCTCAGCATAAAATAAAAGAAGAATATATTTCTTCTCACAGATCATGGATCTATAAAGGCAAAGCCTTTCATCAAAATAAGAGATAGAAAATATCTCCTGCAAAATAAGAACTGTTGTTGTTAAATCTTGAGACGAAGTCTCTTTTAAAAGAACATAAATTTGTTCCCAGATCATAAAATTGGTCAAATGCGCTTTGCGCTCTTGAACAGCGCCTTACGCTCTTGAACTGCGCTTCTGCGCTCTCTGTATCGGCGCTCAGCGCCAAATGCGCCACGTGTGCTCCAAATAAACAACTTGCGCTTCTGAAATAGCGCACTGCGCTCATGGGCTGGCGCTCAGCGCCAAGTGCACCACGTGTCACTCACGGGTGCGCCATTAAATTGAAAGCGCAATGCGCTCATGGACCAGCGCTCATGGATCATCGCTCAGCGCTCACAAACTGGCATCTGCGCTCATCATCTGGCGCCTAGCGCAGAGAGCGACACGTGTCCCTTACATGTGCGCCACGTGGCAGAAGCGCACTGCGCTCTTTGACTGGCGCAAAGCGCCTGGCGCATCACATGTTGCGCTGACAGAACATAAATTGTTCTTTAATGAGCTAGAGCTCTGATGAATGCTCAGCATTCAATAAAAGGCATAAATATTGTCAGAAGGGCCAAGCCCAAATAAAGGCTCAATAGCCAGAATAAAAATGTTAAACATTTATTGGACTTAGCCCAAGATTGGCCATAAGTCATCAACTCATATTAATTGAGCCCATCCGCTCATTAATATTTTAACAGATCTTAGTTCCAAATTGGACTACAGATCTTTCAACCAATTCAAACCGGTTCAAGGGTATATCTCTTTACTCCTCTGATATTTTTCGTTGTAATCCTTCAACGTCTTCAGAGAGGTGAAGGGTCCCGACAACCAAACACTTTACGGACTGTGGGGTCCTTAAACTCACGGATTACGATGTCCTTAACCTTGACTGTGGCGTCTTTAAACTCACGGACTATGATGTCCTTAACCTGGATTGTGGGGTCCTTAAGCCCATAGACTATGATGTCCTTAACCTCGGACTATGGGGTCCCTTTAAACCCACGGACTACGATGTCCTTAACCTGGACTGTGGGGTCCTTAAACTCATGGACTACGATGTCCTTAACCTTGGGCCGAGATGTCCTTCAACTAACATTGGACCGAGATGTCCTTAAACTAACATTGGACCGTAATGTCCTTAAACCAACATTGGACCACCATGTCCTTAAACTGGTAATCGACCGCAATGTCCCTAAACTAAACAATAGAGCTCAATTGCTCTTTTGTTGGATCTAAACGATACCGTTAAGTTGATCTTAGTCTAAAATTAGATTAACGTATCCTTAACAAACGTTTAAGTTGATCTTAGTCTCTAATGAGTCTAACGTATCCTTAAACCCGACCCCAAACCCAAATCTAAGAAGATACGGATTTGGACTAATCCACGCCCTACGGGCGACAACATAAATTAGTCTCCGTATACAATCCACGGGCAACCAAAAATAAAACAAACATCCACGACACGAAGTGACCATCTGGAGAAGGAGAAAGTTGTTACCGTGATGCGGTAGCGTAATTAACTGCAGGGGCTTGCGCCTGCAGGGAAGAGCGTCCCCACAATCAAAAACCCCTAACCATGAGGGGGAATCTGACGAAGTCTGCTACATCGGCCGCATCCGTTTAAATCTTCGATACACGGTACCATAAATCAACTTGGCATCTTCGGAGAGGTGGATGGATAGCACCAATTAGCATCTGCCCCGAAATTCAGGCAAGACGTTCACCGCGTCTTCGGCGCGTCTTTCGGCGGGGAACAATGAGATTTCTAGAAATATAATATATATTAAAATTTATTTTTATATAAATATATATATATATATATGTATGTATGCATGTATGTATCATTAAAATATCTATTTTTGTAGTAATATAAATATTCCAACTTTTTCTAAAATCACAAGAATCATTTTACATTAAAATACCATGAAATCCATACGAGTTCAATATTACAAATAAATACCATGTATTATGAAAAATGGGTTTATTCACTAGAAATGTCAAAAATATAAAATCTACAACTATGAAAAACTCTAAATATGATAAATAAATACTTGGGGTGTATTTTGGAAAGTATACAAAGTATTTTTACATAAAACCCCCTCAAGTTCTATAAATTACCCTGATGACCCTAGTAAATATAGGTTTAAGCGGGAGCAATCTCTTGAGCCTCAGGGAGCCGGAGAAGTGGGTGCTTGCCTATTTAAGGTAGAGAACTTAACAACGGTGTTATCAACACGGTAATCTTTTTTGAAAAAGACACAAATCCTGCCGCACATGTGCAGCGGTTACCGATAACTTCAAAATAATCAGGACTTCAATTTCTTTTCTAATTGTTCTGAATCAGACCGGGTCTCTACTTAATAATCTGACTTGAATATAATTCAAGTACAATCTACAATATTACAATTCAACATGAATCCATGAATCCATTTATTCAATCTGTATTGACCGAACCGAACCATGGATATACTTCCATTTACATGATTCTCCAGTTACATCCATGATTCTCCAGTACATCCATTTTACTGATATCATGGTTTCGGCAAGTCATCCAAATATACAATCTATATTACAATTCAATTACAAGTTGAAATACAATACAAACAATACAATCAAGACATCGCAGGGTTTAAGGGGTAGATTGGTACGGAAGGTGTTAAAAGTGGCACGAGAATGCAAGATTAAGACACCTAACCTAAATCCAATTGCTGTTGTTCCGGGTTGTATAACGGAGCCTTGTACATTCCGTTTGCCCTAGTCTCTAGCATATAGAGACTCCTCTCGTATACACTGGTATCCTTCTGTACCAAGCTATAAACAACAGCGTTAACACTAAATACAACATTATAACAATATAATACAACTTTAAAAGTTACACACTCTCTCTCTTTCTGTCTTTTCTACTTCTCCCTTATCCTTGGGACTTACCGAGCGATTGTTCGCTGACGACATTCCTTCTCTTTCTTCTTTGGAATGTTGTCAGGTGATCTGGACACTCAGGAGATCGAGCCTACTAGTGAGGACTTGGACCAGCTTGCCTACGACCCAGAGCTCTAGCTTCATTGTACAAATTTTTATTTCAGTACTTTTCATTTATGTTATGCCACTGTTTAAGTATTGCTTGCATTCAGTTGTATTTA
Organism: Agapanthus africanus; assembly: GCA_030015575.1. NCBI lineage: Eukaryota > Viridiplantae > Streptophyta > Magnoliopsida > Asparagales > Amaryllidaceae > Agapanthus > Agapanthus africanus. The sequence goes on from JASDDO010000014.1 coordinate 14,118,269, forward strand.
CTTTTCCATGTATTGTAAAAAGAATGTGAATAAATAAAGTTGCTGTTTTATTATACCTTTTGTCTCTTGTGCACATTTATTTTATATTGCTTAGTTACGCTTAGCGTATTTACTTTAAAGTAAATACGTAGCGGTTTCTGTTGGTGGCCCATGCAGGTCCGAGCTGTATGGAACCCTACCATGCAGTTCTGTTCTGCGTGAACAACCTAAGCAATATAACACAAGAACTAGCAACTAAAACATTCTTTACAATTCATATTCTTTGAATCCTATCATTTCATATTCTTTGAATCATATACTTTGAATCTGTCCTAACCTAAATTTTTCATTCAACGTTATGGATTCCCCAAACAACACTAGAACCAATGTCCACAAAACATCTCCACTACTACCACTCACACCTGCCGTCCCTGCTCCACTTAACGGGCAAACAGTTCTGCTTGAGGCAATCCGCAGCCTCCTCAAGGGACAGCAGCAATAGATTGCTCTTTTAATGAACCGTCCCGAGGCAGAAGCACCTGGGGTGAAGCAATTCAGGGCTTTGCACCCTAAATAGTTCTCAGGAAAGGAGAGCCCACTGGAAGCTGAGGAATGGGCTCAGAGTATCGAAGATGATCTGGCAGCGGCACAAGTGCCAGAGATAGCTTGGGTTCGTGTGGCAAAATTACAGCTCACGGACAATGCACGGGTCTGGTGGAAGGCGGAAGAAAGCCGTCTTGACCAACCTATCGAATGAAAGACTTTCCGAGACATGTTCGACGCAAAATACTTTCCTGAGACTGCCAGGTTCGACATGGAACAGCAGTTCATCCATCTGCAACAAGGTTCGATGTGGACTAAGTCAGTAGATGAGTATGACGCTGAGTTCACCATGCTCAGTCGGTAAGATATGTTTCAATGTTCGATTTAATATCACATACTACACAGCTAACACAAGACCGTAACAGGTTTGTGGCCCATCTCATACCGACTGCTGAGATCAGAGCTACAAGATTTCAGCAAGGGTTGGACCCGGAAATCCAAGCTGCATTAGCTACAGGGGATTTCCCAACCCATGATTTGGCTTTGAAGGCTGCCCGAAGATACGACACAGTAGTAAAGAGGAAGGGAAGATCTCAATCTGCCGGTTTGAAACGCCCTGCCACTCAGATGGCAGGATGAGCCTTTTCAAGGCCAATGGTTGAACCCCGAAGACCGGAAGAAATTAGTAACCAACCAAGTCCATACTTTTGCTACTACTGCCATAGAAAGGGACACTTATGGAAGAACTGCAGGCACGCAAAAAGCTTGTGTCTAATTTGTGGCGCATTCAAACACGGAATTGGAAATTGTCCTTATAATAGCAACCCAGCTCATACACCCACCAACTACCCGCAGCGGCCAGCTATCCAGGCTCCTGCACCTCGTCCAGCACTCCCTGCCCCACCACCCGCACAGCCAAATCGCTAATTCCAACAGGCGCTGAGGAACATGCCTCGAGGACAGAGGAATGTGCCTCCAGTTAGGAGGAATGTGCCACGGCGACAGGCTTACACCTTAGCAGCCGTAGAAGCCAAGACAGTTGACCAAGGTAACACTAGTAAGTCTCTTTCACATTTTTAAACCCCTTGTATCATCTTGTTATTTTTTCCTACACTGTCAGTAATTTAGTCACCAAACTTTCCTTGAATCAGTTACACTTTCATTTTACAAATTTCGAGAACGATATTTTTATAAGAAGGGTAGAATGTAACAACCCTGAACTTTCTGTACAACTTTCTGTACATTTTTTTCAAAATTTTAGAAAGGGGTATTTTTGCCTGAGCACAAGTTACAAATTTGTTTTGCTTTTTAATAGCAAGAAAGAGCTTGTAGCTCATTGGTAAGACCTTGCACTGCTGAACCAAGCCACCAAAGTTCAAATCTCATACCCCACATTATTTTTAATATTATTTTCTTTTTAAAATTTTAGAGTTCAATAGTCTACACGTGCTAAACCCGTAAAATCCCACTACACTAAATAAACTAACTGTACCAGGGGGTAATGAAGTGACAGGGAGCATTCCGGCCGCCTGACTCGGCCGAATCGGCCGGCGGATAGGCCGACTCGGGCCGCCGCCGCCAGCCGGACTCGGCCGGACCTCCAAGTCACCAACATAAAAGTTGGGCCTTTTCTTCTCCCCTGTACTCCTGTATAGTTTAAATGTGCATACCAGTACCAGAACTCCTTTAAAACCCTAATTACTCTATTTTAATACATTTTTTCAATTAAACCTTTCACCTACCCTAAACCCTAGCCTTACCCTATAAATACAACCCCTAAACACACACCCCTCACTCCAAAATTCTGATCAAAACTCTCAAGAAATCTCTAGAAATTCTAATGTACTTTTGGAGTTAACAAAAGGCGAAAACTTCGGCGATTTTCCGACGACAACCCTAGGAGCTCCCGGCGGCGAAACGATACAACGGTGCCTCCTACCATTCCTTCTTCCTCTCTTCTAACATACAAACCCGTAAGTCTCACCTCCCACTTCTCTTTTCATTTCTAAAAATACAAAATTTCAAAACCCGACGGAATCGGATTTAATCCGATTTCCGATTCGGTTCTTTCTAAAAATTCAACATTTTCTTAAATTCAATCATACCAAACCATTACATGTTGACTATTAATCATTAACAAACATGTTGAACAAATTTCATGACAATCTATATCCTTTCTAACTTTTACCGCTCTTTTTCAGTAAAATACCATGTAGTTTCATTTCGACATTAAAACATCACAATCTTGCTATACCTTTAAGTAGATCACGAGGTAATGACCTACCTCCTCACAACACTCATATGCAATATAGCACAATACCTTTCGGGAACATAGAATACGGGAAAGCGAAACCTTTCAAAAAAATACCATTTACTAATAAAACCATTTTGTAAAATATTAAGTATTTTACAAATCTTTGCAAAGCACCGCTACAACCCACTTTGGGGAACCCGACTGGGATAGTGCGGATTATCGCACATCCCTGGGCTTAGTAGTGCGAGATTCAGACCTCCGCAAGGAGCATTCGGTCTCGAAGATTTAAAATACGAATATCTTAAGAAAATGAGATTTCTAGAAATATAATATATATTAAAATTTATATATATATATATATATGTATCATTAAAATATCTATTTTTGTGGTAATATAAATATTCTAACTTTTTCTAAAATAACAAGAATCATTTTATATTAAAATACCATGAAATCCATACAAGTTCAATATTACAAATAAATACCATGTATTATGAAAAATAGGTTTATTCACTAGAAATGTCACAAATATAAAATCTACAACTATGAAAAACTCTAAGGACGATAAATAAATACTTGGGGTGTATTTTGAAAAGTATACAAAGTATTTTTATATAAAACCCCCTCAATTCTATAAATTACCCTAAGGACCCTAGTAAATATAGGTTTAAGCGGGAGCAATCTCTTGAGCCTCAGGGAGCCGGAGAAGTGGGTGCTTGCCTATTTAAGGTAGACAACTTAACAACGGTGTTATCAACACGGTAATCGTTTTTGAAAAAGACACAAATCCTGCCGTCCATGCGCAGCGATTACCGATAACATCAAAACAATCAAGACTTCAATTTCTTTTCTAATTTTTCTGACTCAGACCGAGTCTCTACTTAATAATCTGACTTGAATATGATTCAAGTACAATCTACAATATTACAATTCAACATGAATCCATGAATCCATATATTCAATTCATTTAATTTGTATTGACCGAACCGAACCATGGATATACTTCCATTTACATGATTCTCCAGTTGCATCCATTATTCTCCAGTACATCCATTTTACTGATATCATGGTTTTGGCAAGTCATCTAAATATACAATTTATATTACAATTCAATTACAAGTTGAAATACAATACAAACAATACACTCAAGACATCGCAGGGTTTAAGGGGTAGATTGGTATGGAAGGTGTTAAAAGTGGCACGAGACTGCAAGATTAAGACACCTAACCTGAATCCAATTGTCGTTGTTCCGAGTTGTATAACGGAGCCTTGTACATTACGTTTGCCCTAGTCTCTAGCATATAGAGACTCCTCTCGTATACACTGGTATCCTTCTATACCAAGCTACAAACAACAGCGTTAACACTAAATACAACATTATAACAATATAATACAACTTTAAAAGTTACACACTCTCTCTCTTTCTGTCTTTTCTACTTCTCCCTTATCCTTGGGACTTACCGAGCGATTGTTCGCTGACGACATTCCTTCTCTTTCTTCTTTGGAATGTTGTCAGGTGATCTGGACACTCAGGAGATCGAGCCTACTAGTGAGGACTTGGACCAACTTGCCTACTCCCCAGAGCTCTAGCTTCATTGTACAAATTTTTATTTCAGTACTTTTTATTTCTGTTATGCCACTGTTTAGGTATTGCTTTCATTCAGTTGTATTTACTTTTCCATGTATTGTAAAAAGAATGTGAATAAATAAAGTTGCTGTTTTATTATACCTTTTGTCTGTTGTGTACATTTCTTTTATATTGCTTTGTTACGCTTAGTGTATTTACTTCAGAGTTAATACGTATCGGCCTCGTCGCGTCCTCTGCCCGTATACTGGGAAGCAGGGTGTGACAATGTTCCTTAGCGTGGAAGGCTCGGAGAGGCATGCTAAGAATGGACCGAGCATGGTAGCTTCCCGGTGCCTTTAGGCGAGGGCTTCGATCCCTGGTGTTGTAAGGGTCGTACAAGGCCTGCTAGGGATGGACCCAGCAGTGAAGCTGCTCAGTTGTCTCTTGGCGAGGACTAAGATCCTTAGCGCGGGATGGGTCGTACAAAGCCTGCTAAGGATGGACCGAGCAGTGAAGCTGCTCGATTGCCTCTTTGCGAGGGCTTTGATCCCTGGCGTTTTGGGGTAATGAATTACCATCCGGGAATAACCGAGCAAGGGCAGGCCCGGTTGCCTCTTGCGAGGGCTTTTGATCCTCAGCGTGTAAGGGGCCCTGAGGGGCCTACTAAGGACGGGGCCGAGCAAGGTAGCTGCTCGGTGCCTCTTGGCGAGGGCTTTGATCCCTGGTGTGTTGGGGTAGGGAGCTACCAGCCAGGGATAACCGAGCGAGGGCGTGTCCGGTTGCCTTTTGCGAGGGCTTTTGATCCTTAGCGCGAGAGGGGCCATAAGGGGCCTACTAAGGATGGGGCCGAGCAGGGTAGCTGCTCGGTGCCTCTTGGCGAGGGCTTTGATCCCTGGTGTGTTAAAGTAGGGAGCTACTGGCCAGGGTTAACCGAGTAAGGGCGGGCCCGGTTGCCTCTTGCGAGGGCTTTTGATCCTTAAGGACGGGACATGCAGGGTTGTTGCCTGGTGCTTCTTGGCGAAGGCTTTGATCCCTGGTGTGTTGGGGTAGGGAGCTACCAGCCAGGGATAATCGAGCAAGGCTGGGCCCAGTTGCCTCTTGCGAGGGCTTTTTATCCATAGTGCGGGAAGGGCCGTAAGGGGTCCACTAAGGATGGGGCTGAGCAGGGTAGCTGCTCGGTGCCTCTTGGCGAGGGCTTTGATCTCTGGTGTGTTGGGGTAGGCAGCTACGAGCCAGGGATAACCGAGCAAGGGCGGGCCCGGTTGCCTCTTGCGAGGGCTTTTGATCCTTAAGGATGGGCCGAGCAGGGTTGCTGCCCGGTGCCCCTTGGCGAGGGCTTTGATCCCTGGTGTGTTGGGGTAGGGAGCTACCATCAAGGGATAACCGAGCAAGGGCGGGCCCGGTTGTCTTTTGCGAGGGCTTTTGATCCTTACCGCGAGAGGGGCTTATACTCCGCCGAAAGACGCGACCGGAACGTTAGGACGTCCGGTCTGAATTTCAAGGGCAGATGCTATTTGGTGTTATCCGTCCACCTCTCCGAAGATGCCAAGTTGATTTATGACACCGTATATCGAAGGTTTAGACGGATGCGGCCGATATATCAGACTTCGTCAGATTCCCCCTTATTGAGGGTTTTTTTTATTGTGGGGACGCTCTTCCCTGCAAGCGCAAGCCCCTGTAGTTAATTACGCTACCGTATCGCGGTAACCACTTTCTCCTTCTCCAGATGGTCACTTTGTGTCGTGGGTGTTTGTTTTGTTTTTGGTTGCCCATGGATTGTATACGGAGACTAATTTATTTTGTCGCCCGTAGGGCGTGGATTAGTCCAAATCCGTATTTTCTTAGATTTGGGTTTGGGGTTGGGTTTAAGGATGCGTTAGTCTCATTTAAAACTAAAATCAACATAAACGTTTGTTAAGGATACGTTAGTCTAATTTTAGACTAAGATCAACTTAACTATTTGTTAAGGATACGTTAGTCTAATTTTTAGACTAAGATCAACTTAACAGAATCATTTAGATCCAACAAAAGAGCATTTAGGCTCTATTGTTTTAGTTTAGGGACATTGCGGTCCATAATTAGTTTAAGGACATTACGGTCCAAGGTTAAGGACATCATAGTACATGGGCTTAAGGACCCCACAGTCCAAGGTTAAAGATACCATAGTCCATGGGTTTAAGGACCCTACAGTCTATGAAATATCTGGTTGCCGGGACCCGTCACCTCTCTGAAGACGTTGAAGGATTACAACGACACATATCAGAGGAGTGCAGAGGATGTACCCTTGAACCAATTTTGGTTGGGAGATCTGTAGTCCAATTGGGACTAAGATCTGAGATTTATGAGCATATAGACTCAATTAATCTGAATGAGGGCTCTGTGGCCACTTTGGGCTCAGCCCATTCAGTTAAAATGTTAAATATTTAATAATGCTGAGTATTGATTTGAGTTCTGACAATCTTTTGTCTTTTATTGGATGCTGAGCATTCATCATAACTCTGAGCTTTATTTATAGAATAATTTATGTTCTTTTAGCGCACACGTGAGAAGCACGTGGCGCGCTTGGTGCTGTGCGCCAGACAATGAGCGCATTGCGCTTCTGGTGAAGTAGCGCACACGTAAGGAGCACGTGGCGGCTTGGCACTGAGCGCCAGTCAATGGGCGCAGTGCGCTATATTTGGAGCGCTGAGGCGTTGCAGCGCTTTGCGCTAGATGTGGAGCGCCGAGGCGCTTCTGTTAAGTAGCGCACACGTGAGGTGCACGTGGCGCGCTTGGCGCTGAGCACCAAACAATGAGCGCAGTGCACTATATTTGGAGCGCTGAGGCGTTGCAGCGCTTTGCGCTAGTTGTGGAGTGCTGAGGCGCTTCTGTTAAGTAGCACCCACGTGAGGAACACGTGGCGCGCTTGGCGCTGTGCGCCAGTTTTGAGCGCAGAGCGCTTCTTTAAATTTGGAACGCTAAGTCTCTTTTAGATTAGGAGCGCTAAAGCTTTTTTAAATTAGGAGCGCTAAGGCTCCGCAGCACTTTGCGCTAGATGTGGAGCACTGCATCGCTCCATTTAAATTGGAGCGCTAAGGCTCTTATTTTATGCAGCTTTGATCAGTTTTGCGCTCTGAGAATTAAATTCTCTTTTATAAGAGACTTTGTCTCATGGATCTAAGAACAAAGTTCTTATTTTATAGGAGATATTTCAATCTCTTATGTTTTTTTATGAAAGGCTTTACCTTTATGGATCTGTGATCCTAAAAGAATTGAATCATTCTCCCCCCTTTTTTATAACGAGATGTTATGATCTCTTTTGTAAAAGATAATTTGTCTTATAGATCTATAATCTGTCATAAGAACTAAGTTCTTTTCCTGATGAGATTTTTTATCTCTCTGTTTTTATCTTGGAGAAAAGTTCTTCTTCTGCTGAGAGCTTTGTTTTCTCTTCTGAACTTTTTTCAAAGTTTATGGAGGGTTCCTCTATATGCGACTTGAAGTCTTGGGGCCTTTATATAGTAAAGGATGATTTGTTCAATCGGTTAAGGAGATCTTTTCTCCAATTGATTTGGGGATTTCCCCACCGTTGGATCTTTGATCCAAGGGCTTCTGATTTACAGAAGGCAATCTTCTTGTTTTTAAAAAGATTGGGAAATCTTTCCCTACACAGAATTTATTCTGTATTTTAGTGATTTTTAATCACCTTTGGATCATTGATCTAACGGTGTTCTGATTTACAGAACACAATCTTTTTGTTTGGAAAGATTTTGAGAAATCTTTTCTTAACAGAATTTCATTCTGGTCAATTGATGATTTATCATCTTTATTGGATCTTTGATCTGACGGTGGGGAATCATTCAGTTCCAGCGCTAGCGCACTCGTGCTTTGCACGTGAGCGCTGCTTCAGAGCGCTGGCACTCTTTGCGCGAGCGCACTCGTGCTTTGCACGTGTGCGCTGCCTCAGAGCGTCGGCGCTCTTTGCGCTAGCGCACTCGTGCTTTGCACGTGAGCGCTGCCTCAGAGCGCCGGCGCTCTTATGAAGCGCTGCTCATTTCAAATTTTGAAATTTAAACAGAGCTTTGCTCTGATTGGGGGAACAAATGCCCCCCCCACCGGTGCGCTCACATGGTTCATACATGAGTGCAGCGGTGGCAGCATCTCCACCATTAGATCAACTTTGAAGTTGAAACGGCTCTCAGCGCCTATAAATAGGGCCTTTGTCCCTTAAGATGACTTATGTTCATCTTCCTTCTTGTTTTCTGAGAATCAATTTCTCCTTTAGAGCATAGCTCTCTGTTTTAAGAACTCTCTTAAAGACGTAACTCTGTCAAAATTTTAGGTAAAAGATCAAATCTTTAAAGAGATTAGTTGATAAACTAGGGTTTCACCCATTAATCAGAGCTTTTGCTCTTCTTAGATCATAGATCTTCAGGAAAACCTTTTTAGGGTTTCTCAACAGAGTTTTGCTCTTGTTAGATTTCTTAGATCTTTCTTAGGGTTTCCTAACCCATAACAGAGCTTTACTCTTTTCAAATCATATAGATTTGTCAATCTCTTATGAAGAACTCTAAGAGTTTGTTCATAGATCTTGAAGATCTCAGAATTTTAATTCATTAAAATTCTTATTTTAAGTTTTCTGATGGGTTATTCCATCATTTTTTACAGAGCAAGGCTCTTGAGGAATTTTTATTCCTTTCATCATTAGAGTTGACAGATGTCACTCTGTTATAGAGCATTGCTCTCAATGGGAGATTTACTCCTTGGCTCGAGAAGTTCTCATTAAATGAGAATCTTTTGAGGATTTTCTCGTTTAATGACAGTCTCATCAAATGATGAGACTGTTTTTTTATTAATGATGAACTGTCATCTTAGATTAAGTGGATCCCCTTTGGTCCCTTTTCACTGCATCACAGTGTAGTACGGATTTAAAGTACCAAGTACCGAACTTGACTTGTAACACTGACGGCTAACTTTGTTCTTTTCCGCACAGGTACTATGTCTTTCGATACTTCGTTTCCTTTTGTCCGTTCAGAAGGGGGATTCCCCGAAGCGCCCGTAGACCGAGAAGTTTTTGCACTGATCAAAGACCATGATCCGGAGCACAAGAATCTTCATCTATGGGGAACATGGTACAACCAAATCATCAGGGGTCGGCGTAGCTTTTCTTGTGCGGACCTTCGGAGCCTATTCTGGCGATCTCTTACGCCGACCCACCCCCGGTGAACTATGCTGTGGAGGAGGTTAATTAGACTTCAGATGGTCTCCTTCAGCCTTCTTTGGCTGCGATACCCGTACAGCCTCCAATGGCGTTGGATATCCTAGGGCGGCATATATGCCTGGGTGAGTCGTGCCCTTGGGGATAGCCATACAACATAGGCTTGATTCCCCGTCACCCAGCCGGATATTTGCAGTGGGCCCGGTACATTCTGTCCGCCAAGAAGTTGCAGCTGCTGAGGCTCGGGTTGTATCCTGCAGTTTACGTTTCTCTCTTTCAGTACTCCACGCCTCCTACATGATGGGTAAAATCCTTTTTGGAACAATGGAACGTTCCAACTCACACCTTCCTTTTGTTGGATCGGGAGGTCTCCATCTCTTTAGAGGAGTTCGCAGAGATTTCCGGCTTGCCTGTTAGAGGGGAGCATTATGAAGAACTACTTCCTCATGATGAGTACGTCTTTGCCGCCAATTCGGTGATGATGGGCCTTACCCCGGACAACGCCATTCAACATCAATCACCAAGTTTGATTAAGGTGTTGAATATCTACGAGGGCCTATTTCTCGAGTCTGGGAGCCGTGAGGTTAATTTTACGGATTTTATCACTCGTTTTCTCCGCTTGGAATTACTGTCGAAGGAAGCCGCGAAGTTCGCCAAACTTGATGATCCTTTTGGCTTAGGTTTGGGCAACCTGCCGACGGCGGAGGCGGATCAGAAGAGTTTCTTTCTCCCCGACACCCCGGTCGTCCCTTTTGCAGAGCTTGCAGCTCCTGGGATCGACGACGAAACATTCTTTTTGGGGTTTCTCGGGCTATGGCTGAGCTGATTTGCACTTCCGATGCACCCACGCCGTATGAGGTCGTCCGTCTTCTACCCAGCGCATCGAATAGTTATTGGAGTGAAAGTGGCCGTCGGGGTCCCTGGGTTAGCCCATTTATATCACGGCCTCAACCTAGCGGTAGATACTACTCAACCAGGGGTGCAGCCCGTGAACTTCTCAATGCATTACTTCACCTCGTGGCTCGAGTTGCATATGCTTAGCGCTTTTGGAATTCACAAAAGGCCCCTTTTTCTATGAAAGAAATAACTTTCCTCGACTGCTGCGGCTGGTTGACGCTTCTATTTTGGAACCGACCCCACGAGAGGTTAGGGGCTTACTCCTTCGCCTGCGTACCGTCGGGGATGGCATGACCTTTGTTGACAAGGTCTTAAGTATCGGCAAAGAATCCACGAAAGCGGTGCAGCCGCTGCGGGACACCTTTAAAGATGGCGCCTTTACCTTGAAAGCTCGGGAGATTCTCCACCTATATTCAATCAGGCCGGGCTTTCTGGTATTTAGGCAGAATGATGCGGCGTTGTTTATGAGATACAACCCGCATCGTTTCGCCCAACAATCTAGCTACAATCAGGGTGTTCCGCTTGAGGCCTTTCTAGCTGAGCCGCCCGCCACGGAAGAAGGCATCCGCAGCGCGCTACACCATTTCATGAGGCTCAACACCGGTTCTAACTTTTTATCAGTGAGCCCAGCTGCATCCCAAAGGAATTGAACATGTACGTGGCGTGGTACCAGCATGTGATGGGTGCTGTCATCAGGGAGGAAAAGAAGTTGTTGCTTGATCGTAAGGATGCGGCCCCTGCAGGTAATCCAGCCATTCCTTTGAAGCAACGGATCGTCGTTCATCCTCCTTTGAGAGAGGTTGCTGCAGTTGTAGTACCACGTGATATGACAGAGCTACCGCTATCCCGTGCTCCCGTGAAAGCGGTGACTGTAGCGTCTCCCGAGTCTGGCGTGGGTTCAGATATCGGGACTCGTCGTCCAAAGGTGCCCACCAAGCGTAAGCTTGTGCTAGCGGCTACGGGCACTCGCTCACAGAAGAGAAAGAAGTGAATACTCTCTGCAGACGTTGCATTCGGCCAGGAGCCTCATGCTCCTTACAGCGAGGGCATAAGTTACGGTACCAATGAAGGCTTATTCATGGCGCCGGATGATACCGACCTCGAGGTTGCTATTGCAGCTTACGAGCGATTAGCAAGCCACAAAGCAGGACTGGTCATCCTTGCACAGTCAGGTAAACTTCAGTCGTATCTTTTCGCTGTTACGTTTTTATTATCACGCCTTGATTGACACTTCTTCTTCAATAGGCATCTCCACTGAAGAGGCTCTCGCAGCTTCTCTCAAGACTTTTGAGGAGGAGGAAATGTTTCGTGCATCCTTAGGCATCGGAATATTTCGGCTCACCGCATCTCCATTCCCATTTTTATGGGTAAACTAACTCTTCTTTTCCTATCTTATTGTAGGGACTACCTCTACTCAGGTTATCCCGAGTGTAGTACCGACTTCGCAGGGCGGTGCGGAGACGCTTCCAAGTCCGTCTACCGAAGTCCCATCTCCGTCAGTATTGCCGAAAGAAGCTTCACTTAAGCAATCGATGACGGACGCCATAACGGCTCTAGAGGTAGATCCTGGCTCGGACGATAACGTCTCCTTGTCGGAGGTCTTAAGAAGATCAGCTCTCACGGCCCAGGCAGAAAGGAAGCGCAGGAGGCGTGCAGCAAAAGAACGTAATGCTGCCTTGGCTGTAGGTGCAGGCTCGAGCGCTGCTCCCCCTGTCCCTGTTTCTTCATAGGGTGCTCCGGCCGCCCTGTCTACCGCTCATAGGCAGGCAGTGCGCGCGGTTCGGGAAGCAATTGAAAAGCCATCCCAAAGTAACGTAACACTGAGTTTTTTTGTCAGAGTTTTAATCCTCAGATTCTCATATACCCTACCCTGCAGGGCCAAGTCCGGGTGAGGAGGTGGCAGGCGAGATGACGGCAACTACTGAGCCCGAAGCGGCTACTCTTTCTCAGGAATCCGGGACTGCTCCAATTACCGCTCTTTCCACCTGTGTTTCCCTACCATCTCCTGGCATTGTGAGTGTCACAACGGCCCTCGTAGAGTCAGGGGACGAAGCCACGGGCAGTGAAACCATCCTTCTGAATGAGACCGAAGAAGTCGTGATGCTTGGCGCTTCATCTTTATCAACCTCCATCGACGAAAGAACACTATTTGTCGGCCTAGCCCTAAACTCGACTGGCCCGACAGAACTGCTTCCTCCAGTAAAGATAAACTCTGGATGTCTGGGAATCTGGAAAATTACTTTCTTTGCCTTACAATCAATGTGAGTGTGAAAAGTGCCAAGAAAATCCACTCCTAAGACGACCTCATAGCTGCCTGTATCAATCACCAAGAAATCTACAAAAAAGGTCCCGTCCGCAAACAACAACTGCACAATCCTTACATTCTCTACTAGATATGATCTTCCCATTCGCAGTGTGTATGTCCCAATAACTAGACAGGGTCGTGCAAGCAATCGAGTGTGTAGCAATAAACTTGGACGACATAAAACAATGAGATGCACCAGAATCGAATAACGCTAATGCGGGAAAACCATGAACAAGTAGAATACCTGAAACAACTTCTCCTGAAGCCTTAGCTTCCTCAACCGTCAGGGTAAATGCTCGAGCTTGATTGGGTCCCTGAGTCAGCTGCTTCTGTCCCTGAAACGGTTTCTGCGGTAGCTTCTGAACATCATCTTTCGTGCGAAGCTTCGACGGACAAGCGTTGATAGTATGATCCGCCGATCCACAAACCAAACAGAGTCCTCACATCCTTCGACAATCTCTTTGCACATGTCCGGGTAAATGTCAGTAGTTACAAATCACGTTCCTTCTTTGATCAACGACAACAGGATTCTTCATAGGTGTTACGCCACGCCGGTTCACTGGAATACCTCTGCGTCCATGCGCTTGGTTCGGTGCAAATGCCGGCTTCCGTGTTGTAACTGTTGGCTGCTGTGTACTCCCAGTCTTCATTGATAGGCTCTGCTGCTCTCGGGCCGCTATAAGTACTTGTGAGAAAGTGGTCAAACCCAAGGAGACAATCTGCCTCTGGATGTCCACATCCAAACTGCGCGTGAACCTCCTTGCCCTATCAGCATCTTTGGAAACCAAAGGTCCAGCGAATCTACTGAGCCGCATCCACTCAGCTGCATGTACATCCACAGGTGCGCCGTTCTGCTTCAAACTGATGAACTTTTCTTCCATTTCCTCCCATGCAGTCTGCGGGAAGAACTTCTCCAAGAAACTCCTCGAAAAATCTGCCCAACTGATCGGCTTGGGCAAGCGGGTCTCTTCCACAAGCCACCATTCACGGGCGTAGTCCACCGACTGGATGCGTACCACATCCACACTCTTATCCTCTGGGATCTGTGCCGCAACGAGTAAATTCTCCGTGTCAACCAGCCACTGCTCCGCTGGTAACAGCTCCTCCAGGCCAGTAAAGACAGACGGACCCAGTCTCCTGAAATTCGCCACGGTACCCACACGATCAACTGGTCTGGCCACCACATTGTTCACGGACTGCTGAACGGTCCTCAAACCTTTCTGAAAAGCTTCAGCTTGCTGCTGGTTCAGCTCGGTCTGTCGCTTTTGGTTCTCCAACATCCCACGAATTACTCCAAGCATAGCGGCTTCGTCAACACGTCTTTAGTACGTTTTCAGATTCTTGTCTGCCATGTTCCTGAAATCAAAGCACCAAAAGGATTAGCATGATAACAGATTCAAAATATAGATCAAGGATATGAATCAAGGCTAGAACTCCATGTTACTTAAATAGAGTACCGCATTGTAACCATGCCACAGTATCATAGCTACAATCACATAACTCCACCCAAGTTGCCTAAGTTCTAGAGATAACAAAAAGGAAACCAGGTTTCGAGTCAATATGCAAAGGAGGTTTGCATATCGTAAAGGTAGAATCAGGAGGAAGTCAAGATTCAAAAATGGCAAGACGGTAAGGTGGCAGGACATGTTTCCTAATCACGAGTATAATGATTCGTGTATTGGGTCCAATACCCAACTACAAAGGAATCAAACCCGATTAACTTAAATCCATAGCTCTGATACCAAAGAAACCATATCACGCCCTGCTTCCCAGAGTACGCTAAGATATGCACGTGACATAACCAACCATGCTACATGTGGATAGGAAATATCCTTCCACAGTCACATTACGGCTAGAGAGATATCAAGAACAAAAATAAATTATTTAATACATGTCCATAAGCCAGAATAAAACGAGTTAAGAATAAAATAATGCGGAAGCAAAAGATCCAATACAAGAATAAACTGGAATGTACGTCCCATAATGCGGGCTCACATCAGGAATGAAAATACTGAAAGTAAAATGAACTAATTACTAACAAGTCTTCACTGCTCAGCCTGCTGACTGAAATACTCCTGCTCGGCCTGCAGCAAAGGTAAAGAATCTGGGCCATGCAAAACCCAGACGTCAGTGCGTCATAACATCAAGCAATACTATAAACAGGGGTAACAAGACATGCAGGTATGAGCATGAACGGTAAAACAGGTAAAACAACAATATAAATAAGACAGTGAAGGGTAGTGTGCAGTGAGTAATCTAAACTGGTCTACTGTGTTAACTACTCTCAAGTCTTTGAAATCAATTTGATGAATCATCGATGTAACTCAATAGTATCCCGTGCATACCCGAGACCACGGTCAAGATTCTCGGGCTGGAACCGAGACATGCCGCTAGGCACTAAAACAGGAAATATGTATAGATGAATGATGTCAGCAGCAGCAACCAAGGCTGGCCTAGCTTCTAAAACCGATCAGTATAAGTAAGAGAACTGTCGAGTTACAGGTCAGGTTTCATCGTTGATTTCCCCATACCCCCAAGTTATATATGTTCAAGTCAGGGATTAATAAATCTGGAGCTAATGCCAACGCAGGATCAAGCAGGTATAGGTGTGTCTGGATAGACAACAGGAAATGTCCGTAGGGACAACAGGTCAAGTTTGTTAGCATTAGTAACAAGATCAGGTAACAGGTAAAGTCATGGTACATCAGGTCAAGTCAGGTAGTATATAGGTATCATGTCATGTTAAGAAGTGCACGGTACCATGTCGTGTCAAGTAGTAGGTGTATCAAGTCATGTCAGGGGTGCACAAAATGTCACGTGGGTGCTCATAATCAAACTAAAATAAGCATGGGTATACAAAACAAGTATGAGGTACTAATGGAACAATAAAAATGGAACATTGTGATGTGGGATGCAAATAGGTATAAATTAAAACATATGGATGCACGGTTATCGATTTGAGTTCGGGTTATGGTTCCAACACTAATTAAATACACTTTATCAAATATGGAATGTTAAAATCACATTATTATGTATTAAATAATCTAGGGATGCAATTGTATATATATTAGGCTAAATGGATGCAAACGGGTGTCCGAAAGGTTATAAGCTACTAAAAAGGGTATTATGGGCTATGCAACCAAGCACTATGTGATATAAATATGGACGTGGGTACAATGTATTGTAATCTAATATGCAACATAATATGTTTTCAAGTTCTAGATCTAAAATGATATAAACTGAACATCGAAATGGAATATGGGACACTAGATTTAAACAATGCACAATGTGATCACACGGGTCAGGTACGCTCGCTGGGTCGTCGGATCATCGACGGCACGACCGGGTTTCGGCGATCTAAAAGGCAGTGAACATTTTAATGAAAGAAATGCATGGAAGGAAAGAAAAGAGAAGAATGGAAGGAGGAAGGAGAAGAGTGAGAAGAGGAAGCTCACTGTGGTCTGCGGAGAGGATCGTGAGGGTGTCGACGACGTTGACGGAGCTCCGGCGAGGTAACTGCAAAGAACAGAGGCTTTTAAAAGAAACAGAATGAAGGAAAGGAAGAAAGAAAGAAAGAAGAAGGAAGAAGGAGGTGCTAGGCTTATCGTTGCGTCGGATCTGGGACGATGGACGACGACGAGATCACTCCAGTGATCGTCGCGGTGAAGCGATGTGCAGGGGCTCGGGCTGTTCTCGGGTGCGTGTGCAGGGCTCGGGAATGAGAAGAGATGGAGGCGGAGGCGATGAGGGTGAGGAGGCGACGAGGTCGGGAATGGCATCGTCGGTGTTTTGGGCGACGGCGAAGTGGAGGTAGGCGGCTAGGGTTTCTATGGGTTCGTTAAAAAAAGGAAGGAGGAAGAAATATATAAAGAGAGAGAGAGAGAAAGGTATAGCGAGAGGAGAGAGAGAGAGATTCTGAGAGAGTGAAAGGAGAGAGAAAAGAGATCGAGAGGAGAGAGAGAGGGTTAGGTGAACAGTTAGGAGAGATAAAATTGTTTTTATATGGAAGAGAGAGAAAGAGATAGCGGTGAGGGAGAGAGAGAAGAAGAGAGAGAAAGAGAAGAGGAAAGAAGAGAGGGGATTTGAGTGGGGCCCGGTGAATAGGGAAAGAAATGTTTTCATTGGTTCGTGGTGTGGAGCCCAGAGGAAAAGATAGAGAGCTGTGTGAGTGTGTGTGAGATTAGGAGTTAGGATTTTATTTTTATTTTAAATTTAAAAAGATTTTATTTAGTTAACGAATTTCTTTAAGGGGGACTACCTGTGACATTTTGGAAAATTTAGAATATTTTAATTATAA
Source organism: Agapanthus africanus (assembly GCA_030015575.1). NCBI lineage: Eukaryota > Viridiplantae > Streptophyta > Magnoliopsida > Asparagales > Amaryllidaceae > Agapanthus > Agapanthus africanus. Next base: position 14,135,308 of record JASDDO010000014.1, read on the forward strand.
AATTTTATTATAAGAATAATAAAATTGATAAGTTTACAAAAATGATATCGCCTATGAAATGTGGTATCGGAATCATATCCGAAAAATGAAATTATTTTGATAATTATGAATAAGTGGGAGATATCAAGAAAATGATATTTTAATTATTTTATCATGACATTGTATTTGTCATTAAGCTAATAATAATTAAGTAAAAGATGTATCTTTTCATATCCTTTATATTATATGAAATTGATTTATGATATGAAGGTTTTGCTTATTGTTATATTTATCATGAATGACACATATCATTATATGTTAATCCTTACACAAAACACCCTATTATTCCCTTAATTATATGCTAACACCTCCTCTAGACCTTGCTTTAAACTGAACACCTCCTTCTTCATAACATTACACCTCACCCTTGCATGAATGCAACACCCCACTTCTAGTATGACACCTCCTTCTCTTTCCTTTACAACATCACCTTGCAATTTCCACCTCCTTCTTCCTCTACAGCACATTCTCACACCTATTTTTAACTCCTAAATAAAACCCTATATCCTAAACTGAGCCAAACTTCTCCTTCTCCAATTTAATCCTTTATTAAAATCAAGAGAAGAGAAAGAAAGAGGGAGACTAAGTACTAAGGTCACTACTGTTTCCCCCAATCAGAGCAAAGCTTTGTCTTAAAAATGAAAATAAAGCGACACTTCTGCTTCTCCCAATTAGAGCAAAGCTCTGTTCAGATTCCAAGATTTGGAATGAAGCGACGCTTCCTTTTCCCAAGAAAAGAGCAAAGCTCTGTATTAAAAATCTAAAGTAAAAATTGAAGCAATGCTTCAGATCACTTGCGCTCTGCGTTGCGTGCTACGTGTCAAACATAGGTGCGCTAGCGCAGTTGCTCTGCGCTGCGCGTCAAAAAGTGGTGCACTAGCGCAGTTGCGCTGCGCTCTGCGCTGCGCGACATGTGTCAAGCGCAGGGGCGCTAGCGCCAATTGCTCCAGCACTGGAATTTAAATAATAAATTATTGATTAATTAGAATTAAAATTCTAGAAAGATCTTTCCAATCTTATTAAAATAAGAAAATTATCTTCTGTAAAACATAGACCTTAGGATCAAAGATCCAACGGTGGATAAATATCCCCAGATCAATCAGAGAAAGATCTCTGTAACTAACTTAACAAATCAGCCTACCCTATATAAGGGCCCCTAGACTCCAAGTCTCACATAAAGAGATACAGAAGAGAGAGAACCCTCTGCAAAAATTTGAGAAAAAACCTCAAAGAGAAGAAATGCAAGCCTTTGAAGAAAGAAGATCATCTTCTTCATCTTTAAAGGTAAAGAATTTGATTCTTGAAGAACAGAGATGAAATCATCTCATTAAAAAAGAAGAATCTCTTCTAAAAAGATCAAAGATCTAAGAACAAGATCAAGATCTTCAATAAAAAGAAAAAGATCAAAAAGATCCAATCATAAAAGATTTAAAGAAGTAATTTACTTCATTCCTAGATCATTTGATCTATATAAAGGCACAGCCTTTTGATGAGAATAAGAACCTTGGTTCTTGAATCTCGAGGTAGAACCTCTTTTGAGAGAATAAATAAATTATTCTTTGATCTTAATTTGATCAAGATGCGCTATGCGCTATTGGACAGTGTCTTGCACTAATAAAATGCGCCTTTGCGCTTATTGGAATGGCGCACTGCGCCAGAACGCGCCACGTGTCAACCACATTCGCAATCTGCGCTTTGCGCTTTTAAAACAGCGCACTGCGCTCTTGCACTGGCGCACTGCACCAGAGCGCGCCACGTGTCATTCACTGGCGCAGCGCACTCAGAAAGCGCGTTGCACTAACTAACTTGAGCTTAGCGCAGAGCGTGACACGTGTCACCTTCGCATGCGCTAGCGTATTGCGCTCTTTAATTGGCGCAAAGCGCCTGACAAGCCACGTGGCGCACTATCAGACCACTATAAATGCTATGTATTATTAAAAAAGGGCAGAGCCCAAGTAAAGGTCTAACAGGAAAAATATAAATGCTATGCAGAGCCCTATGCTATGCACTATAAAAGGGCCGAGCCCAAATAAAGGCTCAATAGCCAGAACAATAAAATGTTCAACTGAGCCCATACGCTCATAAACCTTCAAACAGACTCTAGTCCCAAATTGGACTACAGATCTCCCAACAAATATTGATTCAAGGGTACATCTCTGAACTCCTTTGATATTTGTCGTTGTAATCCTTCAACGTCTTCAGAGAGGTGATGGGTCCCGACAGCCATATATTCCACGGACTACAATGGACCACCATGTACTTAAACTGGTAATCGACCGCATTGTCTCTAAACTAAACAATAGAGTCCAAATGCTCTCTTGTTGGATCTTAACGATCCCGTTAAGTCGATCTTAGTCTTAAATTAGACTAACGTGTCCTTAACAAACGTTTAAGTCGATCTTAGCCTCAAACAAGGCTAACCAAAACCACATACCCAAATCTAAGAAAATACGGATTTGGACTAATCCACGTCCTACGGACGACAACATAAATTAGTCTCCGTATACAATCCACGGGCAACCACAAACAAAACAAACACCCACGACACGAAGTGACCATCTGGAGAAGGAGAAAGTTGTTACCGCGATGCGGTAGCGTAATTAACTGTAGGGGCTTGCGCCTGCAGGGAAGAGCGTCCCCACAATCAAAAACCCCTCGAACGAGGGGGAATCTGACGAAGTCTGCTACATCGGCCGCATCCGTTTAAACTTTCGATACATGGTGTCATAAATCAACTTGGCATCTTCGGAGAGGTGGACGGATAGCTCCAATTAGCATCTGCCCCCAAATTCAGACTAGACGAACCTACGCGGTCGCGTCTCCGTGATTCGGAGGGGAACAACTACTACCACCTTCAAGTCACAATAGATTGAGCTATGCATCTTGGAGGAAGCCTTTCTAATGATCTTTCAGTTGGTATAACTTCAAACCCGGTAACTTTAATTCTGTATCGTTTATTTTAGAAATCGGATATCGTAGTTGCTAAGAGAAGCCTCTGTTTGAATCTGCTATTGTTTGGTTGATAAATAAACTAATCAAACAACTACAAAATTTTATATACCAGACCTAGAATAAACCATAGGAATACAAGCCCATGACCTCGGACTTTGGCCGGCGACCATCACAAGAATTCCGAGCTCGCCGGACCCTTGAGTGACTTGGGTGTTGTGAATTTTTGGGATATCTCTCTGTGGATGTTTAGGTATATTTGGAATTGTTTAATTAAGTTAATTCTTCAGTAGGTCAAATCTGTAAACAAATATCAGTTTTGGGATTAAGATTCTTAGATACGACACGGATGTGTCGTACCATACGTTCTGTTTTTATGTCATGACCAGAAAAAAGGGTTAACTCGGATTAACTTAAGTTTTGTAACCTGAGATGCGTAGCATCTCTAGCTGTGCTACATCATAAACTAGGGTTTGTGATAAATTAGTTCACTGTAAGTGAATCTGGAACCACTAGGTATGATCACTAGAAAATCCAGCAAGATCAAAAGTATAACGAGACTATTAGGAGACACCACTTCAAACAAGAGCCCCAAAAACCCTAGGAAATCCGGCGACTTACCTTAAAATTCCGGCGACGCCGGTCATCCCTTGGCTTTTGGTGTTGATTTTCCTTCTGTAGCTTTCAGTTGGTATTTTACAAGTTTCCGTATTGTTTGTATTGTTTAAATAATTATACAATAAAATCTGGAAACGTTTTAGAAAATGGGTTTTCAAATTTCAGATATTTACGATACGGAGTTTTCGTATTTTGAGGTTTCAGCTGAACCGTTAACGTTTATACGTTAACGATAGATTTATATGGTCGTTTTTGGGCTAAGTGTGCTGTAGGTTCTAACCTACGGGCGTTTGACTTATTGTTTTGGTTTTCAATATGATATTCACATCTATAGGATTTTAATACAAATATAGGTACGATTCGAGAATTCCGAGATGAAGTTGGCGATGTAGCAGCGAGGATTCAGCGAGCTTCTAAGTTGGTGAGTAGATTTATATCTACTAGGGAAGTCGGGTGGATGGCGTATAGCAACCCCGCAACCGTATGATTATTATTATGATATCTACTTAAGTTAGCTTTTCATCTTGTATACTCTCATTTTTGCATAAGTCTTACGTATAGTTTTCAAATGAGATATACGTGATATTGATCCATATGATATGGGTATGATTTGATAAGTTTGTACGAGGGGTTATGTCGTACTTAAGATGATATGGAGATAGCGATATGATGAGCTATAATACAAGGATATATAAATATCGTAAATGATGAACTTGGTATGCCGAATAACGGCCAATTTATTCTTTGACTGGTATAGATAGATTATATTCTGTTTTAGGATGTAATACTGGTATGAGCTATATTATTTTAAAAACCCCGGTTCGTTGTCTTTTAAATAAACTACCAGGATGCGTGTCAATTTCAAAAACAAACATCTCTTTTAAATCTTAGGCAGCTTCCTTATTTTAAACTTAACGTTCCAATCATTTCTAAAAATAATGGTATAGCTCATAACAAGTAATTACAATAAGTATGTTTAGACTTCTTGTAAGGTTGTATTACGTATTCTATATTATATGTTCCGCGTTACGCACACTCTGATAGAACACTGCACAAATACCAATGAGTACTATGCTGCACAAGCACTTAAATATATGTTACACTACACATCATTGGAATTGCTATGTCACTGTAGAATCGTTCGGTTATATATGTGTTAATATGTAGAATGATACACCGTAGAACACTTGCGCAAATACTAATGATTTCCATGTTGCACGAGCACAGACGCGTATACTACACTACACATCATTAGTAGTGCCATGACACATTAGAATTGAACTCATTATGTTATGTGATATGATTACGTAGTCTTTCCTATTCATGTTGTAATACTATAGATGATGTATTTGATTTCTTGAGATTTCTGAGTATTCTACTCCTGATGATATATATATATATATATATATCGATGGTATGAGACACTGTTATATATACACACATATAGTATATCATCAATACAAACTATGCAATTATTCTTATTCCTTATTTGATATTTGATATGATGAGTAAAACGTTCATCATGAGTTTTGTGTTTTTTGGTTTTGTTCCGGACCGAGTGGGGGAGATATACGGTCGCGGATTTTTATGCTATCCAGATTGGTAGGGGAGATATACAGTTGGATACATGGTGGACCCGGATCGAGACCGAGGGGCATGATGCCGCATTGAGGTGGGGGAGCCTAACGAGGATACTCGATTCCGGAGATAAAAAAAACGAGCACGGCAGATATCCAGGGGATAGTGACCGGGGTTCGACTTGGTGCGACAGATATCCAGGGGATACTGATCGTAGCCAGGATATCGGGTGGCGAGGTGGTGTCGACGATATCTGTATTTATGTGTCGATGGTGGACACGAGAGATTTCGAATTTCGATGTCGATGCTGGACATCTATATATATTGGTATATATTGATATGATCATTATCATGAGATACACATTTAGAGATTATTAGTAGATCCAACCAGAACTGATCCGGAGGACAGTACCTACATATATATTGGTATAGACATTCATATACAAATAAAAGGATTCAAGTACGAACTATAGATTCATGATTTTGATTCATAAGACAGTGGGATATTATACTTGGGATTGCATGATAATTAGTATTGCACATACATGTCATATAGCATATCAGTACAGATTATGATAGTACTATACTTATGACCTAGGTATCGTCATACATTTCGATTTCTACCTTTAGATGTACTTTTATTCACTGAGTTGGCAACTCATCCCCGTTGTGCCACAGTTTCTTACAGGTTTTATTGCTTGGATTATCAGCGGTTTGGGGCACACCTTCTTTGAGGATTGATGGGTAAGTGAGTTATTATTGTATCATACTCACTCTTGATTATTCTTTTATTCTTGTATCTAGCAGAAACTCCATCAACTTAAAAATGATATACCATGGACTTAGAATCGAGACTTAGAGTTATGGGTGGTGATGTCACACTCTTTAGAGTCGACATCTGTTATAGATTGTTTGGTTGTTCCGTCTTTTAGACGTGAAAGCTAGCTTCCGTTGGGATGCTATTTTATTTTGTTGTATCGGGTTTTTTTATATAAAATTTTCAGAGGAGGTGCAGTCAGATTTTCAAAACGTTATAGATGCTTTTCAAACATAGTTAAATTTAAAGGTTATTTAAACTAATTCCATCTGATAACTATTTAAACTCACCTCTAATGATCTCAAAAAGGGTTTAGATTCCGGGTTTCGGTTTACTTAAACCGCGTCGATGTCTTGAGATGTCACGTGATTTAAGTGCCGGTCACGTGCCACATTTGGGTCGTGACACTACCACGAGGTTAGGGGTATCATGCAGGCTATGAAATGCAATTTTAATTTATTTTACGTGATCTAAAATGTTATATGATAAAATGTGCGATGCCAAATGAAAAGTCAATATGCAGTATACCTGAGATGCACGTGTCTATTTAACAGGCCAGGGTAGTCTATAAATGTGAATCAAACAAGTTAAAGCAAGCGGGTCGGGCCGAGTGCAAAGTAAATGTAAAATTACTATTCGCACCAAAATACGATAAATCAATAAAATACCACAGATAATAAATACGAGAACTGGAATTGGTATAAGTGAACTCGGTTGTTACATGGGCACAGCCTTGACCCACTTAGAAACATAGTCAACAGCGAGGAGAATATACACGTTCCCAAAAGAATTGGGAAACGGTCCCATAAAATCTATCCCCCAAACATCAAAAATTTCCACAACCAAAATTGGTTGGAGCGGCATTTCGTTTCTCCTAAATATCTGCCCAAGTGTTGGCACCGGGAGCATGTCTTACAGTAATCATGTGGGTCTTTAAAAAGTTGTGGCCAGTAAAAGCCACACTGCAAGATCTTTTCGGCTGTCTTTTTAGGTCCAAAATGCCCGCCACACGCTTGATCATGGCAAAATGACAGCACACTCTTAAACTCATTGTCGGGGACACACCGACAAATAATTTGGTCGGGACAGTATTTGAATAAATAAGGTTCATCCCAGTAAAAATGATTTACTTGGGATAAAAATCGGAGTCTGTCCTGATTCGACCATTCATTTGGTATAAGTCCGGTGACCAAATAATTCACAATATCTGCGAACTAAGGTTCGCATGATACAGTCAAGAGCTTCTCATCTGGAAAAACGTCTTTTATAGGAATTTGAAGCGTCGGTGAGGAAGGAAGGCGTGAAAGATGGTCGGCGACTACGTTTTCGCATCATCTCTTGTCTCTGATGACAAAGTCAAACTCTTGTAGTAAGAGGATCCAACGTATCAGCCGAGATTTAGCGTCCTTCTTCGCAAAAAGATGGTGAAGAGCTGAATGGTCAGTGTATACGATGACTGAAGAGCCGATTAAATAGGGCCTAAACTTTTCTAATGCAAACACAACAGCTAAGAATTCCTTCTCGGTTGTTGTGTAATTTAATTGGGCCTCGTTCAAGGTTCGACTAGTGTAATAGATCACATGCGGCATCTTATTAATGTGCTGTCCAAGGACAGCACCAATGGCAAAATCAGATGCATCACACATAATTTCAAATGGATGCGTCCAGTTAGGAGACGAAAGAATGGGAGCAGAAGTAAGTGAGTTTTTCAATGACTCGAACGCCTTCATACAGCTCGAGTCGAAATCAAATGTGGTGTCCTTGGCCAATAAAAGAGTCAAGAATCTAGCAATCTTGCTAAAATTTTTGATGAACCGTCTATAGAAACCGGCATGGTCAAGGAAGGCTCGAATGTCTCGGACGCATTTGGGAGGAGGGAGATTGGAGATGACTTCAATCTTAGCTTTATCTACCTCAATGCCATTTTGTGAGATGATATGTCCTAAGATAATACCTTCTCGTACCATAAAGTGGCACTTCTCCCAATTTAAAGTAAGGTTCTTATCGTTACAACGGGTAAGGACTGCGTCTAAATGTAGCAAACACTCATCAAAGGAGTCGCCGAAAATGGAGAAATCATCCATGAAGATCTCCAAGAATTTTTCCACCATGTCTGAAAAAATACCCATCATACACCGCTGGAAGGCAGCGGGCGCATTGCATAACCCAAAGGGCATGCGACGATATTCAAATATGCCGAACGGACAAGTGAATGTGGTCTTGTCCTGGTCCTTTTCGGCGATGGGAATTTGATTATAACAGGAGTAGCCATCCAAAAGGCAATAAAATTCATGCCCGGCTAATCGTTCTAGCATTTGGTCAATAAAAGGTAATGGAAAGTGGTCTTTCCGTGTCGCGGCGTTGAGTTTTCTATAATCGATGCATACTCGCCACCCAGTTTGGGTGCGAGTAGGTATTAACTCATTCGCCTCATTAGTTATGACCGTTATGCCCGATTTATTTGGGACAACGTGAATGGGACTAACCCACTGGCTATCAGAGATAGGGTAAATGATACCACTATCAAGACATTTTACGATCTCCTTTTTAACAGCCTCCTTCATGAATGGGTTGAGGCGTCTCTGTGGATCCCTTACTGGCTTGGTATCATCCATCATATGTATATGATGTTCAACTATTAAGGGACTAATCCCCTTGATGTCCGCCATAGTCCAGCCAAAACCTTGCCGATTGTTTTGTAAAACCGTTAAAAAGCTTTCTCTTGCTCGGGGGCTAGAGAAGCCGAGATGATAACAGGAAGGGTCTCATTCTCACCTAAGTAAGCATATTTAAGGTGAGACGACAATAGCTTGAGTTCGAGTGTTGGAGGCGAAACAATTGAAGGTAAAATTTGTGAAATCATCCAAGGACTGCGTCTAAATGTAGCAAACACTCATCAAAGGAGTCGCCGAAAATGGAGAAATCATCCATGAAGATCTCCAAGAATTTTTCCACCATGTCTGAAAAAATACCCATCATACACCGCTGGAAGGCAGCGGGCGCATTGCATAACCCAAAGGGCATGCGACGATATTCAAACATGCCGAACGGACAAGTGAATGTGGTCTTGTCCTGGTCCTTTTCGGCGATGGGAATTTGATTATAACAGGAGTAGCCATCCAAAAGGCAATAAAATTCATGCCCGGCTAATCGTTCTAGCATTTGGTCAATAAAAGGTAATGGAAAGTGGTCTTTCCGTGTCGCGGCGTTGAGTTTTCTATAATCGATGCATACTCGCCACCCAGTTTGGGTGCGAGTAGGTATTAACTCATTCGCCTCATTAGTTATGACCGTTATGCCCGATTTATTTGGGACAACGTGAATAGGACTAACCCACTGGCTATCAGAGATAGGGTAAATGATACCACTATCAAGACATTTTACGATCTCCTTTTTAACAGCCTCCTTCATGAATGGGTTGAGGCGTCTCTGTGGATCCCTTACTGGCTTGGTATCATCCATCATATATATATGATGTTCAACTATTAGGGGACTAATCCCCTTGATGTCCGCCATAGTCCAGCCAAAACCTTGCCGATTGTTTTGTAAAACCGTTAAAAAAGCTTTCTCTTGCTCAGGGGCTAGAGAAGCCGAGATGATAACAGGAAGGGTCTCATTCTCACCTAAGTAAGCATATTTAAGGTGAGACGACAATAGCTTGAGTTCGAGTGTTGGAGGCGAAACAATTGAAGGTAAAATTTGTGAAATTGTCTCAAACTCGAAGGATTCCAACAGAAGTTCAAAACGAGTGTAAGCAACCGAGTCGAATGGTTCAGTTAGCTCATCCGAAAATTCAAAGGATTCAAACTCGAGTGGTGAATGGTCAAGATCGTTCGTGAAAGTGAAACACTTGTAGTCATTATCGGGTGTGAAAGCAGTATCAGATTCAAGGAGGAACTCACTAGTGGAGTCAAAATTGCTGTGATCGAACAGAAATTTCTCGAGCTCACAGTCCTCCTGGGTGATCTCTTGGATCGAGCAAATATCAAATATATTAGCATTAGGTTCGGTAGGCTGATTCCCCAACTTAAAAATGTTGAGTTCAATTGTCATGTTTCCAAAAGATGGGTTCATCGAACCATTTCGACAATTGATCACCGTATTAGAAGTCACAAGGAATGGTCGACCGAGTATCACCGGAATTTAACTCCAGGGGTTAGCTAGAGGCTGTGTGTCCATAACAATGAAATCAATGGGGAATATGAAGTCCCCTACTTTAATCAACACATCCTCTAACTCACCCCTACGATGGGTGATGGACCGGTCGGCCATTTAGAGAGTACAATGTGTGGGTTTCAGCTCTCCAACGCCTAATTGCTCATACACTGAATAAGGAAGCAAGGTAACACTGGCACCAAGATCCAATAGTGCGCGGTTTATGTTCTTATCCCCAATAGTTGTTGAAATTGTAGGACAGCCAGGGTCCTTTTGTTTTTGAGGTAAAGGTTGGGTAAGAGCATCACTTACTGCACTAGCCAAGAAAACTTTCTTAGGTACCTGTGATTTCCTCTTCTTGGTGCATAAATCTTTCAAGATTTTAGCATAAGAAGGGACTTATTGGATTGCATCCAAGAGAGGAATATTAATGCTGACTTGTTTAAATAACTCCACAATCTTCTCCATTTGTGGATTTGGTTTATTGGATCTCAACCTGTTTGGAAATGGAACATTTTGAAAATCGGTTGAGTCCAATATTTTTGGAGGAGATTGCGGAGTTGGAACGGATCCCGGTGCTGGTGTTTTCGTGGAGTGAGATGTAGGTCCGTTCGGAGTAGTAGAAAAAGTAGAGCCTTGTGAAGAATGGAGAACAGGCTCTGAAGATGAAGAAGATGAAGATGAAGAAGAAGAAGAAGAAGAAGAAGAAGCGGTGGCCGGGGTGTCATCATCAATACCAACATTGTTGTGCAACATCCGTCCAGATCTCAATGTAGTCACGACACTCACATTATGGTTTTGTTGTTCATGAGCAACATGTGCATTTTGTGGGCGACCAGGATTTGGCAGTGGTTGAGATGGAAGCTTCACCTTCTCTCGCTCGCTTAAAGCAGCATTCAGTTGTGCAATTTGGGCTTCAATGGTTCTGATGCTTTGCCCATGTGATGCAGTGTGTTGCACCAAAGACTGAATGAAAGACTGGATGTTGGCTGAGAATTGAGTAGATTGTTTTTAAAAATGCATCCAGACTTCGTTCTAGCGAGGAGACCTTATCGTTATTTGGTGGAACAAAATTGTTTTGAGGAAAAGAGTTGTTGGTTGCAAAATTGTTCATTTGATTTTGGTAAGGTTGGGGATGGAAAGGTTGCTGATATTGAGTTTGTTGAGGAGCTTGTTGTTGTGGAGGAGGCCTCTAGAAATTGTTGTTGCCTTGGAATTATTGTTGATTTTGATTCCAAGCAAAATTGGGGTGGTTCCTCCAACCATGATTGTAAGTTGAAGAGTATGGATCATTTTTTTGTCTCTGCTGAAAGGCAGCATTGACTTGATCCTGTTCTTGAGCAGGTGGGTTATAAGGACACTCTTCGGTCAAATGGGACTGATCCGAACAACAAGCGCATATAGTGCAAAGGGGTAAAGCGGGGGCAGAAGAAGGCGATGAGAATTTGCTCTCAATCCCTTCTAGTTTTCGTGTAATTGCGGCCATTTCGGCCTTCATTGCAATTGACATGTCAAGTTGATGAACGCCTGCCCTAGATGGACCAGATGAAGTAGATGAGGTGGATGAAGCGGTCTGTCTAGTGCTTTCCCACTGAAGTGTTTGTTCAGCAAGATCGTCGAGAAATTGCGAAGCTTCCTCGTCAGATTTGGTTAGGAAGTGACCTTGACAAATGGTTTCCAGCAACTGCTTAGTTGCTGGGTTCAGTCCTTCGTATAAAATTTGGCAAAGTTGCCATCTCTCGATACCGTGATGAGGGCACTGAACAAGAAGGTCTTTACATCGTTCGAAACACTTCCAAAAAGGTTCGGAAGGAAGCTGGGAAAATTGGTTAATTTCATTACGAATTCCCGTGGTCTTGTGATGTGGGTAAAACTTTTTAAGAAATGCCTTAACAAACTCTTCCTAACTTTTTATGGAATGCGAATGGAATGACTCGTAGCTTTATAGCATCATCGGACAGTTGAGTGGTCTTCATCATTGCACAAACATTCTGGAATTTGTTAATGAAGATATAGGCATCTTCGGATTCCAGCCCATGAAATTTGGGCAACATATTGATGAAGTTGGGATTAATTTCGAAATTGTCTCCACTTGCCGGCGGAAGTGAAAGACAAGTAGGAAGTGCGGAGCGGGTAGGATAGAAAAGATCCTGGAGCGCGATTCGCTATGGCGCTTCAACAGATGGTTGTTGCGGGATATTCGCACCCAGTTGAGGTGGAATCAGTCCCGAAGTAGGTAAAGGGTTGTTAGAATTGAATCCTGACATCTCTTTAGAAGATGATGAATGTGAGGATGAAGGTAAAGATGAAAAAGAAGTGGATGGAGTTTCGACTTCGGAGTCGAACGTGTCGTCAGTAGCGACCAACGAGACACGGACTAAACGGACGCTAATGTCCCTAGTCCAACCGGACATACACTAAACGAGTTGTAGTATAGTCAAACGTAGAATGTGAGGGTAAGAAAACGTCAATGGGGAAATGTGGGTGAAGGTTGGGTGCAATGGAATTCTAGCGACAAATGGCAAGTTTTTGTAAAAATTTTGTTTTGTGTTTTTTAAAAAAAATTTATAAAGAATTTTGCAAAAAAATTGTACGGATTACGACACACTTTCAAACAGTCACAATTTGAGCATGCACAATCAGGCCTAAAACTAGGCTCTCCTAAGTCAACTAGACTGCTCCTAACTGGTCCAAAGCGACAAGTTGTGAGATATCCCTCAAATCGCCTCTTCACCGCCAATTGTGGCCAGGTAAGCATAAGTGAAGAAAGAAGGGTTCCGCTCACGAATCACCGTGAGACGGGCCTTTTAAAGTTACCTTTCTCACTTGTCTAGCCTACGCACCACAAAGTCAGGTTTAGATAAACGACTGAATGCTCACAACCTTCCTCTGTCCTAATGAGCGTGACAGTCCTTATTTGGCTGAGTCTAGATATTTTTTAATTAACTCGAGGGTGATACATATGCTTTTTGTAATTTCTGGGGTCTTAGAAAGGGTAATAAAATCCACACCCAATCTGGATTGGTGTTATAGCCCCTTAGATTCCGTTTTAAATATGCAAAGCAGTAACACATAAAATCTAAAACACTTGCCAAAAAAATATTTCTTTTTATTTGCAGCGCAAAGAATCCTGCACAAAATGATTTATTGGATAGGGAGAAGAAGTTGTGCGCAAAGAACCCTGCAGGAAAATTTTTCAGTGGAGTTCAGGGGGTAGAAGAGAAGACAAGAAATACTCACAGAGAAATCTGAGTGCTGACGTCAGCAATTTGACCGCGGTTGCGCGATCAAACCTCTACTTTGGCCGCGGTTCCGCGGTGGTTCGGTTGGTTCAGGCCTCCGAGATTTTTCTGTGTGCTGTTATGGTTCTCCTCTGTCTGTTCACATCTTCTGTTTGTTGATTTGTTCACCGGACTTGCTCCAGATCTGAATCGGTCTGTTTTCCGTTCCTGCACAATTCGCACAAAAACCGATCAGAAAGAACAAGATGATATATTTTTTTTAGTTTTTATATTTTCAATTTTTATAATTTTTTTTCAATTTCAATTAACCCGAAATTACAGAAAGAAAATAACTACCGTTTCCCCGGCAACGGCGCCATTTGATTGAGAGAGTTTTTGCGTACGTGCTTTTTAATGTTTAAATTTACCGCAATCAAGACGGTGTTGCTTGGTAGCTAGCTGGTTGAGTACGGGTCGGTCCACAGGGAAATGGTGTTCTTTCTTTAAGTTCTAACGAGTTAAGTTCTATTTTTGGTAGGGTTTTGTTTTAAAATCTAAGAATGAGATTAATTTGATTTAAAGTTTTGCTAGGGTTAGGATTAGGTTAGTTTGGAATAAGGATTCTATTCACTGCTTTTCTTTCCCTAGTTAAGAATATAGGTGTTAGGGTAATAGTCAACAAAGGGGATTAGCACGACTAGAAAGAAACTTAGTTCTTCCTTTTGGTCCTTGTCCGTCTTTTCTTAACTCTTAGCCCTAACCTCTATTTAAATCAACCACAACCGGTCTAACTAGGAAATCACCGCAATCTTGTAGGATAGGGTGTCGTAGTGAGCGGTGTGTGGTTAATTTAAATAGAGTCCGTATTAATTAAAATTATAGGGGCAAGGAAAGGAGTGAGAGAGATTTCCTTCTCTCAAACCTTCCCTATCCTAACCCTAACAAGTGAGGAATTACTCACTCATTAGGAAAGTGACAAAAGAATTCATTTTTATAATTTTTATTTTAAAAGTCTATCTAAATTGCAGATAATGAAAGACAGATAAAAAATATTGCACGAATTAAATTCAGATAAACAAAAGAATGCATGATAGAAAATAAAAGTACCTCTATTGATGACCTCTCAACAAGTGCATTACAAGGAAATTAAAAGTTTAATCTAAGAAATTAAAAAGAGGCATGCCTAATTAGGCTTCTGGCTTTTCTATTTATAGATAGGAGAAACCCTATGTTTTATATCTGATCCATATTTGAATTTACAAAACTACCCTAAGAAAGCCGGGTCAAAGCACCGACACGTGCGTTGCACGGCCGCGGTTCCGCTGAAGAAAGCCATGTTTGGCCGTTGTTCCGCTGCCATATTGTGGGATCTTGAGTTCAACTTCTCAGAGCTGCTTCATATTGTTTTTTCCTTCTATTTTCTTCACTTGGTTTCTCAGAATCTTTTCTACTTTCTTCCAGATTTCCAACAGTACAGAATTATGTGGACTTTTATCGTGAGCTTCGCGTTGAAATCTTGAATCTTGTGCTGCCTTTGTACTTTGTGCATTGAGTTGTCTACTGATCTTCATTTTTTCCTTGATCTGGTAGGCGGCATCATACGGATTCATCTATTGTTGGTCGTAGTCTCACATTTGTAGCGTCTTTTCATGAATTTCACTGTAACGATCTGAGAACCTGTAACCTGCAACTATTTAGCAGACATGGATCAAAAGCACCTATTTATTTGTAATATGATTAAGAATGGGCGATATAATAATGCAAAATTCTGATATGAACAATCATCGTGATCTTGCAGGAGTTCTTTTTGATCATCTGTATCAAGTGCTAAACCCGCACTTCTCCTTCCAGTCGGAAGTTATTCAGCTTGCTGGTGCCGGTGAGTATAGCTTTCTAAACCGATGTCCCTTCTTTTCTTGGACGGACGACCCGATCGTTGTTAATTTTGAGTTGATTGCAGCACTACAAATTGGAGGAGGGGACGAGGGAATCATTACGCCACCAGTACTCCCAACTCTGCCCCCTGTCGTATCTGGTATGGTAGACTCTATTGTTCATGCATTTTCTTTATTTCTTGAGCCGACATCTGACTTTGATTTATTTCGCAGCGGTCTCGCACCGACTCCAGCTCCGTTCGAGTCTCGCATCACAATGCCGGCAGGCCCTTTTTCTAGACGTCCATCGTCAAAGGGCGCTGTGACCAGTTTGCGTATGTTGAGTGAATACATCGAGGAGCATGACGCAGAGGCCCCTACATTCGCTGCAGATTTTGCTGCCGAGGTTAATCCAATGTTGGCGATGCTTGTAAACTTCCATAACGAAGGTGTCGTTGAGTCTTGGGTTAACCACTGCAGAAAGATTGAGGCATGCCTGCATGAGCTTGAACTTAGGCGTCCTGCTCCTGAAATTCTAGCTTTGAACTCCCAGCGGGCTGCGTGGGTCGAGCAGAACGTGTCCTTCCTCCGCCATTTTGAACAAGAAGCGACCTTGAGGTGGAAGGAACGCGAGGAAGCTTTAGGTGAATCTGCCCGGCTGCGCGCCCAAGTTAAAGCGAATGCCGCGCAACTGAGATCCGTCTTCGACAATTTGCAGCGATGTATTTCGGACAGGCTGGCATTGAGGCAGAAGCTCGACTCTATTGAGTGGGTTACGCAGAATCGCGAAGCTTCCCAATGGGAAATCGATGAGAAAATTTCATTGTGCTTGCAACAGCGGGCTCGAATTGAAGCGGAGCTGGCCACGGCGGCTGATCATAAGAAGGAGTTGAGAGGAGTGCGCGAGCAGCTAGCTGATTTATTGAAGACGCCTCCTTCTCAATAGCTGTTTTTGGATAGATTGAACACTTGTAATCTTTGAATAACATGTATCCATTTTTATTCTTTTATATGATTTGTCTTGTTCTCAATTGAATTTATGAATAAAAGATACACATTTTTTGTTATACTGTTGCTTTCTTCTCTTTGTTTTGTTGTTGCCACGTGATTTTAGCAAGTGTGGCCTGTAGATAGTATGTAGCTGTCCATCTTGGACTCTTTGCAGGGTGGTGATGGCTTAGGAAACAGAGTTAGGATCTGTCACCTAAGACTTTTCAATTTTATGAGCCATGAGGGTCTCATAAAGATTTTTCTCCCTACGAGTCAAGAGGATCTCGTAGGTGTATTTTCTCCTTAGGAATCGTGAGGATTCCTAAGTGTGTTTTCTCTTGAGAGTCGTAAGGATCTCCCGAGAGAATTTTCTTCCTTACAAGTCGAGAGGACGCATAAGTGTTTGATGAATTGACTTGCTCCAGAGTCAAAGCATTGCTTTTGGTGGGGAGGTCGAGGGTTTGCTCTGGCTGTTTCCCACGGGGTCAGGATTGACTTTAGCCATGTTCTACAGGACCATGATTTGCTCTGGCTGTTTCCCACGGGTCAGGATTGATTTTAGACGTGTTCTACGTGACCAGGATTCACTCTGGCAGTTTCCCACGGGGTCAGGATTGACTTTGGCCGTGTTCTACGTGACCAGGATTTGCTCTGGCAGTTTCCTACGGGGTCAAGATTGACTTTAGCCGTGTTCTACGTGACCGGGATTTGCTCTGGCAGTTTCCCACGGGGCCAGGATTGACTTTGGCCGTGTTCTACATGACCAGGATTTGCTCTGGCAGTTTCCCACGGGGTCAGGATTGACTTTAGCCGTGTTTTACATGACCAGGATTTGCTCTGGCTGCTTCCCACGGGGTCAGGATTGACTTTGGCCGTGTTCTACGTGACCAGGATTCGCTCTGGCAGTTTCCCACGGGGTCAGGATTGACTTTAGCCATGTTCTACGTGACCAGGATTTGCTCTGGCTGCTTCCTACGGGGTCAGGATTGACTTTGGCTGTGTTCTGCGTGACCAGGATTCGCTCTGGCAGTTTCCCACGGGGTCAGAATTGACTTTAGCCGTGTTCTACATGACCAGGATTTGCTATGGCTACTTCCCACAGGTCAGGATTGACTTTGGCCGTGTTCTGCGTGACTAGGATATCTGGCAGTTTCCCACGGGGTCAGGTTTGACTTTAGCCGTGTTCTACATGACCAGGATTTGCTATGGCTACTTCCCACGGGGTCATGATTGACTTTGGCCGTGTTCTGCGTGACCAGGATTCGCTCTGGGAGTTTCCTACGGGGTCAGGATTGACTTTAGTCGTATTCTACGTGACCAGGATTTACTCTGGCTGCTTCCCACGGGGTCAGGATTGACTTTGGCCGTGTTCTGTGTGACCAGGATTTGCTCTCTCGGCTGTCTGTGAACCGTCGAGGTTTGGAACAGGGACTTTGCCATGGCTCCAAGGTTGATTGTCGCGTCTGGATCCTGCTGGAATGAGGAGGAACGCTGTTGGTGATCTCTAAGCTGTTTATGAACCGTCGATATCTGGAATAGGGACTTTGCCATGGCTCCAAGGTTGATTGTCGCGTCTGGATCCTGCTGGAATGAGGAGGAATGCTGTTGGTGATCTCTAGGCTGTTTGTGAACCGTCGAGATTTGGAACATGGACTTTGCCATGGCTCCAAAGTTGATTGTCGCGCCCGAACCCTACTGAAATGAGGAGGAATGCTGTTGTTTTTCTCTCGAGATGCAGATGTTGCCATCGAGACTGGGCTCTCTTTCTGACGGATCCTGGTGGGATGATATGATCCTCTCTTTGTTTGTGCCCCCGAATTGTATACAGGGATCGATATGATCTCATCTGTAGGGCAAAAAGTTTCATTTCATTTCATTTTTTTATTTCTTTCCGCGATGCTCTATCATTTAAGCTTTTTATATCGTGAAAATCGCGATTGCCCAATCATTTCGGCTATTTTTCGCAGTGCCCAATCATTTCGGCAATTTTATATGTATATATATTTTTACTTGCTGACTTTGTTGCAAGTTACCTCATCATTTCGGCTATTTTATATGCATTTTTGGCTCGCTGATTTGAGTTTGGAATCTGACACCGATTTAGGTATCAGCATCGCTACAACTGGGACATTGCCAGGAGCGAATCATCATTTGCCTCTGTCGTGGCTTAGCAAACAGGGTTCGGGTCCTGTTGACTAAGGTTTTTTGACTTTACGAGCCGTAAGGGTCTCATAAAGGTATTTCCCCCTACGAGTCATGAGGATCTCGTATGTGGGTTTTCTCCTTAAAAATCATGAGGATTCTTAAGTGTATGTTCTCCAATAAGTCATAAGGATCTTACAAGAGTGTTTTCTCCTTATAAATCGAGAGAACTTACAAGGGTCGTTCACCATGTGAGCATATCCCTAGACGCTGGTGGGACTCTGTTAGGGAAATGTTTATTCGTGCCCGTGAATTGTATACAAGGGTCAATATTAAAACGCTTGTAGGAAAGCACTGGAGATTGTGATGGCTTAAGAACAGGTTCAGATCCCTGTAGCTTAAGGCTTTTGAATCCTATGAGCCGTTAGGATCTCAAAGGTGAATTCTCCTTACGAGTCGTGAGGATCTCGTAAGTGTAATTTCTCCTTAGGAATCGTGGGGATCCCTAAGTGTGTTGCTCCTTTGTGAGTTGTAAGGATCTCACGTAAGTATTTTCTCCTCACCGGGTTGAGAGGACCTTGCAAGTGTCTTTTAACGAGATTGCGCCTTTTCGGATTTTCACAAAACTCGTCGGTAGCCCTACTGTTTTTACTCACGGAGCCCTTTCGGGTTTTCATCCGTACCCATCTCGCATATGGAAATACCATTTTCTTTCTTTTTTTTATTATATATATTTTTATTTTTTTGTGTCAGCCTTGGGATGCTGCGTTTTGTAGCGGTTTTAGAGACGTTTCGATCCATCGCTAGTTTTAGGACATTTCGGTCCATAGCTAGTTTTAGGACATCACGGTCCATCGTTAGTTTTAGGACATTGCGGTCCATAATTAGTTTAAGGACATTACAGTCTGTAGTTAGTTTAAGGACGTTACGGTCCATTGTTAGTTTTAGGACATCTCGGTCCGTCATTAGTTTAGGGACGTTTCGGTCCGTTGTTAATTTTATGACATCTCGGTCCGTCATTAGTTTAGGGACGTTTCGGTCCGTTGGTTTTAGGACATCTCGTTCCGTCATTAGTTTAGGGACGTTTCGGTCCGTTGTTAGTTTTAGGACATCTCGGTCCGTTGTTGCAACGGTTTCGTTGGCTACCACTTATAAAGTTTGGGCTTGGGAAGATAGCGAGTGGACATAGGCATCGTCATCTATCATTAACACAGGCCGCAACACGTCAGACGTAGCATTTCTTTAGGAATCGGTCGTTTATTGGCCTGAAGGGTCTTTCGCCATGCATATCCATGAGCAGGTAAGCCCCACCTTGGTAGACTTTGTCTATGATGTACGGGCCCTCGTAGTTCGGCTGGAATTTCCCCCGTTTGGCACGATTGGGGATCATAGGTCTCTTGACCACTAGCACGAGTTCGCCTTGGCGGAATGTTCTCGGCCTAGTCAATCTTTCGTATGAGCGCATCATCTTTGCTTTATAAGCCTCCAGGTTTTGTTGCGCCATGAGCCGGGTTTCATCAAGGGCGTCGAGCTCCTCAAGCCGAAGGTGAGCATTTTCTTCGTCGGTTAGCTCGTAGTGAACCGCCACTCGTAGAGAGGGTAACTCTATCTCGAGGGGGAGTACCGCATCTGTGCCGAATACCAATGCATACGGCGTTGTGTTTGTGGCTGTTTTGAACGTAGTTCGATACGCCCAGAGAGCTTCATGCAGTCTCTCATGCCAGTCCTTCTTATTTTTGGACACCGTCTTTTTCACGATCTTCGTCAAGGTCTTGTTAAAAGCCTCAGCTAGACCGTTAGTTCGGGGATTATAGACCGAAGAGTATCTCCAGTCTATATTATGTTGTTGTGCGAAGCGACTAATCTTATGGCTTCTATAGGCTGGCCCATTATCGGAGATAATCCGTCGCGGAGTGCCGAACCGATAAATGACGTGTGTCTTGAAGAAATGGAGGATATTTTCCTTCTTCACTTCTCTTAGCAGTATTGCTTCCGCCCACTAAGAGAAATAATCAGTTGTCGCCAATATGAACCGATGTCCTTTGGATGATGCCGGTTCGTTGGGTCCGATTATGTCAGTTCCCCACATTTCGAATGGCCAGCTAGCCACCGTTGGATGTAGCGGATTTGGATGCTGGTGGATAAAGTTGTTCATATCAGAATATTGCATTATTATATCGCCCATTCTTAATCATATTACAAATAAATAGGTGCTTTTGATTCATGCCTGCTAAATAGTTGCAGGCTACAGGTTCTCAGAACAATACAGTGAAATTCAGGAAAAAGACGCTACAAAAGTGAGACTACGACCAACAAATAGATGAATCTATATGATGTCGCCTAACAGTTCAAGGAACAAATGAAGATCAGTAAACAGTTCCATGCACAAGACAGTTCAATGGCAGCACAAGATTCAAGACTTCAACGCAAAACTTACGGTAAAAGTCCATAAATTCTGCACTGTGGAAATCTGAAAGAAAGTAGAAAAGATTCTGAAGAACCAAGAGAAGATAACAGAATTAAATAGCAACATGAAGCAACCCTGAGAATTTGACCAGATGATCCCTCAAGATGACCGTGGATCCGCAGCCAAACATGGCATTCCGCCGCGGATCCGCGGCCGTGCTATGCACGTGTCGGTGCAGCTTGTCGGTGGTGTCGGTGCGTTGACCCTGTTTTCTTAGGGTAGCCTTGTAATTTTAGATATGGATCAGCGTAAACCTTAGGGTTTCTCCTATCTATAAATAGGAAACCCTAAAGCCTAATAAAGGTGTGCCTCTTTTGGGTGCCTCTTTTTATTTTCTAGTTTAAAATTTTAATTCCTTTGTAATCCTTCAAGAGTGCATCAATAAAGAAAGATATTTTTATTTTTATCTCGCATTTCTTTTCTGAATTTAATTCTTGCATTTTTTTTATATGTTCTTTTAATATTTACAATTTAGTTTTCTAATATAAAAATTTATAAAAAAAATGAATTCCATTGTTAATACCCTAATGAGTGAGTAATTTCTCACTTGTTAGGGTTAGGATTGGGAATCTTTGAGAGAAGGAAATCTCTCCCCCTCCTTTTCTTACCCCCATAATTTTTAATTAGGACTCTATTTAAATTAACCACACACCGCTCACTACGGGACCCTATCCCACGAGATAGCGGTGATTCCCTAGTTAAGACCGGTTGTGGTTGATTTACATAGAGGTTAGGACTAAGAGTTAAGAAAGGACGGACAAGGACCAAAAAGAAGAAACTAAGTTTCTTCCTAGTCGTGCTAATCCCCTTTGTTAACTATTACCCTAACACCTAAAATCCTAACTAGCGCATTAAAAGCAGTGAGAAGAATCCATATTTTGAACTGATCTAACCCTAACCCTAGCAAGCCGTTTTATCAACTTATTCTCATTCTTAGATCTAAAACAAAACCCGACTTGATCGGATTAACTCGTTAGAACACATAGAATAGGAATCCATCTCTCTGTGGACCGACCCGTACTCAACCGGCTAGCTACCAAGCGACACCGTTATTAATTGCGGTATTCTTAACTTTTGATCTATCTTTTAAAACGCATATACAAAATCTCTCTTAATCAAATGGCGTCGTTGCCGGGGAGACGGCAGTCTCTTTCTTTGTGTAATTTTGGGTTAATAAAAAAAATTTAAAATTTTTTTTATAAAAATTGAAAAAATTTAAAACAAAACAAAAAAAATATAAAATAAAAATAAAAATCATCTTGTTTTTCTTGAAAGGTTTTTGTGCAAGTGTGCAGGAAAAGAAGACGGACATATTCAGATCTAGAAAAACCCAGTGAACAAATCAAGAAACAGAAGATCTGAACAGACAGAGGAGAACCACAACAGAAAACAGAAAAATTTTGGAGATCTGAACCAATTGTTCCACCACGGAACCGCGGCACAAGTGCAGGTTTGACCGCGGAACCGCGGTCAACTGCTGACGTCAGCAATCTATTTTGCTCTGTAAGCATTCCATTTCTCCTCTGTAACCCCCTGATCTGCACTGAAAAATTTTCCTGCAGGGTTCTTTGCGCAAAATTCTTTCTCCTATCCAATAAATTGTTTTTGTGCAGGATTCTTTGCGCTGCCAAATAAAAAAAAATTTGCAAGTGTTTTAGATTTTGTGTGTTAATTGCTTTGCATATTTAAAACGAACTTTTAAGGGGCTATAACACCAATCCAGATTGGGTGTATTTTTTGTAAATTTTCAGTTTTAATAAATAATAAAAAATAAAAAAAAATAAAAAATTTATTTACAAATAAATTCCTCTTTTTAAGAGGACCTTTTTGCAAATAACCAAAACACCCTCCTATAAATAGAATCTGAGCCCTCTCTGTATTTTACCAAACCCTAAAATTTTCCTCTCAAAACCCTAGCCGCCGCAGCATCCAGAGTTAGGAGAACTCACCAGGTAGCCGCGCTTCCGCCGCCGAAGACACGCTTCTGCCGCCGATCCGCCGCTGCTTATCCTCTTCACCCTCTGAAAATTTCAGAGGAGGTTTGCACTTCTTTTCTCTCTCTGTTAAAATTAAAATATCTGAATTAGCTCTCTGTAATGGCACCAACTCTGCAATTTGAGAGGGACTTTTCCCAAATCTTTGCACACACGATCTACGGTAGCTATTTCGGTGAAGAGATCCGAAAGCGAGGGTGGAATTTCTTACTTTTTAACCATCCAAACTCCTTCGCTCTTCCAGATCTTGTCACCCGATTTTACGAGTGCATGGAAGACAGTTGCCTCTCACAACACGGATACATTAGGCTAAATTGGGGGGATAGGGAAATCATAAGCGATAGGGACTTCATCCATGAAGTCACCTTAATACCTAGACTACCTACTCATGATCAACCCCTCCAATTCGAGGATTACCTACCCTTGATGGGTAATGATTGTTCGAGGTAGCCACGTAAAGGCATCCAATCTAGAACCCTCTTTGCGAACGTATTGACTGTGTGCCGTTGGGCACAAAATAATATTTTTGGTAGTTTGCATTATACGACATTTTTTACACCATCACTTCATATCGTGCACACCATGATGACTAAGAACCCAAGCTATGATATGTGCACGGTATTACTTCATTCGATTGGTGCGGGCAAAAGGACTGCCAATTATCCATGCCCTATATTGGTGACACAACTGTGTCGCTATTTCCTCCCTGTGGAGGAATTTGAGTTTTATATGCATTGAGGGATCCCTATTAGACCTCTTCTTGAGGGCGTTTCCACGTCCTACACACGCTTAAATGATGTATGGTCGCGCACTGAGCCGGCTGAGGACGTACCCGCCAAGACACCCAGCTCCAGCTCGACCGCGAGCGAGGAAGAGCTTACCCCTGCAGCACATGCACGTTTACTTAGGAGAGCCACTAGGGGGATAGACAGATTGATAGGGATGGTGACCAACCTGGATCATCGAGTGACAGAAATAGAGCACGGTATGACCACCCTGCTGGCGAGAGAGGAACGTTCCCGTTCACGTTCGAGGGGACGGCGAGGCAATGAGCAGTGAGGGCACTGCTTTTGGTAAGTTTGGGGGTGGAGGTGGTTTGTCAATAGTTATCATTGTATTGCATATTTTTATTTTTGTACATATTTGTTTTTTCTTTCTTTGCATATTTAATTCCGCATTGCATCTTTATAAAAAATTATAAAAATTAAATAAAAAATAAAAAAATATAAAATTAAAAATGAAAATAAAAAAAATCAAATCAAATAAAAAATTGAAAATTTTAAAAAATTGAAAAATTGAAAAAATTCAATTTTGACCATATTTGACTTAAGTTCAACATGACAGTTGAATAGTAGGGAAAAACTAGATCCTAAACTTAGTAAATTAAAAACCCTAAAGATAACCTTTCTTAAAGTTTAACGGTAGAAAATATATGTCCTTGTAGTTTATTTAGAAATAAGCAAATTTTGAGTTCAGTTCTTGGGCTAACTCAAAATAAGGGAAGAGTATTGAAATTTTTTATTTGAAGTGTAAGTCTGAAAAATAATTCTGAACCTTAAGTCTAAATTCTGAAAATATATACTCTACAACTTGCACATACACGCACCTTGAAACTTGGGATAGTAGAGGATACCTTGAAATGCTCTTGTCTAAAATCCTTAGTATGAAGGAAAATAAAATAAAGGTACAAGTGTGAATAAATAAAAATGAACACTGGTTTTGTAATTACTTGAGGCTGCATAAATAAAATATATAGCGAGGGTGCTTTATCACCTAGTGCCTTAGACCAACTGGTTTGGGAGTCACTGCTAAGCCTTAGGTATTACAAGACAAAGAATTACGCCTAAATGCGCAAACACATTTTGTAATCGGTCGTTTAGTACCTCAAGAAGTATTAACGGTCGCATGAAGGATGTGTGAGCAATTTCATCTAAAATTCACCAACTAAAAGTACTTTGGACGATGGACAAGAGTATGATAGCTAGAATTGAATTTCTAAGTGTAGGGGTAAAAATTACACACACGTAGGGATATATGATTGAGGGTTTGGATGAGAGATAGGAATGAAAAATAGGGCATATACCTTCAGTAGAGATAATAAAAATTCCTAAATTGAGATGGAACTGTAGAAGGAAAATTTAAAAGATGCTGAAAGCTTAATAAATTTGCAGAATATATACGATCTTAAGTTAAATGAAAAGTGAGTGTGAAAAATACGGGTTGATGATTTCTAAGTTGAAGATAATAGAATTTCTTGCTAGAATACTGAATTGAAGAATGAAAGTTGACAGGCCAAATTGATCGGATTTTGTGGGTAGTATCCGCTGAAAACCCTCAGGAGACAACACTCCTCCTATTAGGGACACCTAGAGGTTTAACGGCCTGTTGCACGAGCTCAGTGCAATCGCGATTCCCTGTGAAAGTGAGGCTAGGATTTTTTCGAGAATAAATTGGCTTTGCTCGGGACGAGCAAAAGATAAGTTTGGGGGTATTTGTTCATATCAGAATTTTGCATTATTATATCGCCCATTCATAATCATATTACAAATAAATAGGTGTTTTTGATCCATGTCTGCTAAATAGTTGCAGGCTACAGGTTCTCAGAATAATACAGTGAAATTCATGAAAAGACGCTACAAATGTGAGACTACGACCAACAATAGATGAATCCGTATGATGCCGCCTACCGGATCAAGGAACAAATGAAGATCACTAGACAATTCAATGCACAAAGTACAAATGCAGCACAAGATTCAAGACTTCAACGCGAAGCTCACGATAAAAGTCCATATAATTCTGCACTGTTGGAAATCTGGAAGAAACTAGAAAAGATTCTGAGGAACCAAGTGAAGAAAACAGAAGGAAAAAGCAACATGAAGCAGCCCTAAGAAGTTGAACTCAAGATCCCACAATATGGCTGCGGAACCGCGGCCAAACATGGCTTTCCGCCGCGGAACCGCGGCTGTGCAACGCATGTGTCGGTGCACGTGTCGGCGGGTGTCGGTGCTTTGACCCAGCTTTCTTAGGGTAGTTTTGTAAATTCAAATTTGGATCAGATGTAAAACCTAGGGTTTCTCCTATCTATAAATAGGAAAGCCAGAAGCCTAATTAGGCATGCCTCTTTTTAATTTCTTAGATTAAACTGTTAATTTCCTTGTAATGCACTTGTTGAGAGGTCATCAATAAAGGTACTTTTATTTTCTATCTTGCATTCTTTTGTTTATCTGAATTTAATTCATGCAATATTTCTAATCTGTCTTTTATTATCTGCAACTTAGATAGACTTTTAAAATAAAAATTATAAAAATGAATTCTTTTGTCACTTTCCTAATGAGTGAGTAATTCCTCACTTGTTAGGGTTAGGATAGGGAAGGTTTGAGAGAAGGAAATCTCTCTCACTTCTTTCCTTGCCCCTATAATTTTAATTAATACAGACTCTATTTAAATTAACCACACACCGCTCACTACGGCACCCTATCCTACAAGATTGCGGTGATTTCCTAGTTAGACCGGTTGTGGTTGATTTAAATAGAGGTTAGGGCTAAGAGTTAAGAAAAGACGGACAAGGACCAAAAGGAAGAACTAAGTTTCTTCCTAGTCGTGCTAATCCCCTTTGTTGACTATTACCCTAACACCTATATTCTTAACTAGGACGAGAAAAGATTGGACAGATTGAGAATTTGAGTGGTGAGGGTGAGCTGTACACACTTCCAAATCAAACCTACACATCCCCAATTGAATCCCACAACTCCGGTTTTGAATGTCTATCAAGTGTTCCAAATAATTCACCAGTTGAAAATAGAACGTCTAATGAGTTGTGTGACATTGTAGTGTTTAATTTACCTGATTATGAAAGGTCCCTTTCGAGTGAAACCGTCACCAATCCTTTTGACCTCTACACCTCCACTCTAGAACCTGAATTGACAAATATCCATGCTTTTGATGAGGTGTCTGAAAAAATTGATTTTCACTTGATCGAGGATATCGACGCTGGGAATATTTTGGATGATGAACCCACAGATTTGATTGAATTTTTCTCTCCAGTTCATTATCCCGAGTCATTAAATATTTTTCCCAAACTTCATATGCGTCTTGATTTTGATGAGAATGGCATGGATAAGCTAAATTTTGAGGAGAGTATTGGGGAAATTATTGAGGATGAAGCAATTTTACTTGAGAAGTCAGATTTTCCGATTCATTATATCCCTTTCATTGACTGCGCACACCCTCCTGAATCTTTAACCGATACCCTTCCTCAATCACTTCCCTCCGTCCTTGTTCCGACTTTGCAAGAAACCGTTACACTTTCATTTTCAATGTCTGGTTTGCTAAGTTCGATGTATCCATGTTTTCTCATGAATCTTGAGGGATTTGATCTCATTTCTCCGTGGGTTGATAGATTAGCACAATCGCTTTTTAAACATCGGTCATTACAAATTGTGCTAATTTATACACTCCATTTCCACCCTCAAGTTCGTATTCAACTTTTTTCTCCCACTTTCTCAGGTTCCTCTTCTATTCTTCCAATAATTTCAGTGAGTGTTGATGAATCACAATCTGATAATTCAAGTTTGATCATTCTAGAAAACCAACTTGATTTGGATACTTTTGAAAATGAGGTAGATAAGTTTTTCAAGTCTCCTACCTCTATAATTTTGAAAAATCAAGTATGATAAATTCTGGCACAAAACTTACTGACAGCAAAATGTTCAATTACATCGATGAGAGTTTTAAAGAACTTTTTGCTGACGAACTTGCATTTTTAAATGACACAGATTTTGTGATTAATCAACCTCCATCTAAAGAAGTCGAACCGCCACCATTTCTTTTTCCCTTCCGCCATTCTTTTCCTCCACCGAGACCGTATACTGCTTCTATCTCCACACGGTCTCGTGTGTTTCTCATTTCTTTTCTCTACACTCCATTCTTTCACTAACCACACCATTATAACGATAAAATTTTTGAATGGTTGGTGCTAACCTTTGGCCTGCATAAGGCCTTGTATAGCTTGATACTGTGGTTTTCTCCTCCCTAACTCTGAACTTTAATACTTCA
This sequence comes from Agapanthus africanus, assembly GCA_030015575.1. Lineage (NCBI taxonomy): Eukaryota > Viridiplantae > Streptophyta > Magnoliopsida > Asparagales > Amaryllidaceae > Agapanthus > Agapanthus africanus. The sequence continues at coordinate 14,163,207 of JASDDO010000014.1, forward strand.
ACAGTGGAAACACTGTTTCACTTAAGTTTGGGGGGAACCTTTTTGTGTATATATATTTTGTTTTCTTTTTCTGTTATTAATAATAATAAAAAAAAACAAAAAAAAACAAGGGAGTGCCGACAGTTTTGACCCTCTTGGTGTAGCCTGACAGTGAGGACACTATCAAGTTTAAGTTTGGGGTGTGCTCGATAAGCCTTCTTTCTTCGCATTCATGTGTATATTTTTGCATGTGCATACTTATTTTAAAATTCATAAAAATCAAAAAAACATTATAAATTATAAAAATTGAAAAGTTCAATTTTGGCCATATTTCACTTAAGTTCAACATGACGGTTGAGTAGTAAGGAAAAACTAGATCCTAAACTTAGTAAATTAAAAACTCTAAAAATAACCTTTCTTAAAGTTTAATTATAGAAAATATATGCCCTTATAGTTTATTTAGAAATAGGCAAATTTTGAGTTCAGTTCTTGGGCTAAGTCAAAATAAGGGAAGAATATTGAATTTTTATGTGAAGTGTAAGTTTGAAAAATAATTCCGAACCTTAAGTCTAAATTCTGAAAATATATACCCCACAACTTGCACAAACACGCACCTTAAAACTTGGAATAGTAGAGGATACCTTGAAATGCTCTTGTCTAAAATCCATAGTATGAAGGAAAATAAAATAAAGGTACAAGTGTGAATAAAGAGATATAAAAAAAATAAACACTGGTTTTGTAATTACTTAAGGCTTCATAAATAAAAAATATATATAGCGAGGGTGCTTTATCACCTAGTGCCTTAAACCAACTGGTTTGGGAGTCACTGCTAAGCCTTAGGTATTACAAGATGAGGAAATACGTCTAAATGCGCAAACACATTTTGTAATCGATCGTTCAGTACCTCAAGAAGTATTAACAGTCGCATGAAGAATGTGTGAGCAATTTTATCTAAAATTCACCAACTAAAAGTATTTTGGAAGATGGACAAGAGTATAATAGGTTGAATTGAATTTCCAAGTGTAGGGGTGATACATATACATACGTAGGGATATATGATTGGGGTTTGGATGAAAGATAGGAATGAAAGATAGGACTTATACCTTCAGTAAAGATGATAAAAATTCCTAAGTTGAGATGGAATCTCAGAAGGAAAATTCAAAAGATGCTGAAAGCTTAATAAATTTGCAGAACATATACGATCTTAAGTTAAATGATAAGTGAGTGTGAAAAATACGGGTTGATGATTTCTAAAGTTAAAGATAATAGAATTTCTTGCTAGAATACCAAATTGAAGAATGAAAGTCAACATGCCAAATTGATCGGATTTTGTGGGTAGTATCCGCTGAAAACCCTCAGGAGACAACACTCCTCCTACTAGGGACACCTAGAGATTTAACGGTTTGTTGCACGAGCTCAGTGCAATCGCGATTCCCTGCAAAGTGAGGTTGGATTTTTTCGAGAATAAAATTAGTTTTGCTCGGGACGAGCAAAAGATAAGTTTGGGAGTATTTGTTCATATCAGAATATTGCATTATTATATCGCCCATTCTTAATCATATTACAAATAAATAGGTGCTTTTGATCCATGTCTGCTAAATAGTTACAGGCTACAGGTTCTCAGAACAATACAGTGAAATTCAGGAAAAAGACGCTACAAAAGTGAGACTACGACCAACAAATAGATGAATCTATATGATGCCGCCTAACAGTTCAAGGAACAAATGAAGACCAGTAAACAGTTACATGCACAAGACAATTCAAGGACAGCACTAGATTCAAGACTTCAACACAAAGCTTACGGTAAAAGTCCACAAATTCTGCACTGTGGAAATCTGGAAGAAAGTAGAAAAGATTCTGAAGAACCAAGAGAAGATAACAGAATTAAATAGCAACATGAAGCAACCCTGAGAATTTGAGCAGATGATCCCTCAAGATGACCGCGGATCCGCGGCCAAACATAGCATTCCGCCGCAGATCCGCGGCCGTGCTATGCACGTGTCGGTGCAGCTTGTCGGTGGTGTCGGTGCGTTGACCCGGTTTTCTTAGGGTAGGCTTGTAATTTCAGATATGGATCAGATGTAAACCCTAGGGTTTCTCCTATCTATAAATAGAAAACCCTAAAGCCTAATAAAGGTGTGCCTCTTTTGGGTGCCTCTTTGGAGATGCTACTTTTTATTTTCTAGTTTAAAATTTTAATTCCTTTGTAATCGTTCAAGAGTGCATCAATAAAGAAAGGTATTTTTATTTTTATCTCGTATTCCTTTTCTGAATTTAATGCTTGTATTTTTTTATCTGTTCTTTTAATATTTGCAATTTAGTTTTCTAATATAAAAATTTATAAAAAATGAATTCCATTATTAATGCCTTAATGAGTGAGTAATTCCTCACTTATTAGGGTTAGGATTGGGAAGGTTTAAGAGAATGAAATCTCTCTCCCTCCTTTTCTTGCCCCCATAATTTTTAATTAGGACTCTATTTAAATTAATCACACACCGCTCACTACAACACCCTATTCCACGAGATAGCGGTGATTCCCTAATTAAGACCGGTTGTGGTTGATTTACATAGAGGTTAGGGCTAAGAGTTAAGAAAGGACGGACAAGGACCGAAAGGACGGACAAGGACCAAAAGGAAGAAACTAAGTTTCTTCCTAGTCGTGTTAATCCCCTTTGTTAACTATTACCCTAACACCTAAAATCCTAACTAGGGCATTAAAAGCAGTGAGAAGAATCCATATTTTGAACTGACCTAACCCTAACCCTAGCAAGTCTTTTTATTAACTTATTCTCATTCTTAGATCTAAAACAAAACCCGACTTGATCGGATTAACTCGTTAGAACACATAGAATAGGGATCCATCTTCCTGTGGACCGACCCGTACTCAACCGGCTAGCTACCAAGCGACACCGTTATTGATTGCGGTATTCTTAACTTTTGATCTATCTTTTAAAACGCATATACAAAATCTCCCACAATCAAAAGTCCCCATGAATCTGGTACGAGCGGCACTGCTTCGCGTATTCGAGACAGTCTTGGATCATCGTGGGCCAATAATAGCACATCCTTTTGATCTTCAGCTTCATCTTCGGCCCGGCTTGATGAGAACCGCAGAGTCCGTCGTGAGTTTCTTGGACGAATCTCTTTACATCTTCAGGTCCCAGGCATCTTAGCCATAGAGAATCAAATGATCTCTTATATAAAGTGTCATTGATGAAGGCGAAGGATAGAACTCGTTTCATGAGCTGATGTATTGAGGACGCATCTTCAGGTGTTCGACGGAATTTGAAGTAGTCTATAAAGACTACTCTCCAATCCTCAGCCTTTTCCTGGTCTTTTATTTGTAGGGCTGTCTTTTTGGTCGCTTCTTTCTCTTCAGACGAATCCGGAGATATTTCTGCCGGTGCAAGAACCCGACGGTTTTGCACAACGATCCTCACATTATCGAGGTTTTCGTCAGCCAGTTCTTTAGCGAGTTTGGCTAACGCATCCGCCTTTCTATTCTCCGCTCGCGGTATGCTTTCCAGGGCATAGAAAGGGATTTGGGTCAGCAGTTGCTGTACTCTCTCACCGTACTTTACCAATTCTGGTTTGCACGTTTGATAGTCGCCATTTACTTGACTAACGACCAGCTGGGAATCTCCGTATATGAGGAGGTATTCAATTCCTATGTCGACGGCGATCTCAAGACCTGCTATCAAAGCTTCATATTCGGCTTCATTGTTTGTCCTCGGCTCTGTTATGGAGAAGGCAAAGCGCATTATCCCTCCTTGTGGAGTCACGAAGATGAGGCCTACCCCAGACTTGATTATAGGGGAGCTGTGCTTTCCTTTCTTCATGGAAGATGCCCCGTCAAAGTAAAGTTCCCATCGGCTATCACTCCCTCCTTTCTCTCCGTCGATCGTGTCAAACGCGTGCTCGTCTGGCAATTCGCAGTTCAAGGGAGAGTCGGCAGGTATAGGATACTCGGCAAAAAAGTCGGCGATGGCCTGGCCTTTCACTGCCTTGAGTGGTCGATAAGTTATCGAGAATTCCATTAAGAGTAAGGCCCATTTAGAGAGCCGTCCCATTAATATGGCTCTTGACATCAAATACTTGAGAGGATCCACTTTCGATACGAGATGGACCTCATGCGCCAACGCATAGTGCCTGAGCTTCGTTATCGCGAAGATTAACGCCAGGAAGTGTTTTTCAATGGGGGAGTAATTGTTTTCTGCCCCCAGAAGAACTCGACTCAAATAGTAGAGGGCTCTCTCCTTCCCTTGGTCATTTTCTTGTGTCCATAATGCGCCTAGGGAACCCTCAAGTGCGGTTGTATACAGAATGAAAGGCTTTCCCTTGACCGGAGCAGTTAGCACCGGAGGATTCTGTAGATATTGCTTGATTTCGTCCAGCGCGCTTTGGCATTTGCGATCCCAAACGAACGGGGTTCCCTTCTTCATCAAGTGCTTGTAGGGACGACATTTGCTTGAGAGATTAGCTATGAACCGCCGGATATACGCGAGCTTCCCTTAAAGAGACCGCAGTTGCTTGAGTGTTCTTGGCGGGGGCATTTCCATGATCGCCTTGATCTTCGACGGGTCTATCTCGATGTCGTATGATGAAACCTAGGAATTTGCCCGAAGAGACTCCGAACGCGCATTTCAGAGGGTTCATCTTCAAGTTGTATATCCGAAAACGTTGGAACACTATCTTCAGATGCTCCCAATGCTCCTCGTGCGATTTGCTTTTCACCAAAAGGTCGTCGATATAGCATTCGACGATTTCATGTATGAGGTCATCAAAAATCTTTGTCATGGCCCTCTGATAGGTAGCGCCGGCGTTCTTCAGACCGAAAGGCATCGCTTTGTAGCAGAATATGCCCAGAGGAGTCCGGAAAGCGGTCTGGGGACCTGTAGAGATACGACTGTCTTCTTTTCCAGATGCCATATAGACGGTATGCACCACCATGCCCCCAGACTTAGGGCGTTTAGGCTCAGTGCCCTTGACATTTGTCGCAGACATGGGAATATTCTCCGGCCTTCTCCTCTTGTGGACGGTTGAAGTTGAGGGAGCCGTTGCAGCGGGCACCCAGGTAGACGATACCTTCTGTGGTACGACAGAGTGGTCCTTCTCTCGCCGAACTTTCATATTTTTCTGTCGGCGGGAGTAGTCTTGATCAATCACGGAGTCTTGGACCTGTCGCCAAACCTTGTAAATTTTGGAGGACAGCCGCTGAGGGGGCTGCTCCGGCTTCACCTTTGTAGCGTTCTCCATATATGGAGGAGATCTTTTCAGCACAGCCGTCGGAGAGTTCTTGCGGACCCTCCTTAGTAGTTCAAAGTTGTTCCCAGTTGGAACAGCAGCATCGACTTCTACCATTGGAGCTGGCGGAATCAATCCAGAAGGGGAATTGCCCCCATCTTTCCCCACTCGGCGCCAGTGGCGACGTCGAGCATGTCGTGCGGCCGGGATCACCTCCGCTATTGGATGAGCTTCTTCTTGCCCCTTACTTTGAGGAGAGGCTGCTATTGGCGCTAGCCTGTTGAAGATTGACGTCCGTTGAGAAAAGATAGTCAGTCTTGCGAAGGCCGACTTTCGAACAGGGGAAACAACCTTCATGACTTCACCTGGAGTAGGAGTTGGAACGGTCATCCTTGCAAAGATTGACTCCTTAGCAGGGGAAGCTGCTCTGACGACTTCAGGGATAGGAATGGCTATCCGCTTCGGGATAACCTCTTCAGGAATAATGGGCTTCTTCATGGGCCCATCTAAGCTTTGGCCCAGTCTATTGAAAACTGAGGCAGTGGACTTGGACGACTCGTTGAGAGGGGTCGCAGTAGTTGTGAACCGATCAAAGACTGACTTCTTCTTAGCTTCTTGTGATGGCAGTGGTGTGTTGAAGCTTATGGGTGGGAGCATGGTCCCAAAGAATGGCCCTATGGTGGCTTGCGTCACCTGGTCCACCGGTATTGTAAAAACGGAGGCCACCTGAGGCCCGTAGGTCACTCCTCCCGTAGGAACGGAGTGAAAGTTATTGCCGTGGTTGCAGCTTGTGCAGTTGAAAGCCATTTGATCTTCTGTTTTTCTTGACGGAGAAAGATACCAAATCTTAGTACTTCAAATCCAAAGGCAACCATGTCAAACTGCGACTTGTTCGCGAAACACGACACACGAAGTGTGGAGTGGAAAGAGGAAGAGGTCCCACCGGGTGTGCCAGAATCTGTTCTCCGCCGAAAGACGTGACCGGGACGTTGGGTGAATTTCGAGGGCAGATGCTATTTGGTGTTATCCGTCCACCTCTCCGAATATGAAAAGTTGATTTATAACACCGTATATTGAAGGTTTAGACGGATGCGGCCGATATAGCAGACTTCGTCAGATTCCCCCTCGTTGAGAGGTTTTTTTATTGTGGGGACGCTCTTCCCAACAGGCGCAAGCCCCTACAGTTAATTACGCTACCGCATCGTGGTAACCACTTTCTCCTTATCCAGATGGTCACTTCGTGTCGTGGGTGTTTGTTTTGTTTTTGGTTGTCCGTGGATTGTATACGGAGACTAATTTATGTTGTCGCCCGTAGGGCGTGGATTAGTCCAAATCTGTATTTTCTTAGATTTGGTGTTGGGGTTGGGTTTAAGGATGCGTTAGTCTCATTTGAAACTAAGATCAACTTAAACGTTTGTTAAGGATACGTTAGTCTAATTTTAGACTAAGATCAACTTAACGATTTGTTAGGAATACGTTAGTCTAATTTTTAGACTAAGATCAACTTAACAAGATCATTTAGATCTAACAAAAGAGAATTTAGGCTCTATTGTTTTAGTTTAGGAACTTGCGGTCCATAATTAGTTTAAGGACATTACGGTCCAAGGTTAAGGACATCATAGTCCATGGGCTTAAGGACCCCACAGTCCAAGGTTAAGGACATCATAGTCCATGGGTTTAAGGACCGCACAGTCCAAAGTTAAGGACATCATAGTCCATGGGTTTAAGGACCCCACAGTCCATGAAATATCTGGTTGTCGGGACCCGTCACTTCTTTGAAGACGTTGAAGGATTACAATGACACATATCAGAGGAGTGCAGAGATGTACCCTTGAACCAATTTTGGTTAGGAGATCTGTAGTCCAATTGGGACTAAGATCTGAGATTTATGAGCATATGGACTCAATTAATCTGAATGAGGGTTCTGTAGCCACTTTGGGCTCGGCCCATTCAGTTAAAATGTTAAACATTTAATAATACTGAGCACTGATTTGAGTTCTGACAATCTTTTGTCATTTATTAGATGCTGAGCATTCATCATAGCTCTGGGCTTTATTTATATAACAATTTATATTCTTAGAGCATACGTGAGAAGCACGTAGCGTGCTTGGCGTTGTGTGCCAGACAATGAGCGCATTGCGCTTCTGGTGAAGTAGCGCATTGCGCTTCTGGTGAAGTAGCGCAAACGTGAGGAGCACGTGGCGTGCTTGGCGCTGAGCGCCAGTCAATGAGCGCAGTGCATTATATTTGGAGCGCTGAGGCGGTCTGTCAAGTAGCGCACACGTGAGGAGCACGTGGCGCGCTTGGCGCTGAGCGCCAAACAATGAGTGCAATGCGCTATATTTGGAGCGCTGAGGCGCTGCAGCGCTTTGCGCTAACTGTTGAGTGCTGAGGCGCTTCTGTTAAGTAGCGCACACGTGAGGAACACGTGGCGTGCTTGGCGATGTACGCTAGTTTTGAGCGCAGAGCGCTTCTTTAAATTTGGAGCACTAAGACTCTTTTACATTAGGAGCGCTAAAGCTCTTTTAAATTAGGAGCACTAACGCTCCGCAACGCTTTACGCTAGATGTGGAGCACCGAAGCGCTCCTTTTAAATTGGAACGCTAAGGCTCTTCTTTATGCAACTTTGATCAGTTTTGCGCTCTGAGAATTAAATTCTCTTTTATAAGAGACTTTGTCTCATGAATCTAAGAACAAAGTTCTTATTTTATAGGAGATATTTCAATCTCTTATATTTTTGATGAAAGACTTTACCTTTATGGATCTGTGATCCTAAGAGAATTGAATCATTCTCCCCCCTTTTTTATAACGAGATGTTATGATCTCTTTTGTAAAAGACAATTTGTCTTATAGATCTATGATCTGTCATAAGAACTAAGTTCTTTTCCTGATGAGATTTTTTATCTCTCTGATTTTACCTTGGAGAAAAGTTCTTCTTCTGCCGAGAGCTTTGCTCTTCTCTTCTGAACTTTTTTCAAAGTTTATGGGGGGGGTTCCTCTATATGAGACTTGAAGTCTTGGGGCCTTTATATAGTGAAGGCTGATTTGTTCAATCGGTTAAGGAGATCTTTTCTCTAATTGATTTGGGGATATCCCCACCGTTGGATCTTTGATCCAAGGGCTTCTGATTTACAGAAAGCAATCTTCTTGATTTTAACAAGATTGGGAAATCTTTCCCCACACAGAATTTATTCTGTATTTTAGTGATTTTTAATCACCTTTAGATCATTGATCCAACGGTGTTCTGATTTACAGAACATAATCTTTTTGTTTGGAAAGATTTTAAGAAATCTTTCCTTAACAGAATTTCATTCTGGTCATTTGATGATTTATCATCTTTATTGGATCTTTGATCTGACGGTGGGGAATCATTTAGTTCCAGCGCTAGCGCACTCGTGCTTTGCACGCGTGCGCTGACGCTCTTTGCGCGAGCGCACTCGTGCTTTGCACGCGTGCGCTGCCTCAGAGCGTTGGTGCTCTTATGAAGCGCTGCTCATTTCAAATTTTGAAATTTAAACAGAGCTTTGCTTTGATTGGGGGAAACATGGCCTATTAAGGACGGGCCAAGCAGGGTTGCTGCCCGGTGCCTCTTGACGAGGGCTTTGATCCTTAAGGATGGCCGGGCAGGGTTGCTGCCCGGTGCCTCTTGGTGAGGGCTTCGATCCCTGACGTTGTGGGGTAGGGAGCTACCAGCCAGGGATAGCCGAGCAGGGTAGCCGCTCGGCTGCCTCTTGGTGAGGGCTTTGATCCCTGACGTTGTGGGGGTAGGGGAGCTACCTGCCAGGGATAGCCGAGCGGGGTAGCCACTCGACTGCCTCTTAGTGATGTCTTTGATTCCTGGCGTTGTGGGGTAGGGGAGCTACCGGTCAGGGATAGCCGAGCGGGGTAGCCGCTCGGCTGCCTCTTAGTGATGGTTTAGGTCCCTGGCGTTGTGGGGTAGGGGAGCTACCATCCTGGGATAGCCGAGCGGGGTAGCCGCTCGGCTGCCTCTTAGTGAGGGCTTTGATCACTGACGTTGTGGGGTAGGGGAGCTATCAGCCAGGGATAGCCGAGCGGGGTAGCCGCTCGGCTGCCTCTCAGTGAGGGCTTAGATCCTTGGCGCTGGAGGGGCCATAGGATGTCTGCTAAGGATTGACCGAGCAGTGAATCTGCTCAGTTGCCTCTTGGCGAGGGCTTTGATCCCTAGCGTTGTGGGGTAGGGAGCTACCAGCCAGGGATAGCCGAGCAGCGTAGTCGCTCGGCTGCCTCTTGGTGAGGGCTTTGATCCTTAGTGCTGGAGGGGCCATGGGAGGCCTGCTAAGGATGGACCGAGCAGTGAAGCCGCTCGGCTGCCTCTTGGTGAGGGCTTCGATCCTTAGCGCTGGAGGGGCCATGGGAGGCCTGCTAAGGATGGACCGAGCAATGAAGCTGCTCAGTTGCCTCTCGGCGAGGGCTTTGATCCCTGGCGTCGTAGGGTAGGGAGCTACCAGCAGGGGATAGCCGAGCAGGGTAACCGCTCGGCTGCCTCTTGGTGAGGGCTTCGATCTCTGGTGTTGTGGAGTAGGGAGCTACCAGCCAGGGATAGCCGAGCGGGGTAGCCGCTCAGCTGTAACACCCGAGCCCAATACTACTATTTTCAGTTACTGTTTGAGCATAATGTGGTACTCATTTCATTTAACTTGCTTGTTTGTTGCTTACTCTAAAATTTAACCGGCAAAGTCATTTCTACATATAACAAATTTTGGCATCTAAAATAAAATTGAAAATATTCATCTTGGCCTACTTGACACCCCTAGCCTGGTGGTAGCGTCCGTGCATTGTGTTCTCGTCCCGTTCAGTGAAACGGGCGAGTTTGGATGGCTACGTGCACGTACGTGTATCCGTTTTGGGGGTATGCTTTTTAATCATAAAACACTTAATTTTAAAATTTGGATCCCGCTTAAAATCCTATTATTTCAATTTCAAATTTTTGGACTCGACCCGGGCGCGATTTGGAAATGTTTTATTTGGCGCCAAAATCCCAAATTTTAATATTATTAAAACCATCGCAAATATTTTTCTAACTAACCTGATATTTTACTGTTCATTACCTATGTTTTAAATGTTTAAGTTAACCATATAATATTTTTACAATCTTTTATATCCTTCTCAATTTATTCTCTCAGCCAATCGCAACCTCCCCTTTAACCCCGTGGGCCCCACTTTCTCTCTCTCCCTTTTCTTTCTCTCTCTCTCCACTTTTTTTCTCTCTCTCCCCCTCATATATTCTCTCGTACTTCTCTTTATCATTCTTTCTCTTCTTGCTTCATGTCTCGTTTTTCATTTTTTTAACTGTTCTTTTGTTGCCGGAATTCTGTCGTGCCGGTGACGCTTCTCGACGTTCCAGCGAGGTACCCCGACCCGTGTGGTTCCTTTGTTCGTCATTTGGGTTCATTCCGTGAACCGTGCGCCCGTCGCGAGTTTTCCCCGCCGACGGTTAACGTTCCGTTTTCCCGATTCGCGACCCATCGAGGCAAGTTAATCTTGCTACATGCTATATAATTCATTTTATACCTATTTAAATAAATACCATACCTATAGTTTAAATCTAGTGCCCCATGTTTAAATTTTATAACGTTTCGATGTTTCGTTTGCATCCGTTTATATCACATTAAATCTAGATCATGAAAACTTATCTTGTGACATACTAGATTACATTATACTGCATCCATATCAATTAAAATATACATCGTCGTAATATTTCTTATTATTATCTTTAATTAGTTTATAATCTGCATTTTATGATATTATATATTTAAAATATTATAGTTTACACATGAAACGTCGTTGAAAAATCGGATATGACAAATCTGAAATTTACTGTATACCTTACCGTATAAAATTCATTATAAATCATAGAAAAATCATTAGTATACGTTCTTTAGTTCGTTACGAAGCTAACTCAGAATACTATAACTATATGAAATATTTACTTGCAAAATAAATTGTTTAAATAACATAAAATGCAAATGAAAATGTCTCCAAACTGCTGTCCAGGGAAATTCCAGCAGCAAACTTTCAACTTCGAATGTTCATAACTTTTTGTAGGGACAACCTGAGATGCTTGTACTTATAAAACTGAAAACCTTATTGAATTATCTTTGTTTTGGTATAAGACACGTCCCTTTTGGAGAACGTTTGTTATTTTTAAGCTATTTTACAAATTAGGGTGACGCTGAATTTCTGAACGGAACTTTCTTGTGCATGGTTAATCAATATCACTTTTATAGTTATTAATCGCTTTGAATATGCTATCCATATTAATATTATTATATCAAGATTTATATCACATATTTCTTAGTTGTACATCCCACATTACCATATTATAGTTTTATAACTTTTCGGATACCCGTTTGCATCCATCGCATTTAAGATACATATAATTGCATCCATAGATCACATTACTACATAATAATGTGATATTAACACTCCATGTTTAATAAATTGCATCCTAATTAATATTGGAACTATAAATGTAACCATAATCGATAATTGTGCATCCATATCCTTGAAATTATATCTATTTGCATATCATATTACATGTTCCAGTTTATTGTTCTAATAGTACTCATGCTTGTTTATTTATACACATGCTTATGTTAGTTTGATTATGAGCACCCACATGACATCTTGTGCTTCTTGACATGACATGTTACACTTCCTACTTGACATAACATGGTACCGTACACTCTTGACATGACATGACACCTTTATACATTACCTGGCTTGACCTGATGTATCATGGCTTTACCTGTTACCTGATCTTGTGTCTAATGCTAACAAACATAACATATAGTCCTCATGGACCGTTCCTGTTTTCTATCCAGACAAACCTGTTTACCTGATCCTGTGTTGGCATTAGCTTCTTGATTACTGGATACCTGACTTGACATACACATATAACTTGGGGGTATTGGGAAATCAAAGGTGAAATCTGACTTGTAACTCGACAGTTCACTACCTGTATTGAGTGTACACATTCCTGTTTTGTGCCTAGCGGCATGTCTCGGTTTCAACCGAGAATATTGTGGCCGTGGTTCCGGGTATGTACGGGATACTATCGAGTGTACACATTCATGTTTTGTGCCTAACGGCATGTCTCGGCTGCAGCCGAGAATATTGTGGCCGTGGTCCCGGGTATGTACGGGATACTATTGAGTTACATCGATGATTCATCAATTGATTTCAAAGACTTTAGAATAGAAAACCTGATAGAACAGTTTAGTTTACCCACTGCACGCTACCCTGTACTGGTATGATTCATATTATTGTTATTCTTGCTGTATTCATATTTATATTACATTGCCTGCTACACTGTTCATATTATATTACTTGATGACATGACGCGCTGACGTCTGGGTTTTGCATGGCCCAGATTCCGTACCGATGATGCAGTCCGAGCAGGAGTATTTCAGCCAGCAGTCTGAGCTGTGAGTTCAATAGTAGTTAGTTTTATTTCCTGCATTTATTTCCTGATGTGAGCCCGCATTATGGGACACACTTTTCAGTTATTTGTATTGGATCATTGGCTTCCGTATTTATTTATTGTTGACTCCCGTTATTCTGGATTATGGACATGTTTTAGATAGTTTTATCTTGTTCTTGATATCTCTACAGCCGTAATGTGACTGTGGATGGATACTTCCTACCCACAGGTAGCATGGTTGGCTATATCACGTGCCCAATCTAGCGTACTCTGGGAAGCGGGGCAAGACATCAGCTGCCACTTGGTGAGGGTTTCGATCCTTAGCGCTGAAGGGGTCATGGGAAGCCTGCTAAGGATTGACCGAGCAGTGAAGCCGCTCAGTTGCCTCTCATGCGAGGTTTCGTCCGTCCTCCCTGGTGTGAGTACCGGGAAGAGGGACAGTCGCCGGCGACACGTGTTATGATCGCGTGGGGAATGCGAAGCGCCGGAGTAGTGTCGTTTCGATTTCGCATCGAGCGGCGCGATGTATACCGTGTGGCGGCACAGTTGCGGGTGAAACGGGCGACCGTTGAACTCCGGGGGCGTTGTGGACTATAAAACAGAGGGATCGTTGATTACCCCCTTCCTCCGGGATGGAGTGGTTTGTGAATTCTGAAAGGACGTCGGAGGTCGGCTTTAGGTCTGCTGGGGTTAGCCCCATGCACATAAAGCAGTCGTAGAAGAGAATCTCTGCCGAGCTACCTGAGTCGACCAGTATCCTATGCACCTCGTATTGGTGGACCCGAACCGTAATCATCAGAGGGTTGTTGTGGGGCAGGGATATGCCGTGGAAGTCCACGTCGTCAAAAATGATTGGCTCGGTCTCCCTGGCCTTCTTCCTCGGGCGGCTGTCGGCTTCCATGGTTGGCGCGGTGCGCTGATTCTCGTAGGAGCTCGATGGACCCCCGCTGACATGGCTATGATTTTTGATGAGCCTCGGTTCCTTTCGATGAGGTTCCTTATGCCCTCCAGCGAGCTTGTTTTTGAGCTGCCGTGGCGAGTCTCGCGTGCGCGACCCCGTCGAGGGGGGGGGTGCCGGTCATGCCTGCGAACAGGCGAGCTGACCGCAACCGCCTCGGTAGGGACAAGGGTGCGACGAGACTTGAGGCGAAGCTCTCTGGCGTGAGACCTCGGAGCCAAACGAAGCGGTGCCCACCAGGTTCTTGAATATGTCGGCCCGGGGGACCCGCGACTGTTGGAAACAGTGAGGCGACGATCGACCGGGCCTACGCGAGCAAAGCCTTCTTTCCCTCTGTAGGGGTCCCGGTCCCGAAGCGGGGGAGCGGCGACCTGGGGATCTTGCCCTGCCGTTTGGACACAGATGAGCGCCTCCACGACGAACGCGAGTCGGTCTATTCGGTCGGCAAGGGCGTTGATGGCATTCGGCGGAGGAGGTTCGTTTGCGCCTCCGTTGAGGGGGAGGCGGCGGCTAGTGCTTGGATCGTTGTGATGATCACTCTCCATTAGATTGAGATCGGAATATGAACTTTTGTTTTTGTGGAATCAAGATCTTCCCACAGACGGCACCAACTGACGCGACCTGGATCGCGCCAAGATGTTACCTTTCGTTGATCTGCTGACGGCGGCGATAGAAGGCTGGGATTGGATCTGGAGGCAGGCTCTTGAAGCGTGTGGATCTCAATGGGTTTGAGGTTATTGTCGCCGAGCTACCTGCGAGGAAGTCCCGGGATGGTTGTACCACCAAGGACCCGTCGACGGTCAAGTTAGAGAGGAAATCCGAGCAGAGTAACGGCTTAGTGGAGTGAAAATGGCTTACTTGGACCGTCTGAAGAAGGGGTTTATATAGCGGTGGCAGCAGGCAGGGCAGGCGCGGGAATCGTGCCGGCCGTTACGCTCCCGACGTCATGCCCGCGTGATGAACGGGATCTCCCATTAATGGTGAGACATGCTAGTTAATGGGGGATCGTGATGGCGTGGAACGTGGGATGTGGCCGGCGGATATCTCGCGCATGGCGAGATTCGCGGGATGGCGGTTGCGCCTGTGAGCGGTGCTGTTGATCGGTCGATGAGACCGAGGAAGATAACCTCGGCGGGAGAGCTCGCGGACGAGCGGGAGAGCCGAGGTATCTTGGTTCTGCGGGAACCTGGATACGAGCTGGGAGGCCGAGGAGGCCAATTGTGCAGGGGCTCAGTGGTGAGCCGGTGTTTGTTTGTGGGACGGGCACGGGAGTGGCCTAGTCGGCCACTGTAGGTCCTTTCTTGTGAGCTTTGAGACACGTCATCTTCCACGTGTCATGATTTGAAGGATCACCGATATCGAGCGTTATCACGTTGCATCATCAAATTGGAACTGATTGGATAAGTTCCTGCTTTGTTTTCATGACCTCAATTATTGTGTGATCAATTTAGTTCTTTCCACTAATTTCAGCAGGAACTAAAAAAGGTTAACAATGCGTTGTGTGAAAGAGACGTCATTAAATTCATATAGGAGATGCATCTGCACCCGCCCAAAAAGTTAGTGAATGGTGACATGCCATAAAATACATCAGAGGAGACTAATATTTGTAACTTTAGAATGATGCATGCAATTATATTTTTGGGAAAAGTCTTATGAAGATTCATGAACTTTTCCCTCCATCGATTTTTGTTTATTTTAAGCTCTTTTTTTAAAAAAAAATTATATTGGAGAGAAGGGATAGGATCAGGATCAGGATCAGATCAAGATCGATAAGACGAAAAAAATTCTTGAAAATCTACCACTCAAAAGGAAAACAAATTATCAATTACATAGCGATTTTAAGGGCCTGTTTGGTTGCAGTATTATGGAATTTGGATTCCAAAATAGTACGGTAGAAATTTCTGGATTTGGTAATTTGTTGTTTGGTTGGTTTTGGATTCCTAGTATTGCATTTGTAGATCCTTGTAATCTTTATTTGGTTGGTGAAAAAAAGATGGGATTTGGATTTGAGGATTTTAGAAAGAGAGGATTATTAAATAAATAAAGCACACGGGTCCCATCTAAAAGTACAATGAATAGGATCAAATCCTTGAAAATTCTTGAAAATTTTTAGGATTCAAGGATCCTTGTTTTGTGGTGGGCCCTCCATAAAAAAACAAAGAAATCCTAGAAATCCAAATCTATCAACCAAACACAAAATTATGGAATCGTAGGATTCCACAATCCAAACAGTAAATCCAAATCCATAATACTGCAACCAAACAGGCCCTAAATAATCATTTCTCCGTAATAAATTATGTAGATGTAAACATCGTTCTCTTCAAAACGCTTATCCAAAAATCCGGTTGAATATTAATTTTATGAAACACAATAAAAGAATAGCTCTTTAAATCATGGAAGAAGAAAAAACGACTCGATCAAAACGACAATAACCTTGAAAAAGATAGCACCTCTGCATAAAAAAAAGAAAATTCGTGAAAATAAATAAATAAACATACAAACAAGTATATTCTCAAACATGTTTGTTTCTTCTTTATATCAAATCGTTCTAAAAAGACAACATTAAAAATTAGAACTCGCGGCATCAAACTTTCGAACCAATTATATCGAACTTTTTTTGTTCAATATTTTATTTCTCGACTGTAGCGGTAAAAAAAATGCTAGACTTCATCACCGTCGATTCTTATTTCTTGTTCCCGTTGCTCTGTCGATCGCAATCCGAGCATCGATAACAATAACAAGATAATTAGAGGTAAATCTACACAAAAATCGATGAAAAGGGTCAAGAAAGTCATCCTTATAATTTATTTATATCCAACAATCAACCAGGAAAAAAGGGATTTTCTACAGAAAAAGAAAGAACAAGCTCTAAAAAGAGAAATTATTCACACATAAGAAAATTTTCCTCTGTGAAAAAGAGGCAGATTAAATTGGAGAGAGAGGGGCAGTATTGTTATTATGGGAGAAGGGGAGGGGCCTTCACATAGGAGCCTCGAAAAATGTGACAGGACGTTAGCGAGGTTTTTTTTTTATAATAATAATAATAAAAGAAAGGGGGTGGGGGCCCACAATGCGGGGAAGGCATGAGCATGTTAGAGCAGTTGTCGAATGGGACGGGCCGTATATATATGTATGCGGATTCCGTATACGGCCCCCGCTTCTTCTTCTTTTTTTACTCCTACAGCTGTTATGGATGGATACCGTTACCCCTAGAAAGAATCGTCCAAATATGATATTACCACACCCAACAATATTATAGCTGAAATTGTGAAGTCGATATTACCATACCATTAGTTAAATTAATGGTTTCTTCTAAGTTATTCCAGTTAGATTTTACAGAAAAAAACTTAAATTTGAATGTCAATAACGCGTCGTGTTTGAGTTATTAAATACATTGCAAAAAATTATTAAAAGATAATTTAAAAAATTCAAAGTAGAAATGCAAGATTATGGAAACTTCTAGAAAGGCAATACTACATGGTTTGGTGGACGTGCATTGAATAACTTTAAGTAAGAAATACATCCAAGTAAAAAGTTAACTTTAAGAGAGATCCTTTTATAATATCCTGAATTATGGAGGGATCGTATCGACAAACGAGACAAATGATGGGAAGATATGGAGGTTTCCCGTGCCGTTAAAAGTTCGCGTCTTTTTATGGTTGGCTTCCAATGACGTACTTTTGACAAGAGACAATTTAGGCATGAGGAAGTGGATAGATCCGATGCATTGCGGTATTTATGAGGTACGACCAGAATCAGTGAACCATTTATTTTTCTTGTGTCTGATAGCTTGGAGTGTTTGGAATAAATTGGAGATTGTTCAGGTTTTCATCTTTGCCGAGCACCTTTGATTGATCTATGGAGTTTTTGGGGAATCGGGTTGGATAGAGGGCATTTGGGTAATTGGAAAATTATGGTTTCTGCTATTTGTTGGAATATTTGGTTTAAGAGAAATAATAAAATTTTAGAGACTCTTAAGAAAAATATGTTTTGAGTATTCTAAATATAACTTTTGAGTATTCTAAATATAACTGAGGCATCATTGAATTTTGGTGAGATGCTGCTGTAGAAAGGATCAATAAAAAGGTAAGGACTGTGTCAGCTGCAGAAAGGGTCAATAAAAAGATAAAGACCGTGTCAGATCAGCAGCTGTTTTAAGGAATTCAGATCCCTTCCTTTTATAGGTCGAATCAGCGCGAATCGAAGGAGGACAACTATGAGTGGTAATGGGTCCGAAAAATAGTTTATGTGAAAGGAGGTTGCTATTTTATTTTTTGCGAGAATAAGACTCATATTTAGTTTTTTATAGGGGATGTGTTATCCTCTTATTTTTTCCCTTTTCTTACCTTTTTCTTAGTTTGGATGAATTTTGATGTAGTTTCATTAAACCGTCGTTTAATAAATGCGGGGACGTGTTGCCTTCGTTTTAATATTAAAAAAAACATTAAAAGAAATCTAGAAAGCTGAAATATGCTAGAGTAAAATTTTGTCTAAAATGTTCTTTTATTTTATCTTTGTAGGGATTGAATTTTTATAATTCAAATGAACAATATTTTGTTATCGTGTTGTCCTTTTTTGACAATGTGGATATCTTAAGAATGGAGAAATTTTCTTCTTTTCTTTGTTTTAAAAGAATGGAGAATGGTGAATCTAACAAAGTCTATTTCCATTATAGAAAAAGATAACTTTTCTCCACATTGTACTTGTCAGTCCACTTTTGTTTTTGGGGTGGGGAGGAGGGCGGAGTAGTTCGAGGCCCCAGGACCAAAATACCGTAGGCTTAGGTACATGGATTTAAAGAATTGCCAAAATTCCCTAATACATCCTTTTCTGGATTTTTGGGTCAATTTTTTTGAAGCCTATGACGAATTTATTAATGCACTTTATTAAATGCCCGTATTGCCCTCCTCGGCCCTCACAATTTTCGTGTCTGAGCTTTTGCAAACAATAGTTTAACAGTTTGACTACTTAACGGTTGAAAAGACCCGACTTGTCATAGAAAAAGACATTTTGGGTATTCAATAAATCGGTCAAAAGGTAGGGACCTCGAAATATGAAAGCATGTATTAGGGATTTTTGCAAAACTTTCTAAACCTTAGGTACCTAAGCCTACATCTTTTTTACTAGGGGCCTAGAATCGCTTTTCCCTTTATTTTTTTATGCTCCAAAATGGATTCAAATTTAAAACAAGACTCCGTGATAGATTACACAGTTACATTGACCATGGATTCGGTCTCAATATACATTTGTGTCAAAATTTGAAGGTGATGCTTGGTCTAACATCATTACACAACAATAGCCCAAAAAAGTCTTGTCTATGCATTGACACTCCAAATTAATATCCTGGGGCTTGATTTATCGTAGACTTGAACTTTGAAAACATTAATCACGAGGCTATAACATCACATTAGATATTCTACAAATTGAATTGAAAGTATCTATATGGTGCATACAAATCACATAGGAAGTGTACTTGCTCATTTAAAAGGTTTCCGTCTATTTGCGATAACACACATGCACCAACAATGACAATCCCGCAACAAAAATAATGGACAACAAGACTCACTATAATCATAACCATTCAGTCGATATGTATCTAGAACGGAAAAAAAAACTAGAAATTTGGAAGAAAAGAATAAATGATAGACAATGACGATGCAACATATTTCCAAATAGATCTTTCAAATTTTGGGAGGGACAATATCAGCCATGTTAAAGCAAAGTTGTGGAATCATTGAAGAGAAAGGAAGATGGTAGCTTGATCCAATCAAACCAAAGAATTGATTTAAGAACAGAAAAGAAAAGGATAGAAAAGAGAAGAGCCACCCAAACTACTAGAATGAATGCATCCAAAGCTAAGCAAACTGCCAAGCTCCACATGCCACTTGTTTTGATGCCCGTGGTTGTGACTCATTTTTCCACTAGATTACAAGACATTCATGCCCTCATACCATAGGTTATAAGCCCCTACAAAGATAGTCCCACACCATATGTTTCTAGGGTTTTGTCGTTACACCTCATCATGTCCAATTCTATATGTGCATTGAAGATGATGTACACGTTTTTCCAATGAGAGCCGCATCTTATCAAAACGGGTTCAGCTTGCAGCACAAAGCTTCATAAAAAGATTGACAAAATATCCCATGTTGCGGCGATCTACATTTCCGTCTTAAATGGCATGCGCGGAAGGAAACGTCTTTATGATATTCTACGGTCGATCATCAACTTAGAGAAAGCAAACGTTGATAAATTTGCTATAGAAACAAGTATATAGTTCATACCAAAATAGGCCCACATCATCTCCCATTGTCACACCTCATATGTGTACAATGCTGTATCTGCATTGAGATAGACAAAATCTTAAGTTAAATGTAGATAATAATGCAAGTGGATGATAATGAATTGTTCTTGTACGAGTGACAAGGATGTTGTTCAGGTTCAGCCATCCTTGTGACATAACTTGCTTTGTCTGGTGTAGTATAGTAGGGAGAAAATTATAGAAAACTATTCGGAAAAAAGCTATACATGAATTTGTAGATAACATAAGCATGTGTTCATGAATATGGGGAAAAAAAAGTTTCTTTCGTAATCATTTGTGCACATCTAAGTATATAAGACTAAGTACCAAGAAGACCCAATGTATATCTCTTCACATATTTACCTATCAAAAAGTAATTCAATTCAAGGTTTTTTTTTTTTATTATTTCAGAAGATTTCATCTCATTTTATTTTTCGTGTATTGACTAGAGCCTTGTTTTTTTTTTTGGTTTTGTTTTGTTTTATTTTAAAAATTTATATATCAGAGCATAGAGGTTGGAATATGCCGCACATAATCAGAAATTTCAAAGAAAGGAACTTCGATAAAGATAATCAGTGGAATCCAAAAGGAGAGCATGTCGTTTCGTTATTGGCATGATAGAAGGATGAGACGAATCTACTAAAATAAGAAGATTGTCACGCCCCGCTTCTCAAAATACGGAATACGGGGGTGACAAGGCCAACCATACTCCTACGGTCAAGGAAATATCCTGCCGTAGTCACACTTCGGTTTCTACCATTACGTGGTAATCAGTAATCAATGCACATATAATGAGAAATGCGGGCACTACATTTATCAGAATAGATAAAAGATATACCGGATAGGAATCAAGGGAAAGACAGCGCTGGCATGGTTGATCTAAATGTCCGCGATATTCTCGAGGTACGGCCGATCCTGATCCGAGTTAAGTCCACTTCTCACTCTAAGCATGCATACTCAAATCATCAGAACGATACAATAGCAATATATATATAAACATATGTAAACACGTGCAATAATGTTGAACATAAAGCAGTAAATATAGAACAATGACGCGCGTGAAATAATCGGTACAGGTAAACAGTAAAGCAGGTATATCGAATCAGTAATCAATGCATGTCCATGTCACTAAGCCTACCAGTCTCTAAGTCTTAAAGTCCAGGTCACTAAATCTATCGTCAGTCCAAGAGTGAGCGTCAACCACTGCAGGAGTATCCCTAACCCAAGGGTAGGCCCCAGGGGTAAGGGAACACGGGCCCGAATCTCGCTCGCTAATAATCAGTAATATCACCCATATGACTCCCAAAATCGCTGTATATGCCGGCAGTGGGACTCCCGAGATTCCGTTGATCGAACTCACACTCAAATCACCCCATACCCACGGTCTACATCAAATACCGACCATAAACCCAAATACTAGTCGGTCTATGATAAGTCTACGCGAGAACTGGAGACAGGATCTCCAAGCATATCTCGACTGGTATCCAAGATAAATGGACAGTATTTGACGCCTTACCTATGACACTAATATAAGTGCTTCCATAACCGTCCCACGCCAGTTATAGTTACACTTACATATGCCCCATAGGCGTCGACAATGCAATAATTAACTGGTTCCGCTGATTGTGTACAAGTACGTGTCACTTTCACTATTCAATCACGCATATACACTAACGTACTTGCCACAATCTAATCACTAATATTTATCACTGGGTAATGTATCACGGTCACTAAATTATCAATGTATATGACCACTACTCAATGAGGATATAACCGCTACATGATATGATGAGAATGCAATTGATTACGATATGAATAAAAATATCAGCAGCCAGTGTCCTACCACTTGCATAATTTACTATAAATCACACGTGCAGAATTTAGCAAAACAATATAAAAGGGGTAAGCAGTATATTTAATTATCTGTACAGAAAAATTGGTTTCACGTCAATCGGGTTTCAGATTTGCTAGTTATGGTCATTTCATTTTAAGTGTTCACTACGGGAAATCTAGTTTCTGAACTGGAAGTCCGTTTCGTAACGCATTTTACTCCCAGTTAGGGGCATAATTAGGCGACGCTACAGTTGGATAATATTTAGATTTAACAGTTAAGTTTCCAACCTATCAGACGGATCGATAACTTTCGTTGTGTGTTGAGAGTTATGCAATGTTTAATATCAGGACATGTGTTCTGTCCCTGCTTGGGACAACAATACGTACCGATGGTTTAAAATGTGATTAAATTAGAAAACGATGATAAAAACGAATGAAACCACTTTCAATATTTAGCTAACAGATTTATCTTCGCCACGGTATAGGAAACATTCGATAAAAATATGACTTTTAAACGAATGGAGGTGCCGCGGTTTTAATGAATAAATAGTTACGGAAAATTTCGGCAGTATCTCCTCTGTATTTTCTAAACTCCCAAATTGGGATACAATAAAAATATTGAAAATGAACATATAATATAGTGTGGATAGACACAGGCGATAAAATACTAATAGCCGCACGATCAGGCATTAAAATATCATAAAGCCACACAGTCGGGCAAATACCATAAATCAAACCCACACTCGATATATAATTTAAGGCGGTAAAAGACCACTACAACGATTCTAAGCGACATGAATGAATTAATACTAAAACAAGTAACAATAATTCATGATATGTACAATATATTCTGTGGTAGTTAATTATAATTAAATATTAATTATAGAATGATGATAAAAGATAATGAAGCATAACCATTTATATAATTAAAGCATACTTCTTTTGTTATGTGAGAAATCATTATTTATAGTAGTACTTATGCATAATGTTAGTGTTCTGTGAATGTACAGTAGTATTCAATTTTCATTGGATAATTCTTTTATATATATATATATATATATATATATATATATATATATATATATATATATATATATATAATGTAGGTATAATCAAGAAGAAATCAAATTAAGCCAAGTCCTCGAACATAGGCAAGCAAGTGATAAGCTGTGCTGAACTTGAGACGGGTTTCCAAACTCTCCTGTAAGATCCTCCAAAAGTGCGAAACAAATATGGTGTCTCGATCTGACACAATGCTGACCGGAACTCCGTGAAGTCGCACTATCTCCTGCATGTATCTCTCCGTAAGTGACTCTGTCGACTGTCCCACTCGGAAGGGTATAAAGTGTGCAGCTTTCGTGAGGCGGTCGACGATAATCCAAACGGCGTTGTTGCCCTTAGGGTTCCGTGGTAAGGCCGTCACAAAATCTATAGTGATGTGCTCTCACTTCCATTCTGGTATCGGAAGCGGTTGTAACAGTCTCGCTGTCCTCTGATGTTCCGCCTTCACTTGCTGGCATACCAAGCACCTGGATACAAACCATGCAATTTCTCGCTTCATCCCGTTCCACCAAAAGTGCTGTTTTAGATCTCGATACATTTTCATGCCTCCCGGATGCACAGAATAAGCTGAACTAAGAGCCTCGGCTAGTACCTCCTATCGAACATCCGCTTTGGGTACGCAGAGTCTGCTACCGAATCTCAGAGAACTGTCTTCATGTATGAGTAAGTCTGTCCTCAGTCCGGCTTCCACCTGCTCTCTGAACTTCTACAATCTAAGATCATCAGCTTGTGTAGCCTTAATGCGATCTACAAATGAAGACTGCACCTGTAACTGCTAAAACTGTCTGATTGCACTCGGTGTAATAATCCCTAGTTCGAGCCTTTGAAAACCCTCAATGAGCTCCCCTGCCTGGTCAACATTATGACCGCTGGCTTGCGACTGAGGGCGTCGAGTACAACATTTACTTTTCCTCTGATGGTACTGTAAATTCCAAGTCGTAATCCGCCCCTTGTTATAGCCGTTGGCGTTGTCTCATATTCAATTCTCTATGAGTGAACATGTATTTCAGACTCTTGTGATCCGTATACACTTCCACCTTTTTGCCCAGTAAGTAATGTCTCCAGATCTTTCATGTGAAAACCACTGCGGCTAACTCCAAGTCGCGTGTTGGGTAATTCCCCTCGTGATTCTTCAGCTGCCGTGAGGCATAAGCAACTACTTGACCGTTTTGCATCAGAATGCAACTTCAACCCTTCCATAAATCATCGTCGGGTATCACCACACCATCTGAATCGTCTGGCCCTGTAAGAATAGATTCTGAGGTCAATTTATGTTTCAGTATCTCAAAAGCCTGAGTACATTCCTCTGTCCATACGCAAGGCACTTCCTTCCAAGTCAGCTAAATTGGGGGGTTGGATGATTACAAAGTTCAAGGATGAGATAAAATAATTACTTGTAATAAGAGAAAGAAATGTTGTAAGAAGGATCAATTTATGAATCAAGCGAGCTTAAAAGTACAATACTTCAAGAAAAATTTGATCGAACCGAAACTTTATTATTCAAAAAATCTTGACAGAGTACAATTGAGAGATAAACTTGGCCCTAAACTATACATCATTATTATTTGGCCCTAAGAAAAATAATAAGTTGCGTCAGTCGCGATTGTGGAAGTTCAATAAGTTGCGATATGCTCTCGCGCTAAGATGAGGGCGTCCATTCCTAAAGTGTCCTGCCTGAATAACTGCTTGAGGTTCATCAGCCTCGAGCTCCTCTTCACTCGAGATTTCATCCTCCCACTCCTCCTGGACTGGAGCTTCGTCTTCGGATGCTCCCCCATAGGCTTTTCTTCTCCTAACTCTTCCTTTTCGGCGGGAGCTTCCTCATCAGAATCCTCCTCTATATGTTCTGCCTCTTCCGGGTCCCCTTCTGGATCCTCTTGCATAGGGTCTTTCTCAGGATTCTTCTCTTTAGGATCCTCATCTGAATCCTCCTCTATTGCGTTTTCCCGTGGGTCTTCTTCTATCGGGTCTTCTTCGGGATTCTCCTTCTCATGGTCTTCTTCTGGGTCCCCTTCCACTGCATGTTCCTATGGATCCTCTTCTATTGGGTCTTCTTCGGGATCCTCTTCTTCAGGGTCCTCTTCTGGGTCTTCCTTTTCATCGTCCGAATCATTAATCATATTGATCTCTGGAATTGCGACATCGACTTCCTTGTCCTCGGATTCGCTGTCGTCGAAGATGAACTGTGGTCCATCGACCTCGTCATTTGAACTCATTAATATACAGTCGAAAGAAATGCAGGACCGGGTGTCCTCATCAAGAAGCGGTGCTGCCCCAGGGTTGGCCATGGCCTGAAAAGTAAGGGTCATGATAAGATAGTAGAACACGAATGAAAGTAACGATTAATGATGCGGAGCACGAGGAAAAGATAAAATAGATAAGATTCAAAACATGAACTTGAGTGGTGATGCACAAGTGGTATACGGAAGTGAAAGCAAATAAACAAAGTATGATTTAAGGGACCCCTAAATTGAACTGCAATTTTATTCTAAACCCAAGACTCTGATACCAACAAAACCATGTCACACCCCGCTTCTCAACATACGGAATACAAGGGTGATAAGGCCAGTCATACTCCTACGATCAATGAGAGATCCTGTCGTAGTCACATTTCGGCTTCTAACATTATATGGTAATCAGTAAAATACAATATGGGTAAAGAGAATGCAGTCACTAAAACTATCGGATATAAAGAAATCTGAGCTCAATGGAAGTAAGCAAAAATGCAACTAACCAGGAATGTCAATAAAGAAATGTAACTGGTTCACTAGTCTGGATCTTCACCTTCTCCTCGACATCAAGCGAATCTACCTCTATCACTGAGCATGCATACTCAGGTCGACAAAGTGATATAATAGCAATTATTATAACAATAATAAAAGACAAGAAAATGAAAGTAATAACGGTGAAAAATAAAATGCAGGTAATCAATATGTCACTAACTGATGCAATGTTTGATATGTGTCCCTATCGGTCTCTAAGTCACTTTTGAAATCGAGTTGTGGAAAGGAGGATCGTGTTTAACGAGGATCTCGTACATACCCGAGACTACGGCCCGCTATCGCCCCTTGTCAGCCGGACCGCTAGGCCCAACCTAATATATAAGAGTCGCTGTTCGAATGATCATCCTCTAAATCACTGTTCTCGCTAAATACAATTCTCTTTCCACTTCGATTTTCCCCTTTTTCCCCAGTTTTCACTATTCATGAGTATGGGCTAGTTATGTACAAGTACGCATTAATAACACGATTTCCTTCATTGTTCACTGTATGGTTCATTATCACGAATCACTCACTATTCATTGGCGTACTTTCACAACCACACCAATACTACACGCGTTTGACAATGCAATATACACTGAGAGTTAACACGAATGTTCGCTATCACTAAAGGTCTTGTAGTCAGGTAGAACTATGAGTCATGCCGCTAAACAGTTCATGTGCAGTATGAGTCGTTATGCATCTTATGAACATAGAAAATTCGTATTAAATCATGCATTCATAATTAAGCAAAAAGATATAAAAGCGGTAATAAGTAAACTCAGTCGGAAGTTCAACAAAATTAATTTCAGGACAATCGGATTTCGGGTTTGCAAGTTACAGTCGTTTCATTTTAAGTGTTCGCTGCTGGAAATTCAGTTCCTGAACTGAATGTCCATTTCGCAATACAATTTTCATCCTGTTGGGATCAAAATTAGGCGACGCTATGGTTGAATGAAGTTTAGGTTCATCAGTTAGGTTCCCAACGAACCAGACGGATCGATGATATCCATGGTGTACTGGAAGTTATGCACTGTACAACAATGAGGTATAAGTTCTGTCCCTGTTTGGGTCTACTATACGTTCTGTTAATCTAAAATACAGTTTAAATAGTAAACGACAGTAGAAATGGATGAAATCACTTTCATTAGTTAGCTAACTGTTTCATCTTCGCTATGGTATAGAGTTCCTCCTTATAACATGTTCATACAGCAGGGTATAAGCATTACAAAATGAGAATCAACAGCCAGTGCTGCTCTAGACTGCAGTCCAGAGCCGCACTCCGAACCAGTTTCCGTCATCTTTTTAGTATAGGATCAGATTAACACTCTTATAGGGTTCTAAGTCGTCGAGTCGTCTTCGATTTGAGATCTCGAACGCAACATTCCAATTTATAATCAATTAACTGTGATTTTTACAAGATTCAGACGCGGAAAATTTCAGTTTTAACGGGCTTAAATGGGAATGACCGATCACGTCAGTAACGACTGTATTTTTCAGCCAAATTATAACACGACGTTCATTACTATACGGGCCAACCTATGTGATCAGTTTCCGTTCCGTCAATTTAACGGGGTTTTTCCCCTCTGGTTTGGCATCGAACATGTACACATTATTGATTCCCAAGTAAAGTATACACTGTATTTATTTTCATCTAGAATGTAATAGATACAATTAGCATGGAGCAAGCAGGGTACTTGCCTGACGACGTGTTGACGACGCACGACAGCGGCAACGACAAGATCGCGCCACGAATGGCACGGCTAGGGTTCGCTGTCGAGGTGGGTTGATCTTGCGATGGTAGGATCTCGATCGTTGGGAGGTGGTGGCGACGCTCGAAGGCGAGGAGACGACGACACAGTTGAGATACTGGAGGTTGATGGAGCTCGGTGGTGGAGGAAAGAGGTGGGTATCGTCGTCGGAGTTGCTCAGAGGGAGGGCTCTGTTGGCGTCGAGGAGGATTGAGGAGCTCGAGTGGCTGCAACGTCGAAGTCCAGGTGATGTAGAGGGAGATGCCGGCGGCGAAACGGGACGGCGACGAGGAGGAGGGAAGAGGTTCGTCGGCGTGTCTTCGTTGAGGAGAGCTCGGCGGGGTGCACGGAGGTGATGGGTTGAGGTGTCTTGGAGTTGTAAGGGGGATGTGAGGAGTGACGATGAGAGGAGGCGAGGCTGTTGGGGAGAGTAGTCGGCGAGCGGTGAAGGGTCAAGGAGGAGGCAGGGGTGCAGGGGAAAGTAGTGAGAATGAGGTCTCGGTTTTGCATGGGGAGGAGAGGGAGACGAGGTCGAGAGGGGTGAGTGGGCGTGCGTGAGACCGTGGTCAGAGGCGTGGGGTCGTGGGACGACGAGGAACGGGGCGTGGGGTGAGCGACGACGACGTGGGGGCGCAGTGAAAAAGGAGCGGGAAACGAATGGACGAGTGGGGAAGAGAGGGATGACGGATCGGGTATGGTAAGTGCATGGGCTTGGGTTTGGGTGTTGGGCCGGGAGTTTAGGGAATTAGGATTTGTAGGGAAAAATATGAGTGGGCTGGGTAGGGGAAAGTTGGGCCAAGAAATTTTTAGTTTAGGAAATAAATTCAGAATTAAAAATGTGTATCTAAATTCCTACGGACAAAGTAAATATGGAGAAAATAGAAAAACATTCAAGGGGATTTGGAAAAATATTATGTGAAATTTTTATTGACGGAACCGGGAATTTACAAAATGTGTCAGTAACAAACTTGTGAAATGAAATATCATCTTTAATTTTGTCTATTATTCATAGCAAGAGCATCAATAGTGTTTAGTTTCAGTAGTACAATCATTAGTACATCTGTTACTGGGAACATGAATGTTGTCCATTTCTCAAGGATTTGTCACAATCAATTAGTATCTCCATTATTTCTTTTGCCAAACTTGATGCAAGTCTGGGAGGAGACAGGTGGTGACATGGACCTAATATTAGCTACTGCTTCAAGCTACAAAAAGGATTAATCGACCTAAATCATTCAAAGCATTT
Organism: Agapanthus africanus; assembly: GCA_030015575.1. Taxonomy (NCBI): domain Eukaryota; kingdom Viridiplantae; phylum Streptophyta; class Magnoliopsida; order Asparagales; family Amaryllidaceae; genus Agapanthus; species Agapanthus africanus. The sequence goes on from JASDDO010000014.1 coordinate 14,191,781, forward strand.
AGCAAACAGTCGTGAACTTTGGAACATCAAGAGCCACAAATATTTAATGCTAGAATTGCATGTTAGATGAACAATCATGAAATCAATCCTAAAACCCTAATACTGCAGCAAGACTCTAATACTTCTATACTTTGTTGATCATTGTTTGACTTAAACCGAACCTTTTGCATTGATATATTTGAACTTAGTGGCTATGATATCATCCTAGTCCTTACCGCTCCATCAAAACTTCATACGTGTGGTGAGGGGCGAAGGAAATAGTTTACTTCGACAATTAAAAGTTGAAGTGACTACCATTAGCTTCAAAGCCTATTCTTGGTAAGTTAAGTTTGGGGAATTGTTAAAGGCATATACGATGATAATGATGACGACGAGGTTGACCATATTTGAATTATTACTCCCAATTAGGGGACTTCAATTATGTTAAGCATCTCAAATTTTTTAATTGTTTTTGAGTTGTGCCTTATGGCAGACCTACTGTAAAGGCCTTCTCTGACTCTTCCATTATTGATGCTAACTGCTCATGCATGTACATTTCTTGTTTTTTGTTGTGGAAACATGCAGAAAACTTTAGTATCAATAAATTTCTGTGCAAATAAAAAGTACAAAGCATTGTTTTAATTTTAAATTGTATGTTACCTCTAAGGTCATCTATTTACGGTCTCTTTTTTTTTATATAAAAAATTGGAAAAAAAACATAAAATTCTTTCATTCTATTCCTCATATTAAGCTATCCACGTCATCAACCTTTAATAATATTTTAATTGACTCAGTGAGATTTAAATTTCAAGCATCCTCCATTTATGTCATCTCCATATATATCTTGGTCTCGACATCAAAACAATGTCTATAATTTTATTATCACATCTTAATAATTAAATCACATAATAAGTACTCAAAGTTACAGATCATAAAATATATTATCGTCAACGTGCATCGCACATGCAAAATACTTGTGTTGTTAACTGTAGCTTATCATTTCATGTACCCTATGTAGCATGGGTTCGGATACGGGTACGGGATACAATACAATACGGATTCACAATTCCCAAAAAAACAGGATACACGATACGTTTCTATATCACTTTAATATTAACTAAATGTGGATTTATATTAAGCTATACATACCAAATATAACAATATAAATATATGATGACATTATATTAGATATTCAATACACTTTCAAACTTTTGAGTGCCTTACTTTTCGAGAGAAAGAAAAGATGCGTCAATTTGAGGGATGTTGGCGAGACATTTACAAGCCCGAATGAATCCGAGACTTTCCGAGAATCTCAAACTTCGATATACAATCGGGGACAATTCGTGAGGCATTTACAAGTATCCGTGCTTCATAGCATGTACGGACATATCATATATAAATAGTTTGTTGCTTATAATTGTAAATCGGAGAAAGTATGAGAAACGGATGGAGATGGTGTGACAACTTGATTCACATCTATAAAGAGCACAAACTTCATCTTCGTCATCTAAGTCTTTACTCATCTAACATTAATAGCTATGGACCAGAAGGGTTCACAAAAGATTTGACAAAAGTTTAAGAAACATGTCCAAAAAATGAGTGTGGCTGAAATAAAAATATTAAAATGGATGAGTGCTAATATATTGCAAGACAGGATAAGAAACAAGTGTATATCCGTAACAAGGTAGAGATAGCTTCTATAGAGGATAAGATGCGGAAGAACCAATTGAGATGGTTTGGATATATTCAACGAAAACCAATCAATACTCCGGTTAAACAAAATGAGAGCAACTAGAGGTAAGGATAGACCTAAACGAATATGGATAGAGAATGATATATTAATTATTGATTTGACCGAGAAGACCATTCTTAATAGAGCGGAATGGAAGAGAATGATTCATATAACCGACCCAAAAGATTTGGGATGAAGGCTTGTCGTCGTCGTCGTGGTGATTGTCTGTTACCTTCAAATTAATCTTATCACAATTAATGTCAAGGCTTTGGTTGAGGAAACTATAGCGAAGAGAGGGGCTTGACATGATCCTAAAAGACCAATTGGCATCCTTAATATCAGAGAAAAACCAGTTGGCATCTATCAAGAAGAAAGGAAGAGATAATAGATCGCCATAAGAAGTTGCAATCAAGTCAGAGGGACAAATAAAACCAAGAGGCAAACGGAAAGCATTTTCAAATATAAAAAGCACAGGTTAATGACTTAATAGATTAAATTACAGTGTCGATTATATTTTGTCATCGGTTCAAAGAACTGGCAAAAGAGAGATAACAAGCATGTGTCATGAAAAAGATGGGAGATAATATGCTCTCCAATCAGAGACTTCTAACTGGTCTTGTTCTATAAATCTGAATCTTGAATGTTCGGAAATTTTAGATACAGTAATGATCCTGGTAAAACAACATGTAATTACCGTTGCAAAGATAACTTGGAATTTATTTTTTTATCGAGGGTCGTTAAGACATTTTGTACATGATTAATGCTTTACATGCCGACTATCTAAACTCATACTACTACAGAATATTTTAACTCAGGTACTGAGTTCTGATCCCACCTTCTTTTCTTTTTGGGAGGAAATTCGGATATAAAATTCATTTCCCATCATAATATTTCCATGAAAACTAAGCTTAATTGGAATGTAAACTTTTTCAGATATAAGTTTTATATTTGCTCTAACATAGAGATGCATAAGATTCAAGATGTATTCTTATTTGCTCAACTTCCTTTCTTCAAAGTTTTACTGTAATTTAGAAGTTTAACTGAGTTAAGGTAAACTCCAGAATAAATTACATCTTCATGAAAAATAAAGATAGCTTTACTCATGAAGTTATATATCTTTCGTTATCTGGTACTAGCTCTACCCAAATTAATGGAATCTATCATATCACAGGCAACTCCACCTACTATTCGTCTGAACAGGATCTACCTCCGGCGACTATCCTTTCGTTTGATCTGAACAGGATTTTGCCTGGGTTTCTTCCATAACTACAAACTAATTTCACCACTCTATATATAGTACGTGCTATACAAACATACATTTATACAATGGATCCAAGTTAGATTTGATCATAAATGTGGATTTTCTGTTCCATACCAAATTCTAGTACCTTCTATATGTATCTTAGAGTTTAATTCCCATAGCAAATCTATTATCAACCATTCTAGAGTGCTCCCATATATCTAGTGGAATCTGGAATGACGGAAGTCAACTAATAATTTAGGATCATGAACGCCCTTTTTTTGTTTCCATACTTTTCTTAATCAAGAAATCGGCACTTTTAATTGGAGAGTAGTTGATGTCATTTCAACATATGGTCGTAGAACATTTTCATGCAGATGTTGTATGCAGAAGTTGCTTCTATAGTTTTCATACAAATTATGCATGCAGAGGTTGTATTCTATATGTGCGGATTTGCTTCTATAGTTTTCATACAAATTATGCATGAAGAGGTTGTATTCTATATGTGCGGCCATGCAGAGCACAAGACTATGCATGCTGAGATGATTTCAACTGCTAAACTTTATGGGATTTAATTTTATCTGTGGTCAATAAAGCTAGATACCTCAAACACAAGCTCCAGACCACAAAGCTTTTATTATAATATTACTTCCATGCCTTCATGGGGTCTCCCCCCTCCACCTACGAGAATCTAAATTCAAAACTTTATTCTGTTGCATTATTTCATCAAATTAAAGGAGATATTCCCAGTTTCCAACTTTAGGTGTGATGAGGATCCTCAACTATAGCATGTCTCCTTTCAAAAAGAAACAAAACCCATTTTCTGAAAACGTCAATATAATAGATGAAATGTCTTGAAATCCTAATCTACTTATCATCATCATCAATGCGTTTTCTCATTGAACTGGGGTCGACTATGGAAGCAAGGCTGTAAGGTTTTATAACTGACATTCCTTCTCTTTGTTAATATAAAATCAGTGGCCTAGGAAATCGAGGACCAAGCGAGGGCCATAATTGCAAAGGATAAATCGGCATTCTACTAACGGAGGAAAAAAGGTCAAGACGGAAGGAAAATGTGATCTAAAAAAGTAAAGAGATGAGTGTTTACCGCCGAAAACCGGTAAGATGAACTGGGATTTGACTTCTAGCCTGAATTTGGGGGCAGATGCATAGGTTTGATCCATTCATCTCTCCGAAAACACTAGGTTGATTTATAGTACCGTATATCAGAAGTTTGGAATGATGCGACCGATATAACCGACTTTAGATTATCTTTCATGAATGAGAGATTTATTGTTTGTGAGGACATATTTTTCCTACAAGCGTAAACCCCTCTAATTAATTACATTGTCGTGTGTGACGACGAGTTTCTGCACTTTAAGTCGTTTCCTTTATATGTCTGTCTTGGTTTTTTATTTTGGGTTGCCCTTGGATTGTATGCGGAGACTAGTTTTGTCATCGTTCGTAGAGCACGGATTAGTCCAAATCCGTACTTATTTTATATTTTTGATATTTGGGTCAAGCATTGCTTGGCGGGAATGCTTAAGGGGGTCCATGTTAGTAGCTTGATTTGTTAATGGAAGTGAACTTATGTTTCAATTCTCATATTTGTGAAGTCTATCGGTTCACATAAGAGCAGTAACTATGTCTAAGGACGTGTTAGTTTTATTTGAGAACTAAGGTCTACTTAGAGGGTTTTAGAGAGCATATGCTCTGTCTATGGACACATGGTCTCATTTGAAAACTAGATCAACCTAGATGATTTGGCCATATATTGGAAGTTTTGCTCTCTATAGATCATTGGATCATCAATGAAGCCTATGCTTCCATACTTAGCCAATCTGCCAAGTTTTCAAGTTTTGGCTTGGCATCATTCGCACTTATTCTTAGAAAACATGTACGCATGGCACTTGTTCTTGTGCGCTGCACGTGATGCGCATGCCTTGCACTACGCTTGGTGGGTCATGGCACTTGCGCCGGTACGTTGCATGTGGTGCACATGCGCATTGTCCTGGGTTTCGGCGATGATGCAATCATGTGCGTTGCACGACGTGCGCATGTGCAATACTTGCAAAGAATGCCTTTGGTATTGCGCATCTGTTAGGATGTGCCCTATCATGAGGAAAGTTATTAACTTTCGAGAAAACAATGGCTTTCAATGAAGCAAATGCTTCAGGTCCATATTTCTTGTTCTCGTGATGAAAATCGAAGATTTTCCAGAAAGCTTTGCTTTCGTTTAGGAGCGTATGCTTTGGTTCATGATCTTTCATCATGTTTTTGATGAAAAGTGTATGTCCTTTGCGGGAACCTTGTTCCATTAAGCCTATACTTTGTTTCTTTCATTGTTCTTTGATGGTTTTTCCATTTCATGGAGAAAAAGTTCAAGTCTTTTCAAGATCTTTGATTTTATGTACAGAGTCGAGGCTCTAATGAAGCTGAAGCTTTTAAGAAGATGAGGAGGAATGAGACTTTCTTCTTTATTTACCTAGTTTTTTCTAGGGTTTTGAAGAACCGGTTCTTCTTTGATGGAGGTTTCGGTCTCTTAAGAAAATTTCTCTCTATTGCAAGATGATGATGATCCTTCCTCCTCTTTTCTCCTCTAGAGATTTTTCTCCCAAGTGTCCTATTTATAAGAGGGTGGTTAGGGTAAATCCTTAACTACCAGATTTGAATTGATACTTATCAATTCAAGGCGCACTGCGCATCGTTGGATCGTTGATCCAGAGATCTTGTTCAAAAAGATCATTCAGGAAGATTTTCTTCCAAGTGAAGCTTTGCTTCGATCTAAAGCTTGAGCTTCAAAGGGTTGCGCTACGTGCATTGCACATGACGCAGCACACCCGCATATAGCACATGCACAACGTGCATTGCACGTAGCACTGCATATATGCAGAAGGAGTTTGCACAACGTGCATTGCATGTGAAACTTGCGCATTGTGCACCGTGGAGTTTGCGCTCCAAGCAAAGGTATGCCCTAATTTTGAGCGGGAACAAATGCCCCCCGCCACTGCACCCACATGCATTGCACGTAGGTGAAGTGGTGTGCACTTGTGCACCGTTGGATCGTCTCAAGATCGGGGGAATCTGAACTGACCCCATACCTCTATAAATAGAGCATAAGCTTTAAGGGTTGAGGTTGCACCTCTTTAATCTTTCTTGATTTTCTTGAGAACTTGTTCTCCTTAGAACCTTTGCTCTCAACGAAGCTTAAGCTTCTCCCTCTTTTGAATTTTGACAAAAGAACATTCTTTGTCAAATCAAGATGAAGATATGGTCTTCCAGAGATTTTGAAGCTTGTGCTCAATTAGAAAATCTTTAGATTTTCTATATAGTGCATGCTCTAAGGCCCAACCTTAATGGGTCTACTTTGACCCAGTAGGCCTCTTAGCTCTGAAGCTAGAGACTCCACACTATCAACTTACAGTGTTTTCTTGCACTTTGAGCTAACGCTCCTTTTGTCTTTCTTTCTCGCGTACTATGGATGATCATCTGTACAAAATTAAGGATATCATCTCTTATGCCAACATCCGCTCTTACAGGCCAGACTATACGGACGCCCAATGTGAAGCTGTGCTACGCCATTTCGAGGACCATTGTGGGCGATTGCTTCCTCGCCGCTTTGCCCTTCTGGAGATGACTTTTAAATCAATCTCGGATACTTTGCCTGAGCTCTCTGAGGAGATGCCGTTCCAGGCACTTGATCAAGCCGAAGACAAAGTGCACTCGGTCTACCTGATGGGCATAATCTCCAAAAATCGGAGGGGCCGCGCGATTACTCTCTTGCACCAAATTTATCAGCAGAAGACGATCATATCGTCATATGCGAGGATAGAAAATACCAGTGGAGATCCTGAAGCTTGTCTTTGTGAACGAAAGCATAAAGCAATGGAAGAGGATGCCAGGGAGGCCTTGTTTGGCTTTATTTTCGAGTTAATTAACCCTTGTACCAATGCTAGTATATTGCCTCTCTGAGTTGTGACCGATGTTCGTCTTTTATTTCCTTACACTTGTTTTATATCGATACTCTTTCTTCTACTTTTTTACGTATGAATGAAAAAACCTTTTTGTGCGTTTAATATTGTGCTTATGCGAATTTCACTTCTTTCTTTCTGTTTGTGCCTTAATGACCTGGTTTAGTTTATGTACCCGTCTCAAAGTGTTTAATTTATCCTCCTTTTAGAAATGAATAAACTCATTCTGACATTAAACATAGAACCCCCGTTAACATAGGAGGTTGTCAAGATTATAGTACTGGGTGTAGTCCATCACACCATTGTGTTAATTGATTTCTTCTAGATTTGCAATCCTTCAAAACACTGTTAGAGTAACCACGCACTTGCTGTATCTCCAATCCTTTCTGAATTGGATACGTCCCAAGTAATTTTCCTAAACGAATATATAAATGGATATCAGAGATTCAGTGTTAGACGCCACCATGACACTTTATCTTGGGGTCAGATGAAAGTATTCCTTGAGAGGGTGAATAGGAATATACTACTGATATCCCCAAACTAAAAATTCTAAACTATACTTGCAAATACAAACCACAATTGAATAGCTAAGTAAAGGATAATCTAATAAAGATAGAGGCTAAGCTAATTACAATTGTGCAACATAAACCACAAGCAAGTAACAATATCGAGTAAAGAGCATATAGATATCTAGCATGCAATTTCTAAACTAATAAGCAAAAATGATAAGAAATTGCTAACTCAAACATGAGTGATTGCCCGTTCCACTAAACACGGTTTTTTCGGAGACACACATGTTGCGCACCCGCAACCCCGTTTCCGGTGGAGGTTGGCATTTCCCACATGCCAAAATGTTATACAACTCACAAGCCAAAATGCTTCGCTCGCCATTTCCCACCTGAGATTGGCATGAGAATATTATCTCCTCCTTGTTCTCGGAGTCGCTTCTAAAGACCGGAATAGGAGCCTCCGTTTCTGCTTGCTCTTCCCTTCCGATGCGGGTTTACCATATTTTTCGGTGTCTTCAAAGTCGGGCAAGAAATACTTGGCATCTTCGCATTTACGCACTTCGATCACAAAGAAGGGGTTAAGTTCTCCTCTGATGATGTGCCCTTTGCCGTTTTTGAAATACTTCATACACTGATGCAGTGTAGACGGAATGACGTTGTACTCGTATAGTCAGGGTCTACCGAGTAAAGCCTTATAGCATTTTTTGGCGTCAATGACATGGATCTTGACATCAGTGACGGGTTGTCCGAACCGAAGTGTCAGCACTACGGACTCACAGGTTCGAGAAGACTGGAAATCAAACCCGGAGATCGTGATCTTTTCTCGAGCAAGATACTTGGTGTCCATGGCCAGCTCTTTGAGCACCTTCACATTGAGCAGGTTGACCGGGAATCCATTGTCGACGAGAATCTTATTTATCCTCACATTTTCGCAGTATTCAACCACATAGATCGGTTGATTATGTTCGAACGTCCATAGAAGGAGATCTTCGCTAAAGGTTATATCAGCAATATGTACTTCTGCCAATTCAGTTTTTATTTCTTCCTCGGCAAAGAAAACTTGGAACTAATCAGGCTCGTTTAAAGCCTTGATTGGGGACTCCCGCGGTTCTTTTGACAAGAGTAGAACATTATATATGCTCAAGTGCGATGATAACTTCTTTAGGTGCGCAAGAACGTTATAGTCCACCTTGGTTTTCTTCGGTGGGTTCTTGGCAGTGAGGTCTTTGTCAACTTCTTCGTTGACCTTAATTTCTTCAGTCACTTTCTCTTTCTCTTTATCCTGCTTCTTTGAAGCTTTGTTTGTGGGCCCGAGATTTTTCTCGGGAAGGATGCGATTGCGCAGCTAAATGTTGTCACAAGCTTTCGTCTCTTCTTATTTTTCCGATGCGGAGCTTGCGAATGAATGCGGATTGAAAACGACCACATCTTCAGAATCACTCCCGAAGGTAGAAACTTTGCCCCATTTTCCTTTTGGAGGTTGAGCTTTATGAGAAACTATGTGGCAATTTTCCACTATTGATTTCATTCTGTCGCCTGTCTCAGATTCGTCATCCTCAAGCTGACGAGCACGAGCCCTTCGCTTTTTCTTCTTCAATTTTCTTCCGTGGGAGACATACCCCAACCACCATTTCTTAAATACATTGCATTTATTGATAGGATGTGAGATTCTTCGGTGATAAAGACAATATTTCAGATGTCCTTTCCCACCATCGAAATACGGCACCCCGGGAGTATACAACATGAAGGGTGGTAGTTTCATCCTTTTTGACAAGGTTTTGGCGAACCACTTCTCGACCTTGGCCTTACTTCTGCACTTTATGGCTAGAGATTGCTTTAGTTGGGAGGTATCATGACACGTCCCTTCCGTGGCTTGTTTGCTTAGGCGCAATCGCTTGGCCTTTTCATAGATGGTCGTTTCGTGCCTTATAATATCCTCACTCTCTTGAACAGCTTCTTTTATCAGCGTATCAATCGGATCTTCTTATGGCAGGCTTAGAGCACTTTGTGCGGATCCTGCCCCCTGCTTAATCATGTTGTTTACTAACGAAGTGTCTTTATCTGATGCTGGCGGAGTATCTTCATCCGATACAAAAGAGTAGGAGACCATGTGGCTACTTTCCAAATGCTCTTCTTCTTCCGCTAGGTCCTCTTCTTCAGCATTGCTGTTTTTGAAGATATGCTGGAGGAATTTCTCGAGCGTAATTAGAATGTGCGCCTTCTCATTAAATTCTTCTAACGGATCAATGTACTTTTGAAGGTCTGTACGCTTGTCGACGTATTCGTCAGGCTGTACGGGTTTCTTGGTTTTCTTTTTCTTCTTCTTAGAACATGGGATTGAAAGGCTTTTCTCCTTATCATCGACCTTTGTTGTAGGACGTGGCATTAGCATCCCTTCAATGATGTGCTGTTCAAGCGGGTTTTTCTACTTGATCGCGGGGTAAGCGCGTAGCTCTTTTAGCATTCTCTTAGTTTTTTATGAGAGGACCATTTCCTATGGGCTTTTCGTTACCATTGAGCAAAAGGCTTCCTGCCGCATCAGCTTTCTTTGGGATGTCTCTATGGCGGACCCACCTTCCAGCTATCGATCGGCATGATTTTGCCCTGCTTGTACTGATCTTTGACCCAGTTCTTGAATACAAAGTAGTATTCAATCGGGTGGCTTATAGCCAGATGGTATGGGTAGTAATTACGGTCGTTGAACGCGTTTTGCTTGTGCTGGTCGCCGTGGTTTAGGTAACGACAGCATGCGATTCTTCATGGCAAGGTCCAACGGCTTCTTCATCTTGTCACGAGAAAAGGAGTATTCATGCATTAGCTTTTCTTCGAGGGTAGGGCCCGAACGGTTATCATTTCGACGGCCAGGTGCTTTGAAGCCGCCTGCTGCTGCTGAGCATTGGCGACAAACGCCGCTTTGTTCTTATTCTTGCTGTATCGATAGTCCTCTCCTGTGGAGGATACTCGGTCAATTTGCTCCGGTTGAACCAGCTTGTCAAGAAGCTCTTGATATATAGTAGGCTTGGTAAAGGATAAGAACGGATAGACCTTCAAGTGCGGGTCGAGAGTGCCGATGAACATCTCGACGGCCGAAGGTTCGGTGATGGGTTGCTTACATTTTGAAGCAAGATTCCTCCACTGGATAGCATATTGCACTAGTGTTTCGTTCGATTTCACCCTCTCGTTGATTAGCGCGGAGATCGTAGTACGCTCGCTTGCGCTAACGAACCTTTGCATGAAGAGCAGCTCGATGTCAGCAAAGGTCTCTACAGAGTTATTTGGGAGCTCCGACTACCATTCAAAGGCACTATTTGCCAGGCTACTGATGAATCGTCGGAGGATTAACTTATCACGGCTTCCGGTGCTACCGCACATTGCTCTGAGCTATGCGATATGCTGGTAGGGAATCCCCGTTTCCCAGAAAATATTGAACTTCGAGGTAGTATATCCCGGAAGGTATTGCTTCTGGTTGTACCACGCTGGATATGGACGACCGGTCTTGATCAACTTGGCGTTTGCTTCGTTAGCAGTAAGAAGTTTGACCTATTGAACGATGTACTCGTTGAGCTGAGCTTTTGAGATAGTTTCATCTTTTGAAATTGAAAGGGCCTACAAAGAACTTGTGGCATCTCCCTTCTCATTATCAGGGATCACCGGTGACTTCGACCGACGATTCTGATAGCCGGGCCATCATCCCACACATCTTCTGCATGAAGAGGCCATTTTGTTCATATTGATGGCCATTTCTGCTGCCTGTTTATCTTTCTTGTCAAGGGAACGTTTCAAGGAGTCAACATTAGACCCTTAACCTGCAAGATCTCGTTTGTCTTCCAGACGAGCTTTGGACGGAGGCTGACAAGCGTTGCTGCTTGAGTGGCTAATTCCTGCAGCTCTTACTGCCTTTGGGCTGCAGTCAGAGACCGAGTATGGGGTCTATGACCGGTGGAAGCGTTATTTTCACTTTCGTTGATATGAATCATTCGCATGATGTGGACTACTTCGGCCTCGTGCATAGAGCTTCTGACATTTCGCCTTTTGGGATTTACCCTAGATGGCAGGGATCTCTCTGGCCTTTGCCTCTTTGGGAGGATCACCTCAAATTTGAGAACTGGTTTATCAGCCTTTGGCTGATTCTCGACTTTCCCCAATTTCGAAGAAGGCTTGGTGTTGATTTCATAGTTGCAGACTTTCTTTCGGACTTTGTAGATTCTAAAAGAGAGTCGCAGCGGCGGGAGAACAATTTTCTGTTCATTGGACGCCTCCACGGGTGGTGGAGACTTCTTCAAGATAGCGGAAAGTGGGTTTCGTCTAACCTTTTTCAGCGGTTCAAAACTGTTCTTTGTTGGAACAACCACATTGATAGTGGGCATCGGTGGAGTTAGCCCTGATGGGGAGATACCCCCAGTCTGTCTTTGCCGACGCCGGTAACGACGTCGAGCGCATCTTGAAACATGAGCTTCTTCAGTTTTGGAGCTTCATCGGTATGCCACATGTATGGTTTCGAAGCTTGAGGTGTCAGTCATTTGACATCTTAGGCAGAGTAGGAGATTGAGGTGCCAGTCTATGAAAGATAGACTATCTTGGAGATGAAGAACCCTTTGGCGTCTCAAGAGTACCACGAGCTGCAGGTGCCAGCCTCTTGATGATTGATTTTTTAGAGCGGCCGAAATGATTGAAGTGTCCAGAGTAATGAAGGTCAACCTTTTAAAGACTGGGTTCTTTGATATCGCGGGCTTCTTTGATGGATCTACGGAGCTTGTGTTCAGCCTCTTAAAAACCGAGCCTTCTAGTTTTCCAGGCTTCTCAGAAAGGCATGTGGAACTTGTTGCCGGCCTGTCAAAGGCTGACTTCTTCGGAGCTTCTTCCCTTGGCGTTAAGACACTAATGGTCGGGAGGGCAGGCACCTGCCTAAATTGAAACCAGTTCAATTCTTGCATAAGCTGGGCCGTAGGGATGCAAAGCATTAGGGCGATGAACTGACCGGACATGATCAGCTGAGGTGCGATGGTCTTGGAGTTGCAGTTGCAGTTCGTGCAGGGAGCCATTAAGATTTGCACAGGAGATAGAACACCGGTTTCAGTACCACGAAATCGAAGAGCAACCATATAAAGACTGCGATTTTGTTCGCGAAAACAAGCCACAGGAAGTGCGGAGTAGAAAGAGAAAAATTGTCTCACCGGGCATGTCAGAATCTGTTTACTGCCGAAAACCGGTCAGACGAACTAGAATTGGATGTCTAGCCTAAATTTGAGGGCGGATGCATAACTTTGATCCATTCACCTCTCCGAAGATACTAAGTTGATCTATAGTGTCGTATATTGGAGGTTTGGAACGATACGACCGATATAATCGACTTCAGATTCCCCCTCACGAATGAGAGGTTTATTGTTTGTGGGGATATATTTTTCCTACAGACGCAAACCCCTGTAGTTAATTACGTTGCCGCGTACGACTTTTTGCACTCCAAGTCGTTTCCTTTATGTATCGTGTCTTTTGGTTTTTTAGTTTGGGTTGCCCTTAGATTACATACGGAGATTGATTTTGTCGTTGCTCGTAGGGTGCAAATTAGTCCAAATCCGTACTTATTTTATGTTTTTGATATTTGGGTCAAGCATTGACGAGGTTCACGTTAGTAGCTTGGTTTGCCAATGAGGATGAACTTAGGTTTCAGTTCTCACATTTGTGAGGTTTAGCGGTTCACATAAGAGCAGAAGTACCGTCTAAGAACATGTTGGTCTCAATTGAGAACTAAGTTCTACTTAGAAGGTTTTGGAGAACATGTGCTCTTCCTAAGCACACATAGTCTCATTTGAAATCTAGGTCAACTTAGATGACTTGGTTATATTTGGAGAGCTTTACTCTCTATAGATCATTGGCTTATCAATGAAGCCTAGGCTTCCATACTTGGCCAATTTTCTAAGTCTTCAAGTTTTTGCTTGGCATCATGCGCACTTATTCTTAGGAAACATGTGTGCATGGCACTAGTTCACGTGCGTTGCACATGATGCGCATGCCTTGCACGGTGCTTGGTGAGTCATGGCACTTGAGCTCGTGCATTGCACGCGGTGCGCATGTGCATTGTCTTAGGTTTTGGCGATGGCTATTATGTGCGTTGTACGAGGTGCGCATGCACAATAATTACAGAGAATGCCTTTGGCATTTGCGCATCTGTTGGGGTGCACCCTATCATTGGGAAAGTTATTAACTTCCGAGAAAGCAATTGCTTTCAATGAAGCAAATGCTTCAAGTCCATATTTCTTGTTCTCTAGATGAAAATCGATGATTTTCCAGAAAGCTTTGCTTTCGTTTTTGAAACGTATGCTTCGGTTCATGATCTTTTCATCATGTTTTTGATGAAAAGAGTATGTCCTTTGCGGGAACTTCGTTCCATGAAGCCTAGGCTTCGTTTCTTTCATTGTTCTCTGATGGTTTTTCCATTTTCATGAAGGAGAAGTTGAAGTCTTTTCAAGATCTTTGATTTTATGCACATAGCCAAGACTCTGACGAAGCTTCAAGGAGATGAGGAGGAAGGAGTCTTTCTTCTTTATTTATCTAGTTTTTTCTAGGGTTTTGAAGAAACAGTTCTTTTTTGATGGAGGCTTCGATCCCTTCAGTAAATTTTTCTCTATCGCAAGATGATGATGATCCTTTCTTCTCTTTTCTCCTCTCAAGATTTTTCTTCCAAATCTCCTATTTATAGGAGAGGAGTAGTTAGGGTAAATCCTTAACTACCGGATTTGAATTGATACTTATCGATTCAAGGTGCACTGCGCGCACCGCGCACCATTGGATCGTTGATCCAGAGATTTTCTTGTTCAGAAATATCAATCAGGAAGATTTTTTCCAAGTGAAGTTTTGCTTCGATATGAAGCTTGCGCTTCAAAGGGTTGCACTTGCGGTATGTGCATTGCACGTGACGCAACGCACCCGCATATGGCACATGCGCAACGTGCATTGCACGTAGCGCCGCACATGTGCAGGAGTTTGCGCACCAAGCATAGACGCCCTAATTTTGGGCGGGAACAATGAGCAGAACATATTTTCAACACTAACGTCGTTCGTTAAAAACTTACTCCTAGTTTGGCAATACATGCTCATATTCACATCCATTTATTCTGGGGGTCGATGGTCTGCAGATGCATGCTAGTAGTGGTCAAAGGATCTAAATACACCCAACTGAATATATAATATTCTATTGCTTTATACAAAAGGATCTAAAATCAGAATGAAGGCATCAATCATGCATACAAGATGAATGTGATAGAGATAATAAAGAGGTAAGTAGGTAAACCAGAATACTATGAATGACCTCAACAGATTGTTAAAGAGGTCTCCGTGTAAGATTGCGTTATTGTTAGAAAGAGAACAATACAATTAAAAGCAGCAAAAATTTATCTGCAGGAATGTGCCACTCCTATACATGCAATATCCTAATATTGTTATGTTAATTTTATTGCTTTTATTATATTCTGAATTAAGATATAGATTTGCGATTAAGTAAAATGCAGCTATAAGGTGAGAAACTCCTCGAAGGCAGAGGAACACTGACCTTTTTTGCCGTTTTTGGAAGGTAAGCGTCTTGATGGAACTCTTATGGTGCAAGTGCAACAGACTTTTTCTCTTTGACATTCTCCTGAAGAGAATTCGATGTGCCGACACAGGAATATTTGTTATCATCATCGTCTTTCTTTGACCATCTTTTGACCGGGTATCTTTCAAAGACGAGAATCCTACGGGGCCGATAAGCAAATAAAACACTTGCGCAAAAAGATATATGCCCAAAGTCAAATCCTTTGTCGTTGTCCCCCTCTATTCATCTTTCAATGAGCATTGGATAATCAGATATGAAGAATTTGGATAAGAAGATGCACACAAAAAATATACCTTGCATAGTATTAGGAATAAACTAATGAATCGAACTACCAGAACTCTGATCATGTCACTTATGTGATTACGAGTGATACCAAATCAGATACATAAGATATACCTTTGGAAGAACAAAGTAGGCAGGACCATTAAGTGCTGGTTCAAGGAATATTGGCTTAAACAGTCTTGGGGCCTAATCTAGGTTTTACAAAGTAGAGACATCTGTTGCAACCGCATTGGCTGCAACAATTCGGACAGTTTTTCTAAATTATTTCATAGCTTTAATCTTTTCATTTTGCTTACAAAACGCCAGAAATGGAAATCACATATCCATTTCATTAAGTTAAGAAGCTCCTAAAGAAATGAAATTGGCCAAAACTGACTCTTTCTACCAACCAAAACAATTCAGTCCTGGTTTGTTTCAGAATGCACCTAAATCCAAACCATTAAAAACCTTAACCTAGTTCGAGAGAAATTGTGGTTATCATGCCTCTACGCCACAAAGAACGAAGGCCTCATGCCCACCCTCACATATATATAGACCCGATTGCTCCCTCTCTTTCACCCACCTCAAATCCATTAGCTAATACGTACTAAGTTAAGAACTAGTTCATCTGCGATGGATAATAGGGCTGATTCTTCTGAAACTTTGAGGTAGGTTATTGCTTCTAATCAATTGCCTGAATTCACTCTTACGCACAATCTTCGTTTAACTCATGTGCATAATGATAACAAACTGGTTGTAGCATACCTTCATTGATACTGTGCATTGCTGATTCTAATCACCAAAAGTCAACGTTTTAAGAGTTTTGCCCATAATTTCTTAGCATAAGGAACAATGGTGGTAAAGGAAGTAACATAAGCACAAAGAAACTTGGTGATATAAGTCAGAACCATTTTTAGCTAAAAATTCGAACTTTTTATATGTGCATGCCAATATTGGCTATATAGACTAATATTTGTTATGCGCAAGTTGGAAAATGGAAAAGGCAACATAAATTAATATAATAATTAGATATATGCCTTAAAGAAATACGTTGAGGATAAAGAAAATTGTAGACCCTCTACTTTGATAGCTCTTCTAATTTTTATGACAAACATGTCTAGTTAATGATGGCATTCATTCTAGAGAAGCTTAATCACATTATATTCATGATATTTGAATATCCCACAAAGAAGAATCTACATTCATGCACCCCGTTTTAACACGTGTATTTGTATTCCTTTACTAGGAACAAGTGTGCAGCTTGCTTTAAGCAATATAACAAGATGGAGCATTTGGTGGAGCACATGAGGGTCTCATATCACTCGGTCCATGAACCCAAGTGTGGGGTTTGTCAAAAGCACTGCAGATCATTCGAGTCTCTAAGGGAGCATCTAATAGGTCAGTGATCGACAACTTTAAAAGTCATATACATCACAAGTTTAATCTACCTTTCGACTTGATGTTAGAACTTGCTTAATTTCCCCCTGTTTTCAAGGTCCATTGCCAAAGATGGAGTGCTCCAAGGTGTTTAATGTTCGAGGGTGCAACTTGTGTTTGAACATTTTTGATAACCAGACTGTGCTAAGAAATCATCGCGGATCATGCCAAATGTATCGTACTGCTTCTGTAAGTTTAAGTTAACTAGAGATATTTTGTTTGAATAAAGTTTATGCATTTTGATCATTCATGAAAGAATGGACAAGATGAGATACAAAAGAAGTTTAAGACGACCTAAAGATGGCCCTATATAAGTGATATTGATCTTGAATACCCTCGGTATAGAGATGGCCGGGTCTAAGAAAAATGAAGACAAATGGTTCGCATCAATATATATTCATTATTGTTAGAAATTTTAATATATATTTGTTATATAAAAGAAGTTATTCACATGTAATAAAAAGAGTATAGATAGTTACGACGACGACGACAATCTTTTAACCCAGATTTTTGGGGTCAGCTAAAAGAGTACATACACATACTGGATCAAAATATTTATACACTTTCTCATCAATAATTGCAAGAGCAGGATATTAGATAAAGTGTTTCTACACCTGTTCTTGTAGGGTCTAATCAATCGTATGTCGAAGTTGGGTTTGCAAAGTTCAACTGACTTTGATTCAGGAGCTCAAGGGACCAAGGTGGCTATGTTAGGCTGCAAAATGGTTGGAGGAGGAAGCGATGGTTCGGTAGATCTCTGCTAGGGTTTGCCTCACCGACGAAGATGAAAACATCATCTTTCATACCTACACCAAACCACAGATACCAGTCACAAACTACAGGTAATAGAAAAAAATAACAACCATTAGATAGTATTGGAATGAAAACTCCCTCGGAGGGATTTATACTCTTATGATACCTACAAGCTTTGACTGATTCCTAGGTACGAAACAACTGGAATAAGACCTGAACACTTGAGAGATGCAATGCCACTGAGGCAAGCACAAAGGAAGATTCAAGATTTCTTATGCAAAGGAGAAGCGATATGGAAAATTCGATCAAGGGGTGGAAAGGCGAGGATTTTGGTAGGGCACAGATTATATCACGACCTTAAAAGTCTTGGAATTGAATACCCATCTTTTCTCATCAGGTGATCATCATTGTTAGTTGACATTAAAGATTTCTCATAAAATATACAATTAGAGCTAAAGTTTTCCAACTTGCATGGTTGTTTTTTTTCCACAGGGACACTGCCAACTATCCCCCATTGATGAAAACAAGCAAGCTTAGCAACTCACTCAAGTATCTAATACAAACCTATCTTGGGTAGGTCTAAATTCTTGCTTCTTATAATCAAAATACTAACAACAAGACACCAATAGTGTCCAAAATCGGCCTAGGCAGCATTCTGACACTGAATTAACATAACGGCGGGGTCATATCAGGACTCCGCTTTATCAACATATTATAGCCACTTATATTTCAATATTTAGCTTCCTTGTATAAGGAGATAATATATCAAGTGGTCCTAGGACCATGATTTTAGGCGAGAGAGAGAGACGCTAGTTATTCTTCCTCCGGTCTTTTCCTCAATTCAGGGGACCTTAAGGACCACTTGTTCCTTCTCCTATAGTTGGCCCTAAACCGATGTTGCATATGTTATACCATGATATATATGCTATATGGTATGAAGTTTATGGGAATATTTTGTTACACGCCCGGCTTCTCTCTAATATTTATATGAAACTTTGCTCCATAGCCGGATCATTTTCATGGGAAAAGGCTTAATGATGATGATGACAGCCATATAATATAAACAGTACTTCAATAGTCCATCAAAATCCTGTTCTGACAACTGGATATAACAAAAATGGCTGTGTTTGGTCATCTTCGAAATATTCATTTCATATACTCAATCATAATTATTTTAAATCATGCCTTCACCTCAAATGTACAGATATGAAATTCAAAATGGAATACAAGATCCATATGAGGACTGTGTGGCAACCATGAGGCTTTATGTACGGATGCGGTCACAGGCTCACCCACGAGACTACTCCTCAGGGTCAGGCGAAGCTCAAACTCATAATAACTTCGCAAGTTCGAGGCAGATGGAACTTGAGAGGATGACTCCAGACTCTTTGCTAGAGATTTCTGCATCTGATTATTACTGTTGGTGCTTGGACAATTAGACAAATTATGGAAAACATGGCTAATAAAATCAGCGTTTTCACTTCTACTCTTATTAGCTAATGTAGCATTCCATTGTGCTGCTATGTATGGTGTGAGGTTTGATTATGTAGTTGAATAAAAATGTATCATGTTTATGAATATAATATGCATTGTCATTTGGATATTAGCTGTAGTCTCTATAGTGATCATCTTTTAATGTCTTCCAAACTTTTCTCAACAATCTATATTTGGAGATGCCGGCCACTCAATATAGGATAATGGAAATCCCTTCTATTGTTCATTGTTTCATCAGCTAAGAACTCAATGGTTGACACTAAGCCTTCTAATTCTATCCCTCATAAAACTTTGTCGTATCTCGCACGCAGCGTTGCTTCATAGCCGATCCATGGGAAAAGGATTTGATGATGATGGCATATCAAAACAGAAATCGTCCGTAAAAATGGGATTAGAATTGAGATGCAAGCAATGCAAAATGTGCGCACGCAAACAAAAGTGTTATGATAACAAACTACCACGATCAATACGAGAAAATGTTGCATGAATAACGAATTTGATTCGTCAATGTTAGGGCCTTTTTTTAAGCTTAGTACCACCATCCAAGTAAATTGCGAGCCTTCTTCGTTATCAAGGACGATTATGCATGCAAAGATATAAACCCATGTATATAAACCAATATATCAAGTAATTGTCTGTACAATTACTGCTATGTGGACTCTTTTTCCTCAAAAAAATTTCAGGTGATTGAAAATCTGTGAATTCCTAATTCAGTTATAATTGAACGCTTGGAACTCAAAATTATATATTTCTTTCTTGTTTAATGGAACTAAGCATTCGAATCACAAGAAATCACAATTTTCGATTACAAGAGTATATACACGAAACCAAATGATCAAGCATTTTTAGGGTTTAGTTGAATGATTCGTACAACGAGAACGGAGAGTAAAATCGAGTGGGACCCACCTCCTCGGCGGCAGTGGACCCCACTCGATGTCTGCCTCCACGTCAGCCCTCGCCGCCGGCGCATCCTCCGGCAGCTCCGCGCCGTCCGATTATTATGGGAGAGAAGCGACTCCTGCTCTCCAAACTTTTTTGTATTTTTATGAAATGGATTGATATTCGTTGTTTTTCCATAATTTCTATCGGTCGGTGCAACGCAGCAGATTACTATGAATAATAATTTTAAAATAGCAAAAAAATAAAACCTTCCACGTGTAGAGGATTAATATTGAAAAAAAGAGAGAGAGAAAAAGAAAAGGTTTTCTTCTCAATTTGATATGGAGTATTTCCGAATTAAACATCTCTACTTTTATGCTATTCTAACCGGAAAACCACAATGCGTGTGTTGCTATGAATTTATTTTGATCGGAATATTCAAAAGAAATGAGAAAATTTCTGACGGTCCAAATTATTGGGTGTTTTGTTAAGAATATCTAACGGTTAAGAACATCCTATAAAATCAAATAACTGTAAAATCCTTAAAACTAGTTTTTAAAAAAAAAACATATAAAAAGATTATATAGTGATCTATCCTATAACACGCTTAAAATCAAATTGAGCCCTTTTCCCCATCGCCGGCCACCTCTCCTCCCTCCCCCTTCCCCCTATCAATGGACCCCATCGCTGAGGGCGCCTCTCCTGCAGAGACCGAGGGTGCCGTCGCCTCCCACAAGATCGAGCACGGCGCCGCCGCCGTCTGCTCTAACGGCGGCGGGGGCCTTCCGTTAGCGGGGAGGCGCTGATGATGGCGGTGGTGAAGACGCTGGAGAGGAGGCAGTTTTATAGTCCTTCTTTTAAGATCTATGGCGGGGGCTGTCTGCGCCGTTAAATCTAACGTCCTCGCCTTCTGGCGGAAGGTAACGGCGTTAGTTCCGATCATCTATTTTCTAGCTACCGTGCTTAATTAAGCTATTATCTCTGTTTGATTTCTTAAAATCGAGGTGCGCGAATCAATCAAGTAGAAAAATCGCAGGATTTTGAATTAAGTATACAACTACGTATAGGATGAACAGCAGAAAAATAGTTGCCTTCAAAGTAAAAATAAATCTAAAAATGATAATCATTTTACTTATCTCTCTCTCTCTCTCTCTCTATATATATATATATATATATATAAAGTTAAGGGAAAAAGCTCTTGTTATTTTCTTCTGCAGCACTTTATTTTGGAGGACCCTGCATCACTCCTGATGTTTTCCTCAAGGTGTCTAGCCATGTGGACAAGTTCACCGATCTGATTGTTAAGGATGAAAAGACCGGAAGTTGCTACCGTGCAGATCACTTGCTCAAGGACTTTTGCAAAGAAAAGCTTGAGAAGGACCTTACCTTGTCATCTGAAAAGGCTGACGAGCTGAAGCAAGTAATTGCGGTCTTGGATGATCTCTCTCCTAAAGATTTGGGTGTGAAGCTGAAAGAATATGGAATCACTGCACCAGACACCAAGAATCCTTCGTCGGATCCATACCCATATAACCTCATGTTTCCCGTCGAGTTTGCTTCCGAGGTGGGGAATCAATCACCTTTGGCATTAACTTATTTATATATATGCCATGTCTTATCTACATCTTTATTGTGTTTTGTGATGATTCTATAATTCGCTTGCTTATAGGTATATGAGACTGGAGACGGCTCAGGGCATATTGGTTGAGTTCAAGGACCTGTATTATTATAATGGCAACAGGCTTCCATTTGCAGCGGCTCAAATTGGACAAGTATTCCGAAATGAGGTTTCATCTTTTCTCCTTCAATCTGTATTTGCAATGCTGTTCAAATTGTTTCATTACGTATGAGAAATTGTTGAGCTACATTTTATCCAGTGCATGCGGCAAACAATTTGATAGCAATGTCTATCTATCCAATAATATTTTATAACCTCATATCAAAAACAGGGAAACATTTTTATCCTCAAATTACCTTAAAATTGCTCATTTCTTACTTTTTCCCATCGCATGCATCCATGCACGTGCTCTTTTCAATTATGTTCGGTTCATTCAAACTAGGCCATGTAGGTTAAGTACATTATATTACTAATTGCATGCTTATTTGAGAACCCTTCATTTAAAATATCTGATTACATATTTCTACTATTATAATGACAACTCTTTTGTAGCTCACTCATATCTCATCTTCTTTAGGAATGCAAGAAAAAAGGAAGAAAAAAGTTGTCATTTATAATAGATTAGAGATTGCCATGTCACTATAACGAGACAAAATAGTAATAATGACAACCTTTCTTCATTCTCAGTAACTTTTTAAATTTAAATTCAAACAAAAATGGATGCGCACGCTTGTGAAGATCATTTTAATTCCTAATTGCATGTTATGTTACTTTTCCAGCTAATGTTTACCTATGCATTATGAGATTACCTATGTAACTATAGTTTAGATACATGGCGATATTGCTTGATTGCAGACTTATAGAGGTCCTTCAGACGTCGATCAGTTCAATTTGAAAGATACAGTTCTTGTAGTACAAAAGCAGCCTATGCTAGAACTGAAATATCCTGCATTGATCTCTTGATGCCCTTCAGATCTTTGATAATATAGTTTTAGGAATTTCTCAAAATGTGAAGTCTTTATGAGGCTTGATATGAGACCATCTTCATGTCTTTGAATCCCCCCCTCTGCCCCAGCAGATAATTGCCTCAGTTATTGTTAATGCGCTGCATTGTGAGGCTTAGTATGAAAGTTCTTTATGTCTTTAAATAGTGTGAGATGGGGATTTTGTTGGAGGATATGGGAAGGCTGGAATCTACAATGAAGCATCATTATTTAGATGCACACGTGCTTTAAATTATCGAATTCTGTATGCTGATTTTAATCTCATTTTAAAATGTCTAGCGTATATGCTATAGAGAAATTATCAGTAAATTATGTCTGATGGGTGCCTACATGTTGATTTCATGCCAAATAAATTATTACTATGTAAAATAACCAGCTTTTCTATGACATCAGATATCACCTTTCCAAGGTCCGATGAGGGTATGGGAATTTACACTTGCAGAGATTGAACACTTTGTGGATCCTGACAATAAATCTCATCCAAAGTTCACTAATGTGGCAGAATTGGAATTCTTGATGTTTCCAAGAGCGGGGCAACTTTCTGGGCAATCAGCCAAGAAAATAATCTTAGGCTAAACAGTATCAAAGGTTCTTTCTTTACATCTCCTCCTAACCGCACCCCCTTCTTTTTCCCTTACCTCTAGGTTCTAAATATCCTCATCTTTCAGCATCATTTGCAAATAAGCGCACACTTGATTTTATCCTTGGCTAAATTACCATAAAATACCTTTGAACCAAGTTTAAAATCTTGGAATCAGTACCGGTATCGGACAATTATATTTTGGATCGGAATCTGCCATCTCGACAATATCAGCCCTTCTCGGATCGGATATATCAGACCTTTTAAACATTTGAGTAAATGAAGAAAATTAGTAAAAAACTTAAATAAATTGTAAAAATAACTAATAACAAATTGACACATTTTTAATAATTAATGATGTCTATTTTTAAATATGTTTTAAAGATAAATGCAAACTTTTAAACAATTTATTAGTAAATAATGAAGTCAAATAAACCAATAACTCATTAATAAACCCACTAATCCATTAATAAACTTAACCTTAAGTGAAAATAACCAATTAGTGAACCTAATACCGAGGTTTAAAATCTCGATATCAATCTCATTATCAGAGCGTGGATGGTCATTTTTAGGATCGGAATCGACAAAATCTGATCAAGATCGGCCAAATCGGCCGAGATTTCAAACCTTGCTTTGAACTACTTCCATTTATCATCCAACACCCTAAAACTTTTAAGAATTGCACTAAACATCATTCGATGCTTAAAAAACGTTTTGAAAGTTTCCTCAACACCATCTAAAAGTTGTTAAACGCCATGCAATGGTGGTAAACCCTCCCCCCCCACCACCCCACCCCACCCCACCCCACCCCAAAAAAATCCTTCATTGTCGTTATGTAGCAAGCCAGGGAAACGTGATGGTGTTTTATGACATTTACTATATATCTTTAACGTCCCTATTTTAACTGTTTTATTACGTGTTTTTAAATTATGGATAGGGAACTGTCAACAATGAGACACTCGGATACACATTGCTAGAGTACACCTTTTCCTCACACACCTCGGCACTGACAAAGAGAGATTGCGTTTCCGGCAGCATTTTACCTAATGAGATGGCTCACAATGCTGTAGATTGTTAGGAAGCATTTACCTATTCCCATCCCTTTCTTTTCTCCTCCTTAGAGGTCTCTGACACATTCAAAATACTTCCTCTCATATTTTTTTTCTAACAGGCGCTGCCCCGCATCCCGCAAGAGGGCTGCTAACTCTCTTGACCCCCAGCCCGTTAACTCCGCGAGACCTCCGATATGCTCAAAGCACTATCAAAATTGTTTTCAAAACACAACACGTGCATGTTGCACGCTGAGTTCGCATGACTTATACGATCCGTTGTTCCCTTGCCTCAAAGTGAGAGATAATTAACGGCAGCTTTGTCCGCGGCTGCCGGAGATTAGAATCCTCATAATCAATAAACTCCTGCCTACTCTAGGCGGGAATTTGTACGCGCCTGATAAGCGAGTGCATCCTACTTCAATGGGATGACAAAAATCACTCTATAGACACCATTGAACTTTTCTTGATTTGACATTACTCTGTCAAATCTCTAATCTGAATCTCTATCTTTAATATTTTATGCAAAAAGGAGAGATTTACTAAATTGAAATTCTAGGCTCTGATTAACCTACTTGGTGTCACGACCCGCTTCCCAAAGTACTGAAGCGGTGACGTGGTACGGTCCGCAACCTAATTGTATTGAGAGTGGTTTAACTCAATACAGTTACGTTAAGCGTATAAATAACATGCAGGTAATGTACCAAAACAAAATAAATAAAAACAAAAGCATTTATTTTCATGAACTGAATATTTTATTACTTCACTGAAAAAAAATAAAATTATTACATCAATGGAATGGAAATACAAGCCCTAAATAGGTGGGCAATTGGAAAAGTAAAAGAGCTATCCTAAAAGTCGGGCATCAACTTCGCGTAGTCTTTATCTGTGGGTTCCATTTCTTCGTCTTCTTCACGAATCTCGTCCTTATCTAACGGACATTTCAGGAATAGAGAGAAAGAAAAGGAAATCTGTCAACGAGTTACACTCGAATATGATTGCCTCATAAGAAAATAAGAAAAGACAAGCGTGTGCGTTGCATGATGTCATGCGAGTGTAGTGATAATCTTTATAAGGTATTTACTAAGTATTATAATCATTTTAGTTTGTTAGACAAGGGTACCGTGTTCTCACGATTATTCCTTTTGGGCCACGGAACAACAGCAGTGGGAGTGAATAGTACCCGTTTCATTCCCATGACCAAGGTCAAGTAATAGAAGAATCCGAGGCATGTATACGTCCTTGCCTAATCAAACTACCCAACCCCGATTTATTCAGTGAAAATAGGATTGCGGATTAGAGTTAGCGTGTAGTTCATCTAGATATGGAATTTCAACAGTTATATGACCATCTGTATGTCAGATTCTTCAATAGTATATGGTCATCCATATATCAGAATCTTCAATAGTTAACGGTCATTCGTAATATCGGGATCTTCTTAGATAATTGTCACCCGTAATACCAGGATCTTCAAAATATTCCATATTTAGGTTCGCGCGTCTAACCCTAACTGTATTAGATGGTTTGTCATGTGGTGTGTCATGAGTTGTGTTAAGTATAAGGCAATGCTCATACGATTGGATTTTCATAAAGGTTCATGGTATTTTAGTACAAATATAATTTAGGGAAGTTCATGGTATTTTAACGCAATTATCATTTGAGAAAACCCATGGTATTTTAGTGTAAATATTATTTTAGGAAAAACCCACGGTATTTTAGAGTAAATAATATTTTAGGAAAAATCCACGGTATTTTAGTGTAAATAATATTTTAGGAAAATCCTAAGGTATTTTAGTGTAAATAATATTTTAGGGAAAACCATGGTATTTTAATGTAAATATCGTTTTATGAAAAATCATGGTATTTTAATGATGCCTTATCTTTGGCTTTTCGAGACTCAAGAGATAAGATGCCACCTACCCACCAACCATTTAAAATATTCCCAAGCATTTACGAATTTAAAATTATATTAATTAGTTTTAATAATAAATAAATTATTCCCAAGCATTATCTCATAAATGAAGTCTTAAAAAAATATTTAATGCCAGGAAAATTGAAAAGAACTTTTATTTATGTATAGAAAAATCACAAACGTTACAATCTACCTTTCTTGAAATAATTTTGTTCTCGAAATTACGGGATAGGAAAAAAAATTATATAGAGTGAGTTATAAAAAGATGGGAATAATGCTCTCTCATCTCATCCTCTCTCCTCCACGTAGATTCGCCTAGAGTGTTTTTCCTCCACATAACCCTAACAAGCTAACAAGCTGGACTGTTTTGTCCCTCAGGGTCTTCTTCTTTCGATTTAGGATCTCCGCCGGTTGTTGCTCGTAAGCCAGGTCTACCCCCACGGTGATTTTGGAGTGATCAACGACGTGATTAGGGTCGCCGACATACTTCCTTAGCTGCGAGATATGGAAGACACTGTGCACACCTTCCAATGATGGTGGTAAGGCCAGGTGATAAGCAACCTCATGGACTCGTTCTAGGATGTCAAACGGGCCGATGAATCGCGCGCTGAGCTTTCCACGCTTCCCGAATCGTATCCCCCCCGATTTGAGGAAATCTTCAGAAACACGTGATCACTCGAATGGAATTCCAGGTGCCTCCTCTTTGTATCTGCTCAGTGTTTCTGCCGGTCATGCGCTATCCGTAGTTCCCTGATGGTTCTTATCACCTCCACTGTCTCGACAATCATCTCGGGGCTCAGAAGTTCTCGATCTTCGACATCGTCCCAACTCAAAGGAGACCTGCACTTTCTCCCATATAAAGCAGCAAATGGCGCCATGCCGATACTTGCCTGGTAGCTATTGTTGTATGCGAACTTTACCAAGTGCAAGTGATCTTCCCAAGATCTCTTAAAATCGAACATGCAGGTTCGGAGCATATCTTCGAGAAACTGAATGAGTCTCTCTAATTGGGCATCGGTTTTGGGGTGATAGGCTACTCTGAAACCCAAACTCATGTCAAGACTCCTTTGTAGACTCTGCCATAACTGGGATCTGAAACAAGTGTCTCAATCGAAAACAATGCATACCGGTACTTTGTGCAATCGGACAATCTCCTTCATATACTTCTTCGTTAGGCTTTCGTTTGACTGAACGACACAGAAGGGAATGAAATGTGTGGACTTTGTAAGTCGGTCCAATATTACCCACACTGCATCGTTGCCTTTCGTTCTGCGAGAGTGCAGTCACGAAATCTATCGTGATGCTTTGCCACTTTCATTCGGGTATCGGTAAAGGTTGTAGTAGACCGGCAGTTCTGTGGTGTTTAGCTTTTACTTGTTGACAAACCAAGCATTTGGACACACTCTTTGCTATTTCCTGCTTCATCCCATGTCACCAATAGTTATGTCGGAGGTCTTTATACATCTTCGTTCCCCTGGATGAATGGAGTATGGAGAACTGTGCGTTTCTTTTAGCAACTCCTCTCTGATTTTCCCCGTAGGCACACAAATCCTGCTTCCATACCTTAGTGATCCGTCCTCGTATATAATAAAGTATGTCCGTAAGTTTGTTTCTACCTGCTCTCAGATCTTTTGCTATCTGGCATCCCCAACTTGAAGCTTTCTTGATCCGATCAACTAATGCGGACTGAATTTGTAGATTCATAAGTGACGCGAGTACCCCTGGCATGATCATCTATGTCTTTAACTCATTAAGATCCGGTCGATTTCTCCAGTGAGCAATCAGACTCAAAGTCATCAGCTGGCGAATCAGAGCGTTAGGGACCATATTTACCTTCCCTGGATGATACTGCAGATTTATGTCAAAATCTGTCATTAATTCCAGCCATCTCTTTGCCTCAAGTTGAGCTCTTTCTTAGTGAAGATGTAATTCAAACTCTTATGGTCGGTGTAAATCTCCACTTTCTCCCCTAATAGATAATGCCTCTAAATTTTGAGTGCGAAGATTATCGTGGCGAGCTCCAAATCATGTGTTGGGTAGTTGCGTACATGAATGTTTAGTTGTCTCGATGCATACGCTATTACCTTGTCGTGTTGATGCAACACACAACCCAGTCCTTTTCCTGAGGCATCACAATGAATGTCGAAATCTCCGGTTCTGTCGGGAATAGTAAGAATTGGTGTTGTGGTTCAACGAGTCTTTAACTCCGAGAATGCTTTCTTACAAGCCTCAGACCATACATACGACACATCCTTCCGGGTCAAACTAGTCAACGACTCCGCAATCCTGGAGAAGTTTTCTCTGAAGCGGCGGTAATATCCGGCAAGTCCTAAGAAATGCTTGATCTCGGTAACTGTTCCTGGAGTCGGCCATTTTTGTATTGCGTCAATCTTGGACGGGTTTACAGAAATTCCTTCACCAGTCACAATGTGTCCCAGAAAAGCTACCCGCTCCAACCAAAACTCGCATTTGCCGAGCTTTGCATACAATCGATGCTGACACAAGGTTTCGAGCACAATGTGCAGATGCTCCATGTGTTCTTCCCAACTCTTTGAATACACTAAAATATCGTCGATGAAGTCGACGACAAACTTGTCCATATATTCATAGAACACTTGGTTCATCAGATTCATGAATACCGCCGGGGCTTTGGTCACTCCGGAAGACATCATCAGAAACTCGTAGTGCCCGTACTCGGTCCTGAAAGTCGTTTTGGGAATATCATATGTCTTGACCTTGAGCTGATGATAACCTGTCCCGAGATCTAATTTCGAGAACATCCAAGAGCCTTCCAATTGATCAAACAAATCGTTGATTCTCGGCAAAGGGTACTTCTTCTTGATTATGACCTTGTTTAGCTCCCGATAGTCAATACATATCCGTCTAGTTCCATCCTTCTTTGGTACCTAGAGAACCGGAGCACCCCAAGGTGAGACGCTCGGTTTAATAACTCCTTTTTGTAGGTGGTCATCAATTTGCGTTCAAAGTTCTGTCAATTCTGCTGGCCCCTATCCGGTATGGTGCTTTTGAAATTGGTTGAGTGCCCGGCATCAGGTCTCTCGTGAATTCGATCGCTTGATCTGGTGGTAGACTTGTCACATCCGTGAACACGTATCCAAACCCTATTACCACCATAATCATCTCTTCCTCCACCTGTAGGGTATTTAACACCTCCTCTTTTCTCCATATGGCGCTATAAGTTGCTGGATCTGAGGATCGACTTCCGCTCTTGAATATGAACATCGGATGATCATGGATCTCGAACACTACCCTTCTTTGGCGGCAGTCGATGGTAGCGTAAAGTGTTCCCAACTAATCCATGCCCAAGACTACATCGAAGTTAGGCATATCTATCACCATGAAATTGATGTAGAATCCTCGACCATAGATCACCACAGAGCACAGATCGTATCTCGTTATGGACTTAATCACGCCATTTTCCGTGTTGACATTCCATCCAGTGGCGAGGGGTGCCACTGGAATATAGTGGGCGACCACAAACTTTTGTGCCATGAATTCGTGAAATGCATCGGAGTCAAATAGTGTAAGTGTAGGTGTAGAAGCTACTAAGAGGATACTTACGTTTTTTAAAGAATGGTTTATAGGTGAGCCCAACTAGAATCGTAAAGAAGGAAAAGAAAATGTGGTACTAGAAGTAACATCGATTTTAAAAGGAAAGGGTATATGTAATAAGCTCCCCAGTGGCCTCAGCCTCCTCGGCTATCATGGTAAAAGCCTTTCGCTTAGGACCATTGTGCTGGGCTTGTTGGAAAATGCGCTTCTGTGAAGGCAAATGTGGACCCCTCGATGGTGCCCCCTGACCGGTTGGCCTAGCTGTGGGGAGTGGCTGAGTCCTTTGTTGCGGTGCCCCATTGTTGCCTGGCTTGTTGACGGGGTCAAGTTGTTTCCTTCTATGAGAACAGTCCCTAATTGCATGATCTGGAGACCCACAAACTAGACAGAGTTTGTTCAGGACACAGCAGTCTCGCATGTAATGCCTGACTTTGCCGCAATGATTGCAAATTATGGTAGGTTGTCTTGAGACGCTTGGCCATGCTGGCTACCTGAATTATTGCTTTCCATTGAACCTGGAAGATGTTCCCCTTGATATGTGATTTTTCGGTCGCTTCACACCGGACGATCGGTCACTCTTCCTGATGCGTTTCTCGAGATCCTCAAAGTTACGAGCTGCATCAAGGATCACATCATAAGTCAGGAGAGCGGAAGTGGACATGGCAGATTGTGTCTTCAGATCCAACCCTGTTGGAATCTCTTCACATAAAGTTTAGGGGTTGCCACTAAATGGAAAGCGAAATGACCCAGCATTGCGAATTCTGCCGTATACTCATCTACGCACTTCTCCCACATTGACATTGACACTGAACAAACTTTCGCTCCATTTCCAAGTGTGCCACTGCCGACAAATATTGGGTATCGAAACGTTCCTTGAATGTTTCCTAGATGATAGGCTTCTTTAGTCGACTCTCTTCGACATCCCACCAGATGCACGTATTGTCCGTGAGTTGTAGCTTGGCTATATCAACCCACGCATCTTTTGGGACCTGAGCAGCGCCAAGATCGTTGACTGTTCCTCGAAGCCATTCTTCAGCTTCCAAAGGAGTCCCTTTCCCAAAGAAAGTTTTGGGGTGCAGTGATCGGAATTGCTTAACCCCAGCTGATCCTTGAGGCCAACGCCTTCCCAAAATCTCGGCATGTTGTTGCCTACTCTCACGCAGCTCTTGATGAAAGGCAGCGGTCTGTCCAACAGCCCTTGCACCATCTGCATCATTGCTGCTTGCTGAGTAACGGCGTTGTTGATCCGGTTTCCTCGTCTGTTTCGGTTAGGGTGATGGCCATCCATTGTTATCTGAGTATGAAGACGGGGGTTAGGTTACTACAAAGCTCATGGATAGGATAATAACTTGCATGAAGGAAAAAAAATAGTGCAAGAAAAGGAACAATCAAAGTATATATGGATAACAAATTTAAAATGATTTTTTTAAAAGGTTAAGTATTATAAGATATTTTTAATGCCGAAGAAGGAAATTATTTTTGACCAAATTTTATTTCAAATTGAAGAAAATATTAAAATAGAATTTTCCAACATTTTAAATTATTTTTTTCAAATAAAAATTCAGTTTCTAAAATAGTTTTTTTTAACATAAAAGAAAAAGAAAACAAAATTAAAAAGGGGGGAGGAACTGGGGTCGTTGGATCTTTGATCCAAGATCCAACGGCCCAGAATTGCGTGTGGTGACGGCGCGTGGGGATCATGTGCTTGCGTGTGCAGGTGCGCGCGGCCATGTGAGCCTGCACGAGATCCAACGGCTGTCGTTTGTGGTGCCGGCCAAATCTTAACGGGCATGGATTTTGGGCGATTCGAGTGCGGTTTTGGTTGGATTCAGGCCAGTTTTGGCGATTTGTTTGTTGGAAAAATCACCTATAAATAGAGCTCTTTCTCATCCAGTTTTCTCCCAATCTGTACGTCGAAAAAATTCCAAAATAAA
The DNA here is from genome assembly GCA_030015575.1 of Agapanthus africanus. Classification (NCBI taxonomy): domain Eukaryota; kingdom Viridiplantae; phylum Streptophyta; class Magnoliopsida; order Asparagales; family Amaryllidaceae; genus Agapanthus; species Agapanthus africanus. Next base: position 14,223,294 of record JASDDO010000014.1, read on the forward strand.
TATTGCGGCCTTCATTTTCTCGACGCCGACGCCGTGGTACTGCCCGTTGGTCCAACAAAAATCCGAGGAGAGAGGGGCTCCCATTTCCATACAAGCGACGTTTCGGCTTCATCTCTACTCTTGGTAGGATCCGCCTCTTCACTTGTCACCTTCTCTTTACTGTTTAGATCTGAAAAATAATTTGCTAAAATAATTTTATAGGGATTAAAATTTATGCTCATGTTTATACTGCTACCAATCTATATTTGAAAAATCATAAATTTATTGTATTTAATGCACGGGGTAACGATCTATCCCACACTCACTATTCATAATCCTAAGCTACATTCATGCTTAGATACCCTGGTCAAGATTTCACTAAAATGCCATTAATGTTTCGAAAGTTAAGTTTTGATAAAATATTCCCGCCTTATAAAAGTTAAGTTTTTTTTTATAAAAAACCTTTATCTTTCAAAACTTAAGCTTTCCACAAAAATATCCGTATCTTTCCAAAAGCTAAATTTTACTAAAATACCCCAACTTTAAATAGTGTACTTTTACCAAGGACACCCTAAGATTTTAAATAGCATATTCTTACATGAATACCCTAAAACTTCCCAAACATTGTATTTTCACACAACTACCCTATGATTACTATGATTAGTATTTCAACTAATTAGTCAGTTGGTTGGTGGGTATGTGGCTTCTTATCTTTTGAGTCTCGGAAAGCCGGAGATAAGGCATTATTAAAATACACTATGGTTTTTCCTAAAACGATATTTATATTAAAATACCACGGTTTTTCCTAAAATATTATTTCCACTAAAATACCATGGTTTTCCCTAAAATCTTATTTACACTAGAATACCGTGGGTTTTTTCCTAAAATCTTATTTACATTAAAATACCATGGTTTTTTCTAAAATAATATTTACACTAAACTACCATGTGTTTTCTCAAATTATAATTGCGTATAATGAACTTCCCTAAATTATATTTGTACTAGAATACCATGGACCCTTATGAAAATCCAATCGTATGAGCATTGCCTTATGCTAAACACAACTAATGACACCATATGACATGCTATCCCAGTACGGTTAGGGTTAGACGCGTGAACTTAATCAAAATAAATTGAGCCCAAATTGAACATAATCAGGTCTAAAACCCAGTGTTAAGACATGTGGGAATTGCATGGATCGAATCCCGTTCGAATCGATTAGATAAAACAAAGTATCTTTTAATCACTTAAACAAAGTATAATTAAATGATGAACCCCCTGTTGATCAAAATATCAATAAACCAAGTGATTTTAGTCTCAAAGATGACAAAATCCTTTAAAAAAAAATTTCTAAGTTGATCTTTGTCTCATACAAGACTAACGCATCCTTAGTCAAAATAAATTGAGCCTAAATGCTCATATATTTAACTTGATCTTAACCTCAAATCAGATTAACGTTCTTTAAATAAAACAAAATATTTCCTGAACCGACGGAACATATAACCTAAGTTCAAAACCCAAATTCATAAATATACGGATTTGGACTAATCTGCGCCCTACGAGCGACGACATAAACTAGTCTCTGTATACAATCCATGGGCAACCATAACAAACAAAATAGACACACGACACGAAGTGAACTACCGGAGCAGGAGAAAGTGGTTATCGCAGCGTGATAACGTAATTAACTGCAGGGGCTTGCGCCTGCAGGGAAGAGCGTCCCCACAATCAAAAACCGCTCACAAATGAGGGGGAATCTGATAAAGTCTGCTATATCGGTCGCATCTATCCAAACCTCCGATATACGGTGTCATAAATCAACTTGGTATCTTCGGAGAGGTGGATGGATATGTTCCAAATAGCGTTTGCCCCCAAATTCAGGCAAAACGATCAATCCCAGTTCGTCTCTGTTTTCGGCGGTAAACGGCCATAAACTTGTTCATATCTCTCAAAACAATTCTTGTGCCAAACCGGAAATAATCTTTGACATCAATAGGGTTGCGAGTGAGAAAAATCGTTTGTAATTAAATTGATTTGTAACCCAAGAGAAGGGGTGTTTCTCCTTTCACTTGAATTGTAGATTCGGAGTGGAAACAGAGATCTTCCTAAAGAGAAGTGGATTAGAGAGGAAAGTGCGGTTTTCCTAAAGAATCACGGTGTAGAGAAGAAGAAGACTTGTTTTCTAGGGAATTGCAGTTTAAGTGATTGATCCTTATGAAGAGAGATATCTTGTTTCTTCATATTCCTATGAAGTGGGATTTGTGTACTTCACAAGTATAGTTGAAAAATCCAGAGTAGGAGACTCAGGCGGGAACTAGCCACAGGAGATGGTGAACTTCGGTCAACATATCGCTGTGTTTGCATTGCTCTTACTCTTTTTACCTTTCTGTGTTTGTATTGATTATCATATTAAATTTCTTGTTTAAAACTTGTTTTAAATATTTTCCGCAAAAACTCGATAATCACTTTAGAAATGGCATTTAAGTTTTAAATTTTCCATAGGTCATTATAATAACCTTATTCACCCCCTTTTTAAGGTATTTTCAAATATCGGGTCAGCGGTTGCCCTCAGAGGTCAGAGCTATAAGGAGGAGATTTGTCAGCGCTTTCCTCACCTTTTTGTGTAGCTTGTTGTCGTCGTTTTTCGTTCTTTAAATTTTGAAGACGAAATTGTTAGTAGATGTTGCACATCTTCACAACACTTGTGGGGAGGCGGAAGTAGCAAACAATAATTTTGAAGCATGCAACATCGACTTTTGAACCCGGATCGTATCCTAAACCATAACTAGTACCCTATTGTTCCCCTCCGAAAGACGGCGCACAAGACCACGAGGTCCTGACGCTGAGATTCGGGGCAGATGCTATTTGGTTTTATCCATCCACCTCTCCGAAGATGCCAAGTTGATTTATGGCACCGTGTATCATAGGTTTAGACGGATGCGGCCGATGTAGCAGACTTCGTCAGATTTCCCCTCGCGGTGAGGGGTTTTTGATTGTGGGGACGCTCTTCCCTGCAGGCGCAAGCCCCTGCAGTTAATTACGCTACCGCATCGCGGTAACAACTTTCTCCTTCTCCAGAATTTCACTTCGTGTCGTGTGTGTTTGTTTTGTTTGTGGTTGCCCGTGGATTGTATACGGAGACTGAGTAATACCGTCTCCCGTAGGACGTGGATTAGTCCAAATCCGTATTTACTTAGATTTGGGTTTGGTGTTTTTAGTTTAAGGATGCATTAGTCGCGTTGCGGCTAAGATCAACTCAAACGTTCGTTAAGGATACGTTAGTCTGATTTAAGACTAAGATCAACTTAACGTGGCAATCCATTTAATATATGGCCGTTGGGACTCGTCGCTTCTCTGGCGTCGTTGAAGGATTACAACGATAGGTGTCAGAGGAGTTCGGAGATGTACCCTCGAACCGAAGTTGATTTAGGGTTTTATAGTCCATTTGAATGTTTAAGGATACGTTAGCCGTGTTTGGGGCTAAGATCAATTTAAACGGGACCGTTTAGATCCGGCAAAAGAGCATTTGGAGGCTCTATTGTTCCAGTTTAGGGACGTAATGGTCCATTTTCCAGTTTAGGGACGTGGTGGTCCATCGCCAGTTTAGGGACATGGTGGTCCATCATTAGTTTAAGGACGTCTCGGTCCAACATTAGTTTAAGGACGTCTCGGTCCGGCATTAGTATAGGGACGTCTCGGTCCATTATTAGTTTAAGGACGTCTCGGTCCAATATTGATATGTGGTTGTCGGGACCCGTCACCTCTCTGACGACGTTGAAGGATTACAACGACATGTGTCAGAGGAGTTCAGAGATGTACCCTTGAACCCGTAGTAAATTGATTTAAGAGAGCAATCTTGCTCAGTCAATTTAATTTAAGGACTTATGGCCAAAATTGGGCTAAGTCCAGTTTCAACATTTTTTTTGTCTTTGGCCTGTGCTAGGGCTTTACCCCCTTTTTTAGTAATGCACTGCATTACTCTTGTTTTGATTGGGCTTTGCCCTTTTATAAATGATGCAGAGCATCTATTTTTTTTGTTTGGACTTTGCCCTTCCCCCCCTTTTTTTAAAAATGCATAGCATTTTTATCAGGCCTGTTAGGCCTTTTAATTGGGCTCTGTCCCTTTTTTTTAATAATGCAGAGTATTAAATACTCTGACAGTGCCCCACGTGGCTTGTCAGGCGCTTTGCGCTAAGTATTGAGCGCAAACTCGTATGGTGATGACACGTGTCACGCCCTGGTGAGCGCAAGCGCACTAGCGCAGTGCGCTGCGCTGTTGCGCTGCGCTGTTGCGCTGCTGACACGTGGCGCGTTCTGGTGAGTTGCGCCAATTCCATAGAGCAAAGTTTTATTTCAAGAGCGCGTAGCGCAAGTTATTCTATGGCTGACACGTGGCGCTCTGTGGTGAGCGCAAGCGCAATAGCGCAGTGCGCTGCGCTAGTGCGCTGCGCTGTTGCGCTGCTGACACGTGGCGCGCTGTGGTGAGCGCAAGAGCGCAGTTTGTAAGTGCAGAGCACTAAGAATCTTTTAGATTCAAGAACAGAAGTGCAAAGCACTGTTTAATTTCTTGATCTAAATTTAGATCAAAGAAAAATATTTTTTTTTTCTTTTTTGTTTCAAGGTTTTTTTTTTGAATTATTATAAATTTAAAATTATATTATAAAAATAGGGGGAAAATTATATTTATCAAAATAGGGTGGTTTCACCCCACCACCCCCACCCCCAGTATAGGGGGCGGGTTCTGGGAACCCGCCCTCTATAGTTTTCTATAGAGGGCGGGTTCCCAGAACCCGCCCTTTTTTTTAAAAAAAAATTTAAATTTAATTATTAATTATAATTATTAACGATTATAATTATAATATTATTATAATTATAATTATAATTATAATTCTTAAAAATAAAATAAAATTAAATAGACAAAAAAAACATTTAAATTAAATAATAAAATTTTACTATATCAAATTTTTTTTACAGAATGGATCCGTCAAAATTTACAATGCCAAAAAATCCTATCTATTTGTAAAATGTAAATGCTATTTTTTTCTTTTCCCTTTTCCTTTATGAAATCTGAGAAGGCTTGACATAAGCCTATGCCTCCTGGGATGACTGGAGGAACCACCTGTTTCTTGGATAGATGGCGGCGGCGTCGGCGGCGTCTGCTCTGCTGCTTCGGGTTCGGGTTCTGCTTCAGCTTCGTCTTCAGCAACGTCTTGGACAGGCTGTTGATCCATAAATCCTGAACCTGAATGTGGGACAGGTGTCGGATATGTGTTGCTTCCCAACAAATTTGCATAGGACGCTAAATCCGTGTTCCAACTGGGCAGTTGTAGCGAAGAACCTGTCCCGGTTTCATGCGGCTGATTTTGCACAAAACCTTGGCCCCATGGCTGCGCAAATCCTGACCCCCAAGGGTGCTGTTGTTGCGCAAAACCTAACCCCCAAGACGGCTGTTCTGCAAAACCTGATCCCCAAGACTGGTGTTGTTGCGCCTGTCCGGTATGCCAGGGTTGCTGCTGACGGTATGGTGATCCAAACCACCGATCCTGCTGCGCTGGATCTCCTTGATGCTGCGGCTCTGGTGCCGGGTTATACTGCGGCTGCGGTGCCGGTTCATACTGCGGCTCCGGTGCCGGCGATAAATGTTGAGAAATACCATATGAACCAAATACATCACCAATAAATTGGTCGACATTTGAAAATCGAGCCTGAGATGCCGGACCAGCATCAGTCGGGTATGGTTCCTGCACCATTGTTTGTACGAGATGCAACCCACGAGCCTGTCGTTACATTAGAAATAAGAAATAAGTATTGACTCATACCGCCGGATGTTAAAAAGTAATATGATATAAAGAGGGCGGCTTACCAAATCTCGTTCCATGTGGCCTCTAGGCTCGTACCGCGAGATGTTTGGGAAGTTTTTGGGAGGAGCAGAAAGATATCTTATGGTGGCACGCTTATACCACTGTAGATATACTTTGGTAGCGTCGGTAGCTGTGTGGTCACCTATTTGTTGTAAGGCAATACTATGCTGCCTATCCTCCCATCTCAGCAAATACTGATGATGATGCTCCCTCCAATCACGCTCCGTATTTCCTCCTCGCATGTCTTCCTCTACTGTCATAGGCGAAGGCGGCGGGACAGGAATGTGTTGCAATCTTTCAAACTGCCGCAATACCCTATCTGGGAGGTGCATAACAACGACATTGATGCAGAGGAGTGGGCATCGAGCCCGCCAAACCGGCTCTCCTTCGAGACAGATGCCGGGTAAGTTTTCTAGACGATCTGCTGTATAAGGCGTCCACAGAAACTGCGCAAATAACATAGTAAAAAAATTGTGATTTAGGTATTTCAAAATTGTAAAACAAATTAAATTACCTAAATTATGATTACCTGAGCCGCCTCTATGCGATCCAACTCATCTCTATAGTACATAAGCACTCGACGAGGAGCCTTATACGCTTTCTTCACATTCCACCAGCAGCCGAGCGGCTTTTCGGGGATATCCAAGCCAGTTATTTTAATATTCTCTGGTCTTCCTATATACATATGCTCCCACGACCAGATCTAGAAATAAAGTTTCAGATTATAAGAGAGAAAACCAATATTGCAAAATTCTAGCTGTGAAAAATAAAGAATTTACCTGAAGTAATGTACTGCATCCACAAATTTTATTCTTCGTAGGAGCACATGCTTTATCGAGTTCCTTATAAAGAAAGGTCAGGACCCCTGCTCCCCAAGCATATTGGCCACAGACATCAAAATCCGCTAGGAAGCCAAGGTATAACGGATGGACATGCGTTGCTGATTGGTCCGGCATCAACCAAGAACCGATCATGTACAGAATGTAGGCACGTGCATGTCTATCCAAAACTTCATCGGTGGCTTCATCAGGGATATTACTAAATGTATCTTTTAACCAGTTCAAATTGATTTTATACCCCTTACTGTGGCCTCCTGGTGCCTGATATTAGCATTTTTTTAAATATTAAAGCTAGAAATAATGTAAAACATAAAATAGGTACACTAAATAGGGAAAGCAGAATGAAATTGTTTACCTGTCCGAGAACAGACTCGGCATATGTATTCCAGTATGGGTGGTCGGTATCTGGACCAACAATTTTTCCTCCGACCAACCCAAGCCCATTGACCCGTAAACCGAGTGAGAGGCCAATATCCTGGAGTGTGATTTTGGCCTCATCCCATCTTAGATGAAAGGTGTGGGTCTCTTTTCTCCAACGTTCGACCAGAGAGGTGACGAGGGCGTGGTCGATTTGGATATGCCGAATCAACGACGCTTCATAAAATCCGGCCCGTCTAAGCCGATGGTTTATTCGTTGGTCGCTAACTACCCATTTGTCTGAGCTATGCGTGACGACCGTGAGATTATCTCCATCATGCAAAATTAAATAATGTTATTTTCAACTATTAGAATAAAATGAAAGGTGTAATTAAAAAAAATTAACTAAGTTTAGAATATTTCCTCCCCGTGTAATATATTGAACGATCTGTGTTCGTGTTGATGCACAAGCAGAGATTTGTCGAGTGGTTGATTCTCCATTGAAATGTACTGGAGCAGAGATTTGTCGAGAGTTTTATGAAAATTAGAAAGTGTGAAAGTGTGGTTGATGAAAGTGTGGATGCGGCTTTTATAGAGGGTGAACGGGTTCCAGGAACCCGCTACAGTCTTTGTTCTCAAAGAGGGCGGGTTCTAGGAACCCGCCCTCTTCAATAATTCGTTAAATCAATTACTAATTAATGAAGAGGGCGGGATCCTGGAACCCGCCCTCTTCAAAAATTACAGAGAGCGTGCTTATTCACAAAGAAGAGGACGGGTTCCTAGAACCCGCCCTCTTCATTAATTAGTGAGAGGTCACATCAGTACTATTTAAGTACTATTTGTACTTTTTCAATTAACGTTGAACTTTGTCAAACGTTGATAGTACTTTGTAAATTATCAATAATATTCATATGTCACATCAATAATATTTCAATTACAAAAGTTTTCAGAAAGTAAGAGGGCGGGTTCCAGGAACCCGCCCTCTTCATTAATTTTGTTTGTTTATATTGTCTTGTCAAATCAATGTAAGTGTAAGTGTGCAGAAGTAACGTTGTATTTGTCGTTTGTTAAGCAATTAATATTGATATGTCACATCAATACAATTTTCAGAAAGTAAGAGGGCGGGTTCCAGGAACCCGCCCTCTTCATTAATTTTGTTTGCTTATATTGTCTTGTCAAATCAATGTAAGTGTAAGTGTGCAGAAGTAACGTTGTATTTGTCGTTTGTTAAGCAATTAATATTGATATGTCACATCAATACAGTTTTCAGAAAGTAAGAGGGCGGGTTTCTGGAACCCGCTCTCTTCATTAATTTTGTTTTTTATATTATCTTGTCAAATCTGCAGAACATCATATTGAAGAGGGCGGGTTCTTGGAACCCGCTCTCTTCAATATCATGCCGCTATAAATATGTCTCCGCACTACCCATTTCATTTCATCTCTGTCAAATTTTCATCCTACACCGCTCACTATCTATTTACTTCAATCAATTCTTCTCCGCTATCAATTTTGTGTAAGTGTGGAGTTTTAGAAGAAGGTGAAGTTCAGTATCATATTCTGCGAGTAAGCAATCTTCGAGCAGTAGAACAGTTCATAAAGTATTGGAAGTAAGCAATCTTCAAGTTTGAAAGTTTTTTGCAATTTCAACACAACATAAAAAATATAACTGTTTTTTGTGCAGGATTATGGCCTCCCCAAGTATATTTGTTATATGTAAATACGATGGCCAGGTTATCACAAGTGCACAAGGTCCCGAGTATATGGACGGGTCTGCACGAATCATGCGATTGGAAGCATCAACGACTTATGATGAACTAGAGGCTAAAGTGTTCAAAATTACGAAATATGATCCCCGTGAAAATAGGGTTAAGTTAAGTTGTATATGGCTTATGTTCAGTGGAAATGCATTGGTTGAAATTATAGACGATGCATCAATATCTTCGATGATAGATTTCGGTCTCTCGAGCACCCAGCATTCTTTCAAATTTTTGGTTCAGAAGGAGCAATTGGAAGTATCAGATGCCCCTCCAACGGGTAATTTTGATGGTAATGCTGGAGATAGTTCCTGGGGGTACGGTCACATGGTCAACGATGATGCCGTCAGTGCCGGTGGATATGACTATACACAACATTATTCAAATCTTCAAGCACATGGGTAAACATTTTATAAACCCATTTTTAAACATTTTAGTAATACCTATATACTAATATTCAAGCATTTAATAAAATGTATAAATCCAGGTTCTTCCAGTCGACTGCTGCAGTTACATGCACCCCAGAAGAACAGCAAGAATTACCATACACAGCCTTCCACAGGTAAATAAATTTGAAACAAGTGATGATTTAGTTACGAAAATATTAAGGATTAATATTATAATAACAATTTATATACTAAACGCAGATTTCCCCATACCTCCGCATCATTCCAACACGATCCAAACAGCGCATTCCAAGCATGTCCGTCCACATCTTTCCGGTCTTCTCACCCCGAACCATCCACATTACACCGACCACAACCATCATATATTGCACCCGAGCCTTATGTTGCTACGGGTGATATTGATATGTGTGGCAGTGATGATGATGAAATCGGTGAAGATCATCAGGGGGAGGATAGCGTGGAATATGCTGCTGGATTGAATGAGGTAGCATTCTTTGATGGTATGGTTGCGAATAACGATTTTATCGAACTAGAAGATCCCGGCCTCGATCCGTTGGAAGATGATGGTTGGGTAGACTTAGCCGTTGCAGAAGTAAATACGGCATCCTATTTGGACGCGACAGCAGCAAGCGAAGATTGCATCAGCGTCGGGGATTTGTTTCAGGAAAAAGGAGATCTTATTTGTAAGCTGAAGTCGTGGTCCATTCAGCAAAACGTTACATTTAAAACCGAAGAGTCAAATAAGACGTACTATACTGTGGTATGTACGAAAGCTCCTGAATGTCAGTGGAGATTGCATGCATATTGTTCCAAAAGAGCCAAGGCTTGGAAGGTCACGAAATACAACCAAGAACACACTTGCATCAATTCTATTATGTTACAGGATCACCGGAATTGCACTTCATCTTACATTTGCTCGCTAATCATGCCCTTGATCCGTACAGATGTGGCGATGACTCCCCGAAAGATACGGCTCTTGGTTAGCGGAGAGCATAAAATTCAGATTTTGTATGTGAAGGCATGGGATGCTCGTAGAAAGGCTTTGTGCAAGATATTCGGGGACTGGGAAAGCTCGTACAACTCACTAGTCCCTTTTATGGAAGCCATGAAAGTATCAAATCCGGGGACCGTATACCGGTTAAAAACCACAGAAACAGATGTCGAGGGCTCTGTCAGGTTTCAAAGAATTTTCTGGTACTTTGGTCCATGTGCAGCTGGTTTCACACACTGTCGGCCGGTATTGTGCGTTGATGGTACGTATCTATACGGTAAGTACAGAGGCTGCATGTTAATTGCTACAGGTGTTGATGCTAATAACGGTATATTTCCGTTGGGATTTGCTATTGTCGAGGGTGAAAATACATCATCATGGTCATGGTTTTTCCGTAACCTCAAAAATATCCCATCTGTTCTTCATAGAACGGATTTATGCATCATATCTGATAGACATCTGGGAATACTAGCTGCAATGAGATCTGTATTTCCGACGACCCCACATAGGTTTTGCCTACGACACTTCAGGCAAAATTTTGATCGAAAATTTAAAAATTCGGATCTACATAAACTTATGTACAGAGCCGGTGAAACGCCTGACCCTAATGTTCACGACATATACATGACGAAAATTGGGGAGATGAGTCAAGCCGCGAAAGCGTGGTTAGATGAGTATCCAGTACGCATGTGGTCACAAGCACATGATGATGGGTGCAGATATCTCCTAATGACGACTAATATGTCTGAAAGCTTCAACGGGGTCCTTAAAGGGGTTAGAGGCTTACCGATACAGGGGTTGATTGTTCGAACATTTTTCCGGATGAATACTTATTTTGTGCACAGAAGAGAAAAGTCCTTGGCGATGGACACTCCGCTCACCGCGTATTACGAAGATATCTTTCGGAAAAGAGAGCGCAGAGCACAATACTACAGATCCGAAAGGTTTGACACGGCGGAGTTTCAGGTGACGGGCGGTAATGGGAATCAATATACCGTGAACTTTAGAGATGAAGGGCTCTCTTCGTGTACATGCGGTCTTTTCCAGCAACAACATTTACCTTGTGCCCACGCAATTGCTGCTGCGAGCAGTATGCATACCTCACATTACAATTTTGCTTCCCATTACTATACGGTTTCTAATTACCAAGGTGCATACGATCCAAAATTTCATCCTGTACCGGACAGTCGCTATTGGCACTATTATACTGCCAACAGACAAACACCGACTGTATTACCGCCGGAAAAAAATATAAGGCCCGGAAGACCTAAGGTACGTCGAGATCGAATGACAATGGATGCTGATCCTCAGCAAAGGCAATCCAGATGTAGCCTATGCAAACAACCAGGCCATTATAGGACCAGATGTCCAGGATATGCATCAGGGGCGGGACCTTCAGGATCGTGACAAGTGCACTCAGATTTTTTTGTATTATAAATTTGACGGATTCATTTTGTTATTATAAATTTGACCGTCGATATAGCATTTACATTTTACAAATAGATAGGATTTTTTGGCATTGTAAATTTTGACGGATTCATTCTGTAAAAAAAAATTTGATATAGTGAAATTTTATTATTTAATTTAAATGTTTTTTTTGTCTATTTAATTTTATTTTATTTTTAAGAATTATAATTATAATTATAATTATAATTATAATTATAATAATAATAATATTATAATTATAATCGTTAATAATTATAATTAATAATTTAATTTAATTTTTTTTTAAAAAAAGGGGCGGGTTCTGGGAACCCGCCCCCTATACATTTGTATAGGGGGCGGGTTCTGGGAACCCGCCCCCTATACTGGGGGTGGCGGTGGTGGGGTGAAACCACCCTATTTTGATAAATATAATTTTCCCCCCTATTTTTATAATAATTCAAAAAAAAACCCTTGTTTCAAGAACCAGAGGTTCATAAAAGTGCAAAGCACTATTTTTTATTTTATTGTTTTCTTGTTTTAAAGAACCAGAGGTTCATAAGAAGTGCAAAGCACTGTAAAGATCATTGATCTTGTTTTTAGATCAATGATCTATTAGAAGAAATTTCTTCTATTTTATGAAGGTTCTTTACCTTTTTCTTGGAATTTTCTCAGAGTTCTCTCTGTTTGAAGCTCTCGACTTTTTTCAAGAAAATGTTCATGTCTTTGAATTGAGGCCTAGGGTCCTTTTTATAGTGCCCATAAATTAGTTAAATTTGTTAGAGAGATCCTTCTCTGAGTGATTTGGGGAATTTTCCCCACCGTTGGATCTTTGATCCAAGGGCTTCTACTTTGCAGAAGAAAATCTTCTTGTTTTAACAAGAACAGAAAATATTTCTTAGAAATTTAATTCTGTTTGGCGCAGATGCCCCAGCGCATGACATGTGTCGCGCAGCGCACAGCGCAGCGCAACTGCGCTGACGCGTGTCGCACAGCGCAGCGCAACTGCGCTAGCGCATCTGCGCTGACACGTGTCGCGCAGCGCAGTGCTTGCGCAGCTGAAGCGTTGCTTCATTAAAATAGAGCTTTGCTCTGATTGGGCGCGCCTTCTTGGGCGCTGCGCTGATGTATCAGCGCTTTAATGTGGCGCGTTGCGCCCGAGATTTGAAGCGTTGCTTCAAAATTTTGAATTTTCAAAGCGTAGCTTTGCTCTGATTGGGGGAAGATGAAGCGTTGCTTCATCTCCCGTCTCGGAATTTGAACAGAGCTTTGCTCTGATTGGGGTAAACAAATGCCCCCCCACCGTTGCGCTTACGTGGCCCCAAATGTGAGCGCAACGGTGGCGGAATTCCAATCGCCGTGACCACTTTTGGAAGTCGAAGAGGCGCTTGAGGCCTATAAATAGGACCTTTGGTCCCCCGCAGATGCTTATCATCTTTCAGATTTTTATTTTCAAAAAACTTCGGAGCTCTGTTCTTGCCTTCAAGAACTTTAGAGCTTTGCTCTTCTTTTCCAAAGTTTTTTAGAAAAAACTTTAGGTACAATTGATTCTTAGATTAAATTAATTTTAATTAATCTTAAACAGCAGAGCTTTGCTCTCATAGATCTTTTGATCTAAAGAGATCCTCATTGGGGTTTCACTAACAGAGTTTTACTCAATTTCAAAGTTAGAAACTTTTAGGTAAAATCAATATAAATCAAATTAATTTAAATTAATCTCAATCAAAGAGGTTTGCTCTCACAGATCTTTTGATCTAAAGAGATCCCCATTGGGGTTTCACTATTAGAGCTTTGCTCATTTTCAAAGTTAGAAACTTTAGGTAAAATTAATATAAATCAAATTAATTTAAATTAATCTCTGTCAAAGAGCTTTGCTCTCACAGATCTTTTGATCTAAAGGGATCCCCATTGGGGTTTCACTATTAGAGCTTTGCTCATTTTCAAAGTTAGAAACTTTAGGTAAAATTAATATAAATCAAATTAATTTAAATTAATCTCAGTCAAAGAGCTTTGCTCTCACAGATCTTTTGATCTTTCATTAAGCTTTTGTTCATGGGTTTTAATCCCTGAACAGAGCTTTGCTCTCTAGGAATTTAGCTCTCTATGTATATTAGTTTTCTTCTATCGCTAATCTTCCTGTGGTACTTCCTCCAGGCAAAATGGCGGTGCATCTATACAGTTTGCATGAATTCATCACCTATGACGATATCCGCGCACAGGGTCGTCAACAAAACCAGGAGTTTACAGACGCTCAATGTGCAGAGGTCATGGGTCGTCTGAACGCAAGCGGTGGTTGGCTGCTACCCCGTCGTTCGGCTCTTTTGAAAGTCGTGCTGGGAGCAATATGGAGAGCACTTCCGGGTCTTCACGAGGCCCTACCGCTCAATGCGCTGGATGATACCGAGGACAAGGTGCATTCAGTGTACCTGACGGGGCTGATCTCGAAGAAACGGCGGGACAGTCTCATTGACATCCTACACCAAATCTTTCAGCAGACGACGATAGTTGCTGCTTATCGAAGGCCGGGAGGGCTTGCCGATGATATTGACACAGAAGAGCGCGAGAGGCTACGCATAAGAATAATTAGAAAGGCCAGAAGAACTCTGGATGGCCTTACTTTTGAATTCCTCAATCCGTGCCCCGGATCTGAGGTTATACCGTTGTAATAATATTTTTCGTTCACTGCTTTTTTATGACCGTAAGAATTTTTGGCAATATGAATGGAAACTCTTTATTTCAGCTTGTCTTATTTCTCATCCCGAGTCTTCTGCCCATGCATGAGTGAGTGTGTCTCGAATGCTCGATTAAATGTAAATCGGATGTTCTTTCTGTAGCTTTCTTCTTTTTCTTATTGTCGGCATGCTATCTTAATAAACATGGTTGACGGATAATAGAGCACGCATCTTGACTTTCTTAAGAAATAGCGATGGCTTAGACCGCAGGTTCGGATCTGCTGCTTAAGACTTTTCAACTCTATAAGCCGTGAGGGTCTCATAGAGACTTTTCTCCCTACGGATCGAGAGGATGTCGTAGGTGGGGTTTTCTCCTTAAGAATCTTGAGGATTCCTAAGTGTGGTTTTCTCTTATAAGTCGTAAGGATCTTATAAAAGAATTTTTCCCTCTTACGAGTCGAGAGGACCCGCAAGCGGTTGTTCCCCTCGTCGTCGAAATTCGATTTTGTAGAGTGAGACCCGTGAATAGTATGCAAGAGACCATTTTGGATTGACTTGCAGGGTCCCATGGTTTAGGAAGCAAGTTTTTTTTTTAGTCCCTGCTGCCTGAGGCTTCATTTGCATGTTGAGACGAATCGGGAGGCTCTCGTTAAGGAGTGTTTGTATCCGTGAGTCGAGGAATTTGCTAGGGATTATTTGTTTCCCAAGCGCCAAGGATTATTTGTTTCCTTGGGGTTTGAAACGAGTCGAGGACTCCCACGGAGACGCTGGTGGCTCTGCGAGTCGACGCGGATCAGGAGGCTCTCGTCAAGGAGTGTTTGTATCCGTGAGTCGAGGAATTTGCTAGGGATTATTTGTTTCCCAAGCGCCAAGGATTATTTGTTTCCTTGGGGTTTGAAACGAGTCGAGGATTCCCACAGGGACGCTGGTGGCTCTGCGAGTCGACGCGAATCAGGAGGCTCTCGTCAAGGAGTGTTTGTATCCGTGAGTCGAGGAATTTGCTAGGGATTATTTGTTTCCCAAGCGCCAAGGATTATTTGTTTCCTTGGGGTTTGAAACGAGTCGAGGATTCCTACAGGGACGCTGGTGGCTCTGCGAGTCGACGCGGATCAGGAGGCTCTCGTCAAGGAGTGTTTGTATCCGTGAGTCGAGGAATTTGCTAGGGATTATTTGTTTCCCAAGCGCCAAGGATTATTTGTTTCCTTGGGGTTTGAAACGAGTCGAGGATTCCCACAGGGACGCTGGTGGCTCTGCGAGTCGACGCGGATCAGGAGGCTCTCTTCAAGGAGTGTTTGTATCCGTGAGTCGAGGAGTTTGCTAGGGATTATTTGTTTCCCAAGCGCCAAGGATTATTTGTTTCCTTGGGGTTTGAAACGAGTCGAGGATTCCCACGGAGATGCTGGTGGATCTGCGAGTCGACGCGGATCAGGAGGCTCTCGTCAAGGAGTGTTTGTATCCGTGAGTCGAGGAATTTGCTAGGGATTATTTGTTTCCCAAGCGCCAAGGATTATTTGTTTTCTTGGGGTTTGAAACGAGTCGAGGATTCCCACGGAGGCACTGGTGGCTCTGCGGGTCGACGCGGATCAGGAGGCTCTCGTCAAGGAGTGTTTGTATCCGTGAGTCGAGGAGTTTGCTGAAGATACTGGTTTTTTCGGAGTTGGAATGAACCGTCAAGATTTGGCTTCGTCTTCTGGAGGAGCCTGTTGGGCAAGTATGGTTCCCTCTTTGTTTACGCCCTTGGATTGTATACAGGGATCGATGCGATCTTAACTGTAGGGCCAAATTTTTATCATCATTTTTTTTTGTTTTATCTCCGCGATACTCTATCATTTCAGCTTTTTATATCGCGAAGGTCGCGACTGCCCAATCATTTCGGCTATTTTTCGCGGTGCCCAATCATTTCGGCTATTTATTTTATTTTCACTCGATGCTTTTTATTGGGAGTTGCCCAATCATTTCGGCCATTTTTGCATGCATACATTTTTACTTGCTGCTTTTTATTGCAAGTTGCCCCATCATTTCGGCTATTTCGTATGCATGTGCGGCCTACCGGCTTTCCGCCGTAAACCTGAAATTGGACACCGATTTTGGCATCAGCACCGCTACAACTGGGATATTACCAGGAGCGAATCATCATCTGCATCTGTCAATGTCGAACAAAGGTGGCTTAGCGACCAGGGTTAGGGTCCTGTCGACTAAGACTTGACTTCATAAGCCGTAAGGGTCTCGCGAAGTTATTTCTCCCTACAAGTCGTGAGGATCTTGTAGGTGCATTTTCTCCTTAAGAATCGTGAGGATTCCTAAGTGTTCGTTTCCTCTGTAGGTCGTAAGGATCCTACAGTAGGGTTTTCTTCTTGTAAGTCGAGAGGACCTGCAAGGGTCATGCGAACATATCCCCAGTCACGGATGAGACTTGGTTAGGGAAATATTTATTCGCGCCCGTGGATTGTATACAAGGGTCAGTATTGAGCCACTTGTAGGGCAATATCGGAAGTTGTGGGGGTTGCTTAAGCACAGGTTTAGGTCTCTGTAACTTAAGACTTTCAACTCTTATGAGCCGTGAGGATCTCATAAGAGAGTTCTCCCTACGAGTCGTGAGGATCTCGTAAGTGTATTTTCTCCTTAGGAATCGTGGGGATTCCTAAGTGTGCTGCTCCCTTGTGAGTCGTAAGGATCTCACGTGGGTGGTTTCTCCTTATAAGGTCGAGAGGACCCTATAAGTGTCCTTTAACGGGGTTGCGCCCTTTCAGGTTTTCACAAACACTCGCCGGTAGCCCTGCTGTTTTTACTCACGGAGCCCTTTCGGGTTTTCATCCGTGCCCTTTTTGCTTATGGACATACCGTTTATTTTATTATATTTTTATATGTTTTTTTTTACATCTCGTCAGCCTAAAGATGCTGCGGTAGTAATTTAAAGAAGTTTCGGTCTGCTATTAGTTTAAGGACATTTCGGTCCGTCATGGAGAAGGCCGGCTACTGCTTATAAAGCTTAAGCTTAGAAAGATAGCGAGCGGACATAGTCGTTGTCATCTATCATTGACCTAGGCCGTGGCTCATTAAGCGTAGTATCTTTTTAGGAAGCGACCGTTTATCGGCCTGAAAGGCCTTTCACCGTGCATGTCCATGAGTAGATAGGCCCCACCCTGGTAGACCTTATCTATGACGTACGGGCCTTCATAGTTTGGCTCGAATTTTCCCCGCTTGGCGCGATTGGGGATCATAGGCCTTTTGACCACTAGCACGAGTTCGCCTTGGCGGAATATCCTCGGTCGGGTCAATCTTTCATATGAGCGTGTCATCCTTGCTTTATAAGCTTCCAGATTTTGCTGTGCTATGAGCCGGGTTTCATCAAGGGCGTCAAGCTCCTCAAGCCGAAGGTGAGCATTTTCTTCGTCCGTTAGCTCGTGGTGAACTGCCACTCGTAGAGAGGGTAACTCTATCTCGAGGGGGAGTACTGCTTCCGTTCCAAATACTAACGCGTACGGCGTCGTGTTTGTGGCCGTCTTGAACGTAGTTCGATACGCCCAAAGAGCTTCTTACAGTCTTTCGTGCCAGTCCTTCTTATTTCGGGACACCGTCTTTTTCATGATTTTTGTCAAGGTCTTGTTGAAGGCTTCAGCTAGTCTGTTGGCTCGCGGATTGTAAACCGAGGAATATCTCCAGTCTATATTATGCTGTTGCGCGAAGCGACTGATCTTGTGGCTTCTGTAAGCTGGCCCGTTATCGGAGATGATCCGTCGCGGAGTTCCAAACCGATATATGACATGCGTCTTGAAGAAATGGAGGATATTTTCCGTCTTCACTTCTCTTAGCGGTACCGCTTCTGCCCACTTAGAGAAGTAGTCAGCCGTCGCCAGGATGAAACGATGTCCCCTAGACGATGCTGGTTCGATAGGGCCGACTATGTCAGTTCCCCACATCTCGAACGGCCAGCTAGCCACCGTTGGATGTAATGGATTTGGATGCTGGTGGATGAAGTCCTCATGGATTTGGCATGAGTGGCATTGCCTCGCATATTCGAGGCAATCTTGAATCATTGTGGGCCAGTAGTAGCCCATCCGTTTTATCTTCAACTTCATCTTTGGGCCCGCTTGGTGAGAACCGCAGAGTCCGTCGTGAACTTCCTGAACGACTCTTTTCGCTTCGTCAGGTCCCAGGCATCTCAACCACAGAGAATCAAATGACCTCTTGTACAGAGTATCGTCGACGAAGGCGAAAGACAGAGCTCATTTTATGAGCTGATGTTTTGTGGATGCCTCTTCAGGCAATCGGCGGGACTTGAAGTAGTCTATGAAGACTTCTTTCCAATCTTCGGTATTTTCCCAACTTTTTACTTGTAGGGTTGTCTGCTCGTTTGCTCCTTTTTCTTCGGATGATTCCGGAGATATTTCTGCTGGGGCAAGAACTCGACGGCTTTGTACCACGATTCTAACGTCGTCGAGGTTCTCGTCAGCCAGTTCTTTAGCAAGTTTGGCCAACGCGTCTGCTTTGCTGTTTTCTGCGCGCGGTATGTTCTCCAAAGTATAAGAGGGAATTTGGGTCAACAGTTGTCGCATCTTTTCACCGTATTTCATCAATTCTGGCTTGCACGTTTGGTAGTCGCCGTTTACTTGACTGACGACAAGTTGAGAATCCCCATATATGAGGAGGTTTTCAATTCCCATGTCAATGGCGATCTCAAGGCCTACTATCAGAGCTTCATATTCGGCTTCGTTATTTGTCCTTGGTTCTGTCAGGGAGAACGCGTAGCGCATTATCCCTCCTTGTGGAGTTATAAAGATGAGTCCTACCCCCGATTTGATTATAGGGGTATTTTGTTTGCGCTTTTTCATGGAAGATGCTCCGTCGAAATAAAGCTCCCATCTGGTATTATCACCGTCGATCGCATCAAACGCATGTTCGTCTGGAAGATCGCAATTCAGAGGAGAATCGGCCGGTATCGGATGCTCAGCGAGGAAGTCGGCGATGGCCTGGCCTTTCACTACCTTGAGAGGTTGATATGTTATCGAGAACTCCATCAAGAGCAGGGCCCATTTAGCGAGTCGTCCCGTCAATATGGCCTTCGACATCAAATATTTAAGGGGGTCCACCTTTGAAATGAGACGGACTTCATGCGCCAACGCACAGTGCCTGAGCTTTGTTATCGCAAAGATCAACGCCAGGCATTGTTTTTCAATGGGGGAGTAGTTGCTTTCTGCCCCCAGCAGAACTCGACTTAAATAGTAGAGTGCTCTCTCTTTCTCTTGATCGTTCTCTTGTGCCCATAATGCGCCTAAGGAACCTTCGAGGGCGGTCGTGTAGAGAATGAGAGGCTTTCCCTTAACTGGAGCAGCCAACACCGGCGGATTATGCAGGTATTGCTTGATCTCATTTAGCGCGCTTTGGCATTTTTGGTCCCAGATGAACGGGGTTCCCTTCTTTATCAGGTGGCTGTAAGAAAGGCACTTGCCTGAAAGGTTGGCTATAAATCGCCGTATATATGCGAGCTTTCCTTGGAGAGATCGCAACTGTTTGAGAGTTCTCGGCGGAGGCATTTCCATGATCGCTTTGATCTTTGACGGATCTATTTCAATACCTCGGTGTCGAACAATGAATCCTAGGAATTTGCCTGAGGAAACCCCGAATGCACACTTGAGCGGGTTCATTTTCAAGTTGTATTGTCGAAGGCGTTGGAATACAGTTTTCAAATGCTCGAGATGTTCCTCGTATGATTTGCTTTTAACCACATGATCGTCGATATAACATTCGACGATTTCATGTATAAGGTCATCGAAGATCTTCGTCATGGCCCTTTGATAAGTGGCACCGGCATTCTTTAAACCGAAGGGCATCACCTTGTAACAGAATATTCCTAAAGGGGTCCTGAAGGCTGTGTGCTTCTGGTCTTCTGGATGCATCTTTATCTGGTTATACCCTGACGAGCCGTCCATAAAGGAGAAAACCTCATGAGTGGATGCATTGTCTATCATCAGTTCGGTGACTGGCACTGGGAAATCATCCTTCGGGTAAGCTTTATTAAGATCCCGGAAGTCTACGCATATACGCACTGTCCCATTTTTCTTCATCACTGGGACGATGTTGGCGATCCATTCAGGGTATTGAACTTCCTGGATGAAGCCAGAGTCGATTAACTTTTTGACCTCGGCATTGATGCTCATCTCAAGCTCGAGTCGCATTCTTCTTGGCGCCTGTTTGACTGGCTTGATGTCCGGGGATATCGCTAATTTGTGTACAGCAATTTCTGGATCTAGTCCCGGCATTTCGAAATAGTTCCACGCGAAGCAATCTCTATGCTGCAGAAGCACGTCCTTTAACACGGCTACCCTTTCTTCAGATAGTAACTCGCTGATGAATGTCGGTCGTGGATCGTTTGCCGTCCCCAACTCAATCTTCTTGAGGTTATCTGTAGTGGTATGGATTCCATCTTCCAGCTCTTTTGGCGCTGGTGGGAATTCTGAGATTATCTCGTCGCTGCTGTTTTCGAAGCACCAAGAGAGCTCATCTATGTCCCCAGGCTCTTCTTTTAATGTTGTAATCATGTGACAGGTGCGAATTCGCTTCCAATCCCAATGTGGGACCGGTTCTTCTTTCGTGGCCTTGGGCTCATGCTTCTGTGGCGGCGCTACCTTCCAGTTGTCAGACAGAGCGAACTTGCCGAGCTGGTACTGATCTTCAACCCAATTCTTGAAGGTGAAGCAATCTTCAAGAGGATGACCTATTACTCGATGGTAAGAGCAATAGTCCGGGTGTGAGATTTCGCCAATTTGTTCAGGGTATTTGGACTCTGGCAGTGTAAGCATTTGATATTTTAGAGCAAGATTAAGTATCTTCTTCGTCTTGTCCCGAGGAAACGAGTACGCTCTACCCATTTTCTTCATAAGGGATAGATCAATAACGCTCGACTCCCGTTTGCGTGGCTTCTTAGCCCTGCTTTGTTATTGTTGAGCGCCTTTTTGGCCTTTCGACTTATTTCTGCTTTTGCGCCGAGCCTTCTTTATAACAGGTTAACAGGGAGCAGCCTTTTCATCTTTCACGGCTTGTTGGAGAAGATGTTGCGTTCGGGCTTTCTCGTAAATGGTCATTTCGCGGTTATGATCGTCCCGGACTTTTTGACCCGCTTCCCTTATAAGTTTATCCATTTGTTCTTCGAACGACGGACTGGGCACTTTTGCATCTGGAACCTTCACGGGCTCAGGATTAGCGTCCTCCCATTGAGCATCTGCTTCTTCATCGAAGTCATACATGACGTAACAGCTATTTAGCAGTTCCCGTTTCTTTGACCGAATGTATTCGAGTCCTCTCGTCTCCATTCTCCCGTTAGGCAGTTTGCGTTGAGTCCCGGGAACGTTTCAGACTTTATCATAGAACTTGGCTTTTCGAACGGTCTGTTCGAAGGGTATCCCTTGGCGCTTTAACAGTCGTTTCAAGCCTTCTGTATAATATCTAGGTAGACGAATGGGTTGAAGCCTGTCCAGCGTTGGATCTGCTCCATACCAGATTTCTTTCTCCACTTTATTTTCTTCAGAGCGGTAAAACAGAATTGCTTTCTCTCTCTCTCTCCTGGGAGGGATATAGAATGTCCGCAACTCTTCTACACTGTAGATATTAAGTGCATCCAGTTCTTTATGGTGTCTAAGCGGCACCATGGCTATCTGCAGACTTTGCTCTTCATCAGCAGAAGCTCGTATTGAAAGCCGAGTAGGGAATACAGCATGAACTTCATCCTCCGAATCACTACCGAAGATCAATGAAGGAACGGATGGTCCCGGCTTGGTGTATTGGGGCGGACCCGAATAAATTATATCTTCTTCCTCTTCGGTATCACTGCCGAAGACAGGGATGGTAGCGTTAGTTTTATTCTCCGGCTTGTGACACCTTTCCGTGTCTTCGAAACTCGGCAAGAAGTATTTGGCATCTTCATACTTACGAACTTCATTCACGGAAAACGGATTCAATTCTCCTGCCACAGTGTACTCGAGACCATCCTTGCAGTATTTCATACACTGATGCTGTGTAGAAGGGATGATATTGTACTCGTGTAACCATGGTCGACCGAGCAGAGCATTGTAGCATGTCTTGGTATCTATGACATGGAATTTAATATCTGTGACGAGCAACCCGAAGCGTAACGTCAATATCACAGATCCAAGAGTTTTTGATGATTGGGAGTCGAACCCGGAGATGGTGATCTTGTCTCGGGCGAGGTTGGACACTCATGCAAACTTCCTTTAACACCCGCACATTGAGTAAATTAACAGACGATCCGTTATCGACCAAGATTTTACTTATCTTTATGGCATGGCAGTATCCTGAGACATAAAGGGGACGATTGTGTTCGCACGTCCCGAGGAGAAGGTCTTCATCGCCAAAAGCAACGTCGGCCGTGTGCACCTCTTCCAACTCATCCTTCATCTTTTCTTCGGCCAGGAAGGCTTGGAACTGGTCCGGATCTTGTAGCACCTTAATCAAAGAATCCCTCGCCTCTTTTGATAGAAACAGGGCGTCAAGAATGCTGAGTTGTGAGGGCAGCTTCCTTAGATGCGCCAAGACATTGTAATCCACCTTATTTCTCTTCGGCGGATTCTTGGCGGTTAGCTCTTCCGCAACTTGGTTATCTAGAGTAATATCCTCAGAGACATTTTCTTTCCCTTTATCTTTCTTGTTTAAGGGTCCGAGATTCTTTTCAGGTAGCGTCCGATTGCGTGGCTGGATATTTTCGCAAACCTTTGGCTCTTCTTCTTTTCCCGAAGTTAACTCTTTAAAGAGAGGGGCAAGTTCCAGCTCCTCATCAGAATCGCTCCCGAATGGAGGTACTTGTGACCCGCCAGTGTTAACCATGCGACAATCGCCGGTAGTTCTTTCAAGCCCTTCGATCGTATTTCTTTGCTCTCGAAGAGTTTTACGCTTTTCCCGCTTGAAGCGTTGTCGACGAGCAACATATCCTTGCCACCATTTATCGAAAGCTTTGCATTCTTGAGTGGGGTGCGAAACCTTCTGATGATATAAGCAATAGGAGGGGTGCATTTCTATTTCACCAGTAATTTTTCCTTCAGAGGATGGTAGCTTCATGCCCATTGATATGGCCTTAGCAAACCTTTTCTTTATCTTGAATTGGCTTTTGTTGGTAACGAAGGTATTTTGCTCCAGCGGGATCGTCTCATCTCTCTCATCAAGTCGCCGGCCCTTGGCCCTTTCAAATATAGCCATCTCGCGTTCTCGATCAGCTTTACTTTTCAGTCGAGCGTTCGTTAAGGAACGCGTCAATCATTTCGACTGATAGCTCCGGAATTTTTGATTCGGTATCTGCCCCCAGCGTTTTAGTGCTAGAAGTCTCCTCATCGTTCGTGATCGAATGGGAGATCATATGACAGCTCGCTACATATTCCTCGGATTCATCCGATGAACTTTCTCCCTCATCTTCTTCTTGAAAGACGTGATTGAGGAACTCTTGGAGCGTAATGGGAGTCCGTGCCTTTTGGTTGTATTCATCCAGCGCGTCAATTTGCTTCTGTAAGTCCGTGCGCTTGTCGCCAGGCTTCACGGGCTTCTTTGACTTCTTTTTCTTCTTCTTCGAAGATTTTGACGGCTGGTTGCGAGTGTTTGAGCCACCACCATCGGTCTTTAGAGTTGTATGCGGCTTCAACATCCCCTCAATGACCTGCGGTTCCAACGGGTTCTTCCACTTGATCGCTGGACATGTCTGAAGATCGTTTAGCATCCTCTTTGTCTTGGCTGATAATACAACCTCCCAAGGAGCTTCTTCAATGACGGAGCATGTTGCCCCCGGCGTATTCGTCCCTTTAGAGGTGTGGGGCTGCGGAGGATTCACCTTCCATTTGTCAGATAACGCGAACTTGCCCTGCCGGTACTGGTTTTCAAGCCAATTTTTGAAAACGTAGCAATCTTCGATCGGATGGCCTAGTACTCGATGATAAGGACAGTAGTTGGGTTCGTTGACGTCACTTGGTTATAATGGACGTTTTGGATCCGGCAAATTTATGAGTCTGTTGCGCAACGCCAGCTCGAATAACCTCCTCGTTTTATCGCGGGGAAAGGAATAAGGACGTCCCATCCTATCCTCAAGGGGTACGTACGGGCGCATATTATTTTGACGAGCCACTGGCTTCGGGTCACTCGGTTGTTGTTGAGCATTAGCGACGACGATCGCTTTTCCCTTCCCTTTGTCATTTCGGTAGTCCGGCCTTGGAAGAGGAGGTTTATGGCCCATCTGATCCATCTGTGCTAGTTTGTCGATCAAGGCCTGAAAGGTAGTCGGTTTGAAGAACATCATAAACTGCGAGATGGTTGCTTGTGGATCGAGGGTTCCCACAAACATACCAACTGCGGGAGCTTCTTCAATGCGCTGCTCACACTTTGACCATAAATTCCGCCATCGTATAGCGTACTGACCCCATGTCTCGCCGGGTTTTACCCTAGCGTTAATCAGTGCCGTCATCGGGGTACGCTCGCTGGCACTTGCAAAACGCTGAGTAAACAGTAGCTCCATCTCCGCGAAGGTTTTGATAGAGTCATTCGGGAGTTCAGAGTACCACTCAAACGCCGTATCCGATAAACTTCCAACAAACTGGCGCAGTAAAAGCTTGTCATCACCGCCGGTATTGCCGCAGAGTGCCCTGAACTGGGCAACATGCTGATGAGGATTGCCCGTCCCCTTGTAGACATGGAACTTGGGAATTGTATAACCTGGCGGGTACTTGATTTGCTCGTACCAACTTGGATATGGCCGCCCTGTTTTTACGACTTGACCGGCCGCTTCGCTCGCATGATGCACCCGTATTTGCTGGGCGATGTATTCATCCAAATCAGCTTTTGAGATGATATCCTCTTTAGCTGTGGATAGAGCCGGTGGAGGATTCGACGTCTCTCCCCTATCGTCTTCAAGAATGATCGGGGGATCTTCAGCAGGTGGATCTTGTTGAATCATCATACCCACCATATCCTGGAACAGGAGGGCCATTTTCTTTATGTTGGCTGCCTACTCCGCAGCTTCTTTATCTTTCTTCTCTAGTACGCGCCGAAGGAATTCGGCATCCGTTTCTTGTTCTTGACGTTCCTCTGAGGATGTTTCCGGGGTTTCTTTCGGCCCTGTAAGTGCGGCCATAGCGTTCATCATCTCCTGGAGCTTTTGTTGCTGCTCCTGAGCCTTGGTCACTGACCGTGTAAGCGGTGTATGACCCGTGGATGCACGGCTGTCTTCTTTTCCCAATACCATGTAAACCGTATGAACTGTTATGCCCCCTAACTTGGGGCGTTTAGGTTCACCATTTTTAACTTTTGCCGCTGACGCGGGGGTTTTCTCTGGCCTCCTTCTTTTGTGGGTCGTTGAGGTTGAAGGAACCGTTGAAGGGGGCACCCTAGCGGCTGTTGTCCCCTGCTGTTTAATGGGACAGTCTTTGTCTTTTTCTACCTTCGTCTTTTTCTGGCGACGAGAGTGACCTGGGTCAATCACGGAGTCTTGAACCCTTCGCCAAACTTTATAAATTCTTGAAGACAGCCGTTGAGGGTGTTGTTCTTGCTTCGTTTCCGGAACTTTCTCCGCAGGCGGAGGAGATCTTTTCAGTGTAGCGGTTGGAGAGTTCTTCCGTACCCTCTTCAGCAGTTCAAAGCTGTTCCCAGTTGGAACAGCAGCGTTGACTTCCACCACTGGAGCTGGTGGAGTTAGCCCTGAGGGGGAGTTGCCCCCTGCCTTCCTTACTCGTTGCCAATGGCGACGTCGAGCATGACGAGCCGTTGGGACTGGCTCAGAGATAGAGATAGCTTCTTTTTGCCCCCTGTCTGAATGAGGCGTCACTGGTGTTAATCTCTTAAAGACTGAGGTTGTCTTCTGAGGTGTGATATCCAAACTATCGAAGACAGATCCTCGAGCAAGGACAGGAGCAGGAATCGTCAGTCTTGAAAAGACTGACTTTTTGATAGGGAAAGCCGCCTTGACGACTTCTGAAGCAGCAGTCATTGTCCTCCTTGGGACAGCCCGTTTAGAGTTCTGTTTTAGCCTGGTGAAAGCAGAGGCTGCCGGTTTGGTAGCGGGCGACCCGTTGAAAGGGGTCGTCGTAGCAGTGAGCCGGTCAAAGACCGACTTTTTGTTCACCTCCGGTGCAAGTATTGGCATAGAGCAGCTTGTAGGTGGGATCATGGTCCCGAA
This sequence comes from Agapanthus africanus, assembly GCA_030015575.1. Classification (NCBI taxonomy): domain Eukaryota; kingdom Viridiplantae; phylum Streptophyta; class Magnoliopsida; order Asparagales; family Amaryllidaceae; genus Agapanthus; species Agapanthus africanus. Next base: position 14,249,739 of record JASDDO010000014.1, read on the forward strand.
GAACAGGCCAATGGTGGCCTGGGTCACCTGGTCTAACGGCAGAGCGAGGAAGGAAGCCGCTTGGGGCCCATATGCTACACCTCCCGGTGAGGTGAAGCGTCCGTTGCAGTGGCATTTCGAGCAGTTGGTGCAGTTAAAGGCCATTGAATCTTCAGTTCTGCGCCAGGAAAAAGACCAAATCTTAGTAACTTGAAATCCGAAGGCAACCATTTAACAAACCGCGATCGGTTCGCAAGGACGACACACGAAGTGTAGAGTGGAAAGAGGAAAAGGTCCCACCGGGCGTGCCAAAATCTGTTCCCCTCCGAAAGACGGTGCACAAGACCGCGAGGTCCTGACGCTGAGATTCGGGGCAGATGCTATTTGGTTTTATCCATCCACCTCTCCGAAAATGCCAAGTTGATTTATGGCACCGTGTATCAGAGGTTTAGACGGATGCGGCCGATGTAGCAGACCTCGTCAGATTCCCCCTCGCGGTGAGGGGTTTTTGATTGTGGGGACGCTCTTCCCTGCAGGCGCAAGCCCCTGTAGTTAATTACGCTACCGCATCGCGGTAACAACTTTCTCCTTCTCCAGAATTTCACTTCTTGTCGTGTGTGTTTGTTTTGTTTGTGGTTGCCCGTGGATTGTATACGGAGACTGAGTAATACCGTCGCCCGTAGGACGTGGATTAGTCCAAATCCGTATTTACTTAGATTTGGGTTTGGTGTTTTTAGTTTAAGGATGCATTAGTCGCGTTGCGGCTAAGATCAACTCAAACGTTCGTTAAGGATACGTTAGTCTGATTTAAGACTAAGATCAACTTAACGTGACGATCCATTTAATATATGGCCGTTGGGACTCGTCGCTTCTCTGGCATCATTGAAGGATTATAACGATAGGTGTCAGAGGAGTTCGGAGATGTACCCTCGAACCGAAGTTGATTTAGGGTTTTATAGTCCATTTGAATGTTTAAGGATACGTTAGCCGTGTTTGGGGCTAAGATCAACTTAAACGGGACCGTTTAGATCCGGCAAAAGAGCATTTGGAGACTCTATTGTTCCAGTTTATGGACGTAATGGTCCATTTTCCAGTTTAGGGACGTGGTGGTCCATCGCCAGTTTAGGGACATGGTGGTCCAACATTAGTTTAAGGACGTCTCGGTCCAACATTAGTTTAAGGACGTCTCGGTCCGGCATTAGTTTAGGGACTTTTCGGTCCAATATTAGTTTAAGGACGTCTCGGTCCAATATTAGTTTAAGGACGTCTCGGTCCAATATTGATATGTGGTTGTCGGAACCCGTCACCTCTCTGACGACGTTGAAGGATTACAACGACATGTGTCAGAGGAGTTCAGAGATGTACCCTTGAACCCGTAGTGAATTGATTTAAGAGAGCAATCTTGCTCAGTCAATTTAATTTAAGGACTTATGGCCAAAATTGGGCTAAATCCAGTTTCAACATTTTTTTTGTCTTTGGCCTATGCTAGGGCTTTACCCCCTTTTTTAGTAATGCACTGCATTACTCTTGTTTTGATTGGGCTTTGCCCTTTTATAAATGATGCAGAGCATCTATTTTTTTTGTTTGGGCTTTGCCCTTCCCCCCTTTTTTTTAAAAATGCATAGCATTTTTATCAGGCATGTTAGGCCTTTTAATTGGGCTCTGTCCCTTTTCTTTAATAATGCAGAGTATTAAATACTCTGATAGTGCCCCACGTGGCTTGTCAGGCGCTTTGCGCTAAGTATTGAGCGCAAACTCGTATGGTGATGAGACGTGTCGCGCCCTGGTGAGCGCAAGCGCACTAGCGCAGTGTACTACGCTGCTGACACGTGTCGCGTTCTGGTGAGTTGCGCCAATTCCAGAGAGCAAAGCTCTATTTCAAGAGCGCATAGCGCAAGTTATTCTATAGCTGACACGTGGCGCTCTGTGGTGAGCGCAAGCGCAATAGCGCAGTGCGCTGCGCTAGTGCGCTGCGCTGTTGCGCTGCTGACACGTGGCGCGCTGTGGTGAGCGCAAGAGCGCAGTTTGTAAGTGCAGAGCACTAAGAATCTTTTAGATTCAAGAACAGAAGTGCAAAGCACTGTTTAATTTCTTGATCTAAATTTAGATCAAAGAAAAATAATTTTTTTTTTCTTTTTTGTTTCAAGAACCAGAGGTTCATAAAAATGCAAAGCACTATTTTTTATTTTGTTGTTTTCTTGTTTTAAAGAACCAGAGGTTCATAAGAAGTGCAAAGCACTGTAAAGATCATTGATCTTGTTTTTAGATCAATGATCTATTAGAAGAAATTTCTTCTATTTTATGAAGGTTCTTTACCTTTTTCTTGGAATTTTCTCAGAGTTCTCTCTGTTTGAAGTCTTGACTTTTTTCAAGAAAATGTTCATGCCTTTGAATTGAGGCCTAGGGTCCTTTTTATAGTGCCCATAAATTAGTTAAATTTGTTAGAGAGATCCTTCTCTGAGTGATTTGGGGAATTTTCCCCACCGTTGGATCTTTGATCCAAGGGCTTCTGCTTTGCAGAAGAAAATCTTCTTGTTTTAACAAGAACAGAAAAGATTTCTTAGAAATTTAATTCTGTTTGGCGCAGATGCCCCATCGCGTGATACGTATCGCGCAGCGCAACTGCGCTAGCGCATCTGCGCTGACACGTGTCGCGCAGCGCAGTGCTTGCGCAGCTGAAGCGTTGCTTTATTAAAATAGAGCTTTGCTCTGATTGGGCGCGCCTTCTTGGGCGCTGCGCTGACGTATCAGCGCTTGACATGTGGCGCGTTGCGCCCGAGATTTGAAGCGTTACTTCAAAATTTTGAATTTTCAAAGCGTAGCATTGCTCTGATTGGGGGAAGATGAAGCGTTGCTTCATCTCCCGCCTCGGAATTTGAACAGAGCTTTGCTCTGATTGGGGTAAACACCTATCTAGAAGTTTTAGCTACTTTGATAGGGATTATACCTTCTTGAAACCGGTCTTTCGGGTCTTCTTTCCGCTGCGTTTCTGAGCTCCTTGGGTGCTTGGAATGATCTCGATCTCCGGTCACCGCTAAGCCATAGATGATCCACCCGAGAGCTTTGGATCAAGCTTCAACCTCCACTAAAGAGGTAACTAAGAAGTCAAGCTTGCTAAAAGAGACTACTTAGATGATGTAGAGATAATCAAGTGGATTATTTGATCTCAAAACCTATGTATCACAACTCATGTGAAGGATTAGGGTTGAGCTTGAGGGAGGAGACAATTTGGAGAGAGAATGTGAAAGTGAGAATGAGAAAAATGAACTAAGTGTTGAATAAAAGAATGGCTAAGGATTTTGAATTATTGAAGCATGGATTATTTTTCTCAAAAATAATCAACCATGCCTCAATAGTAAATCCAAATGAATATAATAATCCTTAGTCATGTTTTCATCCATGCTCGGAAAAGTCTTCAAATTCTACCTCATTAATTTCATTTTCACAAAATAAAATTCATATATGAGGTGTCTCCTTCTAGAAGCCTTTTCTTGTACAATTACAGGAATGCCCCTTGTTGGGGTCAAAAATTGCACCCCGGTTGACCAAGTCAAAGTCAACCCCAAGTAAGCGGGCCCAAGCCCAGCTCAAGTGGGCCCATGCCCAAGTCGAGCCCCGCGGCCAGCCTCCCCCATGCTAAAATAAAAATCATGTAATAAATAATTTTAATGTAATTTTTTATGCATGAATGTAAGCAAAATGGGCATAAAGCCAAATTTTTGTAAAGCCCATGGTTTATGTGCAAAAGAAATGAGCACATGAGGCGTGGGATGGACAAAATGCCATTTTGTAAAGCCCGGGAGGCTATATGTAAATGTGTAAGCCTATATAAGGCAACATGATGATGAATAAAGAATATAATTTTCATTCTCCCCCAAAAAAACTAGGGTTTGTGTCTCCACTCTCTCTTTTTCAAGTTCTTCCTCTTCATTTTCATTTTCCAAATAAATCAAGAGCTTAGCTCTCCTTTTTTTAAAACTAAATAAAGTTTTACCATAAACGCACCTCTCAAGACTCCATCAAGAGAAGAAAAATGGTCTTTTTTTTATCAAAAGATAAAGGAGAAAATCTTTTGGAGTTTGACTCCACATTTAAAATTCTTTCGGAGTTCAACTCCACAATAAAAATTCTTTCGGAGTTTAACTCCATTTAAATTCTTTTGGAGTTCAACTCCACAATAAAAATCTTTTTAGAGTTGAACTCCATTTAAAAATCTTTTGGAGTTTAACTCCGCAATAAAAATCTTTTTGGAGTTGAACTCCATTTAAAATTCTTTAGGAGCTTTACTCCATTTAAAATTCTTTTTTTGGAGTTGAACTCCATTTAAAACTCTTTTTGAAGTTTAACTCCACAATAAAAATCTTTTTGGAGTTAAACTCCATTTAAAATGCTTTTGGAGTTGAACTCCATATTTAAAATTCTTTTAGAGTTTAACTCCACAAAAAAAATTCTTTTAAAGTTGAACTCCATGTCAAAAAAAAATCATTTTTTGGAGCCTTTGGCCCTTAGCACGTGAGGGAGAGGGCTCCCATTAAGTGGGAGCCCTTTTGGCCCCCTGTGAAGGGGAGGGCTCCTATTTAATGGGAGCCCTTTTGGCCCCCCTCATATGCTAGCACGTGAGGGGGGGGGGGCTTAATGGGAGCCCAGGTCCCCCCTTTTTCTCCCTTCTTTCTTCCTTCTTTTCTTTATTTTAATCCTTTTTTATTTAATGAATAAATTATAAATAATATTTTAAAAAATTAAAATAAAAAACGTTTCTCTAAATATTTATTTTTGTTTTTTTATATAGAAAAATATATATATCATTTTTTTAACAAATGGAACAAAACGAAAAAAACATGCAACCAATGCATCGCATTGGGTTCGCATGTCCAGTTTGACCCGTCAATCGGAGGTTCCCTCGCTTCAAAGGAGAGGGGTAATTAACGGCAGCTTAGTCCGCGGCTGCCGGAGATTCGGATCCCCACAATCAATAAACCCCGGCCTACCCTAGGCAGGAGGAATCTGTAGTACGCCTGACAAGCACGCGCGTATTCCCATCTCAATGGGGTGACGAAAAACACCCTACACCCCTCACCGTATACCGTATAAATATACCCGTATTCGTATTCCGAAAAATACGAATACAGTGAGATACCAATAATCCAATAATATAATACTGGTATCCATCTTAAACCAAAGTCTACCAATATTATCCTTCCGAACATCATTCGTGTAGCCAGTACACGTATGTGATTGAAACCCTGCCGTAACACCTTACGGCCTCTACATCGTTTCGCTTAAACCAGGGAAACCCTTCGTGTGGGACTCTAAAGACTCGACAGTACACTGGCAGTGGGTTTAACCACAAGCCCGTCAGCGGCACTAGCTGTGCGTAACGGCTACCCAGGTACATGTCGAAAAGGTGGCCGACGAGCGAACTCATTCTAACCCCAATGAGCCTATAAGTAACACTTACCATACAGTCCGGTCTCTTCGTCTGATACGTCGTATATCAAGTCTAGGGGTGGTAAACGTCAGACCCCAGTAACTTGATAAGTCATGCCGATATGTGGCTCATAACGGTTCGAGAAACTACTGATAACTCTTATTAGTAAACCTCAACAACCATGGCCAGGGAATTGCTGTTATAGCCAATCGAGTATAGCGCAACATCAACTCCCTATACCGGGAGAGATGAAACCCCTCTTTCGCTCACCGTCTCCATATGATTCGGGACTATACCCAAAATCCACCTGTTTGCACGACTCTGAAGAGCCGTGGTAGGGAGGAAATCAAAGCACAGTGGGAACCACACATGACACTATGACGATCTCGGATCTACAGACTAACCTATACAAGTGTCATCAGAGAACTGCTATCTGACGATAGGTATGATACCATCTAGGAGTTCTCAGCAAGACTCGTTCGGTATACCCATTCTCTAATGAGCATGTGTGTACAATCATTTGATGTCAAACACCAATGGTTGTAGGATCAACCATCGCCCCCATGCAGGGTCAAGAAACGTACACACTAGTCTACTCTGGAATATTGATGCCCTGTCTCGACATTCCCTCGACTAGGAACTGTTAAAGGATGTGCTTGCGGACTACACAAACCCCACTAGTATGATCTGCATCATTGTCCCGGTAGTCAAGCAAATGCCCTAAGGGTTTTATCAACATGTATACAAGATATCAAAAAAATAAATAGAACACATCATATGTTAAGATAAAGGTAAACCAAATAGCGTACTATCATATTGAGCAAGATTGTTTCTGTACATACATATCCCTAGCATCCTATATAATAAAGACCTGTAGGGCATACATATCCAACAATCTCCCACTTGCATTAAGGCCTTTAGTTGGCGTAATAAGTACCCATTGTCTGCACTATAGCCAGTTGCTCGCGTACCGCATGCCCAACATCTCAAATAGTCTCTCGAACTGGACTTGAGGGATGGCCTTGGTGAATGGATCGGCTGTGTTATCTTTTGTGTCCACTCTCTGCACCTCGATCTCCTGGCGATCCACGATCTCTCTGATGAGGTCATACCGCCTCAAGATATGTCTGGATTTCTGATGGGACCGTGGTTCCTTTGCCAAAAGCCATGGCACTATTGTTATCACAATATAAAGGTATTAGATTAGCAATGGATGGAACCACCTAAAGTTCAGAAACGAACTTCCTTATCCAGACTGTCTCTTTTGCGGCATCATTAGCAGTAATATACTCAGCTTCCATCGTAGAGTCAGCGACGGTATCTTGCTTGGAACTCTTCCAACATACCGCCCCTCCATTGAGGGTAAATACAAACCCTGATATGGACTTGCTGTCATCCTTGTCGCTCTGGAAACTGAAATCGGTAAAGGCCTCCATTTGGAGATCTCCGTTACCATACACCAAGAAAATTTCTTTAGTCCTTCGCAAATACTTAAGAATGTTCTTCACAGCCGTCCAGTGTTTCTCCCCTGAATTGGATTGATATCCGCTTACTGCACTCAGCGCGTAAGCTACATCTGGACGAGTACATAATATCGCATACATTATAGATCCTACCGCCGAAGTGTAGGATATAATGCTCATGTGAGCCCTCTCTTCATCAGTCTTTGGAGACATCTTTTTGGAGAGGGTGATCCCGTGACAAGCGAGTAAATTATCTCGCTTGGAATCTTCCATACTAAATCTCTTTAGTATGGTGTCTATATACCTAGATTGGGGCAATCCCAACAATCTCTTAGACCTATCTCTATAGATCTTAATGCCCAGAATGCATGAGGCATCACCCAGGTCCTTCATGGAGAACCTTTGCGATAAAATAGTTTGACCGATTGTAGCATAGGGACGTCATTTCCTATCAGAAGAATGTCATCCACGTACAATACGAGGAATGTGACTGTACTCCCGACAATCTTTTTATAAATGCAAGGTTCATCTATATTTTTGATAAAATCAAACTCTTTGATTGTATCATCAAAGCAGATGTTCCAACTTCGTGATGCCTGCTTTAATCCATAGATAGATTTAAGCAGCTTGCATGCCTTTTCGCTGCTCCCACTGTCAATGAAGCCCTCCGGCTGATCCATAAAAACACATTCATCCAAATCACCATTTAGAAATGTTGTTTTAACGTTCATCTTCCAGATTTCATAGTCGTAGTAAGCAGCAATAGCAAGCAGGATTCGAATGAATTTAAGCATTGCAACTGGAGAAAAAGTTTCATCATAGTCCAATCCTGGTTTTTGACAAAATCCTTTCGCCACAAGCCTAGCTTTATAGGTCTCTACCTGTCCATCCACACCAATCTTTTTCTTAAAGATCCATTTGCATCCTATGAGTTTTACTCCAGAAGGCGCAACCTCCAAAGTCCATACTTTGTTGGTGTGCATGGATTCCATTTCGGATCGCATGGCATCCAGCCATTTCACCGAGTTGCTGCTCATGATAGCTTGCTGAAAACTAGTAGGGTCATCATCATCTATGATGCAATCTTCTCCATCACCATCAATTAGAAAATCATAGTATCTATCTGGTGGACGAGAAGTTCTACTAGATCTATGGAGTAATTGAGGCTTGTTGGTATCTATTGAAACTTCAGGTTCAACCAAATCGTCAGTATTTGTTTGTGGCTCTGAAATTTCTTCCAGCTCTACCGTATTGCCAACAGTATCATTTGTAAAAAACCCATTTTCCAAAAATGAGGCATATTGAGAAACAAACACTCTATGTTCCTCCTTATGGTAGAAAAGATACTCATATGAATGTTTGGGATACCCTACAAATTTACACAAAACCGATCGTGTCTCGAGTTTGTCTGGATTCTGCTTTTTAACAAAAGCATGACAACCCCATATCCTAACTCGTTTAAGAGATGGTCTCTTCCCATACCATATCTCATATGAAGTGGTAGGCACGGTTTTGGTCGGAACCCTGTTTAATAGATATATTGCAGTCTCCAATGCATGCCCCCAGAACGAAAGTAGTAACTCAGCATCACTCATCATTGAACGTACCATATCTAATAGGGTACGCTTTCTCCGTTCTGACACACCGTTGTGTTGTGGTGTGTACGGATGAGTGAGCTGAGAGAGAATCCAATTCTCTTTTAGGAAATCTAGAAACTCTGTACTTAGGTACTCTCCTCCTCGATCTAATCGAAGTTTCTTGATACTCAATCCAGTTTGTTTTTCTATTTCAAGTTTATACTCCTTGAATTTTTCAAAAGCTTTAGACTTATGTTTCAACAAAAACACGTGTCCAAATCTCGAGAAATCATCGGTAAAAGTTATGAAGTATGAAAAACCACTTCTTGCGTGTGTAGACATTGGTCCACATACATCACTATGTATGAGGCCTAAGAGTTCAGTAGCTCTCTCTCCGTGTCCAGTAAACGGAGTTTTGGTCATTTTACCTTTGATGCAAGACTGACAAGTTGCATAAGATTTATATTCAAACGGATTTAAATATCTATCTTTATGTAGCTTTGTTAGTTTTGTTTCGTTAATATGACCAAGTTTACAATGCCAAATGAAAGCTTCATTTATCTCTGAAATCTTCTTTTTGTTTGTGTGTTGTATGTTAAAAACTGTGTGTTGATTCAGGAAGCAGATTCCGTTATTTAATGTGCCATGTCCAATCAACTGTTGATTTAGATTAATGCTCATAACATTACTTTGTAATACAAAATTATATCCTTCATTGTCCAACAGAGATACAGATATTATGTTACACAACATAGATGGCACAAAACCAATATACACCCTGAAGGCAATCCCAGATAATACTCTCCCACGGATACAGTATGAACATTTGATTCATTTCCAACACGGAGAGTATGGTCACATTTTTTCAAAACCTTGCTATTTCTCAATCTCGGCACACAATTGCAGATATGAGATCCTGAACCGGTATCTAATACACAGGATGCAGAGTTTATAGAAAAACAGTTTTTGGTAACAAACACACCTGAAGCGGAAGCATCAGTATACTTCTTCTTCTTGAGATCAGCGAGGTACCCAACGCAGTTTCTCTTCTAGTGCCCAGTCTTGTGGCAATAGAAGCATTCCCCTTTTCCCGATGCCGCATCCCCAGTCTTGTCTTTCCCCTGTGCCTTTCCCACTCCACCTCTCGGTTTGATGGGATTCTTCTTCTTCTTTCCCTTAGCTTTAGCTTTTGGGACGGAAGAGGAAGATGGCCCAGCAACAAGAAAGGGAGTTTTCGCTATTTTTAACGTGCTCTCTGCACTCCTCAACATATTGAGAAGTTCAGAAAGTGACTTCTCCAGATTGTGCATGTTGAAGTTCACTATAAACTGAGCATAGGTAGGGGAGAGACTGTAGAACTATATCAACATATTGTTCATTTTCCATCGTCCATCCCAGGTCCTCTAGTTCTTCAATAAGACCTATCATCTTCAACACATGATCACCTACAGATGTGCCATCAACCATCCTCATCTGAAACAACTTTCTTGAGACCTCGTAACGCAGGGCATGAGATTGCTCCCCATACATGTCCTTTGTATGGAGAAAGATGGATTGCACATCCATCTTCTCATGCTGCTTTTGATGTTCGTTGTCCATCGAAGTAAGCGCAAGGCATTTGGCTGTGGCGCAATCAATATCCCATGTCTTGCGGATTTCCTTATCCGCTATAGAGGAATCAGGGCTGGAGCAGTAAGGACGTATGCAACCTTATCATAAGTAAGGGCAATATTCACGTTCCTCAGCCATTCTTTATAATTTGGTCCCGTGAGTTTATTTTTGTCTAATAGAAGTTTAAGTCCCGAAATTGGCATCTGCCATTAGGAGAGAGAAAAGAAAACGCTCAGCGATTGCTCTTGCATGATTAGATTGGTTATTAATCTTATCTAATCGATATCTCACACTGCTTTTTATCAAATTTTCCTTCAAACCTAAAAAAGAAAATTAGTCGGGATTAATTATATTCTACAAGTTCGCTAACCGGTCAACCAGGCTAGTGTCGGTACTCCGAGAGAGGTTCCCCGTGCTTTCGCACGGATCTAATTAAAATAAATCTCGTTTTCCTGGAGGCATAACCCCGTTGACACCTTTCTAGACACCTACTGGATTAGCTAATTGTAAGGTGTAAAACTCTCCTGGGAGTAACTATTACTCACAGTGGGATCGGGATCCAACTATCAAATAGAAGGTATGCAATCTCATTGCAAATTTCAACACTTGAAATTCCCGATATTGTTTTTACCCCTAGCGTCTTATGACCTTAATTATGGTTAACAAATCATAAGCGCTAGTCAAGTTCTACCCGTCATTTCATGATCGATTTAGACCCACCCATATGACCCTTAACTATGGTCAACAAAGTCATACGAATGTCCTAATCGATCGCATCATAAATTTGTAGGAAGAAATCACTTAGCTACCGTACACTACGCCTTAATTATAGTCAACAAACGTAGCACGAATACTAAGTACTCTACTTTCTAAAATGGCGGAAGGCTACGAATGGTTTTGATGAAAACCTTTAACGTAATGAACTTGATATCGTTGTAGAATCTAATGGTTTGAAAAGGAGTGGTTTAAGCTCCGCTTAAAAATCGAGTAGTTTTTCAAAAACAAACCGAATAGCTTTTGCTAAAGTGGTCACTCCCGGTGAAGGGATCTCGGCTCTTTCCTCATCGAATGAGGTGTTGGATATTCATCAAGGAATACCACCATGCAAAGCAAGAACTAGATAGGCTATCATGGTAAACCGAGTGGGTTGTAGCATTTGCTAGTTTTGCTAAAGAGGTCACTCCCAGTGAAGTTTTTTCCTCATCGAATTAGGTGCTGGATATTCATCAAGGAATACCACTGTGCAAAGCAATAATTAGAGCTATCCATTTTGAAAATTTTGATTATACAACATCCTTGGTTTCTTTACTTAACATTAATCTCATCAATGTTTTCCCATCATTTAACCTTATCATTACAGAAAAAGAAACGAAAATAGAACGTACGCTTATGCCATCCGCATTTGCCATGGGGCTCCGTCATACACCGTTAGGTTACTTAACTAACGACAGAGCGAGGGCTGGACTAGCGCGGGTGCAAAAGATAAGCAACGTTTATTATATATCTCATATATATATAGTCATTCGTCTCACGCAATAATAAGCATTCCAGATCACAGATGAATATATTGGATATACTAGGAATTCCGTGTTTCGTTTAAGCCCTGAACGAAAGACGGATTCCACGGTCGTGATGAACAGCCAAACCTCACCCTAGACCCCTACGGGTGCAGCAAACTACCCGCCAAATTCCCGATGTGAAGCAACCTCCCTCAATAAAATGAGTAGGCCACTCGGCACTTCAAGAACCCGGTAGTTTGTGCACCCCACCTTGGGTCTATCATAGGAGCAAAAACAGTAAAAAGAAATAATACAACGGTGGCTATAACCTCAACCCGGATGTGCCCCGTAAAATAATATTACATCACTTTTACAAATTACAAGAATGGAAGAAAAGAAAAACACTCTTCTCACATCCCCAGGCTATACATCTACGACGATCCAATACATCCATATACACATACCATCACATGATACATATATGTGCAACCCCCACCAATCGTCGTATAGCAATTAGTGGACGTTTCTCAACACATATCAAACTGAAAAGCGGAAAAACGATGTTAAATATTCGACTTTGAAACACTCTGAATTTCCCTAACACTTAGACAACATCACATGCAATCTGGGCAAAAGTAAACAATACCATAAATCCCAAAACCAAGTGTACATAACACTCTAGAAAAAACCAAGCCCCAACTCCTCTAGTCGACCGGCGCCGCCGGGAAAAATAGCATTTTGGCCGGCGAGAATTGTGAAGTTTGGGCTTGTTTTTCTAGGGTGTTCAAGTTATCTCATAACAAGTCATCTGCACATGTTTAAAAAAAATTCAGAAGACATTTAAAAATTTCCAGAAACTTGGTTTTTGATTTTACGGTTTTGGAGTTGTTTTGTGTTCGAAACTTTAAACATCGTCTAAAATACTGGTTTTGGTTTAGTTAGGCTCTGATACCATGTTAGTAGATATTGCACATCCTCACAACATTTGTGGGGAGACGGAAGTAGCAAACAATAATTTTGAAGCATGCAACGTCGACTTTTGAACCCGGATCGTATCCTAAACCATAACTAGGAGTTTTAGCTACTATGATAGGGATTATACCTTCTTGAAACCGGTCATTTGGGTTTTCTTTCCGCTGCGTTTCTGAGCTCCTTGGGTACTTGGAATGATCTCGATCTCCGGTCACCGCTAAGCCATAGATGATCCACCTGAGAGTTTTGGATCAAGCTTCAACCTCCACTAAAGAGGTAACTAAGAAGTCAAGCTTGCTAAGAGAGACTACTTAGATGATGTAGAGATAATCAAGTGGATTATTTGATCTCAAAACCTATGTTTCGCAACTCATGTGAAGGATTAGGGTTGAGCTTGAGGGAGGAGATAATTTAGAGAGAGAATGTGAGAGTGAGAATGAGAAAAATGAACTAAGTGTTGAATAAAAGAAAGGCTTAAGATTTTGAATTAGTGAAGCATGGATTATTTTTCTCAAAAATAATCAACCATGCCTCAATAGTAAATCCAAATGAATATAATAATCCTTAGCCATGCTTTCATCCATGCTCGAAAAAGTCTTCAAATTCTACCTCATTAATTTCATTTTCACAAAATAAAATTCATATATGAGGTGTCTCCTTCTAGAAGTCTTTTCTTATACAATTACAAGAATGCCCATCACCGTATACCGTATAAATATACCCGTATTCGTATTCCGAAAAATACGAATACAATGAGATACCAATAATTCAATAATATAATACTGGTATCCGGCTTAAACCAAAGCCTACCGGTATTATCCTTCCGAACATCATTCGTGTAGCCAGTACACGTATATGATCGAAACCCTGCAGTAACACCTTACGGCCTCTACATCGTTTGGCCTGAACCAGGGAAACCCTCTGTGTGGGACTCTAAAGACTCGACAGTACGCTGGCAGTGGGTTTAACCCCAAGCCCGTCAGTGGCAGTAGCTGTGCGTAACGGCTACCCAGGTACATGTCGAAAAGGTGGCTGACGAGCGAACTCATCCTAACCCCAACGAGCCTATAAGTAACACTTACCATACAGCCCGGTCTCTTCGTCTGATATGTCGCATATCGAGTCTAGGGGTGGTAAACGTCAGACCCCAGTAACTTGATAAGTCATGCCGATGTGTGGCTCATAACGGTTCGAGAAACTACTGATTACTCTTATCAGTAAATCTCAATAACCCTGACCAGGGAATTGCTGTTATAGCCAATCGAGTATAGCGCAATATCAACTCTCTATACCGGGAGAGACGAAACCCCTCCTATCGCTCACTGCCTCCATGTGATTCGGGACTGTACCCAAAATCCACCTGTTTGCACGACTCTGAAGAGCCGTGATAGGGAGGAAATCAAAGCACGGTGGGAACCATACAAAACACTATGACGATCTCGGGTCTACAGACTAATCTGTACAAGTGTCACCAGAGAACTGATATCTGATGATAGGTATGATACCATCTAGGAGTTCTCGGCGAGTCTTGTTCGGTGTACCCATTCTCTAATGAGCACCTGTGTACAATCTTTGATGTCAAACACCAATGGTTGTGGGATCAACCATCGCCCTCATGCAGGGTCAAGAAACGTACACACTAGTCTACTCTGGAATATCGATACCCTGTCTCGATATTCTCTCGATTAGGAACTGTTAAAGGATGTTCTTGCGGACTACACAAGCCCCACTAGTATGATCTGTATCATAGTTCTGATAGTCAAGCAAATATCCTAAGGGCTTTATTAACATGTATATAAGATATGAAATACTAAGTAGAACACATCATATGTTAAGATAAATGTAAACCAAATAGCGTACTATCATATTGAGCAAGATTGTTTCTGTATATACATATCATTAGCATCCTATACAATAAAGGCCTCCGGGGCATACATATCCAACAGAAATTTTCTGTGAGGGAGGTATGATGTAATAATCGGTTCCTTATGAACATTTCCGTATTTAAATAAAGTTTCATTTCCTAATTCTTTCCCAATAATTTTCTTTTATTTTTTTCTTTCCTTTTATTTTCCCCAAGCCCTAAGCCAGGCCTAGCACTTCTTTTCTTTCTGTTAGGACCCTAGTTCTCGCGCTGCAAGACTCGCGGCGAAGGCAGAAGTGAAAACAAAAATTTAAATGGAAGCATTAGTGACTTATACCCTAGAATCAATTCCAAACACTAACTAGATAATTAAACATACAAGGTTAGGGGGTTAGCTATCTTTGTAGCGTGTCCGCGCTATTGCGGAAGACCCCTACACCGCTCCATGAACTCTAGCTTGGCTCTAAAGTTGTCGGGAACGAGCTTGGTCGCCGGTCTTCCTTGTCGAAGATGATACACTCGAAGGAACCCGAATTCATGCTTTAGCTTCACATCCAAGAACCAAGTGAAGCAACTCACAAACAAAACTTGTTAAGAATTATTTGTGAGATTGATATAGTGATGGTTTATCTCAAATTTCTCTCTTTACAATTTTCCTCTCAAAGATGGAAGCTCAAAAAAGAAGAGAGAAGAAGAAGAATGAATGTATGAATAAAAATTCATTAGCCATTCTCTTCTCTCTTATCCAAAATGGAGTTGTAAAAACTTTGTGTGACTCACCACATGAGTCATCTCATAAGTCATGAGCCTACACATGACTCCAAGCTTCCAAATACAAAAGAAAAGGATGGGTATAAATACACACACATGCGCGCGCACACACACATATACATATATACATATATATAAACCAAGTATGTATCAAAATACATGTACCGTATTCTTATCAAAATACGAATACAGTATTCGTATAAAAATATGAATACCCATAGTCGTATTAAGATACAAATGTCTGTATTTATACAAATTGTCGTATTCGTATAAATACAGTATTTGTGTCAAAATACAAATACCGTTTTCGTATAAAAATACGAATACCAAAAGAGAGATAACGAGAGATATATAATACTTGCTCACAATGATCCGACTATCTTTCAAACCTGGCAGTATTATCAAAACGCCCGATTAAATTACGTGCACTAAATATACGTATTTAATCGAATCTGAGTGCGTATTAAAATTTGCACGTACTATGTCGTTTCGCTTGAACCGGGAAGCCCTCTGTGTGGGACTATAAAAACTCGACAATATACTGGCAGTGGGTTTAAACACAAGCACGTCAACGGCACTAGCTGTACGTAACAGCTACCCAGGTATTGAACGAAAGAAAGCTCGACGAGCAAACTCATCCGTATCCCTACAGAGACTGTAAGTGACAATCTCCGTACAGTCCAGTCTCTTCGTCGAAGAGTATCGCATATCGGGTCTAGGGGTGGATAAAGTCAGACTCTTAATAACGCGATAAATCGTGTCAATGTAAAGCTCATCACCTACCGAGAAACTACCGATCTACAATCAGTAAATCTCATCCACCCTTGTCAGGGATTTATGGTGATAGCCAAACGAACACAGCGCAACATCGGCTCCCTATACCGGGAGAGACGAATTCCTAACGTCGCTCACTGCCTTCATGTGGCTCGAGACTGTACCTAACTAAAACCTGTTTACACGACTTAGTAGAGCCATGGTAGGATAGTAATCAAAGTACAATGGGAACTCACACAAGACATATGACGATCTCAGGTCAACAGACTATCTGTACTCATGTCACCTGAAAACTGCTATCTGGCGATAGGTATAGCACCATCTAGAAGTTTTCGGTGAGTCCGTCCGGTGTACCCACCTCAAGTGAGCACATGTATATAATCTTAGGTGCCGCACACCAATGGCTATGAGACCTACCACCACCCCTCGTCGGGGTATAGAAACGCATACACTAGTCTACTCTGGAATATCGATGCTCAATCTCGATACTCCCACGACTAGGGACATTTAAAGGATGTGCTTATGGAATACCAATCTCTCACAAGTATGATCACCGTCACAACTTTGGTAGTCAAGCAAAAATCCTACGGGCTTTATCATTATGTATTAGTAACACATAATAACAAGTAAAACGTGACATCAATGATAAAGACAAATCAGATAACATACTATCATATCGAGCAAGACTGTTCTACCTGTATAGTCCTCCTTTAATTATCATAATCGACTACTTTCGATTACAATAATTGCCTTGAGTGCACTATAGCCAACACTTTCTTTCATCTTTTCTTCTTTTTCCACTCCCTTATTTCTCCTAGCCCGACCCAACTCCCTTCCTTCTCTTTCTTTTCCTTTTTCTTTCTTTTTTTTTTCTTGGCCCGAGCCCGAGCCCCTCCTTCTCCTTCTTCTTTCCTTCCTTTTTTCCCACGACGCGCCCATGTAACCCAACGACACCCGTGACTTCAACACACTTCCTCCCCAGATCACGCCAGCGATCTCGCAACCAACCAAGCCTTTTCAAATCCTTAACCCTAGGTCCCTCTCTCATTCTCTTCCTCTCTCTCCTCACAAACCCAGCTTCACCGACTTCCTCCCACCTTGTCGACTACCACCACAACCTCCGAGCGCCCTCGTCGACCTAAACCCGAGCTCCTCTGCCATCTCTTCTCCTCTCCAAATCGAACTCAAGCTCTATCGCAACAACCTAGCCCTAACTCCACTGCTGACAACCATAAACCGAGCCTCCTCCTCTACACCGCATCCCCTCCATGTCACTGTTGCCGTCGTCAATCTAGTCATGCCATCGCCACAACCATCTCCTCTCATTTCCCCCCTGCAACCCGAGTCATCATTGTCGTCGTCGCCAACAAGAACCGAGCCACCACCGGGCCACATCCGCACCACGCCTGTGCCACCACCGCACCACTCCCGCACCCAAAACCGCACCACGCACCACACCCCATACCCATCACCACTTCACTTCGTCACAGTCTCGTGTGTTGAGACGATCTCCCGAGTCCGTATAGCTTCTATTTCAGCGATCTAAGGCAAGTGTTTTCCCCACTTGCTATCATGCTACATAATTATGTGTGTGTGTGTGATCGAGACGGTAGTTTATATCTATGTCGTATTATCATCGATCGAATTTTAACTACGAACCGTAAATTATGTGATTTGTGCTAAATTGAACATAATTAGGTCTAAAACCCCGTGTTAAGACATGTGGGAATTGTAGGGATCGAATCCCATTCGAATTGATTAGATAAAATCAAATTTCCGATAGTCACAGTTATGTACTTCAAGTGTTCGATCAAGTTACCTGAACTAAAACCCTAATTTGAAACCCCTAATTTTTTATCAATAGTTTCGTTTACTGTTAATTGACATTTTGTAGAAAATGGGGATTGAAATACTGAAGTTACGAACATGAAATGTCGTCTCCAAGAGGCGACTACAAATCTAAATGTTTATGTATGCATTGCCTTATAAAAATCATAACAAATCATAGAAAAAACCGTTTTGTATCGTTTGTGGGTTTATTTTGAAGCTAACGTAAAATACTCAATATTTGTAATAAGTTTTCCTGGAAAATATGTATTTTTATTGCCGTAAATTGGGGAGAAACACGGCTCTGGACTGCAGTTCAGAGAAGTATTCTCCGCTGTTGTCTGTTTTAAACTATTGAAGTAATCTTGTATAAACATCCTGCTATGATGAGACCTATATCAATGTGTACGTAAATGAGTTATCTGTTATTTGGTGCTGGTTTCGTTAATTTTCATTACCGTTTGCTATTTTCAAAGTATTTTATACTGCTGAAGGGTACTGTTGTTTTCCTGATATGCTAATTGTACCTATCGACCCTGTAACGACCATAACTCCCTGTAAATTCATGATAACAATGTTCCGTTTGTTTCGTTAGAAAGATAACTGAAAACCCCAAAATTCATCGAACAATAGCGGCCCAAAATTCAGAACATAATCTATAGAAGATTTCACTCGAAGTTGGGTCTCTAGTTCTGAAACTGGAATTCCAGCACTATTTACCTGAATTAAAATGAGGATATCTCCCAATATAGAATAGGTATAGGGATGAATTCAATTTTGTTGATTAGCTAAATGAGTTTATTTTCTGCGCATTTTATATTGTCATGCTTGATTCTGATCGTATGTATTTTTAATAATTTTTACAAACTGATTGGTGTTGGATGTCTATTAATAGTTAAAGTTTAGTTAATGTATTTTATCATGCCATATGACTGTTTTACCCTCATACTTGATTGTTCATGCTATATAACATGGTTAACTGAATATCAATGCATAGTAATGGCTTGACTCATGTTTAAAACCCACATATATTGGCATCTCATTGGTGGTATTGCATTGTCGAATTGGAATACGTTAATGAATTGTTTTGTGGTAAGTACGCAAGTGCACAAGTGAATGGAAGTCAGACTATTGTACATGAAAGTGGGAATGAACGAATGAAATGACATGTACTTTTACACAATCAATATGATTCATGAATGCATTCTTTAACCGGGGGGAAATGGGGAAACCGAATCTGTATTTAGTAAGGTTTACTGTTTTAGAGAATGATCATTCGATATTATTGATATTGGACTGTTTAGGTCGTTTGCCTAGCGGCATGGTTGATAAGGTTATGTCCCGGACACAGCGGACGTAGTCTCGGCCATGTATGAGACTCTTGTTAAACACGAGAATTCTTTTGTACCGTTCGATTTCAAATGACATAAAGACCGTTAGGTTTAGTGACATGAATATTACATTTGACTTTTGCCATGATTTACATGCTATGCTGTCATCATATTCATATTGTTTTACTGCTTTATAAATTCTAGTTCTTGTCTATGGTCCCTGCAACATATTATATATTGTTATATCACATTTATGTGCCGCTCTGACGATCTGAGTATGCATGCTCAGAGGAAAAAATGGACTTGGCCCCGGAACAGGATCAGACTCATTTCGAAGAGCTCACGGAGATCTAGATCAGCGGTATCTGCTTTTTATCGTTTAGTATCACTTTCAACATTGGAACATGTATTGTCGCTTCATTAGTTATCTTTCTTTTCGGTTGTTAAAAACTTTGTATCTGTTGTGAACTCTTGTTTTGTTTAAATGTAATAATTAGTGACTGTTATCTGTACTTGATATCTTACTTTCCATGTAACGCTGGAAGTCGATGTGTGTCTACGGAGGGATTTTTCCTTGACCGTAGGAGCATGGCTGGCCTAGTCGCTTTCCGTATTTCTGTATTTTGGAAACCGGGACGTGACAAAAATATTTAATATTTAATGTTCCATGTTCAAAAATATTTAAAATATTTAATGTTTCCGATTTCTCTCTTGCTGGACTATAGAGATGGGACTAAATTTTTCACGATCATGCCTATGATGAATTTGGGTATATGGATGTCCATACAATCAAGAGGGTTCACATTCTCTTTGTTTTAGCCGTTATGTGTTTTACTTCTAGGTTCTTATATTTATAATTTCGTTAAGCTCAAGAATGCTTATGTTTATAGATGAAAGCTAAAATCTTGATTATATTATTCTTGTGTTATATTGCTACATGTCTCTTCTCAAAATTTATTATATTTTGTAATACACATACATAATTGCATATATCGAGCTGTTTTCGTATCTATGTTCCATATTGTCCAAACCTGCCATAGAGAAACTTTGTGAGCAACAAGCCTATCATACAAAGCAAATAACGGTCAATGGCATAATGGAGGTATTACACGTCGGTATATGCTTTCAACTGTTGATCGGTTCAATATGATGCGTCTTGGTTAAGTTGATGCCATCGTGGCGAACACCAAATTGGGAGGAAACCATGGAAAGTAAGAAGGTAGAAAATGATAAAGGTTTAGCACCATACAATGGCAAGTAAGCGAATGAGGGCAAAATGCAAATGATGTAGGTTCCGTAGATGGATGCTTGCATATTTTCTTTCTAGTTAGGTGATTTTTTATATATTTTTTTTGCCAAAGGCGAGGACAATAAGACCAATTTTTATATGTTAAGATAAAAGATAGTTACAAAATGAAAACTAAATACAAGAAAATAAGATCATGGCTATTCCAAGATAAAAGCTCAAGATCGAAACTGTAGAAAAGAAGATGCCAAGCCTAACATAATTACATATTAATGTTACCAGGTATTGAAATATAAAGAATAACTTTTGTTACTAAGTTTCCAAGGACGATGCCTACTAGCATTTTCTACTTTGTTCATCCGTGCTTTAAATGGAAAAGGAAGGATTGGATGGCAATAAAATATATCCATGTTAAAGCTAACCATCATGTAAGATATAATTAAGCCTAGATATATTTCGAAAGTATAACATGGTTTTCTCCACAGGTACATCGATTGGGAAACGATATGCAAGGACCGAAGAGATTGGTGTTTCCTTACGATTGACTCCACGACATCTGTAACAATTCGTGAGAGAAACAGCAAAAATCAAATCCGGCTGAACATTTCTGAAGTTTCTTTTGTGGTGAAAGAGGTCATCGATGGCCGAAGCACATGGGCTGATATTATGTCGACGCGTCATTTTGCAGTACCGACTCATGAGGGCCTGTTTGGTTGGGGGATTTGGGATGGATTTGTGAAGTTTGGAGGGTTTTTTTTGTTCGGTTGGTGGATTTGGATTTGGATGAATTTGTTGCTGCATAAGCCAAAACTCGGATCCATGAATCCAGAAATAGAAACTCTTGCCACATAATCTTTTTCGGTTATTCTTACCATTTTAATTGTTTTAGAAATTGGAGATTTTGTCTTATTTGGAGGTAACAAAAGATATTTTCACTATCAAAATGTTACCACCAAATCCTGGTTTTGGGACCCATATCAATTTGGTACAACCAAACAAAAGATTGTAAACCTTTTTTTAGTCAAAATCCTTAACTTGGCACAAACCAAAAGGATAAAAATACTAAATCCATATATTTACAATTGTAAGGATTTGACAATTCATTTTTATGAATCCCGCAACCAGATGAGGAAGGCTAGACATTTCCTCTTAACTTAAATATGAGTTTTTAAAACTTAGTTTAAATGATTTAGTACAATTTTGATACGGTTAAATATTAATTTTTTTTAACTTTATTTAAACGATTAAGTACAACTATGTGTGTCACTCATCGTTGTGTGATGATTCTTTGTAAGTTTCTTGGTTGTAATTCCTATTTGTCGTCTATGTTTTCGCATGTCAAATTCAACTTTGACGATGCTGTAGAAAATTAATGGATGATGATCAGAAAGAACGATATTCTTCAAGGAAAAAAAATCATGTTGAGAAATAAAATATTTTTCCTACTAACCAATTTATGCACGTCCCTCTATACCTGAAATAAGCCGATCCATTTGGGTTGAACAATCTTCGATATTCTTCAAGGAAAAAAAATCATGTTGAGAAATGCACGATCCCTCACACGTGCTTTTCCTACTTTGTTTACCTTAGTGACTGGGGGGTTTCGGACGCTTGACGCGATCACGAGAAAAAATCGCGACGATCACGATTTTTCTCAATAGCAATTTTTCTCAATACCCAGCAATTGGGCCGAGTCGAAGTTTGACCATAAGGCCACAACCACTTACATCTCCCACTTGGCTGCAATGGTCAAATAATTTCCGAGCATACTCCCAATGTTTGTGAGATGTGACACAAGATGTAATTATACACACTCCCACTATTCGTGAGATATGTACGATTTCATTTTACGTGAAAATCGAGACTACCATTATCCATGATTTGTCTCCTTTTCATTATTCATAATTTTTTTTTAATTTAGACATTTCTATGTGTCATCAAACCAACACGTTTGATGAATATTTCTGCCGGGATGCCCTTCGTCAAGGGATCAACTATCATGTCACTAATAGGAAAATAAGTCACCTTGACTTCTTCCTTCTCCACTATATCAGGAATACAGTGATATTGAACTTCAATATGTCTTCCTTTCGAACTATTTGCACCACTGTGAATTATGTTGATGGCTGCTTGATTATCATAGTAAATCTCAATTGGTCCATCCATCAAATTGAGATCGAACTTCTCTAGGAACCGTCTAATCCAGACTGCATGAGTAATAGCCATACTACAGGCTATGTATTCAGCTTCTTGTGTGTACCTTACTACACATCTATGTTTCTTGCTACCTAAGAAACAGCTGCACCTCCAAAGATGAACAAATGTCCCGAAGTGGACTTTCCGTCATCTTTGTCTCCACCAAAATCAGTATCGAAGTAACCAAGAATCTCAAACGAGTTTGCTTGATAAACCAACTTATGGTGCACAGTACCCTTTAGATACTTCAAAATCCTCTTAACAGTCTCCCAATATGCTGGACCGGGATTACTTTTGTATCTACTAACTAGACTCACTGGGTACACCAAGTCTGGTCTAGTACACAACATTGCATACATCAAGCTTTCAACAGCTTGGGCATATGAGGCATTAAGCGGTTTCTGTTTTTCTCCAGGACATTGTTCTTTACATAACCATTTTCCCATAACCAATTCTGTAGGCGCCAGATTGCAATTCTGCATACCAAATCTTCCAAGTATTGTATGCAAATACCTTTCTTGGTTCAAACTTAACATTTTGGACTATCTCTAAGGATCAACATAGGATGCATGTCCCATGTCCTTCATCTCAAATTCACTACCAAGTGTTGATTTGATCTTATTTAATACTTCTATGTCATTTTCAGCGAGTAAAATATTATCCACGTACAAGGATAATATTGAAA
Organism: Agapanthus africanus; assembly: GCA_030015575.1. Taxonomy (NCBI): domain Eukaryota; kingdom Viridiplantae; phylum Streptophyta; class Magnoliopsida; order Asparagales; family Amaryllidaceae; genus Agapanthus; species Agapanthus africanus. The sequence continues at coordinate 14,272,962 of JASDDO010000014.1, forward strand.
AACTGCTCCCACTCTTCAAGACATACACACAGTTATCCAATTTATTTGCAACGAAACCAAGTTGGATAACGGTATTGTGAAATTTGAGATATCATTATCTGAATGACTGTTTTAAACCATATAGAGACTTTTTCAATTTATATATCTTATTTTCCCGTTCTTCGACCTGAAATCCCTCAGGTTGTCTCATATATATTACTTCTTTCAACCCTCCGTTGAGAAATGCAGTCTTGACATCCATTTGGAAAAGTTCCAAGTCAAGACATGCAGCAATCGCTAAGATTATTCTAATAGATGCATATTTGGCCACTGGAGAGTAAGTCTCTCGATAATCTATACCTGCCTTTTGAGTAAAGCCTTTGGTAACCAATCGAGCTTTAAACGTATCAACAGACCCATCAGCTCGATATTTCTTCTTCAACACCGATTTGCATCTTATTGACTTCCTATCTTTTGGTAAGTCATATAGCTCATATACTTCGCCTCTTTCTATTGAGTCAAGTTTCTTTTCCATGGCTTCCAGCCATTGATTTGATTCATGTGTGTTTATCGCGTCCTCATAATTCAGAGGGTCGGCTTGATCATCCACATTAATATCTATCGAGAAACAAGATGGTTCACATGAATATATATGATAGTCATCCATCCATGCAGGTGTTGTTCTAGGTCTTTTGTTGCCACTAACGTTTGCAGGTTGGATAGGTTCAGCTGGTTGATTTTCCATAAGTCTATTCTCATTTAAAGGTTCATTTTTCATAATTGGATGATTAACTTCATCCACTATATTCAGGTCATTTTTGGGAACATCATCTAAGTCTGGTGGATATGGTACATCCTCTTGAACTTATTCCCTTTCCTTTAGATTTTCTAGAAAAGTAGCATATCTACTTTTAATGACCCCTTTTTCTTCATGGAAGAATCTATATTCTTTGGATTTTTCAAAATAAGCTATATATTTTAGGGTTTTGAGATCTAGTTTATCTCTACCTAATATGGAATCAGAACATGTGCGTCACTGATTTGAATGATTTTTGTGATGTGTTGGTTTTGAGAAAATTGTATTTAGAAATCACAACCAAAAATATTTTGACCGCAATCAATAACGGTGTCGAATGTAGCGCGTTAGTAAGTGCGGATCGTCCACAGGGAAAGTGAGATCCGTTCAATTTCCGAATTAGATGAGTTGAAAATTTAAGGCAAAGAAAAGAAAACAATTCATGATTTGTAATTGAAGATCAAGAATAAGAAAAATCTAGATCTAAAAGAAACATTAAAAACAAGAATTGAGATGTGTGATAATTTCCAACCAACAATCAAGATTAGAAGTATGGCTCGTAGGAGTAGATCGGATCTAAAGATGTGATGAGATCTAATGATTACTCATTCTTATCCATTAACGAATTGGTACTAGATCGATGCAAATTCATCGAGGTTTAAGGATCGTACGGGAAAATTAGGGATTTCGCAACTCATCCTTTGTCCTTTCGATGGATCGCATTCAAATTCTAGCTTCTAGTTAATCAAATGTTTAATAGTTGTTCTCTAGTTTCGAGTGAACACGATCAAGAAAGCATCATCTCGAAACTAGGTTATTAATCATTTGATTCACTAGAATTTTCAAACATTATAGGATTTAAGAATTGTAAGAATATCTAAATCATCATCATCTAAAGATCGTCACAACTTCTACACGAGCGAAGACTACTCAAACATCATGATCACAAACACAATCACAAATTGAGATCTAATCATTATGCTTGAATTAAAAGATAAGCAAGAATATAGAAAATTCACCTTTATTTATTGACAATTTTCGTTACAACTCTCTTGAATTTACAAAAAGAAGGAACTAGATCGTCGATTTCGGCTTCGCTCGGCTCCTTGAGTCGCGGATCGGCGTGGATCTCTTGCTCCGTTGAAATCCGGCGTCGCTTGCTAAAGGTTGAAGGCTTTCTTGCTTGAATTGCTCTCGGGAGCTTGATCTTGAAGTTGAATTGGGGTTTGAATTTGAAGCACAAGTTGTGTCACTCAACTTGTGGGTTGAAGATGATGGTGATTCTTGAACAATTTGCACCCTAGATCTAGGCTCCATTTTATAGACCTCCAAATTCTAGATCTAAGATTGAAATTTGAATTCCCTCCACAAGTTTGTTAACCAAAAGATTTAAATTTCCCTCCAAAAGTTTGTTACAAGATCCTTCTAGAAATTGTTTGTTAAGCCGAGCCTTCTAGAAGTGCCACATGGATCTTCTGGGGTCTTCTGGAAGCTTTGGCCGTTAGGGGAGACACGTGTAAAAAATCTGGAGCGCTGATCCCATCAAGCCGCCGCGGTTCCGCGGCATAAGCCAGCTCCCGCCGCGGAACCGCGGCGCTTTGGAAGCTTCAGGACTTGTAATTTCTGCTATGGGCTTGGGCTGATTTATGGGCCTTGTTTTGATATGTTGAATTTTATTTAGCCTTCTGTATCGCCACCAGATCTTTAGCCTTTGAGTTGGCGTATCTTTTATCTACACTGTTTTCTCAATTTTGGGCTTTGCTTCTGGAATTTCCTGCATTAGACCCCAGACAAGAGTTGCGCAATACAAGGATGATGCGATGCCATGAAACACAGTTAATTTCCCTTAAAGTGCCGGTTTAAAAGTCTAGCACATGCAATCTGGTATTTCAGAGATGATTTGGTAATATGTGCAATTATGAATACCGAACACTTCTATATGAGCTCAAATGGTAGGGAAATTACCGTGTTAAAAATACAGTATTTTCGACTGATCAAATTCCCCCAAACTTATTTTCGATCGTCTCGATCGAACTGTTTTATTAAAAAGAGAAGGAGAAAATAAAGAAAGAGAAAAGCACACTTTCGTAGGCAACACGATTGCACTGAGCATGTGCAACAAGCCTTTAAACCTCTAGGTGTCCCTAGTAGGAGGAGTGTTGTCTTCTGAGGGTTTTCAGCGGATTGCACCCACAAAATCCAATAATAAAAGGAAGATCATGAATATTATATTTAAAGAAAAGAATTGTAAAAGAAAAGCCTTGAAAATTAGGGTTTCCAACTAAGCTAGCTTTTCGGTTGTTATGAGCCCTATCTTAATAGTCATGGAAAGATGTCAGAAATCACGTCCTCCCTCAATAAAACATCGTCTTATTCTTCATTCCTATCTTTCTTCCAAACATCGATCATATCACCCTGCATGTGTGTAAAGGACATCCCTACACCCGGAGAATTCAATTCAAGCTATCATACTCTTGCCCATTAGCCTCAGTACTTTTTAATTAATGAATATTTAAATGAATTTGCTCACACACTTTCATGCGACCGTTAATACTTCTTGAGGTACTAACCGACCGATTACTCATGTGCTTTGCTTATTTGGTGTATTTTCCTCGTCTTGCACCACCTTAGGCATAGCAGTGACTCCCAGACCAGTTGGTCTTAGGGCACTAGGTGAAGAGGCACCCTCGTTATACATTTTTTATTGCCTTTGGTGATAACAAAGACCAGTGTCCATTTTTCTCACCACTTTATATTTTATTCATTTTTTTTATTTCCTTCATACATTGGTTTTAAGACAAGAGCATTTCAAGATATCCTCTACTATCCCGGGCTTCAAGACATGTGTAAGTGCGAATAGCAGGGTATCAACGTTCAAAATGCTTGGCTTTCCAGAATAGAAACTATTTTTCAGACTTATTTTTATCCTCAGATTAGTGACTTCCTCCATCTTACTAACCCTTGGGACAACGGCTCATAACTACTTATTACTAGTTCGTATAAGAAAACTTCTAATTTTCTTAGTTTTCTTAAATTTTTCTAATCTCATGGATGTAATTGTTCACTATCTAATCTTTTATTATCATAAATATTAAATATTTTTATATTTTGAAAAAAAAAATTTAAAATTTTTATGAGTTTTGAAAATTTTTGAATTTTTATGGATTTTGAAAATTTTTAAATTTTTATAGGTTTTTATGGGTTTTGAAAAACTATTTACAAAAAATTGATGAGCCAAAATTATGTACACAGAATTTTTATGGGTTTTAAAATTTTTTAAATTTTTATGGTTTTTAAAGAAATGTTTTGTGCTTATGCAAATGATATGCACATGATGCAAAACTAAGCACAAACCTCGCCCAAACTTGTTTTCAACAGTGTCCTCACTGTTGCCAACCGCTATATCTACAAAACCTGTAAGCCTGGGAGGAATTTTATTAGTGGGGGCAAAATATATAAGTGAAGAACCTCCCTCAAACTTATTTTTTTCACCCACCTCCATTCAAAAAATGATGCAATGATATACAGAACATGAAGGTGAGACGGAGGAATTTAATCAAGATAAACTGGCTCCTATAAGAACAGGAGCTCCTCCGTGGGGTCAGTGGAAAAATACGGCTTTAGTCTATGTCCATTCATTTTGAAAAATGTGACGTTTTTAACATTTTCTACCTCAACTGCCCCGTGCGGGTATACAGACCGCACAACAAAAGGTCCCTTCCTCCGAGATCGAAACTTACCCGCGTGAAGGTGTAGTCGTGAATCATAAAGAAGGACTTGTTGACCAGGAGAAAAAGTTTTCCTCAAAATGTTTTTATCGTGAAAAACCTTGGTCCTATTCTTTATGATTACAGCGTTATCATAAGCTTCATCGCGGAGTTCGCTTAGCTCATTAAATTGCAGCTTCCGAAAGTTGCAGGCTTGGTTTAGCTCAAAATTTATTTCCTTAATAGCCCACAATGCTTTATGCTCAATCTCGACGGGTAAATGACATGCCTTCCCAAACACTATCCTATATGGAGACATCCCTAAGTCGGTTTTAAATGCAGTTCGGAATGCCCAAAGAGCATCCGTCAGTTTGGTCGACCAGTCTTTTCTATTTTTAGCAACAGTCTTCTCCAGGATTTGTTTGATCTGTCTATTCGAAATCTCAGCCTGCCCGCTCGTTTGGGGATGATAGGGTGTAGAAAGTCGGTGGTTGATTCCGTATTTCCACATCAGAGTCTCGAAAGGCCTGCTGCAGAAATGTGTCCCGTTATCACTAATGATAGCGCGTGGGTGTCCAAATCGCGAAAAGATGTTTTCTTTTAGGAATTTAATGACAACTTTCCTGTCATTAGTGCGACATGGAATGGCTTCTACCCATTTTGAGACATAATCAACCGCCAGCATTATGTACAAATTCCCAAAGGAGTTGGGAAAGGGACCCATAAAATCAATGCCCCAAACATCGAAAATTTCCACAACCAAGATGGGTTGCTGAGGCATTTCATTTCTCCGGGAGATTCTACCCGTGTACTGACATTGTGTACAGGTTTTGCAATAGTCAAATGCGTCCTTGAATAAGGTCGGCCAATAAAATCCACATTGCAAAACCTTCTCCGCCATCTTTTTAGGACCGAAGTGACCCCCACAGGCCTGATCATGACAAAAAGAAAGAACACTCTTGAACTCTTCTTTCGGGACACACCGGCGAATGATCTGATCAGGACAATACTTAAACAAATATGGATCATCCCGGTAAAAGTGTTTTACTTGGGATAAAAAACGGTATTTGTCCTGTTTTGACCAATCGCTGGGTATCAGTCCCGTGACAAGATAGTTCACAATATCCCTGAACCATGGTTCAGTGGATACGTTCAAGAGTTGTTCGTCGGGAAATGAATCATTGATCGGCAGGGTCACAGGGGAAGAAGAGATGCGTGAAAAATGGTCGGCTACTACGTTTTCACATTCTTTCTTATCTTTGATAACAAGATCAAATTCTTGTAACAGAAGGATCCAACGTATTAGCCGACCTTTTGCATCTTTCTTCGCCAGAAGATATTTCAAGGCGGAATGGTCTGTGTACACAATTATTGGAGAGCCGATTAAGTAAGGCCTGAATTTTTCCAATGCAAATACAACTGCCAAAAGCTCTTTTCAGTAGTTGTATAATTGATTTGCGCATCATTCAGGGTCTTACTCGCATAATAAATCACGTGTAGCATCTTTTCAATGCGCTGTCCTAAAACTGCACCAACTGCAAAATCAGATGCATCACACATCAGCTCAAAGGGGTAGTCCCAATTTGGAGACGATAGAACGGGGGCTGAAGTGAGGGAGTGTTTAAGTGAGTCGAAAGCTGCCTCACAGTCCGAGTCAAAGTGGAAGGTCGTATCCTTAGCCAGGAGAAGAGTTAAAGGTCTAGCAATTTTGCTAAAGTCCTTAATGAATCTTCTATAAAAGCCCGCATGGCCAAGGAAAGATCGAATATCTTTGACGCTTTTGGGATGAGGGAGGTTTTGAATGACATCTATCTTAGCTCTGTCAACCTCAATGCCTTTCCGTGAAATAACATATCCAAGTACAATTCCTTCTTGGACCATGAAATGGCATTTTTCCCAGTTCAAAGTTAAGTTCTTCTCTTTGCGACGAGTAAGAACCGCGTCAAGATTCGATAGGTAGTCGGAAAAAGAGTCTCCGAAAATCCAGAAATCGTCCATAAAGATCTCCAGAAAATTCTTTACCATGTCAAAGAATATCCCCATCATACACCGCCGAAAGGTAGTGGGAGCATTGCACAACCCAAAGGGCATGCGTCTATAAGCAAAGGTACCAAAAGAACAAGTAAAAGTGGTTTTATCTTGATCCTTTTTGGCTATGGGGACCTGATTATAGCCAGAATATCCGTCCATAAAGCAATAATACGCACGTCCAGCTAAGCGTTCCAGCATCTGATCAATGAAAGGTAGAGGAAAGTGGTCTTTCCTCGTGGCGGCATTGAGTTTTCTGTAATCAATACATACATGCCACCCAGTTTGGGCGCGTGTCTGAATCAACTGATTTGCCTCATTAGTAACAACAGTAATGCCAGATTTCTTAGGGGCTATCAGAGATTGGGTATATGATACCACTATCAAGGCATTTGACGATCTCTTTCATCACCGCTTCCTTCATGACGGGGTTCAACCGTCTCTGTGGTTCTCGGGTTGGTCTGGCATCATCCATCAAGTGTATATGATGTTCGACAATCAAGGGACTAATCCCTTTGATGTCCGCCATGGTCCAACCAAACGCCTCCTTATTAGATCTCAATACCGATAAGAGTGCATTCTCTTGCTCTGATGCTAGAGAAGCGGAAATGATAACCGGTAAAGATTCATTCTCACCTAAATATGCATATTTAAGATGAGAAGGTAAAATTTTGAGATCTAATGCTGGCGGAGAAATGATAGAAGGTGGGATCATCGAATGATTTTCGGAGTCACAAAGAAGCTCATAACCTGTAAAAGATACAGACTCGGATGGTGATGAGTCAGGAAGGGCAGACTCAAGCGTGGAAATGGTGTCCTCACCAAGATCATGTGTCAGGTCAAACAGTGATGTGGTAGTGTCGTCGAGATCTGTAAAGCAAAGTTCCTCAACTCCGCAACTTTCGGGAGCAATCTCGTGGACAGAGCACACATCAAGGATATGAGCAGAGGGTTCTGATGGCTGACTTCCAATTTTGTAGATGTTTAGTTCAATGGTCATATTTCCAAATGATAAGTTCATTGAACCATTTCTACAGTTGATGACAGCATTGGAAGTGGCAAGGAATGGTCGACCCAGAATCACCGGAATTTGGCTCCGGGGGTTTGCTACAGGCTGTGTATCGAGAACAATGAAGTCTACAGGGAATACGAATTCCCCGACCTTTATCAACACATCCTTTAGTTCACCCCGAGGTTTGGTGATTGAACGGTCTGCCATTTGGAGAGTGCAGTGAGCAGGTTTCAACTCTCCAATCCCTAGCTGCTCATAGACAGAGTATGGAAGTAGGTTAACACTTGCGCCAAGGTCTAAAAGAGCACGGTTGATGTTTTTACGCCCAATAGAAATCGATATCGTAGGACATTCTGGGTCCTTACGTTTCTTTGGTAGCTGAGGGATAAAAGCAGTGCTAATGTTATTGGACATGAAGACCTTCTTCGGCACTTAAGTCTTTCTCTTCCTAGTGCACAAGTCCTTGAGAATTTTCGCATAAGCAGGGACTTGTTGAATCGCATCTAGGAGAGGGATGTTGATGTTAACCTGCTTGAACATTTCCATAATTTTCTCCATATGAGGACTCGATTTTTTAGCCCTTAACCGGTTCGGGTAAGGTGCTTTAGCAATGAGCACTGGGTCCATCATATGAGAAGGAAGAGGGGGTAGACGAGATCCCGAAAGAGGAGTGGGGATCTTCTGTGAAGAGCTAGAAGAGGTGGGCTGAGGTGTCGAGCCTAGAGGGAAATGGAGAATAGGCTCGCGAGAAGGCGGTGGGGTAGAAGAACAAGAATCAGAAGCAGAAGTGTGTGTGTGAGGAAAGGTCTCAGCCGGGGTGTTGATAGGATTTTCAGTATCATCAACTTCTTCCCCAACATGGTTATCCAGCACTCTTCCTGATCTCAACGTTGTGACGGCATTTACATTGTAATGTCCAGGATTCGGTAGGGGTTGAGACGGAAGTTTCCCTTTTTCTCTCGCACTCATTTCGGCCTTAAGTCGTGCAATCTCAGCTTCCATCGTTCTGATACTCTCAGCTTGGGACGCTGAGTTTTTCTTTATCTCACCGACGGAAGACCTAACCTCAGCCGACATTTCCGTGAAATTTGACAAGAGTGATTTCATGGTTTGAGCGAATTGAGAGAACTCGTCAGAACAGGTCGACTGCATAGGATTAGAAGGTGCAGGAGGGTTGACCTGGTTTTGGAAATTTTGTGACTGGTAGGGGTGCTGGGTGAGATGAAGTGGTTGCTGTTGTGGAGGAAGAGCCCTTTGGAATTGATTCGGGTTTGGAACCGTGTTTTGGGATTAGTTCCAGGCAAAATTCGGGTGATTCCTCCGACCCTGATTGTAAGTGGTAGAATCTGGATCGTTTCTAGGTCTTTGAAATGCGGCATTGGTTTGCTCGAGACATTGAAACTGAGAGTTTAATGGACATTCTTCCGTTAAGTGAGACGGATCAGAACAGCACCCACAAACAGTTTTGGGGAGTGACATTGGGTTTAGGGAGGCTGCTAAGAATTTGTGTTCCATAGCGTCGAGCTTCTTTTGCATTGCTGCCATCTCAGCTCGAACACCTATGGACACGTCTATTTGGTGTACGCCACCCCTACTCGATGGCTGGGTTCCAGTCTCCCACTGTAGTGACTTTTCAGCGAACTCTTCTAAAAATTTCCATGCTTCCCCATCATCCTTGGTCATAAAGGTGCCTTGACATATGTTTTCAAGGTTTTGTTTAATGGTAGGGTTACTGCCCTTATATATGATTCGGCAAAGGTCCCATCTCGGGATGCCGTGATGTGGGCATTGAACCAAAAGATCCTTGAATCGGTCAAAGTATTTTGAGAATGGTTCAGCCGGAAGCTGGGAGAATTGATATAGTTTGCTACGGATTCGAGCTGTCTTTTGCATAGGGTAGAATTTCTTAAGGAATGCCGCAACGAATTCTTTCCAATTAGTGATGGAGTGTGCGGTGGTGTTATACAGCCACTTCTCAGCTGTATCGCACAAAGTAAATGGAAGAAGTCGTAGACGCATGGCATCCACAGAAAGTTGTGATGTACCCATCATTGCGCATACGTTTTCAAATTTGGTAATGAAAACGTAAGCGTCTTCAGTCTCGAGACCGTGGAATTTGGGTAGAAGGTTGATGTACCGGGGCTTAATCTCAAAGTTATCCCCGTTGGCTGGTGGAATGGATAAGCAGGTAGAGAGAGGACCTCGCAAAGGGTAGCACTTCTCTTGGAGAGAGATGCGGGGAGGATTCTGCGCACCAACGGACGGCGGCAAAGTAGCGGTAAAGAGGTTCGATGGAGACAGATCCATCGGTGTGGGTGTGGTGGTGGGTAAAAGAAAGGTAAATGGAGAAATAAAGATTTCGGAGTCGATCGAGGGGACGCGGACAAGTCAGGCACTAGAATCCCGTGTCCAGCCTAGCTTGCACTAAAAGGGGTTAGTACAAGTGGCAGCGTGATTTATAATTAGGGGAAATGAAGTGAATGCGGTGTTTGTTTTGAAAAATGATACGGATTTTGAAAATATGATGCGATCACAACAAATGCAACAAGCAATACCCTAAAAATCTATGGTCACCTAGGTCAAAGCTCTAGACCGCTCCTAACTGCCAAAAGACAAGTCGCAGGATAAAATCCTCCACTGCCTCTTTGTCTCTCCTGTGGCCAGGTAAGTGTCAGGTAAGTGGGAGGTTCTCCACTACGTAAGTAGTGGGCCTAATTAAGTAACCACTAGCCTTTGACACACTTTCCTTAGACACCATAAAAAGAAACGCGGATAATCAATGAATTACCCACGGCCCTCTTTTGTCCTAAGTGAGCGCGACGGTCCTTAGAGTCATCTCTAGATATTTTTTAATTAATGAGGGTAATGCGGATGCAAGTTTGTGATTTTTGGGGCCTAGGAAGGGTAATGAACTCCCCACCTAATCTGAATTTGGCCGTGCCCCTTAATGTCCGTATTAATTATGTAAACAACCACAAAATCAAAAACAAGCACAATTTATTTTACTTTTTGCGGCGCTGCGATTTTTGCAGAGAAGCCTGCAACAAATTGTTAATTGGAGCAGATTTTAGGAAGGAGATAAGAAAGATAGAGGTTACCTGCTAAAAAGTTTACAGAGAAGCCCTCAACAAGCCGCGGAACCGCCTGTTCATAATATAATATTGCATTTTGTATTCCCCATTCTTATGCATTTTACAATAAAAACAGGTGCTTTTGACCCATGTCTGCTACATGTTACAGGTTACAGGTTCTTGGCGCGAAAACAGTGAAAAACACAAAAGACGACACAAAAGAAGGATTTTTGACTAACAAATAGGAAGATCTTAGTAAAGCCCGGCAGAAGAATGGTTCACCATCAACAAGGCGACGCAAGATCCAAATTGTCATGGCAAACGGTTAAAAGATCCATCGCAAAGTGTTCACTGAAGATCTGGAATTACTGCAGAAGCCCAACTGATAAAAAGAATAAAGAAACAAGAAGCCCAGAAGAAGTAAACCAAGCCCAAGAAAATCCAAGTGATGAACCCATCATTGGGCCACGGAACCGCGGCCCAAGAGCTCCCATGCCGCGCATCCGCGGCTGTCCTGTGCCCTAATGCGCAGGGAAATTTTCCATAATTGGTGGCGGCTCTGGAAAGATCTTTTTAGGGGTATATTTGTAATTGTAGACATGCGGTGCAATTGTAAACCTAGGGTTTCTATGTCCTATAAATAGAACCCAAGGCCTTGTATTTTCTTATGCCTCTACTCATGAATAAAATTCTGTTTTCTTGAAATTAGAGCGCATCAAAAGTAAGTAGGTTATTTTCCTTGCAATAGTTGTAGTTTTTCATATCTGCTTTTATTTTCTCGCCTTAGTTTAAATTAGTTTAGTTATTATTAACTTGCAATCGATGTTTTCTTTCTTTAATAAATTCTTGTATTTCTTCATCCCCTCAATGAGCGAGTAGTTTCCTCGCTTGTTAGGGTTAGGAATAGGGAAGGATTTGAGAGATGAAGATCTCTCATCTCTTTTCGTTGCTAAACTTTTATGAACATTAGAACTCCATGCATACCTTTTTATTCCGCGCCCTACGGCACTTTTACCCTCAAGGTAACGGTGATTCCGTAGTCTAAAGGCCCGGATTTTAAGGTTTTCCATGGAGGTTAGGGTAAAGATTAAGAAAGGAAGGACAAGGATCTAGAGGAAGAATCAATCTTCCCAATCATCCTAATCCCCTTTGTTAATATTTACCATAACACTAATATGATACATTTAATTAATAGCAATGGAAAGAGATGTAAATCTTTGTTTACCAAATTTTCCCTAGACCTAATCCTAGCAAGTTTCTAATCCTAGTCTCATACAACTTCAATTTTTAGGTTTAATTATAAATCCAAACACCCTTTGGAATTAACTCGTAAGAACTTAAAGGAAATTTTCACATCCCTGTGGACCGACCCGTACTCACCGGCTATCTTCAAGCGACGCCGTTCTTGATTGCGGTAAATATTTTTGATCGACAAAACCTCTCCTAATCAAATGGCGCCGTTGCCGGGACTGGCGTAAAATTTTCTTTTTGTAATTTCGGGTTAATATAAAATCTAAAAAATCATAAAAATCTGAAAAATTCCAAAAATAAAGAATTTATCATCTTTTATTGTTTGAAGGGTTTTTCTTTGTGAATCTTTGCAGGTTCAACGGATCTGAAACAACACAGAAGGGGACACAGAAAAAGATACATCAAAGAAGCAGGAGATTGAAAGTACAAAGAGGCTGAAGAAATTTGGAGACCTAAAGCCCCCAAAGAACCGCGTTTCCGCGGCACTTACCTGGTCAAGACCGCGCTTCCGCGGCACCATGTGGAGTTCTCTGGAAAAAAATTGCATGGTTTGATTTCTTTCTCCTTCCTCTGCAAATCCCCATATATCTTCTGTCAGATTTTCTGCAGGATTCTTTGCGCTAAAAATCTTCTTCCCCCTTCCAATAATTGATTTTCTGCAGGATTCTTTGCGCCGCGCTAAAAAGCAAATTGATTGCAAGTGATTTACTGCTTTGCATACTTTAATCTGACTTTAAGGGGCTATTGACCAATTCAGATTGGGTGGGGATTTCATCACCCTTCCCAGGACCCCAGAAATCACTTAAAGCATTTGCATTGACCACTTGTAATTTAAAAAATATTAGACTCAGCCCTAAGGACGTCGAGCTCAATAGGACAGAGAACTAGTATAGGCATCGGCCGTTTATCCTAACCGACATTGCGGTGTCTAGGCTGGTGGTTTTTAATTAGGCCCACTGTAGCGGTGGTTCCTTCCCACTTACCTGGCCGTACTTGTCCGTGAAGAGGCGGTTTGAGGTCCTATCTCTAGCCCTTTGGAACAGTTAGGAGCTGTCTAGCTGACCTAGGTAACCCTAGACTTAGGCCTGATTGTGCATGTGTGGTTAATTGCATTTGTGTCACTAGTCTCTTTTCAAAATCTTTTTGCAAATGCTCACTTAATAAGAAAAAGGAAAATCTTTTCAAAACTTGCAACTTGTCGCTAAAGAATCTTTGCACTCACTTACACCACTTCTTCTCATTGACGTTTTCTTACCTTCACATTCTGTCTTTCATCTTTCGACTACACTAACCCTTTTAGTGTATGTCCGGTTGGACTGGGACCCTAGCGCCCGATTAGTCCGTGTTTCGTTGGTGCCGACCGACGAACCTTTCGACTCCGAAGTCGAAATCTTGTCCACTTCTTCACTTTCACCATCACATTCTTCCGAAGGTATGTCGGGATACGATCCTAACAACACCTTACCGACGGGAATGATTCCACCTCCGCCAGGTGCGAATAACCCGAATCTTCCGCCTGTCGAAGCGCCCGCACGAGTCGCGCTCCAGGATCTTTTCTACCCCATCCGCACCGCCCTTCCTACTTGTCTTTCCCTCCCACCGGCTAATGGGGACAATTTTGAGATCAAACCCCACTTCATCAATATGCTGCCTAAGTTTCATGGTTTGGAATCCAAAGATGCATATATCTTTATCAACAAATTCCAAAACGTTTGCGCCATGATGAAAACTACCCAATTAAGTGATGACGCTATAAGGCTAAGGGTCATTCCTTTCACCTTATGTGACCTAGCCGAGAAGTGGCTATACAGCACCGCATCACACTCAATTAGAAATTGGGACGAGTTTGTGAAAGATTTTCTTAAAAAGTTCTATCCTCATCACAAAACTGCTAAAATCCGTAATGAGATTATACAATTTTCACAGCTTCCTGCCGAACCATTTTGGAAATGTTTTGAAAGATTCAAAGACCTTCTCGTTCAATGCCCTCACCATGGAATCGAAAGATGGCAACTTTGCCAAACATTATACGAGGGATTGAACCCGGCAACGAAGCAGTTGCTAGAAACCATTAGTCAAGGTCACTTTCTGTCCAAATCTAGTGAGGAAGCGTGGCAGTTTCTTGAGGATCTTAGTGAGCAAACGATTCAGTGGGAGAGCACCAAGACCACATCATCATCTTCTTCTATTGGTCAACCTAGGGCAGGCGTACATCAAGTAGAGATGTCAATTGCTATGAAGGCTGAGATGGCCGCTCTTACGAAAAAGCTAGAAGCGCTTGAGACCAAAATCTCAGCACCTTCCCCTGCCCCTGTTGTGCCCCCACGAACTGTTTGTGCTTGTTGTTCGGATCCATCACATCTCACTAAAGAGTGTCCTTACACTGCATCCACTCAAGGACAAGATCAAGTCAATGCTGCCTTTCAGCAACGACAAAAAAATGATCCATACTCTTCAACATACAATCCGGGTTGGAAGAGTCACCCTAATTTCTCTTGGAACCAAAATCAACAAGTCCAAGGAAACAACAATTTTCAAAGAGCTCCTCCTCCACAACAACAACAAGCACCACCACAAACTCAATTTCAGCAACCTCTCCAACAGCAACCGTACCCTAATCAGATGAACAATTTTGTGCCCAACAATTTTGTTCCCCCGCAAAATGCTATTAGCTCGCTCGAAAGAAGTCTAGAAGCATTCCTAAAGCAATCTGCACAGTCCACAGCTAGGATAGAGACTTCTGTTCAATCTTTGGTGCAAAACAGTGCCTCACACGATCAAAGCATCAAAGCTATTGAGGCACAAATTGCACAACTCAACGCAGCATTGAAAGAGCGAGAGAAAGGAAAAATTCCGTCTCAACCACTCCCAAATCCCGGTCACGCACATGTTGCACATGAACAGCAGAATCATAACGTGAATGCTGTGACTACGTTGAGATCCGGAAAAGTGCTGCAAAACAATGTGGGTATTCACCGTGACACCTCTGCCGGTGGTTCTTCTTCTTCTTCTTCTTCTTCTTCTTCGTTAGAGCCTATTCTCCATCCTTCACATGGCTCTACTTCTTCTAGCTCGAACGGACCCTCTCCTCACAACACGAACACATCTACACGGGGTGCCGTTCCAACTCAACAATCGGATCCGCAAAAATTGGACTCAACAACTTTTCAAAATGTTCCTTTTCCAAATCGGTTGAGATCTAATAAACCAACTCCACAGATGGAGAAGATTGTAGAGTTGTTCAAACAGGTTAGCATAAATATCCCTCTTTTGGATGCAATCCAACAAGTTCCTTCATATGCAAAAATCTTAAAGGACTTATGCACCAAAAAGAGAAAGTCACAAGTACCAAAGAAAGTTTTCGTGGCTAGTGCTGTTAGTGATGCTCTTGTCAATTCTTTACCCCCAAAGCACAAGGACCCCGGTTGTCCTACTATTTCGATCACAATTGGGAACAAGACCATCAATAGAGCATTATTAGATCTTGGTGCTAGTGTCAATTTGCTACCCTATTCGGTGTACGAACAATTAGGCGTTGGAGAGCTCAAGCCTACTCATTGCACTCTCCAAATGGCCGACCGATCAATCATCCACCCAAGGGGAGAGTTGGAGGATGTGTTAATTAGAGTAGGGGATTTCATTTTCCCCGTGGACTTTATTGTTATGGATACACAGCCTGTCGCTAACCCCCGTAATCAAATTCCGGTGATACTTGGTCGACCATTCCTCGCGACTTCTAACGCGGTAATCAACTGTCGTAATGGTTCAATGAATCTATCTTTTGGCAAGATGACAGTTGAACTTAACATTTTCAAGTTAGGAAGTCAGCCTTGCCAGCCTAATTCTAGCGTACTTGATGTGTGCTCGATCGATGAGATCGCGGAGGAGGACTGTGAGTTCGAGAATTTCATGTTTGATCACAGTAATATTGACGCCACTAGTGCGTTCCTCCTAGAATCCGACACAGCTTTCACGACGGACAAAGATTATGAGTGTTTCACCTTTGTTGATGATCTTGAAGACTCTCCACCCGAGTTTGAGTCTTTTGCTTTTTCGGATGAGTTAGTTGAACCATCCGACTCGGTAGCGTACACTCAATTTGAACCTTTGATGGAATCCTTCGAGTTTGAAACAGTTACTCCATTGTTACCATCTATTGTTTCACCACCTAAACTCGAGCTAAAGCTTTTGCCGTCGCAACTAAAATATGCTTATCTAGGTGAAAATGAGACCTTACCAGTTATCATATCGGCCTCTCTAGCTCTTGAGCAAGAGAAGGCTCTTTTAACGGTCTTATACAATAATCGGCAAGCTTTCGGCTGGTCTATGGCGGACATCAAGGGGATTAGTCCCCTTATAGTCGAACATCATATACACTTGATGGATGATGCCAAGCCGGCAAGAGATCCACAAAGACGCCTCAACCCCATCATGAAGGAGGCGGTCAAGAAGGAGATTGTTAAGTGTCTTGATAGCGGTATCATTTACCCTATCTCGGATAGCCAATGGGTTAGCCTCATTCATGTCGTGCCAAAGAAATCGGGCATCACGGTCATCACCAATGAGGCAAATGAGTTAATTCTCACTCGCACCCAAACGGGGTGGCGAGTTTGCATCGACTACCGGAAACTCAATGCCGCGACAAGGAAGGACCACTTTCCTTTACCATTCATTGACCAAATGCTAGAACGATTGGCGGGGCACGAATTCTACTGCTTTTTAGATGGCTATTCCGGTTATAATCAAGTCCCCATAGCCAAAGAGGATCAAGACAAGACTACATTTACTTGTCCCTTTGGCACTTTTGCTTATCGTCGCATGCCCTTTGGGTTATGCAATGCGCCCGCTACATTTCAGCGGTGTATGATGGGGATCTTTTCGGACATGGTGGAGAAGTTTTTGGAAATCTTTATGGATGATTTCTCCATTTTTGGTGACTCCTTCGATGAGTGTTTACGACATCTTGACGCAGTTCTCACCCGCTGTAGGGAAAAGAACTTGACTTTGAATTGGGAGAAGTGCCACTTTATGGTACGAGAAGGCATTGTCTTAGGACACGTCATCTCGCAAAACGGCATAGAGGTTGATAGAGCTAAAATCGAAGTCATTTCTAATCTTCCTCCTCCTAAATGCGTCAAAGATATCCGAGCTTTCCTTGGCCATGCCGGTTTTTATAGACGGTTCATCAAGGACTTTAGCAAGATTGCTAGACCCTTGACTCTCTTGTTGGCCAAGGACACTACTTTTGTTTTCGACTCAACTTGCATGAAAGCGTTCGAGTCTTTGAAACATTCACTCATTTCTGCGCCCATCCTTTCATCTCCAGACTGGACGCACCCTTTTGAAATTATGTGCGACGCATCAGATTTTGCCATTGGTGCTGTTCTTGGACAGCACATTAACAAGATGCCGCATGTAATTTACTACGCTAGCCGAACATTAAATGAGGCCCAATTAAACTACACAACAACAGAAAAAGAGTTTTTAGCGGTTGTGTTTGCACTTGAAAAATTTCGGCCTTATTTAATCGGCTCTCCAGTTATAGTGTACACGGATCACTCAGCTCTTCGCCACCTTTTTGCGAAGAAGGATGCTAAGTCTAGGCTAATACGTTGGATCCTTTTGCTGCAAGAATTTGACCTTGTTATAAGGGACAAAAAGGGATGTGAAAACGTAGTGGCCGATCACCTTTCACGACTTCCTTCTTCGCCTACACTTGAACTGCCTATCACTGATGCTTTCCCCGATGAGCAACTCTTGACCGTTTCTTGCGAACCATGGTTTGCCGATATTGTAAACTACTTAGCCACCGGCTTGATACCTAACGATTGGTCGAAACAAGACAAACTACGATTTTTGTCCCAAGTAAAGCATTTTTACTGGGATGAACCTTATCTTTTTAAATATTGTTCCGACCAAATCATTCGCCGGTGTGTACCTGAAAATGAGGTTAAGAGTGTGCTGTCTTTTTGCCACGATCAAGCATGTGGCGGGCACTTTGGCCCAAAGAAGACAGCTGAGAAAGTTTTGCAGTGTGGTTTCTATTGGCCACAACTCTTCAAAGATGCATTCGAATACTGCAAAACTTGCTCCCGGTGCCAACACTTGGGCCGGATATCGCGGAGAAATGAAATGCCGCTCCAACCGATTTTGGTTGTAGACATTTTTGATGTTTGGGGTATAGACTTCATGGGACCATTTCCTAACTCTTTTGGAAATGTGTATATTCTTTTGGCTGTTGACTATGTTTCAAAATGGGTCGAGGCTGTGCCTAGTCGAACGAATGATAACAAGGTTGTCGTTCGATTTCTAAAAGAACACATCTTTTCTCGATTTGGGCACCCTCGCGCAATAATAAGTGATAATGGTTCTCACTTTTGCAATAGGACTTTTGAGTCCCTAATGCGCAAATACTCTATCACCCATAAGCTGTCAACGCCATACCATCCCCAAACATGTGGGCAAGCCGAGATCTCGAATCGATAAATTAAGCAAATCTTGGAGAAAACGGTTTCTAAAAACCGTAAAGATTGGTCACTAAAATTGATCGATGCACTATGGGCTTTCCGTACTGCATACAAGACCGATCTCGGAATGTCTCCATACCGGCTTGTTTACGGGAAGGCTTGCCACCTTCCAGTAGAAATTGAGCACAAGGCATTTTGGGCCATTAAAGAGCTGAATTTATCTTTAGGAGATGCGGGCAGCAATCGAAAGCTGCAATTGAATGAATTGGAGGAGCTGCGGGATGAGGCATATGATAATGCCGTGATTGCTAAGAATCGAGTTAAGGTATTTCATGATAAAAACCTTTTGCGAAAAATATTTAAACCAGGTCAACAGGTTTTATTATATGATACTCGGTTGCATTTACATCCCGGCAAGCTCCGGTCCCGATGGAGTGGACCTTTTGTAGTCCACTCCGTTTATCCGCACGGTGCGGTTGATCTTGAGAATCCAGAAGACGGTACGTTATTCAAAGTAAATGACATCGATTGAAACTGTTCTTCTCAGCGGACCCTTCGGAGGAGCTCCTGTTCTTGCAGGAGCCGATTTACACCGATTGATTTTCCTCCACCTTCACCCTCGAATTTCCTTTTTTCCAAAACTTTATTTCAAATAAGTTTGGGGGTGTATATACTATGTAAATATAATAATAAGCAGGAACTCGCCGATATTATCAACTCACTTGGTGCAGCATGACAGTGAGGACACTGTCCATTATAAGTTTGGGGGTATGTTCGGTAAGTTTTCCTTTTGCATTCATATGTATATTTCTGCATTGCATCTTTATATAAAAATCATAAAAATTTGAAAAATTTGAAAAATAAAAAAAAATTAGAAAACAGAAAAACCCATAAAAATTGAAAAAATTCAAAAATTATAAAAATTAATGTATTCAATTCTGGTTAATTGACTTGAGTTTGATAAATAGGTTAACTGGCTAGGAAAAACTAAATCTTAGACTTAGCAAATTAAAAACCCTAAAAATAACCTTCCTTAGAGTTTAACTGTGGAAAGCATATGTCTTTGTAGGTTATTTAGAAATAGGCAAATTTTGGGTTCAGTTCTTGGGCTAAGTCGAAATGAAGGAAAAGTATTAAAACTTTTATTAGAGTATAAGTTTGAAAAATAGTTCCTAGCTTAAGTCTAGATTCTGAAAACATGTACCCTACAAAATGCACAAACACGCACCTTGAAACTTGGATTAGTAGAAGAGACCTTGAAATACTCTTGTCTAAAGTCCTTAGCACAATGAAAAAGAAAAAAAAAGGGTGGATAGAGAAAAAAAAAATGAACACTGGTTTTTGTGATTACTTAAGGCTGTAAAAATAGAAAAATATTTAGCGAGGGTGCTTCATCACCTAGTGCCTTAGACCAACTGGTTTGGGAGCCACTGCTAAAAGCCTTGGGTGTTGCAAAACTAGGAAGTACGCTTTAAAACGCTAACGCATCTTGTAATCGGTTGTTGGTACCTCAAGAAGTATTAACAGTCGCATGAAGGATGTGAAAGCGAAATTTCACAAGTGCTTTGGACAATGGACGGGAGTACGATTGCTTGATTTGAATTTCCAAGTGTAGGGATGATATTTACACACACGTAGGGATATGTGATTGGAGTTTAGATAAGAGAAGGGAATGAAGAATAGAACTTGTGTCTTTAATAGAGTTGATAGAAATTCCTAAGTGGAGATGGAACTCTAGAAGGAAAACTTAAGAAATGCCGAAAGCTAGGTAATTCTACAGGATATATGTAATCTTAAGTTAAATAATGAGGAAGTGTGAAGAATATGGGTGG
Organism: Agapanthus africanus; assembly: GCA_030015575.1. Lineage (NCBI taxonomy): Eukaryota > Viridiplantae > Streptophyta > Magnoliopsida > Asparagales > Amaryllidaceae > Agapanthus > Agapanthus africanus. Next base: position 14,293,105 of record JASDDO010000014.1, read on the forward strand.
ATAATTTGCGGGTCGACGATAATAGAATTCCTTGTTAGAAAACCTAAATGGAGAACAAAAGTCGAGAAACCAAGTTGATAGGATTTTGTGGGTAGTATCCGCTGAAAACCCTCAGGAGACAACACTCCTCCTACTAGGGACACCTAGAGGTTTAACGGCTTGTTGCACGAGCTCAGTGCAATCGCGTTTCCCTGCGAAAGTGCGGCTAGGTTAGATTTTTATTTAAATAATCAGTTTGCTCGAGGGCGAGCAAAAGATAAGTTTGGGGGTATTTGTTCATAACATAATATTGCATTTTGTATTCCCCATTCTTATGCATTTTACAATAAAAACATGTGCTTTTGACCCATGTCTGCTACATGTTACAGGTTACAGGTTCTTGGCGCGAAAACAGTGAAAAACACAAAAGACGACACAAAAGAAGGATTTTTGACCAACAAATAGGAAGATCTTAGTAAAGCCCGGCAGAAGAATGGTTCACCATCAACAAGACGACGCAAGATCCAAATTGTCATGGCAAACGGTTAAAAGATCCATCGCAAAGTGTTCACTGAAGATCTGGAATCACTGCAGAAGCCCAACTGATAAAAAGAATAAAGAAACAAGAAGCCCAGAAGAAGTAAACCAAGCCCAAGAAAATCCAAGTGATGAACCTATCATTGGGCCGCGGAACCGCGGCCCAAGAGCTCCCATGCCGCGCATCCGCGGCTGTCCTGTGCCCTAATGCGCAGGGAATTTTTCCATAATTGGTGGCGGCTCTGGAAAGATCTTTTTAGGGGTATATTTGTAATTGTAGACATGCGGTGCAATTGTAAACCTAGGGTTTCTATGTCCTATAAATAGAACCCAAGGCCTTGTATTTTCTTATGCCTCTACTCATGAATAAAATACTGTTTTCTTGAAGTTAGAGCGCATCAAAAGTAAGTAGGTTATTTTCCTTGCAATAGTTGTAGTTTTTCATATCTGCTTTTATTTTCTCGCCTTAGTTTAAATTAGTTTAGTTATTATTAACTTGTAATCGATGTTTTCTTTCTTTAATAAATTCTTGTCTTTCTTCATCCCCTCAATGAGCGAGTAGTTTCCTCGCTTGTTAGGGTTAGGAATAGGGAAGGATTTGAGAGATGAAGATCTCTCATCTCTTTTCGTTGCTAAACTTTTATGAACATTAGAACTCCATGCATACCTTTTTATTCCGCGCCCTACGGCACTTTTACCCTCAAGGTAACGGTGATTCCGTAGTCTAAAGGCCCGGATTTTAAGGTTTTCCATGGAGGTTAGGGTAAAGATTAAGAAAGGAAGGACAAGGATCTAGAGGAAGAATCAATCTTCCCAATCATCCTAATCCCCTTTGTTAATATTTACCATAACACTAATATGATACATTTAATTAATAGCAATGGAAAGAGATGTAAATCTTTGTTTACCAAATTTTCCCTAGACCTAATCCTAGCAAGTTTCTAATCCTAGTCTCATACAACTTCAATTTTTAGGTTTAATTATAAATCCAAACACCATTTAGAATTAACTCGTAAGAACTTAAAGGAAATTTTCACATCCCTGTGGACCGACCCGTACTCACCGGCTAGCTTCAAGCGACGCCGTTCTTGATTGCGGTAAATATTTTTGATCGACAAAACCTCTCTAAATCACCGCCGCACAAGTCGTCTAATGCCGCGCTTCCGCCGCGCCTTGAGCTCCTCTCTGCACAAAATTTCACCAGAGCACTCCTGAACACTTCCTTAGCTCTCTGGAATTCTCCAAATAATTTTCCAATTTCACAGCAAGCTTCAGATTTTCTTGCAAATAACCACAACAAATCGTTTAGTGTTTTGCGCGAGTTTTGATCTTTAAAAATGTAGATGGAATAAACTTTTCAACTCAAATTTCAAAAAATGAACAAATAGCACACGATCCCCGGCAACGGCGCCATTTTGATTTGAATGATATTCTTGATGTGTAGTTGGTTTTTTAGAAAAATTGTATTTAGAAATCACAACCAAAAATATTTGACCGCAATCAATAACGGTGTCGGATGTAGCGCGTTAGTAAGTGCGGATCGTCCACATGGAAAGTGTAATCCGTTCAATTTCCGAATTAGATGAGTTGAAAATTTAAGGCAAAGAAAAGAAAACAATTCATGATTTGTAATTGAAGATCAAGCAATAAGAAAAAACTAGATCTAGAAAAAACATTAAAAACAAGAATTGAGATGTATGATAATTTCCAACCAACAATCAAGATTAGAAGTATGGCTCGTAGGAGTAGATCAGATCTATAGATGTGATGGGATCTATAGATTACTCATTCTTATCCATTAACGAATTGGTACTAGATCGATGCAAATTCATCGAGGTTTAAGAATCGTGCGGGAAAATTAGGGATTTCGCAACTCATCCTTTGTTCTTTCGATGGATCGCATTCAAATTCTAGCTTCTAGTTAATCAAATGTTTAATAGTTGTTCCCTAGTTTCGAGTGAACACGATCAAGAAAGCATCATCTCGAAACTAGGTTATTAATCATTTGATTCACTAGAATTTCCAAATATTATAGGATTTAAGAATTGTAAGAATATCTAAATCATCATCTAAAGATCGTCACAACTTCTACACGAGCGAAGATTACTCAAACATCATGATCACAAACACAATCATAAATTGAGATCTAATCATTATGCTTGAATTAAAAGATAAGCAAGAATATAGAAAATTCACATTTATTTATCGACAATTTTCGTTACAACTCTCTTGAATTTACAAAAGGAAGGAACTAGATCGTCGATTTCGGCTTCGCTCGGCTCCTTGAGTCGCGGATCGGCATGGATCTCCTGCTCCGTTGAAATCCGGCGTCGCTTGCTAAAGGTTGAAGGCTCTCTTGCTTGAATTGCTCTCGGGAGCTTGATCTTGAAGTTGAATTGGGGTTTGAATTTGAAGCACAAGTTGTGTCACTCAACTTGTGGGTTGAAGATGATGGTGATTCTTGAACAATTTGCACCCTAGATCTAGGCTCCATTTTATAGACCTCCAAATTCTAGATCTAGAATTGAAATTTGAATTCCCTCTACAAGTTTGTTAGCCAAAAGATTTAAATTTCCCTCCAAAAGTTTGTTACAAGATCCTTCTAGAAATAGTTTGTTAAGTCGAACCTTCTAGAAGTGCCACGTGGAGCTTCTGGGGTCTTCTGGAAGCTTTGGCCGTTAGGGGAGACACGTGTAAAAAATCTGAAGCGCTGATCCCATCAAGCCGCCGCGGTTCCGCGGCATAAGCCAGCTCCCGCCGCGGAACCGCGGTGCTTTGGAGGCTTCAGGACTTGTAATTTCTGCTATGGGCTTGGGCTGATTTATGAGGCTTGTTTTGATATGTTGAATTTTATGTAGCCTTCTGTATCGCTACCAGTTCTTTAGCCTTTGAGTTGGCGTATCTTTTATCTGCACTGTTTTCTCAATTTTGGGCTTTGCTTCTGGAATTTCCTGCATTAAACCCCAGACAAGAGTTGCGCAATGCAAGGATGATGTGATACCATGAAACACGGTTAATTTCCCTTAAAGTGCCGGTTTAAAAGTCTAACACATGCAATCTGGTATTTCAGAGATGATTTGGTAATATGTGCAATTATGAATACCGAACACTTCTATATGAGCTCAAATGGTAAGGAAATTACCGTGTTAAAAATGCAGTATTTTCGACTGATCAGTCACAACCTCATTTTCTTAAATGGCTCAAATTGGGTTTGTGTCCATTCCAAATCTCATAGGGTGTTGACTCGACTGATTTTGTAGGAATTCTATTCAAAACATAATTTGCAGTCAATATCGCTTCTCCCCAGAAGTCCTTGGAGGGACCAGAATAAGACAACATACATCTTACTGCATTCATCAATATTTTATTTTTTCTTTTCGCCACACCATTTTGTTGTGGTGTATAGGGCATAATGGTTTGTTTCTTAATACCATACCGAATGCAGCAGTCATCAAATTCTGTTGAGTTGAAATCCCCACCTCTATCAGTTCTCAACACCTTAACGTATTTTCCAAATTTCCTTTCTACTTCTGTCTTTCATCTTTTAAAACATTCAAAAACTTCTGATTTTCTGTTTAAAAGATATACAAGAGTATACTTTGAATAATCATCTATGAAGATTATAAAATATTCCTTATTACCACGTGTCTTTACACTTAAGGGTCTACAAATGTCAGAGTGAACTAATTCTAAAAGTTCATTTGCCCTTTGACCTTCCGGGAATAGCTTTCTAGTCATTTTCCCAGTCAATCAATGTTCACGGGGTAATGTCCTTATTCTTGTCAGATTTAGTAACAAGTTCATCTTAATTATCTGATCTATCTTATTATTACCAGGATGTCTTAATCTTATATGCCAGAGATCAAAATCAGATAAAAGAGACACAGAATAATTCAAATCAGAATTCTTATTGCAAGCATCAGGTTTTACAACAGAAAAACAGAATAAATCATGTTCAACTATAAACTTACTCATAGCAAAAACTTTCTTGTTTTTCTCAATAGAAACCCTACTGTTGTAAAACCTAACTTCAAGATCCTTTTTCAGCAAGACGGGGATATAGATCAAATTACGTCTTATGCCAGGCGCATAAAATACATCCTTGAGAACCATAATACTGTCCCCAAGGTCCAATCTATATGAACCAACACCTTCTACATCTAGATATGTATTGTTCCCCATATAGATCCTATGTTCTCCATTCTTCAGATTCTGGAAGTCAGCAATTCCTTCCTTCGTGTTTACAATATGTCGGGTCGCTCCCGAGTCTATCCACCATCCATCAGTATCGGTGGTTGCAACATTACAACAACAACTGAGCCTTTTATCCCAAGCATATGGGGTAGGCTACATGAACCAACATGAGAATCACGCCGGGTCCAGCACATGAATCCTCTGTCTCCACTCACTTCTATCGAACAATATACTTTCATTGAGTCCTTTGGCAACCATATCGTTTCGTATCACCTCCATCCATGTTTTCTTCGGTCTCCCTTTTGCCCTTTTGCCATTACCCATATCGAGAGTATCTATTCGTCGAACCAGTGCTTCCATAGGTCTGCGTCGCACATGACCAAACCATCTAAGCCGGTTTTCCCGCATCTTCTCCTCCACGGGTGCTACACCAACTTTTGCACGAATATCCTCATTTCGCACCTTGTCTTTTCTAGTGTTACCGCACATCCAACGAAGCATGCGCATCTCCGCTACGTGCATCTTCTGTGTATGATGCTTCTTAGGAGCCCAGCATTCTGTACCATATAATAAGGCAGGCCGAATAGCGCTCCGATAAAACTTCCCTTTCAATTTTAACGGAAAGTTACGATCACACAAAATCCCTGTTGCACTCCTCCATTTCAACCAACCAGCTTGGATCCTTTGATTAACATCACTATCGATCTCCCCATTCCTTTGGATGATGGAACCTAGATATCTAAACTGGTCACTCGGTGATATCTCTTGCCCTTCCAATGTTATACCAATATGGTTTTGACTTCTCTGGCTACTAAATTTGCAGTGCATATATGCTGTCTTGGACCTGCTCAATCTGAATCCCCGAGATTCCAATGTTTGTCTCCATAATTCCAATTTGGCATTAACCCCTGCTTTCGTCTCATTTACTAGAACAATATCATCAGCGAATAGCATACACCAAGGGACCTCATCTTGGATAGTTCTAGTAAGCTCATCCATCACGATGGTAAACAGGAAATGACTTAATGCAGATCCTTGATGTAAACCAATAGTAATCGGAAAATCACTTGTTAAGCCACCGCAAGTTCTGACATTTGCCACTACTCCGTCGTACATATCCTTGATTATGTCAATATACTTGACGGGGACCCCCTTTTTCATCATTGTCCCCCATAATACCTCTCTAGGTACCTTGTCGTACGCTTTTTCTAAATCAATAAATATCATATGCAAATCTCTTCTCCTCTCTCGAAAGCGCTCGACAAGTTGACGAAGCAAATGAATCGCCTCTGTCGTCGATCGTCCAGGCATGAACCCAAATTGGTTCTCTGTTATCTTAATATCCTTCCTTAGCCTGTGTTCAATCACTCTCTCCCAAAGTTTCATGGTGTGACACATTAGTTTTATTCCACGGTAGTTTGAGCAACTTTGAATGTCACCCTTATTCTTGTAGATAGGTACAAGGATACTTTTCCTCCATTCATTTGGCATCTTTTTTGTCTGCCAAATCTTATTAAACAGATCTGTCAGCCATTTAACGCCTATTTCTCCTAAGCATCTCCAAATCTCGATAGGAATCCCGTCAGGACCAACCGCTTTTCTTAAACCCATTCTGTTCAAAGCTTCTTTAACCTCAGTAAGTCTTATTTTACGCATGAAATCACGATTTATATCTTGAGATTGAATGACAAGTCCATCCAAATTCTTAGTAAAGCTCTCATTGAACAATTTGTCAAAATAATCTCTCCATCTTTCCTTGATATCCTCATCTCGAACTAAAACCTTCTGATTTTCATTTTTGACACACTTCACCGCACATAAGTCTCTAGTCTTCCTTTCCCGCATTCGAGCAATCCGGTATATATCATTTGCAGCCTCTTTAGTGTCTAATTTCTCGTACACCTCCTTGTAGACCTTAGATTTAGCTTCCCGAACAGCTTTCTTAACTTCCTTTTTAGCCATTTTGTACTTCTCAAATCTCTCCACATCTCTACTTTTCTTCAAATCTTTATAAGAATCTCTTTTAATTTTAATAGCAGCCTTTACATCTTCATTCCACCATGATATGTCCTTAGATGGTAGAGCACCACCTCTCGACTCACCAAGTAGATCTCTAGCTACTTTCTTGATACAACTAGCCATTTTGTTCCATGTTTTGTCTGGATCATCTTCCGACTGCCAATCCGCTTCTTGTACTACACGATCTATAAAAGCCTTTTGATTACCTTCTTTCAATTGCCACCATTTAATTTTAGGCTCTACCTTAAGTCTAATCTTCCTAGGTTCTCTTCTAAATCGAAAATCTAGAACTAAAAGTTTATGTTGAGTAGTTACACTCTCACCTGGCACTACCTTACAGTCGATACAACAACCTCTATCTATTCTTCTCGTCAGAAAAAAGTCTATTTGACTAGCATTTGATCCGCTCCTAAAAGTGATAAGGTGTGACTCTCTTTTCCTAAACCAGGTGTTTGCTAAGATCAAGTCATAAGATAAAGCAAAATCTAGAATCGAGTCACCTACTTCATTTCTTTGTCCGAAACCAAAACCTCCATGGATAGTATCAAACCCACTACGACTAGTACCTACATGTCCATTAAGATCACCACCAATAAATAACTTCTCTCTACTAGATATACTTTGCACCACCTCATCTAAATCCTCCCAGAATAGACGCTTACTAACGTCATCAAGACCTATCTGTCACAAGCCTACCACAACCCTCACCCTTTCTCATCTGGACTTGGGACCGGCAACGGTGGGTTTCGGTGGTTGCAACATTGCACTCGATTATATCGATGAACTCTCGCTTGCCAGATCCTCCTTGTTCTGGGCATTTAGGATAGACCTTGTTCTTGGCATGTGGACAGTTGGTTTTGAAGTGGCCAATCTTCCTACAGATATAGGAGGCTCCAGAAGGTCTTTTCTTGCTCCGAATGCGCTGCTGGCTATGTCCTTTGAAGGATGGCTTGGAGGGTCCAATATAATGACTTCTTTGTGTTCCTTAGGCCTTCCGGTATTGCACGGCATTGACTTCTTCTTGCACAAGGTTCACATCTGAACCTCTTCTCCTTATTAGTAGGTCTTGCTCCATTGCTAACTGGGCTGGCAAGTCAGTAACACGCTTAATGGTTTTATTCAATCTAAGAGTTGTAGCAGCCATATCCATTGAGGGCGGCAAATTATTTAAAATAGTCGCCGCTTGCAGTTTTTCAGGAATTTCTGATTCTGCAGAAACTAGGTCTTTAGCCATGACAATCATTTTATTCACGTGTTCAGTGACATTGTCACCTTCTTGCATGCGACTGGAATTAAATTTATGCATCAATAGTTGTATGTTCATCTTAGAAATGGTGTTATATTTTTCTTTAATTGCATGCCATATTTCTTTTGCAATATTATAGTTTTCAAAAACTTTAATTAGACTATCTTTCATGAACATAAGCATCAGGCTTTTAGCCTTCTTGTCATTGAGCTGCCACTGATCAAACTTTCTTTTCTAAACGTCTGTGGGATAATCATTAAGAGTTGAAGCAGTGACTTGAAGGACACTATCTGGATTGTCATGAATAAGTGCACATCTAATTTTCATATGCCACATGTCATAATTGGTATCATTAAGGCGTTCTATCTTTGTCAGGTCAAAAACAATAAGTTTACTAGCCATGTCGGTATTTTTCTGTGATAATAGTTCAAAAAGGGAATAAATGTAGGGAAAAATAAAAAACTAAGCGCCTACAACAACGTATAGAGTAAAATGAATGAAAGATATACTTAGACTATTATAAAAAATAAGCACAATATTAAATTTTTAAAAAAATATTAATATGCAATATCAAATTGATTTTAAAAAAAACTCAAGCAACATGCAAATAATAACATCATGTTAAATTAATTTATATAAAAACTATATTAATATTGTGCATGCAAAAAAAAAAGGTTAATCTCAAAATTATAATATATAAATAACAAAAAACTTTATCTACAGTTTTCTACTAATAATCAGATAGAATTAATTGGCAACCATATTAAATTAACATGGGCGTAAGGTAAAAGATCTAAAATATTGATTATAATATGAAGCATGAACATGAATTTGAATTAGCAAAAAAATATTAAACAAGCATAACAAACACAATAATTAAAAACCGCTAGCATAACAATTCAATTTCTATTTCAGGTGGCTACTATTGTTTTATTAAAATAGCAGATTATGTTTGAAAAAAAATATATGCACCACTTCAGGATATTTTCAGTTTATGTTTAAAAACATTATGTTAACAACAAAAAATAGGCGGCGGATTAACTTCCAGACTATTTTATCTATTATACTATTATGCACTAATTAAACTTTTCAGAAAAAAAAAATTCTATCCACAAAAAAAAATAGTTATGGGCGTTACAGCAACGATGTAGAGTGCTAGAAAATTTTTAAAAAAAACACAAATCAACAAACAATTCTATTTCACTATAGAAACCATGAGATCTCGATGATAAAAAATTTAAACAGTGAAGGAATTTGGGTTATACCAAGCCCAAAATAAATCGTACCCGAGAAAAGAAACTAGGGCACGGAGATGGGGTCGATAACTATCGAGATGGGGTCGATAACTATCTCCAGTTGATGGCAGCGAGCGGCGAAGGGGGTCGGCTGTGAGGGTCTCGTGGTCGGAGGACGACTTACTTGGGTCTCGTGCTCGTCGAAGGGATCGCGCTCGTTCAGCGAGGGAGGAGAACGGGGATCGGAGGAACTTCTGAGGTGGTGCGGGTTGGGTCGAGTCGAGCTCATTTTTGGAGTTTTGAGTTCAAGAGAAAAATTGATAAGCAATTAGATTTGATTCTTTGATCTGTGCAGGATCTCTCTTCATCAACTGAAAATTCTGATGCCAGCGAGGTGGGATTCTTGAGGTTCTTGATTTGGAGAATTTTTATTTCTTTGGAGACTATAATTTAATATTACTGTATTGAGGTGAAATGCAGCTGCAATGACCTCAAGGTCTTGCATTTACATCTGAATTCTATCTTATGTGTTTGTGTAACGGTATTCATATTATGCAACATTCGTTGCGAAATAAGCTTGAAATCTACTGTTTGTATGTTTGGAACTTTGTTGCACGCAAGATTTGCATTTCCTGAGACCGGTGCAATAGCTGTAAGATTTGGAATTGGAGCTGCACTTTTGAATTTAAATTATGGTTGATAGCCGTTAGAATATAAAATATGTCTCAAGCCTCTTCACGACTTTAGAGTTTTGGTGCAGTGAAAAGGACTTTAAAATGGTATTAGAGCAACCATGGTTCCATTTCCATAGTGTGCGTATTAAATATAGATTAATTTACATTAAAACGCCGCAAAAGCCTATCTTCTTGGCTTTGGATTGAAGAGACTTTGCATGTTGGGGCATGTTGGGCTTAAAATATTTCCCTCAGGCCTCACCATAACTTTAGAGTTTTGGTTTACAGGGAGGGAGTTTTAAGAATAACACGAAACTCCTATATTTGTATTGTATGGGCTTGAGCATTTTGTTGCCACTGAATTGGTTGAACTGCTGCATTTTAAAATTTCATTTATAAATTCTAATTAACTTGTTGCTAACAAAATATGGGAAATATATATTATTTCTCCCTTTTCTGTTTTTAGCAAATGTCTCATGCATAGCTTGCCCTACAATTCAAAATCCCTTAGTTGGACTTCAATCAGCACTTAATTTCTCTAATACAACTTCTTCTTCTTCTTTTCCTCTTTGTAGATGCCCACTGTTCTCCTAGTCGAGCCTCTCCACCACTCTATCCCATGGAGAATTATTTGAAGAATCCAGTGAAATCTAATAGTGGTGATCTCCAAAACCCGCCTTTACAACAAGAAGTACTGATCAAATTGTCTCAACTTACTATTTCTCCACATTTAAAAAGATATAAACATTATAGTCTTATTGGGAAATCACTTAGGTGGATTTGTTTTGTTCTTGGATGCCATTTTAGTTTTGTAGAAAAGGTTTGATCTAAGATATTGCTGCTACTCATGTAGATACTACAAGTCTAATTTTTCACCACGACCTTCACCCATTGAAAATCTAATTATGATTAGGAGAAATCTAATGCTTATAAATGCCTCAATGTATCTTTATTACTTGATTTTGGGAGGAGTAACAATTTCTTTCGAGAAATATACTTATATGCTCATTTTTGTTTATGTAGGTACCTTTTGTATCTAATCCTGTAGTTTCTCCTCCCTTTCTTGGGCTGCTTCCATCCACTGGGTCATCTAGTAAAAGTGAGGTAGAGATTTGTTTCCTTTTCTATTTGGAACGGAATAAAAACTTGTTCAATATATGAATATTTATAAGTTGCTTGTTTTTTGTAGACGCCGAATAATTCTATGTCCAATGAGGTGAAATCTAGTAGTCAAGGCTTAAAGATGCTGCCTTCACAATCAGAGGTAGTGTGTGTGTGTTCTGATATCCCTTATTTCTTAAAATCTGAAGGGGTCTTTGTGCACTTCTTCCTCTTTTTTATCGAGAAGAATTAAATAGTTCATTGGTTTATTTAGGAACCTATCAGTTTGACGGAAACGGACAGGCAACTTATATATACTAAGAAGGAGATCAGCCAAGCTCCAATAGTTTCAGATGATCCTGATCTTTATGCCCCACTCTTTCGAAACGTTTCGGTTTTCAAGAGGTAACTCCAACAATTTTCTAATGCTTTATTTTTTCAGTCTTCTGGTATATCTGTATTTTTATTTGTCAACTGTAATGCGAAAGATTCCACAATGTTCTTTATGCACTTGGTTGATCTTAAATTCAAAATTGCGTGTTTTGCATAATCTGTTGAGTTGCTACCCGCTATGCATGCTTATGTTATCTTCTGCACTTTAGATAATAAGAGGTAATTCTGAATTTTTTTGGGATTATGTTTGGAAACCTTAAACCCATTAATGCTTTGTGTCCAGGAGCTACGAGCTGATGGAATTACTTAAAGTTTACATCTATCGAGATGGACAGAGACCCATTTTCCATGCACCTGTGCTTAAAGATTTATGCTTCTGAAGGATGGTTTCTAAAATTGATGGAGGCAAACACACAATTTATTGTGAAGGATCCGAACAAGGCCCATTTGTTCTATCTCCCATATAATTCACGCCAGTTACAAGTCACTCTTTTTAAGCCTAACTCACATGATTTGAAACCTTGGGCGATCTATTTGAACTACGTGGACTGGATAGCAGGCAGATACCCCTTTTGGAATCGGACCCGAGGTGCAGATCACTTTCTTGTTGCTTGTCATGATTGGGTACGCTCTTCTTATTTCTCTGTCTTTTTCTGTATATCGTGATTGCTAAATCATCCATCTGATTTTTCATTCTATCCCTTGGAAATATAAAAGTTCACTTCTATGGCTTCGATAAACAGTATATCATGATAGCACACGCTCGTGCTCGTGCACACGCTAAAAAATCAAACATTTTAGTGCATTAGCGAGCTTTGTTGATCGATGAATGGTGGATAACATCAATCTCATTAGTGGAACATGTAAATAGATTAGAAACCAAGAAATTTCTTCAGATGCTAATGGTTCATGAATATACTCATGTAATCTATAATATTTCCATCCTAGATTAATGACAATGTTTTGCGTCCTCTCCCCGACTCAACTATGGACTAACACAATATCTTTTGCACTCAATATGTACAGTAAGGTTGTTTATATTTCCTGTTCTTTTTCTCCGTCAAAAAGTTCATTTTGGCTTGGGAAAACGATTGTAAATAAGCTTTCATGATGAATGCTTATTAGGGAAAAACTTAAAGGCGACACAATGAAAACACAAACCAACACATATGAAAGTCAAATAATCTATGAGGTAGTTTGGATTGTTGGATAGCCCATAGGTGTTACAGTTCCATTTATTTCTTTACGGACATAAAACTGGATGACTCGAATGTTTCTGAAATAGAGCCATATCATGTTTCAGCTCCATCTTTCCAAAATCTTAATTTATCTTTTTGTTTCTTCTTTAACACTACTCAGGGGCCTTTCACAACAAGATTACATCCAGAACTGAATAAGACACCATCAAAGCTCTATGCAATGCCGATCTCACAGAAGGATTTATCATAGGAAGGGACATTTCTCTTCCTGAAACATACATAACAAACCCTAAGAAACTCCTAAGAGACCTCGGAGGGAAACCCGTTTCCAAAAGATCAATCCGCCTTTTTGGCTGGGCAAATGCATGGCCGGGTCAGACCCATCCTTATAAATCACTGGAGAGGCAAGGATGAAAATATTAAAATATACCGCCCCCTGCCATGTCAGATATCTAAGAAAATGTCGTATGTTCAACATATGAAGTCGAGCAAATTTTGCATTTGTCCAATTGGATATGAAGTAAATAGCCTGAGGATTGTTGAGGCCATCTATTATGTGTGTGTTCCGGTAATAATAGCTGATAATTTTGTGCCGCCTTTTGATGAAGTGTTGAATTGGGGCGGCTTCTCAATTGTGGTGGCAGAGAAAGATATACCGAATCTGAAGGATTTACTCTTGAAGGTTTCTGCTAGAAAGTATGTAACCATGCATGAGAATGTGAAGAAGTTGAAGAGGCATTTTCTTTTGAATTTGAGACCAGTGAAGTATGATATATTCCACATGATTTTGCACTCGGTTTGGTTTAATAGACTGAACCAGATGCAATGAATTTGAGACCAGTGAAGTATGATATATTCCACATGATTTTGCGCTCGGTTTGGTTTAATAGACTGAACCAGATGCAAATCAGTGAGTGATTTATGCTCGGCAAAAATCATGGTTTCAGTTATGAGTATGACTTTATGTTAATCCTTTCCTTTTTCTTTTACATGTTTTTATGTGCACTGCTGCTAAAATGTGAAGGGGGATGTATTCTGTTCCGCACTTGGTTTCATTTGCGACTTAGATTTGACCACAATTTTCTGTAGCAATTATAGCATCTCTTCCCTCGGTTCCTTTTATATCAGAAACTATTTTTGAAGTTATCATTCTAATATTATGCCTTGCTTAATAGCCAATTCTGTGTAACATGTTGACTGGAAAAATGCCAAGAGGACGGCGATGTCGACTCAAATATATATCTTTAAAACCAATACCGTCTGCTTTGATAAGAGGACGATGATGCTGACAAATGTAACTTTGAAACTAATAATATTAGACTGCTGACATCCCTGGTGTGCAGTCATGAACGATACGAATCAGGCCATTTAGTGTACTTCATCTGCATGCATGCCCTAATAACATTATCATACTCTATGCTCTTGATCTTTGTTATTTCGGACTTAAAGTTGTGTTTTCTAAATTTTGGCATTGCTATTTTCAGGTTCCTAGGAGGTAGAGGAAGGAGCAGTTGTTTGTGGCACTAGCTAGACCCTCGAACAATTTTTCTTGTAGCCTTTTTTTTAATTGTAACAAATATTGTCAAGCTTAAATCACATATGTTTAAAATTATTCTTGTTTATCGTATGAAAGCATACATGTTTCATGAAGTTAAAGGAAAACTTGTACAAATGCCAGGACAAACAAATAATACATTCTGAATCGAAACTAAGGGCAGTTTCATGAGACATATGATCAAATTGAGCAACTTTAACTGAAATGCATAAAATTGGAAAGAGATGGCTGTGAAATTAAATAAGTGACAAGACTTGATCTATGTGAAATCGCAGTTCATACATAATCAGTGATTAACCTTTGCAATAACAGTCTTTGTCCAGAATCACAATTTCCCCATCTCCAACAATATGATTTACAAATCATTTCCATTGCTGCTGCAAATATTTTACGAGCCATACAATATCAAACATAGATACATGTGTTGTTGATCCTTACTCAAGCTTTACATTAGTTAATATCTGGAATTAAAAAGTCAGAGGGGTGAAGAGTTTATATGCAGAGATGAAGGAGCTGACGGCGAAGGCAATGAAAGCAAAGAAAGACATTGTGACTGAGCCGGCGATCATGCTTGGGAACGCATCGGAACCCCAGTTTGTTACCCAGTAGTCAGTGCGAGCGGAGGCGGATGACGATGCCGATACCAGAAGGTATGCTAGTATCTACATAATCACTCAAAACATATGGAACTCCTTAGTTAAACAAAAAAATATGGGTATGATCGTAATCCAATAAGAATCAAATCAACGCAAACTATATTAAAAAGTAATTTCCAATTCGGAGATTATGAAAAGACGACGTGATTTTTCAATATTTGAGAAGGCTCTACAAAATTTCACAAAGCGACTCCAATTTTGTATGACAAATATTGTTGGATTAAAACTTGACCTTGAGCTTTAGTTAGATATGGTCAAGTTTTACAAAAGTTGGTAACCACTTCATGTCACTATAGCAATGCGAGAGCCCTATTGGTAAGTTCCACTGGTATAATAATGTGACTGCCACTATAGATAAAGCATCATCGAGCAAGAGGTCTGAGGGTTCAAACCATGCTTGCCTCAGGTTATGACTTAATTATATTCAAGAAAAAAAGAAACCGGTATAACAATGATCCCAGCACTGAGAGGCTAAACTTGTTATATCAATTCTCCAACTACGGAATTAAAACCCAAGAATTTTATTGTCGATTTAAGATTAGTTTGGTTAGACCACATCGAAGCGTATACGACTTGAGCGAAATGCTATTTCCAAACAAAAGTAGATATTTAATCTATATTTTGTTCAATTGTTGCCGAGATGATAAACTAATAATGATGATAAACTAGATCATTTATGGATGAAAGTTTTATAGGGGAAAAATCACCTGATCCATGGCAAAGTCAAAATAAAGCCCCAGAGGCCTACCAATGATATGCTCATTGTGCACCATATGATGCACCTCCGCAAACGCCTGAAACGCTGCATACACAAACCCTATCACATTCACCGACAAACAATATCTGCAAAAATAAAAATAGCTTTTCCATATAACCTCCTTACACAAATAAATTATTTTGCAGAAACAATACCAAACTTTTGCAAGTTACCTGTACTCGCTGTATCGATCGAAGGAGTCGATCGTCCACCCCTTGTCCTTGTCCGCGGCCATCACCGAGAACGATATCATGCAGAGCGCCGCCGCCAAAACCCTAACGGCGATCGCCACCTTCTTAACGGCCGTCACCGTCCGTCTCCCCCTCAGGATCGATCCCACCGACCTCGATCCCGCCGTTTCCGCCGTCGCGGCCTCGGACGGCGGCGGATCGGCTCGCGCAGACCACGTGTCGATCTGATCCTGCGGCAGCTCCGGCGGAGGATCGGAAGGCTCCGACCACGTGACAATCGGCGCCGGCGGCTGCTGGGGATGAGGCCGGCGAGGAGGGGAGGGGGAGGGGTTGGTTAGGTAGGAGAGCGGGGATCTGAAGGGGGAATCTGAGGTCATGGCCATTTTGGGGTGTTTTTTTTTCTTTTTTGGATCTCTCGATCGATTTTTGAGATTGTTAGGGTTTTGAGAGTGAGGGACGAAGGCGAAAAGTAAAAGGGGTTGAATTTGATACGAAGAGAAGAAAATGGGGGCGAACAAAGTGAAGGAGCATGCTTCACGAAAGCAGTGCCATTGTTCCACTTTTGTGCTTGCTAATTTATGCGCTTCTTTCTTAAAGTGCCACTGCCACTGCCACGTCATATTAAATTATATTTCAGTTTTATTTAGAAGACAGCGTTGCACTCGACCGCAGTCTCGTAGCTGCCCCTCCAAAGAGAAGAAAACGGTAACAAGTGGGGCTCTGAAAAAGGTTGGGACAATACCAACCCTCAGGACTAGGTCACATGGGGTAGAAACCATAGAGAAATTATTTGGGATGTGGTTCATGATATAGATATATGAAAATTACCAATCCTACCTTTTGGACAACTTACTGTTACCTTTCTCCCATATGATATGTTATCTTTCTCCCATATGACATGACACATGACCAACACACCTTATAATTTTTCATAACATGATATGATTGCAATCGGGCCGTACAAAATGACAATGTACATACCGCAAACTCTATAATTTGCAGAAATAAATACAAACTCACAATATTTGACCAAATATTTTAAGAAAGAAAATATAAGGCATGTAAAATCGCATGAAAATTAAGTACTCTCCTTAAAATTTGATTCTAAAAGGGGATTGAAGTAACCCATGGGAAGACCCGACCCGGATTGAAGCCCTAGATACCCATTAATGATAAGGGATGGATAATTTATTCCACCTATGTTCCCACGATCACATTTTTTTATATAAAAAAAAAATGGTTCTAATACAGACACCAGAAGCAATATTTAACATCCATATTCGCTTACATGCAGATGAGATAATAAAGTTCACCATATAAGTGGCTTTAACAGAGATCTCAAGCAGAAGACAGCAACCTTAAGTACAAACTTTTGGGATTGGATTAATAAATTAACAAACTTCCCTTACACAAGAATGTACAAATACGGGCTACAAACTTAATCTCAAAAGCATACACATAACGATATCATACAAAATATATCCTACGAATTACAGGGGCATAATAAACCTTCATTTTCAGGCTTTATACAAGAAAGGAATATGAATACAAGAGCAGGAAGAAGAGTATAAACAAAAAGTAATACTTCACTTCAGGAAATTATATGAAAAAGATGAAGAGAAAAAATAGGAAACGTCATCTCTCTTAATTAAAGCCAGCCTCCATTTAAAATGATAACCAACTTCTTCAAAAGAAAATCTCCTGTGTGAATAGCCTTACTCTGGGAGTTTCAAGCGGTCAAACAAAACGAGGAAGCTCTGCTCTGGGACTACATATAGAAACCCAAGCTCCGCG
The DNA here is from genome assembly GCA_030015575.1 of Agapanthus africanus. Lineage (NCBI taxonomy): Eukaryota > Viridiplantae > Streptophyta > Magnoliopsida > Asparagales > Amaryllidaceae > Agapanthus > Agapanthus africanus. The sequence continues at coordinate 14,310,635 of JASDDO010000014.1, forward strand.
CCTCTCACATGTGGCCCGAATCCCTGCACAAAAAAAGTTTACAGTTATATTTACGATTAATTAATTCTCTCTCAACAATTAGTGAGCTTCATCGTCTGGATGATGCCAATAAGAAAGGATATAAATCTTTAAAAAATTAGCTTAAAGCAGGCATTTATACCTTGCCGTTAAGCTGGAGAAGCTCTCCCTCAACCCACTGGGGATTCTTGAACCCCGGTTCCGCTATTCTTCCTTGACCTTTATAGCTCGCAACCTGCATTTCAGAAGCAATTGCTCAGCTAAATAGGTAGATCAAGATTGTGTTCATGCAAGATCCTTATTCAGAATTTAATTGTCCCAAGAAACCCGTCAACAATCAGAAATCATCATTGTCCAATATTTCTCATAGACCAAAGTATTAAAACTAGCTATCACTATGATGTCTCAGTAGAGAAATTCCCTTGGGCCCTGGATCGTTTTGTTTCTCAAAGATGAATGCAATTTCATATTGAAAACTTCCGTCTTACCTCTTGATTAGACCTTTTCTGATCTAGTAGATTTCGGCATAGATTCGGAATGCACGACCACAAAATATGTTATCTACCCACCAACTGATTGTCAAGTTTAGCATGGCTATCACTTTCTCAAGCATATGCCACAAAATCTGAACCAACAATCAGGGTTTATTGTCCCTTTATCTGTTGATGGTCAAATCATGGCTGAACCAAATTTGACAATTAATGGTTTGAGGGTAGCAATTTTTAGCCGACTTGCGATATTGTGGGTATAGGATAATGTTTTCTGCACGTTGCGTATGAGGCAGACATCACTGACCCGCAAAGTTAAGGCTGGTTCAAGATCCACTTGTAAGAAAATGGACCATTAGTCTACTAATTGTCAACAATTGTTTATGAAAGATCATGTTCACGGTAATAACCTTTTGATCCGATTAGCAAATAGAAAATGGAAAAAAAAGGGAAAAAAAACTATCCATTGATCATAAAATATTATCAGTTGAGCCCTCCATTATTGTATTAATAATATATAAAAAATAGCGCAATCGGGGCCTGCAGGGACACTGCAGGCCCCGGCCTTCCGTGGCCTCACCCATTGTGGGTGGGGCCCAGGGGGCCTTCAGTGGCCGCAATGGGTGAGGCCACTGCAGACCGGGGCCCGCAGTGTCCTTGCAGGCCCCTTATAGCCATAAAAATAAGTGTATAAGAAGATTGTCACAATACTTAAGGTCAAGCATATTCAACCCAGTATGGTAATCGGAACAAGTAAAAAAATGAGGGAGAGAAATTACCACACCAAGCTCCTCTGGATACACTCCCCGATTTGTAGGTCGGTTTCCTCTGCCAATTTTAGCACGGAAAGTAACCTGATATCATAAATAAGCTAAAATTGTTACCTGCAACTCATTATAGAACAAATTAGTGGGAACTGAAGATTAATTACATACCTGCCCTGCAGGAACATTTAAATCACCGGTCAACTTCACTGCCTCAACATACTCAAAAAACTCAATGTCGGAATCAATTTCATCGGTACTATTCCAGTGGCCATACTTCCGACACAACTGTACAATCTCGGTGCCATAGGGGCCAAAGGCACCCACATACAAACCTGAGCATAACAGATCATAAACTTGAGAATATTCTGTTAAAGATCCAAAGTCATGATAGAGATTTTAGAGAATATACATACCATCAAAGGGATCCAAACCGTCATTTGCAGTAATTATCCGATTGAATACGGTAGTGTTAGACAATCTGTTCCTTCTCTGAGCTTGGCTAACTGCAAGTTTGATAACGTCTCCGACCTCTTTAGAAATCTGACATAATTAACACTTGATTAGTTTACGGGCAAAATTCACGAAATGTTGAGAAAGCTTCATGGATATGGGCTTTCTGATAAAGCATACTGAAAAATAATGTTATAAAGGTCATCTTGACATTTGATGTTTCTAGGAGTTGCAAGTGAACAAACGAATGCTATAAAACTTAATATCCATGTACTGTAACTGGATATGAAAACGAACAACATCGTTTTGGCTGAATGCACACTACATGTTACGCACGACTTAAAAGCACACATAAAATGAAACCAAAAGTGCATTATGAATTTTGAAAACAAGTTGGAACAACAGTATTCACTTAAACACCCTGGTACAACATAAATCACATATGCGGTAAAAGCAGAGATAAATAAAATCAGAGGTGCACAAAGAATTCAGATCACAAGTGTGAATGATAGCGTTCACTTAAACATTATAGTATAACATGAATCATTTCAGGGTTAAAAGCAGAGTTACACGAAGTCAGACGTGCATTATGAATTTTGATCACAAGTGTGAGTAATAGTGTTCACTTAAACACCCTGGTACAGATGAGACGTAACATTATTTATAGATACATAAACAATAATCATAATAGCCTGAGTAGCTTACTTCTTATCGGAAACTGAAAAATGAAGTTGCTTATTTACGTTTACTTCATCAACTCAATTTTGATAAGTATTATATCAACATCTAACTTAGCAATGCTCGTAAACGAAAAGCTTGGGTCATTCTATGCTCCAAGCCAGGTTCCTCTACCTTCAGCAACATTTCAGTAATATATAGAGCTCTCCATTTCTCACAAAATGCAAACTATAAAAACTGGTTTATCTTGAGCTTACCTTTGAAGTAGCCTTGTCCGAACCCCAAAATGCTTTAGCAACTTCAGAAGGCATAAGATCTGAGGCTGCTTGAGCAGCAATAGCAGCGACTTTTATTTTTGCAGCTTTCCTTTCTCCATCATCTGGTTCATTACTTCCCCCAGGAATATGAAGTACAAACGAATCCTTTTCTGTATTCTTAATTTCTGCTGGAAGACGAACATAGGACTTTGACAATACATCCTCTTTGTTATGAATCACCCCGCCAATAAAAAGCTTTATGGTTGTATTCCTACTTCCTTCGGTTGAATCACCACCTTCATCCACTGGAACAGCTTCTTGCTGAATGCTTTCAATATTAGTGGCTTCATCTTTCGAATCATCAGAGGCATAAGTCTCGTCATCATCTTCCTGCACTAACTTCTCCAAAGACTCTGAATCCACTTTGATTTCCTCCGGCCCATTAACATTCAAAACTTTAACTTTAAATCCAGGAATTTTTTCCTTGAGAAAATTAATGACGCTTTTTAAACCTTCTTCAGTAGAATCCTTTGTGTTTTCAGCATCCTCATTTATCTCTTCTGAGTCTTCATCACTTTTTCCCGCCACGTCTTCGCTTATTAAATTTGTCTCCATGGATGAGTTCTCGGTTTCAGCTATGGGTGAAGCATCCTTCGCTTTGGATGGCGATAAAGACGGAATTTTTGAATTTCCTTTAACCGGCTGCAAGAATACTACCTGCATCACGAATTAGCTTCAGAGCTGAAGGCAGAATGACTCCAAATTTTAACATCGAGCAAAGCAAGCGATCATAGTACCTGCGAAATGTAAGTTCCGTCATGATCTTTGACTAGAAAGATTTCAAATAGTGGAGTCCCTGCTGTTCCAGTGAGTAGTTGTCTGAAATAAGAGAAATATCAATAACTAATGATGGCAAGTCCTTGCTATAATATAATTAAATTACCTACCTTGAGCTGTAACTCCTTGCCACGTATCTTCCTACAGCAGCGGTTACGCGCACTATTCTTCCAAAGGGTTCATCAGAATCCTTTGACCAGCCAACCCACCATCCTACCTGATAAGAAACAAGCAGTAAATGAATTTCTTCTGAAGTTCAGTTTACTGTAAAGGCAAACCAAATAAAACTCATGGTAGAATATTGATAGGAGGCTCATAACAAGCAAGGCAGAGAGAGTAATCCATTTTGTAAGATGTGTGTGATACTTCTCTTAGTTCATTGTTTGAAGTGGGCAATGTCCAGGAGAGTATAGCCCTTGAAGGGGGTGGTGTTCTATTGCTTCGAGTCACATGCAAGCCTAATAGTAAAGTTCCATAAAAGTATATTAGCGTTGAAGGCGATGAGCGGAGTAAAGGCTTACCTTCACACAGCAAACTCTGTATTGTAGCTCATAAGTCACAACTACTTATTTTAGAGATCTATGTTTTGTGAAGCTTAACTGCAAGTATACTGGTTCTCCATCACACACACACACACACACACACACACACACACACACACACACAGAGAGAGAGAGAGAGAGAGAGAGGCAGTTGACCGGGTGTAAACATCATTAGGTGGAGGGTGACCTTAATTGGTTTTGTCATTTGTAGCCTACCTATCTACTACATGTCTTTTATGAGTGGCCTCTATGGGTAATTGAGCATTTCATAGAATGCAAATCTTTTTCTGTGGAAAGGGCCACATCATTCAATTGAGGCTATCCAAAGAGATTTCTGATTCAGCCGGCAAGTATCCAATATTTAGGAAGGGATAGCTAAGACTGGTGATACCATATAGATTGGTATCTCTTGATAGACCGGTATTCGTTGTTATAGGAAGGACAACTATCCATATCTGGTTTTGTACACCCTGCTGACCGGAGCTTCAAACACCTTATTTCTTGAATTTAGGCCATCAAAACAAATTCAGGTGATGCTTCCTCCTGCTCTAATACAACGTCCCATATAGCGCGGAAAAATACAAGTTCCTACTTATTTATCCACTGTGGTCACACTTGGCCCTTTTGGGTTTTCATACATGATAGGTATTCACCTGCATTACGATCTTGCTTGACGCGGACCAATCATCAAACTAAATCAAGTAACTGGGATTCAGTGAGCCAAGAAAATTATATCCTTTGTGGGAAGGCCAATAATGCAAAAGGCCTCACATACGCCCTAGCCCCCCTTCCATGATACACTGTGGAACGAACACTTCTCGCCTTGTAAAGGTAATACTGCAGAAGTCTTCATACAGGTTGTTGTTACTGTAGGCTCTAGTCTAATCGAAATGTCAATAAAAGGGAGTGAATGGGAGCCCGTTTGGCCTATCTTATAAGTGGTCAAACCCCACTTATAAGTGCCAAAAAAGTACCAAATAGGTAAAAGACCCATTTACCCCTTATTTTATTAAAAACTACCACATCGATGGGATATATTAATGCCGTTTCTTAATCCATTTGCTCAATTACTTTATTATTAAATATATTCTAATTAATTTGTTAATTAAATATAATGTTTTGTTATTAAAAACTCTTAATTTTAATTATTTAATTATTTTGTTAGCTAAATATATTATTTTATAAATTTTACTTATTTTTTTAATTAGATTGGTGATAATTTCAATTATTTTATTATTATAAACTCTTGGTTTCAATTATTTTATTAATAAATATATTCTAAATGTAAACAAATGCAATTAAAATAGCATTTTACATAAAAATCATCAGCATGTCCGTTTTGGTCATTTTGACATAACACATAACTTATAAGTCAAGTTTAACAAACACTTCACTACTTATAAGTCAAGTTTTACCAATCTCTTTACTCACTTATAACTCTAAAATTATAAGTCACTTGTAAATGACCATGACTTATAAGTGACACTTATAAGATAAGCCAAATGGGCCCTGGGTGCCTACAAATGTAGGTGGGGCTGAAATATCTCCTCAGTTGACAATCTTTGCTGGCTTAACATATTTTTATATCAGACGTGGAAAAATGCCAAGGCTGGTGATGGAATAAGTCCTATCAGGGAAATATGTAGACAATCAAAACAATTATTAGATTAGGATAAAAGAAACTAAGTTAATTTCAAATGACAGTCCAAATATTTGCTGCTTAGTTACCGTTGAGATATGTGGATAACAAAGTCCCACATTGGAAAAACTATGAGGTACATGGGCATAAGAAATACGATGGAACAACCCTCAACAAGACTTGAGTCTTATTAAATGGAACCCGTTTATATCGAAAACCTGTTTGTGCCCTCATATTAATTAATATATATTCACCCCCCTCGTTTATAGATATTAAATTTAATATGATATCAGAGTTAGGTCGATAACATTCGTAGATTTGTACTTAATAGCACGAGAGAGCCGTCTACATGCACTTTGATAGACTAGCCTCTTTGTGCCATGCTTGAACCTTTGAGAGAACCATCTACTTGTCTCTGAAAGACTAGCATCTGCATGTGTTGGACGGTCCACGTTGCATGTGAGAGGGAGTGTTGAGATATGTGGATAACACAGTCCCATATTGGTAAAACAATGAGCGAGGCATATGGGTATAAGATATAAGATGGGGAAAACCCTCAACATGGCTTGAGTCTTATTGAATGGAATCCGTTTATGTTGAAAGCCCATTTATTCCCTCATATAAACAAAAATATATTCACCCCCTCGTTCGTGAATATTAAATTTAATGGTTACATCAGTGAAATGCAGAGTTTTTACTAAAAGAAAAAGGCTATATGGCAAAAGGGTAGTGTGGAGCATAGGACTCCCAGCAATGCCCTAAGCCAGACAGAAACTAGAATACACAGCACTGTATATAATAAAATATAGCAGGTGATTACCAGCCCGCTCCCTGCAAGTTTACATAATCTTGATGCGTCCTGGTAACGCTCCTCTTCTACCGCATTCTGCAAAATTAGAGGATATAATATCAGAATTCGGAGTTTTTTAATCAAATGAACAGTATTGATGGAAAGCATGATCAAACCTTCAACTCTGACATAACTTCTGCTACAAAATCCTTCGATGTAGCTTCAGAAATAGCTCTTTTCAATTTGGCCGCTTCCAAGAAGTCCTCTTTCTCAATAGCATCTTCAAGTTGAAACTACCATTGATGACAAGATACAAGAGAACAAATAAGCTTTTAATTTTGTTAGAATATATTTAGCTCAAAAATTGATTTTGTTCCCCCGTTTAAAACCATGTTGCTACTTTAGAAACATGTTCCAGAACTTTCACATATCACAACCTGTTGAGGTAACCACAGTCAACTGCTCGCCAGAGTGTCTTATACTAGGATCCAAAACGCACATGTAAGGAACTCACTATATCATACTTTGAACAAAAGATACTACCTGTCATTCTAGATAAAAATCTCCTTGACAAAGAAATGGCCCAAGAATTTATGACATACAGGTGTAATCAAGTATTTGGAATTTGTCATGAATCCTTGACCCATGATTGCAGGAGCTTAATCCGAGACTTTCTAAGCATAGGGCAAGCCCCTCTCTTCCTTATACTTCCTTGTCTAGGGACTCTCTAGTGTCAAGTTACACAGTCGGTGACATTTAATCAATCTAGCCATGGAGACTTCTCTTCCGGAACCAACTTCATTATGATGGAAAAGATCAATATTATTGTGATGTAGGTGAAGATAATGTGCATCACAAGGCTTTTATTATTACTTGATAGATGTCTATTGCTAGCTTTTTGACCCACTGGTTATATATATCACAGCATCCGTATAAAAATATATAAATAGACAAACAATCTCCCAATAATTAAATTTGTGTACGTATGTATTTGAATTTACAAACTCTAAAAGATAAGGAAAATCTCTATCCAACCAAGCTAAGCTTGGTCAACCACTGCCCCAGCTGGGCCTCGAACATGATGTAAACATGCTTTAAGAAAGTTTTGATAAAAGGAAATGTCAATTGCAACCCAGATATTAAAACTCAAATCAAGGAAAAATTAACCAGATACTTCATCCAATGCAAAAATAACTGGAAATTCCAGTTCTACTGGCAATTCAAGGTTACAAAATTTAACCTGTTAATATAACTAATAATCGTTTAATTCAGTTCTAACATGGCAAGTTAATTGCAACCAGTTATAGCAGCAATCAAATTCTACAGATTGGGCACGCATCCTCAAATTGTTTATAAATCGTCAAATTTGGGTACAGCAATTCAAAGGTGCAAGCAAGGATTCAATTCAAGTCGAAAATCAATTTCAAATGTCTCATAAAGCCAAAAAAGATTTGCAAATAAAATCCAAATCCCACGAATTGAGTATCAATCAATTGCTACAATTAATTGAAATTGAGAGGGGGTGCCCTAATTCTCACCTTGAGCACAGAAGCGTAGCTGTCGGCTTGGTCGGTCTCGGAGAAATGGCGACTCCATCGATTCCAATCCCATTCAGAATAATTGATTCCAATATTGCTGCTGCTGCTGCTGCTGACGCAGCGGCAACCTAGGATTGTGGGCCCCTTGGAGATCCTTAAGATGCTCCTGCGTAGCACCGCGCCGCCGCCGGAGATGGGGAATAGATGGGTGGTGAAGGAGGAGGAAGGGGGATCGAGGCGGAGGAGGGGAGAGGGTAGGGCCCACGCGTTGGCCACCGCCATGAGAGAGATGATAGCGCAAGAGAGAGAGAGGAGAGAGGGAGAGGACAGCGTTGGGGAGTTAAAGAGTGAGGAGACTTGTGCGATCAAGCGCACGAGTCACCCACTCGTGTAGTCGTGTGTGGGATTTTCTGTTTTGATCCTTTTATATTTAATTTTTTGGGGGGGTTAATTACTATATAATTCCCCTATGTTTCGTCTATTTTGTGCTTATTTACCTGATTTTTTTTATGCGTTTATATACCCTAAAATACAAACCGTTAATACTTTGCCCCTCTCAATTGACCATCATATCCACCATTATTTTTTAAAAAGTCCATATGGTTTGTACTCTAGGGTATCTAAGTGCAGCGAAAAAAACAAAAATGTATATAGATGCAAAGTAAGCGAAATATTGGGGTATTATTTAGCAATTAACCCTTTTTTCCTTCGTTTTTTACGTTTGGCTTGTTTAAGTTTAGGCTCTATTTGGATTTGGAGTTAGAATAACAACTAGCAAGTGGCCCCGCGCCATGCGCGGGTGGTTGTGTTGGAAAAAAAATACTTTCCATAGATATTTTGCAATAATCTATATTGAATAGCAATAACTCAAGTGAAAATAAATACAGATAATTTGTCTAAAAATATATTGTGCAGAGTTGAATTAAAACAAAAGTTACTGGAAGCAGATGAGGGCATCACATAGGAAAAAAATATGTTGCATTTTCCTGAATTAAATTGCATTTCAAATTCATTTTCTATATAAGGCTTTGTGAGAATTTTGAAATAAGGCATGCACTTATTTATGTGAATGCTTTTTTAGAGTTGGCTTTTTAGCAAAACAAAATTCTAAATTAAACCAATCCTACCATGTTTTGATTAATTATATATAAGTTAATACTGTATCTCTAAACATAACTTAATTTCAATCCAGAAGAAGAAAACATGAAAATTTTGAACCAAATTGAAAGTTGTCTCAAATAGGGATTTCAAGCCAAAACTAAAAAAAGAAAGATAACTTAATATTCTAAATAAATAGTTTTGCAAAAATATTGAAAGAGAATCATATATATGTGGAGAGGTTTTCAATTTTTTTGATTTCTCTTGTCAAAATATAGCTCACAATCACAATATTAATTTTTTATATAGGAAAAAGCTATTTTGTAGGAATTTTTTGCTATTAATGTGGAAAAATCAGTTTAATTAGATTTTCATTGTTGAATAAATTTATTACAACAAGAATAAGTGTTTTTTTTTTTACTTTTTATTGCAGGAAAAAGAAATTTGACGGTGACACGGGAAACAATCATATACTCTTCTTAATTAAATTACTTTTTAATTATGTTTGATTAGTAATAATTTTATAAGAATTGTCATGAATCTATGAGTGAGGTCAGATGTTTGAAGGCCGCTATCATTAAAACATGGTGTTTCATATTTTTTCCGAGTACATCGCCGATCTTATTTAATTGAAAATGAAGGAGCCAAATGCAAATTTCATTAAGAAGCAAGGGGTAGAGTGTAATTTTCCTGTCCGTACGATGAGCATTCGTTAGAAGGAAGGGGCAAGTGAAAATTCCATTAAAATGGGAAGGGCCAAAGCTAATTTGCCATGAAAATGAGGACATAAGTAGGATTAAGGGAAATCCAAGGGACAATTGATGTGTAATACCGAATAAAAGTTTTTTATAATTATTTGAAGTCATTGATTATTTTCTAAGTTATTTTGATAGAAAAGTTTGAAAGGGTTGCTTTGAGTTTATAAATGATTAATATAATTTTTGGGAGAAAGAAAGAATTTAAATACTATTTTTAGTATTTTCTAAGATTTATTAAGAAAAGTGAACTTTGAAGAAAAAATTATCTTGAGAAGAAAATGGTTGAAAATGATAAAATATTTATTTCGAATTTTCCGAGATATTTTTCATAATTTTCTAATAATTAAAAGTATTTTTAATTAAATTTTAGAAAGAAAATCCGAATATTAAAAACAGTTTTAAAAAAAAGAAAAAAAGAATTTTTAACTGGACCCTGGCCCAAGGCTCAGGCCCTCCGGCCAGGCCCAGCGCATGTTTGCATGCAAGCACGTGCGTACCAGCGCGGGAAAGCATGGGCCTATTGTGGGCTGCATGATGCGCCCACGTGGCGCGATCTCGGAGGGTAGTCGGCTTAATTTGGGGCCGGGTTCGGCTCTGACTAGGGGCTATATATAGCGCCCACTATTTTAGGGTTTTCTCCCTACCCGGACCTCTGAAAAATACATCGAAAAGTTCTATACGACCGTTGTTCGATCCTCTACGTATCGGTACTATCCATGTGCTCAGAAAAAATCCGAGGTGATAGGAATACGTAAAGAAGCCGAGCTTCGACAATATCCGACACCGTCTTCATTTTAAAAAGGACTATCTTTCCCCTTAGCCCTTGTTACCTTCTTTGGACATATTCATCTTGATAAATCTTGCTTGCTCCTAATGTTAACAACACTGCCATTATATGTTGTATTTAGTGTAATGTTAAATAAACCTTGTAGATTGTTTTTCCGACACCCTATATAGATAGAAATGTGCTTGCATGTCAGGCGTATACAGATTCTCTCTGTTTAGGATAAGCATGGGTTTATTGATCAGGGGATCCTAATTTTTGGTAGCCGCGGACTAAACTACCGTTACTTACCCATCGCTCCAGAACGAGAGAACCTCCGATTAACGGGTCGTACGATTATGCGAACTTAATGGGCAATATACGCGTATGGTGTTTTGAAAATAGAGTTGAAGGTGTTTTGGACATGTCGGGAGCCTCGCAAAGCTTACAAGGGTCCCGCTACCCGAATAGCAGGCTGGGGTCAAAGGAGCTACCAGCTCCTTGCAGGGTGCGGAGCAGCGCCCTGCCAGAAATTATTTTCTAATAAGAAGCATTATTTGCTGGGAACTTGAGTTCCACAAAGCTTAAGCTTCGACACTTGGCAAATTTTGCTAAGTCCTAATTTATGGTTCGGTGCCCAAGTGCGCTTTGGCGCTGGCGTTGACGCATTTGCATTGCACGTGGCGCTGGCGTTGACGCATTTGCATTGCACGTGGCGCTGGCGCTGGTGCTAGTTTACAAGAGACACCTTTGGTGCTGGAACCGGCACATGCGTACATTCGTTACACGTGGCACTGACGCAAATTAGCAAAAGGCCCCCTAGGCACATGTGCACGTGTGTTGCGCATAGCGCAAGTGCGCGCATTGGAAAAAGGTGCCTCTGGCGCATGCGCATGTAGCACAAATGCGCATATTGGCAAAAGGCGCCTATAGCGCATGCGCACGTGCATTGCGTAGCGCAAGAGCGCAAGTTGATGGAAAGAGCCCTTAGCGCCGGCGCCGATTTGCATAAGGTGAACCCTAATGATGAAAGGCTAATCTTTCAAAAAGCTTAAGCTTTCGAGATGTGAAGCGCACTCTTCGATTCCGTTATTATTTATTAACATATATATTTTGATAGATCTTTAGATCTTTGGATCTTGGGATCTCGCTGCCAAGAGAAATTTATTTGATGTCCTCTGAAGATGATTTCTTCCCTCCCTGTTTCTTCTTTATTCATTGGATCTTCATGAACGAAGAAAGAAAAAAAAACAAATCCTTTTTTGCATCTAAAAGAAATAATTTTTCTGAAAAGAGGAGAACCTATGTGAGGAAAAAAGCGAAAAGATGACGGCTTCCAAAACCATAATTTTTTTTAGAGGAGAATACATCCTTTATTTCATCATGAGAGTTGGTTTTATAGCCTTCGCACTTTACATTGGGCCTCTTGGGCTTTACAATTTTTGGCTATCTTGCCCTTCTAACAAACTGCATGTTCATTTATTTGCTACATATTTATTTTATTTTCTAGTTTGACATGGGGCCGGCCCTTGGAACTTGAACTTGGCTTGAACCGGGTTTGAACCCACTTGACTTGAACTCGGGCTTGGCCCCACTTATTCGGACGTTGATTTTGACTTTTTAGACAAAAGCGTGTAAATTTTGACCCCAACAAACCCCGAAGGGTGTTTTACTTCGACTTGCAATTTTACTATACTCATGCTAGAAGTTTATACCTGTTAAGGTTGGGATAATGACCTATCCCAACCCCTTTTCAATATTAGACTCGTGAACTTTGCCACACTGTTATGTTGCCCATTTGTAAAATGGTAAAACACCTTATATAAGTCGAAGTGTCGCCGAAATTGTAAATGAACATTTTGTCGCTAAAGTACCTAAATACACGCAACGAACGTTTTCAAACACCCTAGAGTTTTATAACTTTGTATGGACACATAAATACTTCAAGTTTTTCTGAAATCGGTATTTTCATCTAAATACCATATGCCCTCTAAACATCATATTTTCAGTTAAATACCATATGTTTCCAAAACTTGTTTTTTATTATATAAATACCCTAAGCTTTTAAAAAGATGTATTTCCAATAAAACACCTCAAGTTTCACTAAACTTGTATTTTCAAAATAATACCCTAAGGTTTCCAAAACCCGTATCTCAATAAATATCTAACTTTTAAAAACCTTTTCTACATTAAAATACCCCGACTTTCCCAAGTTCCATGTTTTGTAATAAATACCTTATACCTTCCTTTTTAACTATGCTTTGCGAAACACCGTTACACTTGATGTGGCTTACATAACCAAACTTGACTCGAATCATAACTTGTTTTACCTGAACGATTATGCGTGAGAGCATGGATGCTAGACATGGGGTGGAAATGAAAGGACTTGATTTGAAAAGACACGTGATTCTCTTATCTTGTCGGTGTCATGCCCCGCTTCCCAAGATACGGAATACGGGAGGCGATTAGGCCATCCGTGCTCCTACGGTCAGGGAAACAACCCCACTGTAGTCATACATCAGTTTTTAGCATTACATGGTAATCAGTAAACACAGCGTAGAAGTATGAGAAACACATCACTAGTTTATTACATCAAATTTCATTGTTCACAGTTTACAATAGTTCGAAAGAAAAGAAACTACTAACCAAGTGTGAATATAAGGTTGATTTATGGAAAGCAGTAAAAGTACTGATGGTACGACCGTCTAGATCTCTGATAGCTCAAGAGGTAGGTCTGACTCCTGAACTGGGTCCTCTCCAAGCCCTGAGCATGCATATTCAGGTCGTCAGGGCGACGCAATAGCAATATTATGATAATAATAAGACAAGTAAATAAATGTAATAACAGTGGAGGCAATAAATGCAGGCAATCGATATGTCAATAATCAATGCAATGTATGACCTGTGTTCCCACTGGTCTCTAAGTCAAATTTTGAAATAGAGTTTGCGGAAATGAGTGATCATGTTTAACGAGGGACTCGTGCGTACCCGAGACTACGGCTCACTGTTGCCCGGGACATAACCTTGTCAGCCGGACCACTAAGTCCAAACCTAATATATATAAGAGTCGCTATTCGAATGTGTAAGTCAGTGTCGCGCACCTCGCGGGTTCGCAGAGAGGCGGAATTTGTAAAAACGATTTTTCTATGCATCGCAAAATCGACTATACTACAGGATCTTTACGAAAACCTTAACTAACAATAACAACTTGGAGGTTTAGCTACTCGGTAAGAGTGTTATACCTCCTTGAACCATATCCTTCGGGTCTTCTTCATCTCCTCTTCTTGTTCAGCTCCTAGAAGAATGGATCGAGCTTGCAACGTCGGCCTCCTCGTGTCGAAGATGATCCATCCGAGAGTATATACTTCAAGCTCCAACCTCTAAACCGAGGTAATTAGGGTATCTAGTTCGCTAAACTAGATAGCCTAGATAATATAGAGTATCTAATAGAGTGTTTTATCTCACAAGACCTGTCACGCCCCGCTTCCCAAAAGAAGGAGAAGGATGACGTGGCACGGTCCACAACCTAACTGTATTGAAGGTGGTCTATTCAATACAGTTACGTTAAGCGTATGAATATTTAACATACAAGATGTGTACCAAAACAAAAATAATAAAAGTGAAAGGCATTTATTTCCATTAACCAAACTTTATTACATCCCAAAAGAAAGAGTAAAATAAACTAAGTAGTTTAATTACATCGAGGAGAAACAAAAGCCCTAAACATGCGGGCAACGACAAAAATTAAATCTAACTAATCTTCCCTCGTCAAGTCTGCATAATCTTCATAAGTTGGCTTCACACCTTGATCCTTGCCATAATACTCATTCTTATCTGACGGACATTCCAAAGATAGAGGAAGAAAAGGAAGGTCCGTCGGCGAGTTATACTCGGGTAGGATTGCCTCATAAGGAAATAGGAGTATAAAAATGAACAGGTGTATATAAGAGTATGATGTATGCATGCAGACATAAAGTAAGGGGTGTAAATGTTTGAAATGCACAAACTTAAGACGTTGAAGAGAGGTATATATGAGCATGAGTATGTTGTAAGTTATATGTAGATAAGTAGTGGGAAGTATAGGTGAAGGTAAAAGTTCGTATTAGTTTGTTAAAGGTTCAAGTCAAGTCAAATGGATATTTCAAGTCAAGTCAAATGGATATTCAGTCTAAGAGTTAGATTGGGTTAAACAAGGTGTGTATGGATGGAACTGACTGGTGGACATACTCGTATCCTTGAGGTATCCCATGACTAGCTGGAAGCAGTATGAGCTGGTGCTCGTGCTTGGGATGGCAATCAATGTGGTAGTGTGAATATCCCCGAAGGTGTCCCATGACTACGATGGAGGTTTGTCTAGCGTGAATATCACTCAAGTGCACAGGTATTACCACCCTTCAGTTCCATAATAAACAACAAGTCTAAACTGGTAAAATATCCACATCTAAGATACTGAATAACTCGTGTCTCAGAAAGAAAGGTAGATAAGATAACAGGTAGGTATAGCATATGATGTGAATTTGGTGTTGAGTATCAATAGGTATTGTAAACGTTTTAGTTTGTTAAACAAGGGTCCGGATACTCGTGATTATTCCGTTGTGGCTACGGAACAACAACTGGGGAAGTGAAATGTACAGTTTCACTTCCCGGGATCATGATCGAGTAGCAGGGGAATCCGAGTTCCGAATTTCCTTGCCTAATCAAACTACCCATCCCCGTGGTTCAGTATAAAGGTTTTGACGAATTAGAGTTAGTGCGTATACTTCTAGGCATGAAATTTCCACATTGTATAGTCGTCCACATTTTGGACTGTTCACCCGGAATATCGGGATCTTCGTATTTGTATAGTCGTCCACACTTTGGACCGTTCACCCGGAATATCGGGATCTTTCTATTTGTATAGTCGTCAACACTTTGGACTGTTCACCCGGAATATCGGGATCTTCATATTAAGTATTCCATACCTAGGTCCGCGCATTCTAACCCTAACCGTATCTTGTTTTATATATGTCATGTTGTCATAAACTGGAAATTTAAAAAGTGTTGATCTCGTTAAATATGGCCTTCCACTACCACTCGTTTTATTTTCTAAAGTTCGTAAAGTACTTCGTGTCATCTTAGGGAAAGCTTAGTTAAAAAGAATAATAGTGTTTAATTATCTTTTATTACTTCTAAGAAAAACTATGAGATTTGGAATATTTATCATTTCGGAAAAACATAATGTTTTACGGAAAATATCCTTTCGATAAAAGGTTGTGGTGTTTATTTGAAATTCTTTTGCAAGAGATTTTTAAGGACAAGTTGCAAGAGGTTTTTATTTGAAAAACTACCCTGCTCCTAACTGTTCTAAATGGCAAGTTGTGAGATCCTCAAATCGCCTTTTCACCGCCAATTGTGGCCAGATAAGCACAAGTAAGGAAAGAAGTGATCCGCTCACGAATCACCGTGAGACGAGCCTTTTAAAATTATCTTTCCCACTTGTCTAGCCTAGGCACCACAATGTCTGGTTTAGATAAACGACCGATGCCTACAACCTTTCCTTTGTCTTAATCTGGATTGGTGTTTATTTGAAAATTTCCTTTTAATAAGGTACTAAATATTCCTTTTGAAAAGATATCGTTATACGGATTATGATCCTTGTGGAAAATGGCCCTTCAATAAAGGTCAAGGTATTTAAATGAAATTAATAATTTTATGAAATTATAGTGTTTTAGATTCGAGGTAACGTTTTAGAAAATACGTTCGTTTTGGAAAAACCATAAGCCCTTATTTAAATTTAGTATTTTCTTCTTTAAAAAGGTTGAAGGGGTTTCTACAAGATTATAATAGTTGATGAAAAAGTGTAAGTAAAATATATGTATGTCGTATCTAAAATATTTATTTCACATATCTTATCTCTTATGGATATTTTAAACAAATATAACATTTTAATTAAACGAGGGTATTTTGTGGAAGTAACCTATTTCGAGATCATTTTGATAGTATGGGTAAGTGTGGGTATATCAGAGGTGAATTGACAATTCATGGGTTATGACATTAAGCATATCAGATTCCAGGTAATATGAGAGTGCAATATATTTTTGTGTGCAGAGGAAATTAAGCATCGTTTTAAAACATGGGTTAACATTATCATTATTGAGGGTACAAGGTCATAGGCATGCACGAATATTATAACAAAATTTCAAATAAGGGGTTGGAACTAGGTTATTGAGAAAAGAAGAAGGCGACAGAAAGTGGGGAGAGAGGCGGATCCTACCTTTTGTTTGAGTCGGATGCCGAAGGGTTGAAAACGTAGGCGTGTACAAAATCCTCAATAGCTCCATGCTCAGATTTTTTCTCGGCAATTGGGTGGATCCGTAGCGTCGGTGTCGTCGATACGAAGGCACTGGTATTTTTTTTCAGAATTTTTGAAGTTCTGAGGTGTGAGAAATCAGTGTTTGAAGGGTCCATTTATAGGGTTTTTTCAATAACCATAAAATCCAAAATATCGGTTAAAATCCCATCAAAATCTGCGCTGCCAATGATTGCCCATGATTTGCGAATCATCAGTTAATGATTCGCCCGCCGCCAGAGGATCCTGGCCATTGGATCTGCATCCAACGGCCCAGGGCGCACCGCCACGTCGCCGCCCAGCGCCACGCGTCGCCTCGTGCCCGCGCGTTTGGGGATCAAGCGCTTTCGCGTGGTCCCCACCACGTGGGTGCTGACAGAGGGTTCTGGGCCGTTGGATCTTGTGATCCAACGGTCTAGGTTAAAGGGATTAATTTAATTTTTTTAATAAGAAATAATAACCGTTTATTATTTTAAAAATTGAATTTGGTTTTAAAAAATTGTTAAAAATAGTTAAAAATACGGGAAAATTATGGAAAATATATTTTATTATTATCTTTAGTATAAAAATAATTTTGGGCTAAAACTAAATAATATATTCATTCCTATGGTTTTAGCTAGTTATTAAAATCTAGTTTATCCTTTAAAATATTTTTAATTACAATTTAATTATTTTAATTGATAATAAAAATATGCATATTATTTTAAGGCATTATAAATTTTTATTAAAACATTTTAAGCCTATAAAAACAATAAATAGATTTTAGAAAATTCCTTTAATCATATTTCGATACTTTGAAAATTATTAATACCAGTTTCTTCAAAAACATTCTTTTACCCACAAAATACGTAAATAACCACTCGACTCTAGGAATTTAAAATAAGGGTTATTTTATTAGAAATCTCGACCGTTACAATCTACCCTCCTTAGAATAATTTCGTCCCCGAAATTCAGAAGGTAGGTCAAAAGGAGAGAGAGAAATTTTACATAAAGGAAGCTTCAAATAGGTGAGGATATTGTTCTCTCATCTCGTCTTCTCTTTCCCACGTGGACTCTCCGGGAGAGTCCTTCCTCCATATGACCCTAACCAATCTGATCGTTTTGTCTCTCAAAATCCTTTCCTTCCGATCTAGGATCTCCACCGGTTGCTGTTCATAAGTTAGATCAGTCCCCACGGTGATTTCAGAATGATCCAAAACGTGACCGGGGTCACTGACATATTTCCTCAATTGAGAGATATGAAAAACGTTGTGTACACCTTCCAGAGAAGGGGGCAAGGTTAGACGATACGCAACCTCTCCAACTCGTTCGAGAATATCGAAGGGACCTATGAACCGTGGGCTGAGTTTCCCGCGTTTCCCAAAACGTATCACTCCCCGGTTAGGAGAAATCTTCAGAAACACGTGTTCTCCTGATTGGAACTCTAGTGGCCTTCTCTTCGTATCTGCCCAATGCTTCTGCCGATCTTGTGCTATGCGTAATTGTTCTCTGATGGTTCTTATCACCTCCACTGTCTCGACAATCATCTCGGGACCTAGAAGTTCTCGATCCCCAACATAACGGTGACCTAAACTTTTGTCCATACAAAGAGGCGAAAGGCGCCATGCCGATACTAGACTGGTAGCTATTGTTGTAAGCAAACTCTACCAAGTGCAGGTGATCTTCCCAAGATCCTTTAAAATCCAACATACAGGCCCGGAGCATGTCTTCGAGAATTTGAATAACCCTTTCTGATTGGCCATCGGTCTGAGGATGGTAGGCGGTACTGAAACTCAGATTCATGCCCAGACTTTCTTGTAGGCTTTGCCAAAACTGAGATCTGAAATGAGTATCTCGGTCGGACACGATGCAAATCGGTACGCCGTGCAATCTGACAATCTCCTCCATATACCTTTTTGCAAGGCTTTCGGTTGATTGACCCACTCGAAAAGGAATGAAATGCGCCGACTTGGTGAGTCGATCCACAATCACCCATACAGCATCGTTTCCCTTAGAGCTGCGAGGGAGTGCGGTTACAAAATCCATAGTAATGTTTTGCCATTTCCATTTGGGTATTGGTAATGGCCGTAATAGACCTGCCATCCTGTGGTGTTTAGCTTTTACTTGTTGGCAAACAAGACATTTGGATACACTCTTCGCTATCTCCCGCTTCATCCCATGCCACCAATAGTTTTGCCTGAGGTCCTTGTACATCTTTGTTCCTCCTGGATGAACAGAGTATGGAGAACTATGTGCCTCTTTTAATAATTCCTCTCTCATCTCCCCCTTAGGTACACAGACTCTGCATCCATATCTCAAAGAGCCATCTTCGTGGAAGATGAAGTCCGTCCGCAGATTTGCGTCCACTTGTTATCCGATCCTTCGCAATCTCGGGTCCTCCATTTGAGCGGTCTTGATCCGTTCGACTAATGTTGAGTGAATTTGCAAATTCATGAAGGATCAACTCAGTCTCTAGTTCATTAAGATCTTAACGATTCCTCCAATGAGTAGTCAGACTCGAAATCATTGGTTGGCGACTCAAAGCGTCCGGAACTACATTCACCTTTCCCGGATGGTATTGTAAATTTACGTCGAAATCTGCCATTAATTCCAGCCATCTCTTCTGCCTCATATTGAGTTCCTTCTGGGTGAAGATATACTTCAAGCTCTTGTGATCGGTATAAATATCTACCCTCTCACCCAATAAATAATGTCTCCAAATCTTGAGTGCGAAAACAACCGCGGCAAGTTCTAAATCGTGCGTTGGGTAGTTTTGCTCATGCACCTTTAATTGTCTTGAAGCATATGCAACTATATCTCCGTGCTGATACATCACACCACCAGGTCCCTTCTCCGAAAAATCGTTGTGGATGTTTAAAACTTCTGGGTTTACTAAGAATTGCAAGAATGGTTGTGATAGTTACGATCTACCCTCCTTAGAATAATTTCATATTTGAAATTTTCAAAGGAGTGGCCACTACTAGGCACGGAAATCAGTAACGCTGTCAGGAATCCTCTTTGCTGCATGAGTCGCTCCCGCGAGTTGGTGTATCACTTGATGCATGGAAAGTCTCTGAAGGGTTTAGATACAAGGAATCGGAAAATGTAAAATCAGTAGTTGCTTCCAAATAGAAAATTTTGGAAGTTGAAGGGAGGTTGTGAATTGATGGAAAACTTGAGAGATATAACATAAAGGCAACTGGTCGAAATTACGAAAACTAGAGGAATTATAGTGAGTTTAACTGAGACTTGCATCGAAGGATAAATAAGCACGGTATCAAAAGAAAGGTTGAAAAATAAAAGAGTATCTCTGCTGTCTTACCATGTGGTATCAGCCTTCTCGGCTGTCATGGTGAAAGTCTGGCGTTTGGGTCCATTCCTCTGCGCTTGCTGAAAAATACGCTCCTGTGATGGCAAGGGTGGTCCCTTTGGTGATGCCCCTTGACCGGTTGGTTTAGTGGTGGAAAGTGACCGGTTTCCCTGTGTTGGTGCCATATAGTTAGCCAGCTGGTTGACGGGGCTTGATTGTCTCCCTCTCTGAGGACAATCCCCAATAGTATGATTCGGAGACCCACAGACTATGCAAGGTTTATTCATAATGCGACAGTCTCTCATGAAGTGCCCGGCTCTACCGCAATGGTTGCATATAACGACTGGTTTTCCAAAGATAGTTGGTCCTGCTGACCTCTTAGCTTGTTGTTTCCCGTTGAATCTGGAAGATGATCTTCCAAGAATTTGATTGGCTGGTTGCTTAATACCAGACAAACAGCCATCCTTCCTCATGCGTCTCTGAAGGTCTTCAAAGTTTCGTGTCGCCTCTAAGATTTCATCATAAGTCGAAAGAGTAGCAGAAGACATGGAGGACTGCGTCTTCAGGTCCAATCCTTGTCTGAATCTCTTAGCATAAAGTTCCGGGGTTGCCACCAGATGATGCGCGAACCGACTTAACCTTGCGAACTCCGAAGTGTACTCGTCCATCGACTTATCCCACATGCTTCCTTGTTGGAAATGTATAAACTCTCTTTCTATCCTTAAGTGTGCCACGACTGGAAAGTACTGGGTATCAAAACGCTGTTTGAACGTTTCCCAGTCGATGAGCTCCTTCAATCTACGTTCCTCTGCCTCCCACCATATCCTGGAATTATCCGTAAGTTGTAGCTTAGCGATGTTCACCCATGTGTCCTTCGGAATTTAGGCAGCACCGAGATCATTGACTATTCCCTTGAGCCATTCCTCAGCTTTTAAGGGATTTTCCTTCCCCGAAAAAGTCTTAGGGTGGAGTGATTTGAACTGCTTCACTCCCGCTGAACCTTAAGAAACCGGGGTTAGTGCCTTACTTAAAATCTCTGCTTGTTGCTGCCTACTTTCTCGTAGCTCCTGATGAAGGGTAGCTGTCTGCTGCTGCTGTTGCTCCAGTAGTCCTTACATCCTTTATAGCATAGCTGCTTGCTGAGCAGCGGCTTCATTGACTCCATTTCACCTTCGGTTGCGGTCATGGTGTCTTCCAGCCATTGATGATCTGAATCAGAATAAGTTAGGTTACAAACGGCTGAGGTGAGACAAGATAATACTTGCATGGAAGAACAACAATTAATGCAAAGGAGAGACTAATAAGAAGAGCAAGAGACACAAGGGAGATTTTTGCTCGAAACTAAGATTTTATTATCCAACTTCAATATGGAGAGTACAACCAAAAAGTAAGGACATGCATCGTTTCATTCGGCCAAAGAAAAGGAAGAGACTTATTAATCTCGATTATGGGAGTTCAACAAGTTGCGATAGGCCTCCGCACTAAGAAAGGTACGACCATTCCTATAGTGCCTTGTGGGGACAACTGCCTAAGTTTTTTCGGTCTCGAGTTCCTCCTCACTCGGAACTTCGTCCTTCGGCTCATCCCTGGCAGGAGCCTCACCCTCCGATTCCCCCTCTATATAGGGTTTTGTCCCTTTGCAGGAACATCCTCATCCGGATCATATTCCATAGGATTCTCTTCCGCCACAATAGCCTCTTTTTCTGGCCTCTCCTGTATATGCTCCTCTTCTATAGGATCTTCTTCTTCATCTTCAGAGTTATTAGCCATCACAGGCTCCGGAGTTGCAGCATCGACTTCTTCGTCTTCCGAGTCGCTGTTGGAAATAATCGCCTGAGAGTTTACGACTTCGTCGTCTGAATCTCTAGATGTAGATTCAAAAGTAATATCGGACATGTTATCCTCGTCGGAAAGATTTGCCATGACTTGAACAGAAGGTCATGGACAGGGTACAGAATGTCAAGGAAGGGACAAGGGACATAGGAAAACTATGATATCGGTATAGATGGATGAGATTCACAAATATAATAAGTCAGTTAATGGTTTCATTTTAGTACACAAGAGGACCTGCATGGGGCCCCCACAAAAACCTGTCACGCCCCGCTACCCAAAAGAAGGAGAAGGATGACGTGGCACGGTCCGCAACCTAACTGTATTGAAGGTGGTCTATTCAATACAGTTACGTTAAGCGTATGAATATTTAACATACAGGATGTGTACCAAAACAAAAATAATAAAAGTGAAAGGCATTTATTTATATTAACCAAACTTTATTACATCCCAAAAGAAAGAGTAAAATAAACTAAGTAGTTTAATTACATCGAGGAGAAACAAAAGCCCTAAACATTCGGGCAACAACAAAAATTAAATCTAACTAATCTTCCCTCGTCAAGTCTGCATAATCTTCATAAGTTGGCTTCACACCTTGATCCTTTCCATAATACTCATTCTTATCTGACGGACATTCCAAAGATAGAGGAAGAAAAGGAAGGTCCGTCGGCGAGTTATACTCGGATAGGATTGCCTCATAAGGAAATAGGAGTATAAAAATGAACAGGTGTATATAAGAGTATGATGTATGCATGCAGACATAAAGTAAGGGGTGTAAATGTTTGAAATGCACAAACTTAAGGCGTTGAAGAGAGGTATATATGATCATGAGTATGTTGTAAGTTATATGTAGATAAGTAGTGGGAAGTATAGGTGAAGGTAAAAGTTCGTATTAGTTTGTTAAAGGTTCAAGTCAAGTCAAACAGATATTCAGTCTAAGAGTTAGATCAGATTAAACAAGGTGTGTATGGATGGAACTGACTGGTGGACATACTCGTATTCTTGAGGTATCCTATGACTAGCTGGAAGCAGTATGAGCTGGTGCTTGTGCCTGGGATGACAATCAATGTGGTAGCGTGAACATCCCCGAAGGTGTCCCATGACTACGATGGAGCTTTGCCTAGCGTGAATATCACTCAAGTGCACAGATATTACCACCCTTCAGTTCCATAATAAACAACAAGTCTAAACTGGTAAAATATCCACATCCAAGATACTGAATAACTCGTGTCTTAGAAAGAAAGGTAGATAAGATAACAGGTAGGTATAGCATATGATGTGAGTTTGGTGTTGAGTATCAATAGGTATTGTAAACGTTTTAGTTTGTTAAACAAGGGTCCGGATACTCGTGATTATTCCGTTGTGGCTACGGAACAACAACTGGGGAAGTGAAATGTACCGTTTCACTTCCCGGGATCATGATCGAGTAGTAGGGGAATCCGAGTTCCGAATTTCCTTGCCTAATCATACTACCCGTCCCCGTGGTTCAGTATAAAGGTTTTGACGAATTAGAGTTAGTGCGTATACTTCTAGGTATGGAATTTCCACATTGTATAGTCGTCTACATTTTGGACTGTTCATCCGGAATATCGGGATCTTCGTATTTGTATAGTCGTCCACACTTTGGACTGTTCACTCGGAATATCGGGATCTTCGTATTTGTATAGTCGTCCACACTTTGGACTGTTCACCCTGAATATCGGGATCTTCGTATTTGTATAGTCGTCCACACTTTGGACTGTTCACCCGGAATATCCTGATCTTCATATTTGTATAGTCGTCTACACTTTGGACTGTTCACCCGGAATATCGGGATCTTCATATTAAGTATTCCATACCTAGATCCGCGCATTCTAACCCTAACCGTATCATGTTTTGTATATGTCATATTGTCATAAACTGGAAATTTAAAAAGTATTGATCTCGTTAAATATGGCCTTCCACAACCACTCGTTTTATTTTCTAAAGTTCGTAAAGTATTTCGTGTCATCTTAGGGAAAGCTTAGTTAAAAAGAATAATAGTGTTTAATTATCTTTTATTACTTCTAAGAAAAACAATGAGATTTGAAATATTTATCATTTCGGAAAAACATAATGCTTTACGGAAAATATCCATTCGATAAAAGGTTGTGGTGTTTATTTGAAATTCTTTTGCAAGAGATTTTAAGGACAAGTTGCAAGAGGTTTTTATTTGAAAAACTAACCTGCTCCTGACTGCTCTAAAGGGCAAGTTGTGAGATCCTCAAATCGTCTCTTCACCGTCAATTGTGGCCAGGTAAGCACAAGTAAGGAAATGAGGGATCCGCTCACGAATCACCGTGAGACGGGCCTTTTAAAATTACCTTTCTCACTTGTCTAGCCTAGGCACCACAAAGTCTGGTTTAGATAAACGACCGATACCTACAACCTTTCCTTTGTCCTAATCTGGATTGGTGTTTATTTGAAAATTTCCTTTTAATAAGGTACTAAATATTCCTTTCGAAAAGATATCTTTATACGGATTATGATCCTTGTGGAAAATGGCCATTCAATAAAGGTCGAGATATTTAAATGAAATTAATAATTTTATGAAATTATAGTATTTTAGATTCGGGGTAACGTTTTAGAAAATACGTTCGTTTTGGAAAAACCATAAGCCGTTATCTAAATTTAGTATTTTCTTCTTTAAAAAGGTTGAAGGGGGTTTAACAACATTATAGTAGTTGATGAAAAAGTGTATGTAAAATATATGTATGTTGTATCTAAAATATTTATTTCACATATCTTATCTCTTATGGATATTTTAAACAAATATAACATTTTAATTAAACGAGGGTATTTTGTGGAAGTAACCTATTTCGAGATCATTTTGATAGTATGGGTAAGTGTGGGTATATCAGAGGTGAATTGACAATTCATGGGTTATGACATTAAGCATATCAGATTCCAGGTAGTATGGGAGTGTAATATATTTTTGTGTACAGAGGAAATTAAACACCGTTTTAAAACATGGGTTAATATTATCATTATTGAGGGTATAAGGAAATAGGCATGCACTTATATTATAATAACATCTAACTAGGGGGTTGGAACTAGGTTATTGAGAAAAGAAGAAGGCGACGGAAAGAGGGGAAAGAGGCGGATCTTACCTTTTGTTTGAGTCGGATGCCGAAGGATTGAAAACGTAGGCGTGTACAAAATCCTTAATAGCTCCGCGCTCAGATTTTTTCTCGGCGATTGGGTGGAGCCGTAGCGTCAGCGTCGTCGATACGAAGGCACTGGTATTTTTTTGCAGAATTTTTGGAGTTCTGAGGTGTGAGAAATCAGTGTTTGAAGGGTCCATTTATAGGGTATTTAAATGAAATTAATAATTTTATGAAATTATAGTATTTTAGATTCGGGGTAACGTTTTAGAAAATACGTTCGTTTTGGGAAAACCATAAGCCGTTATCTAAATTTAGTATTTTCTTCTTTTAAAAGGTTGAAGGGGGTTTAACAACATTATAGTAGTTGATGAAAAGTGTATGTAAAATATATGTATGTTGTATCTAAAATATTTATTTCACATATCTTATCTCTTATGGATATTTTAAACAAATATAACATTTTAATTAAACGAGGGTATTTTGTGGAAGTAACCTATTTCGAGATCATTTTGATAGTATGGGTAAGTGTGGGTATATCAGAGGTGAATTGACAATTCATGGGTTATGTTAAGCATATCAGATTCCAGGTAGTATGGGAGTGTAATATATTTTTGTGTACGGAGGAAATTAAACACTGTTTTAAAACATGGGTTAACATTATCATTATTGAGGGTATAAGGAAATAGGCATGCACTTATATTATAATAACATTTTAACTAGGGGGTTGGAACTAGGTTATTGAGAAAAGAAGAAGGCGACAGAAAGAGGGGAGAGAGGCGGATCCTACCTTTTGTTTGAGTCGGATACTGAAGGATTGAAAACGTAGGCGTGTACAAAATCCTCAATAGCTCCGCGCTCAGATTTTTCCTCGGCGATTGGGTGGAGCCGTAGCGTCGGCGTCGTCGATACGAAGGCACTGGTATTTTTTTGCAAAATTTTTGGAGTTCTGAGGTGTGAGAAATCAGTGTTTGAAGGGTCCATTTATAGGGTATTTAAATGAAATTAATAATTTTATGAAATTATAGTATTTTAGATTCGGGGTAACGTTTTAGAAAATCCGTTCGTTTTGGAAAAACCATAAGCCGTTATCTAAATTTAGTATTTTTTTTCTTTAAAAAGGTTGAAGGGGGTTTACCAACATTATAGTAGTTGATGAAAAGTGTAAGTAAAATATATGTATGTCGTATTTAAAATATTTATTTCACATATTTTATCTCTTGTGGATATTTTAAATAAATATAACAATTAAACGAGGGTATTTTGTGGAAGTAACCTATTTCGAGATCATTTTGATAGTATGGATAAGTGTGGGTAT
Organism: Agapanthus africanus; assembly: GCA_030015575.1. Taxonomy (NCBI): domain Eukaryota; kingdom Viridiplantae; phylum Streptophyta; class Magnoliopsida; order Asparagales; family Amaryllidaceae; genus Agapanthus; species Agapanthus africanus. The sequence continues at coordinate 14,337,145 of JASDDO010000014.1, forward strand.
ATCAGAGGTGAATTGACAATTCATGGGTTATGACATTAAGCATATCAGATTTCAGGTAGTATGAGAGTGCAATATATTTTTGTGTACAGAGGAAATTAAACAAAGTTTTAAAAAATGGGTTAATATTATCATTATTGAGGGTAAAAGGAAATAGGCATGCACTTATATTATAATAACATTTTAAATAGGGGGTTGGAACTAGGTTATTGAGAAAAGAAGAAGGCGACAGAAAGAGGGGAGAGAGGCGGATCCTACCTTTTGTTTGAGTCGGATGCCGAAGGATTGAAAACGTAGGCGTGTACAAAATCCTCAATAGCTCCGTTCTCAGATTTTTCCTCGGCGATTGGGTGGAGCCGTAGCGTCGGCATCGTCGATACGAAGGCACTGGTATTTTTTGCAAACTTTTTGGAGTTCTGAGGTATGAGAAATCAGTGTTTGAAGGGTCCATTTATAGGGTTTTTTCAATAACCATAAAATCCAAAATATCGGTTAAAATCCCATCAAAATCCGCACCGCCAATGATTGCCCATGATTTGCGAATCATTAGTTAATGATTCGCCTGCCGCCAGAGGATCCTGGCCGTTGGATCTGCATCCAACGGCCCAGGGCGCACCACCACGTCGCCGCCCAGCACTACGCGTCGCCTCGTGCCCGCACGTGTGGGGATCACGCGCTTTCGCGTGGTCCCCACCACGTGGGCGCCGACAGAGGGTTCTGGGCCGTTGAATCTTGTGATCCAACGGTCCAGGTTAAAGGGATTCATTTAATTTTTTTTAATAAGAAATAATAACTGTTTATTATTTTAAAAATTGAATTTAGTTTTAAAAAATTGTTAAAAATAGTTAAAAATACGGGTAAATTATGGAAAAATTTCAGAAAATAAATTTTATTATTATCTTTAGTATAAAAATAATTTTGGGCTAAAACTAAATAATATATTCATTCCTATGGTTTTAGCTAGTTATTAAAATCTAGTTTATCCTTTAAAATATTTTTAATTACGAATTAATTATTCTAATTGATAATAAAAATATGCATATTATTTTAAGGCATTATAAAATTTTATTAAAACATTTTAAGCCTATAAAAATAATAAATAGATTTTAGAAAATTCCTTTAATCATATTTCGATACTTTGAAAATTATTAATACCAGTTTCTTCAAAAACAATCTTCTACCCACAAAATACGTAAATAACCACTCGCCTCTAGGAATTTAAAATAAGGGTTATTTTATTAGAAATCTTGACTGTTACAAGACCCATGGTTTCACAGCACATGTGAGGGTTAGGGTCTAAGAGGAAGAATGAGAAGAAAATGGAGAGAGAAATAAAAGTCACAAATGAGCTAGGTTTTTTCGGTAAGTGAAGAATGGCTCATGTATACCCACTCATTGAAGCATAGATTATTTTACAATACAAATAATCAACCATACTTCAATAGTGTATCCAAACAAATAAAATAACATAAAAAGCCATGCTTCACCCATGCCAATATTATCTTCCCAATTTCCATCTCATTAATCTTTTTTCTCAAAATAGATAATCAAATAATGAGGTGTTCCCTTCTAGAAGCATCACTTGCAAAATTACAAGAACGCCGTCACCGTATATACATACCCGTATTCGTATTCCGAAAAATATGAATATTGTAAGATGATAACAATCCAATAATATAATACTATGATCCGGCTAAAACCAATGCCCGCTAGTATTATCCATCTGAATATCATTCGTGTAGCCAGTACACGTATGTGATCAGACCCGTGCCGTAAAACCATACGGCCTCTATATCGTTTCGCCCGAAGCAGGGAAACCCTCTGTGTGGGACTCTAAAGACTCGTTAACACGCCAGCAGTAGGTAATGATCATATCAGTTACCCATAAGCTGTCAGCGGTACTAGCTGGACGTAACGGCTACCCAAGTATTAAGCGAATAGAAAATCAACAAGCCAACTTGTCCAAACTCCTATGAAGCCTATAAATAACACTTACCGTACAGTCCGGTCTCTTCGTCTGATATGTCGCATATCGAGTCTAGGGGTGGAATCATCAGACCCAAGTAACTTGATAAGTCATACCGATATGTGACCCATAACGTTTCGAGAACTACTGATAATACTTACCAGTAAATCCCATCAGCCCTGGCCAAGAACTTGCTGTTATGGCCAATCGAGTATAGAGCAATATCAACTCCCAATACCGGGAGAGACGAAACCCCTCCTATCGCTCACTATCTTCATGTGGCTCGGTACTGTACCCAAAATCTACCTGTTTGCACGACTCCTTTAAGCCGTGGTAGGGAGGAAATCAAAGCACAGTGGGAACCACACAAGACATTGTAACGACTCTGTTTTTATTATATAAAAAAAATTCAAGTTAATGTACAGAATGGAGTTTGCAAGCCTAAGTATACTTTAAATGTTATTTTTATTTAAGAACAACAAGAAAGCACTTGTAGCTCATTGGTAAATCCTTACACTGCTATGTCATAGCCCATGTGTTCGAATCCCATTAGCCACATATAATTTTTACTGATTTTTCTTTTAAACATTTTGGAATCCCAAAAGTTTACACGTGCTCTGTACATAAAATGAAAAATCACAGAAAATCAAACATGTGCAAATTAGAGTTAACACCAGCTAAGACATGTGGCATGAATCTCAGCCCCCATCTTCTCCAATGGACCGGCAAGATCGGCCCAAACCCCGGCGCCGACGGTCCTCCCGTGGGGAATGGCCCCCGTGCTTTGCACACATGACCCTTGGCCTACCCCCACTACCCTTGTTCTGTTTATTTTTCCTGCAATTATCCAGAGAATTAAAATTTAGTTTTAAATCCAATTTTTAATGAATTCTTAATTCTTTCTTCAATTCCAAAACCCTAATTTTACACTATAAATACAACCCCATACCCTAACTCTCTTCATTCTAAAATCTATTGCCAAAATTCTCAAAAAATTTCTAAGTTTAAGAAGAGTACAAGTAGAGTTAGCCCAAGGTCAATTTCCTGTGAGGATTCGAAACGTTTCCGGTGACCCCGTGACTCCACGAAGGCTACCACCCTCATTCTTTACCTCTTATCTCTCCTTTAAACTTGTAAGTCCCATATCTCTTCTTCTCTTTCTACTATAGCACTTCTCTTTTTCAAAACATGTCGGTAAGTAGAGTTATACCGACATTTGTTTCTAAAACCTTTGAAAACTACAATTCTTCTTAAGAATCACTTGTACTCATGTATATACCTTACTTGTAATCATTTAAATAATGTTTAGAAACTAATTTCACTCCAAAAATCCATGTTAAATAACTTTAATTAAGCTTTTACGTTTAAATACCATGAAGTTTACATACGGCACCTTTTAATTATTTTTGTTTAGCATACCTTTAGAAATGCTCACGAGGTAATGACCCATCTCTCACATACACACATCTTGACATAGCACGATTCTCTTGAACAATATCAAAATACGACTTTTCATCAAAATACCTTAAACTATTAAAAACCCGGATTTCTTTAAATTGTGTTACTTAATTCTTTGCGATTGTACCTCTACAACTTATTTTGGGAAACCCGCTATTGGATGGTGCGGATTATCGCACATCCTTGGAACTAGTAGGACGAGATGCAGATCTTCTCACGGAGCATACGATCTCGAAGGAATTGTAATACAATTTTTAAGAAAAACGAGTATTTCTATTTAATAATAAAATTTTATTTTTAATAATTTTATAAATATTATAAAATCACATATTTTTAATATATTATTAAATTCCATGTTTTCTAAACAAAATAAAAGAATTATAATTTTTATGAAAATACTATCAAGAATCAATACAAATCAAACTTTACACTAAAATACCTTGAACTATTCAAGCTTCACTAATATACTTCATTCTTTAAAAATTTACATCCATGAAAACCCTAAATAACATAAATAAATACTTTAGGTTTATTTTGAAAGTATACTAAAAATATTTTTCATAAAACCCCTCGAGTTATATAAAATTATATTAAGGACCCTAGTAAATATAGGTTTAAACGGGACCAATTCTCTTGAGCCTAAGGGAGCCGGAAAAAGTGGGTGCTTGCCTATTTAAGGTAGAAAACCAACACGGGGTTATCAATGGTAATTGTCTTAGAAAAAGACACAAATCCTGCCTTCTATGTGCAGCAGTTACCGATAACACCAAAATCTAATTCATGATCCAAATCTGTTTAAGTGTCTGACTCAATCTGAGTCTCAGTCTAATCTGAATACAATCCAAACATGAATCCAATCATAACTTCAATCCAACATGAATCCAATATACCAAACATGAACACTTGAACTTGAACAGGAATACCAGAACAATATCAACATGACTTGACATATATCTTGAACTTGGCTACATGACTACCGTTTACATCCTGAATCAGTTTACATGAACAACTTATATTATGGTCTCGGCAAGTCTGACAACCTTAATTTAATACAATATACACTACGGGGTTTTAACGGGGTAGATTGGTATGGAATGTGTTAAAAGTGGCACGATGATGGTCACTAAAAGACACCTACATGAACATCCTATGCCGTTGTCCCATAGGTTTTGACGGGGCCTTGTACTTACATGTTACCTTAGTCCACGGAGCAAGTTGGACTCCTCTTGTATACACTGATACATTCTGTATCAAGTTACAAACAACTACGTTAGCATACCAAATACATACTTTACCTATTCTATTCTCTTTACCTATCTATTACATTCTATCTTTGGGGACTTACCGAGCGCTAGTTCGTTGAAGACATTCTTGTCTATTCTTTCTTTGGAATGTTCGTCGGGAGGATCCGACTCTCAGGAGACCGATCCCAGTCAGGATGATTTGGAGCAGTTCACAGAGGAGCCAGACTTCTAGGCTTTTACTTGCACTATTTTTTTCCAGTTCATATGCCATTGTTTAGGCATTGCTTTTTATCATTGTATTTTACTTTTCAGTTGTATGTAAAGAATGATTATCAATAAAAAGTTGTTGTTTTATTACATCTCTTGTTATTCTTGTGTTATTCATTTATATTGCTTATTTACGCTTAGCGTGTTTACTTCTGAGTAAATACGTCGCGGCCCACCACGTCTCCTTCCCCGTACACTGGGAAGTATGGCGTGACAGGTTTTGTTGGCGGCCCATGCAGGTCAGTTCTGCATGGAAACCTAAGCAATACATCATAAGAATTATATGAATCGGCAACTATACATTCTTTACATTTCAATTCCTTGAATCTATCTTAACCCTACCTTTTCTCTCAAGGTTATGGATTCTCCCAACAACACGAGTACGAACGTCAATGGCAACACCTCACCACCTCCTACTCTACCACTTACACCTACCGTAGCAGCTCCTATCAACGAGCAGACGGTATTGCTTGAGGCAATCAAGAACCTCTTGGAGGGACAGCAGCAGCAGACTGCTATCCTATTGCACCGCCTAAAATCTGAGGCACCTGGAGTGAAGCGATTCCGGGCATTGCATCCGAAGCACTTCTATGGGAAAGAGAGCCCCCTAGAGGTAGAGGAATGGGCTCGGTCCATTGAAGATGATCTGACAGCAGCACAAGTGCCAAAGATCGCTTGGGTAAGAGTTGCAAAGCTGCAACTCACTGATAACGCCAGATTCTGGTGGAAGGCTGAAGAAAGCCGACTCGCCCAGCCGATTGAATGGAAGATGTTTTGCATCATGTTCGACGCGAAATGTTTTCCCGAGACTGCCCGTTTTGACATGGAGCAGCAATTCATCCACCTGCAACAAGGTTCAATGTGGAACAAATCAGTGGATGAATACGATGCTGAGTTCACCATGCTTAGCAGGTAAGATATGTCTCAATATTCAATTTCCTAATATCAAATATTACACTGCTAACACAAGACCGTAATAGGTTTGCGGCACATCTCATACTGACTGCTGAGATCAGAGCCCGACGATTTCAGCAAGGGTTAGACCAAAAGATCTAAGCCGCTCTAACTATAAGGGATTTCCCAACACACGATCTTGCTCTGAAGGCTGCCTGAAGATATGAGGCAGTTGTAAAGAAGAAGGGCAGTCCTCAGTCTGCCGGTGTGAAGCGCCATGCTACTTAGATTACAAAAGGAGCCTCTTCTAGGCTACCTTTTGTACCCAGGAGACCGGGAGTACCATTTAACCGGCCCAGTCTAGACTTTTGCTTCTACTGCAAGAGGAATGGATAACTGGCGAAGGATTGCAGGCATGTTAACCGCCTATGCTTAGTTTGTGGCGCATCCACTCACACCATTGGAGATTGCCCACATTGTCTCATCGTAGCTCCTACACCCTGACCAGTACTCACCTTTCCGCAGCGGCCAGCTATCTAGGCTCCTGCACCTCGTCTTGCTCTCCCAGCTCCACCTCCACGTGGACCTCCTGCACAGTCTTCTCGTCAGTTTCATCAGGCACAGAGAAATATACCGCAAGGACAAAAGAATGGACAGAGGAATGTGCCTCCAGTAAGGAGGAATGTGCCTAGGCGACAGACTTTCACAATGACTGTGGAAGAAGCTGAAACCACTGGCCAAGTCATCACTGGTAACTCCCAATCTTTCAAACCTTTTCAATCTTTATATACATCAATATATATCTTTTTCTATATCTAAACATATCCTACACAACTTAGGTACAATCTTAGTAGCTTCCCTTCCCGCACTAGCACTTTTCGACACTGGAGTATTACATTGCTTTATGTCGCAACGGATCGTCCGAACTCATGCGATTCCAGTTAAACCGCTCGTATCCAGTTAGAATGTCAATTCAGGGAACGACGTTATAAAGACAACTATGGGATACGATCTATGTCTAGTGGTCGTCTCCAGCAGAGAATTTTATGCGGACTTCAAGGTGCTGGATATACCGAATTTTGATGTAGTCTTGGGTATGGATTGGCTAGGAACTTTCTACGCTACCATCGACTGTCGTCAAAGGATGGTAGTGTTCGAGATTCCAGATCATCCGGTTTTTTTATTTCAAGAATGGAGACCGTACCCTGGAGCCTAGCACCTACAAAGCTAAACCAAAGAAGGCAGTGGTTACAACATTACAGGCTGAAGAAGATAAGCCATAGGTAGTTCGAGAGTTCTAAGACGTATTTTGTCGGGACCCGGTTCTTGCTCACGGAACAAAGTGCCACACAGAACAAAGTGCCACGCCAAGTGTCATGTTAAGTGGGCGGGGTCCACCTCTTGAATCCATGAGGGCCACCTCTTGAGTCCGTGGGACCCACTGGAGAACAATGAGGACTCTTCAGAATACATTCTGAAAGGGGGCAGATCTGTACTATAAATGGAATGATACCACTTTTCAATGCAGAGGCGCCTTTCAAATGAACCGGCACTACAGGAGCTTGAGAACTCCGTAGTTAAGCGTGCTCGAGACAGGGAAGTTCTAGGATGGGTGACCTCCTGGGAAGTGGACCCTGGTAGGGTCCGGTTCGCCCCGAAGGACAAAACCGTGCGGTTTCGGCCAGAGCGGACAATACTCTCTGTATTGGAGGTGGGGCGTGACATATTTCCTGAAGACATCTCAGGTTTGCCTCCTGATCGATCTCTTGAATTCAGTATTGACTTAGTACCTGGTGCACAACCAGTGATCAGAGCACCATATCGGTTAAGGCCTGAAGGATTGAAGGAGATCTGTATTCAACTGGACGAACTTTTGAAGAAAGGTTGGATTCATCCCAGTACCTCCAGTTTTGCTCGTGAAGAAGAAAGAAGGTTCCTACAGAATGTGCATAGACTACCGAGCTCTGAACGAAGTGACGATAAAGAACAAGTATCCACTACCACGCATTGACAATCTGTTCGATCAGCTAAGTGGGTCATGTGTTTTCTCAAAACTAGATCTTCGTTTGGGTTATCATCAGGCGAAGGTCAAAGAGTCTGATATTCCTAAGACGGCATTCAGGACTCGCTATGGTCATTATAAGTTTCTTGTGATGCCATTTGGAGTGACCAATGCACCAGCCATATTTATGAATCTGATGAACCAAGTTTTCCGAGAGTACCTAGACATGTTCGTTGTCATTTTCATCGACGACATTCTGGTGTATTCAAAGAGTCAGAAAGAACACGTCGAGCATTTATGAATTGTCCTGGAGACTTTGCGACAGTATCAACTCTATGCCAAGTATAGCAAGTGCGAATTTTGGCTAGATCAAGTTGGATTTCTTGGACATATCGTTTCAGGTGAAGGAATCTCTGTGGATCCAGCTAAAGTATCAGCAGTAAGCGAATGGCCAACAACAAAGACAGTGAAGAAAATTCGAAGTTTCTTGGGATTAGCAGGATACTACCGAAGATTCATCGAAGGTTTCTTAAAGATTGCAGCATCCCAGACCAAGCTCACACGTAAAGATGAAGCATTTGTGTGGTCAGAAGCATGTGAAGAAGCTTTTGTAGAACTCAAGTCAAGACTGATATCAGCACATATTCTCGTAATACCGGATCAATCTGGAGGTTTCGTTGTGCATTGCAATGCGCCCGGTAAGGAATTAGGATGTGTTCTACACCAACATAGAAATGTTGTAGCTTTTGCATCAACACAGCTGAAGATTCATGAGAGCAACTATCCAACATATGATTTGGAGTTGGCGGCCCTTATCTTTGCACTTAAGATTTGACGCCATTATCTGCTAAGAGAACGAGTGGATATATACACGGACCACAAGATCCTGAAATATGTGTTTACTCGGAAGGAGTTGAATATATGGCAGAGAAGATGGCTAGAACTTATGGCGGACTTCGACATCAACCTACAATATCATTCGGGGAAGGTGAATATAGTTCCTGATGCACTTAGTCGCCAGCCGCTATCAATGAATCTCACCGCACAATAGAAGCTTCAGCAGGAATTGCACGGTATGGATATAGAAGTGGTTATATCATGTAACGCTTCGTATTTGATGAACTTACAAGTTCAGTTTACTATTGTCAATCAGATCAAGGCAGCTCAAGCAAATGATGCTAAGCTGCAAAAGATCCGAGAACAAGTAGAAAGTGGACTGCGAACAGACTTCATCATCCACGAAGACGGATCTTTGAGATACGGAAGTAGATTGTGTGTACCACAAGGTACTGTTCGGGAAGAGTTGATGAAAGAAGCCCACGGCTCTCCATACTCAGTACACCCTGGTGGTACAAAGATGTACAAAGATCTATGTCAACATTACTGGTGGCATGGAATGAAGCGTGAAGTAGCCAGAAGCGTAGCAAAATGTTTGGTGTGTCAGCAAGTAAAGGCTGAACATCAAAGGACTGCTGGTTTACTTCAACCGTTACCAATCCTAAAATGGAAATGACAACACATCACCATGGACTTCATGACTGCAATTCCTCGCAGCACGAAAGGTAACGATGCGGTGTGAGTTATTGTGGATTGACTCACCAAGTCGACTCACTTCATCCCATTTCGAGTTGGCCAATCTACCGAGACGTTAGAAAAGAAGTACATGGAGTACCGGTTTGCATTGTCTCCGATCGTGACACCAGATTTCGATCGCAATTTTGGCAGAATCTGCAAGCTAGCCTGGGAACGAGTCTGAACTTCAGCACAGCTTATCATCCACAAACAGATGGACAGTCTGAAAGAACAATTCAGATTCTAGAAGACATGCTAAGAGCTTGTATGCTAGACTTCGAAGGATCGTGGGAAGATCACCTACATCTTGTGGAGTTTTCATACAACGATAGCTACCAGGTGAGTGTTGGTATGGCACCCTTTGCAGCGCTCTATGGAAGGAAGTGTTGTTCAATATTAAGTTGGGACGACGTCGGAGATCGGGAACTCCTTGGACCAGAGATGATCGTGGCAACTATGGACGTAGTTCGCACGATCAGAGAAAGAATGCGTATTAGCCCAAGACAGACAGAAGTACCGGGCTGATGCAAAGCGACGTCATCTGGAGTTCCAACCGGGAGATCATGTGTTCTTAAATATCTCTACAAACCGTGGAGTAATTCGCTTTGGCAAGAAGGGTAAGTTTACTCCGAGATATATTGGACCGTTCGACATACTCGAACGAGTCGGAGAAGTGGAATATCGTTTGGCACTACCACTATCATTGGAAGAAGTGCACGACATGTTCTACATATCCCAGCTTCGAAAATATATGAGCGACCCCAGCCACATTCTTGATCACTCCGAGCTCACTGTACAGACAGACCTATCCTGTGAACAATAACCCGTTGAGATCCTGGGCAGAAAGGTGAAGACATTATGGAACAAGGAAGTAAATCTGGTCCGAGTGATGTGGAGAAAAGATTCACCAGGAGAATCAACGCAGGAACGTGAGGATGACATGCGTGCAAGATATCCTTTCTTATTTGTAAATTAGTCTTTATGTAATTGTAAATTTCGAGGACGAAATTTTTATAATGAGGGTAGAATGTAACGACTCTATTTTTATTGTACAATTTTTTTCAAGTTAATGTACAGAATGGAGTTTGCAAGCCTTTGTATACTTTAAATGTTGTTTTTATTTAAGAACAATAAGAAAGCACTTGTAGTTCATTGGTAAAACCTTGCACTGCTGTGACATAGTCTATGTGTTCGAATCCCATCAGCCACATATATTTTTTACTGATTTTTCATTTAAACTTTTTGGAAGCACAAAATTTTACACGTGCTCTGCACATAAAATGAAAAGTCACAGAAAATCAAACATGTGCAAATTAGAGTTAACACCAGCTAGGACACGTGGTATGAATCCCAGCCCCCATCTTCTCCAATGGACCAACGAGATCGGCCCAAACCCAGGCGTCGACGGTCCCCCATAGGGAATGGCCCCGGTGCTTTGCATACATGACCTTTGGCCTACCCCCACTACCCATGTTCTGTTTATTTTCCCTGCAATTATCCATAGAATTAAAATTTAGCTTTAAATCCAATTTTTAATGCATTTTAATTCTTTCTTCAATTCCAAAATCCTAATTTTACGCTATAAATACAACCTCATACCCCAACCCTCTTCATTCTGAAATCTATTGCCAAAATTCTCAAAAATTTTCTAAGTCTAAGAAAAGTACAAGTATAGTTAGCCCAAGGTTAATTTCCGGCGAGAATTCGAGACGTTTCCGGCAACCCCGCGACTCCATGAAAGCTACTACCCTCATCCTCTACCTCCTCTCTCTCTCCTTTAAACTTGTAAGTCCCATATCTCTTCTTCTCTTTCTACTATAAAACTTCTCTTTTTCAAAACATGTCGGTAAGTGATGTTATACCGACATTTATTTCTAAAACTTTTGAAAACAACAATTCTTCTTAAGAATCATATGTACTCATGTATATACCTTACTTGTAATCATTTAACTAATATTTAGAAACCAAATTTACTCTAAAACTCCATGTTAAATAACTTTAATTAAGGTTTTATGTTTAAAAACTATGAAATTTACATACGACATATTTTAATTATTTTTGCTTAGCATACCTTTAGAAAATCTCACGAAGTAATGACCTACCTCTCACATACACACATCTTGACATAGCACGATTCTCTTGAACAATATCAAAATACGGCTTTTTATCAAAATACCTTAAACTATTAAAAATATGGATTTCTTTAAATCGTGTTACTTAATTCTTAGCAATTGTGCCTCTACAACCCATTTTGGGGAACCCTCTATTGAATGGTGCGGATTATCGCATATCCTCGGGACTAGTAAGGCGAGATGCAGACTTTCTCACGGAGCATATGATCTCGATGGAATTGTAATACAATTTTTATGAAAAACGAGAATTTCTATTTTATAATAAAAAATTATTTTTAATAATTATATAAATATTATCAAACCACATATTTTAAGATATTATTAAATTCCATGTTTTTAAACAAAATAAAAGAATTACAAGTTTCATGAAAATACCATCAAGAATCAATATAAGTCAAACTTTACACTAAAATATCTTGAACTATTCAAGTTTCACTAATATACTTCATTCTTTAAAATTTAACTTCAAGAAAACCCTAAATAACAAAAATAAATACTTGAGATTTATTTTGAAAGTATACTAAAAATATTTTTCATAAAAACCCCTCGACTTATATAAAATTACATTAAGGACCCTAGTAAATATAGGTTTAAGCGGGACCAATTCTCTTGAGCCTTAGGGATCTAGAGAAAGTGGATACTTGCTTATTTAAGGTAGAAAACTAAAACGGGGTTATCAATGGTAATTGTCTTGGAAAAAGACACAAATCCTGCTGTTTATGTGCAACAGTTACTGATAACACCAAAATTTAATTCAAGATCCAAATCTGTTTAAGTGTCTGACTCAATCCGAGTCTCAGTCTAAACTGAATATAATCCAAACATGAATCCAATCATAACTCCAATTCAACATGAATCTAATATACCAAACATGAACACTTGAACTTAAACAGGAATACCAGAACAATATCAATATGACTTGACTTAACCGAACCATGGCTATATCTTGAACTTGGCTACATGACTACCGTTTACATCTTGAATCAGTTTACATGAACAACTTATACCATGGTCTCAGCAAGTCTGATAACCTTAATTCAATACAATATACATTATGGGGTTTTAACGGGGTAGATTGGTATGAAATGTGTTAAAAGTGGCACGATGATGGTCACTAAAAGACACCTACATGAACATCCCGTGCCGTTGTCCTGTGGGTTTTGATAGGGCCTTGTACTTACATGTTACCTTAATCCATGGAGCAAGTTGGACTCCTCTCGTATACACTGATACATTCTGTATCAAGCTACAAACAACTATGTTAGCATACCAAACACATACTTTACCTATTCTATTCTCTTTACCTATCTATTACATTCTATCTTTTGGGACTTACCGAGCGCTAGTTCGCTGACGACATTCATGTCTATTCTTTCTTTGGAATGTTCATCAGGAGGACCCGACTCTCAGGAGACCGAACCCAATCAGGACGATTTGGAGCAGTTCACAGAGGAGCCAAACTTTTGGGCTTTTACTTGTACTATTTTTTTCCAGTTCATATGCCATTGTTTAGGCATCATTTTCTATCATTGTATTTTACTTTTCAGTTGTATATAAAGAATGATTATCAATAAAAGTTGTTGTTTTATTATATCTCTTGTTATTCTTGTGTTATTTATTTATATTATTTATTTACGTTTAGCGTGTTTACTTTTGAGTAAATACGTCGTGGCCTGCCATGTCTCTTTTCCCGTACACTGGGAAGCGGGACATGGCAGACACTATGACGATCTCGGGTCTACAGACTAACATGTACAAGTATCACCAGAGAACTGTTATCTGACGATAGGTATGATACCATCTAGGAGTTCTCGGCGAGTCCTGTTCGGTGTACCCATTATCTAATGAGCACATGTGCACAATATTTGATGTCAAATACCAATGGTTATAGGATCAACCATCGCCCCGTACATGGTCAAGAAATGTACACACTAGTTTACTCTGGAATATCGATACCCTGTCGTGATATCCTTTCGACTAGGAACTATTAAAGGATGTGCTTGTGGACTACATAAGCCCATTAGTATGATCTGCATCATAGTCCTGGTAGTCTAGTCAACATCCTAAGGGCTTTATCAACATGTATCATATAGATAGAATAATAAAACAAGTGTACATGTTAAGATAAAGAGCAACCAGATAACATACTATCATGTCGAGCAAGATAGTCCTCTATATATAAGTCATAGTATCCACTATAATATACAATAATGGCCTTTAGGGCATACATATTCCTAACAATCTCCCACTTGCACTAAAGCCAATTGTTGCAGTATCGCATACCTACATCCCAAAAAGTCTTTCAAATTGCGTCTGGAGGAGGGCCTTTGTGAGTGGATCCGCTGTGTTGTCTTTCGTGTCAACTCTCCTGACCTCGATCTCCCGGCGATCAACTATCTCTTGTATCAGGTGATACCGCCTCAGAATATGTCTGGATCATTGATGGGACCGGGGTTTCTTGGCCAAAGCCACAGCTCCATTATTATCACAATACAAAGGTATTGGATGCTCAATGGATGAAACCACACCAAGTTCAGCTATGAACTTCTTTATCCAGACAGGCTCTTTGGCAGCATCGTTGGCAACGATGTATTCAACCTCCATCGTTGAGTTTACTACGGTATCTTACTTGGAACTCTTCCAGCATACTGCCCTCCATTGAGGGTGAAGACAAAACCCGAGACCGACTTGCTGTCGTCCTTATCACTCTGGAAGCTCGAATCGGTAAAGGACTCCACCTGGAGTTCACCGTTACCATACACCAAGAATATTTATTTAGTCCTTCTCAAGTACTTAAGAATGTTCTTCACAACTGTCCAGTGCTTCTCCCCAGGATCTGATTGATACATACTTACCACACTAAGTGCGTAAGCTACATCCGGTCTGGTACATAATATCGTGTACATGATAGACCAACTGCAGAAGCATAGGGTATCCCTTGCATGCGAGCTCTCTCCAAATCAGTCTTGGGAGACATCTCTTTGGAGAGAGTGATTCCTGAACAAGCGGGTAAATTACCACGCTTATAATCTTCCATACTAAACCTCTTTAGTATGGTGTCAATGTACCTGGATTGGGACGATCCCAACATCCTCTTAGATCTATCTCTATAGATTTTTATCCCCAGGATGTAGAAGGCATCACCCAGATCTTTCATGGAGAACTTTTATGATAAGAAGAGCTTGACCGAGTGTAGTATAAGAACATTATTTCCTATCAAGAGTATGTCATCTACGAACAATACGAGGAAGACAACCTTACTCTCTACAACCTTTTTGTATATACAAGGTTCATCTATGTTTTTGATGAAGTCAAACTCTTTGACTGCTACATCAAAACAGATGTTCCAGATCTGCGATACCTGCTTTAATCCATAGATTGATTTAAGCAGCTTGCATACCTTTCCGCTGCTCCCACTGTCTACAAAGCCTGCTGGCCGTGTCATATGCACGCTCTCTTCTAAATCACCATTTAGAAAAGCGGTATTGATGTCCATCTGCCAGATTTCGTAGTCTTGATAAGTAGAATGGCAAATAGGATCCTGATGGACTTAAGCATAGCTACTGGAGAAAATGTTTCATCATAATCGACATCTGGTCATTGACGAAAACCTTTTGCTACAAGTTTAGCTTTGAAGGTCTTAACCTTTCCATCTACACCAAGTTTCTTCTTAAAGATCCATTTACTCCCAATAGGTTTTACCCCTTCAGGAGCAACTTCCAAAATCCATATTTTGTTGGTGTACATGGATTCCATCTCAGATCGCATAGCATCTAACCATTTCATAGAGTCCCCACTACTGATGGCCTGCTCGAAACTAGTTGGGTCATCATCTTTTATGATGCAATCCTCGTTCCCACCGTCTATGAGAAAACCGTAGTATCTCTCAAGTGGATGAGGAACCCTACTAGTTCTGCGGAGTGACTGAGGTTCGTCGGGGACTATTGAATCCTCCGATTCTACCAAATCATCAGTTGTAGTTTGTGTGGCTAGAACTTCTTCCAGTTCTACCTCATTACCACTAATTTATTTTACAATAGGTATGCAGCTGTCTCAAGTGCATAACCCCAAAAGAAAATAGGTAACTCAGCATTACTCATCATAGAGCGCACCATATCTAATAGGGTGCGATTCTTCCGCTTCGACACTCCATTGTGCTGTGGTGTATACGTAGGAGTATGCCGAGAGAGAATCCCATTCTCTTTTAAATAGTCTCGGAATTCCATGCTCAAGTATTCTCCTCCTCGATCAGATCGAAGGATTTTAATACTTTTACCCGTTTAGTTCTCTATTTCTTACTTATATTCCTTGAATTTCTCAAAAGCTTCAGATTTGTGTTTCAACATGAACACATGTCCGAATCTTGAGAGATCATCAGTAAATGTTATAAAGTACGAGGAACCGTTTCTGGCATGTTTAGACATAGGACCGCATACATCACTATGTATCAGTCTTAAGAGTTCAGTAGCTCTTTCTCCGTATCCCGTAAACGGAGTTTTGGTCATTTTGCCTTTGAGACATGACTCGCAGGTTTCATAAGATGTAAATTCGAACGGATTCAAATATCCATCTTTATGCAACTTAACTAGCCTTGTCGTATTGATATGACCAAGTCTACAATACCACAAGAAAGCTTCGTTCAATCCTGAACTTTTCCTGTTGTGTGTGTTCTGTATGTTTAGAATCGTGGTTTGATTTGGAACGTATATACCGTTACACAACGTGCCAAACCCAATAAACAATTAATTTAGGAAAATGTTCATAACATTATTCTCTAATGCAAATTTATCTCCTTCTTTATGCAACAAAGAAACTGATATTATATTGCACATCATTTTTGGTACGTAATAACAGTCGTTCAGAATTAATGTATTACCGTTTGGTAATACTAGGTGATATTCACCAACTTCTTTAGCTGCAACAATTGCTCCATTCTCTACTTTGAGAGACATCACCCTTTTCCAGTTCTCTACCTCTCCTTAACCCATGTAACAGATTACAAACATGGGATCCTGATCCGGTATCCAATACCTAAGACGTAGAGGAAACTGAGAAACAGTTCTCAATAACGAACACGCCTGAAGAAGATGCATCAGAATGTTCTTTCTTCGTTCGGGTGGCATGAGAATCCGTGCATTCCCCTATCCCTTGCTCAGACTTATGACAGTCATAAGGTAGAGCAGAATTAATATTCCCCAGCTCAGTATAATAAGCGGGTTCGGTCAATACATCCATATTATTATCTTTATTAAGGTGTGTCATGGTCGCTACCTGGAGAGAGAGAGAGAGAGAGAGAGAGAGAGAGAAGAGAAAGCACTTTAGCGCTCTTGCAAGATTAGATTGGTTATTATTTTATCTAATCAGGATGACCCACACTGTTTTTGTCAAATCTTCCTTCAAACCCTAAAAGTTAAGATTAACCGGGATTAATTACACCTTATAGGTTTGCCAATCGGTCAGTCAGGCAGGTATTGGTACTCGGAGGGGGTCTCCTCATGCTTTCACATGGAACTAATTAAATAACCTCGTTTCCATAAGGGCATAACCCCGTTAACACCTTTCTTAGACACCTACTGGATCAGCTAATTGTAAAGTGGAAAACACTCGCAGAAGTAACACTTACTCGCAGTGGGTATCGGGATCCAACTATCATATAGAAAGTATGAAATATCATTGCAAATTTCAACACTTGAAATTCCTAATATCTGTTTTTACCCCTAAGGACCTATGACCTTGACGGGGGCCAACAAACCATAGGCCGCTAGTCAAGTTCAACCCGTCATTTCTTGATTGAATTAAACCCACCATACGACCCTTGACGGAGACCAACAAGGTCGTACGGATACCCTAATCCAATCGCATTATATGCTGCAGATAAGCACTAATTGGCTACCGCACACTACGCATTGACGGAGGCCAACAAACGCAACACGAATACCAAATAGTTCTTATCTGAAATGAAGGAGGGCTACGTTTGGTTTTGAAGAAAACCTTTTAACAGAACGAACTTGAAATCGTTGTAGAATCTAGTGATTTGAAAAGGAGTGGTTTAAGCTCCGCTTTTAAAATCGAGTAGTTTTCAAAACAAACCGAGTGGGTTGTAGCATTTGCTGGTTTTGCTAAAGAGGTCACTCTGGGTGAAGGGATCTAGGCTCTTTCCTCATCGAATGAGGTGCTGGATATTCATAATGGAATACCACTACAAAGTAAAAACTGGAGCTACTTTTTTTAAAAATTTGATTCTACAACATCTTTAGATTTCTTTTCTTTTCATTAATCTCATTAATGAGTTCCCATCATTTATGTTTCGTAAACGTCACAGAAGAAAAGAAAATAAAACACACATATATGCCATCAACATTCGCCACAGGGACCCGGGTCTTCATCGTAAGGTTACTTAACTTACGGCAGGGCGGGGTCAGGACTAGCGCAGATGCAAAACATATATAGTGTCTATTAATATATCATATATATATAGCATTCGTCTCACACAGTTTATATGATCACATCATAGAACTTAAGCAGCAGAAGTCAACATATGAAATATTGGATATTCTAAGAGGTCCGTGTTTTAAATTAAGACGGTAATGAAAAACACGGATTCCACGGTCTTAATGAATAGCCAAACTCACATCCCTAGACCCCTATGAGAGCGGCAAGCAACCCTGCCAATTCTAGAGTTAGGCGACCCGGTCTTGACTTCTCGAGATGGTCTCCCACTGGACTCTAGAACCCGGTTACTTGTGCTCCCCACCTTGGGTTTATCCTAATGCGAAAAAGTAAATAATATACATCAATGGAGACAACATCCTCAACCCAGAAGTGTTTCAACAAAAGAATATTACATATAATTTATTACATGAATGAAAATTGAAAAACTCTCATCTCACGCAAAAAACCCTGGATATTCAATCACGACGATCCAATATAACACATCATAAAGAAATATCATAACATTACATGTCATCAACATAAGTAAATATACATATCCCTAATGCCATTGACGTATAGCAACGAGATCGGGATAAACCATATATTACACTTACGGTCGCAGAAAAGAAATGAAAACTACAATAATTAAAATCCGCATTTTCCTTAAACATCATAAACCCGGAATATCACATATTCTGGATATCATGCCTAACCTTATAAACCTTGCATTTAAGTCTCGAATTCAAAACACTTTTCAATAATAATTCGGGCAATTCAACAAGATTCCCGATTAAATGATCGAATACTTATCGGGAACTTTAGTAGATTGCCGCACCCCCGATGCTGTCAACGAAGTGTACTTGGGCGGAACACCATGACCCTGAGCACCCGAGTGGATGCTTTGGGCCACGGGGTTCTCCTATAGTCACTTCGTCGGGGCTATGGGGCGTGGCTATCTAGTAGTGTTTTCCGGTGAGTGTTCGCGTACTATACGAGATTGCGACGAAGTTTTGATCCGAATCAAACTTCGTGGCAATCGATCAAATTAGACTAAAATTCTAGATTTACAATTGCAAACTAGTTTTCACAAAACTAATGTGGATTCCAAATATTGTATCTCATTTACAAACTGAAACAAGTAAACGATGTTAAAACCGCGACTTCGAAACACTCCGAATTTCCCCAACACAAAGATAACATCACATGCAATCTGGGCAAAATCAAACAGTACCTGAAACCCTAAATCCAAGATACTGAACACCACAAAAAAAATCAAGACCAAACTCCAATAGTGGACCGGCCAGGCCGGGAAAATGTAGTGTTTGGCCGGCCAAAGTTAAGAGTTTGGTTCTCGTTTTTCTCTGGTGTTCTCCATACTACAAGAAGAGCACTCTGCATCTGTTTAAATAATTTTTAGAGGCTCTGGGAAAAAATGACAGAAAGTTGGATTTTGGTTTCGATGTTTCGGAGTTGTTTCGGTTTCAAAACTTTATACATCGTCTAAACTGTTAGTTAGGGTTTTTGGCTCTGATACCAGTGTAAGTCAGTGTCGTGCACCCCACGGGTTCGGGAGGAGGCGAAATTTGCAAAAAACGATTTTTCTATGCATCGCAACACCGACTAAACTACAGGATCTTTACGAAAACCTTAACTAACAGTAAAAACTTGGAGGTTTAGCTAATCGGTAAGAGTGTTATACCTCCTTGAACCATGTCCTTCGGGTCTTCTTCATCTCCTCCTCTTCTTTAGCTCCTAGAAGAATGGATCGAGCTTGCAACGTCGGCCTCTTCATGTCGAAAATGATCCACCCGAGAGTATATACTTCAAGCTCCAACCTCTAAACCGAGGTAACTAGGGTACCTAGTTCGCTAAACTAGATAGCCTAGATGATGTAGAGTATCTAATGGAGTGTTTTATCTCATAAGACCCATGGTTTATGTGAGGGTGAGGGTCTAAAAGGAAGAAGGAGAAGAAAATGGAGAGAGAAATGAAAGCCACAAATGAGCTAGGTTTTTTTGGTAAGTAAAGAATGGCTCATGTATACTCACTCATTGAAGCATAGATTATTTTACAATACAAATAAAATAACCGACCATACTTCAATAGTGTAGCCAAACAAATAAAATAACATAAAGAGCTATGCTTCACCCATGCTAATAATATCTCCCCAATTTCCATCTCATTAATCTATTTTCTCAAAATGGATAATCCAATAATGAGGTGTCCCCTTCTAGAAGCATCTCTTGCAAAATTACAAGAATGCCCTCACCGTATATACATACCCGTATTCGTATTCCGAAAAATACGAATACTGTGAGATGATAACAATCCAATAATATAATACTAGGATCCGGTTTAAACCAAAACCCACTAGTATTATCCGTCCGAATATCATTCATGTAGCCAGTACACGTATGTGATCAGAACCTTGCTGTAAAACCATATGGCCTCTACATCGTTTCGCCCGAAGCAGGGAAACCCTCAATGTGGGACTCTAAAGACTCGTCAACACGCCAGCATTAGGTAATGATCACACCAGTAATCCACAAGCCATCAGCGGTACTAGGTGGATGTAACGGCTACCCAGGTATTGAGCGAATAGAAGATCAATAAGCTAACTTGTCCAAACACCCATGAAGCCTATAAGTAACACTTACCGTACAGTCCGGTCTCTTCGTCTGATATGTCGCATATCGAGTCTATGTGTGGAATCGTTAGAACCCAGTAACTTGATAAGTCATGCTGATGTGTGGCTCATAACGGTTCGAGAAACTACTGATAACACTTACCAGGAAATCTCATCAGCCCTGACCAGGGACTTGCTATTATGGCTAATCGAGCATAGTGTTGTAGGGTGTTTTTCGTCACCCCATTGAGATGGGAACACGCGTCGCTTGTCAGGCGTACTACATATTCTCCCTGCCTAGGGTAGGTGGGGGTTTATTGATTGTAGGGATCCAAATCTCCGGCAGCCACGGACTAAGCTGCCGTTAATTACCCCTCGCCTTTGAGGTGAAGGAATCTCCGATTGACGGGTCAAATTGGTTATGCGAACTCAATGTGCAGTGTTCGTGTGTTGTGTTTTGAGGGGTCTTGGGTATATCGGGGGCCTTATAGAGTTTACGGGGGTCCTGCTACCCGGATAGAGGGATGGGGGTTAAGGGGGCTAGCAACCCCCTTGTGGGATGCGGGACAGCGCCCCGTTAGAAAAATTTTCCTAACGATGGACGTGTTTCTGGTGTGGAGTGCATGTAAAATAAGAGGTGAGGAGCGTCTTAAAGACACGTGCATGGTACGTGGGCGCTAGGCGTCCACGGGTTACGTGCCTGGCGTATGGACGCTGGACACCCACGGGTCACGTGCGCAGCACGCGAGCGCTGGTCGCCAGCGGGTCACGTGAGCTGCACACGACCGCTAGGCGCTGAGCGCCCGCGGGTCGGGTGAGGCGCACGTGATCCCATAGCTCCCGTGGGTCATGTGCCCTACACGCAACCGCTAGCCGCCTGCGGGTCACGTTTGCGGCACGCGGCTGCTGGGCGTCCACGGGTCACGTGCGTGGCACGCGACCGCTAGAAACACCAGCGGAAAAGGGGCTTAGCCCCTGGGTTAGGAGTTGAACTCTCAAGGGGCTTTGGAGTTGAACTCCTAACAAAGATTATGTATATATTTGGAGTTAAACTCCTAAAAATGGGTTCGATTTATGCAGTCAAACTCCAACAGATCTTGAATGGAGTTAAACTCCTAGAAATCTTTAGATCTTCTTTTGAGCCTCGGATCCTCCCTGAATGGGATTTTTTTTGAGATGGGTATCCTTCTTCTTCCTCTTTGTTGGCTGGATCATGGGGGGAGGGGGGAGGAGGTGAGACTTAAAATCTCCCCTTTTAGGGGTTTGATGACAGATCCGAGCTCCCCTTTAAGGGTTTTATGGTGAAAAACTATTTATTTTTTGAACGGGAAGAGTTAAACTCTTAATTTAATTCAAAAGAAAAGAAGAAGGTTTAGAACCTTGAGAAAGGAGGAGGTACAAACCCTAGAATTTTTAGAGAATGGAAAAGTTATCATAGATATTTTCATTATGTTTGCCTTTATAGGCTACACACTTTACATATAGCCCCTCGGGCTTTACCAAATGGCACTTGTGACACTCCATGTCTTATTAGCTTTTTTTTTTGCACATAAGCCATGGGGTTTACAAAATTTTGGCTTTCTGCCCAATTTACATATATTTATTTCTAAAAAAAAGAATTACATTAAAGCAATCTATGGCTTTATTCTTTTTGTCATGGGGCCGGTCTCTTCTATGCTCAGTCTTGACCTGGGCTTGGGTCCACTTGGCTTGGGGTTGACTTTGATTTTGACTTGGTCAACCAGGATGTAATTTTTGACCCCAACAAGCGCAACTTCAACTCATAATACCGGGAGAGACGAAACCTCTCCTATCGCTCACTGCCTTCATGTGCTCCGGGACTGTACCCAAAATACACCTGTTTGCATGACTCCTTTGAGCCATGATAGAGAGGAAATCAAAGCACAGTGGGAACCACACAAGACACTATGACGATCTCGGGTCTCAGACTAACCTGTACAAGTGTCACCAGAGAACTGCTATCTGACGATAGGTATGGTACTATCTAAGAGTTCTCGGCGAGTCCTATTCGGTTTACCCATTCTCTAATGAGCACCGGTGCTCAATCTTTGATGTCAAACACCGATGATTATGGGATCAACCATCGCTCCATACAGGGTCAAGAAACGTACACACTAGTCTACTCTGGAATATCGATGCCCTGTCTCGATATCCTCTCGACTAGGAACTATTAAAGGATATGCTTGTGGACTACACAAGCCTCACTAGTATGATCTGCATCATAGTCCTGGTAGTCTAGTCAATATCCTAAGGACTTTATCAACATGTATCATAGAGACGAAATAATAAAACAAGTGTACATATTAAGATAAAGAGCAACCAGATAGCATACTATCATGTCGAACAAGAAAGTCCTCTCTATATATGTCCAAACATCCATTATAATATACAATAATGGCCTCTGAGGCATACATATTCCTAACAGAATGATCATTCTCTAAATCGCTAATCTTCCTAAATATAAGTTTTTTTCCACTTCGATTTCCCCCTTTTCCCCAGGTTTCACTATCTATAAGTATGGGCTAGTTGTGTACAAGCACGCACTAATAACACTGCTTTATTCACTACTCACTGTGTTGTTTACTATGGCGAATCGTTCACCTTTTTACTGGTGCACTCGACACAACTAAACCGATTTTATTCACGTTCGACAATGCGTTATACACTGAGAATTAATAAGGACACTCACTATCGCTAAAGTTATCGCAGTCAGGTAAATATGTGAATTATGCCGCTAAACAAATCATATGCAATACAAGTCATTATGCTTCCTAGGAACTTAGTAAAAATCACGTTGAATCTGTTGGATATATGTATGCCCTAGAGGCCATTATATGATAGTGTATGTACTAGTATGTGTGTGTGTATTCAGGGGACATTCTTGCTCGACATGATAGTATGCTATCTGGTTGCACCTTTTATCTTGACATGTTCATTTGATCATGCTTTCATTCATTTGGTACATGTTGATATAGCCCTTAGGATGATGCAGGAATACTAAAATTATGATGCGGATCATACTAGTGGGACATGTGTAGTCTATGAGCATATCCTTGAAATGTTCCTAGTCGTGGGTGTATCGAGATGGGGCATCGATGTCACCAGAGTAGACTAGCGTATACGTTACTTGTCCCATATGATGGGCAATGGATGATCCCATATCCATTGGTGTGGTGTCACCAAAGATCGTATACGGGTGCTCAGTGGAGACTGAGTACGCTGAACAGACTCGCCGAGAACTTATATGTGGTATTATATCTATCGTCTCCTAACTGGTATTATATCTATCGTCGGATAGCAGTTTTCAGGTGACACTGGTACATGTTAGTCTATGGACTCGAGATCGTTATAGAGTCTTGTGTGTCTCCCACTGCACTTTGATCTCCACCCTACCACGGATCTACTGAGTCATGCAAACAGGTGGATTTTGGGTACAGTCTCGAGGCACATAGAGGCAATGAGCGATAGTAGGGATTTCATCTCTCCTGGTATTGGGGGTTGATGTTGCACCATGTATGATTGGCTATAACAGGAAGTCCCTGGCCAGGGCTGCTAAGATTTACTGATAAATGTTATCAGTAGTTTCTCGATCTGTTATGAGCCATATACCGGCATAACTTATTGGGTTATTGGGGTCGACGATACCATCCTTAGACTCACATATGCAGTATATTTGATGAAGAGACCGGACTGTACGGTAAGTGTTACCAGTTGGCTCGATGGGAGTTTTAGCAGGTTTGCTTGTGTTTCTTCTGATCGCTCAATCCCGGGAGCCGTTACGTACAGCTTGTGCCACTGACGGTTTGTGGGCATGTGATGTGATCACTGTCTACTGCTAGCGTATTGACGAGTCTTAGAGTCACACAAAGGGGTCTCCTATCTCAGGCGAAAAGATATGGGGGTGCATATGTGATATGCATGGGAGCTCGATTAAATGCGTGTATTGGATACCGTATTTTAATCCGGCGTTTTCTATTGGACGGGTCGTATGTGATATGACCGGGTTATTGAATCAAGTATTGATTTAATATTAAGTCCATTAGCTCATTTATTAAAACCTATTTCTTTATGTTGTATGCATGAGTATATATATATGTTGATATGCATGCACACATTCAAGCATAGATGTGTCATGGTTGATGATACATTGGTGGTGGCAATGAAACACTCACATGGTAACATTTTTTAGATATTTTGTTTATTTAAGAAAAGCAGAATGGCAACATAATCATGGTTGACTATTCAACTCTCTTGAGTTGACAATAGTCAATGGTTTTTTAGTTCATGGTTTTGTAGCCCATGGTTTTGCTTAAACTCAAGTTACAAAATATCTAGATATTTTATAGCCATGGTTTAGCATGGATGACTTCTCTTACTCTCTTGAGTTTAGAGGAGGTAATCACATTATTCTCTTGAGTTTTGTTTTGTGCCATCTCCTTCTTCCTCTCTCTCCTAAAAAAAGCTCACTAGGGTTTTAAAAGAAAGAGAAATGATTAAAAAGAAAAGGTTTTGTAGTGAGATCCAAACCCACATCACCATTCCACTTTAGTCTAGCACACTTGAGTGGAGTGTTTGCTTCTTCTTCATCCTTGATCAAGAGAAGCTTGAAGCTTGGTGCAAAGAGACTTCATGGTGGATCATCGTGGACGCGGAACGATACAAGCCAACCAATTCAAACCCTACACGATCCAAGGAGTCTAGGAAGAGGTCTACAAAGGTTGTATCTCTACCCACTTAGTGTTAGAAACTTGTAGTATATGATACTAGCTAGCTGTTACTCTATTTTTCTAGTTCGATTCATGTTTAGAATTGTTTAATACCCTCTAATATTTTGTTATAGCATGTGTGATGCAACCCTAAACCTAGTGCGGTGCTATAGAATCCCTACAGTGGTATCAGAGCCAGGCTTGAACTTTAGAGTAACCTAGACGACGTTAATAACTTCGAACGAATGAAAACTGACATCCAAAGCAGTCCTCTCTGGAAATTTTTTAAAAAGTTGGAAATGGTTCCAATGTACATGCAGTTTCAGTGGGAGAGTATCATTTGGGGTTGCCATCGGGTTGTATATTGGTTTTGAACCCATGTTATTTTGTACCAAGTATGCTTTGTAATATTATATCCGTTTATTTGTTGGACAATAAAGGATATCATTTTATATTGCAGCACAATGTTATGAACATTAAACTTAATTAAGAGTTGATTGGTTGTGGTACACTTAATAACGGGATATACGTTCTTAATCAACACAAAGTTTTCAACATATAACACACAAATAAAAGAAAATTTTCAGATATAAATGAAGCTTTTCTTTGGCATTGTAGACTTAGTCATATTTATGAAACAAGACTAAACAAGCTTCATAAAGATGGATATTTAAATTCTTTTGAGTGTAAATCTTATGCGACTTGCCAGTCTTGTATCAAATGAAAAATGACCAAAACTCCGTTTACCGGACACGGAGAAAGAGCTACTGAGCTCTTGGGCCTCATACATAGTGATGTATGTGGGCCAATGTCTACACATGCACGAGACGGTTTTTCTTACTTCATAACTTTTACTGATGATTTCTCAAGATTTGGTCATATGTTTTTGATAAAGCATAAGTCTGAAGCTTTCGAGAACTTCAAGGAGTACAAACTTGAAGTAGAAAAGCAAACTGGATTGAGCATCAAGATACTTCGATCGGATCAAGGTGGAGAGTATCTTAGTACAGAGTTTTCGAACTTCCTAAAAGAGAAAGGGATTCTCTCTCAGCTCACTCCCCCTTACACACCACAGCACAACGGTGTGTCAGAGCAGCGGAATCAAACCCTATTTGATATAGTACAATCCATGATGAGTGATGCTGAGTTGCCCTTCTCTTTTTGGGGGCATGCTTTGGAGACTGCAGCTTTTCTATTGAACAGGGTTCCGAACAAGACCGTGTCTACCACTCCATATGAGATATGGTATGGGAAGAGACCATCTCTTAAGCGAGTTAAAATTTGGGGTTGTCCGACTTTTGTCAAAAGGCAGAATCTGGACAAACTCGAGACACGATCGTTCAAATGTTTATTTGTGGGATATCCAAAAGATTCATATGGATATCTTTTCTACCACAAAGAGGAACAAAAGGTGTTTGTTTCTCGAAATGCCACATTTTTAGAAAATGAGATTTTTCCAAATGATTCTGATGGCAATGTGGTAGATCTAGAAGAGCTTCTAGAGACACAAGTTATAAATGACGACTTGGTTGAACCTAATGTTGCAACATAACCTAATGAACCTCAGCCGCTCCGTAGATCTGGTAGGACTTCTCACCCACCGGAGAGATGCTACGGTTTTCTCGTTGATGGTGATGGAGAAGACTGCATCATGGATGATGATGACCTTACCGGTTTTCAGCAAGATATCACGAGTGATGACTCTGTGAAGTGGCTGGATTCTATGAGATCCGAAATGGAGTCTATATACACCAACAAAGTATGGACTTTGGATGTTGTACCCTCTGGGGTAAAACCCGTAGGGTGCAAATGGATCTTTAAGAGAAAGATCGGTGTAGATGGGCAGGTGGAGACCTATAAGGCAAGGCTTGTGGTGAAAGGATTTCGACAAAGACCAGGACTGGACTATGACGAAACCTTTTCTCCTGTAGCCATGCTTAAATCCATTCGGATCCAACTTGCTATTGCTGCTCACTACGACTATGAAATATGGCAGATGGACGTTAAAACTGCTTTTCTAAATGGTGATTTAGAAAAGTGCGTTTATATGGATCAGCCAAAGGGCTTCATTGATAGTGGGAGCAGCGGGAAAGCATGCAGATTGCTTAAATCCATTTATGGATTAAAGCAGGCATCACGGAGTTGGAACCTCTGTTTCGATGATGTTATCAAAGAGTTTGATTTCGTCAAAAATCCAGATGAACCTTGTGTTTATAAGAAGATTGTGGGAAGTACTGTCACATTCCTCATATTGTACGTGGATGACATTCTTCTGATAGGAAATGACGTTCCTATGCTACAATCAGTCAAATTGTTCTTATCACAAAGGTTCTCCATGAAGGACCTGGGTGATGCCTCGTACATATTGGGCATAAAGATTTATAGTGATAGATCTAAACGATTATTGGGATTGTCCCAAACCAGGTACATTAACACAATCCCAAAGAGGTTTAGTATGGAAGACTCCAAACGGGGTTCCTTACCCGCTAGTCATGGAGTCACTCTCTCTAAGGACTTTTGCCCAAAGACTGATGAAGAGAGAGCTCGCATGAGCATTATACCCTACGCTTCTGCTGTAGGATCTATAATGTATGCGATGCTATGTACACGCCCTGATGTAGCTTATGCACTGGGTGTAGTAAGCAGGTATCAATCCAACCCAGGGGAGAATCACTGGACAGCAGTGAAGAACATTCTTAAGTACTTGCGAAGGACTAAAGAAATGTTCTTTGTGTATGGTAACGGAGATCTCCAAATGGATGCCTTTACCGATTCGAGCTTCCAGAGTGACAAGGATGACAACAAATCTATCTCTCGGTTTGTCTTTACCCTCAATGGAGGGGCGGTGTGTTGGATGAGTTCCAAATAGAATACCGTTGCAGACTCCACGATAGAAGCTGAGTATATTGCTGCAAATGATGCGGCCAAGGAAGCCGTCTGGATGAGGAAGTTCGTCTCGGAGTTAGGAGTAGTTCCGACCTTTATTGATCCAATACCATTGTATTGTGATAATAATAAGGCTATAGCATTAGCCAAAGAGCCCAGGTCCCATCAGCGATCCAAACACATCCTCAGGCGATATCATCTGATCCGGGAGATAGTGATTGCCGCGAGATCGAGATTCGGAGAGTAGATACAAAAGATAACACCGCGGATCCACTCACCAACGCCCTCCCTTTGCCGCAGCATGAGCGACTTTTTGAGAGGTTGGGAATGAGATACGCCAATAATTGGTCTTAGTGTAAGTGGGAGATTGCTGGATATATGTATGCCCTAGAGGCCATTATATGATAGTGTATGTACCGGTGTGTGTGTGTGTGTGTGTGTGTGTGTGTGTGTGTATTCAGAGGACATTCTTGCTCGACATGATAGTATGCTATCTGGTTGCATCTTTTATCTTGACATGTTCATTTGATCATGCTTTCATCCATTTGGTACATGTTGATATAACCCTTAGGATGATGCAGGACTAATGAGATTATGATGCGGATGATTGGTTGTGAAAAATTGTGTTTGTAGAATAACCGCAATCAATAACGGTGTCGCGTGTAGCTAGACCGAGATGAGTACGGGTCGTTGTTTCCCCCAATCAGAGCAAAGCTCTGTTTGAATTTCAAAATTCAAAATTCGAAGCAATGCTTCGGATTCTTTGCGCTGTGCGCAACGCGCCACGTGTCTAAAGCTGATACATCAGCGCAGCGCCCGAGGCAGCGCGCCCAATCAGAGCAAAGCTCTATTTAAAACAAAATTAAAGAAAGCAACGCTTCAGTTGCGCAAGCACTGCGCTGCGCGACACGTGTCAGCGCAGATGCGCTAGCGCAGTTGCGCTGAGCTTTGCGCTGCGCGACACGTGTCAGCGCAGATGCGCTAGCGCAGTTGCTCTGCGCTTTGCGCTGCGCGACACGTGTCAGCGCAGTTGCGCTGCGCTGTGCGCTACTTGACACGTGTCACACGCTGGGGCGTTTGTGCCAAACAGAATTAAATTCGAGTAAGATTTTTCTGTTCTTGTAAAAACAAGAAGATTGCCTTCTGTAAAACAGAAGCCCTTGGATCAAAGATCCAACGGTGGGGAAAATTCCCCAAATCACTCAGAGAAAGATCTCTTTAACAAATTTATGGGCACTATATAAAGGCCCCTAGACCTCAAATTAAAGGCATGAACATTGTGAGGAATCCAGAACTTCAAATAGAGAAAACTCTGAAGAAATTTCGAGAAGAAAAAGGTAAAAAAAAAATTTAGAAAAAAGAGAAAATTCTCTTATCAACAGATCATTGATCTGAGAACAAGATCAATGATCTTCAATAAAAAGAAAAAATAAATAATAATAGTGCTTTGCACTTTCTTTTGAACCATTGGTTCTTTGAAAACAAGAAAAACTTGTTTTCTTTGATTTAAAATCCATCAAAACATAAAACAGTGCTTTGCACTTGAAAAATTGCACTGTTGCGCTCCTGTGTTGGCGCAAGCCACCAGGGAGCGCCACGTGTCAGCAGCGCAACAGCGCAGCGCACTGACACAGCGTACTGCGCTGTTGCGCCTGCGCTCATCAGAGCGTGACACGTGTCATCACCACAAGCGCTTGCGCTCTTTGATTGGCACAAAGCGCCTGACAAATGCAATGCATTTCTTTTGCTGAAGGGCCAGGCTCAAATCAAAAAGACCTAGTAGGCCGAAATAAATTGCAAAGCAATAAATGGGTAGAGCCCAGATAAAATTGATGCTCTGCATCTTTTATAAAAGGGCAGAGCCCAAGTAAAATTGATGCTCTGCATAATTTATAAATGAGCAGAGCCCAAAACAAATTGATGCTCTGCATCCCTTATGGGCAGAGCCCAAACAAAAATAAAAAGTAGTGCAATGCATTATTTAAACACGGGCAAAGCCCTAGCACAGGTCTAATAGAACAAAAACAAATAAAAGCGTCGAATATTCTCAACTGGACTTAGCCCAATCATGGCCGTAAGTCCTCAAATTAAATTGACTGAGCATAATTTACGACCGGTTCGAGGGTACATCTCCGAACTCCTTTGACTCCTATCGTTGTAATCCTTCAACGACGTCAGAGAGGTGACGGGTCCCGACGACCACACATCAACACGGACTGTGGGGTTCTTAAACTCACGGACTTATGCGTCCTTAAACTAAAATATGGACTGTGGAGTCCTTAAACCCACGGACTTAAGCGTCCTTAAACTACCTATGGACCACCATGTCCCTAAACTGGAATATGGACCACCACGTCCCTAAACTGGAATATGGACCGCAACGTCCTTAAACTACCTATGGACCACTACGTCCCTAAACCGGAACAATAGAGCCTCCAAATGCTCTTTTGCCGGATCTAAACGATCCCGTTTAAGTTGATCTTAGCCCCAAACACGGCTAACATATCCTTAAACATTCAAATGGACTATAAAACTTCAAATCAACTCTGGTTCGAGGGTACATCTTTGAACTCCTCTGACACCTATCGTTGTAATCCTTCAACGACGTCAGAGAGGTGATGAGTCCCGACGGCCATATATTAAATGGACCATCACGTTAAGTTGATCTTAGTCTCAAACAGGACTAACGTATCCTTAACGAACGTTTAAGTTGATCTTAGCCTCAACACGCCTAACGTATCCTTAAACTAAAACACCAAATCCAAATCTAAGTAAATACGGATTTGGACTAATCCACGTCCTATGGGCGACGGCATCACTTAGTCTCCGTATACAATCCACGGGCAACCGCAAACAAAACAAACACCCATGAAACGAAGTGAAATTCTGGAGAAGGAGAAAGTTGTTACTGCGATGCGGTAGCGTAATTAACTGCAGAGGCTTGCGCCTGCAGGGAAGAGCGTCCCCACAATCAAAACCCCCTCAAGCGAGGGGGAATCTGACGAAGTCTGCTACATCGGCCGCATCCGTCTAAACCTTCGATACACGGTGCTATAAATCAACTTGGCATCTTCGGAGAGATGGACGGATAAAACCAAATAGCATCTGCCCCGGATCTCAGGCAAGACGTCCTCACATCGTCGCCGTCTTTCGGAGGGGAACAGATTCTGGCACCCCCGGTGGGACCTTTTCCTCTTTCCATTCCACACTTCGTGTATCGTCTTCGCGAACGAATCGCGGTTTGTTAATGGTTGCCTTTGGGTTTTCAAGTTACTAAGATTTGGTCTTTTACCTGGCGCAGAAATCAAGCATCAATGGCCTCTAACTGCTCGAACTGCTCGAAGTGCCAATGCAGCCGACGCTCCACCTTACCTGGAGGTGTAGCATATGGGCCTCAAGCGGCCTCCTTCCTCGCTCTGCCGGTAGAACAGGTGACCCAGGCTAC
The DNA here is from genome assembly GCA_030015575.1 of Agapanthus africanus. NCBI lineage: Eukaryota > Viridiplantae > Streptophyta > Magnoliopsida > Asparagales > Amaryllidaceae > Agapanthus > Agapanthus africanus. The sequence goes on from JASDDO010000014.1 coordinate 14,368,793, forward strand.
TACCGGCCTGTTTTTCGGGACCGTGATCCCGCCTGCAAGCTTCACTATGCCAATGCCCGCACCAGAAGCGAACAAGAAGTCGGTCTTCGACCGGCTCACTGCTACAACGGCCCCTGTCAACGGGTCATCCATTACCAAATCAACAGCCTCTGTCTTCGCCAGGTTGGATCAGAACTCTGAGGGGCCCGCTAGGAAGCCCATGAACTCTAAAATGGCTGTCCCAAGGAAGGCAACGGCCGCTGCTCCGGAAGTCGTTAAGGCGGCTTCTCCCGTCAAAGAGTCAGTCTTTTTAAGGCTGACTATTCCTGCTCCTGCCCCCACTCGAGGATCTGTCTTTGACAGATTGAATATCACCCTTCAAAGGACAACCTCAGTCTTTAAGAGGTTAACCCCAGCGGCGCCTCATTCAGACATAGGGCAAAAAGAAGCTGTCTCTATCTCCAAGCCAGTCTCAACGGCTCGTCATACTCGACGTCGCCATTGGCGACGAGTAAGGAAGGCAGGAGGCAACTCCCCCTCAGGGCTAACTCCACTTGCTCCAGTGGTGAAAGTCAATGCTGCTGTTCCAACTGGGAACAGCTTTGAACTGCTGAGGAGGGTACGTAAGAACTCTCCAACTGCTACACTGAAAAGATCTCCTCCACCTGCGGAGAGAGTTATGGAAACGAAGCAGGAGCAGCCCCCTCAACGGCTGTCCTAAAAAATATACAAGGTTTGGCGGAGATTTCAAGACTCCGTAATTGACCCAGATCGCTCTCGTCAACAGAAAAAGGCGAAGGTGCAAGAAGAAAAGGACCGTCCGATCAAACAGGAAAGGACGACAGCCACCTGGGTGCCTACTACAACGGCCCCTTCAACTTCAACGGCCCACAAAAGAAGGAGGCCGGAGAAAATCCCCGTGCCCGCAACAAATGCCAAAGGCGGCGAACCTAAACGCCCTAAGTCCGGGGGCATGATAATTCATACAATGTACATGGCGTCGGGAAAGGAGGACAGTCGTGCATCCACAGGTCATAGACCGCTTACACGGTCAGTGGCCAAAGCTCAGGAGCAACAGCAAAAGCTCCAGGAGATGATGAACGCGATGGCCGCACTCACTGGTCCAAAAGAAACCCCTGAAACGTCCTCAGATGAACGTCAGGAACAAGAAACTGACGCTGAATTCCTTCGTCGCATATTGGAGAAGAAGGATAAAGAGGCTACGGAACAAGCAGCCAACATAAAGCGTATGGGCCTCCTGTTCCAAGACATGGTGGGTATGATGATCCAACAAGATCCTTCGGCCGAAGATCCCCCGATCATCCTTGAAGACGATAGGGGAGAGACATCGAATCCTCCGCCAGCTCTGTCAACAGCTAAGGAAGAAACAATCTCCAAGGCTGACCTGGATAAGTACATAGCCCAGCAAATACGGGTTCATCATGCGACTGAAGCAGCTGGCCAGGTCGTAAAAACGGGGCGGCCATATCCAAGTTGGTATGACCAAATCAAATACCCGTCCGGTTACACAATTCCCAAGTTCCATGTCTACAAGGGGACGTGCAATCCTCACCAGCATGTTGCCCAGTTCAGGGCACTCTACGGCAACACCGGCGGTGATGACAAACTTTTGCTTCGCCAGTTTGTTGGAAGTTTATCAGATACGGCGTTCGAGTGGTACTCTGAGCTCCCGAACGACTCTATCAAGACCTTCGCGGAGATGGAGCTGTTGTTTACTCAGCGTTTTGCAAGCGCCAGTGAGCGTACCTCGATAATGGCGTTGATTAATGCCAGGGTGAAGCCAGGCGAGACATGGGTCCAATATGCTATACGGTGGCGGAACTTATGGTCGAAGTGCGAGCAACGCATTGAAGAAGCTCCCGCGGTGGGTATGTTTGTGGGAACCCTTGATCCGCAAGCAACCATCTCACAATTTATGATGTTTTTCAAGCCGACTACCTTCCAGGCCTTGATTGACAAGCTAGCGCAAATAGATCAGATGGGCCATAAACCCCCTCTTCCAAAGCCGGACTCCCGAAATGACAAGGGGAAGGGAAAAGCGATCGTTGTCGCTAATGCTCAACAACAGCCTAGCAACTCGAAGCCGGTTGTTCGTCAAAATAATATGCGCCCGTACGTAGCCCTTAAGGAGAGGCTAGGACGTTCTTACTCTTTTCCTCGAGATAAAACGAGAAGGTTATTCGAGCTGGCGTTGCGCAACCGACTCATAAATCTGCCGGATCCAAAACGTCCGTCGCAACCAAATGACGTCAATGAGCCCAACTACTGTCCTTATCATCGAGTACTGGGTCATCCGATTGAAGATTCCTACGTCTTCAAAAATTGGCTTGAAGACCAGTACCGACAGGGCAAGTTCGCGTTGTCCGACAAATGGAAGGTGAATCCACCGCAGCCCCACACCTCTAAAGGGATGAGTACGCCGGGGGTAACATGCTCTGTCATTGAAGAAGCTCCTTGGGAGGTTGTATTATCAGCCAAGACAAAGAGAATGTTGAACGATCTTTAGACATGCCCCGCAATCAAGTGGAAGAACCCGCTGGAACCTCAAATCATTGAAGGAATGTTGAAGCCACGTCCAACTCCAATGATTGATGGAGGTAGCCCAAGCATTCACAACCAGCCGTCGAAATCTTCGAAGAAGAAGAAAAAGAAATCAAAGAAGCCCGTGAAGCCTGGAGACAAGCGCACGGACTTGCAAAAACAAATTGACGCGCTGGAGGAATACAACCAGAAGGCAAGGACTCCCGTTACATTCCAAGAGTTCCTCAATCACGTCTTTCAAAAGGAAGATGAGGGAGAAAGTTCATCTGATGAATCTGAAGACTACGTGGTTAGCTGTCATGTGATTTCCCATTCATTCATGGACGATGAGGAGACTCCTTGTACTGAAACGCTGGGGGCAGATCCTGAACCAAAAATTCTGGGGCCATCGGATGAAGTAATTGACGCATTCCTCAATGAAGCTCTCTTAAAAAGTAAAGCTGATCGGGAACGCGAGGCGGTCATATTCGAAAAGGCCAAGCGCCAGCGACTTGATGAAAAAGCTGAGACGATCCCGCTGGAGCAAAATACCTCCACTACCAGCAAAAGCCAATTCAAGATGAGGAAAAGGTTTGCTAAGGCCATATCAATGGGCATGAAGCTACCATCCTCCGAAGGAAAAATTACTGGTGAAATAGAAATGCACCCCTCTTATTACTTATATCATCAGAAGGTTTCGCACCCCACTCAAGAGTGCAAAGCTTTCGATAGATGGTGGCAAGGATACGTTGCTCATCGACAACGCTTTAATCGGGAAAAGCGCAAAACTCGTCGGGAGCAAAGAAATACGACCGAAGGGCTTAAAAGAACTACCGGCGATTGTCGCATGGTTAACACCGGTGGGTTACAAGTGCCTACATTCGGGAGCGATTCTGATGAGGAGCTGGAACTTGCCCCTCTCTTTAAAGAGCCCACTTCGGGAAAAGAAGAAGAGCCGAAGGTTTGCGAAAATATTCGGCTGCGGAATCGGACGTTGCCTGAAAAGAATCTCGGACCCTCAAACAGAAAAGATAAAGGGAAAGAAAAGGTCTCTGAAGATATTGTCTTAGATGACCAAGTTCTGGGGGAGCTAAGCGCCGAGGACCCGCCGAAGAAGAATAAGGTGGATTACAACGTCTTAGCGCATCTGAGGAAGCTACCCTCACAGCTCAGCATTCTTGACGCCCTTTTGCTATCAAAGGATGCGAGAGATTCGTTAATCAAGGCATTACAAGATCCGGAACAATTCCAAGCTTTCCTAGCTGAAGAAAAGATGAAGGATGAATTGGAGGAAGTGCACACGGCCGATGTCGCTTTTGGTGATGAAGACCTTCTCCTTGGGACATGCGAACACAATCGCCCCCTTTATGTCTCAGGATACTGCCACGATATAAAAATAGTCAAAATCCTGATCGACAATGGATCCTCCGTTAACCTCCTCAATGTACGGGTGTTAAAAGAAATCTGCATGAGCGTACAGCACCTTGCTCGGGGCAAGATCACCATCTCCGGGTTCGACTCCCAGTCATCAAGAACTCTTGGGTCTGTGATACTGACACTACGCTTTGGGCTACTCGTCGCGGACATTAAGTTCCACGTCATAGACGCCAAGACATGCTACAATGCTCTGCTCGGCCGACCATGGTTACACGAGTACAACGTCATTCCTTCTACACAACATCAAATACGCTAAGGATGGTCTCGAGTATACCGTGGCGGGAGAACTGAATCCGTTTTCCGTGAACGAAGTCCGCAAATATGAAGATGCCAAGTACTTCTTACTGGATTTCGAAGACACGGAAAGGTGTCACAAGTCGGAAAACAAAGCTAACGCCACCATCCCTGTCTTCGGCAGTGATGCCGAGGAGGAAGAGGAGATAGTTTATTCGGGGCCGCCCCAACACAACAAGCCAGGGCCATCTACTCCTATGTTAATCTTTGGTAGCAACTCGGAAGATGAATTCCATGCTGTATTCCCTGCTCGACCTTCAATACAAACGTCTGCTGACGAAGAGCAAAGTCTACAAGTCGCCATGGTGCCGCTTAAACATTATAAAGAACTGGATGCGCTCGATACCTACAGTGCAGAGGAGCTGCAGACGTTTTATGTCCCTCCCAGGCGAGAAGGCGAAAAGGCAATTCTATTTTACCGCTCGGTGGAAACCAAAGTGGAGAAAGAAATTTGGCACGGCGCGGATCCTACACTTGACAGGCTTCAGCCCATCCGTCTCCCCAGATATTATACAGAAGGCTTGAAGAGGTTGTTGAAGCGCCAAGGGATACCCTTCAAACAGACCGCTAGAAAGGCCAAATTCTATGACAGGGTCTGGAACGTCCCCGGAACCCAACACAAGTTGCCTAGTGGAAGGATGGAAACAATTGGGCTTGGATATATTCGATCTAAGAAACGAGAGCCACTCCGCGATTGTTACGTTATACATGATTTCAATAAAGAAGTAGATGCTCAATGGGAGGACGCTAATCCTGAACCAGTAAAAGTTCCTGATGCAAAAGCGCCCAGTCCGTCGTTTGAAGAACAAATGGACAGGCTTATAAGGGAAGCTGGTCAAAAAGTCCGAGACGATCACAACCGCGAAATGGCCATCTACGAGAAAGACAAAGCGCAACGCCTCCTTCAACAGGCCGTGAAAGACGAAAATGCCGCACCCTGTCAACCTGTTATAAAAAAGGCTCGACGCAGAGGCAGAAATAAATCGAAAGGAGAAAAAGGTGCTCAACAGCAACAAAGCGGGACTAAGAAGCCACGCAAGCGGGAAATGAGCGGTTCCGATCTATCCCTCATGAAAAAAATGGGTCGAGCATATTCCTTCCCTCGGGACAAGACGAAGAAGATACTTGATCTTGCTCTAAAATATCAGATGCTTACACTGCCGGAGTCCAAAAACCCCGAACAAGCAGGCGGAGTCTCTCATCCAGATTATTGCTTTTATCACCGAGTGGTAGGGCATCCTCTCGAAGACTGCTTCACCTTTAAGAATTGGGTCGAAGATCAGTATCAGCTTGGCAAGTTCGCTCTATCTGACAACTGGAGGGTAACGCCGCCACAGAAGCATGAACCTAAGGCCATGAAAGAAGAACCAGTTCCACATTGGGCTTGGAAGCGAATTCGTACTTGTCACATGATAACAATATCAAAAGAAAAGCCCGAGAACATGGACAACCTTCCCTGGTGCTTTGAAAACAGCAATGATGAGGTGATCTCAGAATTTCTACCAGATCCGAAAGAACTGGAAAATGGAATACACACCACTGCAGATAAGCTCAAGAAAATTGAGTTGGGGACGGCAAACGATCCGCGACCGACATTTGTCAGCGAGCTACTATCTGAAGAAAGGGTGGCTGCATTAAAAGACGTCCTTGTACAACATAGAGATTGCTTCGCATGGAATTATTCCGAAATGCCGGGACTAGATCCAGAAATTGCTGTGCACAAATTGGCGATATCCCCGGACGTCAAGCCAGTCAAACAGGCGCTGAGGAGAATGCGGCTCGAGCTTTAGATGAGCATCAACGCTGAGGTCAAGAAGCTGATCGACTCTGGCTTCATCCAGGAAGTTCAATACCCTGAATGGATCGCCAACATCATCCCGGTGATGAAGAAAAATGGGACAGTACGCATATGCGTAGACTTCCGGGATCTCAATAAAGCCTGCCCGAAGGACGATTTCCCAGTGCCAGTCACCGAGCTGATGATAGACAATACGTCCACTCATGAGGTTTTCTCTTTCATAGACGGCTCATCAGGGTATAATCAGATAAAGATGCATCCCGAAGAACAGAAGCACACCGCTTTTCGGACTCCTTTGGGAATATTCTGTTATAAAGTGATGCCCTTCGGTTTAAAGAACGCCGGTGCTATTTATCAGAGGGCCATGACGAAGATCTTCGATGACCTTATACATGAAATTGTCGAATGCTATATCGACGATCTTGTGGTTAAAAGTAAATCATACGAGGAACATCTCGAGCATCTGAAGACCGTATTTCAACGCCTTCGAAAATACAACTTGAAGATGAACCCTTTCAAGTGTGCATTCGGAGTTTCTTCGGGCAAATTCCTGGGATTCATCGTCCGACACCGAGGTATCGAAATAGATCCGTCAAAGATCAAAGCGATCATGGAAATGCCTCCGCCGAGAACTCTCAAACAGTTGTGGTCTCTCCAAGGGAAGCTCGCATACATACGGCGATTTATAGCCAATCTCTCAGGCAAGTGCCGTCCTTACAGCCACCTGATGAAGAAGGGAACTCCATTCGTCTGGGATCAAAAATGCCAAGGTGCACTAGACGAAATCAAGCAGTACTTGCAGAACCCGCCAGTGTTGGCTGCTCCGGTTAAGGGAAAACCTCTCATTCTTTATACAACCGCCCTCGAAGGTTCTTTAGGCGCATTATGGACGCAAGAGAATGACCAGGGGAAAGAAAGAGCACTCTACTACTTAAGTCGAGTTCTTCTGGGGGCAGAAAGAAACTACTCTCCCATCGAAAAACATTGCCTGACATTGATCTTCACGATAACAAAACTCAGACACTATGCATTGGCGCACGAAGTCCGTCTCATCTCGAAGGTGGACCCCCTTAAGTATTTGATGTTGAAGGCCATATTGACAGGTCGACTCGCTAAATGGGCCCTGCTCTTGATGGAGTTTTCGATAACCTATCAACCTCTCAAGGCAGTGAAAGGCCAGGCCATCACCGATTTCCTCGCTGAGCATCCAATAGCCGCCGATTCTCCTTTAAATTGCGATCTTCCAGATGAACATGCGTTCGACGCGATCGACGGTGGTGATACCCGATGGGAGCTTTATTTCGATGGAGCGTCTTCCATGAAAAAGCGCAAACAAAGTACGCCAATGATCAAATCGGGGGTAGGCCTCATCTTCGTGACCCCACAAGGAGGAATAATGCGCTTCGCTTTCTCCTTAACGGAGCCGAGGACAAACAATGAAGCCGAATACGAAACCTTGATAGCAGGTCTCGAGATCGCCATCAACATGGGAATTGAAAACCTCCTCATATATGGAGACTCCCAGGTGGTCATCAGTCAAGTAAATGGCGACTACCAAACGTGCAAACCAGAGTTGGTGAAGTACGGCGAAAAGGTGCAACAACTGTTGACCCAAATTCCTTCATACACTTTGGAAAACATACCGCGCACGGAAAATAGCAAGGCGGACGCGTTAGCCAAGCTCGCTAAGGAATTGGCTGATGAGAACCTCGATGACGTCAGAATTGTGATACAGAGCCGTCGGGTGCTTGCCCCAGCAGAAATATCTCCGGAATCATCGAAGAAAAGGGAGTGACTGAACAGGTGACCCTGCAAATAAAAGACCGGGAAAAAGCTGAGGATTGGAGAGAAGTCTTTACATACTACTTCAAATACCATCAAACGCCCGAAGATGCGTCCTCAAGACATCAGCTCATGAAACGAGCTCTGTCTTTCGCCTTCGTCAATGATACTCTGTATAAGAGGTCATTTGATTCTCTGTGGCTGAGATGTCTGGGACCTGACGAAGCGAAAAGGGTCGTTCAGGAAGTTCATGACGGACTCTGTGGTTTTCACCAAGCAGGCCCGAAGATGAAGTCGAAGATCAAACGAATGGGCTACTACTGGCCCACGATGATTCATGATTGCCTCGAATATGCGAAGCAATGTCACTCATGCCAAATCCATGGGGACTTCATCCACCAACATCCAAATCCACTCCATCCAACAGTGGCTAGCTGGCCATTCGAAATGTGGGGAACTGACATAGTCGACCCCATCGAACCAGCATCGTCCAGAGGACATCGTTTCATCCTGGCGATGACTGACTACTTCTCCAAATGGGCAGAAGCAGTACCGTTGAGGGAAGTGAAGACGGAGAATATCCTCCATTTCTTCAAGACGCACGTCATATATCGGTTTGGAACTCCGCGCCGGATCATCTCCGATAACGGACCAGCCTACAGAAGCCACAAAATCAGTCGTTTCGCGCAACAGCATAATATAGACTGGAGATATTCCTCGGTTTATAATCCGCGAGCTAATGGTCTATCCGAGGCCTTCAACAAGACCTTGAAAAAGATCATGAAGAAAACGGTGTCCCGAAATAAGAAGGACTGGCACGAGAGACTGCAAGAAGCTCTCTGGGCATATCGAACTACGTTCAAGACAGCCACGAACATAACGCCATATGCGTTGGTATTCGGTACAGAAGCGGTACTCCCCCTTGAAATAGAGTTACCCTCTCTACGAGTGGCAGTCCACTACGAGCTAACAGATGAAGAAAACTCTCACCTTCGGCTTGAGGCTTGATGCCCTTGATGAAACCCGGCTCATAGCGCAACAAAATCTGGAGGCTTATAAAGCAAAGATGATGCGCTCATATGAAAGATTGACCCGGCAGAGAACATTCCGCCAAGGCGAACTCGTGCTAGTGGTCAAAAGGCCTATGATCCCCAATCACGCCAAGCGGGAAAAATTCGAGCCGAACTATGAAGGCCCGCACATCATAGAAAAAGTCTACCAGGGTGGAGCCTATCTACTCATGGATATGCACGGTGAAAGGCCTTTCAGGCCAATAAATGGTCGCTTCCTAAAGAAATACTACGTTTAATGAGCCATAGCCTAGGTCAATGATAGATGACAACGACCATGTCCGCTCGCTATCTTCCTAAGCCCAAACTCTATGAGTAGTAACTGGCCTTCTTCAGCACCGGACCGAAACGTCCTTAAACTAATGACGGACCGAAACGTCCTTAAACTAATACCGGACCGAAACGTCTTTAAACTAATGGCGGACCGAGACGTCCTTAAACTAATGACGGACCGAAACGTCCTTAAACTAATGACTGGACAGAAACATCCTTAAACTACTACCGCAGCATCCTTAGGCTGACGAGATAAAAAAAATAATATAAAATATATATATATATATATATATATATATATATATAAATATATATAATAAATAAAAACGGTATGTCCATAAGCAAAAAAGGGCACGAATGAAAACCCGAAAGGGCTCCGTGAGTAAAAATAGCAAGATTGCCGGCGAGTGTTTGTGAAAACCTGAGAGGGCGCAACCTCGTTAAAGGACACTTACAGGGTCCTCTCGACCTTGTAAGGAGAAACCACCCGCGTGAGATCCTTACGACTCACAAGGGAGCAACACACTTAGGGATCCCCACGATTCCTAAGGAGAAAATACACTTGCGAGATCCTCATGACTCGTAAGGAGAACTATCTTATGGGACCCTCATAGCTCATAAGATTTGAAAGTCTTAAGTTACAGAGACCTAAACCTGTGCTTAAGCAACCCCCCCACAACTTTCGATATTGCCCTACAAGTGGTCCAGTACTGGCTCTTGTATACAATTCACGGGCGCGAATAAACATTTCCCTAACCAAATTTCATCCGTGATTGGGGATATGTGCGCATGATGAACAACCTTTATAAGTCCTCTCGACTTACAAGGAGAAAACCCTCTTGTAGGATCCTTACGACTTACAGAGGAACATACACTTAGGAATTCTCACGATTCCTAAAGAGAAAATACGTCTACAAGATCCTCACGACTTGTAGGGAGAAATACCTTTGTGAGACCCTTACGGCTCATGAAGTTAAAAGCCTTAGCCGACAGGACCTTAACCCTGTTTGCTAAGCCACCTTTGTTCAACATCGACGGAGGCAGATGATGATTCGCTCCTGGCAATATCCCAGTTGTAGCGGTGCTGATGCCGAAATCGATGTCTAAATTCATATTTACGGCGAAAAGCCAGTAGGCCGCACATGCATATGAAATAGCCGAAATGATGGGGCAACTTGCAATAAAAAGCATCAAGTAAAAATGTATGCATGCAAAATAGCCGAAATGATTGGGCAACTCGCAATAAAAAGCAGCGAGTGAAAATAAAATAAATAGCCGAAATGATTGGGCACCGCGAAAAATAGCCGAAATGATTGGGCAATCGTGACCTTCGCGATATAAAAGCTGAAATGATAGAGCATCGCGAAAATAAAACAAAAAAAATGATGATAAAACTTTGGCCCTACAGTTGAGATCACATCGATCCCTGTATACAATCCAAGGGTGCAAACAAAGAGGGAACCATACTTTTCCAACAGGCTCCGCCAGAAAACGAAGCCAGATCTCGACGGTTCATACCAATCCCGAAGAAACCAGTGTCTTCGGCAAATCCTTCGACTCGAGAAAACAAGCGTCCTTGACGAAGAAAATCCTGATTCGCGTCGACTCGCAGAGAAACCAGTGTCTCCACGGGAAATTCTCGATTCGTTTCAACACTAGGGAAACAAACATCCTTAGCAAATACCTCAATTCAGGGAAACAAGCGTCCTTGATGAGAGCCCCCTGATTCGTGTCGACTCGCAGAGAAACCAGTGTCTCCGTGGGAAATTCTCTATTTGTTTCAACACCAGGGAAACAAATAATCCTTGGCAAATACCTCAATTCAAGGAAACCAGCATCCTTGATGAGAGCCTTCTGATTCGCGTCGACTCGCAGAGAAACCAGTGTCTCCGCGGGAAATTCTCGATTCGTTTCAACACCAGGGAAACAAATAATCCTTGGTAAATACCTCAACTCAGGGAAACCAGCATCCTTGATGAGAGCCTTCTGATTCGCGTCGACTCGCAGAGAAACCAGTGTCTCCGCGGGAAATTCTCGATTCGTTTCAACACCAGGGAAACAAATAATCCTTGGCAAATACCTCAATTCAAGGAAACCAGCATCCTTGATGAGAGCCTTCTGATTCGCGTCGACTCGCAGAGAAACCAGTGTCTCCGCGGGAAATTCTCGATTCGTTTCAACACCAGGGAAATAAATAATCCTTGGTAAATACCTCAATTCAAGGAAACCGGCATCCTTGATGAGAGCCTTCTGATTCGCGTCGACTCGCAGAGAAACCAGTGTCTCCGCGGGAAATTCTCGATTCGTTTCAACACCAGGGAAACAAATAATCCTTGGTAAATACCTCAACTCAGGGAAACCAGCATCCTTGATGAGAGCCTCCTGATTCGCGTCGACTCGCAGAGCAACCAGTGTCTCCGTGGGAAATTCTCGATTCGTTTCAACACCAGGGAAACAAATAATCCTTGGCAAATACCTCAATTCAAAGAAACCAGCATCCTTGATGAGAGCCTTCTGATTTGCATCGACTCGCAGAGAAACCAGTGTCTCCACGGGAAATTCTCGATTCGTTTCAACACCAAGGAAACAAATAATCCTTGGTAAATACCTCAACTCAAGGAAACCATCGTCCTTGATGAGAGCCTCCTGATTCGCGTCGACTCGCAGAGCAACCAGTGTCTCCGTGGGGAATTCTCGATTCGTTTCAACACCAGGGAAACAAATAATCCTTGGCAAATACCTCAATTCAAGGAAACCAGCATCCTTGATGAGAGCCTTCTGATTCGCATCGACTCGCAGAGAAACCAGTGTCTCCGCGGGAAATTCTCGATTCGTTTCAACACCAGGGAAACAAATAATCCTTGGTAAATACCTCAACTTAGGGAAACCATCGTCCTTGATGAGAGCCTCCTGATTCGCGTCGACTCGCAGAGCAACCAGTGTCTCCGTAGGAAATTCTTGATTCGTTTCAACACCAGGAAAACAAATAATCCTTGGCAAATACCTCAATTCAAGGAAACCAGCATCCTTAATGAGAGCCTCCTGATTCGCGTCGACTCGTAGAGAAACCAGTGTCTCTGCGGGAAATTCTCGATTCGTTTCAACACCAGGGAAACAAATATCCTTGGCAAATACTTCAATTCAGGGAAACCAGCGTCCTTGATGAGAGCCCCCCGATTCGCGTCGACTCGCAGAGAAACTAGTGTCTCCGTAGGAAATTCTCGATTCGTTTCAACACCAGGGAAACAAATATCCTTGGCAAATACTTCAACTCAGGGAAACCAACGTCCTTGATGAGAACCTCCTGATTCGTATCGGCTCGCAGAGAAACCAGTGTCTCCGCGGGAAATTCCCGATTCGTCTTAACTTGCAAGATGAAGCCTCAGGCAGCAGGGATTAAAAAACTTATTTCCTGAACAATGGGAACCTGCAAGTCGGTCTAAAACGGTCTCTTGCATACTATTCACGGGTCTCACTCTCCGAAGTCGAGTTTTGATAAGGAGGGAAACAACCGCTTACGGGTCCTCTCGACTAGTAAGAGGGAAAAATTCTTTTATAGGATCCTTACGACTTATAAGAGAAAACACACTTAGGAATCCTCACGATTCCTAAGGAGAAAACCCACCTACGAGATCCTCTCGATCCGTAGGGAGAAAAGTCTCTATGAGACCCTCACGGCTCATAGAGTTGAAAAGTCTTAGGCGGCAGATCTGCACATGCGACCTAAGCCATCGATATCTCTTGAAAAAAAAAACTAAGTTATCTGCCATTTATGTTTATCAAGTCAACATGCTGATAATAAGAGGAAGGGAGAAAGCAAAAGAGCATACAAGACATTGCATAGAAAAAAAATGTGTATCTTTATTCATTAATTCAAAGAAGTACAAGGTGAAGCGTACAAAAGAATAAAGAATTGATACATATTATTTAAAAAGAAAATTTTACAAATACATTGATACAAACACAGCTACTGGGAAGGAAGCGTCTTAAATAGCTTTATCAATTGTTCGCACACTTCCTTCCATGCCTTTTCCTGATCGGCCACCACCGCCAGTTCTGCTTCTACTTGAGCCCGTTGCTGCAAGAGAGATGCGAGCTGCTCCCCGATGACCTGCTGAGTGGCTTTGCGACCTTGGGCATTACGCTCGGCAGCGTCAAGTTTCTGCTTCAAATTCAGCCCATTTGAGATACGCTCTAGAAGGCCCTCGAAGACAGCCTTTACCTTAGCAGCGTTCGCCTCAACTTCAGCACGTAGGCGAGCAATTTCGCTTGAAGACTCCTGACACTCCTTCAGCCTTAAAGCTGCTTCTTGTTCCAAATGGCGGAAATGAGAAGTGCTTTGCTCGAGCCATGCTGCCCGTTGAGTACTCACGGCCAGAACCTCAGGGGCAGGACGCATCGACTCCAGCTGATGAAAGCGAGCCTCAATCTCCCTGCAGTGATTAACCTAAGATGCAACGATGCCCTCGTCATGGAAATTGACGAGTATCACCAGCATTGGGTTAACCGCCGTGGCGAATTCTGTAGCAGATGTAGGAGTCTCGACGTCGAGTTCCTCGATATAATCGCTCAACATGCGCAGACTATTCGCGGCGCCTTTCGAGGACGGACGTCTCAGGAAAGGGCCCGCCGGCATTATGACACGAGGCTCGAAGGGCGCCGGAACCGGAACGACAGCTGAAAAGACAAAATACGATTAGATGACGGTTCCAGAAGTATGGAAAGAGTCACTGATGAGATAGTCTACCATACCAGTTGAAGCAGGTGGCAAAGTCGGAAGGGCAGGTGGCGTGACCGATCTTTCGTCTCCCCCTTCGATTTGTAGCACTGCAGTCAGGACGAGAAAAAGTTAGAAATAATTCCATCGCTGAAAAAGAAAGACATCAATTGGAAACTATACTCACCAGCGCTACCAGAGGGAGAAGCGAGTTCAGATGGGAAGGAGAAGTGTGGGAGCAACACTTGATAAAGATGGTCAAAGAGCACTCCTGAAAAGACACAACAATATGACTTTAGTACACAAATTATACATCTAAAAGATAAGATTAATAAGTTGCAAACCCATACCTTCCAACATCTTCGACGGTATGAGAGAGGGTTGAGAGGTGACCACCGCCAAGGCAGTCGTTGAAGGCACTCCCTCGAGCAATGGAGCATCGGCGCCGGCTGCACCTGTGTTACGAACGAGAGTAACTTGTCAGAAAGGATTGTAAGGTAAAGAAAGATAGTAACTTGGGATTTACCTGATGAGCTGCCGGCCGAAACGGAGGCGACTCCCTCCTCCATCGACATGAGACCACCGCCCGTGGCCTCATCACCCGACTCAATGGGGGCCGTTGTCATGCTCGTGCGGCCAGGAGACGGCGGAAGATTATAGACGGGGAGGGCAATGATCGGAGCATTGCCGGACTCTTGAGAGAGAGCGGCTGACTCTTCCCTAAGAGTCGTGCCCATCTCACCCGCTAATTTTTCGGGCTCCACGGTCTCCATCGGCTCATCCGCCGTCACCACGAGGTTGCCGGCCTCAAGTGCCTCGTCCGCCACTACCCTGGGCTCAGTTATAATGATCATTTCATCTGCCGCCACTTCAGGCTCGGCATCAATGACCTTCTCGGCTGCAGATCCCTCGGCCCCCAACTCAGGCTCTGCAACCCCGGCGACGTTGCCCACCGTCGGCTCGAGTTCGGCCAGTGCCTCCCCCCCTGTTTCCTTGGGTTCGACAGTCTCTGTCTCCCCCTCGGTCGGACTCGGCCCTGCAAGATGAGATACATAAGAACCGGCGAGTTTACAATTTTTACAAACAAATCTCGAAAGATTCATTACCTGAAGTGGATTTATCGTTAGCACTCCGAACTGCACGCGCCACCTGTCTGCGATCAGTGGATAGGGTGATGGGTGCCTCTTCTGAGGGAGTATCAGCATGAGGGATGGTGCTTGGGCCCACTCCAATGGCCAAGGCAGCCCTGCGTGCCTTCGCTTCGCGCCTCGACCGCTTCCTCTCCTCCCGGGCCGTCGCGATAGACCTCTTCGACGCTTCCTTAATCAAGGTGTCGTCGTCCTCGTTTAGAGTCGCCTCCAGAGCCTTTAAGGCATCTCTCATCGGCTCTTCAAGACGGACCTCCCGCGGTAGCCCTGAGGAAGCAGGAACATCGGCAGATGGTAGAGTCTCCGCGTCACCTGGCGGGATCGGCATTGTGGTTTCTATGATAAAAAGGGAGAGGTTAGATCGACCATAACGCAAGTAAAATGAAAACTTGATGAATCGAAACTTACTAAGTCCTAGAGACGATCTAAGGCGTTCCTCCTCTTGGAAAGTCTTGAGGGAAGAAGCAATGGCTTCTTCAGTGGTGATGCCTGTTGGAAGAAAAGAAGAAAAAACGTTAGTCAAAGGCAATAATAAAGATATGATGAAATAAAAAATGCGACTAGTGACTACCTGATTCCGCAAGCTTAGCTAGCCATGCGTCGCGCCTCGCCAATCGCTCTGAAGCTGCGATGGCGGCCGCCAAGTCCGTGTCATCCGGCGGCATGACTAATACCTCGTTAGTCCCATATTCACTCAGGCCCTCACCATAGGGAGCGTGGGTTCCTGACCGAATACGACGTCAGCGGCGAAGAGCGACTTCTTTTTCTTCTTCTGCCCACCAACCCTAGTGGCACCAGGGATCGACTTACGCTTGGCAGCCACCTTGGGGCGGCGGGTCCCGATGTCCGCACCCACACCAGACTCCGGCGAAGCTACAACCATTGTCTCCACTGGAGCACAGGGCGCTGGTGGTGCATCCGCGAGATCGGGGAGCGGCAATCCGTGTGGAGGACTCTGCACACGCGGTGGTCCGGCTCTAGCATCTTTTAGAGGGGGAACTACCGGGGTCCTTGGCACCAAAGGAGCGTTGCGGTCGCTACCTGGAGGCGCACCCTTACGGTCGACCAGCAATCGTCTTTCCTCCTTTATAACGGCTCCCGTTGCATGATTGTACCATTCTTTATATATATTGAGGAGTCATGGAGCGCAAGCCGGCGCACTGATAAAAAAGAGAGAACCCGTATTCAGGCACATGAAATGATGCAGCGTGTTCTTCATCCCTTCTTCAGTGGCAGCGGGTTCCAGTAGGAAAGCTTCCAAGGGTACCCCTTGATCGTAGCTCAGTTGCTGGGCGAAACGATGCGGGTTGTATTTCATGAAAATCGCCGCCCCGTTCTTCCTAAACACCAAGAAGCCCGGTCTGATAGAATATAAGTGGAGGGTCTCCCGGGCCGTTAAAACTGAAGCTCCATCCTTGAAAGTGTCTTGCAATGGCCGCACTGCAGCGGTATACGCCTTTCCAATAGTCAACACCATGTCGATGAAAGACATCCCGTCTCCAACGGAGTGGGGACGAAGGAGTAAACCCCCAGCGTTCCGTGGCGATGGAGTCACAATTGATGCGCCAATCAACTGTATGATGCGAGGGAAACCGCACTTGTCGTAGAACGAGGGCCTTTTGTGCATGCCAAAGACACCCGATGTGTGTAGCTCGAGCCACGATACGAAGTAGTGCATTGGGAAGACCACGTGCAGTACCCCAGGCTCATTAGCATCTGCCGCTCGACTGAGGCCGTGGTACAAATGTGCTAAGCTGGCTATCCCAACGGCTACCTTTACCCCGATGGTCATCCGGTGAGCCGGGTAAAAGACAGAGGGCCGCATATGGCGAGAATGCATTGGGAGCGCAAACCAACTCAGCCATAGCCCAAGAAATCCTAAGAAAAAGGCCTCCTCGTCCATCCCGGGGGCCGCAATTTCTGCAAAAGACACAGTCGGGAAGTCAGGAAGGAAAAAACCCTTTTGGTCTATTTCCTTCGCCGGCAGGTTATCCAAACCTAGACCGAAAGGATCGTCAAGGGTAGCAAACTTGGCAGATTCTGACGAGAAGACGCTTGGGCGAAGGAACCGAGCGATGAAATCCTCAAAGCTAACTCCGCGACTCCCATGTTCGATGAAAAGGGCCTCATAGATGTTCAACACTTTGATCAAACTTGGGAATTGGTGTTGAACAGCATTCTCCGGCGTGAGGCCCCTTACCACCGGCTTGGCACCGAAGACATACTCGTCTGTCGGAAGCAATTCCTCATAGTGCTCCCCTATAACCGGTAAACCGGAGACCTCTGTGAACTCCTCCAGAGAAATCGACACTTCCCGATCCATTGCAAGGAAAGTGTGGGTAGGCATGTTCCACTGCTCCAGGAAAGCCTTGAACCACCAGGTGGGAAGCGTGGGATACTGGAAGAGGGAGACGTAAACCGCAGTATACAATCCTAACCTTATCAACTGCGACTTCTTCTTCGACAGGATATACTGGGCCCACGGCAGATAGCCGATCGGGTGGCGGGGGATCAGACCTATGCTATATGATTACCCCCAAGGTCGTGCCTCGCCTTGACAGATGCGGCGTCCTAGGATATCTAAAACCATAGGACGCTGGACCGGAATCGCATCTATAGCGGGATAAAGAAAGCCCTTCGAGGTCCAATCAACCATCTCCACGGCATACTGCACCGAGGGTAGGGTGGCATAATGAATCGCCGTAATGGGTTCTGACGGTACTGCGCACGTGAAGCTCCGTCGACCCATGATAATCTGATTATACCACGACCCCCAAAGCTGGAGACTCTTATATTCTGGGTCGTGGTCCTTAATCATGGCTAAGACTTCGCGATCCAAAGGCGCTTCAGGGAACCCTTTCTCCGAGCGAGCAAACGGGAATGAGGTGTCGAGAGACATGATCGCTGCAAGTAAACAAAATTAGCCGTTAGTGTTATAATTCTAATGCTTGGCGTTTAAATTTTTTTTCACTAATTAATTAATTAAATTAAAAATCAATTAAATTAAAATTAATTAATTACACTATACAGCAGTGCAGTGAGTAGGAGACCGAAGGGGGACCCACAAAATCGGGATGACAATACGTCAGTTAACAAGACAACCCCATCATTGGATGGGATTGTCAATTGGTCCCCAAGAAAATATTCCCATTAATAAAAAATACCTAGAGACAAGGAGAAAATCTTCTCTTTCAGAGCAAAGCTCTGTCATAGAGTGACACTTGTCAAACTCTGGTCTCAGGCGAATAAGATTCCTTAAAAGAGCCTAGCTCTGTGATGATGATGAGAAAATTTATTTAAAACTCCTAAAGAAATCAAAGTTTTTTGAAGACTCTTAGGAGTTCTTCACTTTTAGATCAAAAAGATCTATTTTTGGATCTATGAGCAAAGCTCTGCTCATGGGTTAAAACCCATGAACAAGATCTCTGTAGATCTATGGATTCATGAGAGCAAAGCTCTGTTAGTGAAACCCCAAAGGAGATTTCTTTAGATCAGAAGATCTATGAGGGCAAAGCTCTATTGGTTAATTAAAATTAATTTAACCTAAGATTAATTTTACCTAAAGTTTTTTAACTTGGAAAAGGAGAGCAAAGCTCTAAAGTTCAGGAAGCAAGAGCAAAGCTCTGGAAATCAAAATCTAGAAAATGGTGAAGTTTTTCTAAAGGGCCAGAGGTCCTATTTATAAGGCGCTTGCGCCCCTTCAGCTCACCCGTTGATCCAACGGTCAGAATCTTGCCACCGCTGCACTCACGTGCGCGCCACGTGAGTGCAACAGTGGGGGGGCATTTGTTTCCCCCAATCAGAGCAAAGCTCTGTTTGAATTTCAAAATTCAAAATTCGAAGCAACGCTTCAGATTCTTTGCGCTGCACGCAACGCGCCACGTGTCAAAAGCTGATACATCAGCGCAGCGCCCGAGGCAGCGCGCCCAATCAGAGCAAAGCTCTATTTAAAACAAAATTAAAGGAAGCAACGCTTCAGTTGCGCAAGCACTGCGCTGCGCGACACGTGTCAGCACAGATGCGCTTGCGCAGTTGCGCTGCGCGACACGTATCAGCGCTTTGCGCTGCACTTTGCGACACGTGTCAGCGCAGTTGCGCTGCGCTTTGCGCTGCGTGACACGTGTCAGCGCAGTTGCGCTGCTTGACACGTGTCACGCGCTGGGGCGTTTGCACCAAACAGAATTAAATTCGAGTAAGATTTTTCTGTTCTTCTTAAAACAAGAAGATTGCCTTCTGTAAAACAGAAGCCCTTGGATCAAAGATCCAACGGTGGGGAAAATTTCCCAAATCACTCAGAGAAAGATCTCTTTAACAAATTTATGGGCACTATATAAAGGCCCCTAGAGCTCAAATCAAAGGCATGAACATTGTGAGGAATCCAGAACTTCAAATAGAGAAAACTCTGAAGAAATTTCGAGAAGAAAAAGGTAAAAAAAAAACCTTTAGAAAAAAGAGAAAATTCTCTTATGAACAGATCATTGATCTGAGAACAAGATCAATGATCTTCAATAAAAAGAAAAAATAAATAATAATAGTGCTTTGCACTTTCTTTTGAACCATTGGTTCTTTGAAAACAAGAAAACCTTGTTTTCTTTGATTTAAAATCGATCAAAATATAAAACAGTGCTTTGCACTTGAAAAATTGCACTGTTGCGCTCCTGTGTTGGCGCAAGCCACCAGGGAGCGCCACGTGTCAGTAGCGCAACAGCGCAGCGCACTGACACAGCGCACTGCGCACTGCGCTGTTGCGCTTGCGCTCATCAGAGCGTGACACGTGTCCTCACCACAAGTGCTTGCGCTCTTTGATTGGCGCAAAGCGCCTGACAAATGCAATGCATTTCTTTTGCTGAAGGGCCAGGCCCAAATCAAAAAGAACTAGTAGGCCGAAATAAATTGCAAAGCAATAAATGGGCAGAGCCCAGGTAAAATTGATGCTCTGCATCTTTTATAAAAGGGCAGAGCCCAAGTAAAATTGATGCTCTGCATAATTTATAAATGAGCAGAGCCCAAAACAAATTGATGCTTTGCACCCCTTATGGGCAGAGCCCAAACAAAAATAAAAAGTAGTGCAATGCATTATTTAAACACGGGCAAAGCCCCAGCATAGGTCTAATAGACCAAAAACAAATAAAAGCGTCGAATATTCTCAACTGGACTTAGCCCAATCATGGCCGTAAGTCCTCAAATTAAATTGACTGAGCATAATTTACGACCGGTTCGAGGGTACATCTCCGAACTCCTTTGACTCCTATCGTTGTAATCCTTCAACGACGTCAGAGAGGTGACGGGTCCCGACGACCACACATCAACACGGACTGTGGGGTCCTTAAACTCACGGACTTATGCGTCCTTAAACTAAAACACGGACTGTGGGGTCCTTAAACCTACGGACTTAAGCGTCCTTAAACTACCTATGGACCATCATGTCCCTAAACTGGAATATGGACCACAATGTCCCTAAACTGGAATATGGACCACCACGTCCCTAAACTGGAATATGGACCACCACGTCCCTAAACTGGAATATGGACCGCAACGTCCTTAAACTACCTATGGACCACTACGTCCCTAAACTAGAACAATAGAGCCTCCAAATGCTCTTTTGCCGGATCTAAACGATCCCGTTTATATTGATCTTAACCCCAAACACGGCTAACGTATCCTTAAACATTCAAATGGACTATAAAACTTCAAATCAACTATGGTTCGATGGTACATCTTTGAACTCCTCTGACACCTATCGTTGTAATCCTTCAACGACGTCAGAGAGGTGATGAGTCCCGACGTCCATATATTAAATGGATCATCACGTTAAGTTGATCTTAGTCTCAAACAGGACTAACGTATCCTTAACGAACGTTTAAGTTGATCTTAGGCTGAACACGGCTAACGTATCCTTAAACTAAAACACCAAATCCAAATCTAAGTAAATATGGATTTGGACTAAACCACGTCCTATGGGCGACGGCATCACTTAGTCTCCGTATACAATCCACGGGCAACCACAAACAAAACAAACACCCACGAAACGAAGTGAAATTCTGGAGAAGAAGAAAGTTGTTACCGCGATGCGGTAGCGTAATTAACTGCAGGGGCTTCCGTCTGCAGGGAAGAGCGTCCCCGCAATCAAAAACCCCTCAAGCGAGGGGGAATCTGACGAAGTCTGTTACATCTGCCGCATCCGTCTAAACCTCCGATACACGGTGCCATAAATCAACTTGGTATCTTCGGAGAGATGGATGGATAAAACCAAATAGCATCTGCCCCAGATCTCAGGCAAGACGTCCTCACGTCGTCGCCGTCTTTCGGAGGGGAACAGTCGTCCTCAGGGAAACGTTGAATCTTTTACTCTTACTTTAGATGTGTTGAAAAAGAGAGGATGGATAAAGAATTTTGTGGAATGGTTTCTAGATTTACGTTAAGCACTAATGCAAAATACAGATCTAGATTATTTATGGATGTAGTTAATATAATAAGGGGGCTTGTAGGGTTCGTTAGGATTTAGTAGTTATGGATGAATAATTAAAAATTACCCTTTTATCCTTTAATAAATTTAAAACTAGAATGACGGTGATGCGTGTAGATTAGGGTTTCTGGAGGGAAAAGGAATCCCACTCTTAACCCTTATCTCGACACGGAACTCCGTTCATATCTAGCCTTTACCAAAACAATCATTAATCTAATCTCTAATCGTGGTCGGGACTAACAAGGAATTGTTAGCGCGCCCGATTAGGATGCTAATGATTCTTTTGATAAAGTTCATAAACTT
The DNA here is from genome assembly GCA_030015575.1 of Agapanthus africanus. Lineage (NCBI taxonomy): Eukaryota > Viridiplantae > Streptophyta > Magnoliopsida > Asparagales > Amaryllidaceae > Agapanthus > Agapanthus africanus. The sequence continues at coordinate 14,390,601 of JASDDO010000014.1, forward strand.
TATAGGACTTAAAAAGAGTTTAGGGATGTTCATCATCCATTAGCCTACCCTAATCCTACGAACCCTAACAAGCGGAGAATTACTCGCGTATGTTGGGAGAAAAAGAGATGGAGAGAAAATGCATAATTAAACTACGAAGAAATTGAATAAGAAAAAGAAAGCTACCTTTATTAATCAACAATATTCATTATACTTGAATCCTTAGAAAATGATTACAATTTCTGGTTGCTTCTCGATCTCTTCTAAGGAGGTAAACGAACAGTTGATGATCAGCCTGGATGCGTGAGCCGTCTGGGACTTCGTGATCTCGTCGGCTTGATAATTTTTCCAAGAGGCTCTCGGTCCATATTTATAGTCCTAAAGGCAGAACCCTTGCTTCAAAAATAGGTAAATAACAGCAAAGATTTCTCCAAAAAAATTTCAGCTTCTATCTTTTCAACCTAGCCGCGGATCCATGGCCCAAGGGGGGTATGGCCGCGGATCCGCGACCATTTAATCTCGGCCGTTTATCATTTTCTTGGGCCTCTGTCTTTGTGACATTTGGCGATCCTTGGAACCTTTGTAACATGAAAATATTCTCGTGGTTGCTGCCAGACTTGGTCTCCAAGTTTTGCTTTCTTAATTAGGCAAGTTTTCTTTAACAACTTGATTTCTTGGAAAATTCTGCACAACAACTTGGAAAAATTCTGCACAACAACTTTAATAATATTTAGTAGACTTTGTTCTACTAGGATTTGGTCAATGATATTATTTGCATACATTTTCCTACCAAATTCTAATTATAACATATCAACACATGGAACATATTATTTTTACAGATAAACCCTCATATGTATGATATATTATAATAAAGACCTTTTTTAATATAAAAAGGGTAGGAAAAATATAATAATAAATGTGCAGTTTTATCAACTGAACAAATACCCCCAAACTTATCTTTGATCGTCCCGAGCAAACTAGTTTATTGAAGAGAAGGAGAAAAAAGAAAGGAGAAAACTAAGCACACTTTCGTAGGCAAACACGATTGCACTGAGCACGTGCAACAAGCCGTTAAACCTCTAGGTGTCCCTAGTAGGAAGAGTGTTGTCTCCTGAGGGTTTTCAGCGGATTACACCCACAAAATCCAATAAAAAAAAAGAGATGGTGAAATTTACATATAAAGATAAGAAGCATAAAAGAAAGACTTTGAAAATAAGAGTTTCCAACTACACTAGCTTTTCAGTTGTCATGAGCCCTATCTTAATAGTCATGAAAAAATGTTAGAAACAACATCATCCCTCAATAAAACATCGTCTTTATTCTTCATTCCTACCTTTCATCCAAACATCAATCATATAACCCTACGTGTGTGTAATGGACATCCCTACACTCGGAGAATTCAATTCAAGCTATCATACTCTTGTCCATCTACCTCAGTACTTTTTAACTTGATGAATATTTATGGATTTGATCACACATTTTCAAGCAACCGTTAATACTTCTTAAGGTACTAACCGACCGATTACTCATGTGCTTGATGATTTGGTGATAGTATTTTCCTCGTCTTGCACCACCTAAGGCTTAGCAGTGACTCCCAGACCAGTTAGCCTTAGGGCACTAGGTGAAGAGGCACCATCGCTATATTTTTTTTATTGCTGCCTTGACGATAACAAAACCAGTGTTCATTTTTTTTTTCTTTTCACCATTTTTATATTTTATTCATTTTTTTTACTTCCTTCATACTTTAGCTTTTAGACAAGAGCATTTCAAGGTATCCTCTACTATCCCGAGTTTCAAGACGTGTGTAAGTGCATATAGTAGGGTATCAACATTCAAATGTTTGGCTTCCAGAATAGAAACTATTTTTCAGACTTATTTTTATTCTCAGATTAGTGACTTCCTTCATCTTACTAACCCTTGGGACAACAGCTCATAACTACTTAATACCAGTCCGTTTAAGAAAACTTCTAATTTTCTTGGTTTTCTTAAACTATTCCTATTTTTTGGATGTAATTTTTCACTTTCTACTCTTTTGTTATAAATTTTTTTTTAATGCCCAGTATCAAAGATAATTCAGTGAATACAAACCTTCCCCCCAAACCTGTTTTCAGCAGTGTCCTCACTGATGTAGCCTTTTGAGAATATGGACCTGTATACTAGGGGAGAGATACAAGGGGTAAAATAATAGTTAAATGAAAAATTCCCCCAAACTTATTCTTTGGCACGCACAGATATTCAATTAAATCCATTTTCACTCACCTCCATTCTTAAAATGAGAAAAAGTTACCAAAACATGGAGGTGAGGCGGAGGAAATTTAGTTTTGATAAAGCGGCTCCTGTAAAAACAGGAGCTCCTCCGCGGGGTCAGCAGAAAAATACGGTTTTAATCTATGCCCATTTACTTTAAAAATTGAACCGTTTTTCAAGTTTTCGACTTCAACTGCCCCGTGCGGGTGTACATACCACACCACAAAAGGTCCTTTCCAACGAGATTTAAGCTTACCCAGATGAAGATGGAGACGGGAATCGTAAAGAAGGACTTATTGCCCCGATGTGAAGGTTTTCCTAGAAAGATTTTTATCGTGGAACACTTTAGTCCTGTTCTTTACTATCACCGCATTATTGTAAGCTTCATCGCGGAGTTCGCTTAGCTCATTCAATTGCAGCTTCCGATAGCTGCCTGCATGATCAAGATCAAAATTAAGCTCTTTAATAGCCCACATAGCTTTATGTTCGATCTCGACGGGAGGGTGGCGTGCCTTCCCAAACACAAGGCGGTATGGAGACATACCAAGATCGGTCTTATAAGCGGTGCGGAATGCCCAAAGAGCATCCGTTAATTTGGTTGACCAATCTTTACGGTTTTTCGAAACCGTCTTCTCCAATATCTGTTTGATCTGCCTATTTGAGATCTCAGCCTGCCCGCTTGTTTGGGGATGATAGGGCGTAGAAAGCTTGTGAGTGATTGAATATTTCCGCATCAAGGCCTCGAAAGACCTATTGTAGAAATGTGTCCCGTTGTCGCTAATTATAGCGCGAGGGTGTCCGATTCGCGACAAGATATTTTCTTTAAGGAACTTAATGACAACTTTGTTGTCATTACTGCGACACGGTATAGCTTCCACCCATTTCGAGACATAATCAACCGCTAACAAGATATATAGATTCCTAAAGGAGTTGGGAAAAGAGCCCATATAATCAATACCCCAAACATCAAATATTTCCACAACCAATATAGGTTGGAGCGACATCTCGTTCCTTCGTGAAATCCGACCTAAATGCTGACATCGCGGACAAGTTTTGCAATGTTCATATGCATCTTTAAATAATGTTGGCCAATAAAAGCCACATTGTAAAACTTTCTCCGCCGTTTTTCGAGGACCAAAATGACCGCCGCATGCCTGATCATGACAAAATGATAACACGCTCTTGAATTCATCGTTAGGGACACACCTGCGAATAATTTGATCGGAACAATACTTGAATAGATAAGGTTCATCCCAGTAAAAATATTTTACTTGGGATAGAAATCGAAGTCTGTCTTGTTTCGACCAATCACTAGGAATAAGTCCCGTTGCAAGATAGTTCACGATATCCACGAACCAAGGTTCGTAGGATACAGTCAAGAGCTGTTCGTCAGGAAATGAGTCATTTATCGGTACGGTCAAAGTTGGTGAAGAAGTGATGCGTGAAAGATGGTCAGCTACAACGTTTTCACATCCACTCTTGTCTTTGATGACGAGATCAAATTCTTGTAACAATAGGATCCAACGTATTAGCCTGGCCTTTGCATCCTTCTTCGATAAAAGATGTCGAAGGGCGGAGTGATCTGTGTAAACCACAATAGGCGAGCCAATCAAGTAGGGCCTGAATTTCTCTAATGCAAATACAACTGCCAAGAGTTCTTTCTCGGTAGTTGTGTAATTTATTTGTGCATCATTCAAGGTTCTACTTGCATAGTAAATTACATGTGGCATCTTATCAATGTGCTGTCCTAAGACAACACCAATAGCAAAATCTGATGCATCACACATAAGCTCGAACGGGTGGTTCCAATCCGGAGATGATAGAACGGGGGCTGTAGTGAGTAATTCTTTAAGCGATTCAAAAGCAGCCTCACAATCCGAATCGAAGTGAAAATTAGTGTCCTTGGCCAATAGAAGGCTTAAGGGTCTAGCAATTTACCTAAATTCCTTAATAAATCTCCTATAAAATCCTGCATGACCAAGGAAAGATCGTATATCTTTGACGCAGTTGGGACGAGGGAGGTTTTGAATGACATCTATTTTAGCTCTGTCAACCTCAATGCCTTTTCGTGAAATTATATGTCCAAGTACAATACCTTCTTGGACCATAAAATGGCATTTTTCCCAATTCAAAGTCAAGTTCTTATCCTTACAGCGGGTAAGAACCACGTCAAGATTACGAAGGCAGTCCTCAAAGGAGTCCCCAAAAATGGAGAAATCGTCCATAAAAATATCCAGAAAATTTTCCACCATATCTGAAAATATCCCCATCATGCACCGCTGAATGTAGCGGGAGCGTTGCATAACCCAAAAGGCATGCGTCTATAAGCAAAAGTTCCGAAAGGACAAGTAAAAGTGGTTTTATCTTGAACCTTTTCGGCGATGGGGAACTGGTTATAGCCAGAGTAGCCGTCCAAGAAACAGTAGTATTCGTGTCCCGCTAATCGTTCTAACATCTGGTCAATGAAAGGTAGAGGGAAGTGATCTTTCCTCGTCGCGGCATTGAGTTTCCTGTAATCAATACATACGCCCGCCCAGTTTGGGTGCGTGTTTGGATTAACTCATTAGCCTCATTAGTGATGACCATGATGCCAGAATTTTTAGGGACCACATGAATTGGACTTACCCATTGGCTATCAGATATGGGGTAAATTATTCCACTATCAAGGCACTTGACAATTTCTTTCTTCACCGCCTCCTTCATAACGGGATTTAACCGTCTTTGTGGGTCTCGGGTTGGTTTGGCTTCATCCATCAGATGTATGTAATGTTCAACAATTAAGGGACTAATCCCTTTGATGTCGGACATTGTCCAACCAAATGCTTGCCGATTCGATCTCAACACTGCCAAAAGTGCATTCTCTTGCTCTAAGGCTAGAGAAGTGGATATAATCACTGGCAAAGTCTCATTCTCTCCTAAACAAGGAATTGTTAGCGCGCCCGATTAGGATGTTAATGATTCTTTTGATAAAGTTCATAAACTTTATAGGACTTAAAAAGAGTTTAGGGATGTTCATCATCCATTAACCTACCCTAATCCTACGAACCCTAACAAGCGGAGAATTACTCGCTCATGTTGGGAGAAAAAGAGATGGAGAGAAAATGCATAATTAAACTACGAAGAAATAGAATAAGAAAAAGAAAGCTACCTTTATTAATCAACAATATTCATTACACTTGAATCCTTAGAAAATGATTACAATTTCTAGTTGCTTCTCGATCTCTTCTAAGGAGGTAGACGAACAGTTGATGATTAGCCTGGATGCGTGAGCCGTCTGGGACTTCGTGATCTCGTCGACTTGAGGAAACAGGAGATCTAGGGTTCACACTTCTCTGGTATCTTTCTCAACTCCTTCTCTCTCCTCTCAAATCCAATGGTAAGGGAATGATATTCGGACTCCCTAAGAGGTTCAAAACTTGCATAAGATATTGACTCGGAAAGTGCTGCTGACTTTTGCAACGAGTCAACGGGTACAATCTCAAGGTCGGACTCATTGAACATATCCTCATTATGAAGTGGTGCAAGATCAAACGATGTCTCATTAGTGTTGTCGAGAACATCAAAGCAAAGTTCCTCATCTATGCAGCTTTCGGAAGCTATCTCGTGGATGGAACAAACATCCAGCAAATGAGCAGAAGGTTCTGATGGCTGACTTCCTAGCTTGTAAATATTAAGCTCAATTGTCATTTTACCGAAGGATAAGTTCATAGAACCGTTACGACAATTAATTACAGCGTTAGAAGTTGCTAGGAAGGGTTGACCAAGTATCACCGGAATTTGATTGCGTGGGTTTGCCACAGGTTGTGTATCTAAAATAATAAAGTCCACGGGAAATATGAATTCCCCGACTTTAATTAACACATCCTCCAGTTCTCCCCGAGGTTTGGTGATCGATCGGTCTGCCATCTGGAGAGTACAATGGGCGGGTTTTAACTCTCCAATTCCTAACTGCTCGTATACTGAATAAGAAAGCAAGTTAATGCTAGCGCCTAGATCGAGTAAAGCACGATTAATATTTTTACCCCCAATAGAAATAGAGATTGTAGGACAGCCGGGGTCCTTACGTTTCTTTGGTATTTGTTGGGTAAAAGCGGTGCTAACATTACTCGTCATGAAAACCTTCTTAGGCACTTGAGTTTTTCTCTTCCTAGTGCACAAGTTTTTAAGGATTCTTGCATAAGATGGGACTTGTTGAATAGCATCTAGGAGAGGAATATTCACGCTAACTTGCTTAAACATTTCCACAATCTTCTCCATTTGCGGGTTAGGTCTGTTGGCCCTTAATCTGTTTGGAAATGGAGCTCAATCAATAAGTTTTGGGTCCAACGTTTGTGGAGAAGACTGTGGGGACGGATTCAATCCTAAAATTGGAGTGGGAATCGACTTAGATAGATTTGGCGAAATGTTCGAGCCTTGGGGAAAACGGAGAATAGGCTCGGATGAAGGTGGGAGACTAGACGAATTAGGGGAAGAAGAAGAAGAAGCTGGGGTATCAATGGTGTCACTAACATCAAATTGCTCACCCACTCGGTTATTCAGCACTCTCCCTGATCTCAACGTAGTAATGGTATTCACATTATGACTTTGTGAATGGCCATGATTCGGTAGGGGTTGAGATGGGAGTTTCCCTTTCTCTCTCGCACTCATTGCGGCATTTAATTGTGCGAGTTGGTTTTCTATTGATTTAATACTCTCACCATGGGAGGTGGAGTCTTTCTTTATGGTATCAATAGAAGACTTCATCTCAGCCGACAATTGCATGGAATGTTTCATGAACAAATCCAAAGTTTGTGCAAGTGAAGAGTTGTCAGTACCGGCCACTTATGGTGTAGAAATGTTGGCCGGATTTTGAAAGTTCTATGACTGAAAGGGGGGCTGATTCTGTGGTTGTGGTTGCTGTGGAGGAGGTCTTTGATAATTGCTTTGTTGGTTTTGATTCCAAGCAAAGTTAGGATGATTCCTCCATCCTTGATTGTATGTGGAAGAATAAGGGTCGTTTCTAGGTCGCTGCTGAAAAGCAGCATTAGCTTGAAACGATGCATTCATAGGACATTCTTCCGTTAAGTGTGAAGGATCCGAACAGCAACCACAGACGGTCTTAGGAAGCGTGACCTGATTTAGGGAGAATGATGAGAATTTGTTTTCAATAGCGTCGAGTTTCTTCTATATCGCTGCCATTTCGGCTTTTACTGCGATAGAAACATCGAGCCAGTGAATACCTCCCTTAGTTGAAGGTGGTCTTACGCTTTCCCACTGCAAAGTGTTTTCTGCGAGATCTTCCAGATATTTCCATGCTTCACCGTCATCTTTAGACATGAAACTGCATTGACACATTGTTTCAAGCATCTGCTTTGTCGCTGGATTAATGCCCTCATATATAATTCGGCATAAATCCCATCTTTGTATTCCATGATGAGGACATTGGACAAGAAGATCTTGAAACGTTCAAAGCACTTCCAAAATGGTTCATTGGGAAGCTGGGTGAACTGGTTGATTTCGCTCCTAATAAGGGCAGTCTTATGGTTTGGGTAAAACTTTTTAAGAAATGCTATGACGAATTCATCCCAATTAGTGATAGAGTGTGCGACAGTATTATAAAGCCATTTTTCTGCCAAGTCGCACAGTGTGAATGGGAGAAGACGCAAGCGCATAGCATCGACAGTCAACTGTGAAGTACCCATCATTGCGCATACGTTCTCGAATTTGGTGATGAAAACATATGCGTCTTTCGACTCAAGCCCGTGAAATTTGGGCAACAGATTGATATAGTGGGGTTTAATTTCGAAATTATCCCCGTTAGGTGGTGGAAGAGATAGGCAAGTGGGAAGAGGACCACGGATAGGATAGCATCTCTCTTGAAGAGAGATGCGCGGTAGATTCTGCGCACCTACGGGCGGTGGCAGCGTGGTGTTATACTCTGATGGAGGGCCGTCCATCTCGGTCGTGGTGTGTGGTGGGGGAAAAGAAGATGAAGAAGTACCGACTTCGGCGTCGATAGCAGGAATGCGGACAAGACGGGCACTAGGATCCCGTGTCCAGTCGAGCATGCACTAAGCGGGTTTAGTGCAAGTGGCAGCGTGTGTGATTTAAAATTGGTTTGTTTTGAAAAAAGTGGGACTCAAGACAAATCACTCTAAAATGCACAAGCAACCCTAGAACTAAGGTCACCTAGGTCCAGTCTCTAGACCGTTCCTAGACTTCCAAAGGACAAGCCGCAGGATCAATCCTTTACCGCCTCTGTACTACCCTTGTAGCTAGGTAAGTGCCAGGTAAGTGGGAAGGAACCATAGTAGTGGGCCTAATTAAAAACCACTAGCCTTTGACACACTTGCCTAGGCACTACAAAAGTAATGCGGATAAACGATAGATTACCCACGACCTTCCTCTGTCCTTATTGAGCGCGACAGTCCTTAGAGTCTGGTCTAGATATTTTTTAGATTAATGAAGGGTTGATCTAGATGCTCGGTTTGTGATTTGTGGAGCTTAGGAAGGGTGATGAAATCCCCACCTAATCTTGATTTGGTCTTTGCCCCTTAAAGTCCGTATTAAAATATGCAAAACAAAACCAATCACAAAACTTTTGCAAAAAGATTTTTTTGGAGCGGCGCTATTTTGCAAAGAATCCTGCAGAAAATAGATTTTATTGGATTTGAGAGGAGAGCGAAGGAGTTGAGAAAGATACCAGAGAAGTGTGAACCCTAGATCTCCTGTTTCCTTAAGTCTGTGACTCCAGATCTCCTTGCAAAAATTCACGCACAAATCGTTAAATATGCAATTTGCAGTTTTGTGTTAATAATGATATGAATCGTCTAAGAATTCAACACAAATGGTAAGAATAAAAAAATTACGCACGTATCCCCGGCAGCGGCGCCATTTGATTGGTTGCGAAAAATTGTGTTAGTAGAATAACCGCAATCAATAACGGTGTCGCGTGTAGCTAGACCGAGATGAGTACGGGTCGTCCTCAGGGAAACGTTGAATCTTTTACTCTTAGTTTAGATCTGTTGAAAAAGAGAGGATGGATAAAGAATTTTGTGGAATGGTTTCTAGATCTACGTTAACCACTAATGCAAAATACAGATCTAGATTATTTATGGATGTAGTTAATATAATAAGGGGGCCTATAGGGTTCGTTAGGATTTAGTAGTTATGGATGAATAATTAAAAATTACCCTTTTTATCCTTTAATAGATTTAAAACTAGAATGACGGTGATGCGTGTAGATTAGGGTTTCTGGAAAGAAAAGGAATCGCACTCTTAACCCTTATCTCGACACGGAACTCCGTTCATATCTAGCCTTTACCAAAACAATCATTAATCTAATCTCTAATCGCGGTCGGGACTAACAAGGAATTGTTAGCACGCCCGATTAGGATGTTAATGATTCTTTTGATAAAGTTCATAAACTTTATAGGACTTAAAAAGAGTTTAGGGATGTCCATCATCCATTAGCCTACCCTAATCCTACGAACCCTAACAAGCGGAGAATTACTCGCGCATGTTGGGAGAAAAAGAGATGGAGAGAAAATGCATAATTAAACTACGAAGAAATAGAATAAGAAAAGGAAAGCTACCTTTATTAATCAACAATATTCATTACACTTGAATCCTTAGAAAATGATTACAATTTCTGGTTGCTTCTCAATCTCTTCTAAGGAGATAGACGAACAGTTGATGATCAGCCTGGATGCGTGAGCCGTCTGGGACTTCGTGATCTCATCGGCTTGATAATTTTTCCAAGAGGCCCTCGGTCCATATTTATAGTCCTAAAGGCAGAACCCTTGCTTCAAAAATAGGTAAATAACAGCAAAGATTTCTCCAAAAAAATTTCAGCTTCAATCTTTTCAATCTAGCCGCGGATCCCCGGCCCAAGGTAGGGTATGGCCGCGGATCCGCGGCCATTTAATCTCGGCCGTTCATCATTTTCTTGGAGCTCTGTCTTTGTGACGTTTGGCGATCCTTGGAACTTTTGTAACATGAAAATATTCTCGTGGTTGCTGCCAGACTTGGTCTCCAAGTTTTGCTTTCTTAATTAGGCAAGTTTTTTTTAACAACTTGATTTCTTGGAAAATTCTGCACAACAACTTGGAAAAATTCTGCACAACAACTTAAATAATATTTAGTAGACTTTGTTCTACTAGGATTTGGTCAATGATATTATTTGCAGACATTTTCCTACCAAATTCTAATTATAACATATCAACACATGGAAAATATTATTTTTACAGATAAACCCTCATATGTATGATATATTATAATAAAGATCTTTTTTAATATGAAAATAGTAGGAAAATTGTAATAACAAATGTGCAGTTTTATCAACCGAACAGCGGATCATACTAGTGGGACATGTTGGTCTATGAGCATATCCTTGAAATGTTCCTAGTCGTGGGTGTATCGAGACGGGGCATCGATGTCACCAGAGTAGACTAGCGTATACGTTACGTGTCCCATATGATGGGCAATGGATGATCCCATATCCATTGGTGTGGTGACACCAAAAATCGTATACGGGTGCTCAGTGGAGACTGAGTACACTGAATGGACTCGCCGAGAACCCCTATGTGGTATTATATCTATCGTCAGATAGCAGTTCTCAGGTGACACTGGTACAGGTTAGTTTGTAGACCCGAGATCATCATAGAGTCTTGTGTGTCTCCCACTGTACTTTAATTTCCACCCTACCACGGCTCCGCTGAGTTGTGCAAACAGGTGGATTTTGGGTACAGTCCCGAGGTACATGGAGGCAATGAGCGATAGGAGGGGTTTCGTCTCTTCCAGTATTGGGGGTTGATGTTGCACTATGTACGATTGGCTATAATAGAAAATCTCTGGTCAGGGCTGCTGAGATTTACTGATAAGTGTTATCAGTAGTTTCTCGATCTGTTATAAGCCATATACCGGTATGACTTATTAGGTTATTGGAGCCGACTATACCATCCCTAGACTCACATATGCAGCATATTTGACGAAGAGACCGGACTGTACGGTAAGTGTTACCAGTTGGCTCGACGGGAGTTTTAGCAGGTTTGCTTGTGTTTCTTCTGATCGCTCAATACCTGGGAGCCGTTACGTACAGTTTGTGTCACTGACGGTTTATGAGCATGTGATGCGATCACTGTCTACTGCTATCGTATTGACGAGTCTTAGAGTCCCACAAAGGGGTCTCCTAGCTCAGGCGAAAAGATGTGGGGGTGCATATGTGATATGCACGGGTGCTCGATTAAATGCGTGTATTGAATACCATATTTTAATCGGGCTTTTTCTATTGGATGGGTCGTATGTGATATGACCGGGTTATTGAATCAAGTGTTGATTTAATATTAAGTCCATTAGCTCATTTATTAAAACCTATTTGTTTATGTTGCATGCATGAGTGTATGTATATGTTGATATACATGCACACATGCAAGTATAGATGTGTCATGGTTGATGATACATTGGTGGCGGCAATGCAAGACTCACATGGTAACATTTTTTAGATATTTTGTTTATTTGAGAAAAGCAAAATGGCAACATAATCATGGTTGACTATTCAACTCTCTTGAGTTGACAATAGTCAATGTTTTTTTAGCCCATGGTTTTGCTTAAACTCAAGTTACAAAATATCTAGATATTTTGTAACCATGGTTTAGCATGGATGACTTCTCTTACTCTCTTGAGTTTAGAGGAGGTTATCACATTATTATCTTGAGTTTTGTTTTGTGCCAGCTCCTTCTTCCTCTCTCTCCTCAAAAAAGCTCACTAGGGTTTTAAAAGAAAGAGAAAGGATTAAAAAGAAAAGGTTTTGTAGTGAGATCCAAACCCACATCACCATTACACTTTAGTCTAGCCTACTTGAGTGGAGTGTTTGCTTCTTCTTCATACTTGATCAAGAGAAGCTTGGAGCTTGGTTCAAAGAGACTTCGTGGTGGATCATCGTGAACGCGGAAGGATACAAGCCAACCAACTCAAACCCTACACGATCCAAGGAGTCTAGGAGGAGGTCTATAAAGGTTGTATCTCTCCCCACTTAGTGTTAGACACTTGTAGTATATGATACTAGCTAGTTGTTACTCTATTTTTCTAGTTAGATTAATGTTTGGAATTGTTTAGCACCCTCTAATCTTTTGTTATAGCATGTGTGATATAACCCTAAACCTAGTGTGGTGATATAGAATCCCTACAGAATCATACGATCAAAATTAAGCAAAATGATAAAAAAAAGGGTAAAAGTAAACGTAATCAGAAATTCAGCGAAATTGGTTTCAAGTTAATTGGGTTTCAGGTTTCGGGTTCACGGAATACGGTCATTTCTTTTTAAGTGTTCTCCGCTGGAAATTCAGTTCCTAAACTGAAAGTCCGTTTCGTAATACCGTTTTCACCTTGTTGGGATCATGTTTAGGCAACACTGGGGTAAAGTTTAGTTCTATAAACTAGGTTTCCAACGCACTAGACGGATTGACAATATCCACTGTGTGCTGAAAGATATGGATTTTTTAAGGTCAGGGTATACGTTCTGTCCCTGCTTGGGTCTGCAGTACGTATCGATAATTTAAAATATAAATAAAATAGAAAACGATGGAAAAAATGAATGGAACTGCCCCCATTAGTTAACTAACAGAATATCCTTCACAGCGGTATAGGGTTCCGCATAGAACCATTTCCATACAGAGTTGTAAAAGCGCTCTACACTAGATGTTGACAAACAGTGCTCCTCTGGACTGCAGTCCAGAGCAGCACTCCCAAATAGCTTACGTCATCGTTTTTAAACAGGAAAGAAATATGTATTTCAGGGGACTCTAGGGTGTTGAGTCGGCTTCGATATAAGCCTTCGAACACACCATTCCAGTATGTATCCAAATTACTGTGATTTTTACAAGTTAGGTGTACGAAATATTCTAGATTTGGTGAGACTAATTAGGAGTGACATTTCACGGTGTTAGGGTCCGTATTTTCATTCCAACTTTTTGCATATCATTCATCATCACTAAAGCAATCTAGTAGACTTATGTTCCACCATATTCGATTTGGTTTTTAAATCGAGTACTTAGCCGGTGTTTGCTAGTAGCGAACGAACCCTGTTAATTCATGAAAACCCTAAATGATATTTATACGGTCAATAAACCCAAGGTGGGTTCGATCCAATACGAATAAGCACGATGACTCAAGGTATACATATCGATTAAACTTAACGCTATAATGGTATTGATATATTCACGCGCGATAACACCCATACATATGTACCTAAAATTATTTAACAATACGATATAATTTATATAAGCTTTAGTAGCATGATTTGCAAGGGAAGAAGGGTTTACACTTGCCTTAAGTCGAATTGGCGCACATGACAGTGATAGTTGCACGGCACGGATACAGCCACAGTAAGGCTTGGCTACAATATGGCGCGGCACGGGAGTGGGCACGACGTGGCATGGAAGCAGGGCACGGCGCTGGTGTGGAGGTGGGTATGGTCATGGTGCGCTGTGGGCACGTGAGCTGGGTATGAGATGACACGGCGGTTCAGGGAGTGGGTACAAGGTGGCATGGGAGTAGGTACAAGGTAGCACGGGCGTGCGCAGACAGACGTCGGAGCTGCACTGGGGGTCGTCGGCAGTGGAGGTTGACTAGGACAACAGCGATGGTGATGGCAAGGTGCTCAGCTCATCGGCGGTTGAATCTTGTTGATGGTTTAGGGAGGGAAGCTCGATGGTGCTTGGAAAGAGAAGGTAATGGCGGTGGCTCCGGTGGTCATGGAGACAAGGTGGGTCGCGGTGGTGGTGGTGATGTGGTAATGGCCTCGGCGATGATGGTGGGTGCTTGGTGATGGGTGTGGTGTTCTTGAGTTCGTTGGCGAAAAAGGCTTGGTGGTCGCAGGGGAGGTTGACGACGAGGTCGGTGAAGGCGGGCATCCGGGGTGTAGTGGAGGCGGGGAACTTGGTGTGGTGTAGGGGAAGGTGATGGTGGCGAGGAAGGTAAGAGTGATAGAGTGAGAGGGATGGAGAAAGAGAGAGAGATTGAGAGGGCGAGTAAGGGAGCTGTTGCGAGAGAGGGGGAGCAGGCGAGGGTTTCTCGGGGGACGTTGGGGCGACGAGGGCTTGGTCATGGCCGTTGGAGGGCACGTGTCTCATGGGAGCGGGTATGAGAGTGGAGGAAGAAGGGGCCGGGGAAGAGAGAAGAGCGGGAATGAGAGGAGATGGGTCGGGTTAGGTTTGGGTGAGGGACGGGCTTGGGTTAGGGTTCGGGCCGGGCTTGGAGTTGAAGTTTAAAAAGGAAAAGAAATGAATGGAAAGTTTGGATAAATTTTAGAGATTAGGAAAAATATTTTAGGAGTATGTAGCACAAATTTTTTTCTTGGAATTAATTTATTCGAATACGGATACAAAAGAACAGGGTATTACAGTTAGTTCTGTGTGCTATCTTGTAACTGATAACTTAACTTAAACACACATTTACACGGGGATGGGTAATTTGGATGGTAAGGTTGTACGACGTGTTTCGGGAGTTATCTTGTCGTGTTACTGTGGTTCCGGGCGTTTGCGGAATGCTAAATGTCGTAGTCGTGATCACTGTGGTTCTGAGCCGGAACGAAACGTTAACTCCCTGAATGCTAAATGTCGTGGTCGTGATCTCTATGGTTCTGAGCCAGAACGGAACGTTAACTCCCTTGTCGTGTTACGGTGATTCCGGGTGTTTACGGAATACTTCCGAAATGCGTGTACCATTATGAAACCAAACTAAAACAAACTAAAATACGGAAAATAGTTGCTAAACGACTTTTTACCCACACTTTTACCTACATGATTATGCTATACTACACTTATTGTTCTAATTGTCTCATACTATACTTTAGTTCACCCTTGTTCTCATATAAACCCCTTTGAGAATCCTACTTGAGATTATCTCACTAACGACACTTATCTTGCTCTCTTTCGCTCTCCTGAAATGTCCGTTAGGGCTGGAGAAAGGCTTTGCTGAAGTCAAAGCTACGGAAGAAGGCTACGCTCAAATCTCGACTTGTGATTAGGACTTTTGTTTTCTTATTTCCTTTACTTTTGCCCACTTATTTAGGGCTTGCTTTATTGATGTAATAAAACTTTGATGTTGATCTTAACTCGGAATAAATGTGGGTCAATGAAATAAAGATGTTTTTTACTTGCTTTTGTATACTCCTACATACTATATGCTTAACATAACTATAACGCCTGTTCTCGCCAAAATCTTCGGCCAAGAGCTGTTTGTGCCTGTTTATACCGGTTTAAGTTTCATTTACAGAAATGTGTGAAATCAGGCTCATTCATATACGCACATGCACACATCAGAGAAAGAACATGAGTTAGAAAGGGAGCACTTGGTGGCCAACAACAAAAAGAAAGCATTCAATTGAACATTTCATTCTACAGAAAATAGATCACTAAACATGGGATCGAAAGTACAGGGATTCATAAAACTATGGATAAAAGTATCTAACTCCCTCTCTGCCTTCTCCACCATGTCAAAGCGGCGATCTTCACGAATAGTCGTTTCCCATCGGTCAGCACCGTGCTCATCATCGAAGGCAGACATGATGACCCGTTAAGCCCGTATCTGACTTAGCAGCAGAACATAGCGATCCCTCAGAGCTGTGGTAATCAAAAGTGCCTCTTGAAAGCACTCGATCTTGTCCTCTGCGGCATCGAGCATTGCCGGAGTCATCTCCGCTGGATAAGGAGGGATGCCATCGAGCATGGACAAGAAAACCATCCGAAGCCAAATGGAGCCGATGGGGAGAGAAAATTCTTTACGAGTCAAGAGCTCGTACAGTACCGTATCGCATTGGTCATCTGTAAGAGTAGGGTTCACCAAGCGTGCAGCAAAACGATGAACGATTTTCTCAATTGGCACCTCCCATGGTTACCGGCGAGCATGTGGACGATTACAAGCCATAGCTCTTATCTACTAAAATAAATCTCTGGAAGTGAGAGAGAAAAGAAGTATTGCTTCAAATTATAAAAAGAGACATTTAAGTCCAGGCACAGAAAATTTTGCACATGATGAAACTGTTTCCAAGCTCTGCATTGTGAAAAAGAAGTTTGACTCAGGAAAAGTGGAGAAGGTGTCACGCCCCTCTTCCCAGAGTGCGCTAAGATAGGCACGTGACAGAGCCAACATACTACCTGTGGATAGGAAAAATCTCTCCACAGTCACATTACGGCTGTAGAGATATCAAGAACAGGAAAGTAAATAAATTATCTAGTACATGTCCATGAGCCAGAATAAACGAGTCAAGAATAAAATAATATGCGGAAGCAATAGATCCAATAAATAAACACCTGGAAAGTAAAACTGAATACCAACTGGATCCTCACTGCTCAGCCTGACGGCGGAAGTACTCCTGATCAGCCTGCGACAAAGGTAGAGAATCTAGGCCATGCAAAACCTAGACGTCAGTGCGTCATAACATCAAGCAATAATATAATCAAGGGGTAGCAAGGCATGCAGGTATGAGTATGAACGGTAAAACAGGTATAACAGTAATATAAATAGTGACAGTGAAGGGTAAGGCACAAGTGATGTGCAATGAGTAATCTAAACTGGTTTACTGGGTTAACTACTCTCAAGTCTTTGAAATCAATTTGATAAATCATCGATGTAACTCAATAGTATCCCGTGCGTGCCCGGGACCACGGTGAAGATTCTCATGTTGAATCCGAGACCTGCCGCAAAGCAGTAAAAGGTAGTAGGTAACGATGAATGATGTCAGCAGCATCATCCCGGGGCTGGCCTAGCCCATAAGACTGATCAGTAAAGGTATCGAACTGTCGAGTTACAAGTCAGGTTTCATCATTGATTTCCCCATACCCCCAGGTTATGTGTTCAAGTCAGGTATTAATAAATCTGGAGTTAATGCCAACACAGGGTCAAGCAGGTACATGTTTGTCTGGATAGACAACAGGAAATGTCCGTAGGAACAACATGTCAAGGTTGTTGGCATTAGTAACAAGATCAGGTAACAGGTCAAGCTATGGTAAATCAGGTCAAGTCAGGTAGTGTACATATATCAAGTCATGTCAAGTAGTGGTGTATTAGGTATCAAGTCAAGCAGTGGTATATCAGGTCATAACAGGTAGTGCACATGTGTCAAGCGGATGCTCATACTAAAACTGTAGCAAGTACGGATGCACGATAAAGTATGGATGCACAAATATTTATCAGGGATTACATTATGACTATGTAGGATGCACAAGATCAAGTATGGGATACTAATGTAACAGTAAAATGAAATAATATGGTCTCGGCATGCAACTAGATATGTAATAAACCGTACGGATACAGACGGATACTATAAAACTGTAAATCAGTAAAATTTGCTGAATATTAAAACACAAGCACTATTATTTATTAAATAGATATTTATATAATAATATTAATATGGATAAAATATTCAAACCGATTAATAACTATAAAAGTGGTATTGATTAACCATGCACAAGAAAGTTCCGTTCAGAAATTCAGCCTCACCCTGATTTGTAAAATAGCTTAAAAATAACAAACGTTCTCCAAAAGGGACGTGTCTTATACCAAAAAAAAGATAATTTAATAAGGTTTTCATTTTTATAAGTATAAGTATCTCAGGTTGTCCCTACAAAAAGCTATGAACATTCGAATTTGAAAGTTTGCTGCTGGAATTTCCCTGGACAGCAGTTTAGAGATATTTTCATTTGAATTTTACGTTATTTAAACAATTTATTTTTCAAGTAAATATTTCATAGAGTTATAGTATTATAAGTTATCTTCGTAAAGAACTAAAGAACGTATACTAATGATTTTTCTATGATTTATAATGAATTTTATAAGGTAAGGTGTACAGTAAATTTTAGATTTGTCGTATTCGCTTTTCAACGACGTTTCATGTGTAAACTATAATATTTTCAAATGTATAACATTATAAAATGCAGATTATACACTAATTAAAGATAATAATAAGAAATATTACGACGATATATATTTTAAATGATATGGATGCAAACGGGTATCACATAATCGTAAAATGATAAACTAACAAGTGCGGAACATATAACTAAGCAATATGAAATGTAACTATTCAATTTGATGCAGTATATGATAGTATAGTATGTAACAAGATAAGTTTTCATGACCTAGATCTGAAATGATATGAATGGATGCAAACGGAACATCGAAAAGTTATAAAACTAAACATGGGGTGCATGATTTTAAATACAGGTATTCCATTTGTTAAAATAGATGCGTCTAAAATAATGTAGCATGTAATTAAGATTGGTTTGCATGCTCTAGATCTAAAATGCACTATAAAAATGTAAACGAAACGTCGAAAGGCTGTAATATGAAACATGGGATGCTTGATTTAAAATACAGGCGTGATATTTATTTAAATAGGTATATAATGAGTTATATAGCATGTAGCAAGATTAACTTGCCTAGACGGAACAAGAACGGATGTGTACGGAACGTTCTTCGTCGGCGAAATGTCGCGATGCACGCATGGTACACGGAACGGTTCCAAACAACGCATGAGGGTGATCACGCAAGTCAGGTACGTTCACTGAATCACTCGGATCTTCAGCGACGAGCACAGCTCCGGCGGTGATCATCGGAATCAAGAAACAAGATTAAGAAAAGGAAAGAAGAAAGAAGAAGAAGAACTAAAAAGAAGAGGTTGTGTATTAAATAAGGAAAGAAAAATTAAATAAATAAAATATATATAAATATATATATGCAGAGGAGAGAGAGAGAAAGGGGTTGTTAGTTTGTTAGGAAATTAGATTTAAAATTTTAAAAGATTTTTCGATTTAAAATTTTAGGTTTCAGTTTGTTAAAGAAATTGTATGAAAATATTTAAAATAAATTGAATTTTGGCGGGATATAAAAATATTTCAAAACGAGCCCAGGTCGGGTCTAAAAATTCAGATTTAAAATACGAAAAATATGTGCGACTTTCAAAATTCAAAATAAATGCTCAGGTAAAGAAAATGCATACCCCAAGAACGGATGCACGTACATGCGCGTAGCCATCCAAACACATCCGTTTCACTGAACGGGATGAGAAGAAGATGCGCGGATGCTACCACCGGGTTAGGGGTATCATGCAAGCTATGAAATGCAATTTTAAATTATTTTACATGACCTAAAATGTTATATGGTAAAAGATGCAATGCCAGGTAAAATGCCAGTATGCAGTATACATGAGATGCACGTGTCTATGTAACAAGTCAAGGTAATCTATAAATATGAATCAAACAGGTTCAAGCAAGCGGGTCGGGTCGAATGCAATGTATAATGTAAAAATATCATTCGCACCCAAAACCCGTTAAATCAAGAAAATACCACAGATAAGTAAATACGGGAACTGGAATTGGTATAAATGAACTCGGTTGTTATAGAAGGAAGGTGAAAAGACACCTTCAGTAATGAGACAACGCCTCACATACAAAGCGCCAAGAGCGCCAGCGCTAAGAGTCAAAAACTCTGAGGCAGCGCCTCACGTGCAAAGCACGTGAGCGCCAGCGCTAAGAGTCAAGGACTCTGAGGCAGCGCTCACGTGCAAAGGACGAGAGCGCTAGAGCCGAGAGCGCCAGCGCTGAAGACTCTAAAGCAGCGCTCACGTACGCCAGAGCGCCAGCGCTAGAACTAAATGTTCTCCACCATTGGATCAAAGATCTAACGAAAATGATAAATTATCACATTACCAGAATAAAATTATGTTGAGGAAATACTCCTCAAAATCTTTCCAAATAGGAAAGATTGTGCTCTGTAAATCAGAGCACGTTGGATCAAAGATCCAATGGTGATTAAAAATCACTAAGATACAGAATAAGTTCTGTATGGGAAAATACTTTTCCAATCTTGTTAATAACAAGAAATCTATTTTCTGTAAAACAAAAGCCATTGGATCAAAGATCCAACGGTGGGAAACATTCCCCAAATCAATCAGAAATCTCTCAATGATAGATTTCCTTAACTGATTCAACAAATCAGCCTCCACTATATAAATGCTCCAAGACTTCAAGTCTCGCACAGAGGAACCCCCCACAAACTTTAAGAATTTTCAAAGAGAAGAGCAAGCTCTAAGAAGAAGAAATTTTCTTCAAGGTACATAATAATAAGTGAGATCATAACAACTCCTCGATTTTTGAGAGTCTAACTCTCACATCATAAGAACTCCGTTCTTTTTATAGATCACAGATCCATAAGACAAGGTTTTTCACAAAAACAAAGTGATCATAGCATCTCATCAAAAAGAGAAGAACTTAGTTCTTATATCCATGAGACAAAATCTTTTATAAATCGAGAATTTAATTCTCATAGCACAGAACTGATCAGAGCCGCCAAAGAAGCGCCAGAGCCTTCCAACTTAAAAGAAGCGCTTTAGAGCTCCAAGTCTGGCGCTTAGCGCCCAATACTCCAAGCGCTATTTTTTAAGAAGCGCTTTAGAGCTCCAAGTATGGCGCTCAGCGCCCAACACTCCAAGCGCTATTTTATAAGAAGTGCATTAGCGCTCGAAGTCTGGCGCTCAGCGCCTAGCGCTCCAAGCGCTATTTTATAAGAAACGCCTTAGTGCTCTAAGTCTGGCGCTCAGCGCCAAGCGCTCTATGTGCTCCTCACGTGAGCGCTAGGGAATTAAAAAATGCTCTATACATAAGGCCCAGCGCCATAAAGAGTGTTTAACACTTAGCAAAAGACAAAAAGAAAAAGGGGTGTCAGAACCTAAATCAATACCCAGCATCGTTGAACAAAAAGGGACTGAGCCCAAAAGTGTGTTCAACACTTTATTCAAAATTGAGTGGACTGAGCCCAAGTTGGCCACAAGTCCCCAATTCAGATTAACCGAGCCCATGTGCTCCCAATCTCTTTAATTGGTCTTAGTCCCAAACCTGACTACAGATATCCCAACCAATATTGGTTCAAGGGTACATCTCTTCACACCTCTGATATGTGTCGTTGTAATTCTTCAACGTCTTAAGAGAGGTGGTGTTTCCCGACAACCAGACATTCCATGGACTATGATGTCCTTAAACCCAACGGACCGAAACATCCCCTAAACCAACAATGGACCGTAATGTCCTTAAACTAACTATAGACCGTAACGTCCCTGAACTAAACTCTATGGACTATGATGTCCTTAATCCCAATGGACCGCAATGTCCCTAAACTAAACTCCACAGACTATGATGTATTTAAACCAAATTATGATGTCTTTAAACCGGACTATGAGGTCCTTAAATTCATGGACTATCATGTTCTTAAACTCCACAGACTATAATGTCCTTAAACTTATGGACCGCAATGTCCATAAGCTAAAACGATAGAGTCCAAATACTCTTTTGTTGGATCTAAATGATCCCAAAATCCTGTTGAGTAGATCTTAGTCTAAAATTAGACTAATGTTTCCTCAACAAACGTTTGAGTTGACCTTAGTCTAAAACAAGACTAATGGTCCTTAAACCAACTCAAATCCAAATCTAAGAAAATATGAATCTGGACTAATCCACGTCCTATGGGCGACAACATAAATTAGTCTCCGTATACAATCCACGAGCAACCAAAAATAAAACAAACACACACAACACGAAGTGACCTTCTGGAGCAGGAGAAAGTGGTTACCGCGATGCGGTAACGTAATTAACTGCAGGGGCTTGCGCCTGCAGGGAAGAGCGTCCCCACAATCAAAACCCCCTCACAATGAGGGGGAATCTGACGAAATCTGCTACAACGGCCGCATCCGTCTAAGCCTCCGATACAGTGTGCCATAAATCAACTTGGTATCTTCGGAGAGGTGGACGGATAAAACCAAATAGCATCTGCCCCCAAATTCAGGCAAGACGATTTGCGCGGTTCCGTCTCTGTTTTCGGCGGCGAACAGATTCTGGCACGCCCGGTAGGACTTTTTCCTTTTTCCACTCCACACTTTGTATGTCGTGTTTCGCGAACGAATCACTATTTTGTATGTTTGCCCCTGGATTCGAGATACTCAGATTTGGTGTCTTGCTCCATGCAAATATGGTGTCAATGACTTCCAACTGCACTAACTGCAACTGCAACTGCAACTCCCACTCCGTCCCTGCCGGAGGAGTGACCTACGGGTCCCAAGCGGCCTCCATTTTCGCCATGCCAGTGGAACAGGTGACTCAGGCCACCACTGGACTGTTCTTCGGGACCATGCTCCCACCAATGAGCTTCAATGCCCCAGAGCCATCGCAGGAAGATCCGAAGAAGTCGATCTTTGATCGGCTTACCACTACTACGGCCCCTCTCAACGGGCCGTCCAAGTCCAACACCTCGGTCTTTAACAGACTAGGCCAAAGCTCGAGTGGGCCCGTGAAGAAGCCCGCAATACCCGAAGGAGTTATCCTGAAGCGGATAGCTATCCCGGCCCCAATAAATGAAGTCATCAAAGCGGCTTCTCCTGCTAAAGGGTCAGTCTTTGCAAGACTGACCGTTCCGACTCCCACTTCGGGAACAGTCACCAAGGCTGCCTCCCCTGCCCAAAGGTCAGTCTTTGACGGATTGGACGTTTCTTCTCAGCGGGCGTCAGTCTTCAATAGGCTAGCACCAACAACAACCCTTCACCAGAGCAGGGGGAATAATGAAGCCACCCCCATAGCTGAGCCAATACCGTCTGCAAGACATGCTCGACATCGCCACTGGCGCCGAGTGAGGAAAATTGGGGGCAGTTCCCCTTCTGGATTGACTCCACCAGCTCCGATGGTGGAAATTGATGCCGTTGTTCCAACTGGGAACAGATTTGAACCACTCAGGAGGGTGCACAAGAATTCTTCGACCGCTGTGCTAAAAAGATCTCCTCCACCTGTAGAGAACGTTACAAAGGCAAAACCAGAATAGCCCCCTCAGCGGTTGTCCTCCAAAATTCATAAGGTCTGGCGAAGAGTCCAAGACTCGGTGATCGACAAGGACTACTCCCGTCGATCCAAGAAAATCAAAGTTCAACAAGAAGAGGACCATCCCGCCGCCACACTACGGAAAGTATCGTCTGCCCGGGTGCCTATTGTAGCAACCCCTTCGGCTCCAACCACCCATAAAAAGAGGAGGCCGGAGAAGATTCCCATGTCTGCAAAGAATCTCAAAGGCACTGAACCCAAACGCTCCAAGTCTGGGGACATGGTAGTGCATACTGTTTATATGGCTTCCGGAAAAGAGGAAAGCCACGCTTCTACGGGTCATCGAACACTTACACGGTCTGTGACAAAGGCTTAGGAGCAACAATAGCAAAATCTCCAGGAGATGCTAATGAAGATGGCCGCGCTCACTGGACCGAAAGAAAGCCCGGAGACGTCATCGGAACAGCGCTAGGAGAAGGAAACCGATGTCGAATTTCTCCGAAGAATGCTCGAGAAGAAAGACAAAGAGGCTGCGGAACAAGCTGCCAATATAAAACAAATGGCGTTTTTATTCCAAGGTATGGTCGGGATGATGATACGGCCGGATCCTCCAGCTGAAGCCCTCCAATAATCCTTGAAGACAATAGAGGGGAGACATCAAACTCTCTTCCGGCTCTATCAGCAGCCAAGGAAGAGACCATCTTTAAAGCTGCCCTTGACGACTGATCAGTCGAAAATAATGTATTTTTAACACGACAATTTCCCTATCATTTGCACTCATTTAGAAGTGTTCGGTATTCATATTTCACATATTAGCAAATCAGTCGTTAAATATCAGATTTCATGTGTTAGACTTTTAAACCGGCACTTTAAGGGAAATTGACCGAATTTCATGGCATCGCATCATCTCTGTATTTGCGCAACACTTGTCTTGAGTCTGTGCAGGAAAATCCGGAAGAAAAGCCAAAATTATCATTTTTTGCTGATCAAACATTACGCCAACTCAAAGACCTGAGAGCTGGTAGCAATACAGAATGAATTACAATATTCAACATATCACAAAAAGCCCCATACATCAGCCCAAGAAAGCACCAGAGAGCCCAAGCCCCAATTCTCCAAAAGAGCCGCGGAACCGCGGCAGGAGCCGGCTTGCGCCGCGGTTCCGCGGCGTCTTGGCCCCATCAGCTTCCCATTTTCAGCGCAAAATTCATCTCTCGAGGCCCACATTCATTTAAGATGCCTCAAATTCCAAAATTCTCTCGAAGCTACTGCCAGATCAGCAAAGATCATTAAGCAAGGCTAATCTTAATTAAGCTCCTAACAAACTATTTCTAGAAGCTTCCTCCTAACTAATCACATCTAGAAGCTTCTCCTCTAACTAACTTTTGGAGGGAAATTCAAATCTCCTCAACAAACTTTTGGAGGGAAATTCAAATTCTAATCCTAGATCTAGGGTTTGGGGAAGTCTATAAATAGAAGTCTAGACCTAGGGTTAAAGGTTAATCAATCTTTAGTTAGTTAATCTTTGATATTCCTAAATCTCTAATTCTTCATCTTCTTCCACAAGTCTAGTGACAAGGCTTGTGCAAAACCCTAACCCTAATTCCACTCCAAATTCAAGATCTAGAGTACCAATCAAGCGAGAAGCCTTCAACCTTTTAGGAGCCGAGCCGATCTCCAATCGAGCAAGTGATCCAAGCCGATCCGCGACTCACGGAGCCGAGCGAAGCCAAATCGACGATCGAGTTCTTCCTCTTGTAGTTCTTGAGCGAATGTAATGAAATTGTTGATATAAATAAAAGGTGAAATTCTTTAATCTTGCTTTCTTTAAATTCTTGCATTATGATTAGATCTCAATTTGTAATTGTGGTTCTTGTTGTGATATTTGAGTAAAACTCCGCTCGTAAAGGAGTCGAGACGATCAATAGAATGATAATGTAACAAATCTTAAAACGATTTTTAAGTCCTACGAGTTTTGTAAACCCTAGCAAGTTCAAGAATCGATGACCTAGTTTCGTTGCGATACTTTCTTGATTGTTATCGCTCGAAATTAGGGATCTACGATCGTTTCTTGAATTTACTAGAGACTAGAATGTGAATGATATCGACGAAAGAACAAGGGATAAGATGAAACCCTAGTTTCACTAGAAATCCCTAATTCTTGTCGATCATCATCGATCTAGTATCAATTCATCGAAGGATAAGAATACGTCATCGTAAGATTGCATCACATCTATAGATCCGATCGATTCCTACGAGCCTCATTTCGATTCTTGATATTTGGTTTGGAAAAATCATCAAACTATCAATTCTTGATTCTATCTTTTTCTTGTTATTAGATCTAGTTTTTCTAATTCTTGAACTTCAAATACAAATCTTGAATTGTTTTGTTTTGTTTTCTTTAAAGTTTCGACTCATCTAATTCAAAAGACGAACTATTACACTGTCCCTGTGGACGATCCGCACTCACTTACAATCTATATCCGACACTGTAGTTGATTGCGGTCAAATAATTTTTGGTTATGATTTCTTTACAATTTCCAACTACACAAACAAGAATAATGAACAATCAAATGGCGCCGTTGCCGGGGATCATTTGATTTGATTTACACAACAAGAATTTCATTCAATCAAATGGCGCCGTTGCCGGGGATAGTGCGCTAATTGTTCGTATTTTAAAATTTGAGTTGAAAATTTTATTCCATTACAATTTTTTTTAGATCTAAACTCGCACAAACCCTAATACGTGTTGTGATTTGATTGCGAGGAAATCTGGAATCATTGGAGCTTGGATAAAATTTTTGTGAATATTCCAGAGAGCTAAAGGGAGCAACAGAAGCATTGTCCTAAATTTCTGTGCCGAGATCCCACCATCCAACCGCGATTCCGCGGCAAACACCCCCCTACTGCGGCGGTTCCGCGGCACCTTGGACTGTTCACTGCACCAAACTTTCTCTGTAAGCTTCTCACTTTCTTATCTCCTCCCTCATCTGCTCCAATTAACATTTTGTGTAGATTTCTTTGCAAATAATCGCTGCGCCGCAAAAGCAAAATAAAATTTGTGCGTGTTTTGATTCTTGGTTGTTTGCATAATTAATACGGACATTAAGGGGCACGACCAAATCCAGATTAGGTGGGGAGTTCATTACCCTTCCTAAGCCCCGAAAACCGCAAAACTTGCATCCGCATTTTACCCCAATTAACTAAAAAATATCTAGAGATGACTCTAAGGACCGTCGCGCTCACTTAGGACAAGAGAAGGCCGTGGGTAATTCATTACTTATCCGCGTTTTCTTGTGGTGTCTAAGGCAAGTGTGTCTAAGGCTAGTGGTTATTAATTAGGCCCACTACTTACGTAGTGGAGTACCTTCCCACTTACCTGGCACTTACCTGGCCACAGGGGGACAAAGAGGCAGTGGAGGATTTTATCCTGCGACTTGTCTTTTGGCAGTTAGGAGTGGTCTAGAGTTTGACCTAGGTGACCACTAGATTCTAGGGTTTTGTGTGTTGCATTTGTTGTGTTGCATCATTTTTTTCAAAAATCCGTCCCTTTTCAAAACAAACACCGCATTCATATCATTCCCCTAATTATAAAATCACGCTGCCACTTGTACTAACCCTTTTTAGTGCAAGATAGGCTGGACACGGGATTCTAGTGCCCGACTTGTCCGCGTTCCCTTTCTCATCGACCCTAAAGTCGGTATTTCTACATTTACCCTTTCTTTTACCCACCACCACACCCACATCGATGGATCCACCTCCATCGAACTTCTTTTCCACTAATCCGCCGCCGTTCGTTGGTGCGCAGAATCCACCTCGCATCTCTCTCCAAGAGAGATGCTACCCTACACGAGGCCCCCTTTCCACCTGTCTTTCCACTCCACCAGCCCACCAGCCAACGCGGAAAATTTTCAAATAAAACCCCAATACATCAACCTTCTACCAAAATTTCACGGTCTCGAGTCTGAGGACGCATACGCATTTATCACCAAATTTGAAGATGTATGCGCAATGATGGGTACCTCACAGCTTTCTGTGGATGCTTTATGTCTTCGTCTTCTCCCATTTACCTTGTGCGATTTAGCCGAGAAGTGGCTATATAACACTACCGCACATTCCATTTCAAATTGGGACGAATTCGTCAAAGCATTCCTTAAGAAATTCTACCCACATCAAAAGACAGCTCGAGTCCGTAGCGAAATCTATCAATTCACTCAGCTTCCAAATGAAACATTTTCAAAATGTCTTGAACGTTTCAAGGATTTGTTAGTCCAATGTCCACATCACGGTATCCCGAGATGGGAACTGTGCCGAATCATTTATGAGGGCATTAATCCTAACACAAGACAGACCCTTGAATCAATGTGTCAAGGCAACTTTATGACTCAAGATGATGGGGAAGCCTGGAAATTTCTAGAAGATTTCGCTGAAAAATCTTTACAGTGGGAGGGTGTGAGTCAATCGTCTAGGGATGGCAATGATATTTCCATAGGAGTTAGAGCTGACATTTCAGCTATACAAAAGAAACTTGAGACTATGGAAAACAAATTCTTAGCCGCCCTAAGTCAAATATCACTCTCTAAAACTGTATGTGGATGCTGTTCTGATCCTTCTCACTTGACGGAAGAATGTCCGTTTCAAGGTCATGAGCATACTAATGCCGCATTTCAAAGACCTAGAAATGATCCATTTTCTTCCACACATAATCAGGGTTGGGGGAATCACCCAAATTTTGCTTGGAACCAATCACAATCTCAAAACACAGTTCCAAACACGAATCATTTCCAAAGGGTCCCTCCACCACAACAGCACCCACAACTTCAATTGAGTCAGCACCCCTTCCAATCACAAAACTTCCAAAATCCGGCCAATACTTTTGCACCACATGAAAACGTTTTACAATTGACCGGTACAAATAATACCTCTGCACTAGCACAAACCTTGGATACTTTCATGAAACAATCCATCCAAGGGACAGCAAGTTTGCAATCTTCCGTCGAGAATGTGATGAAGATCATTATCTCTCAAAACGAGAACATCAAATCGATGGAAGAACAAATTGCACAACTAAAAGCCGAAATGCGTGCAAGAGAGAAAGGGAAACTTCCAGCTCAACCTTTACCCAATCCTGGCTATTCACATCATGTGGATGCAATCACGTTGAGATCTGGAAGAGTGCTTAACACTCACGTTGGAGAAGAAATTGATGACACTAATAAATCAATCAATAAAACCCCGGCTGAGACCTTTCCTCACACACACACTTCTACTTCTAATTCTGACCCCAGTTCTTCTACCCCACCACCTTCTTCCGAGCCTATTCTTCGTTTCCCAAAAGGCTCGCCACTTCAGCCCACCTCTTGTACTCCTCCACGGACGATCCCCACTTCTATTCTGGGATCGGTTCCACACACACTTCCTTCTCCTATGATGGACCCAGCGCTTATTGCTAAAGCACCTTATCCTAATCGGTTAAGGGCTAACACACCGAGCCCACATATGGAGAAGATTATGAACATTTTTAAGCAAATTAACATCAACATCCATCTCCTAGATGCTATCCAACAAGTTCCGTCCTATGCGAAAAATCTTAAGAACTTGTGTACTAGGAAGAGGAAGACTCAAGCGCCCAAGAAGATATTCATGGCAAAAACAATAGACACGGATTTCCCCCAACAATTACCGAGGAAACGTAAGGATCCTGGATATCCTACTATTTCCATTTCTATCGGGGAAAAACACATTAATCGTGCTCTACTAGATCTTGGCGCTAGTGTTAACTTGCTTCCTTTCTCAGTCTATGAGCAACTAGGGATCGGAGAGTTGAAGCCTTTGAGCATAACTCTCCAGATGGCTGACCGATTAATCACCAAACCTAGGGGTGAACTGGAGGATGTGTTAATAAAAATCGGGGAATTTATATTTCCTGTGGACTTTATTGTAATTGATACACAGCCTGTAGCGAACCCACGGAATCAAATTCCGGTGATTTTAGGTCGCCCCTTTTTGGCCACTTCCAATGCAATAATCAACTGTCGTAATGGTTCTATGACCTTATCCTTCGGGAATAGGTCAATAGAGCTGAACATTTACAAGTTGGGAAGTGTACCCTCCGAACCTACTGCTCAGGTCTGTTCTGTCGACTTAATGGATGTCGACAGCAGCGAATTTGACGATCCTCATGATACTGATCATGACTCTTTTCTTACGTTGTTGTTTGACCCAACTTTGTATCATACACATACGGACTCTTCCACCGAGATGTCCGGGTCAACAATTAACACTGATTATGAACTGATTTTAGAGTCTGAAGATCACCCCGCACTTTTTGATGAAATTATTCATCGGGGTATAGATGGAACTTTTGAGGAAATCTTCGCTGATGAACTCGCATTTTTGAATGGCACGGGTGTTGAGATGAATCATCTCCGAATCAATGAAATTGAACCTCCACCCCTTCTTTTGAACTGTAAAAAGAATGCGAGTAATCCATCACATACACTGCATCGTCTCTCCAAAATGAGACGCACACACATTCTATTCCACCACTTACCCTTTCCCCACTTCTTCTTCCACCAACCCGAGCACTGCATTGATAAAATTTTCGAATGGTTGGTGTTGACGTTTGGTCTTTGCAAAGCTTGGCATCAACCACTGATTTTTGACCCCCTCATATGATTTTCAAAGATTAACATTGCATAACTCAAGTTTGGGGGGGGGGTATATTTTTTCTGGCTCTTGAAAAGATAGTTTTTACAAAATTTTGAGCCAAAAATAAGTTTGGGGGAGGATCTTCACTTAAATATTTTGCCCCCACTAATAATTCCTCCCAAGCTTACAGGTTTTGCGAGATTTAGCAGAAGGCAACAATGAGGACATTGTTGAAAACAAGTTTAGGGGAGGTTTGCGCTTATTTTCGCATTATTTGCATATCATTTGCATAAGCACAAAACATTTCTTTAAAAACTTATAAAAATTTAAAAAAAAATTCAAAATCCATAAAAATTTAAAATTTTCAAAATATAAAAATATTTTAACATTTTAACATTTTTTTTTACATAAATAAGATAATAAAAGTTTAGATAGTGAAAAAATTACATCCATAAGATTAGAAAATTTAAGAAAACCAAGAAAATTAGAAGTTTTCTTATACGAACTAGTAATAAGTAGTTATGAGCCGTTGTCCCAAGGGTTAGTAAGATGAAAGACGTCACTAATCTGAGGATAAAAATAAGTCTGAAAAATAGTTTCTATTCTGGAAGCCAAACATTTTGAACGTTGATACCCTGCTATTCGCACTTACACACGTCTTAAAGCCTGGGATAGTAGAGAATACCTTGAAATGCTCTTGTCTTAAACCCAAAAGTATGAAGGAAATAAAAAAAAATGAATGAAGAAAATATAAAGTGGTGAGAAAAATGGACACTGGTTTTGTTATCACCAAGGGCAATAAAAAATATATAGCGAGGGTGCCTCTTCACCTAGTGCCCTAAGGCCAACTGGTCTGGGAGTCACTGCTATGCCTGAGGTGGAGCAAGACGAGGAAAATACACCAAATAAGCAAGCACATGAGTAATTGGTCGGTTAGTACCTCAAGAAGTATTAACGGTCGCATGAAAGTGTGTGAGCAATCTCATCTAAATATTCATTAATTAAAAAAAGTACCGAGGCTGATGGGCAAGAGTATGATAGCTTGAATTGAATTCTCCGGGTGTAGGGATGTCTTTACACACACGCAGGGTTATATGATCGATGTTTGGAATAAAGATATGAATGAAGAATAAGACGATGTTTTATTGAGGGAGGACGTGATTTCTGACATCTTTTCATGACCATTAAGATAGGGCTCATGACAACCGAAAAGTTAGCTTATTGGAAACCCTAATTTTCAAGGCTTTTCTTTTGCAATTCTTTTCTTTAAATGTAATATTCATGATATTTCTTTTATTATTGGATTTTGTGGGTGCAATCCGCTGAAACCCTCAGGAGACAACACTCCTCCTACTAGGGACACCTAGAGCTTTAAAGGCTTGTTGCGCGTGCTCAGTGCAATCGTGTTGCCTACGAAAGTGTGCTAGTTAGTTTTTCTCTTTCTTTATTTTCTCCTTCTCTTTTTAATAAAACAATTCGCTCGAGACGATCGAAATTAAGTTTGGGGGAATTTGATCAGTCGAAAATAATGTATTTTTAACACGGCAATTTCCCTATCATTTGCACTCATTTAGAAGTGTTCGGTATTCATATTTCACATATTAGCAAATCAGTCGTTAAATATCAGATTTCATGTGTTAGACTTTTAAACCGGCACTTTAAGGGAAATTGACCGCATTTCATGGCATCGCATCATCTCTGTATTTGTGCAACACTTGTCTTGAGTCTGTGCAGGAAAATCCGGAAGAAAAGCCAAAATTATCATTTTTTGCTGATCAAACATTACGCCAACTCAAAGACCTGAGAGCTGGTAGCAATACAGAATGAATTACAATATTCAACATATCACAAAAAGCCCCATACATCAGCCTAAGAAAGCACCAGAGAGCCCAAGCCCCAATTCTCCAAAAGAGCCGCGGAACCGCGGCAGGAGCCGGCTTGCGCCTCGGTTCCGCGGCGTCTTGGCCCCATCAGCTTCCCATTTTCAGCGCAAAATTCATCTCTTGAGGCCCACATTCATTTAAGATGCCTCAAATTCCAGAATTCTCTCGAAGCTACTGCCAGATCAGCAAAGATCATTAAGCAAGGTTAATCTTAATTAAGCTCCTAACAAACTATTTCTAGAAGCTTCCTCCTAACTAATCACATCTAGAAGCTTCTCCTCTAACTAACTTTTGGAGGGAAATTCAAATCTCCTCAACAAACTTTTGGAGGGAAATTCAAATTCTAATCCTAGATCTAGGGTTTGGGGAAGTCTATAAATAGAAGCCTAGACCTAGGGTTAAAGGTTAATCAATCTTTAGTTAGTTAATCTTCGATATTCCTAAATCTCTAATTCTTCATCTTCTTCCACAAGTCTAGTGACAAGGCTTGTGCGAAACCCTAACCCTAATTCCACTCCAAATTCAAGATCTTGAGTACCAATCAAGCGAGAAGCCTTCAACCTTTTAGGAGCCGAGCCGATCTCCAATCGAGCAAGTGATCCAAGCCGATCCGCGACTCACGGAGCCGAGTGAAGCCAAATCGACGATCGAGTTCTTCCTTTTGTAGTTCTTGAGCGAATGTAATGAAATTGTTAATATAAATAAAAGGTGAAATTCTTTAATCTTGCTTTCTTTAAATTCTTGTATCATGATTAGATCTCAATTTGTAATTGTGATTCTTGTTGTGATGTTTGAGTAAAACTCCGCTCGTAAAGGAGTCGAGACGATCAATAGAATGATGATGTAACAAATCTTAAAACGATTTTTAAGTCCTACGAGTTTTGTAAACCCTAGCAAGTTCAAGAATCGATGACCTAGTTTCGTTGCGATGCTTTCTTGATTGTTATCGCTTTAAATTAGGGATCTACGATCATTTCTTGAATTTACTAGAGACTAGAATGTGAATGATATCGACGAAAGAACAAGGGATAAGATGAAACCCTAGTTTCACTAGAAATCCCTAATTCTTGTCGATCATCATCGATCTAGTATCAATTCATCGAAGGATAAGAATACATCATCGTAAGATTGTATCACATCTATAGATCCGATCGATTCCTACGAGCCTCATTTCGATTCTTGATATTTGGTTTGGAAAAATCATCAAACTATCAATTCTTGATTCTATCTTTTTCTTGTTATTAGATCTAGTTTTTCTAATTCTTGAACTTCAAATACAAATCTTGAATTGTTTTGTTTTCTTTTCTTTAAAGTTTCGACTCATCTAATTCAAAAGACGAACTATTACACTGTCCCTGTGGACGATCCGCACTCACTTACAATCTACATCCGACACCGTAGTTGATTGCGGTCAAATAATTTTTGGTTGTGATTTCTTTACAATTTCCAACTACACAAACAAGAATAATGAACAAACAAATGGCGCCGTTGCCGGGGATCATTTGATTTGATTTACACAACAAGAATTTCATTCAATCAACGACTATATAGCTCAACAGATATGAGCTCACCAGGCGAGCGAAGCGGCTGGCCAAATCGTTAAGACTGGACGACCCTATCCGGGTTGGTACGATCAAATAAATTACCCGCCAGGATATACGATCCCTAAGTTCCATGTGTATAAAGGGACAGGAAATCTACACCAGCACTTTGCTCAATTCAGATCCTTATGCGGTAATACTGGGGGTGACGACAAACTGCTGCTTCGCCAATTTGTTGGCAGCTTGTCGGAGACAGCGTTCGAATGGTACTCTGAGCTCCCAAACGACTCTGTCAAGACATTTGCTGAAATGGAGCTACTGTTTACACAAAGGTTCGCAAGTGCCAGCGAACGTACCCCGATCATGGTATTGATCAATGCTAGAGTGAAGCCGGGAGAAACCTGGGTTCAATACGCCAATCGGTAGCGGAACCTGTGGTCAAAGTGTGAACAACGTATAAAAGAAGCTCCTGCCGTGGGCATGTTTGTGGGAACTCTCAATTCGCAGGCGACCATATCCCAATTCATGATGTTCTTCAAGACGACCACCTTCCAGGCCTTGATTGACAAGCTGGCCCAAATGGACCAGATGGGCCATAGGCCTTCCTCTTCAAAGTCGGAGCCGCAGAATGAAAAGGGGAAAGGGAAATCGACCTTCGTCGCCAATGCTCAGCAACAGCCGACTGGTCCAAAACCGGCTGATCGCCAAAATGATAGACAACGATTCCTTAACGAAAAGTTAAGACGTAATTACTCGTTTCCGCGGGAGAAAACAAAGAAACTGTTCGAACTGGCGATACGCAATAGGCTCATCAATCTGCCGGATCCGAGACGTCCATTACAACCCGATGACATCACCAAACCCAATTACTGCCCCTACCACCGAGTAGTAAACCATCCAATCGAAGATTGCTTCGTCTTCAAAGGATGGATTGAGGACCAATACAAACAGGCAAATTCGCACTGTCCGAGAATTGGAAAGTAAGCCCGCCCCAGCCGCACGCTCTTAAAAAGGTGGACACGTCGGGGGCATTATGATCTTTTATAGAAGAAGCTCCATGGGAGGTCGCTCTTTCAGCCAAAACGAAAAGAATGTTGAAGGATTTCCGAACATGCCCAGCAGTCAGGTGGAAAAACCTACTGGAACCCGAGGTCATTGAGGGAATGCTGAAGCCGCGCCCGATACCAAGAATTGGTAGCGATGGTCAAAACGCCCATGCCCAGCCGTCAAAGTCTTCAAAAAGTAAGAAGAAGACCAAAAAGCCCGTGACGCCTAATGACAAGCGCACGGACCTGCAAAAACATATTGACGTGTTGGAGGAATACAACCAAAAGGTGCGAACCCAGGTCACACTCCAAGAATTTCTCAACAATAACCTTGAGACTAATGACAATAACGACGGAGATGACTCGTCAGAAGAATCTGAGGATTATGTGGCAAGTTGCCACATGATCTCTCATTCGGCGTTAACTAACGAAGAAGCTCACTTGACATTAGAAGACAGCATTGAGGATCTAAGGGCAGGATCGGAGCCAAAACCCTTGGAGCCGTCTGTAACACCCGAGCCCAATACTACTAATTTCAGTTATCGTTTGAACGTAGTGTGGCACTCATTCCATTTATCTTGCTTGTTTGTTACTTAGTGTAAAATTTTACCCGGCAAATTCATTTCTTCATATAACAATTTTTGGCATCTAAAATAAAATTAAAAATATTCATCTTGGCCTGCTTGACACCCCTAACCCTGTGGTAGCGTCCGTGCATCGTGTTCTCGTCCCGTTCAGTGAAACGGGCGAGTTTGGACGGCTACGTACACGTACATGTGTCCGTTTTGGGGGTATGCTTTTTGATCATAAAACACTTCATTTTAAATTTTGGATCCCGCTTAAAATTCTATTATTTCAATTTCAAATTTTTGGACCCGACCTGGGCGCAATTTGGAAATGTTTTACTTTGCGCCAAAATCCCAAATTTTATTATTTTTAAAACGTCGTATATTTTTCTAAACATACAAAATTTTACTGTTAATTAAAACCTTATACTATATCTTTCATATCTTTTAAATCATTAATTAAATTTTCCCTTAACCAGAAAATCCCTCCCACCAATCAGCCTCCCCCATCTTTCCCGCGGGCCCCACACCCCGTATCTCTCTCTCTCTCTTCTATATTTCAAACCTCATTCCCTCCTCCATTTCTTCCTCACGCGTAACCCAAAACCCCACGAACACTAGTCACCGTGCTCCTCGCTGCCGCAGCCCCAACGCCGACGACACCGTCTCCAACACCCTCGCCTCCTCATCCTCACCTCACCAAGCCCCCTCTTCCTCCTTTCCCCACGTTCCCGTGCACCCTACACCATCTCCACGGCCGCGCACCCCTGCACACACCGCCGAATCTGTCGCCGCCGACGGCCTCGCCTCCGTAGCCCCGGCCTCGCAAGCACCCCTCAGTGAGCATTGCTTCCTTCCTCTTTTCTTTTCTTCTCTTTTTCCCTTCTCTGGTGAGGTTTTCTTGAAATGCAGATTCCTGTCGCGGTCACTGTTGGCTGGCCGCCGGAGCTCCGTCGACGAGGTCGACCGTCACCATCCGTCCCACGGATCATCGTGAGCACCCTTCTCTGATCCTACCTCCTTTCTTCTCTGTTTTTCTTTTCCTTTCTTGATTCCATTTCTTGACATTCACTGTTCATTCCTCGGCCGGAATCCAACGATGCCGACGACGTGACCCGACATTCCAGCAAGGTACCCCGACCCGTGTGGTTCTATTGTTCGTCGTTTGGGTTCATTCCGTGAACCGTGCGCCCGTCGCGAGTTTCCCCGCCGACGTTTCACGTTCCGTTTTCCCGATTCACGACCCGTCGAGGCAAGTACCCCTTGCTACATGCTATACAATATTTACATATATATTATGACACCCTAAACCTGTAAATTTAACCTTGGTACGATCATTTCTCATTTTCATGGACAATATGGTTATATATCATTTTATCTTTAAACTTGGAACCTACAGTTTGAAATTGAACCTAATAACTACATTTACCTGTTTAATCACATTTTTAATATTGACATAGCTTATGGAATTTATCTCTATAGTTTTGTTCCATTTGAACACTCGTGTGCATGTTAACCTGTAATAGCTGTATTGAACCTTTATATAAATCATTGCACCTATAAAGTTCTTAAACTTATTAACATGATTAAAAGGCCATAATTGCCTTATTGCATGCTTATATGGTTGAAATCATATCTGTGACACAATTGATAACGGTAATGCTAATTGAATGAAACTGCCTATTGCTTATCTCATATTGTTGACATCCATGCTTGATTATATAACTGATTGTGAGCACACCTGTGATATCGCTTGCTTCTTGACCTGTCTTGCTACCTACACATTGATTGACCCGACATGGTACCATATACTGCTTGACTTGACATGATGTACCATGACCTGATCCGTTACCTGATCTTGTGTCTGATGCCAACAAACCTGACATGTAGTCCTCATGGACCGTTCCTATTGTCTATCCAGACAAACCTGTTTACCTGATCCTGCGTTGGCATTAGTTTCTTGATTAGTGGATACCTGACTTGACATACACATATAAATTGGGGGTATGGGGAAATCAAAGGTGAAACCTGACTTGTAACTCGACAGTTTACTACCTGTCCTGAGTGTACACATTCATGTTTTGTGTCTAGCGGCATGTCTCGGTTTAAGCCGAGAATATTGTGGCCGTGGTCCTGGGTATGTACGGGATACTATCGAGTGTACACATTCCTGTTTTGTGCCTAGCGGCATGTCTCGGCTGCAGCCGAGAATATTGTGGCCGTGGTCCCGGTATGTACGGGATACAATTGAGTTACATCGATAATTCATCAATTTGATTTCAAAGACTTTAGAATAGAGAACCTGATAGCACAGTTTAGTTTACCCACTGCACACTACCCTACACTGCTCTGATTCATATTATTGTTACCCTTGCTTTATTCATGTTTATATTCGTATTGCCTGTTTATTATGTTATTACTTGATGTTTTGACGCGCTGACGTCTGGGTTTTGCATGGCCCAGATTCTGTACCACTGTCGCAGTCCGAGCAGGAGTACTTCAGCCGACAGGCTGAGCTGTGAGTGTCAGCAGTAGTTAGTTTTCTTTCCTGCATTTATTTCCTGATGTGAGCCCGCATTATGGGACATATATTCCAGTTATTTTGTATTGGATCTTTCGCTTCCGCACTTATTTAGTATTGACTCATGTTATCTTGGATTATGGACATGTTTTAGATAGCTTTATTTTGTTCTTGATATCTCTACAGCCGTAATGTGACTGTGGATGGATACTTCCTACCCACAAGTAGCATGGTTGGCTATGTCACGTACCCCTTTTAGCGTACTCTGGGAAGCGGGGCGTGACATGGTTCTTTTGGTATCAGAGCCATAGGATAGTCGGGTTGATTCTTTTGTAGTTGGGTATTGTACCCAATACACGAATCAGAATACCCGTGTTTAGGAAACATGTCCTGCCACCTTGCCGTTTACCATTCTTGAATCACATTCTTCCTGATTATATCCTTTACGATGTGCAAACTTCCTTTGCATATCAACTCGAAAACCTGATTCCTTGTTATCTCTAGGACTTAGGCGACTTAGGTTGAGTTATGTAATTGTGGCTATGATACCGCGGCATAGTTACAATGCGGCACTCTATTTAAGTATCTTGGAGTTCTAGCCTTGATCTATATTTTGAATCTATCATCATGCTAATGTTGGGTGTTTTGATTTCAGGAATATGGCCGGTAAGAATTTGAAGACGTACCAGAGGCGTGTGGACGAAGCCGCCATTCTTGGAGGGATAAGAGGAATGCTGGAGAATCAAAATAAACAGATCGAGTTGATCCAGCAGTAAGTGGACTCGTTTCAGGAAGGTTTGCAGATCGTTCAGCAGTCAGTGAACAATGTTGGAGCTAAACCAGTCGACCGAGTAGGGACCGTAGCAGATTTCAGACGTTTGGGTTCGTCTACATTTACTGGTTTGGAGGAGCCATTGCCAGCAGAGCAGTGGCTAGTTGACACAGAAAACTTGCTTATTGCGGCACAGATTCCAGATGAGAAAAGAGTTGATGTAGTACGCATTCAGTTAGTAGACTACGCTCGAGAATGGTGGCTTGTGGAGGAGAACCGTTTGCCCAAGCCGATCAAGTGGGCGAATTTTTCAAAGAGTTTCCTAGAGAAGTTCTTCCCACGGACCGCACGGGAGGAAATGGAAGAGAAATTCATCGGGCTAAAGCAGAATGGAGCACCCGTGGATGTGCATGCAGCAGAATGGACAAGACTCAGTAGATTCGCTGGACCTTTAGTTGCCAACGAGACAGACAGGGCACGAAGGTTCATGCACAGCTTGGACGTGGACATCCAGCGGCAGATTGTCTCCCTGAGTTTGACCACTTTCTCACAAGTACTTGCGGCAGCCCGAGAGCAGCAGAGTTTATCTGGGATAAAGGGGAGTTTGCAACAGACAGCAGTTGCGGTAAGGAAGCCAGCATTTGTACCTAACCGAGCTCATGGTCGCAGAGGTATTCCAGTGGACCGTCGAGGTGTAGCACCCATGAAGAAGCCAGTGATCGTTGATCAAAGAAAGAGCATGACCTGTAACTATTGCAATTTACCTGGCCACATGCAAAAGGATTGTCAAAGGAGGTTGGGACTTTGTTTGGTTTGTGGAGCGGCTGATCACGCCGTTGGTGCTTGTCCGTCGAAGCTTCGTATGAGAGATGATTTTCAGAAGCCTCCGCAGAGGCCGTTCCAGGGACAGAAGCAGCTGACTCAAGGACCTAATCAGGCTCGAGCTTTTACCTTGACAGCAGAAGAAGCTAAGGCGTCAGGAGAAGTTGTTTCAGGTACTCTACTCGTTCATGGTTTTCCCGCATTAGCGTTATTTGATTCTGGTGCATCCCATTGTTTTATGTCATCCAAGTTTATAACTACACACTCGATTGACTGCATGATCCTGTCTAGTTTCTGGGACATACACACTGGGAATGGGAAAATCATAGCTAGTAGGGAATGTAAAGATTGTACAGTTGTTGTGTGCGGACGGGAGCTTTTTGCAGATTTCTTGGTGATTGATACGGGCAGCTATGAAGTTGTCTTGGGAATGGATTTTCTTGACACTTTCCACGCTCACATTGATTGTAGGGCAAAGAAAGTAATTTTCCAGATTCCCGGACATCCTGAGTTTACCTTCACTGGAGGAAGCAGTTCTGTCGGGCCAGTCGAGTTTAGGGCTAGGCCGACAAATGATATTCTTGCAGCAATGGAAGTTGATTTAAGTGAAGAACCGGCTGTCGTTCGTGATTTTGTGGACGTATTTGAAGATATATCGGGTTTACCGCCGAAGCGAGACGTGGAGTTCGCAATTGATCTTATTCCTGGTGCAGCGCCAGTGTCCAAAGCGTATTATCCAATGGCACCAGTAGAGTTAGAAGAAGTCAAGAAACGGGTTGCTGAATTGCTTGAAAAAGGTTGGATTCGAAGCAGTAACTCGCCTTGGGGAGCTCCAGTTCTTCTAGTAAAGAAGAAGGATGACACAAGAAGGATGTGCATCGACTATCGAGAATTAAACCGGGTGACAATTAAGAACAAGTACCCGATCCCTCGCATTGGCGAACTTTTCGAGCAGCTTAGTGGCGCGAGGGTATTCTCGAAGCTGGATTTGCGATTCGGATATCATCAGGTCCGAGTGAAAGCAGAAGATATTTGCAAGACGGCGTTCCGAACTCGGTATGGACATTACGAGTACTTAGTGATGCCCTTCGGAGTAACGAATGCGCCGGTGGTATTCATGGACTTGATGATCCGAATCTTTTCACCATTCTTGGACCAGTTTATTGTGGTGTTCATTGACGATATTCTGGTTTACTCGAAGAGTTTTGAGGAGCATGCTGAACATTTGAAGATCGCACTGCAGACGTTGAGACAGGAGAAACTTTATGCGAAGATGAGTAAGTGCGAGTTTTGGCTGGAAGAAGTAGAGTTTTTGGGGCATGTTGTGTCTGGCGATGGAATTGCCGTCGATCCAGAAAAGATTGTAGCAGTTCGAGATTGGCCGATTCCAAAGAATGTTGCGGACATAAGAAGTTTTCTTGGACTCGCCGGATATTACAGGAGATTTGTAGAGAACTTTGCTCGTCTGGCGGAACCGTTGACCAAGCTTACGCGCAAGGAGGTACCTTTTGTATGGACGGATAAGTGCGCGTTAGCTTTTGAGACATTGAAGCAGAAGTTGATAACCGCCCCTATTCTGACCGTGCCAGACAATTCCGGAGGATTGGTGATTCACAGCGACACATCTGGGAAAGGATTGAGATGTGTTTTGATGCAGCATGGGAAGGTTGTAGCGTACGCATCGAGACAGTTGAAGACCCATGAGAAGAATTACCCAATGCATGAATTGGAGCTTGCGGCTGTGATTTTCGCTTTGAAGATTTGGAGACACTACCTTTTGGGCGAAAGGGTCGAAGTTTTTACTGATCATAAGAGCTTGAAGTACGTGTTCACACAGAAAGAGGTTAATATGAGGCAGCGTAGATGGTTGGAGCTGATGGCTGACTACGATCTTGATCTTAAGTACCATCCGGGGAAGGTTAACGTCGTGCCGGATGCGCTTAGTCGGTTACCAGCAATTTAGGTGTTAACTACGCAGAAGGAGATCGTTGCAGATTTTGGAAGATTTGACTTGGAGGTGGTGCTACCGCATTTTGCGGTACAGTTGATGCAGCTGCAAGTACAGTCATCGTTGATCGAGAATATTAAAGCAGCACAATCGCAGGACCTTAGACTGCAAAAGTTTCGAGAACAGGTTGAAGCCGGACTACGAACAGATTTATTGATCCATGTTCATAACATAATATTGCATTTTGTATTCCCCATTCTTATGCATTTTACAATGAAAACAGGTGCTTTTGACCCATGTCTGCTACATGTTACAGGTTACAGGTTCTTGGCGCGAAAACAGTGAAAAACACAAAAGACGACACAAAAGAAGGACTTTTGACCAACAATTAGGAAGATCTTAGTAAAGCCTAGCAGAAGAACGGTTCACCATCAACAAGGAAACGCAAGATCCAAATTTGCAAGAAAAACGGTTAAAAGATCCATTGCAAAGTGTTCACTGAAGATCTAGAATTAATACAGAAGCCAATTTGATAAAATGAATAAAGAATCAGGAAGCCCAAAAGATACCAAGGCAGCCCAGAAAAAATGATGAGCTGAACTCACCAATGGGCCGCGGAACCGCGGCCCAAGCGCGCCCATGCCGCGGTTCCGCGGCTGTTTGAAGCCCTAATGCACAGAAATTTTTACCATAATTCTTTGGCGGCTTTGGAAAGATTTTCTAGGGGTATATTTGTAATTGTAGACATGCGGAGCAATTGTAAACCTAGGGTTTCTATGTCCTATAAATAGAACCCAAAACCTTGTATTTTCTCATGCCTCTACTCATGAATAAAATTCTGTTTTCTTGAAGTTAGAGCGCATCAAAAGTAAGTAGGTTATTTTCCTTGCAGTAGTTGTAGTTTTTCATATCTGCCCTAGGTAAATTATTTTCTCGCCTTCTTCTAATTTAGTTTAGCTTTTATTAACTCGCAATCGATGTTTTCTCTCTTTAATAAAATCATGTCTTTTTTCATCCCCTCAATGAGCGAGTAGTTTCCTCGCTTGTTAGGGTTAGGAATAGGGAAGGATTTGAGAGATGAAGATCTCTCATCTCTTTTCGTTGCCAAACTTTTATGAACATTAGAACTCCATGCATACCTTCTTATTCCGCTCCCTACGGCACTTTTACCCTCAAGGTAGCGGTGATTCAGTAGTCTAAAGGCCCGGATTTTAAGGTTTTCCATGGAGGTTAGGGTAAAGATTAAGAAAGGAAGGACAAGGATCTAGAGAGAGAATCAATCTTCCCAATCATCCTAATCCCCTTTGTTAAGATTTACCATAACACTAATATGAAATCTTTAATTAAAGGCAATGGAAAGAGATGTAGATCTTTGTTTACCAAATTTTCCCTAAACCTAATCCTAGCAAGTTTCTAATCCTAGTATCATACAACTTCAATTTTTAGGCTTAATTATAAATCCAAACACCATTTGGAATTAACTTGTAAGAACATAAAGGAGATTTACGCATCCCTGTGGACCGACCCGTATTCACCGGCTAGCTTCATGCGACGCCGTTCTTGATTGCGGTAAATATTTTTGATCGACAAAACATCTCTTAATCAAATGGCGCCGTTGCCGGGGATGGCGTAAAATTTTCTTTTTGTAATTTCGGGTTAATATAAAATCTAAAAAATCATAAAAATCTGAAAAATTCCAAAAATAAAAAAAAATTATCATCTTTTATTGTTTGAAGGGTTTCTTTGTGAATCTTTGCAGGGTTTGACGGATCTGAAACAACACAGAAGGCAAATCAGAAAAGGGTATATCAAAACAGCAGGAGATTGAAAGTACAGAGCAGCTGAAGAAAGTTGGACACCTGAAGCCTTCTTTGCGCCGCGCTTCCTCCGCGGTAGCCGTCTCCTGCCGCGCAACCGCGGTCTTCTGAAGCCTTCTCTGGGAAAAAATTGCATGGTTTGATTTATTTCTCCTTCCTCTGCAAATCCCCATATATCTTCTGTCAAATCTTATGCAGGATTCTTTGCGCTAAAAATCTTCTTCCCCCTTCCAATAAATTGATTTTCTGCAGGATTCTTTGCGCCGCGCTAAAAAGCAAATTGATTGCAAGTGATTTACTGCTTTGCATACTTTAATCTGACTTTAAGGGGCTATTGACCAATTCAGATTGGGTGGGGATTTCATCACCCTTCCCAGGACCCCAAAAATCACTTAAAGCATTTGCATTGACCACTTTTAATTTAAAAAATATTAGACTCAGCCCTAAGGACGTCGAGCTCAATAGGACAGAGGACTAGTATAGGCATCAGCCGTTTATCCTAACCTGTCTTTGCGGTGCCTAGGCAAGTGTGTCAAGGCTAGTAGTTTTTAATTAGGCCCACAGCGTGGTTCCTTCCCACTTACCTGGCACTTACCTGGCCGTAACGGATGGTGAAGAGGCGGTTTGAGGTCCTATCTCTAGCCCTTTGGAACAGTTAGGAGCTGTCTAGCTGACCTAGGTGACCCTAGACTTAGGCCTGATTGTGCATGTGCGGTTAATTGCATTTGTGTCACTAGTCTCTTTTCAAAAAAAAAAAAAATCTTTTTGCAAAAGCTCACTTAAAAAGAAAAAGGAAAATCTTTTCAAAACTTGCAACTTGTCACTAAAGAAATCTTTGCACTCACTCACTCACACTTCTTCTTCTCATTGACGTTTTCTTACCTTCACATTCTGTCCTTCATCTTTCGACTACACTAACC
The DNA here is from genome assembly GCA_030015575.1 of Agapanthus africanus. NCBI lineage: Eukaryota > Viridiplantae > Streptophyta > Magnoliopsida > Asparagales > Amaryllidaceae > Agapanthus > Agapanthus africanus. The sequence goes on from JASDDO010000014.1 coordinate 14,434,151, forward strand.
CTTTTAGTGTATGTCCGGTTGGACTAGGTACCCTAGCGCCCGGTTAGTCCGTGTTTCGTTGGTACCGACCGACGAACCTTTCGACTCCGAAGTCGAAATCTTGTCCACTTCTTCACTTTCACCATCACATTCTTCCGAAGGTATGTCGGGATACGATCCTAACAACACCTTACCAACGGGAAGGATTCCACCTCCGTTAGGTGCGAATAACCCGAATCTTCCGCCTGTCGAAGCGCCCGCACGAGTCGCGCTCCAGGATCTTTTCTACCCCATCCGCACCGCCCTTCCTACTTGTCTTTCCCTTCCACCGGCTAATGGGGACAATTTTGAGATCAAACCCCACTTCATCAATATGCTGCCTAAGTTTCATGGTTTGGAATCCGAAGATGCATATATCTTTATCAACAAATTCCAAAACGTTTGCGCCATGATGAAAACTACCCAATTAAGTGATGACGCTATAAGGCTAAGGGTCATTCCTTTCACCTTATGTGACCTAGCCGAGAAGTGGCTATACATCACCGCATCACACTCAATTAGAAATTGGGACGAGTTTGTGAAAGCTTTTCTTAAAAAGTTCTATCCTCATCACAAAACTGCTAAAATCTGTAATGAGATTATACAATTTTCACAGCTTCCTGCTGAACCATTTTGGAAATGTTTTGAAAGATTCAAAGACCTACTCGTTCAATGCCCTCACCATGGGATCGAAAGATGGCAACTTTGCCAAACATTATACGAGGGATTGAACCCGGCAATGAAGCAGTTGCTAGAAACCATTAGTCAAGGTCACTTTCTGTCAAATCTAGTGAGGAAGCGTGGCAGTTTCTTGAGGATCTTAGTGAACAAACAATTCAGTGGGAGAGCACCAAGACCACATCATTATCTTCTTCTATTGGTCAACCTAGGACAGGCATACATCAAGTAGAGATGTCAATTGCTATGAAGGCCGAGATGGCCGCTCTTACGAAAAAGCTAGAAGCGCTTGAGACCAAAATCTCAGCACCTTCTCCTGCCCCTGTTGTGCTCCCACGAACTGTTTGTGCTTGTTGTTCGGATCCATCACATCTCACTGAAGAGTGTCCTTACACTGCATCCACTCAAGGACAAGATCAAGTCAATGCTGTCTTTCAGCAACGACAAAGAAATGATCCATACTCTTCAACATAGAATCCGGGTTGGAAGAGCCACCCTAATTTCGCTTGGAACCAAAATCAATAATCCCAAGGAAACAACAATTTTCAAAGGGCTCCTCCTCCACAACAACAAGCACCTCCACAAACTCAATTTCAGCAACCTCTCCAACAGCAACCTTACCCAAATCAGATGAACAATTTTGTGCCCAACAATTTTGTTCCCCCTCAAAATGCTGTTAGCTCGCTCGAAAGAAGTCTAGAAGCATTCCTAAAATAATCTGCACAGTCCACAGCTAGGATAGAGACTTCTGTTCAATCTTTGGTGCAAAACAGTGCCTCACATGATCAAAGCATCAAAGCTATTGAGGCACAAATTGCACAACTCAACGCAGCATTGAAAGAGCGAGAGAAAGGAAAGCTTCCGTCTCAACCACTCCCAAATCCTGGTTACGCACATGTTGCACATGAACAGCAGAATCATAACGTGAATGCTGTGACCACGTTGAGATCCGGAAAAGTGCTGCAAAACAATGTGGGTATTAACCATGACACCTCGGCCGGTGGTTCATCTTCTTCATCTTTTCCTTCTTCATCTTCCTTTTCTTCTTCATTAGAGCCTATTCTCCATCCTTCACATGGCTCTACCTCTCACAGCTCGAACGGACCCTCTTCTCACAACACGAACACATCTACACGGGGTTCCGTTCCAACTCAACAATCTGATCCGCAAAAATTGGACTCAACAACTTTTCAAAATGTTCCTTTTCCAAATCGGTTGAGATCCAATAAACCAACTCCACAGATGGAGAAGATTGTAGAGTTGTTCAAACAGGTTAGCATAAATATCCCTCTTTTGGATGCAATCCAACAAGTTCCTTCATATGCAAAAATCTTAAAGGACTTATGCACCAAAAAGAGGAAGTCACAAGTACCAAAGAAAGTTTTCGTGGCTAGTGCTATTAGTGATGCTCTTGTCAATTCTTTGCCCCCAAAGCACAAGGACCCCGGTTGTCCTACTATTTCGATCGCAATTGGGAACAAGACCATCAATAGAGCACTATTAGATCTTGGTGCTAGTGTCAATTTGCTACCTTATTCGGTGTACGAACAATTAGGCGTTGGAGAGCTTAAGCCTACTCATTGCACTCTCCAAATGGCCGACCGATCAATCACCCATCCTAGGGGAGAGTTGGAGGATGTGTTAATTAGAGTAGGGGATTTCATTTTCCCTGTTGACTTTATTGTTATGGATACACAGCCTGTCGCTAACCCCCGTAATCAAATTCCGGTGATACTTGGTCGACCATTCCTCGCGACTTCTAACGCGGTAATCAACTGTCGTAATGGTTCAATGAATCTATCTTTTGGCAAGATGACAGTTGAACTCAACATTTTCAAGTTAGGAAGTCAGCCTTGCGAGCCTAATTCTAGCGTACTTGATGTGTGCTCGATCGATGAGATCGCGGAGGAGGACTGTGAGTTCGAGAATTTCATGTTTGATCACAGCAAATTCGACGCCACTAGTGCGTTCCTCCTAGAATCCGACACATCTTTCACGACGGACAAAGATTATGAGTGTTTCACCTTTGTTGATGATCTTGAAGACTCTCCACTCGAGTTTGAGTCTTTTTCTTTTTCGAATGAGTTAGTTGAACCATCCGACTCGGTAGCGTACACTCAATTTGAACCTTTGATGGAATCCTTCGAGTTTGAAACAGTTACTCCATTGTTACCATCTATTGTTTCACCACCTAAACTCGAACTTAAGCTTTTGCCGTCGCACCTAAAATATTCTTATCTAGATGAAAATGAGACCTTACCAGTTATCATATCGGCCTCTCTAGCTCTTGCGCAAGAGAAGGCTCTTTTAACGGTCTTATACAATAATCGGCAAGCTTTCGGATGGTCTATGGCGGACATCAAGGGGATTAGTCCCCTCATAGTCGAACATCATATACACTTGATGGATGATGCCAAGCCGGCAAGGGATCCACAAAGACGCCTCAACCCCATTATGAAAGAGGCGGTCAAGAAGGAGATTGTTAAGTGTCTTGATAGCGGTATCATTTACCCTATCTCGGATAGCTAATGGGTTAGCCCCATTCATGTCGTGCCAAAGAAATCGGGCATCACGGTCATCACCAATGAGGCAAATGAGTTAATTCCCACTCGCACCCAAACTGGGTGGCGAGTTTGCATCGACTACCGAAAACTCAATGCCGCGACAAGGAAGGACCACTTTCCTTTACCATTTATTGACCAAATGCTAGAACGATTGGCGGGGCACGAATTCTACTGCTTTTTAGATGGCTATTCCGGTTATAATCAAGTCCCCATAGCCAAAGAGGATCAAGACAAGACTACATTTACTTGTCCCTTTGGCACTTTTGCTTATCGTCGCATGCCCTTTGGGTTATGCAATGCACCCGCTACATTTCAGCGGTGTATGATGGGGATCTTTTCGGACATGGTGGAGAAGTTTTTGGAAATTTTTATGGATGATTTCTCCATTTTTGGTGACTCCATCGATGAGTGTTTACGACATCTTGACGCAGTTCTCACCCGCTGTAGGGAAAAGAACCTAACTTTGAATTGGGAGAAGTGCCACTTTATGGTACGAGAAGGCATTGTTTTAGGACATGTCATCTCGCAAAACGGCATAGAGGTTGATAGAGCTAAAATCGAAGTCATTTCTAATCTTCCTCCTCCTAAATGCGTCAAAGATATCCGAGCTTTCCTTGGCCATGCCGGTTTTTATAGACGGTTCATCAAGGACTTTAGCAAGATTGCTAGACCCTTGACTCTCTTGCTGGCCAAGGACACTACTTTTGTATTCGACTCAACTTGCATGGAAGCGTTCGAGTCTTTGAAACATTCACTCATTTCTGCGCCCATCCTTTCATCTCCAGACTGGACGCACCCTTTTGAAATTATGTGCGACGCATCAGATTTTGCCATTGGTGCTGTTCTTGGGCAGCACATTAACAAGATGCCGCATGTAATTTACTACGCTAGCCGAACATTAAATAAGGCCCAATTAACCTACACAACAACAGAAAAAGAGTTTTTAGCGGTTGTGTTTGCCCTTGAAAAATTTCGGCCTTATTTAATCGGCTCTCCAGTTATAGTGTACACGGATCACTCAGCTCTTCGCCACCTTTTTGCGAAGAAGGATGCTAAGTCTAGGCTAATACGTTGGATCCTTTTGCTGCAAGAATTTGACCTTGTTATAAGGGACAAAAAGGGATGTGAAAACGTAGTGGCCGATCACCTTTTACGACTTCCTTCTTCGCCTACACTTGAACTGCCTATCACTGATGCTTTCCCCGATGAGCAACTCTTGACCGTTTCTTGCGAACCATGGTTCGCCGATATTGTAAACTACTTAGCCACCGGCTTGATACCTAAAGATTGGTCGAAACAAGACAAACTACGATTTTTGTCCCAAGTAAAGCATTTTTACTGGGATGAACCTTATCTTTTTAAATATTGTTCCGACCAAATCATTCGTCGGTGTGTGCCAGAAAATGAGGTTAAGAGTGTGCTGTCTTTTTGCCACGATCAAGCTTGTGGCGGGCACTTTGGCCCAAAGAAGACAGCCGAGAAAGTTTTGCAATGTGGTTTTTATTGGCCACGACTCTTCGAGGATGCATTCGAATACTGCAAAACTTGCTCCCGGTGCCAACACTTGGGCCGGATATCACGGAGAAACGTATGCCGCTCCAACCAATTTTGGTTGTAGATATTTTTGATGTTTGGGGTATAGATTTTATGGGACCATTTCCTAACTCTTTTGGAAATGTGTATATTCTTTTGGCTGTTGACTATGTCTCAAAGTGGGTCGAGGCTGTACCAAGTCGAACGAATGACAACAAGGTTGTCGTTCGGTTTATAAAAGAACACATATTTTCTCGATTTGGGCACCCTCGTGCGATAATAAGAGATAATGGTTCTCACTTTTGCAATAGGACTTTTGAGTCTCTAATGCGCAAATACTCTATCACCCATAAGCTGTCAACGCCATACCATCCCCAAACATGTGGGCAAGCCGAGGTCTCGAATCGGCAAATTAAGCAAATCTTGGAGAAAACGGTTTCTAAAAACCGTAAAGATTGGTCACTCAAATTAATCGACGCGCTATGGGCTTTCCGTACTGCATACAAGTCCGATCTTGGCATGTCTCTATACCGGCTTGTCTACGGGAAGGCGTGCCACCTCCCAGTAGAAATTGAGCATAAGGCATTTTGGGCCATTAAAGAGCTAAATTTATCTTTAGGAGATGCGGGAAGCAACCGAAAGCTGCAGTTAAATGAACTAGAAGAGCTGCGGGATGAGGCATATGATAATGCCGTAATTGCTAAGAACCGAGTTAAGGTATTTCATGATAAAAACCTTTTGCGAAAGACATTTAAACCAGGTCAACAGGTTTTATTATATGATACTCGGTTACATTTTCATCCCGGCAAGCTCCGTTCTAGATGGAAAGGACCTTTTGTAGTCCGCACCGTTTATCCGCACGGTGCGGTTGATCTGGAAAACCCGGAGGACGATACGCTTTTCAAAGTAAATGGGCATCGTTTGAAACCGTTCCTCACAGCGGACCCTTCGGATGAGCTCCTGTTCTTGCAGGAGCCGATCTACACTGAGTAATTTTCCTCCGCGTTCACCCCCAGATTTCTTTTTCCGAAACATTATTTCAAATAAGTTTGGGGGTGTGTATATAATTTGTAAATATATATTCTCAAAATACCATAAAAAAAAATCAAAATGCGGGGCCGGGCAGTGAGGGCACTGCTTTGCTCAAGTTTGGGGGAGAGGGTAGTGTTTATAGTTATCCCTTGTATTGCATATTGTATATATTTCTTTTCCTTTTGCATATTTAATTTCTGCACTGCATCTTTATATAAAAAATCATAAAAAATTGAAAATTTGAAAAATAAAAAAATTAGAAAACAGAAAAAACCCAAAAAAATTGAAAAAAATTCAAAAATTATAAAAATTAATGTATTCAATTCTGGTTAATTGACTTGAGTTTGATAAATAGGTTAACTGGCTAGGAAAAACTAAATCTTAGACTTAGCAAATTAAAAACCCTAAAAATAACCTTCCTTAGAGTTTAACAGTGAAAAGTATATGTCTTTGTAGGTTATTTAGAAATAGGCAAATTTTGGGTTCACTTCTTGGGCTAAGTCAAAATGAGGGAAGAGTATTGATGTTCTTATTAGAGAATAAGTTTGAAAAATAGTTCCTAGCTTAAGTCTGGATTCTGAAAACATATACCCTACAAAATGCACAAACACGCACCTTAAAACTTGGATTAGTAGAAGAGACCTTGAAATACTCTTGTCTAAAGTCCTTAGCACAATGAAAATAAATTAAAAAAAAGTGAATAAAGAAAAAATGGACACTGGTTTTTGTGATTACTTAAGGCTGTAAAAATAGAAAAATATTTAGCGAGGGTGCTTCATCACCTAGTGCCTTAGACCAACTGGTTTAGGAGCCACTGCTAAAAGCCTTGGGTGTTGCAAAACTAGGAAGTACGCCTTAAAATGCTAACGCATCTTGTAATCGGTTGTTGGTACCTCAAGAAGTATTAACAGTCGCATGAAGGATGTGAAAGCGAAAATTCACCAATTAATAAGTGCTTTGGACAATGGACGAGAGTACGATTGCTTGATTTGAATTTCCAAGTGTAGGGGTGATATTTACACACACGTGGGGATATGTGATTAGAGTTTAGATAAGAGAAAGGAATAAAGAATAAAACTTGTATCTTTAATAAAGTTGAGAGAAATTCCTAAGTGGAGATGGAACCCTAGAAGGAAAACTTAAAAAATGCCGAGAGCTAGGTAATTCTACAGGATATATATAATCTTAAGTTAGATGATAAGGAAGTGTGAAGAATATGGGTGGATAATTTGCGAGTCGACGATAATAGAATTCCTTGTTAGAAAACCCAATTGGAGAACAAAAGTCGAAAGGCCAAATTGATAGGATTTTGTGGGTGTAATCCGCTGAAAACCCTCAGGAGACAACACTCCTCCTACTAGGGACACCTAGAGGTTTAATGGCTTATTGCACGTGCTCAGTGCAATCGCGTTTCCCTGCGAAAGTGCGGCTAGGTTAGATTTTTATTTAAATAATAAGTTTGCTCGAGGGCGAGCAAATGATAAGTTTGGGGGTATTTGTTCATAACATAATATTGCATTTTGTATTCCCCATTCTTATGCATTTTACAATAAAAACAGGTGCTTTTGACCCATGTCTGCTACATGTTACAGGTTACAGGTTCTTGGCGCGAAAACAGTGAAAAACACAAAAGACGACACAAAAGAAGGACTTTTGACCAACAATTAGGAAGATCTTAGTAAAGCCTAGCAGAAGAACGGTTCACCATCAACAAGGCAACGCAAGATCCAAATTTGCAAGAAAAACGGTTAAAAGATCCATTGCAAAGTGTTCACTGAAAATCTGGAATTAATACAGAAGCCAATTTGATAAAATGAATAAAGAATCAGGAAGCCCAAAAGATACCAAGGCAGCCCAGAAAAAATGATGAGCTGAACTCACCAACGGGCCGCGGAACCGCGGCCCAAGCACGCCCATGCCGCGGTTCCGCGGCTGTTAGAAGCCCTAATGCACAGAAATTTTTACCATAATTCTTTGGTGGCTTTGGAAAGATTTTCTAGGGGTATATTTGTAATTGTAGACATGCGGAGCAATTGTAAACCTAGGGTTTCTATGTCCTATAAATAGAACCCAAAGCCTTGTATTTTCTCATGCTTCTACTCATGAATAAAATTCTGTTTTCTTGAAGTTAGAGCGCATCAAAAGTAAGTAGGTTATTTTCCTTGCAGTAGTTGTAGTTTTTCATATCTGCCCTAGGTAAATTATTTTCTCGCCTTCTTCTAATTTAGTTTAGTTTTTATTAACTCGCAATCGATGTTTTCTCTCTTTAATAAAATCATGTTTTTTTTCATCCCCTCAATGAGCGAGTAGTTTCCTCGCTTGTTAGGGTTAGGAATAGGGAAGGATTTGAGAGATGAAGATCTCTCACATCTTTTCGTTGCCAAACTTTTATGAACATTAGAACTCCATGCATACCTTCTTATTCCGCTCCCTACAGCACTTTTACCCTCAAGGTAGCGGTGATTCAGTAGTCTAAAGGCCCGGATTTTAAGGTTTTCCATGGAGGTTAGGGTAAAGATTAAGAAAGGAAGGACAAGGATCTAGAGGGAGAATCAATCTTCCCAATCATCCTAATCCCCTTTGTTAAGATTTACCATAACACTAATATGAAATCTTTAATTAAAGGCAATGGAAAGAGATGTAGATCTTTGTTTACCAAATTTTCCCTAAACCTAATCCTAGCTAGTTTCTAATTCTTGTATCATACAACTTCAATTTTTAGGCTTAATTATAAATCCAAACACCATTTGGAATTAACTCGTAAGAACTTAAAGGAGATTTACACATCCCTGTGGACCGACCCGTATTCACTGGCTAGCTTCATGCGACGCCGTTCTTGATTGCGGTAAATATTTTTGATCGACAAAACATCTCTTAATCAATCCACGAAGATGGTTTGTTGAGGTATGGTAGCCGTTTGTGTGTGCCAAAGGGGGATATTCGTGAAGAGCTCATGAAGGAGGCACACAGTTCAGCTTATTCTGTACATCCAGGAGGCACAAAGATGTACCGAGATATTCGACAGCATTTCTGGTGGGAAAGCATGAAACGGGAGATTGCTCGCTTTGTGGCTAAGCGCTTGGTGTGTCAGCAAGTTAAGGCTGAACTGTTAGTAATATGTATGCCCTAGAGGCCATTACTGTACATACGATGTATATTGTAGTGGATGCTAGGACATATATAGGGAGGACTTTCTTGCTCGACATGATAGTATGCTATCTGGTTGTACTTTATCTTAACATGTACTCTGATTGTCTCTATGTTACATGTTGATAAAGCCCTTAGGATATGTACTCGACTACTGGGACTATGATGAGATCATACTAGTGGGGCCACGGTAGTTGACGAGTACATCCTATAACTGTTCCTAGTCGAGGGTGTATCGAGACAGGGCATCGATGCACCAGAGTAGACTAGCGTATACGCATCTTGACCCATATGATGGGCGATGGATGATCTCATATCCATCGGTGTTTGACATCAAGGATGGTGTACGGGTACTCAGTGGAGACTAGGTACACTGGACGGACTCGCCAAGAACTCCTAGATGGTATTATACCTCACGTCAGATGGCAGTTCTCCGGTGACACTGGTACAGAGTAGTCTGTTGACCCGAGATCGTCATAGAGTCTTGTGTGATTCCCACTGTGCTTTGATTTCCATCATACCACGTCCAAGAGGGCGTGCAAAAAGGTGGCTTTTGGGTACAGTCCCGAATCACATGGAGGCAATGAGCGATAGGAGGGGATTCGTCTCTCCCGGTATAAGGAGTTGATGTTGTGCTGTGTTCGATTGGCTATAACCGGAAATCCCTGGCCAGGGTTGCTGAGATTTTCTGGTAAGTGTTATCAGTAGTTTCTCGAACTGTTATAGACCTCATATCGACACGACTTATCGAGCTACTGCGGTCTGACGTTTACCACCCCTAGGCGAGATATGCAACATATCAGACGACGAGACCGGACTGTATGGGAGTGTTACTGTTTGGATTCACAGGAGAATGTACAGGCTTGCTTGTTGATCTTCTGAGCGCTCAATACCTGGGTAGCTGTTATGTTTAGCTGACCGCTTGCAGCTTGTGGGTGTTTGATATGATCATCACCTACTGCCGGCGTATTGACGATTCTTTAGAGTCCTACACAGAGGTTTCTTGGCTCAGGCAAAATGGAGTAGGGGCACATATGTGATATGTGCGGGACCGAGGATAATACGATATGAGATACCGTATTCTATTCTCGCGATATTTGATATCAGCCGGGTCATCGGATCAAGTGTTGATTCGATGAATCGGTACGGATAAATATTAGTCGGTTATATGCGATATAGCCAGATTGTCGGATCAAGTGTTGATTCGATAATTTAATGTATAATAATATATATGATATATTAAATAACATTAACTAATATTAGCTCACTAAAAGATTCTTTTTCTCACTCGGGTAATACATTGATATATATGCGATATATGTTAAATGTATTATTTTATTTGGTTACAATAAATATTATATATGTGATATATGATATTGTAACATGATATGATAACTAATGCAACATGTTTAGTGGAGTTTAAACATGATTAGGGTTTGGATTAGGGTTAAGCTTTCTAGATGATTCTAGAAGGTTTTGGTTTTGTTTTGTGAAAGATATTTTCAAGTGACTCATTCTTAACCTAACCCAAACCCTAGCCTTGGTTAATTCTCTACAAAGGTTTAGTCAACCATGGTTACACTATTGATCATTATCTCCTTTGCATTATTCATCACAAAAGGAATTCTATCATATGGTTCATCTTCTTCCTTCTTCTTTCTTCATGGAAAAAGCTTGCTAGCTTTTTCCAAGTGATGAATAAATATGAGAAAAAGATAAATAAAGAGAGCAAAAATCCTACTTCATCATCTTCATCTTCCCTTCCATTTAGATGAGGGTGTTCACATCATTTCATGAGTGTTAGCTTCTGTTAACGAAACTTCAAGGTAGATCATCTTTGTATCGAAGATCGGAAGCAAAGGTTGCATCTTTCTCTTCGTGGAACCTCTCGAGAGTCCGGAACCTGATGATCGCAGCGAAGGGACCACAACACGGAGCATATGAAGTGAAGGACCGGATCTACAAAGGTTGTAATCCCTCTCACTTAGTGTTAAAGTTGTTAACATGTTAGTTTTCGCCTAATCTCTAGTTTAAAGATCTGTATTCGGGTTGTTCGACACGGCTAATTTTTCAATCGGGCATGGTTAATGCCTCGTAGACCCTTATGCGCGTGCATAGCAACCCTACAGTGGTATCAGAGTCAAGCTAGGGCTTTAGGCGAAGTCTAGGCGAAGTTTAAAGTCCGATCGAACCCGGAAAACCCGATATACCCTAGTTTCTGGAAATTTTTCAAAACTGTGGTTTTTTCCAAATTAAAAATATCCAAAAATTACAGCAGGGAATTATATGAGTTACTGTTAAGCACGTGAGCGCAATTCGACTAAAGCGCCGCGGAACCACCCAAGCATGTGCGGCGGTTCCGCGGCCATAAAGTCTATTTTTGGCACGTTATTTGCACAGTAATTCTTATCTTTTAGTGCTGTATTTTCTGGGAATTTTTAATATTTATTCAACTGTTGAATTTTCTGAGTTGTATTGGGGATTCGATGATTCAATCGGGAATTTTAACTGCGTCTTTGTGTTTTGTCCGGATAACTTATAGAAACTGTTAAAAAATTCGAACGGATATCAATAACTCACTTTTTCCCCTGTCGGAATTTTTTTCAAAAGTTGGATTTTTCCTCGTGTTTAAGAACGTTCTAAGTCGTGCAAGTAACGCGGTGGGCCCTCTAGAAGACAACAAACCTTAACTCGATTATGTGACCGTCTTGAACTGCCTTTTGAACCTTAGGGTTTGGGGCAGTACGGCGTGCCACATGTGAGGCGTTGGCTTGACCCTTCTACGGCTGGACCATTGGTACTGTGGCATGTGATGGATGTTTTTAAACTGATTTCAAGTATTGAGATATATTGGGGAAATCTTTGGTGTTTGATGATTCGATCGGAAAGTTTAACTTTGTCTATTTATCTGGAATGTGGTACAATATTTGGAATCCACAGGTAGTTATGAGATAACTGATTTGAATATTATAAACATAGCAGTTTAGTCTCAGATGATCGGTTGCCACGGAATTTTGATGTGATCAAAAGTCCGTCGCAATCACGTAGCGTACGCGGATACTCGCCGGGTAAACTTAATAGACAGCTACGCCCCATAGCCCCGACCAAGTGACTGTAGGAGAACCCCGTCGCCGAAAGCATCTGTTCGGGTGCTCGTGGCAGCGGTGTTCCGCCTTAGTGCACTTCGTCGACGGCATCTGGGGGTGCGGCCGTCTACTAAAGTTTTCGACGAGCATTCGATCAGGACGTCGGGAATCTTGTTGAATTGCCCGACTTGATATTGAAAAGAGTTTTCGATAATGAGACTAAAATGCGGGGTTTATAATTGTTAGGCATGCGATGTCTAAGGAATTCATTTGGTCAGGCATGCGATGTCTAAGGAGGTTGCAGATTCCAACTGTTGTAGTTTTACACTTTCTTTTCTGTGACCGTAAGCGTAGTATGTGGTGTATCGCCGGCTTCGTTGCTATACATCAACGACAATCGGGATACGCATACTTGCTTACGTTGATGATATGAGATATTATGTGTTGCTGTGATATGTTATTTTGGATCGTCGCGTTTTGAATAGCTGGGGGGTTTTATGTGAGATGAGAGATTTTTCTTTTTCATTCATGTAAAATTCATTTGTATGTAATATTCTTTTATTGGGGCACTTCCAGGTAGCGGAAGATGTCACCGTTGTATATTATTTACTTTTCCGCATTAGGTAGACCCAAGGCGGGGAGCACAAGTAACCGGGTTCTAGGGTCCAGTGGGAGACCATCTCGAGGAGTCGAGACCGGGTCTCCTAACCCTAGAATTGGCAGTGTTACTTGCCGCTCTCATAGGGGTCTAGGGATGTGGGTTTGGCTATTCATCGTGACCGTGGAATCCGTGTTTTATACTGGCTCGTATTGAAAACACGGACGTCCTAGTATATCCAATATTTCATATATGTTCTTCTGCTGTAATGTTCTGTGATGAGATCATATTACTGTAAGTCTACGTTGCCCACCCCGGTACTTACGGGGAGGCGGAAAACGGAATAAAAATCGGATTTTTATGAGCTTAGGCAACATGGACTATGGCTAGAAGGATCTTTGCTAAACAAAAACTTGCTAAAGCTAACTAATAACTAGCTAAGAGCTAGAAAGGTTATACCTTTGGTCTTTTTGTCCTTCTCTCCTTGCTCCTAGAAGTAGTGGAAGGAGGTCACCTTGTCGTCTTCTCCCGTCAAAAAAAGATCCACCCGAAAGCCTCAACCTTTGGCTTCAACTCCAAGCTAGGAGTAACTAGGGTGCAAGAAGTGCTAATACTTGAACCCTAGATGAGAGTAGAGAAGATCAAGAGAGGGTTTTTCTCAAGCTCAAGTGTTTCTCAACACATGAGAGGGAAAGAGCTTGAGGGAGAGGAAAAACAAGAGAGAGAAATGAAATGTGAGAATGAGAATAATATCAAGCCTTCTCACTAATATGTGTATATTATTCTAATTAAATAATTAGCTAGATAATTGTCATGTCATGACATGACCATTATCATTTCAATTTGCAAGGATCAAAAAGCATCTTCCAAAAGAAATGATGATGGTCAAAGTGTCAACCTAGGTCAACAAGTCAAGGAAGTCAAATGGTCAACATCCATAACCATGCACAATTATTTAAACTAATTATCAATTAACTATAATACACAGATAATCATTAGGGTTAGTAAAATGACAATAGCCATTAACCCTAATCAAGGTCCTCTCCCTCTGTCTCAAGCAACTGTGCATACGCACCCGCATCCGTGATCCGAGGAACACGAATAAAATGAGAAAAACCAATCTCAAATCATATACTAGGATCCGGCTTAAACCAAAGCCCGCTAGTATAAACTGTCCGGACAGCAAACGTGCACAAGTGCGCGGATGTGAACGAACCCTGTCGCAAAACCATGCGACCTCTACTCATTTTTCCTAAAGGCGAATAGCTCTCTGTGTGGGACTTTAAAGACTCGACACTACGCTGGCAGTGGGTTTAACTACAGACCGCAAGCGGCACTAGCTGTACGTAACGGTCCCCAGGTAGATGTCGATAAGAAGACTGACGAGGTGAACCCCATGTGAACTCCTACTGAGCCTGTATGTGACAATCTCCGTACAGTCCGGTCTGTTCGTCTGATACATCGCATGGCAGGCCTAGGGGGCGGTGAACGTCAGTCCCCTAATAGCGGTACAAGTCGTGTCGGAGTGTAGCCCAGAACACCCTGAGATAACACTGGAAACCTACCAGTATATCTCGCTTGCCCTGGCCAGGGACTACTCGTGTAATGGCTCTCCTGGACACAGCGCGATGTCAACCCCCAATACCGGGAGAGACGAATCCTGTCTAACCGTCACTGCCTCCAAGTGCTTCGGGACTGCACCCAAAAACTACCTGTTTGCACGACTCCTTTGAGCCGTGGTAGGGTAGTAATCAAAGTGCAGTGGGAACACACTCGAGACGAAGTGACAGTGTCAAGTCAGCGGACTAAGCTGTACTCATGTCACCTGGGAACTGATAACTGACGATAGGTATAATACCAACCAACAGTTCCCGATGAGTCCTGTCCAGTGTACTCGTAACCTAACGAGCACCCGTATACTATCTCAAGTACGACGTACTGATGGCTGTGGGACAGACCGTCTCCCACACTGGGATGAGAAGCGCATACGCTAGTCTACTCCGGATAATCGATGCCCTGTCTCGATAGTCCAACGACTAGGGACCTGTATAAGGATGTGCTTATAGATCACCCAGCTCCCACGAGTGTGAGCGCCATCACAACGCTGGTAATCAAGCAAAGATCCTAAGGGCTCTACTAATATGTATAACAGCAATATGCTAAAAGAAACACATGCACATATTAAAGCAGAGACAAACCAAGTAGCATACTACCATTTCGAGCAAAATTGTATATACAACTGTGAATATCCCAAGCTTCCATCAAGTAATATACAAACTAGTATGATACAGTAATGGCCTCTAGGGCATATACACTAACAATCTCCCACTTGCACTAAGGCCATGTACTGGCGTATCGAAGACCTATCATCTTGATCAGCCGCTCGAACTGAGTCTGGGGCAAGGCCTTGGTGAATGGATCTGCTGTGTTATCCTCTGATGCAACTCTCCGGACCTCGATCTCCTGGCGATCCACGATCTCCCTGATCAGGTGATACCGCCTTAAGATGTGTCTGGATTTCTGATGGGATCTGGGTTCCTTCGCTAAAGCTATAGCCCCGTTGTTGTCGCAATACAGAGGTATTGGATCAACAATGGACGGAACCACCTGAAGTTCTCTCAAGAACTTCCTCATCCAGACGGCTTCTTTTGCGGCATCAAATGCAGCGATGTATTCCGCTTCCATCGTCGAGTCTGCAACGGTTTCCTGTTTGGAGCTCTTCCAACACACCGCCCCTCCATTGAGGGTGAAGACAAAACCCAACATGGACTTGGAATCATCCTTGTCACTCTGGAAGCTGGAGTCAGCAAAGGCCTCAATCTGCAGGTCTTTTCCGCCATACACCAAGAACATCTCCTTAGTCCTTCTCAGGTACTTGAGAATGTTCTTTACTGCTATCCAATGTTTCTCCCCTGGGTTTGACTGATACCTGCTTACCACACTCAGTGTATAAGCCACATCGGTCTGGTACACAACATCGCATACATTATAGAGCCTACCGCAGAAGCGTAGGGTATAATAGACATGCGATCCCTCTCCAAATCATTCTTGGGAGACATCTCTTTGGAGAGGGTGATCCCGTGACAAGCCGGTAGATTACCGTGCTTGGAATCTTCCATACTGAATCTCTTCAGTATGGTGTCGATGTACCTGGACTGTGAAAGTCCCAATATCCTCTTGGATCTGTCACGGTAGATCCGGATACCCAGAATGTATGAGGCATCACCCAGGTCTTTCATGGAGAACCTGTGTGACAAGAACCCCTTGACAGATGGTAGCATAGGAATGTCATTTCCTATTAAGAGAATGTCATCCACGTATAAAACGAGGAATACTACAGTTCTCGCTACAAATCTACAATAGATGCATGGTTCATCTGGATTTTTGATAAAGCCAAATTCCTTGACCGTCTTATCAAAACAGATGTTCCAACTCCGCGATGCCTGCTTTAGTCCATAAATGGACTTAAGCAACTTGCACGCCTTTCCGCTGCTCCCACTCTGAATGAAACCCTCTGGCTGATCCATATAGACACACTCCTCTAAATGACCATTTAGAAAAGCTGTCTTTACGTCCATCTGCCAAATCTCATAATCGTGGAAGGCAGCAATGGCAAGAAAGATCCGAATGGATTTCAGCATAGCTACTGGAGAAAAGGTTTCGTCATAGTTCAAACCAGGTCGCTGACGAAAACCCTTTGCTACCAGTCTAGCTTTATAGGTCTCAACCTGTCCATTTACACCAATCTTCCTTTTGAAGATCCACTTGCATCCTACGGGTTTTACCCCATCTGGAGCAATGTCCAACGTCCATACTTTGTTGGTGTACATGGAATCCATCTCGGTCCGCATTGCATCCAGCCATTTTTCCGAGTCGACGCTCTGAATGGCTTGCTGGAAGCTAGTAGGCTCATCACAGTCTATGATGCAATCCTCTCTATCCCCGTCAATGAGAAAACCGTAGTATCTCTCGGGCGGATGAGACTGCCTACTACTCCTGCGGAGTGGCGTGGGAATGTCCTGATCTTTCGAACGCTCTGGTTCTACTAAGCTTTCAGTAATAGCTTGTGGTTCTGGAATTTCTTCTAGTTCTATTGCGCTCCCACTTATTTCCTTTTCTAAGAACTGATGTTCCAGAAAATGGGCATTACGAGAAACAAGGACTTTTTGTTCCTCTGCGTAATAGAAAAGATACCCCCTGGAGTTCTTTGGGTATCCCACAAATTTGCACAGTACTGAGCGTGCCTCGAGCTTGTCCGCATGCTGCTTTTTTACAAAAGCTGGACATCCCCAAATCTTCAGGTATTGAAGATAGGGTTTCTTCCCACTCCATAACTCATATGGTGTGGTAGGCACAGTCTTAGTGGGAACTCGGTTCAAAAGGTATGCAGCTGATTCTAGCGCATATCCCCAGAACGATCGCGGCAACTCAGCATTACTCATCATGGACCGTACCATATCCAATAGTGTTCGGTTCCGTCTCTCCGATACACCATTATGTTGCGGAGTGTATGGAGGAGTAAGCTGAGAGAGAATTCCATTCTCTTTTAAGTAACCCAGGAACTCGGCACTCAAGTATTCACCACCTCGATCAGATCTCAGTGTCTTTATACTTTTGCCTGTTTGTTTTTCTACTTCATTCTTATATTCCTGGAACTTATCAAAAGCTTCAGATTTATGCTTCATTAAGAAGACATGTCCGAACCTTGAGAAATCATCCGTAAAAGTAATGAAGTAAGAATAACCGCTTCGTGCATTTGTAGACATTGGACCGCACACGTCGCTGTGTACAAGTCCCAAGAGCTCGCTCGCTCTTTCTCCGTGTCCAGTGAATGGAGTCTTTGTCATCTTTCCCTTGAGACAGGATTGACAAGTTGCATACGATTGATATTCGAACGAATCCAAATATCCTTCTGTGTGTAACTTAGTCAACCTTCTCTCATTGATGTGACCCAGTCTACAATGCCATAAGAAAGTTTTATTGATTTCTGGAGACTTTCTTTTGTGTGTATTCTGGACATTGAAAATCTGTGGTTGGTTTAATATGTATATACCGTTGTTCAATGTACCTGACCCAATCAAAGCTTGATTAAGGTGAATGTTCACTACATTACTTACAAATGCAAATTCATAACCTTCTTTAGATAATAAAGATACAGAAATGATATTACAGGTTGCATTTGGTACATAATAACAACTACGCAAAACCAAAAAATGTCCATATGACAATCCCAGGTGATAGTCCTCCACGGCCTCAGCATCCATGCTAGCACTGTTCGCAACTCTGAGGGTCATGTCACCTGCCTTCAAAACTCTACGGTTTCTCAACGCCTGCAAAGAATTACAGATATGGGATCCTGATCCGGTATCCAATACCCAGGAAGTAGAGTTTATTGATAGACAGTTTTCAATAACATACACACCTGAAGCTGAAGCTGCAACTCGCTTCAAATCCTGTGTTCTGGCTTTCCAATCCTTGCAATCCTGTTTCCAGTGACCACTTTTGTGACAATAGAAGCATTCTTCCTTCCCCACTAGCTTCCCCGCTATCTTTGTTGCTTTACCTTTTCCTTTCGTATCCACTTTACCGACACCGCCTCTTGGTTTGGCGGGGGCTTTCTTCTTCTTACCCTTAGCTTTCGCCCTGGATCTAGAAGAGGAAGATACTCCTACAAACAAAGTGGATGTCTCCCTACCTTTCTGTAGGGTGCCCTCAGCACTCCTCAACATGTTCAGAAGTTCGGAAAGTTCTACCTCCTTTCCTTGCATGTTGAAGTTAAGAATAAACTGGGCGTAAGTGGAAGGAAGGGACTGGAGAATTAAATCAGTATAGAGTTCATTCTCCAACGTGGTCCCAAGGTCCGCGAGCTCCTTAATGTAGCCAATCATCTTAAGCACGTGTTCCGCTACCGATGATCCGACGGCCAACCTTGCCGAAAACAACTTCTTCGACACTTCGTATCTTGCGATACGAGACTGCTCCCCATACAGTTCTTTTGTATGAAGAAATATGGACTCTAGGTCCATATTCTCGTGCCTCCTCTGATGTTCATTGTCCATCGAGGCTAATACGAGGCATTTGGCCTTCGTGCAATCTATCTCCCATGTCTTACGGATTTCCTTATCCGCGACACTGAAGGTGGGACCTGGGACAGGGGGAGCTTTAGTGGTAAGGACATACCCCAACTTGTCGTAAGTGATTGCCATCTTGACATTCCTGAGCCAATCTTTGTAGTTTGGCCCTGTCAATATGTTTTTATCTAGTAATAACTTAAGTCCGGTCATCTTGAATGGTCGCTGCAATTAGGAGAGAGAAAAGAAACACTTTAGCATGATACTCTTGCAAGTTTAGAGTGGTTTTTAATTTGTCTAAACTGGATGGCTCCCACTGTCTCTCGAATCCCTTTTCAAACCGTAAAGAAAGGATTAGTCAGGATTACTCTCACCGTACAATACTTGCTTAACCGTTCAGCCAGGCCAGTGTCGGTACTTCGAGAGAGGTTTTCCAACGCTTTCGCGAAGTTCCTTAATTAAGTAACCTCTTTTCCCTGTGGGCATAGCCCCGCTAACACCTTTCTAGACACCTACTAGGTTTATAGCATTGATCGTTAAGTGAGAGTTTTCCCGAGGAGTAGCATATACTTACAGTAGGATCGGGATCTAAATATCATCGCGTGATAAAACCGAAGGAATCTTACCAGAATCATCACACTCCAAATGGTATGCAAAGCTAGCAAGTTTCAGTACTTATGAAACTCCCGATGTGGATTTTTGCCCCATGCTCTTATGACCTTGGCGTGAGGTCAAAATGTCATAAGTCACATGTCAAGTTCTTCCCATCATTATCCTGGTTAATTTGAACCCACCCGTACCTACCCTTGACGTAGGCCAAAATGGCAGTACGACTGTCTCAAACCAACGCATTCTATCTATGCAACAGATAAATATCCGGCAGCTACCAATCACTATGCCTTGGCGTGAGGTCAAAATACATAGCTTGAATACTACCGTATATTTAACTGAAATGATGGAGGGCTACGGATGGTTTTGGCGAAACCGTGAACGTAGTGAACTTGATATAATTGATGGAACGAGATAGCTTTTAAAAGGAGTGGTTCAAGCTCCGCGTTTAAAAGTTTTAGTTTTGAAAAGAACCGTGTGGTTTTCAAAGTGTTCCAATCGACTTTTACTTGGTTTATTTTCTTGTATTAGTTCTTTTAATGCATCCCATCATTTAATCCTACCATTGCAGAAAACAACCAAAATATGACGTGCGCTTATGCCATTCGCATTCTCCACGGGGCCCCGTCATCACCCGTTAGGTTACTTAACTAACGACAGAGCGGGGGCTGGGCTAGCGTGGCTGTAAAACATAAGTAAGCCTAAATAGTTATCATATATAAATATATAGCAATGATAGACATTACAGATCACAGATGAATACATTGGATATACTAGGAATCCGCAATCCGTTCGAGCCTGCAACGAAAAGCGGATTACACGGTCGCGGTGAATAGCCAATACCCCATCCAAGACCCCTACGGGTGCGGCAAACTACCCGCCAAGTATCCGAAGCGAAGCAACCTCCCTCACCACTGTGAGTAGGCCACTCGGCACTTCGAGATACCCGGTAGTTTGTGCACCCCTCCATGGGTCTATCCTAGGAGCAAAAACAGTAAAAAGAATTATACAATGACGGCTACAACCCCGACCCGGTTGTGCGGCCAAACAAATAATAATATTACATCAATTTACATATTACAAATGAATGAAAGAAAAGCAACACTCATCTCACATCCATCCCGGCTATTCACCCGCGACAATCCAACCCATTCATATACACAAACCAGTATCAATCACAGATCACAGAGATGTATAACCCCGACTAATCGACATATAGCAATTAGCCGACGTTCAATACATGCAAACATCACAGATATAACCTTTGTAGTCAAAGTGTATTGAAGTTCGAAAAAAAATACGGATTTATAGGCCCCCAAAAATAAATTTCTATTCTGGAAAATCTGGGCACATATAACATATCTCAAAAATCCAAAAACCAAACCAGAGATACACTGCACCAAACTCGACCAAGTGAAGAGCCTAGACGGCCGCGGTTGCGCGGCAATAGCTTGCTATTGCCGCGGAACCGCGGCACTATGGTCGATTCACTTGCTCGTTTTTGGTGGCTATCTTTAAAAAACCCTGAGACGATTTTAGCAGTAAAATAAATTCTGTTTTGACCAGAATTTTTTTACAGAAACTAGGGTTTTTAAAACTTGGTTTTTTCGATTTTTACGTTTCGAACTTCGACACACTTCACTACTTAGCTAGTTTATGTTTAGTTAGGCTATGATACCACTGTAAGTCCACGTTGCCCACCCCGGTACTTACGGGGAGGCGGAAACGGAATAAAAATCGGATTTTTATGAGCTTAGGCAACATGGACTATGGCTAGAAGGATCTTTGCTAAACAAAAACTTGCTAAAGCTAACTAATAACTAGCTAAGAGCTAGAAAGGTTATACCTTTGGTCTTTTTGTCCTTCTCTCCTTGCTCCTAGAAGTAGTGGAAGGAGGTCACCTTGTCGTCTTCTCCCGTCAAAGAAAGATCCACCCGAAAGCCTCAACCTTTGGCTTCAACTCCAAGCTAGGAGTAACTAGGGTGCAAGAAGTGCTAATACTTGAACCCTAGATGAGAGTAGAGAAGATCAAGAGAGGGTTTTTCTCAAGCTCAAGTGTTTCTCAACACATGAGAGGGAGAGAGCTTGAGGGAGAGGAAAAACAAGAGAGAGAAATGAAATGTGAGAATGAGAATAATATCAAGCCTTCTCACTAATATGTGTATATTATTCTAATTAAATAATTAGCTAGATAATTGTCATGGTTAATCATGACATGACCATTATCATTTCAATTTGTAAGGATCAAAAAGCATCTTCCAAAAGAAATGATGATGGTCAAAGTGTCAACCTAGGTCAACAAGTCAAGGAAGTCAAATGGTCAACATCCATAACCATGCACAATTATTTAAACTAATTATCAATTAACTATAATACACACATAATCATTAGGGTTAGTAAAATGACAATAGCCATTAACCCTAATCAAGGTCCTCTCCCTCTGTCTCAAGCAACTGTGCATACGCACCCGCATCCGTGATCCGAGGAACACGAATACAATGAGAAAAACCAATCTCAAATCATATACTAGGATCCGGCTTAAACCAAAGGCCGCTAGTATAAACTGTCCGGACAGCAAACGTGCACAAGTGCGCGGATGTGAACGAACCCTGTCGCAAAACCATGCGACCTCTACTCATTTTTCCTAAAGGCGAATAGCTCTCTGTGTGGGACTTTAAAGACTCGACACTACGCTGGCAGTGGGTTTAACCACAGACCGCAAGCGGCACTAGATGTACGTAACGGTCCCCAGGTAGATATCGATAAGAAGACTGACGAGGTGAACCCCATCTGAACTCCTACTGAGCCTGTATGTGACAATCTCCGTACAGTCCGGTCTGTTCTTCTGATACATTGCATGGCGGGCCTAGGGGGCGGTGAACGTCAGTTCCCTAATAGCGGTACAAGTCGTGTCGGAGTGTAGCCCAGAACACCCTGAGATAACACTGGAAACCTACCAGTATATCTCGCTTGCCCTGGCCAGGGACTACTCGTGTAATGGCTCTCCTGGACACAGCGCGATGTCAACCCCCAATACCGGGAGAGACGAATCCTGTCTAACCGTCACTGCCTCCAAGTGCTTCGGGACTGCACCCAAAAACTACCTGTTTGCACGACTCCTTTGAGCCGTGGTAGGGTAGTAATCAAAGTGCAGTGGGAATACACTCGAGGCGAAGTGACAGTGTCAAGTCAGCGGACTAAGCTGTACTCATGTCACCTGGGAACTGATAACTGACGATAGGTATAATACCAACCAACAGTTCCCGACGAGTCCTGTCTAGTGAACTCGTAACCTAACGAGCACCCGTATACTATCTCAAGTACGACGTACTGACGGCTGTGGGACAGACCGTCTCCCACACTGGGATGAGAAGCGCATACGCTAGTCTACTCCGGAGTATCGATTCCCTGTCTCGATAGTCCAACGACTAGGGACCTGTATAAGGATGTGCTTATAGATCACCCAGCTCCCACGAGTGTGAGCGCCATCACAACGCTGGTAATCAAGCAAAGATCCTAAGGGCCCTACTAATATGTATAACAGCAATATGCTAAAAGAAACACATGCACATATTAAAGCAGAGACAAACCAAGTAGCATACTACCATTTCGAGCAAGATTGTATATACAACTGTGAATATCCCAAGCTTCCATCAAGTAATATACAAACTAGTATGATACAGTAATGGCCTCTAGGGCATATACACTAACAATTACCGCCTGAGACGAATGTTTAAATTATATATATATATATATATATATATATATATATGAGATATATGTTATATTGCAGATTTCGTTTCAACTGTGATGCTTGTGAAGCATAATAAAATGGGACTTCATTAATGAGATTAATGAAATAAAAGAAACCTAAGATGTTGTAGAAACTTGTTTAAAAACTGGTAGCTCTAGTTCTTGCTTTGCATAGCGGTGTTCCTTGCAGAACATCCAGCACCTTATTCGATAAGGAAAGGACCGAGATCCCTTCACCGGGAGTGACTCCTTTAGCAATAACTGGCAGATGCTACAAACTCGGTTTGTCTTTTGATTGCTTCTATAGTTCTTGCTTTGCATAGTGGTATTTGTGAAATATCCTGCACCTTATTCGATGAGGAAAGGGCCGACGATCCTTCACCGGGAGTGACCCCTTTAGCAAAACTAGAAAAGCCTCAAAAACACTCCATTTCAATCACTCGATTCTACAACGATATCAAGTTCATTACGCTCATGGTTTTCTTAAAAACCTGCGTAGCCCTCCGTCATTTCAGATAGATATTATTTAGTATTCATGCTATGTTTGTTGACTTAGTTAAGGCATAGTGTAAGGTAGCTAAGTAATGTTTATCTGTTAAAACATGAGATGTGATTGGATTAGGGTATTCGTACGGCCTTGTTGACTCGGTTAAGGGTCGTACGGGTGGGTTTAATTCAATCGGGAAATGTACGGGTTGAACTTGACTTGCGATTTATGGTTTGTTGACTTAGTTAAGGTCATAGATCGCTAGGGGCAAAATATTATTGGGAATTTCAAGTGTTGAAATTTGCAATGAGATTGCATACCTTCTATGAGATAGTTGGATCCCGATACCCGCTGCGAGTAAGAGTTACTCCTGGGAGAGTTTTACACATTACAATTAGCCGATCAAGTAGGTGTCTAGAAAGGTGTTAACGGGGTTACGCCTCTGGGAAAACGAGGTTTACTTTAATTAGGTTCGTGCGAAAGCACGGGGGACCTCCCTCAAAGTACCGACACTGGCCTGACTGAAAGATTGGCGAACTTGTAGCGTGTAATTAATCCCGGCTAGTCTTTCCTTTTAGGGTTTGAAGGAAGATTTGATTAAAACAGTGGGAGACATCCTAATTAGATATATTAGATAACCAATCTAATCTTGCAAGAGCATACGCTGAGTGTTTTCTTCTCTCTCTCTCAAGGTAGCGACCATATCACACCTTAATCAAGATAATAAAATGGATATATTGACCGAACCCGCTTGTTATACTGAGCTGGGGAACGTTGGTCCCGCTCCAACTTATAATTGTTATAAGACAGAGCAGGAAATTGGGGAATACCAGATTTCCCGTGCCGCCCAAACGAAGAAAGTGCATGTTGATGCATCTTCTTCGGGTGTGTTCATTACAGAGAACTGTTTCTCAGTATCCTTTACGTCCTGGGTATTTGATACCGGATCAGGATCCCACATATGTAATCTGTTACATGGGCTACAAATAGGTAGAGAACTGAGAACGGGTGATAAGTTTCATGAGATAGAAAACGGTGCAAGTGTTGCAGCCAAGTCTGTTGGTCACTATCACCCTGTATTACCAGAATACATTGATTCTGAACAAATGTTATTAGATACTGAACCTGATATACAAAATCATATCAGTCTCTTTATTAGTAAAGAAAGGATATAATTTTGTATTGATGGATAATGTTTTGAACATTTCCTATATCAAAAGTTGATCGGTCAGGCACGTTATCTAAAAGCATTGACGTTCTAAATCAAACTACAGTTCTTAGTATACAGAACACACACAAGAGGAAGAGTTCAGAAATGAACGAATCCTTCTTGAGGTATTGTAGACTAGGTCATATCAATGCGACCCGACTAGCTAAGTTACATATAGATGCATATTTAAATTAGTTTGAATTTACATCTTGTGAAACTTGCCAGTCATGTCACAAAGATAAGATGACCATAACTCTGTTTATTAGAAACAGAGAAAGAGTTAGTGAACTCTTGGGATTGATACATGTTGATGTATGAAAGTCCCATGTCTACACATGCCAAGATCGGTTCTTTGTACTTCATTACATTCTCTGATGATCTCTCAAGATTCAGACATATGTTCTTGTTGAAACAAAAGTCCGAAGCTTTTGAGATATTCACAGAATATAAGTTAGAAGTAGAGAACCAAAAACGGGTATAAGTATTATGTCCTTTGATGAGATCAAGGAGGAGAATACTTGAGCACGGAATTCCTGGACTATTCTAAAGGAAAATGAGATTCTATCTCAGCATTACTCCTTCGAATACACCACAACACGTCGGTGTATCGGGGTGGAGCAATAGCACCCTATGTGATATGGTGTGCTCTATGATGAGTACTACTGAGTTTCCTATTTCCTTTTGGGAGTTATGCACTTGAGAAGCTGCATACCTATTGAATAGGGTTCAAATCAAATCAGTTGCCTACCACTTCATATGTGATATGGAAAGGGAAGAGCCCATATCTTAAGTTGGTTAAGATTTGGGGTTGTCCGGCCTATGTTTAAAAGCAAAATCCGGACAAGCTCGAGGCAAGGTCTGTTATGTACAACTGGAATGGTTCCAGCTATACAAACTGCAGCTGATGATTTGGTAGAACCAAAGAATTCAATAGTTTCCAACGAACCTCAGCCTCTCCGCCGATCTAGTAGGGTTCCTCACCCACCTGAGAGATTCTTCGGTTTCTCTATGACAGTAGGAGCGAGGATTGCATCATGAGATGATGACCCAACTAGTTTCGAGCTGGCCATCAGGAGTGAGACTCTGTAAGAATGGCTGGATGCTTAGCGATCTGAGATGGAATCCTTGTACACCAACAAAGTATGGACTTTGGTTGCTCTATCTGAAGGGTTAAATCCCCATCAGGAGCAAGTATATCTTGAGAAGATTACTAGGTGTACATGGAAAAGTTAAGACTTTCAAAGCTATGCTTAAGTCCATCCAGATCCTGCTTGCCACGGCTATATACCATGACTACGATATCTGGTGGTTGGGTGTCATGACTGCTTTTCTAAATGATGTTTTAGAAGAGAACGTCTATAAGTACACATCCAGAGGGCTTCGTAAACAGTGGGTGCAGCGGAAACGTGTACAAGATGTTTTATATGATAAAACAGGCATCGCGGAGTTGGAACATCTGTTTTGATGTGGTAGTCAAAGAGTTTGACTTCATCAAAATGGTAGATGAACCTTGTATATACAAAAAGGTAGTAGAAAGTATGGTGGAGATCCTCGTAGAGTACATGGATTACATACTCTTGATAGGGAAGGAGTTTCCGATGCTACGCACGGTCAATCTCCGCTTATCACAAGGATTCTCCATATAGGATCAAAGTGATACCTCCTAAATCCTGGGTTTTGGATCTATGAGATGGATCTAATTGGATGTTAGGATTCTCACTAGTTGTAGTGAGATGGTATCAATCGATCCTGGGGAGAATCACTGGAAAGGTTCCAGGGTGATAAGGACGACCGAATGTCAGTTGCAGGCATTGTCTTTACCCTCAGTGGAGGGACGGTATGTTGGAAGAGTTCCAAGCTAGATACCGTGACTTACTAGACGATTAAAGGCAAGATACATCGTTACCAAGGATGCTACCAAAGAGGCAGTCTGGATAGATATAAGTTCATGAGATGAACTTCGTTCCTACCATTGTGTGACAATGGAGTTGTGGCTTTAGCCAAGGAACTACCGTCCCATCAGATATCCAGATATAATTCTTAGGCAGTATCACCTGATCATGGAGATGGTTGATCTCCAGGGAGATCGAGGTTAGGAAAGTAGACATAGAGGACAACAGCGCAGATCCATTCACAAAGGCATTTTCCCCAGTAGAGACTTTTATGGGATGGTTGAGTATGAGATACTTCAACCGCAGCTAATTGTTGGGTATGCGATACCACAACAAATGGCCCTAATGCAAGTGGGAGATTGTTAGTAATATGTATGCCCTAGAGGCCATTACTGTACATACGATGTATATTGTAGTGGATGCTAGGACATATATAGGGAGGACTTTCTTGCTCGACATGATAGTATGCTATCTGGTTGTACTTTATCTTAACATGTACTCTGATTGTCTCTATGTTACATGTTGATAAAGCCCTTAGGATATGTACTCGACTACTGGGACTATGATGAGATCATACTAGTGGGGCCACGGTAGTTGACGAGTACATCCTATAACTGTTCCTAGTCGAGGATGTATCAAGACAGGGCATCGATGCACCAGAGTAGACTAGCTTATACGCATCTTGACCCATATGATGGGCGATGGATGATCCCATATCCATCGGTGTTTGACATCAAGGATGGTGTACGGGTGCTCAGTGGAGACTGGGTACACTAGACGGACTCGCCGAGAACTCCCAGATGGTATTATACCTCACGTCAGATGGCAGTTCTCCGGTGACACTGGTACAGAGTAGTCTGTTGACCCGAGATCATCATAGAGTCTTGTGTGATTCCCACTGTGCTTTGATTTCCATCATACCACATCCAAGAGGGCGTGCAAAAAGGTGGCTTTTGGGTACAGTCCCGAATCACATGGAGGCAATGAGCGATAGGAGGGGATTCGTCTCTCCCGGTATAGGGAGTTGATGTTGTGCTGTGTTCGATTGGCTATAACCGGAAATCCCTGACCAGGGTTGCTGAGATTTACTGGTAAGTGTTATCAGTAGTTTCTCGAACTGTTATAGACCTCATATCGACACGACTTATCGAGCTACTGGGGTTTGACGTTTACCACCCCTAGGCGAGATATGCAACATATCAGACGACGAGACCGGACTGTACGGGAGTGTTACTGTTTGGATTCACAGAAGAATGTACAGGCTTGCTTGTTGATCTTCTGAGCGCTCAATACCTGGGTAGTTGTTATGTTTAGCTGACCGCTTGCAGCTTGTGGGTGTTTGATATGATCATCACCTACTGCCGGCGTATTGACGATTCTTTAGAGTCCTACACAGAGGTTTCTTGGCTCAGGCAAAACGGAGTAGGGGCACATATGTGATATGTGCGGGACAGAGGATAATACGATATGAGATACCGTATTCTATTCTCACGATATTTGATATCAGCCGGGTCATCGGATCAAGTGTTGATTCGATGAATCGGTACGGATAAATATTAGTCGGTTATATGCGATATAGCCGGATTGTCGGATCAAGTGTTGATTCGATAATTTAATGTATAATAATATATATGATATATTAAATGACATTAACTAATATTAGCTCACTAAAAGATTCTTTTTCTCACTCGGGTAATACATTGATATATATGCGATTTATGTTAAATGTATTATTTTATTTGGTTACAATAAATATTATATATGTGATATATAATATTGTAACATGATATAATAACTAATGCAACATGTTTAGTGGAGTTTAAACATGATTAGGGTTTTGATTAGGGTTAAGCTTTCTAGATGATTCTAGAAGGTTTTGGTTTTGTTTTGTGAAAGATATTTTCAAGTGACTCATTCTTAACCTAACCCAAACCCTAGCCTTGGTTAATTCTCTACAAAGGTTTAGTCAACCATGGTTGCATTATTGATTATTATCTCCTTTGCATTATTCATCACAAAAGGAATTCTATCATATGGTTCATCTTCTTCCTTCTTCTTTCTTCATGGAAAAAGCTTACTAGCTTTTTCCAAGTGATGAATAAATATGAGAAAAAGATAAATAAAGAGAGCAAAAATCCTACTTCATCATCCTCATCTTCCCTTGCCATTTAGATGAGGGTGTTCACATCATTTCATGAGTGTTAGCTTTTGTTAACGAAACTTCAAGGTAGATCATCTTTGTATCGAAGATCGGAAGCAAAGGTTGCATCTTTCTCTTCGTGGAACCTCTCGAGAGTCCGGAACCTGATGATCGCAGCGAAGGGACCACAACACGGAGCATATGAAGTGAAGGACCGGATCTACAAAGGTTGTAATCCCTCTCACTTAGTGTTAAAGTTGTTAACATGTTAGTTTTCGCATAATCTCTAGTTTAAAGATCCATATTCGGGTTGTTCGGCACGGCTAATTTTTCAATCGGGCATGGTTGATGCCTCGTAGACCCATGTGCGCGTGCATAGCAACCCTACATGAACATCAAAGGGTTGTTGGTTTATTGCAACCACTTCCGATTCCTCAGTGGAAGTGGGAACATATAACCATGGATTTCGTGACGGCTTTACCGCGGAGTCCAAAAGGCAACAATGCAGTATGGGTAATTGTTGATCGATTGACCAAGGCAGCTCACTTCATTCCTTTCCGGGTTGGTCAATCAACAGAGACTTTGGCAGAGCGGTACATGCAAGAAATTGTAAGATTGCATGGAGTACCGGTGAGCATCGTGTCCGATCGGGACACTCGGTTCTTATCACACTTTTGGCAAAGTTTACAGAAAAGTTTGGGGACTCGATTGAAGTTTAGCACAGCTTATCATCCTCAAACTAATGGTCAGTCGGAGAGAACAATCCAAACTCTTGAGGATATGTTGAGAGCTTGCATGTTGGACTTCAAGGGTTCATGGGAAGATCATATACATTTGGTGGAGTTTTCTTACAACAACAGTTTTCAGGCAACTATCCAGATGGCTCCATTTGAAGTTTTGTACGGTCGTAAATGCCGTTCACCTGTCTGTTGGGATGATGTCGGTGAACGAAGATTATTGGGACCAGATTTGGTTGTGCAGACAGTTAAGAAGGTTAACACTATCATAAATCATATGAAGGCAGCACAAGACAGACAGAAGAGTTGGGCAGACACGTCAAGGAGACCTCTAGAATTCGCCGTGGGTGATTTGCTATTCTTGAAGATATCACCGACTAGAGGGGTGATTTCTTTTGGAAGTCGAGGAAAGCTTAGTCCACGATTCGTTGGACCCTTTGAGATCTTGGAGTGTGTTGGTTAGGTAGCGTATCGTTTGGCGTTACCGCAGTCCTTGGCGAATGTACACGATGTGTTTCACGTATCTCAACTCCGTAAGTATGTTTGTGACGAAACGCACGTATTGGATCATTCGGAGTTGACAGTACGGGAAGACTTGACTTTTGAGGAGCGACCAATTGAAATCTTGGATCGAAGGGAAAAGGTTCTTAAGAACAAGGTGATCCCTCTTGTGCTTGTTTCTTGGGGTAATCGCTCGCATGGAGAGTCCACTTGGGAATGAGAAGATGAAATCCGGCGGATGTTTCCTCATCTTTTCTTGTAGTTGTTGTTTATCTTTGTATTCTTGGAATTTCGAGGACGAAATTCTTTTTGTAGTTGGGTATAATGTAACACCCGAGCCCAATACTACTAATTTCAGTTACCGTTTGAACGTAGTGTGGCACTCATTCCATTTATCTTGCTTATTTGTTACTTACTATAAAATTTTACCCGACAAATTCATTTCTGCATATAACAATTTTTGGCATCTAAAATAAAATTAAAAATATTCATCTTGGCCTGCTTGACACCCCTAACCCTGTGGTAGCGTCCGTGCATCGTGTTCTCGTCCCGTTCAGTGAAACGTGCGAGTTTGGACGGCTACGTACACGTACGTGTGTCCGTTTTGGGGGTATGCTTTTTGATCATAAAACACTTCATTTTAAATTTTGAATCCCGCTTAAAATTCTATTATTTCAATTTCAAATTTTTGGACCCGACCCGGGCGCAATTTGAAAATGTTTTACTTTGCGCCAAAATCCCAAATTTTATTATTTTCAAAACGTCGTATATTTTTCTAAACATACAAAATTTTACTGTTAATTAAAACCTTATACTATATCTTTCATATCTTTTAAATCATTAATTAAATTTTCCCTTAACCAGAAAATCCCTCCCACCAATCAGCCTCCCCCATCTTTCCCGCGGGCCCCACACCTCGTATCTCTCTCTCTCCTCCCTCCCCCGTCTCTCTCTCTCTCTCCTCTCCCCCGTATCTCTCTCTCTCTTCTAAATTTCAAACCTCATTCCCTCCTCCATTTCTTCCTCACGCGTAACCCAAAACCCCACGAACCCTAGTCACCGTGCTCCTCGCCGCCGCAGCCCCAACGCCGACGACGCCGTCTCCAACACCCTCGCCTCCTCATCCTCACCTCACTAAGCCCCCTCTTCCTCCTTTCCCCACGTTCCCGTACACCCTACACCATCTCCACGGCCGCGCACCCCTGCACACACCGCCGGATCTGTCGCCGCCGACGGCCTCGCCTCCGTAGCCCCGGCCTCGCAAGCACCCCTCAGTGAGCATTGCTTCCTTCCTCTTATCCTTTCTTCTCTTTTTCCCTTCTCTGGTGAGGTTTTCTTGAAATGCAGATTCCTGTCGCGGTCACTGTTGGCTGGCCGCCGGAGCTCCGTCGACGAGGTCGACCGTCACCACCCGTCCCACGGATCATCGTGAGCACCCTTCTCTGATCCTACCTCCTTTCTTCTCTGTTTTTCTTTTCCTTTCTTGATTCCATGTCTTGACATTCACTGTTCATTCCTCGGCCGGAATCCGACGATGCCGACGACGTGACCCGACGTTCCAGCAAGGTACCCCGACCCGTGTGGTTCCATTGTTCGTCGTTTGGGTTCGTTCCGTGAACCGTGCGCCCGTCGCGAGTTTCCCCGCCGACGTTTCACGTTCCGTTTTCCCGATTCGCGACCCGTCGAGGTAAGTACCCTTGCTACATGCTATACAATATTTACATATATATTATGACACCCTAAACCTGTAAATTTAACCTTGGTACGATCATTTCTCATTTTCATGGACACTATGGTTATATATCATTTTATCTTTAAACTTGGAACCTACAGTTTGAAATTGAACCTAATAACTACATTTACCTGTTTAATCACATTTTTAATATTGACATAGCTTATGGAATTTATCTCTATAGTTTTGTTCCATTTGGACACTCGTGTGCATGTTAACCTGTAATAGCTGTATTGAACCTTTATATAAATCATTGCACCTATAAAGTTCTTAAACTTATTAACATGATTAAAAGGCCATAATTGTCTTATTGCATGCTTATATGGTTGAAATCATATATGTGACACAATTGATAACGGTATTGCTAATTGAATGAAACTGCCTATTGCTTACTTCATTGCTTATCTCATATTGTTGACATCAATGCTTGATTATATAACTGATTGTGAGCACACCTGTGATATCGCTTGCTTCTTGACCTGTCTTGCTACCTACACATTGATTGACCCGACATGGTACCGTATACTGCTTGACTTGATATGATGTACCATGACCTGATCCGTTACCTGATCTTGTGTCTGATGCCAACAAACCTGACATGTAGTCCTCATGGACCGTTCTTGTTGTCTATCCAGACAAACCTGTTTACCTGATCCTGCGTTGGCATTAGTTTCTTGATTACTGGATACCTGACTTGATATACACATATAAATTGGGGGTATAGGGAAATCAAAGGTGAAACCTGACTTGTAACTCGACAGTTTACTACCTGTCCTGAGTGTACACATTCCTGTTTTGTGCCTAGCGGCATGTCTCGGTTTAAGCCGAGAATATTATGGCCGTGGTCCCGGGTATGTACGGGATACTATCGAGTGTACACATTCCTGTTTTGTGCCTAGCGGCATGTCTCGGCTGCAGCCGAGAATATTGTGGCCGTGGTCCCGGGTATGTACGGGATACTATTGAGTTACATCGATGATTCATCAATTTGATTTCAAAGAATTTAGAATAGAGAACCTGATAGCACAGTTTAGTTTACCCACTGCACACTACCCTGCACTGCTCTGATTCATATTATTGTTACCCTTGCTTTATTCATGTTTATATTCGCATTGCTTGTTTGTTATGTTATTACTTGATGTTTTGACGCGCTGACGTCTGGGTTTTGCATGGCCCAGATTCTGTACCGCTGTCGCAGTCCGAGCAGGAGTACTTCAGCCGACAGGCTGAGCTGTGAGTGCCAGCAGTAGTTAGTTTTCTTTCCTGCATTTATTTCCTGATGTGAGCCCGCATTATGGGACATATATTCCAGTTATTTTGTATTGGATCTTTCGCTTCCGCACTTATTTACTATTGACTCGTGTTATCTTGGATTATGGATATGTTTTAGATAGCTTTATTTTGTTCTTGATATCTCTACAGCCGTAATATGACTGTGGATGGATACTTCCTACCCACAGGTAGCAAGGTTGGCTATGTCACGTGCCCTTTTTAGCGTACTCTGGGAAGCGGGGCGTGACACCGTCTGACGAGATGATCGACATGTTGCTGAACGAAGCCCATCAGAAAAGCAAGGATGATCAAGAATGCGAAATGGCCATATTCGAAAAGGCCAGGAGTTGGCGTCAATTTGAAGAAGTCATGGGTCATGAAACACTCCTACCAGATCAAAGCACATCCGCAGCAGACAAAAGCAAACTTAAGACGAGGAAACGGTTCGCCAAAGCCTTGTCCATAGGAATGAAGCTGCCACTTTTCAAAGGGAATACTCCCGGCGGTGTGCACCCCGACGAAGCGGATGTACATCCCACTTATTGCTTATACCATCAGAGGATTGCACATCCTACCGAAGAATGCATGGCCTTTAAAAAATGGTGGCAAGGGTATGTCGCTCACAGGCAACACTTCAAGAGGATGAAGCGTGAAGCTCGACGATAGCGAAAAAGTGCGACAGACAAACGTGGAAGAGCTGCCGGTAATTATCACATGGTTGATTGTAGGGGATCACAAGTTCTCACCTTCGGGAGCAATTCTGACGAAGAAATGGCTCTCGGTACTCTTTTCAAAGAATCCACCTCAAGAAAAGAGGAAGAAACGAAAAGCTGTGAGAATATTTAGCTGCGAAATCGTACGCTGCCCGAAAAGAACCTCGGACCCACAAACAAGGGATCAAATAAGAAAGATAAGGGGAAGGAAAAAGTCCTTGAGGATATCACCCTCGATGACCGAGTCGTTGAAGAGCTAGCAGCCAAGGACCCACCCAAGAAAAGCAAAGTGGATTACAATGTCCTAGCTCACCTGAGGAAGATACCCTCACAACTAAGCGTCTTGGATGCCCTTCTGTGTCTAAAGAGGCACGAGATTCTCTGATCAGGGCACTACAAGAGCCCGAGCAGTTTCAAGCTTTCCTTGCCGAAGAAAAGATGAAGGACAAGCTGGAAGAAGTGCACACTGTTGACATCACTTTCGGCGATGAAGATCTCCTCCTCGGAACGTGCGAGCATAACCGTCCCTTGTATATCACTGGATACTGCCATGACGTCAAGATAGGGAAGATCTTAGTTAACAACGGATCCTCCGTCAACCTCCTAAAGGTGAGGGTATTAAAAGAAATCTGCATGAGCGTTCAACACCTCGCTCGGGATAAGATCACCATCTCCGGTTTTGACTCCCAGTCATCACGGGCACTCGGGTCCGTAATACTGACATTACGCTTTGGGTCGCTCGTCATTGACATCAAGTTCCACGTCATTGATGCCAAGAATTGCTACAATGCTTTGCTCGGCAGGCCTTGGTTACACGAGTACAACATCATCCCTTCGACACAACATCAGTATATGAAGTATTTCAAGGATGATCTCAAGTATACCGTGACTGGTGAGCTAAGCCCATTCTCCGTGAATGAAGTTCGGAAGTACGAAGATGCAAAGTATTTCTTACCAGACTTTGAAGAGACGGAAAGATGCCATAAACCGGAGGACAAGCAAAAAGCTATCACCACTATTCCAGTCTTCGGGAGTGATAACGAGGAGGAAGAAGAGATGGGCCGCCCCAATGCGACAAGCCGGGAACATCTACCCCTATTCTGGTTTTCGGCAGTGACTCTGAAGACAAAGTCAATGCAGTATTTTCTGTTCAAC
This sequence comes from Agapanthus africanus, assembly GCA_030015575.1. Classification (NCBI taxonomy): domain Eukaryota; kingdom Viridiplantae; phylum Streptophyta; class Magnoliopsida; order Asparagales; family Amaryllidaceae; genus Agapanthus; species Agapanthus africanus. Next base: position 14,469,079 of record JASDDO010000014.1, read on the forward strand.
CATCAATACAAGCCTTCACTGGCGATGAACGGAGTTTGCAAATCGCTATGGTTCAGCATAAGCATTACAAAGAGCTCGACGCACTTGATATCTATAATGTGCAAGAACTGCAGACGTTCTACGTCCTTCCCAGGTGAAAAGATGAAAAGGCGATCCTCTTTTATCGATCCGCGGAAACCAAAGTGGAGATAGAAATCTGATATGGTGCCGATTCTGCACTTGACAGGCTCCAGCCCATTCGTCTGCCCAGATACTACACAGAAGGATTATAAAGGCTGTTGAGGTGCTAAGGCGTACCCTTCAAACAGATTGCTCGACAAGCTCAGTTCTACAACAGGATCTGGAACGTCCCTGAAACTTAGCGAAAATTGCCCAACGGGAGAATGGAAACGATCGGGCTTGGATATTCTCAATCCAAGAAACGGGAGCGATTCTATGGCTGCTACGTTATACATGACTTCGATGAAGAATGAGATGCTCTGTTAGAAGACACTGCAATTGAACCAAAACGAGATCCGGCCGTAAAAATGCCAAGTCCGTCGTTTGAAGAACAGATGGACAACCTAATAAGGAAAGTGGGCCAAAAGGCCCGAGATGACCACAACTGTGAAATGGCCATTTACGAAAAAGCCAAGACGTAGTGCCATCTTCAGCAGGCTACGGAGAATGACGATGCCCTTCGTCGCCAGCCCGTCATACAGAAGACCCGACGCGGAGGCAAAAACAAACTAAAGAACGGAAAAAACGTTCGATAGCGGCAAAGCGGGTCCAAGAAGCTACGCGATCGAGAATTGAGCAGAGGGGATCTGTCTCATATAAAGAAGATGGGTCGAGCATATTCTTTTCCCCAAGACAAGACAAGGAAGATATTCAATCTTTTCATGAAACATAAAATGATTGTGCTCACGGAATCCAAACACCCCGATCAAGCAAACGAGGTTCATCACCTGGATTATTGCCCCTATCACCGAGTGATAAGACATCCTCTCGAAGACTGCTTCACATTCAAAAACTGGGTAGAAGAACAGTATCAGCAAGGTAGGTTCGCTCTATCCAGCAATTGGAGGGTAACCCCACCACAGAAGCATGTACTGAAAGCCACGTATACAGCGAGAGTAGAACCGGATCAACATCGGTCTTGGAAGCGATCTCGCACCTGTCACGTGATAATGATGTCGGAAGAAGGAGAGCACGATAATACGGATGACCTATCTTGGTGCTTCAAAAATGAGGATGAAAAGGAATTGATCTCAGAATTTCCACCGGCGCCAAAAGAGCTGGAAGATGGAATACATACTACTGCGGACAACTTAAGGAAAATCGACTTGGGGACGGCAAACGACCCGAGGCCTACGTTCGTCAGTGAGCTGATGTCCGAAGAACAAGTAGCTATGCTAAAAGACGTGCTCATGCAGTATAAATATTGCTAGATCCGGAAATAGCTGTGCATAAATTAGCGATATCTCCGGACGTCAAGCCAATCAAACAAGCGCCGAGGGGAATGCGGCTCGAACTTGAAATGAGCATCAACGCCGAAGTCAAGAAGCTAATCGACTGGCTTCATCCAAGAAGTTCAGTATCCTGACTGGATCGCCAACATTGTCCCAGTGATGAAGAAAAATGAGACGGTGTGCATTTGCATAGACTTTCGGGACCTCAACAAAGCTTTTCCGAAAGATGACTTCCCAGTACCTGTCACCGAGCTGATGATAGATAACACGCCCACTCACGAAGTCTTCTCCTTCACGGATGGATCATCGGGGTACAATCAAATAAAGATGCATCCCGAAGACCAGAATAATACCGCTTTCTGGACTCCTCTGGGCATATTCTGCTACAAAGTGATGCCTTTCGGTCTGAAGAACGCTGGTGCTACCTATCAGAGGGCCATGACGAAGATCCTTGATGACCTTATACACGAGATTGTCGAATGTTATATTGACGACCTCGTGGTGAAAAGCAAATCATACGAGGAGCATTGGGAGTATCTGAAGACAGTGTTTCAGCGCTTTCGGAAATACAACCTGAAGAGGAACCCTCTCAAATGCGCGTTCGGAGTTTCCCCAGGCAAGTTCCTAGGATTCGTCGTTCGACATCGGGGCATCGAAATAGACCCGTCAAAGATCAAGGAGATTATGGAAATGCCTCCGCTAAGAACTCTCAAGCAACTGTGGTCTCTCCAAGGAAAGCTCGCGTATATCCGGCGGTTCATAGCTAACCTCTCCGGAAAATGACGCCCCTACAGTCATCTGATGAAGAAGGGGACCCCGCTCGTTAGGGATCGCAAATGCCTAAGCGCACTGGACGAAATCAAGAAATACCTGCAGAATCCGCCGATACTGACCGCTCCAGTCAAAGGAAAGCCCCTCATCCTGTACACAACAGCCCTTGAAGGTTCTTTAGGCGTGTATGGGCACAGGAGAACGACCAAGGGAAAGAGAGAGCCCTCTACTATTTGGGTCGAGTTCTCCTAGGGGCAGAAAACAACTAATCCTCTATCCAAAAACACTGCCTGGCGTTAATCTTCGTGATAATGAAGCTCAAACACTATGCGTTGGTGCATGAGGTCCGTCTCATATCAAAAGTGGACCCTCTCAAATATTTGATGTCAAGAGCCATACTAACGGGAAGGCTTGCCAAATGGGCTTTCCTCTTGATGGAGTTCTCGATAGTATATTGACCCCTCAAGGCAGTAAAAGGCTAGGCCATCGCCGACTTCCTCGCTGAGCATCCAATACCTGCCGACTCTCCCTTAAACTGCTAATTGCCGGACGAACACGCATTTGACACAATTGACGGGGAGAGAGGAGAGAGTGATGCCCGATGGGAACTCTACTTCGATGGGGCATCTTCCGTGAAGAAGCGAAAGCACAACTCCCCCATGATCAAATCCGGGATAGGCCTCATCTTCGTGACTCCACAAGGAGGGATATTACGCTTTGCCTTTTCCTTAACAGAGCCGAGGATAAACAACGAAGCAGAATATGAAGCTTTCATAGCAGGTCTTAAGATCGCTGTCGATATGGGAATAGAAAACTTCCTCATATATGGAGACTCCCAACCGGTCGTTAGTCAAGTGAACGGTGACTATCAAACATGCAAACCAGAGTTAGTGAAATACGGTGAGAGAGTGCAACAATTGCTGACTCAAATCCCCTCCTACATTCTGGAAAGCATACCGCGTGCGGAAAATAGCAAAGCGGATGCATTAGCCAAGCTCGCTAAAGAACTGGCTGACGAAAACATCGATGAAGTAAGAATCGTTGTACAAATCCGTCGGGTTCTTGCACTAGCAGAAATGTCTCCGGAGTCGTTTGAAGAAAAGGAAGCGGCCAAGCAAACGGCCCTACAAATAAAAGATCAGGAAAAGGCTAAGGATTGAAGAGAAGTCTTTATAGACTACTTCAAATTCCGTCGAACACCTGAAGATGCATCCTCGAGATATCATCTCATTAAACGAGCTCTATCGTTCGCCTTCGTCAATGATACTCTATATAAGAGATCGTTCGATTCTCTGTGGCTAAGATGCCTGGGACCGGAAGAAGCAAGGAAAGTCGTCCAAGAAACTCATGACGGACTCTGCGGTTCTCATCCAGCCGGGCCAAAGATGAAGCTAAAGGTCAAAAGGATGGGCTACTACTGACCCACGATGATTCAGGACTGTCTCAAATACGCGAAGCAATGCCACTCGTGCCAAATTCATGAAGACTTCATCCATCAGCATCCAAACCCACTACACCTAACAGTGGCTAGCTGGCCATTCGAAATGTGGGGAACCGATATAATCGGGCCCATCGAGCCAGCATCATCTAAGGGATATCGGTTCATATTGGCAACAACCGATTACTTCTCTAAGGGGGCAGAAGCCATACCGCTAAGAGAAGTGAAGACGGAGAACATCCTCCATTTCTTTAAGACACGCGTCCTCTATCGGTTCGGCACTCCGTGATGGATTATCTCTGATAACGGAACATCCTACAGAAGTCACAGAATCAGTTGCTTCGCATAGCAGCATAACATAGACCGAAGACACTCTTCGGTCTATAATCCCCGGGCTAACGGTCTAGCTGAGGCTTTCAACAAGACCTTGACGAAGATCATAAAGAAGACGGTGTCCAAAAATAAAAAGGACTGGCAGGAGAGACTCCATGAAGCTCTCTGGGCATATCGAACTACGTTCAAAATGGCCACAAATACAACGCCATTTGCGTTGGTATTCGGCACGGAAGAAATACCCCCCTTGGAGATAGAGCTACCCTATCTATGAGTAGCGGTTTATTATGAGCTAACAGATGAAGAAAATGCTCATCTTCGGCTTGAGGAGCTCTACGCCCTTGATGAAACTCGTCTCATGGCGCAGCAAAACCTGGAGTCTTACAAAGCAAAGATGACGTGCTCGTATGAAAGATTGACTAGGTCAAGAACATTCCGCCAAGGCGAACTCGTGCTAGTCGTAAAAAGACCTATGATCCCCAATCGAGCCAAACGGGGGAAATTCGAGCTGAACTATGAAAGCCCGTACATCATAGACAAAGTCTACCAAGGTGGAGCTTACTTGCTCATGGATATGCATGGCGAGAGACCCTTTAGGCCAATAAACGGCCGGTTCCTGAAAAAATACTACGCCTGACGAGTCACGGACTGGGTCAACGATAGATGACGACGCTTATGTCTGCTCTCTATCTTCCCAAGCCCAAACTCTACGAGTAGTATCCGGTGGACCGAAACGTCCTTAAACCAAGACCGAAACGTCTCTAAACTAACGACGGACCGAAACGTCCCTAAACTTTTACAAACCGCGGCATCATTTGGCTGACGTAAAAAAAACAACGGTACGTCCATAAGCGAAAGGGGTACGAATGAAAACCCGAAAGGGCTCCATGAGTAAAAACAGCAGGGCTGCTAGCGAGTTTGTGAAAACCCGAAAAGGCGCAGGCTCGTGAAAAAAATTCATGCACACTTGCAAGGTTCTCTCGATCTTGTAAGGAGAAAATATCTGCGTTAGATCCTTACGACTCACAAAGGAGCAACACACTTAGGGATCCCCACGATTCTTGAGGAGAAATTACACTAACGAGATCCTCACGACTCGTAAGGAGAACCCTCTTATGAGACCCTCACGGCTCGTAAGATTCAAAAGCCTTAAGCTATAAGGATCTGAACTTGTTCTTAAGCCATCACAATCCCCATACTTCCTTACAAACGGTTCAATATTGACCCTTGTATACAATCCATGGGCACAAATAAACATCTTCCCCACCAAGTTCCCGCCAATGGCGTGAAATTTCCCCATTTGGCGAACGACACTTATAAGTCCTCTCGACTTATAAGGAGAAGACACTCTTATAAGATCGTTACGACTTATAAGAGAATACCACTTAAAAGTGCTCACGACTTCTAAGGAGAACATATACCCATGAGATCCTCACGACTCGTAGGGAGAAACACCTTTATGAGACCCTTACGACTTACGAAGTCAAAAGCCTTAGTCGACAGGATCTTAACCCTATTTACTAAGCCATCTTTGTTCGAATCGACAGAGGCAAATGATGATTCGCTCATGGCAATGTCCCAGTGGTAGCGATGCTGATGTCTAAATCGATATCAAATTCCAAGTCCTTTCACGGCAAGTGATGATTCGCTCCTGGCAATATTCCAGTTGCAGCGATACTGATGCTAAGATTGGTATCAGGTTCCAAGTTCCCTACTTGCAACAAAATCAGCAGGTAAAAGAAATGCATATGAAATAGCCAGAATGATAGGGCAACTTGCAAAAAATCAGCAAGTAAAAGATATGCATACAAAATAGCCGAAATGATTGGGCAACTCGCAATAAAAAGCAACGAGTAAAGAGAAAAACAGTCGAAATGATTGGGCACCGCGAAAAATAGTCGAAATGATTGGGCAATCGCGACTTTCACGATATAAAAAGCTGTAATGATAGAGCATCACAGAAATAAAAAAAATGAAACTTTTGCCCTGCAGGTAAGTCCATACTGACCCCTATATACAATCCATAGGCATAAACAAAAAGGGAATCACATGTCCCAACAAACTCTGTCAAAGGGAAAGTCGGATCTCGACAGCAACATCTGTATCCCAGAAGACCGACAATGGCGGTCCTCCTCATGCCAGCAGGGCACGGACGCGACACCGCCAATTGGATCCACGACAAAGTCCCCAGTTCCAAGACTCTACGGTTCACAGACAACCTAGAGTCAACCCCGACACCGCAGAAAACGGAGCACGTCAGCAAATGATCCCGTCACGGAAATATGTCATCCAATGACCCCGTCGCGGAAATAAGTCATCCAATGACCCCATCGCGGAAATACGTCAGCAAATGCCCCGTCATGGAAATACGTCATCCAATGATCCCGTCGCGGAAATACGTCAGCAAATGACCCCGTCACGGAAACACGTCAACAAATGACCCCGTCTCGAAAACACGTCATCCAATGACCCCGTCTTGTTAATACGTCATCCAATGACCCCGTCTCGGAAACACGTCAGCAAATGACCCCGTCTCGAAAACACGTCATCCAATGACCTCGTCTCGGAAATACGTCAGCAAATGATCCCGTCGTGGAAACACGCCATCCAATGACCCCGTCTCGGAAACACGCCATCCAATGACCCCATCGTGGAAACACGTCAGCAAATGACCCCGTCTCGGAAACACGTCATCTAATGACCCCGTCTCGGAAACACGTCATCCAATGACCCCATCTCGGAAATACGTCAGCAAATGACCCCGTCGCGGAAACACGTCATCCAATGACCCGTCTCGGAAATACATCAGCAAATGACCCCGTCATGGAAATACGTCATCCAATAACCCCGTCTCGGAAACACGTCATCCAATAACCCCATCTCAGAAAAACGTCAGCAAATGACCCCGTCGCGAAAACGCGTCAGCAAATGACCCCGTCGCGGAAATACGTCATCCAATGACCCCGTAGCGGAAATACGTCATCTAATGACCCCGTCACGGAAATACATCAGCCAATGACCCCGTTGCGGAAATACGTCAGCAAATGACCCCGTCGCGGAAAGACGTCAGCAAATGACCCCGATACGGAAACACGTCAGCAAATGACCTCGTCGCGGAAACACGTCAGCAAATGACCCCGTCACAGAAACACGTTATCCAATGACCTCGTCACGGAAATACGTCATCTAATGACCCTGTCGTGAAAATACGTCAGTCAATGACTCCGTTACGGAAATACGTCATCCAATGACCCTGTCGCGGAAATACGTCAGCAAATGGCCCCGTCTCGGAAATACGTCATCCAATGACCCCGTCGCGGAAATACATCATCCAATGACCCCGTCGCGGAAATACATCATCCATTGACCCCGTCGTGGAAACACGTCATCCAATGACCCCGTCTCGGAAATATGTCATCCAATGACCCCGTCGCGGAAACACGTCATCCAATGACCCCGTCTCGGAAATACGTCTACCAATGACCTCCTCGTCGGAGCAATGCTTCGACTCGAAAAAAGGTCAACCCATCAACTACTTACGAGTCCTCTCGACTTGTAAGGGAGAAAATTCTCTTATGAGATCCATACGACTCTTAAGAGAAAACACACTTAGGAATTCTCACGACTCCTAAGGAGAAAATATACCTACGGGATCCTCTCGACTTATAGGGAGAAAAGTCTTTATGAGACCCTCACGGCTCATAAACTTGAAAAGTCTTAGGCGGCAGATCCAAACCTGTTTCCTAAACCATCGCTGCCTTACAAGGAGGTCAAGTTGGACTATCCATGGGCCACACTCTCCAAAGTCAAATCTTGACAATGAGGGAAACAACCACTTACAGGTCCTCTCGACTTGTAAGCAAAAAATTCTCTTGTGAGATCCTTACGGCTCTCAAGAGGAAACTCACTTAGGAGTCCTCACGACTCCTAAGGAGAAGATACACCTACGGGATCTTCTCGACTCGTTGGGAGAAATAACCTTTTTAAGACCCTTACGGCTTATGAAGATGAAAAAATCTTGGGCTACAAGGACCCTAAACATGTCTCCTAAGCCCTCAATCCTATGTCCATGCATAACTTTGCACTACTTCACCCACGTACATACTTACGTGGGCAAAATAGCGGGGGCATTTGTTCTCGCCAAAATCTTCGGCCAAGAGCTGTTTGTGCTTGTTTATACCGGTTTAAGTTTCATTTACAGAAATATGTGAAATCAGGCTCATTCATATACACACATGCACATATCAGAGGAAGAACAGGAGTTAGAAAGGGAGCACTTGGTGGCCAACAACAAAAATAAAGCATTTAATTGAACATTTTATTCTACAGGAAATAGATCACTAAACATGAGATTGAAAGTATAGGGATTCACAAAACTATGGATAAAATTATCTAACTCCCTATCTGCCTTCTCCACCATGTCAAAACGGCGATCTTCACGAACAGTCGCTTCCATCGGTCAGCACCGTGCCCATCAGCGAAGGCAGACATGATGACCCATTGAGCCCGTATCCGACTTAGCAGCTAAACAGAGAGATCCTTCAGAGCTGTGGTAATCAAAAGTGCTTCTTGAAAGCACTCGATCTTGTCCTCTGCGGCATCGAGCATTTCCAGAGTTATCTCCGCTGGATAAGGAGGGATACCATCGAGCATGGACAAGAAAACCATCCGAAGCCAAATAGAGTCGATGGGAGAGGAAATCCTCTATGGGTCAAAAACTCGTACAACACCGTATCGCATTGGTCATCCGTAAGAGCAGGGTTCACCAAGCGTGCAGCAAAACGAGGAATGATTTCCTCAATTGGCACCTCCCAAGTGAGAGAGAAAAGAAGTATTGCTTCAAATTATAAAGAGAGACATTTAAGTCTAGGCACAGAAAAATCTACGCATGATGGAACTGTTTCCAAGCTCTGCATTGGGAAAGAGAAGTTTGACTCAGGAAAAGTGGAGAAGGAAAGTGAAAAGATGCCTTCAGTAATGAGGCGGCGCCTCACGTACAAAACACCAAGAGCGCCAGCGCTAAGAGTCAAAGATTCTGAGGCAGCGCCTCACGTGCAAAGCACGAGAGCGCTCGCTCCAAGAGCGCCAGCGCTAAAAGTCAAGGACTCTGAGGCAGCGCTCACGTACAAAGCGCGAGAGCGCTAAAGCCAAAAGCGCCTGCGCTGAAGACTATGAAGCAGTGCTCACGTGCAAAGCACGAGAGCGCTTGCGCCAAGAGCGCCAGCGCTAGAACTAAATGTTCTCCACCATTGGATCAAAGATTCAACGAAGATGATAAATCATCAAATTACTAGAATAAAATTCTGTTGAGGAAATACTCCTCAAAATCTTTCCAAACAGGAAAGATTGTGCTTTGTAAATCAGAGCACCGTCGGATCAAAGATCCATTGGTGATTTAAAATCACCTAGATAAAGAATAAGTTCTGTATAAGAAATTACTTTCCCAATCTTGTTAATAACAAGAAAACTATCTTCTCTAAAACAGAAGCCCTTGGATAAAAAATCCAACTGTGGGAAACATTTCCCAAATCAATTAGAAATCTCTCATTGAGAGATTTCCTTAACTGATTCAACAAATCGGCCTCCACTATATAAAGGCCCCAAGACTTCAAGTCTCGCACAGAGGAACCCCCCCCCAACTTTAAGAAATTTCAAAGAGAAGAGCAAGCTCTAAGAAGAAGAAATTTTCTTCAAGGTAAATAATAATAAGTGAGATCATAATATCTCCTCGATTTTTGAGAGTCTAACTCTCACATCATAAGAACTCGGTTCTTTTTATAGATCACAGATCCATAAGACAAGGTTTTTCACAAAAACAAAGAGATCATAGCATCACATCAAAAAAAGAAGAACTAAGTTCTTAGATCCATGATACAAAGTCTCATATAAAACAAGAATTTAATTATCATAGCACAGAACTGATCAGAGCCGTCAAAGAAGCGCCAGAGCGCTCCAACTTAAAATGTAACAACCCTAATTTTTCTACACCAAAATGTTTTCAAATATTTTTTCAAAAATCCACAAAGGGGTATTTTAGCATGAGCACAAGATATAGGTAATTATTTTGTTTTTAATTACAAGTTATAAGAATATAATAACTCCATTTTTAGTGTACAAGAAATTACTTTAAATTTAATGTATACAAGAAGTATTTATTCTTGCTGCTATCAGTTTAAGTAATTAAATACCACAATAATTATAAGAAGGAGCCTGTAGCTCATTGGCAATACCTTGCACTGCTGAACAAAGCCACCAGAGTTCAAATCTCATGCCCCACATTATTTTTTATATTGTTTTGTTTTAATTTTTTTTGGAAAGTCAACGGTCAAAAGGCCATAGCTCCCAAAATATGGACTGGACTTGAAAAAGTAAATATACCAAATTGTATCCCAGGAAAATCCCCGGCCACTGGAACCTTGACTCGGCCCGACTCGGCGCCGCCGGCCAGACTTGGCCGGACAGCCGAGTCACCAACTGAGAAAAGTTGGCTCTTGACTTGGTCAACCCTCTTGCACACTTATTATAGCTGGATCGGTTTTAAATTGGCCAATAAATCCCTTTTACTCTTAGGTTTAATGATTTTTAATGATTTTTATATATTTATATATATATTTTTTTAATTAAAACCCTAACCCTAGCCTAGCCCTATATAAACATCCCTACTCTCTACCCTTTCACTCTATATTCCTAAGTCCACTCTCTAAAAATCTCAAGAGAACTCGGTATATTAGAAAACGAGCGAAAGGCGAAGCGCTGCCGAAATCGACGGCGAATTCCGGCGATCGTACTAGGACTTTTCACGACGATTTGACGCCCGGCAAACCCTCTACCTCCCTCTCACTCTCTAACGTGTCCAAAACCCGTAAGTCCCCCTCTTTCTATCTTTCTTTTCTCTCAAGAAAAATACGACTTTATAAACCCGACGGAAATCGGAACAAACCGATTTCCGATTCGGTTTTCTATCAAAACTCACTTGTCACTAATTCCATAATGCTTAAACATATTCATGTTGACTACTAATCACATAAAAATCGATTTGGATAAAGTTTCTCACATGAAATGATAACTTTTGCAAAATACCGTATTTTCGCACTTAAATACCACCATGTTTAGTTATCACATTTAACCCTTAATAATTGCTATACCTTAACATAGATCACGAAGTAATGACCTACCTCCACACACACGCAAATACAACCCTAATTGATATCATCAAAACTCAGAATACGAAAATACAAGACTTTACATTAAAATACCCTTTTCTTTATAAACCTTTTTTGAAAGTTATAAGTTGTTTACAATTTTAAAACAAAACCTTTTAATAGGAAAATACGATATGTCATGGACATCGATTGTTTATCTAAACTGACTTTGTGGTGTCTAGGCTAGGCAAGTGAGCTTGGGTAAATTTAAAAGGCCCGCCTCACGATTCGTGAGCGGATCCCTCCCTCCTCACTTGTATTTACCTGGCCGCAATTGACGATGAAGAGGAGATTTGAGGCTTCTAATGACTTATCATTTAGATCTTTAGAATTATGCTAGTTGGCTTAGGAAACCCTAGAAACTAAAATACGGAAATTTACACCTTTTACAAATAAATACCTCATCTTTATAAAACCGTTTTCTAAATGATTAGTATTTATTAGATCTTTGCAAAGCGCCACTACAACCCATCTTTGGGGAACTCGTTAGGGATAGTACGGTTTATCGTGCACCCTCGAGCTTAGTAGTGCGAGATTCAGACCTCCGCAAGGAGCATTCGGTCTCGAAAGGTTTAAAATACAACATTTAAGAAAAATGAGATTTTGGAGAATAAAATATTTATATAAAATTATTCTTGTATTAACATATATATAATTATCATTTAAACGCCTATTTTTTTATAAGATAAAGTTTCCACATTTTCCTAAAAATTACAAGATTAAAAGTTACATTAAAATACCATGAATTTTCAAATAAATCAATATTATAATTTAATACTTTTATTAGGATATATTCACTAGAATAACACAAATAAAATTTACACTCATTATAACAATAAAGACGAATAATAAATACTTGGGGTGTATCTTGAAAACTATACAAAAGTACTTTTTACATAAAACCACCTCAAGTTTTATAATTTACAATAAGGACCCTAACAAATATAGAATTTCGATTTGCATTTCTTTTAGTCTGACTCGGGTTTGAGTCTGACTATTTCTGACTTGAATATGATTCAAGTCATTCTATATTCTTTAATATTCCAACTCAATATGAACACATGAATTCCAGAATCCAGTTATCAATTTATATTCTTTAATATTCCAACTCAATATGAATACATGAATCCCAGAATCCTGTCAACAATCATTACAACTTGACTGAATCAAACCATGGATATACATCCATTATTCCGTTATTCCATTTACCTGATTATGCAGTTACAACATGTTTACTGATATCATGGTTTTGATCAGTCATCCAACTTATACAATACAATACTACAATACAATCATAACACTACAGGGTTAAGGGGTAGACTGGTACGGAATATGTTAAAGGTGGCACGAGGTAGTCACTTAAGACGTAATTACATCCATGCCATTGTTCCATAGTATTATCGACGGAGCCTTGTACTACAGGTTACCAAGGTCCCCGGTGTAAGTGGGACTCCCCTCGTATACACTGGCATCTTCTCCAGGCTACAAACAACAACGTTAATACAATATTATAATACAACATTAAAAGCTTTCTCTCTCCCTCTCTCTTTCTCTCTCTCTCTCTCTTTCTTACTTTCTGTCTATTTCTCCCTTATCTTTGGGACTTACCGAGCGACCTGTTCGCTGACGACATTCTATTTCTTTCTTCTTTGAATGTCGTCAGGTGCTTTGGACCCAGCATAGATCGAGCCTACCGGTGAAGACTTGGAGCAGTTTCACGAAGACCCCGAGCTCTAGATATTGTACCTTGTTCTATTCAGTATTTTCATTTCCTGTTATGCCACTGTTTAGGTATCGCTTTCCATTTCAGTTGTATTTACTTTTCATGCATTGTACAAAAGAATGTTATTAATAAAGTTGCTGTTATTTCTATATCTCTTGTCTCTTGTGATTTACTTTTATATTGCTTAGATACGCTTAGCGTATGTACTTCTGAGTATATACGTAGCGGGCCTCGTCGCGTCCCCTTCGCCGTATACTGGGAAGCGAGGCGTGACAGGTTTTGTTGGTGGCCCATGCAGGTCAGAGCTGTATGAATCCCTATCATGCAGTTCTGGTCTGCGTAAACAACCAAAGCAATATAACACAAGAACCAGCAACTAAAACATTCTTTACAATTCATGTTTCTTGAATCTTACAAATTTCTATTCCTCGAATCTTATCATTTCATGTATTTGAATCTGTCCTAACCCAAATTTTTCTTCAGTGTTATGGATTTCCCGAACAACACCAGCACCAACGTCAACAACACCTCTCCAGAACTACCTCTTGACCAGCTGTTCCTGCACCACCCACCGAGCAAACAATGCTATTTGAGGCGATTGTTCATATCAGATTTTTGCATTTTCATACCGCACAATTTTTGTCACATTGCATATCGGTAGATACACTTGAGCCGTGTTTGCTAGTCAATTGCAGGATACAGGTTCTCGGTTCTAAAACGGTGAAATTCATGGAAAACACAACAAAAATCCGGGTTCCTGCCAACCACTGAGAAAACACGATCTCCGCTCGTCATCCGTATGTTGCCAGATACCAGTTTAGGAAGACAAAATGTCAAATCAATGTCACCTTCATGCACAAGGCTCAATGGTAGCACAAAATCCAAGAGATCTACGCGGAGCTCGAGGCAATCATGACAAAATCTTGACAAAAAGTCCACCTTTCCCTCAACAGAAATTCTGGAAAAATCGGGGCGCCTAATTGAGAAAATACATATGCCAGAATAATTTACACAGCAAAACAGGAAAACCCAAAAAAGCAGAAGGCCCAATTCCTCCAATGGGCCGCGGATCCGCGGCCAAAGAGGGGTTCAGGCCGCGGATCCGCGGCCATTCTGGCGCCAAACACAGAGAGGTTTTTGGGGTATTTTGGTCTTTGTACAGGTGTTCTGGTGGTTGCCCTAGGTTTTCAGTTTTTGGCCTATAAATAGCCCAGAACTTTGTGAAGGAAGGGGTCCATTCTTGTATTTTCATTTTGCCTAGTTTTAGTGTTGTTCTTCTTCCTCTTCTCACCTCTTCTCCATTAAACTTGTAGTGAGCTTTTGAGTGAAGAGTGATGAATAAAGAAGACCATTTTTATTATCATGCTTGTCTCTTTCTTTACTTGTTGTAATTTTAATTGTTAAGTAGTTGTTGTTATTTGCTTGATTGTTTCTTTCTTCTCTCTTTTTCTTTATCATTCATACGACAATGATACTTACGCTCGATCCTCGCCAAGGTGAGGTCGCAAATAGTTAGTCGTATTCTTCTAATCTCCTTCTTTCTATCTTCCTCTTTTGTTTTGTTTTGTTTTTCCTTATCATGAAGTGTGAGTAGTTTTATACTTGTTAGGGTAGGATAAGGGAAGTTTGAGAGAAGGAAATCTCTCTCACTCTTTCCTTGCCCAACAACTTAAATCGACTCCCGTTAATTGAACCACAATCCGCTCCTCACGGCACCCTATCCTACATGATAGCGGTGATTCCGTAGTGAGACCGGTTGTGGTTGAATTAACCGGAGGTTATGGATAAGAGCCAAGAACGGACGGACAAGCACCAAAAGGAAGGACGATGCGTTGGAAAGCCTAGCTTATACTCGCAAGTTCCTTCCTAGTCGTGCTAATCCCCGTTGTTGCCGATTACCGTAACACCGATATTAAGAGGGGCAACGAAAGATGTGGAGACTCCTAACTCAAACTAACCTAATCCTAACCCTAACAAGCTCTCTTTAAATATCAACTCAACACTTAGATAATCCAACAAAATCTGAAAACAGGACTTAACTCGTTAAAACACTTTGAAAAAGACTCCCATCTCCCTGCGGACGACCCGTACTCAACCGGCTAGCTACAAGCGAAACCGTCTTGATTGCGGTATTTAAACTAGAACTTGAACACGCACATATCCTAACAATCAAATGGCGCCGTTGCCGGGGAGACGGTAGTTTATTTCCTTGTATAATTTCGGGTTAATTTGTAAGTATAAAAAAAAACGAAAAAAAAATACATACTTTGTAAAAAAAACCATCTTGTTATTCTTGATTAGTTTTTGTGCAAGTGCGCAGGAAAATACGAGGTTCAAGATCGGCGCCAAAGACGTTGAAAATACGGAGTTCAAGTACAGTGCCAAAGACGTGGGAAGATAGACCCACAGTTCGCGGCTACACCGCGACGGACAAAAACGAAGCATCCGGTCTACTGTAAAAATCTGGAGCAGATACAGTGAGCAAATCAGCATTCCACACATCCATACAAGCAGAGGAGACCAATACCAGCACCCACAGAAAAACTGAAGTCCCAATCTCTCCTTACTGCCGCGGATCCGCGGCAATAGAGGGTCTTGGGCCGCGGATCAGCGTCCACTTGGAGCCTTTGGGCTGCCATTTTTTCTGGGTAACTCTCTCTCCTCTCTTCCTCTCCTCTGAACTCCACTGAATTGTGTTTTCTGCAGCCTTTTTTGCGCAAATTCTTCTCCCCCTTCCAATAAACTGTTCTTGTGCAGGATTCTTTGCGCCGCAAATAAAAATTGTTTGCAGTTGATTTGTTACTGTTTTGCATTCTTTAATACGGACTTAAGGGGCTTGAAACCAATCCAGATTGGGTGGGGATTTCATCACCCTTCCCAGGACCCCAAAAATCACTAAAGCATATGCATTGTCCATTGTAAATTAAAAAAATACTAGACTTCAGCCCTAAGGACTTCGCTCTCATTAGGAGAAGATAAACCGTGTTTAGAACCTCGCTTAACCGTATATTGTTTACGGGGTGTCTAGGAAAGTGTTAAAGGCGCAACCGCCGAAAGAGAAAGGGTTATTTAATTAAGGAACTTCGCGAAAGCGTTGGACAACCTCCCCTTATCTCTGCACTTACCTGGCCTCGTGATCAGTGTATTTTTAAGCCCGTTTCTCGACATTGTTTAACTTCGACAATCAAGTTCAGGAGCAGGTCTAGTAGACCTAGGTTACCCTAGATCTAGGTGTGATTATGCATATCTTGTTTGTGATTGCTTAAGCCGTATTTCCGTACATATTTCTGTAAATCTCTTTCTAAAAACAAAAAACAAAAAAAAAAAGAAAAAATCAAAAACTTCTATAAAAACTTGCCCTTTTGTCGCCAAATCCATTTTCACCCACCACCCATCGCCTTTCTCCATTGACGTTTTCTTACCCTCACCTTCTCCGCTTTGACTATACTAAACTCGTTTAGTGTATGTCCGCTTGGACTCGGGACACTAGCGCCCGTCTAGTCCGCGTTACGTTAGTCGCGACCGACTACGCGATCGACTCCGAAGTCAATACTCCGTCCACTCCTCTTTCACCCCTTCCTTTGCCGGCCAACTCCGACGTTGACCGGAATTCTGTTCATACATCTTCACCTTCACCTTCACCTTCACCAACCTCTTCTTCCGCGATGTCGAGATTTAATCCGAACATCTCTTTGACCGCCGCTGGATTGGCTCCACCTCCTACGGAGACCAATCTCCCACCACCTCCGCCTGTTGTAGCGCCGCAGCGAATTGCGCTCCAGGATCGTTTCTACCCCACCCGTTCTGCACTTCCCACCTGCCTTTCTCTTCTTCCGGCCAATGGGGACAACTTTGAAATTAAGCCCCATTTCATCAACATGCTTCCACGTTTTCATGGGCTTGAATCTGAAGATGCCTATATCTTCATCAACAAATTTCAAAATGTCTGTGCCATGATGAAAACCACCCAGCTGTCGGACGATGCTATACGTCTACGGGTCATTCCGTTCACTTTATGCGATCTCGCTGAAAAATGGCTGTATAGCACCGCTTCCCACTCAATCACCAGCTAGGACGAGTTTGTTAAAGCGTTTCTGAAAAAATTCTATCCAAATCATAAGACCGCAAGAATTCAAAATGAAATCAACCAATTCTCCCAGCTTCCTTCTGAACCCTTCTGGAAGTGCTTTGACCGGTACAAAGACCTTCTTGTTCAGTGTCCTCACCACGGTATAGAGAAATGACAGCTCTGCCAAACCTTATACGAGGGACTGAATCCAGCAACGAAGCAGTTGCTGGAAACCATCTGTCAGGGCCACTTCCTATCGAAATCTGACGAGGAAGCGTGGCAGTTCTTTGACGATCTTGCGGAGCAAACGCTACAGTGGGAGAGCACCAGACCGACTTCTTCTTCTTCTACCTCCACTTCTACCGGTCAATCTAGGGTAGGAATCCACCAACTCGATGTCTCTATTGCGATGAAAGCTGAAATGGCTGCAATAACACGAAAGCTTGAAGCGATAGAGAGCAAATTTTCTGCTCCTACTCCTGCCCCTGTTCTCCCCCTTCGTACCATCTGCGCTTGTTGTTCCGATCCTTCCCACTTGACCGAAGAGTGTCCTTACAATCCACCCTCGCAAGGACAGGATCATGTTAATGCTGCATTCCAGCAAAGACCGAGGAATGATCCATACTCTTCTACCTACAATCCCGGTTGGAGGAACCACCCCAATTTCGCCTGGAATCAGAATCAGAATCAATTCCAGGGCAACAATTTCCAAAGGGCCCCTCCACCGCAACAACAAGCGCAACAACAAACTCAGTATCAGCAGCCCTTCCAACCCCAACCTTTCCAAAACCAGACGAACAACTTTGCACCCAACAACTCTTTTCCACCAAACAACTTTGTTCCGTCAAACAACGATAAGGTTTCCTCGCTCGAGCGAAGTCTGGAGGCGTTTGTTAAACAATCGACTCAATCCACCGCCAACATCCAGTCTTTGTTTCAATCTTTTGTGCAACACACTGCCGCACACGGGCAAAGCATCAAGACCATCGAGGCCCAGATTGCACAGCTGAACGCGGCCTTAAGAGAGCGAGAGAAGGGGAAGCTCCCGTCCCAGCCACTTCCAAATCCCGGTCACCCACATAATGCACATGTTGCTCTTGAACAACAAAACCATAATGTGAGTGCCGTGACTACACTGAGATCGGGGAGGATGCTGCAAAACAACATTGGCAAACGGATTAACGATGACACCCCGGCCGCTGCTTCTTCTTCTTCTTCTTCTCCTTCTTCTTCGTCTTCCGAGCCTATTCTCCGTTCTTCAACAGGCTCTCCTTCCTCTTCTTCTGCTCTGAACGGACCGACTTCTCACTCCACGAAAACACCTATTCTGGGATCCGTTCCAACTCCAAAATCTCCTCCTCCAGCATTAGACTCAACCAATTTTCAAAATGTTCCATTTCCAAACCGGTTGAGGTCTAACAAACAAAATCCTCAAATGGAGAAGATTCTGGAGTTATTCAAGCAGGTTAACATTAACATTCCTCTTTTAGATGCTGTCCAACAAGTCCCGTCCTACGCGAAAATCTTAAAGGACTTGTGCACGAAAAAGAGGAAGTCTCAGGTACCCAAGAAAGTTTTCTTGGCTAGTGCTGTGAGTGATGCCCTTACCCAATCTTTACCACAAAAACGGAAGGACCCTGGCTGTCCTACGATTTCAATTACCATTGGAGATAAGAACATCAACCGCGTACTATTAGATCTTGGTGCCAGTGTTAACCTGCTTCCGTATTCAGTATACGAGCAATTAGGCGTCGGAGAGTTGAAACCCACACACTGCACTCTCCAAATGGCCGACCGATCGATCACCCATCCTAGGGGTGAGCTAGAGGATGTGTTAATAAAAGTCGGGGAATTCATATTCCCCGTTGACTTCATTGTATTAGATACACAGCCTGTAGCTAACCCCCGGAATCAAATTCCGGTGATACTCGGTCGCCCATTTCTCGCAACCTCAAATGCTGTGATCAATTGTCGCAATGGTTCAATGAACCTCTCTTTTGGAAATATGACGATTGAACTCAACATTTTTAGGTTAGGGAATCAGCCCGCCGAACCTAATGCTCATATACTGGACGTCTGCTCGATCCAGGAGATCACACCAAAAGAGTGTGAATTCGAGGAGTTTCTGTTTGATCACGATAATCTTGACGCCACTAGTGCGTTTCTCTTCGAACCTGCTACCGTTTCTGCGCCCGATAACGAATACGAGTGTTTCACGTTCTCGAACGATCTTAGCCGCGCACAACCCGAGTTTGAATCCTTCGACTTTCCGGATGAGTTACCTGAACCATCCGACTCGGTTGCCTACACTCGTTTTGAACCTTTGCTGGAGTCCTTTGAGTTCGAGACCTTTGCACCAGTCTTGCCTTCCGTCATTTCACCTCCAACGCTCGAACTCAAGCCGTTGCCGTCTCACCTTAAGTATGCTTACTTAGGTGAGAACGAGACCCTCCCCGTCATCATCTCGGCTTCTCTAGCTCCCGAGCAAGAGAAAGCCCTTCTCGCGGTCTTGCACAGCAACAGGCAAGCTTTTGGCTGGTCCATGGCGGACATCAAGGGGATTAGTCCCCTGATCGTTGAGCATCACATTCATCTGATGGATGATGCCAAACCAGCCCGGGATCCACAAAGACGTCTTAATCCAGTCATGAAGGAGGCTGTGAAGAAGGAGATCGTCAAATGTCTAGATAGTGGTATCATTTATCCTATCTCTGATAGCCAGTGGGTTAGCCCCATTCATGTTGTCCCCAAGAAGTCGGGCATCACGGTCATAACCAACGAGGCGAACGAGTTAATCCCTACTCGCACCCAAACTGGGTGGCGAGTTTGCATTGATTACAGAAAACTCAACGCCGCAACGCGGAAAGACCACTTTCCGCTACCTTTCATTGACCAGATGCTGGAACGATTGGCCGGACATGAGTACTATTGTTTTCTTGATGGCTACTCCGGCTATAATCAAATTCCCATCGCCGAAAAAGACCAGGACAAGACCACTTTCACTTGTCCTTTCGGCACGTTTGCATATCGACGCATGCCCTTTGGGTTATGCAATGCGCCCGCTACCTTCCAGCGGTGTATGATGGGAATTTTCTCTGACATGGTGGAAAAATTTCTGGAGATTTTCATGGATGATTTCTCCATCTTCGGCGACTCCTTTGACGAGTGTTTGCTGCATCTTGACGCTGTCCTTACCCGATGTAAGGACAAGAATCTCACTTTGAACTGGGAGAAATGCCACTTCATGGTGCACGAAGGTATTGTCTTAGGACATATCATCTCGCAAAATGGCATAGAGGTTGACAAAGCAAAGATTGAGGTCATTTCCAATCTGCCTCCTCCCCGATGCGTCAAAGATATCCGAGCCTTCCTTGGCCATGCCGGTTTCTATAGACGGTTCATCAAGGACTTTAGCAAGATTGCTAGGCCCTTGACGCTTTTGCTGGCCAAGGACACGCCTATCGATTTCAACTCGAGCTGTGTGACTGCATTCGAGTCACTGAAACGCTCACTCACTTCTGCTCCCGTTCTTTCTTCTCCTGACTGGACGCACCCATTCGAGATTATGTGCGATGCATCCGACTCTGCCATCGGTGCTGTCCTTAGACAGCACATCAATAAGATGCCGCACGTAATCTATTACGCAAGCCGGACCCTGAACGACGCCCAACTTAACTATACAACAACTGAGAAGGAATTCTTAGCTGTTGTATTTGCTTTAGAAAAGTTCAGGCCCTACCTCATCGGCTCTCCAGTCATTGTCTACACGGACCATTCAGCTCTGCGCCATCTTTTTGCGAAGAAAGATGCCAAGTCTCGGTTAATACGTTGGATCCTCTTGCTTCAAGAGTTTGACCTTGTCATTAAGGACAAACGAGGATGTGAAAACGTAGTGGCCGACCATCTCTCAAGACTTCCTTCTTCGCCTTCGCTTCCAATTCCTATTAACGACGTTTTCCCGGATGAACAACTCTTGACAGTATCGTGCGAACCTTGGTTCGCAGATATTGTGAACTATTTGGCCACGGGATTGCTACCGACCGAATGGTCGAGTCAGGACAGACTTCGCTTTTTATCCCAAGTAAAACACTTTTACTGGGACGAACCCTACTTGTTCAAGTACTGTCCCGACCAGATTATTCGTCGGTGTGTCCCTGATGAGGAATTCAAGAGTGTGCTGTCATTTTGCCACGATCAAGCGTGTGGCGGGCATTTTGGGCCCAGAAAGACAGCTGAGAAGATCTTGCAATGTGGTTTCTACTGGCCACAACTTTTCAAAGACGCTCATGACTATTGCAAGACTTGCTCCCAGTGCCAACACATGGGCCGGATATCCCGGAGGAACGAGATGCCGCTCCAACCGATCTTGGTTGTGGAGATTTTCGATGTTGGGGGATAGACTTCATGGGGCCGTTTCCCAGCTCTTTTGGGAACTTGTACATTCTTCTAGCTGTTGATTACGTCTCTAAATGGGTCGAGGCTGTGCCCAGCCGGACTAATGACAACAAGGTTGTCGTTAGGTTCCTTAAAGAAAACATTTTCTCACGGTTTGGGCACCCCCGAGCGATCATTAGCGACAATGGAAGTCATTTCTGCAATAGGACTTTCGAGGCCTTGATGCGGAAGTATTCCATTAATCATAAGCTCTCTACGCCCTACCACCCCCAAACCTGCGGGCAGGCCGAAGTTTCAAATCGGCAAATCAAGCAGATACTGGAGAAGACGGTTTCCAAGAACCGTAAGGATTGGTCTCTGAAACTCACTGATGCCCTTTGGGCATTTAGAACCGCTTATAAGACCGACCTTGGCATGTCTCCTTATCGGCTTGTGTACGGAAAAGCCTGCCACCTACCTGTCGAAATAGAGCATCGCGCATTTTGGGCGATTAAGGAGCTGAATCTGTCTCTTGAGGATGCGGGCAGCCATCGGAAGCTGCAGCTGAACGAACTGAACGAGCTTAGGGATGAGGCTTACAATAATGCGGTTGTTGTTAAGAATCGAACAAAGGTGTTTCACGATAAACACCTTTTGCGCAAAACCTTCGTACCTGGTCAGCAGGTACTGCTTTACGACACCCGACTTCACTTCCATCCAAGAAAGCTCAGATCTCGCTGGAAAGGGCCGTATTTTGTGCGGAATGTGTATCCGCAGGGCGCTGTGGATTTGGAGAATCCAAAGGACGGTTCTCTTTTCAAAGTAAACGGACACCGATGCAAACCGTACCTTAGCGCCGAACCAACAGAGGAGCTCCTGTTCTTACAGGAGCCGGTTTACCCTGAATGATCTTCCTCTGCCTACCTCCAAACTTCGGTTATCCAGCCAAGAACAGTGGACACTGTTCCAAATAAGTTTGGGGGTATGTACAAACCATTTTGTATATATTTGTGTATATTCTATTTCTTTTTCTTTAAAAAACAAAAACAAATAAAAATTTGTGTATCACTAACCGACAATTT
Organism: Agapanthus africanus; assembly: GCA_030015575.1. Lineage (NCBI taxonomy): Eukaryota > Viridiplantae > Streptophyta > Magnoliopsida > Asparagales > Amaryllidaceae > Agapanthus > Agapanthus africanus. The sequence goes on from JASDDO010000014.1 coordinate 14,491,522, forward strand.
TGAACCTTCCAACTACTCTCTTCATGCAACGACAGTGAGGACACTGTCCAGTTTAAGTTTGGGGGTACGCTCGGTACGCATTTCTTACCTTCGCATTCATATGTATATTTTGCATCTGCATATTAATATCCATAAAATCCATAAAAATTTGAAAATTTTCTAAAAGAATATAATAACTTTTTTGTCATGTTAGCTTGCGGAAGAACTCTGATTCAACATTCGACGGTTTTTGTTTGAAAAAATAGGAATAACTAAATCTTATGTTTGGATTTTGAAAACCTGAAAGATAACTCTCCTTTGAAGTTAACTATAGCTGATATACGTCTTTACATCACACTACACGTGTCGTAAGATTTTGGGAATTAGATGACAAGTCTTTCATGTTTAAACTTTTATCAAATAGGTTTGTTCTGAAATAAGTAATGTCAAGAATAGTTTATGAAGTAAAGCGAATATGAAAGAATGTTATTGATGCCGTAATTGGAGCTAAGTCTGAAAAATAACCCATCTGAAACTTGATTGGAATGATTACACACCAAAACCACTAAACACGTCTTTTATCCAAAAAAATAATTGAACTGCCGGTTATATCTCCGTTCGTATTAAATCATCTGATTTTCACGCCAAACTGTCTTTTGTTTTTGGACCTAGGTAACTTGAGTAATTAAGTCCGCTGGGGTGTTTCTACACCTAATGCCCTAAAACCAACTGGTTTGGGTGCATTGGCCCAAAGCTCGCTAAGAAGCCTAGAAAGTCCAGTTTTAAAACAAAGTCAAGCAAGTGTTCTCTCCGAGTTAAAATTCCTAACGGTTCTTTGTGTGAGAATAATCTTGATAAAAGACAGGCTTTTATAAAAAAAATTTAACGGAGATATGAAGGTTTTACTCTTTGATAAAGACTATTGCACGTTCACAGAGGTGTGTATGAAATGAAAACAAGAAAAAGGTGGAGTGAAAAATACGACTTAGTTTCCTGTTAAGGAAGATAGAAATTCTAAAGTTGAAACCTTACTGGAAAACGAAACTTGAAAAATACTTAACTCTTTATAAAACTTATGTGATCCTTTTAGAATTGTCATCTGGGCCTTATTGTGCGACATGATGACTTTAATCGATCCTTCTGGAACTTAACGACACTATTTGCACTGCACGTAAAGACATATAAAATCTGTAGTTAAACAAGAAGCGAGGTGTGAAAAATAAAGGTTCGATGGTCTAGACTTAGGATTATAGAATTGTTATTTTCTAAAACAAAACTTTAGGGTTTGAAGCTTAGTTATTTTACAAAACCAACTTGACCGGATTTTGTGGGTAGTATCCGCTGAAAACCCTCAGGAGACAACACTCCTCCTACTAGGGACACCTAGAGGTTTAACGGCTTGTTGCACATGCTCAGTGCAATCGCGTTCCCTGCGAAAGTGAGGTTAGGAAATTTTTTGTGAATAAATGGGCTTTGCTCGGGACGAGCAAATGATAAGTTTGGGGGTATTTGTTCATATCAGATTTTTGCATTTTCATACCGCCCAATTTTTGTCACATTGCATATCGGTAGATACTCTTGAGCCGTGTTTGCTAGTCAATTGCAGGATACAGGTTCTCGGTTCTAAAACGGTGAAATTCATGGAAAACACAACAAAAATCCGGGTTCCTGCCAACCACTGAGAAAACACGGTCTCCGCTCGTCATCCGTATGTTGCCAGATACCAGTTTAGGAAGACAAAATGTCAAATCAATGTCACCTTCATGCACAAGGCTCAATGGTAGCACAAAATCCAAGAGATCTACGCGGAGCTCGAGGCAATCATGACAAAATCTTGACAAAAAGTCCACCTTTCCCTCAACAGAAATTCTGGAAAAATCGGGGCGCCAAATTGAGAAAATACATATGCCAGAATAATTTACACAGCAAAACAGGAAAACCCAAAAAAGCAGAAGGCCCAATTCCTCCAATGGGCCGCGGATCCGCGGCCAAAGAGGGGTTCAGGCCGCGGATCCGCGGCCATTCAGGCGCCAAACACAGAGAGGTTTTTGGGGTATTTTGGTCTTTGTACAGGTGTTCTGGTGGTTGCCCTAGGTTTTCAGTTTTTGGCCTATAAATAGCCCAGAACTTTGTGAAGGAAGGGGTCCATTTTTGTATTTTCATTTTGCCTAGTTTTAGTGTTGTTCTTCTTCCTCTTCTCACCTCTTCTCCATTAAACTTGTAGTGAGCTTTTGAGTGAAGAGTGATGAATAAAGAAGACTATTTTTATTATCATGCTTGTCTCTTTCTTTACTTGTTGTAATTTTAATTGTTAAGTAGTTGTTGTTATTTGCTTGATTGTTTCTTTCTTCTCTCTTTTTCTTTATCATTCATACGACAATGATACTTACGCTCGATCCTCGCCAAGGTGAGGTCGCAAATAGTTAGTCGTATTCTTCTAATCTCCTTCTTTCTATCTTCCTCTTTTGTTTTGTTTTGTTTTTCCTTATCATGAAGTGTGAGTAGTTTTATACTTGTTAGGGTAGGATAAGGGAAGTTTGAGAGAAGGAAATCTCTCTCACTCTTTCCTTTCCCAACAACTTAAATCGACTCCCGTTAATTGAACCACAATCCGCTCCTCACGGCACCCTATCCTACATGATAGCGGTGATTCCGTAGTGAGACCGGTTGTGGTTGAATTAACCGGAGGTTATGGATAAGAGCCAAGAACGGACGGACAAGCACCAAAAGGAAGGACGATGCGTTGGAAAGCCTAGCTTATACTCGCAAGTTCCTTCCTAGTCGTGCTAATCCCCGTTGTTGCCGATTACCGTAACACCGATATTAAGAGGGGCAACGAAAGATGTGGAGACTCCTAACTCAAACTAACCTAATCCTAACCCTAACAAGCTCTCTTTAAATATCAACTCAACACTTAGATAATCCAACAAAATCTGAAAACAGGACTTAACTCGTTAAAACACTTTGAAAAAGACTCCCATCTCCCTGCGGACGACCCGTACTCAACCGGCTAGCTACAAGCGAAACCGTCTTGATTGCGGTATTTAAACTAGAACTTGAACACGCACATATCCTAACAATCAAATGGCGCCGTTGCCGGGGAGACGGTAGTTTATTTCCTTGTATAATTTCGGGTTAATTTGTAAGTATAAAAAAAAACGAAAAAAAATACATACTTTGTAAAAAAAACCATCTTGTTATTCTTGATTAGTTTTTGTGCAAGTGCGCAGGAAAATACGAGGTTCAAGATCGGCGCCAAAGACGTTGAAAATACGGAGTTCAAGTACAGTGCCAAAGACGTGGGAAGATAGACCCACAGTTCGCGGCTACACCGCGACGGACAAAAACGAAGCATCCGGTCTACTGTAAAAATCTGGAGCAGATACAGTGAGCAAATCAGCATTCCACACATCCATACAAGCAGAGGAGACCAATACCAGCACCCACAGAAAAACTGAAGTCCCAATCTCTCCTTACTGCCGCGGATCCGCGGCAATAGAGGGTCTTGGGCCGCGGATCAGCGTCCACTTGGAGCCTTTGGGCTGCCATTTTTTCTGGGTAACTCTCTCTCCTCTCTTCCTCTCCTCTGAACTCCACTGAATTGTGTTTTCTGCAGCCTTTTTTGCGCAAATTCTTTTCCCCCTTCCAATAAACTGTTCTTGTGCAGGATTCTTTGCGCCGCAAATAAAAATTGTTTGCAGTTGATTTGTTACTGTTTTGCATTCTTTAATACGGACTTAAGGGGCTTGAAACCAATCCAGATTGGGTGGGGATTTCATCACCCTTCCCAGGACCCCAAAAATCACTAAAGCATATGCATTGTCCATTGTAAATTAAAAAAATACTAGACTTCAGCCCTAAGGACTTCGCGCTCATTAGGAGAAGATAAACCGTGTTTAGAACCTCGCTTAACCGTATATTGTTTACGGGGTGTCTAGGAAAGTGTTAAAGGCGCAACCGCCGAAAGAGAAAGGGTTATTTAATTAAGGAACTTCGCGAAAGCGTTGGACAACCTCCCCTTATCTCTGCACTTACCTGGCCTCGTGATCAGTGTATTTTTAAGCCCGTTTCTCGACATTGTTTAACTTCGACAATCAAGTTCAGGAGCAGGTCTAGTAGACCTAGGTTACCCTAGATCTAGGTGTGATTGTGCATATCTTGTTTGTGATTGCTTAAGCCGTATTTCCGTACATATTTCTGTAAATCTCTTTCTAAAAACAAAAAACAAAAAAAAAGAAAAAATCAAAAACTTCTATAAAAACTTACCCTTTTGTCGCCAAATCCATTTTCACCCACCACCCATTGCCTTTCTCCATTGACGTTTTCTTACCCTCACCTTCTCCGCTTTGACTATACTAAACTCGTTTAGTGTATGTCCGCTTGGACTCGGGACACTAGCGCCCGTCTAGTCCGCGTTACGTTAGTCGCGACCGACTACGCGATCGACTCCGAAGTCGATACTCCGTCCACTCCTCTTTCACCCCTTCCTTTGCCGGCCAACTCCGACGTTGACCGGAATTCTGTTCATACATCTTCACCTTCACCTTCACCTTCACCAACCTCTTCTTCCGCGATGTCGAGATTTAATCCGAACATCTCTTTGACCGCCGCTGGATTGGCTCCACCTCTTACGGAGACCAATCTCCCACCACCTCCGCCTGTTGTAGCGCCGCAGCGAATTGCGCTCCAGGATCGTTTCTACCCCACCCGTTCTGCACTTCCCACCTGCCTTTCTCTTCCTCCGGCCAATGGGGACAACTTTGAAATTAAGCCCCATTTCATCAACATGCTTCCACGTTTTCATGGGCTTGAATCTGAAGATGCCTATATCTTCATCAACAAATTTCAAAATGTCTGTGCCATGATGAAAACCACCCAGCTGTCGGACGATGCTATACGTCTACGGGTCATTCCGTTCACTTTATGCGATCTCGCTGAAAAATGGCTGTATAGCACCGCTTCCCACTCAATCACCAGCTAGGACGAGTTTGTTAAAGCGTTTCTGAAAAAATTCTATCCAAATCATAAGACCGCAAGAATTCGAAATGAAATCAACCAATTCTCCCAGCTTCCTTCTGAACCCTTCTGGAAGTGCTTTGACCGGTACAAAGACCTTCTTATTCAGTGTCCTCACCACGGTATAGAGAAATGACAGCTCTGCCAAACCTTATACGAGGGACTGAATCCAGCAACGAAGCAGTTGCTGGAAACCATCTGTCAGGGCCACTTCCTATCGAAATCTGACGAGGAAGCGTGGCAGTTCTTTGACGATCTTGCGGAGCAAACGCTACAGTGGGAGAGCACCAGACCGACTTCTTCTTCTTCTACCTCCACTTCTACCGGTCAATCTAGGGTAGGAATCCACCAACTCGATGTCTCTATTGCGATGAAAGCTGAAATGGCTGCAATAACACGAAAGCTTGAAGCGATAGAGAGCAAATTTTCTGCTCCTACTCCTGCCCCTGTTCTCCCCCTTCGTACCATCTGCGCTTGTTGTTCCGATCCTTCCCACTTGACCGAAGAGTGTCCTTACAATCCACCCTCGCAAGGACAGGATCATGTTAATGCTGCATTCCAGCAAAGACCGAGGAATGATCCATACTCTTCTACCTACAATCCCGGTTGGAGGAACCACCCCAATTTCGCCTGGAATCAGAATCAGAATCAATTCCACGGCAACAATTTCCAAAGGGCCCCTCCACCGCAACAACAAGCGCAACAACAAACTCAGTATCAGCAGCCCTTCCAACCCCAACCTTTCCAAAACCAGACGAACAACTTTGCACCCAACAACTCTTTTCCACCAAACAACTTTGTTCCGTCAAACAACGATAAGGTTTCCTCGCTCGAGCGAAGTCTGGAGGCGTTTGTTAAACAATCGACTCAATCCACCGCCAACATCCAGTCTTTGTTTCAATCTTTTGTGCAACACACTGCCGCACACGGGCAAAGCATCAAGACCATCGAGGCCCAGATTGCACAGCTGAATGCGGCCTTAAGCGAGCGAGAGAAGGGGAAGCTCCCGTCCCAGCCACTTCCAAATCCCGGTCACCCACATAATGCACATGTTGCTCTTGAACAACAAAACCATAATGTGAGTGCCGTGACTACACTGAGATCGGGGAGGATGCTGCAAAACAACATTGGCAAACGGATCAACGATGACACCCCAGCCGCTGCTTCTTCTTCTTCTTCTCCTTCTTCTTCGTCTTCCGAGCCTATTCTCCGTTCTTCAACAGGCTCTCCTTCCTCTTCTTCTGCTCTGAACGGACCGACTTCTCACTCCACGAAAACACCTATTCTGGGATCCGTTCCAACTCCAAAATCTCCTCCTCCAGCCTTAGACTCAACCAATTTTCAAAATGTTCCATTTCCAAACCGGTTGAGGTCTAACAAACAAAATCCTCAAATGGAGAAGATTCTGGAGTTATTCAAGCAGGTTAACATTAACATTCCTCTTTTAGATGCTGTCCAACAAGTCCCGTCCTACGCGAAAATCTTAAAGGACTTGTGCACGAAAAAGAGGAAGTCTCAGGTACCCAAGAAAGTTTTCTTGGCTAGTGCTGTGAGTGATGCCCTTACCCAATCTTTACCACAAAAATGGAAGGACCCTGGCTGTCCTACGATTTCAATTACCATTGGAGATAAGAACATCAACCGCGTACTATTAGATCTTGGTGCCAGTGTTAACCTGCTTCCGTATTCAGTATACGAGCAATTAGGCGTCGGAGAGTTGAAACCCACACACTGCACTCTCCAAATGGCCGACCGATCGATCACCCATCCTAGGGGTGAGCTAGAGGATGTGTTAATAAAAGTCGGGGAATTCATATTCCCCGTTGACTTCATTGTATTAGATACACAGCCTGTAGCTAACCCCCGGAATCAAATTCCGGTGATACTCGGTCGCCCATTTCTCGCAACCTCAAATGCTGTGATCAATTGTCGCAATGGTTCAATGAACCTCTCTTTTGGAAATATGACGATTGAACTCAACATTTTTAGGTTAGGGAATCATCCCGCCGAACCTAATGCTCATATACTGGACGTCTGCTCGATCCAGGAGATCACACCAAAAGAGTGTGAATTCGAGGAGTTTCTGTTTGATCATGATAATCTTGACGCCACTAGTGCGTTTCTCTTCGAACCTGCTGCCGTTTCTGCGCCCGATAACGAATACGAGTGTTTCACGTTCTCGGACGATCTTAGCCGCGCACAACCCGAGTTTGAATCCTTCGACTTTCCGGATGAGTTACCTGAACCATCCGACTCGGTTGCCTACACTCGTTTTGAACCTTTGCTGGAGTCCTTTGAGTTCGAGACCTTTGCACCAGTCTTGCCTTCCGTCATTTCACCTCCAACGCTCGAACTCAAGCCGTTGCCGTCTCACCTTAAGTTTGCTTACTTAGGTGAGAACGAGACCCTCCCCGTCATCATCTCGGCTTCTCTAGCTCCCGAGCAAGAGAAAGCCCTTCTCGCGGTCTTGCACAGCAACAGGCAAGCTTTTGGCTGGTCCATGGCGGACATCAAGGGGATTAGTCCCCTGATCGTTGAGCATCACATTCATCTGATGGATGATGCCAAACCAGCCCGGGATCCACAAAGACGTCTTAATCCAGTCATGAAGGAGGCTGTGAAGAAGGAGATCGTCAAATGTCTAGATAGTGGTATCATTTATCCTATCTCTGATAGCCAGTGGGTTAGCCCCATTCATGTTGTCCCCAAGAAGTCGGGCATCACGGTCATAACCAACGAGGCGAACGAGTTAATCCCTACTCGCACCCAAACTGGGTGGCGAGTTTGTATTGATTACAGAAAACTCAACGCCGCAACGCGGAAAGACCACTTTCCGCTACCTTTCATTGACCAGATGCTGGAACGATTGGCCGGACATGAGTACTATTGTTTTCTTGATGGCTACTCCGGCTATAATCAAATTCCCATCGCCGAAAAAGACCAGGACAAGACCACTTTCACTTGTCCTTTCGGCACGTTTGCATATCGACGCATGCCCTTTGGGTTATGCAATGCGCCCGCTACCTTCCAGCGGTGTATGATGGGAATTTTCTCTGACATGGTGGAAAAATTTCTGGAGATTTTCATGGATGACTTCTCCATCTTCGGCGACTCCTTTGACGAGTGTTTGCTGCATCTTGACGATGTCCTTACCCGATGTAAGGACAAGAATCTCACTTTGAACTGGGAGAAATGCCACTTCATGGTGCGCGAAGGTATTGTCTTAGGACATATCATCTCGCAAAATGGCATAGAGGTTGACAAAGCAAAGATTGAGGTCATTTCCAATCTGCCTCCTCCCCGATGCGTCAGAGATATCCGAGCCTTCCTTGGCCATGCCGGTTTCTATAGACGGTTCATCAAGGACTTTAGCAAGATTGCTAGGCCCTTGACGCTTTTGCTGGCCAAGGACACGCCTATCGATTTCAACTCGAGCTGTGTGACTGCATTCGAGTCACTGAAACGCTCACTCACTTCTGCTCCCGTTCTTTCTTCTCCTGACTGGACGCACCCATTCGAGATTATGTGCGATGCATCCGACTCTGCCATCGGTGCTGTCCTTGGACAGCACATCAATAAGATGCCGCACGTAATCTATTACGCAAGCCGGACCCTGAACGACGCCCAACTTAACTATACAACAACTGAGAAGGAATTCTTAGCTGTTGTATTTGCTTTAGAAAAGTTCAGGCCCTACCTCATCGGCTCTCCAGTCATTGTCTACACGGACCATTCAGCTTTGCGCCATCTTTTTGCGAAGAAAGATGCCAAGTCTCGGTTAATACGTTGGATCCTCTTGCTTCAAGAGTTTGACCTTGTCATTAAGGACAAACGAGGATGTGAAAACGTAGTGGCCGACCATCTCTCAAGACTTCCTTCTTCGCCTTCGCTTCCAATTCCTATTAACGATGTTTTCCCGGATGAACAACTCTTGACAGTATCGTGCGAACCTTGGTTCGCAGATATTGTGAACTATTTGGCCACGGGATTGCTACTGACCGAATGGTCGAGTCAGGACAGACTTCGCTTTTTATCCCAAGTAAAACACTTTTACTGGGACGAACCCTACTTGTTCAAGTACTGTCCCGACCAGATTATTCGTCGGTGTGTCCCTGATGAGGAATTCAAGAGTGTGCTGTCATTTTGCCACGATCAAGCGTGTGGCGGGCATTTTGGGCCCAGAAAGACAGCTGAGAAGATCTTGCAATGTGGTTTCTACTGGCCACAACTTTTCAAAGACGCTCATGACTATTGCAAGACTTGCTCCCGGTGCCAACACATGGGCCGGATATCCCGGAGGAATGAGATGCCGCTCCAACCGATCTTGGTTGTGGAGATTTTCGATGTTTGGGGGATAGACTTCATGGGGCCGTTTCCCAGCTCTTTTGGGAACTTGTACATTCTTCTAGCTGTTGATTACGTCTCTAAATGGGTCGAGGCTGTGCCCAGCCGGACTAATGACAACAAGGTTGTCATTAGGTTCCTTAAAGAAAACATTTTCTCACGGTTTGGGCACCCCCGAGCGATCATTAGCGACAATGGAAGTCATTTCTGCAATAGGACTTTCGAGGCCTTGATGCGGAAGTATTCCATTAATCATAAGCTCTCTACGCCCTACCATCCCCAAACCTGCGGGCAGGCCGAAGTTTCAAATCGGCAAATCAAGCAGATACTGGAGAAGACGGTTTCCAAGAACCGTAAGGATTGGTCTCTGAAACTCACTGATGCCCTTTGGGCATTTAGAACCGCTTATAAGACCGACCTTGGCATGTCTCCTTATCGGCTTGTGTACGGAAAAGCCTGCCACCTACCTGTCGAAATAGAGCATCGCGCATTTTGGGCGATTAAGGAGCTGAATCTGTCTCTTGAGGATGCGGGCAGCCATCGGAAGCTGCAGCTGAACGAACTGAACGAGCTTAGGGATGAGGCTTACGATAATGCGGTTGTTGTTAAGAATCGAACAAAGGTGTTTCACGATAAACACCTTTTGCGCAAAACCTTCGTACCTGGTCAGCAGGTACTGCTTTAAGACACCCGACTTCACTTCCATCCAAGAAAGCTCAGATCTCGCTGGAAAGGGCCGTATTTTGTGCGGAATGTGTATCCGCAGGGCGCTGTGGATTTGGAGAATCCAAAGGACAGTTCTCTTTTCAAAGTAAACGGACACCGATGCAAACCGTACCTTAGCGCCGAACCAACAGAGGAGCTCCTGTTCTTACAGGAGCCGGTTTACCCTGAATGATCTTCCTCTGCCTACCTCCAAACTTCGGTTATCCAGCCAAGAACAGTGGACACTGTTCCAAATAAGTTTGGGGGTATGTACAAACCATTTTGTATATATTTGTGTATATTCTTTTTCTTTTTCTTTAAAAAACAAAAACAAATAAAAATTTGTGTATCACTAACCGACAATTTTGAACCTTCCAACTACTCTCTTCATGCAACGACAGTGAGGACACTTTCCAGTTTAAGTTTGGGGGTACGCTCGGTACGCATTTCTTACCTTCGCATTCATATGTATATTTTGCATCTGCATATTAATATCCATAAAATCCATAAAAATTTGAAAATTTTCTAAAAGAATATAAAAACTTTTTTGTCAAGTTAGCTTGCGGAAGAACTCTGATTCAACATTCGACGGTTTTTGTTTGAACAAATAGGAATAACTAAATCTTATGTTTGGATTTTGAAAACCTGAAAGATAACTCTCCTTTGAAGTTAACTATAGCTGATATACGTCTTTACATCACACTACACGTGTCGTAAGATTTTGGGAATTAGATGACAAGTCTTTCATGTTTAAACTTTTAAACAGATAAATGATTTTCTGAGGATCAAATAGGTTTGTTCTGAAATAAGTAATGTCAAGAATAGTTTATGAAGTAAAGCGAATATGAAAGAATGTTATTGATGCCGTAATTGGAGCTAAGTCTGAAAAATAACCCATCTGAAACTTGATTGGAATGATTACACACCAAAACCACTAAACACGTCTTTTATCCAAAAAAAATAATTGAACTGCCGGTTATATCTCCGTTCGTATTAAATCATCTGATTTTCACGCCAAACTGTCTTTTGTTTTTGGACCTAGGTAACTTGAGTAATTAAGTCCGCTGGGGTGTTTCTACACCTAATGCCCTAAAACCAACTGGTTTGGGTGCATTGGCCCAAAGCTCGCTAAGAAGCCTAGAAAGTCCAGTTTTAAAACAAAGTCAAGCAAGTGTTCTCTCCGAGTTAAAATTCCTAACGGTTCTTTGTGTGAGAATAATCTTGATAAAAGACAGGCTTTTATAAAAAAATTTAACGGAGATATGAAGGTTTTACTCTTTGATAAAGACTATTGCACGTTCACAGAGGTGTGTATGAAATGAAAACAAGAAAAAGGTGGAGTGAAAAATACGACTTAGTTTCCTGTTAAGGAAGATAGAAATTCTGAAGTTGAAACCTTACTGGAAAACGAAACTTGAAAAATGCTTAACTCTTTATAAAACTTATGTGATCCTTTTAGAATTGTCATCTGGGCTTTATTGTGCGACATGATGACTTTAATCGATCCTTCTGGAACTTAACGACACTATTTGCACTGCACGTAAAAACATATAAAATCTGTAGTTAAACAAGAAGCGAGGTGTGAAAAATAAAGGTTCGATGGTCTAGACTTAGGATTATAGAATTGTTATTTTCTAAAACAAAACTTTAGGGTTTGAAGCTTAGTTATTTTACAAAACCAACTTGACCGGATTTTGTGGGTAGTATCCGCTGAAAACCCTCAGGAGACAACACTCCTCCTACTAGGGACACCTAGAGGTTTAACGGCTTGTTGCACATGCTCAGTGCAATCGCGTTCCCTGCGAAAGTGAGGTTAGGAAATTTTTTGTGAATAAATGGGCTTTGCTCGGGACGAGCAAATGATAAGTTTGGGGGTATTTGTTCATATCAGATTTTTGCATTTTCATACCGCCCAATTTTTGTCACATTGCATATCGGTAGATACTCTTGAGCCGTGTTTGCTAGTCAATTGCAGGATACAGGTTCTCGGTTCTAAAACGGTGAAATTCATGGAAAACACAACAAAAATCCGGGTTCCTGCCAACCACTGAGAAAACACGGTCTCTGCTCGTCATCCGTATGTTGCCAGATACCAGTTTAGGAAGACAAAATGTCAAATCAATGTCACCTTCATGCACAAGGCTCAATGGTAGCACAAAATCCAAGAGATCTACGCGGAGCTCGAGGCAATCATGACAAAATCTTGACAAAAAGTCCACCTTTCCCTCAACAGAAATTCTGGAAAAATCGGGGCGCCAAATTGAGAAAATACATATGCCAGAATAATTTACACAGCAAAACAGGAAAACCCAAAAAAGCAGAAGGCCCAATTCCTCCAATGGGCCGCGGATCCGCGGCCAAAGAGGGGTTCAGGCCGCGGATCCGCGGCCATTCAGGCGCCAAACACAGAGAGGTTTTTGGGGTATTTTGGTCTTTGTACAGGTGTTCTGGTGGTTGCCCTAGGTTTTCAGTTTTTGGCCTATAAATAGCCCAGAACTTTGTGAAGGAAGGGGTCCATTCTTGTATTTTCATTTTGCCTAGTTTTAGTGTTGTTCTTCTTCCTCTTCTCACCTCTTCTCCATTAAACTTGTAGTGAGCTTTTGAGTGAAGATTGATGAATAAAGAAGACCATTTTTATTATCATGCTTGTCTCTTTCTTTACTTGTTGTAATTTTAATTGTTAAGTAGTTGTTGTTATTTGCTTGATTGTTTCTTTCTTCTCTCTTTTTCTTTATCATTCATACGACAATGATACTTACGCTCGATCCTCGCCAAGGTGAGGTCGCAAATAGTTAGTCGTATTCTTCTAATCTCCTTCTTTCTATCTTCCTCTTTTGTTTTGTTTTGTTTTTCCTTATCATGAAGTGTGAGTAGTTTTATACTTGTTAGGGTAGGATAAGGGAAGTTTGAGAGAAGGAAATCTCTCTCACTCTTTCCTTGCCCAACAACTTAAATCGACTCCCGTTAATTGAACCACAATCCGCTCCTCACGGCACCCTATCCTTCATGATAGCGGTGATTCCGTAGTGAGACCGGTTGTGGTTGAATTAACCGGAGGTTATGGATAAGAGCCAAGAACGGACGGACAAGCACCAAAAGGAAGGACGATGCATTGGAAAGCCTAGCTTATACTCGCAAGTTCCTTCCTAGTCGTGCTAATCCCCGTTATTGCCGATTACCGTAACACCGATATTAAGAGGGGCAACGAAAGATGTGGAGACTCCTAACTCAAACTAACCTAATCCTAACCCTAACAAGCTCTCTTTAAATATCAACTCAACACTTAGATAATCCAACAAAATCTGAAAACAGGACTTAACTCGTTAAAACACTTTGAAAAAGACTCCCATCTCCCTGCGGACGACCCGTACTCAACCGGCTAGTTACAAGCGAAACCGTCTTGATTGCGGTATTTAAACTAGAACTTGAACACGCACATATCCTAACAATCAGCGATCCGCAGCCTTCTTGAGGGACAATAACAACCTCTGAACCGTCCCGAGACTGACGCACCGGGAGTAAAGCAATTCAGGTCTTTACATCCCAAGCAGTTCTCTGGTAAAGGAAGCCTTTTTGAAGCGGAAGAATGGGCACAAGGCATCGAAGATGATCTGGCAGCAGCTCAAGTGCCAGACATCGCTTGGGTCCGTATAGCAAAACTACAGCTCACGGATAATGCTCGCAACTGGTGGAAGGCGGAAGAAAGCCGTCTGGTACAGCCGATTGAATGGAAGACCTTTCGCGAGAAGTTCAACGTGAAATACTTCCCTGTGACTGCCAGGTTTGCAATGGAGCAGCAGTTTATTCATCTACAACAAGGATCGATGTGGGACAAATCAGTAGATGAATACGACGCTGAATTCACCATGTTAAGCCGATTCGCAGCACACTTGATACCGACGGACGATATCAGAGCCCGTCGCTTTCAACAAGGACTGGACACGGAGATTCAGGCTGCTCTAGCTACGGGAAAATTTCTGACTCATGAAGATGCTCTGGAAGCTGCCCGCAGCTATGAAGCAGTGATAAAGGCAAGGGGAAGACCTCAGTCTGCAGGAGTGAAACGTCCTGCCACTCAAATGGCAGGAGGGGCCTCTTCAAGGCCAGCTGTTGAACTCAGAAGACTGGAAGAAGTTAAGGATCGGTCAAGACCTGATTTTTGTTTTTATTGCAAGAGGGAAGGACACTTGTGGAAGGACTGTAGGCACGCAAAAGGCCTATGCTTAGTTTGTGGCGCGTCCAATCACGGAATTGGAAACTGTCCTTATAGACGCAACCCAGCACACACACCCGCCAACTACCCGCAGCAGCCAGCTATCCAAGCTCCTGCAGCTCGTCATGGACTCCCAGCATCACCTCCACGTAGATTCCATGCTCAGCCAAATCTCCAATTCCATCAGGCACTGAGAAACATGGCTCGAGTACAGGGGAATATGCCTCCGGCCAGGAGGAACGTACCACGGCGACAGGCTTTCACCTTAGCAGCCATAGAACCTGAAACTGTGAACAAAGGTAACCCAGGTAACTCTCTCACAACTTTGACCAAAACTTCTTTACAATGTTTAGTTCTGTCACCAAACTGTTACACTTTCCTTTTAAAAATTTCGAGGACGAAATTTTTATAAGGAGGGTTGAATGTAACAACCCTAATTTTTCTACACCAAAATGTTTTCAAATATTTTTTCAAAAATCTATAAAGGGGTATTTTAGCATGAGCACAAGATATAGGTAATTATTTTGTTTTTAATTACAAGCTACAAGAATATAATAACTCCATTTTTAGTGTACAAGAAATAACTTTAAATTTAATGTATACTAGGAGTATTTATTCTTGCTGCTATCAGTTTAAGTAATTAAATACCACAATAATTACAAGAAGGAGCTTGTAGCTCATTGGCAATACCTTGCACTGCTGAACCAAGCCACCAGAGTTCAAATCCCATGCCCCACATTATTTTTTATATTGTTTTGTTTTAATTTTTTTTGGAAAGTCAATGGTCAAAAGGCCATAACTCCCAAAATATGTACAGGACTTGAAAAGTAAATATACCAAATTGTACCCCAGGAAAATCCACGGCCACTGGAACCTTGACTCGGCCCGACTCGGCGCCGCCGGCCGGCTAATCGGCCGACTCGGTCCGGCGCCGCCGGCCGGACTTGGCCGGACGGCCGAGTCACCAACTGAGAAAAGTTGGCTCTTGACTTGGTCAACCCTCTTGCTCACTTATTATACCTGGATCAGTTTTAAATTGGTCAATAAATCCCTTTTACTCCTAGGTTTAATGATTTTTAATGATTTTTATATATTTATATATTTTTTTTAATTAAAACCCTAACCCTAGCCTAGCCCTATATAAACACCCCTACCCTTTACCCTTTCACTCTATATTTCTAAGTTCACTCTCTAAAAATCTCAAGAGAACTCGGTACATTAGAAAACGAGCGAAAGACGAAGCGCTGCCGAAATCGACGGCGAATTCCGGCGATCGTACTAGGACTCTTCACGACGATTCGACGCCCGGCAAACCCTCTACCTCCCTCTCACTCTCTAACGTGTCCAAAACCCGTAAGTCCCCCTCTTTCTATCTTTCTTTTCTCTCAAGAAAAATACGACTTTATAAACCCGACGGAAATCGGAACAAACCGATTTCCGATTCGGTTTTCTATCAAAAATCACCTATCACTAATTCCATAATGCTTAAGCATATTCATGTTGACTACTAATCACATAAAAATCAATTTGGATAAAGTTTCTCATATGAAATGATAACTTTTGCAAAATACCGTATTTTCTCACTTAACTACCACCATGTTTAGTTATCACATTTAACCCTTAACAATTGCTATACCTTAACGTAGATCACGAGGTAATGACCTACCTCCATACACACGCAAATACAACCCTAATTGATATCATCAAAACTCAGAATACGAAAATACAAGACTTTACATTAAAATACCATTTTCTTTATAAACCTTTTCTGAAAATTCTAAGTTGTTTACAATTTTAAAACAAAACTTTTTAATAGGAAAATACGATATGTCATGGACATCGATCGTTTATCTAAACTGACTTTGTGGTGTCTAGGCTAGGTAAGTGAGCTTGGGTAACTTTAAAAGGCCCGTCTCACGATTCGTGAGCGGATCCCTCCCTCCTCACTTATACTTACCTGGCCGCAATTGACGGTGAAGAGGCGATTTGAGGTTTCTAATGACTTATCGTTTAGACCTTTAGAATTAGGCTAGTTGGCTTAGGAAACCCTAGAAACTAAAATACGGAAATTTACACCTTTTACAAATAAATACCTCATCTTTATAAAACCGTTTTCTAAATGATTAGTATTTATTAAATCTTTGCAAAGCGCCACTACAACCCACCTTAGGGGAACTCGTTAGGGATAGTACGGTTTATCATGCACCCTCGAGCTTAGTAGTGCGAGATTCAGACCTCCGCTAGGAGCATTCGGTCTCGAAAGGTTTAAAATACAACATTTAAGAAAAATGAGATTTTGGAGAATAAAATATTTAGTTAAAATTATTCTTGTATTAACATATATATAATTATCATTTAAACGCCTATTTTGTTATAAGATAAAGTTTCCACATTTTCCTAAAAATTACAAGATTAAAAGTTACATTAAAATACCATGAATTTTCAAATAAATCAATATTATAATTTAATACTTTTATTAGGATATATTCACTAGAATAACACAAATAAAATTTACACTCATTATAACAAAAAAGATGAATAATAAATACTTGGGATGTATCTTGAAAACTATACAAAAGTACTTTTTACATAAAACCCCCTCAAGTTTTATAATTTACAATAAGGACCCTAACAAATATAGAACTTCGATTTGCATTTCTTTTAGTCTGACTCGGGTTTGAGTCTGACTATTTCTGACTTGAATATGATTCAAGTCATTCTATATTCTTTAATATTCCAACTCAATATGAACACATGAATTCCAGAATCCAGTTATCAATCTATATTCTTTAATATTCCAACTCAATATGAATACATGAATCCCAGAATCCTGTTAACAATCATTACAACTTGACTGAATCAAACCATGGATATACATCCATTATTCCGTTATTCCATTTACCTGATTATGCAGTTACAACATGTTTACTGATATCATGGTTTTGATCAGTTATCCAACTTATACAATACAATATTACAATACAATCATAACACTACGGGGTTAAGGGGTAGACTGGTACAGAATATGTTAAAGGTGGCACGAGGTGGTCGCTTAAGACGTAATTACATCTACATCCATTATTCCGTTATTCTATTTACCTGATTATGCAGTTACAACATGTTTACTGATATCATGGTTTTGATCAGTCATCCAACTTATACAATACAATACTACAATACAATCATAACACTACGGGGTTAAGGGGTAGACTGGTACAGAATATGTTAAAGGTGGCACGAGGTGGTCACTTAAGACGTAATTACATCCATGCCGTTGTTCCGTAGTATTATCGACGGAGACTTGTACTACAGGTTACCAAGGTCCCCGGTGTAAGTGGGACTCCCCTCGTATACACTGGCATCTTCTGTACCAGGCTACAAACAACAACGTTAATACAATATTACAATATTATAATACAACATTAAAAGCTCTCTCTCTCCCTCTCTCTTTCTCTCTCTCTCTCTCTTACTTTCTGTCTATTTCTCCCTTATCTTTGGAACTTATCGAGCGACCTGTTCGCTGACGACATTCTATTTCTTTCTTCTTTGAATATCGTCAGGTGCTTTGGACCAAGCATAGATCGAGCCCACCGGTGAAGACTTGGAGCAGTTTCACGAAGACCCCGAGCTCTAGATATTGTACCTTGTTCTATTCAGTATATTCATTTCCTGTTATGCCACTGTTTAGGCATCGCTTTCCATTTCAGTTGTATTTACTTTTCATGCATTGTACAAAAGAATGTTATTAATAAAGTTGCTGTTATTTCTATATCTCTTGTCTCTTGTGATTTACTTTTATATTGCTTAGATACGCTTAGCGTATGTACTTCTGAGTATATACGTAGCGGGCCTCGTCGCGTCCCCTTCGCCGTATACTGGGAAGCGGGACGTGACATAAAAGAAGCGTTTTAGCGCTCCAAGTCTGGCGCTCAGCGCCCAACGCTCCAAGCGCTATTTTTTAAGAAGGGCTTTAGCACTCCAAGTCTGGCGCTCAGCGCACAGCGCTCCAAGCGCTATTTTATAAGAAGCACTTTAGCATTCCAAGTCTGGCGCTCTGCGCCTAGCGCTCCAAACACTATTTTATAAGAAGCTCCTTAGCGCTCTAAGTCTGGCGCTCAGCGCCAAGCGCTCCACGTGCTCCTCACGTGAGCGCTAGGGAATTACAAAGCGCTCTATACATAAGGCCCCAGCACCATAAAGAGTGTTTAACACTCAGCAAAAGACAAAAAGAAAAAGAGTGTCAGAACCCAAATCAATGCTCTGTATTGTTGAACGAAAAGGGACTGAGCCCAAAAGAGTGTTCAACACTTTATTCTAAATTGAGTGGATTGAGCCCAAGTTGGCCACAAGTCCCAAATTCAGATTAACCGAGCCCATGTGCTCCCAATCTCTTTAATTGATCTTAGTCCCAAACCTGACTACAGATCTCCCAACCAACATTGGTTCAAGGGTACATCTTTTCACACCTCTGATATGTGTCGTTGTAATTCTTTAACGTCTTCAGAGAGGTGGCGGGTCCCGACAACCAGACATTCTATGGACTACGATGTCCTTACACTCAACGGACCGAAACGTCCCCTAAACTAACAATGGATCGTAATGTCCTTAAACTAACTATGGACCGCAACGTCCCTAAACTAAACTCTATGGACTATAATGTCCTTAAAACCAATGGACCGCAACGTCCCTAAACTAAACTCCATAGACTATGATGTCTTTAAACCAGACTATGATCTCTTTAAAGTAGACTATGATGTTTTTAAATCGGACTATGAGGTCCTTAAACGCATGGACTATGATGTCCTTAAACTCCACGGACTATAATGTCCTTAAACTTATAGACCGCAATGTCTCTAAACTAAAACGATAGAGTCCAAATACTCTTTTGTTGGATCTAAATGATCCCAAAATCCTGTTTAATAGATCTTAGTCTAAAATTAGACTAACGTATTCTCAACAAACGTTTGAGTTGACCTTAGTCTAAAATAAGACTAACGGTCCTTAAACCAACCCAAACCCAAATCTATAAAAATACGGATTTGGACTAATCCACGCCCTACGGGCGACAACATAAATTAGTCTCCGTATACAATCCACGGGCAACCAAAAATAAAACAAACACACACGATACGAAGTGACCTTCTGGAGTAGGAGAAAGTGGTTACCGCGATGCGGTAACGTAATTAACTGCAGGGGCTTGCGCCTGTAGGGAAGAGCGTCCCCACAATCAAAACCCCCTCACAATGAGAGGAATCTGACGAAGTTTGCTACAACGGCCGCATCCGTCTAAACATCCGATACATGGTACCATAAATTAACTTGGCATTTTCGGAGAGGTGGACGGATAAAACCAAATAGCATCTGCCCCCAAATTAAGGCAAGACGACCTGCACGGTTCCGTCTCTGTTTTCGGCGGCGAACAACACCTTTGTTTCGTTGTACCTTAATAAAATCTTGTATAATTTTTCCTTCATGTCCTTGTAATCATTTTGATGAAGAAATACTTCAGAAAGATTTTTCATATTTAAAAATATTTTTTAGTAATTTTTAAATTTAAATATAATTTTTGGTAATTACTAGATTTTTTTTTCTAAAAAAGGGTTTTTAGAGAAAAAGAATTATTTTTGAGGTGAAAATGGTTGGAAATGAGTAAATATTGATTCAGAATTTTCCAATATAATTTCCATATTTTATGGTAATTAAAAGTATTTTAAAGTAAATTTTCTACCAAAGAAAAGGTTTTTAAAATAATTTTGAAAAGAAAAAATAATAAAAAGTTTTGTTTTAAACCGAGCCCAGATCTAGGCCAAAGTGGCCTAAGCCCGTGAGCCCAGACCCAGGCCAGCCATGAGTAATGCTACCGCGTGGGCCCCACGCGCCTGCACTCGCAGGCGCGTGGCTTCGCGTAGGCAGCTCACGCCCACATGGGCGTTTACCCACCTCCTGATCCCTTAATCGAACGGCCACGGTGAGCGGGGGACAACGACAGTGCGATCTGGGGCATGGGTTGGATCTGAATATGACTCGGGTTAAGGGTTTTCAAACCCTATAAAAAAAACCCATTCCTTCACCCTTTTATCTCATTTTTCACAGCCAAAAATTCTGAAAAAAAAATATCGGCGCGTTCATCTCTTTGTCGCCTATGCTACAGTACTGTCCAAGTGCTAGGGAAAAATCCGAGCAAGGAGATATCCACGTTACAGTGCAAGTTGATGGTTCTCAGCTCCGTTCCATTCACTCGTCCAAATGGTAGGATCCGCCTCTCTCCCCCTCGATCCTGTAGTATGTTCTTGCTTGCTAAATCTATCCCCTTGCTTTATCAACTTCAAACTTTAATACAATTTGTTTGGTTGATGTTAATCTAGTTCAAATCAAAATTATTAACATGAAATATAAATACTTTGTTAACAAGTTTCTAAACATGTTCATACTAGAATTTCCAAACTCAATGATAAGCGTGGTAATGCCCTACCACGGTACCCTATTCATCATCGGTTCCTTAGCACATTAAAACACGCCGTTATGCTGCACAAATTGCACCGATAGATTGTCCGTTTATAGCCAAAATACTGCCGAATTGGAGAGGAACGTTCCCTTGTCTTTTAAATCCATAATTCTAATATGATGTGACCATGCCTTGCACTAAAATACCTATTAGTTTCTAAACTTAGTATTTATACTAAAATACCCTATGGTTTCTAAACCTTGTACTTTCCTTAAAATACCCTAATGTTACTAAATCTTGTTTTTAAATAAGTACTCTAATTTATAATGACCCTTTACACTAAAACACCCAAAGTTTATCAAAACTTTTATTTTCAACTAAATACCTCGATTTTTCTAAAAGTCGTATTTTTAATTAAATACCTCGACTTTTCTAAAAGTCGCATTTTAAAATAAATATCTCTATTTTTCTAAAGTCATATTTTTAAATAAATACCTCGACTTTATCTAAAATCATATTTTCGAATAAATACTATAAACTTCCCTAAGAAATATTTCACTAAAATACTATGAACCGTTATGGAAACCTAATCACATGAGCATTGTCCTATACGTAACTCAACTCATGATATACTATATGACATATTATCTGTTACGGTTAGGATTAGACGTGTGAACCTAGATATGTAATACTATAGAAGATTCCATATTTACGGATGACCAATTCCGTCTTTACGGATGACAGAAGATTCCTTATTTACGGATGACATTATTACTACTGAAATTTCATGCTTGTAGAAGGTATGAAACACCTATTGAAGACTCCGATATACGGATGTGGACTTATATTATTGAAGACTCCGATATGCGGATGTGACCTTATACTATTGAAGACTCTGATATACGGATGTGAACTTATTCTATTGAAGATTCTGATATACGAATGACCTTATTGCTACTGAAATTTCATGACTAGTATAACCATGCGCTAATACCAACATGTACTTCTATATCACTGTATAATACTGGGGCTGGATAGTTTGATTAGGCAAGGTTGTATTCGGATTCACATATTGATTAACCATGCTTCGGAGAGTGAAACGAGTACTATTCGCTCCCAATTGTTGATGTTCCGTAGCCCCAACGGAAGAATCACGAGAGCCCAGTAGCCTTGCCTACCAAACTGAAACGTGCATAACACTAAGTAGATACCTGATATACTTTACCACTATACGCACATGACATCAAGTATCATACACACATGTTACCTTACTTTACTTATCCTTATGAGACATCCTACCTGAGTATAACTCACTGACGGACTTCCTTTCTTCCTATCTCTTCCCGGAACGTCCGTTAGATGGGGACCAGGCACTCGATGGAGATGCGGGAGTGGAACCCACTGAAGAGGACTATGCGAACTTGTCGACTTACTATTAGGAATAGTTCTTTTCTATTTCCAGTTACCCACCTGTTTAGGGCTTGTCTTCTTTTTGGATTGTTCTCTTATGAAAAATAAATAATAAGTAAAAAGCAATGGGAAAATTCCCAAATGGAGTATCGCGTGCCCACACATGATGCGCTTTGAAGCCAAGATTATAGGTATCGCGCTTAACAAATAAGGATGAAACTGAACCCCACGTGCAAGCACGTGAGCATCTGTATACAAGGTATATAGGCGCCTTCTTAAAAAACAAATAATTAGCAAAAAAAAAACTCACGTGTCAGCACATGATGCTCTTTGTTGGGCTTGACTTCGTGGAGCCACGTGCTGCATGTAAGGGTTTCTAAATGCCTTCTGAGCCGATAGAATTAAATTCTAAATAAAGGGATCAGAGCCCTATTTTGGAAATATTTCCCACAATCTTCCTAAACAAGAAAGATTGTGCTCTGTAAATCAGAGCACCGTTGGATCAAAGATCCAATGGTGATTAAAATTCACCAAGATACAGAATAAGCTCTGTATGGGAAAATATTTTCCCAATCTTGTTAAAAACAAGAAAATGTCTTCTGTAAAACAGGAGTCCCTGGATCAAAGATCCAACGGTGGATAAAATCCCCGAATCAATCAAAAATCTCTCAATGAGAGATTTCCTTAACAAAAATCAACAAACTTGCCTCTGCTATATAAAGGACTCAAGACTGAAGAGAGAGATACATAAGAAACAGAGAGAAAAACCTCCTGAAAAGTTTAAAAGAAAAGAGAATTTAATTCTCTAGAGAGAAGAAGAACTCCTCAAAGAAAATAGGAAACCCTAGGTAAGAAGGAACAAAACACAGAGAATATCTTACTTCTTCTTCGCCTCCACAAGATTTTAACTCTTTCAAAAGAACTTAGTTCTTCCTTTGGTTGGGATCTGCAGAAGAAGATCTCCCCACAAGTTGAGAATTTAATTCTCATCGGGGAGGTTCTGTTATGTAGATTCAAACCTAGGGGAAAGAACTAAGTTCAAAGAATTTAATTCTTACAAGAATATATAGGAATCTAATTACTCTAGTTAAACTAGGGTTTAACCCTATATAATAATTTAATTCTTATAAAACAATGGGCTTGAAAGTCTCAAAACTCAAGATCTCCAAGCTCGTAGAAAGATTAGCACCCTGCAGGATAATGGCATATCATGTGCTCCCACGTGAGCACCCTTGATAAACAAAAGAGAAAAACTGAGAGCAGGTCACATGTCTCCACGTGACCCCCCAATAAGTGATTAGCACTTCCAAAATAAAAAAGGAATAAATCCAAGTTAGTTCCCATTTCGGGGGCGCCTCACGTAATCCCACATGACCCCCAATAAGTGCTTAGCACTTCCAAAAGAAAAAGAGAATAAAGCCAAAACAGTTCCTATTTCGGGGGTGCCTCACGTGATCCCACATGACCCCCAATGGGGCTTAGCATCTATGAAAGGAACAAGGGAATAATGCCAAAGAAGCAGCGCCAACTTTCAAGCGCCTCACGTGCCACATGTGAGCGCCCCAGATTTCAGTGTTTAACACTGTTTTAAGTCCGCGTGTGGAAGCACATGAGCGCTGAGCATACATTAGTGTTTAACACTATAAGAAACCAACTTCAACCACAAATCAGTTAAGTTCCTCCTGAGATTAAATCTCCAAGCAAACCGAGCCTCTATGCTCAGAACTGATAACTCCTCGATTCGGAACCTGGTTCAAGAGTATATCTTTCCACACCTCTGATACATGTCGTTGTAATCCTTCAACGTCTTCAGAGAGGTGGAGGGTCCCAATAACCAATAACTCTTGGCACACCCCAAACCAATGAGCCAAAACAATATGGACTATGATGTCCTTAAACCCAATGGACCGCAACGTCCCTAAACTAAACTCTATGGACTATGATGTCCTTAAATATGGACTATGATGTCCTTAAACCCAATGGACCGCAATGTCCCTAAACTAAACTCTATGGACCGTAATGTCCCTAAACCCAATGGACCGTAATGTCCCTATACTAAAATGATAGAGCCCAAATACTCTTTCGTTGGATTAAAAGTGATCCTGAACCACCGTTAAGTAGATCTTAGTCTAATATCGGATTAACGTATCCATAACAAACATTTAAATTGATCTTGATCTCAAACGAGGTTAACGATCCTTAAATCAGACCAAACACAAATCTAAGAAAATACGGATTTGGACTAATCCCCGCCCTACGAGCGACAACACAAATTAGTCTCCGTATACAATCCACGGGCAACCAACCAAAAATAAAACAAACACACACGACACGAAGTGACCTTCTGGAGCAGGAGAAAGTGGTTATCGCTACGCGGTAACGTAATTAACTGCAGGGGCTTGCGCCTGCAGGGAAGAGCGTCCCCACAATAAAAAAAACCCTCACAACGAGGGGGAATCTGAAGAAGTCTGCTACAACGGCCGTATCTGTCCAATCCTTCGATACACGGTGCCGTAAATCAACTTGGCATCTTTGGAGAGGTGGACGGATAAAACCTAATAGCATCTGCCCTGAAATGCAGGCGAGACGTTTGTCTTCCCGGTTTCCGGCGGTAAACAGATTCTGATACGCCCGGTGGGACCTTTTTCTCTTTCCACTCCACACTTTATGTGTCGTGTTTCGCGAACAAATCGCGGTCTGCTATGGTTGCCTGTGGATTCGAGGTACTAAGATTTGGTGTCTTGCTCCCGTGCAGGGAAAAGAAGATTAATGGCTTCCAGCTGCACCAACTGCAACAACAACTCCCGCTCCGTACCGTCTGGAGGAGTAACTTACGAGCCCCAAGCGGCCTCCATCATCACAATGCTGGTGGAATTTGTGACACAGGCCACCACTAGGTTGTTCTTCGAGACCATGATCCCGCTAACAAGCTTCATCGTCCCGATACCGTGACAAGAAGCTCCGAAGAAGTCGGTCTTCAATTGGCTTACAACTATTACGACCCCTCTCAGCGGGTCGTCCAAGTCTAATACCTCAGTCTTCGACAGGCTGAGCCTAAGCTCAAATGGGCCTGCGAAGAGGCTCGCAATACCGGAGAAGGCTATCCCAACTCCTGTTGCAGATGAAGTCATCCAAACTACTTCCTCTACTCGAAAGTCGGCCTTCTATAGGTTGACCATTCCTTCCCAGCGGATGTCAGATTTTGATAGGCTAGCGCCAATAACAGCCTCTTATCAAAGCAGGGGGCATGACGAAGCTACTCCGACGATAAAGGTGATCCCGGCTACACGATATGCTCGACGTCGTCACTGGCGCCGAGTGAGGAAAGCTGGGGGCAATCCCCCTTCTGGACTTACCCCATCAGCTCCAACGGTAGAAGTTGATGCTGCTGTTCCAACTGGGAACAACTTTGAGCCGCTCAGGAGGGTGCGCAAGAACTATCCAACTGCCGTGTTGAAAAGGTCTCCTCCACCTGTGGAAAACATTACAAAAGCAAACCCGGAACAGCCCTCTCAGCGGCTGTCCCCCAAAATCCAAAGGGTCTGGCGAAGAGTCCAAGACTCTGTAATCGACAAAGATTACTCCTGCAGATCGAAGAAAATGAAGGCCTGGCAAGAAGAGGGTCATCCCGCCGTCGTACCATGAAAAGTATCGTCTGCAACAGCCCCCTCAATTTCTACCGCCCATAAAAGGAGAAGGTCGGAGAAGATCCCCGTATCTACGATAAATCTCAAGGGCATTGAATCCAAACGCCCCAAGTCTGGAGGCATGGTAGTGCACACCGTCTATATGGCTTCCGGAAAAGAGGAAAGCCGTGCTTCTGGGGGTCATCGACCACTTACGCGGTCCGTAACAAAGGCTCCGGAGAAACAACAGAAACTCCAGGAGATGCTGACAAAGATGGCCGTACTTACTAGGCAGAAAGAAAGTTCGGAAGTATTGTCGGATCAATGCCAGGAGCAGGAAACCGATGCCGAGTTCCTCCGAAGAATGCTCGAAAAGAAAGATAAGGAAGCCGCGGAACAAGCGGCTAACATAAAACAAATGGCGCTCCTTTTCCAAGATAAGGTGGGGATGATGATCCAGCCGAACCCTCCAGCCGAAGATCCCCTGATAATCATCGAAGACGACAGAGGGGAGACATCAAATCCTCTTCCGGCTTTATCAGTAGCCAGGGAGGATACGATCTCAAAAGCTGCGCTTGATGACTACATAGCTCAACAAATATGAGCTCATCAGACAAGCAAAACTGCCGGGCAAGTCATCAGAACTGGGCGACCCTATCCGAGCTGGTACGATCAAATTAAGTACCCTCCAAGATACACGATCCCTAAATTTCACGTGTATAAGGGGAAATGCAATCCCCATCAGCATGTCGCTCAGTTCAGGGCTCTATGCGGCAATACTGGAGGTGACGACAAACTGCTGCTTCGCCAATTCATCGGTAGCTTAGCGGAGACGGTATTTGAATGGTACTCAGAACTTCCGAATGACTCCATCAAAAAATTCACAGAAATGGAGTTTCTGTTCACCCAGCGTTTCGCAAGAGCCAGCGAACGCACCCCGATCACGGCATTGATCAATACCAGGGTGAAGCCAGGAGAGACTTGGGTTCAGTATGCAATTCGGTGGCGGAACCTATGGTTGAGATGCGAACAACGCATAGAAGAAGTTCCTGCCGTGGGCATGTTCGTGGGGACCCTTCATCCGCAGGCAACTATATCCTAATTTATGATGTTCTTTAAGCCGACCACTTTCCAAGCCTTGATCGACAAGCTGGCCCAAATGGACCAGATAGGCCATAAACCGTCCTCCTCGAAAATGGAGCTTCGAAACGAAAAAGGTAAAGGGAAAGCTACCTTCGTCGTCAACGCTCAGCGGCAGCTGAGTGATCCGAAACCAGCTGCTCGCCAAAATGATAAACAGCGATCACTCTGAGAAAAGATGAGACATCCTTACTCATTCCCTCGGGATAAAACGAGAAGAATGTTCGAACTGGCGGTGCACAACAGGCTCATCACTCTGCCGGATCCGAGACGCCCACTGCAACCAAGCGACGTCAACAATCCCAATTACTGCCCCTACCACCGAATAGTGGGCCACCCAATCGAAGATTGCTTCGTCTTTAAAAACTGGAGTGAGGACCAGTACCAACAAGGCAAATTCGCGCTGTCTGAAAACTGGAGGGTAAACCCGCCACAGTCGCACGCTCCTAAAAAGATGGACACGCCGGGGGCATCATACTCATTTATAGAGGAAGCTCCATGGGAAGCTGTTCTGTCGGCTAAAAATAAAAGAATGCTTAAAGATCTTCAAGCATGTCCGGCAATTAGATGGAAAAACCCGCTGGAACCCGAGATCATTGAGGGGATGCTGAAATCGCACCCAACACCGAGAGTTGGTAGCGATGGGCAAAATACCCAAGCCCAGCCATCGAAGTCTTCGAAGAAGAAAAAGAAGACCAAAAAGCCCGCGCAGTCTGATGACAAACGCATGGATCTGGAAAGGCATATTGACGCACTGGAGGAATATAACCAGAAGGCGCAAACCCCGGTCACACTCCAAGAGTTTCTCAACCATATCCTTGAGAGCGGAGATAATGACAATGACGACGGAAATGACTCGTCAGAAGAACCCGAGGATTATGTGGCAAGTTGTCACATGATCTCTCATTCGTCAGTAAATGACGAAGAAGCTTACTCGGCATCAGAAGATAATATAGAGAAGCTGGGGGCAGGATCGGTGCCAAAATCCTTGGAACCGTCAGACGAGATGATTGACATCCTGCTGAACGAAGACCGTCAGAAGAGCAAAGCTGATCAAGTGCGTGAAATGGACATATTCGAAAGAGCTAAGCGTCGGCATCAAGTTGAAGAAGTCATGGTAGGGATGAGTCGCAAAGCACTCCAACCAGATCGAAGCACGCCCGTGGTAGAAAAAAACAGGTTTAAGACAAGGAAATGGTTCGCTAAAGCATTGTCAATGGGAATGAAGCTGCCATCTTCCTCCAAAAGTATACATCTTAACGAAGCGGATGTACATCCTAACTACTGCTTATACCATTAGAGGATTGCAGATCCTACCGAAGAATGCATGGCCTTTAAAAAGTGGTGGCAAGGATACGTTGCTCACCGACAATATTTCATGCGGATGAAGCGCAAAACTCGACGGGAGCAGAGAAGCATGACAGATGAGCACAAAAGAACTGCCAGCAACTGTAACATGGTTGATTTCGGGGGATCGCAAGTTCTCACCTTCGGAAGCGATTCTGATGAATAAATAGCCCTCGGCCCTCTTTTCAAGGAATCCACCTCAGGAAAATAGGAAAAGATAAAGAACTGTGAAAAAGTTCAGCTGCGTTGTCGTACGTTGCCCGAAAAGAATCTCGGACCTACAAATAAGGGATCGAACAAAAAAGATAAGGTGAAGGAAAAGTCCCTGAGAATTTCGCCTTCGATGATCGAGTCGTTGAAGAGCTGGCAGCCTAGGACCCACCCAAGAAAAACAAAGTGGATTACAACGTCCTAGCACACCTGAGGAAATACCCTCAAAACTAAGCGTTTTGGATGCCCTTCTGTTGTCTAAAGAGGTACGAGATTCTCTGATCAAGGCATTACAAGAGCCTGAGCAGTTTCAAGGTTTCCTTGCCGAAGAAAAGATGAAGGACGAGCTGGAAGAAGTTCACACAGCCGACATTACCTTCAGCGATGAAGACCTCCTCCTCGGAACGTGTGAGTACAACCGTTCCCTATATGTCACCGGGTACTGCCATGACATCAAGATAGGGAAAATCTTAGTTGACAGCGGGTCCTCTGTCAACCTCCTAAATGTGATGGTGCTAAAAGAAATCTGCATGAGCGTTCAACACCTCGCTCGGGATAAAATCACTATCTCCGGGTTCGACTCCCAGTCATCACGGACGCTCAGGTCTGTAATACTGACGTTACGCTTTGGGCTGCTCGTCACTGACAACAAATTTCAAGTCTTTGACGCCAAGACCTACTACAACGCATTGCTTGGCAGGCCTTGGTTACACGAGTACAACATCATCCCTTCTCCGCAACATCAGTGTATGAAGTATTTCAAAGATGGTCTCGAGTACACTGTGACGGGGGAGCTAAACCCATTCTCCGTAAATGAAGTCCGCAAATACGAAGATGCCAAGTACTTCCTACCAGACTTTGAAGACACGGAAAGATGCCATAAACCGGAGAATAAGCAAAAAGCTATCACCATTATTTCGGTCTTCGGGAGCGATACCGAGGAGGAGGTAAAGATGGTCTATTCGGGGCCGCTCTAATGCAACAGGTCGGGACCATCTATCCCTATTCTGGTCTTTGGCAGTGACCCTGAAGACGAAATCAACGCAGTGTTCTCGGTCCGTCCATCAATGCAGGCCCTCACTGGAGATGATCAGAGTTTGCAAATTGCCATGGTTCCACGGCAGCACTACAGAGAGCTTGATGCACTTGAGACATATAGCGTGCAGGAGCTGCAGACATTCTACGTCCCTCCCAGGCGAAGAGGTGAAAAGGCGATCCTATTTTATCGATCCACGGAGACTAAAGTCGAAAGAGAAGTCTGGCATGGTGCTGATTTTGCGCTCGACAGGCTCCAACTCATCCGTCTGCCCAGATACTACACGGAGGGATTGAAAAGGTTGTTAAGATGCCAATGTGTACCTTTCAAACAGACTTCTCAACAAGCTCAGTTCTACAACAGGATTTGGAACGTCCCCGGAACTCAACGAAAATTACCCAATAGAAAAATGGAAACGATTGGGCTTAGATATGTCCAGTCCAAGAAACGGAAGCAATTCCATGGCTGCCATGTCGTAAATTACATCGATGAAGATGACAATGCTCTTTTAAAAGACGCTGACGTTGAACCAGAACGAGGTCCTGCCATAAAAATGCTGAGCCCATCGTTTGAAGAACAAATGGACAAGCTAGTACGGAAGCGAGTCAAAAGGTTCGGAATGACCACAACCGCGAAATGGCCATTTACGAGAAAGCTAAGACACAACGCCTCCTTCAACAGGCTACGGAGGATGACAATGCCCTTCGCCGTCAGCCCGCCATGCATTCCCAAGACAAGAAAAAGGTCCGACGCGGAGGCAAAAACAAGTTAAAGAACGGAAAAAACGTTCGACGGCGGCAAAACGGATCCAAAAGGCCACGCGATCGAGAAAAGGTCAACCGGAATCCGTCTCTTATGAAAAAGATGGGTCGAGCATATTCTTTCCCTCAAGACAAGACAAGGAGAATCTTTGACCTTGTCATGAAACATCAGATGATGACACTCCCGGAGTCTCAACACCCCGATCAAGCAAACGAGGTTCATCATCCGGATTATTGCTCCTATCACCGAGCTATAGGACATCATCTTGAAGACTGCTTCACCTTCAAAAACTGGGTCGAAGACCAATACCGACTCGGCAGGTTTGCTCTATCCAACAGTTGGAAGGTAGCCCCACCACAAAAGCATCTGCCAAAAGCAACGTATATAGCAAGAGTAGAACAAGATCAACACCGGTCTTAGAAACGATCTCGTACTTGTCACGTGATAACGCTGTCGGAAGAAGGAGAGAGCAAGAATATGGATGACCTCTCCTGGTGCTTCGAAAATGAAGATGAAGACGAGGTGATCTCAGAATTTCCACCAGCGCCAAAAGAATTGGAAGATGGGATACACACTACTGAGGATAACCTGAGGAAATCGACTTGGGGACGGCAAACGACCCACGGCCAACGTTCGTCAGTGAGCTGCTGTCTAAAGAGTAGGTGGCTACGCTAAAAGACGTGCTCATGCAGTATAAAGATTGCTTTGCATGGAACTATTCCGAGATGCCGGGGCTAGATACAGAAATAGCTGTGCATAAAATAGCGATATCTCCGGACGTCAAGCCAGTCAAATAAGCACCAAGAAGAATGCGGCTCAAACTTAAAATGAGTATCAAACGCCGAAGTCAAGAAGCTGATCGACTCCGGCTTCATCCAAGAAGTTCAATACCCCGACTGGATCGCCAACATTGTCCCAGTGATGAAGAAAAATGGGACGGTGCGCATCTACGTGGACTTTCGGGACCTCAACAAAGCTTGCCCGAAGGATGATTTTCCCGTACCGGTTACCGAGTTGATGATAGATAACACGTCCGCTCATGAAGTCTTTTCCTTCATGGACGAATCATCGGGGTACAATCAAATAAAGATGCATCCCAAAGACCAAAAGCATACCGCTTTCTGGACTCCTCTGGGCATATTCTGCTACAAAGTGATGCCTTTCGGTCTGAAGAACGCCGGCGCAACCTATTAGAGAGCCATGAAAAAGATCTTTGATATCTCATACACGAGATTGTCGAATGTTATATTGACGACCTCGTGGTGAAAAGCAAATCGTACGAGAAGCATTGGGAGCATCTGAAGATAGTATTTCAGCGCCTCCGGAGATACAACCTGAAGATGAACCCTCTGAAATGCGCATTTGGAGTCTCCTCAGGCAAAATTTCTAGGGTTCATCATACAACATCGGGGCATCGAAATAGATCCATCGAAAATCAAGGCGGTTATGGAAATGCCCACTCCAAGAACTTTAAAACAATTGCGGTCTCTACAAGGGAAGCTCTATAGGGTTCCGATCGACGGCAGCAAGGTTTCGGGAAGCATCGTCCATGCCATTTTCAAAATTTTGCCATTTCAAGGAACTTTAAACTAGAATCATTAACTAGAAAATAATACGTAAACTAATGTAAACCATTTGCATCTAAGTGAAATAGAAATGCAACCTTTGTAGATCGGTCCTTCACTTCAAAAGCTCCTTGTAGTAGTCCCTTCGCTGCGATCATGTTGCTCCCGGACTCTTAGAGGCTCCATAAGAATAAGGCAACGGTCTTGCTTGAAGTCTTCAAAGCCGAAGATGATCTACGTCGAGGGGATACGAACTCAAGCTACTACTTCACAAAAGTGAAGCAAACACCCTATACTAAATTGCTAATCTAGTAGAGGATGGTGAAATAGGAAGTGGGCTCACTTTAGAATATATTTTCTCACATTACTTTCTCACTTTTATCAAACCCTAGCAAGCTTTTCTTTTGGAAGAAGAAGATGAAGAAAGAAGAAGATAATGAGCTTAATCCAAAGTGAGATAAGTAACCATGGGTGAGTAGGTATCATATACTAACTGTTACGCCACGCTTCCTAGAGTGCGCTAAGATCGGCACGTGACAGAGCCAACCGTGCTATCTGTGGCTAGGAAACATCCCTCCACAATCACATTACGGCTGTCTAGAAGATATCAAGAACAGTGGAAATAAAATAAACTATCTAGTACATATCCATGAGCCAGAATAAACGATTCAAGAAATAATATGCGAAAGTAATAAATCTAATAAACAGTAACAATCTGGAATGTACGTCCCAAATACGGGTTCACATCAGGAAATAAAAGTGCTGAATGAAAACTAAACTAAAATATTAACAGGTCCTCACTGCTCGGCCTGTTAACTGAAATACTCCTGAACGACCTGCGACAGGGAGAGAGGATCTGGGCCATGCAAAACCCAGACGTTAGTGCGTCATAATATCAAACAATAAAATACAATCAGGAGGTAACAAGATAGGCATGCATGAGTATGAACAGTAATAAAGGTATAACGGTAACATAAATATGGAACAGTGAAGGTAAAAGCACATGTGACGTGCAGTGAGTAATCTGAACTAAATACTGGGTTAACTACTCTCAAGACTTTGAAATCAATTTAATGAATCATCGATATAACTCAATAGTATTCCATGCGTTCCCGGGACCACGGTCAAGACTCTCGGGCTGAATCCGAGACGTGCCGCTAGGCAGTAAACAAGTAACATGTACAGATGAATGATGTCAGCAGCAGCATCCCGGGGCTGGCCTAGCCCGTAAAACTGATTAGTATAAGCATCGAACTGTCGAGTTACAAGTCAGGTTTCATCATTGATTTCCCCATACCCCCAAGTTATGTGTTCAAGTCAGGTATTGATAAATCTGGAACTAATGCCAACACAGGATCAAGCAGGAACATGTTTGTCTATACAGATAATAGGATATGTCCATTGGGACAACATGTCAGGATTGTCAGCATTAGAATCAGGATCAGGTAACATGTCAAGTAGTAATATATCAGGTCATGTCAGGTAGTGGTGTAACAGGTCATGTCAAGTAGTGTACATGTATCGAGTCGTGTCAAGTAGTGCATGGATATCAAGCGGATGCTCATAATAAAACTGTAACAGGTACGGATGCACAGTAAAAGCATGTATCCATAAAATAATTATCAGAGGTTACCCCATTGTTATCTAGGGTGCACAATATCAAGTATGTAGTACTAATATAACAATAAAATGAAATAATGTGACATGGTATGCGAATAAATATAAAATCAAGGGTATGGATGTATGATTATCGATTAGGGTTACATTTATAGTTCCAATACTAAATAAGATGCACATTATCTAGCATGGGGTGTTAACATAACAATAATATGTATTAATGGGATCTGTAGATGCAGCTATACGTATTTTAAATGATATGGATGCAAACGGGTATCCGAAAACAGTAAAACTTTGGTATGGATGTATAATGGAATGAACGGGTAGCATTGTACTCATATGGATGTATAATACTATACCTAGCATGTGGCAAAATGATTTAGCATGCGAATAAATATGTAAATAGTGATATGGATGCATACAGATGTCATATCACTGTAAAATGATAAATTGGTAAATGCGGAATGCACAACTAAATAATATGAAATGGAAATATTCAATTGGATGCAGTATATTGTAGTATAGTATGTAACAAGATAAATTTGTATGCACTGAATAGGAAATAGATTGTACAGACGCATACGGATGTCCGAAAACGGTAAAACATGCCGAAATGATAATGTGGATGCAAAACTAATCATTATGGAGTGTTATTATTCAAATGGATATAGAATATAATAATATAGTATATAGCAAGATTAACTTGCCTGAACGGATCTTAGACGAGGTGCGTACACTGCATACGATGTCGGTAAATGTCTCGATGCACACGCACGCGTACGGAATAGGACCAGAAAATGCAAGAGAGTGACCACGCTGGATGGGAACGTCCACTGGGTTGCTCAAATAGTCGGCAGCGGCACGGCTCCGGTGGGTGACCGGAAAACGGAATCAAGAAAGAGAAAGAGAAAGAAAAGAAGAAGAAAGAAGAAGAAGAAGAAGAAGAAGGAGGAGGAGGAGAAGAAGAGGGCTGTGGGCTCAAGGTGCTCTGGGGGTTTGCAGGGAGGAGAGGAGAAGGAGGGGTCACGACAGCGAATTCGGAGGTCTCCGGCGATGAGAGGTGCCGGCGTCGGGGTTCTTGTTGCGAGGGTTCAAAGGTTGTAGGGGAAAGGGTGAAGGTGCTGGTGGTGGTGGCTTTGTTGATGAAGGTGAGAAGGGGTTGAGGAAGGTCGTGGTGACGGCAAGGCGGTCGCCGGCACTGGTCGACGCAGGCGAGGTGCAGGGACGAGGGTTGCAGGCGTGGGTAAGGTTTACGGGGGGTTCTTGGGTTGGTGGGTTTTGGAGCTTGGGAGAAGAAGGCGAGGAGAAGAGATCGGGGAGAGGTGTTCGGCGAGGGCGTGAGGGAGGTCGTCGACGGTGGTGACGACGGAGACAGAGGAGGTGGCCGCCGTGGTTTCTTAGTTGTTGGGGTGTGCAAGGAGGTCGAGGTTGGTTGGGGAAGTGGAGAGGAGGATGGTGTCGACGATGGTGGCCGCGAGGATGAGGAGGTGGTCGACGAGGGCGACGAGGCGAGACGCGGTGACGAGGGCAAGCGTGGGTTTTGTGAGGAGAGAGCGGAGGCGGAAAATAAAGAAGAGGAAGAAAGAGAAGAAGGAAGGTGAGCGTAGTGAGAGGAGGGAGGTGACGGGATTCGCAGGAATAGTGTTTGCGAGATGTGAGAGAAAGGAAAGCGAGAGAGAGCGCAGGTGGAGGGAGAGAGAGAGAGTGGTTGTTAAATAAAATAGTTAGGATTTAAATTTTACAAATATTTTTTAGTTAATTGAATTTAATCTGTGTAATTTTTTTAATAAAAATTTATTATATTAATAAAATTTGATTTTCCGGTAATTACTAACTTAGTCTAAAACACGCCCGGGTCGGGTCTAAAAATTCAGTTTCAAAATATGAAAAATATGCATGTCGACCAAAACTAAAATTGGATATCCGGATAGCGAAAATGCATAGCCCCAAGAACGGATGCACGTATGTGCGCATAGCCATCCCAACAAGTCCGTTTCACTGAGCGGGACGAGAACAAGATGCACGGATGCTACCACAGGGTTAGGGGTATCATGCGGACCATGCAATGTATTTTAAAATATTTTATGTGCCTTAAATGTTATGTTAAAAATGTAGATGCCAGATAAAATGCCAATAGCCAGTATATATAAATAAAAGTGCACAAGTCCATGTAACAAGTCAGGATAAATCATAAACATGAATCAAGACAGGTTTCAAGTAAGCGGGTCGGGTCAGATGCAAATACAGATGTCAAATATACTATTCGCACCCAAAACACAGTAAATCGGGAAAATATCATAAATAAAGAAATACTTGAACTTGAACTGGTATAAATGAACTAGGGTGCTACATTAACTCATGTAGAGACATAACCATGGCGAATTATAGTGGTTAGGTTAATAAATATCCTAAGTAAAAAAAAATGGGTGAATTTTGTCAAAGCACTCACAAGCTTCTACAAGCTTCATGCTTTGAACAATTATCCAGTAATTTTGTATTTACTTTGAATATTAAAACCCCACCGTTATAATTAAAATGTTGTATGTCTTATACACCCATGTAGTGTGTATCAACAACTATGACACACAAAAATAAACAATGCACATTAATATATATCATATATAAATTACATGTACACACAAGTGAGAAAAGAATGCTTAAGTGAGTCAATGTTAGTTAATATAAATTAGTATATCAAATATACAATTATACACTAAATTATTAAATCGGCACTTGATTTAATAATCCGGCTATATCACATATAACCGACTAACACTAAATATACCAACTTATCGAATCGATACTTGATTCAATAACCCGGCTATATCACATATAACCGACCGATACAAAAGTCGCGAGAATAGAATACGGTATCACATACGCGCATTATTCTCGGTCCAGCACATATCACATACATGCTCTTATTTTGTTTTTCCTGAGCCAGTAAAACCTCTATGTAGGACTCTAAAGACTCGTCAATACGCCGGCAGTGGGTGATGATCACATCAAGCACCTACAAGCCTTCAGCGGTACTAGCTGGACGTAACGGCTATCCAGGTATTGAGCGATCAGAAGATCAGCAAGCAAGCCCGCTCCAACTCCTACAAAAACCTTACAATGACACTACCGTAAAGTCCGGTCTCCTCGTCTGATATGTCGCATATCTCATGTAGGGATGGTAAACGGCAGACCCCAGTAACTCGATAAGTAGTGCCGATATAAGGCTCATAACAGGTCGAGAAACTACTAGTAACACTTACCAGTAAATCTCTAAACCAGCCCTGGCCAGGGACTTCCCTGTTATGGCCAATCGAGCACAGCGCAACATCAACCCCCAATACCGGGAAAGACGAAACCCTCCTATCGCTCATTACCTCCATGTGACTCGGGACTGTATCCAAAAACCACCATTTTGCATGCCCTCTTAGACGTGGTAAGGTGGAAATCAAAGCATGGTGGGAATCACACA
Organism: Agapanthus africanus; assembly: GCA_030015575.1. Lineage (NCBI taxonomy): Eukaryota > Viridiplantae > Streptophyta > Magnoliopsida > Asparagales > Amaryllidaceae > Agapanthus > Agapanthus africanus. The sequence continues at coordinate 14,528,406 of JASDDO010000014.1, forward strand.
AGGACTCTATGACGATCTCGGGTCTACAGACTAACCTATACCAGTGTCATCAGAGAACTGCCATATGACATGAGGTATAATACCATCTGGGAGTTCTCGGCGAGTTCGTCCAATGTACCCAGTCTCCACTGAGCACCCGTATACCATCTCTGATGTCAAACACCAATGGATGTAGGATCATCCATCACCCATCTACATGGGTCGAGAAGCTACACGCTAGTCTACTCTGGTACATCGATACCCCGTCTCGATACACCCACGATTAGGGACATTAAAGGATGAACTTATGGACTACCATTTCCCCACTAGTATGATCTGCATCATAGTCCTGGCAGTCAAGTACACATACTAAGGTCTTTACCAATATGTAACAGAGAGACAATCAGTATACATGTTAAAATAAAGAGTAACCAGATAGCATACTATCATGTCGAGCAAGAAAGTCCTCCCTATATATGTCCAAGCGTCTACTACAATATACATCTCATGTACAGTAATGGCCTCTAGGGCATACATATAACTAACAATCTCTCACTTGCACTAGGGCCATCTGATAGCAGTGGTTGTAGTATCCCATACTCAACCATCCCCTAAAAGTCTCTCTCTGGGAAAAGGCCTTTGTGAGTAGATCCGTCGTGTTGTCCTCTGAGTCTACTTTACTAACCTCGATCCCCTGGAGATCAACCATCTCCATGATCAGGTGATACTACCTTAGAATATGTCTGGATCACTAATGGGATGGGCGTTCCTAGACATAAGCCACAACTCCATTGTCACATAATGGTAGGAACGAAGTTCATCTCATGAACTGATATACACCCAGACTGCCTCTTTGGTAGCATCTTTGGTAGCGATGTATCAAGCCTTTATCATCTAGTTTGCCTTAGTATCTAGCTTAGAACTCTTCCAACATACCATCCCTCTACTGAGGGTAAAGACAATGCCTGTGACTGACATTCAGTCGACCTTACCACCCTGGAAGCTATCAACTGATTCTCCTTAGGATCGATTGATACCATCTCACTACACCTAGTGAGAATCCTAATATCCACTTAGATCTATCTCATAGATCTAAAACCCAGGATTTAGGAGGTATCACCTTGATCCTATATGGAGAATCCTTGTGATAAGAGGAGATTGACCGAGCGTAGCATAGGAAACTCCTTTCCTATCAAGAGTATGTCATCTACGTACAATACGAGGATAACCGCTTTATTCTCTACTACTTTTTGTATATACAAGGTTCATCTACCATTTTGATGAAGTCAAACTCCTTGACTACCACATCAAAATAGAAGTTCCAACTCCGCGATGCTTGCTTTAACCCATAAAGCAACTTGCACACGTTACCGCTGCTCCCATTGTCTATGAAGCCCTCTGGCTGTGTACTTATAGACGCTCTCTTCTAAATTACTATTTAGAAAAGCAGTCATGACACCCAACCGCCAGATATCGTAGTCATGGTATGTAGCAATGGCAAGTAGGATCCGGATGGACTTAAGCATAGCTACCAGAGAAAAGGTTTCATTTTAAACCACACCTGGTCGATGACGAGAACCTTTTACAATAAGTCTAGCTTTGAAAGTCTCCACTTTTCCATCCACACCAAGTAATCTTCTCAAGATATACTTGCTTCTGATGGGGATTTAACCCTTCAGATAAAGCAACCAAAGTCCATACTTTGTTGGTGTATATGGATTCCATCTCAAATCGCTTAGCATCCAGCCATTCTTACAGAGTCCCCACTCTTGATGTCCTTCTTGAAACTAGTTGGGTCATCATCTCATGATGCAATCCTCGCTCCCACTGTCATAGAGAAACTGAAGTATCTCTCGGGTGGATCATGAACCCTACCAGATCGGCGGAGAGGCTGAGGTTCGTTGGGAGCAATTGAATCCTCCGGTTTTACCAAATCATCAGTTGTAGTTTGTATAGCTGGAACTCCTTCCAGTTCTACCTCATGTCCATAAATTTCTTTCCAAAATAAATTCTTTTTCTAAAAAGGTGTCCATGCCGAGAAATAAAACACCTTTTGTTCCTCGGTGCGGTAGAAGATATTCCCTTGCGAATGCTTGGGATTCCAACAAACTTCTACAGAACTGACCTTTCCTCGAGCTTGTCCGGATTTTTCTTTTAGACATAGGCCGGACAACCCCAAATCTTAACTTACTTAAGACATGAGCTCTTCCCATACCATATCTCATATGGAGTGGCAGGCACTGATTTGATTGGAACCAATTCAATAGGTATGCAGCTTCACAAATGCATAACCCCCAAAAGGAAATAGGCAACTCAGTAGTACTCATCATAGAGCACACTATATCACATAGGGTGCAATTGCTCCACCCCGATACACCGACATGCTGTGGTGTATACGGAGGAGTAATGCTGAGAGAGAATCTCATTCTCCTTTAGAATAGTCCAGGAATTCCGTGCTCAAGTATTCTCCTCCTTGATCTCATCAAAGGACATAATACTTATACCCATTTTGGTTCTCTACTTCTGACTTATATTCATTGAGTTTCTCAAAACCTTCAGGCTTGTGTTTCAACAGAAACATATGTTTGAATTTTGAAAGATCATCAGTGAATGTAAAGAAGTACAAAGAACCAGACCTGGCATGTGTAGACTGGGGACCTACATACATCATCATGTATCAATCCCAATGTTCTCCGCCGAAAACAGAGACGAGACCGCGTAGATTCATCTTGCCTGAATTTCGAGGGCAGATGATATTTGGTGCTATCTGTCAACCTCTCCGAAGATGCCAAGTTGATTTATGACACCGTATATCGGAGGTTTAGACGGATGCGACCGATATAGCAGACTATGTCAGATTCCCCCTCGTTGATGGGTTTTTTATTGTGGGGACGCTCTTCCCTGCAGGCGCAAGCCCCTGCAGTTAATTACGCTTCCGCATCGCGGTAACCACTTTCTCCTTCTACAGATGTTCACTTCGTGTCGTGGGTGTTTGTTTTGTTTTTGGTTGCCCGTGGATTGTACACGGAGACTAATTTATGTTGTCGCCCGTAGGGCGTGGATTAGTCCAAATCCGTATTTTCTTAGATTTAGGTTTGAGGGTTGGGTTTAAGGATGCGTTAGTTTCATTTAAGACTAAGATCAACTTAAACCTTTGTTAAGGATACATTAGTCTAATTTTAGACTAAGATCAACTTAACAGTTTGTTAAGGATACTTTGGTCTAATTTTAGACTAAGATCTAGTTAACAGGATCATTTAGATTCAACAAGAGAGCATTTGAACTCTATTGTTTTAGTTTAGGGACTTTGCGGTCAAAGGTTAAGGACATCATAGTCCATGGGCTTAAGGACCCCACAGTCCAAGGTTAAGAATATCATAGTCCATGGGTTTAAGGATCCCACAGTCCGAGATTAAGGACATCATAGTCCATGGGTTTAAGTACCCCATAGTCCGAGGTTAAGGACATCATAGTCCATGGGTTTAAGGACCCCACATTCCATGGAAGGTCTGGTTGTCGGGACCCGTCACCTCTCTAAAGACGTTGAAGGATTACAACGACAAATATCAGAGGAGTGAAGAGATGTACCCTTGAACCAATGTTGATTGGGAAATCTATAGTCCAATTTAGGACTAAGATCAATTAATTAGATTATGAGCACATTGGCTCAGTTAAATCTGAGTTGAGGACTTATGGCCAACTTGGGCTAAGTCCAATTAGGTTTAAAAAACTGGACCTTTGTTGGGACTGTTGAACACTTGTCACGGTTCAGCCCCCAATTATTTAGCAATGCTAAACATGAATCTGGGTTCTGGCCGTATTTTGTCTTTTATTGAGTTCTGAGCACTCAAATGTCATATGAGATAACCAACTTTGGAAGACAAATGTGTATTTGAAGCTCAGTCAAAAGGGGAGTCTTGCCTTTTGGAAAATTTAGCCAATTTAGGCTAAGACTGGTTTGAAAATAGTGTTAAACACTAGCACATATCTGACGGTCACGTGTTCCCACGTGATGCATTTAAAATAGTATTAAACACTAGGGATGAAATGCTCAAAATAGTGTTAAACACTAAAAAAGATAAAGCGCTTACGTGAGGACACGTGAGGCGTCCTAGGATTGAGCTAAGCTTCCATTATTTTATTCTCAGAATATTCAAATAAGTGTTAAACACTTTTAGTCTTCAAGGCCATCACGTGTGGGCACGTGATGGGCATCCATGCACTGGATATTAAAAGGATTTGCTAGGGGTCACATGGGGACACGTGAGGGCGCCCATGCATTGAATTTTAATCCTTCAATTCTTTCCATCTTCTCTTTTTTAAAGAGGTGTTTGTCAGGTGTCACGTGGGGCACGTGAGGGCGCCTTAAGTATGTTCTGCCTTGGCTTTGTTCCCTTTATTTTGAGGAATTTATCCAAGGGTCACGTGGAAGCATGTGACCCCATCTCATTCATTCTTTTCTGACCATTGAAGGGAGGGTTACGTATTGCCACATGATCAGGTTGGATACTGACTTCTTTACGTGCATTGAGAGTTTTAAGTCCCTTATTTAAGAATTAAATTCTTTAGTAGGGTTAAACCCTAATTTTGTTTAGAGAAATTAAATTCCTATGTCTTTGGAAGAATTAAATTCTTTAAACCCTTCTATCCTTCTAAGTTTTGGATCTGCATGGCAGAATCTCCCAGATGAGAATTAAATTATCAACTTATGGGGAAATCTACTTTTACAGATTTTCAACCATGAAGAAGAACTAAGTTTGTATTTTAATGGTTAAACCATGTCTCTGTTGGAGGAATTAAATTCCTAAGTATTTGAAGGAATTAAATTCCTAAGTACTCAATTCTCCCTCTAAGTTTCGGATCTGCATGGCAGAATCTCCCCGATGAGAATTAAATTCTCAACTTATGGGGAGATCTGCTTCTGTAGATCTTCAACCAAAGGAAGAACTAAGTTCTTATTCAGAAGAGTTAAACTCTTAATTTGAGAATTAAATTCTCTTTTTGTTTTGTGGAGATTATGATCTCTTTCCCTTTTCTCACCTAGGGTTTCTTTCTCTTCTGAGGAAATCTTTTTTCCTCTCTGGAGAATTAAATTCTCTTTGTTTTTTGTTCTCTCTCTCTATCTCCTTTTTCTTCTTCTCTTCTTAGCTCCTATTTATAGGAGAAAGAAAAGAATCAGTTTGTTTAGTCAATCTTTCATTAAAAGATTTTAATTGATTTTGTAACCAACATGATCTTTTAGATCACTCAGTGAATTTTATTGACCATTGGACTTTTAATCCAAAAGATCTTTTATCTGTTATTCCTGGTAAATTTCAGGGAAATATTTCCTTGTATAGAATCTTTCTATAAATTGGTGATTCTTAATCACCATTGGATTTTTAATCCAATGGTGCTCCACTTTAAAGAGCACAATCTTTTTGTTCGGAAAGATTTAGGAAAATATTTTTCCAACTAGGGTTTTTGATTTCCCTTAATTAGAATTTAATTGTATTAGTTCAGAAGGTTTAAGAGCCTATCACGTGTTGGCACGTGACCCCACTGATTAATTATTCCCAATTTTTTATTTTATTCAGTGCCTACAGACTTTGTCTATAAATGGTCATGTGTCTGCACGTGATGCCCGGTCACGTGTGGGTACGTGATGCCTGATAACTTTTGATCCCGGATGAATTATGAGGCCCATAATATATCAAATCGAAGGATTTTTCGAGAAACTTTCGATAACATCATAATTTAGCTGTTTCTCATCCGGGAGTTTGTCAAAATGCATCCCGGAAAATACTGGTTCGCATTTTCTTCCTTAGATTACACGTGCAAAGCATATTTGCTCATAACTTTTGATCCCGGATGAATTATGAAGCCCATAATATATCAAATCGAAGGCTTTTTCTAGAAACTTTCGATACCATCATAATTTAGCTGTTTCACATTCGGGATTTTGTCAAAATACGGCCCGAAAAATACTGGTTCACATTTTCTTAAACGTATCGCTGCCATTTGATATCTTAGGCTCTTTTGCGCAGAAATTTTTTGGTAGGAACAAATGCCCCCCACTACTTTTCCCACGTAAGTATTTATGTGAGTGAAGTAGTGCAGAGTAATTCATAGCGTATGACCAGTTTTGAGTTGGTATATAATTTTCAGGATCTTGATCTGAGAAGATAACGAGCGGACACAAGCGTCGTCATTTATCATTGACTCAAATCTTGACTCTTAAGGGATATAGTTCCAAACCCTCAGCTTCATGAGTCACACCCTTTTATTTCTTTATGTTTTACTCTGGCGTGAAGTAGTTTATATGCTAATAAGTAACTTCTCCATTTCAGTGGCATGTAGCTTTAGCAAGTGTGGCCCATAAATGGTAGATAACAGTTCATCTTTAACTTTTTATAAGGTAGCGATGACTTAGGAAACAGGGTTAGGATCTTTTGCCTAAGACTTTCCAACTTTATGAGCCATGAGGGTCTTACAAAGGCTTTTCTCTCTACGAGTCATGAGGATCTCATAGGTGTCTTTTCTCCTTAGGAGTCGTAAGGACTCCTAAGTGCGTTTTCTCCTGAGAATCGCAAGGATCCCACAAGAGAATTTTCTTTATGCGTAGGGATACTAATTTCCCCGCAAGTTGAGACGAATCAAGAGATTCTCGCAAAGACACTGATTTCCTTGCGGATCGAAACGAATTGAGAGGTTCTCGCCGAGGACGCTGATTTCCCTTAATTGAGATAAGAAGCGATGGCTTAGGAAACAGGTTCAGATCTGCTGCCTAAAAATTTTCAACTTTATGGGCCGTGAGGGTCTTATAATTATTTTTTTCTCCCTACGAGTCGAGAGGATCTCGTTGGTGTATTTTCTCCTTAAGAATCGTGGGAATTCCTAAGTGTGTTTTCTCTTGAGAGTCGTAAGGATATCACAAGAAAATTTTCTTTCTTACAAGTCGAGTGGACTCGTAAGTGATTGATGAATTGACCTACTCCCGAGTCAAAGCATTGCTTCAACAGGGAGGTCGAGGGTTGACTTTGGGTTGTCTGTGCACCACCGAGTCATGGAACTGGGAACTTTGTCGCGGCTCCGCTTTGCTGACGTTGTATATTCCTGTAGAGACACTAATTTCTCTGCGGGTTGGTGCGAATCGAGATGTTCTCGTCAAGGACGCTGATTTCCCTGAATCGAGGTATTTTCCAAGGACACTGATTTCCTCGGAGTTGAGACGAATCGAGATATTCCTGTAAAGACATTGATTTCCTTGCGGGTCGACGCGAATCGAGATGCTCTCGTCAAGGATGTTGATTTCCCTGAATTGAGGTTTTTGCCAAGGACATTAATTTCCCCGGGGTTGAGACGAATCGAGGTATTCCTGCAAAGACACTGATTTCCTTACGGGTCGACGCGAATCGAGATGCTCTCGTCAAGGACGCTGATTTCCCTGAATCAAGGTTTTTGCCAAGGACACTGATTTCCTCGGAGTTGAAACGAATCAAGGTATTCCTGCAAAGACGCTGATTTCTCTGCGGGTCGATGTGAATCGAGCTGCTCTCGTCAAGGATGCTGATTTCCCTGAATCGAGGTTTTTGCCAAGGACGCTGATTTCCTCGGAGTTGAGACAAATTGAGGTATTCCTGCAATGACACTGATTTCCTTACGGGTCGATGCGAATCGAGATGCTCTCGTCAAGGACGCTGATTTCCCTGAATCGAGGTTTTTGCCAAGGACACTGATTTTCTCGGAGTTGAGACGAATCGAGGTATTCCTGCAAAGACACTGATTTCCTTGCGGGTCGACGCGAATCGAGATGCTCTCGTCAAGGACGCTGATTTCCCTGAATTGAGATTTTTCCAAGGACGCTAATTTCCCTGGAGGTTGAGACGAATCGAAGTATTCCTGCAAAGACACTGATTTCCTTACGGGTCGACGCGAATCAAGGTGCTCTCGTCAAGGACGCTGATTTCCCTGAATCGAGGTTTTTTCCAAGGACACTGATTTCCTCGGAGTTGAAACGAATCGAGCTATTCCTGCAAAGACGCTGATTTCTCTGCGGGTCTGCGAATCGAGGTGCTCTCGTCAAGGACGCTGATTTTCCTAAATTGAGGTTTTTGAGTTGACTTGATTCCGAGACGGGGTCATTGGATGACCCAGGTTGTCTATGAACCGTAGAGTCTTGGAACTGGGGACTTTGCCGTGGCTCCGATTGATAGTGTAGCATCTGTGTCCTGCTGGAATGAGGAGGCACACCGTTGTTGGTCTTCGGGCCGTAGATGTGGCTATTAAGTTTAGAACTAGGGACTTTGCCATGGCTCCGCTTCGTTGCGACTCTGAGGTCGGCTGTTGACGTCACGTCTGCATCTGGTTGGAACGAGGAGAAATGTCGTTCGTGATCTCTTGGCTGTCTGTGAACTGTCGAGATTTGGAACTAGGGGACTTTGCCATGGTTCCGTTGTTTTGACCTTGGGGTTGTTTGTTGATGTCGCATCTGCATCCTGCTGGAGTAAGGAGAAACGCCGTTGGTGATCTCTAGGCTGTCTGTGAACCGTCGAGATTTGGAACTAGGGGACTTTGTCATGGTTCCGGGGTAGTCTCTAGGCTATCTGTGAACCGTCGAGATTTGGAACTAGGGGACTTTATCGTGGCTCCGTTTGTTGATGCTGCATCTGCATCCGATTGGAGGGAGGAAGAACGTCGGTGTTGATCTCTAAGTTGTCGATGTTGATGTCGAGACACTGAAGTTAGGGATATTCCTTCACTTCGTTTGTTGACATTGTGTCTGCAATATTGCAACGAATGTCGAGATTGTCTTTAGGTTGTCTATGAACCATCGAGATTTGTCTTCGCTTTCTGATGGAGCCTGGTGGGAAGGTATGGTTCCCTGTTTGTTTGTGCCCCTGGATTGTATACAGGGATCGATGTGATCTCACCTATAGGGCAAAAGGTTTCATTCTTTCATTTTTTTTATTTCTTTCTGCGATGCTCTATCATTTCAGCTTTTTATATCGCGAAAGTCGCGATTGCCCAATCATTTCAGCTATTTTTTATTTTTACTCTCTTTTTTTATTGTGAGTTGCCCAACCATTTCGGCTATTTTGTATGCATATATTTTTACTTGCTGATTTTGTTGCAAGTTGCCCTATCATTTCGGCTATTTCATATGCATTTTTGGCTCATCGACTTTTCGCCACGAGTATGGAACTTGGGATCTGGTGACAATCTTAGCATCAGTATCGTTGCGACTGGAATATATCCAGGAGCGAATCATCATTTGCCATGAAAGGGTTTGGAATTTGATACCGATTTAGGCATCAGCATCGCTACCACTGGGACATTGTCATGAGAGAATTATCATTTTCCATGAAAAGGCTTGGAATTTGATACCGATTTAGGCATCAGCATCGCTACCACTGGGACATTGCCAGGAGCGAATCATCATTTTCCCGGTTCGAACAAAGGTGACTTAGCCAGGGTTAAGATTCTGTCGACTAAGGCTTTTGACTTTATAAGCCATAAGGGTCTCATAAAGGTGTTTCTCCCTACGATTCATGAGGATCTTGTAGGTGCATTTTCTCCTTAAAAATCGTGAGGATTCTTAAGTGTATGTTTTCTTATAAGTCGTAACGATCTTACAAAAGTGTTTTCTCCTTGCAAGTCGAGGGGACCTACAAGTGTTTGTTCACCGTGTGAGCATATCCCTAGTCGCTGGTGGGACTCCTTTAAGGAAATGTTCATTCGTGTCCGTGGATTGTATACAAGGGTCAATAATGAACCGCTTGTAGGGCAAAATCGGGAGGTATGACTGCTTAAAAACAGGTTCAGATCCCTGTAGCTTAAGGCTTTTGAATCTTATGAGCCGTGAGGGTCTCATAAGAGGGTTCTTCTTACGAGTCGTGAGAATCTCGCAAGTGTAGTTTCTTCTTAGGAATCGTGGGGATCCCTAAGTGTGTTTCTCCTTTGTGAGTCGTAAGGATCTCACACAGGTGGTTACTCCTTATAGGGTTGAGAGGACCTTGCAAGTTTCTTTTGACGAGATTGCGCCCTTTCGGGTTTTCACAAAACTCGCCGGTAGTCCCGCCGTTTTTACTCACGGAGCCCTTTCGGGTTTTCATCCGTGCCCATTTCGCTTATGGACGTACCCTTTTTTTTACCACGTCAGCCTGGGGATGCTGTGGGTTTGTAGTAGTTTAAAGAGTTTTCGATCATAGGTCCGAGATTTTTCGGGCAACGTACTATTACGCAGCTAGATTTTCTCGCAAATCTTCGCATCTTTTGTGTCGGAGGTGGATTCCTTGAAGAGATGGCTGAGGGAGATTTCTTCGTCAGAGTCGCTTCCAAAGGTGATAACTTGCGATCGCTTGGTGTCGATTATGTGACAATTGCCAGCGGCTCTTTTGCACTCATCTGTCGTACTTTTCTGTTCCCGACGAGCCATGCGCTTCACTCGTTGGACGTGTTGTCGGTGGGCAACATATCCCTGCCACCAGTTTTTAAAGTCTATGCACTCCTCGATAGGGTGTGCAATTTTCTGATGGTATAAGCAGAAGTTAGGATGTATGTCCTCTTTATCAAGATGTATACCACCAGGAGAATTTCCTATGAAAGAGGGCAACTTCATTCCTATTGACAGGGCCCTAGCGAATCGTTTCCTTACTTTAAACTTGCTTTTGCTGGCGATAGGGATGCTTCGATCCGGTTGGGGTGCCTTGACCTTTTCATCCAGTCGTCGGCATTTGGCTTTTTCGAATAAAGCCAGTTCGCGCTCTCAATTGGCTTTGCTTTTCTAACGGGCTTCGTTCAGTAGCAAGTCGATCATCTCTTCAGACGGTTCCAAGGGTTTTGGCTTTGATCTTACCCCCGGCTCTTTTATGCTGTCTTCTATCGCCGAGTGAACTTTTTAGTTAACGCCGAATGAGAGATCATGTGGCAACTTGCCACATAGTCCTCAGATTCTTTCGACGAGTCATCCCCGTCGTTATTGTCGTTATCTTCGCTCTCAAGGATATTGTTGAGAAATTCTTGGAGTGTGACCAGGGTTCGCGCCTTATGGTTATATTCCTCCAGCGCGTCAATATGCTTTTGCAGATCCGTACGCTTGTCATCAAACTGCGCGGGCTTTTTGGTTTTCTTCTTTTTCTTCGAAGACTTTGACAGCTGGGCCTGAATGTTTTGTCCACCATCACTATTAACTCCCAATATTGGGCGTGGTTTCAGCATCCCCTCGATAATCTCCGGTTCTTGCGGACTTTTTCACCTGATCGCCGGACATGTTTGAATATCTTTCAGCATTTTTTTTAGTTTTTTCCGAAAGAACAACTTCCCATGGAGCTTCCTCTATGAATGAGCATGATGCCCCCGACATGTCCATCTTTTTCGGAGCATGTGGTTGTGGCGGGTTCACCTTCCAATTTTCAGACAACGCGAATTTGCCTTGCTGGTATTGGTCTTCAACCAAATTTTTGAAGATGTAGCAATGTTTGAGTGGATGGCCCAATACTCGATGGTAGGGGCAGTAATTGGGATCGTTATCATCGTTCGGTTGCGGTAGGTGTCTCGACTCCGGTAGAGTGATTAGCCCGTTGTGCACTGCTAGATCGAACAGTCTCCTTATTTTATCTCGGAAAAACGAGTAAGGACGTCTCAACTTCTCATCAAGGGATTGCCGCTTGTTGCTTTGGCAAACAACCGGTCTCGGGCCACTCGGCTGTTGTTGAGCGTTGGCGACGAAGATTGCTTTCCCTTTGCCCTTCTCGTTTCGAGGCTCCATCTTTAAGGAAGATGGTCTATGGCCCATCTGATCCATTTGGGTCAGTTTGTCAATCAAGGCCTGGAAAGTAGTCGGCTTGAAAAACATCATGAACTGCAAAATGGTCACCTGCAGATCAAGAGTACCCACGAACATGCCTACCGCAGGTGCTTCCTTGATGCGCTGCTCGCACTTCGACCATATATTCCGCCATCGTATCGCGTATTGCACCCATGTTTCGCCTGGCTTCACTCTGGCGTTAATTAACACGGTGATCGGGGTGCGCTCGCTAGCGCTTGCGAAACATTGCGTGAACAACAATTCCATCTCCGTAAAAGTTTTGACGGAGTCGTTGGGAAGTTCCGAATACCACTCAAAGGCCGTATCCGCCAAGCTTCCGAAGAATTGGCGAAGCAGTAGCTTATCATCTCCTCCAGTGTTGCCGCAGAGAGCCCTGAACTGAGCGGCATGTTGATGGGGATTGCCTGTCCCCTTGTACACATGGAATTTAGGAATCATGTATCCTGGCGGTTACTTGATTTGATCATACCAGTCTGGGTAGGGTCGTCCAGTTTTAACAATTTGCCGGACCACTTCGCTCGCTTGATGAACTCGTATCTGCTGAGCGATGTAATCATCCAGGGCAACTTTTGAGATGGTCTCCTCTTTGGCCGCTGAACAAGCCGGAAGAGGGTTTAACGTCTCTGCTAGGTCATCTTCAAGGATAATAGGAGGATCCTCAGCTGGAGGATCCGGCTGTAACATCATTCCGACCAAGTCTTGGAATAGGAACGCCATTCGTTTTATATTAGCCGCTTGTTCTGCTGCTTGTTCATACCATAATATTGCATTATTATATTCCCTATTCTTATGCATTTTACAAATAAACAGGTTCTTTTGACCCATGTCTGCTACTTAGTTACAGGTTACAGGTTCTCGGAGAAAAAACAGTGAAATTGATAGAAAAGATGATACAAAGTGAGACTACGACCAATAAATGGTGGAATCTTGATCAAGCCTACACGAAAATCAGTTCACAAAGTACAAGGAAGCGCAAGGTTCAAGACTTCGTCACGAAGCAACGGTAAAAGTCCACTACAATTATTCACTGTGGAGATCTGGAAGAAACCTAGAAGCCAATCTGAGAAAAGAACTAATGAATTAGGAAGACTAACAAGCCCAGAACCAGCACAGAAAACTGCAGAGTCCAAAATCCTCTTTTGGCCGCGGAACCGCGGCCAAACCAGGGTTGCGGCCGCGGATCCGCGGCCGTGTGATGCCCGTAGTGGCGGGAAAAAATTTCCATAATACTTGGCGGCGCTGACTAGTCTTCCTAGGGGTATTTTTGTAATAACAGACATGCGGGGATTGTAAACCTAGAGTCCTATAAATAGAGACCCAAATTCTTGTATTAGGTCATGCCTCCTTTCATTAATAAAATTCAGAATTCTTTTTGGAGAGCATCAATTTGTAAGTTCTTAATTTATTTTATGCCCTAGGTTAATTTTATTATCTGCCCTAGGTAATTTCTATTCTTGCCCTAGTATAGATCTTTAATTCCTTGCCCTAAATAAATATTTTAGATCTGTTCTTCAATTCCCTAATGAGCGAGTAGTCTCCTCGCTTGTTAGGGTTAGCTTTGGGGAAGGCTTGAGAGATGAAGATCTCTCACCCCTTATTTGCCCGTCATATATTTTCATAGGAATCCATGCATACATGCACACACCGTTCCCTACGGCATCCTATCCCACGAGGTAGCGGTGATACCGTAGTATAAAGGCCTGGTTGAGCGTATTTTCTATGGAGGTTAGGGTAAGGATTGATAAAGGAAGGACAAGAACCTAGAGAAAGAAACATCTTCCCGAATGGTTCTAATCCACTTTATTAATAATTACCATAACTCTTAATAAATCTTAATATGGGTATAGAAAGCGGTGAGATTTATTGACTTTCCAAACTTAACCTAAACCTAACCCTAGCAAGATTTAGATCTAGATTAATTTAGTTTTTAGATTTAATCAATCCGTTCACACCATTCGGAATTAACTCGTTAGAACAATTAGGAAATTCACAAAATCCCTGTGGACCGACCCGCACTCACCGGCTAGCTACCAAGCGACGCCGTTCTTGATTGCGGTTATAAATTATTCTTTGAGATCAATCAAATGGCGCCATTGCCGGGGATAGCATGTTATTTTCTTTTTGCAATTTCGGGTTAATCTAAAATTAAAAAAAATCATAAAAACTGAAAAAATTTAAAAAAATATAAAAATTTATCATTTTGTTATTTTTGTGAAGGGTATTTTTGTGTGAATTTTGCAGGATCTACAATCGAGTTCAGATCTGGAAATCTCCAGAGATCAAAACAGAAAACCGAAGATCTGAAAAATAGGGGAAATCAAAACAGAGGAACTAAAAAGATCTTGGGAACAGAACCTTCCAGAAGACCACAGAAACGCCGCAGTAACCGTATTCCGACCGCGGAAGCGTGGTGCCCTGGTATCATCATTGTCTAAAAAATTTTCTCGGGAACCGAGATTCACATCCAACCGCGAAACCGCGGCAAGAACGCGCTTGGGCGGCGGAAACGCGGCATCAAGGTGACCTTAGCGCGTGAAATTTGCACTGTAAGATCCCTCTCTCTCTCCTCTGTAAATCTCAATATCTCCTCTGAAAAATCTCCTGCAGGATTCTTTGCGCTTAAAAAAATCTTCCCCCTTCCAATAACAAATCTTATACAGGATTCTTTGCGCCGCGCTTAAAATAAAAAAAAATTGATTGCAAGTGGTTGTTACTGTTTTGCATATATTTAATCTGACTTTAAGGGGCTTGAAACCAATCCAGATTGGGTGGGGATTTCATCACCCTTCCCAGGACCCCAGAAATCACAAAAGGCATTTTGCATTGACCAACTTTAATTAAAAAATACTAGACTCAGCCCTAAGGACGTCGCGCTCAATAGGACAGAGGACTAGTTGTAGGCATCGGCCGTTGATCCTAACCTAACTTTGCGGTATCTAGGCAAGTGTGTCTAATGCGAGTGGTTACTTAATTAGGGCCACTACTTGTAGAGGAGAACCTCCCACTCACCTGGCACTTACCTGGCCGCAATTGGCGGTGAAGAGGCGGTTTGAGGTCCTATTTCTAGCCCTTTGGAACAGTTAGGAGCTGTCTAGCTGACCTAGGTGACCCTAGATCTAGGCCTGATTGTGCATTTGTGGTTGATTGAAAGTGTGTTTAAGCCCTTTATCGAAAATCTTTTTTGCAAAAAGTTCCAAATAAAAAAAAAGGAAATTTTTTTTTAAAAAAAAAGACTTGCAAATTTTGTCGCTAAGAACTCCTTGCACCACTACCTTCTTTCTCTTCTCCTTCTTACATTATGGGTACCCCACCTCATAAATCTCTTGCCGAACTTTGGTATCCTGAATCTAACTTTGCTTCGTACGTGAATTGTTTCGGTCGATTTAAGGACGATCCCTCCATGCCCAAAATTTCTTTGAAAGATCAAATAGAAGCGTCTAGGAGAAACAGTTCGACGTTGCAATCCACTTTGTATCAACCATTTCAACCTTCACCACCTTCGTACGTTGATACCACTTTTTCGAGTCCTGTTGTAACTCCTAAACCCATGTCTATTGCTGAGCATATTGAACAATCTCATAGCCGATCTTTCACTCCTCTCCACACATCCAGTTATAGGGATCAACTAGTACATTCACCTTTTTATCCAAATGTTGATCTTACTCCTATCCAACCATCCAATTCCTACCAGTCCTACCCGACTTTCCCATCTTCACTAGACATTGCTTCTACACAGCCATTTGGGAGTTTCACGTATCCAAACAATTTCGAATCTTTTACCGAAATCCCTTCACAACCCATGTCTAGTTTGGAACAGTCGTTGGAAGCTTATATTTTAGCAACAAACAAAATGATAAGGAATGTGGATGCGTCCATGGCCGCCCTTATGCAACCTCGTGAACCGGTAGCTAGTTTCAAACTAGCTCCAAAAATTCTAATGTATGAGGAGGCAGTTAGACAGAGTGAGAATTTGAGAAAAGAGAGTGAGTTCTACACCTTTCCAAATCAAACCTACCCACACCCAATTGAAGCCCACAACTCCGGTTTTCCATCGATTGTCCCAAATGATTCACAAGCTGAAAATAAAACATTTAACGAGTTGTGTGACTTTGTAGTGCTTGATTTGCCAGATTGTGAAGAATCCCTTTCGAGTGAAACCACACCTAATCCTTTTGAACTTTACACCTCCACGCTAGAACCTAAATTGATAAATATCCATGCTTTTGATGAGATGTCAAAAAAATTGATTTTCACTTGATTGAGGATATAGACGCCGGGAATATTTTGGATGATGAACCCGTAGATTTGATTGAAATTTTATGTCTAATTCATCATCCCGAGTCATTAAATGTTTCTCCCGAACTTCATATGTGTCTTGATTTTGATGATAATGGCATGGATAAGCTAAATTTTGAGGAGAATATTGAGGAAATTATTGAGGATGAACCAGTTTTGTTTGATGAGTCGGATTTCCCAATTCATCATGTCCCTTCCACTGATTTTTTCCACCCTCCTGAATCTTTAACTGATACCCTTCCTCACTCACTTCCCTCCGTCCTCGTTCCGACCTTGCAAGAGACCGTTACGCTTTCATCTCCAATTCCAAGTTCGACGTACCTATGTTTGCTCACGAATCTTGAGGGATTTAATCTTATTTTTTCGCGGGTTGATAGATTAGCACAATCGCTTTTTACACATCGGTCATTACAAATTGTGTAAATGAATACCGAGTGTAAATGAATCACAATCCGATATTTTAAGTTCGATAATTTTCGAAACACAACTTTTTAGAATCTTTTGAGAATAAGGTAGATGAGCTTTACGAGTCTCCTAGCTCCGTAATTTTTGAAAAATCAAGTGTGTTGAATTCTGGCGTGACACTTTTTGAGATTGAAACGTTCAATCGGACCTTCGATGAAAGTTTCGAAGATATTTTCGCCAACGAACTCGCATTCTTAAACGATACGGATTTTGTGATTAATCAACCTCCACTCGAAGAAGTAGAACCACTACCATTTCTTTTTTCCTCCGCCATTCTCCTCCACCGAGACCGTATACCGTTTCTATCTCCACACGGTCTCGTGTGCTTCTCATTTCTTTTCTTTACAGTCCATTCTTTCACCAACCCCACCATTATCACGATAGAATTTTTAAATGGTTGGTGCTAACTTTTGGTCTGTGTAAGGCCTTGTATAGTTTGATTTTTCTCCTCCCTAACTCTGAACTTTCACGCTTAAACAGTGGAAACACCGTTTCACTTAAGTTTGGGGGAACCTTCTTGTATATATATATATTTTTTCTTTTAACAATAAAAAAAATTATAAATAAATAAACAGGGGAGTGCCGACATTTTGACCCTCTTGGTGTAGCATGACAGTGAGGACACTGTCAAGTTTAAGTTTGGGGGGTGTGCTCGGTAAGCCTTCTTCCTTCGCATTCATATGTACATTTTTTGCATTTGCATACTTATTTTAAAACCCATAAAAATTGAAAATTTTAAAAATTATAAAAATTAATGTATTCAATTTTGGCCATACTTGACTTAAGTTTGACAAAAAGGTTAACTATCTAGGAACAACTAGATCATAGATTTAGTAACCCTAAAAATAACCTTTCTTAAAATTTAACAGTAGAAAGTATATGTCTTTGTAGTTTATTTAGAAATAGGCAAATTTCGAGTTGACTTCTTGGGCTAAGTTAAAACAAAGGAAAAGTATTGATATTTTTATTAGAGTATAAGTTTGAAAAATAATTCCTAGCTTAAGTCTAAATTCTGAAAATATATACCCTACAAATTGCACAAACACGAACCTTGAAACTTGGAATAGTAGAAGAGACCTTGAAATGCTCTTGTCTAAAGTCTATAGTACAAAGGAAATGAAATAAAATTTCAAGTGTGAATAAAGAGATAATAAAAAAAATGAACACTGGTTTTTGTGATTACTTAAGGCTGAAAAAATAGAAAAATATTTAGCGAGGGTGCTTCATCACCTAGTGCCTTAGACCAACTGGTTTGGGAGTCACTGCTAAAGCCTTAGGTGTTGCAAGACTAGGAATTACGCTTTAATGTGCAAACACATCTAGTAATCGGTTGTTGGTACCTCAAGAAGTATTAACGGTCGCATGAAGGATGTGTAAGCGAAATTCATCTAAAAATTCACCTATTAAGAAGTGCTTTGGACAATGGACAAGAGTATGATTGCTTGATTTGAATTTCCAAGTGTAGGGGTGATATATACACACACGTAGGGGTATGTGATTGGGGTTTAGATAAGAGATAGGAATGAAGAATAGGACTTGTATCTTTAGTAGAGATGATAAAAATTCCTAAGTTGAGATAGAACCCTAGAAGAAAAACTTAAGAGATGCCAAAAGCTAAATAGGTCTACAGAACATATAAAATCTTAAGTTAAATAATAAGGAAGCGTGAAGAATATGGGTGGATAATTTACGAGTCGACGATAATAGAATTTCTTGTTAGAAAACCTAATTGGAGAATAAAAGTCGATGGGCCTAATTGATAGGATTTTGTGGGTAGTATCCGCTGAGAACCCTCAGGAGACAACACTCCTCCTACTAGGGACACCTAGAGGTTTAACGGCTTGTTGCACGAGCTCAGTGCAATCACTTTTCCGTGCGAAAGTGAGGTTAGGTTTTTGTCGAGAATAAAACTAGGTTTGCTCGAGGACGAGCAAAAGATAAGTTTGGGGGTATTTGTTCATACCATAATATTGCATTATTATATTCTCCATTCTTATACATTTTACAAATAAATAGGTGCTTTTGACCCATATCTGCTACTTAGTTACAGGTTACAGGTTCTCAAAGCAAAAACAGTGAAATTGATAGAAAAGATGATACAAAGTGAGACTACGACCAATAAATGGTGGAATCTTGATCAAGCCTACACGAAAATCAGTTCACAAAGTACAAGGCAAGGCAAGGTTCAAGACTTCGTCACGAAGCAACGGTAAAAGTCCACTACAATTATTCACTGTGGAGATCTGGAAGAAACCTAGAAGCCAATCTGAGAAAAGAACTAAAGAATTAGGAAGACTAACAAGCTCAGAACCAGCACAGAAAACTGCAGAGTCCAAAATCCTCTTTTGGCCACGGAACCGCGGCCAAACCAGGGCTGCAGCCGCGGTTCCGCGGCCTTGTGATGCCCGTAGTGGCGGGAAAAAATTCCATAATACTTGGCGGCGCTGACTAGTCTTCCTAGGGGTATTTTTGTAATAGCAGACATGCGGCGATTGTAAACCTAGGGTTTTCTATGTCCTATAAATAGAGACTCAAATTCTTGTATTAGGTCATGCCTCCTTTCATTAATAAAATTCAGAATTCTTTTTGGAGAGCATCAATTTGTAAGTTCTTAATTTATTTTCTGCCCTAGGTTAATTTTATTATCTGCCCTAGGTAATTTCTATTCTTGCCCTACTATAGATCTTTAATTCCTTGCCCTAGATAAATAGTTAAGATCTGTTCTTCAATTCCCTAATGAGCGAGTAGTCTCCTCGCTTGTTAGGGTTAGCTTTGGGGAAGGCTTGAGAGATGAAGATCCCTCACCCCTTTCTTGCCCGTCATATATTTTCATAGGAATCCATGCATACATGCACACACCGCTCCCTACGACACCCTATCCCACGAGGTAGCGGTGATACCGTGGTATAAAGGCCCGGTTGAGCGTGTTTTCCATGGAGGTTAGGGTAAAAATTGATAAAGGAAGGACAAGAACCTAGAGGAAGAAACATCTTCCCGAATGGTTCTAATCCACTTTATTAATAATTACCATAACTCCTAATAAATCTTAATATGGGTATAGAAAGCGGTGAGATTTATTGACTTTCCAAACTTAACCTAAATCTAACCCTAGCAAGATTTAGATCTAGATTAATTTAGTTTTTAGATTTAATCAATCCGTTCACACCGTTCGGAATTAACTCGTTAGAACAATTAGGAAATTCACAAAATCCCTGTGGACCAACCCGTACTCACCGGCTAGCTACCAAGCGATGCCATTCTTGATTGCGGTTATAAATTATTCTTTGAGATCAATCACTGCTTCTCTGTCCTTCTTTTCGAGGATTCTGTGGAGGAACTCAGCATCAGTTTATTGTTCTTGACGTTGCTCCGACGATGCTTCCGGGTTTTCTTTTTGCCCTGTGAGTACGGCCATTTGCGTCAACATTTCCTTGAGCTTCTGTTGTTGCTCCTGGGCCTTTGTTACAGATCTCATAAGCGGTCGATGACCTGTGGAGATACGGCTATCCTCTTTTCCGGATACCATATAGACAGTGTGCACCACCATGCCTCCAGACTTGGGTCGTTTAGATTCAGTGTCTTTGCGATTTGCTAAAGACGCAAGGATCTTCTCCGACCTCCTTCTTTTTTGGGCGGTCGAAATTGAGGGGGCCGTTGCAACGGGCACCCAGGTAGACGACATTTTGTGGCTTGAAAGGATTGTCGTCTTCTCGCCACGCTTTCATCTTTTTCTGTTGGCGGGGATAGTCTTGATCAATCACGGAGTCTTGGACCTGTCGCCAAACTTTATAAATTTTAGAAGACAGCCGCTGAGGGGGCTGCTCTAGCTTCACCTTTGTGATCTTTTCAACGGGCGGAGGATACTTTTTTAGCATGGCAGTTGGCGAATTCCTGCCCACCCTGTTAAGTAGTTTAAAGCTGTTCCCGGTTGGAACTGCAGTATCAACTTCCACCATTGAAGCCGGCGGAGTCAATCCAGAAGGGGAATTACCCCCAGCTTTCCTCACTCAGCGCCAGTGGCGACGTCGAGCATGTCGTGCGACCGGGATCATCTCCGCTGTTGGATCAGCTTTTCCGTGCCCCCTGTTCTGATGAGAGTCTGTTGTTGACGCCAGCCTATCAAAGACAGATGCTCGCTGAGAGGGGGTAGTCAGTCTTGCGAAGGCCGACTTTCGAACAAGGGAAACAACCCTCATGACTTCACGTGGAGTCGGAGCTGAAACGGCCAGTTTTGTGAAGACCAACCCCTTAGCAGGAGAAGTCTCCTTGGGTACTTCAGGAGTAGGAATAGCTATCCGTTTTCGGATGACCTCTTCAGGAATTGTGGGCTTCTTCACGGGTCCGTTGGAGCTTTGCCCAGTCTGCTGAAAACTGAGACACTTGGTTTGGGCGACCCGTTAAGAGGGGCCGCAGTAGTGGTAAGCCGATCAAAGACCAACTTCTTCGGAGCTTCTTGTGATGGTACAGGAGCGTTGAAGCTTGTTGGCGGGATCATGGTCCCGAAGAACAATCCAGTGGTAGTCTGAGTCACCTGTTCCACCGGTGTTCAGTTGATAAAACTGCACATTTGTATTACATTTTTCCTACCATTTTCATATTAAAAAAGGACTTTATTACAATATATCATACATATGGGGGTTTATCCGTAAAAATACCATTTTCCATGTGTTAATATATTTTAATTAGCATTTGGTAGGAAAATGTATGCAAATAAATCCATTGACCAAATCCTAGTAGAACTAAGTCTACTAAATATTATTTGACAATATTGTGCAGAATTTTCCAAGTTGATTGTGCAGAATTTGTCAAGGAAATCAAGTTGTTAAAGAAAACTTGCCTAATTAAGAGAACAAAGCTTGGAGATCAAATCTGGCAGCGACTATGAGAAAATTTCCAGATTCTGAAGGTTCCAAGGATTGCCACATGTCACAAGATGCAAGCCCAAAAATTTTCATCAAGAGATCCTGACCTTTAAGCGCGGATCCGCGGCAAAACCCCCCATTGGGCCGCGGATCCGCCGCAATTCTATGGAGTTGGAAGCCAAGATTTTGTGGGGTTAATCTATGCTATATTTTACCAAGTTTTCAACCAAAAGATTCTGGCTTTGCACTATAAAAGGGCACCGAGAGCCTCTTGGAAAATTTATCAAGCCGACGCGATCACGAAGCCCCAGACGCTCACGCATCCAGGCTGATCATCAACTGTTCGTCTACCTCCTTAGGAAAGATCGAGAAGCAACTAGTTTGTAATCATTTTCTACGGAATAAAGTGTAGATTGTTCAAGTTGATTAATAAAGGTAGTTATTTTATTTAATTCTTTTTCATTTTACATTATGTTTTCCTTCTCTGTCTTTTCATCTTCTTCTCCCAACATGCGCGAGTAATTCTCCGCTTGTTAGGGTTCGTAGGATTAGGGTAGGCTAATGGATGATGAACATCCCTAAACCCTTTTTAGGTCCTATAAAGTTTATGAACTTTATCAAAAGAATCATTAACATCCTAATCGGGCGCGCTAACAATTCTTTGTTAGTTCCGACCGCGATTAGAGATTAGATTAATGATTATTTTGGTAAAGGTTAGATATGAACGGAGTTCCGTGTCGAGATAAGGGTTAAGAGTGGGATTCTTTTTCCTCCAAAAACCCTAATCTACACGCATCACCGTCGTTCTAGTTTTAAATCTATTAATGGATAAAAAGGGTAACTTTTAATTAATCGTCCATAACTACTAAATCCTAACGAACGCTACAAGCCCTCTTATTATATAATCTACATCTCTAAAATAATCTAGATCTATATTTTTGCATTCTTGCTTAACGTAGATCTAGAAACTTTTCACAAAATTCTTATTTCCTCCTCTCTTTTTCAACACAACTAAAGTAAGAGTAAAAGATTCAACGTTTCCCTGAGGATGACCCGTACTCACCTCGGTCTAGCTACACGCGACACCGTTCTGATTGCGGTTAACTACAAACAAACACTTTCGTACAATCAAATGGCGCCGTTGCCGGGGATACGTGCGTAATTTTTTATTTTTACTATTTGTGTTGAATTCTTAGACGAGTCATATCATTATTAACACAAAACTGCAAATTGCATATTTAACGATTTGTGTGTGAATTTTGCGAGGGAATCTGGAGTCACGGACTTGAGGAAACAGGAGATCTAGGGTTTCACACTTCTCTGGTATCTGTCTTAACTCCTTCTCTCTCCTCTCAAATCCAATAAAATCTTTTTTCTGCGGGATTCTTTGCAAAATAGCGCCGCTCAAAAATCTTTTTGCAAAGTTTTGTGATTAGTTTTGTTTTGCATATTTTAATACGGACTTTAAGGGGCAAAGACGAAATCAAGATTAGGTAGGGATTTCATCACCCTTCCTAAGCCCCACAAATCAAAAACCGAGCATATACATCAACCCTTCATTAATTTAAAAAATATCTAGACCAGACTCTAAGGACTGTCGCGCTCAATAAGGACAAAGGAAGGTCGTGGGTAATCTATCGTTTATCCGCATTACTTTTGTAGTGCCTAGGCAAGTGTGTCAAAGGCTAGTGGTTTTTAATTAGGCCCACTACCGTAGTTCCTTCCCACTTACCTGGCTACAAGGGTAGTACGGAGGCGGTAGAGGATTGATCCTGCGGCTTGTCCTTTGGAAGTCTAGGAGCGGTCTAGAGACTGGACCTAGGTGACCTTAGTTCTAGGGTTGCTTGTGCATCTTAGGGTGATTTGTCTTGAGTCCCACTTTTTCAAAACAAGCCAATTTTAAATCACACACACGCTGCCACTTGCACTAAACCCGCTTAGTGCATGCTCGGCTGGACACGGGATCCTAGTGCCCGTCTTGTCCGCGTTCCTGCTATCGACGCCGAAGTCGGTACTTCTTCATCTTCTTTTCCACACACAACGACCGAGATGGACGGCACTCCATCAAATTATAACACCACGCTGCCACCGCCCGAAGGTGCGCAGAATCCACCGCGCATCTCTCTCCAAGAGAGATGCTATCCTATCCGTGGTCCTCTTCCCACTTGTCTATCTCTTCCACCACCTAACGGGGATAATTTCGAAATTAAACCCGACTACATCAATCTGCTGCCTAAATTTCACGGGCTTGAGTCGGAAGACGCATACGTTTTCATCACCAAATTCGAAAACGTATGCGCAATGATGGGTACTTCGCAATTGACTTTAGATGCTATGCGCTTACGTCTTCTCCCATTCACACTGTGCGACTTGGCGGATAAATGGCTTTACAATACTGCCACACACTCTATCACTAATTGGGATGAATTCGTCATAGTATTTCTTAAAAAGTTTTACCCAAACCATAAGACTGCACGTGTTAGGAGCGAGATCAACCAGTTCACCCAGCTTCCCAATGAACCATTTTGGAAGTGTTTTGAACGTTTCAAAAATCAGCTTGTCCAATGTCTTCATGATGGAATCAATAGATGGGATTTATGTCGGATTATATATGAAGGCATTAATCCAGCGACAAAGCAGATGCTTGAAACAAATTGTCAATGCAATTTCATGTCTAAAGACGACGGTGAAGCTTGGAAATATCTGGAAGACCTTGCTGAACACACTTTGCAGTGGGAAAGTGTAAGATCACCTTCTTCTAAGGGAAGTATTCATCAGCTCGATGTTTCCATCGCAGTAAAAGCCAAAATGGCAGCGATACAGAAGAAACTCGACGCTATTGAGAACAAATTCTCATCTATCTCCCTAAATCAGGTCACGCTTCCTAAGACCGTCTGTGGTTGCTGTTCGGATCCTTCACACTTAACGGAAGAATATCCTATGAATGCATCGTTTCAAGCTAATGCTGCTTTTCAGCAGCGATCTAGAAACGACCCTTATTCTTCCACGTACAATCAAGGATGAAGGAATCATCCTAACTTTTCTTGGAATCAAAACCAACAAAGCAATTATCAAAGACCTCCTCCACAGCAACCACAACCACAGAATCAGCCCCCCTTTCAGTCACAGAATTTCCAAAATTCAGCCAACATTTCTACACAACAAGTGGCCGGTACTGACAACTCACTTGCACAAACTTTGGATATGTTCATGAAACAATCCATGCAATTTTCGGCTGAGATGAAGTCTTCTATTGATACCCTAACGAAAAACTCCTCCTCCCATGGTGAGAGTATTAAATCAATAAAAAACCAAATCGTACAGTTAAACGCCGCAATGAGTGCGGGAGAAAAAGGGAAACTCCCATCTCAACCCATACCTAATCCGGGCCACTCACAAAGTTATAATGTGAGTGCTGTTACCACGTTGAGATCGGGAAAAGTGCTGAATAATCGAGTGGGTGAGCAATATGATGATAGTGACACCAATGATACCCCAGCTTCTTCTTCTTCCCCTAATTCGTCTAGTCTCCCACCTTCACCCTAGCCTATTCCCCGTTTTTCCCAAGGCTCGAACACTTCGCCAATTTTGCCAAATCTGTCTAAGTCGATTCCCACTCCAGTTTTGGGATCGAATCCGTCCCCACAGTCTTCTCCACAAACGTTGGACCCAAAACTTATTGATCAAGCACCTTATCCAAACAGGTTAAGGGGCAACAGACCAAGTCCACAAATGGAGAAGATTGTGGAAATTTTTAAGCAAGTTAACATAAACATTCCTCTCCTAGATGCTATTCAACAAGTTCCGTCATATGCAAAAATCTTAAAAGACTTGTGCACTAGGAAGAGAAAAGTTCAAGTACCTAAAAAAGTTTTCCTTGCGAGTAATGTGAGCACAGCTTTTACACAACAACTACCCAAGAAACGAAAGGACCCCGGAAGTCTTACAATTTCAATTTCTATTGGGGGTAAAAATATCAATCGTGCTATACTCGATCTAGGTGCTAGTATTAACTTGCTTCCGTATTCTGTTTATGAGCAATTAGGGATCGGAGAGTTAAAACCTGCGCATTGCACTCTTCAGATGGCCGATCGATCTATCACCCAACCTAGGGGTGAGCTAGAGGATGTGTTAATCAAAGTCGGGGAATTCATATTCCCTGTGGACTTTATCGTTATAGATACACAACCTGTAGCAAACCCACGCAATCAAATCCCGGTGATACTCGGTCGACCCTTTTTGGCCACTTCCAATGCAGTAATCAATTGTAGAAACGGCTCTATGACCCTATCCTTTGGAAAAAAGTCAATTGAGCTTAACATTTACAAGTTGGGAAGTGAACCCTCCGAACCCTATGCTCATGTATGTTCTGTCGAATTAATGGATGTCGACAGCAGCGAATATGATCAACCTCATGATACTGACTCTTTTCATATGTTGTTGTTTGACCCAACCATGTGTTCTTCCGGGTGAACATCTAACGCTGATGAGGAACGTTTTATAGAATCTGACAATCACCCTATTTTTTCTGATGACATAATTCTTCGGGGTATCGACGAAAGCTTTGAAGAAATTTTCGCTGATGAACTCGCATTTTTACAAGACACGGGTGTTGAGATGAATCAACTCCAAGATAAAGAAATTGAGCCTCCACCCCGTCTTTTGGAAAATCATGACAATGCGAGTAATCCATCATTACTATCACTGTGTCGTCTCTCCAAATTGAGACGCAATCCTTTTCCATTACACCTCTTGTCACCTCCCTACTTCTTCACGTCAAAAGGTGACATGTTCTTCCACCAACCTTGGTGCTTCATCGATAAAATTTTTGAATGGTTGGTGTTGACCTTCGGTCTTTGCAAAGCTTGGCATTGACCAATAACCTTGACCCCCTCGTGTGATTTTAAATGATTAAAATTGTTTAACTCAAGTTTGGGGGGGGGGTATATTTTGGGCTCTTGAAAGAAAATGATTTTTACAAAATTGTGAGCCAAAAATAAGTTTGGGGGAGGATTTTCACTTTCATATATTATTGCCCCCATTAATAATTTCCTCCCAAGTCTACAGGTTTTGAGCTTAATGGATGACATCAGTGATGACACTGCTGTAAACATGTTTGGAGGAGGTTTGTGCTTATTTACGCATCAATTTGCATTATACTTTGCATAAGCACAATATTTTCAAAAAAAAATTTAAAAAATTTTCTTTTATAAAAAAAAGAGTCGAAAGTGAAAAATTACATCCAAAAGATAGGAATAGTTTAAGAAAACCAAGAAAATTAGAAGTTTTCTTAAAACGAACTAGTAATAAGTAGTTATGAGCTGTTGTCCTAAGGGTTAATAAGATGAAGGAAGTCACTAATCTGAGGATAAAAATAAGTCTGAAAAATAGTTTCTATTCTGGAAGCTAAACATTTGAATGTTGATACCCTACTATATGCACTTACACACGTCTTGAAACTCGGGATAGTAGAGGATACCTTGAAATGCTCTTGTCTAAAAGCCAAAGTATGAAGGAAATGAAAAATAAAAAAAATGAAGAAAATATAAAAATGGTGAAAAGAAAAAAATGAACACTGGTTTTGTATCGCCAAGGCAGCAATAAAAAATATAGCGAGAGTGCATCTTCACCTAGTGCCCTAAGGCCAACTGGTCTGGGAGTCACTGCTAAGCCTTAGGTGGTGCAAGACGAGGAAAATATTATCACCTAATCAGCAAGCACATGAGTAATCGGTTGGTTAGTACCTCAAGAAGTATTAACGGTCGCATGAAAATGTGTGAGCAAATCTAAGAATTCATCAAATTAAAAAGTACCGAGGTAGATGGACAAGAGTATGATAGCTTGAATTGAATTCTCCGAGTGTAGGGATGTCCATTACACACACGTAGGGGTATATGATCAATGTTTGGATGAAAGGTAGGAATGAAGAATAAAGACGATATTTTATTGAGGGATAATGTGATTTCTAACATTTTTTTTCATGACTATTAAGATAGGGCTCATGACAACTGAAAAGCTAGTATAGTTGGAAACTCTAAATTTTCAAAGTATTTCTTTTATGGTTCTTATCTTTATATGTAAATTTCACCATCTCTCTTTTGTTATTAGATTTTGTGGGTGTAATCCGCTGAAAACCCTCAGGAGACAACACTCCTCCTACTAGGGACACCTAGAGGTTTAACGGCATGTTGCACGTGCTCAGTGCAATCGTGTTTGCCAACGAAAGTGTGCTTAGTTTTCTCCTTTCTTTTTCTCCTCTTGAATAAACTAGTTTGCTCGGGACGATCAAAGATAAGTTTGGGGGTATTTGTTCAGTTGATAAAACTGCACATTTGTATTACATTTTTCCTACCATTTTCATATTAAAAAAGGACTTTATTACAATATATCATACATATGGGGGTTTATGTGTAAAAATACCATTTTCCATGTGTTAATATATTTCAATTAGCATTTGGTAGGAAAATGTATGCAAATAAATCCATTGACCAAATCCTAGTAGAACTAAGTCTACTAAATATTATTTGAGATTATTGTGCAGAATTTTCCAAGTTGATTGTGCAGAATTTGTCAAGGAAATCAAGTTGTTAAAGAAAACTTGCCTAATTAAGAGAACAAAGCTTGGAGATCAAATGTGGCAGCGACTATGAGAAGATTTCCAGATTCTGAAGGTGCCTAGGATTGCCACATGTCACAAGATGCAAGCCCAAAAATTTTCATCAAGAGATCCTGACCTTTAAGCGCGGATCCGCGGCCAAACCCCCCTTGGGCCGCGGATCCGCCGCAATTCTATGGAGTTGGAAACCAAGATTTTGTGGGGTGAATCTATGCTATATTTTACCAAGTTTTCAACCAAAAGATTCTGGCTTTGCACTATAAAAGGACACCGAGAGCTTCTTGGAAAATTTATCAAGCCGACGCGATCACGAAGCCCCAGACGCTCACACATCCAGGCTGATCATCAACTGTTCGTCTACCTCCTTAGGAAAGATCGAGAAGCAACTAGTTTGTAATCATTTTCTACGGAATAAAGTGTAGATTGTTCAAATTGATTAATAAAGGTAGTTATTTTATTTAATTCTTTTTCATTTTACATTATGTTTTCCTTCTCTGTCTTTTCATCTTCTTCTCCCAACATGCGCGAGTAATTCTCCGCTTGTTAGGGTTCGTAGGATTAGGGTAGGCTAATGGATGATGAACATCCCTAAACCCTTTTTAGGTCCTATAAAGTTTATGAACTTTATCAAAAGAATCATTAACATCCTAATCGGGCGCGCTAACAATTCTTTGTTAGTTCCGACCACGATTAGAGATTAGATTAATGATTATTTTGGTAAAGGCTAGATATGAACGGAGTTCCGTGTCGAGATAAGGGTTAAGAGTAGGATTCCTTTTCCTCCAGAAACCCTAATCTACACGCATCACCATCGTTCTAGTTTTAAATCTATTAATGGATAAAAAGGATAACTTTTAATTAATCTTCCATAACTATTAAATCCTAACGAACCCTACAAGCCCTCTTATTATATTATCTACATCTCTAAAATAATCTAGATCTATATTTTTTCATTCTTGCTTAACGTAGATCTAGAAACTTTTCACAAAATTCTTATTTCCTCCTCTCTTTTTCAACACAACTAAAGTAAGAGTAAAAGATTCAACGTTTCCCTGAGGACGAACCGTACTCACCTCGGTCTAGCTACACGTGACACCGTTCTGATTGCGGTTAACTACAAACAAACACTTTCGTACAATCAACCGGCATTGCGAAGATGGAGGCCGCTTGGGGCCCGTAAGTCACTCCTCCGGACGGGACGGAGCGAGAGTTGCAGTTGCAGTTAGTGCAGTTTGAAGCCATTGATCTTCTGTTTTCTACACGGAGCAAGACACCAAATCTTAGTACCTCGAATCCACAGGAAACCTAGCAAACCGCGATTCGTTCGCGAACACGACAAACGAAGTGTGGAGTGGAAAGAGGAAAAGGTCCCACCGGGCATGCCATAATCTGTTCTCCGCCGAAAATAGAGACGAGACCGCGTAGGTTCGTCTTGCCAGAATTTCGAGAGCAGTTGCTATATGGTGCTATTCGTCCACCTCTCCGAAGATGCCAAGTTGATTTATGATACCGTGTATCGGAGATTTAGACGGATACGGCCGATGTAGAAGACTTTGTCAGATTCCCCCTCTTTGAGGGGGTTTTGATTGTGAGGACACTCTTCCCTGCAGGCGCAAGCCCCTGCAGTTAATTACGCTACCACATCGCGGTAACCACTTTCTCCTTCTCCAGATAGTCACTTCGTGTCGTGGGTGTTTGTTTTGTTTTTGGTTGCCCGTGGATTGTATACGGAGACTAATTTATGTTGTCGCCCGTAGGGCATAGATTAGTCCAAATCCGTATTTTCTTAGATTTGGGTTTGGGGTTGGTTTAAGGATGCGTTAGTCTCATTTGAGACTAAGATCAACTTAAACCTTTGTTAAGGATACGTTGGTCTAATTTTAGACTAAGATCAACTTAACAGTTTCTTAAGGATACGTTAGTCTAATTTTAGACTAAGATCTAGTTAACAGGATCATTTAGATCCAACAAAAGAGCATTTGAACTCTATTGTTTTAGTTTAGGGACTTTGCGGTCGAAGGTTAAGGACATCATAGTCCATAGGTTTAAGAACCCCACAGTCCAAGGTTAAGGAAATCATAGTCCATGGGTTTAAGGACCCCATAGTCCGAGGTTAAGAACATCATAGTACATGGGTTTAAGGACCCCACAGTCCATGGAATGTATAGTTGTCGGGACCCGTCACCTCTCTAAAGACGTTGAAGGATTACAACGACAAATATCAGAGGAGTGAAGAGATGTATCCTTGAACCAATGTTGATTAGGAAATCTGTAGTCCAATTTGATACTAAGATCAATTAATTAGATTATGAGTACATTGGTTCAGTTAAATCTGAGTTGAGGACTTATGGCCAACTTGGGCTAAGTCCAATTAGGTTTAAAAAACTGGACCTTTGTTGGGACTGTTGAACACTTGTCTGGGTTCAGCCCCCCATTATTTAGCAATGCTAAACATGAATCTGGGTTCTGGCCGTATTTTGTCTTTTATTGAGTTCTGAGCACCCAAATGTCATATGAGATGACCAACTTTGGAAGACAAAAGTGTATTTGAAGCTCAGTCAAATGGGGAGTCTTGCCTTTTGAAAGATTTAGCCAATTTAGGCTAAGGCTGGTTTGAAAATAGTGTTAAACACTAGCACATATCTGGCGGTCACGTATTCCAACGTGATGCATTTAAAATAGTGTTAAACACTAGGGATGAAATGCTCAAAATAGTGTTAAACACTAAAAAAGATAAAGTGCTCACGTGAGGACACGTGAGGCGCCCCAAGATTGAGCTAAGCTTCCTTTATTTTATTCTCAGAATATTCAAATAAGTGTTAAACACTTTTAGTCTTCAAGGCCATCACGTGTGGGCACTTGATGGGCATCCATGCACTGGATATTAAAAGGATTTGCTAGGGGTCACGTGGGGACACGTGAGGGCGCCCATGCATTGGATTTTAATCCTTCAATTCTTTCCATCTTCTTTTTTTTAAAGAGGTGTTTGTCAGGGGTCAGGTGGGGCACGTGAGGGCGCCTTAAGTATGTTCTGCCTTGGCTTTGTTCCCTTTATTTTGAGGAATTTATCCAAGGGTCACGTGGGAGCATGTGACCCCATCTCATTCATTCTTTTCTGACCATTGAAGGGAGGGTCACGTGTTGCCACGTGATCAGGTTGGATACTGACTTCTTTACGTGCATGGAGAGTTTTAAGTCCCTTGTTTAAGAATTAAATTCTTTGGTAGGGTTAAACCCTAATTTTGTTTAGAGAAATTAAATTCCTATGTCTTTGGAAGATTTAAATTCTTTAAACCCTTCTCTCCCTCTAAGTTTTGGATCTGCATGGCAGAATCTCCCCGATGAGAATTAAATTCTCAACTTATGGGAAGATCTACTTCTGCAGATCTTCAACCATGAAGAAGAACTAAGTTCTTTCTTTAAGGGTTAAACCCTGTCTCTGTTGGAGGAATTAAATTCCTAAGTATTTGGAGGAATTAAATTCCTAATTGCTCAATTCTCCCTCTAAGTTTCGGATCTGCATGGCAGAATCTCTCCGATGAGAATTAAATTCTCAACTTATGGGAAGATCTGCATCTGCAGATCTTCAACCAAAGGAAGAACTAAGTTCTTATTCGGAAGAGTTAAACTCTTAATTTGAGAATTAAATTCTCTTTTTGTTTTGTGGAGCTTATGATCCCTTTCCCTTTTCTCACCTAGGGTTTCTTTCTCTTCTGAAGAAATCTTCTTTCTTCTTTGGAGAATTAAATTCTCTATTTTTTTTGTTCTCTCTCTATCTCCTTTTTTTTTGTTCTCTTCTTGGCTCCTATTTATAGGAGAAAGAAAAGAATCAGTTTTTTTAGTCAATCTTTCATTGAAAGATTTTAATTGATTTTGTAACCAACATGATCTTTTAGATCACTCAGTAAATTTTATTCACCATTGGATTTTTAATCCAAAAGATTTTTTATCTGTTATTCCTAGTAAATTTCAGGGAAATCTTTCCTTATATAGAATCTTTCTATAAATTGGTGATTTTTAATTACCATTGGATTTTTAATCCAATGGTGCTCCACTTTACGGAGCACAATCTTTTTGTTTGGAAAGATTTAGGGAAATATTTTTCCAACTAGGGTTTTTGATTTCCCTTAATTAGAATTTAATTCTATCAGTTCAGAAGGTTTAAGAGCCTATCACGTGTTGGCACGTGACCCCACTTATTAATTATTTCCAATTATTTATTTTATTCAGTACCTACAGGCTTTGCCTATAAATGGTCACGTGTCTGCACGTGATGCCCGGTCACGTGTGGGCACGTGATGCCCGGTCACATGTGAGCACGTGATGACTCATAACTTTTGATCCCGGATGAATTATGAAGCCCATAATATATCAAATCGAATGATTTTTCAAGAGACTTTCGATACCATCAAAATTTAGCTATTTCTCATCAGGGAGTTTGTCAAAATGCAGCCCGGAAAATACCGGTTCGCATTTTCTTCTTTAGATTACACGTGCATAGCATATTTGCTCATAATTTTTGATCCCGGATGAATTTTGAAGCCCATAATATATCAAATCGAAGGCTTTTTCGAGAAGCTTTTGATACCATCAGAATTTAGTTGTTTCACATTCGGGAGTTTGTCAAAATACAGCCGGAAAAATACTGGTTCACATTTTCTTAAATGTATCGCTGGCATTTTATATCTTGGGCTCTTTTGCGCAGAAATTTTTTAGCGGGAACACACAAGAGTTCACTAACTATTTCTTTGTTTCCAGTAAACGGAGTTATGTTCATTTTATCTTTGTGACGTGACTTGCAAGTTTCACAAGATGTAAATTCAAACTGATTTAAATATGTATCTTTATGTAACTTCAGCTAGTCGTGTCGCATTGATATGACCTAGTCTACAATGCCTCAAGAAGAATTCATTCATTTCTGAACTCTTCCTCTTGTGTGCGTTCTGTACGTAAAGAACTATGGTTTGATTTAGAACGTATATGCTTTTAGATAACGTGCCTGAACCGATTAACTCTTGATATAGGAAATGTTCAAAACATTATCTAACAATACAAAATTATATCATTTACTAAATAAAGAGACTGATATGATGTTGTATATCAGGTTCGGTATCTAATAACATTCGTTCAGAATCAATGTATTTCGGTAATACAGGGTGATAACTGCTAACATCTTGGCTGCAACAATTGCACCGTTTCCAACTCTTAAAATTTTATCATCTGTTCTCAGTTCTCTACCTATCAGTAGCCCATGTAACAGATTACATAAGTTGGATCCTGATCCGGTATCTCATATCCAGGACGTAGAGGATACTGAGAAACAGTTCTCGGTAATGAACATACCCGAAGAAGATGCATCATCATGCACTTTCTTCGTTTGGGCGGCACGGGAATCCTGGTAATCCCCTATTTCCTGCTCGGTCTTATAATAATTATAAGTTGGAGAGGGATCAACGTTTCCCAGCACAGTATAACAAGCGGGTTCGGTCAATACATCCATATTATTATCTTGATTATGGCGTGACATGGTCGCTACCTGGAGAGAGAGAAGAAAACACTCTGCGTGCGCTCTTGCAAGATTAGATTGGTTATTATTTTATCTAATCAGGATGACTCCCACTATTTTTATCAAATTTTCCTTCAAACCCTAAAAGGAAAGACTAGCCGGGATTAATTACACCATAAAAGTTCGCCAATTTTTCAGCCACGCCAGTGCCGGTACTTTTGTAGGGTTCCTAGGCACACTAGTGAAGGTTCATAGAGCATCAAACATGCCCGAATAAAATTCTACATGTGCCGAACAACGCAAAAACGGGATCTTTGCTAGATTATTAGGGTTTAGCATGCAAGATGATATCTTTAAAGCTAAGTGTGAGAGATTACAACCTTTGTAATCCGCTCCTTCGCTTCACAAGCTCCGAGTAGTAGTCCCTTCACCGCGATCCACGATCTCCCGGACTCAAGAGAGGCTCCACGACTCGAACGATCCATGCTAGCTTGAAGTGTTCCGAATCTCCGATGATCTACATCGAAGTTGCAAAAACCCAAGCTTTCTCACTCTAAAGAGATGAACACCCTAATCTCATGGGCTAGATGAGATGAGGATGAGGGAGTAGTATTTATGCTTTCTTTTTAATTCACTTTCTCACAATTTATCATCACAAAAGAATTAACTAGTAAGCCTTTTTCTTTTTGAACTCAAGAGAGAAGAAGATGAAGAATGAAAGAATAATCCTTTTGAGATGAATAGTAGTCAAGTGTATATGATTGATTATCTAACCATGGTCAAGGATGATAGGATAAAAGTTGTAGAGAATAAATTAGAGTTAGGGTTTGGTTAGGTTAAGGATAAGTATCAACCATAATATCTTAACCAAGACAAAAGGAAAAGCTTCTAGAATGTGCAAGAAGAAGCTAACCCTAATCAAACCCTAATCTCATTTAATCATCCTTAAACATGTTTAATAATAAATCATATCATGTCACAATAATATATATCACATATATATTATATATTTGCAACAAAAGAAAATAATACAATTAACATATATAGCATATATATCAATGTATCATCTAGTGAGAAAATGAAATAATAAAGCGAGCCAATATTAAATAATGTAATACAATATATCATATATATTATTATACATTAAATCATCGAATCAACACTTGATCCAACGATCCGGCTATATCGAATATAACCAGCTAATATATCATGTATTGATTCATCGAATCAACACTTGATCCGATGTCCCGATGCATTTCTAAATATCTCGAGAATATAATACGGTATCTCATATCGCATTATCCTCGGTCCTGCACATATCACATATGTGCCTCTACTCCGTTTTGTCTGAGCCAAGAAACCTCTGTGTAGGACTCTAAAGAATCGTCAATACGCCGGTAGCAGGTGATGATCATATCAAACACCCACAAGCTGCAAGCGGTCAGCTAAACGTAACAGCCACCCAGGTATTGAGCGATCAGAAGATCAATAAGCTAGCCTGTACGTTCTCCTGTGAATCCAATCAGTAACACTCCCGTACAGTCCGGTCTGTTCGTCTGATATGTCGCATATCAAGTCTAGGGGTGGTAAACGTCAGACCCCGGTAACCGATAAGTCGTGTCGATGTGAGGCTCATAACAGGTCGAGAAACTACTAGTAACACTTACCAGTAAATCTCTATATCAGCCCTGGCCAGGGACTTCCAGTTATAGCCAATCGAACACAGCACAACATCAACTCCCTATACCGGGAGAGACGAATCCCCTCCTATCGCTCATTGCCTCCATGTGATTCGGGACTGTACCCAAAAGCCACCGTTTTGCACGCCCTCTTGGACGTGGTAAGGTGGAAATCAAAGCACAGTGGGAATCACACAAGACTCTATGACGATCTCGGGTCTACAGACCTGTACCAGTGTCACCGGAGAACTGCCATCTGACATGTGGTATATCACCAACTGGGAGTTCTCGGCGAGTCCGTCCAGTGTACCCAGTCTCCACTGAGCACCCGTACACCATCCTTGATGTCAAACACCGATGGATATGGGATCATCCATCGCCCATCATATGGGTCAAGATGTGTATACGCTAGTCTACTCTGGTGTATCGATGCCCTGTCTCGATATACCCTCGACTAGGAACAGTTATAGGATGTACTCATCGACTACTATGGCCCCACTAGTATGATCTCATCATAGTCCCAGTAGTCGAGTACAGATCCTAAGGGCTTTATCAACATGTGAGAGAAAGACAGTAAACCAATACAAGTCAACATGTTAAGATAAAGTGAAACCAAATAGCATACTATCATGACGAGCAAGAAAGTCCTCTCTGTATATATCTAAGCATCCATCATAATATGCATCAAATGTACAACAATGGCCTCTAGGGCATATACATAACTAACAATCTTCCACTTGCACTAAGGCCAGCTGCTGTAGTATCTCATACCTAGCATCCCGAATAATCTCTCAAACTGTAGCTGGGGAATGGCCTTCGTGAGTGGATCCGCAGTGTTGTCCTTCGTATCTACTCTCTTGACCTCGATCTCCCGGCGATCAACTATCTCCCTGATCAGGTGATACCGCCTCAGAATATGTCTGGATTTCTGATGGGATCTGGGTTCCTTGGCTAAAGCCACAGCTCCATTGTTATCGCAATACAGAGGTATTGGATGTTCAATGGATGGAACCACACCAAGTTCAGTAATGAACTTCTTCATCCAGACAGCCTCTTTGGCAGCATCGTTGGCAGCGATGTATTCAGCCTCCATCGTCGAGTCTGCAACGGTATCCTGTTTGGAACTCTTCCAACATACCGCCCCTCCATTGAGGGTAAAGACAAAACCCGAATGCGACTTAGAGTCGTCCTTATCACTTTGGAAGCTGGAATCGGTAATGGACTCCACCCGGAGTTCTCCGTTACCATACACCAAGAACATGTCTCTAGTCCTTCGCAAGTACTTGAGAATGTTCTTCACAGCTGTCCAGTGACTCTCTCCAGGATCTGCTTGATACCGACTCACTACACTTAGTGAGTATGCTACATCGGGTCTGGTACATAGCATTGCATACATGATAGAGCCTACTGCCGAAGCATAGGGTATCCCTTGCATGCGAGCTCTCTCCAAATCAGTCTTGGGAGACATCTCTTTGGAGAGAGTGAGTCCAGAGATCGTGGGTTGGTTCCCACGCTTGGATTCTTCCATACTAAACCTCTTTAGGATGGTGTCAATGTACCTGGATTGGGAAAATCCCAGTATCCGTTTAGATCTATCTCTATAGATCATGATTCCCAATATGCAGGAGGCATCACCTAGATCTTTTATTGAGAATCTCTGTGATAAGAAGAGCTTGACTGATTGCAGCATAGGAATATCATTTCCTATCAAGAGTATGTCATCCACGTATAATACGAGGAAGACAACCTTACCCTCTGCTACCTTCTTATAGATACAAGGTTCATCTATATTTTTGATGAAGTCAAACTCTTTGACTACAACATCAAAACAGATGTTCCAACTCCGCGATGCTTGCTTTAACCCATAAATGGATTTAAGCAGCTTGCACACCTTTCCGCTGCTCCCACTATCTACGAAGCCCTCTGGCTGAGTCATGTACACGCTCTCTTCTAAATCACCGTTTAGAAAGGTGGTCTTAACATCCATTTGCCAGATTTCGTAGTCATGGTATGCAGCAATGGCAAGTAAGATCCGGATAGACTTAAGCATAGCCACTGGAGAAAAGGTTTCGTCATAATCCACACCTGGTCGTTGACGAAAACCCTTTGCTACAAGTCTAGCTTTGAAAGTCTCAACTTTTCCATCTACACCAAATTTCTTTTTAAAAATCCACTTGCTCCCAATGGGTTTTAACCCTTCAGGAGCATTTTCCAAAATCCATACTTTATTGGTGTACATGGATTCCATCTCAGATCGCATTGCATCCAGCCATTTCACAGAGTCATTACTCGTGATGGCCTGCTCGAAACTAGTCGGGTCATCATCTTCCAAGAAGCAATCCTCGCTTCCACCATCAATGAGAAAACCGTAGTATCTCTCTGGTGGATGAGAAACCCTGCTAGATCGGCGGAGAGGCTGGGGTTCGTCGGGTACTACTGAATCCTCTGGTTCTATTAAATCTTCAGTTGCAATTTGTGTTTCTGGAACCTCTTCCAGCTCTACCTCTTTGCCACTAATTTCTTTTGCAAGAAATTCCTTTTCTAAAAAGGTGGCATGTTGAGAAACAAACGCTTTTTGTTCCTCAGCGTGATAGAAAATATATCCTTGAGAATTCTTAGGATATCCCACAAATTTGCAAAGAACTGATCGTGCCTCGAGTTTTTCTGGATTTTGTCTTTTGACATAGGCCGGACAACCCCATATCTTAACTCGTTTAAAATATGGTCTCTTCCCACTCCATATCTCATATGGTGTGGTAGGTACAGATTTAGACGGAACTAGATTCAATATGTATATGGTTGTCTTAAGCGCATACCCCTAAAAGGAAATAGGTAACTCAGCATCGCTCATCATAGATCGCACCATATCTAATAGGGTCCGATTCCTTCGTTCCGATACACCGTTGTGCTGTGGTGTATAAGGAGGAGTAAGCTGAGAGAGAATCCCATTCTCTTTTAGATAATCTAGGAACTCATTGCTTAAGTATTCACCTCCTCGATCAGATCGAAGAATCTTAATACTTTTGCCCGTTTGATTCTCTACTTCGTGTTTATATTCTCTGAATTTCTCAAAAGCTTCAGACTTGTGTTTCATCAAGAACACATATCCGAATCTTGAGAAATCGTCAGTGAATGTAATGAAGTAGGAAGAATCGTTCCTGGCATGCGTAGACATGGGACCGCATACATCACTATGTACCAGTCCTAAGAGTTCGGTAACTCTTTATCCGTGTCCACTAAACGGAGCTTTGGTCATTTTTCCTTTGAGACATGAATGGCAAGTATCATAAGATGATAATTCGAATGGATTCAAATAACCATCTTTATGTAACTTAGCCAGTCGTGTCGCATTGATATGACCAAGTCTACAATGCCACAAGAAGGATTCGTTCATTTCTGAACTTTTCCTCTTGTGTGTGTTTTGTATATTGAGGACTGTATTCTGATTTAGAATGAATATGCTATTATGTAACGAGCCTGATGCAATCAACTTTTGATCTAGGAATATGTTCATAACATTATCCTTTACTACAAAATTATATCCTTCTTTACTTAATAAAGAAACTGATATAATGTTGCACATCATGTTCGGTATATAATAGCACTCATTTAGAATCAGTGTATTACGACTTGGCAATACAAGGTGATATTCGCCAACTGCTTTGGCTGCAATACTTGCACCGTTCCCTACTTGAACGGAATGATCACCTTTTCCCATTTCTCTACCTTTACGTAGCCCATGTAACTGTTTACATATGTGGGATCCTGATCCGGTATCTAATACCCAGGACGTAGGGTGAACTGAGAAACAGTTTTTAATAACTAACACACCTGAAGAAGATACATCAACATGCATGTTCTTTTGGGTGGCTTGAGAATCTAGATATTCTTCTATTCCCTGTTCAGTCTTATAACTCTTATAAGAAAGAACGGGTCCAACGTTCCCCTGCTCAGTATAATAAGCGGGTTCAGTCAATAATTCCATATTATTATCTTGATTATGGCCTGAAATGGTCGCTACCTGGAGAGAGAGAGAAGAAAACACTTTAGCGTATGCTCTTGCAAGATTAGATTGGTTATTATCTTATCTAATCAGGATGTCTCCCACTGTTTTTATCAAATCTACCTTCAAACCCTAAAAGGTAAGATTAGCCGGAATTAATTACATCCTACAATTTCGTCAATCTTTCAGCCAGATCAGTGTCGGTACTTTGAGGGAGGTTCCCCGTGCTTTCGCACGGACCTAATTAAAGTAAACCTCGTTTTCCCAGAGGCGTAACCCCGTTAACACTTTTCTAGACACCTACTTGATCGACTAATTGTCCTGTGTAAAACTCTCCCAGGAGTAACTCTTACTCGCAGTGGGTATCGGGATCCAACTATCTCATAGAAGGTATGCAATCTCATTGCAAATTTCAACACTTGAAATTCCCGATAATATTTTGCCCCTAACGATCTATGACCTTAACTAAGTCAACAAACCATAAATCGCAAGTCAAGTTCAACCCGTACATTTCCCGATTGAATTAAACCTACCCGTACGACCCTTAACTGAGTCAACAAGGCCGTACGAATACCCTAATCCAATCACATCTCATGTTTTAGCAGATAAACATTACTTAGCTACCGTACACTATGCCTTAACTAAGTTAACAAACATAGCACGAATACTAAATAATATCTATCTGAAATGACGGAGGGCTACGCAGGTTTTTCAGAAAACCCTGAACGTAATGAACTTGATATCGTCGTAGAATCGAGTAGTTTTTGAAAAAGGAGTGTTTTTTTGGCTTTTCTTAGTTTCGCTAAATGGGTCACTCCCGGTGAAGGGATCGTCGGCCCTTTCCTCATCGAATAAGGTGCAGGATATATCATATATATCGTTGTGCAAAGCAAAACACTAAAAGCATTCAAAAGACAAACCGTGTTTTGTAGCATCTGCCAGTTTCGCTAAAGAGGTCACTCCCGGTGAAGGGATCTCGGCTCTTTCCCCATCGAATAAGGTGCAGGATATATCATATATATCACTGTGCAAAGCAAAACTGTTGCTACCCTTTTTATAAAGTTTTGATTCTACAACATCTTTAGGTTTCTTTTCTTTTTATTAATCTCATTAATAAAATCCCATCAGCTTATGCTTCCTAAGCATCACAGATAAATACGACGTACACTTATGCCATCCGCATTCGCCTCGATGTCCCCTCGTGCACCGTTAGGTTAGGTAACTAACGACAGAGCAGGGAAGGGCTAGTGCGGGTGTAAAACATAAGTAACATCTATATAATATATCATATATACTATATACTGTATCCATCAGAATATATCAAATGATCACATCACAGATATCGCAGCAGAAACATAGATATAATGTGGGATATACTAGGACGTCCGTATTTAGTATTTAGCCAACAATAGAAAATACGGATTCCACAGTCGCGATGAATAGCCAAGCCCACACCCTGGACCCCTACGAGAGCGGCAAGAGACCTTACCAATTCTGGAGTTTAGGAGACCCGGTCTCGACTCCTCGAGATGGCCTCCCACTGAACCCCATAACCCGGTCACCTGTGCTCCCCTCCTTGGGTCCATCCTAATGCGGAAAAGTAAATAATATACAACACTGGTGGCATCAACCTCAACCTGGAAGTGCCCCAAATAAAAGAATATTACATTACATTTGAATTTACATGAATGAAAATATAAAACTCTCATCTCACATAAAAACCCCGGCTATTCAATCGCGACAATCCTGCACATCATATCTCAGCAACACATAATATCACATATCATCAACGTAAGTAAGTATGCATACACCGATCGTCGCCGATGTATAGCAACGAAGACCGGCAATACAACTACATACTACACTTACGGTCACAGAAAGGAAAGTGTAAAACTACAATATTTGGAATCCACAATCACTTTAGACATCGTAAATCCGAAATATCAGATACTTCGCATTTCATGCCTAACTCTATGAATTCCACATATTGTATCACATTCCAGATAAATAGACAGTATTAAACTTTTCGAACAGATAATCAAATACCCAAAATATCCCAAAGTGCTCAACACTTGAGCGGAGTTCAAATAATCCCAGAATATGTCATAGTACCAGTGATCCAGCAGTAGAAGGGTCAAGCCAACGCCTCATATGTGGCACGCCGTACTGCCCCAAACCCGAAGGTTCAAAAGGCAGTTCAAGACGGTCACATAATCGAGTTAAGGTTTGTTGTCTTCTAGAGGGTCCACCGCTTAACTTGTACAATTTTTCCGAAAGATTTAAACCCAATAAAAATTCAACACTTGAAAGTTTGCCGTTCCGGGATAAAGTGGGTTAATGATATCCGTTCAAATAGTTTAACAGTTTCTAAATATCCGGAAATAATAACGAATTTAAATATTCCGATCGAATCTACGATTACAAAGCAAACCCCAGAATACTCAACACTTGAGTCAGAATAAAAATACCCATAAAATATATGCCAGAGACATATGAATTACTGTGCAAAAATGAGGCCCAGATCTCTTTAAACTGCCGTGGTTCCGCGGCCCAAGCGAGGTACGGCCGCGGTTCCGCGGCGGATTGTACGGATCAGTGGATTATTTTTTCACCGAAATTCTTATTTTTCATTGCTGTATTTTTCAGGTATTTTTAATTCAGAAAAATCCCAGATTTTGAAAAATTTCCAGAGAGGGGGTTAAATTTGTCGGTTCGGGTTCGATCGGAGTTTTAACTTCGTAAACACGTCGCCTAATACTCTAGCTAGGCTCTGATACCACTGTAGGGTTCCTAGGCACACTAGTGAAGGTTCATAGAGCATCAAACATGCCCGAATAAAATTCTATATGTGCCGAACAACCCAAAGACAGGATCTTTGCTAGATTATTAGGGTTTAGCATGCAAGATGATATCTTTAAAGCTAAGTGTGAGGGATTACAACCTTTGTAGTCTGCTCCTTCGCTTCACAAGCTCCGAGTACTATTCCCTTCGCCGCGATCCACGATCTCCCGGACTCAAGAGAGCCTCCATGACTCGAACGATCCATGCTAGCTTGAAGTGTTCCGAATCTCCGATGATCTACGTCGAAGTTGCAAAAACCCAAGCTTTCTCACTCTAAAGAGATGAACACCCTAATCTCATGGGCTAGATGAGATGAGGATGAGGGAGTAGTATTTATGCTTTCTTTTTAATTCACTTTCTCACAATTTATCATCACAAAAGAATTAACTAGTAAGCTTTTTTCTTTTTGAACTTAAGAGAGAAGAAGATGAAGAATGAAAGAATAATCCTTTTGTGATGAATAGTAGTCAAGTGTATATGATTGATTATCTAACCAGGGTCAAGGATGATAGGATAAAAGTTGTAGAGAATAAACTAGAGTTAGGGTTTGGTTAGGTTAAGGATAAGTATCAACCATAATATCTTACAAAAGGAAAAGCTTCTAGAATGTGCAAGAAGAAGCTAACCCTAATCAAACCCTAATCCCATTTAATCATCCTTAAACATGTTTAATAATAAATCATATCATGTCACAATAATATATATCACATATATATTATATATTTGCAACAAAAGAAAATAATACAATTAACATATATAGCATATATATCAATGTATCATCTAGTGAGAAAATGAAATAATAAATCGATCCAATATTAGATAATGTAATGCAATATATCATATATATTATTATACATTAAATCATCGAATCAACACTTGATCCAACGATCCGGCTATATTGAATATAACCAGCTAATATATCATGTATTGATTCATCGAATCAACACTTGATCCGATGTCCCGATGCATTTCTAAATATCTCGAGAATATAATACGGTATCTCATATCGCATTATCCTCGGTCCTGCACATATCATATATGTGCCTCTACTCCGTTTTGCCTGAGCCAAGAAACCTCTGTGTAGGACTCTAAAGAATCGTCAATACGCCGGTAGCAGGTGATGATCATATCAAACACCCACAAGATGCAAGCGGTCAGCTA
Source organism: Agapanthus africanus (assembly GCA_030015575.1). Taxonomy (NCBI): domain Eukaryota; kingdom Viridiplantae; phylum Streptophyta; class Magnoliopsida; order Asparagales; family Amaryllidaceae; genus Agapanthus; species Agapanthus africanus. The sequence continues at coordinate 14,571,623 of JASDDO010000014.1, forward strand.
AACGTAACAGCCACCCAGGTATTGAGCGATCAGAAGATCAACTAGCATGTGTGTTCTCCTGTGAATCCAATCAGTAACACTCCCGTACAGTCCGGTCTGTTCGTCTGATATGTCGCATATCAAGTCTAGGGGTGGTAAACGTCAGACCCCAGTAACCGATAAGTCGTGTCGATGTGAGGCTCATAACAGGTCGAGAAACTACTAGTAACACTTACCAGTAAATCTCTATATCAGCCCTGGCCAGGGACTTCCAGTTATAGCCAATCGAACACAGCACAACATCAACTCCCTATACCGAGAGAGACGAATCCCCTCCTATCGCTCATTACCTCCATGTGATTCGGGACTGTACCCAAAAGCCACCGTTTTGCACGCCCTCTTGGACGTGGTAAGGTGGAAATCAAAGCACAGTGGGAATCACACAAGACTCTATGACGATCTCGAGTCTACAGACTACCCTGTACCAGTGTCACCGGAGAACTGCCATCTGACATGTGGTATATCACCAACTAGGAGTTCTCGGCGAGTCCGTCCAGTATACCCAGTCTCCACTGAGCACCCGTACACCATCCTTGATGTCAAACACCGATGGATATGGGATCATCCATCGCCCATCATATGGGTCAAGATGTGTATACGCTAGTCTACTCTGGTGTATCGATGCCCTGTCTCGATATACCCTCGACTAGGAACAGTTATAGGATGTACTCATCGACTACTATGGCCCCACTAGTATGATCTCATCATAGTCCCAGTAGTCGAGTACAGATCCTAAGGGCTTTATCAACATGTGAGAGAAAGACAGTAAACCAATACAAGTCAACATGTTAAGATAAAGTGAAACCAAATAGCATACTATCATGACGAGCAAGAAAGTCCTCTCTGTATATATCTAAGCATCCATTATAATATACATCAAATGTACAACAATGGCCTCTAGGGCATATACATAACTAACAACTTTAAGGGAGGTTCCCCGTGCTTTCGCACGGATCTAAATAAATAAACCTCATTTTCCCAGGGGCGTAACCCCGTTGACACTTTTCTAGACCCCTACTTGATCGACTAATTGTAATGTGTAAAACTCTCGCAGGAGTAACAATTACCCACAGTGGGTATTGGGATCCAACTATCTCATAGAAGGTATGCAATCTCATTGCAAATTTCAACACTTGAAATTCCCGATAATTTTGCCCCTAGCACCCTATGACCTTGACGGAGGTCAACAAACGATAGGCTACTAGTCAAGTTCAATCCGTCATTTCTTGATTGAATCAAACCCACCCGCACGACCCTTGACGGAGGTCAACAAGGTCGTACGACTACCCTAATCCAATTTGCATCATATGCATAAGCAGATAAATACTAGTCAGCTACCGCACACTACGCCTTGACGGAGGTCAACAAACGTAGCACGAATACTAAGTAGGACTTATCTGAAACGACAGAGGGCTACGACAGGTTTTTTTTCCTGAAAACCTATTGCGTAATGAACTTGATATCATTGTAGAATCAAATGATTTTAAATGGAGTGTTTTTGAGGCTTTTGCTAGTTTCGCTAAAGAGGTCACTCCCGGTGAAGGGATCTCGGCTCTTTCCTTGTCGAGTAAGGTGCAGGATATTCACAATATCTCTATGCAAATTAAGAACTAGAAAAGCAATCAAAAAAAAACCGAGGGTTTTAGCATCTGCCAGTTATTGCTAAAGGGGTCACTCCCGGTGAAGGGATCTCGGCCCTTTCTTTATCGAATAAGGTGCAGGATGTTCTAGAAGAAACACCGCTATGCAAAGAAAGAATGTAGCTACCTGTTTTTGAAAATTCGATTCCACAACATCTTTAGGTTTCTTTTAATTCATTAATCATATTAATGAAGTCCTATCATTTAAGTCACCTAAACATCACAGATAAATACAACGTACGCTTATACCATCAACATTCGCATCGATGTCCCCTCGTGCACCGTTAGGTTAGGTAACTAACGGCAGAGCGGGGCAGTGCTAGCGTGGGTGTTAAAAATAAGCAACGTCTATATAATATATCATATATACTATATACTGTATCCATCTTTACATATCAAATGATCACATCACAGATATCGCAGCAGAAGAAACATATGAAATAATGGATATACTAGGAGGTCCGTGTTTTATTTTGAGCCTCTATAAAACACGGATTCCACGGCGCGATGAATAGCCAAACCCACACCCCTAAACCCCTACGAGAGCGGCAAGCAACCCTACCAATTCTAAAGTTAGGAGACCCGGACTCGACTTTTCGAGTTGGTCTCCCACTGGACTCTAGAACCCGGTTACTTGTGCTCCCCTTCTTGGGTCTATCCTAATGCGGAAAAGTGAATAATATACATCAATGGTGACATCAACCTCAACCCGGAAGTGCCCCAATAAAAGAATATTACATACATTTAATTTTACATGAATGAAAATAAAAACTCTCATCTCACATAAAACCCCGGTTATTCAAAACATGAAGATCCAATATAACATATACAGCAACACATAACATCACATGTCATCAACGTAAGTAAATATGCGTATCCTAATTGTCGTTGACATATAGCAACAAAACCGACGATACAATACATATTACACTTACGGTCGCAGAAAAAACTAGACGATGTTAAACATTCCGATCGAATCAACAAACACCCACAATTACCCAGAAAGCTCAACACTTGAGCGTAGTTTAAAATTATTCAGCACATGCCACAGTACCAATGGACCAGCCGTAGAAGGGTCAACCAACGCTTCACATGTGGCACCGCTGAACCACCACAATCCCGAGAATTTAGTGGCGGTTCTGACAGTCACATAAGCGAGTTAAGGTTCTGTTCTTCTTGAAGGTCCATCACATAACTTGCATGATGTTTGAAATCTTTTTAACTACGGGAAAAATCCAACACTTGGAAATTTTTTTCGGTAAGGGTTAAAGCGGGTATTTGACATCCGATTGAACTTTTTAACGTCTAAAATAACCCGAAAATAGTTAAAATTACGACTACGAAACACTCCAAGTTGCCTTTGCATTGAGTTAATCATTACATGAAAAGTAGTAAAAATAAACAACACCTAAAATCCTAAATCCCAGAGCACAGAGCATGAAAAAAATTTGGGACCCAGAGGACTTCCCCAGGCAGGCCTCCTCGGTTTTCCACCCCATGTGCTCGGTCCAAATCCGAGCACTGGGTCCTAACTTTCTTCCATGCTCCTATATTTGCTCATAGATGATTCTGCACTTGTATGAAAAATTTTGGAGCTCGTTTTAAAATCGACAGAAACATGGATTTGGGATTTCAAGTTTCGGAGTTCGTTTCGTTTTCGTAATCTAATATTATCCGTATAATTTTCTAGCTAGGCTCCGATACCACTGTAGGGTTCCTATCGACAGCAGCAAGGTTTCGGGAGGCATCGTCCATGCCATTTTCAAAATTTTGCCGTTTCAAAGTACTTTAAACTTGAATCGTTAACTAGAAAATAATACGTAAACTAATGTAAACCGTTTACATCTAAGTGAAATAGAAATACAACCTTTGTAGATCGGTCCTTCACTTCAAAAGCTCCTTGTAGTAGTCCCTTCGCTGCGATCATGTTGCTCCCGGATTCTTGGACGGCTCCATGAGAAGAAGGCAACGGTCTTGCTTGAAGTCTTCGAGGCCGAAGATGATCTACATCGAGGGGATATGAACTCAAGCTACTACTTCACCAAAGTGAAGCAAACACCCTATACTAAAGTGTTAATCTAGTAGAGGATGGTGAAATAGGAAGTGGGCTCACTTTAGAATTTCTTTTCTCACATTACTTTCTCACTTTTATCAAACCCTAGCAAGCTTTTCTTTTGGAAGAAGAAGATAATGAGCTTAATCCAAAGTGAGATAAGTAACCATGGGTGAGTGGGTATCATATACTAACTCATGTAGAGACATGACCATGGTTAATTATAGTGGTTAGGTTAATAAATATCCTAAGTAAAACAAAATGGGTGGACTTTGTCAAAGCACTCACAAGATTCTACAAGATTCATGCTTTGAACAATTATCCCCTAATTTTGTATTTACTTTGAATATTAAAACCCCACCGTTATAATTAAAATGGTGTATGTCTTATACACCCATGTGGTGTGTATCAACAACCATGACACACAAAAATAAACAATGCATATTAATATATATCACATATATATTACATGTACACACAAGTGAGAAAAGAATGCTTAAGTGAGCCAATATTAGTTAATGTAAATTAGTATATCGAATATACAATTATACACTAAATTATTAAATCAACACTTGATTTAATAATCTGGCTATATCACATATAACCGACTAACACTAAATGTACCAACTTATCGAATCAACACTTGATTCGATAACCCGGCTATATCACATATAACCGACCTATACAAAAGTCGCGAGAATAGAATACGGTATCACATACGCGCATTATTCTCAGTCCAGCACACACATATGTGCTCCTATTTCGTTTTGCTTGAGCCAGTAAAACCTCTATGTAGGACTCTAAAGACTCGTCAATACGCCGGCAGTGGGTGATAATCACATCAAGCACCCACAAGCCTTCAGCGGTACTAGCTGGACGTAACGGCTACCCCAGGTATTGAGCAGTCAGAAGATCAACAAGCAAGCCCGCTCCAACTCCTGCAAAAGCCTGACAGTGACACTACCGTACAGTCCGGCCTCCTCGTCTGATATGTCATATATCTCGTCTAGGGGTGGTAAACATTAGACCCCAGTAACTCGATAAGTCGTTCCAATATGAGGCTCATAACGAGTCGAGAAACTACTGGTAACACTTACCAGTAAATCTCTAAACCAGCCCTGGCCAGGGACTTCCCTGTTATGGCCAATAGAGCACAGCGCAACATCAACCCACAATACCGGGAGAGACGAAACCCCTCCTATCGCTCATTGCCTACATGTGACTCGGGACTGTACCCAAAAACCACCGTTTTGCACGCTCTCTTGGACGTGGTAAGGTGTAAATCAAAGCACAGTGGGAATCCCACAAAACTCTATGACGATCTCGGGTCTAAAACTAACCTGTACCAGTATCACCAGAGAACTGCCATATGACGTGAGGTAAATACCATCTAGGAGTTCTCGGCGAGTCCGTCCAGTGTACCCAGTCTCCACTGAGCACCCGTATACCATCTCTGATGTCAAACACCAATGGATGTGGGATTATCCATCGCCCGTCTACATGGGTTGAGAAGCTACACGCTAGTCTACTCTGGTATATCGATGCCCCGTCTCGATACACCCACGACTGGGGACATTAAAGGATGAACTTATGGACTACCATGGCCCCACTAGTATGAACTACATCATAGTCCTGACAGTCAAGTACACATCCTAAGGGTTTTACCAACATGTAACCGAGAGACAATCGGTGTACATGTTAAGATAAAAAGTAACCAGATAGCATACTATCATGTCGAGCAAGAAAGTCCTCCCTATATATGTCCAAGCATCCACTACAATATACATCTCATATACAGTAATGGCCTCTAGGACATACATATAACTAACAAGCTCGCATACATCCGACGGTTCATAGCCAACCTCTCCGGAAAATGTTGTCCCTACAGTCACCTGATGAAGAAAGGAACCCCGTTCGTTTGGGATCGTAAATTCCAGAGTGCACTGGAAGAAATCAAGCAATATCTGTAGAACCCACCGGTACTGACCGCTCCAGTCAAGGGAAAGCCCCACATCCTGTACACAACAGCCCTTGAATGTTCTTTAGGCACGCTATGGGCACAGGAGAACGACCAAGGGAAAGAGAAAGCCCTCTACTATTTGAGTCGAGTTCTCCTGGGGGTAGAAAACAACTACTCCCCTATCGAAAAACACTACCTGGCGCTAATCTTCGCGATAACGAAGCTTCAGCATTATGCTTTAGCGCATGAGGTCCGTCTCATATCAAAAGTGGATCCTCTCAAATATTTGATGTCAGGAGCTATACTAACGGGACGGCTCGCTAAATGGGCCCTACTCTTAAAGGAATTCTCGATAACATACCGACCTCTCAAGGCAGTGAAAGGCCAGGCCATCGCCGACTTCCTCGCTGAGCATCCGATACCTGCCGATTCACCCCTAAATTGAGAATTGCCAGACGAGCACACGTTTGACACGAACGACAGGGAGAGGGGAGGGAGTGATACCCGATGGGAACTCTACTTCGATGGGGCATCTTCCATGAAGAAGCGAAAGCACAGCTCCCTCATAATCAAATCTGGGGTAGGCCTCATCTTCGTGACTCCGCAACGAGGGATAATGTGCTTTGCCTTTTCCTTAACAGAGCCAAGGACAAACAATGAAGCAGAATATGAGGTTTTGATAGCAGGTCTTGAGATCGCTGTCAACATGGGAATCGAAAACCTCCTTATATACGGAGGCTCCCAGCTGATCGTTAGCCAAGTAAACGGTGACTATCAGACATGCAAACCAGAGTTGGAAAAATACGGCGAAAGAGTACAACAGTTACTGACTCAAATTCCCTCCTGCGTCCTGGAAAGCATACCACGTACAAAAAATAGCAAGGCAGACGCATTAGCCAAACTCGCTAAAGAACTGGCTGACGAAAACCTCGATGACGTAAGGATCATTGTACAAAGCCGTCAGGTTCTTGCACCAGCAGAAATATTTCCGGAGTCTTCTGGAGAAAAGGAAGCGACCAAGCAAACAACCCTACAAATAGAGGACCAAGAAAAGACTAAGGATTAGAGAGAAGTCTTTATAGACTACTTCAAATCCCGTCAAACGCCAGAAGATGCATCCTCAAGACATCAACTCATGAAACGAGCTCTGTCTTTCGTCTTCGTCAATGATACTCTATATAAGAGGTCGTTCGACTCTCTGTGGCTGAGATACCTGGGACTGGAAGAAGCAAGGAGAGTCGTCCAAGAAACTCACGACGGACTCTGCGGTTCTCATCAAACCGGGCCAAAGATGAAGCTGAAGATTAAAAGAATGGGCTACTATTAGCGCACGATGATTCAGGATTGCCTTGAATACGCGAAGCAGTGCCACTCGTGCCAAATTCATGGAGATTTCATCCACCGGCATCCAAACCCGCTACACCCACCAGTGTCTAGCTGGCCGTTCGAAATGTAGGGAACCGACATAATTGGGCCCATCGAACCAGCGTCATCCAAATGACATCGGTTCGTATTAGCGACAACTGATTACTTCTCTAAGTGGGAAGAAGCCATACCGCTAAAAGAAGTGAAGATGGAGAACATCCTCTATTTCTTCAAAACACACGTCATCTATCGGTTCGGCACTCCGCGACGGATTATCTCCGATAATGGGACGGCCTACAGAAGTCACAGAATCAGCCGCTTCGCATAGCAGCATAACATAGACTGGAGATACTCTTCGATCTATAATCCCCGAGATAATGGTCTAGCTGAGGCTTTCAACAAAACCTTGACAAAGACCATAAAGAAGATGGTGTACAAAAATAAAAAGGACCGGCATGAGAGGCTGCATGAAGCTCTCTGGGCTTATCGGACCACGTTCAAAACGGCCACAAATACAATGCCATTCGCGTTGGTATTCGGCACGAAAGCAGTACTCCCCTTAGAGATAGAGCTACCCTCTCTACGAGTGGTGGTTCATTATGAGCTAACAGATGATGGGAATGCTCATCTTCGGCTTGAGGAGCTCGACGCCCTCGATGAAACTCGTCTCATGGCAAAGCAAAACCTAGAAGCTTACAAAGTAAGGATAACGCGCTCATACGAATGATTGACTAGACCGAGAACATTCCGCCAAGGCGAACTCGTGCTAGTCGTAAAAAGGCCTATGATCCCCAATCGTGCCAAACGGGGAAAATTCTGTTAGTGATATGTATGCCCAAGAGGCCATTACTGTACATACGATGTATATTGTAGTGGATGCTTGGACATATATAGGGAGGACTTTCTTGCTCAACATGATAGTATACTATCTGGTTGCTCTTTATCTTAACGTGTATATTGATTGTCTCTATGTTACATGTTGATAAAGCCCTTAGGATGAGTATTTGACTACCGGGACTATGATGCAGATCATACTAGTGAGGACAGAGTAGTCGTTAAGTACATCCTTCAAATGTTCCTAGTCGTAGGTGTATCGAGACAGGGCATCGATATATCAGAGTAGACTAGCGTATAGCTTCTCGACCCATGTAAATGGGCGATGGATGATCCCATATCCATTGGTGTTTGACATCAGAGACAGTATACGGGTGCTCGGTGGAGACTGGGTACACTGGATGGACTCGCCGAGAACTCCCAGATTGTATTATACCTCACGTCAGATTGCAGTTCTCTGGTGACACTGGTACAGGTTAGTCTGTAGACCCGAGATCGTCATAGAGTCTTGTGTGATTCCCACTGTGCTTTAATTTCCACCTTACCACGTTCAAGAGAACGTGCAAAACGGTGGCTTTTGGGTACAGTCCCGAATCATATGGAGGTAATGAGCGATAGGAGGGGTTTCGTCTCTCCCGGTATTGGGAGTTGATGTTGCGCTGTGCTTGATTGGCTATAACGGGAAGTCTCTGGCCAGGGCTGCTTCAAAGATATACTGGTAAGTGTTATCAGTAGTTTCTCGACCCGTTATGAGCCTCATATCGACACGACTTATCGAGTTATTGGGGTCTGATGTTTACCACCCCTAGACGAGATATGCGACATATCAGACGAAGAGACCGGACTGTACGGTAGTGTTACTGATTGGATTCGCAGGAGTATGAGCAGGCTTGCTTGTTAATCTTCTGATCACTCAATACCCGGGTGGCCGTTACATTTAGCAGACCGCTTGCGGCTTGTGGGTGTTTGATATGATCTTCATCTACTGCCGGCGTATTGACGAGTCTTTAGAGTCCTACACAGAGGTTTCCTGGCTCAAGCGAAACGGAGTAGGAGCACATATGTGATATGTGCGCGACCGAGATTGATACGTATATGTGATACCGTATTGTATTCTCGCGATTTGTGACATTGGTCGGTTATATGCGATATAACCGGGTTATCGGATTAAGTATTGATTCGATAAGTTGTTACATAAGATATTAGTCGGTTATATGTGATATAGCCGGATTATTAAATCAAGTGTTGATTTAATAATTTAATGTATAGTTATATATTTGATATATTAATTTATATTAACTAATATTAGCTCACTTAATATTTATTTTCTCACTTAGTTTTATGCATGTGTATATATGTGATATATATAAGTGTACATTATTTTGTGTCATGCTTGATGATACATGCAACAAAGGTGTGTGTACGATATACACCATGCTTGGTTTAATTGCTAGGGTTTTATTCATTTTTGGAAATACAAAATGGTGCTATTTTGTCATGGATGAAAGCTTATAGAAGCTTGTAGTTATCATTGATAAAGTCCACTCTTTGTTTTGCCTTAAATATTTATTAACCCAACCAATTAAACCCTGCCATGGTTAACTCTCTACAAAGGTTGGTATATGATACTAACTCACCTAGGGTTGCCATTATCTTTTGGATAATAATCATATGAGTTCATTCTTCTTCTTCTTCCTACAAGCCTTCTAGCTTCAATAGAGATGTGAGGGAAAATGTGAGAAAATCAATTTTAAAGTGAGCCCACTTCCTACTTCATCATCCTTTACTATTTTCCATTTAGTATAGGGTGTTTGCTTCACTAATTCCACAATTAGTGAAGAGATAGCTTGGGTTAGTGTCTCCTCGACGTAGATCATCTTCGGCCTCGAAGACTTCGATGCAAGCATGTTCATTTCTTCATAGGAGCCTCTCTAGAGTCCGGGACTACATGATCACAACGAAGGAACTACTACACGGAGCTAATGAAGTGAAGGACCGATCTACAAAGGTTGTATTCCTTGCTCACTTTTAGTTGCAAAGTTATTTGCATTTCATTCCATCGGATTTTTAGTATACGATTCTAAGGTTAGGGTTAGGGTTGGCTAGAACGGCAAAATTTTAAATTTGGCATGGACGATGCCTCCCGAAACCTTGCTGCCGTGCCAGGTAACCCTGCAGTGGTATCAGAGACATGATAGAAAATTAGACGGATTTTGTTAAGATTACGAAACCGAAATACTCCGAAACTTACAATGCCAAAAACTGGTTGTCGATTCTAAAAAGTTGTCAAATTTTTTTTTAAAAGAAGTACAGAGTGTTATATGGGATATATCATGAACACGATGAAATTTTCAGAGGGTTTGCTCAGATTTTGGCCGAGATCACTAAAGTAGGGGCCGACCACTTTTTGTTGGTTCTGCTTGAAATTTTCACTGTGTTCCAGTGACTGGGTTTTGATATTTCAGGTGTTGTTTATTTTTACTAATTTTGCGTGCGATATAATCTTACATTATAAACAATTCGGAGTGTTTCGTATTCGTAGTTTTAACATTGTTTCGGGTATTCACATATTGTCTAGGCAAAGTTAAAAAGTTCGAACGATTATCAAAAACCCATTTTTCCAAGTTTAACGTAGTCGGAAAAACATGAAAGTAATTCTATGAACTCTCTAGAAGAATGAAACCCTAACTCGACTTTTTAGATCGCGGAACCGCGGTCATACCATAGGGTTTGCCGTAGTTCCGTGGTGACATGAGTGAGGCTTGGGTCTGTCCTTTTATGGCTGGTGCATAGGTACTGTGGCATGTTCTGGGTATTATTAAAACTGTGCTCAAGTGTTGAGCTGTTGGGAAATTGTGAGACTTTGATGAATCGATCGAAAAGTTTAACGTCGTCTGGATATCATGTGATGGGATACAATATTTGGAATCCACAAAAGTAGTTATGAGATAACTAATTTGAATTTTATACATCTTGCAGTTTGGTCTCATTTGATCGGTTGCCACGAGATTTTGATGTGATCAAAAGTCCGTCGCAATCACGTAGCGTATGCGGATACTCGCCGGATAACATTATTAGATAGCCACGCCCCATAGCCCCGACCAAGTGACTTAGGAGAACCCCGTCACCAAAAGTATCTATTCGGGTGCTCGCGGCAGCGGTGTTCCGCCTTAGTGCACTTCGTCGACGGCATCAGGAGGTGCGGCCGTCTACTAAAGTTTCCGACGAGCATTCGATCAGGATGTCGAGACTCTTATTGAATTGCCCAACTTGACATTGAAAATTGTTTTCGAGATCGAGACTAAAATGCGGGGTTTATGATTGTTAGGCATGCGATGTCTAAGGAATTCATTTGGTTAGGCATATGATGTCTAAGGTGGTTGCGGATTCCAACTGTTGTAGTTTTTCACTTTCTTTTCTGCGACCGTAAGTGTAATATATGGTGTATCGCCGGTTTCGTTGCTTTATGTCAACGACAATTAGGATACGCATATTTACTTACGTTGATAACATGTGATGTTATGTGTTGCTGGGATATGTTATATTGGATCGTCGAGTTTTAAATAGACGGGGGTTTTGTGTGAGATGAGAGTTTTTCATTTTCATTCATGTAAAATTCATTATATGTAATATTCTTTTATTGGGGCACTTCCGGATTGAGGATGATGTCACCATTATATATTATTTACTTTTCCGCATTAGGATAGACCCAAGGTGGGGAGCTCAAGTAACTGGGTTTTAGGGTGCAGTGGGAGACCATCTCAAGGAGTTGAGACCGGGTCTCCTAACTCTAGAATTAGTAGGGTTACTTGCTACTCTCGTAGGGGTCTAGGGATGTGGGTTTGGCTATTCATCGCGACCGTGGAATCCGTGTTTTATACAAACTTAATTTAAAACACGGAAATCTTAGTATATCTAATATTTCATATGTTATCTTCTGCTGCTCAGTGATGCGATCACTGTAATATGTTCAGACGAATGCCTATATTATATATATGAGATATAATTAATATTGCTGCTTTAGTTTCATATGTGATGCTTGGGAAGCATAATAAATGGGACTTCATTAATGAGATTAATGAAATAAAATAAACCTAAAGATATTGTAGAAACTTGTCTCGAAAACTGGTAGCTCTAGTTCTTGCTTTGCATAACAGTATTCCTTGTAGAATATCCAGCACCTTATTCGATAAGGAAAGAGCCGAGATCCCTTCACCGGGAGTGACCTCTTTAGTGAAACTAGCAGATACTACAAACTCGGTTTGTCTTTTGATTTCCTCTATAGTTTTTGCTTTGTATGGTGGTATTTGTGAAATATCCTACACCTTATTCGATAAGGAAAGAGCCGAGATCCCATCACCGGGAGTGACCTCTTTAGCAAAACTAGTAAAAACCTCAAAAACTATCCATTTTAAATCACTCGATTCTACAACGAGATCAAGTTCATTACGCAAAGGGTTTTCATAAAAACCTGTCATAGCCCTCCGTCATTTCAGATAAGTATTACTTAGTATTCGTGCTACGTTTGTTGGTCTGCGTCAAGACGTAGTGTGCGGTAGCTAACTAGTGCTTATCTGCTGCATACGATGTGATTGGATTAGGATAGTCGTGTGACTTTGTTGGCCAGCGTCAAGGGTCGTGCGGGTGGGTTTAATTCAATCAGGAAATGTACAGGTTGAACTTGAATAGCGGACTATGGTTTGTTGGCCTGCGTCAAGGTCATAGGACGCTAGGGGTAAAATATTATCGGGAATTTCAAGTGTTGAAATTTGCAATGAGATTGCATACCTTCTATGAGATAGTTGGATCCCGATACCCACTGCGAGTAAGAGTTACTCCTGGGAGAGTTTTACACATCACAATTAGCCGATCAAGTAGGTGTCTAGAAAGGTGTTAACGGGGTTACGTCCCTGGGAAAATGAGATTTATTTTAATTAGGTCCATACGAAAGCACGCCTCCCTCAAAGTACCGGCACTGGCCTGGCTGAAAAATTGGCAAACTTGTAGGGTATAATTAATCCCGACTAGTCTTTCCTTTTTGGGTTTGAAGGAAAATTTGACTAAAACAGTGGGAGCTATCCTGATTAGATAAATTAATAACCAATCTAATCTTGCAAAAGCATATGTTGAGTGTTTTCTTCTCTCTCTCTCTAGGTAGCGACCGTGTCACGCCTTAATCAAAATAATAATATGGATGTATTGACTGAACCCGCTTGTTATAGTAAGCTGGGGAACGTTGGTCCCGCTCCAACTTATAATTGTTATAAGACCAAACAGGAAATATGGGATTACCAGGATTCCCGTGCCGCCCAAATGAAGAAAGTACATGATGATGCATCTTCTTCGGGTGTGTTCGTTACCGAGAACTGTTTTTCAGTATCATCTACGTTCTGGGTATGTGATACCGGATCAGGATCCCGCATATGTAATATGTTACATGGGCTACAGATAGGTAGAGAACTGAGAACGGGTGATAAAGTTTTAAGAGTTAGAAACGGTGCAATTGTTGCAGCCAAGTTGTTGGCAGTTATCACTCTGTATTACCAAATACATTGATTCTAAACGAATGTTAATTAGATACCGAACCTGATATACAATATCATATCAGTCTCTTTATTTAGTAAAGAAGGATATAATTTTGTATTGTTGAATAATGTTTTGAACATTTCCTATATCAAGAGTTGATCGGTTTAAGCACGTTATCTAAAGGCATATACATTCTAAATCAAATCACGGTTCTTAACATACAAAACACACACAAGAAGAAGAGTTCAGAAAGGAACGAATCCTACTTAGGGCATTGTAGACTAGGTCATATCAATGCGACCCGACTAGCTAGGTTACATTAAGATGCATATTTAAATCAGTTTGAATTTACATCTTGTGGAACTTGCCAGTCATGTCACAAAGATAAGATGACCATAGCTCCGTTTATTAGAAATAGAGAAAGGGTTAATGAACCCTTGGGATTGATACATGATGATGTATGTAGGTCCTCCATCTATACATGTCAGGACCGGTTCTTTGTACTTTATTACATTCACTAATGATCTCTCAAGATTCGGACATATGTTCCTGTTGAAACACAAGTTTGAAGTTTTTGAGAAATTCAAAGAATACAAGTCAGAAGTAGAGAACCAAAACGGGTATAAGTATTATGTCCTTTGATGTGATCAGGAAGGAGAATACTTGAGCACGGAGTTCCTGGACTATTCTAAAGGAGAATGAGATTCTCTCTTAGCATTACTCCTCCGTATACACCACAGCATGTTGATGTATCGGGGAAGAGCAATCGCACCGTATGTGATATGGTGTGCTCTATGATGAGTACTACTGAGTTACCTATTTCCTTTTGGGGGTTATGCACTTATGAAGCTGTATACCTATTGAATAGGGTTCCAACCAAATCAGGTGCCTACCACTCCATATGCGATATGGTATGGGAAGAACCCTTCTCTTAAGTAAGTTAAGATTTGGGGTTGTCCGGCCTATGTCTAAAAGCAAAATCTGGACAAACTTGAGGCAAGGTTAGTTCTGTGGAAGTTTCTTGGATATCCCAAGCATTCGCAAGGGAATATCTTCTACCACACCGAGGAACAAAAGGTGTTTTATTTCTCGGCATACCACCTTTTTAGAAAAGGATTTTCTTGTGAAGAAATTATTGGTTATGAGGTAGAACTGGAAGGTATTCCAGCTATACAAACTGCAGCTAATGATTTGGTAGAACCGGAGGATTCAATAGTTCCCGACGGACCTTAGCCTCTCCGTCGATCTAATAGGGTTCCTCACATACCTGAGAGATACTACGGTTTTCTGTATGACAGTGGGAGCGAGAATTGCATCATAAGATGATGACCCAACTAGTTTCGAGCAGGCCATCAAGAGTGGTGACTCTGTGAGAATGGATGGATGCTAAGCGATCTGAGATAGAATCCATATACACCAACAAAGTATGGACTTTGGTTTCTATATCTGAAGGGTTAAATCCCCATCAGGAGCAAGTATATCTTGAGAAGATTACTTGGTGTACATGGAAAGGTTGAGACTTTTAAAGCTAAGACTTGTTGCAAAAGGTTCTCGTCATCGACTAGGTGTGGATAATGATGAAACATTTTCTCCAGTGCTATGCTTAAGTCCATCCGGATCCTACTTGCTATTGCTACATACCATGACAACGATATCTGGCAGTTGGGTATCATGACTGCTTTTCTAAATAGTGATTTAGAAGAAAGCGTCTATAAGTACACAGCCAGAGGGATTCGTAGACAATGGGAGCAGCGGAAACATGTGCAAGTTGTTTTATGGGTTAAAGCAGGTATCGCGGAGTTAGAACATCTGTTTTGGTGTGGTAGTCAAAGCGTTTGAATTCATCAAAATGGTAGATGAATCTTGTATATACAAAAGGTAGTAGGGAGTATGATGGTGATCCTCGCATTATACGTGGATAACATACTCTTGATAGGAAAGGAGTTTCCTATGCTACACTCGGTCAATCTCCTCCTATAACAAGATTCTCCATATAGGATCAAGGTGATACCTCCTAAATCCTGGATTTTGGATTTATGAGATAGATCTAAGTGGATGTTAGGATTCTCACTAAGTGTAGTGAGATGGTATCAATCGATCCTTGGGAGAATCACTGAATAGCTTCCAGGGTGAAAAGGTTGACTGAATGTCAGTCACATGCATTGTCTTTACTCTCAGTGGAGGGACGGTATGTTGGAAGAGTTCCAAGCTAGATACCGTAGCAAACTAGACGATAAAGAATGGATACATCACTACCAAGGATGCTACCAAACAGGCAGTCTGGATATATATAAGTTCATGAGATAAACATCGTTCCTACCATTGTGTGATAATGGAGTTGTGGCTTAGGCCTAGAAACTCCCGTCCCATCAGTGATCCAGACATATTCTTAGGCAGTATCACCTGATCATGGAGATGGTTGATCTCCTGGGAGATCGATGTTAGGAGAGTATACACAGAGGACAACAGGGCGGATCCACTCACAAAGGCCTATTCCCAAGAGAGACTTTTATGGGATGGTTGAGTATGAGATACTACAACCACTGCTGATTGTTGGGTATAGGATACTACAACAGATGGCCCTAGTATAAGTGGAAGATTGTTAGTGATATGTATGCCCTAGAGGCCATTACTGTACATACGATGTATATTGTAGTGGATGCTTGGACATATATAGGGAGGACTTTCTTGCTCGATATGATAGTATGCTATCTGGTTGCTCTTTATCTTAACATGTACACTGATTGTCTCTATGTTACATGTTGATAAAGCCCTTAGGATGAGTATTTGACTACCAGGATTATGATGCAGATCATACTAGTGGGGACAGAGTAGTCGTTAAGTATATCCTTCAAATGTTCCTAGTCGTAGGTGTATCGAGAGAGGGCATCGATATACCAGAGTAGACTAGCGTATAGCTTCTCGACCCATGTAGATGGGCGATGGATGATCCCATATCCATTGGTGTTTGACATCAGAGACAATATACGGGTGCTCGGTGGAGACTGGGTACACTGGACGGACTCGCCGAGAACTCTCAGATGGTATTATACCTCACGTAAGATGGCAGTTCTCTGGTGATGCTGGTACAAGTTAGTCTGTAGACCCGAGATCGTCATAGAGTCTTGTGTGATTCCCACTATGCTTTGATTTCCACCTTACCACGTTCAAGAGAACGTGCAAAACGGTGGCTTTTGGGTACAGTCCCGAATCACATGGAGGCAATGAGCGATAGGAGGGGTTCCGTCTTTCCCGGTATTGGGAGTTGATGTTGCGCTGTGCTCGATTGGCTATAACAGGAAGTCCCTGGCCAGGGCTGCTTCAGAGATATATTGGTAAGTGTTATCAGTAGTTTCTCGACCCGTTATGAGCCTCATATCGACACGACTTATCGAGTTACTGGGGTCTGACGTTTACCACCCCTAGATGAGATATGCGACATATCAGACGAAGAGACCGGACTGTACGGTAGTGTAACTGATTGGATTCGTAGGAGTATGAGCAGGCTTGCTTGTTAATCTTCTGATCGCTCAATACCCGGGTGGCCGTTACGTTTAGCAGACCGCTTGCGGCTTATGGGTGTTTGATATGATCATCATCTACTGCCGGCGTATTGACGAGTCTTTAGAGTCCTACACAGAGGTTTCCTGGCTCAAGCAAAACGGAGTAGGAGCACATATGTGATATGTGCGGGACCGAGATTGATACGAGTATGTGATACCGTATTGTATTCTCGCAATTTGTGACATTGATCGGTTATATGCGATATAACCGGGTTATCGGATCATGTGTTGATTCGATAAGTTGTTACATAAGATATTAGTCGGTTATATGTGATATAGCTGGATTATTAAATCAAGAGTTGATTTAATGATTTAATGTATAATTATATATTTGATATATTGATTTATATTAACTAGTACTAGCTCACTTAAGATTTATTTTCTCACTTAGTTTTGTGCATGTGTATATATGTGATATATATATACGTGTACATTATTTTGTGTCATGCTTGATGATACATGCAACAAAGGTGTGTGTATGACATACACCATGCTTGGTTTAATTGTTAAGGTTTTATTCATTTTGGTAATTACAAAATGGTGGTATTTTGTCATGGATGAAAGCTTGTAGAAGCTTGTAGTTATCATTGACCAAGTCCACTATTTTGTTTTGCCTTAGATATTTATTAACCCAACCAATTAAACCTAACCATGGTTAACTCTCTACAAAGGTTAGTATATGATACTAACTCACCTAGGGTTGCCATTATCTTTTGGATAATAATCATATGAGTTCATTCTTCTTCTTCTTCCTACAAGCTTTCTAGCTTCAATGGAGATATGAGGGAAAATATGAGAAAATCAAATTTAAAGTGAGCCCACTTCCTACTTCATCATCCTCTACTACTTGCCATTTAGTATAGGGTGTTTTCTCCACTAATTCCACAATTAGTGAAGAGATAGCTTGGGTTAGTGTCTCATCGACGTAGATCATCTTCGGCCTCGAAGACTTCGATGCAGGCGTATTCATTTCTTCATGGGAGCCTCTTTAGAGTCTGGGACTACATGATCGCAGTGAAGGGACTAATACACGGAGCTAATGAAGTGAAGGACCGATCTACAAAGGTTGTATTCTTTTCTCACTTTTAGTTGCAAAGTTGTTTGCATTTCATTCCGTTGGATTTCTAGTATACGATTCTAGGGTTAGGGTTAGCTAGAACGAAATTTTTTTGAATTTGGCATGGACGATGCCTCCCGAAACCTTGCTGTCGTGCTAGGCAACCCTACAAATTCGAGCCAAACTTTAAGGGCCCGTACATCATGGACAAAGTCTACCAAGGTGGGGCTTACTTTCTCATGGATTTGCATGGCGAAAGACCCTTCCGACCAATAAACGGCCGATTCCTTAAGAAATGCTACGCCTGACAAGTCACAGTCCAGGTTAATGACAGATGACGACACTTGTGTCCACTCGCTGCCTTCCTGAGTACCAAACTCTGTAAGTGCTATCCGGCAAAACTTCACCGTAGAAGACTAACAATGGACCGCAATGTCCTGAAACTAACAACGGACCGAAACGTCCCTAAACAAACAACGGACCTAAACGTCTCTAAACTAACAATGGACCGTAATGTCTTGAAACTAACAACGGACCGAAATGTTCCTAAACTAACAACGGGCCCTAAACTAACAACGGACCGAAACGTCCTTAAACTACTACGAACTGCAACATCCTTAGGCTAACGCAGAAAAAAAAACGGTACGTCCATAAGCGAAATAGGCACGGATGAAAACCCGAAAGGACTCCGTGAGTAAAAACAGTAGGACTACCGGCAAGTTTGTGAAAACCCGAAAGGGCGCAGACTCGTAAAAGAAATTCATGCACACTTGCAAGGTCCTCTCGACCTTGTAAGGAGAAAATACCTGCGTGAGATCCTTATGATTCACAAGAGAGCAACGCATTTAAGAATCCTCACGATTCCTAAGGAGAAATTACACTTATGAGATCCTCACGACTTGTAAGAAGAATTCCCTTATGAGACCCTCACAGCTCATAGGATTCAAAAGCCTTAAGCTACAGGGGTCTGAACCTGTTCTTAAGCCATCACATTTCCCAGGCTGCACTACAAACGGTTCAATATTGACCCTTGTATACAATCCACGGGCACAAATAAACGTCTCCCCCACCAAGTTCCACCAATGGCACGAAATGTCCTCATGTGGTGAACGACACTTGTAAATCCTCTCGACTTATAAGGAGAAAACGCACTTGTAAGATCCTTACGACTTATAAGAGAACACGCACTTAAGAATCCTCACGATTCCTTGGGAGAAAATGCACCTACGAGATCCTCAAGACTCGTAGGGAAAACACCTTTATGAGATCCTTACGGCTCATGAAGTCAAAAGTCTTAGTTGACAGGATCCTAACTCTGTTTGCTAAGCCACCTTTGTTCGAATCGACAAAGGCAAATGATGATTCGCTCCTGACGATATCCCAGTTGGAGCGATGCTGATGCCTAAATCGGTAACAAATTCCAAGTCCTTTCACGGCAAGTGATGATTCGCTCCTGGCAATATTCCAGTCGCAACGATGCTGATGCTAAGATTGGTATCAGATCTCAGGTCCATACTCGCAACAAAATCGGCGAGCCAAAAATACAATATATATATATATATAGCCAAAATGATTGGGCAACTCGCAATAAAAAAACAGCAAGTAGAAAGAAAAATAACCGAAATGATTGGGCACCGTGAAAAATAGCCGAAATGATTGGGCAATCGCATCTTTCGCGGTATAAAAATATGAAATGATAGAGCATCATGGAAGGAAATAAAAAAAAATGAAAGAATGAAACTTTTGCCCTACATGCGAGTCCATAATGACCCCTATATAAAATCCATCGGCATAAACGAAAAGGGAACCACATTTCCCAACAGAATTTGTCAAAGGGAGAGTCAGATCTCGACGGCGACATCTGCATCCCAGAAGATCAACGCGGCGTTCCTTCCCGACACCGCAGAAAGCGGAAACAAGTCAGCCAATGACCTCCCCGCCGAAACAACGCTCCGTCTCAGAAACAAGTCGGCCAATGACCTCCCCGCCGGAACAATGCTCCGTCCCGGAAACAAGTCAGCCAATGACCTCCCCGCCGGAACAACGCTCCATCTCGGAAACAAGTCATCCAATGACCTCCCCGTCGGAATAATGCTCCGTCTCGGAATAAAGTCAACCAATAATCCCTCGATTCGTCTCAACTCGTAGGGGAAAGCCTTAGGCAATGGGGATAAGGACCTGTTTCCTAAGCAATGGAGCCCTGCAAGTCGGTCCAAGATGGACCATTGCATACTATTCACGGGCCACACTCTCAAAAGTCGAATCTCAACAAGTAGGGAAACAACCACTTACGAGTCCTCTCGACTTGTAAAAAAAATCTCTTGTGAGATCCTTACGACTCTCGAGAGAAAATACACACTTAGGAATCCTCACGATTCCTAAGGAGAAAATACACCTGCGGGATCCTCTCGACTCGTAAGGAGAAAAGTCTTTATGAGACCCTCACGGCTCATGAAGTTGAAAAGTCTTAGGCGGCAGATCTGAACCTTTTTCCAAAGCCATCGCTGCCCTACAAGAAGATCAAGATAAACTACATATGGGCCACATTCACCAGAGTTACATGCAAACATGATATAAACAAATATATGTCCTTTATTCATGTGTCACGCCCCGCTTCCCAAAATACGAAATACGAGGGGTTGACAAGGCCAGCCATGCTCCCACAGTCAAGGAAATATCCTGCCGTAGTCACACTTCGGCTTCTAGCTTTACGTGGTAATCAGTAATCAATGCATAGGTAATGAGAAATGCAGTCACTAAATCAAAAGAATTACAAAAGAACTAACCAGATGGAGATCAAGAGAGTATAGCTCTGGATAGCTGATCAAGATGTCCGCAATGTCCTCGAGGTACGTCAGGTCCTGGTCCAAGCTAGATCCACTTCTCACTCTGAGCATACATACTTAGGTCGTCAGAGCGACACGATAGCAATATATATAGATACAAGGGTAAACACGTGCAATAATGATGAATATGAAACAGTAATCACGGGATGATAGCGTGATCAAGAAGTATCCAATACATGTAGCTAATAGAGCAGGTAAACAGTGAAGCAGTAAACAGTATGGCAGGTATGTTGCATCAGTAACTGATCCTATCAGTCTCTAAGTCTCACTGTACAGGTCGCTAAGCTTATCGTCAGTCCAAGTGTGAGAGTCAACCACGCAGGAGTATCCCCCACCCAAAGGTAGGACCCAAGGGCAAGGGAACACGGGCCCGAAACACGCACGATAATAATCAGTAATATCCCCATATATCTCCATATGTGCCGGCATGGGACTCCCGAGATTCTGTTGAACTCACACTCAAACTACCCCACACCCCGTGGTCTACACCAAACGCCAACCATAAACACAAATACTCGTCGGTCCATGACAAGTCTACGCGAGAACTGGAGACAGAATCTCCATCAAGCATGTCTCGACTGATACCCAAGACAAATGGACAGTGTTTGGTGCCTTACCTGTGACACCCATACAAGTGCTTTCATAATCGTCACATACCAATTATAGTCACACTTATACACGTCCCACAGACGTCGACAATGCAATAAATCAATAGGGTCCACTGACTGGATACAAGTACGTGTCACTTTCACGTATCCATTCATGCTTAAACGCTAACGTACTTGCCACAATCAAACACTAATACCTAACACTGGGTAATGCACATGATCACTAGGTTACCAATGCAATGACATCTATATAATGTGATAAGAATACAATAATTAAGGCATGATTAATATATCATCAATCGGTGCCCTACCACTTGCATAATTTATCATAAATAATACATGCGAAATTTAGCGAAACAATGAACAGGGGATAAGTAGTATGTTTAATTATCTATCCATCAAAATTGGTTTCACTTTAATCAGGTTTCAGGATCACTAGGTATGGCCATTTCATTTTACGCGTTCACTGCTGGAAATCCGGTTTCAGAATCGGAAGTCCGTTTCGTAACTCATTTTAATCCCAGTTGGGATCGTATTTAGGTGACGCTATAGTTGAACAATATTTAGTATTGTCAGTTAGGTTTCCACCGCAATTAGCAGATAAGTAATATACTATGGCGATAGGGAGTTATGGACAGGTTATGTTCGATGTGTAAAATATGCCTCTGCAGAATTCAGCACAACGTTTCGACATTGTAAAATGAGTAAAAAAATATCAACAGTTGAGGAATCTAGTGAGACTAGTGGAGTAAGAAAGCCAACTCAATTTTCTACATAACGATATAGGGTTCCGTGCATTCTCATATTTGAACAGGAATATACAGGGGTTTAGAAACAAGGGTTAACCGGGATTTCCATTTTGGACTGCAGTCCAGAATCGTAATCCTCCGCAATTATCTCTATCATAGTATATTAAAATTCAGTGATCAATAGTATAACGTAGTAGGTTAAACAGTTAGCTTCGATACGAGCCATCGAACGCTAAAATCCGGTTTATACACAATTTATCATAAATGTTATAGTTTGGCATGTACGAAGGTATTCAGGTTTTACGATAGAATCTGGGACATCATTTTACATGAGCAAACGGCATCGTTTTGTAACCAAAGTCTTAAGGGATATTCGTTATAAGTCAGGCCACTCAATGTTATTTATTGCCGTCAATTTAACTTGGTTTGTAGGTCATGGTTTACATCGAACACTTGATTAATTAGAGCCGTGAAGGTAAATGCATAACAGTATATTAGCATGTAAAGCAAGTGAGGGGGTTCACTTGCCTTCGATCGCTTGATATGGAAGCGACGCCGCTGCAGGGTTTGTCCCGACACACGGGACGGCGCGATGCTGGTTATGGGCGCGCGGTGCGAGCACGGCGCGCGGTGACCCGGTACTGGACGCGGTGGCGACGCGGGTGCGATACGGCAGCGGGCGTGGTCCTGGCTCGGTGCGTGGCACGGTGCGACACGGAACTGGGCCTGGTGATGACACGGGCACGACACGGTGCTGGGTACGGAGTGGGTGTTGTCGTGGCACACAGGTGGGCACGGCACCACGCGGTAATGGGCACGGGGACTGGGTATGGGGCGCCGATACGTGAGTGGGTCTGCGATGGCACGGAGATAGGCACAGTATGGCATGGGGCGGGGAACGGCGTGACACAGGCTACTACATGACAACGATGGCTCAAAACAGTGACAATGCGGCAACTGCGAGGGTTTGGCCTCAGCTTAAACTTGACTGGGCTTGGGTTCGGCACAGTGGTGAACACGGGGTGTGGCGGAGACGGAGGTGATGGCCGGCGGAGATATTGGTGGCACGAGCAACGACGAAGCGGCGACGTTGGTTCAGGTGGCGGTGGGTACTCGGGTTTGATGGTGTCGCAATGTAGGCGTGGCTCACGTGTATTAGGTTCAGTCGGATGTAGCGAGGGGGTCGGCTCGAGGGCTGGTGGCGATGAGGTGGTTGTGGTGAGGGGCTGCGACAATGAAGTGGCGGTCGCAGAGGTGGTCGCGCTCGGGTGGCAGTAGGGAGCCGGCAGGTTAGGAGAAGGTGATGTTGTGAGTTGTGGAGGAGAGGGCTCGTTGGTGAGGTGGAGGAGAGCTCGACGAAGGAGGAAGCTCCGGTGGCCGATGGGCTGGTCGCGGTGAGTGGTGTTGGGGGCGCTTCGTGATGGATGCAGTGGCCTCAAGTTCGTCGGCGAGAATCTTGGTGGTCTTACGGGAGGTCGGTGAAGGAGAGGGATGAGGGGCTCGGTGTAAAGAGAAGGCGATGGTGAAGAAGGAGGTGAGGGTGTATCAAGGGGTGCAGTGAGGGGGAGGCAGTGAATGAGAAAACAGATAGAGAGACGTGGGGAGAGAGAGACGTGGGGAGAGAGGGCGAGGGTGAAGGGAGAGTACCATGGAGGGGAGCGGGGACGTAGTCGCGATGGGGAGTGGGTTTTGGGAACGTGCGCGAGAACGGGGGAGGGAAAACGAGCGGGAAAGATTTTAGTGAGGAAAAAGATGAGGTCGGGTCGGGTCGGGTAGTGGGCACGGGTTCGGGTTAGGAATTAGGAGAGGGTTAGGGGGGCTTGGGCCGGGCCGGAAAATTATAAAAAAAAAATAGGAAAAATAGAGGGGAAAGGAGATGGGCCGGAATAGATAAAAAGGAAAGGAAAAATGAATGGGAAAGGGGAAAGTTAAGATTCTGAGTTGGGTTAGGAAAAACTAATTTAAATAAAAGTTATACAAAATATATATATATATATATATATATATATATATATATATATATATATATATATTTATTTATTTATTTAAATCGGACTAGATCTGGATTAAAATCTGGAAAGATACGGAAAATTTGTAGAAAATTCAGGAAAATATCTGGAGACTTATTTATTAAAATATGCTAAATATTTATAGGGGACTGGGTATAGAAAAGGGAGAAATAATAAAGGGAAAAATAAGAAGGCTTCGAGTAATAGAATTAGTTTTAGGTAAACAGATTTAAGAAGGGAAATAGGATAAAGGAATTAGGATGTTTAAATACTTAAAATAATTATAAGTACAACTAGATAAACTTCTAAGTGACCCCTCTTATAAAAAAAACACGGCTATTGGCATATAGAAGAACTGGGTGCTACATCATACCACCCTTACAAAAATTTCGTTCTCGAAATTTAAAATAAAAGATAAGCTATAAAATAATAAGCGAAAAGCTACCACATCGAACACTAACATATAGTGGTTTACGTAAAAACAGTCAGATAAAAATTGAAGGTCTATATATGTATAAAAACTAACGTAACTAAAGGGGCAGGTCTAAGTAAGTACAAGGCAGAATCAACTATAAGGGTAAGCTACATGTACAAAAGAATAAAAGAATAGCAATTACAACCAATAGTTAAGGGTTTGCCAATAGGCCAAAGTATTTTAGAATAACTGTATCGATCAAACGATTTTAAAATAACTTAGAAACCCACGTGGTGAAACTAAGAGATATAGAGCAGAGTAAAATGTGTGATATATGGTTGCGCCATTGAAAATGTGAGGAATAGTAAAGCACTTAAAATGCATAAAACGGAAATAGTTAATAACACACACCTTTTGATAAATACAAAATAATGAAAACTAAATTTTCGAATAACGAAGTCCCTAAAAGTAATTATGGTAAAAGGAGATAGCACAAGAAATGTATAGGGCTGGCCAGGGTAGGGGTTACAATGGAGTATGGCCCACTCAAAAAGTCGGACTGTAGTACTTCAAACTGAATGTCGAAGAGACTGGGGTCGGGTCAGCACGGGGTGCAAGGGTGAACAGTCATGAATCTCCGGAGGGAGGAAGTTTATTGGGGCGGAAAACGGTAATGCATCATGCGAATCAAAAATCAAAAGATTAGTGAACTCAGCAATTTTATTATCATTCCAGAAAATTTCAAACAAGTTACACACGAAAGATAAAGGGTGGCCCTAAGCTATACCTAGATTTATTTGGCCTGAGGAGACAAAACTAAATTACGTCGGTCGCGGTTGTGGAAGTTCAGTAGGTTACGGTAGGCTCGCGCGCTCAGATAGGGGCATCCATTTTCATATCGCCTCGCAGAGATTGCCATTGGAGGTTCTTCTGCCATGGGGTCTTCTTCTCCTGGTCCTTCTTCCTCAGCTGGAGCTTCTTCTGCTTCTACGTGATTCTCTTCTTCTGGATCTTCTTCCATGGGATTTTCTTCCACTGGATTCTCCCTAAGGTCTTCATCCCCTGGATTTTCTTCTATCGGGTCCACCTCGAGGTCCTCTTCTTCGTCGCTCGAGTCACTGATCATGTCGATCTCTGGGGCTGCGAATCTCTCAACCTCGGAATCACGGTTTCCGAAAATAACCTATGGGCCGTTGATCTCGTCATCTGAATTTACCAGTATGTAGTTCAAGGAAACGCACGACCGCGTGTCCTCATCTAGTGGTGGCGCTGCTCCAGGGTGAGCCATGGCTTGAAAAGAAAGAGTCATAATTAGACAGTGGGACACATTAAGAAGATAACCAAGGATACGATAGCACACGGAAGACATGTTGTAGGCAAGGACTGAAAATCAAGATTTAGAATACTGATGCAATGAATAGTATAGGTAAAGTGAGTGGGAAGAGGACGATACATACATCACAACTCAGAATTTTATTACATTCAACTAAAAATTCAACGGATACAAGATCTCAAACGGAAAGAAAAATATTTACAAAAGAGTGACAACAATTTTTATTGAAAGCGGAAAGGCGATAATTCTTCTTTGATTTTTAGGCCGCTGCATTCTCGTCACGCGAGTTGAATCATGCGCTGGGTCCGCACTATCCTCGAAGCTCGAACTACGAAATAACCGTCACTTAGCCTGAGTGGAAAGTGTGGACGAATCTCCTCCTTGTAGCTCCTTCCTTTTAGGGCAACCATTGACAAGGTATTCGCTGGATCCGCAAATCAGGCACTGCCCTTTGGCGCTGCGACAATCTCTCTGAAGGTGTCCTGGCTTCTTGCAGTATCCACAACGTTGACTCTTCCGCTGCTTCCGTTGCTGGGGAATAAGTGGGTGCTTCATCTTCACCTCTTTTCCTTGTCTAACAGGGATCCCTTTACGATTGGAGGCTTCCGCTGGTGCCGGAGTCATCTGCCTTCTTAATCCTTCAGTTAACAGGTCGTTCGTTCGCTCCTGGGCTTCCTTCAGACTTTGCAGTACATTCAAAATCTCGACAGTCTGATTCTGGGGAGTGGAGATAGGGGGAGAGTCGTTGGAAGACATGGTCCTGAAACAACAATTTTAGAACGGCATACGGTACAAGGAGTAAAATCAGAATACAATGTGGATTAATCAAGGAAACCAGAATATCGGGTGAGGTGAAATTCAAACGAGTGGAAATCAAATGTAGAGCTCTAAGTCACCCAATAAAGTACAGTATCGTAACTATGCTGCAGTTCACAATCACAACCACGTAACTCTACTAAGTCACCCCAAAACTCTAGCGGATGGATCAAAATGTATAGCAGAACACACTATGTGAATTAAGATCAAGAATAACAAGTTTACAATCTAGACCGAAGGATGTCTTAGATTGTCAAGTACTACACGGAAACTGCAATCCCAATTGAAGCAAAACCTGGCTCTGATACCAACAAAACTATGTCACGCCCCGCTTCCCAAAATACGGAATACGAGGGGTTGACAAGGCCAGCCATGCTCCTACGGACAAGGAAATATCCTGCCGTAGTCACACTTCGGCTTCTAGCTTTACGTGATAATCAGTAATCAATGCATAGGTAATGAGAAATGCAGTCACTAAATCAAAAGAATTACAAAAGAACTAACCAGATGGAGATCAAGAGAGTTTAGCTCTGGGTAGCTGATCAAAATGTCCGCAATGTCCTCGAAGTACGTTAGGTCCTGGTCCAAGCTAGATCCACTTCTCACTCTGAGCATACATACTCAGGTCGTCAGAGCGGCACGATAGCAATATATATATAGATACAAGGGTAAACACGTGCAATAATGATGAATATGAAACAGTAATCACGGGATGATAGCATGATCAAGAAGTATCCAACACAGGTAGCTAATAGAGCAGGTAAACAGTGAAGCAGTAAACAGTATGGCAGGTATGTTGCATCAGTAAGCAATGCATGTCAATGTCACTAATCCTATCAGTCTCTAAGTCTCACTGTACAGGTCGCTAAGCATATCGTCAGTCCAAGTGTGAGAGTCAGCCACGCAGGAGTATCCCCCACCCAAAGGTAGGACCCAAGGGCAAGGGAACACGGGCCCGAAACACGCACGATAATAATCGGTAATATCCCCATATATCTCCATATGTGCCGGCATGGGACTCCCGAGATTCTGTTGAACTCACACTCAAACTACCCCACACCCCGTGGTCTACATCAAACGCCAACCATAAACTCAAATACCCGTCAATCCATGACAAGTCTACGCAAGAACTGGAGACAGAATCACCATCAAGCATGTCTCGACTGATACCCAAGATAAATGGACAGTGTTTGGTGCCTTACCTGTGACACCCATACAAGTGCTTCCATAATCATCCCATACCAATTATAGTCACACTTATACACGTCCCACAGACGTCGACAATGCAATAAATCAATAGCGTCCACTGATTGGGTACAAGTACGTGTCACTTTCACTTATCCATTCATACTTAAACGCTAACGTACTTGCCACAATAAAACACTAATACCTAACACTGGGTAATGCACATGATCACTAGGTTACCAATGCAATGACATCTATATAATGTGATGAGAATACAATAATTAAGGCGTGATTAAGATATCATCAATCGGTGCCCTACCACTTGCATAATTTATCATAAATCATACATGCGAAATTTAGCGAAACAATGAACAGGGGATAAGTAGTATGTTTAATTATCTATCCATCAAAATTAGTTTCACTTTAATCGGGTTTCAGGATCACTAGGTATGGCCATTTCATTTTACGAGTTCACTGCTGGAAATCCGGTTTCAGAATCGAAAGTCCGTTTCGTAACGCATTTTAATCCTAGTTGGGATCGTATTTAGGTGATTCTATAGTTGAACAATATTTAGAATTATCAGTTAGGTTTCCACCTCAATTGGAGGATAAGTAATATACTATGGTGATAGGGAGTTATGGACAGATTATGTTCGATGTGTAAAATCTGCCTCTGCAGAATTCAGCACAACGTTTCGACATTGTAAAATGAGTAAAAAAATATCAGCAGTTGAGGAATCCATTGATAACAATGGAGTAAGAAAGCCAACTCAATTTTCTACGTAATGATATAGGGTTCCGCGCATTCTCATATTTTAACAGGAATATACAGGGGTTTAGAAACAGGGGTTAACCAGGATTTCCATTCTGGACCGCAGTCCAGAATCGTAATCCTCCGCAATTATCTCTATCATATTGTATTAAAATTCAGTGATCAACAGTATAACGCAGTATGTTAAAAAGTTAGCTTCGATACGAGCCATCGAACGCTAAAATACGGTTTATACACAATTTATCATAAATGTTATAGTTTGGCATGTACGAAGGTTTTCAGGTTTTACGACAGAATCTGGGACATCATTTTACATGAGCAAACGGCATCGTTTTGTAACCAAAGTCTTAAGGGATATTCGTTATAACTCGGGCCACTCAATGTTATTTATTGCCGTCAATTTAACTGGATTTGTAGGTCATGGTTTATATCGAACACTTGATTAATTAGAGCAGTGAAGGTAAATGCATAACAGTATATTAGCATGTAAAGCAAGTGAGGGGGTTCACTTGCCTTCGATCGCTTGATATGGAAGCGACGTCGCTGCAGGGTTTTTCCCGACACACAGGACGGCGCGAAACTGGATACGGGCGCGCGGCGCGAGCGCGGCACTCGATGACCCGGTGCTGGACGCGGTGGCGATACGGCAGTGGGCGTGGTCCTGGCTCGGTGCGTGGCATGGTGCGATACGGAATTGGGCCTGGTGATGACACGGGCGCGACACGGTGCTGGGTACGGAGTGGGTGCTGTCGTGGCACACAGGTGGGCATGGCGCGATGCAAGAGTGGGCACGGGGACTGGGCACGGGGCGCGATACGTGAGTGGGTCTGCGATGGCACGGAGGTAGGCACAGTGTGGCACGGCGCGACATAGGCTACAGCATGATAGCGAGGGCTCGAAACAGTGACAGTGCGGCAACTGCGAGGGTTTGGCCTCAGCTCAAACTTGACTGGGCTTGGGTTCGGCACAGTGGTGAACACGGGGTGCGGCGGAGACGGAGGTGATGGTCGGCGGAGATATTGGTGGCATGAGCAACGACGAAGCGGCGGCGTTGGTTCCGGTGGCGGTGGGTACTCGAGTTTGATGGTGTCGCAATGTAGGTGGGGCTCACCTTTATTAGGTTCAGTCGGATGAAGTGAGGGGGTCGGCTCGAGGGCTGGTGGCGACGAGGTGGTTGTGGTGAGGGGCTACGACAATGAAGTGGCGGTCGCAGAGGTGGTCGCGCTTGGGTGGCAGTAGGGAGCCGGCGGGTTAGGAGAAGATGATGTTGTGGGTTGTGGAGGAGAGGGCTCGTCGGTGAGGAAGAGGAGAGCTCGACGAAGGAGGAAGCTCCGGTGGCCGATGGGCTGGTCGCGGTGAGTGGTGTTAGGGGCGCTTCGTGATGGATGCGGTGGCTTCAAGTTCGTCGGCGAGAATCTTGGTGGTCTTATGGGAGGTCGGTGAAGGAGAGGGAGGAGGGGCTCGGTGTAAAGAGAAGGCGATGGTGGCGAAGGAGGTGAGGATGTGTCAAGGGGTGCAGTGAGGGGGAGGTAGTGAGTGAGAAAAGAGAGAGAGACGTGGGGAGAGAGGGGGAGGGTGAAGGGAGAGTGCCGTGGAGGGGAGCGGGGACGTGGTCGCGACGGGGAGTAGGGTTCGGGAACGTGCGCAAGAACGGGGGAGGGAAAACGAGCGGGAAAGATTTTAGTGAGGAAGAAGATGAAGTCGGGTCGAGTCAGGTCGGGTAGTGGGCGCGGGTTCGGGTTAGGAATAAGGAGAGGGTTAGGGGGGCTTGGGCCGGGTCGGAAAATTATTTAAAAAAATAGGAAAAATGGAGGGGAAAGGAGATGGACCGGAATAGATAAAAAGGAAAGGAAAAATGAATTGGAAAGGGGAAAGTTAAGATTCTGAGTTGGGTTAGGAAAAACTAATTTAAATAAAAGTTATGCAAAATATATATATATATATATATATATATATATATATATATATATATATATTTAAATCGGACTAGATCTGGATTAAAATCTGGAAAGATACGGAAAATTTGTAGAAAATTCAGGAAAATATCTGGAGACTTATTTATTAAAATATGCTAAATATTTATAGGGGACTGGGTATAGAAAAGGGAGAAATAATAAAGGAAAAAATAAGAATGTTTCGAGTAATAGAATTAGTTTTAGGTAAACGGATTTAAGAAGGGAAATAGGATAAAGGAATTAGGTAGTTTAAATACTTAAAAATAATTATAAGTACAACTAGATAAGCTTCTAAGTGACCCTTCTTATAAAAAAAACACGGCTATTGGCATATGAAAGAACTGGGTGCTACATCATGAATTCAAAATGAATACAAGATACATGTCATAAAAAGAATCAAAATGGATACAAAATATTCTCTCATTCAGGAGTGAATACAAGAAAAGGAGAATATACAAAAAATCTATAAGCCGGCGGACGGTGCAATAAGTTCGTCAGTTCATCATTCCTCTGCTGGGCCTCGGCTTCAAGCTTTGTTATTGCCACGAGACGGGTCTCCACCTGAGACTGTTGAGCCTGATACGAGGTGAGCCGACTCTCAAGCTCCTTTTCAGCAACTTTATGAGCTTCAACCATCTCGCAGGTAATGATAACGGCTTTATCAATAGCTACCACCTCCGTGATAGCTTCTTGAAGCACCTGCCAAAGTTCGTATGCACGGGTGGTCTTAGCAGTGAGTTGGGCTTGAAGTTCCCCCAAAACATTTGAAGCTAGCTCCTTCTCCGAAAATTTTTGGTTGAGCCTCTTTTCGCAAAACTGAAGATTAGCAGCGCACCACTCAATCCACCCCCGCAAGCTCACCTTGGCAGTTAAGAGCTCAGAAGGAAGGTGTATACACTCGAGATTATGTAAGTAAGCCTCCACCCTGCGACAATAATCAACCCAAACATACACCAATATCTCATCATGATAAGTAGCAAGGAAGGGCAAAGAGGTATTGGCTTCGGCAGCAAATTCCGCGGCCGTAACAGAACTTCCAGCGCGAAGATCTTCAATATGGGCCGACAAGGAGTGAAAGCTTTGTCTCGCCATCCTTTCAGACGCACGTCGGGCATATGGTCCCGGTGGCATAGAGATTCGGGATTCTAACGGAGCCGGAGCTGGCAAAGCTGTTAAAGTTTATAACTAGTCGGCGAGACTAGCAAACATGGAATAAACAAAACAATACCAAGGGTAGAGTTTTACCTACCCACAGCCATACAAGGGGGGTTTGAAAGATCCCCAGGCCAATCAAGAATCTCCACTTCATCATCAGCTTCCAGAACTACAGAGGACATGTTAGCATCATCGAAAAAAAGTGATAATAAAGCAAAAGGGTCAAAGAACACAGACCTTGCCCGGAAGAAAGGACGATGCTTTGCGGGGATATCGCCCGTAGGGCAGCTATGTCAAGTAAGCGCTGGAAGGACTCCTGGGAGATAGGTCCACAATAGAAGCCGCCAATTCCCGTAGTTCTGAAAGGAAGAAAAGGTTCAGATAATCGAAAGACTATTAAAACAAAGTATAGAAGACTACCTTCGATGCTCTTCCCGCCTTGAACCGGAGGGATAGCAACCTCGGCAGCCTCCTCCATACCCTCAGGAACATCACCGGAGATATTTGCTGGTGTGACAGCTTCCAATTGAGGGGCAACAGCCACCACTTCAGGCTCCAATGAAGGGACGACGGTCTCAACTACCCTTTCCACAATCTCCAAGCCGTCACCAGAAAGATCAATTAGATCTACGACCGATAAGGGCATCTATTCTGGAAGAACAGGCACCGGGGGAATGGAGGCTACCAGTGGAAGCTCCACAGCAGGAATAGCAGCTATAACGATCTCCTCCGCACCTACCAATGCCTCATCAGAGACATTTATAGAATCCACAGTCAGGACGCGACTTGGGCCCAAATCCTCTGTCGTTGCTGAAGTCCCTGCAAAGTTTTTGCAAAGATAAGATGATATGAGAGTGATACAAACTACTTGCCAAAAGGAAAATAAGGAAAATGTGCATATCAATATGCCAGGATGCCTCTATTATAGCTTTTTCAAGCTGTCGTTTCTCCCTGAGGAAATGTGCTCGCCAAGCTTCGAAAGCAGATTCATGGCCACCGGTCTTCAATGCCAGCTCAACTTCGGAAGCGGCTGAGATGGGCTGCTTGAGGGCTTTTTCGTCTTCCCTTCGCAGAGGATCCATATGTACTCTCCGTAGCGAGGGGGGATCTTCGTAAAAGATAACCGGAGGGTAGGGCTTTTATGGGATGTGCACATTTTGGGTCTCATCATGCGAGCGCATTAAAGCTTCAGCTAATTGCACGGCTTCCTCAGCAGACGAGCCAGGGTATATAAGACCGTCATCCGGCTCTTGCATAGAAATGGGTTCTTCTTGAACAATAGGCTCAGATTCTAGCAAAAGGTCAAGCAAGCTGTTTTCTTCCTCCTTTTCGAACTGGAGCTAACACTGGAAGATGATCGCTTCATCCCCTTTGGTGCTTTGATACGGTGCTGCCCAACCTCGCCTTCAATATCCTCTTTTGGCGGTACTACCGGTGATGACATCTCCATTGATGACGCTGCAACTAATGAAACTACTGCTAGCGCCTTATCGGAAGCCTTTGCCTAGGCTTTA
The DNA here is from genome assembly GCA_030015575.1 of Agapanthus africanus. Taxonomy (NCBI): domain Eukaryota; kingdom Viridiplantae; phylum Streptophyta; class Magnoliopsida; order Asparagales; family Amaryllidaceae; genus Agapanthus; species Agapanthus africanus. The sequence continues at coordinate 14,605,017 of JASDDO010000014.1, forward strand.
GTGTGCATTGGTATACCAACTGTGGGAGGAGTCGATTCAGCATCCGCCGCCTCAGGGATAAGTAAGGCACTGTTACCCCTTAATGGAGGGCGAACCACTGTTCGCGGTCGCGGCGGACGCCCGTGGCTTGGGTCGGGGCGGGAGTGTAGGGTGTTTTCCGTCACCCCATTGAGATGGGAATGCGCGCGCGCTTGTCAGGCGCATTACAGATTCCCCCTGCCTAGGGTAGGCTGGGATTTATTGATTGTGGGGATCCGAATCTCCGGCAGCTGCAAACTAAGCTGTCGTTAATTACCCATCGCTTTTGGAGTGATGGAACCTCCGATTGATGGGTCAAACAGGTCATGCGAACTCAATGTGCAGTGTTGTGTTCTGAAGGGGTTTTGGATATATCGGGGGCCCCGCAGAGTTTTTACGGGGACAGTTTCGTAGAGTGTGTGTATGTGTGTGTGTGTATGCAAGTATATAAAAAGGAGAAAAAGCGTCCAAAGGACACGTGGGGGCCAGCGCCTCACGTGCATGGCATGCAGGCGCTGGGCGCTAGCACTCTGGGCGCTGGGCGCCCCACGCGCTTGGCACGTGGGTGCTAGCGCCAGCCCCACGCGCTTGGCACGTGGGCGCTAGCGCTCTGGGCGCTGAGCGCCATACGCGCTTGGCACGTGGGCGCTAGCGCTTTGGGTTTTGGGCGCCAGCGCCCCACATGCTTGGCACGCGGGCGCTGGGCGTCAACAAAAAAGGGACCTTTATCCCTGAACTGGGAGCTGTGCTCCCGATTTGACCCCTGGAGTTAAACTCCTAAAAAGAGATTAATTTATGGAGTTGAACTCCAACAGATCTTGAATGGAGTTAAACTCCTAAAAAAATTTAGAAATGATCAAAGGGGGCTGCTTTGTTTCTCCTCTTTGGTCCTGAATCTTCCCAAGATGGGATTTCTGGAGATGGGTCTCCTTCTTCTTCCTGTCGGTTGGTCGGATCTTGGAGAAAGGGGGTGAGATTTAAAAATCTCCCCTTTTTGAGATCTAATGAAAGATCTGAGCTCCCCTTTGTGGGTTTTGTGGTGAAAAACTATTTAGTTTTGGAAGTGGAAGAGTAAAATTCTTGATTTAACTCAAAAGAGAAAGAAGGTTTAGAACCTTGAGCAAAGAAGAGAAGGAGACACAAACCCTAGAGTTTTAGAAAATGAAAAGTTCTTCTTTATTTCAACATCGTGTTGCCTTATATAGGCTTACACATTTACATATAGCCCCTTGAACTTTACAAAATGTCATTTTGCCTATCACATGCCTCATGTGCTATTTATTTTTGCACATAAGCCATGGGCTTTACAACAATTTGGCTTTATGCCCATTTTGCTTACATTCATGCATAAAAAAATTACATCAAAATTATTTATTACATGATTTTTTATTTCGGCAAGGGAGAGGCCGGCCGCTTCATGTTCGGGCTCGATTCGGGCATGAGCCCACTTGATCTGAGCTTAGGCCCACCTGGCTTGGGGTTGACCTTGACTTTGACTTGGTCAACCGGGATGCAATATTCGACCCCAACAGGGAGCTCTATATCCGAAGAGTATCTGCTTCTCCTCGGCAATGACGGGACCAACTCGATGACGGTACCAACCCGTAAGAGACCCCACATGCCTTGGAAGATTACCAGCCTCGGGGATCATGAAACAGGAACCAGTGTTCAGCCGCATAAAATGATGGATAGAGTCGCGAATACCCGTCAGTGATGAAGTAGGCTCAACTAAGAACGCCTCAAAAGGAACACCTTGGTTATAACCTAACTGTTGGGCAAAACGGTGCGGATTATACCGCATAAAAAGAACCACGTTACTCTGACGAAATACCAAGAAACCCGGCCTAATCGAGTATAGATGCATAATCTCCTTAGGCTTTAAGGATGGTACTTCCCCTTTCGATAAATCAAATAGTTGCTGAACAGGTCCCGAAGGAGCAGAGAGGACTCGGTCGTTGAATATCATCCCACCTTCGTTAGCATACGGGTTAAGCAACACACGAAGGGCCCCTAGCTGAGTTGGATCAGGAGCAGAAGCATCCACCAATCTCATGAGCCGCGGGAAGGTGTAAGCGTCATAGAAATCTGGCCTCCGATGCGCTGCGAACTCCCCTAATACATGCATCTCGATCCACGACGTAAAGTATTGGAGGGAGAAACTCACAACATCTACACCCGGGGTCAAAATATTGGCCGCAGCGCTCAGCCCATGGTATAAGTGTGATAGCCCCGCGATGCCCATGGCCAGTCGTGTCCCTTCAGCCACGTGATGGGTAAGATAGATGACCGAAGCTCTCATGAAGTGACGATGCTCTTCGTCCATTCCGGGAGCCACAATTGAATCGAAGGACACGGCCGACAAGATCGGGATATAAAACTGCGGTAAATCTCCTTCTTTGGCCGGCAGTTTGTCTAGCCCAAACCCAAAATGGTCGTCGATGTTCGCAAACTTTGGAGCCGTCTTGGACAAAGCATCTTCGCGGATAAAGCAGGAAATGAAGCTCTCAAAAGTGACGTCATGTCCTTCCGACGCTGCGAATAGTTTCTCAAAAATAACCAAAACCTTGATTAAGCTAGGGTACTTATGGCGGACGGCGTTTGCAGTCGTCAAGCCGTCAAGCGAAGCCGGCATCGTCTCAAACACATACTCATCTGAAGGCAGCAACTCTTCATAATGCTTTCCCATGATTGGTAGTCCTGAAATCTCGCGAAACTCTTCCAATGAAATAGAGACATCGCAATCCCCTAGCAAGAAGGTGTTGGTGGGAAGATTCCACTGGTTCACAAAAGCTTTAACCCACCAGACATGAGAAAACTAATAATGAAAAAGGGATGCATACACCACCTGATAGAGCCCGGCCTTCTGCAATCGCGCACGATGGGCGGACAGAACATATCGAGCCCAGGGAAGATAGCCCGTTGGGTGGCGAGGGGTAAGCCCTATCTTATAAATTTGTCCTCAGGGTTGGGCTTCACCCTGACAAATGCGACGCCCCAAAATGTCTATGGCCGGCAAAGGCTGATTGGGTATCCCAGTTGTCGATGGCTCAAGTCGGCCTATAGGAGTCTAATCAGCTGCCTCCACCGCAAAAGCAGTTTGCGGACGCTCCATCGGCGAAATTGGATGAAGAGGCTCTGTTGGCACTTCGCAAATAAATTTGCGGCGACCCCGGATGATATGTCCATACCAAGTTCCCCACAAGTGCAAACTGGTACAGTCCCTGTCATGGGCCCTGATCATCGCCATTGCTTTTTCGTCCGACGGCGATTGTGGAAAAGCAGCGTCTGAGCGAGTAAAAGAAAAGTAGGGAAAAGAAGCCATTGTTCCTGAAATAAAGGGAGGAAAAACTATTAATGCAACTTATGCGTGTGTGTGTGTATGTGTGTGTGTATAAACAGCAGAAAAAAAATGACAAGAAGTTTATTCCATGGGACCATTGATTGCAAAAATAATGGACCCCACAAAATCAGTATAACGGCTCGCCAATCATGAGGCAGGGTAATCATTGTGAGAATAAAAAAAAAAGATTCTCAATAAATGCATATTGGAGTTTAAACGTCTTGGGACATCCTCACAAAAGAACACCTATTACAAACTTTGTCAAATGGGTAAAAATAAAGGAAAAACCCTGGAAAATATTTTCAAGAACACAGGGAAATCAAATTCCCGAATGGCCCTCTTGATCTTTCAGAGCTAAGCTCTTCGGTGAGAAATTAAATTTCTTTTATGCAATAGAATTAAATTCCAGAAACCCCACAAAGTGGAAATGAAAAATCAAATGCCATGAATCCTTAAAGGTCAGAGGAGGAATGTCTAAAGCATTAAGAGTTATTACTCAAAAATCACATGTTTAGATCCCTAAGAGATGGGTTTTAGAGGAGAGCAAAGCTTTCATGATGGATTTAAAATCCAGAAGTTTTCTTTAAAGGAAAAGGTTTCTCTAATGTTCGAGATTTTTACCTAGAAAAAGTTTCTTTTTCTAATAGAGTTTAACTCTGGAATTGCAATGGCAGAGAACTAAGCTCTGAAGAGGAGAATTAAATTCTCAAAGAAAATAAAGAAGGAAGAAGATGAAAGAACAGTGGCTTTCCAAAGGCCAAACCCTTGCATTTATAAGACGTAACAAGGGCGGTTCACCTCCTCGTTCCCCTAGGCCATCCGACGGCTGTAAAGGTGACAGCGTTGCACTCACGTACAAGCCACATGAGAACAACGCTGTGGGGGCATTTGTTCTCTTATGAAAAATAAATAATAAGTAAAAAGCAATGGGAAAATTCCCCAAATGGAGTATCACGTGCCCACACGTGATGCGCTTTGAAGCCAAGATTATAGACATTACGCTTAACAAATAAAGCTGAAACTAAGCCTCACGTGCAAGCACGTGAGCATCTGTATACAAGGTATATATGCGCCTTATTAAAAAACAAATAATTGGCAAAAAAGAAACTCACGTGTCAGCACGTGATTCTCTTTGTTGGGTTTGACTTCGTGGAGTCGCATGCTGCACGTGAGCGTTTCTAAATGCCTTCTGAGCCAATAGAATTAAATTCTAAATAAAGAGATCAGAACCCTATTTTGGAAATATTACCACCAATATTTCTAAACAAGAAAGATTGTGTTCTGTAAATCAGAGCACCGTTGGATCAAAAGATCCAATGGTGATTAAAAATTACCTAGATACAGAATAAGCTCTGTATTGGAAAATATTTTTCCAATCTTGTTAAAAAAAAGAAAATGTGTTCTGTAAAACAGGAGTCCCTGGATCAAAAGATCCAACGGTGGATAAAATCCCCGAATCAATCAAAAATCTCTTAATGAGAGATTTCCTTAACAAAAATCAACAAACTTGCATCTGCTATATAAAGGACTCGAGACTGAAGAGAGAGATACACAAGAAACAGATAGAAAACCCCCTGATAAGTTTAAAAGAAAAGAGAATTTAATTCTCTAGAGAGAAGAAAATATCCTTAAAGAAAAGAAGAAACCTTAGGTAAGAAGGAACAAAATACAGAGAACATCTTACTTCTTCTTCGCCTGCACAAAAGTTTAACTCTTCCAAAAGAACTTATTTCTTCCTCTGTTTGGGATCTGCAACAGCAGATCTTCCCACAAGTTGAGAATTTAATTCTCATCAGGGAGGTTCTGTTATGTAGATTCAAATATAGGGGAAAGAACTAAGTTCAAAGAATTTAATTCTTACAAGAACATATAGGAATCTAATTCCTCTAGTAAAACTATGGTTTAACTCTATATAAGAATTTAATTCTTATAAAACAATGGGCTTGAAAGTCTCAAAACTCAAGATCTCCATGCTCATAGAAAGATTAACACCCTCCATGATAATGGCATATCACGTGCTCCCACGTGAGCACCCTTGATAAACAAAAAAGAACAACTAAGAGCAGGTCACGTGTCTCCACGTGACCCCCCAATAAGTGCTTAGCACTTCCAAAAGAAAAAGGGAATAGATCCAAGATAGTTCCCATTTCGGGGGCGCCTCACGTGATCCCGCGTGACCTCCAGTAAGTGCTTAGCACTTCCAAAAGAAAAAGGGAATAAACCCAAAACAGTTCCCATTTCGGGGTAACCTCACGTGATCCCACATGACCCCCAATAGGACTTAGCATCTATGAAAGGAACAAGGGAATAACGCTAAAGAAGCAGCGCCAACTTTCAAGTGCCTCACGTGCCACGTGTGAGCGTCCCAGATTTCAGTGTTTAACACTGTTTTAAGGCAGCACGTGGAGGCACGTGAGCGCTGAGCATACATTAGTGTTTAACACTATAAGAAACCAACTTCAACCACAAATCAGTTAAGTTCCTCCTGAGATTAAATCTCCAAGCAAACCGAGTCTCTATGCTCAGAACTGATAACTCCTCGATTTGGAACCCGGTTCAAGGGTACATCTCTCCACACATCTGATATATGTCGTTGTAATCCTTCAACGTCTTCAGAGAGGTGGAGGGTCCCAATAACCAATAACTCTTGGCACACCCCCAAACCAATGAGCCAAAACAATATGGACTATGATGTCCTTAAACCCAATGGACCGCAACGGCCCTAAACTAAACTCTATGGACTATGAAGTCCTTAAACATGAACTATGATTTTTTAAACCCAATGGACCGCAACGTCCCTAAACTAAACTCTATGGACTATGATGTCCTTAAACCCAATGGACTGTAATGTCCCTAAGCTAAAACGATAGGGCCCAAATGCTCTTTCGAGGGATTAAAAGTGATCCTGAACCACCGTTAAGTAGATCTTAGTCCAATATTGGATTAACGTATCCTCAAAAAACATTTAAATTGATCTTGATCTCAAACGAGACTAACGATCCTTAAATCAGACCAAACCCAAATCAATGAAAATACGGATTTGGGCTAATCTCCGCCCTACGGGCGACAACACAAATTAGTCTCCGTATACAATCCGCGGGCAACCAACCAAAAATAAAACAAACACACATGATACGAAGTGACCTTCTGAAGCAGAAGAAATTGGTTATCGCTACGTGGTAACGTACTTAACTGCAGAGGCTTGCGCCTGCAGGAAAGAGCGTCCAATTAAAACACCGCTCACAACGAGGGGGAATCTGACGAAGTCTGCTGCAACGGCCGCATCTGTCCAAACCTCCGATACACGGTACCATAAATCAAATTGGTATCTTCGGAGAGGTGGACGGATAAAACCTAATAGCATCTGCCTCCAAATGCAGGCGAGACGTTTGTCTTCCCGGTTTCCGGCGGTAAACATGGATGTAATAAACAATAGGTTTTATTTTAGTGCCCCTGTGATGTAATTAATGTTTAGTTAATGAGAATAAATGTTTTTGCCTTTATTTATTATTTTGGTATATTGCTTGCATATTCTTTTTACACTTAACGTAACTGTATCGAGTTAGATCACCCTCGGTATAGTTAGGTCGTGGACCGAGCCACGTCACCGCTTCAGTACTTTGAAAAGCGGGGCGTGACAGTAACTGTATCGGGTAGAGTGTCTACTTAGTATGGTTACGTTGCGGGTCTCGTCACGTCTCTGCTCCAGTATCTCGGGAAGCGGGACGTGACATGAGGGGAAATAAAAAAGCTTGAATTCAAGCTCAACTACAGCTTACACACACGCACGTACACACACACAACGTTTATTTTTAGGCTAAATTCCTACTTGCTATCATGAAATATAGGCATTTTCTGAAAATAATATCATACACTTTCAAAATGATGGATTGATACCATAAATTTTCAAAAATATCAAAAAAAAACTGAGGAAAATTACAAAATTACCAAAATATCCATCTATTTTTTTTTTGCAAATATAGTCTTTTTTATTATATGTGAGGGGTATTTTGGTAATTTTGTAATTTTTCAAGGGTTTTTCTGATATTTTTGAAAGTTCATAGTATCAATTTATCATTTTGAAAGTTCAAGATATCATTTTGGGAAAATGCTTATAATTTATTGTAGCAATTTGAAATTTAGTCTTTTTTAAGTCGGGCTAGAGAATGCAAACTATGGTTTACAAGCCCCAAACTTCAAAAATGTAGTTTACAAAACTTTGATCAGATCGGAGATGAGATAACTGCAATTTTCTTAACATTTGGGATGAGATAACTACCGTTATCTCAACTCCAAAAAGGTAGCCAAACATGCTAATCTTAGGATTTTGGAGTTTGGCTTTGCTCACTTTACGAAACTACAATTTAGAAAACTTAACTCCATTCCCAAACAAAGCCTCAATATTTTGCAGAACGCCAAAAGATCCAAATCTTCAACAAAAAATTAAAATCAAAATTAAAGCGGCTAAAACAGAATTTTGAAATCTTTGAAAGCCACTTATTTTATTTATTTCCCCTCCCCCTTTTTTTAAATTAATTTTTATTATCCAAGCTATCTATTTTTAGTTTATTACTTGGTATGACAATCTAGTCAGTAACATCTCAAAAAACAAAGTTGATAAATTGAAGAATACACACATAATCAAAATATAAATACACCATTAAAATAAATCAATACAACGAAATCGAAAGCAGCTGCTCTTTTAAAAAGTACAATGGAATTACAGATTTTCCTCTTTTAATTGTTGAGAATGAAGGGGTGCCTATTCTGTTATGTTGAGGGTGATTTAGAATTCACGCCTCAACTTAATTAGCTATACTAGGGATTAGATCCTAATCCTCATAATTAACGTTTGTTTGCTTGACTTCTCACAATCCTCGTTGCCATCGCCGTCTTCATCATCAACAAGATTTACCGACATTTCATTGCAATGTGTAGAGATCGTGGTTGAAATCTTTAGCATCTTTGTTGTAGCTTTCCTCGTTGTATCAAAAAAACAACAATAAAAACTTTTTCGCTATAGGTCTTTTTTATTCTGAATAACTTTGGTTCAAAACATTCAAATTTATAGCATAATGCATGCTCAAAAACTTGGAACACATTCTTGGATGCAATAATTGTCCAAATCTTTAATAATCTTAAATTCATTCGTGTTGTTTCATTTTCCTTTTACTAAAGTGAATGTATCCATTGATTGGGGTACATTTACAATTATAATTACCTAATCACAAAAAGAATATACAGAGAATTTACAAATATTTATTAGTAAAAACCATAGGTTCACGGAACCTAATTAGTATTGGGGAAATCGATCCCCACAAACCAACGAGAACACAAGATAGCATATACAATATAATACAGAAAAGAAACGAATAACACGCCAGATATAACGTGGTTCGGGCATTTCAGCCTAGTCCATGGGACAATCGTCTTACTTGAGGTTTCATTATAATTAAATAATAATATACAAGAGAAATTCACTCTCACAACACTCTAATTACTCCTCTCCCTCCCTCTACAAGAGAAGGAGGTACACACAAACCCAAAGAGGACATTTTGGCACTCAATCCCCAACTCCTCTCAATGAAAGTATATATAGTGTTAACAATCTAACACTACATATCATCCATGATACCCCACACCAATGGATGGCCGGGCCCATAAGGCTCGAGTCCAAGTCGAACTCCTTTTAGGCATGTGAATGGATACGAGACGCATCCCAACAATCTCCATCTTGGCTCGAATCCGTGAGCCAAAACTCGGAGATGCAACAACGTCCTCGCAATCCGCTCCTCAGACATACACATGCACACACACCTGTTCCACCTGCCGGGAACATCTCATATTGTCATCACTGCCTCAAATACCAGCATCGTAATTAAACTAATTTGCTCCACCTCGGTCCAATTGCCAAGACCGCAAACTGAGACAAAACCTTATAACGTATACACCATGTGCCACACAATGTCTGCAAATAATCATACACTGAGGAAAATATGAGACACCATACCTCATCATGCACCATACTGCCTCAATATGGCTGAAGAATCTACATCGACCAACAAGAGAATACATCAACGCACCTCATCACATATCATCGATGCAACAAAACCACCAAAGAGCAATAACTACTCGTAACAAAGAAACTAGCCCAAACAGAATCAACCGTGAACCGCTTAAAAAAAATGCATGACATAACCCGATCAAATTTCATCATGGTTCAGAAGATAATATGTCATCAAAGTTTCAACGATGAACAAATCACACTAAATGTGATAAACCAAATCGCAACAAATGCGATAATACTGTAAATCTACGTTACCCACCCCGGTACTTGCGGAGAGGCGGAATAGGTAAAAATCTAATTTTTATCACAAGGTAACATAGACTAACCATGATGGATCTTTGCTAAACAAAAACTAACAAACTAACTACAAGTTCTAGCTACTAGGTTAGATGGTTATACCTAGTTCTTGAACTCGCTCTTTTCTTGTTGCGCTCCTCCTTGTTGCTAGCTCCTTGGAGTAGTGTAGACGGCTCCTCCTCTTCGTCTTCTCTTTGCCGAAGAAAGATCCACCCGAAATCCTCTACCTTGAGCTCCTACCTCAACCAAGAAGTAACTAGAGTGCTTGGCTTGCTAGACTAAGAACTCTCGAATGAGTAAAGAGGTGTTTTGATAGTTTTATCTCACAAAGCTCATGTTTTTCAATACATGAAACAAGAGAGCTTTGAGAGAGGAAGAGGAAGAGCTTTGCATGAGAGAGAAAGAGCAAGAGAGAATTAGCAAAAATAACAACCATTCTTTCATATGAGAGAATATGAGAATAATAATAATAATTAAAGAAAATTGTGATGGTTAGTTGAAGTGACCATTATCATCACATTTAATGCTAATTGCAAGCTTCAAGAAGTATCTTGCAAAAGAAATCATCATGGTCAAATGGTCAACAAAAGTCAAATGGTCAACCCAATCCTAACCATGGCACAATTATCCTTAATTAATATTATTAATCATATTTCTCATTCTCATTAGAGTTTAGAAAAAGTCAACTGTCAAAAACCCTAATGAGATTCCTCTGTCTCTGTCAACTGTGCATACACACCCGCATCCATGTTCCGAGGAACACAAATACAATGAGACAAAACCAATCGCAAAACAAATACTAGGATCTGGCTTAAACCAAAGCCCCCTAGTAATAACTACCCGGACACCAAACATGCACAAGTGAGCGAATGGGAACGAACCCCGTCGCAAAACCATGCGACCTCTACTCTGTTTTGCCCAAAAGCGAACAACCCTCTGTATGGGACTCTAAAGACTCGACACTACGCTGGCAGTGGGTTTAACTACAGGCCGCAAGCGGTACTAGCTGTACGTAACGGTCCCCAGGTAAATGCCGATAAGAAGACCGATGATGTGAACCCATCCGAACTCCTACTGAGCCTGAATGTAACAATCTCCGTACAGTCCGGTCTGTTCGTCTGAGAGTATCGCATGTCACGCCTAGGGGGGCGGTAAATGCCAGTCCCCTAACAGCGGTACAAGTCGTGTCGGAGTGTAGCCCAGAACACCCTGAGAAAACACTGGAAACGCTACCAGTATATCTCGCTTGCCCTGGCCAGGGACTTTGTGAAATGGCTCTCCTAGACACAGCGCAATATCAACCCCCAATACCGGGAAAGACGAATCTTATCTAACGGCTACTGCCTCCATGTGCTTCAGGACTGCACTCAACTACTACCTGTTTGCACGAATCCTTTGAGCCATGGTAGGGTAGTAATCAAAGTACAGTGGGAACACACTCGAGGCGAAGTAGCAGTGTCAAGTCGACGGACTAAGCTGTACTCCTGTCACCTGGGAACTGTTATCTGACGATAGGTATAGTACCAACCAACAGTTCCCGATGAGTCATGTCCAGTGTACTCGTAACCTAACGAGAACCCACATACTATCTCCAGTACAACGTACTAATGGCTGTGGGACAGACCATCTCCCCTGCTGGGATGAGAAGCGTATACGCTAGTCTACTTCGGAGTATCGATACCCCGTCTCGATAATCCTACAACTAAGGACCTGTATAAGGATATGCTTGTAGATTACCCAGCCCCCACTAGTGTGACTGCCATCACAACGCTGGTAATCAAGCAAAGATCCTAATGGCTCCACTAATATGTATAAGCTATATGCTAAAAGAAACATATGTACATATTGAAGTAGAAACAAACCAAGTAGCGTACTACCATTTTGAGCAAGATTTTATATACAACTGTGAATATCCCCAACTTCCATTAAGTAATATACAAACTAGTATGATACAGTAATGGCCTTTAGGGCATATACACTAACAATCTACCACTTGCACTAGGGCTATGTACTGGTGTATCAAAGACCTATTATCTCGAATAGCCTCTCGAACTGCGTCTGAGGTATGGCCTTTATGAATGGATCTGCAGTGTTATCTTCTGTAGCAACCCTCCGAACCTCGATCTCCCGGCGATTCACGATCTCCCTGATCAGGTGATACCGCCTCAAGATGTGTCTGGACTTCTGATGGGACCTGGGTTCCTTTGCTAAAGCTATAGCTCCGTTGTTGTCACAATACAAAGGTATTGGATCAACAATGGACAGAACCACCTGAAGTTGTATCAAGGACTTCCTCATCCAGACGGCTTCTTTTGCGGCATCAGATGCTGCGATATATTCCGCTTCCATCATCGAGTCAGCAACGGTTTCCTGTTTGGAACTCTTCCAACACACCGTCCTCCATTGAAGGTAAAGACATAACCCGACATGGATTTGGAGTCATCCTTATCACTCTGGAAGCTGGAGTCAGCAAAGGCCTCCATCTGGAGGTCTTTTCCGCCGTAAACCAAAAATATATCCTTAGTCCTTCTCAGGTACTTCAGAATGTTCTTTACCGCTATCCAATGCTTCTCCCCAGGGTTTGACTGATACTAGCTTACCACACTCAGTGCATAAGCTACATCTGGTCTGGTACACAACATCGCATACATTATAGAGCCTACCACAGAGGCGTAGGCTATAATAGACATGCGATCCCTTTCCAAATCAGTGTTGGGAGACATCTCTTTGGAGAGGTGATCCCGTGATAAGCCGGTAAATTACCGCGCTTGGAATCTTCCATACTGAATTTTTTCAGTATGGTGTCGATATACCTGGACTGTGAAAGTCCTAATATCCTTTTGGACCTATCACGATAGATCCGGATCCCCAGAATGTAAGAGGCATCACTCAGGTCTTTCATAGAGAACCTGTGTGATAAAAAGACGACCGGGAGATGTTCGCCTTTTTTTTAAGAATAGAAGGAGAAGGTTGGGAGATTCTTGAACAAGGTGGCTGTTCCCCCAATCAGAGCAAGGCTCTGTTTGAATTTTGAAAATTCAAATTTTGAAGCAACGCTTCGGTTCCCGTGCGCTGCGCGCAACGCGTCACGTGTCAGAAGTTGACACGGCAGCATATCGCCCAAGGCAGTGCGTCCAATCAGAGCAAGGCTCTTTAAAAAATATAAGCAACACTCAACTGCGCAAGCGCACGGCTGCGCGACACATGTCTGCGCAGTTGCGCAAGCACAACTGCGCAAGCGCACGGCTGCGCGACACGTGTCTGCGCAGTTGCGCAAGCACTGATGCGCAAGTGCTTCACTGCGCAACACGTGTCTGCGCAGTTGCGCAAGCGCAACTGCGCAAGCGCACGGCTGCGCGACACCTGTCTGCGTAGTTGCGCAAGCGCAGTTGCGCAAGCGCTTCACTGCGCGACACGTGCCACTCACTGGGAGAGTTGCGCAAAACAGAATAAATCTTGTTAAAACAAGAAGATTTTCTTGTATAAGGCAGGGGCCTTTGGATCAAAGATCCAACGGTGGGGAAAATTCCCCAAATCACTCAGGAAAAGATTTATGTAACAAATTTAACTAATTTATGAGCACTATAAAAAGGACCCAAGACCCCATTTCAAGAGAATAATCTGGTTTTAAAAAAAAGAAGAAGAAAGAAGAGAACTCTTGAGAACTCCTGGAGAACACAAAAAAGAAGGTAAAAACCTTTAAAAGAAGAGAGAATTCTCTTAGGAATAGATCATTAATCTAAGAAAAAGATCAGTGATCTTCAACAAATAAATAAAAATAATAAAAATAGTGCCTTGCACTTGCTATGAACCTTTGGTTCTCTGAAACAAGGAAAAACTTGTTTTTCTTTGATCCAAATCAGGGGATAAAAAGTGCCTTGCACTTCTGTTCTTGAATCTAAAAGATTCTTGGTGCTTTGCATAAATGCAATGCATTACTTGAAGGGCCAAGCCCAAATCAAAAAGACCTAGCAGGCCAAAATAAATTGCGAAGCAATAAAAAGGGCAGAGCCCAAATGAAATTGATGCTTTGCAAAAGGGCAGAGCCCAAAACAAATTGATGCTCTGCATCTTTTTCTTGGGCAAAGCCTAAATAAAAATAAAAAGAGATGCAATGCAAAAGCGAATAAATGTTAGAAATTTTCAACTGGACTTAGCCCAATCATGGCCATAAATCCTTAAATTAAATTGACTAAGCAAAATGGCTCTCCTAAATCAATCTACATCCGGCACGAGGGTAAATCTCCGAACTCCTTTAACATCCATCATTGTAATTCCTCAACGACGTCAAAGAGGTGACGGGTCCCAACGACCACATACCCATATTGGACCGAAACGTCCTTAAACTAATATCGGACCGAAACGTCCTTAAACTAATATCGGACCGAGACGTCCCTAAACTAATATCGGACCGAGACGTCCCTAAACTAATGTTGGACCACCACGTCCCTAAACTGGAATACGGACCACCACGTCCCCAAAACTGGAATGCGGACCACCACGTCCCTAAACTGGCGATGGACCACCACGTCCCTAAACTGGAATACGGACCACCACGTCCCCTAAACTGGAATGCGGACCACCACGTCCCTAAACTGGCGATGGACCACCACGTCCCTAAACTGGAAAACGGACCATTACGTCCCTAAACTGAAACAATAGAGCCTCCAAACGCTCTTTTACCGGATCTAAACGGTCCCGTTTAAGTTGATCTTAGCCCCAAACACGGCTAACATATCCTTAAACATTCAAATGGATTATAAAACTCCCAATCAACTCTAGTACGAGGGTACATCTCCGAGCTCCTCTGATACATGTCGTTGTAATCCTTCAACGACGTCAGAGAGGTGACGAGTCCCGATGGCCATACATTAAATTAATCACTACGTTAAGTTGATCTTAGTCTAAAACAGGACTAACGTATCCTTAACGAACGTTTAAGTTGATCTTAGCCGCAACGCGACTAATGCATCCTTAAACTAAAAACACCAAACCCAAATCTAAGTAAATACGGATTTGGACTAATCCACGTCCTACGGGCGACGGCATTACTCAGTCTCCGTATACAATCTACGGACAACCACAAACAAAACAAACACACACGACACGAAGTGAAATTCTGGAGAGAAAAAAAGTTGTTACCGCGATGCGGTAGCGTAATTAACTGCAGGGGCTTGCGCCTGCAGGGAAGAGCGTCCCCACAATCAAAAACCCCTCACCCTGAGGGGGAATCTGACGAAGTCTGCTACATCAGCCGTATCCGTCTAAACCTCCGATACACGGTGCCATAAATCAACTTGGAATCTTCGGAGAGATGGACGGATAAAACCAAATAGCATCTGCCCCAAATCTCAGCGTCAGGACATCGCGGTCTTGTGCGCCGCCATTCGGAGGGGAACAGATTCTGGCACGCCCGGTGGGACCTTTTCCTCTTTCCACTCCACACTTCGTGTGTCGTTTTCGCGAACCAATCACGGTTTGTTAAATGGTTGCCTTCGGATTTCAAGTTGCTAAGATTTGGCCTTTTGTCTGGCGCAGAACTCAAGAATCCATGGATTCTAACTGCACCAAATGCGCGAAGTACCACTGCAACGGACGCTCCACCTCACCGAGAGGTGTAACATATAGGCCCCAAGCGGCCTCTTTCCTCGCTCTGCCGGTTGAACAGGTGACCCAGGCCACCACTGGCCTGTTTTTCGGGACCATGGTCCCACCTACAAGCTTCTCTATGCCGACACCTGCACCGGAAGTGAACAAGAAGTCGGTGTTCGACCGGCTCACTGCTACCACGACCCCTGTCAACGGGTCGTCCGCTGAATCAGAACTCTAAATTGGCCGTCCCAAAGAGGGCAACGGCCGCTGTTTCGGAAGTCGTTAAGGCGGCTTCTCCCGCCAAAGAGTCAGTCTTTTCAAAACTGACAATTCCTGCTCCTACCCCTGCTCGAGGATCCGTCTTCGACAGGTTGAATATCATCCCTCAAAGGACAACCTCAGTCTTTGAGAGGTTAACACCAGCGGCACCCTGTTCAGACAGGGGGCAAAAAGAAGTCATCTCTATCTCTGAGCCGATCCCAACGGCTCGTCGTGCTCGACGTCGAAATTGGCAACGAGTGAGGAAGGCAGGGGGCAACTCCCCCTCAGGGCTAACTGTTCACACCATAATATTGTATTATTATATTCCCCATTCTTATTCTTTTTACAAATAAACAGGTGCTTTTGACGCATGTCTGCTACATATTACAGGTTACAGGCTCTTGGACAGAAAACAGTGAAAATGATGAAAAGACGATGCAAAAAGGGACTTTGACCAACAAATGGAAGGATCTTAATCAAGCCTACACAAAAGATCGGTACAAGGCAACGCAAGGTTCAAGATTACAAAGCAAACGGTTAAAAGTCCACTGCAATTATTCACTGGAGATCTGGAAGAAACATAGAAGCTATTTTAATAAAGAACCAAATAATAAGGAAGCCCAAAGATCCAAGGCCCAATACTTTCTTTTAAAGAGAAAGAGACATAAAATTTTACCAAAGCTTGAAGTCTACTTTGACTAGGTCTTCCTAAGGATATTTTAGTAAATGTAGACATGCAAATCAATTGTAACTTAGGGTTTCCTATTCTCTATAAATAGGAACTCTACTCATTGTAATTTCTTATGCCTCCCTATGCCTCCTTTTAATAATAAATTTTAGAATTCTTTTGGAGAGCATCGGTGTTTCTTTTCAATTCATGAATTCAGATCTGACAACCCTGCGTTGATGATTGGAGAGATGCATCTGTAAGTAGATTTAATTCCTTACTCTAGTTTAGATTTCAATTCTTGCCCTAGGTAATTTTTATTCTCTGCCCTAGATAAATGTTCTTCAATTCCCTAATGAGTGAGTAGTTTCCTCGCTTGTTAGGGTTAGGAATGGGGAAGGATTTGAGAGACGAAGATCTCTCATCTCTTTTATTTGCCAATCTTTTATGAAAATTAGAACTCCATGCATACCTTCTTATTCCGCTACCTACGGCACTCTACCCTCGAGGTAACGGTGATTCCGTAGTCTAAAGGCCTGGATTTTAAGGTTTTCCATGGAGGTTAGGATAAAGATTAAGAAAGGAAGGACAAGGATCTAGAGGAAGAATCAATCTTCCCAATCATCCTAATCCCCTTTGTTAAGATTTACCATAACACTAATATGATATCTTTAATTAAAGGCAATGGAAAGAGATGTAGATCTTTGTTTACCAAATTTTCCCTAAACCTAATCCTAGCAAGTTTCTAATCCTATTATCATACAACTTCAATTTTTAGATTTAATAATCAATCCGAACACCCTTCGGAATTAACTCGTTAGCGCGATTAGGAAATTCACAACATCCCTGTGGACCGACCCGTACTCACCGGCTAGCTGCAAAGCGACGCCGTTCTTGATTGCGGTTACAAATATTTTTGATCTATCTTTTAGAAAGCGCAAGCACGCTGAATCAATCAATCAAATGGCGCCGTTGCCGGGGATGGCGTAGAATTTTCTTTTCGCGATTTCGGGTTAATCAAAATTAAAAAAAAAATCATAAAAATCTGAAAAATCTAAGAAATATAAAAATATATCATCTGTTATTTTTGGAAAGGGTATCTTTGTGTGAATTTTGCAGGATCTACGCACAAATTCGGATCTGGAAATCTACAGAAAGTGAAACAGTAAATAGACGATCCGATCAACAGAAGATTGCAACAACAGAGGAACAGAAAAAAAATTCAGAGGACCGAGTCAACAAGTCAACCGCGCGATCTGGTGCAGCAAAAAGAAAAGAAAAGAAAAACCGACGCTGCCTTTCCAGCCGCGGAACCGCCGTGCGACCCAGCTTCTGGCCGCGGAACCGCCGCGGCCTGGTCGGGTTAAAAAAAAAAAAACAGAGGCAGAAGCGCGGTAAAAAAAAAAATCAATAAGTCTTCTGATCTCCTCCTCTGCAAATCTCCGATATATCTTCTGAAAAATCTCCTGCAGGATTCTTTGCGCTTTAAAAATCTTTCTCTTTCCAAATAACAATCTTGTGCAGGATTTTTGCGCCTAGATTAAAATAGAAATTGATTGCAAGTAATCTTTTTGTTGCACATCTTTTCTCGAAAATCTTTTTGCAACATTTTTTTTTCCAAATAAAGATTCTTTGTGATATGCTTAAGATAATAATTGATTGTAAGCGATCTTTTCTGATTTGCATATTCTTAATCTTTTTGCTAAAAATATCTTTCCAAATAAAGAGCAAACGGAAAAAGGAAAATTTTAATTAGAAAACTTGCAAATTTTGAAATTCACAAAAAAGATTTGATTGCAAGTGATTTACTGTTTTGCATATCTTTAATCGGACTTTAAGGGGCTTTTGACCAAATCAGATTGGGTGGGGATTTCATCACCCTTCCCAGGACCCCAGAAATCACATAAAGCATTTTGCATCGACCACAATTAATAAAAAAAATACTAGACTCGGCCCTAAGGAAATCGAGCTCAATAGGAAAAGAACTAGTATAGGCATCGACCGTTTATCCTAACTGATTTTACGGTGTCTAGGCTAGTGGTTTTTAATTAGGCCCACTGTCGTGGTGGTTCCTTCCCACTTACCTGGCCGCAATTGGCGGTGAAGAGGCGGTTTGAGGTCCTATTTCTAGCCCTTTGGAACAGTTAGGAGCTGTCTAGCTGACCTAGGTGACCCTAGATCTCGGACTGATTGTGCATTTCTGGTTATTTGCATTTGTGTCTTAGCCCTTTATCGAAAATTTTTGCAAAACAAATAAAAAAGAATAATAAGAGTCCTTTTTTTTTAAAAAAAAGGACTTGCAACTTTTGTCGCTGAGAAATCCTTGCACCACCTACCTTCTTCATCTTCTCTTTCTTCTAACATGGGTACCCCACATAACAAATCACTTGCCGATCTTTGGTATCCCGAACCTAATTTTGCGTCGTTCGGCAATTTGTTCGATCAATTTAAAGACGATCCTTCCATGCCTAAAATATCTTTGAAAGATCAAATAGAGGCGTCTAGGAGAAACAATTCGACTTTTCAACCCACTTTGTGTCAACCAAGTCAATCTTTACCACCTCCAATGTTGATACCACTTTTTCAAGTCCTTCTGTCACTCCTAAGCCGATGTCCATTGCTGAGCATATTGCTCAATCTCGCAGCCGATCTTTCACCCCTCTCTACACATCCAGTTATAGGGATCCGCACGACTATTCACCTTTTTATCCATATGTTGACCCTACCCCTGTCCTACCACCCACTTCCTACCAGTCCTACCCGACCTTACCACCTTCACTAGACATTGATTCTACACAGCCTGTTGGGAGTTTTGCATATCCACACAATTTCGAATCTTTTCCCGAAACCCCCTTACCACCAAAGTCTAGTTTGGAAAAGGCGTTGGAGGCGTATATCGCAGCAACAAACAAAATGGTTAGGAATGTGGAAGCGTCCGTGGCCGCGCTTATGCAACCTGCTGAACCGGTAGCTAGTTTCCCACTAGCACCAAATTTTTCAATGTATGAGGAGGCGGTTGGACAGAATAAGAATGAGAGAGGATTTCCAAATCACACCTACCCTTACCCAATTGAAGCCCACAACTCCAGTTTTCCATCGATTGTCCCAAATGATTTACCAGTTGAAAATAAAAATGAGTTGTGTGATTTTGTAGTGTTTGATTTGCCAGATTATGAAGAACCCCTTTCGAGTGAAACCGCACCTAATCCTTTCGATCTTTACACCTCCACTCTAGAACCTAAATCGATAGATATCCATGCTTTTGATGAGGTGTCTAAAGAAATTGATTTTCACTTGATTGAGGATATAGACGCCGGGAATATTTCGGATGATGAACCTGTCGATTTGCTTGAAATTTTATGTTCAAATCATCATCCTGAGTTATTAAATGTTTCTCCCGAATCTCATATGCGTCTAGATTTTGATGATAATGGCATGGATGAGTTGAATATTGAGGATAGTATTGTGGAGAGCCTTGAGGATAATATTGAGGTTGAATCATTTTTGTTTGATGTGTCTGATTTTCCAATTCATCCTCCTGAACCTTTGACTGTTATATCACCCTCCCTCCTTCCCATCATTCCGACCCCGCTTGAAGACTGTGAGCTTGAAACCTTTTCCTTTGAATCTGACACAATTCTCACAGACGATAACATTTACGAGTGTTTCACTTTTTCGGACGATGTTGATGACTCACCGCCCGAGTTTGAGTCCTTTACATTTTCAGATGAGCCATCAGACTCGGTTGATTATAGTAGTTTCGAACCATTAATGGAATCTTTCAAGTTCGAAACAGTTTACTACGGTGAGAAAGATACTATCCCTAATTCACTCCCTTTCGTCTTTCCCATTGTTCCGACCGAACAAATGACCGTTACGCTTTCATCTCCTATACCAAGTTCGGCGTACCCATGTTTTCTTGCGAATCTTGAGGGATTTGACCCCATTTCCCGATGGGTTGATAGGTTAGCGCAATCACTTATAACATATCGGTCATCACATATTGCGCTAATTTATTCACTCAATTTACACCCTCAAGATCGTACTCCACTTCCTTCGTCTTTTCGCCATTCTTCTCCCCCACCGAGACCATATTCTACCATTCTTATTTCCACACGGTCTCGCGTGCTTCTCATTTTCTTGCACCAACTATACCATTTCCACGATAAGATTTTTGAATGGTTGGTGCTAACCTTTGGCTTGTGTAAGGCCAAGCTTAAGTTTAGGGGAATCTTTGTATATATGTATATTTTTTGTTTTCTTTTTCTATAAAAAAATAAAATAA
This sequence comes from Agapanthus africanus, assembly GCA_030015575.1. Taxonomy (NCBI): domain Eukaryota; kingdom Viridiplantae; phylum Streptophyta; class Magnoliopsida; order Asparagales; family Amaryllidaceae; genus Agapanthus; species Agapanthus africanus. The sequence continues at coordinate 14,625,544 of JASDDO010000014.1, forward strand.
AAATTTCAAAACATTAAAAAATAAAAAAAAATTATAAATAAATAAACAGGGGAGTGCCGGTACGTCTTGGTTTAGCATGACAGTGAGGACTCTGTCAACTTCAAGTTTGGGGGTATGCTCGGTACGTCTTCTTCCTTCGCATTCATTTGTACATATTTTTTTTGCATTTGCATACTTATTTGAAAACCCATAAAAATTTGAAAAATTTCAAAAATTATAAAAATTAATGTATTCAATTTTGGCTAATTGACTTGAGTTTGACAGATAGGTTAACTGGCTAGGAACAACTAGATCTTAGACTTAGTGAATTAAAAACCCTAAAAATAACATTCCTTAAAGTTTAACGGTAGAAAGTATATGTCTTGTAGTTTATTTAGAAATAGGCAAATTTTGGGTTCACTTCTTGGGCTAAGTCGAAACAAGGGAAGAGTATTGATGTTCTTATTAGAGTATAAGTTTGAAAAATAATTTCTAGTTTAAGTCTAGATTCTGAAAACGTATACCCTACAATTTGCACAATCACGCACCTTGAAACTTGGAATAGTAGAAGAGACCTTGAAATACTCTTGTCTAAAGTCCTTAGTACGAAAATATGAAAATAAAAGAAAAAAAGTGAATAAAGAATAAAAAAATGGACACTAGTTTTTGTGATTACTTAAGGCTGTAAAAATAGAAAAATATTTAGCGAGGGTGCTTCATCACCTAGTGCCTTAGACCAACTGGTTTGGGAGTCACTGCTAAAGCCTTGGGTGTTGCAAAACTAGGAAGTACGCTTTAAAGTGCAAACGCATCTTGTAATCGGTTGTTGGTACCTCAAGAAGTATTAACAGTCGCATGAAGGATGTGTGAGCAAAATTCAATTAAATTCACCAACTAATTAGTACTTTGGACAACGGACGAGAGTACGATTGCTTGATTTGAATTTCCAAGTGTAGGGGTGATCTATACACACACGTAGGGGATATGTGATTGGAATTTAGATAAGAGAGAGGAATGAAAAATAGAACTTATATCTTTAATAGAGTTGATAAAAATTCTTAAGTGGAGATGGAACCCTAGAAGGAAAACTTAAGAGATGCCGAAAGCTAAGTAGGTCTACATAACATATATAATCTTAAGTTAAATAATGAGGAAGTGTGAAGAATATGGGTGGATAATTTACGGGTCGAAGATAATAGAATTCCTTGTTAGAAGACCTAATTGGAGAATTAAAGTTAATGGGCTGAATTGATAGGATTTTGTGGATAGTATCCGCTGAAAACCCTCAGGAGACAACACTCCTCCTACTAGGGACACCTAGAGGTTTAACGGCTTGTTGCACGAGCTCAGTGCAATCGCATTTCCCTGCGAAAGTGCGGTTAGGATATTAGTGAATAAAAATAAGTTTGCTCGAGGACGAGCAAAAGATAAGTTTGGGGGTATTTGTTCACACCATAATATTGTATTATTATATTCCCCATTCTTATTCTTTTTACAAATAAACAGGTGCTTTTGACGCATGTCTGCTACATATTACAGGTTACAGGTTCTTGGACAGAAAATAGTGAAAATGATGAAAAGACGATGCAAAAAGGGACTTTGACCAACAAATAGAAGGATCTTAATCAAGCATACACAAAAGATCGGTACAAGGCAACGCAAGGTCCAAGATTACAAAGCAAACGGTTAAAATTCCACTGCAATTATTCACTGGAGATCTGGAAGAAACATAGAAGCTATTTTAATAAAGAACCAAATAACAAGGAAGCCCAAAGATCCAAGGCCCAATACTTTCTTTTAAAGAGAAAGAGACATAAAATTTTACCAAAGCTTGAAGTCTACTTTGACTAGGTCTTCCTAAGGATATTTTGGTAAATGTAGACATGCAAATCAATTGTAACCTAGGGTTTCCTATTCTCTATAAATAGGAACTCTACTCATTGTAATTTCTTATGCCTCCATATGCCTCCTTTTAATAATAAATTTTAGAATTCTTTTGGAGAGCATCGGTGTTTCTTTTCAATTCATGAATTCAGATCTGACAACCCTGCGTTGATGATTGGAGAGATGCATCTGTAAGTAGATTTAATTCCTTGCTCTAGTTTAGATTTCAATTCTTGCCCTAGGTAATTTTTATTCTCTGCCCTAGATAAATGTTCTTCAATTCCCTAATGAGTGAGTAGTTTCCTCGCTTGTTAGGGTTAGGAATGGGGAAGGATTTGAGAGACGAAGATCTCTCATCTCTTTTCTTTGCCAATCTTTTATGAAAATTAGAACTCCATGCATACCTTCTTATTCCGCTCCCTACGGCACTCTACCCTCGAGGTAACGGTGATTCCGTAGTCTAAAGGCCCGGATTTTAAGGTTTTTCATGGAGGTTAGGGTAAAGATTAAGAAAGGAAGGACAAGGATCTAGAGGAAGAATCAATCTTCCCAATCATCCTAATCCCCTTTGTTAAGATTTACCATAACACTAATATGATATCTTTAATTAAAGGCAATGGAAAGAGATGTAGATCTTTGTTTACCAAATTTTCCCTAAACCTAATCCTAGCAAGTTTCTAATCCTAGTATCATACAACTTCAATTTTTAGATTTAATAATCAATCCGAACACCCTTCGGAATTAACTCGTTAGCGCGATTAGGAAATTCACAACATCCCTGTGGACCGACCCGTACTCACCGGCTAGCTGCAAAGCGACGCCGTTCTTGATTGCGGTTACAAATATTTTTGATCTATCTTTTAGAAAGCGCAAGCACGCTGAATCAATCAATCACTAACCCTACCTGCTCCAGTGGTGGAGGTCAACGCTGCTGTTCCAACTGGGAACAGCTTTGAATTGCTGAGGAAGGTGAGAAAGAACTCTCCAATTGCTACATTGAAAAGATCTCCTCCGCCTATGGAGAAAGCTCAGAAGACAAAGCAGGAACAGCCCCCTCAACGGCTGTCGTCAAAAATTTATAAAGTTTGGCGGAGGGTTCAAGACTCCGTGATTGACCCAGACCACTTTCATCGCCAGAAAAAGGCAAAGGTGGAAAAGGACAAAAACCGCCCCATTAAACAGCAGGGGGCAACAATTGCTAGGATGCCCACTTCAACGGCTCCTTCAACCTCAATGGTCCACAAAAGAAAAAGGCCAGAGAAAGCTCTCGTGACACTGGCAAAGGTTAAAAGCGGTGAACCCAAACGCCCCGAGTCAGGGGGCATAACAGTTCATACGGTTTATATGGTTTCTGGAAAGGAAGAAAGCCGCACTTCTACGGGTCACCGACCGCTCACCCGATCAGTGACCAAGGCTCAGGAGCAGCAACAGAAGCTCCAGGAAATGATGAACGCTATGGCCGCACTTACAGGGCCGAAAGAAACCCCGGAAACATCCTCAGAAGAACGTCAAGAACAAGAAACGGACGCCGAATTCCTTCGGCGCGTACTAGAGAAGAAAGACAAAGAAGCTGCGGAGCAGGCATCCAACATAAAGAAAATGGCCCTCCTGTTCCAGGATATGGTGGGTATGATGATTCAACAAGATCCACCTGCTGAAGATCCCCCGATCATTCTTGAAGTCGATAGGGGAGAGACATCAAATCCTCAGTCCGTTCTATCAACGGCTAAAGAGGATACAATCTCTAAAACTGATCTGGACGAATACATAGCCCAGCAAATAAGGGTTCATCATGCGGCCGAGGCAGCCGGCCATGTCGTAAAAACGGGGCGTCCGTATCCGGGCTGGTATGACCAAATCAAGTACCCGCCGGGTTACACAATTCCCAAGTTCCATGTCTACAAGGGGACCGGCAATCCCCATCAGCATGTTGCCCAATTCATGGCGCTTTGCGGTAACACCGGCGGTGATGACAAGCTCTTGCTCCGCCAGTTCGTTGGAAGTCTATCAGATACGGCGTTCGAGTGGTACTCTGAACTCCCTAATGATTCTATTAAAACCTTCGCAGAAATGGAGCTGCTGTTTACCCAACGTTTTGCAAGTGCCAGTGAACGTATCCCGATGACGGCACTGATTAACGCTAGGGTAAAACCCGGCAAGACATGGGTTCAGTACGCTATACGGTGGCGTAATCTATGGTCGAAGTGTGAACAGCGCATAGAAGAAGCCCCTGCGGTGGGAATGTTCGTTGGAACCCTTGATCCACAAGCAACCATCTCACAGTTTATGATGTTCTTTAAGCCGACTTCCTTCCAGGCTTTGATTGACAAACTAGCACAGATGGACCAGATGGGCCATAAACCCCCTCTCCCAAAGCCGGACTCCCGAAATGACAAAGGAAAGGGAAAAGCGATCGTTGTCGCTAATGCTCAACAACAACCGAGCGACTCGAAGCCGGTTGCTCGTCCAAACAATACGCGCCCGTACGTACCCCTTGAGGATAGGATGGGACGTCCTTATTCCTTCCCCCGCGATAAAACGAGGAGGCTATTCGAGCTGGCGTTGCGCAACAGACTCATAAATCTGCCAGATCCAAAACGCCCGTTGCAACCAAGTGACGTCAACGAGCCTAATTACTGCCCTTATCATCGAGTGCTAGGACATCCGATCGAAGACTGTTACGTTTTCAAAAATTGGCTTGAAAACCAGTACCGGTAGGGCAAGTTCGCGCTATCTGACAAATGGAAGGTGAATCCTCCGCAGCCCCACACCGCTAAGGGGACAAATACGCCGGGGGCAACATGCTCCGTCATTGAAGAAGCTCCTTGGGAGGTTGTATTATCAGCCAAAACGAGGAGAATGCTAAATGATCTTCGGACGTGTCCAGCGATCAAGTGGAAGAACCCATTAGAACCACAGGTCGTTGAGGGGATGTTGAAGCCACGTCCAACTTCAAAGACCAATGATGGGGGTTCAAGGGGTTCAAGCACTTGCAGCCAGTCGTCAAAGTCTTCGAAAAAGAAGAAGAAGTCCAAGAAGCCTGTAAAGCCTGGTGATAAGCGCACGGACTTACAAAAGCAAATTGACGCGCTGGAAGAATATAACCAAAAGGCGCGGACTCCCATCACGTTCCAAGAGTTCCTCAATCACGTCTTTCAAGAGGAAGATGAAGGAGAAAGTTCATCAGATGAATCCGAGGAAAATGTGGCGAGCTGTCATATGATCTCCCATTCGATCACGAACGATGAAGAGGCTTCTGGCACTAAAACGCTGGGGGCAGATACCGAATCAAGAATTCCGGAGCTATCAGTCGAAATGATTGAAGCGTTCCTTGACGAAGCTCGACTAAAAAGTAAAGCTGATCGAGAACGCGAAATGGCTATATTTGAAAGGGCCAAACGCCGACGACTTGATGAAAGAGCTGAGATAGTCCCGCTGGAGCGAAATGCCTCCGTCGTTGACAAAAGCCAATTCAAGATGAGGAAAAAGTTTGCTAAGGCCATATCAATGGGCATGAAGCTACCACCCTCTGAAGGAAACATCACCGATGAATCGGGAATGCACCCCTCCTATTGCTTGTACCACCAGAAGGTGTCGCATCCCACTAAAGAGTGTAAAGCTTTCGATAAGTGGTGGCAAGGATATGTTACTCACCGGCAACAATTTAAGAGGGAAAAACGCAAAGCTCGCCGAGAGCAGGGCAGAACGATCAAAGCGCTTGATAAAACTACCGGTGGATGTTGCATGATTGACGCCGGAGGATCACAAGTGCCTATATTTGGGAGCGATTCTGATGAGGAATTAGAGCTTGGCCCCCTCTTTAAAGAATCCACATCGGGGAAGGAAGAAGGACCGAAGGTTTACGAGAATATACAGCTACGCAATCGGACGCTACCTGAAAAGAATCTCGGACCCTTAAACAAGAGAGGCAAGGGGAAAGAGAAGGTCTCTGAAGACATCGCCTTGGATGACCGAGTTGCGGAAGAGTTAACCGCCAAGAACCCGCCAAAGAGGAGTAAGTGGATTACAATGTCTTGGCGCATCTGAGAAAGCTACCCTCACAACTTAGCATTCTTGATGCCTTGTTGCTATCAAAAGAGACGAGGGATTCTTTGATTAAGGCCCTACAAGATCCGGACCAGTTCCAAGCCTTCCTGGCCGAACAAAAGATGAAGGATGAATTGGAAGAGGTGCACACGGCCGATGTTGCTTTCGGCGATGAAGACCTTCTCCTCGGGACGCGCGAACACAATCGTCCCCTTTATGTCTCAGGATACTGCCATGATATAAAGATAGGTAAAATCTTGGTCGATAACGGATCGTCTGTTAATTTACTTAATGTGCGGGTGTTAAAGGAAATTTGCATGAACATCCAACACCTCGCCCGGGACAAGATCACCATCTCCGGTTTCGACTCCCAATCATCAAAAACTCTTGGATCTGTAATATTGACGTTACGCTTCGGGCTACTCGTCACAGACATTAAATTCCATGTCATAGATGCCAAGACGTGCTACAATGCTCTGCTCGGTCGACCATGGTTACACGAGTATAATATCATCCCTTCTACACAACATCAGTGTATGAAATATTGTAAGGATGGTCTCGAGTACACTGTGGCAGGAGAATTGAATCCGTTTTCCGTGAATGAAGTTCGCAAGTATGAAGATGCCAAATACTTCTTGCCGAGTTTCGAGGACACGGAAAGGTGTCACAAGCCGGAGAACAAGACTAACGCCACCATCCCTATCTTCGGCAGTGACACTGAGGAGGAAGAGGATATAATTTATGCGGGTCCATCCCAATCCGCCAAGCCGGGACCATCCGTTCCTTCATTGATCTTCGGTAGTGATTCGGAGGATGAAGTTCACGCTGTATTCCCTGCTCGGCTTTCAATACGGGCTTCTACCGATGAAGAGCGAAGCCTGCAGATAACCATGGTGCCGCTTGAACATTATAAAGAACTGGATGCACTCGACACCAACAGTGTGGAAGAATTGCAGACATTTTATGTCCCTCCCGGATGAAAAGGCGAGAAGGCAATCCTATTCTACCGTTCTGAAGAAAACAAGGTGGAAAAAGAAGTTTGGCATGGCGCGGATCCCACGCTCGACAGGCTTCAGCCTATCCGTCTTCCCAGATATTATACCGAAGGTTTGAAGAAACTGCTGAAACGCCAGGGGATATCCTTCACACAGACTGTTAGAAAGGCCAAATTCCATGACAAGGTTTGGAATGTTCCCGGGACTCAACGCAAACTGCCTAACGGGAGAATGGAAACAAAAGGGCTTGGGTACATCCGGTCAAAGAAACGAGAGCTAGTAAACAGCTGGTACGTCATGTATGACTTAGATGAAGAAACGGACGCTCAATGGGAGGACGCTAATCCTAAGCCAATAAAAGTTCCCGATGAAAAATTGCCCGGTCCATCATTTGAAGAACAAATGGACAGGCTTGTAAGGGAAGCTGGTCAAAAAGCCCGAGATGATCACAACCGCGAGACGGCCATCTATGAGAAAGCCAAGACGCAACGCCTTCTCCAACAGGCCGTGAAGGATGAAAATGCCACTCCTTGTCAACCTGCTACGAAAAGGGTTCGACACGAAAGCAAAAACAAGTTGAAAGGCAAAAAAGGCGCTCAACAACCACAAAGCAGAGCTAAGAAACCACGCATCCGAGAGTCGAGCGTTATTGATCTAGCCCTCATGAAGAAAATGGGTCGAGCATACTCATTCCCTCGGAACAAAACAAGGAAATACTTGATCTTGCTCTAAGACATCAAATGCTTACACTGCCAGAGTCTAAACACCCTGAGCAAGCAGGCGAAGTCTCCTACCCAAATTATTGCTCTTACCATCGAGTAGTAGGGCAACCGCTTGAAGATTGCTTCACCTTTAAGAATTGGGTTGAGGACCAGTATTAGCTTGGCAAATTCGCGTTGTCTGACAACTGGAGGATAGCGCCGCCACAAAAGCACGAACCCGAAAACACAAGAACAGAACCAAGTCCGCATTGGGATTGGCAGAAAATTCGCACTTGTCACGTGATAACGATATTAAAAGAAGAGTCCGAGGACATGAACAGCCTTCCCTGGTGCTTCGAAAACAGTAATGATGGGGTGATCTCAGAATTTCCCCCAGCTCCGAAAGAACTGGAGGATGGAATACATACAACTGCAAATAACCTCAAGAAAATTGAGTTGGGGACGGTAAACGATCCGCGACCGACATTTATCAGCGAGCTGCTGTCTGAAGAGAGAGTGGCGGCGTTAAAGGACGTCCTCATACAGCATAAAGATTGCTTCGCATGGAACTATTCCGAAATGCCAGGACTAGATCCGGAAGTTGCTGTACATAGACTGGCGATATCCCCGGGTGTCAAGCCAGTTAAATAAGCGCCGAGAAGAATGCGGCTCGAGCTCGAAATGAGCATCAACGCCGAAGTCAAAAAGCTGATAGACTCCGGCTTTATCCATGAAGTTCAATACCCTGAATGGATCGCTAACATCGTCCCGGTGATGAAGAAAAATGGGACGGTGCGCATATGCGTGGATTTTCGGGATCTTAATAAAGCCTGCCCGAAAGATGATTTGCCAGTGCCGGTCACCGAACTGATGATAGACAACACATCCACTCATGAGGTTTTCTCCTTCATGGATGGCTCATCAGGGTATAATCAAATAAAGATGCATCCCGAAGACCAGAAGCACACCGCCTTCAGGACCCCTCTAGGTATATTCTGTTATAAAGTGATGCCCTTCGGATTAAAGAACACCGGTGCCACTTACCAAAGGGCCATGACGAAGATCTTCGACGACCTTATACACGAAATCGTTGAATGTTATATCGACGATCTCGTGGTTAAAAGAAAATCATACGAGAAACATCTCGAGCATCTGAAGACTGTATTTCAACGCCTTCGGCAATACAACTTGAAGATGAATCCTCTTAAATGTGCGTTCGGGGTTTCCTCGGGCAAATTCCTGGGATTCATCGTCCAACACCGAGGTATTGAGATAGATCCGTCTAAAATCAAGGCGATCATGGAAATGCCTCCGCCGAGAACTCTCAAACAGTTGCGATCTCTCCAAGGGAAGCTCGCATACATACGGCGATTTATATCCAACCTTTCAGGAAAGTGCCGTCCTTACAGTCACCTGATGAAGAAGGGAACCCCGTTCGTCTGGGATCAAAAATGCCAAAGCGCACTAGACGGGATCAAGCAATACCTGCAGAACCCGCCGGTGTTGGCCGCTCCGGTCAAGGGAAAACCTCTCATTCTTTATACAACCGCCCTCGAAGGTTCCTTAGGCGCATTATGGGCACAAGAGAACGATCAAGGGAAAGAAAGAGCACTCTACTACTTAAGTCGAGTTCTGCTGGGGGCAGAAAGCAACTACTCTCCCATTGAAAAACACTGCCTGGCGTTGATCTTCGCAATAACAAAGCTTAGACACTATGCGTTGGCGCACGAAGTCCGTCTTATTTCAAAAGTGGACCCTCTCAAATATCTAATGTCAAAAGCCATATTGACAGGGCGACTCGCTAAATGGGCCCTGCTCTTGATGGAATTTTCGATAACATATCAACCTCTCAGGGCAGTGAAAGGCCAGGCCATCGCCGACTTCCTTGCTGAGCATCCCATACCTGCCGATTCTCCTCTAAATTGCGATTTGCCAGACAGACATGCGTTTGACGCAATCGACAGTGGTGATACCCGTTGGGAGCTTTATTTCGATGGAGCATCTTCCATGAAAAAGCACAAACAAAGTACGCCAATGATCAAATCGGGGGTAGGATTCATCTTTGTGACCCCACAAGGAGGAATAATGCGCTTCGCCTTCTCCTTAACAGAGCCGAGAACGAATAATGAAGCCGAATACGAAGCTCTGATAGCAGGCCTCGAGATCGCCATCGACATGAGAATTGAAAACCTCCTCATATACGGGGATTCTCAACTTGTCGTTAGTCAAGTAAACGGCGACTACCAAACGTGCAAGCCGGAGTTGGTGAAGTATGGCGAAAAGGTGCAACAACTGCTAACCCAAATTCCCTCCTATACTTTGGAGAGCATACCGCGCGCGGAAAATAGCAAAGCGGACGCACTAGCCAAACTTGCTAAAGAACTGGCTAACGAGAACCTCGATGACGTTAGAATCGTGGTACAAATCCGTCGAGTGCTTGCCCCAGCAGAAGTATAGCCGGAATCATCTGAAGAAAAAGGAGCGAACGAGGAGACAACCCTGCAAATAAAAGATTGGGAAAATACCGAGGACTGGAGAGAAGTCTTCATAGATTACTTCAAGTTCCACCGAATGCCTGAAAATGCGTCCATAAGACATCAGCTCGTGAAACGAGCTCTGTCTTTCGCCTTCGTCAACGATACTCTATACAAGAGGTCATTCGATCCTCTGTGGCTGAGATGCTTAGGACCTGACGAAGCGAGAAGGGTCGTCCAAGAAGTTCACGACGGACTCTGCGGTTCCCACCAAGCAGGCCCTAAGATGAAGTTGAAGATAAAACGGATGGGCTACTACTGGCCCACGATAATACAGGATTGCCTGGAATACGCGAAGCAATGTCACTCATGCCAAATTCATGGGGACTTCATCCATCAGCATCCCAATCCACTGCATCCAACAGTGGCTAGCTGGCCATTCGAAATGTGGGGAACTGACATAGTCGGCCCCATCGAACCAGCATCGTCCAAGGGACATCGTTTCATCTTGGCGACGACTGATTACTTCTCCAAATGGGCAGAGGCGGTACCGTTGAGGGAAGTGAAGACGGAGAACATCCTCCATTTCTTCAAAACGCATGTCATATACCGGTTTGGAACCCCGAGAAGGATCATCTCTGATAATGGGCCAGCCTACCGAAGTCATAAAATTAGCCGCTTCGCACAGCAGCACAATATAGACTGGAGATATTCCTCAGTCTATAATCCGTGGGCTAACGGTCTCGCTGAGGCCTTCAACAAGACCTTGACGAAAATTATGAAGAAAACGGTGTCCCGAAACAAGAGGGACTGGCATGAGAGGTTGCAAGAGGCTCTTTGGGCGTATCGAACCACGTTCAAGACGGCCACGAACACAACGCCCTACGCGTTAGTATTCGGCACACTACCCCTTGAAATAGAATTACCCTCTTTGCGAGTAGCAATTCACTACGAGCTGACGGATGAAGAAAATGCTCACCTCCGGTTTGAGGAGCTTGACGCCCTTGATGAAACCCGGCCCATAGCACAGCAAAATCTGGAAGCTTATAAAGCAAAGATGACGCGCTCATATGAAAGATTGATCCGGTCGAGGACATTCCGCCAAGGCGAACTTGTGTTAGTGGTCAAAAGGCATATGATCCCCAATCGCGCCAAGCGAGGAAAATTCGAGCCAAACTATGAAGGCCCATACATCATAGATAAGGTCTACCAGGGTGGGGCGTATCTACTCATGGACATGCACGGTGAAAGGCCTTTCAGGCCGATAAACGGTCGCTTCCTAAAAAAATACTATGCTTAATGAGCCACAGCCTAGGTCAATGGTAGATGACGACGACTATGTCCGCTTGCTATCTTCCTAAGCTCAAACTCTATCAGAAGTAGCCAGCCTTCTCAAGTGACGGACCGAAACGTCCTTAAACTAATAGCGGACCGAAACATCCTTAAAACTACTACCGCAGCATCCTTAGGCTGACGAGATGAATAAAAAAAAGGAGGAAAAGAAAATTAAAAATAAATAAATAATTAAAAAAAAACGGTATGTCCATAAGCAAAATGGGCACGAATGAAAACCCAAAAGGGCTCCGTGAGTAAAAACAGCAAGACTACCGGCGAGTGTTTGTGAAAACCTGAAAGGGCGCAACCTCGTTAAAGGACACTTATAAGGCCCTCTCGACCTTGTAAGGAGAAACCACCCGCGTGAGAGCCTTACGACTCACAAGGGAGCAACACACTTAGGGATCCTCACGATTCCTAGGGAGAAAATACACTTGCGAGATCCTCACGACTCGTAAGGAGAACTCTCTTATGGGACCCTCACGGCTCATAAGATTTGAAAGTCTTAAGTTACAGAGACCTAAACATGTGCTTGAGCAACCCCCACAACTTCCAATATTGCCCTACAAGTGACTCAGCATTGACCCTTGTATACAATCCACGGGCGCGAATAAACATTTCCCTAACCAAGGTCCATCCGTGACTGAGGATATGTTCGCATAACCCTTGTAAATCCCCTCGATTCACAAAGAGAAAACCCTCCTGTAAGATCCTTACGACTTACAGAGGAACAAAACACTTAGGAACCCTCACGATTCCTAAGGAGAAAATACACCTATAAAATCCTCACGACTTGTAGGGAGAAATAGCTTTGTGAGACCCTTACGGCTCATGAAGTCAAAAGCCTTAGTCGACAGGACCTTAACCCTGGTCGCTAAGCCTCCTTTGTTCGACAATGACAGAGGCAAATGATGATTCACTCCTGGCAATATCCCAGTTGTAGCGGTGCTGATGCCGAAATCGGTGTCCAATTTCAGGTTTACAGCGAAAAGCCAGTAGGCCGCACATGCATACGAAATAGCTGAAATGATGGGGCGACTTGCAATAAAAAAGCAGCAAGTAAAAATATATGCGTGAAGAAATAGCCGAAATGATTGGGCAACTCGCAATAAAAAGCAGCGAGTAAAAATAAAATAAACAGCCGAAATGATTGGGCACCGCGAAAAATAGCCGAAATGATTGGGCAATCGCGACCTTCGCGATACGAAAGCTGAAAGGATAGAGCATCGCGGAAATACAACAAAAAAAATGATGATGATAAAACTTTGGCCCTACAGTTAAGATCACATCGATTCCTGTATACAATCTAAGGGCGTAAACAAAGTGGGAACCATACTCTTCCAACAAATTCCTCGACTCACGGATACAAACACTCCTTGACGAGAGCCTCCTGATCCGCGTCGACCCGCAGAGCCACCAGAGCCTCTATGGGAACCCTCGACTCGTTTCAAACCCCAAGGAAATAAATAATCCTTGGCGCTTGGGAAACAAATAATCCCAGCAAATTCCTCGACTCACGGATACAAACACTCCTTGACGAGAGCCTCCTGATCCGTGTCGACCCGCAGAGCCACCAGAGCCTCTATGGGAACTCTCGACTCGTTTCAAACCCCAAGGAAACAAATAATCCTTGGCGCTTGGGAAACAAATAATCCCAGCAAATTCCTCGACTCACGGATACAAACACTCCTTGACGAGAGCCTCCTGATCCGCGTCGACCCGCAGAGCCACCAGAGCCTCTATGGGAACCCTCGACTCGTTTCAAACCCCAAGGAAACAAATAATCCTTGGCGCTTGGGAAACAAATAATCCTAGCAAATTTCTCGACTCACGGATACAAACACTCCTTGACGAGAGCCTCCTGATCCACGTCGACCCGCAGAACCACCAGAGCCTCTATGGGAACCCTCGACTCGTTTCAAACCCCAAGGAAATAAATAATCCTTGGCGCTTGGGAAACAAATAATCCCTAGCAAACTCCTCGACTCACGGATACAAACACTCCATGACGAGAGCTTCTTAACTCATGTCAGCTGTTCCGCTACAACTGCAAACAGATCCCCGATTCGTCTCAATTTGTAAGAAGAAGTCTCAGACAGCAAGGATTGAAAAGCTTGCTTTTTGAGCAATGGGGCCCTGCAAGTCAATCCAAACTGGTCTCTTGCATACTATTCACGGGTCTCACTCTCCGAAGTCGAATTTCGACGAGGAGGGAAACAACCACTTACGAATCCTCTCGGCTCGTAAGAGGGAAAATTCTCTTATAAGATCCTTACGACTTATAAGAGAAAACCACACTTAAGAATTCTCACGATTCCTAAGGAGGAAATCCACCTATGAGATCCTCTCGATTCGTAGGGAGAAAAGCCTCTATGAGACCCTCACGGCTCATAGAATTGAAAAGTCTTAGGCAGTAGACCTGAACCTGCGGCCTAAGCCATCGCTATTTCCTGAGGAAGTCGGAATACTCGTTTTAGACATCCATCAACCATGGTTATTAAGACAGCCTGCTAACATTAAAAGAAAGAAGATGACAGAAAGAATATCCGGTTTACATTTGACCTGGCATGCGTGACGCGTTCACTTATGCATGGACAGAAGACTCAGGACGAGAAATAAGACAAGCTGAAATAGAAAGGGGGAGGGTTTCCATTCATACCGCTAAAAATTTTTACAAGCATAAAAATAATGAATAAGAAGCATTATTCAAATTATTACAACGGTATAACCTCAGAGCCGGGGCACGGATTGAGGAAATCAAAAGTAAGGCCATCCAGAGTTCTTCTGGCCTTTCTAATTATTCTTATGCGCAGTCTTTCGCGCTCCTCTGTATCGAGATCATCGGCGAGCCCTCCTGGCCTTTGATAAGCAGCAACTATCGTCGTCTGCTGGAAGACTTGGTGTAGGATGTCAATAAGGCTGTCCCGCCGTTTCTTTGAGATCAGCCCTGTCAGGTGCACTGAATGCACCTTGTCTTCGGCGTCATCCAGCGCGTTGAGCGGTAAGGCCTCATGAAGACCCGGAAGTGCTCTCCATATGGCTCCCAACACGACTTTCAAAAGGGCTGAACAACAAGGCAACAGCCAACCACCGCTTGCGTTCAGACGACCCATAACTTCTACACATTCAGCGTCTGTAAACTCCTGGTTTTGTTGACGACCCTGAGCGCGGATATCGTCGTAGGTAATGAACTCGTGCAAACTGTATAGATGCTACGCCGCCATTATGCCTGGAGGAAATATTACAGGAAGATCAGCAATAGAAAAGCAATAATATACATAGAGGACTAAATTCCTAGAGAGCGAAACTATGTTCAAGGATAAAGTCCCCTGGATGAAAGCTCTGCTGGTTAAGATTAATCTAAGAATCGATTTTACCTAAAGTTTTCCTAAAAACTTTGAAAAAAAAAATGGAGGAGCAAGGCACCGGAATTCTTGAAGGCAAGAACAAAGCTCTGAGGTCTTCGAAAATAGAAATCTGAAAGATGATAAATATCTTGGGGGGACGAAAGGTCCTATTTATAGGCATCAAGTGCCTCTTCGACTTCCAAGAGTTGTCACGGCAGTTTACCCTAATCGGAGCAAACTTCTGTTCAAATTCCAAGGCGGGAGATGAAGCAACGCTTCGTCTTCCCCCAATCAGAGCAAAGCTCTGTCTTGAAAATTAATTTAATGAAGCGACGCTTCAGATTATTTGCGCTGCGCAATACGCCACGTGTCTGACGCAGACGCATCAGCGCGACGCCCAAAACAGCGCACCCAATCAAAGCAAAGCTCTATTTCAAGCAAAACTAAAGGAAGCAACGCTTCAGCAGCGTATGCGCAGTGCGCTGCGTGACACGTGTCGGCGCAGTTGCGCTGCACTGTGCGCTGTGCGACACGTGTCATGCCCTGGAGCATTTGCACCAAACAAAAATTAAGGTTCTGAAGAAATCTTTTCTGTTATTGTTAAAACAAGAGAATTATCTTCTGTAAAACAGAAGCCCTTGGATCAAAGATCCGGCAGTGGGGGAAATCCCGCCAAAGCTTTCAGAAAAGGGATTTCTTCAACAAATTGAACTTATTTCTTAATTTGCGAGATGAGGTCTCAAGCAGTGAGGATTGAAAAGCTTGCTTTTTGAGCAATGGGGCCCTGCAAGTCAATCCAAACTGGTCTCTTGCATACTATTCACGGGTCTCACTCTCCGAAGTCGAATTTCGACGAGGAGGGAAGCAACCGCTTACGAATCCTCTCGACTCGTAAGAGGGAAATTCCTCTTATAGGATCCTTACGACTTATAAGAGAAAACCACACTTAGGAATCCTCACGATTCCTAAGGAGAAAATCCACCTATGAGATCCTCTCGATCCGTAGGGAGAAAGTCTCTCTGAGACCCTCACGGCTCATGGAGTTGAAAAGTCTTAGGCAGCAGATCTGAACCTGCGGCCTAAGCCATCGCTATTTCTTAAGAAAGTTAAGATGCATGCCCTATTATCCGTCAACCATGGTTACTAAGGTGGCACACTGACAACAAAAGAAAGAAAAGGGCGGAGAAATGACACAGGACATTACAAAAATGTGTATCTTTTATTCATAAATATTGATTGAGTACAGGATACATTGTACTAAAGAACAAAAAATATGCATATATTCTACAAGTACAAATGATACAAGGAGGACTACAGAGAAGGAAGCGTCTTGCATAGATTTAGCAATTGCTCGCATACTTCCTTCCACGCCTTCTCTTGATCGGCTACCACCGCCAGCTCCGCCTCCACTTGGGCTCGTTGCTGCAAGACAGACGCAAGCTGCTCCCTGACGACTTGATAAGCAGCTTCCCGACCTGGGGTATTGCGCTCCGCTACGTCAAGCTACCGCTTCAAGTTTAGCCCATGGGAGATGCGCTCCAAGGGACCCTCAAAGATAGTCTTCACTTGGGCAGCGTTTGTTTCAGCCTCAGCACGCAGATGGGCCGTTTCGTTCGAGGTCTTTTGGCATTCCCTTAGCTTTAAGGCTGCTTCTTGCTCCAAATGGCAGAAGTGAGAAGTGCTTTGCTCCAGCCAAGTTGTCCGTTGGGTGCTCAGGGCTAAAACTTCGGGAGAGGGGCACGTCGACTCCAGCCGGTATAGACATGCCTCGATCCCCCTGCAGTGACTAACCCAAGATTCGACGACGCCTTCGTTATGAAAATTTACGAGCGCCGCCAACATCGGGTTAACCTCCACAGCGAAATCTGCGGCAGAAGGGAGAGCGTCCATGTTGAGCTCTTCGATGTACCCGCTCAGCATACCCAAACTCATCGCAGCACCCTTTGAAGACGGACGTTTCAAGAAAGGGCCTGCCGGTGAAAGGACGCGAGACTCAAAAGGGACCGGAGCCGGAACAATAGCTGCAACACAAAACATGGTCAAACGATGGTTCAAGAGATGTTGAAGGGTTACCAAAAAAAGGAAATTTACTATACCAGCTGCAACGGACGGCAAAACCGGAAAGGCCGGTAGCGCGGCAGATCCTGCATCCCCTCCTTCGATTTGTGGCACTGCAATAAGGAAAAGGAAAAGTCAGAAATCATCCCATTGCTAAAGAAGGGGATAAATAAAGACATTGTAGTGAACGTATACTCACCGGCACCACTAGAGGGAGAAGCGAGTTCGGATGGGAAGGAGAAGTGTGGGAGCAACACTTGATATAAATGATCAAAGAGCACTCCTGAAAGGGCACAATGGTATAATGTTAGTACAAAAGCTACATGTTTAAAAGATTAACGCATGAGTCGTAAGTCCATACCTTCCAACATCCGCGATGGTACAAGGGAAGGTGGGGAGGTGACCACCGCCAAAGCAGTAGTTGACGGTGCTCCTTCGAGCAATGGAGCGTCAGCACTGGCCGCACCTGCAAAGACAAACTTGTTAGAAGAGATCGCGAGATATATAAAAAGAAGAACGCTGGTAACTCAAAGTTTACCCGACGAGCTGCCAGCCGAAACTGAAGCAATCCCCTCTTCTGTTGACACGAGACCACCGCCCGTAGCCTCATCACCCGACTCGATGGGAACCGTTGTTGTGCTCGCAAGCCCTGGAGACGGCAAGGAACCATACGCGGGGAGGGCTATGATTGGAGTATTGCCAGATTCCAGAGAAGGAGCGGCTGGCTCGTCCTCAGGAATCATGGCCACCTCACCCGCTACTCCTTCGAGTCCTGCGGTCACGGTTGTCTCGTCCGCCGTCGCCGCGAGGTCTCCAACCTCAAGCGCCTCGCCCTCTACCGCCTTCGGCTCGGTTAAGACAATCATCTCATCTTCCGCCACTTCAGGTGCGGCGTCAATGACCCTCTCGGCGGCGGATCCCTCAACCTCTGTTTCAGGCCCCGTGGCCCCAACGACGCGCCCCACCGTCGGCTCGGGCTCGGCAAGCGCCGCTTCCGCCGTTTCCTCGGGACCAACGGTCTCCGCCTCCCCCTCAGTCGGACTAGGCCCTGCAAGATGGAATGCATATGAGCCAATGGCTTTATAATTCTTACAACAAAGCTCTAAAAGAAATATTACCTGAAGAGGATTTATCGTTTGCACTTCGGGCCGCGCGCACCGCTTGCCTATGAGCAGTAGATAGGGCGACAGGGGCCTCTTCAGAAGGAGTGTCAACGCGAGGAATAGTGCTAGGGCCCGCTCCCGCGGCCAAAGCAGCTCTGCGCGCCTTTGCTTCGCGTCTCAAACGCTTCCGCTCCTCCCGAGCCGTTGAGACGGATGCCACTAGGGCTTCTCTAATTGAGGTGTCCTCGTCCGTGAATAAGGAAGCCTCCAAATTTTTCAAGGCATCCCTCGTCGTCTTGTCAAGCCGAGACTCTTGTGGCAACTTCGACGAAGCCGGGACTTCGATGAAGGACTCGGGAAGGATCCCTGCGTCAATTGATACAACCCCTGCAAAGAAACAAAGAAAGTTAGGTTGACCATCAGAAAAGATGACGAACTTTCCCTATAAAAAAGAAAGGGTGGGACATACCAACGCCTGCTAGGACACGCTTTTTCTCCTCTTCCTGGAAGGTCTTCAAAGAGGCAGCAATGGCCTCTTCAGTAGAAACATCTGTTGAGAATGAGGCAAATATTAGCTAAGGATAATAATAAAAAGTGCAATAAAATGACGAAGAAAGTGGCTGATGATTACCTGACTCAGCGAGTTTACTTAACATCGCTTCGAGCCTCGCCGATCGCTCCGAAGCTGTAATGGCGGCAGCCAAATTGGTGTCCGCAGGGTCTACCAAGAAGCCTTCGTTGCTTCCGTATTCACATATGCCTTCGGTGGGAGGAGCCGCAGGCTTTAAGCTGAGGATCGCATCGAGGGAAAGGGCGGACTTCTTCTTCTTCTGCCGTCCACCAGCTTTAGATCCACCCGGAGCAGATTTGCGCTTGGCAGTCACTTTAGGGCGGCGGGTCCCGATATCTGCTCCTGCGCCAGACCCTGGCGATACCACATTAACCGTCTTCGTGGGAGCACGGGGCGCCTGTGGTGCATCCACCGTAGTAGGCAGCGGCAACCCCCACGGAGGACTCAACACGCGTGGTCGATCTACTCCAGCATCTTTTAGCAGAGGGACGACCGGGAGCCTAGGCTGCAAAGGGGCCTTGCGATCGCCGCCGGGAGGCGCACCCCTACGGTCAACCAGCATACGCTTCTCCGTTAAGATAATTGGGCCCATCGCGTGCGCATACCAGGCCACATATGAATTAAGCATCTTAGGGGCACAGCTGGGTTCACTAATGAAGAAATAGGAACCTGTGTTAAGCCGTGTAAAATGATGCATCGCATTCTTTATCCCCTCTGGGCCGACCACGGGCGTTTCGAAGAAAGCTTCCAGCGGGATCCCTTGGTTGTAGCCTGACTGCCGGGCAAATCGGTGTGGGTTATACCTCATAAACAAGGCTGTCTTATTCTGCCTAAACACTAGATAGCCGGGCCGGATGGAGTAGAGATGAAGGATTTCCCGAGCTTTCAGTACAGAAGCCCCATCTTTGAAGTCATCACGCAGGGGCACCACTGATTTGGTGGTCTCTGAGCCTATGGTGATGACCTTATCCACAAAGGAAACCTTTGCCCCGACCAGATGTGGACGAAGGAGCAACCCTCTAGACTCCCGTGGGGCTGGAACCACAATTGAAGCCCCGACCAACCGCATGACTCTCGGGAGTCTGTATTTCTCGAAGAGCGGAGGAGTCTTGTAGGCACCAAACACTCCTCGCACGTGCATCTCCATCCAAGAAATAAAATAGTGCATCGGGAAGTTGGCAGGCTGTACCCCAGGCTCACTAGCGTCCGTCGCTACGCTAAGTCCATTGTAAAGGTAAGCCAATCCGGCGATCCCTACCGATAACTACAAACCGGCCACCATTCGATGTGCCGGGTAAAGACGGAGGGCCGCATGAGGCGCGGGTGCATGGGGAGTGCGAAGCTGCATAACCAGATTCCCAAGAACCCTATGAAAAAGGTCTCCTCGTCCATGCCAGGAACGGCGATCTCTGAGAAAGGGACGCTGGCAGTGTTGGGGAGATAAAAATTCCGCTGGTCACTTTTCGATGTAGGTCGGCGGTCCAAGCCAAAACCAAAAGGGTCAACAAGCTGAGCGAACTTCTCGCTCTGCTCTGATAGGAACTCCGGGCGAATAAAACGAGCAATGAAATCCGCAAAACTGACGCCCCGGTCGCCCGATTCCAAATGGAGTTCCTCATAGATCTCCAACACCTTCACCAAGCCCGGATGCTGATGTTGAATGGCATTCTCCGGAGTTAAGTCAAACACCAGCTGCTTAGTGGCAAAGACGTACTCGTCAGGAGGAAGCAGCTCCTTGTAGTGCTCCCCCCTCATTGGTAGACCTGAAATCTCAGCAAATTCCTCCAAAGAGATGGAGACTTCCTTATCCGCCATCAGGAAAGTGTGGGTGGGGATGTTCCATTGTTCAATAAAAGCCTTCATCCACCATGTTGGAGGAGAAGGATACTCGAAAAGCGAAACGTAGATAGCCGAGTATAAACCAATCGTCGTCAGGTGAGCCCTTTTCGCCGCTAAGATGTAGCGGGCCCAATGCAAATAGCCGGCAAGCGGTCGCGGGATCAGTCCAATATTATAAGCCTGTCCCCAAGGGCATGCTTCACCCTGACAGATTCGCCTCCCCAAGATGTCTATCGCCGGCGGCGGCTGCACTGGGATGGCACCAATGGCAGGCTGGAGGAGATCGTCAGAATTCCAATTTTTAACCTCCACGGCATACTTCACCGGGGGCTCGTCCGCATAAGGGATCATAACTATGGGCTCAGAGGGCGAGGCGGAGCTGAAGCTGCGACGGCCTTGGATGATTTGGCTGTACCACCTTCCCCACAGGTGAAGTTTCTTGCACTCGGGATCATGATCTTTAATCAAGGCAAACGCCACCCGGTCCACTGGCGAATGGGGGAACCCTCCTTCCGAGCGAACGAAAGGGAAAGACAAATCTTCAGACATGTTTCCTGCAGAAAAAGCAAGAAAATAATAACCGTTAGTGTTCTAATGCTTCACATTTTAAAGTCCTACATCATACTGCAATGCAGTGGGTAAGGGACCAAAGGGGGACCCACAAAATCTAGATGACGGCGCATCATTTGATAAGACAGTCCCATCGTTTGATGAGACTGTCAGTTAATGAAAAAGACCCCCAAGAGAATATCCTCATTGGGGGGGAAATCCCTAGAGACAAGGAGAAAATCTCCTCTTTTAGAGCAAAGCTCTGTCACGGAGTGACATTTGTCAGACTCTGGTCTCAAGGGAATAAAACTTCCTAAAAAAAAGAGCCTAGCTCTGTAGTAGTAATAAAAACTATAACTCCTAAGGATTAGAAAAAAAATTTGGGGATCTTAAAAATCCATGAAAACTTTTAGGAGTTCTCTATTTGATCTATGAGCAGGGCTCTGTTCATGGGTTAAAACCCAGAAACAAGATCTCTGTAAATTTTTGAGAGCAAGGCTCTGTGGATGAAACCCCAAAGGGGTCTTCTTTAGATCAAAGATCTATGAGAGCAAGGCTCTTTTGAAGAAACCCCAAAAGGGGTTTTCTTTAGATCAGAGATCTATAAGAGCAAGGCTCTGTTAATTAAATTTAATTTAAATTTTTACCTAGAGTGATTCTAAGTTCTGAACTTTAAAGTTCTTGGGAAGAAGCAAGAGCAAGGCTCCGAGAGTTTTTTAAGCAAGAGCAAGGCTCTGAATCAAAGTTTTGGAAACGGTAAGAAAATTTTAAGGACCAAGGGTCCCATTTATAGACGCCTGCGTCTCTTCACCTGACCTCCATGATCCAACGGTCGGGGTCTTGCCACCGCTGCACTCACGTGCGCGCCACGTGAGCGCAATGGTGGGGGGGCATTTGTTCCCCCAATCAGAGCAAGGCTCTGTTTGAATTTTGAAAATTCAAATTTTGAAGCAACGCTTCGGTTCCCGTGCGCTGCGCGCAACGCGCCACGTGTCAGAAGTTGACACGGCAGCACATCGCCCAAGGCAGTGCGTCCAATCAGAGCAAGGCTCTTTAAAAAACATAAGCAACACTCAACTGCGCAAGCGCACGGCTGCGCGACACGTGTCTGCGCAGTTGCGCAAGCACAACTGCGCAAGCGCACGGCTGCGCGACACGTGTCTGCGCAGTTGCGCAAGCGCTGTTGCGCAAGTGCTTCACTGTGCGACACGTGTCTGCGCAGTTGCGCAAGCACAACTGCGCAAGCGCACGGCTGAGCGACACATGTCTGCGCAGTTGCGCAAGCACAACTGCGCAAGCGCACGGCTGCGCGACACGTGTCTGCGCAGTTGCGCAAGCGCTATTGCACAAGTGCTTCACTGCGCGACACGTGTCTGCGCAGTTGCGCAAGCGCTTCACTGCGCGACACGTGTCACTCACTAGGAGAGTTGCGCAAAACAGAATAAATCTTGTTAAAACAAGAAGATTTTCTTGTATAAGGCAGGGGCCTTTGGATCAAAGATCCAACGGTGGGGAAAATTCCCCAAATCACTCAGGAAAAGATTTATGTAACAAATTTAACTAATTTATGAGCACTATAAAAAGGACCCAAGACCCCATTTCAAGAGAATAATCTGGTTTTTAAAAAAAAAAGAAGAAAGAAGAGAACTCTTGAGAACTCCTGGAGAACACAAAAAGAAGGTAAAAACCTTTAAAAGAAGAGAGAATTCTCTTAGGAATAGATCATTAATCTAAGAAAAAGATCAGTGATCTTCAACAAATAAATAAAAATAATAAAAATAGTGCCTTGCACTTGCTATGAACCTTTGGTTCTCTGAAACAAGGAAAAACTTGTTTTTCTTTAATCCAAATCAGGGGATAAAAAGTGTCTTGCACTTCTGTTCTTGAATCTAAAAGATTCTTGGTGCTTTGCATAAATGCAATGCATTACTTGAAGGGCCAAGCCTAAATCAAAAAGACCTAGCAGGCCAAAATAAATTGCAAAGCAATAAAAAGGGCAGAGCCCAAATGAAATTGATGCTTTGCAAAAGGGCAGAGCCCAAAACAAATTGATGCTCTGCATCTTTTTCTTGGGCAAAGCCTAAATAAAAATAAAAAGAGATGCAATGCAAAAGCGAATAAATGTTAGACATTTTCAACTGGACTTAGCCCAATCATGGCCATAAGTCCTTAAATTAAATTGACTGAGCAAAATGGCTCTCCTAAATCAATCTACATCCGGCACGAGGGTACATCTCCGAACTCCTTTGACATCCATCGTTGTAATTCCTCAACGACGTCAAAGAGGTGACGGGTCCCAACGACCACATACCACATATCGGACCGAGACGTCCCTAAACTAATATCGGACCGAGACGTCCCTAAACTAATATCGGACCGAGACGTCCCTAAACTAATGTTGGACCACCACGTCCCTAAACTGGAATACGGACCACCACGTCCCCAAAACTGAAATGCGGACCACCACGTCCCTAAACTGGCGATGGACCACCACGTCCCCTAAACTGGAATACGGACCACCACGTCCCCTAAACTGGAATGCGGACCACCACGTCCCTAAACTGGCGATGGACCACCACGTCCCTAAACTGGAAAACGGACCATTACGTCCCTAAACTGAAACAATAGAGCCTCCAAACGCTCTTTTACCGGATCTAAACGGTCCCGTTTAAGTTGATCTTAGCCCCAAACACGGCTAACGTATCCTTAAACATTCAAATGGATTATAAAACTCCCAATCAACTTTGGTACGAGGGTACATCTCCGAGCTCCTCTGATACATGTCGTTGTAATCTTTCAACGACGTCAGAGAGGTGACGAGTCCCAATGGCCATACATTAAATTAATCACTACGTTAAGTTGATCTTAGTCTAAAACAGGACTAACGTATCCTTAACGAACGTTTAAGTTGATCTTAGCCGCAACGCGACTAATGCATCCTTAAACTAAAAACACCAAACCCAAATCTAAGTAAATACGGATTTGGACTAATCCACGTCCTACGGGCGACGGCATTACTCAGTCTCCGTATACAATCCACGGGCAACCACAAACAAAACAAACACACACGACACGAAGTGAAATTCTGGAGAAGGAGAAAGTTGTTACCGCGATGCGGTAGCGTAATTAACTGCAGGGGCTTGCGCCTGTAAGGAAGAGCGTCCCCACAATCAAAAACCCCTCACCCTGAGGGGGAATCTGACGAAGTCTGCTACATCGGCCGTATCCGTCTAAACCTCCGATACACGGTGCCATAAATTAACTTGGAATCTTCGTAGAGATGGACGGATAAAACCAAATAGCATCTGCCCCGAATCTCAGCGTCAGGACATCGCGGTCTTGTACGCCGCCATTCGGAGGGGAACAGTGGAATAAGCCCCCGGCGCTTGAGGGCTCCCCTAAGATTGTTTTCTTTTTCAACGTGAGAGAGCGAAGGAGCCTTCGCGAGCGGAACATAAGTCGAACGAGTGGAACGGCGCAAAGCCAAGAAATCTGTTAAACAACTCTGTCCAGCGAGCTCGGACAAGAGAGTGGTTGCCCAAAGGCGACCACGAACGATAGGGTTTTAAGTCGAACGAGTGGAATGGAGACCAGGGCAAGTGAAGCGAAGGAAGGAACTGACGGAGCGGAACGATAGGGTTTTATGTTGTTCGAGTCACCAAAGACTGATGATGATCCTAAGAACGTGCAAAGGATCGAAGGGGCCATTACTCGCTTGTTGAGGAATGCACTTACAAGCAAGGCTTAACTCGTCTCAATATGTTGGATTGACTGCACCACTTTGACAGATTGTAGCATAGGAATGTCATTTCCTATCAAGAGAATGCCATCCACGTATAAAACGAGGAATACGACAGTACGTGCTACCATCTTACTATGAATACATAACTCATCTGGATTTTTGATAAAGCCAAATTCTTTGACTGTCTCCTCAAAACAGATGTTCCAACTCCGCGATGCCTGCTTCAGTCCATAAATGGACTTAAGCAACTTGCACGCCTTCCCGCTGCTCCCACTCTGAATGAAACCCTTTGGCCGGTCCATATAGACACACTCCTCTAAATTTCCATTTAGAAAAGCGGTTTTTACGTCCATCTGCCAAATCTCATAATCGTGGAAGGCAGCAATGGCAAGAAGGATCCGAATGGATTTGAGCATAGCCACTGGAGAAAAGGTTTCGTCATAGTCCAAACCAGATCTTTGACGAAAACCTTTTGCAACAAGTCTAGCCTTATAGGTTTCAACCTGTCCATCTACACCAATCTTCCTTTTGAAGATCCATTTGCAGCCTACGGGTTTTACCCCTTCTGGAGCAACGTCCAAAGTCCATACTTTGTTGGTGTACATGGACTCCATTTCGGTCCGCATTGCATCTAGCCATTTTACTGAGTCAGTGCTCTGAATGGCCTGCTGGAAGCTAGTCGGCTCATCATTATCAATGATGCAATCCTCTCTATCCCCGTCTATGAGAAAATCGTAGTATCTCTCGGACGGATGAGACTGCCTACTACTCCTGCGGAGCGGCGCAGGAATGTCCTGTTCTTTCGAACCTTCTGGTTCTACTAAGCTTTCAGTAATAGCTTGTGGTTCTGGAATTTCTTCCAGTTCTATTGCGCTCCCACTTATCTGATTTTCTAAAAATTCAGTTTCCAAGGAGCAGGCATAACGAGAAACAAATACCTTTTGTTCCTCTGCGTAATAGAAGAAATATCCCTTGGAGTTCTTTGGATATCCCACAAACTTGCATTGTACTAAGCGTGCCTCGAGTTTGTCCGCATGCTGCTTTTTGACAAAAGCTGGACATCCCATGTCTTAATGTGTTTAAGATAGGGTTTCTTCCCACTCCACATCTGATATGGTGTGGTAGGCACAATCTTAGTTGGAACTCGGTTCAAAAGATATACAGCTGATTCTAGTGCATATCCCCAGAAAGATCGCGGCAACTCAGCATTACTCATCATGGAATGTACCATATCCAATAGGGTTCGGTTCCTTCTTTCCGATACACCATTGTGTTGTGGTGTGTATGGAGGAGTAAGTTGAGAGAGAATTCCATTCTCTTTTAGGTAACCCAGGAACTCGGCACTCAAGTATTCACCACCTCGATCAGATCTCAATGTCTTGATACTTTTGCCTGTTTGTTTTTCTACTTCATTCTTGTATTCCTGGAATTTTTCAAAGGCTTCAGATTTATACTTCATTAAGAAGACATGTCCATACCTTGAAAAAATCATCCGTAAATGTAATGAAGTAAGAATAACCACTTCGCGCATGTGTAGATATTGGATCTGTAAGTCCATATTGCGACCCCCGGTTCTTACGGGGAGGCGGAAACGGTATAAAAAACAAATTTTTATCGCAAGAGGCAACATGGACTGAACAAGGTCGGGATCGTGTCTAAACTAAACTAGCAAACTTGCTAAAGAGAGTTAGCTACTCGGATGAAGGTTATACCTAAACTTGAACTCCTTCTTCTTCAAACCTTATAGAGGTTGATGGTTCTTGCCTCGTAGCCTTCTTCCATCGAAGATGGATCCACCTGAGGGTTCAACCTTTGGGCTCTTCCTCGATCTTTGAGTGAACTAGGGTTTCCGGCTTGCTAAACCTTGAACCTAGAATGAGTAGAGAGTATCTAGGGGTTGTTTTCTTTTCAAGGTGAGGGATTCTCAACACATGAGAAGGAGTCACCTTGAGCTTGAGGAAGAAGAAGATGAAGTGAGGAGAGAGAAGCTAAATGAGATAATGAGCTATCTTTTTCTTTCTTGCAACCATAATGCCAAAAGAAAAAGAATTATCTAAATAATAATAATTCAAAATAAGAATAGTTGATGGTAATTTGGAATGACCACTATCATGCTTCATTAAATGAAATGTAAGCATGAATCAAGGAGGATCTTTACAAAGCATGATGGTGGTCAACATTCAACCATGGTCAACAAGTCAACCATGGTCAACAAGTCAACAAAATCAACCATAACATAATTCTCATTTAATTACTATTATTAATAGATAATCCATAAATCCATTAGGGTTTGGAAAATGATAACTGTCAATTGTGCATACGCACCCGTTCCGAAACCCTAATGAAAGTCATCTTCCTCCTCCTCAAATAACTGTGCATACACACCTGCATTCTTGTTCCGAGGAACATGAATACTGAGAGATAAAAGCAACCCCAAAACATATACCAGTATCCGGCTCAAACCAGAGCCCGCTGGCAATATCCGTCCGGACTCCAAACGTGCACAAGTGCGCGGAGGAGAACGAACCCTGTCGCAAAACCATGCGACCTCTACTCTGTTTTGCCCAGAGGCGAATACCCTCTGTGTGGGACTCTAAAGACTCGACACTACGCTGGCAGTGGGTTTAACCACAGACCGCAAGCGGCACTAGCTGTGCGTAACGGTCCCCAGGTAGATGTCGACAAGAAGGCTGACGAGGTGAAACCCCATCTGAACTCCTACTGAGTCTGAATGTGACAGTCTCCGTACAGTCTGGTCTGTTCGTCTGATACATCGCATGTCGGGCCTAGGGGGCGGTAAAACGTCAGTCCCCCAATAGTGGTACAAGTCGTGTCGGAGTGAAGCCCAAAACACCCTGAGATAACACTGGAAACCTACCAGTATATCTCGCTTGCCCTGGCCAGGGACTACTCGTGTAATGGCTCTCCTAGACACAGCGCGATGTCAACCCCCAATACCGGGAGAGACGAATCCTGTCTAACCGGCACTGCCTCCAAGTGCTTCGGGACTGCACCCAACCACCACCGGTTTGCACGACTCCTTTGAGCCGTGGTAGGGTAGTGATCAAAGTGCAGTGGGAACACACTTGAGGCGAAGTGCCAGTGTCAAGTCAGCGGACTAAGCTGTACTCATGTCACCTGGGAACTGATAACTGACGATAGGTATAATACCAACCTGTTAGTTCCCGACGAGTCCTGTCCAGTGTGCCCGTAACCCAACGAGCACCCGTATACTATCTCCAGTACGACGTACTGATGGCTGTGGGACAGACCATCTCCCACACTGGGATGAGAAGCGCATACGCTAGTCTACTCCGGAGTATCGATGCCCTGTCTCGATAGTCCTGCGACTAGGGACCTGTATAAGGATGTGCTTATAGATCACCCAGCCCCCACTAGTGTGACTGCCATCACAACGCTGGTGATCAAGCAAAGATCCTAAGGGCTCCACTAATGCGTATAAGCGATATACTGAAATAAACACAAGTACACATTGAAGTAGAAACAAACCAAGTAGCATACTACTATTTTGAGCAAGATTGTTTATACAAGGTGAATATCCCAAGCTTCCATTAAGTAATATACAAACTAGTATGATACAGTAATGGCCTCTAGGGCATATACACTAACAATCTCCCACTTGCACTAAGGCCATGTACTGGCGTATCGAAGACCTATCATCTCGATCAGCCGCTCGAACTGAGTCTGGGGTAAGGCCTTGGTGAATGGATCTGCAGTGTTTTCTTCTGAAGCAACCCTCCGAACCTCGATCTCCTTGCGATCCACGATCTCCCTGATCAGGTGATACCGCCTCAAGATGTGCCTGGATCTTTGATGGGACCTGGGTTCCTTCGCTAAAGCTATAGCCCCGTTGTTGTCGCAATACAGAGGTATTGGGTCAACAATGGACGGAACCACCTGAAGTTCTTTTAAGAACTTCCTCATCCAGACAGCTTCTTTTGCGGCATCAGATGCAGCAATGTATTCCGCTTCCATAGTCGAGTCTGTAACGGTTTCCTGTTTGGAGCTCTTCCAACACACCGCCCCTCCATTGAGGGTAAAGACAAAACCCGACATGGACTTGGAATCATCCTTGTCACTCTGGAAGCTGGAGTCAGCAAAGGCCTCGATCTGGAGGTCTTTTCCGCCATACACCAAGAACATCTCCTTAGTCCTTCTCAGGTACTTGAGAATGTTCTTTACCGCTATCCAGTGTTTCTCCCCAGGGTTTGACTGATACCGGCTTACCACACTCAGTGCATAAGCTACATCCGGTCTGGTACACAACATCGCATACATTATAGAGCCTACCGCAGAAGCGTAGGGTATAATAGACATGCGATCCCTCTCCAAATCAGTCTTGGGAGACATCTCTTTAGAGAGGGTGATCCCGTGACATGCCGGTAGGTTACCGCGCTTGGAATCTTCCATAGCGAATCTTTTCACTATGGTGTCGATGTACCTGGACTGAGAAAGTCCCAATATCCTCTTGGATCTATCACGATGGATCCGGATCCCCAGGATGTATGAGGCATCACCCAGGTCTTTCATAGAGAACCTGTGTGACAAGAACCCCTTGACAGATTGTAGCATAGGAATGTCATTTCCTATTAAGAGAATGTCATCCACGTATAAAACGAGGAATACTACAGTTCTCGCTACAAATCTACTATAGATGCATGGTTCATCTGGATTTTTGATAAAGCCAAATTCCTTGACCGTCTCATCAAAACAGATGTTCCAACTCCGCGATGCCTGCTTTAGTCCATAGATGGACTTAAGCAACTTGCACACCTTTCCGCTGCTCCCACTCTGAATGAAACCCTCTGGCTGATCCATATAGACACACTCCTCTAAATTTCCATTTAGAAAAGCGGTCTTTACGTCCATCTGCCAAATCTCATAATCGTGGAAGGCAGCAATGGCAAGAAGGATCTGAATGGATTTCAGCATAGCCACTGGAGAAAAGGTTTCGTCATAGTCCAAGCCAGGTCTTTGACGGAAACCCTTTGCTACAAGTCTAGCTTTATAGGTCTCAACCTGCCCATCTACACCAATCTTCCTTTTGAAGATCCACTTGCATCCTACGGGTTTTACCCCGTCTGGAGCAATGTCCAACGTCCATACTTTGTTGGTGTACATGGACTCCATTTCGGTCCGCATTGCATCCAGCCATTTTACCGAGTCAACGCTCTGAACGGCCTGCTGGAAGCTAGTAGGCTCATCATAATCTATGATGCAATCCTCTCGATCCCCGTCTATGAGAAAACCGTAGTATCTCTCGGGCGGATGAGACTGCCTACTACTCCTGCGGAGCGGCGTAGGAATGTCCTGTTCTTTTGAACCCTCTGGTTCCATTAAGCTTTCAGTAATAGTCTGTGGTTCTGGAATTTCTTCCAGTTCTACTGCGCTCCCACTTGTTTCCTTTTCTATGAACTGGTGTTCTAGAAAGTGGGCATGACGAGAAACAAGAACTTTTTGTTCCTCTTCGTAGTAGAAGAGATATCCCTTGGAATTCTTTGGATATCCCACAAACTTACACAGTACTGAGCGTGCCTCGAGCTTGTCCGCATGCTGCTTTTTAACAAAAGCTGGACTTCCCCAAGTCTTAATGTGACTGAGATGGGGCCTCTTCCCACACCACATCTCATATGGTGTAGTAGGCACAGTCTTAGTAGGAACTCGGTTCAAAAGGTACGCAGCTGATTCTAGCGCATACCCCCAGAATGATCGCAGTAACTCAGTGCTACTCATCATGGACCGTACCATATCCAATAGGGTTCGGTTCCGTCTCTCCGATACACCGTTGTGTTGCGGAGTGTATGGAGGAGTAAGCTGAGAGAGAATTCCGTTCTCTTTTAAATATTTCAGGAACTCGGCACTCAAGTATTCTCCACCTCGATCCGATCTTAGAATCTTGATACTTTTGCCGGTTTGGTTTTCCACTTCATTCTTATATTCCTGGAATTTTTCAAAGGCCTCGGACTTATGTTTCATTAAGAAGACATAACCGTACCT
Organism: Agapanthus africanus; assembly: GCA_030015575.1. Lineage (NCBI taxonomy): Eukaryota > Viridiplantae > Streptophyta > Magnoliopsida > Asparagales > Amaryllidaceae > Agapanthus > Agapanthus africanus. The sequence goes on from JASDDO010000014.1 coordinate 14,656,186, forward strand.
TGAGAAATCATCCGTAAAAGTAATGAAGTAAGAGTAACCGCTTCGCGCATGTGTAGACATTGGACCGCACACGTCGCTGTGTACGAGTCCCAAGAGCTCGCTCGCTCTTTCTCCGTGTCCAGTGAACGGAGTCTTTGTCATCTTTCCCATGAGACAAGATTCACAAGTGGCATAAGACTGATACTCGAACGGATCCAAGTATCCTTCTTTATGTAACTTAGTCAACCGTGTCTCATTGATGTGACCCAGTCTACAATGCCATAAGAAAGCCTGATTGATATCTGGAGACTTTCTTTTGTGTGTATTCTGGACATTGAAAATCTGTGGTTGGTTCAATACGTATATACCATTGCTCAGTGTACCTGACCCAATCAGAACTTGATTAAGGTGAATGTTTACAACATTACTTACAAACGCAAATTCATAACCTTCTTTAGAAACCAAAGATACAGAGATGATATTACAAGTTGCGTTGGGTACAAAAAAGCAATTACGCAAAACCAAAACATGCCCATCTGACATTCCCAGGTGATAGTCCCCCACGGCTTTAGCATCCATGCTAGCTCCGTTCGCAACTCTGAGGGTCATGTCACCTGCCTTCAAAAACCTACGGTTTCTCAACGCCTGCAAAGAATTACAGATATGAGATCCTGATCCGGTATCCAATACCCAGGAAGTAGAGTTTATAGAAAGACAGTTTTCAATAACATACACACCTGAAGCTGAAGCCGCAACCTGCTTCAGTTCCTGTGTCTTGGCCTTCCAAGCCCTGCAATCTTTCTTCCAGTGTCCACTCTTATGACAATAGAAGCATTCTTCCTTTCCAACAAGCTTCCCCGCAATCTTTGTTGCCTTTTCCTTTCCCTTCGTACCCACTTTACTAACACCGCCTCTTGGTTTGGCGGGGGCTTTCTTCCTCTTTCCCTTGGCTTTCGCCTTGGACCTAGAGGAAGAAGATCCTCCTACAAACAAAGCGGGTGTTTCCCTACCCTTCTGTAGGGTGTCCTCTGCGCTCCTCAGCATGTTGAGGAGTTCTGAAAGTTCAACTTCCTTTTCTTGCAAGTTGAAATTCAGTATGAACTGGGCGTAAGTGGATGGAAGGGACTGGAGAATTATATCCGTGTAGAGTTCACTGTCCAACGTAGTCCCAAGTTCCGCGAGCTCCTCAGTGTAGCCAATCATCTTAAGCACGTGGTCCGCTACCGATGATCCGACGGCCAATTTTGTCGAAAACAACTTCTTCGACACTTCGTATCTTGCGATACGAGACTGCTCTCCATACAGTTCTTTTGTATGAAGAAATATGGATTCCAAATCCATATTCTCGTGCCTCCTCTGATGTTCGTTGTCCATCGAGGCAAGTACGAGGCACCTGGCCTTCGCGCTGTCAATCTCCCAAGTCTTATGGATTTCCTTATCCGCGACGCTGGAGGTGGGACCTGGGACGGGGGGAGCTTTGGTGGTAAGAAGATACCCCAGCTTGTCGTAAGTGATTGCCAACTTGACATTCCTGAGCCAATCTTTGTAGTTTGGCCCTGTCAATATGTTTTTATCTAGAATCAACTTAAGTCCAGTCATTTCGATTTGGTCGCTGCAGGGGGGAGAGAAGAAACACTTTAGCACGATGCTCTTGCAAGTTTAGAATGGTTTTTAATTTGTCTAAACAGGATGGCTCCCACTGTCTCTCGAATCCCTCCTCAAACCACAAAGGAAGAATTAGCCGGGATCAATCCCACCGTGCAATACTTGCTTAACCGTTCAGCCAGGCCAGTGTCGGTACTTCGAGGGAGGTTTTCCAACGCTTTCGCGAAGTTCCTTAATTAAATAACCTCTTTTCCCTGGGGGCTTAGCCCCGCTAACACCTTTCTAGGCACCTACTAGGTTTATAGCATTGATCGTCTAGTGAGAAATTTCCCGAGGAGTAGCATATACTCACAGTAGGATCGGGATCCAAATATCATCGCGTGACGAAACTGAAGGAATCCTACCAGAATCACCACACTCCAAATGGTATGCAAATCTAGCAAGTTTCAGTACTTATGAAACTCCCGATGTGGATTTTTTGCCCCATGCTCTTATGACCTTGACTTTGGCCAAAATATCATAAGTCACATGTCAAGTTCTGCCCGTCACTATCCAGGTTAATTTGGATCCATCCGTACCTACCCTTGACTTTGGCCAAAATGGCAGCACGACTGTCCCAAACCAACGCATCTATCTATGCTACACATGAACACCCAATAGCTACCAATCACTATGCCTTGACTTTGGCCAAAATACATGGCTTGAATACTACTGCCTATTCATGCGAAGCGACGGAGGGCTACGAATGGTTTTGGTAAAACCGTGAACGTAGTGAACTTGATATAATCGATGGAACGAGATAGCTTTTAGAAGGAGTGGCTCAAGCTCCGCATTTAAAAGTTAGTTTTGAAAAGAACCGAGTGGTTTTTCGAAAGTGTTCCAACGATTTTAACTTGGTTTATTATCTTGCATTAGTTCTTTTAATGCGTGATATTCTTGCATTAGTACTTTTAATGTGTCCCATCATTTAATCCTACCATTGCAGAAAACAACCAAAATATGACGTACGCTTATGCCATATGCATTCGCCACGGGGCCCCGTCATCACCCGTTAGGTTACTTAACTAACGACAGAGCGGGGGCTGGGCTAGCGCGGCTGTAAAACATAAGCAACGCCTAAATAGAAAGCAATGATAGACATTACAGATCACAGATGAATACATTGGATATACTAGCAATCCGCAATCCTTTCGAGCCTGGAACGAAAAGCGGATAACACGGTCGCGGTGAATAGCCAAATACCCTACCCAAGACCCCTACGGGTGCGGCAAACTACCCGCCAAGTACTCGGTAGTTTGTGCACCCCTCCATGGGTCTATCCTAGGAGCAAAAACAGTAAAAAGAATTATACAATGACGGCTACAACCCCGACCCGGTTGTGCGGCCAAACAAATAATAATTATTACATCAATTTACATTTACAATGAATGAAAGAAAAACAAGAGCTCATCTCACATCCACCCCGGCTATTCACCCGCGACAGTCCAACACATTCATATACACATTCCAATGCCAAACACAGATCATGTATAACCCCGACTAATCGTCTTATAGCGATTAGCCGACGTTCAATACATGCAAGCATCACAGATATAACCATCATAGTCAAAGTGCAGTGAAGTTCGGAAAAAATACGGAATTATAGGACCCCAAAAGTGAATTTCAGTTCTGGAAAATCTGGGCACATATAATATATTTTAAAAATCCCAAAACCAACACCGACACACACTGCACGAAAAACGATGCAGAGAAGACGACAAACCGCGGCGCTTCCGCGGCACATGCCTACCTCGTGCGGCGGAAGGGCGGCGGTTTGAACGAATCACTGTATCGTTTTTCTTGGGTGTTCACACAAAACCCTGAGCCGAATTTACAAGTATAAAGTTTTTCATTTAGAGCAGAAAAAATTTCAACAGAAACTTAGGGTTTTGTTTTTCCGGTTTTGTGATTTTTTCGGTTCCGAACTTCGTTACACTTCACTACCAAGCTAGTTTAAGTTTAGTTAGGCTCTGATACCACTGTAAGTCCATATTGCGACCCCCGGTTCTTACGGGAAGGCGGAAACGGTATAAAAAACAAATTTTTATCGCAAGAGGCAACATGGACTGAACAAGGTCGGGATCGTGTCTAAACTAAACTAGCAAACTTGCTAAAGAGAGTTAGCTACTCGGATGAAGGTTATACCTAAACTTGAACTCCTTCTTCTTCAAACCTTGTAGAGGTTGATGGTTCTTGCCTCGTAGCCTTCTTCCGTCGAAGATAGATCCACCTGAGGGTTCAACCTTTGGGCTCTTCCTCGATCTTTGAGTGAACTAGGGTTTTCGGCTTGCTAAACCTTGAACCTAGAATGAGTAGAGAGTATCTAGGGGTTGTTTTCTTTTCAAGGTGAGGGATTCTCAACACATGAGAAGGAGTCACCTTGAGCTTGAGGAAGAAGAAGATGAAGTGAGGAGAGAGAAGCTAAATGAGATAATGAGCTATCTTTTTCTTTCTTGCAACCATAATGCCAAAAGAAAAAGAATTATCTAAATAATAATAATTCAAAATAAGAATAGTTGATGGTAATTTGGAATAACCACTATCATGCTTCATTAAATAAAATGTAAGCATGAATCAAGGAGGATCTTTACAAAGCATGATGGTGGTCAACATTCAACCATGGTCAACAAGTCAACCATGGTCAACAAGTCAACAAAATCAACCATAACATAATTCTCATTTAATTACTATTATTAATAGATAATCCATAAATCCATTAGGGTTTGGAAAATGATAACTGTCAATTGTGCATACGCACCCGTTCCGAAACCCTAATGAAAGTCATCTTCCTCCTCCTCAAATAACTGTGCATACACACCTGCATTCTTGTTCCGAGGAACATGAATACTGAGAGATAAAAGCAACCCCAAAACATATACCAGTATCCGGCTCAAACCAGAGCCCGCTGGCAATATCCGTCCGGACTCCAAACGTGCACAAGTGCGCGGAGGAGAACGAACCCTGTCGCAAAACCATGCGACCTCTACTCTGTTTTGCCCAGAGGCGAATACCCTCTGTGTGGGACTCTAAAGACTCGACACTACGCTGGCAGTGGGTTTAACCACAGACCGCAAGCGGCACTAGCTGTGCGTAACGGTCCCCAGGTAGATGTCGACAAGAAGGCTGACGAGGTGAAACCCCATCTGAACTCCTACTGAGTCTGAATGTGACAGTCTCCGTACAGTCCGGTCTGTTCTTCTGATACATCGCATGTCGGGCCTAGGGCGCGGTAAAACGTCAGTCCCCCAATAGCGGTACAAGTCGTGTCGGAGTGAAGCCCAAAACACCCTGAGATAACACTGGAAACCTACCAGTATATCTCGCTTGCCCTGGCCAGGGACTACTCGTGTAATGGCTCTCCTAGACACAGCGCGATGTCAACCCCCAATACCGGGAGAGACGAATCCTGTCTAACCGGCACTGCCTCCAAGTGCTTCGGGACTGCACCCAACCACCACCGGTTTGCACGACTCCTTTGAGCCGTGGTAGGGTAGTGATCAAAGTGCAGTGGGAACACACTTGAGGCGAAGTGCCAGTGTCAAGTCAGCGGACTAAGCTGTACTCATGTCACCTGGGAACTGATAACTGACGATAGGTATAATACCAACCTGTCAGTTCCAGACGAGTCCTGTCCAGTGTGCCCGTAACCCAACGAGCACCCGTATACTATCTCCAGTACGACGTACTGATGGCTGTGGGACAGACCATCTCCCACACTGGGATGAGAAGCGCATACGCTAGTCTACTCCGGAGTATCGATGCCCTGTCTCGATAGTCCTGCGACTAGGGACCTGTATAAGGATGTGCTTATAGATCACCCAGCCCCCACTAGTGTGACTGCCATCACAACGCTGGTGATCAAGCAAAGATCCTAAGGGCTCCACTAATGCGTATAAGCGATATACTGAAATAAACACAAGTACACATTGAAGTAGAAACAAACCAAGTAGCATACTACTATTTTGAGCAAGATTGTTTATACAAGGTGAATATCCCAAGCTTCCATTAAGTAATATACAAACTAGTATGATACAGTAATGGCCTCTAGGGCATATACACTAACAGGATCACATACATCGCTGTGTACGAGTCCCAAGAGCTCGCTCGCTCTTACTCCGTGTCCAGTGAACGGAGTCTTTGTCATCTTTCCTTTGAGACAGGATTGACAGGTTTTATATGATTGATATTCGAACGGATCCAAATATCCTTCCTTATGCAGCTTAGTTAACTTTGTCTCATTGATGTGACCCAGTCTACAATACCATAAGAAAGCATGATTTATTTCTGGAGACTTTCTTTTGTGTGTATTCTGGATATTGAAAATCTGTGGTTGGTTTAATACGTATATACCGTTGCTTAATGTACCCGACCCAATCAGAACATGATTAAGGTGAATGTTTACAACATTGCTTACAAATGCAAAATCATAACCTTCTTTAGACATTAAAGATACAGATATGATATTACAAGTCAAACTGGGTACAAAATAACAGTCACGCAAAACCAAAACATGTCCATCTGTCAATTCTAGGTGATAGTCCCCCACGGACTCAGCATCCATGCCTGCTCCGTTTGCAACTCTGAGAGTCATATCATCTGCCTTCAAAACCCTACGCCTTCTCAGTGGCTGCAAAGAATTACAGATATGAGATCCCGATCCGGTATCCAATACCCAGGAAGTAGAGTTGATTGATAGACAGTTTTCAATAACATGCACACCTGAAACCGAAACCGCAACTTGCTTTGGGTCCTGGTTCTTGGCCTTCCAAGCCCTGCAATCTTTCTTCCAGTGTCCTTTCTTGTGACAATAAAAGCACTCTTCCTTTCCCAAAAGCTGTCCCGCTACCTTTGCCTTTCCCTTGGCTTCCACTTTACTAACACCGTCCCTTGGTTTGGTGGGGGCCTTCTTCTTCTTTCCTTTTGCTTTCGCTTTGGACCTTGAAGAAGAAGCTCCCCCAACAGACAAAGCGGGTGTTTCCCTGACTTTCTGTAGGGTGCCCTCTGCACTCCTCAACATGTTGAGAAGTTCTGGAAGTTCAACTTCTTTTTCTCGCATGTTGAAGTTTAGGATAAACTGGGCGTAAGTGGAAGAAAGGGACTTGAGAATCAAGTTAGTGTAGAGCTCGTTCTCTAACGTGGTCCTGAGGTCCGCGAGCTCTTCAATGTACCCAATCATCTTAAGCACGTGTTCCGCTACAGATGATCCGACGGCCAACCTCGCTGAAAACAACTTTTTCGAGATTTCATATCTGGCGATACGTGATTGCTCTCCATATAGTTCCTTAGTATGGAGAAATATGGATTCAAGGTCCATATTCTCGTGCCTCTTCTGATGTTCATTGTCCATAGAGGAAAGCACGAAGCACTTGGCCTTCGCGCAGTCAATCTCCCAGGTCTTACGGATTTCCGTATCCGCGACACTGGATTGAGGACCTGGGACAGCGGGGGCTTTGGTGGTAAGGAGATACCCCAACTTGCCATAAGTGATTGCCATTTTGAGATTCCTGAGCCAATCTTTGTAGTTTGGCCCTGTCAGTATATTTTTATCAAGTAGTAACTTAAGGTCGGTCATGATGTTTGGTCGCTGCAATTAGGAGAAGAGAAGAAACACTTTAGCATGATGCTCTTGCAAGTTTAGAGTGGTTTTTAGTTTGTCTAAACAGGATGGCTCCCACTGTTTCTCGAATTCTTCCTCAAACCATAAAAGAAAAATTAGTCGGGATCAATCTCACCGTACAATACTTGCTTAACCGTTCATCCAGGCCAGTGTCGGTACTTCGAGGGAGGTTTTACGACGCTTTCGCGAAGTTCCTTAATTAAGTAATCTCTTTTTCCTGTGGGCGTAGCCCCGCTAACACCTTTCTAGACACCTACTTGGTTTATAGCATTAATTGTTAAGTGAGAAAGTTTCCCGAGGAGTAGCATATAATCACAGTAGGATCGGGATCCAAATATCATCGTGTGATAAAACTGAAGGAATCCTACCAGAATTATCATACTCCAAATGGTATGCAACACTAGCAAGTTTCAGTTTCTTTAGAAACTCCCGATGTAGATTTTTGCCCCATGCTCTTATGACCTTGACTTTGGCCAACAAATCATAAGTCACATGTCAAGTTCTACCCGTCATTTTCCAGGTTAATTTGAACCCACCCATACCTACCCTTGACTTTGGCCAACAAGGCAGTACAATTGTCCCAAACCAACGCATCTATCTATGCTACATATGAATATCCAATAGCTACCAATCACTATGCCTTGACTTTGGCCAACAAACACAGCTTGAATACTATTGACTATCCATATGAAATGACGAAGGGCTACGAATGGTTTTGGCGAAACCGTGAACGTAGTGAAATTGATATAATCGAAGGAACCTGATAGCTTTTAAAAGGAGTGGTTTAAGCTCCGCATTTTTAAAAGTTTTCTGTTTTGAAAAGAAATCGAGTGGTTTTGAAATTGTTCCAACGATTTAACTTTGGTTTGTTTTCTTTGCATTAATATAATGTGTCCCATCAATTAATCCTACCATTGCAGAAAACAACGAAAATATGACGTACGCTTATGCCATCCGTATTCGCCACGGGGCCCGTCATCACCCGTTAGGTTACTTAACTAACGACAGAGTGGGGGCTGGACTAGCGCGGATGCAAAACATAAGCAACGCCTACTAGATATCATATATATATATATATATATATATATATATACATTCGTTAGATGCAATGATAGCCATTGTAGATCAAATATGAACACATTGGATATGCTAAGAATCCGCGTTTCATTCGAGCCTGCAACGAAAGACGGATTACATAGTCGTGATGAATAGCCACACCCCACCCTAGACCCCTACGGGTGCGGCAAACTATCCGCCAAGTATCCGAAGTGAAGCAATCTCTCTCAACAACGTGAGTAGGCCACTCGTCACTTCAAACTACCCGGTAGTTTGTGCACCCCTCTTTGGGTCTATCCTAAGAGGAAAAACAGTAAAAGAAAAAATATACAATGGTGGCTACAATCTCAACCCGGATGTGCGGCCATAAAAATAATATTATATCAATTTACAATTTATATCAAATGAAAGATAAATAAACTCTCATCTCACAACCCCAGCTATTCATCCGCGACAATCCAACAAGTTCATATACACAATCCAACATCACAGATCATAGATATGTACAACCCCCACTAATCGACGTATAGCGATTAGTCGACGTTCAGTACATATATCAAATCACAAATATAATCAATTAGCTAAAGTTTATAGAATTTCGATCAATATTCCAATTTTAAACTACCCCAAACACAATACCGTTCTCTGAAGAATCTGGGCAGAAACAAAGTATCTTAAAAATCACAAAACATCAAGCTGAACACACTGCAGGAAAAACGAGTCGCGACCGAGTCGACTCGGCCGCGGATCCACGGCGAAACGCTTGGTTTCGCCGCGCTTCCGCGGCAGTCTGACCGGGTCATGAGCTCGTTTTTCTTGGGTGTTCCTAAAAAACCCTGCACGTATTTTTCAGATCTGTGAAAATATTTTTAGACATATTTTTAAACTGGGCAGAAAACACTAAATTTTGATGTATTTTGCGATTTTTTTCGGATCGAAATTCTAAACACTTTGCTAACATGTTAGTTGTTGTTTAGTTAGGCTCTGATACCACTGAAAGTCTACGTTACCCACCCCGGTACTTGCGGGGAGGCGGAATAGGTAAAAATCTGATTTTTATCACAAGGTAACACAGACTAACCATGATGGATCTTTACTAAACAAAAACTAACAAACTAACTACAAGTTCTAGCTACTAGGTTAGATGGTTATACCTAGTTCTTGAACTCCTTCTCTTCTTGTTGTGCTCCTCCTTGTTGCTAGCTCCTTGGAGTAGTGTAGACGGCTCCTCCTCTTCGTCTTCTCTTTGCCGAAGAAAGATCCACCCGAAGGCCTCTACCTTGAGCTCCTACCTCAACCAAAAAGTAACTAGAGTACTTGGCTTGCTAGACTAAGAACCCTCGAATGAGTAGAGAGGTGTTTTGATGGTTTTATCTCACAAAGCTCATATTTTTCAACACATGAAACAAGAGAGCTTTGAGAGAGGAAGAGGGAGAGCTTTGCATGAGAGAGAAAGAGCAAGAGAGAATTAGAAAAAATAACAACCATGCTCTCATATGAGAGAATATAAGAATAATAATAATAATTAAAGAAAATTGTGATGGTTAGTTGAAGTGACCATTATCATTTCACATTTAATGCTAATTGCAAGCTTCAAGAAGCATCTTGCAAAAGAAATCATCATGGTCAAATGGTCAACAAAAGTCAAATGGTCAACCCAACCCTAACCATGGGACAATTATCCTTAATTAATATTATTAATCATATTTCTCATTCTCATTAGGGTTTAGAAAAAGTCAACTGTCAAAAACCCTAATGAGACTCATCTGCCTCTGTCAACTGTGGATACACGCCCGCATCCGTGTTCCGAGGAACACGAATACAATGAGACAAAACTAATCCCAAAACAAATATTAGGATCTGACTTAATCCAAAACCCGCTAGTAATAACTGCCCGGACACCAAACGTGCACAAGTGCGCCGATGGGAACGAACCCCGTCGCAAAACCATACGACCTCTACTCTATTTTGCCCAAAGACGAACAACCCTCTATGTGGGACTCTAAACACTCGACACTACGCTGGCAGTAGATTTAACCACAGGCCGCAAGCGGTACTAGCTGTATGTAACGGTCCCCAGGTAGATGCCGATAAGAAGACCGATGATGTGAACCCATCCGAACTCCTACTGAGCCTTAATGTGACAATCTCCGTACAGTCCGGTCTGTTCGTCTGAGAGTATCGCATGCACTCCTAGGGGGCGGTAAACGCCAATCCCCTAACAGCGATACAAGTCGTGTCGGAGTGTGGCCCAGAACACCCAGAGAAAACACTGGAAACGCTACCAGTATATCTCGCTTTCCCTGTCCAGGGACTTTGTGAAATGGCTCTCCTAGACACAGCGCAATATCAACCCCCAATACCGGGAGAGACGAATCCTATCTAACCGCTACTGCCTCCAAGTGCTTCGGAACTGCACCCAACTACTATCTGTTTGCATGACTCCTTTGAGCCGTGGTAGGATAGTAATCAAAGTACAGTGGGAACACACTCGAGGCGAAATAGCAGTGTCAAGTCGACGGACTAAGTTGTACTCCTATCACCTGGGAACTGTTGTCTGACGATAGGTATAGTACCAACCAACAGTTCCCGACGAGTCCTGTCCAGTGTACTCGTAACCTAACGAGAACCCACATACTATCTCCAATACAACGTACTAATAGCTGTGGGACAGACCATCTCCCCTGCTGGGATGAGAAGCGTATACGCTAGTCTACTCCGGAGTATCGATGCCCCGTCTCGATAATCCTACGACTAGGGACCTGTATAAGGATGTGCTTGTAGATTACCTAGCCCCCACTAGTATGACTGCCATCACAACGCTGGTAATCAAGTAAAGATCTTAAGGGCTCCACTAATATGTATAAGCTATATGCTAAAAGAAATATATGTACATATTGAAGTAGAAACAAACTAAGTAGTATACTACCATTTTGAGTAAGATTGTCTATACAACTGTGAATATCCCCAGCTTCCATTAAGTAATATACAAACTAGTATGATACAGTAATGGCCTCTAAGGAATATACACTAACAAATACATATGATCTGCATGCCAACAATGTAGCGAAGCAAACAAACAAAGCATCTTGATATACGCCCGTTCGAACAATTGGCAATAAATAGAGTGGAATTTTACTCGAAGCACCAAACTAAACTGAATAGAATTATCCTCGAACCACTGCATCCACGATCAATAGAAGGATGCGAGACACGAACAACAAATCTTCACTTTGGCTCGCATCCGACGGAGACCAAGGTCAATACCGAAAGAAGATAGTACCTCAACCAAAAAAATCTTCAAAGACAAAATATGCCACATGGTCAATGTGACAATCCAAAATCGCAAACGCAATAACACATGCGGCACCAAAGGAAAGTGAAGAACTCCACTTTCAACTTAAATCCGCATGATAGCAAACGTCTCGAAGAAGTAAACAAGCATCCATAAAAATAGCATAAGCCGATTCGAAATATATGTATCTAAGTGGGGATATCTGCAATAGAAAGCGGAATTTGGTTGATCTGACTCCACCAATGCGTCCGGGACTCCTGAAAACGTGGGGATCAATACCGGGATCACCAAAATTGAACACCATATGCTCGACCCGCACACAAACCAACATCGGCCTTTGATTTCCAGCTTTGGACAAATCTGTTTTCAGCCCAAGAAATTGATGTTTGCTGTTCTTCCCTCATAGCAGATCCATACACGCCTTTTGCTTCACGTGATGCTGCTCCCTTTCACGAGCGCAACTTCTCACGTGCAGATCACGTGGAATACTCTAGCCATGATCCGCCTTTTCATGCAACGCCGCCATGGCCACGAAGCGCCGCTGCTCGCCATAGCAGCCATTGCCGGTGTCGCATATGCCTCCGCCACCGCACCACTTGCACAAGCCCACCACGGCGACTCGGCTAGTCCCTCGGCTCCTCCATCGGCCACTTTGCCCGTCTCCGATCTCATCAAAATCCGGCCACTCCTGCTGTCCAAACACTAGATTGAGATGCCATAAGCCTCCGCATAGCTACGACTCGAGATAGACACAGACCAAACAGCCACAAATCTGAATCGGAACCACTCTTCTTCAAACCCATGCTGATTTGTGAACTCGAATCCCAAACCGAACACCGTCAGCTCCGAAGCCACTTGTGGGGAAAGTGATCCCACAAACCAACCAGAACACAAGATGGCAAATACAATATAATATGAAAAAGAAACAAAGAGCACGGATATGACATGGTTCGGCCATTTCGGCCTAGTCCAGCAATCGTCTCACTCGGGCTTTCATTATACTTAGAGAATAACATATAATAACATATACGAGGAGTTCACTCTCACTGCACTCTAATCACTCCTCTCTCTCTCTCTCTCTCTGGGAGAGGCACACACAAACCCAAAAAGTTTACATTTTGGCACTCAATCCCAGCTCCCTCGATGGGAGTATACACAGTGTTAACAGCCTAACACTACTCATCATCTATGGTAGCCCACATTAATGGATGATCCGGCTCATAAGGTCCGAGTCCAAGTCGGACTCCCTCTACACTTGCGAACTAATTTACAAATATTTATTACAGAAAACCATACGTTCACATATCCTAATTAGCACCTATTATATACATTGTGACTGCATGTAATTTGGAATCATATTTAACAAAGCCGTGCTTCGGTGAAAGAATTACATGATAACATACTGAATATGTCAAACTTTGTATCTAATTGTTGTTGTTACTATAGAAAAAATACAGAATTATAAAAAAGATTAAGGCCTAGTTTTGGCAACATGGTATCGCTTTCCGAAACTGTGGTTTCATGGATTTCGAGACTAAACCCCAAAATTTTTAACCGAGGTCCGTTTGTCGACCAAAGTAGAGTTTTCCAAACCATGATTTCAAAAAGTTTCAAAAGCTCTAAACCACATTTTTTTAAACTCGAAAAATAGTAGAATTTCGGAAATTTTTGCGTCATTTTCCTTTCTCTAACCTTTAAAAATAAGTTAAACTAAATGAAACTTTGGTTTCATAAACCGTATTCCCAAATGTTCCAAAATTTTACGAAACCATAATTTTATGAAACATACAAACCTTAGTTTCAATTTAACTTAATCGAAACTATGGTCTCGGGATAATTGTTGACAAACTAAGACTAAATAAGGGTGATCAGATTAATTAGGTTTTTGCACCTTTTGAAAACCTTGACTCAAACTAAAATTAATTTTGAACAATTGTATTTTATATATTGCTACACGAAAGTATAAATAATTAGTTATATATCAAATAAACATGTATATACAAGGAGCATTTTAAGTCTTGGAGTGTTATATTAATTAGTCTTGGTGTGTTATATTATTTTGATTTAGTCCATCAATTTTATAAATAGTGCGTGTTTATTTTTTATTTTGAAATTCGGTTGTGGTTGTATCATGCATCAAATAGAAAAAGGAAATGGTTTAAAATTACCTGGGATTTATATGTTTGGGAAAGCGAAACTATTTGCTCATTTATTTGTTAGTATTGATCAGGTAAAAATGTAAGGCTTTAAACCCAGCCTGTATTAATTTAGGAAATAATGGAGCAGCGGTATGCCGCAGCTCCATGGCAGCGCTACGTAGGACCAAGGGCAGGAGGCGGGCCCGCCCAACTTAAACTTTGCGAAGCCCGGCCCCCTGTTTTTCCTTGTTCCGGGTTTGCATGCCACGGCTAAAGCATCTACGGCATATCACAGCTAAAGTTGCTACGGCATACGGCAGGCTCATTGCCCTCGTTAATTAGTTGAGTCCCTGTTCGTTTAACAAAATGCCCATTGGAGAACCGTTTAGAGTAATGTTTCGAATTTCATCCATATGACCTATCACGGCCCGCTTCCCAAACCATGGGGTGGAGTCGAGACGAAGCCCACGACACATCTATATCGAGAAGTGCAACTTCCCAACACAAACACGCTAAACGTTTAGTAAGCAATAATATGACAAGAAGTTAAAATTTTCAAAACAAATAAATAACATCCAACAATTATTACATCCCAGAAAGTTCAGCAAATAAAGTTTACATTAAACAACCTTAAACAAGTAAGGCATTTTATTAAACAGTCAAGGAAAGTTATGAAATGATAAAACGGACATATCAAAAACAGCTAATAGTTGACAGCCTTGAACAAGTAAGGCATTTTATTAAACAGTCAAGGAAAGTCGTGAAATGATAAAACGAACATCTTAAAAACAGCTAATAGTTGGCCTGGCCTAAGAGGTCCTCCAAGTCTATCAGAGTGGGGTCTCGCTCTCCCTGCAGATCCTGATCTTTCTCAATCCCTGACGAACATTTCAATCAAACAGAAATATTCGTCAGAGAACTGAAGCTCATGTAAGTCTCCCGAGAGGGTGCAGAGATAGCATACAAACATATAAAAGTAATAAAGCATGAACATGAACAAGTATGCATGTATAAGGTGAGATATCTTGAGAAATATTTGCATGGCATTACATATCTATCGTTCGTATTAGTCTAGTAAGGGTCTTGGACCGGGTTTCAGTGAGTATTCCGTTTGTCGCACGGAACAACAGCAACATGAATGATTTTATATATATAGCGTTCCGTAAAAACATCCGGAAACCACGGTGAACATGATAGGGGACTCCCGAAACCTTGTCTGCTACCTTTACTAAACTAACCCAACCCCGTGTTTAAACAACCATGTGTATAACCGATAATTGTATGTAAGAGCCCACACGATGCATTAAAACGTGAACCATGAATAGTGAACCATGAATTGTGATAGCCAAAAACATGACATGCACCATGATTACTTTTGCTAGATCCTGATTATATATATCGATCGCATTAACAAGCATGATAGTATTACAACGTGATCAGCCATACACGCAACATGATTTTAAAGCATAGATAAGTTACAATAGATATCATATTCAGGTAACAGGGTCTAAATAGAAAGCGTAGGATTTTATGTGCCGATGATGCTATATAAAAGTTTGTCCGGTTCGGGTGTGGGAAACTTCAGTTACGATTAGGTTAAGTCAGGTTGCATTATATGTTCAGCCACTGCTTCAAAAAATAACGCCGATGCGGTGACGTAGTTTTTGGTTGTTTCGATGCAGATTATGATAAAGGTTTCTACTAAGAAAATATGCACTACATTATGTACTTGTGAGATGTCATAAAGTTCGTGTAGTTTGCAGTCCTAGGGTTTGAGTTACAGTAAGTCCAATGGCTGTCTCTACGGCAGTTTTCAGAAAAACCAGAGAGCTAATTGGTCAATGATGCCGCTAAGTCATGGCCTTAGGTATATAATTTGGTCTTGGGAAAATTTACGGTGATAAAAAAATAACTCTACTAAATGATCCAAAAGACGGATTTAAAAAACCTAATGAAACGTATTTTATAAAAAAAAATTGACTGTGATAGTGCCACTGGATTCCAGCCAATGGATTTCAGCCGCTAGCCAGATAACTAATTGATCAATGATACCTGTAATACCCAGTTCCGATTTCATATCGTGACCGTATTTTTATAAATAATTTCAAAATATTCTCCCCCAAAATTTTCATACATAATTTTCTATATTTTTCTAAATACAATTCCTATAAATAATTTCCTACATTTTCCTAATATTAGTTTACTAAACCTTTATTGAATTAAATATTCCCTAACTAATTTTCCAAACCCACACCCCAGCCCACCATTCCTTCCTCGTTTCTTTTTTTAAATTCTTTTCCTAAGCTACCCTAACCCTAACCCTATTTTCCTTTTATTTTCATTTCCTCAGCCCGACCCACTCCCTCTCTATCTCTCTTTTAATTCCTTTCTGGCCCAAGAACCCACACCCGGCCCAACTCTCCCCCCAAACCCGACCTGCTTCTTCCCTTCCTCCTCCCTCGTTTTCACCTTCTCGCTCTTTTCCCCTCCTTGCCCCGTTTCTCTCGCATCACGACCCGCGCCTCGCGACCCCATCTCCGCCCCAACGTTTCCCCCTTTTTCTCGCGCCAAACCCCTCCATCTCCTCAACGTCCCCTCCCCCAACGGCTCCCGTTTCCCACGCCCGCTCGCCACGACCCAGCCACGCCCCCTCTTCTTGCAACCGCCGCAAACCCCCTTGCCTCCATCTCTCTCTCCTCCCTCCCCCTCACTCTCGTTCTCCCTGTTCACTCCCTCACTCTCTCCTCTCTCTCTCTCTCTCCTCCCCCACTCACCTCTTCCCTGCACACCCGAGCCCCCATCGCCCCTTCGCCGGAGACCCCACACCGTCGCCCCAGTACCACCGAGCCTCAACCTCCGATCACCTCAACACCCGAGCACCCTCGCCTGCATGCCGACCGCCTCTCCACAATAGCCTCACCTTCTTTCTCCTCCTCCTTCTCTCATCGCCACTCCAACACCACACCGAGCCCTTCCTTCTTCTCCTTCCCTGCTCAGCGTACAACAAAGAACCCAGCACCATCGAGCCTCCTCTTGTCATCGACGAATGCCCAAGCCCCCTTAACAGCAACCTCTGCAACCTCCATCAACTCCACCAAGCACCCCGGACCTCCAGCAACTGAGCTCTTCAACCTCCCTCGATAGCGCCACCACCTTGCAGCCCTCTCCGCGCCGTACCACCCCCTGAGTCACCGCCGGCCAACCCCTCTGCACTCGACGCCCGCTGGCCTCTTCCCCGCATCGCCACCAACTCCTCCATCCGCCACCTTCGCACCTCTCTGCATACCTTGTAAGTCCACGTTGCCCACCCCGGTGCTTGCGGGGAGGCGGAAAACGGAATAAAAATCGGATTTTTACTACTTTAGGCAACATGGACTAGACAAAGAAGGATCTTTGCTAAAGAAAAACAAGCTAAAACTAACTAGAAACTAGCTAAAGGGTAGAATGGTTATATCTAGGGCTTTATGTCCTTCTCTCCTTGCTCCTTGGAGTAGTAGAAAGGGATCACCTTTGTCGTCTTCTCACGTCGAAGAAGGATCCACCCGAAAGCCTCAACCTTTGGCTTCAACTCCAAGCTAGAAGTAACTAGGGTGCTAGAAGTGCTAATCCTAGAACCCTAGATGAGAGTAGAGATTATCAAGAAGTGGTTTTTCTCAAGCTCAAGTGTTTCTCAACACATGAGAGGGGAGAGCTTGAGGAAGAGGAAGAACAAGAGAGAGAAAGTAAATGATAGAATGAGAGAATTATGAAGCATTCTCACATATATATGTGAATTATTGTAAATAGATAATTAGTGAGATAATTGTCATGGCTTAATCAAGACATGACCATTATCATTTCATTTTAAATGCAAATTGCAAGGATCAAAGAGCATCTTCCAAATGAAATGATGATGGTCAAAGTGTCAACCTAGGTCAACAAGTCAAGAATGTCAAATGGTCAACAACCATAACCATGCACAATTATATTAAACTAATATCAATTAACCATAATACACACATAAGCATTAGGGTTAATAAAATGACAATGGTCATTAACCCTAATCGAAGTCCTCTCCCTCTGTCTCAAGCAACTGTGCATACGCACCCGTATTCGTGATCCGAGGAACACGAATACAAAGAGATAAAACCAATCCCAAATCATATACTAGGATCTGGCTTAAACCAAAGCCCGCTAGTATAAGCTGTCCGGACAGCAAACGTGCACAAGTGCACGGATGTGAACGAACCCTATCGCAAAACCATGCGACCTCTACTCATTTTGCCTAAAGGCGAATAGCTCTCTGTGTGGGACTCTAAAGACTCAACACTACGCTGGCAGTAGGTTTAACCACAGACCGCAAGCGGTACTAGCTGTACGTAACGGTCCCCGGATAGATGCCGATAAAAAGACTGACGAGGTGAACCCCATCTGAACTCTTACTGAGCCTGTATGTGACAGTCTCCGTACAGTCCGGTCTGTTCGTCTGATACATCGCATGGCGGGCCTAGAGGGGCGGTGAGCGTCAGTCCCCTAATAGCGGTACAAGTCGTGTCGGAGTGTAGCCCAGAACACCCTGAGATAACACTGGAAACCTACCAGTATATCTCGCTTACCCTGGCCAGGGACTACTTGTGTAATGGCTCTCCTGGACACAGCGCGATGTCAACCCCCAATACCGGGAGAGACGAATCCTGTCTAACCGTCACTGCCTCCAAGTGCTTCGGGACTGCACCCAAAAACTACCTGTTTGCACGACTCTTTTGAGCCGTGGTAGGGTAGTAATCAAAGTGCAGTGGGAACACACACGAGGCAAAGTGACAGTGTCAAGTCAGCGGACTAAGCTGTACTCATGTCACCTGGGAACTGATAACTGACGATAGGTATAATACCAACCAACAGTTCCCGACGAGTCCTGTCCAGTGTACTCGTAACCTAACGAGCACCCGCATACTATCTCAAGTACGACGTACTGACGGCTGTGGGACAGACCGTCTCCCACGCTGGGATGAGAAGCGCATACGCTGGTCTACTCCGGAGTATCGATGCCCTGTCTCGATAGTCCAACGACCAGGGACCTGTATAAGGATGTGCTTATGGATTACCCAGCCCCCACGAGTGTGAGCGCCATCACAACGCTGGTAATCAAGCAAAGATCCTAAGGGCTCTACTAATATGTATATAAGCGATATGCTAAAAGAAACACATGCACATATTGAAGTAGAGACAAACCAAGTAGCATACTACCATTTCGAGCAAGATTGTATATACAACTGTGAATATCCCAAGTTTCCATCAAGTAATATACAAACTAGTATGATACAGTAATGGCCTCTAGGGCATATACACTAACACACCTAGCTCCTCTCTTCACTGCCACTGCCACCACCGACCACCCACAGCCGGCCGACCTCGACCCCGACGAGCTCCGCCAGCTTCGCCACTGCTGCCTCATCTCAGCTCCAGAAGACCCCGGCACCACCGTCACGGCATCCAAGCAATAGTTGAGCCCCCAAACTTCTCTTACCCGATCCGTCATCGTCGCAACCATGTCGTAGCCGTGCCACGCTCGAATCAAGACCGTGTCAGCCTCCGTGCCATCATCGGACCCACTCGCGTGTCGCGCCTCGTACCCACTCTCCTGTTGGATATAGTGTCCTCAAAGTCAATTATTGGATCGCAGGTACGTGATTGCAATGATTGAGGAGGACCTATACCGGTAGGACAGTCTTACTCGACATGATAGTATGCTATCCGGTTTGCCTTTATCAGTCGTGTATAGCTTCAGGTGACTGATCACGATTATACTTTGATAGAGCCCTTAGGATCTTGCTTGACTACCAACAGTATGAGGGCGATCATATACGTGAGAGTTGGGTGGTCTATAAGCATATCCTTAATAGTGGTCCCTAGTCGTGGGAGTTTCGAGATAGGGCATCGATACTCCGGAGTAGACTAGTGTATACAGTCGAGACACCGAAAAGGGGCGGTGGCCGGTCTCACAAACCACTGGTGTAAGTTGGATCACCTAAGATGTATACAGGTGCTCATTGGGTTATGAGTACACCGGATAGGACTCGCCGGGAACCTGCTAGTTGGTATTATACAAATCGTCAGATAGCAGTTCCCTGGTGACATGTGTACTGGTTAGTTCATCGACCTGAGGTCGTCATTTGTCTCGTGTGAGTTCCCACTGTGCTTTGATTTCTACCCTACCACGGCTCAAAGGAGTCGTGCAAACAGGTAGTTTTTGGGTACAGTCCCGAGCCACATGGAGGCACGTGAGCGGATCGGCAGGGGATTCGTCTCTCCCGGTATTGGGGGTGGAGATCGCGCTGTATCTAGGAAAGCCATTACACCAAGTTCTTGGCCAAGGCAGATGAGATTTACTGGTAGGTACTCCAGTAGTATCTCAGGGTGTTCAGGGCTTGTCTCCGACACGACTTATACAGCTATTGGGGGTCTGACGTTACTAGCCCCCTAGGCAGGATATGCGATACTCATAGACGAACGGACCGGACTGTATATACATTGTCACTGTTAGGCTCAGTATGGTTTCCGGATGAATTCGCTCATCGGCCTCTCTTGAGGTCAGTACATGGGCAGCCGTTACGCACAGCTAGTGCCGCTGACGACTTGTAGTTAAACCCACTGCCAGGGTACTGACGAGTCATTAGAGTCCCCCACAGATAGTTTCCCAAGTTCGGACGAAACGTTGTAGAGGCCGTATGGTTTTATGGCAGGGTTCGGAAAATGCACGTGCGTTCACGCACGTGTTATTTTTCGGGCAGATAATAATGGTGGGCTTTGGTTTAAGCCGGATCCATGTATTATACAGAGTTGATATAATATCTTTGTCTCAGTTACATTTGTATTCGGTCGTAATACAAATGCGGGTATATTTATACAGTTACGGGGTTATCCTGAAATTCGTTTCAGGATCACTTTTGGAAGTTGCTAGTTTCCAGTTTTCTATCGGCCGTATTTAACATTCGGTTAAATGCGGATTTATCTTTTTTTGGGTGAGTCATGGTTCTAGAAGTTTCTAGATGATGAGAGGAAGCTTCTTGGAAGGTGACTTTGTTAGTGATTCATTGTGAGCATTTATTGTGAGATGAGCTGTATTAGTGACTCATGCTTTAGCTTTAAATGTTTCTTGTTTACCTAAAGATATTTTCTCTTAATCTTTATCCTTATGGTTACCCCCACTCTCTCCTACACTCACCCCCCTCCATATATTGTGGTCGGCCCTTCCTTCATGCCCATGAGAGATTTCACACTCACTTGATTTGATTCATTTGGAAAAAAAATGATAGATTTAGGTGTATGGAAATTTCATAGCTCATTTCATTCCATCACCCGTCTCAATTGGTAACTTCATTAACCGTTCGTCCATGGCTTTGGACGAAGCGAGACAAAGTCTTCTACTCATTCTCTACATCAATCTTGGTTGTCTCTTTTAGCAAACTTGACGACCGAGTTGCCTCGAGTCAGAGGCTGGAGCCCGTTTAAAGATCCGATGACGTGGTGTCGCCTGGACGAGGAGATCGGAGATCGACGAGATCGGAGATCGACGAGATCGGAGCAGCCGCAACGGAGCGTGGGATGATGGTTAAAGAACGAACGACTCGGATCGTTCGGTATAACCTTTCTTCCCTCCTTGTAGATTGTTAGTTTAGCGTTAATGGCAGATCCGGGTTATAGTATGCGATAGCGCCAGTTATAAAAGTTTTTTTTCCGCATTTTGGCGTCTGAAAGACGGCCGGGGCGCTACCGTAGACTTGCGTGGTATCAGAGCCACGCCATTAAGCTTTACTAACTTGTGCTAACGCGTTTAAAATATCGATCGATCGGATTTTCGAAAATCGTAATTTCTAGTGTTAAAGTTTCTGTTAATTTTCAAACTGGTCTAAAAATCAGTTTGACCATACTAGAAAATCAAGCAGGGTTTTTTAGGAATACTGGAGAAATTCGACCAAGTGATATCACCGTTCCGCCGCGGATCCGCGGCCCAAGCTAGGGTTTGGCCGCGGATCCGCCGCAGGAAAGTGAGATCAATTAGTCAATTTTCTACAGTGGATTCTATGTTGGAAATTGTGGTTTCTGGAACTGTTCATTTGGGCCCAGTGTTTTTTACTGTACAGCAGATTTGCGTGGGGCCCACTTCGGGAAATTTTGTCGATCGAAATTTAAACGTGTTAGTTTACAGTACTTACATTATATCTCTGACCGTGAATATCATTTGATCGGTAAACCGCGTCTAATTGCTATAGTTCTTTTAGACGGGTTTGCGAACGTGACATTCGCGTTGATGTTCTATGTTGTGCTGTGATGTTGCGGATTTGTCGTGGTGGATAGCAGTGTGCAATGGTGTGCAGTTTGAGTTTATTTGTACATTTGATATCGCGGGGCGAGCGTCCAACATGTGGACTGCCGTCACTGCCTGTTGTATAATATTCTTTTGGGGCATGACCGGGTTGAGGTCGATGTACCCGCTGTACATATTTTTCATTTCTGTACTAGGTTTTACCCCGCGAAGGAGTGCACGGATAGCCGGGTTCTGGAGGGCAACGGGTCCGCATCTCATGTCTTTGAGAGGCAGAGGGGCCCCACTCTAAAATTGGCAGACTATTCGCCACACTCATAGGGGGTACAGGTTGACCCAAGGAGGGGTGCCCAAGATTACCGGATTCCGTGAAATGCAGGGTGGTCCATTCACTATGTTATAGGGGGTTGCCTCGCTTCAGGTTTTTGCGGGTAACTTGCCGCACCCGTAGGGGTCTAGGTTTCATTGTACAGGCTATCCATATGACCAGGGGAATGTCGGGTTTCAGCAGCGGCTCTGTGAAACCCGGGGATCCCAGATTATCTGTATTGTTCTGTGATGCTTATTACTTTTCTGTAATGTTGCATATTATCACGCCTGGAGCGATTATTGTATATTGGTATATATACTATTAGATGCTGTATATGTTTTGCACCCGCGCTAGTCCAGTCCCCGCTCTGTCGTTAGTTAAGTAACCTAACGGGTGATGACGGGACCCAGTGACGAATGTGGATGGCATATACATACATTTTATTTTCGTTCTTTTCTGGTGTGATTAATTGATGGGACTGCGTTGATTCTGATCAATGCAAAGGAAAACAAACCTGTTTGGATATTGTTGGAACAATTTAAAATGTTTTATTACAAAGATATTTCCTTTTGTTTTGCACAGTGGTATTCGGTTGGAATATCCTGCACCTCATTCGACGGGGCAATGGCCGAAATCCCTTCACCGGGACTGACCCCTTGGGCAGAAGTTTGCGTCAGGGTAATAACTTCACTATAGTCGATTACATATTGCTTTGCATCGCAGTATTCAGTGGAATATCCTGCACCTCATTCCACGAGGAAAGAGCCGAGATCCCTTCACCGGGAGTGACCTCTTTAGCAAAGGTTTTCGCCACTATATTTTTTATAAAAAGCTATCAGGTTCCTTCAACGAGATCAAGTTCATTACGTTAAAGGTTTTTCGCCAAAAACCAGCCGTAGCCCTCCGTCATTTCATATGAATGGTCTGTAGTATTCAAGCTATGTTGGTCTGGCCCTTAGCCAGGACATAGTGATTGGTAGCTGCTGGGGTGTTCATATGTTGCATAGATAGATGTGTTGGTTTGGGACAGTCGTACAGCCTTATTGGCCCTTAGTCAAGGGCGAGTGTGGGTGGGTTCAAATTAACAAGATAATGATGGAAAGAACTTGACATGTGACTTATGATGGGTTGGCCCTTAGTCACGATCATAAGAGCATGGGGTAAAAATCATATCGGGAGTTTCTAAAGAAACTGAAACTTGCCAGGCATGCGTATTCCTTCTGGAGTGTGATAACGTGAGTGGATTCCGTCACGTTATCATGCGATGAGAGTTGGATCCCGATTCCCACTGATGAGTTGGTTTACTCTTCGGGTGATCCCGATTGATTTTTCTTTCAGGTTTGGAGGAGAATTTGACAGTACGGTGGGAGGTTTCCGGATTAGATAAAGTGATAACCATTCTGATCTAGGTTAGAGTGCACGTAGAGTGTTTCTTTTCTCTCTCTCTTTGGCAGCGACCTTTGACCAATCCTAGACTATGACTCAGGGACCAAGTTGACCGAACCTTCTTAAAATACTGGATTTTGGATTGTCTGAGTTGCATAAGTCATTGTCACTCCTTCTTCTACCCTTTGTATTTCTCAGAACACCCCGTATTACTACGGACATCCACTTCCATTGGATAGATCCATCGTATGGTTATATACGAACTCGAAGGTACTTCTTCGAGAATGGATCAAGGTTCAGGAGAAATAGAATTGGTTTATTCAGTTGTCTTTTATTATCACCTTCTCTCAGGTTGCGAGGGCTCCTTGGTTTAGGAGAGTACACCTATTATGCTTATTGGATAGTCTTCTTCCAAACCATAGGCAGGTGCCGAAAGGTAGGGAATGAAGAAAACCAATTAGCCTAAGTAGGGTGTACAGAAGGTAATATGTAAAGACAAAATAAAAGGATTAGAAAGAGGGCAAAGTAAGTTGCGACTGTTATCATTCACGACCAAACCGCGTACTTCATCGCCACTCCTATTTCACCTTTAAAAGAATAAAGTATTATTCAGTTGTCTTTTATCATCACCTTCTCCCAGTTGTGAGTACTCCTTGGTTTAGGAGGGTACACCTATTATGCTTACTGGATAGTCTTCTTCCAAACCATAGGCTGGTGCCGAACGGTTGGGAAGGAAGAAAACCATTTAGCCTAACGATGGTGTACAGAAGGTAACGACTAAAGACAAATAAAGGGATTTGGAGAGATGGCAAAAAAATATACGGTTAAAGTCATGAATTGGATTATGGAAGAGGAATTACTATGAATACCAGGATACCCCTACGAAACATTTTCATGTTTCAGTGCATTGTTAATGGAAAACTGTTTTCCCGATTAGATACTTACTCCAGGGTGTGTATTCAGCAGGTTTCATTCTCACATCTGTATGGTTTTACAGATGATGAGTGGGAGGAAGTTATTGGGAATTCGGTGATCATCCTCATTATATCAGAATTCGTTGTAATTGGTGATATTTGAGGAAATCGCCTGGGTACAATTTTCAACCTACGACGCACAGGTTTTGAGTTATTCAACTCAGCGAACTTATACAGAGTATTGTATGTTGTCCAGTGTCCATCAGGACAAAGGGGTAGGTCCTCGTACTGTGTTCTGCTTACTTATGACTTCTCTAGTTTTTAGACAAGTGTTTCGTAGAAATACAAGGTCTAAGTTTTGAGAAGTTGTGGGTATAAGAATAAAGTAGAGAACCAGATGTCATAAGTATCGGGATTCTTCAAAGAGATCGAAGATGTAGATACTTGTGATTGGTATTCAGATGATAGTAATGGTTCTGAGAAACTTGTTTCTCTTTCAGGTTACTCATAATTGGATGGATTCCTAAGTTGAGTAATGCTGATTAGCCTCTCTCCATTAAAAGTTGATATGCACTGGAGACAGCTGCATGATTAGAATCTGGTTCCAATTAAATAAGTGCCAAAGTTTCTATATTGGATATAGAATGGTTCATATCTTAACGATGTTAAGGTACGGGAAGTTGTCCGGCTTATGCTTAAAACCAGACTCTGGATAACTCAGGGCACGTTTCTGTAATGGCTGTTTGTGGGTTGGCCCAGGCTATGACGAGGGTTGACTTTCTACCATCTGGAAGATCAATAATGATATTGTTCTTGACTCGCCACAGTTTTAGTAAAATGGATTTTTTCAGAAAACAGTAGTGGGAGTATGGTAGAACTGGAAGTGATTCCAGAACCGCAAACGATTACGGAAAATTTAATAGGACCTAAAGATTCGATCAGGTTTGACATTTCATAGCCACTCCGCAGATATGGTGGGTAACCTCAGACACCCGAGAGGTACTCCGGTAGCCTCAAGGATGGTGATAGAGAGGTTTTTATTTACCCAGACTTGACACTGCTGTTGTTCCAGGCTATGAGACCCGGCAGGAGGGTTGTTGTGGTCAGTGGGAGCAGCGGAAGCATGGTGGGCAATTAGCTTATGTCTATTTATAGACTAGAGCAGTTATAGCGGAGATTGATCATCTAATTTTGATGTGACAGTCATGGGTTTGACTTCATCAAAATAGGGGATGGATCTGTTAAGAAGGTAGTAGGATGTGATATCTTGGTTTTTGGATGACATACACATAGTAGGAAGTAAAATTCCTATACTACGATCGGTTGTACTTTGGTCGTCACACAGTTGTTTCTCCAGACAGGATATGGATATAATATCTGACATTCTGATTTCTAGATCTATGGTTTTAGATCTGGATTTGGGTAGTTTCCCAATGTGGGTACTTTGACAGTATTCTAATGGTTTTTAGAATAGATGACTCCTGGCATGGTGGTGTACCTGAAGGTGATGGAGTCATCCTCTCTAAAGGTGTCTTACAGACTAAAGGAGAGAGGGATGTGCATGATTGGCAGATTACTTGCTTAGGCAATTGAGTCAATCATGAGATGTCAAGTACCACACCAGATGTTGTTTTTGCACTAGATGCAATAAGTTTGTATTAATCCAATTCTGGAGAAACATAAGGAAGCAGTTTTAGAACGTAAGTGAATGTTCTACGGATTTGTTGACGGCTGCCTCCTTCGGGAGACGGTTATCATTCCAGGCTTCAAAGGTGACATGGATGACAGAGTGATTGTCAGAGTTATAGTTTTCCCTCTGACGAAGGGGGCAGTATTATGGACAGGTGGTCCAAGAGGATACTGTGGGAGGGATGGTGCAGGATACTGATTACGTTCAGTTATCGATACAGTCTAAGAAGTTTAGATTTGGAGTTCATTTATGAACTAGGTCCCATCAGATATCCAGACATATTCTAATACAGGTATTACTCAATTCGGGAGATGGCTTTCTCCGCGAACTTGAGATTAAGAGAGACATAGAAAGAAACATCCGGGCGGATCCACTCACTGAGGCTATTTCTCGAACACAATAGTTTTACAAACGGGCTTTGTGAAACTGATTAGTAGAGGAGTTGGGTGTTGGTTTCACACGGGCTGTGAGTACACAACATCGTAATAATTAGCCTTAAGTGCAAGTGGGAGATTGTTGGATATAATGCCCTCAAAGTCAATTATTGGATCGCAGGTACGTGATTGCAATGATTGAGGAGGACCTATACCGGTAGGACAGTCTTACTCGAGATGATAGTATGCTATCTGGTTTGCCTTTATCAGTCGTGTATAGGTTCAGGTGACTGATCACGATTACACTTTGATAGAGCCCTTAGGATCTTGCTTGACTACCAACAATATGAGGGCGATCATATACGTGATAGTTGGGTGGTCTATAAGTATATCCTTAATAGTGGTCCCTAGTCGTGGGAGTTTCGAGACAGGGCATCGATACTCCAGAGTAGACTAGTGTATACAGTCAAGACCCTGACGAGGGGCGGTGACCGGTCTCACAAGCCACTGGTGTAAGTTGGATCACCTAAGATGTATACAGGTGCTCATTGGGTTATGAGTACACCGGACATGACTCACCGGGAACCTGCTAGTTGGTATTATACATATCGTCAAATAGCAGTTCCCTGGTGACATGTGTACAGATTAGTTCATCGACCTGAGGTCGTCATTTGTCTCGTGTGAGTTCCCACTGTGCTTTGATTTCTACCCTACCACGGCTCAAAGGAGTCGTGCAAACAGGTAGTTTTTGGGTACAGTCCCGAGCCACATGGAGGCACGTGAGCGGATCGGCAGGGGATTCGTCTCTCCCGGTATTGGGGGTGGAGATCACGCTGTGTCTAGGAAAGCCATTACACCAAGTTCTTGGCCAAGGTAGGTGAGATTTACTGGTAGGTACTCCAGTAGTATCTCAGGGTGTTCAGGGCTTGTCTCCGACACGATTTATACAGCTATTGGGGGCCTGACGTTATTAGCCCCCTAGGCAGGATATGCGATACTCATAGACGAACGGACCGGACTGTATATACATTGTCACTGTTAGGCTCAGTAGGGTTTCCGGATGAGTTCGCTCATCGGCCTCTCTTGAGGTCAGTACATGGGCAGCCGTTACGCACAGCAAGTGCCGCTGACGACTTGTGGTTAAACCCACTGCCAGGGTACTGACAAGTCATTAGAGTCCCCCACAGATAGTTTCCCAAGTTCGGGCGAAACGTTGTAGAGGCCGTATGGTTTTATGGCAGGGTTTGGAAAATGCACGTGCGTTTACGCACGTGTTATTTTTCGGGCAGATAATACTGGTGGGCTTTGGTTTAAGCCGGATCCATGTATTATACAGAGTTGATATAATATCTTTGTCTCAGTTGCATTTGTATTCGGTCGTAATACAAATACGGGTATATTTATACAGTTACGGGGTTATCTTGAAATTCGTTTCAGGATCACTTTTGGAAGTTGCCAATTTCCAGTTTTCTATCAGCCGTATATAACATTCGGTTAAATGCGGATTTATCTTTTCTTGGGTGAGTCATGGTTCTAGAAGTTTCTAGATGATGAGAGGAAGCTTCTTGGAAGGTGACTTTGTTAGTGATTCATTATGAGCATTTATTGTGAGATGGGGTGTATTAGTGACTCATGCTTTAGCTTTAAATGTTTCTTGTTTACCTAAGGATATTTTCTCTTGATCTTTATCCTTATGGTTACCCCCACTCTCTCCTACACTCACCCCCCTCCATATATTGTGGCCGGCCCCTCCTTCATGCCCATGAGAGATTTCACACTCACTTGATTTGATTCATTTGGAAAAAAGATGATAAATTTAGGTGTATGGAAATTTCACAGCTCATTTCATTCCATCACCCGTCTCAATTGGCAACTTCATTAACCGTTCGTCCATGGCTTTGGACGAAGCGAGACAAAGTCTTCTACTCATTCTCTACATCAATCTTGGTCATCTCTTTTAGCAAACTTGACGACCGAGTTGCCTCGAGTCAGAGGCGGGAGCCCGTTTAAAGATCCGATGACGTGGTGTCACCTGGACGAGGAGATCGGAGATCGACGAGATCGGAGCAGCCGCAACGGAGCGCGGGATGATGGTTAAAGAACGAAGGACTCAGATCGTTCGATATAACCTTTCTTCCCTCCTTGTAGATTGTTAGTTTAGCGTTAATGGCAGATTCGGGTTATAGTATACGATAGCGCCAGTTATAAAAGTTTTTGTTCCGCATTTTGACGTCTGAAAGACGGCCGGGGCGCTACCGTAGACTTACATCCCCGTGCCACGTCGGACTCACTTCCCGTGCCACGACATGCTAGCCCCTGTGCCACACCGTGCCTGATCCAGTGCACACGTCGTACCGCTCCCACACCACGCCCCGAGTCCAGACCGTGCTCGGTATCGTGTCGTGCCGTGTCACACACCGGGCCAGGACCACGCCCACTACCGTGTCACACTCGCATCGTCACCGTGCTCAACGCCGTGTCGCGTCCGCGTCGCCACCGCGCCCAGTACCGGATCTCCACGCATCGCGTCCGCACCACACGCCGTGTCTAGCATCGCGCCATCTCGTGTGTCGAGACAAACTCTGCAGCGACGTCGCTTCTATATCAAGCGACCGAAGGCAAGTGAACCCCCTTTCACTTACTATAATCATGCTAAATATATTATAATTGGTTAATTATGAGTTAGTATATTGGATGAAGGTGAACCTATGTATATACGTGCTACATGTTCGATGTTAAACCCTATACCATAACCTATTTTAAAACACCTTAATTTCAGATAAATGAACCACTTTACTGTTAATGAATATCGTGTAGAAGTATGGACGCAAGATATCGAGATTATCACTATGAAATGACATCCTGATAACCCTTACGAAATCTGAATTTTCCCGGACATGTTAGATCGTTAAAATCCTAATAAATCATTTACATATCGGATCTTAGCATTCTATGGCTCGAATCGAAGCCAAAGGATAAGCCTATAGCACACCACAGTTTATCTTGACATTTTGATAAGTTATATCAATGAATACCGAGGTGATTCGCGGCCCTGAACTGCAGTCCGGGGCAACGTTCGTTTTAAATACCTGGCTTGGGAACACCTGTGTACCCCTTCCTTAAACTGAAAATGCACAGAACTCCATATGGTCGCGTAGATAATTCGATTGTCTAACACATGAATCTGGTTCCGTGTCATTTCACTGCCGTTTGATATTTAATTCGTATTTTAGAATACCGTTGTGTCCTGCAGTTTTCTGCAGTGACAATTTGTACACATTGACATTAAACTGAACATATCTCCCAGCACACAGCGGACGTTACTGATCTGTCGGAGGCGTTGGAAACATAACAGAAAAATATACAATTTGTTGAATTGTAGCATCACCTAATTCTGCTCCCAACTGAGAGTAAAATGTGTTACGAAACGGACTTCCAGTTCAGAAATTGGATTTCCAACAGTGAACACTTAAATTGAAATGATCATAACTAGCAAACCTGAAATCCGATTGACGTGAAACCAATTGTGATGGATATATAATTAAACATACTTCTTACCCCTTTTATATTATTTTGCTTAATTCTGCACGCATGAGTTATAGTAAATTATGCAAGTGGTAGGACACTGGTGACTGGTATTTTATTCATATCGTAATTATTGTATTCTCATCATGTCATGTAGATGTCATTACATTGGGAACTTAGTGATCGTGTGCATTACCCAGTGATAGGTATTAGTGTTTTGATTGTGGCAAGTACGTTAGTGTTAAAATGTGAATGAATAAGTGAAGTGACACGTACTTGTACACAATCAGCGGACCCAGTTAATTTATTGCATTGTCAACGTCTATGGGATATATATGTTAGTTGTATGTATGTCCTAGAGGCCAGTATTGTACAGATGATGTATACTATATTGGATGCTTGGACATATATAGAGATGACTTTCTTGCTCGATATGATAGTATGCTATCTGGTTACTCTTTATCTTAACATGTACACTAGTCTCTTTAAACTGTCTTATAGTTACATGTTGGTAAAGCCCTTAGGATGTATACTTGACTACCTGGACTATGATGCAGATCATACTAGTGGGACATGATAGTCCATAGGTACATCCTTCAAGGTCCCTAGTCGTGGGTGTATCGAGACGGGGCATCGATATACCAGTGTAGACTAGCGTATACGCTTCTCGACCCATGAGATGGGCGATGGATGATCCCATATCTATTGGTGTTTGACATCAGAGATGGTATACGGGTGCTCAGTGGAGACTGGGTACACTGGACGGACTCGCCGAGAACTCCCAGATGGTATTATACCTCACGTCAGATGGCAGTTCTCAGGTGACACTTGTGCAGGTTAGTCTGTAG
Source organism: Agapanthus africanus (assembly GCA_030015575.1). Taxonomy (NCBI): domain Eukaryota; kingdom Viridiplantae; phylum Streptophyta; class Magnoliopsida; order Asparagales; family Amaryllidaceae; genus Agapanthus; species Agapanthus africanus. The sequence continues at coordinate 14,687,267 of JASDDO010000014.1, forward strand.
ACCCGAGATCGTCATAGAGTTTTGTGTGATTCCCACTGTGCTTTGATCTCCACCTTACCACGTCCATGAGGGCGTGCAAAACGGTGGTCTTTGGGCACAGTCCCGAGTCACATGGAGGCAATGAACGATAGGAGGGGTTTCGTCTCTCCCGGTATTGGGGGTTGATGTTGCGCTGTGCTCGATTGGCCGTAATAGGGAAGTCCCTGACCAGGGCTGATCAGAGATTTGCTGGTAAGTGTTGCCAGTAGTTTCTCGACCAGTTATGAGCCTTACATCGGCACGACTTATCGGTTATTGGGGTCTGACGTTTACCACCCCTAGACTTGGTATACGACATATCAGACGAGGAGATCGGACTGTACGGGAAGTGTTGCCAATCGGCTCGACGGGAGTTGTAGCAGGTTCGCTTGTTCTCTTCTGATCGCTCAATACCCGGGTGGCCGTTACGTTTAGCTGACCGCTTGCAGCTTGGGGGTGCTTGATATGATCATCACCCACTACCGGCATATTGACGAGTCTCAGAGTCCCACAATGGAGTTTCCTAATCCAGGCGAAACGTTGTGGTGCGCATATGCGATATGCACATGGACCCGATTAAAATGCGCGTATGGGATACCGTATATTGATCGAGCGGCTTGCTTTTGGTGGGGGTCGTATGTGATATGGCCGGATTGATAAATCAAGTGTTGATTTATCATTTAACCATTAGCTTCTCACTTGAATTCATTTCTTGTGTTGGATGGATGTATGCATGCATGCATGTTTTTCTTTCTTTCTAGTTTCATGCACATATGGATGTATATACATACATACATGCATACATACATTTATCATGGTTGGATGTATATGAAAATGGTGGCAATATAAGACTCACACCATTGTATTTTTTATGAATTATTATTGTATTTATACTAAAACATAAAAGGAAAGAAAAGGTGTTTAATTGATTTGTTTTACACACTTCTTTTGACCTAACCATTCTCACCCACCACTTAACCTTAGGTTAAGTTTCCTTTTGTGTTTTAACCCTAGTACAATAATGATTCAACCATGGTTTGAGATGATGGATTTAAAATATATATTGATATATTTTTCATTTTCTTTTGGTATGAGAAAAACTTATCATCTTCTAATATTGTCATTATCTTCTTCCTCCTCCTTCATAGCTCTCTAGATTTTTGTAGTGAGCTATATAATCAACAAGTTAGGATTTTGAAGTGAGAAAGAGATCCACAACACCATTCTACATAAGCCTAGCCCACTTGTTTGGAGTGTTGACTCGATTTCGTTCACTTGATCGGAAAAAGTCGCTAGCTTGGACAAAGCGGACTCCGGGTGGATCATCGGTGACGTCGAGGAGTTCAAGCGGAGTTCTTTCAAACCCCAAGTAGCCGAGGAGTCTTGCGTAGGGAGCTACAAAGGTTGTACTCTCTAAACCCTATCTTTTCTTTCATATGTCGATATGAAAATTTTGAAACCCTAATCGATTCTAGGAACGATTCTATGTTCATTAGCTTAGCACCCTAAAGACTACATATTTGGTTCATGTGATGCTTCCAAACCCTTCATGAGGTACTATGCTAACCCAACATTGGTATCAGAGCCGACCTAGAACATTAGGCGACCATTTTACGAAGTCAAAACTCCGATCGAACCGAAAAATACGGTTTTTTGGTGCTCTCTGGACATTTTTCAAAAATTGACTTTTTTCAGAATTAAAAATACGTAAAAAATACAGCAGGAAAATATAAGAATTACAATGTAAAAATTATGCAATGAACAGTATAAATCACCGCGGAACCGCCGCAATTCTTGGCTTAGGTCGCGGTTCCGCGGGCGTACAGGGGCTTCATTGCATGAATGTTTCACTGTAATTCTTAGAAATGCTTGTACAGTCTTTTAGGTATGTTTAATCTGAATATTGCATTGAAAAATTCTGGAGATAGTTTTGGACTCGTCTGTTCGATCGGAATTTTGATTTCGTGTCATTTCCGGGTAAATTAGAAAGTAGTGAAGTGTTTGAACGAGTATCATTTGCTCACTTTTCACGGGGTTTAATTCCTTTGGAGGTTCGTGCAAGTTTTTTGGTGGTCCCTCTAGAAGACAACAAACCTTAACTCGATTATGTGACCGTCTTGAACTGCCCTTTGAACCTTAGGGTTTGGGGCAGTACGGCGTGCCACATGTGAGGCGTTGGCTTGACCCTTCTACGGCTGGACCGCTACTACTGTGTCACACTCTAAGTTTTTGAACTTCTCTCAAGTGTTGAGCTTTAGTGAATCTTGGGTATTTGATCGGTCGTTCGAAAACTTTAATACTGTCTGTTTATTCGGAATGTGTTGCAATATGTGGAATTCACATTATAAGACATGAAATACGAGGTATGTGATACTTCGCATTTACGATGTCTAGAGAGAATGTGGATTCCAGATATTGCAGTTTTACACTTTTTTTTCTGTGACCGTAAGTGTAATATGTGATATCGCCGGTTTCGTTGCTATACGTCAACGACAATTGGGGTATGCACACTTACTTACGTTGATGACATGTGATATTATGTGTTGCTGGATATTGTTCCCCTCCGAAAGACGGCGCGCAAGACCGCGATGTCTTGACACTGAGATTCGGGGCAGATGCTAATTGGTGCTATCCGTTCACCTCTCCGAAGATGCCAAATTGATTTATGGCACCATGTATCGAAGGTTTGGACGGATGCGTCCGATGTAGCAGACTTCGTCAGATTCCCCCTCGTTTGAGAGGTTTTTTGATTGTGGGGACGCTCTTCCCTGCAGGCGCAAGCCCCTGCAGTTAATTACGCTACCGCATCGCGGTAACAACTTTCTCCTTCTCCAGATGGTCACTTCGTGTCGCGTGTTTTTGTTTTATGTTTTATTGCCCGTGGATTGTTTACGGAGACCGAGTTATGTCGTCACCCGTAGGGCGTGGACTAGTCCAAATCCGTGTTATCTTAGATTTGGGTTTGGGGGTTTAGTTTGAGGACACGTTAGCCATACTTGAGGCTAAGGTCAACTCAAACATTTGTTAAGGATACGTTAGTCTAGTTTGAGACTAAGATCAACTTAACGGGATCGTTTAGATCCGACAAAAGAGTTTAGGGACATGGTGGTCCATCGTATGTGTGGCCGTCGGGACCCATCACCTCTCTAACGACGTTGAAGGATTACAACGACGGATGTCAGAGGAGTTCAGAGATGTACCCTCGAGCCAGAGTTAATTAGGGGGATTCATAGTCCAGACTGGTTTGAAGGTTTAAGGATACGTTAGCCGTCTTTGAGGCTAAGATCAACTTAAACGGGACCGTTTAGATCCGACAAAAGAGCATACGGGGCTCTATTGTTCTAGTTTAAGGACGTTGCGGTCCGTTGGTAGTTTAAGGACATTGCGGTCCGTGGGTAGTTTAAGGACATTGCGGTCCATGGGTAGTTTAAGGACATTGCGGTCCATTGGTAGTTTTAAGACATCTCGGTCAAGGTTAAGGACGTCATAGTCCATGGGTTTAAGGACTCCACAGTCCGGTATGTGCTCTGGATGCTTCACACGGGTTCACTGCCGTGCTAGGCGAGGACCAGGCTCCGCTCTGGATGCTTCACACGGGTTCACTGCCGTGCTCTGCGAGGACCAGGATCCGCTCTGGACGTTTTCCACGGGGTCAAAGAGTGACGTTATCCGCGTTCCACGTAACCAGGAATTTTGCATTAGGCATGGGTTTAAGGACCCCACAGTCCATATCATGAGTGGTCATCGGGACCCGTCACCTCTTTGAAGACATTGAGGGATTACAATGCCAATCATCAAAGGAGTGAAGAGATGTACCCTAGAACCGAGATGGATTAAATAGTCCCTGGCCCAATTTGGGTCAAGATTAATCAATTATGTTATGAGCCCATTGGCCCAGTTAATCACAAATTGAGGACTTATGGCCAGCTTGGGCTAAGTCCAGTCAGGTCTGGAATATTGACTTCTTGTTGGTCCATCGAGGGAGAGGCTTTGCCTCTATCCCTTTAGCCAATTGGGCCAAAACCTAGTGTTAAACACTTCAGAGCAATCAGTGTTGAACACTGGGAATAGGGCTGACAAGTTAGTGTTTAACACTAGAAGAACAATTGGTGTTAAACACCAGCAATAAGACCTTGAAATGATCATAAGCACTAAAACAGCTCAGTGTTGAACACTGGCAATGGAGATCTCAGATTAGTGCTGAATATTAAAGTAATCAGTGTTGAACACTGCGAACAAAATTCTTTAATTAGTGTTGAACACTAAAGCCCAATAACATTCCAATACTGGATTTGAGGGTTTTAATTTAGTGTTAAACACTAAGGTAAGAAAGGTCACGTGGCACCACGTGAGAGTGCCTTCCCCTCAACGATTCTGCCGAGATTATCACATTTTTTAGAGTATCACGTGCCCTCACGTGACGGGTAATTAAGTTCTTGTATGCTAAAGCTTCTGCCAAAGGTCACGTGGGTCACGTGGGGTGCTGTCTCAAAGAGGCTTTTTGTAGGTCTTTTTGGGGGGTCACGTGGTGGCACGTGACCCTGCCTCTATGTATGTCGTTTTTAGAGGAATTAAATTCCTCGAGCTTTAAATTTCAGAGGAATTAAATTCCAACTTCCTTTCGAAGATTTATATTCTGAAATAGAGTTGAACTCTGAATTTTCTGTAGGAATTAAATTCCTCGTCTATGTGAAGAACTGAAGAGGGTTAAACCCTTAATAAAAGCTTTCAAAGAATTATTATTAAGGGAATTAAATTCCTGCTGTTTCCACAGAACTATATTCTTAATTAGGGTTAAACCCTATTTCTCTTTGTTCTAAAGGGATTAAATTCCCATGATACGGGGGCCAAGCCCTAATTTTATCTTAAAGGAATTAAATTCCTATAGTTCTGCGAGAATTAAATTCTCATGCTTGCATTCCCTCTCTATGTTTTGGATCTGCATGGCAGGATCTCAACCCATTGAGAATTAAATTCTCAACCTAAAGGGGAGATGTGCACTTTGCAGATCCTCTATCAAAGAGAGAAGAAATATATTCTTCTGTTTTACCTATTAGAGTTAAACTCTGTTGAGAATTAAATTCTCTTTCTTTCAGAAAGCCTTCCCTTTCTTACCTAGGGTTTTTCTTTTGCAGAAGATCCAAGTTCTTTCAAGTATCTGAGCTCTCTTCTTTTTCTTCCCTCTGCGTATATATCTCTATCTCTCCCTTTTGTGTCTCTTGGCTCCTATTTATAGGAGAAGCAGCTGAATCAATTAGTTTTGGATGAATCTTCACTGAGAGATTTGATTTGCATCCATCATTCGTTTTGGACCTTTGGATTATTGGGTGAATTTTATTCACCATTGGATTTTAAATCCAGAGATTCTCCTTTGTTATTTTGGTTAGATTTAAGGGGGAAATCTTTCCAAACCCGAGATTTTCCATAGATAGATGATATTTAATCATCTCTGAATCTTTAATTTGATTGGTCCCAGATAATTACTTTCCTTTGGGAAGATTCAAATTTCCTTCAGAATTTAATTCTGTCTTCAAAAATGGGCTTCGAAAGCCAGTCACGTGTGACCACGTGACCCATGGTCACGTGTGGACACGTGACCCCCTTTGGAACGAGCCTTCCTCTTTCTTTTGCACTCTGCCTTCTTCTGCTGCTTCAACGTCACGTGCTACCACGTGACCCCTGGTCACGTGTGAGCACGTGACCCTTGTTTGAACTCTCTTTCTTCAGTTCAACGGGAGAACGGGTCTACTGTCTGGAACGTCACGTGGCAACACGTGACCTCGGTCACGTGGGAGCACGTGACCTCTTCTGAGGCTCTTTTCTTTGTCTTGATCAGGGAACTAATGTGTGCTTTTCTGCCGCTTTATATGTCACGTGTCGACACGTGACTGTCGGTCACGTGTAAGCACGTGGCCCCTTTTTGAAGCTTCTCCCAGAAGCTTTCCTGATTTTAAATCAGGAAACAAATGCCCCCACAGCGTTGTTCTCACGTGTCAGCACGTGAGTGCAACGCTGTCACCTCTCGCGACCGTTGGATTCCTTTGGGGATCTGGGGAGATGAAGCGTTTCTATTGTCTTCTATAAATACCGCTGTCTCTTCATAGGAGCCTTCACTTTGCTCATCTTCTTCCTCTGAGAATTTCCTCTTTGAGAATTTTATTCTCGCTTCCAGAGCTTAGTTCTCTGTCTTGAACATTTCCCAGAGTTTAACTCTGTCGACGGATCCTCTTCCTCAGGTAATAATGTCGAACGGCCAAAGCGCCTTCGTCTTTAAAAGAACTCTTTGGATTTCAAATCCATATTAAGGGTTTCGCAAAGAACCCATTTTTCTTCACGTTTTTCCATAAGAACAGGGAGCCTTCGAACTGTAGATCTCTTAGGGTTTAGGTGATCTTTGGGGAGATGATGACAGCGTTTCAACTCCATGGACTTTAATTCCATCAAAACTATTCCTGGGAATTTAATTCCCTTTTTCCTGATAAGGAATTTAATTCCTATGAAGAACTCAATCTCTTCACACAGAGGCTCCTTGGGGTCTCTTGGCCCGAGGCTGTTCTTCTGCAATTAATGCGATGGGGATTTTGTAATGATTCTAGTGACTTTTATTTCAGGTATTATGGCCGCCCATCTGTATCGTCTTGACGAGATCATTTCCTATGGGAACATTCGTGCGCTGGGCCGCAGTCAGAACCAGGAGTTCACTGATGCTCAGTGCGCCGAGATCATGAGCCGCTTTGATGAGTACAACCATCGACTACTTCCCCGTCGCTCTTCTCTTCTGAGGCTGATCGTGCTGGCGATCCGGGAGGCCCTTCCTCTCTTTTGCGCCGGCATACCACTCGGGGCCTTGGACACTGCCGAGGACAAGGTGCATTCGGTGTACCTTATGGGCTTGATCTCAAAGAGAAGGCGGGATAATCTCATCGATCTCCTTCATCAGATTTTTCAGCAATCAGCCATACTGGGCGCCTACCGGAGGGTAGAGGACATCCGCGGGGACCCCGATGCTTGTGACCGTGAGAGAAAGTATACTCGGGAGGTTCGAAGTGCTTGGAAGATCTTGAATAAAGTCAATTTTGAGTTCCTCAACCCATGCCCCGCATCTGAAGTTTTACCATTGTAAATGTGTCCTCTAGATTTTGTATGAACTTCTTGAAGTATGAGTGACAAGTTTTATTATTATTATTATTTTTTTTTTATGCCTGCATGCCCTTTTTCTGGAATTTTATCATTTCACTATTGTTGTTGCTGGTGCTTTTAATATGCATGGTGTTATTCTATTTTCTAGTGCACGTCAAATTTGGGTCTCACACGTTCCGCACGTGGGATCATTTGATGGGACTGTTCATAAAATTTTCCATGCCGCATTTTTAGCGCGCAGTATCAGATGCATAAAAAGAGCCTTGGAAATAGTTACTTCTCCTTGAATTTCGATGCCTTTCCTTTTTTGGGCCTTGGAAACATCTTTCGCATGCAAGATTTTCCGCGCATGGCACTTAATGCACCTCTTTATATTCTTGAGGCCATAGCCTATTTTCTCCTCACAGAGAAATTCATTCCCATATCGACGTGATTTAATTTGAGGAGTATCTGAGCGCTATGGCCTGCAATCGTCCACACGCTCGTCGACAGCCATGGGAAGTGCCTATCGAGGAGATGATCCCCCGCTTTGCCGCTCGTTTAGTAGATCCACTTCTTACTGACGACGAATGCGACTCAGCCGTGCATGAACTCTCGATCCGTAGGGGGTATCCCCTCCCGATGGGTTCCTTCTGGCTCCGGATGATTCTCACGGTCGTGCTTGCCGACATTCCTCCTCACCCAGCAGAGATGACCCTGGCGATGCTTGATGCGGCGGAAGAAAAGCTCGAGGGCTTTCATGAAGCGTGCCTGATTACCCAGGCCTTGAAGGACTGCTCAATTCGTCTACTGAGCGAGATAAGGGCCCGGCGAGCTATTATGTTTGCTTTCGCGGATGAGCATGGCACCAACCGATGGGGAGCGACCTCTCGCGAGAATCGTCGTTTTGATGTGCTGGAGAGAGCGGAGAGGGAGATGGAGAATTTCGTTCTTTGCTTCACTAACCCCTGTGCCGTTGATCCTGTGTTTGGCGACCTTTTCCGTTAGAGTAGAACATTTTTAACTTAGTCCCTCCTTTTTGTATGCTTTATGTTGAACTTCCATGTAGGCTTGGTACTCGTATGTATGTTTCCGCTCGCATGAATAAATTTTGTGTTCGTTTTACGAAAACTTCCTTCAATTACCAATACTGTTGTCATGTCGCGTGCACATTAAAGCTTCGAATTTTATTTCTTTTTTTTTTGGCTGTTCATATGATTGCGAACACATGCTTAATAGGATAATCATCGGAAAGTTTTTCGCTGCTTTTCACACCGGGTTGTGTGAGCGTGTTCTGGATCGATTATCGCTGTCGATCGGAAGCCCATTTATATGGTCTCGAGCGTGTATGTCTTATTTCTAAGGTTGCGGTCGCACAGTGAGCTTACATGGCTTGATAGGGCGACGCGTGGCGAACATATAGTCGTGCGAAAAAGGGGTTCGGACGTAAATTCTCGGAGAGGGAGTTGGCCTCTAAGGCGCTGAGCGAGCTTCAGGCCAGCCTCGCAGCCAAGGCCAACAAAGCGTATGAACTTTGGCGGGTGCTTCAGGAGTCCATCGAAGAGGTGGTGGCTCTCGATAAAGCTGCTACGTTCACTCGTGAGAGGGTCGAGGCTCGTAAGGCCACCGAGAAAGAGCTCGAAGCTCGGCTCGCTTCGTATCAGGCTCAGCAAGCTCAGGCGGAGGCTCGTCTTCTGGAGATCTTGCGTCATGAAGCCGTGGCTCAGCAACAGAATGATGAGCTAGTAAAATTACTGCATCGCCCGCCGGCTTGAGGGCTTGTATCTTTTCTTTTTTTTTTGTACATACTCATGAGAGTATCTTTCTTTTTGTTTCTTTCATGAATCGCGTTTTGTATCCATTTTGGCTTATGAATAAAAGATACAATTTTCCTTTCAATGATGTGTCCCCTTTTTGTCGAATGCGCTCTGCGGATATTCTATCTTGATCTCCTTGCAGGACAGCGATGGCTCAAGATTCAGGGTTAAGATCTGCTTCCTGAGACTTTTGCATTTTATGAGCCACGAGGGTCTCACAAAGAGTCGTTCTCCCTACAGGTCGAGAGGATCCTATAGGTGCAAGTTTTTCTCAAGAATCGTGAGGATTCTTAAGCGGGTTTTCCCTTGAGAATCGTAAGGGTCTCATAAGAGAGATTTTCCTTCCTTACCGATCGTGAGGACCTGCAAGTGCTGAATGTGGTCACCCTTATCCGTGTTTTACGGAGTCAGGGGTTTCTCCAGGTATTGTAGTTTAAAGACGTCGCGGTCAAGGTTAAGGACCTCATAGTCCGTGGATTTAAGGACTCCACAGTCCGACGTTAGTTTTAAGACATCACGGTCAAGGTTAAGGACCTCATAGTCCGTGGATTTAGGGACTCCACAGTCCGACGTTAGTTTTAAGACATCACGGTCAAGGTTAAGGACCTCATAGTCCGTGGATTTAGGGACTCCACAGTCCAATGTTAGTTTTAAGACATCACGGTCAAGGTTAAGGACCTCATAGTCCGTGGATTTAGGGACTCCACAGTCCGATGTGTGGTTGCAGGGACCCGTCACCTCTTTGAAGACGTTGAAGAATTACAACGCTAGGTATCAAAGGAGTGAAGAGATGTACCCTTAAACCAAGGCAAAATCCGTAGGGAATCGGGGTGGTTGATCGTTAGTTTTAAGACATCACGGTCGAGGTTAAGGACGTCATAGTCCGTGGATTTTAAGGACTCCACAGTCCGGTGTTTGCTCTGGATGCTTCACATGGGTTCACTGCCGTGCTTGGCGAGGACCAGGCTCCGCTCTGGACGTTTTCCACGGGGTCAAAGAGTGACGTTATCCGCGTTCCACGTAACCAGGAAGTTTGCACTAGATGCTTCACACGGGTTCACTGCCGCGTTAGGCGAGGATTAGGCTCCGCTCTGGATGCTTCACACGGGTTCACTGCCGTGTTCTGCGAGGACCAGGATCCGCTCTGGACGTTTTCCACGGGGTCAAAGAGTGACATTATCCGCTTTCTACGTAACCAGGAAGTTTGCACTAGATGCTTCACACGGGTTCATTGCCGCGTTAGGCGAGGACTAGGCTCCGCTCTGGATGCTTCACACGGGTTCACTGCCGTGCTCTGCGAGGACCAGGATCCGCTCTGGACGTTTTCCACGGGGTCAAAGAGTGACATTATCCGCTTTCTACGTAACCAGGAAGTTTGCACTAGATGCTTCACACGGGTTCATTGCCGCGTTAGGCGAGGACTAGGCTCCGCTCTGGATGCTTCACACGGGTTCACTGCCGTGCTCTGCGAGGACCAGGATCCGCTCTGGACGTTTTCCACGGGGTCAAAGGGTGACATTATCCGCTTTCCACGTAACCAGGAAGTTTGCACTAGATGCTTCACACGGGTTCACTGCCGCGTTAGGCGAGGACTAGGCTCCGCTCTGGATGCTTCACACGGGTTCACTGCCGTGCTCTGCGAGGACCAGGATCCGCTCTGGACGTTTTCCACGGGGTCAAAGGGTGACATTATCCGCTTTCCACGTAACCAGGAAGTTTGCACTAGATGCTTCACACGGGTTCACTGCCGCGTTAGGCGAGGACTAGGCTCCGCTCTGGATGCTTCACACGGGTTCACTGCCGTGCTCTGCGAGGACCAGGATCCGCTCTGGATGCTTTCCACTGGGTCAAAGAGTGACATTATCCGCTTTCCACGTAACCAGGAAGTTTGCACTAGATGCTTCACACGGGTTCATTGCCGCGTTAGGCGAGGACTAGGCTCCGCTCTGGATGCTTCACACGGGTTCACTGCCGAGTTCTGCGAGGACCAGGATCCGCTCTGGACGTTTTCCACGGGGTCAAAGAGTGACATTATCCGCTTTCCACGTAACTAGGAAGTTTGTTGATTGTATCCGCATGTCACGGGATTGGGGTTTGACTTTCTGCGGGAATACATCGTCGAGTCATGGAACTGGGAGTCGCCGCTGTTCCGTTTCGCTTGATATTGTGTTTGTCGTTACGGGACGAATGTTGGGATGATCTCTAGGTCGCTTGTGGCCCGTCGAGATTTAGCTTCTCTCTTGGGTGAAGCTTGGGGAAGGAGTATGATCCCTTCTTGTTTGCGCCCCTGGATTGTATACAGGGGTAGGTGTACCATCACCTGCAGGGCGAGGATTTCACTTTTATTTTATTTCTTTTTCCGCGATGCTTTATCATTTCAGCTTTTATATCGCGAGGGTCGCGATTGCCCCATCATTTCGGCTATTTTTCGCGGTGCCCAATCATTTCGGCTATTTATTTCATTTTCACTCGCTGTTTTTTTATTTCGAGTTGCCCCATCATTTCGGCTATTTTGTCATGCACACATTTTTACTTGCTGCTTTTTATTGCAAGTCGCCCCATCATTTCGGCTATTTTGTCATGCATGTGTGGCTCGCTAGCTTTTTCGCTGCAAGCTTGGATTTTGGACACCGATTTCAGCATCAGCACCGCTACCACTGGGATGTTGCCAGGAGCGAATCATCATTTGCCTTTGTCGATGTCTGAACAAAGGTGGCTTAGTAAACAGGGTTAAGGGTCCTGCCGACCAAGGCTTCTGACTTCATGAGCCGTAAGGGTCTCACAAAGGTATTTCTCCCTACAAGTCGTGAGGATCTTGCAGGTGTATTTTCTCCTTAGGGGTCGTGAGGATTCCTAAGTGTGTGTTTTCTTGTAAGTCGTAAGGATCTTACAAAGAGAATTTTCTCCTTATAAGTCGAGAGGACTTACAAGGGTTGTTCACCATATGGATATATCCCCAGTCACGGGTGGGATTTTGTTATGGAAATGTTTATTCGCGCCCGTGGATTGTATACAAGGGTCAGTATTAAGCCGCTTGTAGGGCAATATCGAAGGTTGTGGGGGATTTGCTTAAGAACAGGTTTAGGTTTCTGTAACTTAAGACTTTCAAGTCTTATGAGCCGTGAGGGTCTCATAAGAGACTTCTCCTTACGAGTCGTGAGGATCTCGCAAGTGTATCTTCTCCTTAGGAATCGTGAGGATCCCTAAGTGTGTTGCTCCTTTGTGAGTCGTAAGGATCTCACGCAGGTGATTTCTCCCTACAGGGTCGAGAGGACCCTATAAGTGTCTTTTAACGAGGTTGCGCCCTTTCGGGTTTTCACAAACACTCGCCGGTAGTCCTGCTGTTTTTACTCACGGAGCCCTTTCGGGTTTTCATCCGTGCCCATTTTGCTTTATGGACATACCGTTTTTTTTTCTCTTTTTTTTTATTTCGTCAGCCTCAGGATGCTGCGGTAGTAGTTTAAGGACGTTTCGGTCCGTCGTTAGTTTAAGGACGTTTCGGTCCGTTGCTAGTTTAAGGACGTTTCGGTCCGTCGTTAGTTTAAAGACGTTTCGGTCTGTTGCTAGTTTAAGGACATTTCGGTCCATCGTTAGTTTAAGGACGTTTTGGTCCGTTGCTAGTTTAAGGACATTTCGGTCCATCGTTAGTTTAAGGACGTTTCGGTCCGTCGTTATGGGAAGGCCAACTACTGCTTGTAAAGTTTGAGCCTAGGAAGATAGCGAACGGACACAGTCGTCGTCATCTACCATTGACCCAGGCTGTGGCTCATTAAGCATAGTATTTCTTCAAGAAGCGGCCATTTATTGGCCTGAAAGGCCTTTCACCGTGCATGTCCACGAGTAGATAGGCTCCACCCTGGTAGACCTTGTCTATGATGTAAGGGCCTTCGTAGTTTGGCTCAAATTTCCCCCGCTTGGCGCGATTGGGGATCATGGGTCTTTTGACCACTAGCACGAGTTCGCCTTGGCGGAATGTCCTCGGCCTGGTCAACCTTTCGTACGAGCGCGTCATCTTTGCTTTGTAGGCTTCTAGATGTTGTTGCGTTATGAGCCGGGTTTCGTCGAGGGCATCAAGCTCCTCAAGCCGAAGGTGAGCATTTTCTTCGTCCGTCAGCTCGTGGTGGACTGCCACTCGTAGAGAGGGTAACTCTATCTCGAGGGAGAGCACTGCTTCCGTCTCGAATACCAATGCGTATGGCGTTGTATTCGTGGCCGTCTTGAATGTAGTTCGATAGGCCCAAAGGGCCTCCTGCAGCCTTTCGTGCCAGTCTCTCTTATTCCGGGAAACGGTCTTCTTTATGATCTTCGTCAAGGTCTTATTGAAGGCCTCGGCCAGACCGTTAGCTCGTGGGTTGTAAACTGAAGAATATCTCCAATCTATATTGTGCTGCTGTGCGAAGCGGCTAATCTTATGGCTTCTGTAGGCTGGCCCGTTATCGGAGATAATCCGTCGTGGGGTTCCAAACCGATAGATGACGTGCGTCTTGAAGAAATGGAGGATATTCTCCGTCTTCACTTCCCTCAGTGGTATTGCTTCTGCCCATTTGGAGAAGTAATCAGTTGTCGCCAGGATAAAACGATGTCCCCGAGATGATGCCGGCTCAATGGGGCCAACTATGTCAGTTCCCCACATTTCGAATGGCCAGCTGGCCACCGTTGGGTGTAGTGGGTTTGGATGTTGGTAGATAAAGTCTCCATGAATCTGGCACGAGTGGCATTGCTTCGCGTACTCGAGGCAGTCCTGGATCATCGTGGGCCAGTAGTAACCCATCCGTTTAATTTTTAACTTCATCTTTGGGCCTGCTTGATGAGAACCGCAAAGTCCGTCATGAACTTCCTGAACGACTTTTTCTGCTTCGTCAGGTCCTAAGCATCTCAGCCATAGAGAATCAAGCGATCTCTTGTATAGGGTATCGTTGACGAAAGCGAAAGATAGAGCTCGTTTCATGAGCTGATGTCTTGAGGACGCTTCTTTGGGCATTCGGCGGGACTTAAAGTAGTCTGTGAAGACTTCCCTCCAGTCCTCGGCCTTCTCTTGGTCTTTTATTTGTAGGGTCGTCTGCTCGGTCGCTCCCTCCTTAGGTAATTCCGGAGATATTTCTGCCGGGGTGAGCACTCGACGGCTTTGTACCACGATTCTGACGTCATCGAGGTTCTCGTCAGCCAGTTCTTTAGCAAGTTTGGCCAGCGCGTCTGCTTTGCTGTTCTCCGCGCGCGGTATGTTCTCTAAAATATAAGAGGGAATTTGGGCCAACAGTTGTTGCACCTTTTCGCCGTACTTTACCAACTCCGGTTTGCACGTTTGGTAGTCACCATTTACTTGACTAACGACTAGCTGAGAATCCCCGTATATAAGGAGGTCTTCAATTCCCATGTCGATGGCGATTTCGAGGCCTGCTATCAGAGCTTCATATTCAGCCTCATTGTTTGTCCTCGGCTCTGTCAAGGAGAAGGAGAAGCGCATTATCCCTCCTTATGGAGTTGCAAAGATGAGATCTATCCCCGATTTGATCATTGGGGCACCTTGTTTTTGTTTCTTTACGGAGGACGCTCCATCGAAATAGAGTTCCCATCGGGTGCTTCCGCCGCTAATCGCATCAAATGCATGCTCGTCCGGTAAATCACAATTCAGAGGAGAATCGGCCGGTATCGGGTGCTCAGCGAGGAAATCGGCAATGGCCTGACCTTTCACTGCCTTGAGAGATTGATACGTTATCGAGAACTCCATCAAGAGCAGGGCCCATTTAGCGAGTCGTCCCGTCAATATGGCTTTTGACATCAAGTATTTAAGGGGATCCACCTTTGAAACAAGACGGACTTCATGCGCCAACGCATAGTGCCTGAGCTTTGTCACTGCGAAGATTAAGGCCAAGCAATGTTTCTCAATGGGAGAGTAGTTGCTTTCTGCCCCCAGTAGAACTCGACTTAAGTAATAGAGTGCTCTCTCTTTCCCTTGATCATTCTCTTGCGCCCATAATGCGCCCAAGGAACCTTCGAGGGCTGTTGTATAAAGAATGAGGGGTTTTCCCTTGACGGGTGCGGCCAACACTGGAGGGTTCTGCAGGTACTGCTTGATCTCGTCTAGTGCGCCTTGACATTTGTGATCCCGAACGAATGGAGTTCCCTTCTTCATCAGGTGGCTATAAGGACGGCACTTGCCTGAAAGATTAGCGATAAACCGCCGGATGTATGCGAGCTTCCCTTGGAGAGACCGCAGCTGTTTGAGGGTTCTTGGCGGAGGCATCTCCATGATTGCTTTAATCTTTGACGGATCTATCTCAATACCTCGGTGTCGGATGATGAATCCCAGGAATTTCCCCGAGGAGACTCCAAACGCGCATTTGAGGGGGTTCATCTTCAAATTATATTGCCGAAGGCGTTGAAATACGGTCTCCAGGTGGTTTAGATGCTCTTCGTATGACATGCTCTTTACTACGAGGTCGTCGATATAGCACTCGACAATGTCATGTATGAGGTCGTCGAAGATCTTTTTCATGGCCCTTTGATAGGTAGCGCCAGCGTTCTTTAGACCAAAGGGCATAACCCTGTAGCAGAATATACCCAAAGGGGTCCGAAAAGCGGTGTGCTTCTGGTCTTCGGGATGCATCTTTATCTGATTGTATCCGGACGAGCCATCCATAAAGGAGAAAACCTCGTGAGTGGACGTGTTATCTATCATTAGCTCGGTCACTTGTACTGGGAAATCGTCCTTTGGGCAGGCCTTATTGAGATCCCTAAAATCCACGCATATGTGTACCGTCCCATTCTTCTTCATTACCGGAACGATATTGGCGATCCAATCGGGATATTGGACTTCTTGGATGAATCCAGAATCGATCAGTTTCTTGACTTCGGTGTTGATGCTCATTTCCAGCTCGAGTCGCATCCTTCTCGGCGCCTACTTGACTGGCTTGATATCTGGGGATATTGCTAATTTATGCACAGCAATCTCCGGATCTAATCCTGGCATCTCGGAGTAGTTCCACGCAAAGCAGTCTTTATGCCGTAGAAGCACGTTCTTTAACGCGGCCACCCTTTCTTCAGAGAGCAGCTCGCTGACAAATGTCGGCCGCGGGTCATCCGCCGATCCCAACTCAATCTTCCTGAGGTTATCTGCAGTAGTATGTATACCGTCTTCCAGTTCTTTCGGAGCGGGCGGAAATTCTGAAATCACCTCATCATCGCTGTTTTCAAAGCACCGGGGGAGGCCATCCATGTTCTCAGGCTCTTCTTTTAATATCGTGATCGTGTGACAGGTGCGAATCCGCTCCCAGGACTGAGGCGGATCCGGTTCTGCTCTTGCGGCCTTGGGCTCATGCTTTCGCGGCGGCGTCACCCTCCAGCTGTTGGATAAAGCGAATCTGCCCCGTCGGTACTGGTCTTCGACCCAGTTCTTGAAGGTGAAGCAGTCTTCGGTAGGATGTCCTATGGCTTGGTGATAAGAGCAATAGCTCGAATGAGAAGCCTTGTTGGTTTGCTCAGGGTGTTTAGACTCTGGAAGCACGATCATTTGATGTTTTAAAGCGAGCTTGAGCAACTTCTCCGTCTTGTTTCGGGGGAAGGAGTATGCTCGGCTCCTCTTTTCCCTGAGGGACGAATCCAAGCCGCGCAGTACCCATAACCCTCTAATCCGGTGTCCTTGTTGTTGGCTCCTCTTTCCGCTCCTTGACCTATTCCCGTCTCCGCATCGGGCCTTTCGCATGACGGGTCGATAAGGATGAGCATTCTTGTCTTTTGCAGCCTGTTGAAATAGACGTTGCGTTCTGGCCTTCTCATAGATGGCCATTTCGCGGTCGTGGTCTTCCCGATCCTTCTGACCCACTTTCCTGATAGGCCTGTCCATTCGTTCTTGAAATGACGGACTCGGCGCCTCAGTCGCAGGGTTTGGTTTTGATGAGGGGTCGGCTTCTCCTGACAGGGCGTCCTCTTCTTCATCAAAGGTATATATGGCGTAGCTACTGTGGGCCCGTTCCCGTTTTCCGGCTCTCGTGTATCCAAGCCCGAGTGTTTCCATTTTCCCATTGGGCAATTTGCGTTGAGTCCCAGGGACATCCCAGATCTTGTTGTAGAACCGAGCCTGCCGAACAGTCTGTTTTAAGGGTACTCCTTGGCGCTTCAATAGCTTCTTTAATCCGTCTGTATAGTATCTAGGCAGACGGATGGGTTGGAGCCTGTCAAGTGTAGCATCCACGCCATGCCAGATCTCTTTCTTTACTTTCGACTCCGAGGATCGATAGAATAGGATCACCTTCTCACCCCTTCGCCTGGGGGGAACGTAAAACGTTTGCAGGTCTTGCACCTTGTGGGCTTGAAGTGTGTCGAGATCCTTGTAGTGTTCTCGCGGTACCATGGTGATTTGCAAACTATGGCCATCGCCAAGGGGTGCCTGTATTGACAGCCGATTAGAGAACACGGCGTTAACTTCATCCTCCGAATCGCTCCCGAAGACCAGTATGGGGGCGGGCGTCCCCCGGTTGTTGCATTGAGATGGCCCTGTATAAACTATCTCTTCCTCTTCTTCGGTATCGCTCCCGAAAACAGGGATGGTGGCGGCGGCTTTGTTCTCCGAGTTGCGACACCTTTCTGTATCTTCGAAGTCTGGCAAAAAGTATTTCGCATCTTCGTACTTGCGGACTTCGTTCACGGAGAACGGGTTCAACTCTCCTGTTACGGTGTACTCGAAACCATCCTTAAAGTACTTCATACACTGATGTTGTGTAGAAGGGACGATGTTGTATTCGTGTAGCCAAGGACGACCGAGCAAGGCGTTGTAGCAGGTCTTGGCGTCAATGTCATGAAATTTGATGTCTGTGACGAGAAGTCCGAAGCGTAATGTTAGTATTACAGATCCGAGAGTCCGTGATGATTGTGAATCGAAACCGGAGATAGTAATTTTGTCACGAGCGAGATGTTGCACACTCATGCAGATTTCCTTCAACACCCGAACATTAAGGAGATTGACGGAGGATCCATTATCCACCAGGATCTTGCCTATCTTGATGTCATGGCAGTATCCGGAGACATATAGGGGGCGGTTGTGGTCGCACGTCCCGAGAAGGAGGTCTTCGTCGCCGAAAGTGATGTCGGCCGTATGTACTTCCTCCAGTTCATCCTTCATCCTTTCAGTGGCAAGAAAGGCTTGGAATTGTTCAGGTTCTTGCAACGCTTTAATGAGTGAGTCTCGCGCTTCTTTTGATAACAGGAGGGCATCGAGAATGCTAAGCTGAGAGGGTAGCTTCCTTAAATGCGCGAGGATGTTATAGTCTACCTTACCCTTTTTGGGAGGGTCTTTGGCAGTTAGCTCTTTCGTGACTTGGTCATCTAAAGTGATATCTTCAGTGACCTTGTCCTTTCCCTTATCTTTTCTGTTCGCGGGCCCGAGATTCTTTTCCGGGAGTATGCGATTGCGCAGTTGAATGTTTTCGCAGGCTTCCGATTCCTCGTCTTTCCCTAACACGGATTCCCCAAAGAGAGGGCCCAGTGTCACCTCTTCATCAGAATCGCTCCCAAAGGTGAGAACTTGTGGTCCCCCGACGCTAACCATGTCACAGCTGCCAGTAATTCTGTTGCGCCCGTCGACAGTGCTTCTTCGTTCCCGACGGCTCTTGCGTTTCATGCGTTTAAAATATTGCCGACGAGCAACATATCCTTGCCACCATATCTTAAAGGCGCCACACTCCTCCGTGGGGTGTGAGATTTTCCGGTGATATGTGCAGTAATCAGGGTGCCTCTCCGCCCCATCGTGTGTGTTTCCCTCCGAGGGTGGTAGCTTCATTCCTATTGACATGGCTTTGGCAAACCTTTTCCTCGTCTTGAATGTCTTCTTGTCTACTTCGGATGCCGTTCGCTCTGGCAGGGGTAGCTCAACTCTTTCATTCAGTCGCCCGCCTTTGGTTCCTTCTGACGTTGCCATCTCGCGCTCCTGATCCGCTTTACACTTTAGACGAATCTCGTCTAGAAAGGCTTTGATCATTTCATTTGTTAGCCGCGCACGCTCTGGTTCGGGCTTCGTCTCCAGCTTCTTAGGGCTAGGGGTTTTCTCATCATCGGTAAACGAGTGGGAGATCACGTTACAACTCGCCACATACTCTTCGGCTTCATCTGACGAGCTCTCTCCATCATCTTTCTCTTGAAAGATGTGGCTGAGAAACTCTCGCAACGTTACAGGAGTTCGCGCCTTTTGATTGTATTCTTCCAGCGCGTCGATTTGCTTCTGCAAGTTCGTGTGCTCGTCTCCAAGCTTCGCGGGCTTCTTGGACTTCTTCTTCTTTTTCTTTGAAGATTTTGACGATTGGGCGTGAGTACTTGGGCCCTTATCAGAAGTCTTCGTAGTTGCGCGGGGCTTCAACACTCCTTCGATAATTTGAGGTTCGAGAGGGTCCTTCCATTCGACCGCAGGGCACGCATGAAGGTCTCTCAGCATTCTTTTGGTTTTCGTTGATAGCACGACCTCCCATGGAACTTCTTCAATAAAGGAGCAGGTTGCCCCCGGTGTATCTGCTTTCTTAGGAGTATGCGGTTGTGGTGGGTTTACCTTCCACTTTTCGGACAGTACGAACTTCCCCTGGAGGTATTGATCTTCGATCCATCCTTTGAAGACGAAGCAATCTTCAATCGGATGGCTTACCGTTTGATGGTAAGGGCAATAGTTGGGGTTATTCACCTCGGTGGGTTGTGGCGGTCGCCTTGGATTTGGTAGGTTTATAAGTCTGTTGCGTATTGCCAGCTCGAATAACCGTTTCGTCTTGTCCCTTAGGAACGAATAGGGGCGTTTCATCTTCTCATTATAATATCGACGTCTTTCCTCCAGTTGATCTGCCGTTTTTGGGGCGTTAGGTTGCTGCTGGGCATTCGCGACGAAAGTTGCCCTTCCTTTACCTTTGTCATTTCGAGGTTCCGACTTCGGGGGAGGTGGTCTATGACCCATCTGGTCCATCTGAGCCAACTTGTCGATTAAAGCCTGGAATGTGGTTGGCTTAAAGAACATCATAAACTGGGAAATAGTTGCATGGGGGTCTAGGGTTCCCACGAACATGCCCACCGCGGGTGCTTCTTCAATGCGTTGCTCGCATCTCGACCACAAATTCCGCCAGCATATAGCATACTGGACCCAGGTTTCGCCTGGTTTTACCCGGGCGTTAATCAATGCAGTTATTGGAGTGCGTTCGCTGGCACTTGCGAACCGCTGAGTGAATAACAACTCCATTTCAGCGAACGTTTTGACTGAATCGTTCGGGAGTTCCGAATACCATTCGAATGCTGTTTCTGATAAGCTGCCCACGAACTGGCGGAGCAATAGCTTATCGTCACCGCCGGTGTTACCACAGAGAGCCCGGAACTGGGCAACATGTTGATGGGGATTGCCGGTCCCCTTATACACATGGAATTTCGATATCGTATAGCCTTGCGGGTATTTGATTTGGTCGTACCAGCTTGGATACGGCCGTCCCGTTTTCACGACTTGACCAGCTGCCTCAGTCGCATGATGGACCCGGATTTGCTGGGCTATGTAGTCAGCCAAGTCAGCTTTAGAGATTGTCTCCTCCTTGGCCATTGAGAGGGCTGGTGGTGGGTTTGACGTTTCTCCTCGGTCGTCTTCCAGAACGATTGGGGGATCCTCGGCGGGTGAGTCCTGTTGGATCATCATTCCTATCATATCTTGGAAGAGAAGGCCCATACGTTGTATGTTGGCCGCTTGTTCAGCAGCCTCTTTGTCCTTTTTCTCCAGTATCCGGCGAAGGAATTCAGCGTCGGTTTCTTCCTCCTGGCGTGCGTCTGAGGACGTTTCTGGGCTTTCTTTTGGCCCGGTAAGTGCGGCTATAGCATTCATCATTTCCTGAAGCTTTTGTTGCTGCTCCTGGGCTTTCGTCACGGATCGGGTCAGCGGTCGGTGGCCCGTAGAAGTGCGGCTTTCCTCTTTTCCAGAAGCCATATAAACAGTGTGCACCACCATGCCCCCAGACTTAGGGCATCTGGGCTCAGTGCTTTTAGCCATCGTTGCATGTCGCGGGATCTTCTCTGGCTTCCTCCTTTTATGAGCCATGGAGGTTGAGGGGGCCGTTGAGGAGGGCGTCCAGACAGCTTTTTGGGGTTTAGCCTGGTGACCAGCCTCCGGTTGGATTTTCAGCTTCTTGTGCTGGCGGGAGAAGTTTGGATCGATGATCGAATCTCGGGCCTGCCGCCAAACCTTATAGATTCTGGAAGACAGCCGTTGAGGAGATCGGGGCTGTTCTGATTCTATTTCCACAACCTTTTCTGATGGGGGAGGAGACCTCTTTAGCACTGCAGTAGGGGAATTCCTTCTCACCTTATTTAGCATTTCGAAGCTGTTCTTGATTGGGACAGCAGCATTAACTTCTGCCACCGGGGCTGGTGGAGTCAACCCGGAAGGGGAGTTGCCCCCAGCCTTCCTTATTCGACGCCAATGACGACGTCGAGCGCGTCGAGCGGACGGCGCAGGGTCGACGATAAGGATAGTTTCATCTTGCCCCCTGTGTGGGTGGGGGGTCGCAGTTGATGCTAGCCTGTCAAAGACCGATGTCCTTTGGGTAACAGGAGCGGGAGCTGAAGCCGTTAATCTGGTAAAGACTGACTTTTTGGCCGGGGAAGCCGCCTTGGCGATTTCGGGAGCAGGAGCGGCCACTTTCTTAGAAGCAGCCTTCTCTGAGATTGTAGGTCCCATGATGAGTTCGCGGGATTTCTGGCCCAGTCTAGAGAAGACCGAGGCGTTGACATTGGGCGACTCGTTGAGAGGAGCCGCGGCAGGGGTAAGACGATCAAAGACCGACTTCTTGAGAGTTTCCTTTGTCAGCACTGGCGCCGCGAAGCTTGATGGTGGGAGTATGGTCCCAAAGAACAATCCGGTAGTGGCTTGAGTTACCTGGTCCACCGGCATTGTGAACAACGAAGCAGCTTGGGGTCCATAGGCTATACCTCCTGGTGAGGTAAAGTGTTGGTCGCAATTGCAGTTTGAGCAGTTGGGGAATTTCGCAGGAGTAGAAGCCATCGATCCTTTGCCTTCTGCAATAAGCAAGATGCCAATTCTTAGTATCTTGAAACCCAAGAGCAACTATCAGCGAACCGCGATTGGTTCGCGAATCACGACACACGAAGTGTGGAGTGGAAAGAGGAAAAGGTCCCACCGGGCGTGCCAGAATCTGTTCCCCTCCGAAAGACGGCGCGCAAGACCGCGATGTCTTGACACTGAGATTCGGGGCAGATGCTAATTGGTGCTATCCGTTCACCTCTCCGAAGATGCCAAATTGATTTATGGCACCATGTATCGAAGGTTTGGACGGATGCGTCCGATGTAGCAGACTTCGTCAGATTCCCCCTCGTTTGAGAGGTTTTTTGATTGTGGGGACGCTCTTCCCTGCAGGCGCAAGCCCCTGCAGTTAATTACGCTACCGCATCGCGGTAACAACTTTCTCCTTCTCCAGATGGTCACTTCGTGTCGCGTGTTTTTGTTTTATGTTTTATTGCCCGTGGATTGTTTACGGAGACCGAGTTATGTCGTCACCCGTAGGGCGTGGACTAGTCCAAATCCGTGTTATCTTAGATTTGGGTTTGGGGGTTTGGTTTGAGAACACGTTAGCCATACTTGAGGCTAAGGTCAACTCAAACATTTGTTAAGGATACGTTAGTCTAGTTTGAGACTAAGATCAACTTAACGGGATCGTTTAGATCCGACAAAAGAGTTTAGGGACATAGTGGTCCATCGTATGTGTGGCCGTCGGGACCCATCACCTCTCTAACGACGTTGAAGGATTACAACGACGGATGTCAGAGGAGTTCAGAGATGTACCCTCGAGCCAGAGTTAATTAGGGGGATTCATAGTCCAGAATGGTTTGAAGGTTTAAGGATACGTTAGCCGTCTTTGAGGCTAAGATCAACTTAAACGGGACCGTTTAGATCCGACAAAAGAGCATACGGGGCTCTATTGTTCTAGTTTAAGGACATTGCGGTCCATTGGTAGTTTAAGGACGTTGCGGTCCGTTGGTAGTTTAAGGACATTGCGGTCCGTGGGTAGTTTAAGGACATTGCGGTCCGTGGGTAGTTTAAGGACATTGCGGTCCATTGGTAGTTTTAAGACATCTCGGTCAAGGTTAAGGACGTCATAGTCCATGGGTTTAAGGACTCCACAGTCCGGTATGTGCTCTGGATGCTTCACACGGGTTCACTGCCGTGCTAGGCGAGGACCAGGCTCCGCTCTGGATGCTTCACACGGGTTCACTGCCGTGCTCTGCGAGGACCAGGATCCGCTCTGGACGTTTTCCACGGGGTCAAAGAGTGACGTTATCCGCGTTCCACGTAACCAGGAATTTTGCATTAGGCATGGGTTTAAGGACCCTACAGTCCATATCATGAGTGGTCATCGGGACCCGTCACCTCTTTGAAGACATTGAGGGATTACAATGCCAATCATCAAAGGAGTGAAGAGATGTACCCTAGAACCGAGATGGATTAAATAGTCCCTGGCCCAATTTGGGTCAAGATTAATCAATTATGTTATGAGCCCATTGGCCCAGTTAATCACAAATTGAGGACTTATGGCCAGCTTGGGCTAAGTCCAGTCAGGTCTGGAATATTGACTTCTTGTTGGTCCATCGAGGGAGAGGCTTTGCCTCTATCCCTTTAGCCAATTGGGCCAAAACCTAGTGTTAAACACTTCAGAGCAATCAGTGTTGAACACTGGGAATAGGGCTGACAAGTTAGTGTTTAACACTAGAAGAACAATTGGTGTTAAACACCAGCAATAAGACCTTGAAATGATCATAAGCACTAAAACAGCTCAGTGTTGAACACTGGCAATGGAGATCTCAGATTAGTGCTGAATATTAAAGTAATCAGTGTTGAACACTGCGAACAAAATTCTTTAATTAGTGTTGAACACTAAAGCCCAATAACATTCCAATACTGGATTTGAGGGTTTTAATTTAGTGTTAAACACTAAGGTAAGAAAGGTCACGTGGCACCACGTGAGAGTGCCTTCCCCTCAACGATTCTGCCGAGATTATCATATTTTTTAGAGTATCACGTGCCCTCACGTGACGGGTAATTAAGTGCTTGTATGCTAAAGCTTCTGCCAAAGGTCACGTGGGTCACGTGGGGTGCTGTCTCAAAGAGGCTTTTTGTAGGTCTTTTTGGGGGGTCACGTGGTGGCACGTGACCCTGCCTCTATGTATGTCGTTTTTAGAGGAATTAAATTCCTCGAGCTTTAAATTTCAGAGGAATTAAATTCCAACTTCCTTTCGAAGATTTATATTCTGAAATAGAGTTGAACTCTGAATTTTCTGTAGGAATTAAATTCCTCGTATATGTGAAGAACTGAAGAGGGTTAAACCCTTAATAAAAGCTTTCAAAGAATTATTATTAAGGGAATTAAATTCCTGCTGTTTCCACAGAACTATATTCTTAATTAGGGTTAAACCCTATTTCTCTTTGTTCTAAAGGGATTAAATTCCCATGATACGGGGGCCAAGCCCTAATTTTATCTTAAAGGAATTAAATTCCTATAGTTCTGCGAGAATTAAATTCTCATGCTTGCATTCCCTCTCTATGTTTTGGATCTGCATGGCAGGATCTCAACCCATTGAGAATTAAATTCTCAACCTAAAGGGGAGATGTGCACTTTGCAGATCCTCTATCAAAGAGAGAAGAAATATATTCTTCTGTTTTACCTATTAGAGTTAAACTCTGTTGAGAATTAAATTCTCTTTCTTTCAGAAAGCCTTCCCTTTCTTACCTAGGGTTTTTCTTTTGCAGAAGATCCAAGTTCTTTCAAGTATCTGAGCTCTCTTCTTTTTCTTCCCTCTGCGTATATATCTCTATCTCTCCCTTTTGTGTCTCTTGGCTCCTATTTATAGGAGAAGCAGCTGAATCAATTAGTTTTGGATGAATCTTCACTGAGAGATTTGATTTGCATCCATCATTCGTTTTGGACCTTTGGATTATTGGGTGAATTTTATTCACCATTGGATTTTAAATCCAGAGATTCTCCTTTGTTATTTTGGTTAGATTTAAGGGGGAAATCTTTCCAAACCCGAGATTTTCCATAGATAGATGATATTTAATCATCTCTGAATCTTTAATTTGATTGGTCCCAGATAATTACTTTCCTTTGGGAAGATTCAAATTTCCTTCAGAATTTAATTCTGTCTTCAAAAATGGGCTTCGAAAGCCAGTCACGTGTGACCACGTGACCCATGGTCACGTGTGGACACGTGACCCCCCTTTGGAACGAGCGTTCCTCTTTCTTTTGCACTCTGCCTTCTTCTGCTGCTTCAACGTCACGTGCTACCACGTGACCCCTGGTCACGTGTGAGCACGTGACCCTTGTTTGAACTCTCTTTCTTCAGTTCAACGGGAGAACGGGTCTGCTGTCTGGAACGTCACGTGGCAACACGTGACCTCTTCTGAGGCTCTTTTCTTTGTCTTGATCAGGGAACTAATGTGTGCTTTTCTGCCGCTTTATATGTCACGTGTCGACACGTGACTGTCGGTCACGTGTAAGCACGTGGCCCCTTTTTGAAGCTTCTCCCAGAAGCTTTCCTGATTTTAAATCAGGAAACAGATATGTTATATTGGATCGTCGTGTTCGAATAGCCGGGTGTTTTTATGTGAGATGAGCGTTTTTCATTTTCATTTATGTAAAAACTTGTATGTAATATTCTTTTATTTTGGACACTTCCAGGTTGCGGAAGTTGTCACCTTTTGTATATTATTTACTTTTCCGCATTAGGATAGACCCAAGGAGGGGAGCACATGTAACCGGGTTCTGGGGTCCAGTGGGAGACCAACTCGAGGAGTCGAGTCCGGGTCTCCTAACCCTAGAATTGGCAGGGTTGCTTGCCGCTCTCGTAGGGGTCTAGGGGTGTGGGATTGGCTATCCGTGTTTTATACTGGCTCGTATTGAAAACACGGACGTCCTAGTATATCCAATGTTTCATATATTTCTTCTGCTGCGATATCTGTGATGTGATCATGTGATGTTCTGTGATAGATACAGTATATAGTATATATGATATATTATATAGACGTTACTTATGTTTTGCACCCGCACTAGCCCTGCCCTGCTCTGTCGTTAGTTACCTAACCTAACGGTGCACGAGGAGACATCGAGGCGAATGCGGATGGCATAAGTGTACGTCATATCTATCTGTGATGTTTAGGTATTTAAATGATGGGACTTCATTAATGTGATTAATGAAAAAAAAGAAACCTAAGATGTTGTAGAATCAAATTTTAAATAAAACAGGTAGCTACAGTTCTTGCTTTGCACAGCGGTATATGTGATATATCCTGCACCTTATTCGATGAGGAGAGGACCGAGATCCCTTCACCGGGAGTGACTCCTTTAGCAATAACTGGCAGATGCTACACACTCGGTTTGACTTTTGATTGCTTCTATAGTTTCTGCTTTGCACAGTGATATATGTGATATATCCCACACCTCATTCGACGAGGAAAGGGCCGACGATCCCTTCACCGGGAGTGACCCCTTTAGCAAAATTGGAAAAGCCTCAAAATCACTCCATTTCTAAAATTCATTTGATTCTACAACGATATCAAGTTCATTACGCAATAGGTTTTCAGAAAAACCTGTCGTAGCCCTCCGTCATTTCAGAAAAGTTGCATATAGTATTCGTGCTACATTTGTTGGCTTTCGTCAAGGTGTAGTGTGCGGTAGCTATGTGCTGCTCATCTGCTGCATATGATGCGACTGGATTAGGGTAGTCGTACGGCTTTGTTGGCTTTCGTCAAGGGTCGTGCGGGTGGGTTTAATTCAGTCAAGAAATGTACGGGTTGAACTTGACTAGCGGGCTGTGGTTTGTTGGCTTTCGTCAAGGTCATAGCACGCTAGGGGCAAAAGCATTATCGGGAATTTCAAGTGTTGAAATTTGCAATGAGATTGCATACCTTCTATGAGATAGTTGGATCCCGATACCCACTGCGAGTAAGAGTTACTCCTGGGAGAGTTTTACACACTACAATTAGCCGATCAAGTAGGTGTCTAGAAAGGTGTCAACGGGGTTACGCCTCTGGGAAAACGAGGTTTACTTTAATTAGGTCCGTGCGAAAGCACGGGGAACCTCCCTCAAAGTACCGACACTGGCCTGGCTGAAAGATCGACGAAGTTGTAGGGTGTAATTAATCCCGGCTGGTCTTTCATTTTAGGGTTTGAAGGAAGATTTGATAAAAACCAGTGGGAGCCATCCTGATTAGATAAGATAATAACCAATCTGATCTTGCAAGAGCATACGCTAAAGTGTTTTCTTCTCTCTCTCTCCAGGTAGCAACCATGTCATGCCTTAATCAAGATAATAATATGGATGTATTGACCGAACCCGCATGTTATACTGTGCTGGGGAACGATGGTTCCGTTCTTTCTTATAAGAGTTATAGGAATGAACAGGATATAGGGGAATACCAGGATTCCCATGCCACCCGATTAAAGAAAGTACATGTTGATGCATTTTCTTCGGGTGTGTTCGTTACTGAGAACTGTTTCTCCATTTGCCCTACGTCCTGAGTATTAGATACCGGGTCAGGATCCCATATATGTAATCAGTTACATGGGCTTAGGAAAGGTAGAGAACTTGGAGAAGGTGATAAAAACATTAGAGTTGGAAATGGTGCAATTGTTGCAGCTAAGACTGTCGGGGAATATCAACTTGCATTATCAACTGGTAATACATTGGTTCTGAACGAATGCTATTACATGCCGAACCTGATATGAAAAATTATATCGGTTTCTTTCTTGAGTAAAGAGGGATATAATTTTGTATTACAGGACAATGTTATGAACATTTTCCGTAACCAAAAGTTAGTTAGATCAGGCACGTTGTGCAATGGCATTTATGTTCTAAATCAATCAACAGTTCTGAGTATAACAAACACACACAAGAGGAAGAGTTCTGAACTGAACGAATTCTTCTTGTGGCATTGTAGACTGGGTCACATCAATGCGACACGACTGGCTAAGTTGCATAAGGATGGGTATTTGAAACCATTCGAATTTTCATCTTATGACACTTGCCAGTCATGTCTCAAAGGCAAGATGACCAAAACTCTGTTTACGGGACACGGAGAAAGAGTTACCGAACTCTTGGGACTAATACATAGTGATGTATGCGGTCCCATGTCTACACATGCCAGGGATGGTTCTTCGTACTTCATTACATTCACTGACGATCTCTCAAGATACGGACATGTGTACTTGATAAGACACAAGTCTGAAGCTTTTGAGAAATTTAGAGAATATAAACAAGAAGTCGAGAACCAAACCGGAAAAAGTATTAAAATCCTTCGATCTGATCGAGGAGGTGAATACTTGAGCAATGAATTCCTGGACTTCCTAAAAGAGAATGGGATTCTCTCTCAGCTGACTCCTCCATATACACCACAGCACAACGGTGTATCAGAACGGAGGAACCGCACCCTATTAGATATGGTGCGCTCTATGATGAGCACAGCTGAGTTACCTATTTCCTTCTGGGGGTATGCGCTTGAGACAGCCATACATCTATTGAATATGGTCCCAACCAAATCTGTGCCTACCACTCCATATGAGATATGGAAAGGAAAGAGACCATGTCTTAACTATGTTAAGATATGGGGTTGTCCAGCCTATGTCAAACGACAAAATCCGGACAAACTCGAGGCACGTTCTGTTCTATGCAAATTTATAGGATATCCCAAGAATTCACAAGGGTATATCTTCTACCACCCTGAGGAACAAAGAGTGTTTGTTTCTCGGCATGCCACCTTTTTAGAAAAGGAATTTCTTGAAAAAGAGATTAGTGGTCATGAGGTAGAACTGGAAGAGGTTCCAGCTACAAAAGCTACAACAGAAGATCTGGTGGAACCAGAGGATTCCGTAGTACCCGATGAACCCCAGCCTCTCCGCCGATCTAGTAGGGTTCCTCGCCAACCTGAGAGATACTACGGTTTTCTCATTGATGGTGGGAGCGAGGATTGCATCATGGAGGATGATGACCCAACTAGTTTCGAGCAGGCCATCACGAGTAGGGACTCAGTGAAATGGCTGGATGCTATGCGGTCCGAGATGGAATCCATGTACACCAACAAAGTATGGACTTTGGAAGTTGCTCCTGAAGGGGTAAAACCCATTGGGAGCAAGTGGATCTTCAAGAAAAAACTTGATGTAGATGGGAAAGTGGAGACTTTCAAAGCTAGACTTGTTGCAAAGGGTTTTCGTCAAAGACCAGGTGTGGACTATGACGAAACCTTTTCTCCAGTGGCTATGCTTAAATCCATCCGGATCATGCTTGCCATCGCTGCATATCATGATTACGAAATCTGGCAAATGGATGTTAAGACCGTCTTTCTAAATGGTGATTTAGAAGAGTGCGTATACATGACTCAGCCAGAGGGCTTCGTAGACAGTGGGAGCAGCGGGAAGGTGTGCAAGCTGCTTAAATCCATTTATGGATTAAAGCAAGCATCGCGGAGTTGGAACATCTGCTTTGACGTCGTTATCAAAGAGTTTGATTTCGTCAAAAACCCAGATGAACCTTGTATTTACAAGAAGGTGGCAGAGAGTAAGGTTGTCTTCCTCGTATTGTACGTGGACGACATACTCTTGATAGGAAATGATATTCATGTGCTGCAATCGGTCAAGCTCTTCTTATCACAAAGATTCTCAATGAAAGATCTTGGTGATGCCTCCTGCATATTGGGAATTAGGATCTATAGAGATAGATCCAAACGGATTTTGGGATTGTCCCAATCCAGGTACATTGACACCATACTAAAGAGGTTTAGTATGGAAGAATCCAAGCGTGGGAACTTACCCACGATCTCTGGAGTCACTCTCTCCAAAGAGATGTCTCCCAAGACTGATTTGGAGAGAACTCGCATGCAAGGGATACCCTATGCTTCGGCTGTAGGCTCTATCATGTACGCGATGCTATGTACCAGACCCGATATTTCATACTCACTAAGTGTAGTGAGAAGGTATCAAGCTGATTCTGGAGAGAGTCACTGGACAGCTGTGAAGAGCATTCTCAAGTACTTGTGAAGGACTAAAGAGATGCTCTTGGTGTATGGTAACGGAGAACTCCAAGTGGAGTCTTTTACCGATTCGAGCTTCCAGAGTGATAAGAATGACTCTAAGTCGCAGTCGGGCTTTGTCTTTACCCTTTACGGAGGGGCGGTTAGCTGGAAGAGTTCCAAGCAGGAAACCGTGGCAGACTCGACGATGGAGGCTGAATACATTGCTGCCAACGATGCTGCCAAAGAGGCTGTCTGGATCAAGAAGTTCATTACTGAACTTGGAGTGGTTCCATCCATTGAGCATCCAATACCTTTGTATTGCGATAACAATGGAGCGGTGGCTTTGGCCAAGGAACCCAGGTCCCATCAGCGATCCAGGCATATTCTGAGGCGGTATCACCTGATCCGGGAGATAGTTGATCGCCGGGAGATCGAGGTCAAGAGGGTTGACACGAAGAACAACACGGCGGATCCACTCACGAAGGCCATTCCCCAGATACAGTTTGAGAGACTCTTCGGGATGCTCGGTATGCGATACTGCAGCAGCTAGCCCTAGTGCAAGTGGGAGATTGTTAGTTGTATGTATGCCCTAGAGGCCAGTATTGTACAGATGATGTATACTATATTGGATGCTTGGACATATATAGAGATGACTTTCTTGCTCGATATGATAGTATGCTATCTGGTTACTCTTTATCTTAACATGTACACTAGTCTCTTTAAACTGTCTTATAGTTACATGTTGGTAAAGCCCTTAGGATGTATACTTGACTACCTGGACTATGATGCAGATCATACTAGTGGGACATGGTAGTCCATAGGTACATCCTTCAAGATCCCTAGTCGTGGGTGTATCGAGACGGGGCATCGATATACCAGTGTAGACTAGCGTATACGCTTCTTGACCTATGAGATGGGCGATGGATGATCCCATATCCATTGGTGTTTGACATTAGAGATGGTATACGGGTGCTCAGTGGAGACTGGGTACACTGGACGGACTCGCCGAGAACTCCCAGATGGTATTATACCTCACGTCAGATGGCAGTTCTCAGGTGACACTTGTGCAGGTTAGTCTGTAGACCCGAGATCGTCATAGAGTCTTGTGTGATTCCCACTGTGCTTTGATCTCCACCTTACCACGTCCATGAGGGCGTGCAAAACGGTGGTCTTTGGGCACAGTCCCGAGTCACATGGAAGCAATGAGCGATAGGAGGGGTTTCGTCTCTCCCGGTATTGGGGGTTGATGTTGCGCTGTGCTCGATTGGCCGTAACAGGGAAGTCCCTGACCAGGGCTGATCAGAGATTTGCTGGTAAGTGTTGCCAGTAGTTTCTCGACCAGTTATGAGCCTCACATTGGCACGACTTATCGGTTATTGGGGTCTGACGTTTACCACCCCTAGACTTGGTATGCGACATATCAGACGAGGAGATCGGACTGTACGGGAAGTGTTGCCAATCGGCTCGACGGGAGTTGTAGCAGGTTCGCTTGTTCTCTTCTGATCGCTCAATACCCGGGTGGCCGTTACGTTTAGCTGACCGCTTGCGGCTTGGGGGTGCTTGATATGATCATCACCCACTACCGGCGTATTGACGAGTCTCAGAGTCCCACAATGGAGTTTCCTAATCCAGACGAAACGTTGTGGTGCGCGTATGCGATATGCACATGGACCCGATTAAAATGCGTGTATGGGATACCGTATATTGATCGGGCGGCTTGCTTTTGGTGGGGGTCGTATGTGATATGGCCGGATTGATAAATCAAGTGTTGATTTATCATTTAACCATTAGCTTCTCACTTGAATTCCTTTCTTGTGTTGGATGGATGTATGCATGCATGCATGTTTTTCTTTCTTTCTAGTTTCATGCACATATGGATGCATATACATACATACATGCATACATACATTTATCATGGTTGGATGTATATGAAAATGGTGGCAATATAAGACTCACACCATTGTATTTTTTATGAATTATTATTGTATTTATACTAAAACATAAAAGGAAAGAAAAGGTGTTTAATTGATTTGTTCTACACGCTTCTTTTGACCTAACCATTCTCACCCACCACTTAACCTTAGGTTAAGTTTCCTTTTGTGTTTTAACCCTAGTACAATAATGATTCAACCATGGTTTGAGATGATGGATTTAAAATATATATTGATATATTTTTCATTTTCTTTTGGTATGAGAAAAACTTATCATCTTCTAATATTGCCATTATCTTCTTCCTCCTCCTTCATAGCTCTCTAGATTTTTGTAGTGAGCTATATAATCAACAAGTTAGGATTTTGAAGTGAGAAAGAGATCCACAACACCATTCTACACAAGCCTAGCCCACTTGTTTGGAGTGTTGAGTCGATTTCGTTCACTTGATCGGAAAAAGTCGCTAGCTTGGACAAAGCGGACTCCGGGTGGATCATCGGTGACGTCGAGGAGTTCAAGCGGAGTTCTTTCAAACCCCAAGTAGCCGAGGAGTCTTGCGTAGGGAGCTACAAAGGTTGTACTCTCTAAACCCTATCTTTTCTTTCATATGTCGATATGAAAATTTTGAAACCCTAATCGATTCTAGGAACGATTCTATGTTCATTAGCTTAGCACCCTAAAGACTACATATTTGGTTCGTGTGATGCTTCCAAACCCTTCATGAGGTGCTATGCTAACCCAACAATATATAAGTGTAACTATAACTGATATGGGAAGGTTATGGAAGCACTTATATTAGTGTCATAGGTAAGGCGTCAAACACTGTCCATTTGTCTTGGGTACCGGTCGAGACATGCTTGATGGAGATCCTGTCTCCAGTTCTCGCGTAGACTTGTCATGGATCGACCAGTATTTGAGTTTATGGTCGGGGTTTGATGTAGACCATGGGGTGTAGTTTGAGTGTGAGTTCAACGAAATCTCGGGAGTCTCATTACCGGCATATATCGTGATTTTGGGAGTTCTATGGATGGAGTTACTGCTTATTATCGTGCGTGATTCGGGCCCGTGTTCCCTTGCCCCTGGAGTCCTACCCTTGGGTTGGGGATACTCCTGCGTCGTTGACTCTCACACTTGGACTGACGATAGGTTTAGCGACCTGGACGGTGAGACTTAGAAACTGATAGGTTTAGTGACATGCATTGATTACTGATTCGATATACCTGACATACTGTTTATCTGCTTTATTGTTTACCTGTACTGGCTCCTTCATACTCATATCATCACTTCATGCTTGTTGTTTCATATTCATCATTATTACACATGTTACATATGTATTTCTATTTATTGCTATTGTGTCGCTCTGATGACCTGAGTATGCATGCTCAGAGGGAGAAGTGGATTTAGCTTGGACCATGACCTGACGTACCTCGAGGACATTCCGGATATCTAGATCAGCGACTCAGAGCTGTACTTCCTTGATCTCTAGATCAGCGACTCAGATCTATACTTCCTTGATCTCTATCTGGTTAGTTTTTTGTATTTGTTTTGATTTAGTGACTGCATTTCTCATTACCTGTGCATTGATTACCGATTACCACGTAAAGGTAGAAGCCGAAGTGTGACTACGGCAGGATGTTACCTCGATCGTAGGAGCATGGCTAGCCTTGTCAGCCCCTCGTATTCTGTATTTTGGGAAGCGGGGCGTGACAACACCACTAGGTCGTGGCCTTAAATAAATAGTTAGGTCTCGAGAAATTTTACAGTGATAAAACAATAAGTATGCTAAATGTCCCAAAATACGGATTTACAAAATCTAATGAAACGAATTTTATAAAAATGTTTGACTTCGACAGTGTTACTGGATTCCAGCCAATGGGCAGAAAACTAATCGGTAAATGATACCACTAAGTCATGGCCTTAAGTAAATAGTTAAGTCTCGGAAAATTTTACAGTGATAAAACAATAAGTCTACTAAATGTCCCAAAAGACGGATTTACAAAATCTAACGAAATGAATTTTATAAAAATATTTGACTACGACAGTATAATGAATTTCAGCATCCTATAAATCATACGCAATAAATTAAGAACACCGATAAATCCAGTTTCATATTTTTTTTTGAAAAATTTATCAACACGAAAATGTTGATCTTCTCGAGTAGATGCATCAGAATATAAGTTTTATACAAAATGGAGCTTTTACGAGGGAGATACAGAGGTTTAAACAAACAAGGAGAGACTTACAAAGTATCGTGTATCGGTATATATCGGTAAAACTTCGACTTTCAAAGCTAAAATCTTCAAAATCACAATACTTCTTGCTCTTTAATTTTTACTAGAGCTTCATCATGGTGTCTAATATTTGATAGAATTTGTTTTGGGGATTTTTTTTCTTATCAAAAGCACTCAAAACAAAGAGAGAGAAAATGAGAGCACAAGCGCTCTTTCACTCAACACAAAATTTTCACTCTCAAATGCTGTGTTGAAGCTCCTCCCCTCTATTCTCTACTTGATTGATAATGTTGCCAATCAAAAAGAATGGGACAAGTGGGTCCCACCGCTTGTCCCCCTCCTCATTCGCACCCAAAGGCGCAGGTTGGTTGAAAAACACCCATCTGCAACAATAGTAACTCTTCTTTTTTAAGATTACAAAAAATTTAACCAAAATTTCAAAAACAATAAATCTTATAACAAACTTATTAAAATAACAAATTAAAACAACTAATTTTATTTCGGATGCAAACGTTACATGACCCTGACCCGTTGATGGAATTTAAGGCCCTGTTTGGGTATAGTGTCAGGAAATCGGAGGTTATTGTGAAATGGAGGTTGACAAGAAATAAATTTACAAAAAATTGATATGAAGGCATTGGATATGCAAAGTCTAGTTTGTTTGCCTCTACCTCCGTTTTTAAAATTTAGTTTTGATGGGCGTTTAGCTTTGGACTTTTTTTTCATTGAAGTGAAAAGCAGTACAAGACGTCCAACTCAATAAAATAAATTGAAATTAAGTAACATAATTACAAAACAAAGCAATTGTGCATCGAGATACAATTAGCTTTGGGCGAACCTTTTTTTTATTTCTTTTTTTGATTGTTTTTTCCGTCGCATCTACCCACACCAATTAAAAGGCTTTCTCTATAAAACCGATAGCATCCAATTACGGGACAAAACTCTTCTCTGGTTGGCCTTTCTGATAACACAACACCGTTGTTTCTCTATTTCGCTTTCTTATTAACACTGTTTTCAGTAATTTCATTTTTCAAAGTTTTGATAATTACGAACTCTATTAGACTGCGAGATTAAGTCAAAACTTCACTCGTGATTCATACTCAACATGAGACATCAAATGAGTTGAGGAGTGCTCGATCTATAATCCATATTATTGCTAGTATTGTTGGATATACAATTATTCAAGTCTTTTGTACAATGGTTTTCCGTGTAGAGTTCAACTCGCAAAAATATGGATTATTTTTTTTTATCACCGTCTATGATTATACCGATCGATGTAGCATTCCAGAATCTACGCTTCGTCTAAGCGCTATGTGGTTGAATACGTGACATTGATATTTTGAAACCGTGTCGAATGAGCTTTACCGCCGCCGCCGGCACCCAGCCAACTTCAAGTAAGGTTGTCTTCAATATTATAGTTAGTGATGCTTTAGATTAGATGGATGGATGGATGGATGGTTCTGTGTGTGAGGGGGGGGGGGGGTGGGGTGGGGGCGAGGGGGGGTTGGTTTCAATTCTGTTGCTTTTTCTTTTCCGAATAAATAAATGGTTCTTGATTCTTCACATATTGCCCTCAAATTTAGCTTGTATCCATACTTCGAGCCTGGGTTTTCATGTATCACCTTCAAAATCCTTGTCCTTGTTCAAATAAACTTGCTCTTATTATAAAGGCTAGCTACGCACATGTGTGGCCAGGAAACAAAGTAACTTATTGTATGCTCTCTTAGGCATTGTTGAAGGACTTTTTTAAACATATTTGATGGTCATTAGTTCAGCGGATTCTTTACCAAGTTTGGTCATTTTCTTAATATCAGACATTGTTGGAAGGTATAAAGGTAATTTTATGTACATAAAAAAATGACATGGCGTTCTTTTACTCTAGGGCTGCTCTTGGTATATGGAATGAAAGATTACCGGAATCCTTGCATTCCCGGGAATGGGACGATCAGGTATCTAATTCTATGGAATCTTGCATTAACGTGCTTGGTACACTTTAATCATTCCTGGTACTATATGTATGTGCAACCGTCGACCGGCGGCGTGGTAAGAAGAGGATAGCGGCGAGACTGGCGACAAATGGCCAATCGGCGTCGGGTCGGCAACGGGTGGCGGACAACCCGTGACGAACTACGGCTGGCTAGCGACGAACGTTCGATTAGCGGTGTGTTGGCCGGTGAACGATCGGCGATGGCCGGCGGCAAACGGCCGATCGACAACGACTGACGTGGGCGGCCGGACGTCAGGTGGCGAGGGAGGCCAGCGACGGATGATAATGGCTCATTCCATGTTTGGCGGGAATATTTCGTAGTAATTTAGGATAGACACATGTTTTGGAGGGAATATGATTATCATGAATTAAGGTCATTTGATTATCATGGTGATTTTATATTTCCGGAAATGTCTTTTATACCTAAATAAGTGTGATAATATTTCATGGTAATCTAAGATTACCACCTAGATTACCGCACCCTAGAATCTTCTCATGAATTTTTCTTTTTTTTTTTGCATTTCTTTAAAGAAAAAATGAGAAACTTTTTGCCATGTCCCATGAGTTCTAGTTATGACAGCAAAGATTTATTGTGATCAATCCAATTGCTTGAATTTACAATCATTTTATCATTTTATTTATCTCCTCTTTTCTTTTTCCTTTTTCCATTTTGTGTGTGTTATTACTTGATCTTATCATTAGATTGTTGCTTGCCATGAAAATTTAGATGATAGTTTATATGGGATGGTCTAGCTGCCTTCAAATGCCGAATATTGAAAAACTAAAATTGATGAACCAAAGACATACAGCTTACAAGAAGAAAACATTGATTCATTCATTAAAATCAATCTGTACAACGGAACCAAAAGCGTTTGCTTTCTTTAAATGAGTATAATAAATGTACAAATCTCTATCTATTGAAAAGAAAGAAAAGATAAAAAAGCAACCCAATTTTTTTTAACAGAAGCTAATTCTTCATTGTTGAGGGTGATTTAGAAAATCATCCCTCAACATGTACGTAATAATGGGAGCGGATCCTAAACCTTACATTTTAGTTGTTTCTTCAATTGACTTCCGGCAATCCTCGTTGTTTTAACGTTCCTCACTATGGATCTTTTTTTTTTGGAATGACTTTGTAATAACCAGTTTCCTTATATGGGTTATTCTCGTATTTTAATAAATTAGTTTCCCAATTCTAGTCCAACTCAAAACCCATTTCCTTTTATTTAAACCAACCATTTTGATTTTAATTTAACGATGATTAATTTGGTATTGATTGTCATTAAATTGTAACTAGTATTTATAATTGTGTTTTCATGGTTATTAATTTCTTGTTAAATATCTTTAATCTGAATTCAATTGTGATGTTTTTCTAAATAATCGCTAGATCCTATCTCTCCACTCCTCTCCCCTCTTATTTTTTCCCTTCTCTTTTTTTGGGCCCTAGCCCAAACCCACACCCTCACCCGAACCCAGACCCCCTCTTCTTCCCCTTCCCTCTCTCTCCCTTCTCTCTCCTTTCTTTTCATTCACCCTCACTGACGACTCCCCCTCTCTCCCCAACCCCCCCGCACGACCCGTTCCTCCTACGCCCCTTCCCCCGAGCTCCTCGCCTCCCCTCTCTCAACCATTCACACTCTCTCTAAATCCCTCTCACTTTCTCTCTCTACTTATAAAACTCTCTCTCTCTCGCAACACAACCGCCGGGGCCACCCCGCGCGACGAACTGCGACGCTACCCTCTGCTTCGTCATGCCGACCATGACCTCCGATCCACCGAGCTCCTCCATTCTTTCCATAACCAAACCCATCACTTCTCCACCTCCGCCGCTGCACCTATTCATTCGCCGAGCACTCACCGGCGACTTTTCCACCCCGACGCACATTTCCGCTGCCACCTGCATCGCCGCCAACACCCTCAACTCACTGCTCCCTCACCTCCACACCACCACTTACCTACACCAGAGCATCCTCTTTTGAACCCAACCCCCCAACTTCGCCGCCTGCAGCAACCGCTATTGTCGTCGACCTGAGCCACTACCTCCTCCCAACCCCTGCGCCACCAGCTCCTCCTTTGCAACCCCCCCGACAACCCTGGCCTATACCACTGAACTCCAACTACCACCTCCATCACCTCTCTCTCTCTCTCTCTTTCATTCTCTATCTCACCCTTAACTTGCCACCACCTACAGCTGGCCGACCTCGAGCCCCGACGAGCTCAACCAGCTTCACCGCCGCTGTCTCGTCTCACCTCCGGCAGACCCCGTCAACACCATCGCACCATATAAGTAATAGTTGAACCCAAGCCGAGCCCCAAGCTTCTCTTAACCGATCCGTCGTCACCTTCATTGCCTGTGTTGATGTTGTGCAAGCCATGGTTGCCACTTTCACCACCATCATCGTCATCGACGTGACTCGGGATAGCTTCATGGCCGCCGTTCCTGGCACCGTGCCCTAGCCGTGCAACACTTGAATCAACCCATGCCACTCATGCCCACCTCCGTGCCACCCTGTGCACAGCACCGCACCATCCACGTGCCCACTCTCGTGTCGCGCCGTGCCATACTCGCACCACGCACTGAGCCAAGACGTGTCCAGCACCGTGTCATGCCCGCATCATCACCATGCCTATTACCGTATCACACCCGCGTCCAGTACCGGGTCGCCACGCACCGCACACGTGCCACACACCGTGTCCAGTATCGCGTCGTTCCGTGTGTCAAGACGAACTCTACACTTTTGTCACTTCTAAATCAGCGACCGAGGCAAGTGAAATCTCCACTTGCTTATCATGCTACTTCAAACCTTAGCTATGATATTTACTATATATAACTGGATCTATCTATATCTATAATTAGATATTAGTTCGTTATTGGAATCGTGTGGCGAGCTATAGTGCCATCTTGCTAACTGGAGCCCGGCTATGGCTTATTACTGTATTGGTATCATGTAGGAGTTATACGGTTATTATCTAATTTCGTTTGGCTAAATGAAACGGGAGTTACGATCGATAACCGAACGTTTACCTAAATGTTCGATAGGTTAACCGAATAAAAATCCTATGTAACATGCCTATGTTTTGTGAACATCGAATTCCATTACTAATGATAACTATTGTGTAGTGATTTAAGTTTAAAATGTTAAGAATATCGTCACGAAACGTCGCCTCAAAGAGGCGACGCTAAGTCTGGGTTTTACTATATATGTCGTGGTGTTAAATTGATATTAAATTAGATATAAACTGGACTGTATTGTTCTATGGCTCATATCGAAGATGACTCGATAAGGTAGAACCCCCTGTAATTTATATTTCGATATTGATATATCACGAGGACGAAAAATGACTTAGAATGTGGCTCTGGACTGCAGTCTAGAGCAGCATTTCATATTGACCCCTGGTTTTAAATAAAGGTATGGTTCTGTATGAAAAGTCAAATATGCAGAACCCTATACCGTTGCGAAGACATTCCTGTTATATAACTATAGGTATTGGTATCATTCAATTTTACAGTCGTTTGATATTTTAATTGCATTTTAATCCATCGTGGTGTACTGTAGTTTAGTACAGGGACGGATTGTATATCCCCGCCTTAAACAGTGCATATCTCCCAGCACGCAGCGGATATTGTCGATCCGTCTAGTGCGTTGGAGATGTAATGGATAGATCTAAATATTACATAGCTGTAATGTCGTCTAATTATGATCCCAACAGGGAGTAAACCGTGTTACACGGACTTCCATTTCTGAAACTGGATTTCCAGCGTAGAACGCTTAAAATGGATGACCGTAACACGCAAACCTGAAACCCAATTGACTCGAAACCAATTTTGCTGTAGAGATAATTAAATATACTGCTTACTCCTTTTATATTGTTTTTCTCAAATGTAGAGACTCTATTTTAATATACAAAAAATTTGTTTAAAGGTTAATGTACAAATAGAGTATTTGCAATTCTGTGTATACTATAAGTATTTAATTTACTTTTGAACAGTAAGAAAGCACTTGTAGCCCATTGGTAAAGCCTTACACTGCTGTGACATGGCCCATGTGTTCGAATCCCCTCAGCCATATATTATTTTTAAATGATTTTCCGTAAAAATTTTAGAAGCTCAAAAGTTTACACGTGCAAAACACGTAAAAGTAAAAAGTCTCAGAAATCAAACATGTGCTGAGGCTAGTTGAAACGACATGGACACATGGCATGAATCCAAGCCCAGACCCACACAACTTGGCCGGCGAGATGCCCTCAATTTTTGCCCTAGCACCCCTTGGCCTCCCCCATTACTCCTATCCTGTTTGATTTTTCTGCACATTAATAGAGAGTGTTAATTCACCTCTTTAATCCAAACTTTAATACATTTTTAATTCTATATTCATTACCCTAAACTCTAATTTCTCCTATAAATACAACCCTACACCCTAGCCCTCCTCATTCAGAAATCCATTGCCAAAACCCTCAAAAAATTCCTAAGTCCAAAAGTTGTACAGGTGGAGTTAGCCAAGGTCAAAGTTCCAGCGATGGTTCGGGATAAAT
Organism: Agapanthus africanus; assembly: GCA_030015575.1. Lineage (NCBI taxonomy): Eukaryota > Viridiplantae > Streptophyta > Magnoliopsida > Asparagales > Amaryllidaceae > Agapanthus > Agapanthus africanus. The sequence continues at coordinate 14,727,920 of JASDDO010000014.1, forward strand.
CCGGCGACGACGCGACTTCACGACGCCTTTGAAAGTTTCCTCTACCTCCCCTCTCTTCTCCAAATCAGTAAGTCCCCTCTCCCCTCCTTTCATTCTAATCTAAAACACTCTCATTTCAAAACTCGTCGGAAGCGAAGTTATTCCGACTTCCGATTATTTTTTCTTTAAAAACCAAAATTTTCTTAATAACAAACCTCCTAATTCTTTATACATTGTTTAGCAATCATAACCAAACATTTTAGAACAAGTTTCATATCAAAATAATATGTTATGTAACTTTTATCGCATTTTTACGAACAAATACCACAAACTTTACATTCTACATATTTCATCATATTCCTTTGTATTACTTTTAGAAAACCTATGAGATAATGACCTACCTCATCACACACTCATTCTTTATATAGCACGATGGCTTTTGGAACTTTATTTTGTGGGATAATTACAAGTTTATAATAAAACACCCTAAACTATTACAAAACCGTATTCTTTAAATTGTCTTATTTAAATTCCATACGATTAAGTCCTTACAACTCATTTTGGGGAATCTGATTTGGTTGGTACAGATTATCGCACATCCATCGGACTAATAGGGCGAGATGCAGATCTTGTCACGGAGCATACGATCTTGATGAATTTTGTATTATAAATTTAAGAAAAACGTGATTTCTATTTAATAAATAAATTCTATTTTTAATATATATATATATATTATCAAAATATCTAATTTAAATATATTATATATATTCCATATTTTCTAAATCAAAAGAGTCACAAAAGATCATGAAAATACCATCATATTCAATACAGGTCAAATTATAAGAAAATACCATATACCATTCAAAGTTAGGTTTATATCCACTATAATATTTCATTTTATAAAAATTACAACTATGAAAACCCTAAATAAGATAAATAAATACTTGAGGTTTATTTTGAAAATATATCAAAACTATTTTTCATAAAACCCCCTCAAGTTATATTAATTTACAATAAGAACCCAAGTAAATATAGGTTTAAGCGGGACCATGTCTCTTGAGAATCAGGGAGCTGGAGAATATGGGTGCTTGCCTATCTAAGGTAGACAACCTAAAAACGGTGTTATCAATACGGTAATTGTCTTGGAAAAAGACACAAATCCCGCCGTCCATATGCAGCAGTTACCGATAACTCCAAAACTAATTCAGGACTTCAATTCTGTTTAAGTTTCTGACTCAGGCAGAGTCTCAGTCTAATCTGAAATCAATCAATCTATCCTTGAATATGATTCAAGTATAACTCTAATTCAACATGAATCCATTTATACCAGAATTCAATCTATATCAACATGAATATGATTTGACCGAATCATGGATATACATTTAACTGGTCTATATGACTATTCGTCTATATCCTTTCCATTTACATAAATTACTGATATCATGGTTTCGGCAAGTCATATATCTATTAAACAAAACAACATACATCAATATATAATACATTACGGGGTTTTAAAGGGGTAGACTGGTATGGAATGCGTTAGAAGTGGCACGAGACGATCATTTTAATACACAACTTGAATATCCGTTGTTGTTGTTCCGTGGCTTAACGGTTCCTTGTGCTCCGTATACCTTAGTCCACGGAATAGTTGGACTCCTCTCGTATACACTGGCATATTCTCTACCAAGTTATAAACAGCTGCGTTAACATAACAAACTCACAATACACCAGTTATATTCTCATATCTGTCTATTCATCTGTCTATTCTATTCCTAATTTTCTTTGGGACTTACCGAGTAATTGTTCGCTGATGACATTCCTTCTCTCTTCTTTTTTTGGAATGTTGTCAGGTGGATCCGACTCACTGGAGATAGAGCCTTATTCAGAGGACTTTGATCAGTTCAACGAGGACCCCGAGCTCTAGACTGTTGTATATACTTTACTTTCATGTTCATGCCATTGTTTAGGCATTACTTTCCTCATTGTATTTACTTTTCAGTTGTATTGTAAAGAAATATTTAATAAATAAAATCTGCTGTTCATTTACATTTCATGTCCTCTTGTGTATAATTACATTATATTGCTTAGTTACGCTTAACGTGTTTACTTCTGAGTAAATATGTAGCGGGCCCAGTCACGTCTCCTTATTCGTACACCAGGAAGCGGGGCGTGACATCAATTCTGCACGTGTGATTTATAGTGAATTTTGCAAGTTATATGACACTGGCTGCCATATTTTATTCGTATCATATTTGATTGCATTCTTATCATATCATGTAACTGTTATACCCTCATTGAATAGTGTCCATATACATTGATATTGTAGTGACCGTGTTACATTACCAAGTGATAAGTGTTAGTGATTGGATTGTGGCAAGTATGTTAGTATAAAATCATGATTGAATAGTAGAAGTGACACGTACTTGTACATAATCAGCAGAACCATTTATTTATTGCACCGTCGACGCCTATGAGACATATATAAGTGTAACTATAACTGGTATGGGACGGGTGTGGGAGCACTTATATTAGTGTCATGGGTAAGATATCGAGGACTGTTCATATATCTTGGATACCAGTCGAGACATGCTTGATGGAGACCCGGTCTCCAATTCTCGTGTAGACTTGTCATGGAGCGACTAGTACTTAGATTCGTGGTCCGTGTTTGATGTAGACCGCGGGGTGTGGGGTAGTTTGAGTGTGGGTTCGATCAACGGAATCTCAGGAGTCCCATTGCCGGCATATTTCGCGATATCATGATTTTAATACCAATCGTGTTACCGATTCTTACTGATCGTAATTCGGGCCTGTGTTTTCTTGCCCCTGGGGTTTATCCTTGGGTTGGAAATACTCCTGCGATGGTTAACACTCATACTTGGACCGACGATAGGTTTAGTGACATGGACATTGCATTGATTACTGATTCGATACACATGCCTTGCTGTTGACCTGTACCGGTTATTTCATGCTCACGTCACTACTCTATATTTACTGCTTCATGTTTATCATCATTACACGTATTACATATATATATATATTGTTATTGTGTCACTCTGACGACCTGAGTATGCATGCTCAGAGTGAGAAGTGGACTTAGCTCGGATCAGGACCTGCCTTACCTCGAAAATATCGCGGACATCTAGATCAGCGACGTCAACGCCATCATTTCCTTTGACTCTATCTGCTTAGTTTTATATTTGTTTTGATAGAATTAATGACTGCATTCCTCATTACTTGAGCTATGATTACTGCTTACAAGTGTGACTACGGCAAGATATTTTCTTGACCGTAGGAGCATGACTGGCCTAATCACCTCCCGTATTCCATATTTTGGGAAGCGGGGCGTGGCATACTTCTTCTCATAACTTTCAAATTGCATTCTCAAATATTTTGAACATGGTGTTGCGAAATTGACTAGCATTCAACAGAATTGTGCGTCAGATTTCTGAACCATAGTGTTTCAGACGTCTGAAGAAGAGTTTTCAGAAATCCAGAACGTGGTCAGATATATGAGCATTTGTGCTTCAGATGCCTATCGATATTTTTTGGCATGTTTTGAAAAGATTCGTTTTGAAGATTAATTAGAAGGATTTTTGGAGGTTTATCTGAAGAGTTATTGGAAGATTTATAAGAGATCTTTTAGGAGCTTAATTATGAAAGTTTGTTTGGAAAATTATTTGAAGATTTATTAGAAATTATTTTGGAGATTTGATGAGATCCTAATTGGAGTAGAAATTCTATTATTTTGTATTATAAATAGAGAAGGGTCTCATCAGAGAAAGGTGGCCAAATATGAGGAAGAGAAAGAGATAGAAGAGATGAAGGTAAAGGTGAAGGGGAGGGATTCACCGGAATAGTAGTCTTTGTGTTTGTATGAATAGACGAAGACAAAAGCGGGAGGTAGTCATCCATAGATGAAGGTGGAGGGATTTACAAAGAGTAGTTTTTGTGTTTGTATGAGCGTTAAGATATGAGCGACATGAGAGAGGCTAAAAAATGTACCGGTATTCTTGACCATTATTAAAGAGATTCTCATGTTTGCTCTGTGGATGTAGGCTGTTGGTCGAAGCACGTTAAATATTGGTGTTCCGTGTTCTTATTTTTGCTCGTCTTTCTTGTATGCCTAGCGAAAGCTGTAACGCTTGGCCTTGGGATGTAATAATTGTCCAAATCTTTCATAATCTTAAATTCATTGATGTTGTTTCGTTTTCATTTCACTAAAATGAATGTATGTATCATCGCGTGCATTTACAATTATAATTACCAAATCATAAAAACAATATACATCAAATTTACAAATATTCATTACCTAAAAAGTTATTGGTTCACAGAACCGAATTAGTACCTTAAATTATCTTCTTTAATTATATCGACCAAATAATATATATTTTTTTTATATTTTCAACTTCCAATATTTTTAATATAGTTAAGAAGGAGAAATCCTAATCCTACATTAAACATGAAACTCGCTAATATTTTTTGCTTGAAGGAATGCTGGTGCATCCCGGAACATTACTAACCAAAACTCAAATCCGTCGGATTTTAATCCAGAACATCCAAACACATCCTAAGTTTATAAATTATCTGTGCTGTTTATTTTATTTTATTTCGAAAACTGGTGGCTGAATATTTGACATTATATGGGAAAGGAAAAAGGTTTAAAGGTAAATGGGATAAAAATGTTTGTATATATCCACACTCTCTCTGAATTCTTTCCATCATTAAAGATAATTAAATTTTAAATAAGTTCAAAAGTTTGAAAGCTGCTAATTAATATATTCAAGGGGGGCTGCTGCAAAATTTTCTTTGTGAGACAAGGACAGGTTAATCCGCCGAGTTGTTTAAGAATTTGTACTCTTCTCCCTCTCTTTGGTCGCCACGTGTCCCACGGCCTCTTTCTCCTGCTTTATATATCCACGCTCTCTCTTAATTCTTTCCATCATCCTTTCCAAAAGTTTCCCCCAATTATTAGCCATCTAACCAATAATTTAATGGCTATGTTAAGAGCAACGAAGCATGCGATTCAAACCCTGGGATCTAGGGTTCCAAGCTCAGCCACTTTCACAAGGCAGCTGCAAGTAAAAATCTCATCTTTTTACTTCAAACTTAGTGAAGCACAACTAAGTTTTTAAGTTTTTTTATAGCCCTTTTACTGTAATTGAGCTTAAAGTTAGCATCTTTTCGCTTCTTTGTCCGTCCATTTCTCTGTAGTTGGGAACCTGCACATAATTTCCCATTGTATTTGCTATTTTCAGTATCATGAGGCTAGTGTTTAACCGTTCGCAGTTTGTTTAGTGTATTGGACAAATTTTTGCTTGTTTAGCTGCAGAGATTTATATTTAGAGCTCTCAAATATAGTTAATTCTTCATTTTTTCTGTAGAAAATTGAGGAATGCTATGCTCATGATCCTCTCAAGGGAAAAAAAAAAATATAAAAATCCCTCAACCCCTACCGTAAGTCCATAACTTTGTAGTTTGGGTGTAAAGGACATTATGGCACTGCTTAAGAATTTTAGGAGTGGATGAAAATAAGGACTGCTGAAAACTAATATCTAGGCACAAATGTCCGGTTAATGGTAATCAACTTGCAGGGAAATGCTAGAATGTGTTCGCCATAAAATAAAGTTTTTGTGCAGCTGTAGGGACTTGCCTGGAAATCTTTGTTTATCCCACCAAGTGTTTGGATTAATGTGTCTTAGAGTATAGAAGTATTTTCCTTGACACTTACCTAGAGTTTTAATAAGCGGAAGGGAACTTAGGATGGTATCTTAAGAACCCAAATTTGAATTCCATTTGGTGCCCTTTTAAAACAAATATAGAAGAATTAATATTGATAACAATAAAGGAGCTGTAGAGTGTTTTTCGTCACCGTATTGAGATAAGAATGCACGTCGCTTGTCAGAAATATTACAGATTCCCCCCGCCTGGGGTAGGCAGGGGTTTATTGATTGCGGGAATCCAAATCTCCTGCAACTGCAGACTAAGCTACCGTTAATTACACCACTCTTTTGGTGTGAGAAAACCTCCGTTTAACAAGTCAAACAGATCATGTGAACTCAATATGCAGTATGTGCATGTCGTGTTTGGGAACAAGTTTGAGGGTGCTTCATGCATATCGGGGGTCTCGCAGAGTTTTTTACGGGGGTCCTGCTATCCGGATAGCTGGTTGGGGTAAGGGGTTAGCAACCCCCTTGCGGGTATGGGGTACGGGACAACACCCCGTTAGAAATTTTTTCTAACCGGAAGTGATTGAGTGTATATGTGCCACATGTGTACTTAGTAAAATGAACATGTGGCAAGGTGTGCAGGTGAAAAGTGCGCACTTGCTGAGACGCGCACCTAGCGAGATGCGCACTCGGAAAGGCGCACCCGACAAGGTGAGCACAACTTAGCAAAGTGCACATCTGATAAGGTATGCACTGGGCAAAGTACGCACTCGCCGAGATGAGCACCTGGCAGTTGCGAGAGTGAAGGGGGCTAAAGGGTTCCGAATGGGCCAAAAGGTCCAGTAAGGTGCGCACTTAGGGAAGTGCGCACCTAGCGAGGTGTGCACCTGGGCCAGTACGCATTTGGCTCGATGTGCACCTAACGGGGTGCGCATCTAGCCAAATGGGCACCTAGCACGGTGCAAGTAGGGTCGAAACCTAATGGAGCAACAGTCCAAAAATACAAAGACTTTGACTTTTGAAGATCAAAAGAAGTTCTTTTTCACTTTTTTAGGCCTCCTGACGTGCACACCATGATTTAATTGAAAAAAGCGAGGAAGGAGAAAGAGACTTGTGCAATAAAGTGTGGCTCAAAACTCAAGATTTGTTTTGGGAGAATCAAGATTAAGATCAGTTATCAAATCATCATGGGGGCCTTTTATAGGCTCACCTTTTACATTTAGCCCCATGGCTTGTACAAAAATTGGCTTATGCCTATAAAAAACAAAATTTACATTTAGTTTTTCTTTCTCTTTTCTTTGGTCGGCCCCCTCTTCATGCTTTGGCTTGACTTGAGCTCGGGTTTGGGCTTTAGGTCCATTTGGCTTTTGATTTTAATTTTGGCTCTAATTTTGTGCTTGATTTTGATTTTTGAGTTTGGCAACATGGTGTAAATTTTTACGCCAAGTGCCCCATCAATGAATGCACATTGCGTATATGTGCTGCGTGCATGAAATTAATCTTATGTAGGGAGTTTGACTTCGAGATGGAGCATCATTCCGGTGGTGGAGCATCCTTTCGGGAGCATCATTCTGATATGCAGAGCATTATTCTAGGGGTCGGAGCATCATTCCGAGATGCGGAGCATAATTCTGAGGGCTGGAGCATAATTCTGACAGGGAAAATAGATACTCCGAGGCGAAGCATGATTCTGACACGGACATATTCTGAGATGAAGTATGGTTCTGACGCAGAGGTAGACATTCTGAACGAAATATAGTTCCGATATAGAGGTTAATTCTGTGGCGAAGCATAATTTCGACAGGGAAGACATGTATTCCGATGTGAAGCATGATTCGGATGCGGGGCATAATTCCAGGAGCATAATTCCAGGGTCAGAGCATAGTACCAAGGAGCATAATTCTAGGGCCGGAGTATCATTCCAAGGAGCGGAGCATAATTGCAGGGTCGGAGCATCATTCTGCGGAGTGAAGCATAATTTCAGGAACATAATTCCAGGGTCAGAGCATCATTCCAAGAAGCGGAGCATAATTCTAGGGTCGGAGTATTATTCTGGGAGTGGAGCATGGTTTCTTGGTGGAGCATAATTCTAGGATGAAGCATAATTCCAAGGGCGCGAAGTATAATTCCAGGAGCGGAGCATGATTCCTTGCTGGAGCAGTATTCTGGGATGGAGCTGTTCCTTCATAAAAAAAGAGAAGGGGGAGAAAATTCCCCTCGACTCAAACCTCACGTGTTAAACACGTGAGCGTCTATATGCCTATATGCAAAGCATATAGGCGCTGCAGTTAAAACTCATAGGCTAAATAAGCTTCACGTGTTAAACACGTGAGCGTCTATATGCAAAGCATATATGCGCTGCAGTTAAAACAACTCATAGGCTAAATAAGCCTCACGTGTTAAACACGTGAGCGTCTATATGCAAAGCATATAGGTGCTGCAATCAAACAATTGATAAGCCAAACATGCCCCACGTGTTAAATACGTGAGTGCTCATATGCAAACCATATGAGCGTTGAAAATAAACAAGCTAAAACCCACGCTAATGATCACTTGTTAAACACGTGAGTTCTCCTGCCATATAAATTGGCAGCGCTCACATGTAAAGCATGTGAGCGCCCCAATTTTAAAATACTCACATCTGATTCTATGTGATGGAATTAAATTCTATTTGGGAAATATTTTTCCTGATATTTCTAATATGGAAAGATTTTTCTCTAACAGAGAATCTTGGATTTAAAATCCAATTGGGATAAAATATTACCAATTAGACCATCTGATAGGATTAAATTCTACTTGGGAAATATCTCTTTGATTTTTCTCAAACTAGAAAGATCTTCTCTGTTAAACAGAGGACCCTTGGATCAAAAGATCCAACAGTGATTATAAAATCACCCACCGATCATCTGATAGAATGAAATTCTATCTTATGAAAAATATTTCTTAGTATTGTTAAACAAACAAAAAAACTTCTCTGTTAAATAGAGAGCTTTTGGATTAAAAATCCAACGGTGAATAAAATTCACCAATTGATCCAAAAGATCATTTTTGATTGATTATGAAATCAATCATGATCTCTCAATCAGAGATTTTCTTAACAAGTTGATCTTTTTTGTTCTCCTATAAATAGGAGTAAGAAGACAGAGAGGAAAAAAGAGAACGGAGAGAAGAGAACTTCCCGCAAGCTTCTGCAAAAAAGAACATAGTGAGCTCTTGAGAGGGAGAGAATTTAATTCTCATGGAAGAAAACTTTTCTCGTTGAAACCCTAAGTAAAGAAAACATGGAGATCATATTGTCTCTCCTTTGTCTATATAAGGGTTTAACTTTTTATACAAGAACTTAGTTCTTTCTCTGGTTTGAGATTTGTAAGAGCAAATCTTCCCACAAGTTGAGAATTTAATTCTCATCGGGGAGATTCTGTTCTTCAGACTCAAAATTTAGAGATAAGAACTACGTTAAAAAGAAAAAGAAAAAAAGAACATGTTCTTGGAATTTAATCCCCCCATATTAGGGTTTAACCCTATATAAAAAAACTTAGTTCTTATAAAAGTAAAAGAGAACTTAGTTCTCCAATAATAACAATGATGATGATTCAAGATCTTCAAAGCAGAAATCTTGATGATCGTCAATGACTAAAATTGTCATTAACAGAGATCAATATCTCTGAAAACAAATAACAAGGATAACTTGGTGCTTAGCACTGTTATGGGCCCTCACGTGTTTCCCACGTGAGTGCTTAAAACAAGTAAAAGAAAAGCTAAAACTGCTTCACGTGTTTCCCACGTGGGCGTCTGAGAAGCAAAGAAAAACCACTTTGTCAATTAAGCAGCTACCAAATAAAACCCCAAAAGAGAGTAGTCACGTGTAATACACGTGAAACGGTCTTGGAAACCCAAAGTGGTTAGCACTTCTGTAAAAACATGGGAAGTGAACGAAACCCAATGCTCACGTGCTTTCTACGCGAGTACTATACAAAGTGCTCAACACTTTAAAATTAGTCAAAATGTCTAAAGTGCTTTGCACTGATTGGGGCAATGCTCATATTTGAGTGCCTCACATGTTTCACACGTGAGCGCCACGGGACTTTAGTGTTTAGCACTAATTCAGTGTCTCACGTGTTTCACACGTGAGCGCTATATGCCCCAGTGCTTAGTATTTTTGGGTAATTATGGAAACTCAATCTCAGCCCAAAATTGGCCAAGTTTCCTGAGGTTAAATCTTTTTTATTTTAAAATCAACCGAGCCTATATTGCTCATGATCTCCCAATCTGATTTTAGTCTCATACATGACTAAAGATCTGTCATTGATGATATCCAAAACGATATTCATCCCACATCTCCTAAGGTAATCTTAGTCTCAAATACGACTAACGATTCTTAGGACCATCACCCCTTTTCCTCTTAAATACGGAATTTGGTTCAAGTGTACATAGACCAGGTCGACTGATACGTTTTAAAATAGTTCTTCACACCTCTGATACATGTTGTAATTCCTCAACGTCTTCAGAGAGGTGGCGGGTCCCAACGACCAACAACTGCTTGATGCACTTCCAAATTGACGTGCATGCCTCAAATCGGATTGTGTCCCAAATTGGGCACATTCCATATCAACATTGTTCACTTCATCACGTAACAAATGCGCGTGCGTGCAACATGAATGTCGGACCGAGATGTCCCTAAACTAATTATTCGCCTCAAATATGGCGAAAATGGACCGAAATATCCATAAACTAACATTCGTCCCTAAAATGGGAATGTTGGACCGAAATGTCCCTAAACTAATATTCGACTCAAACATGACAATAATGGACCTTGATGTCTTAAAACTAAAATAACCGGGCTTAAATGCTCATATGATTAAGTCGACCCTAATCTCAAATCAGATTAATGGTCCTTTAAATAAACCAAACCCAAATCTATACGGATTTGGACTAATCCGCGTCCTACGAGCGACGATATAAGCTAGCCTCCGTATACAACTCACGGGCAACCAATACAAACAAAAACACACACGATACGAAGTGAACTTCCGGAGCAGGAGAAAGTGGTTATCGCAGTGCGGTAACGTAATTAACTGCAGGAGCTTGTGCCTGCAGGGAAGAGAGTCGCCACAATAAAAAATTCCTCATAAACGAAGGGGAATCTGATAAAATCCGCTTTAACGGCCGCATCCGTCCAAACCTCCGATATACGGTGACATAAATCAACTTGGCATTTTCGGAGAGGTGGACGAATAAATCCAAATAGAATCTGCCCCCAGATTCAGGCAAGATGACCCATCCAGGTTCGTCTCCGTTTCCGGCGGTGAACAGGAGCATAATTCCAAAGTCGGAGCATCATTCCGAGTAGTGGAGCATAATTCCCGGGATAGAGCATAATTCCGAGGAGCGGAACATAATTCTAAGAGGAGGATATATTCCGAGACGAAACATAATTTCGACGTAGGTTTATGGGGCGAAGCATGATTTCGACACGGGGGCAGACAGTTGGTTGACCTGATTGATTTGGTTTGATTTGGGATTTTTCTGTCCATCCAGCGGGACCTTCTAGCCGGGAGCACCACTTGGTGGGACTTTGATTTGATTTGTTTGATTCTTGCCCTGATTGGCTGGACTTTTGAATTTGAGTTGAAACTCGAATTGTAGTTGGATGTGATTATGAGTTTGGAATCTGAGTTTTGGTTTGGCCTCAGCATCGCTACATTGGAATATGGTATCAAGAGCGAATCATCATTTGTCTTGTGAAAACTTGGGTTTTGGGTCGGCATCTGCACCGTTAACATTGGAATATGGTACAGGAGCGAGTCATCATCTGCCCTAGGAGAACTTGGGTTTTGGGTCGGTATCAACACCTCTAACACTGGAATATGGTACAAGGAGCGAATCATCATTTGCTTTTGCCCGTTGGGGAGCGATGGCTTAGGGGACAGGTTTAGGTCCGTCATCCAAGACTTTTTAATTTTATGAGCCGTAACGGTTTCATAAGAGTACTCCCTACGAGTCGAGAGGATCTCGTAGGTGTATCTTCTCCTTAGGAGTTGTGAGGACCACCAAGTATGCTTTCATATTGTGAGTCGTAAGGATCCCACGAAGACGTGTTTCTTTTATGAGTCGAGAGGATCTCGCAAGTGCCGTTATGTATTGTGATGATACATTGGTGTAAATGGAGCATAATTCTAAGGGCCGAGACCGGACGCGGGGCCGGTGATTGCGGCGGGACATGGGTATGATTTAGCTTGTTTATAGCCGTAGATTGTATACGGCGCGAAGCGTTGGACCTGTAGGGCTGGGAGAATTTAGGAAAATTGGATTTTGGTTTTGGGTCGGCGTCTGCATCGCGACACTGGAATAATGCCAGGAGCGACTCATCATTCGCCGTTGGGATATTTAGGGATTTGAAATTTTGGTTGACATCAGTATCGCTAACATTGAAGCATGGTTTTAGGAGTGAATCATCATTTGTCATTGGAGGAATTTATATGTTATTAGTTTAACGACTTGGGGGTCGTCTGTTTCCAGTTTAACGACTTAGGGGTCATTGTTTACCGCCGAAAACAGAGACGAACCGGGATTGATCGTCTTGCCTGAATTTGGGACAGATGCTATTTGGACATATCCATCCACCTTTCCGAAGATACCAAGTTGATTTATGGTACCGTAAATCGGAGGTTTGGATAGATGCAACCGATGTAGCAGACTTCATTAGATTCCTCCTCATTTATGAGAGGTTTTTGATTGTGGGGACACTTTTCCCTGCAGGCGCAAGCTCCTGCAGTTAATTACGTTATCGCGTTGCGATAACCACTTTCTCCTGCTCTAGTAGGTCACTTCGTATCATGTTGTATTTTATTTATTTTGGTTGCCTGTGGATTGTATACGGAGATTAATCTTGTCATGTCCGTAGGGTGCGGATTAGTCCAAATCCGTACATATATTTTCATAATTTAGGTCAAGCATTTGCTTGATGGGATCCACATCGGTATCTTGGTTTGCCAACGGGAGTGATCTTATGACGTATTTCTCACATTTGTGAAGTCCATCGGCTCATATGAAATTGGGATTTATCTAAGAATCGTTAGTCTTATTTGAGACTAAAATCAACTTAGATATTTTGGGTCAAGCATTTACTTGACAGGGTCCTGGTTGGTAACTTTGTTTGCCAATGGGAATGAACTTAGGACGTATTTCTCATATTTGTGAAGTCCATCCGTTCACGGGAAACTTGGGTTTGATCTAAGGATCGTTAGTCATATATGAGACTATCGACTTATGAACAATCATCTGTTTCCAGTTTAACGACTTAGAGGTCATCTTTGGAGTTTGGATTTTTGAAGTTAGTAGGGTTTGATTTTGTCACGCCCGCTTCCCGGTATATGGTGAAGAGAACGGGACTGGTCCGCTACGTAAGTAAATACGCTAAGCGTATCTAAGCAATATAAAAGAAAGCGCAGGAGACAAGAGATATAAACTGAACAACAACTTTATTTATTAATATTCTTTTGTACAATGCATGAAAAGTAAATACAACTGAATAAAAAGCAATGCCTAAACAATGGCATAACAGAAATGAAAGTACTGAATGGAAAGTGTACAATGACTAGAGCTCAGGGTCTTCATTGAACTGGTCCAAGTCTTCAGCAGTGGGCCCGATCTCTGACGGGTCTAAATCACCGACGACATTCAAAGAATAAAGAAATAGAATGTCGTCAGCAAACAGGTCGCTCGGTAAGTTTTAAAGATAAGAGGAAAGTAGAATAGACAGAATAAGAAGGTATCTTTTAAAGTTGTATTATATTGTTGTAATGTTGTATTAATGCTGTTGTTTGTAGCTTGGTACAGAAGAATGCCATTGTATACGAGAGGGGTCTTTATATGCCAGAGACTAGAGGCAAGTATAGTACAAGGAACCGTTTATGCCACGGTACAACAACTGGATTCATGTTAGGTGCATTAAGTCTTACTGTCTCGTGCTACTTCTAACACCTTCCGTACCAATCTACCCCTTAAACCCCGAGATGTCTTGTTTGTATTGTTTGTGTTGTAAATTGTATTGATTGTATAATTGATTGACTGACCGAAACCATGATATTAGTAAACGGATGTAACCGTAGAATCATGTAAATGGATGTAACTGGAGAATCATGTAAATGGAATGTATATCCATGGTTCGGTTAAGTTAAGTTGTATAAGGGATTCATGTTGATTTGGAATATTGTAGATTGTAAATTGTAGATTGTACTTGAATCATATTCAAGTCAGATTATAATGAGACTCAAACTGAGTCAGACAATTAGAAAAGTAAATTGAAATCCTGATTGTTGTGATGTTATCGGTAACCGCTGCACATGGGCGGCAGGATTTGTGTCTTTTTCAAAGACGATTACCGTATTGATAACACCGTTGTTAAACTGTCTACCTTAGATAGGCAAGCACCCATTTCTCTGACTCCCTGAGGCTTAAGAGATTGGTCCCACTTAAACCTATATTTACTAGGGTCCTTATGGTAAATTATAGAATTTGAGGGGATTTTATGTAAAAATACTTTTATATACTTCTCAAAATACACCCCAAGTATTTATTAATCGTCTTTAGAGTTGTAATGAATGTAGATTTTATATTGTGATATTTCTAGTGAAAATATCCTATTTTCATAATAAATGGTATTTATTGGTAATATTGGTTTTGTATGGAATTCATGGTATTTTAGTGTAAAATGATTCTTGTGATAATTTTAGAAAAAGTGGAATATTTATTTTTATTACAAAATAGATATTTTAAGGATAAATATACATATATTTATATGAAAATAATTTTTAATATATATAATATTCTAGAAATCCCATTTTCTTTAGATTTTCGTATTTTAAATCTTTCGAGACCGAATGCTCCTTGCGGAGGTCTGAATCTCGCACTACTAAGCCCAGGGATGTGCGATAATCTGCACCATCCAAGTCGGGTTCCCCAAATTGGGTTGTAGCGGCGCTTTGCAAAGATTTGTATAAATACTAAATCCTTTAGAAAACGGTTTTATTAAGTAAATGGTATTTAAATGAAAATGTGTCATTTTCCCGTGTTCTATGTTCCTAAGGGTATGGTGCTATGTTGCATATGAGTGTGTGAGGAGGTAGGTCGTACCTCGTGATCTACTTAAAGGTATAACAAGGTTTTGTGATGTTGAAGGTGGAATTGAAACTATATGGTATTTACATGAAAAATGCGGTAAAAATGAAATAGCAATTGTTTTGTGATACGAAACTTGATCAATTTGGTTGATTAGTGTTTAATAGTCAACATGAGAGAGTTTAAGCATAATTGTATTAACGAGAAGTGAAGTTTTATAAAGAAACCGAATCGGAAATCGGATTGGTTCCGATTCTGTCGGGTTTTGTAAATCCGTATTTTAGAAAAGAAAAGAGGTAGAATTTGGGGACTTACGGGTTTAGGAAAACAAAGAGAGGGAGGTGGAACGGGAGGAGTCGCCGGTGCGTCGCTTCATCACCGGGAGCTCCTAGAATGATCTTCGGAAGTTCGCCGGAAAATTCGCCGTGGTTTTGCCTCGTGCTCGATTTCAAAGTACACATGGTTTCTTGGAAATTTTTGCGAGTTGGCTCAGAGTTTGGGATGAGAGGGTAGAGGGTAGGGGTGGTATTTATAGGATTAGGCTAGGGTTAGGGTAGATGAAGGGTTTTAATTTAAAAAAGTGTAAAAATGAATTGAAAATCATTAAAAATGGAGTAAATTGTGGTTAATGGGCTCTCTGTAAACGATCCAAATAAATGGAGTGTGCAGGGATGTTGAGAAGGTGAAGAGGCATCTTTTTCGTGTTGACGATTCGGCCGTCCGGTAGCACCGGCCCGAGTGGGCCGGTCCGCCGGCCGAGTCAGGCCGAGTCGAGAGCTGAGGTGGGGGTCGCCTGATTAAGCCTTTGGTATATCAGTTTTTCAGGTGTAGTGGAAAAATTTGGAGTTATCTCGTGTTATCTGTTGGGCTTCTAAAAATTTTAAAACAAATAAATATTAAAAATAATTTGGGGCATGGGATTTGAATTCTGGTGTCTTGGTTCAGCAATACAAGGTATTATCAATGAGCTACAAGCTCCCTGTAATTATGGAGTGAAATAAATACTTAAAGTGGTAACAGCAAAAGTAAATACTCTAAGTATACATTAAATTTAAAGCAATTTTTTGTATACTAAAAATGGAGCTGTTACATTATTTTAACTTGTAATTAAAAAGCAAAATAATTACTTATATCTTGTGCTCAGGCTAAAATACTCCTTTATGGATTTTTGAAAAATTGTACAGGAAATTTAGGGTGGTTACAGATTTTGAGGTGAGATTTGGACTGGAGTTGGATTAGAATTTGGATTGAAAGTTTGGAATTTTTGGGATTTTGGTTGGTGTCTGCATCGCTGTACTGGAATATGATGCCAGGAGCGACTCATCATTTGCCGTTTAGGAATTTTTTCTTTTCTTTTTAACGAGTTTGCGCCTTTGCGGATTTTTACAAGCTCGCGGGTAGTCTCGCTGTTTTTAGGTTTTCATTCATGGAACTTTTTTAGGTTTTCATTCGTATCCTTTTTGCATGTGTAGACCGATCCTTTATTTATTTTCTTTTTTTTCATTCAGTTTAACGATGTTGAGGTTAAAGACTTGGCTATCACCGTCATCTGATTCTTTAGGAGTTGTTGGCTCTCTTTGTTTAGCCGTCTGTACAGAGCATTTATCATCCTCTGAACCGACAACCATATCTTTATCATGGTTGTGAAGCGTAGAACTTGTTCCTTTGGGTCTCATCATATAAACCATGGATTGTGTACCAGTCCATTGCCACATCATTGGCAGAGGTATTTGCTAGGCTTTTAGACTATTGTTGTAGCATGCTCCTTTCAGGAAAGGACAAGCGTTGAGTGCAGCAGGTCCGACCGGGGTTTTGGATATAGCTGGTACCTTATGTTTGTGTTCTTTTGATTTTGCTCAATAAGGGGAGCTTCACATGACCTTGATGAGATCGTGCTATGCTTTTGATTCCGGGGCTCAGACATTCCTCTTTGCAAAATTCTTTGAATTTTCGTTTTCTTGACCTTTACGGTCGTAGCATGCTTCTGCGTCGATTTTAACGGTTTGAAAGAGTTGATTTTCACGGTTGAATTGGCTTTTGTCGTAGGGCAACCATATTCTCGGAACCCAACGAAATCCCATTTATCGGGAACCTTACTCCTTTTATTTGCTCCATATCCGAGCCGTTTCTGCTTCAACTATTCGGTTTTAAGCGCTTGGCAGGCATTGGCTTCCTTGGCGACCGTTTTGGGATGACCGACAAACAGTTTAGAGAAGACACTCGCATACACGGTCGTCATGGGTCTCGTCTGGGCTACCCTAGGACGTCTTGTTGCCCCCCTATGAGTTGACTGCTTTGCCTCCAGATGGAGAGATAGAAAGCCGCTCAAACACTGATTTGTGCTTTGGTTCGGGTACCCTTATGGTTATGATGTTTGGCTTTTCCCCTCTTGAGGTCGGTTTGTTGATTTGGCTCATTGGAGTCTTCACGACCTTGGTGCTGATAGAGATCGGAGAGAATATGATGGGCCCGAATTGGATTGGATGTCCCATCCTCTGCTCCATGAGGCTTGACGGAAGAATCACTTTGGCCGTAGCCTTGAATGTGTATGCGACGGTAGTCGCGTTGGAAATTGAGCTTGTTTTTCCGGAATTTAACATACATTAGTTTAAAGTCATTTCAGACATGACTTGAAAGCGTGAGAAATTTTTGTTTAATGTCATTTCGAACGTGAACTTTCGGCTATTTAGTTTTATTTTTACTCACTGATTTTTATTGTGAGTTGCACCATCATTTCGACATTATATTTTTATTTTTATTTATTTACATTTCCAGTTTAATGACTTAGGGGTCGAGCTTAGTTTAACGTCATTTCGGACGCTACGTGAAAACTTGAGAAATTTTAGTTTAATGTCTTTTCGGACACCACTGTATGGAGCATGCATATGAAACGGTTCTTTCGCTGGAGACATCATCATTGAATTTAGGATACCGGCTGAAAGTAATTAACCCACACAAAGAAACTTGACTTCAGCACAATAATGATCTATATACCAATTGAGTTCGCATGAACGTTTGTTCCGAAATATGGGAGGTGAGAGGTCCCACCGGGCGTGTCAGAATCTGTAGAGTGTCTTTCGTCACTCTATTGAGATAGGAATGCGCATAGCTTGTCAGACATATTACACATTCCCCCTGCATGGGGTAGGCAGGGGTTTATTGATTGTGAGGATCCAAATCTTCGGCAACCGCGGACTAAGCTGTCGTTAATTACCTCTCTTTTGGATCGAGAGACCTTCGATTAACAAGTCAAACAGATCATGCAAACTCAATATGCGATAGCTGCGTGTTGTATTTGGTAACAAGTTTTAGGGTGCTTCAGGCATATCGAGGGCCTTGCAGATTTTTTACGGGGGTCCCGCTGTCCGGATAGCGGGTTGGTGTCAGGCCCCTTGCAGGGTGCGGGGTAGCGTCCCGTTGGAAATTTTTTGCAACGGAAAAGGTGATGAGTGTAAATAAGCCACGTGCGCACTTAGTAAAGTGAACATGTGGTAAGGTGCGTACCGGACAAGTGCGCACCTGCCAAGACGCGCTCATAGCGAGGTGCACACTTGGCAAGGTGCGCACCCGGAAAGGCGCACCCGGCAAGATGCGCACAACTTAGCAAAGTGCGCACCCGGTAAGGTACGTACTTAGCAAAGTGCGCACCCGTTGAGATGGGCTCCTGTGAGGTGCAAGAGAGTGAAGGGAGCCAAAGGGTCCCGAATGGGCCAAAAGGTTCAGTAAGGTGTGCACTTGCGCACTTCTCTAAGTGCGCACCTGGACCTGTACGCACTTTGCTCGATGTACATCCAACGAGGTGCGCACCTAGCCAAATGCACATCTAGCACGGTGCAAGTAGGGTCGAAACCCAATGGAGCAATTGTCCAAAAACAGAAAGATTTCGACTTTTGAAGATTAAAAGGGGCTCTTTTTCCTTTTTTTTGAGGCATTCTGACGTGCGCATTTGGATTTAATTGAAAAAAAGGAGGAAGGAGAAAGAGACTTGCGCAATAAAGAGTGGTTCAATTCTCAAGATTTGTTTTTGGGGAATCAAATATTAAGATCAGTTATCAAACTATCATGGGGGGCCTTTTATAGGCTTTCATTTTTTACATTTAACCCTATGGTTTGTACAAAAATTGGCTTATTACCTATAGAAAACAAAAATTACATTTAGTTCTTTCTCTTTTCTTTTCCTTGGCCGGCCCCCTCTTCATACTTGGGCTCGGCTTGGGCTTGGGCCTACTTGGCTTTTGATTTTAATTTTGGCTTTGACTTTGTGCTTGATTTTGATTTTTGAGCTTGGCAACGAAGTGTAAATTTTTAGCCCAACACGAGGCTCAACTTGCGGAAAAACCTTGTTAGCTAGGAATATATTTTGAGATCATAACTAAACACATAAATGATGTTTAGATTTTTAGTGTCCCTCTTTTATATGATTATAGCATGATTACTGGTTTCAATACAATGCAGGCTTCTCCAGGGAGCAAGAAGATTGTTGGGGTTTTCTACAAGGCAAATGAGTATGCGTCAATGAATCCCAACTTTTTAGGTTGTGCCGAGGGGGCATTGGGCATTCGCGAGTGGCTAGAATCTCAAGGCCATCAATACATTGTCACCGACGACAAAGAAGGCCCCGATTCTGGTCGGTATATTAACTAATCATATTTTCTCCTTTATCTTGATTTTTGCTGCTTCATCATATGTGGAAGTGATATTATGCTAGACATTAAACTTTTTCCAAGAGTAATGTTCAAATCAATGTCAGATGCGTTTTGAGACAATTGAAAGACTGTATTGACAACTTGAACCTTGAAAATGCAACTCTTGCCCAACAAATTTTCATTTATAAAGATTAGGTTTGGAGGGTGCATTGTTGCTTATGTAACAGTCAGCAAGACCATACAGGGAATGTCATCTTCGAAGTGTGTGATCACTTCACAATTTTCAATTTGGTAGTGCTACCCTGTCAGGCAATCTATTAAATGATCTGCCACATCTATTCACCGAAGTAAACAATTAACCCATGTTGTCCAGCCGATTGTGAAGTTTTACCGGTGACGAGTAATATAGTTTGCACACGAGTTGTGCAGATTTATATGAATCAGTTGTGACATCACCTATCTGAGCGCAATTTTTTTTCCAAGCCGTTGTTTATTTGATACGGATATTTAAAATTGTTTGATAGCTTATCGGATAGGGCTTTTGATTGGGAGTCCTGTTGGATCTATATTTGATTTTTTCTACAAGAATCCAAATATAATATACTAATATAGAATATGATTTAGCTCATATAGTTCAACTAGACGGTCATTTTTCTTCCGTGAACAATTTTTTATGCCAATCTAGCAACGATTTATTTAAACAAATTAGTTGCTTTAGAAGCCAACATTGAGACAGAAAAATTATAAATCAGGGCATACTCATATAAGCAATAAATATATTTATTTATTCATTGAAAAATCAAAAGAAATCAGTACAAGAAAACTGAAGTTAATTATTTTCTTCATCTGGACAATGAAACTAAGAAACTCCCGAACTAATTGCCCGGGGGGCTCATTCTTTTTTCCCATGCCTATTATGTATTGTTGAGGCCTGATTTAAATCACGCCTCAACTCCAGTTCTTACCTCGGGATCACACCCGGTTAGCCATTAGGCCCGATCCAGCCCAATATCCACCCATATGAGTGGGTATCCTTTTTATTCATATAGAGGGGGCTAGGGTTTCATATGAGATTAGATGATGTAAGAGTTTTTCGAAAGGGGAAATCATCCTCTTCTACTTTGGTTTGGCTTGCGGGATGGTCAAGAGAGTGATTCTCACTTTCTACTAAAGTATGGTTTCCCTCCGGCCATTACTTGGAGGCGATAAAGATTAGATCTTCTACGTGACGTGGGCGATGAACGATTCAACCGATCGGATCAGGTATATCGTAAACCTTTAGAGTAGACATATAGACTTTCTGCTGCTTATGTTTGTATGTTATGTATCTACGTCACCTAAATTGTACATTAGTATCAGAGCCGTGCAAGCCCATGTTCGTAGAAATTATAGATTTGTGAATTTTAAATTTTTGCAACTCAAAAGTTGTGCGTTTTTTAATCTTAACATAGATCAATTTTAAAAAAAAATATTTTATGACAAATCTATGCTGTTAGGGATATCGTTTGAAGGATCTTTTAAGATCCATCTATTTTGCATCATTACGTGTTACCGCATCATTACGTGTTACCATAAATTATATCTATTTTATTAATGACGTTTTGATGTAGCTTTTTTTAGTTCGTTGATGTGAAATAACTCGTGAAATAAAGGTGAGATAAATTTTTGTAAAGATTGAATCTTTTACGTGAAGACAAATTTAATTTTTTCCTCACTTTTGGTGAGCATTAACAACGGATAGGTCGCAATTTTTTCTTAAAACCATAACCCTATTTTTTTTTGGATGAAAGAGAACTTATGGGATTTTTGGATTTTGATTTGGAACCAATTTTTTTTTGGGGATTTGGTGGTTAGGAACCAAATATTTTTTTCTAACAAAAAATATTTCTGGAAAAGAAAACAATTTTTTTGGGATTTTTTAAAGAACATTTTAAAAAAAACTTTAGTTGGGTCAGCAGCTCGGGCTACGGCCGGGCCCTAGGCTTGAGGTAGGCTCGGTCCTCAGCCCCTGGCCTGAGCTAGGCTAGGACCTCAGCCCAGGCCCAGGCCTCTGGTCCGAGAGGGACTCGGAGCCGCTGGGCTCGGAGTCGTCCGAGCCGGCTCAGTTTTATATTTTTTTTTAAAAAATAAAAAAAAATCCGGAAAATTCTAGAAAAATTATTTTATGAGTTTTCTTATTTTTTGGGAGTTTCCCACGCAAGTTTTGGGTTAAGGGTTTTGCCGTTAACTCTGAGAGCTATATTATTTTCGAAAATTTTGTTTGCTTACCAAAAGTTTCAAATTTTTATTCTCACAAAATCTTGAAGATTTGATGGGTGGTTCCAGTGGGAGCGCCTGGAGAGCGTATTAATTTCACGAATAAAAAGAAAACTCTAATAAAACGTACAATAATAGATAGGGCAGTTTAATGAAAATGAAATCTGTTAGATTGGTTGTTGCATTTGTGATGTTAATGGCATACTATATATATATAAAGACGCATGCTGCATCAATCTGACAAATTTCAAGCGGAAGATTTCGAGAGGAGACGAGAGTTTAGATTCAACTACCTAATCTATTCCGTTTCTAGGAAATCTGTATTCCGTTATTCAATCTTAATAGATTTTTAAATTTTATACTTTTGAAGGATGTGGTTGGGGCCGTGAGCCTTCTTCTCTTTCTTCGGAATGTAAAATTTATTATTTTTGTTAAGATGGGTTGAAGACGAAACGTTCTTTGGGAAAGAACGGTACTCCATTATATGCCGTAGTCTTAACGCATTCATAATAAAATCAAGATATCTTCAGCTTCACCAGGGGTGAGATGGTTGATGATAACATATTAAAATAGAAACATTAGTTTAATATTACATGAACAAGCTGAATGACTTGGACGCTAGTGACTAGGTGACAACGATGTAGCGGGGCTACACAACACAGCACCATCGAGATGCAGCGATCTTCGGATGATTGACGCATCTAGGACCGCTCTATACGTTGGACGTGATGAAAAGCGATGTCATTAGTGATCATATGATTTATTGTCGAGCACTTGCAATTTATGTTGAGCAGTAGTTACAGGGTATCTACGCGCCAAGAGATAAGCTGTGCGATGATTATGGGTAATCTATGGGACTGACAACGTTATATCATTTCTCGATTTGATCTTATTTTCACATAATAAGTCGAATCACGTAATGTGGATACACTTAAGAGTTTATCTTCATCGATCCGGGATCCAAAGAGTGTTGCTTCAGTTAGACTGTCGAGCGATAGTAGTGGAAGGTTACATGTTTTCTGCTCGATCCATGAGGCAGTTAGTTATGCGGAAAGCGAATGTGTTGATGTTTGCTAGTATGTTTGAGTAACCGAGGATTTAGGTTTAATCGCCAGGAACGATAAAACGAAGAGCGCTGATGATACATTGACGAGGTCAACAGTACGCAAGGACATGTGTCCTAACGCAAGAAGAGTTCAATCGAGCTATGAAAACAGGAATAACATGTCAACAACTTAAGTGATCTGATATGGAGAAATATGCTGACAATAATGGATATAAGAAGTCCAACATTTGACTTTAGGAATTTGAATCGCTCTACTCGTCAGGATACTGAGTGGAAATAGGCTTTTTTCTTGGAGCAGAAAAGTTTGTGGAAGCAAATAATGTGTTGAGGCATATGAGTTTATTTTGCATCGGGGATGCATATGGTTATCCATAAATTATCTTCCCGTTAGTTACAGTTTCGGCTTTGGATATTTGGATAACTTAATAGGACAATCTGTTTTGTGAGTTTTTTTTATGGTTTTGAGGATCAACCCTTCTATAAATGTTATGAGCGGCATGGTAAATTAAGTCGACAGATAGATAAGATGACTTAACCACCTGGGATGGATGAGTTGGCATTTGAGCCAAAGTCAAAGCATCTACTTGTGAGAGTTGCTTTAGGGGCAAACTACTAAAGGAAAACCATTTGGATATCAATTGCAGATAATTCACTCCGATAAATATGGACCAATAAACTTGAAGACACGTAGTGGAGTTTTCTAATTTGACACCTTCATTAATAATTACTTGACAGGTACCTGATCTCACATGGAATCAAAGCGTTGATTTGTATCAAGCGTTGTATCAGTAAAGTGTAGAGTCAGCTCATGCAAACAGGATTCTGTGTTTCTTTCGGAGTAGTTCTGGGAATTATAAGCAAGCCATGAGTATTTATTTTAGCAGTTCAGAGAACTGAATGAAGGAAAAAGAGTTGTCAGATAGCTGATGATACCGTAAACTCTGCAATAAAATGGTGTTGCAGAGGAGAATTAGGAAATCCTAGATATGATAAAAAACATGATGGTAAGGCTCAATCTTACATATTGTTTGTGAGATGTGCTATTGGCAGCGGCTTATGTTCTTGATCATGTGTTTTCAAAGTCAGTGCAGTCAACACTCTATGCATAGTGGATGATCGAGAGACCTGAGAGGTCACTTATGTCCATGAGTCTGTGATAGGACTGTGACGGACATTTGATCGTGTGGCGTTGATTTCCTCAGGAGAAAACAACAAACGATTTCCTTGGGGAGGATTTTTCACAAAAGGAATAAGTATGTCAGGATTTGAGATTCTATGAGATTGAGGATGCTCCCAGTCGATCAACGGTGCAGAAGGAATTAGTTCTTTCAGTGGCTGGCGACATTGGGAGTGATGTTTCCGCTAATGGCTCGGAGCCAATCATGGATTCTCAAGAGACTCGTAGATAGTGCTGTGGATTGACAGCCGACGATGTTTCGATATCGAAAGGGAGGTCGATGGAAATTCCGCATTGGTTGTGGAACCCAAGTCACATGAGTACGCTATTTATGGGCCTATTGCGAAAGAGTGAATAATGACAATAAAAGAGGTGCAAAAGTCAACGTTAGGATCAAATTATCCTACTAGACGTAAGACTATTGATAAAAACTTGGTTTTTCGAAGTCTTGCGAAAGGATGAGGATATTGTAGAGATATAAGGCACTTATTGGAGAAGGGATTCACCTAATCTAGGTGGACAACGAATAGATACTTTTCACCGGGGTGATGATTTCGTCTATTTTACCTTAATAAATCGTTGCACATAAAGATCTTGAATTAGTCCTGAGGACTTAGATCGTATTGTCGATGGAGATCTGGAAGAACTGCCTACGGGTTTCAAAGCCAAGGTGACTCGAGTAGACTCAGAGTCCATTTATGGCTTGAAACACTTATTCAAGCAGTTGTTGGTTCGATGCCATCAATCTATATTGGATATGGACCGACGATGATTGAATATGACAATTGAAAGTTCAGAGATCTTGTGTGAACGATATAGTGATGACCAAAAGTGATTTGGAGACTATGAATGCCACGATTTGAGACTATGAATGCCACTTGGAGTAGCTATTCTCGCTATAGAGGACACATGCGATGTTGAGTTTATGCTTGGGAATTGGATTCAAGAGAAGTCGTTTCAAGAGCATTATATATTTTTCTTCGGAGACTTATATGGGGTATGTCTTAAAACGGTTCAGCCCGCACAATCACTCCAATCAATTACTCGAGTCACTAATGGACCTATTTTTAGCCTTAATCTTTTGCGACTTTTGACGAAAGAAAGATTTTGTGGGTTCCATTTTGCATAGTCAGTAGTTTAATGTATGCATAGTGTGTACTTGACCAGACATATAATCCTTGTTGATTGGACTTAGTATTAGGGTTTGCTTGTTGGGATAAAGTGACGAGGATTTTCAGGTATTTATGTGGGACGATCCACAATACCTAGTGTTATGAGAAATCAGGTTTGCAGTTATGTGGACATACAAATACCGACTGGACTGGCAATCTGGGTATGCGTACATCCTCATCTGCACATGCTTTCTTGCATAATGGTAGGGCCATCACTCAGAGTGGCAAGAAGTAGATTGTTTACCCTTTTCACCATGGAGGTGAAATATGCGACTATCTCTGTAGCGTCAAAGAGGCTGTTAAACCGAAGTGATTCCTTAGGGGTTTGCATGTGATTTCGCACGCAAGGGAAATATGGTTTCTCTTTATCGTGACATCAGGTCAACGATAGCATACTCAAGTAATCCCACATATATATGGAAAGTTGAAGCACTTATAGATTTAACGACACTTCATCAAGGAATAAGTGGCATGAGAAGGTGGTCTAAGCTATAGAGTTTTCCTTCAGACGATCTGGAATCCAATGACGAAGGAAATAGCTGAGTAACGCTATATGCGTTTGGGCTTCGTTCTAGGTGACGTATTGTATTTCAGATAGCTTGATAGACCTTACTCTTATGTTTGACATTATTATTATGGGTGGCGACTTTATAGATGCATATTTTAAGATTGATGGTGTATAACCATTTCAGACATGGGGTACACAAAGTGTATAGGACACATTTAACAAGGATACGTCAGTAGCTAGGAACTCTCCCCAACACGAGAGATCCCTTTTATGTTAGGGAATCATATAAAGGTGAGACTAAGTGTTAGATGCCATCTGCTCGGAAAAGTGACAGTGATGTAGCTACTGGTATGGCGACAGTGGGAGCACTTAATAAAATCGTTCTGACCGGGTCAGGATGAGGTTGCCATGTGTTGTAGGCCGAGCGACCGAAGTGGTTATCCTATGGCCACTTGTATCTGTTTACATATAGCTGGACTAAGGGTCAACTCATCGCACGGGGTGCGAGCTTGTCGGGAGATCCCAGCATATCGCATGGTGATATGACCGGGCAAGTCAATCACAGGGTGATTGGACTTGGGTCCGTATGGTATAACCTTAATGGCGTACGCTCGCAGGGAGAATTTTATACTATAGCATGTTGCCATACGGCGTACGCTTGGATCGTGCACATAAGGAGGTTAAGGGATGGATCCCATTTCCCTCACTGTGTGAGCCCTTATGATGACCTTCACGGAAGGACGAGCGGTTTGTACCATTAGCGACATTGGGCTGTCTGGGTAGGCATGTTATGAGCGTCGGCTATTTTGGTTGTTTCCTGCTGTGATGACAATATACTGCACATACGGGGTAGTGTCAGGGAAGCGGGTGAATAACAGACCTAACTATTCAGAGCCGGAGGAACCGGAGGAAGATCTCTTGATTGTATCGCATGGCCAACTCTTATTAACGCCATGGTGACGAAGATTAAGAATGATGAGTCGAGATGTATACCTAGGTGTTCAAGTATGCTTCTGAAAGGGTTCGAAGGTGCTTGAGCAGACATGTCTGATTGGATCTGGGGTATGAGATTTCACAAGTTTAACATATTTTGGTTTATGTTCTCTTACGGGGATCCTTGTGTCGGTCCTAACGGATCTGGCTGCAAGGCTACCCGTTTGCAGGTTTTCAACGGTCCATGCCGCACCAATATATATATATATATGTATATGTATATATATATATGTATATGTATATATATATATATGGATAAGAATGAGGAAGTGAAGGATATTCTCAGGGAGACGATTCAGGGAGACGATGGTTCAGGGAACCATCTCAGGGAGCCATGGACGACACCCATTCGAATGTGCGAGTGGGATCCATTGGGCCCAATCCGGTCCAATATCCGCCCATATGAGTGGGTATCCTATTTTTTCATGTATAGGGAGCTAGGGTTTCATATGATATTAGATGATGCAACATAGAGAGTTTTTCTAAAGAGAAAAACAAGAGAGAGCGGTCGTCTTTTCGCATCCTCTTTTACTTTGGGTTAGCTTGCAGAGCGATCAAGAGAGGCATTCTCGCTTTCTATCAAAGTGGTTGTTCTTCGGCCGTTGCTTTGAGACGATAAAGGTCAGATCTTCTATGTGACGTGGGTGATGAACGATTCAACCAATCGGATCGGTATATCGTAAACCTTTAGAGTAGATACATAGACTTTCCGCTGCGTATGTTTGTATGTTATGTATATACGTCACCTAAATTGTACACATCCTTAGCCCCAGATGTAGATTTTCTCTTGGAAGACCTGTGATGATTCATGCCACCATCGCTGCCTTCATCATCAGAATGATCCACCAATGTTGCAGCATCATTCTGTATAGTGACCGTCGTTAAAATCTCTATCATGTTTTCTTACAAAGTTTTCAATATAGTTTTGTATGGGTCTGAACCCCTTCAAACTTATAGCATGGAGCAGGCACAGATACTTTGAACATGGCATTTGCAATAATTGCCCAAATCCTTTGTGAATCTTAAATTCATTGATCATTAATTTTTATTTTCCCTAAATGAGATGTCTCAATTGCATACATTGTCCAAGTAAATTTACCTGACACATGAAATGTAACAATTGTATAATTTTTTCAAAAACCTTTGTGTGTTCTTTCTCATTGTATGTTGTAAGTGCTTTATCTTGAACCAAACTGGATACTTTATTGTTGATGATGATGATTGCATATAACACCCTTCATCTGTGCCCCATTTAGCACTTGCAAGTTGCAGCGCTCAATTGGTTGATTAGCATTCAACACCTCTGAGAATAGAATGGCTCTAAATATATTAAATTTGACATGATTGTTGACTAATCCAAGAGTCTCAAGCTAAGTAACAAGGATTCAGATACGGACACGGACATGGGTGACATGATATGAATGAAGATTCAGCTTTACCAAAAGTCTAGGATATGTTTTGTCAGGATATACTATTGTTTTTTGTTTAAATCTATATGCATAATTACAAACATTATCATTTTAGCTAATCCAATGTATGAATACAGGAGTGTTGATCATAGATTATTGGTGTCTCAGCAATACATGTTTGATACACCTATAATACAACATAAATTTTAGGATGTCCAAAAAGAGTCGAGTGTCATCAACGAATCCGAAAGAATTCGAAAGAATTCTATATAGATACAAATTTGATATGGATACATATCCTCAATTACGTTTTTTGCACCATAGGTCTCGGGTGTTAGTGAGCTATCTGTCGAGAAAAAATGGTTTGTCATGATGACTCTAGCCAGGTAATATGTTCCATTGAATGTTGAAATGAATGAGTACCAAAAGGGTGCTAGTGAGCTAGTTGAGAGGTTATAAGTACTCAAGGAGGTATAGATGAAGGGTATATGTATTTAGCTCTCTTTAATACCCACATCCTATTCATGCTAAACTTTTCATTTGTTTACTCTTTGTTCAGAGCTGGAGAAGCACATTCCCGATCTGCATGTGCTCATATCAACCCCATTCCACCCCGCCTACGTAACAGCCGAGAGAATAAAAAAAGCCAAGAACCTCCAACTCCTACTCACCGCCGGGATAGGTTCTGACCACATTGACCTAAAAGCGGCAGCCGAAGCCGGGCTCACCGTGGCGGAAGTCACTGGAAGCAATACGGTCTCAGTCGCAGAGGATGAACTCATGAGAATCCTCATCCTTGTTCGAAACTTTTTGCCCGGGTATTCTTGAACTCCACAACTATGATGAGTTGAGGGTTGTATTTCTATATTATATTATTCTAACATGCCCCAGCAGCTCGAGTACCCTTTTATGGGACAAAACTTGAGCTTTTGCATAGTGGTAATTTTTTGGAAAAAATAACCTGCTTTAAATATGTGCCCGGTCGGAATTGAACCTGTATCGTATTGCTCTGTAACCATCTTAAATTTCCCTGACTCCGCATCCTAACTCTGAAGTTATGACTGTTGAGAGTTATATTTTTATGTCCAAACAGGTATCACCAAGTAATCAATGGAGATTGGAACGTTGCGGCTATAGCTTATCGAGCTTATGATTTAGAGGGAAAGACTATTGGGACCGTTGGCTGTGGGAGAATTGGGAAATTGTTGCTTCAACGTCTGAAACCGTTTGGTTGCAATTTGCTTTATCATGATCGGCTTAAAATGGAGCCGGAGTTGGAGAAGGAGACTGGGGCAAAGTTTGAGGAGGATCTTGATGCGATGCTGGCGAAGTGTGATGTAGTTGTTGTTAATATGCCATTAACTGAGAAGACCAGGTAATTTTTCGCTCTTTCTAATTCTCGGTGAAGTTAGTTTGATGTTTTCCTTGGTTTATGTTTGATGGTAATGAAATTTGCTTACCAAAAATTCAAATTATCTGAAGAAGTAAACCATCTGTCGTTGATAGATTTGTCACCTGATTCTACATAACTTCCCCCCACCCCCACCCCCACCCCGAAAAAGCCAATTTAAGTTGATGCAGTATACAATTTTTACAACATCGCTGAAATGATTACTGTTTGGAAGCTAGCTTTGAATAATTTACTTGGTTATATCAGCTGTTTCTTTCAAATTACCCTTTTCTCGTAGTGTTTTATAAGCAAAGTTGACATTGGTTACATTACTATCTTGTATTCTTTATGTTCCATATACCGACTCCTTGATGACATTCCCAATACTATTGAAAGTACAGTTACGGCCATGATTATATTGTTGCTAGTTGTAACATGCTTTCTTTTAAAAAATGAAATACAACCTGACGATTAGTGAGATAGGCTTTATTATAGTTGCTGGTGCAAATATTACACTATTTCAATTCACTAGCCTTGTGTTTTCTTATGCCATTCTCAGAGTTTTCCCCTTCGTCCTCGAGACTTCTAATGTGTGTTATTCTCCCTCATTTTGTGAAAATTTTGTATATCAGGGGAATGTTTGATGCAAATAGAATTGCGAAGATGAAGAAGGGAGTTCTCATTGTAAATAATGCCAGAGGAGCTATCATGGACACTCAAGCAGTCGCAGATGCTTGTGCCAGTGGGCATATCGGAGGTAGCTGTACTAAATTTTTTCTTTGTTGAATGATGTTTCCTTATGTGATTATCAATGCATCGAGGTAAATGATTTCATATATTGCGTATCATTTATGCGGTAGGATTTAATATTGATGCAAGCTAGGGTAATACTGTGTAAAGTTTGATAATGTCGGACATTTTTTTTTTAAATCATTATTTTTCTTAATCTAAGATTCAGTGTGAAAAATGATCTGTTTTAAATTTTCTTTTCTTTCAGGTTATAGTGGCGATGTGTGGTACCCACAGCCGTCGCCAAAGGATCACGTGTGGCGATACATGCCCAACCATGCAATGACTCCTCATATTTCTGGCACCACCATCGATGCCCAAGTAAGCTGTAACCTTTATCGAATGTTTACTAAGTTTTTGCTTAATTTGAATAATTTATTCTAAACTACAACCTTTTACACTAAAGGGCCTGTTTGGGAACGGAGTTGAGCTTTGTAAACTGTGGTTTCATAAAGTTAGCAATAGTTAAATTCAAAATGCTAACTTTGGCTTGTTTGACAGCTATTTTGGAGTTGTGATAACTTCAATTTTTTCAGCCTAAAACTGCAGTTAGCTCAACTCCAACAACAACAATTGAGCCTTTTATCCCAAGCATATGGGGTAGGCTACATGAACCAACATGAGAATCACGCCGGGTCCAGCACATGAATCCTCCGTCTTCACTCACTCCCATCGAACAATATACTTTCATTGAGGCCTTTGGCAACCATATCTTTTCGTATCACCTTCATCCATGTTTTCTTCGGTCACCTTTTCGCGCTTTTGACATTGCCTATATCGAGAGTATTCATTCGTCGAACCGGTGTTTTCATAGGTCTGCGTCTCATATGACCAAACCATCTTAGTCAGTTTTTCTGCATCTCCTCTACAGGTGCTACACTAACTTTTGCACGAATATCCTCATTTCGCACTTTATCTTTTCTAGTGTTACCACACATCCAACGAAGCATGCGCATCTCTGCTACATGCATCTTCTGTGTATGATGCTTCTTAGGAGCCCAGCATTCTGTACCATATAATAAGGCAGTCTGAATAGCGCTCCGATAAAACTTACCTTTCAACTTTAACGGAAAGTTACGATCACACAAAATTCCTGTTGCACTCCTCCATTTCAGCCAACCAGGTTGGATCCTTTGATTAACATCGTTATCGATCTCCCCCTCTTTTGGATGATGGAACCTAGATATCTAAACTGATCGTTCGGTGATATCTCCTGCCCTTCCAATGTTATGCCAATATAGTTTTGACTTCTCTGTTTGCTAAATTTGCAATGCATATATGCTGTCTTGGACCTGCTCAATCTGAATTCCCGAGATTCCAACGATTGCCTCCTTAACTCCAATTTGGCATTAACCCCTGCTTTCGTCTCATTTACTAGAACAATATCATTAGCGAATAATATACACCAAGGTATCTCATCTTGGATAGTTTTAGTATCACGATGGTAAATAAGAATGGACTTAAAGCAAATCCTTGATGTAAACCAATTGTAATCGGAAAATCACTTGTTAGGCCGCCATAAGTTCTGACATTTACTACTACTACATCGTATATGTCCTTGATTATGTCAATGTACTTGACGAGGACCCCCTTCTTCATCACTGTCCCCCATAATGCCTTCCTAGGTATCTTGTCGTACGCTTTCTCTAAATCAATAAATATCATATGCAAATCTCTTCTCTCTACAAGTTGACAAAGCAAATGAATAGCCTCTGTCGTCGATCATTCAGGTATGAACCCAAATTGATTTTCTGTTATCTTAACATCCTTCCTTAACATGTGTTCAATTACTCTCTCCCAAAGTCTCATGAGGTGACACATAAATTTTATTCCACGGTTGTTTGAGCAACTTTGAATGTCACCCTTGTTCTTGTAGATAGGTACAAGAGTACTTTTCCTCCATTTATTTGACATCTTTTTGGTTTGACAAATCTTATTAAACAGATCCGTCAGCCATTTAATGCATATTTCTTCTAAGCATCTCATAATCTCGATAGGAATCCTGTCTGGACCAACCGCTTTTCTTGATCTCATTCTCTTTAAAGCTTCTTTAATCTCAGGTAGTCTTATTTTACACATGAAATCACAGTTTATATCTTGAGATTGAACGACAAGTCCATCCAAATTCTTAGTAAAGCTTTCATCGAATAATTTGTCACAATAATCTCTCCACCCGAATAGATTTCTTAACTTCCTTTTTAGTCATTTTATACTTCTCAAATCTCTCCGCATCTCTGCTTTTCTTCAAATCTTTATAAGAATCCCTCTTAATTTTAATAGCAGTCTTTATTTTTTCATTCCACCATGATGTGTCCTTCGATGGTGGAGCATCACCTCTCGACTCACCAAGTAGATCTCTAGCTACCCTTTTAATACAACTAGCCATTTTGTTCCATGTTCTGTCCGGTTTATTTTCAGACTACCAATTCGCCTATTGAACTGGACGATCTATAAAAGCCTTTTGGTTACCTTTCTTCAATCGCCACCATTTAATTCTGAGCTCTATCTTACATCTAATCTTCCTCGGTCCTCTTCTAAATCGAAAATATAGAACTAAAAATCTATGTTGAGTGGTTACACTCTTACCGGCACTGCCTTACAGTCGATATAACAATCTCTATCTAGCCTTCTCGTCAGAAAAAAGCCTATTTGACTTGTACTTAATCCGCTCCTAAAGGTGATAAGATGATGCTCTCTTTTCCTAAACCAAGTGTTTGTTAAGATCAAGTCATAAGATAAGACAGAATCTAAAATTGAGCTACCTGCTTCATTCTTTTGTCCAAAACTAAATACTCCATGGATACTATCAAACCCACTACGACTGGTATCTACATGACTAGTGCCTACATGTCCATTGAGATCTCCACCAATAAATAACTTCTCTCCACTAGGTATCATTTGCACCATCTCGTCTAAATCCTTTCAGAATTGATGCTTACTAGCGTCATCAAGACCTATCTGTGGTGCATAAGCACTGATAAAATTAAAGATCTTCCTATCTAAAATAAGCTTAATCAGTAGAATTCTATTACCGTATCTCTTAATCTCAACTACATCCTCAAGCAAATGTCTATTTATGATTACGCCTGCCTCATTATGATTTTTATCTCTACCCGTATACCAAAGTTTATAACCGCAAGGCTCTGACTTTACCCTTTTCACCTACCCTTTGCACCTACCCATTTAGTTTTTTGCAAACACATAATACCAACTCTCCTCCTAATCATCACCTCTACTAATTCTGTTAGTCTACCCGTAAGGGAACTTATGTTCAAAGAAGCTAGACGAATTCTATGAAACCCTTGCTTATTTGTCACTACACCCGAGGTCCGATGCAGCGCGCCGTTTCCGGACAACCTATAAGCCTTTGCATACTTAACACTACATCCGGAATACATTGTAGCGCATCGCTGAGTAGGGACGTCCCAACGATATTCTTATTATGGTTCATATCATAGAATGTGACAGTTTTATGTTCGCTGTCACAAGCCTACCACAACCCTTGTTCTTTCTCATCCGGATTTGGAACTTGCAACGGTGGATCTTAACTTCAGTCTGATCTTACTAAACTCCATTTTTTTGGAGTTTGGGGCGTGCAAACTGGTTTGCATGCCTTCTACCTCAACTTGAAAATAAACCATGGTTATTCGAACTTTATATCCAAATATGGACTAAACTTGCTTTGTTATGCTTTGACTGCGTGCACATTTTCAGCTTTTTCATAAAACAACATGCCGTTATTTTATTCGTTGAGGAAATAGTTGTGTGCTATGATTTTTTTTATTGGAATATTTCAACAACCAAATTTTTTCAAACCACATCACAACATCCTTTTTCTTCTCCCCCTCTCAAACATGGCTATCTGAATACGATCATGATTCGGTGGAACAAAAATGTTTGTTTTTTAAGGTTTTTTTATTTGTAGCACCCCAAAATATAGCAAATTTCTTTCTGACCTGCAAAAACTTGGTATTTACTTTTTACCTCTAAAACTAATAAAATATATCATTTTACTCCCTTTACGATTTTTGTCGGAAAAAACCTCGTTAACTGTAGTTTTAATTTTTCTCTATAGATTTTAGGTTTACCATTTACCCGAAGACAACAAGTAAGACTGCAGAAGCATTTAATTTTTTCATAGATAGAGAATGATGTTGAAAATGCTCCTGATTTTATGGCCGATTTTAAGAAAGGTGCAGCAGAAACCTAATCCTTAATTTCAATTTGGGGAAAAATTTGCGTATTTCGGAATAAGAAGAGAGGTTGAGATATTTTAAAGAAAAACCTGATATGCGGTTAAAACTTGATGGGAATCGTAAAAGGGGGGTAAAATGATGCATCTTATTAGTTTGAGGGTAAAAAGTAAATACCAAGTTTATGGTGTAGAAAGGAATTTGCTATGTTGTTAGGGGCTACAAGTAAAAACCCTTTTTAATTGTAGAAAATATTATCACCTGCTGTAACCGGTTTAAGGATTTGTCCTTGTTGAAAGAGACATGTGTTGCCCCGATTGATCCAATTCGTGGTAAAACAAATCTCCAACTTAAAATTTCATAAATTTCGCATACGGTGTCAGAATTAACTCGAACTTGGTTCATTTGGATTTGTTTTGAAATTCTTTTTCAAATGTGCACCAATTTGACATATTTTGGATCCAGTCCACATCAAAAGGTCTCATTTAGAAATTCCCGTTTAGTCAACAGAAAGTCTCACTTAACAAAAAATCTCATTTAGAAGAACAAATAGTACCGCCTGGAGAAATTCTCAAAGAAAATTCATTCTAAATTGGTAAATCAATAGTTCCACTTGGTAGATTAATAGTTCCACTTGACATAGCCAACCATGCTACCTGTGGTTAGGAAAAATCTTTCCACAGTCACATTACGGCTGTAGAGATATCAAGAACAGGAAAGTAAACCAACTATCTAGTACATGTCCATAAGCCAGAGTAAAAGAGTCTAAAAAATGCTATAGTATGCGGAAGCAAAAGATCAAATAAACACCTGGAAAGTAAGACTGGATACCGACATGATTCCTACTGCTCGATCTAACAGCGGCAAAATTCCTGATCAGTCTGCAACAAAGGTAGAGGATATGGGCTATGCAAAACCCAGACGTCAGCGCGTCATAACATCAAGCAATAATAAATGAACAGGATACACGAGATATGCAGGCATGAATCATAAATAGTAACAAGTCAACATGGATGTTTAACAGTGAAGTGTATCCGTGTATGTGACGTGCAGTGATCAATCTAAACTGTGCTATTGGGCTGTCTACTCTAAAGTTTGTTTGAAATCAATTAATGTAATCCTCCATGTAACTCAAAGGATATGCCCCGTTACCTCCCAGGACCACGGATCAGGAATATATGAACCAAGAGTGGTTCTGTCCCGTTACCCCCCGGGACCACGGATCAAGTAATACGTGTGTAGCAAGTCATGTCAGGGTGTAAAAGATATCATGTGGGTGCTCATAATCAACTAACATAATCATGATTATAAATAAATAAGCATGGGTATTATCAGAACAGTAAACTGGCACATGTAATATGATATGCGAATAGGTACAGATTAAACTACTTGGATACACGGTTATCAGTTTGGGTTTAAGAGATAGTTTCAACATTACATGCGTGCAGTATAATAATTGTGAATGATAAATATCATATTAATATGTACTGAAACAATCTAGAGATGTGTTTGAATATGAATTAGACTAGATGTATGCAACCGGTCGTACGATAGGGTATAAACTACAAAAGGGTATTATAGCTATGCAAACAATTGGGATTATGAGATCTAACATATAAATGTGGTTATTAGGTTTAGTAAACTAAATGCGACAGTTGGGTTTCAAGTTCTAGATCTGAAATATGTAAACGGGACATCGTGCTGCTAACTTGGAACTCATAGATTTAGATTCTATTTAAAGATTTAATAAGAAAATAGATAAATTAATATAGGAATAGTATAAATAGCATGTAGCAAGTTTCACTTGCCTCGACGGATCGCGAAGCGGTAAACAGAACGTCACGCGTCGGCTGGAAAAGTCGTGACGCGGGCACGGTACACGGAATGAGTCCAAACAACGAACAATGGGATCACACGGGTCAGATGTCCTCGCTGGGTCGTCGAGATCGTCGACAGCCCGACCAGATTCCGGCGATCTAAAAAACAACAGTGAATAAAAGAGAACAGAAAATGCGTAAAGAAACAAGAAGAGAAGAAGGGAAAGAAAGGAAGAGGAATGAGACTAAACTGGCTTATTGGGTTGTAGTGGGGTGATGGCGAGGTGAGGAGACAACGACGAGGTGACGGGCGCGGGCGAAAAAGGAAGGCGGAAAAGAAAAAATATAATGGGGAAGACGAAGAGGGAGGAGAGAGAGACGTGTTAAAATTTAAGGGTAACAGATCTTTTATGCATGTGCACAGAGAGATATAAACTGTTTAAAAATATAAAATATATTTTTTTAGAGATAGAGAGAAAATCAAGAGAGAGGAGAGAGAGAGACGAGACAAAGAGAGAAAGAGAGAATTAAGAGAGACACGAGACAGAGAGAGAAAGAGAATTAAGAGAGAGACGAGACAGAGAGAGATTTTAATTTTATTAAATTATAAAATATTTATATAGTTAAAGAAGATTTGAATAATATTATAATATTAGTCCGTTTTGAGATTTTGGTAAATACAAATTTACTCCAAAACACGTCCGGGTCGGGTCTAAAAATTCAGATTTAAAATATGAAAAATATGTGACTTCCGAATTTCAAAACGAGTGCTCAGGTAACGAAAAAGCATACCCCAAAAACGGATGTACGTACGTACGCGTAGCCATCCAAACACGCCCGTTTCACTGAACGGGACGAGAACAAGATGCGCGGATGCTACCACGGGGTTAGGGGTATCATGCAGGCTATGAAATGCAATTTTAAATTATTTTACGTGATTTAAATTGTTATATGCAAAAGATGCGATACTAGATAAAATGCCAGTATGCAGTATACATGAGATGCACGTGTCTATATAATAAGTCAGGGTAATCTATAAATATAAATCAACCAGTTCAAGTAAGCGGGTCGGGTCGAATGCAATGTAAAAGTAAACTGCCATTCGCATCCAAACATGATAAATCAATAAAATACTACAGACAAACAAATACGGAAACAGAAATTGGTATAACCGAACTCGGTTGTTACAGTTTAGTCAACAGAAAGTCTCACTTAATAAAAAATCTCATTTAGAACAAATAGTACCGCCTGGAGAAATTCTCAATGAAAATTCATTCTAAATTGGTAAATCAATAGTTCCACTTGGTAGCTTAATAGTCCCACTTGCAAAGTTTATAATTCCACCTAGTAACTTTTTTGCCATTCCATCTAATAACTTTTTTGCCCCACTTGAAAACGTTAAAACAATTAAGCTAAATATATGGTTGCATAAATTTAAAAGTGCTGGGATTTTGCTGAAGGAAATTAAGTATTTTTAACCGAAAACTATACTACCCATCAACTTAAACACTTGATATGTTAATATCGTAGATCGCATCCGATTGTAATTTTGTTTTTGTTCGTAATTTTTTAATATAATTATTTGAATTTAATTATTATAATGGCTAAATTCTCAAGTTCCGAGTACAAAAATTCAATTTGAACCTTACGAATATGTTTTACAATACATAAGTAAGTTACGTACCAAAAATTACCTGATTTGAAGGCCATTTGTTCCTCACAAAATTAATGCATAAAGAAAATTCATGTTAAAAGCTTATGATTGAGGTCTAGATAAACTTCAAAAAATTTGAATTTTTTTATTTATTCTTTTTTATCATCATATATCAAATCGGTATAGTTGAATTTTTTATTAAAAAATACCTATATAGGTCTTACAGTTCAACCTTAATTAGTGCATAGCACCCTTGATAGTTTTACTTGTTATCTAACCAATCAAGGTTGAACTGTGGGTCATAAATATGTATTTTTTCTTTTTAAAAAAAAATTCAACCGTACCAATTTGATATATGGTGATAAAATAGTTTAAATAAAAAATTCAAATTTTTTGAAGTTCATCCAGGTCTTGATCATAGGCTTCTAAGATTATTTTTTCTTTGTGCATTAATTTTGTGAGTTTATGATCAAAGAGCAAATGACCTTCAAATCATGTAATTTAATTGTGGATTTATGATCAAGGAACAAATGATCTTCAAATCAGGTAATTTTTGGTACATAATCTATTTATGTATTGTCAAATATATCCGTAAGGTTACAATTAAATTTTTGTATTCGGATCTTAAGAATTTAGCCATTCTAATTATTAAATCCAAATAAGTATATATTAAGTGTTTAAGTTAATAGATATTTATTAAGTGTTTAAGTTAATGGGTACTAGTAGTTTGCACGCGGAATCTGAGTTTCGACTTTGCAAATTTATTATTTTTATATAGAAATATATTTAAAATTTAAAAACATATTTGAAAAGATGTTTTATTTGTGGAGGGAATATTTAGGAAGAGAAGATTTTTTTTGGAAAGATAAAATATTATTTAAAATATTAAAAATTTAGCATAGGCTTCTAAAATTACAATAAACTCTAAAGAACTTTTCCTATTTATAATAACTTTTTTTTAGGTAAAAGAGGCTATCATCGTAGACACAATAGATTGTAAATTTTGCGGGGCTTAAATGAGTTAGTATTATAATATTAGAGATGTCCAATAAGATGTATTTCCAAAAGAATAATTAATTAGCAAAATACATAATTGCTTCATAGATAGATATTCCCAGAATCTTTGTTAAAAAATCACAACTAATTAAAGAATATTATCAGACTTATTAGAGTTTGCGATTAACTACCCAGAAGTAACAAACAAAAATGGAAATGTTCGAATATTTCCTTACGGCTTCAAGAAAAGAAAGTTAAATTTTGTCATTTCTAATTGCCATTATTTATCTAATCAGATAAAAAATGTCGCATAATAGAATGATTTTCTGATTATTAATATGGAAATAAATGGTAAATTTTGCGAGCAATTTAGGAAAATAATACAAGGTGGTTAAATTTAAAAAGGCATGAAATTACACAATCTACATATTGTTAACATATTCGGTTATAAAAAATATCAGAGCAAATTGGATTGAGGAATAGTTTTTTGAGAGAATTTTATGGAACCAAACATTAGAAAAAAAATAAAGAGATGAGAAAGAAAATAGATCAGAGAGTAAACATGCATTTCTTCTGTTCTAATTTTGGATCGTTTTTCTTTTGCTTTTTTTGTTAAAGAGATGGATGATGGGTTCATTTGCTATGTTTTCTACTGATATTGTTTTTTGGAGGAAAATTTAGCTTTTGCTTTAGAAGCCAAAAGATTATAGAAGATCCTAGAAGGTCATTTGAAATTTGAATTGTGGTATTTTGAACTTCTCAAAAGAATCATGTGCATGGGAAAGAGA
Source organism: Agapanthus africanus (assembly GCA_030015575.1). Taxonomy (NCBI): domain Eukaryota; kingdom Viridiplantae; phylum Streptophyta; class Magnoliopsida; order Asparagales; family Amaryllidaceae; genus Agapanthus; species Agapanthus africanus. Next base: position 14,767,539 of record JASDDO010000014.1, read on the forward strand.
AAACAAATAGATATTTTTATTTATTTATTTATTTATTTATTTAGGGCTAAGATGGACAGCCTAGCATCTCAACTTTACTTCTAGGATTTTTGTTCTTTTTTTGAGTTTTTCTTCTCCAAAAAATAACATAATGCCACAACACAACTTTAGAGTTTGGGTTATAGTGGTAGAGATTATAGCTTTCGGTTAAAAAAATACTTAATTTCCTTCGGTAAAATCCCAACACTTTTAAATTTATGCAACCATATGTGGCTTAATTGTTGTAATGTTTTCAAGTAGGACTAAAAAAGTCTTAGGTAGAACTATAAACTTTGCAAGTGGAATTATTAATCTATCAAATAGAACTATTGATTTATCAATTTAGAATGAAATTTCGTTGAGGATTTCGCCCGGTGGTATTATTTGTTCGTCAAAGTGGGATTTTTTGTTTACTAAGTGAGACTTTTTGTTGACTAAACGAGAATTTTTGATGTGGACTGGATCCAAAATATATCAAATTGATGCTCATTTGAAAGAGAATTTCAATACGAATCCAATTAACCAGGTTTGAGTTAATTCTGACACCGTATATGAAAGTTATGAAATTTTTAAGTTGGAGATTTGTTTACCACGAACCGGACCAATCGGGACGCGACACATGTCTCTTTCAACTAGAAAGTTTGCGGCTTTACAACCGGTCATTTTCATCCGGAAATACCGACCGTCGAATTTAAGATGGATGGACCACATAATTTACAAATTTTACTTTTAAGCTATTTTGTTCCATTGAATCATGATGCATCAAAATAATGTATAAACGTTTGGAGAAAATGGACACAGTTGGAGTTAGTTAGTTTGATAGGGAAGAGTAATTCGGTAAACAGGAAGCGTGTGGGTCATACGTGATGACTTGGTTCCGTTAATAAGAGAATAATGGTATGTAGTTTTGTGTCCAGAGTAGTGTTGTTAAAAATGATTTGCCTGTAATGTTGCGAAATTAATGGTGGATTTTCCGTGTAATGTACAGCTGAGGTATGCCGCGGGAACAAAGGACATGCTGGATAGATACTTCAAAGGAGAGGATTTCCCCCCACAAAACTACATTGTCAAAGAAGGGAAATTGGCAAGCCAGTATCTCTGAAGGAGAAATCATTCGAGACTGATTTCGATGAGTTTGAGAATAAAGCCTGTATTTTCCTTGTATGGATCTGCTAAGTTTCTAAGTTTTATCTGAATAAAGGCCACCAATGTATTTGATCCTCGATGGGTCTTGCGAGTTTATTTGAGTTAATCGGTCGATGCCGAGTTCTGCATGTAAAATTTGATTTCATTATCTAGAGTTGCGACAACTATGGATACATGACATAAGGAATCACTGCATACGGTTGGCTGAAGTCCTTAGAGTTCACAAAACGCTAAAAGTTGGAAAGTAGAGCTGGAAACAAATCAGATGTCGTAGCCAATTATGGAGCTTAACAAATCATATTTCCACAATTCAATGACGGATCTTATTTTTCTTCGACGCAAATATTTTCGTCCAAATTTAAAGCCATCTAATATTTTAATGGCTACGTTATTCAAACCCCAGGATCTAGGGTTCTAAGCTCAGCAGCTTTCACAGGACAGCTGCATGTAAAAATCTCTTCTTCATAGCTCAAATTACTCAAGTACATCTAAAGTTTTGTTCATTTATTTATCCTCTTATAGGTTCTCTATAGACTTTTTGGAGTAATTAAGCTTTAATTTAGTATACACACGGATGCAAACTATTGCCTTTAGATGCCAACATTTAAAAAAGAACAAGAAAAAACAAATAGACTACAGCATAGACATATAAGCAAAAAATATATTTATTCATTCACTGAAAAAAAATTTCTGTTTTATTTGATATTGAAACTACAAAATTTTCAAACTATGCAGAGAACCCTTTCTTTCCCTTTTTTGGGGGACCTATCATGTATCGTTGAGTTGTGATTTACATGATCACACCTCGCATGTACCCTTAATTTGGGATTGGATCCTGAATCTCAAATATAGATATTTCTTTGGTAGACTTGTCGTTGATCCAAGCAAGTCACCTTCACTGTCTTCATCATCGGTAAGATCCGTCAGTGTTGCAGCATCATTCTGTATAGATTTTGTGGTTAAAATCTGTATCATGGTCTTTTACAATTTTTTCACTACAGATTTGAATAAGGGTATCTCAACCCCTGCATATTTATAGCAGGAGTAGGCATAGATACTTTGAACATGGCATTTGTGATAATTGCCCATACCCTTCATGAAATTACTAGATTCATCCAATAATTTTTATTTTCATTCCCCCTAAATGGAATGTATCAATTGCATACATTTACAAGTACATTTCCCTTGCTGAAATGTATCAATTGTATAAATTTTTTTTACATGTACCTTTAATAGCGGTAAAGAACATTCTCAAGTACCTGAGAAGGACTAAGAAGATGTTCTTGGTGTATGGCGGAAAAAACCTCCAGATCGAGGCCTTTGCTGACTCCAGCTTCCAGAGTGACAAGGATGATTCCAAGTCCATGTTGGGTTATGTCTTTACCCTTAATGGAGGGACGGTGTGTTGGAAGAGTTCCAAACAGGAAACCGTTGCTGACTCGACGATGGAAGCGGAATATATCGCTGCTGCAGATGCCGCAAAAGAAGCCGTCTGGATAAGGAAGTTCTTGACAGAACTTCAGGTGGTTCCGTCTATTGTTGATCCAATACCTCTGTATTGCGACAACAACGGGGCTATAGCTTTAGCGAAGGAACCCAGGTCCCATCAGAAGTCCAGACATATCTTGAGGCGGTATCACCTGATCAGGAAGATCGTGGGTCGCCAGGAGATTGAGATTCGGAGAGTTGCTACGGAAGATAACACTGCTGATCCATTCACGAAGGCCTTACTCCAGACTCAGTTCGAGCGGCTGATCGAGTTGATAGGTCTTCGATACGCCAGTACATGGCCTTAGTGCAAGTGGGAGATTGTTAGTGTATATGCCCTAGAGGTCATTACTATATCATACTAGTTTGTATATTACTTAATGGAAACTTGGGATAATCACTTTGTATAAACAATCTTGCTCAAAATAGTAGTATGCTACTTGGTTTGTTTCTACTTTAATGTATACATGTGTTTCTTTTAGTATATCACCTATACACATTAGTGGAGCCCTTAGGATCTTTGCTTGATTACCAGCGTTGTGATGGCAGTCACACTCGTGGGGGCTGGGTAATCCACAAGCACATCCTTATGCAGGTCCCTAGTCGTAGGACTATCGAGACAGGGCATCGATACTCCGGAGTAGACTAGCGTATGCGCTTCTCATCCCAGCGTGGGAGACGGTCTGTCCCACAGCCGTCAGTACGTCGTACTTGAGATAGTATGCGGGTGCTCGTTAGGTTACGAGTACACTGGACAGGACACGTCGGGAACTGTTGGTTGGTACTATACCTATCGTCAGTTATCAATTCCCAGGTGACATGAGTACATCTTAGTCCGCTGACTTGACACTGTCACTTCGCCTCGAGTGTTTTCCCACTGTACTTAGATTACTACCCTACCACGGTTCAAAGGAGTCGTGCAAACAGGTAGTAGTTGGGTGCAGTCCCGAAGCACTTGGAGGCAGTGACGGTTAGACAGGATTCATCTCTCCCGGTATTGGGAGTTGATATCGCGCTGTATCTAGGAGAGCCATTACACAAAGTCTCTGGCCAGAGCAAGCGAGATATACTGGTAGGTTTCCAGTGTTATCTCAGAGTGTTCTGGGCTACACTCCGACACGACTTGTACCGCTATTAGGGGACTGACGTTCACCGCCCCTTAGGCCCGTCATGCGATATTCTCAGATGAACAGACCGGACTGTACGCAGATTGTCACATTCAGGCTCAGTAGGAGTTCAGATGGGTTTCACCTCGTCCGTCTTCTTATCGGCATCTACCTGAGGGCCGTTACGCACAGCTAGTGCCGCTTGCGGTCTGTGGTTAAACCCACTGCCAGCGTAGTGTCGAGTCTTTAGAGTCCCACACAGAGAGCTATTCGCCTTTAGGTAAAAGAGTAGAGGTCGCATGGTTTTCCGACAGGGTTCGGTCACATCCGTGCACTTGTGCACGTTTAGTGTCTGGACAGTTATCACTAGCGGGTTTTGGTTTAAGCCAGATCCTAGCGTACGGTTTGGGATTGGTTTTATCTCGTTTGTATTCATGTTCCTCGGAACGCGTATGCGGGTGTGTATGCACGGTTGACAGAGACAGAGGCAGAGGATTCTCATTAGGGTTGTTGACTGTTGACATTTGCTAAACCCTAATGAGAATAAGAAATATGATTAATGATAATATTAATTAAGTATTATTGTGCCATGGTTGGGTTGAAATTGACTTTGTTGACTTAGTTGACCAGTTGACTAGGTTGGACTTGTTGACCATCATCATGACAATGGCTATCATTTCTTGGTATTGACCTTGGCTTGCTTGTTTGTTCACCAATTGCATTTAATGCATGAAATGACATGGCCATTTGATATGATAACAACCATCACATAATACTCAATTATTATTATGAGTTATGATTATTTTGGATTATAATGGCAAGGGTGAGAAAAGTCTTGCTCATTCTATCATTCTCATTCTCTCTCATCCTCAAGCTCTCCCTCTTCCTCTTGCTCTCTTTCTAGTTCATGGTTCTATTGTCTCATGTGTTGAGAAGCAAGAACCATAGAGATAAAGCCCAACACACACTTCTCTACTCATCCTAGTATACAAGGTTTAGCAAATCAAGTGTTCTAGTTTCCTCAAGATTGAGGTTGAAGCCAAGGTAGAAGCTTTCAGGTGGATCCATCTTCGGCACAAAGAGACGACGAGGAGAAAACCATCCGACCACCACAAGGAGTCCAAGAGAAGGAGTTCAAGTTAAGGTATAACCCCTAACCGAGTAGGTAAAAATCCTAGTTAGGTTGTTAGATAGTTGTTTAACAAAGATCCGTATTTTGAGTCCATGTTACCACCAAAAGAAAAATCGTTTTTCATCATTTCCGCAAGCCCGAAAGAACCGGGAGAGGTAACATGGACTTACAGTGGTATCAGAGCCTGGTTAAACACTATCTAACATGTTAGCAAAGTAACTGGAAGTTCGATCGGAGAAAAAGTCACGAAACACGCCCGAAATGTATACTTTTTACCGATTTTTTTCCTGTTCAAAAAATAATAAATCATATACTAAAAATCGGCTCAGGGTTTTTAAAGAACGTGCAAGAAAAATGGTCCACTAACTCGGTCAAGGCACCGCGGAACCGCGGCCGGAGCATGCTCCCACCGCGGATCCGCGGCCGAGTTGACTCGATCGTGGCACAATTTTCCTGCAGTGTTTTTCTGGGGTATTTTGGGATTTTTATAATATGTTTTTTCTGCCCAGATTTTACAGAAAGCAAAATTTGTTTTTGGGGTTTAAAAATCCGTATTTTGATCGAACTTCTAAAGACTTAAACTAATGGGTTATATCTGTGATGTGATATATGTATTGAACGTCTGCTAATCGCTACACGTCGATTAGTGGGGGTTATACATATCTATGATCTGTAATGTTGATGGTATGTGTATATGAATTCATTGGATTGTCGCGGATGAATAGCCGGGGGGTTGTGAGTTGAGAGTTTTCTTTTTCTTTCAATTCATGTAATTTGTAATTGATGTAATATTATTTATATGGCCGCACAACCGGGATGGGGTTGTAGCCGTCATTGTATAATTTCTTTTACTGTTTTTGCTCTTAGGATAGACCCAAGGTGGGGTGCACAAACTACCGGGTATCTCGAAGTGCCGAGTGGCCTACTCACGGTGTTGAGGGAGGTTGCTTCGCTTCGGGTACTTGGCGGGTAGTTTGCCGCACCCGTAGGGGTCTAGGGTGGGGTCTTGACTATTCATCGCGATCGTGTAATCCGCTCTTCGTTACAGGCTCGTACGGAATGCAGATTCCTAGTATATCCAATGTGTTCATCTGTGATCTGGAATGGTTATCATTGCATGTGACGAATGCGTATATCTATATATGATATCTATTTAGGCATTGCTTATGTTTTGCATCCGCGCTAGTCCAGCCCCCGCTCTGTCGTTAGTTAAGTAACCTAACGGGTAATGACGGGGCCCCGTGGCGAATGCGGATGGCATAAGCGTACGTCATATTTTCGTTGTTTTCTACAATGGTAGGATTAAATGATGGGACGCATTAGATTAATGCAAGAAAATAAACCAAAGTTGAGTCGTTGGAACACTTTCAAAACCACTCGGTTTCTTTTCAAAAATAACTTTTAAACGCGGAGCCTAAGCCACTCCTTTTAAAAGCTATCTCGTTCCATCAATTATATCAAGTTCACTACGTTCACGGTTTCGCCAAAACCATTCGTAGCCCTCCATCATTTCCGTTAAATATTCGGTAGTATTCAAGCTATGTATTTTGACCTCACGCTAAGGCATAGTGATTGGTAGCTGCCGGATATTTATCTGTTGCATAGATAGAATGCGTTGATTTGAGACAGTCGTACTGCCATTTTGGCCTACGTCAAGGGTAGGTACGGGTGGGTTCAAATTAACCTGGATAATGATGGGAAGAACTTGACATGTGACTTATGACATTTTGACCTCACGCCAAGATCATAAGAGCATGGGGCAAAAATCCACATCGGGAGTTTCAAAAGAAACTGAAACTTGCTAGCGCTGCATACCATTTGGAGTGTGATGATTCTGGTAGGATTCCTTCAGCTTTGTCACGCGATGATATTTGGATCCCGATCCTACTGTGAGTATATGCTACTCCTTCGGAACTTTCTCACTTAACGATCAATGCTATAAACCAAGTAGGTGTCTAGAAAGGTGTTAGCGGGGCTACGCTCACAGGGAAAAGAGGTTATTTAATTAAGGAATTTCGCGAAAGCGTTGGAAAACCTCCCTCGAAGTACCAACACTGGCCTGGTTGAACGGTTAAGCAAGTATTGTACGGTGAGATTGATCCCGACTAATTCTTCCTTTTTGGTTTGAGGAGGGATTCGAGAGACAGTGGGAGCCATTCTGTTTAGACAAATTAAAAACCACTCTAAACTTGCAAGAGCATCATGCTAAAGTGTTTCTTCTCTCTCTCCTAATTGCAGCGACCAAATATCATGACTGGACTTAAGTTACTACTAGATAAAAACATACTGACATGGCCAAACTATAAAGATTGGCTCAGGAATGTCAAAATGGCAATCACTTATGACAAGTTGGGGTATCTCCTCACCACTAAAGCTCCCCCTGTCCCAGGTCCCAAAACGAGCGTCGCGGATAGGGAAATCCGTAAGACCTGGGAAATCGACTGCGCGATGGCCAAGTGCCTCGTGCTTGCCTCTATGGACAATGAACATCAGAGGAGGCACGAGAATATGGACCTTGAATCCATATTTCTCCATACAAAAGAACTGTATGGAGAGCAATCCCGTATCGCCAGATACGAAGTCTCGAAAAAGCTGTTTTCGGCGAGATTGGCCGTCGGATCATCAGTAGCGGAACACGTGCTTAAGATGATTGGCTTCATTGAGGAGCTCGCGGACCTTGGGACCATGTTAGAGAACGAGCTCTACACGGACTTGATTCTCCAGTCCCTTCCTTCCACTTACGCCCAGTTTATCCTGAACTTCAACTTGCAATAAAAAGAAGTTGAACTTTCAGAACTCCTCAACATGCTAAGGAGTGCAGAGGGCACCTTATAGAAAGGTAGGGAAACATCCACTTTGTTTGTAGGAGGATCTTTCTCTTCTAGGTCCAAGGCGAAAGCCAAGGGAAAGAAGAAGAAAGCCCCCGCCAAACTAAGGGGCGGTGTTAGTAAAGTGGATACGAAGGGAAAGACAAAGGCAACAAAGGTAGCGGGAAAGCTTGTGGTAAAGGAAGAATGCTTTTACTGTCACAAGAGTGGACACTGGAAAAAGGATTGCAGGGCTTGGAAGGCCAGAAACCAGGATCTGAAGCAAGTTGCGGCTTCAGCTTCAGGTGTGTATGTTATTGAAAACTGTCTATCAATAAACTCTACATCCTGGGTATTGGATACCGGATCAGGACCTCATATCTGTAATTCTTTACAGGCACTGAGAAGGCGTAGGGTTTTGAAGGTAGGTGATATGACCCTCAGAGTTGCAAACGGAGCTGGCATGGATGCTGAGTCCGTGGGGAACTATCACCTGGGATTGTCAGATGGACACGTTTCGGTTTTGCGTGATTGTTATTTTGTACCCAATGCAACCTGTAATATCATATATGTATCTTTATTATCTAAACAAGGTTATGAATTTGCATTTGTAAGCAATGTTGTAAATATTCACCTTAATCAAGTTTTGATTGGGTCAGGTACATTAAGCAATGGTATATACACATTAAACCAACCACAGATTTTCAATGTCCAGAATACACACAAAAGAAAGTCTCCGGAAATAAATCAGGCTTTCTTATGGTATTGTAGACTGGGTCACATCAATGAGAGAAGGTTGACGAAGTTACATACAGAAGGATATTTGGATCCGTTCGAATATCAATCATATGCAACTTGTCAATCCTGTCTCAAACGAAAGATGACAAAGACTCCGTTCACTGGACACGGAGTAATAGCGAGCGAGCTCTTGGGACTCGTACACAGCGATGTGTGCGGTCCAATGTCTACGCATGTGCGAAGCGGTTATTCTTACTTCATTACTTTTACGGATGACTTTTCAAGGTACGGATATGTCTTCTTAATGAAACATAAATCCGAAGCCTTTGGAAAATTCCAGGAATATAAGAATGAAGTAGAAAAACAAACAGGCAAAAGTATCAAGACACTGAGCTCTGATCGAGGTGGTGAATACTTAAGTGCCGAGTTCCTGGATTACTTAAAAGAGAATGGAATTCTCTCTCAGCTTACTCCTCCGTACACTCCGCAATATAATGGTGTATCGGAGAGACGGAACCGAACCCTATTGGATATGGTACGGTCCATGATGAGTAACGCTGAGTTACCGCGATCATTCTGGGGATATGCGCTAGAATCAGCTGCATACCTTTTGAACCGAGTTCCAACTAAGACTGTGCCTACCACACCATATGTGATATGGAGTGGGAAGAAACCCTATCTTCAATATCTGAAGATCTAGGGATGTCCAGCTTTTGTCAAAAAGCAGCATGCAGACAAACTCGAGGCACGCTCAGTACTGTGTAAGTTTGTGGGATACCCAAAGAACTCCAGGAGGTATCTCTTCTATTACGCAGAGGAACAAAAGATCTTTGTTTCTCGTAATGCCCATTTTCTGGAACACCAGTTCTTAGAAAAGGAAATTAGTGGGAGCGCAATAGAACTGGAAGAAATTCCAGAACCACAGACGATTACTGAAAGCTTAGTCGAACCAGAGGGTTCAAAAGAACAAGACATTCTTACGCCGCTCCACAGGAGTAGTAGGCAGTCTCATCCGCCCGAGAGATACTACGGTTTTCTCGTAGACGGGGATAGAGAGGATTGCATCATTGATTATGATGAGCCGACTAGCTTCCAGCAGGCCATTCAGAGCGTTGACTCGGTAAAATGGCTGGATGCAATGTGGACCGAAATGGAGTCCATATACACCAACAAAGTATGGACGTTGGACGTTGCTCCAGATGGGGTAAAATCCGTAGGATGCAAGTGGATCTTCAAAAGGAAGATTGGTGTAGATGGACCGGTTGAGGCCTATAAGGCTAGACTTGTTGTAAAGGGTTTTCGTCAAAGACCTGGTTTGGACTATGACGAGACTTTTTCTCCAGTGGCTATGTTGAAATCCATTTGGATCCTTCTTGCCATTGCTGCCTTCCACGATTATGAGATTTGGCAGATGGACGTAAAGACCGCTTTTCTAAATGGAAATTTAGAGGAGTGTGTCTATATGGACCAGCCAGAGGGTTTCATTCAGAGTGGGAGCAGCGAAAAGGTGTGCAAGTTGCTTAAGTCCATCTATGGACTAAAGCAGGCATCGCGGAGTTGGAACATCCGTTTTGATGAGACGGTCAAAGAATTTGGCTTTATCAAAAATCCAGATGAACCATGCATCTATAGTAGATTTGTAGCAAGAATTGTCGTATTCCTCGTTTTGTACGTGGATGACATTCTTTTGATAGGAAATGACATTCCTATGCTACAATCTGTTAAGGGGTTCTTGTCACACAGGTTCTCCATGAAAGACCTGGGTGATGCCTCTTACATTCTGGGGATCCGGATCTACCATGACAGATCCAAGAGGATATTAGGACTTTCACAGTCCAGGTACATCGACACCATACTGAAAAGATTCAGTATGGAAGATTCCAAGCGCGGTAATCTACTGGCTTGTCACGGGATCACCCTCTCCAAAGAGATGTCTCCCAAGACTGATTTGGAAAGGGATCACATGTCTATTATACCCTACGCTTTTGCGGTAGGCTCTATAATGTATGCGATGTTGTGTACCAGACCAGATGTAGCTTATGCACTGAGTGTGGTAAGCCGGTATCAGTCAAACCCTGGGGAGAAGCACTGGATAGCGGTAAAGAACATTCTCAAGTACTTGAGAAGCACTAAGGAGATGTTCTTGGTGTATGGCGGAAAAGACCTCCAGATTGAAGCCTTTGCTGACTCCAGCTTCCAGAGTGACAAGGATGATTCCAAGTCCATGTCGGGTTATGTCTTTACCCTCAATGGAGGGGTGGTGTGTTGGAAGAGTTCCAAACAGGAAACCATTGCTGACTCGACGATGGAAGCGGAATATATCGCTGCTGCAGATGCCGCAAAAGAAACCGTCTGGATAAGGAAGTTCTTGACAGAACTTCAGGTGGTTCCGTCCATTGTTGATCCAATACCTTTGTATTGCAACAACAATGGGGCTATAGCTTTAGCGAAGGAACCCAGGTCCCATCAGAAGTCCAGACACATCTTGAGGCGGTATCACCTGATCAGGGAAATCGTGGGTCGCCATCGAGGTTCGGAGAGTTGATACGGAAGATAACACTGCTGATCCATTCACGAAGGCCACCCCAGACTCAGTTCGAGCGGCTGATCGAGATGATAGGTCTTCGATACGCCAGTACATGGCCTTAGTGCAAGTGGGAGTGTAACAACCCTAATTTTCTTATACACTTTTTCCTATACAAATTTTTTCAAAATATTTTTAAAATCCACAAAGGGGTATTTTAGCCTGAGCACAAGATTTAGGTAATTATTTTTGTTTTTAATTACAAGCTACAAGAATGAAATAACTCCATTTTTAGTGTACAAGAAATCACTTTAAAATTTAATGTATACTTGGAGTATTTACTCTTGCTGCTATCATTTTAAGTAATTAAATAACACAATAATTACAAGAAGGAGCTTGTAGCTCATTGGTAATACCTTGCACTGCTGAACCAAGCCACCAGAGTTTGAATCGCATGCCCCACATAATTTTTATATCATTTTGTTTTAATTTTTTTAGAAGTCAAACGGTCAAACAGCCATAACTCATAATTTAATGCGAATTATAAAAAATAAACTGCACCAAAACCTCCCCCAGACCAAAACCCACCCGTCGGCACCTGACTCGGCCCTGACTCGGCCGAGTCGGCCGGTGCCGCCGGCCGGACTCGGCCGGTCGGCCAAGTCGTCAACACGAAAAAGTTTCGTGTTGACTTGGTCAACCCCCCTGTATACTTTAATTTTTCTGTACTGTTACCAATTTTCCATTAATCCTCTTTTAAGACCAAAATTAATGAATTTTTAATGATTTTTACATTTTTTAAAAAATATTTTTTAATCTAAACTCTAACCCTAGCCTAGCCCTATATAAAGACCCCTACCCTCTACCATTTCACCTCACCACTCTAAGTCCACTCTCCCAAATTCTCGAGAACTCGGTACGAAGAGCGAGAAGCGAAGCACTGCCGAAATCGACGATGGATTCCGGCGACCGGATCAGAACCTTCGCGACGTTTTCGACGAATCGACAACCACCACATCCCTTAGCTTCCTTAGCTTGTCCAAACCGTAAGTCCCATCCCTTCTATCTCTCTTTTCTATAAATGTAAAAATACGACTTTTTGGAACCCGACGGAAATCGGACAAACCGATTTCCGATTCGTTTTTTCTATAAATTTCCACTTGTCACCTAATACATAATACCTACCTATATTCATGTTGACGATTAATCACCAACAAACCAATTTAAACAAACTTGTTCACATGAAATGATAGCTTCTTTGCAAAACCGTATTCTTTTCATAAAAATACCATGAAGTTCATTTTTCTTAGTTTAATTAATTCCCTCACTCCTAAATAGGTTTATCTTGATCACTAAACTTGTAGAAACCAATTTGAATGAATTTTCACACATGAAATGATAACGTTTTTGAATACTGTATTCTTGCGTTTTAATACCTTCAACTTTAACATGTCATGTTTCACCTCTAAACGTCATCAAAACTTAAAATAAGTCACGAGGTAATGACCTACCTCTACACACACTCAAATATAACCCTAATTGATATATGTCAAAACATAGAATACGACATTACATGACTTTTCACTAAAATACCATATTCTTTATAACCTTTTCTTTAAAGCTTTAAATTGTTTAAAATTCTAAATAAAATGAAAACACGATTGGTCATGGACATCGATCGTTTATCTAAACTATCTTGTGGTGTCTAGGCAAGTGAGTTTAGGCTAGTGGTTTTTAATTAGGCCCACGACTGTGGTTCCTTTCCACTTACCTGGCACTTACCTGACCGCAATTGACGGTGAAGAGGCGATTTGAGGCTTCTAATGACTCATCGTTTAGACCTTAGAAATAGGCTAGTTGGCTTAGGAAACCCTAATAACTAAAATACGGAAAACTATACTCTTTTGCAAATAAATACCCCATATTTATAAAATTCCCAAATGAAAAGTATTTGTTAAACCTAAGTAAAGTGCCGCTACAACCCACTTTTGGGAAACCTGTTAGGGATAGTACGGTTCATCGTGCACCCGCAGGCTAGTAGTGCGAGATTCAGACCTCCGCAAGGAGCATTCGGTCTCGAAAGGTTTAAAATACGACATTTAAGGAAAATGAGATTTTTGAAAATAAAATATTTATTTAAAATTATTCTTGTATTAATATATATTTATTTATCATTTAGACATCTATTTTATCATAATATAAAGTTTCCATATTTTCCTAAAATTACAAGATTAAAAGTTTCACTAAAATACCATGAATTTCAGATAAAACAATTAATATTTTTATTAGGATATATTCAATAGAATAACACAAATAAAATTCACATTCATTATAACTATAAAGACAAATATTAAATACTTGAGGTGTATTTTGAAAACTATACAAAAGTACTTTTTACATAAAACCCCCTCAAGTTTTACAAATTACAATAAGGCCCTTAACTAATATTGAACTTCAAACTACCTTTCTTTTAGTCTGACTCGGGTTAGAGTCTGACTATTTCTGACTTGAATATGATTCAAGTCAATCTATATTCTTTTATATTCCAATACAATTTGAATACATGAAATCCTGAATCCAGTTAACAATATATTCTTTTTGACTGAATCAAACCATGGATATTCATCCATTATCCTGATATTCCATTTACCTGATTATACAGTTACAACATGTTTACTGATATCATGGTTTTGATCAGTCACCCAAATTACATATTCCAATACTACAATACTGTTAAAACACTACGGGATTTAAGGGGTAGATTGGTACGGAAGGTGTTAAAGGTGGCACGAGGTGGTCAGATTAAGACACCTAACCTGAATCCTATTGCTGTTGTACCGTGGCATAACGGTTCCTTGTACTTTCCTTTTGCCCTGATCTCTAGCATATAGAGATCCCCCTCGTATACACTGGCATCCTTCTGTACCAAGCTACAAAACAACAGCGTTACACAATGTTTCATAATATTCAACAATATAATACTTTAGAAAATACTGTTACTCTGTCATTATCATTCTTCCTTATCTTTGGGACTTACCGAGCGACCTGTTCGCTGACGACATTCTATTTCTTTCTTCTTTGAATGTCGTCAGGTGCGTTGGACCAAGCTGAGATTGAGCCCACCGGTGAATATTTGGAGCAGTTCCAGGAAGATCCAGAGTTTTAGATACTGTACCTTGTTCTTTCCAGTTTATTTCTGTTTCCTGATTTAAAATCAGGAAAGCTTCTGTGAAAAGCTTCAGAAGAGGGTCACGTGCTTACACGTGACTAGCGGTCACGTGTTGGCACGTGACACCTAAAAACGTCATCAAGGCAAGTTCGATTCCCTGACTACGAAGAAGAAAAAGAAAAAGATTCAAGGAGAGTCACGTGCTCCCACGTGATCAGGGTCACGTGGCGACACGTGACGTTGAAATGCAAGCGTCAAAGGCACGTCGGTTAACTGACCAAGTCAAAGAAAAGGCTTCAGAAGAAGTCACGTGCTCCCACGTGATCAGGGTCACGTGTTGGCACGTGACGTTCAAGACAGCAAACGCGTTTTCAGAACAACCAAGGAAAGAGAGTTCAAACAAGGGTCACGTGCTCACACGTGACCAGGGGTCACGTGGTAGCACGTGACGTTTAAACAGCAATCAGAAGACACAGCGCAGAAGGCTCATTCCAAAGGGGGTCACGTGCTCACACGTGACCATGGGTCACGTGGTCACACGTGACCGGCTTTCAAGGCCCATTTTATCAACAGAATTAAATTCTGAAAGAAATGCAAATCTTTCCAAAGGAACGCAACTATATGCATCCAATCAAATTAAAGATTCAGGGGTCATTTATTTATGGAAAATCTCGGGTTTGGAAAGATTTCTCCCTTAAATCTAACCAAAATAATAAGGGAGAATCTCTGGATTTGAAATCCAACGGTGAATAAAATTCACCTAATAATCCAAAGGTCCAGAACGAATGAAGGATGCAAATCAGATCTTTCAACGAAGATTCGTCAAAAACCAACTGATTTAGCTGCTTCTCCTATAAATAGGAGCCAAGAGACACAAAAGAGATAGAGAGATACATGCGCAGAGAAGAGAAAGAAAAAAGGAGGAGAGCTTTGATACTTTGAAAAGACTCGGATCTTCTGCAAAAACCCTAGGTAAGAAAGGGAAAGCCTTTTGAAAGAAAGAGAATTTAATTCTCAACAGAGTTTAACTCTGATACATAAAACAGAAGAGCATATTTCTTCTCTCTTGGATAGAGGATCTGCAAAGTGCACATCTCCCCTTAAGGTTGAGAATTTAATTTTCAATGGGTCGAGATCCTGCCATGCAGATCCAAAACATAGAGAAAGAATGCAAGCATGAGAATTTAATTCTCACAGAACTATAGGAATTTAATTCCTCTAAGATAAAAGTAGGGCTTGACCCTGTCTCATGGGAATTTAATTCCTTCAGAACAGAGAAAAACAAGGGTTTAACCCTAATTAAGAATTTAGTTCTGTTGAAACAATGGGAATTTAAGTCCCTTAATCATAATCTGACGGGAAACGGAAGTTTGATTCCTCAAAAAGTTTTTATTAGGGTTTAACCCTATTCAGTTCTTCACATAAACGAGGAGTTTAATTCCTACAGAAGGTTCAGGGATCGAAAGGAAGTAGGAATTCAATTCCTTTGAAAATTAAAGCTCGAGGAATTTAATTCCCGAAGAAAGATCAACAGATTCTCTAAACAACATACATGAAGGTAGGGTCACGTGCCACCACGTGACCCTCTCAAAAGAGCTACAGAAGTCCCTTTGAGGCAGCACCCCACGTGACCCACGTGACCTTGGCAGAAACTCTAATACACAGGCATTTGAATGCCCATCACGTGATGGCACGTGATGCTTTGAAGGAAATGATAATTTCAGCAGAACAAAAGAAGGGAGGGCGCTCTCACGTGCTGCCACGTGACCCTTCTTGCCTTAGTGTTTAACACTAAAATTAAAACTCTCAAGCCCAGTGTTAAAACACTGTCGGGCCTTAGCATTCAATGCTGATTAAAAAGCCTTATTTGCAGTGTTCAACACTGATCTGTTTTAGTGTTTAACACTAATTTGAAAAAGCCCTATTGCTGGTGTTTAACACCAATTATCTCTCAATGTTGAACACTAACTTGTCAACCGAGATGTCATTCCCAGTGTTCAACGCTGATTGCTCTGAAGTGTTTAACACTAGGCTCAGGCCCAATTGGCTAAAGGGATAGAGGCAAAGCCTCTCCTGATTGGACTTAGCCCAAGCTGGCCATAAGTCCTCAATTCATGATTAACTGGGCCAATGGGCTCATAACATAATTGATCAGTCTTGACCCAAATTGGGCCAGGGACTATTTAATCCATCCCGGTTCTAGGGTGCATCTCTTCACTCCTTTGATATTTGGCATTGTAATCCCTCAATGTCTTCAAAGAGGTGACGGGTCCCGAAGACCACTCATGATGTGGACTGTGGGGTCCTTAAACCCATGCATAATGCAAAATTCCTGGTTACGTGGAACGCGGATAACGTCACTCTTTGACCCCGCGGAAAACGTCCAGAGCGGATCCTGGTCCTCGCAGAGCACGGCAGTGAACCCGTGTGAAGCATCCAGAGCGGAGCCTGGTCCTCGCCTAGCACGGCAGTGAACCCGTGTGAAGCATCCAGAGCACATACCGGACTGTGGAGTCCTTAAACCCATGGACTATGACGTCCTTAACCTTGACCGAGATGTCTTTAAACTACCCACGGACCGCAATGTCCTTAAACTACCCACGGACCGCAATGTCCTTAAACTACCCACGGACCGCAATGTCCTTAAACTAGAACAATAGAGCCCCATATGCTCTTTCGTCGGATCTAAACGGTCCTGTTTAAGTTGATCTTAGCCTCAAAGATGGCTAACGTGTCCTTAAACCTTCAAGCAGACTGGACTACGAATCCCCCTAATTAACTCTGGCTCGAGGGTACATCTCTGAACTCCTCTGACATCCGTCGTTGTAATCCTTCAACGTCGTCAGAGAGGTGACGGGTCCCGACGGCCACATATACGATGGACCGCCACGTCCCTAAACTGGAACATTAGAGTCCAAACACTCTTTTGTAGGATCTAAACGATCTCGTTAAGTTGATCTTAGTCACAAAGTTAGACTAACGTATCCTTAACAAACGTTTGAGTTGGTCTTAGCCTCAAGTATGGCTGACGTATCCTCAAACCAAACCCCCAAACCCAAATTTAAGATAATGCGGATTTGGACTAGTCCATGCCCTACGGGCGACGACATAACTCAGTCTCCGTAAACGATCCACGGGCAATGAAACATAAAACAAGAACACACGACACGAAGTGACCATCTGGAGAAGGAGAAAGTTGTTACCGCAAAGCGGTAGCGTAATTAACTGCAGGGGCTTGCACCTGCAGGGAAGAGCGTCCCCACAATAAAAAACCCCTCGAACGAGGGGGAATCTGACGAAGTCTTCTACATCGGACGCATCCGTCTAAACCTCCGATACATGGTGCCATGGATCAAATTGGCATCTTCGGAGAGGTGGACGGATAGCACCAATTAGCATCTGCCCCGAATTTCAGGCGAGACGCCACGTCGTCGCCGTCCTTCGGAGGGGAACAGATTCTGGCACGCCCGGTGGGACCCTTTCCTCTTTCCACTCCACACTTCGTGTGTCGTGATTCGCGAACCAATCGCGGTTCGCTAATAGTTGCCCTTGGGTTTCAAGATACTGATAATTGGCGCCTTGCTTATTGCAGAAAACAAAGGATCGATGGCTGCTACTTCCGCGAAGTCCTTCAACTGCTCCAACTGCAATTGCGACCAACGCTCTACCTCGCCAGGAGGTATAGCCTATGGACCCCAAGCTGCTTCGTTGTTCACAATGCCGGTGGACCATGTGACTCAAGCCACTACCGGATTGTTCTTTGGGACTATGCTCCCCCCATCAAGCTTTGTGGCACCAGTGCTGACAAAGGAAACTCTCAGGAAGTCGGTCTTTGATCGTCTTGCCCCTGTCGCGGCTCCTCTCAACGAGTCGCCCGATGTCAACGCCTCAGTCTTCTCTAGATTGGGCCAGAAATCCTGCAAATTCATCGCAGAGAAGGCCGCTTCTAAGAAAACGGCCACTCCTGCCTTCGAAATCGCCAAGGCAGCTTCCCCGGCCAAAAAGTCGGTCTTTACCAGATTAACGGCTTCAGCTCCCGCTCCCGCTGCACAAGGGACATCGGTCTTTGACAGGCTAACACCAACAACGACCCCCCACCCACACAGGGGGCAAGACGAAACCATTCTTATAGCTGACTCTACGCCGTCTTCTCGACGCGCTCGACATCGTTATTGGCGCCGAATAAGGAAGGCTGGGGGCAACTCCCCCTCTGGATTGACTCCACCAGCCCCGGTGGTAGAAGTTAATGCTGCTGTTCCAACTGGGAACAGCTTCGAAATGTTAAATAAGGTGCGAAGGAATTCCCCTACTGCAGTGCTAAAGAGGTCTCCTCCCCCATTAGGAAAGGTTGCGGAAATAAAATCAGACCAACCCCGATCTCCTCAACGGCTGTCTTCCAAAATCTATAAGGTTTGACGGCAGGCCCGAGACTCAATCATCGATCCAAACTTCTCCCGCCAGCATAAGAAGCTGAAAATCCAACCGAAGGCTGGTCACCAGGCTAAACCCCAAAAGGCTGTCTGGACGCCCACCTCAACCTCCATGACTCATAAAAGGAGGAAGCCAGAGAAGATCCCGCGACATGCTACAACGGCTAAAAGCAATGAGCCCAGACACCCTAAGTCTGGGGGCACGATGGTGCACACTGTTTACATGGTCTCTGGAAAGGAGGAGAGCCGCACTTCTACGGGCCACCGACCGCTGATCCGATCCGTGACGAGAGCCCAGGAACAACAACAAAAGTTGCAGGAAATGATGAGTGCTATGGCTGCACTTACCGGGCCAAAAGAAAGCCCAGAAACATCCTCAGACGCGCGCCGGGAGGAGGAAACCGACGCTGAGTTCCTTCGCCGGACATTGGAGAAAAAGGACAAAGAGGCTGCTGAACAAGCGGCTAATATACAGCGCATGGGCCTTCTCTTTCAAGATATGATAGGAATGATGATCCAACAGGACCTACCCGCTGAAGATCCCCCAATCGTTTTGGAAGATGACCGAGGAGAAACGTCGAATCCACCACCAACCCTCTCAACGGCCAAGGAGGAAACAATCTCTAAAGCTGACTTGGCTGACTACATAGCCCAGCAAATCCGGGCCCATCATGCGACTGAGGCAGCTGGTCAAGTCGTGAAGACGGGGCGGCCGTATCCAAGCTGGTACGATCAAATCAAATACCCGCAAGGCTATACGATACCGAAATTCCATGTGTATAAGGGGACCGGCAATCCTCATCAACATGTCGCCCAGTTCCGGGCTCTCTGTGGTAACACCGGCGGTGACGATAAGCTATTGCTCCGCCAGTTCGTGGGCAGCCTATCAGAAAGAGGGGTATTTGATTCGTGGGCAGCCGTCGAGTGCTCGCCCCGGCAGAAATGTCTCCGGAATCATGCAAAGAAAGGGGAGCGACTGAGCAGATGACCCTACAAATAAAGGACCATGAGAAGGCCGAGGACTGGAGGGAAATCTTCGTAGACTACTTTAAGTCCCGCCGAATGCCCGAAGAAGCGTCCTCGAGACATCAGCTCACGAAACGAGCTCTATCTTTCGCTTTCGTCAACGATACCCTATACAAGAGATCGTTTGATTCTCTATGGCTGAGATGCTTAGGACCTGACGAAGCAGAAAAAGTCGTTCAGGAAGTTCATGACGGACTTTACGGTTCTCATCAAGCAGGCCCAAAGATGAAGTTAAAAATTAAACGGATGGGTTACTACTGGCCCACGATGATCCAGGATTGCCTCGAGTATGCGAAGCAATGCCACTCGTGCCAAATCCACGGAGACTTTATCCACCAACATCCGAATCCGCTACACCCAACAATGGCCAGCTGGCCATTCGAGATGTGGGGGACTGACATAGTCGGCCCCATTGAACCAGCATCATCTCGGGGACATCGTTTTATCCTGGCGACAACTGATTACTTCTCCAAATGGGCAGAGGCAGTACCCCTGAGGGAAGTGAAGACGGAGAATATCCTCCATTTCTTCAAGACGCACGTCATCTATCGGTTTGGAACCCCACGGCGGATTATCTCCGATAACGGGCCAGCCTACAGAAGCCATAAGATTAGCCGCTTCGCGCAGCAGCACAATATAGACTGGAGGTATTCTTCAGTTTACAACCCACGAGCCAACGGTCTAGCCGAGGCCTTCAATAAGACCTTGACGAAGATCATAAAAAAGACCGTTTCCCGGAATAAGAGAGACTGGCACGAGAGGCTGCAAGAAGCCCTTTGGGCTTATCGAACTACATTCAAGACGGCCACGAATACAACGCCGTACGCCTTGGTATTTGGGACGGAAGCAGTACTCCCCCTTGAGATAGAGTTACCCTCTCTACGAGTGGCAGTCCACCACGAGCTGACGGGCGAAGAAAATGCTCACCTTCGGCTTGAGGAGCTCGATGCCCTAGATGAAAGCCGGCTCATAGCGCAACAACATCTGGAAGCCTACAAAGCAAAGATGACGCGCTCGTACGAAAGATTGACCAGGCCGAGGACATTCCGACAAGGCGAACTCGTGCTAGTGGTCAAGAGACCTATGATCCCCAATCGTGCCAAACGGGGAAAATTTGAGCCAAACTACGAAGGCCCTTACATCATAGACAAGGTCTACCAGGGTGGAGCCTATCTGCTCATGGACATGCACGGTGAAAGACCTTTCAGGCCAATAAACGGCCGTTTCTTAAAGAAATACTACGCTTAAATGAGCCATAGCCTGGGTCAATGACAGATGACGACGACTAGGTCCGTTCGCTATCTTCCTAGGCTCAGACTTTACAAGCAGCAGCCGGCCTTCCCAAAACGGCGGACCGAAACGTCCTTAAACTAACGACGGACCGAAACGTCCTTAAACTATCAACAGACCGAAACGTCTTTAAACTAACGATGGACCGAAATGTCCTCAAACTAACAACAGACCGAAACGTCTTTAAACTAACGATGGACCGAAATGTCCTCAAACTAACGACGGACCGAAACGTCCTTAAACTAACGACGGACCGAAACGTCCTTAAACTAACGACAGACCGAAACGTCCCTAAACTACTGCCGCAGCATCCCTAGGCTGACGAGATATAAAAAAAAAAAAAAAGAAAAAAAAAACGGTATGTCCATAAAGCAAAATGGGCACGGATGAAAACCCGAGAGGGCTCCGTGAGTAAAAACAGCAGGACTACCGGCGAGTGTTTGTGAAAACCCGAAAGGGCGCAACCTCGTTAAAAGACACTTATAGGGTCCTCTCGACCTTGTAAGGAGAAACCACCCGCGTGAGATCCTTACGACTCACAAAGGAGCAACACACTTAGGGATCCTCACGATTCCTAAGGAGAAAACACACTTACGAGATCCTCACGACTCGTAAGGAGAATTCTCTTATGAGACCCTCACGGCTCATAAGACTTGAAAGTCTTAAGTTACAGAAACCTAAACCTGTTCTTAAGCGAATCCCCCACAACCTTCGATATTGCCCTACAAGTGGCTCAATACTGACCCTTGTATACAATCCACGGGCGCAAATAAACATTTCCCCAGCAAAGTCCAACCCTTGTAGGTCCTCTCGACCCATAAGGAGAGAACCCTCTTGTAGGATCCTTACGACTTACAGAGAAGCACACACTTAGGAATCCTCACGATCCCTAAGGAGAAAATACACCTGCAAGATCCTCACGACTTGTAGGGAGAAATACCTTTGTGAGACCCTTACGGCTCATGAAGTCAAAAGCCTTGGCCGACAGGACCCTTAACCCTGTTTGCTGAGCCACCTTTGTTCGTCATCGACAAAGGCAAATAATGATTCGCTCCTGGCAACATTCCAGTTGTAGCGGTGCTGATGCCGAAATCGGTGCCTAAAATCCAGGCTTGCAGCGAAAAGCTAGCGAGCCACACATGCCTACAAAATAGCCGAAATGATGGGGCAACTCGCAATAAAAAGCAGCGAGCAGAAAATAAATAAATAACCGAAATGATTGGGCACCGCGAAAAAATAGCCGAAATGATGGGGCAATCGCGACCTTCGCGATATAAAAGCTGAAATGATAGAGCATCGCGGAAAAAGAAATAAAATAAAAATGAAATCCACGCCCTACAGGTGATGTTACATCTGTCCTTGCATACAATCCAGAGGCGCAAACAAAGAAGTGATCATACTCCTCCCCCAGGTTTCATCATAAGGGGAAGCCAAATCTCGACGGTTCACAGATAGCCTAGAGAACATCTCGTCGTTCGACAGACACAATATCAAGCGAAACGGAACAGCGGCAACCCCCAGTTCCATGGCTCGATGACATACATATCACCAAAAGTCAAACCTCCATTCCGTGAAATGCGGATACAATCAACAAAAATTCATGGTTACGTGGAAAGCGGATAACGTCACTCTTTGACCCCGTGGAAAACGTCCAGAGCGGATCCTGGTCCTCGCAGAGCATGGCAGTGAACCCATGTGAAGCATCCAGAGCGGAGCCTAGTCCTCGCCTAACGCGGCAGTGAACCCGTGTGAAGCATCTAGTGCAAACTTCCTGGTTACGTGGAAAGCGGATAACGTCACTCTTTGACCCCGTGGAAAACGTCCAGAGCGGATCCTGGTCCTCGCAGAGCATGGCAGTGAACCCATGTGAAGCATCCAGAGCGGAGCCTAGTCCTCGCCTAACGCGGCAGTGAACCCGTGTGAAGCATCTAGTGCAAACTTCCTGGTTACGTGGAAAGCGGATAACGTCACTCTTTGACCCCGTGGAAAACGTCCAGAGCGGATCCTGGTCCTCGCAGAGCATGGCAGTGAACCCATGTGAAGCATCCAGAGCGGAGCCTAGTCCTCGCCTAACGCGGCAGTGAACCCGTGTGAAGCATCTAGTCCAAACTTCCTGGTTACGTGGAAAGCGGATAACATCACTCTTTGACCCCGTGGAAAACGTCCAGAGCGGATCCTGATCCTCGCAGAGCATGGCAGTGAATCCATGTGAAGCATCCAGAGCGGAGCCTAGTCCTCGCCTAACGCGGCAGTGAACCCGTGTGAAGCATCTAGTGCAAACTTCCTGGTTACGTGGAAAGCGGATAACGTCACTCTTTGACCCCGCGGAAAACGCCCAGAGCGGAGCTTGGTCCTCGCCAAGCACGGCAGTGAACCCGTGTGAAGCATCCAGAGCAAATATCGGACTGTGGAGTCCTTAAAATCCACGGACTATGACGTCCTTAACCTCGACCGCGATGTCTTAAAACTAACTATCAACCACCCCTATTCCTTACAGATTTTTGCCTCGGTTTAAGGGTACATCTCTTCACTCCTTTGATGCCTGGCGTTGTAATTCCTCAACGTCTTCAGAGAGGTGACGGGTCCCTGCAACCAAACGTCGGACTGTGGAGTCCCTAAACCCACTGACTATGAGGTCCTTAACCTTGACCGTGATGTCTTAAAACTAACACTGGACTGTGGAGTCCCTAAACCCACGGACTATGAAGTCCTTAACCTTGACCGTGATGTCTTAAAACTAACATTGGACTGTGGAGTCCCTAAATCCACGGACTATGAGGTCCTTAACCTTGACCGCGACGTCTTTAAACTACAATACCCGGAGCAGCCTCTGACCCCGTGAAACACGGAAAAGGGCGACCACATTCAGCACTTGCAGGTCCTCACGACCTGTAAGGAAGAAAAAACTCTCCTGTGAGATCCTTACGACTCTCAAGGGAAAACCCGCTTAAGAATCCTCACGATTCTTAAGAAGAACTTACACCTATGGGATCCTCTCGACCTGTAGGGAGAAAAACTCTTTATGAGACCCTCGTGGCTCATAAAATGTAAAAGTCTCAGGAAGCAGATCTTAACCCTGAATCCTGAGCCATCGCTGTCCTGCAAGGAGATCAAGATAGAATATCCGCAGAACGCATTCAATGAAAAGGAGACACAGCATTGAGAAGAAAAATGTATCTTTTATTCATAAGCCAAAATGGATACAAAGTACAATTCATGAAAGAAACAAAAAAAAGAAGAAAGGATACTCTTAGCCATGAGTATGTACAGAAAAAAAAGAAGAAAAGATACAAGTCCTTAAGCCGGCGGGCGGTGCAATAATTTCACCAGCTCATCGTTCTGTTGCTGAGCCACGGCTTCATGACGCAAGATCTCCAGAAGGCGAGCCTCCGCCTGAGCTTGTTGGACCTGATATGAAGCAAGCCGGGCTTCAAGCTCTTTCTCAGTGGCCTTGTGAGCCTCAACCCTCTCACGAGTAAACGTAGCGGCTTTATCAAGAGCCACCACCTCCTTGATAGACTCCTGAAGCATCCGCCAAAGTTCATACGCTTTGTTGGCTGTAGCGGTGAGGTTGGCTTGAAGCTCGCCCAACGCTTTGGAGGCTAGCTCCCTCTCCGAGAACTTGCGGCCAAGTCTTTTCTCACATGACGTCATGTTCGCCGCACATCGTGCTATCAGACCTCGCAATTCCGCTTTTGCAGCCACGGCTTCCGAGGAAAGGCGAGAACATTCAAGAGCATACAAACAAGCCTCCACCTTCCTACAGAACTCCACCCAGACCCGCACCACCTCCTCGCTATGATAGGTGGCGAGAAAAGGAAGAGAGCCGTTGGCTTCAGCGGCAAACGCTTCACATGTGGTTGCACTACCAGCACGAAGCTCCTCGACGAAAGAAGATAGGGAGAGAAGGCTCAATTGGGCCAAGCGTTCTGAAGCCCGCAAAGCGTAGGGGCCGGGCGGCATCATAATGCGTGATTCCAAAGCCATGGAGACTGGCAGGGCTGTTCAGATTTGGCAAATGTTAGTAAAACTCTTAAAACGCAGAACAAACGGGACTATAATAAAATGTCACTCACCGACAGTCATGCAAGTAGGAGCTGAAGGTTCCCCTGGCCCTTCAACGACCTCGACCTCATCGTCGGCCTCCAAAACTATAAGAGACATCAACGTCATTTCACAAAATAGTAACAATGCTATGGCAAAAAATGGCGAATGACACTAACCTTGCCCAGAGGAAAGGACAATACGCTGAGGAGGGATCGCCTGCGGGGCTGCCATCTCCAATAGACGCTGAAATGATTGGCGAGGTGACAGATCCGCGATCGTGGCTGCCAAACCGCGCAATTCTGGGAAAGATAAAAGAGTTCAGACCATGGAAGGGTTACTAAATTAAAACGCAGAGGGTTACCTTCTACACTCCTCCCATTCTGAGCCGGGGGGATAGCAGCCTCGACGGTCTCCTCCGTGACCTCAGGCTCCAACAGAAGGAGAGTAGCCCCGACTACCTCGCTTCCAGCCTTTGGGCCACCCTCAGCAAGAGTCATTGGGATGGCGGCCTCCAGAAGAGCATCCCCCGAAGGGGCAAGCCCTCCCTGATCAAGAACCGCCGCTGGAGGTTCTATCACGAGAGGAGCAGCCTCATCAGCCCCCTCCACACCCAACACGGCCTCGTTGAGAATTTCGGCGGACTTTAGCTTCAAGAGGCCAGTAGGGAGCTCCCCCAGCGTTGAAGATTCTGCACGATTCAAATAAAAATAATGATGCATACCCACGAGCATAAATAATCGAAAAGACTACAAAAGAAGCACAGCGTACCTATACGCAAAGAAGCCCTTAACATGGCTTCTTCAAGCCGCTTTTCCTTCTCAAGGAGATAAGCTCGCCGAGGTTCAAGGGTAGACTCATGACCGCCGGTCCATAAAGAAAGTGCATCAGCTGCATCTTCTGAAGCGACCTGCTTCAAAGCCCTTTCCCCCCATTCCTCCAAAGGGCCGATAAATCGCCGCCGAATCCACGAAGGGTCTTCGTAAAAAATTACAGCGGGATAAGACTTCTTCGGAACCTTGGCATTATGGGACGGGTCTTTCGAATGCCGTAAGGCCTCAGCCAGTTGTGCGGCCTCCTCGTCAGCCGAACTCGGAAAGAGAAGTACAGTGTCAGACGCTTGCAAGGCCAAGGGTTCGTCTTCAAGGATAGGCTCAGATTCCACCACAGAATCAAGCGGGGTAGTAGCCACTTTCTTCCATCGCTTAGACCCAGAGCCGGTCGCTGAAGATGACCGCTTCCTCCCTCGCGAAGCCTTAGGGCGACGCTGGCCCACATCGCCTTCAACACCCTCGTCCCTGTTACTCTCGCTCGGTGTCACAACCAAGGACGACGTCGACGTCGTCGACGCCGCGGGGGGCGGTGCCGCCACCGGCAGAGGTGCTACTACCGGAGCCCGCCTACCTCGCGATCGGGAACCCAAGGGCATACCAGCGGTCGGAGTAAGGTCTACCCCTGACTCCCCCGGAATGAGGGCAACGCCAATCTCCCTCAAAGGGAAGCGGACTGGAACCCTCGGTCGCAACTCAACTCTCGAGACCTGAGGAGGAGCGTCATGACCAAGAAGAACCCTTCTTTCTTCAGCAATAATTGGGGTGACCCGATGAAGATACCAGCCTGTAAATGCACCCACGCATCGAGGGATGTACTCGGCTTCAGGGACCATGAAATGAGAGCCGGTGTTCAGCCTCATGAAATGATGGGCGGCATCACGAACAGCATCGAGCGAAGGAATTGGAGCGATCATAAAGGCCTCAAAAGGAACACCCTGGTCATATCCGAGCTGACGGGCAAATCGATGAGGATTGTACCGCATAAAAAGAGCTGCACTATCCTGGCGAAACACCAAGTAGCCCGGTCTAATTGAATACAAGTACGTGGCCTCTCGGGGCTTCAGAGAAGGCGCGTTATCCTTTGACTGGTCCCAAAGTTGCTGAACAGGACCCGAAGGAGAAGACAGAACCCGATCGTTAAAAGCTAACCCGCCGGCGGTGGCGTGAGGGGAAATCAGCACCCTAATAGCCCCAAATTGAGTTGGATCGGCAGCGGAAGCACCTACCAGTCGCATAAGTCGCGGGAAGGTATAGGCGTCGTAAAAAGCGGGCCTTTGATGCATGGCAAAAGACCCCAGCACATGCATTTCGATCCACGACGTGAAGTAATGAAGCGAAAAGTTCACTACGTCCACGCCAGGCGTAGAGGTATTAGCCGCAGTACCCAATCCATTATAGAGGTGCGCCAGGGCCGGGATGCCAATGGCCAACCGCGTCCCCTCCACAATACGATGCGCCGGGTAGATGACCGAGGCTCTCATGAAGCGGCGATGCATGGGGATAACGAACCAACTGAGCCAGACGCTAATAAACCCCACAAAGAACGTCTCCTCGTCCATGCCTGGGACAGCAATGGATTCAAAAGAAATCGGCGATATGATAGGAATGTAATACTGAGGAAGATCTGATTCGTTGGTCGGCAATCTCTTCGGACCAAACCCAAAGGGGTCCCCAATGTTGGCAAACTTCGGGGCTGTCTTCGGTAAGGCGTCCTCACGAATGAAACGAGCAATGAAGCTCTTGAAAGTAACGCCTTGCTCCTCAGACTCGGTGAATAATCGATCAAAAATGCCCAGAGCCCTAATTAAACTGGGGCGCTTGTGTCGAACAGCATTCTCAGCAGATAAGCCGTCAACTGGGGCGGGCTCAGGTTCAAAAATGTACTCGTCAGGGGGCAGCAACTCCTCGTACATGTTACCCCTTATCGGCAACCCCGAAATTTCATAAAACTCGGCTAAAGAAATCGAAACCTCGCGATCTCCCAGAAGAAAAGTATTAGTGGGAAGATTCCACTGGTTCAAAAACGCCTTGACCCACCAGGCATGCGGGGACTTGTAATGGAATAGCGACGCGTATACGGCCTGATAAAGCCCGACTTTCTGCAATCGCGCCCGATGGGCAGAAAGGATGTAGCGAGCCCAGGGAAGGTAGCCCGTAGGATGCCTGGGAGTGAGCCCTATCTTATAAATTTGCCCCCACGGGTGGGCCTCACCCTGGCAGATGCGCCGTCCCAAGATGTCTATAGCCGGGATCGGATGGTTCGGAATGCCGGTCGTCGAAGGCTCCAGCCTCCCCGTTGGAGTCCAGTTGGGCATTTCCACGGCAAAAGTTGTCCTTGGAGGATCCATCGGTAGAAATGGGAAAGTGGGCTCCATTGGCACCGCGCAAAGAAAGCTCCTGCGACCTTGAATAATCTGACTGTACCAAGGTCCCCATTGAAGAAGGTTGGCGCAGTCCGGGTCATGGGCCCTAATCATCGCCATCGCCTCTTCATCAGACGGTGACTGAGGAAAGGCCGCCCCCGAGCGAGAGAAAGGAAAGCGTGGAGCAGAAGCCATCACACCTGAAACCCAATAAAGGGAGACCGTTAAAAGAAAAGTTAGCGATATATGTTCATGCACGAACATGAAGACTAATTGGAGAAAGCAACAGCAAAGTTTCCTGGGACCATTGGCTACAAAACACATGGGCCCCACAGAATCCGGATGACGGCTCATTAATAATGAGACCAAACAATTACAATAAAACAAAGGGAACATCCCCATTTAATAAAGAATGATGACCATGCATGTCCCCCAATGGGATCTGTCTCGGGCTCTACAGCGAACCCAACAAAATCAAAGGAATTAAATTCCCACGAAAAGGCATCATTACAAAACCGCCATTTCATTAATTGCCGGAAGGACAACCTAGGGCCAAGAGACCTCAGGAAGCCTCTGTGTGAAGGAAGCAAGTCCTTCATAGGAATTAAATTCCTTATTAAGAAAAGGGAATTAAATTCCCAGAAATATTTTTGGACGGAATTAAAATTCCATGGAGTCAAAACGCCATCGTTGTCCCCCCAAAGATCACCTAAACCCTAAGAGACCTACAGTTCGAAAGTTAGGTGGTTTCCTGTTCTTATGGAAAAACTTGAAGAAAAATGGGTTCTTTGTGAAACCCTTAAGGCGGATTTAAAATCCAAAGAGTTCTTTCAAAGACGAAGGCGCTTTGGCCGTTCGACATTATTACCTGAGGGAAAGGGATCCGTTGACAGAGTTAAACTCTGGAAAGTTTTGAAAACAGAGAACTAAGCTCTGGAAGAAGAGAATTAAATTCTCAAAGAAAAAGTTCTCAGAGGAAGAAGACGAGCAGAGTGAAGGCTCCTATGAAGAGACAGCGGCATTTATAGAAAACAATGGAAACGTTTCATCTCCCAAATCCCTAAATGAATCCAACGGTCGCAAGAGGTGACAGCGTTGCACTCACGTGCAGACACGTGAGAACAACGCTGTGGGGGCATTTGTTTCCTGATTTAAAATCAGGAAAGCTTCTGTGAAAAGCTTCAGAAGAGGGTCACGTGCTTACACGTGACTAGCGGTCACGTGTTGGCACGTGACACCTAAAAACGTCATCAAGGCAAGTTCGATTCCCTGACTACGAAGAAGAAAAAGAAAAAGCTTCAAGGAGAGTCACGTGCTCCCACGTGATCAGGGTCACGTGGCGACACGTGACGTTGAAATGCAAGCGTCAAAGGCACGTCGGTTAACTGACCAAGTCAAAGAAAAGGCTTCAGAAGAAGTCACGTGCTCCCACGTGATCAGGGTCACGTGTTGGCACGTGACGTTCAAGACAGCAAACGCGTTTTCAGAACAACCAAGGAAAGAGAGTTCAAACAAGGGTCACGTGCTCACACGTGACCAGGGGTCACGTGGTAGCACGTGACGTTTAAACAGCAATCAGAAGACACAGCGCAGAAGGCTCATTCCAAAGGGGGTCACGTGCTCACACGTGACCATGGGTCACGTGGTCACACGTGACCGGCTTTCAAGGCCCATTTTATCAACAGAATTAAATTCTGAAAGAAATGCAAATCTTTCCAAAGGAACGCAACTATATGCATCCAATCAAATTAAAGATTCAGGGGTCATTTATTTATGGAAAATCTCGGGTTTAGAAAGATTTCTCCCTTAAATCTAACCAAAATAATAAAGGAGAATCTCTGGATTTGAAATCCAACGGTGAATAAAATTCACCTAATAATCCAAAGGTCCAGAACGAATGAAGGATGCAAATCAGATCTTTCAACGAAGATTCGTCAAAAACCAACTGATTTAGCTGCTTCTCCTATAAATAGGAGCCAAGAGACACAAAAGAGATAGAGAGATACATGCGCAGAGAAGAGAAAGAAAAAAGGAGGAGAGCTTTGATACTTTGAAAAGACTCGGATCTTCTGCAAAAACCCTAGGTAAGAAAGGGAAAGCCTTTTGAAAGAAAGAGAATTTAATTCTCAACAGAGTTTAACTCTGATACATAAAACAGAAGAGCATATTTCTTCTCTCTTGGATAGAGGATCTGCAAAGTGCACATCTCCCCTTAAGGTTGAGAATTTAATTCTCAATGGGTCGAGATCCTGCCATGCAGATCCAAAACATAGAGAAAGAATGCAAGCATGAGAATTTAATTCTCACAGAACTATAGGAATTTAATTCCTCTAAGATAAAAGTAGGGCTTGACCTTGTCTCATGGGAATTTAATTCCTTCAGAACAGAGAAAAACAAGGGTTTAACCCTAATTAAGAATTTAGTTCTGTTGAAACAATGGGAATTTAAGTCCCTTAATCATAATCTGACGGGAAACGGAAGTTTGATTCCTCAAAAAGTTTTTATTAGGGTTTAACCCTATTCAGTTCTTCACATAAACGAGGAGTTTAATTCCTACAGAAGGTTCAGGGATCGAAAGGAAGTAGGAATTCAATTCCTTTGAAAATTAAAGCTCGAGGAATTTAATTCCCGAAGAAAGATCAACAGATTCTCTAAACAACATACATGAAGGTAGGGTCACGTGCCACCACGTGACCCTCTCAAAAGAGCTACAGAAGTCCCTTTGAGGCAGCACCCCACGTGACCCACGTGACCTTGGCAGAAACTCTAATACACAGGCATTTGAATGCCCATCACGTGATGGCACGTGATGCTTTGAAGGAAATGATAATTTCAGCAGAACAAAAGAAGGGAGGGCGCTCTCACATGCTGCCACGTGACCCTTCTTGCCTTAGTGTTTAACACTAAAATTAAAACTCTCAAGCCCAGTGTTAAAACACTGTCGGGCCTTAGCATTCAATGCTGATTAAAAAGCCTTATTTACAGTGTTCAACACTGATCTGTTTTAGTGTTTAACACTAATTTGAAAAAGCCTTATTGCTGGTGTTTAACACCAATTATCTCTCAATGTTGAACACTAACTTGTCAACCGAGATGTCATTCCCAGTGTTCAACGCTGATTACTCTGAAGTGTTTAACACTAGGCTCAGGCCCAATTGGCTAAAGGGATAGAGGCAAAGCCTCTCCTGATTGGACTTAGCCCAAGCTGGCCATAAGTCCTCAATTCATGATTAACTGGGCCAATGGGCTCATAACATAATTGATCAGTCTTGACCTAAATTGGGCCAGGGACTATTTAATCCACCCCGGTTCTAGGGTGCATCTCTTCACTCCTTTGATATTTGGCATTGTAATCCCTCAATGTCTTCAAAGAGGTGACGGGTCCCGAAGACCACTCATGATGTGGACTGTGGGGTCCTTAAACCCATGCATAATGCAAAATTCCTGGTTACGTGGAACGCGGATAACGTCACTCTTTGACCCCGCGGAAAACGTCCAGAGCGGATCCTGGTCCTCGCAGAGCACGGCAGTGAACCCGTGTGAAGCATCCAGAGCGGAGCCTGGTCCTCGTCTAGCACGGCAGTGAACCCGTGTGAAGCATCCAGAGCACATACCGGACTGTGGAGTCCTTAAACCCATGGACTATGACGTCCTTAACCTTGACCGAGATGTCTTTAAACTACCCACGGACCGCAATGTCCTTAAACTACCCACGGACCGCAATGTCCTTAAACTACCCATGGACCGCAACGTCCTTAAACTAGAACAATAGAGCCCCATATGCTCTTTCGTCGGATCTAAACGGTCCTGTTTAAGTTGATCTTAGCCTCAAAGATGGCTAACGTGTCCTTAAACCTTCAAGCAGACTGGACTACGAATCCCCCTAATTAACTCTGGCTCGAGGGTACATCTCTGAACTCCTCTGACATCCGTCGTTGTAATCCTTCAACGTCGTCAGAGAGGTGACGGGTCCCGACGGCCACATATACGATGGACCGCCACGTCCCTAAACTGGAACATTAGAGTCCAAACACTCTTTTGTAGGATCTAAACGATCTCGTTAAGTTGATCTTAGTCACAAAGTTAGACTAACGTATCCTTAACAAACGTTTGAGTTGGTCTTAGCCTCAAGTATGGCTGACGTATCCTCAAACCAAACCCCCAAACCCAAATTTAAGATAATGTGGATTTGGACTAGTCCATGCCCTACGGACGACGACATAACTCGGTCTCCGTAAACGATCCACGGGCAATGAAACATAAAACAAGAACACACGACACGAAGTGACCATCTGGAGAAGGAGAAAGTTGTTACCGCAAAGCGGTAGTGTAATTAACTGCAGGGGCTTGCGCCTGCAGGGAAGAGCGTCCCCACAATAAAAAACCCCTCGAACGAGGGGGAATCTGACGAAGTCTGCTACATCGGACGCATCCGTCTAAACCTCCGATACATGGTGCCATGGATCAAATTGGCATCTTCGGAGAGGTGGACGGATAGCACCAATTAGCATCTGCCCCGAATTTCAGGCGAGACGCCACGTCGTCGCCGTCCTTCGGAGGGGAACAATTTCATTTTCTGTTATGCCACTGTTTAGGCATTGCTTTTCATTCCAGTTGTATTTTCTTTTCATGCATTGTACAAAGAATGTTATTAATAAAAGTTGCTGTTATTTCTATATTTTTTCGTCTCTTGTGATTTACTTTATATTGCTTAGTTACGCTTAGCGTATGTACTTCTGAGTATATACGTAGCGGGCCTCGTCGCGTCCACTTCTCAGTACACTGGGAAGCGGGGCGTGACAGGTTTTGTTGGTGGCCCATGCAGGTCAGAGCTGTATGAATCCCTATCATGCAGTTCTGGTCTGCGTGAACAACCTAAGCAATATAAACACAAGAACCAGCAACTAAAACATTCTTTACAATTCAAGTTCCTTGAATCTTGCAAATCCCTATTCCTTGAATCTTATCATTTCATGTATTTGAATCTGTCCTAACCCAAATTTTTCTTCAGGGTTATGGATTCCCCGAACAACATCAGTACCAATGTCAACAATACCCCTACACCTCCAACACTACCTCTCACACCTGCCGTTCCTGCTCCACCCAACGAGCAGACGGTTCTGCTTAAGGAAATCCAAAGCCTCCTGGTTGGACTGCAGCAGCAGACTGCCATATTATTGAACCGACCAGAAGCAGGAGCAACCGTCAGGAAATGCACTGCCACCCAGATGGCAAGAGGAACCTACACTACACAACCTGCAAAACCCAAGAGACTGAAGGAAACAATTAACCAGTCAAGTTCAGGATTTTGCTACTACTGCCATAGGAATGGACACTTGTGGAAGGACTGTAGGCGCGCAAAAGGCCTGTGCCTAGTTTGCGGCGCATCCGATCATAGAATTGGGACTGTTCCTATAAACGCAACTCAGCCCACACACCCACTATCTACCCGAAGCAGCCATCTATCTAGACTCTTACACCTAGTCTTGCACTCCCAGCACCACCTCCACATGGACCATCCCTACCTAGTCAGGCATCGATGTATCGGCTTACTCAGAAAAATGTGTCGAGACGTCAAGCCTCCACCTTAACGGCCTTAGAACCTGAGACTAAGAACCAAGGTAACCCAGGTAACTCCCTCACTTTGACCAAACCATTTTGCAATATTTTTTCCTTCTAAATATTTTCATACACTACCAATAGTTCTGTCACAAAACCTTCCTTAAAACTGTTACACCTTTCTTTTACAAATTTTGAGGACGAAATTTTTATAAGGAGGGTAGAATGTAACAACCCTAATTTTCTTATACACTTTTTCCTATACAAAGTTTTTCAAAATATTTTTAAAATCCACAAAGGGGTATTTTAGCCTGAGCACAAGATTTAGGTAATTATTTTTGTTTTTAATTACAAGCTACAAGAATGAAATAACTTCATTTTTAGTGTACAAGAAATCACTTTAAAATTTAATGTATACTTGAAGTATTTACTCTTACTGCTATCATTTTAAGTAATTAAATAACACAATAATTACAAGAAGGAGCTTGTAGCTCATTGGTAATACCTTACACTGCTGAACCAAGCCACCAGAGTTTGAATCGCATGCCCCACATAATTTTTATATCATTTTGTTTTACTTTTTTTAGAAGTCAAACGGTCAAACAGCCATAACCCACAATTTATTGCGAATTATAAAAAATAAACTGTACCAAAACCTCCCCCAGACCAAACCCCACCCGTCGGCACCTGACTCGGCCCTGACTCGGCCGGCGACTCGGCCGAATCGGCCGAGTCGTCAACACGAAAAAGTTTCGTGTTGACTTGGTCAACCCCCCTGTATACTTTAATTTTTCTGTACTATTACCAATTTTCCATTAATCCTCTTTTAAGACCAAAATTAATGAATTTTTAATGATTTTTACATTTTTTAAAAATATTTTTTAATCCAAACCCTAACCCTAGCCTAGCCCTATATAAAGACCCCTACCCTTTACCATTTCACCTCACCACTCTAAGTCCACTCTCCCAAATTCTCGAGAACTCGGTACGAAGAGCGAGAAGCGAAGCGCTGCCGAAATCGACGACGGATTCCGACGACCGGATCAGAACCTTCGCGACGTTTTCGATGAATCGACAACCACCACATCCCTTAGCTTCCTTAGCTTGTCCAAACCGTAAGTCCCATCCCTTCTATCTCTCTTTTCTATAAATGTAAAATACGACTTTTTGGAACTTGACGGAAATCGGACAAACCGATTTCCGATTCGGTTTTTCTATAAATTTCCACTTGTCACCTAATACATAATACCTACCTATATTCATGTTGATTATTAATCACCAACAAACCAATTTAAACAAACTTGTTCACATGAAATGATAGCTTCTTTGCAAAACCGTATTCTTTTCATAAAAATACCATGAAGTTCATTTTTCTTAGTTTAATTAATTCCCTCACTTCTAAATAGGTTTATCTTGATCACTAAACTTGTAGAAACCAATTTGAATGAATTTTCACACATGAAATGATAACGTTTTGGAATACCGTATTCTTGCGCTTTAATACCTTCAACTTTAACATGTCATGTTTCACCTCTAAACGTCATCAAAACTTAAAATAAGTCACGAGGTAATGACCTACCTCTACACACACTCAAATATAACCCTAATTGATATATGTCAAAACATAGAATATGACATTACATGACTTTTTACTAAAATACCATATTCTTTATAACCTTTTCTTGAAAGCTTTAAATTGTTTATGTAACAACTCCAATTTTTGTATACCAAAATTTGATTTAAAATTGAAATATACTTGGAGTATTAATGTTGCTGATAACACTTTAAGTATCTATCTCTTTACAATAATTACAAGAAAGAGCTTGTAGCTCATTGGTAATACCTTGCACTGCTGAACTAAGCCACCAGAGTTCGAATCCCATACCCCACATTATTTTTATTATTGATTTTTTAAAAAACCTTTAGAATACCAAGAGTTTACACGTGCATATCTCACAAAAACCCCACTACACCCAAAGATGTAACACTTGAAGAGGGTAGATGGACCGTCGGGGGAGATCCAGGTCACCGGACTCGGTCGGGAATCGGCCAACTCGGCCTTGACTCGGCCGACTCAGTGATCCGACCGAGTCACGGCCGAGTCACCCCCTTTTAGGCCGATTCCGGCAAGGGTCACAACATGAAAGTTGTGTCTTTTGGTATTCCCTACTCACCTGCAAAGTTTCAGCCCAATCCCACTTCCAGAGATCTTTAAAACCCCCAATTACTCCACTTTTAATACATTTTTATTACATTTTATCACATTTTTATTTTTTAACTTTTCATCTACCCTAACCCTAACCCTAGCCTAGCCCTATATAAAGGCCCCTACCCTCTACCTTTTCCCCTCACAACTCTAAGCATACTCTCTAAAACTCTTGAGAACTTGGTGCAAAGAGCGAGAAGCGAAGCGCTGCCGAAACCGACGACGGATTCCGGCGACCGGATCAAGACCGACGTGACGTTTCCAACGAATCGGCAACCACCACACCTTTTAGAACGCTTAGCTTGTCCAAACCCGTAAGTCCCAACCTTCTACCTCTCTTTTCTATATTTGCAAAATACGACTTTTTGAAACCCGACGGAAATCGGACAAACCGATTTCCGATTCGGTTTTTCTTAAAAATTCCACTTGTCACCTAATACATATTATCAACCCTCTTGCATGTTGACTATTAATCACCCTTAAATCAAATTTAATTGTACTTTTCCACATGAAATGATAAGTTCTTTAGAAAACCGTATTTCTTGCATAAAAATACCATCAAGTTAAATTTTAATGTTCTATTTAGATACCCCACTCCTAATCATGTTTATTTTGATAACAAAACTTGTTTCATTCAATTTGGATGAAATTTCACACATGAAATGATAACGTTTATGGAAACCGTATTCTTGCACTTTAATACCCTTAACTTTAACATAACTCATTTCACCTTGAAACTTCACCAAAACTTAATATAAGTCACGGGGTAATGACCTACCCTTACACACACTCATTATAACCCTAATTGATAAATAACAAAAATACAGAATACGATATTATAGGACTTTTTCACTAAAATACCATAACCTTTATAACTTTTAGTTTAACCCTTAAATTGTAAACTTTTCTAAATAAAACTTATATAAAATGAAAGTACGATTGGTCATGGACATCGATCGTTTATCTAAACTGTCTTGTGGGTCTAGGCAAGTGTGTCTAAGGCTAGTGGTTTTTAATTAGGCCCACGACTGTGGTTCCTTCCCACTTACCTGGCACTTACCTGGCTGCATTCGACGGTGAAGAGGCGATTTGAGGCTTCTAATGACTCATCGTTTAGACCATAGAATATAGGTTAGATGGTCTAGGAAACCCTAACAACTAAAATATGGAGAACTATATACTTTTACAAATAAATACCCTATATTTAGAAAATCTTTTCCCTAAATTAAAAGTATTTATAAAACCTGAGCAAAGTGCCATTACAACCCATTCGTGGGGAACCTGTTAGGGATAGCACGGTTCATCGTGCACCCGCAGGCTAGTAGTGCGAGATTCAGACCTCCGCAAGGAGCATTCGGTCTCGAAAGGTTTAAATACAATATTTAAGGAAAGTAATATTTTTTTTTGTAAACAAAATATTCATTTAAAAATCATTTAAGTGTTTTATTATATATAATTATCATTTAAACACTTATTTTGTTATAATATCAAGTTTCCACTTTTTCCTAAAAATCATAGATTAAAAGTTACATTAAAATACCACGAATTTCAAATAAACAATTAATACTTTTATTAGGATATATTCACTAGAATAACACAAATAAAATTCACATCCATTACAATAATAAAGACGATTATTAAATACTTGAGGTATATTTTGAAAACTATACAAAAGTACTTTTTACATAAAACCCCCTCAAGTTTCACAAATTACAATAAGGCCCCTAGCTAATATTGAACTTCAAATTATCTTTCTTTTAGTCTGACTCGGGTTAGAGTCTGACTAATTCTGACTTAAATATAATTCAAGTCAATCTATATTTCAATCATATTCCAACACAACTTGAAATCATGAATCCCTGAATACAGTTAACAATATATTCATTTTTGACTGAATCAAACCATGGATATTCATTCCATTATCCTGATATTCCATTTACCTGATTATACAGTTGCAACATGTTTACTGATATCATGGTTTTGGTCAGTCACTCAATTTACATATTCCATTACTACAACACTGTTAAAACATTACGGGGTTTAAAGGGGTAGATTGGTACGGAAGATGTTAAAAGTGGAATGAGGTGGTCAGATTAAGACACCTAACATGAATACTGTTGCTGTTGTACCGTGGCATAACGGTTCCTTGTACTCTCCGTTTGCACTGATCTCTAGCATATAGAGATCTCCCTCGTATACACTGGCATTCTTCTGTACCAAGCTACAAACAACTGCGTTAAACAATATTCCATAATATTCTATAACATAATACTCTAGAAAATACTGTTACTCTGCCATTCTCACTCCACTTTTCTTTGGGACTTACCGAGCGACCTGTTCGCTGACGACATTCTATTTCTTTCTTCTTTGAATGTCGTCAGGTGCGTTGGACCAAATTGAGACCGAGCCAACAACTGAAGATTTGGAGCAGTTCCAAGAAGATCCAGAGCTCTAGACTTTGTACTTGTTCTTTCCAGTATTTCCTTTTATTATTATGCCACTGTTTAGGCATTGCTTTCTTTTTTCATTCCAGTTGTATTTTCATTTCATGCATTGTATAAAGAATGTTATTAATAAAAGTTGCTGTTATCTCAATCTCATTTGTCTCTTGTGATTATTTTATATTGCTTAGTTACGCTTAGCGTATGTACTTCTGAGTACATACGTAGCGGGCCTCGTCACGACCACTTCGCCGTACATTGGGAAGCGGGGCGTGACAGTTTAAAATTCTAAATAAAATGAAAACACGATTGGTCATGGACATCGATCGTTTATCTAAACTGTCTTGTGGTGTCTAGGCAAGTGTGTCTAGGCTAGTGGTTTTTAATTAGGCCCACGACTGTGGTTCTTTCCCACTTACCTGGCACTTACCTGGCCGCAATTGACGGTGAAGAGGCGATTTGAGGTTTCTAATGACTCATCGTTTAGACCTTAGAAATAGGCTAGTTGGCTTAGGAAACCCTAATAACTAAAATACGGAAAACTATACTCTTTTGCAAATAAATACCCCATATTTATAAAACCGTTTTCCCAAATGAAAAGTATTTGTTAAACCTAAGTAAAGTGCCGCTACAACCCACTTTTGGGGAACCTGTTAGGGATAGTACGGTTCATCGTGCACCCGCAGTCTAGTAGTGCGAGATTCAGACCTCCGCAAGGAGCATTCGGTCTCGAAAGGTTTAAAATACGACATTTAAGGAAAATGAGATTTTTGAAAATAAAATATTTATTTAAAATTATTCTTGTATTAATATATATTTATTTATCATTTAGACATCTATTTTATCATAATATAAAGTTTCCATATTTTCCTAAAATTACAAGATTAAAAGTTACACTAAAATACCACGAATTTCAGATAAAACAATTAATATTTTTATTAGGATATATTCACTAGAATAACACAAATAAAATTCACATTCATTATAACTATAAAGACGAATATTAAATACCTGAGGTGTATTTTGAAAACTATACAAAAGTACTTTTTACATAAAACCCCCTCAAGTTTTACAAATTACAATAAGGCCCTTAACTAATATTGAACTTCAAACTATCTTTCTTTTAGTCTGACTCGGGTTAGAGTCTGACTATTTCTGACTTGAATATGATTCAAGTCAATCTATATTCTTTTATATTCCAATACAATTTGAATACATGAAACTCTGAATCCAGTTAACAATATATTCTTTTTGACTGAATCAAACCATGGATATTCATCCATTATCCTGATATTCCATTTACCTGATTATACAGTTACAACATGTTTACTGATATCATGGTTTTGATCAGTCACCCAAATTACATATTCCAATACTACAATACTGTTAAAACACTACGGGGTTTAAGGGATAGATTGGTACGGAAGGTGTTAAAGGTGGCACGAGGTGGTCAGATTAAGACACCTAACCTGAATCCTATTGCTGTTGTACTGTGGCATAACGGTTCCTTGTACTTTCCTTTTGCCCTGATCTCTAGCATATAGAGATCCCCCTCGTATACACTGGCATCCTTCTGTACCAAGCTACAAAACAACAGCGTTACACAATGTTCCATAATATTCAACAATATAATACTTTAGAAAATACTGTTACCCTGTCATTATCATTCTTCCTTATCTTTGGGACTTACCGAGCGACCTGTTCGCTGACGACATTCTATTTCTTTCTTCTTTGAATGTCGTCAGGTGCGTTGGACCAAGCTGAGATTGAGCCCACCGGTGAAGATTTTGAGCAGTTCCAGGAAGATCCAGAGCTTTAGATACTGTACCTTGTTCTTTCCAGTTTATTTCATTTTCTGTTATGCCACTGTTTAGGCATTACTTTTCATTCCAGTTGTATTTTCTTTTCACGCATTGTACAAAGAATGTTATTAATAAAAGTTGCTGTTATTTCTATATTTTTTCGTCTCTTGTGATTTACTTTATATTGCTTAGTTACGCTTAGCGTATGTACTTCTGAGTATATACGTAGCGGGCCTCGTCGCGTCCACTTCGCCGTACACTGGGAAGCGGGGCGTGACAGGGAGATTGTTAGTGTATATGCCCTAGAGGCCATTACTGTATCAAACTAGTTTGTATATTACTTAATAGAACCTTGGGATATTCATCTTGTATAGACAATCTTTCTCAAAATAGTAGTATGCTACTTGGTTTGTTTCTACTTTAATGTGTACATGTGTTTCTTTTAGTATATCACCTATACACATTAGTGGAGCCCTTAGGATCTTTGCTTGATTACCAGCGTTGTGATGGCAGTTACACTCGTGGGGGCTGGGTAATCCACAAGCACATCCTTATGCAGGTTCCTAGTCGTAGGACTATCGAGACAGGGCATCGATACTCCGGAGTAGACTAGCGTATGTGCTTCTCATCCCAGCGTGGGAGACGGTCTGTCCCACAGCCGTCAGTACGTCGTACTTGAGATAGTATGCGGGTGCTCGTTAGGTTACGAGTACACTATACAGGACTCGTCGGGAACTGTTGGTTGGTACTATACCTATCGTCAGTTATCGGTTCCCAGGTGACATGAGTACAGCTTAGTCCGCTGACTTGACACTGTCACTTCACCTCGAGTGTGTTCCCACTGTACTTAGATTACTATCCTACCACGGCTCAAAGAAGTCGTGCAAACAGGTAGTAGTTGGGTGCAGTCCCGAAGCACTTGGAGGCAGTGGCGGTTAGACAGGATTCGTCTCTCCCGGTATTGGGAGTTGATATCGCGCTGTATCTAGGAGAGCCATTACACAAAGTCTCTGGTCAGGGCAAGCGAGATATACTGGTAGGTTTCCAGTGTTATCTCAGGGTGTTCTGGGCTACACTCCGACACGACTTGTACCGCTATTAGGGGACTGACGTTCACCGCCCCCTAGGCCCGCCATGCGATATTCTCATACGAACAGACCGGACTGTACGCAGATTGTCACATTCAGGCTCAGTAGGAGTTCAGATGGGTTTCACCTCGTCCGTCTTCTTATCGACATCTACCTGGGGGCCGTTACGCACAGCTAGTGCCGTTTGCGGTCTGTAGTTAAACCCACTGCCAGCGTAGTGTTGAGTCTTTAGAGTCCCACACAGAGAGCTATTTGCCTTTAGGCAAAAGAGTAGAGGTCGCATGGTTTTGCGACAGGGTTCGGTCACATCCGTGCACTTGTGTACGTTTAGTGTCCGGGCAGTTATCACTAGCGAGCTTTGGTTTAAGCCAGATCCTAGTGTACGGTTTGGGATTGGTTTTATCTCTTTTGTATTCGTGTTCCTCGGAACGCGGATGCGGGTGTGTATGCACGGTTGACAGAGACAGAAGCAGAGGATTCTTATTAGGGTTGTTGACTGTTGACTTTTGCTAAACCCTAATGAGAATAAGAAATATGATTAATGATAATATTAATTAAGTATTATTGTGCCATGGTTGGGTTGAAAGGTTGATTTTGTTGACTTGTTGACTTAGTTGACCTGTTGACTAGGTTGGACTTGTTGACCATCATCATGACAATGGCTATCATTTCTTGGCATTGACCTTGGCTTGCTTGTTTGTTCACAAATTGCATTTAATGCATGAAATGATATGGCCATTTGATATGATAACAACCATCACATAATACTCAATTATTATTATGAGTTATGATTATTTTGGATTATGAGGGCAAGGGTGAGAAAAGTCTTGCTTATTCTATCATTCTCATTCTCTCTCATCTTCAAGCTCTCCCTCTTCCTCTTGCTCTCTCTCTAGTTCATGGTTCTATTGTCTCATGTGTTGAGAAGCAAGAACCATAGAGATAAAGCCCAACACACACTTCTCTACTCATCCTAGTATACAAGGTTTAGCAAACCAAGTGTTCTAGTTTCCTCAAGATTGAGGTTGAAACCAAAGGTAGAAGCTTTCAGGTGGATCCATATTCGGCACAAAGAGACGACGAGGAGAGAACCATCCGACCACCACAAGGAGTCCAAGAGAAGGAGTTCAAGTTAAGGTATAACCCCTAACCGAGTAGGTAAAACTCCTAGTTAGGTTGTTAGATAGTTGTTTAACAAAGATCCGTATTTTGAGTCCATATTACCACCAAAAGAAAAATCGTTTTTCATCATTTCCGCAAGCCCGAAAGAACATAGAGAGGTAACGTGGACTTACAGGTATTTCATTAACTTCTGATGTTTGGACGGATAGAATGGAACTTCTCTGGATCTGTGTTACTGCACATTGGATAGATTCTGACTGCTTTTTGCAAAAAAGAATTATTGCTTTTAGACAATTTCCATACCCGCACCATGCTTTTCATATAACTTCTGAAATTAGATTTATTTTAAAAGAATATCATTCTGTGAATAGTTTTTTTCTGTTTCTTTCGATAATGCTACCAACAATAATTAGTTCATTAGGCTATGCAAACCAATTTGTAGTGGCCGTTTTTTCCATATTTGTTGTGCATGTCATATACTTAATCTTGCTGTATAGGATGCATATATTGTATGCAATACAAATATTCAAACAATTAAAGATACATGCAGGTTTATTAAAAGTTTTGGAAAAAGAAAAGTTGAATACAAAACTAGATGCCTAGCTGCAGGTGTAAGGCTGTCTCTTAAAAAAGATGTGGCCACTAGGTGAAATAGTACATATGACATGCTTTGTACTGCAGTAAAGACCGTCAGAATTATTAGTAACATGTGGAATGAACAAATGCCTATAGAAAACCACTTAACATCCGATCATTGAGCGGTTGCAGATCTTTTTAAATATTTTCTTATGACTTTTAAAATAGCAACCGAACGATTTTCTGCTACTTATACCCCCACTTCTCATATTCTTGTCTCTAAATTGTATAATATAGCTAGTTGTTTTGCTTGTCACCTCGAAAATCCTGCACTTCACCATCCGATACTTACTATTTTAGCTAAGATTTCTAAATATTTCTTTGAAGTTCCAATTATTTACTGTTTATGTTCAGTAATGAACCGTAGAATTAAATTAGAAGATTTGGAGGCTCTTTTAACCGGGTTCCACACGGCCATGGGATGTGGTGTAGATATTAATGCCTAAGTTAGTATCGTTAGAAGTAAT
The DNA here is from genome assembly GCA_030015575.1 of Agapanthus africanus. Lineage (NCBI taxonomy): Eukaryota > Viridiplantae > Streptophyta > Magnoliopsida > Asparagales > Amaryllidaceae > Agapanthus > Agapanthus africanus. The sequence goes on from JASDDO010000014.1 coordinate 14,810,974, forward strand.
TTAGATGAAATGTTTGATTTGTATGTTGCACGATTTTCTTCTGGTAGAACTGGTAGACCGCCGCTCTCAACCAGTTCGCGTGCTTCAACTCTAACTTTAACACTTATTCAACAGAAGAAAAGGGCAAAAGGCCCGGTAGCCTCATCATCGTCATCTTTAAATGAGTTATTAATATTTTTATAAACCGAGTCAGATGTAAATTTAACTATAGATGATTTTGATATTTTATCCTGGTGGAAAAGCCACGGACATTTGTATCCGGTGCTTTCTACTATGGCCCATGATTTACTAATCGTTCCAGTGTCCACAGTAGCGTTGGAAATTGCTTTTAGTACAGGTGCCAGGATATTAAGCGATAAGAGATGCAGCTTGACGCACGACACAATGGAATGCATGATTTGCTCGCAAGATTAGGAAGCAACAGCCGTCAGGAAACAAAATGCAATCATTTTGGACTCGGATTATCACATGAGGAGCTTACAGGATCGGACGAGACCAACACCGAAGGAGGAGGAACCACAACCAGCGCCGACGAGTAGTGAATAAGATTTGTAATAATAGAAAAAGATCTACGTAGACATAATTCTTTCTCATTGAGATCAATATTTGGGAGGGATACATAGGCAGTCCGAGTGGATTCGGTTTTTAATGTAAAAAAACAACAAATTGTATTATGAAATTGTAATTTGATTAAGATTTTTTTTAATATAAGAACTTGTTTAAATTTCAAAATTTTAAGCCTAAATTTAATTTTTAATTTTTTAAAAAAAAAATAGCAACCAATCCAGGCGAAAAATACGTCTGGCTCGGCGAATTTGCTTCGCCTCGCCTTGCGAACCGGCGAGACGAAGCGAGCGGGTTCTGACTTCGTTACTGTTGCCCTCACCTCACCTCGTCTCGCCTAGCTGGCGAAGCGAGAAAAATTCGCTTCGCCGGCTGGACGAAGCAAACAAATTCCGAAGCGAATTGTTTCGGCTCACTTCATTAGCTAGGCCTAGTGTAGGTATAGATACATTGAACATGGCATTTGCAATAACTGCCCAAATTCTTCATGAAATTATTAAATTCACCATTAGTATTTTTTTTATTTCCTTAAATGGAATGTATCAATTGCATACGATTTACAAGTTTATTTCCTAAATGAAATGCATTTGGATAATTTTTTTACACCTTGTGTATGCTTGCTCTAATTATAGGTTGTAACTTGTAAGCGTTTTATTAAAGAACAAAAGGGATGTTTTATTATTAATTTTTATATTTGTATTATCGGAGGTTGGACCGAGTTGACCAAGTTTGACTTGGGTTGACCGTTCGACAGCCGATGAATGGGGTTGAAATATGGCAACAACTGCTACCACCCATTTTCACAAAGTAAATTTCCTCAAGATAATTCATTTACATTTAATGATTTTCGATTTGACTAAAGTATATGTTTTTTGAATTTAAAGGTTTTCTCAGGATAATCATTGTATCGTGGAGGTGTATCATCTCCGGTAACCCATTAGCAAAACTTAACCGAGTGAAGGACGATGAGCAATTTAAAGAAATCTGTACTCCATGTTCTCGAAACCTACAAAAGATTTTCTTATTATTTATTAAACAACTATTTTCCGTCCCCATCTGTCTAAAATTTCCATCGCTTTATGCAAGAAACAATTGCATGATTTGTTATTATTACTCTTTTTTGGTTGATTGCATATAACTCCCTTCATGTTCATGTGTATGGCATCCAGTACGTACCGGCAACCCATCAATTTGTTTATAAGCACTGGACGCTCCGAGATTAGTATGTAGTGGTTCTAAAAATATCAAATTTAACATGATTGTCGACTAGTATACGGGCTCCCATGGTAGATTTGAGGATTCAAAATTTTCCTAATGTCTAAAATATGTTTAGCTGATTTTGTGCTTTGTTGTGTGTGTGGACGCATAATAACCAAAAGAAAAGAAAAATATATATGAAAAGATTGGTGATAATATATATGATTGTAAATGGCAATGGACACATGCATTATGGAATTTCTGTAAGTGACTGGCTGGAATAATCCTACAAATTCTCATAATTTAAAAATTCGAAAAGAAGAGGGGGAAACACGAAACTTGTGTTGGCTTTGTAAAAATGGGTGACAATATGATTGTGATTGAATTGGTGACCATATGAAAAGATTGTTGAAGGTATTCTCATGCAAAGCATTATTAATAGTAACATTTTTTTTTCCTTGAAGAAACAATTGTCTTGAGATGATGCCGCATATTCATGGCCAATGATGGTCATCATCAAAGGATATCATTTTCTCGACCTAATAGAGATCATTAGATAAGGTCACTTAGTTTGTTTCTTTGTTTTAGCATCTTTAAGAAATACCATTGGATGTCATGTCATCTAATAATATGTATATGTATAAATGATGAGAATAGTGAAAGAAAGAGGCCTACGATGAATTTTTAGTTAGGTTCAAAAATCTATATCCTCCATAATTTTTTTCGACGGCCGCCATCCATCATCATCATCTTTTTTTTTGACAACCTAGCATCCCTGGCTAGCCAAGGGTGTCCCATGACACACATCCACGCACGCCCAACATCGAATCTGGACGTGCGCATTTAATTAAAGAAAGAAAATGGAGGAATAGAGAAATACCCTGTGCGTGTGGGGGCTCGAACGCGAGACCTCCCACCCCGCACACCAATACCACAACCAACTGACCCATGAGTTATGGGTCCACAATCATCATCATCTTTATCATGTAAGAATACACCAAATTTCATGTAATGCCACCACTTTTTCACCGTTGATTTAGCAATGTAAGAAGTTCTATTGTCGGTAAACCGTTAATTTTGCACCAATTAAGGGCATGTTTGGATGTTCTGGATTAAAATCCGACGGATTTAGTTTTGGATAATAATGTCCCGAAATGCACCTACATTTCTTCAAGCAAAAAATGTTAGAAAGTTTCTTGTCAATTGCATGTTTGGTTAATCTAGGATAAGAATTTCCACTTCATAACTATATTAAAAATATTGGGAATAGATTGTTTGTTTGTTATAATAAAAGAAGATAAAGAAAAATAAAAGAATGAGATAGTGAATGATTCAAGTTCCAAGAAAAAAACAAGCATTCAAGCTTAGGACAAAGCTAATTTTTCGAATATGGAGGAATAGACCATTTGGAGGCTTTTTTCTCTTTGGATTTGCTTTTAGAAAACCACATCCAAACAAACAATTTCGCCGGATTAGCCAAATCCGGATAAAAATGGAATCTAGTCTTTTATTCCAATAGAAAGTGTATATCCAAACATGCCCTAAATCAACGGTGCAAAAATGATGGAATCACATGAAATTTGGTGTATTCATATCTAACATGGTAAAGATGGTAATGATGGGTGTCGATCGTCGAAAAAATTACAGAGGGTGTATTTTTTCAACGCCATAGGAAATTCCCTTATATGAAACCTATCCTCCATTATTCTTGTAACAACTCCAATTTCAATGTACATAAAATTGTTTAAAAGTTAATGTACAATTGGGATACTTGCAATCCTGTGAATGCTATAAGAATTTGTTTTGCTTTAGAACAGCAAGAAAGAGCTTGTAGCTCATTGGTAAAGCCTTGCACTACTGAGATGTAACATTAGAGTTTAAATCCCATCAGCCACATTATCCTTTTGTTTTATTTTTTTTTAATCTTTTTAGAAGTCCAAGAGTCTACACGTGCACAACATGTAAAACCAAGAGTCACAGATTATTTAAACATGTGCACTGAAGAAGCCAAAAGCGACAACGATATGTGGCCCAAACTCTAGCCCCATCCGTCGGGAATGGGCCGGCGAAACTCCCTAAATTTCCGATACCGCCGGTCTCCCCCGTCCCTAATGCTTCCATATTTAAACCCCTGCAACCTTTTAGCTACCCCACTCCTTTCACATTGCTTGTTTTCTCTGCATTCACACAGAGAACTTAAATCACCCATTTAATTCCTTTTAAATGCATTTTAATTCTCAAATCCATCACCCCCTAAACCCTAATTTTCCCTATAAATACCCACTCCATTCTACACCCCTCCCACTCAGAATTCTATTACAAAAACTATACCAAATTCCCAAGTCTTTTAGTGTACAAGTGGAGTTAGCAAAAGGCGAAACTCCGACGAACTTCCGAGGAGTTTCCGGCGACGAAATGATGTCCCGATGCTTCCCAATCCTTCTCCTACCTCTCCTCTCTCTTTTAAGCCAGTAAGTTCCATTTCCCCCTCATCTTCATCTTTAAAAAGTTTTATTTCAAAAACCCGACGTAAGCGGAGTTAATCCGACGTCCGATTCGGTTTCCTTTAAAAACTCCACTTTTCTTTAATAAGATAAAACCATATTCTCACATATTGTTTATCAAATATTAATAAATCTATTAAAACAAGTTTCACCTTAAAAGAATCATTTTTGTAACTTTTATCGCACTTTTTCAGAAAAACACCATATACTTTAATTTCGACATAAATCATCATAATTCCTTGCTATAACTTTAGATAGTTCACGAGGTAATGACCTATCTCATCACAATACACATCTCTATCATAGCACGATGAATTTTGGGACAATAGAATACGGGAAAATACGACTTTACAAATAAATACCCTAAACTTACAAACTGTTTTCTATAAAAAGATGTATTAAACATTTCCATGCAATTACGTCTCTACAACCCATTTTGGGGAACCCCGTTCGGGATGGTGCGGGTTATTGCTCATCCTCATGCTTAGTAGAGTGAGATGCAGGCCTTCGAAAGAAGCATTCGATCTCAATGGAATTTTTGTACATTTTCTTTAGAAAAATAAGATTTCTACAAGAAAATAAATAAATTATTTTTTATAAAATACACACACACACACACACACACACACACACACACATATATATATATTAGCAAAATATCTATTTTAATTATATAAATATTCCAAGTTTTCTAAATTAAAGAAATCACCGTTACATGAAAATACCATCCAGACATAAAACAATTCCAATATTTCAAGAAAATACCATATATTATGAAATTAGGTCTTACTCACTAGAAATTTCACATTTATGAAATTTACATCTATGAAAACTGTAAAGGCGATAATTAAATACTTGAGGTGTATTTTGAAATTATGCCAAAACTATTTTTGCATAAACCCCCCTCAAGTTATATTAAATTACAATAAGGACCCTAGTAAACATAAATTTAAACGGGACCAGTCTCTTGAGCCTTAGGGAGCCGGAGATATGGGTGCTTGCCTATTTAAGGTAGACAATCTAACAAACGGTGTTATCAACACGGTAATTGTCTTGGAAAAAGACACAAATCCTGCTGTTGGGGTCGAAAATTGCACCCCGGTTAACCAAGTCAAAGTCAAGGTCAACCCCAAGCCAGGTGGGCCCAAGCCCAGATCAAGTGGGCCCATGCCCGAGTCGAGCCGGAACATGAAGCGGCCGGCCTCCCCATGCAAATCATGTAAAAAATAATTTTGATATAATTTTTATGGGCATAAAGCCAAATTTTTGTAAAACCATGGCTTATGTGTAAAAAGAAATGGCACATGAGACATGAGATGGGTAAAATGCCATTTTGTAAAGCCTAAGGGGCTATATGTAAATATGTAAGCCTATATAAGGCAACATGATGATGAATAAAAAGATAGACTTTTTCATTCCTCCAAAAACTAGGGTTCTTTGTGCCTCCTGCTCCTTCTCTAAGGACCTAAACCTTCTCATTTCTTTTGAATTAAATCAAGAGTTTTACTCTTTCTTTTCCAAAACAAAATAGTTTTTTACCATAAAACCCACAAAGGGGAACTCAGATCTGCCATCAGATCTCAGAAAGGAGAGATTTTTAGATCTCACATCTCTTAATCTTCAAGATCCGGCCAACAAAGGAAGAAGAAGGATGCCCATCTACAGAAACCCCACTTTGGGGAAGAACTAGGGCTCAAGGGAAGAAACCCTTCATCAGCTTCAAAACATCTCAGGAGTTTAACTCCTCAGATACATATATATATATATATATATATATATATATATACACATATATATATATATATATATATATATATATAGAGAGAGAGAGAGAGAGAATAATAAGTGCTCCTTTCTGGGAGTACAACTTCCATTGCAGGGACCAAATCCCTTTTGCTGCTCGAGCGCCCACGTGGTGCACTAGCGCTCAAAGCGCTAGCGCTCTTGTGCCCAGAGCGCTAGCACCTGAGCGTCCACGTGCTGACACGTGGCGCGCTAGCGCTCAGTGCGCTAGAGCTCTTGCGCGCAGAGCGCTAGCGCCCAGCGCGCAGAACGCTAGCGCCCGAGCATCCACGTGCTGACACGTGGCGCGCTAGCGCTCAGTGCGCTAACGCTCTTGCGCTCAGAGCGCTAGCGCCTGAGCGCCCACGTGCTGACACGTGGTGCGCTAGCGCTCAAAACGCTGGCGCTGGCCCCACACATCCTTTGGATGCCTTTCCCCCCTTTTTATATATATACATATATATATATATACATATGTACACACACACACACACTCCACGACACTGTCCCTGTTAGAAAAAAATTTCTAACGGGGCGCTGCCCCGCACCCCGTAAGGGGGCTGCTAGCCCCCTTGACCCCCAGCCCGCTATCCGGGTAGCGGGACCCCCGTAAAAACTCTGCGAGGCCCCCGATATATCCAAAACCCCTTCAAAAAAAACACTGCACATTAGGTTCGCATGACCAGTTTAACCCGTCAATCGGAGGTTCCCTCGCTCCAAAGACGAGGGGTAATTAACGGCAGCTTAGTCCACAGCTGCCGGAGATTCGGATCCCCACAATCATTAAACCCCGGCCTACCCAAGACAGGGGGAATCTGTAATGCGCCTGACAAGCGTGCGCGTATTCCCATCTCAATGGGGTGACGAAAATCACCCTACACCTGCCGTCCATGTGCAGCAGTTACCGATAATATCAAAACTAATTTAGGATTTCAATTTCTTTTCAAAATATCTGACTCAGACCGAGTCTCAATCTAATAATTCTGACTTGAATGTGATTCAAGTATAAACTTACAATACAACGATTCAATATGAATCTGTCTGTACAATCTATTTCAATATACAATTTGACTGAATCGAACCATGGATATATTCCGTCTACATGACTCTCTATTTATATCCATTCCATTTACTGATATCATGGTTTTGGAAAATCATCCATCTATATAATAAACAATACAATACAACCAAGACATCGCGGGGTTTATAAGGGGTAGATTGGTACGGAAGGTGTTAAAAGTGGCACGAGACTGTAACCATAATACACCTAACCTGAATCTCCATTGCCGTTGTACCGTGGCTGAACAGTTCCTTGTGCTCCGTATACCTTAGTCTCCGGAATAGTGGGACTCCTCTCGTATACACTGGAATTTTCTATACCAAACTACAAACAACAGGGTTAACAATATAATACAACTTACATTCTCCTTCTGTCTATACTATCTATACCTATTCTTTAGGACTTACCGAGCGATTGTTCGCTGACGACATTCCTTTTCTTCTTTCTTTGGAATATTGTCGGGTGGATCGGACCTTCTGGAGACAGAACCCACCAGCGAGAACTTGGATCAGATAGCCTTCGATCTCGAGCTCTAGTTTACTTGTATATTTCATTTTCATTTCTGTTATGCCACTGTTTAGACATCGCTTTCATTCCATGTATTTACATTTCAGCTGTATTGTAAAAAGAATGTTTAATAAATAAAGTTGTCGTTCATTTACATCCTGTCTCTTGTGTACATTTCATCTTATATTGCTTAGATACGCTTAGCGTGTTTATTTCTGAGTAAATACGTACGGGCCCGTCGCGTCCTCTGCCCGTACACTGGGAAGCGGGGCGTGACAATTCTCATATATGATATAAGCATCAAAGTTTATATATTTTCCTTGTGTCCCTCGATTCATATCAATATCGATCTAAACCTTTGGTGTTATTATCATTATTAACATCGATACAACATCATGTGTATATAAGCAAAAGCTGAATAAATTTTTAACGAATGTGTTTCATTTTTATGTTATGAGCAATGTTAAAAAATGCTTCAAAAGAAACTTTTAATATAAGATCATGAAATAAGATTAATTTTAAATGGATTTTTTTCGAATGCAAATCGGAAGGAGGGAGAGAAAGTGTACCAGATGATTATTATTTGGTTGCGAAAGATTAATTTTCAATAATGCCACATCACACACACACACACACAGAGGGGAGTACTTACTGCAGAGAGAGGGATTCTGATCCTCTGCTATTTTTTCTTCTTCTGAAATTTCAACGGTCGAGATTAGTGTAAAATAGGGGGTCTAGGGTATGATGGGGTCAGAAAGGGGATCCAACGGTTCAAATATAGACAGAGCAGGGTTCTTGTGAGGAGGAAATAGTTGAGGATCCTAATTTGAGAGAGAGTGAGAGAATGAGTAGTTAGCAATTTTTTAATTTTACTTTATTTTCTTTTGCAAGAAAAAATGAGAAAGTTTTATAGCCCTTTATGATGCTTTCATTATAATTGGATTCTCAATTTTGGAACACTATTCTTTTAGCATTATAATAGTAGAGATAGAGATAAATAAATTATTGAAACTAAAAAAAGAATGAGCATGTTCTAACATGAGACGAGAAAAAGATAGATTTGATTTTAGGAGTATCATGGCATGAGATGAGAAAGAGTGAACACATCTAATTCGGCTGTTCATCGATAGACTACGCTCAAAGATATCTTTTTTAAAAAATTGTTATTAAGTCTTTACTTACACTTAATATGTACATAAAAAATTAATAAATAAAAATCCAACTAACTCAATTTAATTAAAAAAAACTCAATTTATATATTAATGATCCGCTATATAAAAAATAGAGTTTCATTTTGGATTTTAAATTAAACGGTTGATATGATAGATTACACATAATTATTTCTAATAGTCCACAAAGTAATTTTTTCAAAAAATAATTTTAGCTGAGATAAGGAAATAATTTAAATATGACGGACCAAAAATTTGATCGATTTGCTTTAAGAGTAGTGAGTATTGATATAGATGTTAGGATGTCTTGACCATACCTCCATTTTAAAAACTTAACTTTGATGAGCGTTTAGGTTTGGACTTTTTTTTTCCTTTGAAGTGAAAAGTAATACAATACGTCCAACTCAATAAAATAAATTGAACTCAATAAAATAAATTGAAATAAAGTAACATGATTACAAAACAAAGCAATTGTGCATCGAGATACAATTCGCTTTGGACTGACCTTTTTTATTTCTTTTTTTGATTGATTGATTATTTCCTCGCATCTACTCACACCAAATAAAAGGCTTTCTCTATAAAACCTATAGCATCCAATTACGGGACAAAACTCTTCTCTGGTTGGCCTTTCTGAAAACATAACACCGCCTTTTCTCTATTTCGCTTTTTTATTAACAATGTTTTCAGTAATTTCAATTTTCAACGTTTTCATAATTATGAAATCTATTAGATTGCGAGATTAAGCCAAAACTTCACTCATGATTCATACTCAACATGAGACATCAAATGAGTCGAGGAGTGCTCGATCTATAATCCAAATTATTGCTACTATTGTTGGATATACAATTATTCAAGTCTTTTGTACAGTGGTTTTATAAAATCTAGGAGAAGATGGTTTTTAGGTTTTGTAACTTGATTGATCTTTATTGAGTATCAATTTTGTATATATACACTTTACATGATGAAGAATAAAAATAAAATAAAAACTTTCCTAAATAATAAAATCTAAAAAGTTATGGAAAGATTTTTTATCAGAAAAATCTGCAGCATCCTCGTATACGATCGGCGGACATCTGATGAAGGAAAGTCAGACGTCTTTTGTTCTCTGGACACTTATTTCTAGACGTCTGCGCCTCCTTCATCAGACGTCTGCACAAGATTCTTCAGACGTCTGCTATTGTTTTATCTGCTTGTCGCTAATACGCCCCCGCAAAATTGAGGCTCCGTTGGAGACTCCGATCTTGGAACGAAGTTTGAGAAATTGACGGCATCCGAGTGCTTTTGTGAGAACATCCGCAAGTTGATCATGAGTGCTGATATGGTGAACACGAATGGTGCCATATTCAACGCATTCCTAAACAAAGTGACAGTCAAGAGCAATATGCTTCATCCGAGAGTGAAAGATTGGGTTTGCACTAAGGTAGGTAGCCCCAGTATTATCACAGTATGGAGAGGATGGTTTTCGCGGAATTACCTTGAGTTCACACAGAAGATTTTTCACCCATAGAACCTCAGCCGCGGCATTCGCAAAGGCTTTATATTCAGCTTCGAACGAGGATCGAGAAACGGTATTTTGTCGAGCTGATTTCCATGAGATGAGATTGGCGCCGGGATAAAGAATGGAGGCAGCGGTGGAACGAGTGTCTTCACGACTGTCGCCCCAGTCTGAATCACTAAAGGCCTGAAGAGTGAGAGGAGAGCAATGGCGGAGATAAATAACATGATGAATTGTTCCTTTGAGGTAGCGAAGAACACGTTTGGAGTCATCCAGTGAAATTCGGTGGGAGAGTGCGTGAATTGTGATAGAAGATTTACAAAAAATGAGACATCCGGTCGTATGAGGGAGAGATATTGGAGAGCACAAAAAAGTTGACGATAGGGTGTGGGATCAACGGAGGAAGACCCGTCATGACGAAGAAGAGGAGTTTTGTTGCACATGGGAGTGGTGGTTTCTTTGGCACATGCCATGAAGAACTTATTCAGTAGATCAGCAATGTGGCAATGTTGAGAGAGGAATAATCCTTGGGATGTAGGAATATCCTCTACACCAACGAATTGATGAAGATTACCGAGATCCTTTAGAGAGAAATGCTGTCCAAGTTGATGAACAAAAGAGTGAAGGAACTGTACGTTATTACCTGTGAGAATGATATCGTTGAAATACACGAAGAAATAAGCGACGGTGGCTTCCTTGGAGCAGACAAAAAAAATGTATCCGCCACGGAGTTTGCAAAACCGATTTAAAGGAGATATCGTTTGAGTTCTTGATAGCATGCCCGTGGCACCTTTTTGAGACCATATAGAGTTTTTCGTAGTTTGCAGACATGGTTGTGTAGGGAGGAGTAGAGGAAGCCAGATGGTTGATCCATATATACATCTTCATGAAGAATACCGTTGAGGAAGGCATTGTTAATATCAAGCTGACGAAGAGGCTATCCATGGGAGAAAGCAAGACATGAGAAGAAACGCAGTGTTGTCGGCTTGATAACAGGATTAAATGTGGCAGAATAGTCCAGGCCAGGCCGTTGATGGAATCCTTTGAACACAAGGAGAGCTTTGTATCGTGTAATTGTGCCATCGGAGTTTCGCTTGATTCGAAATACCCATTTGCGACCTACAAGATTCTGATTTGATTTGGGGACAATATCCCATGTTCCGTTTTTCATGAGGGCATCAAACTGTTCGGACATTGCAGCACGCCAGTTAAGATCCTTCACAGCTTGAGATACACATGTTGGTTTAAAGGTTTGGGGTATTGGGTGAACAGTGGTATAGTTTATATATTGGGAGTTGAAATATTTGGGGTTCGGTTTTCGTTTAGTGTCGATTCGGAGATTTGGGGGTTGGGGAGAGGGTAAATGTGGTTGGGTGGTTGTGGAGGAGGTTGGTAAGCTAGGGACTAGGAGGTTGGTGATGTTATCGAAATTGGAGGGTGAAGATTGTAAAGAGTCGATGGAGGGGGAGAGGTTGAGGGTATGGGATGTTAAGGACTGGGCTTCAGTGGGGATTGGGTTAGGTAAGGGGGAAAGGATGTGAAGTTTGGTGGTTTGGGAGGGACGTGATTGGTTGCAATACTACGCCAGGTGAATCTAAATCTTGCGGAAGAACCTCTTGATGTCTGCTAGATAGAAAAATTGGTTTCGACGAATTTGACATGATGAGAGATGTATATTTTTTGAGTGACGGCATCTAGAGATTTATATGAAGATTGAGATGTTGAATAATATAGAAAAATGCAAGAAGTAGACCAAGGTTGAAGTTTGGAGGAGGTGTAAGGCCTTAACCAAGAATTGCAAAGACATCCAAATATTTTGAGACGTTTGTAATTTGGTGGACGTTGAAATAGTTTTTCAAATGGAGATTGGAAATTAAGAACCGGTCTAGAAATATGATTTATAAGATAAACAACTGTTTGAAGGGCATGACTCCAATATTTAGAGAGAAGAGAGGCCGTATGCAAGAGTGTGAGACCAGTTTCGACAACATGATGATAGCGACGTTCTGATGTGCCATTATGTTCCGGAATGTGTGGAGGAGTGGTGAGATGAGAGACACCATATGATATTAGAATAGAGGTAAGATATGTGTATTCACCTCCAATATTAGAGTATATTGATATGAGCGGTAATTGAAAATATTTTTCGACAAGATTTTTGAATTGGGGAAAGATAGTGGCAACATCAGATTTACATTTCATAGGGTACCGCTCGAAATATTTTGTGTAATAATCAACAAAATTTATGTGATAGCGAAAACCATCATACCCACGAAGGCTCCTTCGCTCTCTCACTCTTGCTGAAATGGTTGTTAAAGAAAACTCGAACAAGGGGGGTCCCCAAACATCAGTGTAAATTAATTGCAAATGCTTAGAAGCACGAAGTGAATTTTCAGAAAAAGGAAGTTTATGACTTTTATTGCAAGCACAAGAGTTATATTGAAGATTATTAACTACCGAGACATTAGACACTAACTTATTTTTCCTAACAACCGACTTAAGGATGCGGATGGAGGGATGATTAAGACGATAATGTCACTCACTTATTTATGATTCGGAGGTAGCGTGAATTTGAGATTGGATGGAGTGCGGGAGATAGTAAACATCATTATGTTTAACCCCACAAAGAAAAGGCGCCCTCGTGTGAAGATCCTTCAGCAAAAAATTAGAGGGAAAAACTCAAGTAAGACTTTGTTTAATTTGCAAAATTTGGCAATAGAAATTAAGTTTTGAGTAATAGATAATGCACATAAAACATTATCTAAAAGGCAGGGTTTTGGGGTGAGTGCAGTGTTGTTTTACCGATATGAGAAATTTTCAAGCCTAAACTATCATCTATATTGATCTCATCGGGACCACCGTAATCGTGTTGCTGTGAAGAGTCCTAAAATCGGACGTAATGTGAAGAGAAGCACCAATGCCCAATATTCAGGAGGAAGGAGCGGTCCGGTTGACATTTGTGTTGTTTGCCACAGGTTGAGAGAGCGTCTGCGATGGGTGTTGCGGTGAATTGGTTTGCACTGCGTTCTCATGAAGAAAACGAGCGAGTTGACAACAATCTTTGCTGTTGTGACCGGGGTGCTTGCAGAAGTTGTAGTAAGAGTTGGAGCGGGGCGAGTTGTTGCATGCCTCGGAGCACTGGTTTTTATTGCTGTTACGAGCGAAGTTTCTATTGTTGGTGTTCCGATTGTAGGAGACGCTTCCATGTTGTTGCGGAGGGCGATAGGAGGAGCGATTGAGTTGATTGGTATAGCGGACACTTAAGAGAGAGAGACACACACATGTATCTTCCTTCTTTAGACGGCGTTCATAGTCTATGAGTTTTTCATAGAGTTCGTCGAAGGTGATGGAGTTATCATGGATCATATACCAGCTGCAACTTCTTGAATTCATGTCCGAAGCCAACGAGGATGTGGAGAACGAGGCCACCTTTAGGAAAGGGGTGGTCGACAAGAGCGAGATCGTCGGAGATAAATCGCATCTCTTATAGGTACTCGCTTATAGAACGTGAGCCGCGTTGGTTACTGATGATCCCTTTCTTAAGAGACATAACTCTTGAGCGAGATTTGTTCGTAAGGAGAGTAACAAGTCGATCCCATGCTTCTTTGGATGAGGAAACAGAGAAGATATGAGGCTGGATCGTCTCAACACAACTGCCGAGGATAGCGTTGAGGATAATATGATCTTGACGGTGCCATTGATGGTAGTCTAGATTTTCAACATGCTTGGTAGTGCCGTTGACGTCGGTGATGGTCCTTGTAGGAAAGGATTTGGAGCCGTCGATGTGAACAAGAAGATCGTGGCAGATTAGGACCGATTGAATTTAGGATCTCCACACAATAAAATTTGTGTGGGAAAGTTTTATTGGAAAGGAGAATTTGGAGATGATGGAAATTGAGTTTGGAGAGGAAGCCATGGATAAAAAATTGAGCTTTTAATCGCAAGGCTCTGATACCATATAAAATCTAGGAGAAGACGGTTTTTAGGGTTTGTAACTTGATTGATTTTTATTGAATATCAATTGTGTATATATATACATTTTACATGATAAAAAATAAAAATAAAATAAAAACTTTCCTAAACAATAAAATCTAAGAAGTTATGGAAAGATTTTTTATCACAAAAATTTGGAGCATCCTCGTATACGATCGGCAGACGTCTGATGAAGGAAGGTCAGACGTCTGCTTGTTCTCTGGTTTTTCTGGAGACTAATTGTCAGACGTCTGTGCTTCTTTCATCAGACGTCTGGCTCCGATCTGTTGATTTGCCAGACGTCTGCACGAGATTTTTCAGACGTCTGCAGTTGTTCTATCTCCTTGTCGCTAATTGGTTTTCCTTGTAGAGTTCAACAAGCAAAAATATGGATTATTTTTTTTATCACCGTCTATGATTATACAAACGATCGATGTAGCATTCCGGAGTCTTGCGCTTCGTCTAAGCGGTATGTGGTTGAATACGTGACATTGATATTTTGAAACTGTGTCACCTTTGCTATTGCAGTTTGTTAGTTCATAGTCAAATGAGCTTTACCACCGCCGACGGTACCCAGCCAACTCAAGTAAGATTGTCTTCAATATTATAGTTAGTGATGCTTTAGATTAGATGGAGTATAGGGGTGGGGTGGGGTGGGGTTCAATTCTGCTTCTTCTGTTTTTCCAAATAAACAAACGGTTCTTGATTCTTCTCATACTGCCCTTAAATTTAGCTTGTATTCATATAGGACTCTTCGAGCCTGGGTTTTCATGTATCACCTTCAAAAATCAAATAAACTTACTCTTATTATAAAGGCTAGCAACATGTGCGTGATCGTATGTGGTGAGGAAAAAGGTAACATATTTTATGCACACTTGGGCATTGTTGAATTTTTTTGGACATATTTGATGTTCATTAGTTCAGGAAGTTTGTTCATTTTCCTAAAAGATAAGTATATTTTGTATTGTGCATTGTTGAAAAGTATAAGGTAATTTTATGTGCATGAAAGAATGACATGACATACTTTTAGAACCCTCTCATGGATTTTTCTTCTTTTTTGCATTTTCTAAATGAAAAAATGAGATTTTTTTTGCCAAAATCGTTTACTTTCTTTAAACAAGTATAATAAAAGTACAAATCTCTATCTATCTATTGAAAAGGAAGAAAAGATAAAAAAGCAACTCAATTTTTTTTAACAGAGGCCAATTCTGTAGCGTTGAGGGTGAATCAACCCTCAACATGTAATAAATGGGATCGGGTCTTAAACCTTACATTTTAGTTGTTTTTTCAATTGACTTCCCGTAATTCTCGCCATCGTCGTTGTTTTCGTCATCAGCAAGATCCATCGACATTCCAACATTGCTAATGTGTGGAGATTAAAGTGGTTGAAATCTCCATCTTTGTTGTAACGTTTCTCCCTATGGATCTTTTTTGTTTTATTTTTTGGAATAACTTTGTCTCATGACTTTCAAATTGCATTCTCAAATGCTTTGAACATGGCCTTGGGTGCAAAAATTGTCCAAATCTTTCATAATCTGAAATTCATTCATGTTGTTTGGTAATTTCATTTCACTAAAATGAATGTATATATTATCGGGAGCATTTCAATTTATTAAATTTAAATATATTCACAAACGAGGGGGCGATTATATATTTATATATATGAGCGCACACACGGGATTTTGATATAAGTGGGTTTAATCAATAAGACTCAAAGCTTATTGAGTTTTGTCTTATCTTATATTTTATACCCATACATCTCTTATAGTTTTTCTATACGAATGTTATCATCCTAGCTCTGATACCATATTAAATTTAAATATATTCATGAACGAGAGCCTTTGATATAAGTGGGTACCATCAATAAGACTCGAGCTTTGTTGAGGTTCATCTCATCTTATATTTTATACCCATGCACCTCTCATAAGTTTTTCTCATAGTTTTTATTCTAACGTGGGACTATTTGCAAACACATCTCAAGACAATTATATTGATTACCAAATCATACAAACAATATACATCAGATTTACAAATATTTATTAGGTAAAAAGCATAGGTTCACAGAACCTAATTAGTACCTTTTGCAATTTGGAATCATTTTTTAAAACAATATACATCAAATTTACAAATATTTATTATGTAAAAATTATAGGTTCACAGAACCTAATTAATACCTTAAATACATGTAAGTGCATGCGATTTGGAATCATTGTTTAAAACAATACACATCAAATTTACAAATATTTATTAGGTAAAAATTATAAGTTCACAGAACCTAATTAGCACCTTAAATACATGTATGTGCATGCAATTTGAAGTCTTGAGGCGTTAGAATTTTATAAATTATCTGTGCAGTTTATTTTACTTTATCTTATTTTATTTTATTTCTAAAACCGGTGGCTGAATATTCTACATTATATTGGAAAAGAAAAAGGTTTAAAAGTAAATGGGATTAAAATGTTTGTATATATCCACACTCTCTCTGAATTCTTTCCATCATTAAAGATAATTAAATTTTAAATAAGTTCAAAAGTTTGGAAGCTGCTAATTAATATATTCAAGGGGGGCTGCTGCAAAATTTTCTCTGTCAGACGAGGACAGGTTAATCCGCCGACGAGTTGCTTAAGAATTGTTACTCTTCTTCCTCTCTCTGGTTGCCACGTGTCCCCACAGTCTCTCTCTCCCCTCTGCTTATAGAGAGAGAGAGAGAGAGAGAGAGAGACGCCACTCTCTCTTTCGAGTCTCGATTCTTTCCATCATCCTTTTCCAAAAGTTTCCTCCAATTATTAGCCATCTAATTAATAATTTAATGGCGATGTTAAGAGCAGCAAAGCAAGCGATTCAAACCCTGGGATGTAGGGTTCCAAGCTCAGCCACTTTCACAAGGCAGCTGCAAGTAAAAATCTCATCTTTTTACTTCAAACTTAGTGAAACACAACTAAGTTTTTTAGTTTTTTAGTTTTTTTTAAGCTCTTTTACTGTAATTGAGCTTAAAGTAAGAAGCATCTTTTCGCTTCTTTGTTAGCCCATTGCTCTAAAATTGGGAACTTGGAGATAATTTCCCAATCGTATTTGCTATTTTCAGTATCATGAAGCTAGTGTTTAACTGTTCGCAACATAAAGGTCGCTGTTTGTTTAGTGTATTGGACATATTTTTGCTTGTTTAGCTGTAGAGATTTATATTTAGAGCTCTCAAATATAGTTAATTCTTCATTTTGTCTGTAGAAAATTGAGGAATGCTATGCTCATGATCCTCTTTTTAAGGGAAAAATAAATAAAAAAATAAAAATCCCTCAACCCTTACCCGAAGTCCATAACTTTGTAGTTTTGGTGTAAAGGACATTATGGCACTGCTTAAGAATTTTAGGAGTGAAAGAAAATAAGGACTGCTGAAAACTAATATCTTGGCTCAAATGCCCAGTTAATGGTAATCAACTTGCAGGGAAATGCTAGAATATGTTCGCCATAAAATCAAGTTTTTGTGCAGCAAGGGACTTGCCTGGTGATCTTTATTTATCCCACCAAGTGCTTGGATTAATGAGTCTTAGAGTATAGAAGTATTTTCCTCGACACTTACCTAAAGTTTTAGTAAGCGGAAGGGAACATAAGATGGTATAACCCAAATTCGAATTCTGTTTGGTGCCCTTTTAAAATAAATATAGAAGAATTAATAATGATAACAATAAAGGAGGCTCAACCTGCGGAAGAGCTTTGCTAGCTAGGAATATATTTTGAGATCAAAACTAAACACATAAATCATGTTAGCCTTTTAGTGTCCATCTTTTATATATTTATAGCAAAATTGTTGATTACTGGTTTCAATACAATGCAGGCTTCTCCTGGGAGCAAGAAGATTGTTGGGGTTTTCTACAAGGCAAAAGAGAATGCGTCAATGAATCCCAACTTCTTAGGTTGTGCCGAGGGGGCATTGGGCATTCGCGAGTGGCTAGAATCTCAGGGCCATCAATACATTGTCACCGATGACAAAGAAGGCCCCGATTCTGGTCGGTATATTAACATATCATATTTTCTCCTTTATCTTGATTTTTGCTTCTTCATCATATGTGGAAGTGATATTATATATGGTAAACATTAAACTTTTTCCAAGAGTAATGTTCAAATCAATGTCAGATGCGTTTTGAGACAATTGAAAGATGCATTTGGCATTTGCAATAATTGCCCAAATCCTTTGTGAATCTTAAATTCATTGATCATTAATTTTTATTTTCTATAAATGGAATGTCTCAACTGCATACATTGTACAAGTAAATTTACCTGATACATGAAATGTAACAATTGTATATATTTTTTTTCCAAAAAACTTTGTGTGTTCTTTCTCATTGTACGCTGTAAGTGCATTATCTTGAACCAAAATGGATACTTTATTGTTGTTGTTGATTGCATATAACACCCATCATCTGTGCCTCATTTAGCTCTTGCAAGTTGCAACCCTCAATTGGTTGATTAGCATTCAACACCTCTGAGAATAGAGTGGCTCTAAAAATATAAAATTTGATATGATTGTTGACTAATCCAAGAGTCTCAAGCTAAGTAGCAAGGATTCAGATAGGGACATGGGTGACATGATATGAGTGAAGATCCACAATTTCCAAAAGTCTAGGATATGATTTGTCAGGATATACTATTGTTTTTTGTTTAAATCTATATGCATAATAACAAACATTATCATTTTAGCTAATGCAATGTATGAATACAATAGTGTTGATCATAGATTATTGGTGTATTAGCAATACATGTTCGATGCACCTATAATACAACATAAATTTTAGGATGTCCAAAACGAGTCACAAGTATCATCAACGAATCCGAAAGAATTCTATACAAATACAAAATTTATATAGATACAAATTTGATACGGATACATATCCTCGATTACGATTTTTTGCACCATAGATCTCGGGTGTTAGTGAGCTATCTGTAGAGAAAAAATGGACAATCACGATGACTCTAGCCAGGTAATATGTTCGTTGAATGTATGAAATGAAAGAGTACCAAAAGGGTGCTAGTGAGCTATTTGAGAGGTTATAAGTACTGAAGGAAGTATAGAAGAAGGGTATATGCATTTAGCTCTATTTAATACCCACATCCTATTCATGCTAAACTTATTGTTTGTTTACTCTTTGTTCAGAGCTGGAGAAGCACATTCCCGATCTGCATGTGCTCATATCAACCCCATTCCACCCCGCCTACATAACAGCCGAGAGAATAAAAAAAGCCAAGAACCTCCAACTCCTTCTCACCGCCGGGATTGGTTCTGACCACATTGACCTAAAAGCGGCAGCCGAAGCCGGGCTCACCGTGGCAGAAGTCACTGGAAGCAATACGGTCTCAGTCGCAGAAGACGAGCTCATGAGAATCCTCATCCTTGTTCGAAACTTTTTGCCCGGGTATTCTTGAACTCCACAGCTATGATGAGTTGAGGGTTGTATTTCTATATTATATTATTCTAACATGCCCCCGCAGCTCGAGCACCCTTTTATGGGACAAAACTTGAGCTTTTGCATTGTGGTAATTTTTTGGAAAAAATAATCCACTTTAAATATGTGCCCGGTCGGAATTGAACCTGTGTTGTATTGCTCTGTTACCATCTTAAATTTCCCTGACTCCGCATCCTAACTCTGAAGTTATGAGGGTTGAGAGTTATATTTTTATGTTCTAACAGGTATCACCAAGTAATCAATGGAGATTGGAACGTTGCGGCTATAGCTTATCGAGCTTATGATTTAGAGGGAAAGACTATTGGGACCGTTGGCTGTGGGAGAATTGGGAAATTGTTGCTTCAACGTTTGAGACCGTTTGGTTGCAATTTGCTTTATCATGATCGGCTTAAAATGGAACCGGAGTTGGAGAAGGAGACAGGGGCAAAGTTTGAGGAGGATCTTGATGCGATGCTGGCGAAGTGTGATGTAGTTGTTGTTAATACGCCATTAACTGAGAAGACCAGGTAATTTTTCGCTCTATCTTTCTAATTCTTGGTGAAGTTAGTTTGATGTTTTCCTTGGTTTATGTTTGATGGTAATGAAATCCGCTTACCAAAAATTCAAATTATCTGAAGAAGTAAACCATCTGTGGCTGATAGATTGGTCACCTGATTCTACATAACTTTTTTTCTCTCCGAAAAAGCCAATTTAAGTTGATGCAGTATACAATTTTTACAACTTCGCTGAAATGATTACTGTTTGGAAGCTAGCTTTGAATAATTTACTTGGTTATCAATGGCCGTTTCTTTCATATTACCCTTTTCTCGTGGTGTTTTATAAGCTAAGTTGACATTGGTTACATTACTATCTTGTATTCTTCATGTTCCATATGCCGACTCCCTGATGACATTCCCAATACTATTGAAAGTACAGTTACGGCCATGATTATATTGTTGCTAGTAGTTACATGCTTTCTTTTAAAAAATGAAATACAACCTGACTATTAGTGAGATAGGCTTTATTATAGTTGTTGGCGCAAATATTACACTATTTCAATTCACTAGCCTTGTGTTTTCTTATGCCATTCTCAGAGTTTTCCCCTTTGGCCTCGAGGACTTCTAATGTGTGTTATTCTCCCTCATTTCGTGAAACTTTTGTATATCAGGGGAATGTTTGATGCAAATAGAATTGCGAAGATGAAGAAGGGAGTTCTCATTGTAAATAATGCCAGAGGAGCTATCATGGACGCTCAAGCAGTCGCAGATGCTTGTGCCAGTGGGCATATCGGAGGTATCTGTACTAATTTTTTCTTTCTTGAATGATGTTTCCTTATGTGATTATCAATGCATCGAGGTAAATGATTTCATATATTGTGTATCATTTATGCTGTGGGATTTAATATTGATGCAAGCTAGGGTAATACTTTGTAAAGTTTGATTTTTTTTAAAAAAATCATTATTTTCCTTAATCTAAGATTCAGTGTGAAAAATGATCTGTTTTAAATTTTATTTTCTTTCAGGTTACAGTGGCGATGTGTGGTACCCACAGCCGGCGCCAAAGGATCACGTGTGGCGATACATGCCCAACCATGCAATGACTCCTCATATTTCTGGCACCACCATCGATGCCCAAGTAAGCTATAACCTTTTATCAAATGTTTACAAAGTTTTTGGTTAATTTGAATAATTTATTCTAAACTACAGCCTTTTACACTGAGGGCCTGTTTGGGAACAGAGTTAAGTTTTGTAAACTGTGGTTTCATAAAGTTAGCAAAAGTTAACTCCAAAATGCTAACTTTGGCTTGTTTGGCAGCCATTTGGGAGTTGAGATAACTCCAAATTTTCAGCCTAAAACTGCAGTTATCTCAACTCCAATCTGATCAAAATTTACTAAACTCCATTTTTGGTGTTTGGGGCTTGCAAAACATAGTTTGCATGCCTTCTACCTCCACTTGAAAATAAACGATGGTTATTCTAACTTTGTATCCAAACAGGGCCTAAACTTGGTTCGTTATGCTTTTGCACGCATGCGCTTTTTCAGCTTTTTTCATAAAACAGCATGCCATTATTTTTTCGTTGAGGAAATAGTTGTGCGCTATGAATTTTTTTTATTGGAATATTTCAACAACCAATTTTTTTCAAACCACAGTACAACATCCTTTTTCTTCGCCCCCTCAAACTTATCAGAATAATGTATAAACGTTTGGAGAAAATGGACACAGTTGGAGTTATTTAGTTTGATAGGGAAGAGTAATTCGGTAAATAGGAAGCGTGTGCGTCATACGTGATGACTAGGTTCCGTTAATAAGAGAATAATGGCATGTAGTTTTGTGTCTAGAGTAGTTTTGTTAAAAATGATTTGCATGTAATGTTGCGAAATTAATTGTGGATTTTCCGTGTAATGTGCAGCTGAGGTATGCCGCGGGAACAAAGGACATGCTGGATAGATACTTCAAAGGAGAGGATTTCCCCCCACAAAACTACATTGTCAAAGAAGGGAAATTGGCAGGCCAGTATCTCTGAAGGAGAAATCACTCGAGACCGATTTCGATAAATTTGAGAATAAAGCCTGTATTTTCCTTGTATGGATCTGCTAAGTTCTAAGTTTTAGCTGAATAAAGGCCACCAATGTATTTGATCCTTCATGGGTCTTGCGAGTTTATTTGAGTTAATCGCTCGATGCGAGTTCTGCATGTAAAATCTGATTTCATTATCTTAGAGTTGCAACAACTATGGACACATGACATAAGGAATCACTGCACACGGTTGGCTGATGTCCTTCAAGCTGGCTACGACACGTGATTTGTTCCCTGCTCTTCTTTCCAACTTGGCTGATGTCCTTCAAATTTTCTGTTTTATTTTCATCAAATGTCCTTCAAATGGGAACAAAACATATTTATGGACATATAAGCAAAAAGTATATTTATTCATTCACTGAAAAAAAAGTTTCTGTTTTATTTTCATCTTTATATTGAAACTACAAAATTTTCAAACTATTCTACTACCTTTTCACAGTTGATTTAGCAATGTTAAAAGTTCTATTGTCGGTAAACTGTTAATTTTGCTCCCATTAAATTTGGTGTATCCACATCTTATATGAAATTTGGTGTAAAAATGATGGAATCACATGAAATTTGGTGTATCCACGTCTTACATGATAAAGATAATGATGATGAATGCCGATCGTTGAAAAAGATCGTAAATGGTGTATTTTTTCAACGTCACAGAAAATTCCTTTCTATGGAACCTATGCTTATTATTCTCATATATGATATAAGTATCAAAGTTTATATATTTTCTTTGTCTTCCTCAATTCATATCAATTTAGATCTAAATATTTGGTGTTCTTGTCGTTATTATCAGGAAAACATCATGTGTGTATAAGCAAAAGCTAAATAAAATTTTAACGAATGTTTCATTTTTATTTTATGAGCAATGTTAAAAAATGCTTTAAAAGAAGCTTTGAATATAAGATTGATTAATTTTAAATGGATTTTTTTTTTCTTTTTGAATGCATCACCGGAAGGGGGAGAGAGAGAGAGGGTACCGAGATGGTTATTATTTGGCTGGGAGTGAGTAATTTTCAAAGGATTTTTTACTTGAATGCTACATTAGAGAGAGAATGGGGAAGTACTCACTGCACGGAGTGAGAGATTCAGATACTCTGCTATTTTTTATTCCTCCTCTAAAATTTTAACGGTCGATATTAATGTAAAACAGAAGGTCTAGGGTTTGGTGGGTCTGGAAGGAGATCCAACGGTTCAAACATGGGCAGAGTAAGGTTCTTGTGAGGAGGAAACGGCAGAGGATCCTAATTCGAGAGAGAGAATAGTTAGCAATTTTTTAATTTAATTTTATTTTCTTTTGCTGGAAAAAGGGAGAATTTTATAGCCTTTTTGATGCTTTCATTGAAATTGGATTCTCAATTTTGGAACCCTCTTCTTTTAGCATTATAATATTAGAGATAGAGATAAATAGATTATTGAAACTAAATTAAGAATGAGCATAATATGAGACCAGAAAATAGATATATTTTGACTTTAGGAAAGAGAGAACACATCT
Organism: Agapanthus africanus; assembly: GCA_030015575.1. Lineage (NCBI taxonomy): Eukaryota > Viridiplantae > Streptophyta > Magnoliopsida > Asparagales > Amaryllidaceae > Agapanthus > Agapanthus africanus. The sequence goes on from JASDDO010000014.1 coordinate 14,834,726, forward strand.
ATCCGCTGTTCATCTATAGACTACGCTCAAAGATATCTGTTTAAATTTTTTTTTATTAAGTAGTCTTTACTTTTAATATATACATAAAAAAAATTAATAAATAAAAATCCAACTAACTCAATTTAATTGAAAAAAACTCAATTTATATATTGATGAACTGATCTAAAAATATAGAGTTTGATTTTGGATTTTAAATTAAAACGGTTGATATGATAGATTACACATGATGATTTCTAATAGTCCTCAAAGTAATTTTTTCAAAAAATAATTTTAGCTGAGATAAGGAAATAGTTTAAATATGACCAATCAAAAATTTGATCCATTTGGTTTAAGGAGTAGTGAGTATTGATATAGATACATATAGATATGCTAATTTAAAACTATCATAAAATGTAATTTTTAGCACAAAAGGGGATGTAGATTAAATGATAGAGCGCCTATTTAGCCTACAGGAAGTATGAGGATGGATATCTCGCATCTCCATTTTAAATTTACAATCTTTTTTCCCTATATATATTTTTCCTATTGTTTTCCCCATTTTTACTTAAGTTGTAATATGCAAATAATAATTTGGGAACTTTGGTATGGTCACCACTTCTAAGGCTCTCATGGATTATTCCATCACCTTATGTGTCCGTTGTTTTTTTTTTAAAATGTTGTGATCATGTTGAGCATAAATAAATGAAATTGTTTGGTCTTTCGTTTTCTTTTCTTTTTTGCGGACGGGATGAACGCAAAATATATATGATATCTTGTGATAAGAATATATTTACTTTAAATTATCATAAAAGAGGATGTAGCTTAAATGGAATATCGTTGACTTGGCTGGTCGGCCGTATTAGGATTGATACTTCACATCACCATTTTGATTTTTAATCTTTTTTCATTTTTTCTTCTTCCTATTTGTTTCCCTAATTTTTACTTAAGTTGTATTTTACACGTAATAATTTAGGAACATTCGTGGGGCCACCAGTTAATGCGTGGATTATTTAATCAACTCATCAATCTGTTTTACACATGATTATTTCTAATAGTTCGCAAAATACTTTTTCAAAATATTATTTTAACTGATATAAAGAACTAGTTTAAATATGACGGACCAAAAATTTGATCAATTTGATTTAAGAAGCAGTAAGTATAAGTATTGATATAGATAGATATAGATATGCTAATTTAAAACTACCATAAAATGTATTCTTTTAGCACAAAAGGGGATGTAGCTCAAATATATGGTCCACTTAGCCTGTGGAAAGTACGATCGATAATTTTACAATCCTTGTTTTCCCTATTTTCTTCCTATTGTTTTTCCCGATTTTACTAAAGTTGTATTTTGCACATAATAATTCGAGAACTTTGATAGAGTCTCTGCTTCTAAATTCCTCCTAAATTATTCCATAAACTCATGGATCCATTGTTTCTCTTTTTTCTTATTTGATGTTGTCATCGCCCTAAGCAAAAATAAAATGAAATCTTTTTATAAGAATATGTAATTAAAATTATCATAAAAGCGTAACTTCTAGCACAAAAGGGACCTGGTATTTCCACCCAGATTATTCCACAATTTAAAATTTTTCCATTTTTCTTTTTCCTATTTGTTTTACTAATTTTTACTTAAGTTGTATTTTACATGTAATAATTTGGAAACATCCGTGGGGCCACCGGTTAACGCCCTCCTATATTATTCAATCAACTCGTCGATCTTTTTTACGCATGATTATCTATAATAGTTCGCAAAATGCTTTTTCAAAAAATTATTTTGACCGTTTCAAATAATTAGTTTAAATATGACGGCCAAAAAATTTGATCAATTTTATTTAAGGAGTAGTAAGTTATAGATTTATGGGGAAAAAACTCAAATCTATATTTAACAAATTATAAAATCAATTATTAACACCTTCTCGTTTTTTTGTATTTTAAATCAATTAATAAATACTTCGAATTAAATTTCATTATTATTTTTTTATATATTTGTAAATATGGTTATACAGGGAAAAAATATTTATATAAATAATTAGCAAATTATAAAATCAATTATTATTAATAATGGAAATACCCAAAATCTATATAGATTGATATAGATTTTCTATATACATGTAGTATAGATTTACGAGGGAAAACCCCCAAATCTATAATACACAGAGTAATTTTATTAAGGAAGAAAGAGAAGGGAAGAGAGAACTTGCTTGATACTTACTTGAAGTTCAGCTCCGTGAAGTAGACAAACGAAGACCAAGCTTTTATTTATATATCAAAAATATTATAAATTTGGAAATATTACAAGAGAGTTGAAGAGAGTAAGAAAGAAAGAGACCGAGCTCCGAGATGATTACAATGGGAGAGGGCGTTATCTTTTATAGAAGGAGGGAAGATGTCTCGAAGAGTGTGGAAGGGTGAGGTGTCCCTTATCTCTTCGTAGTGGAAGGATGAAGTGTCCCTTACCTACCGATATCTTTATTAAAGATATTAAAGGTATCCAGCCGGTATGCAACTTGTCATTTTTCTACCGATATACGAACATTGTTTCCAGTTAAATGTGTGGGTACCATCAAAACCGTGTGCTGGTATGGTGCAGTCAATCTTTCAGGTATTTTTATAATTTTTATTATAGCCTTTCAGGCCTTATAACCATGGGAATTTTTATTTTATTATCTCCTTTCTTTTATCTTGGTTCAATGGTAAGCTCATTAAGTCTTTCCATAGCTGATCTGCTGATCTCAGGTTTTCTTCTGAATCTTGGGCTTGGTGCGCTAGGAAGCCACAGTCTTTCATTTCCACCGATCGAGTGGATTTTATAGAAGTAACGAGATAGTGTCAGAGCTGTCAAATATTTGCTCGAATTGTTTTTCATATGTTTGAGACATTTTTTCATCAGTTCTTCTTTCGAGATGTCAGGATATTTTCTCTGGAATGAAATTTTTAACTTCTGTAAAGGATTTTCTGTGGCGAGTTTTTCATTGATCCTTTTATTTAAGGATTTTGTTATTATTATTAATAGCCACTTTAATTTCGGCCGTCTTTTGTTCTTCTTTTATTCCTGTCCACCATTTTATCAGGAATTTTCTTGATAGAACTGGGATATTACCCTCATTAAATCATGTTGTCAACGTCCACCTCAAAATGTAAGGAATTTCATTTTCTATTAAGTAATATAATGTATTTTCACCTTCTTTAATTAAGATGTCTTCTATATTATAAAACCTTGGATGAGATTCCATCCATGGTATGAATAAATTAAACTTGCTCAGGTATAATTCTTAACTCTGCTCCTACCTTTTTTCGCCATTGTATAAACCAATTTGGAATACCTGACTTTATAATTTTAGGTTATCATACGAAACCAGGAATATTTTCCCCCTGGATTTACATAGTATGAAATTTTTTCGAATGCTTGGATATAATTGCAGTAGTTGCATTCATCGCTTATATCACCAATTTTGAAAGTTTTGGCTCTGTTGGGATGTAGAGCCCATTCATGCTGTTGATAAAACTGTTAGCAAGGCTTCATAGACCTGTCGAGTTTTTCCCGCTTGAAAAGTATATGAACTGGTCTCCATATATTTTTCTTTCAGAGACCAAGAATCATGCATTTGGGGAATATCATTCCTTTCCGAACAAATAATTGTTTCGGAGGTGTTTTTTTGAAAGTAATCATTTTCAGGTCCTCCTTCAACAATCTTTTTGAATGACTGAATTTGTCCAGAAATATTTCATGAACTGGATGATTCTTCTAAGCTAATATAGCTTTTTTTGAGTGTTTTGAGTGTTATGAACACTTATTTTCGCCGTCTTATCAGGCGTTCTCCATTCTGACTGGGCATATGACGTCTCAGATTCTACTTCGAATCTTACTGGTTTTGGTTTTTGCATTTTCAACCAATTTGAATAAGGGGAGTTAGAGGAATTATTATTCCTTTCCCGTACTCGGCCCCTGCCTAGGCCTTGACCCCTCGATGGACTCTGCATGAGAGTCCTGCAAGGATTCCTTAGTCAAAAAATCAGGAACGAAATTATTAGTATTTTTAATATACTCAATATCAATATCAAAAACTGCTAATTCAGCCTGTCATCTAGCGAAAGTTTGCTTTGATGCTAAATTTTTACTATCATTTTATATAACAGTTTTAGCAGCGCAACAATTAATTTTGAGCAGGAATTTTTGATTCAGAAGATCATCTTGAAATTTATAAAAACATTTAATGATAGAAAGAATTTCTTTCTTAATAGTTGAATAATTCAACTGAGCTGAATTCCATTTTCCAAAGGTAAATTTAATAAGCATTTCCTTATTATTATTAGGTTCTGCTTGCTTAAGGATACCTCCATATCCAATATTCGAGACATTTGTCTCCACAATTTTTTGCCAAGTAAGATTAGCAATATGAAAACAAGGTATGTTTTTAACCATTTGCTTAATTTTTTGTACAAACTTTGTATGATCAACTGTCCAAGGAGAATGATTCTTCTTGAGTCTGTTATATAAAATAGCTGCATCAATGGCTAGATTTTTATAGTAATCTGTCATGTAATTCAAAGCACGTAAAAACCTTTTGTAGTTGCTTTGTGTCTAGAATATTATCTGGGAACTTAGAAGCAAATTCAATACTTTTTTCAATTAGTATAATAGTACCATTGTCAATGTTATGTCCCAAGAATCTTATAACAGTTTGGAACAGTTTCATCTTTGGGGCTGATATTACTAACCCGTTTTTTATAATAAGATATTTAAAAATATTTAGATGTTTAAAATACTGATCTATATTATCAGAATATATTAAAATATCATCAATATAGAAAAGTATAAATTCCGTTTATGGATTAAATATAGAGTTCATAATATTTTGAAACTCAAATGGCGTATTTTTTAAACCGAACGGTATAACATTCCATTTAAAATTCCCAAAGGAACGGTAAAGGCAGTTTTATATTTATCAGATTCATTAATCTGACAATACCCATATTTAAGATCAAATTTTGAAAAGATTTTTGCTTTTTTAATTCTATTTAGCAAGTCCTTTTTATTATGGAGAGGATATCTTATCCATTTAAGCACTTTATTAAGTGGTTTATAATTAATAACAAGACGAGAAACTCCTCTTTCTTGTTCAGCAGTACTGTTTACATAAAATACTGTACAGCTCCATTGGAAGTAAGATTTTCTTATAAGTTTCTTGTCTAAGAGATTCTTGATTTCTTTCTTTCAAAGTTCAAGATATTCTTGATTCATCTGACATGGTCTTGCCTTAGTAGAAATATTATCCTCATTAAACTCTTCTATATAAGGAAGAGAAACAATATACTGTTTTCAATCCTAAAAAGCATTAGGAAGATCGCTGCATGTTTGAGTTATAAACTCATTTTCAAGCTTTTCAATCCTCCTTTTGACTGGGATTGACTTAAACTGTTGCTTAATCTGTATAGAAGATATTTCTTCTTTGATAAAATTTATTTGGTTTTCTTTTAGGTAAATGTCTTTTACCTCATTAAGAATTTTTACCATGGGATTAGTTATAAACTGAAATATTACCCTTTTACCTTTATAACTGGTATAAATTTCTTAAGAATCTATTTTTTCACTAGGCATAATTTTACTAAGGAATAGAGGCTCTAATATAATATGCCGAGTTATTTCCTTTACAATAATAAAAAGAGAAGGAAGACAAATGTGTTTGTTGCATATATTAACATTTGACACCTTATATGGTATAGTTAGGACGCTATTATCTACCGTACTCAAAATTTGAGTAGTTCTCTCGTGGTATTTAATAGGAATGATTTCTTCTTTGATGCAGTTCAGGTCTGCACCACTATTTACAAGAGCAATTAAATTGGGTATAACTAAATCATTTGTAACGATCAAAGTGACCTTTATATACCATTTTTGATTTAATACTAAATCAATAGTCTGAAGAAATTGATCTGAGAGGTTCTTTAGAGCTTCTTCAGATTCAAAATTCCTTCTTTCTTCATCAAACGTTTCTTCTTTGTATGGAGAACTACCTTGCATTAAGGTCTTGCTCTCAATAGTAGAGAGACTGGACAAAATAATTCCATTTTAAGTTTTTAAATCCTTAATCTCAATTTTGAGGCTATTACCCTCTTTTTGTAAAGCCGAAAGAGTCACTAGCTTATTTTCTCTCTGTTGTTGTCTCTTAAAATCTTCAGAGAGCCTATAAACATTCTTTGGTATAGGAGATTTCTTCTTTTCTTCTCGTAGAAGAACTTCAATCAACTTAGATTTCAACTCTGGTTGAATATCATTACCGTCTATAATTTTTAGAATAGCCCTTTTGTAATCTTTACTGATAACATTAATGCCTAAGCCATTCATATCAACAATTGCTTTCCAATAATTATCATCCCTTGTTTACCTCAATCAGAGCAAAGCTCTGTTTAAATTCCAAGGTGGGAAAAGAAGCAATACTTCTGTTTTTCTCCAATCAGAGCAAAGCTCTGTCTTGAAAATTAAAAATAAAATTAAAGTTAAAATAAATAAAGTAGCGTACTCTATAAGAGCAAAGCTCTGAAAAAAAAAAAGCACTGCGCAGTGCGCCGCGCAGTAAAAAAAATAATAAAAAATAATTTAAAAAAAAATATATAAAATTTTTTATTGCGCGACACGTGTCTGCGCAGTTGCGCAAACGCTGCACGACACGTGTCACGCGCTGAGGAGTTATGCAAAAAAAAACAGAATAAAGATTTGAGGAAATCTTTTCTGTTTTTGTTAAAACAATAAGATTTCTTCTGTAAAACAGAGCCCTTCGGATTAAAGATCCAACGGTGGGGAAAATTCCCCAAATCACTTAGAGAATGATCTCTTTAACAAACTTTAACTAATTTATGGGCACTATAAAAAGGACCCTAGACCTCATTTCAAAGCAGAGGAAGATCTGGCTAAAAAAAAAAGAGGTGAGAACTCTTGAGAACTCTTGAAGAATAAAAAAAAAGTAAAAACCTTTGAAAGAAGAGAGATTTCTCTTGTGAACAAGATCATGGATCTTCAATAAATAAATAAATAAATAAATAAAATAAAAATAGTGCCTTGCACTTGTTTTATGAACCATCGGTTCTTGAACCAAAAAGGTTCTTAAATTAATAGTGCTTTGCACTTTCATGATTGATTCCCTGAGATGAGAAAAACAAGAAAAACTTGTTTTTTCTTAGATCTAAATCAAATAGTGCCTTGCACTTGTTTTATGAACCATCGGTTCTTGAACCTAAAAGGTTCTTAAATTAATAGTGCTTTGCACTTTCATGATTGGTTCTCTGAGATAAGAAAAACAAGAAAAATTGCTTTTTTCTTATATCTAAATCAAATAGTGCCTTGCACTTATTTTATGAACCATCGGTTCTTGAACCTAAAAGGTTCTTAAATTAATAGTGCTTTGCACTTTTATGAACTTCTGGTTCTCTGAGATAAGAAAAACAAGAAAAAACTTGTTTTTTCTTAGATCTAAATCAAATAGTGCTTTGCACTTCTTTTTTTGAACCATCGGTTCTTGAATCTAAAAGATTCTCAAATTAACAGTGCTTTGCACAAATGCAATGCATTACTAAAAGGGCCAGGCCCAAATCAAAATGACCTGACAGGCCAAAATAAATTGCAGGGCAATAAATGGGCAGAGCCCAAATAAATTGATGCTTTGCATCCTTTATACAAGGGCAGAGCCCAAATAAAATTGATGCCTTGCATCATTCCTAAAAGGGCAGAGCCCAAAACAAATTGATGCTCTGCATCCTTTCTGGGCAAGACCCAAATAAAAATAAAAAAAGAAATGCAATGCAAAAGCAAATAAAATGTTGAACATTTCAACTGGACTTAGCCCAATTTTGGCCATAAGTCCTTAAATTAAATTGACTGAGCAAAATTGCTCTTCTAAATCAATTTACATCCGGTTCGAGGGTACATCTCCGAACTCCTTTGACATCCGTCGTTATAATTCCTCAACGACGTCAAAGAGGTGACGGGTCCCAACGACCACACATCGATATGACTGCGGGGTCCTTAAACTCGTGGACCGAAATGTCCATAAACTAACATCGGACCGGAACGTCCCTAAACTAATATCGGACCGGAACGTCCCTAAACTAATATCGGACCACCACGTCCCTAAACTGGAATATGGACCACCACGTCCCTAAACTGGCACAATAGAGCCCAAATGCTCTTTCGTCGGATCTAAACGGTCCCGTTAAGTTGATCTTAGTCTCAAACTGGACTAACGTATCCTTAACAAACGTTTGAGTCGATCTTAGCCTCAAAAATGGCTAACGTATCCTCCAAACAGACTTTAGTCACAAATTGGACTATGAATCTCCCAAACTGGAACAATAGAGCCCAAACGCTCTTTTGTCGGATCTAAACGATCACGTTAAGTTGATTTTAGTCTCAAACAGGACTATCGTATCCTTAACGAACGTTTAAGTTGATCTTAGCCGCAACGCGACTAACGTATCCTTAAACTAAAAACACCAAACCCAAATCTAAGTAAATACGGATTTGGACTAATCCACGTCCTACGGGCGACGGCATTACTCAGTCTCCGTATACAATCCACGGGCAACCACAAACAAAACAAACACACACGACACGAAGTGAAATTCTGGAGAAGGAGAAAGTTGTTACCGTGATGCGGTAGCGTAATTAACTGCAGGGGCTTGCGCCTGCAGGGAAGAGTGTCCCCACAATCAAAAACCCCTCACCCCAAGGGGGAATCTGACGAAGTCTGCTACATCGGCCGCATCCGTCTAAACCTCCGATACACGGTGCCATAAATCAACTTGGCATCTTCGGAGAGATGGGCGGATAAAACAAAATAGCATCTGCCCCGAATCTCAGTCACAGACGTCCTAACGTCTCGGCCGCCATTCGGAGGGGAACAGATTCTGGCACGCCCGGTGGGACCTCTTCCTCTTTCCACTCCACACTTCGTGTGTCGTGTTCGCGAACAAATCGCGGTTTGCTGTGATTGCCTATGGATTCAAGGTACTAAGATTTGGTGTCTTGCTCCGTGCAGAAAACAGAAGATCAATGGCTTCGAACTGCATCGCCCGCAGCGATAACTCTCGCTCCGTCATTGCTGGAGGAGTGACTTATGGGCCCCAAGCGGCCTCCCTTTTCAAAATGCCGGTGGAGCAGGTAACTCAGGCCACCACTGGATTATTCTTCGGAACCATGCTCCCACCAATGAGCTTCAACGCCCCAATGACATTGAAAGAAGCCCCAAAGAAGTCAGTCTCTAATCGGCTTACCACTGCTGCGACCTCTCTCAACGGGTCGTCCGACTCCACTGCTTCAGGTTTTAATGGATTAGACCAGAGCTCCATCGGGCCCATGAAGAAGCCTGCCATACCAGAAGGCGTTATCCCGAAGCGGATAGCCATCCCAACTCCCGTTCCTGGCAAAATCACCAAGGTTGCTTCCCATGTTCAGAAGTCCGCTTCTGACAAGTTGGTCGTCCCCGTTCAACGGACGTCGATCTTTAAAAAGCTGGTACCGGTACATTCTGACCAACACAGGGGGCATGAGGAGGTCACCCCTATAGCTGAAACAACTCCATCAGCACGACATGCCCGACGTCGCTACTGGCGCCGAGTGAGGAAGGCTGGGGGCAACTCCCCCTCTGGACTTACTCGTCCAACTCTAATGATTGAGATCGATACTGCTGTTCCAACCAAGAACAGTTTTGAACTGCTCAACAAGGTGCGCAGAAACTCTCCTACTGCGATGTTGAAACGAACTCCTTCACCTGTGGAGAATACTCCAGAGAAGAAGCTAGAGCAGCCCCCTCAGCGGCTGTCCTCTAAAATTTACAAAGTCTGGCGACGGGTCCAAGAGTCGGTGATCGATCAAGACTGCCTCCGACGACAGAAAAAGATGAAGGTTCGGCAGGGGAAGGATTACTCTGTCAAACCACAAAAAGCAAGAGCTACTTAGGTGCCTACTACAACGGCTCCCTTAACTCCAATCACTCAAAAAAGGAGGCCACAAAAAGCCCCTGTGAACATGGCGAAGCATAAAAGCGCTGAACACAAACGCCACAAATCTGGGGGCATGGTAGTGCACACTGTTTATATGGCTTCTGGAAAGGAAGAAAGCCGCACTTTTACGGGTCACCGACTGCTCACCCGATCCGTGACGAAAGCCCAGGAGCAACAACAAAAGCTTCAGGAAATGATGACTACAATGGCTGCACTTACCGAGCCAAAAGAAAGTTCAGGGGCATCATCAGATGAGCGTCAAGAACAAGAAACCGACGCTGACTTTTTACGCAGAGTCCTCGAAAAGAGGGACAAAGAAGCTGCAGAGCAAGCGGCTAACATAAAACAGATGGCGCTCCTCTTCCAAGATATGGTAGAGATGATGTTACAGCCGGACCCTCCTGCTGAAGATCCTCCGATCGTCCTTGAAAACGACAGGGGAGAAACGTCAAATCCTCCGCCGGCTCTATCAACAGCCAAGGAGGAGGCAATCTCCAAAGTTGACCTAGACGAATATATAGCCCAGCAGATCCGGGTTCATCAGGCGAATGAAGCGGCTGGGCAAATTGTTAGAACCGGACGACCGTATCCGAGCTGGTATGACCAAATCAGTTACCCTCCAGGATATACGATCCCTAAATTCCACGTATATAAAGGGACAGGGAATCCGCATCAGCATGTCGCTCAATTCAGGGCCTTATGCGGCAATACTGGAGGCGATGACAAATTGTTGCTACGTCAATTCGTCGGCAGCTTAGCAGAAATAGCCTTTGAATGGTATTCGGAGCTACCTAACGACTCTGTCAAAACATTTGCAGAGATGGAACTGCTGTTTACACAAAGATTCGCAAGTGCTAGTGAACGCACCCCGATTACAGCACTGATAAATGCCAGGATAAGGCCCGGAGAAACGTGGGTCCAATACGCAACACGATGGCGAAACCTACGGTCGAAATGCGAACAACGCATAGAAGAGGCACCTGCGGTAGGCATGTTTGTGGGCACTCTCGATCCGCAGGCGAACATCTCGCAATTCATGATGTTCTTCAGGCCGACCACCTTCCAGGCCTTGATCGACAAATTAGCCCAAATGGACCAGATGGGCCATAGACCGTCTCCTCCAAGACCCGATCCCCGAAATGAGAAAGGAAAAGCGATCATCGTCGCCAACGCTCAGCAACAGTCGAGCAACTCAAAGCCGGTCGCTCGCCAAAACGTGCGTCCACGCCCATCCCTCGAAGAGAGGCTAGGACGTCATTACTCGTTTCCTCAAAATAAAACGAGAAGACTGTTTGAGCTGGCAGTGCGTAACAGACTCATCAATCTGCCGAGTCCGAAGCGTCTGTCGCAGACAGGCGATCTTAATAATCCCAATTATTGCCCTTACCACCAAACGGTAAGTCACCCGATTGAGGATTGTTTCGTCTTTAAGGGATGGATCGAGGGTCAATACCTGCAAGGCAAGTTCGCGCTGTCTGAAAGCTGGAAGGTAAACCCACCACAGCCGCACTCTCCAAAGAAGACGGACACGCCGGGGGCAACTTGTTCTTTCGTCAAGGATGAAAACGATGGAGGAAACTTATCGGATGAATCCGAAGACTACGTAGCGACTTGTCATGTGATTTCTCATTCACTGACGGATGATGAGGAGGATCCTCGCGCTGAGAAATCAATGGCGGACCCTGAAACAGAAATTCCGCGGCCGTCAGACAAGTTGATCGATGCCGTCCTAAATGAAATTCGTCTGAAAGCAAAAGCCAATCAAGAGCATAAAATGGCTATACTGGAAAGAACCAAGGTATTCTCGTCAAATCAAAAGCCATACACTGCGGGTAAAAACAAATTCAAGACGAGGAAACGGTTCGCCAAAGCTCTATCAGTAGGAATGAAGCTACCGCCCTCCGAAGAAAATCCTTTCTCCGAGGTAGAGATGCACCCTAACTTCTGTTTATATCATCAGAAGATCATACATCCTACCGAAGACTGCGAATCCTTTAACTGTTGGTGGCAAGGGTATGTCGCTCAAAAGCGACACTTCGACAAGACAAAGTGTGAAGCTTGTGGACATCGGAAAAATGCGATAGATGAGCGCAAAAGAGCCACCGCCGACTGTCATATAGCCGACTTCAAGGGATCACAAATTATCACCTTTGGAAGCGACTCTGACGAAGAAGCTAGCCCCAACTCTTCCCTCGGGGAATCTATTTCAAAAATAAAGGAATTAAGAAGCTGCGAGAACGTTCAGCCATGCAATCGCATGCTACTCGGAAAGAATCCCGGCCCTGTAAACAAAGGATCGAACAAAAAGGATAAAAGAAAAGGAAAAAAGGCCCTCGTCGCCAGCACTCACCAGCAATCAGGTGACCCTAGACCGGTTGCTTGCTAAAGCAACAAGAGGCAATCCCTCCAGGAAAAGTTGAAACGTCCTTACTCGTTTCCGCAAGATAAAACAAGGGGACTGTTCGAGCTGGCAGTGCGCAATAGACTCATTAATCTGCCGAATCCAAAACGTCCGTTGCAGCCAGGCGACGTTAATAATCCTAATTATTGCCCTTACCACCAAACAGTAGGTCACCTGATCGAGGACTGCTACGTCTTCAAAAACTGGGTTGAAGACCAATACCAACAGGGCAAGTTCGCGTTGTCCGAAATTTGGAAGGTGAACCCGCCACAACCGCATGCTCCGAAAAATATGGACACGCCGGGGGCATCATGCTCATTCATAGAGAAAGCCTAACGGACCACTACGTCCTAAAACTGGATAACGGACCGAAACGTCCTTAAACTAACAACGGACCGAAACGTCCTTAAACTAACGGCGGACCGCAATGTCCTAAAACTTGCAAATGACCGAAACGTCATTAAACTACTCCCAACCCGCAGCATCTTCAGGCTGACGTTAAAAATAATAATAAAAAAAAAACGGTATGTCCACAAGCAAAATGGGCACGGATGAAAACCCGAAGGGGCTCCGTGAGTAAAAACAGCAGGGCTACCGGCGAGTGTTCGTGAAAACCCGAAAGGGCGCGACCTCGTTTAAAAAAAAAAAGAAGAAAAAGAAAAAAAAAGAATAAAAAAAAACGGTATGTCCACAAGCAAAATGGGCACGGATGAAAACCCGAAAGGGCTCCGTGAGTAAAAACAGCAGGGCTACCGGCGAGTGTTTGTGAAAACCTGAAAGGGCGCAACCTCGTTAAGAAACACTTATATGGTCCTCTAGACCCTGTAAGGAGAAACCACCTGCGTGAGATCCTTACGACTCACAAAGGAACAACACACTTAGGGATCCCCACGATTCCGAAGGAGAAGATACACTTGCGAGATCCTCACGACTCGTAAGGAGAACTCTCTTGTGGGACCCTTACGGCTCATAAGATTTGAAAGTCTTAAGTTGCAGAAACCTTAACCTGTTCTTAAGCAGCCTCCACAACCTTCGATATTGCCCTACAAGCGGCTCATAATGACCCTTGTATACAATCCACGGGCACGAATAAATATTTCCCTAACAAAATCCCGTCCGTGACTAGGGATATGCTTGTACAGCAAACAACACTTGTAAGTCCTCTCGACTTATAAGGAGAAAACCCTTTTGTAAGATCCTTACGACTTACAAGAGAACATGCATTTAGAAATCCTCACGCTTCCCAAGGAGAAAACACACCTACAAGATCCTCACGACTTGTAGGGAGAAATACCTTTGTGAGACCCTTACGGCTCATGAAGTCAAAAGCCTTAGCCGACAGGACCCTTAATCCTGTTTACTAAGCCACCTTTGTTCGGGATTGACAGAAGCAAATGATGATTCGCTCCTGGCAATATCCCAGTTGCAGCGATGCTGATGCCTAAACCGGTATCAAATTCCAAGTCCTTTCAAGGCAAATGATGATTCGCTCCTGGTAATATTCCAGTCGCAGCGATACTGATGCCAAGATTGGTATCAGACCCCAAATTCCCTACTCGCAAAAAAAAAGAAAAAAAAAATTAAAATAAAATCAGCGAGCCCAAAAAAAAAATGCATACGAAATAGCCGAAATGATGGGGCAACTTGCAAACAGAATCAGCAAGTAAAAATGTATGTATACAAAACAGCCGAAACGATTGGGCAACTCGCAATAAAAAGCAGCGAGTACAAACATAATAAATAGCCGAAATGATTGGGCAACTCGCAATAAAAAGCAGCGAGTAAAAATAAAGTAAACAGCCGAAATGATTGGGCACCGCGAAAAATAGCCGAAATGATTGGGCAATCGCGATTTTCGCGATATAAAAAGCTGAAATGATAGAGCATCGCGGAAAGAATAAAAAAGAAAATGAAAAAAAAATGGAACTTTTTGCCCTACAGGTGAAATCACATCGATCCCTGTATACAATACAGGGGCACAGATAAAAAGGGAACAATACCTTCCCAACAGGCTCCACCAGAAAGCGAAGCCAAATCTCGACGGTTCATAGATAACCTAGAGACCATCTCGACATTTGTCGCAATATTACAGACACGATGTCAACAAATGAAGCAAAGGAAGGTCCCTAACTTCAGGGTCTCGACGTCAATATCGACAACTTAAAGATCACCAACGGCGTTTCTCCTCACTCCAACTAGATGCAGACATGACGTCAACAACTGACCTCAGAATCGCAACGAAACGGAACCATGACAAAGTCCCTAGTTCTAAATCTCAATGGCCACGTCTACAGCCTGGAGACCAACAACGATGTGCCTCCTCATTCCAACAGGACACAGATGTTACACCATCAAGCGGAGCGATGGCAAAATCCCAGCTTCACCTCAGCATTCGTCTCGATACAGTAGACGCAATGTCAACAACAGCGTTCCTCCGCAGTCCAGCTGGAGGCAGATGCAACGTCAACAAAAGACCTCACGGTCGAAATAAAGCGGAGTAACGGCAAAATCCCAACTCCACCTTAGCATTCGTCTCGTTACAACAGACGCAACGTCAACAACGGCGTTCCTTCGCAGCCCAGCAGGGTGTACATGCAAAGTTAACAAAAGACCCCATGGTCGAAACAAAGCGGAGCGATGGCAAAATCCCAGCTTCATCTCAACATTCGTCTCGATACAGTAGACGCAATGTCAACAACAGCGTTCCTCCGCAGTCCAGCCGGAGGCAGATGCAACATCAACAAAAGACCTCACGGTCAAAACAAAGCGGAGTAACGGCAAAATCCCAACTCCACCTTAGCATTCGTCTCGTTACAACAGACGCAATGTCAACAACGGCGTTCCTTCGCAGCCCAGCGGGGTGTACATGCAAAGTTAACAAAAGACCCCATGGTCGAAACAAAGCGGAGTGATGGCAAAATCCCAGCTCCACCTCAGCATTCGTCTCAATACACCAGACGCAGTGTAAGCAAATGAAGCGAAGGCCACATTCCTAGCTTCAACGTCTTTACGGTAACTCACATAAAACCGGAAAGACAATCGGAGATCATCTTGCACCAGCACAGGGTGGTCACCACCTTGACGTTCGTCTCGATACAGCAGACGAAATGTCAACCTCAGCATTCTTCCTCCAACAGAGATTCGGACGTGACAAAGCAAACGAAGCGAAGGCCGAATTCCTAGCTTCAACATCTTGACGGTAAGTCATATAAAACCGGAAAGACAAACAAAGATCATCCCACATGGAGTGGTCACCACCACGACATTCGTCTCGATACAGCAGACGAAATGTCACTACAGCATCCTTCCTCCAACAGGATCCGGACACACCAAAGAAAACGAAGCGAAGGCCAAATTCCTAGCTTCAGGGTCTTGACGGCAAAGTTATATAAAACCGGAAAGACAATCGGAGATCATTTCGCACCAGCACAGAATGGTCACCACCTCGACGTCCGTCTAGATACAGCAGACGAGATGTCACCCCAATGTTCGTCTCGACACAGCAGACGCAACGTCATTAAACAAATGGAGCCACGGCAAAATCCCTAGTTCCAAACCTCGGCGGTTCACCAGCAACCTAGAGACAACCTCGACGTCCGTCTCGATACAGCAGACGAGATGTCACCCCAACGTTCGTCTCGACACAGCAGACGCAACGCCATCAAACGAAAGGAGCCACGGCAAAATCCCTAGTTCCCACCACAACATTCGTCTCGATACAGCAGACGCAATGCCAGCAAACGAAGCAAAGGCCAAATTCCTAGCTTCAGGGTCTTGACGACAACTCATATAAAGCCCGAAAGACTATCGGAGATCATCCCACACCAGCGCGGAGTGGTTATGACTCATCGGGGCTCTCCAAAATGAGCCTAACCTCAAGTAAAAAGCGGCATGGCAAATTCCTAGCGCTTGCTCTTCCGACGGTCAAACTGCCAAGGAGGATTGCTTGAAGACGTCTTGTCCAGCCCCCGAAGGGATCAGAGATACGGCAGTCGCAGGGCTACTCGAACAGCACGATTGCCTATCGAGGACTATATCAGCTTATGCGACGGTACGATGGCCAAAACCCTAAGTACCACCAACCTTAACGGGCTTCTGTCGTAAAGAGCAGAGGTTAAATGCGACGTTAAGATGTTCTTGCGAGAAACGTTCGATTCGTCTCGGCTTGTGAAAAATTGTCGAGGCGGCTCGACTCGTGGGATGAAGCCTTAGGCAGTGGGCATAAAAGAAGCCTGTTTCCTAAGCATTGGGACTCTGCGAGTTGGCCCAAAACGGTCTCTTGCATACCATCCACGGGTCTCTCTCTCCAACATCGAACTTCGACAAGGAGGGAAACAACTGCTTACAAGTCCTCTCGACTCGTAAGAGGGAAAAATTCTCTTGTAGGATCCTTATGACTTACAAGAGAAAACCACACTTAGGAATCCTCACGATTCCTAAGGAGAAAAACCCACCTACGAGATCCTCTCGATCCGTAGGGAGAAAAGTCTCTATGAGACCCTCACGGCTCATAGAGTTGAAAAGTCTTAGGCAGCAGATCTGAACCTGCGGCCTAAGCCCTCGCTATCTCATGAAGAAATCAAGAAGCTTACTCTATTACCTGCTAATTGTGACGACATGCTGAGAAAGAGGAAAAGCAACAGAAAGAGCACCCGATTTACGTTTGATCAAGTGTTCAGGACGTATTCATTCATGCATGGGCAAAAAGACTCAGGACAAAGATATATAATAAAGACAAGCTGGGATAAAAAAAATTTCCATTAATATTGCCCGAAGTTCTTACAGTCATAAAAACAATGAACGAAAGTTACAATGGAATAACCTCAGATCCAGGGCATGGATTGGGAAATTCAAAAGCGATCCTATCTATGACTTTCCAAGCCTCGCGGACCATCCTAGTGTGCTTCCTTTCGCGAGCACAAGCGTCAGGGTCCCTCTCGATGTCTTCCACCCCCCGATAAGCAGCGAGTATGGCAGACTGTTGAAAGACCTCGTGCAAGAGGTCAATAAGATGTCTCGCCGTCTCTTCGAGATAATGTTCAATAGGTACACTGTCACGCCCCGCTTCCCAGTGTACGGCGAAGTGGACGCGACAAGGCCCGCTATGTATGTACTCAGAAGTACATACGCTAAGCGTAGCTAAGCAATATAAATACACAAGAGTATAACAGAACAGCAACTTTTATTAATAACATTCTTTGTACAATGCATGAAAAGAAAATACAACTGAAATGAAAAGCAATGCCTAAACAGTGGCATAACAGAAAATGAAAATACTGGAAAGAACAAGGTACAATTATCTAGAGCTCTGGGTCTTCTTGGAACTGCTCCAAATCTTCACCGGTGGGCTCGATCTCAGCTTGATCCAACGCACCTGACGACATTCAAAGAAGGAAGAAATAGAATAGACAGAGTAAGAAGGTATCTTTTAAAGTTGTATTATATATTGATATAATGTTGAGTTAACGCTGTTGTTTGTAGCTTGGTACAGAAGGATGCCAGTGTATACGAGGGGGATCTCTATATGCTAGAGATCAGGGCAAAAGGAAGTACACGGAACCGTTATGCCACGGTACAACAGCAATAGGATTCAGGTTAGGTGTCTTAATCCGACCACCTCGTGCCACCTTTAACATATTCCGTACCAGTCTACCCCTTAAAACCCCGTAGTGTTTTGATTGTATTGTTGTATTGTATTGTATAGATTGTATAATTGGATGACTTTGCCGAAACCATGATATCAGTAAACGGATGTAACTGTATGATCATGTAAATGGAATATCCGGAGAGCCATGTAAATGGAATGTATATCCATGGTTCGGTTCGGTCAACTTGTATAGATTGATAGATTGAATATATGGAATAATGGATTCATGGATTCATGTTGATTTGTAATATTGTAGATTGTAGATTGTAAATTGTAGATTATAGATTGTACATTGTACTTGAATCATATTCAAGTCAGATTATCATGTGACTCACTCTGAGTCAGACAATTAGAAAAGTAAATTGAAGTCCTGATTGTTTTGATGTTATCGGTAACCGCTGCACATGGGCGGCAGGATTTGTGTCTTTTTCAAAGACGATTACCGTGTTGATAACACCGTTGTTAATTTGTCTACCTTAGATAGGCAAGCACACACTTCTCCGGCTCCCCGAGGCTCAAGAGATTGGTCCCGCTTTAACCTATGCTTACTAGGGTCCTTATTGTAATTTATAAAACTTGAGGGGGTTTTATGTAAAAATAATTTATATATTTTCTTTTTCTTCAAAATACACCTCAAGTATTTTATTATCGTATTTAGAGTTTTCATTGATGTATATTTTATCAATATGTCAATTCTAGTGAATAAATCCTAATTTCACAATATATGGTATTTATTTGCAATAATGAACTTGTATGGAATTTCATGGTATTAAAATGTAAATTCATATTTGTTCCAAAATATTGTTTTCAAGAAATCTTGTTATATTAAGATGTGTATTTTGAGAGGTAGGTCATTACCTCGTGAGATTTTAATCATGAATGATAACTGCTAAAAAAATCCGTTATATTATTATAGTTTAATATTGTTTTTAATCGTCAAAACTCGTAAAATAGATAAAGCAGTTAAATATTCATAATTAGG
This sequence comes from Agapanthus africanus, assembly GCA_030015575.1. Taxonomy (NCBI): domain Eukaryota; kingdom Viridiplantae; phylum Streptophyta; class Magnoliopsida; order Asparagales; family Amaryllidaceae; genus Agapanthus; species Agapanthus africanus. The sequence continues at coordinate 14,853,734 of JASDDO010000014.1, forward strand.
ACTCTAAATATTTTTCACAGATAGATATTTTCATGATGAAGATAACAAGAGGTCAAGTGTTGAGAGATCTTACCTGAAATGATCTAGAAAAATGAAAGTCGGCGAGCGTCGGGTTGTACGAGAAACTAAATATCTCGAATCTGAAATTTTTGCTACCTTGGAGACTTATTCTAGAGTGTAGAGAACTCAAAGAGGAAGCTCTGGAAATTTTTTCAGAATTTTGTACCGAACAGATATTGTTTGAGGAATTTTAGAAGTTCATGGCTATTTATAGGGATTTCTGGGATTAAAAAATTATTTTGCTACAGTAGCCGATCAGATCTGACCGTTGATTTGGTCAGATCTGACGGCCCACGGTTTACACATGTGAACAGTGTCGGGGGTTGGTGTGGATAATTTTTGACCGTTGGATCTTGATCTGACGGTCCAGATTAAAGGCAGATATATATATATATTAATTTTAATAATATATATAAATATATATATATAATAATAAAAATACGTCGGCAAGATCTGGACCATTGATTTTTAAATCTGACGGTCCAGATTTATTTCAGAATTATAAAATAAAATAAAATTATTTTTATTATTTAAAAATGTTTTATAAATTGTTTTTGGCTTTTAAAAATTATTTAAAAATAGTAAAAAATATTTTAAAAATCTGAAAAAATTATGTAAAATGTATTTTGATATTTTGTATCTTTTTCAACCAATAAAATTATTTATTATTATTTAAAAGTGTTTTAAAAATTATTTGTTTGGTTCTAAAAATTATTTAAAAATAGAAAAAAAATATTTTAAAAATCTGAAAAAATTATATAAAATGTATTTTGATATTTTCTATGTTTTGCAACCAAATTTGGTCTAAAATAGATCTTCTCATTGGTTATAAAAATTTCCCTTCGATAAAAAAAAAACATTTAATTTCTTAAAAATTCCCAAAAATTCCTAAAAATCATATTAATTCATTTTAAACGTGGAAAAATATTTTTAAAGTGTTTTCTACCAATATAAGCAGTAAAATAATTGTTTTGATCTCGAAAAAAATTATAAAATGTTTTTATTACGTATCTAAAGTTCACGGTCGTTACATACACAGAGTGCACCCTGTCCTCAGCGGCATCCAACGCCCTAAGCGGCACGCCGGAACAGAATAGGGGAAGCGCTTCCTAGATAGCTCCCACGATAAGTTTAAAAAGAAAGGAACGTCGGGGAAGCAGTGGACCGTCGTATGCGTCGAAGCGACTCATTATTTCAGCACACTCCTCGTTTGTGAATTCCCGATTTTGAGAATGGCCAAGTCGGCGGATGCCCTCATGAGAGATGATCTCGTTAAGAGCATACATGTGGGCGTTCATTGTTCCTGTGAAAGAGGATCGACAGAATTATCAAAAAGACTGATTAAGCAAAACGATATAATACACTGAGGAATAAAATGCCATCTTTAAGTTCCAAGATCCATGAAGAATTCTTAAGAGTTCTTCTATATGATTTGGGAGGAGCAAAGCTCCATTAATGAAATGAGAAAATACAGGGAAAATCTTTTAGAGAGCAAAGCTCTATTAATGGAACTCTAATAGGGCTTTCCTTAGTCTTCTATGGACCCCCTTAGAGCAAAGCTCTACTAAGTGAAACCCTAAATGGATCTTCTTTAGATCTGGGATCTATTGATAGCAATGCTCTTAAAATTGATTTAATTTAATTAAAATTAATATTTTTACCTAAAATTATCTAAAAGTTTGAACTTTTAAAAGTGTTTAAACAAGAGAGCAGGGCCCTGGGTTCTGAAAGTAAAATTTTAGAGATGAGAATCATCTAAGGGACCAAGGGTCCTATTTATAGGCATCAAGTGCCCTTTTAGCTTCCAAGAGATGGCGCGACGGTTCGGAGTCTGCCACCGCTGCGCTCACGTTAGGAGGCCACGTAAGCGCAACGGTGGGGGGGCATTTGTTTACCTCAATCAGAGCAAAGCTCTGTTTAAATTCCAAGGTGGGAAAAGAAGCAATACTTCTGTTTTTCTCCAATCAGAGCAAAGCTCTGTCTTGAAAATTAAAAATAAAATTAAAGTTAAAATAAATAAAGTAGCGTACTCTATAAGAGCAAAGCTCTGGAAAAAAAAAAAAAGCACTGCGCAGCGCGCGCTGCGCCGCACAGTGCGCCGCGCAGTAAAAAAAATAATAAAAAATAATAAAAAAAAATTAAAAAAAAAAATATATAAAATTTTTTATTGCGCGACACGTGTCTGCGCAGTTGCGCAAACGCTGCACGACACGTGTCACGCGCTGAGGAGTTATGCAAAAAAAAAAAAACAGAATAAAGATTTGAGGAAATCTTTTCTGTTTTTGTTAAAACAATAAGATTTCTTCTGTAAAACAGAGCCCTTCGGATTAAAGATCCAACGGTGGGGAAAATTCCCCAAATCACTTAGAGAATGATCTCTTTAACAAACTTTAACTAATTTATGGGCACTATAAAAAGGACCCTAGACCTCATTTCAAAGCAGAGGAAGATCTGGCTAAAAAAAAAAGAGGTGAGAACTCCTGAGAACTCTTGAAGAATAAAAAAAAAAGGTAAAAACCTTTGAAAGAAGAGAGATTTCTCTTGTGAACAAGATCATGGATCTTCAATAAATAAATAAATAAATAAAATAAAATAAAAATAGTGCCTTGCACTTGTTTTATGAACCATCGGTTCTTGAACCAAAAAGGTTCTTAAATTAATAGTGCTTTGCACTTTCATGATTGATTCCCTGAGATGAGAAAAACAAGAAAAACTTGTTTTTTCTTAGATCTAAATCAAATAGTGCCTTGCACTTGTTTTATGAACCATCGGTTCTTGAACCTAAAAGGTTCTTAAATTAATAGTGCTTTGCACTTTCATGATTGGTTCTCTGAGATAAGAAAAACAAGAAAAATTGCTTTTTTCTTATATCTAAATCAAATAGTGCCTTACACTTGTTTTATGAACCATCGGTTCTTGAACCTAAAAGGTTCTTAAATTAATAGTGCTTTGCACTTTTATGAACTTCTGGTTCTCTGAGATAAGAAAAACAAGAAAAAACTTGTTTTTTCTTAGATCTAAATCAAATAGTGCTTTGCACTTCTTTTTTTGAACCATCGGTTCTTGAATCTAAAAGATTCTCAAATTAACAGTGCTTTGCACAAATGCAATGCATTACTAAAAGGGCCAGGCCCAAATCAAAATGACCTGACAGGCCAAAATAAATTGCAGGGCAATAAATGGGCAGAGCCCAAATAAATTGATACTTTGCATCCTTTATACAAGGGCAGAGCCCAAATAAAATTGATGCCTTGCATCATTCCTAAAAGGGCAGAGCCCAAAACAAATTGATGCTCTACATCCTTTCTGGGCAAGACCCAAATAAAAATAAAAAAAGAAATGCAATGCAAAAGCAAATAAAATGTTGAACATTTCAACTGGACTTAGCCCAATTTTGGCCATAAGTCCTTAAATTAAATTGACTGAGCAAAATTGCTCTTCTAAATCAATTTACATCCGGTTCGAGGGTACATCTCCGAACTCCTTTGACATCCGTCGTTGTAATTCCTCAACGACGTCAAAGAGGTGACGGGTCCCAACGACCACACATCGATATGGACTGCGGGGTCCTTAAACTCGTGGACCGAAATGTCCATAAACTAACATCGGACCGGAACGTCCCTAAACTAATATCGGACCGGAACGTCCCTAAACTAATATCGGACCACCACGTCCCTAAACTGGAATATGGACCACCACGTCCCTAAACTGGCACAATAGAGCCCAAATGCTCTTTCGTCGGATCTAAACGGTCCCGTTAAGTTGATCTTAGTCTCAAACTGGACTAACGTATCCTTAACAAACGTTTGAATCGATCTTAGCCTCAAAAATGGCTAACGTATCCTCCAAACAGACTTTAGTCCCAAATTGGACTATGAATCTCCCAAACTGGAACAATAGAGCCCAAACGCTCTTTTGTCGGATCTAAACGATCACGTTAAGTTGATCTTAGTCTCAAACAGGACTATCGTATCCTTAACGAATGTTTAAGTTGATCTTAGCCGCAACGCGACTAACGTATCCTTAAACTAAAAACACCAAACCCAAATCTAAGTAAATACGGATTTGGACTAATCCATGTCCTACGGGCGACGGCATTACTCAGTCTCCGTATACAATCCACGGGCAACCACAAACAAAACAAACACACACGACACGAAGTGAAATTCTGGAGAAGGAGAAAGTTGTTACCGTGATGCGGTAGCGTAATTAACTACAGGGGCTTGCGCCTGCAGGGAAGAGCGTCCCCACAATCAAAAACCCCTCACCCCGAGGGGGAATCTGACGAAGTCTGCTACATCGGCCGCATCCGTCTAAACCTCCGATACACGGTGCCATAAATCAACTTGGCATCTTCGGAGAGATGGGCGGATAAAACCAAATAGCATCTGCCCCGAATCTCAGTCACAGACGTCCTAACGTCTCGGCCGCCATTCGGAGGGGAACATCCCTGTTGATATTATAATATTTATTGGAGCTCTTTACTGATAACATTAATGCCTAAGTCATTCATATCAACAATTGCTTTCCAATAATTATCATTCTTGTTGATATTATAATATTTATTGGAGCATTTGGTGGAGCATTCTGGCTCGTCTTCACTATCTGAAGAAGATATGGAATCTGATATTTCAGATTCAGATGAGATAATCATAATCTTATATATAGATTTTCATAATTTTTCATTTTCGATCTCTTTAATCTTCTTTTTTTTATAATATTTGTTGGAAAAATGACCAACCTTGCCACACTTATAACAAGTGGCAGAAGTCTTTGATTTAGACTTATCTAAACGCCTTTTATAAATAGGCATTTTCCATAATCTTCCCTCGATCCTTTTTTGGGTTTTTTGGAGGATGATACCTTCTTTTCCTTTTATAAAAAGGATTGGAAAGGGATTCCTTTTTCTTCCTTTTTTTTTTCTCGAGGAGTATCCATAGCGAATTGATTACAAAACTCATCCAATTCCTTTCTGCTAGTCAATCTCTGGTCTTTTAATTGATTTTTTAACTTTATGTCATTGCATAAAGTCAAGCCTTCTTGTACACAGGTACTTATTAAACGACCATAAATGTACATATTATAGGGTATGACTCCATCATACTGATTTCGTAAATTTTTACGAACCTTCTCAGCAAATAGATTGGGTAAGCTGTTTATAAATTTAGCTTTCCAATGCGGATTTTTGGCATCTTCACGTTGCATAACCCTGCTGAGAAAAATATCTTTATACCATCTAAAATGGGTTAAATTTGGACATCTTAAATTCTGCAATAAAGTCCTAATTTTCTCAGCTTGATTATTTACATATCCTGTAAAATGATCAAGAATTTTAAGTATCAAAGTATAAACTGCGTCAAAAACTTGGATATTATTTTCAAGTTTGATTGAGCTAAAAATCTTAGTTTTTTGAGTAGGGACAAGACAATGATCCCACCATCCTTTCAAGATTACTGTAAAACCACACGAAATAAATCTGGCTTCATCAACAGCGGTATTAACATGCTGTTTAGTAACTATAGCATACATAATCATTCGATGTAAACTATCATGGATTTACTTATCTGCTAATCCATCAATATTCCATTCATAAATGGTTTTACAAGAAAATGAATTTTGTATAACAGCTTCATTTTCTTCGTAAAGAACATACATTGGGGTCAGTCTCTTATAATAATGTTTATCAAAAACTCTTTTAGGATACTTGATAACATTGACATTTGCTTCTTCAAAAACATTTTGGATCTCAGAAATATTAATCTGAGGTTCAGAGATATTACTCTCAATGTCACATTCTGTCTCGTCTTCTGATATTTCAGAAGTTTCTCCTTCGAAAGTATTAAGTCTAATATTACTAAACTTATTTTCTAAAACTGCTATAATGTCTGAAAATATATTTTTATCTTTAGATAATTTGAATCCCAAAATATCCGTAGAGGGCTTGATAGGAATGTAGCTAGTATTACTAGCTGGCTTAATTATAGTAGGTGTTTTAACTATAGTAAGTGTCTGTAGTTTATTAATCAGGCTTTCTAGGGTAGATTCTATCCTTGTCAATTGTTGACCTATCACTTGGATATAAATATTCGTAAAATTGTTTTGCTTAAAAACTTTCTGAAGTTCTTTAAGCGTATTTTCTATTCTATCATCAATTAGAGACTTTATAAAAGTCGTTGCCTCAAAATTAGATGTAGACACTCCAGATAATCTAAAAGGTTCAACTGGAGGATATATAGATCTAACAGTCTTACCACTTGTGGTAGACTGTTGTTTATAATGTTCCTCAACAATATTAATCTTGTGGTCTTGTTCTTTGAGAAAATATTCTAAGAACCAATTAACAAAGTATATAATACATTGGTTTTCTTCAAAATGTTTATAAAACTGATCTTTGTAAAAATATTGTTGTTCTTTAGAAAACGATTTTGCAAACCAATTTCTAAAAGTAATATGCTTATTTTTCATGAATTCCTTATTAAGGAATATCCTAATAGAACTGTTTGGTGTAAAATCCATAAAAACTTACATATGAAAGCTCATCTCTAATGAGGTGGGAGAAGTTTTATTATCCTTCTCATATATTAGATGAGGAACAATCATCTCAGAAATATTAATGTCTCTAACTTCTCTATCTGATTTATAAAAGGAGTTAGGTCTAGAAAAAAATCTTCTTCCATTATATATAGAAAATGTGCTAGCGGTGTTTGGATTACCAGATATTCTAGTAATATTGTTGGAACCAAATTTTATTTCTATTTCTCTGTCGTCGGTATTATCTGATCGACCTCAGTATCTATGACTGGTTTAGGAAGAACCGCTGAAGTTAAAACCTATGATTCAGGAAACTCTATTTCTTTCCATTTTATAACTCTGTTGGTCGCAATACCAAAAGACAGTAAGTTTGTCTCAATTAAAGTGGTTTTACCACTTTCAGTTTTAGCCTTAACTTTTGGGGTTATGGTGGTTAGAACCTTAAAATAGATTCTGTAGACTATAAAGATAGTCTTAGATCTCTTCATGAAATTGTATCCATTTGTCTTTAAATTTAATATGACTGCCACAAGAAAATTTAGAACAGTCAAAGACAAAGTCAAATTAGGATAAACATCAAAGTAGACCGGTCCATGAAACAGACTAGTCTGCATAATTCTCATTAGGGAGGGTATCCAATCGAGGTATCTTGCATCTCTTAGAGAAGTTAAAATAGAAGTATCGAGACCCTGTAAGGTCAGAGGCTTAAAAGCCACTTGAATAAGTCATACGTGAAGGTACTTATAATACTTCTCGAATCTAAACACATCCTTTTCAGAAAGAATTTGTATTGTTTGTTCTGTGTTATCCACAGAAAGGGTTTTTCCATGCTCTTGATGGAAAGTCTAGACGAGAAATCAAACGTCCCGATATTATAAATCTCTTTTGGTGGAACATTAGGAATTGTTCAGTTAATAAAACTGCACATTTGTTATTACATTTTTCCTACTATTTCCATATTAAAAAAGGTCTTTATTATAATATATCATACATATGAGGGTTTATCTGTAAAAATAATATTTTCCATGTGATTGATATATTATAATTAGTATTTGGTAGGAAAATGTATGCAAATAATATCATTGACCAAATCTTAACTCTACTAAATATTATTTGAGTTGTTGTGCAGAATTTGCAGGTCTAAAATCAAGGAAATCCAGTTGTTAAAGTAAACCTGCTTAATTAAGAAACCAAAACTTAGAAGTCAAGTCTGGCAGCAACTGTGAGAAGATTTCCAAGTTCCAAAGGTTCCAAGGATCGCCAAATGTCACACAGAGGACATCACAGAAAATTGATCAAAGGCCCAAATTAAATGGCCGCGGATCCACGGCCATACCCTTCCTTGGGCCGCGGATCCGCGGCAATATTGAAGGTTTAGACTCTGCGCTTTTTGTGGGTGAATCTTTGCTGTTAACTTCCATATTTGGAAGCAAAGGTTCTGGCTTTGGGACTATAAATAAAGACCGAGAACCTCTTGGAAAAATTATCAAGCCGACGAGATCACGAAGTCCAAGAGGGCTCATGCATCCGGGCTGATCATCAACTGTTCGTCTACCTTCTTAGAAGAGATCGAGAAGCAACTAGAAATTGTAATCATTTTCTAAAGATTCAAGTGTAATGAATATTGTTGATTAATAAAGGTAGCTTTCTTTTTCCTATTCTATTTCTTCGTAGTTTAATTATGCAATTTCTTTCCATCTCTCTTTCTCCCAACATGCGCGAGTAATTCTCCGCTTGTTAGGGTTCGTAGGATTAGGGTAGGCTAATGGATGATGAACATCCCTAAACCCTTTTTAAGTCCTATAAAGTTTATGAATTTTATCAAAAGAATCATTAACATCCTAATCGGGCGCACTAACAATTCCTTGTTAGTTCCGACCGCGATTAGAGATTAGATTAATGATTGTTTTGGTAAAGGCTAGATATGAACGGAGTTCCGTGTCGAGATAAGGGTTAAGAGTGGGATTCCTTTTCCCTCTAGAAACCCTAATCTACACGCATCACTGTCGTTCTAGTTTTAAATCTATTAAAGGATAAAAAGGGTAACTTTTAATTAATCGTCCATAACTACTAAATCCTAACGAACCCTACAAGCCCTCTTATTATATTAACTACATCCCTAAAATAATCTAGATTTATATATTTTGCATTCTTGCTTAACGTAAATCTAGAAACCTTTCCACAAAATTCTTTATTCCTCCTCTCTTTTTCAACACATCTAAAGTAAAAGTAAAAGATTCAACGTTTCCCAGAGGACGACCCGTACTCACCTCGGTCTAGCTACACGCGACACCCTTCTGATTGCGGTTATTCTACAAACACTTTTTTCGTATCAATCAAATGGCGCCGTTGCCGGGGAAACGTGCGTAATTTTTATTCTTACTATTTGTGTTGAATTCTTATACGATCTATATCATAATTAAAACAAAACTGCAAATTGTATATTTAACGATTATTGTGTGTATTTTGCGAGGAAATCTGGAGTCACAGACTTGAGGAAACAGAAGACAGAGACATTCATCAAGATCCAGAGGAGTACATCAGGCCACAGAGCAAACTTTCACCACCTGATCCCTCCACCCAGCGGCGGAACCGCAGCAAAGGAGCTCTTTTGGCGGCGGAAGCGCGGCGGGAGAGAGGAGTTAGGGGTCCTAACTTCTCTGGTATCTTTCTCAACTCTTTCTCTCTCCTTTGAAATCCAATAAAATATCTTTTCTGCAGGATTCTTTGCAAAATATCGCCGCTAAAAAAATCATTTTGCAAAGTTTTGTGATTGGTTTTGTTTTGCATATTTTAATACGGACTTTAAGGAGTAAAGACCAAATCCAGATTAGGTGGGGATTTCATCACCCTTCCTAAGCCCCACAAATCACAAACCGAGCATCCGCATAACCCTATATTAATTTAAAAAAAATATCTAGACCAGACTCTAAGGACTGTCGCGCTCAATAAGGACAGAGGAAGGTCGTGGGTAATCTATCGCTTATCCGCATTACTTTTGTAGTGTTTAGTTAAGTGTGTCTAAGGCGAGTGGTTACTTAATTAGGACCACTACTTTCGTAGTGGGGAGCCTCCCACTCACCTGGCACTTACCTGGCTACAAGAGTAGTAAAGAGGTGGTAGAGGATTGATCCTGCGGCTTGTCCTTTGGAAGTCTAGGAGCGGTCTAGAGATTGGACCTAGGTAACCATAGTTCTAGGGCTGTTTGTGCATTGTTGTGTGATTTGTCCAAGTCCGACACATTTTTCAAAACAAACCAATTATTTTCTCCCCTTTTTACCCTTCCTCCCTCTTCTCTTCTTATAATGGGTGACCCAAACAGAAGAACACTTGCCGAGCTTTACTGTCCACAACCAGATAATTCTTGTTTTCGTAATCCCTTCGGTATACCGTCTGGCTCTTCCATGTCCTTAAGAGATCATATAGAACAAGAGGGAAGAAACCGTTGGCCACCTCAGTCTAGGTCTTATCAACCGTATCCTAATCCTACATCTGTTTCATTTGATACCCAGAATGAGGAAGCCCCTAGACGAATGTCCATTGCTGAGCATATAGCTAGGGCTAGAGGCCAAAGTTTCAACCCGGACCAATATCAACCATCACCTCCACTTTCCAAAGAAGAGTTTGATAGGTGGTTTTGGCATGTAAGATGTCCAATAGCTAACCGACCAACCCATATCAATATTCTTCTTATCACAATGTTGACCCTACTCCCACCCAATTTTCGCAACCATTCTATTCTTATCAATCCAATCCGACTTTTCCACCTTCTCTAGACAGTTCTTCTAATCAGTCATTTGGGAGTTTTAATTATCCACAGGAATTTCAATCTTATACTGAAACCCCTTATCAACCCAAGACTAGTCTGGAGCAAACATTAGAAAAATTTCTGGAATTGTCGAACCAAATTAGGAAGGAAACAACGTGGATGCAAGCAAAGAATTTCAAACCTGCCTAAAAATTTTCAGTATATGATTCGGGCATAGGACAAAATGAGAATTTGGGTAGTGAGACAGAACTGTATACCCTTCCTAATCAAACCTCCCTATTCCAGACTGAAATCCACAACTCCAGTTTCATAGATTCATCAAGTACACCAAATAGAATGTCTGATAAGTTGTGTGACTTTGTAGTGTTTGATTTACCCGATTGTGAAGGGTCCATTTCAAGTGAAACCATACCCAACCCTTGTGATCTCTACACCTCCACTCTTGAACCAAAACTGATTGAAAACCATACTTTTGATGAGGTGTTTGAGAATTTTAACCTTCACTTGAATGAGGTGATTTACGTTGGGGATATATTGATTGATGAACACAAAATTTTGGATGATTTTTTCCCACTAATTCATCAGATCCTTTCACTTCCTTGTGGTCATCATCTTGAGCCTTTAATTCTTCCCGAATCCCAAATACGTCTTGAAGTTGATGATAATGGTATACCCGAAGATCAGACCGAAATACAGTCTCCATCTTCCACATCTGGTTCACTACACTCGACATACCAATTTGTTTACCCATTTCACCTTCTACTTTCTCCGGTTCTTCTTCTGTTCCTATAGTTTCAGTGAGTTTTGATGAATCACAATCCGTTAATTCAAGTTCAATAATACCAGAAATTCAACTTGATTTGGATATTTTTGAATATGAGGTAGATGAGTTTTTCGAGTCCTCTACCTCAATGATTTTTAATGAATCAAGTAGGATAAATTCTGGTACAAAACTCTTTGACAGCAAAATGATCGATCACACCATTGATAAATATTTTGAAGAACTTTTTGCTGACGAACTTGATTTTTTAAACAATACGGATTTTGTGATTGATCGATCTCCACCTATAGAGGTTGAACCGCCACCATTCCTTCTTCCTAATCATTCACATTCATCCTCATTCTTTCTTTTCTCTAATTTAAAATTCAAACCCTTTCCAGACCACCTCTTATCCCTTCCCCATTTTTTCTTGACTCGATACAACACATTCTTCCACCGACCTATACGCTATACTGATAAAATCTTTGAATGGTTGGTGTTAACTTTTGATCTTTGTAAAGTCTTACTTTGACCAAATGACTCACCCCCTCTTAAAATGCTTCATATTGTCTAACTCATGTTTGAGGGGGGTATATTTTTGGCTCTTGAATATAACTTTTGTCATCAAATTAGTGAGCCAAAAATAAGTTTGGGGGAGAATTTTCACTTTCATATATTCTTGCCCCCATTAATAATGTCCTCCCAAGCTTACATATTTTTGTGATCCAACAGATAGCAACAGTGAGGAAACTGTTGAAAACAAGTTTGGGGGAGGTTTGTGCTTATTTACACATCACTTTGCATCATATTTTGCATAAGCACAACATTTTAAAAAAAAATTATAACAAAAGAGTAGAAAGTGAAAAATTACATCCAAAAGATAGGAATGGTTTAAGAAAATCAAGAAAATTAGAAGTTTTCTTAAACGACCTAGTTATAAGTAGTTTATGAGCTGTTGTCCCAAGGGTTAGTAAGATGAAGGAAGTCACTAATCTGAGGATAAAAATAAGTCTGAAAAATAGTTTCTATTCTGGAAGCCAAACATTTGAAAGTTGATACCCTACTATATGCACTTACACACGTCTTGAAACTCGGGATAGTAGAGAATACCTTGAAATGCTCTTGTCTAAAAGCCAAAGTATGAAGGAAATAAAAAATGAATAAAATATAAAATGGTGAAGAAAAAAAAATGAACACTGGTTTTGTTATCGCTAAGGCAGCAATAAAAAATATAGCGAGGGTGCTTCATCACCTAGTGCCTTAGACCAACTGGTTTGGGAGTCACTGCTAAGCCTTAGGTGGTGCAAGACGAGGAAAATACTATCACCTAATCAGCAAGCACATAAGTAATCGGTCGGTTAGTACCTCAAGAAGTATTAACGGTCGCATGAAAATGTGTGAGCAAATCCAACCAAATATTCATCAAATTAAAAAGTACTGAGGTAGATGGACAAGAGTATGATAGCTTGAATTGAATTCTCCGAGTGTAGGGATGTCTATTACACACACGTAGGGTTATATGATCGATATTTGGATAAAAGGTAGGAATGAAGAATAAAGACGATGTTTTATTGAGGGATGATGTGATTTCTAACATCTTTTCATGACTATTAAGATGTGACTCATGACAACTGAAAAGCTAGTGTAGTTGGAAACTCTTATTTTCAAAGTTTTTCTTTTATGGTTCTTATCTTTATATGTAAATTTTACCATCTCTCTTTTATTATAGGATTTTGTGGGTGTAATCCGCTGAAAACCCTCAGGAGACAACACTCCTCCTACTAGGGACACCTAGAGGTTTAACGGCTTGTTGCACGTGCTCAGTGCAATTGTGTTTGCCTACGAAAGTGTGCTTAGTTTTCTCCTTTCTTTTCTCCTTCTCTTGAATAAACTAGTTTGCTCGGGACGATCAAAGATAAGTTTGGGAGTATTTGTTCAGTTGATAAAACTGCACATTTGTTATTACATTTTTCCTACTATTTCCATATTAAAAAGGGTCTTTATTATAATATATCATACATACAAGGGTTTATCTGTAAAAATAATATTTTCCATGTGATTGATATATTATAATTAGCATTTGGTAGGAAAATGTATGCAAATAATATCATTGACCAAATCTTAACTCTACTAAATATTATTTGAGTTGTTGTGCAGAATTTGCAGGTCTAAAATCAAGGAAATCAAGTTGTTAAAGTAAACCTGCCTAATTAAGAAACCAAAACTTAGAAGTCAAGTCTGGCAGTAACTACGAGAAGATTTCCAAGTTCCAAAGGTTCCAAGGATCGCCAAATGTCACACAGAGGACATCACAGAAAATTGATCAAAGGCCCAGATTAAATGGCCGCGGATCCGCGGCCATACCCCCCCTTGGGCCGCGGATCCGCGGCAATATTGAAGGTTTAGACTCTGCGCTTTTTGTGAGTGAATCTTTGCCGTTAACTTCCATATTTGGAAGCAAAGGTTCTGGCTTTGGGACTATAAATAAAGACCGAGAACCTCTTGGAAAAATCATCAAGCCGACGAGATCACGAAGTCCAAGACGGCTCACGCATCCAGGCTGATCATCAACTGTTCGTCTACCTCCATAGAAGAGATCGAGAAGCATCTAGAAATTGTAATCATTTTCTAAGAATTCAAGTGTAATGAATATTGTTGATTAATAAAGGTAGCTTTCTTTTTCCTATTCTATTTCTTCGTAGTTTAATTATGCAATTTCTTTCCATCTCTTTTTCTCCCAACATGCGCGAGTAATTCTCAGCTTGTTAGGGTTCGTAGGATTAGGGTAGGCTTATAGATGATGAACATCCCTAAACCCATTTTAAGTCCTATAAAGTTTATGAACTTTATCAAAAGAATCATTAACATCCTAATCGGGCGCGCTAACAATTCCTTATTAGTTCCGACCGTGATTAGAGATTAGATTAATGATTGTTTTGGTAAAGGCTAGATATGAACGGAGTTCCGTGTCGATATAAGGGTTAAGAGTGGGATTCCTTTTCCCTCTAGAAACCCTAATCTACACGCATCACTGTCGTTCTAGTTTTAAATCTATTAAAAGATAAAAAGGGTAACTTTTAATTAATCGTCCATAACTACTAAATCCTAACGAACCCTACAAGCCCTCTTATTATATTAACCACATCCCTAAAATAATCTAGATTTATATATTTTGCATTCTTGCTTAACGTAGATCTAGAAACCTTTCCACAAAATTCTTTATTCCTCCTCTCTTTTTCAACACATCTAAAGTAAGAGTAAAAGATTCAACGTTTCCCAAAGGGCGACCCGTACTCACCTCGGTCTAGCTACACGCGACACCGTTCTGATTGCGGTTATTCTACAAACTCTTTTTTCGTATCAATCAAGAATCGTCCACTTGTTAAGCTGTTCCTCATCTGAGAAATACTCTATCAAATTAGAGTTCTTGATATGCTTGCTCTTATTACAAGCTAGCTTTGTAGATATGACCGATGATGATGATGAAGTCATGATAAATTCTACCCAGAGTTCTGAATAAATTAGCTAAAAAAGAATGATTTTTCTCTATTATATATAATCTTAAAATTTTTCAAATGAGTTATACTCAAGAATTATTAAATCTTAGTTTTTACCGATACGGTTGTCAACGTTTTACGGACTACCATATAAACAACAATTCCTGGCTAAGATGGAACTGCCTACGCTATTTTGGTGTCGTTCCATGAGTAATAACTAAAAAAATAATTTAAGAGTAAGTATTTATACTTGTAATTTCTTGGTTTTCGGAAGAAAGGTTGTCCCTATGAAGGGCTATGCCTTCCAATCCCGCTAGATTTCTCCTCGAAAGATATTACAGGAGCCATAATTGGCGACTTCTAACCTTGAAGTTTCAAGAATAAACAACAAACGAAGATCCAAGTCTACATAGCTTAAAGAAACATCATAGGTTTTTAAACTAAATATCCATCACTCCAGAAAGAAAAAAGTTCAGTCAATCATGGTTCTAATACCATACACAGAGTAATTTTGAAGTTACAAGTATAAATACTTACTCTTAAATTATTTTTTACACAAATCTATATTTAACAAATTATAAAATCAATTATTAATACCTTCTCGTTTTTTTGTATTTTAAATCAATTATTAAACACTTCGAATTGATTTTTTTTTAATTTTTAAATATAGTTATATAGGGAAAAACAAATTTATATAGATAATCAGAAAATTATAAAATCAATTATTATTGGAAATGGAAAAACCCAAAATCTATATAGATTGATATATATTTTCTATATACATGCAGTATAGATTTATGGGGGGAAACCTCCAAATATACAAGGCATGTATTATTATTACTATATAATATTATATTGTTAGAACATTACTATTACTATTACTATTACTATTAGTGACAAAAACCTAAAATAAAAACCTAAAATATAAACCTAAATTTATTAAGAAAGCCATGGTATAAAAACCTAACTTTATTATTATTAGCAGTAGTAGTAGTATTAGTATTATATTATTATTATTATTACTTTTACTATTACTATATTATTACTACTACTACTACAATTATTATTATATAGAAGATTCTTATTACTATCCCGCTAGATTTCTCCTCGAAAGATATTGCAGGAGCCATAATTGGCGACTTCTAACCTTGAAGTTTCAAGAATAAACAACAAATGAATATCCAAGTCTACATAGCTTAAAGAAACATCATAGGTTTTAAAACTAAATATCCATCACCCCAGGAAGAAAAAAGTTCAGTCAATCATGGCTTTAATACCATACACAGAGTAATTTTGAAGTTACAAGTATAAATACTTACTCTTAAATTATATTTTACTCAAATCTATATTTAATAAATTATAAAATCAATTATTAATACCTTCTCATTTTTTTGTATTTTAAATCAATTATTAAACACTTCGAATTAATTTTTTTTAATATATTTGTAAATATAGTTATATGGGGAAAAATTTATATAGATAATGTCACGCCCCGCTTCCCAAAATACGGAATACGAGGGGTTGACAAGGCCAGCCATGCTCCTACGGTCAAGGGATTATCCTGCCGTAGTCACCCTTCGGCTTCTAGCTTTACGTGGTAATCAGTAAACAATGCGCAGGCAATGAGAAATGCAGTAACTGAAACAAAACAAATACAAAGAACTGACCTGATGGAGGTAAAAGAGTATAACTCTGGATAGCTGATCAAGATGTCCGCGATGTACGTCTAGTCCTGGTCCAGGCTAGATCCACTCCTCACTCTGAGCATGCATACTCAGGTCGTCAGAGCGACACAATAGCAATATAAACATATAGATGCAAGTGGCAATTCGAACAGTGATAATAGATATATATAACAGTAAATCAAGACGGTATAGGTATGAACATGCAGTAACCAATGAAGTGTCTAATAAATCAGGTGAACGGTAAAGCGGTAGAATAGTATGCCAGGTATGTCAACACAGTACGTAATGTATATCAATCCTATTATCCCTAACAGTTTCTAAGTCTCACTGTACAGGTCACTAAGCCTATCGTCAGTCCAAGTGTGAGAGTCAACCACTCGCGAGTGTCCTCCACCCAAGGGTAGGACCCAAGGGCAAGGGACCACGGGCCCAAAATGTAACTCACGGTAATAATCATGTACCCTGTAAATCTCCATATATCTCCATATATATAAGCCGGCATGGGACTCCCGAGATTCTGTTGAACTCACACTCAAACTACCCCACACCCCGTGGTCTACATCAAACGCCAACCATAATCTCAAATACCGGTCGGTCCATGACAAGTCTGCGTGAGAACTGGAGACATGATCTCCATCAAGCACGTCTCGACTAATACCCAAGATAAATGGGCAGTGTCTGGTGCCTTATCTGTGGCACCCATGCAAGAGCTCCCATAAGTGTCCCATACCACTTATAGTCACACTTACACGCATCCCACAGACGTCGACAATGCAATAGAATAAAAGGGTTCACTGATTGTGTACAAGTACGTGTCATTTTTACTTATTCACTCATGCACGAACACTAACGTACTTGTCACAATCATCACTAATACCTAACACTGGGTAATGCACATGATCACTAGGTTATCAATGCAGTGATATATGTATGATATGATGAGGAAACAATATGTACAGCATGATTAAGATGTCGTAAATCAGTATTCTACCACTTGCATAATTTATCATAAATCATACGTGTATAGTTTAGCGAAACAATGAACGGGGAAAAAGTAGTATGTTTGATTATCTATCCAGCGAATTTGGTTTCACGTCAATCGGGTTTCAGGATCACTAGTTATGGCCATTTTATTTTAAGTGTTCACGGCTGGAAATCCGGTTTCAGAATCAGAAGTCCGTTTCACAACGCATTTTAACCCTAGTATGGATCAGAATTTAGCGACACTACAGTTAAATGATATCTAGGGTTTTCAATAAGGTTTTCAACGCAACAGACGGATTCTCAATCGTGTCTGTACGTCAATCGCGTCTGTACGTCGGATTCTCAATCGCGTCTGCCCATGGACTGTATATACATTGTCACTGTTAGGCTCAGTAGGGTTTCCGGATGAGTTCGCTCATCGGCCTCCCTTGAGGTCAGTCCATGGGCAGCCGTTACGCATATCTGCCTAGGGGGCTAGTAACGTCAGACCCCCAATAGCAGTATAAGTCGTGTCGGAGTGTAGCCCAATAACACCCTGAGATACTACTGGAGTACCTACCAGTAAATCTCCTGCCACGGCCGTGGGCTTTGTGTAATGGCTCTCCTAGACACAGCACAATCTCACCCCCAATACCGGGAGAGACGAATCCCCTGCCGATCCGCTCACGTGCCTCCATGTGGCTCGGGACTGTACCCAAAAACTACCTGTTTGTACGACTCCTTTGAGCCGTGGTAGGATAAAAATCAAAGCACAGTGGGAACTCACACGGGACAAATGACGACCTCAGGTCGATGTACTAACCTGTACACATGTCACCAGGGAACTGCTATCTGACGATATGTATAATACCAACTAGCAGATTCCCGGCGAGTCCTATCCGGTGTACTCATAACCCAATGAGCACCTGTATATATCTTAGGTGATCCAACTGACACCAGTGGCTTGTGAGACCGGCCACCACCCCTCGTCGGGGTCTCGACTGTACACACTAGTCTACTCCAGAGTATCGATGCCCTGTCTCGAAACTCCCACGACTAGGGACCACAATTAAGGATATGCTGATAAACTACCCAACTCTCACGTATATGATCGCCATCATATTGTTGGTATTAAAGCAAGATCCTAAGGGCTCTATCAAAGTGTAACAGTGATCAGTTACCTGAAACTGTACACGACTGATAAAGGCAAACCAGATAGCATACTATCATCTCGAGTAAGACTGTCCTACCGGTATAGGTCTTCCGCAATCATTGCAATCACGTGCCTGCGATCTAATAATTGACTCTGAGGGCACTATCACCAACAATCTCCCACTTGCACTTAAGGCTAATTATTGCAATGTTGTCTACTCACAGCCCGTGTGAAACCGAACATCCAACTCCTCTACTAATCAGTTTCATAAAGCCCGTTTGTAAAACTATTGTGTTCGAGAAATAGCCTCAGTGAGTGGATCCGCCTAGATGTTTCTTTCTATATCTCTCTTAATCTCAAGTTCGCGGAGAAAGCCTTCTCCCGAATTGAGTAATACCTGTCTTAGAATATGTCTGGATATCTGATGGGACCTAGTTCATAAATGAACTCCAAATCCAAACTTCTTAGACTGTATCGATCATTGAACCTAATCAGTATCCGGCACCATGCCTCCCACAGTATCCTCTTGGACCACCTGTCCATAATACTGTCCCTCGTTAGAGGGAAAACTGTAACTCTGACAATCACTCTGTCATCCATGTCACCTTTGAAGCCTGGAATGATAACCGTCTCCCGAAGGAGGCTGCCGTCATCAAATCCGTAGAACATGTACTTATGTTCTAAAACTGCTTCCTTATGTTTCTCCAGGATTGGATTAATACAAACTTATTGCATCTAGTGCAAAAACAACATCTGGTGTGGTACTTGACATCTCATGATTGACTCAGTTGCCTAAGCAAGTGATCTGCCAATCATGCACATCCCTCTCCCCTTTAGTCTGTAAGACACCTTTAGAGAGGATGACTCCATCACCTGCAGGTACACCACCATGCCAGGAGTCATCTATTCTAAAAACCATTAGAATACTGTCAAAGTACCCACATTGGGAAACTACCCAAATCCAGATCTAAAACCATAGATCTTGAAACCATAATGTCTTATATTATATCCATATCCTGTCTGGAGAAACAACTGTGTGACGACCACAGTACAACCGATCGTAGTATAGGAATTTTACTTCCTACTCTGTGTATGTCATCCAGATACCATGACATCACACCCTACTACCTTCTTAACAGATCCATCCCCTATTCTGATGAAGTCAAACCCATGACTTTCACATCAAAAAATAGATGATCTATCTCCGCTATAACTGCTCTAGTCTATAAATAGACATAAGTTACTTGCCCACTATTCTTCCGCTGCTCCCACTGACCACAACAACCCTCCTACCGGGTCTCATAGCCCGGAACAACAGTAGTGTCAAGTCTGGGTAGATAAGAACCTCCATGTCACCTTCCTTGAGGCTACCGGAGTACCTCTCGGGTGTCTGAGGTTACCTACCATATCTGCGGAGTGGCTAATGGAATGTCAAACCTGATTGAATATATAGGTCCTATTAAATTTTCCGTAATCGTTTGCAGTTCTGGAATCACTTCCAGTTCTACCATACTCCCACTACTGTTTTCTGAAAAAATCTATTTTACTAAAACTGTGGCGAGTCAAGAACAGTATCACTATTGATCTTCCAAATGGTAGAATATCAACCCTCGTCATAGCCAGGGTCAACCCACAAACAGCCATTACAGAAACGTGCCCTGAGTTATCCAGAGTCTGGTTTTAAGCATAAGCCGGACAACTCCCCGTACCTTAACATCGTTAAGATACGAACCATTCTATATCCAATATAGAAACTTTGGTACTTATTTAATTGGAACCATATTCAAATCATGCAGCTGTCTTCAGTGCATATCAACTTAATGGAAAAGAGGCTAATCAGCATTACTCAACTTAGGAATCCATCCAATTATGAGCAACCTGAAAGAGAAACAAGTTTCTCAAAACCATTACTATCATCTGAATACCAATCACAAGAATCTACATCTTCGATCTCTTTGAAGAATCCCGATACTTGTGACACCTGGTTCTCTACTTTATTCTTATACCCACAACTTCTCAAAACTTAGACCTTGTATTTCTACGAAACACTTGTCTAAAAACTAGAGAAGTCATAAGTAAACAGAACATAGTACGAGGACCTACCCCTTTGTCCTGATGGACACTGGACAGCATACAATACTCTGTATAAGTCCACTGAGTTGAATAACTCAGAAACTTATGCGTCGTAGGTTGAAAACTGTACCCTGGCGATTTCCTCAAATATCACCAATTTCAACGAATTCCGATATAATGAGGATAATTACCTAATTCCCAATAACTTACTCCCACTCATCATCTGTAAAACCATACAGATATGATAATGAAACCTGGTAAATACATACCATGGAGTAAGTATCCAATCGGGAAAACAGTTTTCCTTTAACAATGCACTGAAACATAAATGTTTCGTAGGGGTATCCTGGTATTCCTAGTAATGCCTCTTCCATAATCCAATTCAAGACTGTAACCGTATAATTCTTTGCCATCTCTCCAAATCCTTTTATTTGTCTTTATTCATTTCCTTCTGTACACCATCGTTAGGCTAAATGGTTTTCTTCCTTCCCTACCGTTCGGCACCAGCCTATGGTTTGGAATAAGACTATCCAGTAAGCATAATAGGTGTACCCTCCTAAACCAAGGAGTACTCACAACTTGAGAGAAGGTGATGATAAAAGACAACTGAATAATACCTTATTCCTTTAAAGGTGAAATAGGAGTGGCGATGAAGTACGCGGTTTTGGTCGTGAATGATAACAGTCGCAATTTACTTTGCGCTCTTTCTAATCCCTTTATTTCGTCTTTACATATTACCTTCTGTACACCCTACTTAGGCTAATTGGTTTTCTTCATTCCCTACCTTTTTGCACCTGCCTATGGTTTGGAAGAAGACTATCCAATAAGCGTAATAGGTGTACTCTCCTAAACCAAGGAGCTCTCCCAACCTGAGAGAAGGTGATAATAAAAGACAACTGAATAAACCAATTCTATTTCTCATGAACCTGGATCCATCTTCGAAGAAGTCCCTTCGAGTTCGTATATAACTATACGATGGATCTATCCAATGGAAGTGGATGTCCGTAGTAATACGGGTGTACTGAGAAATACAAAGGGTAAAAGAAGGAGTGGCAATGACTTATGCAACATAGACAATCCAAAAGCCAGTATTTTAAGAAGGTTCGGTCAACTTGGTCACTGAGTCATAGTCTAGGGTCGGTCAATGGTCGCTGCCAGAGAGAGAGAGAAAAGAAACACTCTACGTACACTCTAACCTAGATCAGAATGATTATCACTTTATCTAATCAGGAAACCTCCCACTGTCCTGTCAAATTCTCCTCCAAACCTAAAAGAAGAATCAATCGGGATCACCCGAAGAGTAAACCAACTCATCAGTGGGAATCGGGATCCAACTCTCATCGCATGATAACGTGATGGAATGCATCCACGTTACTCATACTCCAGAAGGTATGCGCATACTTGGCAAGTTTCAGTTTCTTTAAAAACTCCCGATATGATTTTTGCCCCATGCTCTTATAACCTTGGCATTAGGTCAAAATGTCATAAGTCACATGCCAAGTTCTACCCGTCACTATCTTGTTAATTTGAACCCACCCGCACATGCCCTTGGCATTAGGTCAAAATGGCAGAACGGCTGTCCCAAACCAACTCATCTATCTATGCAACAAATGAATACCCAGCAGCTACCAAACACTATACCTTGGCGTTAGGTCAAAATACATAGCTTGAATACTACTGAATACCCAAAAGAAATGACGGAGGGCTACGGCTGGTTTTTGGCGAAAAACCTTTAACGTAGTGAACTTGATATCGCTGAAGGAACCTGATAGCTTTTTAAAATATAGTGGCGAAAACCTTTGCCAAAGAGGTCACTCTCGGTGAAGGGATCTCGGCTCTTTCCTCGTGGAATGAGGTGCAGGATATTCCAACCGAATATCGTGGTGCAAAGCAACATGTAATCGACTATAGTGAAGTTATTACCCTGACGCAAACTTCTGCCCAAGGGGTCAGTCCCGGTGAAGGGATATCGGCCCTTGCCCTGTCGAATGAGGTGCAGGATATTCCACTGAATACCGCTATGCAAAACAAAAAGAAACGTCTTTGTAATAACACTTTTTAAATTTGTTCCAACAACTGCCAAATTGGTTTGTTTTCCTTTGCATTGATCAGAATCAACGCAGTCCCATCAATCAATCACACCAGAAAAGAACGAAAATAAAATGTACGTATATGCCATCCGCATTCGTCACTGGGTCCCGTCATCACCCGTTAGGTTACTTAACTAACGACAGAGCGGGGACTGGACTAGCGCGGGTGTAAAACATATACAATATCTAATAGTATATATGCCAATATACAATAATCGCTCCAGGTGTGATAATATGCAACATTACAGAAAAGTAATAAGCTTCACAGAACAATACATATAATCTGGGATCCCCGGGTTTCTCAGAGCCGCTGCTGAAACCCGACGTTCCCCTGTCGTGTGGATAGCCTGTGCAATGAAACCTAGACCCCTACGGGTGCGGCAAGTTACCCACCAAAACCTAAAGCGAGGCAGCCCCCTACAGCAAAGTGAATGGACCACCCTGCACTTCACGGAATCCGGTAATCTTGGGCACCCCTCCTTGGGTCAACCTATACCCCCTACGAGTGCGGCGAATAGTCTGCCAATTCTAGAGTGATGTCCCTCTGCCTCTCAAAGCCATGAGATGCGGACCCGTTGCCCCCCAGAACCCGGCTATCTGTGCACTCCGTCGCGGGGCAAAACCTAGTACAGTAATGAAAAATAGTACAACAGGTACATCGACCGCAACCTGGTCGTGCCCCAAAAGAATATTATACAACAGGCAGTGACGGCAGTCCACATGTTAGACGCTCGCCCCGCAATATCAAATGTACAAATAAACTCAAACTGCACTACCATTGCACACTGCTATCCACCATGACAAATCCGCAACATCACAGCACAACACAGAACATCAACGCGAATGTCACGTTCGCAAACCCGTCTAAAAGAACTATAGCAATCAGACGCGGTTTACCGATCAAATGACATTCCCGGTCGAAGATATAATGTAAGCACTGTAAACTAACATGTTTAAATTTCGATCGACTAAATATCATGAAGTGGGCCCCACGAACATCTGTTGAACAGTAACAAAATCTGGGCCCAAAAGATATATACCAAAAACCCCAAATTCCAGACAAGAACCCACTGTGCAAATTTGGGGGCATGATCTCACAGAATGGCCGCAGATGCGCGGTCAAACCATAGGTTTGACCGCGATTCCGCGGCAGTCTTGTCGAATCATGTTCCCAAATTTGTACGGTGTTCTTAGAAAACCCTGCACAGAATTCTGTGATATGTAAAATAATTTTTGGAACCCTTTAAAAATCAACAGAAACTGTGAAAATGAATTTTGCGGTTTTCGATATCCGGTTCGATCGATATTTTAAACGCGTTAGCACAAGTTAGTAAAGCAAAATGGTGAGGCTGTGATACCACTGTAAGTCTACGGTAGCGCCCTGGCCGTCTACAGACGCCAAATGCGGAACAAAAACTTTTTAACTGGCGCTATCGTATACTTTAACCCGGATCTGCCATTATTGCTAAACTAACAAACTGTAAATAGTGTAGAAAGGTTATACCGAACGATCCGAGTCCTTCGTTCTTTAACCATCATCCCACGCTCCGTTGCGGCTGCTCCGTTCTCGTCGATCTCCGATCTCCTCGTCCAGGTGGCACCACGTCAACGATTATTTAAATGGGCTCTCGCCTCTGACTCGAGGCAACTCGGTTGTCAAGTTTGCTAAAAGAGACGACCAAGATTGATGTAGAGAATGAGTAGAATACTTTGTCTCGTTACCTCCAAGGCTATGGACGAACGGTTGATGAAGTTGCCATTCGAAAATGAAATGGAATGAGAAATGAGTTATCAAATTTCCATGCATCCAAAACCATAGTCTTTTTTCCAAAATCAAATCAATCTCTCACACTTTGTCACAATAGGGGGGCCGGCCAAATAAATAGGAAGAGGGAGGTGATGGCAGGAGCAAAGAGGGTGACCACAAGGATAAATATCATGAACAAATATCCTTAGGTTAAACAAGAATCATTAATGTTAAAGCATGAGTCATTAAAACCTAGTGTGAACATAATGAATGAAACAAATGAGTCATGAAGCCTAGTCACCATCCTAGTCACCTCTTCTAGAAACTTCTAGAACCTTCCACACTCATCTCAAGAAAAGATAAATCCGTCTTTAACCGAATGTTAAAAGACGGCTGATAGAAAACTGGAAACTGGCAACTTCCAAAAGTGATCCCGAAACGAATTTCAGGATAACCCCGTAACTGTATAAATATATCCGCATTTGTATTACGACCGAATACAAATGCAACTGAGACAAAGATATTATATCTACTCAAAATAATACTCGGATCCGGCTTAAACCAAAGCCGACCAGTATTATCTGCCCGAAAAATGACACGTGCGTAAACGCACGTGCATTTTCCGAACCCTGCCATAAAACCATACGGCCTCTACAACGTTTCGCCCGAACTTGGGAAACTGTCTGTGGGGGACTCTAATGACTCGTCAGTACCCTGGCAGTGGATTTAACCACAAACCGTCAGCGGCACTAGCTATGCGTAACGGCTGCCCATGGACTGACCTCAAGGGAGGCCGATGAGCGAACTCATCCGGAAACCCTACTGAGCCTAACAGTGACAATGTATATACAGTCCGGTCCGTTCGTTTATGAGTATCGCATATCTGCCTAGGGGGCTAGTAACGTCAGACTCCCAATAGCAGTATAAGTCGTGTCGGAGTGTAGCCCAATAACACCCTGAGATACTACTGGAGTACCTACCAGTAAATCTCCTGCCACGGCCGTGGGCTTTGTGTAATGGCTCTCCTAGACACAGCACGATCTCACCCCCAATACCGGGAGAGACGAATCCCCTGCCGATCCGCTCACGTGCCTCCATGTGGCTCGGGACTGTACCCAAAAACTACCTGTTTGCACGACTCCTTTGAGCCGTGGTAGGGTAGAAATCAAAGCACAGTGGGAACTCACACGAGACAAATGACGACCTCAGGTCGATGAACTAACCTGTACACATGTTACCAGGGAACTGCTATCTGACGATATGTATAATACCAACTAGCAGATTCCCGGCGAGTCCTATCCGGTGTACTCATAACCCAATGAGCACCTGTATACATCTTAGGTGATCCAACTGACACCAGTGGCTTGTGAGACCGGCCACCGCCCCTCGTCGGGGTCTCGACTGTACACACTAGTCTACTCCGGAGTATCGATGCCCTGTCTCGAAACTCCCACGACTAAGGACCACAATTAAGGATATGCTGATAAACTACCCAACTCTCACGTATATGATCGCCATCATACTGTTGGTAGTAAAGCAAGATCCTAAGGGCTCTATCAAAGTGTAACAGTGATCAGTCACCTGAAACTGTACACGACTGATAAAGGCAAACCAGATAGTATACTATCATCTCGAGTAAGACTGTCCTACCGGTATAGGTCCTCCGCAATCATTGCAATCACGTGTCTGCGATCCAATAATTGACTCTGAGGGCACTATCACCAACATGTGGCTCATACGAAAGGTTGGAGTGTGACGGCTTTAGACTGAAGGTCAAAGAGATTGGGGTTGGATCAGTACAGGAAGTAAGGGTGAGCAGCAAGGGACTACAAGGGGAAAAGAGAATGTATGGGGAGGATAACGGTCGATACATCATGTGAATCAAAAATCCGAAGGGTCAGCTAACTCGGAAATTTTACTATCAATTTCCCCTCCCAGAAGGATCTCAAACGAAGCATAGACGAAGGATGAAGGGTGGCCCATTCCAAAGATCAGGGTGCGGTACTTTTTAATCGAAACGAGGGTTAAAACAATACAAGAAGTAGGGGTGGACAGTCAGGGATTTCAGCAGGAAAAATAAATGTACATGAGAAATAATCAAGCATCAAGTGAACTAAGAAGATCGGAAGATTAGCGAACTCAGCAATTTATTTCATTCCAGGAATTTCAAAACAAAGCACTCTAGAAAAACGAAGATGGCCCTAAACTATACATAAATTTATTTGGCCAGAGAAGACAACATTTAAAAATTCCGTCAGTCGCGGTTGTGGAGGTTCAGCAGGTTGCGGTAGGCTCGCGCGCTCAGGTAGGGACGTCCATTTCCATAGCGCCTCGCAGGGACCGCCATTGGGAGTTCTTCCACCACAGTGTCTTGTTCTTCTGGTCCTTCTTCCTCGGCTGGAGCTTCTTAATCGAGGTCTGCTTCCATGTGATTCTCTTCTTCTGGATTCTCTTCCATGGGATTTTCCTCCACTGGATTTTCTTCTATCGGGCCTTCCTCGGGATCTTCCTCTACCGGGTTCTCTTCAGGGTCTTCGTCCTCTTCGTCGGAATCGCCTATCATGTCAACCTCTGGGGCGGCGGCTCCTTCGTCCTTGGAATCGCTGATTCCGAAGATGACCTGGGGACCGTTGATCTCATCGTCAGAACTCATCATCGTGCGGTCTAAGGAAACGCATGACTGTGCATCCTCATCTAGATGCGGCGCTGCTCCAGGGTGGGCCATGGCCTGAAAAGAAAGAGTCAGGATTAGATAGTGGAACATATTGAGGAAATAACCCAGGATACAGAGTACAAGAAAATATGCGGTAGGAAAGGACGGAAAAATAAAAATAAGAAAGTGCTGCTGTAATGAATAGTATAAATAAGGGGAAAAGCAAGAGAATGATGCATACATGACGATTCAAGGTTTTATTGCATTCAACTAAAAGTTCGACGGATACAAGATTTCAAACGAAAGGAAATTTTATAAAAGGGTAACAGCATTATTATTGAAAGTAGAAGACATAATAACTCTTCTTTGATTTCTGGATCGCTGCAATCTTGTCACACGGGTTGAATCCTAAGCTGGGTCCACACTATCCTCGAAGCTCGATCTACGAATAAATCATCACTTGGCAGAAGTGGAGAGTGTGGACGAGTCTCCTCCTTGTAGTTCCTTCCTTTTTGGGCAACCGTTGATAAGATGTTCGCTGGATCCGCAAATCAGACATTTCCCTTGGGCGCGGTGACAATCCCTCTGAAGATGTCCTGGTCTCCTGCAGTACCCACAACATTGGGTCTTCTGCTGCTTCTGTCTCGGGGGAACAAATGGGCGCTTCATCTTCTTCTCTTTTCTTCGTCTAACAGGGATCCCTTTACGATTGAAGACTCCCGCTGGTGCCTGATTCACCTGCCTTCTCAGTCCTTCAGCTAACAAATCGTTTGTTCGCTCCTGGGCTTCCTTCAGACCTTGCAGTACACTCAGAATCTCAACGGTCTGATTCTGGGGAGTGGAGATAGAGGAAGAGTTGTTGGAAGACATGGTCCTGAAACGACAATTTTGAGAACGATATAAGGTACAAGCTATAAGAATTCAAATATAATATGGACTGGGCAAGGAATCAAGAACATCGGGTGTGATGAAATTCATTACAAGTGGAAATCAACTGTAAGGCTCTAAGTCACTTAAACAGAGTACGGTAGTGTAACCATGATGTAGTTCACAATTACAACCACGTAACTTTGCCAAGTCACCCGAAACCTTAACGGATGGATAACAAAACACACAATGTGAATATGGATCAAGAATAACAAGTTTACAATCTAGACCGAGGAATGTCTTAGATTGTCAAGCTATACACGGAAAACTGC
Organism: Agapanthus africanus; assembly: GCA_030015575.1. NCBI lineage: Eukaryota > Viridiplantae > Streptophyta > Magnoliopsida > Asparagales > Amaryllidaceae > Agapanthus > Agapanthus africanus. The sequence continues at coordinate 14,881,914 of JASDDO010000014.1, forward strand.
AATCCCAATCGAAGCAAAACTTGGCTCTGATACCAACAAAACCATGTCATGCCCCGCTTCCCAAAATACGGAATACGAGGGGTTGACAAGGCCAGCCATGCTCCTACGGTCAAGGGATTATCCTGCCGTAGTCACACTTCGGCTTCTAGCTTTACGTGGTAATCAGTAAACAATGCGCAAGCAATGAGAAATGCAGTAACTGAAACAAAACAAATACAAAGAACTGACCTGATGGAGGTAAAAGAGTATAACTCTGGATAGCTGATCAAGATGTCCGCGATGTACGTCTAGTCCTGGTCCAAGCTAGATCCACTCCTCACTCTGAGCATGCATACTCAGGTCGTCAGAGCGACACAATAGCAATATAAACATATAGATGCAAGTGGCAATTTGAACAGTGATAATAGATATATATAACAGTAAATCAAGACGGTATAGGTATGAACATGCAGTAACCAATGAAGTGTCTAATAGATCAGGTGAACAGTAAAGCAGTAGAATAGTATACCAGGTATGTCAACACGGTACGTAATGTATATCAATGCCATTATCCCTAACAGTCTCTAAGTCTCACTGTACAGGTCACTAAGCCTATCGTCAGTCCAAGTGTGAGAGTCAACCACTCGCGAGTGTCCTCCATCCAAGGGTAGGACCCAAGGGCAAAGGACCACGGGCCCAAAATGTAACTCACGGTAATAATCATGTACCCTGTAAATCTCCATATATCTCTATATATATAAGCCGGCATGGGACTCCCGAGATTCTGTTGAACTCACACTCAAACTACCCCACACCCCGTGGTCTACATCAAACGCCAACCATAATCTCAAATATCGGTCGGTCCATGACAAGTCTGCGCGAGAACTGGAGACAGGATCTCCATCAAGCACGTCCCGACTAATACCCAAGATAAATGGGCAGTGTCTGGTGCCTTATCTGTGACACCCATGCAATAGCTCCCATAAGTGTCCCATACCACTTATAGTCACAATTACACGCGTCCCACAGACGTTGACAATGCAATAGAATAAAAGGGTTCACTGATTGTATACAAGTACGCGTCACTTTCACTTATTCACTCATGCACGAACACTAACGTACTTGCCACAATCATCACTAATACCTAACACTGGATAATACACATGATCACTAGGTTATCAATACAGTGACATATCTATGATATGATGAGGAAACAGTATGTACAACATGATTAAGATGTCGTAAATCAGTATTCTACCACTTGCATAATTTATCATAAATCATACGTGTACAGTTTAGCAAAACAATGAACAGGGAAAAAATAGTATGTTTGATTATCTATCCAGCAAATTTGGTTTCACGTCAATCGGGTTTCAGGATCACTAGTTATGGCCATTTCATTTTAAGCGTTCACGGCTGGAAATCCGGTTTCAGAATCGGAAGTCCGTTTCGCAACGCATTTTAACCCCAGTAGGGATCAGAATTTAGCGACGCTACGGTTAAATGATATCTAGGATTTTCAATAAGGTTTTCAACGCAACAGACGGATTCTCAATCGCGTCTTTACGTCAGGAGGTATACACTGTTCAATACTAGTATGTCAATTCTAATTCTGTTGGGACTGTTATACGTCCCGATCTTTTAAATTACAGATTAAATAGCAAACGATGACGAAACATGATGAAACCACTTGTGTTATCTAGCTAACAAATTTACCTTTAATAAACAGCAGAGTTCTGCAACATACGAGTTAAGGAAACAAGGTGGTACCCATTACAGGACAGTAAGCAATAATCAGAGTCGCTCTGGACTGCAGTCCAGAGTCGCCCTCCGAACCAAATATCATCACGATTTAAGTACAGAAATCATTAGAAACTTGCATAGAATTATAGTTCGTTGAGTCGGCTTCGATTTAAGCCCTCGAACGCATCATTCCAGTATGTACATAATTTATGGTGATTTTAACGGTTTTCAGATACGGGAAAATTCCAGTTTTACAGGTATATTTGGAGGTAATCGTTTTAGTCGTTAACAGTCGTATTTTTCAGTGAAATTTATACAAGATGTTCGTCACTACATGGGCCAACATAAACAATCCAATTCTGTCAAAATAGATGAATAATCTCATTGGGATCATGCATCGAACAGGTATAGCACATAATCTATTGGATATTGTAAACTTGTAATCTATATGATATAAGTTTGTAACTCGAATAGATTAGCATGTAGCAAGTAAAAGTACTTGCCTGGAGACGCACGGCAGTGAAGGCAGCGGTGACACGGCACGGGCACGAAGTAGCAATAACACGACGAGTCTCGGCTAGGCTTGGGCTTGGCTCGAGCTTGGTTCTTTGACTCGATATCTCGGTGGTTGCGACAGACACTGTGGCTCTAGCAGGGAGGAGAGGCGCTGAGAGGGAGAGAGAGAGATTTAGAGAGAGAGTGAGTTAGACACACAGAGAGAGATGTAGAGAGAGAGAGAAGGGGGGAGACAGAGAGAGAGAGATGTAGAGAGAGAGAGAAGCAGAGGTTGAGAGAGAGGGAGACGCAGAGAGAGAGAGAAGGAGGGCTTGGTGGTGGTGAGGAGGTGGTGCTCGGGTCGAAGAGGCGGCTCGGGCAGTGGGGAGCTCGTCGGCGCCGTCGGGGTGCAGGCGGGGTTGATGGGTTGGCGAGAGCGCCCGGGTGCAGGGGGAGCTCGATGGGTTTTGGGGTATTGGGTGGTGGTTGCAAGGAAGAGCGAGGGAGAATGGTGAGGAGATGAGGGCGGTGACGAGGGGGCCCGACGAGGTGGCCGGTGGCGTGGGGTGATGGCGACAGAGGAGGCGGGGCGATGGTGATGAGGGGTGCAGGTTCTCGGGTTCGTTGCGAGGTCGGCAGCGTGGAGGAGGGAGAGGGAAGTGAGGTGATGGTCGAGGAGGGGAGGTGAAGGTGGAAGTGCGCTCGGGAAGGACGTCGGCGGTGATGGCGACGGCGAGCGCAGGCGTGGGCGTGGACTCGAGAGAGGGAGAACGCGTGTTTGTGAGTGAGAGAGGAGTGAGGGAGATAGGGGAGGAGATTGGGGGGAATCACGAGGGGGTAACGGCAAGGCGTGGGCGTGGGCGTGGGCAACGGTGCTGCGACGTGGGCGCGAGCGTTGGCGAAGGAAGCGGCGAAGATAGCGGATCGCGTGGGCGGGAAAGAGGGAAGGAGCCGTTGGGGAAGAAGGGTTAGGGGCGAAGCGGGTCGGGTCGGGTTCAGAAAGTGTGGGCTTGGAGTATGGGCCGGTGTAGAGGAAAGGAAATCAATTGGGGAAAAGAAAGAAGTAGGCCGGGGATATAAATTTAATAAATTCCTTTTTTTTATAAGTTGGGCTGAGGAGCTTGGGCCGCAGGAAAATTAAGGTTTGGGTTTAATTTTTAATAAAAGTAATGGGCTGGGGCTTTGAGAAAAGAAATAGGGGAGTTAGGCTGGGTTTTAAGAAAAGGATTAAGTTTATTAAAAAAGAATGGGCTGAGGGAATTAGTTGGGCTGGGTAGTTAAGGAATAACGGAAAAAGAAAAGAAAGGATTTGGGTGTTGGTGTTTAATGGTTTTTTTTTTAAAATGAATAAATAATAATAAGTAAAATAAAATTTTATAAGTTAAAGAGAAATACGGATATTGGTATATAAAAGAACCGGGTATTACAGATAATTAGCAAATTATAAAATCAATTATTATTGAAAATGGAAAGACCCAAAATCTATATAGATTGATATATATTTTCTATATACATGCAGTACAGATTTATGAGGGAAAACCCCCAAAATCTACAAGGCATGTATTATTATTACTATATAATATTATATTTTTAGAACATTACTATTACTATTACTATTAGTGACAAAAACCTAAAATAAAAACCTAAATTTATTAAGAAAGCCATGGTATAAAAACCTAACTTTATTATTGTTATTATTATTATTATTACTTTTTCTATTACTATTACTATATTACTACTACTACTACTACTACAATTATTATTATATAGAAGATTCTTATTACTATTACTATTAATAGCAAAAACCTATTCTTATTCTTATTCTTATTATTATTATTATTATTATTATTTATATAGATTCTTATTACTATTACTATTAATGGCAAAAACATAAATTTATTCTTATTACTATTACTAATCTTATTACTATTATAATTAATGGAAAAAACCTAAATTTATTCTTATTAATGTTACTATTTATGGAAAAAAACTTAAATTTATATATATATTCTTATTACTTTTACTATTAATGTCAAAAACCTAAATTATTAGAACATTACTATTTGTAACATTTCAGAAAAATAAAATATTATTTTTGGGAAGTTAAATAATTAAATAATGAATTATTATAAATATTTTAATGTGTGAAGATTAGTTTTAACGAAAAGGGTATAATTATATACCGATAGTTTGGAAAACATTCGGAGAATTCATTTGAACTATTGATTCTGAAAGGGGTTATAAAATGGAGCATTCATAGATTTCTTATTATTAATTATATTCTATGTTAATGCTAAACTCGATTTATTTTTCACTAATCTTGCATTAAGCTTGATTATGCATTATGGCACGCACCATGTCATGTTTCAAAACACATTTTTGAATTTCTATGAACCATGGCATCCATGTGTTTCTTTTTATAAATGGGGTTCTTGGTTTTAAATTTGAAAAGAAAAGATAAAGGAAAAAGGAAAAGAAAAGAATAAAGAAAGAAGTATGGGCAAGAGAGAGAGGGTGAGGGGTCATTGACCTTAGCTCATTTGTGATGGTCTTCATCATCTTCATCATTTTCTTCTACTCTTTTCCCTCACCATGACTGCCCTCTTCTTCCACCACCTCTACCTCCTCACTACAATCCCAAAACCATATCAAAATACCATATTCCCTTCATTAAAAATGTGCACAAGCTCACTACAAACATGATGGATCAAGAAAGTTGGGATTTTGAGCTCTAGGGGATTCTTGAGTGACAAATGAGGTATAATTCAAGACTTCTAGCTAAGTTTCTAGTGTTTCTTATTTTCTAGTATGGTTTAGAGTTAAGATATGGTGGTTTAGCGAGGTTTGAAAATTCCAAGATGAGGTTTTGAGGATTTCATAAGTTGTGATGGTGAAATTTGGTGTAATTGGTAACTACAAACCCCCCTTAGTATTAAATACCTAGATCAAACAGAGCCTAGACCATGCAATTGGATTTAGATGTTGCAATGTCGGTTTTGTGTATAATTAGCGCATACAGGAAATCTGGGATGACCTGAAACATTTACTAGAAAAACTAGCAACCCCAGAGATCTAGATGGACCACTAGAAGACCACCCTGCAAATACGAACCCAATCCGAGCAGTCTGGGCCGAGCAGGCCGGTTTTGAGGGGTATGTCGCCTGGTCATTTGTGGGCAATGGTGTCAAGGTTTCTTCCGTAGCTCACATACCCCATATATAACCCCAATGTATTGTTTGTTTATCCTAATTTCACCTGACCAAAAATCTGGAACCATTTTCTTGAGTTGCTGTTTTGATTTTGGCTTTTGCATGACTTGAAACTTTGGATATTTCGTTTTGTCTCGGTCACTTAACGTTTGTACGTCGATATCGGGAGTTGTTGGTTATTCTTGCATGCGTAGACCATAGGTTTTAACCTATGTGTGATTTGTGTGCCGTTTTGGTTTTCGTGCGCGATTTCTGTTTACGATGCTATGTGTGTATATATGTAGGTACCCTCATATGGACTTTGAACAATAAGTATGAGCGTGGAGTCATCGACTTCGGCAAGTAAGGATCAAGGTGAGTAGATGTATATCTACGGGGGAAGTCGGGTGGATGGCGTATAGCACCCTCGCAATTTCGTAGCATTTGATGCGTTATGATATATATATATACTTATGTATTTTATGAGATGTGTATACTTAGAATGAAATGCTTTAGGTGACTTTGGTTTGGATTTAGTTTAGTTGGTAGAATGATTTTTTTAGATTAATTTCTTAGTCGCGAAACCCTAGAGTATAAGTTGATACACACACACACATGCACACACGTGATATGTCTTTGGTGTATATGATTATATGTGTATATATGTGTGTGTGTGTGTGTGTGTGTGTGTGTGTGTGTGGATGTGTTGATACACACACACACACACGGGTGATGAGGATAGTATATGATACTTGGAGATGAGTCGATATGATCGGGCATGATGTCGTGGGATCGGTTATGTGATTGGGTCATGTTATGAGATACGACATGATATTTTAGCGGATCGATGGGCGATGTGTTTTATTCACATGCGGATAGATGTTATATGATATTGGTATGTTCTAGACTTAGAACGGTACCCCTAATTCAGGATATGATGATAATGATACCAAATGAATAATGAGATAAATGTGATATTTGACCCGTACCCCGATTTGGGATGTCGTACGGTGGATTTTACCGTACGAGATATAAATATGATGATTGATCCGCACTCTTGACTCGAGGATGTCGTATTATATATTTTATCGTACGTGACGCTATTGAGGCGGGATCACCGACTACTAGCTATATCGACTCGGACTTAGGTGGTTTTCCTCTTTCGATTAGTCTCTTAGTTTCGTCCTGTAGTTTACTTGGTAGATGTTAGACTGGGCTCGAGTCATACTTATTTTCAGAAATTAACGAATCGTGAGTATTTTCAAAAGACAACCCGAGGGATATTACGGATTTTCAAAGGACGTACATTTTCTTTAAAATACCGTAGCCCCTATTTTCTAAAAACTACGACTCGTGTTATTTCAAATGCCAAAACTGTATGACTCGTATATATAATGTATATTCTTCATTATTGCGTTTACTATTAATTCTCCGTTTATTCATGTTGTTCTCATCGCATTGCATGTTTATACCTATGTTTTCTTTAGTTATTATGAACCCTGTTGTCAGGACTCCCGCGCCGTTACCGATGATGCGTATCTCTACATACACTCGCTTGCTGGCTCACACACATTATCATCGGTAATTTCCATGTCACGTACACGTTAGAAAAACATTACTTCATTGGTATAATTGTTAACTGGTAGTTTCAACATAGTACCGGTACGCTTGCTTTCATATGCTAGTTTAGATATTATAATTCTTACTTAGATACTTCATGCATGCATATATATTCATTGTCATGCAATATTATGGGGCTTTATGCCAGTAATTCATTGTTTATTGACTATCGATTTTGGGATTTCGATTTTCAATGAGATTTCTGAATTTGGAGAAACCGCAGGAATTTTATAAACTCATTATCATTTCTAAAAATAGAAATTTGCGGTTTTCTCGTGATATGATGTGAGAGGTGTCCACCATGAGTTTTCTCGGCTCTTGAGTGGTATCTTACACCCGATTCGAGGAGGAGGAGGAACCGTCTGCGGGTGCATGGTGGACCCGGTGCGGTACCCTTGGAAAAAATGGTCACAGATAATGGTGTTGAGCCCGGCAGGGGAGCACTACCGACCGGTTATTTATGACGCGGCAGATATCCGAAGGATACCGACGTAGTCGTGTGATTTGATGATATGGGACAGTCCTGATTGCCGGAGCTCGAGATATTGAGATTTGATGATTTGGGCCAGTCCGGATTGCCGGAGCCCGGGGCCAGTCCGAATTGCCGGAGCCTGAGATATTGAGTCATTGAGATATTGAGATATATGTCTTGTGTCGATGCTTGATATGGATTCTCTGTTGATTTCATTGATGATACTTCGGTTTTATACAAAAATTTCATTGAGATAAGAAAATAGATTTCTCGTACATGATATATTTTACTTTCATTCTTAATACATTTGTACATCATATATGTGGCATGTTACTACCTGAGGCACTGACACGAGCACTTGGTATTATACGTATGTTAGATGATTACCTTGTCATAATTAGATGCTTCAGGTTATATTTTATCAGGATATTATTGTATGACTTAGGATAGAGTCATGCATGCGATTTCTGCTCGGTGATGTCTTCTACTCATGAGTTGGCAACTCACTCCCGTTGTGCCACAGTTTCTTGCAGGTTTGGTCGTACAGGTTTCGTTGCAGCTCGCTGGCACACTGCTTCCTTCCGGGTGATTGCTTTGGTAGGTGGGTTCACTTGCATCGTGACCACCATTGTGCCTTATTTATATTCAGTTGTATCTAGTAAACTCCATCAATCAGACTTGTATTATTTGATAGACTTAGAAGATCAGTTGTATATTCTTTCGACTTTAAAGTCGCGTGCTTGTATTATTATGATTTTCTCTGGTTTTCTTGAGGATGTTGGTTTCCTTGCTAAGTTTTGATCCTCGCCCTTCGGCGTTGTATATTATATTGCTTGTGGTTGTTTCTGCCAATTGGAGAAGAGCTAGCTCCCGCTTGGGGATGCCTTTATTCATTATGTATATTATGCATGTTTATACCCGTTTGGGGCCAGTATTTACAAAGGAAACTCTGCCGAAATTTTTGGAAAAGATTTGATACTTTTTAAAATGCTTACTACGACTTTCAAAGTGATTTATATGTTAACTTTTAAATAAGTATTTCTTTACTCTCTTTCTAAATAGTTTAGATTTCTGGACTTTTGGCTTACTTGAATTAGGTGGGTCCTATAGACTTCACATGATTCAAGTGCCAGTCACGTGCCATTTCGGGTTGTGACACTATTACTATTACTATTAGTGACAAAAACATAAAATAAAATCCTAAACTTATTAAGAAAGCCATGGTATAAAAACATAACTTTATTATTATTACTGCTACTACTACTACTATTACTATATTATTATTACTATTACTACTATTGTATTATAACTATTACTATTATTATATTATTAATATTATTGTTACTATATAGAAGATTCTTATTACAATCACTATTACTATTAATATGTATGATATTCTTTTAGGCCATGCAATCATAAAAATAATCTTTGATGACTTAGTAAGTCACTTACTAAGGTATGATATTCTCGTTTTTTTGTATTTTAAATCAATTATTAAACACTTCGAATTAATTTTTATTTTTATTTTTATATATTTGTAAATATAGTTATATGGGGAAAAACAAATTTATATAGATAATTAGCAAATTATAAAATCAATTATTATTGGAAATGGAAAACTCCAAAATCTATATAGATTGATATATATTTTCTATATACATGCAGTGTAGATTTATGGGGGGAAACCCCCAAATCTACAAGGCATGTATTATTATTACTATATAATATTATATTGTTAGAACATTACTATTACTATTACTATTACTATTACTATTAGTGACAAAAACCTAAAATAAAAACCTAAATTTATTAAGAAAGCCATGGTATAAAAACCTAACTTTATTATTATTATTATTATTATTATTATTATTATTACTATTACTATATTATTATTACTACTACTACAATTATTATTATATAGAAGATTCTTATTACTATTACAATTAATAGCAAAAACCTATTTTTATTCTTATTCTTATTACTATTACTATTAATAGCAAATCCCTATTCTTATTCTTATTCTTATTCTTTATATAGATTCTTATTACTATTACTATTAATGGAAAAAACCTAAATTTATTCTTATTACTATTACTATTACTGTTACTATTAGTGACAAAAACCTAAAATAAAAACCTAAATTTATTAAGAAAGCCATGGTATAAAAACCTAACTCTATTATTATTATTATTATTATTATTATTATTATTATTATTAATTTTACTATTACTATTACTATATTATTATTACTACTACTACAATTATTATTATATAGAAGATTCTTATTACTATTACTATTAATAGCAAAAACCTGTTCTTATTCTTATTCTTATTACTATTACTATTAATAGGAAAAACCTATTCTTATTCTTATTCTTATTATTTATATAGATTCTTATTACTATTACTATTAATGGCAAAAACCTAAATTTATTCTTATTACTATTACAATTAATGGAAAAAACCTAAATTTATTCTTATTACTGTTACTATTTATAGCAAAAACCTAAATTTATATATATTCTTATTACTATTACTTTTAATGTCAAAAACCTAAATTATTAGAACATTATTATTCCTATTACTATTACTATTAGTGACAAAAACGTAAAATAAAATCCTAAACTTATTAAGAAAGTCATGGTATAAAAACATAACTTTATTATTATTATTACTACTACTACTAATACTATTGTTAAATTTTTAACATCTTTCTGTATAACAGATTTAGCTGCACTACAATCAATCTTAAGCAAGAATTTTTTATTTAATAAATCATCCCGAAACTTGTAAATGCATTTTATAATAGAAAGGATTTCTTTCTTAATAGTTGAGTAGTTCAACTGAGCCGGATTCCATTTTCCAAAGGTAAATCTAACAAGTGTTTCCTTGTTATTACTAGGATCAACTTGCTTTAGGATACCTCCATATCTTATATTTGAAGCATCAGTCTCAACAATCTTTTGCCAACTAGGGTTAGCAATATGAAGACAAGGTAGACTTTTAACATTCTCCTTAATTTTCTAAACAGCCTTCGTATGACTTTCTGTCCATGGTGTAGGATTTTTCTTAAGCCTGTTGTATAACACGGCTGCATCTATAGCTAGATTTTTATAATAATCCGTTACATAATTTAAAGCACCTAAAAATCTTTGTAGCCACTTTGTGTGGTGTCTTCCATTCTGATGGGGCGTATGACGCCTCAGATTCCAAATCCACCCTAACTGGTTTTTGGCTTCTGCATTTTAACTAGTTTGCATACAGGGAGTTGTTTTGAGTTTGACACCTTCCCCTTCCTCGACCTCTGCCGGGTCCCTATCCCCTCGGAAGATTCTGCATAAGCAGAATCTTGAAGAAATTCCCTGGTGAGAAAGTCAGGAAGACAATTATCAGTCTCGTTGAAAACGAAATTCCGTTTATATTCAGATGGACCATAATAGCAGAATTTAATAACAAGAATATCCCTATTTTATCTAGAAGATTCCTATTAAAATGGTGGTCCAGAATTCTAGAGGAACAGAAAATAGTTGAAATCGAAACAACTATAAAAAATAATCATGATATTCTAGAAAAAAGGATTAACACAGAATTGGCCCCAGATAATCCTATGCAGAAGCTCAAAATCTCATTCCAGAGAAAGTATCCGAATATCTCTGAAGAGCTGATGAAACGTTGCTTAGAACACATGAAGAAACAGTTCGAGCAAATTTTTGACGTATCAGATACTAGCTCATCAGTATCTGATAAAACTACTAAATCGGTAGAAAAGAAAGATAATTTTCAAGGATAAGCCCAAAATCCAGATGAGGACGTAAGATCGGCAGATCGGCTGTGGGATGACTTGATGGGTTCAACATTGGGCCAAAATAATGAAGAAAAAACGGGCAAAGGAAATGGCCTAATGAAATAAAAGGGCCTAGTGAAATATGCCCACAATAAAAGAATAAATTTTTACCAAGAAAATGAACGACTGCAAATAACAAAAGTACACGTGTTTTTGGTAAAGGTTTTTTCTTTGTAAATTCACGGTTTTCATAAATCCAGAAGAAACGCAGCCCATGGTTTAATTAAAACCAGTACACATAATGAAGAAAAATCAGCACACGATTTTCCCAGAAGGGCCCCACAAATGAAGTGGAATGCTTTTTATAAGAGTGTCGGTAGAAGAGGACGAAGAGGTGACAACTAAGGAGCATCTAAAAGGACTAAGAAGCCCTTGGAGAGCATCTCTCTTCTCCATAAATAAGGAAGACTTTCTCAGTATAGAGGCATCGAAAAATAAAACCATCTATCTCTCTCTATTGTACTCATCTCCCTTGATAGTTTGTAATAATTTGTTCTTAATAAATAATTTAGTTTAATAAGCCAGCTTCCCTCTCTGCAAAGTAAGACTTCGATCCTCTTAATTCTTTTATTTTACTTGTTATTATTGATATTCCGTGTGTTTATTTTGGTATCAGAGCCATGATTGGCTAAACAGTTTCTTCTTCAAGGTGGAGATGGATTAACTTATAAGGTATGATGTTACTCTAAGCCATGCAATCTGAAAGTAATCTATGAAGAATTAATTTGTTAAAAGTTATGGTCTGAGGTAGCTAATTAAAGCCCTTACAACACCCTTCGGGGAGGAAATTAGCAGGGTAGAATCGTGTAGCCCCTCACAGGGTAAGCTTTTCTTCTGAAGAGCATAAAAGATGACAAATTAACTCACCTACTTAAGAGTGAGAAATTTTATCGGGGATGTAAGCGATCAAGCTGAGAAAGTAAGAATCTTATTACAGAATCTAAGGTGTCCCACATTGACACATTTTAGATGGTATAAGGATACCTTTCTTAACAGAGTTATGCAGTTGGAAGATTCAAATAACTCTTATTGGAAAGCTAAATTTATTGATGGCTTACCAAATTTATTCGCTGAAATAGTTCGTATAAATTTACGAATGCAGTATGATGGGGTTATACCCTACAACACATTTACCTATGGTCGCATTATAAGTATCTGTGTTAAAGAAGGTTTAGCTTTATGTAATCACATAAAGTTAAGAAATCAGTTGAAAAGCCAGAGATTGACTGGTAAAAATGAATTGGGAGAATTCTGTAGTCAATTTGCTGTGGAAGATCCGCAAAAAGAGAGGAAAGAAAAAAGGCATAAGAAGGAGTCAAACTCCCGCCAACCTCATTATAAAAAGAGGTACAAGAAATTAAATCATCCTCCAAAAGAAAAGGAGAGAGAGTATAATAATAAGAAGAAACGATTTAATAAGAAATCTACTTCTTCTACTGCTTGCTATAAGTGTGGCAAGGTTGGTCATTTTGCCAACAAATGTTATACAAAAGAGAAGATTAATGAAATTAAAGACGAGGAGTTAAGAAAATCATTATATAAGATAATGATAAACTCGTCTGAATCTTCCGAGTCTGAGGCCACTGATTCTTCTTCCTCTAGTGAAGAAGAGCAAGATTGCTCAAACAAATGTTCCAATAAATGTTGTAATATCAACAAAGACGAGAATTATTGGAAATCTATAGTTGAAATGAATGATCTGAATATCAATGTCATAAGCAAAGATGACAAGAAAGTCATTCTAAAAATTATAGAAGATGACAATATTCAGGCAGAACTTAAATCTAAGTTGGTTGAAGTTCTTCTGAGAGAAGAAAAGAAAGAGAAATCTCTTATGATTGATAATGTTTATAGACTATCAGAAGTCTTTAAAAGACAATAATTAAAAGAGGGAAAGCCTGTAACGATTGTGGCTTTACAAAAAGAGGTTAATAACCTCAAATTTGAAGGAATAGAATTAAAAACACAGAATATAGAGATTATACAAAGAATCTCTGCTATTGAAAACAACACCATAATACAAGGTGAATCTTCAAATGAAGAAGAAGAGTTTATGGAAGAAATTAATAGAAAAAGAGAAGTAATTTCAGATAAATTCCTACAAACCATTGATTTAGTATTGAATCAAAAATGGTATATCAGAATTACTTTAATAATAAATAACAATTTGGTTATGCCCAATCTTATTGCTCTCGTAGACAGTGGTGCAGATTTAAACTGCATAAAAGAAGGTATAATTCCGATAAAATATTGCGAGAGAATTACCCAGACTCTGAGTACGGCTGATAACAGCACGTTAACGACACTTTATAAGGTGACTAATGCAAATATTTGTAATACTGACATATGTCTCCCATCACCATTTATAATCGTGAAGGAAATATCACAGCATGTGATATTAGGAACGCCGTTCCTTAATAAAATAATGCTTATACAACAAATAGACTCTAAAGGCATTCATAGCTTATATAAATGTAACATTTCAAAAAATATATATATATATTTTTTGGGAATTTTCTTTTATAATTTAATATTATTTTATTGATTATTTTAATATTAAATTTATAATTAAATATCGATAAATGGGAAAAATTATGGAAAATTCTAAAATAATGTATTTTATGGAATTAAGTCATTTTTAAGCTTTTATGGTTAATTATATGCTATTTTAGTATTAATCGCGATTAAAAATCGCTAATTGGATTTTTAGCATTTTTGTGCAAAAATGTGCACATATCATTTTTCTACACTTGTGTTACATTTTTCTTGCCATGGTTGCTCATATGGGTTCACTATTTGAGTGAGAAAGAAAAGAAAAGAAAAGGTAAGAATGATGAGAGAGAGAGAGGGTAGGTATAGGGTCAACCCCTCTTTTGGAACCATCCCTTTTCATTTCCCCATCTCATTTCTCTCTCCCCTTCCCCAAGAGCTGCTGCTGCTCCTGCTCATCCCTCATCTCCCTCCCTTTCACTCCATAGATCCCTCTCAATTCCCTCATCAAAACCCTATTCCCATTTCACAAAAAATGCTCCCAAGCTCAATAGCCACACGATGGACTAAGCAAAGAGCTGATCTTGAGGACTTTGAGCAACTCAAGAATTTTCTTGAGTTGCCAAAGAAGGTAATTTCTGCACCCTAGAGTAGTATTTCATTTCCTTGTGCATCTATACTAGTTTCGTGTCGATATGGTGTCATTTGATGGACTTTTGAGACTTCTAGTTAGGGTTTAGGTTAGATCTGAACCAAAGGTGAAATTGAGGATTTTGATGACCTTAGAAACCCTGGTGGGATGTTACTTTGGACCAAACCTGAAGATAAAACCCAGAATATGGATTTAGCGAATCGATATCGGGGAAAACTGTAAATCTGGAGTTGTATTTGGGAATCTGCTTTCACCCGAGACTTTTAAAAATAAAACTGAGTTGACAGTGAGATGTGCAGGTACCTAGGAACCACTACCCAAGACCCCAGCCCCCACTTCTGTTTCCAGGCCGCCAATTTATTCCTATTGGCCGCAATTTGCGGCCATACCTGCACCAAACTTGCTCGTTTTGGTTCTGTAGCTCCTACATACATAGATTAGACCCCTGGTATGTATAGATTTGTCTAGTTTAACCTAGGGTGAAATCTGGAGCCTATTTCCTTAGTTGCTGTTTTGGATTCGTGTTTCCGTATTCCGTATTTTTTAATTCTGAATTTGTGTATTGTGTTTTGCCTCGACTAATTGGCGTTTATACGACGATATTGAGGATTGATTGATGGTTTTGAAGGCGTGCCCATAGGTTCTAACCTATAGGCCCCTTATCGTATCGTTTTGGGTTTCATGTGCCGTTTTAGCTTTGGTTTGGTTTTAATGCGCATTTGCGATACTTTGATGTGTAGGTACCCCATGAAGATTTCGGGACGACAAGTAAGCGCGGGGCGACGTCGACAAATGAAGACGCAAAGTGAGTAGATTATATCTACAGGGGGAAGTCGGGTGGATGGAGTATAGCACCCCCGCAGTCCGTAGTTAGTATAATATACATGTCTATTATATATATGTTAGTTTATAGTGTGTCGTGGTTCTTGTGTTAGGTATATTATGGATAGTTAGGGTTAGAAGTAAACTAGTATAATTCATAGTCGCGAACCCTAGATTAGCTTTACACCCATATGCACACCCTTGCATATTCACTATATTTACACTGTGTTGATGATAATATTGGATGAAATTGGAGATGAGTCGATGATTTTGGGCATAATGCCGTGAGATCGGTGATTTGATATGATTCGTATTTGGGATGCGACATGTGATTCTTGCGGGCTTTGGATGTGTGTTTACCCCCGCATTCATACTTTATAGATGGTGTCGATTTATACGAGACTTAGATCGGTACCCCAGATCATGTGATATGATGATAATGATACCTAATATTTGACGAGAGGAATGTGATATTGACCCGTACCCAGCTATTGGGATGCCGTACGACGATTTACCGTACGAGCTTTATATTGATGATAGATCCGCACTCATGACCTGAGGATGTCAGATGATACACGGTATCGTACGCGATACTATTGAGGCGGAATCACCGACTTATATATATATCGACTCAGATTTAGGTGGTTTCCATGCCCCTCCATATTGACTTGACAGTTGGATCTGTAGTTAGTATAGTAGGTGTTAGACTAGACCGAGTCAGACCTATTTCAAAACTAACGAATCGGGAATACTTTAAAAGAAAGTCAAAAGGGATTCTATGGATATTTTCAAAATGACGCCTCTTTTCTTAAAACACCGTAGCCCTTATTTTACCAAAAATCCCGATTCGTCTTATTTCATATGGCAAAGCTGCATGATATAATTATTGATGTAGATTCTTCACTGTTGCATTGATTATTCGATTCCGCATATTCATGCTGTATGCATTGCATTGCTTATGTCTATTGATATATTACAATATTGTTGTTAGGACACCAGCACCGTTATCGATGATGCGTATGTTCCACGTACACTTGCTAGCCGGCTCACACACTTCATCATCGATAATTGCCATGTCACTACACTGTAGTACTGTTGCATTCGGGATATGACCCTTCCATGGCATACATGTACACATACTTACTGTACACTCATTACTTGTACACATGTTTACTGTACACTCATTACTTTTACACATACTTACTGTACACTCATTACTTGTACACATATTTACTGTACACTCATTACTTGTACACATACATATTTGCACATATATGAATGATTTCTCGCTTGATTTAGAGATTTGGGAACCGCAAGATACTCTTTAAAACTGATTCATTTTAAAAGTGCGGTCTCCTTTAACATGTGCATATTACTATTCCAGGTTGCATGATAGACAGTTGTGCTTGCATTTCTTTTACATGTCGCATACATCATGCTTTCGATCATACGCATTGAGATATGTTGTTTCCATGATATTTCTGGTTTTGGGAACCGTGGATATTTTAAAAGAGAATATGTAGTTGTTTCAAAACCCGGTTACCCTTGATATGATATTTCAGGGCGTCCACCATATGTTTTCTCGGTTCTGAGAGTGGCATGTGAAACCCGATTCGAGGAGCGGTAGGCACCGTCTGCGGGTACATGGTGGACCCGGTAAGGCACCCCGGGGAAAGAAGACTCGTATATGTTAGACGGTGAGCCTGGCAGGGGAGCACTACCTACCGGTGATAGTATTTGGACTCGGTGGTTATCGTGGGGATACCGACCGGAGTATGTACGTATGGATACATCGAAATTCGAGGGTCGAAGCTGGGCACTCGGGTTTTCGAGATAGCGTACGATACGTACCTATCAGGGCCAGTCTTGGTGACAACGCCTGATAGACGAAGATTTACGTGCCGATGCTAGGCACATGTTTCATGATGTTTTCGAGTGTCGATGCTAGGCACTCAGCTTCCATGATTTGATTATATCCTCATATTTCCATGCATATGCTCTACGATATTTACATGCATGTTGCTTATTGTCATTGGGTGACAGGTGGACGGGATCCACATATATACAGACATTGATCATATACAGACTGGATTTACATTGATCATACTTCATTTGTATATATAACAGGGTATGAGGGCGCTGTTATATATACCCTTACACCAATATTAGTGGTATGAGACGCTAATATATGTGTATTGATATTCATTGGATACTTCATCATATTTACTTCATGCAGACATACCTTATATTATGACATGTTTTTACCTGAGGCACTGGTACGAGCACTTGACACTACCTACATGTTTAGATGTTACACTGCCATCTTATCATGCTTCAGACTTACTCTTGAGGTTTATATTATACTGATCGTATTGACCTAGGATTATGTCTTGCATTCGATTTCTGCTTGTAGATGTTTTCTATTCACGAGTTGGCAACTCACCCCCGTTGTGCCACAGTTCTTGCAGGTTTTGCCGTACAGGTTCCTTAGCGGCATTTCTGGCACACTGCTTCCTTGCGGGTGAATTGCATTTGGTAGGTGGGTTCTTTTGCATCAGAACCACCATTGTACATGTATTATTCATTGTATCTAGAAATTCCATCAACCAAAACTTGTATATTGTTTCAGACTTAGACACTAGTGATGTATTATTCGACCTTAGAGTCGCACGTAGCAGTATTACGGTTTTCATGTTAATTTGAGTTTTCTTTTGAGTTTTGATCCTCGCCCTTCGGCGTTGTATATCTTATTGCTTGTGTGGTTGTGACCGTCGATTGACGAAGAGCTAGCTCCCGCTTGGGGATGCATTTTTCAATATAAATATATGCTTATTCAAGTTTTGTATCCGTTTGGGGTCTGTTTTTACAAAGGAAACTCTGCCGAAATTTTTTTGAAAAGACTTGGAATTTTAAATGCATACTTCGGCATATGTTGCAAACTGCTTGATTTAAAAATAGTTTTCCTACACTCTACTACTTTCTTGGTTTGGATTTCTGGGTTTTCGGCTTACTTAGAGTACGTACGCCTCGAGACGTTTCGTAGTCTAAGTGCCGGTCATGTTCCGTACTTTCGGGTCATGACAATAAAGGAAAAGAAATCCATTTTCAGTTTATAATTGATCCAATGGTTAAAATTCTGAATGAAGTTAAAGATATTTATCTAAAAGAAAATCAAATTAACTTCTTAAAGGAAGAAATAGCTGCTATTCAGATAAATAAGCAGCTTAACACAAGCTCTGTTAAAGCGAGAATTAAATCGCTTGAAAATGAGTTTTACTCCTTCTCCTTCCTCGACCTCTGCCGGTTCCCTGTCCCCTCGGAAGACTCTACATAAGCAGAATCTTGAAGAAATTCCCTGGTTAGACAGGAAGACGGTTATCAATTTATAGTACTTATCCTTATAGGAATATAATTGATCATTCGAAAAGTTTTTTCCAAACCATTTTCTATAAGCTTCATGCCTTTTCTTTTCAAATTCCTTATTAAGGAATTTTCTCAGAGAGCTGTTTGGTGTTAAATCCATAAACCTCATATATGGAAACTCATCTCTGATGAGGTAGGAGAAGTTTTATTATCCTTCTCGTATATAGGATGTGATATATTTTCTTCTTAAATATGTATCCCTTTAACCTCTCTTTAAGAGGAACTGGGTCTTGAAAAAGACCTTCTTCCATTATAAATGGAAGATGTGGTACTAGCCATATAAGGCTTGCCTGAAATTCTGGCTATATTATTCGAGCTAAATTTCACCTCAATATTTCCATCGTCAGTTTGTGTAATTGTTCTTTGCTGCTATCCGTTTAGATCTATCACGATAGATCTGGATCCCCAGAATATAGGAGGCATCACCCAGGTCCGATATGCGATACTCTTAGACGAACAGATCGGACTGTACGGAGATTGTCACATTCAGGCTCAGTAGGAGTTCGGATGGGTTTCCTCATCGGCCTTCTTATCGACAGATACCTAGGTATCCGTTACGTGCAGCTAATACCTCTTGCGGCTTATGGTTAAACCCACTGCCAGCATACTGTCGAGTCTTTAGAGTCCTACACAGAGAGTTTCCCTGCATCGGGCGAAAGATATAGATGCTGTATGGTTTTACGGCAGGGCTTCGATCACGTACATGCCCTTGTGTGCGTATGATGTTTGGGCGGATAATACTAGTGGGTTTTGGTTTAAGCCGGATCCTAGTATTATATTGATGGATCAGTTTCGTCTCTTTGAATTCGTGTTTCTCGAAACACGGATGCGGGTATGTATATACGGATAAGAGGGGCATAGAAAGAGACACTTCATTAGGGTTTTGACCATTGACTTGATTAAAACAATTATGATGTGGAGGAAAGTATTTGTTATTTTTTGTAAATGATAATTGTGGTATGGCTACTTGTTTTGACCACTTGACTTGGTTTGACCACTTGACTTGGTTTGACTATTTGACTTAGATATTTCTTGTGAGATATTTTTGTGGCACTAGATATTTTTGGTTGAGATATTTTCTTGCCATGGTTGTAGTCATATCAAGTGAGCCATCTCATTTTCTATTATCATTATCAAAAACCATTTCTCTTTCCTCAAGTTAACTCTCTTCTTCTTCCTCTCAACTTTCAACCCTTAAGGTCTCATGAATTGAGTAAACTAGGGTTCCAAGAGACAAATAAATCCATCTTCATTCTCTATATCATCTAGGCTATCTAGTGTAGCAAAATAGTTGCCCTAGTTATCTCGGATTTGAGGTTGGAACTCGGACTATAGATTCTCGGGTGGATCGTCTTTGACTCGAGGAAGCCGACGAGGAAGCTACGATCCGGATCGATCCGCGGAGCCTACGATGACGAGGAGGACAGCGGAGAAGACCCGAAGGCTTGTATCATGAGGTATAGCATTCTTTCCGAGTAGTTAAATCTCATCTAGTTTGCTAGCTAGGGTTTATGGACGATCCTTGGTTCTGGTCGGTGCTGCGAAGCCCGTAAAAATCATTTTTTGCAAATTCTGCCTCACCGTGAACACGTGGGGTGTGCGATATCGACTTACAGTGCTATCATATTATTGTTACTATATAAAAGATTCTTATTACAATCACTATTACTATTAATAGGTATGATATTCTTTTAAGCCATGCAATCATAAAAATAATCTTTGATGACTTAGTAAGTCACTTACTAAGGTATGATATTCTCGTTTTTTGGTATTTTAAATCAATTATTAAACATTTCGAATTAATTTTTTTTTATATATTTTTAAATATAGTTATATGGGAAAAAACAAATTTATATAGATAATTAGAAAATTATAAAATCAATTATTATTGGAACTGGAAAACCCAAAATCTATATACATGCAGTATAGATTTATGGGGGAAGACCTCGAAATCTAAAAGGCATGTATTATTATTACTATATAATATTATATTGTTAGAACATTACTATTACTATTACTATTACTATTACTATTACTACTAGAATTTATGCACGTGAGTTGCACGTGTTAGTTTAAAAAAATTGAGAGGTGGCTTGAAAGATTCTAGATGAACAATTAATTGTTTTTTATGGGGGGAGAGAGAGAGATAAGGTGGAAGGCTTGAGAGGTGAGAGAGATGATGTGGAGGGCTTGAGAGGTGAGAATTTTTATCGTTTTTTCTATTTTTCTTGAAAAAATGAGAAGGGTGGACCGCTAACCAAAAGTATTTGCATTATATATAGAGATTAGTGACAAAAACCTAAAATAAAAACCTAAATTTATTAAGAAAGCCATGGTATAAAAACCTAACTTTATTATTATTATTATTATTATTATTATTATTATTACTATATTATTATCACTACTACTACAATTGTTATTACTAAGAAGATTCTTATTACTATTACTATTAATAGAAAAAACCTATTCTTATTCTTATTCTTATTATTTATATAGATTCTTATTACTATTACTATTAATGGCAAAAACCTAAATTTATTCTTATTACTATTACTAATCTTATTACTATTACAATTAATGGAAAAAACCTAAATTTATTCTTATTACTGTTACTATTTATGACAAAAACCTAAATTTATATATATTCTTATTACTATTACTATTAATGTCAAAAACCTAAATTATTAGAACATTACTATTACTATTACTATTAGTGACAAAAACGTAAAATAAAATCCTAAACTTATTAAGAAAGCCATGGTATAAAAACATAACTTTATTATTATTACTACTACTACTACTAATACTATTACTATATTACTACTACTACTACTACCACTACTGTATTATAACTATTACTATTATTATATTATTAATATTATTGTTACTATATAGAAGATTCTTATTACAATCACTATTACTATTAATAGGTATGATATTCTTTTAGGCCGTGTAATCATAAAAATAATCTTTGATGACTTACTAAGTCGCTTACTTAGCAAATATTTCATTGAATAATCACTTATGGAATGACACCAAAGTCGCGTAGGGATTTCCACCTAATCCACAGAGAATGGTAGTTAGGTAGCCCATAAATCGTTGACTGTCGTATGGGTAATAATTCAGCTTAATATTTGCTAAGTGTAATTCAAATGTTTATTATAATGTATTGCATGTAATAGAAGAATCTCATCTTATTAGGGTTTTTTTACTTGTAGCCCTCCCAAAACATAACAAATTTCTTTCTAACCCTCCAAAACTTATAAGATATATCATTTTACCCACTTTACGATTTCCGTCAGAAAAAACCCCGTTAACTTTAGGTTTAACTTTTCTCTATAAATTTTAGATTTACCATTTATAGGAAGACAACAAGTAAGACCGCAGAAATATTTAATTTCTTCATAACTAGAGAAAGATATTGAAGATACTCCTGATTTCATGGATGATTTTGAGAAACATGCAGCTGAAGCCTGAACCTTAATTTCAATTTAGGGAAGACATTTAATATTTCCAAAATAGAAGAGAGGTTGGGATATTTTAAAGAAAAACCCGATGTGATGCCGTTTAAAGTTGACAGAAATCGTAAAGAGGGTAAAATGATGTATCTTATTAGTTTTGGAGGGTAAAAAGTAAATACCAAGTTTTTAGACTTAGAAAGTAATTTGATATGTTTTGGGGGGCTACAAGTAAAAAAACCCTTCTTATTACTATTACTATAAATGGTAAAAACTAAATTTATTCTTATTACTATTAATGGCAAAAACCTAAATTGTATATAATTTATTTTTGTAGGGTGCATGGGTCCGCAAGTTAAAATTATCAAAAAAACAAAGAGTTATTTATATTCCACGTGCGTGACACGTGCAAAAAAAAACTAGTGTGTGTATAACACTCTTAAAAGCAAATTGACCTTTTTCATCCATCAAATCTATCCAAATCCCAATCCCAACTAATCTTGGATTCTATATCTTTGTCTCCTCTTGTCTCCGCTAATCTCGTTAAAAAAATTCTCACAAGAGATCCCAACTAATCTTGTGTTCAATATTTAAAAAAACAACATGCTAAAAAAATAAATCTCGTAAGATATCCTAACAAAACTTACGTTCAATGTTCAATTTTCTCTAGCACACTCAAAAAAAATAACGTGGTAAAAAATAAATCTCGCAAGATATCCCAAGTAATCTTAGGTTCGATATTCTTCGGCTCGTACACAAAAATATTACAATAATAAATAATCTTAAAGCAAATTGATGTTTTTTCTCCATTGTATCTTAAATAACTCACTATCTTAACTAATAAAAACCACCATTTTGTTATTCTAATTTGTTATATCTCAACTAACTTCCTATCCTAACTGAAAATCACTATATTATTATTTTAACTTGTTATCAAATCAAAATGTTGTTATTATTTAAAAAATTTCATCTAATGAAACCTTTCCTATAAATACAAGTAAACACCCAAAACCTTTCCAAATAATATATCTAAACTTTCATTAATATTTCTTACCCTTAATAGATTTTTTTGTACTTGCATTTTTTGTTAAGATTGAGTAACAAACATACACATATCTTTTTTTTAACTCCTCGAGGTTCTTCACTTTCATCAACTAATAGATTTTTTTGTTCTTGCATTTTTTGTGCTTTATTATTTTTACAGAAAAGACACTAGAAAAGAAAAGTGAAAAACACATATTTGTAAAATGGGAGTTTATTTAAATATATTTATTATTTGTGCCTACTTCGTCAGACATAATTTTAATTTATGGTTTCATATCTTCTTATCTCTTCATCTTGATATGATTATTTTTGTAGGAGGATAAGAATCGATAAATAAAAATATAAATCTAAAAAATAACAATATACACTAGAAGCTATACATATATCACCATATTTTCATATTTAGCTAAGGTTTTCTTTTATGATACAATTTGGAATACACTCTCTTAACAAATTATTTTAAGTATATTCAAATGTAAATATTTAAAAATAAATTTAAAAAATCTAAATTTCATTAAAACTTTTACATTTTGAGTATGTATCTATCACCTAACCGCCCTGCATTTTAAAATGATACAACATACCTCTTTATACTTCCTGAACTGTTAACGGTGTTACTAAAAAAGAATGAAAAGACAATTTAGCCCTTTAATATTTTGGGACTAAAACAAAAATTATTTTTTAGTATTTTTTCCATTCCTTTATTGTTTTATTTTGAAATAATTCTTCTCTTTTTTTTAGTGACCACTGTTTATTTTCTTTACCTAACTTTTATTCTTCTTCTTCACTCCTTCAATTCCCTTTACTCTAATTCATTTTAAGGTATCTAAATTAACGCTTTTTTTTGCACTAGCATATAAAAGGAAAGAAGAAATTATATGTTCTTTTAGGTAAAGAAAATAAATTAAAGAATAAAGAAAGGAGAAGATGAATATATGAAAGGCCTAACAAAACATAAAGAAAAATTGGAATGTGATTCAACTATATGAGGAAAGCGTGCAAATGAAAGATATCAGGAAAGAATAGAAATAGATACGGTGAAAAAAAATTTAACAAATCTTTATTTTCTTTTCATCATTCTTTACTAACATTGTTAGGGGTTTCAACGCACTACTACAATAGGGGGTTGCCCCTACGGATATTGAAACCGTAGGGGCAGATTTATGTTGGACCTACGGATTAAGCCGTAGGGCTAGAAGGTTGCCCCTACGGTCCAAGAATAAAAATATTAATTCTTAATTTGGTGTTTGCCCCTACGGAGCCGCAAACCAAGGACCTACGGAAAAATCCGTAGGGGCAACTAAATAGCGATTTAATTAAAAAGGCACAGATCGCCTACGCCCCTTATCTCTCTCTCTCTCTCTCGATCGCGTGCGAACCAAAATCCCCAAATCATTCCCGCCGTTCTCGTCGTCGCCACCGCCGTTCTCGTCGTCGCCACCGCCGTTCTCGTCACCGTTCTTCGTCGTCGCCTCCGTTTTGTCGTCGCTACCGATCGATCGTCTCCTCCATCGCACAGGTTAGTAAATCTTCAACTAAACAAATTTTTGATTATTTAGGGCTAGGGTTCATGGCTGGGGCTGGGGTTGCGGTTGGAGTTGGGGTTCGGCAGGGGTTGTGGTTGGGGTTGGGGTTGGGGTTCGGCTGGGGCTGGGGCGAGGGCTGGGGTTAGGGTTGGGGTTGGGGTTTAGCTGGGGCTGGGGCTGGGGTTAGTGTTAGGTTGGGGCTAGGCTGGGCTAGGGCTGGGGCTAGGGCTAGGGTGGGGTTGGGGTTGGGGTGGGGCTGGGCTGGGTCTGGGTCTGGGGTTAGGGTTAGGTTGGGGTTGGGGTTTGCTGAATTTGGCAAACCTGAGAGGAATTTCCAGCAATTTTAGCCTAGTTTGATTACTAAAATTATTGTTGATCGAGAAAATCTTGGGTCCTTCTAATCAAACATTGTTTGTTACTATATGTCAACGAGTACTGATAAAAGAAAAAACCGATTTCAAGTGGAAATTAGGTATGTACAATGTTCTAATATAATTTGTATTTCTTGCCATCATCAAACATATAAAAGTACTAATATGAAATGGAAAATAAATAAATAAATAATCAAAGCTTTAGCATGTATGTAAAATCCCTTGTTACTTTTTCTTGGTTGCCCAACTTTGAAAATTCTATCTATTAAATTAGACATACTCTAAAAAGAATGATATTGCAAGAATTTGACTTGGTGGAGACTTGCATCATTAATAGAAATATGAAAGTGTAAGGACGTTCTTTACCTTCGATAGGGTACGGTTGGGGTGGGGCTGGGGCTAGCTAGGGCTTGGGCTTCATCACCTGATATAGTGAAATACAAAGCGTACTTTAGTACACCCGACCTCATTGAGTTTCCTATTGATGTTCCCGGTCAAACGGTATATGCATATTTTTATTCGCCATGAAATCCCAATTATCAAGCTACCGAGGACGAAAAGCCACCTTTGTTAGTCGAGAGTCATGGTAATAGACTTGTCATTATAGATCATAGTCAATTGTTTTTCCTATCATTTTCTTGATCCAGATGCTAATCAACTTGTTAATTAGTTACTGTTTTTATGACGTATTTGTCTATATTTGTTGACAGTGGCCTTTCTTTTGGATGAACATGTTTTTTTATGCATGTTTCAGTCATGTGAATTCATATGTTGCGTATAACGCTTTATGATATCAGTATCCTACATTTGTAGTTTTAATTGTTGATTGTTATAGATGAATGCCATTGCAATAATAGTTTTTGGTTGATGAATGCCATTGCAATGTAGGATGATCAGTTCTATCAATCTTGATCTCAATGGTTTAAAATCATGTTACACATACAACAAGAATACACACAAACGCATCATTAGAGAGTGATTCGAGATGTTCAAGTTAAAACCAATATATGATACTCGATGATAATATGAAACCTTCATATTCTCATCGATGCTCATATATGAAACTAAAAGCGCTACTTAGGACCCGTCTATCGGTTAACATACGTGCGATGCTCGTCGTGACATAGAACTATACGAAGGTTGTTAAATATCGGACAGTATAGCTCGATACTAACAACCGTCGTATAGTCTACGCGACGAGAAAATTCAATCTTATGGTAACCCATAGATTTGTCCCGTGTGGACAAGTTAAGAATGTATAAAGCAAACGCCTTCATTCACTTGTGTTTTCATCCGATTCGAGATATTTCGTCGGTACCTTTCCGCTGGTTCTCCGTGTACAAAGATAGATTAGATGTTCATTTCAACGTTGTTTCACAGCTTTGAAATGATTATCTATTCTATTACAGTGTACTCGGAGAACAGCGGAGAGGTGCTGCTGAAATTTGCTCGAAACGGTTGAAAGCACAAGTGATGGGTGTTCGCTCTATACATTCTTAATGGGATAGAAGCCTACCCCCGACAGCCGGAACACACACATACAACAAGAATACACAACAAACGCATAATTAGAGAGTGATTCGAGATATTCAAGTTAAAACCAATATATGATAATATGAAACCTTCATATTCTCATCGATACTCATATATGAAACGAAAAGCGCCACTTAGTCCCCGTCTATCGGTTAACATACGTGCGATGCTCATCGTGACATAGAACTATACGAAGGTTGTTAAATATCGGACAGTATAGCTCGATACTAACAACCGTCGTATAGTCTACGCGACGAGAAAATTCAATCGTATGGTAACCCATAGATTTGTCCCGTGTGGACAAGTTAAGAACCGATACGGACAGGTGGAGAAGCAATCTTGGGACTTGGAAAGATGAATATGGATTGACCAGTGTGAACACACTTCGATTTTACGGTCAGGAAGATCCGTTTATCTTTCCAAACCAAGCGTTCCAAGTATACTACTCACAGTGTTTGAAGCATCCGAGATGGAGTGTTGTATGCCGATGGAAACCCAGAGATGTCTACGATGTCCCAGAATTCGAGAAAAGCGATGAGGACGAAGAAGAGAGAAGGCTTAAAGTGCTCCGACCGTTTGTTTCGAAGGACGGGTTGTCTTCGACCGATCATGAAGTTACGTGGGTTAGAAATGACATCGACGATGAAATCCAAGTAGATATGTATAATGCGCCCACGAAACGAAAAAGGTTATCAGTAATGTTATATTATTACTTCACATTTTACGCTCTATACATATATAGTCAATACTTTTAATGATTGTCTAATGCGTCCACGAACCGTTTATCTAGATTTGATGACGATGTCGGGAGCAGCGAGGGGCGGCAGGAGCTCCAGCCGCAGCAGAGGTAGAGGCAGAGGCAGAGGCAGAGCGGTTCTGCCGCCCGGAGAGCTCCGTAGGGAGCTTCAGAGGGCCGGTCTTGCACCCAGATCGGAGACCCCTTCGGATGCCTCCTTCCATGTGGATCTTGCCACACCTCCAGGTATACTGCACGCATATCCATTTTGAATGTAATATTACAGATATTCATGCCTGTTTATATCAAAATTACTTATATTGTCAATGTTTGATTGTCTAGCTGTTGGTGATGCATCCACATCTGGGACAGAGGCCACTCCCGCTCCTCCAGGTATGTTTATATATCATATAGTGCATGTATATTGATTTAGAATGCTATATCATAAATACACACATTCCTTTTGCTCTTACTTAGCAATTTTTATTATTGTCTAGCTGTAGGTGGTGACACCACCACACCTGCGGGTATGTTTATATATCCTATAGTGCATGCATATTGATTTAGAACGTTATATTATTGATCTACACATTCTTTTTGCAATTACTTATATAATCTATTTTTAATTGTCTAATTATATGTGGTGCGTCCACATCTTCCGCAGAGGCCACTCCTACCGCTTCCATACCCTCCGCATCGTCTGCAGGTTAGTATGAATAAATATAAAATATTTATTCATTTTACATATGCTCTATAGAATAAATATGAACTTCATGGAAATTTAGCGTCAATGTTTATTTTCTAGTTGGAGGGGATGCGTCCGCATCCGGGACCCCGGTTGTTTCTCACCGGAAGAACTATCGTCTCGTTCGTGCTGCTGCCCGGGCCCAGGCTCGTGCGATAGTCACCGGAGGTATATATCACACTTCAATTTTCGTTTAACCTTGATTTCTTAATACAACTTTGTCTTAATATTGATTGTCTTGATATTTCGTGCAGACGCAGGGCCTCCCCATCCCCAGAGGGGGACTCGAGGCCCGAATCAGTCCTATAGGTTGAGGCCTGACAGAGCTAGGGGGGAGGCAGCATTCCCCTTCTTTTTTACCCTTGACTATCGCTATACCGGTCCTCATGCTGAGAGGTTCGGCCGGTATATGAGGGACGAAAGCCGGCTCGTGAAGAACTATCCACTTCACGTTGAGTGGGGCGAGCAGCACCAGCGCTCATTCGCCCTCTTCTTTGATCAGGCTCGGGTACGTATTAATATATATTTTCATTTGATCTATCCAATATATTTATTATTAACACTTACAATCTAATAACAATGTTTTTTTTTGTATTTTCAGTTGGATTACGATTTTTAGCCTGTAGCCGACCCTGATCACCCGGGGAGGGTGCTCGACCTTCATGCTCTGTACAATGGCCTGATGAAGAACATGCAGGCCAATGTCCGATACAACAGGAATGAGCTGAA
This sequence comes from Agapanthus africanus, assembly GCA_030015575.1. NCBI lineage: Eukaryota > Viridiplantae > Streptophyta > Magnoliopsida > Asparagales > Amaryllidaceae > Agapanthus > Agapanthus africanus. The sequence goes on from JASDDO010000014.1 coordinate 14,910,784, forward strand.
GGCCGACTGCTACTCCCTGTGGATGGCGACCCCCGAGGCAGAGAGAGCGGCCCTCCTATCTACTCCGGCATTTGCGAGAGTCGACGTAGAGACATGGCCTCTATTGTGCGAATATTTCGACCCCCAACGCAAACAGGTATGTATTTTTAATGTAATTCATTGTTTAGGATATAATTTAATTTTTTGTGTTCCTTAATTAGAAAACTAAATGTTAATGCGTTGTGCAGAAATAGGCCGCTCAGAATACAGAGAACAAGAAGTCGACGAAGAGGGGTCGCCCTACTTACACAGGTGGCTCGAGAAATATTACTCGAGCCATGGAGTTATCGGTAAATTACAATAGACCGACCTTTGTGATATTCTGCAATATTAAAAGTTATTTTCAAATATTTCTAATATTAAGAGTTATTTTCTAATATTGCAGACAGCTCGGACCGTGGCGTCAGGTGGTACACCGAGCGTGCTGTCCGCATATCTTGCCGTCCACGGCACTTTGACAGATCCCGCCACGGGCGAGCTTCGATATCCCGACGTCGCTACCCAGGAGTATTGCGTAAGTGTTAATATTTATTCTACACATATTTGAAATTTTAGATTTGGAAGGTTCAAGTTTAAATTTTATACTTATACTTTACTGCTTAATGTGGGTGTAGGAGCGGGTGGTTGAGCAGGCCGAGGCCTCGGGGATCGATTTTACCGGACAGAGCGATCCGAGGCTGCTGACCCCAGTTCTGGACGCCGCACACGGAGGGCACCACGAAGGTTGGGAGAGAAGCCGAAGACTGGGCCCTAGCAGGGCCCATATGAGGTTGGACTCCACCCCGGCGGTTACTTCCTCCGTCTCCAGTGAGCGACGTGTCCAGCAGGAACCGGAGAGCTTGAGGGCCACCGTTCAGGAGTTGAAGGAGATGCTGGTATGTATACTACTTTATAATAAAATATCATGTCATATTATAGATATCAACATATCCATAATTAGTACGTAGCTTGAGCTTATTTGGTTTTAGACTTAGGTTTGATTAATCATACATACATATGTAATTAAAATAAACAACGGTTTTCCAAACTAGATATCCAAATGGGGTTTCGAAATAACTTGATAATGATACGAATTCGAATAATACACAGTTCTTACACGCTTCTTACACACGTTAGGTCCAGACGCGACAGGGTACATCGGTCGAGCCTCCACATGCATCTCCTTCGGCTGCGGCTCCGCAAGACACTACATCGGCTGCGGTTCCGCAGACAGCTCCTATAGCTCCACCGCCCGCTCAGACTCCCGCAGCCGCGGCTCCGCAAGCGACTACCTCGACGGCGGCTGTGCAGACCACATCGCCAGCTCCACAGGCCGCTCAGACTCCCGCACGCGCCGAATTGCATGGTTTATTGACCGAGGAGCAGGCGCGCTTGATTCTATTGTTTATCAGAGGTGGAGCTGGACCGAGCTAGGGTAGCTTTTTGATTCATATTTTTTGAAACATGTATTTATTTATATCATACATGTTGTACTACATTTTGAAATGATATTGATATTTGATACTGGTTTATATTTATATCATATTCAGTTTTTGGGTTTCTTTTGTATATTATATGCGTGAGATGTGATTATGAATACTGCGATATATGTCCTGTGATGATTAATTTTATATTTTATTGATATATATATATATTATTGTGCAAAGGGCGGGAAAAAATCAGGCGGCCTTTTTTTTAAAAAAATACAGATAATGTGTACCTACAGATTAATCCGTAGGTACACATGTTGCCCCTACGGATTAAACCGTAGGGGCAAAATATCAGCAGTAACTGATATTTTCCTCCTGATCTCAGTACCGGGGGGTTGGGAGTGCCCCTACGGATATGTCCGTAGGGGCAAACAAAGGCCCCTACGGAGTTATCCGTAGGGGCAAAATATCAGAAATCCTAATATTTTGCCTCTACGGATAAGTACCTACGCAGATATTCGTAGGGGATTGTACTTGGCCCTACGGAGATCTCCGTAGGTACAGTTAATATATTTAAAAAACCGTAAATAAAATAACTTTTTTTACCCTACGGCCTGCTCCGTAGGTGAAACTGGCCCTACACAGAACTCCGTAGGGGCAAGATTTTGCCTGTAGGAGCAAGTTCAAGGTTTCAACTTGCACCTACGGCGTTTGCACGTACAGGTTATTTTTTCGCCCATACGGTAGTATCCGTAGGGGCAACCCTTATTTGTATTAGTGTCAACGGTTTAGAAAAATATAAACTGTATTTTGTATCATTTTAAAATGTAGGAGAGTTATGCAATACATACTGTTTAGTAAAACTTAGACTTAAAAAAATAAATAAAAATATGAAAGTATTGATTTTAATTTCTAAGTGTTTTTCTTATTCTTTTTATTTTTTCGTTTTAAAGGGTTTTTTTGAATAAAATATTAAATAAGATTGTTAAATATAAAATCGAACCAAAATTTAATAAATAATAATTATGAAAAATTATGTTATACCATTATTTTTAAAAATAATAAAAATCTTTTCAAAATAAAACAAATCATAAATTTATTTTATTTAAATGTGTATGAAAGTAAAAATAATTATGATATATAAATTAAATCATTGAATTAATTTTCATTCAGAAATTTAAAATATTTAAATCAATAAGATTGAATCATAATATTCAAATAAAATATTAATAAGATTAAATATAAATAAATAAATATTATTATATTATATTATATTGAAATGTTTGCAAAAACAAAGCAAGGATTTGATTTATAAGAAAATCCAAAAAGGAAAACTACAAATATAAAAGTATTAAATCATAAAAGAGTTGGTTTATATGATTTTTTTATATTGAAAGTTATATATAAAAAGGAAGCAAAATTTAAGGATGATTTTTGTTGAAAACATATCTTTTTAATGAACAGTTAGGAAAGTAGATCTTTCTAAAATTTATTTATGAAAATATATATCTTTGTTGCCAAACAAGTAAAGAGAAGATTGAAAAATAATAAATAAAATCGAAAATATATCGAAATCGGTGTATCCATATTTTTTTAATACATTAAATAAAGATATACAATCACTTGAGAAATTTATTAAACCGAAACAAATAAAAAATAAAATATCCTATGGGATTTAAGATTCAAAAATGAAAAAAAATGGTTTGAATTAAATAATAATAAATTAAAGCTAATATTTAGTTTTAGTTTTTAAGACATCCAAAAATATAAATATAAAAATATAAAAAATATTTTTAAATCAGAAAATAAAATAATTCAATATTTTAAAGAATTTAAAATTCAAAATAATAGCTACAAAGATAAGTCTAAAAACTAACTTGCAAGATGTGAATTTTTTTATTTACTATATTTCTTATATAATAAATAAAGTTTTGTTACGCCCCGCTTCCCAAAATACGGAATATGAGGGGAAACTAGGCATGCCATGCTCCTACAGTCAAGAAATAACCCCGCCGTAGTCATATTTCGGCTTTTAGTATTACATGATAATTAGTAAACACTACACGAAAGTAAAGAAAATCAGAGCTCTTAACATTATTATATTTAATCAACAGAGTTCAAGATACAATTATTCGTATGAAAAAACAACTAACTAAAAGAAATAACAATATCCTTAGTGCAAACAGAAGACGATAACGCTGGTGTAGCGGTCTAAATCTTCGCGGTCTCGAATGGCAGGTTCTGCTCCTGAGCTGGGTCCACTATATCCTTTGAGCATGTCGCACTCAGGTCGTCAGGCCAATATATATATACATATATACATATATACATACATACATACATACATATATATATAATGTGTACAATGATATTAAGTATGAAATGAACGGCAGATTACAGTAACATGAGAATATGGAATATCAAGTGAATGGGAACAGTATGGTATATGTATCTTGTAAGCAATCTATGCAATATGTATGTCATTACATATCCGTCACCAGGTCAATTGAAATCAATCGGTGGAAAAAAATGCTCGTGTTTTGAAAGTCTACTCTAGCACCATAACAAGGTTTTAGTAGCATCAAGTATGCCAAATCTAAATTTTTCTAGGTGCTAAGTTAGACTAACCAAGATCTTAACTAGAATTTTAGGGTTAAACCTATGATGATATGAAATAAACTAAAGAAGTGAAGATGGCTATACCATCGTAGATCAAGTCCTTCACTTCTAAAGCTCCGGGTTGTAGTCCACGCGACTCCACTAGGCTCCACTTGAGAGTTTGATCGAGCTTCCTCCGAAGACCTTCGCGTCGAAGATGATCCACGCGAAGCTCACCAGCTCAAGCTACCTCTTCACTAATCTCCTATTAGTGAAGGAAACATGCCGCACCAAAGTGCTAGTTTGGTGTGGGATGGTGAAGTAGGGTATTTAAGGCTCACTAGTTTGTGTTCAAGTTTCATATTTCACATCACATGTAAGGGGTTGGAGATTGAAGCATGATGAGGAAAAAGAAGAAGAGAGCAAGAGAGTGTTTTCTCAACTCAAGGAAAAAGAATGAGCAAGTCAAGAGTGATGGCAACCATGGATCTCCCATTATTGAAGTATGAATATTATCTAATAATATATCCACAACCATATTTCAATAGTACTAGCTTTTCATTAAACAAATAAAAAAGCCATGCTTCTCACCACTCCACAATTTCCACCTCATCATTTGTATTTTCACAAAATAGAAAATGACATGCTTCACACACACACATATATAATGCACCGCTTCCCGGTATACGGGCAAGGGACGCGACTGGGCCCGCTACGTATTTACTCCGAAGTAAACACACTAAGCGTATCTAAGCAAAATAAAGAAAAATGTACACAAGAGATATGAATATAATGAACAACAACTTTTATTTATTAACATTTCTTTACAAATACAGCTGGAATGTAAATACATGTCTGGAATGCAATGCCTAAACAATGGTATAACTGAAATGAAAATATGTACAAGTGACTATAGCTCGGGGTCTTCTGTGTACTGCTCCAAGTTCTCCTAGCTGGTCTCGATCTCTAGTGCGTCCGATCTACCTGACAACATTCCAAAGAAAGAAGAAAATGAATGTTGTCAGCGAACAATCGCTAGGTAAGTCCCAAAGATGGGTAGAGATAGAATAGACAGAAATAGAGTATAACTAGTAATGTTTGATTATAATGTTAACGCGGTTGTTTATAGCTTGGTACAGAATATGCCAGTGTATACGAGAGGCGTCCAACTTACACCGTGGGCTTTGGTAACCCGTAGTACAAGGCTCCGTCGAAAATACCACGGAACAACGGCATGGATGTAATTACGTCTTTAGTGACCACCTCGTGCCACTTTTAACATGTTCCGTACCAATCTACCCCTTTATAAACCCTGTAGTGTCTTATTGTATTGATCGTATTGATTGTACTGGTTGTATTATATTGTTTTGTAGTAAATGGAAGACATTGCCGAAACCATGATATCAATAAATGGAATGGATGTAAATGGATAGTCATGTAAACATAATATATCCATGGTTCGGTTCAGTCATGATCATGTTGTTTGGATTGTATTCTGGTATAGATAGATTCATGTTATAAATGGAGTTATACTTGAATTGCATTCAAGTCAGATTGATTATATATTTGCCCGTGACTCGAACTGAGTCGGACTTTTAAACAAAATTGAAGTCCTGATTGTTTTGGTATTATTGGTAACTGCTGCACATGGATGACATGATTTGTGTCTTTTTCCAAGACAATTACCGTGTTGATAACACCGTTGTTAGATTGTCTACCTTAGATAGGCAAGCACCCACTTTCTCAGGCTCTCCGAGGCTCAAGAGAAGTAGTCCCGCTTAAACCTATATTTAGTAGGGTCCTTTTTGTAATTTAGTATATCTTGAGGGGGTTTATGTAAAAATAGTTTTGGTATATTTTCAAAATACATCTCAAGTATTTAATTATCGTATTTAGGGTTTTCATATATGTATATTTTAATAAAGTGGGATTTTCTAGTGAGTTGAACCTAGTTTTTATTGTATATGGTATTTTATTGAAAATTTAGAATTTGTATTGTATTGAAATGGTACTTTTATGTAATTGTGATTCCTTTGATTTAGAAAACTTGGAATATTTGTATAATATATTTAAAATGGATCTTTTGATAATATTCATATATATATTTATATATTTAATAAAAATAAACTTTATTTATTTTGTAGAAATCTCATTTCCTTAAAAATAGCATTAAAAATTCCATCGAGATCGAACGCTCCTTGCGGAGGTCTGCATCTCGTTCTACTAGGCTCGACGACGTGCGATAACCCGCACCATCCTGATCGGGGTTCCCCAAAATGGGTTGTAGAGGCATATTTGCAAGTAATTAGTTAACACTCTTTTTAAAGAAAACGGTTTTGTAAGTTTAGGATATTTATTCGTAAAGATGTATTATCCCATAATCTAGTATTCATCGTGCTATGTCCAATATGTGAGTTGTGATAAGGTAGGTCCTTATCTCATGAGTTTTCTAAAGGTAATACGATAAAATGTGGATAACAATATTGTTTGTAAACATGGTGGTATTTTGCTGTAAAAATGAGATAAAGATTGTAACATGATCTATTTTGAGATAAAACTTGTTCTAATGTGTTTATTTATGTTTGTTAAACATTATATGAGAGTATGGTATTTTATGGTTTAAGTAAAATGGAGTTTTTAAAGAAAAGAGAGTCGGAAGTCGGAATAACTCCGCTTCTGACGAGTTTTGAAAAGAAGGTATTTTAGAATGGTAGAAGAGGAGGGGAGAAAGGACTTACAAGCTATAGCGAAAGAGGAGAGGTAGGGTAAGGTTAGGAAAGCGTTGGGGATTTCGTCGCCGGAATCTCCTCGAAATATCGTCGGAATCTTGCCCTTTCCTAACTCCACTTGCACAATTTGGGACTTGGAAATTTTGTAGAGTTTTTGTAATGAAATTCTGAGTGAGGAGGGGTGAAATGAAGTGTGGTATTTAAAGGGAAAATTAGGGTTTTGGAGTAATGAAGAATGAATTAAAAATGCATTAAAATTTTGGTTTAATGTCCTTTTTTAATTCTCTGTTTATTTTTAATAAAAACAAACAGTACAGGAGTTAAGGGGGGAGGCCAAGGGGTGTGGAGTTGAAATTTGGGGACCAACCCCTACGGAGGGGCTGGCGTCGCTGGGCTAGAGATTAATCTCGCCGGCCGAGTTGGTGGGTCGGGGTGGGATTCTCGCCACGTGTCTCCGTCGCTTCGACTAGCCTATTGCACATGTTTGTTTATTCTGTAACTCTTCATTTTACGTGTAGTGCACGTGTTAACCCTTGGGCTTATAAAAGATTAAAAGAAAAATTAATAAAAAGATAATGTGGCTGGGGGGATTCAATCACAGGGGCTACGTCACAGCAGTGCAAGGCTTTACCAATGAGCTACAAGTGCTTTCTTGCTGTTCAAAAGCAAATCAAATTTATAACTTGTGCTCAGGCTAAGATATCCCTTTCTGTATTTTGGAAAATTTTGTACAGAAAATTTAGGGTTGTTACATATATATCATAATTAGTGAGCTAATGATATTAGTTAAGATATAATTATATCAAATATAATATATATCACATTATTAAATAAACACTTGATTTAATAATCCGGTTATATCACATATGACCGACTAATATCATTTATCTGTGTATCACATTATCAAATCAACACTTGATTCGATAATCTGGTTATATCACATATAACCTAACTGATAACAGATAACTGCCAGATTATAATACGGTATCACATACACGTATTTAATCATGCCCACGCACATATCACATATGTGCCCTATTTCGTTTCACTTGAGCCAGTAAACTTCTGTATAGGACTCTAAAGACTCGTCAATACGCAGACAGTAGGTGATGATCACATCAGTCACCTACAAGCCGTCGGCGGTACTAGCTGGACGTAACGGCTATCCGGGTATTGAGCGATATGAAGATCAACAAGCAAGCTTGTCCATACTCTCCATGAAGCCTATCCGTAACACTACCGTACAGTCCGGTCTCTTCGTCTGATATGTCGCATATCATGTCTAGGGGTGGTAAACGTCAGACCCCAGTAACGTGATAAGTCATGCGGATGTCTGGCCTATAACGGTTCGAGAAACTATTGATAACTCTTATCAGTAAATCTCAACAGTAGTCCTGGACATGGACTTCCAGTTATAGCCAGTCGAGCATAGCGCAACATCAACTCCCAATACCGGGAGAGACGAAACCCCTCCTATCGCTCATTGCCTCCATGTGACTCGGGACTGTACCCAAAATCCACCTGTTTGCACGACTGCTCTTGAGCGTGGTAGGGTGGAAATCAAAGCACAGTAGGAGCCACACAAGACTCTATGACGATCTCGGATCTACAGACCAACCTGTCCCAGTGTCACCAGAGGACTGCTATCCGACGATAGGTATACTACCAACTAGAAGTCCTCGGCGAGTCATGTTCGGTGTATCCGTTCTCTAATGAGCACATGTGTACAATCTTTGATGTCACACACCAATGGTTGTGGGATCAACCATCGCCTTCTAAGGGACAAGAAACGTACACACTAGTCTAATCTGGAATATCGATGCCTTGTCTCGATATCTCCTCGACTAGGAACTGTTAAAGGATGTACTTTTAGACCACCCTGGCCCCACTAGTATGATCTCATCATAATCCTGGTAGTTAAGTATATATCCTAAAGGCTTTATCAACATGTAAGAGACAGACGGTATAATAATACCACTCTACATGTTAAGATAAAGGTAACCAGATAGTATACTATCATGTCGAGTAAGAAAGTCCTCTATATATATGTCCAAGCATCCACTATATCAACAATAATGGACTCTAGGGCATACATATTCCTAAAAATCTCCCACTTGCACTAAGGCCAGTTGTTGTAGTATCTCATACCCAATATCCCAAAAATCTCTCGAATTGCATTTGAGGGGTAGGCCTTTGTGAGTGGATCCGCTGTGTTATCCTCTGTGTCAACTCTCCTTATCTCGATCTCCCGGAGATCAACTATCTCCCTGATCAGGTGATACTGCATAAGAATATGTCTGGATAGCTGATAGGACCGGGGTTCTTAGGCCAAAGCCATAGCTCCATTATTATCACAATACACAGGTATTGGCTGCTCAATGGTAGGAACCAAGTTCAGCTTATGAACTTATTCATCCAGACAGCCTCTTTGGCAGTATCGATGGTAGTGATGTAATCAGTCTCTATCAACGAGTCTGCTACGGTATATAGCTTGGAACCCTTCCAACATACCGTCCTTCCATTAAGGGTAAAGACAAAACCCGAGACTGACTTTCAGTCGTCCTTGTCTCTTTGGAAGCTCGAATCGGTAAAAGGACTCCACCTAGAGTTCACCGTTACCATACACCAAGAACATTTCTTTAGTCCTTCTCAAGTACTTAAGAACGTTCTTCACAGCTGTCCAGTGCTTTTTCCCAAGATCTGATTGATACCTACTCACTACACCTAGTGAATAAACTACATCCGGTCTGGTACACAACATCGCACACACGATTGACCCGACTGTCGAAGCATAGGGTATCCCATGCCTGTGAGCCCTCTCCAAATCAGTCTTGGGAGACATCTCTTTGGAGAGAGTGATTCCTGATCAAGCGGATACATTACCACGCTTAGAATCTTCCATACTAAACCTCTTTAGTATGGTGTCTATGTACCTGGATTGGGACAATCCCAACATCCGTTTAGATCTATCTCTATAGATCTATATCCACAGGATGTAGAAGGCATCGGTTAGATCTTTCATGGAGAACTTGTGTGATAAGAGGAGCTTGACCGAGTGTAGCATAGGAACATCGTTTCCTATCAAGAGTATGTCATCCGCGTACAATACGAGGAAGACAGCCTTACTCTCTACAACATTCTTATATATACATGATTCATCTACATTTTTGATGAAGTCAAACTCTTTGACAGCTTCATCAAAACAGACGCTCCATCTCCGCGATGCCTTCTTTAATCCATAGATGGATTTAAGCAGCTTCCACACGCTTCCGCTGCTCCCACTGTCTACGAAGCCCTCTGGCAGTGTCATATACACACTCTCTTCTAAATCACCATTTAGAAAAGCGGTTTTGATGTGCAATCTGCCAGATTTCGTAGTTATGATATGCATCAATGGCAAGTAGGATCCTGATGGACTTAAGCATAGCGACAGGAGAAAAGGTTTCATCCTAGTCGACACCAGGTCGTTGACGAAAACCTTTTGCTACAAGTTTTAGCTTTGAAAGTCTCAACTTTCCATCTACACCAAATTATCTTTCTCAAAGATCCACTTGTTCCCGATGGGTTTTACCACTTCAAGAGAAACATGCAAAGTCAATACTTTGTTGGTGTTCATGAATTCCATCTCAAATCGCATAACATCCAGCTATTTTCACAGAGTTTCCACTCGTGATGGCCTGCTCGAAACTAGTTGGGTCATCATCTTCCATAATGCAATCCCCGCTCCCACCGTCTATGAGAAAACCGTAGTTACTCTCAGGTGGATGAGGAACCCTACTAGATCTGCGGAGTGGCTGCGGTTCGTCGGGAACTATTGAATCCTCCGATGTAACATTTTGAAATATTTTAGATAATTAATTAGATTATTTATTTAAATAGATAATGTTATTTAATTTTTATTGTAGTAAAGAGGGCTTTTTAAATTGGTGTGGAAATAAATTAGTAAAGAAAATAGTGTTTATATAATAACATGTGTAATGAGGGGTTTATGTGAGAAGGTTAGTTCCTTTTGCTAATTAGAGTTGTATGACGGTTTTTATGCAAAGAGGGTTAGATAATGGTTAAGGTTATAATATACCTCCTAGACACCACACCTTAGGTGTAACCACACACACACACCTCCTCTTTGCATGAAACCACCACTATCTTGCATGGTGACACCACCTACTACCTTATCACTTCTTATCCTTTAATTGTACCAATTGATTCGGTTGATATATATTAAGTTAGGGCAAATAAACTGGTTTAGAAAAAGAAATATTTTTAGAACACACAAAAGAAAAGAAAAGAAAAGAGAGAAGAGAAGAAGAACTAAGTGCTAAGGACTTTCACCACTACCATCAAGCTAGGATCTTTGAGTTTGTGCATCTTGGAGGAAGCCTTTTCAGTAATCTTCTGTAGGTATAATCTCTAAACTCTATAGAATTCTAGTTCTGAAAAGTTTAAATGTAGAAATCGGATATCGGAAATGTCGTATTTTGGTAAATATAGGCTCTGTGTAAGATCTGCTGTAATTTAGATGATAATTAACATAACCAAATAGTGCCTTCATCTTATAAATTGGACTTAGAATAACACCTAGGAAGACGGACCCATTCCCTCGGATTTTGGCCGGCAACAATTGCCAAAAATCCGAGCTCGCCGAGTTTTTGTGGGAGTAGGGTGTTGGGTTTTTTAGGGTAGCTCTCTATATATGTATTAGGATATTTGGTATTGCTAGTTTAAGTTATTTTATCAGTATATGAAATCTGGAAGCTAATATCTGTAAAGGGGTTAAAATTCTAAAATACGACACGGATGTTTCGTGACACGTCTGTTCCCTGATTAAAAAAATCAAGAAAGGACTCAGAAGAGGCATCACGTGCTCACACGTGACCAATGGTCACGTGTTGGCATGTGACGTTTAAAGCAGCGGCATAAAGCGCATTCAAGAAGAAGCTCCAGAAAAGGTCACGTGTTGGCACGTGACGGCTGAGCAGCGGCCAGAGAACAGAGCGCAGAAGAAGAGAAGCCCACTCCAGGGGTCACGTGCCTACACGTGACCAAGGGTCACGTGGCCACACGTGACCGGCTTTAAAAGCCTTATTCTTTAACAGAATTAAATTCTGAGAGGAGATCACTCAAATCTTTCCAAAATAGAGAAGGATTATTTAGAACCGTTGGACAAAAAATCTAAAGGTGATTAAATATCACCAATTTATGGAAATATCTTGAACTTGGAAAGATTTCCCCCCTAAATCTAACCGAGATAACAAAGGGATATCTTTGGATTTAAAATCCAATGGTGAATAAAATTCACTTAACAATCTAAAGGCCGAGATTAATGATAAATATAAATCAAATCTCTCAAAATATAAATCAAATCTCTCAATGAGAGATTTACTAAGCAGATTGATTTTCTTCCTTCTCCTATAAATAGGAGCCAAGAAAAGAAGAGAAGGACCTTTTTTCGAAGACCTTTTCAAAAAACCTTTTTTTTTCTGAAACCCTGAGACCTTTGGATCTTTTTCTATTGATATATATATAGAGAGAGAGAGACAGAGCCTTGGATTCTCTAAAAAAGGAAAACCTTAGGTAAGAAAAGAAAATGGAGGCTTAAAAAGAGAATTTAATTCTCAAAAGAGTTTAACTCTTATGTAAAGAAAAGAACTTATTTCTTTCTCTGGTTGAGGATCTGCAAAGTGCACATCTCCCCATGAATTGAGAATTTAATTCTCATTGGGTTGAGATCCTGCCATGCAGATCCAAAACACAGAGGAGGAACTAAGTTCAGAGAATTTAATTCTCACAAAATGATAGGAATTCAATTCCTTTGAGATAAAGTTAGGGTTTAACCCTATGTTATGGGAATTTAATTCCTTCAAAATGAACAGAACTAGGGTTTAACCCTAATTGAGAACATAATTCTCTCAAGCTCGCAGGAATTTAATTCCCTTGAGAAAAGAAATTAGGGTTTAACCCTATTAAGAATATAATTCTTCAGAAGAAAACAGGAATTTGATTCCTCTAAAGTTTAGGGTTTAACCCTATGAACAGAACTTTAAAAACATGCAGAGTCGTGTGCTACCACGTAACCCCTGCAAAGACCCACAGAATAGAACTCTGAAGCAGACACCTCACGTGTTACCACGTGACTCCTGCGAAGATATATAAAAGAGAACTTTGAGGCAATGCCTCATGTGCCCCACGTGCACATAAAGAAACAGCAAAATAAACAGAGACTCTGGGGCGCCCTCACGTGACCCCTAATGAGTATTCTAATAAACCAGAGCATCAGCCTCCATCACGTGCCCGCACGTGATGGCTTTCAGAACTAAAAGTGTTAAACACTTATTGTAGAACAAAATAAAGAGAAGAAGGGCGCTCTCACGTGTTACCACATGACCCCTCTTGCCTTAGTGTTTAACACTAAATTGAAAACTCTGTATCCAGTGTTTAACACTGATTCTCCTTATTGTTTAACACTAATTTGGAAAACTATATTTGCAGTGTTTAACACTGATTTGCTTAGTGTTTAACACTAATTTGAAAGCTCTTTTCCCAGTGTTCAACACTGATTATCTTTTAGTGTTTAACACTAACTTGTTAATCTTTTCCCAGTGTTCAATACTGTTGGTCTCTAGTGTTTAACACTAGCTTTAGCCCAATTGGCTAAGTTTCCAGAGGCAAAGCCTCTCCTTCAATGAATCAACGGAGGGCCAATATCCCAAACATAATTGGACTTAGCCCAAGATGGCCATAAGTCCTCAATTCAAATTCAACTGGGCCAATGGGCTCATAATATAATAATTGATCCCAGTATCCAAATTGGACTACATATCACTTAATCTACCTCGGTTTAAGGGTACATCTCTTCACTCCTTTGATACTTGTCGTTGTAATTCCTCAACGTCTTCAAAGAGGTGACGGGTCCCGATAACCACATACATTGATACGGACTGTGGGGTCCTTAAACTCATGGACTACGACGTCCTTAACCTTGACCATAATGTCTTAAAACTAACATCGGACTGTGGAGTCCTTAAATCCACGGACTACGACGTCCTTAACCTTGACCGGAATGTCTTAAAACTAACAACGGACCATGACGTCCTTAACCTTGACCGTGATGTCTTAAAACTAACATCGAACTGTGGAGTCCTTAAATCCACGGCCTACGACGTCCTTAACCTTGACCGCAACGTCTTAAAACTACCAATGGACTGCAATGTCCTTAAACTACCCATTGACCGCAACGTCACTAAACTAAACAACAGGGTTCCCCTAATCTCTCTCTTGTCGGATCTAAACGATCCCGTTAAGTTGATCTTAGTCTAAAATTAGACTAACGTATCCTTAACAAACGTTTAAGTCGATCTCAGTCTCAAATGAGATTAACGTATCCTTAAACATAACCCCCCCAAACCCAAATCTAAGAAAGATACGGATTTGGACTAGTCCATGCCCTACGGGCGACGACATAACTCAGTCTCCGTATACAATCCACGGGCAACCAAACACAAAACAAACACCCACGACACGAAGTGACCATCTGGAGAAGGAGAAAGTTGTTACCGCCATGCGGTATCATAATTAACTGCAGGGGCTTGCGCCTACAGGGAAGAGCGTCCCCACAATCAAAAACCCCTCAAGCGAGGGGGACTCTGACGAAGTCTGCTACATCGGACGCATCCGTTTAGACCTTCGATACACGGTGCCATAAATCAACTTGGCATCTTCGAAGAGGTAGACGGATAGCACCAATTAGCATCTACCCCGAATCTCAGGCAAGACGTCCAGTCGCGCCGTCTTTCGGAGGGGAACAGATTCTGGCACGCCCGGTGGGACCTTTTCCTCTTTCCACTCCACACTTCGTGTGTCGTGATTCGCGAACCAATCGCGGTTTGCTAATGGTTGCTCTTGGGTTTCGAAGTACTAAGACTTGGCGTTTCGTTTGCTGCAGAAAGCAAACAGATCAATAGCTGGCAACTGCTCGAACTGTTCCAACTGCAAATGCGACCGACGCTCCGCCTCACATGGAGGTGTAGCATATGGACCCCAGGCTGCTTCCCTATTCACTATGCCTGTGGAGCAAGTGACTCAAGCTACCACCGGTCTTTTCTTCGGGACCATGCTCCCGCCTGTGAACATTAACATCCCAATGCCCGTACCGGAAGCTTCAAAGAGGTCGGTCTTCGATCGACTTGCCGCTCCCACGGCCCCTCTCAACGGGTCGTCCAACTCTTCAGTCTTCACCAGAATGAACCTGAACTCTGATGGGCCCGCCAAAAAGCCCATAATACCTGAGAAAGCCATCCCAAAGAGGACAGCTGCTCCCGAAGTCGTCAAGGCGGCTTCTCCTCCCAGAAGGTCGGTCTTCACGAGACTGACTACCTCCGTTCCCGCTCCCGCTCAGAAAACTGTAGCTTCTCAACGAACGTCAGTGTTCAAGAGGCTGACACCGGCAGCAACCCTTCCCCAGAACAGGGGGCAGGACGCAGCCGTCGCTGAATCAATCCCAACAACCCGTCAGACCCGACGTCGCCACTGACACCGGATAAGGAAGACTGGGGGCAACTCCCCCTCTCCAACGGCTCCAACGGTGGAAATTGAGGCTGCTATTCCAACCGGGAACAGCTTCGAGCTGCTGAATAGGATACGCAGAAATTCACCAACTGCAGTTCTCAAAAGATCCCCTCCACCTGCGGAGAAGGTTATAGAGACAAAGACGGAGCAGCCTCCTCAACGGCTGTCCTCCAAAATTTATAAAGTCTGGCGGAAGGTTCAAGACTCGGTAATTGACCAGGATCACCCTCGTCAACAACGAAGGACGACAACCGCTTGGGTGCCTGCTACAACGGCTCCCTCCACGTCGACTACTCAAAAGAGAAGAAGGCCGGAGAAGGTCCCCACTCCTGCAGCAAATATCAAGGACAATAAGCCAAAATGCCCTAAGTCTGGGGGCATGATGGTGCATACGGTATACATGGCACTGGGAAAAAAGGACAGCCGTGCATCCACGGGTCATAGACCGCTTACACGGTCAGTGACCAAAGCTCAGGAGCAACAGCAGAAGCTCCAAGAAATGATGACCATGATGGCCGCACTTACTGGGCCGAAAGAAAGCCCCGAAGCGTCATCTGATCAACGCCAGGAGCAAGAAACTGACGCTGAGTTCCTTCGTAGGATACTGGAGAAGAAGGATAAAGAGGCCGCTGAACAAGCAGCCAATATACAACGAATGGCCCTTCTGTTCCAGGACATGGTGGGTATGATGATCCAACAAGAGCCTCCTACTGAAGATCCTCCAATCGTTCTTGAAGACGACAGGGGAGAAACGTCAAATCCTCCATCCGCTCTATCAACAGCCAAGAAGGAGACAATCTCTAAAGCTGACTTAGACGAATATATAGCTCAGCAGATACGGGTTCACCAGGCGACTGAGGCAGCTGGTCAAGTTGTCAGGACGGGACGATCATATCCGAGATGGTAGGACCAGATCAAGTACCCGCCGGGCTACACAATACCGAAATTCCATGTCTATAAGGGGACAGGCAATCCCCATCAACATATGGCCCAGTTCAAGGCGCTTTGTGGCAACACTGGTGGCGACGATAAGCTCTTGCTTCGCCAATTCATCGACAACTTGTCAGAAACAGCGTTCGAATGGTATTCTGAGCTCCCGAACGATTCCATCAAGACGTTCGCTGAAATGGAGTTGCTATTCACTCAGCGATTTGTGAGCGCCAGCGAACGTACCCCGATAACAGCATTGATTAGTGCCAGGGTGAAACCAGGCGAGACGTGGGTCCATACGCTATACGCTGGCGAAACTTGTGGTCGAAATGCGAACAACGCATTGAGGAAGCGCCCGCGGTAGGCATGTTCGTGGGTACCCTAGATCCTCATGCAACTATCTCACAGTTCATGATGTTTTTTAAGCCAACCACGTTTCAGGTTTTGATCGACAAGTTGGCCCAGATGGGTCACAGACCATCTCCCCCGAAGCCAGAACCTCGGAATGACAAGGGTAAAGGGAAGGCAACCTTCGTTGCGAATGCTCAGTAGCAACCCAGTACCCCAAAGCTGTCGGATCAACTGGAAGAAAGACGGCGGTATTACAATGAGAAAATGAAGTGCCCCTACTCATTCCCACGGGATAAGATGAAGAGGCTATTTGAGCTGGCGGTACGCAACAGGCTTATCAACTTGCCAAATCTAAGGCGACCGCCGCAACCCAGTGAGGTGAATAACCCCAACTACTGCCCTTACCATCAAAAAGTAAGCCGTCCGATTGAGAATTGCTTCGTCTTCAAAGGATGGATTGAAGATCAATACCTGCAGGGTAAGTTTGCGCTGTCCGAGAAGTGGAAGGTAAACCCGCCACAACCTCACACAGCTAAGAAGATGGACACACCGGGGGCAACTTGTTCTTTCATTGAAGAAGCTCCATGGGAAGTCGTGCTTTCGGCAAAAACCAAAAGAATGCTGAACGAGCTCCAAACATGCCCGGCAGTCAGGTGGAAGAACCCGCTGGAACCTGAGATCATTGAAGGGATGCTGAAGCCGCGCCCAACCCCGAAGATCAGTAGTGATGCCCCGAGCACTCACAACCAGCCGTCAAAATCTTCAAAGAGAAAGAAGAAGAAATCTAAGAAGCCCGTGAAGCCTGGCAACAAGCGTACGGACTTGCAGAAATGGATTGACGCGCTGGAGGAGTACAATCAAAAGGCGCGAACTCCCATCACACTCCAAGAGTTCCTCAACCACTTCTTTCAGGAGGAAGATAACGGAGAGAGCTCGTCAAACGAATCTGAAGGATACGTGGCGAGTTGTAATGTGATCTCCCACTCGTTTACCGACGATGGAAAAACTCCTGGCACTAAGAAACTGGGGGCAAAACCTGAACCGGAGCTTGTGTGGCCAACAGACGAAATGATCGACGCCTTTCTAGACGAGATTCGTTTGAAAAGTAAAGCCGACCAAGAGCGTGAGATGGCCGCATCAGAAGGAGCCAAACGCAGGCGATTAAACAAAAGAGTCGAAGCGCTCCCGCCAGATCGAAAGACACCCGACGCGGATAAAAACAGATTCAAGACGAGGAAAAGGTTTGTCAAAGCCATGTCAATAGGAATGAAACTACCACACTCGGAAGAAAACACACTCAATAGGGCAGAGAGACACCATAATTACTGCTCATATCATCGGAAGATTTCACACCCCACTGAGGAGTGCGACGCTTTTAAGACATTGTGGCAGGGATATATTGCTCATCGGCAACATTTTAAGCGAATGAAACGCAGAACTCGTCGGGAGCAGAGAAGTACGACCGAAGGACACAAAAGAACTATTGGCAATTGTCGCACAGTCAACGCCGGAGGATCACAGGTTCTCACCTTTGGGAGCGACTCTGACGAGGAAATGGCTCTTAGCCCCCTCTTTAAAGAGTCCACCTCGGGAAAAGAGGAAGAATCAGGAGCCTGCGAAAACATTCAGCTGCGCAATTGCACGCTTCCGGAAAAGAATCTCGGACCCTCAACTAGAAAAGATAAGGGAAAGGAAAAGGTCACGGAGGATATCACTTTATGTAACAACCCTAATTTTTCCTATACACTTTTCTATACAAATATTTTTAAAATTTTTAAAAATCCACAAAGGAGTATTTTAATCTGAGCACAATATATATATAAGTAATTATTTTGTTTTTAAATAACTCCATTTTTAGGGTACATAAAATTGTTTTAAAATTAAAGTAATACTTGGGGTATTTAGTGTTGCTGTTACCACTTTAAGTAGTAATTTTCCCACAATAATTACAAGAAGGAGCTTGTAGCTCATTGGTAATACCTTGCACTGCTGAACCAAGCCACCAGAGTTCAAATTCCATGCCCCACATTATTTTTGTATTTATTTTGTTTTATTTTTTTTGGAAATTCAGCGGTAAAAAGGACATAACTCCTAAAATATGTACTGGACATGAAAAAGTAAATATACCAAATTGTACCCCCGAAATTTCCCCGGCCTCTGGTGGCCTGACTCGGCCCGACTCGGCGCCGCCGGCCGGACTTGGCCGGACGGCCAAGTCACCAACAGAAAAAAGTCTCCTCTTGACTTTGTCTACCCCCATGCACACTTTAATTGCTTGGATCGGTTATCATTTGCCCAATAAATCTCTTTTACTCCTAGGTTTAATGATTTTTAATGATTTTTATATATTTTTTATATATTTTTTTAATTAAAACCCTAACCCTAGCCTAACCCTATATAAACACCCCTACCCTCTACCCTTTCACTCTACATTCCTAAGTCCACTCTCAAAAAAATTCAAGAGAACTCGGTGCGTTAGAAAAAGAGCGAAAGGCGAAGCGCTGCCGAAATCGACGACGAATTCCGCCGATCGTACTAGGACCCTTCACGACGTTTCGACACACCGACAACCCACTACCTTCCTAGCACTCTCTAGCTTGTCCAAACCCGTAAGTCCCCCTCTTTCTATCTTTCTTTTCTTTTAAGAAAAATACGACTTTTCAAAACCCGACGGAAATCGGAACAAACCGATTTCCGATTCGGTTTTCTATCAAAACTCACTTGTCACAAATTCCATAATGCTTAAACATATTCATGTTGACTACTAATCACTTAAAAATCAATTTGGACAAGTTTTCACACATGAAATGATAACTTTTGCATAATACCGTATTTTCGCACTTAAATACCACCATGTTTAATTTATCATGTTTAACCCCTAAACTTCACTATACCTTAAAATAGATCACGAGGTAATGACCTACCTCCACACACACGCAAATACAACCCTAATTGATATCATCAAAACTTAGAATACGATAAAACAAGATTTTACATTAAAATACCATTTTCTTTATAAACCTTTTCTAAAAGTTCTAAGTTGTATACAATTTTAATGCAATATCTTTTAATAGGAAATACGATAAGTTGCGGACATCGATCGTTTATCTAAACCTGACTTTGTGGTGTCTAGGCAAGTGTGTCTAAGACGAGTGGTTACTTAATTAGGGCCACTACTTGTAGTGGAGAGCATCCCACTCACCTGGCACTTACCTAGCCGCAATTGGCGGTGAAGAGGCGATTTGAGGCTTCTAATGACTTGCCGTTTAGACCATTTAGAAATAGGCTAGATGGCTTAGGAAACCCTATAATCTAAAATACGGAAATTTATACCCTTTTACAAATAAATACCTTATCTTTATAAAACCGTTTTCTAAATGATTAGTATTTATTAAATCTTTGCAAAGCGCCACTACAACCCACCTTTGGTGAACTCGTTAGGGATAGTACGGTTTATTGTGCACCCTCGGGCTTAGTAGTGCGAGATTCAGACCTCCGCAAGGAGCATTCGGTCTCGAAAGGTTTAAAATACGACATTTATGAAAGATGAGATTTTTGGAAAATAAAATATTTATTAAAAATTATTATTGTATAAACATATGTATATTTATCATTTAAACACTTATTTTATTATAAGATAAAGTTTCCACTTTTTCCTAAAAATTACAAGATTAAAAGTTACATTAAAATACCATGAATTTCAAATAAATCAATTAATACCTTTATTTATGTAATTAGGATATATTCACTAGAAATAACATAAAATAAAATCACACTCATTATAACTATAAAGATGAATAATAAATACTGGAGGTGTATCTTGAAAACTATATAAAAGTATTTTTACATAAAACTCCCTCAAGTTTTATAAATTACAATAAGGACCTTAACAAATATAGAACTTCGACTTACATTTCTTTTGGTCTGACTCGGGTTTGAGTCTGACTATTTCTGACTTGAATATGATTCAAGTCAATCTATATTCTTTAATATTCCAACTCAATATGAACACATGAATCCCAGAATCCAATTAACAATCTATACAACTTCACTGAATCAAACCATGGATATACATCCATTATTCCGTTATTCCATTTACCTGAGTATGCAGTTACAATTTTTTTACTGATATCATGCTTTTGGTCAGTCATCCAACTTACACAATACAATACTACAATACAAACAAAACATTACGGGGTTTAAGGGGTAGATTGGTACGGAAGGTGTTAAAGGTGATACGAGGCGGTAAGATTAAGAAACCTAACATGAATCCAATTGCCGTTGTTCCGGGTTGTATAACGGAGCCTTGTACTCTATTTTCCGTTTGCCCTGGTCTCTAGCATATAGAGATCCCTCTCGTATACACTGGCATTCTTCTATACCAAGCTACAAACAACAGCGTTAATATAACATTACATCAAATAGTATACAACTCTAGAAGATATCTTTTATTCTGTCTTTTCTCATTCTTCTTTATCCTTGGGACTTACCGAGCGACCTGTTCGCTGACGACATTCTATTTCTTTCTTCTTTGAATGTCGTCAGGTGTTTTGGACCCGTCAGAGATCGAGCCCACCGGTGAAGACTTGGAGCAGTTTCACGAAGACCCTGAGCTCTAGACATTGTACCCTGTTCTATTCAGTATTTTCATTTCCTGTTATGTCATTGTTTAGGCATCGCTTTTCATTTCAGTTGTATTTACTTTTCATGCATTGTATAAAAGAATGTTATTAATAAAGTTGCTGTTATTTCTATATCTTTTGTCTCTTGTGATTTACTTTTATATTGCTTAGATACGCTTAGCGTATGTACTTCTGAGTACATATGTAGCGGACCTCATCGCGTCTCCTTCGCCGTATACCGGGAAGTGGGGCGTGACACTTTAGATGACCAAGTTATGAAAGAGCTGACTGTCAAGGATCCGCCCAAGAAGAGTAGGGTGGACTATGACATCCTAGCGCACCTGAGGAAACTACCCTCGCAGCTCAGCATTCTCGACGCCCTCCTGTTATCAAAGGAAGCGAGAGATTCATTAATCAAGGCGCTACAAGAGCCTGAACAATTCCAAGCCTTCCTCGCTGAAGAAAGGATGAAGGATGAACTGGAAGAAGTGCACACGGCCGATATCACTTTCGGTGACGAAGACCTGCTCCTAGGGACGTGCGACCACAACCGTCCCCTATACGTCTCTGGATATTGCCACGATATAAAGATAGGCAAAATCTTGGTTGACAATGGGTCTTCCGTTAATCTCCTCAACGTGCGGGTGTTAAAGGAGATTTGCATGAGCGTCCAACACCTTACTCGGGACAAGATCACCATCTCCGGGTTCGACTCCCAATCATCGAGAACTCTTGGGTCTGTGATATTGACGCTACGCTTTGGGCTACTCGTCACGGACATCAAGTTTTACGTCATAGATGCCAAGACATGTTACAATGCTCTGCTCGGCCGACCTTGGTTACACGAGTACAACATCATCCCTTCTACGCAACATCAGTGTATGAAGTATTTCAAGGATGGTCTCGAGTATACCGTAACAGGTGAGCTAAACCCATTCTCTGTGAACGAAGTCCGAAAATACGAAGATGCGAAGTACTTTTTGCTAGATTTCGAGGATACAGAGAGATGTCGCAAACCGGAGAACAAAGCCGCTGCCACCATTCCTGTTTTCGGGAGTGATACCGAAGAAAAAGAAGAGATAGTTTACTCTGGGCCGTCTCGACGCAATGACCCGGGACCGTCCGCCCCCATATTGATCTTCGGAAGTGACTCGAAAGATGAGGTTAATGTTGTATTCTCCAGTCGGCCGCCAATACAAGAATTCCCTGGTGATGATCAGAGTTTGCAAATCACCATGATTCCGCGGGAGCACTACAAAGATCTTGACGCGCTTGGAGCTCACAACGTGCAAGACCTGCAGACGTTTTACGTCCCTCCCAAGCGAAAAGGCGAAAATGCGATCCTATTCTATAGATCCTCGGAAAAAAGAGTGGAGAAAGAAATCTGGCACGGAGCGGATTCTACACTTGACAGGCTCTAACTCATCCGTTTACCCAGATATTATACAAACGGACTGAAAAGGCTATTGAAACACCAAGGGGTACCCTTAAAACAGACTACTCGACAAGCTCGATTCTATAACAGGATTTGGGATGTCCCTGGGACTCAGCGCAAATTGCCCAATGGGAGAATGGAAACACTTGGGCTTGGATACGTGAGAACCGGGAAACGGGAACGGGTCTACGGTAGCTACGCCATATATACCTTTGATGAAGAAGAGGACGCCCTGTCAGGAAATGCCAACCCTTCATTGGAACTGGATCCCGCAATCGAAGTGCCGAGTCCGTCATTTGAAGAGCGAATGGATAAGCTTATCAGAAAAGCGGGTCAAAAAGCCCGAGACAACCATAATCGCGAGATGGCCATCTACGAAAGAGCCAGGACGTAACGTCTTCTTCAACAGACTGCCAAAGACGAAAATACTCCTCCCTGTCAACCTCTTGTGCAAAAGGCCCAGCGCAGAGGTAGAAACAAGTCAAAAAGCAGAAAAAGCGGTCGACAACGACAACGCAGGATCAGAAAGTCATGTGATCAGGTATTGCGCGGTCCGGATTTGGCCCTTATAAAAAAGATGAGTCAGGCATACTCTTTTCCTCAGAATAAAACATGGAAGATACTTGACCTCGCTTTAAAACATCGAATGATTACACTTCCGAAGTCTAAACACCCTGAGCAAGCTAATGAGGTCTCTTATCCGGGCTATTGCTCTTATCACCAAGCCATAGGACACCCTATCGAAGACTGCTTCATCTTCAAGAACTGGGTCGAAGATCAGTACTAGCAAAGCAGATTTGCTCTATCCGACAGCTGGAGGGTAACGCCGCCACAGAAGCATGAACCCAAAGCCACGAGAGCAGAACCAGATCCACATCGGTCTTGGAAACGAGCTCGTACCTGTCGTATGATAACGATATCAAAAGAAGAGCCCGAGAATATGGATGACTTTCCCTGGTGCTTCGAAAACAATGACGACGAGGTAATCTCAGAATTTCCACCAGCACCGAAAGAGCTGGAAGATGGCATACATACCACGGCCGATAACCTCAAGAAAATTGAGTTGGGGAAGGCGAACGACCCACGATCGATATTCGTCAGCGAGCTGCTATCTGAAGAAAGGGTGGCTGCGTTAAAAGACGTGCTTATGCAGCATAGAGATTGCTTCGCATGGAACTATTCTGAAATGCCAGGACTAGATCCAGAAATTGCTGTGCATAAATTGGCAATATCCCCGGACGTCAAGCCAGTCAAACAGGAGCCGAGAAGAATGTGGCTCGAGCTTGAGATGAGCATCAACGCCGAAGTTAAGAAGCTGATCGATTCTGGATTTATCCAAGAAGTTCAATATCCTGACCGGATCGCCAACATCGTCCCGGTAATGAAGAAAAATGGGATAGTGCGCATATACGTGGACTTCCGGGATCTCAATAAAGCCTGCCCGAAGGATGATTTCCCAGTACCGGTAACCGAGCTGATGATAGATAACACGTCCACTCACGAGGTCTTCTCTTTCATGGACGGCTCATCAGGGTACAATCAGATAAAGATGCATCCCGAAGACCAGAAGCATACCGCTTTCCGGACCCCTCCGGGAATATTCTGCTATAAGGTGATGCCCTTCGGTCTAAAGAACGCCGGTGCCACCTATCAAAAGGCCATGACGAAGATCTTCGATGACCTTATACATGAAATCGTCGAATGCTATATCGACGACCTCGTGGTGAAAAGAAAATCGTACGAGGAGCATTTAGAGCACCTGAAGACCATATTTCAATGCCTTCGGCAATACAACTTGAAGATGAACCCCCTCAAATGCGCGTTCAGGGTATCCTCAGGAAAATTCCTAGGACTCATTGTCCTCCACCGAGGCATTGAGATAGATCCGTCGAAGATCAAAGCGATCATAGAAATGCCACCGCCAAGGACTCTCAAACAATTGCGGTCTCTCCAAGGGAAGCTCGCGTACATCCGGCGATTTATAGCCAATCTTTCAGGCAAGTGCCGCCCTTACAGTCACCTGATGAAGAAGGGAACCCCGTTCGTCTGGGACCACAAATGCCAAGGCGCACTGGATGAGATCAAGCAGTACCTGCAAAACCCGCCAGTGCTAGCTGCTCCGATCAAAGGAAAACCTCTCATTCTGTATACAACCGCCCTTGACGATTCCTTAGGCGCATTGTGGGCACAGGAGAACGACCAAGGGAAGGAGAGAGCGCTCTACTATCTGAGTCGAGTTCTACTGGGGGCAGAAAACAATTACTCCTCCATCGAAAAGCACTGTCTGGCATTGATCTTCGCGATAACAAAGCTCAGGCACTATGCGTTAGCGCATGAAGTCCGTCTCATTTCGAAGGTGGACCCCCTTAAATATTTAATGTCGAAGGCCATATTGACAGGGAGACTCGCTAAATGGGCCCTGCTCTTAATGGAGTTTTCGATAACTTATCAGCCTCTTAAGGCGGTGAAAGGCCAGGCCATCGCCGACTTCCTCGCTGAACATCCAATACCGGCGAATTCTCCTCTGAATTGCGAGCTGCCAGACGAACATGCGTTTGATGTAATCGACGGCGGTGATACCCGATGGGAACTTTATTTCGATGGAGCATCTTCCATGAAGAAGCGTAAGCAAAGCATCCCTATAATCAAATCGGGGGTATGCCTCATCTTCGTAACTCCACAAGGAGGGGTAATGCGCTTCGCTTTTTCCTTAACAGAGCCGAGGACGAACAATGAGGCCGAATACGAAGCTTTGATAGCAGGCCTCGAGATCGCCATCGACATGGGAATTGAAAACCTCCTTATATACGGAGATTCCCAACTGGTCGTTAATCAAGTAAACGGCGACTACCAGACATGCAAGCCAGAGCTGGTGAAGTATGGAGAGAGAGTACAGCAACTGCTGACTCAAATCCCTTCCTACACTTTGGAAAATATACCACGCGCAGAAAATAGCAAGGCGGACGCTTTAGCCAAGCTCGCTAAAGAACTGGCTGATGAGAACCTTGATGACGTTAGGATCGTCGTACAAAACCGTCGAGTACTTGTCCCTGCAGAAATATCTACGGAGTCATCCGAAGAAAGGGGAGCAACTGAGCAGACGGCCCTGCGAATAAATGACCAAGAGAAGGTTGGAGATTGGAGAGAAGTCTTCATAAACTACTTCAAATCCTGTCGAACGCCTGAAGATGCGTCCTCAAGACATCAGCTCATGAAACGAGCTCTGTCTTTCGCCTTCGTCAACGATACTTTGTACAAGAGGTCATTCGATTCTCTGTGGTTGAGATGCCTGGGACCTGACGAAGCGAAAAGAGTCGTTCAGGAAGTTCACGACGGACTCTGCGGTTCTCACCAAACCGGCCCGAAGATGAAGTTGAAGATTAAACGGATGGGCTATTATTGGCCAACGATGATCCAGGACTGCCTCGAGTATGCGAAACAATGCCACTCGTGCCAAATCCATGGGGACTTTATCCATCAGCACCCAAATCCACTACATCCAACGGTGGCTAGCTGGCCGTTCGAAATGTGGGGGACTGACATAATCGGCCCCATCGAACCAGCATCATCCAGGGGACATCGTTTCATCCTGGCGACGACTGATTACTTCTCCAAATGGGCAGAAGCAGTACCGTTAAGGGAAGTGAAGACGGAAAATATTCTCCATTTCTTCAAGACGCACGTCATCTATCGGTTTGGAACTCCGCGACGGATCATTTCCGATAACGGGCCAGCCTACAGAAGCCACAAGATTAGCCGCTTCGCGTAACAACACAACATAGACTGGAGATATTCCTCAGTTTATAATCCCCGAGCTAACGGTCTAGCTGAGGCTTTCAACAAAACCTTGACAAAAATCGTGAAGAAGACGGTGTCCCGAAACAAAAAGGACCGGCACGAGAGACTGCAAGAAGCTCTCTGGGCGTATCGAACTACCACGAACACAACGCCATACGCGTTGGTATTCGGTACAGAAGCAGTACTCCCCCTCGAGATAGAGTTACCCTCTCTACGCGTGGCGGTCCACTGCGAGCTGACGGACGAAAAAAACGCTCACCTTCGGCTTGAGGAGCTTGAAACCATAATGTCTTATATTATATCCATATCCTGTCTGGAGAAACAACTGTGTGACGACCACAGTACAACCGATCGTAGTATAGGAATTTTACTTCCTACTCTGTGTATGTCATCCAGA
Source organism: Agapanthus africanus (assembly GCA_030015575.1). Classification (NCBI taxonomy): domain Eukaryota; kingdom Viridiplantae; phylum Streptophyta; class Magnoliopsida; order Asparagales; family Amaryllidaceae; genus Agapanthus; species Agapanthus africanus. Next base: position 14,937,657 of record JASDDO010000014.1, read on the forward strand.
TACCATGACATCACACCCTACTACCTTCTTAACAGATCCATCCCCTATTCTGATGAAGTCAAACCCATGACTTTCACATCAAAAAATAGATGATCTATCTCCGCTATAACTGCTCTAGTCTATAAATAGACATAAGTTACTTGCCCACTATTCTTCCGCTGCTCCCACTGACCACAACAACCCTCCTACCGGGTCTCATAGCCCGGAACAACAGTAGTGTCAAGTCTGGGTAGATAAGAACCTCCATGTCACCTTCCTTGAGGCTACCGGAGTACCTCTCGGGTGTCTGAGGTTACCCACCATATCTGCGGAGTGGCTAATGGAATGTCAAACCTGATTGAATATATAGGTCCTATTAAATTTTCCGTAATCGTTTGCAGTTCTGGAATCACTTCCAGTTCTACCATACTCCCACTACTGTTTTCTGAAAAAATCTATTTTACTAAAACTGTGGCGAGTCAAGAACAGTATCACTATTGATCTTCCAAATGGTAGAATATCAACCCTCGTCATAGCCAGGGTCAACCCACAAACAGCCATTACAGAAACGTGCCCTGAGTTATCCAGAGTCTGGTTTTAAGCATAAGCCGGACAACTCCCCGTACCTTAACATCGTTAAGATACGAACCATTCTATATCCAATATAGAAACTTTGGTACTTATTTAATTGGAACCATATTCAAATCATGCAGCTGTCTTCAGTGCATATCAACTTAATGGAAAAGAGGCTAATCAGCATTACTCAACTTAGGAATCCATCCAATTATGAGCAACCTGAAAGAGAAACAAGTTTCTCAAAACCATTACTATCATCTGAATACCAATCACAAGAATCTACATCTTCGATCTCTTTGAAGAATCCCGATACTTGTGACACCTGGTTCTCTACTTTATTCTTATACCCACAACTTCTCAAAACTTAGACCTTGTATTTCTACGAAACACTTGTCTAAAAACTAGAGAAGTCATAAGTAAACAGAACATAGTACGAGGACCTACCCCTTTGTCCTGATGGACACTGGACAACATACAATACTCTGTATAAGTCCACTGAGTTGAATAACTCAGAAACTTATGCGTCGTAGGTTGAAAACTGTACCCTGGCGATTTCCTCAAATATCACCAATTTCAACGAATTCCGATATAATGAGGATAATTACCTAATTCCCAATAACTTACTCCCACTCATCATCTGTAAAACCATACAGATATGATAATGAAACCTGGTAAATACATACCATGGAGTAAGTATCCAATCGGGAAAACAGTTTTCCTTTAACAATGCACTGAAACATAAATGTTTCGTAGGGGTATCCTAGTATTCCTAGTAATGCCTCTTCCATAATCCAATTCAAGACTGTAACCGTATAATTCTTTGCCATCTCTCCAAATCCTTTTATTTGTCTTTATTCATTTCCTTCTGTACACCATCGTTAGGCTAAATGGTTTTCTTCCTTCCCTACCGTTCGGCACCAGCCTATGGTTTGGAATAAGACTATCCAGTAAGCATAATAGGTGTACCCTCCTAAACCAAGGAGTACTCGCAACTTGAGAGAAGGTGATGATAAAAGACAACTGAATAATACCTTATTCCTTTAAAGGTGAAATAGGAGTGGCGATGAAGTACGCGGTTTTGGTCGTGAATGATAACAGTCGCAATTTACTTTGCGCTCTTTCTAATCCCTTTATTTCGTCTTTACATATTACCTTCTGTACACCCTACTTAGGCTAATTGGTTTTCTTCATTCCCTACCTTTTTGCACCTGCCTATGGTTTGGAAGAAGACTATCCAATAAGCGTAATAGGTGTACTCTCCTAAACCAAGGAGCTCTCCCAACCTGAGAGAAGGTGATAATAAAAGACAACTGAATAAACCAATTCTATTTCTCATGAACCTGGATCCATCTTCGAAGAAGTCCCTTCGAGTTCGTATATAACTATACGATGGATCTATCCAATGGAAGTGGATGTCCGTAGTAATACGGGTGTACTGAGAAATACAAAGGGTAAAAGAAGGAGTGGCAATGACTTATGCAACATAGACAATCCAAAAGCCAGTATTTTAAGAAGGTTCGGTCAACTTGGTCACTGAGTCATAGTCTAGGGTCGGTCAATGGTCGCTGCCAGAGAGAGAGAGAAAAGAAACACTCTGCGTATACTCTAACCTAGATCAGAATGATTATCACTTTATCTAATCAGGAAACCTCCCACTGTCCTGTCAAATTCTCCTCCAAACCTAAAAGAAGAATCAATCGGGATCACCCGAAGAGTAAACCAACTCATCAGTGGGAATCGGGATCCAACTCTCATCGCATGATAACGTGATGGAATGCATCCACGTTACTCATACTCCAGAAGGTATGCGCATACTTGGCAAGTTTCAGTTTCTTTAAAAACTCCCGATATGATTTTTGCCCCATGCTCTTATAACCTTGGCGTTAGGTCAAAATGTCATAAGTCACATGCCAAGTTCTACCCGTCACTATCTTGTTAATTTGAACCCACCCGCACATGCCCTTGGCATTAGGTCAAAATGGCAGAACGGCTGTCCCAAACCAACTCATCTATCTATGCAACAAATGAATACCCAGCAGCTACCAAACACTATACCTTGGCGTTAGGTCAAAATACATAGCTTGAATACTACTGAATACCCAAAAGAAATGACGGAGGGCTACAGCTGGTTTTTGGCGAAAAACCTTTAACGTAGTGAACTTGATATCGCTGAAGGAACCTGATAGCTTTTTAAAATATAGTGGCGAAAACCTTTGCCAAAGAGGTCACTCTCGGTGAAGGGATCTCGGCTCTTTCCTCGTGGAATGAGGTGCAGGATATTCCAACCGAATATCGCGGTGCAAAGCAACATGTAATCGACTATAGTGAAGTTATTACCCTGACGCAAACTTCTGCCCAAGGGGTCAGTCCCGGTGAAGGGATATCGGCCCTTGCCCTGTCGAATGAGGTGCAGGATATTCCACTGAATACCGCTATGCAAAACAAAAAGAAACGTCTTTGTAATAACACTTTTTAAATTTGTTCCAACAACTGCCAAATTGGTTTGTTTTCCTTTGCATTGATCAGAATCAACGCAGTCCCATCAATCAATCACACCAGAAAAGAACGAAAATAAAATGTACGTATATGCCATCCGCATTCGTCACTGGGTCCCGTCATCACCCGTTAGGTTACTTAACTAACGACAGAGCGGGGACTGGACTAGCGCGGGTGTAAAACATATACAACATCTAATAGTATATATGCCAATATACAATAATCGCTCCAGGTGTGATAATATGCAACATTACAGAAAAGTAATAAGCTTCACAGAACAATACATATAATCTGGGATCCCCGGGTTTCTCAGAGCCGCTGCTGAAACCCGACGTTCCCCTGTCGTGTGGATAGCCTGTGCAATGAAACCTAGACCCCTACGGGTGCGGCAAGTTACCCGCCAAAACCTAAAGCGAGGCAGCCCCCTACAGCAAAGTGAATGGACCACCCTGCACTTCACGGAATCCGGTAATCTTGGGCACCCCTCCTTGGGTCAACCTATACCCCCTACGAGTGCGGCGAATAGTCTGCCAATTCTAGAGTGATGTCCCTCTGCCTCTCAAAGCTATGAGATGCGGACCCGTTGCCCCCCAGAACCCGGCTATCTGTGCACTCCGTCGCGGGGCAAAACCTAGTACAGTAATGAAAAATAGTACAACAGGTACATCGACCGCAACCTGGTCGTGCCCCAAAAGAATATTATACAACAGGCAGTGACGGCAGTCCACATGTTAGACGCTCGCCCCGCAATATCAAATGTACAAATAAACTCAAACTGCACTACCATTGCACACTGCTATCCACCATGACAAATCCGCAACATCACAGCACAACACAGAACATCAACGCGAATGTCACGTTCGCAAACCCGTCTAAAAGAACTATAGCAATCAGACGCGGTTTACCGATCAAATGACATTCCTGGTCGAAGATATAATGTAAGCATTGTAAACTAACATGTTTAAATTTCGATCGACTAAATATCATGAAGTGGGCCCCACGAACATCTGTTGAACAGTAACAAAATCTGGGCCCAAAAGATATATACCAAAAACCCCAAATTCCAGACAAGAACCCACTGTGCAAATTTGGGGGCATGATCTCACAGAATGGCCGCAGATGCGCGGTCAAACCATAGGTTTGACCGCGATTCCACGGCAGTCTTGTCGAATCATGTTCCCAAATTTGTACGGTGTTCTTAGAAAACCCTGCACAGAATTCTGTGATATGTAAAATAATTTTTGGAACCCTTTAAAAATCAACAGAAACTGTGAAAATGAATTTTGCGGTTTTCGATATCCGGTTCGATCGATATTTTAAACGCGTTAGCACAAGTTAGTAAAGCAAAATGGTGAGGCTGTGATACCACTGTAAGTCTACGGTAGCGCCCTGGCCGTCTACAGACGCCAAATGCGGAACAAAAACTTTTTAACTGGCGCTATCGTATACTTTAACCCGGATCTGCCATTATTGCTAAACTAACAAACTGTAAATAGTGTAGAAAGGTTATACCGAACGATCCGAGTCCTTCGTTCTTTAACCATCATCCCACGCTCCGTTGCGGCTGCTCCGTTCTCGTCGATCTCCGATCTCCTCGTCCAGGTGGCACCACGTCAACGATTATTTAAACGGGCTCTCGCCTCTGACTCGAGGCAACTCGGTCGTCAAGTTTGCTAAAAGAGACGACCAAGATTGATGTAGAGAATGAGTAGAATACTTTGTCTCGTTACCTCCAAGGCTATGGACGAACGGTTGATGAAGTTGCCATTCGAAAATGAAATGGAATGAGAAATGAGTTATCAAATTTCCATGCATCCAAAACCATAGTCTTTTTTCCAAAATCAAATCAATCTCTCACACTTTGTCACAATAGGGGGGCCGGCCAAATAAATAGGAAGAGGGAGGTGATGGCAGGAGCAAAGAGGGTGACCACAAGGATAAATATCATGAACAAATATCCTTAGGTTAAACAAGAATCATTAATGTTAAAGCATGAGTCATTAAAACCTAGTGTGAACATAATGAATGAAACAAATGAGTCATGAAGCCTAGTCACCATCCTAGTCACCTCTTCTAGAAACTTCTAGAACCTTCCACACTCATCTCAAGAAAAGATAAATCCGTCTTTAACCGAATGTTAAAAGACGGCTGATAGAAAACTGGAAACTGGCAACTTCCAAAAGTGATCCCGAAACGAATTTCAGGATAACCCCGTAACTGTATAAATATATCCGCATTTGTATTACGACCGAATACAAATGCAACTGAGACAAAGATATTATATCTACTCAAAATAATACTCGGATCCGGCTTAAACCAAAGCCGACCAGTATTATCTGCCCGAAAAATGACACGTGCGTAAACGCACGTGCATTTTCCGAACCCTGCCATAAAACCATACGGCCTCTACAACGTTTCGCCCGAACTTGGGAAACTGTCTGTGGGGGACTCTAATGACTCGTCAGTACCCTGGCAGTGGATTTAACCACAAACCGTCAGCGGCACTAGCTATGCGTAACGGCTGCCCATGGACTGACCTCAAGGGAGGCCGATGAGCGAACTGATCCAGAAACCCTACTGAGCCTAACAGTGATAATGTATATACAGTCCGGTCCGTTCGTTTATGAGTATCGCATATCTGCCTAGGGGGCTAGTAACGTCAGACTCCCAATAGCAGTATAAGTCGTGTCGGAGTGTAGCCCAATAACACCCTGAGATACTACTGGAGTACCTACTAGTAAATCTCCTGCCACGGCCGTGGGCTTTGTGTAATGGCTCTCCTAGACACAACACGATCTCACCCCCAATACCGGGAGAGACGAATCCCCTGCCGATCCGCTCACGTGCCTCCATGTGGCTCGGGACTGTACCCAAAAACTACCTGTTTGCACGACTCCTTTGAGCCGTGGTAGGGTAGAAATCAAAGCACAGTGGGAACTCACACGAGACAAATGACGACCTCAGGTCGATGAACTAACCTGTACACATGTCACCAGGGAACTGCTATCTGACGATATGTATAATACCAACTAGCAAATTCCCGGCGAGTCCTATCCGGTGTACTCATAACCCAATGAGCACCTGTATACATCTTAGGTGATCCAACTGACAACAGTGGCTTGTGAGACCGGCCACCGCCCCTCGTCGGGGTCTCGACTGTACACACTAGTCTACTCCGGAGTATCGATGCCCTGTCTCGAAACTCCCACGACTAGGGACCACAATTAAGGATATGCTGATAAACTACCCAACTCTCACGTATATGATCGCCATCATACTGTTGGTAGTAAAGCAAGATCCTAAGGGCTCTATCAAAGTGTAACAGTGATCAGTCACCTGAAACTGTACACGACTGATAAAGGCAAACCAGATAGTATACTATCATCTCGAGTAAGACTGTCCTACCGGTATAGGTCCTCCGCAATCATTGCAATCACGTGTCTGCGATCCAATAATTGACTCTGAGGGCACTATCACCAACATGTGGCTCATACGAAAGGTTGGAGTGTGACGGCTTTAGACTGAAGGTCAAAGAGATTGGGGTTGGATCAGTACAGGAAGTAAGGGTGAGCAGCAAGGGACTACAAGGGGAAAAGAGAATGTATGGGGAGGATAACGGTCGATACATCATGTGAATCAAAAATCCGAAGGGTCAGCTAACTCGGAAATTTTACTATCAATTTCCCCTCCCAGAAGGATCTCAAACGAAGCATAGACGAAGGATGAAGGGTGGCCCATTCCAAAGATCAGGGTGCGGTACTTTTTAATCGAAACGAGGGTTAAAACAATACAAGAAGTAGGGGTGGACAGTCAGGGATTTCAGCAGGAAAAATAAATGTACATGAGAAATAATCAAGCATCAAGTGAACTAAGAAGATCGGAAGATTAGCGAACTCAGCAATTTATTTCATTCCAGGAATTTCAAAACAAAGCACTCTAGAAAAACGAAGATGGCCCTAAACTATACATAAATTTATTTGGCCAGAGAAGACAACATTTAAAAATTCCGTCAGTCGCGGTTGTGGAGGTTCAGCAGGTTGCGGTAGGCTCGCGCGCTCAGGTAGGGACGTCCATTTCCATAGCACCTCGCAGGGACCGCCATTGGGAGTTCTTCCACCACAGTGTCTTGTTCTTCTGGTCCTTCTTCCTCGGCTGGAGCTTCTTAATCGAGGTCTGCTTCCATGTGATTCTCTTCTTCTGGATTCTCTTCCATGGGATTTTCCTCCACTGGATTTTCTTCTATCGGGCCTTCCTCGGGATCTTCCTCTACCGGGTTCTCTTCAGGGTCTTCGTCCTCTTCGTCGGAATCGCCTATCATGTCAACCTCTGGGGCGGCGGCTCCTTCGTCCTTGGAATCGCTGATTCCGAAGATGACCTGGGGACCGTTGATCTCATCGTCAGAACTCATCATCGTGCGGTCTAAGGAAACGCATGACTGTGCATCCTCATCTAGATGCGGCGCTGCTCCAGGGTGGGCCATGGCCTGAAAAGAAAGAGTCAGGATTAGATAGTGGAACATATTGAGGAAATAACCCAGGATACAGAGTACAAGAAAATATGCGGTAGGAAAGGACGGAAAAATAAAAATAAGAAAGTGCTGCTGTAATGAATAGTATAAATAAGGGGAAAAGCAAGAGAATGATGCATACATGACGATTCAAGGTTTTATTGCATTCAACTAAAAGTTCGACGGATACAAGATTTCAAACGAAAGGAAATTTTATAAAAGGGTAACAGCATTATTATTGAAAGTAGAAGACATAATAACTCTTCTTTGATTTCTGGATCGCTGCAATCTTGTCACACGGGTTGAATCCTAAGCTGGGTCCACACTATCCTCGAAGCTCGATCTACGAATAAATCATCACTTGGCAGAAGTGGAGAGTGTGGACGAGTCTCCTCCTTGTAGTTTCTTCCTTTTTGGGCAACCGTTGATAAGATGTTCGCTGGATCCGCAAATCAGACATTTCCCTTGGGCGCGGTGACAATCCCTCTGAAGATGTCCTGGTCTCCTGCAGTACCCACAACATTGGGTCTTCTGCTGCTTCTGTCTCGGGGGAACAAATGGGCGCTTCATCTTCTTCTCTTTTCTTCGTCTAACAGGGATCCCTTTACGATTGGAGACTCCCGCTGGTGCCTGATTCACCTGCCTTCTCAGTCCTTCAGCTAACAAATCGTTTGTTCGCTCCTGGGCTTCCTTCAGACCTTGCAGTACACTCAGAATCTCAACGGTCTGATTCTGGGGAGTGGAGATAGAGGAAGAGTTGTTGGAAGACATGGTCCTGAAACGACAATTTTGAGAACGATATAAGGTACAAGCTATAAGAATTCAAATATAATATGGACTGGGCAAGGAATCAAGAACATCGGGTGTGATGAAATTCATTACAAGTGGAAATCAACTGTAGGGCTCTAAGTCACTTAAACAGAGTACGGTAGTGTAACCATGATGTAGTTCACAATTACAACCACGTAACTTTGCCAAGTCACCCGAAACCTTAACGGATGGATAACAAAACACACAATGTGAATATGGATCAAGAATAACAAGTTTACAATCTAGACCGAGGAATGTCTTAGATTGTCAAGCTATACACGGAAAACTGCAATCCCAATCGAAGCAAAACTTGGCTCTGATACCAACAAAACCATGTCATGCCCCGCTTCCCAAAATACGGAATACGAGGGGTTGACAAGGCCAGCCATGCTCCTACGGTCAAGGGATTATCCTGCCGTAGTCACACTTCGGCTTCTAGCTTTACGTGGTAATCAGTAAACAATGCGCAAGCAATGAGAAATGCAGTAACTGAAACAAAACAAATACAAAGAACTGACCTGATGGAGGTAAAAGAGTATAACTCTGGATAGCTGATCAAGATGTCCGCGATGTACGTCTAGTCCTGGTCCAAGCTAGATCCACTCCTCACTCTGAGCATGCATACTCAGGTCGTCAGAGCGACACAATAGCAATATAAACATATAGATGCAAGTGGCAATTTGAACAGTGATAATAGATATATATAACAGTAAATCAAGACGGTATAGGTATGAACATGCAGTAACCAATGAAGTGTCTAATAGATCAGGTGAACAGTAAAGCAGTAGAATAGTATGCCAGGTATGTCAACACGGTACGTAATGTATATCAATGCCATTATCCCTAACAGTCTCTAAGTCTCACTGTACAGGTCACTAAGCCTATCGTCAGTCCAAGTGTGAGAGTCAACCACTCGCGAGTGTCCTCCATCCAAGGGTAGGACCCAAGGGCAAAGGACCACGGGCCCAAAATGTAACTCACGGTAATAATCATGTACCCTGTAAATCTCCATATATCTCTATATATATAAGCCGGCATGGGACTCCCGAGATTCTGTTGAACTCACACTCAAACTACCCCACACCCCGTGGTCTACATCAAACGCCAACCATAATCTCAAATATCGGTCGGTCCATGACAAGTCTGCGCGAGAACTGGAGACAGGATCTCCATCAAGCACGTCCCGACTAATACCCAAGATAAATGGGCAGTGTCTGGTGCCTTATCTGTGACACCCATGCAATAGCTCCCATAAGTGTCCCATACCACTTATAGTCACAATTACACGCGTCCCACAGACGTTGACAATGCAATAGAATAAAAGGGTTCACTGATTGTATACAAGTACGCGTCACTTTCACTTATTCACTCATGCACGAACACTAACGTACTTGCCACAATCATCACTAATACCTAACACTGGATAATACACATGATCACTAGGTTATCAATACAGTGACATATCTATGATATGATGAGGAAACAGTATGTACAACATGATTAAGATGTCGTAAATCAGTATTCTACCACTTGCATAATTTATCATAAATCATACGTGTACAGTTTAGCAAAACAATGAACAGGGAAAAAATAGTATGTTTGATTATCTATCCAGCAAATTTGGTTTCACGTCAATCGGGTTTCAGGATCACTAGTTATGGCCATTTCATTTTAAGCGTTCACGGCTGGAAATCCGGTTTCAGAATCGGAAGTCCGTTTCGCAACGCATTTTAACCCCAGTAGGGATCAGAATTTAGCGACGCTACGGTTAAATGATATCTAGGATTTTCAATAAGGTTTTCAACGCAACAGACGGATTCTCAATCGCGTCTTTACGTCAGGAGGTATACACTGTTCAATACTAGTATGTCAATTCTAATTCTGTTGGGACTGTTATACGTCCCGATCTTTTAAATTACAGATTAAATAGCAAACGATGACGAAACATGATGAAACCACTTGTGTTATCTAGCTAACAAATTTACCTTTAATAAACAGCAGAGTTCTGCAACATACGAGTTAAGGAAACAAGGTGGTACCCATTACAGGACAGTAAGCAATAATCAGAGTCGCTCTGGACTGCAGTCCAGAGTCGCCCTCCGAACCAAATATCATCACGATTTAAGTACAGAAATCATTAGAAACTTGCATAGAATTATAGTTCGTTGAGTCGGCTTCGATTTAAGCCCTCGAACGCATCATTCCAGTATGTACATAATTTATGGTGATTTTAACGGTTTTCAGATACGGGAAAATTCCAGTTTTACAGGTATATTTGGAGGTAATCGTTTTAGTCGTTAACAGTCGTATTTTTCAGTGAAATTTATACAAGATGTTCGTCACTACATGGTCCAACATAAACAATCCAATTCTGTCAAAATAGATGAATAATCTCATTGGGATCATGCATCGAACAGGTATAGCACATAATCTATTGGATATTGTAAACTTGTAATCTATATGATATAAGTTTGTAACTCGAATAGATTAGCATGTAGCAAGTAAAAGTACTTGCCTGGAGACGCACGGCAGTGAAGGCAGCGGTGACACGGCACGGGCACGAAGTAGCAATAACACGATGAGTCTCGGCTAGGCTTGGGCTTGGCTCGAGCTTGGTTCTTTGACTCGATGTCTCGGTGGTTGCGACGGACACTGTGGCTCTAGCAGGGAGGAGAGGCGCTGAGAGGGAGAGAGAGAGATTTAGAGAGAGAGTGAGTTAGACACACAGAGAGAGATGTAGAGAGAGAGAGAAGGGGGGAGACAGAGAGAGAGAGATGTAGAGAGAGAGAGAAGCAGAGGTTGAGAGAGAGGGAGACGCAGAGAGAGAGAGAAGGAGGGCTTGGTGGTGGTGAGGAGGTGGTGCTCGGGTCGACGAGGCGGCTCGGGCAGTGGGGAGCTCGTCGGCGCCGTCGGGGTGCAGGCGGGGTTGATGGGTTGGCGAGAGCGCCCGGGTGCAGGGGGAGCTCGATGGGTTTTGGGGTATTGGGTGGTGGTTGCAAGGAAGAGCGAGGGAGAATGGTGAGGAGATGAGGGCGGTGACGAGGGGGCCCGACGAGGTGGCCGGTGGCGTGGGGTGATGGCGACAGAGGAGGCGGGGCGATGGTGATGAGGGGTGCAGGTTCTCGGGTTCATTGCGAGGTCGGCAGCGTGGAGGAGGGAGAGGGAAGTGAGGTGATGGTCGAGGAGGGGAGGTGAAGGTGGAAGTGCGCTCGGGAAGGACGTCGGCGGTGATGGCGACGGCGAGCGCAGGCGTGGGCGTGGACTCGAGAGAGGGAGAACGCGTGTTTGTGAGTGAGAGAGGAGTGAGGGAGATAGGGGAGGAGATTGGGGGGAATCGCGAGGGGGTAACGGCAAGGCGTGGGCGTGGGCGTGGGCAACGGTGCTGCGACATGGGCGCGAGCGTTGGCGAAGGAAGCGGCGAAGATAGCGGATCGCGTGGGCGGGAAAGAGGGAAGGAGCCGTTGGGGAAGAAGGGTTAGGGGCGAAGCGGGTCGGGTCGGGTTCAGAAAGTGTGGGCTTGGAGTATGGGCCGGTGTAGAGGAAAGGAAATCAATTGGGGAAAAGAAAGAAGTAGGCCGGGGATATAAATTTAATAAATTCCTTTTTTTTATAAGTTGGGCTGAGGAGCTTGGGCCGCAGGAAAATTAAGGTTTGGGTTTAATTTTTAATAAAAGTAATGGGCTGGGGCTTTGAGAAAAGAAATAGGGGAGTTGGGCTGGGTTTTAAGAAAAGGATTAAGTTTATTTAAAAAGAATGGGCTGAGGGAATTAGTTGGGCTGGGTAGTTAAGGAATAACGGAAAAAGAAAAGAAAGGATTTGGGTGTTGGTGTTTAATGGTTTTTTTTTTAAAATGAATAAATAATAATAAGTAAAATAAAATTTTATAAGTTAAAGAGAAATACGGATATTGGTATATAAAAGAACCGGGTATTACAGATAATTAGCAAATTATAAAATCAATTTTTATTGAAAATGGAAAGACCCAAAATCTATATAGATTGATATATATTTTCTATATACATGCAGTACAGATTTATGAGGGAAAACCCCCAAAATCTACAAGGCATGTATTATTATTACTATATAATATTATATTTTTAGAACATTACTATTACTATTACTATTAGTGACAAAAACCTAAAATAAAAACCTAAATTTATTAAGAAAGCCATGGTATAAAAACCTAACTTTATTATTGTTATTATTATTATTATTACTTTTTCTATTACTATTACTATACTACTACTACTACTACTACTACAATTATTATTATATAGAAGATTCTTATTACTATTACTATTAATAGCAAAAACCTATTCTTATTCTTATTCTTATTATTATTATTATTATTATTATTTATATAGATTCTTATTACTATTACTATTAATGGCAAAAACATAAATTTATTCTTATTACTATTACTAATCTTATTACTATTATAATTAATGGAAAAAACCTAAATTTATTCTTATTAATGTTACTATTTATGGAAAAAAACTTAAATTTATATATATATTCTTATTACTTTTACTATTAATGTCAAAAACCTAAATTATTAGAACATTACTATTTGTAACATTTCAGAAAAATAAAATATTATTTTTGGGAAGTTAAATAATTAAATAATGAATTATTATAAATATTTTAATGTGTGAAGATTAGTTTTAACGAAAAGGGTATAATTATATACCGATAGTTTGGAAAACATTCGGAGAATTCATTTGAACTATTGATTCTGAAAGGGGTTATAAAATGGAGCATTCATAGATTTCTTATTATTAATTATATTCTATGTTAATGCTAAACTCGATTTATTTTTCACTAATCTTGCATTAAGCTTGATTATGCATTATGGCACGCACCATGTCATGTTTCAAAACACATTTTTGAATTTCTATGAACCATGGCATCCATGTGTTTCTTTTTATAAATGGGGTTCTTGGTTTTAAATTTGAAAAGAAAAGATAAAGGAAAAAGGAAAAGAAAAGAATAAAGAAAGAAGTATGGGCAAGAGAGAGAGGGTGAGGGGTCATTGACCTTAGCTCATTTGTGATGGTCTTCATCATCTTCATCATTTTCTTCTACTCTTTTCCCTCACCATGACTGCCCTCTTCTTCCTCCACCTCTACCTCCTCACTACAATCCCAAAACCATATCAAAATACCATATTCCCTTCATTAAAAATGTGCACAAGCTCACTACAAACATGATGGATCAAGAAAGTTGGGATTTTGAGCTCTAGGGGATTCTTGAGTGACAAATGAGGTATAATTCAAGACTTCTAGCTAAGTTTCTAGTGTTTCTTATTTTCTAGTATGGTTTAGAGTTAAGATATGGTGGTTTAGCGAGGTTTGAAAATTCCAAGATGAGGTTTTGAGGATTTCATAAGTTGTGATGGTGAAATTTGGTGTAATTGGTAACTACAAACCCCCCTTAGTATTAAATACCTAGATCAAACAGAGCCTAGACCATGCAATTGGATTTAGATGTTGCAATGTCGGTTTTGTGTATAATTAGCGCATACAGGAAATCTGGGATGACCTGAAATATTTACTAGAAAAACTAGCAACCCCAGAGATCTAGATGGACCACTAGAAGACCACCCTGCAAATACGAACCCAATCCGAGCAGTCTGGGCCGAGCAGGCCGGTTTTGAGGGGTATGTCGCCTGGTCATTTGTGGGCAATGGTGTCAAGGTTTCTTCCGTAGCTCACATACCCCATATATAACCCCAATGTATTGTTTGTTTATCCTAATTTCACCTGACCAAAAATCTGGAACCATTTTCTTGAGTTGCTGTTTTGATTTTGGCTTTTGCATGACTTGAAACTTTGGATATTTCGTTTTGTCTCGGTCACTTAACGTTTGTACGTCGATATCGGGAGTTGTTGGTTATTCTTGCATGCGTAGACCATAGGTTTTAACCTATGTGTGATTTGTGTGCCGTTTTGGTTTTCGTGCGCGATTTCTGTTTACAATGCTATGTGTGTATATATGTAGGTACCCTCATATGGACTTTGAACAATAAGTATGAGCGTGGAGTCATCGACTTCGGCAAGTAAGGATCAAGGTGAGTAGATGTATATCTACGGGGGAAGTCGGGTGGATGGCGTATAGCACCCTCGCAATTTCGTAGCATTTGATGCGTTATGATATATATATATACTTATGTATTTTATGAGATGTGTATACTTAGAATGAAATGCTTTAGGTGACTTTGGTTTGGATTTAGTTTAGTTGGTAGAATGATTTTTTTAGATTAATTTCTTAGTCGCGAAACCCTAGAGTATAAGTTGATACACACACACACATGCACACACGTGATATGTCTTTGGTGTATATGATTATATGTGTATATATGTGTGTGTGTGTGTGTGTGTGTGTGTGTGTGGATGTGTTGATACACACACACACACGGGTGATGAGGATAGTATATGATACTTGGAGATGAGTCGATATGATCGGGCATGATGTCGTGGGATCGGTTATGTGATTGGGTCGTGTTATGAGATACGACATGATATTTTAGCGGATCGATGGGCGATGTGTTTTATTCACATGCGGATAGATGTTATATGATATTGGTATGTTCTAGACTTAGAACGGTACCCCTAATTCAGGATATGATGATAATGATACCAAATGAATAATGAGATAAATGTGATATTTGACCCGTACCCCGATTTGGGATGTCGTACGGTGGATTTTACCGTACGAGATATAAATATGATGATTGATCCGCACTCTTGACTCGAGGATGTCGTATTATATATTTTATCGTACGTGACGCTATTGAGGCGGGATCACCGACTACTAGCTATATCGACTCGGACTTAGGTGGTTTTCCTCTTTCGATTAGTCTCTTAGTTTCGTCCTGTAGTTTACTTGGTAGATGTTAGACTGGGCTCGAGTCATACTTATTTTCAGAAATTAACGAATCGTGAGTATTTTCAAAAGACAACCCGAGGGATATTACGGATTTTCAAAGGACGTACATTTTCTTTAAAATACCGTAGCCCCTATTTTCTAAAAACTACGACTCGTGTTATTTCAAATGCCAAAACTGTATGACTCGTATATATAATGTATATTCTTCATTATTGCGTTTACTATTAATTCTCCGTTTATTCATGTTGTTCTCATCGCATTGCATGTTTATACCTGTGTTTTCTTTAGTTATTATGAACCCTGTTGTCAGGACTCCCGCGCCGTTACCGATGATGCGTATCTCTACATGCACTCGCTTGCTGGCTCACACACATTATCATCGGTAATTTCCATGTCACGTACACGTTAGAAAAACATTACTTCATTGGTATAATTGTTAACTGGTAGTTTCAACATAGTACCGGTACGCTTGCTTTCATATGCTAGTTTAGATATTATAATTCTTACTTAGATACTTCATGCATGCATATATATTCATTGTCATGCAATATTATGGGGCTTTATGCCAGTAATTCATTGTTTATTGACTATCGATTTTGGGATTTCGATTTTCAATGAGATTTCTGAATTTGGAGAAACCGCAGGAATTTTATAAACTCATTATCATTTCTAAAAATAGAAATTTGCGGTTTTCTCGTGATATGATGTGAGAGGTGTCCACCATGAGTTTTCTCGGCTCTTGAGTGGTATCTTACACCCGATTCGAGGAGGAGGAGGAACCGTCTGCGGGTGCATGGTGGACCCGGTGCGGTACCCTTGGAAAAAATGGTCACAGATAATGGCGTTGAGCCCGGCAGGGGAGCACTACCGACCGGTTATTTATGACGCGGCAGATATCCGAAGGATACCGACGTAGTCGTGTGATTTGATGATATGGGACAGTCCTGATTGCCGGAGCTCGAGATATTGAGATTTGATGATTTGGGCCAGTCCGGATTGCCGGAGCCCGGGGCCAGTCCGGATTGCCGGAGCCCGGGGCCAGTCCGAATTGCCGGAGCCTGAGATATTGAGTCATTGAGATATTGAGATATATGTCTTGTGTCGATGCTTGATATGGATTCTCTGTTGATTTCATTGATGATACTTCGGTTTTATACAAAAATTTCATTGAGATAAGAAAATAGATTTCTCGTACATGATATATTTTACTTTCATTCTTAATACATTTGTACATCATACATGTGGCATGTTACTACCTGAGGCACTGACACGAGCACTTGGTATTATACGTATGTTAGATGATTACCTTGTCATAATTAGATGCTTCAGGTTATATTTTATCAGGATATTATTGTATGACTTAGGATAGAGTCATGCATGCGATTTCTGCTCGGTGATGTCTTCTACTCATGAGTTGGCAACTCACTCCCGTTGTGCCACAGTTTCTTGCAGGTTTGGTCGTACAGGTTTCGTTGCAGCTCGCTGGCACACTGCTTCCTTCCGGGTGATTGCTTTGGTAGGTGGGTTCACTTGCATCGTGACCACCATTGTGCCTTATTTATATTCAGTTGTATCTAGTAAACTCCATCAATCAGACTTGTATTATTTGATAGACTTAGAAGATCAGTTGTATATTCTTTCGACTTTAAAGTCGCGTGCTTGTATTATTATGATTTTCTCTGGTTTTCTTGAGGATGTTGGTTTTCTTGCTAAGTTTTGATCCTCGCCCTTCGGCGTTGTATATTATATTGCTTGTGGTTGTTTCCGCCAATTGGAGAAGAGCTAGCTCCCGCTTGGGGATGCCTTTATTCATTATGTATATTATGCATGTTTATACCCGTTTGGGGCCAGTATTTACAAAGGAAACTCTGCCGAAATTTTTGGAAAAGATTTGATACTTTTTAAAATGCTTACTACGACTTTCAAAGTGATTTATATGTTAACTTTTAAATAAGTATTTCTTTACTCTCTTTCTAAATAGTTTAGATTTCTGGACTTTTGGCTTACTTGAATTAGGTGGGTCCTATAGACTTCACATGATTCAAGTGCCAGTCACGTGCCATTTCGGGTTGTGACACTATTACTATTACTATTAGTGACAAAAACATAAAATAAAATCCTAAACTTATTAAGAAAGCCATGGTATAAAAACATAACTTTATTATTATTACTACTACTACTACTACTACTATTACTATATTATTATTACTATTACTACTATTGTATTATAACTATTACTATTATTATATTATTAATATTATTGTTACTATATAGAAGATTCTTATTACAATCACTATTACTATTAATATGTATGATATTCTTTTAGGCCATGCAATCATAAAAATAATCTTTGATGACTTAGTAAGTCACTTACTAAGGTATGATATTCTCGTTTTTTTGTATTTTAAATCAATTATTAAACACTTCGAATTAATTTTTATTTTTATTTTTATATATTTGTAAATATAGTTATATGGGGAAAAACAAATTTATATAGATAATTAGCAAATTATAAAATCAATTATTATTGGAAATGGAAAACTCCAAAATCTATATAGATTGATATATATTTTCTATATACATGCAGTGTAGATTTATGGGGGGAAACCCCCAAATCTACAAGGCATGTATTATTATTACTATATAATATTATATTGTTAGAACATTACTATTACTATTACTATTACTATTACTATTAGTGACAAAAACCTAAAATAAAAACCTAAATTTATTAAGAAAGCCATGGTATAAAAACCTAACTTTATTATTATTATTATTATTATTATTATTATTATTATTATTATTATTACTATTACTATATTATTATTACTACTACTACAATTATTATTATATAGAAGATTCTTATTACTATTACAATTAATAGCAAAAACCTATTTTTATTCTTATTCTTATTACTATTACTATTAATAGCAAATCCCTATTCTTATTCTTATTCTTATTCTTTATATAGATTCTTATTACTATTACTATTAATGGAAAAAACCTAAATTTATTCTTATTACTATTACTATTACTGTTACTATTAGTGACAAAAACCTAAAATAAAAACCTAAATTTATTAAGAAAGCCATGGTATAAAAACCTAACTCTATTATTATTATTATTATTATTATTATTATTATTATTATTATTATTAATTTTACTATTACTATTACTATATTATTATTACTACTACTACAATTATTATTATATAGAAGATTCTTATTACTATTACTATTAATAGCAAAAACCTGTTCTTATTCTTATTCTTATTACTATTACTATTAATAGGAAAAACCTATTCTTATTCTTATTCTTATTATTTATATAGATTCTTATTACTATTACTATTAATGGCAAAAACCTAAATTTATTCTTATTACTATTACAATTAATGGAAAAAACCTAAATTTATTCTTATTACTGTTACTATTTATAGCAAAAACCTAAATTTATATATATTCTTATTACTATTACTTTTAATGTCAAAAACCTAAATTATTAGAACATTATTATTCCTATTACTATTACTATTAGTGACAAAAACGTAAAATAAAATCCTAAACTTATTAAGAAAGTCATGGTATAAAAACATAACTTTATTATTATTATTACTACTACTACTAATACTATTGTTAAATTTTTAACATCTTTCTGTATAACAGATTTAGCTGCACTACAATCAATCTTAAGCAAGAATTTTTTATTTAATAAATCATCCTGAAACTTGTAAATGCATTTTATAATAGAAAGGATTTCTTTCTTAATAGTTGAGTAGTTCAACTGAGCTGGATTCCATTTTCCAAAGGTAAATCTAACAAGTGTTTCCTTGTTATTACTAGGATCAACTTGCTTTAGGATACCTCCATATCTTATATTTGAAGCATCAGTCTCAACAATCTTTTGCCAACTAGGGTTAGCAATATGAAGACAAGGTAGACTTTTAACATTCTCCTTAATTTTCTAAACAGCCTTCGTATGACTTTCTGTTCATGGTGTAGGATTTTTCTTAAGCCTGTTGTATAACACGGCTGCATCTATAGCTAGATTTTTATAATAATCCGTTACATAATTTAAAGCACCTAAAAATCTTTGTAGCCACTTTGTGTGGTGTCTTCCATTCTGATGGGGCGTATGACGCCTCAGATTCCAAATCCACCCTAACTGGTTTTTGGCTTCTGCATTTTAACTAGTTTGCATACAGGGAGTTGTTTGGAGTTTGACACCTTCCCCTTCCTCGACCTCTGCCGGGTCCCTATCCCCTCGGAAGATTCTGCATAAGCAGAATCTTGAAGAAATTCCCTGGTGAGAAAGTCAGGAAGACAATTATCAGTCTCGTTGAAAACGAAATTCCGTTTATATTCAGATGGACCATAATAGCAGAATTTAATAACAAGAATATCCCTATTTTATCTAGAAGATTCCTATTAAAATGGTGGTCCAGAATTCTAGAGGAACAGAAAATAGTTGAAATCGAAACAACTATAAAAAATAATCATGATATTCTAGAAAAAAGGATTAACACAGAATTGGCCCCAGATAATCCTATGCAGAAGCTCAAAATCTCATTCCAGAGAAAGTATCCGAATATCTCTGAAGAGCTGATGAAACGTTGCTTAGAACACATGAAGAAACAGTTCGAGCAAATTTTTGACGTATCAGATACTAGCTCATCAGTATCTGATAAAACTACTAAATCGGTAGAAAAGACAGATAATTTTCAAGGATAAACCCAAAATCCAGATGAGGACGTAAGATCGGCAGATCGGCTGTGGGATGACTTGATGGGTTCAACATTGGGCCAAAATAATGAAGAAAAAACGGGCAAAGGAAATGGCCTAATGAAATAAAAGGGCCTAGTGAAATATGCCCACAATAAAAGAATAAATTTTTACCAAGAAAATGAACGACTGCAAATAACAAAAGTACACGTGTTTTTGGTAAAGGTTTTTTCTTTGTAAATTCACGGTTTTCATAAATCCAGAAGAAACGCAGCCCATGGTTTAATTAAAACCAGTACACATAATGAAGAAAAATCAGCACACGATTTTCCCAGAAGGGCCCCACAAATGAAGTGGAATGCTTTTTATAAGAGTGTCGGTAGAAGAGGACGAAGAGGTGACAACTAAGGAGCATCTAAAAGGACTAAGAAGCCCTTGGAGAGCATCTCTCTTCTCCATAAATAAGGAAGACTTTCTCAGTATAGAGGCATCGAAAAATAAAACCATCTATCTCTCTCTATTGTACTCATCTCCCTTGATAGTTTGTAATAATTTGTTCTTAATAAATAATTTAGTTTAATAAGCCAGCTTCCCTCTCTGCAAAGTAAGACTTCGATCCTCTTAATTCTTTTATTTTACTTGTTATTATTGATATTCCGTGTGTTTATTTTGGTATCAGAGCCATGATTGGCTAAACAGTTTCTTCTTCAAGGTGGAGATGGATTAACTTATAAGGTATGATGTTACTCTAAGCCATGCAATCTGAAAGTAATCTATGAAGAATTAATTTGTTAAAAGTTATGGTCTGAGGTAGCTAATTAAAGCCCTTACAACACCCTTCGGGGAGGAAATTAGCAGGGTAGAATCGTGTAGCCCCTCACAGGGTAAGCTTTTCTTCTGAAGAGCATAAAAGATGACAAATTAACTCACCTACTTAAGAGTGAGAAATTTTATCGGGGATGTAAGCGATCAAGCTGAGAAAGTAAGAATCTTATTACAGAATCTAAGGTGTCCCACATTGACACATTTTAGATGGTATAAGGATACCTTTCTTAACAGAGTTATGCAGTTGGAAGATTCAAATAACTCTTATTGGAAAGCTAAATTTATTGATGGCTTACCAAATTTATTCGCTGAAATAGTTCGTATAAATTTACGAATGCAGTATGATGGGGTTATACCCTACAACACATTTACCTATGGTCGCATTATAGGTATCTGTGTTAAAGAAGGTTTAGCTTTATGTAATCACATAAAGTTAAGAAATCAGTTGAAAAGCCAGAGATTGACTGGTAAAAATGAATTGGGAGAATTCTGTAGTCAATTTGCTGTGGAAGATCCGCAAAAAGAGAGGAAAGAAAAAAGGCATAAGAAGGAGTCAAACTCCCGCCAACCTCATTATAAAAAGAGGTACAAGAAATTAAATCATCCTCCAAAAGAAAAGGAGAGAGAGTATAATAATAAGAAGAAACGATTTAATAAGAAATCTACTTCTTCTACTGCTTGCTATAAGTGTGGCAAGGTTGGTCATTTTGCCAACAAATGTTATACAAAAGAGAAGATTAATGAAATTAAAGACGAGGAGTTAAGAAAATCATTATATAAGATAATGATAAACTCGTCTGAATCTTCCGAGTCTGAGGCCACTGATTCTTCTTCCTCTAGTGAAGAAGAGCAAGATTGCTCAAACAAATGTTCCAATAAATGTTGTAATATCAACAAAGACGAGAATTATTGGAAATCTATAGTTGAAATGAATGATCTGAATATCAATGTCATAAGCAAAGATGACAAGAAAGTCATTCTAAAAATTATAGAAGATGACAATATTCAGGCAGAACTTAAATCTAAGTTGGTTGAAGTTCTTCTGAGAGAAGAAAAGAAAGAGAAATCTCTTATGATTGATAATGTTTATAGACTATCAGAAGTCTTTAAAAGACAATAATTAAAAGAGGGAAAGCCTGTAACGATTGTGGCTTTACAAAAAGAGGTTAATAACCTCAAATTTGAAGGAATAGAATTAAAAACACAGAATATAGAGATTATACAAAGAATCTCTGCTATTGAAAACAACACCATAATACAAGGTGAATCTTCAAATGAAGAAGAAGAGTTTATGGAAGAAATTAATAGAAAAAGAGAAGTAATTTCAGATAAATTCCTACAAACCATTGATTTAGTATTGAATCAAAAATGGTATATCAGAATTACTTTAATAATAAATAACAATTTGGTTATGCCCAATCTTATTGCTCTCGTAGACAGTGGTGCAGATTTAAACTGCATAAAAGAAGGTATAATTCCGATAAAATATTGCGAGAGAATTACCCAGACTCTGAGTACGGCTGATAACAGCACGTTAACGACACTTTATAAGGTGACTAATGCAAATATTTATAATACTGACATATGTCTCCCATCACCATTTATAATCGTGAAGGAAATATCACAGCATGTGATATTAGGAACGCCGTTCCTTAATAAAATAATGCTTATACAACAAATAGACTCTAAAGGCATTCATAGCTTATATAAATGTAACATTTCAAAAAATATATATATATATTTTTTGGGAATTTTCTTTTATAATTTAATATTATTTTATTGATTATTTTAATATTAAATTTATAATTAAATATCGATAAATGGGAAAAATTATGGAAAATTCTAAAATAATGTATTTTATGGAATTAAGTCATTTTTAAGCTTTTATGGTTAATTATATGCTATTTTAGTATTAATCGCGATTAAAAATCGCTAATTGGATTTTTAGCATTTTTGTGCAAAAATGTGCACATATCATTTTTCTACACTTGTGTTACATTTTTCTTGCCATGGTTGCTCATATGGGTTCACTATTTGAGTGAGAAAGAAAAGAAAAGAAAAGGTAAGAATGATGAGAGAGAGAGAGGGTAGGTATAGGGTCAACCCCTCTTTTGGAACCATCCCTTTTCATTTCCCCATCTCATTTCTCTCTCCCCTTCCCCAAGAGCTGCTGCTGCTCCTGCTCATCCCTCATCTCCCTCCCTTTCACTCCATAGATCCCTCTCAATTCCCTCATCAAAACCCTATTCCCATTTCACAAAAATTGCTCCCAAGCTCAATAGCCACACGATGGACTAAGCAAAGAGCTGATCTTGAGGACTTTGAGCAACTCAAGAATTTTCTTGAGTTGCCAAAGAAGGTAATTTCTGCACCCTAGAGTAGTATTTCATTTCCTTGTGCATCTATACTAGTTTCGTGTCGATATGGTGTCATTTGATGGACTTTTGAGACTTCTAGTTAGGGTTTAGGTTAGATCTGAACCAAAGGTGAAATTGAGGATTTTGATGACCTTAGAAACCCTGGTGGGATGTTACTTTGGACCAAACCTGAAGATAAAACCCAGAATATGGATTTAGCGAATCGATATCGGGGAAAACTGTAAATCTGGAGTTGTATTTGGGAATCTGCTTTCACCCGAGACTTTTAAAAATAAAACTGAGTTGACAGTGAGATGTGCAGGTACCTAGGAACCACTACCCAAGACCCCAGCCCCCACTTCTGTTTCCAGGCCGCCAATTTATTCCTATTGGCCGCAATTTGCGGCCATACCTGCACCAAACTTGCTCGTTTTGGTTCTGTAGCTCCTACATACATAGATTAGACCCCTGGTATGTATAGATTTGTCTAGTTTAACCTAGGGTGAAATCTGGAGCCTATTTCCTTAGTTGCTGTTTTGGATTCGTGTTTCCGTATTCCGTATTTTTTAATTCTGAATTTGTGTATTGTGTTTTGCCTCGACTAATTGGCGTTTATACGACGATATTGAGGATTGATTGATGGTTTTGAAGGCGTGCCCATAGGTTCTAACCTATAGGCCCCTTATCGTATCGTTTTGGGTTTCATGTGCCGTTTTAGCTTTGGTTTGGTTTTAATGCGCATTTGCGATACTTTGATGTGTAGGTACCCCATGAAGATTTCGGGACGACAAGTAAGCGCGGGGCGACGTCGACAAATGAAGACGCAAAGTGAGTAGATTATATCTACAGGGGGAAGTCGGGTGGATGGAGTATAGCACCCCCGCAGTCCGTAGTTAGTATAATATACATGTCTATTATATATATGTTAGTTTATAGTGTGTCGTGGTTCTTGTGTTAGGTA
Organism: Agapanthus africanus; assembly: GCA_030015575.1. Taxonomy (NCBI): domain Eukaryota; kingdom Viridiplantae; phylum Streptophyta; class Magnoliopsida; order Asparagales; family Amaryllidaceae; genus Agapanthus; species Agapanthus africanus. The sequence continues at coordinate 14,961,777 of JASDDO010000014.1, forward strand.
TATTATGGATAGTTAGGGTTAGAAGTAAACTAGTATAATTCATAGTCGCGAACCCTAGATTAGCTTTACACCCATATGCACACCCTTGCATATTCACTATATTTACACTGTGTTGATGATAATATTGGATGAAATTGGAGATGAGTCGATGATTTTGGGCATAATGCCGTGAGATCGGTGATTTGATATGATTCGTATTTGGGATGCGACATGTGATTCTTGCGGGCTTTGGATGTGTGTTTACCCCCGCATTCATACTTTATAGATGGTGTCGATTTATACGAGACTTAGATCGGTACCCCAGATCATGTGATATGATGATAATGATACCTAATATTTGACGAGAGGAATGTGATATTGACCCGTACCCAGCTATTGGGATGCCGTACGACGATTTACCGTACGAGCTTTATATTGATGATAGATCCGCACTCATGACCTGAGGATGTCAGATGATACACGGTATCGTACGCGATACTATTGAGGCGGAATCACCGACTTATATATATATATATATATATATATATCGACTCAGATTTAGGTGGTTTCCATGCCCCTCCATATTGACTTGACAGTTGGATCTGTAGTTAGTATAGTAGGTGTTAGACTAGACCGAGTCAGACCTATTTCAAAACTAACGAATCGGGAATACTTTAAAAGAAAGTCAAAAGGGATTCTATGGATATTTTCAAAATGACGCCTCTTTTCTTAAAACACCGTAGCCCTTATTTTACCAAAAATCCCGATTCGTCTTATTTCATATGGCAAAGCTGCATGATATAATTATTGATGTAGATTCTTCACTGTTGCATTGATTATTCGATTCCGCATATTCATGCTGTATGCATTGCATTGCTTGTGTCTATTGATATATTACAATATTGTTGTTAGGACACCAGCACCGTTATCGATGATGCGTATGTTCCACGTACACTTGCTAGCCGGCTCACACACTTCATCATCGATAATTGCCATGTCACTACACTGTAGTACTGTTGCATTCGGGATATGACCCTTCCATGGCATCCATGTACACATACTTACTGTACACTCATTACTTGTACACATGTTTACTGTACACTCATTACTTGTACACATACTTACTGTACACTCATTACTTGTACACATATTTACTGTACACTCATTACTTGTACACATACATATTTGCACATATATGAATGATTTCTCGCTTGATTTAGAGATTTGGGAACCGCAAGATACTCTTTAAAACTGATTCATTTTAAAAGTGCGGTCTCCTTTAACATGTGCATATTACTATTCCAGGTTGCATGATAGACAGTTGTGCTTGCATTTCTTTTACATGTCGCATACATCATGCTTTCGATCATACGCATTGAGATATGTTGTTTCCATGATATTTCTGGTTTTGGGAACCGTGGATATTTTAAAAGAGAATATGTAGTTGTTTCAAAACCCGGTTACCCTTGATATGATATTTCAGGGCGTCCACCATATGTTTTCTCGGTTCTGAGAGTGGCATGTGAAACCCGATTCGAGGAGCGGTAGGCACCGTCTGCGGGTACATGGTGGACCCGGTAAGGCACCCCGGGGAAAGAAGACTCGTATATGTTAGACGGTAAGCCTGGCAGGGGAGCACTACCTACCGGTGATAGTATTTGGACTCGGTGGTTATCATGGGGATACCGACCGGAGTATGTACGTATGGATACATCGAAATTCGAAGGTCGAAGCTGGGCACTCGGGTTTTCGAGATAGCGTACGATACGTACCTATCAGGGCCAGTCTTGGTGACAGCGCCTGATAGACGAAGATTTACGTGCCGATGCTAGGCACATGTTTCATGATGTTTTCGAGTGTCGATGCTAGGCACTCAGCTTCCATGATTTGATTATATCCTCATATTTCCATGCATATGCTCTACGATATTTACATGCATGTTGCTTATTGTCATTGGGTGACAGGTGGATGGGATCCACATATATACAGACATTGATCATATACAGACTGGATTTACATTGATCATACTTCATTTGTATATATAACAGGGTATGAGGGCGCTGTTATATATACCCTTACACCAATATTAGTGGTATGAGACGCTAATATATGTGTATTGATATTCATTGGATACTTCATCATATTTACTTCATGCAGACATACCTTATATTATGACATGTTTTTACCTGAGGCACTGGTACGAGCACTTGACACTACCTACATGTTTAGATGTTACACTGCCATCTTATCATGCTTCAGACTTACTCTTGAGGTTTATATTATACTGATCGTATTGACCTAGGATTATGTCTTGCATTCGATTTCTGCTTGTAGATGTTTTCTATTCACGAGTTGGCAACTCACCCCCGTTGTGCCACAGTTCTTGCAGGTTTTGCCGTACAGGTTCCTTAGCGGCATTTCTGGCACACTGCTTCCTTGCGGGTGAATTGCATTTGGTAGGTGGGTTCTTTTGCATCAGAACCACCATTGTACATGTATTATTCATTGTATCTAGAAATTCCATCAACCAAAACTTGTATATTGTTTCAGACTTAGACACTAGTGATGTATTATTCGACCTTAGAGTCGCACGTAGCAGTATTACGGTTTTCATGTTAATTTGAGTTTTCTTTTGAGTTTTGATTCTCGCCCTTCGGCGTTGTATATCTTATTGCTTGTGTGGTTGTGACCGTCGATTGACGAAGAGCTAGCTCCCGCTTGGGGATGCATTTTTCAATATAAATATATACTTATTCAAGTTTTGTATCCGTTTGGGGTCTGTTTTTACAAAGGAAACTCTGCCGAAATTTTTTTGAAAAGACTTGGAATTTTAAATGCATACTTCGGCATATGTTGCAAACTGCTTGATTTAAAAATAGTTTTCCTACACTCTACTACTTTCTTGGTTTGGATTTCTGGGTTTTCGGCTTACTTAGAGTACGTACGCCTCGAGACGTTTCGTAGTCTAAGTGCCGGTCATGTTCCGTACTTTCGGGTCATGACAATAAAGGAAAAGAAATCCATTTTCAGTTTATAATTGATCCAATGGTTAAAATTCTGAATGAAGTTAAAGATATTTATCTAAAAGAAAATCAAATTAACTTCTTAAAGGAAGAAATAGCTGCTATTCAGATAAATAAGCAGCTTAACACAAGCTCTGTTAAAGCGAGAATTAAATCGCTTGAAAATGAGTTTGACTCCTTCTCCTTCCTCGACCTCTGCCGGTTCCCTGTCCCCTCGGAAGACTCTGCATAAGCAGAATCTTGAAGAAATTCCCTGGTTAGACAGGAAGACGGTTATCAATTTATAGTACTTATCCTTATAGGAATATAATTGATCATTCGAAAAGTTTTTTCCAAACCATTTTCTATAAGCTTCATGCCTTTTCTTTTCAAATTCCTTATTAAGGAATTTTCTCAGAGAGCTGTTTGGTGTTAAATCCATAAACCTCATATATGGAAACTCATCTCTAATGAGGTAGGAGAAGTTTTATTATCCTTCTCGTATATAGGATGTGATATATTTTCTTCTTAAATATGTATCCCTTTAACCTCTCTTTAAGAGGAACTGGGTCTTGAAAAAGACCTTCTTCCATTATAAATGGAAGATGTGGTACTAGCCATATAAGGCTTGCCTGAAATTCTGGCTATATTATTCGAGCTAAATTTCACCTCAATATTTCCATCGTCAGTTTGTGTAATTGTTCTTTGCTGCTATCCGTTTAGATCTATCACGATAGATCTGGATCCCCAGAATATAGGAGGCATCACCCAGGTCCGATATGCGATACTCTTAGACGAACAGATCGGACTGTACGGAGATTGTCACATTCAGGCTCAGTAGGAGTTCGGATGGGTTTCCTCATCGGCCTTCTTATCGACAGATACCTAGGTATCCGTTACGTGCAGCTAATACCTCTTGCGGCTTGTGGTTAAACCCACTGCCAGCATACTGTCGAGTCTTTAGAGTCCTACACAGAGAGTTTCCCTGCATCGGGCGAAAGATATAGATGCTGTATGGTTTTACGGCAGGGCTTCGATCACGTACATGCACTTGTGTGCGTATGATGTTCGGGCGGATAATACTAGTGGGTTTTGGTTTAAGCCGGATCCTAGTATTATATTGATGGATCAGTTTCGTCTCTTTGAATTCGTGTTTCTCGAAACACGGATGCGGGTATGTATATACGGATAAGAGGGGCATAGAAAGAGACACTTCATTAGGGTTTTGACCATTGACTTGATTAAAACAATTATGATGTGGAGGAAAGTATTTGTTATTTTTTGTAAATGATAATTGTGGTATGGCTACTTGTTTTGACCACTTGACTTGGTTTGACCACTTGACTTGGTTTGACTATTTGACTTAGATATTTCTTGTGAGATATTTTTGTGGCACTAGATATTTTTGGTTGAGATATTTTCTTGCCATGATTGTAGTCATATCAAGTGAGCCATCTCATTTTCTATTATCATTATCAAAAACCATTTCTCTTTCCTCAAGTTAACTCTCTTCTTCTTCCTCTCAACTTTCAACCCTTAAGGTCTCATGAATTGAGTAAACTAGGGTTCCAAGAGACAAATAAATCCATCTTCATTCTCTATATCATCTAGGCTATCTAGTGTAGCAAAATAGTTGCCCTAGTTATCTCGGATTTGAGGTTGGAACTCGGACTATAGATTCTCGGGTGGATCGTCTTTGACTCGAGGAAGCCGACGAGGAAGCTACGATCCGGATCGATCCGCGGAGCCTACGATGACGAGGAGGACAGCGGAGAAGACCCGAAGGCTTGTATCATGAGGTATAACATTCTTTCCGAGTAGTTAAATCTCATCTAGTTTGCTAGCTAGGGTTTATGGACGATCCTTGGTTCTGGTCGGTGCTGCGAAGCCCGTAAAAATCATTTTTTGCAAATTCTGCCTCACCGTGAACACGTGGGGTGTGCGATATCGACTTACAGTGCTATCATATTATTGTTACTATATAAAAGATTCTTATTACAATCACTATTACTATTAATAGGTATGATATTCTTTTAAGCCATGCAATCATAAAAATAATCTTTGATGACTTAGTAAGTCACTTACTAAGGTATGATATTCTCGTTTTTTGGTATTTTAAATCAATTATTAAACATTTCGAATTAATTTTTTTTTATATATTTTTAAATATAGTTATATGGGAAAAAACAAATTTATATAGATAATTAGAAAATTATAAAATCAATTATTATTGGAACTGGAAAACCCAAAATCTATATACATGCAGTATAGATTTATGGGGGAAGACCTCGAAATCTAAAAGGCATGTATTATTATTACTATATAATATTATATTGTTAGAACATTACTATTACTATTACTATTACTATTACTATTACTACTAGAATTTATGCACGTGAGTTGCACGTGTTAGTTTAAAAAAATTGAGAGGTGGCTTGAAAGATTCTAGATGAACAATTAATTGTTTTTTATGGGGGGAGAGAGAGAGATAAGGTGGAAGGCTTGAGAGGTGAGAGAGATGATGTGGAGGGCTTGAGAGGTGAGAATTTTTATCGTTTTTTCTATTTTTCTTGAAAAAATGAGAAGGGTGGACCGCTAACCAAAAGTATTTGCATTATATATAGAGATTAGTGACAAAAACCTAAAATAAAAACCTAAATTTATTAAGAAAGCCATGGTATAAAAACCTAACTTTATTATTATTATTATTATTATTATTATTATTACTATATTATTATCACTACTACTACAATTGTTATTACTAAGAAGATTCTTATTACTATTACTATTAATAGAAAAAACCTATTCTTATTCTTATTCTTATTATTTATATAGATTCTTATTACTATTACTATTAATGGCAAAAACCTAAATTTATTCTTATTACTATTACTAATCTTATTACTATTACAATTAATGGAAAAAACCTAAATTTATTCTTATTACTGTTACTATTTATGACAAAAACCTAAATTTATATATATTCTTATTACTATTACTATTAATGTCAAAAACCTAAATTATTAGAACATTACTATTACTATTACTATTAGTGACAAAAACGTAAAATAAAATCCTAAACTTATTAAGAAAGCCATGGTATAAAAACATAACTTTATTATTATTACTACTACTACTACTAATACTATTACTATATTACTACTACTACTACTACCACTACTGTATTATAACTATTACTATTATTATATTATTAATATTATTGTTACTATATAGAAGATTCTTATTACAATCACTATTACTATTAATAGGTATGATATTCTTTTAGGCCGTGTAATCATAAAAATAATCTTTGATGACTTACTAAGTCGCTTACTTAGCAAATATTTCATTGAATAATCACTTATGGAATGACACCAAAGTCGCGTAGGGATTTCCACCTAATCCACAGAGAATGGTAGTTAGGTAGCCCATAAATCGTTGACTGTCGTATGGGTAATAATTCAGCTTAATATTTGCTAAGTGTAATTCAAATGTTTATTATAATGTATTGCATGTAATAGAAGAATCTCATCTTATTAGGGTTTTTTTACTTGTAGCCCTCCCAAAACATAACAAATTTCTTTCTAACCCTCCAAAACTTATAAGATATATCATTTTACCCACTTTACGATTTCCGTCAGAAAAAACCCCGTTAACTTTAAGTTTAACTTTTCTCTATAAATTTTAGATTTACCATTTATAGGAAGACAACAAGTAAGACCGCAGAAATATTTAATTTCTTCATAACTAGAGAAAGATATTGAAGATACTCCTGATTTCATGGATGATTTTGAGAAACATGCAGCTGAAGCCTGAACCTTAATTTCAATTTAGGGAAGACATTTAATATTTCCAAAATAGAAGAGAGGTTGGGATATTTTAAAGAAAAACCCGATGTGATGCCGTTTAAAGTTGACAGAAATCGTAAAGAGGGTAAAATGATGTATCTTATTAGTTTTGGAGGGTAAAAAGTAAATACCAAGTTTTTAGACTTAGAAAGTAATTTGATATGTTTTGGGGGGCTACAAGTAAAAAAACCCTTCTTATTACTATTACTATAAATGGTAAAAACTAAATTTATTCTTATTACTATTAATGGCAAAAACCTAAATTGTATATAATTTATTTTTGTAGGGTGCATGGGTCCGCAAGTTAAAATTATCAAAAAAACAAAGAGTTATTTATATTCCACGTGCGTGACACGTGCAAAAAAAAACTAGTGTGTGTATAACACTATTAAAAGCAAATTGACCTTTTTCATCCATCAAATCTATCCAAATCCCAATCCCAACTAATCTTGGATTCTATATCTTTGTCTCCTCTTGTCTCCGCTAATCTCGTTAAAAAAATTCTCACAAGAGATCCCAACTAATCTTGTGTTCAATATTTAAAAAAACAACATGCTAAAAAAATAAATCTCGTAAGATATCCTAACAAAACTTACGTTCAATGTTCAATTTTCTCTAGCACACTCAAAAAAAATAACGTGGTAAAAAATAAATCTCGCAAGATATCCCAAGTAATCTTAGGTTCGATATTCTTCGGCTCGTACACAAAAATATTACAATAATAAATAATCTTAAAGCAAATTGATGTTTTTTCTCCATTGTATCTTAAATAACTCACTATCTTAACTAATAAAAACCACCATTTTGTTATTCTAATTTGTTATATCTCAACTAACTTCCTATCCTAACTGAAAATCACTATATTATTATTTTAACTTGTTATCAAATCAAAATGTTGTTATTATTTAAAAAATTTCATCTAATGAAACCTTTCCTATAAATACAAGTAAACACCCAAAACCTTTCCAAATAATATATCTAAACTTTCATTAATATTTCTTACCCTTAATAGATTTTTTTGTACTTGCATTTTTTGTTAAGATTGAGTAACAAACATACACATATCTTTTTTTTAACTCCTCGAGGTTCTTCACTTTCATCAACTAATAGATTTTTTTGTTCTTGCATTTTTTGTGCTTTATTATTTTTACAGAAAAGACACTAGAAAAGAAAAGTGAAAAACACATATTTGTAAAATGGGAGTTTATTTAAATATATTTATTATTTGTGCCTACTTCGTCAGACATAATTTTAATTTATGGTTTCATATCTTCTTATCTCTTCATCTTGATATGATTATTTTTGTAGGAGGATAAGAATCGATAAATAAAAATATAAATCTAAAAAATAACAATATACACTAGAAGCTATACATATATCACCATATTTTCATATTTAGCTAAGGTTTTCTTTTATGATACAATTTGGAATACACTCTCTTAACAAATTATTTTAAGTATATTCAAATGTAAATATTTAAAAATAAATTTAAAAAATCTAAATTTCATTAAAACTTTTACATTTTGAGTATGTATCTATCACCTAACCGCCCTGCATTTTAAAATGATACAACATACCTCTTTATACTTCCTGAACTGTTAACGGTGTTACTAAAAAAGAATGAAAAGACAATTTAGCCCTTTAATATTTTGGGACTAAAACAAAAATTATTTTTTAGTATTTTTTCCATTCCTTTATTGTTTTATTTTGAAATAATTCTTCTCTTTTTTTTAGTGACCACTGTTTATTTTCTTTACCTAACTTTTATTCTTCTTCTTCACTCCTTCAATTCCCTTTACTCTAATTCATTTTAAGGTATCTAAATTAACGCTTTTTTTTGCACTAGCATATAAAAGGAAAGAAGAAATTATATGTTCTTTTAGGTAAAGAAAATAAATTAAAGAATAAAGAAAGGAGAAGATGAATATATGAAAGGCCTAACAAAACATAAAGAAAAATTGGAATGTGATTCAACTATATGAGGAAAGCGTGCAAATGAAAGATATCAGGAAAGAATAGAAATAGATACGGTGAAAAAAAATTTAACAAATCTTTATTTTCTTTTCATCATTCTTTACTAACATTGTTAGGGGTTTCAACGCACTACTACAATAGGGGGTTGCTCCTACGGATATTGAAATCCGTAGGGGCAGATTTATGTTGGACCTACGGATTAAGCCGTAGGACTAGAAGGTTGCCCCTACGGTCCAAGACGTTCAAGAATAAAAATATTAATTCTTAATTTGGTGTTTGCCCCTACGGAGCCGCAAACCAAGGACCTACGGAAAAATCCGTAGGGGCAACTAAATAGCGATTTAATTAAAAAGGCACAGATCGCCTACGCCCCTTATCTCTCTCTCTCTCTCTCTCGATCGCGTGCGAACCAAAATCCCCAAATCATTCCCGCCGTTCTCGTCGTCGCCACCGCCGTTCTCGTCGTCGCCACCGCCGTTCTCGTCACCGTTCTTCGTCGTCGCCTCCGTTTTGTCGTCGCTACCGATCGATCGTCTCCTCCATCGCACAGGTTAGTAAATCTTCAACTAAACAAATTTTTGATTATTTAGGGCTAGGGTTCATGGCTGGGGCTGGGGTTGCGGTTGGAGTTGGGGTTCGGCAGGGGTTGGGGTTGGGGTTGGGGTTGGGGTTCGGCTGGGGCTGGGGCGAGGGCTGGGGTTAGGGTTGGGGTTTAGCTGGGGCTGGGGTTAGTGTTAGGTTGGGGCTAGGCTGGGCTAGGGCTGGGGCTGGGCTGGGGCTAGGGCTAGGGTGGGGTTGGGGTTGGGGTGGGGCTGGGCTGGGTCTGGGTCTGGGGTTAGGGTTAGGTTGGGATTGGGGTTTGCTGAATTTGGCAAACCTGAGAGGAATTTCCAGCAATTTTAGCCTAGTTTGATTACTAAAATTATTGTTGATCGAGAAAATCTTGGGTCCTTCTAATCAAACATTGTTTGTTACTATATGTCAACGAGTACTGATAAAAGAAAAAACCGATTTCAAGTGGAAATTAGGTATGTACAATGTTCTAATATAATTTGTATTTCTTGCCATCATCAAACATATAAAAGTACTAATATGAAATGGAAAATAAATAAATAAATAATCAAAGCTTTAGCATGTATGTAAAATCCCTTGTTACTTTTTCTTGGTTGCCCAACTTTGAAAATTCTATCTATTAAATTAGACATACTCTAAAAAGAATGATATTGCAAGAATTTGACTTGGTGGAGACTTGCATCATTAATAGAAATATGAAAGTGTAAGGACGTTCTTTACCTTCGATAGGGTACGGTTGGGGTGGGGCTGGGGCTAGCTAGGGCTTGGGCTTCATCACCTGATATAGTGAAATACAAAGCGTACTTTAGTACACCCGACCTCATTGAGTTTCCTATTGATGTTCCCGGTCAAACGGTATATGCATATTTTTATTCGCCATGAAATCCCAATTATCAAGCTACCGAGGACGAAAAGCCACCTTTGTTAGTCGAGAGTCATGGTAATAGACTTGTCATTATAGATCATAGTCAATTGTTTTTCCTATCATTTTCTTGATCCAGATGCTAATCAACTTGTTAATTAGTTACTGTTTTTATGACGTATTTGTCTATATTTGTTGACAGTGGCCTTTCTTTTGGATGAACATGTTTTTTTATGCATGTTTCAGTCATGTGAATTCATATGTTGCGTATAACGCTTTATGATATCAGTATCCTACATTTGTAGTTTTAATTGTTGATTGTTATAGATGAATGCCATTGCAATAATAGTTTTTGGTTGATGAATGCCATTGCAATGTAGGATGATCAGTTCTATCAATCTTGATCTCAATGGTTTAAAATCATGTTACACATACAACAAGAATACACACAAACGCATCATTAGAGAGTGATTCGAGATGTTCAAGTTAAAACCAATATATGATACTCGATGATAATATGAAACCTTCATATTCTCATCGATGCTCATATATGAAACTAAAAGCGCTACTTAGGACCCGTCTATCGGTTAACATACGTGCGATGCTCGTCGTGACATAGAACTATACGAAGGTTGTTAAATATCGGACAGTATAGCTCGATACTAACAACCGTCGTATAGTCTACGCGACGAGAAAATTCAATCTTATGGTAACCCATAGATTTGTCCCGTGTGGACAAGTTAAGAATGTATAAAGCAAACGCCTTCATTCACTTGTGTTTTCATCCGATTCGAGATATTTCGTCGGTACCTTTCCGCTGGTTCTCCGTGTACAAAGATAGATTAGATGTTCATTTCAACGTTGTTTCACAGCTTTGAAATGATTATCTATTCTATTACAGTGTACTCGGAGAACAGCGGAGAGGTGCTGCTGAAATTTGCTCGAAACGGTTGAAAGCACAAGTGATGGGTGTTCGCTCTATACATTCTTAATGGGATAGAAGCCTACCCCCGACAGCCGGAACACACACATACAACAAGAATACACAACAAACGCATAATTAGAGAGTGATTCGAGATGTTCAAGTTAAAACCAATATATGATAATATGAAACCTTCATATTCTCATCGATACTCATATATGAAACTAAAAGCGCCACTTAGTCCCCGTCTATCGGTTAACATACGTGCGATGCTCATCGTGACATAGAACTATACGAAGGTTGTTAAATATCGGACAGTATAGCTCGATACTAACAACCGTCGTATAGTCTACGCGACGAGAAAATTCAATCGTATGGTAACCCATAGATTTGTCCCGTGTGGACAAGTTAAGAACCGATACGGACAGGTGGAGAAGCAATCTTGGGACTTGGAAAGATGAATATGGATTGACCAGTGTGAACACACTTCGATTTTACGGTCAGGAAGATCCGTTTATCTTTCCAAACCAAGCGTTCCAAGTATACTACTCACAGTGTTTGAAGCATCCGGGATGGAGTGTTGTATGCCGATGGAAACCCAGAGATGTCTACGATGTCCCAGAATTCGAGAAAAGCGATGAGGATGAAGAAGAGAGAAGGCTTAAAGTGCTCCGACCGTTTGTTTCGAAGGACGGGTTGTCTTCGACCGATCATGAAGTTACGTGGGTTAGAAATGACATCGACGATGAAATCCAAGTAGATATGTATAATGCGCCCACGAAACGAAAAAGGTTATCAGTAATGTTATATTATTACTTCACATTTTACGCTCTATACATATATAGTCAATACTTTTAATGATTTTCTAATGCGTCCACGAACCGTTTATCTAGATTTGATGACGATGTCGGGAGCAGCGAGGGGCGGCAGGAGCTCCAGCCGCAGCAGAGGTAGAGGCAGAGGCAGAGCGGTTCTGCCGCCCGGAGAGCTCCGTAGGGAGCTTCAGAGGGCCGGTCTTGCACCCAGATCGGAGACCCCTTCGGATGCCTCCTTCCATGTGGATCTTGCCACACCTCCAGGTATACTGCACGCATATCCATTTTGAATGTAATATTACAGATATTCATGCCTGTTTATATCAAAATTACTTATATTGTCAATGTTTGATTGTCTAGCTGTTGGTGATGCATCCACATCTGGGACAGAGGCCACTCCCGCTCCTCCAGGTATGTTTATATATCATATAGTGCATGTATATTGATTTAGAATGCTATATCATAAATACACACATTCCTTTTGCTCTTACTTAGCAATTTTTATTATTGTCTAGCTGTAGGTGGTGACACCACCACACCTGCGGGTATGTTTATATATCCTATAGTGCATGCATATTGATTTAGAACGTTATATTATTGATCTACACATTCTTTTTGCAATTACTTATATAATCTATTTTTAATTGTCTAATTATATGTGGTGCGTCCACATCTTCCGCAGAGGCCACTCCTGCCGCTTCCATACCCTCCGCATCGTCTGCAGGTTAGTATGAATAAATATAAAATATTTATTCATTTTACATATGCTCTATAGAATAAATATGAACTTCATGGAAATTTAGCGTCAATGTTTATTTTCTAGTTGGAGGGGATGCGTCCGCATCCGGGACCCCGGTTGTTTCTCACCGGAAGAACTATCGTCTCGTTCGTGCTGCTGCCCGGGCCCAGGCTCGTGCGATAGTCACCGGAGGTATATATCACACTTCAATTTTCGTTTAACCTTGATTTCTTAATACAACTTTGTCTTAATATTGATTGTCTTGATATTTCGTGCAGACGCAGGGCCTCCCCATCCCCAGAGGGGGACTCGAGGCCCGAATCAGTCCTATAGGTTGAGGCCTGACAGAGCTAGGGGGGAGGCAGCATTCCCCTTCTTTTTTACCCTTGACTATCGCTATACCGGTCCTCATGCTGAGAGGTTCAGCCGGTATATGAGGGACGAAAGCCGGCTCGTGAAGAACTATCCACTTCACGTTGAGTGGGGCGAGCAGCACCAGCGCTCATTCGCCCTCTTCTTTGATCAGGCTCGGGTACGTATTAATATATATTTTCATTTGATCTATCCAATATATTTATTATTAACACTTACAATCTAATAACAATGTTTTTTTTTGTATTTTCAGTTGGATTACGATTTTTAGCCTGTAGCCGACCCTGATCACCCGGGGAGGGTGCTCGACCTTCATGCTCTGTACAATGGCCTGATGAAGAACATGCAGGCCAATGTCCGATACAACAGGAATGAGCTGAAGGCCGACTGCTACTCCCTGTGGATGGCGACCCCCGAGGCAGAGAGAGCGGCCCTCCTATCTACTCCGGCATTTGCGAGAGTCGACGTAGAGACATGGCCTCTATTGTGCGAATATTTCGACTCCCAACGCAAACAGGTATGTATTTTTAATGTAATTCATTGTTTAGGATATAATTTAATTTTTTGTGTTCCTTAATTAGAAAACTAAATGTTAATGCGTTGTGCAGAAATAGGCCGCTCAGAATACAGAGAACAAGAAGTCGACGAAGAGGGGTCGCCCTACTTACACAGGTGGCTCGAGAAATATTACTCGAGCCATGGAGTTATCGGTAAATTACAATAGACCGACCTTTGTGATATTCTGCAATATTAAAAGTTATTTTCAAATATTTCTAATATTAAGAGTTATTTTCTAATATTGCAGACAGCTCGGACCGTGGCGTCAGGTGGTACACCGAGCGTGCTGTCCGCATATCTTGCCGTCCACGGCACTTTGACAGATCCCGCCACGGGCGAGCTTCGATATCCCGACGTCGCTACCCAGGAGTATTGCGTAAGTGTTAATATTTATTCTACACATATTTGAAATTTTAGATTTGGAAGGTTCAAGTTTAAATTTTATACTTATACTTTACTGCTTAATGTGGGTGTAGGAGCGGGTGGTTGAGCAGGCCGAGGCCTCGGGGATCGATTTTACCGGACAGAGCGATCCGAGGCTGCTGACCCCAGTTCTGGACGCCGCACACGGAGGGCACCACGAAGGTTGGGAGAGAAGCCGAAGACTGGGCCCTAGCAGGGCCCATATGAGGTTGGACTCCACCCCGGCGGTTACTTCCTCCGTCTCCAGTGAGCGACGTGTCCAGCAGGAACCGGAGAGCTTGAGGGCCACCGTTCAGGAGTTGAAGGAGATGCTGGTATGTATACTACTTTATAATAAAATATCATGTCATATTATAGATATCAACATATCCATAATTAGTACGTAGCTTGAGCTTATTTGGTTTTAGACTTAGGTTTGATTAATCATACATACATATGTAATTAAAATAAACAACGGTTTTCCAAACTAGATATCCAAATAGGGTTTCGAAATAACTTGATAATGATACGAATTCGAATAATACACAGTTCTTACACGCTTCTTACACACGTTAGGTCCAGACGCGACAGGGTACATCGGTCGAGCCTCCACATGCATCTCCTTCGGCTGCGGCTCCGCAAGACACTACATCGGCTGCGGTTCCGCAGACAGCTCCTATAGCTCCACCGCCCGCTCAGACTCCCGCAGCCGCGGCTCCGCAAGCGACTACCTCGACGGCGGCTGTGCAGACCACATCGCCAGCTCCACAGGCCGCTCAGACTCCCGCACGCGCCGAATTGCATGGTTTATTGACCGAGGAGCAGGCGCGCTTGATTCTATTGTTTATCAGAGGTGGAGCTGGACCGAGCTAGGGTAGCTTTTTGATTCATATTTTTTGAAACATGTATTTATTTATATCATACATGTTGTACTACATTTTGAAATGATATTGATATTTGATACTGGTTTATATTTATATCATATTCAGTTTTTGGGTTTCTTTTGTATATTATATGCGTGAGATGTGATTATGAATACTGCGATATATGTCCTGTGATGATTAATTTTATATTTTATTGATATATATATATATTATTGTGCAAAGGGCGGGAAAAAATCAGGCGGCCTTTTTTTTAAAAAAATACAGATAATGTGTACCTACAGATTAATCCGTAGGTACACATGTTGCCCCTACGGATTAAACCGTAGGGGCAAAATATCAGCAGTAACTGATATTTTCCTCCTGATCTCAGTACCGGGGGGTTGGGAGTGCCCCTACGGATATGTCCGTAGGGGCAAACAAAGGCCCCTACGGAGTTATCCGTAGGGGCAAAATATCAGAAATCCTAATATTTTGCCTCTACGGATAAGTACCTACGCAGATATTCGTAGGGGATTGTACTTGGCCCTACGGAGATCTCCGTAGGTACAGTTAATATATTTAAAAAACCGTAAATAAAATAACTTTTTTTACCCTACGGCCTGCTCCGTAGGTGAAACTGGCCCTACACAGAACTCCGTAGGGGCAAGATTTTGCCTGTAGGAGCAAGTTCAAGGTTTCAACTTGCACCTACGGCGTTTGCACGTACAGGTTATTTTTTCGCCCATACGGTAGTATCCGTAGGGGCAACCCTTATTTGTATTAGTGTCAACGGTTTAGAAAAATATAAACTGTATTTTGTATCATTTTAAAATGTAGGAGAGTTATGCAATACATACTGTTTAGTAAAACTTAGACTTAAAAAAATAAATAAAAATATGAAAGTATTGATTTTAATTTCTAAGTGTTTTTCTTATTCTTTTTATTTTTTCGTTTTAAAGGGTTTTTTTGAATAAAATATTAAATAAGATTGTTAAATATAAAATCGAACCAAAATTTAATAAATAATAATTATGAAAAATTATGTTATACCATTATTTTTAAAAATAATAAAAATCTTTTCAAAATAAAACAAATCATAAATTTATTTTATTTAAATGTGTATGAAAGTAAAAATAATTATGATATATAAATTAAATCATTGAATTAATTTTCATTCAGAAATTTAAAATATTTAAATCAATAAGATTGAATCATAATATTCAAATAAAATATTAATAAGATTAAATATAAATAAATAAATATTATTATATTATATTATATTGAAATGTTTGCAAAAACAAAGCAAGGATTTGATTTATAAGAAAATCCAAAAAGGAAAACTACAAATATAAAAGTATTAAATCATAAAAGAGTTGGTTTATATGATTTTTTTATATTGAAAGTTATATATAAAAAGGAAGCAAAATTTAAGGATGATTTTTGTTGAAAACATATCTTTTTAATGAACAGTTAGGAAAGTAGATCTTTCTAAAATTTATTTATGAAAATATATATCTTTGTTGCCAAACAAGTAAAGAGAAGATTGAAAAATAATAAATAAAATCGAAAATATATCGAAATCGGTGTATCCATATTTTTTTAATACATTAAATAAAGATATACAATCACTTGAGAAATTTATTAAACCGAAACAAATAAAAAATAAAATATCCTATGGGATTTAAGATTCAAAAATGAAAAAAAATGGTTTGAATTAAATAATAATAAATTAAAGCTTTTGCTACAAGTTTTAGCTTTGAAAGTCTCAACTTTCCATCTACACCAAATTATCTTTCTCAAAGATCCACTTGTTCCCGATGGGTTTTACCACTTCAAGAGAAACATGCAAAGTCAATACTTTGTTGGTGTTCATGAATTCCATCTCAAATCGCATAACATCCAGCTATTTTCACAGAGTTTCCACTCGTGATGGCCTGCTCGAAACTAGTTGGGTCATCATCTTCCATAATGCAATCCCCGCTCCCACCGTCTATGAGAAAACCGTAGTTACTCTCAGGTGGATGAGGAACCCTACTAGATCTGCGGAGTGGCTGCGGTTCGTCGGGAACTATTGAATCCTCCGATGTAACATTTTGAAATATTTTAGATAATTAATTAGATTATTTATTTAAATAGATAATGTTATTTAATTTTTATTGTAGTAAAGAGGGCTTTTTAAATTGGTGTGGAAATAAATTAGTAAAGAAAATAGTGTTTATATAATAACATGTGTAATGAGGGGTTTATGTGAGAAGGTTAGTTCCTTTTGCTAATTAGAGTTGTATGACGGTTTTTATGCAAAGAGGGTTAGATAATGGTTAAGGTTATAATATACCTCCTAGACACCACACCTTAGGTGTAACCACACACACACACCTCCTCTTTGCATGAAACCACCACTATCTTGCATGGTGACACCACCTACTACCTTATCACTTCTTATCCTTTAATTGTACCAATTGATTCGGTTGATATATATTAAGTTAGGGCAAATAAACTGGTTTAGAAAAAGAAATATTTTTAGAACACACAAAAGAAAAGAAAAGAAAAGAGAGAAGAGAAGAAGAACTAAGTGCTAAGGACTTTCACCACTACCATCAAGCTAGGATCTTTGAGTTTGTGCATCTTGGAGGAAGCCTTTTCAGTAATCTTCTGTAGGTATAATCTCTAAACTCTATAGAATTCTAGTTCTGAAAAGTTTAAATGTAGAAATCGGATATCGGAAATGTCGTATTTTGGTAAATATAGGCTCTGTGTAAGATCTGCTGTAATTTAGATGATAATTAACATAACCAAATAGTGCCTTCATCTTATAAATTGGACTTAGAATAACACCTAGGAAGACGGACCCATTCCCTCGGATTTTGGCCGGCAACAATTGCCAAAAATCCGAGCTCGCCGAGTTTTTGTGGGAGTAGGGTGTTGGGTTTTTTAGGGTAGCTCTCTATATATGTATTAGGATATTTGGTATTGCTAGTTTAAGTTATTTTATCAGTATATGAAATCTGGAAGCTAATATCTGTAAAGGGGTTAAAATTCTAAAATACGACACGGATGTTTCGTGACACGTCTGTTCCCTGATTAAAAAAATCAAGAAAGGACTCAGAAGAGGCATCACGTGCTCACACGTGACCAATGGTCACGTGTTGGCATGTGACGTTTAAAGCAGCGGCATAAAGCGCATTCAAGAAGAAGCTCCAGAAAAGGTCACGTGTTGGCACGTGACGGCTGAGCAGCGGCCAGAGAACAGAGCACAGAAGAAGAGAAGCCCACTCCAGGGGTCACGTGCCTACACGTGACCAAGGGTCACGTGGCCACACGTGACCGGTTTTAAAAGCCTTATTCTTTAACAGAATTAAATTCTGAGAGGAGATCACTCAAATCTTTCCAAAATAGAGAAGGATTATTTAGAACCGTTGGACAAAAAATCTAAAGGTGATTAAATATCACCAATTTATGGAAATATCTTGAACTTGGAAAGATTTCCCCCCTAAATCTAACCGAGATAACAAAGGGATATCTTTGGATTTAAAATCCAATGGTGAATAAAATTCACTTAACAATCTAAAGGCCGAGATTAATGATAAATATAAATCAAATCTCTCAAAATATAAATCAAATCTCTCAATGAGAGATTTACTAAGCAGATTGATTTTCTTCCTTCTCCTATAAATAGGAGCCAAGAAAAGAAGAGAAGGACCTTTTTTCGAAGACCTTTTCAAAAAACCTTTTTTTTTCTGAAACCCTGAGACCTTTGGATCTTTTTCTATTGATATATATATAGAGAGAGAGAGACAGAGCCTTGGATTCTCTAAAAAAGGAAAACCTTAGGTAAGAAAAGAAAATGGAGGCTTAAAAAGAGAATTTAATTCTCAAAAGAGTTTAACTCTTATGTAAAGAAAAGAACTTATTTCTTTCTCTGGTTGAGGATCTGCAAAGTGCACATCTCCCCATGAATTGAGAATTTAATTCTCATTGGGTTGAGATCCTGCCATGCAGATCCAAAACACAGAGGAGGAACTAAGTTCAGAGAATTTAATTCTCACAAAATGATAGGAATTCAATTCCTTTGAGATAAAGTTAGGGTTTAACCCTATGTTATGGGAATTTAATTCCTTCAAAATGAACAGAACTAGGGTTTAACCCTAATTGAGAACATAATTCTCTCAAGCTCGCAGGAATTTAATTCCCTTGAGAAAAGAAATTAGGGTTTAACCCTATTAAGAATATAATTCTTCAGAAGAAAACAGGAATTTGATTCCTCTAAAGTTTAGGGTTTAACCCTATGAACAGAACTTTAAAAACATGCAGAGTCGTGTGCTACCACGTAACCCCTGCAAAGACCCACAGAATAGAACTCTGAAGCAGACACCTCACGTGTTACCACGTGACTCCTGCGAAGATATATAAAAGAGAACTTTGAGGCAATGCCTCATGTGCCCCACGTGCACATAAAGAAACAGCAAAATAAACAGAGACTCTGGGGCGCCCTCACGTGACCCCTAATGAGTATTCTAATAAACCAGAGCATCAGCCTCCATCACGTGCCCGCACGTGATGGCTTTCAGAACTAAAAGTGTTAAACACTTATTGTAGAACAAAATAAAGAGAAGAAGGGCGCTCTCACGTGTTACCACATGACCCCTCTTGCCTTAGTGTTTAACACTAAATTGAAAACTCTGTATCCAGTGTTTAACACTGATTCTCCTTATTGTTTAACACTAATTTGGAAAAATATATTTGCAGTGTTTAACACTGATTTGCTTAGTGTTTAACACTAATTTGAAAGCTCTTTTCCCAGTGTTCAACACTGATTATCTTTTAGTGTTTAACACTAACTTGTTAATCTTTTCCCAGTGTTCAATACTGTTGGTCTCTAGTGTTTAACACTAGCTTTAGCCCAATTGGCTAAGTTTCCAGAGGCAAAGCCTCTCCTTCAATGAATCAACGGAGGGCCAATATCCCAAACATAATTGGACTTAGCCCAAGATGGCCATAAGTCCTCAATTCAAATTCAACTGGGCCAATGGGCTCATAATATAATAATTGATCCCAGTATCCAAATTGGACTACATATCACTTAATCTACCTCGGTTTAAGGGTACATCTCTTCACTCCTTTGATACTTGTCGTTGTAATTCCTCAACGTCTTCAAAGAGGTGACGGGTCCCGATAACCACATACATTGATACGGACTGTGGGGTCCTTAAACTCATGGACTACGACGTCCTTAACCTTGACCATAATGTCTTAAAACTAACATCGGACTGTGGAGTCCTTAAATCCACGGACTACGACGTCCTTAACCTTGACCGGAATGTCTTAAAACTAACAACGGACCATGACGTCCTTAACCTTGACCGTGATGTCTTAAAACTAACATCGAACTGTGGAGTCCTTAAATCCACGGCCTACGACGTCCTTAACCTTGACCGCAACGTCTTAAAACTACCAATGGACTGCAATGTCCTTAAACTACCCATTGACCGCAACGTCACTAAACTAAACAACAGGGTTCCCCTAATCTCTCTCTTGTCGGATCTAAACGATCCCGTTAAGTTGATCTTAGTCTAAAATTAGACTAACGTATCCTTAACAAACGTTTAAGTCGATCTCAGTCTCAAATGAGATTAACGTATCCTTAAACATAACCCCCCCAAACCCAAATCTAAGAAAGATACGGATTTGGACTAGTCCATGCCCTACGGGCGACGACATAACTCAGTCTCCGTATACAATCCACGGGCAACCAAACACAAAACAAACACCCACGACACGAAGTGACCATCTGGAGAAGGAGAAAGTTGTTACCGCCATGCGGTATCATAATTAACTGCAGGGGCTTGCGCCTACAGGGAAGAGCGTCCCCACAATCAAAAACCCCTCAAGCGAGGGGGACTCTGACGAAGTCTGCTACATCGGACGCATCCGTTTAGACCTTCGATACACGGTGCCATAAATCAACTTGGCATCTTCGAAGAGGTAGACGGATAGCACCAATTAGCATCTACCCCGAATCTCAGGCAAGACGTCCAGTCGCGCCGTCTTTCGGAGGGGAACAGATTCTGGCACGCCCGGTGGGACCTTTTCCTCTTTCCACTCCACACTTCGTGTGTCGTGATTCGCGAACCAATCGCGGTTTGCTAATGGTTGCCCTTGGGTTTCGAAGTACTAAGACTTGGCGTTTCGTTTGCTGCAGAAAGCAAACAGATCAATAGCTGGCAACTGCTCGAACTGCTCCAACTGCAAATGCGACCGACGCTCCGCCTCACATGGAGGTGTAGCATATGGACCCCAGGCTGCTTCCCTATTCACTATGCCTGTGGAGCAAGTGACTCAAGCTACCACCGGTCTTTTCTTCGGGACCATGCTCCCGCCTGTGAACATTAACATCCCAATGCCCGTACCGGAAGCTTCAAAGAGGTCGGTCTTCGATCGACTTGCCGCTCCCACGGCCCCTCTCAACGGGTCGTCCAACTCTTCAGTCTTCACCAGAATGAACCTGAACTCTGATGGGCCCGCCAAAAAGCCCATAATACTTGAGAAAGCCATCCCAAAGAGGACAGCTGCTCCCGAAGTCGTCAAGGCGGCTTCTCCTCCCAGAAGGTCGGTCTTCACGAGACTGACTACCTCCGTTCCCGCTCCCGCTCAGAAAACTGTAGCTTCTCAACGAACGTCAGTGTTCAAGAGGCTGACACCGGCAGCAACCCTTCCCCAGAACAGGGGGCAGGACGCAGCCGTCGCTGAATCAATCCCAATAACCCGTCAGACCCGACGTCGCCACTGACGCCGGATAAGGAAGACTGGGGGCAACTCCCCCTCTCCAACGGCTCCAACGGTGGAAATTGAGGCTGCTATTCCAACCGGGAACAGCTTCGAGCTGCTGAATAGGATACGCAGAAATTCGCCAACTGCAGTTCTCAAAAGATCCCCTCCACCTGCGGAGAAGGTTATAGAGACAAAGACGGAGCAGCCTCCTCAACGGCTGTCCTCCAAAATTTATAAAGTCTGGCGGAAGGTTCAAGACTCGGTAATTGACCAGGATCACCCTCGTCAACAACGAAGGACGACAACCGCTTGGGTGCCTGCTACAACGGCTCCCTCCACGTCGACTACTCAAAAGAGAAGAAGGCCGGAGAAGGTCCCCACTCCTGCAGCAAATATCAAGGACAATAAGCCAAAATGCCCTAAGTCTGGGGGCATGATGGTGCATACGGTATACATGGCACTGGGAAAAAAGGACAGCCGTGCATCCACGGGTCATAGACCGCTTACACGGTCAGTGACCAAAGCTCAGGAGCAACAGCAGAAGCTCCAAGAAATGATGACCATGATGGCCGCACTTACTGGGCCGAAAGAAAGCCCCGAAGCGTCATCTGATCAACGCCAGGAGCAAGAAACTGACGCTGAGTTCCTTCGTAGGATACTGGAGAAGAAGGATAAAGAGGCCGCTGAACAAGCAGCCAATATACAACGAATGGCCCTTCTGTTCCAGGACATGGTGGGTATGATGATCCAACAAGAGCCTCCTACTGAAGATCCTCCAATCGTTCTTGAAGACGACAGGGGAGAAACGTCAAATCCTCCACCCGCTCTATCAACAGCCAAGAAGAAGACAATCTCTAAAGCTGACTTAGACGAATATATAGCTCAGCAGATACGGGTTCACCAGGCGACTGAGGCAGCTGGTCAAGTTGTCAGGACGGGACGACCATATCCGAGATGGTAGGACCAGATCAAGTACCCGCCGGGCTACACAATACCGAAATTCCATGTCTATAAGGGGACAGGCAATCCCCATCAACATATGGCCCAGTTCAAGGCGCTTTGTGGCAACACTGGTGGCGACGATAAGCTCTTGCTTCGCCAATTCATCGACAGCTTGTCAGAAACAGCGTTCGAATGGTATTCTGAGCTCCCGAACGATTCCATCAAGACGTTCGCTGAAATGGAGTTGCTATTCACTCAGCGATTTGTGAGCGCCAGCGAACGTACCCCGATAACAGCATTGATTAGTGCCAGGGTGAAACCAGGCGAGACGTGGGTCCATACGCTATACGCTGGCGAAACTTGTGGTCGAAATGCGAACAACGCATTGAGGAAGCGCCCGCGGTAGGCATGTTCGTGGGTACCCTAGATCCTCATGCAACTATCTCACAGTTCATGATGTTTTTTAAGCCAACCACGTTTCAGGTTTTGATCGACAAGTTGGCCCAGATGGGTCACAGACCATCTCCCCCGAAGCCAGAACCTCGGAATGACAAGGGTAAAGGGAAGGCAACCTTCGTTGCGAATGCTCAGTAGCAACCCAGTACCCCAAAGCTGTCGGATCAACTGGAAGAAAGACGGCGGTATTACAATGAGAAAATGAAGTGCCCCTACTCATTCCCATGGGATAAGATGAAGAGGCTATTTGAGCTGGCGGTACGCAACAGGCTTATCAACTTGCCAAATCTAAGGCGACCGCCGCAACCCAGTGAGGTGAATAACCCTAACTACTGCCCTTACCATCAAAAAGTAAGCCGTCCGATTGAGAATTGCTTCGTCTTCAAAGGATGGATTGAAGATCAATACCTGCAGGGTAAGTTTGCGCTGTCCGAGAAGTGGAAGGTAAACCCGCCACAACCTCACACAGCTAAGAAGATGGACACACCGGGGGCAACTTGTTCTTTCATTGAAGAAGCTCCATGGGAAGTCGTGCTTTCGGCAAAAACCAAAAGAATGCTGAACGAGCTCCAAACATGCCCGGCAGTCAGGTGGAAGAACCCGCTGGAACCTGAGATCATTGAAGGGATGCTGAAGCCGCGCCCAACCCCGAAGATCAGTAGTGATGCCCCGAGCACTCACAACCAGCCGTCAAAATCTTCAAAGAGAAAGAAGAAGAAATCTAAGAAGCCCGTGAAGCCTGGCAACAAGCGTACGGACTTGCAGAAATGGATTGACGCGCTGGAGGAGTACAATCAAAAGGCGCGAACTCCCATCACACTCCAAGAGTTCCTCAACCACTTCTTTCAGGAGGAAGATAACGGAGAGAGCTCGTCAAACGAATCTGAGGGATACGTGGCGAGTTGTAATGTGATCTCCCACTCGTTTACCGACGATGAAAAAACTCCTGGCACTAAGAAACTGGGGGCAAAACCTGAACCGGAGCTTGTGTGGCCAACAGACGAAATGATCGACGCCTTTCTAGACGAGATTCGTTTGAAATGTAAAGCCGACCAAGAGCGTGAGATGGCCGCATCAGAAGGAGCCAAACGCAGGCGATTAAACAAAAGAGTCGAAGCGCTCCCGCCAGATCGAAAGACACCCGACGCGGATAAAAACAGATTCAAGACGAGGAAAAGGTTTGTCAAAGCCATGTCAATAGGAATGAAACTACCACACTCGGAAGAAAACACACTCAATAGGGCAGAGAGACACCATAATTACTGCTCATATCATCGGAAGATTTCACACCCCACTGAGGAGTGCGACGCTTTTAAGACATTGTGGCAGGGATATATTGCTCATCGGCAACATTTTAAGCGAATGAAACGCAGAACTCGTCGGGAGCAGAGAAGTACGACCGAAGGACACAAAAGAACTATTGGCAATTGTCGCACAGTCAACGCCGGAGGATCACAGGTTCTCACCTTTGGGAGCGACTCTGACGAGGAAATGGCTCTTAGCCCCCTCTTTAAAGAGTCCACCTCGGGAAAAGAGGAAGAATCAGGAGCCTGCGAAAACATTCAGCTGCGCAATTGCACGCTTCCGGAAAAGAATCTCGGACCCTCAACTAGAAAAGATAAGGGAAAGGAAAAGGTCACGGAGGATATCACTTTATGTAACAACCCTAATTTTTCCTATACACTTTTCTATACAAATATTTTTAAAATTTTTAAAAATCCATAAAGGAGTATTTTAATCTGAGCACAATATATATATAAGTAATTATTTTGTTTTTAAATAACTCCATTTTTAGGGTACATAAAATTGTTTTAAAATTAAAGTAATACTTGGGGTATTTAGTGTTGCTGTTACCACTTTAAGTAGTAATTTTCCCACAATAATTACAAGAAGGAGCTTGTAGCTCATTGGTAATACCTTGCACTGCTGAACCAAGCCACCAGAGTTCAAATTCCATGCCCCACATTATTTTTGTATTTATTTTGTTTTATTTTTTTTGGAAATTCAGCGGTAAAAAGGACATAACTCCTAAAATATGTACTGGACATGAAAAAGTAAATATACCAAATTGTACCCCCGAAATTTCCCCGGCCTCTGGTGGCCTGACTCGGCCCGACTCGGCGCCGCCGGCCGGACTTGGCCGGACGGCCAAGTCACCAACAGAAAAAAGTCTCCTCTTGACTTTGTCCACCCCCATGCACACTTTAATTGCTTGGATCGGTTATCATTTGCCCAATAAATCTCTTTTACTCCTAGGTTTAATGATTTTTAATGATTTTTATATATTTTTTATATATTTTTTTAATTAAAACCCTAACCCTAGCCTAACCCTATATAAACACCCCTACCCTCTACCCTTTCACTCTACATTCCTAAGTCCACTCTCAAAAAAATTCAAGAGAACTCGGTGCGTTAGAAAAAGAGCGAAAGGCGAAGCGCTGCCGAAATCGACGACGAATTCCGCCGATCGTACTAGGACCCTTCACGACGTTTCGACACACCGACAACCCACTACCTTCCTAGCACTCTCTAGCTTGTCCAAACCCGTAAGTCCCCCTCTTTCTATCTTTCTTTTCTTTTAAGAAAAATACGACTTTTCAAAACCCGACGGAAATCGGAACAAACCGATTTCCGATTCGGTTTTCTATCAAAACTCACTTGTCACAAATTCCATAATGCTTAAACATATTCATGTTGACTACTAATCACTTAAAAATCAATTTGGACAAGTTTTCACACATGAAATGATAACTTTTGCATAATACCGTATTTTCGCACTTAAATACCACCATGTTTAATTTATCATGTTTAACCCCTAAACTTCACTATACCTTAAAATAGATCACGAGGTAATGACCTACCTCCACACACACGCAAATACAACCCTAATTGATATCATCAAAACTTAGAATACGATAAAACAAGATTTTACATTAAAATACCATTTTCTTTATAAACCTTTTCTAAAAGTTCTAAGTTGTATACAATTTTAATGCAATATCTTTTAATAGGAAATACGATAAGTTGCGGACATCGATCGTTTATCTAAACCTGACTTTGTGGTGTCTAGGCAAGTGTGTCTAAGACGAGTGGTTACTTAATTAGGGCCACTACTTGTAGTGGAGAGCATCCCACTCACCTGGCACTTACCTAGCCGCAATTGGCGGTGAAGAGGCGATTTGAGGCTTCTAATGACTTGCCGTTTAAACCATTTAGAAATAGGCTAGATGGCTTAGGAAACCCTATAATCTAAAATACGGAAATTTATACCCTTTTACAAATAAATACCTTATCTTTATAAAACCGTTTTCTAAATGATTAGTATTTATTAAATCTTTGCAAAGCGCCACTACAACCCACCTTTGGTGAACTCGTTAGGGATAGTACGGTTTATTGTGCACCCTCGGGCTTAGTAGTGCGAGATTCAGACCTCCGCAAGGAGCATTCGGTCTCGAAAGGTTTAAAATACGACATTTATGAAAGATGAGATTTTTGGAAAATAAAATATTTATTAAAAATTATTATTGTATAAACATATGTATATTTATCATTTAAACACTTATTTTATTATAAGATAAAGTTTCCACTTTTTCCTAAAAATTACAAGATTAAAAGTTACATTAAAATACCATGAATTTCAAATAAATCAATTAATACCTTTATTTATGTAATTAGGATATATTCACTAGAAATAACATAAAATAAAATCACACTCATTATAACTATAAAGATGAATAATAAATACTGGAGGTGTATCTTGAAAACTATATAAAAGTATTTTTACATAAAACTCCCTCAAGTTTTATAAATTACAATAAGGACCCTAACAAATATAGAACTTCGACTTACATTTCTTTTGGTCTGACTCGGGTTTGAGTCTGACTATTTCTGACTTGAATATGATTCAAGTCAATCTATATTCTTTAATATTCCAACTCAATATGAACACATGAATCCCAGAATCCAATTAACAATCTATACAACTTCACTGAATCAAACCATGGATATACATCCATTATTCCGTTATTCCATTTACCTGAGTATGCAGTTACAATTTTTTTACTGATATCATGCTTTTGGTCAGTCATCCAACTTACACAATACAATACTACAATACAAACAAAACATTACGGGGTTTAAGGGGTAGATTGGTACGGAAGGTGTTAAAGGTGATACGAGGCGGTAAGATTAAGAAACCTAACATGAATCCAATTGCCGTTGTTCCGGGTTGTATAACGGAGCCTTGTACTCTATTTTCCGTTTGCCCTGGTCTCTAGCATATAGAGATCCCTCTCGTATACACTGGCATTCTTCTATACCAAGCTACAAACAACAGCGTTAATATAACATTACATCAAATAGTATACAACTCTAGAAGATATCTTTTATTCTGTCTTTTCTCATTCTTCTTTATCCTTGGGACTTACCGAGCGACCTGTTCGCTGACGACATTCTATTTCTTTCTTCTTTGAATGTCGTCAGGTGTTTTGGACCCGTCAGAGATCGAGCCCACCGGTGAAGACTTGGAGCAGTTTCACGAAGACCCTGAGCTCTAGACATTGTACCCTGTTCTATTCAGTATTTTCATTTCCTGTTATGTCATTGTTTAGGCATCGCTTTTCATTTCAGTTGTATTTACTTTTCATGCATTGTATAAAAGAATGTTATTAATAAAGTTGCTGTTATTTCTATATCTTTTGTCTCTTGTGATTTACTTTTATATTGCTTAGATACGCTTAGCGTATGTACTTCTGAGTACATATGTAGCGGACCTCATCGCGTCTCCTTCGCCGTATACCGGGAAGTGGGGCGTGACACTTTAGATGACCAAGTTATGAAAGAGCTGACTGTCAAGGATCCGCCCAAGAAGAGTAGGGTGGACTATGACATCCTAGCGCACCTGAGGAAACTACCCTCGCAGCTCAGCATTCTCGACGCCCTCCTGTTATCAAAGGAAGCGAGAGATTCATTAATCAAGGCGCTACAAGAGCCTGAACAATTCCAAGCCTTCCTCGCTGAAGAAAGGATGAAGGATGAACTGGAAGAAGTGCACACGGCCGATATCACTTTCGGTGACGAAGACCTGCTCCTAGGGACGTGCGACCACAACCGTCCCCTATACGTCTCTGGATATTGCCACGATATAAAGATAGGCAAAATCTTGGTTGACAATGGGTCTTCCGTTAATCTCCTCAACGTGCGGGTGTTAAAGGAGATTTGCATGAGCGTCCAACACCTTACTCGGGACAAGATCACCATCTCCGGGTTCGACTCCCAATTATCGAGAACTCTTGGGTCTGTGATATTGACGCTACGCTTTGGGCTACTCGTCACGGACATCAAGTTTTACGTCATAGATGCCAAGACATGTTACAATGCTCTGCTCGGCCGACCTTGGTTACACGAGTACAACATCATCCCTTCTACGCAACATCAGTGTATGAAGTATTTCAAGGATGGTCTCGAGTATACCGTAACAGGTGAGCTAAACCCATTCTCTGTGAACGAAGTCCGAAAATACGAAGATGCGAAGTACTTTTTGCTAGATTTCGAGGATACAGAGAGATGTCGCAAACCGGAGAACAAAGCCGCTGCCACCATTCCTGTTTTCGGGAGTGATACCGAAGAAAAAGAAGAGATAGTTTACTCTGGGCCGTCTCGACGCAATGACCCGGGACCGTCCGCCCCCATATTGATCTTCGGAAGTGACTCGAAAGATGAGGTTAATGTTGTATTCTCCAGTCGGCCGCCAATACAAGAATTCCCTGGTGATGATCAGAGTTTGCAAATCACCATGATTCCGCGGGAGCACTACAAAGATCTTGACGCGCTTGGAGCTCACAACGTGCAAGACCTGCAGACGTTTTACGTCCCTCCCAAGCGAAAAGGCGAAAATGCGATCCTATTCTATCGATCCTCGGAAACAAGAGTGGAGAAAGAAATCTGGTACGGAGCGGATTCTACACTTGACAGGCTCTAACTCATCCGTTTACCCAGATATTATACAAACGGACTGAAAAGGCTATTGAAACACCAAGGGGTACCCTTAAAACAGACTACTCGACAAGCTCGATTCTATAACAGGATTTGGGATGTCCCTGGGACTCAGCGCAAATTGCCCAATGGGAGAATGGAAACACTTGGGCTTGGATACGTGAGAACCGGGAAACGGGAACGGGTCTACGGTAGCTACGCCATATATACCTTTGATGAGGAAGAGGACGCCCTGTCAGGAAATGCCAACCCTTCATTGGAACTGGATCCCGCAATCGAAGTGCCGAGTCCGTCATTTGAAGAGCGAATGGATAAGCTTATCAGAAAAGCGGGTCAAAAAGCCCGAGACAACCATAATCGCGAGATGGCCATCTACGAAAGAGCCAGGACGTAACGTCTTCTTCAACAGACTGCCAAAGACGAAAATACTCCTCCCTGTCAACCTCTTGTGCAAAAGGCCCAGCGCAGAGGTAGAAACAAGTCAAAAAGCAGAAAAAGCGGTCGACAACGACAACGCAGGATCAGAAAGTCATGTGATCAGGTATTGCGCGGTCCGGATTTGTCCCTTATAAAAAAGATGAGTCAGGCATACTCTTTTCCTCAGAATAAAACATGGAAGATACTTGACCTCGCTTTAAAACATCGAATGATTACACTTCCGAAGTCTAAACACCCTGAGCAAGCTAATGAGGTCTCTCATCCGGGTTATTGCTCTTATCACCAAGCCATAGGACACCCTATCGAAGACTGCTTCATCTTCAAGAACTGGGTCGAAGATCAGTACTAGCAAAGCAGATTTGCTCTATCCGACAGCTGGAGGGTAACGCCGCCACAGAAGCATGAACCCAAAGCCACGAGAGCAGAACCAGATCCACATCGATCTTGGAAACGAGCTCGTACCTGTCGTATGATAACGATATCAAAAGAAGAGCCCGAGAATATGGATGACTTTCCCTGGTGCTTCGAAAACAATGACGACGAGGTAATCTCAGAATTTCCACCAGCACCGAAAGAGCTGGAAGATGGCATACATACCACGGCCGATAACCTCAAGAAAATTGAGTTGGGGAAGGCGAACGACCCACGATCGATATTCGTCAGCGAGCTGCTATCTGAAGAAAGGGTGGCTGCGTTAAAAGACGTGCTTATGCAGCATAGAGATTGCTTCGCATGGAACTATTCTGAAATGCCAGGACTAGATCCAGAAATTGCTGTGCATAAATTGGCAATATCCCCGGACGTCAAGCCAGTCAAACAGGAGCCGAGAAGAATGTGGCTCGAGCTTGAGATGAGCATCAACGCCGAAGTTAAGAAGCTGATCGATTCTGGGTTTATCCAAGAAGTTCAATATCCTGACCGGATCGCCAACATCGTCCCGGTAATGAAGAAAAATGGGATAGTGCGCATATACGTGGACTTCCGGGATCTCAATAAAGCCTGCCCGAAGGATGATTTCCCAGTACCGGTAACCGAGCTGATGATAGATAACATGTCCACTCACGAGGTCTTCTCTTTCATGGACGGCTCATCAGGGTACAATCAGATAAAGATGCATCCCGAAGACCAGAAGCATACCGCTTTCCGGACCCCTCCGGGAATATTCTGCTATAAGGTGATGCCCTTCGGTCTAAAGAACGCCGGTGCCACCTATCAAAAGGCCATGACGAAGATCTTCGATGACCTTATACATGAAATCGTCGAATGCTATATCGACGACCTCGTGGTGAAAAGAAAATCGTACGAGGAGCATTTAGAGCACCTGAAGACCATATTTCAATGCCTTCGGCAATACAACTTGAAGATGAACCCCCTCAAATGCGCGTTCAGGGTATCCTCAGGAAAATTCCTAGGACTCATTGTCCTCCACCGAGGCATTGAGATAGATCCGTCGAAGATCAAAGCGATCATAGAAATGCCACCGCCAAGGACTCTCAAACAATTGCGGTCTCTCCAAGGGAAGCTCGCGTACATCCGGCGATTTATAGCCAATCTTTCAGGCAAGTGCCGCCCTTACAGTCACCTGATGAAGAAGGGAACCCCGTTCGTCTGGGACCACAAATGCCAAGGCGCACTGGATGAGATCAAGCAGTACCTGCAAAACCCGCCAGTGCTAGCTGCTCCGATCAAAGGAAAACCTCTCATTCTGTATACAACCGCCCTTGACGATTCCTTAGGCGCATTGTGGGCACAGGAGAACGACCAAGGGAAGGAGAGAGCGCTCTACTATCTGAGTCGAGTTCTACTGGGGGCAGAAAACAATTACTCCTCCATCGAAAAGCACTGTCTGGCATTGATCTTCGCGATAACAAAGCTCAGGCACTATGCGTTAGCGCATGAAGTCCGTCTCATTTCGAAGGTGGACCCCCTTAAATATTTAATGTCGAAGGCCATATTGACAGGGAGACTCGCTAAATGGGCCCTGCTCTTAATGGAGTTTTCGATAACTTATCAGCCTCTTAAGGCGGTGAAAGGCCAGGCCATCGCCGACTTCCTCGCTGAACATCCAATACCGGCGAATTCTCCTCTGAATTGCGAGCTGCCAGACGAACATGCGTTTGATGTAATCGACGGCGGTGATACCCGATGGGAACTTTATTTCGATGGAGCATCTTCCATGAAGAAGCGTAAGCAAAGCATCCCTATAATCAAATCGGGGGTATGCCTCATCTTCGTAACTCCACAAGGAGGGGTAATGCGCTTCGCTTTTTCCTTAACAGAGCCGAGGACGAACAATGAGGCCGAATACGAAGCTTTGATAGCAGGCCTCGAGATCGCCATCGACATGGGAATTGAAAACCTCCTTATATACGGAGATTCCCAACTGGTCGTTAATCAAGTAAACGGCGACTACCAGACATGCAAGCCAGAGCTGGTGAAGTATGGAGAGAGAGTACAGCAACTGCTGACTCAAATCCCTTCCTACACTTTGGAAAATATACCACGCGCAGAAAATAGCAAGGCGGACGCTTTAGCCAAGCTCGCTAAAGAACTGGCTGATGAGAACCTCGATGACGTTAGGATCGTCGTACAAAACCGTCGAGTACTTGTCCCTGCAGAAATATCTACGGAGTCATCCGAAGAAAGGGGAGCAACTGAGCAGACGGCCCTGCGAATAAATGACCAAGAGAAGGTTGGAGATTGGAGAGAAGTCTTCATAAACTACTTCAAATCCTGTCGAACGCCTGAAGATGCGTCCTCAAGACATCAGCTCATGAAACGAGCTCTGTCTTTCGCCTTCGTCAACGATACTTTGTACAAGAGGTCATTCGATTCTCTGTGGTTGAGATGCCTGGGACCTGACAAAGCGAAAAGAGTCGTTCAGGAAGTTCACGACGGACTCTGCGGTTCTCACCAAGCCGGCCCGAAGATGAAGTTGAAGATTAAACGGATGGGCTATTATTGGCCAACGATGATCCAGGACTGCCTCGAGTATGCGAAACAATGCCACTCGTGCCAAATCCATGGGGACTTTATCCATCAGCACCCAAATCCACTACATCCAACGGTGGCTAGCTGGCCGTTCGAAATGTGGGGGACTGACATAATCGGCCCCATCGAACCAGCATCATCCAGGGGACATCGTTTCATCCTGGCGACGACTGATTACTTCTCCAAATGGGCAGAAGCAGTACCGTTAAGGGAAGTGAAGACGGAAAATATTCTCCATTTCTTCAAGACGCACGTCATCTATCGGTTTGGAACTCCGCGACGGATCATTTCCGATAACGGGCCAGCCTACAGAAGCCACAAGATTAGCCGCTTCGCGTAACAACACAACATAGACTGGAGATATTCCTCAGTTTATAATCCCCGAGCTAACGGTCTAGCTGAGGCTTTCAACAAAACCTTGACAAAAATCGTGAAGAAGACGGTGTCCCGAAACAAAAAGGACTGGCACGAGAGACTGCAAGAAGCTCTCTGGGCGTATCGAACTACCACGAACACAACGCCATACGCGTTGGTATTCGGTACAGAAGCAGTACTCCCCCTCGAGATAGAGTTACCCTCTCTACGCGTGGCGGTCCACTGCGAGCTGACGGACGAAAAAAACGCTCACCTTCGGCTTGAGGAGCTTGATGCCCTTGATGAAACCCGGCTCAAAGCGCAACAAAATTTGGAGGCTTACAAAGCAAAGATGACGCGCTCATACGAAAGATTGACCAGGCCAAGGACATTTCGCCAAGGTGAACTCGTGCTAGTGGTCAAAAGACCTATGATCCCCAATCAAGCCAAGCGGGGAAAATTCGAGCCAAACTATGAAGGCCCGTACATCACAGACAAGGTCTACCAGGGTGGAGCGTACCTACTTATGGATATGTACGGTGATAGACCTTTCAGGCCAGTGAACGATCGCTTCCTGAAGAAATACTATGCCTGACGAGTCACGGCCTAGGTCAATGATAGATGACGACGACTATGTCCGCTCGCTATCTTCCTAAGCCCAAACTCTATAAGTAGTAGCCGGCTTATCGGACCGAAATGTCCTTAAACTAACAACGGACTGAAACGTCCTTAAACTAACAACGAACCGAAATGTCCTTAAACCAACAACGGACCGAAATGTCCTTAAACTAACAACGGACCACTATGTCCTAAAACTAACTGTTGACCGAGATGTCGATAAACTGCTGTGGATTGCAGTATCTTAAAGCCGATAAAAAAAATATAAAAAAATAATAATAAAAAAAAACGGTATGTCCACAAGCAAAATGGGCACGGATGAAAACCCGGAAGGGCTCCGTGAGTAAAAACAGTAGGGGCTACCGGCGAGTGTTTGTGAAAACCCGAAAGGGCGCAACCTCGTTAAAGGGCACTTGCAGGGTCCTCACGACCTTGTAAGGAGAAATCACCCGCGTGAGATCCTTACGACTCACAAGGGAGCAACACACTTAGGAGTGCTCACGATTCCTAGGGAGAAATTACACTTGCGAGATCCTCACGACTCGTAAGGAGAACTCTCTTATGGAACCCTCACGGCTCATAAGATTTGAAAAACTTAAGTCACAGAGACCTAAACCTGTGCTTAAGAAACCCCCACAACCTTCAATTTATGCCATACAAGTGGCTCAATACTGACCCTTGTATACAATCCACGGGCGCGAATAAACACTTCCCTAACAAAGTCCCACCCGTGACTAGGGATATGTTCGCACGGTGAACAACCCTTGTGAGTCCTCTCGACTTATAAGGGGAAAACTCTCTTATAAGATCCTTACGACTTACAAGAGGCCATACACTTAGGATTCCTCACGATTCCCAAGGAGAAAACACACCTACAAGATCCTCACGACTTATAGGAAGAAATACCTTTGTGAGACCCTTACGGCTCATGAAGTCAAAAGCCTTAGTCGACAGGACCCTTAACCCTGTCTACTAAGCCACCTTTGTTCAACATCGACAGAGGCAAATGATGATTCGCACCTGGCAATATCCCAGTTGCAGCGGTACTGATGCTGAAATCGGTGCCTAAAATCTAAGCTTGAAGCGAAAAGGCTAGCGAGCCACACATGCATACGAAATAGCCGAAATGATGGGACAACTTGCGACAAAATCAGCAAGTAAAAATGTATGCATGAAAAATAGCCGAAATGATGGGGCAACTCGCAATAAAAAGCAGCGAGTAAAAATAAAATAAATAGCCGAAATGATTGGGCACCGCGAAAAATAGCCGAAATGATAGGGCAATCGCGACCTTCGCGATATAAAAGCTGAAATGGTAGAGCATCGCGGAAAAAGAAATAAAATAAAATTCATGCCCTACATGTGATATTACATCAATCCCTGTATACAATCCAGGGACGCAAACAAAGAAGGAATCGCACTCCTCCTGTCCCAGGTTTCATCAGAAGAAGAGGCCAAATATCGACGGGCCGCAAATGACCTAGAGATCATCTCAGCATTCGTCTCGTCACAACGGACACAAATTCAAGCGAAGCGGAACAGCGGCAACTCCCAGTTCCATGGCTCGGCGATATACAGATCACCAAGAGTCAAACACCCACTCCATGAAATGCGGATACAATCAGCAAAATTCCTGGTCACGTGGAATGCGAATAACGTCACTCTTTGACCCCATGGAAAACGTCTAGAGCGGAGCCTGGTCCTCGCAGAACACGACAGTGAATCCGTGGAAAGCATCCAGAGCAAAATTCCTGGTCACATGGAACGCGGATAACGTCACTCTTTGACCCCGTGGAAAACGTCCAGAGCAGAGCCTGGTCCTCGCAGAACACGTCAGTAAACCCGTGGAAAGCATCTAGAGCAAAATTCCTGGTCACGTGGAACGCGGATAACGTTACTCTTTGACCCCGTGTAAAACGTCCAGAGCGGAGCCTAGTCCTCGCCAAGTACGGCAGTGAACCCGTGTGAAGCATCTAGAGCAAAATTCCTGGTCACGTGGAACGCGGATAACGTCACTCTTTGACCCCGTGGAAAACGTCCAGAGCGGAGCCTGGTCCTCGCAGAACACGGCACTGAACCCGTAGGAAGCATCCAGAGTAAAATTCCTGGTCACGTGGAACGCGGATAACGTCATTCTTTGACCCCGTGGAAAACGTCCAGAGCGGAGCCTAGTCTTCACCGAGCACGGCAGTGAACCCGTGTGAAGCATCTAGAGCAAAATTCCTGGTTATGTGGAACGCGGATAACGTCACTCTTTGACCCCGTGGAAAATGTTCAGAGCGGATCCTGGTCCTCACAGAGCACGGCAGTGAACCCGTGTGAAGCATCCAGAGCGGAGCCTAGTCCTCACCGAGCACGGCAGTGAACCCGTGTGAAGTATCTAGAGCAAAATTCCTAGTCACGTGGAACGCTGATAACGTCACTCTTTGACCCCTGGAAAACGTCCAGAGCGGAGCCTGGTCCTCGTAGAACATGGCAGTGAACCCACGGGAAGCATCCAGAGTAAAATTCCTGGTTACGTGGAACGCGGATAACGTCACTCTTTGACCCCGTGGAAAACGTCCAGAGCGGATTCTGGTCCTCGCAGAGCACGGCAGTGAACCCGTGTGAAGCATCCAGAGCGGAGCCTAGTCCTCGCCAAACACGGCAGTGAACCCGTGTGAAGCATCTAGTGAAAAATTCCTGGTTACGTGGAACGCGGATAACGTCACTCTTTGACCAGACGGAAAACGCCCAGAGCGGAGCCTGGTCCTCGCCAAGCACGGCAGTGGACCCGTGTGAAGTATCCAGAGCAAACACCGGACTATGGAGTCCTTAAAATCCATGGACTATGATGTCCTTAACCTCGACCGTAATGTCTTAAAACTAACGATCAACCATGATGATTCTAGACTGATTTTACCTTGGTTAAAGGGTACATCTCTTCACTCCTTTGATATTTGGCGTTGTAATTCCTCAACGTCTTCAAAGAGGTGACGGGTCCCAGTAACCACACACAACATTGGATTGTGGAGTCCTTAAATCCACGGACTATGAGGTCCTTAATCTTGACCGTGATGTCTTAAAACTAACACCGGACTGTGGGGTTCTTAAACCCATGGACTATGAGGTCCTTAACCTTGACCGTAATATCTTAAAACTAATATCGGACTGTGGAGTTCTTAAATCCACGGACTACGACATCCTTAACCTTGACCGGAATGTCTTAAAACTAACAATGGACTATGACGTCCTTAATCTTGACCGTGATGTTTTAAAACTAACATCGGACTGTGGAGTCCTTAAATCCACGGTCTACGACGTCCTTAACCTTGACCGCAACGTCTTAAAACTAACAATGGACCGCAATGTCCTTAAACTACCCATTGATCGCAACGTCACTAAACTAAACAACAGGATTCCCCTAATCTCTTTCTTGTCGGATCTAAACGATCCCGTTAAGTTGATCTTAGTCTAAAATTAGACTAACGTATCATTAACAAAAGTTTAATTCGATCTTAGTCTCAAATGAGATTAACGTATTCTTAAACATAACCCCACCAAACCCAAATCTAAGAAAGATACGGATTTGGACTAGTCCACGCCCTACGGGCGACGACATAACTCAGTCTCCGTATACAATCCACGGGCAACCAAACACAAAATAAACACCCACGACACGAAGTGACCATCTGGAGAAGGAGAAAGTTGTTACCGCCATACGGTATCGTAATTAACTGCAGGGGCTTGCGCCTACAGGGAAGAGCGTCCCTACAATCAAAAACCCCTCAAGCGAGGGGGAATCTGACGAAATCTGCTACATCGGACGCATCCGTTTAGACCTTCGATACACGGTGCCATAAATCAACTTAGAATCTTCGGAGAGGTAGACGGATAGCACCAATTAGCATCTGCCCCGAATCTCAGGCAAGATGTCCAGTCGCGCCGTCTTTCGGAGGGGAACAACGTCTTTGTTTTCTGTTACGAGCAGCGAA
This sequence comes from Agapanthus africanus, assembly GCA_030015575.1. Classification (NCBI taxonomy): domain Eukaryota; kingdom Viridiplantae; phylum Streptophyta; class Magnoliopsida; order Asparagales; family Amaryllidaceae; genus Agapanthus; species Agapanthus africanus. The sequence goes on from JASDDO010000014.1 coordinate 14,999,221, forward strand.
TGGTTAAAATTCAGTTAGTATAAGTATTAGATAGTTTACAATAGTCGTACGTAGTATAGTTAGTACGTAAAACTTGTATTTTCTTGTTTTCGCCGTATCGGAATTTAGCCGTTTCTTATACGAAGTTAATTTTAATATTAGATTCGAATACGGAAACTTCGGAGGCCACAAGGAAAGGAAAGGGATTGAGAATATCTGAGTAGATTTGACATATTCCGGCGAGTAGACTAAACATCTACCGGAGGATTTTGTATGGATAGCGTGATACGCCCGTAGTTTTATGTTTAAATTAAAATTGTTCCTTCGTATATAAGGTTGATAGTATGCATTCATATATATATATATATATATATATATATATATATATATATATATATATACATCGTCATGTTAATAATTAGAACACTGCACGAATTATCGACGAGTCATGCTGCACGTGCACATATCTACATGTTACACTACACCTCGTCGATATTAAAATGTCACATACACACTTAGTACTTATTATGTTAAATATGATTCATATCATACCTTAAGTATCTGTAATGATAGTTATTTTGCATAGATGTTAGCATGTTTCATATTCAAGTATTAGTAATATTGATATAATATGAAATGGATTATTTCGGATTTATAGTTTTGAGTTTTTATACACTACTGAAGAGATTCAGTGATTTTTCATGTTGATGTGAGATGCCCACCATGAGATATTGTTTTTATGTTTTGGTTTTATTCCGGACCGAGTAGGGGAGCTATACGGTCGCAGATTTTTACGTTATTCGGACTGAGTGGGGGAGCTATACAATCGGATTCATGGTGGACCCGGTCGAGACCGGGGGGCAGGAAAGCCGCATTTGAGGCGGGGAGCCTAGCGAGAATACTCGATACCGGAGACAGTTGTGAAACACGACGGATATCTAGGTGATACCGACCGGTGTTATTGGATGACATGATCGTTCGGGGAACGATGCCTGATGGAAATAGAAGATTTGTGTCGATATTGGACACGGGAAAATGAATCTTATTTAGAAATAATTGATGAGATTTCAGTTTTGACTTATATATTTAGCAGTACATGTTCATGCTTCCACATATTATCATGCATTATATTCATCCTTGTTGATATTAACTCTAGTTGAGATTAGGAGAAAAGGTGATAGAATTTTACTAGTTAAGCTTATTCTAGATGGAGAGATCTTTAATATTATTAGTGCTTATGCACCACAGATAGGTCTTGATGACGCTAGTAAGCGTCTATTCTGAGAGGATTTAGACGAGATGGTGCAAAGTATACCTAGTGGAGAGAAGTTATTTATTGGTGGTGATCTTAATAGATATGTAGGTACTAGTCGTAGTGGGTTTGATACTATCTATGGAGGTTTTGGTTTTGGACAAAGGAATGAAGTAGGTGACTCGATTCTAGATTTTGCCTTATCTTATGACTTGATCTTAGCAAACACCTTGTTTAGGAAAAGAGAGTCCCACCTTATCACTTTTAGGAGCGGATCAAGTGCTAGTCAAATAGACTTTTTTCTGACGAGAAGAATAGATAGAAGAGGTTGTTGTATCGACTGTAAGGTAGTGCCAGGTGAGAGTGTAACCACTCAACATAGACTTTTAGTTCTAGATTTTCGATTTAGAAGAGGACTTAGGAAGATTAGACGTAAGGTAGAGCCTAGAATTAAATGGTGGCGATTGAAAGAAGGTAACCAAAAGGTTTTTATAGATCGTGTAGTCCAAGAAGCGCATTGGCAGTCGAAAGATGATTCAGACAAAACATGGAACAAAATAGCTAGTTGTATCAAGAAAGTAGCTAGAGATCTGCTTGGTGAGTCGAGAGGTGGTGCTCCACCATCTAAGAACACATCATGATGGAATAAAAAAGTAAAGGCTGCTATTAAAATTAAAAGGGAGTCTTATAAAGATTTAAAGAAAAGTAGAGATGTTGAGAGATTTGAGAAGTATAAAATGGCTAAAAAGAAAGTTAAGAAAGCTGTTCGGGAAACTAAATTTAAGATCTACAAGGAGGTATGCGAGAAATTAGACACTAAAGAGGCTGAAAATGATATATACCGGATTGCTCGGATGCGGGAAAGGAAGACTAGAGACTTATGTACGGTGAAGTGTGTCAAAAATGAAAATCAGAAGGTTTTAGTTTGAGATGAGGATATCAAGGAAAGATGGAGAGATTATTTTGATAAATTGTTCAATGAGAGCTTTACTAAGAATTTGGATGGACTTGTCATTCAATCTCAAGATATAAATCGTGATTTCATGCGTAAAATAAGACTACCTGATATTAAAAAAGCTTTGAACAAAATGAGTTTAAGAAAAGCGGTTGGTCCTGACGGGATTCCTATCGAGATTTGGATATGCTTAGGAGAAATAGGCGTTAAATGGCTGACAGATCTGTTTAATAAGATTTGGCAGACAAAAAAGATGCCAAATGAATGGAGGAAAAGTATCCTTGTACCTATCTACAATAACACATGAGAATAAAACTTATGTGTCACACCATGAAACTTTGAGAGAGAGTGATTGAACACAGGCTAAGAAGGATATTAAGATAACAGAGAACCAGTTTGGGTTCATACCTGGACGATCGACGACAGAGGCTATTCATTTGCTTCGTCAACTTGTCGAGCGTTTTCGAGAGAGGAGAAGAGATTTGCATATGATATTTATTGATTTAGAAAAAGCGTACGACAAGGTACCTAGAGAGGTATTATGGGGGACAATGATGAAAAAGGGGGTCCCCGTCAAGTATATTGATATAATCAAGGATGTGTACGATGGAGTAGTGGCAAATGTCAGAACTTACGGTGGTTTAACGAGTGATTTTCCGATTACAATTGGTTTACATCAAGAATCTGCATTAAGTCCATTCCTGTTTACCATCGTGATGGATGAGCTTACTAGAACTATCTAAGATGAGATACCTTGGTTTATGCTATTCGCTGATGATATCGTTCTAGTAAATGAGACGAAAGCAGGGGTTAATGCCAAATTGGAATTATGGAGGCAAACATTGGAATCTCGGAGATTCAGATTGACCAGGTCCAAGACAGCATATATGCATTGCAAATTTAGTAAGCAGAAAAGTCAAAACCATATTGGTATAGCATTGGAAGGGCAAGAGATATCACCAAGCGACCAGTTTAGATATCTAGGTTCCATCATCCAAAAGAATGGGGGGATCGATAGTAACGTTAATCAAAGGATCCAAGCTGGTTGGTTGAAATGGAGGAGTGCAACAGGGATTTTATCTAATCGTAACTTTCCGTTAAAATTGAAAGGGAAGTTTTATCAGAGCGCTATTCGGCCTGCCTTATTATATGGTACAGAATGCTGGGCTCTTAAGAAGTATCATACACAGAAGATGCACGTAGCGGAGATGCGCATGCTTCGTTGGATGTGCGATAACACTAGAAAAGATAAGGTGCGAAATGAGGATATTCGTGCAAAAGTTGGTGTAGCACCTGTAGAGGAGAAGATGCGGGAAAACCGGCTAAGGTGGTTTGGTCATGTGCGACGCAGACCTATGGAAGCACCGGTTCGACGAATAGATACTCTCGATATGGGCAATGGCAAAAGGGCAAAAGGGAAACCGAAGAAAACATGGATGGAGGTGATACGAAACGATATGGTTGCCAAAGGACTCAATGAAAGTATATTGTTCGATAAGAGTGAGTGGAGGCGGAGGATTCATGTGCTGGACCCGGCGTGATTCTCATGTTGGTTCATGTAGCCTACCCCATATGCTTGGGATAAAAGGTTCAGTTGTTGTTGTTGTTGTTGTTGTATAGTTTATATGCCTATTATTATGAACCTCTAACCAATAAATGGTGTGGAAACAATAAAGAACTCTTTGTAATGACCACCGCAGGATTGGAAAGGACCAGAAACAAGTTCGTGCACAAACTAAATGTCCCATAAGGAGTAGTTTTGATAATTTAAACAGAGGCCCAACAACTTCAATGCATTCCTATTTTATAAATAAAAAAACAAATTTTAATAGACCGGTATCATCAGGAAAAAAAAGGATAGGTGAAATGTTACTTCATGCGTTCATGATGCGTTCATGATGCCGATAATGAGGAATGATTAACAATCAAAATCTTCTGTGACAAACAACTCAAACTTCAAAATTTTAATTATAAATGAATAATTATACATACATCTGTTTTAAATAACAACTTTTACTCAGTTTATATCACAATAAATAGTTACGGCAAAAATACAATTGATCAAAATTGCTTCTTTTTTTTTTGTCATCCAAAGTGTAATTTAATTTATCTCAGCATCAATCATTTTAAATCATAAACTAAGAAAATAATTACTTGGTTCTAGATGATTTTGATCTGTTATAAGAAGCTAGAAATTAGAGAAATAAAACTCTAAACCTGATATTTACTGCCAAAATGACCTAAGATCTAACTGGATCAAACAAACAAATTAAAACAATAAAACATTAAATCGATCACCTAATTGTGAAATTGAAACCAAACCTTTCCATTAGAGCGCAAGAGATCGCCAGTTCTGCGCCTCGCAACGCTCGTCATCGCCATTGTTAGGGTTTCCAGAGACACCAAATTCGAGAGGATACGAAAACGAAAGGAAAGAGAAAAATGAAAATCGACTCGGTTCGGTTCATATACTGGTTTATAATTGGTTTTTCGGATCTGGGGTAAACCAGGAGTTAACAGACCGGGTTCGGTTTTATAGGTTCAAACCCGTATGAACATATGCGTGACCTTCCCCTCCCCCCCCCCCCCCCCCCCCCCGAACCCCCCACCCCCACACCTTGCCCCCGTCATAGTTTTAGTGGTTTAGGAACTTTGACACTTATACTAGGGGAGGGTTGATGTCATGTCAACATCCTACCGTAAAAAAAATTCATGTCTTTACCGAAGATTTGCTTGATAGACGACCTTGTTCCGATGGAAAAAGACTTAAACGATGATGATGTTGTTGTTGTTGTTAAGTAATTGAGTTAATTTAATTGTTGGACGAATTTTATTCCCTTTTATTTCCTTACAACTATCGGAATAGATATCAAAATTTTCTAAATTATACAAGTATTGCCTTACAATATTGGGCAATTAGTGTTTTATGGGATACGATCTTTTCAGAAATCAAACCGGCGATAATATTACTTTCAGGAGAGTAGATTAATACCGCAAGATAGGAGCTTGGCCTCAGAATTTGTAGTAGAAAGGCCATGTCCACGCTAAGCGCTTAGGAACCATAAAAGAAGGCCTTAAGAGGTTCAAGAATTCACCAATATGCAGGGGAATATCACTATCAAAACCGCAACATTACATGATTCTCATCTAATCACATAATCTTTTGCTGAATAAACATTATAAGCTATATATACATCAAAAATAAATAGTAAGATCATATCTCCACATAAAGACTATAAAATTCTTGAAATAAGCAGACTAAAAATCCTGGAGCTCCACTGACTTTGCAATATGTTTGTTGAATTAAAGCTTCAGGAAACACATTAGATTCAAGGCAAACTTTAAGAACAAAATAAAGACTAAAACTCCAAAACAATACTAAAACAAGGAAAAACACAAGATAAAATTAGAATTCCAAAAACTGTAATGGTTCACAAACCAGTGAAAACATGCATAAGATTAACACAGCATAATACTAAATCACTAGCTTTCGGCTGAAACAGAGGCATGACAAGAGCTGAATTGTTTGCATCTTGCAAGATCTCGAGCTGGCTCATTATGTAGCTTCTGTTGTGATTGTGCCCAAAATGATGACTTGATCCAAGAAAGGAGAAGTAAAACACCGTCGTCGCATCCATTAAAAAACTATCTTCATGATTTTGGTTTTGGTCACTCTTCGACAACATTCACTAGCTCATATTCCACAAGGGAGAGGTTGTTGTCTTCTTTGACGGTGAAATCAGCTGCATCTGTAGGTTCGACACGGCCCCATTTGTCGACTGCGAGCCTCATCGATCCCTTGAACACATCAATCCGTGCATTGCGCAAGGTTACTGTTGCGCCTGCCTTCATGAGGTCCACTGGAGATGAAAAGAATAAATGCATGTAAACAAACGAATTCTTTACAGTTGATAATATGCATTTGCAAATTTTAGGTTGATTAAAAGCGTCCTGGTTTGTAATAAGAAACAAAAGGGAGAAAAACTTAACCGGATGACAAAATATATGATCCTGTAAAGCTAATACATTGGCTTAGGAAGTAATGAACATGGAACAAGTTCAGGTCAATAATTGTTCTTGAATGAGATATTTGTTTGTATATGTTGGCCATCACAACTGCCTAAAACAAGACTTGGCATTGAAGGTCTTGCAGAGTAAACATCAGACAATGCAAACATTTGAAATGCAAAATTAAATGCAATATGCAGCACAAGTTGTTTCGATTAAATTAGAATTACTTTTTCCCCGATACAATCTTATCCTTTCAAGATGCAAAAAGAAAGAAAGAGATAACATCCTGACTCTTGAGAAAGTTGTATTTACATAAAGAGCAGCATTGCTGCTACTCGGTTCACCAACAGTTTCCTTGCATCAGAATACACAAGCAGCCAGCTTTCAAAAGGCTCAAGTTCTTCATACTATGTAACTATAATCCTGCTTTTGATGTACGGAAACTACATAGTGTTGACCTATAGCGGGCATAAGCATTGTCCGTAAACACATTACAGATTAGCCTCTCAGAATAACTGCACTAAATTATCTATATTGTACATCGGTCTTTTACTTGAGAAATATTTCACTATGCTCTTCATAGGTACTATCTCCATCTTCTAAATGTCATCCCGAAATGAATTATTTTCTTTTTATTTATATTTTAAATAACATAGCCTTGATATTCAATATTCAAGCACTTGATGGAAGGCACATGGGGAAAAGGCTGATGATAAGAGATAAATCGTATTGAATGCTAATTAACTACTAATATTGTTGAACATAATAAAAGTGGGAACCATGTTTTACCTAATAAACAACTTCAAAGATCATAATCATGCGAGAATTCAACTGGTGTGGAACCACAATTCAAAACAATATATAAAGAAGGTAGTACTAAAATATAAATGCAATGTAACAAACTTATGCAAGGAGCCTCCTCAGAACCCCAGCATTCTAATTTATTTTGTTTATTCTTTAGTCATCATTAAATCTGATTGTTTCTTTTAATCAAATATCATATCCAATCAAACACCACTACGCAATATAAAATAGTAACTCAAATAAAAAACAACAATCAAGAGCAGAAAGTTCAGTATCTCTCTCAATAATAGTTGTTAATATCATTCGGCTTACCATTCAAATTGTCCGATTCGATATAATATGGACGGAATTTTATACGTATTGGAGGGTTGTATCAAATTATAAGTGTGTCCAACAATTTAAACTCCGAATTGTACGCTATGATACGAAAACTATGATTTGCAATACAGAATTGGGTCGGGTCTGCACTTCATCGGGTCAGATCTAAAAGGTTAGCCTATATAATAATATATGGAGATCCCCTTAAAGATTAGCCTATAATATGTAAAGACCGACAAGATTTCTCCATATTTTCTTTCTGAAAGCCCTCGTTTTCCTATACACCTCCCTCATGATATATCCCCTTCGATGCCTCCCTCGCATGGGGATCTCCTTTGACGCTTCGCCTTGCCACAAAAACTCCACGAGAGCTCCTCCACGAGATCTGTTGCCCCTCACAAGAACTCTTCCAGATGAGCTCCCCGATTTCCTTCCACTGCCCTTGTCTTGTTTACAGAAAATTGTCGAGATACAAATACAACCATCTCAATAATTTTATATTGACAAAAATATACATATATTCATATCAAAAGCTTTCTAGTCGTCGCCCTTGGCTTATTGTGTTTCATTGTTGAATACTTGAATGCTCGAGTCATTTATTATGATTGTTCTCATGACTTCTGTTAATTCTTGTATCTAGTGTTTGCATGTTTGTGTATTACGTCAGTTGTGTGAATAACGCGTTACTAAACATTATATTTCTTCTAATGTATTGTTTAATATTGCTACTTTAGTCGTTTTTAATGAAATATATAGTTGTATGCTTAAATGCTTAGCTATTAAAAGCAGATAACATTTCTTACAATATATGATACAATTCGATCTATGATACGATTTACAAGAAAAATGATATACAATACATATCATGATTTGACAACTTTGCTCCAATATGTTGAATTTTAAGTTAAACTCTAAAATGCCACTTGCTTAGCATGAAATTGTAAAAACACTAAATATAAAGCACGGCACTTAAACTAAAGAGTTTTATTCATCACCTTTATCACTTAAAACCCAAGCATAAAATATTTACTTGGAGAATATATGTATGAATAGCCAAAACCATCAGAAAAATAAATGTTCAATATCAAAATTCACAGCAGAATAAGATGAACAGAAAAGGATATCGCTTGGTATGGCTTAGAATAAAAAAAAATGAGAAGATAAGGAAAAAGAAAGAAAGATAAAAAAGGAGGAAGAAAAATACATGTCAGTCATGGGGGCTCATCAAAACTGCCAGAGACCAATCTGTTGTTGTGCCACAGTAGTTACCTGTGCTACCATCAACCACCAAATAAACAGCACAGGAAAGGGCCGAAAAGAAAGCAAGCAACATACCCTAAAGTGGGAGAGCGATATTTAGCTAACATAATTTTTAGATTTGTTGTTTAAGGCTTGACTTATATTCTTACTCTGAGAACTCCACATATATTTGTTTATTAGACTCGAAAATTACCATACCACACTTATATCATTCATACTATACCCCTATACGAAATATTGTATACCGAAGCTAATAAAGTTGTAATTATAGTAGACCGCTTAAGCGACTCTAAGCAAAGCGGTGAGTACGTTGAAACCGCATAAGTGCCCGCTAATTATAACACTGCAAATAGGTGAAAAAGTGGCTAAAAAGAACATGTCACATCATTGGTAATCTTTTTCCTTATCTAAAACTGCCACTCGGCTATCTAGTGTAAAGATTCAATTACATACTCTTAAAGAGAGTTAACAAGAGGAATGAATCTGCGGTTAACTATAAGATGTTCACTAATATCTACTTAACAGGGACCATATATATACCTTGCTCATTCCTTGCTGTGAATACAATTATTCCGGTCTCATCCCCAACCAAGCATTCAGCAATACGCGTCTGACGAACTTGAGGTCCATCAGAGCGCCCCTTCTGCACCACCATCTTTGAACTCACCACCTTCACCGTTAGTGTGTGGCCATTGGTACCAGGTCGAAGTTGCTCAACCTTGGCAAACACGGGTTTCCTCAATCCAGTCTTTGACTCGGCCATTCTTCTTGTAAATCTCTGAAGTCTGAATGGCAAACAGGGATCAATTAATTACATTTCCAATATTATGTGGTTTAAATCAAGATTACCTTGGGACATGTTTAAATAATAAAAAAATTGATAAAAGAAATAACGCCCATCGTGATTAAAAAAAGAAATCCATCATCTCACCAGTTGAGTAAGTGATTAACATTATCAATATTGAAGTTCATGACTCGAATTATACTGTTATAGTACACCAATGATTTTCTGATTTCCATTGTTCCAAACTCTTTTGCTAATGGATCAAGGACTAAATATGTTCTATCATATGTAGAGCAATATTTTGGTAACATCTTTATACAACCAGGAGGCATGCCATCGAAAACATGGTAGCCATCATCCAAATAAGAATGGAAAAATGGGCTCTTTGATGGAAACTTCTTCTTATCCGATATCTAGTATCGCATAAAAATCAAGTCTTCATTATTCAATCAAACACAAAGGCTATAGTTTTGAAGATTAATTTGTCAAGTTAAGGTGGAACTCACAAAACTGACTATGAATTAATAAAACTTTCAAGAATTCATCAATCATCAATCAAGATCAATTCAACAAATATGACATGTTACATGATAAATCCTACCATAAACATCACAGATCAAAATTAAAAACCATATAATAATCAGCAAATTTTATGATCTGCAGCGATCCAGCACATACAGAGTGAGATCATGATGTGAAATTATTAGCGAAAGAGAAAATAAACCATGAGATCTGAGTAAAGCAGCCAAATTTACGAAGTAAATCAGATGAGATCGTAAGAAATTAGGGTTTCGGAAACTCACGCTTTCGTAACAAATGCAACTAAGATTTGGGGATTGAAGAGGAGAAGCCACTTTAAATCAAGAGACGATTAAATAGCTTCGTATCAACCGTACACGTGTATATGAATCTTGGAACCATTTTTGCAGGAATGCCCTTCAGGCTTTTATTATTTAAAAATATTAAAAAAAAATTGCCAAATTTAAAAATTAATCTATATTTACTCATCTAAGATGTGGATACGCCAAATTTTATATGATTCTATAACTTTTCACCGTTGATTTATCAATGTAAAAAGTTCTATTGTTGGTAAACCGTTAATTTTGAACCCACTAATTCAGCGGTGAAAAAGTTGTAGAATCACACGAAATTTGGCATACCCACATCTTAGATGATAACGATGAAGATGATGGATTCCGATCGTCGAAGAACACGATGAAGAGTGTATGTTTTGGACGTCATAGGAGTAAATTCCCTCATATGGCATCTTTCCTCCATTATTCTCATTCCAATACTTACTCCTATAAGTATGATGAATTTTTTGGTCTGCCGTATCTCCACTGATTTCTTATGTAATTTTCATATCGATTCTGATACAGCATGCTATTTTGATGCTCTACCATTTGAGCTACATCCTCTTTTTGCAATTTTTAAGTAATTTACGCTTACCACAATGACGGCATAAGAAGAGAGGGGTGTGTGTGAGTGTGTGTGTGTTGGGGGGGGGGGGGGGGGGGTCGATGGGATAATCCATGGAGGCCTTAGAGCTGGTGGTCCTACCAAAGTTCCCAAATTATAAAATACAACCTTAAGTAACTATACTATTATAAAAGTTCCCAAATGGAGATGCGAGGTATCAATCCTCATACTACCGGCAAACTAAGTTGATGCTCTACCATTTGAGCTGCATCTTCTTTTGTAATAATTTTAAGTAACTATACTATTATAAAAGGTTTCATTTTATTTGCGCTTACAGTCAGGATAGCTTAAAAAAGGGGAAAACAAAGGGTATAGAATAATCCATGAGGGGCTTAGTGCTGGTGGCCCCACCGAAGTTCCCAAATTATTACATGAAAAATACTACCTAATAAGTAAGAATTGGAAAAACAAATAGGAAAACGAAAATTGAAAGAAGATTGAAAATTGAAAGAAGGTGCAAGATATCGATCCTCATACCGTCGGCTGGCTAAGTTGGTACTCTACGATTTGAGCTGCATACCCTTTTGTAATTAATTTTAAAGTAACTATATTGTGTTGTTGACCCCACCGAAGTTCCCAAATTATTACATGAAAAATACTGCCTAATAAGTAAGAATTGGAAAAACAAATAGGAAAAAGAAAATTGAAAGAGGATTGAAAATTAAAATGGAGATGCAAGATATCTATCCTCATACCGCCAGCAGGCTAAGTTGGTGCTCTACCATTTGAGCTACATACCCTTTTGTAATAATTTTAAAGTAACTATACCGTCACGTCCCACTTCTCAAAATACGGAATACGATGGTGATTAAGCCAGTCATGCTCCGACGGTTAAGAAATAATCCTGTCGTAATCATACTTCGGCTTCTAGCAGTATATGATAAACAGTAAACACAACATAAGTAATGAGAACCACAATCACTAAATCTATCACATATAAATGAATCAGAATGCAACGGATGCAAATATGTAACATTAAGGATACAACTAACCGATAGTGATAAGGGAAAAGATAGCGTTGATGTTGTTGGTTTAGATCTCCGCAATATCCACAAAGTAAGATATGTCCTGATCTAAGCTAAGTCCACTTCTCAATTTGAGCATGCACACTTAGGTCGTCAAGGCGACGCAATATTATAATGATACATTTATGTTGCAGAAATAATAAGTATGAAGTAGAAATCATGAAGCAATAACACGAAGATCACATGAAACAATACGAACATGTGGCGGTGTAACATATGTATCATGGCAATGTATCATAAGCATGGAATTCTATTCTAACGTTTTTTTGTAGTTCGATAATGAAAATATATGTGTATACGAGAGTGGTCCGACAAATGCTACAGACCAACGAAACGTTTAGTACAAGGCCCCGTCAAACTCCATGGGACAAAGTGTCACGTCCCGCTTCCCAACGTAAGGGGAAGGAGATGTGGCGGGTCGCAACGTATTTACTCAGAATTAAACACGCTAAGCGTAAATAAGCAATATAAATAAATAACACAAGAATGACAAGAGATGTAATAAAACAACTTTTCTTTATTGATAATCATTCTTTACATACAACTGAAAAGTAAAGTATAATGAATGAAAGAGATGCCTAAACAATGGCATATGAAATGAAAGAAAAGTAAGTACAAGTAGGAACCAGAACTCTGACTCCTCTGCTCCAGATCGTCCTGGCTGGACTCGATCTCCTGAGAGTCGGGTCCTCCTGACAACATTCCAAGGATAGAAGAGAAAGGAATGACGTCGGCGAACTAGCGTTCGGTAAGTCCCAAGAGATAGAATAGAAATAGACAGGTAAAAAGCATAGAATAGATAAATTATGTGTTTGTTATATTAACGTAGTTGTTTGTAACTTGGTACAGATTGTATCAGTGTATACGAGAGGAGTTCAACTATCTCGTGGACTATGGGAAACGAAAAGTACAAGGCCCCGTCAAAACCCACGGAACAACGGCACGGACGTTCATGTAGGTGTCTTTTAGTGTCCATTATCGTGCCACTTTAAACACATTCCGTACCAGTATACCCCGTTAAAATCCCGTAATGTATATTGTATTGATTTGTAGTTATTAGACTTTCCGAGACCATGATATAAGTTGTTCATGTAAACGGATTCAGGAGGTAAACGGTAGTCATGTAGCAAGTCAAAATATAGCCATGGTTCGGTCAAGTCAAGTCATGTTGATATTGTTCTGGTATTCATGTTCAGGTTCAAGTGTTCATGTTTGATATATTGGATTCATATTGGATTGGAGTTATGATTGGATTCATGTTGAATTGTATTCAGATTAGACTGAGACTCAGATTGAGTCAGACACTCAAACAGATTTGAATCCTGAATTAGATTTTGGTGTTATCGGTTGTTAGTTATATGCATGCCCTAGAGGTCATTACTATACATGAGATGTATATTGTAATGGATGCTTGGACATATATAGGGAGGACTTTCTTGCTCGACATGATAGTATGCTATGTGGTTACTCTTTACCTTAACGTGTACACTGATTGTCTCTCTGTTACATGTTGGTAAAGCCCTTAGGATGTGTACTTGACTACCAGGACTATAATGCAGATCATACTAGTGGGGCCATGGTAGTCTATAAGTACATCCTTTAAGGTCCCTAGTCGTGGGTGTATCGAGACGGGGCATCGATATTGTCACGCCCCGCTTCCCAAAATACGGAATACGAGGGTTAGACAAGGCCAGCCATGCTCCTACGGTCAAGGAAATGTCCGGCCGTAGTCACACTTCGGCTTCTAGTTTTTCATGGTAAACAGTAAATAATGCACAGGTAATGAGAAATGCAGTAACTGGAACAAAACAATGTAAAATGAACTGACCTGATGTAAATCCCCGTTTCCATTCTAATAAAAATTTCCTATTCTCTGAAATCCCAGTGACTTCTTCTCTTTTCCTTCATATTTTGATTTGGTTGTTTATACTTAATATGTATATTTTTCCTTAACCCAAAACCAAAGCCGAATTAAACCAAAGTGAGTAAATGCTCAAAACTTAAACCTATTTATAACTTTCAGCCATTCAAAACTTTTAATTAAATCCCTTTTTAAAATTTTCCCTCAGCCCAATCAAACTTTTACCTCAGCCACCTTCTTTAAAATTCCTCATCATTTTAGGCCCGTCCCCCTTAAAATCCTTCAACCCATTTTCTTTTTTCAAGCCCAATAGCTTTTCTCAGCCCACTTCTTTTTTTTGAGAATTGATTGTTTTTTTTAAACCGGTCGTTTCACTTCTGAAGCCACGAATTTTTTAAAGGAAAAAAAATGAAATTTTTGGCGGCCCACTCCCTGCGCCCGCGCCCAATTCTCCGCTTCAGACCCGACCCTGTTCATCTTCCATTCAAAAAGAAAAATCCCCAACGGCTACTCCATTAACTCGTGCGCGATCCCAGCTCCTCGCCGCGCTTCACGCCCACGCCCACGCCCTCATTCCTGCCGTTACCCCCACGTTTTCAACCTCGTCTCTCCCTCTCCAACTCACTCTTCATCTTTCCTCTACTTTCACCGAGCCCCAAACCTCCCATAACCCACTACAACCTCCACCCACGACGACGACGAACTTCCTTCGATCCCCGACTACATCACCTCACGTCTCCTCCACCAACTCTCTTCTCCCTCCACGACTCCTCCCTTCATCACCCGAGCACCCACCAACTCGAGACCCGACCCTGCACACCGACCCACTGCAACCAAGCTCGACACCCCTCGACGCCGGTAAACCCCCACCACGTCACCGATCTCTCAAAAACCTCCTCAACATCATCGTCATCACAACAATTCCTAGCCACTGCTCAACCTATTCCCCCTCTCCACAATTCCAAAATCCAATTTTCTTTCAAAAACAGTTTTGTTTCTCACTGTTAACTCCCCGGTGCCCATCGCCGGAGCGACGTCGTCGACCGTCGGCAACCCCAATACATTCGCAGAGGATCATAAAGCATCCCTCAACGTCCAGTGGCTGTGCAAACGACTCCGGACAACCCCGACGCGAGATCTACATCTAGATCGAGGCTCGCGGGAATCCGATACGTGGCGTATATCGCGCGTTCGCGACGACACTGTTGCCGTACGACCCCGAGGCGCTCTCCAGGCAAGTATTTACTTGCTTCATGCTATAATAATAGTATTACCCATCTAGATCATGTAGTTTACAACTTTCCGATTTCCTATACGTGTTAAAACCTAAGTGCTCGATGTTAGTTACTAATAGAAATAATTGTCTAATTTGACGGAAATCGATATTTTATGTTGGCTCTTATAGTGATGAATATCTTGTGTGAAATTCGCTGGAAAATACGAATGTTTGTAACGAAAATCAATACCCCAAACATGTCGTTAAAACTAGAACTCCCTCGTACCTGAAAACGAATAAAATCACCATAAATCATACACATATCAGAAAGATGCGTTCGAGGGCTTAAATCGAATCCGACTCGACGAACTTTAATACTATGTAGAATTTTAATGTTTGCTGTTCTGAAACCCTGAAGATAATTAGATCGGAACACGACTCTGGACTGCAGTCCAGAGCGTTTTTGATTAGAGTGTTCTTTCTAAAGTCCTACGTCCCCGTGTTTCCTGAAATCGTGTGATACGGAACTTTCAGTAGTTATAAGATATACCTGTTAGTGAAAGAAAACAAGTGGTTTCAGTCCGATTCATCGCAGTTTGTTATTTTAAACTTATTTTAAGAGGGCAGAACGTAAAGCTGTCCAGAACACTTTCTGAAATGACATTTGAGATTGAACTGCGTATAATTTTCAACGTACAGATGATATTGAGGATCCGTCTGTTGCGTTGAATACTTTATCGAAAACTCTAAATTTCATCTAGCTGTGACATCGCTAAATTCTGAGCCCAACTGGGCGCAATTCGTGTCGCGAAACAGATGGTCAGTTCTGAAATTGGAATTCCAGCCGCGAACACTTAAACTGAAACAGTTATATCTTGAAAACCGAAACTCCGATTGTACTGAAACAAATTTTGATGAATTACTGACTGATTGTTCTATATATCTTACCTACATCATTTTTGCTGAATTCGTAACATATTAATTTGTGCAATTTATTTTAGTTCATGACATGCATGCTAATTCATAACATACAGAGCTTATTGGTAGCATACAATACATATATCATACCCTTGTCATATACACAGTGTTAGTGCGTGTGGACATTGCATTATCGTGCGTGATAGATGTTGGTTTAGGAGTGACGAGTACACCAATGGAGAGTGAACATTCGTGACAGTGATTGATACAGTGGATAGTGATGAAACCGTGTCATTGGTATACTCGTACACAACTAGATCAATATCTTAAATAGTGTAACCTGGGGAAAAATGGGAAATCAAAGTGGCAAGAGTATCGTATTTAGCGGGACCGTGTTTAGAGGATGATCATTCGAACCGTGATACTTATACGTGTAGGACAGGATCTAGCGATCCGGCTGACAGGGTTATGTCCCGGGCATGTGGGCCGTTGTCTCGGGTATGTACGAGACTCCTGTTAAACATGATCCTCCTTCCACTATGTGATTTCAAACATGACCTAGAGACCGATAGGGACACATAACATATTCTGCATCATATTGTGACATAGTGATTACTTGCATTATTCTCATACCAGTATTACCTTATTTACCTGTTGCATCTGATTGTAATAATATTATTATTTGTGTCGCTCTGACGACCTGAGTATGCATGCTCAGATTCCGTGGGAGGACCAGCACCGGAGACGGATCTATCCTTTGAGTTCACGGAGATATAGTTGGTGTACCTACTTCTTTTACTTCTTTCCATAAAAGAGATTGTGAGATTGGACTTGGTTAGTTATTGTTTTATTATCTGTAATCTGTGAACAATGAAATTTTAATGTAATAAATTAGTGATGTGAATCCTTTAATACTGTGCTTTATTACTGATTACCATGTAGTGCTAGAAGCCGAAGTGTGACTACGGCGGGACGATCCCTTGACCGTAGGAGCATGGCTGGCCTAGTCATACCTCGTATTCCGTATTTTGGGATGCGGGGCGTGACATGGTTTAGTTGGTATCAGAGCCTGTGTTTAGTATCAAGGGATAACATTAACTATGCTGTATTACGTTATTCTTGTTTCACTACTCTTGATTTCTATCCTTGAATCTGAACCTATTCTTTTGAATCTTCCAGTGATATGACGTCCCCGAACGACCCCTCCTCGGACTCCAGTTCTCAGGACCGCACGGAAAGAATACTCAGTGCACTGACCACTCTCGCGGAAGCTCAGGAGAGGAAGACAGATTTGCTTACTGAGGGACTCAGAGCGATTACCGCTGCAGGAGGACCCTCCGCACTTATTACCTCCCCCGAGGGCGCTACTCCACCAGCTTATCAGACTAGGGCTGGTACGGTGTCAGACTTCCGACGGTTACACCCAGCTGCGTTCACAGGGCTAGCTGAACCCCTTGAGGCTGAACAATGGCTAGTAAACATGGAAAATTTATTGGCAGCTGCCAGGGTTCCAGAGGAAGACAGAGTGGATGTGATAAAGATACAATTAGAAGACGAGGCCCGTACATGGTGGTCGGTAGAAGAAAGCAGACTTGAAGGGCCGATCGAATGGAGCAAGTTTAAGGAGTGTTTCTTAGATCATTATTTTCCTCCCACAGCCAAGGCAGAAATGGAGGAAAAGTTTATTCTTTTAAAGCAGAATGGACGTCCAGTGGACGTTTATGCGGCAGAGTTCAACCGTTTGAGCCGCTTTGCTCCATACATGGTCGAATCAGAAGTCACCAGGGCCAAACGTTTCCTTCAGGGGTTAGATTTTGAGTTGCAGCAGCTGATTGCATCGTTGGATCTACAGACTTTCGCACAGGTACTTAACGCGGCGAGAGTTCAGGAACAATTGATTAACAAGTTCAGGAGACCCCCTGTCGTTCCAGCACGTACCCACGCGCCATCTCGAGGAGCCATACCGGTTCACAGAGCAGGGACGACGCAAATGAAGCGCCCGTTTGTACCACAGCATCGCCCCCAGAGACAGGGCGTAACTTGCGGCTATTGCGGTAGAGGAGGACATACTCAGAAGGACTGTCGCCGTGCCAAGGGACAGTGCCTGATTTGCGGTTCCAGTCAACACAAGATTAACAGTTGTCCTGAGCGAGCAGAAATACAGGGAGGTTCTGGACCGTCACAGCAGAGGCCGCAAGAGCAGAGACAACCATTTACAGGTCGCGGTCAGGGACGGGCTTTCACCTTGACCGCAGAGCAGGCAGAAGCGTCAGGAGCTGTGGTTACAGGTACTCTACTTGTACATTCCTTACCAGCTAGAGTACTTTTTGATTCAGGAGCATCGCATTGTTTCTTGTCTGAGCATTTCACAAATACACACTCAATACCACATGAACCACTAACCAAGGGATGGGAAATTCATACGGGTAATGGCATTATTATCTCTAGTCGAGAATGTAGATTATGCCCGGTTGTAGTGTGTGGCAGGGAATTCTATGCGAATTTCCTCCTAATTGGGACAGGCAGTTACGACGCAATTCTCGGGATGGATTGGATGAGCACTTTCCATGCAGTTATCGATTGTCGTGCAAGGAAGGTGATCTTCCGCATCCCTAATCACCCGGAGTTCATTTTCGAGGGCGGAAGCGAATCTTTGGAGCCAGTTAAGTATAGAGCCGAGCCCAAGGAACTGACAGCTATGGAGGTTGATAAGAGCCCAGTTCCAGAAATTGTTCGGGACTTTCTAAACGTATTTCCTGAAGATCTTCCAGGTCTACCACCTCCTCGAATTTTGGAGTTCTCAATCGTTTTGATTCCAGGTACAGCCCCAGTATCCAGGGCCCCTTACAGAATGGCACCGGTCGAGTTGGCGGAATTGAAGAAGCAGGTTGAAGAACTGTTGGAGAAGGGATTTATTCGGCCAAGCGTGTCACTGTGGGGTGCACCAGTCCTATTAGTAAAGAAGAAGGATGGATCGCTGCGAATGTGTATAGATTATCGGGAGCTGAACAAGGTCACGATAAAGAACAAGTACCCAATACCGCGCATTGACGACCTATTCGATCAGCTAAGTGGAGCCAAGGTTTTCTCGAAGTTGGACCTCCGTTCTGGGTATCATCAAATCAGAGTAGCAGCCGAGGATGTATGCAAGACGGCTTTCAGGACCCGATACGGACATTACGAGTTCCTTGTGATGCCGTTCGGTGTTACCAATGCCCCAGCAATATTCATGGATTTAATGAACAGGGTGTTCGCAAAATACTTAGACACGTTCGTCGTTGTGTTTATCGACGACATACTTGTCTACTCGAAGACCTGGGAAGAGCATGCTGAACATTTGCGCACGGTTCTACAAATTCTTCGGGAAGAGAAGCTGTATGCGAAGCTGAGCAAGTGTGAATTTTGGCTCGACAAGGTACAGTTTTTGGGACATATTGTTTCGGGCAAAGGCATCTCGGTGGACCCGGCAAAGATAGAATCTGTCAGAGATTGGCCGACGCCGAAGTCTGTAGCAGAGATCAGGAGTTTTCTGGGATTGGCAGGTTATTATCGGAGGTTCGTCCAAGATTTCTCAAGGATCGCGGAACCATTGACGAGGCTGACACGGAAGGACGTGCCGTTTACATGGACAGAGGAATGCACTCAGGCATTTGACACACTAAAGCAGAAGTTAACCACAACACCTATACTTACAGTACCAGATAATTCCGGTGGTTTGGTGATACACAGTGATGCCTCGGGGAAGGGTTTAGGCTGTGTTTTGATGCAACACGGCCGAGTGGTTGCTTACGCCTCTCGACAACTGAGAAACCACGAGAAGAACTACCCCACGCATGACTTGGAGTTAGCCGCGGTAGTCTTTGCACTGAAGATTTGGAGGCACTATCTTTTGGGTGAGAAAGTGGAGGTTTACACGGATCATAAAAGTTTGAAGTATGTTTTCACCCAGAAGGAACTAAACATGAGGCAGCGCCGATGGCTAGAGCTGATGGCAGATTATGACTTGGACCTTCAATATCACCCGGGGAAGGTCAATGTTGTACCAGATGCACTCAGTCGCAAACCAGCGGTCATGATGTTGACCGATCAGAGGAGTATTATTGAGGATTTCCAGAGACTTGAACTTTAGGTCATTACTCCGAACGCACTCAGTCAATTTTGGCAACTACAGGTGCAATCTTCCCTAGTGGATCGCATCAAGATTGCACAAGCGGATGATCCCCGATTACAAAAGTTCATAGAGCAAGTGGAAGCTGGACTGAGAACGGATTTGATTATACATGAAGATGACTCTTTGAGATTCGGTAGCAGACTCTGCGTACCTAAAGGTGATGTACGAGAAGAAGTGTTGGCTGAAGCACACAGTTCGGCTTATTCTGTGCATCCAGGAGGTACAAAAATGTATCAGGATCTAAAGCAACACTTTTGGTGGAACGGAATGAAGCGGGAAATTGCGAGGTTCGTATCCAGATGCTTGGTATGTCAACAGGTGAAGGCGGAACATCAGAGAACAGCAGGATTATTACAACCATTGCCGATACCTGAATGGAAGTGGGAGCACATTACTATGGATTTTGTGACGGCCTTACCACGGAGCCCTAGAGGCAATAACACTATTTGGGTTATTGTCGATCGCCTCACAAAAGCTGCACACTTTCTACCTTTCCGAGTGGGACAGTCGACAGAATCACTGGCAGAAAGATATATGCAGGAGATTGTGCGACTTCACGGTGTTCTAGTCAGCATTGTGTCAGACCGGGACACGAGATTCTTGTCGCACTTTTGGAAGAGCTTACAGGAGAGTTTGGGAACCCGCCTTAAATTCAGCACAGCTTATCACCCACAGACGGATGGACAATCCGAGCGTACAATTCAGACGCTCGAGGATATGTTGAGAGCCTGTATGTTGGACTTTCAGGGTTCCTGGGAGGACCATCTGCACCTAGTCGAGTTTTCTTACAACAATAGTTATCAGGCTAGTATTCAGATGGCTCCTTTTGAAGCGCTATATGGGCGTAAGTGTCGATCTCCAGTATGTTGAGATGATGTGGGAGAACGAAGATTACTGGGCCCCGAACTCATTGTTCAAACAGTTGACAAGGTCCAAATGATCAGGCAGCGTATTAAGACGGCTCAGGATCGACAGAAGAGTTGGGCAGACACCAGCAGAAGGGCACTTGAGTTCGAAGTTGGAGATCATGTATTCTTGAAGATTTCCCCTACACGTGGAGTTATCAGATTCGGAAGTCGGGGAAAACTTAGTCCCCGTTTTATCGGATCTTTTGAGGTACTAGAGCGAGTAGGAGAGGTGGCCTATCGACTGGCCTTACCTCCATCGCTAGCTGGTGTGCACAATACCTTTCACGTGTCACAGTTGCGGCGTTACATTCGAGATGAGAGCCATGTTCTGGACCATTCATAATTAGTTTTGGGGACTGATCTATCATACGAGGAGCAGCCTACTACCATTCTCGACCGCAGAGAGAAAGTGCTGAAGAATAAGGTTATTCCGTTAGTCCGAGTGTCTTGGGGCGGTCGTTCCCCAGGAGAATCCACCTGGGAGCGGGAGGAAGATATCCGTGATCGTTATCCACATCTCTTTGTTTAGTACATTGTTTCTTGTATCTCTGTTAATTTCGAGGACGAAATTTTGTTAAGGGGGGTAGGATGTAAATCCCCGTTTCCATTCTAATAAAAATTTCCTATTCTCTGAAATCCCAGTGACTTCTTCTCTTTTCCTTCATATTTTGATTTGGTTGTTTATACTTAATATGTATATTTTTCCTTAACCCAAAACCAAAGCCGAATTAAACCAAAGTGAGTAAATGCTCAAAACTTAAACCTATTTATAACTTTCAGCCATTCAAAACTTTTAATTAAATCCCTTTTTAAAATTTTCCCTCAGCCCAATCAAACTTTTACCTCAGCCACCTTCTTTAAAATTCCTCATCATTTTAGGCCCGTCCCCCTTAAAATCCCTCAACCCATTTTCTTTTTTCAAGCCCAATAGCTTTTCTCAGCCCACTTCTTTTTTTTGAGAATTGATTGTTTTTTTTTTAAACCGGCCGTTTCACTTCTGAAGCCACGAATTTTTTAAAGGAAAAAAAATGAAATTTTTGGCGGCCCACTCCCTGCGCCCGCGCCCAATTCTCCGCTTCAGACCCGACCCTGTTCATCTTCCATTCAAAAAGAAAAATCCCCAACGGCTACTCCATTAACTCGTGCGCGATCCCAGCTCCTCGCCGCGCTTCACGCCCACGCCCACGCCCTCATTCCTGCCGTTACCCCCACGTTTTCAACCTCGTCTCTCCCTCTCCAACTCACTCTTCATCTTTCCTCTACTTTCACCGAGCCCCAAACCTCCCATAACCCACTACAACCTCCACCCACGACGACGACGAACTTCCTTCGATCCCCGACTACATCACCTCACGTCTCCTCCACCAACTCTCTTCTCCCTCCACGACTCCTCCCTTCATCACCCGAGCACCCACCAACTCGAGACCCGACCCTGCACACCGACCCACTGCAACCAAGCTCGACACCCCTCGACGCCGGTGAACCCCCACCACGTCGCCGATCTCTCAAAAACCTCCTCAACATCATCGTCATCACAACAATTCCTAGCCACTGCTCAACCTATTCCCCCTCTCCACAATTCCAAAATCCAATTTTCTTTCAAAAACAGTTTTGTTTCTCACTGTTAACTCCCCGGTGCCCATCGCCGGAGCGACGTCGTCGACCGTCGGCAACCCCAATACATTCGCAGAGGATCTTAAAGCATCCCTCAACGTCCAGTGGCTGTGCAAACGACTCCGGACAACCCCGACGCGAGATCTACATCTAGATCGAGGCTCGCGGGAATCCGATACGTGGCGTATATCGCGCGTTCGCGACGACACTGTTGCCGTACGACCCCGAGGCGCTCTCCAGGCAAGTATTTACTTGCTTCATGCTATAATAATAGTATTACCCATCTAGATCATGTAGTTTACAACTTTCCGATTTCCTATACGTGTTAAAACCTAAGTGCTCGATGTTAGTTACTAATAGAAATAATTGTCTAATTTGACGGAAATCGATATTTTATGTTGGCTCTTATAGTGATGAATATCTTGTGTGAAATTCGCTGGAAAATACGAATGTTTGTAACGAAAATCGATACCCCAAACATGTCGTTAAAACTAGAACTCCCTCGTACCTGAAAACGAATAAAATCACCATAAATCATACACATATCAGAAAGATGCGTTCGAGGGCTTAAATCGAAGCCGACTCGACGAACTTTAATACTATGTAGAATTTTAATGTTTGCTGTTCTGAAACCCTGAAGATAATTAGATCGGAACACGACTCTGGACTGCAGTCCAGAGCGTTTTTGATTAGAGTGTTCTTTCTAAAGTCCTACGTCCCCGTGTTTCCTGAAATCGTGTGATACGGAACTTTCAGTAGTTATAAGATATACCTGTTAGTGAAAGAAAACAAGTGGTTTCAGTCCGATTCATCGCAGTTTGTTATTTTAAACTTATTTTAAGAGGGCAGAACGTAAAGCTGTCCAGAACACTTTCTGAAATGACATTTGAGATTGAACTGCGTATAATTTTCAACGTACAGATGATATTGAGGATCCGTCTGTTGCGTTGAATACTTTATCGAAAACTCTAAATTTCATCTAGCTGTGACATCGCTAAATTCTGAGCCCAACTGGGCGCAATTCGTGTCGCGAAACAGATGGTCAGTTCTGAAATTGGAATTCCAGCCGCGAACATTTAAACTGAAACAGTTATATCTTGAAAACCGAAACTCCGATTGTACTGAAACAAATTTTGATGAATTACTGACTGATTGTTCTATATATCTTACCTACATCATTTTTGCTGAATTCGTAACATATTAATTTGTGCAATTTATTTTAGTTCATGACATGCATGCTAATTCATAACATACAGAGCTTATTGGTAGCATACAATACATATATCATACCCTTGTCATATACACAGTGTTAGTGCGTGTGGACATTGCATTATCGTGCGTGATAGATGTTGGTTTAGGAGTGACGAGTACACCAATGGAGAGTGAACATTCGTGACAGTGATTGATACAGTGGATAGTGATGAAACCGTGTCATTGGTATACTCGTACACAACTAGATCAATATCTTAAATAGTGTAACCTGGGAAAAATGGGAAATCAAAGTGGAAAGAGTATCGTATTTAGCGGGACCGTGTTTAGAGGATGATCATTCGAACCGTGATACTTATACGTGTAGGACAGGATCTAGCGATCCGGCTGACAGGGTTATGTCCCGGGCATGTGGGCCGTTGTCTCGGGTATGTACGAGACTCCTGTTAAACATGATCCTCCTTCCACTATGTGATTTCAAACATGACCTAGAGACCGATAGGGACACATAACATATTCTGCATCATATTGTGACATAGTGATTACTTGCATTATTCTCATACCAGTATTACCTTATTTACCTGTTGCATCTGATTGTAATAATATTATTATTTGTGTCGCTCTGACGACCTGAGTATGCATGCTCAGATTCCGCGGGAGGACCAGCACCGGAGACGGATCTATCCTTTGAGTTCACGGAGATATAGTTGGTGTACCTACTTCTTTTACTTCTTTCCATAAAAGAGATTGTGAGATTGGACTTGGTTAGTTATTGTTTTATTATCTGTAATCTGTGAACAATGAAATTTTAATGTAATAAATTAGTGATGTGAATCCTTTAATACTGTGCTTTATTACTGATTACCATGTAGTGCTAGAAGCCGAAGTGTGACTACGGCGGGATGATCCCTTGACCGTAGGAGCATGGCTGGCCTAGTCATACCTCGTATTCCGTATTTTGGGATGCGGGGCGTGACACCTGATGAGAAAACAAGAGATATAACTCTAGATGGCAAGTCGAGATGTCTATGATGTACGTCTAGTCCTGGTCCAGGCTAAATCTTCTCCTCACACTGAGCATGCATACTCAGGTCGTCAGAGCGACACAATAGCAATATAATATGTATAAAATCAAGTGACAGTTCTAACAGTGATAATAGATATGTGAAGCAGTAAATCAATGACATCATGAATATGCATGTGCAAAAATCAATGCAGCGGAACAGTAAAGCAGTAGAACAATATGTCACGTATGTCAACACAGTATATAAGGAATATAAATGCCAGTATCCCTATTAGTCTCTAAGTCTCACTGCACAGGTCACTAAGCCTATCGTCAGTCCAAGTGTGAGAGTCAACCACTCGCGAGTGTCCTCCACCCAAGGGTAGAACCCAAGGGCAAGGGACCACGGGCCCAACATGTAACATGTATATCACGGTGTATATTACATACCCTGTAAATCTCCATATATCTCCCTAAATATATAAGCCGGCATGGGACTCCCGAGATTCTGTTGAACTCACACTCAAACTACCCCACACGCCGTGGCCTACATCAAACGCTAACCATAACCCTAAATACTAATCGATCCGTGACAAGTCTGCGCGAGAACTGAAGGCAGGACCTCCATCAAGCACGTCTCGACTAATATCTAAGATAAATGGCAGTGTCGGATGCCTTATCTGTGACACCCGTGCAAGCGCTTCCATAAGTGTCCCATACCACTTATAGTCGCACGTACACGCATCCCACAGACGTCGACAATGCAATAGAATAATAGGGTCACTGATTGTGTACAAGTACGTATCACTTTCACTTAATCACGGATACACGAACACTGACGTACTTGCCACAATCATCACTAGAATCTAACACTGGGTAAATGCACGATATCACTAGGTTATCACTACAATGATATGGGTATGATATGATGCGTGAACAGTATATAAGCACAATTAAAGTGTCACAAAAACAGTATTTTATCACTGGCACGATTTATCATGAAACGTACATATATAATTTAGCAAAAAGATAAACAGGTAGTAATTTGTATGTTCAGTTGTCCATCCATCAAATTTGGTTTCAAGCCAATCGGGTTCCAGGATCATTAATTATAACCATTTCATTTTAAGCGCTCGCGGCTGGAAATCCAATTTCAGAATCAGAAGTCCGTTTCGCAACGCATTTTGATCCCAGTCGGGATCGGATTTTAGCGATGATACAGTTGGATAAATTCTAGGGTTTTCAGTAAGGTTTTCAACGCAACAGACGGATCTTCAATCGCGTCTGTACGTCAGGAGATATGCACTATTTAACCTTAATATGTCAATTCTGATTCTGTTGGGACTGTTATGCGTCCCGATCTTTTAAATTACAGAATAAATAACAAATGGTAACGAAACAGAATGAAATCAATTGTGTTGTCTAGATAACAGGTTTACCTACAATAAACAGTGGATTTCCGCAACCTACGAATTAAGGAAATCCTGCGGTACCCATTACGGAACAGCAAGCAACAACTGGAGTCGCTCTGGACTACAGTCCAGAGTCGCACTCCGATCCAAATATCATCGTAGTCTGAGTACAGGAATATCTGGAAACTAGTATAGGGTTAAAGTTCGTCGAGTTAGATTCGATTTGAGCCCTCGAACGCACCATTCTAGTATGTATATGATTTATGGTGAATTTAACGATTTTCAGGTACAATAAAATTACAGTTTTACGATTAAACTTGGGGGTAGTCGTTTTGGTTATTAACGATCAAATTTTCCAGCGAAATTTGCACACGTTATCCATCCCTACAAGTGCCAATGTAATTTATCCAGTTCCGCCAATTTAGAAAAATATTCCCTTTGGGAACACGCGTCGAGCAGGTTATGACACATAATTAGTTTAAACTTGTAACTTTATCATCTATGCAATTAACGACTGTAACTTAAGTAAAATAGCATGTAAGCAAGTAAAGTACTTGCCTGAGAATGTCTCGGGGTTGTACGCTGACGGTAACGCCACTAACGCGACACGATGACCACAAGCTTGGGCTCGGCCAGGATGCAGCCGAGGCTCGTGGAAGTTGGGGCTCGCTATGTGCTCAGGCGATGTTGTGGCTGGGGACCGCTGATGCTGTCGAGGCCGATGGAGAGATTGCAGAGGAAGAGAGGGAGATTTTAGAGAGAGAAAGAGTTAGAGAGAGAAAGAACTTGAGAGAGAAAGTGAGAAGAAGGAGAGGGGAGAGATGGGGACAGAGAGGGAGAGAGAGTGAGAAAGAGAGAGAGTGCAGGCAGATAGAGAGAGAGAGAAACAGTGAGAGAGAGTGCAGGCAAAGAGAGAGACAGAGGGAGAGAGAGAGAGAGAACTGAGTTAGAGAGAGAAAGAGAGAAAGCACAGGGGAGAGGGAGAGAGAGAGGGGGGGAAGTGAGAGAGAGAGGAAATGGGAGCAGAGTGAGAAAGAGAGAGAGATCTGAGATCGGAGTGAGAGTGAAGGCGACGACGATGATGTGGATGATGACGATGGGGTCGATGAGAAGAAGTGGGCCGCCGTCGAGAGGTGGCAGGGGTGGGGCTCGAGTTTCAGGAGGGTCGAGGGAGGAGTGAAGAGAGAGAGAAGGGGAGGTGACGAGGGTTAGAGAGGGGGTGCGCGACGTTGATGGTTAAGGTGGGGAGGTGTCGCTGAGGGGTTGTCGTCGTCGGGGCGACGAACGAGGCTGGGGAAAACAATGGCGCTCGGTGAGTTTGGGTGAGTGGAGAGGAGGAAAGGAAGAGAGGGAGTTAGGGGAGACGAGGGTGTGCGAGTGGATGTAACGGCGCTCGAACGTGGCCGACACGAGCGCAGGCGTGGGCGGAGGAGGCGGCGTGGGCGGAGGAAATGGGATCGCGCGCGGAGGTTACCGTTGGAGAAATTTAAAGGAGATGAACAGGGGTAGCGGGTCGGGTCGGGAACTGAGGCAGGCCGAATGGAGAACGGGCCGGGCTCGCAAAAGAAATTAATTCCTAATAAAACGAAGCGGCTGATAATGAAGGTTGATGGGCTCGGAGGTTGGGCTAAGGAGAAAGAAAAATAAAAAGGAAAAAGAGATTAATAAGGGAAAAGAAAAGAGCGGGCCGGAGCTGGGCTTGGGTTAAATAGAAAGGAAATTCTTGGGGAAAAAAGGAGTGTGGGCTCGGCTGAGTTAAAAAGGATTTGAAGGAAAAAAAGAGTGAGGTGGTTGGGCCTAAGCTGGGATTTATAAAAACAGGTTAGGTTTATGGAAATAAGTGAGTGGGCTGAGGGAAAATCAAAAGGGGATTTTAGTTTAAGTTTAAAGAAGAGCGGGTCGCGGGGAGATTTTAATAAAAAGGAAGAAATTTAGAGGGCCGGGCTTTAAAGAATTAGAGTTCTGGAAGAAAAAGGTAAAAGAAAAAATGAATTTATTTAAATTTGATTTTTGTTGTTGGGCTGGGGATGTGAGCTGAGTGAGAAAAAGATTTAGTTTTAGGTTTTAAATTTTCAAATAAAATAAATGGAACTTTAAAATAAATAAATAATTATATATAAATATATAAAGTTATAAATAAGAATAATTAGGATTCTAGAGTAATAAAATACAGGTTTTGGTATAACAGGGGCTGGGTATTATATCATACCACCCTTACAAAAAATTTCGTCCTCGAAATTTAAAATAAACAATAACTTATACCAACATAGGCGAAAGCTATTATATTGCACTAACACATAAAGATTTACTAGAAATATGTGGACGGAAAAATTTGAAGATATAAATACGTAAGAACAAATATAAATACGGAAATATAAACAACAACAATAACAAACAATATTATTCGAGGCGCACTCGATAAAAGTCGAAACCCAAGTATGTGCAAAAACACGCAGAAATAATAGGTATAAGGCTCAACTATTTATATAGTAATCATAAGTACAATACCCGAAAATAAAGTAACGAGAATAAAGTGGCGAAAAGTAGTCGGTAGGTTAAAACATTTTAAGATAATGTATCGATACAATAGGTTTAAAATAATTTAGAAAACTTGTATAGTGAAATTAAGAAACATGGGCCAAAAGTATGCGCGGTGTAAGGTTGCGCTACTGGAAATGAAAAGAATAATAGTTGTTATTAAAATACAAAAACGGAGTAATCAATAACACGAACCAAAATAATGAAAACTAAATCTTTGAATAACACTGTCCCTATATATAGTTAGGGTAATAGGAAGAACACAAAAATGTAGGTTAGCTAGGGTAGTGACTACAAGGAAGTGTGGATCATTCAAAGGTTGGTGAGTGGCGGCTTTAAGTTGAGGATCAGAGAATTGGGATCGGGTCAACACAGGAAGTAAGGGTGAGCAGTAGAGGGCTATAAGGAGAAAATGTATGGGGAGAATACTGGTCGGTACATCATGTGAATCAAGAATTTGAAAAGTTAACGAACTCGGTATTTCATAAGAAAGGTCCTCCTCCCAGAAGGATCTCAAACAGGGTACAGACGAAGGATGAATGGTGGCTCATTCCAAGGATCAGAGTGCGGTACTTTCCAATTGAAACGAGGGTGAAAAACTAT
This sequence comes from Agapanthus africanus, assembly GCA_030015575.1. Lineage (NCBI taxonomy): Eukaryota > Viridiplantae > Streptophyta > Magnoliopsida > Asparagales > Amaryllidaceae > Agapanthus > Agapanthus africanus. The sequence continues at coordinate 15,028,541 of JASDDO010000014.1, forward strand.
ACAACGAGTAGGGGTGGACAGTCAGGGATCTCAGCAGAAAGATAAATGGATAAGGGCAATAAACAAGTATCAAACGAACCAATAATCAAAAGGTTTACGAATCTAGAAGATTTATTTTATTCAAGAAAATTTGAAACAAGACATTCTCAAAGACGAAAAGTGGCCCTAAACTATACACATTTTATTTGGCCAGAAAGACAACATCAAGAGAAATTCAATCAGTCGCGGTTGTGGAGATTCAGCAGGTTGCGGTAGGCCCGCGCACTCAGGTAGGGACGTTCGTTTCCATGTCGCCTCGCAGGCATCGTCACTCAAAGTTCTTCCACAGCAGGGTCTTGATTTTCTGGTCCTTCTTCCTCGGATGGAGCTTCTTCATCGAGGTCCGATTCCATGTGATTCTCTTCTTATGGATTCTCTTCCATAGGATTTTTCTCAACTGGATTTTCTTCTATCGGGTCTTCATCGGGATCTTCCTCTATAGGGTTCTCTTCAGGATCTCCTTCTTCTTCGTCGGAATCAGCTATCACGTTAAACTCTGGGGCGGCTACTTCTTCGTCCTCTGAATCGTTGTTTCCGAAGTTGACCTGGGGACCGTTGACCTCATCAACAGAACTCATCAGCGTGCGATCTAAGGAAACGCATGACTGTGTATCCTCATCTAGATGCGGCGCTGCTCCAGGGTGGGCCATGGTCTGAACAGAAAAGTCATGATTAGACAGTGGATTACATCAAGAAAGTAACTTAGTGTACGAAGTATAGGAAAATGTGCGGTGGCGGGAATTTTAAAAGAATCAAGATTAAAATGTTGTGCTAAAGAATAATATGAACAAGGGAAATGACAAGAGAAAGATGCATCTATTACGATTCAAATTTTATTTCATTCAACTAAAAGTTCGACGGATACAAAGGTTCAAACGAAAGAAATGTTTATAAGAGGATGACAACATAATACTGAAATTGGAAAACATAAATTTCTTCTTTGATTGCCAGAACGCTGCATCATCGTCATGCGAGTTGAATCTTGTATTGGGTCCGCTTTATCCTCGAAATTCGAACTACGCAGTAATCCTCACTTGGTAGCAGTGGAGAGTGTGGATGAGTCTCCTCCTTGTAGTTCTTTCCTTTCTGGGCAGCCGTTGATGAGATGTTTGCTGGATCCACAAATCAGACATCTCCCCTGGGCGCGGCGACAATCCTTCTGAAGATGTCCTGGCCTCTTACAGTACCCACAGCAAGGGTTCTTCTGATTCTTCTGTTGACGCTTCATCTTCTTCTCTTTTCCTCGTCTAATAGGGATCCCTTTATGATAGGAGACTCCCGCTGGGGTCTGACTCACCTGTCTTCTCAGCCCTTCAGCTAATAAGTCGTTTGTTCGCTCCTGGGCTTCCTTTAAACCTTGCAGTACACTAAGGATCTCAAAAGTCTGATTCTGAGGAGTGGAGATAGAGGAAGAGTCGTTGGAAGACATGATCCTGAAACAATGATTTTAAGGATGATATAAGTCACAAGATATGCGAATATAATATGGATAGGACAAAGATTCAAAAATATCTGAGGTGATGAATTTATTACAAGTGGGGAATCAACTGTATGACTTTAAGTCACTTAAACAAAGTATGGTAGTGTAATCGTGATGTAGTTCACCATTACAACCACGAAACTTTGCCAAGTCACCTGAAACCATAGCGAATGGATAGTTGAACACACGATGTGAATATGGATCAAGAATGACAAGTTTACAACCTAAACCGAGGGATGTCTTAGATTGCCAAACTATACACGGAAAACTGCCATCCCAATCGATGCAAAACCTGGCTTTGATACCAACTAAACCATGTCACGCCCCGCTTCCCAAAATACGGAATACGAGGGGTAGACAAGGCCAGCCATGCTCCTACGGTCAAGGAAATGTCATGCCGTAGTCACACTTCGGCTTCTAGTTTTTCATGGTAAACAGTAAATAATGCACAGGTAATGAGAAATGCAGTAACTGGAACAAAACAATGTAAAATGAACTGACCTGATGAGAAAACAAGAGATATAACTCTAGATGGCAAGTCGAGATGTCTATGATGTACGTCTAGTCCTGGTCCAGGCTAAATCTTCTCCTCACACTGAGCATGCATACTCAGGTCGTCAGAGCGACACAATAGCAATATAATATGTATAAAATCAAGTAACAGTTCTAACAGTGATAATAGATATGTGAAGCAGTAAATCAATGACATCATGAATATGCATGTGCAGTAATCAATGCAGCGGAATAGTAAAGCAGTAGAACAATATGTCACGTATGTCAAAACAGTATATAAGGAATATAAATGCCAGTATCCCTATCAGTCTCTAAGTCTTACTGCACAGGTCACTAAGCCTATCGTCAGTCCAAGTGTGAGAGTCAACCACTCGCGAGTGTCCTCCACCCAAGGGTAGAACCCAAGGGCAAGGGACCACGGGCCCAACATGTAACATGTATATCACGGTGTATATCACATACCCTGTAAATCTCCATATATCTCCCTAAATATATAAGCCGGCATGGGACTCCCGAGATTCTGTTGAACTCACACTCAAACTACCCCACACCCCGTGGCCTACATCAAACGCTAACCATAACCCTAAATACTAATCGATCCGTGACAAGTCTGCGCGAGAACTGAAGGCAGGACCTCCATCAAGCACGTCCCGACTAATATCTAAGATAAATGGCAGTGTCGGATGCCTTATCTGTGACACCCGTGCAAGCGCTTCCATAAGTGTCCCATACCACTTATAGTCGCACGTACACGCATCCCACAGACGTCGACAATGCAATAGAATAATAGGGTCATTGATTGTGTACAAGTACGTATCACTTTCACTTAATCACGGATACACGAACACTGACGTACTTTCCACAATCATCACTAGAATCTAACACTGGGTAAATGCACGATATCACTAGGTTATCACTACAATGATATGGGTATGATATGATGCGTGAACAGTATATAAGCACAATTAAAGTGTCACAAAAACAGTATTTTATCACTGGCACGATTTATCATGAAATGTACATATATAATTTAGCAAAAAGATAAACAGGTAGTAATTTGTATGTTCAGTTGTCCATCCATCAAATTTGGTTTCAAGCCAATCGGGTTCCAGGATCATTAATTATAACCATTTCATTTTAAGCGCTCGCGGCTGGAAATCCAATTTCAGAATCAGAAGTCCGTTTCGCAACGCATTTTGATCCCAGTCGGGATCGGATTTTAGCGATGCTACAGTTGGATAAATTCTAGGGTTTTCAGTAAGGTTTTCAACGCAACAGACGGATCTTCAATCGCGTCTGTACGTCAGGAGATATACACTATTTAACCCTAATATGTCAATTCTGATTCTGTTGGGACTGTTATGCGTCCCGATCTTTTAAATTACAGAATAAATAACAAATGGTAACGAAACAGAATGAAATCAATTGTGTTGTCTAGATAACAGGTTTACCTACAATAAACAGTGGATTTCCGCAACCTACGAATTAAGGAAATCCTGCGGTACCCATTACGGAACAGCAAGCAACAACTGGAGTCGCTCTGGACTACAGTCCAGAGTCGCACTCCGATCCAAATATCATCATAGTATGAGTACAGGAATATCTGGAAACTAGTATAGGGTTAAAGTTCGTCGAGTTGGATTCGATTTGAGCCCTCGAACGCACCATTCTAGTTTGTATATGATTTATGGTGAATTTAACGATTTTCAGGTACAATAAAATTACAGTTTTACGATTAAACTTGGGGGTAGTCGTTTTGGTTATTAACGATCAAATTTTCCAGCGAAATTTGCACACGTTATCCATCCCTACAAGTGACAATGTAATTTATCCAGTTCTGCCAATTTAGAAAAATATTCCCTTTGGGAACACGCGTCGAGCAGGTTATGACACATAATTAGTTTAAACTTGTAACTTTATCATCTATGCAATTAACGACTGTAACTTAAGTAAAATAGCATGTAAGCAAGTAAAGTACTTGCCTGAGAATGTCTCGGGGTTGTACGCTGACGGTAACGCCACTAACGCGACACGATGACCACAAGCTTGGGCTCGGCCAGGATGCAGCCGAGGCTCGTGGAAGTTGGGGCTCGCTATGTGCTCAGGCGATGTTGTGGCTGGGGACCGCTGATGCTGTCGAGGCCGATGGAGAGATTGCAGAGGAAGAGAGGGAGATTTTAGAGAGAGAAAGAGTTAGAGAGAGAAAGAACTTGAGAGAGAAAGTGAGAAGAAGGAGAGGGGAGAGATGGGGACAGAGGGGGAGAGATGGGGACAGAGTGAACTTGGGAGAGAGAGTGAGAAAGAGAGAGAGTGCAGGCAGATAGAGAGAGAGAGTGCAGGCAGATAGAGTGCAGGCAGAGAGAGAGACAGAGGGAGAGAGAGAGAGAGAAAGAGAGAAAGCACAGGGGAGAGGGAGAGAGAGAGAGGGAAGTGAGAGAGAGAGGAAATGGGAGCAGAGTGAGAAAGAGAGAGAGATCTGAGATCGGAGTGAGAGTGAAGGCGACGACGATGATGTGGATGATGACGATGGGGTCGACGAGAAGCAGTGGGCCGCCGTCGAGAGGTGGCAGGGGTGGGGCTCGAGTTTCAGGAGGGTCGAGGGAGGAGTGAAGAGAGAGAGAAGGGGAGGTGACGAGGGTTAGAGAGGGGGTGCGCGACGTTGATGGTTAAGGTGGTGAGGTGTCGCTGAGGGGTTGTCGTCGTCGGGGCGACGAACGAGGCTGGGGAAAACAATGGCGCTCGGTGAGTTTGGGTGAGTGGAGAGGAGGAAAGGAAGAGAGGGAGTTAGGGGAGACGAGGGTGCGCGAGTGGACGTAACGGCGCTCGAACGTGGCCGACACGAGCGCAGGCGTGGGCGGAGGAGGCGGCGTGGGCGGAGGAAATGGGATCGCGCGCGGAGGTTACCGTTGGAGAAATTTAAAGGAGATGAACAGGGGTAGCGGGTCGGGTCGGGAACTGAGGCAGGCCGAATGGAGAACGGGCCGGGCTCGCAAAAGAAATTAATTCCTAAAAAAACGAAGCGACTGATAATGAAGGTTGATGGGCTTGGAGGTTGGGCTAAGGAGAAAGAAAAATAAAAAGGAAAAAGAGATTAATAAGGGAAAAGAAAAGAGCGGGCCGGAGCTGGGCTTGGGTTAAATAGAAAGGAAATTCTTGGGGAAAAAAGGAGTGTGGGCTCGGCTGAGTTAAAAAGGATTTGAAGGAAAAAAAGAGTGAGGTGGTTGGGCCTAAGCTGGGATTTATAAAAACAGGTTAGGTTTATGGAAATAAGTGAGTGGGCTGAGGAAAAATCAAAAGGGGATTTTAGTTTAAGTTTAAAGAAGAGCGGGTCGCGGGGAGATTTTAATAAAAAGGAAGAAATTTAGAGGGCCGGGCTTTAAAGAATTAGAGTTCTGGAAGAAAAAGGTAAAAGAAAAAATGAATTTATTTAAATTTGATTTTTGTTGTTGGGCTGGGGATGTGAGCTGAGTGAGAAAAAGATTTAGTTTTGGGTTTTAAATTTTCAAATAAAATAAATAGAACTTTAAAATAAATAAATAATTATATATAAATATATAAAGTTATAAATAAGAATAATTAGGATTCTAGAGTAATAAAATACAGGTTTTGGTATAACAGGGGCTGGGTATTACAGATATACCAGAGTAGACTAGCGTATACCTTCTCGACCCATGTAGATGGGCGATAGATGATCCCATATCCATTGGTGTTTGACATCAGAGATGATATACGGGTGCTCAATAGAGACTGAGTATACTGGACGGACTCGCCGAGAACTCCTAGATGGTATTATACCTCACGTCAGATGGCAGTTCTCTGGTGACACTGGTACAGGTTAGTCTGTAGACCCAAGATCGTCATAGAGTCTTGTGTGATTCCCACTGTGCTTTGATTTCCACCTTACCACGTCCAAGAGAGCGTGCAAAACGATGGTTTTTGGGTACAGTCCCGAGTCACATGGAGGCAATGAGCGATAGGAGGGGTTTCGTCTCTCTCAGTATTGGGGGTTGATGTTGCGCTGTGCTCGATTGGATATAACAGGGAAGTCCTTGGCCAGGGCTGGTTTAGAGATTTACTGGTAAGTATTACCAGTAGTTTCTCGATCCGTTATGAGCCTCATATCGGCACGACTTATCGAGTTACTGGGGTCTGACGTTTACTACCCCTAGACCAGATATGCGACATATCAGACGAGGAGACCGGACTGTACGGTAGTGTCACTGTCAGGCTTTTGCAGGAGTTGGAGCGGGCTTACTTGCTGATCTTCTGATCGCTCAATATCCGGGTAGCCGTTACGTCCAGCTAGTACCGCTGACGGCTTATGGGTGCTTGATGTGATCATCACCTGTTGCCGGCGTATTGACTGGTCTTTAGAGTCCTACACAGAGGTTTTACTGGCTCAGGCAAAATGAAATAGGAGCGCATATGTGATATGCGCGGGACCGAGAATAATGCGTGTATGAGATACCGTATTCTATTCTCGTGACTTTTGTATCAGTCGGTTATATGAGATATAGCCGGGTTATCGAATCAAGTGTTGATTCGATAAGTTGATACATTTAGTGTTAGTCGGTTATATGTGATATAGCCGGATTATTAAATCAAGTGTTGATTTAATAATTTAGTGTATAATTGTATATTTGATATACTAATTTACATTAACTAACATTAGCTCACTTAAGCATTCTTTTCTCACTTATATGTACATGTAATATATATGTGATATATATTGATGTGCATTGTATTTGTGTGTGTCATGGTTGTTGATACACTTTGCATGGGTGTATGAGACATATACCATTATAATTATATTGGTGGGGTTTTAATATTCAAAGTAATCCAAAATTAGTGAGTAATTGTTCAAGTGCATGAAGCTTGTAGAAGCTTGTGTGTGCATTGACCAAGTCCACTTAGTTTGTTTTACTTAGGATATTTATTAACCTAACCACTATATTTAGCTATGGTCATGTCTCTACATGAGTTAGTATATCATACCCACTCACCCACGGTTAGATAATTCACTTTGGATCAATTTCATTTTCATCTCTTTCTTCATCTTCTTCTTCCAAAAGAAAAGCTTGCTAGGGTTTGATCCAAGTGAGGAAATATTGTGAGAAAAGAAATTCTAAAATAATCCCACTTCCTATTTCATCATCCTCTACTAGGCTAGCACTTTAGTATAGGGTGTTTGCTTTACTTTGGTAAAGTGGTAGCTTGAGTTTGTATTCTCTCGACGTAGATCACCTTCGACCTCGAAGACTTCAAGCAAGATCGTTGCCCTCTTCTCATGGAGCCGTCGAAGAGTCCGGGAGTTCGATGATCACAGCGAAGGGAGTACTACAAGGAGATTTAGAAGTGAAAGACCAATCTACAAAGGTTGTATTTCTATTGCACTTAGAAGTAAAAGGGTTTACTTATGTTTCCGTATTATATTCTAGTTAACGATTCTAGTTTAGAGTTCTTTGAAACGACAAAATTTTTAAAATGGCATGGACGATGTCTCCCGAAACCTTGCTGCCGTCGATAGGAACCCTACAGTGGTATCAGATCCTAACTAGAAATTTATACGGAAATTGTTAGGATTACGAAACCGAAACAACTCCGAAATTTAAAACGGAAAACCCAAGTTTCTGTCGTTTTTAAATTGTTGTCAAAAAATTATTTAAACAAGTGCAGAATGTAATATGTGATACCATATGAACACACAACATAAATCAACTCAGGATCTCGTATTGAGGCCGGCGACCTAGCTTCATTTTTCGGCGTCGCCGGATTCCTCATGGGATTTGGGGTTAATTTTTTTTTTGGGGGGGGTGTTCCAGTTGCTGGGTTTTGGTGTTTCAGGTGTTGTTTATTTTTTCTAATTTTGCATGTGATGTAATCTTAAAATATAAGCAATTCGGAGTGTTTCGTATTCGTAATTTTAACATTGTTTTGGGTTATTCACGTATTGTCTAGGCGAAGTTAAAAAGTTCGATCGAATGTCAAAAACCCATTTTTCCAAGTTTAACGTATTCGGAAAAATATGCATGTGATTCTTTGGACCCTCTAGAAGAACGTAAACCTTAACTTGATTATGTGGCCGTCAAAATCGCCACTTGAACCCTAGGGTTTGTGGTAGTTTAGCGTTGTCACATGTGAGGCGTTGGTTTGACCCTTCTATGGCTGGTTCATAGGTACCGTGGCATCTTCTGGGTATTAGTGAAACTGTGCTCAAGTCTTGAGCTGTCGGAAAATTATGGGACTTTGATGAATCGATCGAAGAGTTTATCGTCGTCCGGATATTATGTGATGGGATACAATATTTGGAATCCACAAATGTAGTTATAAGATAACTAATTTGAATTTTGTAAATCTAGCAATTTAGTCTCATTAATCGGTTGCCACGGGATTTTGATGTGATCAAAACTCTGTCGCAATCACATAGTGTACGCGGATACTCGCCGGATAAACTTAATAGATAGATACGCCCCATAGCCCCGACTAAGTGACTGTTGGAGAACCCCGTCGCCAAAAGCATCTGTTTGGGTGCTCGCGGCAGCGGTGTTCCGCCTTAGTGCACTTCGTCGACGGTATCGGGGGTGCGGCCGTCTACTAAAGTTTCCGACGAGCATTCGATCAGGTTGTCGGGAATCTTATTGAATTGCCCGATTTGTTATTGAAAAGTGTTTTCGATATTGAGACTAAAAGGCGGGGTTTATAATTTTTAGGCATGTGACGTCTAAGGAATTCATTTGGTTAGGCATGTGATGTCTAAGGTAGTTGCGGATTCTAATTGTTGTAGTTTTTCACTTTCTTTCCTGCGACCGTAAGTGTAATATGTGGTGTATCGCCGGTTTCGTTGCTATATGTCAACGACAATTGGGATACGCATATTTACTTACATTGATGACATGTGATGTTATGTGTTGCTGTATATATTATATTGGATCGTCGCGTTTTGAATAGCCGGGGGTTTTATGTGAGATGAGAGTTTTTATTTTCATTCATGTAAAATTAATTGTATGTAATATTCTTTTATTGGGGAACTTCCGGATTGAGGATGATGTCACCATTGTATAATATTTACTTTTCCGCATTAGGATAGACCCAAGGCGGGGATCACAAGTAACCGGGTTCTAGAGTCCAGTGGGAGACCAACTCGAGGAGTTGAGTCCGGGTCTCCTAACTCTAGAATTGGTAGGGTTGCTTGCCGCTCTCGTAGGGGTCTAGGGATGTGGGTTTGGCTATTCATCGCGACCGTGGAATCCGGGATTTATACAGGCTCAAAATAAAACACGGACCTCCCAGTATATCCAATATTTCATATGTTTTTTCTGCTGCAATATCTTTGATGTGATCATTTGATATGTTGTGATAGATACAATATAAAGTATATATGATATATTATATAGACGTTGCTTATGTTTGATACCCGCGCTAGCACTGCCCCGCTCTGCCGTTAGTTACCTAACCTAACGGTGCACGACGGGACATCGAGGCGAATGCGGATGGTATAAGCGTACGTCGTATTTATCTGTGATGTTTAGGTGACTTAAATGATGGGACTTCATTAATGTGATTAATGAAAGAAAAGAAACCTAAAAGATGTTGTGGAATCGAATTTTCAAAAATAGGTAGCTACAGTTCTTGCTTTGTATAGCGGTGTTCCTTGTAGAACATCCTGCACCTTATTCGATAAGGAAAGGGCCGAGATCCCTTCACCGGGAGTGACCCCTTTAGCAATAAATAGCAGATGCTACAACCATCAGTTTTGTTTTTTGATTGCTTTTCCTAGTTCTTGCTTTGCATAGTGATATTGTGAATATCCTGCACCTCATTCGACTAGGAAAGAGCCGAGATCCCTTCACTGGGAGTGACCCCTTTAGCGAAACTAGCAAAAGCCTCAAAAACACTCAATTTAAAAATCATTTGATTCTACAACGATATCAAATTCATTACGCAAAAGGTTTTCTTAAAAACCTGTCGTAGCCCTCCGTCATTTCAGATAAGTACTTCATAGTATTCGTGCTACATTTGTTGGCCTGCGTCAAGGCGTAGTGTGCGGTAGCAATTTATGCTTATCTGCTTATGCATATGATGAAGATTAGATTAGGGAAGTCGTGCGACTTTGTTGGCCTGCGTCAAGAGTCGTGCGGGTGGGTTTAATTCAATCAAGAAATGTACGGATTGAACTTGACTAACGCACTATGGTTTGTTGGCCTGCGTCAAGGTCATGAGACGCTAGGGGCAAAATATTATCGGGAATTTCAAGTGTTGAAATTTTCAATGAGATTGCATACCTTCTATGAGATAGTTGGATCCCGATACCCACTGCGAGTAATTGTTACTCCTGGGAGAGTTTTGCACTTTACAATTAGCCGATCAAGTAGGTGTCTAGAAAGGTGTCAACGGGGTTACGCCCCTGGGAAAACGAGGTTTATTTTAATTAGGTTCGTGCGAAAGCACGGGGAACCTCCCTCAAAGTACCGGCACTGGCCTGGCTGAAAGATTGGCGAACTTGTAGGGTGTAATTAATCCCAGCTAGTCTTTCCTTTTCGGGTTTGAAGGAAGATTTGATAAAAACAGTGGGAGCCATCCTGATTAGATAAAATAAGAACCAATCTAATCTTGCAAGAGCGCACGCAGAGTGTTTTCTTCTCTCTCTCTCCAGGTAGCGACCATGTAACGCCTTAATCAAGATAATAATATGGATATATTGACCGAACCCGCTTGTTATACTGTACTGGGAAACGTTGGTCCCGCTCTAACTTATAATTGTTATAAGACCGAGCAGGAAATTAGGGATTACCAGGATTCCCGTGCCACCCTAACGAAGAAAGTGCATGATGATGCATCTTCTTTGGGTATATTCATTATCGAGAACTATTTCTCAGTATCCTCTACGTCCTGGGTATGAGAAACCAGATCAGGATCCCACATATGTAATCTGTTACATGGGCTACAGATAGGTAGAGAACTGAGAACGGGTGATAAAATTTCAAAAATTGGAAACGGTGCAATTGTTGCAGCCAAGAAGTTGGCAGTTATCACCCTGTATTATCAAGTACATTGATTCTGAATGAATATTATTAGATACCGAATCTGATATACAACATCATATCAGTCTCTTTATTTAGTAAAGAAGGATATAATTTTGTATTGTTGGATAATATTTTGAACATTTCCTATATCAAGAGTTGATCGGTTCAGGCACGTTATCTAAAATCATATACGTTCTAAATCAAATCACAGTTCTTAATGTACAGAACACACGCAAGAGGAAGAGTTCAGAAATGAACAAATCCTTCTTGAGGCATTGTAGACTAGGTCATATCAATGCGACCCGACTAGCTGAAGTTACATAAAGATGCATATTTAAATCAGTTTGAATTTACATCTTGTGAAACTTGCCAGTCATGTCACAAAGATAGAATGACCATAGCTCCGTTTATTGGAAACAGAGAAAGAGTTAGTGAACTCTTGGGATTGATACATGATGATGTATGAAGGTCCCCTGTCTACATATGCCAAGACTGGTTCTTTATATTTCATTACATTCACCGATGATCTCTCATGATTCGGGCATATGTTCTTGTTGAAACACAAGGCTGAAGCTTTTGAGAAACTCAATGAATATAAGTCAGAAGTAGAGAACCAAAACGGGTATAAGTATTATGTCCTTTGATGTGATCAGGGAGGAGAATACTTGTGCACGGAACTCCTGAACTATTCTAAAGGAGAATGCGATTCTCTCTCAGCATTACTCCTCCGTATACACCACAGCACAATGGTGTATCGGGGCGGAGCAATTGCACCCTATGAGATATGGTGCTCTCTATGATGAGTACTACTGAGTTGCATGTTTCTTTTTGGGAGTTATGCACTTGTGAAGCTGCATACCTATTGAATTGCATTCCAACCAAATCAGGTGCCTACTACTCCATATGAGATATGGTATGGGAAGAGCCCATCTCTTAAGTAAGTTAAGATTTGGGGTTGTCCGGCCTATTTCTAAAAGCAAAATCCGGACAAGCTCGAGGTAAGGTCAGTTCTGTGAAAGTTTGTTGGATATCCCAAGCATTTGCAAGGCAATATCTTCTATTACACCGAGGAACAAAAGGTGTTTTATTTCTCAGCATGCCACCTTTTTAGAAAAAGGAATTTATTTTGAAAACAAATTAGTGGTCATGAGGTAGAACTGGAAGGAGTTCCAGCTATACAAACTACAGCTGATGATTTGGTAGAACCGGAGGATTCAATAGCTCCCAACGAATCTCAGCCTCTCCGCCGATCTGGTAGGGTTCCTCATCCACCTAAGAGATACTTTGGTTTCTCTATGACAGTAGGAGTGAGGATTTCATCATGAGATGATGACCTAACTAGTTTCGAGCAGGCCATCAAGAGTGGGGACTCTGTAAGAATGGCTGGATGCTAAGTGATCTGCGATGGAATCTATGTACACCAACGAAGTATGTACTTTGGTTGCTATTTCTGAAGGGTTAAATCCCCATCAGGAGCAAGTATATCTTGAGAAGATTACTTGGCTACATGGAAAAGTTGAGACTTTCAAAGCTATGCTTAAGTCCATCCAGATCCTACTTGCCATTGCTACATACCATGACTACGATATCTGGCGGTTGGGTGTCATGACTGCTTTTCTAAATACCGATTGAGAAGAGAGCGTCTATAAGTACATAGCCAGAGGACTTCGTAGACAGTGGGAGCAGCGGAAACGTGTGCAAGTTGCTTTACAGGTTAAAGCAGGCATCGCGGAGTTGGAACATCTGTTTTGATGTAGTAGTCAAAACGTTTGACTTCATCAAAATGGTAGATGAACCTTGTATATACAAAAAGGTAGTAGGGAGTGTGGTAATGATCCTCGTATTGTACATGGATGACATACTCTTGATAGGAAAGGAGTTTCCTATGCTACGCTCGATCAATATCCTCTTATCACATAGATTCTCCATATAGGATCAAGGTGATACCTCCTAAATCCAGGGTTTTGGATCTATAAGATAGATCTAAATGGATGTTAGGATTCTCACTAAGAGTAGTGAGATGGTATCAATCGATCCTGGGGAGAATCACTGGAAAGCTTCCAGGATGGTAAGGTCGACTGAATGTCAGTCACAGACATTGTCTTTACCCTCATAGGAGGGACGGTATGTTGGAAGAGTTCCAAGCTAAATACCGTGGCATACTAGACGATAAAGGCTGGATACATCGCTACCTAAGATGCTGCTAAAGAGGCAGTCTGGGTGTATATTAGTTCATGAGATGAACTTCGTTCCTACCATTGTGTGACAATGGAGTTGTGGCTTATGCCGAGGAACGCCCGTCCCATCAGTGATCCAGACATATTCTAAGGCAGTATCACCTGATCATGGAGATGGTTGATCTCCAGGGGATCGAGGTTAGGAGAGTAGACTCAAAGGACAACACGGCGGATCCACTCACAAAGGCCTTTTCCCAGAGAGAGACTTTTATGGGATGGTTGAGTATGAGATACTACAACCACTGCTATCAGATGGCCCTAGTGCAAGTGAAAGATTGTTAGTTATATGTATGCCCTAGAGGTCATTACTATACATAAGATGTATATTGTAGTGGATGCTTGGATATATATAGGGAGGGCTTTCTTGCTCGACATGATAGTATGATATCTGGTTACTCTTTACCTTAACGTGTACACTGATTGTCTCTCTATTATATGTTGGTAAAGCCCTTAGGATGTGTACTTGACTACCAGGACTATGATGCAGATCATACTAATGGGGCCATGGTAGTCCATAAGTACATCCTTTAAAGTCCCTAGTCGTGGGTGTATCGAGACGGGGCATCGATATACCAGAGTAGACTAGCGTATACCTTCTCGATCCATGTAGATGGGCGATGGATGATCCCATATCCATTGGTGTTTGACATCAGAGATGATATACGGGTGCTCAGTGGAGACTGGGTACACTGGACGGACTAGACGAGAACTCCTAGATGGTATTATACCTCATGTCAGATGGCAGTTCTCTGGTGACACTGGTACAGGTTAGTCTGTAGACCCGAGATCGTCATAGAGTCTTGTGTGATTCCCACTGTGCTTTGATTTTCACCTTACCACGTTCAAGAGGGCATGCAAAACGGTGGTTTTTGGGTACAGTCCCGAGTCACATGGAGGCAATGAGCGATAGGAGGGGTTTCGTCTCTCCCGGTATTGGGGGTTGATGTTGCGCTGTGCTCGATTGGCCATAATAGGGAAGTCCCTGGCCAGGGCTGGTTTAGAGATTTACTGGTAAGTGTTACCAGTAGTTTCTCGACCCGTTATGAGCCTCATATCGGCACGACTTATCGAGTTACTGGGGTCTGACGTTTACCATCCCTAGACGAGATATGCGACATATCAGACGAGGAGATCGGACTGTACGGTAGTGTCACTGTCAGGCTTTTGCAGGAATTGGAGCGGGCTTGCTTGCTGATCTTCTGATCGCTCAATACCCAGGTAGCCGTTACGTCCAGCTATTACCGCTGACGGCTTGTGGGTGCTTGATGTGATCATCACCTGCTGCCGGCGTATTGACGAGTCTTTAGAGTCCTACATAGAGGTTTTACTGGCTCAGGCAAAATGAAATAGGAGCGCATATGTGATATGTGCGGGACCGAGAATAATGCGTGTATGAGATACCCTATTCTATTCTCACGACTTTTGTACCAGTCGGTTATATGAGATATAGCCGGGTTATCGAATCAAGTGTTGATTCGATAAGTTGATACATTTAGTGTTAGTCGGTTATATGTGATATAGCCGGATTATTAAATCAAGTGTTGATTTAATAATTTAGTGTATAATTGTATATTTGATATACTAATTTACATTAACTAACATTAGTTCACTTAAGCATTCTTTTCTCACTTATATGTACATGTAATATATATGTGATATATATTGATGTGCATTGTATTTGTGTGTGTCATGGTTGTTGATACACTTTGAATGGGTGTATGAGACATACACCATTATAATTATATTGGCGGGGTTTTAATATTCAAAGTAATCCAAAATTAGTGAGTAATTGTTCAAGTGCATGAAGTTTGTAGAAGCTTGTGTGTGCATTGACCAAGTCCACTTAGTTTGTTTTACTTAGGATATTTATTAACCAAACCACTATATTTAGCTATGGTTATGTCTCTACATGAGTTAGTATATCATACCCACTCACCCATGGTTAGATAATTCACTTTGGATCAATTTCATTCTCATCTCTTTCTTCATTTTCTTCTTCCAAAAGAAAAGCTTGCTAGGGTTTGATCCAAGTGAGGAAATATTGTGAGAAAAGAAATTCTAAAGTGAGCCCACTTCCTATTTCATCATCCTCTACTAGACTAGCACTTTAGTATAGGGTGTTTGCTTCACTTTGGTGAAGTGGTAGCTTGAGTTCGTATTCTCTCGACGTAGATCATTTGCGGCCTCGAAGACTTCAAGCAAGATCGTTGCTCTCTTCTCATGGAGCCGTCCAAGAGTCTGGGAGTTTGATGATCGCAGCGAAGGGACTACTACAAGGAGCTTTAGAAGTGAAGGACCGATCTACAAAGGTTGTATTTCTATTTCACTTAGAAGTAAAAGAGTTTACTTATGTTTCCGTATTATATTCTAGTTAACTATTCTAGTTTAGAGTTCTTTGAAATGGCAAAATTTTTAAAATGGCATGGACGATGCCTCCCGAAACCTTGCTGTCGTCGATAGGAACCCTACATCGGTAACTGCTGCACATGGATGACAGGATTTATGTCTTTTTCCAAGACAATTACTATTGATAACCCCGTTTTAGTTTTCTACCTTAAATAGGCAAGCATCCACGTTCTCCGGCTTCCTGAGTCTCAAGAGAATTGGTCCCGGTTAAACTTATATTTACTAGGATCCTTATTGTAATTTAATATAACTTGAGGGGTTTTTATAAAATATATTTTAAATATACTTTCAAAATAAATCTCAACTATTTATTTATATTATTTAGCATTTTCATGGATGTAAATTTTATAGAACAAGGTATGTCAGTGAATATATATATAACTTGAACAGTTCAAGGTATTTTAATGTAAAGTTTGACTTGTATTGATTCTTGATGGTATTTTCATGAAACTTGTCATTCTTTATATTTTAGAAAATATGGAATTTTTATTATATATTAAAAATAGATGATTTAATAATATTTATATAATTATTAAAAATTAATTTTAATTATTAAATAGAAATCCTCGTCTTTCTTAAAATCTGTACTAAAATTCCATCGAGATCATATGCTCCGTAAGAAGGTCTGCATCTCGTCCTACTAGTCCGTGGATGTGCGATAATCCGCACCATCCAATAGCGGGTTCCCCGAAATGGATTGTAAAGGCATAATCACAAGGAATTTAAATAATACTATTTATAAGAAAATGGGTTTTTATAGTTCAAGATATTTTATTGGAAAGTCGTATTTTGCCACAAGATATTGGTTTCAAGAGAATCGTTCTATGTCAAGATGTGTGTATGTGAGAGGTAGGTCATTACCTCGTGAGGTTTTCTAAAGGTATGCTAAACAAAAGTATTAAAAGATGTCGTATGTAAATTTCATGGCATTTAAACAAAAAAGCTTAAATAAAATTGTTTTACATGGAGTTTTAAAGTGAAACTTGTTTCAAAACATTAGTTAATGATTAACAAGTAAAGTATAGTGATATGGATGGGTGGTTATTAAAAAAAATATAGTTTTCAAAGTTTTAGAAATAAAAATCGGTATAACTCCACTTACCGACATGTTTTGAAAAGAGATCATTTTAAGGTAGGAAGAGAGGAAAAGAGATGGGAATTACTTGCTAGAAGATTATAGGAGAGGTATAGGAAGAAATTGGTATTTTTGTGGAGTCGCGGGGTCGCCGGAAACGTCTCGAATTCTCGCCGAAGAGTGACCTTGGGCTAACTCCACTTGTACTCTTCTTTGACTCAGGAAATTTTGAGAATTTTTGACAAGAGATTTCATAATGAAGAGGGCTAGGGTATGGGGTTGTATTTATAGTGTGAAATTAGGGTTTTGGAATTGAAGAGTGAATTAAAAATGCATTAAAAATGAAATTTATGATGAAAATCAATTCTCTGGATAATTGCAGGAAAAATAAATAGTATGAGGGTAATGGGGGTAGGCCAAGAGACTGGTGTGCAGAGAATGGGGACATTCCCTACGGTGGGGCCCGGCGGTGCCGGCTAATATGCAATTCTCCCCGGTCGAGTTGAAGGGGTGGGGGCTTGGATTGATGCCACGTGTCCTCAGCTGTTCATACAACATTGTGCACATGTTTATTTTTCTGTCTTTTTATTTCTTATGTGTATTGCACGTGTAAACTTTTGGGCTTTCAAAAAGTTTAAAATAAAAATCAGAAAAATAATATATGGCTGATGGGATTCAAACACAGGGGCTATGTCACAGCAGTACAAGGCTTTACCAATGAGCTACAAGTGTTTTCTTTCTGTTTTTAAACAAATTTAATTTATAACTAGTACTCAGGTTAGCAAACTCCATTCTGTACATTAACTTTAAAAAAATTTGGTACAGTGAAATTAGAGTCGTTACACAAAGGCACACGGGATTCATGTTAGGTGATTTTTAAATGGACTCTCGTGTCATGGCATGCATTCATTACCCAACTACCCCTCATCCCAGATTACAGTATATGTTCAAATATCAGATTGGATATGTACAAGTACGTATCACTTCACACTTTCACTTATATCACTTTCGATCACTGGTTCACTATCGTACATGTCTCAACCCAGTCACTAACACTTATCAGTCGACAATGCAAACAGTCACTAGGGTATCATAGTAAACAATCGCTAATCAATGGGTGTAAGGCAATCACATGATATGTTAGGAATGCGTTAAATAAACTTTCCATAAATTAAAGGCATCCAGTGTCATGCAGTTTACAAAATTCATAATAAATTATACGCGCAGAATCGGGAAAAATAATATAAAAGGCATATGAAGTATACTTGATTATATAAACAGTAAAATTAGTTTCATATCAATAGGCATTCTTATTTAAGAGTTATATTCATTTTAAAATATGGATGTGCTGCCGAAATTCCAATTTTATAATTGGAAGTTCAACTTCAAGCGCAGTTTTCTATAGATTATGATCAGAATCAAGGATCGCTTTGGTTGAATAAAATCTATCCCTATTGGTTAGGTTTCCAACGCAACAGATGGATCTGTAATAACCGTCGTATGTAGGGAGTTATATTTAAGGTCAATGTGTATAAACTGTCACTGCATAAAACAACCAGACATGTCGACGATCTAAAATACTTTTACAACATCAAAGTACAGTTAAATTGAATCAAACCAAAATCATCAGTTAGATTACTTGATTATCTACGCAACGGTATAGGACTCCACATATTCTTAGATTTATACAGGGATATATAGACATTTAAAATCAGGTATCGTCAGAAAATACTACTCTGGACTGCAATTCATAGCCGTATTTCCCATCAGTTTACAATATCATTACAAAGCAATATTCGGTAACAATTATCATAGGATTATAGATTATCCAGTCTGCTTCGCAACAAGCCTAATCACATCACGATATGATTTATATCCAATTTATTATGCATTTAATACGGCGATATGCACAGTAAAGTTCAGTTTTGACGATGCCACTTGGAACATCGTTGTATGGGAGTAACTACAGTATTTAGAAACCAAATTTCCACATGATAATAATTATCTATAAAAACAACTAGTGATCATGAAGGTGAGGGTTTTAAATTAGGTTTTGATTGTATCGAACATGTTACAATACTTATTCACTTCAATCAAGAAGTTAGGTTCCGGCTATTCAAACAAACAGAATTCAACTCCTACAAATTTTACACGTCCTAAGACGAGCTTTTAGGTCCAGTTATTATCAAAACAGCACGACCAAATATGATACCCCATATTTTAAAGTTCGTCTATATATAGTCATACATAATTAGCATGAATAGTATGTGAGAAATCACTTGCTTGGGGATGGTTCGATGGTCGAGATGGTGATGGCTCCGACAACGGCGATGGACGGAGACAGTAACAGCAACACGGCAGCGACAAGGCAGCAACACCTAGAGTTTCGGCCTTGGATTGGTTTGGAGCTTAGGCTCGGCGATGGTGACGGGGTTCGCTGGTAGTGGTTGGCGGTGCACCGAGGAGAGTTAGGCGAGGCTACGAAGGTCCAGGGGGCGCCGGCGGCAAGAACTCAGGCGATGTGAGCTCGGGGGCAGTGGAAGTAGGCTGTGGATGGTGGCTGGCACTGGGTGGTGACTTTGGTGGCAGAGGCTGAAAGTGTATGTTATCACCACCGCTGGGTTTTACTAGCATCAAGCATGCCGTTTTAAAAAAAAATTTAGGGTGCTAATCTACACTAACCAAGATCTTAAACTAGATGATTAGGGTTTAATTATGATATGATAAAAACTAGTTAAGAGAAAGGTGGCTACAAGCTTTGTAGACCATGTCCTTCTCTTCTAATGCTCCGTGTAGTAGTCAACGCGACTCCACAAGGCTCCATTTGAAGGTTGAACGAACTTCCTTCGATAACCTTCGTGCCGAAGATGATCCATCCGAAGTCCGCTAATCCAAGCTGCCTCTTCACTAAACTCTTTAGTGAAGAAAACACACTATACCAAAACGCTAATCTAGTATAGGATGGTGAAGTAAGGGTTATGTTTGCTCACTAGGGTTCTCACAAGCTCAAGGTTTCACAACTCATGTGAGGGATTGAGCTTGGAGGTGGAGGTGTGGAAAAGGAAGAGAGCTAGAGAGAAAACTCATTACATGAGCTCAACTCAAGAAAATTGCTCAGTGTGGAATGAAGTGAATCAATGGCTTTTTCTTGACCTCACACTTATTCAAGCATGGAATTATTTGCAATAATAAATTG
The DNA here is from genome assembly GCA_030015575.1 of Agapanthus africanus. Lineage (NCBI taxonomy): Eukaryota > Viridiplantae > Streptophyta > Magnoliopsida > Asparagales > Amaryllidaceae > Agapanthus > Agapanthus africanus. The sequence continues at coordinate 15,048,510 of JASDDO010000014.1, forward strand.
CAACCATATTTGAATAGTAAGTCAAGACTAATAAACAAATGTTAAAGCCCATACTTCACACCATACACAAAATGTCTCCCCGTTTTTCTACCATATTTTCTATTTTCTAAAAATAGAAAATTCTTGCCATGCTTCATATAATACACACACACATTAATATATATATTATGAAGAATAATTAGTGAGCTAATAATATTAGTTAATAAATAATTATATCAAATATAAATATATATCATATTATTAAATAAACACTTGATTTAATAATCCGGTTATATCATATATAGCCGACTAATATCATTTATCTGTATATCACATTATCAAATCAACACTTGATTCAATAATCTGGTTATATCACATAAAATCTAACCGATAACAAATAACCTCCAGATTACAATACGGTATCTCATACTCGTATTTAATCAGGCCCCCCGCGCATATCAGCATATGTGCCCTACTTCGTTTCGCTTGAACCAGGAAACTTCTATATGGGACTTTAAAGACTCGTCAATACGCCAGTAGTAGGTGATGATTACATCAGTCACCCATAAGCCGTCAGCGGTACTAGCTGGATGTAACGGCTATCCAGGTATTAAACGAATAGAAGATCAGCAAGCAAGCTTGTCCAAACTCCCATGAAGCCTATATATAACACTTACCGTACAGTCCGGTCTTTTCGTCTGATATGTCGCATATCGAGTCTGGGGGTGGTATCGTCAAACCCTAATAACTTGATAAGTCATGCCGATGTAAGGCCTATAATGGTACGAGAAACTACTGATAACACTTACCAGTAAATCTCATCAACAGCCCTGGCCAGAGATTTCCTGTTATAGCCAATCGAGTATAGCGCAACATCAACTCCCTATACCGGGAGAGACAAAACCCCTCATATTGCTCATTGCCTCCATATGGCTCGGGACTGTACCCAAAATCCATCTGTTTGCACGACTCCTTTGAGCCGTGGTAGGGAGGAAATCAAAGCACAGTGGGAACCACACAAGACTCTATGACGATCTTGAGTCTATAAACTAATCTGTACCAGTGTCACTAAAGAACTGCTATCTGACGATAGGTATAGTACCATCTAGAAGTTCTCGGCGAGTCTTGTTCGGTGTACTCATTCTTTAATGAACACCTGTGTACAATCTTTGTTGTCAAACACCAATGGCTATGGGATCAACCATCACCCTATACAGGGTCAAGAAACGTACACGCTAATCTACTCTGGAATATTGATGCCTTGTCTGGATTGTAGGATGGTTTTCGTCACCCCATTGAGATGGGAATACACACGCGCTTGTCAGGCGTACTATAGATTCCCTCTGCCTAGGATAGGCCGGGGTTTATTGATTGTGGGGATCTGAATCTCCGCCAGCCGCGGACTAAGCTGCCGTTAATTACCCTTCGCCTTTGGAGCGAAAGAACCTCCGATTAACGGGTTAAACTGGTCATGCGAACTCAATACGATGCGTTGGTGTGTGTGTGTGTTTGTGTTTTTTTTTGCTTTATTCCATTTGTTAAGAAAAAGATATATATACATTTTTTCTATATATAAAAAAGAATAAGTAAATAAATATTTAGAGAAAACTTTTTTTTATTTTAATTTACTATTTTTTTATTTTTAAAATATTATTTATAATTTATTTTTATTTATTTAATATTTATTTATTTTATTTTATTTTATTTTTAATAAAAAAAGGATTAAATAAAAAAAAGAAGGAAGAAAGAAGAAGAAAGAAAGAGAAAAAAGGGGGAAAGCCTGGGCCCCCATTATTAAATGGGAGCCTCCCCTCACATACTAGGTCATCACATGCTTAGCATCCCTCACATGCCAGCATAGCATGTGGGGGGGGGGGGCATCACATGCTTAGCATGTGACCCCTCACATGTGGGGGGGGGGGGGGGGGGCAAAATGGCTCCCATTAAATGGGAGCTCTCTCCTTCACGTGCTAGCATGTGATGGGGCAAAAAAGGCTCCAATTTTTTATTTATTTTCTTTTTTTAAATGAAGCTGAACTCCAAAAGAAATTTTTTATGGAGTTAAACTCCAAAAGAATTTTAGATATGGAGTTCAACTCTAAAAAGGTTTTGAAAGGAGTTTAACTCCAAGAAGATTTTTAATAGAGTTTAAATCCAAGAAGATTTTTATAGTGGAGTTAAACTCCAAAAAGAGTTTTAAATGGAGTTCAACTCCAAAAAAAGAATTTTAAATGGAGTAAAACTCCTAAAGAATTTTAAAATGGAGTTTAACTCCAAAAAGATTTTTATTGCGGAGTTAAACTCCAAAAAGAGTTTTAAATGGGGTTTCAACTCCAAAAAAAGATTTTTATTGTGGAGTTAAATTCCAAAAGAATTTTTGTTTGTGGAGTTAAACTCTAAAAGAATTTAAATGGAGTTGAAATCTGAAAGAATTTTTATTGTGGAGTTGAACTCCGAAAGAATTTTAAATGTGGAGTTAAACTCAGGAAGAATTTTATATGGAGTTAAACTCCTGGAAAGATTTAATATGGAGTTAAACTCCTAAAAAAAAGATTTTTTACTGTGGAGTTAAACTCCAAAAGAATTTCTGTAGTGGAGTTAAACTCCAAAAGATTTTCTCCTTTCTCTTTTGAGAAGAAACCCAAATGAGTTCTCTTGAAACTCCAAGATCTAGATCTTGGATGATAAAAAAAGAGACCATTTTTCTTCTCTTGATGGAGTCTTGGGAGGTGGGTTTATGGTAAAACTTTGTTTAGTTTTTAAAAAAAAGAGCTAAGCTCTTGATTTATTTGGAAAATGAAAAGGAAGAGGAAGAACTTGAAAAAGAGAGAGTGGAGGCACAAACCCTAGTTTTTATGGGGAGAATGAAAAAGTGTCTCCTTTATTCATCATCATGTTGCCTTATATAGGCTTACATATTTACATATAGCCCCTTGGACTTTGCAAAATGGTATTTTGCCCATCCCATACCTCATGTGCTCATTTCTTTTGCATATAAGCCATGGGCTTTACAAAAATTTGGCTTTATACCCATTTTACTTACATTCATACATAAAAAAACATCAAAATTATTTATTACATGATTTTTTTTTGACATGGAGGGGGGCCGACCTCTTCATGTTCGGACTCGACTTGGGCATGGGCCCACTTGATCTGGGCTTGGGCCCACTTGGCTTGGGGTTGACCTTGACTTTGACTTGGTCAACCGGGGTGCAATTTTCGACCCCAACAAAATGGCCCCCATCAATAAATGCACACCACATATGTGGGTCGTGTGCATGAAATTGATGGATCTTCTTTCACGTGGAGGCGACAAGCTTTGGTTCCCACTTTTTGGGATGCACTGCCCTTTTAACGACATGGACGGTCAACGCTTGACGCGTCTCCGAGACGGAGTGTCTGTGGTAGACGTTTCCCTGGCCCGGAGTGATTTGGTAGATGTGCCTCCGGCACGGAGTGTCGCTGGTCTACGTTTCCCCGAATCGGAGTGTCTGTAGTCGGCGTGCCCCCGGCACGGAGTGTCTGCTTGATGTTTCCTCAAGACGGAGTGTCGGCTGGTTGACGTATCCTCGAGACGGAGTGTCTGCTTGACGTTTCCCCGTTACGGAGTGTCGGCTGGTTGACGTGTCCTTGGTACGGAGTGTCTGCTTGACGTTTCCTCGACATGGAGTGTTGTTGGTTGACGTGTCCCCGGTATGGAGTGTCTGCTTGACATTTCCCCAGTACGGAGTGTCGCTGGTTGACGTGTCCCCGGTACGGAATGTCTGCTGGTCGACGTTTCCCCGAAGCGGAGTGTCTGTTCCCTCATGGGAACCGAATAAAGCAGTAAAGAAATACACAAGAGAAAAATCACGTGTCTACACGTGATTGGGCATCACGTGGGGACACGTGACCTTCTATGGGAAAAGTTATAGGCGCTGAGATACACAACTTGAGATGGAGTCACGTGCCAACACGTGATGTGCCTTTAAACCCACTGAAAGGAATTAAAAGATATAATAAAACAGCAAGAGAAAACACCAATGGGGAATCACGTGTTCACACGTGACCAAGGGTCACATGCTGACACGTGATAAGTTCCCAAGTTCTTTAAAACAACAGAATTAAATTCTGGTTAAATGCTTAATCAGGGGGTCACGTGCCAACACGTGATGGGTTCCTAAGATCTCTGAATTAATAGAATTGAATTCTAATTAAATGGTCAATCAGTGGGGTCACATGCTAACACGTGACAGGCTCTTAAACCTTCTGAACTAATAGAATTAAATTCTGATTAAGAGAAATCAAACACCCTAGTTGAAAAAATATTTTCTTAGATCTTTCCAAAACAACAAGATTGTGCTCTGTAAAGCGGAGCACCGTTGGATTAAAAATCCAATGGTGATTAAAAATCACCAATTTATAGAAAGATTCTATACAAGGAAAGATTTCCCTGAAATTCACCAAGAATAACAGACAGAATATCTTTTGGATTAAAAATCCAATGGTGAATAAAATTCACCGAGTGATCTAAAAGATCATGTTGGTTACAAAATCAATTAAAATCTTTCAATGAAATATTGATTAAACAAACCGATTCTTTTCTTTCTCCTATAAATAGGAGCCAAGAAGAGAATAAAAAAAAAGAGGGGATACAACAATAACAGAGAGAAAAAAGAAGAGAATTTAATTCTCCAGAGAGAAAGAAGATTTCTTCAGAAAAAGAAAGAAACCCTATGTGAGAAAGGGGAGATCTAAGCTCCATAAAACAAAGAGAGAATTTAATTCTCAAATTAAGAGTTTAACTCTTCTGAATAAGAACTTAGTTCTTCCTTTGGTTGAAGATCTGCAGAAGCAGATCTCTCCATAAGTTGAGAATTTAATTCTCACTGGGGAGATTCTGCCATGAAGATCCAAAACTTAGAGGGAGAATTGAGTTTAAAAAATTTAATTCTTCCAAATACTTAGGAATTTAATTCCTCCAAAATACTTAGGAATTTAATTCCTCCAATAGAGACATGGTTTAACCCTTAAAACAAGAACTTAGTTTTTTTTCATGGTTGAAGATCTGCAGAAGCAGATCTCCCCATAAATTGAGAATTTAATTCTCGTCGGGGGGATTCTGCCATGCAGATCCAAAATTTAGAGGGAGAGTTGGGTTTAAAGAATACATAGGAATTTAATTCCTCTAAACAAAATTAGGGTTTTACCCTACCAAAGAATTTAATTCTTAAACAAGGGACTTAAAACTCTCCATGCACGTAAAGAATTCGGTATTCAATCTGATCACGTGGTAACACGTGACCCTCCTCCTTAATGAGTAAAAAAGAAAGAATGAGACATGATCACGTGCTCCCATATGACCCTTGGATAAATTCCTCAAAATAAAAAGAACAAAGCCTAGGCAGAATAGACTTTGGGCGCCCTCACGTGTCCCCACGTGACCCCTAACAAACGCCTCTTTAAAAAAGAGAAGATGAAAAGAACTGAAGGATTAAAATCCAATGCATGGGCGCCCTCACGTGTCTTTACGTGACCCCTAGCAAATCCTTTTAATATCCAGTGTATGGATACCCATCACGTGCCCACACGTGATGGCCTGAAGACTAAAAGTGTTCAACACTTATTTGAATATTCTGAGAATAAAATAAAGGAATCTTGGCCCAATCCTAGGGCGCCTCACGTGAGCGCCTCATTTTTATAGTGTTTAATACTATTTTAAGAATTTCATCCCTAGTGTTTAACACTATTTTAAATGCATCACCAGTCTTAGCCTAAATTGGCTAAATCTTTCAGAGGCAAGACTCCCCTTTTGACTGAGCCTCAAATACACCCTTGTCTCCCAATATTGATCATCTCATATGGTATATGAGTGCTCAGCACTCAATAAAAGACAAAATATGGTCAGAACCCAGACCCATGCTTAGCATTGCTAAATAATGGGGGGCTGAGCCCAGACAAATGTTCAACAGTCCAAACAAAGGTCCAACATTTTAAAACCTAATTGGACATAGCCCAAGTTGGCTATAAGTCCTCAACTCAGATTTGACTGAGCCCATGTGCTCATAATCTAATTAATTTATCTTAGTCCCAAATTGGACTACAAATTTCCCAATCAACTTTGGTTCAAGGGTACATCTCTTCACTCCTTTGATATTTGTCGTTGTAATCCTTCAACGTCTTCAGAGAGGTGACGGGTCCCGATAACCAATCATTCCAGAGACTGTGGGGTCCTTAAACTCATGGACTATGATGTCCTTAAACTTTATAGACTATGATGTCTCTAAACTACCATGGACTGTGGGGTCCCTAAGCCCATGGACTATGATGTCCTTAACCTTTATAGACTATGATGTCTTTAAACTGGACCGTAATGTCCTTAAACTAATGTTGGACCGAGATGTCCTTAAACTAACATTGGACCGCCATGTCCTTAAACTGGTAATGGACCGCAATGTCCCTAAACTACACAATAGAGCTCAAATATTCTTTTGTTGGATCTAAACGATCCTGTTAAGTTGATCTTAGTTTGAAATTAAACTAACATATCCTTAACAAACGTTTAAGTTGATCTTAGTCTCAAATGAGACTAACGTATCATTAAACCCAACCCCAAACCCAAATCTAAAAAATACGGATTTGGACTAATCCACGTCCTACGGGCGACAACATAAATTAGTCTCTGTATACAATCCACGGGCAACCAAAAACAAAACAAACACCCACGACACGAAGTGATCATCTAGAGAAGGAGAAAGTGGTTACCGCGATGCGGTAGCGTAATTAACTGCAGGGACTTGCGCCTGCAGGGAAGAGCGTCCCCACAATCAAAAACCCCTCAACGAGGGGGAATCTGACGAAGTCTGCTATATCGGCCGCATCCGTTTAAACCTTCGATACATGGTGTCATAAATCAACTTGGCATCTTCGGAGAGGTGGAAGGATAGCACCAATTAGCATTTGCCCCTCAAAATTCAGGCCCAGACGTCTCAACGTCGCGGTCATGTCTTCCGGCGGAGAACAGATTCTGGCAAGCCGGGTAGGACCTTTTCCTCTTTCCACTCCACACTTCGTGTGTCGTGTTCGCGAACGAATCGCGGTTTAATATGGTTGCCCTTGGGTTCGAGGTACTAAGATTTGGTCTTGCTCCGTGCAGAAAGAAGAACATCAATGGCCTCTAACTGCTCCAGCTGCAACTGCAACTCCCGTTCCGCCTCATCTGGAGGTGTAACCTACGGGCCCCAAGCGGCCTCCCTTTTCACAATGCCAGTGGAGCAGATAACTCAAGACACCACTGGGCTATTTTTCGGGACCATGCTCCCACCGATGAGTTTTAACGCCCCTGTACCATTGCAAGAAACTCAGAAGAAGTCGGTCTTTGATCGGTGTTCCCCTCCGGAAGACGCGACCGGGACGTTGGGACGTCGGGGCCTGAATTCCGGGGGCAGATGCTAATTGGTGCTATCCATCCACCTCTCCGAAGATGCCAAGTTGATTTATGGCACCGTGTATCGAAAGTTTAAATGGATGCGACCGATATAGCAGACTTCATCAGATTCCCCCTCATTGTGAGAGGTTTTTGATTGTAGGGACGCTCTTCCCTGCAGGCGCAAGCCCCTGCAGTTAATTACGCTACCGCATTGCGGTAACAACTTTCTCCTTCTCCAGATGGTCACTTCGTGTCGTGGGTGTTTGTTTTATTTTTGGTTGCCCGTGAATTATATACGGAGACTAATTTATGTCGTCGCTCGTAGGGCGTGGATTAGTCCAAATCCGTATTTTCTTAGATTTGGGATTGGGGGTTGGGTTTTAAGGATACGTTAGTCCCATTTGAGACTAAGATCAACTTAAATATTTGTTAAGGATACGTTAGTCTAATTTCAGACTAAGATCAACTTAACGGGATCGTTTAGATCCAACAAAAGAGCATTTGGGCTCTATTTTTTAGTTTAAAGACATTGCGGTCGATAATTAGTTTATGGACATTACGGTCCATTGTTAGTTTAAGGACATCTCGGTCCATTGTTAGCTTAAGAACATCTCGGTCCAGTTTAAAGACATCATAGTCCATGGGTTTAAGGATCCCACAGTCCAATGTTAGTTTAAAGACATCACGGTCGAGGTTAAGGACATCATAGTCCGTGGGTTTAAGGACTCCACAGTCCGATGTTAGTTTAAAGACATCACGGTCGAGGTTAAGGACATCATAGTCCGTGGATTTAAGAACTCCACAGTCCGACGTTAGTTTAAAGACATCACGGTCGAGGTTAAGGGCATCATAGTCCGTGGATTTAAGGACTCCACAGTCCGACGTTAGTTTAAAGACATCACGGTCGAGGTTAAGGACATCATAGTCCATGGATTTAAGGACTCCACAGTCCGACGTTAGTTTAAAGACATCACGGTCGAGGTTAAGGACATCATAGTCCGTGAGTTTAAGGACCCCACGGTCCAATATTTAGAGACATCATAGTCTATGAAATGTGTGGTTGTCGAGACCCGTCACCTCTTTGAAGACGTTGAGGAATTACAACGACAAATATCAAAGGAGTGAAGAGATGTACCCTTGAACCAAGATAAATTGGTTGAAAGAGCCGATGTGCTCAGTTCAGGATAAGTTGAGGACTTATGGCCATAATTGGGCTAAGTCCAATTAAAAATGTATTTTTGATCTGGCTATTAAGCCTTTATTTGGGCTCGGCCCTTTAATTTAATAATGCTGAGCATTGGGCTTTGACATATTTTGTCTTGTATTGAATGAATAGCATTCATCAGAACAGAGTGTGTTCGGACAGTGCGCCACGTGGTTTGTCAGGCGCTTTACGCCAATTACACAGCGCATTGCGCTTCTGTCAGATAGCGCACACGAAAATGACACGTGTCGCACTTAGCGCTAAGCGCTAGTTCATTAGCGCATTGCACTTTTAATTTATGAGCGCTTTGCGCTAGTCTGTTGGTGCGCCGGCAAGCGACACGTGGCGCACTTGGCGCTGAGCGCCAGCCTATGAGCGCAGTGCGCTTTTCAGAAGAGCAAAGCACAGATTGTGTTTTTGGTTGACACGTGGCAGCTTTTGGTGCTGAGCGCCGGCCCAATGAACGCAAGAGCGCAATTCATGAGTGCAAGGCACTTTTCAATAGCGCAAAGTGCATCTGATCAATTTTAAAATCAAAGAAATTTTTTTATGTTCTTCTTAAAAGAGGCTTTGCCTCAAGATTCAAGAACAAAAGTTCTTATTTTATAAAAGGGCTCTGCCTCTATAGATCAAAGATCTGTGAATGAAGTAAATACTTCTTCTGTTTTTATGATGAGATCTTTTGATCTCTTATTATAGAAGACCTTGGTCTTTTGTAGATTTATGATCTTTTAAGAAGATAATTCTTCTGTTTTTATGAGATGATTTCATCTCTTTGTTCAAGAATTATTCTTTACCTTGAAGAAATAGTCTTCTTTTGCTAAGATCTTACTCTTCTTTCTTTGAGTTTTCTTAAAATTTGTAGGGGGTTTCTCTATTCCAGACTTGAAGTCATATAGGGCCAAATGATTTGTTGAATCAGTTTTGAGAGATCTTTCTCTGATTGATTTGGGAATATTCCCCACCGTTGGATCTTTGATCCTAAGGCTTCTGTTTTACAGAAGATAATCTTCTTGTTTTAATAAGATTAAAAAGATCTTTCCATAACAGATTTTTAGTTCTGATTAATTAATAATTTATTATTAGTAGATCTTTTAATCTAACGATGGGGAATTCTTAATTCCAGTGCTGGCGCACCTTGTGTTGGCGCACCTACGTTTGACACGTGGCGCGCAGCGCAGAGCACGCACCCATGTTTGACACGTGGCACGCAGCGCAGAGCGCAGCGCAACTGCGCTAGCGCACCTGTGTTTGACACGTGGCGCGCAGCGCAGAGCGCTGGATCTGAAGCGTTGCTTCAACTTTTAAATTTTGAATTTTAAAACAGAACTTTGCTCTGATTGGGGGCGCACTGCCTAAAACGCAGCGCACCTGGCGCTAGCGCTTCTGTGTTAGACACGTAGCGCTCAGCGCGCAGAGCGCTGAATCTGAAGCGTTGCTTCAATTTAAATTTTGAATTTTTGAAATAGAGCTTTGCTCTCATTGGGGGAAACAATCGGCTTACCACTACTGCGGCCCCTCTCAACGGGTCGCCCAAACCAAGCGCCTCAGTTTTCAGCAGACTGGGCCAAAGCTCCAACGAGCCCGTGAAGAAGCCCGCAATACCAGAAGGCGTTATCCCAAAGCGGATATCCATTCCTACTCTTGAAGTCACCAAGGCGGCTTCTCCGGCTAAGGGGTCGGTTTTCACAAGACTGGCCGTTTCAGCTCCCACTCCGGGTGAAGTAACTAAGGCCGTTTCCCTTGCACGAAAATCGTCTTTTTCAAGATTGGTCATTCCCTCTCAACGAGCACCTGTCTTTGACAGGCTGGCACCAACAGCAGACTCTCATCAGAACAGGGGGTATGGAAAAGCTGATCAAACTGCAGAGGTGATCCCGGCTGCACGACATGCTCGACGTCGCCACTGACGCCGAGTAAGGAAGGCTGGAGGCAATTCCCCTTCTGGACTGACTCCGCCAGCTCCAAAGGTGGAAATTGATGCTGCTGTTCCAACTGGGAACAACTTTGAACTACTTAACAAGATGCGCAGGAACTCGCCAACTGCTGTGCTGAAAAGATCTCTTCCACCTATGGAGAATACCACAATGGCGAAGCTTGAACAACCCCCTCAGCGGCTGTCCTTTAAAATTTACAAGGTCTGGAGACAGGTCCAAGACTCCGTGATTGAGCAAGACTACCCCCGCCGATAGGGAAAGATGAAGGTTCGGCAAGAAGAGGATCACCCTATCAAGCCACAGAAAGCGACAGCTACTTGGGTGCCTACTGCAACGGCCCCCTCAATCTCGACCGCTCACAAAAGGAGAAAGCTGGAGAAAATCCCGGTGTCTGCGATGAATCGCAAGAACACTGAATCTAAAAGTCCCAAGTCTGGGGGCATGAAGGTGCACACCATCTATATGGCATCCAGAAAAGAGGATAGCCGTATCTCCACAGGTCATCGACCGCTTACGCGACCAGTAACTAGGGCTCAGGAGCAACAACAACAAAAGCTCCAAGAAATGCTAACAGCTATGGCCGCACTTACGGGACCGAAAGCAAGCCCAGAGACATCCTCGGAGCAGCGCCGTGAGCAGGAAACTGATGCTGAATTCCTTCGGAGAATGCTTGAGAAGAAGGACAAAGAGGCTGCAGAAAAAGCGGCCAATATAAAACAAATGGCCCTTCTATTCCAAGATATGGTGAGCCTGATGATCCAGCCGGACCCTCCAGCCGAAGACCCTCCAGTAATAATTGAAGATGATAGAGGAGAGACATCAAATCCTCTGCCAGCTCTGTCAGCAACCAAGGAGGAGACCATCTCTAAAGCTGCCCTTGATGATTACATCACTCAGCAGATACGAGTTCATCAGGCGAATGAAGCAGCTGGGCAAATTGTTAAAACTGGATGACCCTATCCGGGTTGGTATGACCAAATAAAGTACCCACCAGGATACACGATCCCCAAATTCCACGTATATAAGGGGACGAGAAATCCGCATCAGCATGTCGCTCAATTCAGAGCCTTATGCGGCAACACCGGAGGTGACGATAAGCTACTGCTTCGCCAATTCGTTGGCAGCTTGTCAGAGACAGCATTTGAGTGGTATTCTGAACTCCCAAATGACTCTATCAAGACATTCGCAGAGATGGAGTTGCTATTCCCCCAGCATTTCGCAAGTGCTAGCGAACGCACCCCAATCACGGCATTGATCAATGCCAGGGTGAAGCCTGGAGAAACATGGGTTTAGTATGCAATACAGTGGCGGAATCTATGGTCGAAGTGCGAGCAGTGCATCGAAGAAGTGCCTGCGGTAGGCATGTTCGTGGGTACTCTTGACCCTCAAGCAACCATTTCACAATTCATGATGTTCTTCAAGCTGACCACTTTCCAAGCCTTGATTGACAAACTGACCCAAATGGACCAGATGGGTCATAGACTGTCTTCTTCAAAGCTGGAATCTCGAAATGAAAAAGGGAAAGGGAAAGGGAAAGCGACCTTCGTCGCCAATGCTCAACAGCAGCTCAGTGGCCCAAAGCTAACTGAGCTCCTCTGTGTAAAATCTCTTGTCCGGTGGGCCCGGCGAGCCCGATTGCCAAGACGAGAAACGGCGATTCTTTAATGAGAGAATGAAGCGCCCTTATTCGTTTCCCCGGGATAAAACGAGGAGATTGTTTGAACTAGCGGTGCGCAACAGGCTCATTAATTTGCCGAATCCAAAACGCCCATTGCAATCCGGTGAAGCTAATAATCCCAATTATTGCCCCTATCACCAAGTGATAGGCCATCCAATTGAGGATTGTTTCGTCTTTAAAGGCTGGATTGAAGATCAGTACCAACAGGGCAAATTCGCCCTGTCCGAGAATTAGAAAGTAAGCCCGCCTCAACCGCACGCTCTTAAAAGGGGGGACACACCGGGGACATCAAGCTCTTTTGTAGAAGAAGCTCCATGGGATGTCGCTCTTTCAGCCAAAACGAAAAGAATGCTGAAGGATCTCCAAACATGCCCGGCGATCAAATGGAAAAGTCCGCTGGAACCCGAAGTCATCAAGGGAATGCTGAAACCGCGCCCAACTCCAAAAATTGGTGGTGATAGTTAAAGCTTCCACACCCAGCCGTCAAAGTCTTCGAAGAAGAAGAAAAAGACCAAAAAGGCCATGAAGCCTGATGACAAGCGCACGGACTTGCAAAGACAGATTGACGCGCTGGAAGAATATAACCAGAAGGCGCGGACCCCAGTCACACTTCAAGAGTTTCTCAGCCACGTCCTTGAGGACGGAGATGATGACAATGGAGAAGACTCGTCAGATGAACTTGACGATTATGTGGCAAGCTGCCATGCGATCTCTCACCCGTCGATAGACGATGAAGAAGCTCCTCACACAGAGAAACTGGGGGCAGATCCCAAATCAGAGCTCCTAGGACTATTAGATGAGATGATTGATGCATTCCTGAACGAAGCTCTTCTGAAAAGCAAGGCTGATCGAGAGCGCGAAATGGCCATATTTGGAAAAGCCAAACGTCGGCGACTGGATGAAAGGGTTGAAGCGTCCCAACCAGACCGAGGCATGCCCGCGACAGACAAGAGCAGGCTTAAAACGAAGAAAAGGTTCGCCAAAGCCATATCGATGGGAATGAAGCTGCCCTCGTTCAGAGGAAATTCTCCTGGCGGTATACATCTTGATGAAACTGACGTACATCCTAACTTCTGCTTATATCATCAGAAGATCGCACACCCTACGGAAGAATGCAATGCCTTAAAAAATTGGTGGCAAGGGTATGTCGCTCACAGGCAGCTCTTCAAAAGGATGAAGCGTGAAGCTCGTCGACAGCAGAAGAATGCGACAGACGAACGTGGAAGAGCTGCCGGCAACTGTCATATGGTTAATAGCAGGGGATCACAAGTTCTCACCTTCGGGAGCGACTCTGACAAAGAAATACCTCTTGGACATCTCTTTAAAGAATCCACCTCGGGAAAAGAGGAAGAACCGAAGAGCTGCGAGAACATTCAGCTGCGCAATTGCACATTACCTGAAAAGAATCTTGGACCCGTAAACAAGGGGTCGAATAAAAAGGATAAGGGAAAAGAAAAAGTCCGTGAGGATATCACCCTCGATGACCAAGCCGTTGAAGAGCTGACAGCCAAGGATCCCCCCAAGAAAAATAAGGTGGATTACAACGTTTTGGCACACCTGAGGAAGATACCCTCACAGCTAAGCATTTTCGACACCCTTCTACTATCTAAAGAGGCGAGAGATTCTTTGATCAAGGCACTACAAGAGCCCGAGCAGTTCCAGGCTTTCCTCGTCGAATAAAAGATGAAGGACGAGCTGGAAGAAGTGCACACAGCCGATATCACCTTCGGCGATGAAGATCTCCTCTTCGGGACGTGCGAGCATAACCGTCCCCTCTATGTCTCCGGATACTGTCATGATATCAAGATAGGCAAAATCCTAGTCGACAATGGGTCCTCCGTTAATCTTCTCAATGTAAGAGTGTTGAAGAAAATCTGCATGAGCATTCAGCACCTCGCTCGTGATAAAATCACTATCTCCGAGTTTGACTTCCAGTCATCACGAACGCTCGGGTCTGTGATATTGACATTATGCTTTGGGCTGCTCGTCACGGACATCAAGTTTCACGTCATTGACGCTAAGACATGTTACAACGCTTTGCTCGGCAGGCCTTGGTTACACGAGTACAACATCATCCCTTCTACACAACATCAGTGTATGAAGTATTTCAAGGATGGTCTCGAGTATACTGTGACAGGGGAGTTGAAACCATTCTCCGTGAATGAAGTCTGAAAGTACGAAAATGCAAAATACTTCTTACCAGATTTCGAAGACACGGAAAGATGCCACAAACCGAAGAAAAAAGCTATCACCACCATTCCGGTCTTCGGGAGTGATACCGAGGAGGAAGAAGAGATAGTTTATTCAGGGCCGCCCCAATACACCAAGCCGGGACCGTCCACCCCTATTCTGGTATTTGGCAGCGACTCAGAAGATGAGGTCAATGCCATATTTTCTGTACGACCATCGATACAAGCCTTTGGTGGCGATGAACGGAGTTTGCAAATCGTCATGGTTCCGTGAGAACATTACAAAGAGCTCGACGCGCTTGGTACCTATAGTGTGCAAGAACTGCAGACATTCTAAGTCCCTCCCAGGCGAAGAGATGAAAATGCGATCCTCTTTTATCAATCCACGGAAACCAAAGTGGAGAAAGAAATCTGGCATGGTGCCGATTCGACACTTGACAGACTTCAGCTCATCCGACTGCCCAGATACTACACAGAAGGATTGAAGAGTCTGTTGAGGCGCCAAGGCGTACCCCTTAAGAAAACCACACGACAAGTCCAGTTCTACAACAGGATCTGGAGCGTCCCTAGAACTCAGCGAAAATTGCCCAATGGAAAAATGGAAACGAGTGGGCTTGGATATGTTCAATCCAAGAAACAGGAGCGATTCCATGGTTGTTACGTTGTACATGACTTTGACGAAGAAGAAGATGTTCTATTAAAAGATGCTAACCCTGAATCAAAACGAGGCCCCGTCATGAAAATGCTAAGTCCGTCTTTTGAAGAACAGATGGACAAGCTAATAAGGGAAGCGGGTCAAAAGGTCCGGGATGACCATAGTCGCGAAATGGCCATTTACGAGAAAGCCATGACGCAGCGCCTCCTTCAGCAGGCCTTGGAGAATGACAATTCTCTTCATCACCAGCCTGTCATACAAAAGACCCGGCATAGAGGCAAAAATAAACCAAAGAACGGAAAAACGTTCGACAACGGCAAAGCGGATCTAAGAATCCACGCGATCAAGAATCGAGCAGCCGGGATCCGTCTCTTATAAAGAAGATGGGTCGAGCATATTCTTTTCCCCAAGACAAGACAAAGAAGATATTCGATCTTGTCGTAAAACATCAGATGATGACACTCCCGAAGTCCAAGCACCCCGAGCAAGCAGACAAGGTCTCTCACCCAGACTATTGCTCCTATCACCGAGTAATAGGACATCCTCTCGAAGACTGCTTCACCTTCAAGAACTGGGTTGAAGACCAGTATCAACTCGGCAGATTCGCTCTATCCAACAGTTGGAGGGTAAGTCCGCCACGGAAGCATGAATCAAAAGCCTCTTATGCGATGAGAGTAGAACCAGATCAACATCGGTCTTGGAAACGATCTCGTACTGGTCACGAGATAACGCTGTCAGAAGAAGAACCCGAGAATATGGATGACCTTTATTGGTGCTTCGAAAACAATGAAGATGAGTTGATCTCAGAATTTCCACCGGTGCCAAAAGAGCTGGAAGATGGAATACATACCACTGCAGATGACCTCAGAAAAATCGACTTGGGAACGGCAAACGACCCGCGGCCGACGTTCGTCAGTGAACTATTTTCTGAAGAAAAGGAGGCTATGCTTAAAGATGTGCTCATGCAGTATAAAGATTGCTTCGCGTGGAACTATTCCGAGATGCCGGGACTAGATCCAGAGATTGCTGTGCAAAAATTGGCGATATCTTCGGACGCCAAGCCGATCGGCGCCGAGAAGAATGCGGCTCGAGCTTGAGATAAGCATCAACGCTGAGGTCAAAAAGCTAATCGACTCCGGCTTCATCAAAGAGGTTCAATATCCTGACTAGATCGCCAACATCGTCCTGGTGATGAAGAAAAATGGGACGGTGCACATATGTGTGGACTTTCGAGATCTCAACAAAGCTTTCCCAAATGACGACTTTCCAGTATCGTTCACTGAGTTGGTGATAGATAATACGTCCACTCACGAAGTTTTCTCTTTCATGGACGGCTAATCAGGATACAATCAGATAAGGATGCATCCCGAAGACCAGATGCATACCGTTTTCCGGACCCCTTTGGGCATATTCTGCTACAAAGTGATGCCTTTCAATCTAAAGAACGCCGGTGCCACCTATCAGAGGGCCATGACGAAGATTTTCGATAACCTCATATATGAAATCGTCGAATGCTATATTGACGACCTCGTAGTTAAAAGAAAATCATACGAGGAACATTTAGAGCATCTGAAGATCGTGTTTCAGCGCCTTCGGAAATACAACTTGAAGATGAACCCTCTCAAATGCGCGTTCAGAGTTTCCTCGGGAAAGTTCCTAGGATTCGTCGCCCGACACCGAGGCATCGAGATAGACCCATCGAAGATCAAGGCAATCATGGAAATGCCTCCGCCAAGGACTATCAAGCAACTGCGGTCTTTCCAAGGAAAGCTCGCGTATATCCGGCGATTTATAGCCAATCTCTCCGGCAAGTGTCGTCCTTACAGTCACCTAATGAAGAAGGGAACCCCGTTCGTCTGGGATCGTAAATGCCAAGGTGCACTGGACGAAATCAAGCAATACTTACAGTATCCTCCGGTGCTGACCGCTCCAGTCAAGGGAAAGCCCCTCATTCTATATACAACTGCCATCGAAGGTTCCTTAGGCGCGCTATGGGCACAAGAAAACGACCAAGGGAAGGAGAGAGCCCTCTATTATTTAAGTCAAGTTCTTCTGGGGGCAGAAAACAATTACTCCCCCATTGAAAAACACTGCCTGGCTTTAATCTTTGCGATAACGAAGCTCAGGCACTATGTGTTTGTTTCGCCCAATCAGAGCAAAGCTCTGTTTGAATTCAAAATTCAAATTTTTGAAGCAGAGCTTCAAGTCCCGCGCGCAGCGCCCAAGAAAGCGCACCCAATCAGAGCAAAGCTCTGATTGAAGGAAGCAACGCTTCAACTGCACTGCACGCTGCGCTGCGCGACACGCGTCAGCGCAGATGCGCTAGCGCAGTTGCGCTGCGCTCTGCACTGCGCGACACGCGTCAGCGCAGATGCGCTAGCGCACTTGCGCTGCGCGACACGTGTCATGCGCTGGGGCATCTGCGCCAAACTGAATTAAGATTTGTATGAAATCTTTTCTGTTCTTTCCAGAACTAGAAGATTTTCTTCGGCCTTTGGATCAAAGATCCAGCGGTGGGAAAACTCCCAAAAATCACTCAGGAAAGATCCTGTTAACAAATTCAACAGATTTGTGGTCACTATAAATAGGACCCTAAGCCTCAATTCAAAGGCATCAAGAATTTTCTCGAAAAATCAAGAACTCTAAGCAGAGAAAACTCTGAGAAGATCTCAAGAAAAAGGTAAAGAACCTTCGTGAAGTAGAAGAAAGGCCTTCTAATAGATCATTGATCTAAAAATAAAATGAATGATCTTTATACAAAAAAAAAACAGTGCTTTGCACTTCTTGTGAACCTTCGGTTCTTTAAAAACAAAATAATAATAAAAGAATAAAAGAATAGTGCTTTGCACTTTTAAGAACCTCTGGTTCTTCGAATAAGGAAGAAATCTATTTTTCTTTGATCTAATTTAGATCAAGAAATTAAACAGTGCTTTGCACTTCCCTTCTTGAATCTAAAAAGATTCTTAGTGCTTTGCACTTCCAAGTTGCGCCGTTGCGCTCGTAAGAGAGCGCCACGTGTCGGCTATAAAACCACTTGCGCTAAGCGCCCTTAAGATAGAGCTTTGCTCTCTGTAATTGGCGCAACTCGCTGAGAGCGCGCCACGTGTCAGCAGCGCAATAGCGCAGCGCAACAGCGCATCGCACTGCGCTAGTGCGCTTGCGCTCATCAGAGCACGACACGTGTCATCACCATATGGACTTGCGCTCATTACTTAGCGCAAAGCGCAGATGCATTAAAAAGGGCCAAGCCCAATTAAGAGAAGGCCTAACAGGCTCAATAAAGCGCAAATGCATTATTTTAAGGGGTAGAGCCCAAATCAAAACAGATGCTTTGCATCATTTATAAATGGGCAGAGCCCAAACAGAATATCCAAAATGCTATGCATTTTAAAAGAGGCAGAGCCCAAACAAAACAGATGCATTGCATCATTCATAAATGAGCAGAGCTCAGAATAAATTGATGCTCTGCAGAGCCTAAACAAAAAAATGGAAGAAATGCAATGCATTACTTAATAAAGATGTCGAACTGGATTTAGCCCAATCGTGGCCATAAGTCCTTAAATTAAATTGACCGAGCAAAATGGCTCTCCTAAGTCAATCTACGCCTGGTTCGAGGGTACATCTCCGAACTCCTTTGACATTTGTCGCTGTAATTCCTCAACGACGTCAAAGAGGTGACGGGTCCCAACGACCACTCATCTAATATTGGACCGAAACGTCCTTAAACTAATATTCATTCCAAAATGAGAATTTTGGACCGAAACGTCCCTAAACTAATATCGGACCGAAACGTCCCTAAACTAATATCGGACCACCACGTCCCTAAACTGGAACATGGACCACTACGTCTTTAAACTGGCGACGGACCGAAACGTCCCTAAACTAATATTGGACCACCACATCCCTAAAACTGGCGACGGACCGCCATGTCCCTAAACTGGCACAATAGGGCCCAAACGCTCTTTTGTTGGATCTAAACGGTCCCGTCTAAGTTGATCTTAACCCCAAATACGGTTAACGTGTCCTTAGATATTCAAATAAACGATAAAGCTCCAAATTAACTTTGGTTCAAGGGTACATCTCTGAACTCCTCAGACGCCTGTCATTGTAATCCCTCAACGACGTCAGAGAGGTGACGAGTCCCGACGGCCGGATAATTAAATCAATCATGATGTTAAGTTGATCTTAGTCTAAAACAAGACTAACGTATCCTTAACGAACGTTTAAGTCGATCTTAGTCGCAACGCGACTAATGCATCCTTAAACTAAAAACGCCAAACCCAAATCTAACTAAATACGGATTTGGACTAATCCACGTCCTACGGGTGACGACATCACTCAGTCTCCGTATACAATCCACGGGCAATCACAAACAAAACAAACACACACGACACGAAGTGAAATTCTGGAGAAGGAGAAAGTTGTTACCGCGACGCGGTAGCGTAATTAACTGCAGGGGCTTGCGCCTGCAGGGAAGAGCGTCCACACAATCAAAAACCCCTCACCTTGAGGGGGAATCTGACGAAGTCTGCTACATCGGCCGCATCCGTCTAAACCTCCGACACCAGGTGCCATAAATCAACTTGGCATCTTCGGAGAGGTAGACGGATAAAACCAAATAGCATCTGCCCCGAACCTCAGCGCCAGGACCTCAGCAGTCCTGTGCGGCCGTCTTTCGGAGGGGAACAGATTCTGGCACGCCCGGTGGGACCTCTTCCTCTTTCCACTCCACACTTTGTGTGTCGTCTTCGCGAACCAATCGCGGTTTGTTAAATGATTGCCTTCGGATTTCAAGTTGCTAAGATTTGGTCTTTTGTTTGGTACAGAACTCAAGCATTCAATGGCCACCAACTGCACCAACTGCTCGAAATGCCAATGCAACGGACGTTCCACCTCACCGAGAGGTGTAGCATATGGGCCCCAGGCGGCTTCCTTCCTGACTCTGCCGGTAGGCCAGGTGACTCAGGCCACCACCGGCTTGTTTTTCGGGACCATGGTCCCACCTATAAGCTTCTCTGCGCCGACATCCGCACCAGAAGCGAAAAAGAAGTCGGTATTCGACCGGCTCACTGCTACCACGACCCCTGTCAACGGGTCGCCTGCTACTGAACCAACAGCCTCCGTTTTCACCAGGCTGGGTCAGAACTATAAGGTGGCTGTCCCAAAGAGGGCAACAGCCGCTGCTTTGGAAGTCGTTAAAGCGGCTTCTCCTATCAGAGAGTCAGTCTTCACAAGATTGACGGTTCCTACTCCTCCCCCAGCTGGTCAGAAGGCGTCAGTCTTCGATAGGCTGACATCAACAGTTACCCCACGCTCAAACAGGGGGCAGCAAGAAACCATCTCGATTTCCGAGCCAGTCCCAACGGCTCGTCGTGCGTGACGTCGCCATTGGCAGCGAGTAAGGAAAGCAGGGGGCAACTCCCCCTCAGGGCTAACCCCACCTGCTCCGACGGTGGAGGTCAATGCTGCTGTTCCAACTGGGAACAGCTTTGAAATGCTGAGGAAGGTGAGAAAGAACTCCCCGGTTGCTACGTTGAAAAGGTCTCCTCCACCCACGGAAAAAGCTCCGGAGATGAAACAAGAACAGCCCCCTCAACGGCTGTCGTCGAAGATTTATAAAGTTTGGCGGAGGGTTCAAGACTCCGTGATTGACTCAGACCACTCCCGTCGCCAGAACAGGGCAAAGGAGGAAAAAGACAAGAATCGCCCCATTAAACAGCAGGGGGCAGCAAATTCTAGAATGCCCGCTTCAACGGCTCCTTCAACCTCAAAGGTCCATAAAAGGAAGAGGCCAGAAAAAACTCCCATGACACTGACAAAGTCTAAGAGCGGTGAACCTAAACGCCCCAAGTCAGGGGGCATCACAGTTCATACGGTCTATATGGCTTCGGGGAAAGAAGAAAGTCGTACTTCTACGGGTCACCGACCGCTTACCCGGTCAGTGACCAAGTCTCAGGAGAAGCAACAAAAGCTCCAGGAGATGATGACTACAATGGCTGCACTCACGGGGCCAAAAGAGAATCCTGAGACGTCCTTAGATGAACGCCAAGAAGAAGAGACCGACGCCGAGTTCCTTCGAAGAGTACTGGAAAAGAGGGACAAAGAGGCTGCTGAACAAGCAGCCAATATACAACGCATGGGCCTTCTCTTCCAGGATATGATAGGGATGATGATACAACCAGAATCCCCGACTGAAGAACCCCCGATCGTCCTTGGGGATGATAGGGGAGAAACATCAAACCTTCAGCCCGTTCTATCGACGGCTAAAGAAGACACAATCTCTAAAACAGATCTGGACGAATATATAGCCCAGCAGATAAAAGTTCATCACGCGGCCGAGGCAGCCGGCCACGTCGTGAAAACGGGGCGGCCATATCCGGGCTGGTATGACCAAATCAAATACCCGCCAGGTTACACAATTCCAAAGTTTCATGTCTACAAGGGGACCGGCAATCCCCATCAACATGTTGCCCAATTCAGGGCGCTTTGTGGTAACACTGGAGGCGACGACAAACTCTTGCTGCGCCAGTTTGTTGGAAGCTTATCAGATACGGCTTTCGAGTGGTATTCCGAGCTCCCCAACGACTCTATTAAAACCTTCGCAGAGATGGAGCTGCTCTTCACCCAACGCTTTGCAAGTGCCAGTGAGCGTACTCCGATGACGGCGCTGATTAACGCCAGGGTAAAGCCCGGCGAGACGTGGGTCCAGTACTCTATACGGTGGCGTAATTTATGGTCTAAATGTGAACAGCGTATAGAAGAAGCCCCTGCGGTGGGAATGTTTGTTGGAAGCCTTGATCCACAAGCAACCATTTCGCAGTTTATGATGTTCTTCAAGCCGACTTCTTTCCAGGCTTTGATCGACAAATTGGCGCAGATGGACCAGATGGGCCACAAACCCCCTCTCCCGAAGCCGGACTCTCGAAACGATAAAGGAAAGGGAAAAGCGATCATCGTCGCTAATGCCCAACAACAACCGAACGACTCGAAGCCGGTTGCTCGTCCAAATAATACGCGCCCATACGTACCCCTTGAGGACAGGATGGGACGTGCTTACTCCTTCCCCCGTGATAAAACGAGGAGGTTATTTGAGCTGGCATTGCGCAATAGGCTCATAAATCTGCCAGATCCAAAACGTCCGTC
This sequence comes from Agapanthus africanus, assembly GCA_030015575.1. Lineage (NCBI taxonomy): Eukaryota > Viridiplantae > Streptophyta > Magnoliopsida > Asparagales > Amaryllidaceae > Agapanthus > Agapanthus africanus. Next base: position 15,070,703 of record JASDDO010000014.1, read on the forward strand.
ACAACCAAGTGACGTTAACGAGCCTAATTACTGCCCTTACCATCGAGTGCTAGGACATCCGATCGAAGACTGTTACGTGTTCAAAAATTGGCTCGAAAACCAGTACCGTCAGGGCAAGTTTGCGCTATCTGACAAATGGAAGGTGAATCCTCCGCAGCCCCACACCTATAAGGGAACGAATACGCCGGGGGCAACATGCTCCGTCATTGAAGAAGCTCCCTGGGAGGTTGTATTATCAGCCAAAACGAGAAGAATGCTAAATGATCTGCAGACCTGTCCAGCGGTCAAGTGGAAGAACCCCTTGGAGCCGCAGGTTATAGAGGGGATGTTGAAACCACGTCCGACTCCGAAGGCCGATGGTGGTAGTTCGAGCGTTCATAACCAGCCGTCAAAATCTTCGAAAAAGAAGAAGAAGAAATCTAAGAAGCCCGTGAAGCCTGGCGACAAGCGGACGGACTTACAGAAGCAGATCGACGCACTGGATGAGTACAACCAAAAGGCGCGGACTCCCATTACGCTCCAAGATTTCCTTGATCACGTCTTTCGAAAAGAAGATGAGGAAGAAGCTTCATCGGATGAATTCGACGGAGATGTGGCAAGCTGTCATATGATCTCTCACTCGACCTCGAACGATGAAGGGACTTCTGGCACCAAAACGCCGGGGGCAAATACTGAGTCAAGGGTTCCGGAATTATCAATAGAAATGATTGACGCGTTTCTTAGTGAAGCTCGATTGAAAAGTAAAGCTGATCGAGAACGCGAGACGACGATATTCGAAACGGCCAAGCGTCAGCGACTTGAGGGAGGAGCTGAGATGATCCCACTGGAGCAAAATGCCTCCACCGCTGACAAAAGCCAATTCAAGATAAAAAAGAAGTTCGCTAAGGCCATATCGATGGGCATGAAGCTACCACCCTCAGAAGAAAAAGTTACTAGCGTGGTAGAAATGCACCCCTCTTATTGCTTATATCATCAGAAGGTCTCACATTCTACCCAAGAGTGCAAAGCGTTCGATAAATGGTGGCAAGGATACGTCACTAATCAACAACGCTTTAAACGGGAAAAGCGCAAGGTTCGTCGGGAGCAAAGAAACACGACCAAAGTGCTTGAAAGAACTGCCGGCAACTGTCACATGGTTAACACTACCAAGTCACAAGTGCCCACATTTGGGAGCGACTCTGATGAGGAACTAGAGATTGCCCCTCTCTTTAAAGAGTCAACTTCGGGAAAAGAAGAAGAACCGAAGTCTTGCGAAAATATACAGCTGCGGAATCGGACACTGCCTGAAAATAACCTCGGACCCTCGAATAGAAAAGATAAAGGGAAAGAGAAGGTCTCTGAAGACATCACTTTGGATGACCAAGTCGCGGAAGAGTTAACCGCCAAAAATCCGCCAAAGAGGAGTAAGGTGGATTACAATGTCTTAGCGCATCTGAGGAAGCTACCCTCACAACTCAGCATACTCGATGCCTTGTTACTATCAAAGGAAGCGAGAGACTCTTTGATTAAGGCGCTACAAGATCCGGACCAGTTCCAAGCCTTCTTGGCCGAAGAAAAGATGAAAGACGAATTGGAAGAAGTGCACACAGCCGACGTTGCTTTTGGTGATGAAGACCTTCTTCTCGGGACGTGTGAACACAACCGCCCTCTTTATGTCTCAGGATACTGCCATGACATAAAGATAGGTAAAATCTTGGTCGATAACGGATCGTCCGTCAATTTACTCAATGTACGAGTGTTAAAGGAGATTTGCATGAGTGTCCAACACCTCGCCCGAGACAAGATCACTATCTCCGGTTTCGACTCTCAATCCTCAAAGACTCTCGGATCTGTGATATTGACGTTACACTTCGGGTTGCTCGTCACAGACATCAAATTCCATGTTATAGATGCCAAAACATGCTACAATGCTCTGCTCGGCCGACCATGGCTACATGAATACAATATCGTCCCTTCTACACAGCATCAGTGCATGAAGTATTCCAGGGATGGCCTCGAGTACACTGTGGCCGGAGAGTTGAATCCGTTTTCCGTGAACGAGGTTCGCAAGTATGAAGATGCCAAATACTTCTTGCCGAGCTTCGAAGACACGGAAAGGTGTCACAAACCGGAGAACAAAACTAATGCCACCATCCCTGTCTTCGGCAGTGACACCGAGGAGGAGGATATAATTTATTCAGGTCCATCCCAATCTACCAGGCCAGGACCATCCGTTCCTTCGTTGATCTTTGGTAGTGATTCAGAGGATGAAGTTCATGCTATATTCCCTGCTCGGCCTTCGATACGGATTTCCGCTGATGAAGAGCGAAGTCTGCAGATAACCATGGTGCCACTTGAACATTACAAAGAACTGGATGTACTCGACACCAACAGCGTAGAAGAATTGCAGACATTCTATATCCCTCCCGGACGAAGAGGCGAGAAGGCAATCTTATTCTACCGTTCTGAAGAAAACAAAGTAGAAAAAGAAGTTTGGCATGGCACGGATCCCACGCTTGACAGGCTTCAGCCTATCCGTCTTCCCCGGTATTATACCGAAGGTTTGAAGAAACTGCTAAAACGCCAGGGGATGTCCTTCACACAGACCATTAGAAAAGCCAAATTCTATGACAAGGTCTGGAACATTCCCGGGACCCAATGCAAACTGCCTAACGGAAAAGTAGAAACCAAAGGGCTTGGGTACATCCGGCCAAAGAAGCGGGAGCCAGTAAACAGCTGTTATGCCATGTATGACTTCGATGAAGAGGCGGACGCTCAATGGGAGGACGCTAATCCTGAACCAGCAAAAGTTCCTGATACAAAACCGCCCAGTCCATCGTCCGAAGACCAGATGAGCAAACTTATAAGGGATGCGAGTCAAAAAGCCCGAGATGATCATGATCGTGAAATGACAATCTATGAGAAAGCTAAGACACAGCGCCTCCTCCAACAGGCTGTAAAGAACGAAGATGCCGCTCCTTGTCAACCTGCTACAAAAAAGGTGCGACGCGAGAACAAAAACAAGTCGAAAGGCAAGAGAGGCGCTCGACAACTACAAAGCAGAGCTAAGAAGCCGCGCATCCGAGAATCGAGCGTTATTGACTTAGCCCTCGGGAAGAAAATGGGTCGAGCATACTCTTTTCCTCGGAACAAAACAAGGAAAATATTCGATCTCGCTCTAAAACATCAAATGCTTACGTTGCCAGAGTCTAAGCACCCTGAACAAGCAGGCGAAGTCTCCAACCCAAAGTATTGCTTTTACCATCGAGTAGTAGGGCATCCGCTTGAAGATTGCTTCACCTTCAAGAATTGGGTTGAGGACCAATATCAGCTTGGCAAATTCGCGTTGTCTGACAGCTGGAGGGTAGCACCGCCGCAAAAACACGAACCCGAAAACACAAGAATAAAACCGACTCCACATTGGGATTGGCAGAAAATTCGCACCTGCCATGTGATAACAATGTTAAAAGAAGGGTCCGAAGACATGAACAACCTCCCTTGGTGTTTTGAAAGCGGCAGCGATGAGGTAATCTCAGAATTTCCCCCAGCTCCGAAAGAACTGGAAGACGGAATCCATACCACTGCAGATAATCTCGAGAAAATTGAGTTGGGGACGGAAAATGACCCGCGACCGACTTTCATCAGCGAACTGCTATCTGGAGAAAGGGTGGCTGCGTTAAAGGATGTGCTTCTACAGCATAAAGATTGCTTCGCGTGGAACTATTCCGAAATGCCGGGACTAGATCCAGAAATCGCTGTGCACAAATTGGCGATATCCCCGGACATCAAGCCAGTCAAACAAGCGCCGAGAAGAATGCGACTCGAGCTTGAGATGAGCATCAACGCCGAAGTCAAAAAGCTGATAGATTCAGGCTTCATTCAGGAAGTCCAATACCCTGAATGGATCGCCAACATCGTCCCGGTGATGAAGAAAAATGGGACAGTGCGCATATGCGTGGACTTCCGGGATCTCAATAAAGCCTGCCCAAAAGATGATTTCCCAGTGCCAGTCACCGAACTGATGATAGACAACACATCCACTCATGAGGTTTTCTCCTTCATGGACGACCCATCAGGGTATAATCAAATAAAAATGCACCCTGAAGATCAGAAGCACACAGCCTTCAGGACTCCGCTTGGTATATTTTGTTATAAAGTGATGCCCTTCGGTTTGAAGAACGCCGGTGCTACTTATCAGAGGGCCATGACGAAGATCTTCGACGACCTTATACACGAAATCGTCGAATGCTACATCGACGATCTCGTGGTCAAGAGCAAATCATACGAGGAACATCTCGAGCATCTGAAGACTGTATTTCAACGCCTTCGGCAATACAACTTGAAGATGAATCCTCTTAAATGTGCATTCGGGGTTTCCTCGGGCAAATTCCTGGGATTCGTCGTTCGACACTGGGGTATTGAAATAGATCCGTCAAAGATCAAAGCGATCATGGAAATGCCTCCGCCGAGGACTCTCAAACAGCTGCGGTCTCTCCAAGGAAAACTCGCGTATATACGGCGATTTATAGCCAACCTTTCAGGAAAGTGCCGTCCTTACAGCCACCTGATGAAGAAGGGAACCCCATTCGTTTGGGACCAAAAATGCCAAGGCGCACTGGATGAGATCAAGCAATACCTGCAAAACCCGCCGGTGTTGGCTGCTCCGGTTAAGGGGAAGCCTCTTATTCTTTATACAACCGCCCTCGAAGGTTCCTTAGGCGCATGATGGGCACAAGAGAACGATCAAGGGAAAGAAAGAGCACTCTACTACTTGAGTCGAGTCCTGCTGGGGGCAGAAAGCAACTACTCTCCCATTGAAAAACACTGCCTGGCGTTGATCTTCGCAATAACAAAGCTTAGGCACTACGCGTTGGCGCATGAGGTCCGTCTTATCTCAAAAGTCGACCCTCTTAAATATTTAATGTCAAAGGCCATATTGACGGGGAGACTCGCTAAATGGGCCCTGCTCTTGATGGAATTCTCGATAACGTATCAACCTCTCAAGGCAGTGAAAGGCCAGGCCATCGCCGACTTCCTCGCTGAGCATCCGATACCCGCCGATTCTCCTCTGAATTGCGATCTTCCAGACGAACATGCGTTCGATGCGATCGACGGTGATAATATCCGATGGGAGCTTTATTTCGATGGAGCATCTTCCATGAAGAAACGTAAACAAAGTACCCCTATAATTAAATCAGGGGTAGGACTCATCTTTGTAACTCCGCAAGGAGGGATAATGCGCTACGCCTTCTCCCTAACGGAGCCGAGAACAAACAATGAAGCCGAATACGAAGCTCTGATAGCAGGCCTCGAGATCGCCATTGACATGGGAATTGAAGATCTCCTCATATACGGTGACTCCCAATTGGTCGTCAGTCAAGTGAACGGCGATTACCAAACATGCAAACCGGTATTGGTAAAATACGGTGAAAAAGTGCAGCAACTGCTAACCCAAATTCCCTCTTACACTTTGGAAAGTATACCGCGCGCGGAAAACAGCAAAGCGGACGCACTGGCCAAACTTGCTAAAGAATTGGCTGACGAGAACCTCGATGACGTTAGAATCGTGATACAAAGCCGTCGAGTGCTCGCCCCAACAGAAATATCTCCGAAATCGTCTGAAGAAAAAGGAGCGAAAGAGGAGACAACCCTGCAAATAAAAGACAGGGAAAATACCGAGGAATGGAGAGAAGTCTTCATAGATTACTTCAAGTTCCACCGAATACCTGAAGAGGCATCCATAAGACATCAGCTCACGAAACGAGCTCTGTTTTTCGCCTTCGTCAATGATACTCTATACAAGAGGTCATTCGACTCTCTGTGGTTGAGATGCTTAGGACCTGACGAAGCGAGAAGGGTCGTCCAAGAAGTTCATGACGGACTCTGCGGTTCCCACCAAGCAGGCCCTAAGATGAAGTTGAAGATAAAGCGGATGGGCTACTACTGGCCCACGATGATGCAGGATTGCCTGGAATACGCGAGGCAATGTCATCCATGCCAAATTCATGGGGACTTCATCCATCAGCATCCCAATCCACTGCATCCAACAATGGCTAGTTGGCCATTCGAAATGTGGGGAACTGACATAGTCGGTCCCATCGAACCAGCATCGTCAAAGGGACATCGTTTCATCTTGGCGACGACTGATTACTTCTCCAAATGGGCGGAAGCAGTACCATTGAGGGAAGTGAAGACGGAGAACATCCTCCATTTCTTCAAAACGCATGTCATCTACCGGTTTGGAACCTCGAGAAGAATCATCTCTGATAATGGGCCAGCCTATCGAAGTCATAAAATTAGCCGTTTCGCACAGCAGCACAATATAGACTGGAGATATTCCTCAGTTTATAACCCGCGAGCTAACGGTCTAGCTGAAGCCTTCAACAAGACCTTGACAAAGATCATAAAGAAAACAGTGTCACGAAATAAGAGAGATTGGCACGAAAGATTGCAAGAGGCTCTTTGGGCGTATCGAACTACATTTAAAACGGCCACAAACACAACGCCATACGCGTTGGTATTTGGGACGGAAGCAGTACTCCCTCTCGAGATAGAATTACCTTCTCTACGAGTGGCAGTCCGCTACGAGCTGACGGACGAAGAAAATGCTCACCTTCGGTTTGAAGAGCTTGACGCCCTTGATGAAATCCGGCTTCTAGCACAACATAATCTGGAAGCCTATAAAGCAAAGATGACACGCTCATATGAAAGATTGAGCCGCCTGAGGACATTCCACCAAGGCGAACTCGTGCTAGTGGTCAAAAGGCCCATGATCCCCAATCGCGCCAAGCGGGGAAAGTTTGAGCCAAACTATGAAGGACCGTACATCGTTGATAAGGTCTACCAAGGTGGGGCCTATCTACTCATGGACATGCACGGTGAAAGGCCTTTCAGGCCAATAAACGGTCGCTTCCTAAAGAAATACTACGCTTAATGAGCCACAGCTTAGGTCAATGATAGATGACGACGACTATGTCCGCTCGCTATCTTCCTAAGCTCAAGCTCTATAAGCAGTAGCCGGCCTTCTCCATGATGGACCGAAATGTCTTTAAACTAATAGCAGACCGAAATGTCTTTAAACTAATATCGCAGCACCCTTGGGTTGACAAGATGAATAAAAATAATAAAAAAAATATATAATAAATAAATAAAAAATAAATAATAAAAAAAAAACGGTATGTCCATAAGCAAAGAGGGCACGGATGAAAACCCGAAAGGGCTCCGTGAGTAAAAACAGCAGGGCGACCGGCGAGTGTTTGTGAAAACCTGAAAGGGCGCAACCTCGTTAAAAGACACTTATAGGGTCCTCTCGACCTTATAAGGAGAAACCACCAGCGTGAGATCCTTACGACTCACAAAGGAGCAACACACTTAGGAATCCCCACGATTCCTAAGGAGAAAATACACTTGCGAGATCCTCACGACTCGTAAGGAGAACTCTCTTATGGGACCCTCACGGCTCATAGGATTTGAAAGTCTTAAGTCACAGAGACCTAAACCTGTGCTTAAGCAAACCCCCACAAACTTCCAATATTGCCCTACAAGCGGCTCATATTGACCCTTGTATACAATCCACGGGCATGAATAAACATTTCCCTAACTAAGTCCCATCTGAAACTAGGGATATGTTTGTATGGTAAACAACCCTTGTAAACCCTCTCGACTTACAAGGAGAAAGCCCTCCTGTAGGATCCTTACGACTTACAGAGAAACAAACACTTAGGGATCCTCACGACTCCTAAGGAGAAAATACACCTACAAGATCCCCACGACTTGTAGGGAAAAATACCTTCACGAGACCCTTACGGCTCATGAAGTCAAAAGCCTTAGCCGACAGGATCCTAACCCTGGTCGCTAAGCCTCCTTTGTTCGACAACGACAGAGCCAAATGATGATTCGCTCCTGGTAATATCCCAGTTGCAGCGGTGCTGATGCCGAAATCGGTGTCCAATTTCAGGTTTACGGTAAAAGCCAGTAGGCCGCACATGCATACGAAATAGCCGAAATGATAGGGCAACTTGCAATAAAAAGCAGCAAGTAAAAATGTATGCATGCAAAATAGCCGAAATGGTTGGGCAACTCACAATAAAAAGCAGCGAGTAAAAATAAAATAAATAGCCGAAACGATTGGGCACCGCGAAAAATAGCCGAAATGATTGGGCAATCGCGACTTTCGCGATATAAAAGCTGAAATGATAGAGCATCGCGGAAATAAAACAAAAAAATAAGAAATGATAAAACTTCGGCCCTACAGTTAAGATCATATCGATCCCTGTATACAATCCAAGGGCGTAAACAAAGAAGGAACCATGCCTCCCCAGCGGATTCCGTCAAACGACGAAACCAAGCCTCAACGGTTCATTTCAACCGAAGAAGCCAGTGACTCCAACGAAAGTTCCTCAACTCACGGATACAAACACTCCTTGACGAGAGCCTTCTGATCCGCGTCGACTCGCAGAGCCACCAGCGCCTCCGTGGGAACCCTCGACTCGTTTCAAACCCCAAGGACACAAATAATCCTTGGCGCTTGGGAAACAAATAATCCCTCGCAAAACTTCTCAACTCACGGATACAAACACTCCTTGACGAGAGCCTCCTGATCCGCGTCGACTCGCAGAGCCACCAGCGCCTCCGTGGGAACCCTCGACTCGTTTCAAACCCCAAGGACACAAATAATCCTTGGCACTTGGGAAACAAATAATCCCTCGCAAAACTTCTCAACTCACGGATACAAACACTCCTTGACGAGAGCCTCCTGATCCGCGTCGACTCGCAGAGCCACCAGCGCCTCCGTGGGAACCCTCGACTCGTTTCAAACCCCAAGGACACAAATAATCCTTGGCGCTTGGGAAACAAATAATCCCTCGCAAAACTTCTCAACTCACGGATACAAACACTCCTTGACGAGAGCCTTCTGATCCGCGTCGACTCGCAGAGCCACCAGCGCCTCCGTGGGAACCCTCGACTCGTTTCAAACCCCAAGGACACAAATAATCCTTGGCGCTTGGGAAACAAATAATCCCTCGCAAAACTTCTCAACTCACGGATACAAACACTCCTTGACGAGAGCCTCCTGATCCGCGTCGACTCGCAGAGCCACCAGCGCCTCCGTGGGAACCCTCGACTCGTTTCAAACCCCAAGGACACAAATAATCCTTGGCGCTTGGGAAACAAATAATCCCTCGCAAAATTCCTCGACACACGGATACAAACACTCCTTGACGAGAGCCTCCTGATCCGCGTCGACTCGCAGAGCCACCAGCGCCTCCGTGGGAACCCTCGACTCGTTTCAAACCCCAAGGACACAAATAATCCTTGGCGCTTAGGAAACAAATAATCCCTCGCAAAACTTCTCAACTCACGGATACAAACACTCCTTGACGAGAGCCTCCTGATCCGCGTCGACTCGCAGAGCCACCAGCGCCTCCGTGGGAACCCTCGACTCGTTTCAAACCCCAAGGACACAAATAATCCTTGGCGCTTGGGAAACAAATAATCCCTCGCAAAACTTCTCAACTCACGGATACAAACACTCCTTGACGAGAGCCTTCTGATCCGCGTCGACTCGCAGAGCCACCAGCGCCTCCGTGGGAACCCTCGACTCGTTTCAAACCCCAAGGACACAAATAATCCTTGGCGCTTGGGAAACAAATAATCCCTCGCAAAACTTCTCAACTCACGGATACAAACACTCCGTGACGAGAGTTTCTTTGACTCACCTCTCGGGCAGTAAGGATTCAAAAACTTGCTTCCTAAAAAATGGGACCCTGCAAGTCAATCCTAAATGGTCTCTTGCATACTATTCACGGGTCTCACTCTCTGAAGTCGATTCTCGACAAGGAGGGAAACAACCACTTACGAATCCTCTCGACTCGTAAGAGGGAAAATTCTCTTATAGGATCCTTACGACTTATAAGAGAAAACCACACTTAGAAATCCTTACGATTCCTAAGGAGAAAACCCACCTACGAGATCCTCTCGATCCGTAGGGAGAAAAGTCTCCATGAGACCCTCATGGCTCATGGAGTTGAAAAGTCTTAGGCAGCCGATCTGAACCTGCGACCTAAGCCATCACTGATTCTTAGGAAAGTCAAGATGCATGCCCTACTATCCGTCAACCATGTTCGCTAAGGTGATATGCTGATAATAAAGGAGGGAAAAGACCAAGAAATGACACATTACAGAAAAGGTGTATCTTTTATTCGTAAACTTGATCAAATACAGGATACATTATGTCAAAGGATAAAAAAAAAGTATATACATATACATTCTTTTATTTATAAGTACGAATGATACAAAAATGGATAGCTACTGAGGAGGAAGTGTCTTTAGTAAGTTCACAAGCTGCTCTCGCACTTCCTTCAGCACTTCCTCTCGAGTGACAGCCGCGGCCACCTCCGCCTCCACCTGAGCCCGTTGTTGCAAGGAAGATGAAAGTTGCTCCTCTACCGCCTTCTGGGCTGCTTCCTGGCTGGCTGAAGCTCGCTCGACAACGTGAAGTTTATGCCTCAATGATAATCCTTCGGAGAGACATTGCAGGAGGCCCTCAAAGATAACCTTCAGCCGTGCAGCATTGGCCTCCACCCGAGCATGCAGTTGAGCGGACCTGCTCGAAGCATCATCACGCTCCTTGCGTCTTGAAATAACCTCTTGTTCGAGATGGCGGAAGTAAGAAGCGCTCTGCTCAATCCACGCAGTCCTCTGATTATTGGCAGCCACAGTCTCGGGAGTGGGACGCAACGACTCCAATTGAAATAGGCAACCCTCGATCTCCTTACAATGGTTAACCCAGGATGCAATTATGCTCTCATTATGAAAGTTCACGAGTACTGCTAGCATCGGGTTAACCACCATAGCGAAGTCGGCGGCAAATGTAGGAGCTTCAACATCGAGTTCCTCGACATAATCACTTAACATGCGCAGACTATTCGCAGCGCCCTTTGAAGACAGACTCCTCAGATAAGGACCCGCCGGCATTGTGACGCGAGGTTCGAAGGACGCCGAAGCCAGAACGACAGCTGAAAGAGACGGGATGCGATCAGATAACAGTACAGAAAATAGAGAGAGGAAAGTTACCAATATGATGGTCATTGTACCAGTTAAGACAGGTGGCAAGGTCGGAAGGGCTGGTGGTACGGCTGAGCTTTTATCCCCTTCTTCAATCTGTAGCACTGCAGTTGAGATGAGAAAAAGAGGTTAGAGACAATTTCATCAATAAAAAAAGAGGAGAGAGAGAGGAAGAATGTTAGCAGAAATTATACTTACCAACGCCACCAGGGGAGGAAGCAAGCTTAGATGGGAAGGAGAAATATGGGAGCAACATCTGATGTACATGATCAAAAAGCGCTCCTGAGAACACGACAGTGTGACTTTAGTACGCGAATTAGATATCTGGAAAACAAGATTAATAAATCGTAAACATATACCTTCCAACATCTTCGAGGGTATGAGAGAAGGTTGAGAGGTGACCACCGCCAAAGCGGTCATCGAAGGCGCTCCCTCGAGCAGTGGGGCATCGGCACTAGCTGCGCCTGCATCACGAAAAGGTGGACTTGTCAGAAATGGTTCTAAAGTAAAGAAAAGCAGCCACTTAGGGTTTACCTGAGGAGCTCCCGGCTGAAACGGAGGCGACTCCCTCCTCTATCGACATAAGACCACCGCCTGTAGCCTCATCGCCCGACTCGATGGGGACCGTTGTCGTGCTCGCGAGACCTGGAGACGGCGGAGGACCATAGATGGGGAGGGCAATGACTGGAGTATTGCCAGATTCCAGAGAAGGAGCGGTTGGTTCGTCCTCGGGAATCATGGCCACCTCGCCCACTACTCTCTCAGGTTCAATAGTGGCGGTCGTATCGTCCACCATCGCCAGGGGATCGCCGGCCTCGAGCACTTCATTCGCCACCACCCTGGACTCAGCTATGATGATCATATCATCTGCCCCCGCTTCAGGTTCGGCATCAATGACCTTCTCAGTGGTAGGCCCCTCGACCTCCACTCCAGGCTCCATGGCCTCAACAATATTACCTACTGGCGGCTCGAGTTCGGCAGGCATCGCCCCCTCCGTTCCCCTCGGGTCAACGGTTTCCGCCTCTCCCTCGATCAGACTTGGCCCTGCAAAGATAAGAGATATAAGGACCAATGACATTAAAATCCTTATAACAAAAACTCTGAGAGAAATATTACCTGAAGCGGATTTGCCATTTACGCTCCGAACTGCTCGCGCCACCTCTCTACGGGCGGTAGATAGGGTGACAGGGGCCTCTTCGGAGGGAGTATCAGCTCGAGGGGCGGCGCTGGGTCCCGCTCCCATGGCCAAGGCAGCCCTGCGCGCCTTCGCCTCACGCCTCAACCGCTTTCTCTCCTCCCGAGCGGTTATGAGGGACCTCTGTGACGCCTCCCTCAAGGCATCATCATCTTCATTCAGGGAGGCCTCCAGAGCCTTTAAGGCATCTCTCATCGGCTTTTCAAGATGAGCCCCATGCGGTGTCCCAGAGGGAACAGGAACATCGGCCGCTGTTAGAACATCTGCGTCGCTAGGAGGGAGCGGCATTGAGGTCCCTGCAATTAAAATGGAAAGGTTAGATCGACCATAACGCAAGAAAAATGAAAAATTCGATGAGTCGAAACTTACTAAGGCCGACAGATGCCCTGGCACGTTCCTCCTCCTGAAAGGTCTTCAGAGAAGCGCAATGGCTTCTTCATCAGTGACGCCTGTTAAAAGAAAAGAGAGAAAAGCGTTAGTCAAAAATAATGAAATAAGGAAGAAAATACGTTACAGTAAAGAAAGAGTGACTAGTAGTTACCTGATTGCACAAGCTTAGCCAGCCACGCATCACGCTTCACCAGCCATGCTGAAGCTCTGAGAGTAGCTTCCAAGTCTGTATCGTCCGGCGGCGGCATCACTAATCCCGCGTTAGTCCCATATTCGAGCAGACCCTCGGAATAAGGAGCGTGGGGTTCCTGGCCGAACGCAACGTCCGCGGCGAAGAGCGATTTCTTTTTCTTTTTCCCTCCAGCCCTAGGCTCACGGGGAAGCGACTTACGCTTGGCAGCCGCTTTGGGACGACGGGTCCCGATGTCCGCACCCGCGCCAGACTCCGGCGAGGGTACAACCACTGTTTCCGCCTGAGCGCGGGGTGCAGGAGATGCATCCGCGATATCGGGGAGCGGTAATTCATGTGGAGGACTTTGCGCGCGTGATGGTCTGCTCCCAGCATCTTTTAAGGGAGCGACTATTGGAGTCCTTGGCACCAGAGGAGCGCTGCGATCGCTACCTGGAGGTGCACCCTTACGGTCGATCAGCAACCGTCTTTCCTCCTTTATGACCGCTCCCGTCGAATGACTATACCATTCGGTGTATACCCTAAGGAGACGGGGAGCACAAGCCGGCTCACTGATAAAGAAGTAAGAGCCCGTGTTTAGACGCATGAAGTGATGCAGCGCCCTCTCTATCCCTTCTTCGTTCGCGGCAGGTTCCGATAAAAAGGCCTCCAGCGGTACCCCTTGGTTATAGTTCAGCTGTTGGGCGAAACGATGCGGGTTATATCTCATGAAGATCGCTCCCCCGTCTTGCCTAAACACCAAAAAGCCCGGTCTGATAGAGTATAAGTGAAGGGTCTCCCGGGCCGTTAAAATCGAAGCGCCGTCCTTGAAAGTGTCTTGCAATGGCCGCACTGCAGTAGCGGACGTTTTTCCAATGGTCAGCACCTTGTCAATAAAAGACACACCGGCTCCAACGGTGTGGGAACGAAGGAGTAAACTCCTGGCATCTCGCGGCGATGGATTTACGATTGATGCGCCGATCAACTGTAAAAGGCGAGGAAAAATGCACCTTTCGTAGAATGAGGGCCTTTTATGCATGCCGAAAACACCCGCTGTATGTAGTTCGAGCCACGACATGAAGTAGTGCATTGGGAAAACCATATGCAACGCCCCAGGCTCATTAGCATCTGCCGCTCGGCTAAGGCCGTGATATAAATGTGCCAAGCCGGCGATCCCAACGGCCACCTTTACCCCGATAATCATTCGGTGGGCCGGGTAAAAAACAGAGGGCCGCATGCGGTGAGAATGCATTGGAAGTGCAAACCAACTCAGCCAAAGCCCAAGAAATCCCAAAAAGAAGGCCTCCTCGTCCATCTCGGGGGCTGCAACTTCTGCAAAAGACATGGTTGAAGAGTTGGGAAGAAAAAAGTCCTTCTGATCTATGTCTCTCGCTGGCAGGTTATCCAAACCTAAGCCGAAAGGATCCTCAAGGTAGGCAAACTTGGCAGTCTTCGCCGAAAGGACGTTTGGATGAAGGAACCGAGCAATAAAATCCTCAAAATTAACTCCACGGCTCCCATGCTCAACGAAAAGGGCCTCATAGATGTTCAACACCTTGATCAGACTTGGAAACTGATGTTGAACAGCGTTCTCCGGCGTGAGCTCCCTTACCATCGGCTTAGCCCCATAGATGTACTCATCCGGCGGGAGCAATTCCTCATAATGCTCCCCCATAGCCGGTAGGCCAGACACCTCCGTAAACTCTTCCAGCGAAATGGACACTTCCCGATCCATGGCAAGGAAAGTGTGAGTAGGAATGTTCCACTGCTCCAGGAAGGCCTTGAACCACCAAGTAGGAAGCGTAGGATACTGGAAGAGAGAGACGTAGACTGCGGTGTACAGTCCTAGTCTTATCAACTGTGACTTCCTCGTCGACAGGATATACCGGGCCCACGGCAGATAGCCAACCGGGTGGCGGGGGATTAGACCAATGTTATATGATTGCCCCCAAGGTCTCGCCTCGCCCTGACAGATACGGCGTCCTAGGATGTCCAAAACCATCGGACGCTGGACCGGGATGGCATCTATGGCCGGATGAAGAAAACCCTTCGATGTCCAATCCGTCATCTCCGCGGCATACTGCACCGGGGGTGGGCTGGCGTAATGAATCGCCGTTATGGGCTCCGACGGCACCGCACATGTAAAGCTGCGCCGACCCATAATAATTTGATTGTACCACGACCCCCAAAGGTGGAGACTCTTATACTCCGGGTCGTACGCCTTGATCATGGCCAAGACCTCGCGATCCAAAGGCGCCTTTGGAAACCCCTCCTCTGAGCGGACAAACGGGAATGAAGTGTCTTCAGACATGATCGCTGCAAAAAGAGCAATGTAGCTGTCAGTGTTGAATCCCAACGTTCGGCATTGAAAGAAGAAAATGCATCAATTAAAATTAAAATCAAGATTAATTAATCACACCGCACCACAGTGCAGTGAGTAGGAGACCAAAGAGGGACCCATGAAATCTAAATGACAATACGTCAATCAATAAGACAAACTCATCATTGGATGAGATTGTCAGTTGGTCCCTAAGGGGAACATTCCTATAATAAAAAAAAAGGGGGAAAGAATCCCTAGAGACAAGGAAGAAATCTCCTCTTTCAGAGCAAAGCTCTGTCACAGAATGACACTTGTCAAATTCTGATCTCAAAAGAGTAAAATTCTTTAAAAAAGGAGCTTAGCCCTGTAACATTCAAAAAAAAATGTTCAAAAAAAAATGTGTGTTGAAAATAATTTTAAAATTAAAATTTCTAGAATCTTCAAAGATCCATGAAAACTTACGAAAAAGTTCTTTGCCTTTCAGATCTAAAAGATCTGCATTTGATCCAAGAGCAAAGCTCTGTTCATGGGTTAAAACCCATGAAAGATCTCTGTGGATCTGTAAGTTCTTGTAGAGCAAAGCTCTGTTTATGAAACCCCAAGGGGGACCTCTTTAGATCGGAGGATCTGTAAAAGACAAGCTCTATTAATTAATTAAAATATTTAATCTGAGATTAAGTTTACCTAAAATTTTCTAACTTAGAAAATAAGAGCAAAGCTCTAAAGTTCTGGAAACGAGAGCAAAGCTCTGAAGTCTTAAGCAAGAGCAAAGCTCTGGAAAATCAAAACCTAATGGTGAGATTTTCTAAGGGTCAAACGCCCAATTTATAAGGCGCTTGCGCCTCTTGAGATTCCCCCTTGATCCAACGGTCAGGAAGGTGGCCACCGTTGCACTCACGTGTGCGCCACGTGAGCGCAACGGTGGGGGGGCATTTGTTTCGCCCAATTAGAGCAAAGCTCTGTTTGAATTCAAAATTCAAATTTTTGAAGCAGAGCTTCAAGTCCCGCGCGCAGCGCCCAAGAAAGCGCACCCAATCAGAGCAAAGCTCTGATTGAAGGAAGCAACGCTTCAACTGCACTGCACGCTGCGCTGCGCGACACGCGTCAGCGCAGATGCGCTAGCACAGTTGCGCTGCGCTCTGCGCTGCGCGACACGCGTCAGCGCAGATGCGCTAGCGCACTTGCGCTGTGCTCTGCGCTGCGCGACACGTGTCATGCGCTGGGGCATCTGCGCCAAACTGAATTAAGATTTGTATGAAATCTTTTCTGTTCTTTCCAGAACTAGAAGATTTTCTTCGGCCTTTGGATCAAAGATCCAGCAGTGGGAAAACTCCCAAAAATCACTCAGGAAAGATCCTGTTAACAAATTCAACAGATTTGTGGTCACTATAAATAGGACCCTAAGCCTCAATTCAAAGGCATCAAGAATTTTCTCGAAAAATCAAGAACTCTAAGCAGAGAAAACTCTGAGAAGATCTCAAGAAAAAGGTAAAGAACCTTCGTGAAGTAGAAGAAAGGCCTTCTAATAGATCATTGATCTAAAAATAAAATGAATGATCTTTATACAAAAAAAAACAGTGCTTTGCACTTCTTGTGAACCTTCGGTTCTTTAAAAACAAAATAATAATAAAAGAATAAAAGAATAGTGCTTTGCACTTTTAAGAACCTCTGGTTCTTCGAATAAGGAAGAAATCTATTTTTCTTTGATCTAATTTAGATCAAGAAATTAAATAGTGCTTTGCACTTCCCTTCTTGAATCTAAAAAGATTCTTAGTGCTTTGCACTTCCAAGTTGCGCCGTTGCGCTCGTAAGAGAACGCCACGTGTCGGCTATAAAACCACTTGCGCTAAGCGCCCTTAAGATAGAGCTTTGCTCTCTGGAATTGGCGCAACTCGCTGAGAGCGCGCCACGTGTCAGCAGCGCAATAGCGCAGCGCAACAGCGCATCGCACTGCGCTAGTGCGCTTGCGCTCATCAGAGCACGACACGTGTCATCACCATATGGACTTGCGCTCATTACTTAGCGCAAAGCGCAGATGCATTAAAAAGGGCCAAGCCCAATTAAGAGAAGGCCTAACAGGCTCAATAAAGCGCAAATGCATTATTTTAAGGGGCAGAGCCCAAATCAAAACAGATGCTTTGCATCATTTATAAATGGGCAGAGCCCAAACAGAATATCCAGAATGCTATGCATTTTAAAAGAGGCAGAGCCCAAACAAAACAGATGCATTGCATCATTCATAAATGAGCAGAGCTCAGAATAAATTGATGCTCTGCAGAGCCTAAACAAAAAAATGGAAGAAATGCAATGCATTACTTAATAAAGATGTCGAACTGGACTTAGCCCAATCGTGGCCATAAGTCCTTAAATTAAATTGACCGAGCAAAATGGCTCTCCTAAGTCAATCTACGCCTGGTTCGAGGGTACATCTCCGAACTCCTTTGACATTTGTCGCTGTAATTCCTCAACGACGTCAAAGAGGTGACGGGTCCCAACGACCACTCATCTAATATTGGACCGAAACGTCCTTAAACTAATATTCATTCCAAAATGAGAATTTTGGACCGAAACGTCCCTAAACTAATATTGGACCGAAACGTCCCTAAACTAATATTGGACAGAAACGTCCCTAAACTAATATCGGACCGAAACGTCCCTAAACTAATATCGGACCACCACGTCCCTAAACTGGAACATGGACCACTACGTCTTTAAACTGGCGACGGACCGAAACGTCCCTAAACTAATATTGGACCACCACGTCCCTAAAACTGGCGACGGACCGCCATGTCCCTAAACTGGCACAATAGGGCCCAAACGCTCTTTTGTTGGATCTAAACGGTCCCGTCTAAGTTGATCTTAACCCCAAATACGGTTAACGTGTCCTTAGATATTCAAATAAACGATAAAGCTCCAAATTAACTTTGGTTCAAGGGTACATCTCTGAACTCCTCAGACGCCTGTCGTTGTAATCCCTCAACGACGTCAGAGAGGTGACGAGTCCCGACGGCCGGATAATTAAATCAATCATGATGTTAAGTTGATCTTAGTCTAAAACAAGACTAACGTATCCTTAACGAACGTTTAAGTCGATCTTAGTCGCAACGCGACTAATGCATCCTTAAACTAAAAACGCCAAACCTAAATCTAACTAAATACGGATTTGGACTAATCCACGTCCTACGGGTGACGACATCACTCAGTCTCCGTATACAATCCACGGGCAATCACAAACAAAACAAACACACACGACACGAAGTGAAATTCTGGAGAAGGAGAAAGTTGTTACCGCGACGCGGTAGCGTAATTAACTGCAGGGGCTTGCGCCTGCAGGGAAGAGCGTCCCCACAATCAAAAACCCCTCACCTTGAGGGGGAATCTGACGAAGTCTGCTACATCGGCCGCATCCGTCTAAACCTCCGACACCAGGTGCCATAAATCAACTTGGCATCTTCGGAGAGGTAGACGGATAAAACCAAATAGCATCTGCCCCGAACCTCAGCGCCAGGACCTCAGCAGTCCTGTGCGGCCGTCTTTCGGAGGGGAACAGTGTTGGCGCATGAGCTCCATCTCATATCGAAAGTGGATCCTCTCAAATATTTGATGTCAAGAGCCATATTAACGGGACGGCTCGCTAAATGGGCCCTACTCTTAATGGAATTCTCGATAACTTATCGACCTCTCAAGGCAGTGAAAGGCCAGGTCATCGCCGACTTCCTCGCCGAGCATCCGATAACCGCCGATTCTCCTTTGAACTACGAATTGCCCGACGAGCACGCGTTTGACAAGATCGGCGGGGAGAGAGGAGAGAATGATACCCGGTGGGAACTCTATTTCGATGGATCATCTTCCATGAAGAAGCGCAAACAAAGCACCCCCATAATCAAATCAGGGGTAGGCCTCATCTTTGTGACTCCACAAGGATGGATAATGCGCTTTGCCTTCTCCTTGACAGAGCCAAGGACAAACAATGAAGCCGAGTATGAAGCCTTGATAGCAGGTCTTGAGATCGCTGTCGATATGGGAATTGAAAGCCTCCTCTTATACGGAGACTCCCAACTCGTCATTAGCCAAGTAAACGGCGACTATCAAACGTGCAAACCAGAGTTGGTGAAGTATGGCGAGAGAGTGCAGCAACTGCTGACTCAAATTCCTTCCTACACCCTGGAAAGCATAACGCGTACGGAAAATAGCAAAGCGGATGCATTGGCCAAACTCGCTAAAGAACTGGCCGACGAGAACCTTGATGATGTGAGGATCGTTGTGCAAAGCCGTCGGGTTCTTGCACCGGCAGAAATATCTCCGAAGTTGTCCAAAGAAAAGGGAGCTACCGAGCAAACGGCCCTACAAATAAAAGACCAGGAAAAGGCTAAGGATTGGAGGGAAGTCTTTATAGACTACTTCAAATCCCGTCGAACGCCTGAAGATGCGTCCTCAAGACATCAGCTCATGAAACGATCTCTATCTTTTGCCTTCGTCAATGATACTCTGTATAAGAGATCATTTGATTCTCTGTGGCTAAGATGCCTGGGACCTGAAGAGGCAAGGAGAGTCGTCCAAGAAACTCACGACGGACTCTGCGGTTCTCACCAAGACGGGCTGAAGATGAAACTAAAGATCAAAAGGATAAGCTACTATTGGCCCACGATGATCCAAGACTGCCTCGAATACGCGAAGCAGTGCCACTCATGCCAGATTCACGGGGACTTTATCCATCAGCATCCAAATCCGCTACACTCAACGGTGGCTAGCTGGCTGTTCGAAATGTGGGGAACTGACATAATCGGCCTCATCGAACCAGCATCGTCCAGAGGACATCGGTTCATACTGGCAACGATCGATTACTTCTCCAAGTGGGCAGAAGCAATACCACTAAGAGAAGTGAAGACGGAGAATATCCTCCATTTCTTCAAGACACACGTCATTTATCAGTTTGGCACTCCACGACGGATTATCTCGGATAACGGACCAGCCTATAGAAGCCACAAGATTAGCCGCTTCGCACAGCAACATAATATAGACTGGAGATACTCTTCGGTCTATAATCCCCGAGCTAACGGTCTAGCTGAGGCTTTCAACAAGACCTTTACGAATTTCGTGAAAAAGACGGTGTCTCGAAATAAGAAGGACTGGCACGAGAGACTGCATGAAGCTCTCTGGGCATATCAAACTCGTTCAAAACAGCCACGAACACAACACCATATGCATTGGTATTCGGCACAGAAGTAGTACTCCCCCTCGAGACAGAGTTACCCTCTCTACGAGTAGCGGTTCACTATGAGCTAACAGACGAAGAAAATGCTCACCTTAGGCTTGAGGAGCTTGACGCCCTTGATGAAACCCGGCTCATGGCACAACAGAATCTGAAAGCTTATAAAGCAAAGATGGCGCGCTCATATGAGAGATTGACTAGGCCTAAAACATTCCGCCAAGGCGAACTCGTGCTAGTGGTCAAAAGACCTATGATCCCCAATCGTGCCAAACGGGGGAAATTCGAGCCGAACTATGAAGGCCTGTATATCATAGACAAAGTCTACCAGGGTGGGGCTTACCTGCTCAGGGATATGCATGGCGAAAGACCTTTCAGGCCAACAAACGGTCACTTCCTAAAAAAATACTAAGCTCGACAAGTCACGGCCTAGGTCAACGATAGATGACGATGCCTATGTCCGCTCGCTATCTTCCTAAGCCCAAACTCTATAAATAGTAGCAGGATATGGACCGAAACGTTTTTAAACTAACGATGGACCACTATGTCCTAAAACTGGCTATTGACCGAGACGTCGATAAACTACTACGGACCGCGGCATCCCAAGGCTGACAAAAAAAATAAAATGGTATGTCCGTAAGCGAGATGAGCACAGATGAAAACTCGAAAGGGCCCTGTGAATAAAAACAGCAGGGCTACCGGCGAGTGTTGTGAAAACCCGAAAGGGCGCAATCTCATTAAAAGACACTTGCAAGGTCCTCTCGACCTTATGAGGAGAAAATATCTGCGTGAGATCCTTACGACTCACAAGGGAGCAACACACTTAAGGATCCCCACGATGCCTAAGGAGAAATTACACTTACGAGATCCTTACGACTCGTAAGGAGAATTCCCCTTTGAGACCCTCACGGCTCATAGGATTCAAAAGTCTTAAGCTACAGGGATCTGAACCTGTTCTTAAGCCATCACAACCTCCAATTTTGCCCTACAAGCGGTTCAATGCCGACCCTTGTATACAATCCACGGGCACGAATAAACATTTCCCTAACAAAGTCCCACCCGTGACTGGGGATATGCTCATATGGCTGTTCTCCGCCGAAAGACGCGACCAGGACGTTGGGACGTCCGGCCTGAATTTCGAGGGCAGATGCTATTTGGTGCTATCCGTCCACCTTTCCGAAGATGCCAAGTTGATTTATGACACCATGTATCGAAGGTTTAAACGGATGCGGCTGATGTAGCAGACTTCATCAGATTCCCCCTCGTTGAGGGGTTTTTGATTGTGGGGACGCTTTTCCCTGCAGGCGCAAGCCCCTGCAGTTAATTACGCTACCGCATCGCGGTAACAACTTTCTCCTTCTCCAGATGGTCACTTCGTGTCGTGGGTGTTTGTTTTGTTTTTGGTTGCCCGTGGATTATATACGGAGACTAATTTATGTTGTCGCCCGTAGGGCGTCGATTAGTCCAAATCCGTATTTTCTTAGATTTGGGTTTTGGGTTGGGTTTAAGGATCGTTAATCTCATTTGAGACTAAGATCAATTTAAACGTTTGTTAAGGATACGCTAGTCTAATTTTTAGACTAAGATCAACTCAACAGTTGCTAAGGACACATTAGTCTAATTTTAGACTAAGATCAACTTAACGGTTTGTTAAGGATACGTTAGTCTAATTTATACTAAGATCAACTTAACAGGATCATTTAGATCCAACAAAAGAGCATTTGGGCTCTATTGTTTTAGTTTAGGGACATTGCGGTCCATAATTAGTTTAAAGACATTACGGTCCAATATTAGTTTAAGAACATCTCGGTCCAATGTTAGCTTAAGGACATCTCGGTCCAATATTAGTTTAAGGACATCTCGGTCCAAGGTTAAGGACATCATAGTCCGTGAGTTTAAAGACATCACAGTCAAGGTTAAGGACATCATAGTCCGTGGGTTTAAAGGGACCCCACAGTCCGAGGTTAAGGACATCATAGTCCATGAAATGTATGGTTATCGGGACCGGTCACCTCTCTGAAGACGTTGAAGGATTACAACGACAAATATCAGAGGAGTTCAGAGATGTACCCTTGAACCAAAGTTGATTGGGAGATCTGTAGTCCAATTTGGAACTAAGATAAATTAATTAGATTATGAGCATATTGACTCAGTTAAATCTGAATTGAGGACTTATGGCCAATTTGGGCTAAGTCCAATTAAGTTTGGAATGTTGGCCCTTTGTTGGCCTGTTGAACATTTGTCAGGGTTCAGCCCCTTATTATTTAGCAATGCTAAACAAGAGTTTGAGGGCTCTGAGAACATTTTGTCTTTGAGCATTAAACATTATAGCTCTGGATTTAAAGGCTCATTTGAAGGGGATATTTGCTTCTGAAAAACTTAGCCAATTTGGGCTAAGCTGGTTTTAGAATAATGTTAAACACTAAAAGACATCTTGCGGTCACGTGTCCTCACGTGATGTATTTAAAACAGTGTTAAACACTGGAGACAAAATGCTTAAAATAGTGTTAAACACTAGAAAGGAAAGGGTCACGTGGGGCGCCTGAGATGGGGCCAGACCTCCTTTATTTTGTTATCAGAATATTCAAATAAGTGTTAAACACTTTTAACCTTCAGGCCATAACGTGTGGGCACATGATGGGTATCTATGTATTGATTATTGAAGTGTTTATTAGGGGTCGTGTGGGGACACGTGAGGGCGCCCAAAGTCTATTCTGCCTTTGGCTTTATTCCCTTTATTTTGAGGGTCACGTGTGAGCATGCGAGGCATTGCCTCCAAGCTTTTCTTTCTCATTTTAAAGGATCTGTTTTAGGGGTCATGTGGTGACACGTGAGGGCGCCCAAAGTCTATTCTGCCTTTGGCTTTATTCTCTTTGTTTTGAAAGTCACGTGGGAGCACGTGAGGCATTGCCTCTGGGCTAGTTCCTTCTTATTTTGAGGGGTCCGTTAATGGGTCACGTGGGGGCACGTGACCTAGTTTTGTTCTTTCTTTTTTGATCATTGAGGATGGGGGTCACGTGTTACCACGTGACCAAGTTCCTTACGTGCATGGAGAGCTTTAAGTCTCTTATTTTAAGAATTAAATTCTCTGTAGGGTTAAACCCTAATTCTGTTTTAGAGGAATTAAATTCTTATGTATATGGAAGAATTAAATTCTTATGTAGGGTTAAACCCTAGTTCTGTTCTTTTAGAGGAATTAAATTTCTATGAATTTGGGAGAGTTAAATTCTCTTATAGGGTTAAACCCTAGTTTTATTTGGAGTAATTAAATTCCTATGAATTTGGGAGAATTAAATTCTCATATACGGTTAAACCCTAGTTCTGTTTTAGAGGAATTAAATTCCTGTGAATTTGGGGGAATTAAATTCCTTAAACTCAAATTCTCCCTCTGGGTCTTGGATCTGCATGGCAGAATCTCCCTGATGAGAATTAAATTCTCAACTTGTGCGGAGATCTGCTTTTGCAGATCTTCAACCAAAGGAAGAACTAAGTTCTTATTCAGAAGAGTTAAACTCTTAAACTTGAGAATTAAATTCTCTTTTATTTTATGGAGCTTAGATCTCTTTCCCCTTTCTCACCTAGGGTTTCTTTTCTCTGAAAGGAATTTCTTTTCTCTATTGAGAATTAAATTCTCATCTCTTTTCTCTCTGTTGTTGTTTTTCTCCAGAAAATCAAGATTCTAAGGGTCTCTTCTCTTCTCTTCTTGGCTCCTATTTATAGGAGAAAGAAAAGAATCAATTTGTTTAGTGAATTTTTCATTGAAAGATTTTGGTTGTTTTTGTAACTAACATGATCTTTTACATCACTCAGTGAATTTTATTCACCATTGGATTTTTAATCCAGAAGATATTCTGTTTGTTATTTTTGGTGAATTTCAGAGAAATCTTTCCTTGTATAAAATCTTTCAATAAATTGGTGATTTTTAATCACCAATGGATTTTTAATCCAACGGTGCTCCACTTTACAGAGCGCGATCTTTTTGTTTGGAAAGATCTAAGGAAATATTAGGATTTTGATTTCCCTTAATTAGAATTTAATTCTATTAGTTTAGAAGGTTTAAAAACCTATCACGTGTTGGCACGTGACCCCACTGTTTGATTATTTAATTAGAATTTAATTCTATTAATTCAGAGAGCTTAGGAACCCATCACGTGTCTACACGTGACCTCTGGTCACGTGTGGGCACGTGATACCCCATTGGGGTATTCTTTACCGTTTTATTATATCTTTTGATCTCTTTCAGTGGGTTTAAAGGCCCATCACGTGTGGGCATGTGTCCCCATTTAATTATTTATTTTATTCAGTTCCTACAGACTTTGCTTGTAAATGGTCACGTGTGGGCACGTGATGCTCGGTCAAGTGTGGGCACGTGATGCCCGATCACGTGTGGGCACGTGATGTCTCATAACTTTTGATCCCGGATGAATTATGAGGCCCATAATATATCAAATCGAAGGATTTTTCGAGACACTTTCAATACAATCAGAATTTAGCTGTTTCTCATTCGGGAGTTTGTCAAAATGCAGCCTGGAAAATACTGGTTCGTATTTTCTTAAGCGTATCGCTGCCATTTGATACCTTAGGCTCTTTTGTGCAGAAATTTTTGGCGGGAACAATGGCAAACAACCCTTGTAAGTCCTCTCGACTTATAGGGAGAAAATACTCTTGTAAGATCCTTATAAGAGACCATACACTTAAGACTCCTCACGATTCTTAAGGAGAAAATGCACCTACGAGATCCTCACGACTTGTAGGGAGAAATACTTTTATGAGACCCTTACGGCTCATGAAGTCAAAAGCCTTAGTCGATAGGATCCTAACCCTGTTTGCTAAGCCACCTTTGTTCGACATCGACAGAGGCAAATGATGATTCGCTTCTGGCAATATCCCAGTTGAAACGATGCTGATGCCTAAATCGGAATCAAATCCCAAACTCGCAGCGAAAAGTCAGCGAGCCACAAATGCATATGAAATAGCCGAAATGATGGGGCAACTTGCAACAAAATCACCAAGTAAAATATATGCATGCAAAATAGCCGAAATGATTGGGCAACTCGCAATAAAAAGCAGCGAGTAAATAAAACAAATAGCCGAAATATGTAAGTCTACGGTAGCGCCCCGGCCATCTTTCAGACGCCAAAATGCGGAACAAAAACTTTTGTAACTGGCGCTATCGCATACTATACCCCGGATCTGCCATTAACGCTAAACTAACAATCTATAAAGAGGGAAGAAAGGTTATACCGAACGATCCGAGTACTTCGTTCTTTAACCATCATCCCATGCTCTGTTGCGGCTGCTCCGATCTCGTCGATCTCCGATCTCCTCGTCCAGGTGGCACCACATCGTCGGATCTTTAAACGGGCTCCCGCCTCTGACTCGAGGCAACTCGGTCATCAAGTTTGCCAGAAGAGATGACCAAGATTGATGTAGAGAATGAGTGGAACACTTTGTCTCGCTTCGTCCAAAGCCATGGACGAACGGTTAATGAAGTTGCCAATTGGATCGGGTGATGGTATGAAATGAGCTATGAAATTTCCATACACCGAAATCTATCATCTTTTTCTAATCAAGTGAGTGTGAAAATTTCTCATGGGCATCAAGGAGGGGTCGGCCACAATATGTAGATGGGGGAGGTGAGTGTAGGAGTAAGGAGGTAACCATAGGATAAAAGATCAAGAGAAAATATCCTTAGGTAAACAAGAAACATTAAAGCTAAAGCATGAGTCACTAATACACCTCATCTCACAATAAATGCTAACAATGAATCACTAACATGGTCACCTTCCATGAAGCTTCCTCTCATCATCTAGAAACTTCTAGAACCATGACTCACCCAAGAAAAGATAAATCCGCATTTAACCAAATGTTAAATACGGCTGATAGAAAACTGGAAACTGGCAACTTCCAAAAGTGATCCTGAAATGAATTTCAGGATAACCCCGTAACTATATAAATATACCCGCATTTGTATTACGACCGAATACAAATGCAATTGAGACAAAGATATTATATCTACTCTGTATAATACATGGATCCGGCTTAAACCAAAGCCCACTAGTATTATCTGTCCGAAATATGACACGCGCGTAAACGCACGTGCATTTTCCGAACCCTGCCATAAAACCATACGGCCTCTACAACGTTTCGCCCGAACTTGGGAAACTATTTGTGGGGGACTCTAATGACTCGTCAGTACCCTGGCAGTGGGTTTAACCACAAGCCGTCAGCGGCAGTAGCTATGCGTAACGGCTGCCCATGGACTGACCTCAAGGGAGGCCGATGAGCGAACTCATCCGGAAACCCTACTGAGCCTAACAGTGACAATGTATAAACAGTCCGGTCCGTTCGTCTATGAGTATCGCATATCCGGCCTAGGGGGCTAGTAACGTCAGACCCCTAATAGCTGTATAAGTCGTGTCGGAGACAAACCCTGAACACCCTGAGATACTACTGGAGTACCTACCAGTAAATCTCACCTGCCTTGGCCAAGGACTTGGTGTAATGGCTTTCCTAGACACAGCGCGACCTCCACCCCCAATACCGGGAGAGACGAATCCCCTGCCGATCCGCTCACGTGCCTCCATGTGGCTCGGGACTGTACCCAAAAACTACCTGTTTGCACGACTCCTTTGAGCCGTGGTAGGGTAGAAATCAAAGCACAGTGGGAACTCACACGAGATAAATGACGACCCCAGGTCGATGAACCAACCTGTACACATGTCACCAGGGAACTGCTATCTGACGATATGTATAATACCAACTAGCAGGTTCCCGGCGAGTCCTGTCCGGTGTACTCATAACCCAATGAGCACCTGTATACATCTTAGGTGATCCAACTGACACCAGTGGCTTGTGAGACCGGCCATCACCCCTCGTCGGGGTCTCGATTGTATACACTAGTCTACTCCGGAGTATCGATGCCCTGTCTCGAAACTCCCACGACTAGGGACCACTATTAAGGATATGCTTATAGACCACCCAACTCTCACGTATATGATCGCCCTCATACTGTTGGTAGTCAAGCAAGATCCTAAGGGCTCTATCAAAGTGTAATCGTGATCAGTCACCTGAACCTATACACGACTGATAAAGGCAAACCAGATAGCATACTATCATCTCGAGTAAGACTGTCCTACCGGTATAGGTCCTCCGCAATCATTGCAATCGCGTACCTGCGATCCAATAATTGACTTTGAGGGCACTATATCCAACAATCTCCCACTTGCACTTAAGGTTAATTATTGCGATGTCGCGTACTCACAGCCCGTGTGAAACCAACACCCAACTCCTCTACTAATCAGTTTCACAATGCCCGTTCGTAAAACTATTGTGTTCGAGAAATAGCCTCAGTGTGTGGATCCGCCCTGATGTTTCTTTCTATGTCTCTCTTAATCTCAAGTTCGCGGAGAAAGCCATCTCCCGAATTGAGTAATACCTATCTTAGAATATGTCTGGATATCTGATGGGACCTAGTTCATAAATGAACTCCAAATCCAAACTTCTTAGACTGTATCGATAACTGAACCTAATCAGTATCCGGCACCATGCCTCCCACAGTATCCTCTTGGACCACCTGTCCATAATACTGTCCCTCTTGGTCAGAGGGAAAACTATAACCCTGACAATCACTCTGTCATCCATGTTACCTTTGAAGCCTGGAATGATAACCGTCTCCCGAAGGAGGCTGCCGTCATCAAATCCGTAGAACATGCACTTATGTTCTAAAACTGCTTCCTTATGTTTCTCCAGGATTGGATTAATACAAACTTATTGCATCTAGTGCAAAAACAACATTTGGTGTGGTACTTGACATCTCATGATTGACTCAATTGCCTAAGCAAGTGATCTACCAATCATGCACATCCCTCTCCCCTTTAGTCTGTAAGACACCTTTAGAGAGGGTGACTCCATCACCTGCAGGTACACCACCATGCCAGGAGTCAACTATTCTAAAAACCATTAGAATACTGTCAAAGTACCCACATTGGGAAACTACCGAAATCCAGATCTAAAACCATAGATCTAGAAACCAGAATGTCAGATATTATATCCATATCCTGTCTGGAGAAACAACTGTGTGACGACCAAAGTACAACCGATCGTAGTATAGGAATTTTACTTCCTACTATGTGTATGTCATCCAAAAACCAAGACATCACACCCTACTACATTCTTAACAGATCCATCCCCTATTCTGATGAAGTCAAACCCATGACCGTTACATCAAAATTAGATGATCAATCTCCGCTATAACTGCTCTAGTCTATAAATAGACATAAGCTACTTGCCCACTATGCTTCCGCTGCTCTCACTGACCACAACAACCCTCCTACCGGGTCTCATAGCCTGGAACAACAGTAGTGTCAAGTCTGGGTAGATAAAAACCTCCCTGTCACCGTCCTTGAGGCTACCGGAGTACCTCTCGGGTGTCTGAGGTTACCCACCATATCTGCGGAGTGGATAATGGAATGTCAAACCTGATTGAATCTTTAGGTCCTATTAAATTTTCCGTAATCGTTTGCGGTTCTGGAATCACTTCCAGTTCTACCATACTCCCACTACTGTTTTCTGAAAAAAAAATCCATTTTTACTAAAACTGTGGCGAGTCAAGAACAATATCACTATTGATCTCCCAGATGGTAGAAAATCAACCCTCATCATAGCCTGGGCCAACCCACAAACTGCCATTACAGAAACGTGCCGTGAGTTATCCAGAGTCTGGTTTTAAGTATAAACTGGACAACTCCCCGTATCTTAACATCGTTAAGATATGAACCATTCTATATCCAATATAGAAACTTTGGCACTTATTTAATTGGAACCAGATTCTAATCATGCAGCTGTCTCCAGTGCATATCAACATTAATGGAGAGAGGTTAATCAGCATTACTCAACTTAGGAATCCATCCAATCATGAGTAACCTGAAAGAGAAACAAGTTTCTCAAAACTTACTATCATCTGAATACAAATCACAAGTATCTACATCTTTGATCTCTTTGAAGAATCCCGATACTTGCGACATCTGGTTCTCTACTTTATTCTTATACCCACAACTTCTCAAAACTTAGACCTTGTATTTCTACGAAACACTTGTCTAAAAACTAGAGAAGTCATAAGTAAACAGAACATAGTATGAGGACCTACCCCTTTGTCCTGATGGACACTGGACAACATACAATACTCTGTATAAGTCCGCTGAGTTGAATAACTCAAAAACCTGTGCGTCGTAGGTTGAAAACTGTACCCAGGCGATTTTCTCAAATATCACCAATTACAACGAATTCCGATATAATGAGGATGATCACCTAATTCCCAATAACTTCCTCCCACTCATCATCTGTAAAACCATACAGATATGAGAATGAAACCTGGTGAATACACACCCTGGAGTAAGTATCTAATCGGGAAAACAGTTTTCCATTAACAATGCACTGAAACATGAAAATGTTTCGTAGGGGTATCCTGGTATTCATAGTAATGCCTCTTCCATAATCCAATTCATGACTTTAACCGTATATTTTTTTGCCATCTCTCCAAATCCCTTTATTTGTCTTTAGTCGTTACCTTCTGTACACCATCGTTAGGCTAAATGGTTTTCTTCCTTCCCTACCGTTCGGCACCAGCCTATGGTTTGGAAGAAGACTATCCAGTAAGCATAATAGGTGTACCCTCCTAAACCAAGGAGTACTCGCAACTTGAGAGAAGGTGATGATAAAAGACAACTGAATAATACCTTATTCTTTTAAAGGTGAAATAAGAGTGGCGATGAAGTACGCGGTTTGGTCGTGAATGATAACAGTCGCAACTTACTTTGCCCTCTTTCTAATCCCTTTATTTTGTCTTTACATATTCCCTTCTGTACACCCTACTTAGGCTAATTAGTTTTCTTCATTCCCTACCTTTCGGCACCTGCCTATGGTTTGGAAGAAGACTATCCAATAAGCGTAATAGGTGTACTCTCCTAAACCAAGGAGCCCTCGCAACCTGAGAGAATGTGATAATAAAAGACAACTGAATAAACCAATTCTATTTCTCCTGAACCTTGATCCATCCTCGAAGGAGTCCCTTCGAGTTCGTATATAACCATACGATGGATCTATCTAATGGAAGTGGATGTCCGTAGTAATACGGGTGTTCTGAGAAATGCAAAGGGTAAAAGAAGGAGTGGCAATGACTTATGCAACACAGACAATCCAAAAGCCAGTATTTTTAAGAAGGTTCGGTCAACTTGGTCACTGAGTCATAGTCTAGGGTCGGTCAAAGGTCGCTGCCAAAGAGAGAGAGAAAAGAAACACTCTGCGTGCACTCTAACCTAGATCAGAATGGTTATCACTTTATCTAATCCGGAAACCTCCCACTGTACTGTCAAATTCTCCTCCAAACCTGAAAGAAGAATCAATCGGGATCACCCGAAGAGTAAACCAACTCATCAGTGGGAATCGGGATCCAACTCTCATCGCATGATAACGCGACGGAATCCACTCGCGTTATCACACTCCAGAAGGTATGCGCATGCCTGGCAAGTTTCAGTTTCTTTAGAAACTCCCGATATGATTTTTACCCCATGTTCTTATGACCTTGACGAAAGCCAACAAATCATAAGTCACATGTCAAGTTCTGCCCGTCATTATCTTGTTAATTCGAACCCACCCGTACATACCCTTGACGAAAGCCAACAAGGTAATACGACTGTCCCAAACCAACTCATCTATCTATGCAACAAATGAATACCCCAGCAACTACCAAACACTATGCCTTGACGAAAGCCAACAAACATAGCTTGAATATTACTGACCATCCATAAGAAATGACGGAGGGCTACGGTTGGTTTTTGGCGAAAAACCTTTAACGTAATGAACTTGATCTCGTTGAAGGAACCTGATAGCTTTTTATAAAATATAGTGGCGAAAACCTTTGCTAAAGAGGTCACTCCCGGTGAAGGGATCTCGGCTCTTTCCTCGTGGAATGAGGTGCAGGATATTCCACTAAATACCGCGATGCAAAGCAACATGTAATCGACTATAGTGAAGTTATTACCCTGACGCAAACTTCTGCCCAAGGGGTCAGTCCCGGTGAAGGGATATCGGCCCTTGTCCCATCGAATGAGGTGCAGGATATTCCAACTGAATACCACTATGCAAAACAAAAGAAAACATCTTTGTAATAACACTTTTTAAATTGTTCCAACAACATCCAAACAGGTTTGTTTTACTTTGCATTGATCAGAATCAACGCAGTCCCATCAATAATCACACCAGAAAAGAACGAAAATAAAATGTACGTATATGCCATCCGCATTCGTCACTGGGTCCCGTCTTCACCCGTTAGGTTACTTAACTAACGACAGAGCAGGGAATGAACTAGCGCGGGTGTAAAACATATACAACATCTAATAGTATATAAACTAATATACAATAATCGCTCCAGGCGTGATAATATGCAACATTGCAGAAAAGTAATAAGCATCACAGAACAATACAGATAATCTGGGATCCCCGGGTTTCACAGAGCCGCTGCTGAAACCCGACGTTCCCCTGTCGCGTGGATAGCCTGTGCAATGAAACCTAGACCCCTACGGGTGCGGCAAGTTACCCGCCAAAACCTGAAGCGAGGCAGCCCCTTACAGCAAAGTGAATGGACAACCCTGCACTTCACGGAATCCGGTAACATGAGCACCCCTCCTTGGGTCAACCTGTACCTCCTACGAGTGTGGAGAATAGTCTGCCAATTCTAGAGTGGGGCCCCTCTGCCTCTCAAAGCCATGAGATGCGGACCCGTTGCCCCTCAGAACCCGGCTATCCGTGCACTCCGTCGCGGGGTAAAACCTAGTACAGAAATGAAAAATATATACAACGGGTACATCGACCTCAACCTAGTCGTGTCCCAAAAGAATATTATACAACAGGCAGTGACGGCAGTCCACATATTGGACGCTCACCCCGCAATATCAAATGTACAAATAAATCCAAACTGCACTACCATTGCACACTGCTATCCACCACGACAAATCCGCAACATCACAGCACAATACAGAACATCAACGTGAATGTCACGTTCGCAAACCCGTCTAAAAGAACTATAGCAATCAGACGCGGTTTACCGATCAAATGACATTCCCGGCCGGAGATATAATGTAAGCACTGTAAACTAACATGTTTAAATTTCGATCGACTAAATATTACGAAGTGGGCCCCACGAACATCTGTTGAACAGTAACAAAATCTGGGCCCAAAAGATATATACCAAAAACCCCAATTTCCATACAAGAACCCACTATACAAATTTGGGGCCACAATCTCACAGAATGGCCGCGGATGCGCGGTCAAACCATCCGCGGCGTTCTTATCGAATCACGTGCCCAAATTTCTACGGTGTGCTTCTAAAACCCTGCACAACTTTCTGTGATATGTAGAATAATTTTTGGAACCCTTTAAAAATCAACAGAAACTGTGAACTTGAAATTTTGCAGTTTTTGATATTTGGTCCGATCGATATTTTAAACGCGTTAGCACAAGTTAGTAAAGCTTAATGGCGTGGCTCTGATACCATGTAAGTCTACGGTAGCGCCTCGGCCATCTTTCAGACGCCAAAATGCGGAACAAAAACTTTTGTAACTGGCGCTATCGCATACTATAACCCGGATCTGCCATTAACGCTAAACTAACAATCTACAAAGAGGGAAGAAAGGTTGTACCAAACGATCCGAGTCCTTCGTTCTTTAACCATCATCCCACGCTCTGTTGCGGCTGCTCCGATCTCGTCGATCTCCGATCTCCTCGTCCAGGTGGCACCACATCGTCGGATCTTTAAACGGGCTCCCGCCTCTGACTCGAGGCAACTCGGTCATCAAGATTGCCAGAAGAGATGACCAAGATTGATGTAGAGAATGAGTAGAACACTTTGTCTCGCTTCGTCCAAAGCCATGGACGAACGGTTAATGAAGTTGCCAATTGGATCGGGTGATGGTATGAAATGAGCTATGAAATTTCCATACACCGAAATCTATCATCTTTTTCTAATCAAGTGAGTGTGAAAATTTCTCATGGGCATCAAGGAGGGGCCGGCCACAATATGTAGAAGGGGGAGGTGAGTGTAGGAGCAAGGAGGTAACCATAGGATAAAAGATCAAGAGAAAATATCCTTAGGTAAACAAGAAACATTAAAGCTAAAGCATGAGTCACTAATACACCTCATCTCACAATAAATGCTAACAATGAATCACTAACATAGTCACCTTCCATGAAGCTTCCTCTCATCATCTAGAAACTTCTAGAACCATGACTCACCCAAGAAAAGATAAATCCGCATTTAACCAAATGTTAAATACAGCTGATAGAAAACTGGAAACTGGCAACTTCCAAAAGTGATCCGAAACGAATTTCAGGATAACCCCGTAACTGTATAAATAAACCCGCATTTGTATTACGACCGAATACAAATGCAACTGAGACAAAGATATTATATCTACTCTGTATAATACATGGATCCGGCTTAAACCAAAGCCCACCAGTATTATCTGTCCGAAATATGACACGCGCGTAAACGCACGTGCATTTTCCGAACCCTGCCATAAAACCATACGGCCTCTACAACGTTTCGCCCGAACTTGGGAAACTATTTGTGGGGGACTCTAATGACTCGTCAGTACCCTGGCAGTGGGTTTAACCACAAGCCGTCAGCGGCAGTAGCTATGCGTAACGGCTGCCCATGGACTGACCTCAAGGGAGGCCGATGAGCGAACTCATCCGGAAACCCTACTGAGCCTAACAGTGACAATGTATATACAGTCCGGTCCATTCGTCTATGAGTATCGCATATCCGGCTTAGGGGGCTAGTAACGTCAGACCCCCAATAGCTGTATAAGTCGTGTCGGAGACAAACCCTGAACACCCTGAGATACTACTGGAGTACCTACCAGTAAATCTCACCTGCCTTGGCCAAGGACTTGGTGTAATGGCTTTCCTAGACACAGCGCGACCTCCACCCCCAATACCGGGAGAGACGAATCCCCTGCCGATCCGCTCACGTGCCTCCATGTGGCTCGGGACTGTACCCAAAAACTACCTGTTTATACGACTCCTTTGAGTCGTGGTAGGGTAGAAATCAAAGCACAGTGGGAACTCACACGAGACAAATGACAACCTCAGGTCGATGAACTAACCTGTACACATGTCACCAGGGAACTGCTATCTGACGATATGTATAATACCAACTAGCAGGTTCCCGGCGAGTCCTGTCCGGTGTACTCATAACCCAATGAGCACCTGTATACATCTTAGGTGATCCAACTGACACCAGTGGCTTGTGAGAACGGCCACCGCCCCTCGTCGGGGTCTCGACTGTATACAGTAGTCTACTCCGGAGTATCGATGCCCTGTCTCGAAACTCCCACGACTAGGGACCACTATTAAGGATATGCTTATAGACCACCCAACTCTCACGTATATGATCGCCCTCATACTGTTGGTAGTCAAGCAAGATCCTAAGGGCTCTATCAAAGTGTAATCGTGATCAGTCATCTGAACCTATACACGACTGATAAAGGCAAACCAGATAGCATACTATCATCTCGAGTAAGACCGTCCTACCGGTATAAGTCCTTCGCAATCATTGCAATCACGTACCTGCGATCCAATAATTGACTTTGAGGGCACTATATCCAACAATATGATTGGGCACCGTGAAAAATAGCCGAAATGATTGGGCAATCGCGACTTTCGCGATATAAAAGCTGAAATGATAGAGCATAGCGGAAAGAAAAATATATAAAATAAAACTTTTTGCCCTACAGGTGAGATCGCATCGATCTCTGTATAAAATCCAGGGGCCCAAACAAAGAGGGAACCATACCTTCCCACCAGGCTCCATCAGAAAAAGAACCCAAATCTCGACGTTTCACAGACAGCCTGGAGATCATCTCAACATTCG
Organism: Agapanthus africanus; assembly: GCA_030015575.1. Lineage (NCBI taxonomy): Eukaryota > Viridiplantae > Streptophyta > Magnoliopsida > Asparagales > Amaryllidaceae > Agapanthus > Agapanthus africanus. The sequence continues at coordinate 15,105,964 of JASDDO010000014.1, forward strand.
TCTCATTGCAACAGACGCAATATCAGCAAATCGGAGCCGCGGCAAAGTTCCCAATTCCATGACTCGGCGATTCATAGGCAACCGAGAGTCAACCAATCCTGGTGTCGTGGAACACGGCTAATGTCAATCCTGACCCCGTGGGAAGCGTCCAGAGCGGATCATGGTCCTGTGGAACACGGCTAATGTCAATCCTGACCCCGTGGGAAGCGTCCAGAGCGAATCCTGGTCTTATGGAACACGGCTAATGTCAATCCTGACCCCGTGGGAAGTGTCCAGACCAAATCCTGGTCCTGTGGAACACGGCTAATGTCAATCCTGACCCCGTGGGAAATGTCCCAGAGCGGATCCTGGTCCTGTGGAACATGGCTAATGTCAATCCTGACCCCGTGGGAAGCGTCCAGAGCGAATCCTGGTCCTGTGGAACACGGCTAATGTCAATCCTGACCCCATGGGAAGCGCCCAGAGCAAATCCTGGTCATGGAACATGGCTAATGTCAATCCTGACCCCGTAGAAGCGTCCAGAGCAAATCCTGTTCTCGTGGAACACGACTAATGTCAATCCTGACCCCGTGGGAAGCGTCCAGAGCAAATCCTGGTCCTGTGGAACACGGTTAATGTCAATCCTGACACCGTAGGAAACGTCCCAGAGTGGATCCTGGTCCTGTGGGACATGGCTAATGTCAATCCTGACCTGTGGGAAGCATCCAGAGCAAATCCTGGTCTCGTGGAACATGGCTAATGTCAATCCTGACCCCGTGGGAAGCGCCCAGAGCACCTCCTGGTCTCGTGGAACACGACTAATGTCAATCCTGATCCCATGGGAAGAATCTAGAGCAAATCCTAGTCCAGTGGAACACGAATAATGTCAATTCTGACCCCGTGGGAAGCGTCCAGAGCGGATCCTGGTCTTGTGGAACACGGCTAATGTCAATCCTGACCTCGTGGGAAGCGTCCAGAGCAAATCCTTGTCTCGTGGAACATGGCTAATGTCAATCCTGACCCCGTGGGAAGCATCCAGAGCAAATCCTGGTCTCGTGAAACACGGCTAATGTCAATCCTGACCCCGTGGGAAGCGTCCAGAGCAAATCCTGGTCTCGTGGAACACGGCTAATGTCAATCCTGATCCCGTGGAAAGCTTCCAGAGCAAATCCTGGTCTTGTGGAACACGGCTAATGTCAATCCTGACCCCGTGGGAAGCGTCCAGAGCAAATCCTGGTCCTGTGGAACACGGCTAATGTCAATTCTGACCCCGTAGGAAACGTCCCAAAGCGGATCCTGGTCCTGTGGAACACAACTAATGTCAATTCTGACTCGTGGGAAGAATTCAGCGCAAATCCTGGTCTCGTGGAACACGGCTAATATCAATCCTGACCCCGTGGGAAGCGCCCAAAGCACCTCCTGGTCTCGTGGAACACGGCTAATGTCAATCCTGACCCCGTAGGAAGCGTTCAGAGCAAATCCTGCTCTCGTGGAACACAGATAATGTCAATCCTGACCCCGTGGGAAACGTCCCAGAGCAGATCCTGGTCCTGTAGAACACGGCTAAAGTCAATCCTGACCCCGTGGGAAGCATCCAGAGTAAATCCTATCTCATGGAACACGGCTAATGTCAATCCTGACCCCATGGGAAGCATCCAGAGCAAATCCTGGTCTCGTGGAACATGGCTAATGTCAATCCTGACCCCGTGGGAAGCGTCCAGAACAAATCCTGGTCTCGTGGAACACGGCTAATGTCAATCCTGACCCCGTGGGAAATGTCCCAGAGCGGATCCTGGTCCTGTAGAACACGGCTAATGTCAATCCTGACCCCGTGGGAAGCATCCAGAGCAAATCCTGGTCTTGTGGAACACGGCTAATATCAATCCTGACCCCGTGGGAAGCATCCAGAGCAAATCCTGGCCTTGTGGAACACGGCTAATATCAATCCTGACCCCATGGGAAGCATCCAGAGCGGATCCTGGTCCTGTGGAACACGGCTAATGTCAATCCTGACCCCGTGGGAAGCGTCTAGAGCGGATCCTGGTCCTATGGATCACGGCTAATGTCAATCCTGACCCCGTGGAAAGTATCCAGAGCAAATCCTGGTCTCGTGGAACACGACTAATGTCAATCCTGACCCCATGGGAAGCGTCCAGAGCGGATCCTGGTCCTGTGGAACACGGCTAATGTCAATCCTGACCCCGTAGGAAGCGCCCAGAGCACCTCCTGGTCCTGTAGAACAAGGCTAAAGTCAATCTTGACCCCGTGGGAAATGGCCAGAGCAACTCCTGACCCCGTGAAATGCGGATAAAGTCAAACCCCTGACCCCGTGAAATGCGGATAAGGTCAACCTCTGACTCCGTGAAATGCGGATAAAGTCAAACCCCTGACCCCATGAAATGCGGATAAAGTCAACCCTCGACTTCCCCGTCAAAGAAATTCTTTGATTCGGGAGCAAGTCAACTCATCAATCACTTACGGGTCCTCTCGACTTGTAAGGAGAAAATTCTCTTGCGAGATCCTTACGACTCTCAAGAGAAAACGCACTTAGGAATCCTAACGATTCTAAGGAGAAGATATACCTACGGGATCCTCTCGACCGGTAGGGAGAAAATTCTTTATGAGACCCTCACGGCTCATAAAGTTGGAAAGCCTTAGGAGCCAGATCTGAACCTGACTCCTAAGCCATCGCTGTCCTACAAGGAGATCAAAATAGATTATCCACAAAATGCATTTACTAAAAGGGACACACCACCATGAAGCAAAATATGTCTTTTATTCATGAATCAAATGAATACAAAGTACAATTTATGAAAGAATCAAAAAATACCCTCATTCAGGAGTATGTACAAAAGAAGAATAAAAGGAAAAATGTACAATTTTTCAAGTCGGCGGACAATTTAATAGATTTTCCAGTTCATCCTTTTTTCCGCTGGGCATCGGCTTCATGATTCATTATCGCTAAGAGACGGGCCTCCGCTTGAGACTGCTGAGCCTGGTATGAGCAAGCCGACTTTCAAGCTCCTTTTCGGTAACTTTATGAGTTTCGACCATTTCGCAAGTGAAAATGATGGCTTTATCGATGGCTACCACCTCTCTGACAGCTTCTTGAAGCACCCACCAAAGTTCATACGCCCGAGTGGTCTTGGCCGTAAGATTAGCTTGAAGTTCCCCCAGCGCAGTTGAAGCCAGCTTCCTCTCTGAAAATTTTCGGCTGAGCCTCTTCTCGCATGACAGCATATTTGCGGCGCACCGTTCGATTAGCCCCCGCAAGCTCTCCTTTGCATCCACAACCTCTGAAGGAAGACACGAGCACTCAAGGCTATGTAAGCAAGCCTCCACCCGACGACAAAACTCAACCCAGACTTGCACCAATGTTTCGCTATGGTAAGCAGCAAAAAAGGGGAGAGAACTGTTGGCTTCGGCGGCAAATTCTTCGGCCGTGATCAAACTACCAGCAAGAAGGTCTTCGATCAGAGCTGACAAAGAGTGAAGGCTTAGCTTTGCCATCTGTTCAGAGGCATGTAAAGCATATGGGCCGGGTGGCATGACGATGCGAGATTCCAGCGTGGTAAGAACTGGCAAAGCTATTAAGATTTATAAACAATTAGCGAGACTTGCAAGCAAAGAGCAGATGGAACAACGTCGAAACTTTACTTACCCACAGTCATGCAAGAAGGGTCCAAAAGATCTCTAGGCCCGTCAAGAATCTCAACTTCATCATCGGCTTCTAGAACTGCAGAAGACATCAGTATTGTTATATGAAATAATAATAATGCCGTGAGGAGAAGGCAAATAACACTAACCTTGCCCGGAAGAGAGGACGATGCGTTGAGGGGATATTGCCTGCGGAGCGGCCATCTCTAGCAGGCGTTGAAAAGACTTCCTGGGGGACAGATCCTCGATGGATGCCGCCAATCCTCGTAGCTCTGAAAAGACAGAAAGGTTCAGATAATGGAGAGAGTATTAAAATAAAATATAGAAAGCTACCTTCGATGCTCCTCCCGCTCTGAACTGGAGGGATAGCAGCTTCGGCGGCCTCCTCCATGCCCCTAGGCACATCATCGGAAACACAGGCCGGTATAACAACTTCCAATTGAGGAGCAGTGACCACCGCTATAGGCTTCAATGAAAGGACGGTGGCCTCAACTACCTGTCCCATGGTCTCCGGGCCGTCCCTAGAAAGATCCATTGAATCCATGGCCAATGAAGATGCCTCTTCCGGGAGAGAAAGCACCGGGGGAACGGAAATCACCAATGGGAGCTCCGTGGCAGGAAGAACAGCTGTATCGACCCCCTCCACACTTGCTGATGTCTCATCGGGGATATTTACAGAGTCCATAGTCAAGGTGTGACTCGAACTCAGATCCTCTGCTATTGCCGAAGTCCCTGCAAAGTTTTCACGGAGATAAGAATATATATATAAGCAGCGCAAAATACTACAAAAAGATATATAAGTATACCAATGCGCAAAGGAGCTTCTAGTATGGTTTTTTTCAAGCCGGCGTTCCTTCTCAAGAATTCGTGCTCGCCGGGGTGCGAGGGTAGACTCGTGGCCACCAGTCCACAATGAAAGCGCATTTTCGGCATCGGCCAAGATAGGCTTCTTAAGGGCTATCTCGCCTCCCTCTTCCAAAGGACCTATAAATATCCGCCGTATTGATGGAGGATCTTCGTAGAAGATGACGGCGGGATAAGGCCTCTTCGGGATCCTTACATTTTCAGTCTCATCCTGGGAGCGTCTTATAGCCTCAGCCAATTGTGCGGCTTCCTCGGCAGATGAACCTGGAAAAAGAAGACCACTATCCGGCTCTTGCATAGCTAGTGGTTCATCTTAAAAGATAGCCTCTGATTCCACTAGAAAGTCGAGCAGATTGGTGACCGTCTTCCTTCGCCTCTTTGACCCAGAACTAACACCAGAAGACGGTCGTTTCTTTCCCCTCGGTGCTTTGTTGCGGCGTAGACCCACTTCGCCTTCAGTATCCTCTCTCGGCGGTGCTACTGATGAGGATACTGCCATCGCTGACGCTGCAGCCGATGAAACTGCTACCGGCGCCTTATCAGAAGCCCTTGCCTGAGCTCTGGTACGCATTGGCATACCAACTGTCGGAGTCAAGTCCATATCTGCCGCCTCATGAATGAGTACGGTACCAGTATCCCTCAAGGGAGGATGAACCATTGTCCGTGGTCGTGGTGGGACTCCCGTAGCCTGGAGCGGGGCGGGAGCTATAAGCCCAAAAAGTATCCTCCTCTCCTCGGCAATGATTGGATTAACCCGGTGGCGATACCAACCCGTGAAAGCCCCTACGCACCTCGGAATGTAGTCGGCCTCGGGGATCATGAAATGAGAACCGGTGTTCAACCTCATGAAATGGTGGGTGGTATCACTAACAGTTTCCAGAGAAGGGCTGGGATCCACTATAAACGCCTCGAAGGAGATACCCTGGTCATATCCCAGTTGCCGGGAAAAGCGGTGTGGATTGTACCGCATGAAAAGAGCCGCATTGTTTCGATGGAACACCAGATAGCCGGGTTGAATCGAGTACAAGTGCACGGCTTCGCTGGGTTTCAAAGATGGTGCTCCCTCTTTCGATAAGTCAAATAGTTGCTGGACAGATGCCGAGGGAGCAGAGAGGATTCGATCATTAAAAACCATCCCGCCTTCGTGGGCATAAGGATTAAGCAATACACGAAGAGCCCCTAACTGAGTCGGATCAGGAGCAGAAGAGTCCACCAACCTCATGAGCCGCAGAAAAGTATAAGCATCATAAAAGCTGGGTCTCTGGTGCGCAGCAAATGCCCCTAGCACATGCATTTCAATCCATGACGTAAAGTAATGAAGAGAGAAACTTACCACATCCACGCCTGGGGTTGAGGTAATAGCTGCAGTGCTTAGCCCATGGTATAGATGCGACAACCCTGCAATGCCCACGGCTAGTCGCATCCCTTCGGCGATGCGATGAACAGGGTAAATGACTGAGGCTCTCATGAATCGACGGTGCGTTTGAACTATAAACCAGCTGAGCCAAACGCTGATAAAGCCAATGAAGAAAGTCTCTTCATCCATGCCAGGAGCTGCGATCGACTCGAAAGGTACAGCTGATGGAATGTAGAATTGGGGCAAATCCTCTTCTCTAGCCGGTAGCCTATTTAAACCAAACCCGAAGGGGTCGTTGATATTCGCGAACTTCGGAGCCGCCTTTGATAGAACGTCTCCACGAAGAAAGCAGGTAATAAAGCTTTTGAAAGTGACGTCCTGTTCTTCTGATTCCGTGAACAGCTTCTCAAAAATCCCCTGCATCTTAATTAAACTCGGGTACTTGTGGCGGACGGCGTTTTCAGCCGACAAGCCGTCAAGCATAGCGGGCATAGTCTCGAAAACATACTCGTCAGGGGGCAAAAATTCTTCATAAGGCTCTCCCCTGATTGGTAAACCCGAGATCTCGCGGAACTCTTCCAAAGAGATCGAAACTTCGCGGTCTCCTAACAAGAAAGTATTTGTGGGAAGATTCTATTGATTTAGGAAAGCTTTAATCCACAATACATGGGGAGATTGATAATGGAAGAGGGACACATACACCGCTTGGTAAAGCCCGACCCTCTGCAGTCGCGCACGATGAGCGGACAAGATGTAACGAGCCCAAAGAAGGTAGCCCGTGGGATGGCGAGTGGTAAGCCCTATCTTGTAAACTTGTCCCCAAGGCTGGGCTTCACTTTGGCAGATACGACGCCCAAGATGTCTATAGCCGGCACAGGCTGATTTGGTATCCCAGTTGTCGACGGTTCGAGCCGACCGGTAGGGGTCCAATTTGCCGCCTCTACAGCAAAAGCAGTCCGTAGACGGTCCATCGGCAAGAATGGGCGGATAGGCTCTGTTGGTACCTCGCAAAGAAAGGTTCGACGGCCGCGGATGATATGACTGTACCAGGTCCCCCATAAAAGTAAATTGGTGCAATCAGGGTCGTAAGCTCTAATCATCGCCATCACCTCATCATCAGATGGTGACTGAGGAAAGGCAGCCTCCGAGCGGGTGAAAGGGAAGTATGGAACAGAAGCCATTGTGCCTGAAATAAAGGAAGGAGAAACTGTTAGTGAAGCCCACACGTGTATATACATTTATAAATATATATATAAGAAGACAGTGGAAGAAAGCGACAAACAACTTATTTTTATAGGACCATTGGTTACAAAACACATGGGCCCCACAAAATTAATATGGCGGCTCACTAATGATGATGCTGAGCAATCATCATAAGGACAAAAGGAAGATTCCCAATAAATTCAAATGACTCTACACATTCCCCCAAGGGGAAAACCCATTACAGGAATTCTGTGCAAATCGAGAAGGATCTCTGCAAGAACAACTCAGGATGAAAAATCCCAAGAAGTCTTTTTTTAAGAACTAAGTTCTTTAGAGGAATTAAATTCCTTTTGAACAGAGGAATTAAATTCCCAGAAAAATTTTCAGAGCTAAAACTCTTTGAAATGGAATTAAATTCCAGAGGAAGGACAAGTATCATCATCAATCCCTTAAGATCAGAGAAACCCTAACAAAAGGGGTTTATTATTTAAAGATTGGACATTTTTTTAAAAAATAACTTGGAGAGATGGGTTCTTGTTAAAGGGAAAAAATCCTTGGTGTGGATTTAAAATCCAAAGAAAATTTCTACAAGAAGTTCCTCGGTCGTTCAAGATCCTTACCTGAAAAAGGAAATCTTTTGTTGACAGAGTTAAACTCTGAAAATTTTTGGAACAGAGAACTGAGCTCTGAGGAAGAGATATAAGGAAAATGAACAAGGAAGAAGATGAAAGAGTGGAGGCGCTTCTGAAGAGACCCCTGCATTTATAAGATGTGATGGGAAACGGTCCATCTACCCCCTTCCCTAGGCAGATCCAATGGCCACAAAAGATGACAGCGTTGCACTCACGTGCAAACACGTGAGAACGCTGTGGGGGCATTTGTTCCCTCATAGGAACTGAATAAAGCAGCAAAGAAATACACAAGAAAAATATCACGTGTCCACACGTGATCGGGCATCACGTGGGGACACGTGACCTTTATGGGCAAAGTTATAGGCGCTGAGATACACAACTTGAGATGGAGTCACGCGCCAACACGTGATGGGCCTTTAAACCCACTGAAAGGAATTAAAAGGTATAATAAAACAACAAGAGAAAACTCCAATGGGGCATCACGTGTTCACACGTGATCAAGGGTCACGTGCTGACACGTGATAAGTTCCTAAGTTCTTTAAAACAACAGAATTAAATTCTGGTAAAATGCTTAATCAGGGGGTCACGTGCCAACACATGATGGGTTCCTAAGATCTCTGAATTAATAGAATTGAATTCTAATTAAATGGTCAATCAGTGGGGTCGCGTACTAACACGTGACAGACTCTTAAACCTTCTGAACTAATAGAATTAAATTCTGATTAAGGGAAATCAAACACCCTACTTGAAAAAAAAATTCCTTAGATCTTTCCAAAACAAAAAGATTGCGCTCTGTAAAGCGGAGCACCGTTGGATTAAAAATCCAATGGTGATTAAAAATCACCAATTTATACAAAGATTCTACACAAGGAAAGATTTCCCTGAAACTCACCAAGAATAATAGACAGAATATCTTTTGGATTAAAAATCTAATGGTGAATAAAATTCACTGAGTGGTCTAAAAGATCATGTTGGTTACAAAATCAATTAAAATTTTTCAATGAAAGATTAATTAAACAAACTGATTCTTTTCTTTCTCCTATAAATAGGAGCCAAGAAGAGAAGAAAAAAAAAGAGGGGATACAACAACAACAGAGAGAAAAAAGAAGAGAATTTAATTCTCCAGAGAGAAAGAAGATTTCTTCAGAAAAAGAAAGAAACCCTAGGTGAGAAAGGGAAAGAGATTTAAGCTCCATAAACAAAGAGAGAATTTAATTCTCAAATTAAGAGTTTAACTCTTCTGAATAAGAACTTAGTTCTTCCTTTGGTTAAAAATCTGCAGAAGCAGATCTCCCCATAAGTTGAGAATTTAATTCTCATCTAGGAGATTCTGCCATGCAGATCCAAAACTTAGAGGGAGAATTGAGTTTAAAGAATTTAATTCTTCCAAATACTTTGGAATTTAATTCCTCCAAAATACTTAGGAATTTAATTCCTCCAACAGAGACATGGTTTAACCTTTAAAACAAGAACTTAGTTCTTCTTCATGGTTGAAGATCTGCAGAAGCAGATCTCCCCATAAGTTGAGAATTTAATTCTCATCGGGGGGATTCTGCCATGCAGATCCAAAACTTAGAGGGAGAGTTGGGTTTAAGCAATACATAAGAATTTAATTCCTCTAAACAAAATTAGGGTTTAACCTACCAAAGAATTTAATTCTTAAACAAGGGACTTAAAACTCTCCATGCACGTAAAGAAGTCAGTATCCAACCTGATCATGTGGTAACACCTGACCTTTCTCCTCAATGAGTAAAAAAGAAAGAATGAGACATGATCACGTGCTCCCACATGACCCTTGGATAAATTCCTCAAAATAAAAAGAACAAAACCCAGGCAGAATAAACTTTGGGCGCCCTCACGTGTCCCCACGTGACCCCTGACAAACGCCTCTTTAAAAAAGAGAAGATGAAAAGAACTGAAGGATTAAAATCCAATGCATGGACGCCCTCACATGTCCCCATGTGACCACTAGCAAATCCTTTTAATATCCAGTGTATCGATACCCATCACGTGCCCACACATGATGGCCTGAAGACTAAAAGTGTTTAACACTTATTTGAATATTCTGAGAATAAAATAAAGGAATCTTGGCCCAATCCTAGGGCGCCTCACGTGTCCTCATGTGAGCGCCTCATTTTTCTATTGTTGAATACTATTTTAAGCATTTCATCCCTAGTGTTTAACACTGTTTTAAATGCATCACCAGTCTTAGCCTAAATTGGCTAAATCTTCCAGAGGCAAGACTCCCCTTTTGACTGAGCCTCAAATGCACCCTTGTCTCCCAAGATTGATCATCTCATATAGTATATGAGTGCTCAGCACTCAATAAAAGACAAAATATGGTCAGAACCCAGACCCATGCTTAGCATTGCTAAATAATGGGGGGCTGAGCCCAGACAAATGTTCAACAGTCCAAACAAAGGTCCAACATTTTTAAACCTAATTGGACTTAGCCTAAGTTGGCCATAAGTCCTCAACTCAGATTTGACTGAGCACATGTGCTCATAATCTAATTAATTGATCTTAGTCCCAAATTGGACTACAGATTTTCCAATCAATTTTGGTTCAAGGGTACATCTCTTCACTCCTTTGCTATTTTTCGTTGTAATCCTTCAACGTCTTCAGAGAGGTGACGAGTCCCGATAACCAATCATTCCAGGGACTGTGGGGTCCTTAAACTCATGGACTATGATATCCTTAAACTTTATAGACTATGATGTCTCTAAACTACCATGGACTGTGGGGTCCTTAAGCCCATGAACTATGATGTCCTTAACCTTTATAGACTATGATGTCTTTAAAATGGACCGTAATGTCCTTAAACTAATGTTGGACCGAGATGTCCTTAAACTAACATTGGACCACCATGTCCTTAAACTGGTAATTGACCGCAATGTCCCTAAACTACACAATAGAGCTCAAATGTTATTTTGTTGGATCTAAACGATCCTGTTAAGTTGATCTTAGTCTGAAATTAGACTAACGTATCCTTAACAAACGTTTAAGTTGATCTTAGTCTCAAATGAGACTAACGTATCCTTAAACCCAACCCCAAACCCAAATCTAAAAAATACGGATTTGGACTAATTCACGCCCTACGGGCGACAACATAAATTAGTCTCCGTATACAATCCACGGGCAACCAAAAACAAAACAAACACCCACGACACGAAGTGATCATCCGGAGAAGGAGAAAGTGGTTACCGTGATGCGGTAGCGTAATTAACTGCAGGGGCTTGCGCCTGCAGGGAAGAGCGTCCCCACAATCAAAAACCCCTCAACAAGGGGAAATCTGACGAAGTCTGCTACATCGGCCGCATCCGTTTAAAACTTCGATACATGGTGTCATAAATCAATTTGGCATCTTCGGAGAGGTGGACGGATAGCACCAATTAGCATTTTCCCCCCGAAATTCAGGCCCAGACGTCCTAACGCCGCGTCGCGTCTTCCGGCGGAGAACAGTGTCTGTAGTTGACGTGCCCCCGGCATGGAGTGTCTACTTGACGTTTCCCCGAGGCGGAGTGTTGAATGGTTGACGTTTCCCCAAGACGGAGTGTCTGCTTGATGTTTCCCCGTTATGGAGTGTCGGCTGGTTGACGTATCCCCGGTACGGAGTGCCTGCTTGACGTTTCCCTGGCACGGAGTGTCGCTGTTGGACGTTTCCCCGGTACGAAGTGTCGGCTTGACGTTTCCCCGGTATGTAGTGTCGCTAGTTGACGTGTCCCCGGTACGGAGCGTCTGCTTGACGTGTCCCCGAGATGGAGTGTCTGCTGGTTGACGTGTCCCCGGCACGGAGTGTCGCTGTTGGACGTTTCCTCGAGGCGGAGTGTCTGTAGTCGACGTGCCCCCGGCACGGAGTGTCTGCTTGACGTTTCCCTATTACGGAGTGTCGACTGTTTGATGCAGAGATCGATGTTGGAATTGGTTGGTTTGATTTGTGTTGACATTAGCATCGCTACACTGGAATATGGTACCAGGAGTGAATCATCATTTGCCTTTGAGAGGATTTGGAGATTGGTTTTTTGTCGGCATTTGCATTGCTGCACTGGAATAATGCCAGGAGCAACTCATCATTTGCCCTGGGAGGATTTGGAAATTGATTTTTTGGGTCGGCATCAGCACCGCTACACTGGAATATGGTACCAGGAGCGAATCATCATTTGCCTTTCCCTGTTGGGAAGCGATGGCTTAGGAGACAGGTTTAGATCCCTATCACCTAAGGCTTTTCAATTTTATGGGCCGTAAAGGTCCCATAAAAGTATTTTCTCCCTACGAGTCGTAAGGATCCCGTAGGAGAATTTTCTCCTTAGGAGTCGTGAGGACTCCCAAGTGTGTTGCTCCTTTGTGAGTCGTAAGGATCTCACGCGGGAATTTTCTCCTCACAAAGTCGAGAGGACTTTGCGAGTGCATTTCATCTCTTTTTCACGAGTTTGTGCTCTTTCGGGTTTTCACAAACTCGCCGGCAGTCCTGCTATTTTTACTCACGGAGCCCTTTCGGGTTTTCATCCGTGCCCATTTTGCTTGTGGACATACCCCATTTTTTTTCTTCACCGCCGGTGGGACTTTGAATGTGGTCTCGCTGGTAAGAATTGGGAGAGATTGGGATCGTTTTACGCCCATGGATTGTATACGGTTTTGCAGGATGTATGATCCAGACCGTAGGGCCGGAAAAATTTCGGGACTTTGTTGGCGTCTGCACCGCTGCAATGGAATATGGTACCAGGAGCGACTCATCATCCGCCGTTTTGGAATTTGGTTGGCGTCTGCATCGCTACACTGGAATATGGTACCAGGAGCGAATCATCATTCGCCGTTGGAGTATGGGATTTGGAATTTGGTTGGCGTCTGCATCACTATATTGGAATATGGTATCATGAGTGACTCATCATTCACCGTTGGGGTATGGGATTTGGAATTTGGTTGGCATCTGCATCATTACACTGGAATATGGTATCAGGAGCGACTCATCATTCGTCGTTGGGGTATGGAATTTGGAATTTGGTTGGTGTTTGCATCGCTGCACTGGAATATGGTACCAGGAGTGACTCATCATTCGCCATTGGGATTTGAAATTTGGTTGGGGTCTGCATCGCTACACTGGAATTGTTAGTGTTTATGCCCTAGAAGGCCATTACTGTATCATATTAGCTTGTATATTACTTAATGGAAGCTTGGGATATTCACATGTATATAACAGTCTTGCTAAACATGGTAGTATGCTACTTGGTTTTTCTATCTTAATATGTGAGTGTACGTATTGATAGAGCTCTTAGGATCTTGCTTGTCTACCAGCGTTGTGATGGCAGTCACACTAGTGGGGGCTGGGTAGTCTACAAGCACATCCTTATTCAGGTCCCTGGTCGTTGGATTATCGAGACAGAGCATCGATACTCCGGAGTAGACTGGTGTGTACGCTTCTCATCCCAGTTGGGGAGATGGTCTGTCCCACAGCCGTCAGTACGTCGTACTGGAGATAGTATACAGGTGCTCGTTAGGTTACGGGTACACCGGACAGGACTCAAAGGGAACTGTTGGTTGGTTTGATACCAGTCGTCAGTGAACAGTTCCCAGGTGACATGAGTACAGCATAGTCCGCAGACTTGACACTGCTACTTCGCCTCGAGTGTGTCCCACTGTTCTTAGATTGCTACCCTACCACGGCTCAAAGGAGTCGTGCAAACAGGTAGCAGTTGGGTGCAGTCCCGAGCACTTGGAGGCAGTGGCGGTTAGACAGGATTCGTCCCTCCCGGTATTAGGAGTAGATATCGTGCTGTGTCAGAGAGCCATTACGCAAAGTCCCTGGCCAGGGCAAGCGAGATTTGCTGGTAGGTTCCAGTAGTTTCTCAGGGTGTAATGGGTTTCCCTCCGACACGACTTATACCGCTATTAGGGGACTGACGCTTGCCGCCCCCCTAGGCCCGATATGCGATAGTCTTGGACGAACGGACCGGACTGTATGGAGATTGTCACATCAGACTCAGTAGGAGTTCGGATGGGTTTTCTCATCGGCCTTCTTATCGACAACTACCTGGGGACCGTTACGTACAGCTAGTGCCGCTTGCGGTCTGTGGTTAAACCCACTGCCAGCGTAGTAGTCGAGTCTCTAGAGTCCCACACAGAGAGTTTCCTACTCCAGGCGAAACGATATAGAGGTCGCATGGTTTTGCGACAAAGGGTTCGGACGCATACGTGCGTTTACGCACGTACGACTTTCGGACAGTTTTTTCCAGTCGGCTTTGGTTTAAGCCAGTTACTGGTATCCGGTTATTGGATTTTTTCAGTCTAAAGTTTTTCCGTATTTTTGCGGATTGGAGGGGCGTTCTCGTAATTGTACGAGAAGCTTCTAGAAGATGTGACTAAGGAGGTTAAGGTGACATAAGTTTTGGATAAGATTAGTGAGTCATGAGGGTGATTCATCATGATCATTAATGCACCATAAATGCTTAATGACTCATGTTAATGAATCACCTCTTTTCATTTATGAAGCATGCTTATTCATTTCTATTATTGATTTATTCTATAATAAGAATGCTTCATAATATATTATGATACACTCTCTCTCATCTCATTATCTCATCTCACATTCTCTCTCCTCAAGCTCTCATCTTCAAGAAACTAATCCTTAATCCTCATGTGTTGAGATCAAAGGTTTAGTTAGACTTAAACATCCATTACCTTCACTCTATATCATCCTTTCTTCTTTGATTAGCAATCAAAGTAGATTAGTTACCTCAAGTTAGAGGTGTAGCTTGGTGTTTTGCTCTCGGGTGGATCGTCTACTACCTAGAGAAGGTCGAGGAGAACAAAGGAAGACACAAAGACGAAGGACTAGTTTCGATAGGTATAATCCCTAATCATAGTAGTTTAGAATAACTATATGTTTAGTTAGTTATCGTTTAGCTTCGATTCAAGCGGTTAGTCGATGTTCGTTCTTTAAACTTGATCGTTTTTGAAAATTCCGCCTCCCCATAAGTACTGGGGTGTACTACATCGACTTACAGTGGTATCAGAGCCTCGCTAAACAATAAATAACTTGATTGCAAATTTGTACGAATTTCGAACGGAAAAATGAAGCCGGAAAACCCTAAATCTGTTCAGTTTCTGTCGAACTTAAAATGAAGTCCAAAAATTTTTCAGGTGTGCTCAGAAAGCTAGAAAGGGGTCCAGGAGAACACCCAAGAAATTCGAGCCCATGACTCGGCTAAGGCGCCGCGGAAGGGCGGCGGATCCCACCGATCCGCCGCGCTTCCGCGGCCGAGTTGCCGAGTCATGGACTCATCTTTCATGTGTGGGTCCCCTGTGATATTTGGGGTTTTCTGGAATATTTAATATTTGCTCAGGTTACTGTTTAATAGAGCAGATTTTGGAGCAATATTGATGTTGTTTAATCGATCGAAATTGTACAGTATTTGCATATTGGATTATATCTGTGATTGTTTAATGTGTTCGTAAACCTCCCCTAACTGCTAGTATGTCGGTTGGCAGGGGGTTGCACATTTCTGAAATGGTTATATCTGTTTGTGCATATAAACTGTATTGGACTGTTGTGGTGTATAGCCGGGGTTAGCAATGGGTTATTGTTTAATTCATTTGTTGTAGATGTAATTTGTTGTAATATTATTTTTGCGGGGCACTTCCAGGTTGCGGTCGTAACCACCGTTGTATTATTTCATTTTACTGTTTTTGCTCCTAGGACTGACCCAAGGTGGGGTACACAGACTACCGGGTGGGTAGTTTGCCGTACCCGTAGGGGTCGAGGGTGGGGTAACGGCTATTCATCACAACTGTGTAATCTGTCTTTTCTTGCAGGCTCAAAAGAAATACAGATTGCTTGCAAATCCAATATTGTTTATCTGTGTTCTGGAATGAATATCATTGCGTCAGACGAATGTAAAATATCTATATTTATGATAGCTATTTAGACGCCACTTATGTTTTACACCCGCGCTAGCCCAGCCCCCGCTCTGTCGTTAGTTAAGTAACCTAACGGGTGATGACGGGACCCCGTGGCGAATGCGGATGGCATAAGAGGACGTTGTATTTTCGTTGTTTCTGCAATGATAGGTTAATGATGGGACGCATTATCTATAATGCAAAGATAAATAAACCAAGTTTTAATCGTTGGAACAATTTAAAAGAAACCACTCGGTTAATTTTAAAAACATATATTTTTAAATGCGGAGCTTTAACCACTCCTTTTAAAAGCTATCATGTTCCTACGGTTATATCAAGTTCACTACGTTCACGGTTTCGCCAAAACCAGTCGTAGCCCTCCGTCATTTCATTTGGGTATTCAGTAGTATTCAAGCTATGCAGTTTTGGCCAACGTCATGGCATAGTGTTTGGTAGCTGCTGGATATTCATTTGTTGCATAGATAGATGAGTTGATTTGGGACAGTCGTATTATCATTTGGCCAACGTCAGGGATATATACGGATGGGTTCAAATTAACAAGATAATGATGGGTAGAACTTGACATGTGACTTATGACATTTTGACCAACGCCAAGGTCATAAGAGCATGGGGCAAAAATCCATATCGGGAATTTCTAAAGAAACTGAAATTTGCAAAGAGATGCATACCATTTTGAGTTTGATGAATGTTGGTAGCATTCCTACAACATTATCAGACGATGATATTTGGATCCCGATCCTACTGTGAGTATATAATACTTATCAGGATATTCGTCACTTAACGATCAATGCTATAAACCTAGTAGGTGTCCAGAAAAGTGTCAGCGGGGTTACGCCCCCAGAGAAAAGAGGTTATTTAATTAAGGAACTTCGCGAAAGCGTTGGAAAACCTCCCTCGAAGTACCGACACCAGCCTGGCTGAACGGTTAAGCAAGTATTGTACGGTGAGAATAGTCTTGACTAATTCTTCTTTTATGGTTTGAGGAAGGATTCGAGAAACAGTGGGAGCCATCCAGTTTAGATAAACTAAAAACCACTCTAAACTTGCAAGAGCATCATGCTAAAGAGTTTTCTTCTCTCTCTCCTAATTGCAGCGACCCTGAAAATGACTGGACTTAAGTTACTTTTAGAGAAAAATATACTGACGGGGCCAAACTATAAAGATTGGCTGCGGAATGTCAAGATGACTTTGACCTATGACAAACTGGGGTACGTCCTCACCGCTACGGCACCTGCTGTCCCTGGTCCCAAATCCAGCAATGCGGATAAGGAAATCCGCAAAACCTGGGATTTAGATTACGCGAGAGCCAAGTGCATCGTGCTTGCCTCGATGAACAATGAACATCAGAGGAGGCACGAGGATATGTCCCTAGATGGCATACAAAGGAACTTTATGGAGAGCAATCTCGTATAGCATGATACGAGACCTCTAAGAACTTGTTTCGAGCGAGGTTGGCTGCCGGGTCATCGGTTGGTGAACATGTCCTACAGATGATCAGCTATATTGAAGAGCTCACAGACCTTGGGACGACTTTGGATAATGAGCTCTATACAGACCTTATTCTCCAGTCCCTTCCTCACACCTACGCCCAGTTTATCCTGAACTTCAACCTTCAAAGAAAAGAAGTTGAACTTCCGGAACTCCTGAACATGTTAAGGAGTGCAGAGGGCACCTTGAAGACATCAAGGGAAACACCCGCTATGTTTGTTGGCGGTTCATCTTCTTCCGGGTCTAAGGCTAGGGCCAAAGGAAGGAAGAAGAAGGCCGCACCCAGACCTAGAGGAGGTGTTAGTAAGGTGGGAGGGAAGGGAAAGAAAAAGAAAGCAGTACCGATAGTTGGCCAGGATGAGTGCTTCCATTGTCACAGGAAAGGGCACTGGAAGAAGGATTGCAAGGCGTGGAATGCCAAGAACCAGGAACCGAAGCAAGCTGTGGCTTCGACTTCAGGTGTGTTTGTAATTGAGAATTGTCTGTCGATCAACTCTACTTCCTGGGTATTGGATACCGGATCAGGATCTCATATTTGCAATTCATTGCAGGCACTGAGAAACCGTAGAGTGCTGAAGGAAGGTGATATGATCCTCAGGGTTGCTAACGGAGCTAGCGTGGGAGCTGCGTCCGTCGGGGATTATCACCTAGGATTGACGAGTGGACACATTTTGGTTTTACATAACTTTTATTTTGTACCCAGCTTAACGTGTAATATCATATCAGTTTCCTTGTTATCAAATAAAGGTTATGATTTCACGTTTGTAAGAGATGTTGTCAACATCCACCTTAATCATGGTTTGATTGGGTCCGGTACTCTAAATAACGGCATATATGTTTTAAACCAACTCCAAATTTTCAATGTCCAGAACACACTAAAAAGAAAGTCTCCAGATTTGAATAAAGCTTTCTTATGGCATTGTAGACTGGGTCACATCAATGAGAGAAGGTTGACTAAGTTGCATAGAGAAGGATATTTGGACACGTTCGAATATCAAACTTATGAAACTTGTCAATCTTGTCTCAAAGGAAAGATGACAAAGACTCCATTTACTGGACAAGGAGTAAGAGCGAGCGAGCTCTTAGGACTCATACACAGTGATGTATGTGGTCCAATGTCTACACATGCGAGAGGTGGTTATTCCTACTTCATTACTTTTACAGATGATTTCTCTAGGTATGGATATGTTTTCTTAATGAAACATAAATCAGAGGCCTTTGAGAAATTCCTGGAATACAAGAGTGAAGCGGAAAACCAAACAGGCAAAAGTATTAAGACACTGAGATCTGATCGAGGTGGAGAATACTTAAGTGCCGAGTTCCTAGGTTACCTAAAAGAGAAAGGAATTCTCTCTCAGCTTACTCCTCCATACACTCCACAGCACAACGGTGTATCGGAGAGACGGAATCGAACCCTATTGGATATGGTACGATCCATGATGAGTAATGCTGAGTTACCGCGATCTTTCTGGGGATATGCGCTAGAATCAGCGGCATATATTTTGAACAGAGTTCCAACCAAAACTGTGCCTACCACACCATATCAGATGTGGAGTGGGAAGAAACCCTATCTTCAGTATATAAGGATTTGGGGATGTCCAGCTTTTGTCAAAAAGCAGTTTGTGGACAAGCTCGAGGCACGATCAGTAAAATGTATGCTTGTAGGATATCCAAAGAACTCCAAGGGATATTGCTTCTATTACGCAGAGGAACAAAAGGTTTTTGTTTCTCGTAATGCCCATTTTCTAGAACAACAAGTTTTAGAAAAGGATATAAATGGGAGCGAAATAGAACTGGAAGAAATTCCAGAACCACAAGCTGCTACTGAAAGTTTGGTAGAACCAGAGGTTCAAGAAGAACAGAACATTCCCGCACCCCTCCGCAGGAGTAGTAGGCCGTCTCATCCGCCTGAGAGATACTACGGTTTTCTCATTGACGGGGATAGAGAGGATTGCATCATAGATGATGATGAACCTACTGACTTCCAGCAGGCCATCCAGAGCGGCGACTCGGTACGATGGCTAGATGCAATGCGAACCGAAATGGAGTCCATGTACACCAACAAAGTATGGACTTTGGACTTTGCTCCAGATGGGGTAAAACCCATAGGATGCAAATGGATCTTCAAGAAAAAGATTGGTGTAGATGGACAGGTGAAAACCTATAAGGCTAGACTTGTTGCAAAGGGTTTTCGTCAAAGACCTGGTTTGGACTATGACGAAACTTTTTCTCCAGTGGCTATGCTCAAATCCATTCGGGTCCTTCTTGCTATTGCTGCCTTCCATGATTATGAAATCTGGTAGATGGACGTAAAGACGGCTTTTCTGAATGGAAATTTAGAAGAGAGCGTCTATATGGATCAGCCAGAGGGTTTCAATCAGAGTGGGAGTAGCGGGAAAGTATGCAAGCTGCTTAAGTCCATTTATGGACTAAAGCAGGCATCGCGGAGTTGGAACATCTGTTTTGATGAGACAGTCAAAGAATATGACTTTATCAAAAATCCAGATGAACCGTGCATATATAGTAAAGTGGTGGCCAGAAGTGTCGTATTCCTCGTCTTGTACGTGGATGACATTCTATTGATAGGAAATGACATTCCTATGCTACAATCTGTCAAAGGATTCTTGTCACACAGGTTCTCCATGAAAGACCTGGGTGATGCCTCTTACATTCTGGGGATCCGGATCTATCGTGATAGATCCAAAAGGATGTTGGGACTTTCACAGTCCAGGTATATCGACACTGTACTGAAAAGATTCAGTATGGAAGATTCTAAGCGCGGTAATCTACCGGCTTGTCACGGAATCACCCTCTCCAAAGAGATGTCTCCCAAGACTGATTTGGAAAGGGAACGCATGTCTATTATACCCTACGCTTCTGCGGTAGGCTCTATAATGTATGCGATGTTGTGTACCAGACCAGATGTAGCTTACGCACTGAGCGTGGTAAGCCGGTATCAGTCAGACCCAGGGGAGATGCACTGGAAAGCAGTTAAGAACATTCTCAAGTACCTGAGGAGGACTAAGGAGATGTTCTTGGTTTACGGCGGAAAAGACCTCAGGTTGGAGGCCTTTGCTGATTCCGGCTTCCAGAGTGATAAGGACGATTCCAAGTCCATGTCGGGTTATGTCTTTACCCTCAATGGAGGGGCGGTGTGCTGGAAGAGCTCCAAGCAGGACACCGTTGCTGACTCGACGATGGAAGCGGAGTATATAGCTGCTTGCGATGCCGCAAAAGAAGCAGTCTGGATGAAGAAGTTCCTAACAGAACTTCAGGTTGTTCCTACCATAGTTGATCCAATACCTCTGTATTGCGACAACAACGGAGCTATAGCTTTAGCGAAGGAACCAAGGTCCCATCAGAAGTCCAGACACATCTTGAGGCGGTATCACCTGATCAGGGAGATCATTGATCGTCAGGAGATCGAGGTTCGGAGAGTTGCTTCAGAAGAGAACATTGCTGATCCATTCACAAAGGCCCTTCCTCAGATTCAGTTCGAGAGGCTGCTCGAGATCATTGGTCTACGATATGCCAGTACATGGCCCTAGTGCAAGTGGGAGATTGTTAGTGTTTATACCCTAGAAGGCCATTACTGTATCATACTAGCTTGTATATTACTTAATGGAAGCTTGGGATATTCACATGTATATAACAGTCTTGCTAAACATGGTAGTATGCTACTTGGTTTTTCTATCTTAATATGTGAGTGTACGTATTGATAGAGCTCTTAGGATCTTGCTTGTCTACCAGCGTTGTGATGGCAGTCACACTAGTGGGGGCTGGGTAGTCTACAAGCACATCCTTATTCAGGTCCCTGGTCGTTGGATTATCGAGACAGAGTATCGATACTCCGGAGTAGACTGGTGTGTACGCTTCTCATCCCGGTTGGGGAGATGGTCTGTCCCACAGCCGTCAGTACGTCGTACTGGAGATAGTATACAGGTGCTCGTTAGGTTACGGGTACACCGGACAGGACTCAAAGGGAACTGTTGGTTGGTTTGATACCAGTCGTCAGTGAACAGTTCCCAGGTGACATGAGTACAGCATAGTCCGCAGACTTGACACTGCTACTTCGCCTCGAGTGTGTCCCACTGTTCTTAGATTGCTACCCTACCACGGCTCAAAGGAGTCGTGCAAACAGGTAGCAGTTGGGTGCAGTCCCGAGCACTTGGAGGCAGTGGCGGTTAGACAGGATTCGTCCCTCCCGGTATTGGGAGTAGATATCGTGCTGTGTCAGAGAGCCATTACGCAAAGTCCCTGGCCAGGGCAAGCGAGATTTGCTGGTAGGTTCCAGTAGTTTCTCAGGGTGTAATGGGTTTCCCTCCGACACGACTTATAACGCTATTAGGGGACTGACGCTTGCCGCCCCCTAGGCCCGATATGCGATAGTCTTGGACGAACGGACCGGACTGTATGGAGATTGTCACATCAGACTCAGTAGGAGTTTGGATGGGTTTTCTCATCGGCCTTCTTATCGACAACTACCTGGGGACCGTTACGTACAGCTAGTGCCGCTTGCGGTCTGTGGTTAAACCCACTGCCAGCGTAGTAGTCGAGTCTCTAGAGTCCCACACAGAGAGTTTCCTACTCCAGGCGAAACGATATAGAGGTCGCATGGTTTTGCGACAAAGGGTTCGGACGCATACGTGCGTTTACGCACGTACGACTTTCGGACAGTTTTTTCCAGTCGGCTTTGGTTTAAGCCAGTTACTGGTATCCGGTTATTGGATTTTTTCAGTCTAAAGTTTTTCCGTATTTTTGCGGATTGGAGGGGCGTTCTCGTAATTGTACGAGAAGCTTCTAGAAGATGTGACTAAGGAGGTTAAGGTGACATAAGCTTTGGATAAGATTAGTGAGTCATGAGGGTGATTCATCATGATCATTAATGCACCATAAATGCTTAATGACTCATGTTAATGAATCACCTCTTTTCATTTATGAAGCATGCTTATTCATTTCTATTATTGATTTATTCTATAATAAGAATGCTTCATAATATATTATGATACACTCTCTCTCATCTCATTATCTCATCTCACATTCTCTCTCCTCAAGCTCTCATCTTCAAGAAACTAATCCTTAATCCTCATGTGTTGAGATCAAAGGTTTAGTTAGACTTAAACATCCATTACCTTCACTCTATATCATCCTTTCTTCTTTGATTAGCAATCAAAGTAGATTAGTTACCTCAAGTTAGAGGTGTAGCTTGGTGTTTTGCTCTCGGGTGGATCGTCTACTACCTAGAGAAGGTCGAGGAGAACAAAGGAAGACACAAAGACGAAGGACTAGTTTCGATAGGTATAATCCCTAATCATAGTAGTTTAGAATAACTATATGTTTAGTTAGTTATCGTTTAGCTTCGATTCAAGCGGTTAGTCGATGTTCGTTCTTTAAACTTGATCGTTTTTGAAAATTCCGCCTCCCCATAAGTACTGGGGTGTACTACATCGACTTACAGTGGAATATGGTACCAGGAGCGACTCATTATTCGCCGTTAGGATATGGGATTTGGTTGGCGTCTGCATCGCTGCTCTGGAATATGGTATCAGGAGCGACTCATCATTCGCCGTTGGGACATTCAGATTTTTGAAATTTTGATTGGCGTCTGCATCGTTGCACTGGAATGTGATACCAGGAGCGACTCATCATCCGCCATTGGTTTTTTTACCGCGATTGCTCTATCATTTCAGCTTTTCTTATTGCGAAGGTCGCGATTACCTTATTATTTCGGCTTTTTATTCGCGGTTGCCCCATCGTTTCGGCTTTATTTTTCATGTTTATTTTTACTCGCTGATTTTTATTGCGGGTTGCCCCATCATTTCGGCTTTTTATTTTTTTATATATTTTTTTGTTTTATTTACACACTTTTACATTCCCAGTTTAACGACTTAGAGGTCGATTGTTCCCAGTTTAACAACGTGGTGGTCAGCTTGCTTATCCCAGCTCCTTGAACTTTGATCTTGGCGGAGTTGTGTTGATGACCATAGCTCTGTGGATTGTCGGTACATCTGACGACTGTGAGGCTTTCCCAAGTTTGTATTGGTTCTCCACCCAATCTTTAAAAACATAGCAGTCTTCAATGGTATGACTCACCATTCTATGATATAGGCAGTATATGGGATTGCAGGTCATGTTCATCTTATGTGTCTTTAGAATAGGAAATTGAAGACCGTTGTTCAAGGCATCCTCGAATATTTTGCGGACTTCATCCCTCCTGAAGGAGTATACTTTCTTTTTTTCTCTCCATTAGAGTAGGTGCCCTTACTGATGCTGGAACCTGAGGACGATCGGTCTTTGGTTCGCCTACTGTCCGCTTACCACGTTCAGTATATGTATCAGAGGGATTGGAGGCTGACCGCGGCCGTTTTTCGCAAAGGTGTTCCGCTTTTGGGCCGGAGGGAGTATCGGTTGGCTGCTTCCGGATATCAATCCCTAGCTCACGAACCAAAATTTGATTTTGCTGTAATTGCAATCGGGTGACTTGGGTCATGAGATCGGCCACGACGTTTGCCAACTCGTCGACTTTTGAATGAACCTTGGCCATCTTCTTGTCCCTGCCCTGAAGCTACTTTTGAAGCCATTGGAATAATGCTTGTTCTATAGTCCCGGGTACAACAACGGGGTCATCCTTACTGCCTGAGCTTGATTCAACAAGAACCACGGGTTCCTTTGGCTCAATGGCCTGAGCAGGCTCTTCATCATTTGGATCGAGCCGATGTTGGATGGCAACAGCCACGTCATCGTCATGGCTATAAGGCGTAGGAGGACTTGCTCCTCTGAGCTCCATCATGTAGACCGTATGGGTTGTGTACCCATCTATTGCTTCTTCATTAGCAATGTTGCTCATCTGGCTCTTAGCTTGTTGCCTTAGTCCGCTCTTTTCATAAAAAGGTAGATGTCCGAGAGAATCAGGTTCCCGAAGGACTTCGGTCTCCGTTTGTATGAAATTGGCGGTCGCCGCTTGACTGTTTGTTAACACGCCAGGGGACAATGATATTTCTCCCGCCTTGTATTGCTTTTCGACCCAATCTTTGAAGATGCAACGGTCTTCAATAGTGTGCCCTAGAACTCGGTGGTATAGGCAAAAATTGGGATGATCAGTCCTGCTCGCTTCACCTACCCTTTTTGGTTCTGGTAGCCACAGGCCATTCTTCAGAGCATCTTTGAAAATTTTGTGGACCTTGTCCTTTCTGAAAGAGTAGACCTTATTTCTTCTTTCCTCTAAAGTTAGCTCTCGGGGTTTGTTAGCCTTCGCTCCGCCCGCTCTCTGCCTAATAAGAGAATCGGTGCTGTTGGAACTTTCGCCTTTTCGGTTGTCGTCCCTCCAAGGTTTCGGTCTTTTTGTGAACTGAAGATCCTGAGTGGACTCGGGCTTTGAGCGTTCCAACATTTGGACTTTCTTGGTCAGCTCTTGGAAAGTTTTAAGGCCTGCGGTGCACAGGAAAGGTTTCATCCAGTCTTTCAGATTTTCAATAAGAAGACCGACGGATTGGTCTTGCTACAATAGCGGTTCACATTTGACAGAGAGATTGTGCAATCGGACTATAAAATCCATGTTGCTTTCGTTGTTCTTTGGCTCGGTCCTTACGAGGTCAGCAATGGTGATTTTATCGCTGACACTCATGAACCTTTGCTTGAACATGGATTCTATTTGAGCGAACGTCGTGATCGAGTCATCCGGTATGCTCTCATACCAATCGAAAGCAACATCGGTCAAGCTATTGACAAACTGGCGGAGAAGGAGCGCATCATTGCCCCCAGTATTCGCACATGATGCTTTAAATTGGGCAATGTGTCGGTTCGCATTTCCCGTCCCATCAAACCTTTCAAATTTTGGGACGACATAGCCAGTGGGAAACTCCACAAGATCGTACCGAGCAGGATATGGTCTCCCGCTACTGCTGACATCTTTTTGCTCTCCGGCTTTGGCTACCAATGTTTTGACTTTGTTGGCAACCAAATCCATGATTTGATCTTGAGTTAGCGGGTTGCTGTCATCGGTAGCTAAGACATTTCCCGAGATAGGATGCGACTAACTTTCATGCGGTCCGCCCACCTTTAGATTTAAGGGAATAGGCATCGGCTGTCTCGGGACACCGTTTCCCAGTTCATGAGCATAGCCCTGCACTTGATTGGGCGGCTGAGAGGCAAGTCGGGTCATGAGCTGCATCACGACATTCGTCAAGTCGTCAATTTTTTAGTAGAGCTTGGCCATCTCTTTGTCATTGCTTCTGAGCTGTTTTCGGAGCTCTTGGAGAAGTTGCTGCTCTGCATTCTTAGGACGGAAGATTGGCTCCTCTTCGCTTTCCGTGCCCAACTCCTCATGAACCGAGGGATCTCTCCGCTTATCAGCTTTACTGGGAGGATTTTCATTACCTTCCGGAGGGTTTTGGTCTTGGGAAGTGACAGCCACATTCACACCAGATTGGATTTGAGATGTAGTGGCCCCATCCTTGCTTTTGCTGCGCATGCCCACCATGTAGACAGTGTGGACCACATATTCCGCCATCTCTTTATCTTTGGCGGCTGATTTTTCGTCTTCTGGAAAGGACAGGCGACTGAAGACGGTTAGCCCGGCTAGGTCTTTGGGCGGCGCTGTCCGGATCGCAACTTTCTTGACCCTCGCGGTCATGGAATTCTTTTGAACCAATTTCAGCGGTTCAAAAGAGTTAACGAGATTTACAGCCGTTTCAGCTGTTGCTGGGTAACCTCGTTTTTGGAACCCTACGATGTTCAAATCAGCAGAAGACCTGGCCTTTTTATTGGCTCTGTATCTGAGCCTTTTCTGTCTTAGCTTCTCGATTTTGAGGGCTTGGTGGGCATCCGTTATCCAGGAAGCCGTCGTGGGTCGATTGACGGGGAGCTTAGAGAAAACACCCGATCGCGGAGTTATCAAGGGCACCGCTGGAACTTGCCCGGTGTGCCTTATTGCTTTGTTGGCGTTGATGGCCTTGCCCCCAGCTGGATCAACGGAGAGTCGTGCGGAGAAGGATTTGTGCTTGGGCTGAAGTGCCTTTGCAACCATGACATTTGGCCTTTTCCCTTTTGAGGCCGGTTTATCAGTCACCGGGGCTTGAGGAGCAGGGATGGCATTAGCCGACACGAACAGAATAGAACCAAACTGTAGCAGCGGCTCCTCCCACTGTCGCCCAAGACTGGCCAGGAGGACTGTCCGGGAGTCCATCTTTATCGTGTAGGAGATGAGAGCTGAGTTCATCTTTGAAGACATTGTTGAAAAGTAATTGCTTGAAAACCTGTATGAAAGAGCATTATTTTAGTATAAATATAGATATGTATATTGATTGAGTTCATATGAACATTTAACCCGAAATATGGGAGGAGAGATCGGTCCCACCAGGCGTGCCAGAATCTGTAGGGTGTTTTTCGTCACCCCATTGAGATAGAAATACGCACGCGCTTGTCAGGTACTACAGATTCCCCCTGCCTAGGGTAGGCCGGGGATTATTGATTGTGGGGATCCGAATCTCCGGCAGCTGCGGACTAAGCTGCCGTTAATTACCGCTCGCCTTTGGAGCGAAGGAACCTCCGATTAACGGGTTAAACTGATCATGCGAACTCAATGCGATGCGTTGGCTTGTGTGTGTGTTTTTTACTTTATTCCATTTGTTAAAAAAAAGATATATATACATTTTTTCTATACATAAAAAAAATAAGTAAATAAATATTTAGAGAAAACTTTTTTTTATTTTAATTTACTATTTTTTTTATTTTAAAAATATTATTTATAATTTATTTAATATTTATTTTATTTTATTTTATTTTATTTTAAATAAAAAATGGAATAAATAAAAAAAAGAAGGAAGAAAGAAGAAGAAAGAAAGAGAAAAAAGGGGGAAGTCTAGGCTCCCATTTAATGGGAGCCTCCCCTCACATGCTAGGCCATCACATGCTTAGCATGTGACCCCTCACATGCTAGCATAGCATGTGAGGAGGGGGCCGTCACATGCTTAACATGTGACTCCTCATGTGAGGGGGGCATCACATGCTAGCATGTGAGAGGGGCCAAAATGGCTCCCATTAAACGGGAGCTTTCTCCCTCACGTGCTAGCATGTGATGGGGCAAAAAGAGCTCCAATATTTTTATTTTTTATTTTTAAATGGAGCTGAACTCCAAAAGAAATTTTTTGTGGAGTTAAACTCTAAAAGAATTTTAGATATGAAGTTCAACTCTAAAAAGGTTTTGAATGGAGTTTAAATCCAAGAAGATTTTTATCGTGGAGTTAAACTCCAAAAAGAGTTTTAAATGAAGTTAAACTCCAAAAAAAGAATTTTAAATGGAGTAAAACTCCTAAAGAATTTTAAAATGGAGTTTAACTCCAAAAAGATTTTTATTGCGGAGTTAAACTCCAAAAAGAGTTTTAAATGGGGTTCAACTCCAAAAAAATATTTTTATTGTAGAGTTAAACTCCAAAAGAATTTTTGTTTGTGGAGTTAAACTCCAAAAGAATTTAAATGGAGTTGAACTCCGAAAGAATTTTTATTGTGGAGTTGAACTCCGAAAGAATTTTAAATGTGGAGTTAAACTCCGAAAGAATTTTATATGGAGTTAAACTCCAGGAAAGATTTAATGTGGAGTTAAACTCCCAAAAAAAAGATTTTTTACTGTGGAGTTAAACTCCAAAAGAATTTCTGTAGTGGGGTTAAACTCCAAAATAATTTTATTTGTGGAGTTAAACTCTAAAATATTTTCTCCTTTCTCTTTTGAGAAAAAACCCAAAAGGGTTCTTTTGAAACTCCAAGATCTAGATCTTGGATGATAAAAAAAAGATACCATTTTTCTTCTCTTGATGGAGTCTTGGGAGGTGGGTTTACGGTAAAACTTTGTTTGGTTTAAAAAAAAGAGAGAGCTAAGCTCTTGATTTATTTGGAAAATGAAAAAGAAGAGAAAGAACTTGAAAAAGAGAGAGTGGAGGCACAGACCCTAGTTTTTATGGGGAGAATGAAAAAGTGTCTCCTTTATTCATCATCATGTTGCCTTATATAGGCTTACAAATTTATATATAGCCCCTTGGGCTTTGCAAAATGGCATTTTGCCCATCCCATACCTCATGTGCTCATTTCTTTTGCACATAAACCATGGGCTTTACAAAAATTTGGCTTTATGCCCATTTTACTTACATTCATGTATAAAAAAACATCAAAATTATTTATTACATGATTTTTTTTTACATGGAGGGGGGCCGGCCGCTTCATGTTCGGACTCGACTTGGGCATGGGCCCACTTGATCTGAGCTTGGGCCCACTTGGCTTGGGGTTGACCTTGACTTTCACTCAGTCAACCGGGGTGCAATTTTCGACCCCAACATCGATATTCTCTCTTCTAGAAACAATTGAAGGATGTGCTTGTGGATTACCCAGGTCCCAGTAGTATGATCCACATCCTAGTCCTGGTAGTCAAGCCTATATCCTAAGGGCTTTATCAACATTATATGAGAGACAGTATAATAATACCAGTGAACATGTTAAGATAAATGCAACCAGATAGTATACTATCAGGTCGAGCAAGAAAGTCCTCCATATATATGTCCAAGCATCCACTGTATCATACAATAATGGCCTCTAGGGCATACATATCACTAACAATCTTCCACTTGCACTAAGGCCAGTTGTTGTAGAATCTCATACCTAACATCCCAAAAAGTCTCTCGAATAGCGTCTGGGAAAGGGCCTTCGTGAGTGGATCCGCTGTGTTATCCTCTATGTCAACTCTCCTGACATCGATCTCCCAGCGATCTACTATCACCCTGATCAGGTGATACCGTCTAAGAATATGTCATGATCACTGATGGAACCGGGGTTTCTTGGCCAAAACCACAGCTCCATTGTTATCACAATACACAGGTATTGGATGCTCAATAGATGGAACCTCATCAAGTTCATCTTATGAACTTCTTCATCCAGACAGCCTCTTTGGCAGCATCGTTGGTAGCAATGTATTTAGCCTTCATTGTTGAGTCTGTTATGGTATCTAGCTTGGAACTCTTCCAACATATCGTCCCTCCACTGAGGCTGAAGACAAAACCCGAGACCGACTTACTGTCGTCCTTATCACTCTGGAAGCTCGAATCGGTAAAGGACACCACCTGGAGTTCACCGTTACCATACACCAAGAACATCTCTTTAGTCTTCTCAAGTACTTAAGAATGTTCTTCACAGCTGTTCAGTATTTCTCTCCAGGATCTGTTTGATACCTACTCACTACACCTAGTGAGTAAGTTACATCTGGTCTGGTACATAACATCACATACATGATTGACCCGACTGCCGAAGCATAGGGTATCCTTTGCATGCGAGCCCTCTCCAAATCAGTCTTGGGAGACATCTCTTTGGAGAGAGTGATTTCTGAACAAGCGGGTACATTACGATGCTTAGAATCTTCCATACTAAACCTCTTTAGTATAGTGTCAATGTACCTGGATTGGGATAATCCCAACATCCGCTTAGATCTATCTCTATAGATCCTTATCCCCAAGATGTAGGAGGCATCACTTAGATCTGTCATGGAGAACTTGTGTGATAAGAAGAGCTTGACCAAGTGTAGCATAGCAACATCGTTTTCTAATAAGAGTATGTCATCCTCGTACAATACGAGTAAGACAACCTTACTCACTACTACCTTCTTATATTTACATGGTTCATCTATATTTTTTGATGAAGTCAAACTCTTTGACTGCTTCATCGAAACAGATGTTCCAGCTCCGCGATGCCTGCTTTTATCCGTAAATTGATTTAAGCAGGTTGCACACGCTTCTGCTGCTCCCACTGTCTACAAAGCCCTCTGGTTGTGTCATGTACTCGCTCTCTTCTAAACCACCATTTAGAAAAGCGGTCTTGACGTGCAACTGCCAGATTTCATGTTCATGGTATGTGGTAATGGCAAGTAGGATTTTGATGGACTTAAGGTTAGCCACTGGATAAAATGTTTCATCATAGTCGACATCTGGTCGTTGACGAAAACCTTTTGCTACAAGTCCAGCTTTGAAAGTCTCAAATTTTCCATCTACACTAAATATCTTCTCAAGATCCACTTGCTCCCGATGGGTTTTACCCCTTCAGGAGCAACTTTCAAACTCCATACTTTGTTTGTGTACATGGATTCCATCTCAGATCGCACAGCATCCAGCCATTTCACAGAGTTTCCACTTGTGATGGCCTGCTCGAAACTAGTTGGGTCATCATCTTCCATGATGCAATCCTCGCTTCCACCGTCAACGAGAAAACCGCAGTATCTCTTAGGTGGATGAGGAACCCTACTAGATCTGCAGAGTGGCCGGGGTTCGTCGGGGACTATTGAATCCTCCGGTTCTACCAAATTGTCATTTTTAGTTTTGTATAGCTAGAACTTCTTCCAGTTCTACCTCATTGCCACTAATTTCTTTCACAAGAAATTCCTTTTCTAAAAAGGTAGCATGTTGAGAAACAAACACTTTTTGTTCCTCGGTGTGGTAGAAGATATACCCTCGCGATTGTTTAGGATATTCTACAAACTTGCACAGAACTGACATTGCCTTGAGATTGTCCGGATTTTTCTTTTTAACATAGGCCGGACAACCCCATATCTTAACTCATTTAAGAGATGGTCTATTCCCATTCTATATCTCATATGGAGTGGTAGGCATGGATTTGGTCGGAACTCTATTCAATAGGAATGCAGCCGTCTTAAGTGCATAACCCCAAAAGGAAATAGGCAGCGCAACATTACTCATCATAGAGCGCACCATATCTAATATGGTGCGATTCCTCCGCTCCGAAACTCCATTGTGTTGTGGTGTATATGGAGGAGTAAGTTGAGAGAGAATCCCATTCTCTTTTAAGTAGTCTCTGAATTCCGTACTCAAGTATTCTCCTCCCCGATCAGATCGAAGGATTTTAATACTTTTACCCGTCTGGTTCTCAACTTCGTACTTATATTTCTTGAATTTCTCAAAAGATTCAGACTTATGTTTCAACAAGAATACATGTCCGAATCTAGAAAGATCATCGGTGAATGTAATAAAGTACGAGGAGCCATTCCCGGCATGTGTAGACATAGGACCGCATACATCACTATGTATCAGTCCCAAGAGTTCAGTAGCTCTTTCTCCGTGTCCAGTAAACGGAGATTTGGTCATCTTGCCTTTGAGACATGACTGGCAAGTTTCATAAGATGTAAATTCGAACGGATTCAAATATGCATCCTTATGCAACTCAACTAGTCTTGTCGTATTGATATGATCTAGTCTACAATGCCATAAGAAGGCTTCATTCATTTCTGAACTGTTCCTCATGTGTGTGTTCTGTATACTTAGAACTGTGTTGTGATTTAGAATGTATTTTACCGTTATATAACGTACCATACCCAATCAACACTTGATTTAGGAAAACATTCACAACACGTTTGGTACGAAATAACAGTCGGTCAGAATCATTGTGTTACCACTTGGTAATACAAGGTGATATTCGCCAACTGTTTTGGCTGCAACAATTGCACCATTCCATACTATTAGAGACTTATCATCCTTTCTCAGTTCTCTACTTTTACTTAACCCATGTAACAAATTACATACTTGGGATCCTGATCCGGTATCCAATACCCAATACGTAGAGCCAACTGAGAAACAGTTCTCAGTAACGAACACACCCGAAGATGATACATCAACATGCTTATTCTTCGTTTGGGTGGTGTGGGAATCCGGATATTTCCTTATTTCTTGCTCAGACTTATGACAATCATAAGATAGAGCGGAACCTAGCTCAGTATAATAAGTGGGTTCGGTCAATACATCCATATTATTATCTTAATTAAGGCGTGTCATTGTATGGTGTTTTTCGTCACCCCATTGAGATGGGAATACGCGCGCGCTTGTCAGGCGCATTACAGATTCCCCCTGCCTAGGGTAGGCCGGGGTTTAATGATTGTTGGGATCCGAATCTCCGACAGCCGCGGACTAAGCTGCCGTTAATTACCCCTCGCCTTTGGAGCGAGAAAACCTCCGATTAACGGGTTAAACTGGTCATGCGAACTCAATGTGCAGTGTCGTATTTTGAAGGGGTTTTGGATGTATCGGGAGCCCCACAGAGTTTTTATGGGGGTCCCGCTACCCGGATAGCGGGCTGGGGGTCAAGGGGGAGCCCCCTTGCTGGGCCCGTTAGAAATTTTTTTCTAACAGGGACAGTGTCGTGGAGTATGTGTGTGTGTGTGTATACATATATATATAAAAGGGAAAGGGCATCCAAAGGATGTGTGGGAAAAAGCGCCCGCACTTTGGGTGCTAGCGCCTTGAGCACAAGAGCGCTTTGGGAGCTAGCGCAAGAGCGCTTTGGGTGCTAGCGCTCTGGGCGCGCACGTGTCAGCACGTGGGCGCTCGGGCGCTAGCGCTTTGGGCGCTAGCGCCCCACGTGTCAGCACGTGGGCCCTCGGGCGCTAGCGCTTTGGGCGCTAGCGCCCCACGTGTCAGCACGTGGGCCCTCGGGCACTAGCGCTTTGGGCGCTAGCGCTCTGAGCGCAAGGGCGCTAGCACTTTGAGCGCTAGCGCCCCACGTGTCAGCACGTGGGCGCTCGGGCGCTAGCGCTTTAGGCGCAAGGGCGGCAAAAGGGACTTGGTCTCTGCAATGGGAGTTGTACTCTCAGAAATGAGCACTTATTATTTTGTATATATGTATATATATGAGGAGTTAATCTCCTAGGATAATTTGAAGTTGATAAAGGGGCTTCTCCCCTTGAGCCCTGGACCTTCCCCAAAGTGGGGTTTCTGGAGATGGGTCTCCTTCTTCTTCCTTTGTTGGCCGGATCTTGAAGATCAAGAAATATGAGATTTTAAAAATCTCTCTTTTCTGAGATCTGATGGCAGATCTGAGTTCCTCTTTATGGGTTTTGTGGTGAAAAACTATTTAGTTTTATAAAAGGAAGAGTAAAACTCTTGATTTAATTCAAAAGAAGGAAGAAGGTTTTGAACCTTCAGAAAAGGGAAAAGAGGCACAAACCCAAAATTCTGAGGGGAATGAAAAAGTGTATATTTTATTCATTATCATGTTGCCTTATATAGGCTTACATATTTATATATAGCCCCCTTGGGCTTTACAAAATGGCATTTTGCCCATCCCATGGCTCATGTGCTATTTCATTTTGCACATAAGCCATGGGCTTTACAAAAATTTGGCTTTATGCCCATTCATGCATAAAAAATTACATAAAAATTATTTATTACATGATTTCTATGTTGGCATGGGGGAGGGCCGGTCGCTTCATGTTCGGATTCGCTGGACATGGGCCCACTTGGCTTGGGGTTGACCTTGACTTTGACTCGGTCAACCGGGGTGCAATTTTCAACCCCAACAGTCATGTCACGCCCCGCTTCCCGGTGTACGGGGAGGGGAAGCGGCGAAGCCCGCTACGTATTTACTCAGAAGTAAACACGCTAAGCATATCTAAGCAATATAAGGTAAATGTACACAAGAAAATGACAATAGATGTAATTAAACAGCAACTTTATTTATTTAACATTCTTTTACAATACAGCTAAAATGTAAATACATGGAATGAAAGCAATGCCTAAACAATGGCATAACAGAAATGAAAATGAAATATGTACAAGTAATCTAGAACTCTGGGTCAAAGGCTAACTGCTCCAAGTCTTCGCTGCTGAGCTCGATCTCCAGTGAGTCCGATCCACCTGACGACATTCCAAAAAAAGAAGAAAAAGAATGTCATCAGCGAACAATCACTCGGTAAGTCCCAAAGGTGAGTAGAGGTAGAATAGACATAAAGAGAAATATCTTATAATGTTTGATTATAGTGTTAACGCTGTTGTTTGTAGCTTGGTACAGAAAATGCCAGTGTATACGAGAGGAGTCCCACTATTCCGGAAACTAAGGTATACGGAGCACAAGGAACCGTTCAGCCATGGTACAACGACAATGGATATTCAGGTGAGGTGTATTAGGGTTACAGTCTCGTGCCACTTTTAGCACCTTCCATACCAATCTACTCCCGCGATGTCTTGATTGTATTGTTTGTATTGTTTGTTATATAGATGGATGATTTGCCGAAACCATGATATCAGTAAATGCAATGGATATAAATGGAGAGTCATGTAGACGGAGTATATCCATGGTTTGGTCCAGTCAATATAGATTGATATAGATTGAATAGACGGATTCATAGATTCATGTTGGATTGTAATTTATACTTGAATCACATTCAAGTCAGATTATTTAGATTGAGACTCAGTCTGAGTCAGACATTTTGAAAAGAACTTGAAATCCCGATTGTTTTGATGTTATCGGTAACTGCTACACATGGACGGCATGATTTGTGTTTTTTTCCAAGACAATTACCGTGTTGATAACACCGTTTGTTAGATTGTCTATCTTAAATAGGAAAGCATCCATATCTCCGGCTCCCTGAGGCTCAAGAGACTGGTCCCGCTTAAACCTATATTTACTAGGGTCCTTATTGTAATTTAGTATAACTTGAGGGGGGTTTATGTAAAAATAGTTTGATATAATTTTCAAAATACCTCAAGCATTTAATTATCGTCTTTAGGGTTTTCATAGATGTATATTTTTATACAAGTGAAATTTCTAGTGAGTAAAACCTAATTTCATAATATATGGTATTTTCTTGAACTATTGGAATTGTGTTGTATTTGGATGGTAGTTTTATGTAATAGTGATTCCTTTGATTTAGAAAACTTAAAATATTTATATAATTAAAATATATATTTTGATAATATATATATATTATGAAAATGATTTATTTATTTTCTTGTAGAAATCTCATTTTCTAAAGAAAAATGCGTAAAAATTCTATTGAGATCGAATGCTCCTTTCGGAGGTCTGCATCTCGCTCTACTAGGCCCGAGGATGTGCGACAATCTGCACCATCCCGAACGGGGTCCCTAAAAGTGGTTTGTAGATGCGCAATTGTAAGGAATTGTTTAATACATCCTTTTAAAGAAATGGTTTTATAAGTTAAAGGTATTTATTTGTAAAGTCGTTTTATCCCATGGCTATGTTCCCAAATTTCCATCATGCTATGTTAGAGATATGTGTTGTGATGAGGTAGGTCATTATCTCGTGAGTTTTCTAAAGGAAAAGGAAAAAACAATAAGCAATGTCAAATCCAAACATAAGGGTATTTTAATGTAAAAATAAAATAGAACTTGCTATGATTATTATTTTGATGTCAAACTTGTTTTATTATCTTTGTTAATGATTACTAAACAATATATTAACATTTTGAAGGTATTTTATTAAGAAAAAGTTGTATTTTTGAAGAAAAGGAAATCGGAAGTCGGATTAACTCCGTTTCCGACGAGTTTTGAAATAGAAAAGTTTTAGAATAGAAAAAAGAGAGCGGAAGAAGGGACTTACTGGATTTTAAGGTAGAGGGGAGAAGAGGAAAGAGTAGGGAAGCGCCGGTGCGTCGTTTTGTCGCCGGAAACTCCTTGGATCGTCGCCGGAACTTCACCCTTTTACTAACTCCACTTATACACAATTAAGACTTGGGAATTTTGTATAGTTTTGATAATGAAATTCTGGTGATGAGGGGTGAAATATGGTGTGGTATTTATAGGAAAAATTATGGTTTAGAGGTGATGAAGAATTCATTAAAATTGGATTAAAGGGGCATTTTATTGCACTCTGGATAAATTCAGAGTAAACAGGCAATATGGGGGAAGTGGGACAGCTGAACGGTTGCAAGGGTTAAAATTTGAGAGCAGTACTGACGGTCTAAACCGGCGGTGCCGGTCCCCCAAGCGAATCTCGCCGGTCTAATCCGGTGAGATGGGGCTCGGATGCTCGCCACGTGTCCCTGTCGCTTGGTATAATCTAGTGCACGTGTTTGTTTATTCTGTGTCTCTTCAGTTTACGTGTAGTGCACATGTAGACCCTTGGGTTTCTAAAAGATTAAAAGAAAATTAATTAAAAAGATAATGTGGCTGATGGGATTTGAACTCGGGTGCTAAGTCTCAGCAGTGTAAGGCTTTACCGGTGAGCTACAAGCTCTTTCTTGCTGTTCAAAAGCAAATTAAATTTGTTCTTAGGCTTAGGTGTTCCTTTCTGTATTTTGAAAAGTTATGTACAGAAAGTTTAGGGTTG
This sequence comes from Agapanthus africanus, assembly GCA_030015575.1. Taxonomy (NCBI): domain Eukaryota; kingdom Viridiplantae; phylum Streptophyta; class Magnoliopsida; order Asparagales; family Amaryllidaceae; genus Agapanthus; species Agapanthus africanus. Next base: position 15,142,162 of record JASDDO010000014.1, read on the forward strand.
TTACATTTTGCCCTCCTTATAAAAATTTCGTCCTCGAAATTTATAGAAGGAAGTTGTAACAGGTTCAAGAAATGTTTGATGATAGAAGTATTGATAGTGCATGAAAAATATTTGGAAGAACGAAAGAATGCGAAAGTTTTAGTAAGATTGAAAAAGATGTGAGGGAATTACCAGGATTACCTTGGTCTACAATCTCGGCTTCTACGACTGCTAATGTGAAAGTCTGACACCGGGGTACATTCCTCCTAGCTGGAGGCACATTCCACTGTCTTTGGGGCATGTTTCTTTGCCCTCGAGGCATGTTCCTCAGTGCTTAATGGAATTGGCGATTAGGCTGCGCAGGAGGTCCACATGGAGGTGGAGCTGGAAGAGCAAGACGAGGTGCAGGAGCCTGGATAGCTGGCCACTGTGGATAAGTGTTGTGAGTTGAAACTGAGTTGCGTCTAAAATGACATGTTCCAATTCCGTGATTGGATGCGCCACAAACTAAGCACAAGCCTTTTGCGCGCCTACGGTCCTTCCACAAGTGTCCATCTCTCTTGCAGTAGAAGCAAAAGTCTGGACTTGGCTGATTATCTGTTACTTCCGGTCCTCTAGGTACAAACAATGGCCTTGAAGAGGCTCCTCCTGCCATCTGAGTGGCAGGGCGCTTCACTCCGGCAGATTGAGGTCTGCCCTTCTTCTTTACTACTGCCTCATATCGACAAGCAGCTTTCAAAGCCAAATCATGGGTTTGGAAATCCCCTGTAGCTAATACAGCTTGGATCTCCTAGTTCAACCCTTGCTGAAATCTTCTAGTCCTGATCTCAACAGTCGGTATTAAGTGTGCCGCGAACCTACTGAGCATGGTAAACTCAGCATCATACTCATCCACGGACTTGGTCCACATTGAACCTTGTTGTAGATGAATAAATTGCTGCTCCATGTCAAATCGGGCAGTCTCTGGGAAGTATTTCGCGTCGAACATGTCGCGAAAAGTCCTCTATTCGATTGGTTGGTCAAGACGGATTTCTTCCGACTTCCACCAAACCCGTGCATTGTCAGTGAGCTGCAGCTTTGCAACTCGAACCAAAGGTATCTCTGGCACTTATGCCGCTGACAAATCATCTTCATTACTGTTTCCCCTAATTAGAGCAAAGCCCTGTTTGAATTTCAAAAATTCAAAAATTGAAGCAACGCTTCAGATTCCTTGCTCTGCGCGCAGTGCGCCACGTGTCAAAAGCTGACACGCCAGCGCTGCGCCCAAGACAGCGCACCCAATCAGAGCAAAACTCTATTTAAAATAAAAATAAAGGAAGCAACGCTTCAGATGATCTACGCTCAGCGCTGCGCGACACGTGTCAGCGCAATTGCGCTGCACTCAGCGCTGCGCGACACGTGTCAGCGCAGCGCGACACGTGTCAAGCGCAAATGCGCTTGCGCCAGTTGTGCCAGCATTTAAAACAGAAAAATTCTGGAAAGATCTTTCTAATCTTATTAAAACAATAAGATTCTCTTCTGTAAAACAGGAGCCCTAGGATCAAAGATCCAACGGTGGGGGAAAATCCCTAAATCACTCAGAGAAAGATCTATTTAACTGATTTAACAAATCAATTGGCACTATATAAAGGCCTCTAGACTCCAAGTCTAAAACACACACAGAGATAGAGAAACAGAGAAATCCTTTGAAAACTTTGAGAAAGAACTCAAAAAAGAAAAAAGGTAAACCTTTGGAAAAGAAGAAGATCATCTTCTTCATTTAAAGAATTTAATTCTTAGAATAAAAAAAGAAGAAGAAGTAATTTACTTCTGTATAAAGGCATTGCCTTTTGATGAACCACTGGTTCTTGAAAATTTGAGGTAAAACCCCTCTGGAAAAAGAAAAAAACTTGTTTTCTTTGATCCAAATATTAAACAGTGCCTTGCACTTTTGAAGTTTTCACTGTTGCGCTCCTTGGATTGGCGCAAGCCACCAGGAAGCGCCACGTGTCAATCACAGAACAGTTGCGCCTTGCGCTTCTAAAACAGAGCACTGCTTTCTTGAATTAGCGCACTGCACCAGAGCGCGCCACGTGTCAGCAGCGCAATAGCGCAGCGCACTGCGCTTGCGCTCACCAGAGCGTGACACATGTCACCTCAACATGCGCTTGCGCCTTGCGCTCATTAGTTGGCGCAGAGCGCCTGACAGGCCACGTGGCGCACTGTCAGACTATTAAATGCAGCGCATTATTAAAGGGAAGAGCCCAATTAAGAGGTCCAATAGACCAAAACAAATGCTCTGCATTATAAAAAAGGGACAGAGCCCAATTAAAAAGGTCTAACAGGCCAGAACAAAAATGCAGTGCATTATTAACAGGGGCAGAGCCCTAGTAAAGGCCTAACAGGCCAAATGCAAATAAAATGTTGAACATTTTCAACTGGAGTAGCCCAATTCTGGCCGTAAGTTCTCAAATTAAATTGACTGAGCACGACTGCTCTCTCAAATCAAATTACACCCGGTTCAAGGGTACATCTCCGAACTCCTCTGATATTTGTCGTTGTAATCCTTCAACGTCGTCAGAGAGGTGACGGGTCCCTACAACCACACATTGCTACGGACTGTGGGGTCCTTAAACTCATGGACTAATGCGTCCTTAAACTAACAATACGGACTGTAGGGTCCTTAAACTCATGGACTAATGCATCCTTAAACCAACAATACGGACTGTGGGGTCCTTAAACTCATGGACTAATGCGTTCTTAAACTAATATTCATCCCCAAAATAGGAATGATGGACCACCATGTCCCTAAACTGGCAATGGACCACCATGTCCCTAAACTGGAACAATAGAGCCCCAAATGCTCTTTTGTCGGATCAAAACGATCCCGTTAAGTTGATCTTAGCCTCAAATTGGACTAATGTATCCTTAACGAACGTTTAAGTTGATCTTAGCCTCAAATATGGCTAACATATCCTTAAACTAAAACCCCAAACCCAAATCTAAGTAAATACGGATTTGGACTAATCCATGTCCTACGGGCGACGGCATAACCTAGTCTCCGTATACAATCCACGGGCAACCACAAATAAAAAAAACACACACGACACGAAGTGAAATTCGGGAGAAGGAGAAAGTTGTTACCGCGACGCGGTAGCGTAATTAACTGCAGGGGCTTGCGCCTGCAGGGAAGAGCGTCCCCACAATCAAAAACCCCTCAAGCGAGGGGGAATCTGACGAAGTCTGCTACATCGGCCGCATCCGTCTAAACCTCCGATACACGGTGCCATAAATCAACTTGGCATCTTCAGAGAGGTGGACGGATAAAACCAAATAGCATCTGCCCCGAATCTCAGGCAAGATGAACCTACGCGGTCGCATCTCTGTATTCGGAGTGGAACAGATTCTGGCACGCCCGGTGGGACCTTTTCCTCTTTCCACTCCACACTTCGTGTGTCGTCTTCGCGAACTAATCGCGGTTTGTTAATGGTTGCCCTTGGGTTTCAAGTTACTAAGATTTGGTCTTTTGCTTGGCGCAGAAATCAAACAGCAATGGCGTCCAACTGCTCAAACTGCTCCAAATGCAAATGCAACCAACGCTCCGCCTCACCTGGAGGTGTGGCTTAATGGCCTCAAGCGGCCTCCATCTTTTCTATGCCGGTGGAACAAGTGACTCAGGCTACCACCGGTCTGTTCTTTGGGACCGTTCTCCCACCAGTGAACCTTAATGTCCCGCTACCTCAGCAAGCTTCAAAGAAGTCGGTCTTCGATCGGCTCACTACTACCACTGCCCCTCTCAACGGATCGTCCAATGCCAACTCCTCGGTCTTCACCCGACTAAGCCTGAACTCTGATGGGCCTGCCAAGAAACCCATGACCCCTGACGTGGCCATCCAGAAGAAGACAGCCATCTATATTCCTGAAGTCGTCAAGACGGCTTCTCCTGCTAAAGAGTCGGTCTTTACAAGGCTAACTATTCCGGCTCCCGTTCCTGCTCGAAGGTCTATCTTTGACAGATTGGACACCGCTACTCAAAAGACATCAGTCATCAAGAGGCTGGCACCATCGGTGCCTCATTTGGACAGGGGGCAAGACAAAACCATCCCCATCGCCGAACCAGCCCCATCGCCGAACCAGCCCCAACAGCTCGACATGCTCGACGTCGCCACTGGCGCAGAGTAAGGAAGGCCGGGGGCAACTCCCCCTCTGGGTTAACTCTACCAGCTCCAATGGTGGAAATCGATGCTGCTGTTCCGACCGGGAACAACTTTGAACCGCTAAGGAGGGTACGCAAGAACTCTCCGACTGCCACGCTGAAAAGATCTCCTCCGCCCGTGGAGAATGTTACAGAAACAAAGCCTGAGTAGCCCCCTCAACGGCTGTCCTTCAAAATTTACAAGGTCTGGCGATGGGTCCAGGACTCAGTAATCGATCGAGATCACTCTCGCCGGCAGAAGAAGGTGAAAGTTCAGGAAGAAAAGAACCGTCCTGTCAAACAGCAAAGGACAACAACCACTTGGGTGCCCGCCACAACGGCCGCCCCCTCAACTTCGACAGCACACAAAAGAAGAAGGCCGGAAAAGTCCCCACGCCTACGGCAAATGTCAAAGGTGGTGAGCCCAAACGCCATAAGTCCGGGGGAATTGTGGTCCATACCGTCTACATGGCGTCCGGGAAAGAGGACAGCCGTACATCTACTGGTCATAGACCGCTTACGCGATCGGTGACTAAAGCTCAGGAGCAGCAGCAGAAGCTCCAAGAAATGATGACTGTGATGGCCTCACTCACTGGGCCAAAAGAAAGCCCAGAAGCATCCTCGGATCAGCGACAGGAGTAAGAAACCGATGCCGAATTCCTTCGCAGGATGCTTGAAAAGAAAGACAGAGAGGCTTCGGAACAAGCAGCCAATATGAAACGAATGGCCCTTCTGTTCCAGGACATGGTGGGTATGATGATCCAGCAGGATCCTCCTGCTGAAGATCCTCCGATCATCCTTGAAGATGACAGAGGAGAAACGTCGAATCCACCGCCGGCTCTTTCAGCAGTCAAGAAGGAGACAATTTCCAAAGTTGCCCTAGATGAATACATAGCTCAGCAAATACGAGTTCACCAAGCAACTGAGGCAGCCGATCAAGTTGTCAAAATGGGACGACCATATCCGAGCTGGTACGACCAGATAAAGTACCCACCGGGCTACACGATCCCAAAATTTCATGTCTACAAGGGGACAGGCAATCCCCATCAACATGTTGCCTAGTTCAGGGCTCTTTGTGGAAACACCGGCGGCGATGATAAACTGCTACTTCGCTAGTTCGTCGGCAGCTTGTCGGAGACGGCGTTCGAATGGTACTCTGAACTTCCGAACGACTCCGTCAAAACATTTGCGGAGATGGAGCTATTATTTACCTAGCGTTTTGCAAGCGCCAGCGAACGCACCCCGATAACAGCATTGATTAATGCCAGGGTGAAGCCAGGTAAGACGTGGGTCCAATATGCGATACGGTGGCGGAACTTATGGTCGAAATGCGAACAACGCATAGAAGAGGCTCCTGCAGTAGGCATGTTTGTGGGAAACCTCGATCCGCAGGCGACCATATCCCAATTTATGATGTTCTTCAAGCCGACCACCTTCCAGGCCCTGATCGACAAGCTAGCTCAAATGGATCAGATGGGCCATAGACCGTCCCCTCCAAAGCCGGACTCTTGAAATGAGAAGGGGAAAGGAAAAGCGATCGTCGTCGCCAATGCGCAACAACAGCCGAGCAACTTGAAGCCGGTTGTCCGTCAAAACAATATGCGTCCACGCGTATCCCTCGAGGAGAGGCTAGGACGTCCTTACTCGTTTCCTCAAGATAAAACGAGAAGACTGTTCGAGCTGGCATTGCGCAACCGACTCATCAATCTGCCGGATTCAAGACGTTCGTTGCAGCCAAACGACGTCAATGATCTCAATTACTGCCCCTACCACCGAGTACTGGGTCATCCGATCGAAGATTGCTACGTCTTCAAAAACTGGATTGAAGACCAATACCAACAAGGTAAGTTCGCATTGTCCGAAAGATGGAAGGTGAACCCGCCTCAGCCTCACACCCCTAAAAAGGTGAATACGCCGGGGGCAACATGCTCCCTTGTTGAAGAAGCTCCATGGGAAGTCGTGCTGTCAGCCAAAACCAAAAGGATGCTGAACGATCTCCAAACATGCCTAGCGATCAGGTGGAAGAACCCGTTGGAACCTCAGATCATTGAAGGGATGCTGAAGCCGTGCCCAACTCCGAAGATCGGTGGTGATGGCCCGAGCACTCACAACCAGCCGTCAAAATCTTCAAAGAAGAAAAAGAAGAAATCCAAGAAGCCCGTGAAGTCTGGCGATAAGCGCACGGACTTACAAAAACAGATTGACGCACTGGAGGAGTACAACCAGAAAGCACGGACGTCCATCACACTCCAAGAGTTCCTCGGCCACGTCTTTCAAGAGGAAGATGAGGGAGAGAGCTCGTCGGATGAATCCGAGGAATACGTGGCGAGTTGTCATGTGATCTCCCACTCGTTTACCAATGGTGAGAAAACTCCTTGCACTGAGAAGCTGGGGGCAGATCTTGAACTGGAACTTCTGGGACCATCAGATGAAACAATTGATGCATTCCTCAACGAAGCTCTGTTGAAAAGTAAAGATGATCGGGAACGTGAGGCGGTCATATTTGAAAAGGCCAAGCGCCGGCGACTAGACGAAAGAGTTGAGACACTCCCGCCGGATCAAAGTACATCCATCGCAGATAAAAGCAAATTCAAGACGAGGAAAAGGTTTGCTAAAGCCATATCAATGGGTATGAAGCTACCACCCTCTGAAGGAAACATTGCTGGCAAAGCGGAAATGCATCCTTCCTACTGCTTGTATCATCGGAAGATTTCGCACCCCACCGAAGAGTGCAAAGCTTTCAATAGATGGTGGCAGGGGTATGTTGTTCATCGGCAACATTTTAAGCGGGAGAAGCGCAAAACTCGTCGAGAGCGGAAAAGTACGACTGAGGAGCTGAGAAGAACTACCGGCGATTGTCGCATGGTTAACGCCGGGGGATCGCAAGTTCTCACATTCGGGAGCGATTCTGACGAGGAAATGGCTCTTAGCCCTTTCTTTAAAGAGTCCACATCGGGAAAAGAGGAGGAGCCGAAGGCCTGCGAAAATATCCGGCTGCGTAATCGTACGCTACCTGAAAAGAATCTCGGGCCCTCAAATAAAAAAGATAAGGGAAAAGAAAAGGTCTCTGAGGATATCGCCCTAGATGACCAAGTCATGGAAGAGCTAACCGCCAAGGACCCGCCAAAGAAAAATAAGGTGGATTACAACATTCTGGCACACCTCAGAAAGCTACCCTCTCAGCTCAGCATTCTTGACGCCCTCTTACTGTCAAAAGAAGCAAGAGATTCATTAATCAAAGCACTGCAAGAACCCGAGCAATTCCAAGCTTTGCTCGCCGAAGAAAAGATGAAGGAAGAGCTGTAGGAAGTACACACAGCCGATGCCACTTTCGGTGATGAAGACCTTCTTCTCGGGACGTGCGAGCACAACCGTCCTCTCTATGTCTCAGGATACTGCCATGATATAAAGATAGGAAAAGTCTTGGTTGACAATGGATCCTCCGTCAATCTCCTCAATGTACGGGTATTGAAAGAAATCTGTATGAGCATCCAGCACCTTGCGCGGGATAAGATCACCATCTCTAGGTTCGACTCTCAATCATCAAGAACTCTCGGGTCTGTGATACTGACGTTACGCTTTGGGATACTCGTCACGGACATTAAATTCCACGTCATAGACGCCAAGACATGCTATAATGCTCTGCTCGGCCGACCATGGTTACACGAGTACAACATCATCCCTTCTACATAGCATCAGTGTATGAAATATTTTAAAGATGGTCTCGAGTATACCGTAACGGGAGAACTAAACCCATTCTCCGTGAACGAAGTCCGCAAATATGAAGATGAAAAATACTTCTTACCGGATTTTGAAGATACGGAGAGGTGTCACAAGCCGGAGAACAAAGCCATCGCTACCATCCCTGTCTTCGGGAGTGATACCGAGGAGGAAGAGAAAATAGTTTATTCAGGTCCACCCCAACACAACAAGCCAGGACCGTCCACTCCCATGTTCATCTTTGGTAGTGACTCGAAAGATGAGGTCCATGCTATATTTTCCGCTCGACCTTCAATACAAACTGTCGCTGATGAAGAGCAAAGTTTGCAATTTTCCATGGTGCCGCCTAAACATCATAAGGAACTCGATGCGCTCGATACCTATAGTGTGGAAGAGCTGCAGACGTTCTATGTCTCTCCCAGGCGAGAAGGCGAAAAGGTGATTCTATTTTACCGCTCTGAAGAAACCAAAGTGGAGAAAGAAATCTGGCACGGTGCGGATCCTACGCTTGACAGGCTTCGGCCCATCCGTCTGCCTAGATATTATACAGAAGGCTTGAAAAGGCTGTTGAAGCGCCAGGGGATACCCTTCAAACAGACCGCTCGAAAAGACAAATTCTATGACAGGTTCTGGAACGTCCCCGGAACTCAGCACAAGTTGCCTAAAGGGAGAATGGAAGCAATCGGGCTCGGATATGTTCGGTCCAAGAAACGGGAGCTACTCAGTGACTGCTACGTCGTACATGACTTCAATGAAGAAGGGGATGCTCAATGGGAGGACGCTAACCCTGAAACAGAAAAATTCTCCGACGTGAAAATGCCCAGTCCGTCGTTCGAAGAACAAATGGACAAGCTTATAAGGGAAGCTGGTCAAAAAGTCCAAGACGACCACAACCGCGAAATGGCCATCTATGAAAAAGCCAGGTCATGACGCCTCCTCCAACAGGCCGCAAAAGATGAAAAAGCCCCTCTTTGTCAACCTGTCGTAAAATAGGCCCGACGCAGAGGCAGAAACAAGTCAAAAAGCGGAAAAGGCGCTCGACATCAACAAAACGGGACTAAGAAGCTACGCGAGCGGGAATCGAGCGGTCTGGATTTGTCCCTTATGAAGAAGATGAGTCGAGCATACTCTTTTCCTCAGGACAAGACGAAGAAGATACTTGACCGAGCTATAAAATACCAAATGATTACGCTCCCAGAGTCTAAACACCCCGAGCAAGCAGTCAAAGTCTCACACCCGAACTATTGCTCTTATCATCGAGTAATAGGCCATCCTCTCGAAGATTGCTTCACCTTCAAGAATTGGGTCGAAGATCAATATCAGCTCGGCATGTTCGCCCTATCTGACAGCTGGAGGGTAACGCCGCCACAGAAGCATGAACCCAAAGCCACGAAAGCAGAACCAGATCCGCATCGGTCTTGGAAGCGAGCTCGTACTTGCCATATGATAACAATATCAAAAGAAGAGCCCAAGAATATGGATAACCTTCCCTGGTGCTTCGAAAACAGCAATGACGAGGTGATCTCAGAATTTCCACCAGCACCGAAAGAGCTGGAGGATGGAATACATACTACTGCAGAAAACCTCAAGAAAATTGAGTTGGGGACGGCGAACGACCCGCGACCGACATTCGTCAGCGAGCTGCTATCTGAAGAAAGGGTGGCTGCGTTAAAAGACGTGCTTATGCAGCATAAAGATTGCTTCGCATGGAACTATTCCGAAATGCCAGGACTAGATCCAGAAATTGCTGTGCATAAATTGGCGATATCCCCGGATGTCAAGCCAGTCAAACAGGCGCCGAGAAGAATGCGGCTCGAGCTTGAGATGAGCATCAACGCCGAAGTCAAGAAGCCGATCGACTCTGGGTTTATCCAGGAGGTTCAGTATCCCGATTCGATCGCCAACATCGTCCCGGTGATGAAGAAAAATGGGACGGTGCGCATATGTGTAGACTTTCGGGATCTCAATAAAGCCTGCCCGAAGGACGATTTCCCAGTGCCAGTCACCGAGCTGATGATAGATAATACGTCCACTCACGAGGTTTTCTCCTTCATGGACGGCTCATCAGGATATAATCAGATAAAGATGCATCCCGAAGACCAGAAGCACACCGTTTTCCGGACCCCTTTGGGAATATTCTGCTACAAGGTGATGCCCTTCGGTTTAAAGAACGCCGGTGCCACCTATCAAAGGGCCATGACAAAGATCTTCGATGACCTTATACATGAAATCGTCGAATGCTATATCGAAAACCTCGTGGTTAAAATCAAATCATACGAGGAACATCTGGAGCATCTGAAGACTGTATTTCAACGCCTTCGACAATACAACTTGAAAATGAACCCTCTCAAGTGCGCATTCGGAGTTTCCTCGGGCAAATTCCTAGGATTCATCGTCCGACACAGAGGTATTGAGATAGATCCGTCAAAGATCAAGACGATCATGGAAATGCCTCCGCCAAGGACTCTTAAGAAATTGTGGTCTCTCCAAGAGAAGCTCGCGTACATCCGGCGATTTATAGCCAATCTTTCAGGCAAGTGCCGCCCTTATAGTCATCTGATGAAGAAGGGAACCCCGTTCGTCTGGTATCACAAATGCCAGAGCGCGCTGGACGAAATCAAGCAATATCTGCAGAACCTTCCAGTGTTGGCTGCTCCGGTCAAGGGAAAGCCACTCATTCTTTAGACAACCGCCCTCGAAGGTTCTTTAGGTGCATTATGGGCACAAGAGAACGACCAAGAGAAGGAAAAAGATCTCTATTACTTGAGTCGAGTTCTACTGGGGTCAGAAAGCAACTACTCCCCCCATTGAAAAACACTGTCTGGCGTTGATCTTTGCGATAACAAAACTCAGGCACTATGCATTGGCACATGAAGTCCGTCTCGTATCGAAAGTAGACCCTCTCAAATATTTAATGTCGAAGGCCATATTGACAGGGAGGCTCGATAAATGGGCCCTGCTCTTGATGGAGTTTTCGATAACCTATCAGCCGCTTAAGGCAGTGAAAGGCCAGGCCATCGCCGACTTCCTCGCTGAGCATCCGATACCTGCCGATTCTCCTCTGAATTACGACCTACCAGACGAACATGCGTTTGATGCGATCGACGGTAGTGGTACCCGGTGGGAACACTATTTCGATGGAGCGTCTTCCATGAAGAAGCGCAAACAAAGCACCCCCATAATCAAATCAGGGGTAGGCCTCATCTTCATAACTCCACAAGGAGGGATAATGCGCTTTGCTTTCTCCTTAACAGAGCCGAGGACTAACAATGAAGCCGAATACGAAGCTTTGATAGTAGGCCTCGAGATCGCCATCGGCATTGGAATTGAAAACCTCCTCATATACGGAGACTCCCAACTGGTCGTTAGTCAAGTAAATGGTGATCAGACGTGCAAACCAGATTTGGTGAAGTACGGCGAAAAGGTGCAGCAACTGTTGACCCGAATCCCCTCCTACATGCTGGAAAGCATACCACGTGCAGAAAATAGCAAGGCGGATGCGTTAGCCAAACTCGCTAAAGAACTGGCCGATGAGAACCTGATGACGTAAGAATCGTAGTACAAACCCGTCGGGTGCTTGCCCCAGCAGAAATATCTCCGGAATCATCCGAAGAAGAGGGAGCGACTGAGCAAATGGCTATGTAAATAAAAGACCAGGAAAAGGCGGAAGATTGGAGAGAAGCCTTTATAGACTACTTCAAGTCCCGTCGAACGCCTGAAGATGCGTCCTCAAGACATCAGCTTATGAAACGAGCTCTGTCTTTCGCCTTCGTCAATGATACTCTGTACAAGAGGTCATTTGATTCTCTGTGGTTGAGATGTCTGGGACCCAAAGAAGCAAAAATAGTAGTCCAAGAAGTTCACGACGGGCTCTGCGGTTCTCACCAAGCAGGCCCGAAGATGAAATTGAAGATTAAACGGATGGGTTACTACTGGCCCACGATGATTCAGGACTGCCTCGAATATGCGAAGCGATGCCACTCATGCTAAATCCATGGGGACTTCATCCACCAGCACCCAAATCCTCTACACCCAACAGTGGCTAGCTGGCCATTCGAGATGTGGGGAACTGACATAGTCGGCCCTATTGAACCAGCATCGTCCAGAGGACATCGTTTCATCCTGGCGACGACTGATTACTTCTCCAAATGGGCAGAAGCAGTACCGTTGAGGGAAGTGAAGACGGAGAATATCCTCCATTTCTTCAAGACGCACGTCATTTATCGGTTTGGAACTCCGCGACGGATCATCTCCGATAACGGGCCAGCCTACAGAAGCCACAAGATCAGTCGCTTCGCGCAACAGCATAATATAGACTGGAGATATTCCTCAGTTTATAATCCTTGAGCTAACGGTCTAGCGGAGGCTTTCAACAAGACCTTGATAAAGATCGTGAAGAAGACGGTGTCCCGAAATAAGAAGGACTGGCACGAGAGACTGCAAGAAGCTCTCTGGGCGTATCGAACTACGTTCAAGACGGCCACGAACACAACGCCGTACGCGTTGATATTCGGTACAGAAGCAGTACTCCTTCTCGAGATAGAGTTACCCTCTTTATGAGTGGCAGTCCACTACGAGCTGACAGACGAAGAAAATGCTCACCTTCGGCTTGAGGAGCTTGATGCCCTTGATGAAACCCGGCTCATAGCGCAACAAAATCTGGAGGCTTATAAAGCAAAGATGACGCGCTCATATGAAAGATTGACCAGGCCGAGAACATTCCGCCAAGGCGAACTCGTGCTAGTGGTCAAAAGACCTAGGATCCCCAATCGCGCCAAGCGGGGAAAATTCAAGCCGAATTATGAAGGCCCGTACATCATAGACAAGGTCTACCAAGGTGGAGCCTATCTACTCATGGATATGCACGATGAAAGACCTTTCAGGCCAATAAACGGTCGCTTCCTAAAGAAATACTACGCTTAAATGAGTCACAGCCTAGGTCAATAATAGATGACGACGACTATGTCCGCTCGCTATCTGCCTAAGCCCAAACTCTATAAGTAGCCGGCCTTCTTCAACAACGGACCGAAACGTCCTTAAACTAATGACGAACCACTACGTCCTAAAACTAGCTGTTGACCGAGATGTCGATAAACTACGGTGGATTGAAACATCACAAAGCCGATAAAAAAAATAAAAAAAAATAAACGGTATGTCCATAAGAAAAATGGGCACGGATGAAAACCCGAAAGGGCTCTGTGAGTAAAAAACAGCAGGGCTACCGGCGAGTGTTCGTGAAAACCCAAAAGGGCGCGACCTCGTTAGAAAATAAAAAAAAAGAATAAAAAAAATGGTATGTCCATAAGCAAAGGGGGCACGGATGAAAACCTGAAAGGGCTCCATGAGTAAAAACAGCAGGACGACCGGCGAGTGTTCGTGAAAACCCGAAAGGGCGCAATCTCGTTAAAGGACGCTTACAGGGTCCTCTCGACCTTGCAAGGAGAAACCACCCGCGTGAGATCCTTACGACTCACAAGGGAGCAACACACTTAGGGATCCCCACGATTCCTAAGGAGAAAATACACTTGCGAGATCCTCACGACTCGTAAGGAGAACTCTCTTATGGGACCCTTACGGCTCATAAGATTTGAAAGTCTTAAGTTACAGAGACCTAAACCTGTGCTTAAGCAACCTCCACAACCTTCGATATTGCTCTACAAGTGGCTCAGTACCGACCCTTGTATACAATCCACGGGCGCAAATAAACATTTCCCTAACAAAGTCCCACCCGTGACTAGGGATATGTCCATATGGTGAACAACCCTTGTAAGTCCTCTTGACTTACAAGGAGAAAACTCTTTTGTAAGATCCTTACGACTTACAGAGGAACATGCACTTAGGAATCCTCACGAGTCCTAAGGAGAAACACACCTATGAGATCCTCACGACTCGCAGGGAGAGATACCTTCATGAGACCCTTACGGCTCATGAAGTCAAAAGCCTTAGTCGACAGGATCCTAACCCTGTTTACTAAGCCACCTTTGTTCAACATCGACAGAGGCAAATGACGATTCGCTCCTGGCAATATCCCAGTTGTAGCGGTGCTGATGCCGAAATCGGTGCCTAATTTCAGGCTTACGGTGAAAAGCCAGCAAGCCGCACATACATACGAAATAGCCGAAATGATGGGGCAACTTGCAATAAAAAGCATCAAGTAAAAATATATGCATACAAAATAGCCGAAATGATTGGGCAACTCGCAATAAAAAGTAGCGAGTAAAAGTAAAATAAATAGCCGAAATGATTGGGCACCGCGAAAAATAGCCGAAATGATTGGGCAATCAGGACCTTCGCGATATAAAAGCTGAAATGATAGAGCATCGCGGAAATAAAACAATAATATAAAAAAAATGAATGAAACTTTTACCCTACAGGAAAGGTCACGTCGATCCCTGTATACAATCCAGGGGCACAAACAAAGAGGGAACCATACCTTCCCAACATGCTCCACCAGAAAGCGAAGCCAAACCTCGACGGTTCATCAACAACCTAGAGACAACCGTGACATTCGTCTCGATACAGCAGACGCAGTGCCAGCAAACGAAGCAAAGGCTAAATTCCTAGCTTCACGGTCTTAACGGCAAGTCATATAAAGCCCGAAAGACAATCGGAGATCATCTCACCCCAGCGTGGAATGATCACCACTTCGACGTTCGTCTCTATACAACAGACGAAATGTCACTACAGCGTCCCTCCTCCAACAGGATTCGGACACACTACAGCAAGCGAAGCAAAGGCGAAATTCCTAGCTTCATGGTCTTGACGGTAACTCATATAAAACCTGAGAGACCACCAGAGATCATCTCAACCCCAGAGAAATCAGTGTCCTTGGTAAATACCTCGAGTCAGGGAAACTAGTGTCCTTGATGAGAGCACCTCGATTCGCGTCGACCCGCAGAGAAATCAGTGTCTTTGCAGGAATATCTCGACTCGTCTCAACCCCAGGGAAATCAGTGTCCTTGGTAAATACCTCGAGTCGGGGAAACCAGTGTCCTTGACGAGAGCACCTCGATTCGCGTTGACCCGCAGAGAAATCAGTGACTGTACAGGAATACCTCGACTCGTCTCAACCCCAGGGAAATCAGTGTCCTTGGCAACCTTTTCGAGTCAGGGAAACCAGTGTCCTTGACGAGAGCACCTCGATTCGCGTCGACCCGTAGAGAAATTAGTGTCTTTGCATGAATACCTTGACTCGTCTCAACCCCAGGAAAATCAGTGTCCTTGGCAACCTCCTCGAGTCAGGGAAACCAGTGTCCTTGACAAGAGTATCTCGATTCGCGTCGACCCGCAGAGAAATCAGTATCTTTGCAGGAATACCTCGACTCGTCTCAACCCCAGGGAAATCAGTGTCCTTGGCAACCTCCTCGAGTCAGGAAACCAGTGTCCTTGACGAGAGCACCTCGATTCACATCGACCCGCAGAGAAATCAGCGTCTTTGCAGGAATACTTCGACTCGTTTCAACGCCGAGGAAATCAGCGTCCTTGGCAACCTCCTCGATTCAGGGAAATTAGCGTCCTTGACGAGAGCATCTCAATTCGCGCCGATCCGCAGAGAAATCAGTGTCTCTATAGGAATATACGAAGTCAGTAAAGCGGAGTCGCGGCGAGTTTCCCAGTTCCATGACTCGACAATACATCAATGACCGAGAGTCAAACCCCTGACCCCGTGAAAGGCGGATAAGGGCAACTTCACCCATCACTTGCGAGTCCTCACGACTCGTAAGGGAGTAAATTCTCTTGTGAGATCCTTACGACTCTCAAGAGAAAACGCACTTAGGAATCCTCACGATTCCTAAGGAGAAAATATACCCACAAGATTCTCTCGATCCGTAGGGAGAAAAGTCTTTATGAGACCCTCACGGCTCATAGAGTTGAAAAGTCTTAGGCAGCAGATCTGAACCTGCGGCCTAAGCCATCACTACCTCTTGAAAAAGCCAAGACAGGACGCTCACTCTATCATCTGTCAACCATGTTTACTAAGGCAGCATACTGATACTAAAAAAAAGGAAGAAAGCGTAGAGATGACACAAGACATGGCGAAAAAAATGTGTGTATCTTTATTCATGAATTCAATTAAGTACAAGGCGAATCGTATAAAAGAATAAAGAATGGATACATTTTATTCAAAGATTACAAGTGTATAATTGATACAAAAAGCAGCTACTGAGAACGAAGCGTCTTAAATAGCCCCATCAATTGCTCGCGCACTTCCTTCAATGCCTTCTCCTGATCGGCTGCCACCGCCAATTCTGCCTCCACCTGAGCCCGCTGCTGCAGGTAGGATGAAAGTTGATCCTCAACTGCCTGCTGGGCTGCCTCCTGATTTGGTGCACCCCGCTCGACGACGTCAAGCTGCTGCCTCAGTGTTAACCCTTCGGAGATGCATCGCAAAAGGCCTTCAAAGATAACCTTCAGCTGTGCGGCGTTTGCATCCACCTGAGCATGCAGTTGGGCAGATTTGCTCGAAGTATCGCCGCGCTCCTTACGCCTTAAAGCAACTTCTTGTTCGAGATGGCGGAAGTAAGGAGCGCTTTGCTCGATCCATGCCACCCGTTGAGTGCTCGCGGCCAAGATCTCGGGGGCAGGACGCATAGACTCCAGCTGATGCAGGCGGGCCTCGATCTCCCTGCAGCGATTAACCCAAGACTCGATGACGCCTTCATTATGAAAATTTACAAGCGTTTCCAGTATCGGATTAACCTCCGCAGCGAAATCTGCGGCAAATGGGGGAACGTCTGCGTCAAGCTCTTCGACGTATCCGCTCAGCATGCCCAAACTCATCGCAGCACCCTTTGAAGATGGACGTCTCAAGAAGGGGCCTGCCGGCATTATGATGTGAGGCTCGAAGGGGGCCGGAATTGGAACAACAACTGAAAAAACAAAACACAATTAGATGACGCTTCAAGAAATCTAAAAAAAGTCATCAATGAAGGAATTTACTATACCAGCTGCAGCAGGCGGCAAAGCCGGAAGGACCGGTGGCGCAACTGATCTTTCATCTCCCCCTTCGATCTGTAGCACTGCAATCAGGGCAAGGAAAAATCAGAAACAAGTTCATTATTAGAAAAAGAAAGAGTTAATTGAAAACTATACTCACCAGCGCCACTGGAGGAAGCGAGCTCCGATGGGAAGGAGAAATGCGGGTGCAGCACCTGGTAAAGATGATCAAAAAGCACTCCTGCAAAGACACAATAGTACGACATTAGTACATAAATTATACGGCCGAAAGATAAAACTGATGGGTCACGAATCCATACCTTCCAGCATCTGCGATGGTGCGAGAGAAGGCGGAGAGGTGGCCACCGTTAAGGCAGTAGCCGACGGCGCTCTCTCGAGCAATGGGGCATCAACACTAGCGGCACCTGCGTTAGAAATAAGATAAGCCCTGTCAGGAAAGGTTGCAGAATAAAAAGGGACAGTAACCCGAAATTTACCTTATGAGCCGCCACATTAAAAATAGAGTTGTTACAGTCTACCCTCCTTACGAAAATTTCGTCCTCGAAATTTACAACTTTTATTTGAGGACTAGTTTACAAAGAGGTATGGATATCTAGTACACATTTCATCCTCCCTTTCCCAAGTGGACTCTCCTGGAGTGTTTTTCCTCCACATCACTCGAACCAAGATAACTTCTTTGTTCCGAAGTGTCTTCACCTTCCTGTCCAGGATTTCCACAGGCTGTTGCTCACAAGACAAGTCGGGTTGTATAGTGAGCTCGGAATGATCGAGAACATGGCTGGGGTCACTCACATACTTTCTGAGTTGGGATATGTGGAACACATTATGCACTCCTTCCAATGAAGGTGGAAGCGCTAAACGGTATGCCACTTCACCGACTCGTTCGAGTATGTCGAACGGTCCAATATATCTCGGACTTAGCTTACCCCGTCTTCCAAATCGGATCACTCCGCGGTTCGGAGATATCTTCAAGAATACGTGATCTCCTGGCTGGAACTCCAAGTGTCGTCTCTTTGCATCAGCCCAGTGCTTCTGTCGATCTTGGGCTATGCGCATCCTTTCCCTGATAGTACGAACCACATCAACAGCCGCTACTAACATCTCCGGTCCAAGAAGTTCCCTATCTCCGATGTCGTCCCAACTTAATGGCGAACGACACTTCCTTCCATACAGTGCTGCAAAAGGTGCCATCCCTATGCATGCTTGGTAGCTGTTGTTGTACGAAAACTCCACGAGATGTAGGTGATCTTCCCACGATCCCTTGAAATCTAGCATACACGCTCTAAGCATATCCTCCAAGATCTTAATAGTTCGTTCCGACTGACCATCTGTTTGTGGATGATAAACCGTGCTGAAGTTCAGACTTGTTCCCAAGCTTGCTTACAGACTCTGCCAAAATTGCGATCGGAACCTGATGTCACGATCGGAGACAATGCAGACTGGTACTCCATGGAGTCTCACAATTTCCTGTATGAGTTCATGGGTATCAGAGATAGTACATTATGAAGAGTTTTAAATCTAAATTGGATTATTACCTCCATGTACTTTTTTGCTAGTGTCTCAGTTGATTGGCCAACTCGAAATGGGATAAAGTGAGCCGACTTTGTGAGTCGATCCACAATGACCCATATGGCATCGTTACCCTTTGTGCTGCGAGGAAGAGCAGTCACAAAGTCCATCGTGATGTGTTTCCACTTCCATTCTGGGATTGGTAACGGTTGAAGTAATCCAGCAGTCCTGTGATGTTCAGCCTTTACTTGCTGACACACCAAGCATTTTGCGATGCTTCTGGCTACTTCACGCTTCATTCCATGCCACCAATAATTCTGACGTAGATCTTTGTACATTTTGGTACCTCCAGGATGTACTGAGTAGGGAGAGTTGTGGGCTTCTTTCATTAACTCTTCCCGAACCGGACCGTTTGGTACACACAATCTGCTGCCGTATCTCAAAGATCCGTCTTCATGGATGATGAAGTCGATTCTGAGTCCATTCTCCACTTGTTCTCTGATCTTTTGCAACTTAGCATCACTTGCTTGAGCTGCTTTGATCTGATTGACAATGGTTGATTGAACTTATAAATTCATCAAACTTGAAGCATTACCTGGCATGACTACTTCAATCTCCATCTGATGCAAGTCTTGTTGAAGCTTCCACTGAGCGGTGAGATTCATTGCTAATGGTTGGCGACTAAGAGCATCAGGTACTACATTCACCTTCCCTGGGTGATATTGCAAGTTGATGTCAAAGTCCGCCATGAGTTCTAACCATCTTCTCTGCCGCATATTCAACTCCTTCTGAGTAAACACGTACTTCAGGCTCTTATGATCTGTGTAGATGTTCACTCGTTCACCAAGTAGATAATGACGCCAAATCTTGAGAGCAAAGATGACGGCTGCTAACTCCAGATCATGCGTCGGATAATTGCGCTCATGAATCTTCAGCTGTCTTGAAGCATAAGCCACAACCTTACCGTGTTGATGTAGAACACATCCTAATCCCTTACCGGATGCATCGCAATGCACCTCGAATCCTCCAGATTGATCCGGTATGACGAGAACAGGTGCTGATGTCAACCTTGACTTGAGTTCTATGAAAGCTTGTTCGCATTCTTCTGACCACACAAATTCTTCATCTTTACATGTGAGCTTGGTCAGGGGCGTTGCTATCTTCGAAAAGCCTTCAATAAACCTTCTGTAATATCCAGCTAAACCCAAGAAACTTCGAATATCCTTCACTGATTTTGGTATAGGCCATTCGCTAACTGCCGAAACTTTCGCTGGATGTACAGAGATTCCTTCTCCTGATACGATATGTCCAAGAAAACCAACTTGATTTAGCCAAAACTTGCACTTGCTGTACTTGGCATAAAGCTGATGTTGTCGAAGAGTTTCTAGGACAATTCGTAAATGTTCTGCATGTTCTTTCCGACTCTTAGAATACACCAGGATGTCGTCGATAAAAATGACAACAAACATGTCTAAGTACTTCCGGAAAACTTGATTCATAAGGTTCATGAATATTGCGGGTGCGTTGGTCACTCCAAATGGCATCACTAGAAATTCGTAATGTCCATAGCGAGTTCTGAAAGCTGTTTTGTGAATATCAGCTTCCTTGACCTTCACTTGATGATAACCTGAACGAAGATCTAATTTAGAGAAAACAAAAGATCCACTTAGCTGATCGAATAAATCATCGATGCGCGGGAGTGGATACTTGTTCTTTATAGTGACTTTGTTCAAGGCTCTGTAATCGATGCACATTCTGTATGAACCTTCCTTCTTCTTCACAAGTAGTACAGGTGATCCCCAACTTGAAGTGCTGGGACGAATCCATCCTTTCACCAGTAATTCGTTCAACTGTGTTCGGACTTCCTTCAAACCTTCCGGACTTAAACGATAGGGTGCTTTGATCACCGGTTGTGCTCCTGGTACTAAATCAATACTGAATTCAAGAGCTCGATCGGGAGGCAAACCTGATATATCGTCAGGAAATACATCGTCGAACTCTCGAACCACATCTGGTCTTGATTCTTCCTCTGCTTGAGCTGCTGCAACTACTGCTTCTCTTGGCTTCGCTTTGTAGGTACTTGGCTCCAGTGTACGGTCTCCGCTTTTGAAATAGAAGACCGGATGGTCTGGGATCTCGAATACTACCCTCCTTTTACAACAGTCGATGGTAGCATAAAAAGTTCCAAGCCAATCCATTCCTAGAACCACATCGAAGTTCGGTATGTCCAGCACTTTGAAGTCAGCATAAAACTCTCGACTGCAGATGACGACTGGACACATGCCGTATCCCATAGTTTCCTTTAGAACGCCATTTCCTGAACTGACATTCCAGCTGGATACAAGCGGTGAGACTGGAATCGCATGGGTTCGGACAAACCGTTGCGACATAAAGCAGTGTGATGCTCCAGTATCAAACAGTGCAAGTGCAGGGATTGAGGATACTAAAATTGTACCTAAGGTATGTGGGATTTGTTTTAGGTATAGAAAATATGTAACTAAGTAGCAGGATAGAAAAGCAAAGTTTGAAAAGAAAAGTTTACGAGTGATGACTTGGCCAGTAGCCTCAGCTTCTTCCACGGACATCGTGAAAGCCTGGCGCCTTGGTACATTCCTCCTGGCCTGAGGAGCATTCCTCGGAACATTCCTTTGAGCTTGATGGAACTGACGAGGAGGTGGTGCAGCTTGTGGTCCTCTGGGTGGTGCAGGTAGTGCAGGTTTGGGAGCAGGTGCCTGAAGAGCTGGTCGCTGCGGATAAGTAATTGCTGGCCTGGATGCAACAACTGGGTTCTATCTTTGGGGACAAGACCCAATATCGTGAGTAGCTGAGCCGCAGACTAAGCAAAGGCGGTTGGCTCGACGGCATTCCTTCATCATATGTCCAGTTCTCTTGCAGTAGGTGCAAAAGGCTGGGCTGGGACGATGGGTTGGTACTCCGGGTCGCCTTGGCATTAAAGGTGGCCTGGACGAGGCTCCACCTGCCATCTGGTTGGCAGGGCGTTTGACTCCTGCAGACTGAGGTCTGTCCCTTGCTTTTATCACTGCCTCATAACTGCGGGCAGCTTCCAGAGCATCCTCATGAGTCAAAAATTTTCCTGTGGCTAGAGCAGCCTGAATCTCCGTGTCCAGTCCTTGTTGAAAGCGACGGGCTATGATCTCGTCTGTCGGTATCAAGTGTGCCGCGGATCTGTTTAAGGATTGTGTTAGCTGTGTAGTATGTGATATTTAAAAAAAATTGAACTATTGTGACATATCTTACTGGCTTAACATGGTGAATTCAGCGTCGTATTCATCTACCGATTTGTCCCACATTGAACCCTGTTGTAGATGAATGAACTGCTGCTCCATTGCAAACCTGGCAGTCACAGGGAAGTATTTCGCGTCGAACTTCTCGCAAAAAGTCTTCGATTCAATCGGCTGTACCAGACGGCTTTCTTCCGCCTTCCACCAGTTGCGAGCATTATCCGTGAGCTGTAGTTTTGCTACACGGACCCAAGCGATGTCTGGCACTTGAGCTGCTGCCAGATCGTCTTCAATGCTTTGTGCCCATTCTTCCGCTTCAAGAGGGCTTCCTTTACCAGAGAACTGCTTGGGGTGCAAAGCCCTGAATTGCTTTACCCCTGGTGCGTCGGTCTCAGGACAGTTCAGGAGTTGTTGCTGTCCCTCGAGAAGGCTGCAGATCGCTTCAAGTAGCACTGTTTGCTCGGTGGGGGGTGCAGGAACAGCTGGTGCGAGAGGTAGTGCTGGAGGTGTGTTGTTGACTTTAGTGTTGGTGTTGTTCGGGGAATCCATAACCTTGAAGAAAAATTTGGGTTAGGACAGATTCAAATACATGAAATGATAAGATTCAAGGAATAGAAATTTGTAAGATTCAAGAAACATGAATTGTAAAGAATGTTTTAGTTGCTGGTTCTTGTGTTATATTGCTTAGGTTGTTCACACAGACCAGAACTGCATGATAGGGATTCATACAGCTCTGACCTGCATGGGCCACCAACAAAACCTGTCACGCCCCGCTTCCCGGTGTACGGCGAAGGGGACGCGACGAGGTCCGCTACGTATATACTTAGAAGTACATACGCTAAGCGTATCTAAGCAATATAAAAGTAAATCACAAGAGACAAGAGATATAGAAATAACAGCAACTTTATTAATAACATTCTTTTGTATAATGCATGAAAAGTAAATACAACTGAAATGAAAAGCGATGCCTAAACAGTGGCATAACAGGAAATGAAAATACTGAATAGAACAAGGTACAATGTCTAGAGCTCGGGGTCTTCGTGAAACTGCTCCAAGTCTTCACCTGTAGGCTCGATCTCTGCTGGGTCCAAAGCACCTGACGACATTCAAAGAAAAAAGAAATAGAATGTCGTCAGCGAACAGGTCGCTCGGTAAGTCCCTAAGATAAAAAAGAATTAGAAAAGACAGAATAAGAGATATTTTCTAAAGAGATTGTAAAATATTGTAGAATATTGTGTTAACGCTGTTGTTTGTAGCCTGGTACAGAAGGATGCCAGTGTATACGAGAGGGGTCTCTATATGCTAGAGACCAGGGCAAATGGAATGTACAAGGAACCGTTAAGCCACGGTACAACAGCAACGGAATATAGATTAGGTGTCTTAATCTGACCACCTCGTGCCACCTTTAACACCTTCCGTACCAATCTACCCCTTAAACCCCGTACTGTTTTGATAGTATTGTTGTATTGTATTGTGTAAGTTGGATGACTGACCAAAACCATGATATCAGTAAACAGATTGTAACTGCATAATCAGGTAAATGGAATAACGGAATAATGGATGTATATCCATGATTTGATTCAGTCAAGTTGTATAGATTGTTAACTGGATTCTGGGATTCATATATTCATATTGAGTTGGAATATTAAAGAATATAGATTGACTTGAATCATATTCAAGTCAGAAATAATCAGACTCAAACCCGAGTCAGACTAAAAGAAATGTAAGTCGAAGTTCTATAATTGTTAGGGTCCTTATTGTAATTTATAAAACTTGAGGGGGTTTTATGTAAAAATACTTTTGTATAGTTTTCAAGATACACCTCAAGTATTTATTATTCGTCTTTATGGTTATAATGAGTGTGATTTTATTTTGTCTTATTTCTAGTGAAAATATCCTAATTACATAAATAAAGATATTAATTTGTAATGTTGATTTAATTGAAATTCATGGTATTTTAATGTAACTTTTAATCTTGTAATTTTTAGGAAAAGGTGAAAACTTTATCTTATAATAAAATAGGTGTTCAAATGATAATTATACATATGTTTATACAAGAATAATTTTTAATAAATATTTTATTTTCCAAAAATCTCATTTTTCTTAAATGTCGTATTTTAAACCTTTCGAGACCGAATGTTCCTTACGGAGGTCTGAATCTCGCACTACTAAGCCCGAGGGTGCACGATAAATCGTACTATCCCTAACGAGTTCCCCAAAGGTGGGTTGTAGTGGCGCTTTGCAAAGATTTAATAAATACTAATCATTTAGAAAACGGTTTTATAAAGATAAAGTATTTATTTGTAAAAGGGTGTAAATTTCCGTATTTTAGATTCTAGGGTTTCCTAAGCCAACTAACATATTTCTAAATGGTTTAAACGATAAGTCATTAGAAGCCTCAAATCGCCTCTTCACCGCCAATTGCGGCCAGGTAAGTGCCAGGTGAGTGGGAGGCTCTCCACTACAAGTAGTGGCCCTAATTAAGTAACCACTCGCCTTAGACACACTTTCCTAGACATCACAATGTCAGATTTAGATAAACGATCGATGTCCCCGACATATCTTATTTTCCTATTAAAAGATATTGTTTTAAAATTGTTTAAAACTTAGAACTTTTAGAAAAGGTTTTATTAAGAAAAGGGTATTTAAATGTAAAATCTTGTATTATCGTATTCTAAGTTTTGATGATATCAATTAGGGCTGTATTTGCGTATGTGTGGAGGTAGGTCATTATCTCGTGATCTACTTTAAGGTATAGCAATGTTAAAGGGTTAAATGTGATAAACTAAACATGGTGGTATTTGAGTGCGAAAATACGGTATTTTGCAAAAGTTATCATTTCATGTGAGAAACTTTATCCAAATTGATTTTTAAGTGATTAGTAGTCAACATGAATATGTTTAAGCATTATAGAATTAGTGACAAGTGAGTTTTGATAGAAAAACCGAATCGGAAATCGGTTTGTTCCGATTTCCGTCGGGTTTTAAAAAGTCGTATTTTATAAAAAAAATAGAAAGGTAGAAAAGGGGGACTTACGGGTTTGGACAACGCTAGAGAGTGAGAAGGAGGTAGAGGGTTTGCCGTCACGTCGAAACGTCGTCGAGAGCTCCTAGCACGATCACCGGAAAGCCGCCGTTGATTTCGTCAGCGCTTCGCCTTTCGCTCGTTTTCCGACGTACCAAAGTTCTCTTGGAATTTTGAGAGAGTGGACTTAGAAAAGTGATGAGAGGGTAGAGGGTAGGGGTGTTTATATAGGGTTAGTCTAGGGTTAGGGTTTTAATTAAAAATTCATTAAAAATTCATTAAACCTAGGATTAAAAGGGATTTATTGGGCAATTGGTAACCGAAACTAGCATTTAGAGTATGCAGGAGGGCGGACCAGGTCAAGATCCAACTTTTCTCTGTTGGTGACTCGGCCGTCCGGCCAAGTCCGGCCGGCGGCGCCGAACCGAGTCGGCCTAGTCGCCGACCGGCGGCGCCGAGTCGGGCCGAGTAAAGGGTCCAATGGCCGGGGATTCTTCGGGGGTACAATGTGGTATATTTACTTTTTGTTGTCCAGTACATATTTTGGGAGTTATGGCCTTTTTTACTGTTGACTTCCAAAAGAAATTAAAATAAAATAAATACAAAAATAATGTGGGGCATGGGATTTGAACTCTGGTAGCTTGGTTCAGCAGTGCAAGGTATTACCAATGAGCTACAAGCTCCTTCTTGTAATTATGGAGTGAAATAAATACTTAAAGAGATATCAGCTGCAATAAATACTCCAAGTATACATTGAATTTAAATCAATTCTTTGTACATTAAAAATGGAGTTGTTACACCGGCCATAGAGAAGATCGTCCTAGCCCTCATTATGGCCTCCAGGAAGCTACGGTACTACTTCCAGGCGCACACTATCCTCATCCTTACCGAGCGCCCGCTGGGGTGTCACGCCCCGCTTCCCGGTGTACGGCGAAGGGGACGCGACGGGGCCGCTACGTATTTACTCTGAAGTAAATACGCTAAGCGTATCTAAGCAATATAAATAAAAATGCACAAGAGACAAAGACAGTAAATATAACTGAACGGTAACTTTATTTATACACATTCTTTTGTACAATGCATGGAAAGGTAAATACATGGAATAAAGCGATGCCTAAACAATGGCATAACAGAAATGAAAAAAAAGCACTGAATGGAAAGCGTACAATGGACTAGAGCTCGGGGTCTTCACTGAACCGGTCCAAGTCTTCAGCAGTAGGCTCGATCTCTGACGTGTCCAGATCACCTGACGACATTCAAAGAAGAAAGAAAGAGAATGTCTTCAGTGAACAGATCGCTCAGTAAGTCCTAAAGATATGGGAGAAATAGAATAGACAGAAAAAGAAGATAGCTTTTAAAGTTGTGTTATATGGTTATAATATTGTGTTAACGTTGTTGTTTGTAGTTTGGTACAGAAGGATGCCAGTGTATACGAGAGGGGTCTCTATATGCTAGAGACCAGGGCAAACGGAATGTATAAGGAACTGTTAAGCCATGGTACAACAACAACGGAATATAGGTTAGGTGTCTTAATCTTACTGTCTCGTGCCACTTTAACACCTTCTGTACCAATCTACCCCTTAAACCCCGCGATGTTTTGATTGTATTGTTGTGTTGTATTGTATTGTTTTATAACTGTATAGATTATTTAATTGGATGACTGACCGAAACCACGACATCAGTAAACGGATGTAACTGGAGAATCATGTAAATGGAAAGTATATCCATGGTTCGGTTCAATCAAGTTGATAGATTGAATAATGGATTTATGGATTCATGTTGAATTGTAATATTGTAAATTGTAGATTGTAGATTGTAGATTGTAGATTGTAGATTATACTTGAATCATATTCAAGTCAGATTATAATGAGACTCAAACTGAGTCAGACAATTAGAAAAGTAAATTGAAGTCCTGATTATTTTGATGTTATCGGTAACCGCTGCACATAGGCGGTAGGATTTATGTCTTTTTCAAAGACGATTACCGTATTGATAACACCGTTGTTAAGTTGTCTACCTTAGATAGGCAAGAACCCATATCTCCGGCTCCCTGATGCTCAAGAGACTGGTCCCGCTTAAACCTATGTTTACTAGGGTCCTTAGGGTAATTTATAGAACTTGAGGGGGGTTTTATGTAAAAATACTTTGTAAAGTTTTAAAAATATACCCTAAGTATTTATTATCGTCTTTAGAGTTGTAATAAATGTAGATTTTATATTTGTGATATTTCTAATGAGAATATCCTATTTTCATGATAAATGATATTTATTTGTAATATTGGTTTTGTATGAAATTCATGGTATTTTAGTGTAAAATGATCCTTGTGACATTTTTTGAAAAAAAGTGGAATATTTATAATAATTCAAAATAGATATTTTTATGTTACATATACATATATTTATATGAAAATAATTTTAGTATATATATAATATTCTAGAAATCTCGTTTTCTTAAGATGTCGTATTTTAAATCTTTCGAGACCGAATGCTCCATGCGGGGGTCTGCATCTCACACTACTAAGCCCGAGGATGTGCGATAATCCGCACCATCCCGAACGGGTTCCCCAAATGGGTTATAGCGGCGCTTTGCAAAGATTTGTATAAATACTAATCATTAAGGGAAAACGGTTTTATTAATTATGGTATTTATTTGTAAAGATGTCGATTTCCCGTATTCTATGTTCCCGAGGGTATTGTGCTATGTTGCATTTTAGTGTGTGAGGAGGTAGGTCATTACCTCGTGATTTACTTAAAAGTATAGCAAGTTTTGTGATGTTATATGTAGAATTGAAACTATATGGTATTTAAATGAAAATACGGTAAAATGAAATAGCAATTACTTTTGATTTGAAACTTGATCAATATAGTTTATTAATGTTTAATAGTCAACATGAATAGGTTTAAGCATAATTGTATTAAAGAAAAGTGAAGTTTATAAAGAAACCGAATCGGAAATCGAATTTGTTCCGATTCCGTCGGGTTTTGTAATTCCGTATTTCTAGAATAGAATAGAGAAAATAGAATGGGGACTTACAGGTTTAGAACAACAAGGATAGGGAGAAGGATCGGGAGGAGTCGCCGGTGCGTCGTTTCGTCGCCGAGAGCTCCTAGGATGGTCGTCGGAAGTTCGCCAGAAAATTCGCCGTAGCTTCGCTTCTTGCTCATTTTCAAAGTACACAAGGTTTCTTGAAAATTCTTGAGAGTTGGCTCAGAGTTTTGGGGTGAGGGGGTAGTGTGTAGGGTTGGTATTTATAGGGTTAGGCTAGGGTTAGGGTAGATGAAGAGTTTAAATTAAAAAAATTTAAAAAAAACATTAAAAATTCATTAAAAATAGAGTAAATGGGGAATTCAACGGTCTCTGGAACTGATCCAAATAAATGGAGTGTGCAGGGGATAGGGGAGGGGAAGAGTCACATTTTTCATGTTGGGGACTCGGCCGTCCGGCCGAGTCTGGCCGGCTGCAACGGCACGAGTCGGGAGATGGTAGTGGGAAAATTTGGAGTTATCACGTGTTGACTGTTGGTATTCTAAAAATTTCAAAACAAAATAATATTAAAAATAATATGGGGTATAGGATTTGAACTCCAGTGGCTTGGTTCAGCAGTGCAAGGTATTACCAGTGAGCTACAAGCTCCTTCTTGTAATTATGGAGCTATTTAATTACTTAAAGTAGTCACAGAAAATGTAAATACCCCAAGTATACATTAATTTTTAAGCAAATTTTGTACACTAAAAATGGAGTTGTTATATTCTTTTAACTTGTAATTAAAAAGCAAAATAATTACTTACATCTTGTGCTCAGGCTAAAATACCCCTTTATGTATTTTTTGAAAAAATGTGTACAAAAGTTGTATAGGAAATTTGGGGTTGTTACATGGGGGCTATCCTCTCCTCACCTGAATCCTCGGACCGCTTAGAGAAGTGGAGGTGGGAGTTGTCCCAGTTTGACATTAAGTACCGACCAAGGCAGGCCATCAAAGCACAGGCCCTGGTCAATTTTATCGTCGAGTGCACCATCCCTGAAAACAATTCGGATCCGCAGTGACTCAGCCCTGGTCGTTGGCCAAGTAACCGGCCAATTCGAGGCTCGGGAACCCCTAATGGTGAAGTGTCTGGCCGAGGTAAGAAAACTTCGAAACGACTTCGACGAGGTCCAGGTAGAATAGATACCCAGACAGCTCAATGCTCAAGCCGACGCCCTGAGTAAGCTGGCTTCATCCTACCTGGCCAACAACAAGCGATCAATCCTCTTCGAAATCTTGCCACGGCCAAGCGTGGAAGACGGGGCGACAATACTTCATGTGTACACAGCCCAGGAAAAAGACCGAGACTGGAGGAAGCCCCTCATGGAATTCCTAAGGGAAGGTGCGCTCCCAGAAGATCGGGGAGTAGCCCACCGTCTCAGGACCAAAGCCCGCCACTTTGTCTGGAGCAATGGAAACCTCTACAAGAAGTCCTTTACTCAGCCCCTACTCCGGTGTGTCGACCCCCAAGAAGACGACTACGTCCTCCGCGAGATCCATGAAGGGGTCGGCGGCGCACACCAAGGGGCCCGCACCTTGATCCAGAAGGCATTGCTCCAAGGGTACTACTGGCCAACTATTCATCAGGACGCCCAGAAGCTCGTCAGGAGATGCAAAAGTTGCTAACTCCACGGAAGCATACCTCGCCTTCCGTCCACCGAGCTGACCGCCCTAACATCCTCGTGGCCGTTTTCCCAGTAGGGATTGGATATGATAGGCCAGTTCCCTACCGGTACGGGAGGGCACAAGTACGTCCTCATAGCGGTGGACTACTTCGCAAAGTGGATCGAGGCCATCCCCATCAAGAAACTGGACGCCGCAACGACCATCAAGTTCCTGCAGAATAATGTGATACTCCGGTTCGGCATCCCGAGGTGCATCATCACCGACCGCGGGACGAACTTCGAAAATGAGAAAGTAAAGGAATTCTGCAGTGAGTACCATAACCTCATGAAGTTCGCCGCGGTCGTGCATCCCCAATGCAACGGGCAAGCTGAAGTCGCTAATCGGGATGTCCTCCGAGGTCTCTGAACCCGCCTAGAAGGACGCCAAGGCAGTTGGGTCGAGGAGTTGCCCCGGGTCTTATGGGCCCTGCGCACGTCAAAGAAGACCCCCACCGGGGAAACCCCTTTCAGTCTCTGCTACGGGACCGAGGCAGTGGTCACAATGGAGATCGGGCTACCCAGTCACCGGGTCGAACATTTCGACGACGAAACAAACACCACGGCACTACGAACCAACCTGGACATCCTGTTGGAGAAACGGGACCGGGCCCAGATCAGAGCTGCCGCCTATCAACAGCAAACCGCCCGATACTACAACGTGAGGGTCAAGCATCGTTTCTTTGAGACCGGGGACCTGGTCCTGAGGCGAAACGAGTTCGTCGATCAAGGCAGGTTGCATAAATTTTCCCCGAAATGGGACGGTCCTTTCCTCGTCTCCGAGGTACTCCCCGGCGGAGCCTACCGCTTGCAAGACGCAGACGGGCGCAAGTTTCCACGGCCTTACAACGCCGAAAAGCTCAAGCTATACCAGTGAGGGGAATACCTAAGAGTGTGTATCTATTCTTTTACAAAAGACAATGTAAACTTTTTTAAAAGTCCTTTTCATTCAAATAACAAGAAGGGGATGCTAGAACATTGCAAAAAGAAGAGTCTTATTCATTCAAAAGGTATTGTAAGCTCCTCAGTCTTACAAAAAAAAAAAGAATTACAACAGAGGTGGAACAGGATCAAGGAAGTACTCCTAATGGTACTCGGAGTAGATTGCCGTGAGCCGAGCCCTCGCCGCTACGGCCCGCTCCCGCCAACGATGCACTCGGACCCGGGACGCCACAGAAGCACCCGACGCTCTGCCCTCTGAACTTTGGCTTACGACGTACCTCATCTTGAAACACTCTAGAATGAGAGCCAAGGATCGTCCGCACCTGGCCTTCGAGATGAGGCCGAATAAGAAGATTGAATGCACCTTGTCGAGAGCCTCATCCAAAAGAACCAAAGTGAAGGGGTTGTCCAAACCCGGGGACCTCCTTTAGATCACGTACATCAACGCCTGGAGCAGGGATGACCGCCGAGGGAGAAGCCGGCCGAAGTGGTCCTCGAGGCGATGAACCACTCCCCGGTACCTAACCTCGGAGAGAGATTGGTCATACAGGGAAACATCGTCGAAGGTGATGATCTCCTCGATCGAGTACACGCGCTCAGTCATCTCAAAAGGAAGCAGTGCCAAAGGAGCTGATATCTGCTTCCCTATTTATAACCCTAAATGAAATCTCCAAGGACCCTGATTCTCACGCACATCGGCGCGAATCTCAGAAATCGCAGCGACTTGTCCAATGCCACGCCGCCACATGGCAGAACTGACGCGGCTTCCAAAAAACGTTCGGCCTTCCCCCGTACGCTCCTGACACGTGTCATTCGTGGCTATTACCCTTCCTGATGTCCGCACGTGGGGGGGTCGAGCGAATCCTTGCGACAATCACTGCTCGGCCATCCTTGAGGACCAAAACCCTCACCAAGAGGCAGCTGAGAGGCTACCCTGCTCGGTTATCCCTGGCTGGTAGTCCCTTACCCCGCAACGCCATGGATCAAAGCCCTCGCTCAAGCGGCTACCCTGCTCGGCTATCCCTGACGGGTGGTGCCCTACCCCACAACGCCAGGGATCAAAGCCCTCGCCAAGAGGCACCGGGCAGCAACCCTGCTCGGCCATCCTTAGTAGGCCTCTTACGGCCCCTCCCGCGCTAAGGATCAAAAGCCCTCGCAAGAGGCAACCGGGCCTGACCCTTGCTCGGTTATCCCTGGCTAGTAGCTCTCTACCCCACAACGCCAGGGATCAAAGCCCTCGCCAAGAGGCATCAGGCAGTAACCCTGCTCGGCCATCCTTAGTAGGCCTCTTACGGCTTCTCCCGCGCTAAGGATCAAAAGCCCTCGCAAGAGGCAACCGGGCCTGACCCTTGCCCGGTTATCCCTGGCTGGTAGCTCCCTACCCCACAGCGCCATGATCAAAGCCCTCGCCAAGAGGCACCGGGAAGCAACCCTGCTCGGCCATCCTTAAGGATCAAAGCCCTCGCCAAGAGGCACCGGACAGCAACCCTGCTCGGCCATCCTTAATAGGCCTCTTACGGCCCCTCCCGCGCTAAGGATCAAAAGCTCTCGCAAGAGGCAACCGGGCCCGACCCTTGCTCGGTTATCCCTGACTGGTAGCTCCCTACCCCACAGCGCCAGGGATCAAAGCACTCGCCAAGAGGCACCGGGCAGCAACCCTGCTCGGCCATCCTTAAGGGTCAAAGCCCTCGCCAAGAGGCACCGGGCAGCAACCCTGCTCGGCCATCCTTAGTAGGCCTCTTACGGCCCCTCCCGCGCTAAGGATCAAAAGCCCTCGCAAGAGGCAACCGGGCCCGACCCTTGCTCGGTTATCCCTGGCTGGTAGCTCACTACCACGCAACTCCGGGGATCAAAGCCCTCACCAAGAGGCATACGGTCTATCTACGTCTGAGCGATCTCCACCTCGACTTTGGGTCCATGGAGATATCTTCTTCCCACCGATCTTTGCACACTTGGA
Source organism: Agapanthus africanus (assembly GCA_030015575.1). Taxonomy (NCBI): domain Eukaryota; kingdom Viridiplantae; phylum Streptophyta; class Magnoliopsida; order Asparagales; family Amaryllidaceae; genus Agapanthus; species Agapanthus africanus. The sequence continues at coordinate 15,174,350 of JASDDO010000014.1, forward strand.
AAATAAACAGATTCAACTCGACGTATGATCGCTAGGCGAAGAACCGACCGGACATGAAGGCAACACTGTGCAAATACAAGTGTTTACCGACAAAGGAAAATGCGCGCGAGAATACTACTGTTACAGCAAAAAGAGAATTTATTCACAAAGTCAAAAGTCTTTACAAGGGTATTGTGGGCTCCCCAGCCCTACCAAATTGCGCGGAGGCTTACAAAAAGAGAAAGGAGGAAAAACCAAAAATTCAGGCCGCAAGCCGCGCCTAGGCATCACCTCCCTCATCACCGTCAGCCGGAGGCACGACCACCGAGAGCGGGACCCGAGCACGGAGCTCACCGTCAGGAAACCCCGGAAACTGCTCCTTGACGGCATCAAGAGCTTTGTTCCATGCAATGGCGGAGGCCTCGCCGAGGTCGGCATAAAACTGATCAGACCCTTTTTAATCAGTCACCTCCTTTTTAGCTTGAATCTCGGCAACCTCCGCCGCCTGAAGCGCAGCCCCGACATCCCGCCTGCTGGCATCCCTCGCCTTCTTCATAGCGGCATATAGATCCGCCAGCTTCGACAACTTAGCCTCAATGAATCGGTGGGACTCCCTTAGACGGTGATAAGACTCCTGGCACTTTGAGACGGTGAGCTCCGCGACGGCCGATCGGGCTTCAAGGACGGCCATCCTCTCCTTAACCGAACTCAGCTCAAGCCGCAGATCCTCGGCCTCCGAAGAAGACTCCCCCGTCGGCCCCTCGACATGGATAGTCCCCTCGGGCTCCATGCGAGCAACAAGGGCGCGGTGCTGAAGGACCTGACGAAAAATGGCTGAGAGACTTAGGGACGCCCGAGCTAAAGAAAAGGCTCTCAAAACAACACGAGGGGGAGTACGTATCTGCACCGCCTCCTGAGCTATGAACGCCTTTTGGGCCCTCAGGGTACCCCGCGGGATCTTTCCCCCGGACGACTCTTCCATGCCAGCAAGCAGACCAGCAGCAACGGAGAGCCCGAACGGGGAGACGAAGCGGACGTCCCCCTCCTGCATAGGGATCCCCTCAGGAATCTCAGCTGGTGGCGCGCGAGAGACCGTCTTCTTCCTCTTAAGAGGAACATCGTCTTCGTCCTCTCCTGCATCCCTCGTCCTGGGCTCAAGAACCCGTGGACACCTCAGGGTGCCGCCGGAGCAATCACCAAGAGTCTCGGATCAATCCATTTGTCCTACCAAAGGGAGAAGCAGTCTCTACTCAGAAAAAGAAGAAAGAAAAGGAAGAGTCTGCGGGGTACTCCCTGGACTCTACGCCAACTATATCTACAAACTCCTCAGAGGAAGACATCTAACCTGATGAAGAAAAGTCCTCGGAGGAGAAAACGCAGGAGTCCCGACCTAAAGAGGAGAACGTCGAGCTAATAAGACCAAAGACGAGGAGATTATGAAGAGGGATAGGCCCTCATGTGGGCCCCATCTCTATTTATGGCCACCGGCGTACTCATCCAACGGCGAAAGTCATCTCCCGCCAAAACGCCTCTTCGCGTTCAACGGCCACTATCGCTCCACCTGTCATCCACGCATTGGCCGCACCCCATCGGGCGCAGGGAACCTGCGGCACGTCGTATCGGCCAACCAACGCCCGACACGTAGGTTGTTGCTTCAGTAACCGTACGCACGATCCGGCGCACCCTCTTTAATGGAAGATCCGATCCCTGATTCGCTGACGCGACCAAAGGAATACAGCAGATTGCCCGGGGACATGCCACGATATCTTCAGAAAAGAGCTCACCTCGGGTGACCCGGCAGACCACTCTCGACCCGACCCGTCAGCTGGTCAGGACGAGAGTGAGGGAGCTAATGATGATGCTCGATGTCGGTGATCTCCCAGATCATGACACGTGGCTGATGACGTATCCCGAGGATTGCAAGAAAGGACCTACAGTGGCCGACCAGGCCACTCCTGTGCCCGTCCTACTGGCAACTGTTGGCTCACATCCGAGCCCCTGCACAATTGGCCTCCTTGGCCCTCACAGCGCGTCTCTGGGCTACCATAGAACCAAGATACCTCAGCCCTCCCGCTCGTCCGCGAGCTCTCCCGCCGAGGTCATCTTCCTCGGTCTCGTCGACCGACCAACGGCACCACTCATAGGTGCAACCGCCATTTCGCGAATTTCGCCATGCGTGAGATATCTGCCGGCCACATCCCACATTCCATGCCACACGACCCCCCCATTAACGAGCCCGCCTCGCCATTAATGCGGGATCCCGCTCATTACGCGGGCGTGACGTCGGGAGCGTAACTGCCGGCGTGATTCTCGCGCCTGCCTGCCTGCTGCCACCGCTATATAAACCCCTTCTTCAGACGGTTCAAGTAAGCCATTTTTACTCCACTAAGCCGTTACTCTTCTCGGATTTCCTATCTAACTTGATCGTCGGAGGGTCCTCGGTGGTCCAACCACCCCGGGACTTCCTTGCAGGTAGCTCGGCCCAAACAACCTCAGACCTATTGAGATCCACACGCTTTAGGAGCCATCCCCCAGATCCAATTTCAGTCGTCTGTCGCCGCCATCATCAGATCAACGGAAGGTAACATCTTGACGTGATTCGACCCACGTCAAAATCAGAAGGGATTGATATGTTACAGACACTTTGGACGCAGTGGCTTGGGCGGTGCAAGGGCTGATTGGGCATTTTAGGCAGCGTGTGGAGCCCACACTTCTATTGCTTCTCTCTCTTGCTCGGATGTATACGGCCGGCACATGGAATATTTTTTCAATAAGTAGAGGAAAAAATAATGCATCATAAAGGCATAGTTTGTAAATAAGGCTTTTGAAACCCTGGTTTCGTTTAAGTTTGAACGAAACTTCACTTTGCATAGTTGCGAACCGTGGTTTCATAAAAACGGGGTTTTACAAAGTCTGGATCATTTGCGAAAATAGTCTTGAAACCAATGTTTCGTTTGCAAATATGGTTTAAAAGAAAGCACACTTCGTCGCCGCGCGAGCTCCGAAAAGGAATCGAGTTAAAATTCCCGAACCAGGACGAGGCGGCGGACATCAACGTGAAGGAGTCCCGAGACGCCGACGGGAGCCTCAGGAAGAGTTATCTTTTCTCATTTCTACTTTAAAAAAATTTTAAAATAATTAATAGGGTTTAAAAAAAAGTGTGCGAGACGGTAATTTATTTGGAGTTTAAAAAAAATAGGGTTTTCAGCGTCAAATCGTTTTGAAATCACTGTAAACGGGCTTCGGTACAATTTTTGGAGTATAGTTTAGAAATCTTGTGAAATCGTGGTTTTGGAAACCGGTGTTGGGCTACGATTGCAAATTAAGAATGTCTATATTCATTCTCTCCACATTTTATATTTATAATTTTCCCTCGGCTCCACTCGAACTCGGAAGTTTGTTAGAACCGATAATAACGGGTGGGGTACAGCTTCCGCAGGCCTAATTATCCATTCACCCGTAACTAAACCACCTCCACGTGTCTTCGTCTAATTCACAGCCTGCGGCACTTTAGGCAATTAAGTCCAACTGTCCCGTCCCTCTTTGCAAAAGCATCCCCTGTTTACAATCTTCCTTTAGCTGCCTCCTTTTGGCCTTAACAATTACCCTCCCCTCGACAACCTCGACCTTGCCTCAAGGTCGAATGTAGGGAATCTTTTTACCAAGTCCTAATACCCCTCCCATGTAGGCATGTAGAGGCTGCAGTAACCTTGCTGGATGCACATTCTTTGACTTGATTCTTCGGCACACATCACAAGCTTTAATAAAGTCTTGGACTTCCCTCCTCATTCCTACCCAATAGAACACTTTTTGGAGTCTCATATATACACCTGAATGTCGAGAGATGGGAGTAGCATGAAACCCCTGAAGAAGAGTTCTCCTCAGAATCTGTGCCTTTGGACTTATCATTTATCTTTCCCTTGTAATATAAAATTCCCTCCACTTTCTGATGCATCTCAGTGTCTAAGGTACCTTGTTGCAGCTTCACATTGATGTCTAAGAGATGGTCATCATTTAACACCACGTTTCTAATTTCTTGTAACCAATCACTTTGCACGGTTGAGGCTAACCGCAATTCCCCTTGTTGGGATACTGTAATCTCTTGTGAACTTTTGACAATCTGGCCTTGTAGAGAGCCCATCAGCTACAATATTATCTTTTCCAGGCTTGTATTCCACCTTGTAATCAAAACCATGCAATTTTTGCCAACCATTTATTTCTTGAAACACCTCCCATTTCTTGTATTGATCCACATTAACCGATAACCATTGGAACTATTGTAAAGCCACTCCCTTGAGATAGAAAGAACTGACTTGCACCCATTCCTCCGGATTTATCTCATAATAGGAAAATATTTGATCGAATTGTTTACACCAAGCTAAGGCATCCTCATCTCCAGAAAATACGTACAGGGAAATCCAACCTAAGAGATTTTGGCCGTCATATTTATAAAGCATTGGAAATGGTATTTTGGCAATTTTGGTATTCCGTTTCATAACAACTGTTCAAATTGCCGACAAAGAACCATGATCGAACCTATATAGCGAATTGCTATTTGCAACGATCATTTTCCAATTCAAGGTCACTAGCGCTCCAGATCGGAAGAATCACCTTTCCGATCAAAACTCAAGTTAAATGGACATTAAATGGACATATTATCGGGTTTGTGTTAGATTATACTAGTAAATATTTATTTCTTAGCAAAAGAAATTGAATTATTGTAACGTCCATAATTTTTCTCCTCATAAATAAAAGTTTTTTAAAAATTTTCTTGCATTTAAATATTTTTAAGACTCCGTTTAAAAGAATGGATGGAAAATGATTTATTCAATTTTTAAACTAATTAATATAAATTTTTAGAATTTAAATTGAATTTTTGGAAAAGATTATGTTTATAAGATATTTTAAAATACCGGAAAAAGAAATTATTTTAACCAAATTTTATTGAAAATTGAAGAAAATATTAAAATATAATTTCTAGATTTTACCAAGATTTTAAACTATTTAAAAAAAATTCAAAATAAAAATTTTGTTTTAAAAATTGTTTAGTTTTTTAAAGAAAAAAGAAAAAAAATATAAAAACGGGGATTAATTGGGACCACACACATGCTGGCGCAAGCGCGTGCTCTTGCACGCGGCCACATGGCCGAATCGCTGGCGCCTGTGAGCCGTTGGATCTTGATCCAACGGCCATGAATTGCTGGAGGCGGCCCAGATCGATTCGGGTGCGCATTCTGGGTGAGCGGGCACGGATTTGCATGAGATTTGAACCATTTGGAGATTTAATTATTGGGATTTTATTTCTTCAACCAGTCCTTTAAAATACTGCCTCCTTCATTCTTTTCTTCAACCAGTCCTTTAAAATACTGCCTCCTTCATTCTTTATTTTCTTTCTCTTCTGAACTCCAAATAATTCTACGAAAATTACTACACGACGGTGACTCGAATATCTTCGCAACGGTGCTGGTCTCACCTTCAGCAAAAATCCGAGGAAAGAGGAGGAGCTCCAAGAAGACAAGTCAATCCTTATCAGTACTTTAATGATCAATCGGTAGGATCCGTCATTCACACCCTCATTCTATCACTTTCTCTTACCATTGTTGGATCATAAAAATAATTCATGCTACATATCTTAATACAGCTAAATAAATTCATGCTCATAGTTATTTTTCCTATCAACTTCTATGTGCTTATTTCCACCAATCTAAATTTGACAAACCAAAGCTATCGAGTTATTGCAGGGGGTAAAAACCTATCCCCCACCCACTCATTTGAATGCTAACATACCCTAGTCAAGATTTCATTGTAACACCATTAACTATTCGGAAAACTAAGTTGCATTAAAATACCCCCGACTTATAAAAGGTTAGGGTTTTCACATAAATATTCCCTTCTCACAAAAGTTAGTTTTTATTAAAATACCCCAACTTACTAAAATCCATATTTTTATTTAAATACCCTAAACTAAATATTTCCAATAAAACCCCTCAACTTTTCTGAAAGTCGTATTTTTAAATAAACACCCTAAAATTTCTAAATATAGTATTTTCACATAAATACCCTAGGTTTATTTATCTCTTGAGTCTTAGATAGCCAGAGATAAGACTACACTAACACCCCATGACTTTTCATAAATATTTTTATCATTAAAATACCATGGACTTTTCATAAATAATATTATCTTTAAAATTCCATGGACTTTCCATAAATATTATTATCATTACAATACCATGGACTCTTCATAAATAATATTTACATTAAAATACCATTATTTTATTAAAATACTATTTACATTAAAATACTTTATTTTTACTAAAATAATATTTACCTTAGAATACCATGTTTTTACTAAAATAATATTTGCATGAAAATACCATGAACTTCCCTATAATTGAGGTTTCATTAAAATACCATGTATGTTTATGACAATCCAATCATATGAACATTCCCTATACTGAACACGACTTATGACACGCCACATAACATGACATCTAATACGGTTAGGGTTAGACACGCGAACCTAGGTATGAAATACTAAAAAAAATCCCGATATTACGGGTGACCAGTCCCATATACGGACGACTATTATATAAGAAGATCTCGATATTATGGGTGACAAATCCCATATACGGACGACTATTATATAAGAAGATCCCGATATTACTTGTGATCATTTATGAGAAGATCCCGATATTTCGGGTGACCAGTCCGATATACAAACGGACATTACTATTGAAGATTCCGATATACCGATGACCATATAACTGCTAAAATTCTATGCCTAGATGAACTATGCGCTAACTCAAATCTGTAATTCCTATTTCATTGAATCACTAGTAAAATAAGAGGTTGCCCCTACGGATATTGAAATCCGTAGGGGCAGATTTAACTAGGCCCTACGGATTAATCCGTAGGGCTAAAAGGTTGCCCCTACGGGCTCAGACGTCCAAGAATAAAAATATTAATTCTTAATTTGGTGTTTGCCCCTACGGAGCCGCAAACCAAGGACCTACGGACAAATCCGTAGGGGCAACTAAATATGGATTTAATAAAGGCACAGATCGATCGCCTACGCTCACTTTCTTCCTCTCTCTCTCAATCGCGCGTGAAAAAAATCCCCAAATCGCCACGCCGTTCTCGTCGTCGCCACCGCCGTTCAGGTCGTCGCCACCGCCGTTCAGGTGAGTAAATCTTCAGGTAAATTAAAGAATTTTTTGATTATTTAGGGCTTAGGGTTCATGGTTGGGTCTGGGGTTGCGCGCGCGAGTTGGGGTTCGGCAGGGGTCGCGGTCGGGGTCGGGGTCGGGGTTAGGGTTAGGGTTGGGGTTCGGCTGCTGCTGGGGCTGGGGCTGGGGCTGGGGCTGGGGTTAGGGTTTGCCTTAGGATTGGTGTTGGGGTTTAGCTGGCCGCGCTGGGGTTAGGGTTAGGTTGGGGCGAGGCTGGGCTGGGGCTGGGCTGGGGCTAGGTTGAGGTTGGGGCTTGCGGAGCTCCACAGGCCCAGTAAGGTCTTAAACTAAATCAAAAAATGGCTTCTACTTGTATGATTATAAGTATAATTGCAGGGTTTCTCAAGCAGACACACTAAGGGCTCCAACTACATGGAAATCTAAATGTTGGTGTCTGGTTGCTAGTAGTTGTTCCAACACGTAGTTGGAACAACAATTTGAATTTAAAAAATATGTAATTGCAACTATTCTCGGCCTCAAATTGAGTGCTTTTGCAGCTACCGGCTTTGGGATACACAAACAAAGGGAAATTTTGCTATTTCGTTGCAATTACACCCAACCATACACAAATTTTGCAAAATATGTTGTTAGAACTATATTTAACCAAACAAAGGAATGATGTTGCAACATCTGTAGTTGGATTTACTTGTACTTTTAAATACTTTTTTTTGGCAGCTATAACCAACCAGACACGCCTTAAGAGGTTAAGATCATGGAAGGAATGTGCCTAGAAAAGTTAAAAAAATCATCCCCAGCTTGAAGTCATGCTAGAAATACCATTTTTTGTTATTGTCACTTTAACGTGGAGGATATTCTATTTACAACTCGAAGTATTAGCTTAGGTGTCTACTAAGAAATCTTATTTTGTGGATTGATGACAACAAAATACCATAATTTATAACTATATTACTCATCTAATGTGTATGGCATGTGAAAGCTAGATAAAGGTCGAGGCAAGCACAACAAATTTGTTGTATGGGACAATGTCAATAGGAGCTCAATGCTATTTGGAAAAATAATAATTCAAAGACATAGTGGAGTTTTCGATTGATGGCATGGACTAGCTTGATGTATGTAGTTGGTTTGATTTATGAAAAAATGGGGAGACAACATGCATGTATGCATATAGGTAACATCTGCCAATATGCCATATCCAGACCGCAATCTGTTTTTGCCTATTGGCTAATATGAAAATATCGGCCCGCGTATATGACATAATCAAAGTTGTTAAATCTTGATACGGTTTGTGTTTCATTTTTTTATTTATCAGTTCTATCAATGTTGCGTATAACCCTTTATGATATCAGTAACCTACATTTGTAGTTTTAATTGTTGATTGTTATAGATGAATACCATTGCAATAATAGTTTTTGGTTGATGAATGCTATTGCAATGTAGGATGATCAGTTCTATCAATCTTGATCTCAATGGTTTAAAATCATGTTACACATACAACACGAATGCACAACAAACGCATAATTAGAAAGCGATTCGAGATATTCAGGTTAAAACCAATATATGATACTCGATGATAATATGAAACCTTCATATTCCCATCGATACTCATATATGAAACTAAAAGCGCCACTTAGTCCCCGTCTATCGGTTAACATACGTGCGATGCTCGTCGTGACTTAGAACTATACGAAAGTTGTTAAATATCGGACAGTATAGCTCGATACTAACAACCGTCGTATAGTCTACGCGACGAGAAAATTCAATCGTATGGTAACCCATAGATTTGTCCCGTGTGGACAAGTTAAGAATGTATAAAGCAAACGCCTTCATTCACTTGTGTTTTCATCCGTTTCGAGATATTTCGTCGGTACCTTTCCGCTGGTTCTCCGTGTACAAAGATAGATTAGATGTTCATTTCAACGTTGTTTCACAGCTTTAAAATGATTATCTATTCTATTACAGTGTACTCGGAGAACAGCGGGGAGGTGCTGCCGAAATTTACTCGAAACGGTTGAAAGCACAAGTGATGGACATTCGCTCTATATATTCTTAATGGGATAGAAGCCTACCCCCGACAGCCGGAACACACACATACAACAAGAATACACAACAAATGCATAATTAGAGAGCGATTCGAGATGTTCGGGTTAAAACCAATATATGATACCCGATGATAATATGAAACCTTCATATTCCCATCGATACTCATATATGAAACTAAAAGCGCCACTTAGTCCCCGTCTATCGGTTAACATACGTGCGATGCTCGTCGTGACCTAGAACTATACGAAGGTTGTTAAATATCGGACAGTATAGCTCGATACTAACAACCGTCGTATAGTCTACGCGACCAGAAAATTCAATCGTATGGTAACCCATAGATTTGTCCCGTGTGGACAAGTTAAGAATGTATAAAGCAAACGCCTTCATTCACTTGTGTTTTCATCCGTTTTGAGATATTTCGTCGGTACCTTTCCGCTGGTTCTCCGTGTACAAAGATAAATTAGATGTTCATTTCAACGTTGTTTCACAGCTTTGAAATGATTATCTATTCTATTACAGTGTACTCGGAGAACAGCGGGGAGGTGCTGCCGAAATTTACTCGAAACGGTTGAAAACACAAGTGATGCGCGTTCGCTCTATACATTCTTAATGGGATAGAAGTCTACCCCCGACAGCCGGAACACACACATACAAACGCATAATTAGAGAGCGATTCGAGATGTTCTGGTTAAAACCAATATATGATAATATGAAACCTCCATATTCCCATCGATACTCATATATGAAACTAAAAGTGCCACTTAGTCCCCGTCTATCGGTTAACATACGTGCGATAATTTATTCTTTTCAACGACAAACGCACACACAAAGCATATACACGGATTTTCTCCTTTGTCAGTAACTATCCCGTTCTTATATTTCTCAATATAGTCAGCATAACCTATAATTTATATGTTATTCAGTCTAACATGGCCCATGAGTACGTCAGAGTTAAGGACTGGATGTATGTGGATTGGAAACAACGTATGCAACCTAAGTTTGTCGCAGGAATTGCTGCTTTTCTTGAATTTGCACGCGCACATAATAAGATCATAATAGAGAAGATTCTATATCCGTGCGATAGATATGGCAATAAGTACTGGCAGAAGGTAGAATTGGCAGAGCTTCATATTGTAAAACATGGGTTTACTAGACTTTATTCAACTTGGAAATATTACGGGGAAGGAGAAGAATGCAGTACTGCGGTAGAAGAAGAAGGAGAACACGATAATGCGGCAGGAGAAGAAGAAGAATTCGGTAATACGGCAGGAGACGGAAATTTATTTCCATCAGAAGAAATGGAGGATATGGTAGAGGCTGCCCTAGGTGAATCTATTCATACCGAAGATGACATTCCTTCCGGTCAAGGACTGCGTGCGGATAAATATGAAAATTTCATGAATGATGCTAGGAAACCAATTTATGAGAATGCGAGGTGTTCTACCCTCTCATGGTTCGTCCAACTTTTCCAGATTAAGTGCCTAAATGGATGGAGCAACAAGTCATTCACAATGCTTCTTTCGTTCTTGAAAGATTCTATGCCTCCGGAAAATAATGTGCCCGAAAGCTGGTACGAAGCCCAGAAGATGATGTCTGATTTGGGTCTAAAGTGCGAGAAGATTCAAGTATGTCTTAAAAATTGCATGTTGTACCAGAAAGAGAATTCAGATTTAAAAGAGTGTCCAACATACAGAGAGGGCAGGTATAAGCCGGTTTATCTTGCTTAATTGCGCATGTCTTGAACAAATTAGAGAGTAAGTTCTTTTGGATTAATTGTTATATCTGTGTTTGTATGTGTATGAAATGACATAATATTAATGTCACAATTACTTGTCGAAAACATAACTCATTTTAACGAGGTACGTGAGGGGCATCCTGATTGGAACGAAGAACGTTTGGAAAAATACCATCAGGATAATTTTTGTGATTGGGTCACAGATCATGTAAGTTATTCGAATAACATTTTATTGCTATCAGTTTTAATCTAAACTTGTATCATTATGTATTTATCGTAAAATTTGTTTTGTTAGATCCACGATCCGAACTTGTCTGCATCATTTGAGAGTGATTTAAGATGTTTAGCTCAATTTCCTAGTATGGAGGTTGCATATTACAAAGGATTTGGTGTCCTTGGTTACAAATTCGAAGTTAAGGACATAGAAATATCTAGAACCACTCAGAATAGTGGGATTGCGACGGTAGGATCGGAAGGTGTGATTTACTATGGGTACTTAAATTGTATACTCGGCATCCACTATCCCAGACGATCAAAACCTTTTTATATATTCCAATGTACTTGGTACGATCCGCGAACCGATACGGACAGGTGGAGAAGCAGTCTTGGGAGTTAGAAAGATGAATATGGATTGATCAGTGTGAACACACTTTGATTTTACGGTCAGGACGATTCGTTTATCTTTCCGAACCAAGCGTTCCAAGTATACTACTCACAGTGTTTGAAGCATCCGGGATGGAGTGTTGTATGCCGATGGAAACCCAGAGATGTCTACGATGTCCTAGAATACGAGGACAGCGATGAGGACGAAGAAGAAAGAAAGCTTAAAGTGCTCCGACCGTCTGTTTCGAAGGACGGGTTATTTTCGACCGATCATGAAGTTATGTGAGTTAGAAATGACATCGACGATGAAATCCAAGTAGATATGTATAATGCGCCCACGAAACGAAAAAGGTTATCAGTAATCTTATATTATTACTTCACATTTTACACTCTAGATCATATATAGTCAATACTTTTAATGATTGTCTAATACGTCCACGAACCGTTTATCTAGATTTGATAACGATGTCGGGAGCAGCGAGGGACGGCAGGAGCTCCAGCCGCGGCAGAGGCAGAGGCAGAGCGGTTCTGCCGCCCGGAGAGCTCAGTAGGGAGCTTCAGAGGGCCGGTCTTGCACCCAGATCGGAGACCCCTTCGGATGCCTCCTTCCGTGTAGATTTTGCCACACCTCCAGGTATACTGCACGCATATCCATTTTGAATGTAATATTACAGATATTCATGCCTGTTTATGTCAAAATTACTTATACTGTCAATGTTTGATTGTCTAATTGTTGGTGATGCGTCCACATCTGGGACAGAGGCCACCCCCGCTCCTCCAGGTATGTTTATATATCATATAGTGTGTGTATATTGATTTAGAATGCTATATCATAAATACACACATTCCTTTTGCTCTTACTTAGCAATTTTTATTATTGTCTAGCTGTAGGTGGTGACACCACCACACCTGCGGGTATGTTTATATATCCTATAGTGCATGCATATTGATTTAGAACGTTATATTATTGATCTACACATTCTTTTTGCAATTACTTATATAATCTATTTTTAATTGTCTAATTATAGGTGGTGCGTCCACACCTTCCGCAGGGGCCACTCATGCCGCTTCCATACCCTCCGCATCGTCTGCAGGTTAGTATGAATAAGTTTAAAATATTTATTCATTTACATATGCTCTATAGAATAAATATGAACTTCATGGAAATTTAGCGTCGATGTTTATTTTTTAGTTGGAGGGGATGAGTCCGCATCCGGGACCCGGTTGTTCCTCACCGGAGGAACTATCGTCCCGCTCGTGCTGCTGCCCGGGCCCAGGCTCTTGCGATAGTCACCGGAGGTATATATTACACTTGAATTTTCTTTTAATCTTGATTTCTTAATACAACTTTGTCTTATTATTGATTGTCTTGATATTTCGTGCAGACGCAGGGCCTCCCCATCCCCAGAAGGGGACTCGAGGCCCGAATCAGTCCCATAGGCTGAGGCCTGACAAAGCTAGGGGGGAGGCAGCATTCCCCCTTTTTTTTACCCTTGACTATCGCTATACCGGTCCTCATGCCGAGAGGTTCGGCCGGTATTTGGAGGACGAGAGCCGGCTCGTGAAGAACTATCCATTTCACGTTGAGTGGGGCGAGCAGCACCAGCGCTCATTCGCCCTCTTCTTTGATCAGGCTCGGGTATGTATTAATATATATTTTCATTTGATCTATCCAATATATTTATTATTAACACTTGCAATCTAATAACAATGTTTTTTTTGTATTTTCGGTTGGATTACGATTTTCAGCCTGTAGCCGACCCTGATCACCCGGGGAGGGTGCTCGACCTTCATGCTCTGTACAATGGCCTAATAAAGAACATGCAGGCCAAGGTCCGATACAACAGGAATGAGCTGAAGGCCGACTGCTACTCCTTGTGGATGGCGACCCCCGAGGCAGAGAGAGCGGCCCTCCTATCTACTCCGGCGTTTACGAGAGTCGACGTAGAGACATGGCCTCTATTGTGCGCTTATTTCGACTCCCAACGCAAACATGTATGTATTTTAAATGTAATTCATTATTTATGATATAATTTATTTTTTTGTGTTTCTTAATTAGAAAACTAAATGTTAATGCGTTGTGCAGAAACAGGCCACTTAGAATACAGAGAACAGGAAGTCGGCGAAGAGGGGTCGCCCCACTTACACAGATGGCTCGAGGAACATTACTCGAGCCATGGAGTTATCGGTAAATTACAATAGACCGACCTTTGTGATATTCTGCAATATTAAGAGTTATTTTCTAATATTTCTAATATTAAGAGTTACTTTCTAATATTGCAGACATCTCGGACCGTGGCGTCAGGTGGTACACCGAGCGTGCTGTCCGCATATCTTGCGTCCACGGCACCTCGACAGATCCCGCCACGGGCGAGCTTCGATATCCCGACGTCGCTACCCAGGAGTACTGCGTAAGTGTTAATATTTTTTCTACCCAAATTTGAAATTTTATTTTTGGAAGGTTCAAGTTTAAATCTTATACTTATATTTTACTACTTAATGTGGGTGTAGGAGCGGGTGGTTGAGCAGGCCCAGGCCTCGGGGATCGATTTTACCGGACAGAGCGATCCGAGGCTGCTGACCCCAGTTCTGGACGCCGCACACGGAGGGCACCATGGAGGTTGGGAGAGAGGCCGGGAACTGGGCCCTAGCAGGGCCCATATGAGGTTGAACTCTACCCCGGCGGTTACTTCCTCCGTCTCCAGTGACCGACGTGTCCATCAGGAACTGGAGAGCTTGAGGGCCACCGTTCAGGAGTTGAAGGAGATGCTGGTATGTATACTGCTTTATAGTAAAATATCATGCCATATTATATAGATATCAACATATCCATAATTAGTACGTAGCTTGAGCTTATTTGGTTTTAGACTTAAGTTTGATTAATCATACATACAGATGTAATTAAAATAAACAACAAACTAGATATCCAAACTGAAGGGCTAGCCTAGCACCTCGTCAAGGGTTTGGTAGCATCACATATTCCATAATCAAAATTTTAGAGGTGCTAAGTTAACTCGACAAGAATCGAAACTAGAAGTTTTAGGGATTCATACAAATAAGCATCACATGCAAATGTAAAACTATCACTAAGAGTAGAGATTACAACCTTTGTAGATCTCCCTCGGTGACTCCTTGGCACTATGAGAGTTTGGAACGGATCGATGGAAGCCTTCCTTGTCCACGATGATCCACCCGAAGTCCCTTTTCCCAAAGCTCCTTGCCTTACTTGTTTCGCAAACGAAGTAGAGCAAACACCCTACGCAAATCGGCTAGATGTGTGTAGTATGATAATGTGGTTTATGTTCTTCAATTGAAATCCTTTCTTTTGTCAACTTCACTCAAGAGAGAAATCAAGAGAGGAAGAAGAAGATAATGGTGGCTTGAGCTTTCTATCATATCACATATGATAACTTGTTTTCACACCCTTGTTCACAATTTTTTCCTTTGTTGTGTGCATCTTGTTTCATATCACATATGAAGCTATTTATAGTGATGAGAAGGAATAATCACCATTATTCCATTGCCACCATAATTGTGAGTGGAAATTCTTTTCATAAAGAATTAAGCATGGGTGGAAATTCTTTTCATTAAGTTAAGTAAAGCTTACCCACTAAAGAATAAAGGAGCATGAGTGGATATTCTTTACATTAACTTAAAATGATAAATACAAATTAAAAGCTTCAATATAAGTCTTGCATTGCCACCATTCTTGTATCAACAACCATGATACTATCTATGCATGTATGTGTCCATGCACATCATCATGTGCATACAAAAGGATTTACTTAAAGAATTAATCTAAATGTAATTAGTTAAATCAACACTTGATTTAGCAAACCGGTCATATCTCATACGATCGGACAAATAGAAAATGCCCGATTAATATACGTTATCACATAACCGTATTTAATCGGGTCCCGCGCATATCTCATATGCACACCACATCGTTTTGCCTGAGCCAGGAAACTTCATTGTAGGACTCTAAGACTCGTCAATACGCCAGCAGTAGATGATGATCATATCAAACATCTACAAGCCGCAAGAGGTCAGCTAAACATAACGGCCACCCGGGTATTGAAACGATCAGAAGAAAACCAGCGAAGCTGTAAAAACTCCCGTCGAGCCAACTGGCAACACTTACCGTACAGTCCGGCCTCTTCGTCAGATATGCTGCATATCGAGTCTAGGGATGGTATCGTCGACCCCAGTAGCTCAATAAGTCATGCTGGTGTATGGCTCATAACAGATCGAGAAACTACTGATAACTCTTATCAGTAAATCTCAGCAGCCCTGGCCAGGGACTTCATGTTATAGCCAATCGAGCATAGCACAACATCAACCCCCAATACCGGGAGAGACGAAACCCCTCCTATCGCTCATTGCCTCCATGCGCCTCGGGACTGTACCCAAAGACCACCTGTTTGCACGACTCAGTAGAGCCGTGGTAGGGTGGAGATCAAAGTATAGTGGGAGGACACACAAGACTCTATGACGATCTCGGGTCTACAGACTAACCTGTACCAGTGTTCCCTGAGAACTGCTATCCGACGATAGATATAATACCACATAGGAGTTCTCGGCGAGTCCGTTCAGTGTACCCAGTCTCCACCGAGCACCCGCATACAATCTTTGGTGTCTCCTCACCAGATGGATATGGGATCATCCATCGCCCATCATATGGGACAAGAATAGTATACGCTAGTCTATTCTGGAATATCGATGCCCTGTCTCGATACACCCTCGACTAGGAACAGTTCAAGGATATGCTTATAGACTACATGCGCCCCACTAGTATGATCCGCATCATAATCACAATAGTCAAGCAAATATCCTTTGGGCTTTATCAACATGTGTAAATGATTAAATCTACATGTACAGATAAAGTAAACCAGATAGCGTACTATCATGTTGAGCAAGAAAGTCATCTATCTCTATAGATTATATGTCCAAGTTTCCACTATCCATATAATGGCCTTTAGGGCATACATATTACTAACAATCTCCCACTTGCACTAAGGCCCGTTATTGGCGTATCTCATACCCAACATTTCAAACAGTCGCTCATGCTGAGGCTGTGGAAGTGCCTTGGTGAATGGATCCGCTGTGTTATCCTTTGTATCTACTCTCCGAATCTCGATCTCCTAGCGATCTACTATCTCCCGGATCAGATGATATCTCCTTAGGATGTGTCTGGACTTCTGATGGGACCTTGGTTCTTTGTCTAATGCTATAGCTCCATTATTATCACAATACAATGGTATTGGATCAAAAATGGTTAGAACTACTCCTAGTTCCGCAATGAACTTCTTCATCCAGACAGCTTCCTTAGCAGCATCACTTGCAGCAATATACTCAGCTTCAATCGTGGAGTCTGCAACGGTGTCCTGTTTGGAACTCTTCCAACTAACCGCTCCTCCATTTAGGGTAAATACAAATCCTGAGATTGATTTGCTGTCATCCTTGTCACTTTGGAAGCTTGAATCGGTATAGGCCACCATCTGGAGATCCCCATTACCATACACCAAGAACAATTCTTTAGTCCTTCGCAAGTACTTAAGAATGTTCTTCACTGCTATCCAATGTTTCTCCCCTGGGTTGGATTGATACCTGCTTACTACAGCCAGTGCATAAGCCACATCAGGGCGAGTACACAACATCGCATACATTATAGATCCCACGGCTGAAGCGTAGGGTATAACGCTCATGCGAGCTCTCTCTTCATCGGTCTTCGGACAGAAGTCCTTAGAGAGAGTGATTCCATGGCTAGCAGGCAAGGCACCACGCTTGGAATCTTCCATACTAAACCTCTTTAGAATGGTGTCTATGTACTTTGATTGGGACAGTCCCAATAACCTCTTGGATCTATCTCTATAGATCCTAATGCCCAAAATGCGCGAGGCATCACCCAGGTCCTTCATGGAGAACCTTTGTGATAAGAATAGTTTGACCGATTGTAGTATAGGAACATCATTTCCTATCAGGAGAATGTCATCAACGTACAATACAAGGAATGTGACAGTACTCCCTACAATCTTCTTATAAATACATGGTTCATCTTCATTTCTGACAAAATCAAACTCTTTGATTGTATCATTGTTCAGTCGATAAAACTGCACATTTGTAGTACATTTTTCCTACCATTTTTATATTAAAAAAGGGCTATATTATAATATATTATACATATGAGGGTTTATGTGTAAAAACATTATTTTCCATGTGTTAATATATGTTAATTATCATTTGGTAGGAAAATGTATGCAAATAATATTATTGGTCTAATCCTAGTAGAACAAAGTCTACTAAAATCTTATTTGAGTTGTTGTGCAGAATATTTTCAAGTTGTTATGCAGGATTTAACAAACAAATCAATTTGTTGAAGAAAACTTGCCAAATTAAGAAGCAAACTTGGAGACCAAGTCTGGAAGCAACCGAGAGAATATTTCTGAAATATGAAGATGCCTAGGATTGCCAAATGTCACCAGATGAAAGCACAAGAAAAATTATCAATTAATCTTGTCCCTAGAGCACGGATCCGCGGCCAAACCCACCCTGGGGCCGCGGATCCGCCGCAATCTTATGGAATTGGAGTGCAAAATTTTGGGGAATTATTCTATGCTGAAATTTACCAAGTTCTCAACAATAAGATTCTGGGTTTTCACTATATAAAGGCACCGAGGGCCTCTTGGAAAAAGCTATCAAGCCGACGAGATCACGAAGTCCAAGACGGCTCACGCATCCAGGCTGATCATCAACGGTTCATCTACCTCCTTAGAAGAGATCGAGAAGCAAACTAGGTTTTTGTAATCATTTTCTAAGGAATCAAAGTGTACTTGATCTTGTTGATTAATAAAGGTAGTTCTTTTTCTTATTCTATTTCTTCGTAGTTTAATTATGCAATTTCTCTCCATCTCTTTTTCTCCCAACATGCGCGAGTAATTCTCCGCTTGTTAGGGTTCGTAGGATTAGGGTAGGTTAATGGGTGATGAAAATAATTAAACCCTTTTTAAGTCCTATAAAGTTTAGGAACTTTATCAAAATAATCATTAACATCCTAATCGGGCGCGCTAGCAATTCTTTGCTAGTTCCGACCGCGATTAGAGATTAGATTAATGATTGTTTTGGTAAAGGCTAGATATGAACGGAGTTCCGTGTCAAGATAAGGGTTACGAGTGGGATTCCTTTTCCCTCCAGAAACCCTAATCTACACGCATCACCGTCGTTCTAGTTCTAAATCTATTAATGGATAAAAAGGGTAACTTTTAATTAATCTTTCATAACTACTAAATCCTAACGAACCCTACAAGCCCTATTATTATATTATTTAAATCTCTAAAATAATCTAGATCTATATTTAACATTCTTGTTTAAAGTAGATCTAGAAATCTTTCTACAAAATTCTTTATTCCTCCTCTCTTTTTCAACACATCTAAAGTAAGAATAAAAGGTTCAACGTTTCCCAGAGGACGACCCGTACTCATCTCGGTCTAGCTACGCGCGACACCGTTATTGATTGCGGTTAACTACAAACACGATTTTTCGTAACAATCAAATGGCGCCGTTGCCGGGGAAACATGCGTAATTTTTTATTTTTACTATTTGTGTTGAATTCTTAGACGAGTCATATCATTATTAAAACAAAACTGCAAATTGTATATTTAACGATTATTGTGTGAATTTTTGCGAGGAAATCTGGAGTCACGGACTTGAGGAAACAGGAGATCTAGGGTTCACACTTCTCTGGTAAGATTCTAACTCCCTTCTCTCTCCTCTAAAATCCAATAAAATCTATTTTCTGCAGGATTCTTTGCAAAATATCGCCGCTCAAAAATCTTTTCGCAAAGTTTTGTTTTTCGGTTTGTTTTTGCATATTTTAATACGGATCTTTAAGGGGCAAAGTCCAAATCAAGATTAGGTGGGGATTTCATCACCCTTCCTAAGCCCCACAAATCACAAACCTAGCATATAGAACAACCCTTCATTAATTTAAAAAATATCTAGACCAGACTCTAAGGACTGTCGAGCTCAATAGGAAAAAGACTAGTATAGGCATCGGCCGTTTATCCTAACTGACATTGCGGTGTCTAGGCTAGTGGTTTTTAATTAGGCCCACTGTAGTAGTGGTTCCTTCCCACTTACCTGGCCGTACTTGTCCGTGAAGAGGCGGTTTGAGGTCCTATTTCTAGCCTTAGTTAGGAGCGGTCTAGAGACTGGACCTAGGTAACCATAGTTCTAGGGTTGTGCATTTTTTTGTGATTTGTCTAAATCCGTCATTTTTCAAAACAAACCAATTACTTTCTTTCCTTTTTACCCCTTCCCCCTTCTTCTCTTCTTATAATGGGTGACCTAAACAGAAGAACACTTGCCGAGCTTTGCTGTCCACAACCAAATATCTCTTGTTTTCGAAATCCCTTCGGTATACCGTCCGGCTCTTCCATGTCCTTAAGAGATCATATAGAACAAGCGGGAAGAAACAGTTGGCCACCTCAGTCTAGGTCTTATCAACCATATCCTAATCCTACACCTGTTTCAGTTCATACCCAGAGTGAGGAAGCCCCTAGACGAATGTCCATTGCTGAGCACATAGCTAGGTCTAGAGGCCAAAGTTTCAACCCGGACCAATATCAACCATCACCACCACTGTCCGGAGAAGAGTTTGATATGCGGTTTGTGGCATATAAGATGTCTGTTGAAAATAGCCAGCCAACCAACCCATATCAATATTCTTCTTATCATAATATTGATCCTACTCCTACCCAAGTTCCGCAACCATTCTATTCCTATCAATCCAATCCGACTTTTCCACCTACTCTAGACAGTTCTTCTAATCAGTCATTTGGGAGTTTTAATTATCCACAGGAATTTCAATCTTATACTGAAACCCCTTATCAGCCCAAGACTAGTCTGGAGCAGACATTAGAAAAATTTATGGAAATGTCGAACCAAATTATGAAGGATTTGGGTAGAAAGACAGAACTGTACCTCCAAACTGAAATCCACAACTCCAGTTTCATAGATTCATCAAGTACACCAAATAGAATGACTGATAAGTTGTGTGACTTTGTAGTGTTTGATTTACCCAACTGTGAAGGGTCCCTTTCAAGTGAAACCATACCCAACCCTTGTGATCTCTACACCTCCACTCTTGAACCAAAACTGATTGAAAACCATACTTTTGATGAGGAGTTTGAGAATTTTAACCTTCACTTGAATGAGGTAATTGACATTGGGGATATATTGATTGATGAACCCGAAATTTTGGATGATTTTGTCCCACCAATTCATCAAATCCTTTCACTTCCTTATGGTCATCATCTTGAGCCTTTAATTCTTCCTGAACCCCAAATATGTCTTGAAGTTGATGATAAAGGTATACCCGAAGATCAGATCGAAATACAGCCTCCATCTTCCACATCTGGTTCAGCAACACTCGACACACCAATTTGTTTACCCATTTCACCTTCTACTTTCTCCGATTCTTCTTCTGTTCCTATAGTTTCAGTGAGTTTTGATAAATCACAATCTGTTAATTCAAGTTCAATAATACCTGAAATTCAACTTGATTTGGATATTTTTGAAAAAGAGGTAGATGAGTTTTTTGAGTCCTCTACCTCAGTGATTTTTTATGAATCAAGTAGAATAAATTCTGGCATAAAACTCTTTGACAGCAAAATATTCAATCACACTATTGATAAAAGTTTTGAAGAACTTTTTGCTGACGAACTTGAATTTTTAAACAATACGGATTTTGTGATTGATCAATCTCCACCTCTAGAGGTTGAACTGTCACCATTCCTTCTTTCTAATCATTCACATTCATCCTCATTCTTTCTTTTCTCTAATTTCAATCCCTTTCCAGACCACCTCTTATGCCTTCCCCACTTTTTCTTGAGTCGATACAACACATTCTTCCACCAACCTATACGATATACTGATAAAATCTTTGAATGGTTGATGTTAACTTTTGGTCTTTGTAAAGCCTTACTTTGACCAAATGACTCACCCCCTCTTAAAATGCTTCATATTATCTAACTCATGTTTGAGGGGGGGGTATATTTTTGGCTCTTGATCATAACTTTTGTCCTCAAATTTGTGAGCCAAAAATAAGTTTGGGGGAGCATTTTCACTTTCATATATTCTTGCCCCCATTAATAATTTCCTCCCAAGTCTACAGGTTTTTGAGCTTAACGGATAACATCAGTGAGGACACTGCTGTAAACAGGTTTGGGGGAGGTTTGTGCTTATTTACACATCAATTTGCATCATATTTTGTATAAGCACAACATTTTCAAAAATTTCAAAAATTTTCTTTTATAACAAAAGAGTAGAAAGTGAAACATTACATCCAAAAGATAGGAATAGTTTAAGAAAACCAAGAAAATTAGAAGTTTTCTTACACGAACTGGTAATAAGTAGTTATGAGCTGTTGTCCCAAGGGTTAGTAAGATGAAGGAAGTCACTAATCTGAGGATAAAAATAAGTCTGAAAAATAGTTTCTATTCTGGAAGCCGAACATTTGAATGTTGATACCCTACTATATGCACATACACACGTCTTGAAACTCGGGATAGTAGAGGATACCTTGAAATGCTCTTGTCTAAAAGCCAAAGTATGAAGGAAGTATAAAAATGGTGAAAAGAAAAAAAATGAACACTGGTTTTGTATCGCCAAGGCAGCAATAAAAAAATATAGCGAGGGTGCCTCTTCACCTAGTGCCCTAAGGCCAACTGGTCTGGGAGTCACTGCTAAGCCTTAGGTGGTGCAAGACAAGGAAAATATTATCACCAAATCAGCAAGCACTTGAGTAATCGGTCGGTTAGTACCTCAAGAAGTATTAGCGGTCGCATGAAAAGGTGTGAGCAAACCTAAGTATTCATAAAGTACTGAGGTAGATGGACAAGAGTATGATAGCTTGAATTGAATTCTCCGAGTGTAGGGATGTTATTTACACACACGTGGGGTTATATGATCAATGTTTGGATGAAAGGTAGGAATGAAGAATAATGACGATGTTTTATTGAGAGATGATGTGATTTCTAACATTTTTTCATGACTATTAAGATAGGGCTCATGACAACTGAAAAGCTAGTATAGTTGGAAACTCTTCTTTTCAAAGTATTTCTTTTATGGTTCTTGTCTTTATATGTAAATATCACCATCTTTCTTTTGTTATTGGATTTTGTGGGTGTAATCCGCTGAAAACCCTCAGGAGACAACACTCCTCCTACTAGGGGTTTAACGGCTTGTTGCACGTGCTCAGTGCAATCGTATCTGCCTACGAAAGTGTGCTTAGTTTTCTTATTTCTTTTTCTCCTCTTGAATAAACTAGTTTGCTCGGGACGATCAAAGATAAGTTTGGGGATATTTGTTCAGTCGATAAAACTGCACATTTGTAGTACATTTTTCCTACCATTTTTATATTAAAAAAGGGCTATATTATAATATATTATACATATGAGGGTTTATGTGTAAAAACATTATTTTCCATGTGTTAATATATGTTAATTATCATTTGGTAGGAAAATGTATGCAAATAATATTATTGGTCTAATCCTAGTAGAACAAAGTCTACTAAAATCTTATTTGAGTTGTTGTGCAGAATATTTCCAAGTTGTTATGCAGGATTTAACAAACAAATCAATTTGTTGAAGAAAACTTGCCAAATTAAGAAGCAAACTTGGAGACCAAGTCTGGAAGCAACCGAGAGAATATTTCTGAAATATGAAGATGCCTAGGATTGCCAAATGTCACCAGATGAAAGCACAAGAAAAATTATCAATTAATCTTGTCCCTAGAGCACGGATCCGCGGCCAAACCCACCCTGGGGCCGCGGATCCGCCGCAATCTTATGGAATTGGAGTGCAAGATTTTGGGGAATTATTCTATGCTGAAATTTACCAAGTTCTCAACAATAAGATTCTGGGTTTTCACTATATAAAGGCACCGAGGGCCTCTTGGAAAAAGCTATCAAGCCGACGAGATCACGAAGTCCAAGACGGCTCACGCATCCAGGCTGATCATCAACGGTTCATCTACCTCCTTAGAAGAGATCGAGAAGCAAACTAGGTTTTTGTAATCATTTTCTAAGGAATCAAAGTGTACTTGATCTTGTTGATTAATAAAGGTAGTTCTTTTTCTTATTCTATTTCTTCGTAGTTTAATTATGCAATTTCTCTCCATCTCTTTTTCTCCCAACATGCGCGAGTAATTCTCCGCTTGTTAGGGTTCGTAGGATTAGGGTAGGTTAATGGGTGATGAAAATAATTAAACCCTTTTTAAGTCCTATAAAGTTTAGGAACTTTATCAAAATAATCATTAACATCCTAATCGGGCGCGCTAGCAATTCTTTGCTAGTTCCGACCGCGATTAGAGATTAGATTAATGATTGTTTTGGTAAAGGCTAGATATGAACGGAGTTCCGTGTCAAGATAAGGGTTACGAGTGGGATTCCTTTTCCCTCCAGAAACCCTAATCTACACGCATCACCGTCGTTCTAGTTCTAAATCTATTAATGGATAAAAAGGGTAACTTTTAATTAATCTTTCATAACTACTAAATCCTAACGAACCCTACAAGCCCTATTATTATATTATTTAAATCTCTAAAATAATCTAGATCTATATTTAACATTCTTGTTTAAAGTAGATCTAGAAATCTTTCTACAAAATTCTTTATTCCTCCTCTCTTTTTCAACACATCTAAAGTAAGAATAAAAGGTTCAACGTTTCCCAGAGGACGACCCGTACTCATCTCGGTCTAGCTACGCGCGACACCGTTATTGATTGCGGTTAACTACAAACACGATTTTTCGTATCAATCAATCATCAAAGCAGATGTTCCAGCTCCTTGAGGCCTGCTTTAATCCATAAATGGATTTAAGCAATCTACATGCTTTCCCGCTGCTCCCACTATCAATGAAGCCCTCTGGCTGATCCATAAAAACACATTCTTCTAAATCACCATTTAGAAATGCTGTTTTCACGTCCATCTGCCATATTTCATAATCATAGTGAGCAGCAATAGCAAGTAGGATCCTAATGGATTTAAGCATTGCTACCGGAGAGAAAGTTTCATCATAGTCCAAGCCTGGTCTTTGACGAAAACCTTTTGCTACAAGCCTTGCTTTATAGGTCTCCACCTGTCCATCTACACCAATCTTTCTCTTAAAGATCCATTTGCACCCAACGGGTTTTATCCCAGGAGGTGCAACGTCCAAAGTCCATACTTTGTTGGTGTACATTGACTCCATTTCGGATCTCATTGCTTCCAGCCATTTCACTGAGTCACCACTCGTGATAGCTTGCTGAAAACTAGTAGGGTCATCATCATCCATGATGCAATCTTCTCTATCACCATCTATGAGAAACCCATAGTATCTTTCTGGTGGGTGAGAAGTTCTACTAGACCTCCTGAGCGGCTGAGGTTCTTGAAGTTCTACTGCAACATCAGTTTCAACCAATTCCTCCTGAGTAATTTGTGTCTCTAGAACCTTTTCTAGTTCTACCACATTGCCATTAGTACTTTCCGTAAAGAACTCATTTTCCAAAAATGTGGCATGCTGAGCAACAAACACCTTTTGTTCCTCTTTGTGGTAGAATAGATATCCATACGAATGTTTTGGATACCCCACAAATTTACACATGACCGATCGTGTCTCGAGTTTGTCCGGATTCTGCTTTTTAACAAAAGCCGGACAACCCCAAATCCTAAACCTTTTAAGAGATGGTCTCTTTCCATTCCACATCTCATATGGAGTGGTAGACACGGTCTTGGTTGGAACCCTGTTCAATAGATACATTATTGTCTCCAATGCATGTCCCTAAAAGGAAAGCGGCAACTCAGCATCATACATCATGGATCGTACCATATCCAATAGGGTACGATACCTCCATTCTGACACACCATTGTGCTGCAGTGTGTAAGGAGGAGTGAGCTGAGAGAGAATCCCATTCTCTTTTAAGAAGTCTAGAAACTCTGTACTTAAATACTCTCCACCTCGATCCGATCGAAGTTTCTTGATGCTCAAGCCTGTTTGCTTCTCTACTTCAAGTTTATACTCCTTGAATTTCTCAAAGGCTTCAGATTTGTGCTTTATCAAAAACACGTGTCTGAATCTTGAGAAATCATCAGTAAAAGTGATGAAGTATGAAAAACCACCTCTTGCAAGTGTAGACATTGGTCCGCATACATCACTATGTATGAGGCTTAAGAGTTCACCAGCTCTCTCTCCGTGTCCACTAAACGGAGTTTTGGTCATTTTACCTTTAATACAAGACTGACAAGTCGCATAAGATTTATATTCAAACGGATTTAAATATCCATCTTTATGTAGCTTGTTTAGTTTTGTTTCATTAATATGACCAAGTCTACAATGCCAAAGAAAAGCTTCATTTATATCTGAAATCTTTCTTTTACTAGTATGTTGTATATTGAAAACTGTGTGTTGGTTCAGGATGTAAATACCGTTATTTAGTGTACCATACCCAATCAACTCTTGATTCAGGTTAATGTTCATAACATTATTTTGCAATATAAAATGATATCCTTCATTGTCCAACAAAGAAACGGATATTATGTTACACAGCATACTTGGTACAAAATAACACGGGTTCAAAACCAAAATACTTCCTGAAGGCAACCCTAGATGATATTCTCCCACGGATACAACATGTATATTGGAACCATTTCCAACCCGCAGAGTATGATCTCCTATCTTTAAAACTCTACTATTTCTCAATCCCTGCATACAATTGCAGATGTGAGAACCAGAACCGGTATCCAATACCCAGGATGCAGAGTTTAAAGAAAAGCAATTTTCAGTTACAAACACACCTGAAGTGGAAGCATCGGCATGCTTCTTCTTCTTGAGATCAGCAAGATATTCAGCACAGTTGCGTTTCCAATGTCCTTACTTTTTACAGTAAAAACATTCTCCTTTCCTGTTTCCCACAGCCCCGGCTTTGTCTTTCCCCTTTGCCTTTCTAACTCCTCCTTTCTGTGTGATAGACTTCTTCTTCTTCTTTCCCTTGGCCTTAGCTTTTGGGAATGAAGAGGAAGATGGCCCAGCAAGCAGAGCGGGAGTCCTTGCCGTTTTCAATGTGTTCTCTGCACTTCTCAACATATTGAGAAGTTCAGGCAATGATTTCTCCAAACCATTCATATTGAAATTTACTATAAACGGAGCAAAGGCAGGGGGGAGAGACTGTAGAACAATATCCGTATATTGCTCATTATCCATAGTCCATCCCAGTCCCTCAAGTTCTTCAATAAGACCAATCATTTTCAAAACATGGTCTCCAACTGATGCACCAGGGGCCATTCGCATCTGAAACATCTTTCTAGATGCCTCGTATCTCAAAGTACGAGATTGCTCTTCATACAACTCCTTTGTGTGAAGAAAGATGGATTGCACATCCATATTCTCATGTTACTTCTGATGGACATTGTCCATAGAAGCGAGCGCGAGGCACTTGGCCGTGTTGCAGTCATTTTCCCAAGTTTTTCGGATCTCCCTATCCGAGACAGATGATTCAGGTCCTGGGACGGGTGGGGCTTCGGTATTGAGGACATGTGATACCTTATCATATGAGAGTGCAATGTTTAAGTTCCTCAACCATTCTTTATAATTTGGTCTTGTCAGTTTATTTTTCTCAAATAGAAGCTTAAGTCCTGACATCTGTAACTGCCATTCGGAGAGAGAAAAGGATACACTTAGCGAAATGCTCTTTCAAAGAATTAGATTGGTTATTATTTTATCTAATCGATGTCTCCCACTGCTTTTAATCAAATTTTCTTTCAAAACCTGAAAAGAAAACTAGCCAGAAATAATTACATTCTACAGTTTCGCTAACCGGTCAGTCATTCTAGACACCTACTGAATTAGCTAATTGTAAGTGTAAAACTCTCCTGGAAGTAACACTTACTCACAGTGAGATCGAGATCCAACTATCACATAGATGGTATGCAATCTCATTGCAAATTTCAACTCTTGAAATTCCCGATATGGTTTTTACCCCTAGTCACTTATGACCTTGGCTATGGTCAACATATCATAAGTACTAGTCAAATTCTACCTGTCATTTCGTGATTAATTAGACCCACCCATATGACCCTTGACTGTGATCAACATAATCACATGAATGTCCTAACTAATCGCATCATATGCTTTGTAGGAAGACATCACTTAGCTACCGTACACTACGCCTTGACTATGATCAACATACGCAGCACGAATACTAAGTACTCTGTTTCCTAAAATGACGGAGGGTTGCGGATGGTTTTTAAGAAAACCTTTAACGCTTTGAACTTGATCTCGTTGTAGAATCAAAACAGTTAAGAAAAGGAGTGGCTTAAGCTCCGCATCTTATTGAAACTTGCATTTTCATAAAAAGCCGAGTTTGTTTCAAATCTGATTCTGCAACATCATTAGGTTTCTTTTCTTTACATTAATCTCATTAATGTGATCCCATCATCTAAGTTCCTAAGCCATCACAGAATAGAACGTATACTTATACCATCCGCATTCGCCACAGTGTCCCGTTATGCACCGTTAGGTTACTTAACTAACGGCATAGCGGGGCGGGACTAGCGCGGGTGTAAAATATAAGCAACGTTTATTATATATCATATATATAATAATAATCCATTCGTCTCAGATACTAAGTAATCACATTACAGAATATCAACAGCAGAAGCATATAAAAAGATATCTAGGATGTCCGTATTTTGTATCGAGCCAACAATAGAAAATACGGATTCCACGGTCGTGATGAATAGCCAAGCCCACACCCTTAGACCCCTACGAGAGCGGCAAGTGATCCCGCCAATTCTAGAGTTTAGGAGACCCGGTCTCGACTCCTCGAGATGGCCTCCCACTGAACCCTAGCACCCGGTCACTTGTGCTCCCTTCCTTGGGTCTATCCTAATGCGGAAAAGTAAATAATATACAATTGATTTATACATGAATGAAAATAAAAACTCTCATCTCACATAAAAAAAACCCGGCTATTCAATCGCGACAATCCTACTCATCATATCTCAGCAACACATAATATCTTATATCATCAACGTAAGTTAGTATGCGTATCCCGATTGTCATTGACGTATAGCAACGAAAACGGCGATACACCACATACTACACTTACGGTCGCAGAAAATAAAATGAAAAACTACAACATTTGGAATCCACAATCACCTTAGAAATCATAAATTCGAAATATCACATACTTCGTATTTCATGCCTAACTATATGAATTCCACATATTGTATCACATTTCAGATAAATAGACAATGTTAAAATTTTCGATCGAATAAACAAACACCCAAGATTTCCCAAACTGCACAACACTTGAGCCGAGTTCAAAAATTTCTAGACCATGCCACAGCCCCTTATGGACCAACCGTAGAAGGGCCAAACCAACGCCTCACATGTGGCAACGCTAAACTACCACAAACCCTAAGGTTCAGTGATAGTTTTGACGGTCACATAATCGAGTTAAGGTTATGTTCTTCTAGAGTGTCCACAGATACGCTTGCATGTTTTTCGAAGATTTCGAACTAGGGAAAAATCCAACACTTGGAATTTTTCCAATACGGGAAAAATTGCGTTTCTAATATTCGTTCAAACATTTTAACACGTTCTAAAAATCTGAAAATCTGAACGAAGTTAAACTTTTCCAATCGAATCACCAAATCCAATATATCTCCAGAACACTGAACACTTGAGTGTGTTTAAAATATTCCAGAGGCAAGTACTGAATTAATCAGGTCCACTGTAGTAAAAAGTTTCCCCTGAACCAACAGTACGGCCGCGGATCCGCGGCCAAAGGCATGCTTGTGCCGCGGATCCGCTCTTCTTTGGAGGGATCGTTGGAAAATTTTTACATGGTAACTTTTAAAAAAGCCTACTGAATTTTTTAAGAACTTTTAATTTAGAAAAATCCAATTTTCAAAAAGTTTCCAGAGAGCGGTCCAAATTGGTGTTTCGTGGTTCGATCGGACGTTTAACATCGCCTACGCATCGCCTAAAACTCTAGCTTGGCTCTGATACCACTGAAGGGCTAGCCTAGCACCTCGTCAAGGGTTCGGTAGCATCACATATGCCATAATCAAAATTTTAGAGGTGCTAAGTTAACTCGACAAGAATCGAAACTAGAAGTTTTAGGGATTCATACAAATAAGCATCACATGCAAATGTAAAACTATCACTAAGAGTAGAGATTACAACCTTTGTAGATCTCCCTCGGTGACTCCTTGGCACTATGAGAGTTTGGAACGGATCGATGGAAGCCTTCCTTGTCCACGATGATCCACCCGAAGTCCCTTTTCCCAAAGCTCCTTGCCTTACTTGTTTCGCAAACGAAGTAGAGCAAACACCCTACGCAAATCGGCTAGATGTGTGTAGTATGATAATGTGGTTTATGTTCTTCAATTGAAATCCTTTCTTTTGTCAACTTCACTCAAGAGAGAAATCAAGAGAGGAAGAAGAAGATAATGGTGGCTTGAGCTTTCTATCATATCACATATGATAACTTGTTTTCACACCCTTGTTCACAATTTTTTCCTTTGTTGTGTGCATCTTGTTTCATATCACATATGAAGCTATTTATAGTGATGAGAAGGAATAATCACCATTATTCCATTGCCACCATAATTGTGAGTGGAAATTCTTTTCATAAAGAATTAAGCATGGGTGGAAATTCTTTTCATTAAGTTAAGTAAAGCTTACCCACTAAAGAATAAAGGAGCATGAGTGGATATTCTTTACATTAACTTAAAATGATAAATACAAATTAAAAGCTTCAATATAAGTCTTGCATTGCCACCATTCTTGTATCAACAACCATGATACTATCTATGCATGTATGTGTCCATGCACATCATCATGTGCATACAAAAGGATTTACTTAAAGAATTAATCTAAATGTAATTAGTTAAATCAACACTTGATTTAGCAAACCGGTCATATCTCATACGATCGGACAAATAGAAAATGCCCGATTAATATACGTTATCACATAACCGTATTTAATCGGGTCCCGCGCATATCTCATATGCACACCACATCGTTTTGCCTGAGCCAGGAAACTTCATTGTAGGACTCTAAGACTCGTCAATACGCCAGCAGTAGATGATGATCATATCAAACATCTACAAGCCGCAAGAGGTCAGCTAAACATAACGGCCACCCGGGTATTGAAACGATCAGAAGAAAACCAGCGAAGCTGTAAAAACTCCCGTCGAGCCAACTGGCAACACTTACCGTACAGTCCGGCCTCTTCGTCAGATATGCTGCATATCGAGTCTAGGGATGGTATCGTCGACCCCAGTAGCTCAATAAGTCATGCTGGTGTATGGCTCATAACAGATCGAGAAACTACTGATAACTCTTATCAGTAAATCTCAGCAGCCCTGGCCAGGGACTTCATGTTATAGCCAATCGAGCATAGCACAACATCAACCCCCAATACCGGGAGAGACGAAACCCCTCCTATCGCTCATTGCCTCCATGCGCCTCGGGACTGTACCCAAAGACCACCTGTTTGCACGACTCAGTAGAGCCGTGGTAGGGTGGAGATCAAAGTATAGTGGGAGGACACACAAGACTCTATGACGATCTCGGGTCTACAGACTAACCTGTACCAGTGTTCCCTGAGAACTGCTATCCGACGATAGATATAATACCACATAGGAGTTCTCGGCGAGTCCGTTCAGTGTACCCAGTCTCCACCGAGCACCCGCATACAATCTTTGGTGTCTCCTCACCAGATGGATATGGGATCATCCATCGCCCATCATATGGGACAAGAATAGTATACGCTAGTCTACTCTGGAATATCGATGCCCTGTCTCGATACACCCTCGACTAGGAACAGTTCAAGGATATGCTTATAGACTACATGCGCCCCACTAGTATGATCCGCATCATAATCACAGTAGTCAAGCAAATATCCTTTGGGCTTTATCAACATGTGTAAATGATTAAATCTACATGTACAGATAAAGTAAACCAGATAGCGTACTATCATGTTGAGCAAGAAAGTCATCTATCTCTATAGATTATATGTCCAAGTTTCCACTATCCATATAATGGCCTTTAGGGCATACATATTACTAACACAAACGGGGTTTCGAAATAACTTAATAATGATACGAATTCGAATAATACACGGTTCTTACACGCTTATTACACACGTTAGGTCTAGACGCGACAGGGTATATCGGCCGAGCCTCCACATGCATCTCCTTCGGCTGCGGCTCCGCAAGCCACTACATCGGCTGCGGTTCCGCAGACAGCTCCTGTAGCTCCACCGCCCACTCAGACTCCCGCAGTCGCGGCTCCGTAAGCGACTACCTCGACGGCGGCTGCGCAGACCACATCGCCATCTCCACATGCCGCTCAGACTTCCGTTCGCGACGAATTGTAGAGTTTATTGACCGAGGAGCAGGCGCGTGTTATTCTATCGTTATTCAGAAGTGGAGCTGGACCGAACTAGGGTAGCTTTTTGGTTCTTATTTTTTGAAACATGTATTTATTTATATCATACACATTGTACTACATTTTGAAACGATATTGATATTGGTTTATATTTATATCATATTCAGTTTTTGGGTTTCTTTTGTATATTATATATATGCGTGATATGTGATTATGAATACTGCAATATATGATTTGATTGATGTATATATTATTGTGCACAGGGCGGGAAAAAATCAAGCAGCCCATTTTTTAAAAAGAAATACAGACAATATGTACCTACGTATTAATCCGTATGTACACATGTTGCCTCTACGGATATATCCGTATGGGAAAAATATCAGCAGTAACTGATATTTCCCCCCTGATCTCAGTGCCAGCGGGTTGGGAGTGCCCCTACGGACATATCCGTAGGGGCCACTGCCTCTCCTCTACGGAGTTATCCGTAGGGGCCAAATATCAAGAATCCTGATATTTTGCCCCTACGGAAAAGTATCTACGTAGATATCCGTGTAGTACATGGACCTACGGTTATATCCGTAGGTACAAGTAATATATTAAAAAAAACCGTAAATAATATAAAATCTTATACCCTACGGATTAATCCGTAGGGGCAACAGGACCTACACATAAATTCGTAGGGGTAAGAATTTGCCCGCAGGGGCAAGTTCAGGGCCTCAACTTGCACCTGCGGCCTTTGCACCTACGGAGTATTTTTTCGCCCCTACGCATATATCCGTAGGGGCAGTGGGTTTCCCCTACGGATAAATTCGTAGGGGCAACCCTTATTTGTAGTAATGAATATAACGGGGCTGGATAATTTGATTAGGTAAGGTTGTATGCGGGACTTAGTTCCCCTATTACTTGATCATGATCCGGAAAGTGAAACCGTACTTTTCATTCCCTCAGCTGTTGTTCCGTGGCCAACCAAAATAATCGCAAAAACCAGTTCCCTTGTCTAATGAACTAATCCGATCATAATACCTAGTAGATATCTTATAAAGTTTACCACTACACTCATATGATATCATGCATCGTACACACTTGTTTTCTTTGCCCATGTTCTTATGAGGCAATTCTATCCGAGTGTAACTCGCTGACGGATTTCATTTTCCTTTCTCTGTATCCCTGAATGTCCGTAAGATAAGGACGAGATTTATGAAGGAGACGAAGGAGTGGAGCCCATAGATGAAGATATCGCGGAGTTGACGTCGACTGTTAGGATAGCTTTTTTACTTTCCAGTTAGCCACATGTTGAGGGCTTGTCTTTCCGTTCAGTTGATGTAATAAACTATCTTTTTATTTTCGGTACCTTGTGATATAATAAAGTATTTGTTTGCTGAGAATAAATGCACTTGTTTTTATTTATTTGTTTTGGTATATTGCCTGCATGTTATTTATATGCTTAATGTAATTTCATTGAGTTAGACCACTCGCAATACAGTTAGGTTGTGAACCGTGTCACGTCACCGTTTCTGTTTTTTAGAAAGCGGGTCGTGACAATTATATTTATGTATATTATACATAAATACAAATCATACAAACGGTCCAAAACCACTTCCTTTTTAGAAGGTATGTTTTTCATCCCATATAAGTTATGGAAGATGACTATCTTTATCGAACCGCATTCCACAACAAGAGACGTTCCACTTTCCTATTTTCGTTTTGCGTACCGAAAATCTCATTTATATCGCTTTGTGTATGGTTTGATATTACATTGCCACAAATATCAACAAGCTAACCTGTCATGCAAATGCAAGCCTATTTACCATTCGAATTCTTGATTATGAGTTGGTTTTTGTGGGTTTAGGAGAATGGTTTCATAGAAAAAGGATGCAGAGCTTTTATTGGCTTCACATTTCCTCCTGTATCTAACAGATATATTTTGAGAAGTAGAGCGAAAACTATGGGGTCTCTTCTAACAAGAGGTCAACAATCAACAATCAAGCGTGGTGTCTGAGAAAAGATCCAAAAGCCTGTGCAAAAAAGAAAATTGGTGAATAGTAAGAGTTTGAGACCCAAATAATGGTCTTTTTCCTACTAAAGCCCACACTAATTGTCTTTTGTATTTTCACTTGAACTTAGCTTGCCATCATGATAAATATTATTTTCCTTTTTTTTTTGTGGTTGATTGAATGGAATGGTATATCTTTTGTCAGTAGTGTTTTTCATTCTGGAATGAATAAAAAATAAGTTATAAAGCTTCAGCAATGCTCCGCTGTAGCGGATAGCGGTCATAAAACGCTTCGCTTTCACATGAAGCCTTCGTATTGCTCCACGCTTTGATACGCTTCCCACTTTCCACGATATTGATAATGCCTATAGAATTTTGCAAGTCACTTCCAGTCTAAACTGGGATGCAAAAGTCTTTGTATATATATATAGGATTAAAGAAAGGGACTTTGCTATTAAAGAAAGGGACTTTGATTCCTTTGTTATATCTATATACTGTTGACATGATGTGTATCTATATACTGTTGACATGATGTGTATCTATTGCGTCTTCTTTGTCTGTATATCTATATACTGTTGACATGATGTGTATCATCACTCTTTTGGCTTTCTCTGCATTTTACGGTTAAACGTAATTTTATCGTTTTAAATCTATGACGGGTTTCTTCTATATAATTTTGTTTGATATACATTGTTAGTTCAGATACCGGACAGTCTAAACACGATCGCTTTATATGACATCAGAGTATAATATTTCAAGAGATTTTGATCTAAAAGTTTCAAAATATGTATGTTTACTCTGTCTTTTTGAACGAGCCGTATCATGCAGGATTTTTTTCCCACATGGTCCTTGAATTTGGAAAACCGGGAATACATGAAGTACCTTCCAAAAAAAATGTATGGAAGTAGACCCAAAAATTACTTAGGGTGTTTATTAACAAATTTTGGACCGAGTAATTATGAAGTTAATTTTTATATTTATATTATGTCAAAAGACTCTTTGTGAACAATGCCCTGCAAACCTTCCAATGCAATAGAGGCAGACGGAACGGACAGGCAGGTCACATCCACGTCGGCGGAACTCGGCCTTTCTTGTTTCGTTTGTTCATACAAGAAGATTTGCAGGGATGGTTCGCATGTCCCCTCACCTCTTTAGTTTATAAGCAAAACAAGCATAAAAAGGTACATAGTGTTAAAATAGTACTTTTTGAGAATTACTTTTTCTTTATAATCCGTTTAGAATTTAGAGCAATATAGGTTCAAGTGCTATCTTAACACTATCATAAAGTATGGTAAGGAGCAAAATTTAAAGTATGGTATGGAGCAATTTCTTGCCTATAATTAAAATCTAATCATGTGAGACCAACAAGAAAAAGTTTATTCGTTGTTTTGTTTGATATTTTTTTATTTGATTTGATATTTTTTGATATTTTTCACTACTCGACAAAAAAGAGCTTGAAATTTTATTTGATTTTTTTAAATATATTTTTAAAAAAAATTCCACTTCATGACATAAAAGAGCTTGAAAATTTGCGAAATGACAAAAGGGGACTTGGTTATCATGGGCACCAGCTTATTTTTCTATTGAATAAGGATAGTCTTTATTGTGGTCAAAAATTATACCGAATTGCCAAAATCGGAAATCAAATTCAAGCTCAAAATCAAAACTAAAATCAAAGTCAAAAAGCAAAGTGGGCCCAAGCCCAAGCATGAAGAGGGACCGGCCAAAAGAGAAGAGAAAATGAAAAGATGAAATGCAATTTTTGTTTTTTTTTAATTAAATAGGCCAAAGCCAATTTTGTACAAATCATGAGGCTAAATGTAAAAGATGTAAGCCTATGAAAGGCCCCTCGTGATGTTTTGATAACTAATCTGAATCTTAATCTTGATTCCCCAAAAACAAAATCTTGTATTTTGAGCCGCTCTTTAGTACGCGATTCTCTCTCTCCTCCTTTCTTGTTTTTAAGGGCAAGCGTCACGAGACTTCGAAAAAGGGAAAAGTGCCCATTTTGATCTTCAAAAGTCAAAATCTTTATGTTTTTAGACTGTTGCTCCATTAGGTTTCAACCCTACTTACACCGTACTAAGTACCCATTTGGCTAGGTGCGCACCCCGTTGGGTGCACATCGAGCCAAGTGCGCACCGGCTCAGGTGCGCACCCCGCTAGGTACGCACTTCCCTAAGTGCGCGTCTTACTGGACATTTTGGCACGCTTCACTTTGTAACACCCAACCCTTTTATACCAAAATTCGTATTTCTCGTTAGCTTATAAGATTTTACTTTATTATTATTTTAATTATTTTAGAAACTCCACCAAACCCTAATTCTTTCATATCCTCTCAACCAAGCCCATTCTTTAACTAAAATCCTTTTAAGAAAACCCAAACCCAAACTACATTTATTTTAACCCAACCCATTCTTTTCTTTATCAAATATTTACTCGGCCTGGCCTTTTCCATTTGTCCCTTTTAAACTCTCTGTAGCCCGCTTCGTTTCCTTTCCCTATATTCTCCCCTTTAGATTTTCCATTAAAATTTCCTAATAAACCCTGGCCTAAGCCCACTGTAGCCCGGCCCACTTTTCCTTCACCATTTTCCCTCTATTTTTCTCGGCCCAGCCCTCAGCCCGGTCCACGCTTTCCCTTTTATTCCTTCTATTTAAATTGCTGCGGGCCACTTCTTTTTCCCCAATTTCTTTCTTTAAACCTCTGGCCCACTCCCCAGCACCCAGCCCGCTCCACTACCCGACCCGCTCCCAACAGTGCCTTCTCCTTCAAAATCCCAACGGCTCTCTCCGCCATTCTCGCGCGACCCGCTCCCTCCGCCGTCGCCTCCGCTCTGGGGACGTTACGCCACGACACGCGACCCCGTCTCCACTACCTCTCCTCTCTCCCTTCTCTCGCCTCCACGTTCTCCTTCTCTTTCTTTTTCCCTCACGTCCTCCGCTCTCTACCTTTGCTTCCACCCCTCTCGAACCCACGCCCACGACCGCTCGCCCCTCGCCCTGACGACAACGACCACGACCTATCACCCACCTCCCTCATCTCCTTCCTCCTCAACCCAAAACCACAGCACCCCGAGCTTCCCATCTCCTCCATTTACCCAGTCCCAACCTCACGTACACGTCGCCGCCGTCACCTCCGGCCACCTCCCTCCATCGCCATAGCTTCACAGTCGCCACCACCAACCACCGAACTTCTCCTCAAAGTCCATCCCATACCTCTCGTCGCCGTCGCTGCCCTTGGGTTCACCCCCGGCCGACCATCCCTGCACCCATCTCGACAACCACCCGCGCTCTTGCCGGCGAGCCCCACTACGTCTCGTCAACTCCCCGGTGCCGTTATCATCATCGTCGTCGTCGTCGTCGTCATCTTCCCCTGTGTTCTCCCCCTCTCTCCGAGCCCTCTGGCTCTCTAACTCATTCTCTCTCTAAACCTCTCTTTCTCTCTCTCACTCTCTATTTCTCCCTCTCTCTCTCTATCTCATTTCTCACTCTCTCTGTCTCTAACTTTCTCCCTCTCTCTCTCTATCTCATTTCTCACTCTCTGGCTCCATCTCTCACTCTCTCTGTCTCTAACTTTTTCTCACACTCTCTCTCTCTAACACATTCTCTCTCTGTCTACCTTTCTCTCTCTCTCTCATTTCTCTCTCTCTCTCTAGCACTCTCTCTCTCTCTCATTTCTCTCTCTCTCTCTAGCACACTCTCTCTCTCTCCAAATCTGAAACCGTCCTTCCATCCTCTATCAACCTACACCACCGCACGACATTGCCCGAGCCCGCAACAACCAACTCCGACAAGCTCGAGCCAGGATCAAGACTTTTGTCACTGTGGTGCCGTGCCGGAATCGGCGTTGCCGCGCCACGCGTGTGTCGCGTGCGTGCCATTACCACTGCCGTGCATCGCTTAGACGCCTCCAGGCAAGTTCATTACTTGCTGACATGCTATTTTACTTGTGATACAATCGTTAAGTATATAGATTATAAGTTACGGTTTAAACTGATTATGTGCCATAACCTGCTCGACGTGTGTTCCCAATGGGAAACCTTTCCCAATTTGGCGGAACTAATTAGTTTTGATTGGCCCGTATGGCTTTGAACTTAGTGTATGCATTTCGTTGGATAATTTGATCGTTAACGACTAAAACAACCGCCCCCAAGTTTAATCGTAAAACTGTAATTTTATTGCACCTGAAAATCGTTAAATTCTCCATAAATCATATACATGCTAGAATGGTGCGTTCAAGGGCTCAAATCGAAGCCAACTCGACGAACTATAACCCTATACTAGTTTCCAGACATTTCTGTATTTAAATTGTGATAATAATTGTATCGGGGTGCGACTCTGGACTGCAGTCCAGAGCGACTCCAGTAGTTGTTTGCTGTTCCGTATTGGATATCATAAGATCTCCTTAACTCGTAGGTTGCGGAACTCCGCTGTTTATTATAGGAAAATCTGTTAGCTAGACAACACAATTGATTTCATTCTGTTTCGTTACCGTTTGATATTTAATCTGTAATTCAGAAGATCGGGACGCATCACAGTCCCAAACAAATCAGAATTGACATATTAATAGTAAACAGTGTATATCTCCTGACGAACAGACGCGATCGAAGATCCGTCTGTTGCGTTGAAAACCTTACTGAAAACCCTAGATTTCATCCAACTGTAGTGTCGCTAAAATATGATCCCAACTAGGATTAAAATGCGTTGCGAAACGGATTTCTGATTCTGAAACCGGATTTCCAGCCGCGAGCGCTTAAAATGAAATGGTTATAACTTTTGATCCTGGAACCCGATTGGCTTGAAACAAAATTCTATGATGGATAACTGCATATACTAATTGCTACCTGTTTATCATTTCGCTAGATTATATACGTACGTTTCATGATAAATCGTGCAAGTGATAGAATGCCATTCTTATGACACCTTAATCATGCTTCATATAATGTTTACGTATCTTGTCATACCTGTATCATTGTAGTGATAACCTAGTGATATCGTGCATTCACCCAGTGTTAGATTTTAGTGATGATTGTGGCAAGTACGCCAGTGTTCGTGTATTCGTGATTAAGTGGAAGTGATGAGTACTTGTATACAATCAATGACCCTATTGTTTTATTGCATTGTCGACGTCTGTGGGATGCGTGTACGTGTGACTATAAGTGGTATGAGACACTTATGGAAGTGCTTGCACGGGTGTCACAGATAAGGCATCCGACACTGCCATTTATCTTAGGTATTAATCGGGACGTGCTTGATGGAGGTCCTGCCTCCAGTTCTCGCGCAGACTTGTCACGGATCGATTAGTATTTAGGGTAATGGTTAGCGTTTGATGTAGAGCACGGGGTGTGGGGTAGTTTAAGTGTGAGTTCAACAGAATCTCGGGAGTCCCATGCCGGCTTATATATTTAGGGAGTTATATGGAGATTTACAGGGTACGTGATATATACACCATGATATTCTTGTTACATGTTGGGCCCGTGGTCCCTTGCCCTTGGGTTCTACCCTTGGGTGGAGGACACTCGCGAGTGGTTGACTCTCACACTTGGACTGACGATAGGCTTAGTGACCTGTACAGTGAGACTTAGAGACTGATAGGGTTACTGGCATTTATATTCCTTATATACCGTGTTGGCATACGTGACATATTGTTATACTGCTTTACTGTTTCGCTGCATTGATTACTGCACATTCATATTCATGCTGTCGTTGATTTACTGTTATTCATATCCCTTACCACTGTTAGAACTGTCACTTGATTTTATATATATTATATTGCTATTGTGTCGCTCTGACGACCTGAGTATGCATGCTCAGTGTGAGGAGAAGATTTAGCTTGGATCAGAACTAGAGGTGCTTCACAGACTTCTTTACTTGCTACTCCGAGTTACTTTCGTTTGTTCTACTTCAGGTCAGTTTATATTATTGTATCTTTCAGTTACTGCATTTCTCATTACCTGCGCATCGTTTACTGTTTACCATGAAAAACTAAAAGCCGAAGTGTGACTACGGCAGGACTTTCCTTGACCGTAGGAGCATGGCTGGCCTTGTCTACCCCTCGTATTCCGTATTTTGGGAAGCGGGGCGTGACATGGTTTAGTTGGTATCAGAGCCAGGTTTTGCATCGATTGGGATTGCTGTTTTCCGTGTATAGTTTGGCAATCTAAGATATCCTTCAGTCTAGATTGTAAACTTGATATTCTTGATCCATATTCACATCGTGTGTTCAGCTATCCATTCGCTATGGTTTCGGGTGACCTGACAAGATTACGTGGTTGCAAATTGCACTACCGTATTCGGTTTAGGTGACTTAAAGTCATACGGTTGATTCTCCACTTGTAATAAAATTCATCATCTCTGATATTCTTGAATCCGTGTCCTATCCATATCATATTTTGATTCATTTAGCGTGTGACTCATATCATTCTCGAAATTGTTGTTTCAGGATCATGTCTTCCAACGACTCTTCAGCTTTATCCGCTCCCCAGAATCAGACTGTTGAGATCCTTAGTGTACTACAAGGTTTAAAGGAAGCTCAGGAGCGAACAAACGACTTATTAGCTGAAGGGCTGAGAAGACAGGTGAGTCAGACCCCAGCGGGAGCCTCCTATCATAAAGGGATCCCTATTAGACGAGGAAAAGAGAAGAAGATGAAGCGTCAACAGAAGCATCAGAAGAACCCTTGCTGTGGATATTGTAAGAGGCCAGGACACCTTCAGAGGGATTGTCGCCGTGCCCAAGGGAAATGTTTGATATGCGGTTCCAACAAACACCTCATCAACGGCTGCCCAGAAAGGGAGGAACTACAAGGAGGAGATTCGTCCACACTTCCCACTTCTGCCGAATGACGATTATTGCGTAGTTCGCCCTTCGAGGATAAAGCAGACCCAACACCGGATTCAACTCGCGTAACGATGATGCAGCGGTCTAGCAATCGAAGAAGGAAATTTTATGTTTTCCTATTCCATTATTATGTTGTCATCTTTTATGAATATTTCTTTCGTTTGAAATATTGTATTCGTTGAACTTTTGGTTGAGTACAATAAAATTTGAATCATAATATATGTATCATTCTCATGCTTTCTCCATATCAAATTCTATTCATTATCACAGTATTTTAAATTCTGAGCTTTCAATTCCTGCAACCGCATATCTTCCTATACTTCGTACCTTGAGCTTTTCCCTTGATGTATCCCACTATCTGATCATGACGTTTCTTTTCTGACCATGGCCCATCCTGGAGCAGCGCCGCATTTAGATGAGGATACACAATCTTGCGTTTCCTTAGACCGCACGCTGATGAGTTCTGACGAGGAGATCGACGGTCCTCAGGTCAACTTCGGAAACAACGATTCAGAGGACGAAGGAGTAGTCGCCCCAAAGTTTGAAATGATAGGCAATTCCGACGAAGAGGGAGAAGACCCTGAAGAGAACCCGATAGAAGAAAATCCAGTTGAGAAAAATCCCGTGGAAGAAAATCCAGAAGAAGGAAATCACATGGAATCAGACCTCGATGAAGAAGCTCTATCCGAGGATGAAGGACCAAAAGATCAAGACCCTGCTGTGGAAGGACTTCCAATGG
Organism: Agapanthus africanus; assembly: GCA_030015575.1. Lineage (NCBI taxonomy): Eukaryota > Viridiplantae > Streptophyta > Magnoliopsida > Asparagales > Amaryllidaceae > Agapanthus > Agapanthus africanus. The sequence continues at coordinate 15,215,902 of JASDDO010000014.1, forward strand.
CGATGCCCGCGAGGCAATATGGAAATGGACGCCCCTACTTGAGTGCGCGAGCCTACCGCAACCTGCTGAATCTCCACAACCGCGACTGATGGAATATCTTTTGATGCTGTCTTTTTGGCCAAATAAACTATGTATAGTTTAGGGCCACCTTTCGCCTTTGGGAATGCCTTGTTTCAAATTTTTTTGAATGAAATAAATCTTGCGAATTCGTAAACCTTTTGATTATTGGTTCGCTTGATACTTGTTTATTGCCCGTATCCATCTATCTTTCTGCGGAGTTCCCTGACTGTCCACCCCTACTCATTGAAAAGTTTTCACCCCGTTTCGACTAGAAAGTACCGCACCTTGATCCTTGGAATGAGTCATCCTCGTCCTTCGTCTGTGCCTTGATTGAGATCCTTCTGGAAGGAGAAGTTCATAGTGAAAATTCTCAAGTTAGCTAACCCTTCAAATCTTGATTCGTGTGTTGTACCGACCAGTATCCTCCCCATACATTTTTCTCCTTATAGCCCTTTACTGCTCACCCTTATTTTCCGTGCTGACCCAATCCCAATGTCCTTGATCTTCAGCCTAAAGCCGTCACCCTTCGACCTTTTGTATCAGCCACATCCCATTGTAATCCCTACCCTACCTAGGCCTAGACATACTTGTGCTTTTTCCTGTTACCCCAACTATATTTAGGGGCACGATTATTTTAAAATGTAGTTTTAGTATTTTGCATTTGTCAAAGAGTACGTGTTATTGATTACCCCGTTTTATGTATTTTAAGTGCATTATTATTATTCTCACTGTTTCCTGATTTAAAATCAGGAAAGCTTATGGAAAAAGCTTCAGAAGAGGGTCACGTGGTTACACATGACCAGCAGTCACGTGTTGGCACGTGACACCCAAAAGTACCGGCAAAGCAAGTTCAGTTTCCCAACTACATCAAAGAGAGGGGGCTTCAGTAAGGGTCACGTGCTCCCACGTGACCTGGGTCACGTGTCGGCACGTGACATTTAAAAGCAGCAGCAAAGACCCAACGCTTCCTGATCAAATCAAGGAAAAAGCTTCGGAAGAGGTCACGTGCTCCCACGTGACCAGGGTCACGTGATGGCACGTGACGATCAAAACATCAGAATTATTCTCCAGTTAAATCAAGAAAAAGAGTTCAGACAAGGGTCACGTGCTCGCACGTGACCAGGGGTCACGTGGTGGCACGTGACGGTTAAGCAGCAACCAGAAGACAGATACGCAGAGGGAAGAAAGGGAGAGAGAGCCTTGATACTTCGAGGAACTTGGATCTTCTGCAAAAGAAAACCCTAGGTAAGAAAGGGAAGGCTCCTTGAAGGAAAAGAGAATTTAATTCTCAACAGAGTTTAACTCTGATATATAAAACAGAAGAACATATTTCTTCTCTCTTTGATAGAGGATCTGCAAAGTGCACATCTCCCCTTGAGGTTGAGAATTTAATTCTCAATGGGTCGAGATCCTGCCATGCAGATCCAAAACATAGAGAGGGAATGGAAGCACGAGAATTTAATTCTCACAGAACTATAGGAATTTAATTCCTTTAAAATAAAACTAGGGCTTGACCCTGTGTTATGGGAATTTAATTCCTTCAGAACAAAAAGAAACAGGGTTTAACCCTAATTAAGAACCTAGTTCTGTTGGAACAGCGGGGATTTAATTCCCTTGATCATAACTTAACAGAAAGTGGGAATTTAATTCCTTAAAAGCTTTTATTAGGGTTTAACCCTATTTAGTTCTTCACATGTATGAGGAATTTAATTCCTACAGAAAGTTCAGAGTCCAACTCTATTCAGAATATAAATCTTCAAAAGGAAGTAGGAATTTAATTTCTCTGAAATTACTGTCAGGGTTTAACCCTACGAGGAATTTAATTCCTGGAAAAGATTAACAGATCCTCTAAACAACATACATAGAGGCAGGGTCACGTGTCACCACGTGACCCCCCCAAAAGATCTACAGAAAGCCCCTTGAAGCAGTGCCCCACGTGACCCACGTGACCCTAGGCAGAAGCTTTAACGTATAAGCATTTGAATGCCCGTCACGTGATGGCACGTGATGCTCTAAAAGATGCAATAGTCTCAGAAGAACAAATGAAGGGAGGGCGCTCTCACGTGTCGCCACGTGACCCCTCTTGCCTTAGTGTTTAACACTAAATTGAAACTCTCGAACCTAGTGTTAAAACACTGTTGGGCCTTAGTGTTCACACTAATCAAAAAACTTTATTTGCAGTGTTCAACACTGACTACCTTAGTGTTTAACACTAATTTGAGATCTCTGTTGCCAGTGTTTGATACTGATCTGTTTTAGTGTTTAACACTAATTTGAAAAGCCCTGTTGCTGGTATTTAACACCAATTATCTCTTAGTGTTAAACACTAACTGGTCAATCTCATCCTCAGTGTTCAGCATTGGTTGGTCTTTAGTGTTTAACACTAGACATTGGTCCAATTGGCTAAATGAATAGAGGCAAAGCCTCTCCTGATTGGACTTAGCCCAAGCTGGCCATAAGTCCTCAATTCGTAATCAACTGGGCTAATGGGCTCATAATATAATTAATTGGTCTTGATCCCAAATTGGGCCAAGGACTATTTAATCCACTCCGGTTCTAGGGTACATCTCTTCACTCCTTTGATATTTGGCATTGTAATCCCTCAATGTCTTCAAAGAGGTGACGGGTCCCGACGACCACACATTGATATGGACTGTGGGGTCCTTAAACCCGTGTCTAGTGCAAAATTCCTGGTTACGTGGAACGCGGCTAATGTCACTCTTTGACCCCATGGAAAACGTCCAGAGCGGATCCTGGTCCTCGCGGAGCACGGCACTGATCCCGTGTGAAGCATCCAGAGCGGAGCCTAGTCCTCGCCGAGCGCGGCAGTGAACCCGTGTGAAGCATCTAGTGCAAAATTCCTGGTCACGTGGAACGCGGATAATGTCACTCTTTGACCCCGTGGAAAACGTCCAGAGCGGAGCCTGGTCCTCGCTAAGCACGGCAGTGAACCCGTGTGAAGCATCCAGAGCACATACTGGACCGCAATGTGTGAAGCATCCAGAGCACATACTGGACCGCAATGTCCTTAAACTACCCATGGACCGCAATGTCCTTAAACTATCCATGGACCGCAATGTCCTTAAACTGGAACAATAGAGCTCCCCCTGCATGCTCTTTTGTCGGATCTAAACGGTCCCGTTTAAGCTGATCTTAGCCTTAAAGATGGCTAACGTATCCTTAAACCTTCAAACAGACTGGACTATGAATCCCCCCAATTAACTCTGGCTCGAGGGTACATCTCTGAACTCCTCTGACATCTGTCGTTGTAATCCTTCAACGTCGTCAGAGAGGTGATGGGTCCCAACGGCCATACATACGATGGACCACTAGGTCCCTAAATTGGAACAATAGAGCCCAAACACTCTTTTGTCGGATCTAAACGATCCCGTTAAGTTGATCTTAGTCTCAAAGTTAGACTAACGTATCCTTAACAAACGTTTGAGTTGATCTTAGCCTCAAGTATGGCTGAAGTATCCTCAAACCAAACCCCCAAACCCAAATCTAAGATAATATGGATTTGGACTAGTCCACGCCCTACGGGCGACGACATAACTCAGTCTCCGTAAACAATCCACGGGCAACAAAATACAAAACAAACACCCACGACACGAAGTGACCATCTGGAGAAGGAGAAAGTTGTTACCGCAATCCGGTAGCGTAATTAACTGCAGGGGCTTGCGCCTGCAGGGAAGAGTGTCCCCACAATCAAAAACCCCTCAAACGAGGGGGAATCTGACGAAGTCTGCTACATCGGACGCATCCGTCTAAACCTTCGATACATGGTGCCATAAATCAACTTGGCATCTTCGGAGAGGTGGACGGATAGCACCAATTAGCATCTGCCCCGAATCTCAGCGCCAAGACATCGCAGTCCTGCGCGCCGCCGTTCGGAGGGGAACAGATTCTGGCACGCCCGGTGGGACCTTTTCTTCTTTCCACTCCACACTTCGTGTGTCGTGACTCGCGAACCAATCGCGGTTCGCTATTGGTTGCCCTTGGGTTTCAAGATACTAAGAATTGGCGTCTCGCTTATTGCAGAAAGCGAAGGATCGATGGCTTCTACTTCCGTGAAACTCTCCAACTGCTTGGACTGCAATTGCAACCATCGCTCTACCTCGCCAGTAGGTATAGCCTATGGACCCCAAGCTGCTTCGCTATTCACAATACCCGTGGAACAGGTCACTCGCGCCACCACAGGATTGTTCTTTGGGACCATGCTCCCGCCGACAAGCTTCACCGCTCCAGTGCTGACAACGGAAGCTCTCAAGAAGTCGGTCTTTGATCGTCTTACCCCTGCCGCGGCTCCTCTCAACGAGTCGCCCAACGTCAACGCCTCGGTCTTCTCTAGATTGGGCTAGAAATCCTGCGAACTCATCATGGGGCCTACAATCTCAGAGAAGGCTGCTTCTAAGAAAGTGGCCGCTCCTGCCCCCGAAATCGTCAAGGCGGCTTCTCCGGCCAAAAGGTCGGTCTTTACAAGATTGACGGCTTCAGCTCCCGCTCCTGCTGCCCAAAGGACATCGGTCTTTGACAGGCTAACACCAGCAACGACCCCCCACCCAGACAGGGGGCAAGACGAAACCATTCTTACCGCTGACCCTACGCCGTCCGCTCGACACGCTCGACGTCGCCATTGGCGCCGAGTAAGGAAGGCTGGGGGCAACTCCCCCTCCGGGTTGACTCCATCAGCCCCGGTGGCAGAAGTTAATGCTGCTGTTCCAACTGGGAACAGCTTCGAAATGCTAAATAAGGTGCGAAGGAATTCTCCTACTGCAGTGCTGAAGAGGTCTCCTCCCCCATTAAAAAAGGTTGTGGAAATAAAACCCGAACAGCCCCGATCTCCTCAACGGCTGTCTTCCAAAATCTATAAGGTTTGGCGGCAGGCCCGAGACTCGATCATCGATCCAAACTTCTCCCGCCAGCACAAGAAGCTGAAAATCCAACCGGAAGCTGGTCACCAGTCTAAACCCCAAAAGGCTGTTGATCAACTGGCTCATAAAAGGAGGAGGCCAGAGAAGACCCCCCAGCATGCAACGACGGCTAAAAGCACTGAGCTCAGACGCTCTAAGTCTGGGGGCATGGTGGTGCACACTGTTTACATGGCCTCTGGAAAGGAGGAAAGCCGCACTTCTACGGGCCACCGACCGCTAACCCGATCCGTGACGAAGGCCCAGGAGCAGCAACCAAAGCTTCAGGAAATGATGAATGCTATGGCCGCACTTACCGGGCCAAAAGAAAACCCAGAAACGTCCTCAGACGCGCGCCAGGAGGAAGAAACCGACACTGAATTCTTTCGCCGGATACTGGAGAAAAAGGACAAAGAAGCTGCTGAACAAGCGGCCAACATACAACGTATGGGCCTTCTCTTCCAAGATATGATAGGAATGATGATCCAGCAGGACTTACCCGCCGAGGATCCCCCAATCGTTCTTGAAGACGACCGAGGAGAAACGTCAAATCCACCACCAGCCCTCTCAACGGCCAAGGAGGAGGCAATCTCTAAGGCGGAATTGGTTGACTACATAGCCCAGCAAATCCGGGTTCATCACGCGACTGAGGCAGCTGGTCAAGTCGTGAAAACGGGGCGGCCGTATCCAAGCTGGTACGACCAAATCAAATACCCGCAAGGCTATACGATACCAAAATTCCACGTGTACAAGGGGACCGGCAACCCCCATCAATATGTCGCCCAGTTCCGGGCCCTCTGCGGTAACACCGGCGGTGATTATAAACTGTTGCTCCACCAGTTCGTGGGCAGCCTATCAGAAACTGCGTTTGAATGGTATTCAGAACTCCCGAACGATTCTATCAAAACGTTCGCTGAAATGGAGTTGTTATTCACTCAGCGATTCGCAAGTGCCAGCGAACGCACTCCAATAACTGCACTGATTAACGCCAGGGTAAAACCAGGTGAAACCTGGGTCCAGTATGCAATACGCTGGCGGAACTTGTGGTCGAGATGTGAACAATGCATTGAGGAGGCACCCGCAGTGGGTATGTTAGTAGGAATCCTAGACCCCCACGCAACTATCTCCTAGTTTATGATATTCTTTAAGCCAACCACATTCCAGGCTTTAATCGACAAGTTGGCTCAGATGGACCAGATGGTTCATAGACCACCTCCCCCGAAGTCGGAACCTCGGAACGACAAGGGTAAAGGAAGGGCAACCTTTGTTGCGAATGCCCAACAGCAACCTAACGCCCCGAAACCGGCAGATCAACTGGAGGAAAGACGTCGGTATTATAATGAGAAGATGAAGCGTCCCTACTCGTTCCCACGAGACAAGACGAAACGGTTATTCGAGCTGGCAATATGCAACAGACTTATAAGCCTACCAAATCCAAGGCGACCGCCGCAACCCACCGAGGTGAATAACCCTAACTATTGCCTTTACCATCAAATGGTAGGCCATTCGATTGAAGATTGCTTCGTCTTCAAAGGATGGATTGAAGATCAATACCTCCAGGGGAAGTTTGTGCTGTCCGAAAAGTGGAAGGTGAACCCACCACAACCGCATACTCCTAAGAAAGCAGATACACCGGGGGCAACCTGCTCCTTTATTGAAGAAGCTCCATGGGAGGTCGTGCTATCAACTAAAACCAAAAAAATGCTGAGAGACCTTCATGCGTGCCCTGCGATCGAATGGAAGGACCCTCTTGAATCTCAAATTATCGAAGGGATGCTAAAGCGCCACCCAATTACAAAGACTCGCGATAAGAGCCCAAATACTCACGCCCAATCGTCAAAATCTTCGAAGAAAAAGAAGAAGAAATCCAAGAAGTCCGTAAAGCCTGGAAACGAGCACACGAACTTGCAGAAGCAAATCAACGCACTGGTAGAGTACAATCAAAAGGCGCGAACTCCTGTCACACTGCAAGAGTTCCTCAACCACATCTTTCAAGAGGAAGATGATGGAGAGAGCTCGTCGGATGAATCCAAAGGATATGCGGCGAGTTGTAACGTAATCTCCCACTCGTTTACCAATGATGAGAAAACTCCTGGCACTAAGAAGCTGGAGGCAGAGCCTGTACCAGAGCGTGCATGGCCAACAGACGAAATGATCGACGCTTTTTTAGACGAGATTCGTCTAAAAAGTAAAACGGATCAGGAGCGTGAGATGGCAGCGTCAGAAGGAACCAAATGCAGGCGACTGAATGGAAGAGTTGAACTACCCCCGCCAGAGCGAAAGGCATCCGAAGTAGACAAGAAGATATTCAAGACGAGAAAAAGGTTTGCCAAAGCCATGTCAATGGGGATGAAGCTACCGCCCTCGGAAGGAAACACACACGATGGGGTGGAAAGGCACCCTGATTATTGCGCATATCACCGGAAAATATCACGCCCCACAGAGGAGTGCGACGCCATTAAGATATGGTGGCAAGGATATGTTGCTCGTCGGCAACATGTTAAGCGCATGAAACGCAAGAGCCGTCGGGAGCGAAGAAGTACTATCGATGGGCATGACAGAACTACTGGCAACTGTTACATGGTTAACGCCAGGGGGTCACAAGTTCTCACCTTTGGGAGCGACTCTGATGAAGAAATGGCTCTGGGCCCTCTCTTCAAAGAATCCGTTTTAGGGAAAGAGGAGAAATCAGAGATCTACGAGAACATTCAGCTGCGCAATCGCACACTCCCAGAAAAGAATCTCGGGCCCGTAAGTAGAAAGGATAAGGGAAAGGAAAAGGTCACTGAAGATATCACTTTAGATGACCAAGTCATGAGAGAGCTGGCTGCCAAAGACCCTCCTAGGAAGGGTAAGGTGGACTATAACATCCTCGCGCACCTAAGGAAGCTACCTTCTCAGCTTAGCATTCTCGATGCCCTCCTATTATCAAAAGAAGCGCGAGACTCATTAATTAAGGCGTTACAAGAACCTGAGCAATTCCAAGCCTTCCTCGCCACTGAAAAGATGAAGGATGAACTGGAGGAAGTGCATACGGCCGCATCACTTTCGGTAATGAAGACCTCCTTCTCGGGACGTGCGACCACAACCGTCCCCTATATGTCTCCGGATACTGCCATGATATCAAGATAGGAAAGATCCTGGTGGATAATGGATCCTCCGTCAATCTCCTTAATGTTCGGGTGTTGAAGGAAATCTGCATGAGTGGGCAACACCTCGCTCGTGACAAAATTACTATCTCCGGTTTCGATTCACAATCGTCACGGACTCTCGGATCTGTGATACTAACATTACGCTTTGGACTTCTTGTCACAGACATCAAATTCCATGTCATTGACGCTAAGACCTGCTACAACGCCTTGCTCGGTCGTCCTTGGTTACACGAATACAACATCATCCCTTCTACACAACATCAGTGTATGAAGTACTTTAAGGATGGTTTCGAGTATACCGTAACAGGTGAGTTAAACCCATTTTCCATGAACGAAGTCCGCAAATACGAAGATGCGAAGTACTTTTTGCCAAATTTCGAGGATACAGAAAGGTTTCGCAACCCGGAGAACAAAACCGCCGCCACCATCCCTGTTTTCGGAAGCGATACCGAAGAAGAGGAAGAGATAGTTTATGCAGGGCCATCTCAACGCAACAACCTGGGGACGCCCGCCCCCATGTTAGTCTTCGGAAGTGATTCAGAAGATGAAGTTAATGCTGTCTTCTCCAATCGGCTGTCAATACAAGCACCCCCTGGAGATGACCATAGTTTGCAAATCACCATGGTACCGCGAGAACAGTACAAGGATCTCGACATGCTTCAGGCTCATAACGTGCAGGACCTGCAAACATTTTACGTCCCTCCCAGGCGAAAGGGTGAGAAGGTGATCCTATTCTACCGATCCTCAGAGTCGAAAATAGAGAAAGAGATCTGGCATGGCGCGGATGCTACACTCGACAGGCTCCAACCCATCCGTCTGCCCAGATACCATACAAATGGATTAAAGAAGCTATTAAAGCGCCAAGGAGTACCCTTAAAACAGACTGTTCGGCAGGCTCGGCTCTACAACAGGATTTGGGATGTCCCCGGGACTCAACGCAAATTGCCCAACGGGAAGATGGAAACACTCGGGCTTGGATACGCAAGAGCCGGAAAACGGGAACGGGCTCACAGCAGCTACGCTATATATACCTTTGATGAAGAAGAGGACGCCCTGTCAGGAGATGCCAACCCCCCATCAAAACTAGACCCCGCGATTAAAGCGCCGAGTCCGTCGTTTGAGGAACGAATGGGCAAGCCTATCAGGAAAGTGGGTCAGAAAGCTCGGGAAGACCACAACCGCGAAATGGCCATCTACGATAAGGCCAGGACGCAACGTCTATTTCAACATGCTGCAAAAGACAAAGACGCTTATCCTCGTCAACCCGTTGTACGAAAGGCCCGACGCAGAGACGGAAATAAATCAAGAAGCGGCTCGGGTTTGTCCCTCATGAAGAAGATGAGTCGAGCGTACTCCTTCCCCCGAGACAAGACGGAGAAGTTACTCAAGCTCGCTATAAAACATCAAATGATCACGCTTCCAGAGTCTAGACATCCTGAGCAAGCTAACAAGGCTTCTCATCTGAGTTATTGCTCTTATCACCAAGCCATAGGACATCCTACCGAAGACTGCTTCACCTTAAAGAACTGGGTCGAGGACCAGTACCAACGGGGCAGATTCGCTTTATCCGACGACTGGAAGGTAACGCCACCACAAAAGCATGAGCCCAAGGCCGCAAGAGCAGAACCGGGTCCACCTCAGTCCGGGGAGCGGGTTCGCACTTGTTATACGATTACGATATTAGGAGAAGAGCCTGAGAACGTAGATGACCTTCCCCGGTGCTTTGAGAACAGCGATGATGAGGTAATCTCAGAATTTCCGCCCGCTCCGAAAGAACTGGAAGATGGTATACATACTACTGCAGATAACCTCAAGAAGATTGAGTTGGGATCGGCAGACGGCCCGCGACCGACATTTGTCAGCGAGCTGTTATCCGAAGAGAGGGTGGCTGCGTTAAAGAACGTGCTTCTACGGCATAAAGACTGCTTCGCGTGGAACTACTCCGAGATGCCAGGATTAGATCCGGAGATTGCTGTACATAGATTAGCAATATCCCCAGATATCAAGCCAGTCAAGCAGGCGCCAAGGAGGATGCGACTCGAACTTGAGATGAGCATCAACGCCGAAGTCAAGAAGCTGATCGATTCTGGATTTATCCAAGAAGTCCAATATCCCGACTGGATCGCCAATATCGTCCCGGTAATGAAGAAGAATGGGACGGTACGCATATGCGTGGATTTCAGGGATCTCAATAAAGCCTGTCCCAAGAATGATTTCCCAGTACCAGTAACCGAGCTAATGATAGATAACACGTCCACTCACGAGGTTTTCTCCTTTATGGATGGTTCGTCAGGATACAATCAGAAAAAGATGCATCCCGAAGACCAGAAGCACACCGCTTTCCGCACCCCTTTGGGAATATTTTGCTACAGGGTTATGCCCTTTGGTCTAAAGAACGCTGGCGCTACCTATCAAAGGGCCATGACAAAGATCTTTGATGACCTCATACACGATGCCGTCGAGTGCTATATCGATGACCTCGTAGTAAAGAGCATGTCATACGAAGATCATTTAAAGCATCTGGAGACTGTATTTCGACGCCTTCGGCAATATAATTTGAAAATGAATCCCCTCAAATGCGCGTTTGGAGTCTCCTCGGGCAAATTTCTGGGATTCATCGTTCGACGCCGAGGTATTGAAATAGATCCGTCAAAGATTAAAGCGATCATGGAAATGCCTCCGCCAAGAACCCTCAAGCAGTTGCGGTCTCTCCAAGGGAAGCTCGCATACATCCGGCGGTTTATCGCTAATCTTTCCGGCAAATACCGTCCTTACAGCCACCTGATGAAAAAGGGAACTCCATTCGCTTGGGATCATAAATGTCAAGGTGCACTAGACGAGATCAAGCAGTACCTGCAGAACCCTCCGGTGTTGGCCGCGCCGGTTAAGGGAAAACCCCTCATTCTTTATACGACCGCCCTCGAAGGTTCCTTGGGCGCATTATGGGCACAAGAGAACAATCAGGGGAAAGAGAGGGCACTCTATTACTTAAGTCGAGTTCTACTGAGGGCAGAAAGCAACCACTCTCCCATTGAAAAACATTGCTTGGCGTTAATCTTCGCGATAACAAAGCTCAGGCACTATGCGTTGGCACATGAAGTCCGTCTCATTTCAAAAGTGGATCCCCTTAAATACTTGATGTCGAAAGCCATATTGACGGGACGACTCGCTAAGTGGGCCCTGCTCTTGATGGAGTTCTCGATAACGTATCAACCTCTCAAGGCAGTTAAAGGCCAGGCCATTGCCGACTTCCTCGCTGAGCACCCGATACCGGCCGATTCTCCTCTGAACTGTGATCTGCCGGACGAGCATGCATTTGATGCGATTAGCGGCGGAAGCACCCGATGGGAACTCTATTTCGATGGAGCGTCCTCCATAAAGAAACAGAAACAAGGTATCCCAATGATCAAATCGGGGATAGGCCTCATCTTTGCAACTCCACAAGGAGGGATAATGCGCTTCGCCTTCTCCTTAACAGAGCCGAGGACAAATAATGAAGCTGAATACGAAACTCTGATAGCAGGCCTCGAGATCGCCATAGATATGGGAATTGAAGACCTCCTTATATACGGGGATTCTCAGCTGGTCGTTAGTCAAGTAAATGGTGACTACCAAACGTGCAAGCCGGAGTTGGTGAGGTACGGCGAAAAGGTGCAACAACTATTGACCCAAATTCCCTCCTATACTTTGGAGAACATACCGCGCGCGGAAAACAGCAAAGCAGACGTGTTGGCTAAACTTGCTAAAGAACTGGCTGACGAGAACCTCGATGACGTCAGAATCGTGGTACAAAGCCGTCGAGTGGTCGCCCCGGCAGAAATATCTCCGGAATCATGCGAAGAAAAGGGAGCGACTGAGCAGACGACCCTACAAATAAAAGACCATGAGAAGGCCGAAGACTGGAGGGAAGTCCTTATAGACTACTTTAAGTCCCACCGAATGCCCAAAGAAGCGTCCTCAAGACATCAGCTCATGAAACGAGCTCTATCTTTCGCTTTCGTCAACGATATTCTGTACAAAAGATCGTTTGATTCTCTATGGCTGAGATGCTTAGGACCTGACGAAGCAGAAAGAGTCATTCAGGAAGTTCATGACGGACTTTGCGGTTCTCACCAAGCAGGCCCAAAGATGAAGTTAAAAATTAAACGGATGGGTTACTACTGGCCCACGATGATCCAGGACTGCCTCGAGTACGCGAAGCAATGCCACTCATGCTAGATTCATGGAGACTTCATCCACCAACATCCGAATCCACTACACCCAACGGTAGCTAGCTGGCCGTTCGAAATGTGGGGGACTGACATAGTCGGCCCCATTGAGCCAGCATCATCTCGGGAACACCGTTTTATCCTGGCGACAACTGATTACTTCTCCAAATGGGCAGAAGCAGTACCACTGAGGGAAGTGAAGACGGAGAATATCCTCCATTTCTTCAAGACGCACGTCATCTATCGGTTTGGAACCCCACGGCGGATTATCTCCGATAATGGGCCAGCCTACAGAAGCCATAAGATTAGCCGCTTCGCACAGCAGCACAATATAGACTGGAGATATTCTTCGGTTTACAATCCACGAGCTAACGGTCTGGCCGAGGCCTTCAATAAGACCTTGACGAAGATCATAAAAAAGACAGTTTCCAGGAATAAGAGAGACTGGCACGAAAGGCTGCAAGAAGCCCTTTGGGCTTATCGAACTACATTCAAGACGGCCACAAACACAACGCCGTACGCGTTGGTATTTGGGACGGAAGCAGTGCTCCCCTTCGAGATAGAGTTACCCTCTCTACGAGTAGCAGTCCACCATGAGCTGACGAACGAAGAAAATGCTCAACTTCGGCTTGAGGAGCTTGATGCCCTCGACGAAACCCGGCTCATAGCGCAACAACATCTAGAGGCCTACAAAGCAAAGATGACGCGCTCGTACGAAAGATTGACCAGGCCGAGGACATTCCGCCAAGGCGAACTCGTACTAGTGGTCAAAAGAGCTATGATCCCCAATCGTGCCAAACGGGGAAAATTTGAGCCAAACTATGAAGGCCCGTACATCATAGACAAGGTCTACCAGGGTGGAGCCTACCTACTCATGGACGTGCACGGTGAAAGGCCTTTCAGGCCAATAAACGGCCGCTTCTTAAAGAAATACTACGCTTAATAAGCCACAGCCTGGGTCAATGATAGATGGCGACGACTATGTCCGCTCACTATCTTCCTAGACTCAAACTTTACAAGCAGCAGCCGGCCTTCCCATAACGACGGACCGAAACGTCCTTAAACTAACGACGGACCGAAACGTCCTTAAACTATCGACGGACCGAAACGTCCCTAAAACTACTACCGCAGCATCTTTAGGCTGACGAGATAAAAAAAAGGAGAGAGAAAGAAAAAAAAAAATATATATGAAAAAGAATAAAAAAAAGAGACGGTATGTCCATAAGCAAAATGGGCACAGATGAAAACCCGAAAGGGCTCCGTGAGTAAAAACAGCAGGGCTGCCGGCAAGCGTTCGTGAAAACCCGAAAGGGCGCGACCTTGTAAAAAAAAAGTGAAAAAGAATAAAAAAAAACGGTATGTCCATAAGCAAAATGGGCACGGATGAAAACCCGAAAGGGCTCCGTGAGTAAAAACAGCAGGACTACCGGCGAGTGTTTGTGAAAACCCGAAAGGGCGCAACCTCGTTAAAAGACACTTGTAGGGTCCTCTCGACCTTGTAAGGAGAAACCATCTGCATGAGATCCTTACGACTCACAAAGGAGCAACACACTTAGGGATCCTCACGATTCCTAAGGAGAAAATACACTTACGAAATCCTCACGACTCGTAAGGAGAATTCTTTTATGGGACCCTCACGGCTCATGAGATTTGAAAGTCTTAAGTTACAGAAACCTAAACCTGTTCTTAAGCAAATCCTCCACAACCTTCGATATTTCCCTACAAGAGGCTCAATACTGACCCTTGTATACAATCCACGGGCGTGAAAAAACATTTCCCCAGCAAAGTCCCACCCGTGACTAGGGATATGCCCACATGGTGAACAACCCTTATAATTCCTCTCGACTTATAAGGAGAAAACCCTCTTGTAGGATCCTTACGACTTACAGAGGAACATACACTTAGGAATCCTCACGATCCCTAAGGAGAGAATACACCAGCAAGATCCTCACGACTTGTAGGGAGAAATACCTTTGTGAGACCCTTACGGCTCACGAAGTCAAAAGCCTTGGTCGACAGGACCCTTAACCCTGTTTACTAAGCCACCTTTGTTCAATATCGACAGAAGCAAATGATGATTCGCTCCTGGCAACATCCCAGTTGCAGCGGTGCTGATGCCGAAATCGGTGTCCAAAATCCAAGCTTACGGCGAAAAAGCTAGCAAGCCACACATGCCTACAAAATAGCCGAAATGATGGGGCAACTTGCAATAAAAAGCAGCAAGTAAAAATGAAGGCATAAAAAATAGCCGAAATGATGGGGCAACTCGCAATAAAAAGCAGCGAGTAGAAAATAAATAAATAGCCGAAATGATTGGGCACCGCGAAAAATAGCCGAAATGATGGGGCAATCGCGACCTTCGCGATATAAAAGCTGAAACGATAGAGCATCGCGGGAAAAGAAATAAAATAAAAATAAAATGTATGCCTTACAGGTGATGTTCCATCACACCCTGTATACAATCCAATGGCATAAACAAAAAGGGAACATACCTCCCTCCCCCAGGTTTCACCAAAGAAAGAAGCTAAAGCTCGACGGGCCACAAGCGACCCAGAGATCAGCCCAACATTCGTCTCGTAACAACGGATGCAACTTCAAGCTAAGCGAAACAATGGCAACTCCCAGTTCCATGGCTCGGTGGTATACATATCGCCAACAGTCAAACCTCCATCCCGTGAAATGCGGATATATTCAGCAAAATTCCTGGTTACGTGGAACGCGGATAATGTCATTCTTTGACCCCGTGGAAAACGTCCAGAGCGGATCCTGGTCCTCGTAGAGCACGGCAGTGAACCCGTGTGAAGCATCCAGAGCGGAGCCTAGTCCTCGCCTAACGCGACAGTGAACCCGTGTGAAGCATCTAGTGCAAAATTCCTGGTCACGTGGAACGCGGATAATGTCACTCTTTGACCCCGTGGAAAACGTCCAGAGCGGAGCCTGGTCCTCGCCTAACACGGCAGTGAACCCGTGTGAAGCATCTAGTGCAAAATTCCTGGTCACATGGAACGCGGATAATGTCACTCTTTGACCCCGTGGAAAACGTTCAGAGCGGAGCCTAGTCCTCGCCTAACGCGGCAGTGAACCCGTGTGAAGCATCTAGTGCAAAATTCCTGGTCACGTGGAACGCGGATAATGTCACTCTTTGACCCCGTGGAAAGCATCCAGAGCGGATCCTGGTCCTCGCAGAGCACGGCAGTGAACCCGTGTGAAGCATCCAGAGCGGAGCCTAGTCCTCGCCGAGCGCGGCAGTGAACCCGTGTGAAGCATCTAGTGCAAAATTCCTGGTCACGTGGAACGCGGATAATGTCACTCTTTGACCCTGTGGAAAACGTCCAGAGAGGATCCTGGTCCTCGCAGAGCACGGCAGTGAACCCGTGTGAAGCATTCAGAGCGGAGCCTGGTCCTCGCCAAGCACGGCAGTGAACCCATGCGAAGCATCCAGAGCAAATACCGGACTGTGGAGTCCTTAAAATCCACGGACTATGACGTCCTTAACCTCGACCGTGATGTCTTAAAACTAACAATCAACCACCCCGATTCCCTACGGATTCTGCCTTGGTTTAAGGGTACATCTCTTCACTCCTTTGATACCTGGCGTTGTAATTCCTCAACGTCTTCAAAGAGGTGACGGGTCCCCGCAACCAAACATTGGACTGTGGAGTCCCTAAATCCACGGACTATGAGGTCCTTAACCTTGACCGTGATGTCTTAAAACTAACATCGGACTGTGGAGTCCTTAAATCCACGGACTATGAGGTCCTTAACCTTGACTGTGACGTCTTTAAACTACGATACCTTGAGAGATCCCTGACTCCGTGAAACACGGATAAGGATGATCACATCCAGCACTTGCAGGCCCTCATGACCTGTAAGGAAGAAAAACTCTCTTGTGAGATCCTTACGACTCTCAAGGGAAAACCCGCTTAAGGATCCTCACGATCTTTAAGAAGAACTCACACCTATGGGATCCTCTCGACCTGTAGGGAGAAAAACTCTTTATGAGACCCTCGTGGCTCGTAAAAAGCAAAAGTCTTAGGAAGCAGATCTTAACCCTGAGTCCTGAGCCATTGCTGTCCTGCAAGGAGATCAAGATAGAATATCCGCAGAATACATTCAATGAAAAGGAAACACATCATTGAGAAGAAAAATGTATCTTTTATTCATAAACCAAAATGGGTACAAAGTACAATTCATGAAAGAAACAAAAAGAAAATACTCTCATCCATGAGTATGTACAAAAAGGAAGGAAAAGATACAAATGTTTCAAGCCGGCGGGCGATTCAGCAGCTTGGTCAGCTCATCCTGCTTTTGCTGAGCCACGACTTCATGATGCAAGATTTCCAAAAGACGAGCCTCCGCTTGAGCTTGTTGGGCCTAGTATGAAGCAAGCCGGGCTTCAAGCTCTTTCTCAGTGGCCTTATGAGCCTCGACCCTCTCACGAGTGAGCGTGGCAGCTTTATCAAGAGCCACCACCTCTTTTATGGACTCCCGAAGCACCCGCCAGAGTTCGTATGCCTTGTTGGCTTTGGCTGTGAGGCTGGCATGAAGCTCGCTCAGCGCCCTAGCAGCTAGCTCTCTCTCCGAAAATTTACGGCCGAACCCTTTTCTCGCACAACAATATGTTCGCTACGTGTCGCTCTATCAGGCCACGTAAGCTCGCTTTCGCGACCACAGCCTTGGAAACAAGACATTTACAAGACCGTATAAATGGGCTTCCAGTCAACGGGAATAATCGATCTAAAACGCGCTCACATCACCTGACGTGAAAGGCAACAAGAAAGATTTCCGACATATTTCAAGCATGCGTTCGCAATCATATGAGTAGTCAAAAAGAAAAAAATAATAATAATAGCATTCGCAACCGCATGAACGCTCATAATACCCAAAAAGGTCTGATGCGCAGGAAAGTAATGATAGCATTTGCAACTAAAGAAAGTTCTCATGAGAAGAATACAAAGTTTATTTATGCAAGCGGAAGCGTACATGCCAGCGCCAAGCCTACATGGCATTTCGGCATAAAGCGTAGAAAAGGAGGGACTAATTTTAAAATGTTCTACGCTAACGGAAAAGATCACCAAACAAGGGATCAGAAATACAAGGGTTAACAAAACAAAGAACAAGGTTCTCCATCTCTCTCTCTGCTCTCTCCAACACATCAAAGCGACGGTTCTCACGAGAAGTCGCTTCCCATCGATTGGCACCATGGCCATCTGCAAAAGCAGACATAACAGCCCGTCGGGCTCTTATCTCACTCAGCAGATGAATTGAGCAGTCCTTCAAAGCCTGAGTAATCAGGCACGCCTCATGAAAGCCCTCGAGCTTTTCTTCCGCCGCATCAAGCATCGCCAGGGTTATCTCTGCCGGGTGAGGAGGAATGTCGGCAAGCACGGCCGTGAGGATCATCCGGAGCCAGAGGGAACCCATCGGAAGGGGGGACCCCCTACGGATCGAGAGTTCATGTATGGCTGAGTCGCATTCGTCGTCGGTAAGAAGTGGATCCACTAACCGAGCAGCAAAGCGGGGGATCATCTCCTCGATAGGCACTTCCCATGGCTGTCGACGAGCGTGTGGACGGTTGCAGGCCATAGCACTCAGATACTCCTCAAATTAAATCACGTCAATATGGGAATGAATTTCTCTGTGAGGAGAAAATATGCTATGGCCTCAAGAATATAAAGAGGTGCATTAAGTGCTGTGCGCGGAAGATCTTGCATGGTGAAGCTATTTCCAAGGCCCAAAAAAGGAAAGGCAACGAAAATAAAGGAGATGGAACTATTTCCAAGGCCCCTTTTTCTACGTCTGATATTGTGCACTGAAAATACGGCATGGGAAAATTTTGTGAACAGCCCCATCAAGGGACCCCACGTGCAGAACACGTGAGGCCTAAAACCTGATGTACACTAAAAAGAAAATGTATGGAGTAGTACCCTGCATATTAAAAGCACAAACAACAACAGTAGCAAAATGATAAAATCCCAGAGAAAAGACATGCAAACGTGGAAAGACATAATAAAACTTGTCACTCATACTTCAAGAGGTTTATACAAAATATAAAGGACACATTTACAATGGTAAAACTTCAGATGCGGGGCATGGGTTGAGAAACTCAAAATTAACTTTATTCAAGATCTTCCAAGCATTTCGAACCTCCCAAGTATGCTTCCTCTCACGATCACAAGCATCGGGGTCCCCGCGGATGTCCTCTACCCTCCGGTAGGCGGCAAGTATGGCTGATTGCTGAAAAATCTGATGCAGGAGATCGATAAGATTATCCCG
Organism: Agapanthus africanus; assembly: GCA_030015575.1. Taxonomy (NCBI): domain Eukaryota; kingdom Viridiplantae; phylum Streptophyta; class Magnoliopsida; order Asparagales; family Amaryllidaceae; genus Agapanthus; species Agapanthus africanus. The sequence goes on from JASDDO010000014.1 coordinate 15,234,508, forward strand.
CCTTCTCTTTGAGATCAAGTGCATCAGATACACCGAGTGTACTTTATCCTCGGCGGCGTCCAATGCCCCAAGCGGCACACCAGCACAGAATAAAGGGAGAGCCTCCCTGATCGCCAGCACGATCAGCCTCAGAAGAGAAGAGCGACGGGGGAGTAGCCGATGGTTGTACTCGTCAAAGCGGCTCATGATCTCGGCGCATTGAGCATCGGTGAACTCCTGGTTCTGACTGCGGCCCAGTGCACGAATATTCCCATAGGAAATGATCTCGTCAAGACCATACAGATGGGCATCCATGATACCTGAAATAAAGGTCATGAGAATCATTAGAAAACTCCTGTTCCATTAATTGCAGAAAAACAACCTCGGGCCAAGAGACCCCAGGAAGCCTCTGTGTGAAGAAATCGAGTTCTTCATTGGAATTAAATTCCTTATTAAGAAAAGGGAATTAAATTCCCAGAAACATTTTTGGATGGAATTAAATTCCATGGAGGTGAAACGCCATCATCATCTCCCCAAACATCATCTAAACCCTAAGAGATCTACAGTTCGAAGGTTAGGCGGTTTCAGGTTCTTATGGAAAAACATGAGGGAAAAAGGGTAAAAACCCTTGTTTTAGATTTAAAATCCAGAGGAATGTGAAGGTCCATCGTTTGTCCAAGAACATTACCTGAGGAAAAGAATTCTTTTCGAACAGAGTTAAACTCTGAAAATCGTTTCAAGACAGAGAACTAAGCTCTGGAAGCGAGAATTAAATTCTCAAAAAAAGTTCTCAGAAGAAGAAGATGAGCAAAGTGAAGGCTCCTATGAAGAGACAGAGGTATTTATAGAAGGCAATGGAAACGTTTCATCTCCCCAGATCCCTAAAGGAATCCAACGGTCGCAAGAGGTGACAGCGTTGCACTCACGTGCTGACACGTGAGAACAACGCTGTGGGGGCATTTGTTTCCTGATTTAAAATCAGGAAAGCTTATGGAAAAAGCTTCAGAAGAGGGTCACGTGCTTACACATGACCAGCAGTCACGTGTTGGCACGTGACACCCAAAAGTACCGGCAAAGCAAGTTCAGTTTCCTAACTACATCAAAGAGAGGGGGCTTCAGTAAGGGTCATGTGCTCCCACGTGACCTGGGTCACGTGTCGGCACGTGACATTTAAAAGCAGCAGCAAAGACCCAACGCTTCCTGATCAAATCAAGGAAAAAGCTTCGGAAGAGGTCACGTGCTCCCACGTGACCAGGGTCACGTGTTGGCACGTGACAATCAAAACACCAGAATTATTCTCTAGTTAAATCAAGAAAAAGAGTTCAGACAAGGGTCACGTGCTCGCACGTGACCAGGGGTCACGTGGTGGCACGTGACGGTTAAGCAGCAACCAGAAGACAGATACGCAGAGGGAAGAAAGGGAGAGAGAGCCTTGATACTTCGAGGAACTTGGATCTTCTGCAAAAGAAAACCCTAGGTAAGAAAGGGAGGGCTCCTTGAAGGAAAAGAGAATTTAATTCTCAACAGAGTTTAACTCTGATATATAAAACAGAAGAACATATTTCTTCTCTCTTTGATAGAGGATCTGCAAAGTGCACATCTCCCCTTGAGGTTGAGAATTTAATTCTCAATGGGTCGAGATCCTGCCATGCAGATCCAAAACATAGAGAGGGAATGGAAGCACGAGAATTTAATTCTCACAGAACTATAGGAATTTAATTCCTTTAAAATAAAACTAGGGCTTGACCCTGTGTTATGGGAATTTAATTCCTTCAGAACAAAAAGAAACAGGGTTTAACCCTAATTAAGAACCTAGTTCTGTTGGAACAGCGGGGATTTAATTCCCTTGATCATAACTTAACAGAAAGTGGGAATTTAATTCCTTAAAAGCTTTTATTAGGGTTTAACCCTATTTAGTTCTTCACATGTATGAGGAATTTAATTCCTACAGAAAGTTCAGAGTCCAACTCTATTCAGAATATAAATCTTCAAAAGGAAGTAGGAATTTAATTTCTCTGAAATTACTGTCAGGGTTTAACCCTACGAGGAATTTAATTCCTGGAAAAGATTAACAGATCCTCTAAACAACATACATAGAGGCAGGGTCACGTGTCACCACGTGACCCCCCCAAAAGATCTACAGAAAGCCCCTTGAAGCAGTGCCCCACGTGACCCACGTGACCCTAGGCAGAAGCTTTAACGTATAAGCATTTGAATGCCCGTCACGTGATGGCACGTGATGCTCTAAAAGATGCAATAGTCTCAGAAGAACAAATGAAGGGAGGGCGCTCTCACGTGTCGCCACGTGACCCCTCTTGCCTTAGTGTTTAACACTAAATTGAAACTCTCGAACCTAGTGTTAAAACACTGTTGGGCCTTAGTGTTCAACACTAATCAAAAAACTTTATTTGCAGTGTTCAACACTGACTACCTTAGTGTTTAACACTAATTTGAGATCTCTGTTGCCAGTGTTTGATACTGATCTGTTTTAGTGTTTAACACTAATTTGAAAAGCCCTGTTGCTGGTATTTAACACCAATTATCTCTTAGTGTTAAACACTAACTGGTCAATCTCATCCTCAGTGTTCAGCACTGGTTGGTCTTTAGTGTTTAACACTAGACATTGGTCCAATTGGCTAAATGAATAGAGGCAAAGCCTCTCCTGATTGGACTTAGCCCAAGCTGGCCATAAGTCCTCAATTCGTAATCAACTGGGCTAATGGGCTCATAATATAATTAATTGGTCTTGATCCCAAATTGGGCCAAGGACTATTTAATCCACTCCGGTTCTAGGGTACATCTTTTCACTCCTTTGATATTTGGCATTGTAATCCCTCAATGTCTTCAAAGAGGTGACGGGTCCCGACGACCACACATTGATATGGACTGTGGGGTCCTTAAACCCGTGTCTAGTGCAAAATTCCTGGTTACGTGGAACGCGGATAATGTCACTCTTTGACCCCGTGGAAAACGTCCAGAGCGGATCCTGGTCCTCGCGGAGCACGGCAGTGAACCCGTGTGAAGCATCCAGAGCGGAGCCTAGTCCTCGCCGAGCGCGGCAGTGAACCCGTGTGAAGCATCTAGTGCAAAATTCCTGGTCATGTGGAACGCGGATAATGTCACTCTTTGACCCCGTGGAAAACGTCCAGAGCGGAGCCTGGTCCTCGCTAAGCACGGCAGTGAACCCGTGTGAAGCATCCAGAGCACATACTGGACCGCAATGTCCTTAAACTACCCATGGACCGCAATGTCCTTAAACTACCCATGGACCGCAATGTCCTTAAACTGGAACAATAGAGCTCCCCCTGCATGCTCTTTTGTCGGATCTAAACGTTCCCGTTTAAGCTGATGTTAGCCTTAAAGATGGCTAACGTATCCTTAAACCTTCAAACAGACTGGACTATGAATCCCCCCAATTAACTCTGGCTCGAGGGTACATCTCTGAACTCCTCTGACATCTGTCGTTGTAATCCTTCAACGTCGTCAGAGAGATGATGGGTCCCAACGGCCATACATACGATGGACCACTAGGTCCCTAAACTGGAACAATAGAGCCCAAACGCTCCTTTGTCGGATCTAAACGATCCCGTTAAGTTGATCTTAGTCTCAAAGTTAGACTAACGTATCCTTAACAAACGTTTGAGTTGATCTTAGCCTCAAGTATGGCTGAAGTATCCTCAAACCAAACCCCCAAACCCAAATCTAAGATAATACGGATTTGGACTAGTCCACGCCCTACGGGCGACGACATAACTCAGTCTCCGTAAACAATCCACGGGCAACAAAATACAAAACAAACACCCACGACACGAAGTGACCATCTGGAGAAGGAGAAAGTTGTTACCGCAATGCGGTAGCGTAATTAACTGCAGGGGCTTGCGCCTGCAGGGAAGAGCGTCCCCACAATCAAAAACCCCTCAAACGAGGGGGAATCTGACGAAGTCTGCTACATCGGACGCATCCGTCTAAACCTTCGATACATGGTGTCATAAATCAACTTGGCATCTTCGGAGAGGTGGACGGATAGCACCAATTAGCATCTGCCCCGAATCTCAGCGCCAAGACATCGCAGTCCTGCGCGCCGCCGTTCGGAGGGGAACACTCACTTTAGTAGCGCAACCTTACACCGCGCATACTTTTGGTCTATGCTTTTTAATTTCACTATAACAGTTTTCTAAATCATTTTAAACCTATTTTTCGATACGTTTTCCTGAAATGTTTTAACCTACTGACTAGTTTTCACTACATTATTGTCGTTACTTTATTTTAGGGGTTGTACTTATGTTTACTATATAAATAGTTGAGCCTTATACTTTTTCTGCTTGTTTTAATAAACTTAAATGTGCACATATATGGTTTCGACTTTTATCGAACATACTTTGATTATTATTGTTTGTTATTGATACCTATATTCTCGTATACTCGTAGTTGCTCTTATAGTTATTCCTGCCTTATACTTATTAGACCTATATTTCGTACATAGTTCTTACATATATATATATATATATAAGTACCTTCAGATTTTGTCTAACCATTTTAAGTAAATCAATATGTATTAGTGTTCGATATGATAACTCTTCGCTAATTATTTTGATTCTTTTAAATTTCGAGGACGAAATTTTTATTAAGGGTGGTATGATGTAACACCCAACCCTTTTATACCAAAATTCGTATTTCTCGTTAGCTTATAAGATTTTACTTTATTATTATTTTAATTATTTTAGAAACTCCACCAAACCCTAATTCTTTCATATCCTCTCAACCAAGCCCATTCTTTAACTAAAATCCTTTTAAGAAAACCCAAACCCAAACTACATTTATTTTAACCCAACCCATTCTTTTCTTTATCAAATATTTACTCGGCCTGGCCTTTTCCATTTTTCCCTTTTAAACTCTCTGCATCCCGCTTCGTTTCCTTTCCCTATATTCTCCCCTTTAGATTTTCCATTAAAATTTCCTAATAAACCCTGGCCTAAGCCCACTGTAGCCCGGCCCACTTTTCCTTCACCATTTTCCCTCTATTTTTCTCGGCCCAGCCCTCAGCCCGGTCCACGCTTTCCCTTTTATTCCTTCTATTTAAATTGCTGCGGGCCACTTCTTTTTCCCCAATTTCTTTCTTTAAACCTCTGGCCCACTCCCCAGCACCCAGCCCGCTCCACTACCCGACCCGCTCCCAACAGTGCCTTCTCCTTCAAAATCCCAACGGCTCTCTCCGCCATTCTCGCGCGACCCGCTCCCTCCGCCGTCGCCTCCGCTCTGGTGACGTTACGCCACGACGCGCGACCCCGTCTCCACTACCTCTCCTCTCTCCCTTCTCTCGCCTCCACGTTCTCCTTCTCTTTCTTTTTCCCTCACGTCCTCCCCTCTCTACCTCTGCTTCCACCCCTCTCGAACCCACGCCCACGACCGCTCGCCCCTCGCCCTGACGACAACGACCACGACCTATCACCCACCTCCCTCATCTCCTTCCTCCTCAACCCAAAACCACAGCACCCCGAGCTTCCCATCTTCTCCATTTACCCAGTCCCAACCTCACATACACGTCGCCGCCGTCACCTCCGGCCACCTCCCTCCATCGCCATAGCTTCGCAGTCGCCACCACCAACCACCGAACTTCTCCTCAAAGTCCATCCCATACCTCTCGTCGCCGTCGCTGCCCTTGGGTTCACCACCGGCCGACCATCCCTGCACCCATCTCGACAACCACCCGCGCTCTTGCCGGCGAGCCCCACAACGTCTCGTCAACTCCCCGGTGCCGTTATCATCATCGTCGTCGTCGTCGTCGTCATCTTCCCCTGTGTTCTCCCCCTCTCTCCGAGCCCTCTGGCTCTCTAACTCATTCTCTCTCTAAACCTCTCTTTCTCTCTCTCACTCTCTATTTCTTCCTCTCTCTCTCTATCTCATTTCTCACTCTCTGGCTCCATCTCTCACTCTCTCTGTCTCTAACTTTCTCCCTCTCTCTCTCTCTATCTCATTTCTCACTCTCTGGCTCCATCTCTCACTCTCTCTGTCTCTAACTTTTTCTCACTCTCTCTCTCTAACACATTCTCTCTCTGTCTACCTTTCTCTCTCTCTCTCTCATTTCTCTCTCTCTCTCTAGCACTCTCTCTCTCTCCAAATCTGAAACCGTCCTTCCATCCTCTATCAACCTACACCACCGCACGACATTGCCCGAGCCCGCAACAACCAACTCCAACAAGCTCGAGCCAGGATCAAGACTTTTGTCACTGTGGTGCCGTGCCGGAATCGGCGTTGCCGCGCCGCGCGTGTGTCGCGTGCGTGCCATTACCACTTCCGTGCATCGCTTAGACGCCTCTAGGCAAGTTCATTACTTGCTTACATGCTATTTTACTTGTGATACAATCGTTAAGTATATAGATTATAAGTTACGGTTTAAACTGATTATGTGCCATAACCTTCTCGACGTGTGTTCCCAATGGGAAACCTTTCCCAATTTGGCGGAACTAATTAGTTTTGATTGGCCCGTATGGCTTTGAACTTAGTGTATGAATTTCGTTGGATAATTTGATCGTTAACGACTAAAACAACCGCCCCCAAGTTTAATCGTAAAACTGTAATTTTATTGCACCTGAAAATCGTTAAATTCGCCATAAATCATATACATGCTAGAATGGTGCGTTCGAGGGCTCAAATCGAAGCCAACTCGACGAACTATAACCCTATACTAGTTTCCAGACATTTCTGTATTTAAATTGTGATAATAATTGTATCGGGGTGCGACTCTGGACTGCAGTCCAGAGCGACTCCAGTAGTTGTTTGCTGTTCCGTATTGGATATCATAAGATCTCCTTAACTCGTAGGTTGCGGAACTCTGCTGTTTATTATAGGAAAATCTGTTAGCTAGACAACACAATTGATTTCATTCTATTTTGTTACCGTTTGATATTTAATCTGTAATTCAGAAGATCGGGACGCATCACAGTCCCAAACAAATCAGAATTGACATATTAATAGTAAACAGTGTATATCTCCTGACGAACAGACGCGATCGAAGATCCGTCTATTGCGTTGAAAACCTTACTGAAAACCCTAGATTTCATCCAACTGTAGTGTCACTAAAATATGATCCCAACTAGGATTAAAAGGCGTTGCGAAACGGATTTCTGATTCTGAAACCGGATTTCCAGCCGCGAGCGCTTAAAATGAAATGGTTATAACTTTTGATCCTAGAACCCGATTGGCTTGAAACAAAATTCTATGGATGGATAACTGCATATACTAATTGCTACCTGTTTATCATTTCGCTAGATTATATACGTACGTTTCATGATAAATCGTGCAAGTGATAGAATGTCATTCTTATGACACCTTAATCATGCTTCATATAATGTTTACGTATCATGTCATACCTGTATCATTGTAGTGATAACCTAGTGATATCGTGCATTCACCCAGTGTTAGATTTTAGTGATGATTGTGGCAAGTACGTCAGTGTTCGTGTATTCGTGATTAAGTGGAAGTGATGAGTACTTGTACACAATCAATGACCCTATTGTTTTATTGCATTGTCGACGTCTGTGGGATGCATGTACGTGTGACTATAAGTGGTATGGGACACTTATGGAAGCGCTTGCACGGGTGTCACAGATAAGGCATCCGACACTGCCATTTATCTTAGGTATTAATCGGGACGTGCTTGATGAAGGTCCTGCCTCCAGTTCTCGCGCAGACTTGTCACGGATCGATTAGTATTTAGGGTAATGGTTAGCGTTTGATGTAGACCACGGGGTGTGGGGTAGTTTAAGTGTGAGTTCAACAGAATCTCGGGAGTCCCATGCCGACTTATATATTTAGGGAGTTATATGGAGTGTTCCCTTCCGAACGGCGGCCCGGACTTCGCGTCCGTGCCTGAGGTTCGGGGCAGATGCTATTTGGTTTTATCCGTCTACCTCTCCAAAGATGCCAAGTTGATTTATGGCACCATGTATCGGAGGTTTAGACGGATGCGGCCGATGTAGCAGACTTCGTCAGATTCCCCCTCAGGATGAGGGGTTTTTGATTGTGGGGACGCTCTTCCCTGCAGGCGCAAGCCCCTGCAGTTAATTACGCTACCGCATCGCGGTAACAACTTTCTCCTTCTCCAGAATTTCACTTCGTGTCGTGTGTGTTTGTTTTGTTTGTGGTTGCCCGTGGATTGTATACGGAGACTGAGTAATGCCGTCGCCCGTAGGACGTGGATTAGTCCAAATCCGTATTTACTTAGATTTGGGTTTGGTGTTTTCAGTTTAAGGATGCATTAGTCGCGTTGCGGCTAAGATCAACTTAAACATTCGTTAAGGATACGTTAGTCTTGTTTTAGACTAAGATCAACTTAACGTAGTGATTAATTTAATTATCTGGCCGTCGGGACTCGTCGCCTCTCTGACGTCGTTGAGGGATTACAACGACAAACGTCTGAGGGGTTCAGAGATGTACCCTTGAACCAAAGTTGATTTGGGGTTTTATTGTTTATTTAAAGATCTAAGGACACGTTAGCCGTAGCTGGGGCTAAGATCAACTTAGACGGGACCGTTTAGATCCGGCAAAAGAGCGTTCGGGCTCTATTGCGCCAGTTTAAGGACGTAGTGGTCCATCGTTAGTTTAGGGACGTTTCGGTCCGATATTAGTTTAGGGACGTTTCGGTCCGATATTAGTTTAGGGACGTTTCGGTCCGTTTAGATAGGTGGTCGTTGGGACCCGTCACCTCTTTGACGTCGTTGAGGAATTACAACGGGGGATGTCAAAGGAGTTCGGAGATGTACCCTCGAACCGGTAGTGAATTGGTTTAGGAGAGCCATTTTGCTCAATCAATTTAATTTTAAGGACTTACAGCCAGGATTGGGTTAAGTCCAATTTTTTTTATTTATTTTAGGCTTTGCCTGACTAAAAGAATTAATCCAAACAGGGCTCTGCCCTTTTATTATGTTTGTGATTTGATTTGGGCCAGGCCCTCAAGAATTTTCCAAACAGGGCTCTGCCCTTTTATTATTTTGTGATTTGATTTGGGCCAGGCCCTCAAGAATTTTCCAAACAGGGCTCTGCCCTTTTATTATTTTGTGATTTGATTTGGGCCAGGCCCTTTTAAATAATGAGCTGCACTTGTGCAGAAACTCAAGAATTTTCCAGATTTAAGAACAAAAGTGCATAACACTTTTGATCTAAATTTGGATCAAAGGAAAACAAGTTTTTCTTCTTGTTTTCCCTGATTTTACAGAACCAAGGGTTCATATCAAGTGCAAGGCACTATTTATCTCTTTTTATTGAATTATTCACATTTCATCCTCTGTTCTTCAGAAGTTTTTACCTTTTTCTTTTTTATGTTCTTGATCAATCTTCAAGAGTTCTTTCTCTTCTTTTTTTTTATGCCAGAAGTTGATTCTTCTTGTTGATCCCCTTTGAATGAGGTCTGGGATCCTATTTATAGTGCTCACAAATTTGTTGAATTTGTTAACAAAATCTTTTCTGAGTGATTTTGGGAATTTTCCCACCATTGGATCTTTGATCCAAAGGCAGAAGAAAATCTTCTGGTTTTGGAAAGAACAGAAAAGATTTCATTAAATTTTCATTCGGTTGCTGCGCAACTCACCAGCATGCGACACGTGTCGCGCAGCGGTGCACTTGCGCAGTTGTGCTTGCGCAACTGCGCAGACACGTGTCGCGCTGGCGTGCGCTTGCGCAGTTATGCTTGCGCAACTGCGCAGACACGTGTCGCGCTGCCGTGCGCTTGCGCAGCTGAACGTTGCTTATGTTTTTTTAAAGAGCCTTGCTCTGATTGGACGTTCCGCCTTGGGCGTTGTGCTGCCGTGTCAACTTTTGACACGTGGCGTGTTGCGCGCAGCGCACGGGAACTGAAGCGTTGCTTCAAAATTTGAATTTTCAAAATTTAAGCAGAGCCTTGCTCTGATTGGGGGAACATGGAGATTTACAGGGTACGTGATATATACACCGTGATATTCTTGTTACATGTTGGGCCCGTGGTCCCTTGCCCTTGGGTTCTACCCTTAGGTGGAGGACACTCGCGAGTGGTTGACTCTCACACTTGGACTGACGATAGGCTTAGTGACCTGTACAGTGAGACTTAGAGACTGATAGGGTTACTGGCATTTATATTCCTTATATACTGTGTTGGCATACATGACATATTGTTATACTGCTTTACTGTTCCGCTGCATTGATTACTGCACATTCATATTCATGCTGTCGTTGATTTACTGTTATTCATATCCCTTACCACTGTTAGAACTGTCACTTGATTTTATATATATTATATTGCTATTGTGTCGCTCTGACGACCTGAGTATGCATGCTCAGTGTGAGAAGAAGATTTAGCTTGGATCAGAACTAGAGGTGCTTCACAGACTTCTTTACTTGCTACTCCGAGTTACTTTCGTTTGTTCCACTTCAGGTCAGTTTATATTATTGTATCTTTCAGTTACTGCATTTCTCATTACCTGCGCATCGTTTACTGTTTACCATGAAAAACTAGAAGCCGAAGTGTGACTACGGCAGGACTTTCCTTGACCGTAGGAGCATGGCTGGCCTTGTCTACCCCTCGTATTCCGTATTTTGGAAAGCGGGGCGTGACACACTTCTTCGCACTTTACCAAGTGCGCACCTTACTTGGTGTGTGTCTCGACAGGTGCATCCTTTTACTTGATGCGCATTCTGGCAGGTGCGCACTTGGCATGTGCGCACTTGACATATATACACTCATAACCCTTCCTGTTAGAGAAAAATTTCTATCGAGGCGTTGCCCCGCACATTTCAAGGAGGCTGCTAGCCCCCTTGACCCCTAACCCGCTATCTGGATAGCGGGACTTCGGTAAAAACTCTGCGAGGCCTCCGATATGCCCGAAGCCCCCTCAAATTTGTTCCCAAATATAACACGCACATATTGCATATTGAGTTCGCACGATATGTTTGACTTGTTAATCGGAGGTTCTCTCGCTCTAAAAGCGATGGGTAATTAACGGCAGTTTAGTCCGCGACTGCCGGAGATTCGGATCCCCACAATTATTAAACCCCAGCCTATCCCAGACAGGGGAATCTATAATATATTTGACAAGCGACGTGCATTCTTATCTCAATAGAGTGACGAAAAACACTCTACAATCTTCATTCCCCTTCTTTTCCTCAAATCTCACATTCGTCTACTTAGGTCTTATTAATTATCTTCTTCTGGACTTAGAAAAAAAAAGACTAGCAGCTCCTTTGTCATTCTTTCAAACAGCGGATACGTCTAAAAGAGCTAAAACAGCAGTCACCATCCTAGACCAGGAATTCATTCTGACAACGGATATTGCAACAAAAACGCTTATTCACTTAAGAATGGATTCGAGAACAGCACATTCACAGCGAGAACATGACAAGGTGCTATTATGAATAAATTTTTTTGATATTTTATTTGATCCACGATGAATAAGTCATACTAAAGAATGCTATATGATTTTTTTTTATATTTTATTCGATATTTTTCTTGATAAATTTCTTGATATTTTATTTAATGTTTTTTGATATATATTTTTTATATTTTCCACTTACATGACCAAAAAGAGATTGAAATTGTTTTTGATATCTCCACCTCGACTTCGGGGCCATGGAGATATCTTCTTCCCACTGATCTTTGCACACTTGGCAAATAAACAGATTCAACTCGACGTATGATCGCTAGGCGAAGAACCGACCGGACATGAAGGCAGCGCTGTGCAAATACAAGTGTTTACCGACAAAGGAAAATGCGCGCGAGAATACTACTGCTACTGCAAAAAAAGAATTTATTCACATAGTCAAAAGTCTTTACAAGGGTATTGTGGGCTCCCCAGCCCTACCAAATTGCGCGGAGGCTTACAAAAAGAGAAAGGAGGAAAAACCAAAAATTTAGGCCACAAGCCGCGCCTAGGCATCACCTCCCTCATCACCGTCAGCCGGAGGCACGATCACCGAGAGCGGGACCCAAGCACGGAGCTCACCGTCAGGAAACCCCGGAAACTGCTCCTTGACGGCATCAAGAGCTTTGTTTCATGCAATGGCGGAGTCCTCGCTGAGGTCGACATAAAATTGATCAAACCCTTTGTAATCAGTCACCGCCTTTTTAGCTCAAATCTCGGCAACCTCCGCCGCCTGAAGCGCCGCCTCGACATCTCGCCTGCTGGCATCCCTCGCCTTCTTCATAGCGGCATATAGATCCGCCAGCTTCGACAACTTAGCCTCAATGACTCGGTGGGACTCCCTTAGACGGTGATAAGACTCCTGGCACTTTGAGACGGTGAGCTCCGCGACGGCCGATCGGGCTTCAAGGACGGCCATCCTCTCCTTAACCGAACGCAGCTCAAGCCGCAAATCCTCGGCCTCCGAAGAAGACTCCCCCGTCGGCTCCTCGGCGTGGATAGGCCCCTCGGCCTCCATGCGAGCAACAAGGGCGCGGTGCTGAAGGACCTGACGAAAAACGGCTGAGAGACTTAGGGACACCCGAGCTAAAGAAAAGGCTCTCAAAACAACACAAGGGGGAGTACGTATCTGCACCGCCTCCTGAGCTATGAACGCCATTTGGGCCCTTAGGGTACCCCGCGTGTCACGCCCCGCTTCCCGGTGTACGGCGAAGTGGACGCGACGAGGTCCGCTACGTATATACTTAGAAGTACATACGCTAAGCGTATCTAAGCAATATAAAGTAAATCACAAGAGACGAAAGATATAGAAATAACAGCAACTTTATTAATAACATTCTTTTGTACAATGCATGAAAAGTAAATACAACTGAAATGAAAAGCGATGCCTAAACAGTGGCATAACAGGAAATAAAAATACTGAATAGAACAAGGTACAATATCTAGAGCTCGGGGTCTTCGTGAAACTGCTCCAAGTCTTCACCGGTGGGCTCGATCTCTGCTGGGTTCAAAGCGCCTGACGACATTCAAAGAAAAAAGAAATAGAATGTCGTCAGCGAACAGGTCCCTCGGTAATTCCCAAAGATAAAGAAGAATCAGAAAGACAGAATACGAGTATTTTCTAAAGTATTATGTTGTAGAAAATTATGGAATATTGTGTTAACGCTGTTGTTTGTAGCTTGGTACAGTAGGATGCCAGTGTATACGAGAGGAGTCTCTGTATGCTAGAGACCAGGGCAAACGGAATGTATAAGGAACCGTTAAGCCACGGTACAACAGCAACGGAATATAGGTTAGGTGTCTTAATCTGACCACCTCGTGCCACCTTTAACACCTTCCGTACCAATCTACCCTTTAAACTCCGTAGTGTTTTAACAGTATTGTTGTGTTGTTTTATGTAAGTTGGATGACTGAGCAAAACCATGATATCAGTAAACGGATTGTATCAGGTAATTGGAATAATGGATGTATATCCATGGTTTGATTCAGTCAAGTTGAATAGATTGTTAACTGGATTCAGGGATTCATGTGTTCATATTGAGTTGGAATATTAAAGAATATAGATTGATTTGAATCATATTCAAGTCAGAAATAGTCAGACTCAAACCCGAGTCAGACTAAAAGAAAAGTAATTTGAAGTTCTATAACTGTTAGGGCCCTTATTGTAATTTATAAAACTTGAGGGGGATTTATGTAAAATGTACTTTTGTATAGTTTTCAAGATACACCTCAAGTATTTATTATTCGTATTTATAGTTTTAATGAGTGTAAATTTTATTTGTGTTATTCTAGTGAATATTTCCTAATAAAAGTATTAATTTATAATATTGATTTATTTGAAATTCATGGTATTTTAATGTATCTTTTAATCTTGTAATTTTTAGAAAAAGGTGGAAACTTTATCTTATAATAAAATAGGTGTTTAAATGATAAATATACATATGTTAATACAAGAATAATTTTTAATAAATATTTTATTTTCCAAAAAATCTCATTTCCTTAAATGTCGTATTTTAAACCTTTCGAGACCGAATGCTCCTTGCGGAGGTCTGAATCTCGCACTACTAAGCCCGAGGGTGCACGATAAACCGTACTATCCCTAACGAGTTCCCTAAAGGTGGGTTGTAGTGGCGCTTTGCAAAGATTTAATAAATACTAATCATTTAGAAAACGGTTCTATAAAGATAAGGTATTTATTTGTAAAAAGGTGTAAATTTCCGTATTTTAGTTTCTACGGTTTCCTAAGCCAACTAGCCTATTTCTAAAGGTCTAAATGACAAGTCATTAGAACACTCAAATCGCCTCTTCACCGCCAATTGCGGCCAGGTAAGTGCCAGGTAAGTGGGAGGCTCTCCACTACAAGTAGTGGCCCTAATTAAGTAACCACTTGCTTTAGACACACTTGTCTAGACACCACAAAGTCAGGTTTAGATAAACGATCGATGTCCATGACATATCGTATTTTCCTTTTAAAAGATTTTGTTTTAAAATGGTATACATCTTAGAACTTTCAGAAAAGGTTTATAAAGAAAATGGTATTTTAATGTAAAGTCTTGTATTTTCGTATTCTAAGTTTTGATGATATCAATTAGGGTTGTATTTGCGTGTGTGTGGAGGTAGGTCATTACCTCGTGATCTATTTTAAATGTATATTAAGGTTAAGGGGTTAAATGTGAAATTGAAACTTCATGGTATTAAAGTGAAAATACGGTAAATTGAAAAGCTTATCATTTCATGTGTGAAAACTCATTCAAATTGATTTTTACAAGTTTAGTGGTCAAGATGAAGATATTTAGGAATGATTGAATTGATTAGAAGAAGAAAAATAAACATTATGGTATTAATATGAAAAAGAATACGATATTGCAAAAAGTTATCATTTCATGTGAGAAACTTTGTCCAAATTAATTGTTATGTGATTAATAGTCATCATGAATAAGTTTAGGTATTATGGAATTGGTGACAAGTGAGATTTTATAGAAAAACCGAATCGAAAATCGGTTTGTTCCGATTTCCGTCGGGTTTTAAAAAGTCGTATTTTTCCCTAAAAGAAAAGAAAGATAGAAAGAGTGGAAGTTACAGGTTTGGACAAGCTAGAGAGTGCTAGGAAGGTAGTGGGTTGTCGGTGCGTCGAAACATCGTGAAGGGTCCTAGTACGATCGCCGGAATTCGTCGTCGATTTCGGCAGCGCTTCGCCTTTCGCTCTTTTTCTAACGTACCGAGTTCTCTTGAGATTTTTAGACAGTGGACTTAGAAATGTAGGGTGAAAGGGTAGAGGGTATGGGGGTTTATATAGGGTTAGGGTTTTAATTTAAAATAATATTAAAAAATATAAAATTCATTAAAACTCATTAAACCTAGGATTAAAAGGGATTTATTGGCCAAATGATAACCGATCCAAGCATTTAGAGTATGCAGGAGGGTGGACCAGGTCAAGACCCAACTTTTCTCTGTTGGTGACTCGGCCGTCCGGCCAAGTCCGGCCAGCGGCGCCGAACCGAGTCGGCCGAGTCGCCGGCCGGCGGCGACGGGTCGGGCTGAGTCAAGGGTCCAATAGCCGGGGATTCTTCGGGGGTACAATGTGGTATATTTACTTTTTGTTGTCCAATACATATTTTAGGAGTTATGGCCGTTTTACAGTTGACTTCCAAAAAAAAAAATTAAAACAAAATAAATACAAAAATAATGTGGGGCATGGGATTTGAACTCCGGTGGCTTGGTTCAGCAGTGCAAGATATTACCAATGAGCTACAAGCTCCTTCTTATAATTATGGAGTGAAATAAATACTTAAAGAGATATCAGTTGCAATAAATACTCCAAGTATACATTGAATTTAAATCAATTCTTTATACATTAAAATTGGAGTTGTTACAGTCTACCCTCCTTACAAAAATTTCGTCCTCGAAATTTACAACTTTTATTTGAGAACTAGTTTACAAAGAGGTGTGGATATCTAGTACGCATTTCAGCCTCCCTTTCCCAAGTGGACTCTCCTGGAGTGTCTTTCCTCCACATCAATCGAACCAAGTTAACTTCCTTGTTCCGAAGTGTCTTCACTTTCTTGTTCAGGATCTCCATAGGCTGTTGCTCACAAGACAAATCGGGCTGTATAGTGAGCTCGGAATGATCGAGAACATGGCTGGCGTCACTCACATACTTTCTGAGTTGGGATATATGGAACACATTATGCACTCCTACCAATGAGGGTGGAAGCGATAAACGGTATGCCACTTCACCGACTCGTTCGTGTATGTCGAACGGTCCAATATATCTCGGACTCAATTTACCCCGTCTTCCAAAACGGATCACTCCACGGTTCGGAGATATCTTCAGGAATACGTGATCTCCTGGCTGGAACTCCAAGCGTCGTCTCTTTGCATCAGCTCAGTGCTTCTGTCGATCTTGGGCTATGCGCATCCTTTCCCTGATAGTATGAACCACATCAACAATTGCTACTATCATCTCCGGTCTAAGAAGTTCCCTATCTCCGATATCGTCCCAACTTAATGGCGATCGATACTTCCTTCCATACAATGCTGCAAAAGGTGCCATTCCTATACTTGTTTGGTAGCTGTTGTTGTACGAAAACTCCACAAGATGTAGGTGATCTTCCCACGATCCTTTAAAGTCTAGCATACACGCTCTGAGCATATCTTCCAAGATTTGAATAGTTCGTTCCGACTGACCATCTGTTTGTAGATGATAAGCCGTGCTGAAGTTCAGACTTGTTCCCAAGCTTGCTTGCAGACTCTGCCGAAATTGCAGCCGGAATCTGGTGTCACGATCGGAGACAATACAGACCGGTACTCCATGGACTCTTACAATTTCCTGTATGAGTTCATGGGTATCAAAGATAGTACATTATGAAGAGTTTTAAATCTAAATTAGATTATTACCTCCATGTACTTCTTTGCTAGTGTCTCAGTTGACTGGCCAACTCGAAATGGGATGAAGTGAGCCGACTTTGTGAGTCGATCCACAATGACCCATATGGTATCGTTACCCTTTGTGCTGCGAGGAAGAGAAGTCACAAAATCCATCGTGATGTGTTTCCACTTCCATTCTGGGATTGGTACGGTTGAAGTAATCCAGCAGTCCTGTGATGTTCAGCCTTTACTTGCTGACACACCAAGCATTTTGCGACGCTTCTGGCTACTTCACGCTTCATTCCATGCCGCCAATAATTCTAACGTAGATCTTTGTACATTTTGGTACCTCCAGGATGTACTGAGTAGGGAGAGTTGTGGGCTTCTTTCATTAATTATTCCCGAACAGGACCTTTTGGTACACACAATCTGCTGCCGTATCTCAAAGATCCGTCTTCATGGATGATGAAGTCTGTTCTGAGTCTATTCTCCACTTGTTCTCTGATCTTTTGCAACGTAGCATCACTTGCTTGGGCTGCTTTGATCTGATTAACAATGGTTGATTGAACTTGTAAATTCATCATACTTGAAGCATTACCTGGCATGACTACTTCAATCTCCATCTGATGCAAGTCTTGTTGAAGCTTCCACTGAGCGGTGAGATTCATTGCTAATGGTTGGCGACTAAGAGCATCAGGTACTACATTCACCTTCCCTGGGTGATATTGCAAGTTGATGTCAAAGTCCGCCATGAGTTCTAACCATCTTCTCTGCCGCATATTCAACTCCTTCTGAGTAAACACGTACTTCAGGCTCTTATGATCTGTGTAGATGTTCACTCGTTCACCAAGTAGATAATGACGCCAAATCTTGAGAGCAAAGATGACGGCTGCCAACTCCAGATCATACGTCGGATAATTGCGCTCATGAATCTTCAGCTGTCTTGAAGCATAAGCCACAACCTTTCCGTGCTGATGTAGAACACAGCCTAATCCCTTACCGGATGCATCGCAATGCACTTCGAATCCTCCAGATTGATCCGGTATGACGAGAGTAGGTGCTGATGTCAACCTTGACTTGAGTTCTACGAAAGCTTGTTCGCATGCTTCTGACCACACAAATTCTTCATCTTTACGTGTGATCTTGGTCAGGGTCGTTGCTATCTTCGAAAAGCCTTCAATAAACCTTCTGTAATATCCAGCTAAACCCAAGAAACTTCGAATATCCTTCACTGACTTTGGTATAGGCCATTCGCTAACTGCCGAAACTTTCGTTGGATCCACAGAGATTCCCTCTCCTGATACGATATGTCCAAGAAAACCAACTTGATTTAGCCAAAACTCGCACTTGCTGTACTTGGCATAAAGCTGATGTTGTCGAAGAGTTTCTAGGACAATTCGTAGATGTTCTGCATGCTCTTTCCGACTCTTAGAATACACCAGGATATCGTCGATGAAGATGACAACAAACCTGTCTAAGTACTCCCGGAAAACTTGATTCATAAGATTCATGAATATTGCGGGTGCGTTGGTCACTCCAAATGGCATCACTAGAAATTCGTAATGTCCATAGCGAGTTCTGAAAACTGTTTTGTGAATATCAGTTTCCTTGACCTTCACTAGATGATAACCTGAACGAAGATCTAATTTAGAGAAAACACAAGATCCACTTAGCTGATCGAATAAATCATCGATGCGCGGGAGTGGATACTTGTTCTTTATAGTGACTTCGTTCAAGGCTCTGTAATCGATGCACATTCGGTATGAACCTTCCTTCTTCTTCACAAGTAATACAGGTGATCCCCAACTTGAAGTGCTGGGACGAATCCATCCTTTTGCTAGTAATTCGTCCAACTGTGTTCGGACTTCCTTCAAACCTTCCGGACTTAAACGATAGGGTGCTTTGATCACCGGTTGTGCTCCTGGTACTAAATCAATACTGAATTCAAGAGCTCGATCGGGAGGCAAACCTGATATATCGTCAGGAAATACATCATCGAACTCTCAAACCACTTCTGGCCTTGATTCTTCCTCCGCTTGAGCTGCTACAACTACTGCTTCTCTTGGCTTCGCTTTGTAGGTACTTGGCTCCAGTGTACGGTCTCCGCTTTTAAAATAGAAGACCGGATGGTCTGGGATCTCGAATACCACCCTCCTTTTACGACAGTCGATGGTAGCATAAAAAGTTCCAAGCCAATCCATTCCTAGAACCATATCGAAGTTCGGTATGTCTAGCACCTTGAAGTCAGCATAAAACTCTCGACTGCAGACGATGACTGGACACAAACTGTATCCCATAGTTGCCTTTAGAACTCCATTTCCGGAACTGACATTCCAGCTGGATACAAGCGGTGAAACTGGAATCGCATGGGTTCGGACAAACCGTTACGACATAAAGCAATGTGATGCTCCAGTATCAAAAAGTGCAAGTGCAGGGATTAGGGATACTAAGATTGTACCTAAGGTATGTGGGATTTGTTTTAGGTATAAGAAATATGTGACTAAGTAGCGGATAGAAAAGCAAAGTTTGAAAAGAAAAGTTTACCAGTGATGACTTGGCCAGTGGCCTCAGCTTCTTCCACGGACATCGTGAAAGCCTGGCGCCTTGGTACATTCCTCCTGGCCTGAGGAGCATTCCTCGGAACGTTCCTTTGAGCTTGATGGAACTGACGAGGAGGTGGTGCAGCTTGTGGTCCTATGGGTGATGCAGGTAGTGCAGGTCTGGAAGCAGGTGCCTGAAGAGCTGGTCGCTGCGGATAGGTAATTGCTGGTCTGGGTGCAGCAACTGGGTTCTGTCTTTGGGGACAAGACCCAATATCGTGAGTAGCTGAGCCACAAACTAAGCAAAGGCGATTGGCTCGACGGCAGTCCTTCATCATATGTCCAGTTCTCTTACAGTAAGTGCAAAAGGCTGGGCTGGGACGATGGGTTGGTACTCCGGGTCGCCTTGGCACGAAAGGTGGTCTGGACGAGGCTCCATCTGCCATCTGGTTGGCAGGGCGTTTGACTCCTGCAGACTGAGCTCTGCCCCTTTCTTTTATCACCACCTCATAACTGCGGGCAGCTTCCAAAGCATCCTCATGAGTCAGAAATTTTCCTGTGGCTAGAGCAGTCTTAATCTCTGTGTCCAAACCTTGTTGAAAGTGACGGGCTCTGATCTCGTCCGTCGGTATCAAGTGTGCCGCGAATCTGTTTAAAGATTGTGTTAGCTGTGTAGTATGTGATAATTAAAAATTGAACTATTGTGGCATATCTTATCGGCTTAACATGGTGAATTCAGTATCGTATTCATCTACTGATTTATCCCACATTGAACCCTGTTGTAGATGAATAAACTGCTGCTCCATTGCAAACCTGGCAGTCACAGGGAAGTATTTCGCGTCAAACTTCTCGCGAAAGGTCTTCCATTCAATCGGCTGTACCAGACGGCTTTCTTCCGCCTTCCACCAGTTGCGAGCATTATCCGTGAGCTGTAGTTTTGCTACACGGACCCAAGCGTTGTCTGGCACTTGAGCTGCTGCCAGATCGTCTTCTATGCCTTGTGCCCATTCTTCCGCTTCAAGAGGGTTTCCTTTACCAGAGAACTGCTTGGGATGTAAAGCCCCGAATTGCTTTACTCCCGGTGCATCGGTCTCGGAACGGTTCAGAAGTTGTTGTTGTCCCTCAAGAAGGCTGCTGATTGCTTCAAATAGCATTGTTTGCTCAGTGGGTGGTGTAGGGACAGCTGGTGCGAGAGGTAGTGCTGGAAGTGTGTTGTTGACGTTGGTGCTGGTGTTGTTCGGGGAATCCATAACCTTGAAGAAAAAATTTGGGTTAGAACAAATTCAAATACATGAAATGATAAAATTCAAGGAATAAAAATTTGCAAGATTCAAAGAACATGAATTGTAAAAAATATTTTAGTTGCTGGTTCTTGTGTTATATTGCTTAGGTTGTTCACGCAGACCAGAACTGCATGACAGGGATTCATACAGCTCTGACCTGCATGGGCCACCAACAAAACCTGTCACGCCCCGCTTCCCGGTTTACGGCGAAGTGGACGCGACGAGGTCCGCTACGTATATACTTAGAAGTACATACGCTAAGCGTATCTAAGTAATATAAAGTAAATCACAAGAGACGAAAGATATAGAAATAACAGCAACTTTATTAATAACATTCTTTTGTACAATGCATGAAAAGTAAATACAACTGAAATGAAAAGCGATGCCTAAACAGTGGCATAACAGGAAATGAAAATACTGAATAGAACAAGGTACAATATCTAGAGCTCGGGGTCTTCGTGAAACTGCTCCAAGTCTTCACCGGTAGGCTCGATCTCTGCTGGGTCCAAAGCGCCTGACGACATTCAAAGAAGAAAGAAATAGAATGTCGTCAGCGAACAGGTCCCTCGGTAATTCCCAAAGATAAAGAAGAATCAGAAAGACAGAATACGAGTATATTCTAAAGTATTATGTTGTAGAAAATTATGGAATATTGTGTTAACGCGGTTGTTTGTAGCTTGGTACAGTAGGATGCCAGTGTATACGAGAGGAGTCTCTGTATGTTAGAGACCAGGGCAAACGGAATGTATAAGGAACCGTTAAGCCACGGTACAACAGCAACGGAATATAGGTTAGGTGTCTTAATCTGACCACCTCGTGCCACCTTTAACACCTTCCGTACCAATCTACCCCTTAAACTCCGTAGTGTTTTAACAGTATTGTTGTGTTGTTTTATGTAATTTGGATGACTGAGTAAAACCATGATATCAGTAAACGGATTGTATCAGGTAATTGGAATAACGGAATAATGGATGTATATCCATGGTTTGATTCAGTCAAGTTGAATAGATTGTTAACTGGATTCAGGGATTCATGTGTTCATATTGAGTTGGAATATTAAAGAATATAGATTGATTTGAATCATATTCAAGTCAGAAATAGTCAGACTCAAACCTGAGTCAGACTAAAAGAAAAGTAATTTGAAGTTTTATAACTGTTAGGGTCCTTATTGTAATTTATAAAACTTGAGGGGGATTTATGTAAAATGTACTTTTGTATAGTTTTCAAGATACACCTCAAGTATTTATTATTCGTCTTTAATGAGTGTAAATTTTATTTGTGTTATTCTAGTGAATATTTCCTAATAAAAGTATTAATTTATAATATTGATTTATTTGAAATTCATGGTATTTTAATGTATCTTTTAATCTTGTAATTTTTAGGAAAAGGTGGAAACTTTATCTTATAATAAAATAGGCGTTTAAATGATAAATATACATATGTTAATACAAGAATAATTTTTAATAAATATTTTATTTTCCAAAAAATCTCATTTCCTTAAATGTCGTATTTTAAACCTTTCGAGACCGAATGCTCCTTGCGGAGGTCTGAATCTCGCACTACTAAGCCCGAGGGTGCACGATAAACCGTACTATCCCTAACGAGTTCCCTAAAGGTGGGTTGTAGTGGCGCTTTGCAAAGATTTAATAAATACTAATCATTTAGAAAACGGTTCTATAAAGATAAGGTATTTATTTGTAAAAAGGTGTAAATTTCCATATTTTAGTTTCTAGGGTTTCCTAAGCCAACTAGCCTATTTCTAAACGTCTAAACGACAAGTCATTAGAAGACTCAAATCGCCTCTTCACCGCCAATTGCGGCCAGGTAAGTGCCAGGTAAGTGGGAGGCTCTGCACTACAAGTAGTGGCCCTAATTAAGTAACCACTTGCCTTAGAAACACTTGCCTAGACACAAAAAAGTCAGATTTAGATAAACGATCGATATCCATGACATATCGTATTTTCCTTTTAAAAGATTTTGTTTTAAAATAGTATACATCTTAGAACTTTCAGAAAATGTTTATAAAGAAAATGGTATTTTAATGTAAAGTCTTGTATTTCGTATTCTAAGTTTTGATGATATCAATTAGGGTTGTATTTGTGTGTGTGTGGAGGTAGGCCATTACCTCGTGATCTATTTTAAATGTATATTAAGGTTAAGGGGTTAAATGTGAAATTGAAACTTCATGGTATTAATGTGAAAATACGGTAAATTGAAAAGCTTATCATTTCATGTGTGAAAACTCATTCAAATTGATTTTTACAAGTTTAGTGGTCAAGATGAAGATGTTTAGGAATGATTGAATTGATTAGAAGAAGAAAAATAAACAATATGGTATTAATGTGAAAAAGAATACGATATTGCAAAAAGTTATCATTTCATGTGAGAAACTTTATCCAAATTAATTGTTATGTGATTAATAGTCATCATGAATAAGTTTAGGTATTATGGAATTGGTGACAAGTGAGATTTTATAGAAAAACCGAATCGGAAATCGGTTTGTTCCGATTTCCGTCGGGTTTTAAAAAGTCGTATTTTTCCCTAAAAGAAAAGAAAGACAGAAAGAGTGGAACTTACGGGTTTGGACAAGCTAGAGAGTGCTAGGAAGGTAGTGGGTTGTCGGTGCGTCGAAACGTCGTGAAGGGTCCTAGTACGATCGCCGGAATTCGTCGTCGATTTCGGCAGCGCTTCGCCTTTCGCTCTTTTTCAAACGTACCGAGTTCTCTTGAGATTTTTAGAGAGTGGACTTAGGAATGTAGGGTGAAAGGGTAGAGGGTATGGGGGTTTATATAGGGTTAGGCTAGGGTTAGGGTTTTAATTAGAAAAATATTTAAAAAATATAAAAATTCATTAAAACTCATTAAACTTAGGATTAAAAGGGATTTATTGGCCAAATGATAACCAATCCAAGAATTTAGAGTATGCAGGAGGGTGGACCAGGTCAAGACCCAACTTTTCTCTGTAGGTGACTCGGTCGTCCGGCCAAGTCCGGCCGGCGGCGCCGGACCGAGTCGGCCGAGTCGCCGGCCGGCGGCGCCGAGTCGGGCCGAGTCAAGGGTCCAATGGCCGGGGATTCTTCAGGGGTACAATGTGGTATATTTACTTTTTGTTTTCCAATACATATTTTAGGAGTTATGGCCATTTAACCTTTGACTTCCAAAAAAAAAATTAAAACAAAATAAATACAAAAATAATGTGGGGCATGGGATTTGAACTCCGGTGGCTTGGTTCAGCAGTGCAAGGTATTACCAATGAGCTACAAGCTCTTTCTTGTAATTATGGAGTGAAATAAATACTTAAAGAGATATCAGCTGTAATAAATACTCCAAGTATACATTGAATTTAAATCAATTCTTTGTACATTAAAATTGGAGTTGTTACACCGCGGGATCTTGCCCCCGGACGACTCTTCCATGCCAGCAAGCAGACCGGCAGCAACGGAGAGCTCGGACGGGGCGACGAAGCGGACGTCCCCCTCCTGCACAGGGATCCCCTCAGGAATCTCAGCCGGTGGAGCGCGAGAGACCGTCTTCTTCCTCTTAAGAGGAACCTCGTCTTTGTCCTCTCCTGCATCCCTCGTCGTGGGCTCAGGAACCCGTGGACGCCTCAGGCCGCCGCCGGAGCAATCACCAAGAGTCTCGGATCGATCCATTTATCCTACCAAAGGGAGAAGTAGTCTCGACTCAGAAAAGGAAGAGTCTGCGGGGTACTCCCTGGACTCTACGCCAACTATATCTACAAACTCCTCAGAGGAAGACATCTAACCTGATGAAGAAAAGTCCTCGGAGGAGAAAACGCAGGAGTCCCGACCTAAAGAGGAGAACGTCGAGCTAATAAGCCCAAAGACGAGGAGATTATGAAGAGGGATAGGCCCTCATGTGGGCCCCATCTCTATTTATGGCCACCGGCGTACTCATCCAACGGCGAAAGTCATCTCCCGCCAAAACGCCTCTTCGCGTTCAACGGCCACTATCGCTCCACCTGTCATCCACGCATTGGCCACACCCCATCGGGCGCAGAGAACCTGCGGCACGTCGTATCGGCTAACCAACGCCCGACACGTAGGTTGTTGCTTCAGTAACCGTACGCACGATATGGCGCACCCTCTTTAATGGAAGATCCGATCCCTGATTCGCTGACGCAACCAAAGGAATGCAGCAGATTGCCCGGGGACACGCCATGATATCTTCGGAAAAGAGCTCACCTCGGGTGACCCGGCGGACCACTCTCGACCCGACCCGTCAGCTGGTCGGGACGAGAGTGAGGGGGCTAATGAGGATGCTCGATATCGGTGATCTCCCAGATTATGACACGTGGCTGATGACGTATCCCGAGGATTGCAAGAAAGGACCTACAGTAGCCGACCAGGCCACTCCTGTGCCCGTCCTACTGGCAACCGTTGGCTCACATCTAAGCCCCTGCACAATTGGCCTCCTTGGCCCTCACAGCTCGTCTCTGGGCTACCACAGAACTAAGATACCTCAGCCCTCCCGCTCGTCCGTGAGCTCTCCCGCCGAGGTCATCTTCCTCGGTCTCGTCGACCGACCAACGGCACCACTCACAGGTGCAACCGCCATCCCGCGAATTTCGTCATGCGTGAGATATCTGCCGGCCACATCCCACATTCCATACCATCACGATCCCCCCATTAACGAGCCCGCCTCGCCATTAATGCGAGATCCCGCTCATTATGCGGGCGTGACGTCGGGAGCGTAACTGCCGGCGTGATTCTCGCGCCTGCCTGCCTGCTGCCACCGCTATATAAACCCCTTCTTCAGACGGTTCAAGTAAACCATTTTTACTCCACTAAGCCGATACTCTTCTCGGATTTCCTATCTAACTTGATCGTCGGAGGGTCCTCGGTGGTCCAACCACCCCGGGACTTCCTTGCAGGTAGCTCGGCCCAAACAACCTCAAACCCATTGAGATCCACACGCTTCAGGAGCCATCCCCCAGATCCAATCTCAGTCGTCTGTCGCCGCCATCATCAGATCAACGGAAGGTAACATCTTGACGTAATTCGACCCATGTCAAAATCAGAAGGGATTGATATGTTACAGACACTTTGGACACGGTGGCTTGGGCGGTGCAAGGGCTGATTGGGCATTTTAGGCAGCGTGTGGAGCCCACACTTCTATCGCTTCTCTCTCTTGCTCGGATGTATACGGCCGGCACATGGAATATTTTTTCAATAAGTAGAGGAAAAAATAATGCATCATAAAGGCATAGTTTGTAAATAAGGCTTTTGAAACCCTAGTTTCGTTTAAGTTTGAACGAAACTTCACTTTGCATAGTTGCGAACCGCGGTTTCATACAAAACGGGGCTTTACAAAGTCTGGATCATTTGCGAAAATAGTCTTGAAACCAATGTTTCGTTTGCAAATATGGTTTAAAAGAAAGCACACTTCGTCGCCGCGCGAGCTCCGAAAGGGAATCGAGTTAAAATTTCCGAGCCAGGACGAGGCGGCGGACATCAACGTGAAGGAGTCCCGAGACGCCGATGGGAGCCGATGTCTAAGAGATGGTCATCATTTAACACCACGTTTCTAATTTCTTGTAACCAATCACTTTGCACGGTTGAGGCTAACCGTAATTCCCCTTGTTGGGATACTGAAATCTCTTGTGAACTTTGACAATCTGGCCTTGTAGAGAGCCCATCAGCTACAATATTATCTTTTCCAGGCTTGTATTCCACCTTGTAATCAAAACCATGCAATTTAGCCAACCATTTATTTCTTCAAACACCTCCCATTTCTTGTATTGATCCACATTAACCGATAACCATTGGAACTATTGTAAAGCCACTCCCTTGAGATAGAAAGAACTGACTTGCACCCATTCCGATCAAAACTCAAGTTAAATGGACATTAAATGGACATATTATCAGGTTTGTGTTAGATTATACTAGTAAATATTTATTTCTTAGCAAAAGAAATTGAATTATTGTAACGTCCATAATTTTTCTCCTCATAAATAAAAGTTTTTTAAAAATTTTCTTGCATTTAAATATTTTTAAGACTCCGTTTAAAAGAATGGATGGAAAATGATTTATTCAATTTTAAAACTAATTAATATAAATTTTTAGAATTTAAATTGAATTTTTGGAAAAGATTGTGTTTATAAGATATTTTAAAATACCGGAAAAAGAAATTATTTTAAACAAATTTTATTGAAAATTGAAGAAAATATTAAAATATAATTTCTAGATTTTTCCCGGATTTTCCCAAGATTTCAAACTATTTTTAAAAAATAAAATTCAAAATTTAGTTTTAAAAACTGTTTAGGTTTTTTAAAGAAAAAGAAAAAAATATAAAATTGGGGATTTACCTGGAGCCGTTGGATCTCAGATCCAATGGCCCAGGAAACACGGCAGCGGCCACGTGCTGGGGACCACACGCTTGCTAGCGCAAGCGCGTGCTCTTGCACGTGGCCACATGGCCGGATCGCTGGCGTCTGTGAACCGTTGGATCTTGATCCAACGGCCAAAAATTGCTGGAGGCGGCTCAGATCGATTCGGGCGCAGATTCTGGGAGAGCGGGCGTGGATTTGCGTGAGATTTGAACCATTTGGAGATTTGATTATTGGGATTTTATTTCTTCAACCGGTCCTTTAAAACACTGCCTCCTTCATTCTTTATTTTCTTCCTCTTCTGAACTCCAAATAATTCTACGAAAATTACTGCACGACGGTGACTCGAAGATCTTTGCAACGGTGCTGGCCTCACCTTCAGAAAAAATCCGAGGAAAGAGGAGGAGCTCCAAGAAAACAAGTCAATCCTTATCAGTACTTTAATGATCAATCGGTAGGATCCGTCTCTCACCCCCTCATTCTGTCACTTTCTCTTACCATTGTTGGATCATAAAAATAATTCTTGCTACATACCTTAATACAGCTAAATAAATTCATGCTCATAGTTATTTTTCCTATCAACTTCTATGTGCTTATTTGCACCAATCTAAATTTGACAAACCAAAGCTATCGAGTTATTGCACGGGGTAAAAACCTACCCCACACCCACTATTCATAACCTTATGTTACTCTAAGCTCATTTGAATGCTAACATACCCTAGTCAAGGTTTCATTGTAACACCGTTAACTAAAAAACTAAGTTACATTAAAATACCCCCAACTTATAAAAGGTTAGGGTTTTCACATAAATATTCCCTTCTCACAAAAGTTAGTTTTTATTAAAATACCCCAACTTACTAAAATCCATATTTTTATTTAAATACCCTAAACTAAATATTTCCAATAAAACCCCCTCAACTTTTCTGAAAGTCGTATTTTTAAATAAACACCCTAAAATTTCTAAATATAGTATTTTCACATAAATACCCTAGGTTTATTTATCTCTTGAGTCTCAGAGAGCCGGAGATAAGACGACACTAACACCCCATGACTTTTCATAAATATTTTTATCATTAAAATACTATGGACTTTTCATAAATAATATTATCTTTAAAATACTATGGACTTTCCTCATTACAATACCATGGACTCTTCATAAATAATATTTACATTAAAATACCATGATTATACTAAAATACTATTTACATTAAAATACTTTGTTTTTACTAAAATAATATTTACCTTAGAATGCTATGTTTTTACTAAAATAATATTTGCATTATTAAAATACCATGAACTTTCCTATAATTGAGGTTTCATTAAAATACCATGAATGTTTATGATAATCCAATCATATAAACATTCCCTATACTGAACACGACTTATGACACCCCACATAACATGACATCTTGTACGGTTAGGGTTAGACGCGCGAACCTAGGTATGAAATACTAAAAAATCCTGATATTACGAGTGACCAGTCCCATATACGGACGACTGTTATATCAGAAGATCCCGATATTACGGGTGACCAATCCCATATACGGACGACTATTATATAAGAAGATCCCGCTATTACGGTTGATCATTTATGAGAAGATCTCGATATTTCGGGTGACCACTCCGATAAACGAACGACCATTACTATTGAAGATTCCGATATATGGATGACCATATAACTACTGAAATTCTATGCCTAGATGAACTATGCGCTAACTCTAATTCGTAATTCCTATTTCATTGAATATAACGGGGCTGGATAATTTGATTAGGTAAGGTTGTATATAGGACTCGGATTCCCCTATTACTTGATCATGATCCGGAAAGTGAAACCGTACATTTCATTCCCTCAGCTGTTGTTCCGTGGCCAAACGAAATAATCGCAAAAACCAGTCTCCTTGTCTAATGAAGTAATTCGATCATAATATCTAGTAGATATGTTATAAAGTTTACCACTACACTCACATGAGATCATACATCGCACACACTTGTTTTCTTTACTCATGTTCTTATGAGGCAATCCTACCCGAGTGTAACTCGCTGACAAATTTCATTTTCCTTTCTCTTTATCCCTGAATGTCCGTAAGATAGGGATGAGATTTATGAAGGAGACGAAAGAGTGGAGCCCATAGATGAAGAGTTCGCGGAGTTGACACCGACTGTTAGGATAGCTCTTTTACTTTCCATTAGGCCACATGTTGAGGGCTTGTATTTCCGTTTAGTTGATGTAATAAACAATCTTTTTATTTTCGGTACCTTGTGATGTAATAAAGTATTTGTTTGATGAGAATAAATGCACTTGTTTTTATTTATTTGTTTTGGTACATTGCCTGCATGTTATTTATATGCTTGATATAACTGCATTGAGTTAGACCACTCTCAATACAGTTAGGTTGTGAACCGTGCCACGTCACCGTTTCTGTTCTTTGGAAAGCGGGTCGTGAAAATTATATTTATGTATATTATACATAAATACAAATCATACAAACGGTCCAAAACCACTTCCTTTTTAGATGGTGCGTTTTTCATCCCATATAAGTTATGGAAGATGACTACCTTTATCGAACCGCATTCCACAACAAGAGACGTTCCACTTTCCTATTTTCGTTTTGCTTACCGAAACGTTCCGTGTTTTAGATAACATTGGATCGAACAATTTAGAAAATTTAATTTTATGTAGTTTTTAGGCTTATGGTAGAAGGTTCCATTCCGCTTGTTACATTCATATAAAGTGTGTTATAAGATTAATATATGAATCAATAGCAGAATTTTCGCATTGATAACTTTTGTAGTATTTGGGTAACACTTGTGCTGATGGTGTATGAGGTCTTGGCTTGTGCTGAAGGTATGAGATCTTGGCTGGATGCTAATATTTTTATTTTTATTTTCCCAACCGTTGTAGGATTTGCGACACCAGTATAACATGGCCGGAGAAATTGTCTAATGAGGACCTCCTAGGATCTTGAAGCATCGGCTCCCCGACTTGAATAATAATTATAGACTTGAAAGAGAACTGTCATGTCAGAGTGATCTGGAGGTTGAGTTTTTGAATTGGTTTGGATATCCCGTGTTGTGCATGGGTGACCATGAGATGCGAGGGAGGGGGAGGGGGAGGGAGAGGTGGAGGGGAGGTCATGGATGCCGTTGAAGGGGAGGTTGAGGCTGTAGGGTTTGTGGAGTGGGATGGTGGGGTGGTGGAGGCCGTGGGGGTAGTGGGGGGCACCCCCGTAGTGTGAGGGGTTGTATTGATTTTGGGGACAACGGACGACTCTTGGAGACGACGTGAGATATGTGACGGTTCGGAGGAGACGTCGAGGAAGTTGTATATGGTGGACGGAGTAGGAGATAAAGACTTAAACGGGAAGACGGACTCGTCGAAGGTGACATGACGAGAAATGATGATTTTTCTTGTGGTGAGATCAAGGCATCGGAAACCCCGATGATTAGTCAGATAGCCGAGAAAGACACATAGGGTAGACCGTGAGGCTAGTTTATGAGGAGGTGAGAGATGGGGATAGCATAGGCATCCGAAAACTCGAAGATGAGAGTATGAGACAGGCTTTTGGAAGAGTTTAGAGAAAGAAATGTCATTTTGTATTGAGGTGGATGGGAAGAGAGTGAGAAGGTGTGTGGCCATGTGGAGGGCTTCTATCCAATACCCAAGAGGAAGGTGGGCTTGAATGAGAAGGGTGCGGACAATATTGTTAATAGTCTGTATCATCCTTTCTGATTTGCCGTTTTGTTGGGAGGTATGGGGGCACGAAAAACGAAAAAGCATACCATTAGCAGCAAAAAGATCATGAAGGGAGTATTATCAAATTTACCACCGTGGTCATACTGAAAGGCTTTTATTTCCCGATTAAATTGAGTGTGGACATAAGCACGAAAATGTAAGAATTTTGAAAAGAAATCAGATTTACGTCGTAAGGGATAAACCCACAAGAATTGTGAGAAGTGATCCAAAAAGATAGCGTAGTATTTAATGCCACTAATACTGGAAATAGGCGAAGTCCATAAATCCGAATGAACAATATCAAATGGGGACTCAACAATAGACTCTGAACGATAAAATGGAAGCCTGACATGTATTCCTAATTGACACGCATGACATAACTTTTGAGTTTTGTTTTTATTACAAGAAATAAAACCATGAGCACTAGAGACTGAAGAACAGTGTCGCCCGGATGACCCAAATGTCTGTGCCATGTGGAGGGACCGGAGGTGAGGAGGGCGAGAGGCGGAGCGGCAGTGGAGTTGGTGGTGACGGGGTAGAGATCACCAGTGCTATCACACCGATGGATAGTTTGCTCTGTCTGGAGATCCTTCACAGAAAAACCATGAGGGTCAAATTCAACAGTACAATTATTGTCTTTGGTAAATTGACGCACGGAAATGAGATTTTTAATAATTTTGGGTGAGATAAGCACATTCTGTAGTGAAAGGAGACAGTGGGGATTGGGTAAATGTCCATGGCCCATGTGAGTAATAGGGATTGAGGATCCGTCACCAACAAGTACGGACTGTATGATACTATTATTAAAAACAGAATGTAAGTTACCTGCGTCGGATGCCAAGTGGGCGGAGGCTCCCATGTCCATATACCATCCTGCGTCGTCGTGAAGGGCCAGGGTGTGTAAGGCCTGAGGAAAAGAAGTAGCGGGCACAACCGAGACAGTGGGCTGATCGACAGGCGCAGGCGCGAACCAGGTCCATGGCGGAGGAACGGAGACTGAGAGAGCCTGTTGGGCTAATGGACGTGGGCTGGGGCCGAGTAGTCCAGGCGCGGTAGTATGGCGTAGCTTTGCAGCAGAGTGGCCGGGCCACGGGTTGGCAGTAGGAGGTGCAGCGGGCCAGTTTGGAGGCCAGAAGTACGGGCCCCAGGCATAAGGGTTGGGTGTCGGATGCTGGGCCGAGGGCTGGCGCAGTGATGCTTGATTGGACTGCTGACGGTTGCGGTTGTAGTTCCGGCTAGGACAACCGTTGTTACGGCGGACGAAGTTGCTGTTGGAGGAATGAGTGGTCGGTGCAGCAGTGTAAAGGATTATAGGAGAGGATGGATATTCGGTGTGAGAAGCTTGATGTTTGCGGGTTTTGGAGAGACATTGTTCCTCCGGGAGGAGCATGGATCGGGCTTGAAGGAAGGGAAGGGGCTGTGATGCCGGATGATATTTCCAATTTGCTCAAACTTCTCAGGGAGACCGTTAACCATGTAAGTGACGAGATTCTTTTTGGGAACTATCATGTCGATGTTCAGATCAGAGAGAGTTTTATAACGTTGGCAATAGGCGGTGACCGAAAGATCACCCATCTCGATATTACGGAGATCATTGTCGAGTTGGATGGCTCTAGCATCCTTGTTATCATGGAACAGATTCTCAAGACTAGAGATCGCGAGCGGTGACACCTTTCTTCAAGATCATTTGGAGGAGGGATTTGCTGATAGTACCGTAGATCCACAGTTTCACCAAACCGTCGAGTCATTTCCATTCAGTATCGGTAGGCCCGGAGGCTGTGGTTGTACCATCAACATGACCAAGAACGCCAAAGCTGATGCAATGGGTCTCAAATAGCTCTCTCCAGGCATCATAGTTGAGTTCGTCGAGGTCTAGAATAAGAGGGATGTAAGATTTGATGGTGGTGATGCCGTAAAGTTTTTCGGTGGCAGGAGGAGGAGGAGGGGTAGCGTCATGACCGGCCATGAGGGAGAGAATAGGAGGGAGAAAAGAAGAGATTAGAGCTTTGTTGGCTCTGATGCCATGAAGATTGGTTAATCCCTTGCATTCATTTGTATTTATAGATGTACAAGAGATATACAGGAGGATATTTAGGAGATAATCTTGTAGGGTTAGCCTAGCACCTCGTCAAGGGTGTGGTAGCATCACATATGCCATAATCAAAATTTTAGAGGTGCTAAGTTAACTCGACAAGAATCGAAACTAGAAGAATTAGGGATTCATACAACTAAGCATCACATGCAAATGTAAAACTATCACTAAGAGTGTCACGCCCCGCTTCCCAAAATACGGAATACGAGGGGTAGACAAGGCCAGCCATGCTCCTACGGTCGAGGAATCATCCTACCGTAGTCACACTTCGGCTTCTAGCTTTACGTGGAAATCAGTAATCAATGCACAGGTAATGAGAAATGCAGTCACTAAATCAAAACAGGTGTAAAACTTACCAGATAGAGTCAAAGGAATGATAGCGCTGACGTCGCTGATCTAGATGTCCACAATATCCTCAAGATACGACAGATCCTGATCCGAACTAAATCCACTTCTCACTCTGAGCATGCATACTCAGGTCGTCAGAGCGACACGATAGCAATATAATACATAAAATCAAGTGACAGTTCTAACAGTGGTAATAGATATGAATAATAGTAAATCAATGACAGCATGAATATGAATGTGCAGTAATCAATGCAGCGGAGCAGTAAAGCAGTAGAACGATATGTCACGTATGTCAACACAGTATATAAGGTATATAAATGCTCGTATCCCTATCAGTCTCTAAGTCTCACTATACAGGTCACTAAGCCTATCGTCAGTCCAAGTGTGAGAGTCAACCACTCGTGAGTGTCCTCCACCCAAGGGTAAAACCCAAGGGCAAGGGACCACGGGCCCAACATGTAACATGTATATCACGGTAATAATCACGTACCCTGTAAATCTCCATATATCTTCCTAAATATATAAGCCGGCATGGGACTCCCGAGATTCTGTTGAACTCACACTTAAACTACCCCACCTCCCGTGGTCTACATCAAACGCTAACCATAACCTCAAATACCAATCGGTCTGTGACAAGTCTGCACGAGAACTGGAGACGGGATCTCCATCAAGCACGCCCCGACTAATATTCAAGATAAATGGCAGTGTCTGGTGCCTTATCTGTGACACCCATGCAAGAGCTTCCATAAGTGTCCCATACCACTTATAGTCACACATACATGCGTCCCACAGACGTCGACAATGCAATAGAATAATAGGGTCACTGATTGTGTACAAGTACGTGTCACTTCCATTTATTCATTCACTTTCACTTATTCATTCACTTTCACTTATTCATTCACGCTTTAACACTGACGTACTTGTCACAATCCAATCACTAATACTTAGCACTGGGTAATGTATATGATCACTAGGTTATCAATATTTTATGACCACTATTCAATGAGGGCATACCGCTATATGATATGATGAAAATGCAATTATTCATGATATAAATAAAGCATAGCAGCCAGTGTCAAACAACTTGTAAAATTTACTATAAATCATATGTGCAGAATTAAGCAAAACAATATAAAAGGAATAATTAATATGTTTAATTATCCATCTATCAAAATTGGTTTCACATCAAACGGGTTTCAGGTTCGCAAGTTATGGTCATTTCATTTTAAGTGTTCACTGCTGGAAATCCAATTTCTGAACTGGAAGTCTGTTTCGTAACACATTTTACTCTCAGTTGGGAGCATAATTAGGCGACGCTACAGTTCAACTAATTGTATATTTTACTGTTATATATCCAACGCATCAAACGGATCATCGATAGCAGTTCTTTATTAAAAGTTATGTTATGTACAAGGTGCTGGTGTAAGAGGGATCACTGCAGAAACTGCAGAACACCACGGTATTCTAAAATACAAATTAAATATCAAATGAAAGTGAAACGACACGGGACCAGATTCAAGGGTTAGCTAACTAAATTCTCTATGCGACCATATAAGGTTCCGTGCATTTTCAGTTTAAGGAAGGGGTGTACAGGTGTTCCCAAGACCAGGTATTCGAACGAACGTTTCCCCGGACAGCAGTTCAGGGCCGCGAATCGCTTCAGTATTCCTTGTTATAACTTATCAAAATGTAAATATGAACTATGGCGTACTGTAGGTTTATCAGTTGGCTTCGATACGAGCCCTAGCACTCTGAGATCCGATATATAGATAATTTATTATGATTTTAACTGTTCAATTGTCCGAGAAAATCAGATTTCACAAGGGTTATTGGGTTGCCAAATTACGGGTAAAAGGATATTAATAAGATAGCTATAGCATGTTAAGCAAGTGAGGGGAGTTCACTTGCCTCGATGACGGTATCACGGAGTTGATGGATCGGTCGGATGCTGCAATGCACGTCACGGATGCGGAAGTGGTCGTTGCAACAAAACCGGGGCTCGCGAGCCTTGGAACCGTAGTGGTGTGGCCTCGAATTCTTGCTTTTGGATTGGCTACAACTTGTATGGATCAACGTCGGCGGCGGTACTTGAAGGATCCGAATTCGCAGAGATAAGGACGTCGATGGTGGAGTGTCCGTCGCGCAGCGCGGGGTCATGGCCGGAGCAGGTGGAGGGAGCAGAGGAGCTCGGGTGAATGTGGGAATGAGGAGGTGATGGGATTGAATATATAAGGAGAATAGAGAATAATGTGGGTGTGTGTGTGTGTTGTAAAGATGAGTGTACGTGAGGAATGAGGGTGTAAAGGGAGAAAAAGAGTGAGGTGAGGGTGTAAAGTGAGGGTGAGTTGTAAATAGAAAGAGTAGGGTGTAAAGAGAAAAGAGAAAGAGATATGGGGGTGTAAAGATAAAAGAGAGAGAGGAGAGAACGTGAATGAGTGGGGGGAGGAAAGAGTAGAGAGAGGTGAGGATGTTAGGATTAGATTATGTTTTAAATGAATATAATATTCGTCCGTTTTGAGATTTTGGCAAATACAAACTTACTCCAAAACGCGTCCGGGTTGGGTCTAAAAATTCAGATTTAAAATATAAAAAATATATGTGACGTCCAAATTTCAAAATGAATGCTCAGGTAACGAAAATGCATACCCCCAAGATTGGATGCACGTAAAATGCACGTAGCGATTCAAAAAGTCTGTTTCAATAAATGGAACGAGAAAAGAAGTACGGATGTCACCACAGGGTCAGGTATGGGTTAGGATTTTAAAATAAATAAAATAAATATAAATATAAATAAATAAATTTTGTAAGCAATATTTTATATAAATACGGATATTGGCGTACAAAAGGAACTGGGTATTACAAAGAGTAGAGATTACAACCTTTGTAGATCTCCCTCGGTGACTCCTTGGCACTATGAGAGTTTGGAACGGATCGATGGAAGCCCTCCTTATCCACGATGATCCACCCGAAGTCTCTTTGCCCAAAGCTCCTTGCCTTACTTGTTTCGCAAACGAAGTAGAGCAAACACCCTACACAAATCGGCTAGATGTGTGTAGTATGATGATGTGGTTTATATTCAACAATTGAAAATCCTTTCTTTTATCAACTTCACTCAAAAGAAAAATCAAGAGAGGAAGAAGAAGATAATGGTGGCTAGACTTGAGCTTTCTATCATATCACATATGATAACTTGTTTTCACACCCTTGTTGTTTTTCATTCTTTGTGTTTTTCTCATTGTGTGTTTCATATCACATATGAAGCTATTTATAGTGATGAGAAAGGAATAATCATCATTATTCTCTCCCCACTATAATTATGGTGCAAATTCTTTTCATAAAGAATTAAGCATGGGTGGAAATTCTTTTCATTAAGTTAAATAAAGCTTACCCACTAAAGAATAAAGGAGCATGTGTGGGTTTTCTTTACATTAACTTAAAATGATAAATATAAATAAAAGCTTCAATATAAGTCTTGCATTGCCACCATTCTTGTATCATCAACCATGATACTATGTATGTATGTATGTGTCCATGCACATCATCATGTGCATGCATGCATACAAAAGGATTTAATTAAAGAATTAATCTAAATGTAATTTGTTAAATCAACACTTGATTTAGCAAACCGGTCATATCACATACGATCCGTCAAATAGAAAATGCCTGATTAATATATGTTATCACATAACCGTATTTAATCGGGTCCCGCGCATATCTCATATGCACACCACATCTTTTTGCCTGAACCAGGAAACTTCATTGTGGGACTCTAAGACTCGTCAATACGCCGGTAGTAGATGATAATCATATCAAACACCTACAAGCCGCAAGAGGTCAGCTAAACATAACGGCCACCCGGGTATTGAAACGATCAGAAGAAAACCAGCGAAGTTGTAAAAACTCCCGTCGAGCCAACTGGCAACACTTACCGTACAGTCCGGTCTCTTCGTCAGATATGCTGCATATTGAGTCCAGGGATGGAATCGTCGACCCCAGTAACTCAATAAGTCATGCTGGTGTATGGCTCATAACAGATCGAGAAACTACTGATAACTCTTATCAGTAAATCTCAGCAGCCCTGACCAGGGACTTCATGTTATAGCCAATCGAGCATAGCACAACATCAACTCCCAATACCGGGAGAGACGAAACCCCTCCTATCGCTCGTTGCCTCCATGTGCCTCGAGACTTTACCCAAAGACCACCTGTTTGCACGACTCAGTAGAGCCGTGGTAGGGTGGAGATCAAAGTATAGTGGGAGGACACACAAGACTCTATGACGATCTCGGGTCTACAGACTAATCTGTACCAGTGTTCCCTGAGAACTGCTATCCGACGATAGATATAATACCACATAGGAGTTCTCGGCGAGTCCGTTCAGTGTACCCAGTCTCCACTGAGCACCCGTATACAATCTTTGGTGTCTCCTCACCAGATGGATATGGGATCATCCATCGCCCATCATATGGGACAAGAATGGTATACGCTAGTCTACTCTGAAATATCGATGCCCTGTCTCGATACACCCTCGACTAGGAACAGTTCAAGAATATGCTTATAAACTACACGTGCCCCACTAGTATGATCCGCATCATAATCACAGTACTCAAGCAAATATCTTTTGGGCTTTATCAACATGTGTAAATGGTTAAATCTACATGTCCAGATAAAGTAAACCAGATAGCGTATTATCATGTTGAGCAAGAAAGTTATCTATCTCCATAGATTATATGTCCAAGTTTCCACTATCCATATAATGGCCTTTAGGGCATACATGTTACTAACAAATCTCTCCTATTTACATGTATAGAGATATACAGAAGGATATTTAGGAGATAATCTCTCCTATTTACCAAGAGTATAGCTTAATTATAGCTACCTAATTAGTAATAGAATATTAACATATATTTTCTATTATCATCGATATCTTCTACGTTTTGAAATCTTGATGTTATGGTTGTATGCTCAGTTTCGAAATCATTTAGTTCTACTCCATGTATTAGGCTTCTTCAAGGAACATGTACAGTGGTGATCTTGTAAGGTAAATTCTAGTTTCAGGTACTTTTTACTTTCTGAAATGTACTTTATTCATATCTTTTAAATGCATAACTCGATTAGTAGATGAAAAGTTATGTTTTCTTTATTGTTCTTTTCTACTTCCCCAGCGTCTATTTATACTGATAAGATCATTCTTGTGATAGATTTGAAAGTAGATATCTGTTATTATAGAGGAATTATTCTAGTGTATATGCAAAAAGGAAAGAAAAAAAAATCTTATTTATATTGCTTTGTGTATGGTTTGATATTACATTGCCACAAATATCAACAAGCTAACCTGTCATGCAAATGCAAGCCTATTTTCCATTCGAATGCTTGATTATGAGTTGGTTTTTGTGGGTTTAGGAGAATGGTTTCATAGAAAAAGGATGCAGAGCTTTTATTGGCTTCACATTTTCTCCTGTATCTAACAGATATATTTTGAGAAGTACAGCAAAAACTATGGGGCCTCTTCTAACAAGAGGTCAACAATCAAGCATGGTGTCTGAGAAAAGATCCAAAGCCTGTGGAAAAAGGAAAATTGGTGAATAGTAAGAGTTTGAGACCCAAATAATGGTCTTTTTCCTACTAAAGTCCACACTAATTGTCTTTTTTTTCACTTGAACTTAGCTTGCCATCATGATAAATATTATTTTCCTTTTTTTTTTTGAGGTTGATTGAATGGAATGGTATATCTTTTGTCAGTAGTGTTCTTCATTCTGGAATGAATAAAAAATAAATTATAAAGTATCTTTTGTCAGTAGTGTTCTTCATTCGGCAATACTCCGCTGTAGCGGATAGCGGTCATGAAGCGCTTCGCTTTCACATAAAGCCTTCGTATTGCTCCACGCTTTGATACGCTTCCCGCTTTCCACGATATTGATAATGCCTACAGAATTTTGCAAGTCACTTCCAGTCTAAACTAGCATGCAAAGGTCTTTGTATATATATGTATATATAGGATTAAAGAAAGGGACTTTGCTATTAAAGAAAGGGACTTTGATTCCTTTGTTATAGAAGTGCGTCTTCTTTGTTTGTATATCAATATACTGTTGACATGATGTGTATTATCTCTCTTTTGGCTTTTTCTGCATTTTACAGCTAAACGTAATTTTATCGTTTTAAATCTATGACGGGTTTCTTCTGTATAAGTTTGTTTGATATGCATTGTTAGTTCAGATATCGGACAGTCTAAACACGATCGCTTTATATAACATCAGAGTATAATATTTCAAGAGATTTTGATCTAAAAGTTTCAAAATATGTATGTTTACTCTGTCTTTTTGAACGAGCCGTATCATGCAGGATTTTTTCCCCACATGGTCCTTGAATTTGGTAAACCGGGAATACATGAAGTAACTTCCAAAAAATGTATAGTAGCAGACCCAAAAATTACTTACGGTGTTTATTAACAAATTTTGGACGGAGTAATTATGAAGTTAATTTTTATATTTATATTATGTCAAAAGACTCTTTGTGAACAATGCCCTGCAAACCTTCCAATGCAATAGAGGCAGACGGAACGGACAGGCAGGTCACATCCATGTCAGCGGAACTCGATCTTTCCTGTTTCGCTTGTTCATACAAGAAGATTTGCAGGGATGGTTCGCATGTCCCCTCACCTCTTTAGTTTATAAGCAAAACAAGCATAAAAATGTATATTGTGTTAAAATAGTACTTTTTGAGAATTACTTTTTCTTTATAATCCGTTTAGAATTTAGAGCAATATAGGTTCAGGTGCTATCTTAACACTATCATAAAGTATGGTAAGGAGCAAAAATTTAAGTATGGTATGGAGCAATTTCTTGCCTATAATTAAAATCTCATCATGTGAGACCAACAAGAAAAAGTTTATTCGTTGTTTTGTTTGATATTTTTTTATTTTATTTGATATGTTTTGATATTTTCCACTACATGACAAAAAAGAGCTTAAAATTTTATTTGATTTTTTAAAATATATTTTTAAAAAAAATTCCACTTCATGACAAAAAAGAGCTTGAAAATTTGCGAAATGACAAAAGGGGGCTTGGTTATCATGGGCTCCAGCTTATTTTTCTATTGAATAAGGATAGTCTTTATTGGGGTCAAAAATTATACCGAATTGCCAAAATCGGAAATCAAATTCAAGTTCAAAATGAAAACTAAAATCAAAGTCAAAAAGCAAAGTGGGCCCAAGCCCAAGTATAAAGAGGGACCGGCAAAAAGAGAAGAAAAAAAGAAAAGATGAAATGCAATTTTTGTTTTTTTTAATTAAATAGGCCAAAGCCAATTTTGTACAAATCATGAGGCTAAATTTAAAAGACGTAAGCCTATGAAAGGCCCCTCGTGATGTTTTGATAACTAATCTGAATCTTAATCTTGATTCCTCAAAAACAAAATCTTGTGTTTTGAGCCGCTCTTTAGTACGCAATTCTCTCTCTCTCCTCCTTTCTTTTTGTCTTTTTAAGGGCAAGCGTCACGAGACTTCGAAAAAAGGGAAAAGTGCCCATTTTGATCTTCACAAGTCAAAATCTTTGTGTTTTTAGACTGTTGTTTCATTAGGTTTCAACCCTACTTATACCGTACTAAGTGCCCATTTGGTTAGGTGCGCACCATGTTGGGTGCACATCGAGCCAAGTACGCACCGGCTTAGATGCACACCCCGCTAGGTACGCACTTCCTTAAGTGCGCGTCTTACTGGACCTTTTGGCCCGCTTCACTTCTTCGCACTTTACCAAGTGCGCACCTTACTTGGTGTGCGTCTTGACAGGTGCATCCTTTTACTTGATGCGCATTCTGGCAGGTGTGCACTTGGCACGTGCGCACTTGACATATATACACTTATAACCCTTCCTGTTAGAGAAAATTTTCTTACGAGGCGTTGCCCCGCATACTGCAAGGAGGCTGCTATCCCCCTTGACCCCCAACCCGCTATCTGGATAGCAGGAATCCGGTAAAAACTCTGCAAGGCCCCCGATATGCCCGAAGCCCCCTCAAATTTGTTCCCAAACATAACACGCACATATTGCATATTGAGTTCGCACGATCTGTTTGACTTGTTAATCGGAGGTTCTCTCGCTCTAAAAGCGATGGGTAATTAACGGCAGTTTAGTCCGCGGCTGCCGGAGATTCGGATCCCCACAATTATTAAACCCCAGCATATCCATGACAGGGGAATCTGTAATATGTTTGACAAGCGACGTGAATTCTTATCTCAATAGAGTGACGAAAAACACTCTACAATCTTCATTCCCCTTCTTTTCCTCAAATCTCACATTCGTCTACTTAGATCTTATTAATTATCTTCTCCTGGACTTAGAAAAAAAAGACTAGCGGCTCCTTTGTCATTCTTTCAAACAGCGGATACGTCTAAAAGAGCTAAAACAGTAGTCACCAACCTAGACCAGGAATTCATTCTAACAACGGATATTGCAACAACAACGCTTATTCACTTAAGAGTGGATTCGAGAACAGCACATTCACAGCGAGAATGTGCTGTATGTCAGAGTGAATGGATGTCTTCTACGTTTTGAATTCTTGATGTTATGGTTGTATATATGCTCAGTTTCGAAATCATTTAGTTCTACTCGGCTTCTTCAAGGAACACAGTACGTAGTGATGTTGTAAGGTAAATTCTAGTTTCAGGTACTTTTTATACTGATAAGATCATTCTTGTGATAGATTTGAAAGTAGATATCTGTTATTATAGAGAAATTATTCTAGTGTATATGCAAAAAGAAGAAGAAGAAGAAGAAGAAGAAAATCTCATTTATATCGCTTTGTGTATGGTTTGATATTACATTGCCACAAATATCAACAAGCTAACCTGTCATGCAAATGCAACCCTATTTACCATTCGAATTCTTGATTATGAGTTGGTTTTTGTGGGTTCAGGAGAATGGTTTCATAGAAAAAGGATGCAGAGCTTTTATTGGCTTCACATTTAATTTCTCCTGTATCTAACAGATATATTTTGAGAAGTAGAGCGAAAACTATAGGGTCTCTTCTAACAAGAGGTCAACAATCAACAATCAACAATCAAGCATGGTGTCTGAGAAAAGATCCAAAGCCTGTGTAAAAAAGAAAATTGGTGAATAGTAAGAGTTTGAGACCCAAATAATGGTTTTTTTCCTACTAAAGCCCACACTAATTGTCTTTTGTATTTTCACTTGAACTTAGCTTGTCATCATGATAAATATTATTTTCCTTTTTTTTTTTGAGGTTGATTGAATGGAATGGTATATCTTTTGTCAGTAGTGTTCTTCATTCTGGAATGAATAAAAAATAAATTATAAAGCTTCGGCAATGCTCCGCTGCAGCGGATAGCGGTCATGAAGCGCTTCGCTTTCACATGAAGCCTTCGTATTGCTCCACGCTTTGATACGCTTCCCACTTTCCACGATATTGATAATGCCTATAGAATTTTGCAAGTCACTTCCGGTCTAAACTGGGATGCAAAAGTCTTTGTATATATATATATAGGATTAAAGAAAGGGACTTTGCTATTAAAGAAAGGGACTTTGATTCCTTTGTTATATCTATATACTGTTGACATGATGTGTATCTATATACTGTTGACATGATGTGTATCTATTGCGTCTTCTTTGTCTGTATATCTATATACTGTTGACATGATGTGTATCATCACTCTTTTGGCTTTCTCTGCATTTTACGGTTAAACGTAATTTTATCGTTTTAAATCTATGACGGGTTTCTTCTATATAATTTTGTTTGATATACATTGTTAGTTCAGATACCGGACAGTCTAAGCACGATCGCTTTATATGACATCAGAGTATAATATTTCAAGAGATTTTGATCTAAAAGTTTCAAAATATGTATGTTTACTCTGTCTTTTTGAACGAGCCATATCATACAGGATTTTTTTCCCACATGGTCCTTGAATTTGGAAAACCGGGAATACATGAAGTAACTTCCAAAAAAAATGTATGGAAGTTGACCCAAAAATTACTTAGGGTGTTTATTAACAAATTTTGGACCAAGTAATTATGAAGTTAATTTTTATATTTAT
Organism: Agapanthus africanus; assembly: GCA_030015575.1. Classification (NCBI taxonomy): domain Eukaryota; kingdom Viridiplantae; phylum Streptophyta; class Magnoliopsida; order Asparagales; family Amaryllidaceae; genus Agapanthus; species Agapanthus africanus. The sequence goes on from JASDDO010000014.1 coordinate 15,277,633, forward strand.
ATTATGTCAAAAGACTCTTTGTGAACAATGCCCTGCAAACCTTCCAATGCAATAGAGGCAGACTGAACGGACAGGCAGGTCACATCCACGTCAGCGGAACTCGACCTTTCCTGTTTCTCTTGTTCATACAAGAAGATTTGCAGGGATGGTTCGCATGTCCCCTCACCTCTTAGTTTATAAGCAAAACTGTTAGTTATATGTATGCCCTAGAGGCCATTACTATACATTGGATGTATATTGTAGTGGATGCTGGGACATATATAGGGAGGACATTCTTGCTCGACATGATAGTATGCTATCTGGTTACTCTTTACCTTAACGTGTACACTGATTGTCTCTCTGTTACATGTTGGTAAAGCCCTTAGGATGTGTACTTGACTATCTGGAGTATGATGCGGATCATACTAGTGGGGGCATGGTAGTCCATAAGTACATCCTTCAAAGTCCCTAGTCGTGGGTGTATCGAGACGGGGCATCGATATACCAGAGTAGACTAGCGTATACCTTCTCGACCCATACAGATGGGCGATGGATGATCCCATATCCATTGGTGTTTGACATCAGAGATGATATACGGGTGCTCAGTAGAGACTGGGTACACTGGACGGACTCGCCGAGAACTCCCAGATGGTATTATACCTTACGTCAGATGGCAGTTCTCTGGTGACACTGGTACAGAGTAGTCTGTTGACCCGAGATCGTCATAGAGTCTTGTGTGATTCCCACTGTGCTTTGATTTCCACCTTACCACGTCCAAGAGGGCGTGCAAAACGGTGGCTTTTGGGTACAGTCCCGAATCACATGGAGGCAATGAGCGATAGGAGGGGATTCGTCTCTCCCGGTATAGGGAGTTGATGTTGCGCTGTGTTCGATTGGCTATAACCGGAAATCCCTGACCAGGGTTGCTGAGATTTACTGGTAAGTGTTACCAGTAGTTTCTCGAACTGTTATAGACCTCATATCGACACGACTTATCGAGCTATTGGGATCTGACGTTTACCACCCCTAGACGAGATATGCGACATATCAGACGATCAGACCGGACAGTACGACAAGTGTTGCTGGTTGGATTCACAGGAGTGTGAGCGGGCTTGCTCGTCGATCTTCTGATCGCTCAATACCCGGGTGGCCGTTACGTTTAGCAGACCGCTTGCGGCTTATGGGTGTTTGATATGATCATCACCTGCTGCCGGCGTATTGACGAGTCTTTAGAGTCCTACACAGAGGTTTCCTGGCTCAAGCGAAACGAAATAGGAGCGCATATGAGATATGTGCGGGACCGAGAATAATGCGTGTATGTGATACCGTATTCTATTCTCGCGATGAATGTATCGAATGGTTGTATGTGATATAACCTAGTTATCGAATCAAGGATTGATTCGATAAGCCGATACATTGTATACTAGTCGGTTGTGTGCGACATGACCGGATCATTGAATCAAGTGTTGATTTAATAATTTAATGCATAATTATATATTTGATATATTACTTTGCATTAACTAGTATTGGTTCACTTTAAATGGATTTTCTCACTTTATGTGTGCACATTGTATATGTGATATACTTTTGTACACATGTTTGTATCATGTTTGATGATACATGCTCACTAGGGTTTGTGTAAAGATTAAACCATGGTTGTATAAAGGTTAGGGTTTTTATTTTCTTATTCATTTATTTTATTTTGGAAATGATAAAAAGAAAATGGTGGCTTTCTTTGTTCTTTGCTTGAAGCTTCAAAGCATCTTTGACTAAGTGACCATTTTGTCTTCTTGCTTAACCCTAACCCTTTAACTAACCTTAGTTTATTCTCTACACTTGACCATGGTTGGATTATGATAAGTATTCATTTTATTTTTCTTTTAAAAAAACACTTATCATATTCTTGCTTCTTCTTCTTCTTCTTCACTTCAAGAAAAAGCTTGCTATCAACAATGGTAACTTGTGAAAATGAGTGAGAAATCCAATTCTAAAGTGAACCCACCTCCTATTTCTTCATCCTCTACCTCTTGCCAAGTAGTATAGGGTGTTCTCTTCACAAGTTTCATGACTTGGTGAAGTGGGAGCTTGATCTTGTGATGCCTCGACGTAGATCATCTTCGGTATCGAAGTCGACGACCTAGCCCGCCCATTTTTCCGATGAAGCCGACGCTAGAGCCCGGGATTCGATTTGGACAGCGAGGAGACTTCATTGCGGAGCTATGGAGGTGGAGAACCGGATCTACAAAGGTTGTATTTCCGTTCACTTAGTTAAATTGTTAACTAGCTTATTGTTTCGCCTAAAATTCTAGTTAACGATCTAGTCTAGGGTTTCTCGGCACCGTAAAATTTTGAAATTGGCATGGTTGATGCCTTGTGAGACCTCTAGTGTGTGCCTAGGAATCCTATAGTGGTATCAGAGCTATTAGGCATTGGATGTCGACCTATGGGGGATTCTCACTGTGTGACAGTGTGGCGAAGCATAGGCTCTTACCCCCAGAGTGTCCCGAGACCGGAAGGTGTTCCGGCGGGTTGTAGTCCTCGCGAGGGGGCATGCGTAAAATGTAACGGCAATTGGAATGCGCATATTTACTTACGTTGATGACATGTGATGTTATGTGTTGCTGGATATGTTATATTGGATCATCGTGTTTGAATAGCCGGGGGGGGTTTATGTGAGATGAGTGTTTTTCATTTTCATTCATGTAAAAACTTGTATGTAATATTCTTTTATTGGGGCACTTCCAGGTTGCGGAAGATGTCACCTTTTGTATATTATTTACTTTTCCGCACTAGGATAGACCCAAGGAGGGGAGCACAAGTAACCGGGTTCTGGAGTCCAGTAGGAGACCAACTCGAGGAGTCGAGTCCGGGTCTCCTAACTCTAGAATTGGTAGGGTTGCTTGCCGCTCTCGTAGGGGTCTAGGGGTGTAGGTTTGGCTATTCATCACGGCCGTGGAATCCGTGTTTTATACTGGCTCGTATTGAAAACACGGACGTCCTAGTATATCCAATATTTCATATATGTTTCTTCTGCTGCGATATCTGTGATGTGATAATGTGATGTTCTGTGATAGATACAGTATATAGTATATATGATATATTATATAGATGTTACTTATGTTTTACATCCGTGCTAGCCCTGCCCCGCTCTGCCGTCAGTTACCTAACCTAACGGTGCACGAGGGGACATCGAGGCGAATGCGGACGGCATAAGTGTACGTCGTATTTATCTGTGATGTTTAGGTAATTAAATGATGGGACTTCATTAATGAGATTAATGAAATACAAGAAACCTAAGATGTTGTAGAATCGAATTTCAAAATAAAACAGGTAGCTACAGTTCTTGCTTTGCTCAGCGGTATATATGATATATCCTGCACCTTATTCGATGAGGAAAGGACCGAGATCCCTTCACCGGGAGTGACTCCTTTAGCAATAACTGGCAGATGCTACACACTCGGTTTGTCTTTTGATTGCTTTTAAGTGTTTTTGCTTTGCACAGTGATATATATGATATATCCCGCACCTCATTCGACGAGGAAAGGACCGATGATCCCTTCACCGGGAGTGACTCCTTTAGCAAAACTAGAAAAGTCTAAAAAACACTCCATTTTAAAATCATTTGATTCTACAACGATATCAAGTTCATTACGCAATAGGTTTTTAGAAAAACCTGTCGTAGCCCTCCGTCATTTCAGATAAGTTGTATATAGTATTCGTGCTGCATTTGTTGGCTTTCGTCAAGGTGCAGTGTGCGGTAGCTATATGCTGCTTATCTGCTAGCATACGATGTGATTGGATTAGGGTAGTCGTGCGGCTTTGTTGGCTTTCGTCAAGGGTCGTACGGGTGGGTTTAATTCGATCAAGAAATGTACGAGTTGAACTTGACTAGCGCGCTATGGTTTGTTGGCTTTCGTCAAGGTCATAGCACGCTAGGGGCAAAATTATCGGGAATTTCAAGTGTTGAAATTTGCAATGAGATTGCATACCTTCTATGAGATAGTTGGATCCCGATACCCGCTGCGAGTAAGAGTTACTCCTGGGAGAGTTTTACACATTACAATTAGCCGATCAAGTAGGTGTCTAGAAAGGTGTTAACGGGGTTACGCCTCTGGGAAAACGAGGTTTACATTAATTAGGTTCGTACGAAAGCACGGGGGACCTCCCTCAAAGTACCGACACTGGCCTGGCTGAAAGATTGGCGAACTTGTAGTGTGTAATTAATCCCGACTAGTCTTTCTTTTTAGGGTTTGAAGAAAGATTTGATAAAAAGCAGTGGGAGCCATCCTGATTAGATAAAATAATAACCAATCTATTCTTGCAAGAGCGCACGCTGAGTGTTTTCTTCTCTCTCTCTCCAGGCAGCGACCATATCACGCCTTAATCAAGATAATAAAACGGAATATTGACCGAACCCGCTTTTTATACTGAGCTGGGGAACGTTGGTCCCGCTCCAACTTATAATTGTTATAAGACAGAGCAGGAAATTGGGGAATACCAGAATTCCCGTGTCGCCCAAACGAAGAGAGTGCATGCTGATGCATCATCTTCGGGAGTGTTCATTATACAGAACTGTTTCTCAGTATCCTCCGCATCCTGGTATATGATACCGGATCAGGATCCCAGATATGTAATCTGTTACATAGGGCTACAAAAGGGTAGAAAAACTGAGAACGGGTGATAAGTTTCATGAGACAGAAAACGGGGCAAGTGTTGCAGCCAAGTCTGTTGGTCACTGTTATCCTGTATTACCTATACATTGATTCTGAACGAATGTTATTAGATACCGAACCTGATATACAAAATCATATCAGTCTCTTTATTAGTAAAGAAATGATATAATTTTGTATTGTTGGATAATGTTTTGAACATTTCCTATATCAAAAGTTGATCGGTTCAGGCACGTTATCTAAAAGCATTGATGTTCTAAATCAAACTACAGTTCTTAGTATACGGAACACACACAAGAGAAAGAGTTCAGAAATGAACGAATCCTTCTTGAGGTATTGTAGACTAGGTCATATTAATGCGACCCGACTAGCTGAAGTTACATATAGATGCATATTTAAATTAGTTTGAATTTACATCTTGTGAAACTTGCCAGTCATGTCATAAAGATAAGATGACCATAGCTCTGTTTATTGGAAACAGAGAAAGAGTTAATGAACTCTTGGGACTGATACATGATGATGTATGTAAGGTCCCCTGTCTACACATGCCAGGACTGATTCTTTATACTTCATTATATTCTCTGATGATCTTTCGAGATTCAGACCTATGTTCCTGTTGAAACATGAGTCCGGACCTTTTGAGATATTCACAGAATATAAGCGAGAAGTAGAGAACCAAAATACGGGTATAAGTATTATGTCCTTTGATGAGATCAAGGAGGAGAATACTTGTTCATAGAATTTCTGGACTATTCTAAAGGAGAATGAGATTCTCTCTCAGCATTACTCCTCCGTATACACCATTGCACGATGGTATAGACGGGGCAGAGCAATCACACCCTATACGATAAGATGTGCTCTATGATGAGTACTACTGAGTTACCTATTTCCTTTTGGGAGTTATGCGCATGAGAAGCTGCATACCTATTGAATAGGGTTCCAATCAAATCAGTTACCTACCATTTCATATGTGATATGGAAATGGAAGAGCCCATGTCTTAAGCTAATTAAGATTTGGGGTTGACCGGCCTATGTCTAAAAACAAAATCCGGACAAGCTCGAGGCAAGGTCTGTAATGTAGAACTGGAAAGGTTCCAGCTATACAAACTACAGTAGATGATTTGATAGAACCAAAGGATTCAATAGTAACCAACGAACCTCAGCCTCTCCACCGATCTAGTAGGGTTCCTTACCCACCTGAGAGATACTTTGGTTTCTCTATGACAGTGGGAGCGAGGATTGCATCATGAGATGATGACCCAACTAGTTTCGAGCAGGCCATCGAGAGTAGGGACTCTGTAAGAATGGCTGGATGCTTAGCGATCTGAGATGGAATCCTTATACACCAACAAAGTATGGACTTTGGTTGCTATATCTGAAGGGTTAAATCCCCATCAGGAGCAAGTATATCTTGAGAAGATTACTTGGTGTACATGGAAAAGTTGAGACTTTCAAAGCTAGGCTTATTAAAAGTTTGCATCATTGACCAGGTGTGGATAATGATGAAACCTTTTCAAGTACCTATGCTTAAGTCCATCCAGATGCTACTTGCCACGGCTACATACCATGACTACGATATCTGGCGGTTGGGTGTCATGACTGCTTTTCTAAATGATGTTTTAGAAGAGTGCGTCTATAAGTACACAGCCAGAGGGCCTCGTAGACAGTGGGAGCAGCGGAAACGTGTGCAAGATGCTTTATAGGATAAAGCAGGTATCGCGGAGTTGGAACATCTGTTTCGATGGATAAGTCAAAGAGTTTGACATCATCAAAATGGTAGATGAACCTTGTGTAAACAAAAAGGTAGTAGGGAGTATGGTGACGATCCTCGTAGAGTACGTGGATGACATACTCTTGATAGGGAAGGAGTTTCCTATGCTACGCTCAGTCAATCTCCACTTATCACTAGTATTCTCCATAAAGGATCAAAGTGATACCTACTAAATCCTAAGCTTTGGATCTATGAGATGGATCTAATTGGATCTTAGGATACTCACTAGTTGTAGTGAGATGGTATCAATCGATCCTGGGGAGAATCACTGGAAGTGTTCCAGGGTGATAAAGACGACTGAATGTCAGTCACAGGCATTGTCTTTACCCTCAGTAAAGGGACGGTATGTTGGAAGAGTTCCAAGCTAGATACCGTGGCATACTAGACGATAAAGGCTGGATACATCGCTACTTAAGATGCTACCAAAGAGGCTGTTTGAGTGTATACAGGTTCATGAGATAAACTACGTTCCTACCATTGTGAGACAATGGAGTTGTGGCTTATGCCAAGAAACGCCGGTCCCATCAGTGATCCAGACATATTCTAAGGCAGTATCGCCTGATCATGGAGATAGTTGATCTCCAGGGTGATCAAGGTTAGGAGAGCAGACTTAGAGGATAACACGGCGGATCCACCCACGAAGGCCTATTCCCAGAGAGAGACTTTTATGGGATGGTTAAGTATGAGATACTACAACCACTGCTATCAGATGGCCCTAGTGCAAGTGGGAGATTGTTAGTTATATGTATGCCCTAGAGGCCATTACTATACATTGGATGTATATTGTAGTGGATGCTGGGACATATATAGGGAGGACATTCTTGCTCGACATGATAGTATGCTATCTGGTTACTCTTTACCTTAACGTGTACACTGATTGTCTCTTTGTTACATGTTGGTAAAGCCCTTAGGATGTGTACTTGACTATCTGGAGTATGATGCGGATCATACTAGTGGGGGCATGGTAGTCTATAAGTACATCATTCAAAGTCCCTAGTCGTGGGTGTATCGAGACGGGGCATCGATATACCAGAGTAGACTAGCGTACACCTTCTCGACCCATACAGATGGGCGATGGATGATCCCATATCCATTGGTGTTTGACATCAGAGATGATATACGGGTGCTCAGTAGAGACTGGGTACACTGGACGGACTCGCCGAGAACTCCCAGATGGTATTATACCTTACGTCAGATGGCAGTTCTCTGGTGACACTGGTACAGAGTAGTCTGTTGACCCGAGATCGTCATAGAGTCTTGTGTGATTCCCACTGTGCTTTGATTTCCACCTTACCACGTCCAAGAGGGCGTGCAAAACGGTGGCTTTTGGGTACAGTCCCGAATCACATGGAGGCAATGAGCGATAGGAGGGGATTCGTCTCTCCCAGTATAGGGAGTTGATGTTGCGCTGTGTTCGATTGGCTATAACCGGAAATCCCTGGCCAGGATTGCTGAGATTTACTGGTAAGTGTTACCAGTAGTTTCTCGAACTGTTATAGACCTCATATCGACACGACTTATCGAGCTATTGGGGTCTGACGTTTACCACCCCTAGGCGAGATATGCGACATATCAGACGATCAGACCGGACTGTACGGCAAGTGTTGCTGGTTGGATTCACAGGAGTGTGAGCGGGCTTGCTCGTCGATCTTCTGATCGCTCAATACCCGAGTGGCCGTTACGTTTAGCAGACCGCTTGCGGCTTGTGGGTGTTTGATATGATCATCACCTGCTGCCGGCGTATTGACGAGTCTTTAGAGTCCTACACAGAGGTTTCCTGGCTCAAGCGAAACGAAATAGGAACGCATATGAGATATATGCGGGACCGAGAATAATGCGTGTATGTGATACCGTATTCTATTCTCGCGATGAATGTATCGAATGGTTGTATGTGATATAACCTAGTTATCGAATCAAGGATTAATTCGATAAGCCGATACATTGTATACTAGTCGGTTGTGTGCGACATGACCGGATCATTGAATCAAGTGTTGATTTAATGATTTAATGCATAATTATATATTTGATATATTACTTTGCATTAACTAGTATTGGTTCACTTTAAATGGATTTTCTCACTTTATGTGTGCATATTGTATATGTGATATACTTTTGTACACGTGTTTGTATCATGTTTGATGATACATGCTCACTAGGGTTTGTGTAAAGATTAAACCATGGTTGTATAAAGGTTAGGGTTTTTATTTTCTTATTCATTTATTTTATTTTGGAAATGATAAAGAGAAAATGGTGGCTTTCTTTGTTCTTTGCTTGAAGCTTCAAAGCATCTTTGACTAAGTGATCATTTTGTCTTCTTGCTTAACCCTAACCCTTTAACTAACCTTAGTTTATTCTCTACACTTGACCATGGTTGGATTATGATAAGTATTCATTTTATTTTTCTTTTAAAAAAAACACTTATCATATTCTTGCTTCTTCTTCTTCTTCTTCACTTCAAGAAAAAGCTTGCTATCAACAATGGCAACTTGTGAAAATGAGTGAGAAATCCAATTCTAAAGTGAACCCACCTCCTATTTCTTCATCCTCTACCTCTTGCCAAGTAGTATAGGGTGTTCTCTTCACAAGTTTCATGACTTGGTGAAGTGGGAGCTTGATCTTGTGATGCCTCTACGTAGATCATCTTCGGCATCGAAGTCGACGACCTAGCCCGCCCATTTTTCCGATGAAGCCGACGCTAGAGCCCGGGATTCGATTTGGACAGCGAGGAGACTTCATTGCGGAGCTATGGAGGTGGAGAACCGGATCTACAAAGGTTGTATTTCCGTTCACTTAGTTAAATTGTTAACTAGCTTATTGTTTCGCCTAAAATTCTAGTTAACGATCTAGTCTAGGGTTTCTCGGCACCGTAAAATTTTGAAATTGGCATGGTTGATGCCTTGTGAGACCTCTAGTGTGTGCCTAGGAACCCTACAAAAACAAGCATAAAAAGGTACATAGTGTTAAAATAGTACTTTTTGAGAATTACTTTTTCTTTATAATCCGTTTAGAATTTAGAGCAATATAGGTTCAAGTGCTATCTTAACACTATCATAAAGTATGGTAAGGAGCAAAATTTAAGTATGGTATAGAGCAATTTCTTGCCTATAATTAAAATCTAATCATGTGAGACCAACAAGAAAAAGTTTATTTTATGTTTTGTTTGATATTTTTTTTATTTTATTTGATATTTTTTGATATTTTCCACTACATGACAAAAAAGAGCTTGAAATTTTATTTGACTTTTATAAATATAATTTTAAAAAATTTTCTGATTAGTGGGACCCCGGCTTGCCTATAATTAAAAAGAGCTTGAAATTTTATCTGGATAGCGGGACCCGGGTAAAAACTCTGCAAAGCCCCCGATATGTCCGAAACACCCTCAAACTTATACCCAAACACAACATGTATATATTGCATATTGAGTTCGCATGATCTGTTTGACTTGTTAATCGGAGGTTCTCTCGCTCTAAAAACGATGGATAATAACGGCAGTTTAGTTCACGGCTGCCGGAAATTCAGATCCCTACAATTATTAAATCTCAACCTACCCCAGGCTGAGGAATCTATAACATGCCTGACAAGTGGCGTGCATTCCTATCTCAATAGGGCGACGAAAAACACTCTACGTTCTTCATTCCCTTCTCTTCCTCGAATCTTGCACTCGTCTACTTAGGTCTTATTAATTATCTTCTCCTGGACTTAGAAAAAAAGACTTGTAGCTCCTTTGTCGTTCTTTCAAATATCGGATACGGCTAAAAGAGCTAAAATAACAGTCACCATCCTAGACCGGGAATTCATTCTAACAACGGATATTGCAACAACAACGCTTATTCACTTAAGAGTGGATTCAAGAACAGCGCATTCATGGCGAGAACATAACAAGGATTAGTGCTATTATGAATAATTTTTTTTGATATTTTATTTGATCCACGATGAATGTGAATAAGTCATATTAAAGATTGCCATATGTTTTGTTTTATATTTTATTTGATATTTTTCATGATATATTTTTTGATATTTTATTTGATGTTTTTTGATATTTTTTTATATTTTCCACTTACAAGACAAAAAAGAGATTGAAATTGTTTTTGATATTTTCCACTGCATAACAAAAAGATCTTGAAAATTTGGTAAATGACAACAGGTTTATTTGATATTTTTTGATGATTTTTTTATTCTATTCGATAATTGTTTATATGTTTTTTGAAATTTTCAACTACATGACAAAAAAGAGCATGAAATTTTATTTGATATTTTTTGGATATTTTATTTGATATTTTTTTTATTTTATTTGATATTTTTCAGTACGATAAAAAAAGGGCTCGAAAACTTGCTAAAAGAAGAAAAGGTTTATTTGATTTTTTTTTTGATATGTTATTTGATATGTTTTTTTTAATAGTTTCCACTACATGACAAAAAAAGCATGAAATTTTATTTGATATTTTTTGGGGTATTTTATTTGATATTTTTCGATATTTTTTTTTATACTTTCCACCATATGACAAAAAATAGCCCGAAAATTTGCTGAATGACGAAAAGAAGCTTGAAACCTATATATATGTGTGTGAAAATAATGAGAAAAAGAGACCCTGGCTGGAAGGCTTTTCATATGATTTTGTTTAACGATCGGCACCCAGCATTATCATCTTTATCATGTAAGATATAGATACACCAAATTTCATGTGATTCCACCATTTTTCACTGTTGAATCAGCAATGCAAAATGTTATCTTGTCGGTAAACCGTTAATTTTGCATCTATTAAATCAACGGTGAAAAAGTGATCAAATTTGGTGTATCCACACTAAAATTTTCGTATTTGGTGGCCCACACGCTTATATCAACTTGGTGAGTGAAACTATGTCGACTCTCATTTAGCATCTCAGCCATTTGCTCATATTGACAATTTATCTGTCATTCCATTTGATATCTTCTCTATAAATAAACTGGTATAGTTGCAGAATTGGGAGGGATCATCACACTACTTCTGATCTGAGCTCTCTAATCAGTCAGTTGCCTTCCTTCCATGGAAATTCGTTTCTTGATAAGCTGCTGCATATTGATATGTTTGATTCCCATACTGCCGTGTGCCACTTGTAGACCCCACAACAACTTCACCGATCTGGAATCACTCTTAGCCTTCAAAGCTCATGTGGCCGATCCATCTGGCGTTCTGGCTGCTAACTGGACTGCCGACACCTCATTCTGCAGCTGGACCGGTGTGCTCTGCAGCCCTCGCCGGCAACGAGTCGCTGCCATCCGTCTACGGGACATCCCCCTCCAGGGCTCCATTTCTCCACACCTCGGAAATCTCTCGTTCCTCTCTGATCTGATCCTTTCCAATAATTCCCTGACGGGCCCTATCCCTGCAACCCTCGGGCAGCTTCCCCGTCTTAACCGCATTGCTCTCCAAGAGAACTTTCTCTCCGGTCAAATTCCTTCCTCCATCTTCAACATGTCTTCCCTAATCGCTTTTTACGTTGCTTCCAACGGTCTCTCAGGTACCATCATCCCATCAAACCACAGCTTCAACATGCTGCCTCGAATCAAAAACATCTCTCTTGCCCTTAATCATTTTAGCGGGGAGGTTCTGTCTTGCTTTGCTCAATGTCGAAACCTCGAATTGCTTAATTTATACTATAATCAGTTTACTGGAACCATACCGGTTGAGATTGGTAGCTTGCCCAAGCTTTGGCATTTAAGCCTTGGAGTTAACCAGCTAAGCGGTACCATCCCAACATCATTAGGTAACCTCACAAAGCTCCGATATCTTATATTGAATACAAACAACCTGACAGGGATAATACCTGAGGCTCTGGGAGATCTTGGCAATCTCCAAGAACTAAAGCTAGATCATAATAGCTTGATCGGCTCGATACCCTTGGCTTTGTTGAATGATTCCGCGTTGAACCAATTTGATCTCAGCGAGAACAAACTCACTGGATCTGTGCCTGCTGAAATAGGCAAATTGCTGCCTCAGCTTACATGGTTTCATGTGGGACGTAACCAATTAAGTGGCGGACTCGAATTTCTCTCGTCTATGTCCAACTGCCAGAATCTAATCCGCCTTTATATATATGACAATACACTGGAAGGAGTACTTCCTAGTTTTTTGGGGAATCTCTCATCGAGTCTGCTGACTTTTGATGCTTTCGGAAATCGTCTCAGAGGAAACATTCCTACAGAATTGGGCAACCTAAGTAATCTTATATTATTGGAATTGAGTTCTAATGAGCTGACCGGAACAATACCATCAGCACTAGCAAGGTTTGAGTCGCTTCAATTTATGAATCTCGGATCCAATAACATAAGTGGTCTGATTCCATTTGAGCTGGGCCTACTAAAAAATCTAAATACGCTGGGCCTCTATGATAATGCACTGGATGGACCGATACCTCATTCGTTGGCCAACATTAGCCGGATGCAAATATTGTCTCTACAAAACAACAAACTATCATCAAGCATTCCTCAGAGCTTGTGGACTCTAGAGAGCCTCCTCCAATTGGATCTATGGGGAAATACTTTAAATGGCTCACTTCCGCCACAAGTGGGTAACTTGATCTCCCTAACTTCTTTGAATCTATCCGGAAATCGATTATCAGGTAACATCTCAAGTGCTTTAGGAAAACTTCAAATGCTTCAATATCTCGACCTATCTAAAAACTCATTCCAAGGTGAAATCCCACAGTCGTTCGATGGATTGATCAGCGTCTTGTATCTTAACTTATCACACAATTTCCTATCCGGAGCCATACCAAAGTCGTTGGCCAATCTCTCTGATCTTATCAGTCTTGACCTCTCTTTCAACAAGCTACAAGGTCAAGTGCCGAAAGGAAGAGTGTTTTCCAATTCCAGCATTCCGTTTCTTAATGGAAATGAAGCGCTCTGTGGGGCACCTAAGTTACATCTTCCACCATGTTATTCAAACCTTGCTGATGACAAATCAAGGAGGAATTTGCGGTCGCTCAAATATATCTTGCTAGCTACTATGTTGGCTGTGGTTCTCCTTTCTTTCTTATGTCTTCTTTATGCATTTTATATCAGGAGGAAGCCAAAGACGTTGGCCGACACTACTTTGACCCGCTTCGGTGATCACAGAGCTGTTTCGCACCATGAACTAGTTCGCGCAACGGCCAACTTCAGCGAGGAGAACTTATTAGGAAGAGGAGGGTTTGGTTCTGTGTTCAAGGGATGCCTCGACGATGGGTTGATTGTAGCAGTAAAGGTCTTGCATCTAGAACTTGAAGAGGCTTCCAAAAGTTTTGATGCAGAATGCCAAGTATTAAAAATGGTTCGCCACAGGAATCTCATCAAAATCATCAGCGTATGCTCCAACTTAGACTTCAAAGCTCTCATCCTCGAATTCATGCCCAATGGAAGTCTCGAGAAATGGCTGTACTCAGAGAACCGTTTCTTGAATATGCTGCAAAGGTTGAATATATCGGTGGATGTATCTTTGGCGCTTGAGTACCTCCACCATCATCATCCGCATGTTGTGCTGCACTGTGATCTGAAACCAACAAATATACTGCTAGACGAAGAATTGGTGGTGCGCGTAAGTGACTTTGGCATCTCCAAACTACTGTTGGGTGCAAGTAAATCGATGGCAACAGCAAGCATGCCGGGCACAATAGGCTATATTGCTCCAGGTAATGAAATAATCCGTAAGTTAGATATTAATACTTGAATCTTAGAATTATACTTTTATTGCATGTTTAATTTTATTTATAACCTATTAAAAAAATTAAAAGAATTCTCAAGTCCAATTTTTGTATGCTAGTTAATAAGTCTGTATCCACTATCCTTTGGCCTTTAAATTCTTCAGGATTTTTTGTTTGTTAACCTATATGGTTTAAAAATTGGCAACAAAAAACTCTTAAAAAGCTTAATCAATGTGAAAACTAGATCAAATTAACAACTAAGGTCTTAAATTTGCTATAATAATAGTAGATAATTTAATGTAGACTTTCTTTTTAAAGTCCTAAACATTGGACACGAAGATAACATAAGCTTGAAGAGTAAGACAACCAAATCTTCCTAATTAGCTATTAAAATGTTAATTCTTCTCGCTTCATAGAATTTAGATTCTTACTTTTGAGAATAAAATTGATTCATGGTTACTATTGTTTGATACAGAGTACGGCGCCTTAGGGACAGTATCAAGAATGGGTGATGTATATAGCTTCGGGATTCTACTGCTGGAAACATTTACGAGAAGAAGACCGGTCGATTCTATGTTCGGTGAACAGTCGAGTTTGAGGGAATGGATACACAAGGCATATCCGACTACAATCTTGGACGTTGTAGATGAAAATCTTCTGAAGCATCATGCCACAAACGACGGACCAAATCAAGACCTAACAAAAGTGCACCAGTGTCTGTCATCTGTGATTGAATTGGGTTTGTTGTGCTCAAGTTACTCGCCTAAGGAAAGAATTCCAATGACGGACGTTGCTGCAAGATTGCAGAAGATAAAGATGGAATATCTATCAACTTAAGGATTACTCGATCAGAACAGAAAATCAATTTTTTTCATGATCCTATCAATGCTGGCTAATTGGAGTATCTGCATATCTTGTGAGCTTTTTATGCTTAGTACAGTTTTATGTCTTCAAATGTTTTTGCTGAGAAATGAGAAAAAATAAAGGTGACCAGAATTCAAAGCCATGAAGCAAACCATTCATTCAACTCTTCATCTGGTGAGCTGAGGCTTTGAATATGTTTGTTGTCGTTATCGTAGTTCTGTATTCTAGAGGTTCGGTGCAATCTTGTTCTATCGGATATTTGTAGAGTTGAGGCTTTGGTCTCATCGAGTGGTGCGGTTTTTTATTCTAGAGGTTGCATGATGGGATGAGAGTCTGAAACATAAATGTGTGATTGCAATAGACATGAGGCAGCTTCTAAAGCTTTCAGCGTATATGATTTTCTAATAAGTCTCAGTTGTATATTTTGTTTTCCTGTTCTTATCTTGTAAATAAACTTTTCTTTATCATGTTGAACAGATATATGCATGAGACGTGCTTTAGCCCTACTCTTTCGGTTAGAAGGAGAAAAAATAACAATGAGAGAGTCGATTGAACAACAAGCTAGAACTAGAATTTATTGGGATGAAAACTATTTAGTGTTAGTCGATCAGAACTTCAAAATTAGGCCTAGGGCTAGGACGGATCAAGAAGATGATACTTTGGGATTTTTACATTTTCTTATGATTACTGGCGGTATGCTTTTGATTTGATTTTAATATGAAAAGTTCAAGAAATTTACCTTTCGGGGGAAAAAAAAGAGAAACTTAAGAAATTTATATATAAGGTGGTCATGACATGAATATAGTATCACCATCTTGAAATTATTTACTTATCATGACAGATACTATATTGGCTTAAATGAAAACATTTGGCCTTAATTACATTTACATTTATCATTTGTGTCATGAATGTAGATCACAGTTTCTTAGGACTGTTGATTTTTTTTTTTAATTAAAAAGAAATAATCTACTATTGGCTTAAATGAAAACTCTGGATTCTGGTGCAGGAGTAAAGACAGCAATTTGCCCTAATTCTGCTTCTTTAGATGCTTGATACAACATAAATGAAACTAACCGAGATTGTTGTAATACCATTTCAAAGTCCCTGCCATTGCATTGAAACTAGTTTATATCAAAAAGAAAGAAAAAGGTTAGGATTGAACTCAACCATTTAAACTGATCTGTACTGCATAGAGGAACAAGTTTATATCAAAGAAACAGAAACAATTACAAACTTCTTCATAAATACATTGCAGCTGCATCCGTATTTCTCACCTAATCAAGATTAAAACTTGCGATCAATGTGACAAAAGCCGGAAAAGTTTTCTGGCGATCATAGAACTGGCAAAAGATTCCTACCTCAAGCAATAACATTAGGATCAGGACTCTAGATTTTCACGGAAGTGCTTCTCATAGTACACTGATATCAAATCCGTGCATCTCATACCCGCACGTGTAGCCCAAGCAAAGTAATGCTTGAAGAACAAAGCAAAGTAATGCTTGAAGAACAAACTTCTCTGCTTCTCATTAAGTTTTTTCCTGATTTTTAATCAGGGAACCATTGGTCACGTGTGAGCACGTGATGCCTCTTTTGAAGTTTTTTCTTGATTTTTAATCAGGGAACAAATGCCCCCACAGCATTGCTCTCACGTGTCTATACATGAGTGCAACGCTGTTACTTTTGTGACCGTTGGATCTGTCATGGGAGTAGGATAGATGAAACGTTTTCCATCACATCCTATAAATACAGGGGTCTCTTCAGAAGCGCCTCCACTTTTCATCTTCCTCGTTTGGCTATCTTTTCTTTTGAGAATTTAATTCTCGTTTCTCAGAGCTTAGTTTTCTGTCTTGCAAATTTTCCAGAGTTTAACTCTGTTGAAGAAAGACCCATCTCTTCAGGTAATACTCTTGAACGAACGAAGAACTTCCACAGAAACCTTCACTAGATTTCCAATCCATACCAAGGGTTTCCCCTTTTGACAAGAACCCATTTTTAAGTTCCTTAACAAAAACAGAAAACCATCTAATCTTCAAACGGTAGATCTCTAAGGGTTTCTTTAACTTTTAGGAAGATGATGGTGTCGGTTGTCCTTTCTATGGAATTTAATTCCATCCCACAAAACAAAATAAAAACTTTGGTTCTGGAAAGTGTCACGGAAATTTAATTCCCCTCTCTTAACAAGGAATTTTAATTCCTATGAGGAACTCAGTTCTTCTCAGGGGGCTTCTTGGGTTTTCCTTGCCCTGAGTTGTCTCCTTCACAATCGAAGAGAAGAAGTTTGTAATGAATTTTCATGATCGTTATTTGTAACACCCGAGCCCAATGCTACTGTTTTTCAGTTACTGCTTGAGCACTAGTGTGGTACTCATTTCATTTATCTTGCTTGTTTGTGACTTACTGTAAAATTTTACCCGCAAAGTCATTTCTGCACATTACAATTTTTGGCATTTAAAATAAAATTAAAAATATTCATCTTAGCCTACTTGACACCCCTAACCCCGTTGTAGCGTCCGTGCATCGTGTTCTCGTCCCGTTCGGTGAAACGGGCGAGTTTGGACGGCTACGCGCGCGTACAGGTGTCCGTTTTGGGGGTATGCTTTTTAATCATAAAACACTTAATTTTAAAATTTGGAACCCGCTTAAAATCCTATTATTTCAATTTCAAATTTTTGGACCCGACCCGAACGCGATTTGGAAATGTTTTATTTAGCGCCAAAATCCCAAAATTTTATTATTTAAAAACCATCGCATAAATTAACATTAACCAATCAAAATATTTGAAAACAGAATAATATTCTTAAATCTTCTGCAATTTTTCTTCTTCAGCCAATCTCCTCTCTTTTAAAGCCTGGGCCCCACACCTTTCTCTCTCTCTCTTTCCCCCCCCTCTCTCCCTCGATCTCTTTCTTTCTCTCCCTCAAATCTCTTTCTCTCTCTCCCACCTTTTAAATTTCTTTCCCTCCTTCATATTTCTCACAAAAGCACAGAACCCATCCGAGCCTCGCGCAAACCCTAGCCACCTTCATCCATCACCACCGCAGCCCCACGCCGGCACCACCGTCACCCTCGCCCGCACCTCCTCACCTCACCAAGCCCCTCGTCCTCCTTCCCCGTGCACCTGCACCCTCACCGCGGCCTTGCCCTCGCCGCTGCAGCCACCTGCTCACCACCCGCGACCACCTGCGTCGCCCCTTTCGTCGCCGACAATCACCAGACCATCTGTGATCGTCTCTGTGAGTCTTCCTCTTCTCTCATCCTCTCTTTCTTCCCTTCTACTCCCTTGTCTGTTCTGACCCGATTCTTGTTTGGCCGTAGTCCCTCGCAGGCAAAGCACCGGAGCTCCGTCGACATGGTCGGCAATCACCATCCCTCCACAGATCCTCGTGAGCCCCTACGTCTCTATCCCTCTTCTCTTCCCTCTTCTTGATTCTCCGTTTGGCCGTTCTTGAATTCTTGAAATTGTAGTTTTGCTGTTCGCCGGAATCCGGTCGTGCCGGCAACGTGTCCCGACGATCCAGCAAGGTGCTCTGACGCGTGTGGATCCATTGTTCGTCGTTTGGATGCGCACCAGATCGGGCACCAGATCGCGTCCGTATCGCGTCCAGACCGTGCACCAGATCGCGCACCAGATCGCGTCCGTATCACGTCCAGACCGCGCACCAGATCGCGACTAGACCCAGTACCGTATCGTGCCGTTTCACACGCCGTATCGTGACATGTGCACCAGGCCGCCTGCATCTCGACCCTTGTTCTGAGGCAAGTACCCCTTGCTACATGCTATACAATATTTATAGATATAATATGACACCCTAAACCTGTAAATTTAATTTGGTACGATCATTTCTCATTTTCGGTTACAATATTGCATTATATCATTTTACTGTTAAACATGGAATCTACAGTTGCAAATTGAACCTAATAACCATATTTACCTGTTTAATCACATTTTAAATGTTAACGTAGCTTGTGGCATTTATTCTTGTAGTTCTGTTTCATTCGGACACTCGTATGCATTTAACCTGTAATAGCTGTACTGAACCGTTATACAAATCATTGCACCTCTAAGGTTTCTTAAACTTCTTAACATGACTAAACGGCTATACTTGTCTTACTGTACTCTTGTAATCATCTCTGTGACAAATTTGATAATTGTATCGCAAATTGAATGAAACTTCCTATCACTTAATTCATTGCTTATCTCATGTTGTTAATACCCATGTTTGATTATATATCTGATTGTGAGTACACCCACGATATTGTTTACATCTTGACCTGGCATTGCTACATATATATATTGATATACCTGACATGGTACCGTATACTGTTGACTTGACCTGATGTACGATGACCTGGCCCGTTACCTCATGGACCGTTCCTGTTGTTTATCCAGACAAACCTGCTTTTACCTGATCCTATGTTGGCATTAGTTCTTGATTACTGAATACCTGACTCGACATACATAACTTGGGGGTATGGAGAAATCAAAGGTCAAACCGACTTGTAACTCAACAGTTCGATACCTGTTCTGATCAGTCTTACGGGCTAGGCCAGCCCCGGAGTGATGATGCTGACATCACTCGCCCATCCTGCTACCTGTTACTGCCTAGCGGCACGTCTCGGATTCAGCCCAGAGGATCTTGACCGTGGTCCCGGGTATGCACGGGATACTATTGAGTTACATCGACGATTCATCAATTGATTTCAAAGACTTTAGAATAGAAAACCTGATAGAACAGTTTAGTTACCCACTGCACACTACCCTGCACTGCTTGATTCATATTACTGCTACTCTCGTTTTATTCATGTTTATTTTGCATTGCCTGTTACATTGTTCATATTATATTACTTGTTGACATGACGCGCTGACGTCTGGGTTTTGCATGGCCCAGTTTCTGTACCGCTGTCGCAGTCCGAGCAGGAGTATTTCAGCCAGCAGGCAGAGCTGTGAGTTCAGTAGTAGTTAGTTTTATTTTCTGCATTTATTTCTTGATGTGAGCCCGTATTATGGGACATACTTTTCAGTTATTTGTATTGGATCATTTGCTTCCGCATTTATTTATTATTGACTCCTGTTATTCTGGATTATGGACATATTTTAGATAGTTTTATCTTGTTCTTGATATCTCTACAGCCGTAATGTGACTGTGGATGGATACTTCCTACCCACAAGTAGCATGGTTGGTTATGTCACGTGCCCAATCTAGCGTACTCTGGGAAGCGGGGCGTGACATTATTTCAGGTATTATGGATGCCCATTTGTATGGTCTTGACGAAATCATTTCTTATGGGAATATTCGTGCATTGGGCCGTAGCCAGAACCAGGAGTTCACCAACGCTCAGTGTGCTGAGATCATGAGCCGCTTCGATGAGTATAACGGTCGGCTACTCCCTCGTCGCTCTTCTCTTTTGAGACTCATCGGGCTGGCGATCTAGGAGGCGCTCCGTCTCTTTTGCACCGACGTACCGCTCAGGGCGTTGGATGCCGCCGAGGATAAGGTGCACTCGGTGTATCTGATGAGCCTAATCTCGAAGAGAAGACGAGACAACCTCATTGATCTCTTACACCAGGCTTTTCAGCAGTCGGCCATACTTGCTGCCTATCGGAGGGTGGAGGACATTCGTGAGAATCCCGACGCTTGTGATCGCGAAAGAAAACATACTAGGATGGTTCAAAATGCCTGGAAGATCTTGGACAAAGTCACGTTTGAGTTTTTCAACCCATGCCCCGCGTCTGAGGTCTTGCCGTTGTAGTCGTTTCTTTTTATTTTTGTATGAACTTTTTAAAGTATAAGTGATAAGTTTTATTGTGCCCTCCTGTGTTTGCATGCCTTCTTTATGGGATTTTGTCATTTTGTCATTGTCACTGCTGGCGTGTTTGGCGTGTAAGGCACCATTTTACTTTCCAGTGCACATCAAGTTTGGTGCTCACGTGCTCCGCACGTGGGGCCCCTTTGATGAGGCTGTTTAATTTTTGATGCCATATTTCTGTGCACGGCATTAGATGCAGAAAAGGAGCTTTGAAAATAGTTCCCTTTTCTTGATTTCCAATGCCTTCCCCTTTTGGGCCTTGGAAATAGTTCACCATGCAATATTCTCCGTGCGTAGCATTTAATGCTCCTCTTTATAATCCTGAGGCCATAGCCTATTTTTTCTTCACAGAGAAATCTATTCTCAGTTTGGTGTGATTTGTTTTGAGGAAAAACTGAGTGCCATGGCCTGCAACCGCCCCCATACTCGTCGACAACCATGGGAAGTACTTATCGAGGAGATGATCCCTCACTTTGCTGCACGATTGGTGGATCCCCTCCTTACCGACGATGAATGCGACTCAGCGACATATGAACTCTCGATCCGTAGGGGGTCTCCCCTCCCAATGGGCTCCCTTTGGCTCCGGATGATTCTCGCTGCCGTGCTTGCCGACATCCCTCCTCACCCGGCGGAGATGACTGTAACACCTTAGAATGTGTTTTGTAGCTAATTATATTTTTATACATGGATTTTACTAAAAAGTTTATCAAATTAAGTTTTAAATATTTTATCCTATTTATTGAGTATTTTATTAGATTTTTCCTAGCCTTGCACACACTTGTGCATGATAACTAGGGTTTTTTTGGGGGTTTAACCATGATTAGCAACATGGTGAACTAACCATTCCCTAATCTAGTTTAATATTGTATTAGGTGTTTTGGGTTTAATAGTGTATGGTTGTTTTAAAATGAATTTGAAAAAGGTTTTTTAAATTGACTTTCTTTGAGTTGACTTTGTGTGAGAGAGAGGGCATGGGGAGCATGGTGTGAACCATGCCTCATTAATGAGGCAAAAGAAAGAGAGGGAGGGGTTAGTGTTACTCTCATTCTCTCACTCTCATTCTCTCACACAAACACACACACACCCTCACCTCAGCAGCTCCAGCAGCAGCAGCAGAAGACACAACAGCAGCAGCTTCGGCTTCAACTCCAGCAACAGCAGCAGCCATCAGCATCAGCATCAGTAGCAGCAGACAGCAACAGCATCAGCAGCTGTAGCAGCAGCAGCCCCAGCACTTGCAGCAGCTCCTTTCACTTCTTCTCCTGCTTCTTGAGATCTTATTAGGTATATTTCTGAACCCTTTTTCCCTAGTTGCTAAGCTTGTGTGTTAATTAGCTTCGATTGGTGTAAAATAGCTAGTTAGTGCTAGATTATGGTGTTTATGTGAAGTTTTGGCTAGAAAGTGTTTTAGTTGGTTAACCTAGCTCATTCTAGTGTTGTTAGGTCACCTCAACTGAGATTTTACCCTGGATTTCATTAAAATACCATAGGGTTTGCTTTTGTGCTAAATTAGTGTTTTTTTAAAAGCGATATATTGGCAATCTGGAATCTGCTTTTGACCCAGACCCTCAGGACAAAATTGAGCAAACTGGAGCATGCACACTAGGTCTAGATACCACCACCTGAGCACGACCCCCTAATTCTCTACCCAAGCCACAGTTTTATTAGGTTTGGCCGCAATTTGCGGCCAAGTTGGGGACATGGGTGTTGGGGTCTTGGCTAGGGTTGGCTGCTATGTTTACTAGTGTTTTAGCATGTATAGTTTTGTAAGTTTTGACATGTAGGAAAATCTGGGATCAAATACCGTTTTTCAAGTCCGTTGTGTTGGCACGATACGCGCGATACGTGAGTGGGTTATGTGATCCAGTGTGTCGCGATGGTTTTAGACGTGTATACAAACGATTCAGCGTATCGTGCACACGCACGTTTTGTTCGCGACGCGAGTTTCTCATTTGGGTTCGATATCGCGTTTTGCGAGATAATTGGCTTATAAATGATTTCCTTATCTTATTTGCAGGCTTGCAGGCAGGGACTACGGACACTGCTACAGGGGGGAGTAGATGGTAGGATTTACCTAGCGTGGAGTGTAGGTGGGTAGATTTAACATCTACAGGGGAATCGCCCGCATGGCGTTATGCGTCTGGGCTAGGATTCTAATATTTGTCGCATATTCTACGTCATTGTTAGAATTGCGCCTTTACTTTATTTCCTCGATATAGTTGTACTATGACTAGCAGCCGTAAGACACTGCATACATTATTGACGGTTCATGTTGTACGAGCACGAATTGTATGCTACACACACCGTCAATAATTGCTATGTCACACACAAACCATTTTAGATACTTGTATCATACCTTTAGTGATAGGTACTTATACACCTTGCACATATGTTACTTATACCGGGGGGGGGATATCTTACATATCTTACTTATACCCAAGGGGGGTATACGACATCAGTTCTTATAGGTAGATACCTATACATTACTACATCTATATATTACACACATATTCAGTTACGGTTACATATTTACATTTACTGATGTTACTTAGCTGTACCTTATTGGTTTCGCATGCATCTGGTTTCAGCTACATATTCTCATTTATATGCTCGCATTTCAGATATATCGCATATGTGTATTCCTGGATTTGCGCATTGTTTAGTTGGATTTTATATGATGTTTTCTGGATTTGGGAACCGCGGGAGTTCATGAAATTATGCATACATTGAAAAACCCGGTTTCCTTGATATGATATTTGCGCGTCCACCATGAGTTTTATCGGTGCTGATTACATACTCCATACGAGGTGTGGTTGCCGTATGAGGGTACATGGTGGGGCCCGGTATGGTTCCCCTCGGCAAGAAGATCGATGGATTTTGCCGATTGAGCCTGGAGGCGGGCGAGTACCTACCGCTGACAGTACTGATGACTCGGCGGGGATCATGGAGATACCGTTAGGAGTCAGGTACGTATGCATATGTCGAAAGGCGAGGGTCAGAGCTAGGCACGCGTGCTTTCGGGATAGTGTATGATACGTGATCAGGATTTCTGTGTCGATACTTGGCACATTGTTTTCATAATATTTCTTTTAATACCTTTGTATATATAACAGGGGATTTAGCCGTTGTTATATATACCCTTACACCAATATTAGTGGAATGGGACGCTAATATATGTGTATTGCCCCCATCATATTTATTTCTGTATATATATACCTTTAGAATGTTAGATTCTTACTGGAGATTTGACTTGGGTTATTAGGTGATTCATTGAGATTGGATATTGGACATACCTATGTGATTGCTGATTGGTACATTCGGGATATAGGAGATTACTCGATATTGTACATTGAGGAGATGTGAGACTTATATGATGTGAGTGCCCAATGTGGGGGCTGATTTGAGGAATTAGGATTTGAGTGTCTTGATAGATTGTGATCCTACCACGATGTCAGGTTTCCGTGAAAATGACATATTCTACCACATACCTCATACTTGTCTATTTTATGCACAGTTTCATATATTGGTAGTACCTGTTAGTGTACCCTTATGATAGTTGCATATCTACATTCTCATATCCCTATTGCATGATTATTGCATACTATTGTCATGTTACTATGGCTTCATATATTGATTGTACCTGCTAGTGTACTTTCCTTTATTCAGCATTTGCATGACATGTTATTACTGTAATCGCATATCTTAGATTCATGTTGTACGTACATTCCTGCGATTACCTGCATATGTTATCTACTATTCACGAGTTGGCAACCCACCCCCGTTGTGCCACAGGTATTTCAGGTTTTTCCCCAGAGTAGTCGAGCCAGGCTATTCAGCTTCTCATCTATCATCTTTTGCTACAGATATCGCATCAGCTCACAGTATACCATTTTGCTTAGGTGGGTTAGATGATTATCTGTATTTCATATTGTACATTCGTTGTATTTTGTACTCTCCATCTACTATTGTATTGTTGACTTAGAGACTTGGTGAGGACGTTGTTGTATATTATTTGTGGATTTGTTGTCTTTTATATACAGTTTCCTTCCTATTGTCTTTATTTCTTTGCTACGGCGTCGTATATGTTTGTTGTATTCATCTTGGCTAGTTTTTTTTTTTAACAAAAAGGGGTGTTGCCAAAATTTTAAAGAAAGAGAGCTGGACTTTTAAAGAATTTGGGTTGTGATTTCAAATGTTTCAAAAACTTATATTATCTTTTCCGTATTTTCTTGGTTTAGATTTCTGGGTTTTGGCTTTCTTTTACTGCGTTACGAGGCGTTGCGTAGTATTTGGGCCGTCACGGGCCAATTTTGGGTCGTGACACCTCAATAGTAGGTCTGTGGTTCGAGGACGAACCATTGTTCTAAGTGGGGGAGAATGTAATACCCCAGGTATTATCTGGTATAACCATTTATACCAGATAAGCATGGGGACCCACTGTAGAACATGGGGAATCTTCGGAATACATTCCGAAAGAGGTCAGACTTGTACTATAAATGGAATGATACCCCTCTTCAATACAGAGGCGCCTTTTAAGTGAACTGGCACTACAGGAGTTTGAGAACTCCGTAATTAAACATGCTCGGGCCAGGGAAATTCTGGGATGGGTGACCTACTGGGAAGTAGCCCCGGGTTCATTCAAAGGGACAAAACCGTGCGGTTTCGGCCAGAGCGGACAATACCATCTGTGTTTGGGGGTGGGTCGTGACAATGACCCTGGCGATGCTCGACGCGGCTGAAGAAAAGATCGAGTGTTTTCACGAAGCGTGCCTGATTACTCAGGCTTTGAAAGATCGCTCAGTTCACCTGCTGAGCCAAATAAGAGCTCGGCGGGCTATTATGTCTGCTTTCGCGGACGAACATGGCACCAATTGGTGGGGAGCGACTCCTCGCGAGAATCGTCGCTTTAATGTGTTGGAGAAAGCAGAGAGAGATGGAGAATTTTGTTCTTTGTTTTGTTAACCCTTGTGCTACTGATCCTTTGTTTGGTGACATTTTCCCGCTAGCGTAGTATATTCAGATTAGTGTACTCTTTTTGTAATACCCAGTCCTTTTGAATACCAATATCCGTATTTTTGTCACTCTCAAAATTTATTTATTTTATAATTATTATTTGTATTATTCTAAAAACCTAAATCCTAATCTAATCTCATATCTTTTAATTTTCCCTAACCCAAACCCTCATTCCGTTCCTCTTTTATTATCCCTTTTCTTGTTCATTTTTAGCCCAGCCGTTACTTTCCCCAAGCCCAGAGCCGGCCCACTCCTCTAATCATTTTCTCATTCACTTAAAATCCCAAGCCCGGCCCCTTTCTTTTCCCTACTATCTTCTCCTTTGGCCCGAGCCCATTTTTCCTCCCCAGCCTATTAAAATAACAATTATCCCACCTCATTTCTTTTAAATCCCTTCAAATCCAAACCCAAATCTCCTCTATAAATTCCTATTAAGACACCAAGTTAATGCCTCTTTAATCCCAATTAATTTCCCCCATTAATCCCTTTTAAAATCCTATTAATCACCACTTAATTCTCATTCATTCTATTCCCCCTCTCTCATCTCACCCATGTTCTTTTTCTCTAATTCCCTCTCTCTCTTTCTCAATTTCTCTAATTCTCTCTCTCTCTCTAATTCCCTCTCTCTCTTTCTAATTCTCTCTTCCTCTCTTTCTAAATTTCTCTTCCTTTATCAGCGTCTTACCCTCCCTCACATCAAATCAAGGAACAACGTGAAGCGGTGAAAAAAAAGAGGACACGAAGAGCAGCTAGATCGAGTGAAATTGTCGGATTCCAAAGGACTGAGCCGGTACTGCGTTCGTGGCGCGATCGTGCTGATACCACTGCAGTATTATTGTCGACACATTTCCAGGCAAGTTCCTAACTTGCTACATGCTAATTTGTGTTGGTTACAAACTATAATCGTATAGATTCCATATTTACTATTCCTGATAAACTATATGACGTAACTGTTCGATGCATGATCTCAATGGAAATCTTCATTTAATTTGACGGAACTCAATTGCATGGTCTGGCCCGTAAGGCAGTGAACCTAGTGTGTAAATTTCATTGGAAAATATGACCGGTAATGACTAAAACGAATAACCCCAAATACATTCGTAAAACTGGGATTTTCCCGCATCTGAAAATCATTAAAATCACCATAAATTATGTACATATCGAAATGATGCGTTCGAGGGCTCAAATCGAACCCGACTCGACGACCTGTAATGCTATGCAAATTTCTATTGGTTTCTGTACTGATGCTGTGACGATAATTGGGTCGGAGTGCGACTCTGGACTGCAGTCCAGAGCGACTCTGGTTACTATGTGCTGTCCCGTAATGTGTACCACCTCGTTTTATGAACTAGTATATTGTGGAACTCTAAAGTTTATTAAAGGTGAATCTGTTATTTAAATAACACGAGTGGTTTCATTCCGTTTCATCGTCGTTTGCTATTTAATTTGTAAATTAAAAGGGCAGGACGTATAACAGTCCAGAACAGATTCAGAAGTGACATACTAGTGTTAAATAGTGTAAAACTTTCGACGTACAGACACGATTGAGGATCCGTCTATTGCGTTGAATACCCTACTGAAAACCCTAGATTTCATTCAACTGTAGCGTCGCTAAAATCTGATCCCAACTGGGATTAAAATGCGTTGCGAAACGGACTTCCGATTCAGAGACCGGATTTCCAGCAGTGAACGCTTAAAATGAAATGGCCTTATCTAGTGATCCTGAAACCCGATTGACGTGAAAACAAATTTGATTGATAGATAATCACACATACTACTTATCCCATGTTCATTTTTTCACTAAATTTTGGCATATTATTTATGATAAATTATGCAAGTGGTAGGACACCGACACATGACATCCTAATACTGCTTTACATACTGTTTTTTTTATCACATCATTTGTATATGTTATTGCATTGGTAGCCTAGTGATCATGTGCATTACCCAGTGTTAGGTATTAGTGGTGATTGTGGCAAGTACGTTAGTATTCGTGCATGAGTGGATAAGTGAAAGTGACACGTACTTGTACACAATCAGTAAACCCTATTATTCTATTGCATTGTCGACGTCTGTGGGACGCGTGTAAGTGTGACTATAAGTGGTATGGGACACTTATGGAAGTTCTTGCACGGGTGTCACAGATAAGGTACCAGACACTGCTCATTTATCTTGAGTATTAGTCGGGACGTGCTTGATGGAGATCCTGTCTCCAGTTCTCGAGCAGACTTATCATGGACCGACCGGTATTTGAGGTTATGGTTGGCGTTTGATGTAGACCACGGGGTGTGGGGTAGTTTGAGTGTGGGTTCAACAGAATCTCGGGAGTCCCATGCCGGCTTATATATATGGAGATATATGGAGATTTACAGGGTACATGATTATTACCGTGAGTTACATGTTGGGCCTGTGGTCCCTTGCCCTTGGATCCTACCCTTGGGTGGAGGACACTCGCGAGTGGTTGACTCTCACACTTAGACTGACGATAGGCTTAGTGACATGTATATTGAGACTTAGAGACTGATAGGGATGATGGTATCGATATACATTTCTTACTGTGTTGACATTGTTTCCTGATTTAAAATCAGAAAAGCTTATGGGAAAAGCTTCAGAAAGGGGGCCACGTGCTTACACGTGACCAGCAGTCACGTATTGACACGTGACATATAAAAGCAGCGGAAAGAGCACATTGGTTCCCTGATCAAGTCTAGGAAAAGGCTTCAGAAGAGGTCACGTATTGGCACGTGACGCTCAAAGCAGCAGACTCGTCCTCCAGTTGAATCAAAGAAAGAGACCCCAGACAGGGGTCACGTGTTCACACGTGATGAAAGAACAACAACCAGAAGACAGAGAACAAAAAGAAAGAGGAAGGCTCATTCCAAGGGGGTCACGTGGTCACACGTGACCGGCTTTCAAAGCCCATTTTGTTAACAGAATTAAATTCTGAAGGAGATTTAAATCTTTCCAAAGGAAAGTGATTATCTGGGGCCGATCGAATTAAAGATTTAGAGGTGATTAAATATCATCTATCTATGGGAAAATCTCGGGTTTGGAAAGATTTTCCCTTTAAATCTAACCGAAATAACAAGGGAGAATCCCCGGATTTGAAATCCAATGGTGAATAAAATTCACCTAATAATCCAAAGGTCCAGAATGAATAATGGATGCAAATCAAATATCTCAACGAAGATTCGTCAAAAATTAATTGACTCGGCTGCTTCTCCTATAAATAGGAGCCAGGAGATACAAAAGAGGAGATATATACGCAGAGGGAGGAAAAAGGAGAGAGCCTTGATTACTTTGAGGAATTTGGAGCTTCTGCAAAGAAAAACCCTAGGTAAGAAAGGGAAGGCTTTTGAAGGAGGGAGAATTAAATTCTCAACAGAGTTTAACTCTGATAATATAAAACAGAAGAACATATTTCTTCTCTCTTTGATAGAGGATCTGCAAAGTGCACATCTCCCCTTTGGGTTGAGAATTTAATTCTCAATGGGTTGAGATCCTGCCATGCAGATCCAAAACATAGAGAGGGAATGGGAACATGAGAATCTAATTCTCACAGAACTATAGGAATTTAATTCCTTTAAAACAAAACTAGGGTTTGACCCTGTGTTATGGGAATTTAATTCCTTCAGAACAAAAAGAAACAGGGTTTAACCCTAATTAAGAACCTAGTTCTGTTGAAACAGCGGGAATTTAATTCCCTTAATCATAATTCTTTAAAATGGGAATTTAATTCCTTAAAAGCCTTTTTTTAGGGTTTAACCCTATTTAGTTCTTCATATTTATGAGGAATTTAATTCCTACAGAAAATTCAGAGTCTAACTCTATTCAGAATATAAATCTTCAAAAGGAAGTAGGATTTTAATTCCTCTGAAATTACTGTCAGGGTTTAACCCTACGAGGAATTTAATTCCTGGAAAAGATTAACAGATCCTCTAAACGGCATACATAGAGGCAGGGTCACGTGTCACCACGTGACCCCCCCAAGAGATCTACAGAAAGACCCTTCGAGGCAGCACCCCACGTGACCCACGTGACCCTCGGCAGAAGCTTTAACATATAAGCATTTAAAAGCCCGTCACGTGAGGGCACGTGATGCTCAGAAAGATGCGATAATCTCAGCAGAATAAATGAAGGGAGGGCGCTCTCACGTGTTGCCACGTGACCCCTCTTGCCTTAGTGTTTAACACTAAATTGGAACCCTCGAATCCAGTATTAAAATACTATTGGGCCTTAGTGTTCAACACTAATCAAAGAATTTTATTCGCAGTGTTCAACACTGATTACCTTAATATTTAACACTAATCTGAGATCTCCATTGCCAGTGTTCAACACTGATCTGTTTTAGTGTTTATGATAATTTGAAAGCCTTGTTGCTGGTGTTTAACACCAATTATCTTTTAGTGTTAAACACTAACTTCTCAACCTCATTCCCAGTGTTCAACACTAATTGCTCTGTAGTGTTTAACACTAGGCTTTGGCCCAATTGGCTAAATGGATAGAGGCAAAGCCTCTCCTTCAATGGACCAACAAGAAGCCAATATTCCAGACATGATAGGACTTAGCTCGAGCTAGGCCATGAGTCTTCAATTCGTAATTAACTGGGCTAATGGGCTCATAACATAATTAATCGGTCTTGAACCCAAATTGGGCCAAGGACTACTTAAGCCATTCCGGTTCTAGGGTACATCTCTTCACTCCTTTGATACTTGGCATTGTAATCCCTCAATGTCTTCAAAGAGGTGACGGGTCCCGACGACCACCCATGATACGGACTGTGGGGTCCTTAAACCCATGTCTAATGCAAAATTCCTGGTTACGTGGAACGCGGATAACGTCACTCTTTGACCCCGTGGAAAACGTCCAGAGCGGAGCCTGGTCCTCGCCTAGCACGGCAGTGAACCCGTGTGAAGCATCCAGAGCACATACCGGACTGTGGAGTCCTTAAACCCACGGACTATGACGTCCTTAACCTTGACCGAGATGTCTTAAAACTAACAATGGACCGCAATGTCCTTAAACTACCCGTGGACCGCAATGTCCTTAAACTATCCGTGGACCGCAATGTCCTTAAACTATCCATGGACCGCAATGTCCTTAAACTACCCATGGACCGCAATGTCCTTAAACTACCCATGGACCGCAATGTCTTTAAACTAGAACAATAGAGCCCCATATGCCCTTTTGTCGGATCTAAACGGTCCCGTTTAAGTTGATCTTAGCCTTTAAGATGGCTAACGTATCCTTAAACCTTCAAACAGACTGGACTATGAATCCTCCCAATTGACTCTGGCTCGAGGGTACATCTCTGAACTCCTCTGACATCCGTCGTTGTAATCCTTCAACGTCGTCAGAGAGGTGACGGGTCCCGACGGCCACACATACGATGGACCACTATGTCCCTAAACTGGAACAATAGAGCCCAAATGCTCTTTTGTCGGATCTAAACGATCCCGTTAAGTTGATCTTAGTCTCAACGTTAGACTAACGTATCCTTAACAAACGTTTGAGTTGATCTCAGCCGCAAGTATGGCTGACGTATCCTCAAACCAAACCCCCAAACCCAAATCTAAGATAAACACGGATTTGGACTAGTCCACGCCCTACGGGCGACGACATAACTCAGTCTCCGTAAACAATCCACGGGCAATAAAAACAAAATAAACACCCACGACACGAAGTGACCATCTGGAGAAGGAGAAAGTTGTTACCGCGATGCGGTAGCGTAATTAACTGCGGGGGCTTGCGCCTGCAGGGAAGAGCGTCCCCACAATCAAAAACCCCTCAAATGAGGGGGAATCTGACGAAGTCTGCTACATCGGCCACATCCGTCTAAACCTTCGATACACGGTGCCAGCGATCGACTTGGCATCTTCGGAGAGGTGGACGGATAGCACCAATTAGCATCTGCCCCGAACCTCAGGCACGGACGCCCGAGCCCAGGCCGCCGTTCGGAGGGGAACAGATTCTGGCACGCCCGGTGGGACCTCTTCCTCTTTCCACTCCACACTTCGTGTGTCGTGATTCGCGAACCAATCGCGGTTCGCTAATGGTTGCCCTTGGGTTTCAAGATACTAAGAATTGGCGTCTTGCTTATTGCAGAAAAGCGAAGGATCGATGGCTTCTACTTCTGCGAAATCCTCCAACTGCTCAGACTGCAATTGCGACCAACGCTTTACCTCGCCAGGAGGTATAGTCTATGGACCCCAAGCTGCTTCGTTGTTCACAATGCCGGTGGACCAGGTGAATAAAGCCATTACCGGATTGTTCTTTGGGACTATACTCCCACCATCAAGCTTAGCGGCGCCGGTGCTGACAAAGGAAGCTCTCAAGAAGTCGGTCTTTGATCGTCTTACCCCTGCCGCGGCTCCTCTCAACGAGTCGCCCAACGTCAACGCCTCGGTCTTCTCTAGAATAGGCCAGAAATCCTGCGAACTCATCATGGGGCCTACAATCTCAGAGAAGGCTGCTTCTAAGAAAGTGACCGCTCCTGCTCCCAAAATCGCCAAGGCGGCTTCTCCGGCCAAAAAGCCGGTCTTTACAAGATTGGCGGCTTCATCTCCCGCTCCTGCTGCCCAAAGGACATCGGTCTTTGATAGGCTAACACCAACAGTGACCCCCCACCCACGCAGGGGGCAAGATGAAACCATTCTTACCGCTGACCCAACGCCGTCCGCTCGACACGCTCGACGTCGCCATTGGCGCCGAGTAAGGAAGGCTGGGGGCAACTCCCCCTCCGGGTTGACTCCATCAGCCCCGATGGTAGAAGTTAATGCTGCCGTTCCAACTGGGAACAGGTTCGAAATGCTAAATAAGGTGCGAAGGAATTCCCCTACTGCAGTGCTAAAGAGGTCTCCTCCCCCATCAAAAAAGGTTGTGGAAATAGAATCAGAACAGCCCCGATCTCCTCAACGGCTGTCGTCCAAAATCTATAAGGTTTGGCGGCAGGCCCGAGACTCGATCATCGATCCAAACTTCTCCCGCCAGCACAAGAAGCTGAAAATCCAACCGGAGGCTGGTCACCAGGCTAAATCCCGAAAGGATGTCTGGACGCCCACCTCAACGGCCCCCTCAACCTCCATGGCTCATAAAAGGAGGAAGCCAAAGAAGACCCCCCAGCGTGCAACGACAGCTAAAAGCACTAAGCCCAGACGCCCTAAGTCTGGGGGCATGGTGGTGCACACTGTCTACATGGCCTCTGGAAAGGAGGAAAGCCGCACTTCTACAGGCCACCGACCGCTTACCCGATCCGTGACGAAAGCCCAGGAGCAGCAACAAAAGCTCCAGGAAATGATGAATGCTATGGCCGCACTTACCGGGCCAAAAGAAAGCCCAGAAACGTCCTCAGACGCACGCCAGGAGGAAGAAACCGACGCTGAATTCCTTCGCCGGATACTGGAGAAGAAAGACAAAGAGGCTGCCAAACAGGCAGCCAACATACAACGTATGGGCCTTCTCTTCCAAGATATGATAGGAATGATGATCCAACAGGACTTACCCGCCGAGGATCCCCCAATCGTTCTTGAAGATGACCGAGGAGAAACGTCAAATCCACCACCAACCCTATCAACGGCCAAGGAGGAGGCAATCTCTAAGGCTGACTTGGTTGACTACATAGCCCAGCAAATCCGGGTTCACCATGCGACCGAGGCAGCTGGTCAAGTCGTAAAAACGGGGCGGCCTTATCCGAGCTGGTACGACCAAATCAAATACCCTCAAGGCTATACGATACCAAAATTCCACGTGTATAAGGGGACCGGCAACCCCCATCAGCTTGTCGCCCAGTTCCGGGCCCTCTGCGGTAACACCGGCGGCGATGATAAACTGCTGCTCCGCCAGTTCGTGGGCAGCTTATCAGAAACGGCGTTCGAATGGTATTCGGAACTCCCGAACGATTCTATCAAAACGTTCGCTGAAATGGAGCTGTTGTTCACTCAACGATTCGCAAGTGCCAGCGAACGCACTCCAATAACTGCATTGATTAACGCCAGGGTAAAACCAGGCGAAACCTGGGTCCAGTATGCTATACGCTGGCGAAATTTGTGGTCGAGATGCGAGCAACGCATTGAGGAAGCACCCGCAGTGGGCATGTTCGTGGGAACCCTAGACCCCCACGCAACTATCTCCCAGTTTATGATGTTCTTTAAGCCAACCACATTCCAGGCTTTAATTGACAAGTTGGCTCAGATGGACCAGATGGGTCATAGACCACCTCCCCCGAAGTCGGAACCTCGGAATGACAAGGGTAAAGGAAGGGCAACCTTCGTCGCGAATGCCCAACAGCAACCTAACTCCCCGAAACCGGCAGATCAACTGGAAGAAAGACGCCGGTATTATAATGAGAAGATGAAACGTCCCTACTCGTTCCCACGGGACAAGACGAAACGGTTATTTGAGCTGGCAGTACGCAACAGACTTATAAACTTGCCAAATCCAAGGCGACCGCCACAACCCATTGAGGTGAATAACCCCAACTATTGCCCTTAGCATCAAGCGGTAAGCCATCCGATTGAGGATTGCTTCATTTTCAAAGGATGGATTGAAGATCAATACCTCCAGGGGAAATTTGTACTATCCGAAAAGTGGAAGGTGAACCCACCACAACCGCATACTCCGAAGAAAGCAGATACACCGGGGGCAACCTGCTCCTTTATCGAAGAAGCTCCATGGGAGGCCGTGCTATCAACTAAAACCAAAAGAATGCTGAGAGACCTTCATGCGTGCCCCGCGATCAGATGGGAGGACCCTCTTGAACCTCAAGTTATCGAAGGGATGTTGAAGCCCCGCCCAACTACGAAGACTCGCGATAATGGCCCAAATACTCACGCCCAACCGTCAAAATCTTCGAAGAAAAAGAAGAAGAAATCCAAGAAGCCCGGAGACGAGCACACGAACTTGCAGAAGCAAATTGACGCGCTGGAAGAATACAATCAAAAGGCATGAACTCCTGTCACACTGCGAGAGTTCCTCAACCACATCTTTCAAGAGGGAGATGATGAAGAGAGCTCATCGGGTGAATCCGAAGAGTATGTGGCAAGTTGTAACGTAATCTCCCACTCGTTTATCGACGATGAGAAAACTCCTGGCACTAAGAAGCTGGAGACGGAGCCCGAACCAGAGCGTGAGTGGCAAACAAATGAAATGATCAATGCCTTTCTAGATGAGATTCGTCTAAAGAGTAAAGCGGATCAGGAGCGTGAGATGGCAACGTCAGAAGGAACCAAAGGCGGGAGACTGAACGAAAGAGTTGAACTACCCCTGCCAGAGCAAAAGGCATCCGAAGTAGACAAGAAGATATTCAAGACGAGGAAAAGGTTTGCCAAAGCCATGTCAATGGGAATGAAGCTACCACCCTCGGAAGGAAACACGCACGATGGGGCGGAGAGGCACCCTGATTATTGCGCATATCATCGGAAAATCTCACACCCCACGGAGGAGTGCGACGCCTTTAAGATATGGTGGCAAGGATATGTTGCTCGCCGGCAACATGTCAAGCGCATGAAATGCAAGATCCGTCGGGAGCAAAGAAGCACTGTCGAAGGGCACAACAGAACTACTGGTAACTGTTATATGGCTCACGCCGAGGGGTCACAAGTTCTCACCTTTGGGAGCGACTCTGATGAAGAAATGGCTCTAGGCCCTCTCTTTAAAGAATCCGTTTTAGGGAAAGAGGAGAAATCGGAAGCCTGCGAAAACATTCAGCTGCGCAATCGCACACTCCCAGAAAAGAATCTCGGGCCCGCGAATAGAAAAGATAAGGGAAAGGAAAAGGTCACTGAGGATATCACTTTAGATGACCAAGTCATGAAAGAACTAACTACCAAAGACCCTCCCAGGAAGGGCAAGGTGGACTATAACATCCTCGCGCACCTAAGGAAGCTACCTTCTCAGCTTAGCATTCTCGATGCCCTCCTATTATCAAAAGAAGCGCGAGACTCACTAATCAAGGCGTTACAAGAACCTGAGCAATTCCAAGCCTTCCTCTCCACTGAAAAGATGAAGGATGAACTGGAGGAAGTACATACGGCCGATATCACTTTCGGTGATGAAGACCTCCTTCTCGGGACGTGCGACCACAACCGTCCCCTATATGTCTCCGGATACTGCCATGATATCAAGATAGGCAAGATCCTGGTGGATAATGGATCCTCCATCAATCTCCTTAATGTTCGGGTGTTGAAGGAAATCTGCATGAGTGTGCAACACCTCGCTTGTGACAAAATTACCTTCTCCGGTTTCGATTCACAATCGTCACGGACTCTCGGATCTGTGATACTAACATTACGCTTTGGACTTCTCGTCACGAACATCAAATTCCATGTCATCGACGCCAAGACTTGCTACAACGCCTTGCTCGGTCGTCCTTGGCTATACGAGTACAACATCATCCCTTCTACACAACATCAGTGTATGAAGTACTTTAAAGATGGTTTCGAGTATACTGTAACAGGTGAGTTGAACCCATTTTCCGTGAATGAAGTCCGCAAATACGAAGATGCGAAGTACTTTTTGCCAGATTTCGAGGATACAGAAAAGTGTCGCGACCCGGAGAACAAAGCCGCCGCCACCATCCCTGTTTTCGGGAGAGATACCGAAGAAGAGGAAGAGATAGTTTATGCAGGGCCATCTCAACGCAACAACCTGGGGACGCCCGCCCCCATGCTGGTCTTCGGAAGTGATTCAGAGGATGAAGTCAATGCTGTGTTCTCCAATCGGCTGTCAATACAAGCACCCCCTGGCGATGACCATAGTTTGCAAATCACCATGGTACCGCGAGAACACTACAAGGATCTCGACACGCTGCAAGCTCATAATGTGCAGGACCTGCGAACATTTTACGTCCCTCCCAGGCAGAGGGGTGAGAAAGTGATCCTATTCTACCGATCCTCAGAGTCGAAAGTAGAGAAAGAGATCTGGCATGGCGCGGATGCTACACCTGACAGGCTCCAACCCATCCGTCTGCCTAGATACTATACAAATGGATTAAAGAAGCTATTGAAGCGCCAGGGAATACCTTAAAACAGACTGTTCAGCAGGCTCGGTTCTACAACAAGATTTGGGATGTCCCCGGAACTCAACGCAAATTGCCCAACGGGAAAATAGAAACACTCGGGCTTGGATACGCGAGAGCGGGAAAATAGGAACGGGCCCACAGTAGCTACGCCATATATACTTTTGATGAAGAAGAGGACGCCTCGTCAGGAGATGCCAACCCCTCATCAAAACCAGACCCCGCGATTGAAGCACCGAGTCTGTCGTTTGAAGAACGAACGGACAGGCCTATCAGGAAAATGGATCAGAAGGCTCGGGAAAACCACAACCGCGAGATGGCCATCTACGAGAAGGCCAGGACGCAACGTCTATTTCAACAGGCTCCAAAAGACAAAGATGCTCATCTTTGTCAACCCGTTGTACGAAAGGCCCAATGCGGAGACGGAAATAAATTAAGAAGTGGGAAGAGGAGCCGACAACAACGACGCAGGATTAGAGGGTCACGGGTACTGCACGGCTCGGATTCGTCCCTCATGGAGAAGATGAGTCGAGCGTACTCCTTCCCCCGAGACAAGACGGAGAGGTTACTCAAGCTCGCTTTAAAACATCAAATGATCGCGCTTCCGGAGTCTAGACACCCTGAGCAAGCTAACAAGGCTTCTCGTTTGAGCTATTGCTCTTATCACCGAGCCATAGGACATCCTACCGAAGACTGCTTCACCTTCAAGAACTGGGTCGAGGACCAGTACCAACGGGGCAGATTCGCTTTATCCAACGGCTGGAGGGTAACGCCGCCACAAAAGCATGAACCCAAGGCCGCAAGAGCAGAACCGGATCCACCTCGGTCCTGGGAGCGGATTCGCACCTGTTATACGATTACGATATTAAAAGAAGAGCCCGAGAACGTGGATGACCTTCCCTGGTGCTTTGAGAACAGCGATGATGAGGTGGTCTCAGAATTTCCGCCAGCTCCAAAAGAATTGGAAGACGGTATACATACTACTGCAGATAACCTCAAGAAGATTGAGTTGGGATCGGCAGATGACCCGCGACCGACATTTGTCAGCGAGCTGCTATCTGAAGAAAGGGTGGCCGCGTTAAAGAACGTGCTTCTGCGGCATAAAGACTGCTTCGCGTGGAACTACTCCGAGATGCCAGGTTTAGATCCGGAGGTTGCTGTGCATAAATTAGCAATATCCCCAGATATCAAGCCAGTCAAGCAGGCGCCAAGAAGGATGCGACTCGAGCTTGAGATGAGCATCAACGCCGAAGTTAAGAAGCTGATCGATTCTGGATTTATCCAAGAAGTCCAATATCCCGATTGGATCGCCAATATCGTCCCGGTAATGAAGAAGAATGGGACGGTACGCATATGCGTGGATTTCAGGGATCTCAATAAAGCCTGTCCAAAGGATGATTTCCCAGTACCGGTAACCGAGCTAATGATAGATAACACGTCCACTCACGAGGTTTTCTCCTTTATGGACGGTTCGTCAGGATACAATCAGATAAAAATGCATCCCGAAGACCAGAAGCACACCGCTTTCCGAACCCCTTTGGGTATATTCTGCTAC
Source organism: Agapanthus africanus (assembly GCA_030015575.1). Lineage (NCBI taxonomy): Eukaryota > Viridiplantae > Streptophyta > Magnoliopsida > Asparagales > Amaryllidaceae > Agapanthus > Agapanthus africanus. Next base: position 15,315,966 of record JASDDO010000014.1, read on the forward strand.
AGGGTTATGCCCTTTGGTCTAAAGAACGCTGGCGCTACCTATCAAGGGGCCATGACGAAGATCTTCGACTACCTCATACATGACATCGTCGAGTGCTATATTGATGACCTCGTAGTAAAGAGCATGTCATACGAAGAGCATTTAAACCACCTGGAGACTGTATTTCAACGCCTTCGGCAATATAATTTGAAAATGAATCCCCTCAAATGCGCGTTTGGAGTCTCCTCGGGCAAATTCCTGGGATTCATCGTTCGACACCGAGGTATTGAAATAGACCCGTCAAAGATTAAAGCGATCATGGAAATGCCTCGGCCGAGAACCCTCAAATAGCTGCGGTCTCTCCAAGGGAAGCTCGCATACATCCGGCGATTTATCGCCAATCTTTCAGGCAAATGCCGTCCTTACAGCCACCTGATGAAAAAGGGAACTCCATTCGTTTGGGATCATAAATGCCAAGGTGCACTAGACGAGATCAAGTAGTACCTGCAGAACCCTCCGGTGTTAGCCGCGCCGGTCAAGGGAAAGCCCCTCATTCTTTATACGACCGCCCTCGAAGGTTCCTTGGGCGCATTATGGGCACAAGAGAACGATCAGGGGAAAGAGAGAGCACTCTACTACTTAAGTCGAGTTCTACTGGGGCAGAAAGCAACTACTCTCCCATTGAAAAACATTGCTTGGCCTTAATCTTCGCGGTAACAAAGCTCAGGCACTATGCGTTGGCGCATGAAGTCCGTCTTATTTCAAAAGTGGACCCCCTTAAATACTTGATGTCAAAAGCCATATTGACGGGACGACTCGCTAAGTGGGCCCTGCTCTTGATGGAGTTCTCGATAGCGTATCAACCTTTCAAGGCAGTGAAAGGCCAGGCCATTGCCGATTTCCTCGCTGAGCACCCGATACCGGCCGATTCTCCTCTGAACTGTGATTTGCCGGACGAGCATGCATTTGATGCGATTGGCGGCGGTAGCACCCGATGGGAACTCTATTTCGATGGAGCGTCCTCCGTAAAGAAACAGAAACAAGGTATCCCAATGATCAAATCGGGGATAGGCCTCATCTTTGCGACTCCACAAGGAGGGATAATGCGCTTCGCCTTCTCCTTAACAGAGCCGAGGACAAACAATGAAGCTGAATACGAAGCTCTGATAGCGGGCCTCGAAATCGCCATCGACTTGGGAATTGAAGACCTCCTTATATACGGGGATTCTCAACTGGTTGTTAGTCAAGTAAATGGTGATTACCAAACGTGCAAACCGGAGTTGGTGAGGTACGGAGAAAAGGTGCAACAACTATTGACCCAAATTCCCTCCTATACTTTGGAGAACATACCACGCGCGGAAAACAACAAAGCAGACTCGTTAGCCAAACTTGCTAAAGAACTGACGGACGAAAACCTCGATGATGTAAGAATCGTGGTACAAAGCCGTCGAGTGCTTGCCCCGGCAGAAATACCTCCGGAATTATATAAAGAAAAGGGAGCGACTGAGCAGACGACCCTACAGATAAAAGACCGTGAGAAGGCTGAGGACTGGAGGGAAGTCTTCGTAGACTACTTTAAGTCCCACCGAATGCCCAAAGATACATCCTCAAGGCATCAGCTCATGAAACGAGCTCTATCTTTCACCTTCGTCAACGATACTCTATACAAGAGATCGTTTGATTCTCTATGGCTGAGATGCTTAGGACCTGATGAAGCGGAAAGAGTCATTCAGGAAGTCCACGACGGACTTTGCGGTTCTCACCAAGCAGGCCCAAAGATGAAGTTAAAAATTAAACGGATGGGTTACTATTGGCCCACGATGATCCAGGACTGCCTCGAGTATGCGAAGCAATGCCACTCGTGCCAGATTCACGGAGACTTTATCCACCAACATCCGAATCCACTACATCCAACGGTGGCTAGTTGGCCATTCGAAATGTGGGGGACTGACATAGTCGGCCCCATCGAACCAGCATCGTCAAAGGGACATCGTTTCATCTTGGCGACGACTGATTACTTCTCCAAATGGGCAGAGGCAGTACCGCTGAGGGAAGTGAAGACGGAAAATATCCTCCATTTCTTCAAGACGCACGTCATGTATCGGTTCGGAACCCCACGGCGGATTATCTCCGACAACGGGCCAGCCTACAGAAGCCATAAGATTAGCCGCTTCGCGCAACAGCAAAATATAGACTGGAGATATTCTTCAGTTTACAACCCACGAACTAACGGTCTGGCCGAGGCCTTCAATAAGACCTTGACGAAGATCATAAAAAAGACCGTTTCCCGGAATAAGAGAGACTGGCACGAGAGGCTGCAAGAAGCCCTTTGGGCTTATCGAACTACATTCAAGACGGCCACGATCACAACGCCGTACGCGTTGGTATTTGGGACGGAAGCAGTACTCCCCCTCGAGATAGAGCTACCCTCTCTACGAGTGGCGTTCCACCACGAGCTGACGGACGAAGAAAACGCTCACCTTCGGCTTGAGGAGCTTGATGCCCTCGACGAAACCCGGCTCATGGCGCAACAACGTCTAGAAGCTTACAAAGCGAAGATGACGCGCTCGTATGAAAGGTTGACCAGGCCGAGGACATTCCGCCAAGGCGAACTCGTGCTAGTGGTCAAAAGACCTATGATCTCCAATCGTGCCAAGCGGGGAAAATTTGAGCCAAACTACGAAGGCCCTTACATCATAGACAAGGTCTACCAGGGTGGAGCCTATCTACTCGTGGACATGCACGGTGAAAGGCCTTTCAGGCCAATAAACGGCCGCTTCTTAAAGAAATACTATGCTTGATAAGCCATAGCCTGGGTCAATGATAGATGACGACGACTATGTCCGCTCGCTATCTTCCTAGGCTCAGACTTTACAAGCAGCAGCTGGCCTTCCCATAACGATGGACCGAAACGTCCTTAAACTATCGACGGACCGAAACGTCCTTAAACTATCGACGGACCGAAACTTCCTTAAACTATCGACGGACCGTAACGTCCTTAAACTAACGACGGACCGAAACGTCCTTAAACTATTGACGGACCGAAACGTCCTTAAACTAACGACGGACCGAAACGTCCTTAAACTAGCGACGGACCGAAACGTCCTTAAACTATCGACGGACCGAAACGTCCTTAAACTAACGACGGACCGAAACGTCCTTAAACTATCGACGGACCCAAACGTCCTTAAACTAGCGACGGACCGAAATGTCCCTGAACTACTACCGCAACATCCTTGGGCTGACGAAAAAAAAAAGAAAAAAAAAGAAATATATAAAATAAAAACGGTATGTCCATAAGCAAAATGGGCACGGATGAAAACCCGAAAGGGCTCCGTGAGTAAAAACAGCAGGACTACCGGCGAGTGTTTGTGAAAACCCGAAAGGGCGCAACCTCGTTAAAAAGACACTTATAGGGTCCTCTCGACCTTGTAAGGAGAAACCACCTGCGTGAGATCCCTACGACTCACAAAGGAGCAACACACTTAGGGATCCTCATGATTCCTAAGGAGAAAGTACACTTACGAGATCCTCACGACTCGTAAGGAGAACTCTCTTATGGGACCCTTACGGCTCATAAGATTTGAAAGTCTTAAGTTACAGAGACCTAAACCTGTGCTTAAGCAATCCTCCACAATCTTCGATATTGCCCTACAAAGGACTCAATACTGACCCTTGTATACAATCCACGGGCGCGAATAAACATTTCCCCAGCAAAGTCCAACCCTTGTAGGTCCTCTCGATCCATAAGGAGAAAGCCCTCTTGTGGGATCCTTACGACTTACAGAGGAGCACACACTTAGGAATCCTCACGATCCCTAAGGAGAAAATACACCTGCAAGATCCTCACAACTTGTAGGGAGAAATACCTTTGTGAGACCCTTACGGCTCATGAAGTCAAAAGCCTTGGTCGACAGGACCCTTAACCCTGTTTGCTGAGCCACCTTTGTTCGTCATCGACAAAGGCAAATGATGATTCGCTCCTGGCAACATTCCAGTTGTAGCGGTGATGATGCCGAAATCGGTGCCTAAAATCCAGGCTGGCAGCGAAAAAGCTAGCAAGCCACACATGCCTACAAAATAGCCGAAATGATGGGGCAACTTGCAATAAAAAGCAGCAAGTAAAAATGAAGGCATGAAAAATAACCGAAATGATGGGGCAACTCGCAATAAAAAGCAGCGAGCAGAAAATAAATAAATAGCCAAAATGATTGGGCACCACGAAAAATAGCCGAAATGATGGGGCAATCGCGACCTTCGCGATATAAAAGCTGAAATGATAGAGCATCGCGGAAAAAGAAATAAAATAAAAGTGAAATCCTCGCCCTACAGGTGACGTTACATCTACCCCTGTATACAATCCAGGGACGCAAACAAAGAAGGGATCATACTCCTTCCCCATGTTTCATCATAAGGAGAAGCCAAATCTCGACGATTCACAGATAGCCTAGAGATCATCTCGTCGTTCGTCTCATGGCAGCAAACACAACATCAAGCGAAACGGAACAGCGGCAACTCCCAGTTCCATGACTCGACGATGTATTCCTACAGAGAGTCAAACCCCAATCCCGTGAAATGCGGATACAATCAGCAAAATTCCTGGTTACGTGGAACGCGGATAATGTCACTCTTTGACCCCGTGGAAAACGTCCAGAGCGGAGCCTAGTCCTCGCCGAGCACAGCAGTGAACCCGTGTGAAGCATCTAGTGCAAAATTCCTGGTTACGTGGAACGCGGATAATGTCACTCTTTGACCCGTGGAAAACGTCCAGAGAGGATCCTGGTCCTCGCAGAGCACGGCAGTGAACCCATGTGAAGCATCCAGAGCGGAGCCTAGTCCTCGCCGAGCATGGCAGTGAACCCGTGTGAAGCATCTAGTGCAAAATTCCTGGTTACGTGGAACGCGGATAATGTCACTCTTTGACCCCGTGGAAAACGTCCAGAGCGGATCCTGGTCCTCGCAGAGCACGGCAGTGAACCCGTGTGAAGCATCCAGAGCGGAGCCTAGTTCTCGCCGAGCACGGCAGTGAACCCGTGTGAAGCATCTAGTGCAAAATTCCTGGTTACGTGGAACGCGGATAATGTCACTCTTTGACCCCGTGGAAAATGTCCAGAGCGGATCCTGGTCCTCGCAGAGCACGGCAGTGAACCGTGTGAAGCATCCAGAGCAGAGCCTAGTCCTCGCCGAGCACGGCAGTGAACCCGTGTGAAGCATCTAGTGCAAAATTCCTGGTTACGTGGAACGCGGATAACGTCACTCTTTGACCCCGTGGAAAACGTCCAGAGCGGATCCTGGTCCTCGCAGAGCACGGCAGTGAACCCGTGTGAAGCATCCAGAGCGGAGCCTAGTCCTCGCCGAGCACGGCAATGAACCCGTGTGAAGCATCTAGTGCAAAATTCCTGGTTACGTGGAACGCGGATAATGTCACTCTTTGACCCCGTGGAAAACGTCCAGAGCGGAGCCTAGTCCTCGCCGAACACGGCAGTGAACCCGTGTGAAGCATCTAGTGCAAAATTCCCGGTTACGTGGAACGCGGATAATGTCACTCTTTGACCCTGTGGAAAACGTCCAGAGCGGATCCTGGTCCTCGCAGAGCACGGCAGTGAACCCGTGTGAAGCATCCAGAGCGGAGCCTGGTCCTCGCCAAGCACGGCAGTGAACCCGTGTGAAGCATCCTGAGCAAATACCGGACTGTGGAGTCCTTAAAATCCACGGACTATGACGTCCTTAACCTCGACCGTGATGTCTTAAAACTAACGATCAACCACCCAGATTTCCTACGGATTTTGCCTTGGTTTAAGGGTACATCTCTTCACTCCTTTGATACCTGGCGTTGTAATTCTTCAACGTCTTCAAAGAGGTGACGGGTCCCTGCAACCAAACATCGGACTGTGGAGTCCCTAAATCCACGGACTATGAGGTCCTTAACCTTGACCGTGATGTCTTAAAACTAACATCGGACTGTGGAGTCCCTAAATCCACGGACTATGAGGTCCTTAACCTTGACCGTGTGTCACGCCCCGCTTCCCAAAATACGGAATACGAGGGGTAGACAAGGCCAGCCATGCTCCTACGGTCAAGGAAATGTCTTGCCGTAGTCACACTTCGGCTTCTAGTTTATCATGGTAAACAGTAAAGATGCGCAGGTAATGAGAAATACAGTAACTGAAAGGAACAATATGAAGACTGACCTGAAGTGGAACAAACAAATGTAACTCGGAATGGCAAGACAAGAAATCTGTGATGCACTGGTCCAGCCTAAATCTTCTCCTCATACTGAGCATGCATACTCAGGTCGTCAGAGCGACGCAACAACAATATTATTATAATAAGATAAAACAGGTAAGTGAGGTAATACCAGTATAAGAACAGTGCAAGTAATCACTATGTCACTATATGATGCAGAATATGTTCTGTGTCCCTATCGGTCTCTAGGTCATGTTTGAAATAACATAGTGGAAGGAGGATCATGTTTAACAGGAGTCTCGTACATACCCGAGACAACGGCCCACATGCCCGGGACATAACCCTGTCAGCCGGATCGCTAGATCCTGTCCTACACGAATAAATATCACGGTTCGAATGATCATCCTCTAAACACGGTCCCGCTAAACACGATACTCTTTCCACTTTGATTTCCCCTTTTTCCCCAGGTTACACTATTTAAGATATTGATCTAGTTGTGTACAAGTATACCAATGGCACGGTTTTATCACTGTTCACTGTATTTATCACTGTCACGAATATTCACTTTCCATTGAGCACGATTTTATCACTGTTCACTGTATTTATCACTGTCACGAATATTCACTTTCCATTGGTGTACTTGTCACTCCTAAACCAATATCTATCACGCACGATAATGCAATGTCCACACGCACTAACACTGAATATATGGCAAGGGTATGATATATGTGTATTGTATACTACCAATAAGCTCTATATGTTATGAATCAACATGCATGTTATGAACTAAAATAAATTGCACAAATTAATATGTTACGAATTCGGCAAAAATGATGTAAGTAAAATATATAGAACAATCAGTCAGTAATTCATCAAAATTGGTTTCAGTTCAATCGGGATTCCGGTTCTCAAGATATAGCTGTTTCATTTTAAGTGCTCGCGGCTGGAAATTCAGTTTCAGAACTGAACATCCGTTTCGCGACACGAATTGCACCCAGTTAGGCTCAGAATTGAGCAATGTTACTGTTGAGTGAAATCTAGGGTTTTCAATAGAGTATTCAACGCAACAAAGGGATCATCAATAGCAGTTCTGTATTAAAAGTTATGTTATGTACAAGGTGCTGGTGTAAGAGGGATCACTGCAGAAACTGCAGAACACCACGGTATTCTAAAATACAAATTAAATATCAAATGAAAGTGAAACGACACGGGACTAGATTCAAGGGTTAGCTAACTAAATTCTCTACGCGAACATATAAGGTTCCGCTCATTTTCAGTTTAAGGAAGGGGTGTACAGGTGTTTCCAAGATGAGAATTGACAGCCAATGCTGCTCTGGACTGCAGTCCAGAGCCGCACTCCGAACCAATTTCCGTCATATTTTTAAAGCAGAAACATACTAAAAATTATATGGAGTTCTAGTTTGTCGAGTCGGCTTCGATATGAGCCCTCGAACGCAACATTCCGATGTATAATCAATTTACTATGATTTTTACAAGATTCAGGTGCAGAAATTTACAGATTCGACGGATCTAAATGGGGATGACATTTCACGGTGTTAGGATCCGTATTTTCAAGCGAACTTTTAACACAATATTCATTATCAATCGGGCCATCAGTCGTGATTAGTTTCCGTCAATTTAAAGGGTGTTTTCAGTTCGTGTTTTTGCATCGAACACTTATAATAATATAGTATCGCAATCGAAATGAGCGTATAATAGCATGAAGCAAGTAAAAACTTGCCTGGTAACGTCTTGGGGTCGCGAGGCAGTAACGTTGTCACGAACGTGTAGGTGATGCATGCTCCCACAACTCTTGATGATACGGTCCTTCGGGTCTTCTCTTTGACGTCCCGATCTCCCGCGGAATGTCCGGTCTCCATCTCGTCGCCGGAAGGGCACCATATCGCCGACGTCTTTTACGGGCTCCCACCTCAATGCCGAGGCAACTCGGACACGAAGTTGGCTAGTCGACGCGCCCAAGATTTGATATAGAATGTATTGGATTAACTTGAAATCCTAAGCTTTTGATTCACATCTCATGTGAGGGTTAAAGTTAGGAAGAATGATCACCATCATTTTTCTTTCTCTCTTCTTATGAACTTGTTATGATACACTTATCATAATTTTGTTAAGGAATTGAATGCCTTGATTTCACATCTCATATGAAGGTATTTATAAGAAGAAATGGAGGAGAGAATAATTTCATTTATAATTAAAAAGTTTAAGCATGATAGAAAAAAGAAAGAAAAGAATTTAGCACTAATTAAAGCATGCATTATGAAAGAAGTATCATGCTTAATTAGTACATCCACTTCAACAAACAAGCTATCATGCTTATACTTTTCAATTTACACCTCACTTATTTATTTTCACAAAATAAATGATGTCATAATTATGTCATTATGAGGTGGCATCTTCTAGAAGGTATTTTGTAACAATTACAAAAATACCCCTCCTCCGTATACCGTATACCGTATACTGTATACCCGTATCCGAATTCCGAAAAATACGAATACCATTAATCCAATAATATAATACCGGTATCCGTCCAGTATTATCCTTCCGATTATTATTCCTGTAACAATTACCGATCATAACCGAAAACCTGAGGAAATGGAAAGTTGGGCTGAGGGTTTTTAATATTTTGGGTTAGGAATTTTAAAATAAAACAAATATAAATAAATTTTGTAAGAAACAAAATACGGATATTAGCGTACAAAAGGAGCTGGGTATTACATCATACCACCCTTACAAAAAATTTCGTCCTCGAAATTTAACAAGGATACAAAAAACAAAGGTACTAAACAAAGAGATGTGGATAACGATAACGGATGTCTTCCTCCCGCTCCCAGGTGGATTCTCCTGGGGAACGACCGTCCCATGACACTCGGACTAAAGGAATGATCTTATTTTTCAGCACTTTCTCTCTGCGGTCGAGAATGGTAGTAGGCTGCTCCTCGTACGATAAGTCAGTACCCAAAACTAGCTCTGAATGGCCCAGGACATGGCTCTCATCCCGAACATAACGCCGTAATTGTGACACGTGGAAGGTATTGTGCACACCAGCTAGTGATGGAGGCAAGGCGAGTCGATAGGCCACCTCTCCTACCCGCTCTAGCACCTCAAAAGGTCCGATAAAGCGGGGACTAAGCTTTCCCCGACCTCCGAACCTGATAACTCCACTAGTAGGGGAAATCTTCAAGAACACATGACCTCCAACTTCGAACTCGAGTGCCCTTCTGCTGGCATCTGCCCAACTCTTCTGTCGATCCTGAGCCGCCTTGATACGCTGTCTGATCATTTGGACTTTGTCGACTGTCTGAACAATGAGTTCGGGGCCCAGTAGTCTTCGTTCTCCCACATCATCCCAACATACCGGGGATCGACATTTCCGCCCGTATAGTGCTTCAAAGGAGCCATCTGTATACTAGCCTGATAACTATTGTTGTAAGAAAACTTGACTAAGTGCAGATGGTCCTCCCAGGAACCCTGAAAGTCCAACATACAGGCTCTCAACATATCCTCGAGTGTCTGAATCGTACGCTCGGATTGTCCATCCGTCTGTGGGTGATAAGCTGTGCTGAAATTAAGGCGGGTTCCCAAACTCTCCTGTAAGCTCTTCCAGAAGTGCGACAAGAATCTCGTGTCCCGGTCTGACACAATGCTGACTGGAACACCGTGAAGTCGCACAATCTCCTGCATATATCTTTCTGCCAGTGATTCTGTCGACTGTCCAACTCGGAAAGGTAGAAAGTGTGCAGCATTTGTGAGGCGATCGATGATAACCCAAATAGCGTTATTGCCTCTAGGGCTCCGTGGTAAGGCCGTCACAAAATCCATGGTTATATGTTCCCACTTCCATTGAGGAATCGGAAGTGGTCGCAATAAACCAGCTACCCTTTGATATTCAGCCTTAACTTGCTGACACACCAAGCACTTTGCTACAAAGCGGGCGATCTCCCTTTCATGCATTCCCACCAGAAATGCGGTCGTATATCTCGGCATATCTTCGTGCCTCCTGGATGTACGGAATATGCGGAACTGTGCGCCTCCTTCATAACTTCTTCGTGAATGTCTCCTCTCGGCACACACAAACGGCTACCATATCGCAACGAACCATCTTCATGAATTAACAAGTTCGTTCGAAGTCCCGCTTCAACTTGCTCTCGAAACTTCTGAAATCTTGGATCGTGCGACTGTGCTGCTTTAATATTATCAATCAACGACGACTGTACTTGCAGCTGCATTAACTGTCCAAAAAATGCAGTAGCAGGATCTCCAACTCGAATCTCCGAAAATCATCGATAAGCTCTTTCTGTGTTGTCAACATTCGTATTGCTGGCAACCGACTAAGCGCATCCGGCACAACATTAACTTTTCCCTGATGGTGCTTAAGATCAAGATAGTAGTCAGCCATCAGTTCTAACCATCTACGTTGTCTTATATTAAGCTCTTTCTGTGTGAACACGTACTTTAGGCTTTTTGTGATCGGTGAATACTTCCACCTTTTCGCCCAACAAGTAGTGTTTCTAAATTTCAGAGCGAATGTTACAGCTGCTAGTTCCAAATCGTGAGTTGGGTAATTCTTCTCATGAGTCTTCAACTGTCTCGATGCGTAGGCTATAACTTTCCCGTGCGGCATCAAAACACATCCCAAACCTTTCCCAGACGTGTCACTATGAATCACCAATCCTCCAGAACCGTCAGGTACGATCAAAATAGGTGTGGTTATCAACTTTTGCTTCAACGCCTCAAAAGCTAACGCACATCTATCCGTCCATATGAACGGTACTTCTTTTCGCGTAAGCTTGGTCAAGGCTCAGCTAAACGCGCAAAATTTTCCACGAACCTTCTGTAGTATCCGGCAAGTCCAAGAAAACTTCTGATCTCTGCTACGTTCTTCGGAATCGGCCAATCTTGAACTGCTACAATCTTCTCAGGATCAACAGCGATTCCATCTCCGGATACGACATGCCCCGAAAACTTCACTTCTTCGAGCCAAAACTCGCACTTGCTCATCTTCGCATATAATTTTCTTGCCTCAACGTTTGCAGTGCGATCTTCAAGTGTTCAGCATGCTCTACCATACTCTTCGAGTAGACCAAAATATCATCAATGAACACTACAACAAACTGGTCTAAGAATGGTGGAAAGATTCGGTTCATCAAGTCCATGAATATTGTCGGTGCATTCGTTACTCCGAATGGCATCACTAAATACTCGTAATGCCTATATCGAGTTCGGAACGCAGTCTTGCAAATATCTTCTGATTTAACTCGAACTTGATGATATCCGGATCGCAAATCCAGCTTCGAGAATACCCTCACGCCACTAAGCTGCTCGAATAATTCGACAATGCAAGGGATCGGTTACTTTAATAGTTAGCCGATTTAATTCTCGATAATCAATCCACATCCTTCTTGTGCCGTCTTTCTTCTTAACTAGAAGGACTAGAGCTTCCCAAGGTGAATCGCTGCTGCGAGTCCAACCCTTTCTCTAGCAATTCGGCAACCTGCTTCTTGACTTCCTCCAATTCCACTGGTGCCATTGGATAGTATACCTTAAGATTGGCGCTGCACCAGGAACAAGATCGATCGCGAACTCTATGCCTCGCTTCGGCGGTAAACTTGATGCCTTCAAACACGTCCATGAAATCTCGAACAACAGCTGGCATATCTTCCTTATCCACTTCCATCGACGAAAGAAAATTGTTTGTCGGCCTAGCCCTAAACTCGACTGGCCCTACAGAACTGCTTCCTCCAGCAAAACAAACTCCGGATGTCCGGGAATCTGGAGAATCACTTTCCTTTCCTTACAATCAATATGAGTGTGGAAAGTGCTGCGAAAATCCATTCCTAAGACAACAACAAACAAAGGGATGCATCATAATTGAATAATTCTAATGCGGGGAAAAACAAGAATAAGTAAGATACCGGGATGACTTCATCCGACGTCAAGATACTGAAGAGGATTAAGCACGGTAAACAGGATTCAAGCTTGCGATAAAATATGAACTGGAAAGTAAGAGAATCAAGGCAATATGAAGACCATGGAACACGGAAATTAATCAAGACCAGGACTCCAAGTTACTTAAATAGAGTACCGCATTGTAACCATGCTGCAGTTCATAGTTACAATCACATAACTCCACTCAAGTCGCCCAAATCCTAGTATTAGAATCAAGGGATATGGAGAACAATAGAGAACCAAAAGGTTTCAAGTCGAGATGCAAAGTGGTTTGTATATCGTCAAGACGAAGGATAAAAGGAAGATATGATTCAAGAATCATGATAGCAATGTGGCACGACATGTTCCTAATCACGAGTATTTTGATTCGTGTATTGGGTCCAATACCCCATTACAAAAGAATCAAACTCGATTAACCTACAACCTATGCTCTGATACCAACAAAACCATGTCACGCCCCACTTCCCAAAATACGGAATACGAGGGGTAGACAAGGCCAGCCATGCTCCTACGGTCAAGGAAATGTCCTGCCGTAGTCACACTTCGGCTTCTAGTTTATCATGGTAAACAGTAAAGATGCGCAGGTAATGAGAAATACAGTAACTGAAAGGAACAATGTGAAGACTGACCTGAAGTGGAACAAACAAATGTAACTCGGAATGGCAAGACAAGAAATCTGTGATGCACTGGTCCAGCCTAAATCTTCTCCTCATACTGAGCATGCATACTCAGGTCGTCAGAGCGACGCAACAACAATATTATTATAATAAGATAAAACAGGTAAGTGAGGTAATACCAGTATAAGAACAGTGCAAGTAATCACTATGTCACTATATGATGCAGAATATGTTCTGTGTCCCTATCGGTCTCTAGGTCATGTTTGAAATCACATAGTGGAAGGAGGATCATGTTTAACAGGAGTCTCGTACATACCCGAGACAACGGCCCACATGCCCGGGACATAACCCTGTCAGCCGGATCGCTAGATCCTGTCCTACACGAATAAATATCACGGTTCGAATGATCATCCTCTAAACACGGTCCCGCTAAACACGATACTCTTTCCACTTTGATTTCCCCTTTTTCCCCAGGTTACACTATTTAAGATATTGATCTAGTTGTGTACAAGTATACCAATGGCACGGTTTTATCACTGTTCACTGTATTTATCACTGTCACGAATATTCACTTTCCATTGAGCACGATTTTATCACTGTTCACTGTATTTATCACTGTCACGAATATTCACTTTCCATTGGTGTACTTGTCACTCCTAAACCAATATCTATCACGCACGATAATGCAATGTCCACACGCACTAACACTGAATATATGGCAAGGGTATGATATATGTGTATTGTATACTACCAATAAGCTCTATATGTTATGAATCAACATGCATGTTATGAACTAAAATAAATTGCACAAATTAATATGTTACGAATTCGGCAAAAATGATGTAAGTAAAATATATAGAACAATCAGTCAGTAATTCATCAAAATTGGTTTCAGTTCAATCGGGATTCCGGTTCTCAAGATATAGCTGTTTCATTTTAAGTGCTCGCGGCTGGAAATTCAGTTTCAGAACTGAACATCCGTTTCGCGACACGAATTGCACCCAGTTAGGCTCAGAATTGAGCAATGTTACTGTTGAGTGAAATCTAGGGTTTTCAATAGAGTATTCAACCCAACAAAGGGATCATCAATAGCAGTTCTGTATTAAAAGTTATGTTATGTACAAGGTGCTGGTGTAAGAGGGATCACTGCAGAAACTGCAGAACACCACGGTATTCTAAAATACAAATTAAATATCAAATGAAAGTGAAACGACACGGGACTAGATTCAAGGGTTAGCTAACTAAATTCTCTACGCGAACATATAAGGTTCCGCTCATTTTCAGTTTAAGGAAGGGGTGTACAGGTGTTTCCAAGATGAGAATTGACAGCCAATGCTGCTCTGGACTGCAGTCCAGAGCCGCACTCCGAACCAATTTCCGTCATATTTTTAAAGCAGAAACATACTAAAAATTATATGGGGTTCTAGTTTGTCGAGTCGGCTTCGATATGAGCCCTCGAACGCAACATTCCGATGTATAATCAATTTACTATGATTTTTACAAGATTCAGGTGCAGAAATTTACAGATTCGACGGATCTAAATGGGGATGACATTTCACGGTGTTAGGATCCGTATTTTCAAGCGAACTTTTAACACAATATTCATTATCAATCGGGCCATCAGTCGTGATTAGTTTCCGTCAATTTAAAGGGTGTTTTCAGTTCGTGTTTTTGCATCGAACACTTATAATAATATAGTATCGCAATCGAAATGAGCGTATAATAGCATGAAGCAAGTAAAAACTTGCCTGGTAACGTCTTGGGGTCGCGAGGCAGTAACGTTGTCACGAACGTGTAGGTGATGCATGCTCCCACAACTCTTGATGATACGGTCCTTCGGGTCTTCTCTTTGACGTCCCGATCTCCCGCGGAATGTCCGGTCTCCATCTCGTCGCCGGAAGGGCACCATATCGCCGACGTCTTTTACGGGCTCCCACCTCAATGCCGAGGCAACTCGGACACGAAGTTGGCTAGTCGACGCGCCCAAGATTTGATATAGAATGTATTGGATTAACTTGAAATCCTAAGCTTTTGATTCACATCTCATGTGAGGGTTAAAGCTAGGAAGAATGATCACCATCATTTTTCTTTCTCTCTTCTTATGAACTTGTTATGATACACTTATCATAATTTTGTTAAGGAATTGAATGCCTTGATTTCACATCTCATATGAAGGTATTTATAAGAAGAAATGGAGGAGAGAATAATTTCATTTATAATTAAAAAGTTTAAGCATGATAGAAAAAAGAAAGAAAAGAATTTAGCACTAATTAAAGCATGCATTATGAAAGAAGTATCATGCTTAATTAGTACATCCACTTCAACAAACAAGCTATCATGCTTATACTTTTCAATTTACACCTCACTTATTTATTTTCACAAAATAAATGATGTCATAATTATGTCATTATGAGGTGGCATCTTCTAGAAGGTATTTTGTAACAATTACAAAAATACCCCTCCTCCGTATACCGTATACCGTATACTGTATACCCGTATCCGAATTCCGAAAAATACGAATACCATTAATCCAATAATATAATACCGGTATCCGTCCAGTATTATCCTTCCGATTATTATTCCTGTAACAATTACCGATCATAACCGAAAACCTGAGGAAATGGAAAGTTGGGCTGAGGGTTTTTAATATTTTGGGTTAGGAATTTTAAAATAAAACAAATATAAATAAATTTTGTAAGAAACAAAATACGGATATTAGCGTACAAAAGGAGCTGGGTATTACACCGTGATGTCTTAAAACTAACATCGGACTGTGGAGTCCCTAAATCCACGGACTATGAGGTCCTTAACCTTGACCGTGATGTCTTAAAACTAACAGCGGACGGTGGAGTCCCTAAATCCACGGACTATGAGGTCCTTAACCTTGACCGCGACGTCTTTAAATTACGATACCTGGAGCAGCCTCTGACCCCGTGAAACACGGATAAGGGTGACCACATTCAGCACCTGCGGGTCCTCACGACCTGTAAGGAAGAAAAAACTCTCTTGTGAGATCCTTACGACTCTCAAGAAAAGACCCTCTTAAGAATCCCCACGATTCTTAAGAAGAACTTACACCTATGGGATCCTCTCGACCTGTAGGGAGAAAAACTCTTTATGAGACCCTCGTGGCTCATAAAATGCAAAAGTCTTAGGAAGCAGACCTTAACCCTGAATCCTGAGCCATCGCTGTCCTGCAAGGAGATCGAGATAGAATGTCCACAGAATACATTCAATAAAAAGGGGACACACTATTGAGAGGAAAATTGTATCTTTTATTCATAAACCAAAATGGATACAAAGTACAATTTATGAAAGAAACAAAGAAAGAGATACTCTCATCCATGAGTATGTACAAAAAAGGGGGAGAAAAGATACAAGATCTCCAGAAGGCGAGCCTCCGCTTGAGCTTGTTGGGCCTGATATGAAGCAAGCCGGGCTTCAAGCTCTTTCTCAGTGGCCTTGTGAGCCTCGACCCTTTCACGAGTGAACGTGGCAGCTTTATCGAGGGACACCACCTCTTTGATGAACTCCTGAAGCAACTGCCAGAGTTCATACGCTTGGTTGGCCTTGGTGATAAGGGTAGCGCGAAGCTCGCTCAGCGCCTTGGAAGCTAGCTCCCTCTCCGAAAATTTACGGCCGAGCCTTTTTCTCGCATAACGATATGTTCGCTACGTGGCCACGAAAGCTCGTGTTCGTGACCACGGCCTCGGAAACAAGGCATTTACAAGACCGTATAAATGGGCTTCCAGCCGATGGGAATAATCGATCTAAAACGCGCTCACATCACCTGACGTGAAAGGCAACAAGAAAGATCTCAAACATATTTCGAGCATGCATTCGCAATCATATGAGCATTCAAAAAATAATAATGGCATTTACAGTCGCATGAACGTTCATAATGCCTAAAAAGGTCTAATACGCAGGAAAATTATGATAGCATTTGCAATTAAAGAAAGTTCTCATAAGAGGAATACAAAATTTATTCATGCAAGCGGAAACATACATACGAGTACCAAGCCTACATGGAAGTTCAACATAAAGCATACAAAAAGGAGGGACAAATTTAAAAATGCTACGCTAATGGAAAAAGGTCACCAAACACGGGATCGACGGCACAAGGGTTAACAAAACAAAGGACAAGGTTTTCCATCTCTCTCTCCGCTCTCTCCAGCACATCAAAGCGACGGTTCTCACGAGGAGTCGCTCCCCATCGATTGGCGCCGTGTTCGTCTGCGAAAGCAGACATAACAGCTCGCCGGGCCTTTATCTGGCTCAGCAGATTAATTGAACGATCCTTCAAAGCCTGAGTAATCAGGCGCGCTTCATGAAAGCCCTCGAGCTTTTCTTCAGCCGCGTCAAGTATCGCCAAGGTCATCTCTGCCGGGTGAGGAGGGATGTCGGCAAGCACGGCCGCGAGAATCATCTGGAGCCAGAGGGAACCCATCGGGAGGGGAGACCCTCTACGGATCGAGAGCTCATGCATGGCTAAGTCACATTCGTTGTCGGAAAGGAGGGGGTCCAC
Source organism: Agapanthus africanus (assembly GCA_030015575.1). Taxonomy (NCBI): domain Eukaryota; kingdom Viridiplantae; phylum Streptophyta; class Magnoliopsida; order Asparagales; family Amaryllidaceae; genus Agapanthus; species Agapanthus africanus. Next base: position 15,333,240 of record JASDDO010000014.1, read on the forward strand.
CAACCGAGCAGCAAAGCGGGGGATCATCTCCTCAAGAGGAACTTCCCATGGCTGTCGACGAGCATGAGGGCGATTACAAGCCATGGCACTCGTTTCTCCCTCAAGACAAAAAAATATATATGATATAAATCTCTCTGTGAAAGGAAAAGAAAGCTATAGCCTCATATATAATGAAGTGCATTAAGTGCTGTGCGCGGAAAATCTTGCATGGTGAAGTTATTTCCAAGGCCTAAAAAAGGAAAGGCATCGAAAATCAAGGAGATGGAACTATTTCCAAGGCCCTTTTTCTGCATCTAACATTGTGCACTGAAAATATGGCATGGGGAAAATCTTGTGAACAGCCACATCAAGGGATCCCACGTGTAGAACACGTGAGGCCTAAACCTGATGTGCATTTAAAAGGAAAAATATGGAGTAGTACCCTGCATATTAAAAAGCACAAACAACAATAGTAGCAAAATAATAAAATCCCAGAGAAAAAGCATGCAAACATACAAAGACACAACAGAACTTATCATCCAGACTTCAAGAAGGCCATACAAAATAAAAAGAAAACTTTTACAATGGCAAAGCTTCAGACGCAGGGTATGGGTTGAGAAACTCAAAATTAACTTTATTCAAGATCTTCCAAGCATTTCGAACCTCCCTAGTATGCTTTCTCTCATGGTCACAAGCATCGGGGTCCCCGCGGATGTCCTCTACCCTCCGGTAGGCGGCAAGTATGGCTGATTGCTGAAAAATCTGATGCAGGAGATCAATGAGATTATCTCGCCTCCTCTTTGAAATCAAGTGCATCAGATACACCGAGTGTACTTTATCCTCGGCGGCGTCCAATGACCCAAGCGGCACACCAGCACAAAATAAAGGGAGTGCCTCCCTGATCGCCAGCACGATCAGCCTCAGAAGAGAAGAGCGACGGGGGACTAGCCGATGGTTGTACTCGTCAAAGCGGCTCATGATCTCGGCACACTGAGCATCGGTGAAATCCTGGTTCTGACTGCGGCCCAGCGCACGAATATTCCCGTAGGAAATGATCTCGTCAAGACTATACAGATGGGCATCCATGATACCTGAAATAAAAGTCACGAGAATCATTACAAAGCCCCCATTGCATTAATGGCAGGAAGAATGACCTAGGGCCAAGAGACCCAGGAAGCCTCCGTGTGAAGAAATCAAGTCCTTCATTGGAATTAAGTTCCTTATTAAGAAAAAGGGAATTAAATTCCCAGAAACATTTTTGATGGAATTAAATTCCATGGGGTTGAAACGCCATCATCATCTCCCCAAAGATCATCTAAACCCTAAGAGATCTACAGTTTGAAGGGTAAGCGGTTTCATGTCCTTATGGAAAATATGAAGGAAAAAGGGGTAAAAACCCTTGTTTTGGATTTAAAATCCGGAGAAATGCGAAGGTCCATCATTGTCCAAGAACATTACCTGAGAAAAAGGATTCTTTTCGAACAGAGTTAAACTCTGAAGATTGTTTCAAGACAGAGAACTAAGCTCTGAAAGTGAGAATTAAATTCTCAAGGAAGAAGTTCTCAGAAGAAAAAGATGAAGATGAGCAAAGTGAAGGCTCCTATGAAGAGACAGTGATATTTATAGAAGGCAATGGAAACGTTTCATCTCCCCAAATCCCTAAATGAATCCAATGGTCACAAAGGTGACAGCGTTGCACTCACGTGCAGACACGTGAGAACAACACTGTGGGGGCATTTGTTTCCTGATTTAAAATCAGAAAAGCTTATGGGAAAAGCTTCAGAAAGGGGGCCACGTGCTTACACGTGACCAGCAGTCACGTGTTGATACGTGACATATAAAAGCAACGGAAAGGGCACATTGGTTCCCTGATCAAGTCTAGGAAAAGGCTTCAGAAGAGGTCACGTGTTGGCACGTGACGCTCAAAGCAGCAGACTCGTCCTCCAGTTGAATCAAAGAAAGAGACCCCAGACAGGGGTCACGTGTTCACACGTGACCAATGGTCACGTGTTGACACGTGATGAATGAACAGCAACCAGAAGACAGAGAACAAAAAGAAAGAGGAAGGCTCGTTCCAAGGGGGTCACGTGGTCACACGTGACCGGCTTTCAAAGCCCATTTTGTTAACAGAATTAAATTCTGAAGGAGATTTAAATCTTTCCAAAGGAAAGTGATTATCTGGTGCCGATCGAATTAAAGATTTAGAGGTGATTAAATATCATCTATCTATGGGAAAATCTCGGGTTTGGAAAGATTTCCCCTTTAAATCTAACCGAAATAACAAGGGAGAATCCCCGGATTTGAAATCCAATGGTGAATAAAATTCACCTAATAATCCAAAGGTCCAGAATGAATAATGGATGCAAATCAAATATCTCAACGAAGATTCGTCAAAAATTAATTGACTCGGCTGCTTCTCCTATAAATAGGAGCCAAGAGATACAAAAGAGGAGATATATACGCAGAGGGAGGAAAAAGGAGAGAGCCTTGATTACTTTGAGGAATTTGGAGCTTCTGCAAAGAAAAACCCTAGGTAAGAAAGGGAAGGCTTTTGAAGGAGGGAGAATTAAATTCTCAACAGAGTTTAACTCTGATAATATAAAACAGAAGAACATATTTCTTCTCTCTTTGATAGAGGATCTGCAAAGTGCACATCTCCCCTTTGGGTTGAGAATTTAATTCTCAATGGGTTGAGATCCTGCCATGCAGATCCAAAACATAGAAAGGGAATGGGAACATGAGAATCTAATTCTCACAGAACTATAGGAATTTAATTCCTTTAAAACAAAACTAGGGTTTGACCCTGTGTTATGGGAATTTAATTCCTTTAGAACAAAAAGAAACAGGGTTTAACCCTAATTAAGAACCTAGTTCTGTTGGAACAGCGGGAATTTAATTCCCTTAATCATAATTCTTTAAAATGGGAATTTAATTCCTTAAAAGCCTTTTTTAGGGTTTAACCCTATTTAGTTCTTCATATTTATGAGGAATTTAATTCCTACAGAAAATTCAGAGTCTAACTCTATTCAGAATATAAATCTTCAAAAGGATGTAGGAATTTAATTCCTCTGAAATTACTGTCAGGGTTTAACCCTACGAGGAATTTAATTCCTGGAAAAGATTAACAGATCCTCTAAACGGCATACATAGATGCAGGGTCACGTGTCACCACGTGACCCCCCCAAGAGATCTACAGAAAGCCCCTTCGAGGCAGCACCCCACGTGACCCACGTGACCCTCGGCAGAAGCTTTAACATATAAGCATTTAAAAGCCCGTCACGTGAGGGCACGTGATGCTCAGAAAGATGCGATAATCTCAGCAGAATAAATGAAGGGAGGGCGCTCTCACGTGTTGCCACGTGACCCCTCTTGCCTTAGTGTTTAACACTAAATTGGAACCCTCGAATCCAGTATTGAAATACTGTTGGGCCTTAGTGTTCAACACTAATCAAAGAATTTTATTCGCAGTGTTCAACACTGTTTACCTTAATATTTAACACTAATCTGAGATCTCCATTGCCAGTGTTCAACACTGATCTGTTTTAGTGTTTATGATAATTTGAAAGCCTTGTTGCTGGTGTTTAACACCAATTATCTTTTAGTGTTAAACACTAACTTGTCAACCTCATTCCCAGTGTTCAACACTAATTGCTATGTAGTGTTTAACACTAGGCTTTGGCCCAATTGGCTAAATGGATAGAGGCAAAGCCTCTCCTTCAATGGACCAACAAGAAGCCAATATTCCAGACATGATAGGACTTAGCTCGAGCTAGGCCATGAGTCTTCAATTCGTAATTAACTGGGCTAATGGGCTCATAACATAATTAATCGGTCTTGACCCCAAATTGGGCCAAGGACTACTTAAGCCATTCCGGTTCTAGGGTACATCTCTTCACTCCTTTGATACTTGGCATTGTAATCCCTCAATGTCTTCAAAGAGGTGACGGGTCCCGACGACCACCCATGATACGGACTGTGGGGTCCTTAAACCCATGTCTAATGCAAAATTCCTGGTTACGTGGAACGCGGATAACGTCACTCTTTGACCCCGTGGAAAACGTCCAGAGCGGAGCCTGGTCCTCGCCTAGCATGGCAGTGAACCCGTGTGAAGCATCCAGAGCACATACCGGACTGTGGAGTCCTTAAACCCACGGACTATGACGTCCTTAACCTTGACCGAGATGTCTTAAAACTAACAATGGACCGCAATGTCCTTAAACTACCCGTGGACCGCAATGTCCTTAAACTATCCGTGGACCGCAATGTCCTTAAACTACCCATGGACCGCAATGTCCTTAAACTACCCATGGACCGCAATGTCTTTAAACTAGAACAATAGAGCCCCATATGCCCTTTTGTCGGATCTAAACGGTCCCGTTTAAGTTGATCTTAGCCTTTAAGATGGCTAACGTATCCTTAAACCTTCAAACAGACTGGACTATGAATCCCCTCAATTGACTCTGGCTCGATGGTACATCTCTGAACTCCTCTGACATCCGTCGTTGTAATCCTTCAACGTCGTCAGAGAGGTGACGGGTCCCGACGACCACACATACGATGGACCACTATGTCCCTAAACTGGAACAATATAGCCCAAATGCTCTTTTGTCGGATCTAAACGATCCCGTTAAGTTGATCTTAGTCTCAACGTTAGACTAACGTATCCTTAACAAACGTTTGAGTTGATCTCAGCCGCAAGTATAGCTGACGTATCCTCAAACCAAACCCCCAAACCCAAATCTAAGATAAACACGGATTTGGACTAGTCCACGCCCTACGAGCGACGACATAACTTAGTCTCCGTAAACAATCCACGGGCAATAAAAACAAAATAAACACCCACGACACGAAGTGACCATCTGGAGAAGGAGAAAGTTGTTACCGCGATGCGGTAGCGTAATTAACTGCAGGGGCTTGCGCCTGCAGGGAAGAGCGTCCCCACAATCAAAACCCCCTCAAATGATGGGGAATCTGACGAAGTCTGCTACATCGGCCACATCCGTCTAAACCTTCGATACACGGTGCCAGCGATCGACTTGGCATCTTCGGAGAGGTGGACGGATAGCACCAATTAGCATCTGCCCCGAACCTCAGGCACGGACGCCCGAGCCCAGGCCGCCGTTCGGAGGGGAACAGACATACCTGGCATACTATATTACTGTTTTACTGTTCACCTGATCCATTAGACAGTTCATTGGTTACTGCATGTTCATACCTATACCGTCTTGATTTACTGTTATATATATCTATTATCACTGTTCGAGTTGTCACTTGCATCTATATATTATATTGCTATTGTGTCGCTCTGACGACCTGAGTATGCATGCTCAGAGTGAGGAGTGGATCTAGCCTGGACCAGGACTAGACGTTCATCGCGGACATCTTGATCAGCTATCCAGAGTTATATTTTTTTTCTCCATCAGGTTAGTTCTTTGTATTTGTTTTGTTTCAGTTACTGCATTTCTCATTACCTGCGCATTATTTACTGATTACCACGTAAAGCTAGAAACCGAAGTGTGACTACGGCAAGATATTTCCTTGACCATAGGAGCATGGCTGGCCTTGTCAACCCCTCGTATTCCGTATTTTGGGAAGCGGGGCGTGACACTTTTTATCATTAGTTTTCGCATACTTTATGTTGAATCTTCATGTATGTTGGGTACTCGTATGTGCGCCTTGCTTGCGTAAATGAACTTCATATTTTTCCCACGAGAACTTTCTTTAATTGCGAACACTATCATCATGTTGCGTGCACATCAGAGCTTCGGGTATCATTTCTTTTCGAATATTCATATAGTTGCGAATGCATGCTCGATAGGAGATACATCGGAAATTTTTCTTGTTTCTTCCCATACTAGGTGATGTGTGCGTGCTTTAGATCGACTATCGCCGTCGAATAGAAACTTGTTTATACGGTCTTGAGCGTACATGTCATATTTCAGAGGCTGCAGCTGCGAAAGCAGGCTTGCAGGGGCTGATAGAGCGGTGCGTGGCGAACATGGTGTCGTGCGAGAAGCGGCTCGGCCGCAAATTCTCGGAGAGGGAGTTGGCCTCTAAGGCACTGAACGAGCTCCAGGTCAGCCTTACAGCCAAGGCTAATAAAGCGTATGAACTCTGGGGGGTACTTCAAGAGTCTATCAAAGAGGTGGTGGCCCTCGATAAAGCTGTCGTGTTCACTCGCGAAAGGGTTGAGGCCCACAAGGCTACCGAGAAAGAGCTCGAAGGTCGGCTTGCCTCGTATCAGGCCCAGCAGGCTCAGGCAGAAGCCCGTCTCCTGGCGATATTGAACTATGAAGGCGAGGCCCAGCGGAAAAGGGATGAGCTGACCAAGCTGCTAAATCGCCCGCCGTCCTGAAGACTTGTATCATTTTTTTTCTTTTGTACATACTCCTGAATGAGAGTACATATTTTTTTTGGTTCTTTCATGAATCGTACTCTGTATCTATTTTGGTTTATGAATAAAAGACATATTTTTCTTCTCAATGGTGTGTCTCTTTTTATTTAATGTGTTCTGCGGACAGTTTATCTTGGTCTCTTTGCAGGGCAGCGATGGCTTAGGATTCAGGGTTAAGATCTGCCTCCTAAGACTTTTGAGTTTTATGAGCCGTGAGGGTCTCATAAAGAGTTTTTCTCCCTACAGGTCGAGAGGATCCCATAGGTATAAGTTCTCCTTAAGAATCGTGAGGATTCTTAAGCGGGTTTTCCCTTGGGGGTCGTAAGGATCTCACAAGAGAGGTTTCTTCCTTACAGGTCGTGAGGACTCGAAAGTGCTGGGTGCGGTTGCCCTTATCCGTATTTCACGGGGTCAGGGGTTGCTTTGGATGTTTTCTAGGGTACCGTAGTTTAAAGACATCGCGGTCGAGGTTAAGGAGATCATAGTCCGTGGGTTTAAGGACTCCACAGTCCAATGTTAGTTTTAAGACATCACGGTCAAGGTTAAGAACATCATAGTCCGTGGATTTAAGAACTCCACAGTCCAATGTTAGTTTTAAGACATTACGGTCAAGGTTAAGGACATCATAGTCCGTGGGCACAGTCCAATGTTAGTTTTAAGACATGGCGGTCAAGGTTAAGGACATCATAGTCCGTGGGTTTAAGGACTCCATAGTCCAATGTTAGTTTTAAGACATCACGGTCAAGGTTAAGGACATCATAGTCCATGGATTTAAGAACTCCACAATCCAATGTTAGTTTTAAGATATCACGGTCAAGGTTAAGGACATCATAGTCCGTGGATTTAAGGACTCCACAGTCCACGAAACGTATGGTTACTAGGACCCGTCACCTCTTTGAAGACGTTGAGGAATTACAACGATAAATATCAAAGGAGTGAAGAGATGTACCCGTGAACCAAGGTAAAATCAGTCTAGAATCATCATGGTTGATCGTTAGTTTTAAGACATTATGGTCGAGGTTAAGGATATCATAGTCTGTGGATTTTAAGGACTCCATAGTCCGATATTTGCTCTGAATACTTCACACGGGTTCACTGCCGTGCTCTGCAAGGATCAGGCTCCGCTCTGGACATTTTCCGCGGGGTCAAAGAATGACGTTATTCGCGTTCCACGGACCAGGAATTTTGCTCTGGATGCTTCCCACGGGTTCACTGCCGTGTTCGGCGAGGACCAGGCTCCGCTCTGGATGCTTCACACGGGTTCACTGCCATGCTCTGCGAGGACCAGGATCCGCTCTGGACGTTTTCCGCGGGGTCAAAGAGTGACGTTATCCGCGTTCCACGTGACCAGGAATTTTGCTCTGGATGCTTCCCACGGGTTCACTACCGTGTTCGGTGAGGACCAGGCTCCGCTCTGGATGCTTCACACGGGTTCACTGCCGTGCTCTGCGAGGACCAGGATCTGCTCTGGACGTTTTCCACGGGGTCAAAAAGTGACATTATCCGCATTCCACGTGACCAGGAATTTTACTCTGGATGCTTCCTACGGGTTCACTGCTGTGTTCAGTGAGGACCAGGCTTCGCTCTGGACGTTTTCCACAGGTTCAAAGAGTGACGTTATCCGCGTTCCACGTGACCAGGAATTTTGCACTGGGTGCTTCCCACGGGTTCACTGCCGTGTTCGGCGAGGACCAGGCTCCGCTCTGGACGTTTTCCACAGGGTCAAAGAGTGACGTTATCTGCGTTCCACGTGACCAGGAGTTTTGCTCTGGATGCTTCCCACGGGTTCACTGCCGTGTTCGGCGAGGACCAGGCTCCGCTCTGGACGTTTTCCACGGGGTCAAAGAGTGACGTTATCCGCGTTCCACGTGATCAGGAATTTTGCTCTGGATGCTTCCCACGGGTTCACTGCCGTGTTCGGCGAGGACCAGGCTCCGCTCTGGGCATTTTCCACGGGGTCAAAGAGTGACGTTATCCGCATTCCACGTGACCAGAAATTTTGCTCTGGGTGCTTCCCACGGGTTCACTGCCGTGTTCGGCGAAGACCAGCCTCCGCTCTGGGCGTTTTCCACGGGGTCAAAGAGTGACGTTATCCGCGTTCCACGTGACCAGGAATTTTGCTCTGGGTGCTTCCCACGGGCTCACTGCTGTGTTCGGCGAGGACCAGGCTCCGCTCTGAACGTTTTCCACGGGGTCAAAGAGTGACATTATCCGTGTTCCACGTGACCAGGAATTTTTCTCTGGGTGCTTCCCACGGGTTCACTGTCGTGTTCGGCGAGGACCAGGCTCCGCTCTGGACATTTTCCACGGGGTCAAAGAGTGACGTTATCCGTGTTCCACGTGACCAGGAATTTTGCTCTGGATGCTTCCCGTGGGTTCACTGCCGTGTTCGGCGAGGACCAGGCTCCGCTCTGAACGTTTTCCATGGGGTCAAAGAGTGACGTTATCCGCGTTCCACGTGACCAGGAAGGGTTGACTTTTTCCGCATTTCACGGAGTCGGAATTTGACTTTTAGTCATTCGTACACTGCCGAGTCATGGAACTGGGGGTTGCCGCTGTTCCGTTTTGCTTGATGTTGCGTCTACTGAGACGAATGTTGAGATGATCTTTAGGTTGTCTATGACCCATCGAGATTTGGCTTCTTCCTCTGATGAAACCTAGAGAGGAGGGGTGTGATTCCTTCTTTGTTTACGCCCTTGGATTGTATACAGGGACTGCTGTGATATCACCTGTAGGGCATAAATTTCATTTTTATTTTTATGTTATTTCTTTCCGCGATGCTTTATCATTTCAGCTTTTTATATCGCGATGGTCGCGATTGCCCAATCATTTCGACTATTTTTCACGGTGCCCAATCATTTCGGCTATTTGTTTTATTTTTACTCGCTGCTTTTTATTGCGAGTTGCCCAATTATTTCGGCTATTTTGCATGCATACATTTTTACTTGCTGATTTTTTCTGCAAGTTGCCCTATCATTTCGGCTATTTCGTATGCATGTGTGGCTTGCTGGCTTTTGGCCGCATGCTTTAGATTAGACACCGATTTCGGCATCAGCACCGCTACAACTGGATATTGCCAGGAGCGAATCATCATTTGCCTTTGTCGATGTCGAACAAAGGTGGCTTAATAAACAGGGTTAGGGTCCTGTCGACTAAGGCTTTTGACTTCATGAGCCGTAAGGGTCTCACAAAGGTATTTCTCCCTACAAGTCGTGAGGATCTCGTAGGTGTGTTATCTCCTTGGGAATCGTGAGGATTCCTAAGTGCATGTTCCCCTGTAAGTCGTAAGGATCTTACAAAAGGGTTTTCTCCTTATAAGTCGAGAGGACTCACAAGGGTTGTTCACCGTACGAACATATCCCTAGTCACGGATGGGACTCGGTTAGGGAAATGTTTATTCGCGCCCGTGGATTGTATACAAGGGTCAGTATTGAGCCGCTTGTAGGGCAATATCGAAGGTTGTGGGGGGTTACTTAAGAACAGATTCAGGTCTATGTAACTTAAGATTTTCAAATCTTATGAGCCGTGAGGGTCCCATAAGAAAGTTCTCCTTACGAGTCGTGAGGATCTCACAAGTGTGATTTCTCCTCAGGAATCATGAGGACTCCTAATTGTGTTGCTCCCTTATGAGTCGTAAGGATCTCACGTAGGTGGTTTTTCCTTACAAGGTCGAGAGGACCCTGTAAGTGTTTTTTAACGAGGTTGCGCCCTTTCGGGTTTTCACAAACACTCGCCGGTAGCCCTGCTGTTTTTACTCACGGAGCCCTTTCGGGTTTTCATCCGTGCCCATTTTTCTTATGGACATACCGTTTTTTTATTCTTCTCTCTCTCTCTCTCTCTCTTTTAATGAGGTTGCGCCCTTTCGGGTTTTCACAAGCACTTGCCGGTAGCCCTGCTGTTTTTACTCACGGAGCCCTTTCGAGTTTTCATCCGTGCCCATTTGCTTATGGACGTACCGTTTTTATTTTATTTTTTTTATTCTCTTTTTTTTGTATCGGCTTTGGGATGTTGCAATCTACCGTAGTTTATCGACATCTCGGTCAACAGCTAGTTTTAGGACGTAGTGGTCCGTCATTAGTTTAAGGACGTTTTGGTCCATCGTTAGTTTAAGAACGTTTCAGTCTGTTAACCAGCTACTACTTATAGAGTTTTGGGCTTAGGAAGATAGCGAGCGAACATAGTCGTCGTCACCTATCATTGACCTAGGCCGTAACTCGTTAGGTGTAGTATTTCTTCAGGAAGCGACCGTTTATTGGCCTGAAAGGTCTTTCACCGTGCATATCCATGAGTAGATAGGCTCCACCCTGATAGACCTTGTCTATGATGTACAGGCCTTTATAGTTCAACTCGAATTTTCCCCGCTTGGCGCGATTGGGGATCATAGGTCTTTTGACCACTAGCACGTGTTCGCCTTGGCGGAATGTCCTCATCCTGGTCAATCTTTCATATGAGCGCGTCATCTTTGCTTTATAAGCCTCCAGATTTTTTTGCGCTATGAGCCGGGTTTCATCAAGGGCATCAAGCTCCTGAAGCCGAAGGTGAGCGTTTTCTTCGTCCGTCAGCTCGTAATGGACTGCCACTCGTAGAGAAGATAATTCTATCTCGAGGAGGAGTACTGCTTCTGTACCGAATACCAACGCATAAGGCGTTGTGTTCGTGGCTGCCTTGAACGTAGTTCGATACGCCCAGAGAGCTTCTTGTAGCCTCTCGTGCCAGTCCTTCTTATTTCGGGACACCGTCTTCTTCATGATCTTTGTTAAGGTTTTGTTGAAAGGCTCAGCTAGATCGTTAGCTCGGGGATTATAAACTGAGGAGTATCTCCAGTCTATATTGTGTTGTTGTGCGAAGCAGCTAATCTTATGGCTTCTGTAGGCTAGCCCGTTATCAGATATGATCTGTCGCGGAGTCCCAAACTGATAAATGACATGCGCCTTGAAGAAATGGAGGATATTCTCCATCTTCACTTCCCTCAGCGGTACTGCTTCTACCCATTTGGAGAAGTAATCAGTTGTCGCCAAAATGAATCGATGTCCCCTGGACGATGCTGGTTCAATGGGGCCGATTATGTCGGTTCCCCACATTTCGAATGGCCAGCTAGCCACTGTCGGGTGTAGTGGATTTGGATGCTGATGAATAAAGTTCCTATGGATTTGGCATGAATGGCATTGCTTCGCATACTCGAGGCAGTCCTGGATCATCGTGGGCCAATAATAACCCATCCGTTTAATCTTCAACTTCATCTTCGGACCTGCTTGGTGAGAACCGCAGAGTCCATCATGAACTTCCTAAACGACTCTCTTTGCCCCTTCAGGTCTCAGACATCTCAACCATAGAGAATCAAATGACCTCTTATACAGTGTGTCATTGACAAAGGCAAAAGATAGGGCTCGCTTTATGAGCTGATGTTTTGAGGAAGCATCTTCGGGCGTTTGACGGGATTTGAAGTAGTCTATAAAGACTTCTCTCCAATCCTCAACCGTTTCTTGGTCTTTTACTTGTAGAGCCGTCTGTTCAATCGCTTCCCTTTCCTTAAATGATTCCGGAGATATTTATGCCGGTGCGAGGACCTGACGGCTTTATACCATGATTCTTACGTCATCGAGGTTCTCATCAGCTAGTTCTTTAGCGAGCTTGGCTAATGCATCCGCTTTACTGTTTTCCGCACGCGGTATGCTTTCCAGAGTGTAGGACGGAATTTGGGTCAACAGTTGCTGCACCTTTTCGCCGTGCTTCACCAACTCTGGTCTGCATGTCTGGTAGTCGCCATTTACTTGACTAACGACCAGTTGGGAGTCTCCGTATATGAGGAGGTTTTCAATTCCCATGTCGATGGCGATCTCGAGGCCTACTATCAAAGCTTCGTATTCAGCTTCATTGTTCGTCCTTGGCTCTGTTAAGGAGAAAGCAAAGCGCATTATCCCTCCTTGCAGGGTCACGAAGATGAGGCCTACCCCTGATTTGATTATAGGCGTGTTTTGTTTGCGCCTCTTCATGGAAGATGCTCCATCGAAATAAAGTTCCCACCGGGTACCACTTCCGTCGATCGTGTCAAACGCATGTTTGTCTGGCAGCTCGCAATTCAAAGGAGAGTCGGCAGGTATTGGATGCTCAGCGAGGAAGTCGGCGATGGCTTAGCCTTTCACTGCCTTAAAAGGCCGATAAGTTATTGAGAACTCTATCAAGAGTAAGGCCCATTTAGCGAGTCGCCCAGTCAGTATGGCCTTTGACATCAAATATTTGAGAGGGTCCACCTTCGATATAAGACGGACTTTATGCGCCAACGCATAGTGCCGGAGTTTCATTATCGCGAAGATCAACTCCAGGCAGTGTTGTTCGATGGGAGAATAATTGCTTTCTGCCCCCAGGAGGACTCGACTCAAGTAATAGAGAACTCTCTCCTTTCCTTGGTCGTTTTCTTATGCCCATAACGCGTCTAACGAACCTTCAAGGGTGGTTGTATACAAAATGAGAAGTTTTCCCTTGACCGGAGCGGCCAGCACTGGCGGGTTCTGCAGATACTGCTTGATTTCGTCCAGCGCGCCTTGGAATTTGTGATCCCAGACGAACGGGGTCCCTTTCTTCATCAAGTGACTATAAGGACAGCACTTGCCGGAGAGATTGGCTATAAACCGCCGGATGTACGTGAGCTTCCCTTGAAGAGATCGCAATTGTTTGAGAGTCCTTGGCGGGAGCATCTCCATAATCGCCTTGATCTTTGACGGATCTATCTCGATACCTCAGTGTCGGACGATGAATCCTAGGAATTTACCTCTGGACACCCCGAATGCGCATTTGAGTGGATTCATCTTCAAGTTGTATTGCCGAAGGCGTTGAAATACGATCTTCAGATGCTCGAGATGTTCCTCGTATGATTTGCTTTTCACGACGAGATCATCGATATAGCATTCGACGATTTCATGTATGAGGTCATCGAAGATCTTCGTCATGGCCCTCTGATAGGTGGCACAGGTGTTCTTTAAACCGAAGGGCATCACTTTATAGTAGAATATACCTAGAGGGGTCCGGAACGCTATGTCTTTCTGGTCCTCGGGATGCATCTTTATATGATTATATCCCGATGAGCCGTCCATGAAGGAGAAAACTTCATGAGTGGATGTGTTATCTATCATCAGCTCGGTGACCGGTATTGGGAAGTCGTCTTTCGGGCAAGCTTTATTGAGATCCCGAAAGTCCACGCATATGCGCACTGTCCCATTTTTCTTCATCACCGGGATGATGTTGGCGATCCAGTCGAGATACTGTACTTCCTGGATGAAGATAGAGTCGATTAGTTTATTAACCTCGGCGTTGATGCTCATCTCGAGCTCGAGCCGCATTCTTCTCGGCGCCTGTTTGACTGGCTTGACGTCCGGGGATATGGCCAGTTTGTGGACAGCAATCTCTGGGTCTAATCCTGGCATCTCAGAATAGTTCCATGCGAAGCAATCTCTATGCTGCATAAGCACGTCTTTTAGTGCGGCCACCCTTTCTTCAGATAGCAGCTCACTAACGAATGTCGGTCGTGGGTCATTTGCCGTCCCCAACTCAATTATCTTGAGGTTATCTGCAGTGGTGTGTATTCCATCTTCCAGCTCTTTTGGCGCCGGTGGAAACTCTGAGATCACCTCGTCATTATTGTTTTCAAAGTACCAAGGGAGGTCATCCATATTCTCAGGCTCTTCTTTTGATAGCGTTATCATATGACAAGTACGAGCTCGCTTCCAAGACCGATGTTGATCTGGTTCTACTCTCGCTGTATGCGCGGCTTTTGGTTCGTGCTTCTATGGCGGACTTATCCTCCAGCTGCTGGATAGAGCAAATCTGCCTTGCTGATATTGATCTTCGACCCAGTTCTTGAAAGTGAAGCAGTCTTCGAGAGGGCGTCCTATTGCTCGGTGATAAGAGCAATAACCCGGATGAGAGACCTCGTTAGCTTGCTCAGGGTGTTTGGACTCCGGAAGTGTAATCATTTGATGTTTTATAGCGAGGTCAAGTATCTTCTTTATCTTATCTTGAGGAAAAGAGTATGCTCGACTTATCTTCTTCATAAGGGACAAACCCGGGCCGCCTGATTCCCAATCACGTGACTTCTTGGTCCCGCTTTGTCGTTGTCGAACGGCTTTTCCGCTTTTTGACTTGTTTCTGCCTCTGCGTCGGGCTTTTTGCACAACAGGTTGATAGGGAGGAGCATTTTCATCTTTCGCAGCCTGTTGAAGAAGGCGTTGCATCCTGACTTTCTCATAGATGGCCATTTCGCTGTTATGGTCGTCTCGAGCTTTTTGACCCGCTTTTCTGATAAGCTTGTCCATTCGTTCTTCAAATGACGGACTCAGTATTTTGATGGGTGGATCTTGTTTTGGTGCGGGGTCGGTATTTTCTGACAGGGCATCCTCTTCTTCATCGAAGTTATATATGGCGTAGCTACCATGAACTCGTTTCCGTTTCTCGGGTTTCTGATATCCAAGCCCAAGCGTTTCCATTCTCTCGTTGGGCAACTTGCGCTGAGTCTCAGGGACATCCCAAATCCTGTTGTAGAACCGAGCTTGTCGAATAGTCTGTTTGAAAGGTACCCCTTGGCATTTCAATAGCCTTTTTAGTCCGTTCGTGTAATATCTGGGCAAACGGATAGGCTGGAGCCTATCAAGTGTAGAATCCGCGCCGTGCCAGATTTCTTTCTCCGCTCTTGTTTCGGTGGACCGATAAAATAGGATCGTCGTTTCACCTTTTCGCCTGGGAGGGACGTAAAATGTCTGCAGGTCTTGCACACTGTAAGCTTCAAGTGCGTCGAGGTCTTTGTAGTGCTCCCGCGGAATCATGGTAATTTGCAAACTCTGATTATCACCAGGGAATGCTTGTATTGACGGCCGACTGGAGAACACAGCATTAAGCTCATCTTCCGAGTCGCTTCCGAAGATCAATATGGGGGCGGACGGTCCCGGGTTGTTGCGTCGAGACGGCCCAGAGTAAACTATCTCTTCTTCTTCTTCGGTATCACTCCCGAAGACAGGAATGGTGGCGATAGCTTTGTTCTCCGGTTTGTGACATCTCTCTGTGTCCTCGAATTCTGGCAAAAAGTATTTTGCATCTTCGTATTTGCGGATTTCGTTCACGGAGAATGGATTTAGCTCTCCTGTCACGGTATACTCGAGACCATCCTTGAAATACTTCATACACTGATGTTGCGTAGAAGGGATGATGTTGTACTCGTGTAACCAGGGACGACCGAGCAAAGCATTGTAGCAGGTCTTGGCGTCAATGACATGAAACTTAATTTCCGTGACGAGTAGTCCGAAGCGTAATGTTAGTATTACAGATCCGAGAGTCCGTGATGACTGGGAGTCGAAACCGGAGATGGTAATTTTATCACGAGCGAGGTGTTGAACGCTTATGCAGATTTCCTTCAACATCCATACATTAAGGAGATTGACGGAGGATCCATTATCAACCAGGATTTTGCCTATCTTGATATCGTGGCAGTATCCGGAGACATATAGGGGACGGTTGTGGTCGCACGTCCCAAGGAGAAGGTCTTCATCACCGAACGTGACATCGGCTGTGTACACTTCTTCTAGTTCATCCTTCATCCTTTCTTCGGCGAGGAAGACTTGGAATTGCTCGGGCTCTTGTAGCACCTTGATTAATAATAAGATAGCGTCGAGAGTGCTGAGCTGCGAGGGTAACTTCCTCAGGTGCGCTAGGATGTTGTAGTCCACCTTACTCTTCTTAGGCGGGTCCTTGGCAGTCCGCTCTTTCATGACTTGGTCATCTAGGGCGATATCCTCAGCGACCTTTTCCTTTCCCTTATCTTTTCTAGTTGCGGGTCCGAGATTCTTT
Source organism: Agapanthus africanus (assembly GCA_030015575.1). Lineage (NCBI taxonomy): Eukaryota > Viridiplantae > Streptophyta > Magnoliopsida > Asparagales > Amaryllidaceae > Agapanthus > Agapanthus africanus. Next base: position 15,349,447 of record JASDDO010000014.1, read on the forward strand.
TCTGGAAGCGTGAGATTGCGCAGCTGAATGTTTTCGCAGGCCTCTAGTTCTTCCTCTTTCCCTAAGATGGATTCTTTAAAGAAAGGGCCCAGCGCCATTTCCTCGTCAGAGTCGCTCCCAAAGGTGAGAACCTGTGAACCTCCGGCGTTGACTGTACGACAGTTATCTGTATTTCTTTTATGCTCCTCGGTCGTACTTCTCTGCTCCCGCCGAGTTTTGCGTTTCATCCGCTTAAAATGTTGCCGGTGAGCAACATATCCTTTCCACCATCTTTTGAAAGCGTCGCACTCATCGGTGGGGTGCGAAATCTTTCGATGATATGAGCAGTAATTAGGATGCATTTCTGCTCCACCGAGCGTGTTTTCTTCTGAGGGTGGTAGCTCCATTCCCATTGATATGGCTTTGGCAAACCTTTTCCTCGTCTTGAATTTATTTTTATCCGCAACGGATGTCTTTGGCGGGAGTGCCTCGACTCTTTCTTCTAGTCGCCGGCGTTTCGCTCCTTCCAATATGACCATCTCACGCTCCCGATCGGCTTTACTTTTCAGACGAATCTCATTCAGGAAGGCGTCGATCATCTCGTCTGACGGCCATAAAAGTTCTGGTTCAAGACCTGCTTCTAGTTTCTTTGTACAAGGAGTCTCTTCATCGTCTGTAAATGAGTGAGAGATCACATGACAACTTGCTACGTAATCCTCAGATTCATCCGACAAGCCTTCTCCATCATCTTCTTCCTGAAGGACATGGCTGAGGAACTCTTGGAGCGTGATGAGAGTCCACGCCTTCTAATTATACTCCTCCAGCGCGTCGATCTGTTTCTGTAAGTCCGTGCGCTTGTCGCCGGGCTTCACGGCCTTTTTGGATTTCTTTTTCTTCTTCTTTGAAGATTTCGACGGCTGGGTGTGAGTGCTTAGGCCCTCACCACCGATCTTTGGAGTTGGGCACGGCTTCAGCATCCCTTCGATGATATAGGGTTCCAGCGGGTTCTTCCACTTGATCGCTGGGCATGTCTGGAGATCATCCAGCATCCTTTTGGTTTTGGATGAAAGCACGACCTTCCATGGAGCTTCTTCAACAAAAGAGCCTGTCGCCCCCGGTGTATCCGTCTTCTTAGGAGTGTGCGGCTGTGGTGGGTTTACCTTCCACTTCTCAGACAGAGCAAACTTGCCTTGTAGGTACTGATCCTCAATCCATCCCTTAAAGACGAAGCAATCCTCAATCGGATGTCTTACCATTTGATGGTAAGGGTAATAATTGGGGTTATTCACCTCGCTGGGTTGCGGCGGTCGCCTTGGATTCGGCAAGTTGATAAGCCTGTTGCGCACTGCCAGCTCGAACAACCTCCTTGTTTTGTCCCATGGGAATGAGTAAGGACGCTTCATTTTCTCATTGTAATAGCGTCATCTCTCTTCCAGTCGATCCGCTAGCTTCGAGGCACTGGGCTGCTGTTGGGTGTTCGCGACGAAGGTTGCCTTCCCTTTACCCTTGTCGTTTCGAGGTTCCGGCTTCGGGGGAGACGGTCTATGACCCATCTGGTCCATCTGGGCCAGCTTATCGATTAAAGCCTGGAACGTGGTCGGTTTGAAGAACATCATGAACTGTGAAATAGTTGCATGAGGGTTTAGAGTGCGCACGAACATGCCCACCGCTGGTGCTTCTTCAATGCGCTGCTCGCACTTCGACCACAGGTTCCTCCATCGGATTGCATATTGGACCCAAGTTTCATCCGGCTTCACCCTTGCATCAATCAAAGCTGTTATCGGGGTGCGTTCGCCAGCGCTCGCGAATCGCTGAGTGAATAGCAACTCCATCTCTGCGAAAGTTTTGACGGAGTCGTTCGGAAGCTCAGAGTACCACTCAAACGCCGTCTCCGATAAGATGCTGACGAATTGACGGAGTAAGAGCTTATCATCGCCTCCGGTGTTGCCGCAAAGAGCCTTGAACTGGGCCACATGTTGATGGGGGTTGCCTGTCCCCTTATAGACATGGAACTTTGGGATCGTGTAGCCCGGTAGGTATTTGATCTGATCATACCAGCTCGGATATGGTCGCCCCGTTTTGAAAACTTGGCCGGCTGCCTCAGTTGCCTGGTGAACTCGTATCTGCTGGGCTATGTAGTCATCCAGGGCAGTTTTAGAGATCATTTCTTCTTTAGCTGTTGAAAGAGCCGGAGGTGGATTTAACGTTTCTCCTCTGTCATATTCAAAGATAATCGGAGGGTCTTCGGCTGGGGGATCCGGCTGGATCATCATACCCACCATGTCCTGGAACAGAAGGGTCATTCGTTTTATATTGGCTACTTGTTCCGCAGCCTCTCTGTCCTTCTTTTCAAGTATTCTGCGAAGGAATTCGGCATCGGTTTCTTGCTCCTGTCGCTGATCCGAGAATGCTTCTGGGCTTTCTTTTGGTCCGGTGAGTGCAGCCATCGCGGTCATCATCTTTTGGAGCTTCTGCTGCCGCTCTTAAGCCTTAGTCACCGATCGCGTAAGCGGTCGATGACCTATGGATATACGGCTATCCTCTTTCCCGGACGCCATGTAGACGGTATGTACCACTATACCCCCGGACTTAGGGCGTTTAGGCTCACTGCCTTTGACATTTGTCGCAGGCGTGGGGACTTTCTCCGGCCTTCTTCTCTTGTGGGCGATCGAAGTTGAGGGGGCCGTTGCAGCGGGCACCCAGGTAGCCGTCGTCTTCCGTGGCTTGACAGGGCGGTTTTCTTCCTGACGGACTTTTGACTTCTTATGCTGATGGGAGAAATTCGGATCACTCACCGATTCTCGGACTCGTCGCCAAATCTTGTAGACTTTGGAAGACAGCTATTGAGGGGGCTACTCCGACTTTGTTTCTATGACGGTCTCTACCGGTGGAGGAGATCTTTTGAGCACCGCAGTTGGCGAATTTCTTCGCACCCTTTTCAGCAGCTCAAAACTGTTCGCGGTTGGAACAACAGCATTAATTTCCATCGTTGGAGCTGGTAGAGTTAGCCCAGAGGGGGAGTTGCCCCCAGCCTTCCTTATCCGGTGCCAGTGGCGACGTCGGGCGTGACGAGTTGTTAGGATTGGTTCAGCGACGGCTTTGTCTTACCCCCTATTCAGGTGAAGGGCTGTCGCCGGTGTCAGCCTCTTTAAGACTGACGTCCGTTGAGAAACCGTGTCCAACCGGTCAAAACAGATTTCTGAGCGGGAGCGGGAACAGGAGCAGTCAGTCTCGCAAAGACCGACCCTCTGGCAGGAGAAGCCGCCTTGACGACTTTAGGAGCATGGGTGGCTATCTTCTGTGGGATGGCCACTTCATGTATTATAGGCTTCTTGGTAGGCCCTTTGGATCTCGAGTTCAGCCTATTGAAGAACGAGGAGTTGGCATTGGATGACCCGTTGAGAGGGGCCGTGGTAGTAGCAAGCCGATCGAAAACTGACTTCTTTGAAGCTTCCGATACGGGTACAGGGATGGTGAAGCTCGCTGGCGGGAGCATGGTCCCGAAAAACAGCCCTGTGGTGGCCTGAGTAATCTGCTCCACATGCATCGTGAACAAAGAGGCCGCTTGGGGCCCGTAAGTTATGCCCCCAGTCGAGGTGGAGCGTAGGATGCAGTTGCATGTGGAACACTTTGAGCAGGTGCCGGCCATTAATCCTTTGCTTTCTGCAGCAATCGAAACGCCAAATCTTAGTACCTCGAAACCTAAGGGCAACCATTAGCGAACCGCGATTGGGTCACGAACACGACACACGAAGTGTGGAGTGGAAAAAGGAAAAGGTCCCACCGGCATGCCAGAATCTGTTCCCCTCCGAAAGACAGCGTGACAAGGACGTGTTGCCTGAGATTCGGGGCAGATGCTAATTGGCGCTATCCGTCCACCTCTCCGAAGATGCCAAGTTAATTTATGACACCGTGTATCGAAGGTTTAAACGGATGCGTCCGATGTAGCAGACTTCGTCGGATTCCCCCTCATTTGAGGGGTTTTTTATTGTGGGGACGCTCTTCCCTGCTGGCGCAAGCCCCTGCAGTTAATTACGCTACCGTATCGCGGTAACAACTTTCTCCTTCTCTAGATGGTCACTTCGTGTCGTGGGTGTTTGTTTTGTGTTTGGTTGCCCGTGGATTGTATACGGAGACTAAGTTATGTTGTCGCTCGTAGAGCGTGGACTAGTCCAAATCCGTATCTTTCTTAGATTTGGGTTTGGGGGGGTTTGTGTTTAAGGATATGTTAGCCTTATTTGGGGCTAAGATCAACTTAAACTTGAGTTAAGGATATATTAGTCTAATTTTAGACTAAGATCAACTTAACGGGATCGTTTAGATCCGACAAGAGAGCAATTTGGGGCTCTATGGTCTAGTTTAGTGACATTGCGGTTGATAGGTAGTTTAAGGATTGCGGTCCAATGTTAGTTTTAAAACATTGCGGTCAAGGTTAAGAACATCATAGTCTATGGGCTTAAGGACTCCACAGTCCGACGTTAGTTTTAAGATATCACGGTCAAGGTTAAGGACGTCATAGTCCGTTGTTAGTTTTAAGACATCCCGGTCAAGGTTAAGGACATTATAGTCCGTTGTTAGTTTTAAGACATCCCGATCAAGGTTATGGACATCATAGTCCGTTGTTAGTTTTAAGACATCCCGGTCAAGGTTAAGGACATCATAGTCCATGAGTTTAAGGACCCCACAGTCCGTGAAATGTATGGTTATTGGGACCCGTCACCTCTTTGAAGACGTTGAGGAATTACAACGACAAATATCAAAGGAGTGAAGAGATGTACCCTTGAACCAAGGTAGATTAAATGATCTGTAACCCAATTTGGAACCAAGACCAATTAATTATATTATGAGCCCATTGGCTCAGTTAAATCTGGATTGAGGACTTATGACCATCTTGGGCTAAGTCCAATTGAGTCTGGCCCTTTATTGGACTGTTTGACATTTGTCTGGTTCCAGTCCCCAAGAGTTTTGAGGGACTTGATAACATTTCTGTTGTAGCTCTGGATGTTATTCAATTTTGAGGTTCAATCGAAGGGGAGGCTTTGCCTCTGAAAGAAAAGCCAACTTGGCTAGAAGTAGTGTTAAACACCAAATAACAAAAGTGTTAAACACTGAAGACGGAATTTTCAAACTAGTGTTAAACACTAAAAGAACAATCAGTGTTAAACACTGGAAATATAGTTTTCAGTTTAGTGTCAAACACTAGAAAATAATCAGTGTTAAACACTGCAAGTAGGGTTTTCAAATTAGTGTTAAACACTAAGAAAAATCAGTGTTAAACACTGGGAATAAAGATCTCAAATTAGTGTCAAACACTAAAGAAAGAGGGCTCACATGTGGACACGTGAGAGCGCCCAAAGGTGGGACCAGATTCCCCTTATTCTGTTCTGCAGAAAAAAGTATTGAATACTTTCTATATTTGATTTTGGAGCATCACATGCTGACACGTGACGAGAATTTATGCGCTGATTTGCCAAAGGGCCACGTGGTAACACGTGAGAGCGCCCAGAGCCTCTGTTTCTTTTGTTTTTTTCTTTCTGTGCTTCAGGGGTCACGTGGAGCACGTGAAGCGCTGCCTCTGAGTTCTTTTCTGTGGATCCTTACAGGGGTCACGTGGGGACACGTAACCCTGGTCTTTTGCCTGTTTGAAGATCTGTTTATCTTTTTTTTAAGAATTAAATTCTTCATAGGGTTAAACCCTAGTTATAACTCTGGAGGAATTAAATTCCTATTTTCTTTGGAAGAATTATATTCTTAGGTAGGGTTAAACCCTAATTTTCTTTGTTTGGAGGAATTAAATTCCCATATATGTAAAGAATTAAGTTCCGGCATAGGGTGAAACCCTAATTTCATTTTAAGAGGAATTAAATTCCTGTGAGCTTTAGAGAATTAAATTCTCAATTAGGTTAAACCCTAGTTCTGTTCATCTTGAAGGAATTGAATTCCTATAATTTTGGAGAACTGAATTCTCATATAGGGTTAAACCCTAATTTTATTTTGGAGGAATTAAATTCTCTAAACTCAATTCCCCCTCTATATTTTAGATCTGCATGGCAGGATCTCGATCCGATAAGAATTAAATTCTCAATGGGGAGATGTGCACTTTGCAGATCTTCAACCAGAGAAAGAACTAAGTTCTTTTTTTATAGAAGAGTTAAACTCTTAGATTGAGAATTAAATTCTCTTTATTGAAGTTTTGATCCCCTTTCTTTTCTTACCTAGGATTTTTCTTTGCAGAGAATTAAATTCTCCTCTCCTTTCTCTCTGAAATTTCAAGATTCCAAAACTCTATATATTCCTCCCTTCTCTTGGCTCTTATTTATAGGAGAAGGAAAAGAATCAATTTGTTTAGTAAATTTTTCATTGAAAAATTTGATTTGTTCTCATCATTAATCCGAGCCTTTAGATTACTAGGTGAATTTTATTCACCGTTGGATGTTTTAATTCAAAGATATTCTATTTTTTATTTCGGTGAGATTTAGGGGAAATCTTTCCTTATCCAAGATTTTTTCATAAATTGATGATATTTAATCACCCTTGAATTCTTAATCCAACGGCTCTCCATAATTCTTCTCCATTTTGGAAAGATTTAAATGATCTTTTTAGAATTTAATTCTGTTGAACAATAGGGCTTTTAAAGCCAATCACGTGTTGCCACGTGACCCCCGGTCACGTGTGAGCACGTGACCCCGGTCACGTGTTAGCACGTGACCCCCTGAATGGACTCTTCTTCTGTGCTCTATTTTGTGCCGCTGCTTTAACCATCACGTGACCATTGATCACGTATGAGCACGTGATGCCTCTTTTGAAGTTTTTTCCTGATTTTTAATTAGAGAACAACCCCCATAACCGTAGTGCTAGGGTTATATGTGTGTGTAGTCTATAAGGTTATTAGAATACCATATACGATAGTAGTGGACATGGGAGAAAGATATATCGCTAGTTTTATTTTTCTTAACCTTTGAGCTATATATACACATATATGGAAAAAAGGAAATTTATGTTATGATGATACGAGTCATTATGATACGATATAATGATATAAGGCGATGTGATATAATATGAATACGAGATGACATGAGATGATTTATGATGATATGAGATGGTGTACATGATTATAAATCCATACTATTAATTTGATGTATCGTATGAGAGATATTCCGAACGTGATATCATAAGGATGAATCGCTGATATTTATTTCAACTCGAGAACATTTTATTGTATATCACGAAGTGGATGTTGTGATATGTTTGGAGTTACACCTATTTTAAAACTAACGAATCGTTACATACTTTTAAATGATGATTTCAAGAAGATGCTACAAACTTTTCAAATGGTATCTTTTCAAAAGAATATCATAGTCCCATATTTTTTAAAACAACGATTCGTACTATTTTAAACTATAATTGTATGACTCATACGTAGTTACGTATTTTTATACTGTTCGCGCTTACGATTCCTTTATTCTGTTTGCGCTCGCATTACGATTTCTTATTTCTGTATACGCTCTCATTTCTTTCATTACGATATATATACGACGTTTCATACCCTTTTGTTTACATGACTTCGTCTTCTAGTACATCTGCACTATTACCGATGATGCGCATGTTATACTTACACAGAATTGCCGGCTCACACATTCATCATTGGTAATTGCTATGCCACTTACACAGTAGAATTGTTGCATCATGATATTATTCTTATTTGTACGTATATTCATTGTTCAGTTCTATCATATGACATGTTTGCATGATATACTCGATATGCTCATATTACTGTTCTATGTTGCATCCATCATACTTTATGATTGCATGCATTGAGATACTGTTTTCTTGAGATTTCTGGATTTGAGAACCGCAGATATATTTCAAAGGAAATTATAAATTGTTTTAAAAATTTGGTTTCTTATGATGTGATTTCGAGACGTCCATCATGAGTTTTCTCGGCTCTGAGATTGTTTTCGAAACCCGATTCGAGAAGTTGGATGAGCCGTCTGCGGAAACATGGTGGACCCGGTAAGGTATCCTGGGGAAAGAAAGGATTTTGTGGGGATGACGATGAACCTGGCAGGGGGAGCACTACCTATCGGTGATAGGTTGGACCCGGCGGTTATCCGGGGGATACCGGCCAGAGTCGTGAGATTGATATGAGGGCCGATCTGAACATGCGGCGCATGAGATATGAGAATTTATGTTTCGATGCTAGACACATGTTTCATGATGTTCCGAGTGTCGATGTTGGACACTCATGTTCCATGATATTGATGTGTCGTTGATGGACACACGTTAGTTAATATCCTCATACATACATGTATATGTTTTCATGATGTTTCGAGTGTCGAAGTTGGACACTCGGGTTCCATGATATTGATTGTGTCATTGATGGACACACGTGGATGATATCCATATGCATACAGGCATATGATTTCAGATGATTATTTGTATATGTCATTTGCATTGATTATATTGTTGACATATATGCATACATGGTCATCTTAGATACCATAGTATTACCTTCATGTTACATTATGACCTAGGAGTCGCTATATATTCGATTTCTACCTGCTGATGTTTTTTACTCATGAGTTGGCAACTCACCCCGTTGTGCCACAGTTTTCTTACAGGTTCGGCCGCTTGGATCAGTAGCGGTATCGCTGGCACACAGCTTCATCCAAAGTGTTTTGCTATGGTAGGTGGGACATATTTGATCATGCCCACTCTTATACTTATTATTCTATTATATCTAGATAAACTCCATCAATCAGAAACTAGAAATTGTATATTGGTAGACCTAGACCGACTTGTGGTTGCGAGACTTAGAGTGATAGGTGTATGTTCGCTTCTTTTGAGGTTTTTGAAGTCATGTTTTATTTACTTATTATTTCTGTGTTGATCTTCGCCATTGGGCGTCGTATATATATTGTTTATTTCGTGGTTTTGATTCTGCCAATTGGCGAAGAGCTAGCTCCCGCTTGGGGATACCTATATATTTTTTGTATATGGTTTTGGATCAAAATATACAAGAGAGGTGCTGCCCAAAATTTCAATAAAGAAAATATTTTCAAAGATAGTATGCATTCATTGTCTTTTATATTATATGACTTATATTTTTAAAAATGAAGGCTTGAATTTCTTACGACGATATTTCAAAACTGCACCTCCACTATTTTCTGCAAAAAAGTTTAGATTTACTGGATTTCGGCTTACTTGGATTACGTTCCACCTTTAGACGTTGCGTGATTTAAGTGCCAGTCACATGATAAATTATGGATCGTGACAGTATGATACCATCTAGGAGTTCTCGGCGAATCTTATTCGGTGTACCCATTCTCTAATGAGCACATGTGTATAATCTATGATGTCAAACACCAATGGTTATGAGATCAACCATCGCCCCATATAGGATCAAGAAACGTACACACTAGTCTACTCTGGAATATCGATGCTCTGTCTCGATATCCCCTCGACTAGGAACTGTTAAATGATGTGCTTGTGAACTACACAAGCTCCACTAGTATGATCTGCATTTTAGTCTTGATAGTCAAACCAACGTCCTAAGGGTTTTATCAACATAATATGTGTTTACCCCAATCAGAGCAAAGCTCTGTTCAAATTCCAAGGCGGGAGATGAAGCAACGCTTTATCTTCCCCCAATCAGAAACAAAGCTTTGCATTGAAAATTTAAACTTTAATAAATGAAGCAATGCTTCAGATCCTTTGCGCTGCGCGCGACGCGCCACATGTCAGGCGCTGATACGTCAACGCAGCGCCCGAGAAGGCGCGCCCAATCAGAGCAAAGCTCTGTTAAAGGAAGCGCCGCGCTGCGCTCTGCGCTGTGCGACACGTGGCAGCGCAGTTGCACTGCGCTGTGCGCTGCGCTGTGCGCTGCGCTGTGCAACACGTGGCAGCGCAGTTGCGCTGCGCTGCGCGCTATGCGACACGTGGCAGCGCAGTTGTGCTGCGCTGCGCGCTGCGCGACACATGTCAGCACAGATGCGCTAGCACAGAAGAAGGGCTAAGTGCCAAAGGCAATTTATCCATGCAAAATTACATGCACTTGATAACAACAAATTAAAATTATACGACGCACAAGCGCAACAGAGAACTAAAATAAAAGAACCCTTAACAGATAATGAAATACTTGATTAAAAAGAAAAATACTTATTCATTATTGTCATTATTACATTTAAAAAAGATCACCAAATACGGGATCAGAAAGACAGGGGTTCACAAAAAGAAAGAGAAGATTATTCAGCTCCCTCTTCGTCTTCTCCATCATGTCGAAACGGCGATCCTCCCGAGGGGTAGCCATCCAACGGTCGACGCCGCACTCCTAGGAAAAAGTGGCGATGACAACCTGACGAGCCCGTATCTGGCTCAGTAAGTGGAGAGAGCAGTCCCTCAGGGCTTCGGTGATCAAGTGCGCTTCGAGAAAGCACTCAATCTTGTCCTCGGCGGTATCCAACATCGCCGAGGACATCTCTGCTGGAGGAGGGAGAATGTCGGCAAGCACCGAGGCAAGGATCATCCGAAGCCAAATGGAATTCGGAGGGAGAGGAGACCCCACACGAGTCAAAAGCTCGTGCAGTGCAGCATCACACTGCTCGTCCGAGAAAGAAGGGTCCACTAGGCGCGCAGCAAAACGGGGAACAATGTCCCGAAGCGGCACCTCCCATGGCTGTCGGCGGGCATGAGGACGGTTGCAAGCCATGATTGAAGAAGTTCTCTGAAGATGAAAAAAGAAAAGGCTCGGCCTTGAGTTATATATATAGACCCAAACATAGAAAATTCTGTGCGCGGTGGAAATACAAGTTTGACTTGAAAAGAGGAGATGAAAAGATATCTCAGGAGAAGCGACGCTTCCGATCCCCCAATCAGAGCAAAGCTCTATCTTGAAAATCTAAATTTTAAATGAAGCAACGCTTCAGATTCTTTATGCTACGCACGACGCGCCACATGTCAGGCGCTCATACGTCAGCGCAGCGTCCGAGAAGGCGCGCCCAATCAGAGCAAAGCTCTATTTTAAGCAAAATTAAAGGAAGCAACGCTTCAGTTGCGCAAGCACAGCGCTGCGCGACACGTATCAGCGCAGATGCGCTAGCGCAGTTGCACTGCGCGACACGTGTCAGCGCAGATGCGCTCGCGTAGTTGCGCAGCGCTGTGCGCTGCGCGACACGTGTCAGCGCAGATGCACTAGCGCAGTTGCGCTGCGCTGCGCTGTGCGCTGCACGATACGTGTCACGCGCTGGGTCATTTGCGCCAAACAGAATGTAGATTCTAAAGAAATCTTTTCTGTTAAAACAAGAAGATTTTCTTCTGTAAAACAGAAGCCCTTGGATCAAAGATCCAACGGTGGGGGAAATTCCCCAAATCACTCAGAGAGAGATTTCTTTAACAAATTAACTAATTTATGAGCACTATAGAAAGGACCTTAAGCCTCAATTCAAAAAAAGGAACATTTTCTAAAAAAAAAAAAAGAAGAGAACTCTGAAGAACTCCTTAAAAACAAAAAGGTAAAAACTTTTAGAAAAAGAGAAAATTCTCTTAAAAACAGATCATTGATCTAAGAACAAGATCAATGATCTTCAATAAGAAGAAAACTAACTAATAATAGTGCTTTGCACTTGCTTATGAACCATTGGTTCCTTGAAAACAAAAAAACTTGTTTTCCTTTGATTTAAAATCAATCAAAGGATAAAACAGTGCTTTGCACTTGAAAAATTGCACTGTTGCGCTCCTGTGTTGGCGCAAGCCACCAGGGAGCGCCACGTGTCAGCAGCACAACAGCGCAGCGCACTGACACAGCGCACTGCACTGTTGCGCTTGCGCTCCTCAAATCATGGCACGTGTCACCACCACAAGCGCTTGCGCTCAATAATTGGCGCAAAACGCCTAACAAATGCACTGCATTATTTACTGAAGAGCCAGGCCCAAATCAAAGAGGCTTAGCAGGCCAAAATAAAACGCAATGCATTAAAAGGGCAAAGCCCAAACAAGGCAGATGCTCTGCATCATTTATAAAAGGGCAGAGCCCAAACAAAATAAGAAATGCAGTGCGTTATTTAAAAAGGGGTAAAGCCCTAGCACAGGCCTAATAGGCCAAAGATAAATAAAACGTGGAATATTCCCAACTGGACTTAGCCCAATTTTGGCCATAAGTCCTTAAATTAAATTGACTGAGCACGACTGCTCTCTTAAATTAATTTATATCCGGTTCGAGAGTACATCTCCGAGCTCCTCTGACACTTATCGTTGTAATCCTTCAACGACGTCAGAGAGGTGACGGGTCCCGACGACCACATACGTCAATATGGACTGCGGTGTCCTTAAACTCGTAGACCGAAACGTCCTTAAACTAATATTGGACCGAGACGTCCTTAAACTAATATCGAACCGAGACGTCCCTAAACTAACGATGGACCGAGACGTCCTTAAACTAATATCGGACCGAGACGTCCTTAAACTAATATCGGACCGAAACATCCCTAAACTAACGATGGACCGAAACGTCCTTAAACTAATGTCGGACCGAAATGTCCCTAAACTAATAATGGACCACCACGTCTCTAAACTGGAACAATAGAGCCTCCAAATGCTCTTTTGCTGGATCTAAACGGTCCCGTTTAAGTTGATCTTAGCCCCAAACACGGCTAACATATCCTTAAACATTCAAATGGACTATAAAACCCTAAATCAGTTTTGGCTCAAGGGTACATCTCCGAACTCCTCTGACACCTATCGTTGTAATCCTTCAACGACGTCAGAGAGGCGACGAGTCCCGACGGCCATATATTAAATGGATCACCCCGTTAAGTTGATCTTAGTCTCAAACAGGACTAACGTATCCTTGACGAACGTTTAAGTCGATCTTAGCCGCAACGCGACTAATGCATCCCTAAACTAAAAACACCAAACCCAAATCTAAGTAAATATGGATTTGGACTAATCCACGTCCTACGGGCGACGGCATTACTCAGTCTCCGTATACAATCCACGGGCAACCATAAACAAAACAAACACACACGACACGAAGTGAAATTCTGGAGAAGGAGAAAGTGGCTACCGCGATGCGGTAGCGTTATTAACTGCAGGGGCTTGCGCCTGCAGGGAAGAGCATCCCCACAATCAAAAACCCCTCAAGCGAGGTGGAATCTGACAAAGTCTGCTATATCGGCCGCATCCGTCTAAACCTTCGATACACAGTGCCATAAATCAACTTGGCATCGTCGGAGAGGTAGACGGATAAAACCAAAATAGCATCTGCCCCGAATCTCAGGCACAGACGTCCTAACGTCGTCGGCCGCCGTTCGAAGGGGAACAGATTCTGGCACGCCCGGTGGGACCTTTTCCTCTTTCCACTCCACACTTCATGTGTCGTCTTCGCGAACCAATCGCGGTTTGTTAAATGGTTGCCTTTGGATTTCAAGTTTACTAAGACTTGGTCTCTCATTTGGTGCAGAAGAGAAATCAAGCATCGATGGCCTCAACCTGTTCGAAGTGCTCCAACTGCGGTTGCAGCTCGCGTTCGGCCTCAACTGGGGGCATAACCTACGGGCCCCAAGCGGCCTCTTTGTTCACCATGCCAGTGGAGCAGGTAACTCAAGCCACCACTGGGCTCTTCTTCGGGACCATGCTCCCGCCAACGAGCTTCAGCACTCCTGTGCCCGGACAAGAAGCTCCTAAGAAGTCGGTCTTCGATCGACTTTCAATTACTGCGGCCCCTGTCAACAGGTCGCACAATGCCAAACCAACGGCCTTTGTTTTCACCAGGCTAGATCAGAACTCTAAAGTGGCTATCCCAAGGAGGGTAACGGCCGCTGCTCCAGAAGTCGTTAAGGCGGCTTCCCCCATCAAAGAGTCAGTCTTTGCAAGACTGACAATTCCCACTCCCGCTCCTGCTGGTCAGAAGACATCAGTCTTCAATAGGCTGACATCAGCAATCGCCCCACACTCGAACAGGGGGCAAAAAGAAACTATCTCAATCTCCGAGCCAGTCCCAACGGCTTGCCGTGCTCGACGTCGCCATTGGCAACGAGTGAGGAAGGCAGGGGGCAACTCCCCCTCAGGGCTAACTCCACCTGCTCCAGCGGTGGAAGTCAACGCTGCTGTTCCAACTGAGAACAGCTTTGAATTGCTGAGGAGGGTACGAAAGAACTCCCCAACCGCTACATTGAAATGATCTCCTCCACCTATGGAGAGAGATCCGGAGACAAAGCAGGAACAACCCCCTCAACGGCTGTCTTCACAAATTTATAAAGTTTGGCGGAGGGTTCAAGACTCCGTGATTGACCTAGACTACTCTCGTCGCCAGAAAAAGGCGAAAGTGGAAAAGGAAAAAGACCATCCCATTAAACGGCAAGGGACAACAATCGCTAGGGTGCCCACTTCAACGGCCCCTTCAACTTCAATGGCCCACAAAAGAAGGAGGCCAGAGAAAACCCCCGTGTCAGCGGTAAAGGTTAAAAATGGTGAACCTAAACGCCCCAAGTTAGGGGGCATAAAAGTTCATACAGTTTACATGGCATTGGGAAAAGAAGACAGTCGTGCATCAATGGGTCATAGACCGCTTACGCGGTCAGTGACCAAGGCTCAGGAGCAGCAACAAAAGCTCCAGGAGATAATGAATGCTATGGCCGCACTTACAGAGCCAAAGGAAAACCCTGAAATGTCCTCAGATGAGCGCCAGGAGGAAGAAACCGACGCAGAATTCCTTCGTCGGATATTGGAGAAGAAGGACAAAGAGGCTGCTGAACAAGCAGCCAACATACAACGTATGGGCCTCCTCTTCCAAGACATGATAGGAATGATGATACAACAAGATCCTCCGGCTGAAGAACCCCCGATCGTCCTTGGAGATGATAGGGGAGAGACATCAAATCCTCAGCCCGCTCTATCAACGGCTAAAGAGGATACGATCTCTAAAACTGATCTGGACGAGTACATAGCCAGCAAATACGGGTTCATCATGCGGCTGAGGCAGCCGGCCAGGTCGTAAAAACTGGGAGGCCATATCCAAGCTGGTATGACCAAATCAAGTACCCGCCGGGTTACACGATTCCCAAGTTCCATGTGTATAAGGGGACCGGCAACCCCCATCAGCATGTCGCCCAGTTCAGGGCGCTTTGCGGCAACACCGGCGGTGACGACAAGTTATTGCTTCGCCAGTTTGTTGGAAGTTTATCAGATACGGCGTTTGAGTGGTACTCTGAGCTCCCGAACGACTCTATTAAAACCTTCGCGGAGATGGAGCTGCTGTTTACTCAACGTTTTGCAAGTGCCAGTGAACGTACCACGATGACGACACTGATTAACACCAGGGTAAAACCCGGCGAGACATGGGTTCAGTACGCTATACGATGGCGGAATTTATGGTCAAAATGCAAGCAGCGCATTGAAGAAGCTCCCGCAGTGGGTATGTTTGTGGGGACCCTCGATCCACAAGCGACCATCTCGCAGTTTATGATGTTCTTCAAGCCGACTACCTTCCAGGCTTTGATTGACAAACTAGCGCAGATGGATCAGATGGGCCATAAACCCCCTCTCCCAAAGCTGGACTCCCGAAATGATAAAGGGAAGGGAAAAGCGATCGTTGTCGCTAATGCTTAACAACAACCGAGCGACTCGAAGCCGGTTGCTCGTCAAAATAATATGCGCCCGTACGTACCCCTTGAGGATAGGATGGGACGTCCTTATTCCTTTCCCCGCGATAAAACGAGGTGGTTATTCGAGCTGGCGTCGCACAACAGACTCATAAATCTGCCGGATCCAAAACGTCCGTTGCAACCAAATGACGTCAACGAGCCCAACTACTGTCCTTATCATCGAGTACTAGGCCATCCGATCGAAGACTATTACGTTTTCAAAAATTGGCTTGAAAACCAGTACCGACAGGGCAAATTTGCGTTATCAGACAAATGGAAGGTGAATCCCCCGCAGCCCCACACCTCTAAAGGGACGAATACGCCGGGGGCAACATGCTCCGTCCTTGAAGAAGCTCCTTGGAAGGTTGTATTATCAGCTAAAACGAAGAGGATGCTAAATGATCTTCAGACATGTCCAGCAATCAAGTGGAAGAACCCATTGGAGCCGCAAATTATTGAAGGAATGCTGAAACCTCGTCCGACTCAAAATATTGGTGGAAGTGGCCTAAACGTTCATAACCAGCCGTCGAAATCGTCAAAGAAGAAAAAGAAGAGGTCGAAGAAGCCCATAAAGCCTAACGACAAGCGCACAGACTTGCAAAAACAAATTGACGCGCTGGAAGAATACAACCAGAAGGCACGGACTCCCATTACATTCCAAGAGTTCCTCAACCACGTCTTTCAAGAGGAAGATGAGGGAGGTAGTTCGTCGGATGAATCCGAAGAATATGTGGCAAGCTGCCATATGATTTCCCATTCGATCACGAACAATGAGGAGACTCCTGGCATTGGAAAGCTGGGGGCAGATACCGAATCAAAAATTCCGGAGCTATCAGTTGAAATGATTGACGCGTTCCTTAACGAAGCTCAATTGAAAAGTAAAGCTGATCGAGAACGCGAGACGGCTATATTTGAAAGGGCCAAACGCCAGCGACTTAACGAAAGAATTGAGATACTCCCACTGGGGCAAAGTGCACCCACCGCGGATAAAAGCAAATTCAAGATAAGGAAGAGATTTGCTAAAGCCGTGTCAATGGGTATAAAGCTACCATCCTCCGACGAAAGCGTTACTGGTGAAATGGAAAACCACCCTTCCTATTGCTTGTATCATCGGGAGGTGTCGCATCCCACTGAAGAGTGCAAAACTTTCGGTAGATGGTGGCAAGGATATGTTGCTCACCAGCAACAGTTTAAGTGGGAAAAGCGCAAGACTCGCCGAGAACAAAGCAGAACGATCAAAGGGATTAACAGAACTACCGGTGATTGTTGCATGGTTGACGCCGGAGGATCACAAATGCCCACATTCGGGAGTGATTCTGATGAGGAGCTAGAGCTTGGCCCCCTCTTTAAAGAATCTCCTTCGGGAAAAGAAGAAGGACCGAAGGTTTGCGAGAATATCCAGCTACGCAATCGGACGCTACCTGAAAAGAATCTTGGACCTTTAAACAAGAAAGACAAAGGGAAAGAGAAGGTCTCCGAAGACATCGCCTTGGATGACCGAGTTACGGAAGGGTTAACCGCCAAGAACCCGCCGAAGAGAAATAAGGTAGATTACAACGTCTTGGGGCATCTGAGAAAGCTACCCTCACAACTCAGCATTCTTGATGCCTTGTTACTATCAAAAGAGGCGAGGGATTCTTTGATTAAGGCGCTACAAGATCCAGACCAGTTCCAAGTCTTCTTGGCCGAAGAAAAGATGAAGGATGAATTGGAAGAGGTGCACACGGCCGACGTTGCTTTTGGCGATGAAGACCTTCTCCTCGGGACGTGCGAACACAATCGTCCCCTTTATGTCTCAGGATACTGCCATGACATAAAGATAGGTAAAATCTTGGTCGATAATGGATCGTCTGTTAATCTACTCAATGTACGGGTGTTAAAGGAAATTTGCATGAGTGTCCAACACCTCGCCCGAGACAAGATCACCATCTCCGGGTTCGACTCCCAATCATCAAAAACTCTTGGATCTATGATATTGACGTTACGCTTCGGGTTGCTCATCACAGATATTAAATTCCATGTCATAGATGCCAAGACGTGCTACAATGCTCTGCTCGGTCGACCATGGTTACACGAGTACAATATCATCCCTTCTACACAGCATCAGTGTATGAAATATTGTAGGGATGGTCTCGAGTACACTGTGGCAGGAGAATTGAATCCGTTTTCCGTGAATGAAGTTCGCAAGTATGAAGATGCCAAATACTTCTTGCCGATTTTTGAAGACACGGAAAGATGTCACAAGCCGGAGAACAAAACTAACGCCACCATCCCTGTCTTCGGCAGTGACACCGAAGAGGAAGAGGATATAATTTATTCGGGTCCGCCCCAATACACCAAGCCGGGACCATCCGTTCCCTCGTTGGTCTTTGGTAGTGATTCGGAAGACGAAGTCCATGCTGTATTCCCTGCTCGGCTTTCAATACGAACTTCTGCTGATGAAGAGCAAAGTCTGCAAGTAGCCATGGTGCCGCCTAAACATTATAAAGAATTGGATGCACTCGACGCTGACAGCGTAGAGGAGCTGCAAACATTCTACATCCCTCCTAGGAGAGAGAGCGAGAAAGCAATTCTGTTTTACCGCTCTGAGGAAACCAAGGTGGAAAAAGAAATTTGGCATGGTGCGGATCCTACGCTCGACAAGCTTCAACCGATCCGTCTTCCCAGATATTATACAGAGGGTTTGAAGAAGCTGCTGAAACGCCAGGGGATATCCTTCAAACAGACCGTTAGGAAGGCCAAGTTCTATGACAGGGTTTGGAATGTCCCCGGAACTCGGCACAAGCTACCTAATGGGAGGATGGAGACGAAAGGGCTCGGATACATTCGCTCCAGGAAACGAGAGCTGCTGCGCGATTGTTACGTCGTGCATAATTTCGATGAAGAAGCGGATGCTCAATGGGAGGACGCTAATCCTGAACCAGTAAAAGTTCCTGATGAAAAAGTGCCCAGTCCATCATTTGAAGAACAAATGGACAGGCTCATAAGGGAAGCTGGTCAAAAAGTCCGAGATGATCACAATCCTGAAATGGCAATCTATGAGAAAGCCAAAACACAACGCCTCCTTCAACGGGCCGTAAAAGACGAAAATGCTGCCCCCTGTCAACCTGTTATCAAAAGGGCTCGACGCGGAGGCAGAAACAAGTCGAAAGGCCAAAAAGGCGCTCAACAACAACGAAGCAGAGCTAAGAAATCACGCACACGGGAGTCGAGCGCCATCGAGATATCCCTCATAAAGAAAATGGGTCGAGCATACTCGTTTCCTTGGAATAAGACGGGGAAGATACTGGGTCTTGCCCTAAAACATCAAATGCTTACACTGCCAGAGTCCAAACACCCTGAGCAAGCAGGCGAAGTCTCCAACCCAAATTATTGCTCTTACCACCAAATAATAGGGCATCCTCTTGAAGATTGCTTCACCTTCAAGAATTGGGTCGAAGATCAGTATCAGCTTGGCAAATTCGCTTTGTCTGACAACTGGAGGATAGCGCCGCCACAGGAGCACGAACCTGAAAACACAAGAATAGAACCAACTCCACATTGGGATTGGAAGCGGATTCGCACTTATCACATGATAACAATATTAAAAGAAGGACCCGAGAACATGGACGACCTTCCCTACTGTCTCGAAAACAGTAATGATGAGGTAATCTCAGAATTTCCCCCAGCTCTGAAAGAACTGGAGGATGGAATACATACCACTGCGGATAACCTCAAGAAAATTAAATTGGGAACGGCAAACGATCCGCGACCGACATTTGTCAGTGAGCTGCTGTCTGAAGAGAGGGTAGCTGCGTTAAAGGACGTCCTTGTACAGCATAAAGATTGCTTCGCATGGAACTATTCCGAGATGCCAGGACTAGATCCGGAAGTTGCTGTACATAGATTGGCGATATCCCTGGGTGTCAAGCCAGTTAAACAAGCGCCGAGAAGAATGCGGCTCGAGCTCGAGATGAGCATCAACACCGAAGTCAAAAAGCTGATAGATTCTGGTTTTATCCAGGAGGTTCAATACCCTGAATGGATTGCTAATATCGTCCTAGTGATGAAGAAAAATGGGACGGTACGCATATGCGTGGACTTTCGGGATCTCAACAAAGCCTGCCCGAAGGATGATTTCCCGGTACCAGTCACCGAACTGATGATAGACAATACGTCCACGCATGAGATTTTCTCCTTCATGGATGGCTCATCAGGGTATAATCCAATAAAAATTCATCCTGAAGACCAGAAACATACGGCTTTCCGGACTCCTTTAGGGATATTTTGTTACAAGGTAATGCCCTTCGGTCTAAAGAACGCTGGTGCCACCTATCAGAGGACTATGACGAAGATTTTCGATGACCTTATACATGAAATCGTCGAGTGCTATATCGACAACCTCGTTGTTAAAAGCAAATCATATGAGGAACATCTTGAGCATCTGAAGACCGTATTCCAACGCCTTCGGCAATACAACTTGAAGATGAACCCGCTCAAGTGTGCATTTGGGGTTTCCTCGGGTAAATTCCTGGGATTCATCGTTCGACACCGAGGTATCGAGATAGATCCGTCCAAGATCAAGGCGATTATGGAAATGCCTCCGCCAAGAACTCTTAAGCAGCTGCGATCTCTCCAAGGGAAGCTCGCATACATACGACGGTTTATAGCCAATCTTTCAAGAAGGTGCCGTCCCTACAGTCACCTAATGAAGAAGGGAACCCCATTCATTTGGGATCACAAATGCCAAGGCGCACTGGACGAGATCAAGCAATACCTACAGAACCCTCCAGTGTTGGCTGCTCCAGTTAAGGGAAAACCTCTCATTCTTTACACGACCGCCCTTGAAGGTTCTTTAGGCGCGTTATGGGCACAAGAGAACGACCAAGGGAAAGAGAGAGCACTCTACTACTTAAGTCGAGGTCTACTGGGGGCAGAAAGCAACTACTCCCCCATTGAAAAACACTGCCTGGCGTTAATCTTCGCAATAACAAAGCTTAGACATTACGCATTAGCGCATGAAGTCTGTCTCATTTCGAAGGTGGACCCTCTCAAATATCTAATGTCAAAGGCCATATTGACGGGACGACTCACTAAATAGGCCCTGCTCTTGATGGAGTTCTCGATAACATATCAACCTCTCAAGGCAGTGAAAGGCCAGGCTATCGCTGACTTCCTCGCTGAGCATCCGATACTGGCTGATTCTCCTCTCAATTGCGAATTGCCAGACAAAAATGCGTTTGACGCTATCGATGGGAGCGATACTCGATGGGAACTCTATTTCGATGGAGCATCTTCCGTGAAAAAGCACAAGCAAAATACTCCCATAATCAAATCGGGGGTAGGCCTTATTTTCGTAACGCCACAAGGAGGGATAATGCGCTTTGCTTTCTCCTTAACGGAGCCGAGGACGAATAATGAAGCCGAATACGAAGCTTTGATAGCAGGCCTCGAGATCGCCATCGATATGGGAATTGAAAACCTCTTCGTATATGGAGATTCCCAGCTGGCCGTCAGTCAAGTAAACGGCGACTACCAAACATGCAAACCGGAATTGGTAAAATACGGTGAAAAGGTGCAACAATTGCTGACCCAAATTCCTTCCTATACTTTGGAGAACATACCACGCACAGAAAACGGTAAAGCGGACGCGTTGGCCAAACTTGCTAAAGAAATGGCTGATGAGAACTTCGATGATGTTAGAATCGTGATACAAAGTCGTCGAGTGCTCGCCCCAGCAGAAATATCTCTGGAATCATCCGAAGAAAAAGGAGCGACTGAGCAGTCGATCTTACAAATGAAAAACCATGAGAAGGTTAAGGATTGGAGGGAAGTCTTTATAGACTACTTCAAGTCCTACCAAATGCCCGAAGATGCGTCCGCAAGACATCAGCTCATGAAACGAGCTCTGTCTTTCGCCTTCGTCAATGATACTCTATACAAGAGGTCATTCGATTCTCTGTGGCTGAGATGTTTAGGACCGGACGAAGCGGAAAGAGTCGTTCAGGAAGTTCATGACGGAATCTACGGTTCTCACCAAGCAGGCCCAAAGATGAAGTTGAAGATCAAACGGATGGGCTACTATTGGCCCACGATGATTCAAGATTGCCTCGAATATGCAAAGCAATGTCACTCATGCCAAATTCATGGGGACTTCATCCATCAGCATCCGAATCCACTACATCCAACGGTGGCTAGCTGGCCATTCGAAATGTGGGGGGCTGACATCGTTGGCCTTATCGAATCAGCATCGTCTAGGGGACATCGTTTCATCCTGGCGACGTCTGACTACTTTTCTAAATGGGCAGAGGCAGTACCGTTGAGAGAAGTGAAGACGGAGAATATCCTCCATTTCTTCAAAACGCATGTCATATACCAGTTTGGAACTCCGAGACGGATCATCTCCGATAACGGGCCAGCCTACCGAAGTCATAAAATCAGCCGCTTCGCGCAGCAGCACAATATAGACTGGAGGTATTCCTCAGTCTATAATCCGCGAGCCAACGGTCTCGCCGAAGCCTTCAATAAGACCTTAACAAAGATTATAAAGAAAACGGTGTCCCGAAGTAAGAAAGACTGGCATGAGAAGCTGCAAGAGGCTCTTTGGGCGTATCGAACTACATTCAAAACGGCCACGAACACAACGCCCTACGCGTTGGTGCTCGGCACGGAAGCAGTAATCCCCCTCGAGATAGAGTTACCCTCCCTACGAGTGCCAGTCCATTATGAGCTGACGGATGAAGAAAATGCTCACCTTCGGCTTGAGGAGCTTGACGCCCTTGATGAAACCCGGATCATAGCGCAACAAAACCTAGAAGCTTACAAAGCGAAGATGACGCGCTCATATGAAAGACTGACCCGACCGAGGACATTTCGCCAAGGCGAACTCGTGCTAGTGGTCAAAAGGCCTATGATCCCCAATCGCGCCAAGCGGGGAAAATTCGAGCAAAACTATGAAGGCCCGTACGTCATAGATAAAGTTTACCAGGGTGGGGCCTATCTACTCATGGACATGCACGGTGAAAGGCCCTTTAGGCCGATAAACGGTCGCTTCCTAAAGAAATACTATGCTGGATGAGCCACAGCCTAGGTCAATGATAGATGACGACGACTATGTCCGCTCGCTATCTTCCTAAGCTCAAGCTTTATAAAAAGTAGTCGGCCTTATCCATGACGGACCGAAATGTCCTTAAACTAACAACGGACCGAAATGTCCTTAAACTAATAGCAGACCGAAACGTCTTTAAACTACTATCGCAGCACCTTTAGGCTGACGAGATAAAAAAAACATATAAAAATAAAATAAAAAAAAAACGGTATGTCCATAAGCAAAAAGGGCACGGATGAAAACCCGAAAGGGCGCCGTGAGTAAAAACAGCAGGGCTACCGGCGAGCGTTCGTGAAAACCCGAAAGGGCGCGACCTCGTAAATATATATATATATATATATATATATATATATATATATATATATAAAGAAAAATAAAAACGGTATGTCCATAAGCAAAAAAGGGCACGGATGAAAACCCGAAAGGGCGCCGTGAGTAAAAACAGCAGGGCTACCGGCGAGTGTTCGTGAAAACCCGAAATGGCGCGACCTCGTAAAAAAGAGAGAGAGAGAGAAAAAGAAAATAAAAAGAATAAAAAAAATGGTATGTCCATAAGCAAAATGGGCACGGATGAAAACCCGAAAGGGCTCCGTGAGTAAAATCAGCAGGACTACCGGCGAGTGTTTGTGAAAACCCGAAAGGGCCCAACCTCGTTAAAAGACACTTACAAGGTCCTCTCGACCTTGTAAGGAGAAACCACCCACGTGAGATCCTTACGACTCACAAGGGAGCAACACACTTAGGGATCCGCATGATTCCTAAGGAAAAAATACACTTGCGAGATCCTCACGACTCGTAAGGAGAACTCTCTTATGGGATCCTCACGGCTCGTAAGATTTGAAAGTCTTAAATTACAGAGACCTAAACCTGTGCTTAAGCAACCCCCACAACTTTCGACATTGCCCTACAAGTGGTCCGATATTGGCCCTTGTATACATTCCACGGGCGCGAATAAACATTTCCCTAACTAAGTCCCATCCCAGGCTAGGGATATGTTCGCACGGTGAATAACCCTTGTAAATCCTCTCGATTTACAAGGAGAAAACCCTCCTGTAGGATCCTTACGACTTACAGAGGAACAAAACACTTAGGAACCCTCACGATTCCTAAGGAGAAAATACACCTATAAGATCCTCACGACTTGTAGGGAGAAATACCTTTGTGAGACCCTTACAGCTCATGAAGTCAAAAGCCTTAGTCGACAGGACCTTAACCCTAGTCGCTAAGCCTCCTTTGTTCGACAACGATAGAGGCAAATGATGATTCGCTCCTGGCAATACCCCAGTTGTAGCGGTGCTGATGCCGAAATTGCTGTCCAATTTCATGTTTACGGCGAAAAGCTAGTAGGCCGCACGTGCATACGAAATAGCCGAAATGATGGGGCAACTTGCAATAAAAAGCAGCAAGTAAAAATGTATGCATGCAAAATAGCCGAAATTATTGGGTAACTCGCAATAAAAAGCAGCGAGTAAAAATAAAATAAATAGCCGAAATGATTGGGCACCGCGAAAAATAGCCGAAATGATTGGGCAATCGTGACCTTCGCGAGATAAAAGCTGAAGTGATAGAGCATCGTGGAAATAAAACAAAAAAAATGATGGTGTTAAAACTTTGGCCCTACAGTTAAGATCACATCGATCCCTGTATACAATCCAAGGGCGTAAACAAAAAGTGAACCATACTTTCCCAATAGAATCCGTCAGAAGACAAGGCCAAACCTCAACGGTTCATCCCAACTTCGAAGAAACTAGTGTCTTCAGCAAACTCCTCGACTCACGGATACAAACACTCCTTGACGAGAGCCTCCTGATCCGCGTCGACTCGCAGAGCCATAAGTGCCTCCGTGAGAAATCCTCGACTCGTTTCAAACCCCAAGGAAACAAATAATCCTTGGCGCTTGGGAAACAAATAATCCCTAGCAAACTCCTCGACTCACGAATACAAACACTCATTGACGAGAGCCTCCTGATCCGCGTCGACCCGCAGAGCCACCAGTGCCTCCGTGGAAATCCTCGACTCGTTTCAAACCCCAAGGAAACAAATAATCCCTAGCAAACCCCTCGACTCACGGATACAAACACTCCTTGACGAGAGCCTCCTGATCCGCGTCGACCCGCAGAGCCACCAGTGCCTCCGTGGAAATCCTCGACTCGTTTCAAACCCCAAGGAAACAAATAATCCTTGGCGCTTGGGAAACAAATAATCCCTAACGAATTCCTCGACTCACGGATACAAACACTCCTTGACGAGGGCCTCCTGATCCGCGTCGACTCGCAGAGCCACCAGTGTCTCCGTGGGAAACCCTCGACTCGTTTCAAACCCCAAGGAAACAAATAATCCTTGGCGCTTGGGAAACAAATAATCCCTAGCAAACTCCTCGACTCACGGATACAAACACTCCTTGACGAGAGCCTCCTGATCCGCGTTGACTCGCAGAGCCACCAGTGCCTCCGTGGGAAATCCTCGACTCGTTTCAAACCCCAATGAAACAAATAATCCTTGGCGCTTGGGAAACAAATAATCCCTAGCAAACTCCTCGACTCACGGATATAAACACTCCTTGACGAGAGCCTCCTGATCCGCGTCGACTCGCAGAGCCACCAGTGCCTCCGTGGGAAACCCTCGACTCGTTTCAAACCCCAAGGAAATAAATAATCCTTGGCGCTTGGGAAACAAATAATCCCTAGCAAACTCCTCGACTCACGGATACAAACACCCCTTGATGAGAGCCTTCTGATTCGCGTCGGCCCGCAGAGAAACTAGTGTCTCCGTGGGAAATTCCCGATTCGTCTCAACATGCAAATGAAACCTCAGGCAGCAGGGACTAAAAAACTTGCTTCCTGAATAATGGGACTCTGCAAGTCAATCCAAAATGGTCTCTTGCATACTATTCACGGGTCTCACTCTCCAAAGTCGAATTTCGACGAGGAGGGAAACAACCGCTTGTGGGTCCTCTCAACTCATAAGAGGGAAAAATTCTCTTATAGGATCCTTACGATTTATAAGAGAAAACCACACTTAGGAATACTCACGATTCCTAAGGAGAAAGCCCACCTACAAGATCCTCTCGATCCGTAGGGAGAAGAATCTCTATGAGACCCTCACGGCTCATGGAGTTGAAAAGTCTTAGGCAGCAGACCTGAACCTGCGGCCTAAGCCATCGCTACTTCTTAAGAAAGTCGGAATACTCATTTTAAACATCCGTCAACCATGGTTGTTAAGACAGCCTGCTAACAATAAAAGAAAGAAGAAAATGACAGAAAGAATATCTGATCTACATTTGATCAAGCATTTGAGACACATTCATTCATGCAAAAGATTCAGAACAGAAGATAAGACAGGCTAAGAAAGACAAAAAATTTCATTAATATCGCCCGAAGTTCTTACAATCATAAAAGCGATAAATTAAAAATATTATTACAAGGGAATAACCTCGAACCCAGGGCATGGATTGAGGAACTCAAAAGCTACTCTATCTATGACTTTCCAGGCCTCGCGGACCATCCTGGTATGCTTTCTTTCGCGAGCACATGCGTCAGGGTCCCCCCTGATGTCTTCCACCCTCCGATAAGCGGCGAGTATGGCGGATTGTTGAAAGACCTCGTGCAAGAGATCGATAAGACTGTCTCGCTGTCTCTTTGAGATAAAGTTCAACAGGTACACAGAGTGCACCTTATCCTCAGCGGCATCCAGCGCCCTAAGCGGTACACCGGAACAGAACAGGGGAAACGCTTCCCAGATGGCCCCCACGATGAGCTTAAGAAGGGAGGAACGTCGGGGAAGCAGAGGACCGTTTATACGCGTCGAAGCGGCTCATGATTTCAGCACACTCCGCGTTTGTGAACTCTCGATTTTGAGAGCGGCCAAGTCGGCGGATTTCCCCTTACGAGATGATCTCGTTAAGGGCATACATGTGGGCGTTCATTGTTCCTGTAAAAGAGGATCAACAGAATTATCAGAAAGACTGATTAAGCAAAACGATATGATGAATAAAATGTCATCTTCAAACTCTAAGATCGATGAAACACTCTTAAGAGTTCTTTTAGATCAAAGGGATCTATGTTTTGCCAAAGATGCAAGTTTCTGTTCATGGGTTGAGAAACCCTGAAACAGATTCTTGAGAGCAAAGCTCTATCTGGTGAAACCCCAAAAGGATTTCCTTTAGATCAAAAGATCTATGAGAGCAAGGCTCTGTTAATTAAGCTGAATTTGATTTTGATTTAAAATTTTACCTAAAAGGGTGCTGGGTTTTGAACTTTGAAAGTTCTTAAAAAGAAGCAGGAGCAGGGCTCTAAAAGTTCTTAAAGCAAAAGCAAAGCTCTGAAGTTTTTTTTTGAAAATAAAAATATGAAAGATGATAAACATCTGTGGGGGACCAAAGGTCCTATTTATAGGCATCAAGTGCCTCTTCAACTTCCAAAAGTTGCCACGGCGGTTGGAATTCCGCCACCGTTGCGCTCATGTTTGGGGGCCACGTAAGCGCAGCGGTGGGGGGGAATTTGTTTACCCCAATCAGAGCAAAGCTCTGTTCAAATTCCAAGACGGGAGATGAAGCAACGCTTTATCTTCCCCCAATCAGAAACAAAGCTTTGCTTTGAAAATTTAAATTTTAATAAATGAAGCAACGCTTCAGATCCTTTGCGCTGCGCGCGACACGCCACATGTCAGGCGCTGATACGTCAGCGCAGCACCCGAGAAGGCGCGACCAATCAGAGCAAAGCTCTGTTAAAGGAAGCGCCGCGCTGCGCTCTGCGATGTGCGACACGTGGCAGCGCAGTTGCGCTGCGCTGTGCGCTGCGCTGCGTGCTGCGCGACACGTGGCAGCGCAGTTGCGCTGCGTGCTGCACGACACGTGTCAGCACAGATGCGCTAGCACAGAAGAAAGGCTAAGTGCCAAAGGCAATTTATCCATGCAAAATTACATGCACTTGATAACAACAAATTAAAATTATACGACGCACAAGCGCAACAGAGAACTAAAATAAAAGAATCCTTAACAGATAATGAAATACTTGATTAAAAAGAAAAATACTTATTCATTATTGTCATTATTACATTTAAAAAAGATCACCGAATACGGGATCAGAAAGACAGGGGTTCACAAAAAGAAAGAGAAGATTATTCAGCTCCCTCTCCGTCTTCTCCATCATGTCGAAACGGCGATCCTCCCGAGGGGTAGCTATCCAACGGTCGACGCCGCACTCCTGGGAAAAAGTGGCGATGACAACCCGACGAGCCCGTATCTGGCTCAGTAAGTGGAGAGAGCAGTCCCTCAGGGCTTCGGTGATCAAGTGCGGTTCGAGAAAGCACTCAATCTTGTCTTCGGCAGTATCCAACATCGCCGAGGACATCTCTGCTGGAGGAGGGAGAATGTCGGTGAGCACCGAGGCAAGGATCATCCGAATCCAAATGGAATTCGGAGGGAGAGGAGACCCCACACGAGTCAAAAGCTCGTGCAATGCAGCATCACACTGCTCGACCGAGAAAGAAGGGTCCACTAGGCGCGCAGCAAAACGGGGAACAATGTCCCGAAGCGGCACCTCTCATGGCTGTCGGCGGGCATGAGGACGGTTGCAAGCCATGATCAAAGAAGTTCTCTGAAGATGAAAAAAGAAAAGGCTCGGCCTTGAGTTATATATATAGACCTAAACATAGAAAATTCTGTGCGCAGTGGAAATACAAGTTTGACTTGAAAAGAGGAGATGAAAAGATATCTCAGGAGAAGCGACGCTTCCGATCCCCCAATCAGAGCAAAGCTCTATCTTGAAAATCTAAATTTTAAATGAAGCAACGCTTCAGATTCTTTGCACTACGCGCGACGCGCCACATGTCAGGCGATGATACGTCAGCGCAGCGCCCGAGAAGGCGCGCCCAATCAGAGCAAAGCTCTATTTTAAGCAAAATTAAAGGAAACAACGCTTCAGTTGCGCAAGCACTGCGCTGCGCGACACGTGTCAGCGCAGATGCTCTAGCGCAGTTGAGCTGCGCTTTGCGCTGCGCGACACGTGTCAGCGCAGAGGCGCTAGCGCAGTTGCGCTGCGCTGTGCGCTGCGCGACACGTGTCACGCGCTGGGGCATTTGCGCCAAACAGAATGAAGATTCTAAAGAAATCTTTTCTGTTAAAACAAGAAGATTTTCTTCTGTAAAACAGAAGCCCTTGGATCAAAGATCCAACGGTAGGGGAAATTCCCCAAATCACTCAGAGAGAGATTTCTTTAACAAATTAACTAATTTATGGGCACTATAAAAAGGACCTTAAGCCTCAATTCAAAAAAAGGAACATTTTCTATAAAAAAATAAGAGAAGAGAACTCTGAAGAACTCCTTAAGAACAAAAAGGTAAAAACTTTTAGAAAAAGAGAAAATTCTATTAAAAACAGATCATTGATCTAAGAACAAGATCAATGATCTTCAATAAGAAGAAAACTAACTAATAATAGTGCTTTGCACTTGCTTATGAACCATTGGTTCCTTGAAAACAAAAAAAAACTTGTTTTCCTTTGATTTAAAATCAATCAAAGGATAAAACAGTGCTTTGCACTTGAAAATTGCACTGCTGCACTCCTTTGTTGGCGCAAGCCACCAGGGAGCGCCACGTGTCAGCAGCGCAACAGCGCAGCGCACTGACACAGCGCACTGCACTGTTGCGCTTGCGCTCCTCAAATCATGGCACGTGTCACCACCACAAGCGCTTGCGCTCAATGATTGGCGCAAAGCGCCTAACAAATGCACTGCATTATTTACTGAAGAGCCAGGCCCAAATCAAAGAGCCCTAGCAGGCCAAAATAAAACGCAATGCATTAAAAGGGCAAAGCCCAAACAAGGCAGATGCTCTGCATCATTTATAAAAGGGCAGAGCCCAAACAAAATAAGAAATGCAGTGCGTTATTTAAAAAGGGGCAAAGCCTTAGCACAGACCTAATAGGCCAAAGATAAATAAAACGTGGAATATTCCCAACTGGACTTAGCCCAATTTTGGCCGTAAGTCCTTAAATTAAATTAACTGAGCACGACTGCTCTCTTAAATTAATTTATATCCGGTTCGAGGGTACATCTCCGAGCTCCTCTGACACTTATCGTTGTAATCCTTCAACGACGTCAGAGAGGTGACGGGTCCCGACGACCACATACGTCAATATGGACTGCGGGGTCCTTAAACTCGTGGACCGAAACGTCCTTAAACTAATATTGGACCGAGACGTCCTTAAACTAATATCGGACCGAGAAGTCCCTAAACTAACGATGGACCGAGACGTCCTTAAACTAATATCGGACCGAGACGTCCTTAAACTAATATCGGACCGAAACGTCCCTAAACTAACGATGGACTGAAACGTCCTTAAACTAATGTCGGACCGAAATGTCCCTAAACTAATAATGGACCACCACGTCTCTAAACTAGAACAATAGAGCCTCCAAATGCTTTTTTGCTGGATCTAAACGGTCCCGTTTAAGTTAGCCCCAAACACGGCTAACGTATCCTTAAACATTCAAATGGACTATAAAACCCTAAATCAGCTTTGGCTCAAGGGTACATATCCGAACTCCTCTGACACCTATCGTTGTAATCCTTCAACGACGTCAGAGAGGCGACGAGTCCCGACGGCCATATATTAAATGGATCACCCCGTTAAGTTGATCTTAGTCTCAAACAGGACTAACGTATCCTTGACGAACGTTTAAGTCGATCTTAGCCACAACGCGACTAATGCATCCCTAAACTAAAAACACCAAACCCAAATCTAAGTAAATATGGATTTGGACTAATCCACGTCCTACGGGCGACGGCATTACTCAGTCTCCGTATACAATCCACGGGCAACCATAAACAAAACAAACACACACGATACGAAGTGAAATTCTGGAGAAGGAGAAAGTGGCTACCGCGATGCGGTAGCGTAATTAACTGCAGGGGCTTGCGCCTGTAGGGAAGAGCGTCCCCACAATCAAAAACCCCTCAAGCGAGGGGGAATCTGACAAATTCTGCTATATCGGCCGCATCCGTCTAAACCTTCGATACACGGTGCCATAAATCAACTTGGCATCATCGGAGAGGTAGACGGATAAATCCAAAATAGCATCTGCCCCGAATCTCAGGCACAGACGTCCTAACGTCGTCGGCCGCCGTTCGGAGGGGAACAATATGTATCAGAGAGACAGTATAATCAAACAAGTGCATGTGTTAAGATAAAGTGTAATCAGATAGCAAACTATCATGTCGAGCAAGAAAGTCCTCTATATATATGTCCACGCATCCACTATAATATACAATAATGGCCTCTAGGGCATACATATTGCTAACAATCCCCCACTTGCACTAAAGCCGGTTGTTGTAGTATCTCATACTGTCGGGACCCGGTTCTTGCTCACGGAGCAAAGTGCCACACGGAACAAAGTGCCACGCTAAGTGTCGTGTTTAAGTGGGCGGGGGCCACCTCTTGAATCCGTGGGGGCCACCTCTTGAGTCCGTGGGACCCACTGTAGAACAATGGGGAATCTTCGGAATACATTCCGAAAGAGGGCAGATCTGTACTATAAATGGAATGATAGCACTCTTTAATACAGAGGCGCCTTTTAAGTGAACCGGCACTACAGGAGCTTGAGAACTCCGTAGTTAAGCGTGCTCGAGCCAGGGAAGTTCTGGGATGGGTGACCTCCTGGGAAGTGGACCCTGGTCGGGTCCGGTTCGCCCCGAAGGACAAAACCGTGCGGCTTCGGCCAGAGCGGACAATACTATCTGTATTGGGGGTGGGGCGTGACAGAATGGTATCAGAGCTGGTCCCTCAATAGTAGGTCTGTGGTTCGAGGACGAACCATTGTTCAAAGGTGGGGAGAATGTCGGGACCCGGTTCTTGCTCACGGAGCAAAGTGCCACACGGAACAAAGTGCCACGCTAAGTGTCGTGTTTAAGTGGGCGGGGGCCACCTCTTGAATCCATGGGGGCCACCTCTTGAGTCCGTAGGACCCACTGTAGAACAATGGGGAATCTTCGGAATACATTCCGAAAGAGGGCAGATCTGTACTATAAATGGAATGATAGCACTCTTCAATACAGAGGCGTCTTTTAAGTGAACCGGCACTACAGGAGCTTGAGAACTCCGTAGTTAAGCGTGCTCGAGCCAGGGAAGTTCTGGGATGGGTGACCTCCTGGGAAGTGGCCCCTGGTCGGGTCCGGTTCGCCCCGAAGGACAAAACCGTGCGGCTTCGGCCAGAGCGAACAATACTCTCTGTATTGGGGGTGGGGCGTGATACATACCCAACATCCCAAAAAGTCTCTCAAACTGCGTCTGGGGGAGGACCTTCGTGAGTGGATCCGCTGTGTTGTCCTTCGTGTCAACTCTCCTGACCTCGATCTCCCGACGATCCACTATCTTCCGAATCAGGTGATACCGCCTAAGAATATATCCGGATCGCTGATGGGACCGGGGTTCCTTGGCCAAAACCACAGCTCCATTGTTATCACAATACAAAGGTATTAAATCCTCAATGGATGGAATCACACCAAGTTCAGCAATGAACTTCTTCATCCACACAGCCTCTTTGGCAGTATCGTTAGCAGCGATGTATTCAGCCTCCATCATCGAATCTGCCACGGTATCTTACTTGGAACTCTTCCAACATACCGTCCCTCCATTAAGGGTGGAACAAAACCCAAGACCGACTTACTGTCGTCCTTGTCACTCTGGAAGCTCAAATCGGTAAAAGACTCCGCCTGGAGTTCACCGTTACCATACACCAAGAATATCTCTTTAGTCCTCAAATATTTAAGAATGTTCTTCATAGCTGTCCAGTGCTTCTCTCCAGGATCTGATTGAAACCTAACGAGGGTGTGTTTTGAGTGTGGGATAGTGTGGGAAAACGTAGGGTGAGAAGCGTCTTAAAGACGCTAGGGAGCTGGATGCTGGGCGCTTGAGCGCTGGCGCCTCATGCGCCCGGCACGTGGGCGCTGGGCATTTGGACACCGACGGAAAAAAGGAGGGCATTTAGCCTCGGAAATAGGAGTTAAATTCCAAAAGAGGATTTTGATTGGAGTTAAACTCCAAAAAATTTAGATGTGGAGTTAAATTCCTAAAAGATCTGAATTAGGAGTTAAACTCCTTTGAGTATTTGGGTCTTGGAGTTGAACTCCCTAAAAATCTTCAGAGACGGTCAAAGGAGATCCCTTTCTTCTCTCTTAAGTTTTGGATCTTCTCTTGAGTATTGGATCTTTCCTAAAGTGAGATTTTTGGAGATGGGTCTACTTCTTTCTCCACTTCTGTTAGCTGGATCTTGGAGGAAAAGGGGGGTAAGATTCAAAATCTCCCATTTTAGAGATCTAATGGGAGATCCGAGCTCCCCTCTGTGGGTTTTATGGTGAAAAACTATTTCTTTTCGAAAAAAAAGTTAAACTCTTGATTTAATTCAAAAGGGGAAGAAGATTTAGAATCTTGAGGAAGGAGAAGACGATACAGAAACCCTACATTTTGAGGGGAATGAATTATATGTTTTATTTCATTATCATGTTGCCTTATATAGGCTTACAAAATATAGCTCCTTGGGCTTTACAAAATGGTATTTTGCACATCTCATGCCTCACGTGCTCATTTCTTTTGTACATGAGCCATGGGTTTTACAAAGATTTGGTTTTATGCCCATTTTTCTTACATTCATGCATAAAAAATTATATCAAAATTATTTATTACATGATTTCCTTTTGGCATAGGGGGTCGGGGGCCGCGGGGCTCGACTTGGGCATGGGCCCACTTGATCTGGGCTTGTGCCCGCTTACTTGGGGTTGATTTTGATTTTGAGTTGGTCAACCGGGGTGCAATTTTTTATCCCAATATACTCTAAATTCGACGGATTTGTAAATGATAGTTGATTAATAAAAATGTAGATCTTTAATTTAGTTCATTGCATTTCACTTTCTGCATTACTTTCTGCATTTATATTATGATCTCTTTCTTAATTTTCTCTTCTATCTCAACCATGTGTGAGTAATTCTACGCTTGATAGGGTTCGTAGAATTAGGGTAGATCAATAGATGATAAAATCTCTTAACTTCTTTTACATCTTTAAAGCTTATAAATTTTAGCAAAGTAATTGTTAACATCCTAATCGGACGCGCTATCAATTTATTGATAGTCTCGACTGCGATTTGAGATTAAATTAACAATTATTTTGGTAAAGGCCAGACATGAATAGAGATCAATGAAAAAATAAGAGTTAAGAGTGGGAACTCTATACCCTCCAAAAAGCATATTCTTCATTCATCACTATCGATCTAGTTTTAAATCTATTAAAACATAAAAAAAATCATCTTTAATTATTCGTCCATTACTACAACATTCTATGAACCCTACAAGGCTCTTCTTCATAAAATCTACATCCGTATATCAAATTAGATCTAGAACAAACCATTCATATTTCAATCAACTCGACTAAAGCAAGTAAAAGGTTCGACATTTCCCTGAGAACGACCCGTACTCATCTCGGCTAGTTATGAGCGACACCGTTATTGATTGCAGTTATTTACGACATTCTTCAAAACAGAATCAATCAATAGGTTAAATACAAGAGCATGAAATAGCAGGCACAGGTAAAGACTATAGCATTAGTATCAGAACAGTAAATCGATGCAAGTCCATATCACTAATCCTATCAGTCTCTAGATCTCAATGTCCATGTCACTATCTTATTGTCGGCTTGAGAATAAGAGTCGATCATTGGAAACACAGGGCCCTTTACTGTAATCAGTAACACACTTTCACGTAATGGGACCCTGAGGAGCCCTCTCCTATAATCAGTACACACCCATATAATGAGAACCTGAGATTCCGTTGACCGAACTCACACTCAACCTATCCCAACACCTGCGGTCTACATCAAGCACCAACCACGAACCAAAATACTGGTTAGCTGTAACAACCCTAAATTTTCTGTACAATTTTTTCAAAAAATACAGAAAAGGGTACTTTTGCCTGAACACAAATTATAAGTTTGTTTTGCTTTTTAATAGCAAGAATGAGCTTGTAGCTCATTGGTAAGACCTTGCACTGCCGAACCAAGCCACCAGTGTTCAAATCATATCCCCCACATTACTTTTAATATTGTTTTCTTTTTAATTTTTAGAAGTCCAAGGGTCTACACGTGCATAACTCGTAAAAACCCTATTACACATGTAAAACAAACTGGATCAGGGGGAAGACCAAGCGACGACGGACCGATGACGACCGACCCCGGCCTGACTTGGCCCGGATCGGCCGGCGACTCGGCCGCCGCCGCCGGCCGGACTCGGCCGGACCGCCGAGTCGTCAACACAAAAGTCGTGCCTTTTCACCTCCCCATCACTCCTGCACACTTTAATTCCTCAGATCGGTTCCAGAGCTCTTTAAAATCCCATTAAACCCTATTTTTATTACAAATTAATACAATTTTCAATACACCCCTTCACCTAACCCTAACCCTAGCTTTACCCTATAAATACCACCCCTAGACACCCCCCTCACTCATAATTATGTCCAAACTCTCAAGAAATTCTTCTAGAAATATTTAGTGTGCAATTGAAGTTAGCAAAGGGACGAAACTTCGGCGATCTTCCGACGACGACCGTAGGAGCTCCCGGCGACGAAACGATGCATCGGCGCCTCCTACCGTTTCCTCTTCCTCATCCCTAACCTACAAACCCGTAAGTCCCTTCTCCCTCTTCACCTTTGTAACACCCGAGTCCATTTATACCAATTCCAGTTCTCGTATTTTTTTATTCGTGATACTCTTGCTTTAACGTATTTTGGGTGCGAATGGTATTTTACACCTTACATTGCATTCGACCCGACCCGCTTGCTTTAACATGTTTGATTCTTATTTATGAATCGCCCTGACTTGTTTTGTAGACTTGTGCAATTTCAACTTTATCGCATGCTGGCATTTTATCTGGCATGTCATCTTTTACCATATAACCTTTTAAGTCACGAAAAATATTTTAAAATTACATTTCATATCCTGCATGATACCTCTATCCCCGTGGTAGCATCCGCGCATCTTGTTCTCGTCCCGTTCAGTGAAACGGATATGTTTAGATGGCTGCGCGCACGTACGTGCATCCGTTCTTGGGGGTATGCATTTTCTTTGATTGGACATTCATTTTGAAATTTGGAAGTTGCATATATTTTTAATATTTTAAATCTGAATTTTTAGACCCGACCCGGACGTGTTTGGAGTAAGTTTGTATTTGCCAAAATCTAAAACGGACTAATATTATAATATTATATTCTAATATCTTTTCAAACTATTATAATCTTTAATAAAACTAAATTATTCCTAAAACATATTTTTCCCTCTCTCTCTCTCTCGTCTCTCTCTCTCTCTCTCTCCGTCTCTCTCTCTCTCTCTGTCTCTCTCGTCTCTCTCTTGATTCTCTCTCTCACTCCATTTCTCACTCTCTCTCTCTCTCTGTCTCTCTCGTCTCTCTCTCTCCTGATTCTCTCTCTCTCCCTCCCTCTGGTTCTCTTTCTCTCTTTCCCCTACATAAATATTTCTTTAACAAACATATTTTTTTTATACAGATTCACATTTCTTTAACAAACATATATTTTTATACAGATTCACATGCACATATCTTTCTTCTCCTTCTCTAATTTCTTTTTCCGACCTCACGCAAACCCTCGAACCCACGCCCGCGCCGCGCCCATCGCCCATCGCCTCGCCGGCGACCTCAACGTCGGCGCCAACACCGCCCCTTCTCTTCTCTTTCCTCCACTTCCCTTCACTCTTCTCCCGAGCCCCTGCAAGCAGCCCTCTCTTTCTCCCCTTCCTCTTCTGTTCCTTCTTTTCTTTTCTTTATCTCTTCTTGGATGTCTTTTTCTGGTGATCGCCGGAAACACATCATCGTCACCTTCGTTTCC
The DNA here is from genome assembly GCA_030015575.1 of Agapanthus africanus. Lineage (NCBI taxonomy): Eukaryota > Viridiplantae > Streptophyta > Magnoliopsida > Asparagales > Amaryllidaceae > Agapanthus > Agapanthus africanus. Next base: position 15,386,033 of record JASDDO010000014.1, read on the forward strand.
CTCGCCTTGCCTCTGTCCTCAAACACCAATCACAGAGCCAATACCCACAACCCATTCCTTCCTCCTTCTATTTTCTTTCTTTCCATTTTTCTTGCTTTCTTTAATCGGGTCTCGGCCGTCTCATCGGAGTCTTGCATGTCGTCGACGACCCGGGCGACCCAGAAGACGTTCTCGTGCAGCGTGGTCACTTCTTGGATTGTTGGTTCCGTTCCGGGCATGCGTGTGTGCATCGCAGCTTTTACCGATATTGGACGTTGCAGTGCGTATCCGTCGCGTGATCCATCGAGGCAGGTTAATCTTGCTACATGCTATTTAAATCATTATATACCTATTCTAATATATTTCATACCTGTAGTTTAAATCTAGTACCCCATGTATCATTTTATAACATTTCGATATTCCGTTTGCATCCATTTATATCATTTTAGATCTAGAACATGGAAACTTATCTTGTTGCATATTAGATTACGTTATACTGCATCCATACCAATATTTATATCACTTATTGCTTAGTGGTACATCTCATGTTACCATTTTATAGTTTTATAACTTCGGATACCCGTTTGCATCCATTCCATTTAAAATATATATCATTGTATCCATAGATCACTTAAATATATAACACTGTGATATTGACATCCCATGTTTAATAAATTGCACCCTATTTAGTTGGGAACTATAAACGTAACCATACTTATATTTTAAATCACATAATAACTGTTCGCATAGTTTATGGTACCCTTATACAGTTTTACCCTATTGCACACCCGTGTGCATCTAACCTGTTTTACATATAAGATTGCATCACTAGGCCATTTAATACCTGCTAATGAGATTGTAGGATTCCATCTTCATTTAAGTGTATAATACTAATGTTGAAGCTGTAACTCTAACCCTAATCGATAACTATACATCCTTATAGTTAGCCGATACTGTTCCCCTCCGAACGGCGGCCGAGACGTTAGGACGTCAGTGCCTGAGGTTCGGGGCAGATGCTATGCAGTTTTATCCGTCTACCTCTCCGAAGATGCCAAGTTGATTTATGGCACCGTGGATCGGAGGTTTAGACGGATGCGGCCGATGTAGCAGACTTCGTCAGATTCCCCCTCAGGGTGAGGGGTTTTTGATTGTGGGGACGCTCTTCCCTGCAGGCGCAAGCCCCTGCAGTTAATTACGCTACCGCATCGCGGTAACAACTTTCTCCTTCTCCAGAATTTCATTTCGTGTCGTGTGTGTTTGTTTTGTTTGTGGTTGCCCATGGATTGTATACGGAGACTGAGTAATGCCGTCGCCCGTAGGACGTGGATTAGTCCAAATCCGGATTTACTTAGATTTGGGTTTGGTATTTTTAGTTTAAGGATGCATTAGTCGCGTTGCGGCTAAGATCAACTTAAACGTTCGTTAAGGATACGTTAGTCCTGTTTTAGACTAAGATCCACTTAACGTAGTGATTAATTTAATGTATGGCCATCGGGACTCGTCACCTCTCTGACGTCGTTGAAGGATTACAACGACATGTATCAGAGGAGCTCGGAGATGTACCCTCGAACCAGAGTTGATTGGGAGTTTTATAATCCATGTGAATGTTTAAGGATACGTTAGCCGTGTTTGGGGCTAAGATCGACTTAAACGGGACCGTTTAGATCCGGCAAAAAAGCATTCGGGCTCTATTGCGCCAGTTTAAGGACGTGGTGGTCCATCGCCAGTTTAGGGACGTGGTGGTCCATTATTAGTTTAGGGACGTTTCGGTCCGATATAAGTTTAGGGACGTTTCGGTCCAATATTAGTTTAGGGACGTTTTGGTCCACGAGTTTAAGGACCCCGCAGTCCATATTGATGTGTGGTCATTGGGACCCGTCATCTCTTTGACGTCGTTGAGGAATTACAACGATGGATGCCAAAGGAGTTCGGAGATGTACCCTCGGACCGGATGTAGATTGATTTAGGAGAGCCATTTTGCTCAGTCAATTTAATTTAAGGACTTATGGCCGCGATTGGGCTAAGTCCAGTTAAAAATGTCCAATAATTTATTTGCGTTTGTTTTTATTTTTATTTGGGCTTTGCCCAGAAAAGATGCAGGGCATCAATTTGTTTTGGGCTCTGCCCTTTATAAATGATGCAGAGCATCAATTTCATTTGGGCTCTGCCCTTTTTATTGTTTTGCAATTTATTATTGTTAGTTATATGTATGCCCTAGAGGCCATTACTGTACATACGATGTATATTGTAGTGGATGCTAGGACATATATAGGGAGGACTTTCTTGCTCGACATGATAGTATGCTATCTGGTTGTACTTTATCTAAACATGTACTCTGATTGTCTCTATATTACATGTTGATAAAGCCCTTAGGATATGTACTCGACTACTGGGACTATGATGAGATCATACTAGTGGGGCCACGGTAGTCGACGAGTACATCCTATAACTGTTCCTAGTCGAGGGTGTATCGAGATAGGGCATCGATGCACCAGAGTAGACTAGCGTATACGCATCTTGACCCATATGATGGGCGATGGATGATCCCATATCCATCGGTGTTTGACATCAAGGATGGTGTACGGGTGCTCAGTAGAGACTGGGTATACTGGACGGACTCGCCGAGAACTCCCAGATGGTATTATACCATACGTCAGATGGCAGTTCTCCGGTGACACTGGTACAGAGTAGTCTGTTGACCCGAGATCGTCATAGAGTCTTGTGTGATTCCCACTGTGCTTTGATTTCCATCATACCACGTCCAAGAGGGCGTGCAAAAAGGTGGCTTTTGGGTACAGTCCCGAATCACATGGAAGCAATGAGCGATAGGAGGGGATTCGTCTCTCCCGGTATAGGGAGTTGATGTTGTGCTGTGTTCGAATGGCTATAACCGGAAATCCCTGGCCAGGGTTGCTGAGATTTACTGGTAAGTGTTATCAGTAGTTTCTCGAACTGTTATAGACCTCAAATCGACACGACTTATCGAGCTACTGGGGTCTGACGTTTACCACCCCTAGGCGAGATATGCAACATATCAGACGACGAGACCGGACTGTATGGGAGTGTTACTGTTTGGATTCACAGGAGAAGTTACAGGCTTGCTTGTTGATCTTCTGAGCGCTCAATACCTGGGTAGCTGTTATGTTTAGCTGACCGCTTGCAGCTTGTGGGTGTTTGATATGATCATCACCTACTGCCGGCGTATTGACGATTCTTTAGAGTCCTACACAAAGGTTTCTTGACTCAGGCAAAACGGAGTAGGAGCACATATGTGATATGTGCGGGACCGAGGATAATGCGATATGTGATACCGTATTCTATTCTCGCGATATTTGATATCAGCCGGGTCATCGGATCAAGTGTTGATTCGATGAATCGGTACGGATAAATATTAGTCGGTTATATGCGATATAGGCGGATTGTCAGATCAAGTGTTGATTCGATAATTTAATGTATAATAATATATTTGATATATTAAATTACATTAACTAATATTAGCTCACTAAAAGATTCTTTTTCTCACTCGGATAATACATTGATATATATGCGATATATGTTAATTGTATTATTTTATTTTGTTGCAATAAATATTGTATATGTGATATATAATATTGTAACATGTTATAATTATTAATGCAACATGATTAGAGGAGTTTAAATAAGATTAGGGTTTGATTTGGGTTAATGCATTCTAGATGTTTCTAGATGGTTTTACTTTGTCATGATAAAGATATTTGTGTTGATCTTTATCCATGACTCACACTTAACCCAACCCAAACCCTAACCCTAGTAAACTCTCTACATTGGTTACTACAACCATGGTTGCATAAATAATTATGATAACCTTTTTATTATTCATCACAAACATTATTCATCTTCTTCTTCATTCTCTTTTCATGAAAAAGCTTGCTTGATTTTTCAAAGGTGATGAATAAATATGAGAAAAAGATAAATAAAGAGAGCAAAAATCCTACTTCATCATCCTCATCTTCCCTTGCCATTTAGATGAGGGTGTTCACATCATTTCATGAGTGTTAGCTTGTGTTAAAGAAACTTCAAGGTAGATCATCTTAGTATCGAAGATCGGAAGCAAAGGTTGCGTCTTTCTCTTCGTGGAACCTCTCGAGAGTCCGGATCCCGATGATCGCAGCGAAGGGACCACAACACGGAGCATATGAAGTGAAGGACCGGATCTGCAAAGGTTGTAATCCCTCTCACTTAGTGTTAAAATGTTTAGCATGCTTGTTTTCGCCTAATCTCTAGTTTAAACTTCCGTATTCGGGTTGTTCGGCACGGCTAAATTTTAAATCGGGCATGTTTGATGCCTCGTAGACCCTTGTGCGCGTGCCTAGCAACCCTACAATTTTGGCCTGCTAGGTCTTTTTGACTTGGGCCTAGCCTTTCAAATAATGCATTGCATTTGTGAAAGCACCAAGAATCTTTTAGATTCAGGAAAAGAAGTGCAGGGCACTTTTTAATTTCTTGATCCAAATTTAGATCAAAGAAAAGAAAGAAATCTTTTCTTTCTTTCTGTTTCAGAGAACCAAAGGTTCACAGCAAGTGCAAGGCACTATTTTTGTTATTTTTATTTATTTATTTATTTATTTATCTATTTATTGAAGATCACTGATCTTGTTTTCTAGATCAATGATCTATTCTTCAAGAGAATCTTCTCTTATCTCAAAGGTTTTTACCTTCTTTTTGTGTTCTCCAGAAATTCTCAAGAGTTCTCTTCTTTCTTCCTTTTTTTTAAAACCAGATGATCCTTTGAAATGAGGTTTGGGGTCCTTTTTATAGTGCTCAAAGATCAGTTAAATTTGTTAAAAGGATCTTTTCTGAATGATTCGGGGAATTTTCCACACCATTGGATCTTTGATCCAAAGGCCCCTGTTTTACAGAAGAAATCTTCTTGTTTTAACAAGAACAGAAAAGATTTCCTTAAATTTTCATTCTGTTGTTGCGCAACTCACCAGCGCGTGATACGTGTCGCGCAGTAAGGCGCTTGCGCAACAGCGATTGCGCAACTGCGCAGACACGTGTCGCGTAGCCGTGCGCTTGCGCAGTTGTGCTTGCGCAACTGCGCAGACACGTGTCGTGCTGCCGTGCGCTTGCGCAGTTATGCTTGCGCAACTGCGCAGACACGTGTCGCGCTGCGGTGCGCTTGCGCAGTTAAGTGTTACTTATGTTTTTAAAGAGCCTTGCTCTGATCGGACGTACCGCCTTGGGCGTTGTTCTCTTCTTTTATTCAGTGCTGAGTTCTCTAGGAATTTTTAATTTTTATTCTACAGTTGAGTTTTCTGGGGTTGTTTTGGGGATTCGATGTTTCGATCGGAGTATCAGATTTTGTCTATGTGGTTTTCCGGATAATTTTTAGAAACTGTTAAAAAGTTCGAACGGATATCAATAACTCACTTTTTCCCCTGTCGGAAAATTTTTCAAAAGTTAGATTTTTCCTCGTGTTTAAGAATGTTCTAAGTCGTGCAAGTAACTCGATGGACCCTCTAGAAGACAACAAACCTTAACTCGATTATGTGACCGTCTTGAACTGCTCTTTGAACCTTAGGGTTTGGGGCAGTACGGCGTGCCACATGTGAGGCGTTGGCTTGACCCTTCTACGGCTGGACCATTGGTACTGTGGCATGTAATGGATGTTTTTAAACTGTTTTCAAGTGTTGAAATATATTGGGGAAATCTTGGGTGCTTGATGATTCGATCAGAAAGTTTAACTTTTTCTATTTATCTGGAATGTGATAAAATAATTGGAATCCACAGGTAGTTATGAGATAACTAATTTGAATATTATAGACATAGCAGTTAGTCTCAGATGATCGGTTGCCACGGAATTTTGATGCGATCAAAAGTCCGTCGCAATCACGTAGCGTACGCGGATACTCGCCGGGTAAACTTAATAGACAGCCTCACTCCATAACCCCGACCAAGTGACTGTAGGAGAACCCCGTCGCCGAAAGCATCCGTTCGGGTGCTCCCGGTAGCGGTGTTCTGCCTTGGTGCACTTCGTCGACGGTATCGGGGGTGCGGCCGTCTACTGAAGTTTGCGACGAGCATTCGATCAGGACGTCGGGAATCTTGTTGAATTTCCCGACTTGATATTGAAAAGAGTTTTCGATAATGAGACTAAAATGCGGGGTTTATAATTGTTAGGCATGCGATGTCTAAGGAATTCATTTGGTTAGGCATGCGATGTCTAAGAAGGTTGCGGATTCCAACTGTTGTAGTTTTACACTTTCTTTTCTGTGACCGTAAGCGTAGTATGTGGTGTATCGCCGGCTTCGTTGCTATACATCAACGACAATCGGGATACGCATACTTGCTTACGTTGATGATATGTGATATTATGTGTTGCTGTGATATGTTATATTGGATCGTCGCGTTTTGAATAGCCGGGGGTTTTATGTGAGATGAGAGTTTTTCTTTTTCATTCATGTAAAATTCACTTGTATGTAATATTCTTTTATTGGGGCACTTCCAAGTAGCGGAAGATGCCACCGTTGTATATTATTTACTTTTCCGCATTAGGTAGACCCAAGGCGGGGAGCACAAGTAACCGGGTTCTAGGGTCCAGTGGGAGACCATCTCGAGGAGTCGAGACCGGGTCTCCTAACCCTAGAATTGGCAGTGTTACTTGCCGCTCTCGTAGGGGTCTAGGGATGTGGGTTTGGCTATTCATCGCGACCGTGGAATCCGTGTTTTATACTGGCTCGTATTGAAAACACGGACGTCCTAGTATATCCAATATTTCATATATGTTCTTCTGCTGCAATGTTCTGTGATGAGATCATATTGATGCCTGAGACGAATGTTTATATATTATATATATGAGATATATGTTATATTGCAGATTTCGTTTCAAAAGAGATGCTTACGAAGCATAATTAAAATGGGACTTCATTAATGAGATTAATGAATTAAAAGAAACCTAAGATGTTGTAGAAACTTGTTTATAAAAACTGGTAGCTACAGTTCTTGCTTTGCATAGCGGTGTTCCTTGTAGAACATCCAGCACCTTATTCGATAAGGAAAGGACCGAGATCCCTTCACCGGGAGTGACTCCTTTAGCAATAACTGGCAGATGCTACAAACTCGGTTTGTCTTTTGATTGCTACTATAGTTCTTGCTTTGCACAGCGATATATATGATATATCCTGCACCTTATTCGATGAGGAAAGGGCCGACGATCCCTTCACCGGGAGTGACCCCTTTAGCAAAACTGGAAAAGCCTCAAAAACACTCCATTTAAAAACACTCGATTCTACAACGATATCAAGTTCATTACGCAATAGGTTTTCTGAAAAACCCGTCGTAGCCCTCCGTCATTTCAGATAAGTCCTACTTAGTATTCGTGCTACGTTTGTTGGCCTCCGTCAAGACGTAGTGTGCGGTAGCTGACTAGTATTTATCTGCTTATGCATATGATGCAGATTGGATTAGGGTAGTCATGCGGCCTTGTTGACCTCCGTCAAGGGTCGTGCGGGTGGGTTTAATTCAATCAGGAAATGACGGGTTGAACTTGACTAGTAGCCTATGGTTTGTTGACCTCCGTCAAGGTCATAGGATGCTAGGGGCAAAATATTATTGGGAATTTCAAGTGTTGAAATTTGCAATGAGATTGCATACCTTCTATAAGATAGTTGGATCCCGATACCCGCTGCGAGTAAGAGTTACTCCTGGGAGAGTTTTACACATTACAATTAGCCGATCAAGTAGGTGTCTAGAAAGGTGTTAACGGGGTTACGCCTCTGGGAAAACGAGGTTTACTTTAATTAGGTTCGTGCGAAAGCACGGGGGACCTCCCTCAAAGTACCGACACTGGCCTGGCTGAAAGATTGGCGAACTTGAAGCGTGTAATTAATCCCGGCTAGTCTTTCCTTTTAGGGTTTGAAGGAAGATTTGACTAAAACAGTGGGAGACATCCTGATTAGATATATTAGATAACCAATCTAATCTTGCAAGAGCATACGCTGAGTGTTTTCTTCTCTCTCTCTCCAGATAGCGACCATATCACGCCTTAATCAAGATAATTAAACGGATATATTGACCGAACCCGCTTGTTATACTGAGCTGGGGAACGTTGGTCCCGCTCCAACTTATAATTGTTATAAGACAGAGCAGGAAATTGGGGAATACCAGATTTCCCGTGCCGCCCAAACGAAGAAAGTGCATGCTGATGCATCTTCTTCGGGTGTGTTCATTACAGAGAACTGTTTCTCAGTATCCTTTACGTCCTGGGTATGTGATACCGGATCAGGATCCCGTATATGTAATATGTTACATGGGCTACAGATAGGTAGAGAACTGAGAACGGGTGATAAGTTTCATGAGACAGAAAACGGTGCAAGTGTTGCAGCCAAGTCTGTTGGTCACTGTCACCCTGTATTACCTGAATACATTGATTCTGAACAAATGTTATTAGATACCGAACCAGATCTACAAAATCATATCAGTCTCTTTATTAGTAAAGAAAGGATATAATTTTGTATTGTTGGATAATGTTTTGAACATTTCTTATATCAAGAGTTGATCGGTTCAGGCACGTTATCTAAAAGCATTGTCGTTCTAAATCAAACTACAGTTCTTAGTATACAGAACACACACAAGAGGAAGAGTTCAGAAATGAATAAATCCTTCTTGAGGCATTGTAGACTAGGTCATATCGATGCGACCCGACTGGCTGAAGTTACATATAGATGCATATTTAAATTAGTTTGAATTTACATCTTGTGAAACTTGCCGGTCATGTCATAAAGATAAGATGATCACGGCTCTGTTTATTGGAAACAGAGAAAGAGTTAGTGAACTTTTGGGATTGATACATGTTGATGTATGAAAGGTCCCCTGTCTACACATGCCAAGACCGGTTCTTTTTACTTCATTACGTTCTCTGATAATCTCTCAAGATTCAGACATGTGTTCCAGTTGAAACACAAGTCCGAACCTTTTGAGATATTCACAGAATATAAGTTAGAAGTAGAGAACCAAAATATGGGTATAAGTATTATGTCCTTTGATGAGATCAAGGAGGAGAATACTTGAGCACGGAATTCCTGGACTATTCTAAAGGAGAATGGGATTCTCTCTCAGCATTACTCCTTCGAATACACCACAGCACGTCGGTGTATCGGGGCGGAGCAATATCACCCTATGTGATATGGTGTGCTCTATGATGAGTACTACTGAGTTTCCTATTTCCTTTAGGGAGTTATGCACTTGTGAAGTTGCATACCTATTGAATAGGGTTCAAATCAAATCAGTTGCCTACCACTTCATATATGATATGGAAAGGGAAGAGCCCATATCTTAAGTTTGTTAAGATTTGGGGTTGTCCGGCTTGTGTCTAAAAGCAAAATCCAGACAAGCTCGAGGCAAGGTCTGTAATGTAGAACTGGAATGGTTCCAGCTATACAAACTGCAGCTGATGATTTGGTAGAACCAAAGGATTCAATAGTAACCAACGAACCTCAGCCTCTCCGCCGATCTAGTAAGGTTCCTCACCCACCTGAGAGATACTTCGGTTTCTCTATGATAGTGGGAGCGAGGATTGCATCATGAGATGATGGCCCAACTAGTTTCGGGCTGGCCATCAGGAGTGGGACTCTGTAAGAATGGCTGGATGCTTATCGATCTGAGATGGAATCCTTATACACCGACAAAGTATGGACTTTGATTGCTTTATCTGAAGGGTTAAATCCCCATCAGGAGCAAGTATATCTTGAGAAGATTACTTGGTGTACATGGAAAAGTTGAGACTTTCAAAGCTAGACTTGTTAAAGGTTTGCATCATTGACCAGGTATGGATTATGTTGAAACCTTTTCTAAGGATCTATGCTTAAGTCCATCCAGATCCTACTTGCCACGGCTACATACCTTGACTAGGATATCTGGTGGTTGGGTGTCATGACTGCTTTTCTAAGTGATGTTTTAGAAGAGAGCGTCTATAAGTACACAGCCAGAGGGCTTCGTAGACAGTGGGAGCAGCGGAAACGTGTGCAAGATGTTTTATATGATAAAACAGGCATCGCGGAGTTGGAACATCTGTTTTGATGTGGTAGTCAAAGAGTTTGACTTCATCAAAATGGTAGATGAACCTTGTATATACAAAAAGGTAGTAGAGAGTATGGTGGTGATCCTCGTAGAGTACGTGGATGACATACTCTTGATAGGGAAGGAGTTTCCTATACTACGCTCGGTTAATCTCCGCTTATCACAAAGATTCTCCATATAGGATCAAAGTGATACCTCCTAAATCCTAGGTTTTGGATCTATGAGATAGATCTAATTGGATGTTAGGATACTTACTAGTTGTAGTGAGATGGTATCAATCGATCCTGAGGAGAATCACTGGAAATGTTCCAGGGTGATAAGGACGACTGAATGTCAGTCGCAGGCATTGTCTTTACCCTCAGTGGAGGGACGGTATGTTGGAAGAGTTCCAAGCTAGATACCGTGACATACTAGACGATTAAAGGCAAGATGCATCGTTACCAAGGATACTACCAAAGAGGAAGTCTGGATATATATATAAGTTCATAAGATGAACTTCGTTCCTACCATTGTGTGACAATGGAGTTGTGGTTTTAGCCAAGGAACTACCGTCCCATCAGGAATCCAGATATAATTCTTAGGCAGTATCACCTGATCATGGAGATGGTTGATCTCCAGGGAGATCGAGGTTAGGAGAGTAGGCACAGAGGACAACAGTGCAGATCCACTCACAAAGGCCTTTTTCCCAGTAGAGAATTTTATGGGATGGTTGAGTATGAGATACTTCAACCGCAGCTAATTGTTGGGTATGCGATATCATAACAGATGGCCCTATTGCAAGTGGGAGATTGTTAGTTATATGTATGCCCTAGAGGCCATTACTGTACATACGATGTATATTGTAGTGGATGCTAGGACATATATAGGGAGGACTTTCTTGCTCGACATGATAGTATGCTATCTGGTTGTACTTTATCTAAACATGTACTCTGATTGTCTCTATATTACATGTTGATAAAGCCCTTAGGATATGTACTCGACTACTGGGACTATGATGAGATCATACTAGTGGGGCCACGGTAGTCGACGAGTACATCCTATAACTGTTCCTAGTCGAGGGTGTATCGAGACAGGGCATCGATGCACCAGAGTAGACTAGCGTATACGCATCTTGACCCATATGATGGGCGATGGATGATCCCATATCCATCGGTGTTTGACATCAAGGATGGTGTACGGGTGCTCAGTAGAGACTGGGTACACTGGACGGACTCGCCGAGAACTCCCAGATGGTATTATACCATACGTCAGATGGCAGTTCTCCGGTGACACTGGTACAGAGTAGTCTGTTGACCCGAGATCGTCATAGAGTCTTGTGTGATTCCCACTGTGCTTTGATTTCCATCATACCACGTCCAAGAGGGCGTGCAAAAAGGTGGCTTTTGGGTACAGTCCCGAATCACATGGAGGCAATGAGCGATAGGAGGGGATTCGTCTCTCCCGGTATAGGGAGTTGATGTTGTGCTGTGTTCGAATGGCTATAACCGGAAATCCCTGGCCAGGGTTACTGAGATTTACTGGTAAGTGTTATCAGTAGTTTCTCGAACTGTTATAGACCTCAAATCGACACGACTTATCGAGCTACTGGGGTCTGACGTTTACCACCCCTAGACGAGATATGCAACATATCAGACGACGAGACCGGACTGTACGGGAGTGTTACTGTTTGGATTCACAGGAGAAGTTACAGGCTTGCTTGTTGATCTTCTGAGCGCTCAATACCTGGGTAGCTGTTACGTTTAGCTGACCGCTTGCAGCTTGTGGGTGTTTGATATGATCATCACCTACTGCCGGCGTATTGACGATTCTTTAGAGTCCTACACAGAGGTTTCTTGACTCAGGCAAAACGGAGTAGGAGCACATATGTGATATGTGCGGGACCGAGGATAATGCGATATGTGATACCGTATTCTATTCTCGCGATATTTGATATCAGCCGGGTCATCGGATCAAGTGTTGATTCGATGAATCGGTACGGATAAATATTAGTCGGTTATATGCGATATAGCCGGATTGTCGGATCAAGTGTTGATTCGATAATTTAATGTATAATAATATATTTGATATATTAAATTACATTAACTAATATTAGCTCACTAAAAGATTCTTTTTCTCACTCGGATAATACATTGATATATATGCGATATATGTTAATTGTATTATTTTATTTTGTTGCAATAAATATTGTATATGTGATATATAATATTGTAACATGTTATAATTATTAATGCAACATGATTAGAGGAGTTTAAACAAGATTAGGGTTTGATTTGGGTTAATGCATTCTAGATGTTTCTAGATGGTTTTACTCTATCATGATAAAGATATTTGTGTTGATCTTTATCCATGACTCACACTTAACCCAACCCAAACCCTAACCCTAGTAAACTCTCTACATTGGTTACTACAACCATGGTTGCATAAATAATTATGATAACCTTTTTATTATTCATCACAAACATTATTCATCTTCTTCTTCATTCTCTTTTCATGAAAAAGCTTGCTTGATTTTTCAAAGGTGATGAATAAATATGAGAAAAAGATAAATAAAGAGAGCAAAAATCCTACTTCATCATCCTCATCTTCCCTTGCCATTTAGATGAGGGTGTTCACATCATTTCATGAGTGTTAGCTTGTGTTAAAGAAACTTCAAGGTAGATCATCTTAGTATAGAAGATCGGAAGCAAAGGTTGCGTCTTTCTCTTCGTGAAACCTCTCGAGAGTCCGGATCCCGATGATCGCAGCGAAGGGACCACAACACGGAGTATATGAAGTGAAGGACCGGATCTGCAAAGGTTGTAATCCCTCTCACTTAGTGTTAAAATGTTTAGCATGCTTGTTTTCGCCTAATCTCTAGTTTAAACTTCCGTATTCGGGTTGTTCGGCACGGCTAAATTTTAAATCGGGCATGTTTGATGCCTCGTAGACCCTTGTGCGCGTGCCTAGCAACCCTACAATTTTGGCCTGCTAGGTCTTTTTGACTTGGGCCTAGCCCTTCAAATAATGCATTGCATTTGTGCAAAGCACCAAGAATCTTTTAGATTCAGGAAAAGAAGTGCAGGGCACTTTTTAATTTCTTGATCCAAATTTCTTTCTGTTTCAGAGAACCAGAGGTTCACAGCAAGTGCAAGGCACTATTTTTGTTATTTTTATTTATTTATTTATTTATTTATCTATTTATTGAAGATCACTGATCTTGTATCTAGATCAATGATCTATTCTTCAAGAGAATCTTCTCTTATCTCAAAGGTTTTTACCTTCTTTTTGTGTTCTCCAGAAATTCTCAAGAGTTCTCTTCTTTCTTCCTTTTTTTTTTAAAACCAGATGATCCTTTGAAATGAGGTTTGGGGTCCTTTTTATAGTGCTCAAAGATCAGTTAAATTTGTTAAAAGGATCTTTTCTGAATGATTCGGGGAATTTTCCCCACCATTGGATCTTTGATCCAAAGGCACCTGTTTTACAGAAGAAATCTTCTTGTTTTAACAAGAACAGAAAAGATTTCCTTAAATTTTCATTCTGTTGTTGCGCAACTCACCAGCGCGTGACACGTGTCGCGCAGTAAGGCGCTTGCGCAACAGCGATTGCGTAACTGCGCAGACACGTGTCGCGCTGCCGTACGCTTGCGCAGTTGCGCTTGCGCAGTTGCGCTTGCGCAACTGCGCAGACACGTGTCGCGCTGCCGTGCGCTTGCGCAGTTGTGCTTGCGCAACTGCGCAGACACGTGTCGCGCTGCGGTGCGCTTGCGCAGTTAAGTGTTACTTATGTTTTTAAAGAGCCTTGCTCTGATCGGACGTACCGCCTTAGGCGTTGTGCTGCCGTCTCAACTTCTGACACGTGGCGCATTGCGCGCAGCGCACGGGAACCGAAGCGTTGCTTCAAAATTTGAATTTTCAAAATTCAAACAGAGCCTTGCTCTGATTGGGGGAACAAATGCCCCCCCACCGTTGCGCTCACGTGGCGCGCACGTGAGTGCAGCGGTGGCAAGATCCCGACCATTGGATCATGGAGGTCAGGTGAAGAGACGCAGGCGTCTATAAATGGGACCCTTGGTCCTTAAAATTTTTTTACCGTTTCAAGAACTTTTACTCAGAGCCTTGCTCTTGCTTAAAAACTCTTAGAGCCTTGCTCTTGCTTCTTCCCAAGAACTTTGAAGTTCAGAACTTAGAATCATTCTTAGGTAAAAATTTAAATTAATTTTAATTTAACAGAGCCTTGCTCTTATAGATCTTTGATCTAAAGAAAACCCCTTTGGGGTTTCTTCAACAGAGCCTTGCTCTCATAGATCTTTGATCTAAAGAAGACCCTTTTGGGGTTTCATCCATAGAGCCTTGCTCTCAAAAATTTACAGAGATCTTGTTCTTGGGTTTTAACCCATGAACAGAGCCCTGCTCATAGATCAAATAGAGAACTTCTAAAAGTTTTTAAGGATCTTTAAGATCCCAAAAATTTTAATTCTTAGGAGTTATAATTTTTATTACTACTACAGAGCTAGGCTCTTTCTTAAGAAGTTTTATTCCTTTGAGACCAGAGTTTGACAAATGTCACTCTGTGACAGAGCTTTGCTCTAAAAGGAGGAGATTTTCTCCTTGTCTCTAGGGATTTCCCCCCCAATGAGGATATTCTCTTGGAGGTCTTTTTTATTGACTGACAGTCTCATCCAATGATGGGACTGTCTTATCAAATGATGCGCCGTCATCTTGATTTTGTGGGTCCCCCTTTGGTCCCCTACCCACTGCATTGTAGTGTGATGTAAGCCTTTGAAATGCGAAGCATTGGAACACTAACGGTTATGTTTGTTTTTTTTGTCTACAGGAAACATGTTTGAAGATTTGTCTTTCCCTTTTGTTCGCTCAGAGGGAGGGTTCCCACATGCACCAGTGGACCGGGTGGTGTTTGCTCTGATCAAAGATCACGATCCCGAGTGCAAGAGACTTCACTTATGGGGAAGGTGGTATAGCCAGATTATCCAAGGCCGTCGCAGCTTTAGCTCCACCTCACCCTCCGAGCCCATAGTTACGATCCCTTATGCGGACAAGCCCCCGGTGGAGTATGCCGTGGAGGTTAAAAATTGGAATTCCGACGACCTCCTTCAGCCTGCAATCGGTGCCATTCCGGTGCAGCCGCCGCCGGCTATAGACATTTTGGGGAGGCGAATCTGTCAGGGTGAAGCACGCCCTTGGGGACAGGCTTATAATATTGGATTGACCCCGCGGCCGCTTGCCGGATATTTGCAATGGGCCCGTTACATTTTGGCGACGAAGAGGGCTCACCTGACGAAGATTGGTTTATACTCCGCCGTCTACGTCTCGCTTTTCGAGTATCCCTCTCCTCCGACGTGGTGGATAAAGGCCTTCATCGAACAATGGAATATCCCCACCCATACCTTCCTGACAGCGGATAGGGAAGTCTCCATCTCTCTGGAGGAATTTGCTGAGATTTCGGGTTTGCCAATGAGGGCAGAACACTACGAGGAGCTGCTTCCTCCTGACGAGTATGTCTTCGCCACCAAGCAGCTAGTATTTGACTTATCTCCGGCAAATGCCATTCAGCATCAGCACCCGGGCTTACTGAAGGTGTTGGAGATTTATGAGGAACTCCATTTGGAATCGGGCGACCGGGGCGTCAGTTTCGCGGATTTCATTGCTCGTTTTATCCGCCCGGAGTTCCTATCAAAGCGGGGCGAGAAGTTCGCTCAGCTTGCTGACCCCTTTGGTTTCGGCTTGGACCGCCGACCTTTATCGGAGAATGACCAACGGGATTTTTATCTCCCTGGCACTGCCAGCGTCCCTTTTTCAGAGATCGCCGTTCCTGGCATGGACGAGGAGACTTTTTTTATAGGGTTCTTGGGTCTATGGCTATGCAGCTTTGCGCTCCCCATGCATCCACGCCTCATGCGGTCTTCCGTCTTTTACCCGGCGCATCGAATGGCGGCTGGTTTGCAGCTATCGGTAGGGATTGCCGGGCTGGCTTACCTTTATAATGGACTTAGCATAGCGGCGGACGCTAATGAGCCTGGGGTACAGCCTGCTAACTTTCCGATGCACTACTTCACTTCTTGGATGGAGCTGCATGTGCGAGGGGTGTTTGGTGCCCATAAGACTCCTCCGTTCTTTGAGAAATTCAAACTCCCAAGAATCATGCGGTTGGTCGGGGCTTCAATCGTGGTTGCACCTCCGCGGGAGTCTAGGGGACTGCTCCTGCGTTCACATCTAGTCGGAGCGAAGACCTCTTTTGTGGATAAGGTCATCACCATGGGCTCCGAGACCGCTAAGTCAGTGGTGTCGCTGCGTGATGACTTTAAGGGCGGGGTTTCTGTACTGAAGGCTCGGGAAATCCTTCACCTTTACTCCATTCGGCCGGGCTACCTAGTATTTAGGTAGAATAAGACGGCTCTCTTTATGAGGTATAACCCACATCGATTTGCCCGACAATCGAGTTACAATCAAGGGATCCCGATGGAGGCCTTTCTGGAAACACCCGTGGTCGGCCCAGAGGGGATAAGGAATGCGATGCATCATTTCACCCGGCTCAATACAGGCTCCTATTTTTTTATCAGTGAGCCTAGCTGTGTCCCTAAAATAATCCATCCGTATGTAGCCTGGTATGCGCATGCTATGGGCCCAATCATCTTAATGGAGAAACGCCTGCTGGTCGACCGTAGGGCTGCGCCTCCTGGCGGTGATCGCAAGGCTCCCTTGCAGCCAAGGATCCAGGTCATCCCCCCGATAAAAGATGCCAGAGTCGACCGACCGCGCGTGTTGAGCCCCCCGCGTGGATTGCCATTGCCCACTACGGTGGATGCACCGCCGGCGCCCCATGCTCCCGTGAAGACGGTTAATGTGGTATCGCCAGGATCTGGCGGAGGGGCGGAGATCGGGACTCGCCGCCCTAAAGTGTCTGCCAAGCGCAAATCCGCTCCGGGTGGATCTAAAGCTGGTGGACAGCAGAAAAAGAAGAAGTCCGCCCTTTCCCTCGATGCGATCCTCGGCTCAAAGCCTGCGGCTTCTCCTGCCGAGACCATATGTGAGTACGGCAGTAATGTGGGCTTCGTGGTAGACCCTGAGGACACCAATCTGGCTGCCGCCATTGCAGCTTCAGAGCGATCGGCGAGGCTTGAAGCGATGTTAAGCAAACTCGCTGAGTCCGGTAATCATCAAACGCTTTATTTGTCATTTCATTGCACTTTGTATTATTATATTTAACTAACTTTTGCTCCATTTTCAACAGGTGTCTCTACTGAAGAGGCTATCGCTGCCTCCCTGAAAACCTTCCAGGAGGAGGAGGAGAAGCGTGCCCTAGCAAGCGTCGGTATGTTTTATCCCTTTCTCTTTTATAAGAAAAGTTTGTTGTCTTTTTATGATAGTCAACCTGACCTTCTTTTGTTTCTTTGCAGGAGTTGTGTCAATTGACGCAGGGATCCTTCCCGAGTCTGTCATCGAAGTCCCGGCTTCGTCGAAGTTGCCACAAGAGCCTCGGCTTGACAAGACGACGAGGGATGCCTTGAAGAATCTAGAGGCATCCCTATATACGGACGAGGAAGCCTCATTCAAGGAAGCCTTAGTGGCATCCGTTTCAACGGCTCGATAGGAGCGGAAGCGGTTGAGACGCGAAGCAAGGGCGCGCAGAGCTGCTTTAGCCGCAGGAGCGGGCCCTAGCACTATTCCTCGTGCCGACACTCCTTCCGGAGCAAAGGTGGGCAGAGCTGCTTTGGCCACGGGAGCAGGCCCTAGCACTATTCCCCGTGCCGACACTCCTTCCGAAGAAGCCCCTGCCGTCCTGTCTACTGCTCATAGGCAAGTGGCGCGCGCGGCTCGGAGTGCAAACGATAAGTCCTCGTCAGGTAACACTTCTTTCAGAACCTTGTTGTAAGAATTATCAAGCCATTGGCTCACACGCATTCCATCTTGCAGGGCCAAGTCCGACTGAGGGGGAGGCGGAGACCGTCGAACCCAGGGGAATGGAGGAAGCGGTACTTGCCGAACCCGAGCCGACAGTGAGCACCGTCGTCGGGGCCACGGCGCCTGAAACAGAAGTTGAAGGATCCGCTGCCAAGAAGGTCATCGATGCCGCATCTGAAGTGGCGGCAGATGAGATGATTGTCGAGCCGAAGGCAGTAGAAGTCGAGGCGTTTGAGGCTGGAGATGTCACGGTGCCGATGGATGAGACAACTGTGACCGTAGGACCCGAAGGAGTAGCGGGTGAGGTGGCCACAATTCCTGAAGACGAGCCAGCCGCTCCTTCTCTGGAATCTGGCAATACTCCAATCATAGCCCTCCCCGCGTATGGTTCCTTGCCGTCTCCCGGGCTTGCGAGCACAACAACGGTTCCCATCGAGTCGGGTGACGAGGCTACGGGTGGTGGCCTGATGTCAATGGAGGAAGGAATTGCCTCAGTCTCGGCTGGCAGTTCGTCGGATAAGTTTCGGGTTACTATCGTTTCCCCCTTTTTTATATATCTTGCGATCTCTTCTAACAAGCTTGTCTTTGCAGGTGCGGCCAGTGCCGACGCTCCATTGCTTGAAGGAGCACCGTCAACTACTGCTTTGGCGGTGGTCACTTCCCCGTCATCCCTCGTGCCATCGCGGATGTTGGAAGGTATGGATTTGCGACTCACAAGTTAATCTTTTAAATGTGTAGTTCATGGACTAACGCCATACCACCGCATCTTTTCAGGAGTGCTCTTTGATCATCTATATCAAGTGTTGCTCCCACACTTCTCCTTCCCATCCGAACTTGCTTCTCCTTCTAGTGGCGCTGGTGAGTGTACGTTCAATACAATATCTTTGTTCATCCCCTTTTTCTAGCAGTTGAATGATTTCTGACTTTTCCCTTTCTTTATTGCAGTGCCACAAATCGAAGGAGGGGATACCAGACCTGCCGCGCTACCGGCCCTTCCGGCTCTGCCGTCCGTTGCTGCTGGTATAGCAAATTCCTTTTTTGGTAACCCTTAAATATCTCTTGAACCATCGTTTAACCATGTTTTGTTTTGCAGCTATTGTTCCGGATCCGGTCCCTTTTGAGTCTCGCGTCCTTCTACCGGCAGGCCCTTTCTTGAGACGCCCGTTTTCAAAGGGTGCTGTGATGAGTTTGGGCATGCTGAGCGGGTACATCGAAGAGCTCTACATGGATGCTCTCCCTTCTGCCGTAGATTTCGCTGTGGATGTTAATCCGATGTTGGCGGCGCTCGTAACTTTTCATAACGAAGGCGTCGTTGGATCTTGGGTTAATCACTGCAGGGAGATCGAGGCCTGTCTATACCGGCTGGAGTCGACGCGCCCTTCTCCCGAGTTTTAGCCCTGAGCACCCAACGCACAACTTGGCTCGAGCAAAGCACTTCGCACTCCCGCCACTTGGAGCAAGAAGCAGCTCTAAGACTAAGGGAATGCCAAAAGACCTCGAACGAAACGGCCCATCTGCGCGCTGAGGTTGAGGCAAATGCTGCCCAAGTGAAGACTATTTTTGAGGGTCTCTTGGAGCGCATCTCCCATGGGCTAAACTTGAAGCGGAAGCTTGACATAGCTGAGCGCGATATTCCAAGTCGGGAGGCTGCCTATCAAGTCGTGAGGGAGCAGCTTGCGTCGGTCTTGCAGCAACGAGCCCAAGTGGAGGCAGAGCTGGCGGTGGTAGCCGATCAAGAGAAGGCATGGAAGGACATATGCGAGCGATTGCTACATCTGTGCAAGACGCTTCCTTCCCAATAATTCTCCTTGCATCATTTGTCTTTGTAAAGTATATGTATATATTTTTTATTCTTTAGCACAATGTATCCTGTACTCAATCAATATTTATGAATAAAAGATGCACATTTTTGTAATGTCTTGTGTCATTTCTTCGTCTTTTCTTTCTTTTATTATCAGTACGCCACCTTAGTAACCATGATTGACGGACGATTGGGACGAGTATCCCGACCTTCTTAAGAAATAACAATGTCTTAGGCCGCAGGTTCAGATCTGCTGCCTAAGGCTTTTCAACTCTATAAGCCGTGAGGGTCTCATAGAGACTTTTCTCCCTACGGGTCGAGAGGATCCCATAGGTGGATTTTCTCCTTAGGAATCGTGAGGATCCCTAAGTGTGGTTTTCTCTTATAAGTCGTAAGGATCCTATAAGAGAATTTTCCCTCTTACGAGTCGAGAGGATTCGTAAGTGGTTGTTTCCCTCCTCGTCGAAATTCGACTTCGGAGAGTGAGACCCGTGAATAGTATGCAAGATACCAGTTTGGATTGACTTGCAGGGCCCTATTGCTCAAAAAGCAAGCCTTCCTTGCTGTCTGAGACTTCTTCTTACAAATTGAGACGAATCGGGGATCTGTCTGCAGTTGTAGCGGAACAGTTGACATGAGTTAAGAAGCTCTCATCACGGAGTGTTTGTATCCGTGAGTCGAGGAGTTTGCTAGGGATTATTTGTTTCCCAAGCGCCAAGGAGTATTTGTTTCCTTGGGGTTTGAAACGAGTCGAGGGTTCCCACGGGGGCTCTGGTAGCTCTGCGGGTCGACGCGGATCAGGAAGCTCTCGTCAAGGAGTGTTTGTATCCGTGAGTCGAGGAGTTTGCTGGGATTATTTGTTTCCCAAGCGCCAAGGATTATTTGTTTCCTTGGGGTTTGAAACGAGTCGAGGGTTCCCACGGGGGCTCTGGTAGCTCTGCGGGTCGACGCGGATCAGGAAGCTCTCGTCAAGGAGTGTTTGTATCCGTGAGTCGAGGAGTTTGCTGGGATTATTTGTTTCCCAAGCGCCAAGGATTATTTGTTTCCTTGGGGTTTGAAACGAGTCGAGGGTTCCCACGGGGGCTCCGGTAGCTCTGCGGGTCGACGCGGATCAGGAAGCTCTCGTCAAGGAGTGTTTGTATCCGTGAGTCGAGGAGTTTGCTGGGATTATTTGTTTCCCAAGCGCCAAGGATTATTTGTTTCCTTGGGGTTTGAAACGAGTCGAGGGTTCCCACGGGGGCTCCGGTAGCTCTGCGGGTCGACGCGGATCAGGAAGCTCTCGTCAAGGAGTGTTTGTATCCGTGAGTCGAGGAGTTTGCTGGGATTATTTGTTTCCCAAGCGCCAAGGATTATTTGTTTCCTTGGGGTTTAAAGCGAGTCGAGGATTCCTACGGAGGCACTGGTGGCTCTGCGGGTCGACGCGGATCAGGAAGCTCTCGTCAAGGAGTGTTTGTATCCGTGAGTCGAGAAGTTTGCTGGGATTATTTGTTTCCCAAGCGCCAAGGATTATTTGTTTCCTTGGGGTTTGAAGCGAGTCGAGGATTCCTACGGAGGCACTGGTGGCTCTGCGGGTCGACGCGGATTAGGAAGCTCTCGTCAAGGAGTGTTTGTATCCGTGAGTCGAGGAATTTTTTTGTTGAAGTCACTGGCTTCTTCGGTTGAAATGAACCGTTGAGGTTTGGCTTCGTCGTTTGACGGAATCCGCTGGGGAAGTATGGTTCCTTCTTTGTTTACGCCCTTGGATTGTATACAGGGATCGATGTGATCTTAACTGTAGGGCAAAAGTTTTATCATTTCTTCTTTTTATTTTATTTTATTTCCGCGATGCTCTATCATTTTAGCTTTTATATCGCGAAGGTCGCGACTGCCCGATCATTTCGGCTATTTTTCGCGGTGCCCAATCATTTCGGCTATTTGTTTTTTTTTTTTTACTCATTGCTTTTTATTACGAGTTGCCCAATCATTTCGGCTATTTTGCATGCATACATTTTACTTGCTGCTTTTTATTGTAAGTTGCCCTATCATTTCGGCTATTTCGTATGCATGAGCGGCCTACTGGCTTTCGCCGTAAACCTAAAATTGGACACCGGTTTTGGCATCAGCACCGCTGCAACTGGGATATTGCCAGGAGCGAATCATCATTTGCCTCTGTCGTTGTCGAACAAAGGAGGCTTAGCGACCAGGGTTAGGGTCCTGTCGACTAAGGCTTTTGATTTCATGAGCCGTAAGGGTCTCATAAAGGTATTTCTCCCTACAAGTCGTGAGGATCTTGTAGGTGTATTTTCTCCTTAGGAATCGTGAGGGTTCCTAATTGTTTTGTTCCTCTGTAAGTCGTAAGGATCCTACAGGAGGGTTTTCTCCTCATAAATCGAGGGGATTTATAAGGGTTGTTTACCCTGCGAACGTATTCCACGTTACGGATGAAATTTGGCTAGGGAAATGTTTATTCGCGCCCGTGGATTGTATACAATGGTCAATATTGAACCGCTTGTAGGGCAATATTGGAAGTTTGTGGGGGTTTGCTTAAGCACAGGTTTAGGTCTCTGTGACTTAAGACTTTCAAATCCTATGAGCCGTGAGGGTCCCATAAGAGAGTTCTCCTTACGAGTCGTGAGGATCTCGCAAGTGTATTTTCTCCTTAGGAATCGTGGGGATCCCTAAGTGTGTTGCTCCTTTGTGAGTCGTAAGGATCTCACGCAGGTGGTTTCTCCTTACAAGGTCGAGAGGACTCTATAAGGGTTCTCTAACGAAGTTGCGCCCTTTCGGGTTTTCACAAACATTCGCCGGTAGTCCTGCTGTTTTTACTCACGGAGCCCTTTCGGGTTTTCATCCGTGCCTATTTTGCTTATGGACATACCGTTTTTTTTTTATTCTTTTTATTTTTTTTTCTTTTTATTTTTATATATTTTTTTTTACGAGGTTGCGCCCTTTCGGCTTTTCACGAACACTCGCCGGTAGCCCTGCTGTTTTTACTCACGGAGCCCTTTCGGGTTTTCATCCGTGCCCTTTTTGCTTATGGACATACCGTTTTTATTTATTATATTTTATTTATTTATTTTTATTCATCTCGTTAGCCCAAAGATGCTGCGGTATTAGTTTAAAGACGTTTCGGTCTGCTATTAGTTTAAGGACATTTCAGTCCATTGTTGAGAAGGTTGGCTATTCTTTATGAAGCTTGAGCTTAGGAGGATAGCGAGCGGACATAGTTGTCGTCGTCTACCATTGACCTAGGCCGTAGCTCATTAAGCGTAGTATTTCTTTAGGAAGCGACCGTTTATCGGCCTGAAAGGCCTTTCACCGTGCATGTCCATGAGTAGATAGGCTCCACCTTGGTAGACTTTATCTATGATGTACGGGCCTTCATAGTTTGGCTCGAATTTTCCCCACTTGGCGCGATTGGGGATCATAGGCCTTTTGACCACTAGCACGAGTTCGCCTTGACGAAATGTCCTCGGTCGGGTCAATCTTTCGTATGAGCGCGTCATCTTTGCTTTATAAGCTTCCAGATTTTGTTGTGCTAGAAGCCAGATTTCATCAAGGGCGTCAAGCTCTTCAAACCGAAGATGAGCATTTTCTTCGTCTGTCAGCTCGTAGTGGACTGCCACTCGTAGAGAGGGTAATTCTATCTCGAGAGGGAGTACTGCTTCCGTCCCAAATACCAACGCGTATGGCATTGTGTTTGTGGCCGTTTTAAATGTAGTTCGATACGCCCAAAGAGCCTCTTGCAATCTTTCGTGCCAATCTTTCTTATTTCGTGACACTGTTTTCTTCATGATCTTCGTCAAGGTCTTGTTGAAGGCCTCAGCTAGACCGTTAGCTCGCGGATTATAAACTGAGTAATATCTCCAGTCTATATTGTGCTGCTGTGCGAAGCGGCTAATTTTATGACTTCGGTAGGCTGGCCCATTATCAGAGATGATCCTTCTTGGGGTTCCAAACCGGTATATGACATGCGTTTTGAAGAAATAGAGGATGTTCTCCGTCTTCACATCCCTCAACGGTACCGCCTCTGCCCATTTGGAGAAGTAATCAGTCGTCGCCAAGATGAAACGATGTCCCTTTGACGATGCTGGTTCGATGGGGCCGACTATGTCAGTTCCCCACATTTCGAATGGCCAACTAGCCACTGTTGGATGCAGTGGATTGGGATGCTGATGGATGAAGTCCCCATGAATTTGGCATGAATGACATTGCCTCGCGTATTCCAGGCAATCCTGCATCATCGTGGGCCAGTAGTAGCCCATCCGTTTTATCTTCAACTTCATCTTAGGGCCTGCTTGGTGGGAACCGCAGAGTCCGTCGTGAACCTCTTGGACGACCCTTCTCGCTTCGTCAGGTCCTAGGCATCTCAGCCACAGAGAATCGAATGTCCTCTTGTATAGAGTATCGTTGACGAAGGCAAAAGACAGAGCTCGTTTCACGAGCTGATGTCTTATGGACGCTTCTTCAGGCATTCGGTGGAACTTGAAGTAATCTATGAAGACTTCTCTCCAGTCTTCGGTCTTCTCATGGTCTTTTATTTGTAGGGTCGCCTGCTCAGTTGCTCCCTTTTCTTTATATGATTCTGGATGTATTTCTGCTGGGGCGAGCACTCGACGGCTTTGTATCACGATTCTAACGTCATCGAGGTTCTCGTCAGCCAATTCTTTAGCAAGTTTGGCCAGTGCGTCCGCTTTGCTGTTTTCCGCGCGCGGTATACTTTCCAACGTGTAGGAGGGAATTTGGGTTAGCAGTTGCTGCACTTTTTCACCGTATTTTACCAATTCCGGTTTGCATGTTTGGTAATCGCCGTTCACTTGACTGACGACCAGTTGGGAGTCCCCATATATGAGGAGGCTCTCAATTCCCATATCAATGGCGATCTCGAGGCCTGCTATCAAAGCTTCATATTCAGCTTCATTATTCGTTCTTGGCTCTGTTAAGGAGAAGGCGAAGCGCATTATTCCTCCTTGTGGAGTCACAAAGATGAGTCCTACCCCCGATTTGATCATTGGCGTACTTTGTTTGTGCTTTTTCATGGAAAATGCTCCATCGAAATAAAGCTCCCAACGGGTATCACCACTGTCGATTGCGTCAAACGCATGTCTGTCCGGCAAATCGCAATTTAAAGGAGAATCGGCAGGTATGGGATGCTCAGCAAGGAAGTCGGCGATGGCCTGGCCTTTTACTGCCCAGAGAGGTTGATATGTTATCAAAAATTCCATCAAGAGCAGGGCCCATTTAGCGAGTCGCCCTGTCAATATGGCTTTTGACATTAGATATTTGAGAGGGTCCACTTTTGAAATAAGACGGACCTCGTGCGCCAACGCATAGTGCCTAAGCTTTATTATTGCGAAGATCAACGCCAGGCAGTATTTTTCAATGGGAGAGTAGTTGCTTTCTGCCCCCAGCAGAACTCGACTTAAGTAGTAGAGTGCTCTTTCTTTCCCTTGATCGTTCTCTTGTGCCCATAATGCGCCTAAGAAACCTTCGAGGGCGGTTGTATAAAGAATGAGAGGCTTCCCCTTAACCGGAGCAGCCAACACCGGTAGGTTCTGCAGGTATTGCTTGATCTCATCCAGTGCGCCTTGGCATTTTTGATCCCAAACGAATGGGGTTCTCTTCTTCATCAGGTGACTATAAGGACAGCACTTTCCTGAAAGGTTGGCTATAAATCGCCGTATGTATGCGAGTTTCCCTTGGAGAGACCGCAGCTGTTTGAGAGTCCTCGGCGGAGGCATTTCCATGACCGCTTTAATCTTTGACGGATCTATTTCAATACCTCGGTGTCGAACAACGAATCCCAGGAATTTGCCCGAGGAAACCCCGAACGCACATTTAAGAGGATTCATCTTCAAGTTGTATTGCCGAAGGCGTTGAAATACAGTCTTCAGATGCTCGAGATGTTCCTCGTATGATTTGCTTTTAACCACGAGATCGTCGATATAGCATTCAACGATTTCGTGTATAAGGTCGTCGAAGATCTTTGTCATGGCCCTCTGATAAGTAGCACCGGCGTTCTTCAAACCGAAGGGCATCACTTTATAACAAAATATACCAAGAGGAGTCCTGAAGGCTGTGTGCTTCTGGTCTTCTGGATGCATTTTTATCTGGTTATACCCCGATGAGCCGTCCATGAAGGAGAAAACTTCATGAGTAGATGTATTGTCTATTGATTGGTACGAAAAAGTTGTGTGTTTGTTTGTAGTTAACCGCAATCAATAACGGTGTCGCGTGTAGCTAGACCGAGATGAGTACGGGTCGTCCTCTGGGAAACGTGGAACCTTTTACTTTTACTTTAGATGTGTTGAGAAAGAGAGGAGGAATAAAGAATTTTATAGAATGGTTTCTAGATCTACGTTAAACAAGAATGTAAAATATAGATCTAGATTATTTTAAAGATGTAGATAATATAATAAGAGGGCTTGTAGGGTTCATTAGGATTTAGTAGTTATGGACGATTAATTAAAAGTTACCCTTTTTATCCATTAATAGATTTAGAACTAGAACGACGGTGATGCGTGTAGATTAGGGTTTCTGGAGGGAAAAGGAATCCCACTCTTAACCCTTATCTCGACACGGAACTCCGTTCATATCTAGCCTTTACCAAAACAATCATTAATCTAATCTCTAATTGCGGTCGGAACTAGCAAAGAATTGCTAGCGCGCCCGATTAGGATGTTAATGATTCTTTTGATAAAGTTCATAAACTTTATAGGACTTAAAAAGGGTTTAGTTATTTTCATCGTCCATTAGCCTACCCTAATCCTACGAACCCTAACAAGCGGAGAATTACTCGCGCATGTTGGGAGAAGAAGATGAAAAGAAAGAGAGGGAAAACATAATGTAAAATGCAAAAGAATTAAATAAAACAACTACCTTTATTAATCAACTTGAACAATCTACACTTTGATTCCTTAGAAAATGATTACAAAGACTAGTTTGCTTCTCGATCTCTTCCAAGGAGGTAGTCGAACAGTCGATGATCAGCCTGGATGCGTGAGCGTCTGGAGCTTCGTGATCTCTTCGGCTTGATGTCTTCTAACTTTAGCCCTTGGTCCTTTATATAGCCCTCAAAGAAGAAAAACTAGTTACCATATATGGTGACTTCCTAATATGGTAACTTTCCATGCCTGGATTCTGAGTCCCTGTCAGTATTGATTTTATGATTTTGGCAGATTTTTGATCCTGACATCTTGAACATCTTGATCTCTTGACCTGAGCTAAATCTTGCACAATATCTCTATGAATAATGTTAGTTTATTTATTAAATTAGAGAGAGTGTCTTAATCACTATATATGGTAATAAATCTTTAAGAAACTTGATTAAGAATATTTAATATGCTATGCACTTTATATGGTAATAAATCTTTAACAAACATGATTAAGAATATTTGATATGCTATGCATCTTTTAATTAATAAAATATTATGCATATATTTTGAAATATTATTCTAACCATTTGTATGATATTATATCTTTTAAGAATTGTGATTAGAATATTTGATATGATATGCATATTTTCAATTACCAAAATATTATATAAATATAAAATGCCTATATTTTCCTTCATAATATTAATTATAATATATAAACATATGGAAAATAGTATTTTGCAGATAAATCCAAATATGTTTAATATTTATAATAAACACCTTTTATTATTTAAGAAATGTAAGGAAAATACTTATACCAAAGTGCAATATTTTCAACTGAACAAATACCCCCAAACTTAACTTTGATCGTCCCGAGCAAACTAGTTTATTTAAGAGGAGAAAAAGAAAGGAGAAAACTAAGCACACTTTCGTAGGCAGACACGATTGCACTGAGCACGTGCAACAAGCCGTTAAACCTCTAGGTGTCCCTAGTAGGAGGAGTGTTGTCTCCTGAGGGTTTTCAGCGGATTACACCCACAAAATCCAATAACAAAAGAAAGATGGTGAAATTTATATACAAAGATAAGAACCATAAAAGAAAGACTTTGAAAATAAGAGTTTCCAACTATTCTAGCTTTTCAGTAATCATGAGCCATATCTTAATAGTCATGAAAAAATGTTAGAAATCACATCATCCCTCAATAAAATATCGTCTTTATTCTTCATTCCTACCTTTCATCCAAACATTGATCATATAACCCCACGTGTGTGAAATGGACATCCCTACACTCGGAGAATTCAATTCAAGCTATCATACTCTTGTCCATCTGCCTTAGTAATTTTTAATTTAATGAATATTAAGATTTGCTCACACATTTTCATGCGACCGTTAATACTTCTTGAGGTACTAACAGACCGATTACTTATGTGCACACATTTTCATGCGACCGTTAATACTTCTTGAGGTACTAACAGACCGATTACTTATGTGCTTGCTGATTAAGTGATAATATTTTCCTCGTCTTGCACCACATAAGGCTTAGCAGTGACTCCCAGACCAGTTGGCCTTAGGGCACTAGGTGAAGAGGCACCCTCGCTATATTTTTTTATTGCTGCCTTGGCGATAACAAAACCGGTGTTCATTTTTTTCTTTTCACCATTTTTATATTTTCATCATTTTTTTTTCATTTCCTTCATACTTTGGCTTTTAGACAAGAGCATTTCAAGGTATCCTCTACTATCCCGAGTTTCAAGACGTGTGTAAGTGCATATAGTAGGGTATCAACATTCAAATGTTCGGCTTCCAGAATAGAAACTATTTTCAGACTTATTTTTATCCTCAGATTAGTGACTTCCTTCATTTTACTAACCCTTGGGACAACAGCTCATAACTACTTATTGCCAGTTCGTGTAAGAAAACTTCTAATTTTCTTGGTTTTCTTAAACTATTCATATCTTTTGGATGTAATTTTTCACTTTCTACTCTTTTGTTATAAAAGAAAATTTTTGAATTTTTTTTGAAAATATTGTGCTTATGCAAAATATGATGCAAATTGATGTGTAAATAAGCACAAACCTCCCCCAAACCTGTTTACAGCAGTGTCCTCACTGATGTCATCCGTTAAGCTCAAAAACCTGTAGACTTGGGAGGAAATTATTAATGGGGGCAAGAATATATGAAAGTGAAAATCCTCCCCCAAACTTATTTTAGGCTCACAAATTTGTAAAAATCATTTTCTTTTCAAGAGCCAAAATATACCACCCCCCCCAAACTTGAGTTAAACAATTTTAATCTTTTAAAAATCATATGAGGGGGTCAAGGTTATTGGTCAATGCCAAGCTTTGCAAAGACCGAAGGTCAACACCAACCATTCAAAAATTTTATCAATGAAGTACCAAGGTTGGTGGAAGAATATGTCACCTTTCGACAAGAAGAAGTGGGGAGGTGACAAGAGCTGTAATGGAAAAGGATTGCGTCTCAATTTGGAGAGACGACACAGTGATAGTGATGATGGATTACTCGCATTATCATGATTGTCCAGAAGAGGGGGTGGAGATCCAATTTCTTCATCTTGGAGTTGATTCATCTCAACACCCGTGTCTTGTAAAAATGCGAGTTCATCAGCGAAAATTTCCTCAAAGCTTTCATCGATACCCCGAAAAATAACGCCATCAGAAAAAATGGGGTGATCGTCCGACTCTATAAAAAGTTCCTCATCAGCGTTAGATGTTGACCCGGACAACTCGGTGGAAGAGTCCGTGTCAAGCAACAGCATATGAAAAGAGTCAGAATTATGAGGTTGATCAAATTCGCTGCTGTCGACATCCATTAATTCAACAGAACACACATGAGTATAGGGTTCGGAGGGTTCACTTCCCAACTTGTAAATGTTAAGCTCAATCGACTTCTTTCCAAAGGATAGGGTCATAGAGCCGTTTCTACAATTAATTACTGCGTTGGAAGTGGCCAAAAAGGGTCGACCGAGTATCACCGGGATTTGATTGCGTGGGTTCGCTATAGGTTGTGTATCTATAACGATAAAGTCCACAGGGAATATGAATTCCCCGACTTTGATTAACACATCCTCTAACGCACCCCTAGGTTGGGTGATAGATCGATCGGCCATCTGAAGAGTGCAATGCGCAGGTTTTAACTTTCCGATCCCTAATTGCTCATACACAGAATACGGAAGCAAGTTAACACTAGCACCAAGATCGAGTAGAGCACGATTAATATTTTTACCCCCAATGGAAATAGAAATTGTAGGACTTCCGGGGTCCTTTCGTTTCTTGGGTAGTTGTTGTGTAAAAGCAGTGCTCACATTACTCGCAAGGAAAACTTTTTTAGGTACTTGAACTTTTCGCTTCCTAGTGCACAAGTCCTTTAAGATTTTCGCATATGACAGAACTTGTTGAATAGCATCTAGGAGAGGAATATTTATGTTAACTTGCTTAAAATTTCCATAATTTTCTCCATTTGTGGACTTGGTCTGTTGCCCCTTAACCTGTTTGGATAAGTTGCTTGATCAATAAGTTTTGGGTCCAACGTTTGTGGAGAAGACTGGGGATGGATTCGATCCCAAAATTGGAGTGGGAATCGACTTAGATAGATTTGGCGAAATGGGCGAAGGGTTCGAGCCTTGGGGAAAACGGAGAATAGGCTCGGATGAAGGTGGGAGACTAGACGAATTATGGGAAGAAGAAGAAGCTGGGGTATCATTGATGTCACTATCATCACACTGCTCACCTACTTGGTTATTCAGCACTCTCCCCGATCTCAACGTAGTAATGACATTCACATTATGACTTTGTGAATGGCGATTCGGTAGGGGTTGAGATGGGAGTTTCCCTTTCTCTCTCGCACTCATTGCGGCGTTTAACTGTGCGATTTGGTTTTCTATTGATTTAATACTCTCACCATGGGTGGAGGAGTTTTTCGTTAGGGTATCAATAGAAGACCTTATCTCAGCCGAATTTTGCATGGATTGTTTCATGAACATATCCAAAATTTGTGCAAGTGAGTTGTCAGTACCGGCCACTTGTGGTGTAGAAATGTTGGCCGGATTTTGGAAATTTTGTGACTGAAAGGGGGGCTGATTCTGTGGTTGTGGTTGCTGTGGAGGAGGTCTTTGATAATTACTTTGTTGGTTTTGATTCCAAGCAAAGTTAGGACGATTCCTCCATCCTTGATTATATGTGGAAGAATTAGGATCATTTCTAGGTCGCTGCTGAAAAGCAGCATTAGCTTGAAACGATGCATTCATAGGACATTCTTCCGTTAAGTATGAAGGATCCGAACAGCAACTACAGACAGTCTTAGGAAGCGTGACCTGATTTAGGGAGAATGTTGAGAACTTGTTTTCAATAGCATCGAGTTTCTTCTGAATCGCTGCCATTTCGGCTTTTACTGCGATAGAAACATCGAGCTGGTGAATACCTCCCTTAGTTGAAGGTGGTCTTACGCTTTCCCACTGCAACGTGTGTTCAACAAGGTCTTCCAGATATTTCCATGCTTCACCGTCATCTTTAGACATGAAATTGCATCGACACATTGTTTCAAGCATCTGCTTTGTCGCTGGATTAATGCCCTCATATATAATCCGACATAAATCCCATCTTTGTATTCCGTGATGGGGGCATTGGATAAGCAGATCTTTGAAACGTTCAAAGCACTTCCAAAATGGTTCATTGGGAAGCTGGGTGAACTGGTTGATCTCGCTCCTAACATGTGCAGTCTTATGATTTGGGTAAAACTTCTTAAGAAATGCTACGACAAATTCATCCCAATTAGTGATAGAGTGTGCGACAGTGTTGTAAAGCCATTTTTCTGCCAAGTCGCACAGTGTGAATGGGAGAAGACGTAAGCGCATAGCATCTAAGGTCAATTGTGAAGTACCCATCATTGCGCATACGTTTTCGAATTTGGTAATGAAAACGTATGCGTCTTCCTACTCAAGCCCGTGAAATTTGGGCAGCAGATTGATGTAGTGGGGTTTAATTTTGAAATTATCCCCGTTAGGTGGTGGAAGAGATAGACAAGTAGGAAGGGGGCCACGAATAGGATAGCATCTCTCTTGGAGAGAGATGCGCGGTGGATTCTGCTCACCTGCGGGCGGTGGCAGCGTGGTGTTATAATTAGATGGAGTGCCGTCCATCACGGTCGATGTGGTGTGTGGTGGGGGAAAAGAAGATGAAGAAGTACCGACTTCGGCGTCGATAGCAGGAACGCGGACAAGACGGGCACTAGGATCCCGTGTCCAGCCGAGCATGCACTAAGCAGGTTTAGTGCAAGTGGCAGCGTGTGTATGATTTTAAAATTGGCTTGTTTTGGAAAAAAAAAGTGGGACTCAAGACAAATCACCCTAAGATGCACAAGCAACCCTAGAACTAAGGTCGTCTAGGTCTGCTAGACAGCTCCTAACTAAGGCTAGAAATAGGAACTCAAACCGCCTCTTCACGGACAAGTACGGCCAGGTAAGTGGGAAGGAACCACCACTACAGTGGGCCTAATTAATAACCACTAGCCTAGACACCGCAATGTCAGTTAGGATAAACGGCCGATGCCTATACTAGTCTTTTTCTTATTGAGCTCGACAGTCCTTAGAGTCTGGTCTAGATATTTTTTTTAAATTAATGAAGGGTTGATCTGTATGCTCGGTTTGTGATTTATGGGGCTTAGGAAGGGTGATGAAATCCCCACCTAATCTTGATTTGGTCTTTGCCCCTTAAAGTCCGTATTAAATATGCAAAACAAAACCAATCACAAAACTTTTGCAAAAAGATTTTTGAGCGGCGCAATTTTGCAAAGAATCCTGCAGAAAATAGATTTTATTGGATTTGAGGGGAGAGAGAAAGAGTTGAGAATCTTACCAGAGGAGTTTGAACCCTTGATCTCTTGCTTCCTCAAGTCTGTGACTCCAGATTTCCTCGCAAAAATTCACGCATAAATCGTTAAATATGCAATTTGCAGTTTTGTTTTAATAATGATATGACTCGTTTAAGAAATCAACACAAATAGTAAAAATAAAAAAAATTACGCACGTATCCCCGGCAACGGCGCCATTTGATTGGTACGAAAGAGTTGTGTGTTTGTTTGTAGTTAACCGCAATCAATAACGGTGTCGCGTGTAGCTAGACCGAGATGAGTACGGGTCGTCCTCTGGAAAACGTGGAACCTTTTACTTTTACTTTAGATGTGTTGAGAAAGAGAGGAGGAATAAAGAATTTTATAGAATGGTTTCTAGATCTACGTTAAACAAGAATGTAAAATATAGATCTAGATTATTTTAAAGATGTAGATAATATAATAAGAGGGCTTGTAGGGTTCGTTAGGATTTAGTAGTTATGGACGATTAATTAAAAGTTACCATTTTTATCCATTAATAGATTTAGAACTAGAACGACGGTGATGCGTGTAGATTAGGGTTTCTGGAGGGAAAAGGAATCCCACTCTTAACCCTTATCTCGACACGGAACTCCGTTCATATCTAGCCTTTACCAAAACAATCATTAATCTAATCTCTAATTGCGGTCGGAACTAGCAAAGAATTGCTAGCGCGCCCGATTAGGATGTTAATGATTCTTTTGATAAAGTTCATAAACTTTATAGGACTTAAAAAGGGTTTAGTTATTTTCATCGTCCATTAGCCTACCCTAATCCTACGAACCCTAACAAGCGGAGAATTACTCGCGCATGTTGGGAGAAGAAGATGAAAAGAAAGAGAGTGAAAACATAATGTAAAATGCAAAAGAATTAAATAAAACAACTACCTTTATTAATCAACTTGAACAATCTACACTTTGATTCCTTAGAAAATGATTACAAAGACTAGTTTGCTTCTCGATCTCTTCCAAGGAGGTAGTCGAACAGTCGATGATCAGCCTGGATGCGTGAGCGTCTGGAGCTTCGTGATCTCTTCGGCTTGATGTCTTCTAACTTTAGCCCTTGGTCCTTTATATAGCCCTCAAAGAAGAAAAACTAGTTACCATATATGGTGACTTCCTAATATGGTAACTTTCCATGCCTGGATTCTGAGTCCCTGTCAGTATTGATTTTATGATTTTGGCAGATTTTTGATCCTGACATCTTGAACATCTTGATCTCTTGACCTGAGCTAAATCTTGCACAATATCTCTATGAATAATGTTAGTTTATTTATTAAATTAGAGAGAGTGTCTTAATCACTATATATGGTAATAAATCTTTAAGAAACTTGATTAAGAATATTTAATATGCTATGCACTTTATATGGTAATAAATCTTTAACAAACATGATTAAGAATATTTGATATGCTATGCATCTTTTAATTAATAAAATATTATGCATATATTTTGAAATATTATTCTAACCATTTGTATGATATTATATCTTTTAAGAATTGTGATTAGAATATTTGATATGATATGCATATTTTCAATTACCAAAATATTATATAAATATAAAATGCCTATATTTTCCTTCATAATATTAATTATAATATATAAACATATGGAAAATAGTATTTTGCAGATAAATCCAAATATGTTTAATATTTATAATAAACACCTTTTATTATTTAAGAAATGTAAGGAAAATACTTATACCAAAGTGCAATATTTTCAACTGAACATCTATCATCAGTTCAGTGACTGGCACTGGGAAATCATCCTTCGGGCAAGCTTTATTAAGATCCCGGAAGTCTAAGCATATGCGCACTGTCCCATTCTTCTTCATCACTGGGACGATGTTGGCGATCCATTCAGGGTATTGAACTTCTTGAATTAAGCCAGAGTCGATTAACTTTTTGACTTCGGTATTTATGCTCATCTCAAGCTCGAGTCGCATTCTTCTCGGCGCCTGTTTGACTGGCTTGATGTTCGGGGATATTGCTAGTCTATGTACAGCAACTTCTGGATCTAGTCCCGGCATCTCGGAATAGTTCCATGCGAAGCAATCTTTATGCTGCACAAGGACGTCTTTTAACGCAGCCACCCTCTCTTCAGACAGCAGCTCGCTGACGAATGTCGGTCGCGGATCATTTATTGTCCCCAACTCGATTTTCTTGAGGTTATCTGCAGTAGTATGGATTCCATCCTCCAGTTCTTTCGGAGCTGGGGGAAATTCTGAGATTACCTCATCGCTGCCGTTTTCAAAGCACCAAGGAAGGCTGTTCATGTCCTCGGACTCTTCTTTTAATATTGTTACCACGTGGCAAGTGCGAATTTTCTGCCAATCCCAATGCGGAGTTGGTTCTATCCTTGTGTTTTCGGGTTCGTGCTTTTGCGGCGGCGCTACCCTCCAGTTGTCAGACAACGCGAATTTGCCAAGCTGATATTGGTCCTCAACCCAATTCTTAAAGGTGAAGCAATCTTCAAGCGGATGCCCTACTACTCGATGGTAAGAGCAATAATTTGGGTTGGAGACTTCGCCCGCTTGCTCAGGGTGTTTAGACTCTGGCAGTGTAAGCATTTGATGTTTTAGAGCAAGATCAAGTATTTTCCTTGTTTTGTTCCGAGGAAATGAGTATGCTCGACCCATTTTCTTCATGAGGGCTAGGTCAATAACGCTCGACTCTCGGATGCGTGGCTTCTTAGCTCTGCTTTGTGGTTGTCGAGCGCCTTTCTTGCCTTTCGACTTGTTTTTGCTTTCGCGTCGAACCTTTTTTGTAGTAGGTTGACAAGGAGCGGCATTTTCATCCTTCACCGCCTGTTGAAGGAGGCGCTGTGTCTTGGCTTTCTCATAGATTGTCATTTCACGATTGTGATCATCTCGGGCTTTTTGACCCGCATTCCTTATAAGTTTGCCCATCTGGTCTTCAAATGATGGACTGGGCGGTTTTGCATCAGGAACTTTTGCTGGCTCAGGATTAGCGTTTTCCTCTTGAGCATTTGCTTCTTCATCAGAATTGTGCACGACGTAACAATCGCGGAGCAGCTCTCGTTTCCTGGAGCGAATGTATCCGAGCCCGATCGTCTCCAACCTCCCATTAGGTAGCTTGTGCTGAGTTCCGGGGACGTTCCAAACCCTGTCATAGAATTTGGCCATTCTAACGGTCTGTCCGAAAGGTATTCCCTGGTGCTTCAACAGTCTCCTCAAGCCTTCCGTATAATATCTGGGAAGACGGATAGGCTGAAGCCTGTCGAGCGTGGGATCCACGCCATGCCAAATTTCTTTTTCCACCTTGTTTTCTTCAGAACGGTAGAATAGGATTGCCTTCTCGCCTTTTCGTCCGGGAGGGATATAGAATGTCTGCAATTCTTCTACGTTGTTGGTGTCGAGTGCATCCAGTTCTTTGTAATGTTCAAACGGCACCATGGTTATCTGCAGACTTCGCTCTTCATCAGCGGAAACCCGTATTGAAGGCCGAGCAGGGAATACAGCATGAACTTCATCCTCTGAATCACTACCGAAGATCAATGAAGGAACGGATGGTCCTGGCCTGGTGGATTGGGATGGACCTGAATAAATTATATCCTCCTCCTCCTCGGTGTCACTGCCGAAGACAGGGATGGTGGCGTTAGTTTTGTTCTCCGGTTTGTGACACCTTTCCGTGTCTTCGAAACTCGGTAAGAAGTATTTGGCGTCTTCATACTTGCGAACTTCGTTTACGGAAAACGGATTCAACTCTCCCGCCACTGTGTACTCGAGGCCATCCCTAGAATACTTCATGCACTGATGCTGTGTAGAAGGGATGATATTGTACTCGTGTAGCCATGGTCGGCCGAGCAGAGCATTGTAGCACGTCTTGGCGTCTATAACATGGAATTTGATGTCTGTGACGAGCAACCCGAAGCGTAGCGTCAATATCACAGATCCAAGAGTCTTTGATGATTGGGAGTCGAATCCGGAGATGGTGATTTTGTCTCGGGCGAGGTGTTGGACACTCATGCAAATCTCCTTTAACACTCGCACATTGAGTAAATTAACAGACGATCCGTTATCGACCAAGATTTTACCTATCTTTATGTCATGGCAGTATCCTGAGACATAAAGGGGGCGATTGTGTTCACACGTCCCGAGGAGAAGGTCTTCATCGCCAAAAGCAACGTCGGCTGTGTGCACCTCTTCCAATTCATCCTTCATCTTTTGTTCGGCCAAGAAAGCTTGGAATTGGTCCGGATCTTGTAGGGCCTTAATCAAAGAATCCCTCGCCGCTTTTGATAGTAATAGGGCATCGAGAATGCTGAGTTGTGAGGGTAGCTTTCTCAGATGTGCCAAGACATTGTAATCCACTTTATTCCTTTTTGGCGGGTTTTCGGCGTTTAGCTCTTCCAGAACTTGGTCATCTAAGACGATGTCTTCAGAGACCTTTTCTTTCCCTTTATCTTTTCTATTCGGGGGTCCGAGGTTCTTTTCAGGCAGTGTCCGATTCCGCAGCCGGATATTTTCGCAAACCACTGGCTCCTCTTCTTTTCCCGAAGTTGACTCTTTAAAGAGAGGGGCAAGTTCTAGCTCCTCATCAGAGTCGCTCCCAAATGTAGGCACTTGTGACCCGGTAGTGTTAACCATGTGACAATTGCCGGCAGTTCTTTCAAGCTCTTTGGTCGTGTTTCTTTGCTCCCGACGAATCTTACGTTTTTCCCGTTTAAAGCGTTGTTGATTAGCGACATATCCTTGCCACCATCTATCGAAAGCCTTGCACTCTTGAGTGGGATGCGAGACCTTCTGATGATATAAGCAATAAGAGGGGTGCATTTCTACCACACCAGTCATTTTTCCTTCAGAGGATGGTAGCTTCATGCCCATTGATATGGCCTTAGCAAACCTCTTTTTTATCTTGAATTGGCTTTTGTCAGCGGTGGAGGCATTTTGCTCCAGCGGGATCATCTCAGCTCTTTCCTCAAGTCGCTGGCGCTTGGCCCTTTCGAATATAGCCGTCTCGCGTTCTCGATCAGCTTTACTTTTCAATCGAGCTTCACTAAGAAACGCGTCAATCATTTCGATTGATAACTCCGGAACCCTTGACTCAGTATTTGCCCCCGGCGTTTTAGTGCCAGAAGTCCCTTCATCGTTCGTGGTCAAATGGGAGAACATATGACAGCTCGCCACATATTCCTCGGATTCATCCGATGAACTTTCTCCCTCATCTTCTTTTTGAAAGACGTGATCAAGGAAATCTTGGAGCGTAGAGTCCGCGTCTTTTAGTTGTATTCATCCAGCGCGTCGATTTGCTTTTGTAAGTCCGTGCGCTTGTCGCCAGGCTTCACGGGCTTCTTAGATTTCTTCTTCTTCTTTTTCGAAGATTTTGACGGCTGGCTATGAACGCTTGAACTACCATCATTGGTCTTCGGAGTCGGACGTGGCTTCAACATTTCCTCAATAACCTGCGGTTCCAAGGGGTTCTTCCACTTGACCGCTGGACAGGTCTGAAGATCATTTAGCATTCTCCTCGTTTTGGCTGATAATACAACCTCCCAGGGAGCTTCTTCAATGACGGAGCATGTTGCCCCCGGCGTATTCGTCCCTTTAGAGGTGTGGGGCTGCGGGGGATTCACCTTCCATTTGTCAGATAGCGCAAATTTGCCCTGCCAGTACTGATTCTCAAGCCAATTCTTGAAAACGTAGCAATCCTCGATGGGATAGCCTAGGACTCGATGGTAAAGGCAGTAATTGGGCTCGTTGATGTCGTTCGGTTGTAATAGACGTTTTGGATCTGGCAGATTTATGAGTCTGTTGCGCAACGCCAGCTCGAATAGCCTCCTCGTTTTATCGCGGGGAAAGGAGTAAGGACGTCACATCCTGTCCTCAAGGGGTACGTATGGGCGTGTATTGTTTGGACGAGCAACCGGCTTCGAGTCGCTCGGTAGTTGTTGGGCATTAGCGACAATGATCGCTTTTCCCTTTCCTTTATCGTTTCGGGAGTCCGGCTTCGGGAGAGGGGGTTTATGGCCCATCTGGTCCATCTGCGCTAATTTGTCGATCAAAGCCTGGAAGGTAGTCGTCTTGAAGAACATCATAAACTGTGAGATGGTTGCTTGTGGATCAAGGGTTCCAACAAACATTCCAACCGCAGGGGCTTCTTCTATGCGCTGTTCACACTTAGACCATAGATTACGCCACCGTATAGCGTACTGAACCCATGTCTCGCCGGGTTTTACCCTGGCGTTAATCAGCGCCATCATCGGGGTACGCTCACTGGCACTTGCAAAACGTTGGGTGAAGAGCAGCTCCATCTCCGCAAAGGTTTTAATAGAGTCGTTGGGGAACTCAGAATATCATTCGAACGCCATATCTGATAGGCTTCCAACGAACTGGCGAAGCAAAAGCTTGTCGTCGCCGCCGGTGTTACCGCAAAGCGCCCTGAACTGGGCAACATGTTGATGGGGATTGCCGGTCCCTTTGTAGACATGAAACTTGGGAATTGTGTAACCCGGCGGGTATTTGATTTGATCATACCAGCCTGGATACGGCCGCCCCATTTTTACGACGTGGCCGGCTGCTTCGGCCGCGTGATGAACCTTTATTTGCTGGGCTATATATTCGTCCAGATCAGTTTTAGAGATTGTATCCTCTTTAGCCGTTGATAGAACGGGCTGAGGGTTTGATGTCTCTCTCCTATCATCCCCAAGGACAATCGGGGGTTCTTCAGTCGGGGGATCTTGTTGTATCATCATCCCTATCATGTCCTGGAAGAGGAGGCCCATACGCTGTATATTGGCTGCTTGTTCAGCAGCCTCTTTGTCTCTCTTTTCCAGTACTCGGCGTCGGTCTCTTCCTCTTGGCGTTCATCTAAGGACGTCTCAGGATTCTCTTTTGGCTCCGTGAGTGCAGCCATTGTAGTCATCATCTCCTGGAGCTTTTGTTGCTGCTCCTGAGCCTTGGTCACTGATCGGGTAAGTGGTCGGTGACCCGTAGAAGTACGACTTTCTTCCTTTCCAGAAGCCATATAAACCGTATGAACTGTTATGCCCCCTGACTTGGGGCGTTTAGGTTCACCGCTTTTAAACTTTGTCAGTGTCACAGGAGCTTTCTCTGGCCTTTTTCTTTTGTGGACCATTGAGGTTGAAGAAGCCGTTGAAGTGGGCACCATAGCATTTGTTGCCCCCTGCTGTTTAATGGGGCGGTTTTTGTCCTTTTCCACCTTTGCCTTTTTCTGGCGACGAAAGTGGTCTGAGTCAATCACGGAGTCTTGAACCCTCCGCCAAACTTTATAAATTTTTGACGACAGCCGTTGAGGGGGCTGTTCCTGCTTTGTCTCCGGAGTTTTTTCCATAGGCGGAGGAGATCTTTTCAATGTAGCAATTGGAGAGTTCTTTCTCACCTTCCTCAGCAATTCAAAGCTGTTCCCAGTTGGAACAGCAGCGTTGACCTCCACCACTGGAGCAGGTGGGGTTAGCCCTGAGGGGGAGTTGCCCCCTGCTTTCCTTACTCGTTGCCAATGGCGACGTCGCGCACGACGAGCCGTTGGGACTGGCTCGGAAATCGAGATGGTTTCTTGTTGCCCCCTGTTTGAGTGTGGGGTAACTGCCGATGTCAGCCTATCGAAGACTGATGCCTTTTGACCAACTGGGGGAGGAGTGGGAACCGTCAATCTTGTGAAGACCGACTCTCTGATGGGAGAAGCCGCTTTAACGACTTCCAAAGCAGCGGCCGTTGCCCTCTTTGGGACGGCCACTTTATAGTTCTGACCTAGCCTGGTGAAAACGGAGGTTGTCGGTTTAGTAGCGGGCGACCCGTTGACAGGGGTCGTGGTAGCAGTGAGCCGGTCGAACACCGACTTCTTGTTCGCTTTCGGTGCGGATATCGGCATAGAGAAGCTTGTAGGTGGGACCATGGTCCCGAAAAACAGGCCGGTGGTGGCCTGGGTCACCTGTTCTACCGGCAGAGTGAGGAAAGAGGCTGCTTGGGGCCCATATGTTACACCTCTCGGTGAGGTAGAGCGTCCGTTGCAGGGGTGCTTCGCGCATTTGGTGCAGTTAGAATCCACGGATGCTTGAGTTCTGCACCAGACAAAAGACCAAATCTTAGCAACTTGAAATCCAAAGGCAACCATTTAACAAACCGCGATTGGTTCGCGAAGACGACACACGAAGTGTGGAGTGGAAAGAGGAAAAGGTCCCACCGGGCGTGCCAGAATCTGTTCCCCTCCAAACGGCGGCCGAGACGTTAGGACGTCAGTACCTGAGGTTCGGGGCAGATGCTATGCGGTTTTATCCGTCTACCTCTCCGAAGATGCCAAGTTGATTTATGGCACCGTGGATCGGAGGTTTAGACGGATGCGGCCGATGTAGCAGACTTCGTCAGATTCCCCCTCAGGGTGAGGGGTTTTTGATTGTGGGGACGCTCTTCCCTGCAGGCGCAAGCCCCTGCAGTTAATTACGCTACCGCATCGCGGTAACAACTTTCTCCTTCTCCAGAATTTCACTTCGTGTCGTGTGTGTTTGTTTTGTTTGTGGTTGCCCGTGGATTGTATACGGAGACTGAGTAATGCCGTTGCCCGTAGGACGTGGATTAGTCCAAATCCGGATTTACTTAGATTTGGGTTTGGTATTTTTAGTTTAAGGATGCATTAGTCGCGTTGCGGCTAAGATCAACTTAAACGTTCGTTAAGGATACGTTAGTCCTGTTTTAGACTAAGATCCACTTAACGTAGTGATTAATTTAATGTATGGCCATCGGGACTCGTCACCTCTCTGACGTCGTTGAAGGATTACAACGACATGTATCAGAGGAGCTCGGAGATGTACCCTCGAACCAGAGTTGATTGGGAGTTTTATAATCCATGTGAATGTTTAAGGATACGTTAGCCGTGTTTGGGGCTAAGATCGACTTAAACGGGACCGTTTAGATCCGGCAAAAAAGCATTCGGGCTCTATTGCGCCAGTTTAAGGACGTGGTGGTCCATCGCCAGTTTAGGGACGTGGTGGTCCATTATTAGTTTAGGGACATTTCGGTCCGATATTAGTTTAGGGACGTTTCGGTCCGATATTAGTTTAAGGACGTTTCGGTCCGATATTAGTTTTAAGGACGTTTCGGTCCGATATTAGTTTAGGGACGTTTCGGTCCGATATTAGTTTAGGGACGTTTCGGTCCAATATTAGTTTAGGGACGTTTCGGTCCACGAGTTTAAGGACCCCGCAGTCCATATTGATGTGTGGTCGTTGGGACCCGTCACCTCTTTGACGTCGTTGAGGAATTACAACGATGGATGCCAAAGGAGTTCGGAGATGTACCCTCGGACCGGATGTAGATTGATTTAGGAGAGCCATTTTGCTCAGTCAATTTAATTTAAGGACTTATGGCCGCGATTGGGCTAAGTCCAGTTAAAAATGTCCAATAATTTATTTGCGTTTGTTTTTATTTTTATTTGGGCTTTGCCCAGAAAAGATGCAGGGCATCAATTTGTTTTGGGCTCTGCCCTTTATAAATGATGCAGAGCATCAATTTCATTTGGGCACTGCCCTTTTTATTGTTTTGCAATTTATTTTGGCCTGCTAGGTCTTTTTGACTTAGGCCTAGCCCTTCAAATAATGCATTGCATTTGTGCAAAGCACCAAGAATCTTTTAGATTCAGGAAAAGAAGTGCATGGCACTTTTTAATTTCTTGATCCAAATTTAGATCAAAGAAAAGAAAGAAATCTTTTCTTTCTTTCTGTTTCAGAGAACCAGAGGTTCACAGCAAGTGCAAGGCACTATTTTTGTTATTTTTATTTATTTATTTATTTATTTATCTATTTATTGAAGATCACTGATCTTGTTTTCTAGATCAATGATCTGTTCTTCAAGAGAATCTTCTCTTATCTCAAAGGTTTTTACCTTCTTTTTGTGTTCTCCAGAAATTCTCAAGAGTTCTCTTCTTTCTTCCTTTTTTTTTAAAACCAGATGATCCTTTGAAATGAGGTTTGGGGTCCTTTTTATAGTGCTCAAAGATCAATTAAATTTGTTAAAAGGATCTTTTCTGAATGATTCGGGGAATTTTCCCCACCATTGGATCTTTGATCCAAAGGCCCCTGTTTTACAGAAGAAATCTTCTTGTTTTAACAAGAACAGAAAAGATTTCCTTAAATTTTCATTCTGTTGTTGCGCAACTCACCAGCGCGTGACACGTGTCGCGCAGTAAGGCGCTTGCGCAACAGCGATTGCGCAACTGCGCAGACACGTGTCGCGTAGCCGTGCGCTTGCGCAGTTGCACTTGCGCAACTGCGCAGACACGTGTCGCGCTGCCGTGCGCTTGCGCAGTTTTGCTTGCGCAACTGCGCAGACACGTGTCGCGCTGCGGTGCGCTTGCGCAGTTAAGTGTTACTTATGTTTTTAAAGAGCCTTGCTCTGATCGGACGTACCGTCTTGGGCGTTGTGCTGCCGTGTCAACTTCTGACACGTGGCGCATTGCGCGCAGCGCACGGGAACCGAAGCGTTGCTTCAAAATTTGAATTTTCAAAATTCAAACAGAGCCTTGCTCTGATTGGGGGAACAGATACTTGTGTGCATATTATCTTACATGTTCCAGTTTATTGTGCTATTAGTACCCATGCTTGTTTAGTTATAATCATGTGTATGTTAGTTTGATTATGAGTACCCACATGACATCTTGTGCGTTCTAACATGACTTGTTGCACTTCCTACTTGATAT
The DNA here is from genome assembly GCA_030015575.1 of Agapanthus africanus. NCBI lineage: Eukaryota > Viridiplantae > Streptophyta > Magnoliopsida > Asparagales > Amaryllidaceae > Agapanthus > Agapanthus africanus. The sequence goes on from JASDDO010000014.1 coordinate 15,429,175, forward strand.
GACATGGCACCGCACATTCTTGACCTGACCTGACACCTTTATACATTACCTGGCTTGACCTGATATACCATGGTTTTACCTGTTATCTGATCTTGTGTCTAATGCCAACAAACCTGACCTGTTGTCCTCACGGACCGTTCCTGTTGTCTATCTAGACAAACCTGTACCTGCCTGATCCTGTGTCGGCATTAGCTCGAGATTATTTAATACTTGACTTGAACATTTATAACTTGGGGGTATGGGGAAATCAGTATTGTAACCGAACGTAACTCAAAAGGTCATCCCATTGTTTGCCATTTTTCCGGGCGTTACGGAATACCCATTGTTTGCCATTTTTCCGGGCGTTACGGAATACCATTGTTTGCCGTTTTTCTGGGCGTTACGGAATACCCATTGTTTGCCGTTTTTCCGAGCGTTCACGGAATAATCACCGACGAGTTACGACGAGGATTACATTACTTGGTTTCAAATACTTGAGAGTAGTTCACCCAATAGACCAGTTTAGATAACTCACTACACATTACCCCCTGTCCTTACTTGTATCACTGTTATACTTACCTTTTTTGTTCATACTTGCATGTAATGCTACCCCTGTTTATATTATTGCTTGATATTATGACGCGCTGACGTCTTGCATGGTCCAGATTTTTCTACCTTTGTTGCAGACTGACCAGGAGTATTGACGTTGTTAGACCGAGCGGTGAAGTTCCTGTCGGTATGTAGTTTTACTTTCCAGGTGTTTCATTTATTGTATCTTCGCTTCCGCATATCATCGTTTTCTTGACTCATTCATTCTGGCTCATGGACATGTACTAGATAGTTTAGTTTACTTTACTGTTCTTGATATCTCTACAGCCGTAATGTGACTGTGGAGGGATTTTTCCTATCCACAGGTAGCATGGTTGGCTATGTCACGTGCCTATTCGAGCGTACTCTGGGAAGCGGGGCGTGACAACCTTGCTATTCTAAAACACTTATTTCTAAAACCCGACGGAATCGGTGTTAATCCGATTTCCGATTCGGTTCTTCTTAAAAATTCAACATTTTCTTAAATACAAACATACCAAACCCTTACATATTGACTATTAATCTTTAACAAACATGTTGAACAAGTTTTATGGCAATATATTTTATTTTGTAATTTTTACCGCTCTTTTTCAATAAAATACCATATAGTTTACTTTCTACCTTTAAAACATCATTAATCTTGCTATACCTTTAAGTAGATCACGAGATAATGACCTACCTCCTCACAACATTCATATCCAACATAACACAATGCCTTTCGGGAACATAGAATACGGGAAAATGAAACTTTACATATAAATACCGTTTACTATTAAAACCTTTTTCTACAAGATTACGTATTTTAACAAATCTTTGCAAAGCGCCGCTACAACCCATTTTGGGGAACCCGTTCAGGATGGTGCGGATTATCGCACATCCTTGGGCTTAGTAGTGCGATATTCAGACCTCCGTAAGGAGTGTTCGATCTCGAGAGATTTAAAATACAAATATCTTAAAAAAATAAGATTTCTAAAAAACAATAAATTAAAAATATTTTATATAAAATATATATATGTATTATAAAAATACATATTTTTGATATAATATAAATATTCCAACTTTTCTAAATCAAAAGAATCACTTTACATTAAAATACCATGAAATCCATACAAGTTCAATATTACAATTAAATACCCTATATTATGAAATTAGGTTATTCTCACTAGAAATGTCACAAATATAAAATTTACAACTATGAAAACTCTAAAGACGATAATTAAATACTTGAGGTGTTTTTTATAAATTATACAAAATTATTTTTACATAAAAACTCCTCAAGTTTATAAATTACAATAAAGACCCTAGTAAACATAGATTTAAGCGGGACCAGCCTCTTGAGTCTCAGAGAGCCGGAGATATGGGTGCTTGCCTATCTAAAGTAGACAACTTAACAACGGTGTTATCAACACGGTAATCGTCTTTAAAAAAGACACAAATCATGCCGCCCATGTGCAGCGGTTACCGATAACATCAAAATCTAATTCAGGACTTCAATTTCTTTTCTAATTATTCTGACTCAGACTGGGTCTCGTTATAATAATCTGACTTAAATATGATTCAAGTACAATCTACAATCTACAATCCAATATGAATCCATGAATACATATGTTCAATCTATTCAATCTGTATTGACTGAACCGAACCATAGATATACTTCCATTTACATGATTCTCCAGTTACATCCATGATTCTCCGATTATATCCATTTACTGATATCATGGTTTCGGCAAGTCGTCCAATTATACAATCTATATTACAAAACAATACAAGTTGCAATACAAACAAGACATCGCGGGGTTTAAGGGGTAGATTGGTACGGAAGGTGTTAGAAGTGGCACGAGTCTGCAAGATTTAAGACACCTAACCTATATTCCGTTGTTGTTGTACCGTGACATAACGGTTCCTTGTGCATTCCGTTCACCTTAGTCTCCGGTCTACTGAGACTCCTCTCGTATACACTGGTATCTTTCTGTACTAAGTTACAAACAACAGCGTTAATCATATAATACAACTTTAAAATCTACTTTCTCTCTATGTCTTATTCTATTTCCCCTTATCTTTGGGACTTACCGAGCGATTTTTCGCTGACGACATTCCTTCTCTTTCTTCTTTGGAATGTTGTCTAGTGATCTGGACACTCACGAGATCGAGCCTACTAGTGAGGACTTGGATCAGGTTACTTACGACCCAGAGCTTTAGATTCTTGTACACATTTACATTCTGTATTTTCCATTTCTGTTATGCCACTGTTTAGGCATTGCTTTCATTCAGATGTATTTACTTTTCTATGCATTGTACAAAGAATGTGAATAAATAAAGTTGCTGTTCAGTTATATCTTCTGTCTTTGTCTCATGTGCATCTTCATTTATATTGCTTAGATACGCTTAGCGTATTTACTTCAGAGTAAATACGTAGCGGTCTCATCACATCCTCTGCCCGTATTCTGGGAAGCAGAGCATGACATTAGCCATGACAAGTCTACTCGAGAATTAAAGACTGGTCTCCATCAAGCATGACTAGGCCAATACTTTAGACAAGTAGGCAGTCCCCGATATCTTATGAAGTTCCAAGCTAAAGAGCTGAGTCTGGATCTATAACACTAATATAAGTGCTTCCATAACCGTCTCATTCCAGTTATAATTACACTTATATACGACCCATAGACGTTGATAATACAATAATTAAATGATTGCGCTGATTATGTATAAGTACGTGTCATGATCACTATTCGTTCACGCTTTTACGCAAATGTACTTGCCACAATCCGTTCATTAACATTTCGGTAATCTAAAAACAGTTGCTGGGGTATCGATGTAATGTTCATTAATTACTGGGGGTATAACAAGCATGCAACATGATGGAGATGCAGTAAAATGCACCACTAATAATATATGAGGAGTCGATGTCGTTTAAATTAGGAAAATCACATTAAATCACACGTGTATAATTTGGCGAAATAATATAAAAGGCGTAAACAGTATATTTAATTATTTGTACAGAAAAATTGGTTTCGGGTCAATCAGGTTTCTGGTTTGGGAGATACAGTTGTTTAAATGCGGGTGTTCACTGCTGGAGTTACAGTTTCTGGACTGAAATTCCATTTTCAACCGTGTTTTACCCCTGGTTACGGTCACGGTTAGGTGTCGTTACAGCTCAATGTATTTTAAGGTTATCAGTCAAGAGTTCAGCACACAATATGGATCAGAAATAACCATCGTGTACTATGAGTTATACTCAGTTTACTGTTGCTAGTAAAAACTGATGCTGTAGTAATCAGCCGTATCTATCAACAGTGTAAAATATGTTATAAATATCAAATAACACTTGAATTTGGTGAAACCAGTGTCACTAGAAAACAAACTCAAATTCCTACGCCTAGATGTATGGTTCTTGACCCTTACGCACTTAAAAAGTGATATATGCATCTTAAAACATGTAAATGCAGAGATTTATGCTCTGGACTGCAGCCCAGAGCCATGAATCGCTTAGTTTTCGTTGTCATAACTTATTAAAATTCAAAAATTAACTATGGGGTGTTATACGTTTATCTTTAGGCTTCGATACAAGTCATGAAACACTAAGATCCGATATATAAATAATTTACTATGAATTTAACGATCTAGCATGTCCTGGCAAAAATTCAAATTTCGCAAAGATTATCGGGGTGTCATTTTATGGGGTAACCGACTTTATTTTACAACCAAATTTATACACGATGTTCGTTATCAACGCAGGATTTCATCGATCAATTTCCGCCATTTTAAGATGAGTTTTAGTATAGGGTTCGCATCGAACATCTAAGTTAAGCATACGATTAGTGATCGAAACGTTCGTTTTCTTTAACTAAACCAATACTATTTGATTCTACGATTTCCATATAATATTATCACTATGTTTTAGACTCGTTTATCTCTCAACTCAATGCATCTATTTGTTACAGTTTATTATGAAAACACTAAGATATTTTACAATGTAAAAATAACTATATATGTTAATCTATTTTTTTCACATAGCATAGCATGTAATCAAGTGAGTACACTTGCCTTCGACGATGAAACGATGATGACGACGGCATGACAGCGGCTATGACACAGCTCAACACGATGACGGCAACGGCACAGCAGTAGCAACAACAAGGGTTTGGTCTCGACTAAATCCAAAGCTTGGGCTCGGCGACGGTGGTCGCACGGGTATGGGCTCGGCAACAACGGCTAAAGCGACGATCACAAGTGCCCAATGAGATGCCTAGACTCTCGACCGGGGGGGAGCTTCACTGCGACGTAGTAGCGGCGGCGATAGAGGCAGCTCTGGCAAGATGGTCGACAACGTAGATGGTAGCAAGGTGGTCAGCCTCGGGGAGTTGGGCTCGGTTCGGAGCTTTGTGGAGCTAGAGGTCGGCTAGGCTGCAAATGGGGAGGACATAGGAGTGGGAGATAATGAGGGATTTAGAAATTGAGAGAGAGGGAGATTAAGAGATAGAGAGTTGAGAGATAGTGGAAGCAGGCGCAAGTATCTTGGAGGTAATCGTTGAGGGGAGAGGGTCGTGGGTTTGAGCGAGTAGTGGGAGGAAGGAGGCGCAGGGGATCGGTTTCAGAAGAAGAAGAAGAAGAAGGGGAGAGGAGGGGGAACTCAACGTGGGGGACGTTGGGGCGAGGATGAGGTCGCGGGGAGTAGCGGGTCGAGCGGAGGAAGTTGTGAGGGAGATAGAGGGTCATGGGGAAAAGGAGGAGGGAAGAAAAAGAAAAGAGAGAGGGAGCTACGGGAGTTGGCTGGGTCGGGTCGAATCGGGTTAGGGAACGGGTCTGGGTTTATTTTTAGGTTTTAAGAATTAGAAATTATTATTAGAAAAATATAGGAAAGTATTTATATAAAATATTTAAATAGGAAAATATAGGGAGACATTTATTTATAAATACGGAAAATATGTACAAAGGAACTGGGTATTATAAAATGAATAGGATGATTCTTATTCTGTTGGCAATATAGGTTTTTTTAGGGGGAGAATGGTGAATTTGGAGTGAAAATGGCTAGGTTAAAGTATTTAATACTCGGTCCTTTAAGGAAAAATCAACAATGTACAATTAGGCGTAGAAGCTACAGGCAAGTGCTTACAAACTACATGCAACTCAACTGCATAAAGTGCTCACAAATTGACAGTTGTCTCTTTATACTTAGGCAAATAAGTCATAAGGAACAGTTTTGGGATATACCATAATACACAAAACTTAGAATATTTCAAGAAAAAAGTAATGGCCCTAAGGTTTTTTAACATGGAGACTTGTTGACCCTTTTTATTGGGCAGGGATTTTTTCAACAATTTACCCAAAGTATAAACAATTAAATCTTTTTTTGATTCCGTGTGTGCTTAGTGACTTCTTTCAGTCCAAAATGAAGGAATTTATTTTATAAAAGTAATCATGCTGCATATGATCCAAGTTATTGTAACAACCGAGCCCAATGCTACTAGTTTATGTTACCGTATGAATGGTGTCTGGTATTATTTCATTGATCTTAATTGACTGTTGCTAGTTATAGATTTTACCCGACATTTCATTTCTGCATATAATAATTTAAGGTATCTAAAATAAAGTTAAAAATATTTGACATGGCCTGCTTGACACCCCTAACCCTGTGCTAACGTCCTTGCATCACATTCTCGTCCCGTTTAGTGAAACGACCGTGCTTGGACGACTACGCACACGTGCGTGCGTCCGTTCTTGGGGGTATGCTTTTTAATCGAAAAATACTTCATTTCAATTTTCAGAACCCGCCAATAATTTTCGTATTTCAAATTCAAATTTGTGGACTCGACCTGGGCGCAGTTCTGAAATAGTTTGTATTCTGCCAAATCCTATTTTCTAATATTTTTTTTAAACCAACGAAAATAATTGTAACACCAGAAAATATTTTCCAGTTTCTTTAAAAATCTTCTTACATTTTCTTTTCCTAACTGTGCACCCTCAAATCTTTTTCTCTCTCTTTTCTTTTGATCACGAGCCAATCATCATTCGTTTAAATCTCCCTGGGCCCCGCTAACTTTCTCTCTCTCCCTTTCCCCTTCTCTCTCTCTCTTCTCTCTCTCTCTTTCGCAGCGCTACGAGCCAACTTTCTTTCTCCTCTCGCTTTCTCTCTCCTCTCGATCTCTCACCACCTCTCTATCTCTCTCCTCTTCTCTCTCCTCTCGTATCTCTATCTCTCCTCCCTGCGAATCTTTCCCTCTCTCTCTTTTCCTTATATTCTCTTCTTCCTTCATTTTTCTTATCACGGAAGCAAACACAACTCCCCGAGACCCTAGCCGTCTCGTCTTCCACCGCCGCAGCCCCAACGCCGACGCCATCATCGCCGACCTCGTCGCCCCTCGCCTTCGTCATCTACCTCTTCTCCTCCTCCTCACCTCCATCTTCTTTCTCTCTCTGCCGAGGCTGCACCCTGCGATTGATCCCCGCCGTGAACCCAAAGCCTCCGGTCGTCGTCAACGCCTCTGGTCGACACCGACGATCACCCGACCACCCCAGAACATCCCAGTAAGTGCTTTCTCCATTTCATCCTTCCTTTCTTCCTCTGTTCTTTTCCCGCAACTGAGAATCTTGGTTGGATGGGTTCTGCAGATCGTCGGAGAACGTCGTTCTCGCCACCGTCGATCTCGCCGTCATTGCTAGTGCCCTCTGAGACCCAGTAAGTATCCCTCATCCTCTTTCTTCTTCTCCTTTCTCTGTTCCTTTCTTTTTTTCTCTAGATCTACACTTTTTAGAAACCCTATTCACTGTTTTTGTGTTGGCCGGAATCCGACCGTGCCGGCAACGTGTCCCGACGATCCAGCGAGGTACTCTGACCAGTGTGGCTCCATTGTTCGTTGTTTGGGTTCATTCCGTGAACCGTGCGCACGTCGCGAGATTTCCCCGCCGACGTGTAACGTTCCGTTTTCCCGATTCGCAACCCGTCGAGACAAGTACACCTTGCTATATGCTAAATAATATATATACATATACATTGATAGCACCCTAAACATGTAGTTGGTCTGTACTCCTTTCCTGTTAGTGCCTAGCGGCACGTCTCGGTTTCAGCCCGAGAGTCTGTAGACCGTGGTCTCGGGCATGCACGGGATACTATTGAGTTATATCGATGATTCATCAATTTGATTTCAAAGACTTTAGAGTAGAAAACCTAATAGAACAGTTTAGTTTACCCACTGCACACTACCCTGCACTGCCCTGATTTATATTATTGTCGCCCTTGCTTTATTCATGTTTATATTCGCATTGCCTGTTACACTGTTCATATTTTATTAGTTGATGTCATGACGCCCTGACGTCTGGGTTTCGCATGACCCAGATTCTGTACCGCTGTTGCAGTCCGAGCAGGAGTACTTCAGCCAGCAGGCTGAGCTGTGAGTTTCAGTAGTAGCTAGTTCAGTTATTTTTCTGCAGTTTATTCCTGATGTGAGCCCACATTATGGGACATACATTCCAGTTACGGTGTATTGGATCTTTTGCTTCCGCACTTTTATTATTATTGACTCATGTTGTCTTGGCTTATGGACATGTTTTAGATAGTTTTATCTTGTTCTTGATATCTCTACAGCCGTAATGTGACTGTGGATGGATACTTCCTACCCATAGGTAGCATGGTTGGCTATGTCACGTGCCCAATCTAGCGTACTCTGGAAAGCGGGACGTGACAGTTATCCACAGCCAGAAACTTTTAAAACCTTTCTCCCTCAAACCAACAGCTTGAAGTACAGAAAATTAACTCTCAAATCGTTACTTCAAGTATTTCTATATTTCTATAGTTCTTCATGTCAGACAGACTGTAAAATTGTCAGCTTAATTAATATTAATGTGCTTTTAATTCTAGCTTATCAAAATCAAAATTCAACTAATGATAATAGAGCAGCCAATGAAGATGAAACGGTTGGTGTTCTTGACATGAGAGAATACTGCCATGTTTTTACCAACGTAAGACGATGACCACTAACCAATGAGCAATAGCTCAGTTGATATGGGTACTTCCTCTTTTGGGGAGCGTGAAAGGTTCAAACCTCAGGAGGGGAATGTGCCACAAATTAAGGCTTTCGGGGCAAATTAGTGGGTCCCCGGCTGCGTGTGTAATGTTGTGTGCTTATTTCTGATGTGTGCGTGTGTGTTGTGTGCATATGATAGGGTTTACAGTCCAGTTAAGGAAAAAGGAAAAAAACGAGTAATGCACATGATATATGGTCATTGGTATTATTATTAAGTCGGCCTTGTTTTTATTTTATTTACAAAATACATACGAGGTTTACAGTCCAGTTAAGGAAAAAGGAAAAACACGAGTAATCCACATGATATATGGTCGTTGATATTATTATTAAGTCGGCCTTGTTTTTATTTTATTTACAAAATACATACTAGGTTTGGAATAATCCACCTATTCTTTTAAGATTACATTATTGATTTAATTATTTAGTTAATCAAATCTTATCATTATATCAAACTGCTGCTTCCGAAGTTTGAACACGTTGGTATCAAACAAAAAATTTAATTAATAATAAGCACCAATTTCAATTAAGCAAGCACATGCATTTTGACAAAAAGGGATTGGAAAAAAAAGTTACTGATGTAGTACTATTTGATTGAACTAACGGAGTTGTACATGATTTAAATTTTAGAATTTGATTGATTGTTATTTTTGTGAAGTAAAGTCACAACAAATGTATAGTTGCAACCAATGTCGCAATATCTTGATTAGAATTAGAGGAGCCACACATAAGCTTACATAAGCCACCTACACAAATTTACAGCAAATGCTACATTTATTATTTTTTTTTATTCAACGGAACATAAAAGATCCATTGATTGGATTCAGACAACCGATTGTAAAAGTTTGAAACAACCAACATTGAATTTTCTATTTACAACAAATGCTGCATACATAGCGCTAGTTGCATTTTACAAATGCTGTATTTTCTATCCAAACTTCAAACAAGACATATCAACATGATAGTAATATGGGAAAAATGGGTATAACTCCTTAGACTTGAAAATTAATAGGAAAAACCCATTAGGAAAAAAGATCTTGTGAAAAACTCTTTAGATCCAAAAATTTATAGATTTAAGTCTCTATAGTACAAACAACTATTTTTTACATCTTAATATTCTTATATTACCCTTATCAACTACGGGCAGATATCTGTCATATTTAGCAGGTAAACTGCTACACTTAACAGATAACTGTTACATATATGTGATGTAGGAGTTTACATAACTGCTACACTTAGCTACATTTATCATATGTGGCAGTTTACATAACCGCTACACTTAATTAACAGATAACTGCTATATTTATCAAATGTAGCAGTATGCACGTTAAATATAACAGTTTACGTGCTAAATATTGTAATTATGTGCCAAAAGTTGATAAGCATGATATGCGAATATTAAAATGTAAAAAGTAGTTAGTTATACTATAGAAACTTTTGGTATTTGAGGGGTTTTAGCAACTTTTAAAAGGTATGGGTCCTGGTCATATTATTTTTGGGTCACAGGGAGTTTGATCCATTTTTCCCTGCTGATATTCACGTAGTATATATGAATCTCAACCTATGGCATGTTGAATAGGGTAAACAACATGGTTTGCACTAAACTTACTTAAATTCTTTATTTGTTATTACAGTAAAATCCCTTAAACTATGGTATTTAAGAGAAGGCACTAAGAACCTTCCATTTGGATCTCACACCAATCACAACCAACATATTGATCACTTGTTAAAAGCACGTATCAAAATATATATAGAGTTTTTCTTTTGGGGTGCATGTAGAATTACCTTTTCTTTATAATCCGATTAACACTCGCTTCGATAGAATTTGAACCTATAATATTGCTCTAATAAAATAAAAGAGCAAGAGATTTGAAATGTCCTCATGTGAAAGTTGGTGACTTGGACATATTTTAATTTACGATTAGTATGCAGGTCTTCATGAATTATTTGATAGAAAGTTTAAACTTTGAATCATTGACTTGGACATCAATTTTTTCTTTCTAAGTTTGAATTCATATTTCAAAAAAGAGTAAGGATTAATATATGAGAATAATGGAGGACAAATGCCTTAATAAGGAAAGCCTTCTAAGAAGTCGAGATGCAGATGATAGATGCCGATTGTCGGAAATAACAGTGGAGAACTAAGTTTTTTCGCACGTGTAATCCCAAGTGAAATAATGGAGAGATCTTAAATGAATGTGGGAGATAGGTATAAGGTCCCAGCATTGCAAGAAAACAGGACAATTATAATGATATAGACAGCTTGTGGCCATACCTTTCACATTTGGTGATGTCAATATGATCTTCATTTATGATGTCGTCCGTTTATTATGTATAAATTTTTTTTATAAGAATTAGCAGGATCAAGTTTTTCAGTTCTATTAAAACTTTATAGAAAGACTTGGATTAAATTTCAGTCACAATGCAGTAATAATGATTTTAACCCTGTTTCAGGATTTATTAGCACAACATGATCACTTGGACCAAGCCGCCGCGTACATAAACAAACTAAGAGAGAATCGAGAGACTGAAGCAAGGGAAAAAATACGCGTTAGGCGAAGCACACGATAACGAACCAGATGAAGACGCCGGCGTTGAGACGTGGCGGCCGATAGTCGAAGTTCGGCACCAAGATTCAATCTTGGAGGAGGTTCTGATCTCTGGGGTGAGGAAGAGATTCATGTTCTACGAAGTGATCGGAGTTTTAGAGGAAGAAGGCGCCGAGATTGTGAATGCTAGCTTCTCTGTTGTTGGTGACAAGATTTTCTACACAATCCACTCACAGGTGATGATTAATCATATTATCATCTTCATATAATTAATCTTAGCTAGATATTAATGAAAATTACATGTATTTATTCTAGCAGGCAATTTCATCAAGAATTGGCCTTGGAGCTTCAAGGGTATCTGAGAGACTAAAGGAACTGATACCATGAGGCATCCGATAACGCTTTTTATTGACGAAATTTATGGAAGAAAATCATCAAGATCATGCAAAATATATAAATATTACAGGAGAGTTTGCAACTTTTGTAGATTGAGAATGCAATATCATGATATATAGCAGCTTTAACTGGTTATTGCTTATGTGCCGAAAAAATTTTTGTATCCCCACACCCCAATTTTTTTTGTATTGTTCGTAAAGATATATGAATTAATAAAATTAAATTCTAATTAAGAGCGAATCAAAAATCCTAACTGGAAAAATATTTCTCTAAATCTTTCCGAACAAAAAAGATGGTGCTCTATAAAATGAGGCACTGATTAAAAATCATCAATTTATGAAAAGATTTTATATAAGGAAAGATTTCCCAGAAATTTGCCAGGAATAACAGATAAAAGATCTTTTGGATTAAAAATCCAATAGTGGATAAAATTCACTGAGTGATCTAAAAGATCATGTTAGTTACAAAATCAATTAAAATCTTTCAATGTAAAATTGACAAAACAAATTGATTCTTTTCTTTCTCCTATAAATAGGAGCCAAGAAGAGAAGAGAAAAGATCTATTTTTTTTGGGATATAACAACAACAGAGAGAAAAGAGAGAAGAATTTAATTCTCGAGAAAAGAAACCCAAGGTGAGAAAGAGAAAAGAGATCTAAGCTCCATAATATAAAAGAGAATTTAATTCTCAAATTTAAGAGTTTAACTCTTCTAATTAAAAACTTAGTTCTTCGTTTAGTTGAAAATCTGCAGAAGCAAATCTTCCCACAAGTTGAGAATTTAATTCTCATCGGGAAGATTCTGCCATGCAGATCCAAAACTTAGAGGGAGAATTGAGTTTAAGGAATTTAATTCCCCCAAATACACAGGAATTTAATTCCTCCAAATGAAAATAGGGTTTAATCCTATATGAAAATTTAATTCTCCCAAATTCATAGGAATTTAATTCCTACCAAATAAAACTAGGGTTTAACCCTATATGAGAATTTAATTCTCCCAAATTAATAGGAATTTAATTCCTCCAAATAAAACTAGGGTTTAACCCAATATGAGAATTTAATTCTCTCAATTTCATAGGAATTTAATTCCTCCAAATAAAACTAGGGTTTAACCCATGAGAATTTAATTCTCTCAATTTCATAGGAATTTAATTCCTCCAAATAAAACTAGGGTTCAAACCTGCATGAGAATTTAATTCTCCTAAATTCATAGGAATTTAATTCCTCTAAAACAGAATTAGGGTTTAACCCTACAAAGAATTTAATTCTTAAAATAAGAGACTTGAAACTCTCCATGCACGTAAAGAACTTGGTCACGTGGTAACACGTGACCCTTCTTCTCAATGAATAAAAAAGAAAGAACAAGACTAGATCACGTGACCCCACGTGACCCCATAAACAGATCCCTTAAAATGAGAAAGAAAAACTTGGAAGCAAAGCCTCACGTGCTCCCACGTGAGCCTCAAAATAAAGGCAACAAAGCCGAAAGCAGAATCAATTTTGGGTGTCCTCACGTAGCCCCTAATAAACACTTTAATAATCAATGCATGGGAACCCATCACGTGCCCACATGTGATGGCCATTAAGATTAAGTGTTTAACACTTCTGTGAATATTCTGAGAACAAATAAAGGAGATTTGGCCCAATTCGCAGGCGCCTCACGTGACCCGACGTGACCATCCCACTTTTAGTGTTTAACACTATTTTGAGCATTTTGTCCCCGGTGTTTAACACCGTTTTAAAGCGCATCATATGGGAACACGTGATAGCCAAATATATGTTAGTGTTTAACACTATTCTCAAATCGGCCTTAGCCCAAAGTGGCTAAGTCTTTATGGGTCAAGACTCCCCTCTGATTAAACCCCGATTAAATTCTTTCAAACTTGATCATTTCATATGACATTCAAAGAAACTCCAGAGCCATAATGAATGGTCAATACTCAATAAAAGACAAAATGTTGTCAGAGCCCCCAAACCCCTGTTTAGCATGGGGCTGGACCGATACAAATGTTCAATAGTCCAACAAAGGGCCAACATTTCAAACTTAATTTGACTTAGCCCAAATTAGTCATAAGTTCTCAATTCAGATTTAACTGAGCCAATGTGCTCATAATCTAATTAATTGATCTTAGTTCCAAATTGGACTACAGATCTCCCAATCAACTTTGGTTCAAGGGTACATCTCTTCACTCCTCTGATATTTGCATTGTAATCATTCAATGTCTTCAGAGAGGTGGCGGGTCCCGATAACCAATTATTCCACGGACTGTGGGGTCCTTAAGCCCATGGACTATGATGTCTTTAAGCTCGGACTGTGGGGTCCCTTTAAACCCACGGATTATGATGTCCTTAATCTCGGACTGTGGGGTCCTTAAACCCATGGACTATTATGTCCTTAACCTCGGATTGTGGAGTCCCTTTAAACCCATGGACTATGATGCCCTTAATCTTGGACCACCATGTCCTTAAACTGGTAATTGATCACAAAGTTCCTAAACTAAAACAATAGAGCCCAAATGCTCTTTTGTCGGATCTAAATGATCCTGTTAAGTAGATCTTAGTATAAAATTAGACTAACGTGTCCTTAACAAACTGTTAAGTTGATCTTAGTCTAAAATTAGACTAACGTGTTCTTAATAAACTGTTAACTTGATCTTAGTCTAAAATTAGACTAACGTATCCTTAACAAACGTTTAAGTTGATCTTAGTGTCAAATGAGACTAACGAATCCTTAAACCCAACCCCCAAACCCAAAACTTAAGAATTCGGATTTGGACTAATCCATGCCCTACGGGCGACAACATAAATTAGTGTCCGTATACAATCCACGGGTAACCAAAAAACAAAACAAACAAACACGATGCGAAGTGATCGTCTGAAGAAGGAGAAAGTTGTTACCGCGACGCGGTAGCGTAATTAACTGCAGGGGCTTGTGCTTACAGAGAAGAGAGTGCCCACAATTAAAAACCCCTCAAATGAGGGGAAATCTGACGAAGTCTACTACATCGGTCGCATCCGTTTAAATCTTCGATACATGATGTCATAAATCAACTTGGCATTTTCAGAGAGGTGGACGGATAGAACCAATTAGCATCTGTCCCGAAATTCAAGCGAGACGGACATGCGCGGTGGCATCGCCGTTTTTCGGCGGGGAACACTAGTCTTGGTAATCCAAGAGTATTTATGTAAAGTATGACATTTGGAAACTTTAGAATATTTATGTAAAAATACTACATTCGAAAACTTTAGGATATTTATGTGAAAATACGACAATTAGAAACTTTAGGGTATTTATGTGAAAATACGATAATTAGAAACTTTAAGGTATTTATGAAAAAATACTTCATTTTAAACTTTTAGGGTATTTTGGAAACTCGATGGGGTCTTATGTAGGAAAAATACTCTATTTAAATTCTCGATGGTGTTTTGTGTAAAAATGCGCTATTTAAAGTCTCAAGGGGGTTTTATGTAAAAATAAGCTATTTGGAAATTTTAGGATATTCATGCGAAAAATCCGAGTTTTGGAAACATATATTATTTAAATGAAAATATGATGTTTAGAAAACTTGTGATAATTGCATGACAATAAGGACATTGGGAAACATTGAAGTATTTATGCGCCAGTACGAATTTATAAGACTGGTTCTTAAGGGAAAACGTTCATTAGCATCTTCAAAGTATTTTAGTGTTAATGATCATATTTTTTTTTGGCAGCATTTCGGCTTGTTAAAAGGCATTTTAATAACCTAGAATCGGGCATTACAACAATTTACTCAAGGGTTATAGCATGAGTATGAAAGAGTGGGGTAGGTCATTACCCAATGCGTAACTATCTACCAGTGCAAAGTATAGTAATTAGATGTTTAGTGATGACGGTTCAATATTTCGGGGTTCATAGAATTAGTTCAAATAGTTGCTATTTGAAATAAAAACAGGAAAAAATAGTTTATTTCAATTTAAGCATAGATTAAGAAGGCGGCGGGATCAAGTGTGTAGCAGCCATAAATTCCTATACAGCTTTCTGTACAAAATTTTCAAAAAATAAAAAACGGGTATTTTTACCTGAGCACAAGTTATAAATTTGTTTTGCTTTTTAATAGTAAGAAGGAGCTCGTAGTTTATTGGTAAGACCTTTTACTGCTGAACCAAAGCATCAGAGTTCAACTCTCATCACCCACATTATTTTTTATATTGATTTCTTTTAAATTTTTTAGAAGCCCAAGAGCATACACGTGTAGAACTTATGAAAACCAAAAGTCACAAATAAAACAAACTGATCCAGGAGCTACACCAACCGACGGTGGACACGTGGCGACGAGCCCCGTCCCGACTCGGCCGGCGAGGCCGGGTTGATTCGGCTGAATCCGAGTTGACCCTTCTGTGAACTTTGCCTCTTTGTATCCCTGAAACCCCTGTACACTTTATTTCACCTGCATATTTATAAAGTCAATAAAATCTCATTAATCTATTTTTTAATACAAATTTAATACATTTTCTTTCACACCCTTTCACCTACCCTAACCCTAGTTTTACCCTATAAATAACATCCCTAAACACACTAACCTCACTCACAAATTCTGTCCAAAACTCTCAAGAAAATCCCCAGAACTTTTGTGTGCAATTGGAGTTAGCAAAGAGCGAAGTTCCGGTGATTTTCCGACGACGATCCGAGAAGATCCCGGCGACGAAACGACGCACCGACAACTCTTATGTCCTCCTCTCCCTCTTCTCTTGACTCTAGTCCCGTAAGTCCCACCTCTCTCTTCTCTAATCTATTCTTAAAACTTCTTTTATTAAAACCCAACTTCCGATTCGTTTTTTTTATAAAGTTCAATTTTCCTTAACACAACCATATTAAACTCTTACATATTGACTATTAATCATTAACAAAATATGTTGAACAAGTTTCATTGCAAAATATTTTTTTGTAACTTTTACCGCTCTTTTTCAGGAAAATACCATGCAGTATAGTTTCGACTTTAAAACATCATTAATCTTGCTATACCTTTAAGTAGATCACGAGCTAATGACCTACCTCTTCACAACACTCATATGCAATAAAGCACAATACATTTTGGGAAATATAAATTCAGAAAATACCGTTTTACACAAAACTACTTTTAACTTATAAAAAAACTGTCACGCCCCGCTTCCCAAAGTACGCAAGATTGGGCACGTGACATAGCTAACCATACTACCTGTGGGTAGGAAGTATCCATCCACAGTCACATTACGGCTGTAGAGATATCAAGAACAAGATAAAACTATTTAAAAACATGTCCATAATCCAGAATAACAAGAGTCAATAATAAATAAATGCGGAAGCAAATGATCCAATACAAATGTAGGGTGTTTTTCGTCACCCCATTGAGATGGGAATACGCGCACGCGTCTCAGGCGTACTACAGATTCCCCCTGCCTAGGGTAGGCTGGGGTTTAATGATTGTGGGGATCCGAATCTCCGGCAGCCGCGGACTAAACTGCCGTTAATTATGTTAGTGTATATGCCCTAGAGGCCATTACTGTATCATACTGGTTTGTATATTACTTAATGGAAGCTTAGGATATTCACCTTGTATATACAATCTTGCTCAAAATAGTAGTATGCTACTTGGTTTGTTTCTACTTCAATGTGTACATGTGTTTATTTTATGATATCACCTATACGCATTAGTGGAGCCCTCAGGATCTTTGCTTGATTACCAGCGTTGTGATGGCAGTCACACTAGTGGGGGCTGGGTAATCTATAAGCACATCCTTATGCAGGTCCCTAGTCGCAGGACTATCGAGACAGGGCATCGATACTCCGGAGTAGACTAGCGCATGCGCTTCTTATCCCAGTGTGGGAGACGGTCTGTCCCACAGCCGTCAGTACGTCGTACTTGAGATAGTATGCGGGTGCTCGTTAGGTTACGAGTACACTGGACAGAACTCGTCGGGAACTGACTAGTTGGTTTTATACCTATCGTCAGTTATCAGTTCCCAGGTGACATGAGTACAGCTTAGTCCGCTGACTTGACACTGGCACTTCGCCTCGAGCGTGTTCCCACTGTACTTTGATTACTACCCTACCACGACTCAAAGGAGTCGTGCAAACAGGTGGTAGTTGAGTGCAGTCCCGAAGCACTTGGAAGCAGTGGCGGTTAGACAGGATTCGTCTCTCCCGGTATTGGGGGTTGACACCGCGTTGTGTCTAGGAGAGCCATTACACGAGTAGTCCCTGGCCAGGGCAAGCGAGATATACTGGTAGGCTTTCAGTGTTATCTCAGGGTGTTTTGGGCTTCACTCCGACACGACTTGTACCGCTGTTAGGGGACTGACATTTACCGCCCCCTAGGCCCGACATGCGATGTATCAGATGAGCAGACCGGACTGTACGGAGACTGTCACATTCAGACTCAGTAGGAGTTCAGATGGGGTTCACCTCGTCAGTCTTCTTATCGGCATCTACCTGGGGACCGTTACGCACAGCTAGTGCCGCTTGCGGTCTGTGGTTAAACCCACTGCCAGCGTAGTGTCGAGTCTTTAGAGTCCCACACGGAGGGCTATTCGCCTCTGGGAAAAACAGAGTAGAGGTCGCATGGTTTTGCGACAGGGTTCGTTCTCATCCGCGCACCTGTGCACGTTTGGTGTCTGGACAGATATTACTAGCAGGCTCTGGTTTGAGCCAGATACTGGTATATGTTTTGGGGTTGATTTTATCTCTTAGTATTCATGTTCCTCGGAACAAGAATGCGGGTGTGTATGCACAGTTGATTGAGGCGGAAGAAGAGGTTTTTCATTAGGGTTTCGGAACGGGTGCGCATGCACAGTTGACAGTCGTCTTTTTCCAAACCCTAATGAATTAGTGAAATATCAATTAATAATAGTAATTAAATGAAATTGTGTCATGGTTGGTTTTGTTGACTTGTTGACCAAGGTTGACTTGTTGACCATGGTTGAAGGTTTGACCATCATCATTACATTACAAAGATGCTCTTTGATTCTAGCAAAATTCATTTAATGAATGTGATGATAGTGGTCATTCCAAACCTTCCATAAACTATTTCATTTTAATTATTATTGTTAATTTGATAATTCTTTTCATATTTGTTATGGTTGTAAAATGAAAAGAGCTCATTCTATCATAACTCTTCTCTCTCCTCACTTCTTCTTCTTCCTCCTCTAGTTCAAGGAGAATCATTCTCATGTGTTGAGAATCCCTCTTCTTGAGAGAAAAACACCCCAAAGACACTCTCTACTCTCTCTATGGTTAGAGGTTTAGCAAGCCGAAGATTCTAGTTCTCTCAAAGTTCAAGAAAGTGCCCGAAGGTTGAACCCTCAGGTGGATCCATCTTTGACGGAAGAAGGCGACGAGGAAGGCACCATCAAACCCTACAAAGATTTCAAGAAGAAGGAGTTCAAGTTAGGTATAACCTTTTATCCGAGTAACTAACTCTCTTTAGCATGATAGCTAGTTTAGTTTAGAAAAGATCCCGACTCTGTTAGTCCATGTTGCTCCTTGCGCTAAAAATTTGATTTTTATACCGTTTCCGCCTCCCCGCAAGAACCGGGGTTAGCAACGTGGACTTACAGTGGTATCAGAGCCTAACTAAACTTAAACTAGATTTGTAGTAAAGTGTATGGAAGTTAGAACGGAAAAATCGCAAAAAAACCGGAAAATCAAAACCCTAACTTTCTGTTGAAATTTTTTGTGCTCTAAAAATAAAAAGTTTTACTCCTAAAATCGGCTCAGGGTTTTGTGAGAACACCCACCAAAAACGGTAGCCTGAATCCCTCAAACCGCCGCGGTTCCGCAGCAATAGGTATGCATTTGCCGCGGAAACGCCGCCGTTTAGGCTCCTCTCTCGACCGGGTTTGCTGCAGTGTTCTTGTGGTTGGGTTTTGGGATTTTTCAGATGGTTTATTTGTGCCCAGGTTTTACAGAAAAGAAATTTGTTCGTAGGGGCCTATAAATCCGTATTTTTATCGAACTTCACTACACTTTGACTATAATGGTTATATTTGTGATGTTTATATGTATTGAACGTCGGCTAATCGCTATATGTCGATTAGTCGGGGTTATATATATCTGTGATCTGTGTTTGATGATGGTTTGTGTATATGAATGCGTTGGACTGTCGCGGGTGAATAGCCGGGGTGGATGTGAGATGAGTGTTTCTTTTTCTTTCATTCATTGTAAAATGTAAATTGATGTAATATTATTATTTGTATGGCCGCACAACCTGGTCGGGGTTGTAGCCGTCATTGTATAATTCTTTTTACTGTTTTTGCTCTTAGGATAGACCCATGGAGGGGTGCACAAACTACCGGGTATCTCGAACTGCCGAGTGGTCTACTCACGGCGTTGAGGGAGGTTGCTCCACTTCGGGTACTTGACGGGTAGTTTGCCGCACCCGTAGGGGTCTTGGGTAGGGTATTGGCTATTCACCGCGACCGTGTAATCCGCTTTTCTTTGCAGGCTCGAAAGGATTGCGGATTCCTAGTATATCCAATGTATTCATCTGTGATCTGTAATGTCTATCATTGCTATATATATTAATAACTATTTAGGCGTTGCTTATGTTTTACAGCCGCGCTAGCCCAGCCCCCGCTCTGTCGTTAGTTAAGTAACCTAACGGGTGATGACGAGGCCCCGTGGCGAATGCGAATGGCATAAGCGTACATCATATTTTGGTTGTTTTCTGCAATGGTAGGATTAAATGATGGGACGCATTAAAAGAACTAATGCAAGAATATCACGCATTAAAAGAACTAATGCAAGATAATAAACCAAGCTAATGTCGTTGGAACACTTTCGAAAAACCACTCGGTTCTTTTCAAAACTAACTTTTAAATGCGGAGCTTGAACCACTCCTTTTCAAAACTATCTCGTTCCATCGATTATATCAAGTTCACTACGTTCACGGTTTAGCCAAAACCATTCGTAGCCCTCCGTCGTTTCAAATGAATAGTCAATAGTATTCAAGCTATGTTTGTTGGCCAAAGTCAAGGCATAGTGATTGGTAGCTATTGGGTATTCATGTGTAGCATAGATAGATGCGTTGATTTGGAACAGTCGTACTGCCTTGTTGGCCAAAGTCACGGGTAGGTACGGGTGGATTCAAATTAACCTGGAGAACGACGGGTAGAACTTGACATGTGACTTATGATTTGTTGGCCAAAGTCAAGGTCATAAGAGCATGGGGCAAAAATCCACATCGGGGGTTTCATAAGTACTGAAACTTGCTAGATTTGCATATCATTTGGAGTGTGATGATTCTGGTAGGATTTCTTCAGTTTCATCACGCGATGATATTTGGATCCCGATCCTACTGTGAGTATATGCTACTCCTCGGGAAATTTCTCACTAAACGATCAATGCTATAAACCTAGTAGGTGCCTAGAAAGGTGTTAGCGGGGCTACGCCCCCAGGGAAAAGAGGTTCTTAAATTAAGGAACTTCGCGAAAGTGTTGGAAAACCTCCCTCGAAGTACCGATACTGGCCTGGCTGAACGGTTAAGCAAGTATTGTGCGGTGGGATTGATCCGACTAATTCTTCTTTTATGGTTTGAGGAGGGATTCGAGAGACAGTGGGAGCAATCCTGTTTAGACAAACTAAAAACCATTCTAAACTTGCAAGAGTATCATGCTGAGTGTTTCTTCTCTCTCTCCTAATTGCAGCGACCAATCGACATGACTTGACTTAAGTTACTCCTAGATAAAAACATACTGACAGGGCCAAACTACAAAGATTGGCTCAGGAATGTCAAAATGGCAATCACTTACGATAAGCTGGGGTATCTTCTTACCACCAAAGCTCCCCCCGTCCCAGGTCCCACCTTCAGCGTCGCGGTTAAGGAAATCCGTAAGACCTGGGAGATTGATTGCGCGAAGGCCAAGTGCCTCGTGCTTGCCTCTATGGACAATGAACATCAAAGGAGGCACGAGAATATGGACCTAGAATCCATATTTCTCCATACAAAAGAACTGTATGGAGAGCAGTCTCGTATCGCAAGATACAAAGTGTCGAAGTAGTTATTTTCGGCAAGGTTGGCCGTCGGATCATCGGTAGCGGAACACGTGCTTAAGATGATTGGCTACATTGAGGAGCTCGCAGAACTTGGGACCACGTTAAAGAGTGAGCTCTATACGGACTTGATTCTCCAGTCCCTTCCTTCCACTTACGCCCAGTTTATACTGAACTTCAACTTGCAAGAAAAGGAAGTTGAACTTTCAGAACTCCTCAATATGCTGAGGAGCGCAAAGGGCACCCTACAGAAAGGTAGGGAAACACCCACTTTGGGAAATATAGATTCAGAAAATACCGTTTTACACAAAACTACCTTTAACTTATAAAAAAACTGTCACGCCCCGCTTCCCAGAGTACGCAAGATTGGGCACGTGACATAGCCAACCATACTACCTGTGGGTAGGAAGTATCCATCCACAGTCACATTACGGCTGTAGAGATATCAAGAACAAGATAAAACTATTTAAAAACATGTCCATAATCCAGAATAACAAGAGTCAATAATAAATAAATGCGGAAGCAAATGATCCAATACAAATGTAGGGTGTTTTTCGTCACCCCATTGAGATGGGAATACGCGCACGCGTCTCAGGCGTACTACAGATTCCCCCTGCCTAGGGTAGGCCGGGGTTTAATGATTGTGGGGATCCGAATCTCCGGCAGCCGCGGACTAAGCTGCCGTTAATTACCCCTCATCTTTGGGGCGAGAGAACCTCCGATTGACGGGTTAAACTGGTCATGCGAACTCAATGTGCAGTGTGCGTGTATTTTGTTTTGAAAGGGGGTTTTGGATATATCGGGAGCCACGCAGAGTTTTTTTGAGGGGGAGAGTGTTGCGGAGTATGTGTATGTGTAAATATGTATACATATGTCTATATATATGTACATACATAAAAAGAGGGGGAAAAGACATCCAATGGATACGTGGGGCAGCACCTTGGGCGCTGTGCGCCTAGGTGCAGTGCGCTCAGGCGCTAGAGTGCCACGTGTCGGCACGTGGGCGCTCTGTGCTTGAGCGCTGGGCGCTGGAGCGTGAGCGCGCCACATGTCGGCACGGGGGCGACTTGCGCTCGAGCGTTTGCGCTTGAGCGCGAGCGCGCCACGTGTCGGCACGGGGGCGACTTGCGCTCGAGCGCTTGTGCTGGAGCGCGAGCGCGCCACGTGTCGACACCGGGGCAACTTGCGCTCGAGCGCTTGCGCTTGAGCGCGAGCGCGCCACATGTCGGCACGTGGGCGCCGTGCGCTCGAGCGCTGAGCGCTGGAGCGCAAGCGCGGCACGCGGGCGCTCTGCGCTCGAGCGCCGGCGAGAAAAAGAGGCTTTTAGCCTAAAAAAGATTTCTCGAAAGAGAAATCGGAGAGGAGTTGGACTCCTGAGTGTGTTTTTGGGGTTAATGGAAGGGGTTCTTCTTCTTCCTCCTGTTGTTTGCTGAATCTTGAAGATCAAGAGATGTGAGATCTCAAAATCTCTCCTTTTTGAGATCTGATGACAGATCTATGTCCCCCTTTGTGGGTTTTGTGGTGAAAAACTAATTTGTTTTATAAAAAAAAGAGTAAAACTCTTGATTTAATTCAAGAGAAAAAGAAGGTTTTGGAACCTTGAAGGAGAAGAAAAGATCTCAGATCTGGAAACTTTTTAGAGAGAGAAAAAGTTGTTGGGATATTTCCATTATCCTTACCTTTATAGGCCATACACTTTACACATAGCCCCTTAGGCTTCACAAAATGGCATTTTGCCTATCCCATGGCTCATGTGCCATTTCTTTTTTGCACATAAGCCATGGGCTTTACAAAAATTTGGCTTTATGCTTATTTTTCTTACTTTTATCCATAAAAATGGAATAAAAGAAATACAACAAAATTGCTTATTACAAAATTTTTATCTTAGCGTGGGGGAAGGCCGGCCGCTTCATGTTTCGGGCTCGACCCGGGCATGGGCCCACTGGATCTGGACTTGGGCCCACTTGGCTTGGGGTTGACTTTGATTTTGACTTGGTCAACTGGGGTGTAAATTTTTACCCCAACAACAAATAACTGAAAGGTATGTCCCATAATGCGGGCTCACATCAGGAAATGAATGCAGGAAATAAAACTAACTACTACTGAACTCACAGCTCAGCCTGCTGGCTGAAGTACTCCTGCTCGGACTGCGACAGTAGTACAGAATCTGGGCCATGCAAAACCTAGACGTCAGCACGTCATGTCAACCAATAATATAATATGAACAATGTAACAGGCAATGCAAAATAAACATGAATAAAGCGATAATGTGAAACAAGCAGTGCAGGGTAGTGCGCAGTGGGTAACTAAACAGTTCTATCAAGTTTTCTAGTTTAAAGTCTTTGAAATCAATTGATGAATCGTCGATGTAACTCAATAGTATCCCGTGCATGCCCGGGACCATGGTCAAGATCCTCGGGGCTGAATCCGAGACGTGTCGCTAGGCAGTAACAGGTAGCAGGATGGGCGAGTGATGTCAGCATCATCACTCCGGGGCTGGCCGAGCCCGTAAGACTGATCAGAACAGGTATCGAACTGTTGAGTTACAAGTCGGTTTCACCTTTGATTTCCCCATACCCCCAAGTTATGTATGTCAGGTCAGGTATTCAGTAATCAAGAACTAATACCAACACAGGATCAGGTAAAAGAAGGTTTGTCTGGATAGACAACAGGAACGGTCCATGAGGACTACATGTCAGGTTTGTTGGCATTAGGCACGAGATCAGGTAACAGGTCTGTTCCCCTCCGAACGGCGGCCGGGACTCGGGCGTCCGTGCCTGAGGTTCGGGGCAGATGCTAATTGGTGCTATCCGTCCACCTCTCCGAAGATGCCAAGTTGATTTATGGCACCGTGCATCGGAGGCTTAGACGGATGCGGCCGATGTAGCAGACTTCGTCAGATTCCCCCTCGTGGAGGGGTTTTTGATTGTGGGGACGCTCTTCCCTGCAGGCGCAAGCCCCTGCAGTTAATTACGCTACCGCATCGCGGTAACAACTTTCTCCTTCTCCAGCTGGTCACTTCGTGTCGTGGGTGTTTGTTTCGTGTTTTATTGCCCATGGATTGTTTACGGAGACTGAGTTATGTCGTCGCCCGTAGGGCGTGGACTAGTCCAAATCCGTGTTTATCTTAGATTTGGGTTTGGGGGTTTGGTTTGAGGATACGTCAGCCATACTTGAGGCGAAGATCGACTCAAATGTTTGTTAAGGATACGTTAGTCTAACGTTGAGACTAAGATCAACTTAACGGGATCATTTAGATCCGACAAAAGAGCATTTGGGCTCTATTGTTCCAGTTTAGGGACATAGTGGTCCATCGTATGTGTGGCCGCCGGGACCCGTCACCTCTCTGACGACGTTGAAGGATTACAACGACGAATGTCAGAGGAGTTCAGAGATGTACCCTCGAGCCAGAGTTAATTGGGGGGATTCATAGTTCAGTCTGTTTGAAGGTTTAAGAATACGTTAGCCATCTTTGAGGCTAAGATCAACTTAAACGGGACCGTTTAGATCCGACAAAAGAGCATACGAGGCTCTATTGTTCTAGTTTAAGGACATTGCGGTCCACGGGTAGTTTAAGGACATTGCGGTCCAAGGGTAGTTTAAGGACATTGCGGTCCATTGTTAGTTTTAAGACATCTCGGTCAAGGTTAAGGACGTCATAGTCCATGGGTTTAAGGACTCCACAGTCCGGTATATGCTCTGAATGCTTCACACGGGTTCACTGCCGTGCTAGGCGAGGAACAGGCTCCGCTCTGGACGTTTTCCACGGGGTCAAAGAGTGACGTTATCCGCGTTCCACGTAACCAGGAATTTTGCACTAGATGCTTCACACGGGTTCACTGCCGTGCTCGGCGAGGACTAGGCTCCGCTCTGGGAGTTTTCCGCGGGGTCAGAGAGTGACGTTATCCGCGTTCCACGTAACCAGGAATTTTGCATTAGACATGGGTTTAAGGACCCCACAGTCCATATCATGGGTGGTCGTCGGGACCCGTCACCTCTTTGAAGACATTGAGGGATTACAATGCCAAGTATCAAAGGAGTGAAGAGATGTACCCTAGAACCGGGATGGATTAAATAGTCCTTGGCCCAATTTGGGATCAAGACCCATTAATTATATTATGAGCCCATTGGCCCAGTTAATCACAAATTGAGGACTTATGGCCAGCTTGGGCTAAGTCCTATCATGTCTGGAATATTGACTTCTTGTTGGCCCATTGAGGGAGAGGCTTTGCCTCCATCCACTTGGCCAATTGGGCCAAAGCCTAGTGTTAAACACTACAGAGCAATCAGTGTTGAACACTGGGAATGAGATTGACAAATTAGTGTTTAGCACTAAAGATAATTGGTGTCAAACACCAGCAACAGGGCTTTCAAATTAGTGTTAAACACTAAAACATATCAGTATCAAGCATCGGCAACAGAGCTCTCAACTTAGTGTTAAACACTAAGGTAGTCAGTGTTGAACACTGCAAATAAAGTTCTTTGATTGGTGTTGAACACTAAGGCCCAACAGTGTTTCAATACTGGATTCGAGAGTTCCAATTTAGTGTTAAACACTAAGGCAAAAGGGGTCACGTGGCAACACGTGAGAGCGCCCTCTCTTCATTCATTCTGCTGAGATTATCGCATCTTTCAGAGCATCACGTGCCATCACGTGACGGGCATTCATATGCTTATGTGTTAGAGCTTCTGTCAAGAGTCACGTGGGTCACGTGGGGGACTGCCTCAAAGGGCTTTCTGTAGATCTTTTGAGGGGGTCATGTGGTGGCACGTGACCCTGCCTTCATGTATGTTGTTTAGAGGCTTTGTTAATCTTTTTTCAGGAATTAAATTCCTCGGGCTTTAAATTTCAGAGGAATTAAATTCCTACTTCCTTTTGAAGACTTATATTCTGGAGTAGAGTTGAAGTCTGAATCTTCTGTAGGAATTAAATTCCTCGTATATGTGAAGAACTGAATAGGGTTAAACCCTAATAAAAGCTTTTTAAGGAATTAAACTTCCATTCCCTGTTAAATTATGATTAAGGGAATTAAATTCCCGTTGTTTCAACAGAACTAAGTTCTTAATTAGGGTTAAACCATGTTTCTCTCTGTTCTGAAGGAATTAAATTCCCATAACACAGGGTCAAGCCCCACTTTTATCTTAAAGGAATTAAATTCCTATGGTTCTGTGAGAATTAAATTCTCATGTTTCCATTCTCTCTCTATGTTTTGGATCTGCATGGCAGGATCTCAACCCATTGAGAATTAAATTCTCAACCTAAAGGGGAGATGTGCACTTTGCAGATCCTCTATCAAAGAGAGAAGAAATATGTTCTTCTGTTTTTATATCATCAGAGTTAAACTCTGTTGAGAATTAAATTCTCCTTCTTTCAAGAAGCCTTCCCTTTCTTACCTAGGGTTTTCTTTTGCAGAAGCTCCAAATTCCTCAAAGTATCAAGGCTCTCTCCTTTTTTCTCCCTCTGCGTATATATCTCTTTTTTGTGTCTCTTGGCTCCTATTTATAGGAGAAGCAGCCGAATCAATTAGTTTTTGATGAATCTTCATTAAAAGATTTGATTTGCATCCATCATTCGTTTTTGACCTTTGGATTATTAGGTGAATTTTATTCACCATTGGATTTCAAATCCCCGGGATTCTCCTTTGTTATTTCGGTTAGATTTAAAGGGGAAATCTTTTCAAACTCGAGATTTTCCCATAGATAGATGGTATTCAATCATCTCTGAATCTTTAATTCGATTTGCTCCAGATAATCACTTTCCTTTGGGAAGATTTGATTCTCCTTCAGAATTTAATTCTGTTAACAAAACGGGCTTTGAAAGCCGGTCACGTGTGACCACGTGACCCATGGTCACGTGTGGACACGTGACTCTCTTGGAACGAGCCTTCCTCTTTCTTTCTGCGCTTTGCTTTCTGTTCTCTGTTTAGCTGTCACGTGCCACCACGTGACAACTGGTCACGTGTGAGCACGTGACCCCTTCTGAAGCCTTTTTCTTGATTCGATCAGGGAACCGTTGTGTCTTTGCTGCTTGCATTTAAATGTCACGTTTCGACACGTGACCCTGGTCACGTGGGAACACGTGACTCTTTCTGAAGCCCCTTTTCTTCAATGTAGTCAGGAAACTGAACTTCCCTTGATGATGCGCTTAGGTGTCACGTGTCAACATGTGACCACTGGTCACGTGTAAGCACGTGACCCTCTTCTGAAGCTTTTCCCAGAAGCTTTCCTGATTTTAAATCAGGAAACAAATGCCCCCACAGCGTTGTTCTCACGTGTCTGCACGTGAGTGCAACGCTGTCACCTCTTGTGACCGTTGGATTCCTCTAGGGATCTGGGGAGATGAAACGTTTCCATTGCCTTCTATAAATACCTCTGTCTCTTCATAGGAGCCTTCACTTTGCTCATCTTCTTCATTTGAGAATTTCTTCCTCGAGAATTTAACTCTCGCTTTCAGAGCTTAGTTCTCTGCCTCGAAACATTTTCAGAGTTTAACTCTGTTTAAAAGGACTCTTCCTCCTCAGGTAATGGTGATCGAAGCACCTTCAATTTGACAGAACTCTCTGGATTTTAAATCCATATCAAGGGTTTCACAAAGAACCCATTTTTTCTCTAAGTTCTTTAGCCAAAATATGAGACCACTTAACCTCCAACAGCAGATCTCTTAGGGTCGGATGATCCTTGGGGAGATGATGATGGCGGTTCAACTCCATGGAATTTAATTCCATCCCAAAAAAAGTTTTTTGGGAATTTAATTCCTTTTCTTAATAAGGAATTTAATTCCAATGAAGGACTCAGTTTCTTCACACGGAGGCTTCTTGGGGTTTCCTTGTCATTCTATGATTAGTGAAGAAGAAGAGGGTTTGTAATAAGTCGTCCTGATTTTTATTTCAGGCATCATGGACGCTCATTTGTATAATCTCAACGAAATCATTTCCTACGGGAATATTCGTGCCCTGGGCCGTAGTCAGAATCAGGAGTTCACCAACGTTCAGTGTGCTGAGATTATGAGCCGCTTTGACGAGTACAACCATCGGCTACTCCCCCGTCGCTCTTCTCTTCTGAGGCTCATCGTGCTGGCGATTTGGGAGGCGCTTCCTCTCTTCTGCGCCGTTGTGCCACTCAGGGCATTGGACGTTGCCGAGGATAAGATACATTCGGTGTATCTGATGAGTCTGATCTCGAAGAGAAGGCGTGACAACCTCATTGATCTTTTGCACCAGGCGTTTCAGCAGTCGGCCATACTTGCCGCCTACCGGAGGGTGGAGGACATCCGCGAGGACCCCGACGCTTGCGATCGCGAGAGAAAACATACTCGGGCGGTTCGAAATTCTTGGAGGATTTTGGACAAGGTCAAGCTTGAGTTTCTCAATCCGTGCCCCGCGCCTGAGGTCTTGCCGTTGTAATCGTTTTCTCTTCATTTTGTATGAACCTTTTTAAAGCATGAATGATAAACTTATCGCGTCCTTTTGTGTTTGCGTGCCCCCCTTTTTTTGGAATTTTGTCGTTCATTTTTTTTTTGCTGTTGATGTGTTTAGCGTGCAAGGCATTGTTTCACTTCTTAGTACGCACCAAGCATGGTGCTCACGTGCCCCACACGTGAGGGGCCTTTTATGGGGCTATTCAATTTTTCATGCCACATTTCCGTGCATGGCATTGGATACAGAGAAGGCGCCTTGGAAATCGCTCCTTTTCCTGATTTCCAATGTCTTCCCTTTTTTGGGCCTTGGAAGGGTTCCATCATGCAATTTTCTTTCGCGCGCAGCATTTAATGCTCCCCTTTATAGTCTTGAGGCCATAGCCTATTTCCTCTTCACAGAGAAATTTATTTCCATATTGACATGATTTAATTTGAGGAGTAGCTGAGTGCCATGGCCTGCAACCGTCCACACGCTCGTCGACAGCCATGGGAAGTGCCTATCGAGGAGATGATCCCACGCTTTGCTGCTCGGTTGGTGGATCCACTTCTTACCGACGACGAATGCGACTCAGCAATGTACGAACTCTCGATTCCTAGGGGGTCCCCCTCCCGATGGGTTCCCTCTGGCTCCGGATGATTCTCACGGCCGTGCTTGCCGACATCCCTACTCACCCGGCAGAGATGACCTTGGCGATGCTTGACGCGGCTGAAGAAAAGCTCGAGGGCTTTCATGAAGCACGCCTGATTACTCAGGCTTTGAAGGATTGCTCAATTCATCTGCTGAGCCAGATAAAGGCTCGGCGAGCTATTATGTCTGCTTTTGCGGACGAACACGGCGCCAATCGATGGGGAGCGACTCCTCGCGAGAACCGTCACTTTGACGTTCTGGAGAGAGCGGAGAGAGAGATGGAGAACCTTGTTCTTTGTTTTGTTAACCCTTGTGCCATTGATCCCGTGTTTGGTGACCTTTTTCCCTTAGCGTAGTATTTTTACATTAGTCCCTCCTTTTCCTTATGTTTTATGCCGAACTTCCCTGTAGGCTTGGTGCTAGAATGTATGTTTCCGCTTGCATAAATAAACTTTGTATTCTTCTCATGAGAACTTTCTTTAATTGCAAATGCTATCATCACTTTCCTGCGCATCAGACCTTTTTGGGCATTATGAATGTTCATGCGATTGCAAATGCTATTATATTTTTTTTGAATACTCATATGATTGCGAATGCATGCTTGAAATATGTCGGAAATCTTTCTTGCTGCCTTTCACGTCAGGTGATGTGAGCGCGTTTAAGATCGATTATCCCCATAGACTGGAAGCCCATTTATACGGTCTTGTAAATGTCTTGTTTCCAAGGTTGCGGTCACGAAGGCGAGCTTACGTGGCCTGATAGAGCGACACGTAGCGAACATATTGTTGTGCGAGAAGAGGGCTCGGCCGTAAATTTTCGGAGAGGGAGTTGGCTTCTAAGGCGCTGAGCGAGCTTCATGCCAGCCTCACAGCCAAGGCCAACAAAGCATACGAACTCTGGCGGGTGCTTCGGGAGTCCATAAAAGAGGTGGTGGCTCTCGATAAAGCTGCCACGTTTACTCGTGAGAGGGTCGAAGCTCATAAAGCCACCGAGAAAGAGCTCGAGGCTCGGCTTGCTTCTTATCAGGCTCAGCAAGCTCAGGCGGAGGCTCGTCTTCTGGAGATCTTGCGTCATGAAGCCGTGGCTCAACAACAGAATGATGAGCTGGTAAAATTATTGCACCGCCCGCCGGCTTGAGGATTTGTATATCTTTTTTTTTTCCTTTTTTTTGTACATACTCATGGATGAGAGTATCCTTTCTTTTTTGTTTCTTTCATAAATTGTACTTTGTATCCATTTTGGTTTATAAATAAAAAGATACAATTTTCCTCTCAATGATATGTCCCCTTTTTATTGAATGCATTCTGCGGATACTATATCTTGATCTCCTTGCAGGACAGCGATGGCTCAGGGTTCAGGGTTAAGATCTGCTTCCTAAGACCTTTGCATTTTATGAGCCACGAGGGTCTCATAAAGAGTTTTTCTCCCTACAGGTCGAGAGGATCCCATGGGTGTAAGTTCTTCTTAAGAATCGTGAGGATTCTTAAGCGGGTTTTCCCTTGAGAGTCACAAGGATCTTACAAGAGAAATTTTTCTTCCTTACAGGTCGTGAGGACTTGTAAGTGCTGGATGTGGTCGCCCTTGTCCGTGTTTTACGGAGTCAGGGGTTTCTCCAGGTATTGTAGTTTAAAGACGTCGCGGTCAAGGTTAAGGACCTCATAGTCCGTGGATTTAAGGACTCCACAGTCCGATGTTAGTTTTAAGACATCGCGGTCAAGGTTAAGGACCTCATAGTCCATGGATTTAGGGACTCCACAGTCCGATGTTAGTTTTAAGACATCACGGTCAAGGTTAAGGACCTCATAGTCCGTGGATTTAGGGACTCCACAGTCCGGTGTTTGGTTGCAGGGACCCGCCACCTCTTTGAAGACGTTGAGGAATTACAACGCCAGGTATCAAAGGAGTGAAAAGATGTACCCTTAAACCAAAACAGAATCCGTAGGGAATCGGGGTGGTTGATCGTTAGTTTTAAGACACCACGGTCGAGGTTAAGGACGTCATAGTCCGTGGATTTTAAGGACTCCACAGTCCGGTATTTGCTCTGGATGCTTCACACGGGTTCACTGCCGTGCTTGGCGAGGACCAGGCTCCGCTCTGGATGCTTCACACGGGTTCACTGCCGTGCTTGGCAAGGACCAGGATCCGTTCTGGACGTTTTCCACGGGGTCAAAGAGTGACATTATCGGCGTTCCACGTAACCAGGAATTTTACGCTAGATGCTTCACACGGGTTCACTGCCGTGTTAGGCGAGGACTAGGCTCCGCTCTGGATGCTTCACACGGGTTCACTGCCGTGCTCTGCGAGGACCAGGATCCGCTCTGGACGTTTTCCACGGGGTCAAAGAGTGACATTATCCGCGTTCCACGTAACCAGGAATTTTGCACTAGATGCTTCACACGGGTTCACTGCCGTGCTCGGCGAGGACTAGGCTTCGCTCTGGATGCTTCACACGGGTTCACTGCCGTGCTCTGCGAGGACCAGGATCCGCTCTGGACGTTTTCCACGGGGTCAAAGAGTGACATTATCCGCATTCCACGTAACCAGGAATTTTGCGCTAGATGCTTCACACGGGTTCACTGCCGCGTTAGGCGAGGACTAGGCTCCGCTCTGGATGCTTCGCACGGGTTCACTGCCGTGTTCTGCGAGGACCAGGATCCGCTCTGGACGTTTTCCACGGGGTCAAAGAGTGACATTATCCGTGTTCCACGTGACCAGGAATTTTGCACTAGATGCTTCACACGGGTTCACTGCCGCGTTAGGCGAGGACTAGGCTCCGCTCTGGATGCTTCGCACGGGTTTACTGCCGTGTTCTGCGAGGACCAGGATCCACTCTGGACGTTTTCCACGGGGTCAAAGAGTGACATTATCCGCGTTCCACGTAACCAGGAATTTTGCACTAGATGCTTCACACGGGTTCACTGCCGCGTTAGGCGAGGACTAGGCTCCGCTCTGGATGCTTCACACGGGTTCACTGTCGTGCTCTGCTAGGACCAACATCCGCTCTGGACGTTTCGCACGGGTTCACTGCCGTGCTCTGCGAGGACCAGGATCCACTCTGGACGTTTTCCACGGGGTCAAAGAGTGACGTTATCCGCGTTCCACGTGACCAGGAATTTTGCACTAGATGCTTCACACGGGTTCACTGCCGCGTTAGGCGAGGACTAGGCTCCGCTCTGGATGCTTCGCACGGGTTCACTGCCGTGCTCTGCGAGGACCAGGATCCACTCTGGACGTTTTCCACGGGGTCAAAGAGTGACGTTATCCGCGTTCCACGTGACCAGGAATTTTGCTCTAGATGCTTCACACGAGTTCACTGCCGTGTTAGGCGAGGACTAGGCTCCGCTCTGGATGCTTCACACGGGTTTACTGCCGTGTTCTGCGAGGACCAGGATCCGCTCTGGACGTTTTCCACGGGGTCAAAGAGTAACGTTATCCGTGTTCCACGTGACCAGGAATTTTGTTGATTGTATCCGCATTTCACGGGATGGAGGTTTGACTCTTGGTGATATGTATCGCCGAGCCATGGAACTGGGGGTTGCCGCTGTTCCGTTTCGCTTGATGTTGTGTCTGCTGCCATGAGACGGACGTCGAGATGATCTCTAAGCTATCTGTGAACCGTCGAGATTTGGCTTCTCCTTATGATGAAACCTGGGGAAGGAGTATGATCCCTTCTTTGTTTGCGCCCCTGGATTGTATACAGAGGTAGATGTAACATCACCTGTAGGACGAGGATTTCACTTTTATTTTATTTCTTTTTCCGCGATGCTCTATCATTTCAGCTTTTATATCGCGAAGGTCGCGATTGCCCCATCATTTCGGCTATTTTTCGCGGTGCCCAATCATTTCGGCTATTTATTTATTTTCTGCTCGCTGCTTTTTATTGCGAGTTGCCCCATCATTTCGGCTATTTTTCATGCCTTCATTTTTACTTGCTGTTTTTTATTGCAAGTTGCCCCATCATTTCGGCTATTTTGTAGGCATGTGTGGCTTGCTAGCTTTTTCGCTGCAAGCCTGGATTTTAGGCACCGATTTCGGCATCAGCACCGCTACAACTGGAATATTGCCAGTAGCGAATCCTCATTTGCCTTTGTCGATGACGAACAAAGGTGGCTCAGCAAACAGGGTTAAGGGTCCTGCCGACCAAGGCTTTTGACTTCATGAGCCGTAAGGGCCTCACAAAGGTATTTCTCCCTACAAGTCGTGAGGATCTTGCAGGTGTATTTTCTCCTTAGGGATCGTGAGGATTCCTAAGTGTGCGCTCCTCTGTAAGTCATAAGGATCCTACAAGAGGGCTTTCTCCTTATGGGTCGAGAGGACCTACAAGGGTTGGACTTTGCTGGGGAAATGTTTATTCGCGCCCGTGGATTGTATACAAGGGTTAGTATCGAGCCTCTTGTAGGGCAACATCGAAGGTTGTGGAGGATTTGCTTAAGAACAGGTTTAGATTTCTGTAACTTAAGACTTTCAAATCTCATGAGCCGTGAGGGTCCCATAAGAGAGTTCTTCTTACGAGTCGTGTGGATCTCGTAAGTGTATTTTTCTCCTTAGGAATCGTGAGGATCCCTAAGTGTGTTGCTCCTTTATGAGTCGTAAGGATCTCACGCAGGTGGTTTCTCCTTACAAGGTCGAGAGGACCCTATAAGTGTCTTTTAACGAGGTTGCGCCCTTTCGGGTTTTCGCAAACACTCGCCGGTAGTCCTGCTGTTTTTACTCACGGAGCCCTTTCGGGTTTTCATCCGTGCCCATTTTGCTTGTGGACACACCGTTTTTTATTCTCTCTTTTTTTTTATCTCGTCAGCCTAAGGATGCTGCGGTAGTAGTTTAGGGACGTTTCGATCTGTCGTTAGTTTAAGGACGTTTCGGTCCGTTGTTAGTTTAAGGACGTTTCGGTCCGTCGTTAGTTTAAGGACGTTTCGGTCCGTCGTTAGTTTAAGGACGTTCCGGTCCGTTGTTAGTTTAAGGACGTTCCGGTCCGTCGATATGGGAGGGTCAGCCGCTGCTTGCAAAGTCTGAGCCTAGGAAGATAGTGAGCGGACATAGTCATCGTCATCTATCATTGACCCAGGCTATGGCTCATTAAGCGTAGTATTTCTTTAAGAAACGGCCGTTTATTGGCCTGAAAGGTCTTTCACCGTGCATGTCCATGAGTAGATAGGCTCCACCCTGGTAGACCTTGTCTATGATGTAAGGACCTTCGTAGTTTGGCTCAAATTTCCCCCGCTTGGCACGATTGGGGATCATAGGTCTCTTGACCACTAGCACGAGTTCGCCTTGGCGGAATGTCCTCGGCCTGGTCAATCTTTCGTACGAGCGCGTCATCTTTACTTTGTAGGCTTCTAGATGTTGTTGCGCTATGAGTCGGGTTTTGTCGAGGGCATTAAGCTCCTCAAGCCGAAGGTGAGCATTTTCTTCGTCCGTCAGCTCGTGGTGGACTGCCACTCGCAGAGAGGGTAACTCTATCTCGAGGGGGAGTACTTCTTCCGTCCCAAATACCAACGCGTACGGCGTTGTGTTCGTGGCCGTCTTGAATGTAGTTCGATAAGCCCAAAGGGCCTCTTGCAGCCTCTCGTGCCAGTCTCTCTTATTCCGGAAAACGGTCTTTTTTATGATCTTCGTCAAGGTCTTATTGAAAGCCTCGGCTAGACCGTTAGCTCGTGGGTTGTAAACTGAAGAATATCTCCAGTCTATATTGTGCTGCTGCGCGAAGCGGCTAATCTTATGGCTTCTGTAGGCTGGCCCGTTATCGGAGATAATCCGCCGTGGGGTTCCGAACCGATAGATGACGTGCGTCTTGAAGAAATGGAGGATATTCTCCGTCTTCACTTCCCTCAGTGGTATTGCTTCTGCCCATTTGGAGAAGTAATCAGTCGTCGCCAGGATAAAACGATGTCCCCGGGATGATGCTGGCTCGATGGGGCCGACTATGTCAGTCCCCCACATTTTGAATGGCCAACTAGCCACCGTTGGGTGTAGTGGATTCGGATGTTGGTGGATAAAGTCTCCATGAATCTGGCACGAGTGGCATTGCTTCGCATACTCAAGGCAGTCCTGGATCATCGTGGGCCAGTAGTAACCCATCCGTTTTATCTTCAACTTCATCTTAGGGCCTGCTTGGTGGGAACCGCAGAGTCCGTCGTGAACTTCTTGGACGACCCTTCTCGCTTCGTCAGGTCCTAGGCATCTCAGCCACAGAGAATCGAATGACCTCTTGTATAGAGCATCGTTGACGAAGGCGAAAGATAAAGCTCGTTTCATGAGTTGATGCTTTGAGGATGTATCTTTGGGCATTAGGTGGGACTTAAAGTAGTCTATGAAGACTTCCCTCCAGTCCTCGGCCTTCTCATGGTCTTTTATTTGCAGGGTCGTCTGCTCAGTCGCTCCCTTCTCTTTATATAATTCCGGAGGTATTTCTGCCGGGGAAAGCACTCGACGGCTTTGTACCACGATTCTTACATCATCGAGGTTTTCGTCCGCCAGTTCTTTAGCAAGTTTGGCTAACGCGTCTGCTTTACTGTTTTCCGCGCTTGGTATATTCTCCATAGTATAGGAGGGAATTTGGGTCAATAGTTGTTGCACCTTTTCGCCGTACTTTACCAACTCCGGTTTGCACGTTTGGTAATCACCATTTACTTGACTAACAACCAGTTGAGAATCCCCGTATATAAGGAGGTCTTCAATTCCCAGGTCGATGGCGATTTCGAGGCCTGCTATCAGAGCTTCGTATTCAGCTTCATTGTTTGTCCTCGGCTCTGTTAAGGAGAAGGCGAAGCGCATTATCCCTCCTTGTGGAGTTGCAAAGACGAGGCCTATCCCCGATTTGATCATTGGGATACCTTGTTTCTGTTTCTTTACGGAGGACGCTCCATCGAAATAGAGTTCCCATCGGGTGCTGCCGCCACCAATCGCATCAAATGCATGCTCGTCCGGCAAATCACAGTTCAAAGAAGAATCGGCCGGTATCGGGTGCTCAGCGAGGAAATCGGCAATGGCCTGGCCTTTCACTGCCTTGAGAGGTTGATACGTTACCGAGAACTCCATCAAGAGTAGGGCCCATTTAGCGAGTCGTCCCGTCAATATGTCTTTTGACATCAAGTATTTAAGGGGATCCACTTTTGAAATGAGACGGACTTCATGCGCCAACGCATAGTGCCTGAGCTTTGTTATCGCGAAGATTAACGCCAAGCAATGTTTTTCAATGGGAGAGTAGTTGCTTTCTGCCCCCAGTAGAACTCGACTTAAGTAGTAGAGTGCTCTCTCTTTTCCCTGATCGTTCTCTTGCGCCCATAATGCGCCCAAGGAACCTTCGAGGGCGGTTGTATAAAGAATGAGGGGTTTTCCCTTGACCGGCGCGGCCAACACCGGAGGGTTCTGCAGGTACTGCTTGATCTCGTCTAGTGCACCTTGGCATTTGTGATCCCAAACGAATGGAGTTCCCTTTTTCATCAGATGGCTGTAAGGACGGCATTTGCCGGAAAGATTGGCGATAAATCGCCGGATGTATGCGAGCTTCCCTTGGAGAGACCGCAACTGTTTGAGGGTTCTTAGCGGAGGCATTTCTATGATCGCTTTAATCTTTGAGGGATCTATTTCGATACCTCGGTGTCGAACGATGAATCCCAGGAATTTGCCCGAGGAGACTCCAAACGCGCATTTGAGGGGATTCATTTTCAAATTATATTGCCGAAGGCGTTGAAATACAGTCTCCAAATGGTTTAAATGCTCTTCGTATGACATGCTCTTTACTACGAGGTCATCGATATAGCACTCGACGACGTCATGTATGAGGTCGTCGAAGATCTTTGTCATGGCCCTTTTATAGGTAGCGCCAGCGTTCTTTAAACCAAAGGGCATAACCTTCTAGCAGAATATACCCAAAGGGGTCCGGAAAGCGGTGTGCTTTTGGTCTTCGGGATGCATCTTTATCTGATTGTATCCTGACGAACCGTCCATAAAGGAGAAAACCTCGTGAGTGGACGTGTTATCTATCATCAGCTCGGTTACCGGTACTGGGAAATCATCCTTTGGACAGGCTTTATTGAGATCCCTGAAATCCACGCATATGCGTACCGTCCCATTCTTTTTCATTACCGGGACGATATTGGCGATCCAATCGGGATATTGGACTTCTTGGATAAATCCAGAATCGATCAGCTTCTTGACTTCGGCGTTGATGCTCATCTCAAGCTCGAGTCGCATCCTTCTTGGCGCTTGCTTGACTGGCTTGATATCTGGGGATATTGCTAATTTATGCACAGCAACCTCCGGATCTAATCCTGGCATCTCAGAGTAGTTCCACGCGAAGCAGTTTTTATGCCGTAGAAGCACGTTCTTTAACGCGGCCACCCTTTCTTCAGAGAGTAGCTCACTGACAAATGTCGGTCGCGGGTCATCTGCCGATCCCAACTCAATCTTCCTGAGGTTATCCGCCGTAGTATGTATACCATCTTCCAGTTCTTTCGGAGCTGGCGGAAATTCTGAGATCACCTCGTCATCGCTGTTCTCAAAGCACTGGGGAAAGTCATCCATGTTCTCGCGCTCTTCTTTTAATATCGTAATCGTATAACAGGTGCGAATCCGCTCCCAGGAATGAGGTGGATCCGGTTTTGCTCTTGCGGCCTTGGGTTCATGCTTTTGTGGCGGCGTTACCTTCCAGCTGTTGGATAAAGCGAATCTGCCCCGTTGGTACTGGTCCTCGACCCAGTTCTTGAAGGTGAAGCAGTCTTCGGTAGGATGTCCTATGGCTTGGTGATAAGAGCAATAGCTCGAACGAGAAGCCTTGTTAGCTTGCTCAGGGTGTCTAGACTCTGGAAGCGCGATCATTTGATGTTTTAAAGCGAGCTTGAGTAACTTCTCCGTCTTGTCTCGGGGGAAAGAGTACGCTCGACTCATCTTCTCCATGAGGGACGAATCCGAGCCGCGCAGTACCCGTAACCCTCTAATCCTGCGTCGTTGTTGTCGGCTCCTCTTCCCACTTCTTAATTTATTTCCGTTTCCGCATCGGGCCTTTCGCACAACGGGTTGACAAAGATGAGCATCTTTGTCTTTTGGAGCCTGTTGAAATAGACGTTGCGTCCTGGCCTTATCGTAGATGGCCATTTCGCGGTTGTGGTCTTCCTGAGCTTTCTGAACCATTTTCCTGATAGGCTTGTCCGTTCGTTCTTCAAACGACGGACTCGGTGCTTCAATCGCGGGGTCTAGTTTTGATGAGGGGTTGGCATCTCCTGACAGGGCGTCCTCTTCTTCATCAAAGGTATATATAGTGTAGCTGCTGTGAGCCCGTTCCCATTTTCCGGCCCTCGCGTATCCAAGCCCAAGTGTTTCCATTTTCCCGTTGGGCAATTTGCGTTGAGTCCCAGGGACATCCCAAATCTTGTTGTAGAACCGAGCCTGCCGAACAGTCTGTTTTAAGGGTACTCCTTAGCGCTTCAATAGCTTCTTTAATCCATTTGTATAGTATCTGGGCAGACGGATGGGTTGGAACCTGTCGAATGTAGCATCCGCGCCATGCCAGATCTCTTTCTCTATTTTCGACTCTGAGGATCGGTAGAATAGGATCACCTTCTCACCCCTTTGCCTGGGAGGGATGTAAAATGTTTGCAGGTCCTGCACATTGTGAGCTTGAAGCGTGTCGAGATCCTTGTAGTGTTCTCGCGGTACCATGGTGATTTGCAAACTATGGTCATCGCCGAGGGGTGCTTGTATTGACAGCCGATTGGAGAATACGGCATTAACTTCATCTTCTGAATCACTTCCGAAGACCAACATGGGGGCAGGCGTCCCCAGGTTGTTGCGTTGAGATGGCCCCGCATAAACTATCTCTTCCTCTTCTTCGGTATCGCTCCCGAAAACAGGGATGGTGGCGGCGGCTTTGTTCTCCGGATTGCGACACCTTTCTGTATCCTCGAAATCTGGCAAAAAGTACTTCGCGTCTTCGTATTTGCGGACTTCGTTCACGGAAAATGGGTTTAACTCTCCTGTTACGGTGTACTCGAAACCATCTTTAAAGTACTTCATACACTGGCGTTGCGTAGAAGGGATGATGTTGTACTCGTGTAGCCAAGGACGACCGAGCAAGGCGTTGTAGCAGGTCTTGGCGTCGATGACATGGAATTTGATGTCTGTGACGGGAAGTCCAAAGCGTAATGTTAGTATCACAGATCCGAGAGTCCGTGACGATTGTGAATCGAAACCGGAGATAGTAATTTTGTCACGAGCGAGATGTTGCACACTCATGTAGATTTCCTTCAACACCCGAACATTAAGGAGATTGACGGAGGATCCA
Organism: Agapanthus africanus; assembly: GCA_030015575.1. Classification (NCBI taxonomy): domain Eukaryota; kingdom Viridiplantae; phylum Streptophyta; class Magnoliopsida; order Asparagales; family Amaryllidaceae; genus Agapanthus; species Agapanthus africanus. The sequence goes on from JASDDO010000014.1 coordinate 15,469,039, forward strand.
TTATCCACCAGGCTCTTTCCTATCTTGATATCATGACAGTATCCGGAGACATATAGGGGACGGTTATGGTCGCACGTCCCGAGAAGGAGGTCTTCATCACCGAAAGTGATATCGGCCGTATGCACTTCCTCCAGTTCATCCTTCATCTTTTCAGTGGCGAGGAAGGCTTGGAATTGCTCAGGTTCTTGTAACGCCTTAATTAGTGAGTCTCGCGCTTCTTTTGATAATAGGAGGGCGTCAAGAATACTAAGCTGAGAAGGTAGCTTCCTTAGGTGCGCGAGGATGTTATAGTCCACTTTACTCCTCCTAGGAGGGTCTTTGGCAGCCAGTTCTTTCATGACTTGGTCATCTAAAGTGATATCTTCAGTGACCTTTTCCTTTCCCTTATCTTTTCTACTCACGGGCCCGAGATTCTTTTCTGGGAGTGTGCGATTGCGCAGCTGAATGTTTTCGCAGGCTTCTAGTTCTTCCTCTTTCTCTAAAACGGATTCTTTAAAGAGAGGGCCCAGAGCCATTTCTTCATCAGAGTCGCTCCCAAAGGTGAGAACTTGTGACCCCCCGGCGTTAACCATGTAACAGTTGCCAGTAGTTCTGTTGTGCCCTTCGACAGTACTTCTTCGCTCCCGACGGCTCTTGCGTTTCATGCGCTTAAAATGTTGCCGACGAGTAACATATCCTTGCCACCATACTTTAAAGGCGTCGCACTCCTCCGTGGAGTGTGAGATTCTCCGATGATATGCGCAATAATTAGGGTGCCTCTCCGCCCCATCGTGTGTGTTTCCTTCAGAGGGTGGTAGTTTCATTCCCATTGACATGGCTTTGGCAAACCTTTTTCTCGTCTTGAATATCTTCTTGTCTACTTCGGATGCCTTTTGATATGGCGGGGGTAGTTCAACTCTTTCATTCATTCGCCTGCATTTGGTTCCTTCTGACGTTGCCATCTCACGCTCCTGATCCTGTTTACTTTTTAGACGAATTTCGTCTAGAAAAGCATTGATCACTTCATTTGTCAGCCACGCACGTTCTGGTTCAGGCTCTGTCTCCAGTCTCTTAGTGCCAGGAGTTTTCTCATCATCGGTAAACGAATGGGAGATTACATTACAACTCGCCACATACTCTTCGGATTCATCCGATGAGCTCTCTTCATCATCTCCCTCTTGAAAGATGTGGTTGAGGAACTCTTGCAGTGTGACAGGAGTTCGCGCCTTTTGATTGTACTCTTCCAGCGCGTCGATTTGCTTCTGCAAGTTCGTGCGCTTGTCTCCAAGCTTCACGGGCTTCTTGGATTTCTTCTTCTTTTTCTTTGAAGATTTTGACGGTTGGGCGTGAGTACTTGGGCCATCACCATCGCTTTTTGTAGTTGGGCGCGGTTTCAGCATCCCCTCGATGATTTGAGGTTCGAGCGGGTTCTTCCATTCGACTGCCGGGCACGCATGAAGGTCCTTCAGCATTCTTTTGGTTTTAGTTGACAGAACGACCTCCCATGGAGCTTCTTCGATAAAGGAACAGGTTGCCCCCGGTGTATCTGCTTTCTTAGGAGTATGCGGCTGTGGTGGGTTCACCTTCCACTTTTCGGACAGTATAAACTTCCCCTTAAGGTACTGATCTTCAATCCATCCTTTGAAGACGAAGCAATCTTCAATCGGATGACTTACCGTTTGATGGTAAGGGCAATAGTTAGGGTTATTCACCTCGGTGGGTTGCGGCGGTCGCCTTGGATTTGGTAGGTTTATAAGTCTGTTGCGTACTGCCAGCTCGAATAACCGTTTCGTCTTGTCTTGTGGGAACGAGTAGGGACGTTTCATCTTCTCATTATAATACCGGCGTCTTTCTTCCAGTTGATCTGCCGGTTTCGGGGCGTTAGGTTGCTGTTGGGCATTCGCGACGAAGGTTGCCCTTCCTTTACCCTTGTCATTCCGCGGTTCCGACTTCGGGGGAGGTGGTCTATGACCCATCTGGTCCATCTGAGCCAACTTGTCGATTAAAGCCTGGAATGTGGTTGGCTTAAAGAACATCATGAACTAGGAGATAGTTGCGTGGGGGTCTAGGGTTCCCACGAACATGCCCACTGCGGGTGCCTCCTCAATGCGTTGCTCGCATCTCGACCATAAATTCCGCCAGCGTATAGCATACTGGACCCAGGTTTCGCCTGGTTTTACCCTGGCGTTAATCAAAGCAGTTATTGGAGTGCGTTCGCTGGCACTTGCAAATCGCTGAGTGAATAACAACTCCATTTCAGCGAACGTTTTGATAGAATCGTTCGGGAGTTCCGAATACCATTCGAATGCTGTTTCTGATAAGCTGCCCACGAACTGTCGGAGCAACAGTTTATCATCACCGCCGGTGTTACCACAGAGGGCCCGGAACTGGGCGACATGTTGATGGGGATTGCCGGTCCCCTTGTACACGTGGAATTTTGGTATCGTATAGCCTTGCGGGTATTTGATTTGGTCGTACCAGCTTGGATACGGCCGCCCCGTTTTCACGACTTGACCAGCTGCCTCAGTCGCACGATGGACCCGGATTTGCTGGGCTATGTAGTCAGCCAAGTCAGCCTTAGAGATTGCCTCCTCCTTGGCCGTTGAGAGGGCTGGTAGTGGATTTGACGTTTCTCCTCGGTCGTCTTCAAGAAAGATTGGGGGATCCTCGGCGGGCAAGTCCTGTTGGATCATCATTCCTATCATATCTTGGAAGAGAAGGCCCATACGTTGTATGTTGGCCGCTTGTTCAGCAGCCTCTTTGTCCTTTTTCTCTAGTATCCGGCGAAGGAATTCAGCGTCGGTTTCTTCCTCCTGGCGCGCATCCGAGGACGTTTCTGGGCTTTCTTTTGGCCGGGGTAAGTGCGGCTATAGCATTCATCATTTCCTGAAGCTTTTGTTGCTGCTCCTGGGATTTCGTCACGGATCGGGTAAGTGGTCGGTGGCCTGTAGAAGTGCGGCTCTCCTCCTTTCCAGAGGCCATGTATACGGTGTGGACCATCATGCCCCCAGACTTAGGGCATCTGGGCTCAGTGCTTTTAGCTGTCGTGGCGGGCTGGGGGATCTTCTCTGGCTTCCTCCTTTTGTGAGCAGTGGAGGTTGAGGGGGCCGTTGAGGTGGGCGCCCAGACAGCCTTTCGGGGTTTAGCCAGGTGACCAGCTTCCGGTTGGATTTTCAGCTTCTTGTGCTGGCGCGAGGAGTTTGGATCGATGATCGAGTCTCGGGCCTGCCGCCAAACCTTATAGATTTTGGAAGACAGCCGTTGAGGAGATTGGGGCTGTTCTGGTTTTATTTCCGCAACCCTTTTTAATGGGGGAGGAGACCTCTTCAGCACTGCAGTAGGAGAATTTCTTCGCACCTTATTTAGCATTTCGAAGCTGTTCCCAGTTGGAACAGCAGCATTAACTTCTGCCACCGGGGCTGATGGAGTCAACCCAGAGGGGGAGTTGCCCCCAGCCTTCCTTACTCGGCGCCAATGGCGACGTCGAGCGTGTCGAGCGGACGGCGTTGGATCAGCGGTAAGAATGGTTTCGTCTTGCCCCCTGCGTGGGTGGGGGATTGCTGTTGGTGTTAGCCTATCAAAGACCGATGTCCTTTGGGTAGCAGGAGCGGAAGCTGAAGCCGTCAATCTTGTAAAGACCGACTTTTTGGCCGGAGAAGCCGCCTTGGCGATTTCGGGGGCAGGAGCGGCCACTTTCTTAGAAGCAGCCTCCTCTGAGATTGTAGGCCCTATGATGAGTTCGCAGGATTTCTGGCCCAATCTAAAGAAGACCGAGGCGTTGACGTTGGGCGACTCGTTGAGAGGAGCCGCGGCAGGGGTAAGACGATTAAAGACCGACTTCTTGAGAGCTTCCTTTATCAGTACCGGCGCCGCGAAGCTTGATGATGGGAGTATAGTCCCGAAGAACAATCCGGTAGTAGCTTGAGTCACTTGGTCCACCGGCATTGTGAACAACGAAGCAGCTTGGGGTCCATAGGCTATACCTCCTGGCGAGGTAAAGCGTTGGCCGCAATTGCAGTCTGAGCAGTTGGAGGATTTCGCAGAAGTAGAAGCCATCGATCCTTTACTTTCTGCAATAAGCAAGACGCCAATTCTTAGTATCTTGAAACCCAAGGGCAACCATTAGCGAACCGCGATTGGTTCGCGAATCACGACACACGAAGTGTGGAGTGAAAAGAGGAAAAGGTCCCACCGGGCGTGCCAGAATTTGTTCCCCTCCGAACGGCGGTCGGGACTCGGGCGTCCGTGCCTGAGGTTCGGGGCAGATGCTAATTGGTGATATCCGTCCACCTCTCCGAAGATGCCAAGTTGATTTATGACACCGTGCATCGGAGGCTTAGACGGATGCGGCCGATGTAGCAGACTTCGTCAGATTCCCCCTCGTGGAGGGGTTTTTGATTGTGGGGACGCTCTTCCCTGCAGGCGCAAGCCCCTGCAGTTAATTACGCTACCGCATCGCGGTAACAACTTTCTCCTTCTCCAGCTGGTCACTTCGTGTCGTGGGTGTTTGTTTCGTGTTTTATTGCCCGTGGATTGTTTACGGAGACTGAGTTATGTCGTCGCCCGTAGGGCGTGGACTAGTCCAAATCCGTGTTTATCTTAGATTTGGGTTTGGGGGTTTGGTTTGAGGATACGTCAGCCATACTTGAGGCGAAGATCGACTCAAACGTTTGTTAAGGATACGTTAGTCTAACGTTGAGACTAAGATCAACTTAACGGGATCATTTAGATCCGACAAAAGAGCATTTGGGCTCTATTGTTCCAGTTTAGGGACATAGTGGTCCATCGTATGTGTGGCCGCCGGGACCCGTCACCTCTCTGACGACGTTGAAGGATTACAACGACGAATGTCAGAGGAGTTCATAGATGTACCCTCGAGCCAGAGTTAATTGGGGGGATTCATAGTTCAGTCTGTTTGAAGGTTTAAGGATACGTTAGCCATCTTTGAGGCTAAGATCAACTTAAACGGGACCGTTTAGATCCGACAAAAGAGCTACGGGGCTCTATTGTTCTAGTTTAAGGACATTGCGGTCCACGGGTAGTTTAAGGACATTGCGGTCCAAGGGTAGTTTAAGGACATTGCGGTCCATTGTTAGTTTTAAGACATCTCGGTCAAGGTTAAGGACGTCATAGTCCATGGGTTTAAGGACTCCACAGTCCGGTATATGCTCTGGATGCTTCACACGGGTTCACTGCCGTGCTAGGCGAGGAACAGGCTCCGCTCTGGACGTTTTCCACGGGGTCAAAGAGTGACGTTATCCGCGTTCCACGTAACCAGGAATTTTGCACTAGATGCTTCACACGGGTTCACTGCCGTGCTCGGCGAGGACTAGGCTCCGCTCTGGGCGTTTTCTGCGGGGTCAGAGAGTGACGTTATCCGCGTTCCACGTAACCAGGAATTTTGCATTAGACATGGGTTTAAGGACCCCACAGTCCATATCATGGGTGGTCGTCGGGACCCGTCACCTCTTTGAAGACATTGAGGGATTACAATGCCAAGTATCAAAGGAGTGAAGAGATGTACCCTAGAACCGGGATGGATTAAATAGTCCTTGGCCCAATTTGGGATCAAGACCCATTAATTATATTATGAGCCCATTGGCCCAGTTAATCACAAATTGAGGACTTATGGCCAGCTTGGGCTAAGTCCTATCATGTCTGGAATATTGACTTCTTGTTGGCCCATTGAGGGAGAGGCTTTGCCTCCATCCACTTGGCCAATTGGGCCAAAGCCTAGTGTTAAACACTACAGAGCAATCAGTGTTGAACACTGGGAATGAGATTGACAAATTAGTGTTTAGCACTAAAGATAATTGGTGTCAAACACCAGCAACAGGGCTTTCAAATTAGTGTTAAACACTAAAACAGATCAGTATCAAGCATCGGCAACAGAGCTCTCAACTTAGTGTTAAACACTAAGGTAGTCAGTGTTGAACACTGCAAATAAAGTTCTTTGATTGGTGTTGAACACTAAGGCCCAACAGTGTTTCAATACTGGATTCGAGAGTTCCAATTTAGTGTTAAACACTAAGGCAAAAGGGGTCATGTGGCAACACGTGAGAGCGCCCTCTCTTCATTCATTCTGCTGAGATTATCGCATCTTTCAGAGCATCACGTGCCATCACGTGACGGGCATTCATATGCTTATGTGTTAGAGCTTCTGTCAAGGGTCACGTGGGTCACGTGGGGGACTGCCTCAAAGGGCTTTCTGTAGATCTTTTGAGGGGGTCACGTGGTGGCACGTGACCCTGCCTTCATGTATGTTGTTTAGAGGCTTTGTTAATCTTTTTTCAGGAATTAAATTCCTCGGGCTTTAAATTTCAGAGGAATTAAATTCCTACTTCCTTTTGAAGACTTATATTCTGGAGTAGAGTTGAACTCTGAATCTTCTGTAGGAATTAAATTCCTCGTATATGTGAAGAACTGAATAGGGTTAAACCCTAATAAAAGCTTTTTAAGGAATTAAACTTCCATTCCCTGTTAAATTATGATTAAGGGAATTAAATTCCTGTTGTTTCAACAGAACTAAGTTTTTAATTAGGGTTAAACCCTGTTTCTCTCTGTTCTGAAGGAATTAAATTCCCATAACACAGGGTCAAGCCCCACTTTTATCTTAAAGGAATTAAATTCCTATGGTTCTGTGAGAATTAAATTCTCATGTTTCCATTTTCTCTCAATGTTTTGGATCTGCATGGCAGGATCTCAACCCATTGAGAATTAAATTCTCAACCTAAAGGGGAGATGTGCACTTTGCAGATCCTCTATCAAAGAGAGAAGAAATATGTTCTTCTGTTTTTATATCATCAGAGTTAAACTCTGTTGAGAATTAAATTCTCCTTCTTTCAAGAAGCCTTCCCTTTCTTACCTAGGGTTTTCTTTTGCAGAAGCTCCAAATTCCTCAAAGTATCAAGGCTCTCTCCTTTTTTCTCCCTCTGCGTATATATCTCTTTTTTGTGTCTCTTGGCTCCTATTTATAGGAGAAGCAGCCGAATCAATTAGTTTTTGATGAATCTTCATTAAAAGATTTGATTTGCATCCATCATTCGTTTTTGACCTTTGGATTATTAGGTGAATTTTATTCACCATTGGATTTCAAATCCCCGGGATTCTCCTTTGTTATTTCGGTTAGATTTAAAGGGGAAATCTTTTCAAACTCGAGATTTTCCCATAGATGGATCGTATTCAATCATCTCTGAATCTTTAATTCGATCTGCTCCAGATAATCACTTTCCTTTGGGAAGATTTGATTCTCCTTCAGAATTTAATTCTGTTAACAAAACGGGCTTTGAAAGCCGGTCACGTGTGACCACGTGACCCATGGTCATGTGTGGACACGTGACTCTCTTGGAACGAGCCTTCCTCTTTCTTTCTGCGCTTTGCTTTCTGTTCTCTGTTTAGCTGTCACGTGCTACCGCGTGACAACTGGTCATGTGTGAGCACGTGACCCCTTCTAAGCCTTTTTCTTGATTCGATCAGGGAACCGTTGTGTCTTTGCCGCTTGCATTTAAATGTCACATTTCGACACGTGACCCTGGTCACGTGGGAACACGTGACTCTTTCTGAAGCCTCTTTTCTTCAATGTAGTCAGGAAACTGAACTTCCCTTGATGATGCGCTTAGGTGTCACATGTCAACATGTGACCGCTGGTCACGTGTAAGCACGTGACCCTCTTCTGAAGCTTTTCCCAGAAGCTTTCCTGATTTTAAATCAGGAAACAAGGTCGAGTCATGGTACATCAAGTCAAGTCAACAGTATACGGTACCATGTCAGGTGTATCGATATAAATATATGTGTAGCAATGACCGGTCAAGATGTAAACAATATCGTGAGTGTGCTCCCAATCGGATATATAATCGAACAGGGTATTAACAACAGGAAATAAGCAATGAATTAAATAATAATAAGCAGTTTCATTCAATCACAAGAGTGCAGTAACACGGTGCAGCCGTTTAATTATATTAACAGGTTTGAGCACCCTTAGCGGTGCAATAGTTTAGGTATCGGTGCAATACAGTTATATCAAGCCTTTGAATACGAATGTCCGAATGTAATAGAACTATATGGGTAAGTGCTACCATCTATTAAACAGTGAAATGTGATTAAACAGGTAGACTTGGTTAATAGGTTTAAATTGGCAAACTGTAAATTCTATATTAACGGTAAAATGATATAATGCCATACTGCAACCAAAATGGGAAACGACTATACCAGGTTAAGTTTTTCAGGTCTAGGGTGTCAATACATTTATAAATATATTGTATAGCATGTAGCAAGGGGTAGTTGCCTCGACGGGTCTCGAACCGGGGAAAAACAAAACGTAACGTCGGCGGGGAAACTCGCGACGGAAGCACGGTTCACGGATTGAACCCAAACAACGAACTAAGAACTATACGGGTCAGAGTACTCTGCTGGATCGTTGGGACATGTCGCCGGCACGGCTGGATTCCGGCGAGCACAAAAACAATAAATAGGGTTTCGAACAGGTGTGGATCTTGGAAAGAAAGAAATGACCGGAAAATAAGAAGATGGGGGAATACTTACTGGTCCAGAGGGCACTTGCAACGACGGCAAGATCGACGGCGGCGAGAACGGCATCTCCGGCGATCTGCAGAAAGATCCAGCCGCGGGTTTTCAGTTCTGGAAAAAGAGGAGAGGAGAGGTGAGGTGGAGAGACACTTACATGGTGTTTCGAGGTGGTTGAGGTTCGTCGGCGACGGCCAGGGGGGGCACAGATGGTCGCCGGTGACGTTTCAGGCGACCCAGAGAAGTTGCGGGGTAGCCGAGGGTCGCTGTCGTGCAGGGTGCGCGGGGGAAAGAAGACAAGGGTTGAGGTTGAGAGGAGGAGGCGGAGGCGAGGGTGACGGTGACGCTGGCGCCGGCGTCGGGGCTGTGGCGGCGACGGTGACGGTGGCTAGGGTTGAGGTGCGCTGGGTTTTCTGTGTTCGTGGTTGAAAAATATGGAGGAGAGGGAATATATATGAGGGAGAGAGAAAGAGATAATGGAGAGAGAAATTTGAGAGGTTAGAGAGAGAGAGAGACGTGAGATATATAGTGAGAGAGAGTTAGAGAAAGATAGAGAGATCTGTGATGGGTTAAAGTGGGGCCCAGGGAAGAAAACTAGCCTCGTGATTGGCTAAGCGAAATTTAGGGGGTTTAAAATATATTAAAAGATTTTAGAGATTTAGTATAACAGTAAGATTATATATATATTAACGAATATATTATGGTTTTTAAATTATAAAGATTTGGGATTTTGGCGCTAAACAAAACATTTCCAAATCGTGTCCGGGTCGGGTCCAAAAATTCGAAATTTAAATAATAAGATTTTAAGCGGGTTCCAAATTTTAAAATGAGGTGTTTTATGATTAAAAGGCATACCCCCAATACGGACACTTGTACGTGCGCGTAGCCGTCCAAACTCGCCCTTTTCACCGAACGGGACGAGAACTCGATGCATGGACGCTACCACAAGGCTAGGGGTGTCGAGTAGGCCAAGATAGATATTTTTAATTTTATTTTAGATTCTAAAATTTGTTATATACAGAAATGACTTTGCCAGAGAGAATTTTACAGTAAGTGACAAACAGGCAAGCTAAATGAAATGAGTACCATCTAATACTCAACCAATAACAGAAAATAGTAGTATTGGGCTCGGGTGTTACAAAAACCTTTCTACAAAATTACGTATTTTTACAAATTTTTGCAAAGCGCCGCTACAACCCATTTTGGGGAATCCGACTGGAATGGTGCAGATTATCGCACATCCCTGAGTTTAGTAGTGCGAGATACAGACCTCCGCAAGGAGCATTCGGTCTCGAAAGATTTGAAATACAAATATCTTAAGAAAATGAGATTTCTAGAAAATAATAAAATTATTTTTATAAATATATATATATATATATATATATATATAATCAAAATATGTATTTTTGATATAATATAAATATTCTAATTTTTCTAAATCAAAATGATCACTTTACATGAAAACACCATGAAATTCCATACAAGTTCAATATTACAATTAAATACCCTATATTATGAAAAAATATGTTTATTCACTAGAAATGTCATAAATATAAAATCCACAACTATGAAAACTTTAAAGACGATAATTAAATACTTGAGGTGTATTTTGTAAATTATATAAAATTATTTTTATATAAAACCCCCTCAAGTTTTATAAATTACAATAAGGACCCTAGTAAATATAGGTTTAAACGGGACCAATCTCTTGAGCCTCAGGGAGCCGGAGAAGTGGGTGCTTGCCTATCTAAAGTAGACAACTTAACAACGGTGTTATTAATACGATAATCGTTTTTGAAAAAAACATAAATACTGCCGCCCATGTGCAGCGGGTACCGATAACATCAAAACCTAATCCAGGACTTCAATTTCTCTTTCTAATTGTTCTGACTCATACTGAGTCTCATTATAATAATCTGATTTGAATATGATTTAAGTACAATCTATAATATTACAATTCAATATGAATCCATGAATGCATATATTCAATCTATATTGACTCAACCGAACCATGGATATACTTCCATCTACATGGTTCTTCAGTTATATCCATGATTCTCCAGTTACATCCATTTACTGATATTATGGTTTCGGCAAGTCATCCAATTATACAATCCATATTACAAGACAATACAAGTCTTCCATTTACATTTACAAAACGGTACAAACAACACATTTACAATCCATCTATACAAGACAATACGATTTACAATACAATATAACAATGCAATCAAGACATCGCGAGATTTTTAAGGGGTAGATTGGTATGAAAGGTGTTATAAGTGGCATGAGACTGTAAAATTTAAGACACCTAACCTATATTTCCATTGTTGTTGTACCGTGGCATAAACGGTTCCTTGTACTACACTTGCCACTAGTCTTTGGCATATAGAGACTGCTCTCGTATACAATAGCATTCTTCTGTACCAAGCTACAAACAATAGCGTTAATACTAAATACAACATTATAACAATATAATACAACTTTAAAAGTTATACTCTCTCTCTCTGTCTATTCTACTTCTCCCTTATCTTTAAAACTTACCGAGCGATTTGTTCGCTGACGACATTCCTTCTCTTTCTTCTTTGAAATATTGTCAGGTGGATCGGACGCACTAGAGCACGAGACCATTCAGGAGCATTCGGAGCATGCCCTTGAGCAGTACACCGAAAACCCAGAGTTGTAGCCGCTTGTACCTATTTCATTTCAGTACTTTCTATTTCTGTTATGCCACCGTTTAGGCATTGTTTTCATTCAAATGTATTTACTTTTCCATGCATTGTAAAAAGAATGTTAATAAAAAAGTTGTTGTTTCATTACATTTGTCTCTTGTGTATATCTCTTTTATATTGCTTAGTTAAGCTTAGCGTCTGAGTAAATACGTAGCGGCCAGTCCCATCCCCTTCGCCGTACACCGGGAAGCGGGGCATGACAAAGTGAGAGCGAGACGAATCCTACCTTTTGAGACAAGTGAAAGGAACGGGTCGAAATTGTCGAGCGGCGCCTTAACGCGAATATCTCCTTTCTCAGATTTTTCTTGAGCACTTGGATGGCACCGTAATGTAGGTGACGAAGACAACGATAATTTTTTCAAAATTTTTGGCCGATTAGATTGTGAGAAATTCAAATTGGAAATGGCGGGTATTTATAAGGCTGAAAAATTTAGACCAAGCCAGATCATGCACCGCCGTTACGCCAAACACACAGCCATTACGCGCGTTTATCTCGACCGTTGGATCAAAGGATCCAATGGTCCCCGCTCACGCATGTGGGCGTAAGTCGCCAATATGGGCACACGCCTGGACGTGCAGGCGCGTAGTCCCCATGAGGCCCCTCATGTAGGGCGTCCTCAGCCATTGGATCTCGGGATCCAACGGTCTCGTTTTCCCTCACCTTTTTATTTTTTTCCCTTTTTTTTTAAAACAAAATTGTTTTCTTAAAATAGGATTTTTATTTAGAAAAATTATTTTAAAATAGTTAAAAATATTTGGGAAATTAGAAAAAATTTAGAAAAATCTATATTAATGTTTTCTTCCTTTTGTAATAAGATTTGGTCAAAAATAACTTTCTTTTTCCGGTATTAAAAATATCCCATAGATCTTTATCCTTTTCTAAAACTTCAAATTAAATATTTAAAAATTATAACTATTAGTCTTAAATATAGAACAACCTTCTAAAAGTGTTTTCCAATAAATGCAGTATTAAAAAAATATCTTGACTCAAGTAAAATTTTTATAAGAAGCCTTTATTATATATTTGAAAAACATAGACACTACATATTTATTATCTCTATATATCTCTCTATATAATGCAAATATCTCTATATATAATGCAAATATCCATGGTAAGAGATCTACCCTTCTCCTTTTTTCTAGAAAAATATAAAAAATGAAAAAAAAATCATCATCTCTCAAGACTTCCACATCATCTCTTTCATCTTTCAAGCGCTCCACCTCATCCCCTTTTTTGAAAATAAATAAATAATACTCTAGAACCCTTCACATTTCTCTCTCTTCCCTTCTCAAATTTTTTTAATCACACTGCATAAATTCTAGTGTTTTTAATTGTAATATGCAATATGACACATGCTTGAATAGGATTGAAAATTGGGAAATTTCATCAAAACCACCATGTACTAAGGTCTATATGCTCAAAGTCACCCTGCCGCCGATTTTGTACAAAGAAACCCTTGTCGTTTTCCTCCGACACGCATGATCTCCCTCCGACCCTCTGCCGTTAAAATTTAAATTTTTTAAGTTCAAATCTTTTTTTCCCCTCCCAAAAGTGTCATTTTATCCCCTTTTAACAGTCCAGTATATTACATTGTATTTTAGTCATTCCATAATTGAAATTAACTGTAGGGATTGAGTGTAACAGAGTAAAACGCCCGGCCGGGGGGGGGGAGGGGAGGGGTTCTGTACACAAAATCAACGCCATGATAGTTTTGGACACAGAGAGCATAATACAATATGGTTTTGCTGAAATTTCCCTTGAAAATTTGTGTGGGCCCTTCATCAACAAAATTTAATTATCTTTCTCGAAAATGCCATTATGTACTAATGATGTTTGGTGAATATGAATATGATTGGGTCCTGTAATTTTGATTTAATTTAGCTCCATAAATACAACGTAAGTATGGCAATTTTATAGTATTGCTTAGCAAGTTTGAATTCTGGTGTCACTTTCTTCTCTTAATTAAGGGGGAAAAAATTAGTTGAAAAATTACAAATGCTGCCCCTTTTGGTTTATGAAGACTTAAATGAACAATCTCAATATTTATGCATCGCATAAAGATGATAAATTAGATATGCCCAATTTCACCATCTATTGACACATTTTTATTCTACTCAACGCGGTGCATTTTACATATCGATGCTATTTATTTATAATTTATATACAAGTCCGATATATTTAACAAATTTTACTTTTCCCAAAATAATTAAACAACGTTTTAGTTATATATATGGTGCAAAAAAAAAATTAAATTATAATATAGGCCTATAATGGTTTCATCCTCGAACTAGTGCACGTGCAATATACTAGTTTTGAATATAAGCTGAAAATTCTCTTTTAATAGGAAAATAGTTAACCTTTAAAAATATTTTGGCTTCGATCCCTTTTTGTAATAATCAGAAACTAGTAAGCTCATCTGGAAACTGGAAAGGATAATGGCTCCTGTGTTTGCAATTATTAATATTTCAAATACAAAGGTGAGTTGCAAACTAAAAATATTGGAGTCTGTTGTCATCTTGAAGCATATATATTTTTTGTTTTTTAAAGAGGATTTCAAAAGTTTTGTTGGTCGGTGGTGGTGATGTGAGCACGAGCTGGCTACCAATTTCGCATTTGATAATTTTTTGTCATAAAGAAAAATAAATAAATATTCCCATTTGATTTAAATTATTAAAATTAAAGTTCTGCAGCTCAGCAGTCACCTTCATTTGTTCAGTGTCGGTAAACACTACTGTATAACAAAATGGTTTTAAATCTAAATTTTTGTTTACCTTTAGATATGATCCAAGAAGTTTGGCCCTACTCAAATTATTCATCATTCCATTAGTTGCTCAAAATTAAAATTTTGTTTTCGGCTTTGTTTGTTTTCGGCTTTGTTTATTTTTTAAATTCCATTTCTGATATATATATATGTATATTCACAAATTGTTCGATAAGTTCTGAAGTATCAAAGTTTTGTAGAGAAAACGACCGATTAGAATTGAGTTTTCAAACTTATCTTTTTATGAAGTTGAAGCAAACGATAAACAGTTTCAAACCACAGTTTCTATGGCTGCAACGGTATTTATTAGATGTTGTAAATGTTACTTCCACTTATATTGGTTCATCGGACATGAAAATATATAATGTTTATAACGAATTAATTTATATATTTATGCAAAACAAAGTCAGCATGTTTTAAATTAGAGTTTTTTACTAAAAAGCCCCATCATACTTCGCTGATTACTAAAAATTATCTCCATATTTCGTATAGACCTATGTACATTTAAATTGCACTAAAAGCCTCCTAACATGACAAAAAGAGAACCTTTTTGGTATCTTCCATTACTCCGTTAGTAGGTTAACAGTGAGTATCGGGTTAGGGTTTTAAAACCATCACAACTCTTCTTCTTTTCTCAAAATTCCTAAATTTTTCATCGAATTGGCTTTAGGATTAGGGTTTCTATGAAAGATTTCTCAAATTGATCAAGAAAATCGGTTCATCTTTCTCAACCTTCTCCAGCAACGAGATTGTCGAGTGTCATTGTCCATTCAATTGCAAGTTTTCAATTCATGAAAATCTCATTAGAAAGGTGAGCGATTTTTGAGTTACGCTGAATCACAATCTCCAACCAAACGAGAATATAGCTTGTTTCTATGAGAATGATACCTACTAAATTGTAATAGAACAGCTCAAACACAGGTTACATCTCCATCTTTCTAAAGGGATGCTAACTTCTGATGAAAAACTAGTACGAGGGGATTTTTAGTGCAATTTAAATGTATGGGGGCCTTTTAAGTAGATAGAAAGTATAGAGGAGCTTTTTAGTAATTAACAAAGTATAAGGGGACCTTTTAGTAAAAAACACTTTAAATTATTTATGTTTATCATCAATAATTGTTCCTTACTGTCATACTTATCATGTGTGATAGAAACTTTTTGGATGCACTTCAGGATATTTTCCACCCTATTAAATGAAATCCTACTGGTTCTAATCATAATAATGGATGGTTGCATGACTTTTTCCCTGCTTAATTTGTCAATCATGGATTTATATTTAAGTAATTTTTGAAATTTAATAAATAATTATATAGAGGTCGATTTCCCTGCTTAATTTGTCGATCATGGATCTATGTTTAAGTAATTTTTGAAATTTAATAAATAATTATATAAAAGTATATTAAAATTGACAAAACCTATCTTGTATTATCTGTTATGACAGTAGTATTGACACCGTCGCAATGATGCATGTGATTAAATTAATAAAATTTAAAATAAGATTTTGATAGGTTTTCAAGAAGTTTGTTGAGGGTGGATTTCCAATTTGTCATAATTGTTGATGTTTTCCCCTAAATAATTGCTTTTGGATATTTTTGTTTTGAAGCTATTTTTGAGACTTTCACATATCTCTTCTTTATAATGCAAATACCCACTTGATGAGATGGACACCCTTCCCTTTCTCTAAAATTCAAAGAAAAAAGAGAAAAATTCTTTTCTTCTAGGCCTTCCACCTCATCATACTCTTCTGGTAGCGCCTCCACCTCATCAAGGAAGAGGACAAAAAAAATGATGCCTTCTAATATGAATTTACACATAAGCCCTCAATATTTACAAATTTACACATATACTCATTCTCACTTATATGAAATGCACATTAACACAAAAACGCTCATTATTTACAAATTTACATATATACTCATTCTCACAATATGAAATATTACATTTGACACGTGCAACGCACGAGCACAAGTTCTAGTTGATTTTAAAGGACTTTCCAATATCACAGGAGTTGGTGACGTGGACCATAAAAGATCCAAGGATATTTCTAGTTTTCCTAAATATTCATTTGAATCAAACTTGAAAACTCTAGATATAAACAGACAAAGGTGGTCGTAGATCAGGTATTCACTCCTCCCTTGCCGCTACTACCAGCTCGAGGCCTATTGTCCACGAAGGTTGATCTCTTAACTGGCTTTGGAAAGGCATACCTTGACTATTCGAAAACAATGGATTGGTTCTCTTACAGTTCAATTCCAGGTGAAAAAGAAAGCCCATTACTCCTTCCAATATTCATTGCCTCTAGACATTATTTACTTCTAGTTTAGGCATTCGAAATATCTTAATATGAGAGCGTGGTCGCTTTCTCTATTTCGCAGCATCCACAGTGCGTATATGTCTTGCCACAATGTATATGGTAGCCATAAGCAAATTCGATTGTGTATATGGACAGTTATTGGGAACGAAAAATACTATAAGTATTTGATAAAAGACAAATACGGATACGGATAGAAAATCAATGTTCAAAAAAATATACATAATCAATTCATTACTATATCTGTTAGCGATATGGAACAGATATAAGTGTTACCGTACTCATATCCTGTTACTATTGGCGAGTGCGGATATGGATAGTTATCAGAAATAGAAAATCGCATAACACGATTCTTTTAGTCCCACATCGGAATTTTAAAGAGAGTGCAAGGGCTCAAGGATGATTGGCATCTACGAAGCAGTATCCTTTAAGCTTCTACAATTGGAAAAATCACTACTTCAATTCATCGGGTTAGCATTGAAATACTGCTAGTAGATTTGTTATTGTAGATTCTTCTAAACCAAAATTAAGTCGGCAACTACTTTCTTTTAATCAGAAGTCCAAAAAAATGGTTTTCCTTATCGGCTAAGATAGGTTTGAGTTGTCTGACACCCCTATAAACCTAAATTTTTTTAATTAACGTTAATCTCGATCCCAAAGCTTGGGTAAAAATTCATGTCCTTTTTTAATCGGGCGTCCTTATCGAACGTATTTTAATTAGCGGTAATCTAGTCCAGTGGATGCCATGCGGCCTCCATCCCAGAGCTTGGATAAAAATTTATGTCTTTTTTTCGGCTGGCATCCTTATCGAACTTGTACAGGTTGAATTACGTTATACAATATAGTCAAATTGACCACACTTTACATAGAAAAACCAATTACTTAATCATCTTACTCAAAAAATAGGGGCCACAATGACAAAAAAAATATCTTTTTATTTGCAAAGAGAAGAATAATTTCTTCTTCCTTTTATTTGGGGTGGGGGTGGGGGGTTGGGGGTTGGGGGCGGGGGAGGAGCTGGGGGATATAGAATAATTGAGTTGATGGTAGGAATGGACTCCATATACAATACCACTTAGACAAGGCTATATCAATGGAAAATTATAGAAAATATATATATACAATGATATATTTTAAGCTTCCAACATTCATCTGCAACAGATATTAATCCTACTTTTTTCAATGTGCCCCCTCGTTTCTCTAATTGATTTCGTCCCGTCGGTAATTTGGAGACGAAAGTTTTGCCGCACGAGCTGTCTCCAATTGGTTAGCATCTGGCCACAAGTTGACAAATACCCTATTTCTCTAACATGAGGCTAATTCTTTCCTCGTATTCAATAACTCAATATGCATATTGAGTGGAGCAAATTAACACTTTAATTATAAAGACAAAATGAGAAGCAGCCCATGAATACAACCAAGTGATCTTCAACGCATTACCCACTTAATCGAAACAGAAATTAAATAAGAATACGTAAATTAATAATAATTCAGTGCATGGTGCACCAAACTTGTGCTCGGCTTTTCAAGCTTAATTACTAGTATACTTTACATATAGAACTAATTAAAGCAAGTGTATAATTAATTGGTATAAGATAAATATTTCAAAATTATAAAAAGTGCATGCATATGCGCTTATTTGATGTACACCACAAGCATTCATGGGTTTAGCTCAAAAAGGAGCAGCAAGTGGTAAAATAAGAGGCTTGCGCGTGCATGCATGCGGCTGATTATTAGGGCGAAGCCCAAGTGTTCACTGTGAACTTTTTGGTAGATAAGGGGAAACTTCTTCTTTCTCGTGATAGCTCATCTTTTTTCTAAATTTTTTTGGGGGGAAATGGCCGGACTTGATGTTGGGGAACTCGATCCCCGCAAATCATAGAGAACACAAGATAGCATACAGAATACAACAAAGAAGAAGAAATAGCAACCAGATATAACGTATTGCCACCGTTTCGGCCTAGTCCATGGGGCAATTGCAATCATCTCACTCAGGATTTCATTATAATTAGAGAATAACATACAAGAGATATTCACTCATCTCAACACTCTAATCATCACGCTTCTCCCTCTATTGTTCTCTCCACAAGAGAGAGAGAGAGAGAGTGAGAGAGAACAAACCCTCTTTGATTCTACATTTTAGTACACCCACAACAACTCCTCTCAATAGGAATAAATACAGTGTTAACAACCGAACTCTACCCATCATCCATTGGTAGCCCACACCAATGGATGTCCCGGCATAAGACCCGAGACCAAGCTGGACTCCTTTTAGATGTGTAAACGGATACGAGACAGATCCCAACACTTGACTCTATTCCAAGTTAAATTATTTAAAGTCAATTGATCTATGGAAAATTACATGGGTCGCTTTTTATTGGCATCAGAAACAAATTACATTATGCCCAGGTAATATTGTTTCATAATTTTAACTAGTTTCCATAAATCAAATTAGCTGTTAATTATTGAATCTATTTGGTACCTTTCTACAATTAAGTCTATTTTGCAAGTAAATTTACCAAATATCTAGTCGTATAATATATATCTAGTCGTATAGGGTACATGAAAAGAATCCAAAGTAATTGTACAGACGTAAGAAATTTTTATTCCATATAATTTCACCCGTCCTGTTTTGAACCTCTCAACCCATCTTTCGATTAAAGTTTGGACTTGATACCCACGAACCGTAACCCTATTGCCGAACGAGTCACCATTGATACACCGGAGAATATTAAGATGAGCCGCTGCTCAGCTTTTCATACAAAAGCACCAATCTTGCATTGCATGCATCATCAACTTATAATGTCCCAGACCATTCTATTTGCTGTATATATAGAGACTTCAGTAATCTCAGGGGTGCAAATTAATGAAGAACAAAATGCATGAGTTGTCATCCACTGTATTACCTACACCCAAAATTTCTAATAATCAATTAATTTCGTGATTGTTTTTTCTAAGAGATTAGGCGAAGCCTGATAATCTCTATATCACTGGACCTCATGATATCACTATTTGGAAAGTGGAAGCAAAATTAATTGATATATTGATTCCAAGTTGAGCTCAAGCTAATCAGATTGATTATCAAAATGTGCATGCCTTTGTTAAGAGCCAATTAAAGGCAAGAGAAATATTATAATCGAGAGCACTAATTAATTAATCTGGGTGCTTGTCTTAGGTACATTGCTCTATCATATATATGTAGTTTAGTCAATCTGTCATAACATTGAACAATAAGTTAGTTTGGTGCATTCTTTTAAATTCTCGACTTTTGCCAAAATTATATTTGTACCTAGAGCTTCTCCTTTTAAAAGAAAGTAATTTTGTACCAGCAGCCTGCAAAAAGCACTTGGCATTCTATAATTACCCTCGGTTAGTAAGAATCAGAAACACTATCAGCAACAAACCCCGAAATCACTAAATATGGCGACAGTGGGACTCATGAGATTCCGTTGATCAAACTCACATTCAAACTACCCCACACCCCGCGGTCTACATCAAACACCGAGCATGAATCCAAATACTAGTCGCTCAATGACAAGTCTACGTCCAAACACCGAGCAAGTATCCCCACACCCCAATTGTATTGTTTTGTTGAGAAATAAAATTTCTAACTGGGGCTCCGGTTTCACTTTTTAATTTAATAGAATTCGCAAAGATATATGAATTCTTTGCATGAATTCGTTGTCATAACTTATTAAAATTCAGAAATTAACTATGGGGTGTAATACGTTTTATCTTTAGGTTTCGATACAAGTCATGAAACGCTAAGATCCGATATATAAATAATTTACTATGAATTTAACGATCTAGCATGTCCTGGCAAAAATTCAAATTTCGCAAAGAATATCGGGGTGTCATTTTATGGGGTAACCGATTTTATTTTACAACCAAATTTATACACGATGTTCGTTATCAACACAGGATTTCATCGATCAAGTTCCGCCATTTTAAGATGAGTTTTCGTATAGGGTTCGCATCGAACATCTAAGTTAAGCATACGATTAGTGATCGAAACGTTCGTTTTCTTTTAACTAAACCAATACTATTTGATTCTACGATTTCCATAAAATATTATCACTATGTTTTAGACTCGTTTATCTCTCAACTCAATGCATCTATTTGTTACAGTTTATTATGAAAACACTAAGATATTTTACAATGTAAAAATAACTAAATATGTTAATCTATTTTTTTTCACATAGCATGTAATCGAGTGAGTACACTCGCCTTGGACGATGAAACCATGATGACGACGGCATGGCAGCGGCTATGACACAGCTCAACGCGATGACGGCAACGGCACAGCAGTAGCAACAACAAGGGTTTGGTCTCGACTAAATCCAAAGCTTGGGCTCGGCGACAGTGGTCGCACGGGTACGGGCTCGGCAACAACGGCTAGAGCGACGGTCACAAGTGCCCAATGAGATGCCTAGAGGCTCGGCCTGGTGGGGAGCTTCGCTGCGACGTAGTAGCGGCGGCGATAGAGGCGGCTCCGGCAAGATGGTCGACGGCGCAGATGGTAGCAAGGTGGTCAGCCTCGGGGAGTTGGGCTCGGTTTGGAGCTTTGTGGAGCTAGAGGTCGGCTAGGCTGCAAATGGGGAGGACATAGGAGTGGGAGATAGTGAGGGATTTAGAAATTGAGAGAGAGGGAGATTAAGAGATAGAGAGTTGAGAGAGAGTGGAAGCAGGCGCAAGTATCTTCAACAATTTACCCAAAGTATAAACAATTAATTCTTTTTTTGATTCCGTATGCCCAGTGATTTCTTTCAGTCCAAAATGAATTAATTTTTTTTTAAAATATTAATCATGCTGTATATGATCCAAGTTATCGTCAGGAAGCAACTTTTAAACCCTTTCCATGTCAAACCAACTGCTTGAAGTATAGAAAATTAGCTCTCAAATTGTTACTTTAGTTACTTTCATTTCATGGTTCTTCATATAAAACACGGACTGTCAAAGTTTCAGCTTAATTAATATTAATGTGCTTTTAATTCAAGCTTATGAAAATCAAAATTCAACTAATGATGATAGAGCACCCAGTGAAGAAGAATCGCTTGGTGCTCTTGACTTGAGAGAATACTGCCATGTTTTTACCGATATAAGACGATGACGGCTGATCAATGAGCAATAGATCGGTTGGTATGGATACTATCTCTTTTGGGGAGCGTGCAGTGTTCAAAGCTCGGGAGGGAAAATGACCATAAATTAACGCTTTCGGGACAAAAAAAACAAGTATATATATGGTCATTGTATTATTATTAATTAAGTCGGCCTTGTTTTTATTTTATTTACAAAATACATACAAGGTTTGGAATAATTTATCTATTCTTTTAAGATTACATTATTGTTTTAATTATTTAGTTAATCAAATCTTATCATTATATCAAACTGCTGCTTCCCGTTTTTTCCCTCATCATCTTTCGTTTCCATTTTTTTTCTATCTGATAATGCTCGATATCGGCGACCTCCAAGATCAAGACGCGTGGCAGATGACGTGTCCCAAGACTCAGAAGAAGGGGCCCACAGGGGCCTACCAGGCCACCCTGCGCCCGACCTGCAAACTCAAGCTGATCCTCCTCGGGGCCCCCTGCAAATTAGCCTCCTCGGCCTCTCGGCTCGCTCCGAGCTGCCACAGGACCAAGACTCCTCGGCCTCCTCGCTCGTCCCCGAGCTCCAGGCCGAGGCCGTCTTCCTCGGCCCTCCAACCAACTCCACCGTTCACAGGCGTAACCGCCACTCCGCGAATCTCGCCGTGCGCAGATTCTACGCCAACAACATCTCACGTTCCACGCCATCACGATCCCCATTAATGGGCGATCCGCTCTCTACGCGGACGTGACGTCGGGAGCGTAACTGTCGGCGAGATTCTCGCGCCTGCTGCCGCGTGCCGCCACCGCTATATAAACCCCCATCACAGAGGGGTCAAGTAAGCCATTTTTATTCCACTTAGCCGTTACTCTGCTCGGATCTAGTACTAACTTGATCGTTGGAGGGTTCTCGGTGGTGCCAAACCATCCCGGGACTTCTTTGCAGGTACACGACGGCAGTCTCCTCATCCCAGTTTGTCCTCTCAAAATCCATTAAGACAATATCTGACGGAGGCCCGAAAAGGAGCTCCATCACTTTCTGAGTTTGAATTCATATTTCAAAAAAGTGTATGGATTAATATAAGAGAATAATGAAGGACAAATGCCTTGATAAGGAAAGCCTTCTATACGTCCAGATGCAGATGATGGATGCGGATTGTCGGAAATAACGGTGGAAAACTAAGTTTTCTTGCACGTGTAATCCCAAGTGAAATAATCGAGAGATCTTAAATGAATGTGGGAGATAGGTATAAGGTCCCAACATTGCAAGAAAACAGGACAATTATAATGATATAGACAGCTTGTGGCCATATCTTTCACATTTGGTGATGTCAATATGATCTTCATTTATGATGTCGTCCATTTATTATGTATAAATTTTTTTTATAAGAATTAGCAGGATCAAGTTTTTCAGTTCTATTAAAACTTTATAGAAAGACTTGGATTAAATTTCAGTCACAATGCAGTAATAATGATTTTAATCCTGTTTCAGGATTTATTAGCACAACATGATCACTTGGACCAAGCCGCCGCGTACATAAACAAACTAAGAGAGAATCGAGAGACTGAAGCAAAGGAAAAAATACGCGTTAGGCGAAGCACACGATAACGAACCAGATGAAGACGCGGGCGTTGAGACGTGGCTGCCGATAGTCGAAGTTCGGCACCAAGATTCAATCTTGGAGGTGGTTCTGATCTCTGGGGTGAAGAAGAGATTCATGTTCTACGAAGTGATCGGAGTTTTAGAGGAAGAAGGCGCCGAGATTGTGAATGCTAGCTTCTCTGTTGTTGGTGACAAGATTTTCTACACAATCCACTCACAGGTGATGATTAATCATATTATCATCTTCATATAATTAATCTTAGCTAGATATTAATGAAAATTACATGTATTTATTCTAGCAGGCAATTTCATCAAGAATTGGCCTTGGAGCTTCAAGGGTATCTGAGAGACTAAAGGAACTGATACCATGAGGCATCCGACAACGCTTTTTATTGACGAAATTTATGGAAGAAAATCATCAAGATCATGCAAAATATATAAATATTACAGGAGAGTTTGCAACTTTTGTACATTGAGAATGCAATATCATGATATATAGCAGCTTTAACTGGTTACTGCTTATGTGCCGAAAAAAAATTTGTATCCCCACACCCCAATTTTTTTTGTATTGTTCGTAAAGATATATGAATTAATAAAATTAAATTCTGATTAAGAGCGAATCAAAAATCCTAACTGGAAAAATATTTCTCTAAATCTTTCCGAACAAAAAAGATGGTGCTCTATAAAATGGAGCACTGATTAAAAATCATCAATTTATGGAAAGATTTTATATAAGGAAAGATTTCCTTGAAATTTGGCAGGAATAACAGATAAAAGATCTTTTGGATTAAAAATCCAATAGTGGATAAAATTCACTAAGTGATCTAAAAGATCATGTTAGTTACAAAATCAATTAAAATCTTTCAATATAAAATTGAAAAAACAAATTGATTCTTTTCTTTCTCCTATAAATAGGAGCCAAAAAAAGAAGAGAAAAGATCTATTTTTTTGTATCTACAACAACAACAGAGAGAAAAGAGAGGAGAATTTAATTCTCGAGAAAAGAAACCCTAGGTGAGAAAGAGAAAAGAGATCTAAGCTCCATAATATAAAAGAGAATTTAATTCTCAAATTTAAGAGTTTAACTCTTCTAATTAAAAACTTAGTTCTTCGTTTAGTTGAAAATCTGCAGAAGCAAATCTCCCCACAAGTTGAGAATTTAATTCTCATCGGGGAGATTCTGCCATGCAGATCCAAAACTTAGAGGGAGAATTGAGTTTAAGGAATTTAATTCCCCCAAATACACAGGAATTTAATTCCTCCAAATGAAAATAGGGTTTAATCCTATATGAAAATTTAATTCTCCCAAATTCATAGGAATTTAATTCCTACCAAATAAAACTAGGGTTTAACCCTATATGAGAATTTAATTCTCCTAAATTAATAGGAATTTAATTCCTCCAAATAAAACTAGGGTTTAACCCAATATGAGAATTTAATTCTCTCAATTTCATAGGAATTTAATTCCTCCAAATAAAACTAGGGTTTAACCCATGAGAATTTAATTCTCTCAATTTCATAGGAATTTAATTCCTCAAAATAAAACTAGGGTTCAAACCTGCATCAGAATTTAATTCTCCCTAATTCATAGGAATTTAATTCCTCTAAAACAGAATTAGGGTTTAACCCTACAAAGAATTTAATTCTTAAAATAAGAGACTTGAAACCCTCCATGCACGTAGAGAACTTGGTCACGTGGTAACACGTGACCCTTCTTCTCAATGAATAAAAAAGAAAGAACAAGACTAGGTCACGTGCCCCCACGTGACCCCCTAAACAGATCCCTTAAAATGAGAAAGAAAAACTTGGAAGCAAAGCCTCACGTGCTCCCACGTGAGCCTCAAAATAAAGGCAACAAAGCCGAAAGCAGAATCAATTTTGGGTGTCCTCACGTGTCCTCACGTAGCCCCTAATAAACACTTTAATAATCAATGCATGGGAACCCATCACGTGCCCACACGTGATGGCCATTAAGATTAAGTGTTTAACACTTCTGTGAATATTCTGAGAACAAATAAAGGAGATTTGGCCCAATTCGCAGGCGCCTCACGTGACCCGACGTGACCATCCCACTTTTAGTGTTTAACACTATTTTGAGCATTTTGTCCCCAGTGTTTAACACCGTTTTAAAGCGCATCACATGGGAACACGTGATAGCCAAATATATGTTAGTGTTTAACACTATTCTCAAACCGGCCTTAGCCCAAAGTGGCTAAGTCTTTATGGGTCAAGACTCCCCTCTGATTAAACCCCGATTAAATTCTTTCAAACTTGATCATTTCATATGACATTCAAAGAAACTCCAGAGCCATAATGAATGGTCAATACTCAATAAAAGACAAAATGTTGTCAGAGCCCCCAAACCCCTATTTAGCATGGGGCTGGACCCAGACAAATGTTCAATAGTCCAACAAAGGGCCAACATTTCAAACTTAATTTGACTTAGCCCAAATTAGTCATAAGTTCTCAATTCAGATTTAACTGAGCCAATGTGCTCATAATCTAATTAATTGATCTTAGTTCCAAATTGGACTACAGATCTCCCAATCAAATTTGGTTCAAGGGTACATCTCTTCACTCCTCTGATATTTGTCATTGTAATCATTCAACGTCTTCAGAGAGGTGGCGGGTCCCGATAACCAATTATTCCACGGACTGTGGGGTCCTTAAGCCCATGGACTATGATGTCCTTAAGCTCGGACTGTGGGGTCCCTTTAAACCCACGGATTATGATGTCCTTAATCTCGGACTGTGGGGTCCTTAAACCCATGGACTATTATGTCCTTAACCTCGGATTGTGGAGTCCCTTTAAACCCACGGACTATGATGCCCTTAATCTTGGACCACCATGTCCTTAAACTGGTAATTGATCACAAAGTCCCTAAACTAAAACAATAGAGCCCAAATGCTCTTTTGTCGGATCTAAATGATCCTGTTAAGTAGATCTTAGTCTAAAATTAGACTAACGTGTCCTTAACAAACTGTTAAGTTGATCTTAGTCTAAAATTAGACTAACGTGTCCTTAACAAACTGTTAACTTGATCTTAGTCTAAAATTAGACTAACGTATCCTTAACAAACGTTTAAGTTGATCTTAGTGTCAAATGAGACTAACGAATCCTTAAACCTAACCCCCAAACCCAAAACTTAAGAATTCGGATTTGGACTAATCCATGCCCTACGGGCGACAACATAAATTAGTGTCCGTATACAATCCACGGGTAACCAAAAAACAAAACAAACAAACACGATGCGAAGTGATCGTCTGAAGAAGGAGAAAGTTGTTACCGCGACGCGGTAGCGTAATTAACTGCAGGGGCTTGTGCTTACAGAGAAGAGCGTGCCCACAACTAAAAACCCCTTAAATGAGGGGAAATCTGACGAAGTCTACTACATCGGTCGCATCCGTTTAAATCTTCGATACATGATGTCATAAATCAACTTGGCATTTTCAGAGAGGTGGACGGATAGAACCAATTAGCATCTGTCCCGAAATTCAAGCGAGACGGACCTGCGCGGTGGCATCTTCATTTTTCGGCGGGGAACACTAGTCTTGGTAATCCAAGAGTATTTATGTAAAGTATGACATTTGGAAACTTTAGAATATTTATGTAAAAATACTACATTCGAAAACTTTAGGATATTTATGTGAAAATACGACAATTAGAAACTTTAGGGTATTTATGTGAAAATACGATAATTAGAAACTTTAAGGTATTTATGAAAAAATACTTCATTTTAAACTTTTAGGGTATTTTGGAAACTCGATGGGGTCTTATGTAGGAAAAATACTCTATTTAAATTCTCGATGGTATTTTGTGTAAAAATGCACTATTTAAAGTCTCAAGGGGGTTTTATGTAAAAATAAGCTATTTGGAAATTTTAGGATATTCATACGAAAAATCCGAGTTTTGGAAACATATATTATTTAAATGAAAATATGATGTTTAGAAAACTTGTGATAGTTGCATGACAATAAGGACATCGGGAAACATTGAAGTATTTATGCGCCAGTACGAATTTATAAGACTGGTTCTTAAGGGAAAATCGTTCATTAGCATCTTCAAAGTATTTTAGTGTTAATGATCATATTTTTTTTGGGCAGCATTTCGGCTTGTTAAAAGGCATTTTAATAACCTAGAATCGGGCATTACAACAATTTACTCAGGGGTTATAGCATGAGTATGAAAGAGTGGGGTAGGTCATTACCCAATGCGTAACTATCTACCAGTGCAAAGTATGGTAATTAGATGTTTAGTGATGACGGTTCAATATTTCGGGGTTCATAGAATTAGTTCAAATAGTTGCTATTTGAAATAAAAACATGAAAAAATAGTTTATTTCAATTTAAGCATAGATTAAGAAGGCGGCGGGATCAAATGTGTAGCAGCCATAAATTCCTATACAGCTTTCTGTACAAAATTTTCAAAAAATACAAAAACGGGTATTTTTGCCTGAGCACAAGTTATAAATTTGTTTTGCTTTTTAATAATAAGAAGGAGCTCGTAGTTTATTGGTAAGACCTTTTACTGCTGAACCAAAGCATCAGAGTTCAACTCTCATCACCCACATTATTTTTTATATTGATTTCTTTTAAATTTTTTAGAAGCCCAAGAACATACACGTGCATAACTTATGAAAACCAAAAGTCACAAATAAAACAAACTGATCCAGGAGGTACACCAACCGACGGTGGACACGTGGCGACGAGCCGCGTCCCGACTCGGCCGGTGAGGCCGGGTTGATTCGGCTGAATCCGAGTTGACCCTTCTGTGAACTTTGGCTCTTTGTATCCCTGAAACCCCTGTACACTTTATTTCACCTGCACATTTATAGAGTCAATAAAATCTCATTAATCTATTTTTTAATACAAATTTAATACATTTTCTTTCACACCCTTTCACCTACCCTAATCCTAGTTTTACCCTATAAATAACATCCCTAAACACACTAACCTCACTCACAAATTCTGTCCAAAACTCTCAAGAAAATCCCCAGAACTTTTGTGTGCAATTAGAGTTAGCAAAGAGCGAAGTTCCGGTGATTTTCCGATGACGATCCGAGAAGATCCCGGCGACGAAACGACGCACCGACAACTCTTATGTCCTCCTCTCCCTCTTCTCTTGACTCTAGTCCCGTAAGTCCCACCTCTCTCTTCTCTAATCTATTCTTAAAACTTCTTTTATTAAAACCCGACTTCCGATTCGTTTTTTTTATAAAGTTCAATTTTCCTTAACACAACCATATTAAACTCTTACATATTGACTATTAATCATTAACAAAATATGTTGAACAAGTTTCATTGCAAAATATTTTTTTGTAACTTTTACCGCTCTTTTTCAGTAAAATACCATGCAGTATAGTTTCGACTTTAAAACATCATTAATCTTACTATACCTTTAAGTAGATCACGAGCTAATGACCTACCTCTTCACAATACTCATATGCAATATAGCACAATACCTTTTGGGAAATATAGATTCAGAAAATACCGTTTTACACAAAACTACTTTTAACTTATAAAAAAACTGTCACGCCCCGCTTCCCAGAGTACGCAAGATTGGGCACGTGACATAGCCAACCATACTACCTGTGGGTAGGAAGTATCCATCTACAGTCATATTACGGCTGTAGAGATATCAAGAACAAGATAAAACTATTTAAAAACATGTCCATAATCCAGAATAACAAGAGTCAATAATAAATAAATGCGGAAGCAAATGATCCAATACAAATATAGGGTGTTTTTCGTCACCCCATTGAGATGGGAATACGCGCACGCGTCTCAGGCGTACTACAGATTCCCCCTGCCTAGGGTAGGCCGGGGTTTAATGATTGTGGGGATCCGAATCTCCGGCAGCCGCGGACTAAACTGCCGTTAATTATGTTAGTGTATATGCCCTAGAGGTCATTACTGTATCATACTGGTTTGTATATTACTTAATGGAAGCTTGGGATATTCACCTAGTATATACAATCTTGCTCAAAATAGTAGTATGCTACTTGGTTTGTTTCTACTTCAATGTGTACATGTGTTTATTTTATGATATCACCTATACGCATTAGTGGAGCCCTTAGGATCTTTGCTTGATTACCAGCGTTGTGATGGCAGTCACACTAGTGGGGGCTGGGTAATCTATAAGCACATCCTTATGCAGGTCCCTAGTCGCAGGACTATCGAGACAGGGCATCGATACTCCGGAGTAGACTAGCGCATGCGCTTCTCATCCCAGTGTGGGAGACGGTCTGTCCCACAGCCGTCAGTACGTCGTACTTGAGATAGTATGCGGGTGCTCGTTAGGTTACGAGTACACTGGACATGACTCGTCGGGAACTGACTAGTTGGTTTTATACCTATCGTCAGTTATCAGTTCCCAAGTGACATGAGTACAGCTTAGTCCGCTGACTTGACACTGGCACTTCGTCTCGAGTGTGTTCCCACTATACTTTGATTACTACCCTACCACGACTCAAAGGAGTCGTGCAAACAGGTGGTAGTTGGGTGCAGTCCCGAAGCACTTGGAGGCAGTGGCGATTAGACAGGATTCGTCTCTCCCGATATTGGGGGTTGACATCGCGCTGTGTCTAGGAGAGCCATTACACGAGTAGTCCCTGGTCAGGGCAAGCGAGATATACTGGTAGGCTTCCAGTGTTATCTCAGGGTGTTTTGGGCTTCACTCCGACACGACTTGTACCGCTGTTAGGGGACTGACGTTTACCACCCCCTAGGCCCGACATGCGATGTATCAGATGAACAGACCGGACTGTACGGAGACTGTCACATTCAGACTCAGTAGGAGTTCAGATGGGGTTCACCTCGTCAGTCTTCTTATCGGCATCTACCTGGGGACCGTTACGCACAGCTAGTGCCGCTTGCGGTCTGTGGTTAAACCCACTGCCAGCGTAGTGTCGAGTCTTTAGAGTCCCACACGGAGGGCTATTCGCCTCTGGGCAAAACAGAGTAGAGGTCGCATGGTTTTGCGACAGGGTTCGTTCTCATCCGCGCACCTGTGCACGTTTGGTGTCCGGACAGATATTACTAGCGTGCTCTGGTTTGAGCCAGATACTGGTATATGTTTTGGGGTTGATTTTATCTCTTAGTATTCATGTTCCTCGGAACAAGAATGCGGGTGTGTATGCACAGTTGATTGAGGCGGAAGAAGAGGTTTTTCATTAGGGTTTCGGAACGGGTGCGCATGCACAGTTGACAGTCGTCTTTTTCCAAACCCTAATGAATTAGTGAAATATCAATTAATAATAGTAATTAAATGAAATTGTGTCATGGTTGGTTTTGTTGACTTGTTGACCAAGGTTGACTTGTTGACCATGGTTGAAGGTTTGACCATCATCATTACATTACAAAGATGCTCTTTGATTCTAGCAAAATTCATTTAATGAATATGATGATAGTAGTCATTCCAAACCTTCCATAAACTATTTCATTTTAATTATTATTGTTAATTTGATAATTCTTTTCATATTTGTTATAGTTGTAAAATGAAAAGAGCTCATTCTATCATAACTCTTCTCTCTCCTCACTTCTTCTTCTTCCTCCTATAGTTCAAGGAGAATCCTTCTCATGTGTTGAGAATCCCTCTCCTTGAGAGAAAAACACCCCAAAGACACTCTCTACTCTCTCTAGGGTTAGAGGTTTAGCAAGCCGAAGATTCTAGTTCTCTCAAAGTTCGAGAAAGAGCCCGAAGGTTGAACCCTCAGGTGGATCCATCTTTGACGGAAGAAGGCGACGAGAAAGGCACCATCAAACCCTACAAAGATTTCAAGAAGAAGGAGTTCAAGTTAGGTATAACCTTTTATCCGAGTAGCTAACTCTCTTTAGCATGATAGCTAGTTTAGTTTAGAGAAGATCCCGACTCTGTTAGTCCATGTTGCTCCTTGCGCTAAAAATTTGATTTTTATACCGTTTCCGCCTCCCCGCAAGAACCGGGGTTAGCAACGTGGATTTACAGTGATATCAGAGCCTAACTAAACTTAAACCTGCTTTGTAGTAAAGTGTATGGAAGTTAGAACGGAAAAATCGCAAAAAAACCGGAAAATCAAAACCCTAACTTTCTGTTGAAATTTTTTGTGCTCTAAAAATAAAAGGTTTTACTCCTAAAATCGGCTCAGGGTTTTGTGAGAACACCCACCAAAAACGGTAGCCTGAATCCCTCAAACCACCGCGGTTCCGCGGCAATAGGTATGCATTTGCCGCGGAACCACCGCCGTTTAGGCTCCTCTCTCGACCGGGTTTGCTGCAGTGTTCTTGTGGTTGGGTTTTGGGATTTTTCAGATGGTTTATTTGTGCCCAGGTTTTCCAGAAAAGAAATTTGTTCGTAGGGGCCTATAAATCCGTATTTTTATCGAACTTCACTACACTTTGACTATAATGGTTATATCTGTGATGTTTATATGTATTGAACGTCGGCTAATCGCTATATGTCGATTAGTCGGGGTTATATATATCTGTGATCTGTGTTTAATAATGGTTTGTGTATATGAATGCGTTGGACTGTCGCGGGTGAATAGCCGGGGTGGATGTGAGATGAGTGTTTCTTTTTCTTTCATTCATTGTAAAATGTAAATTGATGTAATATTATTATTTGTATGGCCGCACAACCGGGTCGGGGTTATAGCCGTCATTGTATAATTCTTTTTACTGTTTTTGCTCCTAGGATAGACCCATGGAGGGGTGCACAAACTATCGGGTATCTCGAAATGCCGAGTGGCCTGCTCACGACGTTGAGGGAGGTTGCTCCACTTCGGGTACTTGGCAGGTAGTTTGCCGCACCCGTAGGGGTCTTGGGTGGGGTATTGGCTATTCACCGCGACCGTATAATCCGCTTTTCTTTGCAGGCTCGAAAGGATTGCGGATTCCTAGTATATCCAATGTATTCATCTGTGATTTGTAATGTCTATCATTGCTATATATATTAATAACTATTTAGGCGTTGCTTATGTTTTACAGCCGCGCTAGCCCAGCCCCCGCTCTGTCGTTAGTTAAGTAACCTAACGGGTGATGACGGGGCCCCGTGGCGAATGCGAATGGCATAAGCGTACGTCATATTTTGGTTGTTTTCTGCAATGGTAAGATTAAATGATGGGACGCATTAAAAGAACTAATGCAAGAATATCACGCATTAAAAGAACTAATGCAAGATAATAAACCAAGCTAAAGTCGTTGTAACACTTTCGAAAAACCACTCGGTTCTTTTCAAAACTAACTTTTAAATGCGGAGCTTGAGCCACTCCTTTTGAAAGCTATCTCGTTCCATCGATTATATCAAGTTCACTACGTTCACGGTTTAGCCAAAACCATTCGTAACCCTCCGTCGTTTCACATGAATAGTCAATAGTATTCAAGCTATGTTTGTTGGCCAAAGTCAAGGCATAGTGATTGGTAGCTATTGGGTATTCATGTGTAGCATAGATAGATGCGTTGATTTGGAACAGTCGTACTACTTTGTTGGCCAAAGTCAAGGGTAGGTACGGGTGGATTCAAATTAACCTGGAGAACGACGGGCAGAACTTGACATGTGACTTATGATTTGTTGGCCAAAGTCAAGGTCATAAGAGCATGGGGCAAAAATCCACATCGGGAGTTTCATAAGTACTGAAACTTGCTATATTTGCATATCATTTGGAGTGTGATGATTCTGGTAGGATTCCTTCAGTTTCATCACGCGATGATATTTGGATCCCGATCCTACTGTGAGTATATGCTACTCCTCGGGAAATTTCTCACTAAACGATCAATGCTATAAACCTAGTAGGTGCCTAGAAAGGTGTTAGCGGGGCTACGCCCCCAGGGAAAAGATGTTCTTAAATTAAGGAACTTCGCGAAAGTGTTGGAAAATCTCCCTCGAAGTACCGATACTGGCCTGGCTGAACGGTTAAGCAAGTATTGTGCGGTGGGATTGATCCCGACTAATTCTTCTTTTATGGTTTGAGGAGGGATTCGAGAGACAGTGGGAGCCATCCTGTTTAGACAAACTAAAAACCATTCTAAACTTGCAAGAGTATCGTGCTGAGTGTTTCTTCTCTCTCTCCTAATTGCAGCGACCAATTGACATGACTGGACTTAAGTTACTCCTAGATAAAAACATACTGACAGGGCCAAACTACAAAGATTGGCTCAGGAATGTCAAAATGGCAATCACTTACGACAAGCTGGGGTATCTTCTTACCACCAAAGCTCCCCCCGTCCCAGGTCCCACCTTCAGCGTCGCAGATAAGGAAATCCGTAAGACCTGAGAGATTGATTGCGCGAAGGCCAAGTGCCTCGTGCTTGCCACTATGGACAATGAACATCAGAGGAGGCACGAGAATATGGACCTAGAATCCATATTTCTCCATACAAAAGAACTGTATGGAGAGCAGTCTCGTATCGCAAGATACGAAGTGTCGAAGAAGTTATTTTCGGCAAGGTTGGCCGTCGGATCATCGGTAGCGGAACACGTGCTTAAGATGATTGGCTACATTGAGGAGCTCGCAGAACTTGGGACCACGTTAGAGAGTGAGCTCTATACGGACTTGATTCTCCAGTCCCTTCCTTCCACTTACGCCCAGTTTATACTGAACTTCAACTTGCAAGAAAAGGAAGTTGAACTTTCAGAACTCCTCAACATGCTGAGGAGCGCGGAGGGCACCCTACAGAATGGTAGGGAAACACCCACTTTGGGAAATATAGATTCAGAAAATACCGTTTTACACAAAACTACCTTTAACTTATAAAAAAACTGTCACGCCCCGCTTCCCAGAGTACGCAAGATTGGGCACGTGACATAGCCAACCATCTACCTGTGGGTAGGAAGTATCCATCCACAGTCACATTACGGCTGTAGAGATATCAAGAACAAGATAAAACTATTTAAAAACATGTCCATAATCCAGAATAACAAGAGTCAATAATAAATAAATGCGGAAGCAAATGATCCAATACAAATGTAGGGTGTTTTTCGTCACCCCATTGAGATGGGAATACGCGCACGCGTCTCAGGCGTACTACAGATTCCCCCTGCCTAGGTTAGGCCGGGGTTTAATGATTGTAGGGATCCGAATCTCCGGCAGCCGCGGACTAAGCTGCCGTTAATTACCCCTCACCTTTGGGGCGAGAGAACCTCCGATTGACGGGTTAAACTGGTCATGCGAACTCAATGTGCAGTGTGCGTGTATTTTGTTTTGAAAGGGGGTTTTGGATATATCGGGAGCCACGCAGAGTTTTTTTGAGGGGAAGAGTGTTGCGGAGTATGTGTATGTGTAAATATGTATACATATGTCTATATATATGTACATACATAAAATGAGGGGGAAAAGACATCCAAAGGATGCGTGGGGCAGCACCTTGGGCGCTGTGCGCCTAGGTGCTGTGCGCTCAGGCACTAGAGTGCCACGTGTCGGCACGTGGGCGCTCTGCGCTTGAGCGCTAGGCGCTTGAGCGCGAGCGCGCCACGTGTCGGCATGGGGGCGCTCGAGCGCTTGCGCTGGAGCTCGAGCGCGCCACGTGTCGACACCGGGGCGACTTGCGCTCGAGCGCTTGCGCTTGAGCGCGAGCGCGCCACGTGTCGGCACGTGGGCGCTGTGCGCTCGAGCGCTGAGCGCTGGAGCGCAAGCGCGCCACGTGTCGGCACGCGGGCGCTCTGCGCTCGAGCGCCGGCGAGAAAAAGAGGCTTTTAGCCTAAAAAAGATTTCTCGAAAGAGAAATCGGAGAGGAGTTGGACTCCTGAGTGTGTTTTTGGGGTTAATGGAATGGGTTCTTCTTCTTCCTCCTGTTGTTTGCTGAATCTTGAAGATCAAGAGATGTGAGATCTCAAAATCTCTCCTTTTTGAGATCTGATGACAGATCTATGTTCCCCTTTGTGGGTTTTGTGGTGAAAAACTAATTTGTTTTATAAAAAGAAGAGTAAAACTCTTGATTTAATTCAAGAGAAAAAGAAGGTTTTGGAACCTTGAAGGAGAAGAAAAGATCTCAGATCTGGAAACTTTTTAGAGAGAGAAAAAGTTGTTGGGATATTTCCATTATCCTTGCCTTTATAGGCCATACACTTACACATAGCCCCTTGGGCTTCACAAAATGGCATTTTGCCTATCCCATGGCTCATGTGCCATTTCTTTTTTGCACATAAGCTATGGGCTTTACAAAAATTTGGCTTTATGCCTATTTTTCTTACTTTTATCCATAAAAATGGAATAAAATAAATACAACAAAATTGCTTATTACAAAATTTTTATCTTGGCGTGGGGGAAGGCCGGCCGCTTCATGTTTCGGGCTCGACCCGGGCATAGGCCCACTGGATCTGGACTTGGGCCCACTTGGCTTGGGGTTGACTTTGATTTTGACTTGGTCAACCGGGGTGTAAATTTTTACCCCAACAACAAATAACTGAAAGGTATGTCCCATAATGCGGGCTCACATCAGGAAATGAATGTAGGAAATAAAACTAACTACTACTGAACTCACAGCTCAGCCTGCTGGCTGAAGTACTCCTGCTCGGACTGCGACAGTAGTACAGAATCTGGGCCATGCAAAACCTAGACGTCAGCACGTCATATCAACCAATAATATAATATGAACAATGTAACAGGCAATGCAAAATAAACATGAATAAAGCAATAATGTGAAACAAGCAGTGCAGGGTAGTGCGCAGTGGGTAACTAAACAGTTCTATCAAGTTTTCTAGTTTAAAGTCTTTGAAATCAATTGATGAATCGTCGATGTAACTCAATAGTATCCCGTGCATGCCCGGGACCATGGTCAAGATCCTCGGGGCTGAATCCGAGACGTGTCGCTAGGCAGTAACAGGTAGCAGGATGGGCGAGTGATGTCAACATCATCACTCCGGGGCTGGCCGAGCCCGTAAGACTGATCAGAACAGGTATCGAACTGTTGAGTTACAAGTCGGTTTCACCTTTGATTTCCCCATACCCCCAAGTTATGTATGTCAGGTCAGGTATTCAGTAATCAAGAACTAATACCAACACAGGATCTGGTAAAAGCAGGTTTGTCTGGATAGACAATAGGAACGATCCATGAGGACTACATGTCAGGTTTGTTAGCATTAGGCACGAGATCAGGTAACAGGTCGAGTCATGGTACATCAAGTCAAGTCAACAGTATACGGTACCATGTCAGGTGTATCGATATAAATATATGTGTAGCAATGACCGGTCAAGATGTAAACAATATCGTGAGTATGCTCCCAATCGGATATATAATCGAACAGGGTATTAACAACAGGAAATAAGCAATGAATTAAATAATAATAAGCAGTTTCATTCAATCACAAGAGTGCAGTAACACAGTGCAGCCGTTTAATTATATTAACAGGTTTGAGCACCCTTAGCGGTGCAATAGTTTAGGTATCGATGCAATACAGTTATATCAAGCCTTTGAATACGAATGTCCGAATGTAATAGAACTATATGGGTAAGTGCTACCATCTATTAAACAGTGAAATGTGATTAAACAGTTAGACTTGGTTAATAGGTTTAAATTGGCAAACTGTAAATTCTATGTTAACGGTAAAATGATATAATGCCATACTGCAACCAAAATGGGAAACGACTATACCAGGTTAAGTTTTTCAGGTCTAGGGTGTCAATACATTTATAAATATATTATATAGCATGTAGTAAGGGGTAGTTGCCTCGACGGGTCTCGAACCGGGGAAAAACAAAACATAACGTCGGCGGGGAAACTCGCGACGGAAGCACGGTTCACGGATTGAACCCAAACAACGAACCAAGAACTATACGGGTCAGAGTACTCTGCTGGATCGTTGGGACATGTCGCCGGCACGGCCGGATTCCGGCGAGCACAAAAACAATAAATAGGGCTTCGAATAGGTATGGATCTTGGAAAGAAAGAAATGACCAGAGAATAAGAAGATGGGGGAATACTTGCTGGTCCAGAGGGCACTAGCAACGACGGCAAGATCGACGGCGGCGAGAACGGCATCTCCGGCGATCTGCAGAAAGATCCAGCCGCAGGTTTTCAGTTCTGGAAAAAGAGGATAGGAGAGGTGAGGTGGAGAGACACTTACATGGTGTTCCGAGGTGGTTGAGGTTCGTCGGTGACGGCCAGGGGCGGCGCAGATGGTCGCCGGTGACGTTTCAGGCGACCCAGAGAAGTTGCGGGGTAGCCGAGAGTCGCTGTCGTGCAGGGTGCGCGGGGGAAAGAAGACAAGGGTTGAGGTTGAGAGGAGGAGGCGGAGGCGAGGGTGACGGTGACGCTGGCGCCGGCGTCGGGGCTGCGGCGGCGACGGTGACGGTGGCTAAGGTTGAGGCGCGCTGGGTTTTCTGTGTTCATGGTTGAAAAATATGGAGGAGAGGGAATATATATGAGGGAGAGAGAGAAAGAGATAATGGAGAGAGAAATTTGAGAGGTTAGAAAGAGAGAGAGACGTGAGATATATAGAGAGAGAGAGTTAGAGAAAAATAGAGAGATCTGTGATGGGTTAAAGTGAGGCCCAGGGAAGAAAACTAGCCTCGCGATTGGCTAAGCGAAATTTAGGGGGTTTAAAATATATTAAAAGATTTTAGAGATTTAGTATAACAGTAAGATTATATATATATTAACGAATATATTATGGTTTTTAAATTATAAAGATTTGGGATTTTGGCGCTAAACAAAACATTTCCAAATCGTGTCCGGGTCGGGTCCAAAAATTCGAAATTTAAATAATAGGATTTTAAGCGGGTTCCAAATTTTAAAATGAGGTGTTTTATGATTAAAAAGCATACCCCCAATACGGACACTTGTACGTGCGCGTAGCCGTCCAAACTCGCCCGTTTCACCGAACGGGACGAGAACTCGATGCATGGACGCTACCACAAGGTTAGGGGTGTCGAGTAGGCCAAGATAGATATTTTTAATTTTATTTTAGATGCTAAAATTTGTTATATACAGAAATGACTTTGCCAGAGAGAATTTTACAGTAAGTGACAAACAGGCAAGCTAAATGAAATAAGTACCATCTAATGCTCAACCAATAACAGAAAATAGTAGTATTGGGCTCGGGTGTTAACAAAACATTTCTACAAAATTACGTATTTTTACAAATTTTTGCAAAGCGCCGCTACAACCCATTTTGGGGAATCTGACTGGAATGGTGCAGATTATCGCACATCCCTGAGTTTAGTAGTGCGAGATGCAGACCTCCGCAAGGAGCATTCGGTCTCGAAAGATTTGAAATACAAATATCTTAAGAAAATGAGATTTCTAGAAAATAATAAAATTATTTTTATAAATATATATATATATATATATATATATATATATATATATATATATATATATATATATTATCAAAATATGTATTTTTGATATAATATAAATATTCCAATTTTTCTAAATCAAAATGATCACTTTACATGAAAACGCCATGAAATTCCATACAAGTTCAATATTACAGTTAAATACCCTATATTATGAAAAAATATGTTTATTCACTAGAAATGTCACAAATATAAAATCCACAACTATGAAAACTTTAAAGACGATAATTAAATACTTGAGGTGTATTTTGTAAATTATATAAAATTATTTTTATATAAAACCCCCTCAAGTTTTATAAATTACAATAAGGACCCTAGTAAATATAGGTTTAAACGGGACCAATCTCTTGAGCCTCAGGGAGCCGGAGAAGTGGGTGCTTGCCTATCTAAAGTAGACAACTTAACAACGGTGTTATTAATACGATAATCGTTTTTGAAAAAGACATAAATACTACTGCCCATGTGCAGCGGGTACCGATAATATCAAAACCTAATCCAGGACTTCAATTTCTCTTTCTAATTGTTCTGACTCAGACTGAGTCTCATTATAATAATCTGATTTGAATATGATTTAAGTACAATCTATAATATTACAATTCAATATGAATCCATGAATGCATATATTCAATCTATATTGACTCAACCGAACCATGGATATACTTCCATTTACATGGTTCTCCAGTTATATCCATGATTCTCCAGTTACATCCATTTACTGATATTATGGTTTCGGCAAGTCATCCAATTATACAATCCATATTACAAGACAATACAAGTCTTCCATTTACATTTACAAAACGGTACAAACAACACATTTACAATCCATCTATACAAGACAATACGATTTACAATACAATATAACAATGCAATCAAGACATCGCGGGATTTTTAAGGGGTGGATTGGTATGAAAGGTGTTATAAGTGGCGTGAGACTGTAAAATTTAAAACACCTAACCTATATTTCCATTG
Source organism: Agapanthus africanus (assembly GCA_030015575.1). NCBI lineage: Eukaryota > Viridiplantae > Streptophyta > Magnoliopsida > Asparagales > Amaryllidaceae > Agapanthus > Agapanthus africanus. The sequence goes on from JASDDO010000014.1 coordinate 15,508,277, forward strand.
CTGTTGTACCGTGGCATAAACGGTTCCTTGTACTACACTTGCCTCTAGTCTTTGGCATATAGAGACTACTCTCATATACAATGGTATTCTTCTGTACCAAGCTACAAACAATAGCGTTAATACTAAATACAACATTATAACAATATAATACAACTTTAAAAGTTACACTCTCTCTCTGTCTATTCTACTTCTCCCTTATCTTTAAAACTTACCGAGCGATTTGTTCGCTGACGACATTCCTTCTCTTTCTTCTTTGAAATGTTGTCAGGTGGATCGAACGCACTAGAGCACGAGACCATTCAGGAGCATTCGGAGCATGCCCTTGAGCAGTACACTGAAAACCCAGAGTTGTAGCCACTTGTACCTATTTCATTTCAGTACTTTCTATTTCTGTTATGCCACCGTTTAGGCATTGTTTTCATTCAAATGTATTTACTTTTCCATGCATTGTAAAAAGAATGTTAATAAAAAAGTTGTTGTTTCATTACATTTGTCTCTTGTGTATATCTCTTTTATATTGCTTAGTTAAGCTTAGCGTCTGAGTAAATACGTAGCGGCCAGTCCCATCCCCTTCGCCGTACACCAGGAAGCGGGGCATGACAAAGTGAGAGCGAGACGAATCCTACCTTTTGAGACAAGTGAAAGGAACGGGACGAAATTGTCGAGCGGCGCCTTAACGCGAATATCTCCTTTCTCAGATTTTTCTTGAGCACTTGGACGGCACCGTAATGTAGGAGACGAAGACAACGATAATTTTTTCAAAATTTTTGGCCGATTAGATTGTGAGAAATTCAAATTGGAAATGGCGGGTATTTATAAGGCTGAAAAATTTAGACCAAGCCAGATCATGCACCGCCGTTACGCCAAACACACAGCCATTACGCGTGTTTATCTCGACCGTTGGATCAAAGGATCCAATGGTCCCCGCTCACGCATGTGGGCGTAAGTCGCCAATATGGGCACACGCCTGGACGTGCAGGCGCGTAGTCCCTACGAGGCCCCTCATGTAGGGCGTCCTCAGCCATTGGATCTCGGGATCCAACGGTCCCCTTTTCCCTCACCTTTTTATTTTTTTCCCTTTTTTTTTAAAACAAAATTGTTTTCTTAAAATAGGATTTTTATTTAGAAAAATTATTTTAAAATAGTTAAAAATATTTGGGAAATTAGAAAAAATTTAGAAAAATCTATATTAATGTTTTCTTCCTTTTGTAATAAGATTTGGTCAAAAATAACTTTCTTTTTCCGGTATTAAAAATATCCCATAGATCTTTATCCTTTTCTAAAACTTCAAATTAAATATTAAAAATTATAATTATTAGTCTTAAATATAGAACAACCTTCTAAAAGTGTTTTCCAATAAATGCGGTATTAAAAAAATATCTTGACTCAGGTAAAATTTTTATAAGAAGCCTTTATTATATATTTGAAAAACATATACGCTACATATTTATTATCTCTATATATCTCTCTATATAATACAAATATCTCTATATATAATGCAAATATCCATGGTAAAAGATCTACCCTTCTCCTTTTTTCTAGAAAAATATAAAAAATGAAAAAAAAAAATCATCATCTCTCAAGACTTCCACATCATCTCTTTCATCTTTCAAGCGCTCCACCTCATCCCCTTTTTTAAAAATAAATAAAAAATACTCTAGAACCCTTCACATTTCTCTCTCTTCCCTTCTCAAATTTTTTTAATCACACTGCATAAATTCTAGTGTTTTTAATTGTAATATGCAATATGACACATGCTTGAATAGGATTGAAAATTGGGAAATTTCATCAAAACCACCATGTACTAAGGTCTATATGCTCAAAGTCACCCTGCCGCCGATTTTGTACAAAGAAACCCTTGTCGTTTTCCTCCGACACGCATGATCTCCCTCCGACCCTCTGCCGTTAAAATTTAAATTTTTTAAGTTCAAATATTTTTTTCCCCTCCCAAAAGTGTCATTTTATCCCCTTTTAACAGTATATTACATTGTATTTTAGTCATTCCATAATTGAAATTAACAGTAGGGATTGAGTGTAACAGAGTAAAACGCCCGGGGGGGAGGGGAGGGGTTCTGTACACAAAATCAACGCCATGATAGTTTTGGACACAGAGAGCATAATACAATATGGTTTTGCTGAAATTTCCCTTGAAAATTTGTGTGGGCCCTTCATCAACAAAATTTAATTATCTTTCTCGAAAATGCCATTATGTACTAATGATGTTTGGTGAATATGAATATGATTGGGTCCTGTAATTTTGATTTAATTTAGCTCCATAAATACAACGTAAGTATGGCAATTTTATAGTATTGCTTAGCAAGTTTGAATTCTGGTGTCACTTTCTTCTCTTAATTAAGGGGGAAAAATTAGTTGAAAAATTACAAATGCTGCCCCTTTTGGTTTATGAAGACTTAAATGAACAATCTCAATATTTATGCATCGCATAAAGATGATAAATTAGATATGCCCAATTTCACCATCTATTGACACATTTTTATTCTACTCAACGCGGTGCATTTTACATATCGATGCTATTTATTTATAATTTATATACAAGTCCGATATATTTAACAAATTTTACTTTTCCCAAAATAATTAAACAACGTTTTAGTTATATATATGGTTCCAAAAAAAAAATTAAATTATAATATAGGCCTATAATGGTTTCATCCTCGAACTAGTGCACGTGCAATATACTAGTTTTGAATATAAGCTGAAAATTCTCTTTTAATAGGAAAATAGTTAACCTTTAAAAATATTTTGGCTTCGATCCCTTTTTGTAATAATCAGAAACTAGTAAGCTCATCTGGAAACTGGAAAGGATAATGGCTCCAGTGTTTGCAATTATTAATATTTCAAATACAAAGGTGAGTTGCAAACTAAAAATATTGGAGTCTGTTGTCATCTTGAAGCATATATATTTTTTGTTTTTTAAAGAGGATTTCAAAAGTTTTGTTGGTCGGTGGTGGTGATGTGAGCACGAGCTGGCTACCAATTTCGCATTTGATAATTTTTTGTCATAAAGAAAAATAAATAAATATTCCCATTTGATTTAAATTATTAAAATTAAAGTTCTGCAGCTCAGCAGTCACCTTCATTTGTTCAGTGTCGGTAAACACTACTGTATAACAAAATGGTTTTAAATCTAAATTTTTGTTTACCTTTAGATATGATCCAAGAAGTTTGGCCCTACTCAAATTATTCATCATTCCATTAGTTGCTCAAAATTAAAATTTTGTTTTGGGCTTTGTTTGTTTTCGGCTTTGTTTATTTTTTAAACTCCATTTCTGATATATATATATATATATATATATATATATATATATATATATTCACAAATTGTTCGACAAGTTCTGAAGTATCAAAGTTTTGTAGAGAAAACGACCGATTAGAATTGAGTTTTCAAACTTATCTTTTTATGAAGTTGAAGCAAACGATAAACAGTTTCAAACCACAGTTTCTATGGCTGCAACGGTATTTATTAGATGTTGTAATGGTTACTTCCACTTATATTGGTTCATCGGACATGAAAATATATAATGTTTATAACGAATTAATTTATATATTTATGCAAAACAAAGTCAGCATGTTTTAAATTAGAGCTTTTTACTAAAAAAGCCCTATCATACTTCGCTGATTACTAAAAATTATCTCCATATTTCGTATAGACCTATGTACATTTAAATTGCACTAAAAGCCTCCTAACATGACAAAAAGAGAACCTTTTTGGTATCTTCCATTACTCCGTTAGTAGGCTAACAGTGAGTATCGGGTTAGGGTTTTAAAACCATCACAACTCTTCTTCTTTTCTCAAAATTCCTAAATTTTTCATCGAATTGGCTTTAGGATTAGGGTTTCTATGAAAGATCTCTCAAATTGATCAAGAAAATCGGTTCATCTTTCTCAACCTTCTCCAGCAACGAGATTGTCGAGTGTCATTGTCCATTCAATTGCAAGTTTTCAATTCATGAAAATCTCATTAGAAAGGTGAGCGATTTTTGAGTTACGCTGAATCACAATCTCCAACCAAACGAGAATATAGCTTGTTTCTATGAGAATGATACCTACTAAATTGTAATAGAACAGCTCAAACACAGGTTACATCTCCATCTTTCTAAAGGGATGCTAACTTCTGATCAAAAACTAGTACGAGGGGATTTTTAGTGCAATTTAAATGTATGGGGGCCTTTTAAGTAGATAGAAAGTATAGAGGAGCTTTTTAGTAATTAACAAAGCATAAGGGGACCTTTTAGTAAAAAACACTTTAAATTATTTATGTTTATCATCAATAATTGTTCCTTACTGTCATACTTATCATGTGTGATAGAAACCCAAAACTTTTTGGATGCACTTCAGGATATTTTCCACCCTATTAAATGAAATCCTACTGGTTCTAATCATAATAATGGATGGTTGCATGACTTTTTCCCTGCTTAATTTGTCAATCATGGATTTATGTTTAAGTAATTTTTGAAATTTAATAAATAATTATATAGAGGTCGATTTCCCTGCTTAATTTGTCGATCATGGATCTATGTTTAAGTAATTTTTGAAATTTAATAAATAATTATATAAAAGTATATTAAAATTGACAAAACCTATCTTGTATTATCTGTTATGACAGTAGTATTGACACCGTCGCAATGATGCATGTGATTAAATTAATAAAATTTAAAATAAGATTTTGTTAGGTTTTCAAGAAGTTTGTTGAGGGTGGATTTCCAATTTGTCATAATTGTTGATGTTTTCCCCTAAATAATTGCTTTTAGATATTTTTGTTTTGAAGCTATTTTTGAGCCTTTCACATATCTCTTCTTTATAATGCAAATACCCACTTGATGAGATGGACACCCTTCCCTTTCTCTAAAATTCAAAGAAAAAAGAGAAAAATTCTTTTCTTCTAGGCCTTCCACCTCATCATACTCTTCTGGTAGCGCCTCCACCTCATCAAGGAAGAGGACAAAAAAAATGATGCCTTCTAATATGAATTTACACATAAGCCCTCAATATTTACAAATTTACACATATACTCATTCTCACTTATATGAAATGCACATTAACACAAAAACGCTCATTATTTACAAATTTACATATATACTCATTCTCACAATATGAAATATTACATTTGACACGTGCAACGCACGAGCACAAGTTCTAGTTGATTTTAAAGGACTTTACAATATCACAGGAATTGGTGACGTGGACCATAAAAGATCCAAGGATATTTCTAGTTTTCCTAAATATTCATTTGAATCAAACTTGAAAATTCTAGATATAAACAGACAAAGGTGGTCGTAGATCAGGTATTCACTCCTCCCTTGCCGCTACTACCAGCTCGAGGCCTATTGTCCACGAAGGTTGATCTCTTAACTGGCTTTGGAAAGGCATATCTTGACTATTCGAAAACAATGGATTGGTTCTCTTACAGTTCAATTCCAGATGAAAAAGAAAGCCCATTACTCCTTCCAATATTCATTGCCTCTAGACATTATTTACTTCTAGTTTAGGCATTCGAAATATCTTAATATGAGAGCATGGTCGCTTTCTCTATTTCGCAGCATCCACAGTGCGTATATGTCTTGCCACAATATATATGGTAGCCATAAGCAAATTCGATTGTGTATATGGACAGTTATTGGGAACGAAAAATACTATAAGTATTTGATAAAAGACAAATACGGATACGGATATAAAATCAATGTTCAAAAAAATATACATAATCAATTCATTACTATATCTGTTAGCGATATGGAACAGATATAAGTGTTACCGTACCCATATCCTGTTACTATTGGCGAGTGCGGATATGGATAGTTATCAGAAATAGAAAATCGCTATCCGTGAACCAGCTCGGATTATTTGTATGCCCAATACATTCCAACCACATATCCTGCTATTTTTCTAGTTATAATAATAAAGCGGTTCCACTCATTTCTATAATAATAAGTTTGATTTGTTAGAGATTTCCTTTTTGCCGTTTCGGAAATAACGGCAGATTGCTTGCTGATTTGGACAGGCTATCACTGCTGGAGGCCCAAATAAAGGCAAGTTAAAACCATATACATCTCGACAAAGCCCAGACTCGATCTATATCGCCAAGCCCATGTCTTTAGACCCAAGACAACCCATCTTCAAATTGTCTGGCCCACACCTTGCTCTAATTTGCATAACACGATTCTTTTAGTCCAACATCGGAATTTTAAAGAGAGTGCAAGGGCTCAAGGATGATTGGCATCTACGAAGCAGTATCCTTTAAGCTTCTACAATTGGAAAAATCACTACTTCAATTCATCGGGTTAGCATTGAAATACTGCTAGTAGATTTGTTATTGTAGATTCTTCTAAACCAAAATTAAGTCGGTAACTACTTTCTTTTAATCAAAAGTCCAAAAAAAATGGTTTTCCTTATCGGCTAAGATAGGTGAGTTGTCTGACACCCTTATAAACCTAATTTTTTTTAATTAACGTTAATCTCGATCCCAAAGCTTGGGTAAAAATTCATGTCCTTTTTTAATCGGGCATCCTTATCGAACGTATTTTAATTAGCGGTAATCTAGTCCAGTGGATGCCATGCGGCCTCCATCCCAGAGCTTGGATAAAAATTTATGTCTTTTTTTCGGCTGGCATCCTTATCGAACTTGCACAGGTTGAATTACGTTATACAATATAGTCAAATTGACCACACTTTACATAGAAAAACCAATTACTTAATCATCTTACTCAAAAAATAGGGGCCACAATGACAAAAAAAAATCTTTTTATTTGCAAAGAGAAGAATAATTTCTTTTTCCTTTTATTTGGGGGGGGGGGAGGGGGGGGATATAGAATAATTAAGTTGATGGTAGGAATGGACTCCATATACAATACCACTTAGACAAGGCTATATCAATGGAAAATTATAGAAAATATATATATACAATGATATATTTTAAGCTTCCAACATTCATCTGCAACAGATATTAATCCTACTTTTTTCAATGTGCCCCCTCGTTTCTCTAATTGATTTCGTCCCGTCGGTAATTTGGAGACGAAAGTTTTGCCGCACGAGCTGTCTCCAATTGGTTAGCATCTGGCCACAAGTTGACAAATACCCTATTTCTCTAACATGAGGCTAATTCTTTCCTCGTATTCAATAACTCAATATGCATATTGAGTGGAGCAAATCAACACTTTAATTATAAAGACAAAATGAGAAGCAGCCCATGAATACAACCAAGTGATCCTCAACGCATTACCCACTTAATCGAAACAGAAATTAAATAAGAATACGTAAATTAATAATAATTCAGTGCATGGTGCACCAAACTTGTGCTCGGCTTTTCAAGCTTAATTACTAGTATACTTTACATATAGAACTAATTAAAGCAAGTGTATAATTAATTGGTATAAGATAAATATTTCAAAATTATAAAAAGTGCATGCATATGCGCTTATTTGATGTACACCACAAGCATTCATGGGTTTAGCTCAAAAAGGAGCAGCAAGTGGTAAAATAAGAGGCTTGCGCGTGCATGCATGCGGCTGATTATTAGGGCGAAGCCCAAGTGTTCACTGTGAACTTTTTGGTAGATAAGGGGAAACTTCTTCTTTCTCGTGATAGCTCATCTTTTTTCTAAATTTTTTTGGGGGGAAATGGCCGGACTTGATGTTGGGGAACTCGATCCCCGCAAATCATAGAGAACACAAGATAGCATACAGAATACAACAAAGAAGAAGAAATAGCAACCAGATATAACGTATTGCCACCGTTTCGGCCTAGTCCATGGGGCAATTGCAATCATCTCACTCAGGATTTCATTATAATTAGAGAATAACATACAAGAGATATTCACTCATCTCAACACTCTAATCATCACGCTTCTCCCTCTATTGTTCTCTCCACAAGAGAGAGAGAGAGAGAGTGAGAGAGAACAAACCCTCTTTGATTCTACATTTTTGTACACCCACAACAACTCCTCTCAATAGGAATAAATACAGTGTTAACAACCGAACTCTACCCATCATCCATTGGTAGCCCACACCAATGGATGTCCCGGCATAAGACCCGAGACCAAGTTGGACTCCTTTTAGATGTGTAAACGGATACGAGACAGATCCCAACACTTGACTCTATTCCAAGTTAAATTATTTAAAGTCAATTGATCTATGGAAAATTACATGGGTCTCTTTTTATTGGCATCAGAAATAAATTACATTATGCCCAGGTAATATTGTTTCATAATTTTAACTAGTTTCCATAAATCAAATTAGCTGTTAATTATTGAATCTATTTGGTACCTTTCTACAATTAAGTCTATTTTGCAAGTAAATTTACCAAATATCTAGTCGTATAATATATATCTAGTCGTATAGGGTACATGAAAAGAATCCAAAGTAATTGTACAGACGTAAGAAATTTTTATTCCATATAATTTCACCCGTCCTGTTTTGAACCTCTCAACCCATCTTTCGATTAAAGTTTGGACTTGATACCCACGAACCGTAACCCTATTGCCGAACGAGTCACCATTGATACACCGGAGAATATTAAGATGAGCCGCTGCTCAGCTTTTCATACAAAAGCACCAATCTTGCATTGCATGCATCATCAACTTATAATGTCCCAGACCATTCTATTTGCTGTATATATAGAGACTTCAGTAATCTCAGGGGTGCAAATTAATGAAGAACAAAATGCATGAGTTGTCATCCACTGTATTACCTACACCCAAAATTTCTAATAATCAATTAATTTCGTGATTGTTTTTTCTAAGAGATTAGGCGAAGCCTGATAATCTCTATATCACTGGACCTCATGATATCACTATTTGGAAAGTGGAAGCAAAATTAATTGATATATTGATTCCAAGTTGAGCTCAAGCTAATCAGATTGATTATCAAAATGTGCATGCCTTTGTTAAGAGCCAATTAAAGGCAAGAGAAATATTATAATCGAGAGCACTAATTAATTAATCTGGGTGCTTGTCTTAGGTACATTGCTCTATCATATATATGTAGTTTAGTCAATCTGTCATAACATTGAACAATAAGTTAGTTTGGTGCATTCTTTTAAATTCTCGACTTTTGCCAAAATTATATTTGTACCTAGAGCTTCTCCTTTTAAAAGAAAGTACTTTTTGTACCAGCAGCCTGCAAAAAGCACTTGGCATTCTATAATTACCCTCGGTTAGTAGGAAAAGTATTACTCTCCGTTCAATCTATACATATCGTCGTCTTTGTCGTCGTATTTGACATCTTGCTCCCCATCTTTTATTTTAAGAATCCTCAAATTAATACTTAGGCATCTTATTCATTCTTCTTTTCTTTTTCTTTTTTTTTTTTGGTTTTGAGTAAACTTAGCATATCCATGTTTAAGAATGAGATTCCATATATGTTGTTTTCTTTATATTGCGAAATTTTGAATTCGATTAATCCTGAAATTAGTACATATGCTGCTCCTTCTTTTTCGTAATAATAATCAAGGGATTCATTCATTATTATTTCCAATCATTTATGATCTTTAAATCATAAATTCTGACCCTTTCTGGCATGATAAATTATTCAGGAAAAAACTCTTCTCTAATTAGTCTCTTCTTCCTCAGCTCTCTAATCCCTCTCTTTTTGTTTCATGTTCCTCCTTTGAGAAAACACAAGTATACATACCGAGACAAAACAAGTTACTGAGTGAACAAACTTAGGATAATTAACCGCATTAATTATAATTTCAACTAAAATAAAATTTATTCAAGCCCTAATTTTTTTTTTTATCTTTTTCTTTAGCGGTGTTACTGAGTAAACAAACTTAGGTATATAGTTTTTTCGTCAAAAAAAACTTAGGTACATAGTCTGTGCATCTGACTCTGATCCATACTATGCCTTTTTTTCCTGAAGGTAAAGCACTGGTGATACCACCATGTTTCCACTAAGCATCAATAGTTTAAGCTAATTAAGCTAATGTTTAAAGTTTTCTTTCTACAGGGCCAGAATACTGTATAAAGAGCTAGTATTAAGTATCCTAGATTTTTGCACATACGAATGATGCACGTACATATAAATTAGAATGCCTATTGTCTTTTTTAGTATATGCTCTTGGTCTTTACTTGTTATATTGGTTGCATATTCGAATTTATTACATTCTTAAATTTCAAGCAAATAAGGAATGAAATAGAATATAATAAAATTAAAGGACACGTATTAAATTTTAAAAATTTAGGAGGTTATATGTAAGTTTTGCACTTAATTTCCCTTTATTAAGGAGGAGGGAGGGAGGATACTATGTGATGTGAATACTCGCATGAACAGAGAAATTGTCTATTTTTGATTTTTTTTCCTTGGAAAAAGGAGATCGGGACACGTGGCATCCGGTTTCTAGGTATAACATTAAAGATACTCGTGTTTTGATAAGTGCAAAGCACGTGATCGTATTAGAAAAAATATTGAAAAGATAAATGGATTTTTTGTAATATAACTGTCACGCCCCACACCCCAAAATACGGAATACAAGGGGTGACAAGGTCAGCTATACTCCTACGGTCAAGAAAATATCCTGCCGTAGTCACACTTCGGCTTCTAGAATTACGTGGTAATCAGTAATCATAGCACAAGTAATGAGAAATGCAGTCACTAATTCTATCAAAACAGATGTAAAACTAACCAGATAGAATTAAAGAAAAGGATAGCGCTGATATCGCTAATCTATATGTCCGCAGTATTCTCAAGGTAAGACAGATCCTGATTCGAGCTAAGTCCACTTTTCACTCTGAGAATGCATACTCAGGTCGTCAGAGCAACACAATAGCAATATATACATATATAAGGTGCAACGATGATAAACATAAAGCAGTAAGCATAGAGTAATGACGCGGGTATGAAATAACCAGTACATGTAACGTTAAAGCAGGTGTATCAGATCAGTAATCAATCCAATGTCAATGTCACTAAAACTATCAGTCTTTAAGTCCATGTCGCCAAACTTATTGTCAGTCCAAGTATGAGCGTCAGCCACCGCAGAAGTATCCCCAACCCAAGGGTAAGCCTCAGGGACAAGAAAACACGGGCCTAAATCACGATCAGTAAGAATCGGAAACACTATCAGCAACAAACCCCGAAATCACTAAATATGGCGGCAGTGGGACTCATGAGATTCCGTTGATCAAACTCACATTCAAACTACCCCACATCCCGCGGTCTACATCAAACACCGAGCATGAATCCAAATACTAGTCGCTCAATGACAAGTCTACGTCCAAACACCGAGCAAGTATCCCCACACCCCAATTGTATTGTTTTGTTGAGAAATAAAATTTCTAACTGGGGGCTCCGGTTTCACTTTTTAATTTAATAGAATTCGCAAAGATATATGAATTCTTTGCATGAATTCGTTGTCATAACTTATTAAAATTCAGAAATTAACTATGGGGTGTTATACGTTTTATCTTTAGGTTTCGATACAAGTCATGAAACGCTAAGATCCGATATATAAATAATTTACTATGAATTTAACGATCTAGCATGTCCTGGCAAAAATTCAAATTTCGCAAAGAATATCGGGGTGTCATTATATGGGGTAACCGACTTTATTTTACAACCAAATTTATACACGATGTTCGTTATCAACACAGGATTTCATCGATCAAGTTCCGCCATTTTAAGATGAGTTTTCGTATAGGGTTCGCATCGAACATCTAAGTTAAGCATACGATTAGTGATCGAAACGTTCGTTTTCTTTTAACTAAACCAATACTATTTGATTCTACGATTTCCATAAAATATTATCACTATGTTTTAGACTCGTTTATCTCTCAACTCAATGCATCTATTTGTTACAGTTTATTATGAAAACATCAAGATATTTTACAATGTAAAAATAACTAAATATGTTAATCTATTTTTTTTCACATAGCATGTAATCGAGTGAGTACACTCGCCTTGGACGATGAAACCATGATGACGACGGCATGGCAGCGGCTATGACACAGCTCAACACGATGACGGCAACGGCACAGCAGTAGCAACAACAAGGGTTTGGTCTCGACTAAATCCAAAGCTTGGGCTCGGCGACGGTGGTCGCACGGGTACGGGCTCGGCAACAACGGCTAGAGCGACGATCACAAGTGCCTAGAGGCTCGGCCGGGTGGGGAGCTTCGCTGCGACGCAGTAGCGGCGGCGATAGAGGCGGCTCCGGCAAGACGGTCGACGGCGCAGATGGTAGCAAGGTGGTCAGCCTCGGGGAGTTGGGCTCGGTTCGGAGCTTTGTGGAGCTAGAGGTCGGCTAGGCTGCAAATGGGGAGGGCATAGGAGTGGGAGATAGTGAGGGATTTAGAAATTGAGAGAGTGGGAGATTAAGAGATAGAGAGTTGAGAGAGAGTGGAAGCAGGCGCAAGTATCTTCAACAATTTACCCAAAGTATAAACAATTAATTCTTTTTTTGATTCCGTATGCCCAGTGATTTCTTTCAGTCCAAAATGAATTAATGTTTTAAAAAAAAATCAATCATGCTGTATATGATCCAAGTTATCGTCAGGAAGCAACTTTTAAACCCTTTCTATGTCAAACCAACTGCTTGAAGTATAGAAAATTAGCTCTCAAATTGTTACTTTAGGTACTTTCATTTCATGGTTCTTCATATAAAACACGGACTGTCAAAGTTTCAGCTTAATTAATATTAATGTGCTTTTAATCCAAGCTTATGAAAATCAAAATTCAACTAATGATGATAGAGCACCCAGTGAAGAAGAAACGCTTGGTGCTCTTGACTTGAGAGAATACTGCCATGTTTTTACCGACATAAGACGATGACGGCTGACCAATGAGCAATAGCTCGGTTGGTATGGACACTTCCTCTCTTGGGGAGCGTGCAGTGTTCAAAGCTCGGGAGGGAAAATACATACAAGGTTTGGAATAATACATACAAAAAAAACAAGTATATATATGGTCGTTGTATTATTATTAAGTCGGCCTTGTTTTTATTTTATTTACAAAATACATACAAGGTTTGGAATAATTTACCTATTCTTTTAAGATTACATTATTGTTTTAATTATTTAGTTAATCAAATCTTATCATTATATCAAACTGCTGCTTCCCGTTTTTTCCCTCATCATCTTTCGTTTCCATTTTTTTTCTATCTGATAATGCTCGATATTGGCAACCTCCAGGATCAGGACGCGTGGCAGATGACGTGTCTCAAGACTTAGAAGAAGGGGCCGACCAGGCCACCCTGCGCCCGACCTGCAAGCTCAAGCTGACCCTTCTTGGGGCCCCTGCAAATTAGCCTCCTCGGCCCCTCGGCTCGCCCCGATCTGCCACAGGACCAAGACTCCTCAGCCTCCTCGCTCGTCCCCGAGCTTCCGGCCGAGGCCGTCTTCCTCGGCCCTCCGACCAACTCCACCGCTCACAGGCGTAACCGCCACTCCGCGAATCTCGCCGTGCGCAGATTCTACGCCAACAACATCCCACGTTCCACGCCATCACGATCCCCATTAATGGTCGATCCGCTCTCTATACGCGGACGTGACGTCGGGAGCGTAACTGTCGGCGAGATTCTCGCGCCTGCTGCCGCGTGCCGCCACCGCTATATAAACCCCCATCACAGAGGGGTCAAGTAAGCCATTTTTATTCCACTTAGCCGTTACTCTGCTCGGATCTAGTACTAACTTGATCGTTGGAGGATCCTCGGTGGTACCAAACCATCCCGGGACTTCTTTGCAGGTACACGACGGCAGTCTCCTTATCCCAGATTGTCCTCTCAAAACCCATTAAGACAACATCTGACGGAGGCCCGAAAAGGAGCTCCATCACTTTCTGAGTTTGAATTCATATTTCAAAAAAGTGTATGGATTAATATACGAGAATAATGAAGGACAAATGCCTTAATAAGGAAAGCCTTCTATACGTCCAGATGCAGATGATGGATGCCGATTGTCGGAAATAACGGTGGAAAACTAAGTTTTCTCGCACGTGTAATCCCAAGTGAAATAATCGAGAGATCTTAAATGAATGTGGGAGATAGGTATAAGGTCCCAACATTGCAAGAAAACAGGACAATTATAATGATATAGACAGCTTGTGGCCATATCTTTCACATTTGATGATGTTAATATGATCTTCATTCATGATGTCGTCCATTTATTATGTATAATTTTTTTTTTATAAGAATTAGCAGGATCAAGTTTTTCAGTTCTATTAAAACTTTATAGAAAGACTTGGATTAAATTTCAGTGACAATGCAGTAATGATGATTTTGATCCTATTTCAGGACTCATTAGCACAACATGATCACTTAGAGCAAGCCCCCGCATACATAAACAAACTAAGAGAAAGAATCGAGAGACTGAAACAAAGGAAGAAATACGCGTTAGGCGAAGCACGCGATAATGAACTAGACGAAGACGCGGGCGTCGAGTCGGAGCTGCCCATAGTCGAAGTCCGGCACCAAGATTCAATCTTGGAGGTGGTTCTGATCTCTGGGGTGAAGAAGAGATTCATGTTCTACGAAGTGATCGGAGTTTTAGAGGAAGAAGGCGCCGAGATTGTGAATGCTAGCTTCTCTGTTGTTGGTGACAAGATTTTCTACACAATCCACTCACAGGTGATGATTAATCACATTATCATCTTCATATAATTAATCTTAGCTAGATATTAATGAAAATTATATATATTTATTCTAGCAGGCAATTTCATCAAGAATTAGCCTTGAAGCTTCAAGGGTATATCTGAGAGACTAAAGGAATTGATACCATGAGGCATCCGATAATGCTTTTTATTGACGAAATTTATGGAAGAAAATCATCAAGGGCTGCCCCATTAGTTGTAAACGCATTCAGAGCCGTTGGGTCCTCCGGTTAAGTTTCAAGGGGATGGACAGGAGTCTATGAGTGTGTTCACAGCTAAATCTTCACAATCCCATTTTCCCCTATATTTATATCCGTCAAATTATTGTACACCAGAATCATGAAGAAACAAACTATGATGACATACAAGAAAGAAACCAAAATAAAAACTCATAATTGCCATAATGCAAGTGATAAATACACAATTAATCCACCCAAAAAATCACTACATAACAAACCAATGAATGAATCAAGAACAGGTGCATTCTTTTACTTACATATATATCAAAGAACAAGTGCATTCTTTTACTTACATATGTATAATAGTCTAAATAATAATCAACACACAAATTACTCAAACATAATTTAAGGGTTCTTTGCTTTAATCCTTAGCTTTCTTGCAATGTGAGAAGCTCTAGGATGAAGTGGCCTTTTATTACCATCACTCTGCTCGACTTCAACCCAGTTGATAACTTTTAATATCAATGCCTGAGGGCAACAATTCGCCGATGATTTTTCACTTCCTTTTACTTTCTTCAATCCTCCTTCTAACGCCATCTCCAAAAACTCCATAAACCAATTCGCTGCTTCGTTCTGCAAATCTTTTGCCAGCTTTATCGAGCTCCCCAATCTCGACGAACAACTCTCTTCAGCTTTGTTCTTATCGCCGTTTATGATCGAAGTAGCCTTTTTGCTTGCATTTGATCTAAGCTGCCTGTTATGCGCTATTTCTTGTAATATCGATGAGTCTTCTTCTTTTATTACTTGGAATTTTTCCATGTCCGTTACTGCTTGTGCAATTTCTTGGTGGAAGCTGAGGAAACTATCGAAAGAGGCAGCGGGGGAGCCGGGTTTTGCATGAGTGCTTAAATCTGAGAATATTCTGCAAGAATTAAAAAAAATCAAATAAATTTCAAATTTGATAATCGATTTGAGAAAAACTTTAGGTGGAATCCACATCATCTATAAGAAAAACGTTTCCTGCGGCAAAGGGTGCGATTCCTTATATAATGGATATCATGTCCATTTTTTACCCAATGAGAATCCATGTTACGTACATGGATTCCACCGTAGGAAAAGTATTTTTCAATCAATTTCCGATGTAGAAGGAGGAAGAAAGGTAAGTTTAAGTTACCTGAGAACGCGAACTAGAGTTTCGGTTGCTGAAGCATCTCTTAGTGCTTGAAGAGCTACTTTCTGAGCTTCTTCTCTGTGTATTGTTGCCTCCTGAATATACTTTCTGTGTTAATTAGTAACATATATATACCTCAATTTAGTAAGAAAACTTGTTTACAGTTCATGAGAACAAACTCGATTACTACGACCAAAATATAATTGCTTATTCATAAATTTAGATACCCAAGTTGATCAAAATGGAACTATAAGTTGAAGCAAGTCCTAATTGTATGAAGAACTCCCGTTACATTGCAGAAGAGATAAATTCCACGAAAAACTACCCTTAATTGCCATTGTTATCGCTTAACTACCTTAAAGTGTTCTATTACAGTAAACTCCCATGAACGTTGGCTTAGTGAAAAACTATGATATCAAACGACATTCTATTGAATATTGTTAGAATCTAACACCCCTTCTCAAACTCGATATGAATCAGAATCTCAGCATGGTATCAGAATCTCAGCATAAGAATAAAATACGAATCTATACCTTCTGAAGTAATCCAATTTTTCCTGGCAACTGATTGATACTAGTCGGCTTTCTCTGTTCTTTAGAAGCAGGAGAAGCCACCTCAACTCTTCCACTCCTCAATCTTGGAGTAATATTCACACTCTTCTCCTATAATAAAAAGAAGAAGAAAATAAAATCAACCATTTAATCACCAACTTTGTTTTCGAAGCAAAACCAAACTCTTTTCGAGTGGCTACAATTGGAAAAGGGTCCCATCGAAACCTTAGCATCCATCTCTTTGGCACCCTTGCTCCTTGGAATCTTCGAAATCACGCAACTCTTCCTCATCGACCCTAAATTCGCTTCCTTTGAATCTTCAACCTGTCCGAAAAATCATATGCAGGATACACTGATTTATTTTACCAATGAAATCAAAATTGCCAAAACAAGGATAAAAGGGGAAACTTATACCTTGGAAAAAATGTTTCCGATCACCGAAGATCGAAAACTCAATTTTTTCGGAGTACTCTCCTCAAAATTCAATGTAGCAGGCTTAATAATAATCAACGGCGAAGAAGCCCCAACACTCAAGTTCTCTGATCCCCAAGACCCTCTTCTATGGTTCTCCTTAGCCCGAACGATTGGTTCAGGTGTTCCTACTAATGGGTGTCGACCTGGAATCGGTTTCGCCCCGATAATGACGGGCACTGGCGATCCGGGCTCTAATCTATCGACGTATATGAATTGACCCAATTGGATTTTGTTGCTTAAAACTAAGTCGTCTTGATCTAGAGGGAGGTTCACGTAAATCGAGTGCGAAGAATCGGAGACTTTTATGTAAAACCCGTGTTTTGGGTAGAAGTCTTTCTCGTCGAGCTCGGCGGGGAGAATGTCGGTGACTTGGAGGAGCGCGCTCCGATGTGATCCTATGGGTTTGGCTGTGCCATTGTTCATGCCGTCGAGGAGTTTTAGGAGAACTCCTGGTGCTAATGCCGCCATTATTTGTTTAAATCCAATGTGTCTACAAATAAAAACATCACAAAAGTTTATTGATGAATTGAAAACATAATAACATCCAAGTAAATTACACTAAAATACCCTTAACCTTCACTGTTTTAACTAAACTGCCTTAAAGATATATAAATTCAGTACACTCTCCTAAACTTGGGTCTTCAGGGAGTCATTTTTCACTAAAATACCCTTTAAAAAATCAGAGAGATTCCTGTAATCCAAAAACTTTAAGGATATTTAGTGAAAAAACGGACGATGGCGCATATTTTGGTGTAATCTAGCCTCCTTTCCTACAAAATGTAATTCATTGATGACAAAATGTAATTCATTGAGGAAATTCAGCAATGAATTTAATTTAATTTAAAAAATAATTCAGATACCAATCGCAAGAAGGAAAATCAACAAAATGGGTAAGATTTTAACTTAATAATTGGATTGATTCATGTGCTTCTTCCTTACAAAGACAAATAACAATCACTAACATTTTGTCTTAAAACTCTAGAATTCATTAATTTACATCATAATAACTTCTATTGATAGTCTTCAAAAATGATTTATTGATGAAAGAAAAGCAATTGATTAATTTCAGTGCTGCTTCTTTCCAATAATACATAAAAAATATCAAGGAGGGGAAAAAAACAGAAAAAAATGTCAATTAAGTTCTTCATAGAATCAATCAAGAACACCTTAAACAAAAACATACCTGAATCCCAATCGATTTCTTCCCTTCTTGAAACCAAATTCTAAAACCCCAACTCAAAAACCCATCAAAATTCCTTCCTTTAATTCCAATCAAGAAAGAACAAGTTTGGGATATCTTTGACAATAAGATAAACCCATTTGAAAATAATCAAATTTCTCAAATTTGTATTTCAGAATAAAATGAGACCTTAGAAACCGACAGCAAAAGAGAGAGAAGCCCACTAACTCAACGGTTAAGGCTTGGGTCTTTTTTCTTTTTTTTTCCCGACCGTTGGGCAACGGTCCAATTGCAATGGAATGTAAAAAATAATTGTTTTTTGAATTTTGAGGAATGCCTGAAATGCCCTTGTGCCTTTTGGTTTTTGTGAGCAGTTGGGATGGGTGTTTTTGACCACATGGGAAACATTTGGGCCTATGTGGGCCCCACTCTCAAACCTCATGGTTTTCTTCCCTCAATTATGGGCTAAAATTGCTCCTATTTTTTGACTTTAAGTTGTGAAGCAGCTGTGATTTGTATCAAATTTGTAATTTGATTTGTAATGAAGATGACATGACATAGATCAAGCTAAATTTGATATATTTGATATATTTTATTGTTTGCCATCTTGGATTTGTTTTTTTTTTCCATATCCCTTTGCAATCTTCTCTATTTATATATCTTTGTATTTGTATATAACCCTTTAAAATATTTAGAGTTGTTATAGAAAACACTTTTTTATGGCTATTTGCCCAAAATTTCATCCTTTTTAGTAGCAACGATAAACATTACTTAGTATGAGTATAGAAAATATTTATTACCTTTTTTATTTTTGTAATTGTTTGTGAGTAATTGTTTGTGAGTAATTATAGTCTATTTTAGCTTCATTAAATGGCCTTAGTGTGTACAGATTTACCATTTTTATCATCCATATCTCTATCATATTCATTTTGTTTATAAAGGTTTGATTGGTAAATTAGAAAATTTAGTTTTCGAAATCATATGCGATCGTGTTTAGCTATGGAAATAAAAGGCTAAGTTAAAAATTATTAAATAAATACGATAGCCTCTGCATTAATTAAGTTAATACCTGCTTTGTGTACATCCACTCTAGCAGCGAAGAGCTTTTTTTGAAAACAATATATAAGATTTGAAGGGTATATATAAATATAAAGTTTAGAGGGGATATAAATATAAAAGATTACAAGGGTGTATATTAAAAAAAACCTCTAAGATTAATCTATACAATAATTTTCCCCCTGACTTCCCTTTAATACCTCCAAAATTCTTTAAATCGTTGTATATTAATCTATGCTAGCATTCGATAATGCTAAAACACTTAATTGTGATTAGGATATATTTTGAAATTAATGAAATTACACTTATGCTTCCATGTTTCTCAAGATATGGGTTTAAAAATTTCAGAACTGAAAAAAAAAAATCAGTGCCTGATAATTATCTGAAATGGGTTTAGAAATGAAGATGTAGTTTACTTGTGTTATTTCATTTAAATTTTTTTCATTTTGGGTGCATTATGGTAAGATTGAACATCAAAACATTTATAAAAACATAAACTGTATCTGATCATTATAAAATTAGGGATATTGGTAATTATGAAATTGTATTCAAAATGTCCATGTGACTATTGTAATGTTTTCCAATGGTTTAGACTTACGCAAGATCTCTGCGAAGAGAAGAAAAATACGTTCATATCTGTTTTTTCTCCTACCCACGTGCTATCTAAGATATAATAAACATTTCGCATCCATTATCTTGATCCGGACGGACGGGTTGGTTCGGATCCGGCTCGGGGTTCGGACGGACGGGTTTTATGCTAAACCAAGACTTGATCCAAAATTTTATACCTAATCTTCTTCCTAGTAACTAAAGCCGATAATGACAAACTAATGACTTCTAGTCTAGAGAGAGAACGAGAGAGAATGGAGGAAGAGGGCAGCAATGGGTTCTTGAGAGCGAACAGGATCGATCTCAAGAGCCTCGACGATCAGCTGGACAAGCATTTGGCTCGAGCATTGGCATTAGAGAACAACAAGAAGGAGAAGAGAAGAGAGAGGCATCAAGGTCGAGATCAAGAAGAGGGATTATCAAGCGGAGGCGGCGTCAGCGAGAGCAAAGACTGGGAGATTGATCCCTTAAAGCTCGAGATCAGATCTGTGATCGCTCGAGGGACGCATTCGGCTGTTCATCGTGGGGTTTATGATGGCAAAGATGTCGCAGGTGTGATAAAGATAGGATTTTTCGGAATTTTTTCTTCATTTTGCTGCACATTTTGATGTTTTCTGTAGGCACTCTGGGGGGAAAAAATCCACATTTTAGTTTTGTGGAATTTTTGGAAGTGCACGGGATTGGTGATTATTTGATTTAATGTAAGAACTAGAATAACAAAATTAGAGCTTTGTGAAATTTTGATTTATTAATTTTTGATAAATCTTTTTTGTAGAAATAAGATTTGTTGAAGAGTCTTTAAAATAAAAGGCATTACTTGTTAAATTTTATACTGATGATTTAATTCTTCTGGCCAAGTTAGTTTTAGGGACATTTTCTTAATTTTTGCTGCACCTTTGATGTTTTCTGTAGTTACCCAATTGGTTGTTTTAAAATTTCTAGAGCTAGGGTTCATGTTTCATCCAAAACGTAAAAAAGAAAAAAAGGAATTACCTAGTGATGGAAGAATTATTTTGCTTTTTTTCTCTAATAATATAAAATGCAAGTTTGTGAAATTTTCCTATACTTATTTTAATTCCCTTTTTGTAGTTAATCAATTGATTTTCGTGCATTCAAGACCTAATATATTCAGTAACAAGTTTTCTTAGGGTTTACTCTTCGCTATCTCGCTGTACTTATGATTATCAAGTCTATTCCGCCAAGCCAAGCGAACGATTCATAGAGCCAAAATTTTGGGATTATGGGTTTAATGTGTTGACATTGTGTTGCCTTATTGCTTCTTTGCTCAAAACTTTCATGCTTTGTGACAGTTGTTTCCGTAACCTGAGCTTTGCTATATATTTACATCCAAATCGGACAGAGAGAATATGTAAAGAAAGTTGCCTTTCAATTTGAACTCCTCAATCAATCTCACGATATCTTACTCTTTGTTTTCAGTTTTGGTTGACAGAACCTTGCTTTATCATTTTTCTGTATGTAATTAAAAGTATACTTTCAGTGAAATTGCTTGACTTCGGGGAAGCAGCGAGCAATGCAGAAGCTCTCAGAGCAGAATTTGCTAATGAAATTTCAGTTTGGTCTAAGCTTGAGCATCCCAATGTTACTAAGGTAATCTTATATTTGCACATCTTTTTTCAGTTTTCAGTTACATAAATATTTAAAGCCAAATTCCAAAAGTTGATGGCATTAACATTCTTAACAAATCCATGACAGCATTATTGGATTTTTTTCCCTTATCCAAAATATCGTTTTATGCTTCAAACAAAATAGTTCTTTTTGTAAATAGTATGAATGTACATTTATAACTTACTAAGTAACACGACATAACAATGTTCCATAGATACTTGTTACACATAATTTATCAGAGTATAGTGCGTCAGGTTACGTCTTCTTAAACTACAAAACTTGCATAATAAACTGGACCCACTTCCATCTTCTAACATTTAACTCATATTTATATAAAAGTTTGTAGGTGCTTCAATGAGCTTCCATGTAGAAGAAAAAGATGGTCTTGCTGACGTATGTTGTGTAGTTGTTGAATATATTAACGGTGGTACGTTGAAGTCGTATCTTATAAGAAACCGGAGAAGAAAGCTGCCCTTCAAAGTTGTCATCCAATTAGCGCTTGAACTTGCTAGAGGGTAAACCATCAACTTTTCATTTCGTTAACAAACTACTGTTTTGTCAATAGTTGCTTAAGGAGCTCTTTTGTGTTGCAGGTTGAGGTATCTTCATTCGAAGAAAATCATGCATAGAGATGTGAAGACAGAGAATATTCTTTTGGATAATTCAAGAACAGTGAAAATTGCTGACTTTGGTGTTGCGCGTCTTGAGGCTCAAAAATCAAATGACATGACGGGCCTGACAGGAACTCTTGGCTACATGGCTCCTGAGGTATGATCTTTTATACTTGTCTATGTGCTTTTATACTTGTCTATGTGAAATATTTTATCAGAAATTTGGAATTCCTTTTCATGCTGTTATCTTTCGCTTAATGTTCATAAATAACTTGCTTCTCAATGAATTTCAGGTTTGTGTACAATTTTATCATCTTTTGCAAGCATGAATTATTCATTTAAACTGTTATAAGAGTTGAGAATGGTATTTAGTTAAAAAAAAAATTATGCTATAATACTTTATTATGTTTCTATAAAGAATAGCAACATATCTTACTAAATTTCTCTTCAATTGCAAATTTGTATGTATTGCACTAGTAAACAGTTTACATGTATCAGTTGCATGCATGCGCTTTGATATTGTGTTCTGTTGCGAAAATTGCGATTTCATAATTAAATAAAAAGCTGATTAAACCATGATTGCAGGTCTTCAATAAATGCTGTTACAACAAAAAATGTGATGTTTATAGTTTTGGGATTTGCTTATGGGAGATATACTGTTGCGAGATGCCGTATCCCGAGCTCAGCTTCTCAGAGATGGCATCTGCAATTATTCGCCAGGTACCTTAATTTCTTTCCCGTATTTAATTAAAGTAATGTGGCCATTGTTCTTTTAATTCTTTTTTCCTTTAATCCTGATCTTAATCGCATAATTAAGGAGACTAACATGATCACTGTTCTTTCTACGCTTTTTTCCCCTTTTGTCCTGGTTGTAAACTCCATATTAAAGAAAAGTAATGTGATTTTTGTTCTTAATAAGTTTATGTTACAGCAGTAGAGATCATAGTAAAAGTGCTCGGTATAACACTCTTGTTTGATAAAGGTTAATTTTAGCTAGAGAGTTTATGAAAGATAAGTTTTTTTTATAGATAATTTATAGAAACCCCTCTCTTTTCAAAAGATATACTTTTCCCGTACTTTAATGTTGCGTTTTTTGATGTTTTTGCAACTTCTTATAACCTTGATTTTGTTTTTAAAAAAATTGGGTCACTTTTTAGTTACGGTTGAATATTTAATGTTTCGCTTGGGACTTTTGGAAATAAAACGTTGCAGAGAATTAAATTCATTCAAATAGGTAGTATTATCTTGATAAACTAGCACGACCGAGGGGGTTTCTAGCAAATTGTCCTACTTTTATAATAATTCTTGTTTGAATGTATGCCTTCTGCTTAAATGACTAAATATGTTTAGAACATGTACATAATTTTATTGTTTCCTTATTAAAATAATACATATAACGGTTCCACAAAAAATTGCAGAATTCAAGGCCTAAAATACCACAATGTTGTCCAGGCGCCATCAGGAATTTGATGAAAAGATGTTGGGACGCCAACCCAGAGAGACGGCCTGAGATGGACGAGGTGGTGAGCATTTTGGAGGGCATCGACACTTCAAAGGGAGGAGGCATGATCCCTCACGATCAGATGCATCACGGGTGCTTGCCCTGCTTATCGAAGCATCAACGAGGGCCTTGACCCATTTCTTGCTTCCTCGCATTGCATGATGTACATAGCTTTCTTTTCTTTTCTTCATAATTAGTTAGTTGATTGAAGATCCATTTCTCCTTTTTATTTATTTCTTAAGTTTTGTGTGAATAATTGATCCGCCGCAGCAAGAATCTGAAACTGCTGCGTTTCTTACTTCTTTGGATGGCCTGCCTATATTGGTTAGTTGTTTCTGCTTTCGCTGTTGCAGATTCATCTCTTATTTTTTATTTTATTTTGATTGTGAATAATTGAAACGTTTGCTGTTGATATTAGAAAGTTTAAGTTTGGATGAAGGTAATGCAGCAGTCCTTTTTTTATCCAAAAATGGACAAGATCGCTAGGTTCAACCCCCACCCCCACACCACACACCCACCCTAAAAAAATTAAAAAGAAAACCCACACACCCACATACTCGGTATCATTCTGTCACATGATTATAAACATTTATGGCACATGCATTCATTTCTCCATAGCTTGTTCCAACCGAATTTGGACGAGATATGCTTTCTTCAGGTTTAACAAACTATTTATAGAGAGATCATGAGACAATCATCAATATATCTCTCAGAAAGACCGAAGACAATGCGATGAATTAATAAGAAACCAGAGTGAAACTTACTGATTTCAAAACTACATTTGTACTTTTGTTAACCGCTGTCGGTTCTGTACATTTTCTCTCCATAAACTAACTGCTTCGGTGGAACGGCACCGAAAGAAGCAATTCCAACCGGAAGCTCAAAAATCGAAACCTTACAAAGAAAAAGTAACTGTGGTTATCTGTGAGTTTCCCAGTGAACCAAAAATTAATTTAGCTGCCAGTTTCTAAAAATGTCTAGTGCTTGAATCTTTCTACATTGTCACGACGCAGGGTTGTTTTCTTCAAACTTCAATCAATTCATGTGCGTCGTGGTCGCCGCCGTCGTCAGGAGAGCTACATGAAGATGTTGGTGATTCTACTTCTCTTCCACTCTGCAGCCTAGCATTTTGAAATTCTTCAATTAGGAGGTCCCTTGTTCTCTTTCTCAAGCCAGAAGCCACTTCGGACTTGAACCACTTGCGACCAAACTACCAGAATATGAGTCAAGATAGTGTGTTGTATAATTAAAAAAAAACTGAACGAAAAGTTTATGAAGTAGATGCATTTGCATCATTTCTGATTTGACTAAACATTTCAAGATCTTTCCTTTCGAGCCTTTCAGGTGCCTCGTTGATAAAAACGCTCCATGAAATAAAGAACAAAAAGACCACAATCCTACTCGTTCTTCTCCTGAGGTGCCTACTTGAAGGAGAAGAAATTATTTAGAAAAATAAGATGCAACAGAATGATAACATTTAAGCTTGTCTAACCTAACTTAGATCTAGCAACTTGAATTCGATAAAATCAAAATATAAAAGGCAATAACCTTTTTTTTGGGTTAAAGCGCATTTAAAAGGGCGAATGAGACCCATGGTAAATCTTCATGGAGGTTATACAGCTAATCATGCCCAAAATGAGCCATGAAGGAAATTTCTCAGGATTTGTTAGCTATCGGCTTTCTATTAATAAGAACTACGAACCATTTCTTTGTAATGAAGAACCTAAACGGTTAAGTATTGATGTTCTAATGTTGAAATAGGAATAAAAGAAAATCGTCAACAGTTAATGTAAGAACTTCTACAAGAAAACTCATCACTCCAGTTTACAAATACAAAACATCAAAAAGGTCATTTCTACAACTGAAAGAGGTGGTGCTATCTATAGAAAATCTGACATTTGCAACACACATATCTCTTCTTTGCAAATTAATAAGAAACAAACCAAAAGAACTTGCACCTTCTAACAGCAGATGACTTTCCAGTTAAATATTTCAGTGATACTTGAAACAAAAACACATTACTTAAACAAGTTGAACAAGGAGTTTACCATTAACTTTTTCTTCTCGATCCAACAAGGTAAGATTGTTCCATATCCTTTCTGCAATAGGAAGATTCGAAAGAAGACCATTTTCGTTTACATAGTTCCATTCTTCTTTCAGGAAACTATATATATATATATATATATATATTACAATTAAGAATATGAGCTGCGAACTAACTGTAAAAGTGTTATTCTGAACTAAAAATGAGATTGGGGATATAGGGGAATAGGTGGTATTGGGGAGTAGACGAGAAAAATCCATCATTATATTAAACAATAATAATAGGCTCTAGTATTTTACCATTCCACAACTTCAAAGATGGTGTCGCTAGTATGCATCCCCAATGAGTCGAGATGAAGTACAATAGGACCTGATTCATCTTCCTTCGCTGGGATGCAGATAATCACCAAGCTCCAGTGCATCCTGATCATAAAAAACACATAGAATGTCATGAAAGACAATTGCATTAATAATGTACATAATTGACGAGGATCAACAACAGTAACAACATCCATAGAAGCATCCATCGCAATTTTTTTCGCTACATGAATTATTTTTCTTCAATCGGAATTATTAAGGGCATTTCCTCTTGGCATTACATATTTCTTTAGGTCTACCTCTATTACTACTATCCCTAATTGCTCCTCACTATGACCCCATCACGCATCCAACAAAAAAACAAAAGGAAAAGGAAAAAAGTTTGTGATCCTATCACTCCTTTACTTTCAACTAAGAAGGCAAACAACCACCGCAGCAGCAGCAAGAGCAGCAACTACAACAACAAGCCTTTATCCAAAACTTTTGGCTCTCTGTTAAGGAGCGCCTCCTCAATTCGATTAACTAGCACATAAATTTTTAAACTGCCTCCATCCCAGATCGTTTCGGCTTGTCTGTAGTTCGTGTTTCACCATTAGCTGCAATTCTGTCACTTCCAACTGGCTCATTTATCTATCAACCTTCGTAGTATTTCCATACCATTTCAACTAAAAAGCATACTTATAAAGGAAAACATTAATCAAGGAGTGTCAATCCCAAGTAGCTGAAACGATGCTTATATTGTAAGAGGAAATAGCCAATCTATATACATAACGTAAAGCTATAGAAGGGTGGCAAATTTTCTCTATTTCCCAAATTGCCCCTGCTCAATTATTTGCTTCAGCAAATGCAATTATGAGCATGCAACAACACATATTTTGTCTACAATAATTCAATCTATATAGACTCCTTTTCATGTTTCAAACACCATGGTCATGAACAAGGACAATAATTCATGTCAAGCTATGTGTGTTGAAGTGAAAGAACATGGCAAACAAACAAATGAATTTAATATGTGCAGTGAAGCAAGCATAGAACTTCAACAAGCATACTATTTGTTGATATAAAAATGACCTTCAATTTCATGTTTCAACCACCATAGTCATCAATAAGGACAATAATTCATGTCAAGCTATGTGCAGTGAAGTGAAAAAACATTGCAAACAAACAAATGAATTTAAAATAAACTATGTGTGCCCTTGCTCAATTATTTGCTTCAGCAAATGCAATTATGAGCATGCAACAACACATATTTGATCTACAATAATTCAATCTATATAGACTCCTTTTCATGTTTCAAACACCATAGTCATGAACAAGGACAATAATTCATGTCAAGCTATGTGTGTTGAAGTGAAAGAATATGGCAAACAAACAAATGAATTTAAT
Organism: Agapanthus africanus; assembly: GCA_030015575.1. NCBI lineage: Eukaryota > Viridiplantae > Streptophyta > Magnoliopsida > Asparagales > Amaryllidaceae > Agapanthus > Agapanthus africanus. The sequence continues at coordinate 15,535,573 of JASDDO010000014.1, forward strand.
ATGTGCAGTGAAGCAAGCATAGAACTTCTACAAGCATACTATTTGTTGATGTAAAAATGACCTTCAATTTCATGTTTTAACCACCATAGTCATCAATAAGGACAATAATTCATGTCAAGCTATGTGTGTTGAAGTGAAAGAACATTGCAAATAAACAAATGAATTTAAAATATACAATGAAGCAAGCATAGAATTTCAACAAGCATACTATTTGTCGATGAAAAATGAGCTTCAATTTCATGTTTCAACCACCATAGTCAACAATAAGGACAATAATTCATGTCAGGCAATGTGTAGTGAAGTGAAAGAACATTGCAAACAAACAAATGAATTTTAAAAATGACATAATTTCATGTTTCAACCACCATAATCATCAATAAGAACAATAATTCATGTCAAGCTATGTGTATTGAAGTGAAAGAACATTGCAAACAAACAAATGAATTTAAAATAAACTATGTGTAGTGAAATAAAAGAACATTGCAATCAAACAAATGAATTTAATATGTGCAGTGAAGTAAGCATAGAATGAAAAGAATATTGCAAACAAACAAATGAATTTAATATGTGCAGTGAAGCAAGCATAGAATTTCAACAAGCATACTATTTGTTGATATAAAAATGACCTTCACTGCGACATGTAATTCCGGTATGTTTTGTGCTGCATTTAAGATATTGGGTGACTTTCTCAGCCTCCTACAACAACGACTACTTTTCATCCTTATAAATATCTTGTGGATCCTTGCATCGACGACGACAATCAGTCTAAGAAGATGTCAGTTAACGGAAAGATTGTAAGTTATTATTCTTATCATGTACATTTATTTATATATTAACAAAATTACATTATTTATGTTTTCAAGTTCTAACAATACTTTAAAATCTCAACAATTATAGGATGGGCTATCATTTTTCTTGCCATTGTGGATTGGTGTATTCAACAAGTCTCACCAGTGTTGATGGATGGCAAAAGACGGTCAGCGGATAGTGTGCCTACAGGCAAGCGGACGGCGGCAAAGGGGGAGGTCGGTGTCAGATGGCCGATGGACTATCGACGGCCAGCCGGTCGGTCGGCGTGGGATGGCGAGGCGACGACTGAGCTGCAATAGGCAAGCGGAGACAATTATGGCAAATTTTGTGTTAGGTGAGAATGATTGGGGATAATTTTGTGATAGACAGTGAACTGGGTGGGAATAAGATTCCCATGATTTGGGACATTAGATTACCATGCTAATCTTATATTCCCGGAAACATTTTTTACATCAAAACAAGTTTGGTAATATTTCATAGGAATTTAGGATTACCACTTATCAAACGCATCCTAAAGGGGTTATTAACTACTGTTTTGCACGACTTCTCTATTCGAACTAACAATAAGTTTCTTAAATCTTATTTTAAATAGAAATATATCTTATAACCTCTTCAACTATTTTGAATGATTAAGTATGATTTATCTGGCTTTGGAATTAGAGCACAAAGTACAAATAGAATTCAAATTCACTTTGAAGTAGTTTTCATCATCCCGTGGCCCTTAATTAATGCTTTTTCCACGTGTAGCGCGGATGCATTGCTAGTAAGTTAGTAAGGGATAAAACTGAAATGAAGAAAATATATCAATAAGATCTTCAAGGCTTATCACATTATATTAAAAAAATATAAAATTTCAGGGGTACTTTACATCATGTTAGAATAGTCTAAAGCTCGAGGGCCATAACAAGAAAGCATGCCCTATTACGACAAAGTTTTTGATCCCTCTGTCAACAACATAAAATTTCCTGCGAGAATTAAAATATCCCTACGGCCTACAAGACTGAAAAGATTCATGTCACATGATAAATGTCAATGCTTCTCGTTAACTGAACTCATTTACATGTTAGCTAAATACTGTGGGACTTCATATAGAAACCGTCTCATTAGTAACTTGCAATAGAAATTAATCATCGTTTCCAATTGACAAATTACATAAAACGACGAAAGGCACTCACTGTCCATGAATGGGCAAAAAGATGTAAGCCTTTCGAAAAATATTCACACCTCTCCACCATCGCCTCAATTTTAAGAAACCGGCATTCCTGTCACCCTGCATATTGCACAATATAATATTCAGTGAACTTAGGAAGACAATGAGTAGGAAATGGTTTCGGTAAAATCGTTGTTTGTATTTGATAGGCAGCAGAAAAGAAAATAACAGGTTCAAGAATTTTGAAAAGTGCAGCATAAAATCATTTACACGAGTACTTAATTATTATAATGATGCCATGAGAAAACAAATACCTATAGAAATATCAGCAAGGCTGTTACTTAGTTATATATGACAATCAGATAATACTATAATTCATATGAACATTTAGCATTAACACTGCAATATCAACAATGATTCATGCTAAGGACTTTACTCAGTTTGAACCTTATGCTTTAGAAAAGCACCATCAATCTGCAAAATTGAAATATGGGTCGAATTCTGATTAAATAGGTCGTACTGATGAAATAGCTCGCACCGATTTATAAAATTCCGATACGAATATAAAATGCAGTGCAGGAAACAATATATAGTACCCTCCCTCCCTCTCCCCACCTCCCTCCCTCTCTTTAAAAGGAGTGAACATGTACTTATAATACCGAATTAGCACTTATGTTTACAGTATTCGCATAATTGTGACTAAATCTCAAAAAGGAAAACCAAGAATATAATTATGCAAGCAATATTCTGTTGGGGAGGGAGAGTCGATCCACGGAACAGTGCTCGCGACAAAACCCAAATCACGCAAAAATACAATCATGCAATTAAACGACGAAAGACAATATAAATTAAAGTGCAGGAATAAGAAAACAATCAATCACAAACAAGATAGATTTGTTAACGAGATTCACCCACCGTATGGCTAGTTTCCGGCAGAGCGGAATTTGCAAACGTCTACTATACTTGAATCAAGTTTACACACAAGAACAACCCTAGAAGATTTCTCTCAAATCTCTCTATACAAATCTCTCTTGGTCTTTGCCTCTTGTGATGATACTTGTGATGGATGCAAAATGCCTCACTCATAAGATGTGCTTTTATAGCACCTAGGACAATATTACTATCTAACAAAGTCACCACCTATCATTGTCATCACCTGATAATGTCATGGATGTCAAAAGTAGCACCTAACAAAGTCACCACATATCATTGTCATCACCTAACAATATCATGCATGTCAAAAGGTAGCACCTAACCATTGACTTTAATTTGCATCAATTTTCAACAAACTCCACCTTGATGCGAATTCATCACAATCTCGACATTGTCCCACTTGGAGTAATTTTTTGGCTTGATTCTCGCACTAGTAAACTTCACACGATTCCGCTGCTGCTCTCTCCTCATTAAATTTTTATGGAGAGACTCACCAATCTGCAACAAAGATTCAGCTTATCTCTGTCTACTATTTTGGTGAACATATCCGCCGGATTCTTTTCTCTCGCGATCTTCTGCAGTGTTAACTCACCATCTTCTAACGCCATACGTATGAAGTGGTACCACATCTTGATATGCTTCGTCCGAGAATAATATGCTGCATTCTTTGCCAAATGTATGCACTTTGGCTGTCGCTCCACAAGATATTGAAGTCTTGCTTCTTACTCAACTCTTTGAGTAACCCTTGTAGCCATATCATCTCTTTGCTGGCTTCCGTGATCGCCACGTACTCAGCCTCCGTAGTGGACAATGCTACCATTTTTTGCTGTTGAGATATCCAACTTACCGTTGTTCCCCCAACTGTAAATACGTATCCCGTTGTGCTCTTCCCACTATCTCGATCGTCCGAGTAGTCCGCATCAACGTAACCTTGCACCATTAGATAGTCGCCCCCGAAACATAAGCAGTGACTAGACGTACCCCTGAGATACCTCAAAATCCACTTCACCGCATACCAATGCTCCTTCCCCGGGTTTTGCATATACCGGCTCACAATTCCCACTGCATGTGCAATATCTGGTCTCGTACTCATCATTGCATACATTAAACTCCCCACCGCAGAAGCATAAGGCACTTTTGTCATCTTGTCTTTCTGCTCTTGAGTTGTCGGGAAAAACTCCATCATGAGTTTGAAATGTTTTGCTAAAGGCGTACTCACCGGTTTTGACTTGTCCATATTGAACCGCTTCAAAACCTTCTCGATATAGTCGCTTTGCGATAACCACAGCTTCCGCTGCTTCCTATCTCGAACGATCTTCATGCCCAGAATTTGTTTGGCCGCTCCTAAATCTTTCATGGAAAACTTTTCAGCCATCATCTTCTTCAGACTTTGAATTTTCTCGAAATTCGGACCCGCTACCAACATATCATCTACATAGAGTGATAGAATGATATAGTCTTCATCCTCAAAAGTCTGAATATAGACACAGTGATCTGACTCACCACGCACAAATTCCGTCTCTAGCATGAACTGATCGAATTTGAGACATCACTGCCTTGGAGCTTGCTTAAGGCCGTACAAGCTCTTTCGCAGTTTACACAGCATAGATTCTTTTCCCTTCACCTCGTATCCCGGTGGTTGCATCATATAAATCTCCTCCACCAAATCCCCATGAAGGAACGCTGTCTTTACATCAAGCTGCTCTAAGTGCAGATCCTCTACCGCCACAATACTAAGGATCACCCGAATTGATGTCATTTTCACCACAGGGGAAAATATCCCTTGATAGTCAATTCCTTGCTTTTACACATATCTCTTGACTACCAAGCGAGCTTTATACCGCTTCACACCATCGGCCTCATCTTTTATCCTGTACACCCACCTATTCAGCAACGCTTTTCGATCTTTGGGTAGCTTCACTAGGTCCCACGTGCGGTTCTTCTTCAAAGAATCTATCTCCTCGTCCATAGCTCGCTCCCACTGCTTACTAGCACCGTCTTGCGTCGCCTCTTCAAGGGATTCAGGCTCTCCCGAATCCGTGTACAAAATGAATTCGGTCACAAGTCTTTCAGGTAGTCTCCTTCATCTCGTAGATCTCCTCAAAACTGGTACATCTGGTTGCTGAACATGGTGGCCATCATGTTCTTGAATCTGATCCTGCACTGCAGCTTTCTTCATGTTTTGATCCCCACTTGTGGACACGTGATTGCTCTCTTGAGTTCCGTCTAACTCCACGAACTCAGATACAACACCATATTTGTCTTGCTTTTCTTCTCTATATAAGTGCTGCTCATCAAAGACAACGTTCCAGCTTCGTATTACTTTTTTACTTGTGTAATCCCACAACCGATATCCGAACTCGTCTCCACCATACCCGATGAAAGCACACTTCTTAGATTTGGAGTCAAGCTTACTCCTTTCTGCCTTATTAATCAAAGAATACGCGATACAGCCAAATACTTTAAGGTGCGAATAGTTGACCGGTTTATCCGATCAAATTTCTTCTGGAATGCCTCTATCAAGCGCACTCGCCGAGTTTCTGTTGATCAGATACACAGCAGTATCGACCACTGCTGCCCATAAGAATTTTGGCAGATTCGCATTCAAGGTCATGCTTCGCACTCGCTCTAGGATCGTTCTGTTCATCCTTTCAGTGATACCATTTTGCTGTGGCGTCCCAGATACCGTCTTCAACCAACGAATACCCTTTTGCGAGCAAAACTCCTCGAACTCTTGGGTGCAGTATTTCCCGCCATTATTGGACTTTAGGCATTTAACCTTCATCCCCGTTTGGTTCTCCACCTGCGCAATCCAGCGTTTGAAGATACCAAACACATCAGACTTTTTCTTCATCGCGTACACCCATGTTTTCTGACTTGTATCATCGATGAACGTCATGAAATACCGATTTCCTCCATAAGACTCAACCGAGGCCGGACCCCACACGTCCGTATGCACCATCTTCAGTTTCTTGGTCTTTTTCGGTACGCCTCCAATTTGAAATCTGAGCACGCTTTGCTTCACACAAACGCAGCTCTCGCAAAGCCCCAACTCCACATTTTTCAGCCCCGAAAGACCCCCTTAGCTTGAAGAATTTTCATGTTCTTCTCGCTGAGGTGCCCCAATCTTTTATGACACAACGAAGTCTCCGAATCTTTCTCCGAACTGGCCGTCAATGCAGCCGAGCCTCCGCTGCTCCCATTGAGTGAGTACAACGAACCGCTCAGCTTGTCCCTTGCGACCACCAACGATCCTTTGGAAATCTTCCATTAAGAATTCCCAAACGTTGTAGTAAACCCTTCGTTGTCTAGCTGACTTGTGTAAATCAAGTTTTTCTTCAAATCCGGAATGTGACGAGCATTCTTCAATTTGATTTGATCACCTCCTGACGGTTGTAAGATGATCGTCTCCTTTCCAACGATCTTACACGATTGACCGTTTCCCACCGTTACATGTCTAAGATCGCCCTGAACATACTCGCTAAAGTTATGTCTGCCTAAAGTGCAATGAAAAGAAGCCCCTGAATCTAGGAACCAAGTATCCGCCTTTGTGTTCTCGCTCGCCGATAGACAAAGACCTTGTTCCCCTTGTTCTTGTATAGACACTACATTCGCTTCCTTTTCATCCGTCTTCTCATCTGAGCCTTTCTTCGGAAGCTTACATTCACTTTTTCTGTGACCCTTCTTTCCGCAATTCCAACAGACGCCTTGGATTTTTCCTTGAGATTTATCCCGGCTTTTAGACTTGCCCTTTTTCCACTTTCCCCTTTCCATTGTTTTGCCTCGATTCTCCACCGAAAGTGCAGAAGTTCCAGAACTCCCACTCACGGACTTTCTTCGCATCTCATCGTTTAATATGCATCTTACCGCATCATTAAACGTGAGAATCCTCGAGATAGAGTTTCTATTCTCCCAACTCTCTGGCAACGAACATAGGAACAGTAGGACTCGAATCTCGTCTTCAAAGATGATTGAAACGGACTCAAGTTGGCTTGTCACACTGTTGAACTTGTTCAGATGCTCTATCACCGAACCATTCTCTACCATCTTCATGTTGAAAAGCTTCTTTATCAAAAATATTTTATTTGACGTCGATGGCTTCTCATACAACTTCGCTAACGTCGTCATTAGCGCCTTAGTTGTTTTCTCCTTTAAGATATTAAAGGTCACCTGCGGAGTCAACGTCAATCTGATCGTCACCAAAGCTTTCATATCCAAAAGGTTCCACTTATCATCGGTCATCTTCTCGGGCTTTTCTCCTAGCAACGGAAAATATAAATCCTTTTGGTATAGACAGTGTTCTAACTGCATACACCACCAACCAAAATTGTGACCATTGAATTTCTCGATTCTTATCTTATTCTCTATCATCTTTCGTCTGTATCGCAGCAAACCCGACTTCCTCCTAAATCTGAACCAACGCCTTCAAAACTACAATCTAAGAAAGTGGGGAAGAGGACACAAGCGCCGTTACCCACCGTTACCTAGATTATAGAATCGAAGAACTCTAGGTTTTCTTAACCTTTCTCTGATACTAATTGTTGGGGAGAGAGAGTCGATCCACGGAACAGTGCTCGCGACAAAACCCAAATCACGCAAAAATACAATCACGCAATTAAACGACGAAAGACAATATAAATTAAAGTGCAGAAATAAGAAAACAATCAATCACAAACAAGATAGATTTATTAACGAGATTCACCCACCGTATGGCTAGTCCCCGGCAGAGTGGAATCTGCAAACGTCTATTATACTTGAATCAAGTTTACACAAGAGCAACCCTAGGAGATTTCTCTCAGATCTCTCTATACAAATCTCTCTTGGCCTTTGCTTCTTGTGATGGATGCAAAATGCCTCACTCATAAGATGTGCTTTTATAGCACCTAGGACAATGTCACTATCTAACAAAGTCATCACCTATCTTGTCATCACCTAACAATGTCATGGATGTCAAAAATAGCACCTAACAAAGTCACCACCTATCATTGTCATCACCTAACAATGTCATGCATGTCAAAAGGTGGCACATAACCATAGACTTTAATTTGCATCAATTTTCAACATATTCTGGATATATCTATTTATTTTTTGAACAAATATTCTGGATATATTTTGGCTACATGTATCCTGAATATTGTAAAAAGGTGGACATAGACACGGGACATGGCAAATTCTTGTAAAAAGGTGGACACATGGACACGTCTATATTATTTATTTAATATATAAAATCATACATATTAGACAAAATATAAAGCACTACGAGAGGAACATGTTCTAACGTCCAACGATCATGTTATGATTTTCATTCAAAACCATGAATTCTTTTAAGCATAAACAAATACATATATAAAATTAAAAGCAAAACACATAAAAATACAATTCACAGGTGTAGGACACAGGGAACTGCCACTGGAGTTGGGGTTTAAATACCCGCGCTCAGCCGTTACAGTCACAGAGGAACTGCCACTGGAGTTGGGAATTAATTACGATGGCTGAGTTTATGGGAGTTCGTTACGGAGAGAGAGGAGAAGCCTCGCCGATTTTTGCGGTTTGGACCCTCCTTTTTTTATCTTGTGGATAATGGGCGACTGCGCTCTTTTTGCAGTCTAACGAACCCATTTCATTTTGCATGTTTTGGTAATTAGAAATTTGAGATTAGGGTGGTCTAATTCTATAATTTATTTTTAATCCTGACTTGTATTTAATAAGTTATTAATTTGAAGTGCGATTCATATTTCGTTGTTTCTATCGAGTTATAGACAGAACGTTTTGGATGATAAAAATCGGAAAATCAATGTATTTCAAACAAAAGAGAGCCTTTTGTGATATACATGCCATATATATTTCAAACAAAAATAAGCAATTGCTACAATGAAATACATACCTAAAAAATTAAACTATATCACTACTGAAAAGATGTAATTAATGGATGCGATAAGAAAAAGCTTTGGAATGGTTCATAAATTACACAAGCTTATAGGACATGATTTAGGAAAATAAAAAAAAAGGACGGTTCATCTTCTATATATTAAGGCCGCATAAGTTGCACAATTTTGATATAAAACGACAAACACAAACTTAAACCAGGATTGACTGTACAAAATCCCAATGTACTTTTTACTAACAACACTTAAGCCCTTTAATGAAGTATTAGCATGAAGCCATGGACACAATTTATTTGAAAATATATAAGTGATATATGGGTAATCTATAGGGTCTTTTTTGTGCAGTCTAAACTAAAATCAGGGGCAATTTAGTCAGCGACGTTAAATGGAGGGGGTAAGATGCAAAATTCGAACATACTTCTTTGTGTGATTTAGGATGATTTTCTAAGTTGGGCCTTTCCTCTTTTTGGGTTTTATTGCTTAAATGCTTCTCTGTAATGATTAACTGTTAATTTATCTATGCAATTTGGGTAAATATCAAAATTTGAATAGACTTCCATACATTTCTAGATTCTAAAATCATTAACTTACCTAGAGCCAGATCTATCGTCTGTGCAAATAAAGTATTGATACACATGCATTCGCATCTATTCTATTTTAAGCATTACTGATTTTGACATCATCGGATGAGTTAGTAATGCAGTAAAACGTTAAATTATAGCCACTTCTAGTCATGGCTATAATTTAACACGCAACAACAACACACGCAACCCAATGGACCCTTGCATACAACACAAGCACACCCCCGAAAACGTTAAATTACAGCCGTTTTTCCTCCTGGGATCAAAACCCCCACTCTAACATCTGGAGTTAAATTATTAAATCTCTGTTTTATTTATTTACGATTCCAAAATCCAAAATGCATCTATACTGACCCAAAATTAATTAATGAATAAATAAATAAATAAATAAATAACTAACTAATCTAATATGGAACCCAATCTGATAAGAGCTCGACCCCTTACGAGCCTAGCCCGGTCCAAATCAAATGGTTGTTTCGTCAAAATGGGCCCAAGGACGCCTAAAAGATGCCATCGTCTTCGAGTTCGCTTCGCTCTCTCTCTATATCACTTTTCATTTCTCTTTCTCTCTCTTCGATCAGGAAAAAAATAGGGTTTGCGATGGCGATCTCGTCGCGCTTCAGATCTGGAATCCCTCTCTTCCAAAGGATCGTGAGGGCTGAATCCGCCCTTCTCCAGATCTCTGTCTCCGATCGCGCTTTTGGAAACTCTAGCATCCCCAAATCCGAGGTAAATCGAAACCCTAGCGTCATCCTACGTCTATCTTTTAGAATTATCTCGTCGATTGATGATTCGTGTAATTTTATATCTGATTGATTAAGGGTTTTTTTTTCTAAATTAATGCAGGGTTTGAGGAATTTCTCGAATCAAGTGAAGAATAGTGATGCGAAAGTCAAGGTAAAGGAATTTCTACCAAATCTATCTTTGTTAAAAATTTAGGATCAGCTTAATTGAATTAGCACATTAAAGATCAAATCTTTTTGAAGCTAAAAATCACATCAAAGGGGCCTGTTTAGATACATAAATATGTTTATTAGACATCTTTGCTTGCCTATGCGCTTATCTCAGTGTCAATGGATTAATTTTGTAGATAAGGTTTATGGAATCCGTCTAACGTCGTCTTAACCTCAATGAATAGCTTAAAGCGGTTATAGTATGCTTTGCCTTTTACTCTCTGCTTGAATGTTGGTCTTGTCAAGTAACTAAATGTTCTAAAAGCCTTAAATTTGAATATCCTGTCTCAGTCACTCCCAGCCTAATTGATTGATATCTAGCATCGCTTGAATTGTTGGGTTTCATGCTTTGATTATACGTGAAATCCTGCACGCCTAATCATTTTTTTGATCATATGTGTATTGTCCGTAAATGCTGCCCCATGTTAGACATTAAGTAGATATGTCGGTCTGTTAGGCTTAGGAATGCTGTTTTTCCATGGTGGAGATGCATTGAACTTGTTCAACTCGTCCGAGACTGAGCTTATGGCATATGTGTGTCTATGAAGCATGGACACTTGTATATGCCTCACGAACCGTCCCCGATCGCGTATCGGAGTTGGAAACCCCCAGATTCGCTCGTACTTGTAAATGTCTTATCAACCTCTCTCGAATAGATGCATATTCTCTTTCTCTCGAAAATTAAGGCACCCAAAAGCTTGAAAGTGTATTGAATATCCAACATAATGCCATTATTTATTTGTATTATTGTATATTGGTATGTATACCTTATTATATATTCATATTTAGTTAATTTAAAATCGATATAAAAAGGTTTCCCATATTCTAGGTTTTTTGCAAAATTGCAAATCCGCTAATCCGCATTGTATCCCGTATCCCTATTCGAACCCGTGCTACATAGATGTGTGTAACATAATTATTTTTGTCGAGACTTGTAGCAATATTTTAATTTAATAACCAACAAGTTATCATTTTCTGATATTTAATTTTGTTAATTTTTGTCTCAAGTATCTCATATTGGCGTCCTTTCGTGTTTTAAACAAATGCATCATCATGAAGTATGATTGTGTAGTTTAAGTTTATCATATTTATTAAGGAGGTTATGAAGTTGTTTAAAGACGGCCATAGGTTTGATAGTAGAAAACAATAGTAGATTGGAATAATATTTCTTTTCTAATATAAATTTACCTTTAAATCCGATACGTGGGTAACTGCAAGATAGATTACCTTGATTTCCTTGAAACACGTGCAATTGGACTGAGAAGGTAGAAATGCATGCAATGCTTCATCCAAGCAAGAATGCGTTGTTACCATTAACGCAGGATACGGGGGCATATATTATACCTTGATTTCTTGGATGAATTAGGGTAGTAGCCAAGTAGCTGCTGAGCTGAGTGTGTAGGGTTATGCCATTAGTTGTGTTATAAATTTCTTTAATGTCATTAACCATGTGAGGTTTGGTGGCGACATGAGTGCAACTCATTTTACGCTGACGATCTTAAGAGTCTGGTCTGTTTAGATATTGTAAGTGTTGGATTTGCCTCACCTAGAGGTACTTTTCTAATGTTTTGATAAGAAAATATTGAACTTTTAACATTATCATCGACTTTTACTTATTGAGTTGGAATCTTCATGCTCAGTTACTGCTTCAGATAACACCGTTTCCAGTATTTCATGCCATTTACATGGCGGTACAGTGACATTCTATTTTTCCATATTGAAATCCAGGTAGAGGGTTTCTTATTATTGTCTATATAAATAGCGGTCATGAATATATCAAACGGGTTTGAACCTATAAAAACCGAACCCGGTTCATTAACTCCTGATTTAACCCAGACCAGAAAGACAATTATAAACCGGGGTCTGAACTGAACCGGTCTCTCCCATCTCGTTTTGTCCCCTCCTTATCGCATCCTCTCGAATATGGTGTCTCTGGATTGAAACCCTAGCGATGGCGATGACGAGCGTTGTGAGGCGCAGAGCCTGCGATCTCCTGCGCTCTAATGGAAAGATTCGGTCTCAATTTCACAATTAGGGCATCGATTTAATGTTTTATCGTTTTAAATTGTTTGTTTGATACAGTTAGATATTGGGTCATTTTGGCAGTAAATATCAGATTTATAGCCTTATTTCCCTAATTTATAGCTTCTTATAACAGATCAAAGTGATCTAGAACCAAGTAATTATTTTCTTAGTTTTTTTAAAAGATGATTGATGCTGAGATTAATTAAAGTACACTTTGGATGACAAAAAAGAAGAAGCAATTTCGATCAATGGTATTTTTTTCGTAACTATTTGTTGTGATATAAACTGAGTAAAAGTTGCGATTTGAAACTGTTGTATGTATAATTATTCATTTATAATTAAATTTTTGAAGTTTGAGTTGTTTTTCAAAGAGATTTTTATTGTTTAATCATTCCTCAATATTGGTATCATGAACACATGAAGTAACATTTCAGCTATCATATTTTTTCTGATGTTACCGATCTATTAAAATTTGTTTGTTTCTTGTATAAAATAGGAATGTATTGAAGTTGTTGGACTGCTGTTTAAATTATCAAAACTAATCCTTATGATGCATTTAAAACGTGCACACGAACTTGTTTCTGCTCCTTTCCAATCCTGGTGTGGCTGTTACAAAGAGCTCTTTATTATTTTCACATTGTTTATTAGTTAGAGGATTATTATAATAGGGATATAAACTATGTGAATCGTCAGGTGCTTGACCTCATTGAATTCTACAATGTGCGTTAAATAGAATAATTTCATGACGGTTTTCTCCGTTTAGGAAAGAAAGGAGCCAAAGATGCCACTTGCACAAAATGAATTTTTATTACCACGTTGTAGGAACCATTGTATGCATAATCTTTCGTCCAGTCCTTGATTCGATAAAGGATAGTTTGTCAAGTTGTTAAATAGGAAGATGGATATCTGATTGACTATTTTAAAGATATTTGTTAAATCGCAATCCTGAGTAATCATTAACATTGTATCCGTGATTCTAGTAGTTGGGAACAATAATAATTGAATGTTGGCATTCATATTTCTCATGATGGTTTTTAAGGCCTTAGAAGTAGATAAATGATGGAACTTTTAACTCTTTATGGCAATTTCAGAAAATCAAAGCTCTAGGACGTTCTAACTTGATTGCATCTACTTTTCTCTCCTGCTCATTTAATTTTCCAGGGGTTATTCCGTCCTTGTTAAGCTTGATGCCAAACAATGATATTTTTGTAATCTTCACGCATGACTGCTATAGGTTTGTGTTTTCTGAACCCTGCTATATTTATATGCATTCTACTTGTATATAAAAGGGTTGGATGGGTTTTCCTCTTCTATTTTTTCCTTTTTTTTTGTGGGGGCCGGGCACGGACGGGTCTGTTCTATTTTGGTTTTTATAGGTTCCGGTTTGATTGATATATCCGTGACCTTTTGGCAAACAGAAAAGTCGAGATCATAGTGGTATAACATTGGATGAGCAAGAGAAATCATCGAGCGATTGGTTTAGGTATCTAGGTTCCATCATCCAAAAGAATTGGGGAGATCGATAGTGATATCAACCAGAGAATTTAGGCTGGTTGGTTGAAATGGAGGAGTGTAACGAAGATTTTGTGCGATCGTAACTTTCCGTTTAGATTGAAAGGGAAATTTTATCGAAGCTCTAATCTGCATGTCTTATTATATGGTATGGAATGTTGGGTTCCTAAGAAGCATCATGCACAAAAGATGCATGTAGTGGAGATGCTCATGCTTCGTTGGATGTGTGGTAACACTAGAAAAGATAAGGTGTGAAATGAAGATGTTCGTGTAAAGGTTAGTGTACCGCCTGTGGAGGAGAAGATGCTGGAAAACCGTCTAAGATGGTTTGGTTATGTGCGACGCAGACCTACAGAAGCACCGGTGATATTCTCGATTTATGTCAAGTCAAAAGAGCGAAAGAGAGACCAAAGAAAACGTTGATTGAGGCGATACGAAAAGATATGGATGTCAAAGGCCCTGATGAAAGTATATTGTTCGATAGGAGTGAGTGGAGGCGGAGGATTCATGTGGTCGACCCGGCGTGATTTTCATGTTGGTTCATGTAGCCTATCCCATATGTTTGGGATAAAAAGCTCTGTTGGTGGTGGCGGCGGCGGCCAGCTATCTTGTCTCTTCAATAACTTGGCCCATCTATGACACTGCCAATCTCACAACACTATGAAAATAAAAATAACAATCCTTTCATCTCAAATATTTTGGGTTGATTTGGATCGTTTTCTCCATCCAGCTATATCAAGTTCACTTAAATTTCACAAATGTGTTATGTTGTTTACTCATAAATTGCTAGGTCCTTTCAGCTCGGATACCATCACGCCTCAACAATGGGGTCATTGCACCAGTTCAGCCCATCACTAACACTTATGTCATTTTATCATCAATGGAAAAGGCTTATATATATATATATATATATATATATATATATATTGTTGTATCGCTCTTATCTCTTCTACACAAGTTTTGGAATATTGATTCTTAATTTCCCACTTTTAGGACTATTGGAACATAACACACGGTTGGTCTTATAGTTGTATCATAAAGTTTCTCTTTACTTTGATGGACCGATCACATAACTCTTATATTAGGTCTCTAAATTAAATATCCTGCTTCTATAAATAACGTTCTTCTTAATTTTTCCATTACAAATGAATTATTGATCTTTTAATGAAAATTTACCGTTGTAAGTATATTTTGTACAGTCTTGTCTGTTCTCATGGTTTTGGTACGTTCACATGTTATATGCGTATTGCGTACCTTTTTTCCGTCACTGACCTTTTGATGGATGAAGAATTTGAATGTAACAATGTCATGCCATATTATTGTCTAGCTGATTTTATTAATCCTTTTAATATCTCGACCTAGTTTATCCCTTCTTACCGACCCCAAAACTGTGAAGTAAAGACTTCTTGTTTTTGTATGTATAAGCAAAACAAGATAAGTGCATGCTGATAAAACACATCCTAGTATCGATTCTTATAACATGTCGAAGTTTAAGAATCTAAAGTGTATCGTCTACTTTATGCTAGATCAGCGAAGAGTATTCACTTACATCGTCCGGTTTGTCGTCGATTATCTTCTTTTGGTATTTGTGACAATCACAATTGTACTTTCCACCAGCATTGAGATTTGTCTATGTGAGTACGCAACATTGCAACTGATGTCGACTCGTATATCTTTAACCATGTATTGCAGCATAAACATTATAGTTGTACTGTAGCATATGTGCTATTCATGCTGTAGTACAATACTGAATCAAGGCAATCTGACAAAATTAAAACTAATCTTTTGCCCAAACGATATTGCCCAACCACAAAAGTCCAACACAAGGTGTTGGTGACTATCTTTGAATTGGAATGGATTCCTGCGGAGCTATATTCCCTGCATCACAGAAACAATTACTTTGATATCTAGCTTAAGTGTCTTTGCACAATTTAGTACAGAGAAAGATTGGGACGACATATTCTAATTGCATGGAAATGAACAGTTTATTTCTTTTTTTAGTTGAAGCTTGTGAGAGACGAATAGCCAATTACTGGAAGCATTGATAAAGGATTGCAGGTCATATTCAAATTGTGAAAGGTTGATTCGTATGATGTGCATTGTGTTTGGTGTTCTCGTTACTTGATATATTTGGTGTTATAGAGTCAGGTAGACAGTGGGTTGAGGATAGCTCACCCCTTCTGCCTTTTTGGTAAATAACTATTAAGCCATTTTTTGTTCGCTTGATCTAAATTTCACGAATGAATTAGTTCTTCTTTTAAAAGCACCAACCAGAGGTACTGTATCCTTTGTCTATTTCATTCATTCCCTTCAGATTTTAGACCTCGAAAGCTCATAGAAGTATAATCTCTTTGTTATAGCACTTCATGCAAGCATGCCCACACATACACATTAGATTCACAACAATGCAATTGTGATGCATTTTTCTGCTGTCAATCCTATATGCCACAATCACTAAACTATATTTTTATGAGCTGTTTGCTGAAAATGTTGATATTATATGATTATCATAAACATCGGCCTTCTGCTTCAATGTGAAGGCTGTGCTTTTATCGTCTTTTGCATCTACATAATGATTTATTTTTCTTCCGTTGCCACCCCCACCCCCCACTTCCGGCATCTTTTCATTATGCAAACCTTTTTTGTGGCTTTGTTTACTGTTAAACGTAGTTGGTCAGTTGGTAGCACATGATAGTTAGCCTTGTCCTGTCATTTCTATTTAGAATAGAACTAATCCATGTATAAATGAGTGGATCAACTGCTGTTTTTCACAACTATTGCGATGATAACTAAAAATGTGAACATATGTTTGTTTTGTACTTGTTCCGGTGAATTTACATAATGCGGAGGAATCTACTAAACTATAGATGCATTCCATTCTATCTATGGTAGAAGATATGAAGGAATTTTTTCTTTCATTGCTTTGAATAGATACTCAATTTATGGATTTATTTTTTTCTAAAAAGATAAATTCATTCTTCAGAAATATGATTATCTATTGATAAGTCTCTCACTCTATTCCGGCCTTTCTAGGGACTCTTCAAGAACCTTTACTATCTACCAAGAGCAACCCTCAGCACCCAAGCCGCAACCACATCAACCACCCCTCAGCCTCCACCACCTCCACCTCCCGAGAAAACCCATTTTGGCGGCCTAAAAGACGAGGACCGGATATTCACCAACCTCTATGGCTTGCACGACCCTTTCCTCAAAGGCGCAATGAAGCGTGGCGACTGGTACCGAACCAAAGATCTAGTCCTCAAGGGCACCGATTGGATCGTGAACGAGATGAAAAAATCTGGCCTCCGAGGCCGAGGTGGTGCAGGATTTCCATCAGGTTTAAAATGGTCCTTCATGCCAAAAGTCTCTGATGGTCGCCCTTCCTATCTCGTCGTCAACGCCGATGAATCTGAGCCTGGCACGTGCAAGGACCGTGAAATCATGCGCCACGACCCACATAAACTTCTAGAAGGTTGCCTTATTGCTGGAGTAGGCATGAGAGCCACCGCCGCTTACATTTACATACGGGGAGAGTACGTGAACGAGCGTCTAAACCTTGAAAAGGCGAGGAAAGAAGCATACCAAGCAGGTCTATTAGGGAAAAACGCTTGTGGATCGGGTTATGATTTTGATGTCCATATCCACTATGGCGCCGGCGCTTACATTTGTGGTGAAGAGACCGCTTTGTTAGAGAGCCTTGAAGGGAAGCAAGGGAAACCAAGATTGAAGCCACCTTTTCCGGCTAATGCTGGTCTCTATGGTTGCCCTACCACTGTAACGAACGTTGAAACCGTAGCTGTTTCACCCACGATCCTCCGTCGCGGGCCCGAGTGGTTCGCAAGCTTCGGTCGGAAGAACAACTCGGGCACGAAGCTGTACTGCATCTCCGGGCACGTGAACAAGCCGTGCACTGTAGAAGAAGAAATGAGCATCCCGTTGAAAGAATTATTAGAGAGGCATTGCGGCGGAGTTAGAGGCGGTTGGGATAATTTACTGGCGGTAATCCCTGGCGGTTCATCTGTTCCTCTTCTCCCGAAACATATTTGCGATGATGTGTTGATGGATTACGATGCTTTGAAAGCCGTGCAGTCTGGGCTGGGCACGGCTGCAGTGATTGTGATGGACAAGTCTACGGATGTTGTGGATGCGATAGCTAGGCTGTCATATTTTTATAAGCACGAGAGCTGTGGGCAGTGCACTCCTTGCAGAGAGGGCACAGGTTGGCTGTGGATGATGATGGAGAGACTGAAGGTTGGAAATGCGAAATTAGAAGAGATTGATATGCTTCAAGAGATCACAAAGCAGATTGAAGGGCATACGATTTGTGCATTAGGGGATGCCGCTGCTTGGCCGGTTCAGGGGCTGATCAGGCATTTTAGGCCAGAGCTCGAGAGGAGGATTCGAGAGCGAGCTGAGAGAGAGCTTCTGCAGGCAGCAGCCGCATGAGCGACGTCTCTATTTATTGAAATAAATATATGGTTCTTTGTCGAAACCTATAATTTGTTGATATGATACCGAAACACTCAGAGTGAAACTGGATTGTCCTGAGCCGAGGCCGAAAGTAAATTGGCTTCCAAAGAGCTCATTCAAACTTATGTTTGTTGTTTTGAATTGTATTTGCTGTTGCTTGTTGACATATATTACTGATTTGGGACAAATGCATGCAGTGTTGTTGTGTTTCTATTGGTGATGAGATGTAATTTTGGATTTTCATGAGCAAGGTTACCTCATGTTGAAATGATGCAGATTCGAGTTTCTGTGAGGAAGTGATACCTTTGCTGATTTATTCATTTGCATTATATTGCAGATTAAGAATATGAGCAGGTATATATCATTTGTATTATTGGGTACCGGTATTGAAAGTCAAGTGACTGCCAAAACCTAATGAACAAATTTCTTAGCTGCATAATTAAATTGGGCAAATAAGCATGAAACATGGTTGAAGAAAATTTTGACATAAGAAATTGAGAGTACACTTTTTATTTCAAAAAAGAAGAAGAAAAACATTAGCTTTCTATTATTTTGATCTTCCTTTACTTTTTCCCCCTTTCTTCATTCTGCCCGCTGTGACTAGGTGAATTGTTCCCCCCTCCCTATCTGACATTCCTCCCACCTGGAAAGCAAGCTGTGTTCGAGTTGGTCCACTTGCTTTATATGAACAAGAAAGATAGCTGAAACTAGCAGTTATATTTCTCTTCTCGAGAGTCCGCTGCGGGCCGTCTGGACAATTAGACATCCAACCCGTAATCGCAACAACCCAATTGCAAGAGCGTTTTTTTCCAACTTGGTGTTAAAAAATCTCTGGATCTGGATCTAGAAATTCCCACTCACTGGTTCGGGCTCACCGGTCGAAACTCATAAATGTCAGGTCGGGGGTTTCTGCCTCGGCTTGTCTCGTCGTGACCTTATCTTGGATTCTCAATACTTCTGTCGCTTCTGGCGCTCCATCTCCGCAGGGGCAGAGAACTCGTCGCTGTCTCAGCTGTGCTACCGGAGGCTCTAGAGAAGTCGGAACACGAGAGCACTCAGCTTGGGATATTTTTCAATAAAAATAGGAAACTTAAGATTAAGATGCTCTGGAATAGAAATGGGTCACTCCCTGTCGGCTATCATAGTCTCGACTGGGTTCGTACCAATGATACTCTGCGTGGCCTAAAGGTTGCCTTTTGGGTTTAAACAGCTTCATCCTCCCTGGTAATCAATGCTGAAACTCTCCTTGTTGTGGCCTCCGGTCCGTCCGGTCGACATGAAACCTCGCCTCGTAGAACATTTCGGCTCCGTCCGAGCAGTGGCGGGCCAATGACCGCCCTCCCCCAAGAAACCTTCGGCAAAAGTCTTAGTGCTTAGGTATAATTCCAAATCCGCCATTACATATTTTCTCTGGTTTTTGTTGTTTTCTACGTTGAAACGGTCTTTCTTTTCATAAGGTTTTGTTCGGTACATGGAATGAAAGGTTATCGGGAATTCTCGCATTCCCGGGAATGAGATGACCGGATATCTAATTCCAAGGAATCTTGCATTAACTTGCATGGTATAATTTAATCTGTCACGCCCCGCTTCCCAAAATACGGAATACGAGAGATTGACAAGGCCGGCCATGCTCCTACGGTCAAGGAAATATCCTGCCGTAGTCACACTTCGGCTTCTAGCTTTACGTGGTAATCAGTAATCAATGCACAGGTAATGAGAAATGCAGTCACTAAATCAAAACAAATACAAAAGAACTAACCAGATGGAGATCAAGAGAGCGTAGCTCTGGGTAGCTGATCAAAAAGTCCGCGATGTCCTCAAGATATGTCAAGTCCTGGTCCAAGCTAGATCCACTTCTCACTCTGAGCATGCATACTCAGGTCATTAGAGCGACACGATAGCAATATATATATACAATGGTAACCCGTGCAATAATAATGAATATGTAATAGTAATCAAAAGAGTAAAGACGTGAACATGAAGTAGCCAATGCAGGTATCTAATAGAGCAGGCAAACAGTAAAGCAGTAAACAGTATGGCAGGTATGTTGAATTAGTAAGCAATACATGTCAATGTCACTAACCCTATCGGTCTCTAAGTCTCACTGTACATGTCGCTAAGCCTATCGTCAGTCCAAGTGTAAGAGTCAACCACGCAGGAGTATCCCCCACTCAAGGGTAGGACCCAAGAGCAAGGGAACACGGGCCCAAAACACGCATGATAATAATCAGCAACTCCATCCATACAACTCCCAAAATCACGATATAAGCCGGCAATGGGACTCCCGAGATTCTGTTGCACTCACACTCAAACTACCCCACACCCCGTGGTCTATATCAAACGCCAACCATAAACTCAAATACACGTCGGTCCATGACAAGTCTACGCGAGAACTGGAGACAGAATCTCCATCAAGCATGTCTCGACTGATACCCAAGATAAATGGACAGTGTTTGGTGCCTTACCTGTGACACCCATATAAGTGCTCTCATAATCGTCTCATACCAATTATAGTCACACTTATACATGTCCCACAGACGTTGACAATGCAATAAATCAATAGGGTCCACTGATTGGGTACAAGTACGCGTCACTTTCATTTATCCATTCATGCTTAAACACTAACGTACTTGCCACAATCAAACACTAATACCTAACACTGGGTAATGCATATGATCACTAGGTTACCAATGCAATGACATATATATAATGTGATGAGAATACAATAACTAAGACATGATTAAGATATCATCAGTCGGTGTCCTACCACCTGCATAATTTCTCATAAATCATACATGCAAAATTTAGCGAAACAATAAAAGGGGTAAGCGGTATGTTTAATTATCTATCCAGCAAAATTGGTTTCACGTTAATCGGGTTTCAGGATCACTAGATATGGCCATTTCATTTTAAGCGTTCACTGCTGGAAATCCGGTTTCAGAATCGGAAGTCCGTTTCGTAACGCATTTTAATCCTAGTTGGGATCGTATTTAGGCGACGCTATAGTTGAACAATATTTAGGTCTATCAGTTAGGTTTCCACCGTAATTGGCGGATCAGTAATATACTATGGCGACAGGGAGTTATGGACAGGTTATGCTCGATGTGTAATATCTGCCTCTGCAGAATTCAGCAAGACGTATCGACATTATAAAACGAGTTAAAAATATTAAACGGTTGAGGAATCCAGTGAGACCAGTGGAGGAAGAAAGCTAATTCAATTCTCTACGTAACGATATAGGGTTCCGCTCATTCTCATAATTGAACAGGAATATACAGGGGTTTAGAAACAAGGGTTAACCGGGATTTCCATTCTGGACTGCAGTCCAGAATCGTAATCCTCTGCAATTATCTCTATCATAATTTGTTAGAATTAAGTGACCAACTATAGAATACGGTAGGTTAAACAGTTATCTTCGATACGAGCCATCGGACGCTAAAATCCGGTTTGTACACAATTTATTATAAGTTTTACGGTTTATCATGTACGGAAGTTTCAGACTTTACGACAGAAATTGGGACACCGTTTTACGTGAGCAAACGACCTTATTTTGTAACCAAAATCTTAAGGGGTATTCCTTATAACTCGGGCCACTCAATGTTATTTATTACCGTCAATTCAACTGGGTTTGTAGGTCATAGATTACATCGAACACTTAATTTATAACAATTTACACGAAAAGTATATGCAGGAATTTTTAGTAATTAGAAATGTAATATAAAAAAAGTAGCATGAAGCAAGTATTAAACTTGCCTGAAGACGTGTCGATGACGGTACGGCAGCGGCAATGGCACGATCGCGTCACGGACGCAGCACTGATTCAGCCTTGTCGGATCTCGCTTCTTGGACTCGATGGTTCGGTGGTTGCGACGGGCGTGCGCTGGCGTTGCCATGAAAGGCGTGTTGATGACGATGACGGCTTAAGGGATCGGGGCCACAGATTTGATGGCGACGTCGGTGACTAGAATGGCGGCAACAGCGGTCGATGCAAGTGTTCGACGAAATGCCGGGGGCTCGACTGTGGCGGCTCGGCAGCGACGGCTTGGGTTGCTGGGGCGAGGCGGCTGCGGTCTGCGGTAAGGGGGTGTCGGAGGCGTTCGGACGCTGGAGGGAGGCAGCCGGGGCGGCTGAGGTGGTTGCCGGCGATGGAACAGAGACTCGGCGAGGGTTGCAGTGGTTTTGAGGCCAGGGTTTGATGGAGCTCGGTGGCTGGGGATAGGGACAAAGGAGCTTGGAGCGGGGCTCTGTTGGCGTCGAGGTCGGTGGATGTCACGACCCAAAAAGGTACGTGATGGCCCTAATACTACGCAACGCCTCCAGACGTAACACAGTAAAAGAAAGCCAAAACCCAGAAATCTAAACCATAAAAATACGGAAAAGATAATATAAAGTTTTGGAAACATTTGAAATCACAACCCAAATTCTTTAAAATAGTCCACATTTTCTGTAAAATTTTGGCAGCACCTCCTTTATGAAACAAGCCCCTAAAAAGGGTACAACATAGATATAATGTAAAGCATCCCAAACGGGAGCAAAATCCACGCCCAACGGTGGAAAACAACACCACAACAGATATACGACGCCGTAGCGAAGAAATCAGAGACAAAAGAAAGGAAACTGTATAAAATCCACAAATCCACAATATATACAAATCGTCCTCACCAAGTCTCTAAGTCACAACAAACTGCTAGTAGATGGAGAGTACAATATACAACGAATATACAATACATCTCTCAGATAACCACAAAAACCCACCTGGCAAAACTGCACTCTAACAGGCGAAGTGGTATCCGCAACCCAAAAGATGATAGATGAGTGTGTAGCTGAAAAGCTGAATAGCTTGCCTTGACTACTTTGGGGAAACTCCAGCAAAACCTGTGGCATAACGGGGGTGAGTTGCCAACTCGTGAATAGTAAATAACATATGCAGGTAATCGCGAGAATGAACGTACAGCATGAATCTAATATATGTCCATTTCAATAATAACATGTCATGAGTACGTAATAATGGAAAGTACACTCTCGAGTACCACCAATATGTCCTGCAGTAATGATATGACAACAGTATGCAATAATCATGCTCTGGGGATATGAGAAAGTAAATGTGCAACTCTCATGAAGGTACTCTCACAGGTACTCCTAATACATGAAAATAGTGCACAAGTATATAAAGATGAGGTATGGAGTGAAATATGTCGTTTCCACGGCATCCTGACATCGTGGTAGGATCAAAATCCAGCAATGACAAATCAAAATCCCAATCCTCAATCAGTCACCAAATCCGCTCTCATATCACCTAAGTGTCACATCTCCTCAAACTACACAATATCAAATGTATCTCACATAAGTGTCGAATGTACAAGTCAAGTAGATCTCACATCTCTCGTATGTACAATAACAGTATATCTCCCATATATCAAATGTACAACACAAGTGAATCTCACATCTCTCGTATGTACAATATCTGGTATATCTCACATATATCTCATGTACAACAGCTAGTGGATCCTACATCTCTCGTCTGTACAATATCAGGTATATCTCACCTATATCTCATGTACAACAGCTAGTGGATCCCACATATCTCGTATGTACAATATCCGTCCACCTCACAATATATCATATGTACCATACTAAGTGGATCTCACATCTCTAGTGTGTACGATATCATCATCCAATCCCAATGAATCTCATGAATCTCAAGTCAAATCTCCAGCACAGTTCTAACATCCTAAATATAATGACATATATAAATATGATGAGGGCAATACACATATATTAGCGTCCCATTCCACTAATATTGGTGTAAAGGCATATATAACAGCGGCTAAATCCCCTGTTATATATACAAAGAGTATTTAGAAATATCATAAAACCAATGTGTCCAGCATCGACACAGAAAAACTGATAAGTACGTATCATACGCTATCACGAGAGCCCGAGTGCCTCGCTCTGCCCCTCGCCTCTCGACGTATCGATACGCACATGACTCCCAACGGTATCCCCCTGATATCCGCCGAGTCTCTGGTACTGTCACCGGAAAGTATGGCTCCCCTAGGCCTCATCGCCTCAATGCGACATCGGCTCACTCCGACAACATTCTTGCTTCGGGGTACCTCCGGGCCCCACCATGTATCCTCATGCGGCTCTCGACGCCTCCTCGCATAGGATATATATATCTGCACCGATAAATCTCATGGTGGATGCTATAATATCATCTCAAGGAAACCGGGTCTTCATGTATGCATAATTTCATGAACCACCACTGTCCCCAAATCCAGAAAACATCATGAAAAATCCATATAACAATGCGATAATCCATGAATAAATATACGCAATATGAAACTGTAATGGAAGCGTATAAAAGAACAGTATAGCATTCACCAGATATAAATGAGCAATGAATAGTATAGCAGAAATATAGGTATCTACCTATATGATGATGTGATATACCTATCAGGTATGAATATGAAATACAAGTACGCCTACCTGTATGCTGATGTGATATACCTATCAGGTATAAATATGTATGAACTGTAAGTACACCTGTATCTAAGTGATGAGGTAATATACCTATCAGGTATAGGTATAGTATGAACTGTAAGTACACCTGTATCCATGTAATGATGTAGTATACCTATCAGGTATAGGTATGAAATGTAAGTACACCTGTATCCATGTCCCTAGGTGTATATGTACCTAACACTAAAGGTACAGCATCCTATAGGTAAACAGAAACTAGCATGTCAAGTCTAAATATAACGATAAGAAATATGTATCATAGTCACAATGTCCCTAACCATACAATAGCATTTCTAAAATATGGTCTGTGTATGACATGGCAATTATTGACGGTGTGTGTGGCATCAAATCAGTGCTCTCGCAATCTGAGCCGTCAATAATAGTGCAGTGTCCTAAGGATACTAGTCCAATCACAACTATCACTAAGCAGTAAGGTATATGCGCAATTCTAAACATGATATAGAATATGCGACAAAGGTAAAGGTTTCTAGCCCAGACGCATAACGCCATGCGGGTGATTCCCCTGTAGATGTTAAATCTACTCACCCACACTCCAAGCTAGAAGAAGTCTACACCCTAGATCCCCCTGTGGCAGTGTCCGTAGTCCTCGTCTGCGAACCTGCAACATATAAACAACAACAACATACATATATCAATAACCGCTACGAAATACAAACTAGCTATATCTAACCGACACAACAACACACAACCACCTCTTAAGTGTTCGTATCGTGGCTAACGAGAGTAGCGACACGACGAAAACAACTTAAGAGCGAAACCACTAAAACGGCACGACGCGTGTCGTAACACGTATCGCACGAACACGAAACACTAGAAACTGCACATTTGATCCCAGATTTTGCTACTGTGAAAACTAAACAATTTCAACAAGACCAGAGGAACCCTAAACATAGCAGACACCTATGGACAAAACCCCAAACCCTAACTCATCTCTCTGGCCGGCGTCGCCGGCCCCTCCTCAAGAGCTCGCCGGCCCAGGCCGGTGCCATGGGGCTCGTCTTGGTGGTGGTGCTCCAGGTCCCCTAGTACAACACAACCCCTATGTTTAATTTTTCAGTAAACAACCCAGATCACAGCAGGTTCTAGAAACCACAAACCGACATCAAAATACGATATTTCGTATCAAACCCTAATTTAACATTCTAAACTGAAACTATCAATCAACAAAGCACAAAAACTAATTAAAGAAGAGATAAGGATCATTACCTAACTGAAAGAACAACAAGATCCAAGCTTTGTGCACTCCAAGTCAAGCAAGAGGCAAAACCATGAAGAAAATGGGATTTTTGTGAAAACTTGTGAATGTTTTGAGTATTTGTGAAGGAAATATGATAAAAAGAGAGAAAGAAATGCACAAGGGCAGTGGGGGAAAGGGTGAGCTCGGCCAAGTGAAGGAGAGAGAGAAAAAGAGAGGTTTCCTTGCAATTTCCTACATTAATTGCATAATAAATGCAATCACACTCACACACACACATGCATGCACCTTCCTTTTCCTTCTCTTCTATTCTTTTCTTTTTCTTTTCCATTAAATCCTAAGCCACACACTCAAAAGCTATGTGGTTTAGTTTACTTAAGAGAATTTTAAGAAAAGTTGAAAAGCAAAGATTCTAAAAATGTGCAAGCCGGATTAAAATAACATTAAAAATGGGAAAAATTCAAATTGCACCAAAACGTCCCATATACTCTCAAAGTGTGCGCACAAGCTTTATTTTCTCAAAACTAGATGCTGGTAAGTCGATATGGCCGTTTGATCGCAATCGGTATAAAACTGAAAATACCGATGAATTTCACCCAAAAGCAGAAATACACACAAAACGATTTCTAGATCGTTACAATCTCCCCCCCTTATAAAAAATTCGTCCCCGAATGTAAAATTTCACCAAGCATACCTTCAAAGAGAAGAGTACAAAACTCTCAAATCTCACTCGCAGCTTTCCAAGTGATCCCCTCACTATACAGCTACGTCCAAGAAAACTCTTCACAGATGGTAAGACCCTTGACCGAAGTTTCTTCACCCGCCAAACCATTAACACACATGGCTGTCGGTGAACGAAAAGATCGAGTCCAAACTAATGGTCTGTGCTGAATCATGTGAAAAAGTCATGAAGGTATCTGCCAAAAATCAACACCATGAAAACGGGGTGAATAATCTATAATCTGGGCGGAAGTGCCAAACTAAAGGCAACGAAAACTAACTCACATAAAGGATCTCAAAAGACCAACTAGAACATCTCCGAAGTCTCTAGACTAGCTGAGGTCCAAAAATCCTACTAAGCTGAGTCAGAAAACAGACTGGTGATCGACACTACCTGGCTAAACCTAAAGGTTGCCAATTGAAATGTCTTCTGATAACAGCTATCCAGAAGTATCCTAACAATGGCGAGTGACGATCCCAACTGCCGCAACAACAAACCAAACAAACACCTTGAAACGAAACCTGAAATTTCTCTTCACACTCGTGTCCACCCGTAACTATCTCACAAGTCACGTCAAAGCTGGCGGAACTTGAATGAACACAGAGAATTGACTGATGTGCTTGCCCTAGGATTTCACGTCTCTACCCGATAACATCAGGTACACAATCGCATTCCTAACTTAGCACAACCTTGTCACAAATCAAGGTCTCCGAATCAAAAGCAAGAACTGATGTAGTTGCTAACTGAATCTCCAACTGCTGAGAACTCTGCACACATGCCTCAGTTCAAGAAAAGAACCTCCTTTCTAGGTCTTCACAGTCAACGGTGCAACAATACTCTAGTAATCCTGCACGAAACGGCGGTAAAAACCTGCTAAACCCAAAATCAAAGGACCTCTGTCCGAACACAAGTCTGGGCCTAAGCTGTACGGTCACGATCTCCCTCGGAACCATACGAAACCGTCTCCCGTAACTACAAGACCTAGGAGTCAACACAAACAAGCCTAAAGGAACACTCCGAGAATCTAGCAACAACTGGGCTCTACCAATGTCTGCAAAACAAAGTCTCAAAAGCTGCTCCTGTTCCTCAAGACACAAAGAATAGACCAGAATGTCATCAAAACACAACAATAGCTGGTCGAGGAACGGCCTGAAGAAATCTGGTACATCATATCCAAAAATGCTGCTAGGGCATTGGCAAGTCCAACGACACTACCAAAACACAAACTGCCCGTAGCACGCACAAAAACAGTATTCGGAATGCCACCACTCCGAACCCGCAACAATGATGACCTGATCCCAGACAAACTTAGAAAAAGTCTCGCACTCTGGAGCTGATCGAAGAAATCATCAAAACAAGGTAACAGATATCTAACCGCACCACAAGCCGGTTCAATTGACGATCCATCAATCCACAACCGCAATCTGTCGTCATCCTCCAGAACGAACAGAATTAAGGGCTCCCTAAAGCGAAACACTCGGACACACAAACCTCCCAACAAACAACTCTGCAGCAGATCCTTAAGCTCCCTGAATTTCGCTAGCTCTTCTGGAATATCGTCGGAAAACTCTTGCACGATAACTACCCGGTCCAACAATCTCAATGTGGCTCCGGTATCTCGAATGAACGCCAAGAATCCACGACATCACCTCCAAAGCTGACTAGCGAAAAGGCTGAATTCAAGCAGTGAAAGGCGGTACAACTATCCACCTACACAACAAGAACTGACTCGCCGGGAAAACAATCCTGACTGTTTCCACCCGGTAGTCCACAGACGCCTAACACGTAACTAACCAATCTATGCCCAGGAGAACGTCAAATCCAACATCTCTAGAAGGATCCAATGACGGCAAAATCTCCTCACCAATTGGCATACGACTGAAATATGTGTCGCGCAACAAAAGAATCGCTGACAGAAATTACACAACAAAACGGCTGATCTAGCTAACAAGATCCTCGTCCCAACCACGGCACAAAGTGCGAAAAACCAACAAGTACACAAGAACAAGGATACCTGACACATCTGTACTGGACGTCTGGGCGTCCGGTTGAGTAGAAACAAACCCTCGTGTCTGCCTTCTACCCACAACTGGCTGATATCCTCCACTCTGCGGTATAGCTGTCTCGCGTCTACGTGGCTCAGTACAAAATTTAACCCGATGATCCAAACACCCGCATCGATAACATCCGGAAGAAAACTGCTGACCATCCTGGGGATAAGAGCTAGACGACTGTCCTCGTCTCACACCTCTTGTACTCCTATGCCGTGCGCGAAACCTGTCACGACGACTGAACCTCTGTCCTTGGACTGGCACACCTACACGGGTCCTCCACTGTCCTGGAACTCGCAAAGTCTCTGGAATACGTGTCTCGTCAACTGGGGCTACATCCGCTGGTGCTACGTAAGTAACAGACTGCTGCACGCTGATCCCAAGGAACAACTGTCCAACTGGGGTGACAACCTCCTGTCGCTGCGCTCGAATGGCATCAACTAATGATCTCATCGTCTGGCGCAAATCCTGCATCTCTGTCACAAGTCTAGCTAGCTGATCAGTCGAAGACTGATCCATCTGCAACAGTGCAACACGAGTGCCCTCCTGGTCAGTGCTCGTCTCACCCGAGCTAACCCTGACCTCGGCCCTCGCTGCAACACTCTGAGTCCCCGTAGTCATCAATGGCAAGGCTATAAATAGAGATAGGATTCGATAAGAACAAGGAAATCGAATCTCAAAGATATGAATCATCAAGGAAAGAATCTCAAGCAAATTGTACTTAGGCACTTTAGGCGAAATACTGCATCGTGAGTATGCTGCAGACATACACACACTACGTTACTCCGCTTAGGTTACCTACTCCATCATACCAGGTCATCCTACACTCCGAAAGGTAAAAACCACGCTCTGATACCAACTTTGTCACGACCCAAAAAGGTACGTGATGGCCCTAATACTACGCAACGCCTCCAGACGTAACACAGTAAAAGAAAGCCAAAACCCAGAAATCTAAACCATAAAAATACGGAAAAGATAATATAAAGTTTTGGAAACATTTGAAATCACAACCCAAATTCTTTAAAATAGTCCACATTTTCTGTAAAATTTTGGCAGCACCTCCTTTATGAAACAAGCCCCTAAAAAGGGTACAACATAGATATAATGTAAAGCATCCCAAACGGGAGCAAAATCCACGCCCAACGGCGGAAAACACACCACAACAGATATACGACGCCGTAGCGAAGAAATCAGAGACAAAAGAAAGGAAACTGTATAAAATCCACAAATCCACAATATATACAAATCGTCCTCACCAAGTCTCTAAGTCACAACAAACTGCTAGTAGATGGAGAGTACAATATACAACGAATATACAATACATCTCTCAGATAACCACAAAAACCCACCTGGCAAAACTGCACTCTAACAGGCGAAGTGGTATCCGCAACCCAAAAGATGATAGATGAGTGTGTAGCTGAAAAGCTGAATAGCTTGCCTTGACTACTTTGGGGAAACTCCAGCAAAACCTGTGGCACAACGGGGGTGAGTTGCCAACTCGTGAATAGTAAATAACATATGCAGGTAATCGCGAGAATGAACGTACAGCATGAATCTAATATATGTCCATTTCAATAATAACATGTCATGAGTACGTAATAATGGAAAGTACACTCTCGAGTACCACCAATATGTCCTGCAGTAATGATATGACAACAGTATGCAATAATCATGCTCTGGGGATATGAGAAAGTAAATGTGCAACTCTCATGAAGGTACTCTCACAGGTACTCCTAATACATGAAAATAGTGCACAAGTATATAAAGATGAGGTATGGAGTGAAATATGTCGTTTCCACGGCATCCTGACATCGTGGTAGGATCAAAATCCCAGCAATGACAAATCAAAATCCCAATCCTCAATCAGTCACCAAATCCGCTCTCATATCACCTAAGTGTCACATCTCCTCAAACTACACAATATCAAATGTATCTCACATAAGTGTCGAATGTACAAGTCAAGTAGATCTCACATCTCTCGTATGTACAATAACAGTATATCTCCCATATATCAAATGTACAACACAAGTGAATCTCACATCTCTCGTATGTACAATATCTGGTATATCTCACATATATCTCATGTACAACAGCTAGTGGATCCCACATCTCTCGTCTGTACAATATCAGGTATATCTCACCTATATCTCATGTACAACAGCTAGTGGATCCCACATATCTCGTCTGTACAATATCCGTCCACCTCACAATATATCATATGTACCATACTAAGTGGATCTCACATCTCTAGTGTGTACTATATCATCATCCAATCCAATGAATCTCATGAATCTCAAGTCAAATCTCCAGCACAGTTCTAACATCCTAAATATAATGACATATATAAATATGATGAGGGCAATACACATATATTAGCGTCCCATTCCACTAATATTGGTGTAAAGGCATATATAACAGCGGCTAAATCCCCTGTTATATATACAAAGAGTATTTAGAAATATCATAAAACCAATGTGTCCAGCATCGACACAGAAAAACTGATAAGTACGTATCATACGCTATCACGAGAGCCCGAGTGCCTCGCTCTGCCCCTCGCCTCTCGACGTATCGATACGCACATGACTCCCAACGGTATCCCCCTGATATCCGCCGAGTCTCTGGTACTGTCACCGGAAAGTATGGCTCCCCTAGGCCTCATCGCCTCAATGCGACATCGCTCACTCCGACCAACATTCTTGCTTCGGGGTACCTCCGGGCCCCACCATGTATCCTCATGCGGCTCTCGACGCCTCCTCGCATAGGATATATATATCTGCACAGATAAATCTCATGGTGGATGCTATAATATCATCTCAAGGAAACCGGGTCTTCATGTATGCATAATTTCATGAACCACCACGGTCCCCAAATCCAGAAAACATCATGAAAAATCCATATAACAATGCGATAATCCATGAATAAATATACGCAATATGAAACTGTAATGGAAAGCGTATAAAAGAACAGTATAGCATTCACCAGATATAAATGAGCAATGAATAGTATAGCAGAAATATAGGTATCTACCTATATGATGATGTGATATACCTATCAGGTATGAATATGAATACAAGTACGCCTACCTGTATGCTGATGTGATATACCTATCAGGTATAAATATGTATGAACTGTAAGTACACCTGTATCTAAGTGATGAGGTAATATACCTATCAGGTATAGGTATAGTATGAACTGTAAGTACACCTGTATCCATGTAATGATGTAGTATACCTATCAGGTATAGGTATGAAATGTAAGTACACCTGTATCCATGTCCCTAGGTGTAATGTACCTAACACTAAAGGTACAGCATCCTAATAGGTAAACAGAAACTAGCATGTCAAGTCTAAATATAACGATAAGAAATATGTATCATAGTCACAATGTCCCTAACCATACAATAGCATTTCTAAAATATGGTCTGTGTATGACATGGCAATTATTGACGGTGTGTGTGGCATCAAATCAGTGCTCTCGCAATCTGAGCCGTCAATAATAGTGCAGTGTCCTAAGGATACTAGTCCAATCACAACTATCACTAAGCAGTAAGGTATATGCGCAATTCTAAACATGATATAGAATATGCGACAAAGGTAAAGGTTTCTAGCCCAGACGCATAACGCCATGCGGGCGATTCCCTGTAGATGTTAAATCTACTCACCCACACTCCAAGCTAGAAGAAGTCTACACCCTAGATCCCCCTGTGGCAGTGTCCGTAGTTCTCGTCTGCGAACCTGCAACATATAAACAACAACAACATACATATATCAATAACCGCTACGAAATACAAACTAGCTATATCTAACCGACACAACAACACACAACCACCTCTTAAGTGTTCGTATCGTGGCTAACGAGAGTAGCGACACGACGAAAACAACTTAAGAGCGAAACCACTAAAACGGCACGACGCGTGTCGTAACACGTATCGCACGAACACGAAACACTAGAAACTGAACATTTGATCCCAGATTTTGCTACTGTGAAAACTAAACAATTTCAACAAGACCAGAGGAACCCTAAACATAGCAGACACCTATGGACAAAACCCCAAACCCTAACTCATCTCTCTGGCCGGCGTCGCCGGCCCCTCCTCAAGAGCTCGCCGGCCCAGGCCGGTGCCATGGGGCTCGTCTTGGTGGTGGTGCTCCAGGTCCCCTAGTACAACACAACCCCTATGTTTAATTTTTCAGTAAACAACCCAGATCACAACAGGTTCTAGAAACCACAAACCGACATCAAAATACGATATTTCGTATCAAACCCTAATTTAACATTCTAAACTGAAACTATCAATCAACAAAGCACAAAAACTAATTAAAGAAGAGATAAGGATCATTACCTAACTGAAAGAACAACAAGATCCAAGCTTTGTGCACTCCAAGTCAAGCAAGAGGCAAAACCATGAAGAAAATGGGATTTTTGTGAAAACTTGTGAATGTTTTGAGTATTTGTGAAGGAAATATGATAAAAAGAGAGAAAGAAATGCACAAGGGCAGTGGGGGAAAGGGTGAGCTCGGCCAAGTGAAGGAGAGAGAGAAAAAGAGAGGTTTCCTTGCAATTTCCTACATTAATTGCATAATAAATGCAATCACACTCACACACACACATGCATGCACCTTCCTTTTCCTTCTCTTCTATTCTTTTCTTTTTCTTTTCCATTAAATCCTAAGCCACACACTCAAAAGCTATGTGGTTTAGTTTACTTAAGAGAATTTTAAGAAAAGTTGAAAAGCAAAGATTCTAAAAATGTGCAAGCCGGATTAAAATAACATTAAAAATGGGAAAAATTCAAATTGCACCAAAACGTCCCATATACTCTCAAAGTGTGCGCACAAGCTTTATTTTCTCAAAACTAGATGCTGGTAAGTCGATATGGCCGTTTGATCGCAATCGGTATAAAACTGAAAATACCGATGAATTTCACCCAAAAGCAGAAATACACACAAAACGATTTCTAGATCGTTACAGTGGAGGCAGCGGAGGCGAAGGGAGAATGGGAGTGAGAGATGGGTGTTGTTTGAAGGAGGTGGTGGAGCTTGGGCTCGGCGATGGGTGTGCAGGCTGGTAGCGGGAGGTGACGAGGGGTGGCCGGGTGCGAGGAGATGGCGAGGGAGGAGCTCGAGTTGGAGGTTGGCGTCAATGGCGAGGGGTGAGCAGGGGGTGCCGGCGATGGCTCCTTGGGTTGTTGGGTTCTCGTCGGATGCTCGAGAGAAGGAGGGTGGTGTCGTCGTGGGTTGCTGTCGATGGCGGTGGGGTGGAGGAGAGAGAGGGAAGGAGGAGGTTATGGTGACGGGGTCGGGGATCGGCGACGTGGCGCGACAGCGAGGTGGGTTTGCAGTGTGCAGTGAGAGAGGCTCGGTGATGCTTGGAGTTGGTTGCGATGCTTGTATGAGAGAGAGAGGGAAACGAGGTCGAGGGAAGGGAAGTGGCGCGTGCGCGAGGTCGTGGGCGAGGAGCGGGGACGTGGGAATAGGCGCGGCGACGTAGGGTTCATGGAAGGGGAGAAAGGAGCGGGAAAGTGTTAGGTTGAGGAGAAAGGGATAACGGGTCGGGTCGGGGGAGTCGTGGGTAAGGATGAGGAGTTGGGCCGGGAAGGCGGGCTGGGGATTGGGTTTATTGATATATTTATTTATTTTTGTGTAAAGAGAAAGATATGGAAGTGGGCAAGGCTTTAGGTAAAATAAAGGAAAAGGAGATGGCCGGGCTGTGAGGGAAAATAGGAAATGTGAAATAGGGCTAGGGTTTAGGAAAAGAGGGATATGGTTTGGGTTAAAAATTTGGGAAATAGAAAGGGAATTAGATGTAAGGTTAGGTTTTGGAGATTTGGGCTGGGCTCGGGGAAAAATGGAAATGGGGAATAAAAGAAATAAGTAATAGGATTTTAGTTTTAAATTGGGAGTTTAATAAATTAGTTTAAATAAAATTTATACGCATTTTAAATCGGAATAAATCTAGATTAAATTCTGGAAAAATACGGAAAATTCGTAGAAATTTTGGGGAAACATATGAAGACTTATTTATTAAAAATACGCTAATTATATATAGGGACTGGGTATTACACCCCGTTTTCCGGTGTACGGTGAAAAGGACGCGACTGGCCCGCTACGTATTTACTCAGAAATAAACACGCTAAGCGTATCTAAGCAATATAAAATAAAACACACAAAAGACAAGATATAAAAGAACAACAACTTTATTTATTCAACATTCTTTTTACAATACAGCTAGAATGTAAATACATGGAATGAAACCAATGCCTAAACAATGGTATAACAGAAATGAAAATGGAATAAATACAAGTGGCTACGGCTCAGGGTCTTTAGTGTACCGCTCAGGGGCCTACTCTAAATGCTCTTGGCTGGTCTCGAATTCTTCAGCTCCGGGTCCTCCTGACAACATTCTAAAGAATAAGAGAAATAGGAATGTCGTCGGCGAACAATCGCTCGGTAAGTCTTAAAGATGAGGATGAAGTAGAATAGACAGAGAGAGAGTATAACTGTATTATATTTGACTGTTATGTTAGCACAGTTGTTTGTAGCTTGGTACGGAAAATGCTAGTGTATACGAGAGGAGTCCCACTTACACCGGAGACTTTGGTAACCCGTAGTAAAAGGCTCCGTCGATAATACCATGGAATAACGACATGCATGTAATTACGTCTTAAGTGACCATCTCGTGCCACCTTTAACATGTTCCGTACCAGTCTACCCCTTTATAATCCCGTAGTGTTTATTGTATTGATTATATTGATTGTAGTATATTTTCTTGTATTGTAAATTGTATATGGATGACTTGCCGAAACCATAATATCAGTAAAATGGAACGGATGTAATGGATGGATATGTAGATGGAGTATATCCATGGTTCGGTTCGGTCAATATAGATTGAATAGACGGATCCATGTTTGAATTGTAGTTTTATACTTAAATCATATTCAAGTCAGATTGATTAGATTGAGACTCGGTCTGAGTCAGACAATTAGAAAAGAAATTGAAGTCCTAAATTAGGTTTTGGTGTTATCGGTAACTGCTGCACATGGACGGCAAGATTTGTGTCTTTTTCAAAGACAATTACCATATTGATAACACCGTTATTTAGGTTTTCTACCTTAGATAGGAAAGCACCCATATTCTTCGACTCCCTGAGGCTCAAAAGAACTGGTCTCGCTTAAACCTATATTTACTAGGTTCCTTATTGTAATTTATATAACTTGAGAGGGTTTTATATAAAAATAATTTTGGTATAATTTCAAAATACTCCTCAAGCATTTAATTATCGTCTTTAGGGTTTTCATAGTTATATATTTTATAATTATGAAATTTCTAGTGAGTAAAACCTAGTTTTCATAGTATATGGTATTTTATTGAAATATTGCAATTGTTTTGTATTTGAATTGTATTTTCATGTAAAGATGATTCCTTTGATTTAGAAAACTTAGAATATTTATATAATATAATTAAAATAGATATTTTGATATTATTTATATATTTATATAAAATAAATTAGATTTATTTTCTAAAAATCTCATTTTCTTAAAAATGGCATTAAAATTCCATCGGAATCCGAATTCTCCTTGCGGAGGACTGAATTCTGCTCTACTAGATCAAAGGACGTGCGATAATCCGCACCATCCCGAAACAGGGTTCCCTAAAAGTGGATTCTAGAGGCACAATTGCAAGGAATTGTTTTAACGCCGTTTTAAGGAAAAGGTTTTATAAGTTGATGGTACTTATTTGAAATTTCGTATTATCCCATGAATCTATTTCCCAAACTTCATCGTGCTATGTCACTGATGTGTGTTGTGATGGGGTAGGTCATTATCTCGTGAACTATCTAAAGGTATAATAGGTATTATGATGATTATGTCGGAAACTAAAGTATGTGGTATTTTACTGTAAAACTACAATAGAAGTTGCATATAAGAATATTTTGTGATGAAACTTGTTTAAGGTGTTCGTTAATGTTTACTAAACATGATATGAGAGTTTGGTGTTTTCTTATTTAAGAAAAAATGGATTTTTTAAAAGAAAAACCGAATCGGAAGTCGAATTAACTCCGCTTCCGTCGGGTTTTAGTATTTAAAGTTTTTAAAATAGAGAAAAGAAGGGGAAGATGGGACTTACTGTCTTTTGTACTAGAGGAGAGAAAGATGAAGCTATGGAAAGTCTCGAGCGTCGTTTCGTCGCCGGAATCTCCTTGGATCGTCGCCGGAACTTCGTCGGAGTTTCGCCCTTCGCTAACTCCACTTGCACACTATTGGGACTTGAAAGTTTTTGAGAGTTTTGGCAGGGAATTGTGAGTGAGAAGGGGTGAAATGATGTGTGGTATTTATAGGAGAAACTGGGGTTTAGTGTATTGAATGGGGGAATTAAAATCTGTATTAAAAATGAGATTAAATAGGATTTTATTGTTCAGTGTAGGGGAAGTGGGATAGCTAAAAGGGTCCAGGGGTGAAAAAATCAACGCATTAGTGACAGGGGGAACCGGCGGTGCCAGGTTTTATGGGTAAATCGTCGGGTCTTCACCGGCGGAGGGGGTTAGGGTTTAAGCCACGTGTCGGTGTCGCTTTGTATTCTTCAGTGCACATGTTTAAATATTCAGTGTCTTTTCATTTTTACGTGTTGTGCACGTGCAAACCCTTGGGCTTCTAAAAAATTAAAAGAATTTAAAATAAAAAGATAATGTGGCTGAAGGGATTTGAACTCTGGTGCTATGTCACAGCAGAGCAAGGCTTTACCAATGTGCTACAAGTGCTTTCTTGCTGTTCAAAAGCAAATCAAATTCTTATAGCACT
The DNA here is from genome assembly GCA_030015575.1 of Agapanthus africanus. NCBI lineage: Eukaryota > Viridiplantae > Streptophyta > Magnoliopsida > Asparagales > Amaryllidaceae > Agapanthus > Agapanthus africanus. The sequence continues at coordinate 15,573,199 of JASDDO010000014.1, forward strand.
CACAGAATTTGCAAATACCCCAATTGTACATTAACTTTTAAACAATTTTATGTACATTGAAATTAGAGTTGTTACAATCTACCCTCCTTACAAAAATTTCGTCCTCGAAATTTACAATTTATTTTAAGGGCCAGTTTACAAATAATTGAGGGTATGTTGCACGCATCTCATCTTCTATTTCCTATATCGATTCTCCTGGAGTGTCTTTTCTCCACATCACTCGGACCAAGTTGAATTCCTTGTTCCGAAATGACTTCACTTTTCTGTTCAGGATCTCAACAGGTTGCTGCTCATAAGATAAGTCGGGCTGTACAGTGAGCTCGGAGTGGTCAAGCATATGGCTGGGGTCACTCACATACCTTCTGAGTTGGGATATGTGGAATACGTTATGCACTCCTTCCAATGAAGGTGGAAGGGCCAAGCGATAAGCCACTTCATCGACTTGTTCGAGTATCTCGAACGGTCCAATGTACTTCGGACTAAGCTTACCCCGTCTACCAAAACGAATCATTCCACGGTTCGGAGATATCTTCAGAAATACAAGTTCTCCCAGTTGGAACTCCAAATGACGTCGCTTTGCATCAGCCCAGTGCTTCTGTCAATCTTGAGCTGTGCGCATTCTTTCCTTGATAGTGCGTACCACATATACGGTTGTCACTATCATCTCAGTTCCAAGGAGTTCTCTATCTCCGATATCGTCCCAACTTAATGGCGCTCGACACTTCCTTCCATAGAGCGCTGCAAAGGGTGTCATTCCAATACTTGCTTGGTAGCCGTTGTTTTATGAAAACTCCACAAGATGTAGGTGATCTTCCCACGATCCTTCGAAGTCTAGTATACACGCTTTAAGCATGTCCTCCAAGATCTGAATAGTTCGCTCAGATTGACCATCAGTTTGTGGATGATAAGCTATGCTGAAATTCAGACTTGTTCCCAAGCTAGCTTACAGACTCTGCCAAAATTGCGATCGGAATCTGGTGTCACGATCGGAGACAATGCAAACCGGTACTCCATGAAGTCTCATGATTTCCTGCATGAGTTCATGGATATCAGAGATAGTACATTATGAAGAGTTTAAATCTTTACTTAGATTCTTACTTCCATGTACTTCTTTGCTAATGTCTCAGTAGATTGGCCAACTCGAAATGGGATGAAGTGAGACGACTTTGTGAGTCGGTCTACAATAACCCATACCGCATCGTTACCTTTCGTGCTGCGAGGAAGAGCAGTCACGAAATCCATTGTGATGTGCTGTCACTTCCATTCTGGGATCGGTAACAGTTGAAGTAATCCAGCAGTCCTGTGATATTCAGCCTTTACTTGCTCATACACCAAGTATTTAGCGACGCTTCTGGCTACTTCACGCTTCATTCCATGCCACCAGTAATTTTGACGCGGATCTTTGTACGTCTTTGTACCTCCAGGGTGTACTGAGTAGGGAGAGCTGTGAGCTTCTTTCATCAACTCATCCCGAATAGGACCTTTTGGTACACACAATCTGCTGCCGTATCTCAAAAATCCATCTTCATGGATGATGAAGTCTATTCTAAGTCCATTCTCTACTTATTCTCTGATCTTTTGCAAATTAGCATCACTTGCTTGAGCTGCTTTGATCTGATTGGCAATGGTAGATTGAACTTGTAAGTTCATCAAATTTGAAGCATTACCTGGCATGAATACTTCAATCTCCATTTGATGTAAGTATTATTGAAGTTTCCACTGAGCGATGAGATGCATTGCTAATGGTTGGCGACTAAGGGCGTCTGGAACTACATTCACCTTCCCTGAGTGATATTGCAGGTTGATGTCAAAGTCCGCCATGAGTTCTAACCATCGTCTTTACCGTATATTCAGCTCTTTCTGAGTAAACACATATTTCAGACTTTTGTGGTCTGTGTATATGTCCATTCGTTCACCAAGTGGATAATGACGCCAAATCTTGAGGGTAAAGATTACGGCTGCCAACTCCAAATCATGCGTCGGATAATTGCGCTCATGAATATTCAGCTGTCTTGAAGCATAAGCCACAACTTTTCCGTGCTGATGTAGAACACATCATAATCCCTTACCGGATGCATCACAATGCACTTCGAATCCTTCAGTTTGATCCAGTATCACGACAATAAGCGCTGATGTCAATCTTGACTTGAGTTCTACGAAAGCTCTTCCGCATGCTTCTGACCACATGAATTCTTCATCTTTACGTGTGAGCTTGGTCAGGGGTGTTGCGATCTTCGAAAATCCTTCAATGAACCTTCTGTAGTATCCAGCTAGACCTAAGAAACTTCGAATGTCCTTCACTGACTTCAGTGTCGGCCATTCGCTTACTGCTGATACTTTCGTTGGATCCATAGAGATTCCTTCGCCCGATACAATATATCCGAGAAAACCGACTTGATCTAGCCAAAACTCACACTTGCTGTATTTGGCATAGAGTTGATGCTGTCGTATAGTTTCCAGGACAATTCTCAGGTGTTCAGCGTGTTCTTTCCGACTCTTTGAATACACCAGGATGTCGTCGATGAAAATGACAACAAACCTGTCTAGGTACTCTCGGAAAACTTGATTCATCAGGTTCAGGAATATTGCTGATGCGTTGGTCACTCCAAATGGTATCACAAGAAATTCGTAACGACCATAGCGAGTTCTGAATGCCGTTTTAGGTCATTAGATTCCTTGACCTTTACCTGATGATAACCCGAATGAAGATCTAATTTAGAGAAAACACAAGATCCACTTAGCCGATCGAATAAATCGTCGATGCGCGGGAGTGGATACTTTTTCTTTATCGTTACTTCGTTCAAGGCTCTATAATCACTGCACATTCGGTATGAACCTTCCTTCTTCTTCACAAGTAAAACTGGAGATTCCCAACTTGAAGTGCTGGGATGAATCCATCCTTTCTTCAGTAATTCGTCCAACTGAGTTCGGATCTCCTTCAAACCTTCTGGACTTAGGCGATAAGGTGCTTTGATCACCGGTTATGCTCTAGGTACTAAATCAATACTGAATTCAAGAGCTCGAACGGGAGGCAAACCTGATATGTCTTCAGGAAATACATCGTCGAACTTTTGAACTACTTCTAGCTTGTCTTCTTCTACCTGATGCGTAGCAATCACCGTCTTCCTTGGTTTCATCTTATAAGTGCCTGGCTCCAGGGTACGGTCTCCACTTTTGAAATAAAAGACCGGATGGTCTGGAATCTCGAACACTACCCTCTTTTAACGACAGTCGATGGTAGCGTAGAAAGTTCCTAACCAATCCATACCTAGAACCACATCGAAGTTCAGTATGTCCAGCACTTTGAAGTCAGCATAGAATTCTCTACTGCAGACGACCACTGGACACAGGTTGTATCCCATTGTTTCCTTTAGAACGCCGTTCCTATAATCGACATTCCAGCTGGATACAAGCGATGTAACTGGAATCGCACGAGTTCGGACGAATCGTTGCGACATAAAGCAATGAGATGCTCCAGTATCGAAAAGTGCGAGTGCAGGAAGTGAGGCTACTAAGATTGTACCTAAGGTATGTGGGATATGTTTTAGATATAACAAAAAGATTTATAAGTATGTATATGGACTGAAAGAGAGTTTGAAAGGGAAGTGTTACCAGTGATGACTTGGCCGGTGGTTTCAGCTTCTTCCACAGTCATTGTGAAAGTATATCGCCTCGGTACATTCCTCCTTGCTGGAGGAGCGTTCCTCTGTCCGTTCCTCTATCCTTTAGGTGGGTTCCTTTGAGCTTGATGGAACTGATGAGGAGGAGATGCAGTCGGTCCATGAGGAGGTGGAGCAGGGAGAGTGGGTCATGGAGCAGGTGTCTGAATGGCCGGCCGCTGCTGATAAGTAATTGTTGGCCTGGGTGCAGCATGTGGGTTGTGTCTATGAGGACAGGACCCAATGTCATGAGTAGCTGAGCCGCAGACTAAGCAAAAATGATTCGCATGCCGGCAGTCTTTCGCCAGATGTCCATCTTTCCTGCGGTATGTACAAAAGGCTGGGCTGGGCCGATTGTTCGGTACTCCCGGTCTCCGGGGCATAAATGGTGGCCTTGAAGAGGCTCCTCCTACCATCTGGTTGGCAGGGCACTTAACTCCGGCAGATTGAGATCTGCCCCTCATCTTCACCACTGCATCATATCGACGGACAGCTTTCAGAGCCAGTTCGTGGGTCGGGAAATCCCCTGTAGCTAACGCTGCTTGGATCTCCGGATTTAACCCTTGTTGGAATCGTCGGGCTCTGATCTCATCTGTCACGCCCCGCTTCCCAGAGTGTGATAATATCGGCATGTGACATAGCCAAACATGCTACCTATGGCTGGGAAACATCCCTCCACAGTCACATTACGGCTGTCTATAAGATATCAAGAACAGTAAAATAGAATAAACTATCTAGTACATGTCCATATGCCAGAATAAACGAGTCAAGAAATAATATGCGGAAGCAATAAATCCAATAAACAATAACAATCTGGAAATTACGTCCCAAATACGGGCTCGCATCAGGAAATGAAAGTACGAAATAAAACTAAACCAGACTAGATACTAACAGGATCCTCACTGCTCGGCCTGTCGGCTGAAATACTCCTGATCAGCCTGCGACAAAGATAGAGGATCTGAGCCATGCAAAACCCAGACGTCGGTGCGTCATAATATCAAACAATAAAATATAATCAGGAGTTAACAAGATATGCAGGCATGAGTATGAACAGTAATAAGGGTATAATAGTAACACGAATATGGCATAGTGAAGTGTATCAGTGTATGCGACGTGCGGTGATCCTTCTAAACTGTACTGCTTGGTTAAATACTCTCAAGTCTTTGAAATCAATTAATGTAATTCTCATCGTAACCCATCGTTCTATGCCCCTTTCATTCCCTACGGGACCACGTTAACAGGATTATTCCGTAACGCCCGGAAAAACGGCAAACAATATATTCCGTAACGCCCGAAAAACGGCAAACAATATATTCTGTAACGCCAGGAAAAACGACAAACAATATAATAGCCCTTTGAGTTACGTTCGGTTACATTCTTGATTTCCCCTTACCCCCAAGATTATGTGTTCAAGTCAGGTATTGCCAAATGATATCTAATGCCAATACATGATCAAGTAGGTACATATTTTGTCTATACAGACAACAGTAACGTCCGTCAGGACAACATGTCAGGATTGTCGGCATTAGAAACAGGATCAGGTATCAAGTCAAGCAGTAGTGTATCAGGTCATGACAGGTAGTGCACAGGTATCCAAAGGATGCTCATAATAAAATTGTAGCAAGTACGGGTGCACGATAAAACATGGATGCACAATTATCTATCAGGGATTACATCTACAACTCCATGACTACGTAGGATGCACATTATCAAGCATGGGGTGCTAATATAACTGTAATATGAAATAATATGATCTAGCATGCAACTAGATGTATGATAAATGATACGGATGCGAACGGATATCGGAAAACGGTAAAACTGTAATATGGATGCACAATACAATAAACATGCAATATTTTATTAATATAGATGCAAGTATAATAATATAGCATGTATCAAGCTAATTTGCATGCAACCAGATATGTAATTAATGATACGGGTACGAATAGGTATCTGAAAACTGTAAAACAGTAGTATGGATGTGCAATACAGTCAACATGTGATATTTTTATTCATATGGATGCAAAATATGTATCATAGCATGGAGCAAGATAAACTTGCCTGAACGGATCTCACGATGGGGTGCGTACGCTGCGTCCGACGTCGGGTAACCGTCGCAAAGCAAACACGACATACAGAACAGGACCAGGCAAAACAAGAACACGACCGCGCTGGCTGGGGACGTCCGCTGGATTGCTCGGATCGTTGGCAGTGGCACGGCTCCGGCGATCATCGGAAAACAAGAAACAAGAAGAAGAAAAGAGAAGAAAGAAGAAGAAGAAGAAGAAGAAGAAGAGGAAGAAGAAGGGGCTGGTGCTCTGGGGTTTGGCTTAGAAGTCAGAGAAGTTGGAAAGGGGCGAAGACGACAAGGGGTTGCCGGCGTGGGGTTTGCCGGCGAAGGGTAGTGGCTGCGGTTCTTGATGCAAGGAATGGTTCTGGGTTTTTTATGAGATGAGAGAGATGAGCGGAGGAAGTGGTAGAGATGGTAGTTGGGGTGTGCAGAGCGAAGTGATGGGGACGCCGACGAGGGTGGAGGTGGTGATGGCGACGAGCGTGAGCGAGGGTAGGGTTTCTCGCGTTGGAGGCGGCGAGAAGAAGAAGAAGAAAGAGAAGGGAGATAGAGATGTGAACGTGGGTAAAATAAAAATAGGGTTATAAATAATATATAATATATAAGTATATATATAGGCAAAGGAGAGAGAGAGAGATGGTCAGTTAGCATAGAAAATCTTTTTAAAAAATATTTAAAACGAAATAAGATACACGAATATAATTTTAACAGTAAAAAATAGTAAGGATAAAATATTGATTATAATTGAGATTTTGGCAAATACAAAAGTAGTCCAAAACACGCCCGGGTCGGGTTTAAAATTATGGTTTGAAAATACGGTTAATATACTTGTAAACCAAAACCAAAGTACGATATCCGGGTAATGAAAAAGCATACCCCCAAGAACGGATGCACATAGCATGCACGTAACAATCCACACAGGTTCGTTTCACTGAACGGGACGATAGCACGATATACGGATGTCACCACAGGGTTCGGGGTATGGTGCAGACCATGCTAGATATTTTAAAAATATTTTATATGACTTTACTTGTGTTCGCCGCCGGAAAACACGGCCGGGACGTCGGGACGTCCGGGCACGGAGTTCTGGGGGGGAGATGCTATTTGGGTTTTATCCGTCCACCTCTCCGAAGATGCCAAGTTGATTTATGGCACCATGTATCGAAGGTTTAGACGGATGCGGCCGTTGTAGCAGATTTTGTCAGATTCCCTCTCATTTGAAGGGTTTTTGATTGTAGGGACGCTCTTCCCTGCAGGCACAAGCCCCTGCAGTTAATTACGCTACCGCATCGTAGCAACAACTTTCTCCTTCTCCAGATGGTCACTTCGTGTCGTGGGTGTTTGTTTTGTTTTTGGTTGCCCGTAGATTGTATACGGAGACTAATTTATGTTGTCGCCCTAGGGCGTGGATTAGTCCAAATCCGTATTTTCTTAGATTTGGGTTTGGGGTTGGATTTAAGGATCTTTAATCTCATTTGAGACTAATATCAACTTAAACGTTTGTTAAGGATAAGTTAGTCTAATTTTTAGACTAAGATCTACTTAACAGTTTGTTAAGGATACGTTAGTCTAATTTTAGACTAAGATCTACTTAACAGGATCATTTAGATCCAACAAAAGAGTGTTTGGGCTCTATTGTTTAGTTTAGGAACATTGCGGTCAATTAGTTTAAGAACATTACGGTCCAAGGTTAAGGACATCATGGTCCATGGGCTTAAGGATCCCACAGTCCGAGGTTAAGGACATCATAGTCTATAGGCTTAAGGACCCCACAGTCTGAGGTTAAGGACATCATAGTCCATGGGCTTAAGGACCCCACAGTCCATGAGATATCTGGTTGTCGGGACCCGTCCCCTCTCTGAAGACGTTGAAAGATTACAACGACATATATCAGAGGAGTGCAGAGATGTACCCTTAAACCAATTTTGGTTGGGAGATCTGTAGTCCAATCGGGACTAAGATCTGAGATTTATGAGCATATGGGCTCAATTAATCTGAATGAGGGGTTTATGGCCAACTTGGGCTCAGCCCACTCAGTTAAAATGTTGAACATTTGACAATACTGTGAATTGATTTGAGTTCTGACAGCCTTTCTGTCTTTTATTGAATGCTGAGCATTTATCATAGCTCTAGGGCTTTATTTAAAGAACATTTTATGTTCTATCAGCGCACACGTGAGGAACACGTGACGCACTTGGCGCTAGCGCCAGTTAATGAGCGCAAAGCGCTTCTGTGATATAGCGCACACGTGAGGAGCACGTGGCGCGCTTGGCACTGAGTGCCAGTCCATGAGCGCAAAGCGCTATTTGTTAAGTGGCGCAAACGTGAGGAACACATGGTGCGCTTGGCGCTGAGCGCCAGTTCATGAGCGCAAAGCGCTTTTTGTTAAGTGGCGCACACGTGAGGAGCACGTGGTGCGCTTGGCGCTGTGCGCCAGTTAAAGAGCGCAAAAGCGCTTTTGATTTTATGATCTGAGAAATAAATTCTCGTTTATAAGAGACTTTGTCTCAAGGTTTAAGAACAAAGTTCTTATTTTATAGGAGATGTTTCAATCTCTTATTTTGGTGAAAGGTTTTGCCTTTATAGATCTGTGATCCTAAGTGAATTTAATTACTCTCCCCTCTTTTTATAATGAGATGTTCATGATCTCTTTTTGTAAAAGACCTTAGTCTTATAGATCTATGATCTGTGAGAAGAATAATGTTCTTCTTCTTAATGAGATGTTTCTTATCTCTGTTTTTTACCTTGAAGAAAAGTTCTTCTTCTGCCGAGAGCTTGCTCTTCTCTCTGAGATTTCTCAAAGTTTGTGTGTGTGTGTGTGGGGGGGGTCCTTTCTATGAGACTTGAAGTCTGTGGTCTTTTATATAGTGAAGGCTGATCAGTTAAAGAGATCTTTTCTCTAATTGATTTGGGAATGTCTCCACCGTTGGATCTTTGATCCAAGAGATTCTGATTTACAAAAGGTAATCTTCTTGTTTTTAGCAAGATTGAGAATTTTTCCCCGTACAGAATTTATTCTGTATTTTGGTGATTTTTAATCACCATTGGATCATTGATCCAACGGTGCTCTGATTTACTGAGCACAATCTTTTTGTTTGGAAAGATTTTGAGGAATCTTTCCTTAACAGAATTTTATTCTGGTCAATGGATGATTTATCATCTTTATTGGATCTTTGATCTAATGGTGGGGAATATGCTTTGCACGTGGGCGCTAGCGCACTCGTGCTTTGCACGTGGGCGCTGCTTCAGAGCGCTGGCGCACTTAGCGCTGGCGCACTCGTGCTTTACACGTGGTGCGCTGTTTAGAGCACAGCGCTCTTAGCGCTAGCGCACTCGTGCTTTGCATGTGGGCGCTGCTTGCTGGCGCTTTTTATGAAGCGCTGCTTCATTTCAAATTTTGAAAATTTGAACAGAGCTTTGCTCTGATTGGTGGAAACAAATTCCCCCCCCCCCCACCGTTGCGCTCACGTGGCCTACACGTGAGTGCAGCGGTGGCAGCATCTGTGCCATTGGATCAACTCAGAAGTTGAAACGGCTCTCAGTGCCTATAAATAGGGCCTTTGTCCCTAAAGATGACTTCTGTTCATCTTTTTTCTTATTTTCTGAGAATCAATTTCTCTTTCATAGCATAGCTCTTTGTCTTAAGAATTTTTTTAAGGACAGAACTCTGTCAAAATTTAGGTAAAGATTAAATCTTTGAAAGGATTAGTTGAAAATCTAGGGTTTTACCCATTAACAGAGCCTTTGCTCTACTTAGATCATAGATTTTCAAGAAAACCGTTTTAGGGTTTCTCAACAGAGGATTGCTTTTGTTAGATCTTAGATTTTAGGAGATCCTTTTCAGGGTTTCTTAACCTATTAACAGAGCTTTGCTCTTTCAAATCATGTAGATTTGTTAATTTTTTATGAAGAACTCTTAAGAGTTTTTTCATGGATCTTGAAAATCGTGGAATTTCAAATTCATTAAAAGCTTTGCTTTTAGGATTCCTGACGGGTTATGCCATCTGCCTCGCAGAGCATGGCTGTTCAGTTGATAAAACTGCACATTTGTTATTACATTTTTCCTACCATTTTCATATTAAAAAAGGACTTTATTATAATATATCATACATATGAGGGTTTATGTGAAAATACTATTTTCCATTTGTTAATATATTTTAATTAGCATTTGATAGGAAAATATATGCAAATAAATTCATTGACCTAATCCTAGTAGAACCAGGTCTACTAAATATTATTTGAGATTGTTGTGCAGAATTTTTCCAAGTTGTGCAGAATTTTTCAAGACTAGAATCAAGGAAATCAAGTTGTTGAAGAAGACTTGCCTAATTAAGAAGCAAAACTTGGAGACCAAGTCTGGCAGCAACTACGAGAAGATTTCAAAAATCCAAAGGTTCCAGATATCGACACATGTCACAGGGAGCAAGCCCTAAAAGTTTGATCAATTGATCTCGACCATTGGCCGCGGATCCGCGACCAAAACCCCACTTGGGCCGCGGATCCACCGCAGATATAGTGAGTTGGGAGTTGAGGATTTTTGGGGAAAATCTTTTCTATATTTTACCAAGTTTTCAAGCAAAAGATTCTGGCTTTGCACTATAAAAAGGCACTGAGAGCCTCTTGGAAAATTTATCAAGCCAAAGAGATCACGAAGTCCAAGACGGCTCACGCATCCAGGCTGATCATCAACTGTTCATCTACCTCATTCGGAAGAGTTCGAGAAGCAAACCAAGTTTTTGTAATCATTTTCTAAGGAATAAAGTGTATATTGTTCAAGTTGATTAATAAAGGTAGTTGTTTTATTTAATTCTTTTGCATTTTACATTATGTTTTCCCTCTCTGTCTTTTCATCTTCTTTTCCCAACATGCGCGAGTAATTCTCCGCTTGTTAGGGTTCATAGGATTAGGGTAGATTAATGGATGATGAAGATCCTTAAACTCTTTTTACATCCTATAAAGTTTATAAACTTTACTAAAAGAATCATTAACATCCTAATCGGGCCCGCAACCAATTTATTGTTAGTCTCGACCGCGATTAGAGATTAGATTAATGATTGTTTTGGTAAAGGCTAGATATGAACGGAGTTCCATGTCGAGATAGGGGTTAAGAGTGGGAACCCTTTTCCCTCCACAAACCTTAATCTACATGCATCTCTGTCGTTCTAGTTTTAAATCTATTAAAGGATAAAAAGAGTAATTTCTAATTAATCATCCATAACTACTAAATCCTAATGAACCCTACAAGCCCTTTTATTATATTATCTACATCTCTAAAACAATCTAGATCTATATTTTTGCATTCTTGCTTAAATGTAGATCTAGAAACCATTCTGCAAAACTCTTTATTCCTTCTCTCTTTTTCAACACATCTAAAGTAAAACTAAAAAGTTCAACGTTTCCCTGAGGACGACCCGTACTCATCTCGATCTAGCTACGTGCAACACCGTTATTGATTGCAGTTAACTAAAAACACAACTTTTTCACATCAATCAAATGGCGCCGTTGCCGGGGAAATGTGCATAATTTTTTATTCTTGCCATTTGTGTTGCATTCTTAGACGATTCATATCACTATTAAAAAAAACTGCAAATTGCATATTTAACGATTTGTGTGTGAATTTTGCGAGGGAATCTGGAGTCACGGACTTGAGGAAACATGAGATCTAGGGTTTCACACTTCTCTAGTATCTTTCTTAACTCCTTCTCTCTCCTCTCAAATCCAATAAAATGTATTTTCTGCAGGATTCTTTGCAAAATAGCGCCGCTCAAAAAACTTTTTGCAAAAGTTTTATGATTGGTTTTGTTTTGCATATTTTAATACAGACTTTAAGGGGCAAAGACCAAATCAAGATTAGGTGGGGATTTCATCACCCTTCCTAAGCCCCACAAATCACAAACTGAGCATATAGATCAACCCTTCATTAATTTAAAAAATATCTAGACCAGACTCTAAGGACTGTCGCGCTCAATAAGGACAGAGGATGGTCGTGGGTAATCTATCGTTTACCCGCATTACTTTTGTAGTGCCTAGGCAAGTGTGTCAAAGGCTAGTAGTTTTTAATTAGGCCCACTACTGTGGTTCCTTCCCACTTACCTGGCACTTACCTGGCTACAAGGGTAGTACGGAGGCGGTAGAGAATTGATCCTGCGGCTTGTCCTTTGGAAGTCCAGGAGCGGTCTAGAGACTGGACCTAGGTGACCTTAGTTCTAGGGTTGCTTGTGCATCTTAGGGAGATTTGTCTTTGAGTCCCACTTTTTCAAAAACAAGCCAATTTTAAATCACACACACACGCTGCCACTTGCACTAAACCCACTTAGTGCATGCTCGGCTGGACACGGGATCCTAGTGCCCGTTTTGTCCGCGTTCCTGCTATCGACGCCGAAGTCGGTACTTCTTCATCTTTTTTTCCCCCACCACACACCACGACCGAGATGGACGGCACTCCATCAAATTATAACACCACGATGCCACCGCCCGAATGTGCGCAGAATCCACCGCGCATTTCTCTCCAAGAGAGATGCTATCCTATCCGTGGTCCTCTCCCCACTTGTCTATCTCTTCCACCACCTAACGGGGATAATTTCGAAATTACACCCCACTACATCAATCTGCTGCCTAAATTTCACGGGCTTGAGTCGGAAGACGCGTACGTTTTCATTACTAAATTCGAAAACGTATGCGCAATGATGGGTACTTCACAATTGACTTTAGATGCTATGCGCTTACGTCTTCTCCCATTCACACTGTGCGACTTGGCACAAAAATGGCTTTATAATACTGCCGCACACTCTATCACTAATTGGGATGAATTCGTCATAGCATTTCTTAAGAAGTTTTACCCAAACCATAAGACTGCCCATATTAGGAGCGAGATCAACCAGTTCACCCAGCTTCCCAATGAACCATTTTGGAAGTGCTTTGAATGTTTCAAAGATCTGCTTGTCCAATGCCCCCATCACGGAATACAAAGATGGGATTTATGTCGGATTATATATGAGGGCATTAATCCAGCGACAAAGCAGATGCTTGAAACAATGTGTCAATGCAATTTCATGTCTAAAGATGACGGTGAAGCGTGGAAATATCTGGAAGACCTTGCTGAACACACGTTGCAGTGGGAAAGCGTAAGACCACCTTCAACTAAGGGAGGTATTCACCAGCTCGATGTTTCTATCGCAGTAAAAGCCGAAATGGCAGCGATACAGAAGAAACTCGATGCTATTGAAAACAAGTTCTCATCATTCTCCCTAAATCAGGTCACGCTTCCTAAGACCGTCTGTAGTTGCTGTTCGGATCCTTCACACTTAACGGAAGAATGTCCTATGAATGCTTCGTTTCAAGCTAATGCTGCTTTTCAGCAGCAACCTAGAAACGATCCTTATTCTTCCAGGTACAATCAAGGATGGAGTAATCATCCTAACTTTGCTTGGAATCAAAACCAATAATGCAATTATCAAAGACCTCCTCCACAGCAACCGCAACCACAGAATCAGCCCCCCTTTCAGTCACAGAATTTCTAAAATCCGGCCAACATTTCTACACCACAAGTGGCCGGTACTGAAAACTCACTTGCACAAACTTTGGATATGTTCATGAAACAATCCATACAAATTTCGGCTGAGATGAGGTCTTCTATTGATACCATAACGAAAAACTCCGCCTCCCATGGTGAGAGTATTAAATCATTAGAAAACCAAATCGCACAGTTAAACGCCGCAATGAGTGCGAGAGAGAAAGGGAAACTCCCATCTCAACCCCTACCGAATCCTGACCATTCACAAAATCATAATGTGAATGCCGTTACTACGTTGAGATCGGGGGGAGAGCTGAATAACCGAGTGGATGAGCAGTTTGATGTTAGTGACACATTTGATACCCCAGCTTCTTCTTCCTCTTCCCCTAATTCTTCTAGTCCCCCGCTTTCATCCGAGCCTATTCTCCGTTTTCCCCAAGGCTCGAACCCTTCGCCCATTTCGCCAAATCTATCTAAGTCGATTCCCATTCCAATTTTGGGATCGAATCCGTCCTCACAGTCTTCTCCACAACCGTTGGACCCAAAACTTATTGATCAAGCACCTTATCCAAACAGGTTAAGGGGCAACAGACCTAGTCCATAAATGGAGAAGATTGTGGAAATTTTTAAGCAAGTTAACATAAACATTCCTCTCCTAGATGCTATTCAACAAGTTCCGTCATATGCAAAAATCTTAAAGGACTTGTGCACTAGGAAGAGAAAAGTTCAAGTACCTAAAAAAGTTTTCCTTGCTAGTAATGTGAGCACAGCTTTTACACAACAACTACCCAAGAAACGAAAGGACCCCGGAAGTCCTACAATTTCTATTTCTATTGGGGGTAAAAATATCAATCGTGCTCTACTCGATCTAGGTACTAGTGTTAACTTGCTTCCGTATTCTGTTTATGAGCAATTAGGGATCGGAGAGTTAAAACCTGCGCATTGCACTCTTCAGATGGCCGATCGATCTATCACCCAACCTAGGGGTGAGCTAGAGGATGTGTTAATCAAAGTCGGGGAATTTATATTCCCTGTGGACTTTATCGTTATAGATACACAACCTGTAACAAACCCACGCAATCAAATCCTGGTGATACTCGGTCGACCCTTTTTGGCCACTTCCAACGCAGTAATCAATTGTAGAAATGGCTCTATGACCCTATCCTTTGGAAAGAAGTCAATTGAGCTTAACATTTACAAGTTGGGAAGTGAACCCTCCGAACCCTATGCTCATGTGTGTTCTGTCGAATTAATGGATGTCGACAGCAGTGAACTTGATCAACCTCATGACGATCACCCCATTTTTTCTGATGACATTATTCTTCGGGGTATCGATGAAAGTTTTGAGGAAATTTTCGCTGATGAACTCGCATTTTTAAAAGATACGGGTGTTGAGATGAATCAAATCCAAGATAAAGAAATTGAACCTCCAACCCTTCTTCTGGACAATCATGATAATGCGAGTAATCCATCATTACTATCACTGTGTCGTCTCTCCAAATTGAGACGCAATCCTTTTCCATTACACCTCTTATCACCTCCCCACTTCTTCTCGTCGAAAGGTGACACGTTCTTCCACCAACCTTGGTACTTCATCGATAAAATTTTTGAATGGTTGGTGTTGACCTTCGGTCTTTGCAAAGCTTGGCATTGACCAATAACCTTGACCCCCTCGTGTGATTTTATAAGATTAAAATTGTTTAACTCAAGTTTGGGGGGTGGTATATTTTGGCTCTTGAAAAAAAATGATTTTTACAAAATTGTGAGCCTAAAATAAGTTTGGGAGAGGATTTTCACTTTCATATATTCTTGCCACCATTAATAATTTCCTCCCAAGTCTACAGGTTTTTGAGCTTAACGAATGACATCAGTGAGGACACTGCTGTAAACAAGTTTGGGGGAGGTTTGTGCTTATTTACACATCAATTTGCATCATATTTTGCATAAGCACAACATTTTCAAAAATTTTAAATTTTTTTTTTATAACAAAAGAGTAGAAAGTGAAAAATTACATCTAAAAGATAGGAATAGTTTAAGAAAACCAAGAAAATTAGAAGTTTTCTTAAACGAACTAGTAATAAGTAGTTATGAGCTATTGTCCCAAGGGTTAGTAAGATGAAGGAAGTCACTAATCTGAGGATAAAAATAAGTCTGAAAAATAGTTTCTATTCTGGAAGCCAAACATTTGAATGTTGATACCCTACTATATGCACTTACACACGTCTTGAAACTCGGGATAGTAGAGGATACCTTGAAATGCTCTTGTCTAAAAGCCAAAGTATGAAGGAAATAAAAAAAAAGATGAAGAAAATATAAAAATGGTGAAAAAAAATGAACACTGGTTTTGTTATCGCCAAGGCAGCAATAAAAAAATATAGCGAGGGTGCTTCATCACCTAGTGCCTTAGACCAACTGGTTTGGGAGTCACTGCTAAGCCTTAGATGGTGCAAGACGAGGAAAATATTATCACCAAATCAGCAAGCACATGAGTAATCGGTCGGTTAGTACCTCAAGAAGTATTAACGGTCGCATGAAAATGTGTGAGCAAATCTAAATATTCATCAAATTAAAAAGTACTGAGGTAGATGGACAAGAGTATGATAGCTTGAATTGAATTCTCCGAGTGTAGGGATGTTCTATACACACACGTAGGGGTATATGATCAATGTTTGGACGAAAGGTAGGAATGAAGAATAAAGACGATGTTTTATTGAAAGATAATGTGATTTCTAACATCTTTTCATGACTATTAAGATAAGGCTCATGACAACTGAAAAGCTAGTGTAGTTGGAAACTCTTATTTTCAAAGTCTTTCTTTTATGGTTCTTATCTTTATATGTAAATTTCACCATCTCTCTTTTGTTATAGGATTTTGTGGGTGTAATCCGCTGAAAACCCTCAGGAGACAACACTCCTCCTACTAGGGACACCTAGAGGTTTAACGGCTTGTTGCACATGCTCAGTGCAATCGTGTTTGCCTACGAAAGTGTGCTTAGTTTTCTCCTTTCTTTTTCTCCTCTTGAATAAACTAGTTTGCTCGGGACGATCAAAGATAAGTTTGGGGGTATTTGTTCAGTTGATAAAACTGCACATTTGTTATTACATTTTTCCTACCATTTTCATATTAAAAAAGGACTTTATTATAATATATCATACATATGAGGGTTTATGTGTAAAAATACTATTTTCCATGTGTTAATATATTTTAATTAGCATTTGGTAGGAAAATGTATGCAAATAAATTCATTGACCTAATCCTAGTAGAACCAGGTCTACTAAATATTATTTGAGATTGTTGTGCAGAATTTTTCCAAGTTGTGCAGAATTTTTCAAGACTAGAATCAAGAAAATCAAGTTGTTGAAGAAGACTTGCCTAATTAAGAAGCAAAACTTGGAGACCAAGTCTGGCAGCAACTACGAGAAGATTTCAAAGATCCAAAGGTTCCAGATATCGACACATGTCACAGGGAGTAAGCCCTAAAAGTTTGATCAATTGATCTCGACCATTGGCCGCGGATCCACGGCCAAAACCCCACTTGGGCCACGGATCCGCCGCAGATATAGTGAGTTGGGAGTTGAGGATTTTTAGGGAAAATCTTTTCTATATTTTACCAAGTTTTCAAGCAAAAGATTCTGGCTTTGCACTATAAAAAGGCACCGAGAGCCTCTTGGAAAATTTATCAAGCTAAAGAGATCACGAAGTCCAAGACGGCTCACGCATCCAGGCTGATCATCAACTGTTCATCTACCTCCTTCGGAAGAGTTCGAGAAGCAAACCAAGTTTTTGTAATCATTTTCTAAGGAATAAAGTGTATATTGTTCAAGTTGATTAATAAAGGTAGTTGTTTTATTTAATTCTTTTGCATTTTACATTATGTTTTCCCTCTCTGTCTTTTCATCTTCTTTTCCCAACATGCGCGAGTAATTCTCCGCTTGTTAGGGTTCATAGGATTACGGTATATTAATGGATGATGAAGATCCTTAAACTCTTTTTACATCCTATAAAGTTTATAAACTTTACTAAAAGAATCATTAACATCCTAATCGGGTGCGCTACCAATTTATTGTTAGTCTCGACCGCGATTAGAGATTAGATTAATGATTGTTTTGGTAAAGGCTAGATATGAACGGAGTTCCATGTCGAGATAGGGGTTAAGAGTGGGAACCCTTTTCCCTCCACAAACCTTAATCTACATGCATCTCTGTCGTTCTAATTTTAAATCTATTAAAGGATAAAAAGAGTAATTTCTAATTAATCATCCATAACTACTAAATCCTAATGAACCCTACAAGCCCTCTTATTATGTTATCTACATCTCTAAAACAATCTAGATCTATGTTTTTGCATTCTTGCTTAAACGTAGATCTAGAAACCATTCTTCAAAACTCTTTATTCCTCCTCTCTTTTTCAACACATCTAAAGTAAAAGTAAAAAGTTCAACGTTTCCCTGAGGACGACCCGTACTCATCTCGGTCTAGCTACGTGCGACACCGTTATTGATTGCGGTTAACTACAAACACAACTTTTTCACATCAATCAATGGCCTTTAGAATTCTCGGGGAATTTTTAATTCCCCTCATAATTGACTTTGACAGGTGTCACTCCTGTCTGCAGAGCATTGCTCTCGAGGAGTTTAACTCCTTGGGCCGAGGAACCTTTCCATTAAATGCGAAATCCTTTTTAGGATTCCCTTCTTAATTGCACAGAATTAAATTCGTTGGGTGTTTTAATCTTGTTTAAATCCCCGTGTCTGTTTCGATAAGCTTTTTCTTAATCAGCCTGTCTAATAACTCTCATTGATTTTCTTTTTCAGACGTTATGGCTGCTCATTTGTATGATCTCGATGAGATTAATTCTTACGGAGACATCCGCTCACTCGGCCGTTCCCAAAACCAAGAATTCACAAACGCCCAGTGCGCTGAAATTATGGGTCGCTTCGGTGCGTATAATGGTCGACTGCTTCATCATCGTTCCTCTCTCTTGAAGCTTACCGTGAGAGCGATCTGGGAAGCGCTCCCTTTATTCTATCAAGGCATGCCGCCCAAGGCATTGGACGACGCCGAAGATAAGGTGCACTCGGTGTATCTGATGGGCCTAATCTCAAAGAAAAGGAGAGACAATCTTGTTGATCTTCTGCATCAAACTTTTCAACAGGCGTCGATACTCGCTGCCTATCAAAGGACGAAGGACGTCAGTGAGGACCCCGGCGCTTGTGATCGCGAGAAGAAGCATACGAGGATGGTCCTAGAGGCCCGTAATATTTTAGATGGCCTTACTTTTGAATTTCTCAATCCATGTCCTGGATTTGATGTCTTGCCATTGTAATCATTTTAATGATGTTTATGTTTACTGTTTTCTATCGCTGTAAGAACTTTTTGAAGTATGACTAGCAAATTCCTCGTTTCCGTGTGTTTATCTCATGCACTAAATCTTTTGCATACGCGTGAGTGGGTACGCTTTGAACGCTTAAACGGATGCGAATCCATCGTTCTTTTTATTGTCTTGAATGGTATATGGTTGACGTCGGTAGGTTACACCCTTTTTGTTTTGACTTGGTAAAAAGAAGCTTACGCACTCTTGAATAGCACCTCTATTTCTCTGGCATGTAATTTTGGCAAATGTGGTCTGTAAACGATAGAGAACATTCCATCTTGAACTCTTTGCGGGATAGCGAAGGCTTAGGAAGCAGGTTCAGATCTGCTGCCTAATGCTTTTCAACTTCATGAGCCGTGAGGGTCTCATAAAGAATTTTCTCCCTACGAGTCGAGAGGATCTCGTAGGTGTATTTTCTCCTTAGGAATCGTGAGGATTCCTAAGTGTGTTTTTTTTCTTGAGAGTCGTAAGGATCTCACAAGAGAATTTTTCTCACTTACGAGTCGAGAGGACTTGTAAGTAGTTGTTTCCTTTCTCGTCGATGTTTGACTTAGGAGAATGTGGCCCGTGGATAGTCCATCTTGACCTCCTTGCAGGGCAGTGATGGCTTAGGAGACAGGGTTAGGATCTGCCACCTAAGACTTTTCAACTTTATGAGCCGTTAGGGTCTCATAAAGACTTTTCTCCCTACAAGTCGAGAGGATCTTGTAGGTGTATTTTCTCCTTAGGAATCGTGAGGATTCCTGAGTGTGTTTTTTCCTTGAGAGTCGTAAGGATCTCCCAAGAGAATTTTCTTCCTTACAAGTCGAGGGGACTCGTAAGTGATTGATGAGTTGACCTTCTCCCGAGTCAAAGCATTGCTTTGACGGGGAGATCGAGAGTTTACTCTGGTCGTTTCCCACGGGGTCAGGATTGACTTTAGCCGTGTTCTACGGGGACAGGAGGGGTTGACTTTAGCCATATGGGGTCAGAATTGACTTTAGCCATACGACATCAGGGGTTGACTTTAGCCATATGGGGTCAGGATTGACTTTAGCCATACGGGGTCAGGGGTTGACTTTAGCCATATGGGGTCAGGATTGACTTTAGCCATACGGGGTCAGGCCATATGGGGTCAGGATTGACTTTAGCCATACGGGGTCAGGGGTTGACTTTAGCCATATGGGATCAGGATTGATTTTAGCCATACGGGGTCAGGGGTGACTCTCGGTTGTTTGTGCACCGCCGAGTCATGGAACTGGGAACTTTGCCACGGCTCCACTTTTGCTGACGTTGCATCTGTTGCAATGAGACGAATGTCGAGTTGGTCTCTAGGTTTGTTCCCCTCCGAACGGCGGCCCGGACTTCGCGTCCGTAGCCTGGGGTTCGAGGCAGATGCTATTTGGTTTTATCCGTCCACCTCTCCGAAGATGCCAAGTTGATTTATGGCACCGTATATCGGAGGTTTAGACGGATGCAGCCGATGTAGCAGACTTCGTCAGATTCCCCCTCGGGGTGAGGGGTTTTTGATTGTGGGGACGCTCTTCCCTGCAGGTGCAAGCCCCTGCAGTTAATTACGCTACCGCATCGCGGTAACAACTTTCTCCTTCTCCAGAATTTCACTTCGTGTCGTGTGTGTTTGTTTTGTTTGTGGTTGCCCGTGGATTGTATACGGAGACTGAGTAATGTCGTCGCCCGTAGGACGTGGATTAGTCCAAATCCATATTTACTTAGATTTGGGTTTGGTGCTTTTAGTTTAAGGATGCATTAGCCGCGTTGCGGCTAAGACCAACTTAAACGTTCGTCAAGGATACGTTAGTCCTGTTTTAGACTAAGATCGACCTGACGTAGTGATTGATTTAATTATCTGGTTGTCGGGACTCGTCACCTCTCTGACGTCGTTGAGGGATTACAACGACAGGCGTCAGAGGAGTTCAGAGGTGTACCCTTGAACCAAAGTTGATTAGGAGTTTTATCATTTATTTGAATATCTAAGAACACGTTAACCGTATTTGGGGTTAAGATCAACTTAGACGGGACCGTTTAGATCCAACAAAAGAGCGTTTGGGCCCTATTATGCCAGTTTAGGGACGTGGCGGTCCATTGCCAGTTTAAGGACGTAGTGGTCCATCGCCAGTTTAGGGACGTGGTGGTCCAATATTAGTTTAGGGACGTTTCGGTCCGATGTTAGTTTAGGGACGTTTCGGTCCGATATTATAAGTGATCGTTGGGACCCGTCACCTCTTTGACGTCGTTGAGAGATTACAACGACGGATGTCAAAGGAGTTCGGAGATGTACCCTCAAACCGGTCGTGAATTGGTTTAAGAGAGCCATTTTGCTCAATCAATTTAATTTAAGGACTTACAGCCAGGATTGGGTTAAGTCCAATTTTTTTTATTTATTTTAGGCTTTGCCTGACTAAAAGAATCAGTCCGAACAGGGCTCTGCCCCTTTATTATTTTGCAATTTGATTTGGGCCAGGCCCTTTTAAATAATGAGTTGCAGAAACTCAAGAATTTTCAAACAGGGCTTTGCCCTTTTATTATTGCAATTTAATTTGGGCCAGGCCCTTTTGAATAATGAGTTGCAGAAACTCAAGAATTTTCAAACAGGGCTTTGCCCTTTTATTATTGCAATTTAATTTGGGCTAATGAGTTGCAGAAACTCAAGAATTTTTCAAACAGGGCTTTGCCCTTTTATTATTGCAATTTAATTTGGGCCAGGCCCTTTTGAATAATGAGTTGCAGAAACTCAAGAATTTTCCAGATTTAAGAACAAAAGTGCATAGCACTTTTGATCTAAATTGGGATCAAAGGAAAAACAAGTTCTTCTTGTTTTCCCTGATTTCACAGAACCAAGGGTTCATACCAAGTGCAAGGCACTATTTATTTCTCTTTTTTTTTTAATTCAATTATTCATTTTTTTATCCTTTGTTCTTCAGAGATTTTTCTCTTTCTATTCTTCAAAAAGAAGATTTTACCTCTTTTTTTGTTCTTGAATAATCTTCAAGAGTTCTTCCTCTTCTCTCTTTTTTTCAGAAGTTAATTCTTCTCTTGATGATGATGATGTCTTTTGAATGAGGCTTGGGGTCTTATTTATAGTGCCCACAAATTTGTTGAATTTGTTATCAAGATCTTTCCTGAATAATTTTGGGAATTTTCCCACCATTGGATCTTTGATCCAAGGGTCCCTGTTTTACAGAAGAACAGAAAAGATTTACTTAAATTTTCATTCTGTTGCTGCGCAACTCACCAGCGCGTGACACGTGTCGCGCCGTCGTGCGCTTGCGCAACTGCGCAGACACGTGTCGCGCATCCGTGCGCTTGCGCAGTTGCGATTGCGCAACTGCGCAGACACGTGTCGCGCAGCCGTGCGCTTGCGCAGTTGCGATTGCGCAACTGCGCGACACGTGTCTGCATTGCGCAACTGCGCAGACACGTGTCGCGCTGCCATGCGTTTGCGCAGTTAAGTCTTAATTATGTTTTCTGAAGAGCCTTGCTCTGATTGGACGCATTGTCTCGGGCGTTACGCTGCCGAATCAACTTCCGCCATGTGGCAAATTGCGCGCTGCGCACGGGAACCGAAGCGTTGCTTCGAATTTTGAATTTTCAAAATTTAAGTAGAGCCTTGCTCTGATTGGGGGAAACAGATGCCCCCCCACCGTTGCGCTCACGTGGCGCGCGCGTGAGTGCAGCGGTGGCAAGATCCTGACCGTCGGATCGAGGGGTCAAGTGAACAGGCGCAGGCGCCTATAAATAGGACCCTTGGTCCTTGGTAATTCTTTACCATTCTCAAGAAATTGAATTTCAGAGCCTTGCTCTTACTTGAGAACTTCCAGAGCCTTGCTCTTGTGATTTCCTTAAGAACTTCCAAGTTCTAACCTTAGAACCATTCTAGGTAAAATTAAATTAATTTAATTTAAATTAAATTTAATTAACAGAGCCTTGCTCTTATAGATCTTCGATCTAAAGGAAACCCCTTTGGGGTTTCTTCAACAGAGCCTTGCTCTCAAAATTTACAGAGACTTTGTTCCTGGGTTTTAACCCATGAACAGAGCCCTGCTCACAGATCAACTAGAAAACTTTTTAAAAGTTTCCATGGATCTTTAAGATCCCAAAATTTTAATTCTTAGGAGTTATAAATTTTTATTACTACTACAGAGCTAGGCTCTTTTTTAAGAAGTTTTATTCCTTTGAAACAGGAGTTTGACAAATGTCACTCTGTGGCAGAGCTTTGCTCTGAAAAGAGGAGATTTTCTCCTTGTCTCTAGGGATCCCCCCAATGAGGATATTCTCTTGGGGCTCTTTTTTATTGACTGATAGTCTCATCCAATGGTGGGATTGTCTCATCAAATGATGCGCCGTCATCTTGATTTTGTGGGTCCCCCTTTGGTCCCCTACCCACTGCATCACAGTGTGGAGCGAGATTTTTATTTATTATTATTTTTTTATTATATATATTATTCTTTTTTTTAAATGTTAAGCGTCAGGCCACTAATGATATATATATATTTTTTATACAGAAAAGATGTCTGACGACTTGTCTTTTCCCTTCGTTCGCTCGGAAGGAGGGTTCCCCCATGCGCCAGTGGATCGGGTGGTGTTTGCTCTTATTAAAGATCGCGATCCTGAATGCAAAAAGCTTCATCTGTGGGGAAGGTGGTATAGCCAAATCATCCAGGGTCTTCGCAGTTTTAGTTCCGCCTCGCCCTCCGAACCTATAGTTATGATCCCCTATGCGGACAAACCCCCGGTGGAGTATGCCGTGGAGGTTAAAAATTGGAATTCAGACGACCTCCTCCAGCCTGCAATCGGCGCTATTCCGGTGCAGCCGCCGCCGGCCATAGATATCTTGGGAAGGCGAATCTGTCAGGATGAAGCACGCCCTTGGGGACAGGCTTACAACATTGGATTGAATCCGCGACCGCTTGCTGGATACCTGCCATGGGCCCGGTACATTTTAGCGGCGAAAAGAGCTCACCTGACGAAGATTGGTTTATACTCCGCCGTCTACGTCTCGCTTTTCGAGTATCCTACTCCTCCAACGTGGTGGACAAAAGCCTTCATTGAACAATGGAATATCCCCACACATACTTTCCTGACAGCGGATAGGGAAGTTTCCATTTCTCTAGAGGAATTCGTTGAGCTTTCAGGTTTACCGGCGAGGGGGGAGCACTACGAAGAGCTGCTTCCTCCTGACGAGTATGTCTTTGCCACCAAGCAGGTGGTATTCGACTTAACTCCAGAAAATGCTATTCAGCATCAGCATCCGGGCCTGGTGAAGGTATTGGAGATTTACGAGGAGCTTCATTTGGAATTGGGCGACCGAGGCGTTAGTTTCGCGGACTTCATTGCTCGTTTTATTCGCCCGGAGTTTTTATCAAAGCAGGGTGAGAAGTTCGCCCAGCTTACTGACCCCTTTGGTTTTGGCCTGGACCGCCGACCTTCATCAGAAATTGATCAGCGAAGTTTTTACCTTCCCGGCACTGCTAGCGTTCCTTTCTCAGAGATCGCCGTTCCTGGCATAGATGAGGAGACCTTCTTCATAGGGTTCTTAGGTCTGTGGCTGTGCAGCTTCGCGCTTCCCATGCACCCGCGCCTTATGCGGTCCTCTGTCTTTTACCCGGCGCATCGAATGGTGGCCGGTTTGCAGTTATCAGTAGGGATCGTCGGGTTGGCTTATCTCTACAACGGACTTAGCGTAGCGGCGGACGCTAATGAGCCTGGGGTACAGCCTTCTAACTTCCCGATGCACTACTTCACTTCTTGGATGGAGCTACATGTTCGAGGAGTGTTTGGTGCCTATAAAACTCCTCCATTCTTTGAGAGATTCAGACTTCCAAGAATCATGCGATTAGTCAGGGCTTCTATTGTGTTTGCATCTCCGCGGGAGTCTAGGGGATTGCTTCTGCGTTCGCATCTAGTTGGGGCGAAGACTTCTTTTGTGGATAAGGTCATCACCATGGGTTCTGAGACCACTAAGTCGGTGGTGTCGCTGCGTGATGACTTTAAGGGCGGTGTTTCTGTGTTGAAGGCTCGGGAAATCCTCCACCTTTACTCCATTCGGCCGGGCTACTTGGTATTTAGGCAAAATGAAACGGCCCTCTTCATGAGGTATAACCCGCATCGATTTGCCCGGCAATCGAGTTACAACCAAGGGGTCCCATTGGAAGCCTTCTTGGGAACACCTGCAGTCGGCCCAGAGGGGGTACGGAATGCGATGCATCACTTCATCCGGCTCAATACAGGCTCCTACTTTTTTATTAGTGAGCCCAGCTGTACCCCTAAGATACTCAATTCGTATGTGGCCTGGTACGCGCACGCGATGGGCCCAATCATCTTGATGGAGAAACGCCTACTGGTCAATCGTAGGGCTGCGCCTCCCGGCGGCGATCGCAAGGCTCCCTTGCAGCCTAGGGTTCAGGTTATCCCTCCGACGAAAGATGCCGGAGCTGATCGACCACGCGTGTTGGCCCCTCCGCGTGGATTGCCACTGTCTACTACGGTGGATGAACCAACGGCGCCCCGTGCTCCGACAAAGACGGTTAAAGCGGCATCGCCGGAGTCGGGTGCAGGAGCGGACATCGGGACTCGCCGCCCGAAAGTGACTGCCAAAACTGGCAAGCGCAAAGCTGTTCCGAGTGGATCCAAGGCTGGCGGACAGAAGAAGAAAAAGTCCACCTTATCCCTCGACGCGATCCTTAACTTAGAGCCCGCGGCTCATCCTGCCGAGGCCATATGCGAGTACGGCAGCAATGAGGGTTTTGTGGTGGACCCTGAGGACACCAATCTAGCTGCCGCCATTGCAGCTTCGGAGCGATCGGCAAGACTTGAAGCGATGTTGAGCAAACTCGCTGAGTCCGGTAATCATCAGGCGCGTTATTTATTATTTCATTGCACTTTGTATCATTATATTTAATCAACATTTGCTCCATTTTTGACAGGCGCTTCTACTGAAGAGGCTATCGCTGCCTCCCTGAAAACCTTCCAAGAGGAGGAGGAGAAGCGTACCCTAGCAAGCGTCGGTATGTTTTATCCCTTTCTCTTTTATAAGGAAAGTTTGTTGTCTTTTTATGCTAGCCAACCTGACCTTCTTTTGTTTCTTTGCAGGGGTTGTATTAATCGACGCGAGGATCCTTCCCAAGCCCGTCGTCGAAGTCCCGGCTTCGCCGCAGTTGCCACAAGAGCCTCGGCTTGATAGAGTGACGAGGGATGCCTTGAAGAATCTAGAGGCATCCTTGTATACGGGGGAAGAAGCCTCCCTTAAGGAGGCTCTGGTGGCATCGGTCTCATCGGCTCGAGAGGAGCGGAAGCGGTCAAGACGCGAAGCAAAGGCGCGCAGAGCTGCTCTGGCCGCAGGAGCGGGCCCTAGCACTATCCCTCATGCTGACACTTCTTCTGAAGAGGCCCCTGCCGTCCTATCTACTGCTCATAGGCAGGCGGCGCGCACGGTCCGGGATACAAACGATAAATCCTCTTCAGGTAAACTTTCTTTCAGAATCGTTGACTCATACGCACTCCTATTTGCAGGGCCAAGTCCGCCTGAGGGGGAGGCGGAGACCGTCGAACCCCGGGGAGCGGAGGAAGCGGCGCCTGCCGAGCCTGAGCTGACAGTGAGCAACGTCATCGGGGCCGCGGGGCCCGAAACAGAAGTTGAAGAATTCGCTGCCGAGAAGGTCATCGATGCCGCATCTGAAATGGCGGCAGGTGAGATGATTGTCGGGCCGGAGGCAGTAGAAATCGAGGCGCTTGAGGCTGGAGATGTCGCGGTGCCGATGGATGAGGCAACTGTGACCGTAGGACCCGAAGGAGTAGTGGGTGAGGTGGCCACGATTCCTGAGGAGGAGCCAGCCGCTCCTTCTCTGGAATCTGGCAATACCCCAATCATAGCCCTCCCTGCGTATGGTTCCTTGCCGTCTACCGGGCTTGCGAGCACAACAACGGCTCCCATCGAGTCAGGTGATGAGGCTACGGGTGGTGGTCTGATGTTAGTAGAGGAAGGAATTGCCTCCGTCTCGGCTGGCAGTTCATCGGGTAAGTTTCGGATTACTATTGTTCCCCCCCTTTTTTATATATATCTTGTAATCTCCTCTAACAAGCTTGTCTTTGCAGGTGCGGCCAGTACCGACGCTCCATTGCTTGAGGGAGCACCGTCAACTACTGCTTTGGCGGTGGTCACTTCCCCGTTTTCCCTCGTGCCGTCGCGGATGTTGGAAGGTATGGACCTGTGACTCACAAGTTAATCTCTTAAACGTATAGTTCATGGACTAATGCCATACCATCGTGTCTTTTCAGGAGGGCTCTTTGATCATCTATATCAGGTGTTGCTCCCACACTTCTCCTTCCCCTCCGAGCTTACTTCTCCCTCTAGTGGCGCTGGTGAGTGTACGTTCAATATAGTATCTTCGTTCGTCCTCCTTTTCTAGTAATTGAACGATTCTTGACCTTTCCCTTTCTTTATTGCAGTGTCACAAATCGAAGGAGGGGATGCCAGACCTGTCGCGCTACCGGCCCTCCCGGCTCTGCCGTCCGTTGCTGCTGGTATAGCAAGCACCCCTCCTTTTTTTGTAACCCTTAAATATCTCTTGAACCACTGTTTGACCATGTTTTGTTTTGCAGCTATTGTTCCGGCTCCGGTCCCCTTTGAGTCGCGCGTCCTTATACCGGCAGGCCCTTTCTTGAGGCGCCCGTCTTCAAAGGGTGCTGTGATGAGTCTAGGCATGCTGAGCGGGTATATCGAAGAGCTCAACATGGATGCTCTCCCTTCTGCTGTAGATTTCGCTGTGGATGTTAACCCAATGTTAGCGGCGCTCGTAACTTTTCACAACGAAGGCGTCGTTGAATCTTGGGTTAATCACTGCAGGGAGATCGAGGCCTGTCTGTACCGGCTGGAGTTGACGCGCCCTTCTCCCGAAGTTTTAGCTCTGAGTACCCAACGCACAACTTGGCTCGAGCAAAGCACTTCGCACTCCCACCACTTGGAGCAAGAAGCAGCTCAAATACTAAGGGAATGCCAAAAGACCTCGAACGAAACGGCCCATCTGCGCGCTGAGGTTGAGGCAAATGCTGCCCAAGTGAAGACTATTTTTGAGGGTCTCTTGGAGCGCATCACCCATGGGCTAAACTTAAAGCGGAAGCTTGACGTGGCTGAGCGCAATATCCCAAGTCGGGAGGCTGCTTATCAAGTCGTGAGGGAGCAGCTTGCATCGGTCTTGCGGCAACGAGCCTAAGTGGAGGCAGAGTTGACGGTGGTAGCCGAGCAAGAGAAGGTGTGGAAGGACATATGCGAACGATTGCTACATCTGTGCAAGACGCTTCCTTCCCAATAATTCTCTTTGTATCATTTGTTTTTGTAAAGTATATGTATACATTTTTTATTCTTTTAGCACAATGTATCCTGTACTCAATCAATATTTATGAATAAAAGATACACATTTTGTAATGTCTTATGTCATTTCTCCGTCTTTCCTTTCTTTTATTATCAGTACGCCACCTTAATAACCATAATTGACGGACGATTGGGACGAGTATCCCAACCTTCTTAAGAAATAACGATGGCTTAGGCCGCAGGTTCAAATCTGCTGCCTAAGACTTTTCAACCCTATAAGCCGTGAGGGTCTCATAGAGACTTTTCTCCCTACGGATCGAGAGGATCTCGTAAGTGGATTTTCTCCTTAGGAGTCGTGAGGATTCCCAAGTGTGGTTTTCTCTCATAAGTCGAAAGGATCCTATAAGAGAATTTCTCCCTCTTACGAGTCGAGAGGGCCCGTAAGCGGTTGTTTCCCTCTTTGTCGAGAACGACTTCAGAGAGTGAGACCCGTGAATAGTGTGCAAGAGACCATTTAGGATTGACTTGCAGGGTCCCATTGCCCTCTTACGAGTCGATAGGGCTCGCAAGCGGTTGTTTCCCTCTTTGTCGAGAATCAACTTCAGAGAGTGAGACCCGTGAATAGTATGCAAGAGACCATTTAGGATTGACTTGCAGGGTCCCATTTGTTCAGGAAGCAAGTTTTTGAATCCTTACTGCCCAAGATGTGAGTCAAAGAAGCTCTCGTCACGGAGTGTTTGTATCCGTGAGTTGAGAAGTTTTGCGAGGGATTATTTGTTTCCCAAGCGCTAAGGATTATTTGTGTCCTTGGGGTTTGAAACGAGTCGATGGTTCCCACGGAGGCGCTGGTGGCTCTGCGAGTCGACGCGGATCAGAAGGCTCTCGTCAAGGAGTGTTTGTATCCGTGAGTTGAGAAATTTTGCGAGGGATTATTTGTTTCCCAAGCGCCGAGGATTATTTGTGTCCTCGGGGTTTGAAACGAGTCGATGGTTCCTACGGAGGCACTGGTGGCTCTGCGGGTCGACGCGGATCAGGAGGCTCTCGTCAAGGAGTGTTTGTATCCGTGAGTCGAGGAATTTGCCGGGATTATTTGTTTCCCGAGCGCCAAGGATTATTTGTGTCCTTGGGGTTTGAAACGAGTCGAGGGTTCCTACGGAGGCACTGGTGGCTCTGCGGGTCGACGCGGATCAGGAAGCTCTCGTCAAGGAGTGTTTGTATCCGTGAGTCGAGGAATTTGCCGGGATTATTTGTTTCCCGAGCGCCAAGGATTATTTGTGTCCTTGGGGTTTGAAACGAGTCGAGGGTTCCTACGGAGGCACTGGTGGCTCTGTGGGTCGACGCGGATCAGGAAGCTCTCGTCAAGGAGTGTTTTTATCCGTGAGTCAAGGAATTTGCCGGGATTATTTGTTTCCCGAGCGCCAAGAATTATTTGTGTCCTTGGGGTTTGAAACGAATTGAGGGTTCCCACGGGGGCTCTGGTAGCTCTGCGGGTCGACGCGGATCAGGAAGCTCTCGTCAAGGAGTGTTTGTATCCGTGAGTCGAGGAATTTTCGTTGGAGTCACTGGCTTCTTCGGTTGAAATGAACCGTTGAGGCTTGGTTTCGTCATTTGACGGAATCTGCTGGGGAGGTATGGCTCCTTCTTCGTTTACGCCCTTGGATTGTATACGGGGATCGATGTGATCTTAACTGTAGGGCCGAAGTTTTATCATTTCTTATTTTTTTGTTTTATTTTATTTCCGCGATGCTCTATCATTTCAGCTTTTATATCGCGAAGGTCGCGATTACCCAATCATTTCGGCTATTTTTCGCGGTGCCCCATCATTTCGGCTATTTGTTTGTTTTTATTTTTTTTTATTTTTACTCGTTGCTTTTTATTACGAGTTGCCCAATCATTTCGGCTATTTTGCATACATACATTTTACTTGCTGCTTTTTATTGCAAGTTGCCCTATCATTTCGGCTATTTCGTATGCATGAGCGGCCTACTGGCTTTCGCCGTAAACCTGAAATTGGACACCGATTTCGGCATCAGCACCGCTGCAACTGGGATACTACCAGGAGCGAATCATCATTTGCCTCTGTCGTTGTCGAACAAAGGAGGCTTAGCGACCAGGGTTAGGATCCTGTCGGCTAAGGCTTTTGACTTCATAAGCCGTAAGGGTCTCGTGAAGGTATTTCTCCCTACAAGTCGTGGGGATCTTGTAGGTGTATTTCCTCCTTAGGAGTCATGAGGATCCCTAAGTGTTTGTTTCTCTGTAAGTCGTAAGGATCCTACAGGAGGGCTTTCTCCTTGTAAGTCGAGAGGATTTACAAGGGCAGTTTACCATGCACACATATCCCTAGCTTCAGATGGGACTTAGTTAGGGAAATGTTTATTCGCGCCCGTGGATTGTATATAAGGGTCAATATTGAACCACTTGTAGGGCACTATTGGAAGTTTGTGGGGGTTTGCTTAAGCACAGGTTTAGGTCTCTGTGACTTAAGACTTTCAAATCCTATGAGCCGTGAGGGTCCCATAAGAGAGTTCTCCTCACGAGTCGTGAGGATCTCGCAAGTGTATTTTCTCCTTAGGAATCGTGGGGATCCCTAAGTGTGTTGCTCCTTTGTGAGTCGTAAGGATCTCACGCAGGTGGTTTCTCCTTACAAGGTCGAGAGGACCCTATAAGTGTTCTTAACGAGGTTGCGCCCTTTCAGGTTTTCATAAACACTCGCCGGTAGTCCTGCTATTTTTACTCACGGAGCCCTTTCGGGTTTTCATCCGCGCCCATTTTGCTTATGGACTTACCGTTTTTCTTTATTTTATTTTTATTTTTATTTTTATTTTTATATATATATTTTTTTATCTCGTCAGCCTAAGGATGCTGCAGTATTAGTTTAAAGACGTTTCGGTCTGCTATTAGTTTAAGGACATTTCGGTCCGCCGTTGAGAGGGCTGGCTACTACTTACAAAGCTTGAGCTTAGGAAGATAGCGAGCGGACATAGTCGTCGTCATCTACCATTGACCTAGGCTGTGGCTCATTAAGCGTAGTATTTCTTTAGGAAGCGACCGTTTATTGGCCTGAAAGGCCTTTCACCGTGCATGTCCATGAGTAGATAGGCCCCACCTTGGTAGACCTTATCAACGATGTACGGTCCTTCATAATTTGGCTCGAACTTTCCCCGCTTGGCGCGATTGGGGATCATGGGCCTTTTGACCACTAGCACGAGTTCGCCTTGGTGGAATGTCCTCGGACGGCTCAATCTCTCATATGAGCGTGTCATCTTTGCTTTATAGGCTTCCAGATTTTGTTGTGCTAGAAGCCGGATTTCATCAAGGGCGTCAAGCTCTTCAAACCGAAGGTGAGCATTTTCTTCATCTGTCAGCTCGTAGTGGACTGCCACTCGTAGAGAGGGTAATTCTATCTCGAGAGGGAGTACTGCTTCCGTCCCAAATACCAAAGCGTATGGCGTTGTGTTTGTGGCCGTTTTAAATGTAGTTCGATACGCCCAAAGAGCCTCTTGCAATCTTTCGTGCCAATCTCTCTTATTTCGTGACACTGTTTTCTTCATGATCTTCGTCAAGGTCTTGTTGAAGGCCTCAGCTAGACCGTTAGCTCGCGGATTATAAACTGAGAAATATCTCCAGTCTATATTGTGCTGCTGTGCGAAGCGGCTAATTTTATGACTTCGGTAGGCTGGCCCGTTATCGGAGATGATCCGTCGCGGAGTTCCAAACCGGTATATGACATGCGTTTTGAAGAAATGGAGGATGTTCTCCGTCTTTACTTCCCTCAACGGTACCGCCTCTGCCCATTTGGAGAAGTAATCAGTCGTCGCCAAGATGAAACGATGTCCCTTTGACGATGCTGGTTCGATGGGACCGACTATGTCAGTTCCCCACATTTCGAATGGCCAACTAGCCACTGTTGGATGCAGTGGATTTGGATGCTGATGGATGAAGTCCCCATGAATTTGGCATGGATGACATTGCCTCGCGTATTCCAGGCAATCCTGCATCATCGTGGGCCAGTAGTAGCCCATCCGCTTTATCTTCAACTTCATCTTAGGGCCTGCTTGGTGGGCACCGCAGAGTCCGTCGTGAACTTCTTGGACGACCCTTCTCGCTTCGTCAGGTCCTAAGCATCTCAACCACAGAGAATCGAATGACCTCTTGTATAGAGTATCGTTGACGAAGGCGAAAGACAGAGCTCGTTTCACAAGTTGATGCCTTATGGACGCTTCTTCAGGCATTCGGTGGAACTTGAAGTAATCTATGAAGACTTCTCTCCAGTCTTCGGTCTTCTCATGATCTTTTATTTGTAGGGTCTCCTGCTCAGTTGCTCCATTTTCTTTATACGATTCTGGAGGTATTTCTGCTGGGGCGAGCACTCGACGGCTTTGTATCACGATTCTAACGTCATCGAGGTTCTCGTCGGCCAATTCTTTAGCAAGCTTGGCCAGTGCGTCCGCTTTGCTGTTTTCCGCGCGCGGTATACTTTCCAAAGTGTAAGAGGGAATTTGGGTTAGCAGTTGCTGCACTTTTTCACCGTATTTTACCAATTCCGGTTTGCACGTTTGGTAGTCGCCGTTTACTTGACTAACGACCAGTTGAGAATCACCGTATATGAGGAGATCTTCAATTCCCATGTCAATAGCGATCTCGAGGCCTGCTATTAGAGCTTCGTATTCGGCTTCATTGTTTGTTCTCGGCTCCGTTAGGGAGAACGTGTAGCGCATTATCCCTCCTTGTGGAGTTACAAAGATGAGCCCTACCCCTGATTTAATTATAGGGGTACTTTGTTTGCGTTTCTTCATGGAAGATGCTCCATCGAAATAAAGCTCCCATCGGATATTATCATCGTCGATCGCATCGAACGCATGTTCGTCTGGAAGATCGCAATTCAGAGGAGAATCGGCGGGTATCGGATGCTCAGCGAGGAAGTCGGCGATGGCCTGGCCTTTCACTGCCTTGAGAGGTTGATACGTTATCGAGAATTCCATCAAGAGCAGGGCCCATTTAGCGAGTCTTCCCGTCAATATGGCTTTTGACATTAAATATTTAAGAGGGTCCACTTTTGAAATAAGACGGACCTCGTGCGCCAACGCATAGTGCCTAAGCTTTGTTATTGCGAAGATCAACGCCGGGCAGTGTTTTTCAATGGGAGAGTAGTTGCTTTCTGCCCCCAGCAGGACTCGACTTAAGTAGTAGAGTGCTCTTTCTTTCCCTTGATCGTTCTCTTGTGCCCATAATGCGCCTAAGGAACCTTCGAGGGCGGTTGTATAAAGAATAAGAGGCTTCCCCTTAACCGGAGCAGCCAACACCGGCGGGTTCTGCATGTATTGCTTGATCTCATCCAGTGCGCCTTGGCATTTTTGATCCCAAACGAATGGGGTTCCCTTCTTCATCAGGTGGCTGTAAGGACGACACTTTCCTGAAAGGTTGGCTATAAATCGCCGTATATACGCGAGTTTCCCTTGGAGAGACCGCAGCTGTTTGAGAGTCCTAGGCGGAGGCATTTCCATGATCGCTTTGATCTTTGACGGATCTATTTCAATACCTCGGTGTCGAACGACGAATCCCAGGAATTTGCCCGAGGAAACCCCGAACGCAAATTTAAGAGGATTCATCTTCAAGTTGTATTGCCGAAGGCGTTGAAATACAGTCTTCAGATGCTCGAGATGTTCCTCGTATGATTTGCTCTTAACCACGAGATCGTCGATATAGCATTCGACGATTTCGTATATAAGGTCGTCGAAGATCTTCGTCATGGCCCTCTGATAAGTAGCACCGGCGTTCTTCAAACCGAAGGGCATCACTTTATAACAAAATATACCAAGAGGAGTCCTGAAGGCTGTGTGCTTCTGATCTTCAGGGTGCATTTTAATTTGATTATACCCCGATGAGCCGTCCATGAAGGAGAAAACCTCATGAGTGGATGTGTTGTCTATCATCAGTTCCGTGACTGGCACTGGGAAATCATCTTTCGGGCAAGCTTTATTAAGATCCCGGAAGTCTACGTGTCCCATTTTTCTTCATCACTGGGACGATGTTGGCGATCCATTCAGGGTATTGGACTTCCTGGATGAAGCCTGAGTCTATCAGCTTTTTGACTTCGGCGTTGATGCTCATCTCAAGCTCGAGTCGCATTCTTCTCGGCGCTTGTTTGACTGGCTTGATGTCCGGGGATATCGCCAACTTGTGTACAACAATTTCTGGATCTAGTCCCGGCATTTCGGAATAGTTCCACGCGAAGCAATTTTTATGCTGTAGAAGCACATCCTTTAACGCAGCTACCCTTTCTTCAGATAGCAGCTCGCTGATGAATGTCGGTCGCGGGTCATTTTTCGTCCCCAACTCAATTTTCTTGAGATTATCTGCAGTGGTATGGATTCCATCTTCCAGTTCTTTCGGAGCTGGGGGAAATTCTGAGATTACCTCATCGCTGCCACTTTCAAAGCACCAAGGGAGGTTGTTTATGTCCTCGGACCCTTCTTTTAATATTGTTATCACATGGCAGGTGCGAATTTTCTGCCAATCCTAATGCGGAGTTGGTTTTATTCTTGTGTTTTCGGGTTCGTGCTTTTGCGGCGGCGCTACCCTCCAACTGTCAGACAACGCGAATTTGCCAAGCTGATATTGGTCCTTAACCCAATTCTTAAAGGTGAAGCAATCTTCAAGCGGATGCCCTACTACTCGATGGTAAAAGCAATACTTTGGGTTGGAGACTTCGCCTGCTTGTTCAGGGTGTTTAGACTCTGGCAACGTAAGCATTTGATGTTTTAGAGCGAGATCGAATATTTTCCTTGTTTTGTTCCGAGGAAATGAGTATGCTCGACCCATTTTCTTCCTGAGGGCTAAGTCAACAACGCTCGATTCTCGGATGCGTGGCTTCTTAGCTCTGCTTTGTGGTTGTCGAGCGCCTCTCTTGCCTTTCGACTTGTTTTTGTTTTCGCGTCGAACCTTTTTTGTAGCAGGTTGACAAGGAGCGGCATCTTCGTTCTTTACTGCCTGTTGAAGGAGACGCTGTGTCTTAGCTTTCTCATAGATTGCCATTTCACGATCGTGATCATCTCGGGCTTTTTGACTCGCATCCCTTATAAGTTTGCTCATTTGGTCTTCGGACGATGGACTGGGCGGTTTTGTATCAGGAACTTTTGCTGGTTCAGGATTAGCATCCTCCCATTGAGCGTCCGCCTCTTCATCGAAGTCATACAAGACATAGCAGCTGTTTAATAGCTCTCGTTTCTTTGTCCGGATGTATCCGAGCCCGATCGTCTCCATCCTCCCATTAGGTAGCTTGTGTTGAGTTCCGGGGACGTTCCAAACCCTGTCATAGAATCTGGCCTTCTTAACAGTCTGTTCGAAGGGTATCCCTTGGCGCTTTAACAGTCGTTTCAAGCCTTCCGTATAATACCTAGGTAGACGAATGGGTTGAAGCCCGTCCAGCGTTGGATCTGCTCCATACCAGATTTCTTTCTCCACTTTATTTTCTTCAGAGCGATAAAGCAGAATTGCTTTCTCTCTCTTTCTTCTGGGAGGGATATAGAATGTCCGCAACTCTTCTACACTGTAGATATTAAGTGCATCTAGTTCTTTATGGTGTCTAGGCGGCACCATGGCTATCTGTAGACTTCGCTCTTCATCAGCAGAAGTTTGTATTGACAGTCGAGCAGGGAATACAGCATGAACTTCATCCTCTGAATCACTACCGAAGATCAGCGAAGGAACGGATGGTCCTGGCCTGGCAGATTGGGATGGACCTGAATAAATTATATCCTCCTCCTCCTCGGTGTCACTGCCGAAGACGGGGATGGTTGCATTAGTTTTGTTCTCCGGTTTGTGACACCTTTCCGTGTCTTCGAAGCTCGGCAAGAAGTATTTAGCATCTTCATACTTGCGAACTTCGTTCACGGAAAACGGATTCAACTCTCCGGCCACAGTGTACTCGAGGCCATCCCTGGAATACTTCATGCACTGATGCTGTGTAGAAGGGATGATATTGTACTCGTGTAGCCATGGTCGGCCGAGCAGAGCATTGTAGCACGTCTTGGCGTCTATAACATGGAATTTGATGTCTGTGACGAGCAACCCGAAGCGTAGCATCAATATCACAGATCCAAGAGTCTTTGAGGATTGAGAGTCGAAACCGGAGATAGTGATCTTGTCTCGGGCGAGGTGTTGTATGCTCATGCAAATTTCTTTTAACACCCGTACATTGAGTAAATTGACGGACGATCCGTTATCGACCAAGATTTTACCTATCTTTATGTCATGGCAATATCCTGAGACATAAAGGGGCGATTGTGTTCACACGTCCCGAGGAGAAGGTCTTCATCACCAAAAGCAACGTCGGCTGTGTGCACTTCTTCTAATTCGTCTTTCATCTTTTCTTCGGCTAAGAAGGCTTGAAACTGGTTTGGATCTTGTAGCGCCTTAATCAAAGAGTCTCTGGCTTCCTTTGATAGTAACAAGGCATCAAGGATACTGAGCTGAGAGGGCAGTTTCCTCAGATGTGCCAGAACGTTGTAATCCACCTTACTTCTCTTCGGCGGGTTCTTGGCGTTTAGCTCTTCCAGAACTTGGTCATCTAAAACGATGTCTTCAGAGACCTTTTCTTTCCCTTTATCTTTTCTATTCGAGGGTCCGAGGTTCTTTTCAGGCAGTGTCCGATTCCGCAGCCGGATGTTTTCGCAAACCACTGGCTCCTCTTCTTTTCCCGAAGTTGACTCTTTAAAGAGAGGGGCAAGCTCTAGCTCCTCATCAGAGTCGCTCCCAAATGTAGGCACTTGTGACCTGGTAGTGTTACCATGTGACAGTTGCCGGCAGTTCTTTCAAGCACTTTGGTCGTGTTTCATTGCTCCCGACGAATCTTACGCTTTTCCCGTTTAAAGCGTTGTTGATTAGCGACGTATCCTTGCCACCACCTATTGAACGCTTTGCACTCTTGGGTAGAATGTGAGACCTTCTGATGATATAAGCAATACGAGGGGTGCATTTCTACCACGCTAGTAACTTTTTCTTCTGGGGGTGGTAGCTTCATGCCCATCGATATGGCCTTAACGAACTTCTTTTTTATCTTGAATTGGCTTTTGTCAGAGGTAGAGGCATTTTGCTCCAATGGGATCATCTCAGCTCCTCCCTCAAGTCGCTGGCGCTTGGCCGTTTCGAATATAGCCGTCTCGCGTTCTTGATCAGCTTTACTTTTCAATCGAGCTTCACTAAGAAACGCGTCAATCATTCCTATTGATAATTCCGGAACCCTTGACTCAGTATTTGCCCCCGGCGTTTTGGTGCCAGAAGTCCCTTCATCGTTCGAGGTCGAGTGAGAGATCATATGACAGCTCGCCACGTATTCCTTGGATTCATCTGATGAACTTTCCTCCTCATCTTCTTTTTGAAAGACGTGATCAAGGAAATCTTGGAGCGTAATGGGAGTCCGCGCCTTCTGGTTATATTCATCCAGCGCGTCGATTTGCTTTTGTAAGTCGGTGCGCTTGTCGCCAGGCTTCACGGGCTTCTTAGATTTCTTCTTCTTCTTTTTCGAAGATTTTGACGGCTGGTTATGAACGCTTGAACTACCACCATCGGTCTTCGGAGTCGGACGTGGCTTCAACATCCCCTCTATAACCTGCGGCTCCAAGGGGTTCTTCCACTTGACCGTTGGACAGGTCTGAAGATCATTTAGCATTCTCCTCGTTTTGGCCGATAATACGACTTCCCAGGGAGTTTCTTCAACGACGGAGCATGTTGCCCCCGGCGTATTTGTCCCCTTAGAGGTGTGGGGCTGCGGGGGATTTACCTTCCATTTGTCGGATAGCGCGAATTTGCCCTGGCGGTACTGGTTTTCAAGCTAATTTTTGAAAACGTAAAAGTCTTCGATCGGATGTCCTAGCACTCGATGATAAGGGCAGTAATTAGGCTCATTGACGTCACTTGGTTGCGACGGACGTTTTGGATCTGGCAGATTTATGAGCCTATTGCGCAATGCCAACTCAAATAACCTCCTCGTTTTATCACGGGGGAAGGAGTAAGCACGTCCCATCCTGTCCTCAAGGTGTACGTATGGGCGCGTATTATTTGGACGAGCAACCGGCTTCAAGTCGTTCGGTTGTTGTTGGGCATTAGCGACGATGATCGCTTTTCCCTTTCCTTTATCGTTTCGAGAGTCCGGCTTCGGGAGAGGGGGTTTATGGCCCATCTGGTCCATCTGCGCCAATTTGTCGATCAAAGCCTGGAAAGAAGTCGGCTTGAAGAACATCATAAACTGCGAAATGGTTGCTTGTGGATCAAGGGTTCCCACAAACATTCCCACCGCAGGGGCTTCTTCTATACGCTGTTCACACTTAGACCATAGATTACGCCACCGTATAGCGTACTGGACCCACGTCTCGCCGGGCTTTACCCTGGCGTTAATCAGCGCCGTCATCGGAGTACGCTCACTGGCACTTGCAAAGCGTTGGGTGAAGAGCAGCTCCATCTCTGCAAAGGTTTTAATAGAGTCGTTGGGGAGCTCGGAATACCATTCGAACGCCGTATCTGATAGGCTTCCAACGAACTGGCGAAGTAGAAGCTTGTCGTCGCCGCCGGTGTTACCGCAAAGCGCCCTGAATTGGGCAACATGTTGATGGAGATTGCCGGTCCCTTTGTAGACATGAAACTTGGGAATTGTATAACCCGGCGGGTACTTGATTTGGTCATACCAGCCCGGATACGGTCGCCCCGTTTTTACGACGTGGCCGGCTGCTTCGGCCGCGTGATGAACCTTTATTTGCTGGGCTATATATTCGTCCAGATCAGTTTTAGAGATTGTGTCTTCTTTAGCCGTCGATAGAACGGGCTGAGGGTTTGATGTTTCTCCCCTATCATCCCCAAGGACGATCGGGGGTTCTTCAGTCGGGGGCTCTGGTTGTATCATCATCCCTATCATGTCCTGGAAGAGGAGGCCCATACGCTGTATATTGGCTGCTTGTTCAGCAGCCTCTTTGTCTCTCTTTTCCAGTACTCGGCGGAGGAACTCGGCGTCGGTCTCTTCCTCTTGGCGCTCATCTAAGGACGTCTCAGGATTCTCTTTTGGCCCCGTGAGTGCAGCCATTGTAGTCATCATCTCCTGGAGCTTTTGTTGCTGCTCCTGAGACTTGGTCACTGACTGAGTAAGCGGTCGGTGTCCTGTAGAAGTACGACTTTCTTCCTTCCCCGAAGCCATATAGACCGTATTAACTGTTATGCCCCCTGACTTGGGGCGTTTAGGTTCACCGCTTTTAAGCTTTGTCAGTGTCACGGGAGCTTTATCTGGCCTCTTTCTTTTATGGACCTTTGAGGTTGAAGGAGCCGTTGAAGCGGGCATTCTAGCATTTGTTGCCCCCTGCTGTCTAATGGGGCGGTTCTTGTCTTTTTCCACTTTTGCCCTTTTCTGGCGACGGAAATGGTCCGAGTCAATTACGGAGTCTTGAACCCTCCGCCAAACTTTATAAATCTTCGACGACAGCCGTTGAGGGGGCTGTTCCTGTTTCGTCTCCGGAGCTTTTTCCATGGGTGGAGGAGACCTTTTCAACGTAGCAACCGGGGAGTTCTTTCTCACCTTCCTCAGCAATTCAAAGCTGTTCCCAGTTGGAACAGCAGCATTGACCTCCACTACTGGAGCAGGTGGGGTTAGCCCTGAGGGGGAGTTGCCCCCTGGTTTCCTTACTCGCTGCCAATGGCGACGTCGCGCACGACGAGCCGTTGGGACTGGCTCGGAAATCGAGATATTTTCTTGTTGCCCCCTGTTTGGGTGTGGGGTAACTGCCGACGTCAGCCTATCGAAGACTGATGCTTTTTGACCAGCTGGGGAGGAGTAGGAACCGTCAATCTTGTGAAGACCGACTCTCTAATAGGAGAAGCCGCTTCAACGGCTTCCGAAGCAGCGGTCGTTGCCCTCCTTGGGACAACCACTTTATAGTTCTGACCCAGCCTGGTGAAAACAGAGGCTGTCAGCTTAGTAGCGGGTGACCCGTTGACAGGGGTCGTGGTAGCAGTGAGCCGGTCGAATACCGACTTCTTGTTCTCTTCTGGTGCGGATATCGGCGCAGAGAAGCTTGTAGGTGGGACCATGGTCCCGAAGAACAAGCCGGTGGTGGCCTGAGTCACCTGGCCTACCGGCAGAGTCAGGAAGGAAGCCGCCTGGGGCCCATATGCTACACCTCTCGGTGAGGTGGAACGTCCGTTGCAGTGGCATTTCGAGCAGTTGGTGCAGTTGGTGGCCATTGAATGCTTGAGTTCTGTACCAGACAAAAGGCCAAATCTTAGCAACTTGAAATCCGAAGGCAATCATTTAACAAACCGCGATTGGTTCGCGAAGACGACACACGAAGTGTGGAGTGGAAAGAGGAAAAGGTCCCACCGGGCGTGCCAGAATCTGTTCCCCTCCGAACGGCGGCCCGGACTTCGCGTCCGTAGCCTGGGGTTCGGGGCAGATGCTATTTGGTTTTATCTGTCCACCTCTCCGAAGATGCCAAGTTGATTTATGGCACCGTATATCGGAGGTTTAGACGGATGCAGCCGATGTAGCAGACTTCGTCAGATTCCCCCTCGGGGTGAGGGGTTTTTGATTGTGGGGACGCTCTTCCCTGCAGGCGCAAGCCCCTGCAGTTAATTACGCTACCGTATCGCGGTAACAACTTTCTCCTTCTCTAGAATTTCACTTCGTGTCGTGTGTGTTTGTTTTGTTTGTGGTTGCCCGTGGATTGTATACGGAGACTGAGTAATGCTGTCGCCCGTAGGACGTGGATTAGTCCAAATCCGTATTTACTTAGATTTGGGTTTGGTGCTTTTAGTTTAAGGATGCATTAGCCGCGTTGCGGCTAAGACCAACTTAAACGTTCGTCAAGGATACGTTAGTCCTGTTTTAGACTAAGATCGACCTGACGTAGTGATTGATTTAATTATCTGGTTGTCGGGACTCGTCACCTCTCTGACGTCGTTGAGGGATTACAACGACGGGCGTCAGAGGAGTTCAGAGGTGTACCCTTGAACCAAAGTTGATTAGGAGTTTTATCGTTTATTTGAATATCTAAGGACACGTTAACCGTATTTGGGGTTAAGATCAACTTAGACGGGACCGTTTAGATCTAACAAAAGAGCGTTTGGGCCCTATTATGCCAGTTTAGGGACGTGGCGGTCCATTGCCAGTTTAAGGACGTAGTGGTCCATCGCCAGTTTAGGGACGTGGTGGTCCAATATTAGTTTAGGGACGTTTCGGTCCGATATTAGTTTAAGGACGTTTCGGTCCGATGTTAGTTTAGGGACGTTTCGGTCCGATATTATAAGTGGTCGTTGGGACCCGTCACCTCTTTGACGTCGTTGAGGGATTACAACGACGGATGTCAAAGGAGTTCGGAGATGTACCCTCAAACCGGTCGTGAATTGGTTTAAGAGAGCCATTTTGCTCAATCAATTTAATTTAAGGACTTACAGCCAGGATTGGGTTAAGTCCAATTTTTTTTTTTTATTTTAGGCTTTGCCTGACTAAAAGAATCAGTCCGAACAGGGCTCTGCCCCTTTATTATTTTGCAATTTGATTTGGGCCAGGCCCTTTTAAATAATGAGTTGCAGAAACTCAAGAATTTTCAAACAGGGCTTTGCCCTTTTATTATTGCAATTTAATTTGGGCCAGGCCCTTTTGAATAATGAGTTGCAGAAACTCAAGAATTTTCAAACAGGGCTTTGCCCTTTTATTATTGCAATTTAATTTGGGCCAGGCCCTTTTGAATAATGAGTTGCAGAAACTCAAGAATTTTTCAAACAGGGCTTTGCCCTTTTATTATTGCAATTTAATTTGGGCCAGGCCCTTTTGAATAATGAGTTGCAGAAACTCAAGAATTTTCCAGATTTAAGAACAAAAGTGCATAGCACTTTTGATCTAAATTGGGATCAAAGGAAAAACAAGTTCTTCTTGTTTTCCCTGATTTCACAGAACCAAGGGTTCATACCAAGTGCAAGGCACTATTTATTTCTCTTTTTTTTTTAATTCAATTATTCATTTTTTTATCCTTTGTTCTTCAGAGATTTTTCTCTTTCTATTCTTCAAAAAGAAGATTTTACCTCTTTTTTTGTTCTTGAATAATCTTCAAGAGTTCTTCCTCTTCTCTTTTTTTTTCAGAAGTTAATTCTTCTCTTGATGATGATGATGTCTTTTGAATGAGGCTTGGGGTCTTATTTATAGTGCCCACAAATTTGTTGAATTTGTTATCAAGAACTTTCCTGAATAATTTTGGGAATTTTCCCACCATTGGATCTTTGATCCAAGGGTCCCTGTTTTACAGAAGAACAGAAAAGATTTACTTAAATTTTCATTCTGTTGCTGCGCAACTCACCAGCGCGTGACACGTGTCGCGCTGTCGTGCGCTTGCGCAGTTGCGATTGCGCAACTGCGCAGACACGTGTCGCGCATCCGTGCGCTTGCGCAGTTGCTATTGCGCAACTGCGCAGACACGTGTCACGCTGCCGTGCGCTTGCGCAGTTGCGACTGCGCAACTGCGCAGACACGTGTCGCGCATCCGTGCGCTTGCGCAGTTGCGATTGCGCAACTGCGCAGACACGTGTCGCGCTGCCATGCGTTTGCGCAGTTAAGTCTTAATTATGTTTTCTGAAGAGCCTTGCTCTGATTGGACGCATTGTCTCGGGCGTTACGCTGCCGAATCAACTTCCGCCATGTGGCAAATTGCGCGCTGCGCACGGGAACCGAAGCGTTGCTTCGAATTTTGAATTTTCAAAATTTAAGTAGAGCCTTGCTCTGATTGGGGGAAACAAGGTTATCTGTGAACCGTCGAGATTTGGAACTAGGGACTTTGTCATGGCTCCGCTTGATTTTCACGTTCGAATCCTGCTGGAATGAGGAGGAACACTGTTGTGGGTCTACAGGATGTAGATACGGCCATCGAGACTTGGCTCTCATTCTGATGGAACCTGGTGGGAAGATATGGTTCCCTCTTTGTTTGTGCCCCTGAATTGTATACAGGGATCGATGTGATCTCACCTGCAGGGCAAAAGGTTTCATTTTATAATTTTTTCTTTCCGCGATGCTCTATCATTTCATATTTTTGTATCGCGAAAGTCGCGATTGCCCAATCATTTCGGCTATTTGTTTTATTTACTTGATTTGTATGGAATTTTAGATCAAAAATATTTCTAAACCGCAATCAAGAACGGCGTCGCTTGGTAGCTAGCCGGTGAGTACGGGTCGGTCCACAGGGATTTTGTGAATTTCCTAATTGCTCTAACAAGTTAATTCCGATTGGTGTGAACGGATTGATTAAATCTAAAAACTAAATTAATCTAGATCTAAATCTTACTAGGGTTAGGTTTAGGTTAAGTTTGGAAAGTCAATAAATCTCACCGCTTTCTATACCCATATTAAGATCTATTAGGAGTTATGGTAATTATTAATAAAGGGGATTAGTACCATCGGGAAGTAACGGTGTTTCTTCCTCTAGGTTCTTGTCCTTCCTTTATCAATCCTTACCCTAACCTCTATGGAAAACACGCTCAACCGGGCCTTTATACTACGGTATCACTG
This sequence comes from Agapanthus africanus, assembly GCA_030015575.1. Taxonomy (NCBI): domain Eukaryota; kingdom Viridiplantae; phylum Streptophyta; class Magnoliopsida; order Asparagales; family Amaryllidaceae; genus Agapanthus; species Agapanthus africanus. The sequence continues at coordinate 15,616,658 of JASDDO010000014.1, forward strand.
CTACCTCGTGGGATAGGGTGCCGTAGGGAGCGGTGTGTGCATGTATGCATGGAGTCCTATTAATTATATGTGATGGGCAAGAAAGGGGCGAGAGATCCTCATCTCTCAAGCCTTCCCCAAAGCTAACCCTAACAAGCGAGGAGACTACTCGCTCATTAGGGAATTGAAGAACATTCTAACTATCTATCTAGGGCAAGGAATTAAAGATCTAAGTAGGGCAGATAATAAATTTAAACCTAGGGCAGAAAATAAATTAAGAACTAGGGCAAAAATTAAAACTACTTACAAATTGACGCTCTCCAAAAAGAATTCTGAATTTTATTAATGAAAGGAGGCATAACCTAATACAAAAATTTGGGTCTCTATTTATAGGACATAGAAAACCCTAGGTTTAGAATCGCCGCATGTCTGCTTTTACAAAAATACCCCTAGGAAGACTAGTCAGCGCCGCCAAAGATTTATGGAAAACTTTCACCAATCCCGGGCTTAACCCGGCCACGGAACCGCGGCCATAGGCCAGGTTTGGCCGCGGTTCCGCGACCAAATAGGAGACACGTGGGTTGGTTTTTCTTGTGCTGCTTCTGGTTGACTTTTGCTTCCTGTTTCTTCAGTTGGTTCTTTAGGATGTCTTCTCGTTCTCTCCCAGATCTCCGCAGTGAATAATGTAGTGAACTTTTACCGTTGCTTCGTGACGAAGTCTTGAACCTTGCTCTGCCTTTGTGCTTTGTGAAATTGTTCATTGATCTTCGTTTAGTTTTCAAACTGTAGGCAAGATAAAGATTATCTGTTTGTTGGTCAAAGTCTCACCTTTGCAACGTCTTTTCATTGTTTTCACTGTTTTTGTTCCAAGAACCTGCAACTTAGTAGCAGACATGGGTCAAAAGCACCTGTTTATTTGTAAAATGTATAGGAATGGGGAATATAATAATGCAATATCATGATATGAACAAATACCCCCAAACTTATCTTTTGCTCGTCCTCGAGCAAACCTAGTTTTATTCTCAACAAAATCCTAACCTCATTTTCGTAGGGAAACACGATTGCACTGAGCTCGTGCAACAAGCCGTTAAAGCTCTAGGTGTCCCCAGTAGGAGGAGTGTTGTCTCCTGAGGGTTTTCAGCAGATACTACCCACAAAATCCTATCAATTCGGCCCATTGACTTTTATTCTCCAATTAGGTTTTCCAACAAGGAATTCTATTATTTTCGACTGGTAAATTATCCACCCATATTCTTCACGCTTCCTTATCATTTAACTTAAGATTATATATGTTCTGCAGACCTACTTAGCTTTTGGCATCTCTTAAGTTTTCCTTCTAGGGTTCTATCTCAACTTAGGAATTTTTATCATCTCTATTAAAGATATAAGTCTTATTCTTCATTCCTGTCTCTTATCTAAACCCCAATCACATACCCCTGCGTGTGTGTATATATCACCCCTACACTTGGAAATTCAAATCAAGCAATCATACTCTTGTCCGTTGTCCAAAACACTTCTTAATTGGTGAATTTTAGATGAAATTGCTTATACATCCTTCATGCGACCGTTAATACTTCTTGAGGTACTAACGACCGATTACAAAATGTGTTTGCACATTAAGGCGTAATTTCTAGTCTTGTAACACATAAGGCTTTTAGCAGTGACTCCCAAACCAGTTGGTCTAAGGCACTAGGTGATGAAGCACCCTCGCTAAATATTTTTTTTCTATTAATGCAGCCTTAAGTAATTACAAAAACCAGTGTTCATTTTTTTATCTCTTTATTCACACTTGTATTTTTATTTTATTTTTCTTTATACTAAGGACTTTAGACAAGAGCATTTCAAGGTCTCTTCTACTATTCCAAGTTTCAAGGTTCGTGTTTGTGCAATTTGTAGGATATATGTTTTCAGAATTTAGGCTTAAGCTTAGGGATTATTTTTCAGACTTATACTTTAATAAAAATATCAATACTCTTCCCTTGTTTTAACTTAGCCCAAGAAGTGAACTCAAAATTTGCCTATTTCTAAATAAACTAAAAAGACATATACTTTCTACCGTTAAATTTTAAGAAAGGTTATTTTTAGGGTTTTTTAATTTACTAAGTCTAAGATCTAGTTGTTCCTAGCTAGTTAATCTATTTGTCAAACTCAAGTCAATTATGGCCAAAATTGAATTTTTCAATTTTTATAATTTTTAAAATTTTCAATTTTTATGGGTTTTTAAAATAAGTATGCAAATGCAAAAATATACACATGAATGCGAAAGAAGAAGGCTTACCGAGCACACCCCCAAACTTAAACTTGATAGTGTCCTCACTGTCAGGCCACACCAAGAGGGTCAAAAATGTCGGCACTCCCCTGTTTATTTATTTATAGATTTTTTTTATTGTTAAAAGAAAAACAAAATATATATACAACAAGGTTCCCCCCAAACTTAAGTGAAACAGTTTTTCCACTGTCTAAGCGTTAAAGTTCAGAGTTAAGGAGGAGAAAAATCAAACTATACAAGGCCTTATACAGACCAAAAGTTAGCACCAACCATTCAAAAATTATATTGTGATAATGGTGGGGTTGGTGGAAGAATGGAGTGTAAAGAAAAGAAATGAGAAGCACACGAGATCGTACGGAGATAGAAACGGTATACGGTCTCGGTGGAGGAGAAGGGCAGAGGGAAAAAAGAAATGGTAGTGGTTCTACTTCTTCGAGTGGAGGTTGATTAATCACAAAATCCGTATCGTTTAAGAATGCAAGTTCGTCGGCGAAAATATCTTCGAAACTTTCATCAAAGGTCCGATTGAACGTTTCAATCTCAAAAAGTGTCACGCCAGAATTCAACACACTTGATTGTTCAAAAATTACGGAGGTAGGAGACTCGTAAAGCTCATCTACCTTATTCTCAAAAGATTCTAAATCAAGTTGTGTTTCTAAAATTATAGAACTCAAAATATCGGATTGTGATTCATCAACACTCGGTATCATTAAAGGAAGATTAGTAGAACCAAAAAAAGTGGGAATACGAACTTGAGGGTGGGGATGGAGTGTATAAATTAGCACAATTTGTAATGACCGATGTGTAAAAAGCGATTGTGCTAATCTATTAACCCACGGAAAAATGAGATTAAATCCCTCAAGATTCGTGAGCAAACATGGGTACGTCGAACTCGGTATTGGAGATGAAAGCGTAACGGTCACTTGCAAGGTCGGAATGAGGACGGAGGGAAGTGAGTGAGGAAGGGTGGCAGTTAAAGATTCAGGAGGGTGTACACAATCGGTGGAAGGGACATGATGAATTGGGAAATCCGACTCATCAAACAAAACTGGTTCATCCTCTATAATTTTCTCAATATTCTCCTCAAAATTTAGCTTATCCATGCCATTATCATCAAAATCAAGACGCATATGAAGTTCAGGAGAAACATTTTTATGACTCGGGATGATGAATTGGACATAAAATTTCAATCAAATTTACGGGTTCATCATCCAAAATATTCCCGGCGTCTATATCCTCAATCAAGTGAAAATCAATTTTTTCTGACACCTCATCAAAAGTATGGATATTTATCAATTTAGGTTCTAGAGTGGAGGTGTAGAGTTCAAAAGGATTAGGTGTGGTTTCACTCGAAAGAGACTCTTCACAATCTGGCAAATCAAGAACTACAAAGTCGCACAACTCATTAAATGTTTTATTTTCAATTGATGAATTATTTGGGACACTTGTTTGAAAACTGGAGTTGTGGAATTCAATTGGTAATGGGTAGGTTTGATTTGGAAGGGTGCACAGCTCACTCTCTCCTCTCAAATTCTCACTCTGTCCAACCGCCTCCTCATACATTAGAAGATTTGGAGCTAGTTGGAAACTAGCTACCGGTTCACTAGGTTGCATAAGGGCGGCTATGGACGCATCCATATTCCTCATCATTTGGTTTGTTGCTACCATATAGGCTTCCAACGACTGTTCTAGACTAGACATGGGTTGTGAAGGAGTTTCAGTAAAAGATTTAAAATTGTTTGGATATGTGAAACTCCCAAATGGTTGTGTCGAAGTAATATCTAGGGAAGGTGGGAAAGTCGGGTAGGACTGGCAGGAATTGGATGGTTCGACAGGAGTAGGATCAACATTTGGATAAAAAGGTGAATGGACTTATTGATCCCAAGAACTGGATATGTTGAGAGGAGTGAAAGATCGGTTACGAGATAGTTCAATGTGTTCGGCAATAGACATGGTTTTAGGAGTTACAACAGGACTCGAAAAAGTGGTATCAACGTACGAAGGTGGTGAAGGTTGAAATGGTTGATACAAAGTGGATTGCAACATCGAACCGTTTCTCCTAGACGCTTCTATTCGATCTTTCAAAGAAATTTTGGGCATAGAGGAAACGTCCTTAAATCGACCGAAACAATTCGCGTACGAAGCAAAGTTTGGTTCAGGGTACCAAAGTTCGGTAAGAGATTTGTGAGGTGGGTTACCCATGATGTAAAAAGGAGAAGAAAAAGAAGGTGGGTGTAAATGGGGTGCAAGGATTTCTTAGCGACAAAAGTTGCAAGTTTTTTAATAAAAATTTTCCCTTTTTTTTTATTTGAAACTTTTTGCAAAATTTTTTTTCGATAAAGGGCTTTGACACAAATGCAAGCAACCACAAATGCATAATCAGGCCTAGATCTAGGGTCACCTAGGTCAACTAGACAGCTCCTAACTGTTCCAAAGGGCTAGAAATAGGACCTCAAACTGCCTCTTCACCGCCAATTGCGGCCAGGTGAGTGCCAGGTGAGTGGGAGGCTCTCCACTACAAGTAGTGGCCCTAATTAAGTAACCACTCGCCTTAGACACACTTGCCTAGACACCACAAAGTCAGGTTAGGATCAACGGCCGATGCCTACAACTAGTCCTTTGTCCTATTGAGAGTGACGTCCTTAGGGCTGAGTCTGGTATTTTTTTAATTAAATAATGGTTAATGCAATATGCCTTATGTGATTTCTGGGGTCCTGAGAAGGGTGATGAAATCCCCACCCAATCTGGATTGGTCTCAAGCCCCTTAAAGTCCGATTAAAAATATGCAAAACAGTAACAACCACTTACAATCAAAAATTTTATTTTAAGCGGGGCACAAAAAATCCTGCACAAGATCAGTTATTGGAAGGGGGAGAGATTTTTAAGCGCAAAGAATCCTGCAGGCAAATTTACAGAGGAGATATTTTAGGTTGTAGAGGAGAGATAAAGGGAACAAACAGTGGGATTTCCTCGTGATGACGTCAGCTTTCAGCCGCGTTTCCGCCGCAAGATGGGGGTTCTGGCTGTGTTTCCGCGGTGTTCAGTAGGGTTCAAGCCCCAAGAAATTTTTTGAGAGGATGATGTCACCACTACGCGGCGATTCCGTGGTCAGAAGGCGCTCCAAGCGGCGGTTCCGCGGTCTACTGTTCTGTTCGAGTCCCGAGATTTTTTCTACTTCTCTGTTTTGATTTTCCCCTATTTTTCAGATCTTCGGTTTTCTGTTTTTATTTCTGGATTTTTCCAGATCTGAATTTGTTCTGTGGTCCTGCAAAATTCACACGAAAAATACCCTTTGCAAAATAAAAGATGATAAAATTTTTATATTTTTTATTTTTTTTCCAGTTTTTATGATTTTTTTTAATTTTAGATTATCCCGAAATTGCAAAAAGAAAATAACATGCCATCCCCGGCAACGGCGCCATTTGATTTGTATGGAATTTTAGATCAAAAATATTTCTAAACCGCAATCAAGAACGGCGTAGCTTGGTAGCTAGCCGGTGAGTACGGGTCGGTCCACAGGGATTTTGTGAATTTCCTAATTGCTCTAACGAGTTAATTCCGATTGGTGTGAACGGATTGATTAAATCTAAAAACTAAATTAATCTAGATCTAAATCTTGCTAGGGTTGGGTTTAGGTTAAGTTTGGAAAGTCAATAAATCTCACCGCTTTCTATACCCATATTAAGATCTATTAGGAGTTATGGTAATTATTAATAAAGAGGATTAGTACCATCGGGAAGTAACGATGTTTCTTCCTCTAGGTTCTTGTTCTTCCTTTATCAATCCTTACCCTAACCTCCATGGAAAACACGCTCAACCAGGCCTTTATACTACGGTATCACTGCTACCTCGTGGGATAGGGTGACGTAGGGAGCGGTGTGTGCATGTATGCATGGAGTCCTATTAATTATATGTGATGGGCAAGAAAGGGGCGAGAGATCTTCATCTCTCAAGCCTTCCCAAAAACTAACCTTAAGAAGCGAGGAGACTACTCGCTCATTAGGGAATTGAAAAACATTCTAACTATCTATCTAGGGTAAGGAATTAAAGATCTAACTAGGGCAGATAATAAATTTAAACCTTGGGCATAAAATAAATTAAGAACTAGGGCAAAAATTAAAACTACTTACAAATTGACGCTCTCCAAAAAGAATTCTGAATTTTATTAATGAAAGGAGGCATAACCTAATACAAGAATTTGGGTCTCTATTTATAGGACATAGAAAACCCCAGGTTTAGAATCGCCGCATGTCTGCTTTTACAAAAATACCCCTAGAAAGACTAGTCAGCGCCGCCAAAGATTTATGGAAAATTTTCACCAATCCCGGGCTCAACCCGGCCGCGGAACCGCGGCCATAGGCCAGGTTTGGCCGCGGTTCCGCGGCCAAATAGGAGACTCGTGGGTTGGTTTTTCTTGCGCTGCTTCTGGTTGACTTTTGCTTCCTGTTTCTTCAGTTGGTTCTTTAGGATGTCTTCTCGTTCTCTCCCAGATCTCTTGTCACGCCCCGCTTCCCAGAGTGCGCTAGATTGGGCACGTGACATAACCAACCATGCTACCTGTGGGTTGGAAGCATCCATCCACAGTCACATTACGGCTGTAGAGATATCAAGAACAACATAAAATTTTTCTAAAACATGTCCATAAACCAGAATAACAGGAGTCAATAATAAATAAATGCGGAAGCAAATGATCCAATACGAATAACTAAAAAGTATGTCCCATAATGCGGGCTCACATCAGGAAATAAATGCAGGAAATAAAACTAGCTAATACTAACACCTCACAGCTCAGCCTGCTGGCTGAAGTACTCCTGCTCGGACTGCGACAGTGGTACGGAATCTGGGCCATGCAAAACCCAGACGTCAGCGCGTCATGTCATCAAGTACTATAATAGGAACAGTGCCAAAGGCAATGCAAAATAAACATGAATAAAACGAGAGTAGCAAATAATGTGAATCAAGCAGTGCAGGGTAGTGTGCAGTGGGTAACTAAACTGTTCTATCAGGTTTTCTATTCTAAAGTCTTTGAAATCAATTTGAGTAATCCTCCATGTAACTCAAAGGATATGTCCTGTTACCCTCCGGGACCACGGATCAGGAATATGTGAACTAATAGTGGTTCTGTCCCGTTACCCCCCGGGACCACGGATCAGGAAAATGTAAGAGTCACGAATGGCTCTGTCCCGTTACCCCCCGGGACCACGGATCAAGTAATACCCTTTTAAGTTACACTTTAGTTTACACTTTTGATTTTCCCATACCCCCAAGCTATGTATGTCGAGTCAGGTGTTCAGTAATCAAGAACTAATGCCAACACAGGATCAGGTAACAGCAGGTTTGTCTGGATAGACAACAGGAATGGTCCATGAGGACTACATGTCAGGTTTGTTGGCATTAGGCACGAGATCAGGTAACAGGTCAGGTCATGTTACATCAGGTCAAGTCAATAGTAAACGGTACAATACCATGTCAGGTGTATCAATATATATCATGTGTAACAAAGTCAAGTCAAGATGTAACAATATCGTGGGTGTGCTCACAACAGATATATAATCGAACAGGGGATTAACAGCAGGAAATAAGCAATAAATTAAACAACAATAATCAGTTCATTCAATCACAATAGTGTATTAATATAGTGCAGTCGTTTTATTATATTAACAGGTTTTGAGCACCCTTAGCGGTGCAACAGTTTAAATGATGATTCAATACAGTTATATCAAGCCTTTGAATACGAATATCCGAATGTAATAGAACTACATGGGAAAGTGCTACAATCTATTAAACGGTAAAATGTGATTAACAGGTAAACTTGGTTCTTAGGTTAAAAGTGGCAAACCGTAATTTCTATGTTAACTGTAAAATGATATATGTCATATTGCAACCAAATGAGAAAATAACTATACCGAGTTAAGTTTTGTAGGTTTAATGAGTCAAAACATATATAATTGTATAGTATAGCATGTAGCAAGTGATACTTGCCTCAGAACAAGGGTCGAGATGCAGGCGGCCTGATGCACATGTCACGATACGGCGTGTGAAACGGCACGACACGGTACTGGGTCTAGTCGCGATCTGGTGCGCGGTCTGGGCGCGATACGGACGCGATCTGCTGCGCGATCTGGTGCACGGCCTGGGCGCGATACGGACGCGATCTGCTGCGCGATCCGGTGTACACCCAAACGACGAACAGTGGATCTACACGGGTCAGAGTACTCTGCTGGATCGTCGGGACACGTTACCGGCACGGCCGGATTCCGGCCAGATGCAAAAACAGCGAATAGGGTTTTTACGGGTGTAGATCTAGAGAAAGAAGGAAATGGACAGAGAAAGAAGAAGATGGGGGATACTCACTGGTCTCAGAGGCCACTAGCAACGACGGCGAGATCGACGGCGGCGAGAACGGCGTCTCCGGCGATCTGCAGAACATCTAGCAGTATGTTTCAGTTTTGAAAGATGAAGAGAGGAAGGGTGAGGTGGAGAAACACTTACGAGATGTTCTGAGGTGGTTGGGGTTCGTCGGCGACGGACAGGGTCGGCGCAGGTGGTCGCCGGTGGCATCTCAGGCGACGCAGAGGAGTGCAGTGAAGATTGCATGTGGTCGCGGCTGTGCAGGATGCGCAGGGTGGAAGAAAGAAGGTGTGGGCGAGGCGAGGCAGAGGAGTCGAGGGTGCTGGTGACGCTGGCGCCGGCGTCGGGGCTGCGGTGGCAAGGATGGAGGTGGCTAGGGTTGAGGGCGAGGCTCGTGATGGGTTGCAGGCGCACGGGGAAGGCGGACGAGGGTTGTAGTTGAGACGAGGAGGCGCGGGCGAGGGTGACGGTGGTGCCGGCGACGAGGTTGCGGCGGCGACGGGGACGAGGCGGTGGCTAGGGTTCGAGGCTCGTTGGGTTCTGTTCTCGTGAGGGAATTATGAAGGGAACAGTAGCTTTTAAAAAGAGAGAGAGAGAAAGAATATAGAGAGAGATTTTTTGATGGGGCCCACGGGGATAATGTAGACTCGTGATTGGCTGGATCAAAAGATTTTTAAGGTTTTAATATATATAATAGTGAGATTATATGGTTAGAGAAATATATACTAAGGTTTTAAATTATAAAAAATTTGGGATTTTGGCGCTAAACAAAACATTTCCAAATCGCGCCCAGGTCGGGTCCAAAAATTCGAAATTTAAATAATAGGATTTTAAGCGGGTTCCAAATTTTAAAATGAGATGTTTTATGATTAAAAAGCATACCCCCAAGTCGGACATCTGTACGCGCGCGTAGCCGTCCAAACTTGCCTGTTTCACCGAACGGGACGAGAACTCGATGCCCGGACGCTACCACGAGGCTAGGGGTGTCGAGTAGGCCAAGATAGATATTTTTAATTTCATTTTAGATGCTAAAATTTGTTATATGCAGAAATGACTTAGCCAGATAAAATTTCACGGTAAGTGTCAAACAGGCAAGCTAAATAAAATGAGTACTATCTAATGCTCAACCAGTAACAGAAAATAGTAGTATTGGGCTCGGGTGTTACATTATACCCAACTACAAAAAGAATTTCGTCCTCGAAATTCCAAGAATACAAGATAGAAACTATAGAAAAAGGTGAGGAAACTTCTGCCGGATCTCATCTTCTCGTTCCCAAGTGGACTCTCCATGCGATCGATTACCCCAAGAAATAAGTACAAGGGGGATGACCTTGTTCTTGAGAACCTTTTCCCTTCGATCCACGATTTCAACCGGTCGCTCTTCAAAAGTCAGGTCTTCCCGTACTGTTAACTCCGAATGATCCAAGACGTGTGTTTCATCTCGAGCATACCTTCGTAGTTGAGATACGTGAAACACATCATGCACACCTGCCAAGGACTGCGGTAACGCCAAATGGTACGCTACCTCTCCAACACGCTCCAATACCTCAAAGGGTCCAACAAATCGAGGACTAAGCTCTCCTCGACTCCCAAAACGAATCACCCTTCTAGTCGGTGATATCTTCAAGAATACCAAATCACCCACGGCGAACTCTAGAGGTCTTCTTGACGTGTCAGCCTAACTCTTCTGTCTGTCTTGAGCTGCCTTCATATGCTTTCTGACTGTGTTAACCTTCTCAACTGTCTGCACCACCAAATCTGGTCCCAATAATCTTCGTTCACCAATATCATCCCAACAAACAGGTGAACGGCATTTAGGACCATACAAAGCTTCAAACGGAGCCATCTGGATAGTTGCCTGAAAACTGTTGTTGTAAGAAAACTCCACCAAGTGTAGATGATCCTCCCAAGAACTCTTGAAGTCCAACATGCATGCTCTCAACATATCTTCAAGAGTTTGGATCGTTCTCTCCGACTGACCATCGGTTTAAGGATGATAAGCTGTGCCAAACTTCAATCGAGTCCCCAAACTTTCCTGTAAACTCCTCCAAAAGTATGATAAGAACCGAGTGTCCCGATCGGACATGATGCTCACCGGTACGCCATGCAATCTTACAATCTCCTGCATGTACCGCTCTGCCAAAGTCTCCGTTGATTGACCAACTCGGAAAGGAATAAAGTGAGCTGCTTTGGTCAATTGATCGACAATCACCCATATTGCATTGTTGCCTTTTGGACTTCGCGGTAAAGCCGTCACGAAATCCATGGTTATATGTTCCCACTTCCACTGAGGAATCGGAAGCGGTTGCAATAAACCAGCAACCCTTTGATGTTCAGCCTTAACTTGCTGACACACCAAGCACTTCGCCTCAAAGCGAGCAATCTCCCGTTTCATGTCTTCCCACCAGAAATGCTGTCGAATATCTCGGTATATCTTTGTGCCTCCTGGATGTACAGAGTAAGCTGAATTGTGAGCCTCCTTCATAAGCTCTTCGCGAACATCTCCCTTTGGCACACATAAACGGCTACCATACCTCAACGAACCATCTTCGTGGACCAGTAAATCTGTTCGTAGTCCAGCCTCAACCTGCTCTCGAAACTTTTGCAGTCTAGGATCCTATGATTGTGCCGCTTTAATCTTCTCAACCAAGAACGACTGTACCTGCAACTGCATCAACTGTCCCGTAGAATGTAGTAGCACGACCTCCAAGTCAAATCTTCGAAAATCTGCAATGATCTCCCCCTGCGTAGTTAACACCTGAATCGCTGGTAACCGACTAAGCGCATCTGGCACGACGTTAACTTTTCCTAAATGGTACTTAAGATCAAGGTCGTAGTCAGCCATCAGCTCCAACCATCTACGCTGCCTCATATTCAGCTCCTTCTGTGTGAACACATACTTCAAGCTCTTATGATCTGTAAAAACTTCGACCCTTTCGTCCAAAAGGTAGTGTCTCCAAATCTTCAAAGCGAAAATCACAGCCGCAAGCTCTAAGTCATGAGTTGGATAATTCTTCTCACGGGTCTTCAATTATCTCGATGCGTATGCTACAACCTTCCCATGCTGCATCAAAACACGTCCCGATCCTTTTCCAGATGCGTCGCTGTGAATCACCAATCCCCCGGAATTGTCTGGCACGGTCAGAAAAGGGGCGGTTATCAAATTTTGCTTCAACGTCTCGAAAGCTAATGCACACTTATCCGTCCATACAAAAGGTACCTCCTTGCGCGTAAGCTTGGTCAACGGTTCTACCAGACGAGCGAAGTTCTCCACAAATCTCCTGTAGTACCCGGCTAATCCAAGAAGACTTCTTATCTCAGCTACATTCTTTGGAATCGGCCAATCTCGAACTGCTGTAATCTTTTCGGGATCGACGGCGATTCCATCGCCCGACACAACATGCCCCAGAAACTTCACTTCCTCCAGCCAAAATTCGCACTTACCCATCTTCGCATACAATTTCTCATGTCTCAATGTCTGCAGTGCGATCTTCAAATGCTCAGCATGCTCCTCAAAACTCTTCGAGTAAACCAGAATATCGTCAATGAATACCACAATAAACTGGTCCAAGAACGGTGAAAAGATTCGGTTCATCAAATCCATGAATATTGCCGGCGCATTCGCTACTCCGAAGGGCATTACTAAGTACTCGTAATGTCCATACCGAGTTCGAAACGTCGTCTTGCAAATATCTTCAGTTTTCACTCGGACCTGATGATATCCGGATCGCAAATCCAGCTTCGAGAATACCCTCGCACCACTAAGCTGCTCAAAAAGTTCTCCAATGCGAGGGATCGGGTACTTGTTCTTGATAGTCACCCGGTTTAATTCTCAAATAGTCGATGCACATCCTTCTCGTGCCATCCTTCTTCTTTACTAGAAGGACTGGAGCTTCCCAAGGCGAGTTGCTGCTTCGAATCCAACCCTTCTCAAGCAATTCAGCAACCTGTAAAACTTAACTTCTTCCAACTCTACTGGTGCCATTGGATAATATGCTTTGGATACCGGCGCTGCACCAGGAATAAGATCAATTGCGAACTCCACGTCTCGCTTCGGAAGTAAACCCGATATATCTTCAAATACGTCCATAAAATTGCGAACAACCGCCGGCTCTTCACTTTCATCACTTCCCCTGATGTAAGGATATTGTTTGTCAGCCTAGCCCTAAATTCGACCGGCCCGACAGAACTGCTTCCTTACAGCAACTGCTGTCTGCATCGTTGGCAGCTAAAGGTCCAGCGAATCTACTGAGTCTCGTCCATTCTGCTGCATGCACATCTACGGGTGCTCCATTCTGCCTTAACCCAATAAGCTTCTCTTCCATTTCCTCCCGTGCAGTCCGCGGGAAGAACTTCTCCAGGAAACTCTCAGAAAAATCCGCCCACTTGATCGGTTTGGGCAAGCGGGTCTCCTCCATAAGCCACCATTCTCGGGCGTAGTCCACTAACTGAATGCGTACCACATCAACTCTTTTGTCATCTGGAATCTGTGCCGCAATCAACAAATTCTCCGTGTCAACTAGCCACTGCTCGGCTGGCAACGGCTCCTCCAAACCAGTAAATGTAGACGGACCCAAACGTCTGAAATCTGCCACGGTCCCTACTCGGTCAACTGGTTTAGCTCCAGCGTTGTTCACAGACTGCTGAACGATCTGCAAACCTTTATGAAACGAGTCTGCTTGCTGCTGGATCAGCTCGGTCTGCCTCTTTTGATTCTCTAGCATTCCCCTTATCACTCCAAGCATGGCGGCTTCGTCCACACGCCTCTGGTACGTCTTCAAATTCTTACCTCCCATATTCCTGAAATCAAGAAAACACCCAACATTAGCATGATGATAGATTTAATATATAGATCAAGGCTAGAACTCCAAGATACTTAAATAGAGTACCGCATTGTAACTATGCCGCGGTATCATAGCCACAATTACTTAACTCCACCCAAGTCGCCTAAGTCCTAGAGATAACAAGGAATCGGGTTTTCGAATCGATATGCGAAGGAAGTTTGCACATCGTAAAAGATATAATCAGGAAGAATGTGATTCAAGAATGGTAAAACGGTCAAGGTGGTAGGACATGTTTCCTAAACACGGGTATCCTGATTCGTGTATTGGGTACAATACCCAACTACAAAAGAATCAACCCAACTAACCTATGGCTCTCTGATACCAAAATAACCATGTCACGCCCCGCTTCCCAGAGTGCGCTAGATTGGGCACGTGACATAGCCAACCATGCTACCTGTGGGTTGGAAGCATCCATCCACAGTCACATTACGGCTGTAGAGATATCAAGAACAACATAAAATTTTTCTAAAACATGTCCATAAACCAGAATAACAGGAGTCAATAATAAATAAATGCGGAAGCAAATGATCCAATACGAATAACTAAAAAGTATGTCCCATAATGCGGGCTCACATCAGGAAATAAATGCAGGAAATAAAACTAACTAATACTAACACCTCACAGCTCAGCCTGCTGACTGAAGTACTCCTGCTCGGACTGCGACAGCGGTACGGAATCTGGGCCATGCAAAACCCAGACGTCAGCGCGTCATGTCATCAAGTAGTATAATAGGAACAGTGCCACAGGCAAAGCAAAATAAACATGAATAAAACGAGAGTAGCAAATAATGTGAATCAAGCAGTGCAGGGTAGTGTGCAGTGGGTAACTAAACTGTTCTATCAGGTTTTCTATTCTAAAGTCTTTGAAATCAATTTGAGTAATCCTCCATGTAACTCAAAGGATATGTCCCGTTACCTCCCGGAACCATGGATCAGGAATATGTGAACTAATAGTGGTTCTGTCCCGTTACCCCCCGGGACCACGGATCAGGAAAATGTAAGAGTCACGAATGGCTCTGTCCCGTTACCCCCCGGGACCACGGATCAAGTAATACCCTTTTAAGTTACACTTTAGTTTACACTTTTGATTTTCCCATACCCCCAAGCTATGTATGTCAAGTCAGGTGTTCAGTAATCAAGAACTAATACCAACACAGGATCAGGTAACAGCAGGTTTGTCTGGATAGACAACAGGAATGGTCCATGAGGACTACATGTCAGGTTTGTTGGCATTAGGCACGAGATCAGGTAACAGGTCAGGTCATGTTACATCAGGTCAAGTCAATAGTAAACGGTACAATACCATGTCAGGTGTATCAATATATATCATGTGTAACAAAGTTAAGTCAAGATGTAACAATATCGTGGGTGTGCTCACAACAGATATATAATCGAACAGGGGATTAACAGCAGGAAATAAGCAATAAATTAAACAACAATAAGCAGTTCATTCAATCACAATAGTGTATTAATATAGTGCAGTCGTTTTATTATATTAACAGGTTTTGAGCACCCTTAGTGGTGCAACAGTTTAAATGATGATGCAATACAGTTATATCAAGCCTTTGAATACGAATATCCGAATGTAATAGAACTACATGGGAAAGTGATACAATCTATTAAACGGTAAAATGTGATTAACAGGTAAACTTGGTTCTTAGGTTAAAAGTGGCAAACTGTAATTTCTATGTTAACTGTAAAATGATATATGTCATATTGCAACCAAATGAGAAAATAACTATACCGAGTTAAGTTTTGTAGGTTTAATGAGTCAAAACATATATAATTGTATAGTATAGCATGTAGCAAGTGATACTTGCCTCAGAACAAGGGTCGAGATGCAGGCGGCCTGATGCACATGTCACGATACGGCGTGTGAAACGGCACGACACGGTACTGGGTCTAATCGCGATCTGGTGCGCGGTCTGGGCGCGATACGGACGCGATCTGCTGCGCGATCTGGTGCACGGTCTGGACGCGATACGGACGCGATCTGCTGCGCGATCTGGTGCACGGCCTGGGAGCGATACGGACGCGATCTGCTGCGCGATCCGGTGTACACCCAAACGACGAACGGTAGATCTACACGGGTCAGAGTACTCTGCTGGATCGTCGGGATACGTCACCGGCACGGCCGGATTCCGGCGAGATGCAAAAACAGCGAATAGGGTTTTTACGGGTGTAGATCTAGAGAAAGAAGGAAATGGACAGAGAAAGAAGAAGATGGGGGATACTCACTGGTCTCAGAGGCCACTAGCAACGACGGCGAGATCGACGGCGGCGAGAACGGCGTCTCCGGCGATCTGCAGAACATCTAGCAGTATGTTTCAGTTTTGAAAGATGAAGAGAGGAAGGGTGAGGTGGAGAAACACTTACGAGATGTTCTGAGGTGGTTGGGGTTCGTCGGCGACGGGCAGGGGTGGCGCAGGTGGTCGCCGGTAGCATCTCAGGCGACGCAGAGGAGTGCAGTGAAGATTGCAGGCGGTCGCGGCTGTGCAGGGTGCACAGGGTGGAAGAAAGAAGGTGTGGGCGATGCGAGGCAGAGGAGTCGAGGGTGCTGGTGACGCTGGCGCCGGCGTCGGGGCTGCGGTGGCAAGGATGGAGATGGCTAGGGTTGAGGGCGAGGCTCGTGATGGGTTGCAGGCACACGGTGAAGGCGAACGAGGGTTGTGTTTGAGACGAGGAGGCGCGGGCGAGGGTGACGGTGGTGCCGGCGACGAGGTTGCGGCGGCGACGGGGACGAGGCGGTGGCTAGGGTTCGAGGCTCGTTGGGTTCTGTTCTCGTGAGGGAATTATGAAGGGAACAGTAGCTTTTAAAGAGAGAGAGAGAGAAAGAATATAGAGAGAGATTTTTTGATGGGGCCCACGGGGATAATATAAACTCGTGATTGGCTGGATCAAAAGATTTTAAAGGTTTTAATATATATAATAGTGAGCTTATATGGTTAGAGAAATATATACTAAGGTTTTAAATTATAAAAAATTTGGGATTTTGGCGCTAAACAAAACATTTCCAAATCGCGCCCAGGTCGGGTCCAAAAATTCGAAATTTAAATAATAGGATTTTAAGCGGGTTCCAAATTTTAAAATGAGATGTTTTATGATTAAAAAGCATACCCCCAAGTTGGACATCTGTACGCGTGCGTAGCCGTCCAAACTTGTCCGTTTCACCGAACGGGACGAGAACTCTATGCACGGACGCTACCACGAGGCTAGGGGTGTCGAGTAGGCCAAGATAGATATTTTTAATTTCATTTTAGATGCTAAAATTTGTTATATGCAGAAATGACTTAGCCAGATAAAATTTCACGGTAAGTGTCAAACAGGCAAGCTAAATGAAATGAGTACTATCTAATGCTCAACCAGTAACAGAAAATAGTAGTATTGGGCTCGGGTGTTACATCTCCGCAGTGAATAATGTAGTGGACTTTTACCGTTGCTTCGTGACAAAGTCTTGAAGCTTGCTCTGCCTTTGTGCTTTATGAAATTGTTCATTGATCTTCATTTAGTCTTCAAACTGTAGGCAAGATAAAGATTCTCTGTTTGTTGGTCAAAGTCTCACCTTTGCATCGTCTTTTCATTGTTTTCACTGTTTTTGTTCCAAGAACCTGTAACCTGCAACTAAGTAGCAGCCATGGGTCAAAAACACCTGTTTATTTGTAAAATGTATAGGAATGGGGAATATAATAATGCAATATTATGATATGAACATTACTCGCTGATTTTTATTGCGAGTTGCCCAATCATTTCGGTTATTTTTGAATGCATATATTTTACTTGCTGATTTTGTTGCAAGTTGCCATATCATTTCGGCTATTTTATATGCATTTATGGCTCGCTGACTTTTTACCACGAGTATAGACTTAGAATTTGGTACCGATTTAGGCATCAGCATCACTACAACTGGGATATTGCCAGGAGAGAATTATCATTTGCCTTTGTCAGTTCGAACAAAGGTAGCTTAGTAAACAGGATCAGGATCCTGTTGACTAAGGCTTTTTGACTTTACGAGCCGTAAGGGTCTTATAAAGGTATTTCTCCCTACAAGTCATGAGGATCTTGTAAGTGCGTTTTCTCCTTAAGAATCGTGAGGATTCCCAAGTGTATGGCCTCTCGTAAGTCGTAAGGATCTTACAAAAGTGTTTTCTCCTCATAAGTCGAGAGGACTTACAAGGGTCGTTCACCGTGTGAGCATATCCCTAGTCGCTGGTGGGACTCTGTTAGGGAAATGTTTATTCATGCCCATGGATTGTATGCAAGGGTCGATATCGAACGCTTGTAGGGCAATCTGGGGATTGTGATGGCTTAAGAACAGGTTCAGATCCCTGTAGCTTAAGGCTTTTGAATCTTATGAGCCGTGAGGGTCTCATAAGAAGGTTCTCCTTACGAGTCGTGAGGATTTCGTAAGTGTAATTTCTCCTTAGGAATCGTGGGGATCTCTAAGTGTGTTGCTCCCTTGTGAGTCATAAGGATCTCACGCAGGTATTTTTTCCTCACAAGGTCGAGAGGATCTTCCAAGTGTCTTTTAACGAGATTGTGCCCTTTCGGGTTTTCACAAAACTCGCCGGTAGCCCTGCTATTTTTACTCACGGAGCCCTTTCGGGTTTTCATCCGTGCCTGATTTGTGTGTCAAAGAATTGTTAACCGCAATCAAGAATGGCGTCGCTTGGTAGCTAGCCGGTGAGTACGGGTCGGTCCACAGGGATTTTGTGTATTCTCAATTTGTTCTAACGAGTTAATTCCAAACGGTGTTGGATTGTCACTAAAAACTAAGTTGATCTAGACTAGGATTAAAACCTTGCTAGGGTTAGGTTTAGGTTAAGTTTGGAAATTTAAGATTTCCCACCGCTTTCAATGCCCTAATTAAAATCTATTAGGTGTTATGGTAATAATTAATAAAGTGGATTAGTGCCATCGGGAAGAAACTAGGTTTCTTCCTCTAGGTTCCTGTCCTTCCTTTCTTAATTCTTACCCTAACCTCTATGGAAAACATACGAAACCGTTCTTTTATACTACGGTATCACCGTTACCTCGTGGGATAGGGTGTTGTAGGAAACGGTGTGTGTGTGTATGCATGGAGTCTTATAAAAATATGTGATGGGCAAGAAAGGGGTGAGAGATTTTCATCTCTCAAACCTTCCCTATTCCTAACCCTAACAAGTGAGGAACTACTCACTCATTAGGGAATTGATAAATATGTTCTACACTAATTAACTAGGGCAGATAATAAAAGTTATACTAAGGCAGATAATAAAAGTTATACTAGGACAGAAAGAAAATTAACTAGGGCAATTAAAAGAAAACTTACTCTAATTTTTATTTGATGCTCTCTTCAAACATTTACAGGAATTGAATTCTGAATTTTTGATAAATACAATGAGGCACAAGAAGAGGCATACCTCAAAAAGAGGTTTAGGGTTTCTATTTATAGATTATAGAAACCCTAGGGTTACAATCGATTCATATCTGCATTTACAATTTTACCCCTAAAGAAGACTAGTCAACGCACCGCCACGCCGCCACAACTTTTTTGCACCGACACGGGCGACGCATGGCCGCGGATCCGCGGCCAAGAGCCAGGTTTGGCCGCGGTTCCGCGGCCATGTAGGGGCATCTTGTGCTGAATCTTTCTGGTCCTCTTCTGGTTGAATTTGTCTTCTTGTTTCTTCACTTGGTTTCTCAGATTGTCTTCTAGTTTTCTTCCAGGTTTCCACAGTGCATAACGTCGTGGACTTTTACCCTTTGCTTCGTGTCGATGTTTTGAACCTTGCGCTGCCTTTGTACTTTGTGAACTTGTTCATTGATCTTCATTATCCCTCAAACTGTAAGCATGATCAAGATTCTTTCATTTGTTGGTCGTAGTCTCATTTTTGTATCGTTTTTTCATCATTTCACTGTTTTTATTCCGAGAACCTGTAACCTGCAATTATGTAGCAGACATGGATCAAAAGCACTCGTTTATTTGTAAAATGAATAAGAATGGGGAATATAAGAATGCAAAATTATGGTATGAACAAATACCCCCAAACATATCTTTTGCTCGTCCTCGAGCAAACCTAGTTTTATTCTCGAAAAAAGATCCAGCCTCACTTTCGCAGGGAAACACGATTGCACTGAGCTCGTGCAACAAGCCGTTAAACCTCTAGTTGTCCCTAGTAGGAGGAGTGTTGTCTCCTGAGGGTTTTCAGCGGATACTACCCACAAAATCCTATCAATTCGGCCTGTTGACTTTTATTCTCCAATTAGGTTTTCTAACAAGAAACTCTATTATCTTCAACTCAGAAATTATCCACCCGTATTTTTCACGCTTCCTTATCATTTAACTTAAGATTATATATGATTTGTAGATTTACTTAGCTTTTAGCATCTTTTAAGTTTTCCTTCTAGGGTTCTATCTCAACTTAGGAATTTTTATCATCTCTATTAAAGATATAAGTCTTATTCTTCATTCCTATCTCTTATCTAAACCCCAATCACATACCCCTACGTGTGTGTGTGTATCACCCCTACACTTGGAAATTCAAATCAAGCTATTATACTCTTGTCCATTGTCCAAAGTACTTTTCAATTGGTGAATTTTTAGATGAAATTGCTCACACATTCTTCATGCGACCGCAAATACTTCTTGAGGTACCAACGACCGATTACAAAATGTGCTTGCACATTAATGCGTAATTCCTAGTCTTGTAATACTTAAGGCTTATAGCAGTGACTCCCAAACCAGTTGGTCTGAGGCACTAGGTGATAAAGCACTCCCGCTAAATATTTTTTCTATTAATGCAGCCTTAAGTAATTACAAAAACCAGTGTTCATTTTTTTTATCTCTTTATTCACACTTGTATTTTTTTTATTTTATTTTCCTTCATACTAAGGACTTTAGACAAGAGCATTTCAATGTCTCTTCTACTATTCCAAGTTTCAATGTTCGTGTTTGTGCAATTTATAGGGTATATATTTTCAGAATTTAGACTTAAGTTTAGGAATTATTTTTCAAACTTATATTTTAATAAAAATATCAATGTGTTTCCCTTGTTTTAACTTAGCCCAAGAAGTCAACTCGAAATTTGCCTATTTCTAAATAAACTACAAAGACATATACTTTCTACCGTTTAAATTTTAAGAAAGGTTATTTTTAGGGGTTTTAATCTACTAAGTTTAGGATCTAGTTTTTCCTAGCTAGTTAACCGTCTTGTCAAAGTTAAGTCAATTATGGCCAAAATTGAATCTTTCAATTTTTATAATTTTTAAAAATTTTCAATTTTTATGGGTTTTAAAATAAGTATGCAAATGCAAAATTATACATATGAATGCGAAGGAAGAAAGCTTACCGAGCACACCCCCAAACTTAAACTTGACAGTGTCCTCACTGTCAGGCTACACCAAGATGGTCAAAATTGCCGGCACTCCCCTGTTTATTTATTTATATTTTTTTATTATTAATTTTTTTATTGTTAAAAGAAAAACAAAATATATATACAACAAGGTCCCCCCAAACTTAAGTGTGACAGTGTTTCCACAGTTTTAAGCATTAAAGTTGAGAATTAGGGAGGAGAAAAATCAAACTATACAAGGCCTTACACAGGCCAAAGGTTAGCACCAACCATTCAAAAATTTTATCGTTATAATGATAGGGTTGGTGGAAGAATGGAGTGTAGAGAAAGGAGTTGAGAAACACACGAGACCGTATGGGAAGAAGGGTGGAATATGGTCTCGGTATATTCGGAGAAGAATGGCGGAAGAGAGAAAGAAGTGTAGTACGAACTTGAGGGTGTAAATTTAGTGAATGAATTAGCACAACTTGTGATGACCGATGTGTTAAAAGCGATTGTGCTAATTCATCAACCTGTCGAGAAATGGGGTCAAATCCCTTAAGATTCACAAGAAAACATGGGTACGTTGAACTTGGTAAACCATCCATTGAACATGGAAGCGTGAAGGATTCTTGCGCGGTCGAAACGATGGAAAGGACGAAGGGGAGTGATTTAGAGATAGTCTTATTCTCACCTAAGTAATTTGTCTCGAATTCGAAGGATTCCATCAATGGTTCGAAATGACCGTAAGCAACCGAGTCTGATGGTTCAATTAACTCATCTGAAAATTCAAAGGACTTAAACTCGGGCGGTGAGTCTTCAAAATCATCCGAAAAAGTGAAACACTCGTAATCGTTATCGGATGTGAGAACTATGTCAGATTCAAAGAGGAACGCACTAGTGGCGTCAAAACTGCTGTGATCGAACAGAAATTTTTCAAGCTCACAGTCCTCCTGCGTGATCTTTTGCGTGGTCAGAACGATGGAAAGGATGGAGGGGGTGATTTAGGAAGTATAACAGTTAAAGGTTCAGGAGGATGAATTGGAAAATACGACACATCAAACAAAACTGGTTCATCCTCAATACTATCCTTAATACTCTCCTCAATACTATCCTCATAATTCTCCTCAAAAGTTATCCCATCCATGCAATTATCCTCAAAATCAAGATGCATATGAAGTTCGGGAGAAACATTTAATGACTCGGGATGATGAATTGGAGAGAAAAATTCAGTCAAATCTGCGGGTTCATCATCCAAAATATTCCCGGCGTCAATATCCTCAATCAAGTGAAAATCAATTTTTTCGGACACCTCATCAAAAGCATGGATATTTATCAATTCAGGTTCTAGATTGGAGGTGTAAAGTTCAAAAGGATTAGGTGTGGTTTCACTCGAAAGAGACCCTTCACAATCTGGCAAATCAAGCACTACAAAGTCGCACAACTCATTAAACGTTTTATTTTCAACTGGTGAGTCATTTGAGACACTTGTTTGAAAACTGAAGTTGTGGAATTCAATTGGTAATTGGTAGGTTTGATTTGGAAGGGTGCACAGCTCACTCTCTCCACTCAAAGTCGCAATCTGTCCAACCGTCTCATCATACATTGGAATATTTAGAGCTAGTTGGAAACTAGCTACCGGTTCACTAGGTTGTCTTGATGAATTAAGAGCGGCAATGGACGTATCCAAATTCCTCATCTATTGGTTTGTTGTTACAATATAAGCTTCCAACGACTGTTCCATACTAGACATGGGTTGTGAAGGGGGTTCAGTAAAAGATTCAAAGTTGTTTGGATACGTGAAACTCCCAAATGGCTGTGTAGAAGCGATGTCTAGGGAAGGTGGGAAAGTCGGGTAGGATTGGTAGGAATTGGATGGTTGGACAGGAGTAGAATCAACATTTGGATAAAAAGGTGAATGGGCTTGTTGATCCCAAGAACTAGAAGTGTTGAAAGGAGTGAAAGATCGGTTACGAGATTGTTCAATATGTTCAGCTATAGACATGGGTTTTGGAGTTACAATAGAACTCGAAAAACTAGTATCAATGTAAGAAGGTGGTGAAGGTTGAAATGGTTGATACAAAGTGGATTGCAGAGTCGAACTGTTTCTCCTAGATGCTTCTATTCGATCTTTCAAAGAAATTTTGGGCATGGAGAGGTCGTTCGTAATTCGACCAAAATAATTTGCGTAAGAAGCAATGTTTGGATGGGGGTATCAAAGTTCGGCGAGAGTTTTGGGAGGTGGGGTACCCATGATGTAAAAAGGAGAAGAAAAAGAATGTGGGTGCAAGTGGGGTGCACGGATTTCTTAGCGACAAGTTGCAAGTTTTAAAAAATTTCTGTTTTGTGTTTTTTTATAAGGAGCATTTTGCAAAAAGATTTTCAATAAAAGGCTTAGACACACGTTCAATCAATCACAAATGCACAATCAAGCCTAGATCTAGGGTCAACTAGACAGCTCCTAACTGTTCCAAAGGGCAAGATGTGAGGACCTCAAATCGCTTCTTCACCGCCAATTGTGGCCAGGTAAGCACAAGTAGAGAAAGGAGGAATCCGCTCATGAATCACAGTGAGACGGGTCTTTTAAAGTTACCTTTCACTACCTGTCTAGTCTAGGCACCACAAAATCAGGTTAGGATCAACGGTCGATGCCTACAACTATTCATTTGTCCTATTTAGCGCGAAGTCCTTAGAGCTGAGTCTAATCTTTTTTAATTAGATTGATGGTCAATGCAATATGCCTTATGTGATTTTTGGGGTCCTGGAAAGGGTAATGAAATCCCCACCCAATCTGGATTGGTGTTCAAGCCCCTTAAAATCAATTTAAATATGCAAAGCAGTAAACACAATCACTTATAAACAATTTTTTTTAGCGCGACGTAAAGAATCCTGCACAAGATCAATTATTGGAGAAGGGTAAGAAGTTTTTTTTTGCGCAAAGAACCATGCATGAAAATTTTTCAGAGGATATCAGGGGGTTCAGAAGAAGAATAGAAAGCTTACAGAGGAATTTTTGCTTGCTGACGTCAGCAAGGCGCGGCTGTTCTGCGGTCACAAGGCGCTATCTGCGGCGGTTCCGCGGTCAGTCAATCTGTTCAGATCTCCAAACTTTTCTGTTTCTCTGTTGTGCTTATCCTCTGTTTGTTCAGATCTGTTGTTTTCTGTTTTGCTCTCTGGATTTTTCCAGATCTGAATTTGTTCTTCGATTCTGCACAATTCAAACAAAAATACCCTTCACAAAATAACAAGATGATAAAATTTTTATATTTTTTATTTTTCAGTTTTTATGATTTTTCAATTTTATATTAACCCGAAATTACAAAAAGAAAATAACAACGCCGTCCCCGGCAACGGCGCCATTTGATTTGTGTGTCAAAGAATTGTTAACCGCAATCAAGAACGGCGTCGCTTGGTAGCTAGCCGGTGAGTACGGGTCGGTCCACAGGGATTTTGTGTATTCTCAATTTGTTCTAACGAGTTAATTCCAAATGGTGTTGGATTGATTATCACTAAAAACTAAGTTGATCTAGACTAGGATTAAAACCTTGCTAGGGTTAGGTTTATGTTAAGTTTGGAAATTTAAGATTTCCCACCGCTTTCGATGCCCTAATTAAGATCTATTAGGTGTTATGGTAATAATTAATAAAGTGGATTAGTGCCATCGAGAAGAAACTAGGTTTCTTCCTCTAGGTTCTTGTCCTTCCTTTCTTAATTCTTACCCTAACCTCCATGAAAAACATACGCAACCGGTCTTTTATACTACGGTATCACCGCTACCTCGTGGGATAGGGTGCCGTAGGGAGCGGTGTGTGTATGTATGCATGGAGTCTTATAAAAATATGTGATGGGCAAGAAAGGGGTGAGAGATTTTCATCTCTCAAACCTTCCCTATTCCTAACCCTAACAAGTGAGGAACTACTCACTCATTAGGGAATTGATAAACATGTTCTACACTAATTAACTAGGGCAGATAATAAAAGTTATACTAGGGCAGAAAGAAAATTAACTAGGGCAATTAAAAGAAAACTTATTCTAATTTTTATTTGATGCTCTCTTCAAACATTTACAGGAATTGAATTCTGAATTTTTGATAAATACAATGAGGCACAAGAAGAGGCATACCTCAAAGAGAGGTTTAGGGCTTCTATTTATAGATCATAGAAACTCTAGGGTTACAATCGATTCACATCTGCATTTACAATTTTACCCGTAAAGAAGACTAGTCAACGCGCCACCGCGCCGCCACAACTTTTTTGCACCGACACGGGTGACGCACGGCCGTGGATCCACGGCCAAGAGCCAGGTTTGGCCGCGGTTCCGCGGCCATGTAGGGGCATCTTGGGCTGAATCTTTCTGGTCCTCTTCTGGTTGAATTTGTCTTCTTGTTTCTTCACTTGGTTTCTCAGATTGTCTTCTAATTTTCTTTCAGATTTCCACAGTGCATAACGTCGTGGACTTTTTGCTTCGTGTCGAAGTCTTGAACCTTGCGCTGCCTTTATACTTTGTGAACTTGTTCATTGGTCTTCATTGTCCCTCAAACTATAGACATGATCAAGATTCTTCTATTTGTTGGTCGTAGTCTCACTTTTGTATCGTCTTTTCATCATTTCACTATTTTTATTCCGAGAACCTGTAACCTGCAACTATGTAGCAGACATGGATCAAAAGCATCTGTTTATTTGTAAAATGAATAAGAATGGGGAATATAAGAATGCAAAATTATGGTATGAACAGTGCCCATCTCGCTTAAGGACATACCGTTTTTCTCTTTTTTTATTATTTTATTATTATTATTTTTTTGCGTCGGCTTTGGGATGCTGCGGTCCGTAGTAGTATATAGACGTCTCGGTCAACAGTTAGTTTTAGGACATTTCAGTCCATTATTAGTTTAAGGACGTTTCGGTCCGTTTGCCGGCAACTAGTTATAGAGTTTGGGCTTAGGAAGATAGAGAGCGGACATAGGCTCGTCATCTATCGTTGACCTAGGCCGTGACTCGTCAGGCGTAGTATTTTTTCAGGAATCGACCATTTATTGACCTGAAAGGTCTTTCGCCATGCATATCCATGAGTAGATAGGCTCCACCTTGGTAGACCTTGTCTACGATGTACGGGCCTTCATAGTTCGGCTCGAATTTCCCCCTCTTGGCACGATTGGGGATCATAGGTCTCTTGACCACTAGCACGAGTTCGCCTTGGCGGAATGTCCTCGGCCTAGTCAATCTCTCGTATGAGCGCGTCATCTTTGCTTTATAAGCCTCCAGGTTTTGTTGCGCCATGAGCCGGGTTTCATCAAGGGCATCAAGCTCCTCGAGACGAAGATGAGCATTCTCTTCATCCGTTAGCTCATAATGAACTGCCACTCGTAGAGAGGGTAACTCTATCTCGAGGGGGAGTACCGCTTCTGTACCGAACACCAATACATACGGCGTTGTATTTGTGGCCGTTTTGAACGTAGTTCGATACGCCCAGAGAGCTTCGTGCAGTCTTTCGTGCCAGTCTTTCTTATTTTTGGACACCGTCTTTTTCATGATCTTCGTCAAGGTCTTGTTGAAAGCCTCAGCTAGACCGTTAGCTCGAGGATTATAGACCGAAGAGTATCTCCAGTCTATGTTATGCTGTTGTGCAAAGTGGCTGACTTGTGGCTTCTGTAGGCTGGCCCGTTATCGGAGATAATCCGTCGCGAAGTGCCGAACCGATAAATGACGTGTGTCTTGAAGAAATGGAGGATGTTCTCCGTCTTCACTTCTCTTAGCGGTATTGCTTATGCCCTCTTAGAGAAATAATCAGTTGTCGCCAATATGAACCGATGTCCTCTGGACGATGCTGGTTCAATGGGCCCGATTATGTCAGTTCCCCACATATCGAATGGCTAGCTAGCCACAGTTGGATGTAGCGGATTTGGATGCTGTTGGATAAAGTCCCCATGAATCTGGCATAAGTGGCACTAATTCGCGTATTCGAGGCAGTCTTGGATCATTGTGGGCCAATAGTAGCCCATCCTTTTGATCTTCAGCTTCATTTTCGGGCCGTCTTGGTGAGAACCGCAAAGTCCGTCGTAAGTTTCTTGGACGACTCTCCTTGCTTCTTCAGGTCCCAGGCATCTTAGCCATAGAGAATCAAATGATCTCTTATATAGAGTGTCATTGACGAAGGCGAAGGATAGAGCTCGTTTCATGAGCTGATGTCTTGAGGACACATCTTCAGGTGTTTGACGGAATTTGAAGTAGTCTATAAAGACTTCCCTCCAATCCTTAATTTTTTCTTGGTCCTCTTTTTGTAAGGCCGTTTGCTTGGTCACTTCTTTTTCTTCAAACGACTCCGGAGATATTTCCGCTGGTGCGAGAACTCGATGGCTTTGCACAATGATCCTTATGTCATCGAGGTTCTTGTCGGCCAGTTCTTTAGCGAGCTTGGCTAATGCATCCGCTTTGCTATTTTCCGCACGCGATATGCTTTTCAGAATGTAGGAGGGAATTTGAGTCAGCAATTGTTGCACTCTCTCACCGTACCTTACCAACTCTGGTTTGCACATTTGATAGTCGCCATTTACTTGGCTAACGACCAGTTGGGAGTCTCCGTATATAAGGAGGTTTTCGATTCCCATATCGACGGTGATCTCAAGACCTGCTATCAAAGCTTCATATTCGGCTTCATTGTTCGTTCTCGGCTCTGTTAAGGAAAAAGCAAAGCGCATTATCCCTCCTTGTGGAGTCACGAAGATGAGACCCACCGCGGATTTAATTATGGGGGTGCTTTGTTTGCGCTTCTTCATGGAAGATGCCCATCGAAGTAGAGTTCCCATCGGGTATCACTCTCTCCTTTCTCACCGTCGACCGTGTCAAACGCGTACTCGTCTAGCAATTCGCAGTTCAAAGGAGAATCGGCAGGTATCGGGTGTTCAGCGAGGAAGTTAGCGATGGCCTGGCCTTTCACTGCCTTGAGGGGTCGGTATGTCACCGAGAATTCCATTAAGAGTAGAGCCCATTTAGCTAGCCGTCCCGTTAGAATGGCTTTTGACATCAAATACTTGAGAGGATCCACTTTTGATATGAGATGGACCTCATGCGCCAAAGCATAGTGTCTGAGGTTCGTTATCGCGAAGATCAACGCCAGGTAGTGTTTTTCGATGGGGGAGTAATTGCTTTCTGCCCCCAGGAGAACTCGACTCAAATAGTAGAGGGCTCTCTCCTTCCCTTAGTCGTTTCCTTGTTTCCACAGCGCACCTAAAGAACCTTCAAGGACTGTTGTGTACAGGACGTGAGGTTTTCCTTTAACTGGAGCAGCCAGTACTGGCAAATTCTGCAGGTATTGCTTTATTTCATCCAGTGCGCTTTGACATTTGCTATCCCAGACGAACGGGGTCCTTTTCTTCATCAGGTGACTGTAAGGACGGCACTTGCCGGAGAGATTGGCTATGAATCGTCGGATATATGCAAGCTTCCTTTGGAGAGACCGCAGTTGCTTGAGAGTCCTTGACGGAGGCATTTCCATAATCGCCTTGATCTTTGATGGGTCTATCTCGATACCTCGATGTCGGACGACGAATCCTAGGAATTTACCTGAGGAGACTCCGAACGCGCATTTGAGAGGGTTCATCTTCAAGTTGTATTTTCGAAGACGCTGAAACACGATCTTTAGATGCTCTAAATGTTCCTCGTATGATTTTTTTTTAACTACGAGGTTGTCGATATAGCATTCGATGATTTCATGTATGAGGTCATCGAAAATCTTCATCATGGCCCTCTGATAGGTGGCACCGGCGTTCTTTAGACCGAAGGGCATCACCTTGTAGCAGAATATGCCCAAAGGGGTCCAAAAAGCGGTATGTTTCTGGTCCTCGGGATGCATCTTTATCTGATTGTATCCTGATAAGCCGTCTATGAAGGAGAAGACTTCGTGAGTGGACGTATTATCTATCATCAGCTCGGTGACCGGTACTAAAAAGTCGACCTTCGGGCAAGCTTTGTTGAGGTCCCGAAAGTCCACGCATATGCGCACCGTCCCATTTTTCTTCATCACTGGGACGATGTTGGCGATCCAATCAGGGTACTGAACCTCTTGGATGAAACCGGAGTCGATTAGCTTCTTGACTTCGGCGTTGATGCTCATTTCAAGTTCGAGCCGCATTCTTCTTGGCGCCTGCTTGATTGGCTTAACGTCCAGAGATATCGCCAATTTGTGCATAGCAATCTCTGGATCTAGCCCCGGCATCTTTGAATAGTTCCATGCGAAACAGTCTTATACTGCATGAGCACGTCTTTGAGCGTAGCCAACTTTTCTTCAGACAACAGCTCACTGACGAATGTCGGTCGTGGGTCGTTTGCCGTCCCCAAGTCGATTTTCCGTAGGTTATCTACAGTAGTATGTATCCCATCTTCCAGCTCTTTTGGCGCCGGTGGAAATTCTAAGATCAACTCATCTTCATCGTTTTTGAAGAACCAAGAGAGGTAATCCATATTCTTGGGTTTTTCTTCTGACAGCGTTATCGCGTGACAGGTACGAGATCGTTTCCAAGACTGATGTTGATCTGGTTTTACTCTCGCTATGTACATGGATTTCGGTACATGCTTCTGCGGTGGGGCTACCCTCCAATTGTCGGATAGAGCGAATCTGCCGAGTTGGTATTGGTCTTTGACCCAGTCTTTGAATGTGAAGCAGTCTTCGAGAGGATGTCCTATCGTTCGGTGATAGGAGCAATAATCCGGGTGAGAGACCTCGTCTGCTTGCTCGAGGTGTTTGGACTCCGGGGGCGTAATCATCTGATGTTTTATGACAAGATCGAATATCTTTCTTGTCTTGTCTTGGGGAAAAGAGTATGCTCGACCCATCTTCTTTTTAAGAGATGGATCCTGGCTGCTCGTTTCTGCTTCGCGTGGCTTTTTGGACCCGCTACGCTGTTGTCGAACATATTTTCCGTTCTTCAGTTTATTCTTTCCTCCGCGCCAAGTCTTCCGTATGACGGGCTGGCGATGAAGAGCATCGTCATTCTTCGTAGGCTGCTGAAGGAGGCGCTGCGTCCTGGCTTTCTCGTAAATAGCCATTTCGTGATTATGGGCGTCCCGGACCTTCTGACCCGCTTCCTTTATTAGCTTGTCCATCTGTTCTTCAAACGACGGACTTGGCATTTTTGTGGCAGGGTCGCGTTCTGGCTCAGCGTCAGCGTCTTTTAAAAGAGTATCATCTTCTTCATCGAAGTCATGTATAACGTAGCAGCCATAGAATCGCTCCCGTTTCTTGGATTGAACATATCCAAGCCCGATCGTTTCCATTTTCCCGTTGGGCAATTTTCGCTGAGTTTCGGGGACGTTCCAGATCTTGTTGTAGAACTGAGCTTGTCGAGCAGTCTGTTTGAAGGGTACACCTTGACGCTTCAACAGTCTTTTTAATCCTTCTGTGTAATATCTGGGCAGACAGATGGGCTGGAGTCTGTCGAGTGTAGAATCGGCCCCATGCCATATTTCTTTCTCCACTTTGGTTTCCGCGGATCGATAAAAGAGGATCGCCTTTTCATCTTTTCGCCTGGAAGGGACGTAGAACGTCTGCAGTTCTTGCACACTGTAGGTATCAAGTGCGTCGAGCTCTTTGTAGTGCTGCCGTGGAACCATAGCGATTTGTAAACTCCGTTCGTCGCCTGGCACGGCTTGTATGGATGGTCGAACAGAGAATACTGCATTGACCTCATCTTCAGAGTCACTGCCGAAGATCAACATAGGGGTAGACGGTCCAGGCTTGCTGCCTTGGGATAGTCCTGAATAGACTATCTCTTCTTCCTCCTCGGTATCGCTCCCGAAGACCGGAATGGTGGTGATAGCTTTTTACTTGTCCTCCGGTTTATGGCACCTCTCCTTGTCTTCGAAGTCTGGTAAGAAGTATTTTGCATCTTCGTACTTTCGGACTTCGTTTACGGAGAATGGGTTCAGCTCCCCCGTCACGGTATACTCGAGACCATCTTTGAAATACTTCATACACTGATGTTGTGTAGAAGGGATGATATTGTACTCGTGTAGCCAAGGCCTGCCGAGCAAAGCGTTGTAGCAAGTCTTGGCGTCAATGACATGAAATTTAATGTCAGTGACAAGCAGCCCAAAACGTAACGTCGGTATCACAGACCCGAGCGTCCGTGATGGCTGGGAGTCAAATCCGAAGATGGTGATCTTATCTCGAGCGAGGTGTTGAACGCTCATGCAGATTTCTTTCAGCACCCTCACATTTAGGATATTGACAGAAGACCCGTTGTCAACTAAAATCTTTCCTATCTTGATGTCATGGCAGTATCCAGTGACATATAGGGGACGGTTGTGCTCGCACGTCCCGAGGAGGAAGCCTTCATCACCGAAAGAGATGTCAGCGGTATGCACTTCTTCCAGCTCGTCCTTCATCTTTTCTTCGGTAAGGAAAGCTTGAAAATGCTCGGGCTCTTGTAGCGCCTTGATCAGAGAATCTCTCGCCTCTTTAGAGAGCAGAAGGGCATCGAGAATGCTGAGCGTTTGGATTTTTCAAATATGGTCGTTTTGCGCTCTCGATCAGCCTTGCTTTTCAGAAGAACTTCGTTCAGGAACACGTCAATCATCTCGTCTGACGGTTCTAGGAGCTTCGGTTCGGGATCTTCCCCCAGTTTCTCTGCATCAGGAGCTTCTTCACCGTCATCGACGAGTGAGAGATCATATGGCAGCTTGCCATGCAATCCTCACGTTCATCCGACGAGTCTTCTCCATTGTCATCATCTCCATTCTCAAGGACGTGGTTGAGAAACTCTTGGAGTGTGACTGGGGTCCGCGCCTTCTGGTTATATTCTTCCAGCACGTCAATATGTTTTTGCAGGTCCGTGCGCTTGTCATCAGGCTTCACAGGCTTTTTGGTCTTTTTCTTCTTCTTCGAAGACTTTGACGGCTGGGTATGGGCGCTTTGACTATCACCACCAATGTTTGGAGTCAGGCGCGGCTTGAGCATTCCCTCGATGACCTCGGGTTCCAGCGGATTTTTCCACCTGATCGCCGGGCATATTTGGAGATCCTTCAGCATTCTTTTCATCTTGGCTGAAAAACGACCTCCCATGGAGCTTCTTCTATAAAAGAGCATGATGCCTCCGGTATGTGTCTTTTTTAGAGCATGCGGCTGGGGCGGGTTTACCTTCCAGTTCTTAGACAGTGCGAACTTGCCCTGTTGGTATTGGTTCTCAATCCACCCTTTGAAGACGAAGCAATCTTCGATTGGATAGCCTATCACTTGGTGATAGGGGCAATAATTGGGATTATTGGTCTCACCGGGTTGCAATGGGCGTTTTGGATCCGGCAAGTTGATGAGCCTGTTGCGCACCACCAGCTCGAACAATCTCCTCGTTTTATCTCGGGGAAATGAATAAGGGCGCTTCAGTTTCTCATTAAAGAATCTTCGTCTCTCGTCTTGGCGATCAGTTAGTTTTAGACCACTGGGCTGCTACTGAGCATTGGAGACGAAGGTCGCTTTCCCTTTCCCTTTTTTGTTTCGAGATTCCAATTTTGAAGAAGATGGTCTATGACCCATCTGATCCATTTGGGCTAGCTTGTCAATCAAGGCCTGGAAAGTAGTTGGCTTGAAGAACATCATGAATTGGGAAATGGTCGCCTGAGGGTCGAGGGTCCCCACGAACATGCCTACCGCAGGTGCTTCTTCAATGCGCTGCTCGCACTTCAACCATAGATTCCGCCACCGTATCGTGTACTGCACCCATGTTTCACCTGGCTTCAGTCTGGCGTTAATCAGTGCGGTGATCGGGATGCACTCGCTAGCGCTTGCGAACCTCTGTGTGAACAGTAACTCCATTTCTGCAAATGTCTTAACGGAGTCGTTCGGGAGCTCGGAGTACCATTCAAACGCTGTCTCCGACAAGCTGCCAACAAACTGGCGAAGCAGTAGCTTATCGTCCCCTCCAGTGTTGCTACACAGAGCCCTGAATTGAGCCACGTACTGGTGTGGATTTCCCGTCCCCTTATATACGTGGAATTTAGGGATCGTATATTCCGGCAGGTACTTTATTTGGTCGTACCAACCCGGATAGGGCCGTCTATGTTGGAGATAGTGCCCTCAGAGTCAATTATTGGATCACAGGCACGTGATTGCAATGATTGAGGGAGGACATATCCCGGTAGGACAGTCTTACTCAAGATGATAGTATGCTATCTGGTTTATCTTTATCATCGTGTACTGCTTTAGGTGACCTGACAGGTCACTATTGCACGTTGATAGAGCCCCTAGGATTCTTGCTTGACTGCCGGCAGTATGAGGGCGATCATATACATGGGAGCTGGTAGTCTATAAGCACATCCTTAAAAGGTCCCTAGTCGTGGGAGTTTCGAGACAGGGCATCGATTCTCCAGAGTAGACTAGTGTATACAGTTGAGACCCCGAAGAGGGGCGGTGGCCGGTCTCACAAGCCACTGGTGTCAGTTGGTTCACCTAAGATGTATACAGGTGCCCATTGGGTTATGAGTACACCGGACAGGACTCGCCGGGAACATGCTAGTTGGTCTTATACCTGACGTCAGATAGCAGTTCCCCGGTGACATGTGTACAGGTTAGTTCATCGACCTGAGGATCGTCATTTGTCTTGTGTGAGTTCCCACTGTACTTTGATTACTACCCTACCACGCTCAAAGGAGACATGCAAATAGGTTTTAGTTGGGTACAGTCCCGAGCCACATGGAGGCAGTGAGCAGATCTTCAGGGGTTCGTCTCTCCCGGTATTGGGGGTGAGGTCGCGCTGTGTCTAGGAGAGCCCTTACACAAAGTCCTTGGCCAAAGCAGGAGATTTACTGGTAGGTATTCCAGTAGTATCTCAGGGTGTTCTGGGCTACACTCCGACACGACTTGTACCGCTTTTGGGGGTCTGACTTTTACCGGCCCTCTAGGCCCGCCATGCGATGTTCATAGACGAACGGACCGGACTGTACGGATATTGTCACTGACAGGCTCAGTAGGGTGTCAGGATGAGTTCGCTCACAGACGTCCCTTTTGGTCAATAGCTGGTAGCCCGTCACGTATGGCTAATACCTCTGACGTGCTAGTGGTTAAATCCACAGCCATAGTATTGACGAGTCTTTAGAGTCCCCCACAGATAGTTGCTCAAGTTTTCGGGCGAAACGCTGTAGAGGCCGTATGGAGATATGTCAGGGTTCGATCAGATACGTGCGGTATTGCACGGATCAGGATCGGACGGATAATACTAGCAGGCTTTGGTTTAAGCCGGATCCTAGTATAGTACAGTGTAGATTTTGTCTCATTGCATTTGTATTCGATCGGAATACAGATGCGGGTGTGTATACACAGTATCGGGGTTTTCCTGTAATTTATTACGGGATCAGTTTTTGGAGTTGCCAGTTTGTTTTCCGTTTCGGTCATATTTCTTTGTATCTTTCATTGGCCGAAGTTTGGTAGAGGAGGGCTTATTTGCATTTGTGCAAATAAGCATTTTGGAGGTTGTTTTTGCATATTGTTGTGTCATGATCACTTGACTTTCTTTAGTCATCATGGCTAGTCTTGTAGTATCATGATGGCATGACTTTTTGGTGATGGGAGTTGATCATTTGACTTCATGATTATCATTATCCCTTGCATTATTATCCCTCACTTGGCTCACTCCTCCTCTCCTTTGATGAAAAGTTGCCGGCCATTTCCCTTGTGGGGGTTGACATAATTTTTGGGGTGCCATTTTCATCTCATATTTTCTTGCAAAATTCTTTTGGTTCACCTCCAAAGTTTACACTTCATTTTCCTCCACCATATACATGGCAACTACAACCCCTAGAGACAAAAGAGTTCTACAGTCAACCTACAGCAAACCTTGGGCACGTCGACTCGCCAACTTCGTGCCCGAGTTGCCTCAGACCAGAGGTGGGAGCCCATAAAAGAAGCCGGCGATGTGGTGCCCTTCCGGCGACGTGATGGAGACCGGAGATTCCGCGGGAGATCGGGACGACGACGAGAAGACCGGAGGACACGGATCACTCGGTATATCTCTCTACCCCCTCTCTAGATAGCTAGGACTAGATTAATGGCACGATCCAGGTTTATAGTGCGCGGTGGTGCCAGTTTGAAAAGCTAAAGAAAAGCATCGCTTCCGCATTCCGGCGTCGGATTGACGGCCGGGGCGCCGCCGTGCACTTACAGTCCAGTCTTAACAATTTGCCCGGCCGCTTCGCTCGCCTGATGATCTCGTATCTGCTGAGCGATATAGTCATCCAGGGCGGCTTTGGAGATATTCTCCTCCTTGGCTGCTGAACAAGCAGGAAGGGGGTTTGACATCTCCCCTCGGTCGTCTTCGAGGGTAATCGGAGGGTCTTCAGCTGGAGGATCCGGCTGTAACATCATCCTGACCATGTCTTGAAATAAAAACGCCATTCGTTTTATGTTGGCAGCTTGTTCCGCTGCCTCTTTGTCCTTCTTCTCGAGGATTCTGTGGAGGAACTCAACATCGGTTTCTTGTTCATGACGCCGCTATGACGACGTTTCCGGGCTTTCTTTTGGCCCAGTGAGTACGGCCATCTGTGTTAACATTTACTGGAGCTTCTGTTGTTGCTCCTGGGCCTTTGTTATGGATCTGGTGAGTGGTCGATGGCCCGTAGAGATACGGCTATCCTCTTTCCCGGATGCCATATAAACAGTGTGCACCACCATGCCCCCAGACTTGGGGCGTTTGGGTTCAGTGCCCTTACGATTCGTCGCGGACATAGGGATTTTCTCCGGCCTTCTCCTCTTGTGGGCGGTCGATGTTGAGGGGGCCGTTGCAGCGGGCACCCAAGTAGCTGTCGCCTTCTGTGGCTTGACAGGGTGGTCCTCTTCTTACCGAACCTTCATCTTTTTCTGTTGGCGGGGATAATCTTGATCTATCATGGAGTCCTGGACCTATCGCCAAACTTTATAAATTTTAAAGGACGACCGCTGAGGAGGCTGCTCTAGCTTCGCCTTTGTAGCGTTCTCCATTGGTGGAGGAGATCTTTTCAATACAGCAGTCGAAGAGTTTTTGCGTACCCTCCTAAGTAGTTCAAATCGGTTCCCAGTTGGAACAGCAGTGTTCCCCTTCGAAAGACGGCCGAGACATTAGGACGTCTTGCCTGAGATTCGTGGCAGATGCTATATGGTTTTATCCGTCTACCTCTCCGAAGATGCCAAGTTGATTTATGGCACCGTGTATCGGAGGTTTAGACGGATGCGGCCGATGTAGCAGACTTCGTCAGATTCCCCCTCGTTTGAGGGGTTTTTGATTGTGGGGACGCTCTTCCCTGCAGGCGCAAGCCCTTGCAGTTAATTACGCTACCGCATCACGGTAATAACTTTCTCCTTCTCCAGAATTTCACTTCGTGTGACCTACTATTGAGGGACCGGCTTTGATACCATTCTGTCACGCTCCACCCCCAATACAGAGAGTATTGTCCGCTTTGGTCGAAACCGCACGGTTTTTCCCTTTAGAGCGAACCGGACCCGACCAGGGGCCACTTCCCAGGAGGTCACCCATCCCAAGACTTCCCTGGCCCGAGCACGCTAAACTACGGAGTTCTCAAGCTCCTGTAGTTCCGGTTCACTTAAAAGGCGCCTCTGTATTGAAGAGTGGTATCATTCCATTTATAGTACAGATCTGCCCCCTTTCGGAATGTATTCCGAAGAGTCCCCATTGTTCTACAGTGGGTCCCACGGACTCAAGAGGTGGCCCCCACGGATTCAAGAGGTGGCCCCCGCCCACTTAACACGACACTTGGCGTGGCACTTTGTTCCGTGTGGCACTTTGTTCCGTAAGCAAGAACCGAATCCCGACATTATACCATTCTGTCACGCCCCACCACCAATACAGAGAGTATTGTCTGCTCTGGCCGAAACCGCACGGTTTTTCCCTTTGGAGCGAACCGGACCCGACCAGGGGCCACTTCCCAGGAGGTCACCCATCCCAAGACTTCCCTGGCCCGAGCACGCTTAACTACGGAGTTCTCAAGCTCCTGTAGTTCCGGTTCACTTAAAAGGCGCCTCTATATTGAAGAGTGGTATCATTCCATTTATAGTACAGATCTGCCCCCTTTCAGAATGTATTCCGAAGAGTCCCCATTGTTCTACAGTGGGTCCCACGGACTCAAGAGGTGGCCCTCCACGGATTCAAGAGGTGGCCCCCGCCCACTTAACACGACACTTGGCGTGGCACTTTGTTCCGTGTGGCACTTTGCTCCGTGAGCAAGAACCGGGTCCCGACACGTTCGTTAAGGATACGTTAGTCTGATTTGAGACTAAGATAAACTTAACGGGATCGTCTAGATCCATTTCCAGTTTAAGGACGTAGTGGTCCATTTAATATATGGCCGTCAGGACCCGTCACCTCTCTGACGACGTTGAAGAATTACAACGACATGCGTCAGAGGAGTTCGGAGATGTACCCTTGAACCAAAGGTAAATTGATTAGGGAATATGTAGTCTGGTTTGGGACTAAAGTCTGTTTGAATGTTTAAGGATACGTTAGCTGTGTTTGAGGCTAAGATCAACTTAAACGGGATCATTTAGATCCGACAAAAGAGCGTTTGGGGGCTCTGTTGTTCCAGTTTAGGGACATAGTGGTCCCTGGGTAGTTTGAGGACATTGCGGTCCATTGCCAGTTTAGGGACATGGTGGTCCATATTCCAGTTTAGGGACGTGGTGGTCCATCGCCAGTTTAGGGACATGGTGGTCCATAGGTAGTTTAGGGACATTACGGTCCATATAATGTATGGCCGTCGGGACCCATCACCTCTCTGACGACGTTGAAGGATTACAACGACATGTGTCAGAGGGGTTCAGAGATGTACCCTTGGACTAAGTGTAAATTGATTTAAACAGAGCAGCCGTGCTCAGTCAATTTAATTTGAGGACTTACGGCCAAAATTGGGCTAAGTCCAGTTGAAAATGTTCAACATTTTATTTGCTTTTGCATTGCATTTATTTTTATTTTTATTTGGGCTCTACCCATAAAGGATGCAGAGCGTCAATTTGTTTTGGGCTCTGCCCATTTATAAATGATGCAGAGCATCAATTTTACTTGGGCTCTGCCCTTTTTATTGCTTTGCAATTCATTTTGGCCTGCTAGGTCTTTTTGACTTGGGCCTGGCCCTTTATCAAAAGAAATCCATTGCATTTTTCAGGCGCTTTGCGCCAATCAATGAGCGCAAGCTCTTGTGATGATGACACGTGTCATGCAGTGCAGTGCGCTACGCTTGCGCTGCTGACACGTGGCGCGCTCTGGTGAGTTGCGCCAATTTCAGAGAGCAAAACTCTATTTCAAAAGCGCATAGCGCAAATGGTTCAGATGCTGACACGTGGCGCTCTCTGGTGGCTTGCGCCAGCCCAAGAGCGCAACAGTGCAGATTTATAAGTGCAAAGCACTATTAATTTGAGAATCTTTTAGATTCAAGAACCAATGGTTCATAAAAGAAGTGCAAAGCACTATTTGTTTTTTTTCCTCGATCTAATGAGAATCAAAGAAAACAAGTATTTCTTGTTTTTCTTATTTAAAGAACCAGTGGTTCATAAGAAGTGCAAAGCACTGTTTATTATGTGAAGATCATTGATCTTGTTCTTAGATCAATGATCTATTAGAAGAAATTTCTTCTATTTTTATGAAGATTTTACCTTTTTCTCGAAACTTTTTCAGAGTTCTCTCTGTTTGAAGCTCTTGATTTCTCAAAAAAAATCTTCCTCCCTTTGAATTGAGGTCTGGGGTCCTTTTTATAGTGCTCATAAATTAGTTAGAGAGATCTTTCTCTGAGTGATTTGAGGAATTTTCCCACCGTTGGATCTTTGATCCAATGGCTTCTGTTTTACAGAAGAAAATCTTCTTGTTTTAACAAGAACAGAAAGATTTCTTTAAAATCTTAATTCTATTTAGCGCAAACGCCCCAGCGCGT
This sequence comes from Agapanthus africanus, assembly GCA_030015575.1. Taxonomy (NCBI): domain Eukaryota; kingdom Viridiplantae; phylum Streptophyta; class Magnoliopsida; order Asparagales; family Amaryllidaceae; genus Agapanthus; species Agapanthus africanus. Next base: position 15,655,304 of record JASDDO010000014.1, read on the forward strand.
GACACGTGTCAAGCAGCGCACAGCGCAGCGCAGCTGCGCCAGCGCATCTGCGCCAACACGTGTCGCGCAGCGCAGCGCTTGCGCAACTGAAGCGTTGCTTCCTTTAATTTTTCTTAAATAGAGCTTTGCTCTGATTGGGTGCGCTGCCTTGGGCGCTGCGCTGATGTATCAACTTTTGACACGTGGCGCGTTGCGCGCAGCGCAAAGAATCTGAAGCGTTGCTTCATTTACTAAAGTTTAAATTTTCAAATTAGAGCTTTGCTCTGATTGGGGGTTGCTTTATCTTCCGCCTTGGAATTTGAACAGAGTTTTGCTCTGATTGGGGTAAACAAATGGCCCCCCCCCCCCACCGTTGCGCTTACGTGGCCTCCAAACGTGAGCGCAGCGGCGGCAGACTCCCAACCGTCGCGCCATCCCTTGGAAGCTAAAAGGGCATTTGATGCCTATAAATAGGACCTTTGGTCCCTTAGATGATTTTCATCTCTAAAATTTACTTTCAGAACTCAGAGCCCTGCTCTTTATTTTCAAGAACTTCAAGAGTTAAACTCTTAAAACTTTTAAGTGAAAATTTTAATTTGGATTAAATTAAATTAAATTAATTTTTATTGATAGAGCATCGCTCTTAATAGATCCCTGATCTAAAGGAAACCCCTTTAGGGTTTCACTTAGCAGAGCTTTGCTCTACAGGTCTAAAGGGATCTAAAGAGAACTAAAGGGGACCCTATTAGGGTTCCATTAATAGAGCTCTGCTCTCTGAAAGATTTTCCATGGATTTTTTTTTAATTCATTAATGGAGCTTTGCTCCTTCCAAATCATACAACAGAACTCTTAGGAGTTTTTCATTGATCTTGAAGTTTAAAGATGGCATTTTATTCCTCAGTGCATTATATCATTTTGCTTAATCAGTCTTTCTGATAATTTTTTTGATTTTCTTTCACAGAAATAATGGACGCCCATATGTATGCTCTTAACGAGATCATCTCTTACGGGGACATCCGCCGACTTGGCCGCTCTCAAAATCGAGAGTTCATAAACGCGGAGTGTGCTGAAATCATGAGCCGCTTCGACGCATACAACGGTCCACTGCTTCCCCGACGTTCCTCTCTCCTTAAGCTTATCGTGGGAGCCATCTGGGAAGTGCTTCCCCTATTCTGTTCCGGTGTGCCGCTTAGGGCGTTGGATGCCGCCGAGGATAAGGTGCACTCGGTGTACCTGATGAACTTTATCTCGAAGAGACGGCGAGACAGTCTTGTCGATCTCTTGCACGAGGTCTTTCAACAGTCTGCCATACTCGCTGCTTATCGGAGGGTGGAAGACATCAGGGGGGATCCTGACGCTTGTGCTCGCGAAAGAAAGCACACCAGAATGGTCCGCGAGGCTTGGAAAGTCATAGATAGGGTCGCTTTCGAGTTCCTCAATCAATGTCCTGGGTTCGAGGTTATACCTTTGTAAACATTTTAATAATGTTATTATCCATTTCTCCGTGATTGTAAGAACCCCCTTTTATGATATGAATAGAAAATTTCCATTTCAGCTTGTCTTATCCCTTGTTCTGAATCTTTTGCAGATGCATGGATGAGTGTGTCTCGAACGCTTGATCAAATGCAAATCGGATGTTCTTTCTATCGCCTCTCTTCTTTCTTTTATTATCAGCATGCTGTCCTGATAAACATAATTGGAAGATAACTTAGTTTTTCCAAAAGATAGCGATGGCTTAGGCCGCAGGTTCGGATCTACCGTCTAAGACTTTTCAACTCTATGAGCCATGAGGGTCTCATAGAGACTTTTCTCCCTACGGATCGAGAGGATCTTGTGGGTGGGTTTTCTCCTTAGGAATCGTGAGGATTCCTAAGTGTGTTTTCTTTTGTAAGTCGTAAGGATCTTATAAGAGAATTTTTCCTTCCTACAAGTCGAGAGGACCCGTAAGCGGTTGTTTCCCTCCTTGTCGAGTTTCGAGTTTGGAGAGTGAGACCCGTGGATGGTGTGCAAGAGACCGTTTTGGCCAACTTGCAGGGTCCCAGTGCTTAGGAAACAGGCTCCTTTTATGCCTACTGCCTAAGGCTTCATCTTACGAGTCGAGCCGCATCGAGAATTTCTCGCAAAGACATCAGTTTCTTCACAAGTCGAGATGAATCGAGCATTTCTCGCAAGAATATCATAACGTCATAGTTAACCTCTGCTATTTATGACAGAAGTCCGTTAGGGTCTGTGGTACTTAGGGTTTTGGCCGTCGTACCATCGCATAAGCTAATATATTCCTCGATAGGCAATCGTGCTGCTCGAGTAGCCCTGCGACTGCCGTGTCTCTGATCCCTTCGGGGGCTGGACAAGACATCTTCAAGCAATCTTCCTAGGCAGTTTGACCGTCGGAAGAGAAAGCGTTAGGAATTTGCCATGTCGCTTTTTACTTGAGATTAGGCTCATTTTGGCGATCCCCGATGAGTCATAACCACTCCGCGCTGGTGTGGGATGATCTCCGATAGTCTTTCAGGTTTTATGTGAGTTGCCGTCAAGACCCTGAAGCTAGGAATTTGGCCTTTGCTTCGTTTGCTGGCATTGCGTCTGCTGTATAGAGACGAATGTCGTGGTGGGAGCTAGGGATTTTTGCCGTGGCTCCATTTGTTTGATTGTCGCGTCTGAACCCTGCTGGAGGAAGAACGCTGGAGTGACATCTCGTCTGCTGTATCGAGACGAACGTCGTAGTTGTCTCTAGGTTGCTGGTGAACCGTTGAGGTTTGGAACTAAGGATTTTGTCGTTGCTCCATTTGTTTGATGATGTTGCGTCTGCTGTGTCGAGACGAACGTCGGGGTGACATCTCGTTTGCTGTATCGAGACGAACGTCGTGGTGGAGCTGGGATTTTGCCGTTACTCCGCTTGTTTGATTGTCGCGTCTGAACCCTGCCGGAGGAAGAACGCTGGAGTGACATTTCGTCTGCTGTATCGAGACGAACGTCGTAGTTGTCTCTAAGTTGCTGGTGAACCGTTGAGGTTTGGAACTAGGGATTTTGCCGTGGCTTCATTTGTTTGATTATCGTGTCTGAACCCTGCTGGAGGAAGAACGCAGGAGTGACATCTCGTCTGCTGTATCGAGACGAACGTCGTAGTTGTCTCTAGGTTGCTGGTGAACCGTCGAGGTTTGGAACTAGGGATTTTGTCGTGGCTCCATTTGTTTGATGATGTTGCGTCTGCTGTGTCGAGACGAACGTTGGGGTGACATCTCGTCTGCTGTATTGAGACGAACGTCACGGTGGAGCTGGGATTTTGCCGTTACTCCGCTTGTTTGATTGTCGCGTTTGAACCCTGCTGGAGGAAGAACGCTGGGGTGACATCCTCGTCTGCTGTATCGAGACGAACGTCGCGGTTGTCTCTAGGTTGCCGAAGAACCGTCGAGGTTTGGAACTAGGGGTTTTGTCGTGGCTCCATTTGTTTGATTGTCGCGTCTGAACCCTGTTGGAGGAAGAACGCTGGAGTGACATCTCGTCTGCTATATCGAGACGAACGTCGTAGTTGTCTCTAGGTTGCTGGTGAACCGTCGAGGTTTGGAACTAGGGATTTTGCCGTGGCTTCATTTGTTTGATGATGTTGCGTCTGCTGTGTCGAGACGAACGTTGGGGTGACATCTCGTCTGCTGTATCGAGACGAACGTCGTGATGGAGCTGGGATTTTGCCGTTACTCCGCTTGTTTGATTGTCGCATCTGAACCCTGCCGGAGGAAGAACGCTGGAGTGACATTTCGTCTGCTGTATCGAGACGAACGTCGTAGTTGTCTCTAGGTTGCTGGTGAACCGTCGAGGTTTGGAACTAGGGATTTTGCCGTGGCTCCATTTGTTTGATGATGTTGCGTCTGCTGTGTCGAGACGAACGTTAGGGTGACATCTCGTCTGCTGTATCGAGACGAACGTCGCGGTGGAGCTGGGATTTTGCCGTTACTCCGCTTGTTTGATTGTCGCGTCTGAACCCTGCTGGAGGAAGAACGTTGGGGTGACATCCTCATCTGCTGTATCGAGACGAACGTCGCGGTTGTCTCTAGGTTGCTGGAGAACCGTCGAGGTTTGGAACTAGGGGTTTTGCCGTGGCTCCATTTGTTTGATTGTCGCGTCTGAACCCTGTTGAAGGAAGAACGCTGGAGTGACATCTCGTCTGCTGTATCGAGACGAACGCCGTAGTTGTCTCTAGGTTGCTGGTGAACCGTCGAGATTTGGCTTCGCTTTCTGGTGGAGCCTATTAGGAAGGTATGGTTCCCTCTTTGTTGGTGCCCCAGGATTGTATACAGGGATCGATGTGATCTCACCTGTAGGGCAGAAGTTTCATTCATTTTTTTTTATTATTTTATTTCCGCGATGCTCTATCATTTCAGCTTTTATATCGTGAAGGTCGCGATTGCCCAATCATTTTAGATATTTTTCGCGGTGCCCAATCATTTCGGCTGTTTGTTTTATTTTTACTCGCTGCTTTTTATTGCGAGTTGCCCAATCATTTCGGCTATTTATTTTATTTTTACTCGCTGCTTTTTATTGCGAGTTGCCCAATCATTTCGGCTATTTATTTTATTTTTACTCGCTGCTTTTTATTGCGAGTGTGGAACTTGGAATCTGATGCCAATCTTAGCATCTGCATCGATACAACTGGAATATTTCCAGGAGCGAATCATCATTTGCCATGAAAGGCCTTGGAATTTGATACCGGCTTAGGCATCAGCATCTCTACAACTGGGATATTGCCAGAAGCAAATCATCATTTGCCTCTGTCGATGTCGAACAAAAGTGGCTTAGTGAACAGGGTTAGGATCCCGTCGACTAAGGCTTTTGACTTCATGAGCCGTAAGGGTCTCACAAAGGTGTTTCTCCCTACAAGTCGTGAGGATCTCGTAGGTGTGTTTTCTCCTTAGGGATCGTGAGGATTCCTAAGTGTATGTCCTCCTATAAGTCGTAAGGATCTTACAAAAGGGTTTTCTCCTTATCAGTCGAGAGGACTTATAAGGGTTGTTCACCATGTAAACATATCCCTAGTCACGGATGGGACTTTGTTAGGGAAATGTTTATTCGCGCCCGTAGATTGTATACAAGAGTCAGTATTGAACCACTTGCAGGGCAGTATCGAAGGTTGTGGGGGTTGCTTAAGCACAGGTTTAGGTTTCGGTAACTTAAGACTTTCAATCTTATGAACCGTGAGGGTCCCATAAGAGAGTTCTCCTTACGAGTCGTGAGGATCTCGCAAGTGTATTTTCTCCCTAGGAATCGTGGGAATCCCTAAGTGTGTTGCTCCCTTGTGAGTCGTAAGGATCTCACGCGGGTGGTTTCTCCTTACAAGGTCGAGAGGACCCTGTAAGTGTCCTTTTAACGAGGTTGCGCCCTTTCAGGTTTTCACAAACACTCGCCGGTGGTCCTGCTGTTTTTACTCACGGAGCCCTTTTGGGTTTTCATCCGTGCCCATTTTGCTTATGGACATACCGTTTTTTTTTATTCTTTTTATTCTCTTCTTCCCCCTTTTTTTACGAGGTCGCGTCCTTTCGGGTTTTCACGAACACTCGCCGGTAGCCCTGCTGTTTTTACTCACGGAGCCCTTTCGGGTTTTCGTCCATGCCCATTTTGTTAATGGACATACCGTTTATTGTATTTTTTATTTATCTCGTCAACCTAAGGATGCAGCGGTAGTAGTTTAAAGACATTTCGGTCCTTTGCAAGTTTTAGGACATTGCGGTCCATCATTAGTTTAAGGACGTTTCGGTCCGTCGTTAGTTTAAGGACGTTGCGGTCCGGTGTCGCTACATTTGAAGCGAATCTCTAGTTTACTGACTTTTCGGTCTATGGGGTTTCCTCTATGACTGAGCATGATGCCCCCGGCGTATCCATCTTTCTCAGAGCGTGCGGTTGTGGTGGGCTCACCTTCTAGTTTTCGGAGAGCGCGAATTTGCCCTGTAGGTATTGGTCTTCAACCCAGTTCTTAAAGACGTAACAGTTTTCGATCGGATGGCCAAATACTTGGTGATAAGGGCAATAATTAAAACTGTTGACATCACCCAGTCGTGGTTGGTGTTTCGGCTCCGGTAGAGTGATAAGCCTGTTATGCACTGCCACTTCGAATAGCCTCCTTGTTTCATCTTGGGGAAATGAGTAAGGACGTCTTAGCCTCTCCTCAAGGGATACGCGTGGACGCATATTGTTTCGACGAACAGCCGGTCTAAGGCCACTCGACTGTTGTTGAGTGTTGGCGACGAAGGCCATCTTCCCCTTTCCTTTGTCCTTTTTGCTCGATCCTTTGCTTGCGGGGCCGAAACTTTTTCCGAGTAACGGGCGATTGCAAGGCTGAATGTTCTCGCAACTCCTCAATTCTTTCATTTTTGAAATGGATTCCTTAAGGAGAGGGTTGAGGGCAACTTCTTCGTCAGAGTCGCTTCCAAAGGTGATAATTTGCGATCCCTTAGAGTCGGCTTTGTGACAGTCGGCGGCGGCTCTTTTGTGCTCATCTATCGCATTCTTCCTATGTCTACGAGCTTCACATTTTGTCCTGTTGAAGAGTCGCTTTTGAGCAACATATCCTTGCCACCAACACTTAAAGGAGTCGCAATCTTCGGTAGGATGTATGATCTTCTAATGATATAAGCAGAAGTTAGGACGCATCTCCACTTCACCGAGAGTATTTTCTTCAGAGGGTGGTAGCACCATTCCCGCTGACAGGACTTTAGCGAACATTTTCCTCGTCTTGAATTTGTTTTTATCCGCAGCGGATGGCTTTTGATTTGACGAGAGTACCTCGACTCTTTGGTCCAGTCGTCGGTGTTTGGCTCCTTTCAGTATGGCCATCTCACGCTCTTGATTGGCTTTAAATTTCAGACGAATCTCATTCAGGAAGGCATCGATCAACTCGTCTGACGGCCGCAGAATTTCTAGTTCAGGGTCCGCCCTCGGTTTCTCAGCGCAAGGAGCCTCTTTATCATCCGCCAATGAGTGAGAGATCACATGACAACTCGCTAAGTAGTCTTCGGATTTATCTGATGAGTCTCCTCCATCGTTTTCGTCCTCAACAAAAGAACAAGCTACCCCCATCGTGTCCGTCTTCTTTGGAGTGTGCGGCTGTGGTGGGTTTACCTTCCAGTTTTCAGACAGCGCAAACTTGCCTTGTAGGTATTGATCCTCGATCCATCCCTTAAAGATGAAACAATCCTCGATCGGGTGACTTACCGTTTGGTGGTAAGGGCAGTAATCGGGATTATTGAGATCGCCTGGCTGCAACGGATGTTTTGGTCTCGGCAGATTGATAAGTTTGTTGCGTACTGCCAGTTCAAACAGTCTTCTCGTTTTATTCTGAAGAAACGAGTAAGGACGTCCTAGTCTCTCCTCGAGGGACGGGCGTGGATGCGCGTTATTTTGGCGAACGACCGGCTTTGAGTTGCTCGGCTGTTGTTGAGCATTGGCAATGACAGTCGCTTTCCCTTTTCCTTTCTCATTTCGAGAGTCTGGTTTTGGAGGAGACGGTCCGTGGCCCATCTGGTCCATTTAGGCTAATTTGTCGATCAATGCTTGGAAGGTGGTCGGCATGAAGAACATCATGAATTGTGAGATGGTCACTTGCGAATCGAGAGTGCCCACGAACATGCCTACCGCAGGTGCCTCTTCTATGCGTTGTTCGCATTTCGACCATAGGTTCCGCCATCGTGTTGCGTATTGGACCCACGTTTCGCCTGGCCTTATCCTGAAATTTATCAGTGCTGTTATCGGGGTGCGTTCACTAGCACTCGCGAATCTTTGTGTAAACAGTATCTTCATCTCCGCAAATGTTTTGACAGAGTCGTTAGGTAGCTCCGAATACCATTCAAAGGCCGTTTCTGCTAAGCTGCCAATGAATTGGCGAAGCAACAATTTGTCATCGCCTCCAGTATTGCCGCACAAGGCCCTGAATTGAGCGACGTGCTGATGTGGATTTCCTGTCCCTTTATATACGTGGAACTTAGGGATCGTATATCCCGGCGGGTAACTGATTCGGTCATACCAGCCCGGATAGGGTCGTCCAGTTCTAACAATTTACGCAGTCGCTTCATTCACTTGATGAACCCGTATTTGATGAGCTATATAATCATCCAGTGCGGCCTTGGAAATGGTTTCTTCCTTGGCCGCTGAAAGAGCTAGAGGAGGATTTGGTGTCTCCCCTCTGTCGTCTCCAACAATGATCGGAGGGTCTTCAGCTGGATGGTCTGGCTGTAACATCATCCCTACCATATCTTGGAAGAGGAGTGCTATCTGTTTTATGTTAGTTGCTTGCTCTTCGGCTTCTTTGTCCTTCTTTTCGAGGATTCTACGTAAGGAGTCAGCATCAGTTTCTTGTTCGTGACGCTGCTCTGGTGATACTTCCGAACTTTCTTTCGGTTCGGTAAGTGCAGCGATCACAGTCATCATTTCCTGAAGCTTCTGTTGCTGCTCTGCTTTCGTCACAGATCGGGTGAGCGGTCGGTGACCCGTCGAAGCACGGCTTTCCTCCTTTCCGAAAGCCATATAAACGGTGTGCACCGCCATGCCCCCAGACTTGGGGCGTTTGTGTTCAGCGCTTTTACGCTTCGTCATGTTCGCAGGGGCTTTTTGTGGCCTCCTTTTCTTTTGAGTGATTGGAGTTGAGGGGGCCGTTGTAGTGGGCACCCAAGTAGCTGTTGCTTTTTATGGCTTGACGGAGTAATCCTTCTCCTGCTGAACCTTCATCTTTCTCTGTCGGCGGAGATAGTTTTCATCAATCACTGACTCCTGGACCTGTCGCCAGACTTTGTAAATTTTAGAGGACAACCGTTGAGGGGGCTGCTCTAGCCTCTTCTCTGGAGTATTCTCCACAGGTGAAGGAGTATGTTTCAACATCGCAGTAGGAGAGTTTCTGCGCACCGTATTCAGCAATTCAAAGCTGTTCCCGGTTGGAACAGCAACATCGATCCCCACCATCGGAGTTGGTGGCGTAAATCCAGAGGGGGAGTTTCCCCCAGCCTTTCTTACTCGACGCCAGTGGCGACGTCGATCGTGTCTTGCGGACGGAGTCACCTTCGTTGTTGGATAAGCTTCTTCATGCCCCCTGCTCTGGGTAGGGGAAGCAGCTTTGAAGACTTCGCCTGGAGCAGCAACCGGAATGGCTAGCCTTGTAAAAACTGACTTCTCGGAAGGAGGAGCCTTTCCAATGATTTCGTTCATTTGAGTCGGGATGGCTATCCGCTTTGGGATGGCAGCTTCGGGTATCGCAGGTTTGCGGACGTTCTGGCCCAGTCTGTTGAAAACTGAGGTATTGAAACTGGGCAACCCGTTGAGAGGGGTCGCGGCAGTGGTAGGTCGATCAAAGATCGGCTTCTTTGGAGCTTCTTGCGATGTCATTGGGGCATTGAAGCTCATCGGTGGGAGCATGGTCCCGAAGAATAGTCCAGTGGTGGCTTGAGTTACTAGCTCCACTGGCATTTTGAAAAGAGAGGCCGCTTGGGGCCCGTAAGTCACTCCTCCAACAGGGACGGAGCGAGAGTTGCAGTTGCAGGAAGTGCAGCTTGAAGCCATTGATCTTCTGTTTTCTGCACGGAGCGAGACACCAAATCTTAGTACCTCAAATCCACAGGCAACCACAGTAAACCGCGATTCGTTCGCGAACACGACACACGAAGTGTGGAGTGGAAAGAGGAAAATGTTCCACCGGGCGTGCCAGAATCTGTTCCCCTCTAAAAGACGGCCGAGATATTAGGACGTCTTGCCTGAGATTCGGGGCAGATGCTATATGGTTTTATCCGTCTACCTCTCCGAAGATGCCAAGTTGATTTATGGCACCGTGTATCGGAGGTTTAGACGGATGCGGCCGATGTAGCAGACTTCGTCAGATTCCCCCTCATTTGAGGGGTTTTTGATTGTGGGGACGCTCTTCCCTGCAGGCGCAAGCCCCTGCAGTTAATTACGCTACCGCATCGCGATAACAACTTTCTCCTTCTCCAGAATTTCACTTCGTGTCGTGGGTATTTGTATTGTTTGTGGTTGCCCGTGGATTGTATACGGAGAATGATTAATGTCGTCGCCCGTAGGACGTGGATTAGTCTAAATCCGTATTTACTTAGATTTGGGTTTGGTGTTTTTAGTTTAAGGATACGTTAGTCGCATTTGAGACTAAGATCAACTTAAACGTTCGTTAAGGATACGTTAGTCTGATTTGAGACTAAGATCAACTTAACGGGATCGTCTAAATCCATTTCCAGTTTAAGGACGTAGTGGTCCATTTAATATATGGCCGTCGGGACACGTCACCTCTCTGACGACGTTGAAGAATTACAACGACATTCGTCAGAGGAGTTCGGAGATGTATCCTTGAACCAAAGGTAAATTGATTAGAGAATATATAGTCCGGTTTGGGACTAAAGTCTGTTTGAATGTTTAAGGATACGTTAGCTGTGTTTGAGGCTAAGATCAACTTAAACGGGATCATTTAGATCCGACAAAAGAGCGTTTGGGGGCTCTGTTGTTCCAGTTTAGGGACGTAGTGGTCCATGGGTAGTTTGAGGACATTGCGGTCCATTGCCAGTTTAGGGACATGGTGGTCCATATTCCAGTTTAGGGACATGGTGGTCCGTATTCCAGTTTAGGGACGTGGTGGTCCATCACCAGTTTAGGGACGTGGTGGTCCATAGGTAGTTTAGGGACATTGCGGTCCATATCATGTATGGCTGTCGGGACCCATCACCTCTCTGATGACGTTGAAGGATTACAACGACATGTGTCAGAGGGGTTCAGAGATGTACCCTTGGACCAAGTGTAAATTGATTTAAACAGAGCAGCCGTGCTCAGTCAATTTAATTTGAGGACTTACGGCTAAAATTAGGCTAAGTCCAGTTGAAAATGTTCAACATTTTATTTGCTTTTGCATTGCATTTATTTTTATTTTTATTTGGGCTCTACCCATAAAGGATGCAAAGCGTCAATTTGTTTTGGGCTCTGCCCATTTATAAATGATGCAGAGCATCAATTTTACTTGGGCTCTGCCCTTTTTATTGTTTTGCAATTCATTTTGGCCTGCTAGGTCTTTTTGACTTGGGCCTAGCCCTTTAACAAAAGAAATGCATTGCATTTTTCAGGCGCTTTGCGCCAATCAAAGAGCGCAAGCGCTTGTGATGATGACACGTGTCATGCAGCGCAGTGCGCTACGCTTGCGCTGCTGACACGTGGCGCGCTCTGGTGAGTTGCGCCAATTTCAGAGAGCAAAGCTCTATTTTAAAAGCGCATAGCGCAAATGGTTCAGATGCTGACACGTGGCGCTCTCTAGTGGCTTGCGCCAGCCCAAGAGCGCAACAGTGCAGATTTATAAGTGCAAAGCACTATTAATTTGAGAATCTTTTAGATTCAAGAACCAATGGTTCATAAAAGAAGTGCAAAGCACTATTTGTTTTTTTTGTTTTTTTCGATCTAATGAAAATCAAAGAAAACAAGTATTTCTTGTTTTTCTTATTTAAAGAACCAGTGGTTCATAAGAAGTGCAAAGCACTGTTTATTATGTGAAGATCATTGATCTTGTTCTTAGATCAATGATCTATTAGAAGAAATTTCTCCTATTTTTATGAAGGTTTTTACCTTTTTCTTGAAACTTTTTCAGAGTTCTCTCTGTTTGAAACTCTTGATTTCTCAAAAAAAATCTTCCTCCCTTTGAATTGAGGTCTAGGGTCCTTTTTATAGTGCCCATAAATTAGTTAGAGAGATCTTTCTCTGAGCGATTTGAGGAATTTTCCCACCGTTGGATCTTTGATCCAATGGTTTCTGTTTTACAGAAGAAAATCTTCTTATTTTAACAAGAACAAAAAGATTTCTTTAAAATCTTAATTCTGTTTTAGCGCAAATGCCCCAGCGCGCGACACGTGTCAAGCAGTGCACAGCGCAGCGCAGCGTGTCGCACAGCGCAGTGCTTGCGCAACTGAAGCATTGCTTCCTTTAATTTTGCTTAAATAGAGCTTTGCTCTGATTGGGTGCGCTGCCTTGGGCGCTGCGCTGATATATCAACTTTTGACACGTGGCGCGTTGCGCGCAGCGCAAAGAATCTGAAACGTTGCTTCATTTACTAAAGTTTAAATTTTCAAAGTAGTGCTTTGCTCTGATTGGGGGTTCATCTTCCGCCTTGGAATTTGAACAGAGCTTTGCTCTGATTGGGGTAAACAAGCAGCATCAATTTGCCGATAAAAAACCGACTTCTTTGGAGCTTCTTGCGACGGCAGTGGTGTGTTGAAGCTCATGGGTGGGAGCATAGTCCCAAGAATAGCCCTGTGGTGGCTTGCGTCACTTGGTCCATTGGCATTGTAAAAACGGAGGCGGCCTGAGGCCCGTAGGTCACTCCTTGACCAGGGACGAAGTGAGAGTTATTGCCGTTGTTGCAGCTTGTGCAGTTGAAAGCCATTTGATCTTCTGTTTTTCTGCACGGAGCAAGATACCAAATCTTAGTACCTTGAATCCAGGGGAAACCATAGCAAACCGCGATTCTTTCGAGAAACACGACACACGAAGTGTGGAGTGGAAATAGGAAAAGGTCCCACCGGGCGTGCCAGAATCTGTTCGCCGCCGGAAGACGCGGCCAGGACGTCGAGATGTCCGGGCACGGAGTTCTGGGGGCCAGATGCTATTTGGGTTTTATCCGTCCACCTCTCCGAAGATGCCAAGTTGATTTATGGCACCATGTATCGAAGGTTTAGACGGTTGCGGCCGTTGTAGCAGACTTTGTCAGATTTCCCCTCATTTGAGGGTTTTTTGATTGTGGGGACACTCTTCCCTGCAGGCGCAAGCCCCTGCAGTTAATTACGCTACCGCATCACGGTAACAACTTTCTCCTTCTCCAGATGGCCACTTCGTGTCGTGGGTGTTTGTTTTGTTTTTGGTTGCCCGTGGATTGTATATGGAGACTAATTTATGTTGTCGTCCGTAGGGCGTGGATTAGCCCAAATCCGTATTTTCTTAGATTTGGGTTTGGGGTTGGGTTTAAGGATCGTTAATCTCATTTGAGACTAAGATCAACTTAAACATTTGTTAAGGATACGTTAGTCTAATTTTTAAACTAAGATCTACTTAACAGTTTCTTAAGGACGTGTTAGTCTAATTTTAGACTAAGATCTACTTAACAGGATCATTTAGATCCAACAAAAGAGCGTTTAGGCTCTATTGCTTAGTTTAGGGACATTACGGTCCAAGGTTAAGGACATCACGGTCCAAGGTTAAGGACATCATAGTCCATGGGCTTAAAAATCCCACAGTCTAAGGTTAAGGACATCATAGTCCGTGGGCTTAAGGACCCCACCGTCCAAGGTTAAGGACATCATAGTCTATGGGCTTAAGGACCCCACAGTCCATGAGATGTCTGGTTGTCGGGACCCGTCACCTCTCTGAAAACGTTGATGGATTACAATGACATATATCAGAGGAGTGCAGAGATGTACCCTTAAACCAATTTTGGTTGGGAGATCTGTAGTCCAATTGGGACTAAGATCCAAGATTTATGAGCATATGGGCTCAATTAATCTGAATGAGGGGTTTATGGCCAACTTGGGCTCAGCCCACTTAGTTAAAATGTTGAACATTTGACAATACTGAGCATCGATTTAAGTTCTGACAGGCTTTGTCTTTTATTGAATGCTGAGCATTTATCATAGCTCCAAGGCTTTATTTAAAGAACAGTTTATGTTCTATCAGCGCACACGTGAGGAACACGTGGCGCGCTTGGCGCTAGCGCCAGTTAATGAGCGCAAAGCGCTTCTGTGATATAGAGCACACGTGAGGAGCACGTGGCGCGCTTGGCGCTGAGCGCCAGTCCATGAGCGCAAAGTGCTATTTGTTAAGTGGTGCACATGTGAGGAGCACGTGGTGCGCTTGGCGCCGAGCGCCAGTCCATGAGCGCAAAGTGCTTTTTGTTAAGTGGCGCACACGTGAGGAGCACGTGGTGCACTTGGCGCTGTGCGCCAGTTAAAGAGCGCAAAAGTGCTTCTGATCAATTTTATGATCTGAGAAATAAATTCTCGTTTATAAGAGACTTTGTCTCAAGGTTCTAAGAACAAAGTTCTTATTTTATAGGGGATGTTTCAATCTCTTATTTTGGTGAAAGGCTTTGCCTTTATGGATCTGTGATCCTAAGAGAATTGAATTATTCTCCCCCCTTTTTATAATGAGATATTCATGATCTCTTTTTTGTAAAAGACCTTAGACTTATAGATCTATGATCTGTGAGAAGAATTATGTTCTTCTTCTTAATGAGATGTTTCTTATCTCTATTTTTTACCTTGAAGAAAAGTTCTTCTTTTGCCGAGAGCTTGCTCTTCTCTCTGAGATTTCTCAAAGTTTGTGGAGTGTGGGGGTCCTCTCTATGATACTTGAAGTCTGTGGTCCTTTATATAGTGAAGGCTGATCAGTTAAAGAGATCTTTTCTCTAATTGATTTGGGGATGTCTCCCCCATTGGATCTTTGATCCAAGGGCTTCTGATTTACAGAAGGCAATCTTCTTGTTTTTAGCAAGATTGGGATATTTTCCCCGTACAGTTATTATTCTGTATTTTGGTGATTTTTTAATCACCATTGGATCATTGATCTAACGGTGCTCTGATTTACAGAGCACAATCTTTTTGTTTGGAAAGATTTTGAGGAATCTTTCCTTAACAGAATTTTATTCTGGTCAATTGATGATTTATCATCTTTATCGGATCTTTGATCGAGGATCAGGGAAACATTTTTAGTTCCAGCGCTAGCGCACTCGTGCTTTGCACGTAGGCGCTGCTTCAGAGCGCTGGCGCTCTTGGCGCACTTAGCGCTTGCGCACTCGTGCTTTGCACGTGGTGCACTGAACATTTTTAGTTCCAGCACTAGCGCACTCGTGCTTTGTACGTGGGCGCTGCTTCAGAGCGCTGACGCTCTTGGCGCACTTAGCGCTAGCGCACTCGTGCTTTGCACGTGATGCGCTGCTTAGAGCGCAGCGCTCTTAGCGCTAGCGCACTCGTGCTTTGCACATGGGCGCTGCTTGCTGGCGCTTTATATGAAGCGCTGCTTTGTTTCAAATTTTGAAAATTTGAACAGAGCTTTGCTCTAATTGGGGGAAACAACTTGTTTTATTTAAAATGCAGATGCTTGATATAATGCAAGTATGCAGAATATAAAACATGAAAGTGCACGGATTCTCATAACTAGCCGGGATAAATCATAAACAGGAATCAAGACGGGTTTTCAGCATGCGGGTCGGGTCGGATGCAAACACGGATACCAGTTACACCATTCGCACCCAAAACACAATAAATCAAGAAATAACCATAAATTAAGAAGTACCCAAAATAACTGGTAGGAATGAACTAGGGTGTTACATCATCTGTCGGTATCAGGTGTGCCGCGAACCTGTTAAGGTATTGTGTTAGCTGTGTAGTATGTGATATATTGAAAATTGAAATAGAGAGACATATCTTACCGACTGAGTATGGTAAACTCAGTATCGTACTCATCCACTGATTTGGTCCATATTGAACCCTATTGTAGGTAGATGAACTGTTGTTCCATGTCGAATCTGGCAGTCTCGGGGAAGTACTTCGCGTCGAACATATCGCGGAAAGTCCTCCATTCGATCGGTTAAGCGAGACGGCTTTCTTCCGCCTTCCACCAGACCCGTGCATTGTCAGTGAGCTGCAGCTTTGCAACTCAAACCCAAGCGAACTCTGGCACTTGTGCTGCTGCCAGGTCATCCTCAATACTTTGAGCCCATTCCTCAGCTTTCAGAGGGCTCTTTTTCCCAAAAAATTGTTTGGGGTGTAAAGCTCGGAATTTCTTTACCTCAGGGGCTTCCGCTTCTGGTCGATTCATTAACATAGGAGTCTGCTGCTGCTGTCCTTTCAGGAGGCTGCGGATCGCCTCAAGCAAGACCATCTGCTCATTGATCGGAGCAGCTACGGTATGTGTAAGCGGTAGAGGTGGAGGTGTGTTGTTGACATTGATGCTGGTGTTGTTCGGAGAATGCATAACCTTGAATGAAAAATTAGGGTCATGATAGATTCAAAGAATATGTAATGTAAAGAATGTTTTCAGTTGTTGTTTCTTGTGTTTATATTGCTTAGGTTTCCACGCAGAACTGATCTGCATGGCAGGGTTCCATGCAGCACTGACCTCCATGGGCCGCCAACAATACCTGTCACGCCCCACTTCCCAGTGTACGGTGAAGGGGACGCGACATGCCCTCTATGTATTTACTCAGAAGTAAACACGCTAAGCGTATCTAAGCAATATAAAATAAAACACATAAGAGATAAGTTGTAAAAGAACAGCAACTTTATTTATTCAACATTCTTTTTACAATACAGCTGGAATGTAAATACATGGAATGAAAGCAATCCCTAAACAATGGCATAACAGAAATGAAAATGGAATAAGTACAAATGGCTACGGTTCAGGGTCTTCAGTGTACTGCTCAGGGGCCTGCTCCAAATGCTCCTGGCTGGTCTTGAATTCTTCAGCTCTGAGTCCTCCTGACAACATTTCAAAGAAGAAGAGAAATAGGAATGTCGTCAGCGAACAATCGCTCGGTAAGTCCCAAAGATGAGAGAGAAGTAGAATAGACAGGGAGAGAGTATAACTGTATTATATTTGACTGTTATGTTAGCGCAGTTGTTTGTAACTTGGTACAGAAAATGCCAGTATATACGAGAGGAGTCCCACTTACACCGGAGACTTTGGTAACCCGTAGTATAAGGCTCCGTCGATAATACCACAGAACAACGGCATGGATGTAATTACGTCTTAAGTGACCATCTCGTACCATCTTTAACATGTTCCGTACCAGTCTACCCCTTTATAACCCCGTAGTGTTTATTGTATTGATTGTATTGTATTGATTGTAGTGTATTGTCTTGTATTGTAAATTGTATATGGATGACTTGCCGAAACCATGATATCAGTAAAATGGAACGGATGTAATGGATGAACATGTAGATGGAGTATATCCATGGTTCGGTTCGGTCAAAATGGATTGAATAGACGGATTCATGTTTGAACTGTAGTTTTAGACTTGAATCATATTTAAGTCAGATTGATTAGATTGAGACTCAATCTGAGTCAGACAATTAGAAAAGAAATTGAAATCAATTTGGTGTTATCGGTAACTGCTGCACATGGATGGCAGGATTTATGTCTTTTTCAAAGACAATTACTGTGTTGATAACACCGTTATTTAGGTTGTCTAGTTTAGATAGGCAAGCACTCATAATCTCCGGCTCCCTGAGGCTCAAGAAAACCGGTCCCGCTTAAACCTATATTTACTAGAGTTCTTATTGTAATTTATATAACTTGAGGGGGTTTATGTAAAAATAATTTTGGTATAATTTCAAAATACACATCAAGCATTTAATTATCGTCTTTATGGTTTTCATAGTTGTTGAAGTCAAAATTTACACCCCGGTTGACCAAGTCAAAATCAAAGTCAACCCCAAGCCAGGTGGGCCCAAGCCGAGGTCAAGCGGGCCCAAGCCGAGGTCAAGCGGGCCCATGCCCAATTCGAGCCCGCAGCCAGCCTCCCCATGCCAACAATAAAATCATGTAATAAATAATTTGTATGTAATTGTTTATGCATAAATGTAAACAAAATGGGCGTAAAGCCAATATTTTGTAAGCCCATGGCTTATGTGCAAAAATGAAATGGCACATGAGCTATGGGATGACTAAAATGCCATTTTTGTAAAGCCCAAGGGGCTATATGTAAATATGTAAGCCTATAAAAGGCAACATGATGATGAATAAAAAACACTTTTTTCCATTCTCTCAAAAACCTAGGGTTTGTATTTCTTTCCCTTTTCTGAAGGTCTCAAACCTTCTTCTTTCTTCTGAATTAAATCAAGAGTTTTACTCTTCCTTTTCAAAAACAAAACAGTTTTTCACCACCAAACCCACAAAGGGGAACTTGGATCTGTCTTTAGATCCCAAAAAGGAGAGATTTTGAGATCTCATATCTCTTGATCTTCAAGATCCAGCTAACAGAGGAGGAAGAAGAAGAACCCCTTCCATTAACCCCAAAAAACACACTAAGGAGTCCAACTCCACTCTGATTTCTCTTCCGAGAATCTTTTTAAGCTAAAAGCTTCTTTTCATCGCCGGCGCTCAAGCGCAGAGTGCCAACGTGCCGACACGTGGCGCGCTTACGCACAAGCGCTCAAGCGCAAAGCGCCCACGTGCCGACACGTGGCGCGTTTGCACAATAGCGCCCTGCGCTCAAGCGCAAAGCGCCCACGTGCCGACACGTGGCGAGCTGGCGCTCAAGCGCAAGTGCTCGAGCGCAAGTCGTCCCAGTGCCGACACGTGGCGCGCTTGCGTTCGAGCGCAAGTCGTCCCGGTGCCGACACGTGGCGCGCTTGCGCTCAAGCGCTCTGGTGCAAGTCGCCCCCGTGCCGACACGTGGCGCGCTTGCACTCAAGCGCACAGCGCTTTGGCGCACTTGCGCTCGAGCGTCAGGCGCTGAAGCGCAGAGCGCCCACGTGCCGACACGTGGCGCGCTTGCGCTGCAGCGCTCTGCGCTCAAGCGCAGAGCGCCCACGTGCCGACACGTGGAGCGCTAGCGCTTGAGCGCACAGCACCTGGGCGCACAGCGTCCAAGGCGCTGGCCCCACGCATCCTTTAGATGCCTTTTCCCCTTCTTTCTTTCATATATATATATATATATATACATATGTACATACATATACATATACATATGTACATACATATACATATACATATGTATACATATTTGCACACACACGTGCTCCACAACACTGTCCCTGTTAGAAAAAAAATTCTAACGGGGCGCTGTCCCGCACCCCGCAAGGGGGCTGCTAGCTCCCTTGACCCCCAGCCCGCTATCCGGGTAGCAGGACCCCCGTAAAAACTCTGCGTGGCTTCCGATATATCCAAAACCCCCTTTCAAAATACAACACACGCACACCGCACATTGAGTTCGCATGACCAGTTTAACCCGTTAATCGGAGGTTCCCTCGCCCCAAAAGCGAGGGGTAATTAACGACAGCTTAGTCCGTGGCTGCCGGAGATTCGGATCCCCACAATCATTAAACCCCGGCCTATCCAGGGCAGGGGGAATTTGTAGTACGCCTGACAAGCGCGCGCGTATTCCCATCTCAATGGGGTGACGAAAAACACCCTACAATAGTTATATATTTTACAATTGTGAATTTTCCAGTGAGTAAAACCTAGTTTTCATAGTATATGGCATTTTATTGAAATATTGCAATTGTTTTGTATTTGAATGGTATTTTCATGTAAAGATAATTCCTTTGATTTGGAAAACTTGGAATATTTATATAATATAATTAAAATAGATATTTTGATATTATTTATATATTTATATAAAATAAATTAGATTTATTTTCTTGAAATCTCATTTTCTTAAAAATGGTATTAAAACTCCACCGGAATCCGAATGCTCCTTGCGGAGGTCTGAATTCCGCTCTACTAGACCCAAGGACATGCGATAATCCGCACCATCCCGAAATAAGGTTCCCCAAAAGTGAGTTGTAGAGACGCAATTGTAAGGAATTGTTTTAACACCGTTTTAAGGAAAAGGTTTTATAAGTTGATGGTGTTTATTTGAAATTTTGTATTATCCCATGAATCTATTTTCCAAACTTCATCGTGCTATATCACTGATGTGTGTTGTGATAAGGTAGGTCATTATCTCATGAACTATCTAAAGGTATAATATGTATTATGATGATTATGTCGGAAACTAAAGTATCTAGTATTTTACTGTAAAACTACAATAGAAATTGCATATAAGAATATTTTGTGATGAAAATTGTTGAAGGTGTTCATTAATGTTTAGTAAACATGATATGAGAGTTTGGTGTTTTCTTGTTTAAGAAAAATTGGATTTTTTAAAAGAAAAACCGAATCGGAAGTCGGATTAACTCCACTTCCGTCGGGTTTTAGTATTTAAAGTTTTTAGAATAGAGAAAAGAAGGAGAAGATGTGACTTACTTGTTGGCTATAGTGCCCTCAAGGTAATTATCATAGTCGCGGACTTGTGATTATGATGATTGAGTGAGGACCTATACCGATAAAACAGTCTTACTTGAGAAGATAGTATGCTATCTGGTTTGTCTTTATCATCATGTACATGTTGATAGAGCCCATAGGATTCTTGCTTGACTGCCAGCATTATGATGGCGATCATATATATGGGAGCTGGGGTCTATAAGCACATCCTTAAATGTCCCTAATCGTAGGAGTATCGAGACTGGGCATCGATACTCCAGTGTAGACTAGTATATACTGATCGAGACCCCGACGAGGGGCGGTGGTCAGGTCTCAAAAGCCATTGGTGTTAGTTTGTTCACCTAAGATAGTATGCATGTGCTCATTAGGTTATGAGTACACTGGACGGACTCACCGGGAACCTGCTAGTTGGTATTATACCTATTGTCAGATAGCAGTTCCCAGGTGACATGTGTACAGGTTAGTCTGTCGACCTGAGATCGTCATTTATCTCGTGTGAGTTCCCACTGTGCTTTGATTACTACCCTACCACGGCTCAAAGGAGTCGTGCAAACAGGTTTTAGTTGGGTACAGTCCCGAGCCACATGGAGGCAGTGATCGGATTGTCGAGGATTCGTCTCTCCCGGTATTGGGGGTTGATGTCGCGTTGTGTATGAGTGGCCATCACCAGAAATCCATGGCCATGGTGAACGAGAATTACCGATCCAGGATCGATAGTTTCTCAGGTGGTGATGGGTATCATGCCGACACTAAATATCGCGTTGTTAGGGGTCTGACTTTATCCACTCCCTTAGACTCGATATGCGATACTCTTAGACGAACAGACCATACTGTACGGATATTGCCACCGTCAGGCTCAGTAGGGGTTCAGGATGAGTTTGCTTGTCGGCCTCCCTTTCGCTCAATACCTGGGTAGCCGTTACGTACAGCTAGTGCCGCTGACGTGCTTCTGGTTAAACCCACTGTCAGCCTATTGACGAGTCTTTAGAGTTCCACACAGAGGGTTTTCACGGTTCAGGCGATATGGTATACATGACGTATGTTGATACATACAGGTATTCGATTAAATATGTGCACAAGCTGCGCATACTTTAATCGAACGGTTGATGATACTAGCGGCTTAGGATTAAGCCGGATTATTAAATCGGGGTTTGATTTAATAATTTATATATGTATTTGTATATACGTATTCTAGTATTATTGTTCACTATTCGTTTTCTCTCTTGGCTATTCGTATTTTTGGTACGAATACGCGTATATGTATTTCGATACATGTACCGGGAAGTATTCCGTATTTTATACGGAATAGCTTCTAGAAGGTGGTCACCTCATTTGTATGATTTTTCCATTTTTGGAAAATTCATTTGACTCACAAATGAGGTGGAGGTGTGAGGTGGCATGTGCATAGTATTGAGCATGGTTTTGAGCTTGGTTCAAAGTATGGTGTGAATTGTTTATTTGATAAATTGGATAAGATTTTTTGGGGGCATGAGAGAGGGGGCCGGCCACACGTGGTGGTGGATTCATTTTTCATTTGTGAGATTACACTTGCACTCTCTCACTCTCTCATGCTTCAAAAAAAATACTTAGCCATTTTATTAGTTGCTCATGCCAAAGCTTCATCACCTCTTTCATCTTCTTCTTGCATTGCCCATTAAGCATATGGGTTGAGAGAAAATTGTAGTGACACTTTCATACACCTCACTCTCCATCGCTAGCGACTTTGGAGCGTCGGTTGTCTCGTTCGACGAGGTTGGAGCTTGCGCCGTTTCTCTCGGGTGGATCATCGGAGATGGAGGATGACCGGCAACCAAACCACATCAAGGACCCACTAGGAGCTTGGAATGAAGACCAAAAGACACGAATCAACTCGGTATAACGATTCTAACTCTTAGTTAGCATGCTAGATTAGGGTTTAAGGTCGATCCGTAAATCGGGTAACAGTAGCGCCAGTTTAGAAATTTTTGTTCTGCATTTTGGCCACGTTTTGACGGCCGGGGCGCTACCGTAACCCTTCATTATTGGCTTTTGTACTAGAGAAGAGAAAGATGAAGCTATGGAAAGTCTGATAGGATTTGAACTCTGGTGCTATGTTATAGCAGTGCAAAGCTTTACCAATATGCTACAAGTGCTTTCTTGTTGTTCAAAAGCAAATCAAATTCTTATAACACTTGCAAGATTTGCAAGTACCCTAATTGTACATTAACTTTTAAACAATTTTATGTACATTGAAATTGGAGTTGTTATATAATCATTCACGGTAATATATGTATGTGTAACTGTTGATCGTCGGTGAGGTTGGCGGATGACGGCGAGGTTGAGCTGTGTACGACCGGAGACAAACTACGGCCGATTGGCGGCGAGCCGGTCGGTGAACGATCGTCGATGGGCAGCGGCCGATCGGCAGCGAACGACCGATCGCGGCGGGCCTACCAGTGAACGATCGACGATGACAGGCGGCGAACCAGTGGCGGGCCGGCCGATGAACGATCAGCGATGGACAGTGGGGCCGATCGGCCGGCGGGTGGAGAGGGAGACCGACGGCGGATGGTCATATTTCATTTCATGTTAGACAAGAATATTTCGTGGTAATATAGGATAGACACATGTTTTGGGGGGAATATGATTACCATGAAATAAGGTCATTTGATTATCATGGTAATTCTATATTCCGGGAAATATTTTTTACAGTTAAACAAGTATAGTAACATTTCATGGTAATGTAGAATTACCACTTAGATTATCTCCTATTAACCACGCACTAACTATTTTTTCCAGGATCCCATAGATTTAGTTTGTAGATGTTTGTATAGAATTCTTGAATTGAGCCTTTGGCTCCATTTTTTTTTTTTAGAATTTGAATTTCAAAATTTGTGAGAACCGAAGAAAAGTTGTCTTTATTTATATTTCATCATATTATAGCGACATGACATTCATTAATTTATTATAAATGATATTTTTTAATTGTTTTCTTATATTTCTTTAAAAAATAAACATAAATAGCATTATAACAGCGGAGATTGTCCGGTTTATGAATAAGTAATTAAATGAAAAAATTTGGTGGGCTTAGATTGAGCCCAAATCGAGCCCGACAGCAGAGAGAGAAGGGGGTTTTAGGAGTTGGGAGCTCGATCTCGAGAGGAGATCAATGGCGGCGGTTGGTGGTCTGAGGAGGACGCTGCTACGCTCTTCTTCAACAAAGCCATTTCATGGAGGAATCAACCCTCCTTTGTCTTCGTCTTCGTCTTCAAAAGCTCCGACCTTTGCTCGCCTCCCTCGTCGCAGGCCTCCATTGGGCATCTCAAGGTATGACGAATTTCTCACCTTTTTGTTAAAGTTGGGATTCTTAATGATGTTTTCTTGTTAAAGTTGGGATTTTCAACCTACCCTCTCTTAATTATATGGATTTAGCTTCTGGAGACTTAGATGGGGTTTTTGCTTATGATTAATGAAGTTATGTTACTTGTTGATTTAGTCAAGAAACGCCCCAAATGTAAGAAAATGATTGATGTAGCAAACAGGATAATAATTCATGGAGAAGTCTATCTTATGTTGTTTCTTGAGTTCATGCTCATTAAGAACAAACTTAGAGAATTTCTCGTTTCGTTCTTCATTAAATTTGTGATTTGAACTTTATAGGCTTCCTGTGGAATTGGGGTGTGCGCAATCTTTGATGCCCTTACACAGTGCGACTGCTTCATCTTTGCTCATTTCCAAACTTTCTCTAAAGCCCGGAGGCTGGGCTTGGCTTTCGGAAGGTACGTCTATTTTCCTCTTTTCTTTGGTTTATTTTTCAAGTTGAACTTGGTGATAGCATTCAATTTGATCATCTAAATGTTAAGGCTGTTTTTATGGTTGTATTTAAAGGAATGAGAGCAAAACCGGTATTCCATTACTCGGCGTCTAGGAAAAGTGAGGGAGAAAAATAAATTAAAGCAAAAACGTAGGGATAGTTTTTTCTCTTTTCCGACATGGGGAAGTGAGAGAAAAGTATAATGGAAACACTCAAACTCCATTTGATACTTGAGGCGTTCAAATCCAGTTGAGGCTTGTCATGCCATAGCCAATGTAACTTAGAGTCCATTAGGCCGCATGAATTTGCAGTTTCATGTATACGTATAATTCTTGGAATTGAGAATTATAAAATTGCATTGATGCAATCTAATTCTTGAAACTTTGTTGGGTACTATAGGCCACTGAAAATATTGAATACAACCTATTCTTTTTCCGGTTGGATATATATTGAATTCGTGAAGCATATTAGTAATGCTTTCTAAAGCTATATATGAGACCATTTGTACAGTTCAGTATCATAGTGAAGTTACAGCCCCTCCAACACATAAATTCAGTTGTTTTGAGAGTCAATCCTGATGCGCCGCTTTTCATAAGAGAGACGTTTCTGATTGTAAACTTATATAACAATTAAAGAATGGTTTGGTCCAAATATTGGAATTGGGAAAACACAATGGACCCTCAATCAGCTTAAGTTTGAACGCCACTGTATGATTCCATACTTTTTTAACCAAACACGGCCCCAATATGTTACTCTAATGTCAATAGTCTAATTTTGTGAAATACTCTACTTGAATCCTCCTTTATGCATGGCACAAATTTCGTTATGGGCATCCTCCCTTGGTCCCTCTAATCAAAATAGCAATTTTGTTTTAAATACGTGTTAAGCTGTCTTGTATCCCAAATCCTACCCATGTTATCGTCATCCTACCTCTCCTACTTATCATGCTGAAATGCTCTCTATTATGCATGACCAACCTTTTCAGTCACCTTCCTCATATCATTATATCCTCAATAAAACCACCTCAATCATATTATGAATATGCCTTGTCAGATCATAACAGTTATCGGCTCATCCGTATTTGCCTCATTTGGCTACACTATACTTATATGTCTTGACTAGTTTCTTTTTGACCAATTTCGATATTCATAAAACATTGGAAATGGTAATTTGGCTATTTTGGTATTTCGTTTCATAAAAACAGTTCAATTTGCCAACAAAGAATCATGACTAAACAGTTTAGAAATGTTAATTTTATGTGGTTTGTAGTCTTTTCGTAGAAGGTTCCATTTATAGCTTGTTACTTTCATTTTAAAGTGTGTCATAAGATTAATATGTGAATCAATAGCAGAATCCCATTGATAACTTTTGTAGTATTCGGGTAACACTTGTGCTGATGGTACGAGGTCTTGGTTGGAAGCTAAATTTTTTTTTTTTTGCAACCATTGTAGGATTTGCGACACCACTATAACATGGCCGGAGAAATTGTCGAATGATGTCATCCTACTATTTGGAAGCATCGGCTCCCCTTCTTGAATAATAATTATAAACTTGAAAGAGAACTGTCATGTCAGAATGAATCGATATGTCTTCAACATTTTGAATTCTTGATGTTATGGTTATACGCTCAGATTCAAAATCATTTAGTTCTTCTCCATGTATTAGGTTTCTTCAAGGAACACAACAGTGATCTTGTAAGGTAAATTTAAGTTTCAGGTACTTTATACTTTCTGATTTGTACTTTATTTATATCCTTTGATTTGTACTTTATTTATATTCTTTAAGTGCATAACTTGATAAGTAGACGAAAAGTTCTGTTTCTTTATTTCTCTCTTCTACATCCCCAGTGTCTATTTTCTCGGTTGCGATCCATTACATACATATCACCAAAAATGGTCAAATAAACCATTATATCATATATTATAAAATTAACTTTTAAAATTTATTGCTATCTTTTTTCCCCGTATTTTATTTATAAAGTGAGCAATCTTTTTAATCATCTATTCGACAACCAAAAGCATTCACCAAGTATTGATTAGATATGTGACCGTCTTTAATGAAGTTTCCCTGCAATGAAGGTGGTTTCCATGGAGTTGAACTTTCTATTCTGAAGTGCTCTGCACTTTTAATGCTTTACCCTAAGCAGCATCCATGATATGACATCAGTCAAGCAAATATAAGCTTCATACAATTGGTGGAGGATGTGAAGAATCAAATGACGGTTTGGAAAAACTTTTGCTAAGGAAAAATCATGGCAGAAGCATTTACTTGACTGGAATTGGTCTCCTTGCTTACTGATAAGATCAGTCTTGTGATAGATTTGAAAGTAGATATTTGTTGTTATAGAGAAATTATCCTAGTGTGTATGTGATGGAGGTCGGGATCTCCTTTAGATGTTGTCCTCCGTCTATTCTGTGATGACGGTCTTTGACGGCTAAGATTTATTTCTGAGAGTTGTTTGAGGTTTGAGCATGCGGAACTCAATGGGTTGGTGTTGCGCCGAGCTACCTGCAAAGGAAGTCCCGGGGTGGTTGTACTATCGGGGACCCTCCGACGATCAAGTTAGTGCCGGGGAATATTGGCAGAGTAGCGGTGTATTGGAATCAATTCGTCTTACCTGAGTTGTCCGGGAGAAGGGTTTTTATAGTGGTCGCATGGAGCGAGCAGGTGCGAGATCCTCGCCGTCAGTTACGCCCTTACGTTACACCCACGTTAATGGCGGGATCCGCTCATTAATGGGGGAATGAGCCTGCGTGGGACGGCGGATATCTCGCTTTGGCGAGATGTGCGGAGCTGTTGTGGAGGCGCTGGGGCTCCGCGTTCTCGGTTGATCGGGAGAGCCGAGGAGGCTCGGCATGTCGGGGGCTCAGAGACGAGCCGGGAGGCCGAGGAAGCTCGGCACGTCGGGTGGCTCGGAGACGAGCTGGAGGCCGAGAAGGCTCGGCACGTCGGGAGGCTCGGAGACGAGCTGGAGGCTATTCGTTAAGCGAATATGGGAGTACTCGGGGAGGCCTCCTGGAAGGTCGGGTGTGTACTCGAAGACGAGGTCTCGAGGCACGTCCCTAAAGCATCATATTTACTCCTGCCCCGTAGCCTTCGGGACACGTCATCTGCCACGTGTCGTAATATGAGGAAATACCACATCTGAGCACCATCATTAGCCCCCCACCCTCGTTCCGACCTATTCATGGGTCGGATTGAGAGTGGCCTACTCGGTTTTTCTTTTGCTCAATTTGGCGCCGAGAATCATGATGTCGATTGCCCGGGAACGACATGGCTTTTGGCGGTGGCGTCGTTTCGATCCTCGAGTCTATATGGCCAACACCGTGCGTCTTAATTTTCGCGCGTATCCCCGACGACGTCAGTGGACTACCGAGAGGGCGACGTCATAATGGAGACGTCGCTTCGTCTGTTCGGGCTGGCTATCGACCGAACTCGAGCTTTTTTTACTTGGGCCATGTTAGGAGTTTGCCTTCTTCGGGTACATGCGCCGGATAGAGGCTTGCCAGCTGGTTTAATGTGAGGCTCGGGGATCCACTGTTGAGACCGAGCATGAAGATATCCGGCGGCCTCATGACGAG
Source organism: Agapanthus africanus (assembly GCA_030015575.1). Taxonomy (NCBI): domain Eukaryota; kingdom Viridiplantae; phylum Streptophyta; class Magnoliopsida; order Asparagales; family Amaryllidaceae; genus Agapanthus; species Agapanthus africanus. The sequence goes on from JASDDO010000014.1 coordinate 15,682,652, forward strand.
GGCTTTTGATCCATCTCTTTGTAGGGCAGGAAGCTGCCTGGAGTGGATGAACCGAGTAGGAGGCTGCCCGGATGTCTCGTGATGAGGGCTTTCGATCCTCAGCGTTGTGGGGTAGGAAGCTACCCGCTGCAGATGGGTCAGCAGGAAATTGCTCGCCCGCCTCGTGATGAGGGCTTTTGATCCTTGCAGATGTGCCAGCATGAAATTGCTTGGCCGCCTCGTGGTGAGGGATTCGATCCTTGCAGATGGACCATCAGGAAATTGCTCGGCCGTCTCATGGTGAGGGCTTCGATGCTTAGCGTAGTTGGGTAGGAAGCTACCTGCTAGGGATTGACCAGCAGGAAATTGCTAGACGGCCTCGTGATGAGGGCTTCGATTTACAGCGTTTGTCGGGCAGGGAGCTACCCACTGCGGATGAACCGAGCAGGAAACTACTCGATCGCCTCATGGTGAGGGCTTTCGATTCTTAGCGTAGTTGGGTAGAAAGCTACCCGCAAGGGATTGACCATCAGGAAATTGATAGGTGGTCTCGTGATGAGGCTTTGATCAACATCGTTGTTTGGCTGGAATCTACCCGCTGTGGATGAACCGAGCAGGAAGCTACCCGGTCGTTTCGTGATGATGGCTTTTGACCCACAGCGTTTGTTGGGCAGGAGCCTACCCGCTGCGGATGGATAGGAAGACATTCGCCGGCCCTGCACGGAGTTTTAGTATGGAAACAAAGAGAAGCAATTCAGATCACAGGGAAGCAAGAATCTTTATTATTAAACAAAATACAAATTATGTGATTTAGTTTAGATTCCCCTGTATTGAGTGACCGGAATCGGCAGGTGTCTTTATTGCTCGGACTTGGGGTCAGTTGGTGACGATCATGATCTATTCGATCGTCAGCTCTGCGTTTTTAATTTGACCGGCTTGCCCTCTGTCTGCTTAACTTTTATCTCGCAGGTATTTTGCCAAGTGATCGGATCGGATCCGCTCCTCGATGCAGTCGCACAGCTGTTTACAATCCTCGGTCGGATGTCTTTGCGTCCAATGATAGGCGCAATACGGGCCTCGGGGCCGTTAGCTCGTCCATCGGGTAGCTGACGGGAGCCTGAAGAATTCTTCGCCCTTAGCTTCCTCCAGTAGCTCGATCTGGGAAATACTTAGAGGAGTGTACTTCTGGAACCTCGGGGAGGAAGGTTTCGGACAATCGTCTTTCCTTTCCTCCCTGCCCTTTTCTTCCGATCAGCTTGGTTGCTCCCGGGCATGTTGGAGTTCATCTCGGACTCGAGTTGGATCTCCTGCTCGGTCTAAACTTTTTCTTCGGCCATGGTCTTAGGTTGCGCAAAAGAGCGGAGCCATTCTTTGTGCCTAAGACCCGACCTTGGTGCGGTGATAACCGTCTCATCACAATGCTGGGAGACCTCGAGAAGAGCATTGTAGAAGCGAGTGACATATCCCTTAAAGGATTCTGTCCTTGTTTTTTATGGTGAAAAGATAATCGACGTCCTTTTCTGTCGGCTGTTCTGACGAAGTGATCGAAGAACTGGGTGGCCAGCTCATCAAAGGTCGAGATGGAGCGGGAAGCCAGCCCCCGGAACCAGTCCCGACCTTCCCAGATTAGGGTGGTTGGAAAAGCGCGACATTGAGCCGCGTCCGAGTTATCTTGGAAGCTCATGCCCGCTGTAAATGCGTTCAAGTGATCTTTTGGGTCGGATTTCCCGTCAAAGAGCGCCACCTTAGGCGGCTTGTTCGTAGATGAGACACGTTTGTCTAGCAATTCCTCGGTGAAGGGTTTCGTGAGAGAATCCGCGGAATACCTAGCCCCTTCGTCGGACGGATGGTAGTCTCGCCGTATGCCCTCGATCTTCTTTTTGAGGGCCCCGAGTCGGTGGTGGTAACCCGAGGATTCAGCACAGTCGGAATGTCGGCTATCCCTGCTCATGGTCCCCTGCTCATGGTCTTCACGGCAGTGCGGCTTAGATTTCGTTCTATAAGATTTCTTAAATTCTCGGGCGAGGTCTTTCTTGAGTAGCCCCAACGTTCGCCGTTTGCACGGCCTCGGAGGGAGTGGGAGCGTCGGTCATGCCTGGAGGCAGGTGAGCTGACAGACACTTCCTCAGTGGGAGAGAACGCGCGGCGGGCATCGGAGCGGCGGCCCAGTCTTTCTTGGTAGCGGGGCGTGGAGCTTTCCGACGTCCAGCGGGTCATGGAATCAATCGCCGCATACGGGTCACGGTGGCCGGAGTCAGCACGCCGATGCTCGGTAACGCTGAGACGAGCGTGAGCGGGATCGGGGGTCCGAGCTTGCCCGTGTGCCCTTCTGCGGACGTCGTTATCTCGGGGAAGGGGAACTGCGGTTTGGTGGGTAGAGCCCACCGCTTGAACGCGGACGAGAGCATCCATCAGCGATGTGAGCCTGTCTATCCGAGCGGATAAGACGTTGATGTTAGGAGGGGGAGACGAGCTCTCCCATCTCCGTTGAGACGGCTCGTATTCAGATTGTTGCGGTCGTCGCTCGCCATTGGGTCGAGGGCGGAGGATCAACTTTTATGATGGAATAAAAATAGTCTTTGATTCCCACAGACGACGTCAACTGATGGAGGTCGGGATCTCCTTTAGATGCTGTCCTCCGTCGATCGTGTGACAGCGGTCTTTGACGGCTGAGATTTGTTTCTGAGGGTTGTTGATGTTTGAGCGTGTAGATCTCAATGGGTTGGTGTTGCGCCGAGCTACCTGCAAAGGAAGCCCCGGCGTGGTTGTACCACTAGGGACCCTCCGACGATCAAGTCAGTGCCGGAGAATATTGGCTGAGTAGCGGCGTATTGGAATCAATTCGCCTTACTTGAGTCGTCTGGGAGAGGGTTTTTTATAGTGGTCACATGGAGCGAGCAGGTGCGAGATCCTCGCCGTCAGTTACGCTCTTACGTTGCGTCCGTGTTAATGGCGGGATCCGCTCATTAATGGAGGAACGAGCCTACATGTGACGCTAAGAGTGGGGCGGCGGATATCTCGCTTTGGCGAGATGCGCGGAGGCGTTGCGGAGGCGCCGGGGCTCCGCGTTCTCGGTTGATCGAGAGAGCCGAGGAGGCTCGGCATGTCGGGGGCTCGAAGACGAGCCGGGAGGCCGAGGAAGCTCGGCACGTCGGGTGGCTCGGAGAGGAGCTGGAGGCCGAGGAGGCTCGGCACGTCGGGAGGCTCAGAGACGTGCTGGAGGCTGTTCGTTAGGCGAGTATAGAAGTACCCGGGAAGGCCTCCTGGAAGTTCGGGTGTGTCCTCGGAGACGAGGTCCCGAGGTACGTCCCCAAAGTATCATATTTACTCCTGCTCCGTAGCATTTGGGACACGTCATGTGCTACGTGTCGTGATATGGGGAAATACCATTTATGAGCACCATCCGTATGTAAAAAAGGAAAATAAAAATTCTTATTTCCATAAAACTGTGTTATGCATCAAATTAGGTGTTATATTTATAAGTATTTACACTAGTCGCCATGCAAGCTTGTTTTCCATCAGAATGCTTTGATTATTAGTTGATTTTGTGGGCTTAGGAGAATGGTTTTTATAGAAAAAGGAAGGATGCATGCAACCTCATATTAGCTTCACAATTTCTCCTATCTCAAAGTTTAGATATTTTGAGAAGTAGAGTAAAAACTATAGGGTATCCCTTCTAGCAAGATGTCAACAATCAACAATCAAGCATGGTGATTGAGAAAAGATCCAAAATGTGCGTGGTGATAATAAGTTTTTCAAACCAAATAATTGTCTTTTTTTCCTACAAAAGTCCACAGTAATAATCATCTTTTTTTCCTACAAAAGTCCACATTAATAATTATCTTTCGTATTTACACTTGAGCTTAGCTAGCCTTCATGATATTTTTTTCAAGAGGTTGATTGAATTGAATGGTATAGATTTTGTCAGTAGTGTTCATTCTGGAATGAATAATGTTCACTATTGTGGTTTTTTTTTTGGGGGTGGGGGGGGACCCATAAAGCGGGGGACCCATAAAGCTTCGCCAATGCTCTGCTTTAGACGGTAACGGTCATGAAGCATTTCGCTTTCGCATGAAGCATTAATATAAAGCCCTTTGCATTACTTCACGCTTCGATACGCCTTCCTTCTAAAGCGACATTTATAATGCCTATAGAATTTTGAAAGTTGCTTCCAGTTTTAAACTGGGATGCAAAAAGTCGTAGTATTATCTATAGTCTTAAAGAAAGGGACTTTGCTATTTGGTTTTCCTTGCATACCATGAGCACATTGATTTCCTTTGTTATAGATGTGCATCTTCTTAGTTTTGTATATCTATATGCAGCTGACATGATGTGTATTATTTCTCTGTTTTTTTGGGGGGGTTGGTGGTGGTGGTGGTGGTGGTTTGGGGGGGGGTTGGCATTTTACGGTTAATCATAATATTATCGTATCAACTCTATGACAAGTTCGTCTATATAAGTTTGGTTGATATGCATTACAAGTCCGGAAACCCAACAGCCTAAGCACAATTGCTTCATATGACATTAGGCGCAGTATAATATTTCAAGAGATTTTTTATCTAAATGTTTCAAGAAATGTATGTTTACTCTGCCTTTTTCGGAGGTGTCATATTACTAAGAAAGTTTTTTCCACATTGCCATTGACCATGAAATAAGGGTTTAGTGACGGCCCTGTTCGGACCATTTGAAGCAACTTCCCAAAAAAATTGCATGGTTCAGATGTAGACCCAAAAATTAAGTTGCTTATGGTGTTTATTAACAAATTTTGGAAGAAGTAAATTATGAAGTTACCTTTTGTATTTATATTATGGCAAAGGAGGCATTGTGAATAGATCTTTTTTTTTAAAAATGAAATAATCATGTTGTATATGATCCATGTTATCATGGGGAAGGAACTTTTATACCCTTCTCCCGCAAACCAAAAACTTGGAGTGTATAAGAGTAACTTTCAAACCCTGTGTTTCTATGGTTCTTCATGTTAAACGCACCTTAAAATTTTAAGCTTAATATTAATCTGCTTTTAATTCAAGCCTGTGAAAATCAAGATTCAACTAATGATGATAGAGCAGCCAATGAAGAACGGTTGATGTTCTTGAATTTGAGAATGCTGCCTTGTTTTTACTACCGCCACAAGAAGACCATTGCACATGCTCATGCTCATTGTATTATTATTAATTCAGCCTTGTTTTTATTTTATTTACAAAATGCGTGCGAGGTTTGGAATAATTTACCTACTCTTTTAAGACTGCATTATTGATTTAATTATTTAGTCAAATCTTAACATTATATCAAACGATTGCTTCTGAGGTTTGAACAAGTGAGTAGGTCGCAGGGGCGGATATATTCCACGGCAGGGTGGGACCCATCCTATTTTTCGAAACATAGGGAGATATCCTGCGGTCCATGCCCTTATCTCGATCTCAATAACAGAAAAAAAAACGCCTTCTCATCTCTGGAAAATTCCCTGCATCTCTTCTTTAAAAACCCTAGTCTCATGGCTCTCATCTCGATCTAAAAACCAGCACGCCATCTCTAAAAGCCCTCGTCTTTCAGACTCTCAGTCTCATTTCTAAAATTCCTTGCTTGAGCCTCATCCTCTTCATCGACGCCCTCACGGTTGCGGTCTAGTCTCGCCTCGTCCAGTCACAAGTCGTACCCATCTTCATTAGTCATCTCCTTCTCTTCGTGAGTCGTCTCATTTGAAATCCTAGAATCTTGTTGGTTCAAAATCTATATGCTATTTTTCTTTTAACCCGAACTCTAGATTTCAATTATTTGATTTTGAATAGATTTCAATTATTTGATTTTGAATAGATTTCAATTATTTGATTTTGAATGAATAGCTTGATTTTGTTAATTGATTTTGAATGAACAGCATGCTTTTGTTATTTGATTTTGAATGAACAGCTTGATTTTGTTACTTGATTTCAATTACTTGATTTTGAATGAACAGTTTGTTAAAAAAATCATGAATGAGTAACTTGATTTTGTTAATAGTTGTAAGATAACTTGATTTAGACTTGATTTTTGTTATTAAAAAAAATGTGAATGAATAACCTGGATCCTAGCCGCACTCTTTGAAAATTCATGGATCCGCCACTGGTACGTCGACTATTATACTTCAAGAAGGAGAGGGAATCTCCTCCTCTCCTCCCATGTTTTTTCACCGGATGCTTTGATCTAGTGGAGCTATACATGATCTAAAATTTAGAATATTATTGATTTGTTTTTTTTTTAACCTATATTAGAACTAGAGGTGCCACACACATAAGCTTACATAAACACCTGAACAAATTTGCAGCAAATACCACATCCATTTATTAATGTTTTTGGTTCAACCAAACATAAAAGATGGATTGTTTGGATTTAGAGAACCGCAGATTGTGAAAGTTTGAAGCAACCAACTTTGAGTTTCCTACAACAAATGTTGCATACAGCGCTCGTTGCATTCTACAAATGTTGCATTTTGTTCTGGTTGCTAACCAAAGACCCTCGGTTTATTCTTTATTAACTTATCATCTTTCGGTTGCGTTGTTTTTTCTATCTAAGCTTCAAGCAGATCATGTTGCAACATGCCAGTTATATTCAAATGGTATGAATCCCAACTGATTTCATATTTGACTCGGGTGTGTGACAACATTAGCTATCATGGTTTTGCTCTAAACTACCTTAAATTCCTTTTTCTTTTTATTTTTAAATCATATTAAAATACCTCATACTATGGTATTTAAGACTTGAGAGAAGGCACTCGGAACCTTCCATTTGCCCAATCACATCCCAATTTCCTCTTACATCATCACCCTACGTGCTCTCCCTCTGGCCTCTTAGAATATACCCTACACATTAATTAAAGAAAAAAACAAAAAGAATAAGAGGAAGAAGAAGAAGTGGGCCCCACATTTGAACACACCACACGACAAGGTGCCCTGGCCTCTTCCAAGATCTTTCCTTTGCTCTTCATTCTTTAAATTATGCACAACACAAGGTGTAGTTTGCCATATTCCCTTCTTGTGATTTCTATCTATAAAACTCTTTAATTTCTCTCTCTTCTCAAATTAATTAATTGTTAGAGATTCTAGAGAGAGAGAGAGAGAGAGAGAGGATGAAGGTTGATAGGAAGACGGTAGAGAAGAATAGGAGGGTTCACATGAAGAGGCTGTGCCTGAAGCTCTCCTCTCTCATCCCTAAACATGACCACTGCATCTCTAAGGTACGTACGCACGCATATATGCCATGCATGCATTCATAAGTTTACGGTAGCTATACTGTGCCATGGGAGTCATTTTTACAATTAAATAAAAAACTTAATTATATATTTTTTCATAAACATATAATCGCTATGTCGATCTGGTAAATGATGGGATTTATAAGTCTCCGGTATAAGGATCCTAGAGAAGAATTCATATTGACACTTTTTTGCTAGAAGCAATTAATCTACCATCGATATATAGTGTAATATATGGACAGCTGAGATTGAAAAAAGAATCAAATCCCACTCTTAATAATATTCTTTCTCTTATCAAATCCTATCCGTGCATGTATTACAGCATGGATTGTAGATAACCCCGGTTCGATTAAAAAAATGTCAAATATGAATTATAAAGGATTATTACCCTGTTTTTTTCTAATGAGTTTGTAGTAAATGGACAAATGGTTGTGCATGAAACAATATTTAAGATTATAAAACACCAAAAAATTTGCTAGCGTGCCAACCTTAGATTGAGATGCTTCATTATAGAAAGGGCCTACATATTCAATGAGAAAGACTAGTACTGTTCGTATCTTTTTTAACATGATTTGATGATGTCACATTAAACATTTTTTTATGATGTCTTGCTGTAAGGCATTTTCAAAAAAGATATGGTCTTTTTTTCCCATATCTTATGTAATTGGTTGTATAATTTGAATTTTTGATATTTTTTTTCTCCCTATAATCATAATCATGCAGTGTCAATTCTTTCACGTCTTAATTTCTTTTTTCAATAATTAGCTTGAATATTTAGCCAAGAAAATCATAATAAACAAAGAAGATATTCCATGATTCTAAATGGTCACTTGTTGTGATTCAAGTTCTTTTAGCTCAAATTTATGTCTATTAAATAATTATAAGACATGTAAAAATAAAATAAAATAAAAGAGCAAGAGATTTGAAATGTCAAAGGTTGAAACAATGGCTCATGTGAAAGTTGGTGACCTGGCCTCCTTGATTGACCTGCTTAAATATATTAGGGACCAACAGGTAGTGTTTCCCTTTGATGATATCACTATAAACATATTTTAATTTAAGATTAGTATCCAAGTCTTCATGAGTTATTTGATAGAAAGTTTAAACTTTGAATCATTGACTTGGACATCAACTTTTTCTTTCTGAGTTTGAATTCATATTTTAAAAAAGAGTATGGATTCATATATGAGAATAACGGAGGACTAAGGGACGTTGAGATGAAGATGATGGATGCCAATGGTCGAAAATAACAGTCGAGGGCTAAGTTTTTACGCGTGTGCTGGTAATTGCAATTGAAATAACTGAGAGATCATAAATGAATTTGGGAGATGGGTAAAAGATTGTCATGTCATGTGCTGCTATTAAAACTGTGTATAAAAATATTTATGATGTCATCCCTTAATTATGTATAAAAATATTTTTATAAGAAATAGTAGGATCAAGTATTTCAATTCTATTAAAACTTAATACAAAGTGATGGGTTAAGTTTCAGTCACATTGCAGTAATTTTAAATTTTAACTTGTGAAAATCTTTAGCTCTCAATCTGAATTGTAATTTTGATCCTATTTCAGGACTCATTAGCACAACATGATCATTTAGACCAAGCCGCTGCATACATAAACAAACTAAGAGAAAGAATCGAGAGACTGAAACAAAGGAAGAAATATGCGTTAGGCAAAGCACGCGACAAGGAACTAGACGAAGACGCGTGCGTCGAGTCGGAGCTGCCCATAGTCGAAGTCCGGCACCAAGATTCAATCTTGGAGGTGGTTCTGATCTCCGGGGTGAAGAAGAGATTCATGTTCTACGAAGTGATTGGAGTTTTAGAGGAAGAAGGCGCGGAGATTGTGAATGCTAGCTTCTCTGTTGTTGGTGACAAGATCTTCTACACAATTCACTCACAAGTAATAATAATCACCTCTTAATCTTGCAGTCATCCTCAAAAGATCAATCTTAGCTAGATATCAATGAAAATTAAATTTATTTATTCCTGCAGGCGATTTCATCTAGAATCGGTCTTGAAGCTTCAAGGGTGTCTGAGAGACTAAAGGAACTGATACCATGAGGCATCCGACAGCACTTTTTATCGAAGAAATTTATGGAACAAAAATACCAAGATCATGCAAAATATGTAAAATTACATGAGAGTCTGCAGCTTTTGTAAATCGAGAATGCAGTGATTACCATGAAGTTATTTCTACCAGTTATAAAATAAAATTCACAAAAGTTGAATATTTCAAGATGTGAAAATAACACCAAAGCAGCCAATGATATTATACAACACATCTAATTGCCATAACACTAGTGATAAACTAATCTCGACCGTTCAATTTTCACATGAGAAAGAAACAATAGCAGGAGATCTGGATCCCAAATAACTCACCACATAACAAACTGATGAATGAATTAAGAACACCTTACTACAAATATCAAGGAACAAGTGCATTCCCTTGGTTTATACTCTTAATACATATGTATAATAGTCTAAATGATCAACGAACAAATTACTCAAACATAATTAAAGGATTCTTAGCTTTAATCCTTGTCTTTCTTGCAATGTGAAGCTCTTGGATGAACTGGCCTTTTACTGCTGTCACTCTGCTCAACTTCAACCCAGTTGATAACTTTTAGTATCAATGCCTGAGGGCAACAATTAGCTGAAGATTTTTCGCCTTCTTTTACTTTCTTCAACCCTCCTTCTAAATTCTAATGCCATCTCCAAAAACTCCATAAACCAATTCGCTGCTTCGTTTTGCAAATCTTTCGCTAGCTTTATCAAGCTCCCCAATCTCGAGGAACAACTCTCCTCTGCTTTGTTCTTGTCGTCGTTCGAAGAAACCTTCTTGCTTGCATTTGATCTAAGCTGCCTGTTATGTGCTATTTCTTGTAATATCGACGGGTAAATATTCCTGTTATGCGCTATTTCTTGCTTGCATTTGATCTAAGCAGGTGAGCTGGGTTTTGAATGAGTGCTGAACACTGAGACTATTCTGCAAGAATTTAAAAAAATTAAAATAAATTTCAAATTTTGATAATCAATTTCGGATGTAAAAGGAGGAAGAAAGGTAAGTTTCGTTACTTGAGAAGGCGAACGAGAGTTTCAGTCGCCCAAGCATCTCTTGGTGCTTGAAGAGCAATCTTTTGAGATTCTTCTCTATTTCTTGTTGCCTCCTGAATAAATTACAGAATGCATGTTGCTTTCTATGTAATTAATAACATATAATGATCGACGGCGAAGAAGCCCCAACACTCAAATTCTCTGATCCCCAAGACCCTCATCTATGGTTCTCCTTAGCCCGAACGATTGGTTCGGGTGCTCCTACTAACGGGTGTGAATCGGTTTCGCCTCAATAAGGACGGGCACAGGCGATCCAGGTTCCAATCTTTCAACGTAAATGAATTGACCCAATTGGATCTTGATGCTTAAAACCAAGCCATCTTGATCTAGACGGAGGTTTACATAGATCGAGTGCGAGGAATCGGAGACTTTAATGTAAAATCCGTGTTTTGGGTACAAATCCTTTTCGTCGAGCTCGGCTGGGAGAATGTTGGTGACTTGGAGGAGCACGCTTCGATGTGATCCTATGGACTTTGCTGTGCCATTGTTCATGCCATCAAGGAGTTTTAGGAGAACTCCTGGTGCTAATGCCGCCATTATTTGTTCGAATCGAATGTCTGCAAAAAAAATGTCATCACAGAAATTTCTCGATGAATTGAAAACATAGCAACTTCTACTATAAGCCTGGATAAATTACACTAAAATACCCTTAACCATCACTATTTAAACTAAATTACGTTTTAAAATAAAGTAAACTCTCATGAACTTTGGTTTTAAAGAATTTTTTTCACTAAAATACCATCTAAATTATTAATGATTTCAACTTAATAATTGGATTGATTCCTGTGCTTCTTCCTTCCAAAGGAAAATAACAATCACTAACATTTCGTCTTAAAACTATAGAATTCATTCATTTACAATCATAATAACTTCTATTGATCATCTTCAAAAATGATTTATTGATGAAAGAGGAGCAATCGATTCTTCTTTCAAATAATACACAAATTTATCGTTTTTATCATCCATTTCTCTGTATCATATTCATTTTGTTCATATAATCATAATTATGAAGGTTTGATTGGTAAATTAGAAAATTTAGTTTGCTAAAAAATATGCGATTGAGTTCATCTCTGAAAATAAAATGGCAAGTTAAAATTTATTAAATAAAAACAATATGCCTTGCATTAATTAAGGCAATGGCCGCTTTGTATACATCCACTCTGATAGCGAAACTTGTTTTCTTTCTTTCTGAAAACGACATATAAGATTTAGGGGTATATACAAATATATGCCAAGCAAATGTGTTTGCTGTAATGAACCTCAACAAGAAGACAGAGAACATCTTTTTATAAAGAGTGAGCTCGCAACTTTCCAAACTGAAAAGAAAGCTAAAGACTATGATGCAATTAACGATATCTATGAATTCTGGTATAATAGATTGCGCTACTCTGATATAGCCAAATGGATTCCACATATTATCTGCTGGAATATATGGAAAATAAGATGCAAATATAAATTTGAGAATGAGGAAATATCTTCTATTTTAGTCTGGCACAAAATTATCAGTGATATTAAAGGTTTGATGATGGTATATAATCTAACTCCCAAATCAAATCCTTGCCCTCTCATTCTTCATCTGTTGGGAGTTTCTGAGCTAGTCAGAGTGGAAAATCCTAAACATAACATTATTATTACTTCTTGGGAAAAGCGAACCAAATATAAATATAAACTAAATGTAGATGGGGCTAGAAAGACGCAAGAGTTGCACAAAGAATATGCTCCCTAAGGGGCTGTTTGGTTGCAGGATTATGGAATTTGGATTCCAAAAATAGTACGGTTGAAATTTCTGGATTTGGTAATTTGTTGTTTGGTTGGTTTTGGATTCCTAATATTGGATTTGTAGATCCTTAAAATCTTTGTTTGGTTTGTGGAAAAAAATGGGATTTGGATTTGAGGATTTTAGAAAGAGATAGAGAGAGAGAGGATTGTTAAATAAATAAAGTATATGGCCCCATCTAAAAGTACAATGAATAGTGCCAAATCCTTGAGAATTCTTGAAAATTTTTAGGATTCATGAATCCTTCTTTTGTCTTTTGTGGTGGGCCCCCATACAAAACAAAGGAATACTAAAAATACTAATCTTGCAACCAAACACAAAATTGTGGAATCCTAGTATTCCACAGTCCAAAATCCAAACCCAAACTAATAATCCTGCAACCAAACAGGCCCTAATGAAATCAATAGACTGAGGCTGTTGGATCTCTCTTACCTTCCGAGGTTTCGGTTGAAAAAATGTTAAAGATTCAGCTTTTAGCTTGCATGAAGCAAATTGAACGGGGTATCCTCTTTTAACCACCAACAAGAGTTGAAGAAGCATGAAATGTTACTCCCTTTTCCATGATATGCATATTTTGGTAAAACTTTCATTTCAAGGGCTGAATCAAAAGAAAAAACTAACCTTTTTGGATTACTCTGGTTTTGTTGAGGACCATATGGATAAACCTCTCTCTTCAGGCATATAAAAAAGCAATTTTGATGATGAAATTCAGAGAAAAACCGCTCCTTTCCTGGTAAATATCTCTTCTTTTTCGACAAAGAGGCATGCTTTTGAGCTCAGGGCTTAGATTTTTTCTCGCCGTTGGAGCTGAAGGAAGATAAGGCTTCAGATATATTTCTTGGCGTCTGAGGAGAGAGAGAGGATAAGGCTCTGGAGATATTTTTGGATTTGGAGGAAACCCCGGCTATTTTCCTCTCCCTTCTTTTGAGGTCCTATGAGAGCATTATATCATACATGTAAAGCACGTGAAAAACATCAACACCAAAGCTCCCATGTTTTACACTGTTTGTGTCACGTCCCGTTTTCCAAAAAATGAAATACGGGAGGCGCCTAGACCAGCCATGCACCTACGGTCAAGGAATAATACTGCCGCTGTCACACTTCGGTTTCTAGCATTATATGGTAATCACTAAACATAGCACAGAAGTAAAGAAAACACATCACTACTTTATTATATTAACTTTCATTGTTCACAATTTACAATAGTTGAACTGGAAAGGAAACTACTAACCGAGTGCGAATAGAAGGAAGCTTTAGGGAAAGCAGTAAAAGTGCTGAAAGTAAAACCGTCTAGAGCTCTGCAAGCTCGAACGGTAGATCTGACTCGTGAGCGGCGTCCTCTCCAAGCTCCGAGCATGCATACTCAGCTCGTCAGGGCGACGCAATAGCAAATATATATAATAGCAATATAATGAAGTATGGAATGAAAGATAATACAGCGGAGACAGTGAATGCAGGTACTCAGTGTATCAATAGTCAATGCAGTATATGATCTATGTTCCTATTGGTTTCTAGGTCAAATTGAAATCGAATTGTTAAAAAGAGTCATCGTGTTTAACGAGAGTCTCGTACGTACCCGAGACTACGGCCAGCTGTTGTCCGAGACATAACCCTGTCAGCCGGACCGCTAAGTCCAAACCTAAAATATATATAAGAGTCGTTGTTCGAACGATCATCCTTTAAATCGCTAAATCTTGTTAAATACAAGTTCCATTCCTCTTCGATTTTCCCTTTATCTCATGGTTTCAATAACCATATGTATGTGGCTAGTTGTGTACAGGCACGCACCAATAACACGGTTTTATTCACTTTTCACTGCGCTGTTCACTTTCACGAATCATTTACTTTTCACTGGCGTATTTGATACAACCAATTCAATACCACTTATGTTCGACAATGCAATAATTGCTAAGAATCAATAAGAACATTCGCTATCACTAAATGTATCACGGTTGGGTAAATATGAGAATTATACCGCGAATCGAGTCATGTACAAAATGAAATTCTACGTGCCTTGTGAGTCATAAAAACACATTAAATCGTATGATTGTAATCAAGCAAAACAATACAAAAGAGGTAAAAAGTAAACTTAAATAGCAATCCAACAAAATTGATTTCAAGTCAATCGAGTTCAGGTTTGCGAGTTACGGTCATTCCATTTTAAGTGTTCACCGCTGGAAATCCAATTCCTAAACTGAAAGTCCGTTTCGTAACACGTTTTATACTCTATTGGGATCATAACTAGGCAACGGTACAGTTATATAATATTTAGATTTATCTGTTATGTTTCCAACACACCAGACGGATTGATAATATCGGCTGTATGCAGAGAGATATGCACTGGTTAAGATCAGGGCATACAATCTGTCTCTGCAGAAAACTGCAGTACATACCGACGGTTTAAAATGCATTTAAAATAGCCACAATAATAAAATTGAACTAGACCACCACCTATAGTTAGATAACAGGATTATCTTCACAACGATATATGATTTTACATATTTTCATTTCCTTACAAAGATAATATACATACAATTAGATTCAGGTGTCAATATGAAAATACTGCTCTGGACTGCAGTCAAGAGATGTATTTCCATTTACTTTTTCGTCATTGTGTTATAACAGAAATATAAAGCACAGAGGGTTCTAGGTTATCGAGTCAGCTTCGATGCGAGCCCCAAAACATAACATTCCGGTATATATCTAATTTACTATGATTTTTATAAACTACATGTACGAGAAATTTCAGTTTTGACGAAACTAAGTGGGGATGTCACTTTATGTGTGGAAACGATATTGATTTGCCACCAAATTTCTGCTGGGGGTTTGTTAACAGTATTATGGTCTAAATATCATGAGTTGTGTCATATTCGATATTTTTCGTATAAGGTTTGTATCGAACACCTAATATAAACATTCAGTATCAAACAAAGCACACGTTTTCCTAAAACAATCGAAACTAGTTGTTATCTCTAAAATTTCCACGTGATAGTCATAAGTCCTAGTCAGGCTTCATCAGCACCATTAGGTACAAATGTTCGCTATTGGGTTCCAATCACGATTTAACTGCATCTATAATTAATCACAATAGTAATCCTAACATGATAAGAAAGTTTTGAAACTTGCCTGACGACGGCGATCGGCGATGAACGGCACGACACGATGCACGCATGTGCTTGGCACGACATGGCAACACCTAGGCTCGGCGGCAAGGCGAGCGAGAGAGCAGAGGATGGTGATGGTGTTTGGAGTGGGGCTCGGGGTGCTTATGATTGAAGGAGGAGGTGGAGGTAACTGTGGTCTGGTGGCTTGGGAGGAATCGACGGTGGTGCTCGGCAGTGAGAAGACGAGGAAGGGTGGCAGCGAGGAGGTCGCGGTGGAAGGAGCTGGGAGGTTAGAGAGAGAAGGAGCCGCCGGCAATGAAGTTTGATGGGGGATCGGTGGTGAGGTGAGGATGAGAGAGAGAGTGTGAGGGAGAGATTTAGATATGGAGAGAAAGAGAGACGTTGAAGAGATGAGGGTCTCGAGAGAGAGAGTCGGTGAAGAGATCTCGGAGGTCGTTGAGGCAAGTGGCGACGTCGTCATCGCGAAGACGTGGCGATGATGGAGGAGCCGCCGCCGCCGTTGGGTTTCAGAAGTGGGGTAAAAGAAGGAAGAAAGAAAGAGAGAGAGAGAGAGGGGGGGGGGGGGGGGGCCGAGGGGATGGTGGCCTTGGGCTTGGGCCGGGGCTGGGTAAGAATTAGGATTTAATTAAAGTTTTGGGTTTTAGAATAAAAGGTTTTAAAGTTTTAATTAATTAGGGAAAAATAATTAGGAAAATTAAACATTTAAATGAGATTTAAAAGAGGATAAATATTATAAAGAGATGCGGAAAAATACAAGGAACCGGGGATTTACAGTTTGACAGCCGATCGTGACTATTGATTTTAAGACCAAAAAATTCTATGTCGTCGATCTTAATAGCAGGGAATTGCAGGGGTTGAAAATAGCAGGGACTCTGGATCGTCTATTTTTGGACTTGAGGAGAGAGAAAGCCAAGGGTTGTGATTGCTTTTATTTTACCCGGGATTTTGTATTTGGTTTATGAGAATAACGTAGGAAAGAGGCCCTAGATGACTTTTTCATTAGGTGGCGTAAAAAAACCACACTCTCCACCATTTTATTCGACAATCGGCACCCATCATCATCATCTTTATCATCTAAAATATGGATACATCAAATTTTATGTGATTCCAACATCTTTTCACCGTAGATTTATTAATGTAAAAAGTTTTATTGTCGGTAAACCGTTAAATTTGCACCCATTAAATCAACGGTTAAAAAGTGATGGAATCACATGAAATTTGGTGTATCAACATCTTAGATGATAAAGATGACGATGACGAATGCGGATCGTCGGAAAAAATGACGGAGGGTGAATTTTTTTGCGCCACCTAACCAAAAACCCTTCCGGGTCTCTTTCCACGGTTATTCTTGGTTTATAGGCTTTGGTATTTCTTTTGTTTTAAAAATAGTACTCCTACATCACATCACATGTATTTCTATTTGGAAAATCAAGGAAAATCCGAAGTGGGCCGGCCACTACGTATCTGTGGCTGTATGACTTATTAAGAAATCTTTTGTCTAGTAGTTACATGTTCGTAGATTTCTTGCGGCAACAAAAGGCGCAACTTCGGCTGCAGCACTTATTAAGAAATCTTTTTAAGGATAGAACATTTGTATATACAATTATTTTTCTCACAGACGATAACACCTACGAGTGTTTCAATTTTTCGGACGATGTTGACGACTCACCGTCCGAGTTTGAGTCCTTTACATTTTTAGATGAGTCATCAGACTCGGTTGATTATAGTAGTTTCGAACCATTAATGAAATCTTTCAAGATCGAAACAGTTTACTACGGTGAGAAAGATGCTATCCATAATTCACTCCCTTTCGTCTTTCCCATTGTTCCGACCGAACAAATGACCGTTACGCTTTCATCTCCTATACCAAGTTCGGCGTACCCATGTTTTCTTGCGAATCTTGAGGGATTTGATCCCATTTCTCGACGAGTAGATAGGTTAGTGCAATCGCTTATAACATATCGGTCATCACATATTGCGCTAATTTATTCACTCAATTTACACCCTCAAGATCGTACTCCACTTCCTTCTTCTTTTTCGCCATTCTTCTCCCCCATCGAGACCATATTCTACCATTCTTCTTTCTACACGGTCTCACGTGCTTCTCATTTTCTTGCACCAACTATACCATTTCCACGATAAGATTTTTGAATGGTTGGTGCTAACTTTTGGCTTGTGCAAGGCCAAGCTTAAGTTTGGGGGAATCTTTGTATATATGTATATATTTTTTGTTTTCTTTTCTATAAAAAAAATAAAATAAAAATTCAAAACATTAAAAATATAAAAATTATAAATAAACAGGAGAGTGCCGGTATTTTGACCCTCTTGGTTTAGCATGACAGTAAGGACACTGTCAAGTTCAAGTTTGGGGGTATGCTCGGTACGTCTTCTTCCTTCGTATTCATTTGTACATATTTTTGCATTTGCATATTTATTTGAAAAACCCATAAAAATTGAAAATTTTCAAAAATTATAAAGATTATTGTATTCAATTTTGGCTATAATTGACTTGAGTTTGACAAATAGGTTAACTGGCTAGGAACAACTAGATCTTAGACTTAGTGAATTAAAAACCCTAAAGATAACATTCCTTAAAGTTTAACGGTAGAAAGTATATGCCTTGTAGTTTATTTAGAAATAGACAAATTTTGGGTTCACTTCTTGGGCTAAGTCAAAATGAAGGAAGAGTATTGATGTTCTTATTAGACTATAAGTTTGAAAAATAGTTCCTAACTTAAGTCTGGATTCTGAAAATGTATACCCTACAATTTGCACAATCACGCACCTTGAAACTTGGAATAGTAGAAGAGACCTTGAAGTGCTCTTGTCTAAAGTCCTTAGTACAATGAAAATAAAGAGAAAAAAAGTGAAAAAAGAATATAAAAAAATGGACACTGGTTTTTGTGATTACTTAAGGCTGCAAAAATAGAAAAATATTTAGCGAGGGTGCTTCATCACCTAGTGCCTTAGACCAACTGGTTTGGGAGTCACTGCTAAAGCCTTGGCTGTTGCAAAACTAGGAAGTACGCTTTAAAGTGCTAACGCATTTTGTAATCGGTTGTTGGTATCTCAAGAAGTATTAACGGTCGCATGAAGGATGTGTAAGCAAATTTCATTTAAAAATTCACTAATTAATAAGTGCTTTGGACAATGGACGAGAGTATGATTGCTTGATTTGAATTTCTAAGTGTAGGGGTGATCTATACACACATGTAGGGATATGTGATTGGAATTTAGATAAGAGAGAGGAATGAAAAATAGAACTTATATCTTTAATAGAGTTGATAGAAATTCCTAAGTCGAGATGGAATTCTAGAAGGAAAACTTAAGAGATGCCGAAAGCTAAGTAAGTCTATAGGATATATATAATCTTAAGTTAAATAATGAGGAAGTGTGAAGAATGTGGATGGATAATTTGCGAGTCAAAAGATAATAGAATTCCTTGTTAGAAAACTTAATTGAAAAACAAAAGTCGAAAGGCCGAATTGATAGGATTTTGTGGGTGTAATCCGCTGAAAACCCTCAGGAGACAACACTCCTCCTACTAGGGACACCTAGAGGTTTAACGGCCTGTTGCACGTGCTCAGTGCAATCGTGTTTCCCTGCGAAAGTGTGGTTAGGATTTTAGTGAATAAAAATAAGTTTGCTCGAGGACGAGCAAAAGATAAGTTTGGGGGTATTTGTTCACACCATAATATTGCATTATTATATTCCCCATTCTTTTTCTTTTTATTAATAAACGGGTACTTTTGACCCATGTCTGCTACATGTTACAGGTTACAGGTTCTGGGAGCAAAAACAGTGAAAAACACAAAAGACGACACAAAAGAAGGATTTTTGACCAACAAATGGGAAGATCTTAGTAAAGCCTAGAAGAAGAACGGTTCACCATCAACAAGGCAACGCAAGATCCAAATTATCAAGGAAAACAGTTAAAAGATCCATTGCAAAGTGTTCACTGAAGATCTGGAATCACTGTAGAAGCCCAAATGAAGAAAAGACTAAACAAATAAAGAGCCCAAAGAAACCTAAAGAGCCCAGAAAAATTATCAGGAGATCTCACCATTGGGCCGCGGAACCGCGGCCCAAGCACGCCAATGCCGCGGTTCCGCGGCCGTTTGAAGCCATCACTCAGAGAAAATTTTACCAAAACGTCTTGGCGGCTATGAAAAGATTTTCTAGGGGTATATTTGTAATTGTAGACATGCGGAACAAATGTAACCCTAGGGTTCCTATTCTTTATAAATAGGAACTCTAAAAATTGTAATTTTTATGCCTCCCTTTAATGAATAAAATTTAGAAATCTTTTGGAGAGTATCGGTGTTTCTTCTCCATTCAGAAATTTAGATCTAACAACCCTGCATGGATGATTGGAGGGATGCATCTGTAAGTAATTTAATTTCTTGCTTTAGTGTAGATTTAAATTCCTTGCTCTAGGTAGATTTAATTTCATGCCCTAGGAACTTGTTTAGAGTTAGCTTTGGGGAAGGATTTTGAGAGATGAGATCTCTCATCCCTTTCTTACCCACCAAATATTTACAATAGGACTCCATGCATACATGCACATACCGCTCCCTACGGCACTCTATCCCTCGAGGTAGCGGTGATATGTTTTCCATGGAGGTTAGGGTAAGGATCTCTAAAGGAAGGACAAGAACCTAGAGGAAGGATCACCTTCCCGAACGGATCTAATCCCCTTTATTGATAATTACCATAACTCCTCACAGATCTTCATTCGGGTATAGAAAGCGTTGAGGTTTACTTGCATTTCCAAACCATCCATAAACCTAGCCCTAGCAAGAATAGATCTAGATAATTAGTATAGATTAATTAGGTTTTTAGATTTAATAATCAATCCGAACACCCTTCGGAATTAACTCGTTAGCGCGACTAGGAGATTCACAACATCCCTGTGGACTGACCCGTACTCACCGGCTAGCTGCAAAGCGACGCCGTTCTTGATTGCGGTAATAGATAGTTTTTGACATACTAATCACCACCCCACCATCCCACTCCACAAACTCCACAGCCTCAACCTCCCCTTCAACGGCATCCACGACCTCACCTCCAACTCCCCTTCCCCCTCCCCCTCCACCTCCCTCGCATCCCATGGTCACCCGTGCACAACACGGATATCCAAACTAATTCAAAAACTCAACCTCCACATATCCAGTCCCTCCCCTATTCCCCGCTCTCATATCCAAGCCCTCAAGGATCCTCACTGGCGTGCAGCTATGCAGGCTGAATATGATGCTCTTATTAAAAACGGAACTTGGGTTCTGGAGCCTCGCCCACCTGGGGTGAATGTGGTTCAGTCTATGTGGTTGTACAAATACAAGCTTCACTCTGATAGGTCACTTGAGCGACACAAGGCTCGCCTGGTTGCCAACGGCAAGAGCCAACGGCCGGGAGTTGACTGTGACGACACTTTCAGTCCGGTGGTCAAACCAGCTACTATCTGCACTGTACTCAGCCTTGCCTTATCACGCTCCTGGCCTATACATCAGTTAGACGTGAAAAACGCCTTCCTTCATGGAGCCTTACATGAAACAGTCTATATGCATCAACCACCGGGTTTTATTGATCTTGTTCATCCCGACCATGTCTGTCGCCTCCGTAAATCCCTCTATGGTCTTAAACAGGCACCCCGTGCCTGGTACCAGCGGTTTGCCGAGTATGTGGTGCGCATTGGGTTCCGCAACAGTCTGTCAGATACTTCTCTCTTCATTTACCGTCATGGGGGCGACCTAGCATTTCTCTTACTCTATGTGGACGACATCGTCCTCACGGCTTCGTCAGATGCTTTACTACGGCGGATTATTGCGTCCCTCAACTCCGAGTTCGCCATGACTGACCTGGGCCCACTCCATTATTTCCTTGGGATCACGGCAACTCGCACTAAGGATGGTCTCTTTCTGTCACAACAGAAATATGCCCTTGAAATACTTGATCGCGCCAACATGACTAATTGCAAGCCGTGTGCGACTCCAGTGGACACTAAGTCCAAACTTGGCCCCTCTGGTACACCGGTTCAGGACCCATCACTCTACCGTAGCCTTGTCGGCGCTCTACAGTACCTCACATTTACCCGACCTGATCTCTCCTACGTTGTCCAGCAAGTGTGTCTCTATATGCATGATCCTCGGGAGCCTCACTTCAATGCTCTCAAACGCATCTTGCGCTATGTTCGTGGCACAGTGGATCATGGCCTGCACCTATATCCGTCCACCGCCACCGGACTAACTGCTTACTCTGATGCAGATTGGAGTGGGTGCCCCGACACACGCCGCTCTACCTCCGGTTACTGTGTGCTCTTGGGTGATAATCTTCTCTCTTGGTCCTCAAAGCGTTAAGCTACTGTCTCTCGCTCCAGTGCCGAAGCCGAATATTGTGGGGTTGCCAATGCCGTTGCTGAGACGTGTTGGCTCCGCAACCTGCTTTTGGAACTTCATTGCCCACTTACTCATGCGACCCTTGTATATTGTGACAATGTTAGTGCTGTCTACCTATCCACTAATCCGGTGCAACACCAGCGTACGAAACATATTGAGATCGATATTCACTTTGTTCGTGAAAAAGTAGCTTTGGGCCACGTACGGGTTCACCACGTCCCTTCCAGCTCACAATATGCCGACATCTTCACCAAGGGACTTCCTACTTCACTTTTCACTGATTTTCGCTCCAGCCTGAGCGTCCGACCTCCTCCCACTCCGCCTGCGGGGGTGTGCTAATAGAAAATATATGTTAATATTCTATTACTAATTAGGTAGCTATAATTAGGCTATAAATGATAATAGAAAATATATGTTAATATTCTATTGCTAATTAGGTAGCTATAATTAGGCTATAAATGATAATAGAAAAATATGTTAATATTCTATTACTAATTGGTAGCTATAATTAGGCTATACTCTTGTAAATAGAAGAGATTATCTCCTAAATATCCTCCTGTATATCTCTTGTACATCTATAAATTACAAATGAATGCAAGGTTAATCCCGAAGGGGAATTCACCAATCTTCATTTAGTTTAGCGAAAAACCATGGAGAACGGACTTGACAGCTCTTATACCAAACTCGAAATTTAAAATTTAAACCCAACACCAGTCCATTTATAACATGGATCAAGACTTAGTTAGACATGGATCAGGATCAAGATCAACACGAGGGATTATCAAGCAGAGGCAGTGATGGAGGTCTTGATCTTCTTCAGATCCCGTTCTCTGTCGATCTGTCGCGAGCGTTGCTGGACGGTTGAGATTGGATTCGGAGATTGCCTCCTTGAGTGTGTGGATCTCAATGGGTTGAGTTTGAGGTGGAAGCCGAGCTACCTGCAAAGAAGTCCCGGGATGGATGCCCATCATAGGACCCTCCGACGATCAAGTTAGCCGAGGAATTTGAGCAGAGTAGTGGCTTATTGGATTCAAGTTGCCTTACCTGAGTCATCTGAGAGAGGGGTTTTATAGTGGTCGCATGGAGCGAGCATGCGCGAGATCTTCGTCTTCGGTTACGCCCCTAACGTTACGCGTGCGTGAATGACAGGATCCCTTCATTAATGACGGGATACGCTCATTAATGGGGGGATGCGCCAGCGTAGGACGCGGGACGTAGGGCGGCGGTTATCTCGCTTTGGCGAGATACGTGGAGCCGTTGCGGAGGGGCTAGGGCTCTGCAATCTCGGTTGATCAAGGGAGGCCGAGGAAGCTCGGCACATCAAGGGCTCGGAGACGAGCGGGAGGCCGAGGAAGCTCGGCATGTTTGGAGCTTGGAGACGAGCGGGAGGCCGAGGAAGCTCAGCACGAGAGATGGCTCGGAGGCGAGTGAGGAGACTAAGGAAGCTCGGAGACGAGCTATTGGTAGTCTCCTAGATGAAGGTGGAATGTCTTCAGGAGGGTCTTCCGAAAGATCAGGTACGTTCACCGAGAAGGGGCCCCGGGGAATGTCCCCGATGCGGCTCATTTATTCCACCCCCCTAGAGTCCGGGACACGTTATCTGCCACGTGTCGTAATATGAGGAGACACCACTTGTGAGCATCATCATTAGCCCCCACTCTCGTTCCAACCTATCCAGGGGTGGGGTCGAGAGTGGTCTGCTCGGTCTTTCTTCTACTCAATTTGGCGCCAAGGAATCGTAATGCGGATCGCCCGGGAACGGCATGGAGTTTGGTGGTTACGTCGTTTCGATCCTTGGGCTCATGTGTCGCCTCGTCGTTCGCCTAAATTTTCACGCGAATCCACGACGGCGTCAGCGGATCAATGAAATGACCGCGCTTTGAAGAGGGTGCGCCGTTTTGCTCGTTCGTCTGTTAGGCTGCAGGCCATGTATCTGACACGGGTTGGCGGACACGACAAGCTGTCGCTATCACATGCGACCGAAAGGACGTCCCCAATGGTCAATCGCCACGTGGAGCTTTGACGGATTGCAGACGCGATGCTTCATTTTGGCGGGAATTGATACGGGCCGTTGGATGCTTTCTGTGGAGTGCATAAATAGGAGGGGACCCCCTAGGGCCAACAATTCCACCCTAATTCATCCTCATTGTTAAAAATTGCTCGGCGCTCCTTCCTTTTAGATCGGATCATCCGTGCTTTTTCCTCGGTGAGTCCATTCCCTTGAATCAGGTTAGATGTCTTTATCTGAGGAGTCTGTAGAGATAGTTAGGGTTGAGTCGGACGATGAGGCTCCAGTTGTTAGAGCCGAGTCCAGCGAGTATTCCTCCCCCCGGCTTCAGATAGCCGAGAGGGTTCTTCTGCTGCGTCATCTGTGTCAGGCTCGCCCACTAGAGCCAGGGTTGCCCGTGTCGTTCATCGTCGGGGGGGCGACAAGGGCCTTTAAGATGCGCATCGGGAACGCCTGTCATGCGCCCCCCGTTTTGAGGAATGTGGATGAGCTTACCGAGATTCGGGCTCGATTTTATATTATTTCCAACTATTCGCTTCGCTTAGCTAGAGAGGGTGAATGAGCGGACCATGTGCAGGACAAGGAGATTGCCCTGTATTTGGAAGCATTCCGGGCCGGAATGCGTCTGCCCTTCTCAGCCGAGATATGTGGGGTGCTTCGTTGCTTACATCTTGCCCCGGGCCAGCTAGCGCCGAACTAGTGGAGAATCCTCCTCGGGTTTCTGGTCTGGTTGAAACATGAAAATATCCCCTTCAGTTTGACTCTCCTTGTTTCCTTCCTCTGTTATAAGAATCACCCTGGCACCAGCAAGGATGAGCCGAGATGGGTGTATTTTTCCTTCAAAAACGTAAGGGCGGGATGGCCGGGTCGGGTGTGGTAGCCGTCCCTTCTTCCATCCATGAATGGAAGGAGAAGTTCATATTCGTCGGGCCACCCGAGGGCGAGAATTGGCCCGTGCCTACACAGTGGCACAAGGCCGACTGCCCGAGAGCGAAACAATCATCTTCACCAGAGGCAAGGGTGGTGTCGATGTGGGAGCCGATCCAGCGGGTCGACGTCCTGCTTTCTGAGCAGGCTCTGAGCTGGGCTGGGCTCAGCCCTGCGTGCTTTCTGGGTAAGTTAGGGCCGTAGACGATCTATTTAGACTTTAATAGGTTTTGCTTGCCCTTTCCAGCATCGCTAACTCTCTTTCATGTTTTCTCCTTTCTGTAGAGCAAATAGACCGATCTAAATTCTTAGCTTCCATGGCCGTGAAGGCCCAAAAGAAGACCGAGGGTGGAAGCTCGTCCAGGCCTGGCCTGAGCTCGGCCCTGAAGCCAACTCCACCGACAAAGCCTTCCGTTGTGCCCCGAGCCCCGAAAGACAGCCGCGGGAGGAACCAGAAGCATGCACGGGACCCGGTGCCCCGGGCGAGGGAGGAAGAGGAGGAACCCAGAGACGTTCCCCTCAAAAGGCAAAAAAATACGGACTCTCGGGCGCCCTCCACCGGAATTCCAGTGCAGGAGGGGGACTTCTGCTTCGAGGTGCCCTCGGGGCTCTCCGTCGCCGACAGCCTGCTTTCCGACATGGAGCAAGCAGCCAGGGGCAAGATTCCCCGCGGGACCCTGAAGGCCCAGGTGGCCGCCATTGCTCAGGCGGCGGTTTAGGTCGGTATCCGTTTTCCTTTAAGAATTTTCTTAAGTATATTTTTTCAGTTTGAACATTTCTAACTCCTTTTGCTGCTTTCCTCAGGTCCTCCACCACTGCGCCCTCATTGTCAATATGGAATCCGAGAAGATAGCCCCGGCCATGAAGAAGGCGGGCGAGTCATTCTCACGGGAGGAGGATCTGCGCCTTCATCTGCGGCAGGCGGAGGAGAAGATAGCCGCCCTCGAAGATCGAGTGGTCGCCGAGGAGCTGACAAATTCCAAGTACAAGGAGTCTCACCGACTTCTGAGTGAATCTAACCGGGCCATCCAGGCTAAGTTGGAGGAGGTTGGCAAGCTCTATAATACAATGAAGAAGTCGAGGGATGTCAACAGGAAGGATGCTTGGGTGGCGCTCGAGGCGGTGAAACGTGCCGAGGTCCGAGCGGTGAAGTCCGTGGAGAGTTATAAGGCATCTGACTAGTTCTATGCCGACCTCGCCGAAGCCTCGGCGATCGTTTGGCATGAGTCTCTCGATGCCGTCAAGACGCCAATGCCGTAGTTTACCGATGGTGAGCTCCGCGCTAAGTACCCGCTCTCTCAGGATATGCCGCAGGGGGCGGGCGCCGAGGTTGCCGCAGAGGGCAAAGCCATCTAAGAGACCGAAGCTCCGACCCCCGAGGTTGGTGTCGAGCGGGGCGAGATCCCGGCGGAGCCCCCGGCCATAGCTTTCTTCTCTTGGGAGCTTTTGTTTTCCTTTCCAAAATTTTGTAAGCCTCCGGGCATTTTTTGTAAGGCTGAAGTGCCCAGAATACCTTGTAAAATTTTGGAATATAAATAAAGTTGAGCTTATTTTCTTCTGCACGACTGTCTGCTTTCTGCGTGAGTACTTTAGCTCGTCAGTCTTCTTCTTGTTTGAATTTTCATTCTGCTGCAAGTGTTAGGTCGTAGATCGTTGCCCGGCTTTTTAGATGACGATCGCGCGTTTAGTGTAAGTCGAATAATAGCCTAGTGTAGGAAGGACGGTACCCTCCCACTCCCCGGAGTCGAGGTGGCGTTCATTCATTTAGGATGAATCAAAAGGTATCCCAATGCTTGGAAGGTCAGTAGCAGTCTATACCTCGGAGTCGAGGTGATGACCACGTGTTTCAGTATGAGTAGAAAATCAGCCAAGTTAGAAAATGTCGGCCATAACTGATTCTTCCTCAATGTGGGTCCTAGATCCATGTCTTCGTAGGATAGGAATCTACCCCTCGGAGATTAACCGAGCATGAATCTGCACGGTGGCCTATGTAGGAGGGCTTTAGATCCTTAGTGTTGATGGGTAGGAAGCTACCCGCTAGGGATGGACCGGGCAGGGTGTAGGGTGTTTTTCGTCACCCCATTGAGATGGGAATACGTGTTGCTTGTCAGGCATACTACAGATTCCCCCTTGTCTAGGGTAGGCGAGGGTTTATTGATTGTGGAGATCCGAATCTCCGGCAGCCGCGGACTAAGCTGCCGTTAATTACCCCTCGCCTTTGGAGCGAAGGAACCTCCGATTGACGGGTCAAACTGGTCATGCGAACTCAATGCGCAGTGTGCGTGTGTTGTGTTTTGAAAGGGGTTTTGGATATATCGGGGGCCTCGCAGATTTTACGGGGGTCCCGCTACGTGGGCGCTTGGCGCCCGTGGGTCACGTTCTTGGTGCGTGGGCGCTTGGCGCCCATGGGTCACGTGCGCAGCACGCGACAGCTGGGCGCCAGCGGGTCGCGTGCGCAGCATGCGACAGCTGGGCGCCAGCAGGTCGCATAAGACGCACGTGGGCGCTTAATGCCCGTGGGTCACGTGCCCTGCACGCGACCGTTGGATGCCTGCGGGTCACGTGCACGACATGCGACCGTTGGGCGACCGGGGGTCACGTGCGCGACACGCTACCACTAGGCGCTCGTGAGTCACGTGCACGGCACGCGACCGCTGGAAACACCAGCGGGAAAAGGGGTTTAGCCCCTGGGTTAGGAGTTGAACTCCCAAGGGGCTTTGGAGTTGAACTCCTAAGAGGGATTATGTATAGATTTAGAGTTAAACTCCTAAAAAGGGGTTTGATTTATGGAGTTAAACTCCAACAGATCTTTAATGGAGTTAAACTCCTGGAAATCTTTGGATCTTCTTTTGAGCCTCGGATCCTCCCGGAATGGGATTTTTATAGATGGGTATCCTTTTTCTTTCTTTCTGTTGGCTGGATCTCATGGGAAAAAGGGAATGTGAGACTTAAAATATCCCCTTTTAGAGATTTGATGGCAGATCCGAGCTCCCCTTCAAGGGTTTTATGGCGAAAAGTTATTTATTTTTGGAAAAGGAAGAGTTAAACTCTTGATTTAATTCAAAATAAAAGAAGAAGGTTTAGAACCTTGAGGAAGGATGAGAATGTACAAATCCTAATTTTTTGGGGAGAATGAATTGTTGTCTTTTTTTCATTATCATGTTGCCTTTTATAGGCTTACAAACTTACATATAGCCCCTTATGCTTTACAAAATGGCATTTTGCCCATCCCATACCTCATGTGCTCATTTATTTTGCACATGGACCATGGATTTTACAAAAATTTGGCTGCCCATTTATGCATAAAAAATTACATTAAAATTATTTATTACATGATTTCATTTTGGCATGGGGGGAGGCTGGCCGCGGGGCTCGACTTGGGCATAAGCCCACTTGGCCTGGGCTTGGGCCCACCTGGCTTGGGGTTGACTTTGACTTGGTCAACCGGGGTGTAATTTTTTACCCCAACAAAGTGCCCCCATCAATAAATGCACACCCTACAGGTGAGTCATGTGCATGAAATTGATGGATCTTCTTTCACGTGGAGGTGACTTGATTTGGTTCCCGCTTTTTGGGAAGCTGACACTGCCTTTTTTACGACATGGACGGTCGATGCTTAACGTGTCCCCGAGACGGAGTGTCGGTGTATGACGTATCCCTGGCACGGAGTGTCGCTGATCGACGTTTCCCCGGCCTGGAGTGTCGCCGTTCGACTTTTCCCCGGCACGGAGTGTCGCTGGCTGTTTGACTTATCCCCGGCACGGAGTGTCGCTGGCTGTTCGACTTGTCCCCGGCACGGGTCGCTGGTCGACTTGTCCCCGGCACGGAATGTCGCTGGTTGTTCGACTTGTCCCCGGCAAGGAGTGTCGCTGGTCGACTTTTCCCCGGCATGGAGTGTCGCTGGCTGTTCGACTTGTCTCTGGCCCAGAGTGTCGCTGGCTGTTCGACTTGTCCCCGGCACGGAGTGTCGCTGGCTGTTCGACTTGTCCCCGGCATGAAGTGTCGCTGGTCGACTTGTCCCCGGCACGGAGTGTCGCTGGCTGTTCGACTTGTCCCTGGCACGGAGTGTCGCTGGTTGACTTGTCCCCGGCATGGAGTGTCGCTGGCTGTTCGACTTGTCCCCGGCATGGGGTGTCGCTGGCTGTTCGAATTGTCTCTGGCACGGAGTTTCGCTGGTTGACTTGATTCCGAGGTGGAGCATAATTCCGGCAGGGAAGGTAGATATCCCGAGGCGAAGCATGATTTCGACATGGGGTAAATTCTGGGACGAAGCATGATTCCGCCGCAGTGGTTGTTGGTTTAATTTGATTTAGGTTGACATCAGCATCGCTACACTAGAATATGGTACCAAGAGCGAAATATCATTTACCATGAGTGGATTTGGGGATTTTGGTTTTGGTTTGGCATCAGCATTGCTACACTGGAATATGGTACCAGGAGCAAATTATCATTTTCCATGAGGGGATTTCCATCGTTCCCAGTTTAACAACTTAGGGGTCATCTGTTTTCAGTTTAATGACTTAGAGGTCATCTGTTCCCAGTTTAACGACTTAGGGGTCTACTGTTTCGGAAGTTTGGAATTTTGGGGCTAAGGTTGGCATCAGCGTTGCTAACACTGAAGTATAGGTGCTAGGAGCAATTCATCATTTGCCTTTCTGTCACGACCCGAAAAAACCCGTGACTGCCACTTGAATCATATGAAGTCTACAGGACCACATCTAATTCAAGTAAGCCAAAAATCCAGAAATCTAAAATCATTTTAGGTAAGAAAAACTTTATTTTAAAACGAGTAGTTTAATAGCATAAGCCGATTTTCTGAAAATTTCGGTAGAGTTTCCTTTGTAAATACTGGCCCCCGAACGGGGTACAACAAGATAAATATATACATAAATGAAAAAGACATCCTCAAACGGGAGCTAGCTCTTCATCAATCTACGGCCACAACCACACAAGCATATAATATACAACGCCCAAGGGCGAGGAAAAACAGAAAAGGAAACTCAAAACAGCCAGAAATCCAATATACTACAGCGCGCGACTCTACGGTCGAAAGAATATACATCACAGGTCTCTAAGTCTGAATAAATATACAAGTTTGGTTGATGGAGTTTCTAGATACAACTGAATATAAATAAATACAATGACGGTCACGATACAAGTGAACCCACATACCAAAGCAAATCATCCGGAAAGGATGCAGTGTGTCAACAAAGCCGTATCGAAACCTGTACGGAAAAAACTGCAAGAAACTGTGGCACAACGGGGGTGAGTTGCCAACTGTTGGGCTGCGGCGGCGTCCCGGCCATCTAAACGACGCCAAATGCGGAACAAAAACTTTTTACGGAACCGGCGCCACCGCGACCCAAATATCCGGATCGTTTCATTAACCGTATTCTAGCAATATTTAAAAGAGTTTGGAAATTATACCGATCGATCCGTATCCTTCGGTCTTTAATCTCCGCACCAAACTCCCGCTGCTGCGCCAACGAAGTCCGCTCCCCGATCTCGCTCGTCGATGTGGCACCACGTCATTGAATCTTTATACGGGTTCCCGCCTCGAACCGAGGCAACTCGGACATGAAGTTTGCCAGTCTACATGTCCAAAAATGAAGTAGAGTGGGTGTAGAATATCTTGTCTCAAGACACCCAAACGATTGGATGAAGGTAAATTGGAGTTGCCATGGACGAAGATGCGAGCACATGATTTTTCTAGCAGAAGCAAAAATCAAAGGCCACTGAAGAATGAGCTCGGCCACTTCAAGGATGATGAAAAAAATGTTCTCTGGAAATTGGGGAAGCAAGTGGTGAGGTGTGAATATATATGATGTGAATATATATGAAAAACAATTAATCAATCCCTCAGAAAAACCAGCACTAAAAACATTTTCCCGCCACAAAAACACCCTTGCCTTTAGTGGCCTGCGGGGTTGCAGAAAACCCCTTCCTTCTTAAAACAGTGGCCATCGCAAAAGGAAACAAAAGGGAATACAGAGGAAGGAATGCAGAGGGCGCACACCCATGCCAATCACAGGCCATGCCCGGGCACTGTGCAGACCACGAAATTCAGGGATTTGACAGGGTCAAGGGTCACAGTAGGAAAATATGGATCAAGATGTTAAAGACGGAGAAGGAAACTGACAACTCCCAAAATAACCCCGTAGCGAATTACGAGATTACACCTCAACAGTAAATACATACCCGCATTTGTATTCCGACCGATTACAAATGCAATGAGACAAAAATATTCGTACACAATAATAATAGGATCCGGCTTAAACCAAAGCCCGCTAGTATTATCCGGCTGATCCTGCTCCGTGCAAAAGTGCACGAATATGATCGAACCCCGCCATATATCCATACGGCCTCTACAATGTTTCGCCCGAACTTGGGAAACTTTCTGTGGGGGACTCTAATGACTCATCAATACACTGGCACTGGGTATAACCACTAGCACGTCAGAGGTACTAGCTGTACGTAACGGTTGCCTATGTATTGATCGGAAGGGAAGCTGACGAGCGAACTCATCCAGAAACCCTACTGAGCCTGACAGTGACAATATCCGTACAGTCCGGTTCGTTCGTCTATGAGTATCGTATATCGGGCCTAGGGGGCTGGTAAACGTCAGATCCCCAATAGCTGTATAAGTCGTGTCGGAGTGAAGCCCAGAACACCCTGAGATGCTACTGGAATACCTACCAGTAAATCTCGATTACCCTGGCCAGAGATTTCGTGTAATGGCTCTCCTAAACACAGCGTGATCTCACCCCCCATACCGGGAGAGACGAATCCCTGACGATCCACTCACTGCCTCCATGTGGCTCGGGACTGTACCCAACTAAAACCTGTTTGCACGACTCCTTTGAGCCGTGGTAGGGTAGTAATCAAAGCACAGTGGGAACTCACACGAGACAAATGACGATCTCAGGTCGACAGACTAACCTGTACACATGTCACCTGGGAACTGCTATCTGACGATATGTGTAATACCAACTAGCATGTTCCCGGCGAGTCTTGTCCGGTGTACTCATAACTCAATGAGCACTTGTATACATCTTAGGTGAACCAACTGACACCAATGGCTTGTGAGACCGGCCACCGCCCCTCGTCGGGGTCTCGACTGTATACACTAGTCTACTCTGGAGTATCGATGCCCTGTCTCGAAACTCCAACGACTAGGGACACTTTAAAGATGTGCTTATAGACCCCAGCTCCCACATATATGATCGCCATCATACTGCTGACAGTCAAGCAAGAATCCCATAGGCTCTATCAACATGCAATAGTGAACTAAAGTATGTACACAATGATAAAGACAAACCAGATAGCATACTATCATCTCGAGCAAGACTGTTATATCGGTATAGGTCCTCCCTCAATCATTGCAATCACGTACCTGCGATCCAATAATTGACTTTGAGGGCACTATATCCAACACCAACTCGTGAGTAGAAAACATCACAGAGCAGAAATCGTATGTATGACGCAATCCTAGGTCATACGATCAGTAATATCCTCAAATGATAAAGTCTGAAGCGTGAAAATGTGGCAAGGGTAAACATCTAAATATAAGTGTAATCCCAGTGCTCGTGTCAGTGCCTCAGGTAGCAATGTATTATATGTATGAGGTATGAATGTAATGTAATGAAATGAGTGAGACAACTGTTTTCTTTATTTTAATGGGATTTCTGTATGTATATAAAACGAGTATCCTCAATGAAATCAACAGAGAATTCCGTGTCAAGCATCGACACAAAACATACATCC
Organism: Agapanthus africanus; assembly: GCA_030015575.1. NCBI lineage: Eukaryota > Viridiplantae > Streptophyta > Magnoliopsida > Asparagales > Amaryllidaceae > Agapanthus > Agapanthus africanus. The sequence continues at coordinate 15,714,968 of JASDDO010000014.1, forward strand.
CAATATCTCAATATCTCAGGTTTCGGCTGCCTGGACTAACCTGTAACATCAAATCTCAATGCCTCAGTGTCTCAAATCTCAAATATCAATATCTCAGGCTCCGCAGAACGGATCGCCTATAACCATCTCATGACTCCCGCCGGTATCCTCCGGATAGCCGACGAGTTCAAATAATATCACCGGTAGGTAGTGCTCCCCTGCCAGGCTCATCGAATACAACTCGAACTTCTTGCCCCGGGGTACCTTACCGGGCCCACCATGTACCCGAGACGGTTCATCCAACTCCTCGAATCGGGTCTCGAAATCCAACAGCAATCATGAAAACTCATGGTGGACGACTCATACATCATGGGAAAACCGCAACTTGCATTTTTAAAAGTATAATCAGTTTATAAATTCTTACGGTTTTCCCCCAAATCCAGAAATCTCAAGAAGGATCCGAAATCATCACTATCGTGATATCAGTAAACAATGAAAACCGGCATAAATCTCCATAATACTGCATAACGATGAATATATGAATGCATCTGATATCATGCAATAAATTAACTAGCATATGAAAGCTAAAACATGTAGCACCATCAGTCAGCAAGCTATGTCAATGAAATAGTGTTTTCTAAAGTGTACGTGACATGGCAATTATCGATGATGATGTGTGTGAGCCGGCAAATAAGTGTATGTGGGACATACGCATCATCGGTAATGGTGCTGGTGTCCTAACAGCATAATCTCGATAACGGCATATGAAAACACAATATAAGAAAGCGATGCAATGCGAACAGTAATAATATGCGGGAAACTGAATGCTAAGCACAATGATAACTAATCTACATGTATATAAATACGAGTCATACGGTGGTGCCATTTGAAATAACACGAATCGTGGTGTTTTGAAAATAAGGGCTACGGTGTTTTTAAGAAAAGATACATCCTTTGAAATATCCGTAAAATCCCTTGTCCCGTCTTTTAAAATACCCGTGATTCGTTGGTTTTTGAAATAGGTATGAGTCGAATCTAATCTATCATATACAAGTACACTATATGGCCAAACTATACAGACTGATCAAAAGGTAAGGAAACCGCCTAACATCTGAGTCGATATATATATATATATATATATATATATATATATATATATATAACAGTCGGTGATCCCGCCTCAAAAATATCCCATACGATACAATATCTATAATATTATATCTTCAAGTCAAGAGTGCGGATCTATCATTAATATAGCTCGTAGGGTAAATCCGTCGTACTGCATCCGAAATCTGGGTACGGGTCAATGTCACATCAATCAAATTATTCATCTGGTATCCTCTTTATCAAACATCAAGATCCAGGGTACTGACCTACGTCTAGTACAATACTGATACCATCTATGTATGCATGCGTGTGTATGAAAACACCACGCTAAAAGGACCCGCTAAACATCATGTCGTATCTCAAATACGATCCATGTCACATCACCGATCTCACGGCCTCAAGTCCAATCTCATCGACTCATCACAAATCCCAAATACTATCATCAGAATCCGTGTATATGTATATGTATATATATATACATAGTCCCATACCCATGTGTATATACATATATATACATATCCCCATATACGCATAGGTAAAAGAATGAATGTATGCAAGTATGCGTGTGCGTGTGTGGGTGCAACAACTACTCTAGGGTTTCGCAACTAACACTAAACCAATTCAAGAACACCTAGAATCTATCTTTATCATCAATAAACTCATATCAACATATAATGTATATATGTGTGTATACGTATTCGTATACATCACTACGAACTGCGGGGGTGCTATACGCCATCCACCCGACTTTCCCCGTAGATATAATCTACTCACATGCTTCCTGTGTGCCGATGCCGATGTCGCCATCTTCATCTTCAACGTCTCGACATCACGTTGAGTACCTACACATATAACATATCGTATCGCATTAAAATCAAATTCGAAGACGAAACGACACACGAAAACCAAAACGATATGCTTAAAAGCCTATAGGTTAGAACCTATGGACTACTCTTTCAAAACCACCAAATAACACTTGATATAGATGTACAAACGTCAAGCGATCAAATACAATACCAAATATTAAAACTTGAATTCATAAACAATACTAAATACAAGGCAGAAACCAAGAAAACATGCCCCAGATTTTAGTTCAGGTCCAAACTAGGTGCACAAACAATACTGGGGTGAAGTATAGGGTGTATATGAGCTATGGAAACAACCTGGACACCCTCACCCACCAAGGGGCCGGCTACATCCCTATAAAAACTGGCCTCCTCGGTTTTTGGAATGAATTGGGGCCTCTAACTTGCAGGGGGTCTCTTATGGCCTCAAATTGGCCCCTGGAGTTGTTGGTTTATCTCGTATTGGTCCCGGTTCACTCCAGATTTCCCTGCACCCTCAAAGTCGTCACAAACCGACATGAAAAGTTCCGTAATTCTGTATTTTGGATTTCAGTTGGGTTGGTCTGGGTTTCTATCAATTGGGAGGGGTTTAAGGCCATCTCTAATGCCTAATTACACAATCTCTACTCAATCAAACCCTAACCCTCTCTAGTAATCTCCAAAGTTCACCAAATCTCACGAAATCACAACTAAACACATAATTGGTTTAAAGTGAATCAAAAACTACACTAAGTGTGAAGGGATTACCTCATTAGACACTCATGAATCTTCAACAACGCCAAAATGAAAACTTTCTTGGTCCAAAGGGTAGCTTGAGGGCTCTAGCACAAATTTTGTGAAAAGGAGATGGAGTTTTGATGAGGGAAATGAGGTGTTTGTATTGGTTTGATGAAGAGGGAGATGAGTTTCAGCCATGGGCTGAAGAGAAGAGGAAGATGAAGGTGAAATAATGAAGGAGGGAAAAGGTATGACCAAGGTTTGACCCCCCTCACCTCACTCTCTTTCATGCCCATACCTCTCACTATTCTATTCTTTAATCCATTTCCTTTCTTTTCTTTTCATTTCCTATTCTTTTCTCATAATAAAACCCCAAACCATGCATGAAATGAGAAAAGCCATGGTAAAAATGTAACAAGTGCTAAAAAAAAGACATGTGCCCAAAACATGCTTAAAGTCCGATTAGCGATATTTAATTGCGATTAGCACTAAAATAGTGTCAAATAAATCATAAACTATAATAATTTGCTTAAATCACATAAAGTACCATCTTTTTAGTAATTTCCATAATTTTCCAAATTTTCCTCATTTATCGGTATTTAATAATACCGCCCTATTAAAATATTTAATATTTTATTATTAAAATATAAAATTCCCGAAAAATAATATTTTATTTTTCTGAAATGTTATACTTTCCCTGCTGGGGAGCGATAGCTTAGGAGACAGGTTTAGGTCCCTATCACCTAAGGCTTTTCAATTTTATGAGCCGTAAGGGTCCCATAAAAGCATTTGCTCCCTACGAGTCGAAAGGTTCCCGTAGGTGTATTTTCTCCTTAAGAGTCGTGAGGACCCCCAAGTGTTTTTTTTCTTTGTGAGTCGTAAGGATCCCACGAAGGTGTTTTCTTACGAGTCGAGAGGATCTCGTAAGTTTTGTTCTTCTCATATATCGTGAGGACACATGAGTGGGTCTTCCCAAATGGAGCATAATTCCAAGGACGAAGACCGGCCGCTGGACTGGTGATTACGGTGGGGTATGAGTATGATGAGAATTATTTGAGCCCGTGGATTGTATACGGTAGTCAGTTCGGGGACCAACCGTAGGGCTGGGAGAATTTTGGGAAATTGGATTTTTGTTGGCGTCTGCATCGCTACACTGGAATATGGTACCAGGAGCGACTCATCATTCGCCGTTGGGACATCCAGGGATTTGAAATTTTGGTTGGCTTCTGCATCGCTGCACTGGAATATTGTACCAGGAGCGACTCATCATTTGCCATTTGGGGATTTGGATTTTGGTTCGCATCTGCATCGCTGCACTGGAATATGGTACCAGGAGCGACTCATCATTCGCCATTTGGGAACTTAGAATTTGGTTAGCGTCTGCATCGCTGCACTTGAATATGGTACCAGGAGCGACTCATCATCCGCCATTGGGACATTCAGAGATTTGAAATTTTGGTTGGCGTCTGCATCGCTGCACTGGAATATGGTACCAGGAGCGACTCATCATTCGCCGTCTGGGGATTTGGATTTTTGTTGGCGTCTGCATCACTGCACTGGAATATGGTACCAGGAGTAACTCATCATTCTCCTTTGGATTTTTTTACCGCGATTGCTCTATCATTTCAGCTTTTCTTATCGCGAAGGTCGCGATTGCCCTATCATTTCAGCTATTTATTTGCGGTCGCCCCATCATTTCGGCTGTTTATTTTCATTTTTATTTTACTCGCTGATTTTTATTGCGAGTTGATCCATCATTTTAGTTTTTTTTTTGTTTTTTTTATTTACACATTTTTACATCCCCAGTTTAACGACTTAGAGGTCGATCGTTCCCAGTTTAACGAGGTGGTGGTCAATCGTTTCCAGTTTAACGACATGGTGGTCAGCTGTTCCCAGTTTAACGACGTGGTGGTCGGCTGTTTTCAGAGAAAGGCAGACGTCTGAGAGAATCAGTTTCACGAAGGACTTCGGTCTCCGTTTGTATGAAATTGGCGGTCGCAGCTTGACTGTTTGTTAACACGTCTTTAGACAGTTCTATCTCTCCTGCCTTGTATTGCTTTTCGACCCAATCTTTGAAGACGAAGCAGTCCTCAATGGCATGACCTATCACTCTGTGATAGGGGCAATATTTGGGGTCGTCGGTCATATTCGCTTCTTGCGGTTTCTTTGATTCTGGAAATTGTAGACCGTTTCTCAGGGCGTCCTTGAATATCTTGTGGACTCTGTCCCTTCTGAAGGAATATACCTTATCCAGCTTCTCTTTCAGTAGAGATTCTCCTCCCTCTCCGAACACTGGCTTCCGAGGTCGGTTGGCATTAGGCCCGCTCATCCCTTGCTTATTTCGGTTAGCCAAAGTGTTAAAAGATTCAGCATCATCGTAATTTCCGCCTTTGCGATTATCGTCGTTTCGGGTTTCTCCAGGACCTATTGTTATTTTGGGAATCAGAGGAAGAGCGCTCCAACATCTGGACTTTCCTGGTCAGCTTTTGAAATGTTTTGAGACCCGCGGTGCATAGAAATGGGGCCATCCAATTGTTGAGATTTCCGACGAGGAGGCTGACAGATTGGTTCTGCTCTATCGGCGGTTCACACTTGACGGAGAGATTGCGCCATCGGATTATAAAATTCGTGCCGCTTTCGTTGTTCTTTGGCTTAGTCCTTACGAGGTCGGCAATGGTGATCTTATCACTGACACTCATAAACCTTTGTCGAAACAAAGATTCCATTTAGACAAAAGTAGTAACGGAGCCATCCGGTATGCTCGCGTACTAGTCGAAAGTGACATCGGTCAGGCTATTAACAAACTGGCCGAGGAGAAGCGCATCATTGCCCCCAGTATTCTCGCATGAGGCATTAAAGTGGGCGATGTGCTGATTCACATTTCCCGTCCCATCAAATCTTCCGAATTTGGGGATGACATGGCCGCTAGGAAATTCTACCAGATCATACTGAGCGGGATATGGTCTCCCGCTATTGCTAACATCTTTTTGCGTTTTGGATTCGGCTACCAATATTTTGACTTTGTTGGCAACCAAATCCATGATTTGATTTTGAGTTGGCGGGATACTATCATCGGTAGCCAAGACATTTCCCGAGATAGGACGCGACTGACTTTCATGCGGTCCTCTCACCTTTGGATTTGAGGGAACAGGCGTTGGCTGCCTCAGGACACCGTTTCTCGGTTCATGAGCAGAGCCCTGTGCTTGATTGGGCGGATGAGAGGCAACTTGGGCCATGAGCCGTAAGACAACGTTTGTCAAGTCGTTAATCTTTGAGTAGAGCTTGGCCATTTCCTTGTCTTTACTTCTAAGCTATTTTCGGAGCTCTTGGAGAAGTTGCTGCTCTGTGTTCTTGGGACGGAAGATTGGATCCTCTTCGCTTTCCGAGCCCGGCTCCTCATGAACCGAGGGATCTCTCTGCTTATCAGCCTCACTGGAAGGGTTTTCATTACCTTCCAGAGAAGGCTGGTCTTGGGAAGTGGAAAACACATTCGCCCCAGACTGGATTTGAGATGTGGTGGCCCCGTCCTTGCTCTTGCTGCGCGTACCCACCATCTAAACAGCGTGGACCACATATCCAGCCATCCCCTCATCTTTGGTGGGGTAACCCTGTTCTTGGAACTTCATGAAGTTCAGCCTAGCATGAGTCCTAGCTCTTTTGTTGGCTCTATATCTGAGCCTTTTCTGTCTTAGCTTCTCGATCTTGAGGGCTTGACGGGCATCCGTCATCCAGGAAGCCATCGTGAGTCGATTGGCGGGGAGCTTAAAGAAGACACCCGATCGAGCAGTTATCAGGGGCACCGCCGGAGCTTACTCAAGACGCCTTGTTGCTTTATTGGTGTTGCACCGACTTACGTTTGGGCAGTGGTGCCCTCGAGATCACCACATTTGGCCTCCTGCCTTTCGAGGCCGGTCTGTCTGTTACTGGAGCTTGAGAAGCTGGGATGGCGCAAGCTGGTACGAACAGAATAGAGCCAAATGGTAGCAGCGGCTCCTCCCACTGTCGCCTGAGACTGGCCGGGAGGACCGTCCTAGCGTCCATCTTCATTGTGTAGGAGATGGGAGCCGTATTGAGAGCTGAGCTAGCCCTTGGAAACATTTTTGTTGCGTCCGAAAATTGCAATTGGAAATTGTTAAACTGTACAAATAAACATGATTTCAGTACATGCAATAGATATGTATATTGATTGAGTTCGCATGAACGTTTAACCCGAAATATTGGTGGAGAGATAGGTCCCACCGGGCGTGCCAGAATCTGTAGGGTGTTTTTCGTCACCCCATTGAGATGGTAATACGCGTCGCTTGTCAGGCGTACTATAGATTCCCCCTTGCCTAGGGTAGACGGGGGTTTAATGATTGTGGGGATCCGAATCTCCGGCAACCGCGGACTAAGCTGCCGTTAATTACCCCTCGCCTTTGGAGTAAAGGAACCTCCGATTGACGGGTCAAACTGGTCATGCGAATTTAATGTGCAATGTACGTGTGTTGTGTTTTGAAAGGGGGTTTTGGATATATCGGGGGCCTTGTAGAGTTTACGGGGGTCCCGCTACGTGGGCGCTTGGCGCCCACGGGTCACGTGCCTGGTGCGTGGGCGCTGGGCGCCCTAGGTCACGTGCGCAGCACGCGACAGCTGGTCGCCAGCGGGTCACGTGCACAGCACGCGGCCGCTGGGCGCTAGCTGGTCGTGTGAGGCGCATGTGGGCGCTTAGCGCCCGCGGGTCACGTGCCCTGCACGCGACCTCTGAGCGCCTGCGGGTCACGTACGCGGCAAGCGACCGTTAGGCGCCCGTGGGTCACGTGCACGGCACGCAACCGCTGGAAACACCAGCGGGAAAAGGGGCTTAGCTCCTGGGTTAGGAGTTGAACTCCCAAGGGGCTTTGGAGTTGAACTCCTAACAGGGATTATGTATAGATTTGGAGTTAAACTCTTAAAAAGGGGTTTTGTCACACCCCGCTTCCCAGTATACGGGCAGAGGACGCGACGAGACCGCTACGTATTTACTCTGAAGTAAATACGCTAAGCGTATCTAATCAATATAAAAATAAATGCACAAGTGACAAGATATAATAAAACAACAACTTTATTTATTCGCATTCTTTTTGTACAATGCATGGAAAAGTAAATACATCTGAAAGAAAGCAATGCCTAAACAGTGGCATAACAGAAAAGGAAAAGTACTGAAATAAAAGTGTACAATGTAGCTAGAGCTCTGGATCGTATGCAAGCTGGTCCAAGTCCTCGCTATTAAGCTCGATCTCTGGAAGATCCGAATCACCTGACGACATTCAAAGAAGAAAGAAAAAGAATATCGTCAGCGAACAAATTGCTTGGTAAGTCCCAAGGATAAGGGAGAAATAGAATAGACAGAAAGAGAAGGTAGCTTTTAAAGTTGTATTATATGAGTATTTGGTGTTAACGCTATTGTTTGTAGCTTGGTACAGAAGGATGCTGGTGTATACGAGAGGAGACTCTATATGCTAGAGACTAGGGCAAACGGAAAGTACAAGGAACCGTTATACCACGGTACAACAACAACTGAATATAGGTTAGGTGTCTTAATCTTGCAGTCTCGTGCCACTTCTAACACCTTCCGTACCAATCTACCCCTTAAACCCCGCGATGTTTTGCTTGTATTGCTTGTGTCTGTATTGTAAATTGTATTGTATTGTATATATGGATGACTTGCCGAAACCATGATATCAGTAAATGGATGTAACTGGAGAATTGTGTAAATGGAAGTATATCCATGGTTCAGTTCAGTCAATACAGATTAAATAGATATAATATAAGTATTCAAGGATTCGTTGGATTGTAGATTGTACTTGAATCATATTCAAGTTAGATTATTAATGAGACTCAGCCTGAGTCAGACAATTAGAAAAGAAATTGAAGTCCTGATTGTTTTGATCTTATCGGTAACCGCTGCACATGGGCGGCATGATTTGTGTCTTTTTCAAAGACGATAACCGTGTTCATAACACCGTTGTTAAGTTGTCTACCTTAAATAGGCAAGCACCCACTTCTCCGGTTCCCTGAGGCTCAAGAGATTGGTCCCGCTTAAACCTATGTTTACTAGGGTCCTTAGGGTAATTTATAGAACTTGAGGGGGTTTTATGTAAAAATACTTTTGTATAATTTTCAAAATACACCCCAAGTATTTAATTATCGTCTTTAGAGTTGTTATAGATGTAGATTTTATATTTGTGATATTTCTAGTGAAAATATCCTAATTTCATAATATAGAGTATTTAATTGTAACATTGAACTTGTGTGGAATTTATGGCATTTTAATGTAAAGTGATTCTTGTGATTTTTAGAAAAATTGGAATATTTATATTATTACAAAATAGATATTTTAATGATACATATACATATTTATATAAAAATAATTTTACTATATATTATATTTCTAGAAATCTCATTTTCTTAAAATTTTCGTATTTTAAATCTCTCAAGACCGTATGCACCTTGCGGAGGTCTGCATCTCGCACTACTAAGCTCAGGGATGTGCAATAATCCGCACCATCCCAGTCGGGTTCCCCAAAATGGGTTGTAGCGGCACTTTGCAAAGATTTATAAAAATACTTAATCCTTTAGAAAACGGTTTTATTAATTCATGGTATTTATTTGAAATGTTTCATTTTCCCGTATTCTATGTTCCCGAAAGGTATTGTGCTATATTGCATATGAGTGTTGTGAGGAGGTAGGTCATTACCTCGTGATCTACTTAAAGTTATAGCAAGTTTGTGATGTTTAAATGTCGAAATGAAACTATATGGTTTTTTAGTGAAAAAGTATGGTAAAAGTTACAAAATGAATTAGATTATCGTGAAACTTGATCAACATATTTATTAATATTTAATAGTCAACATGTAAGAGTTTTGTGTGAATGTATTTAAGAAAATGATAGATTTTTAGAAAGAACCGAATCGGAAATCGGTTTAACTCCGATTCCGTCGGGTTTTGAAATTTCTTATTTTTAGAACAAGATTAGAGAAGAGGGGGGGGGGACTTACAGGTTTAGAAGTTAGGGATGAGGAAGAGCAGACGGGAGGAGGCGCCGGTGCGTCGTTTCGTCGCCGGGAACTTCTACGGCCGTCGTCGGAAAATTGCCGAAGTTTTCGCCCTTCGCTACTGTTGAAGTCGAAAATTGCATCCCGGTTGACCAAGTCAAGGTCAACCCCAAGCCAAGTGGGCCCAAGCCCGAATCAAGTGGGTCCCTACCCAGGTCGAGTCCGAACATGAAGCGGCCGACCTTCCCATGCCAAAATAAAAATCATGTAACAAATAATTTTGATGTAATTTTTTTTTGGTGCATGAATGTAAGCAAAATAGGCATAAAGCCAAATTTTTGTAAAACTCATGGCTTATGTGCAAAAAGAAATAGCACATGAGACATAGGATGGGCAAAATGCCATTTTGTAAAGCCCAATGGGCTATATGTAAATGTGTAAGCCTATATAAGGCAACATGATGATATATAATGATATACTTTTCATTCCCCAAAAATTAGGGCATGTGCCTCTTTCTCCTTCTTCAAGGTTTTAAAACCTTCTTGTTTCTTTTGAATTAAATCAAGAGTTTTACTCTTCCTTTTCCAAACTAAATAGTTTTTCACCACAAAACCCACAAAGGGGAACTTGGATCTGCCATTAGATCTCAAAAGGGGGAGATTTTTAAGTCTTACCCCTTTTCCCAAGATCCGACTAAACGACAGGAAGAAGAAGGAGACCCATCTCCAGAAACCCCACTTTGGGGAAGAACCAGGGCTCAAGAGGAGAAGCCCCTTCATCAGCCTCAAAATATCCTAGGAGTTTAACTCCTCTCTCACACACACACACACACACAATAATAATAATAATAAGTGTTCTTTTCTGGGAGTACAACTCCCATTGCAGGGACTGAGTCCCTTTTGCCTCCTAAAGCGCTAGCGTCCGAGCGCCCAGAGCGCTAGCGCCCGAACGCTTTCACCCACGCATCCTTTGGATGCCCCTTTTCCCTTATATATATATATAAACACACACATACTCCATGATACTGTCCCACATACTCCGCGACAATGTCCCTGTTAGAAAAAAATTTCTAACGGGGCGTTGCCCCGCACCCCGCAAGGGGACTGCTAGCCCCCTTGACCCCTAGCCAGCTATCCGGGTAGCGGGATCCCCGTAAAAACTCTGCGGGGCCCCCGATATATCCAAAACCCCTTCAAAACACGACACTGCATATTGAGTTCGCATGACCAGTTTAACCTGTTAATCGGAGGTTCCCTCGCTCCAAAGGTGTAGGGTAATTAACGGCAGCTTAGTCCGCGGTTGCCGGAGATTCGGATCCCCACAATTAATAAACCTCAGCCTACTCTAGGCAGGGGAATCTATAATGCGCCTGACAAGCGCGCGCGTATTCCCATCTCAATAAGGTGACGAAAAACACTCTACAGTTACTCCAAAAGTACACTAAGCTTCTAGGAATTTTCTTGAAAGTTTTGTTAAGAACTTTGGAGTGAGGGGTGTGTGTGTAGAGGTTGTATTTATAGGATAAGGCTAGGGTTAGGGTAGATGAAAGGTTGAAATGGAAAAAATGTGATAAAATGTATTAAAATGTATTAAAAGTGGAGTAATTGGTGTTTTAAAGTGTCTCTGTTACTGGTCTGAAGAAATAAAGTATGCAGGTGTACAGGGGATGTAAAAAGACAACTTTTTCATGTTGGGGACTCGGCAGTCCGGCCGGCGGCAGCGGCCCGAGTTGGCCGAGTCGCCGGCCGATTCGGCCGATCCCGGCCGAGTCGGGTGGTCGGAGGGTCCCTTGTCGGTTCATGTAGCCTCTGGTACTGTTAGGTTTTCATATGTAGTGTGGTTTTTGTGAGTTATGCAAGTGTAAACCCTTGGTATTCTAAAAATTCAAAATAAAACAATATTAAAAATAATGTGGGGTATGGGATTTGAACTCTGATGGCTTGGTTCAGCAGTGCAAGCTATTACCAATGAGCTATAAGCTCTTGCTTGCTATTAATTAGCAAAACAAATATTTACGGTACACATAGAAAATGCAAATACCCCAAGTATGCATTAATTTTTAAACAAATTTTTGTACACTAAAATTGGATTTGTTACAGGTTTGATTTATGGAGTTAAACTCCAACATATCTTAAATGGAGTTAAACTCCTGAAAATCTTTGGATCTTCTTTTGAGCCTCGGATCCTCCTGGAATGGGATTTTTATAGATGGGTATCCTTCTTCTTCCTCTCTGTTGGCTGGATCTCAGGGGAAAAGGGGGAGTTGAGACTTAAAATATCCCATTTTAAGGATTTGATGGCAGATCCGAGCTCCCCTTCAAGGGTTTTATGGTGAAAAGTTATTTATTTTTAGAAAAGGAAGAGTTAAACTCTTGATTTAATTCAAAATAAAAGAAGAAGGTTTAGAACCTTGAGGAAGGATGAGAAGGTACAAACCCTAATTTTTTGGGGAGAATGAATTGTTGTCTTTTTTTTCCATTATCATATTGCCTTTTATAGGCTTACAGACTTACATATAGCCCCTTGGGCTTTATAAAATGGTATTTTGCCCATCACATGTCTCATGTACTCATTTATTTTTCACATGGGCCATGAATTTTACAAAAAATTGGCTTTATGCCCATTTATGCATAAAAAATTACATCAAAATTATTTATTACATGATTTCATTCTGGCATGGGGGAGGCTGGACGCGGGGCTCGACTTGGGCATGGGCCCACTTGGCCTGGGCTTGGGCCCACCTGGCTTGGGGTTGACTTTGACTTTGACTTGGTCAACCGGGGTGTATTTTTTGACCCCAACACAGGGAAGCTGCTCGGTGGCCTCGAGAGGAGGGCTTTAGATCCTTAGCGTAGATGGGTAGGAATCTACCCGCTAGAGATAGACCGGGCAAGGGGGCTACTCGATCTCTCGTGAGGAGGGCTTTGGACCCACAGCGTTGATGGGCGGGAGCCTACCCACTGCGGATTGGCCAGCAGGGAATTGCTCGGCGGCCTCATGATGAGGGTTTTCGATCCTTAGCGTTGATGGGTATGAAGCTATCCGCTAGGGATGGAACGGGCAGGGAACTACTTGGTGGCCTCTTGACGAGGGCTTTGATCCACAGCGTTGTTGGGCAGGAAGCTGCCCGCTGCAGATTGGTGTTCATATCATAATATTGCATTTTGTATTCCCCATTCTTATGCATTTTACAATAAAAACAGGTACTTTTGACCCATGTCTGCTATATAGTACAGGTTACAGGTTCTTGGAGCGAAAACAGTGAAAAACACAAAAGACGGCACAAAAGAAGGATTTTTGACCAACAAATAGGAGGATCTTAGTCAAGCCTAGACGAAGAACAGTTCACAATCAACAAGGCAACGCAAGGTCCAAAATGTTAAGGCAAACGGTTAAAAGATCACTACAAGTTTTCAATGAAGATCTGGAATTAATATAGAAGCCCAATTGATAAAAGAACCAAAGAACCAGAAGCCCCAAAAGACCCTGAAGCAGCCCAGGAAAAATCATCAGCTGAACTTACTAAAGGGCCGCGGAACCGCGGCCCAAGCCCGCCATTGCCGCGGTTCCGCGGCCATATGAAGCCCGTACTTCGAGAAAATTTTACCAAAATTTCGTGGCGGCTTTGGAAAGATTTCCTAGGGGTATATTTGTAATTTTCAGACATGCGAATCAAATGTAAACCTAGGGTTTCCTATTCTCTATAAATAGGAACCCTAATCATTGTATTTTCTTATGCCTCCCTATGCCTCTTTCTATGAATAAAATTTAGAAATCTTTTGGAGAGCATCGATGCCTCTTTTCATATCATCTATTCAGATCTGACAACCCTGCGTAAATGTTTGGAGAGAGCCATCTGTAAAGTAAGTAGATTTATTTAATTGCCCTAGTTTAGATTTCAATTCTTGCCCTAGTTAATCTTTTATTCTCTGCCCTAGATAAATGTATTTTAATTCCCTAATGAGTGAGTAGTCTCCTCGCTTGTTAGGGTTAGATCTGGGGAAGGTTTGAGAGACGAAGATCTTTCATCCCCTTTCTTGCCCGTCATATATTTTCATGGAACTCCATGCATACCTTCTTATTCCGCTCCTTACGGCACTCTACCCACGAGGTAGCGGTGATACCGTAGTCTAAAGGCCCGGATTTTAAGGTTTTCCATGGAGGTTAGGGTAAAGATTAAGAAAGGAAGGACAATGATCTAGAGGAAGAACAATCTTCCCAATCATCCTAATCCCTTTTATTAATATTTACCATAACACCTAATTAGATCTTCATATGGGTATAGAAAGCGGTGAGATTTATAAACTTTCCAAACTTAACCTAGACCTAACCCTAGCAAGACTTAGATATAGATTAATTTAGTTTTTAGATTTAATAATCTGTCCGACCACAATCGGAATTAACTCGTTAGCGCGATTAGGAAATTCACAACATTCCTGTGGACCGACCCGTACTCACCGGCTAGCTGCAATGCGACGCCGTTCTTGATTGCGGTAATAGATAGTTTTTGACATACAAATCAAATGGCGCCGTTGCCGGGGATCGAACCCGGGTCACCCGCGTGACAGGCGGGAATACTCACCACTATAAAAAATCAAATGGCGCCGTTACATGGGATGGCGTGTTATTTCCTTTTTGCAATTTCGGGTTAATCATAAAATTAAAAACTCATAAAAATCTGAAAAAACCAAAAAAAATATAAAAATATATCATCTGTTATTTTTGGAAAGGATACTTTGTTGTTTGAATTTGTGCAGGATATACAAAATCGGATCTGGAAATTTCCAGAAAGCGAAACAGAAATCAGGAGATCGGAACAGAAGAGATTTTAAACAACAGAACAGTGGAATTTTTCTGGAGATCTGAACCGACGGTCTGACCGCGTTTCCGCCGCTTAAACCCCACTTTTACCGCGGAAACGCGGTGGAACAGTGACATCATCGACTGAAATTTTTTATGGGGCACTGTGCAGTCAAGTTGACCGCGAAATCGCGGTGGGAACCAGGTTTTGCCGCGGAAGGGCGGCTCCACAGTGACATCATCTGATTATCTTGCTCTGTAAGCCTCCTCTGTTCCTCCTCTGTAATTTTTGAAATATCTTTTCTGAAAATTCCTGCAGGATTCTGTGCGCTATAAAAATATTTCCCCTTCTAAATAACAATCTTGTGCAGGATTTGTGCGCCTCGTTTAAAATAGAAAGTGATTGCAAGTAATCTTTTTTGTTACATATCTTTTCTCTAATATCTTTTTGCAACAATTTTTTCCAAATAAAGATTCTTTATGATATGCTTAAAATAATAACTGATTGCAAGTAATATTTTTCGGTTGCATATCTTTAATTAAAAATCTTTTTGCAACAATTTTCAAATAAAGAAAAAGAAAAAGGAAAATTAGTATTAAAAAACTTGCAAACTTTTGCCGCAAATAAATCCTTGCACCAACCAACCTTCTTTCTTTTCCCTTTCTTCTAACATGGGTACCCCACATAATAAATCACTTGCCGAGCTTTGGTATCCCGAACCTAATTTTGCGTCGTACGTCAATTTGTTCGGTCAATTTAAAGACGATCCTTCCTTGCCAAAAAAATCTTTGAAAGATCAAATAGAGGCGTCTAGGAGAAACAGTTTGACTTTTCAACCCACTTTGTGTCAACCAAGTCAACCTTTACCACCTCCATATGTTGATACCACTTTTTCAAGTCCTTCTGTCACTCCTAAGCCGATATTTATTGCTGAGCATATTGCTCAATCTCGCAGCCGATCTTTCACCCCTCTCCACTCATCTAGTTCTAGGGATTTCCACGACTATTCACCTTTTTATCCACATGTTGACCCTACCCATGTCCAACCACCCACTTCCTACCAGTCCTACCCGATTTTCCCACCTTCACTAGACACTGTTTCTACACAGCCATTAGGGAGTTTTGCATATCCACACGATTTCGAATCTTTTACCGAAACCCCCTCACCATCTAAGTCTAGTTTGGAAGAGTCGTTGGAGGCATATATCGCAGCAACAAATAAAATGACTAGGAATGTGGAAGCGTCAGTGGTCGCCCTTATGCAACCTAGTGAACCGGTAGCTAGTTTCCCACTAGCTTCAAAATTTTCAATGTATGAGGAGGCAGTTGGACAGAGTGAGAATGAGAGAGGATTTTCAAATCAAACCTACCATTACCCAATTGAAGCCCACAACTCCTATTTTCCATCGATTGCCCTAAATAGTTCACCTGTTGAAAATAAAAACGAGTTGTGTGATTATGTAATGTTTGATTTGCCAAATTGTGAAGAACCCTTTTCGAGTGAAACCACACTTAATCCTTTCGACCTTTACACCTCCAATCTAGAACCCAAATCGATAAATATCCATGTTTTTGATGAGGTGTCTAAAGAAATTAATTTTCACTTGATTGAGGATATAGACGCCGGGAATATTTCGGATGATGAACCTGTCGATTTAATTGAAATTTTATGTTCAAATCATCATCTCGAGTCATTAGATGTTTCTCCCGAACTTCATATGCGTCTAGATTTTGATGATAATGGCATGGATGAGTTGAATTTTGAGGAGAATTATGATGATAGTATTGAGGAGAGTTTTGAGGATCATATTGAGGTTGAACCATTCTTGTTTGATGTGTCGGATTTTCCAGCTCATCCTCTTAAACCTTTACCTAAATCACCATCCCTCCTTTCCATCGTTCCGACCATGCTTGAAGACTGTGAGCTTGAAAATTTTTCCTTTGAATCCGATACTGTTCTCACAGATGATAACACTTACGAGTGTTTCACTTTTTCGGACGATGTTGATGACTCACCGCCCGAATTTGAGTCCTTTACATTTTCAGATGAGTTAGTTGAACCATCGGACTCGGTTGCTTACAGTAGTTTCGAACCATTAATGGAATCTTTCAAGTTCGAGGCAGTTTACTACGGTGAGAATGATACTATCCCTCAATCACTCCCTTTCGTCCTTCCTATTGTTCCGACCGTGCAAGTGACCGTTACGCTTTCATCTCAAATACCAAGTTCGGCGTATCCATGTTTTCTTGCGAATCTTGAGGGATTTGATCCCATTTCTCGACGAGTTGATAGGATAGCGCAATCGCTTTTAACACATCGGTCATCACACATTGCGCTAATTTATTCACTCGATTTACACCCTCAAGATCGCGCGACCCTTCTTTCTCCTTTCCGCCATTCTTCCCCCCCACCGAGACCATATTCTACCATTCTTCTTTCCACACGGTCTCGCGTGTTTCTCATTTCTTTCTTCTACGCCCCATTATTTCACCAACTCGGCCATTACCACGATAAGATTTTTGAATGGTTGGTGTTAACCTTTGGCTTGTGTATGGCTAAGCTTAAATTTGGGGGGAACCTTTGTATATATGTATATATATTTTTTGTTTTCTTTTTCTATAAAAATAACAAAAAAATTTCAAAACAATAAAATAAAAAAAATTATAAATAAATAAACAGGGGAGTGCCGGTATTTTGACCCTCTTGGTTTAGCATGACAGTGAGGACACTGTCAAGTTCAAGTTTGGGGGTATGCTCGGTACGTCTTCTTCCTGCGCATTCATTTGTACATATTTTTGCATTTGCATACTTATTTGAAAAGCCATAAAAATTGAAAATTTTCAAAAATTATAAAAATTATTGTATTCAATTTTGGCTAATTGACTTGAGTTTGACAAATAGGTTAACTGGCTAAGAACAACTAGATCTTAGACTTAGCAAATTAAAAACCCTAAAAATAACATTCCTTAAAGTTTAGCGGTAGAAAGTATATGCCTTTGTAGTTTATTTAGAAATAGGCAAATTTTGGGTTCACTTCTTGGGCTAAGTCGAAACAAGGGAAGAGTATTGATGTTCTTATTAGAGTATAAGTTTGAAAAATAGTTCCTAGCTTAAGTCTAAATTCTGAAAACGTATACCCTACAATTTGCACAATCACGCACCTTGAAACTTGGAATAGTAGAAGAGACCTTGAAATGCTCTTGTCTAAAGTCCTTAGTACGAAGAAAATAAAAGAAAAAATACAAGTGTGAATAAAGAATAAAAAAATGGACACTGGTTTTTGTGATTACTTAAGGCTGCAAAAATAGAAAAATATTTAGCAAGAGTGCTTCATCACCTAGTGCCTTAGACCAACTGGTTTGGGAGTCACTGCTAAAAGCCTTGGGTGTTGCAAGACTAGGAAGTACGCTTTAATGTGCAAACACATCTTGTAATCGGTCGTTGGTATCTCAAGAAGTATTAACGGTCGCATGAAGGATGTTAAAGCAAAATTCAATTAAAAATTCACCTACTAATAAGTACTTTGGACAACGGACAAGAGTATGATTGCTTGATTTGAATTTCCAAGTGTAGGGGTGATCTATACACACACGTAGGGGTATGTGATTGGAGTTTAGATGAGAGAAAGGAGTGAAGAATAGAAGTTGTATCTTTAGTAAGGGTTGATAGAAATTCCTAAGTAGAGATGGAACCCTAGAAGGAAAACTTAAGAGATGCCGAAAGCTAGATAAGTCTATAGAACATATATAATCTTAAGTTAAATGATGAGGAAGTGTGAAGAATATGGGTGGATAATTTACAAGTAGAAGATAATAGAATTCCTTGTTAGAAAACCTAATTGGAGAATAAAAGTCAATAGGCCTAATTGATAGGATTTTGTGGGTAGTATCCGCTGAAAACCCTCAGGAGACAACACTCCTCCTACTAGGGACACCTAGAGGTTTAACGGCTTGTTGCACGTGCTCAGTGTAATCGTGTTTCCCTGCGAAAGTGCGGTTAGGTTAGAGTTTTGTCGAGAATAAAAAAAAATAAGTTTGCTCGAGGACGAGCAAAAGATAAGTTTGGGGGTATTTGTTCATATCATAATATTGCATTTTGTATTCTCCATTCTTATTCATTTTACAATAAAAACAGGTACTTTTGACCCATGTCTGCTATATAGTACAGGTTACAGGTTCTTGGAGCGAAAACAGTGAAAAACATAAAAGACGACACAAAAGAAGGATTTTTGACCAACAAATAGGAGGTTCTTAGTCAAGCCTAGACGAAGAACAGTTCACAATCAACAAGGCAACGCAAAGTCCAAAATGTTAAGGCAAACGGTTAAAAGATCACTACAAGTTTTCACTGAAGATCTGGAATTAATGTAGAAGCCCAATTGATAAAAGAACCAAAGAACCAGAAGCCCCAAAAGACCCTAAAGCAGCCCAGGAAAAATCATCAGCTGAACTCACTAAAGGGCCGCGGAACCGCGGCCCAATCCCGCCATTGCCGCGGTTCCGCGGCCATATGAAGCCCGTACTTCGAGAAAATTTTACCAAAATTTCGTGGCGGCTTTAGAAAGATTTCCTAGGGGTATATTTGTAATTTTCAGACATGCGAATCAAATGTAAACCTAGGGTTTCCTATTCTCTATAAATAGGAACCCTAATCATTGTATTTTCTTATGCCTCCCTATGCCTCTTTCTATGAATAAAATTTAGAATTCTTTTGGAGAGCATCGATGCCTCTTTTCATATCATCTATTCAGATCTGACAACCCTGCGTAAATGTTTGGAGAGAGCCATCTGTAAAGTAAGTAGATTTATTTAATTGCCCTAGTTTAGATTTCAATTCTTGCCCTAGTTAATCTTTTATTCTCTGCCCTAGATAAATGTATTTTAATTCCCTAATGAGTGAGTAGTCTCCTCGTTTGTTAGGGTTAGATCTGGGGAAGGTTTGAGAGACGAAGATCTTTCATCCCCTTTCTTGCCCGTCATATATTTTCATAGAACTCCATGCATACCTTCTTATTCCGCTCCTTACGGCACTCTACCCACGAGGTAGCGGTGATACCGTAGTCTAAAGGCCCGGATTTTAAGGTTTTCCATGGAGGTTAGGGTAAAGATTAAGAAAGGAAGGACAATGATCTAGAGGAAGAACAATCTTCCCAATCATCCTAATCCCTTTTATTAATATTTACCATAACACCTAATTAGATCTTCATATGGGTATAGAAAGCGGTGAGATTTATAAACTTTCCAAACTTAACCTAGACCTAACCCTAGCAAGACTTAGATATAGATTAATTTAGTTTTTAGATTTAATAATCTGTCCGACCACAATCGGAATTAACTCGTTAGCGCGATTAGGAAATTCACAACATCCATGTGGACCGACCAGTACTCACCGGCTAGCTACAATGCGACGCCGTTCTTGATTGCGGTAATAGATAGTTTTTGACATACAAATCATTGGCCGGCAAGAAATTATTCGGTGGCCTCAAGAGGAGGGCTTTTGATCTTTATCATTGATACGCGCTAGGGATGGACCGAGCAGGGAAGCTGCTCGATGGCCTCAAAAGGAGGGCTTTGATCCACAGCGTTGTTAAGCAGGAAGCTGCCCGCTGCGGATTGGCCAACAAGAAATTGCTCGGTGGTCTCGAGAGGAGGGCTTTTGATCCTTAGCGTTGATGGGTAGGAAGCTACCCGCTAGGGATGGACCGGGCAAGAAGCTGCTCGGTGGCATCTTGACGAGGGCTTTGATCCACAGCGTTGTTAGGCAGGAAGCTGCCTGCTGCGGATTGGCCAGCAGGAAATTTCTCGACGGCCTCGAGAGGAGCGCTTTTGATCCTTAGCGTTGATGGGTAGGAAGCTACCCGCTAGGGATGGACCAGGCAGGAAGCTGCCCGGTGGCCTCTTGACGAGGGCTTTGATCCACAACATTGTTAGGCAGGAAGCTGCCCGCTGCAGATTGGCCAGCAGGAAATTGTTTGGCGGCCTTGAGAGGATGGCTTTTGATCCTTAGCGTCGATGGGTAGGAAGCTACCCACTAGGGATGGACCGGGCAGAGAAGCTGCTCGGTGGTCTCGAGAGGAGCGCTTTGATCCACAGTGTTGTTGGACAGGAAGCTGCCCGCTGCGGATTGGCTAGCAGGAAATTGCTCGACGGCCTCGAGAGGAGCGCTTTTGATCCTTAGTGTTGATGGGTAGGAAGCTACTCGCTAGGAATGGACCGGGCAGGAAGCTGCTCGGTAGCCTCTTGACGAGGGCTTTGATATGCTACTTATACGCGTATCCGAGCTTCCTTTACTTGAGTGAAGGGCGTGCTCTTGCTTGACGGGCAGAAAGCTACCCACCAGCCTTGCGGGATGTTTTTAGCAAGGAAACAAAAAGAAGCGGTTTAGATCGCAGGGAAGCAAGAACCTTTATTATTAAACAAAATACAGTTTCATTGATACAGTTTAAACTTTTCTGTGTTGAATGATCGGATTCGGCGGCGGCCCCTGTTGCTTGGACTTAGGTCAGTCGGCGATGACCATGATCTGTCCGATCGTCAGCTCTCCGTCTTTAATTTGACCGGCTTGCCCCCTATCTGCCTGACGTTTATCTCGCAGGTACTTTGCCAAGTGACTAGAGCGGATCAGCTCCTCGTTGTAATCGCGCAGCTGTTTACAATCCTCGGTTGGATGTCCTTGCGTCCGATGATAGGCGCAATACGGGACTCGAAGCTGTTTGCCCGTCCATCGGGTAGCTGGCGGGAGCCTAAAGAACTCTTCGCCCTTAGCTTCCTCCAGCAGCTCGGTCTGGGAGACGTTAAGAGGAGTGTACTCCTGGAACTTCGGGGAGTAAGGTTTTGGTCGGTCGACCCCCTTTTTCTCTACTCCGCCCCTCTTCTTTTGGTCGGCTTGGTCGCTTCTGGGAAGATTTGAGTTCACTTCCGATTCAAGTTGGATCTCCCGCTCGGTCCAAGATTTTACTTCGGCCATGGTCTTAGGTTGTGCTAATGCAAAAGAGCGGAGCCACTCTTTGTACCTAAGACCCGAACTTAGTGCGGTGATAACTGTCTCATCGCGGTACTCGAGGACCTCGAGGAGAGAATTGTAGAAGCGAGTAATATATCCCTTAAAGGATTCTTTGTCCCCGCTCTTTACGGTGAAGAGGTAATCGACCGTCCTCTTATGTCATCTGTTCCTGACGAAGTGACTGAGGAACTGGGTGGCCAGCTCGTCAAAGGTCGAGATGGAGCGGGACGCTAGCCCCCGAAACCAGTCCCGACCTGCCCTGATTAGGGTGGTCGGAAAAGCGCGGCATTGAGCCGTATCCAAGTTATCTTGGAAACTCATGCCCGCTGTATATGCGTCCAAGTGATCTTTTGGGTCGTACTTCCCGTCAAAGAGCGCCACCTTGGGCGGCTTGTTCTTGGATGAGACTCGTTCGGCCAGCAACTCCTCGGTGAAGGTCTTCGTGAGAGAATCCGCAGAATACCTAGCCCCTTCGCCGAACGGATGGTCGTCTCGCCGCATGCCCTCGATCTTCTTTTCGAGGGCTTCGAGTTGGTGGTGGTAACCCGAGGATTCAGCACAGTCGGAGTGGCGACTGTCCCTGCTCCTGGTCTGCGCGGCGGTGCGGGTTCAATTCCGCTCTATCAGATTTTGCAAATTCTCGGGCGAAGTCTTTCTTGAGTGGCCCCGGCGTTCGTCGTTCGCGCGACCCAAGAGGGAAGGGAGGTGTCGGTCATGCCTGGAAGCAGGCGAGCTGAACGATACCTCCTCGGGGGGCGAGAACGCCCGGTGGGCATTGGAACGGGGTATGGAGCTGTCCGGCGCCCAGCGGGTCATGGAATTAATCGCCGCATGCCAGTCACGGTGATCGGAGTAGGCACTGTTTCCTGATTTAAAATCAGGAAAGTTTACGGAGGAAGCATCACGTGCTAGCACGTGACCAGCAGTCACGTGTTGGCACGTGACATTTAAAAGCAGCGGCAAAGGCAGATTCAGCTCCCTGATTAAATCAAAGAATAGACTCCAGAAAGGGTCACGTGCTCACACGTGACCAGGGGTCACGTGTTGGCACGTGACGGTTGAACAGCAGCTAGAAAACAGAGCGCCGAAAGGAGAAGAAAGCTCGTTCCAAGGGGTCGCGTGCCTACACGTGACCAAGGGTCACGTGGTCACACGTGACCGGTTTTCAAAACCTCTCTATTTAACAGAATTAAATTCTGAAAGGGATTCAAATCTTTCCAAAGGAGAATGATTATTTGGAACCGATTGGATTAAAAATCTAAAGGTGATTAAATATCACCTATTCATGGAAAAATCTTGAACTTGGAAAGATTTCCCCTTAAAATCTAACCGAAATAACAAAGGAATATCTTTGGATTGAAAATCCAATGGTGAATAAAATTCACCTAATAATCCAAAGGTCCAAATGAATGATGAATGCAAATCAAATCTCTAATGAATACAAATCAAATCCCTCAATGAATGATTCACTAAAACTAATTGATTCTGCTCCTTCTCCTATAAATGGGAGCCAAGAGATATACAGAGGGAGAGAGAGAGACATACAGAGAGAGAGAACTAGAGCCTTGAGATTTTGGGAAGAATTCGATCCTCTGCAAAAGAAAACCTTAGGTAAGAAGGGAGAGGCTTAAAAAGGAGAATTTAATTCTCAAAGAGTTTAACTCTTATACAAAAAGAAGAACTTAGTTCTTTCTCTAGCAGAGGATCTGCAAAGTGCACATCTCCCCATGAATTGAGAATTTAATTCTCATTGGGTTGAGATCCTGCCATGCAGATCCAAAGCATAAAAGGGGAATGGAAGTTTGAGAATTTAATTCTCACAGAATTATAGGAATTCAATTCCTTTGAGATAAAATTAGGGTTCAACCCTATGTTATGGGAATTTAATTCCTTCAAAATGGACAAAGCCAGGGGTTTAACCCTAATTAAGAACTTAATTCTATTAAAATAACAGGAATTTAATTCTATGATAGAATTTAGTTCTTCACATCTATGAGGAATTTAATTCTTGCAGAAAAGAAATCAGGGTTTAACCCTATCTAAGAATATAATTCTTCAGGAGAAAACATGAATTTAATTCCTCTAAAGTTTATTGCTAGGGTTTAACCCTATGAAGAATTTAATTCTTAAAAAAAAAGAAACACATCTTCAAACAGGCGAAGAAACAGGGTCACGTGCTACCACTGACCCCTGTAAAGATCCAAAGAGAAAAACTTCGAGGCAACGCCTCACGTGCCCCACGTGACCCCTTGGCAGAAGCTCTAATAGACAAACATTTAAATGCCCATCACGTGACAGCACGTGATGCTCCAAAGTATACAATACTTCTGGCAGAATAAAATGAATTGAGGGCACTCTCACGTGCTACCACGTGACCCCTCTTGCCTTAGTGTTTAACACTAAAGTTGAAATCTCTATATCCAGTGTTCAACACTGATTTTCTTAGTGTTTAAACACTAATCTGGAAACCTCTATTTACAGTGCTTAACACTGACTTTCTTAGTGTTGAACATCAACTTGGAAGACCCTGCTTCCAGTGTTTAACACTAATCTGCCTTAGTGTTAAACACTAATTTGAAATCTCCATTGCCAGTGTTTAACACTGATTTGCTTTAGGGTATAAACACTAATTTGAAAGCCTTGTTGCTAGTGTTTAACACTAACTATCTTTTAGTGTTAAACACCAACTTGTCAATCTCATTCCCAGTGTTCAACACTGTTGGTCTCTAGTGTTCAACACTAGCTTCAGCCCAATTGGCTAAGTTTCTAGAGACAAAGCCTCTCCTTCAATGGACCTACAGAAGGCCAATATTCTAAACATGATTGGACTTAGCCCAAGCTGGCCATAAGTCCTCAATCCAAACTTAACTGGGCTAATGGGCTCATAACATAATTAATTGGTCTTGGTCCTAGATTGGACCAAAGACTACTTAATCTACCTTGGTTTAAGGGTACATCTCTTCACTCCTTTGATACTTGGCGTTGTAATTTCTCAACGTCTTCAAAGAGGTGACGGGTCCCGATGACCACATATTGATACGGACTGTGGGGTCCTTAAACTCACGGACTATGAGGTCCTTAACCTTGACCGGGATGTCTTAAAACTAACGCCGGACTGTGGAGTCCTTAAATCCACAGACTACGACATCCTTAACCTTGACCGAGATGTCTTAAAACTAACGCCGGACTGTGGAGTCCTTAAATCCACGGACTATGAGGTCCTTAACCTTGAACGGGACGTCTTAAAACTAACACCGGACTGTGGAGTCCTTAAATCCACGGACTATGAGGTCCTTAACCTTGACCGTGATGTCTTAAAACTAACATTGGACTGTGGAGTCCTTAAATCCTTGGACTACGACGTCCTTAACCTCGACCGCAACGTCTTAAAACTAGCATTGGACCGCAATGTCCTTAAACTACCTATGGACCGCAATGTCCTTAAACTACCTATCGACCGCAATATCATTAAACTAAACAACATGGCTCCCTTAATTGCTCTCTTGTTGGATCTAAACGATCCCGTTAAGTCGATCTTAGTCTAAAAACTAGACTGACATATCCTTAACCGACGTTTAAGTCGATCTTAGTCTCAAACGAGGCTAACGTATCCTTAAACCCAAACCCCCAAACCCAAATCTAAGATAATACGGATTTGGACTAGTCCACGCCCTACGGGCGACGACATAACTCAGTCTCCGTATACAATCCACGGGCAACCAAACACAAAACAAACACACACGACACGAAGTAACCACATGGAGAAGGAGAAAGTTGTTATCGCAATGCGGTAGCGTAATTAACTGCAGGGGCTTGCACCTGCAGGGAAGAGCGTCCCCATAATCAAAAACCCCTCAAGCAAGGGGGAATCTGACGAAGTCTGCTACATCAGCCGCATCCGTTTAAACCTTCGATATATGGTGCCATAAATTAACTTGGCATCTTCGAAGAGGTAGACGGATAGCACCTATTAGCATCTGCCCCGAATCTCAGGCGAGACGCCCACGCCCGTCGCGCCGTCTTTCGGAGGGGAACATGCACGCCGACGCCCTGTGACGCTGGGATGAGCGTGAGTCGGATTGAGGGCCAGACCATGTCCGTCTGTCCTTCTGCGGGCGTCGTTATTCCGGAGAGGGAGAACCGCGGCCTGGTGGGTGTGTCTCGCTGCTTGGACGCGGATGAGGGCATCCACCAGCGATGTGAGCCTGTCTATCCGAGCGGATAAGGCGTTGATGGCGTTAGGAGGGGAGGCGAGCCAATTCTTCCTCTGTTGTGGCGGCTTGTATTTGGATCGTTGCGGTGGTCTCTCGCCATTGGATCGAGGGCGGAAGATCAACTTTTGTTGGTGGAACAAAATTAGTCTTTCGTTCCCACTGACGGCGCCAACCGATGGAGGTCTTAATCTCCTTCAGATGCTGTCCTCCGTCGATCTGTCGCGAGCATTGCTGTACGGTTGAGATTGGATTCGGAGATTGCCTACTTGAGTGTGTGGATCTCAATGGGTTGAGTTTGAGGTGGAAGCCGAGCTACCTGCAAAGAATTCCCGGGATGGGTGACCACCGTAGGACCCTCCGACGATCAAGTTAGCCGAGGAATTTGAGCAGAGTAGTGGCTTATTGGATTCAAGTTGCCTTACCTGAGTCGTTTGAGAGAGGGGTTTTATAGTGGTCGCATGGAGCGAGCAGGTGCGAGATCTTCGTCTTCGGTTACGCCCCTGACGTTACGCGTGCGTGAATGACAGGATCTTTTCATTAATGACGGGATACGCTCATTAATGGGGGGACATGCCAGCATGGGACGCGGGACGTAGGGCGGAGGTTATCTCGCTTTGGCGAGATACGCGGAGCCGTTGGGGAGGCACTAGCGCTCTGCAATCTCGGTTGACCAGGGAAGGCCGAGGAAGCTCGGCACATCAGGGGCTCGGAGACGAACGGGAGGCCGAGGAAGCTCGGCATGCTTGGAGCTCGGAGACGAGCGGGATGTCGAGGAAGCTCGGCACGAGAGATGGCTCGGAGGCGAGCGAGGAGACTGAGGAAGCTTGGAGACGAGCTGTTGGTAGTCTCCTAGATGTGTTGGCTATTGTGCTCTCAAGGCAATTATCATAGTCGCAGGCAGGTGATTATGATGATTGAGGGAGGACCTATACCGGTAGAACAGTCTTACTCGAGATGATAGTATGCTATCTGGTTTGTCTTTATCATCATGTACATACTTTATGTGGTATTACAGATCACTATTACATGTTGATAGAGCCCATAGGATTCTTTCTTGACTACCAGTATTATGATGGCGATCATATACGTAGGAGCTGGGTGATCTATAAGCACATCCTTAAATGTCCCTAGTCGTGGGAGTTTCGAGACTGGGCATCGATACTCCAGAGTAAACTAGTGTATACTGATCTAGACCCCGACGAGGGGCGGTTGCCAGGTCTCACAAGCCATTGGTGTAAGTTTGTGTAACAACTCCATTTTTAATGTACAAAGAATTGATTTAAATTCAATGTATACTTGAAGTATTTATTGTTGCTGATATCTCTTTAAGTATTTATTTCACTCCATAATTACAAGAAGGAGCTTGTAGCTCATTGGTAATACCTTACACTGCTGAACCAAGCCACCAGAGTTCAAATCCCATACCCCACATTATTTTTGTATTTATTTTTTTTTAAATCCTAGAAGCACAACAGTCAAAACGCCATTACTCATAAAACTTGAACTGAACGTAAAAAACTAAATATACCATAATTCACACCTCGAGATTCCCCGGCCCCCGACACCCCGATTTGGCCCGACACGGGCCGGCGCCGCCGGCCGGACTCGGCCGGACGGCCGAGTCGTCAACATAGAAGAGGAGCATCTTGACTTGGTCTTCCCCCCTACACACACTAAATTCCTTAACCGGTTACAGAAAGCCCAATAAATCTCTTTTACTCCAAAGTTTAATGATTTTTAATGATTTTTTTAATATATTTTTACATTTTTTAATTGAAAACCATAACCCTAACCTAACCCTATATATACCCCCCATACCCTCTACCCTCTCATCCTAAATTTTTAAGTCCACTCTCTCAAAATTCCAAGAGAAGTTTGGTACGTTGGAAAACGAGCGAAAGGCGAAGCGCTGACGAAATCGACGGCGAAATTCCGGTGATCGTACTAGGACCTCTCAACGACGATTCGACGCACCGGCAAACCCTCTACTTCCCCCTCACTCTCTAGTGTTGTCCAAACCCGTAAGTCCCTCTTTTCTACCTTTCTTTTCTTTCATAAAAATACGACTTCACAAACCCGACGGAAATCGGAACAAACCGATTTCCGATTCGGTTTTCTATAAAATCTCACTTATCACCAATTCCATAATGCTTAAACATCTTCATGTTGACTATTAATCACTTAACAACTAATTTGAACAAGTTTTCTCACATGCAATTATAGCTTTTGCAAAATATCGTATTCTTTCACTTAAATACCATAATATTTAGTTTTCACATTTAACCCTTTAATATTGCTATACCTTAAAGTAGTTCACGAGGTAATGACCTACCTCCATACACACTCATATGCAAACATAACACGCTACCTTGAAAACTTAGAATACGATAAAACAAGTTTTTACAATTAAATACCATTTTCTTAATAAAACCTTTTCTAAAAGTTTTAGATTGCTACACTTTTAAAATAAATATCTTTTAATAGGAAAATATGATAAGTTGTAGACATCGATCGTTTATCTAAACCTGACTTTGTGGTGTCTAGGCTAGGCAAGTGAGCAAAGGTAACTTTAAAAGGCCCGTCTCACGATTCGTGAGCGGATCCCTCCTTCCTCACTTGTACTTACCTGGCCACAATTGGCGGTGAAGAGGCGATTTGAGGCTTCTAACAACTTATTGTTTAGATCATTTAAAATTAGTCGAGTTGAAATAAGAAACCCTAAAACCTAAAATACGGAAAATCGACTTTTGCAAATAAATACCTTTTACTTTAATAAAACCGTATACTAAAGGTTTAGTATTTATAAATCTTTGCAAAGCGCCACTACAACCCACCTTTGGGGAACCCGTTAGGGATAGTACGGTTTATCGTGCACCCTCGGCTTAGTAGTGCGGATTCAGACCTCCACAAGGAGCATTCGGTCTCGAAAGGTTTAAAATACGATATCTTAAGAAAATGATATTTTTATATAAAATATTTATTGAAATTATTTTTATATAAATATATGTATATTATCATTAAAAGATCTATTTTGTTATAATATAAATATCCCACTTTTTCTAAAAATCACAAGACTAGATTTTTACATTAAGGTACCATGAATTTCAAATAAATCAATATTACAGATAAATGCCTTTATTTATGGAATTAGAATATTTTCACTAAGAAATATCACAAATAAAATTTACACTCATTATAACTATAAAGACGAATAATAAATACTTGGGGGTATCTTGAAAACTATACAAAAGTATTTTTACATAAAACCCGCTCAAGTTTTATAAATTACAATAAGGACCCTAACAATTATAGAACTTCGACTTACATTTCTTTTGGTCTGACTCGGGTTTGAGTCTGATTATTTCTGACTTGAATATGATTCAAGTCAATCTACATTCTTTAATATTCCAACTCAATATGAACACATGAATCCCAGAATCCAGTAAACAATCTATACAACTTGACTGAATCAAACCATGGATATACATCCATTATTCCGTTATTCCATTTACCTGATTATGCAGTTACAATCTATTTACTCATATCATAGTTTTGGTCGGTCATCCAACTTACACAATACAATACAACAATACAATCAAAACACTACGGGGTTTAAGGGGTAGATTGGTGCGGAAGGTGTTAGAAGTGGCACGAGACGATAAGATTAAGACACCTAACCTATATTCCGTTGCTGTTGTACCGTGGCTTAACGGTTCCTTGTACATTCCGTTTGCCCTGGTCTCTAGCATACTGAGACCCCTCTCGTATACACTGGCATCCTTCCGTACCAAGCTACAAACAACAACGTAAATACAATATCCTATAATATTATACTTTAGAAGATAGCTCTTATTTTGTAATTTCTAATTCTTCCTTATCTTTGGGACTTACCGAGCGACCTGTTCGCTGACGACATTCTATTTCTTTCTTCTTTGAATGTCGTCAGGTGTTTTGGACCCGTCAGAGATCGAGCCCACCGGTGAAGACTTGGATCAGTTCCACGAAGACCCCGAGCTCTAGACATTGTACTTTGTTCTACTCAGTATTTTTCATTTCCTGTTATGCCATTGTTTAGGCATCGCTTTTATTTCAGATGTATTTACTTTTCATGCATTGTACAAAAGAATGTTATTAATAAAGTTACTGTTATTTTTATATCTCTTGCCTCTTATGATTTACCTTTATATTGCTTAGATACGCTTAGCGTATTTACTTCACAGTAAATACGTAGCGGACCTCATCGCGTCCCCTTCGCCGTACACCGGGAAGCGGGACGTGATAGTTTGTTCACCTAAGAAGGTATGCAGGTGCTCATTGGGTTATGAGTACACTGGACGGACTCGCCGGGAACCTGCTAGTTGATAGTATACCTATTGTCAGATAGCAGTTCCCAGGTGACATGTGTGCAGGTTGGTCTGTCGACCTGAGATCGTCATTTGTCTCGTGTGAGTTCCCACTGTGCTTTGATTACTACCCTACCACGGCTTAAAGAAGTCGTGCAAACAGGTTTTAGTTAGGTACAGTCCGGAGCTACATGGAGGCAGTGAGCGGATCGTCGGGGATTTGTCTCTTCCGTTATTGGGGGTTGATGCCGCGTAGTGCACGGGTGGCCATCACCAGAAATCCTTGGCCAAGGTGGTCGAGAATACTGATCTAGGATCAGTAGTTTCTCAGGTGGTGATGGGTTTCATACCGACACGAAATGTCGCGTTATTAGGGGTCTGACTTTATCCACCCGTCTAGACTCGATATGCGATACTCTTAGACGAACAGACCGGACTGTATGAATATTATCACTGTCAGGCTCAGTAGGGGTTTCGGGATGAGTTTGCTCGTCGGCCTCCCTTTCGCTCAATACCTGAGTAGCCGTTACGTACAGGTAGTGCCGCCGACGTGCTTGTGGTTAAACCCACTGCCAGCATATTGTCGAGTTTTTAGAGTCCCATACAAAGGGTTTCTCTGCTTAGGGCGAAACGATGTAAAGGTCGTATGGTTTTACGGCAGGGTTCGATCATTTACGTGCAATTATGCATGTATCAGGATTCGGACGGATAATACTAGTGGCTTTGGTTTACACCGGATTCTAGTATTATATTGTTGGATTATTTTCGTCTCATTGTATTCGTATTCTTCGGAATATGGACGAGAGTATGTATATACGGATGATGGGCATTCTTGTAATTTCTTACAAGATTACTTTTAGAAGATTACACCTTATTATGGTTTATACCTTTTTGGATTAAAAGGTTATTGAGGTGTGTGATGAGGTGTTTATTGCATTTTTGGTGGCATGGCTTATTAGTGACCCATGGTTATTTTTCTAAACATGATTAAGTTTTTGTTTGTTGTGAGATTTTGTTGACTTGAGATATTTTTGGTTGACTCTATATATTTTGAAGCCATGAGATATTTATGTGGATGGCTTCCATTATTGCAAATGATTAACACAAAAGAAAATCTCACAACAAATGTAAAAGCTTAGCCATTTTTCTTTCTTGAGTCTCCTCACTCTCATCTTCATGGCTTCTTCTTCTTCCTCCATCCTTCATATCTCATGTGTTGAGAAACCTAAGGTGTCTTGAGACAAATTAATCCATTGCCACACTCTACATCTTCTAAGCTATCTAGTTTAGCAATCTATGTACCCTGGTTATTTCGGATTTAAAGTAGGAGCTCGTTTCACAAACTCTCGGGTGGATCTTCTTCGATGAAGGGAGACCGGAGATCAAACTTGATCATGAAGGCTTCTACGAGCTTGGGAAGGTGGTTGAAGACCGAAGGACACGGATCAACTCGGTATAACCATTCTAACTCCTTAGTTTGCTAGTTAGTGTTAGGGGTAGATCCGGGTAATGGGTTCCGTTAGCGCCGGTTTTTGTAAATTGTTGTTCCGCATTTGGTCACGGATTGATGGTCGGGGCGCTGTCGAAACCCAACAAGATGAAGGTGGAATGTCTTCAGGAGGTCTCACGAAAGGTCGGGTACGTTCACCAAGAATGGGTCCCGGGGATTGTCCCCGATGCGACTCATTTATTCCACGCCCGTAGAGTCCGGGACACGTCATCTGCCACATGCCATAATTTGAGTAGACACCACTTGTGAGCATCATCAGGCAGCGTCAGCGAGAGCTAGAGCGAAGATTGGGAGATTGATCCCTCAAAGCTGGAGATCAGATCTGTGATCGCTCGAGGGGCGCATTCGGCTGTTCATCGTGGGGTTTATGATGGCAAAGATGTCGCAGGTGTGATAAAAGATAGGATTTTTCGGAATTTTTTATTTTGCTAGGCATTTTGATCATTTGGGGGAAAACCCACATTTTAGTTTTGTGGAATTTTTGGAGATGCCCATGATTTAGTTTAGTGTAGGCGATCATTTGATTTGATGTAAGAATTAGAATAACAAAATTAGAACTTTTGTGAAATTTTGGTTTATTAATTTTTGATAACAAAGCTGTTGCAACAAAAAAAAAATGTGATGTTTATAGTTTTGGGATTTGCTTATGGGAGATATACTGTTTAGAGATGACATCTGCAATTATTCGTCAGGTACCTTAATTTCTTTGCCGTATTTAATTAAAGTAATGTGGCCATTGTTCTTTTAATTCTTTTTTCATTTGGTCCCGATCGTAATCTCATATTTAAGGAAAGTAACATGATCACTCTTCTTTCTAAGCTTTTTTCCCTTTGGTCCTGGTTGTAAACTCCATATTAAAGAAAAGCAATGTGGTTATTGTTTTTAGTAAGTTTGTGCTACAGTAGCAGAGATCATAGTAAAAGGGCTCGGTATAACACTAATTGTTTTATGAGGTTTAATTTTAGATTGAGATATTATGAAAGATAAGTACTTTTTATAGATAATTTATAGGAACACCCCCCCACCCCCCCCGCGCCCCCACTTTTCAAAAGATAACTTTATCTGTACTTTAATGTTGCGTTTTTTGCTCTTTTTTGCAACTTCTTATTCCCAAAATACCCATGATTTTGTTTTTATAAAAATTCTGGTCACTTTTTAGTTGCAGGTTGCAGGCTGCAGAGAATTAAATTCATTCACATAGGTGGTATTATCTAATATGT
Source organism: Agapanthus africanus (assembly GCA_030015575.1). Lineage (NCBI taxonomy): Eukaryota > Viridiplantae > Streptophyta > Magnoliopsida > Asparagales > Amaryllidaceae > Agapanthus > Agapanthus africanus. The sequence continues at coordinate 15,747,720 of JASDDO010000014.1, forward strand.
GGTATTATCTTGATATACTAGCACAAACGGAGGGGGTTTCTAGCTGATGATGCTCAATATTGGCGACCTCGCAGATCATGACACGTGGCAGATGATGTGTCCCAGAGCTCAGAAGAAAGGGTCCGCAGGGGCCGACCAGGCCACCCCTGTACCCGGCCCGCGAGCACAAGCTGACTCTCCTCAGAGCCCCTGGAAATTGGCCTCCTTGGCCTCTCAGCTCGTCCCGAGCTGCCACAGGACCAACACCCCTCGGTTCTCTCGCTCGTCCCCGAGTTCCCAGCCGATGCCATCTTCCTCGGTCCCCCAACCGACCGACTCCACCACTCGCAGGCGTAACCCCCGCTCCGCAAATCTCGCCATGCGCAGATTCTTCGCCAGCAACATCCCACGTTCCACGCCATCACGATCCCCATTAACGGGCGATCCCCTCTTTACGCGGACGTGACGTCGGGAGCGTAACTGCCGGCGAGATTCTCACGCCCGCTACTGCGTGCCGCCACCACTATATAAACCCCCATCACAGAGGGGTCAAGTAAACCATTTTTACTTCACTTAGCCATTACTCTGCTCGGATCTAGTACTAACTTGATCGTCGGAGGGTCCTCGGTGGTACCAAACCACCGTGGGACTTCTTTGCAGGTACTCGGCGCTAAACTCCTCAAATCACTAATCTCACCAAAACCCATTAAGATCCATACGCAACAGAAGATCACCACCAAAATCCACCGGAAGATCAACGGAAGACAACATCTGACGGAGACCCGAAAAGGACCTCCATCAGTTGGCGCCGTCTGTGGGAATCCAAACTCCACAAAAACAAAGTTGACCTTCCGATCTCCGTCCGCATGGCGAGCAGCCATCCTGAAGATCCCGGTACCAGCCGTCGCCTTCCACTCACCGACGGCGTAGATGAGCCTCCTCCAGCGACCATCATCAACGCCCTCGCCAGCCGGATAGATCGGCTACAGTCCCTCATGGAGGCACTCATCCGCGTCCAAGCGGCCGGGCCTGGACCCCAGATCGCCGCTCCACCGCCTCCAGAAGGCTCTGCCCCCGTCGGGACGGCTGACCACCAGCAGGCTACGACTCCTGGCCACAGATCTCTCGCGCCGGTACTCCCTGAGGCCCGCTGGGCGCCCCACAGCTCCACACCAAGGTCCGCCGCCAGAACGCCTCACCTTGGGCCTCCTTGCGACCCTTATCCCCCTGAGGAGATGTCAGTCACCTCGCCTGTCCAGAGGCATGGTCGACACCACCCCCCTCGGCGGGGCCGCACAGAAGGGGTTCACATCGGCGGCTCTAGAGCCACCTCGCCCAGGGATATGAGGCACCTCATTGAGAGGAACCGCGGCCGCTCCCAGACGCAGGTCACCCGCAGCAGAGGCCAGGGATCCCAAGGCGCCGATTCCTCGGGATACCACGGTCGACTCGACGCCCTCGAGAAGAAGATCGAGGGCATGCGCCGGGAGGCTCACCTCTCGAGCGACGGGGCCAAGTACGCCTCCGATTCACTCACAAAGTCGTTCACCGAGGGATTGCTCGCCGCCCAGGTCTCCTCGCGCAACAAGCCCCCAAAGGTCTCTCTGTTCGACGGGAAAACCGACCCGAAGGACCATTTGGATGCTTTCATCGCGGGGATGAGCTTCCAGGACCACTCCGACGCCGCCCAGTGCAGGGCCTTCCCGGCCACCTTCATCCGTGCAGGTCGGGACTGGTTCCGGGGGCTCGAGCCTCGCTCAATCTCGACCTTCGACGAGCTGGCTACTCAGTTCCTCGGTCACTTCGTTGGGAACCGTCAGCAGAAGCGCACGGTCGACTACCTCTTCACGGTTAAGAGTGGGGGCAAGGAGACGTTCAAGGCCTACATCACCCGCTTCTACAACGCCCTTCTCGAGGTCCCTGAGCACCGGGATGAGACCGTAATCACGGCGCTCAGATCTGGTCTGAGGCACAAGGAGTGGTTACGCTCCTTCGCATTGGCACAACCCAAGACCATGGCCGAGGTCAAGGTGTGGACCGAGCGCGAGGTTCAGCTGGAATCCGAGGTGAACGCAAACCTCTCCCGAGCAGAACGATCCGACCAGAAAAAGAGGGCTCGGGAGGAGAGGCCGGAGCGTCAGCAACCCTATCACCCGAAGTTCCAGGAGTATACCCCCCTCAACGTCTCCCTCGCAGTATTGCTAGAGGAGGCCCAGAACGAGGGGTTCTTCAAGTTCCCTCCGATCCCGCGTCAGGCCGCGAAGCGAACCCGAGGCCCTTACTGCGCTTTCCACCGGGCACTGGGCCACGCCACGGAGGATTGCAAGCAACTCAGGGACTACATCTAAGAGCTCATCCGATCGGGACACCTCGCCGCATACTTGAGGGACAAACGGCAAGCCGACCGCGAGCAGGAGCATCATCGCCCTCCCGCTGACCTGACCATCGATCAGATCATGTTCGTTTCGGCGGACGACCAGCACGGAACTCAGGGAGCCCCGTACCCTGTGCCAAGCACGGAGGCCAATAGTCCTCCAGGGAGCTCGGGCCGAGCCAACGAAATCATCTACTAGCCTGTACTTTTCTTTTAGGGCAATGTAAACTCTTCCTAGGGTCTGTTGTTAATTTAATAAAGATCAATGGAACATTGCGAAAAAGAAGGAAAAACCTTGTTTATTCAAAAGGTATTATGGGCTCCTCAGCCATACATACAAAAGAAAAAGAAAATTACAACAACGGGGGAAGGGGGTGCAGAGAGCATTGCTCATGGTACTCGGCAAGGATCTCCACCAGCCGAGGCCTCGCGAGATCCAACTTCTCCCTTCGGTTCCCTCCGCACGCGTTGACCCCGAGCCTCAACTCGTAGCACTCGCGGACGAGCGCCTCCGAGCAAGCTAGCCGGTTCGCGGAGATCAGGCTGAAGCGCCTCAGGGACCGCAGTTTGCCCACGGCCTCGTCATAGAGCTGCTCGGACAGGGGGTTGTAAAGCCCCGGCGATGCCCTCCAGATAGAGTACATCAGCAGCTGCAGCAGGGAGGAGCGTCAAGGGAGCAGCCGGCCGAAATGGTCCTCGATACTCCCATAGACCAACTGCACCGTGTCCTCGGTGCAGTTCTGGTCGTAAAGGTACACGTCTTCGAAGTGGATGATGTCGGGATGGTAAACGGGAAGTCTTGCATTTTTTACAACCTTTTTATGAAGGATGGAAGGACCAGTACTCCTTCAGCCTTATATAGCCCACTGCGCCCCAACGGAGCTCAACAGTCGCCCGCTTTCACCCAAAAAGTCGCTGCCACGTGGCGGTCATCAAGCCTTCTCTGGTGGAATCGAAACGACGCGCTCCTAGCGCTTCACCCCCCCCCACATTCAATGCGCATGCTACGCGCACAGTCGCCGCGACCGTTCCTGTTCCCCATGCCTACAGCTGGATGGTCGGGCTACACCTCACGAAGAATTAGCCAAAGCAGCTGCCCTGCTCGACTATACCTGGCCGGTAGCTTCCCTACTCGCAACGCCGGGATTCAAAGCCCTCACCAAGAGGCAACCCAGCAGCTACCCTGCTCGGTCATCCCTGACGGGTAGCTTCCTTACCGCAACGCCAGGGATCAGAAGCAGTCAAGCCCAACCGTCGCTCGGCTATCCCTGGCGGGTAGCTTCCCTACTGCAATGCCGGGAATCAGAAAGTCCTCCCAGAGGCAGTCGAGCCCAACCTTCGCTCGGCTATCCCTGGCGGGTAGCTTCCCTGCCGCAACGCCAGGGATCAGAAAGCCCTCCCAGAGGAAGTCGAGCCCAAGGATCCCTCGCTCGGCTATCCTTCAGGACAAAAGCCCTTGCCAAGAGGCACCAGGCAGTAACCCTGCCCGGCCAAGGGTCCTTGGTAGGCTTCTACAGCCCCTCCCGCGCTAAGGACCAAAGTCCTCCCAGAGGCAGTCGAGTCCTTGCTCGGCTATCCTCGGCTGGTAGCTTCCTACCACAACCGACATGGATCAAAGTCCTCGCCAAGAAGCACTGGGCAGTAACCCTGCTTGGTCCCCGTCCTGAAGGATCAAAGCCCTCGTAAGAGGCAACCGAGCAGCTGCCCTGCTCGGTCAACTCCGGGCGGTAGCTCTCTACCCACGACGCCAGGGATCAAGGCCCTCACAAGAGGCACCCGAGCGGCTGCCCTGCTCGTTCATCACAGGCTGGTAGTTGCCTACCCACGACGCCAGAGGTCAAAGCCCTCGCCAAGAGGCAACCGCGCAGCTTCACTGCCCAGTCATCCTTAGTGGGCTTCTTACAGCCCCTCCAACGCTAAGGATCAAAGCCCTCGTAAGAGGCAACCGAGCAGCTACCCTGCTCGGTCGTCCCTGGCGGGTAGCTTCCCTACCGCAACGCCAGGGATCAAAAAGCCCTCCCAGAGGCGGTCGAGCCTGAGGATCCCTCGCTCGGCTATCCGTCAGGACAAAGGCCCTCGCCAAGAGGCACCGGGCAGAAAACCTGCCCGGCCAAGGGTCATTGGCCGACTTCCTACAGCCCTTCCCGCGCTAAGGACCGAAGTCCTCGCCAAGAGGCGCCGGGCGGCAACCCTGCTCGATCCCTGTCCTGAAGGATCAAAGCCCTCGCAAGAGGCAACCGAGCAGCTACCCTGCTCGGTCATCCCCGGCTGGTGGTCGATGCTCGCATTGCCAGAAGTCAAAAGATGGCACCCCCCATGGGGCCACCGGGCAGCCTCCCACTCACGCTCGGCACAAATACGGCGAACAGCGCTCTGCCCGTCACCCGCAGAGGATCCGAGACCCCAGTGAGGGGCATCAAGTCTATCCAGGTCTAAACGATCTCCCCTCGACTTCGGGGCCCATGGGGATACCTCCTCGGCAGCGCTCGGCATGCTCGTCAGCAAGTGATCGAAATCAACTCGACGGACGATCGCTAGATAGATGGCCAACCTGACATGAAAACACAACGGTGCAAGCAGAGATATCTTACGAGCATTCTTCACAAACAGATGGTATAGCGCGATTCGATGAAACCAAAGAAAATTTTTATTACTACCAAAGACAAAGGATTTACAAAGGGTATTTTTTGGGGCTCCCCAGCCTTACAAGATCCAAAAAACAAAGAAATAAAAGGAGGAAGACGGGAGCTCTAGACCTCGGGGCCAGGTGCGACCTCGAGGTCCTCAACATCCACCACATGACGCGCAGGGTCCTCGGCGGTTTCCTCGCCAGGAACCTCTTCCCCCTGCTCATCGGCGTCCGCGAGGGGGAACTCGGCCCGGAGATCTCCGTCGGCAAACTCCGGCATCCGGGCCTTAACGACATCGAGGGCGTCGTGCCAGATGCGGGTCGTAGCCACGGCCAGGTCATTATAGAAGTCCTTCGACTTCTTATTGTTCTCCACCGCCTTCAGTTCGGCCGACCTGGCCGCCTCGGCCGCCGCCCCAAGCTCCTTCCGGAGGGTCTTCACCGTCCTCTTCAGGTTGCTGGCAAGCACCTGGGCATCCCCGAGCTTGGCTTCGGCAATCACGGTAGCCTCGCGGTGCCGGGCTATCTCCCGTTTCCCGGCCTCCACCTCGCCTTCCAAGGTGGCAACCCTCGCCGTCACCGACTCCAGCTCCCGCCTGGAGCTCTCTTCCAGCGAGGCGAGCCGGCCCGCAGCCTCCAGCGCCGGGGCTACCACCTCGGCTTTCATACGCAAGGCGAGGGCAACGTGCTGGAGAACCTGGGAGATACGAAAGAGATCAGAAAGATGAAGGAGGCACCGAATCTCACGATGAACCAAACACTTACCTGCACGGATTCTTGGGCGATGGACACCATCTGAGCCCTGAAGGTCCCCCCGGGAACTCTACCCCCGGCCGAGGCCTCTATCTCATGCAGAAGGCTATCCGCAACGGATAGCCCCGATGGCACCACGAACCCGAGGCCCCCTTCCTCCACCACGATCGGCGAGGACCGGCCCCGGGAAGGTCTTTGGGAGCTCCTTTTGAGCGGCTCCGTGGAAGAGCCGATTTCCTCCTCCAAGTCCGGGTCCTCCAGAACCAAGGCCCACTTCCGGCCCGACACTCTGCTGGGACCCGGGACAGGATCCGCCCCCGAACGCTCACGGGACGCCACCACCGGAGCAGTAGGAGCCGGGGCGGGCTTCGCGCGAGAAGAGTTGGTGCCCCCAGCCTTCGTAACCTTCCTCGGCTGGCGCGTGGAGGCTTTAAGCGAGTCGAAGTCCATGGATCCTGCACAAAGAAAATACCCAACAAGTCAGCAACACGAGCAAAACACAAGCCAAAAGGCTAGCCTGACTTACCGACGAACTCAACGGGGTTGAGCCCGGCCCAGCTCAGGACCCTCTCAAACAGCAGCACGTCAGGTCGAGGGATGGGCTCCCACGACGCCACTCTCACCGCGGCGGGATCATTGGACTGGTTCCCCGACAAACATTTCTCCCTCGACCACTTCGTAGGCACAGGCCAATCCTCGCCCTCAGGAGGGGAAACGAAGAAAAATTTCTTCTTCCAATCATGAATAGAAGAGGACAAGGCCACGACCCCGGTCCCGGCAGCGCCCCCGGGCCTCTTTCTGAAAGAGAGATAGACCCATCTCGGGTCGCCCGCTCGACCACCAGGGTGGTTTTTGAAGACAAGAGAAGAATCGAGAAGGGAGAGGCTGAAGGGAACCGCCTGTAACTTCAGGCGGATCAAGAACCCGAGAAGGATCCTCCACGAGTTCGGCACTAACTGGCCGGGGGCCAGACTGAAAAAATTCAGCGCGGCGACGACCTCGGGAGAGAAGGGCAGGCGCATTCCGCCCCAAAAAGCTTCCAAATACAGGGCGATTTCCCTTCCCCGTACTTGATCCGCCCTCTCTCCCTCCTTGGCCAGTCGGAGCGTGTAACACGAAGGGATGTGGAAGCGAGCCCGAGCATTGGCGAGCTCGTCCTCATGCCTCACCCAACACGAGGAACTGGGGGCCGCATCTGCCTCCTCCCTGGGGGCTGCCCCCGCCGCACGATCCCGGGGAGAGGATCCGACCCCCGCTCCCCGGGGGGACTCGGACACAACTAAAGGGTCCCTAGAACCTACTTCTACAACATCTACTGACTCTACAAAGGAAGACATCTAACCTTGGAAAAGGGAATCTTCGGGAGCCAGAAGCGGGAGAAAGAAGACGAGCGCCGAGCAACCGGAACTTAGAAGAGGGAAATATGAAGGAGTAGGGGCCCAAGGACGGGCCCCACCCCTGTTTATTGCTGCAAGCGGCCTCATCCAACGACGCTCGTTATCTCCCGCCGAAACGACTCCTCGCATCCAGCGGCTCCGATCGCTCCACGTGTCGATCCTGCGCTGGACCGCATCCCATCAGACGTCGCAGGCCTGCGTACGTCGCGTCGGCCAATCGACACTTGACGCGTGGACCGTCGCTTCAGTGGCAGAGTGCACAAACCGGCGCATCTTCTTTAAATGCTGAGATCTCGTCCTGATTCGTTAGCAGAAAAGACAACTGACAGCCCGATGACCCGTCCCGACAAAGCCTTAGGAAGGAGCTCACCTCGGGAGGCCTGGCAGTCCACTCCTGACCTGACCCGCTAGCTGGTCGGGACAAGAGTGGGGGGCTAATGATGATGCTCAATATTGGCGACCTCGCAGATCATGACACGTGGCAGATGACGTATCCCAGAGCTCAGAAGAAAGGGCCCGCAGGGGCCGACCAAGTCACCCCTGTACCCGGCCTGCGAGCACAAGCTGGCTCTCCTCAGAGCCCCTGGAAATTGGCCTCCTCGGCCTCTCAGCTCGCCCCGAGCTGCCACAGGACCAAGACCCCTCGGTCCTCTCGCTCGTCCTCGAGCTCCCAGCCGATGCCATCTTCCTCGGTCCCCCAACCGACCGACTCCACTACTCGCAGGCATAACCGCTGCTCCGCAAATCTTGCCATGCGCAGATTCTCCGCCAGCAACATCCCACGTTCCACGCCATCATGATCCCCATTAACGGGCGATCCGCTCTTTAAGCGGGCGTGACGTCGGGAGCGTAACTGCCGGCGAGATTCTCGCGTCCGCTGCTGCGTGCTGCCGCCACTATATAAACCCCCATCACAGAGGGGTCAAGTAAGCCATTTTTACTCCACTAAGCCGTTACTCTGCTCGGATCTAGTACTAACTTGATCGTCAGAGGGTCCTCGGTGGTACCAAACCATCCCGGGACTTCTTTGCAGGTACTCGGCGCTAAACTCCTCAAATCATCAATCTCACCAAAACCCATTGAGATCCACACGCAACAGAAGTCACCACCAAAATCCACCGGGAGATTAACGGAAGACAACATCTGACGGAGACTCGAAAAGGACCTCCATCACTAGCAAATTGCCCTACTTTAGGAATAATTCTTGTTTGCATGTATGCTTTGTGCTTAAATGACTAAATATGTTTAGAACATGTACATAATTTTATTGTTAACCTTATTAAAATAATACATATAATGGTTCCAGGAATTTTTTTTTGCAGAATTTGAGACCTAAAATACCACAATGTTGTCCAAGCACCGACGGGAATTTGATGAAAAGATGTTGGGACGCCAACCCAGAGAGACGTCCTGAGATGGATGAGGTGGTGAGCATTTTGGAGGGTATCGACCCTTCAAAGGGAGGGAGGAGGCATGATCCCTCGCGATCAGATGCATCACGGGTGCTTCCCCTGCTTATCAAAGCATCAACGTGGGCCATGATCCATTTCTTGCTTCCTCGCTTTTCATGATATGCATAGCTTTATTTTCTTTTCTTCATAATTAGTTAGTTGACCGCAGATTCATTTCTCCTTTTTATTCATTTCTTGAGTTCCGTGTGTGAATAATTGATCCGCAGCTGCGTTTCTTACTTCTTTGGATGGCCTACCTATGTATATATCATAAACATTAATAGTACGTGCACTCGTTTCTTCTTCTTCTTAGCCCGCTGGATCCGAATTGGGACCAGATATGCTTTCTTCAGGTTTAACAAACTATCTATAGAGAGATCATGAGACAATCATCAATATATCTCTCAGAAAGACCGAAGACGATGCGATGAATTAATAAGAAACCAGAGTGAAACTTACTGATTTCAAAACTACATTTGTACTTTTGTTAACCACTGTCGGTTCTGTACATTTTCTCTCCATAAACTACATTTGTACTTTTGTTAACCCAAAGAAGCAGTTCCAACCAAAAGCTCAAAAATCAAAACCTTACAAAGAAAAAGCAACTGCGGTTATCTGTGAGTTTCCCAGTGAACCAAAAATTAATTTAGCTGCCAGCTTCTGAAAATGTCTTGTGCTTGAATCTTTCAACATCATCACGACGCAGGGTTGTTTTCTTCAAACTTCAATCAATTCATGTGCATCGGCATCATCGGCATCATCAGGTGAGTTGCATGAAGGTGATTCTACTTCACTTCCACTCTGCAGCCTAGCATTTTGAAATTCTTCGATTAGGAGGTCCCTTATTCTCTTTCTCAAGCCAGAAGCCTCTTCGGACTTGAACCACTTGCGACCAAACTACCAGAACATGAAGTTAAGATTGAGTGGTGTATAGTAAAAAAAAACGCTGAAAGAAAAGTTTATGAAGATTTGGCTAACCATTTCAAGATCTTTCCTTTTAAGCCTTTCAGGTGCCTCGTTGATAAAACGCTCCATGAAGTAAAGAACAAAAAGACCACAATCGTACTCGTTCTTCTGCTGAGGTACCTAGTTGAAGGAGAGGAAATTATTTAGAAAAATAAGATGCGACAGAATAATACCATTTAAGCTTGTCTAACCTAACTTAGATCTGGCAACTTGAATTTGAAAAAATCAAAATATCAAAGGCAATAACCTTTTTTTCCCTTTTTTCTTTTCTTTTTTCCAATTTTTTTTTTTTGGGGCGGGGAGGGGGGGTTAAAGAGCATTTAAAAGGGCGAATGAGATCCAAGGTAAATCTTCATAATAGAGGTGATACAACTAATCATGCCCAAAATGAGCCATGGAGGAAATTTCTCAGGATTTGTTAGCTATCAGCTTTCTATTAATAAGAATTAAGAACCATTTCTTTGTAATGAAGAACCTAAACGGTTAAGTATTGATGTTCTAATGTTGAAATAGGAATAAAAGAAAATTGTCAATAGTTAATGTAAGAACTCCTACAAGAAAACTCTCATCACTCCAGTTTACAAATATAAAACATCAAAAAGGTCATTTCTACAACTGAAAGAGGTGGTGCTATCTATAGAAAATCTGTCATTTGCAACACACACGTCTCTTCTTTGCAAATTAATAAGAAACAAACCAAAAGAACTTGCACCTTCTAACAGCAGATGACTTTCCAGTTAAATATTTCAGTGATACTTGAACAAAAACACATTACTTAAACTAGTTGAACAAGGAATTTACCATTAACTTTTTCTTCTCGATCCGACAAGGTAGATTGTACCATATCCATTCTGCAATAGGAAGATCCGAAAGAGGAACATTTTCGTTTACGTAGTTCCATTCTTCTTTCAGGAAACTATAGTGCAAAAGACCAGCTTGTTTAGTCAAATATATATAAATTACAATTAAGAAAATGTGTAACGAACTAACTGTAAAAGTGTTATTCTGAACTAATATCATTCAAAGACGAGAAATGAGATTGGGGATATAGGGGAATAGGTGGTATTGGGGAGTAGACGAGAAAAATCCATCATTATATTAAATAATAATAATAGGCTCTAGTAGTTTACCATTCCACAACTTCAAAGATGGCGTCGCTAGTATGCATCCCCAATGAGTCGAGATGAAGTACAATAGGACCTGATTCATCTTCCTCCGCTGGGATGCAGATAATCACCAAGCTCCAGTGCATCCTGATCATTTAAAAACACGCCGAATGTCGTGAAAGACAATTGCGTTAATAATGTACATAATAATTGACGAGGATCAACAGCAGCAACAGCAACGATAGAAGCATCCATCGCAATTCTTTTTGCTACATGAACTATTTTTCTTGAATCGGAATTGTTAAGGGCATTTCCTCTTGACATTACATATTTCTTTAGGTCTACCTCTAAGTATATTGTTCAATAGGAGTGAGTGGAGGCGGAGGATTCAGGTGTGCTCGACCCGGCGTGATTCTCATGATGGTTCATGTAGCCTAGCCCATATGCTTGGGATAAAAGGCTCAGTTGTTGTTGTTGTTGTTTAGGTCTGCCTTTATTACTACTATCCTTTATTGTTCCTCACTATGACCACATCACGCATCCAACATAAGGAGAGAAAAAAAAGGAAAAGGAAAAAAGATTGTGATCCTATCACTCCTTACTAACAACTAAAAAGACAAACAACAACTACCGCAGCAGCAGCAGCAGCAGCAGCAGCAACTACAACGACAAGCCTTCATCTAAAACTTTTGGCTCTGTTAAGAAGCACCTCCTCAATTAGATCGACAAGCATATATATTTTTAAACTGCCTCCATCCCTAATCGTTTCGGCTTGTCTGTAGTTCATGTTTCACCATTAGCTGCAATTCCGTCACTTCTAACTGGCTCATTTATCTATCAACCTTCCTAGTATTTCCATACCATTTCAACTAAAAAGCATACTTATAAAAGAAAACATTACTCAAGGAGTGTCAATCCCAAGTAGTTGAAACGATGCTTATTTTGCAAGAGGAAATAGCCAATATGTTAGTAAGGGATAAAACCAAAATGAAGAAAATATATCAATAAGACCTTCAAGGCTAAAAGCACACTATATATAAAATATAAAATTTCAAGGGGAACTCTACACCATGGATCATGTTAGAATAGACTAAAGCTTGAGGACCATTACGAGAAATCATACCCTATTATGACAAAAAATTTGATCCCTCTGTCAAGAACATAAAATTTCCTGCGAGAATTAAAATATCCCAACAGCCTACAATATTGAAAAGATTCATGTGAAACATGATAAATGTCAATGCTTCTCGTTAACTGAACTCATATGTTTGCTAAATCGTGTGGGGCCTTCATATAGAAACTGTCTCATTACTAACTTGCAATAGAAATTAATCATCGTTTCCAATTGACAAATTACATAAAACGACAAAGGCACTCACTGTCCATGAATTGGCAAAAAGATGTAAGCCTTTTGAAAAATATTCACACCTCTCCACCAACGCCTCAATTTTAAAAAACCAGCATTCCTATCACCCTGCATATTGCACAATATAATATTCAGTAAACTTTGGAAGACAATGAGCAGGAAATGGTTTCTGCAAAATTGTTGTTTGTATCTGATAGATGAAAAGAAAAAACAGGTGCAAGAATTTAGAAACGTGCAGAATAAAATCATTTACACTAGTCCTTAAATGATGCCATGAGAAAACAAATACCTATAGAAATATCAGCAAGGCTATTACTTAGTTATATAGAAAATAATGGAGGAAAGAGGCCATAGAGCATCCACCGTTTTATTCGATGATCGGCACACATCATCATCATCTTTATCATCCAAGATATGGATACACAAAATTTCATGTGTATCTACCATTTTTTCACCGTTGAATTAGCAATGTAAAAAGTGCTATTGTCGGTAAACCATTAATTTTGCACCCACTAAATCAACGGTGAAGAAGTGGTAGAATCATATAAAATTTGGTGTATCCACATCTTTGATGATAAATATGAAGATGATGAATGCCGATCGTCGAAAAAAATCATGGAGGGTATATGTTTTTGACATCATAGGAGGAATTTCCCTCATATGACTATCATATAAATATAATTCATATGAAGATTTAGCATTAACACTGCAATATCAACGATGATTGTCGAGTCATGCTAAGGACTTTACTCAGTTTGAGCCTTATGGTTTATAAAAGCACCATCAATCTGCAAAATTGAAAAATGAGTTGAATTCTAATGAGATAGGTCACACCGATTATACTCATCACAATTTTCTCCTTAATATATTAGTTAAAATGACAGGAGAAAGAGAGTGATGTACTAACGAAATTCCATTCTTGACAGATTATATGAAATGTGATGTTTTAACATTGGAAGATTTAACGTCATTTCATTTGTTAAACTACCATACCTTGCATGAAACAGCTTCGTGAAGTTTCTTGTAGAAATATGTGTTAAAAAATTGATACTCGCCTCTTGGCAGGCCTATTGGAGATAGTGGCCTTTGAAGATAGCTGCCCAAGAAAAGAAGGATTTAATCCTGTCGAACATATATTTTAAAAAAAAGATCCATGCCCACAAAGTTTGAACTGCAGAACAAGGAGGTGTGAGAAATAAAATCTAAAGGCATGTACAAAATTTCATTTGCAAGATGCTTTTTACATAGCAAGAAATAAACGAATCTCTAATCACCATTCGAATTATGCAAATATTGTTCAGCCAAAATTTTCATCATCAGCATAGTGCAGCCATAGGAGAAAAGCCGCACAGATAAGCAAAAACTATCTTCATACATTTAAAATTTAAGTTGGATTTATGAAATTCCACTGTTAAAGAAAATATGTAAGATATAAATATAAAATGCAGTGAAGGAAACAATATGTTGCATCATCATGCATAATATGTACTCTCTCCCCACCCCCCTCTTGCCTATTAGTAAGCGGGCCTTCGATTCCACCGGGGTCTGACGGTCTCTGAGAGGGGGGGAGAATTACCTCACTAAAGAAAAAAAGCCATTCTTCCGGGGCCGGTCTATTGTCTCTATCCGAGGGTTCCTCCCGTACTCCAAAAAGGGAGGGAAGGAACCGAAGGGTGAGGGGCAGTGGATCTGGACCGCAAAGTAAACAGAAAAGCAAGTGAAGTGTGGGCACCGAGTGCAGCATCCTAAGGAATACAACGAATGCTTTCATCAACTCAGTATAAAAGAAAGACAGAGGGACTCGCTTGGATTTCATTTGATAGAAACTTTCTTTAAGGACAGAGAGAGGGGAAGCTAGGGGTAGGAATACTATCGAGGAGCCCCGTAGAAGAGGCGTCCTCAAAGTCAGGGGGTGTAAAGGTGAAATCCCAAGGAGTGGGAGGAAGATCAAGAAAGGCGGGACTCGGGAGATCACCTCTACACACCCGGACTCTGAGGATGCCTCTTCTACAGAGCTCCTCGATGGTATTCCTAATCGAGAGGTCCCAAGGAGGCGGACGAGTGCGACACGGAACAGCCGGATGAGGCTCAGCCTCAAACGCTCCGCTAACATAGCATCAAATCCGGAAGATTCTTACAGGGCCAGTCTAATATCCCATCTGAGGGGTCTCCCCGTACTCCTAAAAGGGGGGGGGGACCCCTCGGATGGGACATTAGACCGGCCCTTGGGAAGAGTGAGGGCAAAGACTCTAGCTATGACTTTGATCTAGTTTAGTTTCCATCTTCCTCTTTCCAATCTTTTTTCTAGTCTTGATTTGTCACAACTCCTACTTACTTCAAATCTTCAATCCGAAGAATCAGCACCCCATGATGGGGGCGGTTCCTAACTCATAAAAAGAAAGCGGAAGAACCCTGTAAAAACTGCTTTAAGTACCGTTCAGTATTTATCTATTGAGCCTCAAAGTTTATGTTGTTATGTGATCACTGCATCAAAAAGAAAGTCTGAATTTTCCACGGAAGCCGGCTCGAAATATTTGATCTTAGGTGCATTTTCCTCTGGAATATTATTGTTCGGGTGCGACCGGACTACTACCGATCAATTTTTTGAAACTTATTTATAGACTTGTTTGTAGAGACCCCCTATTTAGTTGTCTATCTAGGTCAATCGATCTACTTCCACATAGCCATGAGGAAGCTGTCTCAATCTCCTACATGCGAAAGATGTCTGAGACGGGTCCTATAGGGGTTCCCCTTGGTCCAATTCCACGACGGAGAGTCGTAAAGTGAATCTCTCTCTCTCTCTCTCTCTCTCTCTCTAAAAAGGAGCGAACAATATGTACTTATAATACCGAATTAGCAATTATGTTACAGTATTCACAAATTTGTGACTAAAACGCAGAAAGGAAAATGAAGAATATAATCATGCAAGCAATATTCTGGATATATTTATTTATTTTTTTGAATGAATATTCTGGATATATTTTCGCTACATATATACACACATTTGGCATCAGAGAAATAAAGGAGAGATATGCAGGTTAGATTCTAACTCTCTTGTCAGTCTACACTTTCATGATATTATTGCATGCCTGCAACAAAGAAAACTATAGATCCTCATGCTGTGCAGAAGCAGCAGCAGAACCACAGCAAAGCAAAATCAAAGATACACAAGCCCCAGGATTGGAAGAAGATTTGTGGACAATCAATTTACCCAATTGGATTTGCACTGAGGTTACTTGGAACACCTAGCAAATGCTGAGGAAGAGGTGTAATATATCAAAGGATGATTCAAAACCCTTTGTCCAATAACTGCATTGCATGATAACGGTGGAAGAAATACAACAGTACTTGGATAATTCTAGCACTCTCAAGGTCCAAGCTATATATATATGAGCAAACCAAAAGCATCCATGCATGGCTAAACGAAGGTGCCTAGACAAACAAGTTCATTACACGATAGAAGGTTGTATTAATTGTATAGCTCCATCACTGAGGTATTACCCATCTCGGTAGACCATTCGATGTTTATGTGCTAGAATGGTGTGAATTCAGTCTCATAAAAGTTGTATTTAGTGGTATGCATGCAACAAATTCTATATTAGAGACTTAGAATGGGTTTTTTTCTTAATAAAGACGGTGGGAAAACCCCAGGCGTTCCATTGAAAAGGCTTAACATAACATTACCAGAAAACACAGAAAAAAAAAGTTCATTGTAGTTATGTAATGGCGTTAAGGCCCTTAACATACTAATAAGTCGAAAACAGAGTAGTGCATAAGGAGATTATTTAGTATATACTGTTCCAATCGGTACAAGAGACTGCATCAACTGTGGGCCAAAGTTCTTCATTTAGTAAAGGGCTTCAAGGAATGGAAAAAAAATTGTATACTCACCGAATATAAAAGTTCATTATAGGTGATATCAAATATTGTTCAGGATCTAAGCACTTGATGTCTGAGAAAGAAAGGTCAATGCGATCTGGGTCATCCCTGCAAAAATTAAAAGGGCTTTTAATGTTCAAGTTAGAGCAGCAATCCTGTCTAGTAAACAGTACTATATAATAATATCCATCATTTTGAAAGAAAGCACACCTTGAAGGGTAATGAATTTTGGCCTCCTTCCTGAAAGAAAATGAAAAGATACACGCTCAGTAATAGAAAATACAATCCCCACACGGTAATATAGTTTATTTACCGATAAAAAGAAAACAGAATGTATAAAAAAATAGAGTTTCTTTGAAAAGTAAATCACCAATCAGTAGGAACATCTTCTGATATTGTTTGATTAGGCTTTGCTTCTTCTTCTTCTTCTTCATCCAAAACAACCACATCTTGACCCTGCCCAAGATTGGAAGAGTCAGCTATGTTTAATCAAAGAGATTATGTTCCAGGCCATGTCAGTTTAAAAGGGGGGAGGGGGTACCTTTCTTAACCTTGGATTTGAAGTATGATTCTCTTTGGAAGCTTTGCTCCTAATTTACAATAACAAACATGTTTGAAAAATAATGTTGTAAATATAAATAAAAAAAAACATGCTTATTAACACCTCACATTGACATTGACATGAATTGAAACAGTTGAAAAGGATGCAACAAGTGTTTATTCTATAGAGGAGATGAACATTAAAGGAGCTGAGATGAAAAAGAGAGGAAAATGAACTTATGTAGCAGGCCCCAAAAACTCACTTTGAAGTGTTGTACATAGGACAATATCTTCTCAACCTGCAGATTGCATTATCATGTCAACAAAATGAGGCTATTACACTCACTAAAGTACTGAAAAGGAGAAACTATTATTTCCTCTATTAAATCTTGCCAAAAAGTTGCTGTCTATACAAAGTACAGAAAAGATGTTACTTTTCCCCCAATCAAAATGTTGCTTACAGCTTACGACATAAGCCGCTGCTGATGAAGTTCTGTAAGAGTTTCTATTTTCTAAGCTCAGATCCCAAAGGACACAGAACATATGAGTGTAAAACTAATAATTTATATTGAATATCATGTGATAAAATACGAAATGTAAGATAATAAATTCATCACAACAATATCATCAATAGGAACAAACTATATTTCGGGATATTCACGGCTCTACTACTAGTTTAGCGGTAAGGTAATTTTAATTGAGTTGGAACATTAGAACAAATATGTCAAGAAATTATTTCTTATAAAAATAGTAGAATACTAACTGTTGAAGCCACTAGTTCGTATTTGTCAATTATATCATATGCAATTGAAGTAAAGCAAGTGGTGGTATGGCAAATATTGAATGTGAGAAAATAGCAGTGCAATTATTTTTTAAGAAAAAACCAGAAAATGATTACCTACTAGAAATGATATTGGACAAGCTTCTTCCTGCGGGAGAAGTTTCAGCGACCTTGCAATCATTATCTTTGCTCGCGCTTTTGAAAGGCAATGGTCTATAATTCATCTTGGCTTGCTGAGAAGAGTTTTGTCTTATATTCTCGTGCGGCTGTTGTTTATTTTGTTTTCCAATTCCTGTTGAATTTTCGTTATTATCTTGAGCAATAGATATCCATCTTGTATTAGATGTAGGATCAGCCTGATGAGAGAAGGGAAAAATGTATTGGCGAGAAATATAAACAAAACATGAAATACATACATGAAAGGTTAGTATCATTTTACCCTCTCTTCTAATTTCCTGGAGAACAATGTTGCAAATGAAGACTGCTGAGGCTTTGTTGCTGTGTAAGCGCTGGAATTGTTGCATGAGCCTGCAATTTTGGAAGGCTATATGAACAAGCAAACAATTGTTGGGTAAAGACAAAGATAGCAATAGAATTATGAAATAACTATAGGCAAAGACACAAATAAGTCCCAAAAAGAAATACAGGATAAAAAACACAGTCTTTAATTATGAAAATCTATTTACAACTCACCAGATGACTCTATAGCTTCAGATTGTCCAGCCCTCTCGCTTTTTTCAGATACCTGCAGCACAAAGCTGTGTTGGTACAGTTGAATTTCTCTGCAGGAAACATTTGTATGGGAGTTTGATGATTACTTCTCCCTTGACAATACTTAGGTGAGAATTAAGAGTATTTTAAATCGTTTTGACGTTTCCCTCTAAGTGAGCTTATATGTCTGCTTATCTTGCTATCACTCGAGGGAAATCTCAAGGTCCTTCCTTCTTCAAGCATTGTTTCTACATAATTATCTCGTGTGCCTACGGATCTCCCCCGACAAAAAGTTTATTTTAGCAAGAAAATGGATGCGCGTCTATTTATAGCAAGCAACGGCTTTCGCGCTAGGGCTGGATAGTAGTTGACTTGCCATTGCTCGTTCGCAACGGCTTTCGCGCTAGCGCGTTCATCTCTTGCTTGGTCGCCTACCACTATAGGCTTTCGCGCCCGGGCGTGTCTTTGCACTATTGCTCTTGTTTCGATAGCTATTTCTTGTATAAATTTCTTCAACTGCCTTATAGTTGAACATAACTTCCTATAGGAAATATGTCGCCTTTCCCTTAAATTACTTCACTACGTCAAAAAATTTCCTCCTAAAATCTAGAATCCAAATAGACAGCATTACTTATCTCTTCCTGCTGCAAATAAACGATCATCGCATCTCTTCTCCATTTCAATAGTAGTAAATTAAATATCATTCTTCATATCAAAAACCCATTACTCAAGCTCAAACAAACCCTAATATAATTCTGCCACAAACCAACATCGCAAATTCAACAAAAGATTTGAAATTTATCCTATCTTCAACCATTTCCTCAGAGACCAATTACCTAAAATCCAACAAAACCTCAAAAAAAAATTATACCTTTCGAAACTTTCTGCGTTGTCGCCGATCAAGCTCCTCCTGACACTGACGAAGGCTTCCGCGTAGCTTTGCGCCCTTATCGGACAAGTTGTTGCTCAATCCTGAAGCCAACGTCGAGCAAATTCTTTGAATCTTTGATTTGATTTGATTATCGTTGAGATTGGCTACTAGGCTCGGATCGCTTGGGTTCTGAACAACCTCCACTTCAAGCGTCCGTGTGTTACAATCTTTGGAAGAGAGAAGATCATCCCAATCGAGTCTGAGAGGAGCTTTCCTCATTTAAATAGGGGGAAATTCGCTGAAAAAGGAGAGATTTTTATTGGAGAAGAAAGAGGAAAAAGGAGATTTTGGGAATTTTTTGATCCAAAATCGCTCTAAAGTTAGTCTATTTTTGCACTTTAATACTTTATAGTTATTTTTCATGAAAAAGAAAAAAAAATTTAATAAAATAAAGGATGTGTCAGAGTTACAACTAGACAAAACTATCCGATTTATCGGTTAAGCATTTTTCTTTTGTTCACACTATATTTGGCTTGAGATCAGGATACGGGCCAATGCCAAAAAAAACACTTATTTTGTCCTTAATTTATTAGAAATGTTAAAATAGTTTTAATGGTAGTTTAAAAATATTTTTTTGATTTTTGGCCCTACAAGGCAGTAATATATATTGATTTTCAAGGAGTTAAAGCTATGTGCTACACAATATTTGTAATTCTTATGTATTTTGATTGTGTTTATGAATTATTACAAAATCAACAAAACTCGTAAAGGCATACTCTTCAAAAACAAAAAAAAATGATGGTTTTAAATATGGGGTCAATTAATGGAATAATTACAAAATGAAAATAATTTATAAATTTCATTCAAGGAAATTTCTTTCTGGTCCTACCATCTTTTTTTTTCTCTTTCTGAGGGCAAAAAGAGAAAAATAAAAAACACGAAAATATATATGGACAGCTGGCTAGCTAAGGAAAGGGCCCTTGGAGCCAAGACTGGCCAGAAGTCATTTTCTCAACAATTTCTAGTGCTACAGAAAGGGCATGTTAGTAAATAATAAATTGAGAAATGAATAAGGGAGTTAATTGCTCTCAATGATCCTAAGCCACCTTTTGCCGAAAGATGCAAAGAAAAAAGAAAGGTGAGTCAGCCTCCTTTTTCCTTTTTCGAGAGAATTAAACAAATCAAAATAATATTGTAAAGATAGTTCAGTGCTCGATATGAATTGTTTGCAGAGAAATGAAAACAAAAAGGAAAATCAGATGCATGAACAAAAGACCAAAAAAGGGTCTCATAATAACATAGCTTGATCTTGCAAATATGCGACCTTTTAATAAATAAATCTATTCCCAGAATTAATACACAAAAAATGGATACTCTCATGCATGAACAAAAATAATCTAGCTTAGACCGAAATCTTATAGCTCGGGTTGACAAGGTTGTCGAGGCCTGAGACCACCTGAATAGATTCAATCACATCGCCCACTTTAAGATCCGCCAAGTAATCCTCGTTCTCTGTAACATAACCAAATACTGCATATCGCCCATCGAGTATATTGGCATTGCTCGGCGTCAATTCACTCTCTTTCAGAAGCCAGAACACCTGGCTTGAAGCAGAATTATTTTCAAACTCCTGTAAACAGTTTCAAGTTTTCTTCCTGAGGTTAGAGAACAATTTCGTATTTAGAAACAATGCATGTATGAACATAGCAGTTAAATATATCAGAAACCAAAGATCGCCATAATTAAAAAAAGCTATTTTTCATAGCATATCTGTAGTGCATCGTGCATTTTATTATATCAAAAAACTTATTATTTTCAATGTCGTGAGTGCATATCACGTGCATATCAAGTCATTATATCTATGGATTAATTAGTTCTATAACATGTCTACGGCTGAGATAAATAAGAAATATAGGGTTTAGTTTTATTTTAGTTATCATATTTAAAAAAATTACCAGGGAGCTCAATTAACAGTGTACCACAAGCAGTAGCCGGTAAGGCCATCAATAAGTTAATGCCGCTGATAATAGGTTAATAGTATTATATAATTTCTCTGTGTTGTATTTTTATGCCTAAAAGATATATATTACGTTAGGAAGTTGCTATAAAAAATGTGAGAAACCTGAACTACGAATTCCTTAAGAGAAGTAAAGACTGCCGTAAAGAATTACATGTAGGCTATTATTATGCGAGCACTGGATGGTTTGATAACCAGGCTTGAGCCTGAGAAAAAAGATGTATCTATATTGCATTAAATGGATTATAGACGTAAAAATCTTACATCTCTAGCCATTGCCATCGTCCCAAATGCATTGAAAGGAAGCCGTGTTTGAGCTTTGTATCGTCCAAGTTCCTGACGGAAAAGTAAAAGAAGAGGAGGCAAATTATAATTAATAATATTGGTTTCACAAACATATGCTGGCTCTTATGTTGAAGGAACTAGTTTTCAACTGATGTGCACGCAAATAAGGTAAGGCCTGAAATGAGAAATTTGAGGACTATGGAAATAGAAATAAGCAACTCACTTCCAATGTTGCGCCATAAACAGGAATTTTATCACCGACGACCATGATTTCTAGAGGTATTGTTCGAACTTTTTCTGTACTTGGATCGATGAAACCCTCTGCAGGGCCCTCAGGATCTCCGGTTTGGACAACAAATCCATCAGCTGCAGAAAAAAATGATGATTTTTAAGCATCATTCTGTGACTAAGAAATGTTGACATGGAGCAGAGAAGTTGAAATGAAGCATAAGTTAGTTGTATCCAAATAGAATCATAATATATCTTGCTTCCAACAGATAGTCATGTAAATTCTATAAATTCTTTGTTGCATCCCCCCCCCCCCAAGGATTTTGGGTGTGAATAGTAAATTGCTGCATGATTAAAATGGGGGCTAAAATACTCTGAAACACCCTTAATGATTTTTGCGTTCTGCTGAACTACCCTAAAGTACTTATATTGCAGTAAACTGCCTTATAATTTAGTTCTAAAGGAGTTTTCTTTCACTAAATACACTTAAATATAGCACCTTAGGGAGAGAAGAAAACTTTTCTGAGGTAGTCAACTGAAACAATGACGGATATGGGTAATCTAATTTAATTTAGCCACAAGTTTAACTGGAGATATAACTGGATAGAAGTTACAGTTGCAATCTACCCACCTCTTTGAATTTCCATGCCATCATAAAAATGCCTCTCCACTAAGTCAACAAAATTTCCGGCCGTCACCGGGGCATTGTACCCATCTAAGACAATCCGGAAAACACAGTCTTGTATGTTAGGGTTGTCTTTAACTTTAACCTTCATCTCCACAGTTGCTCTCCCTTTTAAGAGCGGCATATTTCTGTACTCTTCAGGCACTTCATAGGGGAAACCATCGATCATATCCTCTTCAACACTGCAGAAATGCAATGTCCCACGAGAATCTCAGCTGCAGTCAATGACAAGGGTTTATATGAGAAGTATGCCTAGTCAGAAGGCTCTAAATGTTATCGCAGTTTCCGTCACAAATTAGAAGTTTTGTGTTTCTCATATACTCAAGCCGTTATTAGTGAGCATTTTATTGCATGAACAGTTTTAAAGAAACTATGAGTGGAGGAAGATATTTTGACCCAAATTATAAAGAAGCTAGAACAAATCAGGAGCATAAATTTTGACAAAAGATACACACTATGAGAGAGAGAGAGAGAGGATTAGGAGAAATGTAATAGATGGATTGGAAGAAGCCTAATTCTCCTCTTTATATTGGCAATGTCTGTTGCCTATAGTGCCCTCAAGTCAATTATTGGATCACAGGCACGTGATTGTAATGATTGAGACAAGACCTATACCGGTAGAACGGTCTTACTCGAGATGATAGTATGCTATCTGATTTGTCTTTATCATCGTGTACATACTTCATATGACATTACAGATCACTGTTATATGTTGATAGAGCCTATAGGATTCTTGCTTGACTACCAGCAGTATGATAGCGATCATATACGTGAGAGTTGAGTGGTTTATAAGCACATCCTTAAAGTGTCTCTAGTCGTGGGAGTTTCGAGACTGGGCATCGATACTCCAAGAGTAGACTGGTGTATACGGATCGAGACCCCGATGAGAGACGGTGGCCGGCCTCGCAAGCCATTGGTGTTAGTTGGTTCACCTAAGATGTATACATGTGCTCATTGGATTATGAGTACACCGGACGGACTCGCCGGGAACATACTAGTTGGTATTATACCTATTGTCAGATAGCAGTTCCCTGATGACATGTTAGTCTATCGACCTAAGATCGTCATTTGTCTCGTGTGAGTTTCTACTGTGCTTTGATTACTATCCTACCACGGCTCAAAGGAGTCGTGCAAACAGATTTTAGTTGGATACAGTCCCGAGCCACATGAAGACAGTGAGCGGATCGTCAGGGGATTCGTCTCTCCTGGTATATTAGGGGTTGATGTCGCGGAGTGCAGGGTGGCCATCACCAGAAATCTTCGACCGGGATAGACGGGAATTACTGATTCGGGTCAGTAGTTGATAGGCTTCATACCGACACTAAATGTCAAGTTATTAGGGGTCTGACTTTATCCACCGTCTCGACTCGATATGCGATACTCATAGACGAACGGACCGGACTGTACGGATATTGTCACAGTCAGGCTCAGTAGGGTTTCAGGATGAGTTTGCTCGTCGGCCTCCCTTTCGCTCAATACCTGGACAGCCGTTACGTACAGCTAGTGCCACTAACATGCTTGTGGTTAAACTCACTGTCAGCGTATTGACGGGTCTTTAGAGTCCCACACAGAGGGTTTCCCTGGTTCGTTCGAAACGTTGTAGAGGCCGTATGGTTTTATGGCAGGGTTCGATCATATTCGTGCACAGATCATGATCGGACGGATAATATTCGTGGATTTTGGTTTAAGCCGGATCCTAGTTTTATATTGTTGGATTATTTTCGTCTTGTTGTATTCGTATTCAGTCGGAATACGGATGCGGGTATGTATATACGGATAAGGGGTATTCTTGTAATCCGTTACAAGATTACTTTTGAAGTTGTCATTCTCTTTTTTGTTTAAACATTTAGTTTAATGTTTGATTTTTGTTGAAAGTGTGAGTCATTTTCTTTGGCCAATTCCTTATGCTAGCAATTTCTTATGCTGGCATTTGCTGTGGCTAGACAATTCGTGGGCCTTGTATGAGTCATGGGTGTGCATTAATGGGTTTTGTTTGAGTAGAGATAGTGTGTGAATACTTTGTCTCAAAGCACCCATGGATTTGGGTGGAGGTGAATAAAGTTGCCAAGAGGTGAAGAAGTGAGCATAGGTTTTGGCTAAGAGGAAAAATAAGCTTGCTGGAAAAAATTGGGCTCGGCCAAAAAAAATTGGTTCTCTGTTGATTTTTTATGAAGTGGTGAGGGAATCAATTAAAGCAACACAAGAAAATCCTTTGCCTAAAAAATAGCAGCCCCACAACTCCACACAAAATATCTCACTAAATATCTTTACTCAAACAAAACCCATTAATGCACATCCATGACTCATACAAGGCCCACGAATTGCCCAGCCACAACAAATGCCAGCACAAGAAATTGCTAACATAAGGAATTGGCCCAAAAAAATGCCTCACACTTTCAACAAAAATTAAACATTAAACTAAATGTTTAAACAAAAAAGAGAATGGCAACTTCAAAAGTAATCTTGTAACGGATTACAAGAATACCCATTATCCGTATATACATACCCACATCCGTATTCCGACTGAATACGAATACAACGAGACAAAAATAATCCAACAATATAATACTAGGATCCGGCTTAAACCAAAGCCCACTAGTATCATCCGTCCGATCATGATCCGTGCACGAGTGCACGAATATGATCGAACCCTGCCATAAAACCATACGGCCTCTACAACGTTTTGCCCGAATCAGGAAAACTCTCTGTGTGGGACTATAAAGACTCGTCAATACGCTGGCAGTGGGTTTAACCATAAGCACGTCACTGGCACTAGCTGTACGTAACGGCTGCCCAGGTATTGAGCAAAAGGAAGGCCGACGAGCAAACTCATCCTGAAACCCTACTGAGCCTGACAGTGACAATATCCGTACAGTCCGGTCCGTTCGTCTATGAGTATCGCATATCGAGTCAAGGGGGTGGATAAAGTCAGACCCCTAATAACTTAACGTTTAGTGTCGGTATGAAGCCTATCACCAACTGAGAAACTACTGATCCGAATCAGTAATTCTCATCTATCCCGACCGAGGATTTCTAGTGATGGCCACCCGTGCACTCCGCGACATCAACCCCCAATATACCGGGAGAGACGAATCCCTTGACGATCCGCTCACTGCCTCCATATGGCTCAGGACTGTACCCAACTAAAACCTGTTTGCACGACTCCTTTGAACCGTGGTAGGGTAGTAATCAAAACACAGTAGGAACTCACACGAGACAACTGACGATCTCAGGTCGATAGACTAACCTGTACACATGTCACCATGGAACTGCTATCTGACAATAGGTATAATACCAACTAGCATGTTCCCGACTAGTCCGTTCGGTGTACTCATAACCTAATGAGCGCTTGTATACATCTTAGGTGAACCAACTGACACCAATGGCTTATGAGACCGGCCACCGCCCCTCGTCAGGGTCTCGATCCGTATACACTAGTCTACTCTTGGAGTATCGATGCCCAGTCTCGAAACTCCCACGACTAGGGACACTTTAAGGATGTGCTTATTGACCACCCAACTCTCACGTATATGATCGCCATCATACTGCTGGTAGTCAAGCAAGAATTCTATGGGCTCTATCAACATGTAATAGTGATCTGTAATGTCACCTGAAGCATGTACACGATGATAAAGACAAACCAGATAGCATACTATCATCTCGAGTAAGACTGTTCTACCGGTAAAGGTCCTCCCTCAATCATTGCAATCACACGCCTGTGATCCAATAATTGACTTGAGGGCACTATAGCCAACAATCTCCCACTTGCACTTAAGACTAATTATTGCGGTGTCGCATACTCACAGCCCGTCTGATACCGAACACCCAATTTCTCTACTAATCAGTTTCACAAAACTCGTTTGTAAAACTATTGCATTCGAGAAATAGCCTCAGTGAGTGGATCCGCTCCAATATTTCTTTCTATGTCTCTCTTTATCTCAAGTTCGCGGAGAAAACCATCTCCTGAAATGAGCAATGCCTGTCTTAGAATATGTCTAGATATGTGATGGGAACCAGTTCACAAATGAACTCCAAATCCAGCAAACTTCTTAGACTGTATCGTCAACTGAATTTAATCAGTATCTTGCGCCATGCCTCCCTCAGTATCCGCTTGGAACACCTGTCCAAACTAATGCCCCTCGTCAGAGGGAAAACTATAACTCTGACAGTCACTCTGTCATCCAGGTCACCTTAGAAGCCTGGAATGATAACCGTCTCCAGAAGGAGGCTGCCGTTATCAAATCCCTAGAACATCCACTTATGTTCAAAAACCGCTTCCGAACGTTTCTCTAGAATTGGATTAATATATCAACTTATTGTATCTAGTACAAAAACAACATCTGGTGTGGTACTTGACATCTCATGATTGACTCAATTGCCTAAGCAAGTGATATGTCAATCATGCACATCCCTCTCCCCTTTAGTCTGTAAGACACTTTTAGAAAGGGTGACTTCATCACCTACAGGTACACTACCATGCCAGGAGTCGTCTATTCTAAAACACCTTTAGAATATTGTCTACATACCCAGATTGGGAAACTACCCAAATCTAGATCTAAAACCATAGATCTAGTAACCAGAATGCCTGATATAACATCTATATCCTATGTGGAGAAACCACTGTGTGACAACCACAGTATAACCGATCGTAGTGTAGGAATCTCACTTCCTACAAAGTGTATATCATCCAAATACCAGGACATACAACTCTACCACCTTCTTAACAGATCCATCTCCTATTCCGATGAAGTCAAAGCCTATGACTGTCACATCAAAAATAGATGATCTATCTCCGTTATACTTGCTTTATTCTATAAATAGACACATGCTACTTGTCCACTATGCTTCCGCTGCTCCCACTGACTACAACCCTCTGACAGAGTCATATTACACGTGCACTTCTAAAGCTAGTTTAGAACGACGCCATACTCATCCTCATGCCGGATCTCATAGTTTAGAACAACAGTAATGGCAAGTCTGGGTAAACAAGAACCTCCCCGTCACCGTCTTTGAGGATACCGAAGTACCTTTCGGGTGTCTGAGGTTACCCACCATATCAGCGGAGTGGCTAATGGAATGTCAAACCCTGATTGAATATTTAGTATCTATTAAATTTTCAGTAATCGTTTGTGGTTCTGGAATCACTTCCAGTTCTACCATACTCCCACTACTGTTTTCTGAAAAAGTCAATTTTACAAAAACTGTGGCGAGTCAAGAACAATATCACTATTGATCTTCCAGATGGTAGAAAGTTACTCCTCGTCATAGCCCGGAATAACCCACAAACTGCCATTTACAGAAACGTGCATTGAGTTATCCAGAGTCTGGTTTTAAGCATAAACCGGACAACTCCATATACCTTAACATCGTTAAGATATGAATCATTTTATATACAATATAGAAACAGAGGCACTGATTTAATTGGAACCAGATTCAAATCATGCAGCTGTCTCCAGTGCATGTAAACTAAATGGAGAGAGGCCGACCAGCATTACTCAACTTAGGAGTGAATCCAAATATGAGTAACCTGAAAGAGAAACAAGTTCTCAAAACTATTACTATCAACTGAATACCAAACACAAGTATCTACATCTTCGACCACCTCGAAGAATCCCGATACTTGCAACACCTGGTTCTCTACTTTAATCTTGTACCTATAACTTCTCAAAACTTGGACCTTGTATTTCTACGAAATACTTGTCTAAAACTAGAGAAGTCACAAGTAAACGGAATATAGTACGGGTACCAACCCTTCTGTCCTAATGGACACTGAACAACATACAATACTTTGTATAAGTCCCTTGAGTTGAATAACTCATAACCTGTGCGTCGTAAGTTGAAAACTGTACTATGGTTAAGAAGAATTACACTGCTGTTTAATGGTCCTTACTCAATCATCAACTGATACAGGTAAATGTCATGGACATAATTTTAAAAGTTATATCTCACTTTATAAAATAAACGTACAGATATATCAGTTTGAAATTGGTGCATAACGGATATTCAAAACCAAATATCTGCCATCAGGCAAAACCCCAAGTGATTTCCTCAAATATCACCAATTACAACGAATTCCGACATAATGAGGATATAATCACCTAATTCCCAATAACTTACTCCCACTCATCATCTGTAAAACCATACAGATGTGAGAATCAAACCTGGTAAATACATACCCTAGAGTAAGGATCTAATTGGGAAATCAGTTTTCAATTAACAATGCACAGTGAAACTGAAACATAAAAATGTTTCGAAAGGATAGCCAGGTATTCCTAGTAATGCTTCTTCCACTATCCAGATTCATGACTGTAATCGTATATTTCTTTGCCATATCTCCAAATTCCTTTATTTGTTTTTACTCATTACCTTCTGTACACCATCCTTAGGCTAAATGGTTTCCTTCTTTCCCTACCGTTCGTCACCAACCTATATATTGGTAAAAAGCTATCCGGTTCCTTCAACGATATCAAGTTCATTACGTTAAAGGTTTTTCGCCAAAAACCATTCGTAGCCCTCTGTCTTCAGACGGGTAGCACTTAGTATTTATGCTATGTTTGTTGGCCTTCGTCATGGCATAGTGTATGGCAGCTATTTGTTACTTTTCTGTTGCATAGATAGATGCGTTGGTTTAGGACAGTCGTACTACTATTTTGGCATTTGTCAAGGGTATGTACGGGTGGGTTCAAATTAACCTGGACAATGACGGGTAGAACTTGACATGTGACTTATGATATGTTGGCCTTCCTCAAGGTTATAGGAGCATGGGGGTAGAAATCACATCGGGAGTTTCAAACATACAGGAAACTTGCCAGATATGCGCATACCTTCTGGAGTGTGATAACTTGAGTGGATTCCATCATGTTATCATGCGATAATAGTTGGATCTCGATACCCAATGATGAGTTGGTTTATTCCTCGGGTGATTTTAGATGATCCCGACTAATTCTTCTTTCAGGTTTGCAGAAGAATTTGAGAATACAGTGGGAGACATCCTGATTAAATAAAGTGATTGACCATTCTGATCTAGGTTAGAGTGTACGCTGAGTGTTTCTTTTCTCTCTCTCTTTGGCAGCGACCTTGACCCGACCCTAAACTACAACTCAGTAACCAAGTTAACCAGACCTTCTTAAAACATATTGACTTTTGGATTGTCAGAGTTGCATACTTCATTGCCACTCCTACTTTTACCCTTTGATTTTCTCCGGAACATTCCGTAGAACTACGAAAATCCACATTTATTGGATATGACCATCGTATAGTTACATACGAACTCAAAGAAACTTATTTCAGATTCGAGGATGGTTTCCGGTTCAGGAGAAATTGAATAGAACTATTCAGCTGTCTTTTCCTTTTACCTTCTCTCATGTTGTGAGGGCTCCTAGGATTAGGAGAGGATACACCTATTGCGCTTATTGGATAGTCTTCTTCCAAACCATAGGCAGGTGCCGAAAGATGGGGAAGGAAGAAAACTAATTAGCATAAGTGTGGTGTACAGAAAGTAACAGTAAAGAAAAATAAATGGATTAAAAAGGTAGCAAAGTAAATTACGACTGCTATCATTCACGACTAAACCGCGTAGTTCATCGCCACTCCTACTTCACCTTTGCATTTCTTCGATTCAGGAGAAATAGAATAGGGTTATTCAGCTTGTCTTTTATCTTTACATTCTCTCAAGTTGCGAGTGCTCCTAGGATTAGGAGAGTACACCTATTACGCTTATTGGATAGTTTTCTTCCACACCATATATTATCTCTACTTCATCTTGGGTATCTAGGCTAGCAAACTGAATGCCCGAGTTGCTTCGGTTTTGAAGCGGGAGCCCGTATTACTAATCCTCGACGTGGATCGTCTTGGACGAGGGAGATCGGAGACTGAACTTGATCGAGAAAGTCGCGAGGAGCTTGGGACAGAGATTGAAGACCGAAGGACACGGATCGATCGGTATAACCTCTCTAAACTCCTTTTACAGTTAACTAGTATAGGGTTAATGGTTCGATCCGGGAATCGGATTCCGTTAGCGCCGGGTTTTAAAAGTTTTTGTTCCGCATTTGGCCAAGGATTGATGGCCGGGACGCTGACGTAAGCTTACAATGTCATTATGCAATTACATTCCTATTAAGCATCTAATTACATACGATAAACGGGTATTCTAACACCCCTCAAGCTGGAGCATACATATCATACATGTCCAATTTGTTACAAATAAAAAGCATTCTATTTCTGCCTACAGGCATTGTGAATAAATTCCCTAACTGATGAGCAGATTGAACATAATACGTATCGATGGTCCTATCTTCAACATTGTCCCTTACGACATGGCAATCCACATCAATGTGTTTCGTTCGCTTATGGAAATCAGGGTTAGAGGCAATGTAGATTGCAGCCATATTGTCTCAATATAGCCACATAAAGAAAGTGGGCTTGAAGTCGGGGATCCATACAAGCTCGCATGTGGTATTCGTTATGGGTACGGTACTCTAACCCAGCACTGAAGCGGGACACTACGCTCTGCTTCTTACTCTTCCAGAAGACCGAGTTACCTCCCACAAACACGCAATATCCTGTAATAGATCTGCGATCGGATGGAGATCCGGCCCAATCTGCATCAGTGAAGCATGCTACCCGAGAATGTCCATGATCTAAGTACAGTAGTTCTCTGGAGCATTCTTCAAACAATGAAGTATTTGAACCACCGCATCCAAATGAGCCACTCGAGAACAACGTCAACTGGGTATGAGATATCAGGTCGAGTGAGAGTGAAGTAGTTCAGCTTACCGACTAACCATCGGTATCTTCCGGGATCTTCAACAAAATCACTTTGTTCCAGAAGCAGCTTAGTATTAGAATCCAGTGGAGCCTCTATGGGTTTGCACCCTAACATCCTTGCTTCATTCAGCATATCAAGCGCATATTTCCGCTGTAAGATATACATGCCACTCTTTGATCGAGCGACCTTGATATCCAAGAAATATTTAAGGCTCCCAAGGTCGTTAGTTTGAAATTTCGTTTGAAGATGGTGCTTAAGTTGTGCAATACCAGCCACATCATCGCCAGTAATCACTATGTCGTTAACATATACCACCAAAAGAATGCGAAGGTCATTGGTGTTATTGTGTTAGAACATCGAATGATCATGTGCACATCATCTGAGGCCAAACGAAATAACCATATCAGTAAACTTCCTAAACTATGCTCGAGAAAACTGTTTCAAACCATATAATGGCTTCTTCAATCGACAAGCTAGACCAGACTCCCCCTGAGCAACAAAACCAGGTGGTTGCTCCATATAGACCTCCTCGGTCAAAGAACCATGATGAAAGGTATTCTTCACATAAAGCTGATGCAGTGGCCAATGATGAGTAGACGTAAACAGACGGACAGAAGTCATCTTGGCCAGAGGAGAAAATATCTCCTTACAATCAATATCATAAGTCTACGAATACCCTTTAGTAACTAAATGTGCCTTCAAGCGGGAAAGAGTCCCATCAGGGTGAAGTTTCACAGTGTATACCCAGCGGCAACCTACGGCCTTCTTCCCAGCCGAAAGAGGAACCAAATCCAAAGTCTGATTCTGGTCGAGGGTAAGTATCTCGTCAATCATAACCTTGGTCCACCATTTATGAGACAAAGCATCAGAGATGGACTTGGATAAAGCATGAAAGTCAAGGGATAAGAGAAACGCCTGATATGCCGGAGATAAATGGGAAGCGGCCACATGATAAGCGATAAGGTGAAGTGCATCTGCGGGCGGGTGCCTTTCGGTAAGGCAATAGGGAGATCGATGTCTGCCGGACTCTAGAAGATCAGTAGCAGGAGGCTGAAAACCGTATGAACCTGACGAGCATACACCATTGTAACCGGTGGTGTGGGGCCCAACAGTAGGGACTCAAGGATAGGAGGTGGATCAGTAGAAACGGTACGGAAGGCCTCCAACACGAAGGTGGAGAATTAACCAACTTAGAAATAGTGTTGTCTTGTGACGAAAAATATGAGATATCTAATGGAAAGTCACTGTCCATTCCTACAGGAGTGTGAGATGTAGAAAAGTATGAGGTGGACTCATGAAAAGTCACGTCAACCAATATAAATCGATGACGTAATTCAGAACTATAGCAACGATACCCCTTTTGAGTCCGAGTGTACCCAAGAAAAACACTTAATGGCCTTGGGGTCCAGTTTAGAGCCCCCAAGTTGTAGATCATGGACAAAACAAATACTCCAAAAAGCCGCGGAGGAACAGGAAAAATTGCCACGGAGGGAAACAAAGTAGAGTGAGGAATCTTTGTCTATCTAGGACTGAGAAGAGTATGCGATTGATCAATTGGCAGTAATGACCACATCCCTCAAAAGGATTTAGGCATCCACATATGAAACAAAAGGGTTCGAGTAAGCTCCAACAAAACTCACGAAAAATACCAAGTTTTTCCATATACTTTCTAAAAGGCGTACTAAAATACTCCTTGGTATTATCACTGCTCAAGATACCAACAGTAACTCCAAACGAGTCTCAACTTCAGAACATGATATCTGGAAGTAAGAAAACACTTCATTTTTAGATTTCATCAAATATAAATATGAGATTCGAGAAAAATCATCAATAAAGGTCACAAAGTAGCGGAAGCCTCCTTGGGCAACAACGGGGCATGACCCCCAAACATCAGAATGTACTAAAACAAAAGGTTTATCAACTCTCTTATTAACACGAGATGGGTAGCTAGAGCAGTGATGTTTACCCAACTCATAAGACTTACACTCTAAACTAGATAAAATACCAAGAGAAAGAACAATCCTCTTCAAGATAGGGAAGGGTGACCAAACCGGCAATGGGCATCAAAAGCGGATGTGGAGACTGTTGGACAGGCTATAGGGCGTGGATGCTCATCGAGGTGGTACAATCCATCAACCTCGGTCCTTGTGCCAATCGTTCGTCTCGTCCCAAGCTCCTGAAAAACGCATCCACCAAAAAGAAAGTTGCGTCACAATTCAAATATCAAGTCAGCTATCTGATAGAGGGTAAATTGGAAAGAAAGCGATGCAAGTATAAAACAGTAGAGAGAGGCAACTGTGACGTGGCATGAACAGTCCCCACTCCCTCTATAACAAAGATGGTGACGTTTGCTAAGGTCATGGGATACACCCATGCCTTAGCCTATACAAGGATAATATGTCTTTTCTCTCGTCATATGATCCGTCGCACATGAGTCGATCACCTGAGGACGACATACATAAGTCGAAATAATAAAAACTGTATGGTTACCTCCCGAATGACCCGAAATGGTCACAGCTGCAACTCGAGGTGTAGTTGATCCAACGTGGCTGCTAGAAGCAGACGAGATCACTAGAAGCCTCAATCAAGCAATCTCCTCCATAAACTTGACGGAACTCTCGGACGATGTTGAGTACGTTGAAATAGTGGAGGATGCAAAAGATGTCCCAACATGTGCACGAGCAACGGGGCGAGAAGACCTCCCATTCAGCTTCCAATAGGTACCGCGAATGTGTTCTGATGGCAGTAATCATAAAAACGAGGATCTACTCGTCCTTTGCCTCCGACTCTACCTCATGAAGAGTAAGATTTGGGAGAACTCTCCGGCTTAATAAGAGCACCATGCTCACCAGATGCAGGCTGCCCATCAGTGATCTCTGACTGAAAAATCTGGTAAAGTGTATGATAAGTGGTCGCAAGAGTAATTTCTGACTTCGCAACTAAGGTCAGACGAGTTGATTGATATTCGGGTCGTAGCCCATCAATGAAAATGATCACAAGGAGAGCCTCATGTCGCCTTCTCATCTCCACAATATCACTAGTGATCGGGAACTCCAAGACCAACTGAGCAAGGCGACAAAACTCTAAGTAATACTAGTACAGTGCGTGAGTTCCTTGTTGGATCTTGTACAGCTGGTGCACCAAATTATAGGCCTTCAAGAGGCTTTGCTGCATTGAATAAAGCTCGTGGAACTGATCCCAAATTGCCTTTACGCATCCTGAGTGCACAAACCCATCCATAATCCGTCGCTCCATCGAGCTAAGCGAGGTGACTTAACTGAGCGTCATCCGCCTCCCAATCAACGGAAACTGAAAAGTGGGTCAAGGGAGGCTTCGTCAAATAATCATCCTTCCTCCGCCCCTAGAAATAACGCTCCACCATAAGCTTCCAACTATGGAAATTTTGATCGTCAAGCTTGAAATCTATCATCTTGGTAGCTACAAGCCTACAACATCGGTTGAAGAGATCCGCTTACCCTCGGATTTACTCTCCATCGTCATCTCCAAGAATCAAAGAACCGCTACTCAGCAAAATAAGAAAGGGAATCACAAGATCTGATCTCCACCCAAACAACACTAATCAAGCAAGAAACAAACTCAATCGAAACCGATCTCGGCCTCCAATATCATAAACTCCTCATCATAACAAAAAATAGCGAAAATAGTCATAAGAAATCTTCAAAATCCCAACTAATCACCCAATATTTACTGATTACTGTTTCAATCAGCCCCAAATCGATCAAAAAACAGTCCTACATCTCCTCAACAGTGAGAAAAACACCCAAGAACTCGTCGCCGAGCCTTCTTCTTTGCTCAAAAACCCAAACCGAGCTCAAGAACACCAAATCGAACTCAGATCTGATCGAATCGAACTAGATCTCGAAGTCGAGGTCGAATCGAGCTGAGATCTTGAAGACGATCGAAGTCGAGGAAAAGGGCCAGATTGCAGTGAAGGGGGGGGGGGGTCTTGAACTGAGAACTGAGATCTGAGATCAGATTGACCTCAGGTAAGAAGTCGACAAGGTCGAAGGGAGGTGAGACGAAGTCGACGACGAGGAAGAACTCCATGATGCTGCTATGGCGAGGACAAACTCCACGATGATCTTTAGATCTGGATGGCGGCCATCAGTGGCATCTAGAGGACTTAGGCGAAGTCGATCTGCCTCAAGAGAACTCTGGCGAGGATCTTGAGCTCAGGCAAGAAGGCGGTGGCGGCTAGATCTAGTTTTTTTTTAAAGTTTGGTGTTTTGTGTTTGGTGTTTGGGGGTGATGAGATCAATGGTGGAGATTAGATCTCATATGGATGAGTGGTTCAGATGCTCTGATATCATATGAGAGAGAGAAGATTAGAGTAAATGTAATGGATGGATTGGACTAAGCTTAATCCTCCTCTTTATATAAGCAACGTCAGTATGCTATTACATCCCTATTAAACATCTAATTACATACGATAGACCCATGTACACTACGGGTATTCTAACCCGCACACTTGATCTATAAGGCCCAAGAAAACTGCAAACAACTTCCCAATAGAACACGGACTCGGTATCTAAGGCCCATCAACAGGGAGATAAGATGACACACTAATTAATAATCCATAAAGACAAATTATAAATCGCAATTCCTATAGGTAAGAATTGTTTGATTCTAGTATTACCTTGCCATGATCTACAAATAAAATGATTGGGAGTGACCAAGCACCATGTCATGCATTTCAAATCAGGACAAAACTCATACCTTTGGGGAACAATGGACAAAATCTTATAAATGGAAGATTTCAAGGGTGTTGATGGTTCAAAAGCTTTCATGGTACAAGACGATAGAAAATACAAATGTATTCTGTTTAACAGCTTTCACTAGTTTTTGTTGTTTTTATTCATAAAACGTGATGTATGCTTCATGTATACGTAG
Organism: Agapanthus africanus; assembly: GCA_030015575.1. Lineage (NCBI taxonomy): Eukaryota > Viridiplantae > Streptophyta > Magnoliopsida > Asparagales > Amaryllidaceae > Agapanthus > Agapanthus africanus. The sequence goes on from JASDDO010000014.1 coordinate 15,783,416, forward strand.
CTCCATCTACTTGCATGATACAGATTTAAGATTATTCCACAAATAGCCTACTCTATTGACAGAGATGAATAATGTAATGCAGATTATGTTCTGAACTTACGCTCCAACATATTGAAGAAGCTCCGTTTGCTTTGATGCCACCACATCCCTATTTCTTTCCTCGACAATACGCTGGAGCTCCTCCATTCCAACCGCCAACTTGTGGAGCAATTCCTCTCCTTGTGCTTTCTTTGGTTCAGCAAGACCTGCCAGAATCATAGTTTTCCCCTGGCTAAGCGCACGGGAAGCCTGCCTCAGATTCTAGTATTCAAAGACATAGCAAAGTGTTAGAAAAATTCAAACCCAAGACGATCAATATTAAAGAATTAAGTTAGAATCTCTACTACAAAGCTCATGATATTAAAATCTCCTTTGTTAAATGATGTGTACAACAGTACAAAATAAACCAATAAAACCACTATAACAAGACATTAGGTTAAGCCATTAAGGTTAACAAAACATCATATGACAATTGATTGATTTCAGATTAAAATAAATGCGGTGATGTAGAATTCAATTAGCAGTGGCATCCAGTCTAATACTGAATGTATCAACTTAAAATCACTTTTCATAAGTCATAACAATGTATTTTTAAGCATCATCGAATTTATGATACAAACTCCTAAGGAAAACAAGTGCAAATAACACGGGCCTAAAGTTTCATAAGACAATTGTGTGGGTTACTTACTCGTTCAACTGAATCCAATGCCTTGACTCCAGAGATCTTCAGACTATCAGTGATATCCTCAAGCGGCTTTTGAACTTCTCTGATAGCCTTGTTATCAATAGGCAGAGCATATCTTAGCAGAGCACCGGGGTCCTTAATAGGCGGCCCGGATATTAGTACTGCAAGATCAGGCAGCACCGACCCTGTCGACGCATTTGCATCCCAACCCAATTGGGGGACGCCTGTAATTAATCCAATTGCTAGTGCTATAGAAAATATATGTTCCTTAAGGCCTAATGAACTATCCTTCTGCACAAAAATACAAATGTATTGTTACAGATGAACGAGATAAACAAAACCCAGATAATAAATCATTCAACACATAGACACAACGATTTACGTGGAAAACTCGAATCGGAAAAAACTATGGGTAGCGGCAAAGATTGTTTTCGGTAAATTTAGATGGCGAGATTAAAGATGTTTCATATGGCAACTCCTTAATCTCCCTAAACCCTTGAATAACACTTAGGATTAATTACAGACAGAATTCCCAAAATACCCCTCCTCAGGCTCACTCTGCTTCAAAAGGCCTGAACGGTAGGTGAACCAAGCCAACTTGGGAATCGATCAGGTTAGGATTCAAGACATCCCAACATGCATCATCAAACAACAAGGAAACTCGATATAACTAACAAAAGAACTACATAGAAACTCCAAATGTAAACAAAAAAGCCACTTCCATTTTACATTCCATCTACGCAGCCCCTCTCCCTTTTTCCCTTTCGAAATAAAAGCTAGGAGGTGACTCGTCAGCAGTTTCTCCTTCTCTCTTGTTCCAGTTTGGTTCTTCACACACTTTTCACCTTTATAGCGTTCTAACTAAACAACCCCGAGTTTTAGTTTCATAGCCATGTAAAGGCCAAACAGCTACTTTCCTGCTAATTCTCTATTCTACTTTCCTTTTTATCTTCCCAAATGCCAAACAGACCCAAAAGTCAGCGTTTTGGTGCGATGTGAGTGACTTTAAGAAAACTTCCATCTGCTTAAAGATGGGCATTTTAATCATTTTTGGGGGGAAAACATTAACCAAGATAATTTCAATGGAGAAAGCTAATACCTTTTCCTCATGGGATTCAGATTGAGGGGATCTCAGCGAAGAGCACCGGAGCCCTAACCGATGGCTCCCGTTTCTCCTCGGTGAAGGGAGATGGAGCTTGGGAGCTAAGAGAGAGGGAAGAGAATTGAAACAGAGAAGAGAAGAAGCCATTGGAGATGTGGAGAGAGAGAGAGAGAGGGAGAGAGAGAGCTCTAGGGTTTCAGAAATTTCTAAGCGAGCGGATATCGCAGCGGGAATCAAAGAGCGAGATAAGGTTGTGATTAGGATCTCCTACCCCTTGATTGTTTTCATTTTTGGGGTAAATTGTAAAAGAAAAAAAAAACAAGCAATTTTTTCCTGCTCGCAAAGCGCTCTTGATCCAGAAGCAGCTTGCATAAACCCAGAAAAAATTTCAGTTGTACAAAAAAGGCCATGTCTACAAAATATGTATAGTTTTATGCTATATCTAGTTAGTATGCGATATATATAAGTTGACTGCGATATCTATGCCTTATTTTGCTATAGCAGAGAACTATACAGCATGAAAATTTTCCAGGGATCTTGGCTCTCATTCAGCAGGAGGGGTGTTTTGACGATTTACCCTGCCTTTAAGTCAAAAATAAATAATAAATAAATATTTTCTTAAAAATAAAAGACAGAATTAAGGTTGGTAACTGTTTGGTATTGATATCCGAGCTAAGCCCATGTAATAATAATAGGTGCGTTCAAGAGGATGGGGACCAATTTTTATTTGAGTAAAGATGCTCTAAGAGGATGGGGACCCAATTTTTATTTGAGTAAAGATGTGGTAGTATCAACATTTCATTAAAAAAGATAGAATCTGATCATCCGCCGTCCATGGTGTGTTACATGAACTAGGAAGTAGTTTTTCCTTTTAATCTCAATCGTCCATGAATCCCAACATAGACGATGGATAATCGGCTTCTATCCTTTTGCATCAACCGAGGATTCTACTGCATCTTTACTCTTTTTCTTTTTGAGTTGATTCCAACAGAAAATTCTACTCTAAGCTCTAAGCCTGTTTATTTGGCTTGATTTAGATTTAATTAACAATAGTTTAAATTGAAAAGGCATGGATCCTTTTGATTTGAAATTGTTTATTAGTAAGGCTATGGTCAAATTTTCCTTTCTTCTGGAGAAAAGAAAAAAATGCATGCTGCTTGACCAAGCATATAGTTGTCACCTACCGCTTCCTAAAAACAGTAGTAACGTATTTATACCGAGAAGGAGTCTTTCCCGAAATAAATATGATAAGCGTATAGTAAGAAATACGTATAATATAACAAGAATCAAGTGAAAGAATAAAATCCAACTATATTATTACATTTCAAATTCCATAACATTAAAGAAAGAACCGATAACAAATCTGAATAGTAATAAAAAACAATACACCTGAAAAGGAAATAAACGGAAGGTCTTAACACATAGACATGCTATGAAAGGAACTAAAAGACAGCTATAAGTCCTCTGATACCTCAAACGTCTCACCCGATCCTGTATCACCTGACGAATATTCCTAAAAAAAGAAGCAAAACAGAATGTCCGTCAGCGGGTTTGTGCTTGATAAATCCCACATTTAAATCATATTTATTTTAAAAGCTAGGTTTAAAACAAAAACCCAAGTGTAGGGTTGTAACTAAACAAGCACGCATAAAGCATGTGATCAAGATAACAAGCATGTTATGAATGAGCATGTAATCATGATAAGGCTACTATACTAACATAAGTCGGGTTCGTAAGAGTTCAACCCGCTTTAGGAGTTGTACCGTTATGGCCCGGTACCACAGCAACACGGATTCATAAGTTAGTAATGTACCGTTCCGGTCCAGTACCGCACCAACACGGATTCATGAGTTAGTAATGTACCGTTCCGGCCCGGTACCGCATCAACACGGATTCACGGATGCATATATTGGTAAGAGGACTCCTGAAATAAGTTGACAATATCTCATTTCCCGAACTACTCCAACCCAGATTTTAATCTACTAGTCTCATATATGAATCAAACATGGGTCCATGGATATATGTTGTATAGTTTCATGTCATGTCACGGATTAGCGAATTCAAGGATACATGTATTCACGAAATTCATGCCGAGATCGAGTTATAATGCAAGTATTTAAAATATGGTTTACAAGAACGACGGTTCAGACAATTAGCGCTTGTTCACATGCAGGAAAACACAATTTCTGTTCTAATTTTGGATTAGTAATAAACACAAAAGTTTTATATAAGGAAGTCGGGTAACTAATAAAACTGAGTTTGTCTCATTTGGGGTCCGAATGAGCGAGTTATAAGGTTTCCGGTGACATTGCGCAAAACTGGACAGAAACGGCCCAGAACTGTCGCAAGTTGTAGAATTGCAGTTTATGATATTTTCTGTCGGTTTTTAGGTCCGGAGCGTACTAGAAAAATGTAGTTCTTTTAGTATAGTTATCAAAACTGCTAAAGTTTACGCGATTTGAATCTCTAGAACTAGAGTAATGATGTAACATTTCAGAAAATATAAAATATTATTTTTGGAATTTAATACTAAAATAATATATTTCGCGAAAACTACCCAATTTGCGAAATTGAGGTTTTCGTAAAATGGTATAAATATATACCAATAATTGTGAAATAAATTGGGATTTAAAATGATATACTCATTTAAAAATATATTTATTGGATTTGGTATTTTTATAATTAATTATATGCAGTTTGAATAAAAATCGATTAGTGCACTACTAATCGCGATTAAGCCAAATCCGTGTTTCTACAGTTTTCCATGGTTAGTGCATCATGTCATGTTACATTTTAGTTACATATTGTTTTAATTGTGTTTGGTGTTATTTGTGAGAAGGGAAAAGAAAAGAAAAAGAGAAAAGAGTTAAAAAGACAATTATTGGAGAGAGAAAGTGAGAAATGAGTTGAGAGAGAGTGAGAATAAGAGAGAGAGAGAGAGAGGGCAGCCATTCATTTTCTCCCCTTTCATTTTGCTTCATCTTCTTCCTCCACATCTCCCTCCACCTCTACCCCATGAAATCATCTCAAAAGCTTCATCAAAACCCTAAACTCTTTTCATTAAAGATGATCCCCTCCTCCTCCTCAACACTTTGGACCAATCAAAGTTGGATTTTGGTGACCTTGGGCATTTAGGGTTTTTCTTGAGTTTCTCAAATGAGGTATATCTTCTTCCATTTAGTTTAGTTTGAGTTTTCTTGTATTCTAGTTTAGTTTAGAATGTGATTTGGTTAGGGTATGTGATGTTTAGAAATTTCAAGAGAAGGGTTGGTTTATTTTGTGGACTTGTGAGATTTAGGGGCTGCTACAAGACTTTAGTGTGGGTTGTATGGCCTAGAACAGAGAATAGAAACCCGAAATACGAACTTAGAAATCACCCCGTGTCGTTTTTGTGAAGTTGTGTTGGCCTACAGGGAATCTGCAGCAACCTGGGAAGTTTATGAGTTAAACAAACAACTCCACGGACCTAGTTAGACCAATAGGAGACCACCCTGAGAAGAAGAACCCCAACGGAGCATTTTGGGCCGAGGTGGCCGGTTTTAGGGGCTATGTGGCCGGTCAAATCTTGGTATTTGGTGTCTAGGTTGGTCTAGTAGCTCACATACTCCATATACAACACCGTATACTTGCTAGTTCAATCTTATTTTACCTGAGAGAGAATCTGGGGACATATTGGTGTGTTTTTGGTTATATTTTCCGTATTTTAGAATGTTTGGTTTTGATGTTTAGATTTGTATTTGGTTGCCGGGCGTTGTACGTCAACGACAAGGGTTGTTTGATTGTTTTGCATGCGTAGGCTATAGGTTGTAACCTATGAGCGCACCGTGTGCCGTATTGGTTTTCCAGACTTGATATTAATAACGATTGCGATTGTGTATTATTGTAGGTACCTTCGCGAGGATTCCGAGGCGACGGAGCATGGCGTCATTGACTTCGGCAAGCAAGGATCAATGTGAGTAGATCTATATCTACGGGGGAAGTCGGGTGGATGGCGTATAGCACCCCCGCAAATTATAAATGGAAACCGATCTATAGGATACAGTCGTAGAAACCTAGATTAGAAAACTATGGATATGGTTAAAAAGATAGTTAGAGATGATATGAGTGATTGAATATATATATTGAGATATGAGATGAAAGCTTAGGGATATGAAAAGTGAATATGAATCACGACTTAAAGATATGTGGTTGCACTAGAATAGGTATGAGTTTTAGAGTAGCATGACATTTGATGTATAAGGTAGAGTGTATATATAAAATTAACTTGATGTAAGATGACTTAATGCGATGAAAATGATATACGATGTGATATGATGACTTGATTGATATGCTGGTATACGGATGCGAGTCGATATGAGATGATTGATACCCTTGCCAATCCCCTGATATGAGATGGTTATGGATGTGACCCGGGATGTAGGTATATAGATAGATATGATGTTGTGAATCATGAGTGATAAGCCGTACGAGACGTTAGATCCATACCCTCATTGTCATATAGGTTGTTAAGATCTCAAATTGTTTAATGACGTCGTACGATGATTTACCGTACGTGATGAGTTTAATTGATGATTGATCCATACCCTTGACTAGAGCATGCCGTACGATGGATTATACCGTACGTGATGTTGTGAGGTTGGATGCCGATTGATAGATTCACCGACTCGGTCATGTTAGATACGTATACCTTATAGTATTTAGCTAACGATTTACTTTATACTACGCTCATGTCATTCTCATTGCATTACATATACCTGTGCTAGTACATCTACACCATTATCGATAATGCGTATGTTACACTTACACAGATTGGCTGGCTCACACACTTCATCATCGATAATTGCTATGTCACTCACACGGTAGAATTGCTACATCATGCTATTATATTGCTATGCTCACATTATGATGATATGTCCATGCTCACATTACTGTTCCATATTGCATGATATACGGATATGCTTACATTCTGTTATATGTCGCATACATCATGCGTTACGATTATACGCATTGAGATATGGTGTTTTCATGAGATTTCTGGATTTGAGAACCGTGGTTATTTCAAAAGAAAGTATATATTGTTTTAAAAACTTGGTTTCTCTTGATATGATATTTCAGTGCGTCCACTATGCGTTTTCTCGGTTCTGAGACGTGTGATATATGAAACTTGATTCGAGGAGTTAGATGATCCATTTGCGGGTTCATGATGGACCCAGTATAGTACCCCGGGGCAAGAAAGGGATGTCGCGCAGTAGATGATGAGTCTGGCAGAGGGACCACTACCTACCGGTGATTGGTTGGACCTGGCGGTTATCCGGAGGATACCAACCGGAGTCGAGAGATGGATATGGGCCGACCCGTTCTGCCGGAGCCCGAGGGCCGACCCCGCAGACGGAACCCGTGGGCCGATCTGGACTGACGGAGCCCGAGTTATATGAGGATTTACGTGTCGATATTGGACACGGGTTTCATGTTGTTTTGAGTGTCGATGCTGGACACTCAGGTTCCATGATTTTGATGTGTCGCGAGGGACACACGTTGATTTATATCTTCATACTTTCATGCATATGCTTTTATGATATTTACACGCATGACGTTGTTGTGTCATTGATGGACACGTGGATGATATCCACATGCAGATAGGCATTGAGTATACTGTTGGCATATATGCAGATACGGTCACCTTAGATATCATAGTATTACCTTTATGATATAGTTGACCTAGGAATCATTGTTTATTTCGATTTCTACCTGATGATGTTTTCTACTCACGAGTTGGCAACTCACCCTCGTTGTGCCACGGTTCTTGCAGGTTGACCGCTTGGATCAGTAGCGGCATCGCTGGCACGCAGCTTGCTTTCGGGTGACTTGTTTTGGTAGGTGGTACATGTTTGATCGTGCCATTATTGTATATTATTCCTGTTGTATCTAGTTAACTCCATCAATCAGAAATTAGTATTTGTATAAATAGTAAGACTTAGTGAGACTTATGGTTGCGAGACTTAGAGCGGGGGTTTATGTTCGTTTATTGGGTTGATGTCTTGCTTTATTCATTATCTTTTTGGTGTTGATCTTCATCGTTGGGCGTCGTATACTTATTTTATGACTTGCGTGGTTGTGAATCCGCCGTTTGGCGAAGAGCTAGCTCCCGCTTGGGGATGCCTTTATCATTATTATGTATATGTGGTTTTGGATCAAAATATACAAAGGAGATGCTGCCCAAATTTTTAAAAGACAAAACATGTTTTTCAACTGGTAAAATAAACTTACATTTTTCATGTTCCCTTTTCTATACATTTAAGAAAACGTTTGATTTCATCATACCTTTATTTTCAAAACTTCACCTCTTTTATTTTCTTAAAAAGGTTTAGATTGCTGGCCTTCGGCTTACTTAATTTACGTTGCGTCTTTAGACGCTACGTGATTTAAGTGCCGGTCACGAACTAAATTTTCGGGGCGTGACAAAGTTGGTATCAGAGCGCTGGGTTTAACCTTGGTTCGAGTCTAGGTTTGACTATGTGGAGTCTGGGGCGTAATCTATTTCGGAAACTAGGCTTGACCTTACGGAACTTAGACTTGAACATGGGGTATTAGACCCGAACTTTCGTTACATAGGCTGACCCTGATTGTTGGAGTAGGTAGCTTGAGTAGAGTGACGTACCGTACGTATGTTCCGCGGCATATTTACGATACGATACTCCACTTAAGAAACCTTAGGATGTACATATTTTGAGATATGTGATTCTCTTCGTTCTCTTGATCATACATCCATTTGAGATCATTGGTTCTATTTGTTTCCATGATCATACTCTCATTGATTCCGTTCCTTCTTATGATCATGTATCCATTTTGGGATATGTTGTTTCCTTTCATACCTTTGATCTACCTTCATCTATACATGCTTGAGGTTCCTGTCATCATGGTTTGAGCGCAGATTGAGCTGCTTCTAGTGATGCGGTCAGGGCGAGCTCGTCATGGACGAGGACTGACCATCGTGTTTTTTTGGGGACATGAGAACGTATCGAGTTAGTATTTGTGTTGTGACCTCTCGCTTGAGGCGAGTGTTCGGTTTTGCACCGGATGATCGGGCCATTGTTAGAGGCTGCATGTTGTGAGAGGACTGTTGATGTAGAGCCTACCTCAGAGATTGTGATGTCGTCTACCTTGTAGACAATGACCCAGCTGTTGCAGAGACTGATGGGATGTCGCTTCCAGAGCTTACGAGCTGAGATCGCCGGAGCTTCCAGGCAGAGATGCGACATGTGATAGCTAGTTTATCTTGAGTTGAAAGACGAAGGTGGTTCTTCAGATTTGATGCACCGATGTCACGCCCCGCTTCCCAGTATACGGCGAAGGGGACGCGACTGGTCCGCTACGTATTTACTCTGAAGTAAATATGCTAAGCGTATCTAAGCAATATAAAAGTAAATGCACAATAGACAAGTTATAATAAAACAACAACTTTATTCATTCACATTCTTTCTGTACAATACATGGAAAGTAAATACAACTGAAATAAAAAGCAATGCCTAAACAATGGCATAACAGAAAAGAAAAATACTGAAATGGAAAAGTGTACAATGAACTAGAGCTCGGGGTCTTCACTGGACTGGTCCAAGTCTTCAGCAGTAGGCTCGATCCCTGACGTGCCCAGATCACCTGATGACATTCAAAGAAGAAAGAAAGAGAATGTCGTCAGCAAACAGATCGCTCGGTAAGTCCCAAAGATAAGGGAAAAGTAGAATAGACAGAATAAGAAGGTAGCTTTTAATGTTGTATTATATTGTTATAATATTGCGTTAACGCTGTTGTTTGTAGCTTGGTACAGAAGATGCCAGTGTATACGAGAGGAGTCCCACTTACACCGGAGACTTTGGTAACCCGTAGTACAAGGCTCCGTCGATAATACCACGGAACAACGACATGGATGTAATTACGTCTTAAGTGACTACCTCGTGCCACCTTTAACACCTTCCGTACCAGTCTACCCCTTAAACTCCGTAGTGTTTTGATTGTATTGTATTGTAAACTGTATAGATTGTATAATTGGATGACTGACCGAAACCATGATATCTGTAACAGATGTAACCGTAGAATCATGTAAATGGATGTAAACTGGAGATCATGTAAATGGAATGTATATCCATGGTTCGGTTCGGTCAAGTTGTATAGATTGATAGTTGGATTCATGGATTCATGTTGGATTGTAATATTGTAGATTGTAGATTGTAAATTGAACTTGAATTATATTCAAGTCAGATTATAATGAGACTCAAACCTGAGTCGGACAATTAGAAAAGTGAATTGAAGTCCTCATTGTTTTGATGTTATCGGTAACCGCTGCACATGGGCGGCAGGATTTATGTCTTTTCAAAGACGATTACCGTATTGATAACATTGTTGTTAAGTTGTCTACCTTAGATAGGCAAGCACGCACTTCTCCGGCTCCCCGAGGCTCAAGAGATTGGTCCCGCTTAAACCTATATTTACTAGGGTCCTTATGGTAAATTATAGAACTTGAGGGGATTTTATGTAAAAATACTTTTATATACTTTTCAAAGTACCCCCAAGTATTTATTAATCGTCTTTAGAGTTGTAATGAATGTAGATTTTATATTGTGATATTTCTATTGAAAATATCCTATTTTCATAATAAATGGTATTTATTTGTAATATTGGTTTTGCATGGAATTCATGGTATTTTAGTGTAAAATTGATTCTTGTGATATTGTAGAAAAGGTGGAATATTTATAATACTTCAAAAATAGATATGTTTATGTTACATATACATATATTTATATGAAAATAATTTTAGTATATATATAATATTTTAGAAATCTCGTTTTCTTAAGATGTCGTATTTTAAATATTTCGAGACCGAATGCTCCTTGCGGAGATCTGCATCTCGCACTACTAAGCCCGAGGATGTGCGATAATCCGCACCATCCCGAACGGATTCCCCAAATGGGTTGTAGCGGCGCTTACAAAGATTTGTATGAATACTAATCATTAAGGAAAAGCGGTTTTATTAATTATGGTAGTTATTTGTAAAGATGTCGATTTTCCCGTATTCTATATTCTAGGGTCTCCTAAATCAACTAGACTGTTCCTAACTGGTCCAAAGCGACAAGTTGTGAGATATCCCTCAAATCGCCTCTTCACCGCCAATTGTGGCCAGGTAAGTACAAGTGAAGAAAGGAGGGATCCGCTCACGAATTACCGTGAGACGGGCCTTTTAAAGTTACCATTCTCACTTGTCTAGCCTAGGCACCACAAAGTCAGGTTTAGATAAACGACTGAATGCCCACAACCTTCCTCTGTCCTGATGAGTGCGACGGTCCTTAATTGGCCGAGTCTAGATATTTTTATTATTAGCTCAAAGGTTATTTATTTGTAAAGATGTATCAATACTAAATCTTTTAGAAATGGTTTTATTAAGTAAAGGGTATTTAAATGAAAATGTTTGTTTTCCTGTATTCTAAGTTCTCGAGGGTATCGTGTTATCTTGCATATGAGTGTGTGAGGAGGTAGGTCATTACCTCGTGATCTACTTAAAGATATAGCAAGTTTAATGGAGTTAAATGTAGAATTGAAACAATGTGGTATTTAAGTGAAAAATACGATAAATTGAAATAGCCATCATTTTATGAAATGAAACTTGATCAATTTGGTTAATTAGTGTTTAATAGTCAACATGAGGGAGTTTAAGTATAATTGTATTAACGATAAGTGAAGTTTTATAAGAAACCGAATCGGAAATCAGATTTGTTCTGATTCCGTCGGGTTTTGTAAATCCTTATTTTTAGAATGGAAAAGAAGGTTAGAAATGGGACTTACGGGTTTAGGAAAACAAGAAGGGGGAGATTGATCGAAAAGAGTCGCCGGTGCGTTGTTTCGTCGCCGGGAGCTCCTAGGATGATCGCTGGAAGTCCGCCGGAAATTTCGTCTTAGTTTCGCTTCGTGCTCGTTTTCAAAGTACACAAGTTTCTTGATAATTTTAGAGAGTTGGCTCAGAGTTTTGAGATGAGAGGGTAGAGGGTAGGGGTGTATTTATAGGGTTAGGCTAGGGTTAGGATAGATGTATGGTTTTAAATTAAAAAATGTAAAAAATATATTAAAATTCATTAAAATATGGATTAAATAGGAATTTCAAAGGTCTCTGGAACCGATATGGCAAAATAAAGTATGCAGGGGGGTAGGGGAGAGGGAGAGCCCCAACTTTCCAGTTGGGGACTCGGCCGAGTCGGGCCGAGTCAGGGCAAAGGAACGTGGGGGGTCATCAGGTGTAGGCTCTGGTATATTTAGTTTTTTATGAGTAGTGGAACTTTTGGAATTTATCACGTGTTGACTGTTGGACTTCTAAAAATTTTAAAACAAAATAATATTAAAAATAATGTGGGGCATATGATTTGAACTCCGGTGGCTTGGTTCAGCAATGCAAGGTATTACCAATGAGCTACAAGCTCCTTCTTGTAATTAAATTGCTAATTAATTACTTAAGTCTTGTGCTCAGGCAATAAATACCCATTTAAGGATTTTGAAAAAAAAAACAATTTAAAAATTTGTATGGAAGAAGTATATAAGAAAATTAGGGTTGTTACAGCCGACGCATGCCCAGTTGAGTTGAAGATTTCCAGTGTAGAGAGTCTTACTCAGATCTAGAGTAGATCGATTCAGAGATGATGTTGTTCGTTGGATGATCCGATAGGAGATCAGTAAGTGGACCAGTTTCAGATAGAGGACCTCACCCAGATGCGTTGCGAATTAATCGAGAACGGACGAATATGGAGTATTCCTCCGAAGGTTGGGACGAGTTCCCGGGGACGTGTTCGGCTAGAGATCTTCTACAGAGCGATGAAGATATCGAGTTCGCGATTTCGAGTCCGTGTGAGAGATTTCGGATTAACTGTAGCCGAGAACAATTGCAATGTGCAGATAGCATGACGCGACATCGAAGTGGACGATTATAAAGACGGGTGGAACAAGAGATTCGTGCGAGACGTTAACGCGCTGTTGTTACTCCCCGTTAAGATTTGAGATCAGATATGTATACAGAGGCGTTGGGATACGGCCAGTTCCCGAGAAAATGCTGTGCTGAGAACGTAGATGTCCAGAAAGTGAGAAAAGATTATGCAAGAGTACCGGCCTCTGTATAGTTCGGCATAGGCGAGATCGGAAGAGACCCTGAGCAGGTTCCTTTCAGGACACTGCTGCGATAAGATTTGCACCAGGATTAGTTGTGTCGCATGTATTCAGAGGGCCAGAGGCCGACGCCAGTAACATGCTGCTTTACGAGTGGTTATGATAATTGGTCGAGAGGTGACCAGAGGAGTGTCAGAGTGGAATCGTTTTCGTTAGTACACCGGACCGGGCCGACGAGCCGATGGATTGCGAGATTGGTAATCCACAGACAAAATGAGGACCCAGAGACGAAGGACGCCAAACTGTGAGCAGGAGGCAAGCGGATGTTCTTGCTCTTCCAGTTTTGCGTGCACTGATATTTTTTTCTTTCGACATTGTAGGAGGTGGACCTCAATGTCATTTATTGCGATTTGCGTTTGTGATCCGAGTATCACGCTTATATTTCTTGGATTTGAGTTTTTATGATTGAATTTCTGTTAGTTATATGTATGCCCTAGAGGCCATTACTATACATAGGATGTATATTGTAGTGGATGCTTGGACATATATAGGGAGGACTTTCTTGCTCGACATGATAGTATGCTATCGGTTGCTCTTTACCTTAACGTGTACACTGATTGTCTCTCTGTTACATGTTGGTAAAGCCCTTAGGATGTGTACTTGACTATCTGGACTATGATGCAGATCATACTAGTGAGGACATGGTAGTCCATAAGTACATCCTTCAAGGTCCCTAGTCATGGGTGTATCGTGACGAGGCATCGATATACCAGAATAGACTAGCGTATACCTTCTCGACCCATACAGATGGGCGATGGATGATCCCATATCCATTGGTGTTTGACATCAGAGATGATATACGGGTGCTCAGTGGAGACTGGGTACACTGGACGGACTCGCCGAGAACACCCAGATGGTATTATACCTTACGTCAGATGGCAGTTCTCTGGTGACACTGGTACAGGTTAGTCTGTAGACCCGAGATCGTCATAGAGTCTTGTGTGATTCCCACTGTGCTTTGATTTCCACCTTACCACGTCCAAGAGGGCGTGCAAAACGGTGGGTTTTGGGTACAGTCCCGAATCACATGGAGGCAATGAGAGATAGGAGGTGATTCGTCTCTCCCGGTATAAGGAGTTGATGTTGCGCTGTGTTCGATTGGCTATAACCGGAAATCCCTGGCCAGGGTTGCTGAGATTTACTGGTAAGTGTTACCAGTAGTTTCTCGAAATGTTATAGACCTCATATCGACACGACTTATCGAGCTACTGGGGTCTGACGTTTACCACCCCTAGGCGAGATATGCGACATATAAGACGAACAGACCGGACTGTACGGTAAGTGTTGCTGGTTGGATTCACAGGAGTGTGAGCGGGCTTGCTCGTTGATCTTCTGATCGCTCAATACCCGGGTGGCCGTTACGTTTAGCAGACCGCTTGCGTCTTGTGGGTGTTTGATATGATCATCACCTGCTGCCGGCGTATTGACGAGTCTTTAGAGTCATACACAGAGGTTTCCTGGCTCAAGCGAAACGAAATAGAAGCGAATATGAGATATGTGCGGGACCGAGAATAATACCAGTATGTGATACTGTATTCTATTCTCGCGATTTGTATCATTGGACGGTTATATATGATATATCCGAGTTACCGGATCAAGTGTTGATTCGATACATTGATACACTTGATATTAGTCGGTTATATGCGATATGACCGGATCATTAAATCAAGTGTTGATTTAATGATTTGATGTATAGTTATATATTTGATATATTACTTTACATTAACTAGTATTTGTTCACTTAAGATGGATTTTCTCACTTGATGTGCATAAGTAGTATGTGTGATATATTTTTGTGCACTAGATTGTATCATGTTTGATGATACATGCAAACTTGGGTGTGTGTATGCTTTAAACTATGTTTAGGTAAATGGTTAGGGTTTTAATTTATTTATTCATTTATTTATTTATTCATTTTAGCAAGAAATAAAATGGTGGCTAACTTTGGATTTTCTTTGAAGCTTTGAAAAGTTCAACCATTTTGTTTCTTTTGCTTAACCTAACCATTTGCCTAAACCCTAGTTTATTCTCTACATGAGTTTATCTCACCCATGGTTGCAATATGATAGATATCACTTGAATTTTCTTTTGGTGATAATTCATTTTTCTATTTTATTTTCTTCTTCATTTTCTTCATGAAGAAAAAGAAAACCTTTCTTGAAAATTCCAAGTGATGAAATCCAAGTGAGAAATCCAAATCCAAAGTGAACCCACTTCCTATTTCTTCATCCTTTATCACTTGTCATGTTGTATAGGGTGTTTTCTTCACAAGTTTCTTGACCTAGTAAAGATGGAGCTTGAGTTTGAGTCGCCTCGACGTAGATCATCTTCGGCATCGAAGTCAACGACCTAGCCTGATTATTTCTCCGACGAAACCATCGCTAGAGTCCGGGATTCCGATGATCGCAGCGGAGGGGCGTCAACACGGAGCTAAAGAAATGGTGGAGCGGATCTACAAAGGTTGTAGTCTCTTTCACTTAGCAATAAAGTTGTTTACTTGCTTGCTTTTCGCCTTTGCCTCTAGTTATTGATCTATCATTAGAGTTGTTAGGCACATGGAAAATTTGATTTTGCCATGGTTGATCAGTTGTGGAACCTCTTGAGTGTGCCTAGGAGCCCTACAGTGGTATTAGAGCCTAGCTAGAGCCTTAGGCGAAGCGTAGACGATATTAGAAATCCGATCGAACCCCGAAACCCTAACTCAAACCACTTTCTGGACATTTTCTAGAATTTTGGAATTTTGTGAATTAAAAATATGCAGAAAAATAAGCAGGGTTTTATATGAATTACTGTGCAAAACGGGGTCCTAACTCCATTAACCTGCCGCGGAACCGCGGCCTTACCCCACGTGGCGCGGCGGTTCCGCGGCCATACTGTTGCTTCGTTGACCAAACTTTGCACAGTAATGTTTCTATTTGAATCCTGTGTTTTTTGGGTAATTTTAATTTATACTCAAGTGTTGAGTTTTCTGGGTTGTATTGGGAGTTCGACGATTCGATCGGAATCTTTAACTTTGTCTGTGTTTTTCCGGATAATTTTTGAATATGTTCAAAAGTTCGACCGGATATAAATACCCACTTTTTCCCCTGCCGGGAAATTTCCAAGTGTTGGATTTTTCCGTGGTTTAAGAATGTTCTAAGTAGTGCAAGTAACGTGATGGACCCTCTAGAAGACAACAAAGCTTAACTCGATTATGTGACCGTCTTGAACTGCCCTTTGAACCTTCGGGTTTGGGGCAGTACGGCGTGCCACATGTGAGGCGTTGGCTTGACCCTTCTACGGCTGGACCGTTGGTACTGAGGCATGAAGTGAATGTTTTTAAACTTATTTCATGTGTTGAGCTGTTTCGGGAAAACTTGGGTGTTTGACTGTTCGATCGGAAAGTTTAACATTTTCTGTTTATCTGGAATGTGATACAATATTTGTAATTCACAAGTAGTTATGTGATAACTAATATGGATGTTATAAACATAGCACTTTAGTCTCAAATGATCGGTTGCCACGGAATTTTGATGCGATCAAAAGTCCGTCGCAATCACGTAGCGTACGCGGATACTCGCCGGGTAAACTTAATAGATAGCTACGCCCCATAGCCCCGACCAAGTGACTGTAGGAGAACCCCGTCGCTGAAAGCATCCGTTCGGGTGCTCGCGGCAGCGGTGTTCCGCCTTAGTGCATTTCGTCGACGGCATTAGGGGTGCGTCCGTCTACTAAAGTTTGCGACGAGCATTCGATCAGAATGTCGGGAATCCTGTTGAATTGCCCGACTTGATATTGAAAAGAGTTTTCGATAAATGAGACTAAAATGCGGGGTTTATAATTGTTAGGCATTCGATGTCTAAGGAATTCATTTGGTTAGGCATGCGATGTCTAAAAAGGTTGCGGATTCCAATTGTTGTAGTTTTACACTTTCTTTTCTGTGACCGTAAGTGTAATATGTGATATCGCCGGTTTCGTTGCTATATGTCAACGACAATTGGGATACCCATGTTTACTTACGTTGATGACATGTGATGTTATGTGTTGCTGGATATGTTATATTGGATCGTCGTGTTTGAATAGCTGAAGGGGTTTTTAAGTGAGATGAGTGTTTTTCATTTTCATTCATGTAAAAACTTGTATGTAATATTCTTTTATTGGGGCACTTCCAGGTTGCGGAAGATGTCATCGTTGATGTATATTATTCACTTTTCCGCACTAGGATAGACCCAAGGAGGAGGGCACAAGTAATCGAGTTCTGGAGTTCAGTGGGAGACCAACTCGAGGAGTCGAGTCCGGGTCTCCTAACTCTAGAATTGGTAGGGTTGCTTGCCGCTCTCATAGGGGTCTAGAGGTGTAGGTTTGGTTATTCATCGCGACCGTGGAATCCGTGTTTTATACTGGCTCATATTGAAAACACGGACGTCCTAGTATATCCAATATTTCATATATGTTTCTTCTGCTGCGATATCTGTGATGTGATCATTTGATGTTCTGTGATAAATACTGTATATAGTATATATGATATATTATATAGGCGTTACTTATGTTTTATACCCGCGCTATCCCTGTCCCGCTCTGCCGTTAGTTACCTAACCTAACGGTGCACGAGGGGACATCGAGGCGAATGCGGATGGCATAAGTGTACGTCGTATTTATCTGTGATGTTTAGGTAACTTAAATGATGGGACTTCATTAATGTGATTAATGAAAATAAAAGAAACCTAAAAGATGTTGTGGAATCGAATTTTCAAAAACAGGTAGCTACAGTTCTTGCTTTACATCGTGGTGTTCCTTGTAGAACATCCTGCACCTTATTCGATAAGGAAAGGGCCGAGATCCCTTTACCGGGAGTGACCCCTTTAGCAATAACTGGCAGATGCTACAACTCTCGGTTTGTCTTTTGATTGCTTCTATAGTTTTTGCTTTGCACAGCGGTATATATGATATATCCTGCACCTTATTCGATGAGGAAAAGGCCGACGATCCCTTCACCGGGAGTGACCCCTTTAGCAAAACTAGAAAAGCCTAAAAAACACTCCATTTTAAAATCATTTGATTCTTCAACGATATCAAGTTCATTACGCAATAGGTTTTCAGAAAAACCTGTCGTAGCCCTCCGTCATTTCAGATAAGTAGTAGTTAGTATTCTGCGTTTGTTGGCCTTTGTCAAGGCGTAGTGTGCGGTAGCTGACTAGTGCTTATCTGTTTATGCATATGATGCAGATTGAGTTAGGGTAGTCGTGCGACCTTGTTGGCCTTTGTCAAGGGTCGTGCGGATGGGTTTAATTCAATCAGGAAATGACGGGTTGAACTTGACTAGCAGCCTATGGTTTGTTGGCCTTTGTCAAGGTCATAGGAGGCTAGGGGCAAAATATTATCGGGAATTTCAAGTGTTGAAATTTGCAATGAGATTGCATACCTTCTATGAGATAGTTGGATCCCGATACCCACTGCGAGTAATTGTTACTCCTGGGAGAGTTTTACACATTACAATTAGCCGATCAAGTAGGTGTCTAGAAAGGTGTCAACGGGGTTACGCCTCTGGGAAAACGAGGTTTACTTTAATTAGGTCCGTGCGAAAGCACGGGGAACCTCCCTCAAAGTACCGACACTGGCCTGGCTGAAAGATTGGCGAACTTGTAGCGTGTAATTAATCCCGGCTAGTCTTTCCTTTTAGGGTTTGAAGGAGGATTTGATAAAAACCAGTGGGAGCCATCCTGATTAGATAAAATAATAACCAATCTGATCTTGCAAGAGCACACGCTGAGTGTTTTCTTCTCTCTCTCTCCAGGTAGCGACCATGTCATGCCTTAATCAAGATAATAATACGGAAATTGACCGAACCCGCTTGTTATACTGAGCTGGGGAACGTTGGTCCTGCTCCAACTTATAATTGTTATAAGACCGAGCAGGAAATAGGGGAATACCAGATTTCCCGTGCCGCCCAAACGAAAAAGTGCATGTTGATGCATCATCTTCGGGTGTGTTCGTTACATAGAACTGTTTCTCAGTATCCTTTACGTCCTGAGTATGTGATACCGGATCAGGATCCCGCATATGTAATCTGTTACATGGGCTACAGATAGGTAAAGAACTGAGAACGGGTGATAAGTTTCATGAGACAGAAAACGGTACAAGTGTTGCAGCCAAGTCTGTTGGTCACTGTCACCCTGTATTACCAATACATTGATTCTGAACGAATATTATTAGATACCGAACCTGATATACAAAATCATATCAGTCGCTTTATTAAGGAAAGAAATGATAAAATTTTGTATTGTTGGATAATGTTTTGAACATTTCCTATATCAAAAGTTGATCGGTTCAGGCACGTTATCTAAAAGTATTGATGTTCTAAATCAAACTACAGTTCTTAGTATACGGAACACACACAAGAGGAAGAGTTCAGAAATGAATGGATCTTTCTTGAGGTATTGTAGACTAGGTCATATCAATGCGACCCGACTAGCTAAGTTGCACATAGATGCATATTTAAATCTGTTTGAATTTACATCTTGTAAAAACTTGCCGGTCATGTCACAGAGATAAGATGACTATAGCTCTGTTTACTGGAAACAGAGAAAGAGTTAGTGAACTCTTGGGATGATACATGTTGATGTATGTAGGTCCCCTGTCTACACATGCTAAGACCGGTTCTTTGTACTTCATTACATTCTCTGATGATCTCTTTAGATTCAGACATATGTTCCTGTTGAAACACAAGTCCGAACCTTTTGAGATATTCACAGAATATAAGTTAGAAGTAGAGAACCAAAACGGGTATAAGTATTATGTCCTTTGATGTGATCAAGGAGGAGAATACTTGAGCACGAAATTCCTGGATTATTCTAAAAGAGAATGAGATTCTCTCTCAGCATTACTCCTCCATATACACCACATCACGTCGGTGTATCGGGACGGAGCAATAGCACCCTATGTGATATGGTGTGCTCTATGATGAGTACTACTGAGTTTCCTATTTCCTTTTGGGAGTTATGCGCTTGAGAAGCTGCATACCTATTGAATAGGGTTCAAATCAAATCAGTTGCCCACCACTTCATATGTGATATGGAAAGGGAAGAGTCCATATCTTAAGTTTGTTAAGATTTAGGGTTGTCTGGCCTATGTCTAAAAGCAAAATCCGGATAAGCTCGAGGCAAGGTCAGTTATGTAGAACTGGAAATGTTCCAGCTATACAAACTGCAGCTAATGATTTGATAGAACCAAAGGATTCAGTAGATTTCAACGAACCTCAGCCTCTCCGCCGATCTAGTAGGGTTCCTTACCCACCTGAGAGTTACTTCGGTTTCTCTATGACAGTAGGAGTGAGGATTGCATCATGAGATGATGACCCAACTAGTTTCGAGCAGGCCATCAAGAGTAGCGACTCTGTAAGAATGGCTGGATGCTTAGTGATCTGAGATGGAATCCATCTACACCAACAAAGTATGGACTTTAGTTGCTATATCTGAAGGGTTAAATCCCCATCAGGAGCAAGTATATCTTGAGAAGATTACTTGGTGTAGATGGAAAAGTTGAGATTTTCAAAGCTAGACTTGTTAAAGGTTTTCGTCATCGACCAGGCGTGGAAAATGATGAAACATTTTCAAGTAGCTAAGCTTAAGTCCATCCAGATCCTACTTGCCACGGCTACATACCATGACTACGATATCTGGCGGTTGGGTGTCATGACTGCTTTTCTAAATGATGTTTTAGAAAAGAGCGTCTATAAGTACACAGCCAGAGGGCTTCGTAGACAGTGGGAGCAGCGGAAACGTGAGCAAGATGTTTTATGTAATAAAGCAGGCATCGCGGAGTTGGAACATCTGTTTTGATGTGTTAGTCAAAGAGTTTGATATCATCAAAATAGTAGATGAACCTTGTATAAACAAAAGGGTAGTAGGGAGTATGGTGGTGATCCTCGTAGAGTACGTGGATGACATATTCTTGATAGGGAAGGAGTTTCCTATGCTACGCTCGGTCAATCTCCGCTTATCACATTGATTCTCCATAGAGGATCAAAGTGATACCTCCTAAATCCTGGGTTTTGGATCTATGAGATAGATCTAATTGGATGTTAGGATACTCACTAGTTGTAGTGAGATGGTATCAGTTGATCCTGAGGAGAATCACTGGAAAGGTTCCAGGGTGATAAGGACGACTGAAAGTCAGTCACATGCATTGTCTTTACCCTCAGTAAAGGGACAGTATGTTGGAAGAGTTCCAAGCTAGATACCGTGGCAAACTAGACGATAAAGGCTGGATACATCGCTACTTAAGATGCTACCAAAGAGACAGTCTGGATGTATATTAGTTCATGAGATGAACTTCGTTCCTCCCATTGTGTGACAATGGAGTTGTGGCTTATGCCAAGGAACGCCCGTCCCATCAGTGATCCAGACATATTCTAAGGCAGTGTCACCTGATCATGGAGATGGTTGATCTTCAGGGGATCGAGGTTAGGAGAGCAGACTCAGAGGACAACACGGCGGATCCACTCACAAAGGCCTTTTCCCAGAGAGAGACTTTTATGGGATGGTTGAGTATGAGATACTGCAACCACTGCTACAGATGGCCCTAGTGCAAGTGAGAGATTGTTAGTTATATGTATGCCCTAGAGGCCATTACTATACATATGATGTATATTGTAGTGGATGCTTGGACATATATAGGGAAGACTTTCTTGCTCGACATGATAGTATGCTATCTGGTTGCACTTTACCTTAACGTGTACACCGATTGTCTCTCTGTTATATGTTGGTAAAGCCCTCAGGATGTGTACTTGACTACCTAGACTATGATGCGGATCATACTAGTGGGGACATGGTAGTCCATAAGTACATCCTTCAAGGTCCCTAGTCGTGGGTGTATCGAGACGGGGCATCGATATACTAGAATAGACTAGCGTATACCTTCTCGACCCATACAGATGGGCGATGGATGATCCCATATCCATTGGTGTTTGACATCAGAGATGATATACAGGTGCTCAGTGGAGACTGGGTACACTGGACGGACTCGTCGAGAACTCCCAGATGGTATTATACCTTACGTCAGATGGCAGTTCTCTGGTGACACTGGTACAGGTTAGTTAGTCTGTAGACCCGAGATCGTCATAGAGTCTTGTGTGATTGCCACTGTGCTTTGATTTCCACCTTACCACGTCCAAGAGGGCGTGCAAAACGGTGGTTTTTGGGTACAGTCCCGAATCACATGGAGGCAATGAGCGATAGGAGGGGATTCGTCTCTCCCGGTATAGGGAGTTGATGTTGCGCTGTGTTCGATTGGCTATAACCGGAAATCCCTGGCCAGGGTTGCTGAGATTTATTGGTAAGTGTTACCAGTAGTTTCTCGAAATGTTATAGACCTCATATCGACACGACTTATCGAGCTACTGGGGTCTGACGTTTACCACCCCTAGGCGAGATATGCGACATATAAGACGAACAGACCGGACTGTACGGTAAGTGTTGCTGGTTGGATTCACAGGAGTGTGAGCGGGCTTGCTCATTGATCTTCTGATCGCTCAATACCCGGGTGGCCGTTACGTTTAGCAGACCGCTTGCGGCTTGTGGGTGTTTGATATGATCATCACCTGCTGCCGGCGTATTGACGAGTCTTTAGAGTCCTACACAGAGGTTTCCTGGCTCAAGCGAAACGAAATAGAAGCGTATATGAGATATGTGCAGGACCGAGAATAATACCAGTATGTGATACTGTATTCTATTCTCGCGATTTGTATCATTGGACGGTTATATATGATATAGCCGAGTTACCGGATCAAGTGTTGATTCGATACATTGATACACTTGATATTAGTCGGTTATATGCGATATGACCGGATCATTAAATCAAGTGTTGATTTAATGATTTGATGTATAATTATATATTTGATATATTATTTTACATTAACTAGTATTTGTTCACTTAAGATGGATTTTCTCACTTGATGTGCACAAGTAGTATGTGTGATATATTTTTGTGCACTAGATTGTATCATGTTTGATGATACATGCAAACTTGGGTGTGTGTATACTTTAAACTATGTTTAGGTAAATGGTTAGGGTTTTAATTTATTTATTCATTTATTTATTTATTCATTTTAGCAAGAAATAAAATGGTGGCTAACTTTGGATTTTCTTTGAAGCTTCATGAAGCTTTGAAAAGTTCAACCATTTTGTTTCTTTTGCTTAACCTAACCATTTGCCTAAACCCTAGGTTATTCTCTACATGAGTTTATCTCACCCATGGTTGCAATATGATAGATATCACTTGAATTTTCTTTTGGTGATAATTCATTTTTCCATTTTCTTTTCTTCTTCATCTTCTTCATGAAGAAAAAGAAAACCTTTCTTGAAAATTCCAAGTGATGAAATCCAAGTGAGAAATCCAAATCCAAAGTGAACCCACTTCCTATTTCTTCATCCTCTACCACTTGCCATGTTGTATAGGGTGTTTTCTTCATAAGTTTCTTGACCTAGTGAAGATGGAGCTTGAGTTTGAGTCGCCTCGACGTAGATCATTTTCGGCATCGAAGTCAACGACCTAGCCCGATTATTTCTCCGACGAAACCATCGCTAGAGTCCGGGATTCCGATGATCGCAGCGGAGGGACGTCAACACGGAGCTAAAGAAATGGTGGAGCGGATCTACAAAGGTTGTAGTCTCTTTCACTTAGCAATAAAGTTGTTTACTTGCTTGCTTTTCGCCTTTGCCTCTAGTTATCGATCTATCATTAGAGTTGTTAGGCACATGGAAAATTTGATTTTGCCATGGTTGATTAGTTGTGGAACCTCTTGAGTGTGCCTAGGAGCCCTACAATTTCATGATATTGTTTTCGTGCACCATGGCTGCACCTACTGTGTATTTACATTTTGTGCATAGTTATTGCACTTGATATATATTTTATACACCATTGTATTGATTTGCGATTTGTGCATATCTATTTCACTTGATATTCATTTTGTGCCTTGGCTGCACGTGTTTATGATTTCGTAGATTTCATACAGTTGATTTGATTTTGTGTATATGGTACGCACTCGATTTGATTTTTGCACTCGGTATAGTTTACATGTGCTTGCAGTGCATTGATACGTGTTTTGTGCACGTAGTTGCACGCGGTTATGATTTTATACACCTTGGTACACTCGGTGTTGCTTTTTATACGCATTTGAGTTATTAATGAGTTTTCGTGCATTTGTTGCACTAGATTTTCATTTTGTGCATTTGTTGCACTGTATTTGTATTTTGTGCACTGGATGCACCGGAATTGTATTTCGTGCACTAGATGCACTAGATTTGCATTTCGTACATTTGTTGCACTAGATGGGTATTTCGTGCATTGGTTGCACTAGATTTATACCCCATACCTTGGTTGCACCCGATTTATGATTTTGAGCATTCGTTTTACCAGATTTGTGTTTTGTGCGCGTTTGCACTTGATGTTCGTTTTCGTGCATGCTACTGCATTAGAAACTTATTACGGACTTGACGCGCTTGGGTTGGATTTTTGCGCATATTAGACGCTTGATATTGGATTTTGTGCGCATCAGATGCACTTGAGTGGGATTTTGCTCGTGCATGTTTGATGCCCTTGATTTAGATTTTTTTCCGTGCATATTGGATGCGATTTCATTCGTGCATGACGAATGCACTTGTTTTGGATTTTGCACATGTTGGGCGCATGATATGAGATGCGATTTTATGCACACTGGATGCACTCGATTGGGATTTTCATTGTGCGGGTTAGTTGCACTGGGTTGAGACTTTCGTGCACTCTAAATGCACTTGATGTTGTTGTTGTGCACATCCGTTGCACTGGACAGATGTTTTCATGCACACCCGTTGCACTTAGTTTTGACTTTCGTGCATATCGTAGAACTTGTATTGGATTTGATTTCCATGCGCACCAGACTATCACGACCCGAAAAGTACGGAACATGACCGGCACTTAAACTACGAAATATCTCGAGGCGTACGTAATCTAAGTAAGCCAAAACCCAGAAATCCAAACCAAGTAAAGCAGTAGAGTGAAGAAAAAACCAATTTAAATCAAGTAATTTAACAACATAAGCCGAAGTATGCATTTTTAAAATCACAAGTCTTTTCTAAAAATTTCGGCAGAGTTTCCTTTGTAAATACTGGCCCCGAACGGGGTACAACATGATAAATATACACATAATGATAAAAGGCATCCCCAAGCGGAGCTAGCTCTTTGTCAATTGACGGCCACACATGCAATATAATATACAACGCCGAAGGGCGAGGATCAAACTCAGGATAAAAATCCAACATCAACAATTAAACCAGAGGAAAACTATATAATACAGCGCGCGACTCTAAGGTCGAAAGAATATACACCGGTCTTCTATGTCTATCAAATAATACAAGTCTGGTTGATGGAGTTTTACTAGATACAACGGAAATAACAAATATACAATGGTGGTCCTGATGCAAAAGAACCCACCTACCAAAGCAATCACCCGGAAGGAACAGTGTGCCAGCAAAACCGCAACGAAACCTGTACGGCAAAACCTGCAAGAAACTGTGGCACAACGGGGGTAAGTTGCCAACTCGTGAGTAGAAAACATCTACGAGTAGAAATCGTATGTATGACACGATCCTCGGTCAATACGATCAATACATATATAACCTCAAAAAGACAAGTCTGAAGAAAGAAAAGGTGGCAAGGGTAAACATCTATACATAATTGTAATCCCATGTGCTCGGTTCAGTGCCTCAGGTAGCAATATATCACATGTATGAGGTATGATCAATGTAATCATCATGAAATCAGTGTCAACTATATCCTGAAGTCTATAAGTATGTGGACATCATCCAATTATCTAATCAATGCATGTATGCATGTGGATCTCGTCCACGTGTCAACCAATGACATAACAACATCATGCATGTAAAAAGTCATAAAAGCATATGCATGAAAGTATGAGGATATAAATCAACGTGTGTCCCTCGCGACACATCAAAATCATGGAACCTGAGTGTCCAGCATCGACACTCAAAAACATCATGAAACCTGTGCCCAACATCAGCACGTAAATCCTCATATATCTCAGGCTCCGTATCATCTGCGGGATCGGCCCGCGGGCTCCGGCAGTACGGATCGACCTATATCCATCTCATGATTCCGGTCGGTATCCTCCGGATAACCGCCAGGTCCAAATGCTATCACCGGTAGGCAGTCTGCCCCTGCCAGGCTCATCATCCTCCATGAAAAACAATCTCGCCCCGGGGTACCATACCGGGTCCACCATGTACCCGAGACGGTTCTTACGTCTCCTTGAATCGGGTCTCGAAATCCATCTCATATCCGAGAAAACATCATGGTGGACAATACTCATCATATCAAGGAAAACCACATTTTTCTCTTTAAAATAACACATCAGTTTTATAAAACTTTCACATGCGGTTTCCCAAATCCAGAAAATCTCATGAAAATCCAAAATCCAATCATCAATATCAAGTAAACAGTGAATATTAATATGCATGGATTTGCAAGTAATAAGTGCAATGTCTAGACTGGCATATAAAGCAAGTACACTAATACCATATCGAAACTATCAGCTAACAAGCTATGTCAATGAAATAATATTCTTTAAAGTGTACGTGGCATGACAATTACCGATGATGATGCGTGTGAGCCGGCAAGAAAGTGTACGTGGAGCATACACATCATCGGTAATGGTGCTGGTGTCCTGACAGCTGGGTTTCATGATAATTACAGATAACATATGTACAAGCATGCCATGCGATGAAACATCATGAATATACAGAAAGTGATGTAGTAACAGCAATACTGAAAATATACCTACCCAATATACGAGTCATACAGTTTGGCATATAAACATACTCGCGACTCTCCACTTTTGAAAATGAGTATGACTCGAGCCCAGTCAAAAGGGTAAGGGAATCCGCCTAAGTCTGAGTCGATCTATATATATATATATATATATATATATATATATATATATATATATATATATATATATACCTAGTAGTTGGTGATCTCGCCTCAACAGTATCACGTACGATACAATAAATAATATGACGTTCTCGAGTCAAGAGTGCGGATCTATCCTCATAACTATCTCTCGTACGGTAAATCTATCGTACGACATCCCAAATCTAGGTACGGGTCAAATATAACATTTATCTCATTACTCATCTGATATCCTTATCATCACATATCGTGAACAGGGGGTACTGACCTAAGTCTAGTACAATACTAATATCATCAACATAATCATGATTTGGCTACTGATCTACAGCCTCATACAACCCGATGTCATCAACACTTATCATCATATAGGAGTATACATCGCCCAAGCGATCCATTATAAATATCTTAACATATCTTATCTCATATCTCGATCACATGTCAACTATAATAAATATATTATCAACATAGTATCGTCGTCCAACGACCCGCTATAACATCATGACATATCTCGATCGCGCATTAAATATCTCACGGCATCATGCCGGATCAGATCGACTCATTCCCAAGTATCAAATAACATTCTCGTCATCCAAGCATATGAATATACCAATATAAATATGTCCCCAATACGCACAAGGATATCAATGCTTGCGAGTATGTGTATGTGCGTGTATGAAAATCTTTACTCCAGGGTTTTCGGGACTAAGAAATCGACTAGAGTCCTTTCTTCAATTCTCGCCAACCCTAACCCCTAATCTCCTAAAGTTTTCTTGCTAAGGTTCATATCACACCATAACATATAAAAGTATATATATTGTCACGCCCCGCTTCCCACAGTGCGCTAAGATAGGCACGTGACAGAGCCAACCATGCTACCCGTGGATAGGAAACATCCCTCCACAGTCACATTACGGCTGTCTAGAGATATCAAGAACAGGAAAATAAAATAAACTATCTAGTACATGTCCATGAGCCAGAATAAACGAGTCAAAAAATAATATGCGGAAGCAATAAATCCAAAGAGCAAAAACATCTGGAAAGTAAAACATAACTAAACTGGATACTAACTGAATCATCACTGCTCGGCCTAAGGGCGGAAGTACTCCTGATCAGCCAGCGACAAAGGTAGAGGATCTGGGCCATGCAGAACCTATACGTCAGTGCGTCATAATATCAACAATAATATAATTAGGGTGTAACAAGTCATGCAGGCATGAGTATGAACAGTAATAAAAGTATAACAGTAACACGAATAAGAAACAGTGAAGAGTATAAGCACATGTGACGTGCGGTGAGTAATCTGAACTAAACTACTGAGTTAACTACTCTCAAGTCTTTGAAATCAATTTAATGAATCGTCGATGTAACTCAATAGTATCCTGTGCATGTCCGGGACCACGGTCAAGACTCTCGGGCTGAATTCGAGATGTGCCGCTAGGCAGTAAACAGGTAACATGTACAGACGAATGATGTCAGCAGCATCATCCCAGGGCTGGCCTAGCCCGTAAAACTGATCAGTATAAGCATCGAACTGTCGAGTTACAAGTCAGGTTTCATCATTGATTTCCCCATACCCCCAAGTTATGTGTTCAAGTCAGGTATTGATAAATCTGAACCTAATGCCAACACAGGATCAAGCAGGAACATGTTTGTCTATACAGACAACAGGATATGTCCATCGAGACAACATGTCAGGATTGTTGGCATTAGAAACAGGATCAGGTAACATGTCAAGTAGTGATATATCAGGTCATGTCAGATGGTGTACATGCATCAAGTCATGTCAAGTAGTGGTGTATCAGGTCATGTCAAGTAGTGCACAGGTGTCAAACGGATGCTCATAATCAAACTGTAGCAAGTATTGAATCAAGGTGAAAGTATGGATGTACAATAAAAGTATGGATGCACAAATATCGACCAGGGGTCACATCATGACTAAGTAGGATGCACAATTATCAAGCATGGTGCACTAATACAACAGTAACATGAAATAATATGGTCTCGGCGTGCAACTAGATATGTAATAAATTATACGGATGCAAACGGACGTCGTAAAACAGTAAAATGATAACATGGGATGTATAATACACTAAACATGAATTATTATTATTAATATGGATGTAGTATATATCATGGCATGTAGCAAGATAAACTTGCCTCAATCGAATCACGCGACGGATACGCACGCACGTCCGACGTCGGTAAATCGTCGCAACGCACACGCGGCACACGGGATGGGTCCAGGCAAGGCAAGAGGGTGATCACACAGGCAGGGTACGTTCACTGGATCACTCGGATCGTCAGGGACGAGCACGGCTCCGGCGGTGATCACCGGAATCAAGAAACAAGATCAAGAAAAAGAAAGAAGAAAGAAGAAGAAGTAAGAAGAAGAGTCTGTGTATTAAATAAGGAGAAAATAAATAAATAAAATATATATAAATATATATATGCAGAGGAGAGAGAGAGAGAGAAAGGGGTTGTTAGATTGTTAGGAAATTAGTTTAGATTTAAATTTAAAAAAATCTTTTATTAGTTAACTAAATTTTAATTTGTATCAGTTTATAAAATTAATATTATATAAATAAAATTTGATATTCTGGTAAATACAAACATAGTCCAAAACATTCCCGGGTCAGGTCTAAAATTTAGTTTTAAAATACGAAAAATATACATGTCGACCAAAATTAAAGTTGGATATCCGGGTAACGGAAAAATGCATACTCCCAAGAACGGATGCACGCACGTGCACGCAGTTATCCAAAAAAGTCCGTTTCACTGAAAGGGACGAGAACAAGATGCGCGGATGCTACCACAGGGTTAGGGGTATCATGCAGGCCATGCAATGTATTTTTAAAATATTTTATGTGACTTAAAATGTTATATTAAAATGCAGATGCTAGATAAAATGTGAGTATGCAATGTACAAATAAATGAAAGTGCACGAGTCCATGTAACAGGTCAGGATAAATCATAAACATGAATCAAGACTGGTTTCAAGTATGCGGGTCGGGTCGGATGTAAATACAAATGTCAAATATACTATTCGCACCCAAAACACAATAAATCAGGAAAATACCATAAATAAAGAAATACTCGAATTAGAACTGGTATAAATGAACTAGGGTGTTACATTATACCCAACTACAAAAAGAATTTCGTCCTCGAAATTCCAGAAACAAGAAAAGATAAACAAACATGAAACTATAGGAAGAGATCTGGAAACTTCTGTCGAATCTCTTCTTCTCGTTCCCAAGTCGATTCTCCGTGCGAGCGATTCCCCCATGAAACAAGTACGAGAGGGATAACCTTGTTCTTAAGGACCTTTTCTCTTCGATCAACAATCGACATCGGTCGTTCCTCAAAGGTCAAATCCTCTCTTACAGTCAGCTCTGAATGATCCAGCACGTGTGTTTTATCTCGAACATACTTAGGGAGTTGAGATACATGAAACATATCATGAACATTCGCCAAAGATTTTGGTAAAGCCAATCGATAAGCCACTTCTCCAACACGCTCCAAAATCTCGAAAGGCCTAACGAATCGAGGACTAAGCTTGCCTCGACTCCCAAAATGAATCACTCCTCTAGTCGGTGATATCTTCAAGAATATCAGATCACCAACAGCGAACTCTAAAGGTCTTCTCGATGTATCGGCCCAACTCTTTTGCCGATCTTGTGCTGCCTTCAAATGATTCCGGATAGTATTAACTTTCTCCACTGTTTGCACGATCAAATCCGGTCCCAACAATCTTCGTTCTCCAACATCGTCCCAAGAAACAGGTGAACAACACTTGCGACCATACAACGCTTCAAATGGAGCCATCTGAATAGTTGCCTGAAAGCTGTTATTGTACGAAAACTCCACCAAGTGTAGCCGATCCTCCCATGAATCCTTGAAGTCTAACATACAAGCTCTCAACATGTCTTCAAGAGTTTGGATCGTTCTCTCCGACTGGCCATCTGTCTGAGGATGATAAGCTGTGCTAAACTTCAATCGAGTCTCCAAACTTTCCTGTAAGCTTTTCCAGAAGTGCGACAAAAATCGGGTATCACGATCAGAAACGATGCTCACAGGTACTCCGTGCAATCTTACAATCTTCTGCATGTACCATTCTACTAACGTTTCCGTTGACCGACCAACTCGAAATGGTATGAAATGAGCTGCCTTGGTCAACCGATCAACAATCACCCAAACTGCATTGTTGCCCTTTGGACTCCGCGGTAAAGCCGTCACGAAATCCATGATTATATGTTCCCACTTCCATTGAGGAATCGGAAGTGGTTGCAATAAACCAGCAACCCTTTGATGTTCAGCCTTAACTTGCCGACACACCAAGCACTTCGCTACAAAGCGGGCAATCTCCCGTTTAATGCCTTCCCACCAGAAATGTTGTCGTAGATCTCGGTACATCTTCGTGCTGTTAGTGTTTATGCCCTAGAAGGCCATTACTGTATCATACTAGCTTGTATATTACTTAATGGAAGCTTGGGATATTCACATGTATATAACAGTCTTGCTAAACATGGTAGTATGCTACTTGGTTTTTCTATCTTAATATGTGAGTATACGTATTGATAGAGCTCTTAGGATCTTGCTTGTCTACCAGCGTTGTGATGGCAGTCACACTAGTGGGGGCTGGGTAGTCTACAAGCACATCCTTATTCAGGTCCCTGGTCGTTGGATTATCGAGACAGAGCATCGATACTCCGGAGTAGACTAGTGTGTACGCTTCTCATCCCAGTTGGGGAGATGGTCTGTCCCACAGCCGTCAGTACGTGGTACTGGAGATAGTATACAGGTGCTCGTTAGGTTACGGGTACACCGGACAGGACTCACAGGGAACTGTTGGTTGGTTTGATACCAGTCGTCAGTGAACAGTTCCCAGGTGACATGAGTACAGCGTAGTCCGCAGACTTGACACTGCTACTTCGCCTCGAGTGTGTCCCACTGTTCTTAGATTGCTACCCTACCACGGCTCTATGGAGTCGTGCAAACAGGTAGCAGTTGGGTGCAGTCCCGAGCACTTGGAGGCAGTGGCGGTTAGACAGGATTCGTCCCTCCCGGTATTGGGAGTAGATATCGTGCTGTGTCAGAGAGCCATTACGCAAAGTCCCTGGCCAGGGCAAGCGAGATTTGCTGGTAGGTTCCAGCAGTTTCTCAGGGTGTAATGGGCTTCACTCCGACACGACTTATACCGCTATTAGGGGACTGACGCTTGCCGCCCCCCTAGGCCCGATATGCGATAGTCATGGACGAACGGACCGGACTGTATGGAGATTGTCACATCAGACTCAGTAGGAGTTCGGATGGGTTTACTCATCGGCCTTCTTATCGACAACTACCTGGGGACCGTTACGTACAGCTAGTGCCGCTTGCGGTCTGTGGTTAAACCCACTGCCAGCGTAGTAGTCGAGTCTCTAGAGTCCCACACAGAGAGTTTCCTACTCCAGGCGAAACGATATAGAGGTTGCATGGTTTTGCGACAAAGGGTTCGGACACATACGTGCGTTTACGCGCGTACGACTTTCGGACAGATTTTACCAGTCGGCTTTGGTTTAAGCCAGTTACTGGTATCCGGTTATTGGATTTTTACAGTCTAAAGTTTTTCCGTATTTTTACGGATCGGAGGGGCGTTCTCGTAATTACTCGAGAAGCTTCTAGAAGATGTGACTAAGGAGGTTTGTTTTGGAAAGAGAGTGAGTCATAGTGGTGATTCATTCACTTCATTAATGCACATTTATTGCTTAATGACTCATGTTAATGAATCATCACAAGATATTTTGTGAAGCATGCTTATTCATTTCCTTTATTGATTATTTGATAATAAGAATGCTTCATAATATTATGACACACTCTCTCTCTTCTCTTATTATCATATCACACATTCTCTCTCCTCAAGCTCTCATCTTCAAGATACTAATCCTTAATCCTCATGTGTTGAGATCAAAGGTTTAGTTAGACTAAACAATCCATAACCTATACTCTATATCATCCTATCATCTTTGATTAGCAATCAAAGTTGATTAGTTACCTCAAGTTAGAGGTTTAGCTTGGAGTTTCGCTCTCGGGTGGATCGTCTACTACCTAGAGAAGGCCGAGGAGAACAAAGGAGGACACAAAGACGAAGGACTAGTTTCGATCGGTATAATCCCTTAACACTTTAGTTTAGTTTAGCTATGTGTTTGGTTATTATTTGTTTAGCTTCGATTCAAGCGGTTAGTCGATGTTCGTTGTTTAAACTTGATTGTTTTTGTAAATTCCGCCTCCCCATAAGTACTGGGGTGTACTACATCGACTTACAGTGGTATCAGAGCCTCGCTAAACAATAAATAACCTAGTCGCAAATTTGTACGAATTTCGAACGAAAAAACGAATCCGGAAAACCCTAAAAATTGTAAGTTTCTGTCGAATTTAAAACGATGTCAGAAAATTTTTCAGGTGAGCTCAGAGTGCTTGACATGACACCAGAAGAACACCCAAGAAAAACAGTCGACTGAATCGACCAACTCGCCGCGGAACCGCGGCCTAAGCCACTGAGTTGCCGCGCTTCCGCCGCCGAGTTGGCGAGTCAGCGGCCGATTTTTCTTCTGTTGCTTCTCTGTGTAATTTGGGGTTTTCTGGAATGTTTAATTATTGCTCAGGTTACTGTTTAACAGAGCAGATTTTGGAGCAATATTGATATTGTTTATTCGATCGAAAAGTACAGTATTTGCGTATTGGATTATATCTGTGATTGTTTAATGTGTTCGTAAACCTTCCCCAACTGCTAGTATGTCGGTTGGCAGGGGGTTGCACATTTCTGAAATGGTTATATCTGTTTGTGCATATAAACTGTATTGGACTGTTGTGGTGTATAGCCGGGGTTCGCAATGGGTTTTCGTTTAATTCATTTGTTGTAAATGTAATTTGTTGTAATATTATTTTCGCGGGGCACTTCCAGGTTGCGGTCGTAGCCACCGTTGTATTATTTCATTTTACTGTTTTTGCTCCTAGGACTGACCCAAGGTGGGGTACACAGACTGCCGGGTGGGTAGTTTGCCGTACCCGTAGGGGTCGAGGGTGGGGTAACGGCTATTCATCACAACTGTGTAATCTGTCTTTTCTTGCAGGCTCAAAAGAAATACAGATTGCTTGCAAATCCAATATTGTTTATCTGTGTTCTGGAATGAATATCATTGCGTCAGACGAATGTAAAATATCTATATTATGATAGCTATTTAGACGCCACTTATGTTTTACACCCGCGCTAGCCCAGCCCCCGCTCTGTCGTTAGTTAAGTAACCTAACGGGTGATGACGGGACCCCGTGGCGAATGCGGATGGCATAAGAGGACGTTATATTTTCGTTGTTTTCTGCAATGATAGGTTAATGATGGGACGCATTATCTATAATGCAAAGTAAAACAAACCAAAGTTTAAATCGTTGGAACAATTTAAAAGAAACCACTCGGTTATTTTTAAAACAGATATTTTTAAATGCGGAGATTTAACCACTCCTTTTAAAAGCTATCAGGTTCCTTCGGTTATATCAAGTTCACTACGTTCACGGTTTCGCCAAAACCATTCGTAGCCCTCCGTCATTTCATCTGGGTATTCAGTAGTATTCAAGCTATGTATTTTGACCTAACGCCAAGGCATAGTGTTTGGTAGCTGCTGGATATTCATTTGTTGCATAGATAGATGAGTTAGTTTGGGACAGTCGTATTATCATTTTGGCCGAACGTCAAGGATATATACGGATGGGTTCAAACTGACAGGATAATGATGGGTAGAACTTGACATGTGACTTATGACATTTTGACCTAACGCCAAGGTCATAAGAGCATGGGGCAAAAACTTATATCGGGAATTTCTAAAGAAACTGAAATTTGCAAAGAGATGCATACCATTTGGAGTTTGATGAATGTTGGTAGGATTCCTTCAACATTATCATACGATGATATTTGGATCCCGATCCTACTGTGAGTATATGCTACTTATCAGGATATTCGTCGCTTAACGATCAATGCTATAAACCTAGTAGGTGTCCAGAAAAGTGTCAGCGGGGTTACGCCCCCAGAGAAAAGAGGTTCTTTAATTAAGGAACTTCGCGAAAGCGTTGGAAAACCTCCCTCGAAGTATCGACACCGGCCTGGCTGAACGGTTAAGCAAGTATTGTACCGTGAGAATAGTCTTGGCTAATTCTTCTTTTATGGTTTGAGGAAGGATTCGAGAAACAGTGGGAGCCATCCAGTTTAGATAAACTAAAAACCACTCTAAACTTGCAAGAGCATCATGCTAAAGAGTTTTCTTCTCTCTCTCCTAATTGCAGCGACCCTGAAAATGACTGGACTTAAGTTACTTTTAGAGAAAAATATACTGACAGGGCCAAACTATAAAGATTGGCTGCGGAATGTCAAGATGGCTTTGACCTATGACAAACTGGGGTACGTCCTCACCGCTACAGCACCTGCTGTCCTTGGTCCCAAATCCAGCAATGCGGATAAGGAAATCCGCAAAACCTGGGATTTAGATTGCGCGAGAGCCAAGTGCATCGTGCTTGCCTCGATGAACAATGAACATCAGAGGAGGCACGAGGATATGTCCCTAGATGGCATATTTCTCCATACAAAGGAACTTTATGGAGAGCAATCTCGTATAGCAAGATACGAGACCTCTAAGAAATTGTTTCGAGCGAGGTTGGCTGTCGGGTCATCGGTAGGTGAACATGTCCTACAGATGATCGGCTATATTGAAGAGCTCGCGGACCTTGGGACGACTTTGGATAATGAGCTCTATACAGACCTTGTTCTCCAGTCCCTTCCTCCCACCTACGCCCAGTTTATCCTCAACTTCAATCTTCAAGGAAAAGAAGTTGAACTTGCGGAACTCCTAAACATGTTAAGGAGTGCAGAGGGCACCTTGCAGAAGGCAAGGGAAACACCCGCTATGTTTGTTGGCGGTTCATCTTCTTCCGGGTCCAAGGCTAGGGCCAAAGGAAGGAAGAAGAAGGCCGCACCCAGACCTAGAGGAGGTGTTAGTAAGGTGGGAAAGAAGGGAAAGAAAAAGTTTACAGCACCGGTAGTTGGCCTGGATGAGTGCTTCCAT
Source organism: Agapanthus africanus (assembly GCA_030015575.1). Lineage (NCBI taxonomy): Eukaryota > Viridiplantae > Streptophyta > Magnoliopsida > Asparagales > Amaryllidaceae > Agapanthus > Agapanthus africanus. The sequence continues at coordinate 15,819,468 of JASDDO010000014.1, forward strand.
TGTCACAGGAAAGGGCACTGGAAGAAGGATTGCAAGGCGTGGAACGCCAAGAACCAGGAACCGAAGCAAGCTGTGGCTTCGACTTCAGGTGTTTTTGTAATTGAGAATTGTCTGTCAATCAACTCTACTTCCTGGGTATTGGATACCGGGTCAGGATCTCATATTTGCAATTCATTGCAGGCACTGAGAAACCGTAGAGTGCTGAAGGAAGGTGATATGATCCTCAGGGTTGCTAACGGAGCTAGCGTGGGAGCTGCGTCCGTCGGGGATTATCACCTAGGATTGACGAGTGGACACATTTTGGTTTTACATAACTGTTATTTTGTACCCAGCTTAACGTGTAATATCATATCAGTTTCCTTGTTATCAAATAAAGGTTATGATTTCACGTTTGTAAGAGATGTTGTCAACATCCACCTTAATCATGGTTTGATTGGGTCAGGTACTCTAAATAACGGCATATATGTGTTAAACCAACTCCAAATTTTCAATGTCCAGAACACACTAAAAAGAAAGTCTCCAGATTTAAATAAAGCTTTCTTATGGCATTGTAGACTGGGTCACATCAATGAGAGAAGGTTGACTAAGTTGCATAGAGAAGGATATTTGGACACGTTCGAATATCAAACTTATGACACTTGTCAATCTTGTCTCAAAGGAAAGATGACAAAGACTCCATTCACTGGACAAGGAGTAAGAGCGAGCGAGCTCTTAGGACTCATACACAGCGATGTATGCGGTCCAATGTCTACACATGCGAGAGGTGGTTATTCCTATTTCATTACTTTCACGGATGATTACTCAAGATACGGATTCATTTATCTGATGAAACATAAATCCGAGGCTTTTGAGAAATTCCAAGAGTATAAGAATGAAGTAGAAAACCAAACCGGCAAAAGTATAAAGACACTTAGATCTGATCGAGGTGGTGAATACTTGAGTGCCGAGTTCCTAGGTTACCTAAAAGAGAAAGGAATTCTCTCTCAGCTTACTCCTCCATACACTCCACAGCATAACGGTGTATCGGAGAGACGGAATCGAACCCTATTGGATATGGTACGATCCATGATGAGTAATGCTGAGTTACCGCGATCTTTCTGGGGTTATGCGCTAGAATCAGCGGCATATCTTTTGAACATGGTACCTACCAAGACTGTGCCTACCACTCCATATCAGATGTGGAGTGGGAAGAAACCCCATCTACAGTATGTAAAGATTTGGGGATGTCCAGCTTTTGTTAAAAAGCAGCATGTGGACAAGCTCGAGGCACGATCAGTAAAATGTTTGTTTGTGGGATATCCAAAGCACTCCAGGGGATATCTATTCTATTACGCAGAGGAACAGAAGGTATTTGTTTCTCGTAATGCCCATTTTCTAGAACATCAGTTTTTAGAAAAGGAATCAAGTGGGAGCGAAATAGAACTGGAAGAAATTCCAGAACCACAAACTACTGCTGAAAGTTTGGTAGAACCAGAGGTTCAAGAAGAACAGAACATTCCCGCACCCCTCCGCAGGAGTAGTAGGCCGTCTCGTCCGCCTGAGAGATACTACGGTTTTCTCATAGATGGGGATAGAGAGGATTGCATCATAGATGATGATGAACCTACTGACTTCAGGCAGGCCATCCAGAGCGGCGACTCGGTACGATGGCTAGATGCAATGCGGACCGAAATGGAGTCCATGTACACCAACAAAGTATGGACTTTGGACTTTGCTCCAGATGGGGTAAAACCCATAGGATGCAAATGGATCTTCAAGAAAAAGATTGGTGTAGATGGACAGGTGGAAACCTATAAGGCTAGACTTGTTGCAAAGGGTTTTCGTCAAAGACCTGGTTTGGACTATGACGAAACTTTTTCTCCAGTGGCTATGCTCAAATCCATTCGGGTCCTTCTTGCTATTGCTGCCTTCCATGATTATGAAATCTGGCAGATGGACGTAAAGACGGCTTTTCTGAATGGAAATTTAGAAGAGAGCGTCTATATGGATCAGCCAGAGGGTTTCAATCAGAGTGGGAGCAGCGGGAAAGTATGCAAGCTGCTTAAGTCCATTTATGGACTAAAGCAGGCATCGCGGAGTTGGAACATCTGTTTTGATGAGACAGTCAAAGAATATGACTTTATCAAAAATCCAGATGAACCGTGCATATATAGTAAAGTTATGGCCAGAAGTGTCGTATTCCTCGTCTTGTACGTGGATGACATTCTATTGATAGGAAATGACATTCCTATGCTACAATCTGTCAAAGGATTCTTGTCACACAGGTTCTCCATGAAAGACCTGGGTGATGCCTCTTACATTCTGGGGATCCGGATCTATCGTGATAGATCCAAGAGGATGTTGGGACTTTCGCAGTCCAGGTATATCGACACTGTACTGAAAAGATTCAGTATGGAAGATTCTAAGCGCGGTAATCTACCGGCTTGTCACGGAATCACCCTCTCCAAAGAGATGTCTCCCAAGACTGATTTGGAAAGGGAACGCATGTCTATTATACCCTACGCTTCTGCAGTAGGCTCTATAATGTATGCGATGTTGTGTACCAGACCAGATGTAGCTTACGCACTGAGCGTGGTAAGCCGGTATCAGTCAGACCCAGGGGAGAAACACTGGATAGCAGTAAAGAACATTCTCAAGTACCTGAGGAGGACTAAGGAGATGTTCTTGGTTTACGGCGGAAAAGACCTCAGGTTGGAGGCCTTTGCTGATTCCGGCTTCCAGAGTGATAAGGACGATTCCAAGTCCATGTCGGGTTATGTCTTTACCCTCAATGGAGGGGCGGTGTGCTGGAAGAGCTCCAAGCAGGACACCGTTGCTGACTCGACGATGGAAGCGGAGTATATAGCTGCTTGCGATGCCGCAAAAGAAGCAGTCTGGATAAAGAAGTTCCTAACAGAACTTCAGGTGGTTCCTACCATAGTTGATCCAATACCTCTGTATTGCGACAACAACGGAGCTATAGCTTTAGCGAAGGAACCAAGGTCCCATCAGAAGTCCAGACACATCTTGAGGCGGTATCACCTGATCAGGGAGATCATTGATCGTCAGGAGATCGAGGTTCGGAGAGTTGCTTCAGAAGAGAACATTGCTGATCCATTCACAAAGGCCCTTCCTCAGATTCAGTTCGAGAGGCTATTCGAGATCATTGGTCTACGATATGCCAGTACATGGCCCTAGTGCAAGTGGGAGATTGTTAGTGTTTATGCCCTAGAAGGCCATTACTGTATCATACTAGCTTGTATATTACTTAATGGAAGCTTGGGATATTCACATGTATATAACAGTCTTGCTAAACATGGTAGTATGCTACTTGGTTTTTCTATCTTAATATGTGAGTATACGTATTGATAGAGCTCTTAGGATCTTGCTTGTCTACCAGCGTTGTGATGGCAGTCACACTAGTGGGGGCTGGGTAGTCTACAAGCACATCCTTATTCAGGTCCCTGGTCGTTGGATTATCGAGACAGAGCATCGATACTCCGGAGTAGACTAGTGTGTACGCTTCTCATCCCAGTTGGGGAGATGGTCTGTCCCACAGCCGTCAGTACGTGGTACTGGAGATAGTATACAGGTGCTCGTTAGGTTACGGGTACACCGGACAGGACTCACAGGGAACTGTTGGTTGGTTTGATACCAGTCGTCAGTGAACAGTTCCCAGGTGACATGAGTACAGCGTAGTCCGCAGACTTGACACTGCTACTTCGCCTCGAGTGTGTCCCACTGTTCTTAGATTGCTACCCTACCACGGCTCTATGGAGTCGTGCAAACAGGTAGCAGTTGGGTGCAGTCCCGAGCACTTGGAGGCAGTGGCGGTTAGACAGGATTCGTCCCTCCCGGTATTGGGAGTAGATATCGTGCTGTGTCAGAGAGCCATTACGCAAAGTCCCTGGCCAGGGCAAGCGAGATTTGCTGGTAGGTTCCAGCAGTTTCTCAGGGTGTAATGGGCTTCACTCCGACACGACTTATACCGCTATTAGGGGACTGACGCTTGCCGCCCCCCTAGGCCCGATATGCGATAGTCATGGACGAACGGACCGGACTGTATGGAGATTGTCACATCAGACTCAGTAGGAGTTCGGATGGGTTTACTCATCGGCCTTCTTATCGACAACTACCTGGGGACCGTTACGTACAGCTAGTGCCGCTTGCGGTCTGTGGTTAAACCCACTGCCAGCGTAGTAGTCGAGTCTCTAGAGTCCCACACAGAGAGTTTCCTACTCCAGGCGAAACGATATAGAGGTTGCATGGTTTTGCGACAAAGGGTTCGGACACATACGTGCGTTTACGCGCGTACGACTTTCGGACAGATTTTACCAGTCGGCTTTGGTTTAAGCCAGTTACTGGTATCCGGTTATTGGATTTTTACAGTCTAAAGTTTTTCCGTATTTTTACGGATCGGAGGGGCGTTCTCGTAATTACTCGAGAAGCTTCTAGAAGATGTGACTAAGGAGGTTTGTTTTGGAAAGAGAGTGAGTCATAGTGGTGATTCATTCACTTCATTAATGCACATTTATTGCTTAATGACTCATGTTAATGAATCATCACAAGATATTTTGTGAAGCATGCTTATTCATTTCCTTTATTGATTATTTGATAATAAGAATGCTTCATAATATTATGACACACTCTCTCTCTTCTCTTATTATCATATCACACATTCTCTCTCCTCAAGCTCTCATCTTCAAGATACTAATCCTTAATCCTCATGTGTTGAGATCAAAGGTTTAGTTAGACTAAACAATCCATAACCTATACTCTATATCATCCTATCATCTTTGATTAGCAATCAAAGTTGATTAGTTACCTCAAGTTAGAGGTTTAGCTTGGAGTTTCGCTCTCGGGTGGATCGTCTACTACCTAGAGAAGGCCGAGGAGAACAAAGGAGGACACAAAGACGAAGGACTAGTTTCGATCGGTATAATCCCTTAACACTTTAGTTTAGTTTAGCTATGTGTTTGGTTATTATTTGTTTAGCTTCGATTCAAGCGGTTAGTCGATGTTCGTTGTTTAAACTTGATTGTTTTTGTAAATTCCGCCTCCCCATAAGTACTGGGGTGTACTACATCGACTTACACGTGCCTCCTGGATGTACGGAATATGCGGAACTGTGCGCCTTCTTCATAACTTCTTCGTGAATATCTCCTTTTGGCACACACCAACGGCTACCATATCGCAACGAACCATCTTCATGAATCAACAAGTTCGTCCGAAGTCCAGCTTCAACCTGTTCTCGAAACTTTTGCAATCTAGGGTCCTGTAACTGCGCTGCTTTAATATTCTCGATCAACGATGACTGTACTTGCAGCTACATCAACTGTCCCAAAGAATGCGGTAGCACAATCTCCAACTCGAATCTCCGAAAATCTTCGATAAGTTCCTTCTGTGCAGTTAACATCCGAATTTCTGGCAACCGACTAAGCGCATCCGACACTATATTAACTTTCCCCGGATGGTACTTAAGATCAAGATCGTAGTCAGCCATCAGCTCTAACCATCTACGCTACCTCGTATTAAGCTCTTTCTGTGTGAACACATACTTTAGGCTTTTGTGATCGGTGAATACTTCGATTCTTCGCCCAATAAGTAGTGTCTCCAAATCTTCAAAGCGAAAATTACTGCTGCAAGCTCCATGTCATGAGTTGGGTAATTCTTCTCATGGGTCTTCAACTGCCGCGATGCATAAGCTATAACTTCCCATGCTGCATCAAAACACATCCCAATCCTTTCCCAGATGCGTCGCTGTGAATCACCAAACCTCCGGAACTGTCTGGTACGGTTAAAATAGGAGCGGTTATCAATCTCTGCTTCAATGCCTCAAAAGCTGACGCACACTTATCCGTCCACACAAATGGTACTTTCTTGCGCATAAGCTTGGTCAGAGGCTCAGCCAAACGAGCAAAATTCTCCACGAACCTTCTGTAATATCTTGCAAGTCCAAGAAAACTTCTGATTTCTGCTACGTTCTTCGGAATCGGCCAATCTCGAACTGCTGCAATCTTCTCAGGGTCAACGGCGATTCCATCTCCGGATACGATATGCCCAAAAAACTTCACTTCTTCAAGACAAAACTCGCACTTACTCATCTTTGCATACAATTTTTCTTGCCTCAATGTCTGCAGTGCGATCTTCAAGTGTTCTGCATGCTCTTCTATGCTCCTCGAGTAAACCAGAATATCATTAATGAACACCACCAGAACTGGTCCAAGAATGGTGAAAAGATTCGGTTCATCAAGTCCATAAATATCGCCGGTGCATTCGTTACTCCGAAGGGCATCACTAAATACTCGTAATGTCCATACCGAGTTCGGAACGCCGTCTTGCAAATATCTTTTGACTTAACTTGGACCTGATGATATCCGGATCGCAAATCCAGCTTCGAGAATACCCTTACGCCACTAAGCTGCTTGAATAATTCGCCAATGTGGGGGATCGGGTACTTGTTCTTAATAGTCACCCGGTTTAATTCTCGATAATCGATGCACATCCTCCTCGTGCTATCTTTCTTCTTGACTAGAAGAACTGGAGCTCCCCAAGGTGAATTACTGCTGTGATTCCAACCCTTCTCAAGTAATTCGGTAACCTGCTTCTTGACTTCTTCCAATTCCACTGGTGCCATTGGATAGTACGCCTTTAAGACTGGAGCTGCACCAAGAAAAAGATCGATCGCGAACTCCACATCTTGTTTTGGCGGTAAACCCGAGATGTCCTCGAACACGTCCATGAACTCTCGAACTACAACTGGCGCTTCCTCCTTATCAACTTCCATCGACGAAAGAACACTGTTTTTCGGCCTAGCCCTAAACTCGACTGGCCCGACAGAACTGCTACCTCCAGTAAAAACAAACTCCGGATGTCCGGGAATCTGGAAAATCACTTTCTTTGCCCTACAATCAATGTGAGCATGTAAAGTGCCGAGAAAATCCATTCCCAAGACAACATCATAGCTTCCGGTATCAATCACCAAGAAATCTGCAAATAACTCCCGTCCGCAAACAACAACTGAACAATCCTTACATTCTCTACTAGCTATGATCTTCCCATTCCCAGTGTGTATGTCCTAACAACTAGATAAGGTCGTGCAAGGAATCGAGTGTGTAGCAATAAACTTGGACGACATAAAACAATGGGATGCACCGGAATCGAATAACGCTAATGCGGGAAAACCATGAACAAGTAGGATACCTGAAACAACTTCCTCTGAAGATTTGGCCTCTTCAGCCATCAGGGTAAAGGCTCGAGTTTGACTGGGTCCTTGAGTCAGCTGCTTCTGTCCCTGAAACTGCTTCTGTGGTGGCCTCTGAACATTATCTTTCGTGCGAAGCTTTGATGGACAAGCGTTGATAGTATGATCCGCCGATCCACAAACCAAACAGAGTCCTCGCATCCTTCGACACTCCCTTTGCACGTGTCCTGGTAAATGGCAGTAGTCACAAATCACGCTCCTTCCCTGATTAGCAACGACGGGCTTCTTCATCGGTACAACGCCACGTCGGTTCACCGGAATACCTCTGCGTACATACGCTCGGTTTGGTACAAACGCCGGCTTCCGCACTGAAACTGCTTGCTGCTGCGTACCCCCAGTCTTCATAGATAGGCTCTGCTGCTCTCGGGCCGCTGTAAGCACTTGTGAGAAAGTGGTCAAACCCAGAGATATAATATGCCTCTGGATGTCCACATCCAAACTGCGCATAAACCTTCGTGCCCTATCAGCTTCTTTGGCCACCAAAGGTCCAGCGAATCGACTGAGCCGTGTCCACTCAGCCGCATGCGCATCCATGGATCCGCCGTTCTGCTTCAAACTGATAAACTTTTCTTCAATTTCCTCCCGTGCAGTCTGTGGGAAGAACTTCTCCAAGAAACTCTTCGAAAAATCTGCCCAACTGACCGGCTTAGGCAAGTGGGTCTCTTCCACAAGCCACTATTCACGGGAAAGTCCACTAATTGGATGCGTACCACATCCACTTTCTTGTCCGCTGGAATCTGTGCCGCAACGAGCAAATTCTCCGTATCAACCAGCTACTGCTCCGCTGGCAACGGCTCTTCCAGACCAGTAAAGACGGATGGACCAAGTCTCCTGAAATCCGCCACGGTACCCACACGCTCAACTGGTTTGGCCACAATATTGTTTACGGACTGCTGGACGGTCCGCAAACCTTCCTGAAAAGTTTCGGTTTGCTGCTGGTTCAGCTCGGTCTGTCGTTTCTGGTTCTCCAGCATCCCACGAATTACTCCAAGCAAAGCGGCGTCATCAACACGCCTCTGGTACGATTTCAGATTTCTGTCTGCCATGTTCCTGAAACCAAAACACCGAAAAGGATTAGTATGATAACAGATTCAAACTATAGGTCAAGGATATGAATCAAGACTAGAACTCCAAGTTACTTAAATAGAGTACCGCATTGTAACCATGCTGCAGTTCATAGTTACAATCATATAGCTCCGTTCAAGTCGCCCAAATCCTAGTATTAGAATCAAAGGAATATGGAGAAACAATAGGGAATCAAAAGGTTTCAAGCCGAGATGCAAAGTTGCTTGTATATCGTCAAGGCAAGGATCAAGAGAAAGATATGATTCAAGAATCACGATAACAATGTGGCAGGACATGCTCCTAATCACGGATTTTCTGACTCGTGTATTGGGTCCAATACCCAACTACAAAGAATCAAACCCGATTAACCTAAATCATATGGCTCTGATACCAAACAAACCCCGTCACGCCCCGCTTCCGAGAGTGCGCTAAGATAGGCACGCGACAGAGCCAACCATGCTACCTGTGGATAGGAAACATCCCTCCACAGTCACATTACGGCTGTCTAGAGATATCAAGAACAGGAAAATAAAATAAACTATCTAGTACATGTCCATGAGCCAGAATAAACGAGTCAAAAAATAATATGCGGAAGTAATAAATCCAAAGAGCAAAAACATCTGGAAAGTAAAACATAACTAAACTGGATACTAACTGGATCATTACTGCTCGGCCTAACGGCGGAAGTACTCCTGATCAGCCTGCGACAAAGGTAGAGAATCTGGGCCATGCAGAACCCAGACGTCAGTGCGTCATAATATCAACAATAATATAATCAGGGGATAACAAGTCATGCAGGCATGAGTATGAACAGTAATAAAAGTATAACAGTAACACGAATAAGAAACAGTGAAGAGTATAAGCATATGCGACGTGCGGTGAGTAATCTGAACTAAACTACTGGGTTAACTACTTTCAAGTCTTTGAAATCAATTTAATGAATCGTCGATGTAACTCAATAGTATCCCGTGCATGCCCGGGACCACGGTCAAGACTCTCGGGCTGAATCCGAGACGTGCCACTAGGCAGTAAACAGGTAACATATACAGACGAATGATGTCAGCAGCATCATCCCGGGGCTGGCCTAGCCCGTAAAACTGATCAGTATAAGTATCGAACTGTCGAGTTACAAGTCAGGTTTCATTATTGATTTCCCTATACCCCCAAGTTATGTGTTCAAGTCAGGTATTGATAAATCTGAAGCTAATGCCAATACAGAATCAAGCAGGAACATGTTCGTCTATACAGACAACAGGATATGTCCATCGGGACAACATGTCAGGATTGTCGGCATTAGAAACAGGATCAGGTAACATGTCAAGTAGTGATATATCAGGTCATGTCAGATGGTGTACATGTATCAAGTCATGTCAAGTAGTGGTGTATCAGGTCATGTCAAGTAGTGCACATGTATCAAACGGATGCTCATAATCAAACTGTAGCAAGTATTGAATCAAGGTGAAAGTACGGATGTACAATAAAAGCATGGATGCACAAATATCGATCAGGGGTCACATCATGACTAAGTAGAATGCACAATTATCAAGCATGGTGCACTAATACAACAGTAACATGAAATAATATGGTCTCGGTGTGCAACTAGATATGCAATAAATTATACGGATGCAAACGGACGTCGTAAAACAGTAAAATGATAACAGAGGATGTATAATACACTAAACATGAAATAGTATTATTAATATGGATGTAGTATATATCATAGCAAGTAGCAAGATAAACTTGCCTCGATCGAATCACGCGACGGATACGCACGACACGTCGGACGTCGGTAAATCGTCGCAACGCACACGCGGCATGTGGGATGGGTCCAGGCAAGGCAATAGGGTGATCACATAGGAAAGGTACGTTCACTGGATCACTCGGATCGTCAGCGACGAGCACGGCTCCGTCGGTGAGCACCGGAATCAAGAAACAAGATCAAGAAAAAGAAAGAAGAAAGAAGAAGAAGAAGAAGTAAGAAGAAGAGGCTATGTATTAAATAAGGAAGAAAAAATAAAAAAATAAAAAATACATAAATATATATATGCAGAGGAGAGAGAGAGAGAAAGGGGTTGTTAGTTTGTTAGGAAATTAGTTTAGATTTAAATTTAAAAATCTTTTATTAGTTAACTAAATTTTAATTTGTATCAGTTTATAAAATTAATATTATATAAATAAAATTTGATATTCTGGTAAATACAAATATAGTCCAAAACATGCCCGGGTCGGGTCTAAAATTCAGTTTTAAAATACGAAAAATATACATGTCAACCAAAATTAAAGTTGGATATCCGGGTAACGAAAAAATGCATACCCCAAGAACGGATGTATGCACGTGCACGTAGTCATCCAAAAAAGTCCGTTTCACTGAACGGGACGAGAACAAGATGTGCGGATGCTACCACAGGGTTATGGGTATTATGCAGGCCATGCAATGTATTTTTAAAATATCTTATGTGACTTAAAATGTTATATTAAAATGCAGATGCTAGATAAAATGCGAGTATGCAATGTACAAATAAATGAAAGTGCATGAGTCCATGTAACAGGTCGGGATAAATCATAAACATGAATCAAGACTGGTTTCAAGCATGCGGGTCGGGTCGGATGCAAATACAAATGCCAAATACACTATTCGCACCAAAAACACAATAAATCAGGAAAATACCATAAATAAAGAAATACTCGAATTAGAACTCATATAAATGAACTAGGGTGTTACATTTATCATATCCCATTCTTTTCTCACAACTTTGCGGGGGTGCTATACGCCATCCACCCGACTTCCCCCGTAGATATAAATCTACTCACCTTGCTTCTTGTGTGTCGATGCCGATGTCGCCATCTTCATCTTCAACGTCTCGAAATCACGTGGGGGTACCTACACATATAATCCAATCGCAAATGCGTATTAAAATCACATCGGAAAACTAAAACAACACGCTAAAGACCTATAGGTTAGAACCTATGGACCACGCCTTCAAAACCACCACCAACTCTCGATATCGTCGTACAAACGTCAAGTGATCGGGGTAAAACACAGATACAACAATCCAGAATTCAAAATACGAGAAACGAAACCCCGAATCAAAACAACAACTCTTGAAAATGGTCCCAGATTTTACCCTAGGTACAATCAACCAATTTTGCATATGCAAAGGGTCTAATTTACAGGAGATAAAACCACAGAACCAATACGAACTCATTTGGGACAGGTCTGGCCGCAATTTGCGGCTAGAAAGACTTTATTTGCGGCCTGGGTGCTAGGGTTTGGGCTCAGGTCTTCAGGGTAGCTTCCTGGGTGTCTGCATGTATCACTGTCTTTGCTAAATAATTTTCAGGTCACCCGGGTGTTAGCAGATTTCATTACACACACATAGAATCCACAATTCTTCCGATATCGGGTTTCTAAGTTCGTTAAAATGGGTTCTAGCCTCTGGTTTAAGTCTCCAATCAATCACCACAGGGGTTGTATGGCCTCTACTAATCTTAATTTCATCTTTGGGTTCAACTCAAACCCTAATCCTCAACTTAAATTTTTCAAAGTTCCCAAAACCACACAATATCGATTCTAATTTAACATGGATGCTAAAGGAAATGAAAATTCTACACTAATGATGGAATAATTACCTCATTTTGCACTCATGAATCCTCTACAGCTCCAAAACTCAAACTTTCTTGGTCCAAAAGTAGTTTGAGAGCTTGTGCACATTTTTTGTGAAGAGGAGATGAGGTTTTGGGTTTGTTTTGGAGATGAAGTGAGGGTTGAAGAGGGGGAGGGAGGAGGTGCTGCCATGGGAGTTGAGAAAGGAAAGAAGATGATGAAAATAATAAAGAGGGAATGAGCCAAGACTAATGGTTGACCCCTCACCCTCTCTCTCTCATGCCCACGCCTTAATACTTTAATGTTTTCTTTTTCTTTTCTTTTATTCTCTTTGCAATAGGAAACCAAAAGCAATAACCATACACACAAGAATCATGTAGGAAAAATGCAACAAGTGTGAAAAAATGACTTTTGCATGCCATGTGCACAAAACACGTTTAGTGCCCGATTAGCGATATCTAATCGCGATTAGCACAAAATTAGTGTATAATAACTCATAAAATTTCATAATTTTCATAATCACATAAAGCACCATCTTTTTAGTAATTTCCACAATTTTCCAAATTTTCCCCAATTTATCGGTATTTAATTATACCGTCCTATTAAAATATTCAATATTTTATTACAAAAATTCCCAAAAATAATATTTTATTTTTTTGAAATGTTACACAGACGTACATGATGTTGGATACGCCTGTTGAGACTGATTTTGCTCTTGAGTATTTTGTTTTCATGATGGGCACTATATTGTGTAGTAGTCGAACATGACTGATCCGAGGACGGTACTTGAGCACTTTGAATGCATAAAAGTTTACCAAGAGGTTTTCGAAAAGGAGCTATAGTCTCGTTATTTCCTACGTGTTCGCGAGCGACACGCCCGTTTACAAAGGAAAACCTTTTGGGATATTTTAAAAGGGGTGGAACATATATTTTAGCAAAACCCATATGAACGTATATTTATTACTTTACAAATGAGCGTCCGTCACTTGTGCCGTGAGTTACGCATCACACGGTGATTCAGAAAAGATTTTGCATGAGTTTTATTCAGTTTTAGAAGAATTTCAAGGATGCGTACTATATATGTATTATAGTATTTGACTAGTGTACATTGGATTTCAGTGTTGAATTTCGAGATATGTATCTCCATTGTAACTCCGATGATATGCGTGCAAATCCGATGATTTGCGTGACGCTTGGCGGAGTTCGATTTTTGAGTTTCGTACTCGTTTTCGGGCGCACGCGATGCGCTGTAGTATTTCTATATCTTCCGTGATTCGGAGCCCCATTGATTTGAATTGATTATTGAAATGCTTTAGCATTTGGGGGTTTAAATTTAAATTCGGGGACCGAATTTATTTAAGGGGGGAAAATTGTAATATTTCAGAAAATATAAAATATTATTTTTGGAATTTAATATTAAAATAATATATTTCACGAAAACTACCAGATTTGCGAAATTGGGGTTTTCGTAAAATGGTATAAAAATATACCAATAATTGTGAAATAATTGGGGATTTAAAATGATTTACTCATTTAAAATTATATTTATTGGATTTGGAATTTTTATAATTAATTATATGCAGTTTGAATAAAAATTGATTAGTGCACTACTAATCGCGATTAAGCCAAATCCGTGTTTCTACAGTTTTCCATGGTTAGTGCACCACGTCATGTTACATTTTAGTTACATATTGTTTTAATTGTGTTTGGTGTTATTTGTGAGAAGGGAAAAGAAAAGAAAAAAAATAAAAGGGTTAAAAAGACAATTATTGGAGAGGGAAAGTGAGAAATGAGTTGAGAGAGGGTGAGAATAAGAGAGAAAGAGAGAGGGTGGCCATTCATTTTCCCCCCCTTTCATTTTGCTTCATATTCTTCCTCTTCATCTCTCTCCACCTCTACCCCATGAAATCATCTCAAAAGCTTCATCAAAACCCTAAACTCCTTTCATTAAAGATGATCCCCTCCTCCTCCTCAACACTTTGGACCAATCAAAGTTGGATTTTGGTGACCTTGGGCATCTAGGGGTTTTCTTGAGTTGCCCAAATGAGGTATATCTTCTTCCATTTAGTTTAGTTTGAGTTTTCTTGTATTCTAGTTTAGTTTAGAATGTGATTTGGTTAGGGTATGTGATGTTTAGAAATTTCAAGAGAAGGGTTGGGTTATTTTGTGGACTTGTGAGATTTAGGGGCTGCTACAAGACCTTAGTGCGGGTTGTATAGCCTAGAACAGAGAATAGAAATTCGAAATACGAACTTAGAAATCACCCCGTGTCGGTTTTGTGAAGTTGTGTTAGCTTACAGGGAATCTGGAGCAACCTGGGAAGTTTCTGTGTTAAACAAACAACTCCAGAAACCTAGTTAGACCAATAGGAGACCACCCTGAGAAGATGAACCCCAACGGAGCAGTTTGGGCCGAGGTGGCCGGTTTTGGGGGCTATGTGGCCGGCCAAATCTTCGTATTTGGTGTCTAGGTTGGTCTAGTAGCTCACATACTCCATATACAACACCCTATACTTGCTAGTTTAATCCCATTTTACCCGAGAGAGAATCTGGGAACATATTGGTGTGTTTTTAGTTATGTTTTCCGTATTTTGGAATGTTTGGTTTTGATGTTTGGATTTGTATTTGGTTGTTGGGCATTTGTACGTCAATGATAATTGTTGTTTGATTGTTTTGCATGCATAGGCTATAGGTTCTAACCTATGAGCGTACCGTGTGCCGTATTGGTTTTCCGGACTTGATGTTAATAGCGATTGCGATTGCGTATTATTGTAGGTAACTTTACGTGGATTCCGAGGCGACGGAGCATGACGTCATTGATTTCGGAAAGCAAGGATCAATGTGAGTAGATCTATATCTACGGGGGAAGTCGGGTGGATGGCGTATAGCACCCCCGCAAATTATAAATGGAAACCGATATATAGGATACAGTCGTAAAAACCTAGATTAGAAAACTATGGATATGGTTAAAAAGATAGTTAGAGATGATATGAGTGATTGAATATATATATTGAGATATGAGATGAAAGCTTAGGGATATGAAAAGTGAATGTGAATCACGACTTAAAGATATGTAGTTTCACTAGAATAGGTATGAGTTTTAGAGTAGCACGACATTTTATGTATAAGGTAGAAAGTATATATAAAATTGACTTGATGTAAGATGACTTAATGCGATGAAAAGGATATACGATGTGATTTGATGACTTGATTGATATGTTGGTATACGGATGCGAGTTGATATGAGATGATTGATACCCTTGCCGGTCCCCTGATATAAGATGGTTATGGATGTGACCTGGGATGTAGGTATATAGATAGATATGATGTTGTGAATCATGAGTGATAAGCCGTACGAGATATTAGGTTCGTACCCTCATTGTCATATAGGTTGTTAGGATCCCAAATTGTTTAGTGACGTCGTACGATGATTTATCGTATGTGATGAGTTTAATTGATGATTGATCCATACCCTTGACTAGAGGATGCCGTACGATGGATTATACCATGCGTGATGTTGTGAGGCTGGATGCCGATTGATAGATTCACCGACTCGGTCATATTAGATACATATACCTTATAGCATTTAGCTGACGATTTACTTTATGCTACGTTCATGTCATTCTTATTGCATTACATATACCTGTGCTAGTACACCCACACCATTATCGATGATGCGTATGTTAAACATACACAGATTGGTTGGCTCATACACTTCATCATCGATAATTGCTATGTCACTCACACAGTAGAATTGCTACATCATGCTATTATATTGCTATGCTCACATTATGATGATATGCCCATGCTCACATCACTGTTCCATGTTGCATGATATACGGATATGCTTACATTCTGTTATATGTCGTATACATCACGCGTTATAATTATACGCATCGAGATATGTTGTTTTCATGAGATTTCTGGATTTGAGAGCCGTGGTTATTTCAAAAGAAAATATGTATTGTTTTAAAAACTCGGTTTCTCTTGATATGATATTTTAGTGCGTCCACCATGCGTTTTCTCGGTTCTGAGACGTGTGATATGTGAAACCCGATTCGAGGAATTGGATGATCCGTTTACGGGTTCATGGTGGACCCGGTATGGTACCCCGGAGCAAGAAACGGATGTCGCGCAGTAGACGATGAGCCTGGCAGGGGGATAACAACCTACCGGTGATTGGTTGGACCTGGCGGTTATCCGGAGGATACCGAACGGAGTCGAGAGATGGATATGGGCCGACTCGTTCTGCCGGAGCTCGAGGGCCGATCCCGCAGACGGAGCCCGTAGGCCGATCCGGACCGACGGAGCCCGAGATATATGAGGATTTACGTGTCGATGTTGGACACGGGTTTCATGATGTTTCGAGTGTCGATGCTGGACACCCAGGTTCCATGATTTTGATGTGTCGCGAGGGACACATGTTGATTTATATCCTCATACTTTCATGCATACGCTTTT
The DNA here is from genome assembly GCA_030015575.1 of Agapanthus africanus. Lineage (NCBI taxonomy): Eukaryota > Viridiplantae > Streptophyta > Magnoliopsida > Asparagales > Amaryllidaceae > Agapanthus > Agapanthus africanus. The sequence continues at coordinate 15,835,840 of JASDDO010000014.1, forward strand.
ATGATATTTACACGCATGACGTTGTTATATCATTGATGGACACGTGGATGATATCCACATGCAGATAGGTGTTCCCTCATGGGAACTGAATAAAGCAGCAAGGAAATACCCAAGAGGAACATCACGTGTCCACACGTGATCGGGCATCACGTGGGGACACGTGACCTTCTATGAGCAAAGTTATAGGCGCTGAGATACACAATTTGAGATGGGGTCACATGCCAACACGTGATGGGCCCCTGAGCCCTTTGAAATAATGGAATTAAATTCTAATGAAATGCCTAACCGGTGGGGTCACATGCCAACACGTGATGGACTCTTAAGTCCTCTGAGCGAATAGAATTAAATTCTAATTAATTGCTTAATCAATGGGGTCACGTGCCAGCACGTGATGGGTTCCTGAACTCTTTGAACTAATAGAATTGAAATCTAATTGGATAGGTCACATGCCAACACGTGATGGGTTTCTGAGCCCTCTGAAACAATAGAATTATGTTCTAATTAAATGGAATCAAAAGCCTTAATTGGAAGAATATTTCCCTAGATCTTTCCAAATAAAAAAGATTGCGCTCTGTAAAGTGGAGCACTGTTGGATTAAAAATCCAATGGTGATTAAAAATCACCAATTTATAGAAAGATTCTATATAAGGAAAGATTTTCCTAAAATCTGCCAGGAACAACAAATAAAATACCTTTTGGATTAAAATTCCAATGGTGAATAAAATTCACCGAGTGATCTAAAAGATCATGTTGGTTACAAAATCTATCAAAATCTTTCAATGAAAGATTGACTAAACAAACTGATTCTTTTTTCCTCCTATAAATAGGAGCCAAGAAAAGAAGAGGAGAAAGAGAGAGACAACAACAGAGAGAGAATACAAAAAAAAGAGAATTTAATTCTCCAGAGAAAAAAGAAGATCTCTTTAGAAAAGAAATAAACCCTAGGTAAGAGAGGGAAAGCAATCGTTCTATAAGCTCCTAAAAAACAAAAAGAGAATTTAATTCTCAAACTAAGAGTTTAACTCTTCTGAATAAGAACTTAGTTCTTCCTTTGGTTGAAGATCTGCAGAAGCAGATCTTCCCATAAGTTGAGAATTTAATTCTCATCGGGGGGCTTCTGCCATGCAGATCTAAAGCCTAAGGGAGGACCTAAGTTCAGAGAATTTTATTCTCCCACAAAGCACATAGGAATTTAATTCCACCAACAAAGATAGGGTTTAACCCTTAATATAAGAACTTAGTTCTTCTTCATGGTAATAGATCTGTAGAAGCAGATCTTGCCATAAGTTGAGAATTTAATTCTCATCGGGGAGATTCTGCCATGCAGATCCAAAACTTAGAGGGAGAATTGAGTTTAAAGAATTTAATTCTTTCGAACATATAAGAATTTTATTCCTCTAAATAAAATTAGGGTTTAACCCCATAAGAGAATTTAATTCTTATATAAGGGATTTATCACTCCATGCACGTAAAAGGACCAAGTACCCAACATGATCACGTGGCAACACGTGACCCTCCCCTCCAATGACCAAAAGAGAACGAATAAGATTAGGCCACATGCTCCCACGTGACCCTCGAACAGACTTCTCAAAATAAAAGGTCAGAATCGATTTTGGGTGCCTTACGTGTCCCCACGTGACCCCTGACAAACACCTCTCTAAAAAAGAGAAGATGGAAAAAACTGAAGGATTAATACCCAATGCATGGGCGCCCTCATGTGTCCCCACGTGACCCCTAACAAATCCTTTTAATATCTAGTGCATGGGTACCCATCACGTGCCCACACGTGATGGCCATGAAGACTAAAGTGTTCAACACTTATTTGCATATTCTGAGAATAAAATAAAGGAAGTTTGGGTCCAACACTCAAGCGCCTCACATGACCCCACGTGAGCGCTTCTTTTTTAGTGTTTAACACTATTTTGTGCGTTTCATCCTTAGTGTTTAACACTATTTTAAGCGCATCACGTGGGAGCACGTGATAGACGAGTCTACTTTAGTGTTTAACACTATATTCGAGCCAATCTTAGCCCAAATTAGCTAAGTCTTCCAGAGGCAGGACCCTCCCTTTTGACTGAACCTCAAATACACTCTTGTCTTCCAAAATTGGTCATCTCATATGACATTCAATGCAAAACCCAGAGCCTTTCAATCAACTTTGGTTTGAGGGTACATCTCTTCACACCTCTGATACATGTCGTTGTAAGTCTTCAACGTCTTCAGAGAGATGGTGGGTCCCAATGACCAATAACTATCTGGTGCATTTCCAAACCCATGTTTGCATCTGAACTTGGACCGCAATGTCCCTAAACTAAACAATAGAGCCCAAATACTCTTTTGTTGTATCTAAATGATCCTGTTAAGTTGATCTTAGTCTAAAATTAGACTAACGTATCCTTAACAAACATTTAAGTTGATCTTAATCTCAAACGAGATTAACGATCCTTAAATCAATCCAACTATAGATCCCCCAACCAATATTGGTTCAAGGGTACATCTCTTCACTCCTCTGATATTTGTCGTTGTAATCCTTCAACGTCTTCAGAGAGGTGACAGGTCCCGACAACCAGACATCCCACGGACCGTGGGGTCTTTTAACTCATGGACTATGATGTCCTTAACCTCGGACTGTGGGGTCTTTAAACCCATGGACTATGATGTCCTTAACCTCAGACTGTGGGGTCGTTAAACCCATAGACTATGATGTCCTTAACCTTGGACCTTAATGTCCTTAAGCCCATGGACTATGATGTCCTTAACCTTGGACCGTAATGTCCTTAAACTAATTTCAATGTCTATAATACACACAAAAGAAAGTCTCCGGATATCAATCAGGCTTTCTTATGGCATTGTAGACTGGGTCACATCAATGAGAGAAGATTGACGAAGTTACATACTGAAGGATATTTGGATCCGTTCGAATATCAATCATATGCAACTTGTTAATTCTGTCTCAAAGGAAAGATGGCAAAAACTTCATTCACTGGACACGGAGTAAGAGCGAGCGAGCTCTTGAGACTCGTACACAGCGACGTGTGCGGTCCAATGTCTACACATGCGCGAAGCGGTTATTCTTACTTCATTACTTTTACGGATGATTTTTCAAGGTTCAGACATGTCTTCTTAATGAAGCATAAATCTGAAGCCTCTGAAAAGTTCCAGGAATACAAGAATAAAGTAGAAAAACAAACAGGAAAAAGTATCAAGACACTAAGATCTGATCGAGGTGGTGAATACTTGAGTGCTGAGTTCCTAGATTACCTAAAAGAGAATGGAATTCTCTCTCAGCTTACTCCTCCCTACACTCCGCAACATAACGGTGTATCGGAGAGACGGAACCGAACCCTATTGGATATGGTACGGTCCATGATGAGTAACGCTGAGTTACCATGATCATTCTGGGGATATGCGCTAGAATCAGCCGCATACCTTTTGAACCGAGTTCCAACTAAGACTGTGCCTACCACACCATATGAGTTATGGAGTGGTAAGAAACCCTATCTTCAATATCTGAAGATCTGGGGATGTCCAGCTTTTGTCAAAAAGCAGCATGCGGACAAACTCGAGGCACGCTCAGTACTGTGCAAGTTTGTGGGATACCCAAAGAACACCAGGGGGTATCTTTTCTACCACGCAGAGGAACAAAAGGTCTTTGTTTCTCGTAATGCCCACTTTCTAGAACACCAGTTCTTGGAAAAGGAAATTAGTGGGAGCGCAGTAGAACTGGAAGAAATTCTAGAACCACAAGCTATTACTGAAAGCTTAGTAGAACCAGAGGGTTCGAAAGATCAGGACATTCCTACGCCGCTCCGCAGGAGTAGTAGGCAGTCTCATCCGCCCGAGAGATACTACGGTTTTCTCATTGACGGGGATAGAGAGGATTGCATCATTGATTGTGATGAGCCTAGCCATTCAGAGCGTTGACTCGGTAAAATGGCTGGAAGCAATGCGGACCGAAATGGAGTCCATGTACACCAACAAAGTATGGACGTTGGACATTGCTCCAGATGGGGTAAAACCCGTAGGATGCAAGTGGATCTTCAAAAGGAAGATTGGTGTAGATGGACAGGTTGAGACCTATAAAGCTAGACTTGTTGCAAAGGGTTTTCGTCAAAGACCTGGTTTGGACTACGACAAAACCTTTTATCCAGTGGCTATGCTGAAATCCATTCGGATCCTTCTTGCAATTGCTGCCTTCCATGATTATGAGATTTTGCAGATGGACGTAAAGACCGCTTTTCTAAATGGAAATTTAGAGGAGTGTGTCTATATGGACCAGCCAGAGGGTTTCATTCAGAGTGGGAGCAGCGGAAAAGTGTGCAAGTTTCTTAAGTCCATCTATGGACTAAAGCAGGCATCACGGAGTTGGAACATCTGTTTTGATGAGACGGTCAAAGAATTTGGCTTTATCAAAAATCCAGATGAACCATGCATCTATAGTAGATTTGTAGCAAGAACTATCGTATTCCTCATTTTGTACGTGGACGACATTCTGTTGATAGGAAATGACATTCCTATGCTACAATCTGTCAAGGGGTTCTTGTCACACAGGTTCTCCATGAAAGACCTGGGTGATGCCTCCTACATTCTGGGGATCCGGATCTATCGTGATAGATCCAAGAGGATATTAGGACTTTCGCAGTCCAGGTACATCGACACCATACTGAAAAGATTCAGTATGGAAGATTCCAAGCGCGGTAATCTACCGGCTTGTCACGGGATCACCCTCTCCAAAGAGATGTCTCCTAAGACTGATTCGGAAAGGGATTGCATGTCTATTATACCCTATGCTTCTGTGGTAGGCTCTATAATGTATGCGATATTGTGTACCAGACCAGATGTGGCTTATGCACTGAGTGTGGTAAGCAGGTATTAGTCAAACCCTGGGGAGAAACACTGGATAGCGGTAAAGAACATTCTCAAGTACCTGAGAAGGACTAAGGAGAAGTTCTTGATGTATGGCGGAAAAGACCTCCAGATTGAGGCCTTTGCTGACTCCAGCTTCCAGAGTGACAAGGATGATTCCAAGTCCATGTCGGGCTTTGTCTTTACCTTCAATGGAGGGGCGGTGTGTTGGAAGAGTTCCAAATAGGAAATCGTTGCTGACTCGACTATGGAAGCGGAATATATCGCTGCATCTGATGCCGCAAAAGAAGCCATCTGGATGAGGAAGTTCTTGAAAGAACTTCAGGTGGTTCCGTCCATTGTTGATCCAATACCTCTGTATTGCGACAACAACGGGGCTATAGCTTTAGCGAAGGAACCCAGGTCCTATCAGAAATCCAGACACATCTTGAGGCGATATCACCTGATCAGGGAGATCGTGGATCGCCAGGAGATCGAGGTTCGGAGGGTTGCTTTAGAAGATAACACTGCAGATCCATTCACGAAGGCCTTACCCCAGACTCAGTTCGAGCGGCTGATCGAGATGATAGGTCTTCGATACGCCAGTACATGGCCTTAGTGCAAGTGGGAGATTGTTAGTGTATATGCCCTAGATGCCATTACTGTATCATACTGGATTGTATATTACTTGATGGAAGCTTGGGATATTCACCTTGTATTAAAATTCTTGCTCAAAATGGTAGTATGCTACTTGGTTTGTTTCTGCTTTAATGTGTGCATGTGTTTCTTTTAGCATATCTCCTTTACACATTAGTGGAGCCCTTAGGATCTTTGCTTGATTACCAGCGTTGTGATGGCAGTCACACTAGTGGGGGCTGGGTAATCCACAAGCACATCGTTATGCAGGTCCCTAGTCGTAGGACTATCGAGAAAGGGCATCGATACTCCGGAGTAGACTAGCATATGCTCTTCTCATGGACTATGATGTCCTTAACCTCGGACTGTGGGGTCTTTAAACCCATGGACTATGATGTCCTTAACCTCGGACTGTGGGGTCGTTAAACCCATAGACTATGATGTCCTTAACCTTGGACCGTAATGTCCTTAAGCCCATGGACTATGATGTCCTTAACCTTGGACCGTAATGTCCTTAAACTAATTTCAATGTCCAGAATACACACAAAAGAAAGTCTCCGGATATCAATCAGGCTTTCTTATGGCATTGTAGACTGGGTCACATCAATGAGAGAAGATTGACGAAGTTACATACTGAAGGATATTTGGATCCGTTCGAATATCAATCATATGCAACTTGTCAATTCTGTCTCAAAGGAAAGATGGCAAAAACTTCGTTCACTGGACACGGAGTAAGAGCGAGCGAGCTCTTGAGACTCGTACACAGCGACGTGTGCGGTCCAATGTCTACACATGCGCGAAGCGGTTATTCTTACTTCATTACTTTTACGGATGATTTTTCAAAGTTCAGACATGTCTTCTTAATGAAGCATAAATCTGAAGCCTCTGAAAAGTTCCAGGAATACAAGAATGAAGTAGAAAAACAAACAGGCAAAAGTATCAAGACACTAAGATCTGATCGAGGTGGTGAATACTTGAGTGCTGAGTTCCTAGATTACCTAAAAGAGAATGGAATTCTCTCTCAGCTTACTCCTCCCTACACTCCGCAACATAACGGTGTATCGGAGAGACGGAACCGAACCCTATTGGATATGGTATGGTCCATGATGAGTAACGTTGAGTTACCATGATCATTCTGGGGATATACGCTAGAATCAGCCGCATACCTTTTGAACCGAGTTCCAACTAAGACTGTGCCTACCACACCATATGAGTTATGGAGTGGGAAGAAACCCTATCTTCAATATCTGAAGATCTGGGGATGTCCAGCTTTTGTCAAAAAGCAGCATGCGGACAAACTCGAGGCACGCTCAGTACTGTGCAAGTTTATGGGATACCCAAAGAACACCAGGGGGTATCTTTTCTACCACGCAGAGGAACAAAAGGTCTTTGTTTCTCGTAATGCCCACTTTCTAGAACACCAGTTCTTGGAAAAGGAAATTAGTGGGAGCGCAGTAGAACTGGAAGAAATTCCAGAACCACAAGCTATTACTGAAAGCTTAGTAGAACCAGAGGGTTCGAAAGATCAGGACATTCCTACGCCGCTCCGCAGGAGTAGTAGGCAGTCTCATCCGCCCGAGAGATACTATGGTTTTCTCATTGACGGGGATAGAGAGGATTGCATCATTGATTGTGATGAGCCTAGCCATTCAGAGCGTTGACTCGGTAAAATGGCTGGAAGCAATGCGGATCGAAATGGAGTCCATGTACACCAACAAAGTATGGACGTTGGACATTGCTCCAGATGGGGTAAAATCCGTAGGATGCAAGTGGATCTTCAAAAGGAAGATTGGTGTTGATGGACAGGTTGAGACCTATAAAGCTAGACTTGTTGCAAAGGGTTTTCGTTAAAGACCTGGTTTGGACTACGACAAAACCTTTTCTCAAGTGGCTATGCTGAAATCCATTCGGATCCTTCTTGCCATTGCTGCCTTCCACGATTATGAGATTTGGCAGATGGACGTAAAGACCGCTTTTCTAAATGGAAATTTAGAGGAGTGTGTCTATATGGACCAGCCAGAGGGTTTTATTCAGAGTGGGAGCAGCGGAAAAGTGTGCAAGTTGCTTAAGTCCATCTATGGACTAAAGCAGGCATCACGGAGTTGGAACATCTGTTTTGATGAGACGGTCAAAGAATTTGGCTTTATCAAAAATCCAGATGAACCATGCATCTATAGTAGATTTGTAGCAAGAACTGTCGTATTCCTCATTTTGTACGTGGATGACATTCTGTTGATAGGAAATGACATTCCTATGCTACAATCTGTCAAGGGGTTCTTGTCACACAGGTTCTCCATGAAAGACTTGGGTGATGCCTCCTACATTCTGGGGATCCGGATCTATCGTGATAGATCCAAGAGGATATTAGGACTTTCGCAGTCCAGGTACATCGACACCATACTGAAAAGATTCAGTATGGAAGATTCCAAGCGCGGTAATCTACCGGCTTGTCACGGGATCACCCTCTCCAAAGAGATGTCTCCTAAGACTGATTCGGAAAGGGATCGCATGTCTATTATACCCTATGCTTTTGCGGTAGGCTCTATAATGTATGCGATATTGTGTACCAGACCAGATGTGGCTTATGCACTGAGTGTGGTAAGCAGGTATCAGTCAAACCCTGGGGAGAAACACTGGATAGCGGTAAAGAACTTTCTCAAGTACCTGAGAAGGATTAAGGAGATGTTCTTGATGTATGGCGGAAAAGACCTCCAGATTGAGGCCTTTGCTGACTCCAGCTTCCAGAGTGACAAGGATGATTCCAAGTCCATGCCGGGCTTTGTCTTTACCCTCAATGGAGGGGCGGTGTGTTGGAAGAGTTCCAAACAGGAAACCGTTGCTGACTCGACTATGGAAGCGGAATATATCGCTGCATCTGATGCCGCAAAAGAAGCCGTCTGGATGAGAAAGTTCTTGAAAGAACTTCAGGTGGTTCCGTCCATTGTTGATCCAATACCTTTGTATTGCGACAACAACGGGGCTATAGCTTTAGCGAAGGAACCCAGGTCCCATCAGTAATCCAGACACATCTTGAGGCGGTATCACCTGATCAGGGAGATCGTGGATCGCCAGGAGATCGAGGTTCGGAGGGTTGCTTTAGAAGATAACACTGCAGATCCATTCACGAAGGCCTTACCCCAGACTCAGTTCGAGCGGCTGATCGAGATGATAGGTCTTCGATACGCCAGTACATGGCCTTAGTGCAAGTGGGAGATTGTTAGTGTATATGCCCTAGATGCCATTACTGTATCATACTGGATTGTATATTACTTGATGGAAGCTTGGGATATTCACCTTGTATTAACATTCTTGCTCAAAATGGTAGTATGCTACTTGGTTTGTTTCTGCTTTAATGTGTGCATGTGTTTCTTTTAGCATATCGCCTTTACACATTAGTGGAGCCCTTAGGATCCTTGCTTGATTACCAGCGTTGTGATGGCAGTCACACTCGTGGGGGCTGGGTAATCTATAAGCACATCCTTATGCAGGTCCCTAGTCGCAGGACTATCGAGACAGGGCATCGATACTCCGGAGTAGACTAGCGCATGCGCTTCTTATCCCAGCTTGGGAGACGGTCTGTCCCACAGCCGTCAGTACGTCGTACTTGAGATAGTATGCGGGTGCTCGTTAGGTTGCGATTACACTGGACAGGACTCGTCGGGAACTGTTGGTTGGTATTATACCTATCGTCAGTTATCAGTTCCCAGGTGACATGAGTACAGCTTAGTCCGTTGACTTGACACTGTCACTTCGCCTCGAGTGTGTTCCCAATGTACTTTGATTACTACCCTACCACGGCTCAAAGGATTCATGCAAATAGGTAGTTTTTGGGTGTAGTCCCGAAGCACTTGGAGGCAGTGACGGTTAGATTGGATTCGTCTCCCCCGGTATTGGGGGTTGATATCGCGCTGTGTCTAGGAGAGCCATTACACAAAGTCCCTGGCCAGGGCAAGCGAGATAGACTGGTAGGTTTCCAGTGTTATCTCAGGTGTTCTGGGCTACACTCCGACACGACTTGTACCGCTAGTAGGGGGCTGACGTTTACCTCCCCCTAAGCCCGCCATGCGATGTTCTTAGACGAACAGACCGGATTGTACGGAGATTGTCACATACAGGCTCAGTAGGAGTTCAGATGGGTTTACCTCGTCAGTCTTCTTATCGGCATCTACCTGGGGACCATTACGTACAGCTAGTGCCGCTTGCGGTCTATGGTTAAACCCACTGCCAGCGTAGTGTCGAGTCTTTAGAGTCCCACACAGAGGGTTATTCGCCTTTGGGCAAAACTGAGTAAAGGTCGCATGGTTTTGCGACAGTGTTCGTTCACATCCGCGCACTTGTGCACTTTTGGCGTCCGGACAGACATTACTAGCGGGCTCTGGTTTGAGCCAGATCCTAGTATATGTTTTGGGGTTAGTTTTATCTCATAGTATTCATGTTCCTCGGAACACGAATGCGGGTGTGTATGCACAGTTAATTGAGGCGGAGGAAGAGGTTTTTCATTAGGGTTTTGAAATGGGTGCGTATGCACAGTTGACAGTCGTCTTTTTCCAAACCCTAATGAATTTTTGATATATCAATTAATAATATTAATTAAATGAAATTGTGTCATGGTTGGGTTTGTTGACTTGTTGACCAAGGTTGACTTGTTGACCTTGGTTGAAACTTTGACCATCATCATTACACATCAAAGATGCTCTTTGATCTTTGCAAAAACCATTAAATGTGAAATGATAATTGTCTCATCAAACCAACCATCAACTTTTTCATTTGATTAAAATTATTAATTCGATTAATTCACATATATTGTTATGGTTGCAAAACTATTCTCATTCTATCATAACCATTCTCTCTCCTCTCTTCTTCTTCCTCCTCCTCTAGTTCAAGGAGAACCATTCTCATGAGTTGAGAAACCTCTCCTTGAGATAAAATACCCTAAACCACTCTATACTCACTCTAAGGTTGAAGGTCTAGCAAGCCAAAGACCTTAGTTCTCTCAAAGTTCGAGAAAGGAGCTCAAGGAAGAAACCCTCAGGTGGATCTATCTTTGACAAGAGTAGGCGACGAGGAAAGCACCATCCAACCACTACAAAGAGTCCAAGAAGAAGGAGTTCAAGTGAGGTATAACCCCTAACCGAGTAGATAAATCTCTAGTTAGGTTGCTAGTGTGTAGTTTAGCCAAGATCCGTTTTTGTAGTCTAAGTTACCTAAACCCTAAAAATTGTTTTTCACCATTTCCGCAAGCTCGAAAGAACCGGGAGATGTAACATGGACTTACAACGGGGAATCCACACTAGCACGTTGCTCAATTCAGGGCTCTATGTGGTAACACTGGGGGCGACGACAAACTGCTGCTTCGCCAATTCGTTGGCAGCTTGGCGGAGACGCCATTCGAATGGTACTCAGAGCTTCCCAACGACTCCGTCAAAACTTTTACGGAGATGGAATTGCAGTTCACCCAACGTTTCGCAAGCGCCAGCGAACGCACCCCAATCACCGCATTAATTAACGCTAGAGTAAAGCCAGGCGAAACATGGGTGCAGTACGCGATACGGTGGCGGAATTTATGGTCGAAGTGCGAGCATCGCATCGAAGAAGCTCCTGCGGTAGGCATGTTCGTAGGGACCCTCGACCCTCAGGCGACCATTTCACAATTCATGATGTTTTTCAAGCCGACTACCTTCCAGGTTTTGATTGACAAACTGGCCTAAATAGACCAGATGGGTCATAGACTGTCTTCCTCGAAGCTGGAATCTAGAAATGAAAAAGGGAAGGGGAAAGCGACCTTTGTCGCCAATGCTCAGCAGCAGCCCAGTGGTCCAAAGCCAATTGATCGCCAAGATGAAAGACGGCGATTCTTCAATAAGAAGCTGAAGCGCCCTTATTCGTTTCCCCGAGATAAAACGAGGAGACTGTTCGAGCTGGCAGTGCGCAACAGGCTCCCCACTTTGTCGGATCCAAAACGCCCATTGCAACCCGGCGAGGCCAACAATCCCAATTATTGCCCCTATCACTAAGTAGTAGGACATCCAATCGAAGACTGCTTCTTCTTCAAAGGCTGGATTGAGGACCAATACCAATAGGGCAAATTCGAATTGTCCGAGAACTGGAAAGTAAACCCGCCTCAGCCACACGCCACTAAAAAGATGGACACTCTGAGGGCATTATGCTCTTTTATAGAATAAGTTCCATGGGAGGTCACTCTTTCAGCCAAGACGAAAAGAATGCTGAAGGATCTTCAAACATGCCCGGTGATCAGGTGGAAAAATCCGCTGGAACCCGAGGTCATTGAGGGAATGATAAAGCCACGCCCGACACCAAAAATAATTAATAGCGATGGGCAAAACGCTCAGGTCCAGCCGTCGAAGTCTTCGAAGAAGAAGAAGACCAACAAGCCCGTGAAGCATGGTGACAAGCGCACGGACCTGCAAAAACATATTGACGCAATGGAAGAATATAACCAGAAGGCGCGAACCCCGGTCACGCTTCGAGAGTTTCTCAACCACATCTTTGAAGATGGAGATAGTGACAAAGATGATGGAGAAGACTCGTCAGATGAACCTGAGGATTATGTGGCAAGTTGCTACATGATCTTTCATTCGGCGTTAACTAACGAAGAAGCTCACTCGGCGATAGAAGACAACTTAAAAGGGCTGGGGGCAGGATCACCTTTGGAGCCGTCTGACGAGATAATCAACTTGCTGCTGAATGAACCCCGTCAGAAAAGCAAAGCCAATCAAGGGCGCGAACTGGCTATATTCGAAAAGGCTAAACGCCGGCGACTCAATGAAAAGGTTGAAGCATTCCAACCAGATCGAAACACGTCCGCCGCAGACAAAAGCAAACTTAAGACAAGGAAAAGGTTCGCCAAAGCCATATCAATGGGAATGAAGCTGCCCTCTTTCAGAGGAAATTCTCCTGGCGGTATATATCTTGATGAAGCGGATGTGCATCCTAACTTCTGCTTGTATTATCAGAGGATTGCACACCCTACTGAAGAATGCAACGCCTTTAAAAATTGGTGGCAAGGGTATGTTGCTCACAGGCAACACTTCAAGAGGATGAAGCATGAAGCTCGTCGACAGCGGGAAAATGCGACAGACGAACGAGGAAGAGCTGCCGGCAACTGTCATATGGTTGATAGCAGGGGATCGCAAGCTCTCACCTTTGGGAGCGATTCTGAAGAAGAAATGGCTCTCGGCCCTCTCTTCAAAGAATCCACCTCAGTAAAAGAGGAAAAAACGAAGACCCGCGAGAACATTCAGCTGCACAATCGCACGCTACCTGAAAAGAATCTCGAACCCGCAACCAAGGGATCGAGCAAAAAGGATAAGGGGAAAGAAAAAGTCCTTGAGGAAATCGCCTTTGATGATCGATTCGTCGAAGACCTTGCAGCCGAGGACCCTGTAAGTCGACGTTAGATACCCCACATTATGCGGGAAGGCGGAATAGGTAAAACAATCATTTTGTTTGAGTTAACATCGACAAACTTTACGGATCTTTGCTAAACCCTAACTAACAACTATCTAGAAGTGATTAACTACTATGATAGATGATTATACCTAAATATTCAAGTCCTTCTTGCTTTTGTAGTTCATCTCCTCGATGTGATAGAAGATCCACCCGAGAGCTCTTTCTCCAAGTTTTAACCTTTCACTTGAGATAACTAGGTGGCTATGATTGCTAATCAAGGTAACTTAGAGGATATAGAGATGGATTAGGGATCTATTATTCTTTCTAACCCTAGGATCTCAACACATGAGGGGATTATGGTTAGGTTTTTGAAGAGAGAGAGAGCTTGAGGAGAGAGAATGTGAAAGTGTGAATGAAATGAATTATGTTTCATTTCTATATATGATGAAGCATAAAGAATATCAAATAAATCATTATGTGATATTTACAACCATGCTTCATTTAATACATACAATGAATCATCTCATGAGTCATTAAGCAATAAATACTTTATTAACTCATTTGGATGAATCACCTCATGAGTCACTAATCCATTTAATGCAAATAACACCTAAGCTCTCCACCTCATCTTTCTTCTAGAAGCTTCTTGACTAATTACGAGAATGCCCCTCCCATCCGTGAAAACACGGAAATACTAAGACTGTATAAATCCAATAATCCAATACTAGAATATGGCTTAAACTAAAACCCGCTAGTAAAAATCGTCCGAACATCGTACGTGCATAAATACACGTATATGTCCGAACCCTGTCGTAAAACCATACGACCTCTATATCGTTTCGTCTGAAGCAGGGAAACTCTCTGTGTGGGACTCTAATGACTCGACACTATGCTGGCAGTGGGTTTAACCACAGACCGCAAACGGCACTAGCTGTATGTAATGGTCCCCCGGTAGATGTCGATAAGAAGGCCGATGAAGAAACCCATCCGAACTCCTATTGAGCCTGATGTGACAATCTCCGTACAGTCCGGTCTGTTCGTCTAGGACTATCTCATATCAGGCCTAGGGGGCGGAAAGCGCCAGTCCCCTAAAAGCTGTATAAGTCGTGTCGGAGTGAAGCCCATTACACCTTGAGAAGCTACTGGAAATCCTACCAGTAAATCTCGTTTGCCCTGGCCAGGGACTTTGCGTAATGGCTCTCCAAACACAGCGCGATATCAACTCCCAATACCGGGAGAGACGAATCCTTTCTAACCGCCACTGCCTCCATGTGCTTCGGGACTGCACCCAACTGCTACCTGTTTGCACGACTCCTTTGAGACGTGGTAAGGTAGCAATCTAAGAACAGTGGGAACACACTCGAGACGAAGCAGCAGTGTCAAGTCTGCGGACTATGCTGTACTCATGTCACCTGGGAACTGTTAACTGACGACGGGTATAATACCAACCAACAGTTCCCTGCGAGTCCTGTCCGGTGTACCCATAACCCAACGAGCACCTGTATACTATCTCCAGTACAACGTACTAATGGCCGTGGGACAGACCATTTCCCCTGCTGGGATGAGTAGCGTACACACTAGTCTACTCCGGAGTATCGATGCCCTGTCTCGATAATCCTACGACTAGGGACCTGACAAAGGATGCGCTTGTAGACTACCCAGCCCCCACTAGTGTGACTGCCATCACAATGCTGGTAGTCAAGCAAGATCCTAAGGGCTCTATCAATATGTATTCGCGATATGCTAAAAGAAACATATACACATATTAGGATAGATATAAACCAAGTAGTATACTACTATGTTGAGCAAGACTGTTAATACAACTGTGAATATCCCAAGCTTCCATTAAGTAATATACAAGCTAGTATGATACAATAATGGCCCCTAGGGCATATACACTAACAAACCTGCCAAAGAAAAACAAAGTGGATTGCAACATTCTGGCGCATCTGAGGAAGATACCCTCGCAGCTAAGCATTCTCTATGCCCTTCTGCTATCCAAAGAGGTGAGAGATTCTCTGATCAAGGCGTTACAAGAGCCTGACCAGTTTCATGCTTTCCTCGCTGAGGAAAAGATGAAGGACGAGCTGGAAGAAATTCACACAGCTGACGTCACTTTCGGCGATGAAGACTTCCTTCTCGGGACGTGCGAGCACAACCGTCCCCTATATGTCTCCAGGTATTGCCATGACATTAAGATAAGGAAGATCCTAGTTGACAATGGGTCCTTTGTCAATCTCCTAAATGTGAGGGTGCTAAAAGAAATCTGCATGAGCGTTCAACACCTCGCTCGGGATAAAATCACTATCTCCGGTTTCGACTCCCAGTCATCACGGACGCTCGGGTCTGTGATACTGACGTTACGCTTTGGGCTGCTCGTTACTGACATCAAGTTTCACGTCATTGACGCTAAGAATTGCTACAACGCTTTGCTCGACAGGCCTTGGTTACACGAGTACAACATTATCCCTTCTACACAACATCAGTGTATAAAGTATTTCAAGGACGGTCTCGAGTATACCGTGACAAGGGAGTTGAACCCATTCTCCGTGAGTGAAGTCTGAAAGTACGAAGATGCAAAATACTTCTTACTAGGTTTCGAAGACATGGAAAGATGCCACAAACCGATGAACAAAGCTATCACCACTATTCCGGTTTTCGGGAGTGATACCGAGGAGGAAGAAGAAATAGTTTATTCAGGGCCGCCCTAATGCAACAAGCCGGGACCGTCCACCCCTATTCTGGTATTTGGCAGTGACTCTGAAGAAGAGGTCAAGGCAGTATTCTCGGCTCGTCCATCAGTGCAAGCCTTCATTGGAGATGATCAGAGTTTGCAGATCGCCATGTGATTTTTTCTCAAAACTATCTATTACCGCAATCAAGAACGGCGTCGCTTAGTAGCTAGCCGGTGAGTATGGGTCGGTCCACAGGGATGTTGTGAATCTCCTAGTCGCGCTAACGAGTTAATTTCGAAGGGTGTTCGGATTGATTATTAAATCTAAAAACTAAATCCATCTATACTAAAATTATCTAGATCTAAATCTTGCTAGGGTTAGGTTTAGGAATGGTTTGGAAATGTAAATAAATCTCAACGCTTTCTATACCCAGATTAGGATCTAAGAGGAGTTATGGTAATTATCAATAAAGGGGATTAGATCCATTCGGGAAGGTGTTCCTTCCTCTAGGTTTTTGTCCTTCCTTTAGAGATCCTTACCCTAACCTCCATAGAAAACGCGCGCAACCGGGCCTTTATACTACGGTATCACCGCTACCTCGAGGGATAGGGTGCCGTAGGGCGCGGTGTGTGCGTGTATGCATGGAGTCCTATTGATTCTATGTGATTGGTAAGAAAGGGATGAGATATCTCATCTCTCAAAAGCTTTTCCCAAAGCTAACATCTAAGGCAAGGAATTAAAATCTAAACTAGAGCAATTAAATAAAACTACTTACAGATGGCACTCTCCAAACATCAACACAGGGTTGTCAGATCTGGATTTATGAATTGAAAAGAGGCACCGATGCTCTCCAAAAGAATTCTAAAATTTATTAATGAAGGGAGGCATACAGTTTACAATCTTTAGAGTTCTATTTATAGGAGATAGAAACCCTAGGTTACAATTGACCCGCATGTCTACAATTACATATTTGCCCTTATGAAGACCAGTCGACGCCGCCACTGCATTTTGGTAAAAACTATTTCGCATATGGGCCCTATATGGCCGCGGAACCGCGACCCGAGGCATGGTTTGGCCGCGGTTCCACGGACAAACAATGGAGTTGGCCCATGTGACTTTGTGGGCTTGCTCTGGTGGTTGTTATCTTCTTATTTCTTTATATCTTTTCTCAATTTAGCTTCTGGTTCTCTTCCAGATTTCCAGTGAACAATTGCAGTAGACTTTTAACCGTTCGCTTTGTAATTTTGGTACTTGCATTGCCTTGTTAATTGTGAACTGTCCTTCGATGTAGGCTTGATCAAGATCTTCTGTTTATTGGTTAAAGTCCACTTTTTCATCGTCTTTACATCGTTTTCACCGTTTTCTGTCCAAGAACCTGTAACCTGTAATATGAAGCAGACATGCGTCAAAAGCACCTGTTTATTTATAAAAAGAATAAGAATGGGGAATATAATAATGCAATATTCTGGTGTGAACAAATACCCCCAAACTTATCTTTTGCTCGTCCTCGAGCAAACTTATTTTTATTCACTAAAATCCTAACAACACTTTCGCAGGGAAACGCGATTGCACTGAGCACGTGCAACAAGCCGTTAAACCTCTAGGTGTCACTAGTAGGAGGAGTGTTGTCTCCTGAGTGTTTTCAGCGGATACTACCCACAAAATTCTATCAATTTGGCTTTTCGACTTTTGTTCTCCAATTAGGTTTTCTAACAAGGAATTCTATTATCGTCGACTCGTAAATTATCCACCCATATTCTTCACACTTCTTCATCATTTAACTTAAGATTATATATGTTCTATAGACTTACTTAGCTTTCGGCATTTCTTAAGTTTTTCTTCTAGGGTTTCATCTCCACTTAGGAATTTTTATCAACTCTACTAAAGATACAAGTTCTATTCTTCATTCCTTTCTCTCATCTAAACTCCAATCATATATCTCCACGTGTGTGTATATATCACCCATACACTTAGAAATTCAAATCAAGCAATCATACTTTTGTCTGTTGTCCAAAGCACTTATTAATTGGTGAATTTTTAATTGAATTTTGCTTACACATCCTTCATGCGACCGTTAATACTTCTTGAGGTACCAACGACCGATTACAAAATGCGTTTGCACTTTAAAGCGTAATTCCTAGTCTTGTAACACCCAAGGCTTTTTAGCAGTGACTCCCAAACCAGTTGGTCTAAGGCACTAGGTGATGAAGCACCCTCGCTGAATATTTTTGTATTTTTGCAGCCTTAAGTAATCATAAAAACCAGTGTTCATTTTTTTATTCTTTATTCACACTTGAATATTTTTTTCATCATACTAAGGACTTTAGACAAAAGCATTTCAAGGTCTCTTCTACTATTCCAAGTTTCAAGGTGCGTGATTGTGCAATTTGTAGGGTATACGTTTTCAGAATCTAGACTTAAGCCAGGAATTATTTTTCAAACTTATACTCTAATAAGAACATCAATACTTTTCCTTTGTTTTGACTTAGCCCAAGAAGTGAACCCAAAATTTGCCTATTTCTAAATAAACTACAAAGACATATACTTTCTACCGTTAAACTTTAAGGAAGGTTATTTTTAGGCTTTTTAATTTACTAAGTCTAAGATCTAGTTGTTCCTAGCCAGTTAACCTATTTGTCAAACTCAAGTCAAATATAGCCAAAATTGAATACATTGATTTTTATAATTTTTGAAATTTTCAATTTTTTTTGGGTTTTCAAATAAGTATGCAAATGCAAAAATATGTACAAATGAATGCGAAGGAAGAAGACGTACCGAGCATACCCCCAAACTTGAACTTGACAGTGTCCTCACTGTCATGCTAAACCAAGAGGGTCAAAAATTGTCGGCACTCCCCTGTTTATTTATTTATAATTTTTTAAAAATATTTTTAATGTTTTGAATATTTTATTATTTTTTAATAGAAAAAGGAAACAAATATATATATACATATATACAAAAAGGTCCCCCCCAAACTTAAGCTTGGCCTTACACAAGCCAAAGGTTAACACCAACCATTCAAAAATCTTATCGTGGTAATGGTAGGGTTGGTGAAAGAATGGGGTGGAAAGAAAAGAAATGAGAAGCACACGAGACCGAATGGGAAGAAGAGTGGAATATGGTCTCGGTGGAGGAGAAGAATGGCGGAAAGGAGAAAGAAGGGTCGCGCGATCTTGAGGGCGTAAATCGAGTGAATAAATTAGCGCAATTTGTGATGACCGATGTGTTAAAAGTGATTGCGCTAACCTATCAACCCGTTGAGAAATGGGGTCAAATCCCTCAAGATTCGCAAGAAAACATGGGTACACCGAACTTGGTATTAGAGATGAAAGCGTAACGGTCACTTGCACGGTCGGAACAATAGGAAGGACGAAAGGGAGTGAATTAGGGATAGTATCATTCTCACCATAGTAAACTGTCTCGAACTTGAAAGATTCCATTAATGGTTCGAAACTACTGTAAGCAACCGAGTCTGATAGTTCAATCAACTCAACTGAAAATGCAAAGGACTCCAACTCGGGCGGTGAGTCATCAACATCGTCCGAAAAAGTGAAACACTCGTAAGTGGTATCGACTGTGAGAGTTGTGTCAGATTCAAAGGAAAATTTTTCAAGCTCACAGTCTTCAAGCGTGGTCGGAACGATGGAAAGGAGGGAGGGTGATTTAACAGTTAAAGGTTTAGGATGATGAATTAGAAAATCAGACACATCAAACAAAAATGGTTCAACCTCAATATGATCCTCAAAAGACTCCTCAATACTATCCTCATAATTCTCCTCAATATGTAGCTCATCCATGCCATTATCATCAAAATCAAGACGCATATAAGGTTCGGGAGAAACATTTAATGACTCGGGATGATGAATTGGACATAAAATTTCAATCAAATCGACAGGTTCATCATCCGAAATATTCCCGGCGTCTATATCCTCAATCAAGTGAAAATTAATTTCTTTAGACACCTCATCAAAAGCATGGATATTTATCGATTTGGGTTCTAGAGTGGAGGTGTAAAGATCAAAAGGATTAAGTGCGGTTTCACTCGAAAGGGGTTCTTCACAATTTGGCAAATCAAGCACTACAAAATCACACAACTCATCATTTTGGACACATGTTTGAAAATTGGAGTTGTTGGATTCAATTGGGTATGGGTAGGTTTGATTTGGAAATCCTCTCACATTCTCACTCTGTCCAACCGCCTCCTTATACATTGAAAAATTTGGAGCTAGTTGGAAACAAGCTACCGGTTCACTAGGTTGCATAAGGGCGGCCATGGACGCTTCCATATTCCTAGTCATTTTGTTTGTTGCTGCAATATAAGCTGCCAACGACTGTTCCAAACTAGACATGGATGGTGAAGGGATTTCGGTAAAGGATTCAAAGTTGTTTGGATACGTGAAACTCCCTAATGGCTGTATAGAAACAGTGTCTAGTGAAGGTGGAAAAGTCGGGTAGGACTGGTAGGAATTGGATGGTTGGACAGGAGCAGGGTCAACATATAGATAAAAAGGTGAATGGACTTGTTGATCCCTAGAACTAGATTTGTGGAGAGGGGTGAAAGATCGGCTACGAGATTGAGCAATATGCTCAGCAATGGACATCGGTTTAGGAGTTACAGCTGGACTCGAAAAAGTGGCATCAACGTACGAAGGTGGTGAATGTTGACATGGTTGACACAAAGTGGGTTGCAAAGTCAAACTGTTTCTCCTAGACGCTTCTATTTGATCTTTCAAAGATATTTTGGGCACGGAGGGATCTTCCTTAAATCGACCGAAGCAATTAACATACGACGCAAAGTTAGGTTCAGGATACCAAAGTTTGGAAAGTGATTTATGATTTGGGGTATCCATGACAGAAGAAAGAGAAGAGAAAGAAAGTAGGTGGTGCAAGGTTTTCTTAGCGGCAAAAATTTGCAAGTTGTTTTTAAAAGATTTTTCCTTTTTCCTCTTTTTTTTTTATTTGGAACTGTTTGCAAAAAAAAAAAATTTCGATAAAGGGCTAAGACACACTTTCGATCAACCAAAAATGCACATTCAGGCCTAGATCTAGGGTCACCTAGGTCAGCTAGATAGCTCCTAACTGTTCCAAAGGGCTAGAGATAGGACCTCAAACCGCCAATTGCGGCCAGGTAAGTGCCAGGTAAGTGGGAGGCTCCCCGCTACAAATAGCGGTCCAAATTAAGTAATCACTTACCTTGACACACTTGCCTAGACACCACAAAGTCAGGTTAGGATAAACGGCTGATACCTATAACTAGTCCTCTGTCCTATTGAGCTCGAAGTCCTTAGGGCTGAGTCTAGTATTTTTTTAATTAAGATATAGTCAATGCAAATGCCTTATGTGATTTCTGGGGTCCTGGGAAGGGTAATGAAATCCCCACCCAATTTGAATTGGTCAAAAGCCCCTTAAAGTCAGTTTTAAAGATATGCAAAACAGAAAAATCACTTGCAATCAAAGATTTTTATTTTATGCGGCGCAAAGAATCCTGCACAAGATTTGTTATTGAGAAGGGGGAAGATTTTTAAGAGCAAAGAATCCTGCAGGATATTTTTCAAAAGATATATTTTAGGTTGCAGAGGGGGGGGGGGGGAAAAGGAAACAAACAGTGAAAATTTCGCACGATGACGTCAGCATGACGCGGCGGTTCAGCGGCGGGAGCGCGCTTGCGCGGCGGAATGGAGGCGGTACGGAGGCTTCAGGTCTCCAAAAAAATTGTGCTGTTCTGATTTTCCAACCTCTTTCTGTTCTGATGCATCTTTTTCTGTTTCGAACTCTGGATTTTTCCAGATCCGTTTCGATGGTAGATCCTGCAAAATTCAAACAAAAAATACTCTTCACAAAATACAAAGATGATAAATTTTTATATTTTTTGATTTTTCAGTTTTTATGATTTTTTTAATTTTATATTAACCCGAAATTGCAAAAAGAAAATGACACGCCATCCCCGGCAACGACGCCATTTGATTTATATGTCAAAAACTATCTATTAACCGCAATCAAGAACGGCGTCGCATGTAGCTAGCCGGTGAGTACGGGTCAGTCCACAGGGCTGTTGTGAATCTCCTAGTCGTGCTAACATGTTAATTCCGAAGGGTGTTCGGATTGATTTTATTAAATATAAAAAAACTAAATCTATCTAAATACTAAATTAATCTAGATCTAATTCTTGCTAGGGTTAGGTTTAGGAATGGTTTGAAAATGTAAATAAATCTCAACGCTTTCTATACCCAAATGAAGATCTATGAGGAGTTATGGTAATTATAAATAAAGGGGATTAGATCCATTCGGGAAGGTGTTCCTTCCTCTAGGTTCTTGTCCTTCCTTTAGAGATCCTTACCCTAACCTCCATGGAAAACGCGTGCAACCGGGACTTTATACTACGGTATCACCGCTACCTCGAGGGGTAGGATGCCGTAGGGCGCGGTGTGTGCGTGCATGCATGGAGTCCTATTGTAAATATATAATGGGTAAGAAAGGGATGAGAGATCTCATCTCTCAAAAGCCTTCCCCAAAGCTAACTCTAAACAATTATCTATGGCAATGAATTAAATCTACCTAGGGCAAAAAATTAAAATCTAAACTAGAGCAATTAAATAAAACTACTTACAGATGGCTCTCTCCAAACATTAACGCAGATTGTCAGATCTGAATTCATGAATTGAAAAGAGGCACCGATGCTCTCCATAAAGAATTCTGAAATTTATTATTAAAAGGAGGCATAAGAAAATACAATCTTTAGAGTTCCTATTTATAGAGAATAGGAAACCCTAGGTTACATTTTGATCCGTATGTCTAAATTTACAAATATGCCCTTAGGTTGATTATTTAGCGCCGCCTTTGAGTTATGGTAAATTTTCACGCAGCCCGGGCTCCATACGGCCGCGGAACCGCGACATGGGTATGCTTTGGGCCGCGGTTCCGCGGCCCATTGGTGAGAACACTGTGTGGAATTTTCTGGGCCTCTTCTATGATGTTTGGGCTTCTTATTTATTGTGTTCTTTTATCAATTAAGCTTCTACATTGGTTCCAGATCTCCAGTGAACAATTTGTAATGGCTTTTTAACCGTTCGCTTTGTAATCTTGGACCTTGCGTTGCCTTGTACTTTGTGAATTTTATCTTTGATGTAGGCTTGATCAAGAGTCCTCTGTTTGTTGGTTAAAGTACATATTTTCATCGTCTTTACATCGTTTTCACTGTTTTCTGTCCAAGAACCTGTAACCTGTAATATGTAGCAGACATGCGTCAAAAGCACCTGTTTATTTATAAAACGAATAAGAATGGGGAATATAATAAT
The DNA here is from genome assembly GCA_030015575.1 of Agapanthus africanus. NCBI lineage: Eukaryota > Viridiplantae > Streptophyta > Magnoliopsida > Asparagales > Amaryllidaceae > Agapanthus > Agapanthus africanus. The sequence continues at coordinate 15,858,701 of JASDDO010000014.1, forward strand.
GCAATATTATGATATGAACACCATGGTTCCGCAAGAACATTACAAAGAGCTCGACGCACTCGATACCTACAGTGTGCAAGAACTACATAGTTCTATGTCCCTCCCAGACGAAAAGATGAAAAGACGATCCTCTTTTATCGATCCATGGAAACCAAAGTGGAGAAAGAAATTTGGCATGGTGCCGATTCTACACTTGATAAGCTCCAGCCCATCTGTCTGCCCAGATACTACACATAAGGATTAAAAAGACTGTTGAGGCGCCAAGGCGTACCCTTCAAATAGACTGCTCGAAAAGCTTAGTTATACAACAGGATCTGGAAAGTTCCCGGAACTCAGCAAAAACTGCCCAACGGGAGAATAGAAACGACCGGGCTTGGATATGTTCAATCCAAGAAACGGGAGCGATTCCATGGCTGCTACGTTATACATGACTTCGATGAAGAAGGGGATGCTATTTTAAAGAACGCTAACCCTGAACCAAAACGAGGTTCCGCCATGAAAATGCCCAGTCCGTCGTTTGAAGAACAGATAGACAAGATAATAAGAGAGGCGGGTCAAAAGGTCCGGGATGATCATAGCTGCGAAATGGCCATCTACGAGAAATCCAGGACGCAGCGCTTCCTTCAGCAGGCTACGAAGGATGACGATGCCCTCGTCGCCAGCCCGTCATACAAAAGACCCGACGCAGAGGTAGAAACAAGCTAAAGAATGGAAAATGTTCAACAATGGCAAAGCGGGTCCAAGAAGCCGTTCGTGGTCGTATGATTGATGATATGGGCCGATCCGGACTGACGGAGCCCTAGATATTGAGATATTGGGATTTGAAACACTGAGATTTTGAGATTTGAGATATTGAGATACCGAGATTTATGTTTTGGTATCGATGCTTAACACTGATTTCTCTGTTGATTTCATGATGCATTCTGTTTCCATTCGTCATGCATTAATACATCATATATCTGATATGTTACTATCTGAGGTACTGACATGAGCATGTAGCATTACACTTATACATAGATGGACCAGGATATTTATTTGAGGATATTACTTGATATGACCTAGGATAGCGTCATGCATGCGATTTCTACTCGTAGATGTTTTCTACTCACGAGTTGGCAACTCACCCCCGTTGTGCCACAGTTCCTTGCAGGTTTTGCTGTACAGGTTTCGTTGCGCCTTACTGGCACACTGTTCCTTCCGGGCGATTGCTTTGGTAGGTGGTTTCATTGCATCGTGACCACCATTGTATTTATATTTATATTCAGTTGTATCTAGTAAAACTCCATCAACCAGACTTATATATTTGATAGATATAGAAGACCAGTGTATATTCTTTCGACCTTAGAGTCGCACGTTGTATTATTATGGATTTCAAGCTGTTCTGAGTTTCATTTTGAGTTTTGATTCTCGCCCTTCGGCGTTGTATATTATATGCTTGCGTGGCTGTGGCCGTCGATTGACGAAGAGCTAGCTCCCGCTTGGGGATGCCTTTTTATCATTATGCATACATTTATCATATTGTACCCCGTTCGGGGCCCATATTTACAAAGGAAACTCTGCCGAAATTTTTAGAAAAGACCGGTGATTTTAAAAATGCATATTTCGACATATGTTGCTAAACTACTTGATTTAAATTGGTTTTTCCTTCACTCTACTACTTTACTTGGTTTTGATTTCTGGGTTTTGGCTTACTTAGATTACGTACGCCTCGAGACGTTTCGTAATTTAAGCGCCGGTCATGTTCCGTACTTTTCGGGTCGTGACAAAGTTGGTATCAGAGCGTTAGGTTTTACCTTCGGAGTGTAGGATGACCCTCGGTTGATGAAGTAGGTAGCTTGAGTAGAGTGATGTACCGTACGTATGTTCCGCGGCATATTTACGATACGGTACTCCGCTTAAGAAGCCTTAGGATGTACATTTCATTGTGTTGGAGATAGTGCCCTCAGAGTCAATTATTGGATCACAGGCACGTGATTGCAATGATTGAGGGAGGACCTATCCCAGTAGGACAGTCTTACTCAAGATGATAGTATGCTATCTGGTTTATCTTTATTATCGTGTACTTCTTTAGATGATCTTACAGGTCGCTATTACACGTTGATAGAGCCCCTAGGATTCTTGCTTGACTACCAGCAGTATGAGGGCGATCATATACTTGGGAGCTGGAGTCTATAAGCAAATCCTTAAAAGGTCCCTAGTCGTGGGAGTTTCGAGACAGGGCATCGATTCTCCAGAGTAGACTAGTGTATACAGTCGAGACCCCGACGAGGGGCGGTGGCCGGTCTCACAAGCCACTGGTGTCAGTTGGTTCACCTAAGATGTATACAGGTGCTCATTGGGTTATGAGTACACCGGACAGGACTCGCCGGGAACCTGCTAGTTGGGATTATACCAGATGTCAGATAGCAGTTCCCTGGTGACATGTGTACAGGTTAGTTCATTGACCTGAGATCATCAATTTTCTCGTGTGAGTTCCCACTGTACTTTGATTACTACCCTACCACGCTCAAAGGAGACGTGCAAACAGGTTTTAGTTGGGTACAGTCCTGAGCCACATGGAGGCAGTGAGCGGATCTGCAGGGGTTCGTCTCTCCCGGTATTGGGGGTGAGGTCGCGCTGTGTCTAGGAGAGCCATTACACGAAGCCTTCGGCCGAGGCAGGAGATTTACTGGTAGGTATTCCAGTAGTATCTCAGGGTGTTCTGGGCTACACTCCGACACGACTTGTACCGCTTTTGGGGGTCTGACTTTTACCAACCCCCTAGGCCCGCCATGCGATACTCATAGACGAACGGACTGGACTGTACGGATATTGTCACTGACAGGCTCAGTAGGGTGTCGGGATGAGTTCGCTCATCGACGTCTCTTTTGGTCAATACCTGATAGCCCGTTATGTATTGGCTCATACCTCTGACGTGCTAGTGGTTAAATCCACAACCAATGTATTGACGAGTCTTTAGAGTCCCCCACAGACCAGTTTCTCAAGTTTCGGGCGAAACGCTGTAGAGGCCGTATGGAGATATTGCAGGGTTCGATCAGATACATGCGGTATTGCACGGATCATGATCAGACGGATTTTACTAGCCGGCTTTGGTTTAAGCCGGATCCTAGTATTGACAATGTAGTTTTGTCTCTTTGCATTTGTATTCAGTGGGAATACAAATGCGGGCATGTATATGCAGTAGCGGGGTTTTCCTGTAATTTATTACGGGATCAGTTTTCTGAAGTTGCCAGTTTGCATTCCGTTCCGGCCGGTTTTCCTTTGTTCCTTCGCGGCCGGACTTTCTGGTGGAGGGGGTTATTTGCAAGTTTGCAAATAACTTATTGTGTAGGGGGTTTCTTGCATTTGAGAGCTTCATGATAGTTCCTTCATGATGAGATTCCATTTTAGTCTCTTCTATTGCATTTATTGTGATGGGGTTTGATTAGGATTTTTGATGTGAGATAATTTGATCATTATCTTCATATATTCTTTCTGGCATTATTTTTATCTCTCCCCACCATTTTATCCTAGAGGGGCCGGCCACTTTTGGAGAGGGGGTTCATTTTTGATGTGTGGCATTTTCCTTCTCTCATTCCTTGCAAAATTGAGAGCACCATTATTTCTCTAAAGTTCTTCTTCACTTCCTCCACCATGGCAACTACATAAACCCCAAAGAGACATAGATTCTACACTACACCTACAGTACCCTTGGACGCGTCGGCTTGCCAACTTCGCTCCTGAGTTGCCTCGGTCCAGATGTGGGAGCCCGTAAAAGAAATCGGCTACGTGGTGCCCTTTCCGACGAGGAGGTGACGGACGGGGATTCCGCGGGAGATCGGAGTGGAGACGAAGACCGAAGGACACGGATCGCTTGGTATAGCTTCACTACCTATCTTTTAGTTTGCTAGTAGCTAGGTTAATGGCCCGATCTGGGATGATAGTGCGCGGTGGTGCCGGTTTGCAAGTTTCGCAAAGTTTTTCGTTTCCGCATTTCCGGCGTCGGATCGACGGCCGGGGCGCCGCCGTGCACTTACATTGGTATCAGAGCCACGCCATTAACCTAGTCTAGCTTGCTCTAGTATGTTTAGAACTCGATCAAACAAAATCCTAAAAACCGTATTTTATAGTGCATCTGTTCTCTGTCGAAATTTTTTTTAGCTCCAAAATTTTTTCAAGTTGTTGCAGAAACACGTGCAGGGAATTATAAGCATACCGTAAAAATTTTGTGAGGCGATGCTACAGTTCCACCTCGGAAACGCGGCCAAACCCACGTTTGCGCCGCGGTTCCACGGCGGAATTAAGTCAACGCGACACCAAAATTTTCCAGTGGGCTTATGAATAGGAAATAGGGGTTTGGGATATTCTGTTTGGGCCCAGATTTTCTGTAAGTGCTACAGTAGTGCTTGGGACCCACTTCGGTAAACTTGTTCGATCGGATATTTTAAACATGTTAGTTCACAGTATTTACATTATATCTGCGACCTTGAATGTCATTTGATCGGTAAATCCTATCTAACTGCTATAGCCCTTTAGACGGATTTGCGAACGTGACATTCACGTTGATGTTCTGTGTTGTGCTGTGATGTTGCGGATTGGTCGTGGGGATAGCCTGGATGCAATATTAGTACAGTTTTTGTTTTATATGTACATTTGATATTGCGGGACGAGCGTCCGACATGTGGACTGCCGTCACTGCCTGTTTGTATTATTCTTTTGGGGCACGACCGGGTCGAGGTCGATGTACCCGTTGTATGTATATTTTACTTTCTGTACTAGGATTACCCCACGGTGGGGTGCACGGATAGCCGGGTTCTAGAGGGCAACGGGCCCGCATCTCATGGCGTTGAGACGGAGGGGGCTTCACTCTAGAATTGGTAGGCTATTCGCCGCACTCGTAGAGGGTATAGGTTGACCCAGGAGGGGTGCCCAAGTTACTGGATTCCGTAAAGTGCTGGGTGGTCCATTCACGTTGCTGAAGGGGGCTGCCTCGCTTCAGGTTTTGGCGGGTAACTTGCCGCGCCCGTAGGGGTCTAGGATTTCATTGCACAGGCTATCCACACGACCAGGAGAACGTCGGGTTTCAGTAGCGGCTCTGTGAAACCCGGGGATCCCAGATATCTGTATTATTCTGTGATGCTGGTTACATTTCTGTGATGTTGCATTTTATCACGCCTTGAGCGAAATATTATATATTGATATATATACTAGTAGATGTTGTATATGTTTTGCATCCGCGCTAGTCCAGTCCCCGCTCTGTCGTTAGTTAAGTAACCTAACGGGTGATGATGGGACCCAGTGGCGAATGCGGATGGCATATACGTACATCATTATTTTCGTTCTTTTGTGGTGTGATCAATTGATGGGACTGCGTTGATTTGGATCAATGCAAGCTAAACAAACCTATTCTGATGTTGTTGGAACACTTTTTAAAAAGCTATTATTGCAAGGGCGTTCTCTTTTGTTTTGCACAGTGGGTTATGAATATCCAGCTCCTCAGTCGACGAGGCAAGGGCCGAGATCCCTTCACCGGGAGTGACCGCTTGGACAAAAGTTTGAGTCAGGGCAATAACTTCACTATAGCCGATTACTTTTGCTTTGCTTCGTGGTATTCAGTTGGAATATCCTGCACCTCATTCTACGGGGAAAGAGCCGAGATCCCTTCACCGGGAGTGACCTCTTTAGCAAAGGTTTTCATCACTATATTTTTATAAAGCTATCCTGTTCCTTCAACGATATCAAGTTCATTACGTTAAAAGTTTTTCGCCAGAAACCATTCGTAGCCCTCCGTCGTTTCATATGAATAGTCAATAAGTATTCAAGCTGTGTATGTTGGCCAAAGTCAAGGCACAGTGATTGGTAGCTATTGGGTATTCATATGCTGCATAGATAGATGCGTTGGTTTGGGACAGTCGTACTACTATTTTGGCCAAAGTCAAGGGTATGTACGGGTTGGTTCAAATTAACCTGGACAATGACGGGTAGAACTTGACATGTGACTTATGATATGTTGGCCAAAGTCAAGGTCATAAGAGCATGGGGCAAAAATCACATCGGGAGTTTCTAAAGAAACTGAAACTTGCCAGATATGCGCATACCTTCTGGAGTGTGATAATGTGAGCAGATTCCGTCACGTTATCATGCGATGATAGTTGGATCCCGATTCCCACTGATGAGTTGGTTTACTCCTCGGGTGATCCCGACTAATTCTTCTTTCAGGTTTGGGGAAGAATTTGACGTTACAGTAGGAGGTTTCCAGATTAGATAAAGTGATAACCATTCTGATCTAGGTTAGAGTGCACGCTGAGTGTTTCTTTTCTCTCTCTCTTTGGCAGCGACCATTGACTCGACCCTAGACTATGACTCAGTGACTAAGTTAACTGAACCTTCTTATAAGACTGGCTTTTGGATTGTCAGAATTGCAGACCTCATTGCCACTCCTACTTTTACCCTTTTCTCCAGGACACCCCGTATTACTACGAACGTCCACTTCCATTGAACAAAACCATCGTATGGTTATATACGAACTCGAAGGAATTTATTCGAGGATGGTTTTCGGTTCTGGAGAAACGAATAGGACTATCCAGTTGTCTTTTCCTTTTACCTTCTCTCAGGTTACGAGTGTTCCTTGGATTAGGACAGTACACCTATTATGCAATTTGGATAGTCTTCTTCCAAACCATAGGCAGGTGCCGACCGGTAGGGAATGAAGAAAACCAATTAGCCTAAACGGTGTACAGAAGGTATTAAGTTAAGACAAAGAAAGGGATTAGAAGGAGGGCAAAGTAAATTGCGACTGATATTCACGACCAAACCAAGTATTTCGTTACCACTCCCACTTCACCTTTGTATTTCTCCAGGACACTCCGTATCACTACGAAGATCCACAGTTTATTTGGATACTCCATCGTATGGTTATATACGAACTCGAAAGGAACTTGTTCCAGTTCGGGGATGGATTCTGGTTTAGGAGAAATAGGAATAACGTTTATTCGGTTGTCTTTTATCATCACCTTCTCTCGCATTGCGAGTGCTCCTAGGATTAGGAAAGTACACCCATTATGCTTATTAGATAGTCTTCTTCCAAACCATAGGCTGGTGCCGAACGGTAGGGAAGAAAGAAAACCATTTGGCCTAAAGGGGTGTGCAGAAGGTAATGACTAAAGACATATAAAGGGATTTGGAGAGGTGGCAAAGAAATATACGGTTATAGTTGTGGATCTGGATGATGGAAGAGGCATTACTATGAATACCAGGATACCCCATCGAAACATCTCAATGTTTCAGTTTTACTGTGTACTGTTAAAAGAAAACTGATTTCCCAATTAGCACTTGCTCCAGGGTATGTATTTACCAGGTTTGATTCTCACATCTGTATGGTTTTACAGATGATGAGTAGGAGTATGTTATTAGGAATTGGGTGATCATCCTCATTATATCGGGATTCGTTGTAATCGGTGATATTTGAGGAAGTCACCTGGGTTGTTTGCCAGTCGGCAAATATTTGGTTTTGAATATCCGCAGTTATGCACCAATTTCAAATTGATATATCTGTACGTTTATTTTTATAGAGTAAGATATATCTTTTTAAAATTATGTCTATGACATTTACCTATATCAGTGGATGGTTAGGTAAGGAGCATTAAACAACGGTGTAATTCTTCATAACCATAAGTACAATTTTCGACCTACAACACACAGGGAATGAGTTATTACACTTAGGGGACTTATACAGAGTATTGTATGTTGTCCAGTGTCCATTAGGACAGAGGGGTTGGTCCTCGTACTATATTCGGTTTACTTATGACTTCTCTAGTTCTTAGACAGGTGTTTCGTAGAAACACAGGGTCTAAGTTTTGAGAAGTTATAGGTGTATGAATAAAGTAGAGAACCAGGAGTTGCAAGTATCAGGATTCTTCAAGGTGATCGATGATGTAGATACTTGTGTATGGTATTCAGTTGATAGTAATGATTAAGAGAACTTGCTTCTCTTTCAGGTTACTCATAATTGGAAGTATTCCTAAGTAGAGAATGCTGATCGGCCTCTTTCCATTTAGTCGACATGCACTGGAGACAGCTGTATGATTTGAATCTGGTTCAAATTAATTCAGTGCCTCTGTTTCTATATTGGATATAGAACAGTTCATATCTTAACGATGTTAAGGTATGGGGAGTTATTCGGCTTATGCTTAAAACCAGACACTGGATGACTCAAGGCACGTTTCTGTAATGGCTGTTTGTGGGTTGACCCAGGCTATGACGAGGGTTGATTTTCTACCATCTGGAAGATCAATAGTGATATTGTTTTTGACTCGCCACAATTTTAAAAGAAATGGATTTATTTTTCAGAAAACAGTAGTGGGAGTATGGTAGAACTGGAAGTAATTCCAGAACCGCAAACGATTACTGAAAATTCGATAAGAACCTAAAGATTCAATCTGTATTGACATTCCATTGGCCACTCCGCAGATATGGTGGGTAACCTCAGGCACCTGAGAGCTACTCCGGTAGCCTCAAGGAAGGTGACAGGGAGGTTCTTGTTTATCCAGACTTGCCATTGCTGTTGTTCCAAACTGTGAGACCCGGCAGGAGGATGAGTATAGCGTCGTTCTAAACTAGCTTTAGAAGTGTACGTCTATATGACTCTGCCAGAAGGTTGTCATGGTCAGTGGGAGCAGCGGAAGCATTGGTGGACAGGTGGTTTATATCTATTTATAGACTAAAGCAGATATAGCGGAGATAGATCATCTATTTCTGATGTGAAAGTCATAGGTTTGACTTCATCAGAATAGGGGATGGATCTGTTAAGAAGGCAGTAGGGTGTGATGTCCTGGTACTTGGATGACATACACAGAGTAGGAAGTGAAATTCCTATACTACGATCGGTTATACTTTGGTTGTCACACAGTGGTTTCTCCACATGGGACATGGATATTATATCAAACATTCTGGTTACTAGATCTATGGTTTTAGATCTCGATTTGGGTGGTTTCCCAATCAGGGTACTTAGACAGCATTCTAAGAGTTTTTAGAATGGACGACTCCTGGAACGGTAGTGTACCTGCAGGTAATGGAGTCACCCTCTCTAAAGGTGTCTTATAGACTAAAGTAGAGAGGGATGCGCATGATTGGCAGATCACTTGCTTAGGCAATTGAGTCAATCATGAGATGTCAAGTACCACACCAGATGTTGTTTTTGCAGGAGATGCAATAAGTTGATATTGATCCAATCCTGGAGAAACATTTCGGAAGTAGTTTTAGAACATAAGTGGATATTCTAGGGATATGATAATGGCGGTCTCCTTTAGGAGACGGTTATCATTCCAGGCTTCCAAGGTGACCTGGATGGAAGAGTGGCTGTCAGAGTTATAGTTTTCCCTCTGACGAGGGGCGGTATTTTGGACAGGTGGTCCAGGCGGACACTGAGGGAGGCATGGCGCAGGATACTGATTAAGTTCAGTTGACGATACAGTCTAAGAAGTTTGGATTTGGAGTTCATTTATGAGCTAGGTCCCATCAGATATCCAGACATTCTAAGACATGTATTGCTCATTTCGGGAGATGGCTTTCTCCGCGAACATGAGATAAAGAGAGACATAGAAAGAAACATCAGAGCGGATCCACTCACTGAGGCTATTCCTCGAACGCAATAGTTTCGCAAACGAGATTTGTGAGACTGACTAGTAGAGGAGTTGGGTGTTCGGTATCACACGGGCTGTGAGTATGCGACATCGCAATAATTAGCCTTGAGTGCAAGTAGGGGATTGTTGGAGATAGTGCCCTCAGAGTCAATTATTGGATCACAGGCACGTGATTGCAATGATTGAGGGAGGACCTATCCCAGTAGGACAGTCTTACTCAAGATGATAATATGCTATCTGGTTTATCTTTATCATCGTGTACTGCTTTAGGTGACCTTACAGGTCGCTATTACACGTTGATAGAGCCCCTAGGATTCTTGCTTGACTATCAGCAGTATGAGGGCGATCATATACGTGGGAGCTGGAGTCTATAAGCAAATCCTTAAAAGGTCCCTAGTCGTGGGAGTTTCAAGACAGGGCATCGATTCTCCAGAGTAGACTAGTGTATACAGTCGAGACCCCGACGAGGGGTGGTGGCCGGTCTCACAAGCCACTGGTGTCAGTTGGTTCACCTAAGATGTATACAGGTGCTCATTGGGTTATGAGTACACCGGACAGGACTCGTCGGGAACCTGCTAGTTGGGATTATACCAGACGTCAGATAGCAGTTCCCTGGTGACATGTGTACAGGTTAGTTCATCGACCTGAGATCGTCATTTGTCTCGTGTGAGTTCCCACTGTGCTTTGATTACTACCCTACCACGCTCAAAGGAGACGTGCAAACAGGTTTTAGTTGGGTACAGTCCCGAGCCACATAGAGGCAGTGAGAGGATCTGCAGGGGTTCGTCTCTCCCGGTATTGGGGGTGAGGTCGCGCTGTGTCTAGGAGAGCCATTACACGAAGCCCTCGGCCAAGGCATGAGATTTACTGGTAGGTATTCCAGTAGTATCTCAGGATGTTCTGGGCTACACTCCGACACGACTTGTACCGCTTTTGGGGGTCTGACTTTTACCAACCCCCTAGGCCCACCATGCGATACTCATAGACGAACGGACCGGACTGTATGGATATTGTCACTGACAGGCTCAGTAGGGTGTCGGGATGAGTTCGCTCATCGACGTCCCTTTTGGTCAATACCTGGTAACCCGTTATGTATTGGCTAATACCTCTGACGTGCTAGTGGTTAAATCCACAACCAACATATTGACGAGTCTTTAGAGTCCCCCACAGACCAGTTTCTCAAGTTTCGGGCGAAACGCTGTAGAGGCCGTATGGAGATATGGCAGGGTTCGATCAGATATATGCGGTATTGCACGGATCGTGATCGGACGGATTTTACTAGCCGGCTTTGGTTTAAGCCGGATCCTAGTATTAGACAGTGTAGTTTTGTCTCTTTGCATTTGTATTCAGTGGGAATACAAAAGCGGGCATGTATATGCAGTAGCGGGGTTTTCCTGTAATTTATTACGGGATCAGTTTTCCGAAGTTGCCAGTTTGCATTCCGTTCCGGCCGGTTTTCCTTTGTTCCTTCGCGGCCGGACTTTCTGGTGGAGGGGGTTATTTGCAAGTTTGCAAATAACTTATTGTGGAGGGGGTTTCTTGCATTTGAGAGCTTCATGATAGTTCCTTTATGATGAGATTCCATTTTAGTCTCTTCCATTGCATTTATTGTGATGGGGTTTGATTAGGATTTTTGATGTGAGATAATTTGATCATTATCTTCATATATTCTTTCTTGCATTATTTTTATCTCTCCCTACCATTTTATCCTAGAGGGGTCGGCCACTTTTGGAGAGGGGGTTCATTTTTGATGTGTGGCATTTTCCTTCTCTCATTCCTTGCAAAATTGAGAGCACCATTATTTCTCCAAAGTTCTTCTTCACTTCCTCCACCATGGCAACTACATAAACCCCAAAGAGACATAGATTCTACACTACACCTAAAGTACCCTTGGACGCGTCGGCTTGCCAACTTCACGCCCGAGTTGCCTCGGTCCAGAGGTGGGAGCCCGTAAAGAAATCGGCTACGTGGTGCTCTTTCCGACGAGGAGGTGACGGATGGGGATTCTGCGGGAGATCGGAGTGGAGACGAAGACCGAAGGACACGGATCGCTTGGTATAGCTTCTCTACCCATCTTTTAGTTTGCTAGTAGCTAGGTTAATGGCCCGATCCAGGATGATAGTGCGCGGTGGTACCGGTTTGCAAGTTTCACAAAGTTTTTCGTTTCCGCATTTCCGGCGTCGGATCGACGGCCGGGGCGCCGCCGTGCACTTACACTTTGCATAGTATTATATTCATTCCTATGATCTATCCTCATCAGTACCAGTTTATGGTTTTGTTACCACGGTTGTACGGGCGTGGAGAGCTACGACTGGAGTTGCGGTCAGCATGAGCTCGTCATGGACGAGGACTGACTAGGGCGTGATTCCAGGGACATACGATTGCATAGTGAGGCATTGTTTTATTGTGTTTTCGCGCCATGAGCGTTTGATAGATCGCTTTACGAGATTACTCGGACGTGCAGATCAGCACCAGAGGATTGAGCCACTGATAAAGGCCAGCCAGATTCTGATGACCATTGATGTATCACTTGTTCATGATGATTGAGGCACTGTTCAGCGTGCGGACGAATGAGCCAGTGAGTTCGGCGGATGAAAAGATATCACCCCAGATGCTTGGAACTATTGCAGTACGAGTTGTACTTAGAGATATGATAGAAGATCGCTAGTCACCCAAGGATGAATGACTAGGATATGTGGTTCATTCGCTTACCCCGATGTGAGGTCATCAGATAGATGGATTCCAGCTAGAGACGACTTCACGCAGGTACGTTGAGAGTCGATAGAGACGATCGAATGTCAGAAACCCATATTCCAAGTTTAAAGTATTCGGAAAGACATGCAAGCAATTCTATGGACCCTCTAGAAGAATGAAACCCTAAATCGACATAATGACCATGTGAAAGTCTTTGAACCTTAGGGTTTGCGGCAGTTCCGCGGCGCCATTAGTGAGGCTTGGGTTTGCCCTTCTACGGCTGGTCCACCGATGCTGTGGTATGTACTCGATATTATTAAACCGTACCCAAGATGTTGAGCTCTTGGGGGATTATGAGGTTTTGACGAATCGATCGAGCGGTTCGACTTCATTCGGATGCTATATGGTGGGATGCATTGTTTGGGAGACTCCAGATACGAGTATAGCCGTTGGAGCGCAGTCCATGCAGCCACGATGAGACGAGTCCGAAGCAGTCGACAGTAGAGAAAAGTGGAGTAAGAGGTTCGTACGAGATCTTGATAATATGACGTCCCACCCCGCTGACATCAGAGATGTGATACGCAAGCAGAGGCGTTGGCTATGGGTATATCTTCCAGGAGGAGTCGTGGTGAGTATGCAGCCATTCCGGAACCAGAAACAGATATAGTAAAGGACGATGACTTCCGGGCAGTTCGACAGAAACGAGGTTTGGGAGAGACCTCGACAGGACCTTTCTGGAAATACTATACTAGAAGACTTGGACCCAGGATCAGTCATATTGCACACGCCTAGCAGGCCATAATTCAGTATTGTCGACAGGACATGTTATGAGTGACCATAAGAGTTGGCCAGAGATCTTTAGAGGATGGGCCAGAGTGGACTACTTCCATTATCGTTTCCATATTGGAACATTGAGCCGGGGAGCTATGTACTTAGCAATTCATAGTGAGATACGAGAGCCTAAGGGCACCAGACGTCGGGCCATGATCATGAGGTGAGTAGATATCTTGCTCTACTAGCATTGGATGCACCGACACCTTCTCGACCTTGAAGGAAGGACATATCGATGGCAGTAGTTATGATTGGTGATTCCGTGAGTTGACTATCACGTATCAGTCACTTTGAATTTTAATATTTTGGGTGATTTATTGCATGGTTGAGTTTTGATAACCGAGTTTCATGATATTTGCTTTTGTGCACCATGGTTGCACCTACTGGGTATTTACGTTTTGTGCATAGTTATTGCACTTGAGATGTGTTTTCATACACCGTCGTGTTGATTTATGAGTTGTGCGTATTTATTGCACTTGAGGTTGATTTTGATTCCATGCCTAATATTTCGAGCGATTTATTTGCATGATTGAGATTTTGTGCACCACAGTTGTGTTAGGTTTACCTAGCACCCTATGAAAGGTTTGGAAGCATCACATGTCACAAAGTTCAAATTTTTATGGTGCTAAGTAAGCATACAAAGGATCTATCCTAGAAAATTTGGGTATCAAAAACTTTAACCAACTTCATATGTAACAAAGGCTAGGGTTTTGAGACTACAACCTTTGTAGCTCCCTTTTGTAGACTCCTTGGTCACTTGAGAGTTGGAAAACGATTAGCTTGAAGTCTTCTAACGTCCACGACGATCCACCCGAAGCTCCTTTGTCCAAGCTAGCAACTTCACTTTAACAAGAGGTTGAAATGAAGCTAACACCGTAAACAAGTGGGCTAGACTTGTGTAGAATGGTGTTGTGGTTCTCTTTCTCACTTAAAAATCCTATCTTTTTGAGTATTTTGCTCACTTGATAAGTCTAGAGGGCAAGAGATCAAGGTTGAAGAAGATGATGGCTATTTTAAGAAGAAGAGAAGATAAACTCTAATGAGAAAAATGAAAAATATAAGTATATATATTTTCAACTTCTCATTTCAAGCCATGGTTAATGATAAAGATATTATTGTATTTGAGTTTAAAACACCAAAGGAAAAATAACCAAGGGTTAAAAAGTAGGTGAGCATGGTAAGATGAAGAAGAGTGTGGAAACATTCTATGAATTAACCCTTTTTCTTTTTCCTTTTGTTTTAACACAAATGCAATAATAATCCATATAAAAACCCATGGTGTGAGTCTTATATTGCCACCATTCTCAATGTATAAACAACCATGATAGAATGATGTATGTATGCATGTGTGCATGCACATCCATATGTGCATGAACAAGAATGAATGCATACATGCATGCATACATCCAAAAGAAACAAGATAGGATTTCTAGTAAGAAGATAATGGTTAAATGATAAATAAACACTTGATTTATCAACCCGGTCATATCACATACGACCCGAACAAAAGCAAGCCGCCCAATTAATATATGATATCTCATACGCGCATTTTAACCGGGTCCATGCGCATATCGCATACGCGCACCACAACATTTCGCCTGGACTAGGTAACTTCTTTATGGGACTCTAAGACTCGTCAATATGCCGGCAGTGGGTGATGATCATATCAAGCACCCCCAAGCCGCAAGCGGTCAGCTAAACGTAACGGCCACCCGGGTATTGAGCGATCAGAAGAAAACAAGCGAACCTGCTACAACTCCCGTCGAGCCAACCGGCAACACTACCGTACAGTCCGGTCTCTTCGTCAGATATGCTGCATATCGAGTCTAGGGATGGTAACGTCGACCCCAATAACTCAATAAGTCGTGCCGGTGAATGGTCTATAACAGATCGAGAAACTACTGATAACACTTCTCAGTAAATCTCAGCAGCCCTGGCCAGGGACTTACTGATATAACCAGTCGAGCACAGCACAGCATCAACTCCCAATACCGGGAGAGACGAAACCCCTCCTATCGCTCATCGCCTTCGTGTGTTTCGGGACTGTACCCAACGGCCACCTGTTTGTATGACTTAGTAGAGCCGTGGTAGGATGGTAATCAAAGTACAGTGGGAGAGCACACAAGACTCTATGACGATCTCGGGTCTACAGACTAACCTGTACCAGTGTCACCTGAGAACTGCTATCCGACGATAGATATAATTCCATATAGGAGTTCTCAGTGAGTCCGTCCAGTGTACCCAGTCACCACTGAGCACCCGTATACGATCTCGATATCAAACATCGATGAATGTGGGAACATCCATCGCCCATCACATGGGTCTAGTATCATATACGCTAGTCTACTCTGGTATATTGACGCCCCGTCTCGATACACCTCCGACTAGGGACATTCCAGGATATGCTTATAAACTATAGATGTCCCACTAGTATGATCTCCATCATAATCACAGTAGTCAAGCCGATATCCTCAGGGCTTTATCAGCATGTATGAATGAATAAAAGCATGATCAAATCAACATGTCAGATAAAGAAGAACCAGATAGCATACTATCATGTCGAGCAAGAATGTACACTGAATATATATATACATGTATAGATACATCCACTATCATATAATGGCCTCTAGGGCATACATATATCCAACAATCTCCCACTTGCACTAAGGCCAGTTATTGGCGTATCTCATACCCAACATCTCAAAAAGTCGCTCATGCTGCGGCTGAGGGAGGGCCTTGGTGAATGGATCCGCGGTGTTATTCTTTGTGTCTACTCTCTTAATCTCGATCTCGCGGCGATCTACAATCTCCCGGATCAAATGAAAACGCCTCAGGATGTGTCTGGACCGCTGATGGGACTTGGGCTCCTTGGCTAACGCCATAGCCCCATTATTATCACAATACAACGGTATTGGATCAATAATGGTTGGAACCACTCCTAGCTCCGAGACGAACTTCCTTATCCAGACAGCTTCCTTGGCGGCATCATTCGCAGCAATGTACTCAGCTTCCATCGTAGAGTCTGCAACGGTATCCTGTTTGGAACTCTTCCAACTTACCGCCCCTCCATTGAGGGTAAATACAAACCCTGAGATAGATTTGCTGTCGTCCTTATCGCTCTGGAAGCTCGAATCGGTAAAGGCCTCCATTTGGAGATCTCCATTACCATACACCAAGAACAATTCTTTAGTCCTTCGTAAGTACTTAAGAATGTTCTTCACAGCTGTCCAGTGGTTCTCCCGTGGGTTGGATTGATACCTGCTTACAACACTAAGTGCATAAGCTACATCTGGGCGTGTACATAACATCGCATATATTATAGATCCTACTGCCGAAGCATAGGGTATAATGCTCATGCGAGCTCTCTATTCATCGGTCTTTGGACAAGAATCCTTGGAGAGAGTGACTCCATGACAAGCGGGTAAGGTACCCCACTTGGAGTCTTCCATACTAAACCTTTTTAGGATGGTGTTGATGTACCTGATTTGGGACAATCCCAATAACTTTTTGGATCTATCCCTATAGATCCTTATGCCCAGGATGTATGTGGCATCACCCAGGTCCTTCATGGAGAACCTTAGTGACAAGAAAGATTTGACCGACTGTAGCATAGGAATATCATTTCCTATCAGAAGAATGTCATCCACGTACAATACGAGGAATGCGACAGCTCTTCCTACAGCCTTCTTATAAACATAAGGTTCATCTGGATTTTTGATGAAATCAAACTCTTTGATAACATCATCGAAACAGATGTTCTAACTCCGAGATGCCAGCTTTAACCCATATATGGATTTAAGCAATCTACATGCTTTCCCGCTGCTCCCACTGTCAATGAAGTCCTCTGGCTGATCTATATAAACGCATTCTTCTAAATCTCCATTTAGAAATGCTGTTTTAATGTCCATCTGCCAGATTTCATAGTCGTAGTGAGCAGCAATAGAAAGTAGGATCCGAATGGATTTAAGCATGGCTACGGGCGAAAAAGTTTCGTCATAGTCCAAACCTGGTCTTTGACGAAAACCCTTCGCCACAAGTCTTTCCTTATAGGTCTCTACCTGCCCATCTACACCAATCTTTCTTTTAAAGATCCATTTGCATCCCACAGGTTTTACCCCAGGGGGTACAACGTCCAAAGTCCATACTTTGTTGGTGTACATAGACTCCATTTCGGATCTCATGGCATCCAGCCACTTCACAGAGTCTCCACTTGTGATAGCTTGCTGAAAACTGGTAGGATCATCATCATCCATGATGCAGTCTTCCCCGTCACCATCAATGAGGAAACCGTAGTACCTCTCTGGTGGGCGAGAAGTCCTACCAGACCTTCGGAGTGGCTGAGGTTCTTTAGTTTCTATTGCAACAGCGGTTCAACCAAGTCGTCATTTGTAGTTTGTGTCTCTAGAACCTCTTCTAGATCCACCACATTGCCATCATCTTTATCTGTGAAAAACTCTTTTTCCAAGAATGTGGCATGCTGAGAAACAAACACCTTTTGTTCCTCCTTGTGGTAGAATAGATATCCATATGAATTCTTTGGATATCCCACAAAGTTACACATGACCGACCGTGTCTCGAGTTTGTCCGGATTCTGCTTTTTAACATAGGCCGGGCAACCCCAAATCTTAATTCTCTTAAGAGATGGTCTCTTCCCATGCCATATCTCATATGGCGTAGTAGACACGGTTTTGGTTGGAACCCTGTTCAGTAGAAACGCTGCAGTCTCCAATGCATGCCCCCAAAATGAGACGGGTAACTCAGCATCACTCATCATGGATCAGACCATATCTAATAGGGTCCTATTCCGTCGTTCAGACACACCGTTGTGCTGTGGTGTGTAAGGAGGAGTGAGCTGAGAGAGAATCCCATTCTCTTTTAGGAAGTTTGCAAATTCTGTACTAAGGCATTCCCCACCTCGATCTGATCGAAGCATCTTGATACTCAAGCCGGTTTGTTTTTCTACTTCTTGTTTATATTCAATGAATTTCTCGAAAGCTTCGGACTTGTGCTTTAATAAAAATACATGACCGAATCTTGAGAAATCGTCAGTGAAAGTAATGAAGTATGAAAAACCGCCCCTAGCCTGTGTAGACATTGGCCTGCATACATTACTATGTATGAGGCCTAGGAGCTCAGTAGCTCTTTCTCCGTGTCCGGTGAACGGAGTTTTGGTCATTTTACCTTTGATACAAGACTGGAAAGTCGCATAAGATTTATATTCAAAAGAGTTTAAATATCCATCTTTGTGTAACTTGTTTAGTCTTGTTTCGTTAATATGACCAAGTCTACAGTGCCAAAGAAAAGCTTCATTTAATTCTGAAAGTTTTCTTTTATTAGTGCGTTGTATACTGAAAACTGTGTGCTGATTTAGGACGTATATCCCGTTATTAAGTGTACCATACCCAACCAACATTTGATTCAGGTGAATCTTCATAACATTGTTCTGCAATATAAAGTTATATCCTTCATTGTCTAACAAAGAAACTGATATTATATTACATAGCATACTTGGTACAAAATAACATGGGTTCAAAACCAATATACACCCAGATGGCAACCCCAAGTGATACTCTCCCACTGCGACTGTATGTACATTGGAACCATTTCCAACGCGGAGAGTATGGTCACCTGTCTTCAAAACTTTGCTATTTCTCAGTCCTTGCATAGAATTGCAAATGTGAGAACCTGAACCGGTATCTAATACCCAGGAAGCAGAGTTTATTGAAAAACAGTTTTCTGTCACAAACACACCTGAAGCGGAAGCATCCCCATGCTTCTTCTTGAGGTTCAAGTACTCTGTACAGTTGCGCTTCCAATGTCCTGCTTTGTGGCAATGAAAACATTCACCTTCCCCGAGTCTCCAGTTTTGGACTTTTCCTTTCCCTTCACCTTTTTAACTCCACCCTTAGGATTGGTGAGCTTCTTCTTTTTCTTTCCTTTGGACTTAGCCTTAGGGCAAGAAGAAGAAGATTGCCCAATAGTCATAACGGGAGTTTTCATCGATTTCATAGTGCTCTCTGCACTCCTTAACATATTAAGGAGTTCAGGTAGCTCCTTCTCCATGCCGTGCATGTTGAAGTTAACTATGAACTGAGCAAAGGTGGAGGGGAGGGACTGCAGAATAATATCTGTATATTGTTCATTGTCCATTGTCCATCCTAGGTCCTCAAGCTCTTCTATAAGAGCTATCATCTTCAGAACATGGTCTCCTACCGGTGTGCCAGGGGCCATTCGCATCTGAAATAATTTCTTTGATGCTTCGTATCGTAATACGCGGGATTGCTCTCCATACAACTCCTTTGTATGGAGAAATATGGTTTGAATGTCTATATTCTCGTGCTGCTTTTGATGTGTATTGTCCATCGATGCAAGCGCGAGGCATTTGGCCGTGGCACAGTCAGCGTCCCATGTCTTGCGGACTTCAATGTCCGCAACTGAGGATTTTGGACCTGGGGTGGGCGGGGCTGAAGCCGTGAGGACATATGATACTTTATCATAAGTCAAGGCTATTTTCAGATTCCTCAGCCAGTCTTTATAATTGGTTCCATTCAGTTTGTTTTTATCTAGTAAAAGCTTGAGTCCAGTCATTGGTATCTGCCATTAAGAGAGAGAAAAGAATACACTCAGCGAAAGCTCTTGCATAGATTAGATTGGTTATTATCTTGTCTAATCGATGTCTCCCACTGCTTTAATCAAGTTTTTCTTTCAAACCTTAAAAATAAAACTAGCCAGGATTAATTACAGTCTACAACTTCGCTAACCGTTCAGCCAGGCCAGTGTCGGTACTTGAGGGAGGTTCCCCGTGCTTTCGCACAGACCTAATTAAAGTAAACCTCATTTTCCCAGAGGCATAGCCCCGTTAACACCTTTCTAGACACCTAATGAGTTAGCTAATTGTAAACTGTAAAACTCTCCTGGGAGCAACTATTGCCCACAGTGGGATCGGGATCCAACCATCATATGGAAGGTATGCAACCTTATTGCAAATCTCAACACTTGAAATTTCCGATATAATTTTTACCCCTAGTACCTATGACCTTGGCTATGGTCAACAAATCATAAGTACTAGTCAAGTTCAGCCCGTCATTTCTTGATTAATCAGACCCGTTTACATGACCCTTGGCTAAGGTCAACAAAGTCATATACCCGTCCTAATTAATCTGCATCATATGCATTGTAGGAAGACATCACTTAGCTACCGTACACTACGCCTTGGATAAGGTCAACAAATATAGCACGAATACTAAGTACTCTACTTCCTAAAATGACGGAGGGTTGCGAATGATTTTTAAGAAAATCTTTAACGCTTTGAACTTGATATCGTCGTAGAATCAAATGGTTTTCAAAAGGAGTGGCTTGTGCTCCGCAGTTTTTGAAATACAACTTTTTCATAAAGAGCCGAGTGGTTTTTAAATCCGATTCTACAACATCTTTTTAGGTTTATTTTCTTTACATTAATCATATTAATGTAATCCCATCATTTAAGTCCTTAAGCCAATCACAGAAAAGAAATGAAAATAACACGTACGCTTATGCCATCCGCATTCGCTGCAATGTTCCGTTATGCACCGTTAGGTTACTTAACTAACGGCATACCGGGACGGGACTAGCGCGGGTGTAAAACATAAGCAACGTCTACTATATATCATATATATATATATAATATGTCATTCGTCTCAGATATCTCAGAACACAGGCAGCAGAAACATATATATAATGTGGGATATACTAGGACCTCCGTATTTAGTATTTAGCCAACAATAGAAAATACGGATTCAACAAAAGGCGATGAATAGCCAAGCCCACACCCCTAGACCCCTACGAGAGCGGCAAGCGACCCTACCAATCCTGGAGTTTAGGAGACCCGGTCTCGACTCCTCGAGATGGCCTCCCACTGAACCCCAGAACCCGGTCACTTGTGCTCCCCTCCTTGGGTCTATCCTAATGCGGAAAAGTAAATAATATACAATACTGGTGACACAACCTCAACCCGGAAGTGCCCCAAATAAAAGAATATTACATTACATTTGAATTTACATGAATAAAAATATAAAACTCTCATCTCACATAAAACCCCCCGGCTATTCGATCGCGACAATCCTGCACATCATATCTCAGCAACACATAATATCATATATCATCAGCGTAAGTAAGTATGCGTACCCCAATTGTCGTTGATCTATAGCAACGAAACTGGCGATATCGAACATACTACACTTACGGTCACAGAAAAGAAAATGTAAAACTACAATATTTGGAATCCACATTCTCTTTAGACATCATAAATGCGAAATATCACATACTTCGTATTTCATGCCTAAACTATATGAATTCCACATATTGTATCACATTCCAGATAAATAGACAGTATTAAAGTTTTCGACCGAATGATCAAATACCCAAAATTCCCTAAAGCTCAACACTTGAGCGGAGTTCAAAAAATCCGGAGTGTGACACAGTAGTAGCGGTCCAGCCGTAGAAGGGTCAAGCCAACGCCTCACATGTGGCACGCCGTACTGCCCCAAACCCTAAGGTTCAAAGGGCAGTTCAAGACGGTCACATAATCGAGTTAAGGTTTGTTATCTTCTAGAGGGTCCACCACAAAACTTGCACATGTATCCGAAAGATTTAAACCCCGTGAAAAGTGAGCAAACGACACTCGTTCGAACAATTCAATACTTTCTAGTTACCGGAAAGGCCACGAAATGAAAATTCCGATTGAATCGTCGAGTCCAAAACCATCTCCAAAATATTCAGTACTAGATTCAGATTAAACATACCCAAAAATGTACACAAGCAATTATAAGCATTACTGTATAAAAATAAAAAAAATATAGCTTCTGTACGGCCGCGGAGCCGCGGCCCAAGCAAGCTTTGGCCGCGGTTCCGCGGTGGATTTAACTGTTCATGGGCTCGTATTTTACAGTTATGCTTATATTTACCTGCTAAATTTTTTAAGGATTTTTAATTCTGAAAAACAACAGATTTCAAAAACTGTCCAGAGAGGGTCCCGAAATGTCGTATTTTGGTTCGATCAGAGTTTTTACTTCATAAAAGTGTCGCATAATGTTCTAGGTTGGCTCTGATACCAATGTTAGGTTTACCTAGCACCCTATGAGAGGTTTGGAAGTATCACATGTCACAAAGATCAAATTTTTATGGTGCTAAGTAAGCATACAAAGGATCTATCCTAGAAAATTAGGGTTTCAAAAACTTTAACCAACTTCATATGTAACAAAGGCTAGGGTTTTGAGACTACAACCTTTGTAGCTCCCTTTTGTAGACTCCTTGGTCACTTGAGAGTTGGAAAACGATTAGCTTGAAGTCTTCTAACGTCCACGACGATCCACCCGAAGCTCCTTTGTCCAAGCTAGCAATTTCACTTTAACAAGAGGTTGAAATAAAGCTAACACTCTAAACAAGTGGGCTAGACTTGTGTAGAATGGTGTTGTGGTTCTCTTTCTCACTTAAAAATCCTATCTTTTTGAGTATTTTGCTCACTTGAAAAGTCTAGAGAGCAAGAGATCAAGGTTGAAGAAGATGATGGCTATTTTAAGAAGAAGAGAAGATAAACTCTAATGAGAAAAATGAAAAATATAAGTATATATATTTTCTACTTCTCATTTCAAACCATGGTTAATGATAAAGATATTATTGTATTTGAGTTTAAAACACCAAAGGAAAAATAACTAAGGGTTAAAAAGTAGGTGAGCATGGTAAGATGAAGAAGAGTGTGGAAACATTCTATTAATTAACCCTTTTTCTTTTTCCTTTTGTTTTAACACAAATGCAATAATAATCCATATAAAAACCCATGGTGTGAGTCTTATATTGCCACCATTCTCAATGTATAAACAACCATGATAGAATGATGTATGTATGCATGCATGCATGCACATCCATATGTGCATGAACAAGAATGAATGCATACATGCATGCATACATCCTAAAGAAACAAGATAGGATTTCTAGTGAGAAGCTAATGGTTAAATGATAAATCAACACTTGATTTATCAACCCGGTCATATCACATACGACCCGACCAAAAGCAAGCCGCCCAATTAATATACGGTATCTCATACGCGCATTTTAACCGGGTCCATGCGCATATCGCATACGCGCACCACAACGTTTCGCCTGCACTAGATAACTTCTTTGTGGGACTCTAAGACTCGTCAATACGCCAGCAGTGGGTGATGATCATATCAAGCACCCCCAAGCCGCAAGCGGTCAGCTAAACGTAACGGCCACCCGGGTATTGAGCGATCAGAAGAAAACAAGCGAACCTGCTACAACTCCAGTCGAGCCAACCGGCAACACTACCATACAGTCCGGTCTCTTCGTCAGATATGCTGCATATCGAGTCTAGGGATGGTAACGTCGACCCCAATAACTCAATAAGTCGTGCCGGTGAATGGTCTATAACAGATCGAGAAACTACTGATAACACTTCTCAGTAAATCTCAGCAGCCTTGGCCAGGGACTTACTGATATAACCAGTCGAACACAGCACAGCATCAACTCCCAATACCGGGAGAGACGAAACCCCTCCTATCGCTCATCGCCTTCGTGTGTCTCGGAACTTTACCCAACGGCCACCTCTTTGCACGACTCAGTAGAGCCGTGGTAGGATGGTAATCAAAGTACAGTGGGAGAGCACACAAGACTCTATGACGATCTCGGGTCTACAGACTAACCTGTACCAGTGTCACCTGAGAACTGCTATCCGACGATAGATATAATTCCATATAGGAGTTCTCAGTGAGTCCGTCCAGTGTACCCAGTCACCACTGAGCACCCGTATACGATCTCGATGTCAAACATCGATGAATGTGGGAACATCCATCGCCCATCACATGGGTCTAGTATCATATACGCTAGTCTACTCTGGTATATCCACGCCCCGTCTCGATACACCTCCGACTAGGGACATTCCAGGATATGCTTATAAACTACAGATGTCCCACTAGTATGATCTCCATCATAATCACAGTAGTTAAGCCGATATCCTCAGGGCTTTATCAGCATGTATGAATGAATAAAAGCATGATCAAATCAACATGTCAGATAAAGAAGAATCAGATAGCATACTATCATGTCGAGCAAGAATGTACACTGAATATATATATACATGTACAGATACATCCACTATCATATAATGGCCTCTAGGGCATACATATATCCAACAATTTGCACCTGACTTCGTGTTGATGTCATTTGAGATATTGATTGTGATTTCATGTCTAGGGCATGCGTGTGATTTGACTTATGCTTCCGGCATAGTTTTCATATACATTTAGTATTTTGATTCGATTTTGTGCACGCTGATGCACATGGTTGCGAGATTTTATACAGTGGTGTACCTTATTGGATTGAGGTTTATTATATACCATTGATTTCGATTATGATATTGTTTTCGTGCACCTTGTGCACTGGATTTGGATTCTTGCGCATACTTGGGGCACTTGATGCGATTTTGGTGCACGCCAGATGCACTAAATCGAGATTTTTCGTGCATATCAGATGCACCTGTTTTTGCTGTTAGGCACGCACGTTGCCTCTGACAGGTGGTTCGTGCACACCCGTTGCACTTAGATGTTGTTTCTGTGCACATGTATGGCACATTCATGGATTTCGATTTCCGTGCGCACCAGACGCACGCGACATTCTTATGCACATTTTGGGATTGATTTTTGGAGCAGTACGTTTTATGATAGTTGCTATTTGTTTTCGTACTGGGCAGGACTAGTCAGAGGACAGTACCTGAGTATACTTTTGCATACATTGATAGTTATCGAAGGGATTTTCAAAAAGAGAGCTATAGTCTCAGTATTTACCTACGGGTCTAATATAACACGAAACGTTTAAAACAAGGGAACCCTTCTAAATTATTTTCAAAACAGCGGGATGTGCATATTAAACAAAAGATATATACATATATGATTATTTTCTTACAATAGACGTCCGCCCCTGTGCAGTGTTATGCGCATCGCACAGCAGCACGAAATGTTTGGCATGCGTTTCCTTCTGATGTTTACATGTATAGTTTTGATGTTTACATGTATGGTTTTGATGTATATTATGATTGGTTTCGTTTTGGGCTTGACATTGATGTCTTCGCCATGACTCCGATGATTACGGAATGCTTGACAGAGTTTTGTTTTTGAGTTATCTGCTCATTGTTCATACGCATGCATTGCGCTATGATGCGTTTTATGTATTGATGATTTCGGAGCCCCGACGACTTGGACTTTTACTGAAATGTTTTAGTATTTGAGGGGTTTAAATTTAAATTCGGGGACCGAATTTCTTTAAGGGGGGAAGACTGTAACATTTCAAAAAAATAAAATATTATTTTTGGGAATTTTTACACTTAATAATAAAATATTGAATATTTTAATAAGGCGGTATAATTAAATACCGATAAATTGGGAAAAAATCGGAAAATTATGGAAATTACTAAAATGAGGGTGTTTTATGTGATTTAGGCGAATTATGAATTTTTATGATTTTTTATATGCACTTTTAACGCTAATCGCGATTAAATATCGCTAATCGCGCATTAAGCGTGTTTTGTGCACATGACATCACCAGGTTATTTTAACACTTGTTACATTTTATTATGGTCTTTTCTTCATTTATCATGCATGGTTGTTGACTTTAGAAAAGAAAAGAAAAGGAAAAAGAAAGGAAATGATGAGAGAGGGGGCATAATCATGAGGCAAAGCATGGGCATGAGAGAGAGAGGGTGTGAGGGGTCAACCATAGTTATGGGCCATTGTTCTTATTTCATCTTCTTCATCTTTTCTTCTTCTTCTCCTCTCATGGCAGCACCTTCCTCCACCTCCACTTCAAAACCCTAAAACTTCATCAAAGCAACTCCAAAACATTATCCCCACTTCACAAAAATTGTGCACAAGCTCTCAAGCTACACTTTAGAGCAAGAAAGTTTGAATTTTGGCGCTGTAGAGGATTCATGAGTGTCAAATGAGGTAATCCTTTCACAAATAGTGTAGTGTTTCATTTCCTTAAGCCTCTTTTCAAGTCTAAAATTGATTTGGTGAAGTTTAGTGAACTTTGAAATCTCATGTTGGGAATTAGGGTTTGATTTGAATAGAGATTGTGTAATTGGGCTTTAGAGATGACCTTAAACCCCCATAGATGTTAGAAACCCAGAACTTACACAATATAAAACCTGAAAACCCAATTTCTGGAAAAACTGAAACTGTTCACGTCGGTTTTGTGAGTATTTGAGGGTGTAGGGAAATCTGGGATGACTTGGGAACTTTACGAGATAAGCAAACAACTTCAGGAGCTAAGATTGACTACCAGGAGACCACCCTACTAATACGAGACAATTCCACCCTACCAAAACTGAGGAGGCCAGAATTATGGGGGATGTGGCCGGCCATGGGGTGGGGGTTAGGGCCCAGGTTGCTTCAGTAGGTCAAGTACACACTATATAACACCCCAGTGTTGTTTGGGAGCATTGTTTTCACATTAATCAAAATCTGTGACCTCTTTCTCAAGTTGCTGTTTCGATTCGGGATATGGTTTTGCGTATTTAGAATTCTGGGTTTTTGTGTTTGTGTTTTATCTCGATCACTTGACATTTGTACGTCTATATCGTGTGATATCGGGTTGATTTGTGAGAGCTAACCATAGGTTTTGACCTATGGGTGATTCGAGCGACATTTTGGTTTTCGTGTGTCGTTTTGGTTTTGAATTAGATTATAATGCGATACCATACGTTATGATGTGTAGGTACCCCACGAGGACTTCGGGACGACAAGCAAGCGCGTGGCGACATCGGCAAGCAAATGTGAGTAGATTTATATCTATGGGGAGAAGTCGGGTGGATGGCGTATAGCACCCCCGCAAAGTTGTGAGAAAAGAATGTGATATGATATATATACTTTTATATGTTAGGGTGTGATATGAACCTTAGCAAGAAAGTTCTAGGAGATTAGGGTTTAGGGTTAGCGAGAATTGAAGGAAGGGCTCTAGTTGATTTCTTAGTCCCGAAACCTTAGAGTAAGGATTGCATACATGCACATACACATACTCGCATACATTGATATCCTTGTGCGTATTGGGGACATATTTATATTGGTATATTCATATGCTTGGATGACGAGAATGTTATATGATACTTGGGAATGAGTCGATCTGATCGGGCATGATGCCGTGAGATATTTAGTGAGCGACCGAGATATGTCATGATGTTATAGCGGGTTGTTGGACGACGATACTATATTGATGATATATTTATGATAGTTGACGAGTTATATATCAAGATATGAGATAAAAATATGTTAAGATATTTGTAATGGATCGCTTGGGCAATGTACACTTCTATATGATGATAAGTGTTGATGACATCGGGTTGTATGAGGCGTTAGATCAGTAGCCATATCATGATTTTGTTGATGATATTAATAGTGTACTATACTTAGATCAGTACCCCTGCTCACGATATGTGATGATGAGGATGCCAGATGAATAATGAGATAAATATGATATTTGATCCGCACCCAGATTTGGGGTGCCGTACGACGGATTTACCGTACGAGCTATATTGATGATAGATCCGCACTCTTGACTCGAGGATGTCGTATTATATTAGGGTATCGTACGGGATACTATTGAGGCGGGATCACCGACTATTATATATATATGTATCGACTCAGATGTTAGGCGGTTTCCTTACCTTTCGATCGGCCTGTTAGTTTAGCCCGATAGTTTACTTGTAAATGATGGATTAGACTCGAGTCATACCTATTTCAAAACTAACGAATTGTGATTATTTTCAAGACATGCCAAAGGATTCTACGGATATTTTAAAGGACGCATATTTTCTTAAAAACACCGTAGCCCTTGTTTTCAAAACACCACGATTCGTGTGATTTCAAATGGCAAAACTGTATGACTCCTATTTATATACATGCAGATTAGTTATCATTGTGTTTATTTTTCAGTTCCCGCATATTCTTGCTGTTCACATAGCACCGCATGCTTGTATTGTGTTTCCTTATGCCATTATTGAGTTCATGCTGTCAGGACACCAGCACCATTACCGATGATGCGTATGTTCCACATACACTTACTTGCCGGCTCACACACATTATCATCGGTAATTGCCGTACCACGTACACTTTAGAGAATATTACTCATTGACATAGCTTGTTAACTGATAGTTCGACATGGTATTAGCACACTCGTCTTTATATGCTAGTTTAGAAATTGCAGTTATTACTTGCTACTGCATGCATATTATTATTCACTGTTATGCAGTATTATGGAGTTTTATGCTGATATTCACTGTTTACTTGCTATTGGTGATTGGATTTCGGATTTTCATGAGATTTTCCTGGATTTGGGAGAAAACCGCAAGAATATATATAAACTTCTCTCTCTCTCCCTCCCTCTTTTTAAAATGAAAAGTGCGGTTTTCTCGTGATGTATGAGTCGTCCACCATGATATTTTCTCGGTTATGAGATGGATTTCGAGACCCGATTCGAGAAGTTGGATGAACCGTCTGTGGGTGCATGGTGGACCCGGTAAGGTACCCCGGGGCAAGAAGCTCGAGGTGTAGACGATGAGCCCGGCAGGGGCAGACTGCCTACCGGTGATTTTACCTGGCGCGGCGGATATCCGGAGGATACCATTCGTGGTCATATGATTGATGATATGGGCCGATCCGGACTGACGGAGCCCTAGATATTAAGATATTGAGATATTGGGATTTGAGACACTGAGATTTTGAGATTTAAGATATTGAGATACTAAGATTTATGTTTTGGTGTCGATGCTTGACACTGATTTCTCTGTTGATTTCATGATGCATTCTGTTTCCATTCGTCATGTATTCATACATCATATATCTGATATGTTACTATCTGAGGTACTGACACGAGCATGTAGTATTACACTTATACATAGATGGACCAGGATATTTGTTTGAGGATATTACTTGATATGACCTAGGATAGCGTCATGCATGCGATTTCTACTCGTAGATGATTTCTACCCACGAGTTGGCAACTCACCCCCGTTGTTCCACAGTTCCTTGCAGGTTTTGCCGTACAGGTTTCGTTGCGGCTTGCTGGTACACTGTTCCTTCCGGGTGATTGCTTTGGTAGGTGGTTTCATTGCATCGTGACTACTATTGTATTTATATTTATATTCAGTTGTATCTAGTAAAACTTCATCAACCAGACTTGTATATTTGATAGACATAGAAGACTAGTGTATATTCTTTCGACCTTAGAGTCGCGCGTTGTATTATTATGGATTTCATGCTGTTTTGAGTTTCATTTTGAGTTTTGATCCTCGCCCTTCGGCGTTTTATATTATATGCTTGCGTGGCTATGGCCGTCGATTGACGAAGAGCTAGCTCCCGCTTGGGGATGCCTTTTTATCATTATGTATACATTTACCATGTTGTACCCCGTCCGGGGCCTGTATTTACAAAGGAAACTCTGCCGAAATTTTTAAAAATGACTAGTGATTTTAAAAATGCATATTTCGGCATATGTTGCTAAACTACTTGATTTAAATTGGTTTTTCCTTCACTCTACTGCTTTACTTGGTTTTGATTTCTAGGTTTTGGCTTACTTAGATTACGTACGCCTCGAGACGTTTTGTAATTTAAGTGCCGGTCATGTTCCGTACTTTTTGGGTCATGACAGAAAAGCAAATCGCACGAGGAGTATTAGGAGCATCTAAAGATAGTGTTTCAACATCTTCGGAAATACAACTTGAAGATGAACTCTCTAAAATGCGCGTTCGGTGTTTCCTTGGGGAAATTCTTAGGATTCATCGTACGACATCGAGGCATCGAAATAGACCTGTCAAAGATTAAGGTGATTATGGAAATGTCTCTGCCAAGAAATCTTAAGCAATTGCGGTCTCTTCAAGGAAATCTCGCATATATCTGGCGGTTCATAGCTAACCTCTCTGGCAAATGCCGCCCTTACAGTCATTTAATGAAGAAGGGGACCCCTTTGTCTGGGATCACAAATGCCAGAGCACACTAGACGAAATCAAGCAATACCTGCAGAATCCGCCAGTACTGACTGCTCCGGTCAAGGGAAAGCCTCTCATCCTGTACACAACGGCCCTTGAAGGTTCCTTAAGCGCGCTATGGGCACAAGAAAACGACCAAGGGAAGGAGAGAGCCCTCTACTATTTGAGTCGAGTGCTCCTGGGGGCAGAAAACAATTACTCCCCTATTGAAAAAGATTGCCTGGCGTTAATCTTCGCAATAACGAAGCTCATACACTACGCTTTGGCGCATGAGGTCCATCTCATATCAAAGGTGGATCCTCTCAAGTATTTGATGTCAAAAGCCATTCTAACGGGACGGCTAGCTAAATGGGCCCTACTCTTAATGAAATTCTCGGTGACATACCGGCCGCTCAAGGCAGTGAAATGCCAGGCCATCACCGACTTCCTCGCTGAGCATCCAATACCCACCGACTCTCCCTTGAACTGCGAATTGCTAGACGAGCACGCGTTTGACATGATCGAAGGGGAGAAAGGAGGGAGTGATACCTGATGGGAACTCTACTTCGACGGAGCATCTTCTATGAAGAAGCGAAAGCACAACTCCCCCATAATCAAATCTGGGGTGGGCCTCATCTTCGTGATTCCACAAGGAGGGATAATGCGCTTTGCCTTTTCCTTGACAAAGCCGAGGACAAACAATGAAGCCGAATATGAAGCTTTGATAGCAGGTCTTGAGATCGCTGTCAACACGGGAATCGAAAAACTCCTCATATACGGAGACTCCAAACTGGTCGTTAGTCAAGTAATGGCGACTATCAAACGTGCAAACCAGAGTTGGTAAAGTACGGTGAGAGAGTGCAACAACTGCTGACCCGAATCCCTTCCTACGCCATGGAAATCATACCACGAGCGGAGAATAGCAAAGCGAACGCGTTAGATAAACTCTCTAAAGAACTGGCTGACGTAAACCTCGATGACGTGAGGATCGTTGTGCAAAGCCGTTGGGTTCTTGCACCGGCAGAAATATCTCCGGAGTCGTCCGAAGAAAAGGGCCGAGCAAACGGCCCTATAAATAAAAGACCAGGAAAAGATTAAGGATTGGAGAGAAGTCTTTATAGACTACTTGAAATCCCGTCGAACACCTGAAGATGCATCCTCAAGACATCAGCTCATGAAATGAGCTATGTCCTTCGCCTTCGTCAATGGCAGTCTATATAAGAGATCATTTGATTCTCTATGGCTAAGATGCCTGGGACCGGAAGAAGTAAGGAGAGTCATCCAAGAAACTCACGACGGACTCTGCGGTTCTCATCAAGCCGGGCCGAAGATGAAACTGAATATCAAAAGGATGGGCTACTATTGGCCCATAATGATCCAAGACTGCCTCGAGTACGCGAAGCAGTGACACTCGTGCCAGATTCATGGGGACTTCATCCACCAGCATCCAAATCCGCTACACCCAACGGTGGCTAGCTGGCCGTTCGAAATGTAGGGAACTGACATAATCGGTCCCATCGAACCAGCATCGTCCAGAGGACATCGGTTCATACTGGCGACAACCGATTACTTCTCTAAGTGGGCAGAAGCAGTACCACTAAGAGAAGTGAAGACGGAGAATATCCTCCATTTCTTCAAGACACACGTCATCTATTGGTTCAGCACTCCGCGATGGATTATCTCCGATAACGGGCCGGCCTACAGAAGTCACAAAATCAGCCGCTTTGCGCAGCAACATAATATAGACTGGAGATACTCTTCGGTCTATAATCCCCGAGCTAACGGTCTGGCTGAAGTTTACAACAAGACCTTGACGAAGATCGTGAAAAAGACGGTGTCTAAAAATAAAATGGACTGGCACGAGAGATTGCATGAAGTTCTCTAGGCGTATCGAACCATGTTCAAAACGGCCACCAACACAACGCCGTATGCATTGGTATTTGGCGCTGAAGCAGTGCTCCCCTTGGAGATAGAGTTGCCCTCCTATAACACCTTAGGATGCGATTAGTGGCTAATTATATTTAAACAAAGGGTTTTTAATAAAAAGTTTACCAAATTGAGTTTCAAATATTTTTCCAAATTTAATAAATATTTTTCTAGAATTTTCCTAGGCTTGCACACACTTGTGCATGTAAACTAGGGTTTTAAAGTGAGGTAATACCATGATTAACAACCATGGTGGGTTAATCATGGGGATTAAGTCTTTTGGGTTTTAATTAAGTTTAATTAGTTAATTGAGGGTTGCTTTAATTTGAATTTCCCTTTTGAGTGTTGACTTGGTGAGAATGAGAGAGAGAGAATGCATCATGGCAAAAGCCATGCTTGCATTTAATGAAGAGAGAGAGTGGAGGGGTTGACATTTGGGGTTATGATTCCCTCTCATTCTTGTATTCTTTTCTCTCAACCTCACTCTCACATTCACACACACACACACACTAACCTCTCCACCACAGCAGCAGCAGCAGCAGAAGCAAGCAGCACAGCAGCAGCAAGCAACACAGCAGCAAGCAGCAGTAAACAGCAGCAGCAACAGTGAGAGCAGCAGCAGCAGTGAGTAGCAGCAGCAACAACTCCAGCTGCAGCTCCTTCCTTCCACTCCTTCTTCTTCCTCCAGCTCCCTAGGGTCGAGTGTGGGGTATACTTCCTGAACTTACTCCCTAGTTTGCTTATTTAGTGTAGCTTAGCTTCGATTAGTGTTTTTTGGTGCGTTTTAGTGCGATATGTGGTGATTAGTGGGAACCATGACCAAGTGATGTATGTTTTGGTGTTAGTAAGTTGCTGGAGCGTTGTTGGGGCCATGTTAACCCAGCTTAGCCCCTAATTGCACTAAAATACCACCAGATCCCTTTTTGATGCAAATTCATCGTTTTTAAGCAAATTTTGACTTTCTATAAACTGCTATCGACCCGGTGAGTTCAGATTAATTTTGAGAAGACTGCAGTATAGTTGTTAGGTGCTGACTCCCCAGGTAGAACCCGACCCCCTTACCTCTTGTTTAGGCCGCCGGAAAATTCGATCTGGCCGCAAATTGCGGCCAGATGGGGAGGGTTTGGGTTGGAGTTTGGTCCTATAGGTGTCTGCTGCAACCCTTAGACTCATGGCATGTCTAATTTTATTTGATTCTTGCTGCAGAAAAATCTGGAGCTAATTACCCTATTTCTCGTTTTTTTAAACCTTCGCGACACGCGTGATACGCATGTGGTTTGGGGTTTCTGCGTATCGCGATGCGTCGGGGTAGTTTCAGGCGCGTAATCACACGTTTTTGCGTATCGCGCACACGCGCACTTAATTTGCGACACGGGTTTCTAGTTTGACTTTAATATCACGTTTTTGTGGATTTGAGCTTATGTGTGATATATTGTGTGATTCTAGGTTCGCAGGCGAGTGAGACGGACGCTGCGAAAAAGGGAAGCAAGTCGTCGGCTACACTTAGCGCGAGACTTCGGTGAGTAGATTTAACATCTACGGGAATATCGCCCGCATGGCGTTATGCGTCAGGGATGATAGGACCTTATAGTTATATATTGCATTTAGCTACATTGACTGTCATGTATACAATTGTTGCATACTGCATTCCCTGCTATATGTGTGTAAACTTAGAATTGATAGAATACCGCACTATTACTAACAGTTCATGTTGCACGAGCACTAATCTACATGTTACACACACCGTTAGTAATTGCCATGACACACTCACTGTAGAATTGCCATGATTATATTGCTGTAGTTCATTTCATATATGATTCGTTATGATTTTCATAGAAATTGGGAGCCGCAAGATGTCTTTGAAAACTGAAACTATTTTAAAAAGCGGTTCTCCCTTGTGCCTACATTATGACTTGATGTACATAGCACATCGCATTTGATTTACTCATTTGTGTTGGATTTCCATGTGATTTCTGGTTTTGAGGACCATGGAATTAATTAAAGAAAAGATGCATTATTTGAAAACCCGGTTCCTCGTGATATGATATTTTGGTGCGTCCACCACGCGTTTTCTCGGTGCTGAGACGTATACTTGAAACCCGATTCGAGGAGTTGGATGATCCGTTTGCGGGTTCGTGGTGGACCCAGTATGGTTCCCCAGGGCGAGAAATGTTTTTCATGGAGTAGACGATGAGCCTGGCAGGGTGGCGAGTACCTACCGGTGATTGGTTGGACCTGGCGGTTATCCGGAGGATACTGACCAGAGTCGAGAGATGGATGCGGGATGATCCGTACTGCCAGGGCCGTGGACCGATACCGCAGACGGAGCCCGTGGGCTGATCCGGACTGACGGAGCCCGATATATGAGGATTTGCGTGTCGATGCTGGACACGAGTATTTTATGATATTTGAGTGCCGATGTTGGGCACTCGTGATTCTCAGAGATTTACAGGATTGAGGGCCGAGGAGAGTGCCGGCGCCTGAGTTTATTTGGGATTTGGGTGCAGTTTGGGGCACCGATTATTTTTCCATGTTGACATTTCCATGTAGATGTTGTTTATCTCATGCTCAGCATTGTTTATCATGCATTTCATCTTGTAGTCGTTTTATCAGACAGAGCATTTGCATGATTATTGCACATACTGCTTGTCGCATATAGATCTTACTTGCTGGCATATGATAGAGTAGCGCAGTACGTGCATGCTCGCGATTACCTTTATATGTTATCTCTATTCATGAGTTGGCAACTCACTCTCGTTGTGCCACAGTATTTGCAGGTTGCTCTTCAGAGTAGTCGCGGCAGGCTGCCTTTTGCATCTTTTGGCTACAGATACCACTACAGTTGGCGCGAGAGCTGTTTTGCTTTTAGGTGGGTTGTGGTATCTGATTACTTTTATTGTACCCCTTTTGTATCTAGTATTCTCCATCTACCATATATGTACTGGACTTAGATACTGTGTGAGGACGATGATGTATATTTTTGTATTCTGGTGTCGAGCTCGTGGGAACCGAGTGTTTTTATATGCAGTTTATTATTCTGTGATATTTACTTATTGCTCATTCTTCGCTACTGTTTCCTGATTTAAAATCAGGAAAGCTTCTGTGAAGAGCTTCGAAAAGGGGGCAACGTGCTTACACGTGACCAGCAGTCACGTGTTGACACGTGACCTATAAAGTACAGAAAAGGGGCACAATGATTCGCTGAACAAAGTCAAGAAAAAAGAGCTTCAGAAGAGGTCACGTGCTCCCACGTGACCAGGGTCACGTGTCGACACGTGACGTTCAAAGTAGCAAACTCGCTCTCCAATTGAACCAAGGAAAGAAGTGCCAGACAGGGGTCACGTGGTAGCACGTGACGTTTAAGCAACGATCAGAAGACAGCGCAAAAGAAAGGAAAAGGCTCATTCCAAAGGGGGTCACGTGCTCACACGTGACCATGGGTCACGTGGTCACACGTGACCGGCTTTCAAAGCCCTTTTTGTCAACAGAATTAAATTCTGAGAGAAATGCAAATCTTTCCAAAGGAACGCAACTATATGCATCCAATCAAATTAAAGATTCAGAGGTCATTTATTTATGGAAAATCTCGGGTTTGGAAAGATTTCCCCCTTAAATCTAACCAAAATAACAAGGGAGAATCTCTGGATTTGAAATCCAATGGTGAATAAAATTCACCTAAT
Source organism: Agapanthus africanus (assembly GCA_030015575.1). Taxonomy (NCBI): domain Eukaryota; kingdom Viridiplantae; phylum Streptophyta; class Magnoliopsida; order Asparagales; family Amaryllidaceae; genus Agapanthus; species Agapanthus africanus. Next base: position 15,894,460 of record JASDDO010000014.1, read on the forward strand.
AATCCAAAGGTCCAGAACGAATGAAGGATGCAAATCAGATCTCTCAACGAAGATTCTTCAAAAACCAACTGATTCAGCTGCTTCTCCTATAAATAGGAGCCCAGAGACACAAAATAGACATACATGCGCAGAGAAGAAAAGAAAGAAAAAAGGAGGAGAGCTTTGATATTTTGAAAAGACTCGGATCTTCTGCAAAAACCCTAGGTAAGAAAGGGAAAGCCTTTTGAGAGAAAGAGAATTTAATTCTCAACAGAGTTTGACTCTGATACATAAAAACAGAAGAGTAGATTTCTTCTCTCTTTGATAGAGGATCTGCAAAGTGCACATTTCCCCTTAAGGTTGAGAATTTAATTCTCAATGGGTCGAGATCCTGCCATGCAGATCCAAAACATAGAGAAAGAATGCATGCCTGAGAATTTAATTCTCACAGAACTATAGGAATTTAATTCCTCTAAGATAAAAGTAGGGCTTGACCCTGTGTTATGGGAATTCAATTCCTTCAAAATAAAAAGAAGCAGGGTTTAACCCTAATTAAGAATTTAGTTCTGTTGAAACAATGGGAATTTAAGTCCTTTAATCATGATCTGACGGGAAACGGAAGTTTGATTCCTTAAAAAGTTTTTTATTAGGGTTTAACCCTATTCAGTTCTTCACATTAACGAGGAATCTAATTCCTACAGAAGGTTCAAGGATCAAAAGGAAGCAGGAATTTAATTCCTTTGAAAATTAAAGCTAGAGGAATTTAATTCCTGAAAAAAAAAAGGATCAACAGAGTCTCTAAATAACATACATGGAGGTAGGGTCACGTGCCACCACGTGACCCTCTCAAAAGAGCTACAGAAGTCCCTTTGAGGCAGCACCCCACGTGATCCACGTGACCTTAGCAGAAACTCTAATACATAGGCATTTGAATGCCCATCATGTGATGGCATGTGATGCTTTGAAGGAAATGATAATTTCAACGGAACAAATGAAGGGAGGGCTCTCTCACGTGTTGCCACGTGACCCTTCTCGCCTTAGTGTTTAACACTAAAATTAAAACTCTCAAGCCCAGTGTTAAAACACTGTCGGGCCTTAGCATTCAATGCTGATTAAAAAGCCTTATTAGCAGGGTTCAACACTGATCTGTTTTAGTGTTTAACACTAATTTGAAAAAGCCTTATTGCTGGTGTTTAACACCAATTATCTCTTAGTGTTGAACACTAACTCATCAACCTTATTCCCAGTGTTCAACACTGATTGCTCTGAAGTGTTTAACACTAGGCTTCGGCCCAATTGGCTGAAGGGATAGAGGCAAAGCCTCTCCCTCAATGGACCAACAAAGAGTCAATATTCCAGACCTGACTGGACTTAGCCCAAGCTGGCCATAAGTCCTCAATTTGTGAGTAACTGGGCCGATAGGCTCATAACATAATTGATCAGTCTTGACCCAAATTGGGCCAGGGACTATTTAATCCACCCCGGTTCTAGGGTACATCTCTTCACTCCTTTGATACTTGGCATTGTAATCCCTCAATGTCTTCAAAGAGGTGACGGGTCCCGAAGACCATTCATGATATGGACTGTGGGGTCCTTAAACCCATGCATAATACCAAATTCCTGGTTACGTGGAACGTGGATAACGTCACTCTTTGACCCCGCGGAAAACGTCCAGAGCGGATCCTGGTCCTCGCAGAGCACGGCAGTGAACCCGTGTGAAGCATCCAGAGCGGAGCCTGGTCCTCGCCTAGCACGGCAGTGAACCCGTGTGAAGCATCCAGAGCACATACCGGACTGTGGAGTCCTTAAAACCCATGGACTATGACGTCCTTAACCTTGACCGAGATGTTTTAAAACTACCCACGGACCGCAATGTCCTTAAACTACCCACGGACCGCAATGTCCTTAAACTACCCACGGACCGCAATGTCCTTAAACTACCCATGGACCGCAACGTCCTTAAACTAGAACAATAGAGCCCCATATGCTCTTTCGTCGGATCTAAACGGTCCTGTTTAAGTTGATCTTAGCCTCAAAGATGGCTAACGCGTCCTTAAACCTTCAAGCAGACTGGACTATGAATCCCCCTAATTAACTCTGGCTCGAGGGTACATCTCTGAACTCCTCTGACATCCGTCGTTGTAATCCCTCAACGTCGTCAGAGAGGTGACGGGTCCCGACGACCACATATACGATGGACCGCCACGTCCCTAAACTGGAACATTAGAGTCCAAACACTCTTTTGCAGGATCTAAACAATCCCGTTAAGTTGATCTTAGTCACAAAGTTAGACTAACGTATCCTTAACAAACGTTTGAGTTGATCTTAGCCTCAAGTATGGCTGACGTATCCTCAAACCAAACCCCAAACCCAAATTTAAGATAATGCGGATTTGGACTAGTCCATGCCCTACGGGCGACGACATAACTCAGTCTCCGTAAACGATCCACGGGCAATGAAACATAAAACAAGAACACACGACACGAAGTGACCATCTGGAGAAGGAGAAAGTTGTTACCGCAAAGCGGTAGCGTAATTAACTGCAGGGGCTTGCGCCTGCAGGGAAGAGCGTCCCCACAATCAAAAACCCCTCAAACGAGGGGGAATCTGACGAAGTCTGCTACATCGGACGCATCCGTCTAAACCTCCGATACACGGTGCCATGGATCAAATTGGCATCTTCGGAGAGGTGGACGGATAGCACCAATTAGCATCTGCCCCGAATTTCAGGCGAGACGGCCCTACGTCCCGCGTGTCCGTTCGGAGGGGAACAGCTACGGCGTCGTATATTACTCTTGTGATGATGGTCTCCGCCAGTGGGCGTGATTGCTCCCGTTTGGGAATGTTTTGTTTCATTATATTTCATCTTTACTTATATCATGTTTTATACCCGATTTCGGGGTTACTTTTACAAAGGAAATGCTGCCAAAATTATTTGAATGATGGCGTAACTTTAAAAGAACTTATTGAATTATTTAAGGTTTTCTAAATGTTTTAACTAAATGTTTTCAACACTCGCTACTTATATATATGGTTTTGATTTCTGGGTTCGGCTTACTTAGTCGCGTTACGCCTGTAGACGTAGCGGGGTTAAGTGCCGGTCATGAGTCGAAATATTCGGGTCGTGACAAAGTTGGTATCAGAGCGTAGGTTTTACCTTTCGAAGTGTAGGATGACCTTGGTATGATGGAGTAGGTAGCTGAAGCAGAGTGGCGTAGCGTGTGTATGTTCCGCGGCATGCTCATGACACGGTACTCCGCCAAGGCGACCTTAGGACTTATTGATTTAAATTCCTTTTTGAGTATATATATTCTTGTGATTCGATTTCCGTATTCTTATCGAATCCTAATTTCCTTTCAGCCATTATGCCGCCAAAGACTACGAGGGTGCAGAGAGCGGCCGCGAGGGCCGAGATTCGAGTTGATTCGTCTGAGACGAGGACTGATCCGGGCAGTACACCGGTTGTTCCCGAGCAGGTTGTTCCTCCCGTGACAGATCAGATCGCCATGCTAGGGGCTGGTATGCAGGAGATGCGCCAGACGGTGGGATCCAGCATGCAGGAGATGCACCAGATGATAGGATCGCTAGTTGAGACGCTTCGAGCGCAGCGACCAGAGGTAGCTCCACCCGTTCCAGAGACCGCGATGGTACCTACCGCACAGCCAGTTGCCCCTGCAGCCATGGAGGTGATTACAGTATTGCTATCAGAGTTCATGAGGCTGAAGCCTCCGGTCTTCACAGGCATCGATACAACCGAGGACCCACAGTCTTTCATTGATAGGATGGCCCGGATATGCCGTTCCCTCAGATGCGCAGATGCGAGATGGGTTGAGTTCGCGAGCTTTCGCCTGGAAGGACTTGCGCAGAAGTGGTGCGATTCAGTTGAGAAGGGCAGAGCGGCAGGTCTTCCTCCTATGACCTGGACGGAGTTTGTGACAGTATTTCTAGCCCCTTTCCTTCCCCAGAGTGTTAGGGATGCCCGAGCACGCAGATTTGAGTCCTTGCGCCAAACGCCAGAGATGACAGTGGCAGAGTATGACGTGCTATTTACAGAGCTAGCAGTTTATGCCCCGTATTTAGTGGCTACCGAGGAGTTGCGAGTCAAGAGATTTGTTCAAGGCTTGCTCACACCACTGTTCCTTGCGATCAGCGCGCAGCATTACGAGACATATGCAGCAGCTGTAAACGCAACCCTATTATGCAGCGCATAAGCATCTTACAAAGGAATAACAAAGAATTAAAAATAAAGGAATACTTGGCGGATAAATAAATACTTAGTTAAGACATCTTTTTATTATTACAATGTAAACAGATCACCAAACATGGGATCAAAAGGACAGGGGTTTGCAAAGCTAAGAATGAGATTGTCCAGTTCCCTCTCCGTCTTCTCCACCATGTCAAAACGGCGATCCTCTCGAGGAGTAGCCATCCATCGATCAACGCCGCACTCACCAGAGAAAGTGGAGATAACGACCCGACGAGCCCGTATCTGGCTCAGCAAGTGGACAGAGCAATCCCTCAGGGCTTTAGTGATCAAATGCGCCTCGAAGAAGCACTCGATCTTGTCTTCAGCAGTATTGAGTATTGCCGAGGGCATCTCTGCTGGAGGAGGGGGAATATCAGTGAGCACAGACGCAAGGATCATCCGAAACCAAATAGAGTGTGGGGGGAAGAGGAGACTCCACATGAGTCAAGAGCTCATACAGCGCTACGTCGCATTGGTCATCCGTAAGAGAAGGATCCACTAAGCGCGCAGCAAAACGAGGAACAATATCCTGGATAAGCACTTCCTATGGCTGTCGGCGAGCATGTGGACGGTTACAAGCCATAACTGAAAGGATTCTTTGGAGACGAGAAAAGAAAGAAGCTTTGCTTCAGATTATAAAGGTGAGGCACAGAAAATTTTGTGTGCACAGTGGAGCTATTTCCAAGACTTGGGAAATGAAAGTTCTGGGGAATACAAGTTTGACTTAAAAGAAAGGTGAAAAGACACCTCTGTTGAAGCAACGCTTCAGATCCAGCGCTAGGCGCGCCACGTGTCAAACACGGATGCGCTAGTGCCAGGTGCGCTGTGCCCCAGACAGTGCACCATGAGTGCGCTAGCGCTAGGCGTGCTGCGCGCCACGTGTCAAACACGGGTGCGCTAGCGCAGGCTGCGATGCGCTCTGCGCTGCGCGCCACGTGTCAAACACGGGTGCGCTAGCGCAGGCTGGGGTGCGCTAGCGCAGGCTGCGATGCGCTCTGCGCTGCGCGCCACGTGTCAAACACGGGTGTGCTAGCGCAGGCTGCGATGCGCTCTGCGCTGCGCGCCATGTGTGCGCCAGCGCTCGAATTATGAATTCTCCACGTGCGCGCCACGTGCGCGCCACGTGTCAAACACGAGTGCGCCAGCGCTCGAATTATGAATTCTCCACCGTTAGATCAAAAGATCTAATAATAAATTATTAATTAATCAGAATTAAAATTCTGTTATGGAAAGATCTTTCCAATCTTGTTAAAAACAAGAAGATTATCTTCTGCAAAACAGAAGCCTTAGGATCAAAGATCCAACGGTGGAAAATATTCCCAAATCAATCAGAGAAAGATCTCTATACTGATTTATCAAATCAATTTGCCCTATATAGAGTCCCCAAGACGTCGAGTTTAATATAGAGAAACCCCCTACAAGTTTTGAGAAAACTCAAAAGAAAGAGAGGGAGCTCTTGAAAGAAGATCATTCCTTCAAGGTAAAAAGAATGGTTCTTGAACAAAGAGATGAAATCATCTCATTAAAAAAGAAGAACTATCTTCTAAAAAAAGATCATAGATCTACAAAAGGCCAACGTCTTTGATAAAAAAGAGGTCTAAAGATCTCATCATAAAAACAAAAGAAATATTTACTTCATTCACAGATCATTGATCTACAAAGGAAAACCCCTTTCCAAAATAAGAACTATTGTTCTTGAATATTGAGGCAAAGCTTCCTCTATAAAAAAGAACACAAACTTGTTCTCTGATCATAAATTTGATCAAATGCACTTTGCGCTACTGAAAAGTGCCTTGCACTCATGAACTGCGCCTTTGCGCTCCTTGGACCGGCGCTCAGCGCCAAAACGTGCCACGTGTCAACCACAAATACAACTTGCGCTTTTAAAAACAGCTCATTGCGCTCATGGGCTGGCGCTCAGCGCCAAGCACGCCATGTGTCACTCACTGGTGCGCCACTAAACTAGCGCAACGCGCTCATAAATTGAAAGCGCAATGCGCTCATAAACTGGCGCTTAGCGCTAAGCGCGACACGTGTCCTTTTCTTGTGCGCTACTTGGCAGAAGCGCAATGCGCTCTTTAATTGGTGCAAAGCGCCTGGCGCACCACGTGGCGCGCTGTCAGAACACATATTGTTCTGATAAATGCTATGCATTCAATACAAGACAAAAAATGTCAGGATCTAATGCTCAGCATTATTAAAAGGGCTAAGCCCAAACAAATGTTCAACAACTCAGAAAAATAAAATGTTAAACATTTTAATCTTATTGGATTTAGCCCAATTCTGGCCATAAGTCCTCAACTTATATTGAACTGAGCCCATCTTCTCACGAATATTCAACAGATCTTAGTCCTAAACTGGGCTACAGATCTTCCAATCAATTCATACCGGTTCGAGGGTACATCTCTTTACTCCTCTGATATCTGTCGTTGTAATCCTTCAACGTCTTCAGAGAGGTGACGGGTCCTGACAACCATACATTTCTACGGACTTTGGGGTCCTTAAACTCATAGACTACGATGTCTTTAAACTATAGACTACGATGTCCTTAAACTTCATAGACTACGATGTCTTTAAACTACGGACTGTGGGGTCCTTAAACTCATGGACTATGATGTCCTTAAACTTCATAGACTATGATGTCTTTAAACTACGGACTGTGGGGTTCTTAAACTCATGGACTACGATGTCCTTAAACTTCATAGACTACGATGTCTTTAAACTACGAACTGTGGGGTCCTTAAACTCATGGACTACGATGTCCTTAAACTTCATAGACTATGATGTCTTTAAACTACGGACTGTGAGGTTCTTAAACTCATGGACTACGATGTCCTTAACCTCGACTGTGAGGTCGTTAAACTCACGGACTACGATGTCCTTAACCCGGACCGAGATGTCCTTAAACTAACATTGGACCGTAATGTCCTTAAACTAACTGACCGCAATGTCCCTAAACTAAACAATAGAGTCCAATTTCTCTCTTGTTGGATCTAAATGATCCCGTTAAGTTGATCTTAGTCTAAAATTAGGCTAACGTATCCTTAACAAACGTTTAAGTCGATCTTAGTCTCAAATAAAGCTAACGTATCCTTAAACCGAACCCCCAATCCCAAATCTAAGAAGAAACGGATTTGGACTAATCCACGCCCTACGGGCGACAACATAAATTAGTCTCCGTATACAATCCACGGGAAACCACAAACAAAACAAACACCCACGACACGAAGTGACCATCTGGAGAAGGAGAAAGTTGTTACCGCGATGCGGTAGCATAATTAACTACAGGGGCTTGCGTCTGCAGGGAAGAGCGTCCCCACAATTAAAAAGCCCTCAAACGAGGGGGAATCTGACGAAGTCTGCTGCATCGGCCGCATCCGTTTAAACATTCGATACATGGTGCCATAAATCAACTTGGCATCTTCGGAGAGGTGGACAGATAGCACCAATTAGCATCTGCCCCGAATTTCATGTAAGAAGGACTTGCGCGGTCGCGTTTTCGTGTTCGGCGGGGAACCGATTCTGGGACGCCTGGTGGGACCTTTTACTCTTTCCACTCCACACTTCATGTGTCGTGTTCGCGAACGAATCGCGGTTTGATATGGTTGCCCTTGGGTTCGAGGTACTAAAATTTGGTGTCTTGCTGGGTGCAGAAAACAATGGTGTCTACTTGCGCGAAGTGTTCCAACTACAATTGCAACTCACGCTCCGCCTCATCTGGAGGCATAGCTTACGGGCCCCAAGCGGCCTCCCTGTTCACGATGCCGGTGGAACAGGTCACTCAGGCCAGCACTGGATTATTTTTCGGGACCATGCTCCCGCCAACGAGCTTCAGCGCTCCTATACCAACACAAGAAGCTCCCAAGAAGTTGGTCTTTGATCGGCTTACAACTACTGCGGCCCCTCTTAACGGGTCGTCCAGCTCCAGCGTCTCAGTCTTCGCCAGATTGGGCCAAAGTTCATGTGGGCCCATGATGAAGCCTACAATTCCAGAAAAGGTTGTTCCGAAGAGGATAGCCGTCCCTGCTCCTGAAGTCGTCAAGGCGGCTTCTCTTGCCAAAGGGTCGGTCTTCACAAGACTGACTGTTCCGGCTCCCACTCCGGCTCCCGGTCTTGCTCAAAAGTCTGTCTTTGAGAGATTGAATAATGCTACTTAACGGACGTCAGTCTTCAAGAGACTGGTACCGGCAACGCCTTACCAGAATAGGGGGCATGGCGAAGTCACCCCTTAAGCTGAAACAATCCCAATGACCCGACACGCTCGACGTCACCACTGGCGCCGAGTAAGGAAAGCTGGGGGCAACTCCCCCTCTGGGCTAACTCCACCAGCCCCAACGGTGGAAGTCAATGCTGCTGTTCCAACTGGGAACAGCTTTGAATTGCTGAACAAGGTGCGCATGAACTCTCCTACCGCCGTACTAAAAAGATCTCCTCCACCGGTGGAGAATGTTACAGAAATAAAGCCGGATCAGCCCCCTTCAACGACTGTCTTCCAAAGTCTACAAAGTCTGGCGACGGGTCCAGGAGTCGGTGATTGATCAAGACTATCCCCGCCGACAGAAAAAGCTGAAGGTTCAGCAGGAAGAGGACCGTCCTAGCAAGCCACAAAGGACGACAACCACCTGAGTGCCCGCTGCAACGGTCCCCTCAACGTCAACTGCTCAAAAGAGAAGGAGGCCAGAGAAAGCCCCTGTGACTACGGCAGATCGCAAAGACGGTAAGCCCAAACGTCCCAAGTCCGGGGGCATAACGGTCCATACTGTTTACATGGCTTCCGGAAAAGAGGAAAGCCGCGCTTCGACGGGTCACCGGCCGTTCACCCGATCAGTAACCAAAGCACAGGAGCAACAACAGAAGCTTCAGGAAATGCTGACGCAAATGGCCGCACTCACCGGGCCAAAAGAAAGCCCGGAGGCGTCATCAGAGCAGCGTCATGAACAAGAAACCGATGCTGACTTCCTCCGCAGAGTCCTCGAAAAGAAGGACAGAGAAGCAGCAGAACAAGCGGCTAATATAAAACGAATGGCGATTCTCTTCCAAGATATGGCCGGGATGATGTTACAGCCGGAACCTCCAGCTGAAGACCCTCCGATCATCATTAAAGACGACAGGGGGGAGACATCGAACCCTCCTCCGGCTCTTTCAGCAGCCAAAGAGGAAACCATTTCCAAGGCCGCTCTGGATGACTATATTGCTCAGCAAATACGATCTCACCAGGCGAATGAAGCAGCCGGCCAAGTCGTTAAAACTGGGCGTCCATATCCAGGTTGGTATGATCAAATAAACTACCCGCCGGGATATACAATCCCCAAATTCCATGTGTACAAGGGGACAGGAAATCCCCATCAACATGTCGCTTAGTTCAGGGCTCTTTGCGGCAACACCGGGGGTGATGATAAACTTTTGCTCCGCCAATTCGTCGGCAGCTTGTCGGAGACGACATTTGAGTAGTACTTCGAACTTCCAAATGACTCCGTCAAGACTTTCGCAGAAATGGAGTTGTTATTCACCCAGCGATTCGCGAGTGCTAGTGAACGCACCCCAATAACGGCATTGATCAATGCCAGGGTGAAACCAGGCGAGACGCGGGTTCAATATGCAATCCGATGGCGGAATCTGTGGTCGAAATGCGAACAGCGGATCGAAGAAGCGCCGGCGGCAGACATGTTCGTGGGCACTTTGGACCCTCATGCAACTATTTCACAATTCATGATGTTCTTTAAGCCGACCACATTCCAAGCCTTGATCGATAAACTGGCCCAAATGGACCAGATGGGTCATAAACCGTCTCCTCCAAAGCCGGACTCTCGAAACGAGAAGGGAAAGGGGAAAGCAATCGTCGTAGCCAATGCTCAACAGCAGCTCGGTGGCCCGAGGCCAGTTGATCGCCAAAATAACAGAACTCGATCTCTCAAAGATAAAATAAGACGCCCTTACTCGTTTCCTAAAGACAAGACGAAGAGGTTATTCGAGCTTGCACTCCGCAACAGGCTCATCAATCTTCCGGAGCCAAGAATCCCAGCGCAACCCGGCGACATTAGCAATCCCAACTATTTCCCTTATCACCGAATGTTGGGCCATCCGATCGAGGATTGTTACATCTTCAAAAGCTGGATAGAAGATCAATACCAGCAGGGCAAATTCGTATTATCTGAGAATTGGAAGGTGAACCCACCTCGGACACACACTACTAAGATTACAGATACACCGGGGGAATCATGCTCTTTCGTAGAAGAAGCTCCATGGGAGGTCGCACTTTCGGCCAAGAAGAAAAGAATGCTGAAGGATCTCCAAACATGCCCGGCGATCAGGTGGAAAAATCCACTGGAACCTGAGATCATCGAGGGGATGCTGAAGCCGCGCTCAACTCTAAAAATTGGTAGTGATGGCCAAAGCACTCATACCCAGCCGTCAAAATCTTCAAAGAAGAAGAAGAAATCCAAGAAGCCCGTGAAGCCTGGAGACAAGCGCACGGACCTACAAAAGCAAATTGACGCGCTGGAAGAGTATAACCAGAAGGCGCGGACCCCGATCACACTCTAAGAATTTCTCAGCCACGTCCTTGAGGACGGAGATGATGACAATGGAGAAGACTCGTCGGATGAATCTGATGATTATGTGGCAAGCTGCCATGTGATCTCTCACTCGTCGATAGACGATGAAGAAGCTCCTCACACAAAGAAACTGGGGGCAAATCCTAACCCGGAACTTCCGGGGCCATCAGATGAAATAATTGATGCATTTCTGAACGAAGTTCTTCCTAAAAGCAAAGCTGCTCGGGAGCGTGAAATGGCCATATTCGAAAAAGCCAAACGCCGGCGACTGGACGAAAGAGTTAAAACACTCCTGCCAGATCAAAGTACATCTGTCACAAATAAAAACAGGTTCAAGACGAGGAAAAGGTTCGCTAAAGCCATATCAATGGGAATGAAGCTGCCACCCTTCGAAGGAAACATCCTTGGCGAAGCGGAAATACATCCTACCTACTGCTTATATCATCGAAAGATTGCGCATCCCACCGAAAAGTGCAACGCTTTTAAAAGATGGTGGCTGGGATATGTTGCTCACCAGCAACATTTCAAGCGGATGAAACGCAAAACTCGTCGGGAGCAAAGAAGTATGACCGAGGAGCGTAAAAGAACTACCGGCAACTGTCGCATGGTCAATGCCGGGGGATCGCAAGTTCTCACCTTCGGGAGCGACTCTGACGAAGAAATGGATCTTGGCCCTTTCTTTAAGGAGTCCACCTCGAGAAAAGAGGAAGAACCAAAGACCTGTGAAAATATTCAGCTGCGTAACCGTACGCTGCCCGAAAAGAATCTTGGTCCCTCGAACAATGGGTCAAATAGAAAAGATAAGGGGAAAGAAAAAATCCCTGAGGATATCATCCTTGATGACCAAGCCGTCGAAAAGCTAACAGCCAAGGACCCGCTAAAGAAAAGTAAGGTAGACTACAACGTTCTGGCACACCTGAGAAAGATACCCTCGCAGCTCAGTATTCTCGACGCCCTTCTGCTATCTAAAGAGGCGAAAGATTCTTTGATCAAGGCGTTGCAGGAGCCTGAGCAATTCCAAGATTTCCTCGCTGAAGAAAAGATGAAGGATGAGCTGGAAGAAGTACACACAGCCGATATCACCTTCGGCGATGAAGATCTCCTCCTTGGGACATGCGAGCACAATCGTCCCCTATATGTCTCCGGATACTGCCATGACATCTAGATAGGTAAAATCCTGATCGACAATGGGTCCTGCGTTAATCTCCTCAACGTGAGGGTGTTAAAGGAAATCTGCATGAGCATTCAACACCTCGCTCGCGATAAAATCACTATCTCTGGTTTCGACTCTCAGTCATCACGGACGCTTGGATCCATGATACTGACGTTACGCTTTGGGCTGCTCATCACTGATATCAAGTTCCACGTCATTAACGCCAAGACATGTTACAATGCTTTGCTCGGCCGGCCCTGGTTACACGAGTACAACATTATCCCTTCTACACAACATCAGTGTATGAAATATTTCAAGGATGGTCTCGAGTATACTGTGACAGGAGAGCTAAACCCATTCTCCGTGAACGAAGTCCGCAAGTACGAAGATGCAAAATACTTCTTACCAGACTTTGAGGACACGGAAAGATGTCACAAACCGAAGAAAAAAACTATCACCACCATTCCAGTCTTCGGGAGTGATACCGAGGATGAAGAAGAGATAGTTTACTCAGGTCCATCCTAGTACAATAAGCCAGGACCGTCCACTCCTATGTTGATCTTCGGCAGCGACTCGGAAGATGAGGTCAATGCCATATTCTCTGCTCGGCCATCAATACAAACCTTCGCTGATGAAGAGCAAAGTTTGCAAGTTTCCATGGTTCCACCCAAGTATTATAAAGAGCTAGACGCGCTTGATACCTACAGGGTGGAAGAACTGCAGACATTCTACGCCCCTCCCACGCGAAAAGGTGAAAAGGCGATCCTATTCTACCGATCCGGGGAAACCAAAGTGGAGAAAGAAATCTGGCATGGCGCGGACTCTACACTTGACAGGCTCCAGCCCATCCGTTTGCCTAGATATTACATGAATGGACTAAGGAGACTCTTGAGACGCTAAGGTGTACCCCTTAAGCAAACTGCGCGACAAGCACAGTTCTATAACAGGATCTGGAACGTTCCCGGAACTCAACGAAAGTTGCCCAATGGGAGAATGGAAACGACCGGGCTTGGGTATGTTCAATCCAAGAAACGGGAGCTACTCCGCGACTGCTATGTCATACATGACTTTGATGAAGAAGGAGACGCTCTATGGAAAGATGCGAACCCTGAACCAGAAAGAGCTCCCGCCATGAAAATGCGCAGTTCGACGTTCGAAGAAAAAATGGAAAAGCTTATAAGGAAAGCGGGTCAAAAGTTTCGAGACGACCATAATCGCGAAATGGCCATCTACGAGAAAGCCAGGACGCAACGCCTCCTTCAGCAGGCTGTGAAAAATGAAAATGCTCCCCCTTGTCAACCCGTTGTATAAAAGGCCCGACGTAGAGGCAGAAACAAACCAAAGAACAGGAAAGGCGTTCGACAGCGACAAAGCGGGTCCAAGAAGCTATACGATCAAGAATCGAACAGTCCGGATTCTTCTCTTATGAAAAAAATGGGTCGAACATATTCTTTTGCCCAAGACAAGACAAAGAAGATACTTGATCTTGCTATGAAATATCAAATGATTATCCTCCCGAAATCCAAGCACCCTGACCAAGCAGGCGAAGTCTCTCACCCGGACTATTGCTCTTATCATAGAGCAATAGGACATCCTATTGAAGACTGCTTCACATTCAAGAATTGGGTTGAAGACCAATATCAACTAGGCAGGTTCGCTCTATCCAGCAGCTGGAGGGTAACCCCACCGCAGAAGCATGAACCCAAATCCACAAGAGTAGAGCCAGATCAACATCGGTCTTGGAAGCGATCTCGTACCTGTCACATGATAACGCTGTCAGAAGAAGAGCCCGAGAATATGGATGACCTCCCCTGGTGCTTCGAAAACGATGATGATGAGGTAATCTCAGAATTTCCACCGGCACCAAAAGAGCTGGAAGATGGAATACATACTACTGCAGATAACCTCAAGAAAATTGATTTGGGGACGGTAAGTGACCCGCGGCCGACGTTCGTCAGTGAGCTGTTGTCTGAAGAAAGGGTGGCTACGCTAAAAGACGTGCTCATGCAGCATAAAGATTGCTTCGCATGGAACTATTTCGAGATGCCAGGACTAGATCCAGAGATTGCTGTACAAAAATTGGCAATATCTTCGGACGTCAAGCCGATCAAATAAGCGCCGAGAAGAACGCGACTCAAGCTTGAGATGAGCATCAATGCCGAGGTCAAAAAGCTAATCGACTCTGGCTTCATCCAAGAGGTTCAATATCCTGATTGGATCGCCAACATAGTCCCGGTGATGAAGAAGAATGGGACGGTGCACATATGTGTGGACTTTCGGGATCTCAATAAGGCCTGCCCGAAGGATGACTTCCCAGTACCGGTCACTGAGCTGATGATAGACAATACGTCTACTCATGAAGTTTTCTCCTTCATAGACAGTTCGTCAGGATACAATCAAATAAAGATGCATCCCGAAGACCAGAAGCATACCGCTTTCCGGATCCCTTTGGGTATATTCTGCTACAAGGTGATGCCCTTCGTTCTAAAGAACGTCGGCGCTACCTATCAGAGGGCCATGATGAAGTTTTTCGACGACCTCATACATGAAATCGTTGAATGCTATATCGATGACCTCGTGGTTAAAAACAAATCATACGAGGAACATTTAGAGCATCTGAAGACCGTATTTCAACGCCTTCGGCAATACAACTTAAAGATGAACCCCCTTAAATACGCGTTCGGAGTTTCCTCGAGAAAATTCCTAGGATTCATCATACGACACCGAGGCATCGAGATAGATCCGTCAAAGATCAAGGCAATCATGGAAATGTCTCCGCCAAGGACTCTTAAGCAACTGTGGTCTCTCCAAGGGAAGCTCGCGTATATCCGACGATTTATAGCCAATCTTTCCGGCAAGTGTCGCCCTTACAGTCACCTGATGAAAAAGGGAACCCCGTTCATTTGGGATCACAAATGCCAAAGCGCACTGGACGAAATCAAACAGCACCTGCAGAATCTGCCAGTGCTGGCTGCTCCGGTCAAGGGAAAGCCTCTCATTTTGTATACAACAGCCCTCGAAGGTTTTTTAGGCGCGCTGTGGGCACAAGAGAATGACCAAGGGAAGGAGAGAGCCCTTTATTATCTGAGTCGAGTTCTCCTGGGGGCAGAAAGCAACTACTCCCCCATTGAAAAACACTGCCTGGCGTTGATCTTCGCAATAACGAAGCTCAGACACTACGCGTTGGCACATGAGGTCCATCTCATATCGAAGGTGGATCCTCTCAAATACTTGATGTCGAAGGCCATATTAATAGGACGGCTCGCTAAATGGGCCCCGCTCTTGATGGAGTTCTCGATAACCAATCGACCTCTTAAGGCAGTGAAAGGCCAGGCCATCGCCGACTTCCTCGCTGAGCATCCGATACCTGCCGATTCTCCTTTGAATTGCGAACTGCCAGACGAACATGCGTTTGACACGATCGACGGTGGTGTACTCGGTGGGAACTTTATTTTGATGGAGCATCTTCCATGAAGAAGCGTAAACAAAGCACCCCTATAATCAAAGCAGGGGTAGGCCTCATCTTCGTGACTCCACAAGGAGGGATAATGCGCTTTGCCTTCTCCTTAACAGAGCCGAGGACGAACAACGAACCCGAATATGAAGCTTTGATAGCAGGTCTCGAGATTACCATCGACATGGGGATTGAAAACCTCCTCATATACGGAGACTCCCAACTGATCGTCAGTCAAGTAAACGGCGACTATCAGACGTGCAAACCTAAGTTGGTGAAATACGGCGAGAGAGTACATCGACTACTGACTCAAATTCCCTCCTACACCCTGGAAAGCATACCGCGCACGGAAAATAGCAAGGCAGATGCATTAGCCAAGTTCGCTAAAGAACTGGCTGACGAGAACCTCGATGACGTAAGGATCGTTGTGCAAAGCCGTCGGGTTCTCACACCGGCAGAAATATCTCCATAGTCGTCCGAAGAAAAGGGAGCGACCGAGCAAATGGCTCTATAAGTAAAAGACCAGGAAAAGGCTACCGATTGGAGATATGTCTTTATAGACTACTTCAAATCCCGTCGAACACCTGAAGATGCGTCCTCGAAACATCAGCTTATGAAACGAGCTCTGTCTTTTGCTTTCGCAATGATACTCTGTATAAGAGATCATTTGATTCTCTGTGGCTAAGCTGCCTGGGACCTGAAGAGGCGAAGAGAGTCATTCAGGAAACTTATGACGGACTCTGTGGTTCTCACCAAGCCGGCCCTAAGATGAAGCTGAAGATCAAACGGATGGGTTATTATTGGCCTACGATGATCCAAGACTTCCTCGAATACGCGAAGCAGTGCCATTCATGCCAGATTCACAGGGACTTTATCCACCAGCATCCAAATCCACTACATCCAACGGTGGCTAGCTGGCCGTTCGAAATGTGGGGAACTGACATAATCGGCCCTATCGAACCAGCATCATCCAGAGGACATCGATTCATTTTGGCGACAACTGATTACTTCTCCAAATGGGCAGAAGTAGTACCTCTGAGGGAAGTGAAGATGGAGAACATCCTCTATTTCTTCAAGACACACGTCATCTATCGATTCGGCACTCCGCGACGGATTATCTCCGATAACGGGCCAGCCTATAGAAGCCATAAAATCAGCCGCTTCGCACAACAACATAACATAGACTGGAGATACTCCTCAGTCTATAATCCCCGAGCTAACGGTCTAGCTAAGCCTTTTAACAAGACCTTGAGGAAGATCGTGAAAAAGACGGTATCCCGAAATAAGAAGGACCGGCATGAGAGATTGCATGAAGCTCTCTAGGCGTATCGAACTACGTTCAAAACGGCAATGAACACAACTCCGTACGCATTGGTATTCGGTATAGAGGCGGTACTCCCCTTCGAGATAGAGTTACCCTCTCTACGAATGGTAGTTCACTACGAGCTGACGGACGAAGAGAATGCTCACCTTCGGCTTGAGGAGCTCGATGCCCTTGATGAAACCCGGCTCATAGCACAGCAAAATCTAGAGGCTTATAAAGCAAAGATGACACGCTCATACGAAAGATTGACTAGGTCAAGGACATTCCTCCAAGGAGAACTTGTGCTAGTGGTCAAAAGACCTATGATCCCCAATCGTGCCAAACGGGGGAAATTCGAGCCGAACTGTGAAGGCCCGTATATCATAGACAAGGTCTACCAGGGTGGGGCTTATCTACTCATGGACATGCATGGCGAAAGGCCCTTCAGGCCAATAAATGGTCGCTTCCTGAAGAAATACTACGCCTGACGAGTCGCGGCCTAAGTCAATGATAGATGATGACGACTATATCTTCTCGCTATCTTCCTAAGCCGAAACTCTATAAGTAGTAGCCGGTCAACGGACCGAAATGTCCTTAAACTAACAACGGACCGAAACGTCCTTAAACTAACAATGGACCACTATGTCCTAAAACTAGCTATTGACCGAGACGTCGATAAACTACTGTGGGTTACAGCATCCCAAAGTTGATAAAAAAAGCGGTATGTCCATAAGCAAAAGGGCACGGATGAAAACCCGAAAGGGCTCCGTGAGTAAAAACAACAGGTCTACTGGCGAGTTTTATGAAAACCCGAAAGGGCGCAATCTCGTTAAAAAACACTTGTAAGGTCCTCTCGACTTTGTAAGGAGAAACAACCTGCGTGAGATCCTTACGACTCACAAGGGAGCAACACACTTAGGGATCCCCACGATCCCTAAGGAGAAATTACACTTGCGAGATCCTCACGACTCGTAAGGAGAACCCACTTATGAGACCCTCACGGCTCATAAGATTTGAAAGTCTTAAGCTACAGGGATCTAAACCTGTTCTTAAGCAACCACCACAACCTCCAATTTTGCCCTACAAGCGGTTCAGTGCTAACCCTTGTATACAATCTACGGGCGCGAATAAACATTTCCCTAACAAAGTCCCATCCATGATTAGGGATATGTTTGCACGGTGAACAACCCTTGTGAGTCCTCTCGACTTATAAGGAGAAAACACTCTTGTAAGATCCTTACGACTTATAAGAGAAGCCATACACTTAGGAGTCCTCACGATTCCTAAGGAGAAAACGCACCTACGAGATCCTCACAACTCGTAGGGAGAAATACCTTTATGAGACCCTTACGGCTCATGAAGTCAAAAGCCTTAGTCGACAGGATCCTAACCATGTTCGCTAAGCCACCTTTGTT
Source organism: Agapanthus africanus (assembly GCA_030015575.1). NCBI lineage: Eukaryota > Viridiplantae > Streptophyta > Magnoliopsida > Asparagales > Amaryllidaceae > Agapanthus > Agapanthus africanus. The sequence goes on from JASDDO010000014.1 coordinate 15,912,564, forward strand.
CATCATCGACAGAGGCAAATGATGATTCGCTCCTGGCAATATCCCAGTTGTAGTGGTGCTGATGCCGAAATCGTTGTCTAATTCCAAGCTTGCAGCAAGGAGCTAACGAGCCATACATGCATACGAAATAGCCGAAATGATGGGGCAACTTGCAACGAAATCAACAAGTAAAAAAGTGTGCATGCAAAATAGCCGAAATGATTAGGCAACTCGCAATAAAAAGCAGTGAGTAAAATAAAATAAAATAAAATAAAATAAAATAAAATAAAATAAATAGCTGAAATGATTGGACACCGCGAAAAAATAGCCGAAATGATTGGGCAATCGCGACCTTCGCGATATAAAAGCTGAAATGATAGAGCATCGCGGAAAGAAATAAAAAAAAATGAAATGAAATTTATGCCCTACAGGTGATATCACATCAATCCCTGTATACAATCCAGGGGCGCAAACAAAGAAGGAACCATACCTTCCCTCCTCAGACTCCATCAGAAGAAGAAGCCCCTACTCCAAATCTCGATGGTTCCCAGACAACCCGGAGACCATTTCGATCTTCGTCTCATTACAACCGACAATACGTCATCCATATGACCCCGCTCGAAAATACGTCATCAACATGACCCCGTTCGGAAACACGTCATCCACATGACCCCGTTCGGAAACACGTCATCAACATGACCTCGTTCGGAAATACGTCATCCACATGACCCCGTTCGGAAATACGTCATCAACATGACCCTGTCTCGGAAATACGGCATCAACATGACCCCGTCTCGGAAATACGTCATCCACATGACCCCGCTCGGAAATACGTCATCGACATGACCCCGTTCGGAAATACATCATCCGCATGACCCCGTTCGGAAATACGTCATCCGCATGACCCCGTTCGGAAACACGTCATCCAAATGACCCCGTCGTGGAAACACATCATCCACATAACCCCGCTCGGAAATACGTCATCCACATGACCCCGTTCGGAAATACGTCATCCACATGGCCCCGTTCGGAAATACGTCATCCACATGGCCCCGTTCGGAAATACGTCATCCACATGACCCCGTTCGGAAATACGTCATCAACATGACCCCGTTCGGAAACACGTCATCCACATGACCCCGCTCGGAAACACGTCATCCAGATGACCCCGTTCGGAAACACGTCATCAACATGACCCCGTTCGGAAATACGTCATCCACATGACCCCGTTCGGAAATACGTCATCAACATAACCCCGTCTCGGAAATACGTCATCCACATGACCCCATTCGGAAACACGTCATCAACATGACCCCGTTCGGAAACACGTCATCAACATGACCCCGTTCGGAAACACGTCATCCACATGACCCAGTCTCGAAAATACGTCATCCACATGACCCCGCTCGGAAATACGTCATCCACATGACCCCGTTCGGAAATACGTCATCCACATAACCCCGTTCGGAAATACTTCATCCATATGAACCCGTTCGGAAATACGTCATCCACATGACCCCGTTCGGAAATACGTCATCAACATGACCCCGTTCGGAAATACGTCATCCATATGACCCCGCTCGGAAATACGTCATCCACATGACCCCGTTCAGAAATACGTCATCCACATGACCCCGTTCGGAAATACGTCATCAACATGACCCCGTCACGGAAATACGTCATCCAAATGACCCCGTTTCGGAAATACGTCATCCATATGACCCCGTTTCGGAAATACGTCGTCTACATGTCAATCTCACTAAACACTTACGGGTCCTCTCGATTCGTAAGGAAGAAAACCCTCTTATAAGATCCTTACGACTTATAAGGGAAAACACACTTAGGAATCCTCACGATTCCTAGGGAGAAAATACACCTACGAGATCCTCTCGACTCGTAGAGAGAAAAGTCTTCATGAGACCCTCACGGCTCATGAAGTTGAAAAGTCTTAGGTAGCAGATCTGAACCTGCTTCCTAAGCCATCAATACCTCTCAAAAAATTCAAGACAGAATCCTCTCTATCATCTACAGGCTACGCTTACTGAGATAACATGCCGGCAACAAAGAAAAGAGAAGAAAGCGACAGTGAGGAGAACATTTTATTCACATTTAGTCGAACGTTCAAGACATATCCATTCATGCATGTGCAAAAGAAGTTTGATGTATAAAATAAACACATAGGAACAAAAGGGCTTGCTATTCATACTTCGGAAAATGCCTACATTGAGGGAAACAACAAATAAAAACATGACTAGAATGTTTACAAAGGCACGACGTCAAATCCAGGGCATGGATTGAGAAACTCAAAAGTAAGGCCATCTAAAATATTCCAGGCCTTTCGAACTATCCTAGTATGCTTTTTTTCGCGATCACAAGCGTCGGGATCCTCACGGATGTCCTCCACCCTCCGATAGGCAGCAAGTATTGCCGCCTGTTGAAAAGTCTGATGCAGAAGATCGACAAGATTGTCTCGCCTTCTCTTTGAGATTAGGCCCATCAGATACACCGAGTGCACCTTTTCCTCGGCATCATCCAATGCCTTAAGCAGCATGCCGGCACAGAATAGAGGAAGCGCTCCCCAGATCGCTCCCACGATAAGCTTTAGGAGAGAGGAACGTCGAGGAAGCAGTCGACCATTGTATGCACCAAAGCGACCCATAATTTCGGCACACTGGGCATTTGTGAATTCTCAATTTTGAGAACGGCCGAGTGAGCGGATGTCTCCGTAAGAGATAATCTCATCAAGATCATACAAATGAGCAGCCATAACGTCTGAAAAAGAAAATCAGTGAGAGTTAGTAGACAGACTGATTAGAAAAGCTTATTAAAACAGATGCGGAATTTAAACGACTCTTGATATCCCCATGGAGAAAACAAATCCCAATTATGACACCTAATAAATTCGAATTTGTGAGAAATCCTGAAAAGGAAATCTCATTTGATAAGCGACCTTTCGGGTCGAAGAGTTAAACTCCTTGAGAGCAATGCTCTACAAACAGGAATGACACCTGTCAAAGTCAATTATGACAGGGATTTATAGAGACTCCCCGAGAATGTCAAGAGCCTGGCTCTGTAATGATGATGGAAAAACCCATCAGAAAAGAAAATTAAAATCAATTAATTTTTATGAATTAAAAATTCCAGGATCTTCAGAATCTATGAAAAAACTCTTAAGAGTTCTTCATCAAAGATTAAGAAATCTAAATGTGGGCAAAAGAGCAGAGCTTTGATTCATAGGCTAAGAAACCCAAGAAAAGATCTCTTTAGATCTATGGGTTCATGAGAGCAAAGCTCTGCTGATGAAACCCTAAATGGGTTTTCTTTAGATCAAAGATCTATGAAGAGCAAGGCTCTGTTAAATGGGTAAAACCCTAATTTATTAAAAATTCTTAACTTTACACAAGTTTTGACAGAGTTTTACTCTTAAAAAGTTGTTAAACAAGAGAGCTATGCTCTGTGGGAGAATGAAATTCTCAGAAAACAAGAAGGAGATGAACAATGGTTATCTTAGAGGGCCAAAGGCCCTATTTATAGGCATTGTGAGTCATTTCAACTTCCAAAAGTTGATCCAACGGCTAAGATGCTACCCCCGCCGCACTCACATATGGGCCACGTAAGCGCAACGGTGGGGGGGGCATTTGTTTCCCCAATCAGAGCAAAGCTCTGTTCAAATTACAAGATTTGAAATGAAGCGACGCTTCTGCTTCCCCCAATCAGAGCAAAGCTCTGTTTTAAAATTCAAAATTTAAAAATTGAAGCAACGCATCAGATCCAGCGCTAGGCGCGCTGCGTGCCACGTGTCAAACACGGATGCGCTAGCGCCAGGTGCGTTGTGCCCTAGGCAGCGCATCATGAGTGCACTAGCGCTAGGCGTGCTACGTGACACGTGTCAAACACGGATGCGCTAGCGCAGGCTGCGCTGCGCTCTGCACCCTCAATTAGAGCAAAGCTATGTTTCCAAGATTGGAAAGCGAAGCAACGCTTCATGAAAAGTGTTAACATCAAATGCGCCTACAATAAGAGTCAAATACTATGAAACGGCGCTCACGTGCAAAGCATGAGAGCGCTAAGCGCCAGGAGCGCGCGCTAAGCGCCAGAAGCGCTTCACCCTTGTAAGAATTACTTGCACCTGATTATAGCAAATTAAATTATGCAGCGCATAAGCGCCTTACAAAGGAATAACAAAGAATTAAAAATAAAGGAGCACTTAGCGGATAATAAAATACTTAATTAAGACATATTTTTATTATTAAAATGTAAACAGATCACCAAACATGGGATCAAAAGGACAGGGGTTTGCAAAGCTAAGAATGAGATTGTCCAGTTCCCTCTCCGTCTTCTCCACCATGTCAAAACGGCGATCCTCTCGAGGAGTAGCCATCCATCGATCAACGCCGCACTCACCAGAGAAAGTGGAGATAACGACCCGACGAGCCCGTATCTGGCTCAGCAAGTGGACAGAGCAATCCCTCAGGGCTTTAGTGATCAAACGTGCCTCGAAGTAGCACTCGATCTTGTCTTCAGCAGCATCGAGCATTGCCGAGGACATCTCTGCTGGAAGAGGGGGAATATCAGCGATCACAGATGCAAAGATCATCCGAAGCCAAATAGAGTATGGGGGGAAAAGAGACCCTACACGAGTCAAGAGCTCGTACAACGCTACGTTGCATTGGTCATCCGTAAGAGAAGGATCCACCAAGCGCGCAGCAAAACGAGGAACAATATCCTGGATAGGCACTTCCCATGGTTGTCGGTGAGCATGTGGACGGTTACAAGCCATAACTGAAAGGATTCTTTGGAGACGGGAAAAGAAAGAAGCTTTGCTTCAGATTATAAAGGTTAGGCACAGAAAATTTTGTGTGCACAGTGGAGCTATTTCCAAGACTTGGGAAATGAAAGTTCTGTGGAATACAAGTTTGACTTAAAAGAAAGGTGAAAAGACACCTCTGTTGAAGCAACGCTTCAGATCCAGCGCTAGGCGCGCCACGTGTCAAACACGGACGCGCTAGCGCTAGGTGTGATGCGCCCTAGGCAGTGCACCATGAGTGCGCTAGCGCTAGGCGCGCTGCGTGCCACGTGTCAAACACGGGTGCGCTAGCGCAGGCTGCGATGCGCTCTGCGCTGCGCGCCACGTGTCAAATGTAGGTGCGCTAGCGCAAGGTATGCCATCGTTGGAATTAAGAATTCCCCACCGTTAGATCAAAAGATCTAATAATAAATTATTAATTAATCAGAATTAAAATTCTGTTATGGAAAGATCTTTCCAATCTTGTTAAAAACAAGAAAATTATCTTCTGCAAAATAGAAGCCTCAGGATCAAAGATCCAACGGTGGGAAATATTCCCAAATCAATCAGAGAAAGATCTCTTTAACTGATTTATCAAATCAATTTGCCCTATATAAAGGCCCCAAGACTTCAAGTCTAATATAGAGAAACCCCCCTATAAGCTTTGAGAAAACTCAAAAGAAACAGAGGAAGCTCTTGAAAGAAGATCATTCCTTCAAGGTAAAAAGAACGGTTCTTGAACAAAGAGATGAAATCATCTCATTAAAAAAGAAGAACTATCTTCTAAAAAAATATCATAGATCTACAAAAGACCAAGGTCTTTGGTAAAAAAGAGATCAAAAGATCTCATTATAAAAACAAAAGAAATATTTACTTCATTCACAGATCATTGATCTACAAAGGCAAAGCCCTTTCCAAAATAAGAACTATTGTTCTTGAATCTTGAGGCAAAGCCTCCTCTAAAAAAGAACACAAACTTTTTCTCTGATCATAAATTTGATCAAATGCACATTGCGCTACTGAAAAGTGCCTTGCACTCATGAACTGCGCCTTTGCGCTCCTTGGACCGGAGCTCAGCGCCACGTGCCATGTGTCAACCACAGATACAATTTGCGCTTTGCGCTTCTGAAACAGCTCACTGCGCTCATGGGCTGGCGCTCAGCGCCAAGTGCGCCACGTGTCACTCACTGGTGCGCCACTAAACTAACGCAACACGCTCATAAATTGAAAGCGCAATGCGCTCATAAACTGGCGCTTAGTGCTAAGTGCGACACGTGTCCTTTTCGTGTGCGCTACTTGGCAGAAGCGCAATGCGCTCTTTAATTGGCGCAAAGTGCCTGGCGCACCACGTGGCGCGCTGTCAGAACACATATTGTTCTGATAAATGCTATGCATTCAATACAAGACAAAAAATGCCAGGATCTAATGCTCAGCATTATTAAAAGGGCTAAGCCCAAACAAATGTTCAACAGCTCAGAACAATAAAATGTTAAACATTTTAATCTTATTGGATTTAGCCCAATTCTGGCCATAAGTCCTCAACTTATATTGAACCGAGCCCATCTGCTCACGAATATTCAACAGATCTTAGTCCCAAACTGGGCTACAGATCTTCCAATCAATTCACACCGGTTCGAGGGTACATCTCTTTACTCCCCTGATATCTTTCCTTGTAATCCTTCAACGTTTTCAGAGAGGTGATGGGTCCCAACAACCACACATTTCGACGGACTGTGGGGTCCATAAACTCATAGACTATGATGTCTTTAAACTGTGGACTACGATGTCCTTAAACTTCATAGAGTACGATGTCTTTAAACTAAGGACTGTGGGGTCCTTAAACTCATGGACTACGATGTCCTTAAACTTCATAGACTATGATGTCTTTAAACTACGGACTGTGGGGTTCTTAAACTCATGGACTACTATGTCCTTAAACTTCATAGACTACGATGTCTTTAAACTACGGAATGTGGGGTCCTTAAACTCATGGACTACGATGTCCTTAAACTTCATAGACTATGATGTCTTTAAACTACGAACTGTGAGGTCCTTAAACTCATGGACTACGATGTCCTTAACCTCGACTGTGAGGTCGTTAAACTCACGGACTACGATGTCCTTAACCCGGACCGAGATGTCCTTAAACTAACATTGGACCGTAATGTCCTTGAACTAATTGACCGCAATGTCCCTAAACTAAACAATAGAGTCTAATTTCTCTCTTGTTGGATCTAAATGATCCCGTTAAGTTGATCTTAGTCTAAAATTAGGCTAACGTATCCTTAACAAACATTTAAATAGATCTTAGTCTCAAACGAGGCTAACGTATCCTTAAACCCAACCCCCAAACCTAAATCTAAGAAGATACGGATTTAGACTAATCCACGCCCTACGGGCGACAACATAAATTAGTCTCCGTATACAATCCACGGGCAACCACAAACAAAATAAACACCCACAACACGAAGTGACCATCTGGAGAAGGAGAAAGTTGTTACCACGATGTGGTAGCGTAATTAACTGCAGGGGATTGCATCTGCAGGGAAGAGCGTCCCCACAATCAAAAACCCCTCAAACGAGCGGGAATCTGATGAAGTCTGCTACATCGGCCGCATCCGTTTAAACCTTCGATACATGGTGCCATAAATCAACTTGGTATTTTCAGAGAGGTGGACGGATAGCACCAATTAGCATCTGCCCCGAATTTCAGGCAAGACGGACCTGCACGGTCGCGTCTCTGTGTTCGGTGGGGAACAGAGATCCTTACGACTCTCAAGAGAAAACACACTTAGGAATCCTCACGATTCCTAAGGATAAAATACACCTACAAGATCCTCTCGATTCGTAGGGAGAAAAATCTTTATGAGACCCTCACGACTCATAAAGTTGGAAAGCTTTAGGAGACAGATCTGAACCTGACTCTTAAGCCATCGCTGTCCTAAAAGGAGATCAAAATAGATTATCCACAAAATGCATTTACTAAAAAGGACACACCACCATGAAGCAAAATATGTCTTTTATTCATGAATCAAAATGAATACAAAGTACAATATATGAAAGAATCAAAAAATACTCTCATTCAGAAGTATTTACAAAAGAAGAATAAAAAGAAACATATACAATTTTTTCAAGCCAGCGGACGATTTAATAGATTTGTCAGTTCATCCTTTTTCCGCTGGGCCTTGGCTTCATAATTTGTTATCGCTATGAGACGAGCCTCCGCTTGAGACTGTTAGGCCTAGTACGAGGCAAGCCGACTTTCAAGCTCCTATTCGGTAACTTTGTAAGCTTCAACCATCTCGCGGGTAAAGAGGACGGCTTTATCAATAGCTACCACCTCCCTGATAGCTTCTTGAAGCACCCGCCAGAGTTCATACGCACGAGTGGTCTTGGCCGTAAGTTCAGCTTGAAGTTCCCCAGCACATTTGAAGCCAGCTCCCTCTCCGAAAATTTTCGGTTGAGCCTCTTCTCACATGACAGCATATTTGCGGCACACCGTTCAATCAGCCCCCGCAAGCTCGCCTTTGCAGCCACAACCTCTGAAGGAAGACGCGAGCACTCAAGACTATGTAAGCAAGCCTCCACCCGACGATAAAACTCAACCCAGACATGCACCAATGTTTCACCATGGTAAGCAGCAAGAAAGGGGAGAGAAATGTTGGCTTCGGCAGCAAATTCTTCGGCTGTGAGCGAGCTACCGGCACGAAGGTCTTCGATCAGAGCTGACAAAGAGTGAAGGCTTAGCTTCACCATTCGTTCAGATGCGCGTAGAGCATAAGGGCCAGTGGCATAACGATACGAGATTCCAGCGTGGTAAGAACGAGCAAAGCTGTCAAGGTGCATAAAAAGAAATCCGCGAGAGTTGCAAGCAAAGAGTAGATGGAACGACGTCGAAACTTTACTTATCCACAGTCATGCAAGAAGGGCTCAAAAGATCCCCAGGCCCGTCAAGGATCTCAACTTCGTCGTCAGCTTCCAGAACTACAGAATACATCAGCATTATTATACGAAATAATAATAATACCATGAAGAAGGCAAATAACACTAACCTTGCCCGGAAAAGAGGACGATGCGTTGAGGGGATATTGCCTATGGAGCGGCCATCTCTAACAAACGCTGAAAGGATTTTCTAGGAGACAGATCAACGATAGACGCCGCCAATCCGCGTAATTTTGAAAAGACAGAAAGGTTCAGATGATAGAGAGATTATTAAAATAAAATATAGAAGACTACCTTCGATACTCCTCCCGCTTTGAACTGGAGGGATAGCAGCTTCGGCGGCCTCCTCCATGCCCCCCGGCACATCATCGGGGACATGGGCCGGTATAACAGATTCCAATTGAGGAGCAGCGTCCACCGCTGCAGGCTCCAATGAAAGGACGGTGGCCTCGACTACCTGTCCCATAGTCTCCGGGCTGTCCCCAGAAAGATCCATTGAATCTGCGGCCAATGAAGATGCCTCTTCCGGGAGAGCAAGCACCGGGAGAACGGAAGCCACCAATGGAAGCTCTGCCTCAGTAATAGCAACTATAGCGACTTTCACCACACCTACTGGTGTCTCATCGGGGATATTTACAGAGTCCACGGTCAAGACGTGACTCAAAGCCATTGCCGAAGTCCCTACAAAGTTTTACAAAGATAAGAAAACATAGAAAGTGAAACAAATTACTAGCCGAAGGAAAAATACAGAAAACCTGCATACCGACACGCCAAGACGCCTCTAGTATGGCTTTCTCAAGCCGACGTTCTTTCCTGAGAAGGTATGCTCGCCGGGGCTCAAAGGTAGATTCATAGCCGCCGGTCCACAACGACAATTCATCTTCGGTAGCGGCTGAGATAGGCTGTTTAAGGGCTATCTCGCCTCTCTCTTCCAGAGGACCTATAAATATTCGCCGTGTTGGTGGTGGATCTTCATAGAATATGAGGGCAGGATAAGGACTTTTCGGGACGCGCACGTTCTCGGTCTCGTCCTGAGAATGCCTTATAGCTTCAGCCAATTGTGCGGCTTCCTCGGCGGATGAACCTGGAAAAAGAAGACCATCATCCGGTTCTTGCATAAATATTGGTTCGTCTTGAATGATAGGCTCGGATTCCGTTAAAAAGTCAAGCAGGCCGGTGACTGTCTTCTTTCTCCGCTTCGATCCAGAACTGGCGCTGGAAGATGATCGTTTCCTTCCCCTCGGCGCTTTGGTGTGACGTTGACCCACTTCGCCTTCAGTATCCTCTATCGGCGGTGCTATCGATGATGACACTGCCATTGCTGACGTCGCAGCTGATGGAACTGCTACTGGCGTCTTATCAGAAGCCCTTGCCTGAGCTCTAGTGCGCATCGGCATGCCAACTGTAGGAGGAGTCAGGCCCACGTCCACCGCCTCAGGAATAAGTAAGGCGCCAATACCCCTTAAGGGAGGGCGAGCCATTGCCCGCGGTCGCGGCTGGACTCCCGTAGCCTAGAGCGGGGCGGGAGCTCTAAGCCCAAAAAGTATCCTCCTCTCCTCAGCAATGATGGGACTAACTCGGTGGCGGTACCAACCCGTGAAAGCCCTCCCACACCTCGTAATATAGTCGGCCTCGGGGATCATGAAATGAGAACCGGTGTTCAGCTGCACGAAATGATGGGTGGCGTCGTGAACAGCTTCGAGAGAAGAGTTAGGCTCTACCATGAATGCCTCAAAGGGAACACCCTGGTCATAACCTAATTGTCGGGCAAAGCGGTGCGGATTATACCGCATAAAAAGAACCGCATCATTTCGGCGGAACACCAAATAACCCGGCCGGATCGAGTACAAGCATGGCCTCCTTGGGCTTCAAAGATGGTACTCCCTCTTTTGATAAATCAAACAACTGCTGAACAGGTCCCAAAGGAGCAGAGAGGATTCGATCATTAAATACCATCCTGCCTTCGTTGGCATAAGAATTAAGCAGCACACAAAGAGCCCCTAACTGAGTCGGGTCAGGAGCAGAAGCGTTCACCAACCTCATGAGCCGCAGGAAGGTATAAGCATCGTAAAAGCCCGGTCTCTGGTGCGCAGCAAATGCCCCTAGCACGTGCATCTCAATCCATGACGTAAAATAATGAAGAGAGAAACTCACCACATCCACGCCTGGGGTTGAGATATTAGCTGCAATGCTTAGCCCATGGTATAGATGCGATAACCCTGCAATGCCCACGGCTAGTCGCGTCCCTTCGGCAATGCGATGAGCAGGGTAAATGACCGAGGCTCTCATAAATCGACGATGCATTGGAACGACAAACCAACTGATCCAAACGCTGATAAAGCCGACGAAGAAAGTTTCTTCATCCATGCCAGGAGCTGCAATCGACTCAAAAGGTACAACAGACAAGATTGGAATATAGAAATGTGGAAAATCTTCTTCACTAGCCGGAACTTATTTAAACCAAACCCGAAGGGGTCGTTGATATTCGCGAACTTCGGAGTCGCCTTCGATAGGACGTCTCTACGAAGGAAGCAGGCGATAAAGCTTTTAAAAGTGACGCCCTATCCCTCTGACTCTGTGAACAGCTTCTCAAAAATACCCAGAGTCTTGATTAGACTCGGGTACTTGTGGCAAACGGCATTTTCAGTCGAAAAGCCGTCAAGCATAGCGGGCACAGTCTCGAAGGTATACTCGTCATAAGGCAAAAATTCTTCGTAAGGCGCTCCCCTGATCAGCAAACCCGAGATCTCGCGAAACTCTTCCAAAGAAATCGAAACTTCGCGGTCCCCTAACAAGAAAGTGTTAGTGGGAAGATTCTATTGATTACGGAAAGCTTTAACCCACTATACATGAGGAGATTGATAATGGAAGAGAGACGCGTACACCGCCTGATAAAGCCCGACCTTCTGCAGTCGCGCACGATGGGCAGACAGGATATAACGAGCCCAGAGAAGTTAGCCCGTGGGATGGCGAGGGGTAAGCCCTATCTTGTAGTCTTGTCCCCAGGGCCGGGCTTCACCTTGGCAGATACGACACCCCAAGATTTCTATGGCTGGCACAGGCTGGTTTGGTATCCCAACTGTCGACGGCTCGAGCCAGCCTGTAGGAGTCCAATCCGCCACTTCTACAGCAAAAGCAGTCTGCGGATGGTCCATCGGCAAGAACGGGCGGAGAGGTTTTGTTGGCACCTCGCAAAGAAAGCTTCGGCGACCGCGGATGATATGACCATACCAGGTTCCCTACAAAAGTAGATTGGCGCAGTCCGGGTCATGAGCCTTAATCATTGCCATCACCTCTTCATTAGACGGTGACTGAGGAAAAGCAGCCTCCGAGCGGGTAAAGGGAAAGTACGGAAGAGAAGTCATTGTTCCTAAAACTAAGGAAAGGAAACTGTTAATGAAACCCACACGTGTATATATATTTATAAATATATATAAAAAGACAGTGGAAGAAGGCGACAAGCCGCTTATTTCATAGGACCATTGGTTGCAAAACACAGGGGCCCCATAAAATCAAGATGGCGGCTCACCAATGATGAGGCTGAACAATCATCATGAGAACAAAAGGAAGATTCTCAATAAATGATAAGTGGATCTCAAACATCTCTACACATTCCCCAAGGAAAACCCCATCATGAACTATGCGCAGATTAAGCAAACTCCCCACTAAAACTTTTTTGGTCAAGAACAACTGGAGATCAAAATCCCAAGAAGTCTTTTGTTAGAACTAAGTTCTCTGGAGGAATTAAATTCCTTTTGAACAGAGAAATTAAATTCCAAGAAAATTTTCAGAGTTAAGCCCTTTGGAATGGAATTAAATTCCAAAAGAAAATGGGTACCATCATCAATCTTCTAAGATCAGAGAAAGATGTCCAACATTGGGGGCTTACTACCTAAAGACCATGCGTTCTTAGAGTTCAGAAAGATGAGTTCTTTTTAAAGGAAAAAATCCTTGGTGTGGATTTAAAATCCAAAGAAAATTTCTACAAAAGCTCCTTGGCCGTTCAAGACCCTTACCTGAAAAGGGATTCTTTTTGTGTGAACAGAGTTAAACTCTAAAAAACTTTTGAACAGAGAACTGAGCTCTGAGGAAGAGAATTAAATTCTCAAGGCAAGAACGAAAAAAGAAGAAGATGAAAGAGTGGAGGCGCTGTTGAAGAGACCTCTGCATTTATAGGACATGATGGGAAACGGTTCATATATTCTGTTCCCTAGGCAGATCCAACGGCCACAAAAGTTAAAACATTACACTCACGTGCAAATACGTGAGAACAACGCTATGGGGGCATTTTTTCCCTCATGGGAACTGAATAAAGCAGCAATGAAATACCTAAGAGGAGCATCACGTGTCCAGACGTGATCGGACATCACATATCTACATGTGATCGGGCATCACGTGGGGACACGTGACCTTCTATGAGAAAAGTATAGCCGCTGAGATACACAATTTGAGATGGGGTCACGTACCAACACGTGATGGGCCCCTGAGCCCTTTGAAATAATGGAATTAAATTCTAATGAAATGCCTAACCGGTGTGGTCACATGCCAACACGTGATGGACTCTTAAGTCCTCTGAGCGAATAGAATTAAATTATAATTAATTGCTTAATCAATGGGGTCACGTGCCAGCACGTGATGGGTTCCTGAACCCTTTGAACTAATAGAATTGAATTCTAATTAGATGGGTCACGTGCCAACATGGGATGGGTTCCTGAGCCCTTTGAAACAATAGAATTAAGTTCTAATTAAAAGGAATCAAAAGCCTTAATTGGAAGAATATTTCCCTAGATCTTTCCAAACAAAAAAGATTGCGCTCTGTAAAGTGGAGCACTGTTGGATTAAAAATCCAATGGTGATTAAAAATCACCAATTTATAGAAAAATTCTATACAAGGAAAGATTTTCCTAAAATCTGCCAGGAACAACAAATAAAATATCTTTTGGATTAAAAATCCAATGGTAAATAAAATTTACCGAGTGATCTAAAAGATCATGTTGGTTACAAAATCAATCAAAATTTTTCAATGAAAGATTGACTAAACAAACTGATTCTTTTCTTTCTCCTATAAATAGGAGCCAAGAAGAGAAGAGGAGAAAGAGAGAGACAACAAGAGAGAGAGAGAATACAAAAAAAAAGAGAATTTAATTCTCCAGAGAAAAAAGAAGATCTCTTCAGAAAAGAAATAAACCCTAGGTAAGAGAGGGAAATAGATCATTCTATAAGCTCTCACAAAACAAAAAGAGAATTTAATTCTCAAACTAAGAGTTTAACTCTTCTGAATAAGAACTTAGTTCTTCTTTTGGTTGAAGATCTGCAAAAGCAGATCTCCCCATAAGTTGAGAATTTAATTCTCATCAGGGGGATTCTGCCATGCAGATCTAAAGCCTAAGGGAGGACCTAAGTTCAGAGAATTTTATTCTCCCACAAAGCACATAGGAATTTAATTCCTCCAACAAAGAAAATGTTTAACTCTTAATATAAGAACTTAGTTCTTCTTCATGGTAATAGATCTGCAGAAGCAGATCTCCCCATAAGTTGAGAATTTAATTCTTATCGGGGAGATTCTGCCATGCAGATCCAAAACTTAGAGGGAGAATTGAGTTTAAAGAATTTAATTCTTTCGAACATATAGGAATTTAATTTCTCTAAATAAAATTAGGGTTTAACCCCATAAGAGAATTTAATTCTTATATAAGGGATTTATCTCTCCATTCATGTAAAAGGACCAAGTACCCAACATGATCACGTGGCAACACGTGACCCTTCCCTCCAATGACCAAAAGAGAATGAATAAGATTAGGTCACGTGCTCCCACGTGACCCTCGAACAGACTTCTCAAAATAAAAGGGCAGAATCGATTTTGGGTGCCTCACATGTCCCTACGTGACCCCTGGTATACACCTCCCAAAAAAAAAGAAGATGGAAAAAACTGAAGGATTAATACCCAATGCATGGGCGCCCTCACGTGTCCCCACGTGACCCCTAACAAATCCTTTTAATATCCAGTGCATGGATACCCATCACGTGCACACACGTGATGGCTATGAATACTAAAGTGTTCAACACTTACTTGCATATTCTGAGAATAAAATAAAGGAAGTTTGGGCCCAACACTCAAGCGCCTCACGTGACCCCACGTGAGCGCTTCTTTTTGAGTGTTTAAAACTATTTTGTGCGTTTTATCCTTAATGTTTAACACTATTTTAAGCGCATAACGTTGGAGCACGTGATAGAAGAATCTATTTTAGTGTTTAACACTATATTCGAGCCAATCTTCGCCCAACTTAGCTAAGTCTTCCAGAGGCAGGACCCTCCCTTTTGACTGAACCTCAAATACACCCTTGTCTTCCAAAATTGGTCATCTCATATGACATTCAAAGCAAAACACCGAGCCTTTCAATCAACTTTGGTTCGAAGGTACATCTCTTCACACCTCTGATACATGTCATTGTAATAATTCAACATCTTCAGAGAGGTGGTGGGCCCCAATGACCAAAAACTATCTGGTGCATTTTCAAACTCATGTTTGCATCTGAACTTAGACCGCAATGTCCCTAAACTAAAACAATAGAGCCCAAATGCTCTTTTGTTGGATCTAAATGATCCTGTTAAGTTGATCTTAGTCTAAAATTAGACCAACGTATCCTTAACAAACATTTAAGTTGATCTTAATCTCAAACAAGATTAACGATCCTTAAATCAATCCAACTGCAGATCCCCCAACCAATATTGGTTCAAGGGTACGTCTCTTCACTCCTCTGATATTTGTCGTTGTAATCTTTCAACGTCTTCAGAGAGGTGATGGGTCCCGACAACCAGACATCCCACGGACTGTGGGGTCCTTAAACTCAAGGACTATGATGTCCTTAACCTCGGACTGTGGGGTCTTTAAACCCATGGACTATGATGTCCTTAACCTCAGACTGTGGGGTCCTTAAGCCCATGGACTATGATGTCCTTAACCTTGGACCGTAATGTTCTTAAACTAATGGACCAAAAAGTCTCTAAACTAAAACAATAGAGCCCAAATGCTCTTTTGTTGGATCTAAATGATCCCGTTAAGTAGATCTTAGTCCAAAATTAGACTAACGTATCCTTAACAAATGTTTAAGTTGATCTTAGTCTCAAATGAGACTAACGCATCCTTAAACCCAACCCCAAACCCAAATCTAAGAAGATATGGATTTGGACTAATCCATGCCCTACGGGCGACAACATAAATTGGTCTCCGTATACAATCCATGGGCAACCAAAAACAAAAAAAAAACATGACATGAAGTGACCATCTGGAGAAGGAGAAAGTTGTTACCGCGATGCGGTAGCGTAATTAACTGCAGGGGCTTGCGCCTGCAGGGAAGAGTGTCCCCACAATAAAAAAAACCTCTCAAATGAGGGGGAATCTGACGATGTCTGCTACATCGGCCGCATCCGTTTAATCCTTCGATACATGGTGCCAAAAATCAGCTTGGCATCTTCGGAGAGGTGGACGGATAGCACCAAATAGCATCTACCCTCGAAGTTCAGGCCGGACATCTCAACGTCCCGGTCGTGTCTTTCGGCGGTGAACAATAGGCTTTGAGTATATTGTTGGCATATATGCAGATACTGTCACCCTAGATATCATAGTATTACCTTTATGATATAGTTGACCTAGGAATCGTTGTTTATTTCGATTTCTACCTGATGATATTTTCTACTCATGAGTTGGCAACTCACCCCCGTTGTGCCACAGTTCTTGCAGGTTGATCGCTTAGATCAGTAGTGGCATCGCTGGCACGCTGCTTGCTTTCGGATGACTTGCTTTGGTAGGTGGTACATGTTGGATCGTACCACTATTGTATATTATTCCTGTTGTATCTAGTTAACTCCATCAATCAGAAACTAGTATTTGTATAAGTAGTAAGACTTAGTGAGACTTATGGTTGCGAGACTTAGAGCGGGGGTTTATGTTTGCTTATTGGGTTGATGTCTTGCTTTATTCATTATCCTTTTGGTGTTGATTTTCGCCGTTGGGCGTCGTATACTTATTTTATGACTTGCGTGGTTGTGAATCCGCCGTTTGGCGAAGAGCTAGCTCCCGCTTGGGGATGCCTTTATCATTATTATGTATATGTGGTTTTGAATCAAAATATACAAAGGAGGTGCTGCCCAAATTTTTAAAAGACGAAATATGTTTTTCAACTGGTAAAATAAACTTACATTTTTCATGTTCCCTTTTCTATACATTTAAGAAAACGTTTGACTTAATCATACATTTATTTTCAAAACTTCACCTCTTTTATTTTCTTAGAAAGGTTTAGATTGCTGGGCTTCGGCTTACTTAATTTACGATGGATTATATCGTACGTGATGTTGTGAGGCTGGATGCCGATTGATAGATTCATCGATTCGGTCATGTTAGATACGTATACCTTATAACATTTAGTTGACGATTTACTTTATGCTACGTTCATGTCATTCTCATTTCATTACATATACCTGTGCTAGTACACCTACACCATTATCGATGATGCGTATGTTACACTTACACAGATTGGCCGGCTCACACACTTCATCATCGATAATTGCTATGTCACTCACACAGTAGAATTGCTACATCATGCTATTATATTGCAATGCTCACATTATGATGATATGCCCATGCTCACATCACTGTTTCATGTTGCATGATATACGGATATGCTTACATTCTGTTATATGTCGCATATATCATGCGTTACGATTATACGCATTGAGATATGCTGTTTTCATGAGATTTCTGGATTTGAGAACCGTGGTTATTTCAAAAGAAAGTATGTATTGTTTTAAAAACCCGGTTTCTCTTGATATGATATTTCAGTGCGTCCACCATGCGTTTTCTCGGTTCTGAGACGTATGATATGTGAAACCCAATTCGAGGAGTTGGATGATCCGTTTGCGGGTTCATGGTGGACCCGGTATGGTACCCCAGGACAAGAAAGGGATGTCGCGCAGTAGACGATGAGCCCGGCAGAGGGACCACTACCTACCGGTGATTAGTTGGACCTGGCGGTTATCCGGAGGATACCGACCGGAGTCGAGATATGGATATGGGCCGACCCGTTCTGTCAGAGCCCGGGGGCCGATCCCGCAGACGGAGCCCGTGGGCCGATCCGGAATGACGGAGCCCGAGATATATGAAGATTTACGTGTCGATGTTGGATACGGGTTTCATGATGTTTCGAGTGTCGATGCTGGACATAGGTTTCATGATGTTTCGAGTGTCGATGCTGGACACTCAGGTTCCATGATTTTTATGTGTCGCGAGGGACACACGTTGATTTATATCCTTATACTTTCATGCATATGCTTTTATGATATTTACATGCATGACGTTGTTGTGTCATTGATGGGCACGTCGGTGATATCCACATGCAGATAGGCATTGAGTATATTGTTAGCATATATGCAGATACGGTCATCTTAGATATCATAGTATTACCTTTATGATATAGTTTACCTAGGAATAGTTGTTTATTTCGATTTCTACCCGATGATCTTTTTTACTCACGAGTTGGAAACTCACCCCCGTTGTGCCGCAGTTCTTATAGGTTGAACGCTTGGATCAGTAGCGGCATCGTTGGCACGCAGCTTGCTTTTGGGTGACTTGCTTTGGTAGGTGGTACATGTTGGATCGTGCCACTATTGTATATTATTCCTGTTGTATCTAGTTAACTCCATCAATCAAAAACTAGTATTTGTATAAATAGTAAGACTTAATAAGACTTATGGTTGCGAGACTTAGAGCCCGCTTATTGGGTTGATGTCTTGCTTTATTAATTATCTTTTTGGTGTTGATCTTCGCCGTTGGGCGTCGTATACTTATTTTATGACTTGCATAGTTGTGAATCCGCCGTTTGGCGAAGAGCTAGCTCCCGCTTGGGGATGCCTTTATCATTATTATGTATATGTGGTTTTGGATCAAAATATACAAAGGAGATGCTGCCCAAATTTTTAAAAGACGAAACATGTTTTTCAACTGGTAAAATAAACTTACATTTTTTATGTTCCCTTTTCTATACATTTAAGAAAATGTTTGATTTCATCATACCTTTATTTTCAAAACTTCACCTCTTTTATTTTCTTAAAAAGGTTTAGATTGCTGGGTTTCGACTTACTTAATTTATGTTGCGCTTTTAGACGTTGCGCGATTTAAGTGCCGGTCACGATCTAAATTTTCGGGACGCGACAAATGAATTTTTTTCTTAACAGCTGCGCTGAAGGTTTTAGCTTCTGTCCAGATTCGAGTCATGTTTTTAAAACCCCGAAAAGAATATTTTATGATGGATTTTAGACAAAGTGTTGAATTAGGAATAATTGAATCTTTCATTATAGATATCTAAATAACTTGAGTTTACTCAGTTTAGATTCCAGAAGCCGATTTTATGTATGTTTGAAATATCGATAGAAAATAAGATTTCTTTTATTTCGGACAGAAAAAGAAAAATAGTTTACAGAGCAGGTATGATACAAAAATATTCATTTTTCGACTTAGATGTCAACATGAAATCTTTAGATTTCTCTATGTAGTTTCATGTACATATGAGGTTTGCTAAGTTTGGGGTCCCGATGGACGCGTTCCGGGTAGTTTAGCGTCGATGACTTAGCTTCTCCTAAATCTGTCCATTTACGTTCTTGCCATTAAGTCGTGACTCAAACGCAGTGGTGAATGGTCTTAAAGTTTTACTATGCATGTAAGACTCATATAAATTTTTAACGCAAAAGACGGATCGGTAAAATAATTAAAGACAAATAAATTAAAAATCATATACCGGTTCAGCCGGCAAATTCCAAAACCCCGAAACCGCACAAATGTCAAATGTTTTAGTAAAAACGACCCATTTTTAGTTTGTTTCAGAAGGCGCTAAAAACATGAAAAGTGTAGAACTTTTCGAGTAGCTAATATTTTAAAAAAAGAATCACGCCATTTGGGTCCTATGGCAGAAGTTATCCCCCTTTTAGTACGGACTGGACAGAAATTCCAGCTTTAAGATTCGTAAAACAACATAAAACATGGATAATTCCGAATTCGATTCATATGTTGTACAAGCATACAAGCATGGTGTGTAATTCTATTAAGGTATGAATATTTTTAAAGTAGATAACATGGAAAATGCAACATGAATGGAAACATCGTTAACACTTTGTCTAAATATTGATTCGTTAATGGCTCTACTATCGATCTTGATATAAAATGGTGCCGTTTTTGTTTTAGAAATGTTATATAGTAGTTTTACGCATAGCATGGCATAGAATGGCGGCGGAGTGAGGGGAGAAGTCGAGGGACTTACGGGTTTACGCGGTATGGTATAGCAACCATATTGCCGAACATAAGTGAAAGCCTCAACGAGACTGAGGCTATGAAGCTTTGAAGGAATCGTTGCTTCTCCAAGACTCCAAAGGAAAGGATTTCAGATTTGATCAAGGGAAAGAACTACGGTGGAAATGGTGAACAAAGAGAATTATATATACTAAAAGAGAATTAACTAGGTTTAATGGTCAAAATAATTATACTTAACCAATGAGATACACGGTTGCTCTTGCATATATTCAATAAGAATTGAATATATACCATTGTTCAAAAGAAAAGTGGTCTTTTATTAAAGAAGGAAAATACAAAGGTACATGGATTTTAGGGGTGTTATATCCTACCCTCCTTGGAGATAATTTCGATCTCGAAATTACCGAAGATGAATGTTGCAATAGAGCAAGGAAAAGGATCAGGATAACGCAGTCATGTTTTGTCGTCGCGCTCCATCAGTCGGTACTCTAATCGATAAGAAAGTGTGCGGCTGGAATAGAATACAAAGGAATAAGAAATAGAAGAACAAAAATGTTGAGAAGTTCCGAGTCAAATAATTTGAAGGCCGGTATAAGAATTCTAGGATAATTTTCTAAGCCAACGAGAATAATTAAAGATGTATGTAAAGGAAAAATACAGATGCAAATAAGAGAGAAAAGAATTGACTAGAATTTAAAAAGGTAGGAGAAATCCAACAAGAAGGAAACAGTAAAAGGATAAGGAACAAATAAAGATAATGCGGTCGCAAAGGCTGGGGTCGGAGGTATTGGTATCGTATGGCTTGTTTTAAAGGTGCAAGAAGGATAGTCAAAGGAAAGCAAGCTATAACATTTCAGAAAATTAGAAAATACTATATTTGAATTTAAATAATAAAATAATAAATTTCACAGATATTATACAATATAGATTTGAGTTTTCGTAAAATAGTATAATTATATACCTCTATTTTGTAAAATAATTGAAATTTAAAATGAATTATTAATTATGAAGGCATTTATTTGATTTGGGCATTTTATAAATTAGTATATGTTATATCCAGAATAGTTGATATTTAACTTAATTAGTGTTTTAATAATTGCGTACTAAACCTAGTTTTATTTTGTTAATCATGTTTAAGTGTCATGACATATTAACAATTTATTTATGAATTATATTTTGGTTTTGTGCTTTTATTTTAAAAAATGAAAAGAAAAGAAAAGAGAAAAGAGAAAAGAATAGAAAAAGAATGAAAGGGAGAATAAGAGACAATGAGGTATGGGCTCAAGAAAGAGGGGGAAGCCATGGTTACAATCTTAACCATTTGCATTTGTTTCTTTATTCTTCATCTCCTTCTTCCTCTTCTTCTTCACTTCCTCCACCACTTTCTACCACCATATCTCACCCAACAAACCGTCTTAAAATATCACTTAGCCTTCACCAAAACTGTTCATAACCTCTTTCTAAGCACTATGGTGAGATCAAGTTTTCGTTTTGAGCTCTTTTGGCTATCTTGGAATTTCTTAAGTTGCTCTATCAGGCAATAACCATACTTTTAGATAAGTTTCTAGATTTCCTAACCTCACAAACTAGTTAGAGTCAGTTTTAGAGGTTTATGTGTATGTTTTCAAAACTTGAAAATTCTAAGGTGAGATTTGGTGATTAGAACTTATAGTAGTGGTGTAGTTGAAAGCAGTTTAGTGACCATAACCCTATTAAGTGATAGATGAGGCATGTTAGTGCAAGTAACCTTGGTCAAGGCGAGTTTAGAATTTTCTGATATCGGTTTTTCATTGAGATTTGAGGATCAAGTGGAATCTGGGATAACTTGGGAACTCTGAAAATTAATTAGAGGATACAAAGACGTGTATAGACCAGTAGAAAGCCATCGTAGAAATCCGAGCCCCTATCTCCATGGGCTGGCTACAATTTTAATGCTATTGGCCGCAATTTGTGGGTCAATTTTGTTAGTTATATGTATGCTCTAGAGGCCATTACTATACATGAGATGTATATTGTAGTGGATACTTGGACATATATAGAGAGGATTTTCTTGCTTGACATGATAGTATGCTATCTGGTTACTCTTTACCTTAACGTGTACACTGATTGTCTCTCTGTTACATGTTGGTAAAGCCCTTAGGATGTGTACTTGACAACCTGGACTATGATGCGAATCATACTAGTAGGGACATGGTAGTCCATAAGTACATCTTTCAAGGTCCTTAGTCGTGGGTGTATCGAGACGGGGCATCGATATACCAGAGTAGACTAGCGTATAGCTTCTCAACCCATATAGATGGGCGATGGATGATCCCATATCCATTGGTGTTTGACATCAGAGATGATATACAGATGCTCAGTGGAGACTGGGTACACTGGACGGACTCACCGAGAACTCCCAGATGGTATTATACCCCACGTCAGATGGCAGTTCTCTGGTGACACTGGTGCAGGTTAGTCTGTAGACCCGAGATCGTCATAGAGTCTTGTGTGATTCCCACTGTGCTTTGATTTCCACCTTACCACGTCCACGAGGGCATGCAAAATGGTGGTTTTTGGATACAGTCCCGAGTCGCATGGAGGCAATGAACGATAGGAGGGGTTTCGTCTCTCCCGGTATTGGGGGTTGATGTTGCGCTGTGTTCGATTGGCCATAACAGGGAAATCCCTGGCCAGGGCTGGTTTAGAGATTTACTGGTAAGTGTTACCAGTAGTTTCTCGACCCGTTATGAGCCTCATATCGGCATGACTTATCGGTTATTGGGGTCTGACATTTACCACCCCTAGACTAGATATGCGACATATCAGACGAGGAGACCGGACTGGACGGTAGTTTCACTGTCAGGTTTTTTGCTGGAGTTGGAGCGGGCTTGGTTGCTGATCTTCTGATCGCTCAATACCCGGGTAGCCATTAAGTCCAGCTAGTACTGCTGACGGCTTGTGGGTGCTTGATATGATCATCACCTACTGCCGGCGTATTGACGAGTCTTTAGAGTCCTACATAGAGGTTTTACTGGCTTAGGCAAAACGAAATAGGAGCGCATTTGTGATATGTGCGGGACCGAGAATAGTGCGAGTATGTGATACCGTATTATATTCTCACGATATTTGTATCGATCGGTTATATGCGATATAACCAGGTTATCGAATCAAGGGTTGATTTGATAAGTCGATACGTTGGATGTTAGTCGGTTATATGTGATATAACCGGATTATTAAGTCAAGTGTTGATTTAATAATTTAGTGTATAATTGTATATGTGATATACTAATTTACATTAACTAACATTGGTTCACTTAAGCATTTGTTTTTCTCACTTGTGCACAACTTAATATATATGTGATATATATTTATTTGTGTTCATTTTGTATCATGGTTGTTGATACACTCTACATGGGTGTATGAGACATATACCATTATAATTATATTGGTGGGGTTTTAATATACAAAGTAAATACAAAATTAGTGGATAATTGTTCAAGTGCATGAAGCTTCATGAAGCTTATGAGTGCATTGACCAAAGTCCACTAGTTTTGTTTTACTTAGGATATTTATAAACCTAACCACTATAATTAGCCATGGTTATGTCTCTACATGAGTTAGTATATGATACCTACTCACCCATGGTTAGCTCTCTCTCTCTTGATTAATTTTTCATTCTCGTTTTTGAGCTCATCTTCTTTCTCCTTCAAATGCTTGCTAGGGTTTGATAAAGAGAGAGAAATATAGTGAGAAAAGAAATTCTAAAGTGTACCTATTTCGTATTTCATCATCCTCTACTAGACGTAGCACTTTAGTTTAGGGTGTTTGCTTCACTAATTCTCTAGTTAGTGAAGTAGAACCTTGAGTTCGTATTCTCTCAACGTAGATCATCTTCGGCCTCGAAGACTTCAAGTAATACTGTTGCTATCTTCTCATGGAGCCGTCCGAGAGTCCGGGAGCACGATGATCGCAGCGAAGGGACTACTATAAGGAGCATATGAAGTGAAGGACCGATCTACAAAGGTTGTATTTCGTATTCACTTAGTCGTAAATGGTATTTACTTGCATGTGAAACCCTAATAATCTAACAAAGATCTTGTTTAGGGTTGTTCGGCACGGCTAAAATTTTAATCGGGCATGGTTGATGCCTTATAGAACTTTGTTAGAATGCCTAGGAATCCTACAGTGGTATCAGAGCCTAACTAGAGCATTAGGCGACGAGTTTACGAAGTTAAAACTCCGATCGAACCCCGAAACGTCGAAATAGACCCCTCTTTGGAAATTTTGTAAAAATGTGATTTTTTCTGCATTAAAAATACTCAAAAAAATCAGCAGGGAATTCTAAGAGTTACTGTAAAACACGACATCCT
This sequence comes from Agapanthus africanus, assembly GCA_030015575.1. Classification (NCBI taxonomy): domain Eukaryota; kingdom Viridiplantae; phylum Streptophyta; class Magnoliopsida; order Asparagales; family Amaryllidaceae; genus Agapanthus; species Agapanthus africanus. The sequence continues at coordinate 15,936,922 of JASDDO010000014.1, forward strand.
AATTCCACCAAAGCGCCGCGGAACCTCGGCAATACCTTGCTTGCGCGGCAGTTCCGCGACGGAATAGTAGAATTAGGGTTAGTGTTTTGTGCAGTAATATCCATAGGTACTTGTACATTCTTCTGGGTATTTTTAATCTGACTCAAGTGTTGAGTGTTCTGGGAATTATTTTGTATTCGTTGATTCGATCGGAAAATTTAATTTCGTTCTTTTTCCGGATAATTTAGAAAGTATTAAAAAGTTCGAACGGATATCAATAACTCACTTTTTCCCGACCCGGAAAATTTCCAAGTATTGGATTTTTCCGTTGTTTAAGAACGTTCTAAATCGTGCAAGTTACGCGATGGACCCTCTAGAAGACAACAAACCTTAACTCGATTATGTGACCGTCTTGAACTGCCTCTAAACCTTAAGGTTTGGGGCAGTACGTCGTTGCCACATGTGAGGCGTTGGCTTGACCCTTCTACGGCTGGACCATTGGTACTGTGGCATGTGATGGATGTTTTTTTTAAACTCCCCTCAAGTGTTGAGAACTATTTGGGAAAACTTGGGTGTTTGATCATTCGATCGGAAAGTTTAACATTGTCTATTTATCTGGAATGTGATATAATATTTGGAATCCACAAGTAGTTATGAGATAACTAATTTGAATGTTATAAATATAGCAGTTTAGTCTCAGATGATCGGTTGCCACGGGATTTTGATGCAATCAAAAGTCCGTTGCAATCACGTAGCGTACGCGGATACTCGCCGAGTAAACTTAATAGACAGCCACGCACCAAAGCCCCGACCAAGTGACTGTAGGAGAACCCCGTCGCCAAAAGCATCCGTTTGGGTGCTCGCGGCAGCAGTGTTCCGCCTTAGTGCACTTCGTCGACGACATCCGGGGGTGCGACCGTCTACTAAAGTTTGCGAAGAGCATTCGATCAGGATGTCGGGAATCTTGTTGAATTGCCCGACTTGATATTGAAAAGAGTTTTCAATAAAGAGACTGAAATGCGGGGTTTATAATTGTTAGGCATGCAATATCTAAGGAATTCATTTGGTTAGGCATAAGATGTCTAAGGAGGTTGCGGATTCCAACTGTTGTAGTTTTACACTTTCTTTTCTGCGACCATAAGTGTAATATGTGATATCGCCGGTTTCGTTGCTATATGTCAACGACAATTAGGATGCGCATATTTACTTACGTTGATGACATGAGATGTTATGTGTTGCTGGATATGTTATATTGGATCGTCTCGTCTTTGAATAGCCGGGGGGTTTTATGTGAGATGAGGGTTTTTATTTTCATTCATGTAAAATTCTTTGTATGTAATATTCTTTTATTGGGGCACTTCCGGGATGAGGATGATGTCACCATTGTATATTATTTACTTTTCCGCATTAGGTAGACCCAAGGAGAGGAGCACAAGTAACCGGGTTCTAGGGTACAGCGGGAGACCAACTCGAGGAGTCGAGTCCGAGTCTCCTAACTCTAGAATTGGTAGGGTTGCTTGCCGCTCTCGTAGGAGTCTAGGGATGTGGGTTTTGGCTATTCATCGCGACCGTGGAATCCGTGTTTTATAAAGGCTCAAAATAAAACACGGACCTCCTAGTATATCCATTATTTAATATGATTCTTCTGCTGTGATATCTGTGATGTGATCATTTGATATGTTGTGATAGATACTGTATATAGTATATATGATATATTGTATAGACGCTACTTATGTTTTACACCCGCGCCAGCCCTGCCCCGCTCTGCCGTTAGTTGCCTAACCTAACGGTGCATGAGGGGGCATCGAGGCGAATGCGGATGGCATAAGTGTACGTCGTATTTATCTGTGATGTTTAGGTGACTTAAATGATGGGACTTTATTAATATGATTAATGAAAGAAAAGAAACCTAAAAGATGTTGTGGAATCGAATTTTCAAAAATAGGTAGCTACAGTTCTTGCTTTGCATAGCGGTGTTCCTTGTAGAACATCCTGCACCTTATTCGATAAGGAAAAGGCCGAGATCCCTTCACCAGGAGTGACCCCTTTAGCAATAACTGGAAGATGCTACAACACTCGGTTTGTTTTTTGATTGCTTTTGGAGTTTTTGCTTTGCATAGCGATATATATGATATATCCTGCACCTTATTCGATAAGGAAAGAGCCGAGATCCCTTCACCGGGAGTGACCTCTTTAGTAAAACTAATGAAAGCCTCAAAATCACTCCATTTCAAAATTCACTCGATTCTACAACGATATCAAGTTCATTACGCAATAGGTTTTCAGAAAAACCTGTCGTAGCCCTCCGTCATTTCAGATAAGTTGTATATAGTATTCGTACTACATTTGTTGGCTTTCGTCAAGGTGTAGTGTCCGATAGCTATATGCTGCTTATTTGCTGCATATGATGCGATTGGATTAGGGTAGTCGTACGGCTTTGTTGGCTTTTGTCAAGGGTCGTGCGGGTGGGTTTAATTCAGTTAAGAAATGTACGGGTTGAACTTGACTAGCGGGCTATGGTTTGTTGGCTTTCGTCAAGGTCATAGCACGTTAGGGGCAAAATATTATCGGGAATTTCAAGCGTTGAAATTTGCAATGAGATTGCATATCTTCTATGAGATAGTTGGATCCCGATACCCACTACGAGTAATTGTTACTCATGGGAGATTTTACATAGGACAATTAGCCGATAAGTAGGTGTCTAGAAAGGTGTCAACGGGGTTACGCCTCTGGGAAAACGAGGTTTACTTTAATTAGGTTCGTGCGAAAGCACGGGGAACCTCCCTCAAAGTACCGACACTGGCCTGGCTGAAAGATTGACGAAATTGTAGGGTGTAGTTAATCCCGACTAGTCTTTCCTTTTAGGGTTTGAAGGAAAATTTGACAAAAACAGTGGGAGCCATCCTGATTAGATAAAAAGATAACTAATCTAATCTTGCAAGAGCATACGCTGAGTGTTTTCTTCTCTCTCTCTCCAGGTAGCGACCATATCACTCCTTAATCAAGATAATAATACGGATGTTTTGACCAAACCCTCTTGTTATACTGAGCTAGGGAACGTTGGTCCCGCTCCAACTTATAAATGTTATAAGACAGAGCAGGAAATAGGGGATTACCAGAATTCCCGTGCCGCCCAAACGAAGAAAGTGCATGTTGATGCATCATCTTCGGGTGTGTTCATTAAGAGAACTGTTCTCGGTATCCTTTACGTCCTGGGTATGAGATACCGGATCAGGATCCCACATATGTAATTTGTTACATGGGCTAATGATAGGTAGAGAACTGAGAACGGGTGATAAAATTTCAAGAGTTGGAAACCATACAATTGTTGCAGCCAAGGTGTTGGCAGTTATCACCCTGTATAACTAGAATACATTGATTCTGAATGAATGTTATTAGATACCGAACCTGATATACAACATCATATCAGTCTCTTTATTATTAAAGAAGGATATAATTTTGTATTGTTGGATAATGTTTTGAACATTTCCTATATCAAGAGTTGATCGGTTCAAGCACGTTACCTAAAAGCATAGACGTTCTAAATCAAACCACAGTTCTTAACGTACAGAACACGCATAAGAGGAAGAGTTTAGAAATGAACGAATCCTTCTTGAGGCATTGTAAACTAGGTCATATCAATGCGACCTGACTAGCTGAAGTTACATATAGATGCATATTTAAATTAGTTTAAATTTACATCTTGTGAAACTTGCCGGTCATGTCACAGAGATAAGATGACCACAGCTCCGTTTATTGGAAACAGAGAAAGAGTTAGTGAACTCTTGGGATTGATACATGTTGATGTATGAAAGTCCCCTTTCTACACATGCCAGGACTAGTTCTTTGTACTTCATTACATTCACTGATAATCTCTCAAGATTCGGACATATGTTCCTGTTGAAACACAAGTCTGGACCTTTTGAGATATTCAATGAATATAAGTTAGAAGTAGAGAACCAAAACATGTATAAGTATTATGTCCTTTGATGTAATCAGGGAGGAGAATACTTGAGCATGTGATTCCTGGACTATTCTAAAGGAGAATGAGATTCTCTCTCAGCATTACTCCTCCGTATACACCACAGCACGTCGGTGTAACGGGGCGGAGCAATCACACCCTATTTGATATGGTGCATTATATGATGAGTACTACTGAGTTTCCTATTTCCTTTTAGGGAGTTATTGTCACGCCCCGCTTCCCAGAGTACGCTAAAATAGGCACGTGACATAGCCAACCATGCTATCTGTGGGTAGGAAGTATCCATCCACAGTCACATTACGGATGTAGAGATATCAAGAACAGAATAAAACTATCTAAACATGTCCATAATCCAAGATAAATCATGAGTCAAGAATAATAAAATGCGGAAGCGAAAGATCCAATACAAATAACTAGAATGTATGTCCCATAATGCGGGCTTACATCAGGAATAAAAAAAATGCAGGAAAGAAAACAAACTACTACAGGACTCACAGCTCAGCCTGCTGGCTGAAGTACTCCTGCTCGGACTGCAACAGCGGTACGGAATCTGGGCCATGCAAAACCCAGACGTCAGCGCGTCATGTCATCAAGTAATAACATAATAGACAGGCAATGCGAATATAAACATGAAATAAGCAAGAGTAGCAATAATATGAATCAGAGCAGTGCAGGGTAGTGTGCAGTGGGTAAACTAACTGTGCTATTAGGTTCTCTGTTCTAAAGTCTTTGAAACCAGGTAAGGTAATCCTCATCGTAACTCGTCGGTCGTTATTCCGTAACACCCGAAAAGACGGCAAACAATAGGTATTCCGTAACGCCCGGAAAAACGGCAAACAATGGGGATTCCGTAACGCCCGGAAAAACGGCAAACAATGGGTATTCCGTAACGCCCGGAAAAACGGCAAACAATAGGATATTCCGTAACGCCCGGAAAAACGGCAACCAATAGGATGGCCCTTGGAGTTACGTTCGGTTACAATACTGATTTCCCCATACCCCCAAGTTATATGTGTAAGTCAAGTCAGGTATCCCGTAATCAAGAAACTAATGCCAATTCGGGATCAGGTAAACAGGTTTGTCTAGATAGACAAAAGGAACGGTCCATGAGGACTACATGTCAGGTTTGTTGGCATTAGACATAAGATCAGGTAACGGGTCAAGTCATGGTACATCAGGTCAAGTCAAACAGTATACGGTACCATGTCGGATAGATCAATATACATGTAGTAAGTCAGGTCAAGTTGTGAACAATATCATATGTGAATTCACAATCAGTTATATAATCAAGCATGGTCATCAACAACATGATATAAGCAATGAATTAAGCAATAGGCAGATGCACTCAGTTTGCAGTACAGTTATTAGTTGTGTCACAGAGAGGATTTCAACATTACAAGAATGCAGTAAGACAGTTATAGCCATTTAATCATGTTAATAAGTTTAAGACTTCATGGATGCAATGTTATAAGTATATACAGGTTCCACGGATGAAATCACAATTTAAGCAGGTTAAATGTATACAAGTGTCTGAATGACGTAAACGGTAGATAAGGTGCCATAGGCTACGTTATTAGTGAAGGTGAAATTAAAATCTGTAAGTATGGTTATTAGGTTCACTACGACAATTGCAACAGGTAGGTTCCAAGTTTGAAAGATAAATAATATATAACAACATTGACATAAAAATGGGAATTATAATACTACAGTTAAAATAGCAGGTTTAGGGTGTCATTAATGAATATGTAAATATTGTATAGCATGTAGCAAGGGGTACTTGCCTCGACGGGTCGCGAACCGGGAATACGGAACGAAAACGTCGGCGGGGAAACTCGCGACGGACGCACGGTTCACGGATTGAACCCAAACAACGAACCAAGGGATCTCACGGGTCAGGGTACTTCGCTGGATCGTCGGGACATGCTACCGGCACAGCCGGATTCCGGCGAACAATGACTACAAAAACCAGCTGCATAGATTCAATGCACAGCCAAGGATAAACCGGAGGGGATAAAGGAAGGAGGAAGGGGAGAGAGGGCTTACTGGTGTTGCAGAGGGCGTGACAGCAATGGGGTCGACGGCGGTGGGGCGCCGGCGAGGAGGCTGCAGGCGATGGGCTAGGGCTGCGGGTATGGAAAAGGGAAAGAAAGTGGAGAGGGAGAGGAGGTGGTCGGGGGCTGGTGCGCGCAGGTGATGAGGAGGTGCCGAAGGTGGCGCGGGTGACGACGACGAAGGTCGCCGGCGACGTCTCCGGCCGTGCAGAGAAGGCACGGGGGTTGTCCGGGGTTGCTGCGGCGCCGTGCACACGGGGAGAAGGAGGGGAAGTCGAGGTTGGTACGAGGAGGCGGAGGCGAGGGCAACGGTGGCGCTGGCGCCGGCGTCGGAGCTGCGGTGGCGACGGTGGAGGCTGCTAGGGCTAGGTCGCGATGGGTTTCTCGTTCGTTCTGGGAAAATTTATGAGGGGGGAAAGGATAATATATATAGGGGAGAGAGAGAGAGAGATATAGAAAGGTAGAGAGAGAGAGGGATACGTTAGAGAGAGAGAGAAAGAGAGAGATTGGAGGGGCCCACGGGGGTTAAGAGCCCCGTGATTGGCCAGGGAGAGATTTAAATGGTTAAAAAAGATTTAATATTAAAGATTTAAGAATCTAAAAACTAACAGTAAGAATATTATAACGAATATTATAAGGTTTCGAATATTTTATTAATTTGGGATTTTGGCGCTAAATGAAACATTTCCAAATTGCGTCCGGATTGGGTCCAAAAATTTGAAATTTAAATAATAGAATTTTAAGCGGGTTCCAAATTTTAAAATGAAATGTTTTATGATTAAAAAGCATACCCCCAAGTTGGACACCTGTACACGCGCGTAGCCGTCCAAACTCGTCCGTTTCACTGAACGGGACGAGAACTCGATGCACGGACGCTACCACGCGGCTAGAGGTGTCGAGTAGGCCAAGATGGATATTTTTGATTTCACTTTAGATGCTAAAATTTGTTATATGCAGAAATGACTTTGCCAGATAAAATTTTACAGTAAGACCCAAACAAGCAAGATAAATGAAATGAGTAATATCTAATGCTCAACTAGTAACAGAAAATAGTAGTATTGGGCTCGGGTGTTACAGTTATGCACTTGTGATGTTGCATACCTGGTGAATAGGGTTCCGATCAAATCAGTTGCATACCACTTCATATGAGATATGGAAAGGGAAGAGCCCATATCTTAAGTTTGTTAAGATTTGGGGTTGTCCAGCCTATGTCTAAAGGTATAATCCAGACAAGCTCGAGGCAAAGTCAGTTCTGTAGAAGTTTGTTGGATATCCCAAGCATTCGCAAGGGAAAATCTTCTACCAAACCCAGGAATAAAAGATGTTTTGTTTCTCAGCATGCCACCTTTGTGAAAAGGGAATTTCTTGTGAAGAAATTAGTGGACATGAGGTAGAACTGGAAGGAGTTCCAGCTATACAAACTGCAGCTGATGATTTGGTAGAACCAAAGGATTCAATAGTTTCTAACGAACCTCAGCCTCTCCGCCGATCTAGTAGGGTTCCTCACCCACCTGAGAGATACTTCGGTTTCTCTATGACAGTGGGAGCGAGGAATGCATCATGAGATGATGACCCAACTAGTTTGGAGCTGGCCATCAGGAGTGGGACTCTGTAAGAATGGCTGGATGCTTAGCGATCTGAGATGGAATCCTTATACACCAACAAAGTATGGACTTTGGTTGCTTTATCTGAAGGGTTAAATCCCCATCAGGAGCAAGTATATCTTGAGAAGATTACTTGGTGTACATGGAAAAGTTGAGACTTTCAAAGCCATGCTTAAGTCCATGCAAATCCTACTTGCTACGGCTACATACCATGACTACGATATCTGGCGGTTGGGTGTCATGACTGCTTTTCTAAATATTGTTTTAGAAGAGAGAGTCTATAAGTACACAGTCAGAGGGCTTCGTAGACAGTGGGAGCAGCGGAAACATGTGCAAGATGTTTTATGTGATAAAGCAGGCATCGCGGAGTTGGAACGTCTGTTTTGATGTGTTAGTCAAAGAGTTTGACATCATCAAAATGGTAGATGAACCTTGTATATACAAAAAGGTAGTAGAGAGTATGGTGGTAATCCTCATAGAGTACGTGGATGACATACTCATGATAGGGAGGGAATTTCCTATGCTACGCTCGGTCAATCTCCGCTTATCACAAGGATTCTCCATATAGGATAAAAGTGATAACTCCTAAATCCTGAGTTTTGATCTGTGAGATAGATGTAATTGGATGTTATGATTCTCACTAGCTGTAGTGAGATGGTATCAATCGATCCTGGAGAGAATCACTGGAAAGGTTCCAGAGTGATAAGGACGATTGAAAGTCAGTCACAGGCATTGTCTTTACTCTCAGTAGAGGGACGGTATGTTGGAAGAGTTCCAAGACAGATACCGTGGCATACTAGACGATAAAGGCTAGATACATCGCTACCAAAAATGCTACCAAAGAGGCAGTCTGGAAGTATATTAGTTCATGAGATGAACTTTGTTCCTTCCATTGTGTGACAATGGAGTTGTGGCTTATGCCTAGGAATGCTCGTCCCATCAGTGATCCAGACATATTCTAAGGCAGTGTCACCTGATCATGGAGATGGTTGATCTCCAGGGGATCGAGGTCAGGAGAGTACACTCAGAGGACAACACGGCGGATCCACTCACAAAGGTCTTTTCCCAGAGAGAGACTTTTATGGGATGGTTGAGTATGAGATACTACAACCACTGTTATCAGATGGCCCTAGTGAGAGTGGGAGATTGTTAGTTATATGTATGCCCTAGAGGCCATTATTATACATGAGATGTTTATTGTAGTGGATTCTTGGACATATATAGGGAGGACTTTCTTGCTCGACATGATAGTATGCTATCTGGTTACTCTTTACCTTAACGTGTACACTGATTGTCTCTCTGTTACATGTTGGTAAAGCCCTTAGGATGTGTACTTGACTACCTGAAGTATGATGCGGATCATACTAGTGGGGACATGGTAGTCCATAAGTACATCCTTCAAGGTCCCTAGTCGTGGGTGTATCGAGACGGGGCATCGATATACCAGAGTAGACTAACGTATAGCTTCTCGACCCATAAAGATGGGCAATGGATGATCCCATATCCATTGGTGTTTGACATCAGAGATGATATATGAGTGCTCAGTGGAGACTGGGTACACTGGACGGACTCACCGAGAACTCCCAGATGGTATTATACCCCACGTCAGATGGCAGTTTTCTGGTGACACTGGTGCAGGTTAGTCTGTAGAGCCGAGATCGTCATAGATTCTTGTGTGATTCCCACTGTGCTTTGATTTCCACCTTACCACGTCCACGAGGGCGTGCAAAATGGTGGTTTTTGGGTACAGTCCCGAGTCGCATGGAGGCAATGAGTGATAGGAGGGGTTTCGTCTCTCCCGGTATTGGGGGTTGATATTGCGCTGTGCTCGATTGGCCATAACAGGGAAGTCCCTGACCAGGGCTGGTTTAGAGATTTACTGGTAAGTGTTACCAGTAGTTTCTCGACCCGTTATGAGCCTCATATCGGCACGACTTATCGGTTATTGGGGTCTGACGTTTACCACCCCTAGACTAGATATACGACATATCAGACGAGGAGACCGGACTGGACGGTAGTGTCACTGTCAGGCTTTTTGCAGGAGTTGGAGTGGGCTTGCTTGCTGATCTTTTGATCGCTCAATACCCGGATAGCCGTTACGTCCAGCTAGTACCGCCGACGGCTTGTGGGTGCTTGATATGATCATCACCTACTGCCGGCGTATTGACGAGTCTTTAGAGTCCTACATAGAGGTTTTACTGGCTCAGGCAAAATGAAATAGGAGCGCATATGTGATATGTGCGGGACCGAAAATAATGCGAGTATGTGATACCGTATTATATTCTCGCGATGTTTGTATCGATCGGTTATATGCGATATAACCAGGTTATCGAATCAAGGGTTGATTCGATAAGTCGATACGTTGGATATTAGTCGGTTATATGTGATATAACCGGATTATTAAGTCAAGTGTTGATTTAATAATTTAGTGTATAATTGTATATGTGATATACTAATTTACATTAACTAACATTGGTTCACTTAAGCCTTTTTTTCTCACCTGTGCACAATTTAATATATATGTGATATATATTTATTTGTGTTCATTTTGTATCATGGTTGTTGATACACTCTACATGGGTGTATGAGATATATACCATTATAATTATATTGGTGGGGTTTTAATATACAAAGTAAATACAAAATTAGTGGATAATTGTTCAAGTGCATGAAGCTTATGAGTGCATTGACCAAAGTCCACTAGTTTTGTTTTACTTAGGATATTTATAAACCTAACCACTATAATTAGCCATGGTTATGTCTCTACATGTGTTAGTATATGATACCCACTCACCCATGGTTAGCTCTTTCTCTCTCGATTAGTTTTTCATTCTCATTTTTGAGCTCATCTTCTTCCTCCTTCAAATGCTTTCTAGGGTTTGATAAAGAGAGAGAAATATAGTGAAAAAAGAAATTCTAAAGTGTACACATTTTCTATTTCATCATCCTCTACTAGACTCGCACTTTAGTTTAGGGTGTTTGCTTTACTAATTCTCTAGTTAGTGAAGTAGAAGCTTGAGTTCGTATTCCCTCGACGTAGATCATCTTCGGCCTCGAAGATTGCTATCTTCTCATGGAGCCGTCCGAGAGTCCGGGAGCACGATGATCGCAGTGAAGGGACTACTACAAGGAGCATATGAAGTGAAGGACCGATCTACAAAGGTTGTATTTCGTATTCACTTAGTCGTAAATGGTATCTACTTGCATGTGAAACCCTAATAATCTAGCAAAGATCTTGTTTAGGGTTGTTCGACACGGCTAAAATTTTAATCGGGCATGATTGATGCCTTGTAGAACCTTGTTAGAGTGCCTAGGAACCCTACAAATTTTTGAGTTAGGCTTTGGTGTTTGTTGTATAGCTCACTCACTAGATAACTAAGACTACTCTATACGCTAAAAAGCCTCAAATTACCTGGAGAAAAATCTGGAGTTGTTTTACTTGATTTCTGGTAATGTTTTGCGATATTTGAAAACTTGGTTTTTGATATTTGTGTTTTGATTCGGTCGCTTGACGTTTGTAAGTCGGCGTCGGAGAGTATTTTGTTGTTTTAGTATGCGTTGACCATAGGTTCTAACCTATGTGCGTTTCGCTCATGATTTCAAATTTGATTCAGGTTTTTATGCGATTTTGGTTATGGATTTGAATGTAGGTACAATCACGTAGACTTCCGAGATGATGCAGAAGAGTAAGGCGTTCGTCGACTTCGACTAGAGCGAGGATATTAGGTGAGTAGATGTATATCTACGGGAAAGTCGGGTGGATGGCGTATAGCACCCCCGCAACCGTATAATTAGGATATATATATATATATATATATATGTATACCTAGCTAATAGGATTTCTAGAATACCATATGCGATAGTATTATACTTGTAGAAAGATATATCCCTAGTCCTATTTTCTCAGTCGTTGAGCTATACACACACACACACACACATATATATAAGGATAATTACGATATGATGATATGAGTCGGTGTGATACGATATGATGATATGAGGCGATGCGATATGATATGATATGATGTACGTGATTATATATCCGTACTATTGATTTGATGATATCATACGATGAATATTCCGTACGTGATATGATGAGAATGGATCGCCGACGTTTATTTCATCTCAAGAATCTTGTTTAAAATCACAAAGTAGATATTATAAAATGTTTAGGGCCATACCTAATTTCAAAACTATAACTTCAAGGGGACGTTACGACTTTTTAAATGGTATCTTCTTCAAAAATATCGTAGCCCCTATTTTCTAAAACAACGTTTCATACTATTTTAAATTATAACTGTATGGCTCATATGTAGTTGCGTATTTTTATACTTGTTCGCGTTACGATTTATTTATTCCGTTTACGCTCGTATTTCAATTCTTATTTCAGCATATGCTCGCGGTTCGATCATTTACGATGTATACTACATTTATATCTTAATTTTACTTGACCTCGTACTAGGACACGCGCACCATTACCAATGATTTACATGTTGCATGTGCACATACGCGTATGCTTACGCACACATCATCGGAAATTGTCATGCCACGTACACAGATAGAACTCGCTATGTTACCGCATCACACTATACATGTTAGATTCTATTAGTACTTTATTTACAATGCTATACGACACGCTTATATGAACACACTTGCTATGCATTACGGTATTGATCCGTGCCTGCACATATCTTTTCATTATTGCCATATTCTTATGAGATTCTGTTTTCATGAGATTTCTGGATTTGAGAAACCGCAAAAATTATTTTAAAACTTGTGAATATTTTAAAAACGCGGTTTTCTCTTGATATGATATTTCGGCGTCCACCATAAGATTTCTCGGTTCTGAGCTATGATTATAATTCGAATCGAGGCAGGAGGAAAGACCGATTGCGGATACATGGTGGACCCGGTATGATACCCAGGTGTAAGAAGATCGTATAGAAAATCGTTAAGCCTGGCTAGGAACACTACCTACCAGTGACAGTATTGGACTCGGCGGATATCCGGAGGATACCGACCGAAGTGATATGAGACAGATGGATATAAGGACTGATCTGATGAGACGGTGCCTAAGATATGAGGGCCGATCCGATTAGGGCACCTGAGATATGAAGATTTACATGTCGATGCTGAACACGGGATTTATGATGATTTCGAGTGTCGATATTGGACACTTAGGATTTTATGATGATTTCGAATGTCGTTGATAAACACTCATCGGAGGATATATATATACATGCTTGATGACATGTTACCATTTATTGATACATGCACGATGTTATATTGATATATATACATATATACACGTTCATTTCGATACCACACGGTATGATATTATTATTATTATTATTATTATAGTATGACCTAAGTAAGTCGTTATACATTCGATTTCTACCTGATGATGGCTTCTACTCACGAGTTAGCAACTCACCCCCATTGTGCCATAGTTTTTTTGCAGGACTGACCGCTCGAATCAGTAGCGGCTTGCTAGCACATTTCTCTTTTAGGTGATTTGCTTGGTAGGTGGGTGTAATGACCCTGAATTTTCTGTAAATTTTTTTCTTCTTAAAGTACAGAAAGGACTTTGCAAGCCTGAGCACAATTTAAAAGTTATTCCTGTTTAAGAATAGCAAGAAATAGCTTATAGCTCATTGGTAAAGCCTTGCACTGCTGTGACGCAGCCCCTGTGTTTGAATCCCATCAGCCACATATTATTTTTTACTGATTTTTATTTTAAACTTTTTGGAAGCCCAAAAGTTTACACGCGCTCTGCACATAAAATGAAAAGTCACAGAAAATCAAACATGTGTAAAATATCATATTTAGTAGCATGGACACGTGGCACAAATCCTACGGCTATCCCCCACCAATGGACCGGCGAGATCGGCCCAAACCCTGGCGCCGACGGCCTCCCGTGGGGAAAAGTCCCTATGTTTTGCACACTAAACCCCTTGGCCTACCCCACTACTCCCGTTCTGTTTATTTTTCTGCAATTATCCAGAGAATTTATATTCATCATAAATCCCATTTTTAATGCATTTTTAATTCTTTCTTCAATTCCAAAACCTTAATTTTACACTATAAATACAACCCCATACCCTAGCCCTCTTCATTCTAAAATCTATTGCCAAAATTCTAAAAAAAACTCTAAGTCTAAGATAATTCTAAAAAAAACTCTAAGTACAAGTGGAGTTAGCCCGAGGTCGAATTCCGGTGAGGATTCGAGACGTTCCCGGCGATCCCGCGACACCACGAAGGCTACTACCCTCATCCTCTACCTCTTCTCTCTCCTTTAAAACTTGTAAGTCCCATATCTCTTCTTCTCTTTCTACTATAAAACTTCTCTTTTTCAAAACATGTCGGTAAGTAGAGTTATACTGACATTTGTTTCTAAAACCTTTGAAAACAATAATTCTTCTTAAGAATCACTTGTACTAATGTATATACCTTATTTGTAATCATTTAACTAATGTTTAGAAACCAGTTTCTCTCTAAAACTCCATGCTAAATAACTTTAATTAAGTTTTTACGTTTAAATACCATGAAGTTTACATACGACATCTTTTAATTGTTTTGCTTAATATTACCTTTAGAAAACCTCACGAGGTAATGACCTACCTCTCACATACACACATCTTGATATAGCACGATTCTCTTGAACAATATTTTTATGGCAAAATACGACTTTTCATCAAAATACCTTAAACTATTAAAAACCCGGATTTCTTTAAATTTTGTTACTTAATTCTTTGTGATTGTGCCTTTACAACCCATTTTGGGATACCTGGTTTGGATGATGCGGATTATCGCACATCCTCAAGGCATACGATCTAGATGGAATTTTAATACAATTTTTAAGAAAAACGATGATTTCTATTTAATAATAAAAATTTATTTTTAATAATTATATAAATATTATCAAACCACATATTTTAAAGATATTATTAAATTCCATGTTTTCTAAAAAAAATAAAAGAATTACAAGTTTCATGAAAATACCATCAAGAATCAATACAAGTCAAAATTTACACTAAAATACCTTAAACTATTCAAGTTTCACTAATATACTTCATTCTTTAAAAATTTACATCCATGAAAACCCTAAATAACATAAATAAATACTTGAGATTTATTTTGAAAGCATACTAAAAATATTTTTCATAAAAAACCCTCAGGTTATATTAAATTACAATAAGGACCCTAGTAAATATAGGTTTAAGCGGGACCAATTCTCTTGAGTCTCATGGAGTCGGAGAAAGTGGGTTCTTGCCTATTTAAGGTAGAAAACTAAAACGGGGTTATCAATGGTAATTGTCTTAAAAAAAACACAAATTCTGCCGTCCATGTGCAGCAGTTACCGATAACACTCAAATCTAATTCAAAATCCAAATTCTGTTCTAAGTGTCTGACTCAAGTCTGAGTCCAAATCAATCTGAACCCAATTCACATGAATCCAATTCTAACATGAATCCAATATACCAAACATGTATACTTGTAGCAACTCCAATTTTAGTGTACAAAAATTTGTTTAAAAGTTAATGTATACTTAGGGTATTTGCATTTTCTGTGAGTACTATAAATATTTGTTTTGCTTTTTAATAGCAAGAAGGAGTTTTTAGCTCATTGGTAAGACCTTGCACTACTGATCCAAAGCACCAGAGTTCAAGTCCCATCACCCACATTATTTTTTTAATATTGTTTTCTTTGAAATTTTTAGAATCCCAAGAGTTTACACGTGCTAAACCCGTAAAACCAAAAGTCACATATAAAACAAACTGGCCCAGGGGGTAGACAACTCAACATTGGATACGTGGCGACGGCGACTCGGCCCGACTCGGCCGGCGGTGTCGGTCGGACCGAGTCGGGTCCCCGATCTTCTTTCATAAAAGTTGTGCCTCTTTGTCTTCTGAAAACCCCTGTATACTTTAAAAACCCTGCATTATTTCAGAGGATTAAAAATCAAATTAAAACTCTTTTTAATGCAAAAATTTAATACATTTTCTCACACCCTTTCATCTAACCCTAACCCTAATCTTTTCCTATAAACATCACACCTAAACACACTCCTCTCACTCACAAATTCTGTCCAAAACTCTCAAGAAAAATCTCTAGAATTTTTATGTATAAGTGGAGTTAGCGAAGGGCGAACCTCCGGCGAAATTCCGACGACGAACCTAGGAGCTCATGGCGACGAAACGACGCACCGAAACTTACTACCAATCCCTCTTCCTTTCCTCTAATCTGAAATCCAGTAAGTCTATCCTCCCTCTTCACCTTGCTATTCTATAAACTCGCCCGACGGAATCAGAGTTAATGCGACTCCCGATTCGGTTTTTCTTAAAAATTCCACCTTTTCTTAAATAAAAACATACTAAACCCTTACATGTTGACTATTAAACATTAACAAAACATCATAAACAAGTTCCATAGCAAAATATTTCATATTACAATTTTTACCGTACATTTTCAGTAAAATACCATGTAGTTTAGTTTCGATATTTAAACATCATATTTCTTGCTATACCTTTAAATAGATCATGAAGTAATGACCTACCTCCTCACAACACTCATGTGCAACATAGCACGATATCTTTGGGAATATAGAATACAAGAATACGAATTTACAATTAAATACCTTTAAGTTAAAAAAACTATTTTCTACAAGAGTACGTATTTTTAAACAAATCTTTGCAAAGCGTTGCTACAACCCATTTGGGGAACCCGTTCGGGACGGTACGGATTATCGCACATCCTCGGGCTTAGTAGTGCGAGATGCAGACCTCCGCAAGGAGCATTTGGTTTCGAGAGATTTAAAAATACAAATATCTTAAGAAAATGAGATTTATAGAAATGTAATAAATTAAAATTATATATATATCATCAAATATCTATTTTTGAGATAATATAAATATTCCAATTTTTCTAAATCACAAGAATCATTTTACATGAAAATACTATGCAATTCCATACAAATTCAACACTTTACAATTAAATACCATGTATTATGAAAAATAGGTTTATTCACTAGAAATGTCACAATGATAAAATCCACATCTATGAAAACTTTAAATACGATAATAAAATACTTGAGGTGTATTTTGAAAATTTTACAAAAATATTTTTACGTAAAACCCCCTCAAGTTTTATAAATTACAATAAGGACCCTAGTAAATATAGGTTTAAGCGGGACCAGTCTCTTGAGCCTCAGGGAGCCGGAGATATTGGTTCTTGCCTATTTAAGGTAGACAACTTAACAAACGGTGTTATCAACACGGTAATCGTCTTTGAAAAAGACACAAATCCTGCCGCCCATGTGCAGCGGTTATCGATAACACCAAAACCTAATTCAGCATTTCAATTTCTTTTCTAATTGTTCTGACTCAGACCGAGTCTCATTATAATCAATCTGACTTGAATATGATTCAAGTACAATCTACAAACTACAATTCAATATGAATCCATATATTCAATCTGTTCAATACATTCAATCTATATTGACTGAATCGAACCATGGATATACTTCCATTTACATGATTCTCCAGTTACATCCATTTACTGATATCATGGTTTCGGCAAGTCATCCATCTATACAAGACAATACAATTTACAATATAATACAACAATACAATCAAGACATCACGGGGTTTTAAGGGGTAGATTGGTACGGAAGGTGTTAGAAGTGGCACGAGACTGCAACTACTAAAACACCTAACCTGAATTCATTTGCTGTTGTACCGTGGCATAAACGGCTCCTTGCACTACACTTGCCTTTAGTCTCTGTCATATAGAGACTCCTCTCATATACACTGGCATCCTTCTGTACCAAGCTACAAACAACAGCGTTAACAATATAATATAACTTTAAAAGCTACATTCTCTCTTTGTCTATTCTATTTCTCCCTTATCTTTGGGACTTACCGAGCGATTGTTCACTGACAACATTCCTTTTCTTTTTTCTTTGGAATGTTGTCAGGTGATTCGGATCTTCAGGAGATCGAGCCCACCGGTGAGGACTTGGTACAGCTAGCCTACGACCCAGAGCTTTAGTTTCATTGTACACATTTCATTTCAGTAATTTACATTTCTGTTATGCCACTATTTAGGCATTGCTTTCATTAAGATGTATTTACTTTTCCATGTATTGTAAAAAGAATATGAATAAATAAAGTTGCTGCTCAATTATATCTTTTGTCTCTTGTGCATTTCTTTTATATTGCTTAGTTACGCTTAGCGTATTTGCTTCAGAGTAAATACGTAGCGGCCAGTCACGTCTTCTACCCGTACACTGGGAAGCGGAGCATGACAATACTTGAACCGAACCTGAATACCAGAACAAGATCAACATATAAACATAACTTGACTTGACCGAACCATGGCTATATCTTGACTTGATTACATGCTTACTTGAAACATCCTGAAACCGTTTATATGAACAACTTATATCCATGGTCACAGCAAGTCTGTTAACTATATATATATATATATATATATATATATATATTACGGGGTTTTAACGGGGTAGATTGGTACGGAATGTATTATAAGGGGACGATGAAGGACACTAAAAGATACCTATATGAACATCCGTGCCGTTGTCCCGTGGGTATTGACGGGGCCTTGTACTTTCCGTTTCCCATAGTCCACGGGATAGTTGGATTCCTCTCGTAAACGCTGATACATTCTGTACCAAGCTACAAACAACTACGTTAGTAAAACAGACATATATACTTGTACCAATTACCAGTTTTATTCTCTTTACTTGTCTATTTCATTCTTTCTTTGGGACTTAACGAGCGTTAGTTCGCTGACGACATTCCTGTCTATTCTTCATTTAGAATGTTCTTTAGGAGGACCAGACTTTCAGGAGTCCAAGCCCAGCCAGGAGTGATTGGAGCAGATACCCGAGTAGCTCGACTACTAGCTTACTTATACTTATTTCCATTTCATATATCACTGTTTAGGTATTGCTTTCAGCATTGTATTTTTTTCCTTTTCAAACCAGTTGTAATGTAAAGAATGGATATTAATAAAATTTTCCGTTTATATTACATCTTTACTTGTCATTTTTGTGCATTTTATTTATATATTGCTTATTTACGCTTAGCGTGTTTAGTTCTGAGTAAATACGTCGCGGCCCGTCACGTCTACTTCTCCGTACACTGGGAAGCGGGGCGTGATAGTGGGTTACACTACAGATCGTAACCACCATCGTATATTTTATGCAGTTGTAATCTAGTTAAAAGCTCCATTAACCAGACTATGTATATTGCGGACTTAGAGACCAGTTTTATATTCTTTCGGACTTAGAGTCGTGGCTTATATATATATTCTTATATGTGAGTTGATGATGTTTTTGGTTTTCCTTATTCTTTCTGAGTTGATCTTCGTCTTGGGCGTCGTATACTTACTTGTGTGGTTGTGTTTCCACCGATTGGCGAAGAGCTAGCTCCCGCTTGGGGATGCCAATGCTATTATTGTTTATTTATGTTTTGATCAAAATTTACAAAGGAGGTACTGCCCAAATTTCAAATGACGAAAATGTTTTTAAACTTTAGAATACTATCTATTTGTATTTTCAACGAACTTTACTTATACTTGAAAAGCGGAACTTGATTTCATTTATACCCCTCTTTCAAAACTTCACCTCCACTATTTTCTTAAAAAGGTTTAGATTACTGGTTTTTGGCTTACTTGGGTTACGGCGGGGTCCTTTAGATTTCACGTGATTCAAGTGCCGATCACGTGCCATTTCCAGATCGTGACAAAGTTGGTATCAGAGCGTTAGGTTTAACCTTTGTTTAAGTCTAGGTTTGACTATGCAGAATCTAGGGCGTATATTTTGGAACCTATGCTTGACCTTACGGAACTTAGACTTAACTGGGGGGTATTAGACCCGAACTTTCATTATGTAGGTTGACCTTGGTAGATAGAGTAGATAACTTAAGTAGAGTAACGTACCGTGCATATGTTCCGCGGTATACTTACAATACACTGCTCCGCTTAAGTAACCTTAGGATGTACATATCTTGAGATCCGTTATTCTATTGGTTCTTTTAATCTATCCTCATCGATGTTTGTTGCGGTTCCTGTCACTATGGCTATGCGAGTCGAAAGGGCTGCAGTTAGAGATGCGGTCAGAGCGAGCTCTTCAGGGACGAGAACTGACCAGGGTGTTATCCCGGTGACACAGGAACAAGTTGATTTCTTGTTTATGCTAGGATTTCTCGTTTGAGACGAACGTTCGGGATCTGCATCATATTATCGGACCATTGCTTGATAACAGCCAGATTGAGAGGACCGTTGACGTACAGTTTACTCCGGAGATCATTGTGTTGTCTACCGTGTAGACATATGTACCAGCTGTTGCTGAGATTGACGAGATGTCGCTTCCAGAGTTCGCGAAGCTGAAGCTACATGAGTTTACAGACATGGATGTAACAAAGGATCCTTAATCATTCCTGAATAGGATGACTAGAATATTTCGTTCGTTTTGATGCTCCGATGGGAGATGAGTGAGTTGGCTAGCTTCAGTTCAAAGGGTCTTGCTCAGACATGGCATGAGTTAATCGAGAGAGGACGAGCAGTGCATACTCCTCCGATGACTTTAGCCAAGTTCTCGAGGACACATTTCGCCATATGCCTTCCACAGAGTGTTGGAGATGCCAAGCTCGTAATTTCGAGTCCTTACGAAAGACTCTGGATATGACCGTAACGGAGGATGAATTGCAGTTTACGAAGCTATCAAAATATGATTCCGTTTGAGACAATAATGAAGAAAAGTAGATTTCAAGATTCGTGCGAGATCTCAATGAGTCATTCCTCTCCGTTCATGACAGAGATTTGATACGTATGCAGAGACGTTGGTGTTAGTGATATATGCCCTAGAGGCCATTATTGTATAGTACTGGTTTGTATATTATATTTTGGAAGCTTAGCATATACACGGATATAATAACAGTCTTGCTCAATATGGTAGTATACTACTTGGTTTGTTTCTACCTCAATATATGTATATGTTTCTTTTAGCATATCGCTTATACATATTGGTAGAGCCCTTTGGATCTTTGCTTGACTACCAACGTTGTGATGGTAGTCACACTAGTGGGGGCTGGGTAGTCTATAAGCACATCCTGATATAGGTCCCTAGTCGTAGGATTATCGAGACGGGGCATCGATACTCCATAGTAAACTAGTGTATACGCTTCTCAACCCAGCAGGGGAGATGGTCTATCCCACAGTCATTAGTATGTCGTACTGGAGATAGTATGCAGATGCTCATTGGGTTATGAGTACACTGGACAGGACCCGCAGGGAGCTGCTGGTGGGTATTATACCTATCGTCGGGTAGCAGTTCCCAGGTGACATGAGTACAGCTTAGTCCGTCGACTTGACAATGCTACTTCGCATCGAGTGTGTTCCTACTGTTCTTAGATTACTACCCTATCATGGCTTAAAGGAGTCGTGCAAACAGGTAGTAATTGGGTGCAGTCCCGAAGCACTTAGAGGCAGTGGCGGTGAGATAGGATTCGTCTCTCCCGGTATTCGGGGTTGATATCGCGCTGTGTTCGGAAGGCCATTACACAAAGTCCATGGCCAGGGCAAGCGAGATTTACTAGTAGATACTCTAGTAGTTTCTCAGGGTGTTTTAGGCTACACTCCGACACGAATTATTGTGCTATTAGGGGTCTGATGGTTGCCGCCCCTAGGCCCAATATGCGATACTCTTAGACGAACATACCGGACTGTACGGAGATTGTCACAGATAGGCTCAGTAGGAGTTTGGACGAGTTCTTATTGGCCTTCTTATCGACAGATACCTGGGTAGCCGTTACGTGCAGCTAGTACCGCTGATGTGCTTGTGGTTAAACCCACTGCCAGCGTAGTGTCGAGTCTTTAGAGTCCCACACAGAGGGTTTTCCTGCATTGGGCAAAAGATGTAGAGGCCGTATGGTTTTACGGTGGGGCTTCGATCACATACGTGTACTTGTGCACGTATGATGTTCGGGCGGATAATACTAATGGGCTTTAGTTTAAACCGGATCCTAGTATTATATTTTTGGATTATTTTCGTCTCTTTGTATTCGTATTTTTCGGAATACGGTTACGGGTATGTATATACGGTGAGGGGTATTCTTGTAATTTGCTCAAGTATACTTCTAGAAGAAGACACCTCATTTTGTATTTAATCTTTTAATTAAAAGATAAATGAGGTGGAGGTTTACATTAAATGAAGCATGGCTCTTGGTGACTCATGAAGCATGCTTGATATTTTGGTGAGATATTTATCTTATGCATTATTGGTATGCTTCATTATTTCATCACAAACTAGCCATCTCATTTTCTAATGTTCTTGCTTCACTCTCTTTTCCTCAAGCTCCTTCTTCTTCCTCTAACCCTTCATGTCCCATGTGTTGAGAAACCTACGGTATTTAGAGACAAACTAATCCATCTTCACTCTCTACATCATCTAGGACATCTAGTTTAGCGAACTATGTGCCTTAGTTACCTCGGATTTAAGGTTGGAGCTCGGACTATAGACTCTCGGGTGGATCGTCTTTGACTTGAGAGGACCGACGAGGAGGCTCGATCCGTGTACGATCCGAGAAGCCTATGACAAGGAGGAGGACAAAAAGAAGATCGGAAGGACATGGTTCTGTGAGATATAACTTTCTATCCGAGTAGTTAACCTCTTACAGTTTTGCTAGTTAGGGTTTAGTATCGATCTTTGAGTTCAAGTCGGTGTTGCAAAGCCCGTAAAAATTGGTTTTTTGCGTATTCCGCCTCCCCGCGAACCCACGGGGTGCGCGACATCGACTTACAGTTGGATACAGCCATATTTTCAGAGGAAAGTCATGATGAGATTGCATCTGTTCCGGAACGGAAACGGATTAATTTTGGAGTGCTAGTTCTGGGCAGTTCGGCAGAAATGATATCGGAAGAAGTCGTGGAAGGTTCTTTCCGGAATACTACATCGATAAAAATTTAGACCCAGAATCGGTTGTATGGCATGCACTCAGAAGGCCAAATGCCACCGCCGTTGACGAGCTACGTTGAGAGTGGCCAGGTTAACTGGCCAGAAGATATTCCAGGAGGCGTCAAAGCGAGACTATTTCCGTCGCTACTCCTTATCAGGCTGTCGAGCCAGGAGGTCATGGAATATGATCCACTGAGAGAATAAGGACATAGAGACAGAGGATGCCAGACCGTGGGCAGAAGGCAAGTAAGAATTCTTGCTCTGCCAGCTCTGGGTGCACATGCACCTTTCGACATTGAAGGAGATGTACCTCAATGTCATTTATTTGTGATTTATGTTTTGGTGATTCGAGTATCACGTCTTCGTCGTTTTGATTTTTGTGTTTTGATGATTGAGTTTCATGATTGGGATTTTCGTGCACCGTAGCTGCCTTTGATGGATATTTTCTTTGTGCACAACAGTTGCACTTGATTTACGTTTTATTACTTCCATTACGCTAGATTTATGTTTTTGCGCATATCCTTTGCACTTGGTATTGTTTTGTGCACGCCGTTGCACATATTGATGATTTCGCGCACTCCGATATACTTGATTTTGATTTCATGCATGTTGTATACACCTGATTTTGACTTGTGCACTCGATGTTGTTTACATGCGCTTTCAATGCATTGATACGGTTTTTGTGCATGTCAGTTGCACTAGATTTATTTTTTCGTGCACCTAGTTGTACTTGATATTGATTTTCGTGCACCCTATTGTACTAGATTGCTTTTGTGCAGATCTGGTGCACTTGATTTAGATTTTCGCGCACACTCGGCGTACTTGATGTGGTTTTGTGCATATTTGATGCACTTGAGGATTTTTGTGCATACCAGTTATGCTCTGTTCCCTCATAAAAAGAGAGAAAAGGAGAGAAAATTCCCCACTACTCAAGTATCACGTGTTAAACACGTGAGCGCCTATATGCAAAGCATATAGTCATTGCAGTTAAAATAACTCATAGGCTAAATAAGACTCATGTGTTAAACACATGAGCGCCTATATGCAAAGCATATAGGCGTTGCAATCAAACAATTGATAGGCCAAACAGGCCCTACGTGTTAAACACGTGAGCGTTCATATGCAAACCATATGAGCGCTGAAAATAAACAAACCAAAACCCACGCTAATGATCACGTGTTTAACACGTGAGTTCTCCTGCCACATAAATTGGCAGCGCTCACTTGTAAAGCATGTAAGCGCCCCAATTTTAAAATACTCACATCCGATTCTATGTGATAGAATTAAATTCTATTTGGGAAATATTTTTCCTGATCTTTCTAATATGGAAAGGTTTTTCTCTAACAGAGAATCTTGGATTTATAATCCAATTGTGATAAAATATCACCAAATGAACCATCTAATAGAATTAAATTCTATGTAGGAAATATTTCCTTGATCTTTCTCAAAATAGAAAGATCTTCTCTGTTAAACAGAGCACCCTTGGATTAAGGATTCAACGACGATTATAAAATCACCCACCGATCATCTAATAGAATAAAATTCTATCTTCGGAAAAATATTTCCTAATTAAATAAACAAGAAAACTTCTCTGTTAAACAGAGAGCCTTTGGATTAAAAATCCAATGGTGAATAAAATTCACCAAGTGATCTAAAAGATCATTTTGGATTTATTATGAAATCAATCACGATCTCTCAATCAGAGATTTTCTTAACAAGTTGATCTTTTCTCTTCTCTTATAAATAGATAGAGAAGAAAGAAAGAGAAATGGGACACACGGAGAGAAAAGAGAGAGAATATACAGAGAGAAATTCCCACAAGGTTTTAAAGAATATAGTGAGCCATTGATAGAGAAGAGAATTTAATTCTCAAAGAAGACTTGCCTCGTTGAAACTTTAGGTAAAGAAACAAAGAGATCATATTATCTCTCATTTGCCTCTCTAAGGGTTTAACCATTCATATAAGAACTCAGTTCTTTCTCTGCTTGAGATTTGCAGAAGCAGATCTCCTCACAAGTTGAGAATTTAATTCTCATCGGGGAGATTCTGTTCTGAAGATTCAAAACTTAGAGGAAAAGAACCAAGTTAAAAAGAAAGAACAGGAACATATGTGAATTTAATTCCTCCAAAAATTTGGGTTTAACCCTACATAAAGAACTTGGTTCTTAGAAAAGTGAAAAAAACTTAGTTCTTCAATACAAACGATAATGATGGTCCAAGATCTTCAAAACTGAAATCTTGATGATCGTCAATGATTAAAAATGTCATTAACAAAGATCAATTTATCTAAGAAAACAAAAGAAAAACTTGGTGACTCGATTAGTGCTTAGCACTATCTTGAAGCCTCACGTGTTTCCCACGAGAAGCGCTTAAAAAAACAAAAAGAACGGCCAAAACTGCCTCACGTGTTTCTCACGTGGGCGCCTAAAGAGCAAAGAAAAACTTCTTTGTCAATTAGGCAGCCGCCCCAAAAGGAAGCAGTCACGTGAAATGCATGTGAGCTCCATCCAAGTGCTTAGCACTTCTATAAAAAGAGGGAAACGAACAAATAAAGCCCAAATCCCAGCACTCACGTGCTTCCCACATGAGTATCATACAGAGTGCTCAGCAGTCCATGATCAGTTAAAAATGACTAAAAATGCTTACATCTGAGCGCCTCATGTGTTTCACACGTGAGTACCACAGGACTTTAGTGCTTAGCACTAATCCAGCACCCCACATGTTTCACACGTGGGCGCTGTATGTCCCAGTGCTCAGCACTGTTGGGTAATTATGGAAACTCAATCTCAGCCCAAAATTGGCTAGGTTTCCTAAGGTTAAACCTCCTTCTTTTAATCAATCGAGCCCATATACTCTTGATTTCCAAGGTCTCAAATATGACCAAAAATTCTTGAGTCCACAACAACCCCTTTTCCCTCAAATATGGGATTTTGTTTAAGAGTACATCTCTTCACACCTCTGATACACGTCGTTGTAATTCCTCAACGTCTTCAGAGAGGTGCCGGGTCCCAACGACCAACAACTTCTTTCGTTGATGCACTTCTAAATTGATGTGCATGACCGTCCCAAACTGGGCACATTCCATATCAACACTGTTCACTTCGTTACGTTACAAATACACGTGCGCGTAAGATGAATAATGAACCGAGATGTCTTTAAACTAAAACTTCGCCTCAAAAACGGCAACAGTAGACCGAGATGACCTTAAACTAAAACTCCGCCTCAAAAACGGCGACAGTGGACCAAAATATCCTTAAACTAATATTCGCCCCAAACATGGCGACAATGGACCGAAATTTCCCTAAACTAATATTCGCCTAAAAAACGGCGATAACTGACCGTAACGTCCTTAAACTAAAATAAGTCGAGCCCCCAAATACTCACATACATTTAAGTCGATCTTGATCTCAAATTAGATTAACGGTCCTTAAATAAAATAAATCCAAATCTAAAACATACGGATTTGGACTAATCCACGCTCTACGGGCGACGACATAAACTAGTCTCCGTATACAATCCACGGGCAACCAAAACAAACAAAAACACATACGACACGAAATGAACTGCTGGAGAAGGAGAAAGTGGTTATCACATTGCGGTAATGTAATTAACTGCAGGGGCTTGCGTCTGCAGGGAAGAGTGTCCCCACAATCAAAAACTCCTCACAAACTAGGGAGAATCTGGTAAAGTCACGCTACAATGGCCGCATCCGTCCAAACCTCCGATATATGGTGCCATAAATCAACTTGGTATCTTCGGAGAGGTGGACGGATAAATCCAAATAGCATCTGCCCCCAGATTCAGGCAAGACGACCCATCCCAGGTTCGTCTCCGTTTTCGGCGGTGAACAGATTCTGGCACGCCCGGTGGGAACTTTTCCTCTTTCCACTCCACACTTCGTGTGTCGTGTTTCGCGAACAAAATCACGGTTTGCTATGGTTGCCCTTGGATTCGAGATACTAAGATTTGGTGTCTTGCTCCTGTGCAGAAGAGAACATCAATGGTTTCCAACTGCATAACCTGCAACAGCAACTCCCGCTCCGCCCCAACTGGAGGAGTGACTTACGGGCCCAATGCAGCTTCCATCTTTTTAATGCCGGTGGGGTAAGTAACTCAAGCTACTATCGGATAGTTTTTCGGGACCATGCTCCAACCAACGAGTTTCAGGGACCCAGCGCTGCAAGACGAAGCTCCTAAGAAGTCGGTCTTCGATTGACTTGCAACCACGACGGCCCCTCTCAACGGGTCGTCCAAATCTAATGTCTCAGTCTTCAACAGGATGAGCCAGAACCAAAACGGGCTCGCAAAGAGACTCGTCATACCTGAAGGGGCTGCCCCAAAATAGATTTCCCTCTCAACTCCTCTTTCAACTAAAGCCGTCAAAAGCAGTTCCCCTACCAGAAGATCGGTCTTCGGAAAATTTTCCATTCCTTCACAAACTCTGCCAAGGACGTCAGTCTTCAATAGGCTGGCACCAGCAACAGTCTCTCACCAAAGCCAGGGACATGAAGAAGCCGGTTCCAAAACTGAGGTGAAACCTTCTGCAAGACAAGCTCGACGTCGCCACTGGTGCCGAGTAAGAAAAGCTGGGGAAACTCTCCCTCTGGACTTACCCCACCAGCTCCGATGGTAGAAATTTACGCTGGTGTTCCAACCGGGAACGACTTTGATCTACTCAGGAGGGTACGCAAGAAATCTCCAATGGTGGTGCTAAAGAAATCGCCCCCGCCTACAGAAACCACAATGCAGGCAAAGGCGGAGCGGCCCCATCAACGACTCTCCTCCCAAATTCACAGGGTCTGGTGAAAAGTCCAGAACTCTGTAATCAACAAAGATTACTCTCGTCGACTGAAGAAATCGAAAGCTCGGCAAGAGGAAGACCACTCCTCCATCATACAAAGAGGGACTTCTTATACACGGGTGCCTGTTACAACGGCTCCGTCAACTTTGACCTCCCATAAAAGGACGAGGCCGGAGAAAATCCCACCGCCTGCGGCAAATTCTAAAGGTGCTGGACCCAAACACCCAAAGTATGGGGGCATGATCGTGCATACGGTCCATATGGATTCCGGGAAAGAGGAAAGCCATGCTTCCGTGGCTCATCGATCGCAAACTCGGTCACTGACAAAAGCTCAGGAGTAACAACAAAAGCTCTAGGAGATGCTGACGAAAATGGCAGCACTCACCGGACAGAAAAAAAGTCCGGAACTAGCAAGCGAACAACGCCAAGAGCAGGAGGCCGATATAGAGTTCCTATGAAGGGTGATTGAAAGAAAAGATAAAGAAGTCACCGAGCAGGCTGCCAACATAAAGCAGATGGCTCTTTTATTCCAGGACATGGTTGGAATGATGATCCAACCAGAACCTCTAGCCGAAAATCCACCGATAATCATCGAGGATGACAGAGGGGAAATATCAAACCCTCTTCCAGTTTTATCAGCAGCCAAGGAGGAAACGATCTCCAAGGCTGCTCTTGATGATTACATCGCTCAACAAATACGAGCTCATCAAGTAAACGAAGCGGCCGGCCAAACTGTCAGAACTGGGCGACCGTATCCAGGCTGGTATGACCAAATCAAGTACCTGCCGGGATATACGATCCCTAAGTTCCATGTGTACAAGGGGACAAGAA
The DNA here is from genome assembly GCA_030015575.1 of Agapanthus africanus. NCBI lineage: Eukaryota > Viridiplantae > Streptophyta > Magnoliopsida > Asparagales > Amaryllidaceae > Agapanthus > Agapanthus africanus. The sequence goes on from JASDDO010000014.1 coordinate 15,965,147, forward strand.
ACCCACACCAGCACTTCGCGCAGTTCAGAGCTCTATGTAGCAACACTGGAGACGACGACAAACTGTTGTTTCGCCAGCTCGTTGGCAGCCCGTTAGAGACAGCCTTTGAATGGTACCCGAAGCTCCCAAATAACTCCGTGATGACATTCACAGAGATGGAGCTTCTGTTCACATAGCGGTTTGCCAGCGCAAGCGAGCACACCCCGATCACGACATTAATCAATGCCAGGATAAAGCCAGGAGAAAACTGGGTCCAATACGCGATCCGGTGGCGAAACCTATGGTCAAAGTGCGAACAACGCATCGAAGAATCCCCCGCCGTAGGCATGTTCATCTGGACCCTAGATCCGCAAACGACCGTGTCCCGGTTCTTGGCGTTCTTCAAGCCAACGACCTTCCAGGCTCTGATCGATAAGCTGGCCCAAATAGACCAGATAGGCCATGGGCCTTCCTCCTCAAACATGGAATCTCGAAATTCCAAGGGTAAAGGGGAAATGGCCTTCGTCGCCAACGCTAAACAACAACCGAGCGACCCAAAACTGGCTGTTCGCCAAAACAATGCACGTCTACGCCTATCCCTCGAAAAAAGGCTTGGACGCACTTACTCATTTCTCCTCGATAAGACGAGGAAACTATTTGAGTTGGCAATGCATAACAAACTCATCACATTGCCAAACCCACGACGTCCACCGCAACCTGGCGACGTCAACAACCCCAATTACTGCTCCTATCATAGAATGGTGAGCCACCCAATTGAGGATTGCTATGTCTTCAAGAACTGGGTCGAGAATCAGTATCAATAGGGGAAGTTCACGCTTTCTGAGAACTGGAGGGTGAACCCACAACAGAAGCACAATCCCAAAAAGGTGGATGTGTCGGGGGCATCATGCTCGCTCATGGAAGAAACTCCATGTGAAGTCGTTTTTTCAGCAAAAACCAAAAGAATGTTGAAGGATCTACAGGCATGTCCAGCAGTCAGGTGGAAAAACCCACCTGAACCCGAAATCATCGAAGGGATGCTGAAACAGTGTCCCATACCGAAAGTTGTTGACAAAGGGAAAAATCCCAAAGTTAAGCCTTCAAAACCTTCGAAGAAAAAGAAGAAGACCAAGAAGCCTGTGCAGCCTGCCGAGTATGACGACAAGCGCACAAACATACAAAAGTACATCGACGCGTTGGAGGAGTACAACTAGAAGACGCGGATACCAATCACCCTCGAAGAGTTCCTCAAGCATATTCTTGAGAACGAAGATGGTGACAACGATAAGGAAAATGACTCATCAGAAGAAACCGAAGACTATGTATCAAGTTGCCACATCCCTTTCGTCGTTAAATGGCGAAAAAGTTCCCTCAGCATCAGAAAACAGCGCAGAGGAATTGGGGGCAGAATCGGCGCTAAAATCCCCGGAACTGCCAGAAGACCCGATCGATAGGCTGTTAAACGAAGCCTTTCGAAAAAGCAAAGCTGACCGAGAACGCGAGAAAACCATATACGAAAAGGCTAAGCGTCAGTGTCAGGATGAAGAATCTGCGGCAAGAATGAGTCGTAAAGTACTCCAACCAAACCGAAGCACCCCTGCCACAAATAAGAGCAGGATCAAGGCAGAGAAGCGGTTCGCCAAAACCCTGTCAAGGGGAATAAAGCTGCCGCCTCTGGTAGGAAACACTCCCGGGGTCATATGCCTCGACGGAGAGGATTCACATCCAAACTACTGCCTATATCATCGGAAGGTCACCCACCCCACCGAAAAATGTAGTACCTTCAAGAAGTGGTGGCAGGGATATGTTGCCACAAAAAACACTTCAAGAGGATGAATCGCGAAGCTCATCGACAACAAAAGAGTGCGACAAGTACGCGTAAAAAACGACCGGCAACTGTCATATGGTTGATACCAGTTTGGAAGGGGATAAACCCCAGGTTCTTACCTTCGGGAGCGATTCTGAGGATGAAATGACCCTTAGCCCTCTCTTTAAAGACTCCACCTCCAAAAAAGTAGAGGGGGAGAAGAACTGTGGGAACATTCAGCTGCGTAACCGCACTCTGCCTGAAAAGAATCTCGGACCTACAAACAAAGGTTCGAGCCAAAAAGACAAAGGGAAAGAAAAATCCCTGAGGAAATCACCCTCGATGATGGAGTCATCAAAGAGCTCGCAGCCAAGGACCCGCCTAAGAAAAACAAGGTGGATTATAATGTCTTAGCACATCTAAGGAAAATGCCCTCACAACTGAGCATACTGGATGCTCTCCTTCTGTCCAAAGAGGCACGAGATTCTCTGATCAAGGCATTACAAGTGTTAGTTATATGTATTCCCTAGAGGCCATTACTGTACATAGGATGTATATTGTAGTGGATGCTGGGATATATATAGGGAGGACTTTCTTGCTCGACATGATAGTATGCTATCTGGTTGCTATTTATCTTAACATGTACACTGATTGTCTTTCTGTTATATGTTGGTAAAGCCCTTAGGATGTGTACTTGACTACTTGGACTATGATGCGGATCATACTAGTGGGGACATGGTAGTCCATAAGTACATCCTTCAAAGTCCCTAGTCGTGGGTGTATCGAGACGGGGCATCGATATACCAGAGTAGACTAGCGTATACCATCTCGACCCATACGGATGGGCGATGGATGATCCCATAGCCATTGGTGTTTGACATCAGAGATGATATACGGGTGCTCAGTGGAGACTGGGTACACTGGAAGGACTCGCCGAGAACTCCCAGATGGTATTATACCTTACGTCAGATGGCAGTTCTCTGGTGACACTGGTACAGGTTAGTCTGTAGACCCGAGATCGTCATAGAGTCTTATGTGATTCCCACTGTGCTTTGATTTCCACCTTACCACGTCCAAGAGGGCGTGCAAAACGGTGGCTTTTGGGTACAGTCCCGAATCACATGGAGGCAATGAGCGATAGGAGGGGATTCGTCTCTCCCGGTATAGGGAGTTGATGTTGCGCTGTGTTCGATTGGCTATAACCGAAAATCCCTGGCCAGGGTTGCTGAGATTTACAGGTAAGTGTTACCGTTAGTTTCTCGAACTGTTATAGACCTCATATCGACACGACTTATCGAGCTATTGGGGTCTGACGTTTACCACCCCTAGGCGAGATATGCGACATATCAGACGACGAGACCGGACTGTACGGTAAGTGTTACTGGTTGGATTCACAGGAGTGTGAGCGGGCTTGCTCGTTGATCTTCTAATCGCTCAATACCCGGGTGGCCGTTACGTTTAGCAGACCGCTTGCGGCTTGTGGGTGTTTGATATGATCATCGCCTACTGCCGGCGTATTGACGAGTCTTTAGAGTCCTACACAGACGATTCCTGGCTCAAGCGAAACGAAATAGGAGCGCATATGAGATATGTGCGGGACCGAGAATAATACCAGTATGTGATACTGTTTTCTATTCTCGCGATATGTATCATTGGACGGTTATATGAGATATAGCCGGGTTACCGAATCAAGTGTTGATTCGATACATTGATACACTTGATATTAGTCGGTTATATACAGTATGACCGGATCATTAAATCAAGTGTTGATTTAATGATTTAATGTATAATTATATATTTGATATATTACTTTACATTAACTAGTATTGGTTCACTTAAGATTATTTTCTCACTAGATTGTGCACATTGTATATATGATATATGTTTGTGCACTAGTTTGTATCATGTTTGATGATACAAGCAAACTTGGGTGTGCATGCTTTAAACCATAGTTTAGGTTAATGGTTAAGGTATTATTTATTTATTTATTTTGGCAAGAAATAAAATGGTGGCTTATTTTGTTTTATACTTGAAGCTTCATGAAACTTTGAAAAGCTTTGACCATTTTGTTTCTTTCCTAAACCTAACCATTACCTAAACCCTAGTTTATTCTCTACATGAGTTTACTAACCCATGGTTGCTATATGATAAGCATCACTTGAATTTTCTTTTTAAGATAATTCATTTTCTTTTCTTCTTCTTCATCTTCTTCATGAGTTGAAGAATGCTTACTAGAAAATTCCAAGTGATGAATCCAAGTGAGAAATCAAAATCCAAAGTGAACCCACTTCCTATTTCTTCATTCTCTACCACTTGCCATGTTGTATAGGATGTTATCTTCACAAGGTTCATGACCAAGTGAAGGTGGAGCTTGAGTTTGAGTTTCCTCGACGTAGATCATCTTCGGCATCGAAGTCAACGACCTAGCCCGCCCATTTCTCTGATGAAACCGACGCTAGAGTCCGGGATTCCGATGATCGCAGCGGAGGGACATCAACACAGATCTAAAGAAGTGGTGGACCGGATCTATAAAGGTTGTATTTCCATTCACTTAGTAGTTAAGTTGTTAACTTGCTTGTAGTTTCGCCTATCCTCTAGTTAACGATCGCATTAGGGTTTCTCGGCACCGGAAAAATTTGAATTGGACATGATTGATCAGTTGTTGAACCTCATGAGTGTGCCTAGGAACCCTACAGTGGTATCAGAGCCTTGCTAGAGCCTTAGGCGATGTGTAGACGATGTTAGAAATCCGATCGAACCCGAAACCCTAATCCAAAACCCTTCTCTGTACAATTTTTCAAAACTGGGAATTTTGTGAATTAAAAATAGCGAAAAAATTTAGCAGGGTGTTTTGGAAATTACTGTGAAGCACGTGCGTTTAAGTCCATAAAAGCGCGGCGGAACCGCGGCATGAGCATGGCTCATGCGGCGGTTCCGCGGCCGTACGGGCACTTTATTCTTTTCAGTTTGCACAGTAATGTCCCTCTCTGATTCCTGATTCTTCTGGATATTTTTAATTTATATTCCACTGTTGTGTTATCTGGAGTGTATTGGGGATTCGATGATTCGATCGGAAACTTTAACTGCGTCTATGTGTTTTTCCGGATAATTTTTGAATATGTTAAAAAGTTCGCCCGGATATACATACCCAATTTTTCCCCTGCCGGAAAATTTTCAAGTGTTGGAATTTTCCGTGGTTTAAGAACGTTCTAAGTAGTGCAAGTAACGCGATGGTCCCTCTAGAAGACAACAAACCTTAACTCGATTATGTGACCGTCTTGAACTGCCCTTTGAACCTTAGGGTTTGGGGCAGTACGGCGTGCCACATGTGAGGCGTTGGCTTGACCCTTCTATGGCTGGACCGTTGGTACTGTGGCATGAAATGAATGTTTTTAAAATTATTTCATGTGTTGAGCTGTTTCGGGAAAACTTGGGCGTTTTATCAGGAATGCGATACAATATTTGGAATCCACAAGTAGTTATGAGATAACTGATTTGGATGTTATAAACATAGCAGTTTAGTCTCACTTGATCGGTTGCCACGGAATTTTGATGTGATCAAAAGTCCGTCGCAATCTCGTAGCGTACGCGGATACTCGCCGGTAAACTTAATAGATAGCCACGTCCCATAGCCCCGACCAAGTGACAGTAGGAGAACCCTGTCGCCGAAAGCATCCGTTCGGGTGCTCGCGGCAGCGGTGTTCCGCCTTGGTGCACTTCGTCGACGGCATCGGGGGTGCGGCTGCCTACTAAAGTTTGCGACGAGCATTCGATCAGGATGTCGGGAATCTTGTTGAATTGCCCGACTTGATATTGAAAAGTGTTTTCGATAATGAGACTAAAATGCGGGGTTTATAATTGTTAGGCATGTGATGTCTAAGGAATTCAGATGGTTAGGCATGCGATGTCTAAGGAGGTCGCGGATTCCAACTGTTGTAGTTTTACACTTTCTTTTCTGTGACCGTAAGTGTAATATGTGATATCGCCGGTTTCGTTGCTATATGTCAACGACAATTGGGATACGTATGTTTACTTACGTTGATGACATGTGATGTTATGTGTTGCTGGATATGTTATATTGGATCATCGTGTTTGAATAGCCGGGTTTTTTTTATGTGAGATGAGTGTTTTTCTTTTTCATTCATGTAAAAAACTTGTATGTAATATTCTTTTATTGGGGCACTTCCAGGTTGCGGAAGATGTCACCATTGTATATTATTTACTTTTCCGCACTAGGATAGACCCAAGGAGGAGGGCACAAGTAACCGGGTTCTGGAGTCCAGTGGGAGACCAACTCGAGGAGTCGAGTCCAGGTCTCCTAACTCTAGAATTGGTAGGGTTTCTTGCCGCTCTCGTAGGGGTCTAGGGGTGTGGGTTTGGCTATTCATCGCGACCGTGGAATCCGTGTTTTATACTGGCTCGTATTAAAAACACGGACATCCTAGTATATCCAATGTTTCATATGTTTCTTCTGCTGCGATATCTGTGATGTGATCATTTGATGTTCTGTGATAAATACTGTATATAGTATATATGATATATTATATAGATGTTGCTTATGTTTACACCCGCGCTAGCCCTGCCTCGCTCTGCCGTTAGTTACCTAACCTAACGGTGCAGATGGGACATAGAGGCGAATGCGGATGGCATAAGTGTACGTTGTATTTATCTGTGATGTTTAGGTGGACTTATATGATGGGACTTCATTAATGTGATTAATGAAAGAAAAGAAACCTAAGATATTGCGGAATCGAATTTTCAAAAACAGGTAGCTACAGTTCTTGCTTTGCATCGCGGTGTTCCTTGTAGAACATCCTGCACCCTATTCGATAAGGAAAGGGCCGAGATCCCTTCACCGGGAATGACCCCTTTAGCAATAACTGGCAGATGCTACAAACCACGGTTTGTCTTTTGATTGCTTCTATAGTTTTTGCTTTGCACAGCGGTATATGTGATATATCCTGTACCTTATTCGATGAGGAAAGGGCCGACGATCCCTTCACCGGGAGTGACCCCTTTAGAAAAACTAGAAAAGCCTCAAAAGCACTCCATTTTAAAATCATTTGATTCTACAACTATATCAAGTTCATTACGCAATAGGTTTTGAGAAAAACCCGTCGTAGCCCTCCGTCATTTCAGATAAGTAGTAGTTAGTATTCGTGCTGCGTTTGTTGGCCTTTGTCAAGGCGTAGTGTGCGGTAGCTGACTAGTGCTTATCTGCTTATGCATATGATGCAGATTGAGTTAGGATAGTCGTACGACCTTGTTGGCCTTTGTCAAGGACCGTGCGGGTGGGTTTAATTCAATCAAGAAATGACGGGTTGAACTTGACTAGCAGCCTATGGTTTGTTGGCCTTTGTCAAGGTCATAGGAGGCTAGGGGCAAAATATTATCGGGAATTTCAAGTGTTGAAATTTGCAATGAGATTGCATTCCTTCTATGAGATAGTTGTATCCCGATACCCGCTGCGAGTAAGAGTTACTCCTGGGAGAGTTTTACACATTACAATTAGCCGATCAAGTAGGTGTCTAGAAAGGTGTCAACGGGGTTACGGCTCTGGGAAAACGAGGTTTACTTTAATTAGGTCCGTGCGAAAGCTCGGGGAACCTCCCTCAAAGTACCGACACTGGCCTGGCTGAAAGATTGGCGAACTTGTAGCGTGTAATTAATCCCGGCTAGTCTTTCCTTTTAGGGTTTGAATTAAGATTTGATAAAAAACAGTGGGAGCCATCCTGATTAGATAAAATAATAACCAATCTGATCTTGCAAGAGCGCACGCAGAGTGTTTTCTTCTCTCTCTCTCCTAGTAGCGACCATGTCATGCCTTAATCAAGATAATAATACGGATGTATTGACCGAACCCGCTTGTTATACTGAGCTGGGGAACGTTGGTCCCGCTCCAACTTATAATTGTTATAAGACAGAGCAGGAAATTCGGGAATACCAGGTATCCCGTGCCGTCCAAACGAAGAAAGTGCATATGATGCATCTCCTTCGGGTCTGTTCATTACAAAGAACTGTTTCTCTGTATCCTCTACGTCCTGGGTATTTGATACCGGATCAGGATCCCAGATATGTAATCTGTTACATAGGGCTACAGAAAGGTATAGAACTGAGAACGGGTGATAAGTTTCATGAGACAGAAAACGGTGCAAGTGTTGCAGCCAAGTCTGTTGGTCACTGTCACCCTGTATTCCAAATATATTGATTCTGAACGAATGTTATTAGATACCGAACCTGATATACAAAATCATATCAGTCTCTTTATTAGTAAAGAAATGATAAAATTTTGTATTGTTGGATAATGTTTTGAACATTTCCTATATCAAAAGTTGATCGGTTCAGGCACGTTATGTAAAAGCATTGATGTTCTAAATCAAACTACAGTTCTTAGTATACGGAACACACACAAGAGGAAGAGTTCAGATATGAACGAATCCTTCTTGAGGCATTGTAGACTAGGTCATATCAATGCGACCCGACTGGCTGAAGTTACATTTAGATGCATATTTAAATCAGTTTGAATTTACATCTTGTGAAACTTACCAGTCATGTCACAAAGATAAGATGATCATAGCTCCGTTTACTGGAAACAAAGAAAGAGTTAGTAAACTCTTGGGACTGATACATGATGATGTATGTAAGGTCCCCTGTCTACACATGCCAGGACCGGCTCTTTATACTTCATTACATTCTCTGATGATCTCTCAAGATTCAGTCATATGTTCCTGTTGAAACATAAGTCCGAACCTTTTGAGATATTCACAGAATATAAGTTAGAAGTAGAGAACCAAAATACGGGTATAAGTATTATGTCCTATGATAAGATCAGGGAGGAGAATACTTGTGCATAGAATTCCTGGACTATTCTAAAGGAGAATGAGATTCTCTCTCAGCATTACTCCTCCGTATACACCACAGCACGTCGGTGTATCGGGGCGGAGCAATCACACCCTATATGATAAGGTATGCTCTATGATGAGTACTACTGAGTTACCTATTTCCTTTTGGGAGTTATGCACTTGAGAAGCTGCATACCTATTAAATAGAGTTCAAATCAAATCAGTTGCCTACCACTTCATATGTGATATGGAAAGGGAAGAGCCCATATCTTAAGTTAGTTAAGATTTGGAGTTGTCCGGCCTATGTCTAAAAAGCAAGATCCGGAAAAGCTCGAGGCAAGGTCTGTTCTGTAGAACTGGAAAAGTTCCAGCTATACAAAACTGCAGCTGATGATTTGACAGAACTAAAGGATTCAATAGTCCCCGACGAACCTCAGCCTCTCCGCCGATTTGGTAGGGTTCCTCATCCGCCTGAGAGAATCTTTGGTTTCTCGATGACAGTGGGAGCGAGGATTGCATCATGAGATGATGATCCAACTAGTTTCGAGCTGGCCATCAGGAGTAGGACTCTATAAGAATGGCTGGATGCTTAGCGATCTGAGATGGAATCCATGTATACCAACAAAGTATGGACTTTGGTTGCTATATCTGAAGGGTTAAATCCCCATCAGGAGCAAGTATATCTTGAGAAGATTACTTGGTGTATATGGAAAAGTTGAGACTTTCAAAGCTAGACTTATTAAAAGTTTGCATCATTAACCAGGTATGGATTATGATGAAACCTTTTCTAAGTAGCTATGCTTAAGTCCATCAAGATCCTACTTGCCACGGCTACATACCATGACTACGATATCTGGCGGTTGGGTGTCATGACTGCTTTTCTAAACGATGTTTTAGAAGAGATCGTCTATAAGTACACAGCCAGAGGGCTTCGTAGACAGTGGGAGCAGCGGAAACGTGTGCAAGATGTTTTATGTGATAAAGCAGGCATCGCGGATTTAGAACGTCTGTTTTGATGTGTTAGTCAAAGAGTTTGACATCATCAAAATGGTAGATGAACCGAGCATATACAAAAGGGTAGTGGGGAGTATGGTAGTGATCCTCGTAGAATACGTGGATGACATACTCTTGATAGGAAAGTAGTTTCCTATACTACGATCGGTCAATCTCCGCTTATCACAATGATTCTCCATATAGGATCAAAGTGATACCTACTAAATCCTGGGTTTTGGATCTATGAGATAGATCTAATTGGATATTAGGATACTCACTAGTTGTAGTGAGATGGTATGAATCGATCCTGGGGAGAATCACTGAAAAGGTTCCAGGGTGATAAGGACGACTGAAAGTCAGTCACAGGCATTGTCTTTACCTTTAGTAAAGGGACGGTATGTTGGAAGAGTTCCAAGCTAGATACCGTGGCAAACTAGGCGATAAAGGCTGGATACATCGCTACTTAAGATGCTACCAAAGAGGCAGTCTGGATGTATATTTGTTCATGAGATGAACTTAGTTCCTCCCATTGTATGACAATGGAGTTGTGGCTATATGCCAAGGAACGTCCATCCCATCAGTGATCCAGACATATTCTAAGGCAGTATCACCTGATCATGGAGATGGTTGATCTCCAAGAAGATCGAGGTTAGGAGAGTAAACTTAGAGGACAACACGGCGGATCCACTCACAAAGGCCTTTTCCCAGAGAGAGACTTTTATGGAATGGTTGAGTATGAGATACTGCAACCACTGATACAGATGGCCCTAGTGCAAGTGGGAGATTGTTAGTTATATGTATGCCCTAGAGGCCATTACTGTACATAGGATGTATATTGTAGTGGATGCTGGGACATATATAGGGAGGACTTTCTTGCTCGACATGATAGTATGCTATCTGGTTGCTCTTTATCTTAACGTGTACACTGATTGTCTCTCTGTTACATGTTGGTAAATCCCTTAGGATGTGTACTTGACTACCTGGACTATGATGCGGATCATACTAGTTGGGACATGGTAGTCCATAAGTACATCCTTCAAGGTCCCTAGTCGTGGGTGTATCGAGACGGGGCATCGATATACCAGAGTAGACTAGTGTATACCTTCTCGACCTATACAGATGGGTAATGGATGATCCCATATCCATTGGTGTTTGACATCAGAGATGATATACGGGTGCTCAGTGGAGACTGGGTACACTGGACGGACTCGCCGAGAACTCCCAGATGGTATTATACCTTATGTCAGATGGAAATTCTCTGGTGACACTGATACAGGTTAGTCTGTAGACCCGAGATCGTCATAGAGTCTTGTGTGATTCCCACTGTGCTTTGATTTCCACCTTACCACGTCCAAGAGGGCGTGCAAAACGGTGGCTTTTGGGTACAGTCCCGAATCACATGGAGGCAATGAGCGATAGGAGGGGATTCGTCTCTCCCGGTATAGGGAGTTGATGCTGCGCTGTGTTCGATTGGCTATAACCGGAAATCCCTGGCCAGGGATGCTGAGTTTTACTGGTAAGTGTTACCAGTAGTTTCTCGAGCTGTTATAGACCTCATATCGACACGACTTATCGAGCTATTGGGGTCTGACGTTTACCACCCCTAGGCGAGATATGCGACATATCAGACGACATGACCGGACTGTATGGTAAGTGTTACTGGTTGGATTCACAGGAGTGTGAGCGGGCTTGCTCGTTGATCTTCTGATCGCTCAATACCCGGGTGGCCGTTATATTTAGCAGACCGCTTGCGGCTTGTGGGTGTTTGATATGATCATCGCCTACTGCCGGCGTATTGACGAGTCTTTAGAGTCCTACACAGAGGATTCCTGGCTCAAGCGAAACGAAATAGGAGCGCATATGAGATATGTGCGGGACCTAGAATAATACCAGTATGTGATACTGTATTCTATTCTCGCGATATGTATCATTGGACGGTTATATGAGATATAGCCGGGTTACCGAATCAAGTGTTGATTCGATACATTGATACACTTGATATTAGTCGGTTATATGCAATATGACCAGATCATTAAATCAAGTGTTGATTTAATGATTTAATGTATAATTATATATTTGATATATTACTTTACATTAACTAGTATTGGTTCACTTAAGATTATTTTCTCACTAGATTGTGCACATTATATATATGATATATGTTTGTGCACTAGTTTGTATCATGTTTGATGATACAAGCAAACTTGGGTGTGCATGCTTTAAACCATAGTTTAGGTTAATGGTTAAGGTATTATTTATTTATTTATTTATTTATTTTGGCAAGAAATAAAATGGTGGCTTATTTTGTTTTATACTCGAAGCTTCATGAAGTTTTGAAAAGCTTTGACAATTTTGTTTCTTTCTTAAACCTAACCATTACCTAAACCCTAGTTTATTCTCTACATGAGTTTACTAATCCATGGTTGCTATATGATAAGCATCACTTGAATTTTCTTTTTAAGATAATTCATTTTCTTTTCTTCTTCTTCATCTTCTTCATGAGTTGAAGAATGCTTACTAGAAAATTCCAAGTGATGAATCCAAGTGAGAAATCAAAATCCAAAGTGAACCCACTTCCTATTTCTTCATCCTCTACCACTTGCCATGTTGTATAGGGTGTTATCTTCACAAAGTTCATGACCAAGTGAAGGTGGAGCTTGAGTTTGAGTCGCTTCGACGTAGATCATCTTCGGCATCGAAGTCAACGACCTAGCCCGCCCATTTCTCCGATGAAACGGACGCTAGAGTCCGGGATTCCGATGATCGCAGCGGAGGGACGTCAACACGGAGCTAGAGAAGTGGTGGACCGGATCTACAAAGGTTGTATTTCCATTCACTTAGTAGTTAAGTTGTTAACTTGCTTGTAGTTTCGCCTATCCTCTAGTTAACGATCGCATTAGGGTTTCTCGGCACCGGAAAAATTTGAATTGGACATGATTGATCAGTTGTTGAACCTCATGGATGTGCCTAGGAACCCTACAACAAGAGCCTTATCAGTTCCAAGCATTCCTCACAGAAGAGATGATGAACGACGAGCTAGCATAGGTTCACACAGCTGACATTATATTCAGCGATGAAGATCTCCTCCTCGGAATGTGTGAGCATAATCGCCCGTTACACATCACCGGGTACTGCCACGACATTAAGATATGCAAAATCCTTGTCGACAACGGATCCTTCGTCAATCTTCTCAACGTGAAAGTGCTGAATGAGATTTGCATGAACGTTCAGCACTTGGCCCGAGACAAAATTACCATCCCCGGGTTCGACTCACGGTCGTCACGGATGCTTGGGTCCGTAATACTGACGTGACGCTTCGGGTTGCTTGTCACTAACATCAAATTTCATGTCATTGACGCCAAGACTTGCTATAATGCTCTGCTCAGCAAGCCTTGGTTACATGAGTACAACGTCGTCCCTTCTACACAACATCAGTGTTTGAAGTATTTCAAAGACGGCTTGGAATACACCGTTATAGGAGAACTAAACACGTTCCCCGTAAACGGGGTCTGAAAATATGAAGACGCAAAGTACTTCTTACCAGACTTCGAAAATAAGGAAAGGTGTCATAAGCCGGAGGATAAACAGAAGTCTGTTGCCATCATCCCGATCTTTGGGAGCGACACCGAGGAAGATGAAGAAATTGTCTACTCAAGGCAACCCCAAGACAACAGGCCCGGACCATCTACTCGTATTACAGTCTTTGGTAGCGACTCTGAAGACGAAGCTAACTCCATTTTCTCCATCCGCCCGTAAGTGCAAATCCTCGCCAGAGCGGTTCAGAGCCTGCAAATCACAATAGCTCCCCCCCGGCATTATAAAGAACTTGATCCGCTCGATACATATAGCATACAGGAATTATAGACTTTCTACGTGCCTCCCAGGCGAAGAGGTGAAAAGGCGATCCTCTTCTACCAATCTACAGAGACCAGAGTAGAGAAAGAAGTCTTGTATAGTGCCGATTTTACACTTGATAGGCTTCAATCAATCCGTCTGCCAAGATACTACGCGGATATATTGAAAAGGCTATTAAGATGCCAAGGTATACCTTTCGAACAAACTGTTCGACAAGCCCATTTCTATAAAAAGATTTGGGATATCCCTGGGACCTAGCGAAAGATGCCCAATGGGAAGATGGAAACAACCGGGCTTGGATACGTTCGGTCCAAGAAATGGGAACGATTCTACAGCTACCGCATCATAAAAAACTTTTGTGAAGAAGAGAACGCTCTTCCAAATAGCTGTGACGTTGAAACAGAATGAGATCCCGCTCTAAGAACGTTAAGCCCATCGTTTGAAGAATAAGTTAACAAGCTAATAAAAGAAGCCGGTCAAAAGATTCGGGATAACCACAGTCCCCTTGAAGACTGTAATGCCCTTCATCCTTAGCCAGCTGTACGTTCTCGTCTCGAAGGAAAATCCCGAAATAAAGGCAAAAACAGGGCGAAGAAAGCAAACAACGCTCGAAAACAGTAAAACGGATCTAAGAAGCCGTACAATCGAGGAAAAGCCAGCTGGAATCCGTCCTTTATGAGAAAGATGGGCCGGGAATACTCTTTCCCTCAAGACAAGACAAGGAAAATATCCAGCCTTGTCATAAAGCATCAAATGATGACGCTCCCGGAGTCTCGGCACCCCGAACAAATAAACGAGGTCCATCACCCGGATTAATGCTCCTACCATCGAGCAATAGGGAATACCCTTGAAGACTGCTTCACCTTCAATGACTGGGTAGAAGATCAGTATCAACGATGCAAGTTTGCTTTATCCGATAGCTGGAGGGTAACCCCGCCGTAAAAGCATGAGCCAAAGAGGAACTATACTGCGAGGATAGGACCAACTCAACACCAAGAATGGAAGCGAACTCGTACCTGCCACGTGATAACACTCTCAACGGTGGGAGGGCGCGAGACTATGGATGGCCTCTTCAGGTGCTTCGCAAATGAAGACGAGGACGAGGAGATCTCAAAGTTTCCACCAGCACTAAAAGAGCTGGAATACGGGATACACACTACGGCGGACAACCTAAGGAAAATTGACTTAGGCGCGGAAAACGATCCGAGGCCAACGTTCGTCTGTGAATTGCTAAAAAAAGGCAACCACGTTAAAAGACGTGCTCATGCAGTATAAAGACTGCTTCTCATGGAACTATTCCGAAATGCCGGGTTTAGATCCAAAGGTAGCAGTACATAACTGGCCATATCGCGGGACATAAAGCCAGTCAAACAGGCGCCAAGAAGAATGTGGCTCGAACTTGAGATGAGTATAAATACTGAGGTCAAGAAACTAATCGACTCCGGTTTCATCCAAGAAGTTCAATATCCCGACTGGATCGCACATCTGCGTGGACTTTCGGGACCTCAACAAAACTTGCCCGAAGGATGACTTCCCAGTACTTTTTACCGAGATGATGATCGATAACACGTCTACCCATGAAGTCTTCTCCTTCATGGATGGATCTTCAAGATACAATCAAATAAAAGTGCATCCTGACGACCAAAAGCATACCGCCTTTCGGACCGCATTGGGCATATTCTGCTATAAAGTGATGCCCTTCGGTCTGAAGAACGCTGGCGCTATCTACCAGAGGGCCATGATGAAGATCTTTGATGACCTCATCCATGAGATTGTCGAATGCTACATCAACGACCTTGTGATAAAAGCAAATCGTACGAGGAACATTGGGAATATCTAAACACAGTGTTCCAACGTTTTCGGAAGTATAATCTGAATATGAACCCTTTAAAATGCGCGTTTGGAGTCTCCTCAGTCAAATTCCTAGGATTCATCATACGACACCGGGGTATCGAAATCGATTCTTCAAAAATCAAGGCGATTATGGGAATGCCCACGCCAAGGACCCTCAAACTGTTGCGATCTCTTCAAGGAAAGCTCGCGTATTTCTAGCAGTTCATAGCCAACCTTTTCGGAAAATGCCGTCCCTACAGTCATCTAATGAAGAAGGGGATCCCGTTCATTTAGGATCAAAAGTGCCAAAATGCACTAGAAGAGATCAAACAATACCTACAAAATCCGCCAGTATTGACCGCTCCGGTTAAAGGAAAACCCATCATCTTGTACACAACGACCCTTGAAGGTTCTCTAGGAGCGCTATGGGCACAGGAGAACGACCAGGGAAGGGAGAGAGCTCTGTACTGTTTGATTCGATTTTTCCTGGGAGCAGAAAAAAATTATTCCCCCATAAAAAAACATTGCATGGAACTGATCTTCGCGATAACGAAGCTATTACGCCTTGGCACATGAGGTCCATCTCATATCAAATGTGAATCCTATAAAATATATGATGTCATGGGCCATACTAACAGGAAGGCTTGCTAAATGGGCCCTCCTCTTGATGGTGTTCTCGATAACGTATCGACATCTCAAAGCAGTGAAAGGCCAGGCCATCGCCGACTTTCTTGCCGAGCATCCGATACCAGCCGACTCCCCCTTAAATTGCGATTTTCCGGATGAACATGCATTCGACACAATCGAAGGAGAGAAGGAAGAAAATGATTCCCAATGGGAACTCTAATTCGACGGAGCATCTTCCTTGAAGAGGCGAAGGCAAAGCACCCCTTAATCAAAACCGGGGTGGGCCTTATCTTCGTGACTCCGCAAGGATGGATACTGCGCTACACCCTCTCCTTAACGGAGCCAAGGAATAATAATGAAGCCGAATATGAAGCTTTGATAGTGGGTCTTGAGATCGCTGTCGACATGGGAATCAAAGACCTCCTCATATATGGAGACTCCCAGCTGATCGTTAGCCAAGTAAACGGTGATTATCAGACATGCAAGCCAGAACTGATAAAGTATGGCAAAAGAGTGCAGCAATTGTTGACACAAATCCCCTCCTACATCTTGGAGAGTATACAGCGTGCGGAAAACAGCAAGGCTGATGCATTGGCCAGATTGGCTAAAGAACTGGCCGACGAAAACTTCGATGACGTAAAGATCATCGTGCAAAGCCGCCGGGTTCTCGCACCAACAAAAATGTCTTCGGGAGACTTAACAGAGACATCCGAAGGAAAAGAAACGACCGAACAAGTGACCTTTCAAATAAGGGACAAAGAAAAGGTCAACGATTGGAGGGAAGTCTTCATAGACTACTTCAAATCCCAACAAATGCCCAAAAATGCATCGTCTAGACATCAGCTCATGAAACGAGCTCTGTCCTTCGCCTTCATCAATGATACTCTATATAAGAGATCGTTCGACTGTCTATGGCTAAGATGCTTGGGGCCGGAGGAAGCAAAGAAATTTGTCCAAGAAACTCACGACGGACTCTGTGGTTCTCATCAAGCTGGGCCAAAAATGAAGCTGAAGATCAAAAAAATGGGTTATTATTGGCCCACGATGATTTAGGACTGCCTTGAATATGCGAAGCAGTGTCACTCGTGCCAAATACACGGGGACTTCATCCACCACCATCCAAACCCGCTACACCAAACAGTAGCTAGCTGGCCATTCGAAATGTGGGGAACCGATATAATCGGCCCCATCAAACCAGCATCGTCCAAAGGACATCGGTTCATACTGGCAACAACCGAATAATTTTCTAAGTGGGCAGAAGCAGTACCACTAAGGGAGGTGAAGACAGAGAATATCTTCTATTTCTTCAGGACACATGTCATCTATCGGTTCGGCACTCCGTGACGAATTATCTCGGATAATGGGCCATCCTACAGAAGCCATAAAATCAGCCGCTTCGCATAACAGCATAAGATAGATTGGAGATACTCTTCAGTCTAAAATCCTCGTGCCAACGGTCTAGCTGAAGCTTTCTACAATACCTTGACAAAGATTATAAAGAAAACGGTGTCTGGAAACAAAAAAGACTGGCACGAAAGGCTACATGAAGCTCTCTGGGCATACCGAACAACGTTCAAAACGGCCACGAATACAACACCATACGCGTTGATATTCGGCACGGAAGCAGTGCTTCCCCTAGAAATAGAACTCCCTTCTCTACGAGTAGCGGTTCGATATGAGCCGACAGATGAAGAAAACGCTCATCTTCGGCTTGAGGAGCTCGATGCCCTCGACGAAACTCGCCTTAAAACACAACAAAACCTGGAGGCTTATAAGGCAAGGATGACACGGTTATACGAAAGACTGACTAGGCTGAGAACATTCCACCAAGGCGAGCTCATGCTAGTCGTTAAAAGACCGATGATCCCTAATCGTGCAAAACGGGGGAAATTCGAGCCGAACTATGAAGGCATGTACATCATAAACAAAGTCTACCAAGGTAGAGCCTACCTGCTCATGGATATGCATGGCGAATGACCCTTCCGGCCAATAAACGGCCGATTCCTTAAAAAATACTACGCTTGACGAATCATGACTTAGGTCTATGATAGATGACGACGCTTGTGTCCGCTCGCTATCTTCCTGAGTCAGGACTCTGAGAGTAGTATAAAAAGAAGCTCCATTGAATCAAACATGGCGACAGCGGACCGAGATGTCCTTAAGCTAAAACTTCGTCTCAAATATGGAGACATCGGACCGAGATGTCCTTAAACTAAAACTTCGTCTCAAAAAAGGTAATACCGGACCGAAATTTCCCTAAACTAATATTCGCCTAAAAAACGACGATAACGGACCGAGACATCCTTACACTAAAAATACATCTCAAACATGGCGACAATGGACCGAAAAGTCCTTAAACTAAAAATTCGCCTCAAACACGGTGATAATGGACCGAAACGTCCCTAAACTAGCGAGTCGCCTCAAATACGGCGATATGCTATCTTGAGATCTATATTGCAATCGAAGTCCCAACGGCGAAGGCCGCAACTCAAGTCCCACTGGCTACACAGCTACTCCAGCGGTGAAACCATCCCCAGTCCCACTGGCAAACAGATGGGTCACTAAAAACGGTATGTCCACAAGCAAAACGGGTACAGATGAAAATCCGAAAGGGTGCCGTGAGTAAAAACAGCAGGATTACTGGCGAGCTTGTGAAAACCCGGAAGGGCGCAATCTCGTAAAAAAAACGGTATGTCCACAAGCAAAATGGGCACGGATGAAAAACCGAAAGGACGCCGTGAGTAAAAATAGTAGGATTACCGGTGAGCTTGTGAAAACTCGGAAGGGCGTAATCTCATAAATTTTTTTTACACTTACGAGATCCTTTCGACTCGTTTGGGAACCTCCCTATGAGACCCTTACTGCTCACAGGATTCAAAAGCTTTAAGCTACAGGGATGCAAACATGTTCTTAAGCCGTCATATTCCCCAAGTTGCCCTACAGGCGGTCCAATATTGACTCTTGTATACAATCCACGAGCACAAATAAAAATTTCCCCATCAAGTTCCACCAATGGCGAAAAATGTCCCCACATGGCGAACGAAACTTGTAAGTTCTCTCGACTTATAAGGAGAAAACACTCTTGGAAGATCCTTATGACTTACAAGAGAAAATATTACTTGGGAATCCCTACAATTCCTAACGAGAAAATACACCTACGAGATCCTCACGACTCGTAGGGAGAAATAACTTTATGAGGCCCTTACGGCTCATAAAGTCAAAAAGTCTTAGTCGGCAGGATATTAACCATGTTTACTAAGCCATCTTTGTTCAAATCGATAAAGGCAAATGATGATTCGCTCCTGGCAACATTCCAGTTGTAACGATGCTGATGTCTAAACAGGAGTCAAACTCCAAGTCATTTCATGGCAAATGATGATTCGCTCCAGGCTATATTCCAGTCGTAGAGATACTGATGCCAATGTTGGTATCAGATTCCAAACTCGCAATAAAAAAACAGCAGCGAGTAGCAAAAAATATGCATATAAAAACAGCCGAAATGTTTGGGCAACTCGCAATAAAAAAATAGCGAGTAAAAATAAAAAAAAAATAGCCGAAATGATTGGGCAATTGCGACTTTCGCGATATGAAAAGATGAAAAGATCGAGCATCGCGGCAATAAAAAATAAAATAAAATAAAATTTCCTCTGCCCTGCAAGTATGTCCATATTGACTCTTGTATACGATCCATGGGCACAAATGAAAGAAAGGGAACCGTATTTTCCCACCAGGCTCCGTCAAAGGGAGAGCCAAATCTGGACGGAAATATCTACAGCCTAGAGATCAACTCGACGTTCTTCTCATTCCAACAGGGTGCGGATGCGACGTTAACGAAAGCTCCAAGGAGCCAAATAAAAAAAGAGTGACGGCAAAATCCTAACTCCAGCTCGACGTGCTTTTCATGCCAACAGGAAGCAGATGCAACGTCAACAAAAGACCCAAGGGCCAAAGAAAAAATAGAGCCATGGCAAAATCCTAACTCCAAGTCTTGACA
The DNA here is from genome assembly GCA_030015575.1 of Agapanthus africanus. NCBI lineage: Eukaryota > Viridiplantae > Streptophyta > Magnoliopsida > Asparagales > Amaryllidaceae > Agapanthus > Agapanthus africanus. Next base: position 15,985,077 of record JASDDO010000014.1, read on the forward strand.
GTTCATGTACAACTCAGAGACTATCTCGGCGTTCATTCTCAGTGCAGACGCAACGTCAACAAAAGACCCAAGGGTTGAAACAAAAAATAGAGTAACGGTAAAATCCTAACTCTAAGTCTCAACGGCACATATACAACCTAAAAACCATCCCGACGTTCCTCCTCGTTTCAGCAGGATGCGAATACGGTTATCAAATGAAACTGGAGCAATGGCATATTCCTAGCTCTGGACTTCAACTGCGATACATACATCATAGAAGTCTTACAGATGTCTACCTTACTTCAGCAAAGAATCGGCGCGACATCGTCAAGACAAAAATGAAGTAACGACATATTTCCAGCTTTGGGTCTTGAAGGCAACTCATGTAAAGCGTAAAAGACTATCGGAGATCATCCCACACCAATGTGGAGTGGTTATGACTCATCGGGGCTCCAAATTGAGCCTAACCTCAAGTAAGAAGCGTCATGGAAAAATCCTAACGCTGCCCTTCCGACGGTAATATAACCTAAGACGATTACTTGAAGACGTCTTGTCCGACCCTCGAAGGGATCAGAGACACGACAGTCGCGGGGTAACTCGAACACCAGCTTAAAGACTGTATATCAAGGAATACATCAGCCAACGCGACGGTACCACGGACTTAAAACCTTAGTACCACAAACTTATCGGACCTCTGTCGTAAAGAATGGAGGTTATCTGTATATAACGTTAGGACAAGTTTGCCTGTAAACCCAAGGGAGGTAAACTAAATAAACTCCGAAATGAGTACATAAACTAGAGACTCCGAAACGAGTGAATAAACTACAAACTCTGAAATGAGTACATAAACTACTTTACGCCAAGTCAAGACATCAAGAAACAGAAAGGCGCAACCCATGGGCCCAGGGTTCAGAACTACATTTCTTAAGGATCGAGATCTAAGAAGACGCTTGAATCCGCTCGCTATATTCTCATATCAAAATTCTAATAAAGGTCGTGTGTGCCAGCTAGAAACCGGCCAAACGCTATGCATCATTTCAGTCCAATGTTCACCTATGTTTGGATGCATGCATCAGAAACTTCTAAAGATTAAAATACAAAATATGTGTACAGAGGTAGGATGCCCATATGAATATGTGCTGGGGATGAAACGTTCAGTGGTCGACATTATTTTTATTTATGGGATCAGAGATACAAGGATTAACAAAACAATATATAAGATTCTCTAATTCCCTCTCTGCCTTCTTCACCATGTCGAAGCGGCGATTTTCGTGAGGATTCGCTCCCCAGCGCCATGCTCATCAGCGAAGGCAGATATGATGGCCCGCTGAGCCCGTATTTGTCTTAGTAGACGAACCGAATAATCCTTTAAAGGTCGGGTAATCAAAAAAGCCTCATGAAAGCACTTGATCTTGTCCTCCGCCACGTCGAGTATCGCCAGAGTCATCTCCGCTGGATGAGGAGGGATGTCAGCAAGTACAGACGAGAGGATCGTCCGAAGCCAAATGGAGCCGATAAGAAGAGGAGAGCCCTTAAGAGCCAGAAGCTCATACATCATCTTGTCACATTGGTCATCAGTGAGAACGGGATCCGCTAAACGCGCAGCAAAACGAGGGACGATTCCCTTGATAGGTGCCTCCCACGGTTGCCGACGAGCATGTGGACGATTGCAAGCCATAACTCTTGGTGTGTTAAAAAGTGGTTCTTTCCTTGTGAAAGAAGGGGGAAGCAGAGCTTCAGATTATAAAGAGGAGCATTCAAGTCTAGGCATAGAAAGTGTGGTGCATGGTGGAGCTATTCCCAAGGCCCGACAAAAAGGGCATGGGAAAAGAAAGAGTTAACTCATGGGAATTAGAGCAAGGAGGTGAAACGACTCCATCCGTAGCGCCTCACGTGCACGATACGTGAATGCCCGCATTGATTCTTTCCGGGACTAGAGCGGCGCCTCACGTGCATAACATATGAGTGCCGACGCTAGTTCAGGATTAAAATCTTCAGCAGCGCCTCACGCGCATGACACTTGGGCACCAACAACGGTTTTTATATATGTATAACAACACTTCATGTGAGACACATATGAGCATTGGCATAAAGAGAAAAAGGAATTTTGTCATTCATACTTCGAAGAAATTTATACATTAGTGATAAAAGGAAAAAAAGAAACAACAATAAAAAAACATCATCAAAGTGTTTACAACGGCAAAACACTGAATCCCGGACACGGATTCAGGAACTTGGAAGAAAGTCTGAGTAAAGTGCTTACGGCTTCTTTGGCCATTTTCTTATGTATTTTCTCACGAATGCAAGCGTCAAGATCCCCACAAATATCGTCCGTCCTTTGGTATGTGGATATTATCACCGTCTGTTGGAAGACGCGATGCAAAATATCGACAAGATTATCTCTTCTCTTCTTTGAGATCAGGCTCATCAGATATACTGAATGCACTTTATTTTCTGCATCATCAAGCGCCTCAAGTGGCATAGCCTCGTCAAGCTTAGGAATTGCTTCCCAGATCGACCCAATGATAATGTTCAAGAGAGTAGAACGGCGTGTGAGTAACCGACCGTTGTAGTTGTCAAAACGACGCATCACCTCAGCACATTGGGCGTCGGTAAATTCTTGGACTTGACAACGGCCCTGGATGCGAATGTCCTCGTAAGAGATAATCTCTTCGAGATCGTAAAGCCGAGAAGCCATAATATCTGGAAAAAAAAATCAGTAAGGGATTAGCAATCAAAATGATGAGGAAAGCACTCATTATAAGAATCTAAAAAGATTCTCATTTAATGAAGAATCTCATTAAACTGTGGAGTTAAACTCCCAATACCCTCATAAAATGTGCTCCACAACAGATTCAAATATGTGAAAAGGGTATTAAAACCCTAAAACAATGCCCAAGAACAAAAGGGGAATAAAATCCCTAAAAGTCTTTGGGTCTCTCAGAGCTAAGCTCTGTAAGATGGAATTAAATTCCTTTAATAATGGGATTAAATCCCAGAAACCACCATGGTGGGTAAACAGAGAAAATGGAATTAAATTCCAAGGATCCTCAAAGATCGGTGATAGGGAAAACCCTAAGAGGAGAACTAACAATCTTTAAGACCCCAGAGTCTACTTAAAAGAATTTTTTTTTAGATCACTAAGAGATCAGTTCAAGAAAAGAGCAGAGCTCTGTTGATGGATCTAAAATCCAAGGCAAGAACGAAAAGTGTTTTCTAAGAGGTGAATGCCGTTTATGATTCTTACCCAAAAGAAGTGTTTGCAGAGTTTAACTCTGAAATGCTAGGAAAGAGAACTAAGCTCTGGAAAGAGAATTGAATTCTCAAGGAAAGAATTAGAGAGGAAGATGAAGAAACAGTGGTCATCTAAGGGGCCAAAGGCCCCATTTATAAAAAGTGATGGGGAGCGGTTCATCTTCCCGTTCCCCTAGGCAATCCAATGGTTGTAAGGATGGACAACGTTGCACTCACATGCAAGCCACGTGAGAGTAATGCTGGGGGCATTTGTTCCCTCATAAAAAGAGAGAAAAGAGGAGAAAATTTCCTACTACTCAAGTCTCACCTATTAAACACGTGAGCGCCTAAATGCAAAGCATATAGGCGTGCAGTTGTTCCCGCCAAAAATTTTGGCTCAAAAATTGTTGTTCCCTTATAAAAATAAAGGAAAACCTCCACCTGTTAAACATGTGCATCCACATGCAAAGCATGTAGGTACCGCTTCAGACAGGATTAAATCCTTGAGCGCCTCACGTGTTTCCCATGTGAGCGCCAGCACCAGCTTCTGTTAGGATTAAATCCAATAGTGGAGCCTCACGTGGAACACACGTGTGCGCCGGCGTGCAAAGCACGATAGTGACTATTTATAAAAGAATTAAATTCTTAGGCGACGCCCATGTGCATAGTACATGGACGTCAGCGCCCAAATTAAAGAAGGTAGAATTAAATTCTACTCTCTGGTGAACAGAGCCGTTGGATCAAAGATCCAACGGAGATGAAAAATCATTAAGATACAGGACGAAAACATCCCCCAAATTGGATCATAGAATAAAATTCTATTCTCTCAATCTTTCTAAACAAGAAAGATTGCCTTCTGTAAAACAGATAACCGGTGGATTAAAAATCCAACGGTGATTAAAAATCACCGTTTTCCAGAATAAATTCTGTATAAGGGAAAATATTTCCCAAATCTTGTTAAAAACAAGAACAGTATCTTCTGTAAAAACAGAAGTCCTTGGATTAAAGATCCAACGACGGGTAAAATTCCCCAAATCAATTCTTAGACAAATTAAATCGATTGGGATCTCTCAATGAGAGATTTTCTCAGAATTAAACAAACTTCTCTCCACTATATAAAGAACCCGAGACTTCAAGTCTCACGAGGGGGGAGAGACACACAGAGAGAGAGAGAGGAGACAGAAGTAGAGACAGAAAAAAGAGAATTTGATTCTCAGCGAAGATTTGTTTCTTTAGAACATACTGGGTAAAAAGAAGAAAAAACACAGAGATTGTTCTATCACTTCTTTGCTTTTATAAGGGTTTAACCCTTCATACAAGAACTTAGTTCTTCCTCTTGTTGAGATCTGCAGAAGCAGATCTCCCCACAAGTTGAGAATTTAATTCTCATCGAGGAGATTCTGTCATGAAGATTCAAAGCCTAGGGGAAAGAACCGAGTCCAAAGAATTTAATTCTTACAAAAACATATGGAAATTTTATTCCTCTGAAAACTAGGGTTTAATCCTATATAAAGAATTTGATTCCTGCACAAACAAGAGGAGAACTTGATCCCTCAGACGATGATAATAATCTGAGACCTTCCAAACCCAAATTCTAATGACTAGAAATGTCATGAGATCAAAATCTCCAAGAACACAGAAGAACAGGATGGTGATTCGTCAGTGTTTAACACTATAACGAGACCTCATGTGTTTTCCACGCGAGTGCTTCTAATGAACAAAAATAAAAGGCCGGGACTACCTCACGTGTTTCCCACACGAGTGCTTAAAAGAAGAGCAAGGAGCGCTTCCTAAGGCAAGTCACGTGTTTTGCACGTGGCCCCCAACCAAGTGCTTAGCACTTATATAAAAAGGGGAATAAAACCCATATTTGGCGCGCCTCACGTGTTTCACACGTGAACGCTACGAGAACCAAGTCCTTAGCACTTATATAAAAAGGGGGAATAAAACCCAAAGAGCAGAGCCCATATTTGGGGTGCCTCACGTGTTCACATGTGAGCGCCTCCAGAGTTCAGTGTTTAACACTGATTCAGCGCTTCACGTGAGATACATATGAGTGCTGCATATACCAGTGCTTAGCACTTTTGGGTAACTATGGAGACCTAGACCTAACCCAAATTGACTAAGTTTTCCCTAGGTCAAAACCTCTTCGATTTCTAATCAACCGAGCCCCCCTGTGCTCATGATTCTTAAAATTGATCTTAGTCTTAAACATGACTAATGATCTTTCAACTGATGATATCCAAAATAATATTCATCCCATATCTCCTAAGATAATATTAGTCTCAAAAATGACTAATGACTCTTAGGTCCACAGCAACCCCCATTTCCCTCAAATATGGGATTTGTTTTAAGGGTACATCTCTTCACACCACTGATATATGTCGTTGTGATTCTTCAACGTCTTCGGAAAGGTGGCGGGTCCCGACAACAAACAACTCTTTGGTGCACTTCCAAATTGACGTGCATACCTCAAACTGGATTGTGCCCCAAATTAGGCACGTTCCATATCTCCACTGTTCGTTCTGTCACGTAACAAATACACGTGCGCACAGGACGAATGACGGACCGAAACATCCCTAAACTAATATTCGCCTCCAAAATGGCGATAATGGACCGAAACTTCCCTAAACTGATATTCGCCTCCAAAATGGAGATAGGGGACCGAAATGTCCTTAAACTAATATTCGCCTCCAAAATAGCGACAAGGGACCGAAATGTCCTTAAACTAATATTCGCCTCCAAAATGGCTATAGGGAACCGAAATACCCTTAAACTAATATTCGCCTCCAAAATGACGATAATGGACCGAAACGTTCTTAAACTAAAACAATAGAGCACAAATGCTCTTTTGTTAGATCTGAAATAAAAATGATCCTAAAACCTTGTTAAGTGGATCTTAGTCTCAAATTGGACTAATGTATCCTTAACAAAAACAAATCGAGCCCCAAATGCTCACATACATTTAAGTGGATCTTAATCTCAAAATAGATTAATGGTTCTTAAATAAAAACCCCAAATCTAAAATATACGGATTTGGACTAATCCACACCCTACGGGAGACAACATAAATTAGTCTCCGTATAAAATCCACGGGCAACCTAAACAAACAAAAACACACACGACATGAAGTGAACATCCGGAGCAGGAGAAAGTGGTTATCGCGATGCGGTAATATAATTAACTGCAGGGGCTTGCGTCTGCAGGGAAGAGCATCCCCACAATCAAAAACCCCTCGTAAACGAGGGGGAATCTGATAAAGTCTACTATAACGGCCGCATACGTCCAAACCTCCGATATACGGTACCATAAATCAACTTGGTATCTTCGGAGAGGTGGATGGATAAATCCAAATAGCATCTGCCTCCAGAATTCAGGCAGGACGATCCATCCCGGTTTCTTCCCTATTTTCGGCGGTGAACAGATTCTGGCATGCCCGGTGGGACCTTTTCCTTTTTCCACTCCACACTTCATGTGTCGTGTTTCGCGAACAAATCGCAGTTTTCTATGCTTGCCCTTGGATTCGAGATACTAAGATTTAGTGTCTTGCTCCTTGCAGGAAAAAGGTCAATGGCTTCCAGCTGCACAAACTGCAACAGCAACTCCTGCTCCGCCCCAACTAGGGGAGTGACTTACGGGCCCAATGCGGCCTCTATCTTTTCAATACCGGTAGGACAGGTAACTCAAGCCACCACTGGATTGTTCTTCGGGACCATGCTCCCGCCAGTGAGTTTTAGCGCCCCAGTTCCACTACAGGAAGCTCCTAAGAAGTCAGTGTTCGATCGAGTTGCAACCACCACGGCCCCTCTTCACGGGTCGTCCAAGTCTGTCAACTCAGTCTTCAACAGGCTAAGCCAAAGCTCAATTGGGCCCACAAAGAGGCTCGCGGTTCCTAAAGAGGTTATCCCAAAATGGATAGTCCTCCCAACTCCTCTAGCAGGTGAAGTCGTCAAAAGTGATTTCCCTACCAGAAAATCGGCCTTCAAAAGATTGGTCGTTCCATGTCAACGGACGTCAGTCTTCGACAGGCTGACACCAATAGTAGCTCCTCATCAAAGCCGGGGGCATGACAGAGCCGCTTCCACAACTGAGGTGGTCCCGTCTGCAAGAAACGCTCGACGCCGCTACTGGCGCCGGATGAGAAGAGATGGGGGCAACTCCCCCTCTGTACTTCTTCCACCAGCTCCAATGGTGGAAGTTGACGCTGCTGTTCCAACCGGAAACGACTTTGATCTACTTAGGAGGGTGTGAAAGAACTCTCCAACCGTGGTGCTGAGGAAATCTCCCCCACCTGTTGAAAACATGACGCAGGCAAAACCGGAGCAGCCTCCTTAGCGGTTCTCTTCCCAAATCCATAGGGTCTGGCGGAAAGTCTAAGATTCTGTGATCGACAAGAACTATTCTCGCCGACTGAAGAAAATGAAGGCTCGCAAGAGGATGATCATCCCTCCGTCATACAGAGAGGGACGTCTTCAACATAGGTGCCTGTTACAATGGCTCCTTCAACTTCGACCTCCTACAAAAGGAGAAAGCCGGAGAAAATCCCACTGCCCGCGGCAAATTCCAAAGGCGACGGACCCAAACGCCCCAAGTCTGGGGCCATGATTGTGCACATAGTTTACATGGCTTCCGGGAAAAAGGAAAGCCATGCTTCCGTGGGTCATCGGCCGCAAACTCGATCGTTGAAAAAAGCTCAGGAGCAACAACAAAAGCTCCAGGAAATGCTGATCAAAATGTCAGCACTTACCGGGCAGAAAGAAAGCCCGGAATCGACATCTGAATAGCGTCAAGAGCAGGAGACCGATACAGAGTTCCTGCGAAGGGTGCTTGAAAGGAAGGATAAGGAGGCCGCAGAACAAGCTGCTAACATAAAGCATATGGCGCTTTTGTTCTCGGACATGGTTGGAATGATGATCCAGCCAGAACCTCCAGCCAAAGATCCACCGATAATCGTCGAGGATGACAGAGGGGAAACATCAAACTCTCTTTCGGCTTTATCAACAGCTAAGGAGGAAACAATCTCCAAGGCTGCTCTGGATGACTATATAGCTCAACAAATACGAGCTCATCAAGAGAATGAAGCGGCTGGCCAAACTGTCAAAACTGGGCAACCGTATCCAGGCTGGTATGACCAAATCAAGTACCCGCCGAGATATATGATCCCTAAGTTCCATGTGTACAAGGGGACAGGAAACCCACACCAACACGTCGCACAATTCAGAGCTTTGTGCGGCAACACTGGAGGCGACGTAAAATTGTTGCTTCGCCAGTTCGTTGGTAGCCTGTCAGAGACAGCCTTTGAATGGTACTCCGAGCTCCCAAATGACTTCGTAAAGACATTCATAGAGATGGAGCTGCTGTTCACACAGCGGTTCGCCAGCGCAAGAGTGCGCACCCCGATCACGACATTAATCAATGCGAGGGTGAAGTCAGGAGAAACCTGGGTCCAATACGCGATCCGGTGGCGGAACCTATGCTTAAAATATGAACAACGCATCAAAGAATCTCCTGCCATGACCATGTTCATTAGGACCCTCGATCTTCAAGTGACCGTGTCCCAGTTCATGACATTCTTCAAGCTGACCACCTTCCAGGCTCTAATCGACAAATTGGCCCAAATGGACCAGATAGGCCACGGGTCCCCCTCCTCAAAAAATACTATGCCTAACGGGTTACGATTTAGGTCAATGATAGATGACGATGCCCGTGTCCGCTCGCTATCTTCCCGAGTCAAAACTTCGAAAGAAGTATCCAGAAGATCCGTTGCCTCAAAAATGGTAACAATGCACCACTACGTTCTTAAACATGTCATGGACCGAGATGTCCCTAAACTAACAATGGACCGGAATATCCTTAAACTAGGGAACCGCCTCAAACATAATGCATCGCCCTAAATACGGCGATATCCTCTCTTGAGATCTATATTGCAATCAAAGCTCCAACGGCGAAGACTGCAACTCAAGTCCTATTAGCAAACCGATGATAAACAAAAAAAATCTTGTGCACCCCCGGCACCCCGACTTGGCCGGCACCGCCGGCCGGACTCGGCCAGACGGCCGAGTCCCCAACACCAAAAATTTCTCTCTTGGGCTTCCCCACTCCCCTGCACACTCCATTTAATGGGATCGGTTCCAGAGAGTATTTTAACACCTATTTACTACAATTTTTAATGAATTTCCTACATTTTTACATTTTTTTAAAACCCTACACCTATCCTAACCCTAGCCTAACCCTATAAATACACCCCTACCCCCTACCCTCTCACCCCAAAATTCTGAGCCCACTCTCTCAAAATTTCAAGAATCTTGTGCACTTTGAAAACGAGCTCGAGGCGAAGCTCCGACGAATTCCCGGCGGAACTTCCGGCGATCGTTTTAGGAACTACCGGCGACGACGCAACACATCGACGATTCCTCTACTTCCCTCTCACTCTCTTGTGTGATCTAAAATGCTTAAGTCTCATTTTCTATCTATTTCTTCTATCTAAAAAATACGGATTTACAAAACCCGACGGAATCGGAACAAATCCGATTTCCGATTCGGTTTCTTCATAAAACTCCACTTCTCGTTAATACAATTGTGCTTAAACTCCTTCATGTTGACCATTAAACACTAATCAACCAAATTGATCAAGTTTCATTTCATAAAATGATGGCTATTTCAATTTATCATATTTTTCACTTAAATACCACATTGTTTCAATTCTATATTTAACCCCATTAAACTTGCTATACCTTTAAAGTAAATCATGAGGTAACGACCTACCTCCTCACACATTTACATACAACCTAACACGATACCCTCGAGAACTCAGAATACGGAAAACAAACATTTTCATTTAAATACCCTTTACTTAATAAAACCATTTCTAAAAGATTTAGTATTGATACACTTTTTAAATAAATACCACTTATTATGAAACTAGGATAAGTTGTGGACATCAGTCGTTTATCTAAACCTGACTTTGTGGTGTCTAGGCTAGTCAAGTGAGAAAGGTAACTTTAAAAGGCCCGTCTCACGGTAATTCGTGAACGGATCCCTCCTTTGTTCACTTGTACTTACCTTGCCACAATTGGCGGTGAAGAGGCGATTTGAGGCATCTCACAATTTATTGCTTTGGACCATTTAGAAATAGTCTAGTTGACTTAGGAGACCCTAGAACATAGAATACGGAAAATTGATATCTTTACAAATAAATACCACTTACTTCATAAAACCGTTTTCTAAAGGATTTAGTATTTATACAAATCTTTGCAAAGCGCCGCTACAACCCATTTTGGGGAACCCGTTCGGGATGGTGCGGATTATCGCACATCCTCGGGCTTAGTAGTGCGACATTCAGACCTCCGCAAGGAGCATTCGGTCTCGAAAGATTTAAAATACGCCATCTTAAGAAAATGAGATTTTTAGAATATAAAAAAATATATTAATGCGATATCAACAAAGGCTCCAAACAGCCAAATCAAATTGAAGCGACGACAAATTCCTAGCTTCAGGTTCTCGACGGCAAGTCATATAAAACCTAAGAGACTATCGGAGATCATCCCACACTAGCACGGAGTGGTTATGACTTATCGGGACTCCAAACTGAGCCTAACCTCAAGTAAAAAGCGACATGGCAAATTCCTAACGCTTTCTCTTCCGACGGTTATATAGCCTAAGGAGATTACTTGAAGACGTCTTGTCTAGCCCCCGAAGAGATCAGAGACACGACAGTCGCAGGGCTACTCGAACAGCAGCTTAAAGACTGCATATCGAGGAATAAATCAGCCAACGCGACTGTACCATGGACTAAAACCCTAGTACCACAAAACCTAACGGACCTCTTGTTAGTTATATGTATGCCCTAGAGGCCATTACTGTACATAGGATGTATATTGTAGTGGATGCTGGGACATATATAGGGAGGACTTTCTTGCTCGACATGATAGTATGCTATCTGGTTGCTCTTTACCTTAACGTGTACACTGATTGTCTCTCTGTTACATGTTGGTAAAGCCCTTAGGATGTGTACTTGACTACCCGGACTATGATACGGATCATACTAGTGGGGACATGGTAGTCCATAAGTACATTCTTCAAGGTCCCTAGTCGTGGGTGTATCGAGACGGGGCATCGATATACCAGAGTAGACTAGCGTATACCTTCTCGACCCATACAGATGGGCGATGGATGATCCCATATCCATTGGTGTTTGAAATCTGAGATGATATACGGGTGCTGAGTGGAGGCTGGGTACACTGGACGGACTCGCCGAGAACTCCCAGATGGTATTATACCTTACGTCAGATGGCAGTTCTCTGGTGACACTGGTACAGGTTAGTCTGTAGACCCGAGATCGTCATAGAGTCTTGTGTGATTCCCACTGTGCTTTGATTTCCACCTTACCACGTCCAAGAGGGCGTGCAAAACGGTGGTTTTTGGGTACAGTCCCGAATCACATGGAGGCAATGAGCGATAGGAAGGGATTCGTCTCTCCCGGTATAGGGAGTTGATGTTGCGCTGTGTTCGATTGGCTATAACCGGAAATCCCTGGCCAGGGTTGCTGAGATTTACTGGTAAGTGTTACCAGTAGTTTCTCGAACTGTTATAGACCTCATATCGACACGACTTATCGAGCTACTGGGGTCTGACGTTTACCACCCCTAGGCGAGATATGCGACATATCAGACGATCAGACCGGACTGTACGGTAAGTGTTACCGGTTGGATTCACAGGAGTGTGAGCAGGCTTGCTCATTGATCTTCTGATCGCTCAATACCCGGGTGGCCGTTATATTTAGCAGACCGCTTGCGGCTTGTGGGTGCTTGATATGATCATCACCCGCTGCCGGCGTATTGACGAGTCTTTAGAGTCCTACACAGAGGTTTCCTGGCTCAAGGGAAACGAAATAGGAGCGCATATGAGATATGTGCGGGACCAAGAATAATGCGTGTATGTGATACCGTATTCTATTCTCGCGATGAATGCATCGATTGGTTGTATGCGATATAACCTAGTTATCGAATTGAGGATTGATTCGATAAGTCGATACATTGGATATTAGTCGGTCATATGCGATATGACCGGATCGTTAAATCAAGTGTTGATTTAATGATTTAATGTATAATTATATATTTGATATATTACTTTACATTAACTAGTATTGGTTCACTTAAAATGAATTTTCTCACTTGATGTGCACATTGTTTATGTGATATATTTTTGTGCACTTGATTGTATCATGTTTGATGATACATGCAAGTTTGGGTGTATGTTTAGTTTAAACCATGTTTAACTGAATGGTTAGGGTTTTGTTATCTTTTCTTAACTATTTTATTTTATTTATTTATTTTTGGGAAAGAAAAGAAATGGTTGTTTCTTTTGTTTGTTTCCTTGAAGCTTAAAGAAACTTTGACCATTCTTGTTTCTTTCCTAAACCTAACCATTCACCTAACCCTAGTTTATTCTCTACACTTGTTAAACTAACCCAAGGTTGCATTATGATAAGAATGACTTGGATTTTCTTTTTTAAGATAATACTTTTTATTCTTTCTTCATCTTCATGTTCATCAAGCTTTTGATGAAAGCTTGCTAGCTTCAATGGTGACATGAGAAAAAGAGTGAGAAATCCAATTCTAAAGTGAACCCACTTCCTATTTCTTCATCCCTTACCACTTGCCATGTAGTATAGGGTGTTTTATTCACAAGTTTCATGACTTGGTGAAGGTGGAGCTTGATCTTGAGTTGCCTCGACGTAGATCATCTTCGGCATCGAAGTCGACGACCTAGCCCGATCATTTCTCCGACGAAACCGTCACTAGAGTCCGGGATCCGATGATCGCAGCGAGGGGACATCATCACGGAGCTAAGGAAGTGGAGGACCAGATCTACAAAGGTTGTATTTCTATTCACTTAGTAGTTAAGTTGTTAACTTTCTTTTAGTTTCGCCTAATCTCTAGTTAACGATCTAGTTTAGGGTTTCTCGGCACCGAAAATTTTGAATTTGACATGGTTGATGCCTTGTGAGACCTCATTCATGTGCCTAGGAACCCTACAGTGGTATCAGAGCCTAGCTAAAGCTTTAGGCGAAGTGTAGACGATGTTAGAAATCCGATCGAGTCACGAAACCCTAACCAAGACCACTCTCTGTACATTTTCTGAAAATGTGGATTTTTCCAAATTAAAAATAGCCAGAAAATTCAGAAGGGTTTTGTAGGAATTACTGTGAAATTCGTGGGCCCAATTCCATTAAACCGCCGCGGAACCGCGGCCGTACCCTAGCTTGGGCTGCGGTTCCGCGGCAATACAGTGGCTTTATCCTCTTCTGTTTGCACAGTAATTTCCATATTTAATTCCTCTGTCTTTTGGGTAATTTTAATTTATACTCAACAGTTGAGTTTTCTGGGTTGTATTGGGGACTCGGTGTTTCGATCGGAAAGTTTAACTCCGTCTATGTGTTCTCCGGATATTTTTAGAACATGTTAAAAGTTCGACCGGATATATATACCCACATTTTCCCCCTGCCCGGAAATTTCCAAGTGTTGGATTTTTCCGTAGTTTAATAACGTTCTAAGTAGTGCAAGTAACGCGATGGTCCCTCTAGATGACAACAAACCTTAACTCGATTATGTGACCGTCTTGAACTGCCCTTTGAACCTTAGGGTTTGGGGCAGTACGGCGTGCCACATGTGAGGCGTTGGCTTGACCCTTCTACGGCTGGACCGTTGGTACTGTGGCATGAAGTGGATGTTTTTAAACTTATTTCATGTGTTAAGCTGTTTCGGGAAAACTTGGGTGTTTGATATGTTCGATCGGAAAGTTTAATATTTTCTATTTATCTGGAATGTGATACAATATTTGGAATTCACAAGTAGTTATGAGATAACTAATATGAATGTTATAAACATAGCACTTTAGTCTCACTTGATCGGTTGCCACGGAATTTTGATGTGATCAAAAGTCCGTCGCAATCACGTAGCGTACGCGGATACTCGCCGGGTAAACTTAATAGACAACTACACCCCTTAGCCCCGACCAAGTGACTATAGGAGAACCCCGTCGCCGAAAGCATCCGTTCGGGTGCTCGCGGCAGCGGTGTTCCGCCTTGGTGCACTTCGTCGATGGCATCGGGGGTGCGGCTGCCTACTAAAGTTTGTGACGAGTATTCGATCAGGATGCCGGGGATCTTGTTGAATTGCCCGACTTGATATTGAAAAGTGTTTTCGATAATGAGACTAAAATGCGGGGTTTATAATTGTTAGGCATGCGATGTCTAAGTAATTCATTTGATTAGGCATGCGATGTCTAAGGAGCTTGCGGATTCCAACTATTGTAGTTTTACACTTTCTTTTCTGCGACCGTAAGTGTAATATGTGATATCGCCGGTTTCGTTGCTATATGTCAACGACAATTGGGATGCGCATATTTACTTACGTTGATGACATGTGGTTTTATGTGTTGCTGGATATGTTATATTGAATCGTCGTGTTTGAATAGCCGGGTTTTTTATGTGAGATAAGTGTTTTTCATTTTCATTCATGTAAAAACTTGTATGTAATATTCTTTTATTGGGGCACTTCCAGGTTGCGGAAGATGTCACCCTTTGTATATCATTTACTTTTCCGCACTAGGATAGACCCAAGGAGGGGAGCACAAGTAACCGAGTTCTAGAGTCCAGTGGGAGACCAACTCGAGGAGTCGAGTCTGGGTCTCCTAACTCTAGAATTGGTAGGGTTGCTTGCCGCTCTCGTAGAGGTCTTGGAGTGTGGGTTTGGCTATTCATCACGACCGTGGAATCCGTGTTTTATACTGGCTCGTATTGAAAACACGGACGTCCTAGTATATCCAATGTTTCATATGATTCTTCTGCTGCGATATCTGTGATGTGATTATTTGATGTTCTGTGATAAATACTGTATATAGTATATATGATATATTATATAGGCGTTACTTATGTTTTACACCCGTGCTAGCCCTGCCCCGCTCTGCCGTTAGTCACCTAACCTAACGGTGCACGAGGGGACATCGAGGCAAATGCGGATGGCATAAGTGTACGTCGTATTTATCTGTGATGTTTAGGTGACTTAAATGATGGGACTTCATTAATGTGATTAATGAAAGAAAAGAAACCTAAGATGTTGTGGAATCGAATTTTTCAAAATCAGGTAGCTACAGTTCTTGCTTTGCATCGCGGTGTTCCTTGTAGAACATCCTGCACCTTATTCGATAAGGAAAGGGCCGAGATCCCTTCACCGGGAGTGACCTCTTTAGCAATAACCGGCAGATGCTACACCCCTCGGTTTGTCTTTTGATCGCTTCTACAGTTTTTGCTTTGCACAGCGGTATATATGATATATCCTGCACCTTATTCGATGAGGAAAGGGCCGACGATCCCTTCACCGGGAGTGACCCCTTTAGCAAAACTAGAAAAGCCTCAAAAGTACTCCATTTTAAAATCATTTGATTCTACAACGATATCAAGTTCATTACGCAATAGGTTTTCCGAAAAACCTGTCGTAGCTCTCCGTCATTTCAGATAAGTACTATTTAGTATTCGTGCTGCGGTAGTTTGGCATGCGTCAAGGCATAGTGTACTGTAGCTAACTAGTGCTTATCTGCTTGCATACGATGCGATTGGATTAGGGTATTCACACGGTGTTGTTTGGCATGTTTCAAGGGTCGTGCGGGTGGGTTTAATTCAATCATGAAATGTACGGGTTGAACTTGACTAGCGGACTATGGGTTGTTTGGCATGCGTCAAGGTCATAGCACGCTAGGGGCAAAATATTATCGGGAATTTCAAGTGTTGAAATTTGCAATGAGATTGCATACCTTCTATAAGATAGTTGGATCCCGATACCCGCTGTGAGTAATTGTTACTCCTGAGAGAGTTTTACACATTACAATTAGCCGATCAAGTAGGTGTCTAGAAAGGTGTCAACGAGGTTACGCCTCTGGGGAAACGAGGTTTACTATAATTAGGTTCATGCGAAAGCACGGGGGACCTCCCTTAAAATACCGACACTGGCCTGGCTGAAAGATTGGCGAACTTGTAGAGTGTAATTAATCCCGGCTAGTCTTTCCTTTTAGGGTTTGAAGGAAGATTTGATAAAAACAGTGGGAGCCATCCTGATTAGATAAAATAAATAACCAATCTAATCTTGCAAGAGCGCACGCAGAGTGTTTTCTTTTCTCTCTCTCCAGGTAGCGACCATATCACGCCTTAATCAAGATAATAATATGGATGTATTGACCGAACCCGCTTGTTTTATTGAGCTGGGGAACGTTGGTCCCGCTCCAACTTATAATTGTTATAAGACAGAGCAGGATATGGGGGAATACCAGAATTCCTATGCCGCCCAAACGAAGAAAGTGCATATGATGCATCTCCTTCGGGTGTGTTCATTATACAAAACTGTTTCTCAGTATCCTCTGCATCCTGGGTATCTGATACCGGATCAGGATCCCAGATATGTAATCTGTTACATAGGGCTACAGAAAGGCAGAGAACTGAGAACGGGTGATAGGTTTCATGAGACAGAGAACGGGGCAAGTGTTGCAGCCAAGTCTGTTGGTCACTGTCACCCTGTATTACCAGTGCATTGATTCTGGACGAATGTTATTCGATACCGAACCTGATATACAAAATCATATCAGTCTCTTTATTAGTAAAGAAATGATAAAATTTTGTATTGTTGGATAATGTTTTGAACATTTCCTATTTCAAAAGTTGATCGGTTCAGGCACGTTATCTAAAAGCATTGACATTCTAAATCAAACTACAGTTCCTAGTATACAGAACACACACAAGAGGAAGAGTTCATAAATGAACGGATCCTTCTTGAGGCATTGTAGACTAGGTCATATCAATGCGACCCGACTGGCTCAAGTTACATTTTTGATGCATATTTAAATCAGTTTGAATTTACATCTTGTGAAACTTGCCAGTCATGTCACAAAGATTTGATGACCATAGCTCTGTTTATTGGAAA
This sequence comes from Agapanthus africanus, assembly GCA_030015575.1. Taxonomy (NCBI): domain Eukaryota; kingdom Viridiplantae; phylum Streptophyta; class Magnoliopsida; order Asparagales; family Amaryllidaceae; genus Agapanthus; species Agapanthus africanus. The sequence continues at coordinate 16,002,263 of JASDDO010000014.1, forward strand.
CAGAGAAAGAGTTAGTAAACACTTGGGACTGATACATGATGATGTATGTAAGGTCCCCTGTCTACACATGCCAAGACCGGTTCTTTGTACTTCATTACATTCTCTGATAATCTCTCAAGATTCAGACATATGTTCCTGTTGAAACACAAGTCCGAACCTTTTGAGATATTCACAGAATATAAGTTAGAAATAGAGAACCAAAATGGGTATAAGTATTATGTCCATTGATGTGATCAAGGAGGAGAATACTTGAGCACGGAATTCTTGGACTATTCTAAAGGGGAATGAGATTCTCTCTCATCATTACTCCTCCGTATACACCATAGCACGATGGTATATCGGGGCGGAGCAATCACACCCTATATGATAAGGTGTGCTCTATGATGAGTACTACTGAGTTATCTATTTCCTTTTGGGAGTTATGCGCTTGAGAAGCTGCATACCTATTGAATAGGGTTCAAATCAAATCAGTTGCCTACCATTTCATATGTGATATGGAAAGGGAAGAGCCCATATCTTAAGTTTGTTAAGATTTGGAGTTGTCCGGCCTATGTCTAAAAAAGCAAAATCTGGACAAGCTCGAGGCAAGATCTTTTATGTAGAACTGGAAATGTTCCAGCTATACAAACTCGCAGCTGATGATTTGGAAGAACCAAAGGATTCAATAGTTACCAACGAACCTGAGCTTCTCCGCCGATCCAGTAGGGTTCCTCACTCACCTGAGAGATACTTCTGTTTCTCTATGACAGTGGGAGCGAGGAATGCATCATGAGATGATGACCCAACTAGTTTCGAGCTGGCCATCAGGAGTGGGACTCTGTAAGAATGGCTGGATGCTTAGCAATCTGAGATGGAATCCTTATACACCAACAAAGTATGGACTTTAGTTGCTTTATCTGAAGGGTTAAATCCCCATCAGGAGCAAGTATATCTTGAGAAGATTACTTGGTGTACATGGAAAAGTTGGGACTTTCAAAGCTAGACTTGTTAAAAGTTTGCATCATTGACTAGGTATGGATTATGATGAAACCTTTTCTAAATAGCTATGCTTAAGTCCATCCAGATCCTATTTGCCACGGCTACATACCATGAGTACGATATCTGGTGGTTGGGTGTCATGACTGCTTCTCTAAAAGGGTGTTTTAGAAGAAAGCGTCTATAAGTACACAGCCAGAAGGCTTCGTAGACAGTGGGAGCAGCGGAAACATATGCAAGATGTTTTATGTGATAAAACAGGCATCGCGGAGTTGGAACATCTGTTTTGATGTGGTAGTCAAAGAGTTTGACTTCATCAAAATGGTAGATGAACCTTGTATATACAAAAAGGTAGTAGGGAGTATGGTGGTGATCCTCGTAGTGTACGTGGATGACATACTCTTGATAGGGAAGAAGTTTCCTATGCCACGCTCGGTCAATTTTCGCTTATCACAAGGATTCTCCATATAAGATCAAAGTGATACCTCCTAAATCCTTATTTTGGATCTATGAGATAGATCTAAATGGATGTTAGGATACTCACTAGATGTAGTAAGATGGTATCAATTAATCCTGGGGAGAATCACTGGAAAGGTTCCAGGGTGATAAGGACGACTAGATGTCAGTCGCAGGTATTTTCTTTACCCTCAGTAAAGGGACAGTATGTTGGAAGAGTTCCAAGATAGATACCGTGACATACTAGACGATTAAAGGCAAGATACATCGTTACCAAAGATGCTACCAAAGAGGCAGTCTGGTTATATATTAGTTCATGAGATGAACTTCGTTCCTCCCATTGTATGACAATGGAGTTGTGGCTTATGCCAAAGAACGCTCGTCCCATCAGTAATCCAGACATATTCTTAGGCAGTATCACCTGATCATGGAGATGGTTGATCTCCAGGGGATCGAGGTTAGGAGAGAAGACTCAGAGGACAACACGGCGGATCCACTCACGAAAGGCCTTTTCCCAGAGAGAGACTTTTATGTGATGGTTGAGTATGAGATACTACAACCACTGCTACAGATGGCCCTAGTGCAAGTGGGAGATTGTTAATTATATGTATGCCCTAGAGGCCATTACTGTACATAGGATGTATATTGTGGTGGATGCTGGGACATATATAGGGAGGACTTTCTTGCTCGACATGATAGTATGCTATCTGGTTGCTCTTTACCTTAACGTGTACACTGATTGTCTCTCTGTTACATGTTGGTAAAGCCCTTAGGATGTGTACTTGACTACCTGGACTATGATACGGATCATACTAGTGGGGACATGGTAGTCCATAAGTACATTCTTCAAGGTCCCTAGTCGTGGGTGTATCGAGACGGGGCATCGATATACCAGAGTAGACTAGCGTATACCTTCTCGACCCATACAGATGGGCGATGGATGATCCCATATCCATTGGTGTTTGAAATCTGAGATGATATACGGGTGCTGAGTGGAGGCTGGGTACACTGGACGGACTCGCCGAGAACTCCCAGATGGTATTATACCTTACGTCAGATGGCAGTTCTCTGGTGACACTGGTACAGGTTAGTCTGTAGACCCGAGATCGTCATAGAGTCTTGTGTGATTCCCACTGTGCTTTCATTTCCACCTTACCACGTCCAAGAGGGCGTGCAAAACGGTGGTTTTTGGGTACAGTCCTGAATCACATGGAGGCAATGAGCGATAGGAAAAGATTCGTCTCTCCCGGTATAGGGAGTTGATGTTGCGCTGTGTTCGATTGGCTATAACCGGAAATCCCTGGCCAGGGTTGCTGAGATTTACTGGTAAGTGTTACCAGTAGTTTCTCGAACTGTTATAGACCACATATCGACACGACTTATCGAGCTACTGGGGTCTGACGTTTACCACCCCTAGGAGAGATATGCAACATATCAGACGATCAGACCGGACTGTACGGTAAGTGTTACTGGTTGGATTCACAGGAGTGTGAGCGGGCTTGCTCATTGATCTTCTGATCGCTCAATACCCGGGTGGCCGTTACGTTTAGCAAACCGCTTGCGGCTTGTGGGTGCTTGATATGATCATCACCCGCTGCCGGCTTATTGACGAGTCTTTAGAGTCCTACACAGAGGTTTCCTGGCTCAAGCGAAACGAAATAGGAGCGCATATGAGATATGTGCGGGACCAAGAATAATGCGTGTATGTGATACCGTATTCTATTCTCGCGATGAATGTATCGATTGGTTGTATGCGATATAACCTAGTTATCGAATCGACGATTGATTCGATAAGTCGATACATTGGATATTAGTCGGTCATATGCGATAGACTGGATCGTTAAATCAAGTGTTGATTTAATGATTTAATGTATAATTATATATTTGATATATTACTTTACATTAACTAGTATTGGTTCACTTAAAATGGATTTTCTCACTTGATGTGCACATTGTATATGTGATATATTTTTGTGCACTTGATTGTATCATGTTTGATGATACATGCAAGTTTGGGTGTATGTTTAGTTTAAACCATGTTTAACTGAATGGTTAGGGTTTTGTTATCTTTTCTTAACTATTTATTTTATTTATTTATTTTTGGGCAAGAAAAGAAATGGTTGCTTCTTTTGTTTGTTTCCTTGAAGCTTCAAGAAGCTTTGACCATTCTTGTTTCTTTCCTAAACCTAACCATTCACCTAACCCTAGTTTATTCTCTACACTTGTTAAACTAACCCAAGGTTGCATTATGATAAGAATGACTTGGATTTTATTTTTTAAGATAATCCTTTTTATTCTTTCTTTATCTTCATGTTCATCAAGCTTTTGATGAAAGCTTGCTAGCTTCAATGGTGACATGAGAAAAAGAGTGAGAAATCCAATTCTAAAGTGAACCCACTTCCTATTTCTTCATCCCCTACCACTTGCCATGTAGTATAGGGTGTTTTCTTCACAAGTTTCATGACTTGGTGAAGGTGGAGCTTGATCTTGAGTTGCCTCGACGTAGATCATCTTCGGCATCGAAGTCGACGACCTAGCCCGATCATTTCTCCGACGAAACCGTCGCTAGAGTCCGGGATCCGATGATCGCAGCGAGGGGACATCATCACGGAGCTAAGGAAGTGGAGGACCGGATCTACAAAGGTTGTATTTCCATTCACTTAGTAGTTAAGTTGTTAACTTGCTTGTAGTTTCGCCTAATCTCTAGTTAACGATCTAGTTTAGGGTTTCTCGGCACCGAAAATTTTGAATTTGGCATGGTTGATACCTTGTGAGACCTCATTCGTGTGTGTAGGAACCCTACACCTCTATCGCAAAGAGCAGGGGTTATCTATATTTCACGTTAGGATATACCTGCGAGATCTTTTCGACTTATCTCGACTCGTAGGGAAAAACATCTTTATGAGACCCTCACGGCTCATGAAGGTGAAAAGCCTTAGGCGACGGGGATATCAACTTATTTCCTGAGCATTGTGGCCCTGCAAGTAGGTCCAAATTGACTCTTGTATACTATCCACGGGCCATATTCTCCAAAGTCGCATACCGACGAAGAAGAAAAACCACTCGCGAGCCCTCTCAACTCGTAAGGAGAAAATTCTCTTGTGAGATCCTTACGACTCTCAAGAGAAATCGCACTTAGAAGTCCTCACGACTTCTAAGGAGAAAATACACCTACGAGATCCTCTCGACTCATAGGCAGAAAATTCATTATGAGACCCTCACGGCTCATAAAGTTGAAAAGCCTTAAGTGACAGATCTAAAACAGGTTTCCTAAGCCATCATCGCTGCCCTATAAGAAAGTCCAAACTTACTCTTGTATACTATCCATGGGCCACATTCTCCAAAGTCGCATAACGACGAGGAGGAAAAACCACTTGCGAGTCCTCTTGACTCGTAAGAAGAAAATTCTCTTGTGAGATCCTTACGACTCTCAAGAGAATACGCACTTAGGAGTCATCACGGCTTCTAAGGAGAAAAGACACCTACGAGATCCTCTCGACTCATTGGGAGAAAAGTCTTTATGAGACCCTTACGGCTCATAAAGTTGAAAAGCCTTAGGCGATAGATCTAAAATCTGTTTCCTAAGCCATCATCACTGCCCTGCAAGCAAGTCTAAACTGACTCTTGTATACTATCCACGGGCCACATTCTCTAAAGTCACATATCGACGATGAGGAAAAACCACTTGCGAGTCCTCTGGACTCTTAAGGAGAAAATTCTCTTGTGAGATCCTTACGACTCTTAAGAGAAAACGCAATTAGGAGTGCTCACGACTTCTAAGGAGAAAAGACACCTGCGACCCCTCTCGACTCATAAGGAGAAAATTCTTTTGTGAGATCCTTACAACTCTCAAGAGAAAACGCACTTAGGAGTCCTCATGGCTTCTAAGGAGAAAAGACACCTACGAAATCCTCTCGACTCGTAGGGAGAAAAGTCTTTATGAGACCCTTACGGCTTATGAAGATGAAAAAAGCCTCAGGCTACAAGGATCGTAAACTTGTCTCCTAAGCTATCAATTCTATGGCCAGGCATAACTTTGCACTACTTCATCCACGTACATACTTATGTGAGAAAAATAGTGGGGGGCATTTATTCCCGCCAAAAATTTTGGCTCAAAACTTGTTGTTCCCTTATAAAAATAAAAGGAAACCTCCACGTGTTAAACACGCGCACCACATGCAAAGCATGTAGGTACCGCTTCAGATAAGATTAAATCTTTGAGCGCATCACGTGTTTCCCACGTGAGGGCCAGCGCCAGCTTCTGTTAGGATTAAATCCTATAGTGGCGCCTCACGTGGAACACACGTGAGCGCCGGCATGCAAAGCACGAGAGTGACTATTTATAAAAGAATTAAATTCTTAGGCGACGCCCACGTGCATAGCACGTGAGCGTCAGCGCCCAAATTAAAGAAGGTAGAATTAAATTATACTCTCTGGTGAACAGAGCTGTTGGATCAAAGATCCAACGGAGATGAAAAATCATCAAGATACAGAATTAAATTCGGCGTGGGATAAAACATCCCCCAAATTGGATCATAGAATAAAATTCTATTCTCTCAATCTTTCTAAAGAAGAAAGATTTCCCTCTGTAAAACAGAGAACCGGTGGATTAAAAATCCATCGGTAATTAAAAATCACCATTTTCCAGAATAAATTCTGTATAAGAGAAAATATTTCCCCAATCTTGTTAAAAATAAGAACAATATCTTATGTAAAAACAGAAGTTCTTGGATCAAAGATCCAGCGGTTGGTAAAATTCCCCAAATCAATTCTGAGACCAATTAAATCGATTGAAATCTTTCAATGAGAGATTTTCTCAGCATTAAACAAACTTCTCTCCACTATATAAAGAATCCGAGACTTCAAGTCTCACGAGGGGGAGACACATAGAGAGAGAGGAAACAGAAGTAGAGACAGAAAAAAGAGAATTTGATTCTCAACAAAGATTTGTTTCGTCAGAACATACTGGGTAAAAAGAAGAAAAAACACTGAGATTGTTCTATCTCTTCTTTGCCTCTCTAAGGGTTTAACCCTTCATACAAGAACTTAGTTCTCCCTCTGGTTGAGATCTGCAGAAGCAGATCTCCCCACAAGTTGAGAATTTAATTCTCATCGGGGAGATTCTGTCATGAAGATTCAAAACCTAGGGGAAAGAACTGAGTCTAAAGAATTTAATTCTTACAAAAACATATGGGAATTTAATTCCTCTGAAAACTAGGGTTTAACCCTATATAAAGAATTTGATTCCTGCACAAACAAAAGAAGAACTTGATCTCTCAAACAATGATAATAATCCGAGACCTTCCAAACCCAAATTCTAATGACTAGAAATGTCATGTGATCAAAATCTCCAAGAACACAGAAGAACAGCCTGGTGATTCGTTAGTGTTTAACACTATAACGAGACCTCACGTGTTTTCCACGTAAGTGCTTCTAATGAACAAAAAGAAAAGGCCGAGACTACCTCACGTATTTCCTACGCGAGTGCTTAAAAGAAAAGCAAGGAGCGCTTCCTAAGGCAAGTCACTTGTTTTGCACGCAACTCCCAACCAAGTGCTTAGCACTTATATAAAAAGTGGAATAAAACCTATATTTGGGGCGCCTCACGAGTTTCACACGTGAGTGCCACGAGAACCAAGTGCTTGCACTTATATAAAAAGAGGGAATAAAACCTAAAGAGCAGAGCCCATATTTAGGGTGCCTCACGTGTTCATACGTGAGCGCATTCAGAGTTCAGTGTTTAACACTGATTCAGCGCCTCATGTGAGATACACGTGAGTGCTGCATATACCGGTGCTTAGTACTGTTGGGTAACTATGGAGACCCAGACCTAGCCTAAATTGGCTAAGTTTTCCTAAGGTCAAAACCTCTTCGATTTTCAGTCAACCGAGTCCCCTATGCTCATGATTCCCCAAATTGATCGTAGTCCCAAATATGACTAATGATCTTTCAACTGATGATATCCAAAATGATATTCATCCCATATCTCCTAAGATAATATTTTTCTCAAAAATGACTAATGACTCTTAGGTCCACAGCAACCCCTCTTTCCCTCAAATATGGGATTTGTTTTAAGGGTACATCTCTCCACATGTCGTTGTAATTCTTCAACGTCTTCGGAGAGGTGGCGGGTCCCGACAACCAATAACTCTTTGGTGCACTTCCAAATTGACGTGCACGCCTCAAACCGGATCGTGCCCCAAATTGGGCACGTTCCATATCTCCATTGTTCGTTCTGTCACGTAACAAATACACGTGTGCACAGGACGAATGACGGACCGAAACGTGCCTAAACTAATATCCGCCTCCAAAATGGCGACAATGGACCAAAACGTCCCTGAACTAATATTCGCCTCCAAAATGGCGACAGGGGACCGAAATGTCCTTAAACTAAGATTCGCCTCCAAAATGGCGACAAGGGACCGAAATGTCCTTAAACTAATATTCGCCTCCAAAATGGCGATAAGTGACCGAAATGTGCTTAAACTAATATTCGACTCCAAAATAGTGATAATGGACCGAAACGATCTTAAACTAAAACAATAGAGCACAAATACTCTTTTGTTGGATCTAAAATAAAAATGATCCTAAAACCTTGTTAAGTGGATCTTAGTCTCAAATTGGACTAATGTATCCTTAACAAAAACAAATCGAGCCCCAAATGCTCACATACATTTAAGTCGATCTTAATCTCAAAACAAATTAACGGTCCTTAAATAAAAACCCCAAATCTAAAATATACGGATTTGAACTAATCAACGCCTTACGGGCGACAACATAAATTAGTTTTCGTATACAATCCACGGGCAACCTAAACAAATAAAAACACAGAAGACACAAAGTGAACTTCCGGAGCAGGAAAAAGTGGTTATCGCGATGCGGTAACGTAATTAATTGCAGGGGCTTACGCCTGCAGGGAAGAACGTCCCCACAATCAAAAATCCCTCGCAAACGAGGGGGAATCTGACGAAGTCTTCTAAAATGTCCGCATCCATCCAAACCTCCGATATACGGTGCCATAAATCAACTTGGCATTTTCGGAGAGGTGGACGGATAAATCCAAATAGCATTTGCCCCCAAATTCTGGCAGGACGATTCATCCCGATTTCGTCCCCGTTTTCGGCGGTGAACAGCAGTTAAAACAACTCATAGGTTAAATAAGCCTCACGTGTTAAATACGTGAGCGCCTATATGTTTTGCATATAGGCGCTGCAATCAAACAATTGATAGGCCAAATAGGCCCCACGTGTTAAACACGCGAGCGCTCATATGCAAACCATGTGAACGCTAAAAATAAACATACCAAAACCCACGCTAATGATCACGTGTTAATCACGTGAGTTCTCTTGCCACATAAATTGGCAGCGCTCACATTCAAAGCATGTGAGCTCCCCAATTTTAAAATACTCACATCTGATTCTATATGATAGAATTAAATTCTATTTGGGAAATATTTTCCCTGATCTTTCTAATATGCAAAGATTTTTCTCTAATAGAGGATGTTGGATTTAAAATCCAACTGTGATAAAATATCACCAAATGAACCATCTGATAGAATTAAATTCTATGTAGGAAATATTTCCTTGATCTTTTTCAAACTAGAAAAATTTCTCTATTAATTGAGGACCCTTGGATCAAGGATCCAATGGTGATTATAAAATCACCCACCGATCATCTGATAGAATAAAATTCTATCTTAAGAAAAATATTTCCTAGTCTTGTTAAATAAACAAGAAAACTTCTCTGTTAAACAGAGAGCATTTGGATTAAAAATCCAATGGTGAATAAAATTCACCAAGTGATCTAAAAGATCATTTTGGATTGATTATGAAATCAATTATGATCTCTCAATCAGAGATTTTCTTAACAAGTTGATCTTTTATTTTCTCCTATAAATAGATAGAGAAGAAAGAAAGAGAAAGGGGACACACAAAGAGAAAAGAGAGAGAATATACAGAGAGAACTTCCCACAAGATTTTAAAGAATACAGTGAGTCATTGATAGAAAAGAGAATTTAATTCTCAAAGAAGACTTGCCTCGTTGAAACCTTAGGTAAAGAAACACAGAGATCATATTATCTCTCCTTTACTTCTCTAAGGGTTTAACCCTTCATATAAGAACTCAGTTCTTTCTCTGGTTGAGATTTGCAGAAGCAGATCTCCCCACAAGTTGAGAATTTAATTATCATCAGGAAGTTTCTGTTCTGCAGATTCAAAGTTTAGGGAAAAAGAACTAAGTTAAAAAGAAAGAACATGAATATATGAGAATTTAATTCCTCCAAAAATTAGGGTTTAACCCTACATAAAGAACTTGGTTCTTAGAAAAGTGAAAAAGAACATAGTTCTTCAATACAAACGATAATGATGGTCCAAGATCTTCAAAACTGAAATCTTGATGATCATCAATGACTAAAAATTTCATTAATAGAGATCAATATCTCTAAGAAAACACAAGAACTTGGTGACTCGATTAGTGCTTAGCACTATTTTGAAGCCTCACGTGTTTCCCACAAGAAGCGCTTAAAAAACAAAAAGAACAGCCAAAGCTGTATCACGTGTTTCTTACATGGGCGCCTAAAGAGCAAAGAAAAACTTCTTTGTCAATTAGGCAGCCGTCCCAAAAGGAAGCAGTCACGTGAAATGCACGTGATCTCTATCCAAGTGCTTAGCACTTCTGTAAAAAGAGAGAAACGAACAAATAAATCCCAAAGCCCAGCACTCACGTGCTTTCCACGTGAGTATCATGCAGAGTGCTCAACACTCCATGATTAGTCAAAAATAACTAAAAACGCTCACATCTGAGCGCCTCATGTGTTTCACACGTGAGTACCATAGAACTCTAGTGCTTAGCACTAATCTAGCACCCCACGTGTTTCACACGTGAGCGTCGTATATCTCAGTACTCAGCACTGTTGGGTAATTATGGAAACTCAATCTCAGCCCCAAATTGGCTAAGTTTCCTGAGGTTAAACCTCCTTTTTTTTAAATCAATCGAGCCCATATGCTCTTGATTTTCAAGGTCTCAAATATGACCAAAACTTCTTGAGTCCACAACAACTCCTTTTCCCTCAAATACGGGATTTGGTTTAAAGGTACATCTCTTCACACCTCTGATACACGTCGTTGTAATTCCTCAATGTCTTCAGAGAGGTGCCAGGTCCCGGCGACCAACAACTTCTTTCGTTGATGCACTTCCAAATTGATGTGCATGACCGCCCCAAATTGGGCACATTCCATATCAACACTGTTCACTTCGTCACGTAACAAATACACACGCGCGTAAGATAAATAATGGACCGAGATGTCTTTAAACTAAAACTTCGCCTCAAAAACGGCGACAGCGGACCGAGATGTCCTTAAATTAAAACTTCGCCTCAAAAACGGTGACAGTGGATCGAAATGTCTTTAAACTAATATTCGTCCCAATCATAGCAACAATGGACCGAAATGTCCCTAAACTAATATTCGCCTAAAAATGGCGATAACTAACCGTGACGTCCTTAAACTAAAATAAGTCGAGCCCCCAAATGCTCACATACATTTAAGTCTATCTTAATCTTAAACTAGATTAACGGTCCTTAAATAAAATAAACCCAAATCTAAAACATACGGATTTGGACTAATCCACGCTCTACGGGCGACGACATAAACTAGTCTCCATATACAATCCACGGGCAACCAAAACGAACAAAAACACACACGTCACGAAGTGAACTGCTGGAGAAGGAGAAAATGGTTATCGCATTGCGGTAACGTAATTAACTGCAAAGGCTTACGCCTGCAGGGAAGAGCGTCCCCATAATCAAAAAACCCTCACAAACGAGGGGGAATCTGATAAAGTCACGCTACAACTGTCGCATCCGTCCAAACCTCTGATATACGGTGCCATAAATCAACTTGGCATCTTCGGAGAGGTGGACAGATAAATCCAAATAGCATCTGCCCCCAGATTCAGGCAAGACGACCCATCCCAGGTTCGTCTCCGTTTCCGGCGGTGAACACACTCGATTGAGATTTTCATGCACTCTAAATGCGCTGGATGTTGTTGTTGTGCACACTCGATGTACTTGTCTGATACTTTCGTGCACACCTGTTGCACTTGACAGATACTTTCGTGCACACCCGTTACACTTAGTTTTCATTTTCGTGCACATTCGTGGCACTTGGATTTGACTTCGGTTTTTGTGCGCACCTGACGCTCGTGGGTTGGTTTTCATGTACACATTTTGGGATTGATTTTTTTTTCGAGCATCATATTTTTATGACATATACTATATTATATAGTAGTAGAGCAGGACTACTCTGAGGACAGTACCTGAGTGTTTTTGCATACATCGATATTTACTGAAAAAGTTTTCAAAGGAGTTATAGTCTCATTATTTTCCAACGTGTCTATGAGCGACACGAAACTTTACAAAAAGAAACCCCTTCTAAATCATTTTCAAAAAGCGGGACGTATACCTTACGCAAAACGTGTGTGTGTGTGTACAAAATGAACGTCCGCTACTTGTGCTGTGATATACGCATCACACGGCGATTTGAAAAAAAATTTCATACATTTTTCAGCTATTTAAATGATTTTACTTGATGCATACTATATACGTACTGTAGCCTTGATTATATTGTGTTTGATTTAAACGGTAGATTTCTCAAATGGCATATTTCTTCATAACTTTTATAATTTGCATGATACTGTCGGAGTTTTGACTATTGAGTTTTGCACTTGTTTTCAAGCGCATATGCTGCGCTATAATATTTTTAGCTTATTCGTGATTTCGGAGCCCCGTTGATTTGATTGATTTACTGAAATATTTTAATACCTGGGGAGTTAAATTTAAATTCGGGGACCGAATTTATTTAAGGGGGAAGATTGTAACATTTCAGAATATAGAAAATACTATTTTTGAATTTAAATAATAAAATTATAAATTCCATGGATATTATACGAATATAGATTTGAGTTTTCGTAAAATTGTATAATTATATACCTCTATTTTGGAGAATAATTGAAATTTAAAATGAATTATTAATTATGAAGGAATTTAATTGATTTGGGCTTTTTATAAATTAGTATATGATTATATCCATACTAGTTGATATTTAACTTAATTAGTCTTTTACTAATTGCGCACTAAACCTAGTTTTATTTTGTTAATCATGTTTAAGTGTCATGACATGTTAACAATTTATTTATGAATTATATTTTGGTTTCGTGCTTTTATTTAAAGAAAAGAAAAGAGAGAAGAAAAGAAAATAATAAGAAGAAGACAAAGAGACAAGGAGGTATGGGCTCAAGAGAGAGAGGGATGGAGCCATAGTTACAACCTTAACCATTTGCATTTGTTTCTTTTTTCTTTATCTCCTTCTTCCTCTTCTTCTTCACCTCCTTCTTCATCTTCTACCACCATACCTCACCCCACAAATCACCTCAAAATACACTTAGCCTTCACCAAAAATGTTCATAACGTCTTTCTATGCACCATGGTGGAATCAAGTTTTCGTTTTGAGCTCTTTTGGCCATCTTGGTATTTCTTGAGTTGCTTTATGAGGTAATAACCATACTTTTAGATAAGTTTCTAGATTTCCTAACTTCACAAACTAGTTAGAGTTAGTTTTAGAGATTTATGTGTATGTTTTCAAAACTTGAAAATTCTAAGGTGAGATTTAGTAAGTAGAACTTGCAGTAGTGGTGTAGTTGAGGGTTGTTTAGTGACCACAACCCTATTAAGTGATAGATGAGGCCTGTTAGTGCAAGTAACCTTGGTCAAGGCGAGTTTAGAATTTTCCGATATCGGTTTTTCATTGAGATTTGAGGATCAAGTGGAATCTGGGATAATTTGGGAACTCTGAAAATTAATTAAAGGATACAGAAATGTGTATAGACCAGTAGAAATCCACCGTAGAAGCCCGAGCCCCTATCTCCATGGGCTGGCCGCAATTTTAATGTTATTGGCCGCAATTTGCGGGTCAATTTTTGAATTAGGCTATGGGGTTTGTTCTATAGTTCACTCACTAGATGACTGAGACTACTCTATACGCTAAAAAGCCCCAGATCATCTGGAGAAAAATATGAAGTTGTTTTACTTGATTTTTGGCAATGTTTTGCGATATTTAGAAACTTGGTTTTTGATATTTGTGTTTTGATTCGTTCATTTAACATTCGTACATCGGCGTCGGAGAGTATTTTGTTGTTTTAGCGCACGTTGACCATAGGTTCTAACCTATGTGCGCTTCGCTCGTGGTTTCAAATTCGATTCAGGTTTTTATGCAATTTTGGTTATGGATTTGAATGTTGGTACAATCACGTGGACTTTCGAGACGACGCAGAAGAGCAATGTTTCCGTCGACTTCGACAAGAATGAGGATATTAGGTGAGGAGATGTATATCTATGGGGGAAGTCGGGTGGATGGCGTATAGCACCCCCGCAACCGTAGAATTAGGATGTGTGTGTGTGTGTGTGTGTGTGTGTGTGTGTGTGTGTATTATATATGTATACCTAGCTAATAGGGTTTCTAGAACCATATGCGATAGTAGTATACTTGTAGAAAGATATATCCCCAGTTATACTTTCTTAGCTGTTGACCTATACACACATGTATATATAAGGAAAATTACGATGTGATGATATGATTCGATGTGATACGATATGATGATATGAGATGATGTAATATGATATGATGCGAGATAACATGAGTTGATATATCATGATATGATATGAGATGATGTACACGACTATAGATTCGTACTATTGATTTAATGATATTGTATGATAGATATTCTGTACGTGATATGATGAGGATGGATCGCCGATATTTATTTCGATTCAAGAATCTTGTTTAAAATCACAAAGTAGATATTATGATATATTTAGAGCCATACCTACTTTCAAAACTAATGAATCGTTATGTACTTTTAAACGATAATTTCAAGGGGACGCTACGACTTTTCAAATGGTATCTTCTTCAAAAACACCGTAGCCTCTATTTTCTAAAACAACATTTCGTACCATTTTAAAATATAACTGTATGGCTCATACGTAGTTGCGTATTTTTATACTTGTTCGCGTTACGATTTCTTTATTCCGTTTACGCTCGCATTTCGATTCTTATTTCTGCATACGCTCGCGCTTTGATCATTTACGATGTATACTACGTTTATACCTTAGTTTTACATGATCTCGTACTAGGATACGCGCACTGGAACGACTCTAAAATCCATGTTAAATTTTTTTACTGGTTTAATGTATAGAAAGAGTATTTCAGCCTGATTAGGAGTTATAAGTTATTTTTATTCAATAAAAGAAAAAAACAACTTGTAACTCATTGGTAAAGCCTTTTCACTGCTGTGACATAGCATGTGTGTTCGAATCTCATCAGTCCCAATTAATTTTAATATTTTCTCTTTTTAACTTTTCGGAAGCCCAAAAGTTGCACGTGCAATACACGGAGAATAAAAAGTTTCAGAAAAATTAAACGGGATAAATGAAGAGTAAACACAGAGTTAAATACGTGGCATGAATCTCGGGGAAAACCCCCAAGATCCGACCGCCCGTTTCCTCTTTTGGCCCTCCGCCGTCGGTCAAGATGGCTACAATCGCCTCGGTGCTTTGCACACACACCCCTTCAGCTCCCCTTTACTCCCATGCACTGTTTGATTTTCCTGCAATCAAATAGAGACCATTCAATTCCTATATTAACACCATTTTAATTCTTTTTAATCAAATTTTTAATTCTCTTACCCTAAATTCTTCACTATAAATACCACTCCACCCTCTAGCTCTCCTCCATTCTGAAATTTCTATCAAAAATCTCTCAAAAATCTCTAAGTACAAGTGAAGTAAGACTGGTTAAAATGGAGTTAGCGATCAAGTCTCTTTTGTTGAAGATCGGAGTCGTTCCCGGAACTATCACGACGCTATGGAGCCCCTATCTTTTCCTTACTCTTTTCTCGATGTTATAAAACCGTAAGTCCCTTTCCTCTCTCCTTCTTTTCAACTAAAATCGTATTTGTCACGCCCCGCTTCCCAGTAGATGGAAACGGTGGCGTGGCAGACTGCAACATATTTACTAAGAAATAAATTCGTTAAGCGTAATTAAGTATTCACCGCTGGAAACAGAGACGAACCGGGATGGATCGTCTTGCCTGAATTTAGAGCAGATGTTATTTGGACTTATCTATCCACCTCTCCGAAGATACCATATTGGTTTATGGCACCATATATCGGAGGTTTGGACAGACGCGACCGTTGTAACGCGACTCCATCAGATTCCCCCTCGTTTATGAGGGTTTTTTTTTAATTTGGGGACGCTCTTCCCTGCAGGCGCAAGCCCCTGCAGTTAATTACGTTACCGCATTGTGATAACCACTTTCTCCTGCTCCGGCGGTTCACTTTGTGTCGTGTTATGTTTTTTTTTATTTTGGGTTGCCCGTGGATTGTATTCGGGGACTAATTTATGCCGTCGCCCGTCGAGCGCAGATTAGTCCAAATCCGTATATTTGAGATTTGGGCTTGAGTCAAGGATTTGCTTGACGGGGTCTACGTTGGTAGCTTGGTTTGCCAACGGGAATGAACTTAGGATGTATATCTCACATTTGTGAGGTCAATCGGTTCACGGGATATTTGTGTTTGATCTAAGTATCATTAGCCATATTTGAGACTAAGATCGACTTATGAGCAGTGAGTGTATGGGCTCAACTGATCATTAGATCATATATGAATAGCCCATGGATAGTATACGGTAGTCATTATGGAGACAGTCCGCAGGGCAAAACATATTAGTTTAAGAACGTCGCAGTCCAACATTCCCTGTTTGGGACTAATTGTTGGGGTAAAAATTTACACCCCGGTTGACCGAGTCAAAGTCAAGGTCAAACCCAAGCCAGGTGGGCCCAAGCCTAGGTCAAGTGGGCCCATGCCCAGGTCGAGTCTGAAACATGAAGCGGCCGACCCTCCCCATGCCAAAAATGAAATCATGTAATAAATAATTTTTATGTAATTTTTTATGCATGAATGTAAACAAAATGGGTATAAAGTCAAATTTTTGTAAGCCCATGGTTTATGTGCAAAAAGAAATGGCACATGAACCATGGGATGGGCAAAATGCCATTTTGTAAAGCCCAAGGGGCTATATGTAAATGTGTAAGCCTATAAAAGGCAACATGATGATGAATAAAGAAACACTTTTTCATTCCCTCAAAAAACTAGGGTTTGTGCCTCCACTCTCTCTTCTTCAAGTTCTTCCTCTTCCTTTTTATTTTCAAAACAAATCAAGAGCTTAGCTCTTTTTTTTTTAAAACTAAATAAAGTTTTACCATAAATCCACCTCCCAAGACTCCATCAAGAGAGGAAAAAAGGTCTCTTTTTTTATCATCCAAGATCTAGATCTTAGAGTTTCAAGAGAACCCATTTTGGGTTTCTTCTCAAAGGAGAAAGGAGAAAATAAAATTCTTTTGGAGTTCAACTCCACAAATAAAATTCTTTTGGAGTTCAACTCCACCACCAGGAAAATTATTTTGGAGTTTAACTCCACTACACAAATTCTTTTGGAGTTTAACTCCATAGTAAAAATCTTTTGGAGTTTAACTCCACAAAAAAAAATACATTTTTTGGGGAGTCTAAACTCCACATTACATTTTTTTGGCCATATAAAATTATTTGGGAGATGAACTCCACGTTCTTAAAAAAAAAAAAAGATGCATGCGGGCGTCACATGCAAAGCATGTGACGGGGTCACATGCAAAGCATGTGACGGGGTCACATGCTAAGCATGTGACGGCCCCATCACATGCTTAACATGTGATGTGGGCATGTGACAGCATGTGATGGGTCACATGCTAGCATGTGACCCCTCACATGCTAAGGGGGAGTCACATGCTAGCATGTGACCCCCCTCATATGAGGGGTCAAATGCTGAGCATGCGACTCCCCCTTAGCATGTGAGGGGTCACATGCTAGCATGTGACCCCCCCTCACATGAGGGATCACATGCTAACATGTGACCCTCCATGTCACATGCTAGCATGTGACCCCCCTCATATGAGGGGTCACATGCTAACATGTGACCCCACTTTCAAAAAAAAAAATCTCTTTTCTTCTTTTTTCCTTCTTTTTTTTTATATTTAAAATAAAAATAAATAAATATTAAATAAATTATAAATAATATTTAAAAATTAAAAAAAAAATATAATTATTTTCTTTTCTTCTTTTCTTTATTTAATCCCTTTTTTTATTTAAAAAAATATTAAATAAATAAAATTAAATTATAAATAATATTTTAAAATTAAAAAAATAATAATAAATTAAAAAAAATTCTCCAAATATTTATTTACTTATTTATTTTCGTTTTTCTATATAAAATATATATATATATATATATATATATATGTATATATCTCTTTTTACAAGTAGAACAAAACCAAAAAATAAACACACACCAACACACTGCATATTGAGTTCGCATGACCAGTTTAACCCGTCAATCGGAGGTTCCTTCGCTCCAAATGCGAAGGGTAATTAACGGCAGCTTAGTCCGCGGCTGCCGGAGATTCGGATCCCCACAATCAATAAACCCCGGCCTACCCTAGGCAGGGGGAATCTGTAATTCGCCTGACAAGCGCGCGCGTATTCCCATCTCAATGGGGTGACGAAAAACACCCTACAGATTCTGGAACGCCCGGTGGGACTATCTCTCCTCCTATATTTCGGGGTAAATGTTCATGCGAACTCAATCAATATACATATCGATTACCTATACTGAAATAATGTTTCTATTTGCAGGGGTTAACAATTTCCAATTGCCATATTCGATGCAAGTCGGTATTTGAACGACTTTCCTTGGCCCCAGTTGGGGGCAAGGCCATCAACTCCGACAAAGTAATAAGGCATCTCAGGCAAACTCCAGCGGTACCCCCGACAACTGCCCGATCAGGTATCTTCTCCGACCTCCAAGTCTTTAAACTGGAAACATATGACCTCCAAGTCTTTAAACTGGAAACAGATGACCTCCACGTCGTTAAACTGGAAACAGATGACCTCTACGTCTTTAAACTGGAAACAGATGACCTCTACGTCTTTAAACTGGAAACAGATGACCTCCACGTCGTTAAACTGGAGACAGATGACCTCCACGTCGTTAAACTGGAGACAGATGACCTCTACGTCTTTAAACTGGAAACAGCTGACCTCCACGTCGTTAAACTGGAAACAGATGACCTCCACGTCATTAAACTGGAGACAGATGACCTCTACGTCTTAAAACTGGAAACAGATGACCTCTACGTCGTTAAACTGGAAACAACAGACCTCTAAGTCGTTAAACTGGAAACAGATGACCTCTACGTCTTTAAACTGGAAACAGATGACCTCCACGTCGTTAAACTAGAAACAGATGACCTCCAAGTCGTTAAACTGGAAACAGACGACCACTACGTCGTTAAACTGGAAACAGATGACCTCCAAGTCTTTAAACTGGAGACAGACGACCTATACTGAAATAATGTTTCTATTTGCAGGGGTTAACAATTTCCAATTGCCATATTCGATGCAAGTCGGTATTTGAACGACTTTCCTTGGCCCCAGTTGGGGGCAAGGCCATCAACTCCGACAAAGTAATAAGGCATCTCAGGCAAACTCCAGCGGTACCCCCGACAACTGCCCGATCAGGTATCTTCTCCGACCTCCAAGTCTTTAAACTGGAAACATATGACCTCCAAGTCTTTAAACTGGAAACAGATGACCTCCACGTCGTTAAACTGGAAACAGATGACCTCTACGTCTTTAAACTGGAAACAGATGACCTCTACGTCTTTAAACTGGAAACAGATGACCTCTACGTCTTTAAACTGGAAACAGCTGACCTCCACGTCGTTAAACTGGAAACAGATGACCTCCACGTCGTTAAACTGGAGACAGATGACCTCTACGTCTTTAAACTGGAAACAGCTGACCTCCACGTCGTTAAACTGGAAACAGATGACCTCCACGTCATTAAACTGGAGACAGATGACCTCTACGTCTTAAAACTGGAAACAGATGACCTCTACGTCGTTAAACTGGAAACAACAGACCTCTAAGTCGTTAAACTGGAAACAGATGACCTCTACGTCTTTAAACTGGAAACAGATGACCTCCACGTCGTTAAACTAGAAACAGATGACCTCCAAGTCGTTAAACTAGAAACAGACGACCACTACGTCGTTAAACTGGAAACAGATGACCTCCAAGTCTTTAAACTGGAGACAGACGACCACTACGTCGCTAAACTTGAAACAGATGACCTCCAAGTCTTTAAACTGGAGACAGATGACCTCTAAGTCTTTAAACTGGAAACAGATGACCTCTAAGTCTTTAAACTGGAAACAGAAGACCTCCACGTCGTTAAACTGGAAACAGATGACCTCCAAGTCGTTAAACTGGAAACAGATGACCTCCAAGTCGTTAAACTGGAAACAGACGACCACTACGTCGTTAAACTGGAAACAGATGACCTCCAAGTCTTTAAACTGGAGACAGACGACCACTACGTCGTTAAACTTGAAACAGATGACCTCCAAGTCTTTAAACTGGAGACAGATGACCTCTAAGTCTTTAAACTGGAAACAGATGACCTCTAAGTCTTTAAACTGGAAACAGAAGACCTCCACGTCGTTAAACTGGAAACAGATGACCTCCAAGTCGTTAAACTGGAAACAGATGACCTCCAAGTCTTTAAACTGGAAACAGATGACCTCTACGTCTTTAAACTGGAAACAGATGACCTCTACGTCTTTAAACTGGAAACAGTAGACCTCTAAGTCTTTAAACTGGAAACAGATGACCTCTATGTCTTTAAACTGGAAACAGTAGACCTCTAAGTCTTTAAACTGGAAACAGATGACCTCTAAGTCTTTAAACTGGAAACAGATGACCTCTACGTCGTTAAACTGGAAACAGATGACCTCTAAGTCTTTAAACTGGAAACAGATGACCTCCATATCGTTAAACTGGAAACAGATGACCTCCACGTCGTTAAACTGGAAACAGATGACTACCACGTCGTTAAACTGGAAACAGATGACCTCCAAGTCTCTAAACTGGAAACAGATGACCTCTACGTCGTTAAAGTGGAAACAGATGACCTCCAAGTCTTTAAACTGGAAACAGATGACCTCCAAGTCGTTAAACTGGAAACAGATGACCTCTATGTCTTTAAACTGGAAACAGATGACCTCCAAGTCGTTAAACTGGAAACAGATGACCTCTATGTCTTTAAACTGGAAACAGATGACCTCCAAGTCGTTAAACTAGAAACAGATGACCTCTACGTCGTTAAACTGGAAACAGATGACCTCCAAGTCTTTAAACTGGAAACAGATGACCTCTAAGTCTTTAAACTGGAAACAGATGACCTCTATGTCGTTAAACTAGAAACAAATGACCTCTAAGTCGTTAAATTGGAAACAGCTGACCTCCAAGTCTTTAAACTGGAAACAGATGACCTCTAAGTCGTTAAACTGGAAACAGATGACCTCTATGTCTTTAAACTGGAAACAGATGACCTCTAAGTCTTTAAACTGGAAACAGATGACCTCTAAGTCTTTAAACTGGAAACAGATGACCTCTAAGTCTTTAAACTGGAAACAGAAGACCTCCACGTCATTAAACTGGAAACAGATGACCTCTAAGTCGTTAAACTGGAAACAGATGACCTCTACGTCGTTAAACTGGAAACAGATGACCTCCAAGTCGTTAAACTGGAAACAGATGACCTCTAAGTCGTTAAACTAGAAACAGATGACCTCTAAGTCTCTAAACTGGAAACAGATGACCTCTAAGTCTCTAAACTGGAAACATATGACCACCAAGTCGTTAAACTGGAAACAGATGACCTCCAAGTCGTTAAACTGGAAACAGATGACCACTACGTCGTTAAACTGGGAACAATCGACCGCCACATCATAAAACTGGGAACAATCGACCACCACGTCATTAAACTGGGAACGATCGACCTCTAAGTCGTTAAACTGGGAATGTAAAAAAAAATGTAAATAAAAAAATGTGTAAATAAAAGAAAAATAAAGAAAAGCCGAAATGATGGGGCAACTCGTAATAAAAATCAACGAGTAAAATAAAGATGAAATAAAGCCGAAATGATGGGGCAACTCGCAATAAAAATCAGCGAGTAAAATAAAGATGAAATAAAGCCGAAATGATGGGGCAACCGCGAATAAAAGCCGAAATGGTAGGGCAATCGCGATCTTCGCGATAAGAAAAGCTGAAATGATAGAGCAATCGCGGTAAAACAAAAAAAAACAAAAAAAAGTGGCGAATGATGAGTCGCTCCTGGTACCATATTCCAGTGCAGGGATGCAGACGCCAACAAAAATTCAAATTTCCAAAATTCTCCCGGCCCTACGGCTAGTCCCCAAATTGACTACCGTATACAATCCACGGGCTCAAATAATTCTCTTCATACCCATGCCCCACCGCAATCACCAGTTACGCGACTGGTCTCCGCCTGTGGAATTATGCTCCATTAAGAAGACCCACTCATGTGTCCTTACGATGCATGAGGAGAACAAACCTTCGTGGGATCCTTATGACTCACGAAGGAAAAACACACTTAGGAGTCCCCAAGACTCCTAAGGAGAACATACACCTGCGGGATCCTTACGACTCGCAGGGAGAAAATACCTTTATGGGACCCTCACGGCCCATAAAATTGAAAAGCCTTAGGCGATAGGGATCTAAACCTGTCTCCTAAGCCATCGCTCCCCACTCCCCAAGTGGCGAATGATGAGTCGCTCCTGGTACCATATTCCAGTGCAGCGATGCAGACGCCAACCAAATTCCAAATCCCATACCCCAAAACGGCGAATGATGAGTCGCTCCGGGTACCATATTCCAGTGCAGCGATGCAGACGCCAACCAAATTCCAAACTCAAATTCCCAAGCGGCGAATGATGAGTCGCTCCTGGTACCATATTCCAGTGCAGCGATGCAGACGCCAACCAAATTCCTAATCCCATACCCCAACGGCGAATGATGAGTCGCTCCTGGTACCATATTCCAGTGCAGCGATGCAGACGCCAACAATGTCCCAAAATTTTTCCGACCCTACGGTCTGGATCATACATCCTGCAAAACCGTATACAATCCACGGGCGTAAAATAATTCCCAAATTCTCCCGGGGCAAATGATGAGTTGCTCCTGGCATTATTCCAGTGCAGCAATGCAGATGCCAAACAAAATCCAATTCCCAAATCCTCCCGGGGCAAATGATGAGTTGCTCCTGGCATTATTTTAGTGCAGCAATGCAGATGCCAAACAAAAAACAATTCGCAAATCCTTCCGGGGCAAATGATGAGTTGCTCCTGGCATTATTCCACTGCAGCAATGCAGATGCCAAACAAACCCAATCCAAATCCTCTCGGGGCACATGATGAGTTGCTCCTGGCATTATTCCAGTGCAGCAATGCAGATGCCAAACAAAAATCCCAATTCCCAAATCCTCTTAAAGACAGATGATGATTCGCTCCTGGTACCATATTCCAGTACAGCGATGCTGATGTCAACTCAAGTCAAATAAATCAAATCAACCAATTCCAACATCGACCTCTACGTCAAACAAAAGACACTCCGTCTCGGGGACACGTCAACAAGCAGACACTCCGTCTCGGGGAAACGTCCAACAGCAGACACTCCGTCTCGGGGAAACGTCCGATACAGACACTCCGTAGCGGGGAAACGTCCAACAACAGACACTTCGTCTTGGGGAAACGTCCAACAACAGACACTCCGTCTCGGGGAAACGTCCAACAGCAGACACTCCGTCTCGGGGATACGTCCTACCATAGGCACTCCGTCTCGGGGATACGCTCTACAACAGGCACTCCGTATCGGGCAAACGCCCTACCACAGGCACTCCGTATCGGGGAAACGTCCTACCACATGCACTCCGTCTCGGGGATACGTCCTACCACAGGCACTCCATCTCGGGAAACGTCCTACAACAGGCACTCCGTATCAGGGAAACGCCCTACAACAGGCACTCCGTATCGGGGAAACGCCCTACCACAGGCACTCCGTATCGGGGATACGCCCTACAACAGGCACTCCGTATCGGGGAAACTCCCTACCACAGGCACTCCGTATCGGGGAAACGTCCTACCACAGGCACTCCGTCTCGGGGATACGCCTTACAACAGGCACTCCGTATCGGGGAAACGTCCTACCACAGGCACTCCGTCTCGGGGAAACGTCTACCAGCGACACTCCGTGCCGGGGAAAAGTCAACCAGCGACACTCCGTGCCGGGGAAAAGTCCATCAGTGACACTCTGTGCTGGGGAAAAGTCAACCCGACACTACGCGCCGGGGAAAAGTCCAACAGCGACACTCCGTGCCGGGGAAAAGTCAACCCGACACTCCGCGCCGGGGAAAAGTCGATCAGCGACACTCCGTGCCGGGGAAAAGTCAACCCGCGACACTCCGCGCCGGGGAAAAGTCCATCAGCGACACTCCGTGCCGGGGAAAAGTCAAGCCGACACTCCGCGCCGGGGAAAAGTCGATCAGCGACACTCCGTGCCGGGGAAAAGTCAACCCGACACTCCGCGCCCGGGAAAAGTCGATCAGCGAGACTCCGTGCCGGGGAAAAGTCAACCAGCGACACTCCGCGCCGGGGAAAAGTCCATCAGCGACACTCCGTGCCGGGGAAAAGTCAACCCGACACTCCGCGCCGGGGAAAAGACCATCAGCGACACTCCGTGCCGGGGAAAAGTCAACCACCGACACTCCGCGTCGGGGAAAAGTCCATCAGCGACACTCCGTGCCGGGGAAAAGTCAACCCGACACTCCGCGCCGGGGAAAAGTCGATCAGCGACACTCCGTGCCGGGGACACGTCAACCAGCGACACTCTGCATCGGGGAAACGTCCAACACAGACACTCCGCATCAGGGAAACGTCAACCAGCCGATACTCCGCCTCGGGGGGACGTCAAGCAGACACTCCGTGCCGGGGGCACATCGACAACAGACACTCCGCCTCGGGGAAACGTCGACCAGCGACACTCCGTGCCGGGGACACGTCTAACAAATCGCTTCGGATCAAAGCGTCGACCGTCTATGTCGCAAAAAGGGCAGTGCAGGCTCCCGCAAATTGGGAACCCAAATCGCTCCGGATCAGAGCGTCGACCGTCTATGTCGCAAAAAGGGCAGTGCAGGCTCCCGCAAATTGGGAACCCAAATCGCTCCAGATCAGAGCGTCGACCGTCCATGTCGCAAAAAGGGCAGTGCAGGCTTCCTATAAAGAAGGAACCGGATCGCTCCGGGCAAGGGAAACGTCTACCACGAACACTCTGTCTCGGAGACGCATCAAGCGTCGACCGTCCACGTCGTAAAAAGGGCAATGCATCCCAAAAAGTGGGAACCAAAGCAAGTCGCCTCCATGTGAAAGAAGATCCATCAATTTCATGCATACGACCCACATATGATGTGTGCATTTATTGATGGGGGGCACTTTGTTGGGGTAAAAATTTACACCCCGGTTGACCGAGTCAAAGTCAAGGTCAAACCCAAGCCAGGTGGGCCTAAACCCAGGTCAAGTGGGCCCAGGTCCAGGTCGAGTCCGAAACATGAAGCGGCCGACCCTCCCCATGCCAAAAATGAAATCATGTAATAAATAATTTTTATGTAATTTTTTATGCATGAATGTAAACAAAATGGGTATAAAGCCAAATTTTTGTAAGCCCATGGTTTATGTGCAAAAAGAAATGGCACATGAACCATGGGATGGGCAAAATGCCATTTTGTAAAGCCCAAGAGGCTATATGTAAATGTGTAAGCCTATAAAAGGCAACATGATGATGAATAAAGAAACACTTTTTCATTCCCTCAAAAAACTAGGGTTTGTGCCTCCACTCTCTCTTCTTCAAGTTCTTCCTCTTCCTTTTTATTTTCAAAATAAATCAAGAGCTTAGCTCTTTTTTTTTAAAAACTAAATAAAGTTTTACCATAAATCCACCTCCCAAGACTCCATCAAGAGAGGAAAAAGGGTCTCTTTTTTTATCATCCAAGATCTAGATCTTGGAGTTTCAAGAGAACCCATTTTGGGTTTCTTCTCAAAGGAGAAAGGAGAAAATAAAATTCTTTTGGAGTTCAACTCCACAAATAAAATTCTTTTGGAGTTCAAC
Source organism: Agapanthus africanus (assembly GCA_030015575.1). Lineage (NCBI taxonomy): Eukaryota > Viridiplantae > Streptophyta > Magnoliopsida > Asparagales > Amaryllidaceae > Agapanthus > Agapanthus africanus. The sequence continues at coordinate 16,027,860 of JASDDO010000014.1, forward strand.
TCCACCACCAGGAAAATTATTTTGGAGTTCAACTCCACTACACAAATTCTTTTGGAGTTTAACTCCACAGTAAAAAATCTTTTAGAGTGTGATAACTCTGGTAGGATTCCTTCGGTTTTATCACGCGATGATATTTGGATCCCGATCCTACTGTGAGTATATGCTACTCCTCGGGAAAACTCTCACTTAACGATCAATGCTATAAACCTAGTAAGTGTCTAGAAAGGTGTTAGCGGGGCTACGCCCACAGGGAAAAGAGGTTACTTAATTAAGGAACTTCGCGAAAGCGTTGGAAAACCTCCCTCGAAGTACCGACACTGGCCTGGCTGAACGGTTAAGCAAGTATTGTACGGTGGGATTGATCCAGACTAATCCTTTCTTTACGGTTTGAGAAGGGATTCGAGAGACAGTGGGAGCCAACCAGTTTAGACAAATTAAAAACCACTCTAAACTTGCAAGAGCATCATGCTAAAGTGTTTCTTTTCTCTCTCCTAATTGCAGCGACCATTCAACATGACCGGACTTAAGTTATTACTAGATAAAAACATATTGACAGGGCCAAACTACAAAGATTGGCTCAGGAATGTCAAGATGGCGATCACTTATGACAAGTTGGGGTATGTCCTTACCACAAAAGCTCCCCCTGTCCCAGGTCCCACCTCCACCGTCGCGGATAAGGAAATCCGTAAGACATGGGAGATAGATTGCGCGAAAGCCAAATGCCTCTTATTAGCCTCGATGGAAAATGAACATCAGAGGAGGCACGAGAATATGGACCTAGAGTCCATATTTCTTCATACAAAAGAACTGTATGGAGAGCAGTCTCGTATCGCAAGATACGAAGTGTCGAAGAAGTTGTTTTTGGCAAGGTTGGCCGTCGGATCATCGGTAGCGGAACACGTGCTTAAGATGATTGGCTACATTGAGGAGCTCGCGGACCTTGGGACCACGTTGGAGAATGAACTCTATACTGATTTGATTCTCCAGTCCCTTCCTTCCACTTACGCCCAGTTTATTCTAAACTTCAACATGCAAGGAAAGGAGGTAGAACTTTCCGAACTTCTGAACATGTTGAGGAGTGCTGAGGGCACCCTACAGAAAGGTAGGGAGACATCCACTTTGTTTGTAGGAGGATCTTCCTCTTCTAGATCCAGGGCGAAAGCCAAGGGTAAGAAGAAGAAAGCCCCCGCCAAACCAAGAGGCGGTGTCGGTAAAGTGGATACGAAGGGAAAAGGTAAAGCAACAAAGATAGCGGGAAAGCTCGTGGGGAAGGAAGAATGCTTCTATTGTCACAAAAGTGGTCACTGGAAACAGGATTGCAAGGCCTGGAAAGCCAGAACACAGGATTTGAAGCGAGTTGCAGCTTCAGCTTCAGGTGTGTATGTTATTGAAAACTGTCTATCGATAAACTCTACTTCCTGGGTATTGGATACCGGATCAGGATCTCATATCTGTAATTCTTTGCAGGCGTTGAGAAAGCGTAGAGTTTTGAAAGCAGGTGACATGACCCTCAGAGTTGCAAACGGTGCTAGCATGGATGCTGAGGCCGTGGGGGGCTATCACCTGGGATTGTCAGATGGACATTTTTTGGTTTTGCGTAGTTGTTATTATGTACCAAATGCAACCTGTAATATCATTTCTGTATCTTTATTATCTAAAGAAGGTTATGAATTTGCATTTGTAAGTAATGTAGTGAACATTCACCTTAATCAAGTTTTGATTGGGTCAGGTACATTGAACAACGGTATATACGTATTAAACCAACCACAGATTTTCAATGTCCAGAATACACACAAAAGAAAGTCTCCAGAAATTAATAAAACTTTCTTATGGCAATGTAGACTGGGTCACATCAATGAGAGAATGTTGACTAAGTTACACACAGAAGGATATTTGGATTCGTTCGAATATCAATCGTATGCAACTTGTCAATCCTGTCTCAAGGGAAAGATGACAAAGACTCCGTTCACTGGACACGGAGAAAGAGCGTGCGAGCTCTTGGGACTCGTACACAGTGACGTGTGCGGTCCAATGTCTACACATGCGCGAAGCGGTTATTCTTACTTCATTACTTTTACGGATGATTTCTCAAGGTTCGGACATGTCTTCTTAATGAAGCATAAATCCGAAGCTTTTGATAAGTTCCAGGAATATAAGAATGAAGTAGAAAAACAAACAGGCAAAAGTATAAAGACACTGAGATCTGATCGAGGTGGTGAATACTTGAGTGCCGAGTTCCTGGGTTACTTAAAAGAGAATGGAATTCTCTCTCATCTTACTCCTCCATACACTCCGCAACAATAATGGTGTATCGGAGAGACGGAACCGAACCCTATTGGATATGGTGCGGTCTATGATGAGTAACGCTGAATTGCCGCGATCGTTTTGGGGATATGCTTATTAGCAAATTTTAACATTTTCTACTAGATTAATCTTTTCCAAAACACAATTTAACACTTCAATTAAACACTAATCACTTAATCAAAAATTAACCCTAACATGAATTTCTTAAACCAAATATAATGAATTAATCATGAATTAAAAGCTAAACTAAGCACATAAATATTTAACTAAATTAGCTAGTTTAAGATTAAAGCAATTAATTATGGATTAAGGTAAGAAATTATACCTCCTCAAGAACACCAAAATGAAAATAGATCCATCATTTTAGCCTCCAAAAAAATCAAGCTTTGATGAAGATCCATGAAGGATTAGTGAAGGAAAATTGGTTTAATTTTTATATAGGAATTTTTGGATTTATTTTTGGAATTATTTTTGTGATTTTGATTGAAAAAGAGTGAGAAATGAGCTTGGAATTTTTGAGGGCAGAAATGGGGGGGGATGAGGCTCGGCCAAGGTGAGAGGGGGGTTTTGTGAATATTTTGTGAAGAAAAAGCAAGGAAAAAGAGTAATAAATGCTAATTAAAGCAATTTGCCACCTTTACACCCTTTTCTTTTCTTTTTTAAAAAGAAACCCTTAGTCACCAAAAAAAATCTAGATATTTAAAAAGAACCTTCTAAATTAATTCTAGTGACAAAATTAATTTATTCACAAAATAAATTTTTTTCCGATTTACGTGCACAAAATAACGCTTAAAATAATATTTTATTTGGGAAAAAATCTATCTGAACCAAAACCTCCCAAATACTCCCAAAGTTCGCGCACAAGCTTTATTTTAGCCAAACTAGGTGTCGATAAGGTTATACGGTCGTTTGATCGAAATCGGGTTAAAACGGGAAAAACCGACAATTTTGCCCTAAAACGGGAAAATTCGCAAAACGATTATAAAACGTTACAGTTATGAATTGTGGATGATCGTCGGGGCGTCGTGGGAGCTCCATAATAGGCTTCGGTTTTCGCCGGAACAACTTTCTTGCTAACTCCTCTTTTACTTCTCTTGCACTAGGAACTTTTCACAGAGTTTTGGCTAGAATTTTCAGAATGGTGCAGAGCCAAGATAGGAGATGGTATTTATAATGGAGAATTAGGGTTTGAGAATTAAAAGTGTGTATTAAAAATATTAAAATTGTGATAAATTGTGAATTGTAAAGTCTCTGTTTGATTGCAGAGAAATCAAACAGTGCAGAGGAGTTAGGGTAGGTGAAAAGACGAGTGTGAAAAGCCTAAGCTTCATTGGGCTTCATCCAATCATCCCCGCCGGTTTTATTGAGCATTTGGCCGGTCGATCTCGAGGCAATTGCTTCGAGATTCGTGCCACATGATCAATCCTCTGTTTAAACCATTTTCCACATGTTTGATTTTTCTGAACTTTTCATTTGCCCATGTATTTCACATGCAATATTTTGGGCTTCCAAAAAGTAAAAAAAAAATCAGAAAAAATAATTGTGTCTGATGGGAATCGAACACAGGGGCTACGTCACAGCAGTGCAAGGCTTTACTAGTGAGCTACAAATTGTTTCTTACTGTTATTCAAAAAAATTAACCTATAACTCAAACTCAGGCTGTAAACTCATTTCTGTATATTAAAATGGAAAATTCAGTACAGTAAATTCAGAGTCGTTCCAGCATTCTTAAAATATATCGATAAAGTTGAGTTAGATCCGATAATACTTTCTTTTCAAACCTTTTCATCCACTTGATAAGCAAAATAAATCACAACAACACTATAAAACCACTCTTAATCTTATTCACATCATTTAGCTTTTTAGTGTAATGAAAATTTTCATTTGAAATACTCATATAACGAAATTTTTCATTAAAATACCACTAATTTTATTATAACCCTTATTTCGATAACTAGCATACCTACCTCTAGAATCTTTACGGGGTAACGACCTACCCCACATGCACACTCTGGTTTCATAGCACGATGTTCTATGTATATGATTAATTCAAAGAATAAGTTTTCTTTAAAATACCATAGTTTTTCAAAAAGGATTTCTTTTAATCGATATTTTTTCCTTATGCAATTGCGCCTCTACAACTCTCGTTAGGAGACCTGCTAATGGATAGTATGGATTATCACACATTCTTGGGATAGTAAAGCGAGATGCAGAACTCCTCGCGGAGAATTCGGTCTCGAAAGGAAATAAAAATACGGTTTTTAAGAAATACGACTTTTCTAAACAAAACTAAACTTTCGAAAATTATATAAACCTATGAATCCGTATTTTCAATAAAACTAAACTATGAAACTATATTTTTTAAAAAATGAAAGATTAGAATTTTAATAAAATATCAACAATTTTCCAAAAGTAGTAGTTTTATAAAAGTAGCATAAACTTTTAAAAGCTAGGTTTTATCATTAAATTACCACAAAAATTAAAATTCGTGTTCATGAAAAACTCTAAATATTATAAATCACTCTCAAGATTTATTTTAAAACGATATTAAAATATTTTTCATAAAAACCCTTCGAGAAATGTAAACAATATAAATACAAAGTAAACAAAAATAAATATTTAAGGGCTCTAGATTAATATAGATTTAAGCGGTATTATTTTTCTTGAGCCCTAGAGAGTCGGAGAAAATGAGTGCTTGACTATTCATCTTATACAAATTTAACGGAGTTATCAATGACAATTATCTTGGAAAAAGACACAAATCCTGCCATCCATGTGCGGCAGTTGCTCGATGTCTCCCAAACTTAAGAAATTCAAGAACTAAACCCTTTCAGAACAAAATGACTCCAACCTGAATTCAAACTCAAACCAGAATTCAAAATTAAACACAAACTTGAATACTTGATCATGAACCCAAACACTCAAATTCAAATATCAAACTCAAACTTGAATACTTAGATCGACTTGACCGAACCATGTGTTTACCGCCGAAAACCGGGAAAGACTGACGTCTTGCCTGAATCTGGGGGCAGATACTATTTGGTTTTATCCGTCCACCTCTCCGAAAATGCCAAGTTGATTTATGGCATCGTGTATCGGAGGTTTAGACGGATGCGGCCGATGTAGCAGACTTCGTCAGATTCCCCCTCGCTTGAGGGGTTTTTGATTGTGGGGACGCTCTTCCCTGCAGGCGCAAGCCCCTGCAGTTAATTACATTTCGCATCACGGTAACAACTTTCTCCTTCTCCAGAATTTCACTTCATGTTATGGGTGTTTGTTTTGTTTGTGGTTGCCCGTGGATTGTATACGGAGACTAAGTTATGCCGTCGCCCGTAGGACGTGGATTAGTCCAAATCCGTATTTTCTTAGATTTGGGTTTTGTGTTTTGGTTTAAGGATACGTTAGCCATATTGAGGCTAAGATCAACTTAAACATTTATTAAGGACACATTAGTCTGATTTGAGACTAAGATCGACTTAACGGGATCGTTTAGATCCGACAAAAGAGCATTTGAGGGCTCTATTGTTCCAGTTTAGGGACATGGTGGTCCATTGTATGCATGGCCATCGGGACTCGTCACCTCTCTGACTTCGTTGAAGGATTACAACGATAGGTGTCAGAGGAGTTCGGAGATGTACCCTTGAACCAAAGTTGATTGGGAGTCTTATAGTCCAATTTGGGACTAAAGTCTGTTTGAATGTTTAAGGATACGTTAGCCATATTTGAGGCTAAGATCAACTTAAACGGGATCGTTTAGATCCGACAAAAGAGCATTTGGGAGCTCTATTGTTCCAGTTTAGGGACGTAGTGGTCCGTTGGTAGTTTAGGGACATTGCTGTCCAGTGTTCCCGTTTTGGGGGCGGATGTTAGTTTAAGTACGCATAAGTCCGTGGGTTTACGGACCCCACAGTCCGTATCTTGGTTTAAGGACGCATAGGTCCATTAGTTTAAGGACGCATAAGTCCGTGGGTTTAAGGACCCCACAGTCCGTATCTTGGTTTAAGGACGCATAAGTCCATGAGTTTAAGGACCTCACAGTCCGTGTCGATGTGTGGTTGTTAGGACCCATCACCTCTCTGACATCGTTGAAGGATTACAACGATAGGTGTCAGAAGAGTTCAGAGATGTACCCTTGAACCGGATGTAAATTGATTTAAGGGAGCAGTCGTGCTCAGTCAATTTAATTTGAGGACTTACGGCCATGATTGGGCTAAGTCCAGTTGATGATGTTTGACGTTTTTATCTTTGGCCTATTAGGACTGTACTAGGGTTTTGCCCCTGTTTAATAATGCACTGCATTTTATTCTGGCCTGGTAGGCCTTTTTGATTTGGGCTCGGTCCCTTTGTAAATGATGCAGGGCATCTGTTTTGGTTTGGGCTCTGCCCCTTTGTAAATGATGCAGAGCATCTGTTTTGGTTTGGGCTCTGCCCCTTTTTAAAATAACGCATTGCGTTTTATTTGGCCTGTTAGGCCTTTTTTAATTGGGCTTGGCCCTTCTGCAGTGCATTAATTTCTTGACAGTGGCTTGTCAGGCTCTTTGCGCCAATTACTGAGCGCAAGCGCTTGTCGTGGTGACACGTGTCACACTCTGGTGAGCGCAAGCGCAACAGCGCAGTGCGCTGCGCTGTTGCGCTACTGACACGTGGCGCGCTCTGGTGAGTTGTGCCAACTTTAAAGAGCAATGCTCTATTTTTAAAAGCGCATAGCGCAAGTGGTTCTGGAGCTGACACGTGGCGCTCTTTGGTGGCTTGCGCCAACCCAGGAGCGCAACAGTGCAGTTTTTGCAAGTGCAAGGCACTGTTTCAATAACTTGAGAATCTTTAAGATTCCAGAACCAATGGTTCATAAAAAAGTGCAAGGCACTGTTATTATTTATTTTTTATTGAAGATCATTGATCTTGTTCTTAGATCAATGATCTATTCAGGAGAAGTTCTTCTCTTTTTTTTTGGTAAAGGTTTTTACCTTCTTTCCCTTCTTGAGTTCTTCTCAAAATTCTTCAAAGTTCTCTCTGTTTTGTTGTTTTCGAAGTTCTTGATGTTCTTCCTCTATGTTGATGTCTTTTGAATTGGGGTCTAGGGGCCTTTATATAGTGCCCATTAATTTGTTAAATTTCTTAAAGAGATCATTCTCTGAGTGATTTGGGGAATTTTCCCCACCGTTGGATCTTTGATCCAAGGGCTTCTATTTTACAGAAGACAATGTTCTTGTTTTAACAAGAATAGAAGGATCTTACTAGAATTTTAATTCTGTTTGGCGCAGATGCACCAGCGCTTGACACGTGTCGCTCAGCACACAGCGCAGCGCAACTGCACTGACACGTGTCGCTCAGCGCACAGCGTAGCGCAACAGCGCTTGCGCAACTGTGCTGATACGTGTCGCGCAGCGCTTGCGCAACTGCGCTTACGCAACTGCGCTGACACGTATCGTGCAGCGCTTGCGCAACTGCGCTGACACGTGTCGCGCAGCGCAGCGCTTGTGCAACTGAAGCGTTGCTTCCTTTAATTTTTGTTTTAAATAGAGCTTTGCTCTGATTGGGCGCGCTGCTTTGGACGCTGCGCTGACGTATCAACTTCTGACACGTGGCGCGTTGCGCGCAGCGCACGGGATTTGAAGCGTTGCTTCAATTTTTTGAATTTTTGAAATTTCAAACAGAGCTTTGCTTTGATTGGGGGAAACAAATGCCCCCTCTACCGTTGCGCTCACGTGGCGCACACGTGAGTGCAGCGGTGGCAAGATCTTAGCCGTTGGATCAAAGGATGAGTTGAAGGGGCGCAGGCGCCTATAAATAGGACCCTTGGTCCTTAGAAAACGTTTTACCATTTTTTTAAGAACTTGAATTTTCAGAGCCTTGCTCTTGTTTAAGAATTGTAGAGCCTTGCTCTCGTTTCTTTCCAAGAACTCCAGAGTTCAGATTTTTAGAACAACTTAGGTAAAATTTAAATTAAATTAAATTTAATTTAATTAACAGAGCCTTGCTCTTATAGATCTTTGATCTAAAGAAAATCCCTTTGGGGTTTCATCAACAGAGCCTTGCTCTCAAAAGTCCATAGATTTATAGAGATCTTGTTCATGGGTTTTAACCCGTGAAAAGAGCTTTGCTCATGGATCAAATGTAGAACTTTTTATAAGTTTTCATGGATTTTTTTTAAGACCCCAAATTTTTAATCTTTAGGATTTAAAATTTTCTTTTGATGGATCTTTCCATCATTATTACAGAGCTAGGCTCTTTTTTAGGAAATTTTATTCCCTTGAGACCAAAGTTTGATAAATGTCACTTTGTGACAGAGCTTTGCTCTGAAAGAGGAGATTTTCTCATTGTCTCTAGGGATTTCCCATTAATGAGAATATTCTCTTGGGGATCTCTTCATTAATTGACAGTCTCATCCAATGATAGGGCTGTCTTATTAAATGATGCACTGTCATCCAGATTTTGTGGGTCCCTATTTGGTCCCCTACCCACTGCATTGCAATGTAGTATAAATTTTAAAATGCCAAGCGTTGGAATTACAACACTGATGGCTACTTTTTGTCCCTCCACAGGAAACATGCCTGCTGACCTATCATTCCCGTTCGTTCGCTCGGAGGGAGGTTTTCCTTAGGCACCAGTGGACCGAGAGGTGCTCACCCTCATTAAGGATCATGACCCCGAGCATAAGAACCTTCACTTATGGGGTAGGTGGTATAACGATATCATCCAGGGTCGCCGAAGCTTCGGTTTTGCTACGCCTTCCGAACCAATATTTTCGATCCCCTATGCGGATGAACCCCCGGTGAAGTATGCTGTGGAGGTCAAAAATTGGAATTCGGATGACCTCCTCCAGCCTGAAATTGGGGCTATTCCCGTGCAGCCGCCGCCGGCAATAGATATTTTGGGGAGGCGAATCTGTTAGGGTGAAGCACGCCCTTGGGGACAGGCCTATAACATTGGACTGATCCCGCGCCCGCCTGCCGGGTATTTGCAGTGGGCCCGGTACATCTTATCAGCGAAGAGGACTCATCTGATGAAGATTGGTTTGTATTCGGCCATCTACGTCTCGCTCTTTGAGTATCCCTCTCCTCCAACGTGGTGGGTTAAGGCTTTTATTGAACAATGGAATATCCCCACCCACACCTTCCTGATGACGGACAGGGAAGTTTCTATCTCCTTGGAGGAGTTTGCTAAAATCTCGGGTCTGCCGATGAGGGGGGAGCATTACGAGGAGTTGCTTCCTCCTGACGAATACGTCTTTGCCACCAAGCCGTTGGTGTTTGATCTGACGCTGGAGAACGCTATTCAGCACCAGTTTCCGGGCTTGGTGAAGGTGCTGGAGATCTATGAAGGGCTCTATCTGGAATCGGGCGTCCGGGGAGTCAGTTTCGCAGATTTTATCGCCCGCTTCATTCGACCAGAGTTCCTATCGGAGCAGAGCGGTAAGTTCTCCCAGCTTGATGATCCTTTTGGCTTCGGCTTGGACCGCCGACCCACATCGGAGGATGATCACAAGGACTTTTATCTCCCCGGCGCCGCCGTCGTGCCCTTGTCAGAAATTGCCGTCCCGGGCATGGATGAGGAGACCTTTTTTGTAGGGTTCCTGGGACTGTGGCTGTGCAGCTTTGCGCTCCCCATGCACCCGCGCCACATGCGGCCATCTGTTTTCTACCCAGCGCATCGGATGGTGGCTGGTCTACAGTTAACAGTAGGAATCGCCGGGCTGGCTCACCTTTATAATGGACTCAGCGTAGCAGCAGACGCTAATGAGCCTGGGGTGCAGCCTGCTAACTTCCCGATGCACTACTTCACCTCTTGGATGGAAATGCATGTGCACGGGGTGTTCGGCGGCCATAAGATGTAAGTGCACGGCGGCGCCCCGGCCGTCGATCCGACGCCGGAGTGCGGAAGCGATACTTTTCTTTAACTTTTCAAACCGGCACCACCGCGCACTATAAACCCGGATCGTGCCATTAATCTAGTCATAGCTATCAAGAGAAGGGGGTAGAGAGATATACCGAGCGATCCGTGTCCTTCGGTCTTCTCGTCGTCGTCCCGATCTCCCCGCGGAATCTCCGATCTCCACCACGTTGCCGGAAGGGCACCACGTCGCCTGCATCTTTTACGGGCTCCCACTTCTGGACCGAGGCAACTCGGGCATGAAGTTGGCGAGTCGACGTGCCCAAGGTTTGCTGTAGAATAGTGTAGTGAGCTATGTCTCATTTGGGGTAGTGGATGTTGCCTTTGGTGGAGGAAATGAACTTGTGGAACTTTGTGATGAACTTGGGGATTTTTGCAAGCATGAGAGAACCAAAAATCCCCACCAAAAATATGGGCAGCCCCCTCCCTCTATATGGCCGGCCATACATTGGTCAAGGAAGAGAGTGAGAGAATGAGGGAGAGAGTATATCAAAAAAATGAGAGTCTCTCATAATGCAAGAGAGAGAGAAGAAAGTTATCATGATGAATCATGATCACTAACTAAAACCACACTCAACAACAACCATCATGACACCACAAGGTCAAGCTATCATGAACCATCATGAACAAAGGAAAGTCAAGGGTGGTAGAATCATCATGAAACAACAAGATGCAAATAACACCCTCCACAAATGCTTATTTGCACAAATGCAAATAAGCCCTCCTCCACCAATCTTCAGCCAATGAAAGATACAAAGAAATATGGCTGAAACGGAAAACAAACTGGCAACTCCAAAAAAAAACTGACCCCGTAATAAATTACAGGAAAAACCCCGCTACTGTATATACATACCCGCATTTGTATTCCGACCGAAAAACAAATGCAATGAGACAAAATCTACACTGTACAATGCTAGCATCCGGCTTAAACCAAAGCCTGCTAGTATTATCCGTCCGATCCTGATCCGTGCAATATAGCACGTATCTGATCGAACCCTGCCATATATCCATACGGCCTCTAGTACTAACCGTCCGATCCTGATCCGTGCAATACCGCACGTATTTGATCGAACCCTGCCATATCTCCATACGGCCTCTAGTACTAACCGTCCGATCCTGATCCGTGCAATACCGCACGTATCTGATCGAACCCTGCCATATCTCCATACGGCCTCTACAGCGTTTCGCCCGAAACTTGAGTAACTGAATGTGGGGGACTCTAAAGACTCGTCAATACTATGGCTGTGGATTTAACCACTAGCACGTCAGAGGTATTAGCCATACGTGACGGGCTACCAGCTATTGACAAAAAGGGACGTCGATGAGCGAACTCATCCTGACAGCCTACTGAGCCTGTCAGTGACAATATCCGTACAGTCCGGTCCGTTCGTCTATGAGCATCGCATGGCGGGCCTAGGGGGTTGGTAAAAGTCAGACCCCCAAAAGCGGTACAAGTCGTGTCGGAGTGTAGCCCTGAACACCCTGAGATACTACTGGAATACCTACCAGTAAATCTCCTGCCTCAGCCGAAGGCTTCGTGTAATGGCTCTCCTAGACACAGCGCGACCTCACCCCCAATACCGGGAGAGACGAACCCCTGCAGATCCGCTCACTGCCTCCATGTGGCTCAGGACTGTACCCAACTAAAACCTGTTTGCACGTCTCCTTTGAGCGTGGTAGGGTAGTAATCAAAGCACAGTGGGAACTCACACGAGACAAATGACGATCCTCAGGTCGATGAACTAACCTGTACACATGTCACCAGGGAACTGCTATCTGACATCTGGTATAATCCCAACTAGCAGGTTCCCGGCGAGTCCTGTCTGGTGTACTCATAACCCAATGAGCACCTGTATACATCTTAGGTGAACCAACTGACACCAGTGGCTTGTGAGACCGGCCACCGCCCCTCGTCGGGGTCTCGACTGTATACACCAGTCTACTCTGGAGTATCGATGCCCTGTCTCGAAACTCCCACGACTAGGGACCTTTTAAGCATGTACTTATAGACGACCAGCTCCCACGTATATGATCACCCTCATACTGTTGGCAGTCAAGCAAGAATCCTAGGGACTCTATCAACGTGTAATAGCGACCTATAGGGTCACCTAAAGCAGTACACGATGATAAAGATAAACCAGATAGCATACTATCATCTTGAGTAAGACTGTCCTCCTGGGATAGGTTCTCCCTCAATCATTGCAATCACGTGCCTGTGATCCAATAATTGACTCTGAGGGCACCATCTCCAACAATCTCCCACTTGCACTCAAGGCTAATTATTGCGATGTCACATACTCACAGCCCGTGTGATACCGAACACCCAACTCCTCTACTAGTCAGTCTCACAAATCCCGTTTGCGAAACTATTGCGTTCAAGGAATAGCCTCAGCGAGTGGATCCGCTTTGAAGTTTCTTTCTATGTCTCTCTATATCTCAAGTTCGCGGAGAAAGCCATCTCCCGAAATGAGCAATACATGTCTTAGAATGTGTCTGGATGTCTGATGGGACATAGCTCATAAATGAACTCCAAATCCAAACTTCTTAGACTGTATCGTCAACTGAACTTAATCAGTATCCTGCGCCATGCCTCCCTCAGTATTGCCTTAGACCACCTGTCCAAAATACAGCCCCTCGTCAGAAGGAAAACTATAACTCTGACAACCTCCTTGTCGTCTAGGTCACCTTGGAAGCCTGGAATAATAACTGTCTCCTAAAAAAAAGGCTGTCGTTATCATATCCCTAGAATATCCACTTATGTTCTAAAACTGCTTCCGACTGTTTCTCTAGGATAGGATCAATGTCAACTTATTGCATGTAGTGCAAGAACAACATCTGGTGTAGTACTTGACATCTCATGATTGACTCAATTGCCTGAGCAAGTGATCTGCCAATCATGCACATCCCTCTCCCCTTTAGTCTGTAAGACACCTTTAGAGAGGGTGACTCCATCACCTGCAGGTACACTACCGTGCCAGGAGTCGTCCATTCTAAATACTCTTAGAATGCTGTCTAAGTACCCTTAATTGGGAAACCACCCAAATCTAGATCTAAAACCATAGGTCCAGTAACCAGAATGTTTGATATGAAATCCATTTCCTTTGTGGAGAAACCACTGTGTGACGACCAAAGTATAACCGATCATAGTATAGGAATATCACTTCCTACTCTGTGTATGTCATCCAAATACCAGGACATCACACCCTACTACCTTCTTAACAGATCCATCCCCTATTCTGATGAAGTCAAACCTATGACTGTCATATCAGAAATAGATGATCTATCTCCGCTACATCTGCTTTAGTCTATAAATAGACATAAGCCACCTGTCCACCAATGCTTCCGCTGCTCCCACTGACTACGACAACCCTCTGGCAGAGTCATATAAACGTACACTTCTAAAGCAAGTTTAGAACGACGCTATACTCATCCTCCTGTCGGGTCTCACAGTCTGGAACAACAGCAATGGCAAGTGTGGGTAAACAAGAACTTCCATGTCACCATCCTTGAGGCTACCGGAGTACCTCTCGGGTGCCTGAAGTTACCCACCGTATCTGCGGAGTGGCCAATGGAATGTCAAACCAGATTGAATCTTTAGGTTCTTATCAAATCTTCAGTAATCGTTTGTGGTTCTGGAATCACTTCTAGTTCTACCATACTCCCACTACTGTTTTCTGAAAAAATCCATTTTTATTAAAACTGTGGCGAGTCTAGAACAATATTACTATTGATCTTCCAGATGGTAGAAAGTCAACCCTCGTCATAGCCTGGGTCAACCCACAAACAGCCATTACAGAAACGTGCCTTGAGTTGTCCAGTGTCTGGTTTTAATCATAAGCCGGACAACTCCCCGTACCTTAACTATGTTAAGATATGAACTGTACTATATCCAATATAGAACCAGAGGCACTGATTTAATTGAACCAGATTCAAATCATGCAACTGTCTCCAGTGCATGTCAACTAAATGGAAAGAGGCCGATCAGCGTTACTCAACTTAGGAATGCTTCCAATTATGAGTAACCTGAAAGAAAAGCAAGTTCTCTTAATCATTACTATCAACTGAATACCATACACAAGTATCTACATCTTCGATCACTTTGAAGAATCCCGATACTTGCAATACCTGGTTCTCTACTTTATTCAAATACCTATAACTTCTCAAAATTCGGACCCTGTGTTTCCACGAAACATCTGTCTAAAAACTAGAGAAGTCATAAGTAAACCGAATATAGTACGAGGACCAACCCCTCTGTCCTGATGGACCCTGGACAACATACAATGCTCTGTATAAGTCCCTTGAGTCTGATAAATCATTCACTGTGTGTCGTAGGTTGAAAGCTGTACTTATGGTTAAGAAGAATTACACCGCTGTTTAATGCTCCTTACCTAACCATCTACTGATATAGGTAAATGTCACCGACATAATTTCAAAAAGGTAAATCTCACTCTATAGACGTACAGATATATCAATTTTAAATTGGTGCACAACAGCGGATATTCAAAACCAAATATTTGCCAAACGGCAAACAACCCAGGCGATTTCCTCAAATATCACCAATTACAACGAATCCCGATATAATGAGGATGATCACCTAATTCCCAATAACTTACTCCCACTCATCATCTGTAAAACCATACAGATGTGAGAATCATACCTGGTAAATACATACCCTGGAGCAAGTATCCAATTGGAAAATCAGTTTTCTTTTAATAGTACACAGTGAAACTGAAACATTGAAATGTTTCGTAGGGGTATCCTGGTATTCCTAGTAATGCCTCTTCCATTATCCAGATTCACAACTACAACCGTGTAATTCTTTGCCATCTTTCCAAATCCCTTTCTATGTCTTTAGTCATTACCTTCTGTACACCCCTTTAGGCCAAATGGTTTTCTTCCTTCCCTACCGTTCGGCACCAGCCTATGGTTTGGAAGAAGACTATCCAATAAGCATAATGGGTGTACTGTCCTAATCCTAGGAGCACTCGCAATGCGAGAGAAGGTGAAGATAAAAGACAACCGAATAAACCTTATTCCTATTTCTCCTAAACCAGAATCCATCCCCGAACTGGAACAAGTTCCTTTCGAGTTCGTATATAACCATACGATGGAGTATCCAACAAACTATGGATCTTCGTAGTTATACGGAGTGTCCTGGAGAAATACAAAGGTGATTTAGGATTGGCGAAGAAATACTTGGTCCGGTCGTGAATAGCAGTCGCAATTTACTTTGCCCTCTTACTAATCCCTTGATATGTCTTAACTTAATACCTTCTGTACACCATCGTTAGGCTAACTGGTTTTCTCCATTCCCTACCGGTCGGCACCTGCCTATGGTTTGGAAGAAGACTATCCAATTTGCGTAATAGGTGTACTATCTCCTAAACCAAGGAGTACTCGTAACCTGAGAGAAGGTAAAAGGAAAAGACAACTGAATAGTCCTATTCGTTTTCTCCAGAACCTGAAACCATCCTCGAATAAATTCCTTCGAGTTCGTATATAACCATACGATTGTTTTGTCCAATGGAAGTGGACGTTCGTAGTAATATGGGGTGTCCTGGAGAAAAGGGTAAATCTAGGAGTGGCAATGAGGTTTGCAACTCTGACAATCCAAAAGCCAGTGTTTAAGAAGGTTCGGTCAACTTGGTCACTGAGTCATAGTCTTAGGGTCGGGTCAATGGTCGCTGCCAAAGAGAGAGAGAAAAGAAACACTCAGCGTGCACTCTAACCTAGATCAGAATGGTTACCAATTTATCTAATCTGGAAACCTCCCACTGTACCGTCAAATTCTCCTCCAAACCTGAAAGAAGAATTAGTCGGGATCACCTGAGGAGTAAACCAACTCATCAGTAGGAATCGGGATCCAACTATCATCGCATGATAACGTGACGGAATCCACTCACGTCATCACACTCCAGAAGGTATGCGCATATCTGGCAAGTTTCAGTTTCTTTAGAAACTCCCGATGTGATTTTTACCCCATGCTCTTATGACCTTGACTTTGGCCAACAAATCATAAGTCACATGTCAAGTTCTATCCGTCATTCTCCAGGTTAATTTGAGCCCACCCGCACAAGCCCTTGACTTTGGCCAACAAGGCTATACGACTGCCCCAGACCAACGCATCTATCTATGCTGCACATGAATACCCAATAGCTACCAATCACTATGCCTTGACTTTGGCCAACAAACATAGCTTGAATACTAATTGACTATCCATGTGAAACGACGGAGGGCTACGAATGGTTTCTGGCGAAAACCTTTAACGTAATGAACTTGATATCGTTGAAGGAACCGGATAGCTTTTAAAATATAGTGACGAAAACCTTTGCTAAAGAGGTCACTCCCGGTGAAGGGATCTCGGCTCTTTCCCCATAGAATGAGGTGCAGGATATTCCAACTGAATACCACGGTGCAAAGCAAAAGTAATCGGCTATAGTGAAGTTATTGCCTCGACGCAAACTTTTTGTCCAAGGGGTTACTCCCGGTGAAGGGATCTCGGCCTTTGCCTCGTCGACTGAGGAGCAGGATATTCCAACTGAATACCACGATGCAAAACAAAAGAAAATGTCCTTGCAATAACAGCTTTTTGAAAATTGTTCCAACAACATCAGAATAGGTTTGTTTTTAACTTGCATTGATCCGAATCAACGCAGTCCCATCAATTGATCACACCAATAAAGAAAGAAAATAATGATGTACGTATATGCCATCCGCATTCGCCACTGGGTCCCGTCATTACCCGTTAAGTTACTTAACTAACGACAGAGCGGGGACTGGACTAGCGCGGATGCAAAACATATACAACATCTACTATTATATATATCAATATATAATATTTCGCTCAAGGCGTGATAAAACGCAACATCACAGAAATGTACAGCATCACAGAACAATACAGATATCTGGGATCCCCGGGTTTCACAGAGCCGCTACTGAAACCCGACGTTCTCCTGGTCGTGTGGATAGCCTGTGCAATGAAATCCTAGACCCCTACGGGCGCGGCAAATTACCCGCCAAAACCTGAAGCGGGGCAGCCCCCTTCAGCAACGTGAATGGACAACCCAGCACTTCACGAAATCCGGTAACTTGGGCACCCCTCCTGGATCAACCTGTACCCCCTACGAGTGCGGCGAATAGCCCGTCAATTCTAGAGTGAAGCCCCCTCCGTCTCAATGCCATGAGATGCGGGCTTGTTGCCCTCTAGAAACCGGCTATCCGTGCACCCCACCTTAGTGTAATCCTAGTACAGAAAGTAAAATATACATACAACGGGTACATCGACCTCGACCTGGTCGTGCCCCAAAAGAATAATATACAAACAGGCAGTGACGGCAGTCCACATGTCGGACGCTCGCCCCGCAATATTAAATGTACATAATACAACAAAAAACTGTACTAGCATTGCATCCAGGCTATCCCCCACGACCAATCCGAAACATCACAGCAATACACAGAACATCAACGTGAATGTCACGTTCGCAAATCCGTATAACCGGGCTATAGCAGTTAGACAGGATTTACCGATCAAGTGACATTCACGGTCTCGGATATAATGTAAATACTGTGAACTAACATGTTTACAATTTTCGATCGATCAAATTTTACCAAGTGGGCCCCAAGCACTACTGTAGCACTCAAAGAAATCTGGGCCAAAAAAATAACATTCCAAAAACCCTATTTTCCATTCAGGAGCTCTCTGTAAAATTTTGGTGCCATGAACAGTCAAGATTGCGGCGGAACCGCGGCCCAAGCATGGGTTTGGCCGCGGTGGAAAAGTGGGATCATGCAACCAAAATTTCACAGAATGCTTAGAACTCCCTGCACATCATTCTGCAACATACTGAAAAAATTTTGGAGCCAAAAAAATTTCGACAGAAAACTGATATGCATGAAAAACGCGGTTTTGGGATTTTTGCTCGATCGAAACTTTAAACACGTTAGACAAAGATAGACTAGGTTAATGACGAGGCTCTGATACCACTGTAAGTGCACGGCGGCGCCCCGGCCGTCGATCCGACGCCGGAGTGCGGAAGCGATGCTTTTCTTTAACTTTTCAAACCGGCACCACCGCGCACTATAAACCCGGATCATGCCATTAATCTAGTCCTAGCTATCAAGAGAAGGGGGTAGAGAGATATACCGAGCGATCCGTGTCCTTCGGTCTTCTCGTCGTCGTCCCGATCTCCCCGCGGAATCTCCGATCTCCACCACGTTGCCGGAAGGGCACCACGTCGCCTGCTTCTTTTACGGGCTCCCACCTCTGGACCGAGGCAACTCGGGCACGAAGTTGGCGAGTCGACGTGCCCAAGGTTTGCTGTAGAATAGTGTAGTGAGCTATGTCTCATTTGGGGTAATGGATGTTGCCTTTAGTGGAGGAAATGAACTTGTGGAACTTTGTGATGAACTTGGGGATTTTTCCAAGCATGAGAGAACCAAAAATCCCCACCAAAAATATGCGCAGCCCCCTCCTTCTATGTGGCCGGCCATACATTGGTCAAGGAAGAGAGTGAGAGAATAAGGGAGAGAGTATATCAAAAAAATGAGAGTCTCTCATAATGCAAGAGAGAGAGAAGAATCATGATGAATCATGATCACTAACTAAAACCACACTCAACAACAACCATCATGACACCACAAGGTCAAGCTATCATGAACCATCATGAACAAAGGAAAGTCAAGGGTGGTAGAATCATCATGAAACAACAAGATGCAAATAACACCCTCCACAAATGCTTATTTGTACAAATGCAAATAAGCCCTCCTCCACCAATCTTCAGCCAATGAAAGATACAAAGAAATATGGCTGAAACGGAAAACAAACTGGCAACTCCAAAAAAAACTGATCCCGTAATAAATTACAGGAAAAATCCCGCTACTGTATATACATACCCGCATTTGTATTCCGACCGAAAAACAAATGCAATGAGACAAAATCTACACTGTACAATGCTAGCATCCGGCTTAAACCAAAGCCTGCTAGTATTATCCGTCCGATCCTGATCCGTGCAATACCGCACGTATCTGATCGAACCCTGACATATATCCATACGGCCTCTAGTACTAACCGTCCGATCCTGATCCGTGCAATACCGCACGTATCTGATCGAACCCTACCCTATCTCCATACGGCCTCTAGTACTAACCGTCCGATCCTGATCCGTGCAATACCGCACGTATCTGATCGAACCCTGCCATATCTCCATACAGCCTCTACAGCGTTTCGCCCGAAACTTGAGTAACTGAATGTGGGGGACTCTAAAGACTCGTCAATACTATGGCTGTGGATTTAACCACTAGCACGTCAGTGGTATTAGCCATACGTGACGGGCTACCAGCTATTGACAAAAAGGGACGTCGATGAGCGAACTCATCCTGACAGCCTACTGAGCCTGTCAGTGACAATATCCGTACAGTCCGGTCCGTTCGTCTATGAGCATCGCATGGCGGGCCTAGGGGGTTGGTAAAAGTCAGACCCCCAAAAGCGGTACAAGTCGTGTCGGAGTGTAGCCCAGAACACCCTGAGATACTACTAGAATACCTACCAGTAAATCTCCTGCCTTGGCCAAGGATTTCGTGTAATGGCTCTCCTAGACACAGTGCGACCTCACCCCCAATACCGGGAAAGACGAACCTCTGAAGATCCGCTCACTGCCTCCATGTGGCTCGGGACTGTACCCAACTAAAACCTGTTTGCACGTCTCCTTTGAGCGTGGTAGGGTTGTAATCAAAGTACAGTGGGAACTCACATGAGACAAATGACGATCCTCAGGTCGATGAACTAACCTGTACACATGTTACCAGGGAACTGCTATCTGACGTCAGGTATAAGACCAACTAGCATGTTCCCGGCGAGTCCTGTCCGGTGTACTCATAACCCAATGAACACCTGTATACATCTTAGGTGAACCAACTGACACCAGTGGCTTGTGAGACCGGCCACCGTCCCTCGTCGGGGTCTCGACTGTATACACTAGTCTACTCTGGAGTATCGATGCCTTGTCTCGAAACTCCCACGACTAGGGACCTTTTAAGGATGTACTTATAGACGACCAGCTCCCACGTATATGATCGCCCTCATACTGTTGGCAGTCAAGCAAGAATCCTAGGGGCTCTATCAACGTGTAATAGCGACCTATAGGGTCACCTAAAGCAGTACACGATGATAAAGATAAACCAGATAGCATACTATCATCTTGAGTAAGACTGTCCTCCTGGGATAGGTTCTCCCTCAATCATTGCAATCGCGTGCCTGTGATCCAATAATTGACTCTGAGGGCACCATCTCCAACATATTATCCCTCCGTTTTTTGAGAAGTGCAGACTCCCAAGAGTCATGCAGTTGGTCGGCGCTTCAATCGTGGTTGCATCTCCACGGGAGGCTAAGGGGCTGCTCCTTCGTCCACACCTGGTCGGAGCGAAGGTTTCTTTTTTGGATAAAGTCATAACCATAGGCTCAGAGACCACCAAGTCGGTAGTGCCGCTGCGCGATGATTTTAAGGACGGGGCCTCCATATTGAAAGCTCGGGAGATCCTCCACCTCTACTCCATTCGGCCGGGCTACCTGGTGTTTAGGCAGAATGAGACGGCACTCTTCATGAGGTATAACCCTCACCGGTTCGCTCAGCAATCGAGCTATCACCAGGGGATCCCGATGGAAGCTTTCTTGGAAAAGCCCGTGGCCAGCCGAGAGGGGATAAGGAATGCCATACACCATTTCATGCGGCTTAACACGGGTTCTTATTTCTTCATCAGCGAGCCGAGCTGCGTCCCTAAGCTGCTCAACGTGTACGTGGCTTGGTACGCGCATGCAATGGGTCCAGTTATCCTTATGAAGAAGCGCATGCTGGTTGACCGCAAGGGTGCGCCTCCCGGCGGCGATCGCAAGGCTCCTTTGAAGCCAAGGACCCCGGTCATTCCTCCGCTGAAAGATGCAGGAACTGTGCCACCGCACGTGTTGAGCCCTCCGCACGGACTGCCGCTCTGTGTTACTGCGGATATACCACCAGCGCCCCGTGCTCCAGTAGAGAAGGTAGATGTCGTTTCGCCGGAGTCCGGCGTGGGCGCAGATATTGGGACCCGCCGCCCTAAGGCGTCTGCAAAGCGCAAGTCGATCTCGGGTGCACCCAGGGCTGGTGGGCAGAAGAGGAAGAAGAAGTCGCTCCTCTCTCTTGACGCGATCCTCGGTTTAGAGCCTCAGGCCCCTCTTATCGAAGGTATAAGCGAGTATGGCAGCAATAAAGGCTTCTCAGTAGACCCCGCAGACACTGACCTGGCTGCTGCCATTGTGGCTTCTGCGCGATCAGCGAGGCTCGAAGCGTGGTTGGATAAACTCGCTCAAGCAGGTAATCATTAGCTTTACTCTTCGTCATTTTATAGCATTTTTATTATTATCTTCGACTAATGCTTTCCCCCTTTTTAATAGGTGTCACTACCGAAGAAGCCGTTGCTGCCTCTTTGAAAACCTTCCAGGAGGAGGAAGAGAAGCGTGCTTTAATGGGCATCGGTACGTCTCGCCTTATTAAGTTTTTATCCTCTTTTCTGATGGTCAACCTAACCTTCTTCCTTTGCTTCTTTGCAGGGGTTGCGTCAGCTGATGCGGGGACTCTCTCCGGGCCCGCTACTGAAGTCCCAGTCTCCTCGGGGTTGCCGCGAGAGCCTCAACTCGACAAGTCGACGAGGAATGCCTTGAAGGATTTAGGGGCATCCCTGTTCACAGACGAGGATTTCTCAATGAAGGAGGCTTTGAGGAGGTCTGTCTCAACGGCTCAGGAGGAGAGAAAGCGGCTAAGGCGCAAGGCGAAGGCACGTAGGGCTGCTTTAGCCGTGGGAGCTGGCCCAAGCACCATCCCTCGTGCTGATACCCCCTCAGAAGAGCCCCCGGTCGCCTTGTCCACAGCTCGCAGACAGGTGGCACGTGCAGCTCGCGGGGCAAATGATAAGTCTACCTCAGGTAATGTATCTTTCAAGATTTGTTTGTAAGAATTGTAAACTTGTCGGTTCTTATATATCTTGTCCTGTAGGGCCAAGTCCAACCGAAGGGGAGGCGAAGACCATCGAACCTAAGGGGACAGAGGAAGAAGCACCGGCCGAACCCGAATTGACGGTGGGCAACGTCGCCGGGGTTGCTGAGCCTGAGCTGGGGGCTGAGGGAGCTGCACCAGAGAAGGTCGTTGATGCCGAGCCTGAGGTGGCGGCAAATGAGACGACTGCTATAACTGAGCCTGGGACAGCAGCGGACGAGGCGCCTGAGGCCGGCGACCCCATGGTGACAGCGGATGAGACAATGGCGATTGCCGAGCCCGAAGGAGTAGCGGGTGAGGCGGGAATGATTCCTGAGGACGAGCCGTCCGCTCTTTCTCAAGAGTCTGGCAATGCTCCGATCATTGCTCTCCCCGCTTACGGTCCTCCGTCGTCTCCTGGCCTCGCAAGCACGACGACGGCCCCCGTAGAGTCTGGTGATGAGGCCATGGGAGGTGGACTCGTATCAATGGAGGAAGGAGACACCTCCGTTTCGGCTGGCGGCTTATCGGGTAAATTTTGAGTTATTGTCCCCTTTTTTATATCTTGCGATCATTTCTATCAAGTTTATCTTTGTTTTTAACGCAGGTGCGGCCAGTGCCGATGCTCCATTACTCGAGGGAGCGTCGTCAACTACTGCCTTGGCGGTGGTCACCTCTCAGCCTTCCCTTGTACCATCAAAGATGTTGGAAGGTATGGATTTGCAACCCATTAGTTTTATCTTTTAGCCGCATAATTTATGTACTAATGTCGTACTATTGCGCCTTTTCAGGAGTGCTTTTTGATCATCTCTATCAGGTGCTGCACCCACACTTCTCCTTCCCATTGGAGCTTGCTTCTTCTAGCGGCGCTGGTGAGTATGATTTTCAATTAATACCCTTCCTTTTTCGGTAATGGAATTATTTCTGATTCTTCCCTGTCCTAATTGCAGTGTTACAAATCGAAGAAGGAGATAAAGGATCGGTTGCGCCACCGATCCTCCCAGCTTTGCCGTCTGCTGCAGCTGGTATAGTAAACTCTCCTATCGATGACTTTCTCATATTTTCTTTTAAAAAAAATCGTCATCTGATTATGTTTTGTCTTTTCAGCTGACATTCCGGTTTCGGTCCTCCTTGAGCCTCGCTTCATGATGCCGGCGGGCCCTTTCTTGAGACATCCATCTCCAAAGGGTGCCGCGATGAGCTTGGGCATGCTGAGCGGATACGTCGAAGAGCTTGACGCAGACGCTCCCCCGTCTGTCGCAGATTTCGCTGTGGAGGTTAACCTGATGTTGGCGGCGCTTGTAATTTTCATAATGAAGGCGTCGTCGAGTCTTGGGTTAATCACTGCAGGGAGATCGAGGGCCGCCTGTATTAGCTGGAGTCGATGCGTCTTGCCCCTGAGATCTTGACCGCGAGCACTCAACGGGCAGCATGGATCGAGCAAAGCGCTTCTTACTTCCGCTATCTCGAACAAGAAGTTACTTCAAGGCGTAAGGAGCGCGGTGAGACTTCGAGCAAATCTGCCCAACTGCATGCTCGTGTGGAGGCAAACGCTGCACGACTGAAGGTTATCTTTGAAGGCCTTCTGCGATGCCTCTCCGAAGGGTTAACACTGAGGCAACAGCTTGACATCATCGAGCGGGATGCACCTAATCAGGAGGCAGCCCAGCAGGCAGCTAAGGAGCAACTTTCATCCTACCTGCAGCAGCGGGCCCAGGTGGAAGCGGAAGTGACCGCGGCAGCCACTCAGGAGGAGGCGTTGAAGGAAGTGCGAGAGCGGCTCGCGGATTTGTTAAAGACGCTTCCTTCTTAGTAGCTACTTTTTGTATCATTTGTACTTGTAAATAAAAATTTATATTTTTTTATTTTTTAACACAATGTATCTTGTACTCAATCAAGTTTATGAATAAAAGATATACATTCTTTGTAACGTCTTGTGTCATTTCTCCGCCTTTTTCTTTCTTTTATTATCAGCATGCTACCTTAGTAAACATGGTTGACAGATAATAGAGCAAGCATCTTGGTTTCTTCAAGAGATAGCAATGGCTTAGGCCGCAGGTTCAAATCTGCTGCCTAAGACTTTTCAACTCTATGAGCCGTGAGGGTCTCATAGAGACTTTTCTCCCTACGGATCGAGAGGATCTCATAGGTGGATTTTCTCCTTAGAAATCGTGAGGATTCCTAAGTGTGTTTTCTCTTATGAGTCGTAAGGATCCTATAAGAGAATTTTCCCTCTTACGAGTCGAGAAGACCCGTAAGCGGTTGTTTCCCTCCTTGTCGAGATTCGAGTTTGGAGAGTGAGACCCGTGGATAGTATGCAAAAGACCTTTTTGGGCCAACTTGCAGGGTCCCAGTGCTTAGGAAGCAAGTTTTTTTGGTGAGTCTACGCTAGCGCCCCGGCAGTCTACAGACGCCAAATGCGGAACAAAAAACTTTTAACTGGCGCTATCGTATACTTTAACCCGGATCTGCCATTATTGCTAAACTAACAAACTGTAAAGAGTGTAGAAAGGTTATACCGAACGATCCGAGTCCTTCGTTCTTTAACCATCATCCCACGCTCCGTTGCGGCTGCTCCGATCTCATCGATCTCCGATCTGCTCGTCCAGGTGGCACCACGTCTCTGATTCTTTATACGGGCTCCCGCCTCTGACTTGAGGCAACTCGATCGTCAAGTTTGCTAAAAGAGACGACCAAGAATGATGTAGAGAATGAGTAGATGACTTTGTCTCACTTCGTCCAAATCTGTGGACGATCGGTTAATGAAGTTGCCGAGGGAATCGGGTGATGGAATGAAATGAGCTGTGAATTCCATACACCCCAAAAATCTATCATAATCTTTTCAAGTGAAACAACAAGTTAAAGAGAGTGAGGGAGGAGAGAGAGGGCCGGCCATATATAGGTAGAGGGAGGTGAGTGTAGGAGAGAAGGGAGAGTAACCATAAGCAAAAGTTCATGAACAAATATCCTTAGCTAAACAAAATGCTTTAATGTTAAAGCATGAGTCATAAACCTAGTCATCATGCATTAATGAACCATTAAATGCATCCAATGAAAACTCAACACCAATTAATCCTAGTCACCTCATCTAGATGCTTCTAGAACACTGACTCACCTCAACTGAAGAAAAGATAAATCCATCTTTAACCGAATGTTAAAAGCCGGCTGATAGAAAACTGGAAACTGGCAACTTCCAAAAGTGATCCTGAAACAACTTTCAGGATAACCCCGAAACTGTATAAATATACCCGCATTTGTATTGCGACCGAATACAAATGCAACTGAGACAAAGATATTATACCTACTCAATATAATACTCGGATCTGGCTTAAACCAAAGCCGACCAGTATCATCTGCCCGAAAAATAACACGTGCGTAAACGCACGTGCATTTTCCGAACCCTGCCATAAAACCATACGGCCTCTACAACGTTTCGCCCGAACTTGGGAAACTGTCTGTGGGGGACTCTAATGACTCGTCAGTACCCTGGCAGTGGGTTTAACCACAAACCGTCAGCGGCACTAGCAATGTGTAACGGCTGCCCATGGACTGACCTCAAGGGATGCCGATGAGCGAACTCATCCGGAAAACCCTACTGAGCCTAACAGTGACAATGTATATACAGTCCGGTCCGTTCGTCTATGAGTATCGCATATCTGCCTAGGGGGCTAGTAACGTCAGACCCCCAATAGCAGTATAAGTCGTGTCGGAGTGTAGCCCAATAACACCCTGAGATACTACTGGAGTACCTACCAGTAAATCTCCTGCCACGGCCGTGGGCTATGTGTAATGGCTCTCCTAGACACAGCACGATCTCGCCCCCAATATCGGGAGAGACGAATCCCCTGCCGATCCGCTCACGTGCCTCCATATGGCTCGGGACTGTACCCAAAAACTACCTGTTTGCACGACTCCTTTGAGCCGTGGTAGGGTAGAAATCAAAGCACAGTGGGAACTCACACGAGACAAATGACGACCTCAGGTCGATGAACTAACCTGTACACATGTCACCTGGGAACTGCTATCTGACGATAGATATAGTACTAACTAGCAGATTCCCGGCAAGTCCTGTCCGGTGTACTCATAACCCAATGAGCACCTGTATACATCTTAGGTGATCCAACTGACACCAGTGGCTTGTGAGACCGGCTACCGCCCCTCGTCGGGGTCTCGACTGTACACACTAGTCTACTCCAGAGTATCGATGCCCTGTCTCGAAACTCCCACGACTAGGGACCACAATTAAGGATATGCGTATAAACCACCCAACTCTCACGTATATGATCGCTATCATACTGTTGGTGGTAAAGCAAGATCCTAAGGGCTCTATCAAAGTGTAACATGTAATCAGTCACCTGAACATGTACACGACTGATAAAGGCAAACCAGATAGCATACTATCATCTTGAGTAAGACTGTCCTACCGGTATAGGTCCTCCGCAATCATTGCAATCACGTACCTGTGATCCAATAATTGACTATGAGGGCACTATCTCCAACATTTTTAATCCCCGCCGCCTAAGGCTTTGTCTTACGAGTCGAGCCGCATCGAGAAGTTCTCACAAAGACATCAATTTCTTCACAAGTCGAGACGAATCGAGCATTTCCCACAAGAATATCCTAACGTCACAGTTAACCTCTGCTCTTTACGACAGAAATCCGTTAGGGTCTGTGGTACTTAGGGTTTTGGGTGTCGTACCGTCGCATCAGCTGATATACTCCTCGATAGGCAATCGTGCTGTTCGAGTAGCCCTGCGACTGCCGTGTCTCTGATCCCTTCGGGGGCTAGACAAGACGTCTTCAAGCAATCTTCTTAGGCAGTTTGACCGTCAGAAGAGCAAGCGTTAGGAATTTTGCCATGCCGCTTTTTACTTGAGGTTAGGCTCATTTTGGAGAGCCCCGATGAGTCATAACTGTTAGGTCCACGTTACCTCTCCCGGTACTTTCGGGGTAGTGGAAATGGTAAAACAAAATTTTTTCTAGACTTTGGTAACATGGACCGTAAAAGCCGGATCTTTACTAAACTAGAAACTATCAAACTAAAAGAGGTGTTAACTACTATGCCGTAGAAGTTATACCTCACGATACCGGTCCTTCGGGTCTTCACTCCGCTGCGCCGTTTGTCCATCCATGCTCCGAGGGTTGATCCGGACTTTGGTCACCTCCGCTGCCTTCTTGAGTCGAAGACGATCCACCCGAGAGTTGTACACCGAGCTCCACCTCGAGCCGAGGCTACTAGGGCAATGAGATTGCCAGTCAAGAAGCCCTAGGATGTGTAGAGGAGATATATGGAAGTGTTAGTCTTTGTGTGATCTTTTTCTCTCAACACATGAGATCAAAATATGAATCAAGAGGAGGAAGAAGGAGGAGCTAGCAACCATGGAGCATTTCTTTTCTTCTCATTTCAAGAGAGAGAATGAGAAAAGAGAAATGAAAAACTTAACCAAAGAAAATGAACCATGGTTGCACAATAATACTAAACACCATCATTACAAATCCTATCATGATAAAGTTGATGCTACATTGATTTGACCATTTTCATAATCCAATGACCATTTTCATAATCCAAAATGAAAAAGAAAATCAAAGAAGAGTGTAGACCTCTCATGAAGGTCAATGGTCAACTTTGGTCAACGGGTCAACAAAGTCAAGAGTGGTCAAGGTGGTCAAATGGTCAAAGCAATTAGCCATCACATAATTATCACTAAAAGGATTAGTAAATAATGTCTCCGGCTCATAATGGTTTTGACCGAACGAATTGCCAAAACCCTAATGAGTCCACCTCAAAATGGTTTTGACCGAATCAACTGTTAAAACCCTAATAAGCCTGCCACATAACGGTTTTGGCCGAACCAACTGCCAAAACCCTAATGAGGCACCTCCTCCTTCATCGCTCCTCAAAACTGTGCATACACACCCGCACCCGCATTCCGTAGAATGAGAATGCACAGAAGACAAAACAAATCCATCTGTGCAATACTAGGATCCGGCTTAAACCAAAGCCCACTAGTATTGCCTGCCCGAACAACATACGCACACAAGTGCACGTAAGTGATCGCAGCCCTGCCGTAAAACCATTCAGCCTCTACACGTTTCGCTCAGTGCAGGGAAACTCTCTGTGTGGGACTCTAAAGACTCGACACTACGCTGGCAGTGGGTTTAACCACAGACCGCAAGCGGCACTAGCTGTACGTAACGGTCCCTAGGTAGATGTCGATAAGAAGGCCGATGAGGTAAACCCATCCGAACTCCTACTGAGCCTGTATGTGACAATCTCCGTACAGTCCGGTCTGTTCATATGATACATCGCATGGCGGGCCTAGGGGGGCGGTAAACGTCAGTCCCCTAATAGCGGTACAAGTCGTGTCGGAGTGAAGCCCAGAACACCCTGAGATAACACTGGAAACCTACCAGTATATCTCGCTTGCCCTGGCCAGGGAATACTCGTGTAATGGCTCTCCTAGACACAGCGCGATGTCAACCCCTAATACCGGGAGAGGTGAATCCTGTCTAACCGTCACTGCCTCCAAGTGCTTCGGGACTGCACCCAACTACTACCTGTTTGCACGACTCATGGGTTGTAATCAAAGAACAGTGGGAACACACTCGAGGCGAAGTGACAGTGTCAAGTCAGCGGACTAAGCTGTACTCATGTCACCTGGGAACTGATAACCGACGATAGGTATAATACCAACCATCAGTTCCCGACGAGTCCTGTCTAGTGTACTCGTAACCTAATGAGCACCCGCATACTATCTCAAGTACGACGTACTGACGGCTGTGGGACAGACCGTCTCCCGTGCTGGGATGAGAAGTGCATACGCTAGTCTACTCCAGAGTATCGATGCCCTGTCTCGATAATCCTATGACTAGGGACGTGCATAAGGATGTGCTTGTAGATTACCCAGCCCCCACGAGTGTGATCGCCATCACAACGCCGGTAATCAAGCAAAGATCTTAAGGGCTCTACTAATGCGCACAGGTGATATAATAAAGAAACACATGTACACATTAAAGCAGAGACGAACCAAGTAGCATACTACTATTTCGAGCAAGATTGTCTATACAACTGTGAATATCCCAAGCTTCCATCAAGTAATATACATACTAGTATGATACAGCAATGGCCTCTAGGGCATATACACTAACAATCTCCCACTTGCACTAAGGCCATGTACTGGCGTATCGAAGGCCTATCATCTCGATCAGCCGCTCGAACTGAGTCTGGGGCAAGGCCTTTGTGAATGGGTCCGCTGTGTTGTCCTTTGTGTCTTCCGTATCTCGATCTCCTGGCGATCAATGATCTCCCTGATCAGGTGATACCGCCTTAAGATGTGCCTGGATTTCTGATAGGACCTTAGTTCCTTCGCTAAAGCTATAGCCCCATTTTTATCGCAATACAAAGGTATTGGGTCAACAATGGACGAAACCGCCTGAAGTTCACTAATGAACTTCTTCATCCAGACCGCCTCTTTTGCGGCATCGCTTGCAGCAATTTATTCAGCCTCCATTGTCGAGTCTGCGACGGTATCCTGTTTGGAACTCCTCCAACATACCGCCCCTCCGTTGAGGGTAAACACAAAACCCGAGACAGACTTGCTGTCATCTTTGCCACTCTGGAAGCTTGAATCGGTAAAGGACTCGACCCTGAGGTCTCCATTACCATAAACCAGGAACATCTCCTTAGTCCTTCTCAGGTACTTGAGAATGTTCTTCACTGCTGTCCAGTGGTCCTCACCTGGGTCTGACTGATACCGGCTTACCGCGCTCAGCGCGTAAACTACATCTGGTCTTGTACATAGCATCGCATACATTATAGATCCTACTGCCGAAGCGTAGGGTATAGTGCTCATGCGAACCCTCTCTTCGTCAGTCTTAGGAGACATCTTCTTGGAGAGGGTAATTCCGTGCAATGCGGGTATGTTACCGCGCTTGGAATCCTCCATACTAAATCTCTTTAGTACGGTCTCTATGTACCTGGACTGCGAAATTCCCAGTAGTCTCTTGGATCTATCTCTATAGATCTTGATCCCCAGAATGCATTAGGCATCACCCAGGTCCTTCATGGAGAACCGTTGTGACAAAAATAGCTTGACCGATTGTAGCATAGGAATGTCATTTCCTATCAAAAGAACGTCGTCCACGTACAAGACTAGGAATACGACAGTTCGTCCTACAATCTTCTTATAGAAACAGGGTTCATCTTCGTTCTTGATGAAATCAAATTCCTTGATTGCCTCATCAAAACAGATGTTCCAGCTCCGCGATGCCTGCTTTAATCCATAAATGGATTTAAGCAACTTGCACACCTTCCCGCTGCTCCCACTGTCTACGAAACCTTCTGGCTGATCCATGTAAATGCACTCTTCCAAACAACCGTTTAGGAAAGCCGTTTTAACATCCATCTGCCAAATTTCATAGTCATGGAAGGCAGCAATGGCAAGTAGGATCCGAATGGATTTGATCATAGCCACCGGAGAAAAAGTTTCGTCATAGTCCAAACCAGGTCTTTGACGAAAACCTTTTGCAACGAGTCTATCCTTATAGGTTTCCACCTGCCCATCTACACCAAGTTTCCTTTTATAGATCCATTTGCATCCAACGGGTTTTACCCCAGGTGGAGCAATATCCAAGGTCCACACTTTATTGGCGTACATGGACTCCATTTCGGATTGCATTGCTTCCTGCGACTTATCAGAGTCCCTACTGATAATGGCCTGCCTGAAACTGGTAGGGTCATCTTCTTCTAAGATGCAATCTTCTCGATCCCCGTCTATGAGAAAACCGTAGAATCTCTCGGGCGGACGAGAAATCCTACCAGATCTGCGGAGTGGCTGAGGTTCGTCTGGGGTTATTGAATCCTGAGGTTCTGTCAAATTTTTAGTTTCAGTTTGTGGTCGCTGAATTTCTTCCAATTCTACCGTGCTCCACTAATTTCTTTTGCAAGAAACTCCGTTTCTAAGAAAACGGCATGCTGAGCAATAAACACCTTCTGTTCCTCGATGTGGTAGAATAGATATCCATAACCATTCTTTGGATATCCCACAAACTTACATAAAACTGACTGTGCCTCTAGTTTATCCGGTTTATGCGTTTTAACATAAGCTGGACAACCCCATATCTTAAATCTTTTAAGATATGGCATTTTTCCATTCCATATCTCGAACGGAGTCTTAGGCACTGATTTAGACGGAACATCATTCAATAGATATACTGCTGTCAACAGCGCATGTCCCAAAAATGAAAGAGGCAACTCGGCATTGCTCATCATGGAGCGAACCATATCCAGAAGGGTACGATTCCTCCTCTCCGATACACCGTTGTGATGTGGTGTATAAGGAGGAGTAAGCTGAGAGAGAATATCATTCTCTTTTAAGTAATCTAGGAATTCCGTGCTTAAGTACTCCCCTCCTCTATCAGACCGGAGGATCTTGATACTTTTTCCAGTCTGGTTCTCTACTTCATTTCTGAATTCCTTGAATTTCTCAAAAGCTTCAGATTTGTGTTTCATCAGATACACATATCCGAACCTAGAGAGATCGTCAATGAATGTGATGAAGTACGAGAACCCACCCCTTGCATGTATAGACATCGGACCACATACATCACTATGTATGAGTCCCAAGAGCTCTGTTGCTCTTTCTCCATGTCCGGTGAACGGAGATTTGGTCATCTTTCCTTTGAGACAAGACTGACAAGTTTCATAAGATGAAAACTCGAACGCATCCAAGAGTCCATCTTTATGCAACTTACTCAGTCTTTTCTCTCCGATATGACTAAGTCTACAATGCCACAAGTAGGATTCATTCGTATCTGAATTCTTCCTCTTGCGTGTGTTTTGTACATTGAGAACTGTATTCTGATTTAGAACGTAGATACCATTACACAGTGTACCTTCTGCAACCAGTACCTTATGAAGGTAAATGTTCATGATATTTCTATCAAGAACAAAGTTATATCCATCTTTATTGAGTAAAGAAACTGATATGATGTTGCAAACCATGGAAGGTACATAGTAGCAATCGTTCAAAATCATAGTCTTGCCATTTGGCAATACTAGGTGATATTCACCGACGGCTGCCGCATTAACTTGTGCTCCGTTCGCTACTCTGAGCGACATATCACCCGGTGCAACTTTCCTACTTTTTCTCAGCCCCTGCAATAAATTACAGATATGAGATCCTGATCCGGTATCAAGTACCCAGAAGGTAGGGCTGACCGTAAAACAGTTCTCAATTACAAGAACACCTGAAGTAGATGCAAAACCATGCTTATTCTTCAACTGGGTATCCTGGGAATCCATACAATCCCCTTTCCCTTGCTCATATTTATGACTGTTGTCACAAGTTAGAGCCGAACCAACGTTCCCCAGCCCCGAATAAGAATTCGGATCGGTCAAGCGATACATTTTATTATCTTGATTAGGGCGTGAAATGGTTGCTACCTGGAGAGATAGAGAAAAGAAATACTCAGCGTGCGCTCTTGCAAGATTAGATTGGTTTATTAGTTTATCTAACCAGGATGGCTCCCACTGTTTCCTCAAATTCTTTCTTAAAACCTTTTTAAAAGAAGAACTAGTCGGGATTTAATTCACATCACAATACTTGCTTAACCTTTCATCCAGGCTAATGTCGGTACTTCGAGGGAGGTTAACGCTTTCGTGAAGTTCCTTAATTTAAGAACCTCTTTTCCCTGGGGGCATAGCCCCGCTAACACCTTTCTAGACACCTACTAGGTTTATATCATTGATCGTTAACTGAAATAATCTCCCGAGAGTAATCCAACTCATCAGTGGGATCGGGATCCAACTATCATTGTGTGATGACCTAGATGGAATCCACTCTAGTCACCACACTCCAGAAGGTATGCTAAATCTGCAAGTTTCAGTTTCTTTAGAAACTCCTGATGTGGTTTTTGCCCCTAACGGTTTATGACCTTGACTAGGTCAACAAACCACAAACCGTTAGTCAAGTTCTTCCCGTCATTATCCTGATTGCATTAGACCCACCCGTACGTGCCCTTGACTAGGTCAACAAGGCCGCACGACTGTCCTAACCAATCACATTTGCAATCCACAGAAAAATATCATTTATCTACCGTTCACTACGCCTTGAGTAGGTCAACAAACGCAGCACGAATACTAAATAATATTAATCCGAAACGATGGAGGGCTACGGCTGGGTTTTTAGCGAAAAACCCGTTAACGTAATGAACTTGATATCGTTGAAGGAACATGATTGCCTTTTTGAAAATATAGTGGCGAAAAATTTTGCTAAAGAGGTCACTCCCTGTGAAGGGATCTCGGCTCTTTCCTCGTCAAGTGAGGTGCTGGGCATTCATAAGAAGAATACCTCGATGCAAAGCAAGAATGATCGACTATAGTGAAGTTATCACCCTGGCGCAAATTTTTGTCCAAGGGGTCACTCCCGATGAGGGGATCTCGGCCCTTGCCTCGTCGAATGAGGTGCTGGGCATTCATAACCGAATACCTCGATGCAAAACAAAAATGAACGTCCTTGCAATAACAGCTTTTTGAAAAATTGTTCCAACAACGTCTTTTAGGTTTATTTTCTTGCATTAGTTCTTTTAATGCGTCCCATCATTTAATCCTACCATTGCAGAAAACAACCAAAATATGACGTACGCTTATGCCATTCGCATTCGCCACGGGGCCCCGTCATTACCCGTTAGGTTACTTAACTAACGACAGAGCGGGGGCTGGGCTAGCGCGGCTGAAAAACATAAGCAACGCCTAAATAGTTATCATATATAGATATATAGCAATGATAGCCAATCCAGATCATAGATGAACACTTTGGATATACTAGGAACCTGCGATTCGTTTGAGCCTGCAACGAAAAGCGGATTACACGGTCGCGATGAATAGCCAATACCTCACCCTAGACCCCTACGGGTGCGGCAAACTACCCGCCAAGTATCCGAAGCGAAGCAACCTCCCTCAACGACGTGAGTAGGCCACTCGGCACTTCGAGATACTCGGTAGTTTGTGCACCCCACCTTGGGTCTATCCTAGGAGCAAAAAATAGTAAAAAAAAATTATATAATGGCGGCTACAACCCCGACCCGGTTGTGCGGCCATACAAATAATATTATATCAATTTACAAATTTTACAATGAATGAAAGAAAAAGAAACTCTCATCTCACATCCACCCCGGTTATTCATCCGCGACAATCCAACGAGTTCATATACACAAACCATCAATCATTACAGATCACAGATATGTATAACCCCCACTAATCGACGTATAGCGATTAGCAGACGTTCAATACACATATAACATCACAGATACAACCCATTAGTCAAAGTCTACAGAAAATCGACCAAAAATACGGATTTTTAAGCCCCAAAAACAAATTTTGCTTTCTGGAAAATCTGGGCAGAAAAATCATATTCCAAAAATCCCAAAATACCCATATAAGAACACTGCAGGAAACCGGACTCACAACTTGGTTAACTCGGCCGCGGTTCCGCGGCATAAGCAAGCTTATGCCACGGTTCAGCGGCGCTTTAACCGAGTTAGTGGATCAAATTTCTCCAGTGTTCTATAAAAAGCCTGAGCCGATTTTTAGTGCATGATTTATTAATTTTTGAATAGATCTAAAAATCGGCAGAAACTTGAATTTTCCGGGGAGTTTTGTGGTTTTTCGTCCGGTCAAAATTCTAGATACTTTGCTAACATGCTAGTTTATGTTTAGCTAGGCTCTGATACCACTGTTAGGTCTACGTTACCTCTCCAGGTACTTTCGGGGTAGCGGAAATGGTAAAACAAAAAATTTTCTAGACTTGGCAACATGGACCGTAAAAGCCGGATCTTTGCTAAATTAGAAACTAGCAAACTAAAAGAGGTGTTAACTACTATGCCATAGAAGTTATACCTTACGATACCGGTCCTTCGGGTGTTCACTCCGCTGCGTCGTTTGTCCATCCATGCTGGGAGGGTTGATCCGGACTTTGGTCACCTCCGCGGCCTTCTTGAGTCGAAGACGATCCACCCGAGAGTTGTACACCGAGCTCCACCTCGAGCCGAGGCTACTAGGGCAACGAGATTGCTAGTCAAGAAGTCCTAGGATGTGTAGAGGAGATATATGGAAGTGTTAGTCTTTGTGGGATCTTTTTCCCTCAACACATGAGATCAAAAGATGAATCAAGAGGAGGAGGAAGGAGGAGCTAGCAACCATGGAGCATTTCTTTTTTTCTCATTTCAAGAGAGAGAATGAGAAAAGAGAAATGAAAAACTTAACCAAAGAAAATGAACCATGGTTGCACAATAATACTAAACACCATCATTACAAATCCTATCATGATAAAGTTGATGCTACATTGATTTAACCATTTTCATAATCCAATGACCATTTTCATAATCCAAAATGAAAAAGAAAACCAAAGAAGAGTGTAGACCTCTCATGAAGGTCAATGGTCAACTTTGGTCAACGGGTCAACAAAGTCAAGAGTGGTCAAGGTGGTCAAATGGTCAAAGCAATTAGTCATCACATAATTATCACTAAAAGGATTAGTAAATAATGTCTCCGGCTCATAATGGTTTTGACCGAACGAATTGCCAAAACCCTAATGAGTCCACCTCGAAATGGTTTTGACCAAATCAACTGTCAAAACCCTAATGAGCCTGCCACATAACGGTTTTGGCCGAACCAACTGCCAAAACCCTAATGAGGCACCTCCTCCTTCATCGCTCCTCAAAACTGTGCATACACACCCGCACCCGCATTCCGTAGAATGCGAATGCACAGAAGACAAAACAAATTCATCTGTGCAATACTAGGATCCGGCTTAAACCAAAGCCCACTATTATTGCCTGCCCGAACAGCATACGCACATAAGTGCACGTAAGTGATCGCAGCCCTGCCGTAAAACCATATGGCCTCTACACGTTTCGCTCAGTGCAGGGAAACTCTCTGTGTGGGACACTAAAGACTCGACACTACGCTGGCAGTGGGTTTAACCACAGACCGCAAGAGGCACTAGCTGTACGTAACGGTCCCTAGGTAGATGTCGATAAGAAGGCCGATGAGGTAAACCCATCCGAACTCCTACTGAGCCTGTAAGTGACAATCTCCGTACAGTCCAGTCTGTTTGTCTGATACATCGCATGGCGGGCCTAGGGGGCGGTAAACGTCAGTCCCCTAATAGCGGTACAAGTCGTGTCGGAGTGAAGCCCAGAACACCCTGAGATAATACTGGAAACCTACCAGTATATCTCTCTTGCCCTGGCCAGGGACTACTCGTGTAATGGCTCTCCTAGACACAGCGCGATGTCAATCCCCAATACCGGGAGAGACGAATCCTGTCTAACCGTCACTGCCTCTAAGTGCTTCGGGACTGCACCCAACTACTACCTATTTGCACGACTCAGTAGAGCCGTGGTAGGGTAGTAATCAAAGAACAGTGGGAACACACTCGAGGCGGAGTGACAGTGTCAAGTCAGTGGACTAAGCTGTACTCATGTCACCTGGGAACTGATAACTGACGATAGGTATAATACCAACCATCAGTTCCCGACGAGTCCTGTCCAGTGTACTCGTAACCTAACGAGCATCCGCATACTATCTCAAGTACGACGTACTGAAGGCTGTGGGACAGACCGTCTCCCGTGCTGGGATGAGAAGCGCATACGCTAGTCTACTCCGGAGTATCGATGCCCTTTCTCGATAATCCCACGTCTAGGGACGTGCATAAGGATGTGCTTGTTGATTACCCAGCCCCCACGAGTGTGATCGCCATCACAATGCCGGTAATCAAGCAAAGATCCTAAGGGCTCTACTAATGCGCATAGGTGATATAATAAAGAAACACATGTACACATTAAAGCAGAGACAAACCAAGTAGCATACTACTATTTCGAGCAAGATTGTCTATACAACTGTGAATATCCCAAGCTTCCATCAAGTAATATACATACTAGTATGATATAGTAATGGCCTCTAGGGCATATACACTAACAATAACCACTCCGCGCTGGTGTGGGATGATCTCCGATAGTCTTTCAGGTTTTATGTGAGTTGCCGTCAAGACCCTGAAGCTAGGAATTTGGCCTTTGCTTCATTTCGCTGGCATCGCGTCTGTTGTATCGAGACGAATGCCGCGGTTGTCTCTAAGTTGCTGGTGAACCGTCGAGGTTTGGAACTAGGGATTTTGCAGTGGCTCCGTTAGTTTGATTGTCGCGTTTGAACCCTGTTGGAGGAAGAACGCTGTGGTGACATCTCGTCTGCTGTATCGAGACGAACGTCGAGGTGGAACTGGGATTTTGCCATGGCTCCGTTTTTTTGATTGTCGCGTTTGAACCCTGCTGGAAGAAGAACGCTGGGGTGACATCTCGTCTGTTGTATCGAGACGAACGCCGAGGTGGAGCTGGGATTTTGCCATGGCTCCGTTTGTTTGATTGTCGCATCTGATTCCTGCTGGAGGAAGAACGCTGGGGTGACATCTCGTCTGCTGTATTGAGACGGACGTCGAGGTGGTGACCACTCCGCGCTTGTGCGAGGTGATCTCCGATCTTCTTTCAGGTTTTATATGAGTTACCGTCAAGACTTGGCTCCGTTTTCTGATGAAGCATGGGAAGGGAAGATGTGTCTCCTTCTTTGTTTGCACCCCTGGATTGTATACAGGGATTGCTATGCTATCGCCTGTAGGGCATAAATTTTATTCATTGTTTTTTATTATTATTATTTTATTTCCGCGATGCTCTATCATTTCAGCTTTTATATCGCAAAGGTCACGATTGCCCAATCATTTCGGCTATTTCCCGCGGTGTCCAATTATTTCGGCTATTTATTTTACTTTCACTCGCTGCTTTTTATTGCGAGTTGCCCAATCATTTCAGCTATTTTTCATGTATACACACTCTTTTTTACTTGCTGATTTTTATTTGCAAGTTGCCCCATCATTTCGGCTATTTCATATGCATATGCGGCTTGCTGGCTTTTCGCTACAAGCTCGGGATTAGACGCCGATTTCGGCATCAGCACCGCTACAACTGGAATATTGCCAGTAGCGAATCATCATTTGCATCTGTCGATATCGAACAAAGGTGGCTTAGCGAACAGGGTTAAGGTCCTGTCGACTAAGGCTTTTGACTTCATGAGCCGTAAGGGTCTCATAAAGGTATTTCTCCTTACGAGTCGTGAGGATCTTGTAGGTGTGTTTTCTCCCCAAAAATCATGAGGATTCCTAAGTGTATGTTCTCTTATAAGTCGTAAGGATCTTATAAGACTGTTTTCTCCTTATAAGTCGAGAGAACTCGTAAGGGTTGTTCACCGTGCAGACATATCCCTAGTCACGGATGGGACTTGGCTAGGGAAATGTTTATTTGCGCCCGTGGATTGTATACAAGGGTCAGTATTGAGCCGCTTGTAGGGCAATATCGAAGGTTGTGGGGGTTGCTTAAGCACAGGTTTAGGTCTCTGTAACTTAAGACTTTCAAATCTTATGAGTCGTGAGGGTCCCATAAGAGAGTTCTCCTTACGAGTCGTGGGGACCTCGCAAGTGTATTTTCTCCTTAGGAATCGTGGGGATCCCTAAGTGTGTTGCTCCCTTATGAGTCGTAAGGATCTCATGTGGGTGGTTTCTCCTTACAAGGTCGAGAGGACCCTGTAAGTGTCCTTTAACGAGGTTGCGCCCTTTCGGGTTTTCACAAACACTCGCCGGTAGCCCTGCTGTTTTTACTCACGGAGCCCTTTCGACTTTTCATCCGTACCCATTTTGCTTATGGACGTACCTTTTTTTATTCTTTTTATTCTCTTTTTTTTAACGAGGTCGCGCCCTTTCAGGTTTTCACGAACACTCGCCGGTAGCCCTGCTGTTTTTACTCACGGAGCCTTTTCGGGTTTTCATCCGTGCCCATTTTTCTTATGGACATACCGTTTATTTATTTATTTATTATTTTTTTTATCTCTCTTTTTTTTATATCGGCTTTGTGATGTTTCAATCTACTGTAGTTTATCGACATCTCGGTCAACAACTAGTTTTAGGACGTAGTGGTCCGTCATTAGTTTAAGGACATTTTGATCCGCCATTAGTTTAAGGACGTTGTGGTCCGTTGTTGCCGTATTCGAGGAGAATCTCTAGTTTACTGACTTTTTGGTCTATGGGGCTTTCTCTATGAATGAGCATGATGCCCCCGGTGTCTCTATCTTTCCTGTCGCGTGCGGTTGTGGCGGGCTCACCTTCCAGTTTTCGGATATGACGAACTTGCCTTGTTGGTATTGATCTTCAACCCAGTTTTTGAAGACGTAGCAATCCTCGATCAGGTGACCTACCGTTTGGTGGAAAGGGCAATAATCGAGATCGTTGACATCGCCTGGCCGCAACGGACGTTTTGGATTCGGCAGATTGATGAGTCTGTGGCGCACTGCCAGCTCGAACAGTCTCTTTGTTTTATCTTGAGGAAACGAGTAAGGACGTTTCAACTTTTCCTGGAGGGGTTTCCGCTTGTTGTTTCGACAAACAACCGGTCTAGGTCCACTCGATTGCTGTTGAGTATTGGCTACGAGGGCTATTTTTCCTTTCTCTTTATCCTTTTTGCTCGATCCTTTGTTCGTGAGGCCAAGATTTTTTTCTAGAAGCGTGCGATTGCACGGCTGAACGTTCTCGCGACTCCTCAATTCTTTCATTTTTGAAATGGATTCCTTGAGGAGAGGGTTGAGGGAAGTTTCTTCATCAGAGTCGCTTCCGAAGGTGATAATTTGCAATCCCTTGGAGTCGGCTATTTGACAATCGGCGGCGGCCCTTTTGCTCTCATCTATCGCATTTTTCTGATGTCTACGAGCTCCATGCTTTGTCCTGTTGAAGTGTTACTTTTGAGCGACATACCCTTGCCACCAACACTTAAAGGAGTCGCAGTCTTCGGTAGGATGTATGATCTTCTGATGATATAAGCAGAAGTTAGGATGCATCTCTACTCCACCGAGAGTATTTTCTTCAGAGGGTGGTAGCTTCATTCCCACTGACAGGGCTTTAGCAAACCTTTTCCTCGTCTTGAATTTGTTTTTATCCGCAGCGGATGGCTTTTGATTTGACGGGAGTGTCTCGACTCTTTGGTCCAGTCGTCGGTGTTTGGCACCTTCCAGTATGGCCATCTCACACTCTTGATTGGCTTTAACTTTCAGACGAATCTCATTCAGGAAGGCATCGATCAACTCGTCTGACGTCCGCGGAATTTCTGGTTCAAGGTCCGCCCTCGGTTTCTCCGTGCGAGGAGCCTCTTTATCATCCGCCGATGAGTGAGAGATCACATGACTACTCGCCACGTAGTCTTCGGATTCATCTGATGAGTCTTCTCCATCGTTTTCGTCATCAACAAAAGAAAAGGCTGCCCCCATCGTGTCCGTCTTCTTTGGAGTGTGCGGCTGTGGTAGGTTTACCTTCCATTTTTCAGACAGCGCGAACTTTCCTTGTAGGTACTGATCCTCGATCCATCCCTTAAATACGAAACAATCCTCGATCGGGTGACTTACAGTTTGGTGGTAAGGGCAATAATTGGGATTATTGAGATTGTCTGGCTGCAACAGACGTTTTGGACTCGGAAGATTGACGAGTCTGTTGCGCACTGCCAGCTCAAACAGTCTTCTCGTTTTATTCTGAGGAAACGAGTAAGGACGTCTTAGTCTCTCCTCGAGGGATGGGCGTGGACGTACGTCGTTTTGGTGAACGACCGACTTTGAGTTGCTCGGCTGCTGCTGAGCATTGGCGACGACAATCATTTTCCCTTTTCCTTTCTCATTTCGAGAGTCTAGTTTTGGAGGAGACGGTCCATGGGCCATCTGGTCCATTTGGGCTAATTTGTCGATTAAGGCCTGGAAGGTGGTCGGCCTGAAGAACATCATGAACTGCGAGATGGTCTCTTGCGGATCGAGAGTGCCTATGAACATGCCTACCGCAGGTGCCTCTTCTATGCGTTGTTCGCATTTCGACCATAGGTTCCGCCATCGTGTTGCGTATTGGATCCACGTTTCGCCTGGCCTTATCCTGGCATTTATCAGTGCTGTTATTGGGGTTCGTTCACTAGCACTCGCGAATCTTTGTGTAAACAGTAGCTCCATCTCCGCAAATATTTTGACAGAGTCGTTAGGTAGCTCTGAATACCATTCAAAGGCTATTTCTGCTAAGCTGCCGACGAATTGGCGAAGCAACAATTTGTCATCGCCTCCAGTATTGCCGCATAAGGCCCTGAATTGAGCGACATGCTGATGCGGATTCCCTGTCCCTTTATATACATGGAACTTAGGGATCGTATATCCCGGGGGGTAACTGATTTGGTCATACCAGCCCGGATAGGGTCATCCAGTTCTAACAATTTGCCCAGCCGCTTCACTCGCCTGATGAACTCGTATTTGCTGAGCTATATAGTCATCCAGTGCGGCCTTAGAAATGGTTTCTTCCTTGGCTGCTGAAAGAGCCGGAGGAGGATCAGATGTCTCCCCTCTGTCCTCTCCAACAATGATCGGAGGGTCTTCAGCTGGAGGGTCCGGCTGTAACATCATCCCTACCATATCTTGGAAGAGGAGCGCCATTTGTTTTATGTTGGCAGCTTGTTCTGCTGCCTCTTTGTCCTTCTTTTCAAGGACTCTACGTAAGAAGTCAGCATCGGTTTCTTGTTCGTGATGCTGCTCTGATGATACTTCCAAACTTTCTTTTGGTTCGGTAAGTGCAGCCATCGCAGTCATCATTTCCTGAAGCTTTTGTTGTTGCTCCTGGGCTTTTGTCACGGATCGGGTAAGCGGTCGGTAACCCGTCGAAGCGCGGCTTTCCTCCTTTCCGGAAGCCATATAAACAGTGTGCACCACCATGCCCCCAGACCTGGGGCGTTTGTGTTCAGCGCTTTTATGCTTCGCCATGTTCACAGGGGCTCTTTGCGGCTTCCTTTTCCTTTGAGGGATTGGAGACGAGGGGGCCGTTGCAGTGGGCTCCCAAGTAGTTGTTGCTTTTTGTAGCTTGACGGAGTAATTCTTCTCCTGCCGCACCTTCATCTTTTTCTGTCGGCGGAGATAGTTTTCATCAATCACCGACTCCTGGACCTGTCGCCAGACTTTGTAAATTTTAGAGAACATCCTTTGAGGGGGCTGCTCTAGCTTTTTCTCCGGAGTATTCTTCACAGATGAAGGAGTTCATTTCAACACCGCAGTAGGAGAGTTTCTGCGCACCGTGTTCAGTAATTCAAAGCTGTTCCCGGTTGGAACAGCGTTCCAGCGGCCTCGATCCCCACCATCGGAGCTGGTGGTGCAAATCCAGAGGGGGAGTTGCCCCCAGCCTTCCTTACTCGATGCCAGTGGCGAAGTCGAGTGCTTCGTGAGGGTGGAATTGATTGAGCCGCAGGGGCGACCTCCTCATGCCCCCTGTGTTAGTCAGAATCTGCTGGTATCAGCCTTTTAAAGACCGACGTCCGTTGAATGGGGACGGCCAACCTGTCAAAAGCAGACTTCCGAGCAGGGGAAGCAACCTTGGTGATCTCGCCCGAA
Source organism: Agapanthus africanus (assembly GCA_030015575.1). Classification (NCBI taxonomy): domain Eukaryota; kingdom Viridiplantae; phylum Streptophyta; class Magnoliopsida; order Asparagales; family Amaryllidaceae; genus Agapanthus; species Agapanthus africanus. The sequence goes on from JASDDO010000014.1 coordinate 16,070,550, forward strand.
ACTGGAGTAGGGATAGCTATCCGCTTCGGGATAACATCTTCTGGTATTGCTGGCTTTTTCATGGGCCCGTTGGAGCTTTGACCTAGCCTGTTAAAAACTGAGGCAGTTGAGTTGGGCGACCCGTTAAGAGGGACCGCGGCAGTGGTAAGTCGATCAAAGACTGACTTCTTTGGGGCTTCTTGCAACGCTATTGGGGCATTGAAGCTCATTGGTGAGAGCATGGTCCCGAAGAATAGTCCAGTGGTGGCTTGAGTTACCTGCTCCACTGGCATCTTGAAAAGAGAGGTCGCTTGGGGCCCGTAAGTCACTCCTCCAGCAGAGATCGAGCGAGAGTTGCAGTTGCAAGCAGTGCAGTTTGAAGCCATTGATCTTCTGTTTTCTGCACGGAGCAAGACACCAAATCTTAGTACCTCGAATCCACAGCAAACCGCGATTCGTTCGCGAACACGACACACGAAGTGTGGAGTGGAAAGAGGAAAAGGTTCCACCAGGCATGCCAGAATCTGTTTACCGCCGGAAACCAAGAAAGACTGACGTCTTGCCTGAATCTGGGGGCAGATGCTATTTGGTTTTATCCGTCCACCTCTCCGAAAATGCCAAGTTGATTTATGGCACCGTGTATCGGAGGTTTAGACGGATGCGACCGATATAGCAGACTTCGTCAGATTCCCCCTCGCTTGAGGGGTTTTTGATTGTGGGGACGCTCTTCCTTGCAGGCGCAAGCCCCTGCAGTTAATTACGTTACCGCATCGCGGTAACAACTTTCTCCTTCTCCAGAATTTCACTTCATGTCGTGGGTGTTTGTTTTGTTTGTGGTTGCCCGTAGATTGTATACGGAGACTAAGTTATACCGTCGCCCGTAGGACGTGGATTAGTCCAAATCTGTATTTTCTTAGATTTGGGTTTTGTGTTTTGGTTTAAGGATACGTTAGCCATATTGAGGCTAAGATCAACTTAAATGTTTATTAAGGGCACATTAGTCTGATTTGAGACTAAGATCGACTTAACGTGATCGTTTAGATCCGACAAAAGAGCATTTGAGGGCTCTAATGTTCCAGTTTAGGGACATGGTGGTCCATTGTATGCATGGCCATCGGGACCCGTCACCTCTCTGACGTCGTTGAAGGATTACAACGATAGGTGTCAAAGGTGTTCGGAGATGTACCCTTGAACCAAAGTTGATTGGGAGTCTTATAGTCCAATTTGGGACTAAAGTCTGTTTGAATGTTTAAGGATACGTTAGCCATATTTGAGGCTAAGATCAACTTAAACGGGATCGTTTAGATCCGACAAAAGAGCATTTGGGAGCTCTATTGTTCCAGTTTAGGGACGTAGTGGTCCGTTGGTAGTTTAGGGACATTGCGGTCCATTGTTCCCGTTTTGGGGACGGATGTTAGTTTAAGGACGCATAAGTTCGTGGGTTTAAGGACCCACAGTCTGTATCTTGGTTTAAGGACGCATAGGTCCATTAGTTTAAGGATGCATAAGTCCATGGGTTTAAGGACCCCACGGTCCGTATCTTGGTTTAAGGACGCATAAGTCCATGAGTTTAAGGACCTCACAGTCCGTGTCGATGTGTGGTTGTTGGGACCCGTCACCTCTCTGACATCGTTGAAGGATTACAACGATAGGTGTCAGAGGAGTTCAGAGATGTACCATTGAACCGGATGTAAATTGATTTAAAGGAGCAGTCGTGCTCAGTCAATTTAATTTGAGGACTTACGGCCATGATTGGGCTAAGTCCAGTTGAGGATGTTTGCCATTTTTATCTTTGGCCTATTAGGCCTGTGCTAGGGCTTTGCCCCTGTTTAATAATGCACTACATTTTATTCTGGCATGCTAGGCCTTTTTGATTTGGGCTCAGTCCCTTTATAAATGATGCAGGGCATCTATTTTGGTTTGGGCTCTGCCCCTTTGTAAATGATGCAGAGCATCTGTTTTGGTTTGGGCTCTGCCCCTTTTTAAAATAACGCATTGCGTTTTATTTGGCCTGTTAGGCCTTTTTAATTGGGCTTGGCCCTTCTGCAGTACATTAATTACTTGACAGTGGCTTTTCAGGCGCTTTGCGCCAATTACTGAGCGCAAGCGCTTGTCGTGGTGACACGTGTCACGCTCTGGTGAGCGCAAGCGCAACAGCGCAGTGCGCTGCGCTGTTGCGCTACTGACACGTGGCGTGCTCTGGTGAGTTGCGCCAACTTTAAAGAGCAATGCTCTATTTTTAAAAGCGCATAGCGCAAGTGGTTCTGGAACTGACACATGGCGCTCTCTGGTGGCTTGCGCTAACCCAGGAGCGCAACAGTGTAGTTTTTGCAAGTTCAAGGCACTGTTTCAATAACTTGAGAATCTTTAAGATTCCAGAACCAATGGTTCATAAAAAAGTGCAAGGCACTGTTATTATTTATTTTTTATTGAAGATCATTGATCTTGTTCTTAGATCAATGATCTATTCAGGAGAAGTTCTTCTCTCTTTTTTTGTAAAGGTTTTTACCTTCTTTCCCTTCTTGAGTTCTTCTCAAAATTCTTCAAAGCTCTCTCTGTTTTGTTGTTTTCGAAGTTCTTGATGTTCCTCCTCTATGTTGATGTCTTTTGAATTGGGGTCTAGGGGCCTTTATATAGTGCCCATTAATTTTTTAAATTTGTTAAAGAGATCATTCTCTGAGTGATTTGGGGAATTTTCCCCACCGTTGGATCTTTGATCCAAGGGCTTCTGTTTTACAGAAGACAATTTTCTTGTTTTAACAAAAACAGAAGGATCTTACTAGAATTTTAATTCTGTTTGGCGCAGATGCATCAGCGCTTGACACGTGTCGCTCAGCGCACAGCGCAGCGCAACTGCGCTTGCGCAACTGCGTTGACACGTGTCGCGCAGCGCTTGCGCAACTGCGCTGACACGTGTCGCGCAGAGCAGCGCTTGCGCAACTGAAGCATTGCTTCCTTTAATTTTTGTTTTAAATAGAGCCTTGCTCTGATTGGGTGTGCTGCCTTGGGCGCTGCGCTGACGTATCAACTTCTGACACGTGGCGCGTTGCGCGCAGCGCACGGGATTTGAAGCGTTGCTTCAATTTTTTGAATTTTTGAAATTTCAAACAGAGCTTTGCTCTGATTGCGGGAAACACCATGTATATAACTTGACATGAACTATATATGAATACTTGAACACATGATTACATCTTGGACATGAACTTGTACTTTTTATATTCATAGATTCGGCCAAGACTTGTAATCTTAAGCTGTACAATACAATACACGGGGATAAAGGGGTAGATTGGTATGGAACGTGTATCGTGGCATGAGGGGTCACTTTAAAAGATACCTACATGAATTCACGTGCCGTTATCCCGTGGGTTATGACACGGCCTTGTACTACATGCTACCATAGTCCACGCGGTAAGATGGACTCCTCTCATATACATAAATATCTTTTTTATCAAACTAGAAATAATCACGTTAGAATAACTATCTTATATCTGTGAATGATCATATACAACTTTACATGTCCACTGTTCATTTGTTTTCTATTCACATTATATATTATCTTCTCTTACTTCTTTTGGGACTTACCGAGTGTTAGTTCGCCGACGACATTCCTTCCTATTTTTCTTTCTTTGGAATGTTCGTCAGGAGGACCGGACTCTGTGGACATAGAGCCAAGCCAAGAGGACTTGGACCAGTTTGCTACTCAGCCAGACTACTAGGTTAATCCTATTTGTACTTACTTTCGTTTATACTATTGTTTAGGCATTAGCATTATTATTTTATCTCTTATTTCCAGACAGTTGTATGTAAAGTTGAATGTAAATAAAGTTACTATTTCATTTTATTACTCTTGTCATTCTTGCACATTGTTATATTGCTTAATTACGCTTAACGTATTCTTATAGTAAATATGTTGCGGGCTTGCTACGTCACGATTTCCGTCTACTGGGAAGAAGGGTGTGACAAGTTTTGTTGGCGGCCCATGCATGTCAGTTCTGCATGAAGTCTTAAGCAATATATCACAAGAATTATAAAAATCAGCAACTATACATTCCTTGCATTTTCAAACTTCTTGAATCTATCCTAACCTTTTCTTTTCTATTAAGGTGATGGATTCTCCAAACAACATCAGCACTAACGTTAATGGCAACACACCACCGCCTACCTTACAAAGTCCCTCTACCATTGCTGCTCCGATCAATGAACAGACGATACTTCTGAAAACCATCAAAAGTCTTCTTGAGGCTCAGCAGCAGCAGACCGCTATCTTTATGAACCGTCCCGAAGCCGAAACACCTGGAGTGAAACAATTTCGTGCGTTGCATCCTAGAAACTTTTCAGGGAAAGTGAGTTCCTTGAGGCTGAAAAATGGGCCCAAAGTATCGAGGATGACCTTGCAGTAGCGCAGGTACTAGACATAGCTTGGGTTCGTGTGGCCAAACTCCAGCTCACCGACAACGCATGAGTTTAGTGGAAAGCCAAGAAAAGCTGTCTTACACAACCAATAGAGTGGAAGACGTTCTGCGATCTGTTCGATGCAAAGTTTTTCCCCGAGACTGCCCGTTTTGAGATGGAACAACAGTTCATCCACCTTCAACAAGGATCCATGTGGGTAAAATCAGTGGATGAATATGATATCGAATTCATCATGCTTAGCAGGTAAAGAATTCGTCTCAAATTCTGTTCCATAAAACACATCACTTTCCTGACATCAACATCTTATCATGTTCGCGACACACTTGATACTGACGATGAGATTCAGGATAGACGATTCCAACAGGATTTAGACCCGGAGATTCAGACGGCATTAGCCACATGCGGCTATCCAACTCATGAACTCGTCATGAAGGCTGCGCGCCGTTATGAAGCTGTGGTAAAAAAGAAGGGTAAGACTCAAGCAGCCAGAATCAAACGCCCTGCTACCCAGATGACAGGAAGAGCCTCTTCTAGGCCAACTTTTGCACCCAAGAGGCCAGGAAAATCGTTTAACTGGTCCAATCTAGATTTCTGTTTCTACTACAAGAAAACTGAACACTTGGCAAAAAATTGCAGGGTGCAAATGGCCTCTTAATTTTATTCACATCATTTAGCCTTTTAGCGTAATGAAAATTTCCATATGAAATAGTCATATAACGAACTTTTTCATTAATATACCACCAACTTTGGTATAACCCTTATTTCGATAACTAATATACCTACCTCTAGAACTTTCACGGGGTAACGACCTACCCCACACGCACACTCTGGTTTCATAGCACGATGTTCTAAGTATATGGCTAATTCAAAGAATAAGTTTTCATTAAAATACCATAGTTTTTCAAAAAGGATTTTTTTTAATTGATAATTTTTCCTTATGCAATTGCGCATCTACAACTCTCGTTAGGGGAACTGCTAATGGATGGTGCGAATTATCATACATTTTTGGGATATTATAGCGAGATACAGAATTTCTCACAGAGTATTTGGACTCGAAAGGAAATAAAAATACGATTTTTAAGAAATACGACTTTTCTAAACAAAACTAAACTTTGGAAAATTATATAAAACTATGAATCCATATTTTCAATAAAAACAAACTATGAAACTATATTTTAAAAAAAATGAAAGATTGGAATTTTAATAAAATACCAACAACTTTCCAAAAGTAGTAGTTTTCATAAAAGCACCATAAACTTTTAAAAGTTAGGTTTTATCACTAAAATACCACAAAACTTAAAATTCATGTTCATGAAAAACTCTAAATATTATAAATCGCCCTCGAGATTTATTTTAAAACGATATTAAAATATTTTTCATAAAACCCCCTCGAGAAACGTAAACAATATAAATACAAAGTAAAAAACAATAAATATTTAAAGATTCTAGATTAATATAGATTAAAGCGGTATCATTTCTCTTAAGCCCCAGAGAGCCGGAGAAAGTGAGTTCTTGCCTATTCAGATTAGAAAAATTTAACGGAGTTATCAATGACAATTGTCTTGGAAAAAAGACAAATCCTACCGTCCATATGCAGCAGTTACTCGATTTCTCCCAAACTTAAGAAATTCAAGAACTAAACCCTTTCAGGAGATACTGACTCCAAGATGAATCCAAACTCAAATCAGAATCCAAAATCAAACACAAACTTGAATACTTGATCATGAACCTGAACACTCGAATTCAAATATCAAACTCAAACTTGAATACTTGGCTCGACTTGACCGAACCATGGATATAACTTGACATGAACTATACATGAATACTTGAACACATGATTATATCTTGGACATGAATTTGTACCTTTTATATTCATGGATTCGGTCAAGACCTGTAATCTTAAGCTATACAATACAATACGCGGGGATAAAGTGGTAGATTGGTACGGAACGTATATTATGTTACGAGAGGTCATTTTAAAAGACACCTATATGAATTCACGTTCCGTTGTCCCATGGGTTATAACGGGGTCTTATACTACATGTTATTATAGTCCATGGGGTAAGATGAACTTCTCTCGTATATACGAATATCTTCTTTATCAAACTACAAATAATCACGTTAGAATAACTATCTTATACCTGTGAATCATCATGTACAAATTTACTTGTCCACTGTTCATTTAGTTTCTATTCATTTTATATATTATCTTCTCTTATTTCTTTTGGGACTTACTGAACGCTAGTTTGCTGACGACATTCCTCCCTATTTTTCTTTCTTTGGAATGTTCGTAAGGAGGACCGGACTCTGCGGACATAGAGCCAAGCCAGGAGGACTTGGACCAGTTTGCTACTCAGTCAGACTACTAGTTTATTCCTAACTGTACTTACTTTCATTTATATCATTGTTTAGGCATTTGCATTATTATTGTATATTTTATTTCCAGACAGTTGTATGTAAGGTTGTGTAACGACTCTGAAATCACTGTACAGAAATTTCTTGTATTTCATAGTAAAGAGTATTACAGCCTGTGTAAGAGTTAAAAGTTACTTTTGTTAAATAAAAGCATGAAGCAATCTGTAGCTCACTGGTAAAGCCTCTACACTGCTGCGACATAGTTTGTGTGTTCGAATTCCATCAGATCCAATTATTTTTTTAGATTTTTTCTTTTTAATTTTTCGGAAGCCCAAGTGTTGCACGTGTAATACACAGAGAAACGAAAAGTTTCAGAAAAATCAAGCATGCGCAAAATGGAGTAAACACGGATATACATACGTGGCATGAATCTCGAAGCAAGGCCCTAATATCCAACCGCCCAAACCTTTGATCTGGCCACCACCGACGGTCCCAATGCATCCAAATTGCTCTGTGCTTTGCACACTCGTCCCTTCGACTCCCCTCAACTCCCGTGCACTGTTTGATTTTCCTGCAATCAGATAGAAACTCATCAATTCACCATTTAACACCTTTTTAATGCATTTCAATCCAAAATTTTAATTCCCAAACCCTAATTCTTCACTATAAATACCACCCTATGCCATAGCTCCCCTTTATTCTGAAAATTTCTTAAAAAATCATCTCATAAGTTCTTAAGTGCAAGTGGAGTCAAGTGGAGTTAGAGACCAAGCTTGTTCCATCGAAAATCGAAGCCTTTTCCGAAGCTTCCGCGATGCCACGGGAATTCCCCTCTCTTCTTTATCCCCTTCATAACGACACACCATGAGTAAGTCCCTTCATATCCATTCTTTTCCATCTCAAAACAACTTTCTAAAACGAATCGATAAAAATGGAGTTATCTCCGATTCAATCTTCATTTTAATTTTTGTAATCCACTTGATAAGCAAATTAGATCAAACTAACACCCTATATTAATCTTAATCTTATTTCACATCATTTAGTTTTTAGTTTAACAAAAAAAATTCATATGAAACTAACATATAATGAACTTTTTCACTAAAATAGCATGAACTTTAGTATCATCCTCTTATCGATAATTAGTTTAATACCTTTAGAAAAAACTTCATGGGATAATGACCTACCCTATACGTACACTATGGTTCTATAGCACGGTATTCTAGAGCTATAGTTAATTCAAAGAAGAACTTTTTCATTAAAATACCACACCATTTCAAAACGGGTTTCTTTAAATCGGTATTTCGAAATCATTGGCATTTACGCCTCTACTACCCTCGTTAGGGGCCCCACTAATGGATGGTATGAATTATCGCACATCCTTGGGATAGTAGAGCGAGATGCAGAACTCCTCACGGAGTATTCGATCTCGAAAGGAATTAAAATACGGTTTTTAAAATACGCGACTTTTCTAAACAAAACTAATTTTTTAAAATTATATAAAAATTATGAATCCGTATTTTCAATGAAAACATATTAAGAAACTATATTTTTAAAAAGAAAGATTAAAAATTGTTAATAAAATACCACCAAGTTTCCAAAAGTAGTAGTTTTCATAAAAATACCACAAACTTTAAAAAATCTAGGTTTTATCACCAAAACACCACAACAAATAAAACATATGTTCATGAAAACCCTAAATATTCTAAATCACCCTCGAGATTTATTTTTAAACAATATTAATATATATTTTTCATAAAACCGCTCGAGATATACAAACAATATTTTAAGAACTCTACATTAATATAGGTTTAAGCGGGATCAATTCTCTTGAGCCTCAAGGAGCCGGAGAAAGTGAGTGCTTGTCTATTCAAGTTAGACAATTTAACGGGGTTATTAAATGGCAATTGTCTTGGAAAAAGACACAAATCGTACTGTCAGACCCCGCTTCCCAGAGTGCGCTAACTACGACACGTGATAGAACTAACCATGCTACTATTGGATAGGAATCATCCTTTCACAGTCATATTACGGCTGTCTATAGGATATCAAGAACAGAAAAAATATAAAACTATCTAATACATGTCCATCTGCTAGAATAAAAGAGTCAAGAAAATATATAAGCGGAAACGAAAAATCTAATAAACAATCACATCTGGAAATACATCCCAATATGGGCTCACATCCGGAAATAAAAGCTGCGGAAAGAAACTAAACTAAATATCACTAACATGATCCTTACTGCTCGGCTTGACGGCTAAAGTACTCCTGGTCAGCCTGCGATAGATATAGAGGGACTGGGCCATGCAAAACCCAAACATCAGTACATCATAATATCAAACAATAGTAAGAACCAGGATGTAACCAGATATATAGGCATGAATATAAACCAACAGCATGAATATAACAGTGAGGTGTGTATGTGTATGTGAAGTGCGATGAGTAATCTAAACTGTGCTACTGGGTTATCTACTCTAAAGTTTTTGAAATCAATTTAATGGAATCATCGATATAACTCAATAGTATCCCGTGCATGCCCGGGACTACGGTCCAGATTCTCGGGCTGAATCCGAGACGTTCCGCTAAGCAGTAAACAGGTAACATGTACTGATGAATGATTTCAGCAGTGTTAGTTATATGTATGCCCTAGAGGCCATTATTGTACATATTATGTATATTATAGTGGATGCTTGAACATATATATAGAGGACTTTCTTGCTCGACATGATAGTATACTATCTGGTTGCTCTTTGTCTAAACATGTAGACTTGTATAGTGATACTATCTTGCTCTCACATGTTGATAAAGCCTATAAGATGTGTACTTGACTATCATGACTATGACGGAGATCATACTAGTGGGACCAGGATAGTCCACAAGTACATACTTTAATTGTTCCTAGTCAAGGGTGTATCGAGACAGGGCTGTTCCCCTCCGAAACGCGGAGACGCGATAAACGTCTAGCCTGAATTTCGGGGTAGATGCTAATTGGTGCTATCTGTCCACCTCTCTGAAGATACCAAGTTGATTTACGGCACCATGTATTGAAGGTTTAAACGGATGCGGCCGATATAGCAGACTTCGTCAGATTCACCCTCGTTTGAGGGGTTTTTGATTGTGGGGACGCTCTTCCCTGCAGGCGCAAGCCCTTGCAGTTAATTACGCTACCGCATCGCGGTAACAACTTTCTCCTTCTCCATATGGTCACTTCGTGTCGTGGGTATTTGTTTTGTGTTTGGTTGCCCGTGGATTGTATACGGAGACTAATTTATGTTGTCGCCCGTAGGGCGTGGATTAGTCCAAATCCGTATCTTCTTAGATTTGGGTTTGGGGTTGGGTTTAAGGATACGTTAGTCTCATTTGAGACTAAGATCAACTTAAACGCTTGTTAAGGATACGTTAGTCTAATTTTTAGACTAAGATCAAATTAACTAGATCGTTTAGATCCAACAAAAGAGTAATTGGTCTCTATTGTTTAGTTTAGGGACATTGCAGTTGATTAGTTTAGGGACATTATGGTCCAATGTTAGTTTAAGGACATTACGGTCCAATGTTAGTTTAAAGACATCACGGTCGAGGTTAAGGACATCATAGTCCATGAGTTTAAGGACCCCACAGTCCAATATTAGTTTAAAGACATCACGGTCGAGGTTAAGGACATCATAGTCCATGAGTTTAAGGACCCCATAGTCCAATGTTAGTTTAAAGACATCACGGTCGAGGTTAAGAACATCATAGTCCGTGAAATGTGTGGTTGTCGGGACCCGCCACCTCTCTTAAGACATTGAAGGATTACAACGACAAGTATCAAAAGAGCGAAGAGATGTACCCTTGAACCAAAGTTGATTGGGATCTGTAGTCCAATTTGGAACTAAGATCAATTAATTAGATTATGAGCACATTGGCTCAGTTAAATCTGAATTGAGGACTTATGGCCAACTTGGGCTAAGTCTAATTAGATTTGAAGTGTTGACCCTTTATTGGACCATTAGACATTTTTCTGGGTTCAGCCCCTCATCACTTAGCAATGCTAAACAAGAGTTTGAGGGCTCTGATATCATTTTTGTCTTTGACTGAGCATTAAACATTATAGCTCTGAGTTTTACTCAATTTTGAGATTTAGCTAAAGGAGAGGTTTTTGCCTCTGGAAAACTTAACCAATTTGGGCTAAGCTTGGCTTTAAAATAGTGTTAAACATTAAAGGATATTTGGCGATCACGTGATCCCACGCGATGTGCTGAAAATAGTGTTAAACACTAAAGTTGAATTGGTCACGTGGGGTCACGTGAGATGTCTGAAGATGGGGGCCAGACTTCCATTATTTTGTTCTCAGAGTATTCAATTAGTGTTAAACACTTTTGGTCTTCAGACCATCACGTGTGGGCACGTGATGGGTATGCATGCATTGATTATTAAAGTGTTTATTAGAGGTCACGTGGGGATACGTGAGGGCTCCCAAAGGTGGGGCTAAATCTCCTTTACTTTGTTCTTAGAACAATAAATAAGCGTTAAACACTTTTAATTTTCATAGCCATCATGTGTGGACACGTGACGGGTACTCATGCCCTGATTTATTAGAATGTTTATTAGGGGTCACGTGGGACACGTGAGAGCGCCCCAAAGCTAGTATTGCATTTGCTTTTGTTCCCTATATTATGAGGGTCACGTGGGAGCACGTGAGGTATTGCCTCAGGGCTAATTCCTTCTTATTTTGGAGAATCTTTTCCGGGGTTACGTGGGGACACGTGACTTTAGTTCTTTACATGCATGGAGATCTTTCAAGTCTCTTTATTTTTAAGAATTAATTTCTCTGTAGGGTTAAACCCTAATTATGTTTTAAAGGAATTAAATTCCTATGTATGTGGAAGAATTAAATTTTTATGTAGGGTTAAACCCTAATTTCATTTAGGAGGAATTAAATTCCTGTGAATTTGAGAGAATTAAATTCTCAAGTACGGTTAAACCCTAGTTTTTTCTATTTTGAAGGAATTAAATTCCTATAAATTTAGGAGAATTAAATTCTCATATAGGGTTAAATCCTAGTTTATCTTGAAGGAATTAAATTCCTGTGAATTTGGGAGAATTAAATTCTCTAAACTCAATTCTTCCTCTAAGTTTTGGATCTGCATGGCAGAATCTCCCCGATGAGAATTAAATTCTCAACCTGTGGGGAGATTTGCTTCTGCAGACCTTCAACCAGAGGATGAACTAAGTTCTTTTGCAGAAGAGTTAAACTCTTAGATTGAGAATTAAATTCTCTTTGAAGCTTTTATCCTTTTCCCCTTTCTCACCTACGGTTTCTTTTTTTGAGAATTAAATTCTCCTTTCTTTTCTCTCTGCTATTCCAAGATCCCAAAATTCTATATCTTGTCTCCTCTCCTTGGCTCTTATTTATAGGAGAAGGAAAAGAATCAATTTGTTTAGTAAATCTTTCATTGAAAGATTTTGTTTGTTTTTCGTAACTAATATTATCCTTTAGATCACTCAGTGAATTTTATTCACCATTGGATTTTTAATCCAAAAGACATTCTGTTTGTTATTTTTGGTGAAATTTAGGGAAATCTTTCCTTGTATATAATCTTTCCATAAATTGGTGATTTTTAATCACCATTGGATTTTTAATCCAACGGTGCTCCACTTTACAGAGCATAGTCCTCTTTTGTTTGGAAAGATTTAAAGAAATACTTTCCCATTTAGGATCTTTGATTTCCCTTAATTAGAATTTAATTCTATCAACTTATAATGCTTTTAAAGCCCATCACGTGTTGGCACGTGATCCCAAAGTTTGACCATTGAAATTGAATTTAATTCTATCTGGCACGTGACCTTCCCTCATTCAGAATTTAATTCTGTCTTTTAACTGGGCTGAAGGACCATCACGTGTGTTAGTGTATATGCCCTAGGGGCCATTATTGTATCATACTAGCTTGTATATTACTTAATGGAAGCTTGGGATATTCACAGTTATATTAATAGTCTTTCGAAACATGGTAGATGCTACTTGGTTATATCTATCTTAATATGTGTGTACGTATTGATAGAGCCCTTAGGATCTTGCTTGACTACCAGCGTTCTGATGGCAGTCACACTAGTGGGGGCTGGGTAGTCTACAAGCACATACTTTTTCAGGTCCCTAGTCGTAGGATTATCGAGACAGGGCATCGATACTCCGGAGTAGACTAGTGTGTACGCTTCTCATCCCAGTTGGGGAGATGGTCTGTCCCACAGCTATCAGTACGTCGTACTGGAGATAGTATACAGGTGCTCGTTGGGTTACGGGTACACCGGACAGGACTCGCGGAGAACTGTTAGTTGGTATTATACCCGTCGTCAGTTAACAGTTCCCAGGTGACATGAGTACAGCATAGTCCGCAGACTTGACACTGCTACTTCGCCTCGAGTGTGTCCCAATGTTCTTAGATTGCTACCCTACCACGGCTCAACGGAGTCGTGCAAACAGGTAGCAGTTGGGTGCAGTCCCGAGCACTTGGAGGCAGTGGCGGTTAGACAGGATTCGTCTCTCCCGGTATTGGGAGTTGATATCGCGCTATGTCTGGAGAGCCATTACACAAAGTCCCTGGCCAGGGCAAGCGAGATTTACTGGTAGGTTTTCCAGTAGTTTCTCAAGGTGTAATGGGCTTCGCTCCGACATGACTTATACCGCTTTTAGGGGACTGATGCTTGCCGCCCACTAGGCCCGATATGCGATAGTCTTAGACGAACAGACCGGACTGTACGGAGATTGTCACATCAGGCTCAGTAGGAGTTCGGATGGGTTTCCTCATCGGCCTTCTTATCGACATCTACTTGGGGACCGTTACGTACAGCTAGTGCCGCTTGCGGTCTGTGGTTAAACCTACTGCCATCGTAGTAGTCGAGTCTTTAGAGTTCCACACAGAGAGTTTCCCTGCTTCGGGCGAAACGATATAGAGGTCGTATGGATTTACGACAGGGTTCGGACGCATACGTGTTTTTACGCACGTACGATGTTCGGAAAATTTTTACTAGCCGGCTTTGGTTTAAGCCAGATTCTAGTATCAGATTATTAGATGTATACAGTCTAAAGTTTTTCTGTGTTTTCACGGATAGGAGGGACGTTCTCGTAAATTCTCGAGAAGCTTCTAGATGGATGATGACTTGGGGGCTAAGGCGGCATTTGCATTTATTGATTTAGTAACTCATTTGTGTGATTCATTCATGTAGTTAATGGTATATTTAATGACTAATGACTCATGAGATGAATCACTCATAATGAATAAATGAAGCATGGTTGATAAATCATTTGATTTATTCATTTAATAAATCATTATGCTTCATATATTCAAGATGAGATATTATTTCATTTCATTCTCACTCTCACCTTCTCTCTCCTCAAGCTCTCTCTCTCTTCAAACCCTAATCCTAACCTCTCATGTGTTGAGATCAAGGATTAGCAAGACTCATTAATCTTTAATCATACTTTATATTCCCTGGGTTGCTTAGATTAGCACTTTGAGTAACCTAGTTACCTCAAGATTAGAGGCAAAGCTTGGAGTAGAAGCTCTCGGGTGGATCGTCTATTACAAAAAGGAGGCCGACTAGGAGGTGGTTAAACGAGAAGAAGAAGGACTTGGTTCATTAGATATAATCTTCTTTCATAGTAGCTAATTACTCCTATGTTAGTGTTAGTTATAGTTTAGCAAAGATCCTTTCGGTTAGTCGGTGCTAGTTTAAAGAAAAAGATTGTTTTTCATATTTCCGCCTCCCCGCAACTCGTGGGGTGTACAACGTAGACTTACAGTGGTATCAGAGCCTCGCTAAACCATAACTAACTTGTTAGCAAAGTCGTTAGGAATTCGATCGCAAAACGAACCGGAAAAAACATCAAATTAACCAAGTTTCTGTCAATTTTAAAACGGGGTCTAAAAATTTTTCAGGGACCCTTAAATTTACAAGCAGGGAATTATAAGAATACTGGAGAAATTTGGGTTCCTGAATCGGCCAAACAGCCGCGGAACCGCGGCCGATCCAAGCGATCCGCCGCGTATCCACGGCCAAGTTAAAGCCGATTCACTCTAAAATTCTCCAGTAACTCTTCTGTGTTAATTTTGTTCTTTCTGGAATGTTTTGTTTCTGCTCAAGTCTCAGGTGCACAGAGAAGTTTTTGGAGTAGAATCAATTGTGTTTGCTCGATCTATATTCTACGATGTTTGGCTAATTAGATTATATTTGTGATTTGTATAATGTGTTCGTAAACCTCCCCTAACTGCTAGTATGTCGGTTGGCAGGGGGTTGCACATTTCTGTAAATATTTTACTGTTTGTGTTTATGAACTTGATTGGATCGTTGTGATGATTAGCCGGGGTTTGAGATGGGTTTTTATATTCATTCATTCGATGTAAATTGTAATATGATGAAATATTCTTTTGCGGGGCACATCCAGGTTGCGGTTGTAGCCACCATTGTATTATTTCATTTACTGATTTTTGCTCCTAGGATAGACCCAAGGTGGGGTGCAAAAACTACCGGGTACTTTGAAGTGTTTAGTGGCCTACTCACGTTGTTGAGGGAGACCGCTTCACTTTGGGTACTTGGCGGGTAGTTTGCCGTACCCGTAGGGGTCTAGGGTGGGGTAATTGCTATTCATCACAACTGTGTAATCCGTCTTTCGTTGTAGGCTCAAAGGAAACGCGGATTGCTTGTATATCCAATAATGTTCATCTGTGATCTGGAATGCCTATTATTGCGTCTGACGAATGTACAATATCTATATATGATAGATATTTAGACGTCACTTATGTTTTACACCCGCGCTAGCCCGGCCCCCGCTCTGTCATTAGTTAAGTAACCTAACGGGTGATGACGGGATCCAGTGGCGAATATGGATGGCATAAGAGGATGTTGTATTTTCATTGTTTTCTGCAATGATAGGTTAATTGATGGGACGCATTATTTTAATGCAAAGAAAATAAACCAAAGTTGAATCGTTGGAACAGTTTAAAAGAAACCACTCGGTTATTTTAAAACAGAGGATATTTTTTAAAATTGCGGAGCTTTAACCACTCCTTTTAAAACCTATCAGGTTCCTTCGATCATATCAAGTTTACTACGTTCACGGTTTCGCCAAAATCATTCGTAGCCCTCCGTCATTTCATTTGGGTATTCAGTAGTATTCAAGCTATGTATTTTGAACAACGCCAAGGCATAGTGTTTGGTAGCTGCTGGGTATTCATTTGTTGCATAGATAGATGAGTTTGTTTGGGACAGTCGTATTATCATTTGGCCAACGTCAGGGGTATGTACAGATGGGTTCAAATTAACAAGATAATGATGGGTAGAAGTTGACATGTGACTTATGACATTTTGACTAATGCCAAGGTCATAAGAGCATGGGGCAAAAATTCATATCGGGAATTTCTAAAGAAACTGAAATTTGCAAAGAGATGCATACCATTTGGAGTGTGATGAATGTTGGTAGGATTCCTTCAACATTATCACACGATGATATTTGGATCCCGATCCTACTGTGAGTATATGCTACTCATCAGGAGACTCGTCACTCAACGATCAATGCTATAAACCAAGTAGGTGTCGAGAAAGGTGTCAGCGGGGCTAAGCCCCCAGAGAAAAGAGGTTATTTAATTAAGAAACTTCGCAAAAGCGTTGGAAAACCTCCCTCGAAGTACCGACACCGGCCTGGCTGAACAGTTAAGCAAGTATCGTACGGTGAGAATAGTCCTGGCTAGTTCTTCCTTTTTGGTTTGAGGAGGGATTCGAGAAACAGTGGGAGCCATCCAGTTTAGATAAACTAAAAACCACTCTAAACTTGCAAGAGCATCATGCTAAAGTGTTCTCTCTCTCTCTCTCCAAATTGCAGCGACCTAGAACATGACAGGACTTAAGTTACTGCTAGAAAAAAATATATTGACAGGGCCAAACTATAAAGATTGGCTGCGGAATGTCAAGATGGGTTTGACTTATGACAAATTGGGGTATGTCCTTACCACTAAGGCACCTGTTGTCCCTGGTCCTAAATCCAGTAATGCGGATAAGGAAATCCACAAGACCTGGGTGTTAGATTGTGCGAAGGCCAAGTGCATCGTGCTTGCCTCGATGAATAATGAACATCAGAGGAGGTACAAGGATATGGATCTTGAATCCATATTTCTCTATACAAAGGATCTGTATGGGGAGCAATCTCGTATAGCAAGATACGAGACCTCGAAGAACCTGTTTCAGGCGAGGTTGGCCGTCGGATCGTCTGTAGGAGAACATGTCCTAAAGATGATTGGCTATATAGAAGAGCTTGCAGACCTGGGGACGACTTTGGAGAACGAGCTCTATACAGACTTGATTCTCCAGTCCATTCCTTCCACCTACGCCCAGTTTATTCTGAATTTCAACATTCAAAGAAAAGAAGTTGAACTTCCAGAACTCCTTAACATGTTGAGGAGTGCAGAGGGCACCTTGCAGAAGGCAAGGGAAACACCCGCTATGTTTGTTCACGGTGCTTCTTCTTCCGGGTCCAAGGCTAGGGCCAAAGGAAGGAAGAATAAGGTCGCCACCAAACCTAGAGGAGGTGTTAGTAAGGTGGGAGTGAAGGGAAAGAAAAAGATAGCGGTGCCAGTAGTGGCAAAGGATGAGTGCTTCCACTGTCTTAGGAAAGGGCACTGGAAGAAAGATTGCAAGGCTTGGAATGCCAAGAACCAGGAACCGAAGCAAGCTGTGGCTTCGACTTCAGGTGTGTTTGTAATTGAGAATTTTCTGTTAATCAACTCTACTTCCTGGGTATTGGATACCGGATCAGGATCTCATATATGCAATTCATTGCAGGCACTGAGAAACCGTAGAGTGTTGAAGGTTGGTCATATGACCCTGAAGGTTGCTAACGGAGCTAGCGTGGGAGCTATGTCCGTAGGGGATTATCACCTTGGATTGACGAGTGGACATATTTTGGTTTTGCATAACTGTTTTTGTGTACCTAGTTTAACGTGCAATATCATATCAGTTTCCTTCTTATCAAAAGAAGGTTATGATTTCACGTTTGTAAGCGATGTTGTTAACATCCACCTAAATCATGGTTTGATTGGGTCCGGTACGCTGGATAACGGTATATATGTCTTAAACCAATTACAGAGTTTCAATGTCCAGAACACACTAAAAAGAAAGTCTCCAGTTTTAAATAAAGCTTTCTTATGGTATTGTAGCCTGGGTCACATCAATGAGACAAGGTTAACTAAGTTACATAGAGAAGGATATTTGGATTCGTTCGAATATCAAACTTATGCCACTTGTCAATCATGTCTCAAAGAAAAGATGACAAAGACTCCATTCACTGGACATGGAGTAAGAGCGAGCGAGCTCTTAGGACTCATACACAGCGATGTATGTGGTCCAATGTCTACACATGCAAGAGGTGGTTTTTCCTATTTCATTACTTTTATGGATGATTACTCTAGGTACGGATTCATTTTCTTGATGAAACATAAATCCGAGGCTTTTGAGAAATTCCAAGAGTATAAGAATGAAGTAGAAAACCAAACCGGCAAAAGTATCAAGACACTGAGATCTGATCGAGGTGGTGAATACTTAAGTGCCGAGTTCCTAGGTTACCAAAAAGAGAAAGGAATTCTCTCTCAGCTTACTCCTCCATACACTCCACAACATAACGGTGTATCGGAGAGACGGAATCGAACCCTATTGGATATAGTACGTTCCATGATGAGTAATGCTGAGTTACCGCGATCTTTCTGGGGTTATGCGCTAGAATAAGCTGCATATCTTTTGAACATGACTCCTACCAAGATTGTGCCTACCACGCCATATCAGATGTGGAATGGGAAGAAACCCTATCTTCAGTATCTAAAGATATGGGGATGTCCAGCTTTTGTTAAAAAGCAGCATGCGGAAAAACTCGAGGCACGATCAGTACTGTGTGAGTTTATGGGATATCCAAAGAATTCCAAGGGATATTACTTCTATTACGCAGAGGAACAAAAGGTTTTTGTTTATCGTAATGCCCATTTTCTAGAACAACAGTTTTTAGAAAAGGAAACAAGTGGGAGCAAAATAGAACTGGAAGAAATTCCAGAACCACAAACTACTACTGAAAGTTTGGTAGAACCGGTAGTTCAAGAAGAACAGGACATTCCCGCACCCCTCCGCAGGAGTAGTAGGCCGTTTCATCCGCCTGAGAGATACTACGGTTTTCTCATAGATGGGGATAGAGAGGATTACGTCATTGATGATGATGAACCTACTAGATTTCAGCAGGCTATCCAGAGCGGGGACTCGGTACGATGGCTAGATGCAATGCGGACCGAAATGGAGTCCATGTACACCAACAAAGTATAGACTTTGGACTTTGCTCCAGATGGGGTAAAACCCATAGGATGCAAATGGATCTTAGAGAAAAAGATTGGTGTAGATGGATAGGTGGAAACCTATAAGGCTAGACTTGTTGCAAAGGGTTTTCGTCAAAGACCTGGTTTAGACTATGACGAAACTTTTTCTCCAGTGGCTATGCTCAAATACATTCGGATCCTTCTTGCTATTGCCGCCTTCCATGATTATGAGATCTGGCAGATAGACGTGAAGACGGCTTTTCTGAATGGTAATTAAGAAGAGTGGGTCTATATGGATCAGCCAGAAGGTTTTAATCAGAGTGGGAGCAGCGGGAAAGTGTGCAAGTTGCTTAAGTCCATTTATGGACTGAAGCAGGCATCGCGGAGTTGGAACATCTGTTTTGATGAAACGGTAAAAGAATATGACTTTATCAAAAATCCAGATGAACCATGTATATATAGTAAAATTGTAGCACGAACTGTCGTATTCCTCGTCTTGTACGTGGATGACATTCTATTGATAGGAAATGACATTCCTATGCTACAATCTGTCAAAGGATTCTTGTCACACAGGTTCTCCATGAAAGATCTAGGTGATGCCTCTTACATTCTGGGGATCCGGATCTATCGTGATAGATCCAAGAGGATGTTGGGACTTTCGCAGTCCAGGTATATCAACACTATACTGAAAAGATACAGTATGGAAGATTCTAAGCGCGGTAATTTACCGGCTTGTCACGGAATCACCCTATCCAAAGAGATGTCTCCCAAGACTGATTTGGAAAGGGATCGCATGTCTATTATACCCTACGCTTCTGCGATAAGATCTATAATGTATGCGATGTTGTGCACCAGACCAGATGTAGCTTACGCACTGAGCGTGGTAAGCAGGTATCAGTCAGACCCAGGGGAGAAGCACTGGATAGCAGTGAAGAACATTCTCAAGTACCTGAGAAGAACTAAGGAGATGTTCTTGGTTTACGGCGGAAAAGACCTCAAGATTGAGGCCTTTGCTGATGCCGGCTTCCAGAGTGATAAGGATAACTCCAAGTCCATGTCAGGTTATGTCTTTATCCTCAATGGAGGGGCGGTGTGTTGGAAGAGTTCCAAGCAGGACACCGTTGCTGACTCGACGATGGAAGCGGAGTATATTGCTGCTTGCGATGCCGCAAAAGAAGTGGTCTGGATGAATAAGTTCCTAACAGAAATTCAGGTGGTTCCTAGCATTATTGATCCAATACCGCTGTATTGCGACAACAACGGAGCTATAGCTTTAGCGAAGGAACCCAGGTCCCATCAGAAGTCCAGACACATCTTAAGGCGGTATCACCTGATCAGGGAGATCATAGATCACCGGGAGATCGAGGTCCGGAGAGTTGCTACAGAGGAGAACACTGCTGATCCATTCATAAAGGCCTTACCTCAGATTCAGTTCGAGAGGCTACTCGAGATGATCGGTCTTCGATATGCCAGTACATGGCCCTAGTGCAAGTGGGAGATTGTTAGTGTATATGCCTTAGGGGCCATTATTATATCATACTAGCTTGTATATTACTTAATTGAAGCTTGGGATATTCACAGTTATATTAACAGTCTTGCTAAACATGGTAGTATGCTACTTGGTTATATCTATCTTAATATGTGTGTACGTATTGATAGAGCCCTTAGGATCTTGCTTGACTACCAGCGTTGTAATGGCAGTCACACTAGTGGGGGCTGGGTAGTCTACAAGCACATCCTTTTTCAGGTCCCTGGTCGTAAGATTATCGAGACAGGGCATCATACTCCGGAGTAGACTAGTGTGTACGCTTCTCATCCCAGTTAGGGAGATGGTCTATCCCACAACCATCAGTACGCCGTACTTGAGATAGTATAGAGGTGCTCGTTGGGTTACGGGTACACCGGACATGACTCACGGGGAACTGTTGGTTGGTATTATACCCGTCGTCAGTTAACAGTTCCCAGGTGACATGAGTACAGCATAGTCCGCAGACTTGACACTGCTACTTCTCCTCGAGTGTGTCCCACTGTTCTTAGATTGCTACCCTACCACGGCTCAAAGGAGTCGTGCAAACAGGTAGCAGTTGGGTGCAGTCCCGAGCACTTGGAGGAAGTAGCGGTTAGACAGGATTCGTCTCTCCCGGTATTGGGAGTTGATATCGCGCTGTGTCTGGAGAGCCATTACGCAAAGTCCCTGGCCAGGGCAAGCGAGATTTACTGGTAGGTTTTCCAGTAGTTTCTCAAGGTGTAATGGGCTTCGCTCCTACACGACTTATACCGCTTTTAGGGGACTGGCGCTTGCCTCCGCACTAGACCCGATATGCGATAGTCCCAGACGAACAGACCGGACTGTACGGAGATTGTCACATCAGGCTCAGTAGGAGTTCGGATGGGTTTCCTCATCGGCCTTCTTATCGACATCTACCTGGGGACCGTTACATACAGTTAGTGCCGCTTGCGGTCTGTGCTTAAACCCACTGCCAGCGTAGTAGTCGAGTCTTTAGAGTCCCACAGAGAGAGTTTTCCTGCTTCGGGCGAAACGATATAGAGGTCGTATGGTTTTACGACAAGGTTCGAACGCATACGTGTTTTTACGCACGTACGATGTTCGGACAGTTTTTATTAGCCGGCTTTGGTTTAAGCCAGATTCTAGTATCGGATTATTGGATGTATACAGTCTAAAGTTTTTCCGTGTTTTCACGGATAGGAGGGGCGTTCTCGTAAATTCTCGAGAAGCTTCTAGAAGGATGATGACTTGGGGGCTAAGGTGGCATTTGCATTTATTGATTTAGTGACTCATTTGTGTGATTCATTCATGTAGTTAATGGTGCATTTAATGACTAATGACTCATGAGATGAATCACTCATAATGAATAAATGAAGCATGGTTGATAAATCATTTGATTTATTCATTTAATAAATCATTATGCTTCATATATTCAAGATGAAATATTATTTCATTTCATTCTCACTCTCACTATCTCTCTCCTCAAGCTCTCTCTCTTCAAACCCTAATCCTAACCTCTCATGTGTTAAGATCAAGGATTAGCAAGACTCATTAATCCTTAATCATACTTTATATTCCCTAGGTTGCTTAGATTAGCACTTTGAGTAACCTAGTTACCTCAAGATTAGAGGCAAAGCTTGGAGTAGAAGCTCTCGGGTGGATCGTCTATTACAAAGAGGAGGCCGACGAGGAGGTGGTTAAACGAGAAGAAGAAGGACTTGGTTCATTAGGTATAATCTTCTTTCATAGTAGCTAATTACTCCTATGTTAGTGTTAGTTATAGTTTAGCAAAGAACATTTCGGTTAGTCGATGTTAGTTTAAAGAAAAAGATTGTTTTTCATATTTCCGCCTCCCCGCAACTCGTAGGGTGTACAACGTCGACTTACAACGTGTCAGCACGTGACCCTTTGTCACGTATGAGCACGTGATGCCCCATTGGGGTCTTTCCTTAGCCGTTTCGTTACATTTTTGTTTGATTTAGAATTTAATTCTAAAAAGTTGAAGTCACAGAAAACTATCACGTGTCAACACGTGACCCTTGGTCACATGTGAGCACGTGATATCTCATTGAGGTAATTCCTGATTTTTAATCAGGGAACAAGGGCATCGATATTCGAGAGTAGACTAGCGTATGCACTTCTTGACCCATATGATGGGCGATAGATGATCCCACATCCATTGGTGTTTGACATCAAAGATGGTATACAGTTGCTCTGTAGAGACTGGATACACTGAACGGACTCGTCGAGAACTCCTAGTTGGTATTATACCTATCGTCAGATAGCAGTTCTCTGGTGACACTAGTACAAGTTAGTCTGTAGACCTGAGATCGTCATAGAGTCTTGTATGATTCCCACTGTGCTTTGATTTCCACATTACCATGTTCAAGAGAACGTGCAAAACGGTGGTTTTTGGGTACAGTCCCGAGTCACATAGAGGCAATGAGCGATAGGAGGGGATTCGTCTCTCCCAGTATTGGGGATTGATGTTGCGCTGTGCTCGATTGGCTATAACAGGAAGTCCCTGGCCAGGGCTGATACGGAGATTTATTGGTAAATGATATCAGTAGTTTCTTGACCCGTTATGAGCCTCAGATCGGCACGACTTATCGGTTACTGGGGTCTGACGTTTACCACCCCTAGACTAGATATGCGACATATCAGACGAAGAGACCGGACTGTACAATAGTGTTACTGACAGGCTTTACAGGAGTATGAGCAGGCTTGCTTGTTGATCTTCTGATCGCTCAATAGCCGAGTAGCCTTTACGTCCAGTTAGTACCGCTGACGGCTTGTGGGTGACTGATATGATCATCACCTACTGCAGGCGTATTGACGAGTCTTTAGAGTCCTACACAGAGGTTTTCTGGCTCATGCGAAACGAAGTAGGAACACATATGTGATATGTGTGGCGTGTGGCACCGAGATTAATACGTGTATGTGATATCGTATTCTATTCTCGTGATATGTGATATCAGACGGTTATATGTGATATAGCCGGGTTATCGAATCAAGTGTTGATTCGATAAGTTGATACATATTATATTAGTCGGTTATATGTGATATAGCCGGATTATTGAATTAAGTGTTGATTTAATAATTTAACGTACAATTATATATTTGATATATTAATTTACATTAACTAATATTTGCTCACTTGTGCATTTCTTTTTCTCACATGTGCACACTTAATATATATGTAATATATATTAATTGTGTTTTCTTTTTGTGTCATGCTTAATTATACATGCAACATGGGTGTATAAGACTCATACCATGCTTATGATAATGAGGGGTCTATTTATTTAATATAAATCAAATAATTAGTGGGGAATTAAGCCTATGGTTGAAGCTTGTGGAACCATTGACTTATCTAAAACCATGGTTATGTCTCTACAAGAGTTATATGAGAGATTTCTCACCCATGGTTGCCATTCTCTCCCGATTCATTCATTCACAACATTATCTCTTCATCTTCTTCTTCATCAAGAGTGAGATCTTTAGGTTTTGAGAGGTGAAGAAAATTAGTGCGGAAATTAATTCTAAAGTGAGCAAAAATCCTACTTCATGATCCTCTACTAGATTAGCCATTTAGTATAAGGTGTTAGCTTCACTAATCCATAATTAGTGAAGAGGTAGCTTGGGTTGGTGTCTGATTGATGTGAAAAATTGTGTTTAGTTAACCGCAATCAAAAACGGTGTCGCGCGTTGCTAGACCGAGATGAGTACGGGTCGTCCTCTGGGAAACGTGGAATCTTTTACTTTTACTTTAGATGTGTTGAGAAAGAGAGGAGAAATAAAGAATTTTGTGAAAAGTTTCTAGATCTACTTTAAACAAGAATGTTAAATATAGATCTAGATTATTTTGAAGATTTAAATAATATAATAATAGGGCTTGTAGGGTTCGTTAGGATTTAGTAGTTATGGAAGATTAATTAAAAGTTACCCTTTTTATCCATTAATAGATTTAGAACTAGAACGACGGTGATGCGTGTAGATTAGGGTTTCTGGAGGGAAAAGGAATCCCACTCGTAACCCTTATCTCGACACGGAACTCCGTTCATATCTAGCCTTTACCAAAACAATCATTAATCTAATCTCTAATCGCGGTCGGAACTAGCAAGGAATTGCTAGCGCGCCCGATTAGGATGTTAATGATTATTTTGATAAAGTTCCTAAACTTTATAGGACTTAAAAAGGGTTTAATTATTTTCATCCCCCATTAACCTACCCTAATCCTACGAACCCTAACAAGCGGAGAATTACTCGCGCATGTTGGGAGAAGAAGATGAAAAGAAAGAGATGGAAAACATAATGTAAAAGAAAACAAACAATTAAAAAAAACTACCTTTATTAATCAACTCCTTCAACTACACTTTTAATCCCTAGAAAATGATTACAAAACTTGATTTGCTTCTCGATCTTTCCTAGGGAGGTAGTCGAACAGTCGATGATCAGCCTGGATGCGTGAGCGTCGGGAGCTTCGTGATCTCTTCGGCTTGATAGTTTTTCTAAGATGCCCTCGGTGCCTTTATATAGTGAAAACCCAGAATCTTTTTGTTCAGAAGTTGGTAAAATTCAGCAGTTGTAAATATCCCAAAATCTTGCATTCTGTCCTCTTTAAACTGCGGCGGATCCGCGGCCCCAGGGTGGGTTTGGCCGCGGATCCGCGCTCAATGGTATGGATCTCTCTGTCGTTTCTCTTGGGCTCTCTGATGGTGACATTTGGCATTCCTAGGCATCTCAGAATCTGAAAATATTTTCTCGGTTGCTTCCAGACTTAGTCTCCAAGTTTGCTCTTTAATTTGGAAAGTATTCTTCAACAAATTGATTTGTTTGTTAAATCCTTCATAACAACTTGGAAATAATCTACACAACAACTCATATAAGATTTTAGTAGACTTTGTTCTACTAGGATTAGACCAATAATATTATTTGCATACATTTTCCTACCAAATGATAATTAAATATATTAACACATGGAAAATAATGTTTTTACACATAAACCCTCATATGTTTAATATATTATAATAAAGTCCTTTTTTAGTATAAAAATGGTAGGAAAAATGTACTACAAATGTGCAGTTTTATCGACTGAACAAATACCCCCAAACTTATCTTTGATCGTCCCGAGCAAACTAGTTTATTTAATAGAAGAAAAAAAGAAAGGAGAAAACTAAGCACACTTTCGTAGGCAGACACGATTGCACTGAGCACGTGCAACAAGCCGTTAAACCTCTAGGTGTCCCTAGTAGGAGGAGTGTTGTCTCCTGAGGGTTTTCAGCGGATTACACCCATAAAATCCTATAACAAAAGAAAGATGGTGAAATTTACATATAAAGATAAGAACCATAAAAGAAATACTTTGAAAAGAAGAGTTTCCAACTATACTAGCTTTTCAGTTGTCATGAGCTCTATCTTAATAGTCATGAAAAAATGTTAGAAATCACATCATCCCTCAACAAAACATCGTCTTTATTCTTCATTCCTATCTTTTGTCCAAACATTGATCATATAACCCCACGTATGTGTAAAGAACATCCCTACACTCAGAGAATTCAATTCAAGCTATCATACTCTTGTCCATCTACCTTAGTACTTTTTACTTTGATGAATACTTAGAATTGCTTACACATTTTCATGCGACCGTTAATACTTCTTGAGGTACTAACCGACCGATTACTCATGTGCTTGCAGATTTGGTGATAATATTTTCCTTGTCTTGCGCCACCTAAGGCTAAGTAGTGACTCCCAGACCAGTTGGCCTTAGGGCACTAGGTGAAGAGGCACACTTGCTATATTTTTTTATTGCTACCTTGGCGATACAAAACCAGTGTTCATTTTTTTCTTTTCACCATTTTATATTTTCTTCATCATTTCCTTCATACTTTGGCTTTTAGAAAAGAGTATTTCAAGGTATCCTCTACTATCCCGAGTTTCAAGACGTGTGTATGTGCATATTGTAGGGTATCAACATTCAAATGTTTGGCTTCCAGAATAGAAACTATTTTTCAGACTTATTTTTATTCTCAGATTAGTGACTTCCTTCATCTTACTAACCCTTGGGACAACAGCTCATAACTACTTATTACTAGTTCGTATAAGAAAACTTCTAATTTTCTTGGTTTTCTTAAACTCTTCCTATCTTTTGGATGTAATGTTTCACTTTCTATTCTTTTGTTATAAAAAAAAAAATTATTATTTTTTTATTTTTTTTATTTTAAATGCCCGGTGTCAAAGATAATTCAGTGAATACAAACCTCCCCCCCAAACCTGATTTTAGCAGTGTCCTCACTGATGTAGCCTTTTGAGAACATGGACCTGTATACTAAGGGAGAGATACAAGGGGTAAAATAATAGTTAAATGATAAATTCCCCCAAACTTATTCTTTGACACGCACAGATATTCAATCAAATCATTTTTCACTCACCTCCATTCTTAAAATGTGAAAAAGTTATCAAAATATGGAGGTGAGGCGGAGGAAATTTAGTTTTGATAAAGCGGCTCCTGTAAAAACAGGAGCTCCTCCGCGGGGTCAGCAGAAAAATACGGTTTTAATCTATGCCCATTTACTTTAAAAATCGAACCGTTTTTCAAATTTTTGACTTCAACCGCCCCGTGCGGGTGTACATACCGCACCACTAAAGGTCCTTTCCAACGAGATTTAAGCTTACCCGGATAAAGATGGAGACGTGAATCATAAAGAAGGACTTGTTGCCCCGATGTGAAGGTTTTTCTAGAAAGATTTTTATCGTGGAACACTTTAGTCCTATTCTTTACTATCACCGCATTATCGTAAGCTTCATCGCGGAGTTCGCTTAGCTCATTCAATTGCAGCTTCCGATAGCTGCCTGCATGATCAAGATCAAAATTAAGCTCTTTAATAGCCCACATTGCCTTATGTTCAATCTCGACAGGGAGGTGGCATGCCTTCCCAAACACAAGGCGGTATGGAGACATACCAAGATCGGTCTTATAAGCGGTGCGGAATGCCCAAAGAGCATCCGTCAATTTGGTTGACCAATCTTTACGGTTTTTCGAAACCGTCTTCTCCAATATCTGTTTGATCTGCCTATTCGACATCTCAGCCTGCCCGCTTGTTTGGGGGTGATAGGGCGTAGAAAGCTTGTGAGTGATTGAATATTTCCGCATCAAGGCCTCGAAAGACCTATTGCAGAAATGTGTCCCGTTGTCGCTAATGATAGCGCGAGGGTGTCCGAATCGCGAAAAGAGATTTTCTTTAAGGAACTTAATGACAACTTTGTTGTCATTAGTGCGACACGGTATAGCTTCCACCCACTTCGAGACATAATCAACCGCTAACAAGATATATAAATTCCTAAAGGAGTTGGGAAAAGGGCCCATAAAATCAATACCCCAAACATCAAATATTTCCACAACCAATATAGGTTGGAGCGGCATCTCGTTCCTTCGTGAAATCCGACCCAAATGCTGACATCGCGGACAAGTTTTGCAATGTTCAAATGCATCTTTAAATAATGTTGGCCAATAAAAGCCACATTGCAAAACTTTCTCCGCCGTTTTTCAAGGTCCAAAGTGACCGCTGCATGCCTGATCATGACAAAATGATAACACGCTCTTGAATTCATCGTTAGGGACGCACCTGCGAATGATTTGATCGGAACAATACTTGAATAGATATGGTTCATCCCAGTAAAAATATTTTACTTGGGATAGAAATCGAAGTTTGTCTTGTTTCGACCAATCGCTAGGTATAAGTCCCGTCGCAAGATAGTTCACGATATCCACGAACCAAGGTTCGTAGGATACATTCAAGAGCTGTTCGTCGGGAAATGAGTCATTTATCGGCACGGTCACAATTGGCGAAGAAGTGATGCGTGAAAGATGGTCGGCTACTACGTTTTCACATCCACTCTTGTCTTTGATAACAAGATCAAATTCTTGTAACAATAGGATCCAACGTATTAGCCTGGCCTTTGCATCCTTCTTCGTTAAAAGATGTCGTAGGGCGGAGTGATCTATGTAAACCACAATAGGCGAGCCAATCAAGTAGGGCCTGAACTTCTCTAATGCAAATACAACTGCCAAGAGTTCTTTCTCGGTAGTTGTGTAATTTATTTGTGCATCATTCAAGGTCCTACTTGCATAGTAAATTACATATGGCATCTTATCAATATGCTGTCCCAAGACAGCACCAATAGCAAAATCTGATGCGTCACACATAAGCTCGAACGGGTGGTTCCAATCCGGAGATGATAGAACGGGGGCTGTAGTGAGTGATTCTTTAAGTGATTCAAAAGCAGCCTCGCAATCCGAATTGAAGTGAAAAGTAGTGTCCTTGGCCAATAGAAGGGTTAAGGGTCTAGCAATTTTGCTAAAGTCCTTAATAAATCTCCTATAAAATCCTGCATGACCAAGAAAGGATCATATATCTTTGACGCAATTGGGATGAGGGAGGTTTTGAATGACATCTATTTTAGCTCTGTCGACCTCAATGCCTTTATGTGAAATTATATGTCCAAGTACAATACCTTCTTGAACCATAAAATGGCATTTTTCCCAATTCAAAGTCAAGTTCTTATCCTTACAGCGGGTAAGAACAGCGTCAAGATTACGAAGGCAGTCCTCAAAGGAGTCCCCAAAAATGGAGAAATCGTCCATAAAAATTTCTAGAAAATTTTCCACCATATCTGAAAATATCCCCATCATGCACCGCTGAAATGTAGCGGGAGCGTTGCATAACCCAAAGGGCATGCATCTATAAGCAAAAGTTCCGAAAGAACAAGTAAAAGTGGTTTTATCTTGATCCTTTTCGGCGATGGGGACCTGGTTGTAACCAGAGTATCCGTCCAAGAAACAGTAGTATTCGTGTCCCGCTAATCGTTCCAACATCTGGTCAATGAAAGGTAGAGGGAAGTGATCTTTCCTCGTCGCGGCATTGAGTTTCCTGTAATCGATACATACGCGCCACCCAGTTTGGGTGCGTGTTTGGATTAACTCATTAGCCTCGTTAGTGATGACCGTGATGCCAGACTTTTTAGGGACCACATGAATTGGACTTACCCATTGACTATCAGATATGGGGTAAATTATTCCACTATCAAGGCACTTGACGATTTCTTTCTTTACCGCCTCCTTCATAACGGGATTTAACCGTCTTTGTGGGTCTCAGGTTGGTTTGGCTTCATCCATCAGATGTATGTGATGTTCAACAATTAAGGGACTAATCCCTTTGATGTCGGCCATTGTCCAACCAAATGCTTCCCGATTCGATCTCAACACTGCCAAAAGTGCATTCTCTTGCTCTAAGGCTAGAGAAGCGGAAATAATTACTGGCAAAGTCTCATTCTCTCCTAAATATGCATATTTAAGATGAGAAGGTAGCGGTTTGAGATCAAGAATTGGCGGAGAGACAATAGAAGGAGGGGTAACGGAATGATATTCGGACTCCTTAAGAGGTTCAAAACTTGCATAAGATAGTGACTCGGAAAGTGCTGCTGACTTTTGCAATGAGTCAACGGGTTCAATCTCAAGGTCTGACTCATTGAACATATCCTCACTGTAAAGTGGTGCAAGATCAAACGATGTCTCATTAGTGTTGTCGAGAACATCAAAGCAAAGTTCCTCATCCATACAGCTTTCGGGAGCTATCT
Source organism: Agapanthus africanus (assembly GCA_030015575.1). Lineage (NCBI taxonomy): Eukaryota > Viridiplantae > Streptophyta > Magnoliopsida > Asparagales > Amaryllidaceae > Agapanthus > Agapanthus africanus. The sequence continues at coordinate 16,100,760 of JASDDO010000014.1, forward strand.
CGTGGATGGAACAAACATCCAGCAAATGAGCAGAAGGTTCTGATGGCTGACTTCCTAGCTTGTAAATATTAAGCTCAATTGTCATTTTCCCGAAGGATAAGTTCATAGAACCGTTACGACAATTAATCACAGCGTTAGAAGTTGCTAGGAAGGGTCGACCAAGTATCACCGGGATTTGATTGCGTGGGTTTGCCACAGGTTGTGTATCTAAAACAATAAAGTCCACGGGAAATATGAATTCCCCGACTTTAATTAACACATCCTCTAGTTCGCCCCGAGGTTTGGTGATAGATCGGTCTGCCATTTGGAGAGTACAATGGGCGGGTTTTAACTCTCCAATTCCTAACTGCTCGTATACTGAATAAGGAAGCAAGTTGACGCTAGCGCCTAGATCGAGTAAAGCACGATTTATATTTTTACCCCCAATAGAAATAGAGATTGTAGGACAGCCGGGGTCCTTACGTTTCTTTGGTATTTGTTGGGTAAAAGCTGTGCTAACATTACTCGTCATGAAAACCTTTTTAGGCACTTGAGTTTTTCTCTTCCTAGTGCACAAGTCTTTAAGGATTCTTGCATAAGATGGGACTTGTTGAATAGCATCTAGGAGAGCAATATTCACGCTAACTTGCTTAAACATTTCCACAATCTTCTCCATTTGCGGGTTAGGTCGGTTGGCCCTTAATCGGTTTGGAAATGGAGCACGATCAATAAGTTTTGGGTCCAACATTTGTGGAGAAGACTGTGGTGACGGATTCGATCCCAAAATTGGAGTGGGAATCGACTTAGATAGATTTGGTGAAATGTTTGAGCCTTGGGGAAAACGGAGAATAGGCTCGGATGAAGGTGGGAGACTAGACGAGTTAGGGGAAGAAGAAGAAGAAGGGGTATCAAATGTGTCACTATCATCAACCTGCTCACCCACTTGGTTGTTCAGCACTCTCCCCGATCTCAACGTAGTGACGGCATTCACATTATGACTTTGTGAATGGCCAGGATTAGGTAGGGGTTGAGATGGGAGTTTCCCTTTCTCTCTCGCACTCATTGCGGCGTTTAACTGTGCGATTTGGTTTTCTATTGATTTAATACTCTCACCATAGGAGGAGGAGTTTTTCGTTAGGGCATCAATAGAAGACCTCATATCAGCCGCATTTTGCATGGATTGTTTCATGAACATATCCAAAGTTTGTGCAAGTGAGTTGTCAATACCGGCCACTTGTGGTGTAGAAATGTTGGCCGGATTTTGGAAATTCTGTGACTGAAAGGGGGGCTGATTCTGTGGTTGTGGTTGCTGTGGAGGAGGTCTTTGATAGTTGCTTTGTTGGTTTTGATTCCAAGCAAAGTTAGGATGATTCCTCCATCCTTGATTGTACGTAGAAGAATAAGGGTCGTTTCTAGGTCGCTGCTGAAAAGCAGCATTAGCTTGAAACGAAGCATTCATAGGACATTCTTCCGTTAAGTGTGAAGGATCCGAACAGCAACCACAAACGGTCTTAGGAAGCGTAACCTGATTTAGGGAGAATGATGAAAATTTGTTCTCCATAGCATCGAGTTTCTTCTGCATCGCTGCCATTTCGGCTTTTACTGCGATGGAAACATCGAGTTGGTGAATACCTCCCTTAGTTGAAGGTGGTTTTACGCTTTCCCACTGCAACGTGTGTTCAGCGAGATCTTCCAGATATTTCCATGCTTCACCGTCATCTTTAGACATGAAATTGCATTGACACATTGTTTCAAGCATCTGCTTTGTCGCTGGATTAATGCCCTCATAAATAATCCGACATAAATCCCATCTTTGTATCCCGTGATGGGGGCATTGGACAAGCAGATCTTTGAAACGTTCAAAGCACTTCCAAAATGGTTCATTGGGAAGCTGGGTGAACTGGTTAATCTCGCTCCTAACATGCGCAGTCTTATGATTTGGGTAAAACTTCTTAAGAAATGCTACGACGAATTCATCCCAATTAGCGATAGAGTGTGCGGCAGTATTATAAAGCCATTTTTCTGCCAAGTCGCACAGTGTGAATGGGAGAAGACGTAAGCGCATAGCATCTAAAGTCAATTGTGAAGTACCCATCATTGCGCATACGTTTTCGAATTTGGTGATGAAAACGTACGCGTCTTCCGACTCAAGCCCGTGAAATTTGGGCAGCAGATTGATGTAGTGGGGTTTAATTTCGAAATTATCCCCGTTAGGTGGTGGAAGAGATAGACAAGTAGGAAGAGGACCACGAATAGGATAACATCTCTCTTGGAGAGAGATGCGCGGTGGATTCTGCGCACCTGCGGGCGGTGGCGGCGTGGTGTTATACTCTGATGGAGTGCCGTCCATCTCGGTCGATGTGGTGTGTGGTGGGGGAAAAGAAGATGAAGAAGTACCGACTTCGGCGTCGATAGCAGGAACGCGGACAAGACGGGCACTAGGATCCCGTGTCCAGCCGAGCATGCACTAAGCGGGTTTAGTGCAAGTGGCAGCGTGTGTGTGATTTAAAATTGGCTTGTTTTGAAAAAGTGGGACTCAAGACAAATCTCCCTAAAATGCACAAGCAACCCTAGAACTAATGTTACCTAGGTCAGTCTCTAGACAGCTCCTAACTAAGGCTAGAAATAGGGCCTCAAACCGCCTCTTCACGGATAAGTACGGCCAGGTAAGTGGGAAGGAACCACCACTACAGTGGGCCTAATTAAAAACCACTAGCCTAGACACCGCAATGTCAGTTAGGATAAACGGCCGATGCCTATACTAGTCTTTTTCCTATTGAGCTCGACAGTCCTTAGAGTCTGGTCTAGATATTTTTTAAATTAATGAAGGGTTGTTCTATATGCTCGGTTTGTGATTTGTGGGGCTTAGGAAGGGTGATGAAATCCCCACCTAATCTTGATTTGGTCTTTGCCCCTTAAAATCCGTATTAAATATGCAAAACAAAACCAAACACAAAACTTTTTGCAAAAAGATTTTTTTTTGCGCGGCGCAATTTTGCAAAGAATCCTGCAGAAAATAGATTTTATTGGATTTGAGGAGAGAGAGAAGGAGTTGAGAATCTTACCAGAGAATTCCGTATCCCTAATCCCTTCAATCCGCCGCGTTTCCGCCGCAGGAAGCCCTTTGTGCCGCGTTTCCACCGCGAGGTGGTTGGATCGCTTGATGAAATTTTTTCTGTGTCCCTCTGTGCTCCTCTGGATCTCTAAAAATGTCTCTGTTTCCTGTTTCCCTTAATTCTGTGACTCCAGATCTCCTTGCAAAAATCCACGCACAAATCGTTAAATATGCAATTTGCAGTTTTGTGTTAATAATGATATGACTCGTCAAAGAATTCAACACAAATAGTAAAAATAAAAAATTACGCACGTATCCCCGGCAACGGCGCCATTTGATTGATGTGAAAAATTGTGTTTAGTTAACCGCAATCAATAACGGTGTCGCGCGTAGCTAGACCGAGATGAGTACGGGTCGTCCTCTGGGAAACGTGGAATCTTTTACTTTTACTTTAGATGTGTTGAGAAAGAGAGGAGAAATAAAGAATTTTGTGAAAAGTTTCTAGATCTACTTTAAACAAGAATGTTAAATATAGATCTAGATTATTTTGGAGATTTAAATAATATAATAATAGGGCTTGTAGGGTTCGTTAGGATTTAGTAGTTATGGAAGATTAATTAAAAGTTACCCTTTTTATCCATTAATAGATTTAGAACTAGAACGACGGTGATGCGTGTAGATTAGGGTTTCTGGAGGGAAAAGGAATCCCACTCGTAACCCTTATCTCGACACGGAACTCCGTTCATATCTAGTCTTTACCAAAACAATCATTAATCTAATCTCTAATCGCGGTCGGAACTAGCAAGGAATTGCTAGCGCGCCCGATTAGGATGTTAATGATTATTTTGATAAAGTTCCTAAACTTTATAGGACTTAAAAAGGGTTTAATTATTTTCATCCCCCATTAACCTACCCTAATCCTATGAACCCTAAAAAGCGGAGAATTACTCGCGCATGTTGGGAGAAGAAGATGAAAAGAAAGAGATGGAAAACATAATGTAAAAGAAAACAAACAATTAAAAAAAAAACTACCTTTATTAATCAACTCCTTCAACTACACTTTTAATCCCTAGAAAATGATTACAAAACTTGATTTGCTTCTCGATCTTTCCTAGGGAGGTAGTCGAACAGTCGATGATCAGCCTGGATGCGTGAGCGTCGGGAGCTTCGTGATCTCTTCGGCTTGATAGTTTTTCTAAGATGCCCTCGGTGCCTTTATATAGTGAAAACCCAGAATCTTTTTGTTCAGAAGTTGGTAAAATTCAGCAGTTGTAAATATCCCAAAATCTTGCATTCTGTCCTCTTTAAACTGCGGCGGATCCGCGGCCCCAGGGTGGGTTTGGCCGCGGATCCGCGCTCAATGGTATGGATCTCTCTGTCGTTTCTCTTGGGCTCTCTGATGGTGACATTTGGCATTCCTAGGCATCTTCAGAATCTGAAAATATTTTCTCGGTTGCTTCCAGACTTAGTCTCCAAGTTTGCTCTTTAATTTGGAAAGTATTCTTCAACAAATTGATTTGTTTGTTAAATCCTTCATAACAACTTGGAAATAATCTACACAACAACTCATATAAGATTTTAGTAGACTTTGTTCTACTAGGATTAGACCAATAATATTATTTGCATACATTTTCCTACCAAATGATAATTAAATATATTAACACATGGAAAATAATGTTTTTACACATAAACCCTCATATGTTTAATATATTATAATAAAGTCCTTTTTTAGTATAAAAATGGTAGGAAAAATGTACTACAAATGTGCAGTTTTATCGACTGAACAGTGTCTCCTCGACGTAGATCATCTTCGGCCTCGAAGACTTCGTGCAAGCTTGTTCCTTTCATCTTGTGGTGCCATTCTAGAGTCCAGAAGATTACTACTTGGAGCGAAGGGACTACTACACGGGGCTATTGAAGTGAAGGACCGGTCTAAAAAGGTTGTATTCCATGTTCACTTAGATGTAAATTTGTTTACATGATTGTATTGTCTAATTCTCTAGTTAAGATTCTAGGGTTAGGGTTGTTTAGCATGGCAATTTTTCTTAATGGCATGGACGATATCTCCCGAAACCTGGTTGTCATGCTAGGCATTCCTACAGTAGTATCAGAGCCAAACTAGAGAATTAGACGATATTTGTAGAATTACAAAATCGAAACAACTCCGAAACACTCGAAACAAAAACCAAGTTTCTATCGAGTTTTTAAAAGCCTTTAAAAAAATTTTAAGCAACTGCAGAATGTTACATGAGATGTTACATGAACACCAAAGAAAACAAACCCCTCTCGCCGGAATTTGACCGGCTACATTCTCAAAAAATCCGGCATGGCCGGTTTTCCATCATGGTTTGGGCTTCGTTTGGGTGTGGTGTTCCATTCTCTGGGTTTTGGTGTTTCAGGTGTTACTTGTTTTTACTGAAATTGCATGTGATAACTTTCTGTAAAGGCAATTCGGAGTGTTTCGTAGTCGTAATTCTAACATCGTTTCGGGTATTTTAGACGACGTTAAAAAGTTCGAACGAGTATCAAATACCCAATTTTCTCCCTTACTGGTGTTCCCGCCAAAATTTTGGCTCCACAGCATCCTTAGACCCGCGGGGAAATTAGTGTCCCTGCGCATAAAGAAAATTCTCATGTGGGATCCTTACGATTCTCGAGAGAAAACGTACTTAGGAGTCCTCACGACCCCTAAAGAGAAATTAGTATCCCTACGCATAAAGAATTTTTCCATCTTAAACCGCAGCATCCTTAGACCTGCGGGGAAATTAGTGTTCCTGAGCATAAACAAAATTCTCTTGTGGGATCCTTACGATTCTCGAGAAAAATCATACTTAGGAGTCCTCACGACCCCTAAGGAGAAATTACACCTACGGGATCCTCTCGACTCGTAGGGAGAAAAGTCTTTATGAGACCCTCACGGCTCATAAAGTTGAAAAGACTTGGCGGCAGATCCTAACCATGTTTCCTAAGCCATCGCCGCCTTACAAGAAGGTCAAGATGGGCTACCTAGGGCCACACTCTCCGAAGTCGAATATCGACAAGGAGGGAAACAACCACTTACAAGTCCTCTCGACTTGTAAGTGGGAAAAATTCTCTTGTGAGATCCTTACGACTCTCAAGAGAAAACGTACTTAGGAATCCTCATGACTCCTAAGGAGAAAATACACCTATGAGATCTTCTCGACTCGTAGAGAGAAAAGTCTTTATGAGACCCTCACGGCTCATAAAGTTGGAAAGTCTTAGGCGGCAGACCTGAACCTGTTTCCTAAGCCATCGCTGCCTTAAAAGGAGGTCAAGTTGGACTATCCACGGGCCACATTCTCCAAAGTCAAATATCGAAAAAGAGGAAAAAAAACCACTTACGGGTCCTCTCGACTTGTAAGGGGGAAAATTCTCTTGTGAGATCCTTACGAATCTCAAGAGGAAGCGCACTTAGGAGTCCTCACGACTCCTAAGGAGAAATTACACTTACGGGATCCTCTCGACTCGTAGGGAGAAACAACCTTCTTGAGACCCTTACAGCTCATGAAGATGGAAAAAGTCTTAGGCTACAAGGACCCTAAATTTGTCTCCTAAGCCATCAATTCTCTGGTCACGCATAATATTGCACTACTTCACCCATGTATATACTTACGTGGGCAAAGTAGTGGGAGGGCATTTGTTCCCGCAAAAATTTTGGCTCAAAGCTTGCTCCCTTAAAAAATAATAACAATAAAATAAAAATAAAGGAGAAACTCCACATGCAAACCATGAAGATACTGCCTCAGATAGAATTAAATCCTATGATGGCGCCTCACGTGCTCCTCATGCGGGCGCCAATGTGCAAAGCACAAAAAAGAAATCTATTAAATAAGAGTTAAACTCTTAGGAGGCAGCGCGCCACGTGTCTTGCACGAGGTCGCCAGCGCCAAGAGTTAAAAACTCTGAGGCAGCGCCTCACGTGCAAAGCACGAGAGCGCCAGCGCCAAGAGTTAAAAATTCTGAGGCATCGCCTCAAGTGCAAAGCACGAGAGCGCCAGCGCCAGAATTAAAAGTTCTCCACCCTTGGATCAAAGATCCAACGGAGATGATAAATCATCAGAGCACAGAATTAAATTCTGATTGAGGAGATACTCCTCAAATCTTTCTAAATAAGAAAAATTGTACTCTGTAAATCAGAGCACCATTGGATCAAAGATCCAATGGTGATTAAAAATCACCAAGAGACAGAATTAAATTCTGATTGAGGAAATACTCCTCAAATCTTTCTAAACAAGAAAAAATTGTGCTCTGTAAATCAGAGCACCGTTGGATCAAAGAACCAATGGTGATTAAAAATCATCAAGATACAGAATAAGTTCTGTATACGAAAATATTTTCCAAATCTTATTAAAAACAGGAAGAATGTCTTCTTTAAAATAGAAGTCCTTGGATCAAAAATCCGACGGTGGATAAATTCCCCAAATCAATTAAGAGATCTCTCAATGAGAGATCTTCTCAACTAAATCAACAAATCAACCTCCACTATATAAAGGCCCCAAGACTTCAAGTCTAAAAAAAATACCCCCCCCCATAAACTTCAAGCTAAAATATACAACAAAACAGAGAGAAAAACCCCTTGATAAGTTTAAAAGGAAAGAGAATTTAATTCTCTAGAGAGAAGAAGATCTCCTCAAAGAAAAGAAGAAACCCTAGGTAAGAAGGAACAAAACATAAAGAACATCTTACTTCTTCTTCGACTCCATAAGAGTTTAACTCTTTCAAAAGAACTTAGTTCTTCCTCTGGTTGAGATTTGCAGAAGCATATCTCCCCACAAGTTGAGAATTTAATTCTCATTGGGGAGATTCTGTTATGTGGATTCAAACCTAGAAGAAAGAAATAAGTTCAAAGAATTTAATTCTTACAAGAACATATGGGAATTTAATTCCTCTAAAACTAGGGTTTAACCCTATATAAGAATTTAATTCTTATAAAACAATGGGCTTGAAAGTCTAAAAACTCAAGATCTCCATACTCGTAGAAAGATTAGCACCTTGCATGATAATGGCATATCACGTGCTCCCATGTGAGCACCCTTGATGAAAAAAAGAGAACAACTGAGAGCGGGTCACGTGATCCCACATGACTCCCTAAAAGTGCTTAGCACTTCCAAAAGAAAAAGGGTATAAATCTAAAGACAGTTACCACTTTTTGGCGCCTCATGTGATCCCACGTGACCCCCAATAGTGCTTAGCACTTATACAAGAGCAAGGGAATAAACCCAAGCGAACGGCGCCAACTTTTAAGAGCATCACGTGCAACACGTGAGCGATCCCAAATTCCAGTATTCAACACTGCTTTAGAGCCCCATGTGCCACACGTGAGCGCCTTCAACTTTCAGTGTTTAACACTGCCTTGAGAGCATCACGTGGGAACATGTGAGTATTAAAAATACATTAGTGTTTGACACTATAAGGAACCAATTTCAACCCCAGATTGCTTAAAGTTCCTTCTGAGATTAAATCTCTAAGCAAACCGAGCCTCTATGCTCAGAACTGATAACTCCTTGATTTGGAATTTGGTTCAAGGGTACATCTCTTCACACCTCTGATACATGTCGTTGTAATTATTCAACGTCTTCAGAGAGGTGGAGGGTCCCAATAACCAATAACTCTTGGCGCACGTCCAAACCGATGAGCCAAAACTCTATGGACTATGATGTCCTTAAACATGGACTAGATAGAGCCCAAATGCTCTTTCGTTGGATCTAAATGATCCCAAAATCCCATTGAGTAGATCTTAGTCTAAAATTAGACTAACGTACTCTCAACAAACATTTAAGTTGATCTTAATCTCAAACGAGATTAACGAGCCTTAAATCAAACAAACCTAAATCTAAGAAAATACGGATTTGGACTAATTTCTACCCTACGGGCGACAACATAAATTAGTCTCCTTATACAATCCACGGGCAACCTAAAACAAAACAAATACACACGACACAATGTGAACATATGGAGAAGGAGAAAATGGTTATCACTACGCGGTAACGTAATTAATTGCAGAGGCTTGCGCCTGCAGGGAAGAGCGTCCCCACAATAAAAAAAACCTCACAATGAGGGGGAATCTAACGAAATCTGCTACAACGTCCGCATCTGTTTAAACCTTCGATACATGGTGCCATAAATTAACTTGGCATCTTCGGAGAGGTAGACAGATAAATCCAAATAGTATCTGCCCCAAATTCAGGCAAGACGTTTGTCTTCCCGGTTTTCGGCGATAAACGGCTGGAAATTTTTCGAAAGTTGAATTTTTCCAAGTTAAATAACATTCAAAAATCATGCAAGTAATTCTATGGACCTTCTAGAAGAATGAAACCCTAACTCGATTCTATGACCGTCGGAACCACCACCAAACCCTAGGGTTTGCGGTAGTTCCGCGGCGCCACAGGTATGGCAAGGGTTGGCCCTTCTACAGTTCGTCCATAAGTACTGTGGGATGTTATGAGTATTTTTAAACTGTGCTCAAGTCTTGAGCTCTTTGGGAAATTTTGGGTGTTTGTTGATTCAATCGGAATGTTTAATATCCTTTAGCTATTTGTGAAATGTGATACAATATTTGGAATTCATTTGGTTAGGCATGAAATCCGAAGTATGTGATATTTCGGATTTATGATGTCTAAGGAGGTTGCAAATTCCAAATGTTGTAGTTTCATATTTTCTTTTCTGCGACCGTAAGTGTAATATGTGGTGTATCGTCGGTTTCGTTGCTATATGTCAACGACAATTGGGATACGCATATTTACTTACGTTGATGACATGTGATGTTATGTGTTGCTGTGATATGTTATATTGGATCGTCGTGTTTTGAATAGCCGGGTTTTTTTTTGTGAGATGAGAGTTTTTTTTTCATTTTCATTCATGTAAAAACTTGTATGTAATATTCTTTTATTAGGGGACTTTCGGGTTGAGGATGATGTCACCATTGTTGTATATTGTTTACTTTTCCGCATTAGGATAGACCCAAGGTGGGGAGCACAAGTAACCGGGTTCTAGAATCCAGTGGGAGACCATCTCGAGAAGTCGAGTCCGAGTCTCCTAACTCTAGAATTGGTAAGGTTGCTTGCCGCTCTCGTAGGGGTTTAGGGATGTGGGTTTGGCTATTCATCGCGACCGTGGAATCCGTTCTTTTTACAGGTTTAATATAAAACACGGACCTCCTAGTATATCCAATATTTCATATGTTGACTTCTGCTGCTGATATTCTGTGATGTGATCACTTTATATGCTTGAGACGAATGCTTTATTATTATATATATGATATATAATAAATGTTGCTTATGTTTTGCATCCGCGCTAGTCCCACCCCGCTATACCGTTAGTTAAGTAACCTAGTGGTGCATAACGGGACACTGTAACGAATGCAGATGGCATTAGCGTACGTTGTATTTTCATTTCTTCTGTGATGCATAAGAAGCATAAATGATGGGACTTCATTAATGAGATTAATGAAAAGAAAAGAAACATAAATATGTTGTAGAATCAAATTTTCAAAAAGGGTAGCTCTAGTTTTTGCTTTGCACAGCAATATTCCTTATAGAATATCCAGCACCTCATTCGATGAGGAAAGAGCCGAGATCCCTTCACTGAGAGTGACCTCTTTAGCAAAAGCTAGCAGATGCTACAACCCACTTGGTTTTGTCTTTTGATTACTTCTATAGTTCTTGCTTTGCATAGCGGTATTCCTTGTAGAATATCCAGCACCTCATTCGATGAGGAAAGAGCCGAGATCCCTTCACCAGGAGTGACCTCTTTAGAAAAACTAGTAAAAAGCCTCAAAAACACTCCTTTTCAAAATCACTCGATTCTATAACGATATCAAGTTCATTACGCAAAATATTTTCTTAAAAACCTGTCGTAGCCCTCCATCATTTCAGATAAGTACTACTTAGTACTCGTGCCACATTTGTTGACTATGTTAAGACGTAGTGTGCGGTAGCTAATTAGTGCTTATCTGCTAAAGCATGAGATGCGATTGGATTAGGGTAGTCATACGACTTTGTTGACTATGTTAAGGGTCGTACGGGTGGGTTTAATTTAATCAGGAAATGAGGGGTTGAACTTGGCTAGCGTTTATGATTTGTTGACCATGTTAAGGTCATAAGTTGCTAGGGGTAAAATATTATTGGAAATTTCAAGTGTTGAAATTTGCAATGAGAATGCATACCTTCTATGAGATAGTTGGATCCTGATACCCACTTTGGAGAGTTTTACACATCACAATTAGCCGATCAAGTAGGTGTTTAGAAAGGTGTTAACGGGGTTACGCCCCTAGGAAAACGAGGTTTATTTTAATTAGGTCCGTGCGAAAGCACGGGGAACCTCCCTCAAAGTACCGACACTGGCCTGTCTGAAAGATTAGCGAACTAGTAGGGTGTAATTAATCCCGGCTAGTCTTACCTTTTAGGGTTTGAAGGAAAATTTGATAAAAACAGTGGGAGCCATCCTGATTAGATAAGATAAAAAACTAATCTAATCTTGCAAGAGCATACGCTAAGTGTTTTCTTCTCTCTCTCTCTCCAGGTAGCGACCATATCAGGCCTTAATCAAGATAATAACATGGATGTATTGACCGAACCCACTTATTATACTGAGCAGGGGAATGTTGGTTCCGTTCTTTCTTATAATTGTTATAAGACTGAGCAGGAAATAGGGGAATATCAGGATTCTCATGCTACCCAAACGAAAAATAAGCATGTTGAAGCATCTTCTTCGGGTGTGTTGGTTACCGAGAACTGTTTCTCAGTACACTCTACGTCCTGGGTATTAGATACCGGATCGGGATCCCACATTTGTACTATGTTGCATGGGCTAAGGAAAGGTAGAGAACTGGGAATGCGTGATCATTATGTAAGAGTAGGGAATGGTGCAAATGTTGCAACCAAAGCAGTTGGCGAATATCACCTTGTATTACCAAATGGTAATGCATTGATTCTAAACGAATGCTATTACATACCGAACCTGATATGCAATCTAATATCAGTTTCTTTATTAAGTAAAGAAGGATATAATTTTGTAGTACAGGATAATGTTATGAACATTTTTCTGAATCAAAAGTTGATTAGACCAGGCTCGTTAAATAATGGCATATACGTTCTAAATCAAATCACAGTTCTTAACATACAAAACACATAAGAGGAAGAGTTCAGAAATGAATGAATCCTTCTTGTAGTATTGTAGACTAGGTCATATCAATGCGACATGACTAGCTAAGTTACATAAGGATGGATATTTGAATCCGTTCGAATTATCATCTTATGAAACTTGTCAGTCATGTCTCAAAGGAAAGATGACCAAAACTCAGTTTACTGGACACGGAGAAAGAGTTACGGAACTCTTGGGACTAATACATAGTGATGTATGTGGTCCCATGTCTACACATGCTAGGGATGGTTCCTCGTACTTCATTACATTCACTGACGATCTCTCAAGATACGGACATGTGTTCTTGTTGAACACAAGTCTGAAGCTTTTGAGAAATTCAAAGAATATAAGCATGAAGTCGAGAACCAGACGGGTAAACGTATTAAAATCCTATGATCTGATCGGGGAGGAGAATATTTGAGCACGGAATTTTATGACTATCTAAAAGAGAATGGGATTCTCTCTCAGCTTACTCCTCCGTATACACCACAGCACAACGGTGTATCGGAGCGGAGGAATCGCACCCTATTGGATATGGTGCGCTCTATGATGAGCACCGTTGAGTTACTTATTTCCTTTTGGGGTTATGCGCTTGAGACAGCATCATACCTATTGAATCAAGTTCCATCTAAATCTGTACCTACCACACCATATGAGATATGGAGTGGGAAGAGACCATATCTTAAACGAGTTAAGATATGGGGTTGTCCGGCCTATGTCAAAAGGCAAAATCCGGACAAACTCGAGGCACGATCATTTCTTTGCAAGTTTGTGGGATATCCAAAGAATTCACAAGTATATATTTTCTACCACGCTGAGAAACAAAAAGTGTTGATTTCTCAATACGCCTCCTTTTTGGAAAAGGAATTTCTTGTAAAAGAAATTAGTAGCAAAGAGGTAGAGCTGGAGAAGTTCCAGCAGCACAAACTGCAACTGATGATTTAGTGGAACCAGAGGATTCAATAGCTCCTAACGAAGCTCAGCCTCTCCGCCGATCTAGTAGGGTTACTCATCTACCTGAGAGATACTACGGTTTTCTCTTTGATGGTAGGAGCGAGGATTGCATCATGGAAGATGATGACCCAACTAGCTTCGAGCAGGCTATCACAATTGGGGACTCTGTGAAATGGCTGGATGCAATGCGATCTGAGATGGAATCCATGTACAACAACAAAGTATGGACTTTGGAAGTTGCTCCCGAAGGGGTAAAACCCATTGAGAGCAAAGGGATCTTTAAGAAGAAATTTGGTGTAGATGGAAAAGTTGAGACTTTCAAAGCTAGACTTGTTGCAAAAGGTTTTCGTCAACGAACATGTGTGAATTATGATGAAACATTTTCTCTAGTGGCTATGCTTAAGTCCATCCGGATCCTACTTGCCATTGCTGCATACCATGACTACGAAATCTGGCAGATGGATGTTTAGACCGCCTTTCTAAATGGTGATTTAGAAGAGAGCGTGTACATGACTCAGCCAGAGGGCTTCGTAGACAGGGGGAGCAGCGGAAAGGTGTGCAAGTTGCTTAAATCCATCTACGGGTTAAAGCAGGTATCACGGAGTTGGAACATCTGTTTTGATGTGATAGTCAAAGAGTTTGACTTCATCAAAAACGTAGATGAACCTTGCATATACAAGAAGGTGGCAGAGAGTAAGGTTGTTTTCCTCGTATTGTACGTGGATGACATACTCTTGATAGGAAATGATGTTCCTATGCTGCACTCGGTCAGGCTCTTCTTATCACAAAGATTCTCAATAAAAGATCTAAGTGATGCCTCCTACATCTTGGGGATTAAGATCTATAGAGATAGATCTAAACGGATACTGGGATTGTCCTAATCCAGGTACATAGACACCATAATAAAGAGGTTTAGTATGGAATATTCCAAGCATCGGAATTTACCCACGATCTCAGGACTCACTCTCTCCAAAGAGATGTCTCCCAAGACTGATTTGGAGAGAGCTCGCATGCAAGGGATACCCTATGCTTCGGCTGTAGGCTCTATCATGTACGCGCGATGTTATGTACCAGACCCGATGTAGCATACTCACTAAGTGTAGTGAGTAGGTATCAAGCAGATCTAGGAGAGAATCATGGGACAGTTGTGAAGAACCTTCTCAAGTACTTGAGAAGGACTAAGGAGATATTCTTGGTGTATGGTAACGGTGAACTCCAAGTGGAGTCCTTTATCGATTCGAGCTTCCAGAGTGATAAGGACGACTCTAAGTCGGTCTCGGGATTTGTCTTTATCCTCAACGGAGGGGCGGTTTATTGTAAGAGTTCCAAGCAAGAAACCGTGGCAGACTCGACGATGGAGGCTGAGTACATCGCTGCCAACGATGATTCCAAAGAGGGTATCTGGATGAAGAAGTTCATAAATGAACTTGGAGTGGTTCCGTCCATCGAGCATCTAATACCTTTGTATTGTGATAACAATGGATCAGTGGCTTTGGATAAGGAACCCAAGTCCCATCAACGATCCAGGCATATTCTAAGGCGGTATCACCTGATCCGGGAGATAGTTGATAGCTAGGAGATCGAGGTCAAGAGAGTTGACACGAAGAACAACACGGCGGATCCACTCACAAAGGCCATACCCCAGATACAATTTGAGAGACTCTTCGGGATGTTGGGTATGAGATACTACAACAACTGGACTTAGTGTAAGTGGGAGATTATTAGTTATATGTATGCCCTAGAGGCCATTATTGTACATATAATGTATATTATAGTAGATGCTTGGACATATATAGAGAGTACTTTCTTGCTCGACATGATTGTATGCTATCTGGTTGCTCTTTTTCTAAACATGTAGACTTGTATTGTGATACTGTCTTTTTCTCACATGTTGATAAAGCCCTTAGGATGTGTACTTGACTACCAGGACTATGATGGAGATCATACTAGTGGGGCCAGGGTAGTCCATGTTGGCTATAATGCCATCAAGCCAATTATTGGATCGCAGGCACGTGATTGCAATAATTGAGGGATGACCTATACCGGTAGAACGGTCTTACTCGATATGATAGTATGCTATCTGGTTTGTCTTTATCATCGTGTACATGTTTCAGGTGACATTACAGATCACTATTACATGTTGATAAAGCCCATAGGATTCTTGCTTGACTACCAGCAGTATGATGGCGATCATATACGTGAGAGTTGGGTGGTCTATAAGCACATCCTTAAAGTGTCCCTAGTCGTGGGAGTTTCGAGACTAGGCATCGATACTCCGAGAGTAGACTAGTGTATACGGATCGAGACCTCGACGAGGGGCGGTGGCTGGTCTCAAAGCCATTGGTGTCAGTTAGTTCGCCTAAGAAGTATACAGGTGCTCATTGGGTTATGAGTACACCGGACGGACTCGCCGGAAACATGCTAGTTGGTATTATACCTATTATCAGATAGCAGTTCCCTGGTGACATGTGTACATGTTAGTTTATCGACCTGAGATCGTCATTTGTCTCATTTGAGTTCCCTCGGTGCTTTGATTACTACCCTACCACGGCTCAAAGGAGTCGTGCAAACAGGTTTTAGTTGGGTACAGTCCCGATCCACATGGAGGCTGTGAGCGGATCGTCAGGGGATTCATCTCTCCCGGTATTGGGGGTAGAGGTCGCGGTGTGCACAGATGGCCATCACCAGAAATCCTTGGCCAAAGTAGTCAAGAATTACTTATTCGGATCTGTAGTTTCTCAGGTGGTGATAGGCTTCATACCGACACTAAATATCGCGTTATTAGGGGTCTGACTTTGTCCACCCCGTAAACCCGATATACGATACTCATAGACGAATGGACCGGACTGTACGGATATTGTCACTTTCAGGCTCAGTAGGGTTTCAGGATGAGTTCGCTCGTCGGGCTCCCTTTCGCTCAATTCCTGAGCAGCCGTTACGTACATCTAGTGCCACTGACATGCTTATAGTTAAACCCACTGTCAGCGTATTGATGAGTCTTTAGAGTCCCACACAGAGGTTTTCCCTGGTTCCGGCGAAACGTTGTAGAGGTCGTATGGTTTTATGGCAGGGTTCGATCATATACGTGCACTTGTGCACGGATCATGATCGGACGGATAATACTAGTGGGCTTTGGTTTAAGCTGGATCATAGTATTATATTGTTGGATTACTTTCGTCTCGCTGTATTCGTATTCAGTCGGAATACAGATGCATGTATGTATGTACAGATGAGGGGTATTCTTGTAATTCGTTACGAGTTTACTTTGAAGTTGCCATTTCTTTTCTTGATTTAAACTTTTGGTTTAAAGTTTATTTGGTGGAAATTGTGAGCATAAGTTTTGACCTTGGGCATTCATGGTGCATTTGCTCACTTGGTGACTCATGGTGTTGGGTCTAGTGATCATTGATGGTGGCACATGTGCTCTTGGTGACTCATGGAGTTGGGTTGGGTGAAATAATTGTGTAGGGATTATTCTTTCTTCACTTGCTCACACAATTACTACACACAACAACTCAAGAAAAAATTCAGCAGACACTTTTTCTTTTGCTCTTTTTCTTTAGCTCATTTCTTGTGCTCACAAGTTCTTCACCTCATGGCTTCTTCTTCACCTTCACCCTATCCCTCCATGTATTGAGAATCCTAGGGTGTATTGAGACAAAGTATTCACACACACTCTCTACTTCATCTTGGACACCTAGGCTAGCAAACTAGTTGTTCGAGTTGCTTCGGTTTTTGAAGCGGGAGCCCGTATAAAGAATCCTCGACTTGGATCCTCTTCGACGAGGGAGACCGGAGAGCGAACCAGTTTGAGGAAGCCGCAACGAGTTTGGGACTTAGGTCGAAGACCGAAGGACACGGATCGATCGGTATAACCTCTCTAAACTCTTTATAGTTAACTGGTATAGAGTTAATGGCACGATCCATAGTTTAGGGTTCCATTAGCGCCAAGTTTTTAAAAGTTTTTTTCCGCGTTTGTCTACGAAAGATGGCCGGGGCGCTGGCGTAGCCTTACATGGTATCAGAGCCAACCCATTAACCGCATACTAGTTGGTTTAGACGATGTTAAAGTATCAAAACCGAAACAACTCCAAATCAATACCTAACAAATTCCAGTTTCTGTCAAATTTTCATGGTCTTCTAAAAAATTTTTAGTAACTGCACAAGACTACGGACCTGACCACTAGACCACAGACCAAATACGAGCCAATTCCACCAGAAAAAACCGGCCACAATGCTTCAAAAACCGAGGAGGCCGGCCTTTTTAATGAGTTTGGTTTTCGTATTTGGGTTCTGGTCTGGACTCTGGAATGCTGGTTCAGTGGTATTGCTAGTTTAGTCCAGTTTTGATATGGAATTATCTAGTTGTTTAGGGATGTTCGGGGTTATTTCGAAGTTGATATTTCTAACATTGTTTAAAGTTTACAGTATATACATTTCTATCTGCGACCGTGAATGTCATTAGAGCGGTACAACTTGCCTAATTGCTATAGTTCTTTTAGACGGGTTTGTGAACATGACATTCACGTTGATGTTTTGTTTTGTGCTGTGTTTGTTGCGGATTCGTCATGGTGGATATCTTGGCTGCAATGTTATTACAATTTAGTTTTATTTGTACATTTGATATCGCGGGGCAAGCGTCCGACATGTGAACTTTCGTCACTACCTATTTGTATATTATTCTTTTGGGGCACGACTGGGTTGAGGTCGATGTCACCGTTGTATATATTTTCTTTTCTGTACTAGGATTACCCCGCGATGGAGTGCACAGATAGCCGGGTTCTGGAGGGCAACAGGTCCGCATCTCATGGCGTTGAGAAGGAGGGGGCCTCACTGTAGAATTGGCGGGCTATTCGCCGCACTCATAGGGGGTACAGGTTGGCCCAATGAGGGGTGCTCAAGTTACCGGATTTCGTGAAGTGCTGGGTGGCTCATTGACTTTGATGAAGGGGGCTGCCTCGCTTCTGGTTTTGGTGGGTAACTTGCTGCGCTCGTAGGGGTCTAGGTTTTCATTGCGCAGTCTATCCACACGACCATGGGAACGTCGGGTTTCAGTTGCGGCTCAAAGGAAACCCGGGGCTCCCAGATTATCTGTATTGTTCTGTGATGCTTATTGCTTATCTGTGATGTTGCATTTATCACGCCTGGAGCAATCATTATATATTGCTATATATATATACTAGTAGATGTTGTATATGTTTTACACCCGCGCTAGTCCAGTCCCCGCTCTGTCGTTAGTTAAGTAACCTAACAGGTGATGACGGGACCCGGTGGCAAATGCGGATGGCATATACATACATCATATTTTCGTTCTTTTATGGGGTGATTAATTGATGGGACTGCATTGATTCAGATCAATGCAAGGAAAACAGACCTATTCCGATGTTGTTGGAACAATTTTCAAAAAACCGTTATTACAAGGACGTTTTCTTTTGGTTTGCACAGCGGTATTCGGTTATGAATATCCAGCACCTCATTCGACGAGGCAAGGGCCGAGAGCCCTTCATCGGGAGTGACCCCTTGGGCAGACGCTTGCATCAGGGTAATAACTTCACTATAGTCGATTACTTTTTGCTTTGCATCGTGGTATTCAGTGTGAATATCCTGCACCTCATTCTACGAGGAAAGAGCTGAGATCCCTTCACCGGGAGTGACCTCTTTAGCAAAGGTTTTCACCACTATATATTTGTAAAAAGCTATTCGGTTCCTTCAACGATATCAAGTTCATTACGTTAAAGGTTTTTCGCCAAAAACCATTCGTAGCCCTCCGTCATTTCAGACGGGTAGCACTTAGTATTCATGCTATGTTTGTTAGCCTTCGTCAAGGCATAGTGTATGGTAGCTTCTTGTTACCTTTCTGTTGCATAGATATATGCGTTGGTTTGGGACAGTCGTACAGCCTTGTTGGCCTTCGTCAAGGGCGAGTATGGGTGGGTTCAAATTAACCTGGACAATGACGGGTAGAACTTGACACGTGACTTGTGATTTGTTGGCCTTCGTCAAGGTCATAAGAGCATGGGGTAAAAATCAAATCGGGATTTTCAAACATACAGGAAACTTGCCAGATATGCGCATACCTTCTGGAGTGTGATAACTTGAGTGGATTCCATCAGGTTATCATGCGATGATAGTTGGATCTCGATACCCACTGATGAGTTAGTTTACTCCTCGGGTGATTTTTGATGATCCTGACTAATTCTTCTTTCAGGTTTGGAGGAGAATTTGAGGATACAGTGGGAGACATCCTGATTAGATAAAGTGATTAACCATTCTGATCTAGGTTAGAGTGCACGCAGAGTGTTTCTTTTCTCTCTCTCTCTTTAGCGGCGACCATGTCCCGACCCTAGACTATAACTCAATAACCAAGTTAACCAAACTTTCTTAAAACACTGGCCTTTGGATTGTCAAAGTTGCATACATCATTGTCACTTCTTCTTTTACCCTTTGATTTTCTCCGGAACATTCTGTATCACTACGAAGATCCACGGTTATTGGATATGACCATCGTATAGTTACATACGAACTCGAAGAAACTTGTTTCAGATTCGAGGATGGTTTCCGGTTTAGGAGAAATTGAATAGGACTATTCAGTTATCTTTTCCTTTTACCTTCTCTCAGGTTGTGAGGGCTTCTAGGATTAGAAGAGGGTACACCTATTGCGCTTATTGGATAGTCTTCTTCCAA
The DNA here is from genome assembly GCA_030015575.1 of Agapanthus africanus. Lineage (NCBI taxonomy): Eukaryota > Viridiplantae > Streptophyta > Magnoliopsida > Asparagales > Amaryllidaceae > Agapanthus > Agapanthus africanus. The sequence continues at coordinate 16,120,594 of JASDDO010000014.1, forward strand.
ATCATAGGCAGGTGCCGAAAGGTGGGGAAGGAAGAAAACCAATTAGCCTAAGTGTAGTGTACAGAAGGTAATAAGTAAAGACAAATAAAGGGATTAGAAAGAGGGCAAAGTAAAATGCAACTGCTATCATTCAAGACCAAACCGCGTAGTTCATCTCCACTCCTACTTCACCTTTGCATTTATCCGGTTTAGGAGAAATTGAATAGGATTATTCAGGTTGTCTTTTATCAATACCTTCTCTCAAGTTGCGAGAACTCCTGGGATTAGGAGAGTACACCTATTACGCTTATTGGATAGTCTTCTTCCAAACCATATGCTGGTCCCGAACGGTAGGGAAGGAAGAAAACCATATAGCCTAAGGGAGGTGTACAGAAGGTAATGAGTAAAGATATATAAAGGGATTCGGAGAGATGGCAAAGAAATATACGGTTACAGTCATGAATATGGATAATGGAAGAGGCATTACTAGGAATACCCGGCTGCCCCTTCGAAACATTTTCATATTTTGGTTTCACTATGCGTTGTTAATTGAAAACTGATTTCCCAATTAGATCCTTTCTCAAGGGTATGTATTTACCAGGTTTGATTCTCACATCTGTATGGTTTTACAGATGATGAGTGGGAGTAAATTATTGAGAATTAGGTGATCATCCCCATTATATCGGAATTCGTTGTAATTTGTGATATTTGAGAAAATCACCTAGGGTTGTTTGCCTGATATCAAATATTTGGTTATGAATATCCGTTGTTATGCACCAATTTCAAACTGATATATCTGTAAGTTTATTTCATAAAGTGAGATATAACTTTTTAAAATTATGTCCATGACATTTACCTATATCAGTTGATGGTTAGGTAAGGAGCATTAAACAATGGTGTAATTCTTCTTAACCATAAGTACAGTTTTCAACCTATGACGCATAGGGTTTTAGTTATCCAACTCAAGGGACTTATACAAAGTATTGTATATTTTCCGGTGTCCATTAGGACAGATGGGTTGGTCCTCGTACTATATTCTGTTTACTTGTGACTTCTCCAGTATTAGACAAGTGTTTCGTAGAAATACAAAGTCTAAGTTTTGAGAAGTTATAGGTACAAGAATAAAGTAGAGAACCAGGTGTTGCAAGTATCAGGATTCTTCAAGGTGATCGAAAATGTAGATACTTGTGTAAGGTATTCAGCTGATAGTAATGAGTTTGAGAACTTGCTTCTCTTTCAGGTTACTCATATCTGGATGCACTCCTAAGTTGAGTAATGCTGATCGGCCTCTTTCCATTTAGTTGACATGCACTGGAGACTGCTGCATGATTTGAATCTGGTTCTAATTAAATCAGTGCCTCTGTTTCTATATTTTATATAGAATGGTTCATATCTTAACGATGTTAAGGTATATGAAGTTGTCCGGCTTATGCTTAAAACCAGACTCTGGATAACTCAAGGCACGTTTCTGTAATGGCAGTTTGTTGGTTATCCCGGGCTATGACGAGGAGTAACTTTCTACCATCTGGAAGATCAATAGTGATATTGTTCTTGACTCGCTACAGTTTTAGTAAAATGGACTTTTTCAGAAAACAGTAGTGGGAGTATGGTAGAACTGGAAGTAATTCCATAACCGCAAACGATTACTAAGAATTTAATAGAACTTAAGGATTCAATCAGGTTTGACATTCCATTAGCCACTCCGCAGATATGGTGGGTAATCTCAGGCACCCGAGAGGTACTTAGTATCCTCAAGGACGGTGACAGGGAGGTTCTTGTTTACCCAGACTTGACACTACTGTTGTTCCAGACTATGAAACCCGGTAGGAGGATGAGTATAGTGTCGTTCTAAACTAGCTTTAGAAGTGCATGTATATATAACTCTGCCAGAGGGTTGTTGTAGTCAGTAGGAGTAGCGGAAGCATAGTGGAAAAGTAGCTTGTGTCTATTTATAGACTAAAGCAGATATAGTGGAGATAGATCATCTATTTTTGATGTGACAGTCATAGGCTTGGTTTCATCAAAATAGAAGATGGATCTGTTAAGAAGGTAGTAGGGTGATATGTCCTGGTATTTGGATGACATACACGTTGTAGGAAGTGAAATTCCTATACTACGATCGGTTATACTGTGGTTGTCACACAGTGGTTTCTCCACATAGGATTTGAATATTATATCAGGCATTCTGGTTACTATATCTATGGTTTTAGATCTAGATTTGGGTAGTTTCCCAATCCAGGTACTTAGACAGTATTCTAAAGGTGTTTTAGAATGGACAACTCCTGGCATGGTGATGTACCTACAGGTGATAGAGTCACCCTCTCTAAAGGTGTCTTACAGACTAAAGGGGAGAGAGATGTGCATGATTGACATATCACTTGCTTAGGCAATTGAGTTAATCATGAGATGTCAAGTACCATACCAGATATTGTTTTTGCACTAGATGCTATAAGTTAATATATTAATCCAATCCTGGAGAAATGTTCGGAAGCAGTTTTTGAACATAAGTTGATGTTCTAGGGAATTGGTAATGACAGCCTCCTTCGGGAGACGGTTATCATTCCAGACTTCCAAGGTGACCTGAATGACAGAGTGACTGTCAGTGTTGTAGTTTTCCCTCTGACGAGGGGCAGTAGTTTGGACAGGTGGTCCAAGCGGATACTGAGGGAGGCATGACGCATGATACTGATTAAATTCAGTTGACGATACAATCTAAGAAGTTTGCTGGATTTGGAGTTCATTTGTGAACTAGGTCCCATCAGATATCCAGACATATTCTAAGACAGGTATTGCTCATTTCAGGAGATGGCATTCTCCGCGAACTTGAGATAAAGAGAGACATAGAAAGAAACATCAGAGAGGACCCACTCACCGAGGCTATTTCTCGAGTAATAGTTTCACAAACAAGCTTTTTGAAATGATTAATAGAGGAGTTGGGTGTTCGGCATCATACGGGCTGTGAGTATGCGACATCGCAATAATTAGCCTTAAGTGCAAGTGGGGGATTGTTGGCTATAGTGCCCTGAAGTCAATTATTGGATCGTAAGCACGTGATTGCAATGATTGAGGGAGGACCTATACCGGTAGTACAGTCTTACTCGAGATGCTAGTATGCTATCTGGTTTGTCTTTATCATCGTGTACATGCTTCAGGTGATATTACAGATCACTATTACATGTTGATAAAGCCCATAGGATTCTTACTTAACTACCAGCAGTATGATGGCGATCATATACGTAAGAGTTGGGTGGTTTATAAGCACATCCTTAAAGTTTCCCCAGTCGTGGGAGTTTCGAGACTGGGCATCGATACTCCAAGAGTAGACTAGTGTATACGGATCGAGACCCCAACGAGGGGCGGTGGCCGGTCTCACAAGCCATTGGTGTCAGTTGGTTCACCTAAGATGTATACAGGTGCTTATTGGGTTATGAGTACACCGGACGGACTCGCCGGGAACATACTAGTTGGTATTTTACCTATTGTCAGATAGAAGTTCCCTGGTGACATGTGTACATGTCAGTCTATCGACCTGAGATCGTCATTTGTCTCGTGTGAGTTCCCACTTGTTTACCGTCGAAAACCGGGAAGACAAACATCTTGCCTAAATTTGGGGGCAGATACTATTTGGATTTATCTATCTACCTCTCCGAAGATACCAAGTTAATTTATGGCACCATGTATCGAAGGTTTAAACAGATGCGGCCGTTGTAGCAGACTTTGTCAGATTCCCCCTCATTGTGAGGGGTTTTCTTTATTGTGGGGACGCTCTTCCCTACAGGTGCAAGCCCCTGCAGTTAATTACGTTACCGCGCAGCGATAACCACTTTCTCCTTCTCCGGATGTTCACCTCATGTCGTGTGTATTTGTTTTGTTTTAGATTGCCTGTGGATTGTATACGGAGACTAATTTATGCTGTCTCCCGTAGGGCGGGAATTAGTCAAAATACGTATTTTCTTAGATTTCGGTTTGTTTGATTTATGGCTCGTTAATCTCGTTTGAGATTAAGATCAACTTATATGTTTGTTGAGGATACGTTAGCCTAATTTTAGACTAAGATCTACTCAACAGGATTTTGGGATCATTTAGATCCAACGAAGAAGCATTTGGGCTCTATCATTTTAGTTTAGGGACGTTGCAGTCCATTGGGTTTAAGGAAATCATAGTCCGTAGAGTTTAGTTTAGGGACATTGCAGTCCTTTGGGGTTTAAGGACATCACAGTCCATAGAGTTTAGTTTAGGGATGTTGCAGTCCTTTGGGTTTAAGGACATCATAGTCCGTAGAGTTTAGTTTAGGGACGTTGCGGTCCATTCGGTTTAAGGACATCATAGTCCATAGAGTTTTGGCTTATCGGTTTGGGGGTGCGCCAAGAGTTATTGGTTATTGGGACCCTCCACCTCTCTGAAGACGTTGAAGGATTATAACGACATGTATCAGAAGTTTGAAGAGATGTACCCTTGAACCAAATTCTAAATCAAGGAGTTACCAGTTCTGAGCATAGAGGCTCGGTTTGCTTGGAGATTTGATCTCAGGAGGCTCTTTAAGCAATCTGGGGTTGAAATTGGTTCCTTATAGTGTTAAACACTAATGTATTTTTAGTGCTCACGTGTTCCCACGTGATGCTCTCAAGGCAGTGTTAAACACTGAAAGTTGAAGGCGCTCACGTGTGTCACGTGGGACTCTAAAGCAGTGTTGAATACTGGAATTTGGGATCACGCACGTGTTGCACGTTATGCTCTTAAAAGTTGGTGTCGTTCGCTTGGGTTTAGTCTCTTGCTCTTTTATAAGTGCTAAGCACAATTGGGGGTTACGTGGGATCACGTGAGGCGCCAAAAAGTGGTAACTATCTTTGGATTTATACCCTTTTTCTTTTGAAAGTGCTAAGCACTTTTAGGGGGTCCGTGGGATCACGTGACCTGCTTTCAGTTGTTCTCTTTTGTTCATCAAGGGTGCTCACGTGGGAGCACGTGATATGCCATTATCATGCAGGGTGCTAATATTTCTACGAGTATGGAGATCTTGAGTTTTGAGACTTTCAAGCCTATTGTTTTATAAGAATTAAATTCTTATATAGGATTAAACCCTAGTTTTAGAGGAATTAAATTCCCATATATTCTTGTAAGAATTAAATTCTTTGAACTTAGTTATTTCTCTTAGGTTTGAATCCACATAACAGAGTCTCCCCGATGAGAATTAAATTCTCAACTTGTGGGGAGATCTGCTTCTGCAGATCTCGACCAGAGAAAGAACTAAGTTCTTTTGAAAGAGTTAAACTCTTGTGGAGGCGAAGAAGAAGTAAGATGTTCTCTGTGTTTTGTTCCTCCTTACCTAGGGTTTCTTCTTTTCTTTAAGGAGATCTTCTTCTCTCTAGAGAATTAAATTTTATTTCCTTTTAAACTTATCAGGGGTTTTCTCTCTCTGTTTTGTTGTATTTTTTAGCTTGAAGTTTATGGGGGGTTCTTTTTTTTTAGACTTGAAGACTTGGGGTCTTTATATAGTGGAGCCTGATTTGTTGATTTAGTTGAGGAAATCTTTCATTGAGAGATCTCTTAATTGATTTGGGGAATTTATCCACCGTCGGATCTTTAATCCAGGGACTTCTGTTTTACAGAAGACATTCTTCCTGCTTTTAATAAGATTGGGAAAATATTTTCCCATACAGAACTTATTCTGTATCTTGGTGATTTTTAATCACCATTGGATCTTTGATCCAACGGTGCTCTGATTTACATAGAACAATCTTTCTTATTTCGAAAGATTTGAGGAGTATTTCCTCAATCAGAATTTAATTCTGTCTCTTCGTGATTTTTAATCACCATTGGATCTTTGATCCAACGGTGCTCTGATTTACAGAGCACAATCTTTCTTGTTTAGAAAGATTTGAGGAGTCTCCTCAATCAGAATTTAATTTTGTGCTCTGATGATTTATCATCTCCGTTGGATCTTTGATCCAAGGGTGGAGAACTTTTAGTTCTGGCGCCGACGCTCTCATGCTTTGCACGTGAGGCGCTGCCTCAGAGTTTTTAACTTTTGGCGCTGGCGCTCTCGTGCTTTGCACGTGAGGCGCTGCCTCAGAGTTTTTAATTCTTGGCACTGGCGCCCTCTTGCAAGGCACTTGAGGCGCTGCCTCCTAAGAGTTTAACTCTTATTTAATAGATTTCTTTTTTATGCTTTGCACATTAGCGCCCGCTTGAGGAGCACGTGAGACGCCATCAGAGGATTTAATTCTATCCGAGGCGGTACCTTCATGCTTTGCATGTGGAGTTTCTCCTTTATTTTTATTTTTATTTTATTGTTATTATTTTTTAAGGGAGCAAGCTTTGAGCCAAAATTTTGGCGGGAACAAATGCCCCTCACTAATTTGCCCACGTAAGTATGTACGTGGGTGAAGTAGTGCAATGTTATGTGTGACCAGAGAATTGATGGCTTATGAGACAAGTTTAGGGTCCTTGTAGCCTAAGTCTTTTTCCATCTTCATGAGCCGTAAAGGTCTCAAGAAGATTGTTTCTCTCGGCGAGTCGAGAGGATCCCGTAGGTTTAATTTCTCCTTAGGAGTCGTGAGGACTCCTAAGCGTGTTTCCTCTTGAGAGTCGTAAGGATCTCACAGGAGAATTTTCCCCCTTACAAGTCGAGAGGACTCGTAAGTGGTTTTTTCCTCTTTGTCGATATTCGACTTTGGAGAATGTGGCCCGTGGATAGTCCAACTTGACCTCTTTGTAAGGCAGCGATGGCTTAGGAAACAGGTTCAGGTCTGCCGCCTAAGCCTTTTCAACTTTATGAGCCGTAAGGGTCTCATAAAGACTTTTCTCCCTACAAGCCGTAAGGGTCTCATAATGAATATTATATACATTTTCCTACCAAATGCTAATTATAATATATCAACACATGGAAAATAGTATTTTTACACATAAACCCTCATATGTATGATATATTATAATAAAGACCTTTTTAAATATGGAAATGGTAGGAAAAATGTAATAACAAATGTGCAGTTTTATCAACTGAACAAATACCCCCAAACTTATCTTTGATCGTCCCGAGCAAACTAGTTTATTCAAGAGAAGGAGAAAAAGGAAAGGAGAAAACTAAGCACACTTTCGTAGGCAAACACGATTGCACTGAGCATGTGCAACAAGCCGTTAAACCTCTAAGTGTCCCTAATAGGAGGAGTGTTGTCTCCTGAGGATTTTCAGCGGATTACACCCACAAAATCCTATAACAAAAGAGAGATGGTAAAATTCACATATAAAGATAATAACAATAAAAGAAAAACTTTGAAAATAAGAGTTTCCAACTACACTAGCTTTTCAGTTGTCATGAGCCCTATCTTAATAGTCATGAAAAGATGTTAGAAATCACATTATCTCTCAATAAAACATCATCTTTATTCTTCATTCCTACCTTTCATCCAAATATCGATCATATACCCCTACGTGTGTGAATAGAATATCCCTACACTCGGAGAATTCAATTCAAGCTATCATACTCTTGTCCATCTACCTCAGTACTTTTTAACTTGATGAATAATTAAATTTGCTCACACAATTTTCATGCGACCGTTAATACTTCTTGAGGTACTAACCGACCGATTACTCATGTGCTTGCTAATTAGGTGATAATATTTTCCTCGTCTTGCACCACCTAAGGCTTAGCAGTGACTCCCTGACCAGTTGGCCTTAGGGCACTAGGTGAAGAGGCACCCTCGCAATATTTTTTTATTGCTGCCTTGGCGATAACAAAACCAGTGTTCATTTTTCTTTTCACCATTTTTATATTTTCTTCATTTTTTTTTATTTCCTTCATACTTTGGCTTTAAGACAAGAGCATTTCAAGGTATCCTCTACTATCCCGAGTTTCAAGACGTGTGTAAGTGCATATAGTAGGGTATCAACATTCAAATGTTTGGCTTCCAGAATAGAAACTATTTTTCAGACTTATTTTTATCCTCAGATTAGTGACTTCCTTCATCTTACTAACCCTTGGGACAACAGCTCATAATTACTTATTACCAGTTCGTTTAAGAAAACTTCTAATTTTCTTGGTTTTCTTAAACTATTCCTATCTTTTGGATGTAATTTTTCACACTCTACTCTTTTGTTATAAAAAAAATTTTAATGCCCGGTGTCAGATAATTCAGTGAATACAAACCTCCCCCCCAAACCTGTTTTCAGCAGTGTCCTCACTGATGTAGCCTTTTGAGAACAAGGACCTCTATACTAGGAGAGAGATACAAGGGGTAAAATAATAGTTAAATGAAAACTACCCCCAAACTTGATCTTTGACACGCACAGATATTCAATCAAATCCATTTTTACTCACCTCCATTCTTAAAATGAGAAAATGTTACAAAAACATGGAGGTGAGGCGGGGGAATTTTAGTTTTGATAAAGCGGCTCCTGTAAAAACAGGAGCTCCTCCGCGGGGTCAGCAGAAAAATACGGTTTTAATCTATGCCCATTTACTTTAAAAATTGAACCGTTTTTCAAATTTTCGACTTCAACTGCCCCGTGCGGGTGTACATACCGCACCACAAAAGGTCCTTTCCAACGAGATTTAAGCTTACCCGGATGAAGATGGAGACACGAATCGTAAAGAAGGACTTGTTGCCCCGATATGAAGGTTTTTCTAAAAAGATTTTTATCGTGGAACACTTTAGTCCTGTTCTTTACTATCACCGCATTATCGTAAGCTTCATCGCGGAGTTCGCTTAGCTCATTCAATTGCAGCTTCCGATAGCTGCCTGCATGATCAAGATCAAAATTAAGCTCTTTAATAGCCCACATTGCTTTATGTTCGATCTCGACAGGAAGGTGGCATGCCTTCCCAAACACAAGGCGGTATGGAGACATACCAAGATCGGTCTTATAAGCGGTGCGGAATGCCCAAAGAGCATCCGTTAATTTGGTTGACCAATCTCTACGGTTTTTCAAAACCGTCTTCTCAAATATCTGTTTGATCTGCCTGTTTGAGATCTCAGCATGCCCACTTGTTTAGGGATGATAGGGCGTAGAAAGCTTGTGAGTGATTGAATATTTCCGCATCAAGGCCTCGAAAGACCGATTGCAGAAATGTGTCCCGTTGTCACTAATTATAGCACGAGGGTGTCCGAATCGCGAAAAGATATTTTCTTTAAGGAACTTAATGACAACTTTGTTGTCATTAGTGCGACACGGTATAGCTTCTACCCATTTCGAGTAATAATCAACCGCTAACAAGATATATAGATTCTCAAAGGAGTTGGGAAAAGGGCCCATAAAATTCATACCCCAAACATCGAATATTTCCACAACCAATATAGGTTGGAGCGGCATCTCGTTCCTTCGTGAAATCCGACCCAAATGCTGACATCGCGGACAAGTTTTGCAATGTTCATATGCATCTTTAAATAATGTTGGCCAATAAAAGCCACATTGCAAAACTTTCTCCGCCGTTTTTCGAGGACCAAAATGGCCGCCGCATGCCTAATCATGACAAAATGATAACGCGCTCTTGAATTCATCGTTAGGGACACACCTGCGAATGATTTGATCGGAACAATACTTGAATAGATAAGGTTCATCCCAGTAAAAATATTTTACTTGGGATAGAAATCGAAGTTTGTCTTGTTTCGACCAATCATTAGGAATAAGTCCCGTTGCAAGATAGTTCACTATATCCATGAACCAAGGTTCGTAGGATACAGTCAAGAGCTGTTCGTCAGGAAATGAGTCATTTATCGGCACGGTCAAAGTTGGTGAAGAAGTGATGCGTGAAAGATGGTCGGCTACAACGTTTTCACATCCACTCTTTTCTCGGATGACAAGATCAAATTCTTGTAACAATAGGATCCAACGTATTAGCCTGGCCTTTGCATCCTTCTTCGATAAAAGATGTCGTAGGGCGGAGTGATCTGTGTAAACCACAATAGGCGAGCCGATCAAGTAGGGCCTGAATTTCTCTAATGCAAATACAACTGCCAAGAGTTCTTTCTCGGTAGTTGTGTAATTTATTTGTGCATCATTCAAGGTCCTACTTGCATAGTAAATTACATGTGGCATCTTATCAATATGTTGTCCTAAGACAACACCAATAGCAAAATCTGATGCGTCACACATAAGCTCGAACGGGTGGTTCCAATCCGGAGATGATAGAACGGGGGCTGTATTGAGTGATTCTTTAATTGATTCAAAAGCAGCCTCACAATCCGAATCGAAGTGAAAAGTAGTGTTCTTGGCCAATAGAAGGGTTAAGGGTCTAGCAATTTTGCTAAAATCCTTAATAAATCTTCTATAAAATCCTGCATGGCCAAGGAAGGATCGTATATCTTTGACGTAGTTGGGACGAGGGAGGTTATGAATGACATCTATTTTAGCTATGTCAACCTCAATGCCTTTTCGTGAAATTATATGTCCAAGTACAATACCTTCTTGGACCATAAAATGGCATTTTTCCCAATTCAAAGTCAAGTTCTTATCCTTACAGCGGGTAAGAACCGCGTCAAGATTACGAAGGCAGTCCTCAAAGGAGTCCCCAAAAATGGAGAAATCGTCCATAAAAATTTCTAGAAAATTTTATGGCATATATGAAAATATCCCCATCATGCACCGCTGAAATGTAGCGGGAGCGTTGCATAACCCAAAGGGCATGCGTCTATAAGCAAAAGTTCTGAAAGGACAAGTAAAAGTGGTTTTATCTTGATCGTTTTCGGCGATGGAGATCTGGTTATAGCCAGAGTATCCGTCCAAGAAACAGTAGTAATCGTGTCCAGCTAATCGTTCGAACATCTGGTCAATGAAAGGTGGAGGGAAGTGATCTTTCCTCGTCGCGGCATTGAGTTTCCTGTAATCGATACATACGCGCCACCCAGTTTGGGTGCGTGTTTGGATTAACTCATTAGCCTCATTAGTGATGACCGTGATACCAGACTCTTTAGGGACCACATGACGATTTCTTTCTTTACCGCCTCCTTCATAACGGGATTTAACCGTCTTTGTAGGTCTCGGGTTGGTTTGGCTTCATCCATCAGATGTATGTTATGTTCAACAATTAAGGGACTAATCCCTTTGATGTCGGCCATCGTCCAACCAAATACTTGCCGATTCGATCTCAACACTGCCAAAAGTGCATTCTCTTGCTCTAAGACTAGAGAAGCGAATATAATCACTGGCAAAGTCTCATTCTCTCCTAAATATGCATATTTAAGATGAGAAGGTAGCGGTTTGAGATCAAGAATTGGCGGAGAGATAATAGAAGGTGGGGTAACGGAATGATATTCGGACTCCTTAAGAGGTTCAAAACTTGCATAAGATATTGACTCGGAAAGTGCTGCTGACTTTTGCAACGAGTCAACGGGTTCAATCTCAAGGTAGGACTCATTGAACATATCCTCACTGTGAAGTGGTGCAAGATCAAACGATGTCTCATTAGTGTTGTCGAGAACATCAAAGCAAGGTTCCTCATCCATGCAGCTTTCGGAAGCTATCTCATAGATGGAACAAACATCCAGCAAATGAGCAGAAAGTTCTGATGGCTGACTTCCTAGCTTGTAAATATTAAGCTCAATTGTCATTTTCCCGAAGGATAAGTTCATACAACCGTTACGACAATTAATTACAGCGTTAGAAGTTGCTAGGAAGGGTCGACCAAGTATCACCGGGATTTGATTGCGTGGGTTTGCCACAGGTTGTGTATCTAAAACAATAAAGTCCACGGGAAATATGAATTCTCCGACTTTAATTAACACATCCTATAGTTCGCCCCGAGGTTTAGTGATAGATCGGTATGCCATCTGGAGAGTACAATGGGCGGGTTTTAACTCTCCAATTCCTAACTGCTCGTATACTGAATAAGGAAGCAAGTTAACGCTAGCGCCTAGATCGAGTAAAGCACGATTAATATTTTTATCCTCAATGGAAATAGAGATTGTAGGACAGCCGGGGTCCTTACGTTTCTTTGGTATTTGTTGGGTAAAAGCGGTGCTAACATTACTCGTCATGAAAACCTTCTTAGGCACTTGAGTTTTTCTCTTCCTAGTGCTCAAGTCTTTAAGGATTCTTGCATAAGATGGGACTTGTTGAATAGCATCTAGGAGGGGAATATTCACGCTAACTTGCTTAAACATTTCCACAATCTTCTCCATTTGCGGGTTAGGTCTGTTGACCCTTAATCTGTTTGGAAATGGAGCTTGATCAATAAGTTTTGGGTCCAACGTTTGTGGAGAAGACTGTGGGGACGGATTCGATCCCAAAATTGGAGTGGGAATCGACTTAGACAGATTTGGCGAAATGTTCGAGCCTTGGGGAAAACGGAGAATAGGCTCGGATGAAGGTGGGAGACTAGACGAATTAGGGGAAGAAGAAGAAGAAGCCGGGGTATCATTGGTGTCACTAACATCAAATTGCTCACCCACTCGGTTATTCAGCACTCTCCCCGATCTCAACCTAGTAATGGCATTCACATTATGATTTTTTGAATGGCCAGGATTCGGTAGGGGTTGAGATGGGAGTTTCCCTTTTTTCTCTCGCCCTCATTGCGGCGTTTAACTGTGCGATTTGGTTTTCTATTGATTTAATACTCTCACCATGGGAGGCAGAGTTTTTCGTTATGGTATCAATAGAAGACTTCATCTCAGCCGACAATTGCATGGATTGTTTCATGAATAAATCCAAGGTTTGTGCAAGTGAGTTGTCAGTACTGGCCACTTGTGGTGTAGAAATGTTGGCCGGATTTTGGAAATTCTGTGACTGAAAGAGGGGCTGATTTTGTGGTTGTGGTTGTTGTGGAGGAGGTCTTTGATAATTGCTTTGTTGGTTTTGACTCCAAGCAAAGTTAGGATGATTCCTCCATCCTTGATTATACGTGGAAGAATAAGGGTCGTTTCTAGGTCGCTGCTGAAAAGAAGCATTAGCTTGAAACGATGCATTCATAAGACATTCTTCCGTTAAGTGTGAAGGATCCGAACAGCAACCACAGACGGTCTTAGGAAGCGTGACCTGATTTAGGGAGAATGATGAGAATTTGTTCTCAATAGCGTCGAGTTTCTTCTGTATCGCTGCCATTTCGGCTTTTACTGCGATGGAAACATCGAGCTGATGAATACTTCCCTTAGAAGAAGGTGGTCTTACGCTTTCCCACTGCAAAGTGTGTTCAGCCAGGTCTTCCAGATATTTCCAAGCTTCACCGTCGTCTTTAGACATGAAATTGCATTGACAATTTGTTTCAAGCATCTGCTTTGTCGCTGGATTAATGCCCTCATAAATAATTCGGCATAAATCCCATCTATTGATTCTATGATGAGGACATTGGACAAGCAGATCCTTGAAACGTTCAAAGCACTTCCAAAATGGTTCATTGGGAAGCTGGGTGAACTGGTTGATCTCGCTTCTAATACGGGCAGTCTTATGGTTTGGGTAAAACTTCTTAAGAAATGCAATTACGAATTCATCCCAATTAGTGATAGAGTGTGCGGCAGTATTATAAAGCCATTTTTCTGCCAAGTCGCACAGTGTGAATGGGAGAAGACGCAAGCGCATAGCATCGACAGTCAATTGTGAAGTACCCATCATTGCGCATACGTTTTTGAATTTGGTAATGAAAACGTATGCGTCTTCCGACTAAAGCCCGTGAAATTTGGGCAGCAGATTGATGTAGTGGGGTTTAATATCGAAATTATCCCCGTTAGGTGGTGGAAGAGATAGACAAGTGGGAAGAGGACCACAGATAGGATAGCATCTCTCTTGGAGAGAGATGCGTGGTGGATTCTGTGCACCTACGGGCGATGGCAGCGTGGTGTTATAATCTGATGGAGTGCCGTCCATCTCGGTCGTGTGTGGTGGGGGAAAAGAAGATGAAGAAGTACCGACTTCGGCGTCGATAGTAGGAACGTGGGCAAGACGGGAACTAGGATCCCGTGTCCAGCCAACCATGCACTAAGCGGGTTTAGTGCAAGTGGCAGCGTGTGTGTGATTTAAAAATTGGCTTGTTTTGAAAAAGTGGGACTCAAGACAAATCACCCTAAGATGCACAAGCAACCCTAGAACTAAGGTCACCTAAGTCCAGTCTCTAGACCGCTCCTAGACTTCCAAAGGACAAGTCGCAGGATCAATTCTCTACCATCTCTTTACTACTCTTGTGGCCAGGTAAGTTGGAGGTATCCGCTATACGAATCACCGAAAATAGCGGGCCTAATTAAGTAAACCACTTTCCTTAGTCACACTTGCCTAGGCACCACAAAAGTAATACGGATAAGCGATAGATTACCCACGACCTTCCTCTGTCCTTAATAAGCGCGACAGTCCTTAGAGTCTGGTCTAGATATTTTTTAAATTATTGTAGGGTTGATGCAGATGCTCGATTTGTGATTTGTGGGACTTAGGAAGGGTGATGAAATCCTCACCTAATCTTGATTTGGTCTTTGCCCCTTAAAGTCCGTATTAAAATATGCAAAACAAAACCAATCACAAAACTTTTGCAAAAAGATTTTTGAGCGGCGCTATTTTTGCAAAGAATCCTGCAGAAAATAGATTTTATTGGACATGAGAGGAGAGACAAAGAGTTGAGAAAGATACCAGAGAAGACTAAAGCCCTAACTCCTCTGTTGTGCCGCGTTTCCGTCGCCACAAGGGTGTTTTTGCCGCGGATCCGCCGCGTTAAAGTGGAGTTAAGGGATGGCACTTTTTTGGTGGGATTGTAACTACCATTCCCCAATTTAGGCATCTAACTTTCTGGCTTTGGGACTATAAATAAAGACCGAGAGCCTCTTGGAAAAATCATCAAGTCGACGAGATCACGAAGTCCAAGACGGCTCACGCATCCAGGCTGATTATCAACTGTTCGTCTACCTTCTTAGAAGAGATCGAGAAGCAACTAGAAATTGTAATCATTTTCTAAGGATTCAAGTGTAATGAATATTGTTGATTAATAAAGGTAGCTTTCTTTTTCTTATTCTATTTCTTCGTAGTTTAATTATGCAATTTCTCTCCATCTCTTTTTCTCCCAACATGCGCGAGTAATTCTCCGCTTGTTAGGGTTTGTAGGATTAGGATAGGCTAATGGATGATGAACATCCCTAAACCCTTTTTAAGTCCTATAAAGTTTATGAAATTTATCAAAAGAATCATTAACATCCTAATCGAGCGCACTAACAATTCATTGTTAGTCCCGACCGCGATTAGAGATTAGACTAATGATTGTTTTAGTAAAGGCTAGATATGAACGGAGTTCCATGTCGAGATAAGAGTTAAGAGTGGGATTCCTTTTCCCTCCAGAAACCCTAATCTACACGCATCACCGTCGTTCTAGATTTAAATCTATTAAAGGATAAAAATGGTAACTTTTAATTAATCGTCCATAACTACTAAATCCTAACGAACCCTACAAGCCCTCTTATTATATTAACTACATCTCTAAAATAATCTAGATCTATATATTTTCCATTCTTGTTTAACGTAGATCTAGAAACATTTCCACAAAATTCTTTATCCCTCCTCTCTTTCTCAACACATCTAAAGTAAGAATAAAACGTTCCACGTTT
The DNA here is from genome assembly GCA_030015575.1 of Agapanthus africanus. Classification (NCBI taxonomy): domain Eukaryota; kingdom Viridiplantae; phylum Streptophyta; class Magnoliopsida; order Asparagales; family Amaryllidaceae; genus Agapanthus; species Agapanthus africanus. The sequence goes on from JASDDO010000014.1 coordinate 16,136,082, forward strand.
TCCAGAGGACGTCCCGTACTCATCTCGGCTAGCTACAAGCGACACCATTCTGATTGCGGTTATTCTACAAACACACTCTTTCGAGCAATTCAAATGGCGCCGGGGACAGCGCCATTTTATTTGCTCGAAAGAGTGCGTTTGTAGAATAACCGCAATCAGAATGGTGTGGCTTGTAGCTAGCCGAGATGAGTACGGGTCGTCCTCTGGAAAACGTGGAACCTTTTATTTTTACTTTAGATGTGTTGAGAAAGAGAGGAGGGATAAAGAATTTTGTGGAAAGGTTTCTAGATCTACGTTAAACAAGAATGCAAAATATATAGATCTAGATTATTTTAGGGATGCAGTTAATATAATAAGAGGGCTTGTAGGGTTCGTTAGGATTTAGTAGTTATGGACGATTAATTAAAAGTTACCATTTTTATCCTTTAATAGATTTAAAACTAGAACGACGGTGATGCGTGTAGATTAGGGTTTCTGGAGGGAAAAGGAATCTCACTCTTAACCCTTATCTCGACACGGAACTCCGTTCATATCTAGCCTTTACCAAAACAATCATTAATCTAATCTCTAATCGCAGTCGGGACTAACAATGAATTGTTAGCGCGCCCGATTAGGATGTTAATGATTCTTTTGATAAAGTTCATAAACTTTATAGGACTTAAAAAGGGTTTAGGGATGTTCATCATCCATTAGCCTATCCTAATCCTACGAACCCTAACAAGCGGAGAATTACTCGCGCATGTTGGGAGAAAAAGATATGGAGAGAAATTGCATGATTAAACTATGAAGAAATAGAATAAGAAAAAGAAAGCTACCTTTATTAATCAACAATATTCATTACACTTGAAACCTTAGAAAATGATTACAATTTCTAGTTGCTTCTCGATCTCTTCTAAGGAGGTAGACGAACAGTTGATGATCAGCCTGGATGCGTGAGCCGTCTTGGACTTCGTGATCTCGTCGGCTTGATGATTTTTCCAAGAGGCTCTCGGTCTTTATTTATAGTCCCAAAGCCAGAAAGTTAGATGCCTACATTGGGGAATGGTAGTTACAATCCCACCAAAAAGTGCCATCCCTTAACTCAACTTTAACGCGGCGGATCCGCGGCATCAAGGGGCTCATGCTGCGGATCCGCGGTCTGATGATCAGATCCATTGATCAATTTTTTATAGGAATGCTCCTTGTGACATGTGGCGATCCTTGGAACCTTCAGAATTTGGAAATCTTTTCTTTTCTTCTGCTAGAATTGATTTCTTCATTTTTATTTCTTAATTAGGCAGGTTTTCTTTAACAACTTGATTTCCTTGATTTTAGACCTGAAAATTCTGCACAACTTAAATAATATTTAGTAGATTTAGTTCTAGTAGGATTAGGTAAATAATATTATATAAATTTTCTTACCAAATGCTAATTATAATATATCAACACATGGAAAATAGTATTTTTACACATAAACCCTCATATGTATGATATATTAAAATAAAGACCTTTTTAAATATGGAAATGGTAGGAAAAATGTAATAACAAATGTGCAGTTTTATCAACTGAACAGAGCGTGACTGGGGTTCGCGCCTTCTGGTTGTATTCCTCCAGCGCGTCAATATGCTTTTGCAGATCCGTGCGCTTTTTGTCAGGCTGCGCGGGCTTTTTGGTCTTATTCTTCTTCTTTGAAGACTTTGACGGCTAGGCCTGGGTATTTTGCCTATCGCTACCAACTCTCGGCATTGGGCACGGTTTCAGCATCTCTTCAATAATCTCTGGCTCTAGCGGACTTTTCCACCTGATCGCCGGACATGCTTGAAGATCCTTCAGCATTTTCTTAGTCTTAGCCGAAAGAACAACTTCCCATGGAGCTTTCTCTATAAATGAGCATGATGCCCCCGGCATGTCCACCTTTTTAGGAGCGTGCTGTCGTGGCGAGTTTACCCTCCAGTTTTCAGACAACGCAAACCTACTCTGTTGGTACTAGCCTTCAACCCAGTTTTTGAAGACGTAGCAATCTTCGATTGGGTGACCCGCTACTCTATGGTAGGGACAATAGTTAGGATGGTTGACGTCACCAGGTTGAGATGGGTGTCTCGGATCGGCAGAGTGATGAGCCCATTGCGCACTGCCAGTTCGAACAGTCTCCTTGTTTTATTCCGGGAAAATGTGTAAGGACATCTCAACTTCTCATCGAGGGGTCACAGCTTGTTGCTTTGGCGAACAACCGGCCTTAAGTCACTCGGTTGTTGTTGAGCGTTGGCGACGAAGGTCGCTTTCCCTTTCCTCTTTTCATTCCGAGGATCCTTCTTTGAAGAAGAAGGCCTATGGCCCATCTGTTCCATTTGGGCTAGCTTGTCAATCAAGGCCTGGAAGGTGGTCGGCTTGAAAAACATCATAAATTGGGATATAGTTGCCTTCGGATCAAGGGTCCCCATGAACATGCCCGCAGCAGGAGCTTCTTCTATGCATTGTTCGTATTTCGACCACAGGTTCAGCCACCGAATTGCATACTAGACCCATGTCTCTCCTGGCTTCACCCTGGCATTAATCAATGTCGTGACCGGGGTGCGTTCGCTAGCGCTTGCGAAACGCTGGGTGAATAGCAACTCCATTTCTGTGAATGTTTTGATGGAGTCATTCGGAAGCTCCGAGTACCATTCAAATGTCGTCTCTGCTAAGTTGCCGATGAATTGGCGAAGCAGCAGTTTGTCGTCACCTCCAGTATTGCCGCATAGAGCCCTGAACTGAGTGACGTGCTGATGGGGATTGCCTGTCCCCTTATACACATGAAATTTTGGGATCGTGTATCCTGGCGGGTACTTAATTTGATCGTACCAGCTTGGATAGGGTCGCCCAGTTCTGACGAATTGGCCCGCAGTTTCACTTGCCTGATGAGCCCGTATTTGTTGAGCTATATAGTCATCAAGCGTAGCTTTCGAGATCGTATCCTCCCTGGCTGGTGATAAAGCCGAAAGAGGGTTTGATGTCTCCCCTCTGTCGTCTTCAATGATTATTGGGGGATCTTCAGCTGGAGGGTCCGGCTGAATCATCATCACGACCATATCTTGGAATAGTAGAGCCATTTGTTTTATGTTAGCCGCATGTTCCACGGCCTCTTTATCTTTCTTTTCAAGCATTCTTCGGAGGAACTCGGCGTCGGTTTCCTGCCCCTGGAGTTGATCCGAGATACTTTCGGACTTTCTTTCTACCCAGTAAGTGCGACCATCTTTGTCAGCATCTCCTGGAGTTTCTGTTGTTGCTCCTGAGCCTTTGTTATGGACGGCGTAAGTGGTCGATGACCCCCAAAAGCACGGCTTTCCTCTTTTCCGGAAGCCATGTAGATAGTGTGCACTACCATGCCCCTGACTTGGGGTGTTTAGGTTCAGTGCCCTTGAGATTTGTTGTAGACACGGGGATCTTCTCCGGCCTTCTCCTTCATGGGCGGTCGAAGTTGAAGGGGCTATTGCAGACGATACTTTCGTGGTACGACGACGGGATGACCCTCCTCTTGCCGGAACTTCATTTTCTTTGATTTGCGGGAGTATTCTTTGTCGATCACAAAGTCTTGGACTCTTCGCCAGACACTGTGGATTTTGGGGGACAGCCGTTGAGAGAGATATTCCAGGTTTGCCTTTGTAATGTTTTCCACAGGTGGAGGAGACATTTTCAGTACGGCAATTGGAGAATTCCTATGCACCCTCCTGAGTGGCTCAAAGTTGTTCCCAGTTGGAACAGCAGCATCAAGTTCCACCATTGGAGCTAGTGGGGTAAGTCCAGAAGAGGAATTGACCCCAGCTTTCCTCACTCTGCGCCAGTGACGATGTCGAGCATGTCGTGTAGCCGGGATCACCTTTATCGTCGGAGTAGCTTCGTCACGTCCCCTGCTTTGAGGAGAGGCTGTTATTGGCGCCAGCCTGTCAAAGACTGACATCTGCTGGGAAGGAATGGTCAACCTGTCGAAGGCCGACTTTCGAGTAGGGGAAGTAGTTTGGACAACTCCATCTGCAGCAGGAGTTGGGATAGCCTTCTCTGATATTGCGAGCCTCTTCGCGAGCCAATTTGAGCTTAGGCCCAGCCTGTCGAAGACTGAGGTATTAGACTTGGACAACCCGTTGAGAGGGGCCACGGTAGTTGCAATCCGATCGAAGACCGACTTCTTCGGAGCTTCCTGTGACGGCATCTGGATGCTGAAGCTTGTTGGCGGGAGCATGGTCCCGAAGAACAAACCATTGGTGGCATGTGTCACCTGCTCCACCGGCATTATGAAGATGGAGGCCGCTTGGGGCCCGTAAGTTACTCCTCCAGATGGGGCAGAGTGGGAGTTGTTGTTGCAGTTGGTGCAGCTAGAAACCATTGATCTTCTTTTCTCAGCACGGGAGCAAGACACCAAATCTTAGTACCTCGAATCCACAGGCAACCATAGCAGACCGCAATTTGTTCACGAAACACGACACACAAAGTGTGGAGTGGAAAGAGGAAAAGGTCCCACCGGACATGCCAGAATCTGTTTACCGCCAAAAACCGGGAAGACAAACGTCTTGCCTGAATTTAGGGGCGGATGCTATTTGGATTTATCTTTCTACCTCTCCGAAGATGCCAAGTTAATTTATGAAACCATGTATCGAAGGTTTAAATAGATGCGGCCATTGTAGCAGATTTTGTCAGATTCCCCCTCATTGTGAGGACTTTTTTTTTATTGTGGGGACGCTCTTCCCTATAGGCGCAAGCCCCTGCAGTTAATTACATTACCGCGTAGCGATGACCACTTTCTCCTTCTCCAGATGTTCACTTCGTGTCGTATGTATTTGTTTTATTTTAGGTTGCCCATGGATTGTATACGGAGACTAATTTATGGTGTCTCCCGTAGGGCGGGGATTAGTCCAAATTCGTATTTTCTTAAATTTGGGTTTGTTTGAATTAAGGCTTTTTAATCTCGTTTGAGATTAAGATCAACTTAAATGTTTTTTGAGGATACATTAGTCTAATTTTAGACTAAGATCTACTCAACGGGATTTTAGGATCATTTAGATCCAACGAAAAAGCATTTGAGCTCTATCGTTTTAGTTTAGGGACGTTGCGGTTCGTTGGGTTTAAGGACATCATAGTACGTAGAGTTTAGTTTAGGGACGTTGCGGTCCGTTGGGTTTAAGGACATCATAGTTCGTAGAGTTTAGTTTAGGGACGTTGCGGTCCATTGGGTTTCAGGAAATTATAGTCCGTAGATTTAGTTTAGGGACGTTGCGGTCCATTGGGTTTAAGGACATCATAGCCCATGTTTAAGGACATCATAGTCCATAGAGTTCTGGCTCATCGGTTTGGGGGTGCACCAACAGTTATTGGTTATTGGGACCCTCCACCTCTCTGAAGACGTTGAAGAATTACAACGACATGTATCAGAGATGTGAAGAGATGTACCCTTGAACCAAATTCCAAATCAAGGAGTTATCCGTTCTGAGCATAGAGGCTCAGTTTGCTTGGAGATTTAATCTCAGGAGGGACATTAAGCAATCTGGGGTTGAAATTGGTTCCTTATAGTGTTAAACACTAATGTATTTTTAGTGCTCACGTGTTCCCACGTGATGCTCTCAAGACCGTGTTAAACACTAAAAGTTGAAGGCGCTCACGTGGGGATCTAAAATAGTGTTGAATACTGGAATTTAGGATCGCTCACGTGTTGCACGTGATGCTCTTGAAAGTTTGCGCCATTCGCTTGGGTTTATTCCCTTGCTCTTTTATAAGTGCTAAGCACTATTGGGGGTCACGTGAGAAGCTCCAAAAATAGGAACTGTTTTTGGGTTTATACCCTTTTTCTTTTGTAAGTGCTAAGCACTTTTAGGGGGTCACGTGGGATCACGTGACCTGCTCTCAGTTGTTCTCTTTTGTTCATCGAGGGTGCTCACGTGGGAGCACGTGATATGCCATTATCATGCAGGGTGCTAATATTTCTACGAGCATAGAGATCTTGATTTTTGAGACTTTTAAGCCCATTGTTTTATAAGAATTAAATTCTTATATAGGGTTAAACCCTAGTTTTAGAGGAATTAAATTCCCATATATTCTTGTAAGAATTAAATTCTTTGAACTTAGTTCTTTCTCCTAGGTTTGAATCCACATAACAGAATCTCCCCGATGAGAATTAAATTCTCAACTTGTGGGGAGATCTGCTTCTGCAGATCTCAGCCAGAGAAAGAACTAAATTCTTTTGAAAGAGTTAAACTCTTGTGGAGGCGAAGAAGAAATAAGATATTCTCTGTGTTTTGTTCCTTCTTACCTAGGGTTTCTTCTTTTCTTTGAGGAGATCTTCTTCTCTCTAGAGAATTAAATTCTCTTTCCTTTTAAACTTATCAGGGGGGGTTTCTCTCTGTTTTGTTGTATTTTTGAGCTTGAAGTTTATGGGAGGTTTTTTTTTTTAAGACTTGAAGTCTTGAGGCCTTTATATAGTGGAGGTTGATTTGTTGATTTAGTTGAGGAAATCTTTCATTGAGAAATCTCTTAATTGATTTGGGGAATTTATCCATCGTCGAATCTTTGATCCAAGAACATCTGTTTTACAGAAGACATTCTTCCTGTTTTTAATAAGATTGAGAAAATATTTTCCCATACAGAACTTATTCTGTATCTTGGTGATTTTTAATCACCATTGGATCTTTGATCCAATGGTGCTCTGATTTAAAGAGCACAATCTTTCTTGTTTAGAAAGATTTGAGGAGTATTTCCTCAATCAGAATTTAATTCTATCTCTTGGTGATTTTTAATCACCATTGGATCTTTGATCCAACGGTGCTCTGATTTAAAGAGCACAATTTTTCTTGTTTAGAAAGATTTGAGGAGTATCTCCTCAATCAGAATTTAATTCTGTGCTCTGATGATTTATCATCTCCGTTGGATCTTTGATCCAAGGGTGGAGAACTTTTAGTTCTAGCGCCGGCGCTCTCGTGCTTTGCACGTGAGGCGATGCCTCAGAGTTTTTAACTCTTGGCGCTGGCGCTTTCGTGCTTTGCACGTGAGGCGCTGCCTCAGAGTTTTTAACTCTTGGTGCTGGCGCCCTCGTGCAAGGCACGTGAGGTGCTTCCTCCTAAGAGTTTAACTCTTATTTAATAGATTTCTTTTTTGTGATTTGCACATTGGCGTCCGCTTGAGGAGTACGTGAGGCGCCATCATAAGATTTAATTCTATCCGAGACAGTACATTCATGCTTTGTATGTGGAGTTTCTCCTTTATTTTTATTTTTATTTTATTGTTATTATTTTTTAAGGGAGCAAGCTTTGAGCCAAAATTTTGGTGGGAACACCACTGTGCTTTGATTACTACCTTACCACGGCTCAAAAGAGTTGTGCAAACAGGTTTTAGTTGGGTACAGTCTCGAGTCACATGGAGGCAGTGAGCGGATCGTCAGGGGATTCGTCTCTCCCGGTATTGGGGGTATAGGTCGCGATATGCACGGGTGGCCATCACTAGAAATCCTTGGCCAAGGTAGTCGAGAATTACTGATTCGGATCAGTAGTTTCTCAGGTGGTGATGAGCTTCATACCGACACTAAATATCTCGTTATTAGGGTCTGACTTTGTCTACCCCCCTAAACCCGATATGCGATACTCATAAACAAACGGACCGGACTGTACGGATATTGTCACTATCAGGCTCGATAGGGTTTCAGGATGAGTTCGCTCGTCGGCCTCCCTTTCGCTCAATACCTGAGCAGCCATTACGTACAGCTAGTGCCACTGATGTGCTTGTGGTTAAACCCACTGCCAGCGTATTAACGAGTCTTTAGAGTCCCACACAGAGGTTTTCCCTGGTTCGGGCGAAACGTTGTAGAGGCCGTATGGTTTTATGGCAGGGTTCGATCATATACGTACACTTGTGCACGGATCATGATCGGACGGATAATACTAGTGGGCTTTGGTTTAAACCAGATCCTAGTATTATATTGTTGGATTACTTTCGTCTCGTTGTATTCGTATTCAGTCGGAATACGGATGCAGGTATGTATGTACAGATGAGGGGTATTCTTGTAATTCGTTACGAGTTTACTTTTGAAGTTGCCATTTCTTTTCTTGATTTAAACCTTTGGTTTAAAGTTTATTTGGTGGAAATTGTGAGCATAAGTTTCGACCTTGGGCATTCATGGTGCATGTGCTCACTTGGTGACTCATGGTGTTGGGTCTAGTGATCATTGATGGTGGCACATATGCTATTGGTGACTCATGGAGTTGGGTTGGGTGAAATAATTGTGTAGGGATTATTCTTTCTTCACTTGCTCACACAATTACTACACACAACAACTCAAGAAAAAATTCCGCAGACACTTTTTCTTGAGCTCTTTTTCTTTGGCTCATTTCTTGTGCTCACAAGTTCTTTACCTCATGGCTTCTTCTTCACCTCCACCCTATCCCTCTCATGTGTTAAGAATCCTAGGGCGTATTGAGACAAAGTATTCACACACACTCCCTACTTCATCTTGGGCACCTAGGCTAGCAAATTAGTTGTTCGAGTTGCTTCGGTTTTTGAAGCGGGAGCCTGTATAAAGAATCCTCGACGTGGATCCTCTTCGACGAGGGAGACCAGAGAGTGAACCAGTTCGAGGCAGCCGCAATGAGTTGGGAACAGAGGTCGAAGACCGAAGGACACGGATCGATTGGTATAACCACTCTAAACTCTTTACAGTTAACTAGTATAGGGTTAATGGCACGATCCATAGTTTTGGGTTCCGTTAGCGCCAAGTTTTTAAAAGTTTTTGTTCCGCGTTTTGCTACGAAAGATGGCCGGGGTGTAAGTCGACGTTGTACACCCCACGACTTGCGGGGAGGCGGAAATATGAAAAACAATCATTTTGTTTGAAGCAACATCGACTAACCGAAAGGATGTTTGCTAAACTATAACTAACACTAACATGGGAGTTGTTAACTACTATGGAAGAAGATTATACCTAATGAACCATGTCCTTCTTCTTCTCGTTATCCACCTCCTCGTCGGCATCCTCTATGTAATAGACGATCCACCCGAGAGCTTCTACTCCAAGCTTTGCCTCTAATCTTGAGGTAACTAGGTTTCTCTAGTTGCTAATCAAAGTCACCTAGATGATATAGAGTATGGTTATGGATTAAATAGTCTAGCTAATCCTTGATCTCAACACATGAGAGGGTAGGATTAGGGTTTGAAGAGAGAGAGAGCTTGAGGAGAGAGAAGGTGAGCAAGATCATGATATGAAAATGTTTCACTTCTAATATATCATGAAGCATAAAGAAAATCAAATAAATAAATCTAAATGATTTATCATCATGCTTCATTTAATATATGCAATGAATCATCAAGTGAGTCATTAAGAAATAAATGCTTCATTAACTCACTTGAATGATTCATCTAATGAGTCACAAATGCATTTAATGTAAATGCCACCTAAACCCTCAAGTCACCATACTTCTAGAAGCTTCCCACCAAATTACGAGAACGCCCCTCCTATCCGTGAAAACACGGAAAAATTTTAGACTGTATAAATCCAATAATCCGATACTAGAGTCTGGCTTAAACCAAAGCCGGCTAGTAAAAACTGTCCGAACATCGTACATGCATTTAAACACGTATGCGTCCGAACCCTTGTCGTAAAACCATACGACCTCTATATCGTTTTGCCTGGAGCAAGGAAACTCTCTGTGTGGGACTCTAAAGACTCGACTACTACGCTGGCAGTGGGTTTAACCACAGACTGCAAGCGGCACTAGTTGTACGTAACGGTCCCAAGAGAGATGTCGATAAGAAGGCCGATGAGGAAACCCATCCGAACTCATACTGAGACTGATGTGACAATCTCCGTACAGTCCGGTCTGTTCGTCTAGGACTATCGCATATCGGGCCTAGGGGGCGGCAAGCGTCAGTCCCCTAAAAGCGGTATAAGTCGTGTCGGAGCGAAGCCCATTACACCTTGAGAAACTACTGGAAAACCTACCAGTAAATCTCACTTGCCCTGGCCAGGGACTTTGCGTAATGGCTCTCTGACACAGCGCGATATCAACTCTCAATACCGGGAGAGACGAATCCTGTCTAACCACTACTGCTTCCAAGTGCTCGGGACTGCACCCAACTGCTACCTGTTTGCACGACTCCTTTGAGCCATGGTAGGGTAGCAATCTAAGAACAGTGGGACACACTCGAAGCCAAGTAGCAGTGTCAAGTCTGCAGACTATGCTGTACTCATGTCACCTGGGAACTGTTAACTGACGACGGGTATAATACCAACCAACAGTTCCCTACGAGTCCTGTCCGGTGTACCCGTAACCCAACGAGCACCTGTATACTATCTCCAATACGACGTACTGATGGCTGTGGGACAGACCATCTCCCCAACTAGGATGAGAAGCGTACACACTAGTCTACTCCGGAGTATCGATGCCCTGTCTCGATAATCCTACGACTAGGGACCTGAAAAAGGATGTGCTTGTAGACTACCCAGCCCCCACTAGTGTGACTGCCATTACAACGCTGGTAGTCAAGCAAGATCCTAAGGGCTCTATCAATACGTACACATATTAAGATAGATAAAACCAAGTAGCATACTACCATGTTTAGCAAGACTGTTAATATAACCGTGAATATCCCAAACTTCCATTAAGTAATATACAAGCCAGTATGATACAATAATGGCCCCTAGGGCATATACACTAACACGGGGCACTGGCGTAGCCTTACAGTCCATAAGTACATCCTTTAATTGTTCCTAGTCGAGGGTGTATCGAGACAGGGCATCAATATTCCAGAGTAGACTAGCGTATATGCTTCTTGACCCATATGATGGGCGATGGATGATCCCACATCCATTGGTGTTTGACATCAAATATGGTATACGGGTGCTCAGTGGAGACTGAGTACACTGAACGGACTCGCCGAGAACTCCGAGTTGGTATTATACATATCGTCAGATAGCAGTTGAGTCGTTGATGTATTTGAAGAGTTTGTGTTTGTAGAATAACCGCAATCAATAACGGTGTCGCGTGTAGCTAGACCGAGATGAGTACGGGTCGTCCTCAGGAAAACGTGGAATCTTTTAATCTCACTTTAGGTGTGTTGATTAGGAAAGGAGGGAGACTAAAGAATGGTTGTAGATTCTAGATCCACGTCAAACACGGATGCAGGATGTAGATCTAGATTAACTACGGATGTAGGTTTTATATTAGAAGGGGGCTTGTAGGGTTCATTAAGATTTAGTAGTTATGGATGATTAATTAAAAATTACTCTTTTTATCTTTTAATAGATTTAAAACTAGATCGATAGTGATGCATGTAGATTAGGGTTTCTGGAGGGAAGAAGGATTCCCACTCTTAACCCCTATCTTGATATGGATCTCCGTTCATGTCTAGCCTTTACCAAAACAATTGTTAATCTAATCTCTAATCGTGGTCGTGAATATCAATGAATTGATAGCGTGCCCGATTAGGATGTTAACTATTCTTTTGATAAAGTTTATAAACTTTATAGGACATAAAAAGAGTTTAAGGATCTTCATCATCCATTAATCTACCCTAATCCTACGAACCCTAACAAGCGGAGAATTACTTGCGCATGTTGAGAAAAGAAAAGATAGAAAGGGAAATCATATTGAAAACTACATAAAATAAAATGATATAAGAAAACAACTATCTTTATTAATCAACAAGATCAAGTACACTTTGTTCTTTTAGAAAATGATTACAAAACCCTAGTTTGCTTCTCGATCTCTTCTAAGGAGGTAGATGAACTGTCGATGATCAACCAGGATTCTTGAGCCGTCGTGGACTTCGTGATCGCGTCGGTTTGATCAATTTTCCAAGAGGCTCTCGGTTCTATTTATAGTCACAGAAGTTGAAAATCCTAGATTTTGTTAGTTAGGATTTATTGATAAAATCCTACATAGAAAATCCAATATCTCAACTCCCCTAACAGGCCGCGGATCCGCCGCCAATAGTGGGTTTTGGCTGCGGAACCGCCGCTCTTTGGTGGGATCTTGGGCTCCAATTTCTGGGGCTTCATCTCTGTAGCACTTGGTGATCTTCTGAATATCTAGACTTTGAAAATCTTCTCTATATTTCTACCTGAATTGGTTTCTTCAATTTACTTGAATATCTTCAGCAGATTTGATCTCGCCAACTCAGATTTCCTTGATTTCAGTCATGATATAATTCCTACACAATTAACTCAATAAATGATGTTAGTAGAATTTGTTTTTATTGAAATATTATCTTAACCATTTGTCATGATATTTTAGTTTTAAGAGAATTAGTCAAAGATATTTAATAAAGTAAGCATATTTAAATAGACCAAGTATTACATGAATATTATATGCTTACATTTTCCTTCATAATATTAATTATAATATATAAACACATGAAAATAGTATTTTTATGGATAAACCCTTATATGTGTCACATTTATAATAAACATCTTTTATTATATAGAAATAGTAGGAAAAATGTCATATTAAAAGTGCAGTTTTATCAGCTGAAGAAATACCCCCAAACATAACTTTGATCGTCCCGAGCAAACTAGTTTTTCAAGAGAAGGAGAAAAAGAAAAAGAAAAAAAACTAAGTAGCACACTTTCGTAGGCAACACGATTGCACTGAGCATGTGCAACAAGCCGTTAAACCTCTAGGTGTCCCTAGTAGGAGGAGTGTTGTCTCCTGAGGGTTTTCAGCGGATTACACCCACAAAATTCTATAATAAAAGAAAGATAGTGAAAGTTACATACAAAGATAAGAATTATGAAAGAAAGACTTGAAAATAAGAGTTTTCAACTACACCAGTTTTTCAGTTGCTATGAGCCCTATCTTAATGATCATGAAAAAATGTTAGAAATCACATCATCCATCAATAAAACGTAGCCTTTAGTCTTCCTTCCTATCTTTCTTCCAAACATTAATCATATACCCCTACGTGTGTGTAAAAGATATCCCTATACTTAGAGAATTCAATTCAAGCTATCGGACTCTTGTCCATCTTCCAAAGTACTTTTTAGTCGGTGAATTTTTTATGAAATTGCTCACACATCTTTCATGCGACCGTTAATACGATACGTACTTATCAGTATTTCTGTGTCGATGCTTGACACACTGATTTCATGATATTTCTAAATACTCTTGTATATATAACAGGGGATTGAGCCGCTGTTATATATGCCTTTACACCAATATTAGTGGAATGGGACGCTAATATATGTGTATTGCCCTCATCATATTTATTATGTCATTATATTTAGGATGTTAGAACTGTGCTGGAGATTGACTTGAGATTCATGAGATTCATTGGGATTGGATGATGATATCGTACACACTAGAGATGTGAGATCCACTTAGTGTTGTACATATGATATATGTGAGATAGACTGATATTGTACAGACGAGATATGTGGGATCCACTAGCTGTTGTACATGTGATATAGGTGAGAGATACCTGATATTGTACAGACGAGATATGTGGGATCCACTAGCTGTAGTACATGAGACATATGTGAGATATACCAGATATTGTACATACGAGAGATGTGAGATTCACTTGTGTTGTACATTTGATATATGGGAGATATATTGTTATTGTACATACTAGAGATGTGAGATCTACTTGACTTGTACATTCGACACTTATGTGAGATACATTTGATATTGTGTAGTTTGAGGTGATGTGACACTTAGGTGATATGAGAGCGGATTTGGTGACTGATTGAGGATTGGGATTTTGATTTGTCATTGCTGGATTGTGATCCTACCACGATGTCAGGATTCCATGGAAATGACATATTTCACTCCATACCTCATCTTTATATACTTGTGCACTGTTTCATGCATTAGGAGTACCTGTGAGAATACCTCCCTGAGAGTTGCACATTTACTTTCTCATATCCCCAGAGCATGATTATTGCATACTGTTGTCATATCATTATTGCAGGACATATTGGTGGTACTTGATAGTGTACTTTCCATTATTTCGTACTCATGACTATTATTACTGAAATGGACATATATTAGATTCATGCTGTACGTTCATTCTCGCGATTACCTGCATATGTTATTTACTATTCACGAGTTGGCAACTCACCCCCGTTGTGCCACAGGTTTTGCTGGAGTTTCCCCAAGTAGTCAAGGTAAGCTATTCAGCTTTTCAGCTTCACACTCATCTATCATCTTTTGGGTTGCGGATACCACTTCGCCTGTTAGTGTGCAGTTTTGCCAGGTGGGTTTTGTGGGTATTCAGAGATTTGTATTGTATATATTCGTTGTATATTGTACTCTCCATCTACTACCAGCAGTTTATTGTGACTTAGAGACTTGGTGAGGACGAGTTTGTATATATTGTGGATTTATGGATTTTATACAGTTTCCTTTCTTTGTCTCTGATTTCTTCGCTACGGCGTCGTATATCTGTTGTGGTGTTGTTTTCCGCCGTTGGGCGTGGATTTTGCTCCCGTTTGGGATGCTTTACATTATATCTATGTTGTACCCTTTTTAGGGGCTTGTTTTATAAAGGAGGTGCTGCCAAAATTTTACAGAAAATGTGGACTATTTTAAAGAATTTGGGTTGTGATTTCAAATGTTTCCAAAACTTTATATTATCTTTTCCGTATTTTTATGGTTTAGATTTCTGGGTTTTGGCTTTCTTTTACTGCGTTACGTCTGGAGGCGTTGCGTAGTATTAGGGCCATCACGTACCTTTTTGGGTCGTGACAAAGTTGGTATCAGAGCGTGGTTTTACCTTTCGGAGTGTAGGATGACCTGGTATGATGGAGTAGGTAACCTAAGCGGAGTAACGTAGTGTGTGTATGTCTGCAGCATACTCACGGTGCAGTATTTCGCCTAAAGTGCCTAAGTACAATTTGCTTGAGATTCCTTCCTTGATGATTCATATCCTTGAGATTCGATTTCCTTGTTCTTATCGAATCCTATCTCTATTTATAGCCTTGCCATTGATGACTACGGGGACTCAGAGTGATGCAGCGAGAGCCGAGGTCAGGGTTAGCTCGGGTGAGACGAGCACTGACCAGGAGGGCACTCGTGTTGCACAGTTGCAGATGGATCAGCCTTCGACTGATCAGATAGCTAGACTTGTGACAGAGATGCAGGATTTGCGCCAGACGATGAGATCATTGGTTGATGCCATTCGAGCGCAGCGACAGGAGGTTGACACCCCAGTTGGACAGTTGTTCCTTGGGATCAGCGTGCAGCAGTCTGTTACTTATGTAGCACCAGTGGATGTAGCCCCAGTCGACGGGACACGTATTCCAGAGACTTTACGAGTTCCAGGACAGTGGAGGACCCGTGCAGGTGTGCCAGTCCAGGGACAGAGGTTCAGTCGTCGTGACAGGTTTCGTGCACGGCATGGGAGTACAAAAGGTGTGAGACGAGGACAGTCGTCTAGCTCTTATTCCCAGGATGGTCAGCAGTTTTCTTCCGGATGTTATCGGTGCGGGAGCTTGGATCATCGGGTTAGAGTTTGTACTGAGCCACGTAGACGCGAGACAGCTATCCCACAGAGTGGAGGATTTCAGCCAGTTGTGGGTAGGAGGCAGACACGAGGGTTTGTCTCTACTCAACCGGACGCCCGGACGTCCAGTGCAGATTTGTCAGGTATCCTTGTTCATGTTCGTTGATGTACTTGTCGGTTTTTCGCACTTTGTGCCGTGGTTGGGACGAGGATCGTGTTAGTAGATCAGCCGTTTTGTTGTGTTAACTTCTGTCAGCGATTCTTTTGTTGCGCGACACGTATTTCAGTCGTATGCCAATTGGTGAGGAGATTTTGCCGTCATTGGATCCTTCTAGAGATGTTGGACTTGACGTTCTCCTGGGCATGGATTGGTTAGTTACGTGTTAGGCGTCTGTGGACTACCGTGTGGAAACAGTCAGGATTTGTTTTCCCGGCGAGTCAGTTCTTGTTGTGCAGGTGGATAGTTGTGCCGCCTTTCACAGCTTGAATTCAGCCTTTTTCGCTAGTCAGCTTTGGAGGAGATGTCGTGGATTCTTGGCGTTCATTCGAGATACCGGAGCCACATTGGGATTGTTGGGCTGGGTACTTTTCGTGCAAGAGTTTTCCGACGATATTCCAGGAAAGCTAGCGAAATTCAGGGAGCTTAAGGATCGGCTGCAGAGTTGTTTGTTGGGAGGTTTGTGTGTCCGAGTGTTTCGCTTTTGGGAGCTCCTATTTCTGTTCGTTCTGGAGGATGACGACAGTTTGCAGTTGTGGATTGATGGATCGTCAATTGAACCGGCTTGCGGTGCGGTTAGGTATCTGTTACCTTGTTTTGATGATTTCTTCGATCAGCTCCAGAGTGCGAGACTTTTTCTAAGTTTGTTTGGGATCAGGTCATCATTGTTGCGGGTTCGGAGTGGTGGCATTCCGAATACTGTTTTTGTGCGTGCTACGGGCAGTTTGTGTTTCGGTGGTGTCGTTGGACTTGCCAATGCCCTAGCAGCATTTGTGAGATATGATGCACCAGATTTCTTCAGGCCGTTCCTCGACCGGTTATTGTTGTGTTTTGATGACATTCTGGTCTATTCTTTGTGTCTTGAGGAACAGGAGCAGCATTTGAGGATGTGTTTTGCAGACATTGGTAGAGCCCAGTGGTTTGCTAGATTCTCGGAGTGTTCCTTCAGGCTTGTTTGTGTTGACTCCTAGGTCTTGTAGTTACGGGAGACGGTTTCGTATGGTTCCGAGGGAGATCGTGACCGTACGGCTTAGGCCCAGACTTGTGTTCGAACAGAGGTCCTTTGATGTTGGGTTTAGCAGGTTTTTACCGCCGTTTCATGCAGGATTACTAGGGTATTGTTGCACCGTTGACTGTAAAGACCTAGAAGGAGAGTTCTTTTCTTGAACTGAGGCATGTGTACGGAGTTTTCAGCAGTTGGAGATTCGGTTAGCAACTGCATCAGTTCTTTGCTTTTGATTCGGAGACCTTGATTTGTGACAAGGTTGTGCTAAGTTAGGGATGCGTTGATGTACCTGATGATTATCGGGTAGAGACATGAAATCCTAAAGCAAGCACATCAGTCAACTCTCTATGTTCATTCAGTTCCACCAGCTTTGACGTGACTTGTGAGATAGTTACAGGTGGACAGGAATGTGAAGAGAAATTTTAGGTTTCGTTTCAAGGTGTTTGTTTGGTTTGTTGTTTGCGGCAGTTGGGATCGTCACTCGCCATTGTTAGGATACTTCTTTGATAGCGGTTATCAGGAGACATTTCAATTGGCAACCTTTAGGTTTAGCCAGGTAGTGTCGATCACCAGTCTGTTTTCTGACTCAGCTTAGTAGGATTTTTGGACCTCAGCTAGTCTAGAGACTTCGGAGATGTTCTAGTTGGTCTTTTGAGATCCTTTATGTGAGTTAGTTTTCGTTGCTTTAAGTTGGCACTTCCGCCCAGATTATAGATTATTCACCCCGTTTTCATGGTGTTGATTTTTGGCAAATACCTTCATGACTTTTTCACATGATTCAGCACAGACCATTGGTTTGGACTCGATCTTTTTGTTCACCGACAGCCATGTGTGTAATGGTTCGGCAGGTGAAGAAACTTCGGTCAAGGGTCTTGCCATCTGTGAAGAGTTTTCTTGGACGTAGCTGTATAGTGAGGGGATCACTTGGGAAGCTGCGAGTGAGATTTGGGAGTTTGGTACTCTTCTCTTTGAAGGTATGCTTGGTGAAAATTTTAAATTCGGGGACGAATTTTTATAAGGGGGGGAGATTGTAACGATCTAGAAATCGTTTTGTGCTTGTGTCTGTTTTTGGGTGAAATTCATCGGTATTTTCAGTTTTATACCGATTGCGATCAAACGGCCATATCGACTTACCAGCACCTAGTTTTGAGAAAATAAAGCTTGTGCGCACACTTTGAGAGTATATGGGACGTTTTGGTGCAATTTGAATTTTTCCCATTTTTAATGTTATTTTAATCCGGTTTGCACTTTTCAGGAAATCTTCTCTTTTCAACTTTTCTTAAAATTTCCTAAGTTAAACTTAACCACAAGTTTTATGTTGTGTGGCCTTGGTTTAAAGAAGGAAAAAGAAAAGAAAAGAATAGAAAAGAATAGAAAAGAAGTAAGAAGAAGGTGCATGAATGAGATTAGGTTTGACTTTGCATTTATTAGCATTTAGTGTAGGAAATTGCATGGAAATTCCCTTTTCTCTCTCTCCCTCCTCACTTGGCCGAGCCCTCTTCCCTCTCTCCTGCCTTGTGCATTATTTCTTCTCTTTTCTTCACTAAAACCATCACAAATCCTTCTCTCTTTACACAAAAATCCCAAAATCTTCACTTCATCTCATTTTCTTCACTTGGAGCATACAAGCATGGATTCTTGGTGATCTTTTGTGTAGGTAATATTCCTTTACTGTTATTTAAGTGGTTTTAGTGTTGCTTAGCTTGATAGATTCAGTTTAGATGGGTTAAATTAGGGTTTGATACGAAATATCGTATTTTTGTGTCGGATTGTGGTTTCTAGGACCTGCTGTGATCGGGGTTTGTTACTGAGAAATTAAACATAGTGGTTGTGATGTACTAGGGGACCTGGAGCACCACCAGAGAGACGAGCCCCATGGCACCGGCCTGGGCCGGCGAGCACTTGAGGAGGGGCCGGCGACGCCGGCCACCCTGTTGAGTTTGGGTGTGGGGTTTTGTCCATAGGTGTCTGCTAGGGTTTGGGTTCCTCTGGTCTTGTTGAAATTGTTTAGTTTTCACAGTAGGAAAATCTGGGATCAATTGTGCAGTTTCTAGTGTTTCGTGTTCGTGCGATACGTGTTACGACACGCGTCGTGCCGTTTTAGTGGTTTCGCTCTTAAGTCGTTTTCGTCGTGTCGCTACTCTCGTTAGCCACGATACGAATACTTAAGAGGTGGTTGTGTGTTGTTGTGTCGGTTAGATATAGCTAGTTCGTATTTCGTAGCTATTATTGATATATGTATATTGTTGTTGTTTATATGTTGCAGGTTCGCAGACGAGGACTACGGACACTGCCACAGGGGGATTCAGGGTGTAGATTTCATCTAGCTTGGAGTGTGGGTGAGTAGATTTAACATCTACAGGGGAATCGCCCGCATGGCGTTATGCGTCTGGGCTAGAAACCTTTACCTTTGTCGCATATTCTATATCATGTTTAGAATTGCGCATATACCTTACTGCTTAGTGATAGATTGTGATTGGACTAGTATCTTTAGGACACTGCACTGTTATTGACGGCTCAGATTGCGAGAGCACTGATTGGATGCCACACACACCGTCAATAATTGCCATGTCATACACGACCATATTTTAGAAATGCTATTGTATGGTTAGGAACATTGTGACTTTTGATACATATTTCTTATTGTTACATTTAGACTTGACATGCTAGTTCCTGTTTACCTATAGGATGTTGTACCATTAGTGCTAGGTACATATACACCTAGGGACATAGATACAGGTGTACATGCATATCATACTTTACCTATACCTGATAGGTATATTACATCATCACATAGATACAGGTGTTCTTGCATTCCATACTTTACTTATACCTGATAGGTATATCACATCAGCATACAGGTAGGTGTACTTGTATTTCATACTTATACCTGATAGGTATATCACATCACCATATAGGTAGATACCTATATTTCTGCTTTACGATTCATGTATTCATTTATTATCTGGTGAATGCTATGCTGTTCTTTATACGCTTTCATTACAGTTTCATATTGCGTATACTTTATTCATGGATTATCGCATTGTTATATGGATTTTTCATGATGTTTTCTGGATTTGGGGACCGTGGTGGTTCATGAAATTATGCATACATGAAGACCCGGTTTCCTTGAGATGATATTATAGCATCCACCATGAGATTTATCGGTGCGGATATATATCCTATGCGAGGAGGCGTCGAGAGCCGCATGAGGATACATGGTGGGGCCCGGAGGTACCCCGAAGCAAGAATGTTGTCGGAGTGAGCCGATGTCGCATTGAGGCGATGAGGCCTAGGGGAGCCATACTTTCCGGTGACATTACCAGAGACTCGGCGGATATCAGGGGGATACCGTTGGGAGTCATGTGCGTATCGATACGTCGAGAGGCGAGGGGCAGAGCGAGGCACTCGAGCTCTCGTGATAGCGTATGATACGTACTTATCAGTATTTCTGTGTCGATGCTTGACACACTGATTTCATGATATTTCTAAATACTCTTGTATATATAACAGGGGATTGAGCCGCTGTTATATATGCCTTTACACCAATATTAGTGGAATGGGACGCTAATATATGTGTATTGCCCTCATCATATTTATTATGTCATTATATTTAGGATGTTAGAACTGTGCTGGAGATTGACTTGAGATTCATGAGATTCATTGGGATTGGATGATGATATCGTACACACTAGAGATGTGAGATCCACTTAGTGTTGTACATATGATATATGTGAGATAGACTGATATTGTACAGACGAGATATGTGGGATCCACTAGCTGTTGTACATGTGATATAGGTGAGAGATACCTGATATTGTACAGACGAGATATGTGGGATCCACTAGCTGTAGTACATGAGACATATGTGAGATATACCAGATATTGTACATACGAGAGATGTGAGATTCACTTGTGTTGTACATTTGATATATGGGAGATATACTGTTATTGTACATACTAGAGATGTGAGATCTACTTGACTTGTACATTCGACACTTATGTGAGATACATTTGATATTGTGTAGTTTGAGGTGATGTGACACTTAGGTGATATGAGAGCGGATTTGGTGACTGATTGAGGATTGGGATTTTGATTTGTCATTGCTGGATTGTGATCCTACCACGATGTCAGGATTCCATGGAAATGACATATTTCACTCCATACCTCATCTTTATATACTTGTGCACTGTTTCATGCATTAGGAGTACCTGTGAGAGTACCTCCCTGAGAGTTGCACATTTACTTTCTCATATCCCCAGAGCATGATTATTGCATACTGTTGTCATATCATTATTGCAGGACATATTGGTGGTACTTGATAGTGTACTTTCCATTATTTCGTACTCATAACTATTATTACTGAAATGGACATATATTAGATTCATGCTGTACGTTCATTCTCGCGATTACCTGCATATGTTATTTACTATTCACGAGTTGGCAACTCACCCCCGTTGTGCCACAGGTTTTGCTGGAGTTTCCCCAAGTAGTCAAGGCAAGCTATTCAGCTTTTCAGCTTCACACTCATCTATCATCTTTTGGGTTGCGGATACCACTTCGCCTGTTAGTGTGCAGTTTTGCCAGGTGGGTTTTGTGGGTATTCAGAGATTTGTATTGTATATATTCATTGTATATTGTACTCTCCATCTACTACCAGCAGTTTATTATGACTTAGAGACTTGGTGAGGACGAGTTTGTATATATTGTGGATTTGTGGATTTTATACAGTTTCCTTTCTTTGTCTCTGATTTCTTCGCTACGGCGTCGTATATCTGTTGTGGTGTTGTTTTCCGCCGTTGGGCGTGGATTTTGCTCCCGTTTGGGATGCTTTACATTATATCTATGTTGTACCCTTTTTAGGGGCTTGTTTTATAAAGGAGGTGCTGCCAAAATTTTACAGAAAATGTGGACTATTTTAAAGAATTTGGGTTGTGATTTCAAATGTTTCCAAAACTTTATATTATCTTTTCCGTATTTTTATGGTTTAGATTTCTGGGTTTTGGCTTTCTTTTACTGCGTTACGTCTGGAGGCGTTGCGTAGTATTAGGGCCATCACGTACCTTTTTGGGTCGTGACAAAAACATGCAATGCTTCATATAATGATATATATATATATATATCAAATATACATTAATATATATATATAAAGCAATTAGTGAGCTAATGATATTAGTTAAGATATAATTATATCACATATAATATATATCACATTATTAGATCAACACTTGATCTAATAATCCGGTTATATCACATATAACCGACTAATATCATTAATCTAAATATCACATTATCAAACCAATATTTGATTCGATAATCCGGTTATATCACATATAACCTGACTGATAACAGATAACTGCCAGATTACAATACGGTATCACATACTCGTATTTAATCAGGCCCACACACATATCACATATGTGTCCTACTTCGTTTCGCTTTAGCCAGGAAACTTCTGTGTGGGACTCTAAAGACTCGTCAATACGCCAGCAGTGGGTGATGATCACATCAGTCACCTACAAGCCATCAACGGTACTAACTGGACATAACGGCTACCCGAATATTGAGTGATATGAAAATCAACAATCAAGCTCATCCATACTCTCCATGAAGCCTATCAGTAACACTATCGTACAGTCCGGTCTCTTCGTCTGATATGTCGCATATCATGTCTAGGGGTGGAAATCATCAGACCCCAGTAACGTGATAAGTCATGCCGATGTCTGGCCTATAACGGTTCAAGAAACTACTGATAACACTTATCAGTAAATCTCGGCAGCAGCCCTGGCCAGGGACTTCCAGTTATAGCCAATCGAGCATTGCGCAATATCAACGCCCAATACCGGGAGAGACGAAACCCCTCCTATTGCTTATTGCCTCCATGTGACTCGGGACTATACCCAAAATCCACCTGTTTGCAGGACTCCTTTGAGCCATAGTAGGGAGGAAATCAAAGAACAGTGGAAGCCACACAAGACTCTATGATGATCTCGGGTCTACAGACTAACCTGTACCAGTGTCACCAAAGAACTGCTATCTGACGATAGGTATACTACCACATAGGAGTCCTCAGCGAGTCCTGTTCAGTGTACCTAGTCTCCACTGAGCACCCGTATACCATCTTTGATGTCAAACACCAATGGATGTGGGATCATCCATCGCCCATCATATGGGTCAAGAAGCGTATACGCTAGTCTACTCTGGAATATCGATGCCCTGGTCTCGATATTCCCATGACTAGGAACTGATTAAAGGATGTACTTATGGACCACCCTGGCCCCACTAGTATGATCTCATCATAGTCCTTGTAGTCAAGTACGTATCCTAAGGGCTTTATCAACATGTAAGAGACAGACAGTATAAATACTAGTCTACATGTTAAGATAAAGGTAACTGATAGCATACTATCATGTCGAGCAAGAAAGTCCTCTATATATATGTCACAGCATCCACTATTTCATCAATAATGGCCTCTAGGGCATACATATTACTAACAAATTAAGCCCATGATTGAGCTTGTGGAAGCTTGTGGAACTATTGACTTAGTCCACTAATTTTATTTTGCCTTAGATATTTATTAACCTAACCATTATCTAAAACCATGGTTATGTCTCTACAAGAGTTATATGAGATATTTCTCACCCATGGTAGCCATTCTCTCATGATTCATTCATTCACAACATTATATCTTCATCTTCTTTTTCATCAAGAGTGAGCTCTCTAGGTTTTGAGAGATGAAGAAAATTAGTGAGAAAATTAATTCTAAAGTGAGAAAAATCCTACTTCATCATCCTCTACTAGATCAGCCATTTAGTTTAGGGTGTTAGCTTCACTAATCCCTAATTAGTGAAGAGATAGCTTGGGTTGGTGTCTCCTCGACGTAGATCATCATCGGCCTTGAAAACTTCGTGCAAGCTTGTTCCTTTCATCTTGTGGAGCCATTCTAGAGTCCGGAAGATTACTACTTGGAGCGAAGGGACTACTACACAGAGCTATTGAAGTGAAGGACTAGTCTACAAAGGTTGTATTCCATGTTCACTTAGATGTAAAGTTGTTTACATGATTGTATTGTCTAATTCTCTGGTTATGATTCTAGGGTTAGGGTTGTTTAGCATGGCAATTATTTTTAATGGCATGGACGATGCCTCCCGAAACCTTGCTGTTGTGCTAGGCATTCCTACAAGCAACAGCATCTCGGGGCTGGCCTAGCCCGTAAAAACTAATCAGTATAAGCATCGAACTGTCGAGTTACAAGTCAGGTTTCATTATTGATTTCCTCTTACCCCCAAGGTTATGTGTTCATGTCAGGTATTGATAATATGGAGATAATGCCAACACAGGATCAAGCAGGTACATATTTGTCTGTGTAAACAACAAGTTATGTCCGTCAGGACAACAAGTTTTCGATATTAGTAATAAGATCAGGTAACTAGTTAAGTAGTGTATCAGGGCAAGTCATGTGGTGCATATGTATCAAGTGGATACCAAAAGTAAGATTGTAAACGATATCGGGGTCACAGTAAATAGTGATGATGTCAGGATGCATATGTGTCTATCTGTAATAACCTATATATATCCATGATTACTCATGATGCAAGCTAGATAACATGGCATGATAATATAATAGTGAAATGATATCGGGGTATGCCGGCATGTAATTATATATGCAAAAGTCGGTACGGATACGTACGGGTATCGTAAAACGGTAAAACAATAACATGGGATGCACAATTAAACTATATGTAATATTTTTATTCATATGGATATAAATATAGTAACATAGCATATAGCAAGATAAACTTGCCTGATCGGATCTCACGACGGGGTGCGTACGTCACGTTCGACGTCTGGTAAACGTCGCGATACACACACGCGCATACAAAACTGAACCAGGCTACTCGAGAACGTGACTACGCTGGATGAGGACGACGACTGGGTCACCCGGATGGTCAGCGACGTGCGCGACTCTGGATATCACCGGAAAAAGCCGAGAATCAAGAAAATAAGAGAAAAGAAGAAGAAAGGAGAAGAAGAGGGGACTGTGGTTCTCTGGTGTTGGCTCTGGGGTCAGAGACAAGGAGGCGAAGTATGACGACGAGGTCGTGGGTTTTCCGGCGATGGGTGTATGCGTGCGGTGAGGTTCAGGTTGCAGGGGTTGCTCAGGGGATGGGTTTTCGTCGGGGTTGGAGAGAGGTGAGGGTGAGGTTGAGGAGGAGAGGAGAAGGGGGTGGTGACAACGAGGGGTCGCCGACAGTGGATGTCTAGGGTTGCGTCGGGTGCAGGGTTAGTGGTTTCTCGGGTTGGGTTGCAGGCTCAAGGTTTGCAGGGGAGAGGAGGGTGTTGGTGAGGAGAAGGAGGAGGTAGTGGTTGCGAGGACGAGGGTGAGGAGGTCGACGGCGACGAGGTCGGGGATTGGAGGTGATGGGTGTGTGGGTTGCTTGGGTCGTCGGGTATGGATGAAGGTGACGGTGGTAGTGGTTGTGGTGTCGGGAGGAGAGAGGGAGGTGAGGAGACGGAGGTGAGGAAATGGTGAGGGATGGTCGGCGGTGAGGTGGCGACGATGGCAAGGCTCGGGCGTGGGTTAGGGTTCTCGCTAGGCGGGACGTGAGAGGTGAGGAAGAGAGAAAGGGAGACTGTTGTTTTTAATAATTAGGTTTATAAAATATATTTTATATATATATATATATATATACAGAGAGAGAGAGAGGATTAGGATATTAGTTAAAGAAAATATTTAAAATATATATATATATATATATTAACAGTTTAAAATATAATAATATATAATATAGGATTTGTTGCTAATATCAA
Organism: Agapanthus africanus; assembly: GCA_030015575.1. NCBI lineage: Eukaryota > Viridiplantae > Streptophyta > Magnoliopsida > Asparagales > Amaryllidaceae > Agapanthus > Agapanthus africanus. Next base: position 16,161,549 of record JASDDO010000014.1, read on the forward strand.
ATATACTCCGAAAAATGCCCGGGTTGTGTCTAAAAATGCCCGGGTTATCATCATCATGTATCAACCAAAAGCATAATGTGATATCCGATTAGAAAAAATGCATACCCCCATGAACGGATACACGTAATATGCACGTAGCGATCCAAACGAGTCTGTTTCACTAAACGGGGCAAGAGCACGATGTACGGATGCAACCATAGGGTATGAGGATGATACATGCCATGCTAGGTACTTAAAATATATTATTTGACTATAATCTGTAGTATTTGAAAATATAAGCAATACTAGATATAAGATACATGTATACATAACATATAGGTGCACGAATCTTTAGTACTAGTAAGGATATGCCGTAATCAAGAATCAAGATGGGTTTCAAGCATGCGGGTCGGGTCGGATACAAACACAGATACCAAATATACTATCCGCACTCAGAAACAACTAAAACCAAGAAATGGCCAGAAGATAAAGAAAATAATCAAATAGAACATTGTATAAATGAACTAGGGTGTTACACGTGATGTCCATGTGCAGCAGTTGCCGATTTCTCTCGAACATAAGACTTTTTAACAGTTTAAATTAATTCTTATGAAAAAGACATGAACTCAAATCCAAACTCGAATATAAACTTGAACTCAAACTCGAACAAAAACTCGAACTATAATCTAACTCGAATCTAAACTCGAATATGTACTCGAGCCCAAACTATTCGAACCAACTTGATTCGAACCAAGATTGCAATTGTCATGACTCGCATATTACTCGACTCACTCGAATACAATCTACACCTTTTGCAATTTATGGTTTCGATCAAGACATATTAATCAATCAATCAAATCAATTAAGTATATTAACCGGTTATATATATTATACTCGGGGTGTTTGGGATAGTTTCTTGTGTGAATCCAACGGAACTTCAGGAGTCTCGTATTAACCTCTCTTTTTTATTTTACTCGAATATCAGTCGGGTTGACTCATCCACAGCCTAGGGCCCCGATACTAACACATGAAATGGGCCCGTGTTTCCTTACTCCTGGGGCCCCACTCTTGAGCTTGTGAATACTTCTATGCCTGCGTTGACATTCACACATGAAACTTAACGTTAACATAGTGATCATATAGAGACCTATAGCACATATTCATGTTAGTGTATATGCCCTAGAGGCCATTACTGTATCATACTAGCTTGTATATTACTTAATGGAAGCTTAGGATATTCACAGTTGTATTAACAGTCTTGCTCAAAATGGTAGTATGCTACTTGGTTTGTTTCTACTTCAATATGTGCATGTATTTCTTTTAACATATCGCTTATACATATTAGTAGAGCCCTTAGGATCTTTACTTGATTACCAGCGTTGTGATGGCAGTCACACTAGTGGGGGCTGGGTAATCTATAAGCACATCCTTATACAGGTCCCTGGTCATAGGATTATCGAGACGGGGCATCGATACTCCGGAGTAGACTGGTGTATACACTTCTCATCCCAGCAGGGGTGATGGTCTATCCCACAGCTATTAGTACGTCGTACTGGAGATAGTATGAAGGTGCTCGTTAGGTTACGAGTACACCGGACAGGACTCGTCGGGAACTGCTGGTTGGTACTATACCTATCGTCAGATAGCAGTTCCCAAGTGACATGAGTACAGCTTAGTCCGTCGACTTGACACTGCAACTTCGCCTCGAGTGTGTTTCCACTGTACTTTGATTACTACCCTACCACGGCTCAAAGGAGTCATGCAAACAGGTAGTAGTTGGGTGCAGTCCCGAAGCACTTGGAGGCAGTGGCAGTTAGACAGGATTCGTCTCTCCCGGTATTGGGGGTTGATATCGCGCTGTGTCTGGAGAGCCATTACACAAAGTCCCTGGCCAGGGAAAGAAAGATTTACTGGTAAGTGTTCCAGTAGCTTCTCAGGGTGTTCTGGGCTACACTCCGACACGACTTATACCGCTATTAGGGGTCTGACGTTTACCGCCCCTAGGCCCGATATGCGATACTCTTAGACGAACAGACCGGACTGTACGGAGATTGTCACATTCAGATTCAGTAGGAGTTTGGATGGGTTTCCTCATCGGCCTTCTTATCGACATCTACCTGGGGAACGTTACGTACAGCTAGTACCGCTTGCAGCCTGTGGTTAAACCCACTGCCAGCGTAGTGTCGAGTCTTTAGAGTCCCACACAGAGAGTTTTCCTGCACTAGGCAAAAGGTGTAGAGGCAGGCAGGGCTACGATCACTTGCGTGCACTTGTGCGCGTATGATGTTCGGGCGGATAATACTAGTGGGCTTTGGTTTAAGCCGGATCCTAGTATTATATTGATGAACTATTTTTGTCTCTTAGTATTCGTATTCTTCGGAATGCGGATGCGGATGTGTATGCACGGATGTGAGGAGCAAAGAAGGAGATACCTCATTAGGGTTTTGACCATTGACTTGATTAAAACCATTATGAGGTGATGGAAAATGTTTACTAATCTTTTTAGTGATAATTGTGTCATGGCTAATTGGGTTTGACCATTTGACCTTGTTGACTTTTGTTGACTTAGATATTTTTGTTAAGCACTAGATATTTTGCTTAGCATTAATGGTGACATGATAATGGTCAAATCAAGGTTGCCATCACAATTATCATGATAAAAGATTTGTTTTCTTTTTCCCATGGTTCATAATCTCATTCACCTTCTCTCTCTTCTTGAGAGCTCTGATGCTTGCTCTCCTCCTTCTTCTTCACTAGAAATCCCTTAAGCTCTCATGTGTTGAGAAAATAAGGGATCTAATAGACAAACAATTCCATCATCATACTCTACATCACCTAGGACATCAAGTTTAGCAAACTTGTTGCCCTAGTTACCTCGGTCTTGAGGTAGAGCTCGGACTATAGACTCTCGGGTGGATCATCTTCGACTCAAGGAGCCCGTTGAAGAAGCCACGATCCGGATCGACCCATGGAGCCTACGGAGACGGGGAGGACAGCGGAGAAGACCCGAATGACTTATAGCATGAGGTATAATCTTCTAGCATAGTGTATAAAATCTCTAGTTTGGTTGTTAGCAATGGTATAGCAAAGATCCTCAAACATAGTCTATGTTACCTTGTGATAAAAATTTGATTTTTACCTTTTCCACCTCCCCGTAAGTACCGGGGTGTGTGACATAGACTTATAGTGGTATCAGAACCTAGCTAAACCATTACTAACATGTTAGCAAAGTATTAGAAATTCGATCGCCGGAAAAATCACAAACCACGTCAAAAATTGCACGTTTTCTGTCGATTTTAAAATCTGGTCCAAAATTTTTTCCAAGGACCTTAAAAATATGTGTAGGCTTTTTTATGGGCACCCAAGAAAAATAAGTAAGTGAATCGGTTAGACCACCGCGGAACCGTGGCAGAACCAAGCGTTCCGCCGCGGATTCGCGGCCGAGTCGACGCCGAGTCAGCTCGTTTTTCCTGCAGTATGTCTATCTTGGTGTTTTATGATTTCTCTGATATTTTGTTTCTGCCCAGATTTTTTGAGTACTGTGTGGTGCTTGGGGTAGATTCAAATCTGGTAATCGATCGAAATTCTAAGTACTTTAGCTAATCGGATCTTCTGTGATGTGATATATGTACTGAACGTCTACTAATTGCTATACGTCGATTAGTGGGGGTTATACATATCTATGTTCTGTGATGTTGAATTGTGTATATGAACTTGTTGGATTGTCGTGGATGAATAGCTAGGGATGTGAGATGAGCGTTTTATCTTTCATTTGAAGTAAATTGTAAATTTATGTAATATTATTTTATGGTCGCACATCCGGGTTGAGGTTGTAACCACCATTGTATATTATTTCTTTTACTGTTTTCTGCTCCTAGGATAGACCCAAGGTAGAGTGCACAAACTACCGGGTACTTTGAAGTGTCGAGTGGCATACTCACTTTGTTGAGGGAGGCTGCTTCACTTCGGGTATTTGGCGGGTAGTTTGCCGCACCCGTAAGGGTCTAGGTTGGGGTTTGGCTATTCATCACGACCGTGTAATCCGTCTTTCGTTGCAGGCTCGAACGAAGTGCGGATTCCTAGTATATCCAATGTGTTCATCTATGATCTGGAATGACTATCATTGCATCTGACGAATGTATATATCTATATATGATATCTAGTAGACGTTGCTTATGTTTTACATCCGCGCTAGTCCAGTCCCCGCTCTGTCGTTAGTTAAGTAACCTAACGGGTGATAACAGGGCCCAATGGAAAATGTGGATGGCATAAGCGTACATTATATTTTTGTTGTTTTCTGCAATGGTAGGATTAATTGATGGGATGCATTATATTAATGCAAAGAAAACAAACCAAAGCTAAATCGTTGGAACATTTTCAAAACCACTCGGTTTTTTCAAAACAGCAAAACTTTTAAAATGCGAAGCTTAAACCACTCCTTTTAAAAGCTATCAGGTTCCTTCGATTATATCAAGTTCACCACGTTCACGGTTTCTCCAAAACCATTCGTAGCCCTCCGTCATTTCATATGAATATTCAATAGTATTCAAACTATGTTTGTTGGCCTTAGTCAAGGCATAGTGATTGGTAGCTGCTGGGTATTCATATGTTGCATAGATAGATACGTTGGTTTGGGACAATCGTACTACTTTGTTAGCCTTAGTCAAGGGTATGTATGGGTGGGTTCAAATTAACCTGGACAATGACGGGCAGAACTTGACATGTGACTTATGATTTGTTAGCCTTAGTCAAGGTCATAAGAGCATGGGGCAAAAATCCACATCGGGAATTTCTAAGTAAATTGAAACTTTCTAGTGTTGCATACCATTTGGAGTTTGATAATGTTGGTAGGATTCTTTCAGCATTATCACACAATGATATTTGGATCCCGATCCTACTGTGAGTATCCGCTACTCCTCGGGAGATTTTTTCACTTAACGATCAATGCTATAAACCAAGTAGGTGTCTAGAACAGTGTTAGCGGGGCTACGCCTCCAGGGAAAAGAGGTTATTTAATTAAGTAACTTCGCGAAAACGTCGTAAAACCTCCCTCAAAGTACCGACACTAGCCTGGCTGAACGGTTAAGCAAGTATTGTACGGTGAGATTAATCCTGACTAATTCTTCTTTTATGGTTTGAGGAGGGATTCGAGAAACAGTGGGAGCCATCCTGTTTAGATAAATTAAAAACCAATCTAAACTTGCAAGAGTATCATGCTAAGTGTTTTCTTCTCTCTCTCTTAATTGCAGTGACCCAGTGACCAGACATAGGTTACATCTAGATAATAAAATGACTGAATCTGACTGTATTGAATGGCAAAGGTCTGTCCAGATATCCATTAGCCATGACAAGCTGGAACACCTCTTCACTACTCAAACCCCTGCCGTCTCAGGACCAGTTTCCATCGTCAGGGATATTAATATCCGTAAGACATCAGAAAAAGACTGTGTGAATGCCATGTGCCTCATGTTGGCCTCAGTTGATGGTGGAAACCAGAGGCAGCACGAGAAGATGGACTTAGTTTCTATCTTCCTCCATAACAAAGATTTATATGGAGAGCAATCTCGTATCGCAAGATATGAAACCTCGAAAGAATTACTTCAAGCGAGGTTGGCTATCGGGTCATCTGTAGGGGACAACGTCCTTACAATGACTAGCTATATTGATGAGCTCACGGACCTGAAGACCACGTTGGAGAACGAGTCACATACTGGCTTAATTCTACAGTCCCTACCCTCTACTTACACCCTGAAAGAAACCAGGGAGACAGCCGCTCTGCTTAATGGGGACCTTCTATTTTGCATCCAAGGCGAAAGCAAAGGGTGAGAAGAAGAAGACCTCCACAAAGCCGATATACGGTGTCAGGGAGGTAGAAGGAAAGGGAACGGCAAAAGTTTCGGGAGTAAAAATAAAGAAGTAAGGACGTTCCTATTGTAGCGGGAAAAGACATTGGCAGAAGGATTACAGGGCTTTGGAAGCCAGTAGCCAGGATTCAAAGCATGTTGTGGCTTCGGCTTCGGGTGTGTTTGTAATAGAAAACTGTATGTCAGTTAACTCTACTTCCTGGGCACTAGATACTGGATCAGGATCTCATATTTGTAATTCATTACAGGCTTTGAGAAACCGTAGAGTTATCAGGATAGGTGATATGACTCTCAGAGTTGCGAACGGAATGAGCGTGAACGCTGAATCCGTAGGGGAATATCACCTAGGATAGACAAGTGGGCAGATATTGATTCTACGTAACTATTTATATATACCTAGTCTAGCAAGTAATATCATATTTGTATCCTTACTTTCTAAGGAAGGATATGATTTTACTTTTGTAAGCGATGTGGTCCACATCCACCTTAATCAAGCTCTGATTGGGTCAGGTACATTAGATAACGGTATACATATTAAATCAAGCTCAGGTTTTCAGTGTCCAGAACACACTTAAAAGAAAGTCCCCGGAATTAAATCAGGCTTTCTTGTGGCATTGTAGACTGGGTCACATCAATGAAACACGGTTGACAGAGTTGCATAGAGAGGGATATTTGAATCCGTTCGAATATCAGTCTTATGCTACTTGTAAATCTTGTCTCATAGGAAAGATGACAAAGACTCCGTTTACTGGACACGGAGTAAGAGCTAGCGAGCTCTTAGGACTTGTACACAGCTTTTCTAAATGGTAATTTAGAAGAGTGCGTCTATATGGATCAGCCGGCTTTTCTAAATGGTAATTTAGAAGAGTGTGTCTATATGGATCAGCCGGGGTTTCTAAATGGTAATTAAAGACGGCTTTTCTAAATGGTAATTTAGAAGAGTGTGTCTATATGGATCAGCCGAGGGGTTTCATTCAGAGTGGGAGCAGCGGTAAAGTGTGCAAGTTGCTTAAATCCATTTATGAACTAAAGCAGGTATCGCGGAGTTAGAACATCTGTTTTGATGATACTGTCAAAGAATTCGACTTTACCAAAAATCCAGATGAACCATGCATTTACAGTAAGATTGTAGGGAGAACTGTGGTATTCCTCGTCTTGTACGTGGATGACATTCTCTTGATAGGAAATGACATTTCTATGCTACAGTCAGTCAAAGGATTCTTGTCACAGAGGTTCTCCATGAAGGACCTGGGTGATGCCTCCTACATTCTGGGGATCCAGATCTATCGTGATAGATCTAAGAGGATGATGGGACTTTCGCAGTCCAGGTACATTGACACCATACTGAAAAGATTCAGTATGGAAGATTCTAAGCTTGGTAACCTGCCGGCTTGTCACGGAATCACCCTCTCCAAAGAGATGTCTCCCAAGACTGATTTGGAAAGGGCTCGCATGTCATCTATACCCTACGCATCTATGGTAGGCTCTATAATATATGCGATGTTATATACCAGACCAGATGTAGCATACGCATTGAGCGTTGTAAGCCGGTATCAGTCGAACCCAGGGGAGAAGCACTGGATAGCAGTAAAGAACATTCTCAAGTACCTGAGAAGGACTAAGGAGATGTTCTTGGTGTATGGCGGAAAAGACCTCTAGATCGAGGCCTTTGCTGACTCCGACTTCCATAGTGACAAGGAAGACTCCAAATCCATTTCGGGTTATTACCCTCAATGGAGGGGCGGTCTGTTAGAAGAGCTCCAAGCAGGATACCGTTGCTGACTCGACGATGGAAGCGGAGTATATAGCTGCTTGCGATGCCGCAAAAGAAGCTGTCTGGATGAAGAAGTTCCTCACAGAGCTTCAGGTGGTTCCAACCATTGTTGATCCAATACCGCTGTATTGCGATAACAGCGGCGCTATAGCTTTAGCGAAGGAACCCAGGTCCTATCAGAAGTCCAGGCACATCTTGAGGTGGTACCACCTCATCAGGGAGATCGTAGATCGCCGGGAGATCGAGGTGAGGAGAGCAGATTCAGAGAATAACACTGCAGATCCACTCACGAAAGCCATTCCTCAGACACAGTTCGAGAGACTGATCGAGATGATAGGTCTTTGATACGCCAGTACATGGCCCTAGTGCAAGTGGAAGATTGTTAGTGTATATGCCCTAAAGGCCATTACTGTATCATACTAGCTAGTATATTTCTTAATGGAAGCTTGGGATATTCACAGTTGTATTAACAGTCTTGCTCAAAATAGTAGTATGCTACTTGGTTTGTTTCTACTTCAGTATGTGCATGTGTTTCTTTTAGCATATCTCTTATACATATTAGTAGACCCCTTAGGATCTTTACTTGATTACCAGCAGTTCCCGCCAAAATTTTGGCTCAAAACCCGCTCCAAATAATAACAATAAAATAAAATAATAATAAAAACTCCACATGAAAAGAATGTAACAAATGCCTCAAAGCCAAGAGTTAAAACATTATGAAGCAACGCTTCAGATTCTGTGCACTGTGCGCTGCGCGCTACGCGCCACGTGTCAAACGCAGACGCGCTAGCGCCAGGTGCACTGCGCCCTAGGCGGCGCACCCCCAATCAGAGCAAAGCTCTGTTTTAAAATTCAAAATTTAAAAGTTGAAGCAACGCTTCAGATCCAGCACTCTGCGCTGCGCGCCACGTGTCACACACGAGTGCGCTAGCGCAGCTGCGCTGCACGCCACGTGTCAGACACTGGTGCGCTAGCGCAGTTGCGCTGCGCTCTGAGCAGCGCACCACGTGCAAAGTGTTAGTTGTATGTATGCCCTAGAGGCCAGTATTGTACAGATGTTGTATATTATATTGGATGCTTGGACATATATAGAGATGACTTTCTTGCTCGATATGATAGTATGCTATCTGGTTGCTCTTTATCTTAACATGTACACTAGTCTCTTTATACTGTCTTATAGTTACATGTTGGTAAAGCCCTTAGGATGTGTACTTGACTACCTGGACTATGATGCAGATCATACTAGTGGGAACATGGTAGTCTATAAGTACATCCTTCAAGGTCCCTAGTCGTGGGTGTATCGAGACGGGGCATCGATATACCAGAGTAGACTAGCGTATACGCTTCTCGACCCATGTGATGGGCGATGGATGATCCCATATCCATTGGTGTTTGACATCAGAGATGGTATACGGATGCTCAGTGGAGACTGAGTACACTGGACGGACTCACCGAGAACTCCCAGATGGTATTATACCTCACGTCAGATGGCAGTTCTCAGGTGACACTTGTACAGGTTTGTCTGTAGACCCGAGATCGTCATAGAGTCTTGTGTGATTCCCACTGTGCTTTGATCTCCACCTTACCACGTCCATGAGGGCGTGCAAAACGGTGGTCTTTGGGTACAGTCCCGAGTCACATGGAGGCAATGAGCGATAGGAGGGGTTTCATCTCTCCCGGTATTGGGAGTTGATGTTGCGCTGTGCTCGATTGGCCGTAACAGGGAAGTCCCTGGCCAGGGCTGATCAGAGATTTACTGGTAAGTGTTACCAGTAGTTTCTCGACCCGTTATGAGCCTCACATCGGCACGACTTATCGGTTATTGGGGTCTGACGTTTACCACCCCTAGACTTGATATGCGACATATCAGACGAAGAGACCGGACTGTATGGTAAGTGTTACTGGTCGGATTCGCAGGAGTGTGAGCGGGCTAGCTCGTCGATCTTCTGATCGCTCAATACCCGGGTGGCCATTACGTTTAGCAGACCGCTTGCGGCTTGTTGGTGCTTGATATGATCATCATCTGCTACCGGCGTATTGACGAGTCTTTAGAGTCCTACACAGAGGTTTCCTAGCTCAAGCGAAACGAAATAGGAGCGCATTTGAGATATGTGCGGGAGCGAGAATAATGCGTGTATGTGATACCGCATTTCATTCTCGCGTTTAATGTTTCGATTGGTTATATGAGATATGACCTAGTTTTCGAATCATTGATTCGATAAATCGATGCATTGAATACTAGTCGGATATGTGCGACATGACCGGATCATTGAATCAAATGTTGATTTAATGATTTAATGTATAATTATATATTTGATATATTACTTTGCATTAACTAGTATTGGTTCACTTTAAACGGATTTTTCTCACTTGGTGTGCACATTGTATATGTGATATGTTTTGTGTACACTTGTTTGTATCATGATTGATGATGCATAATAACTTGGCTTTGTGTGAAGAATTGGACCATGGTTATGATAAGGGTTAGGGTTTTTGATTATTCACATAATTATTTATCCATTATTTATTCATTTAATTAGGTGAAAGAAAACAAAAAGGGTTTCTTTTCTTCATGAAGCTTATTGAAGCTTCATGAAACTTTGACCAAAGTCATCCCTTTTGTCTTCATCCTTAACCCTAACCACTAATCTAACCTTGGTCAATTCTCTACACATAACCATGGTTTACTTTATGATAAGTATTTATTTTCCTTTTTATTTCAATTACTTATCATAACATTATCATCATCTTCTTCATCTTCTTCTTCTTCTTCAAGCTTGCTACTCCAATGGCAACTTGAGTTCTAGTGAGAAAATTCCAAATCTAAAGTGAACCCATCTCCTATTTCTTCACCCTCTACCTCTTGCCAAGTTGTTTTGGGTGTTCTCTTCACAAGTTTCACAACTTTGTGAAGTAGGAGCTTGAACTAGTGCAACCTCGACGTAGATCGTCTTTGACACAAAGCCGACGACCTATTCTGCACATTATTCCGATGAAGCCGACGAATGAGTCGAGGATTCATGATGGACAGCGAGGGCATGACCACGTGGAGCTAAGGAGGTGGAAATCCGGATCTACAAAGGTTGTAGCTTCTCACTTCTAGTTAAAGTGTTAACTAAATTTTTCATTTCGCCTAAACATCTAGTCTAAGATCCGTAGTCTAGGGTTTCTCGGCACCAAAAATTTTAAAGTGGCATGTTCGATGCCTTGTGAGACCTTACTAGAGTGCCTAGGAACCTTTCACTGGTATCAGAGCCTAGCTAGAGCCTTAGGCGAAGTCCAGACGGAGTTTGAAGTCCGAACGAACCCGAAAACCCATTACAAACATGCTCTCTGTACTTTTTCTGAAAACGTGGATTTTTCCAGATTAAAAGTTTCCAAAAAATTCAGCAGGGAATATAGTGAGTTACTGTGAAACACATGCTGCTAAATCAACTAAGTAGGCGCGGAACCGCGGCCCCCACCATAGGAAGCGCGGCGGTTACGCGGCCACTGTGCTGATTTACAGCAAGTGGTTTGCACAGTAATCCATGTAATGTAGTGCTGAGTCTTCTGGGAATGTTTAATATTCATTCAAGAGTTGAATTTTCTGGGGTTGTTTTGGGGATTCGGTATTTCGATCGGATTATCAAATTTCGTCTTTTGTGAATTTCCGGATAATTTTCAGAATATGTTAAAAAGTTCGACCGGATATAAATACCCAATTTTTCCCCTGTCGGAAAATTTCCAAGTGTTGGATTTTTCCGTAGTTTAACGATGTTCTAAGTAGTGCAAGTAACGCGATGGACCCTCTAGAAGACAACAAACCTTAACTCGATTATGTGACCGTCTTGAACTGCCCTTTGAACCTTCGGGTTTGGGGCAGTACGGCGTGCCACATGTGAGGCGTTGGCTTGACCCTTCTACGGCTGGACCGTTGGTACTGAGGCACGAACTGAATGTTGTTAGACTTATTTCATGTGTTGAGCTGTATCGGGAAAACTTGGGTATTCGACTGTTCGATCGGAAAGTTTAACATTATCTGTTTATCTGGAATGTGATACAATAATTGGAATTCACAAACAGTTATGAGATAACTGAATGAATGTTATAAATCTAGCAGTTTAGTCCCACAGAATATTGAAAAGTGTTTTCGATACTGAGACTAAAATGCGGGATTTATATCTGTTAGGCATGTGATGTCTAAGTATTTCATTTGATTAGGCATGCGATGTCTAAAGAAGTTGCAGATGCCAATTGTTGTAGTTTTACACTTTCTTTTCTGTGACCGTAAGTGTAGTATGAACATATCGCCGGTTTCGTTGCTATACGTCAACGACAATTGGGGTATGCATACTTACTTACGTTGATGACATGTGATGTTATGTGTTGCTGGATATGTTATATTGGATCGTCGTGTTTGAATAGCCGGGGGGTTTTATGTGAGATGAGTGTTTTTCATTTTCATTCATGTAAAAACTTGTATGTAATATTCTTTTATTTGGGGCACTTCCAGGTAGCGGAAGTTGTCACCCTTTGTATATTATTTACTTTTCCGCATTAGGATAGACCCAAGGAGGGGAGCACAAGTAACCGGGTTCTGGGGTCCAGTGGGAGACCAACTCGAGGAGTCGAGTCCGGGTCTCCTAACCCTAGAATTGGCAGGGTTGCTTGCCGCTCTCGTAGGGGTCTAGGGGTGTGGGATTGGCTATTCATCACGACCGTGGAATCCGTGTTTTATACTGGCTCGTATTGAAAACACGGACGTCCTAGTATATCCAATATTTCATATGTTTATTCTGCTGCGATATCTGTGTTATGACTCTGTGATGGATATAGTATATAGTATATATGATATATTATATAGACGTTACTTATGTTTTACACCCGCGCTAGCCCTGCCCTGCTCTGTCGTTAGTTACCTAACCTAACGGTGCACGAGGGGACATCGAGGCGAATGCGGATGGCATAAGTGTACGTCATATCTATCTGTGATGTTTAGGTATTTAAATGATGGGACTTCATTAATGTGATTAATGAAAGATAAGAAACCTAAGATGTTGTGGAATCGAATTTTAAAATAAAACAGGTAGCTACAGTTCTTGCTTTGCACAGCGGTATATATGATATACCCCGCACCTTATTCGATGAGGAAAGGACCGAGATCCCTTCACCGGGAGTGACTCCTTTAGCAATAACTGGCAAATGCTACAGACTCGGTTTGCTTTTGACTGCTTTTGGGTTTTTGCTTTGCACAGCGATATATATGATATATCCCGCACCTAATTCGACGAGGAAAGGACCGATATCCCTTCGCCGGGAGTGACTCCTTTAGCAAAACTAGAAAAGCCTCAAAATCACTCCATTTCAAAACTTCATTTGATTCTACAACGATATCAAGTTCATTACGTAATAGGTTTTCAGAAAAACCTGCGTAGCCCTCCGTCATTTCAGATAGGTTACATATAGTATTCATGCTACATTTGTTGGCTTTCGTCAAGGTGTAGTGTGCGGTAGCTATGTGCTGTTTATCTGCTGCATATGATGCGACTGGATTAGGGTAGTCGTACGGCTTTGTTGGCTTTCGTCAAGGGTCGTGCGGGTGGGTTTGATTCAGTCAAGAAATGTACGGGTTGAACTTGACTAGCAGGCTGTGATTTGTTGGCTTTCGTCAAGGTCATAGCACGCTAGGGGCAAAAGCATTATCGGGAATTTCAAGTGTTGAAATTTGCAATGAGATTGCATACCTTCTATGAGATAGTTGGATCCCGATACCCACTGCGAGTAAGAGTTACTCCTGGGAGAGTTTTACACATTGCAATTAGCTGATCAAGTAGGTGTCTAGAAAGGTGTCAACGGGGTTACGCCTCTGGGAAAACGAGGTTTACATTAATTAGGTTTGTGCGAAAGCACGGGGGACCTCCCTCAAAATACCGACACTGGCCTGGCTGAAAGATTGACGAACTTATAGTGTGTAATTAATCCCGGCTAGTCTTTCCTTTTAGGGTTTGAAGGAAGATTTGATAAAAAGCAGTGGGAGCCATCCTGATTAGATAAGATAATAACCAATCTGATCTTGCACGAGCATACGCTAAAGTGTTTTCTTCTCTCTCTCTTCAGGTAGCGACCAGTTCATGCCTTAATCAAGATAATAATATGGATGTATTGACCGAACCCGCATGTTATACTGTGCTGGGGAACGTTGGTTCCGTTCATTCTTATAAGAGTTATAGGAATGAACAGGATATAGGGGAATACCAGGATTCCCATGCCACCCGAATGAAGAAAGTACATGTTGATGCATTTTCTTCGGGTGTGTTCGTTACTGAGAACTGTTTCTCCATTTGCTCTACGTCCTGGGTATTAGATACCGGGTCAGGATCCCATATATGTAATCAGTTACATGGGCTTAGGAAAGGTAGAGAACTTGGAGAAGGTGATAAAGACATTAGAGTTGGAAATGGTGCAATTGTTGCAGCTAAGACTGTCGGAGAATATCACCTTGTATTACCAACTGGTAATACATTGGTTCTGAACGAATGCTATTACATGCCGAACCTGATATGCAACATTATATCGGTTTCTTTATTAAGCAAAGAAAGATATAATTTTGTATTACTGGACAATGTTATGAACATTTTCCGTGACCAAAAGTTGGTTGGATCAGGCACGTTATGCAATGGCATTTATGTTCTAAATCAATCAACAGTTCTGAGCATAACAAACACACACAAGAGGAAGAGTTCTGAACTGAACGAATCTTACTTGTGGCATTGTAGACTGGGTCACATCAATGTGACACGACTGGCTAAGTTTCATAAGGATGGATATTTGAAACCTTTCGAATTTTCATCTTATGACACTTGCCAGTCATGTCTCAAAGGCAAGATGACCAAAACTCCGTTTACGGGACACGGAGAAAGAGTTACCGAACTCTTGGGACTAATACATAGTGATGTATGTGGTCCCATGTCTACACATGCCAGGGATGGTTCTTCGTACTTCATTACATTCACTGACGATCTCTCAAGATACGGACATGTGTACTTAATAAGACACAAGTCTGAAGCTTTTGAGAAATTTAGAGAATATAAACAAGAAGTCGAAAACCAAACCGGAAAAAGTATTAAAATCCTTCGATCTGATCGAGGAGGTGAATACTTGAGCAATGAATTCCTGGACTTCCTAAAAGAGAATGGGATTCTCTCTCAACTGACTCCTCCATATACACCACAGCACAACGGTGTATCAGAACGGAGGAATCGCACCTTATTAGATATGGTGCGCTCTATGATGAGCACAGCTGAGTTACCTATTTCCTTCTGGGGGTATGCGCTTGAGACAGCCATACATCTATTGAATATGGTCCCCACCAAATCTGTGCCTACCACTCCATATGAGATATGGAAAGGAAAGAGACCAAGTCTTAACTATGTTAAGATATGGGGTTGTCCAGCCTATGTCAAACGACAAAATCCGGAAAAACTCGAGGCACGGTCTGTTCTATGCAAATTTGTAGGATATCCCAAGAATTCTCAAGGGTATATCTTCTACCACCCGGAGGAACAAAGAGTGTTTGTTTCTCGGCATGCCACCTTTTTAGAAAAGGAATTTCTTGAAAAAGAGATTAGTGGTCATGAGGTAGAACTGGAAGAGGTTCCAGCTGCAGAAGCTACAACAGAAGATCTGGTGGAACCAGAGGATTCCGTAGTTCCCGATGAACCCCAGCCTCTCCGCCGATCTGGTAGGGTTTCTCATCCACCTGAGAGATACTACGGTTTTCTCATTGATGGTGGGAGCGAGGATTGCATCATGGAGGATGATGACCCAACTAGCTTCGAGCAGGCCATCACGAGTGGGGACTCAGTGAAATGGCTGGATGCTATGCGGTCTGAGATGGATTCCATGTACACCAACAAAGTATGGACTTTGGAAGTTGCTCCTGAAGGGGTAAAACCCATTGGGAGCAAGTGGGTCTTCAAGAAGAAACTTGGTGTAGATGGGAAAGTGGAGACTTTCAAAGCTAGACTTGTAGCAAAAGGTTTTCGTCAAAGACCAGGTGTGGACTATGACGAGACCTTTTCTCCAGTGGCTATGCTTAAATCCATCCGGATCATGCTTGCCATCGCTGCATATCATGATTACGAAATCTGGCAAATGGATGTTAAGACCGCCTTTCTAAATGGTGATTTAGAAGAGTGCGTGTACATGACTCAGCCAGAGGGCTTCGTAGACAGTGGGAGCAGCGGGAAGGTGTGCAAGCTGCTTAAATCCATTTATGGATTAAAGCAAGCATCGCGGAGTTGGAACATCTGCTTTGACGTCGTTATCAAAGAGTTTGATTTCGTCAAAAATCCAGATGAACCTTGTATCTACAGGAAGGTGGCAGAGAGTAAGATTGTCTTCCTCGTATTGTACGTGGACGACATACTCTTGATAGGAAATGATATTCCTATGCTGCAATCGGTCAAGCTCTTCTTATCACAAAGATTCTCAATGAAAGATCTTGGTGATGCCTCCTGCATATTGGGAATTAGGATCTATAGAGATAGATCCAAACGGATTTTGGGATTGTCCCAATCCAGGTACATTGACACCATACTAAAGAGGTTTAGTATGGAAGAGTCCAAGCGTGGGAACTTACCCACGATCTCTGGAGTCACTCTCTCCAAAGAGATGTCTCCTAAGACTGATTTGGAGAGAGCTCGCATGCAAGGGATACCCTATGCTTCGGCAGTAGGCTCTATCATGTATGCGATGCTATGTACCAGACCCGATGTAGCATATTCACTAAGTATAGTGAGCAGGTATCAAGCTGATCCTGGAGAGAGTCACTGGACAGCTGTGAAGAGCATTCTCAAGTACTTGCGAAGGACTAGAGATATGTTCTTGGTGTATGGTAACGGAGAACTCCAAGTGGAGTCCTTTACCGATTCGAGCTTCCAGAGTGATAAGGACGACTCTAAGTCGCAGTCGGGCTTTGTCTTTACCCTTTACGGAGGGGCGGTTAGCTGGAAGAGTTCCAAGCAGGAAACCGTGGCAGACTCGACGATGGAGGCTGAATACATCGCTGCCAACGATGCTGCTAAAGAAGCTGTCTGGATCAAGAAGTTCATTATTGAACTTGGAGTGGTTCCATCCATTGAGCATCCAATACCTTTGTATTGCGATAACAATGGAGCGGTGGCTTTGGCCAAGGAACCCAGGTCCCATTAGCGGTCCAGGCATATTCTGAGGCGGTATCACCTGATCCGGGAGATAGTTGATCGCCGGGAGATCGAGGTCAGGAGGGTTGACATGAAGAACAACACGGCGGATCCACTCACGAAGGCCATTCCCCAGACACAGTTTGAGAGACTCTTCGGGATGCTCGGTATGCGATACTACAGCAGCTGGCCTTAGTGCAAGTGGGAGATTGTTAGTTGTATGTATGCCCTAGAGGCCAGTATTGTACAGATGTTGTATATTATATTGGATGCTTGGACATATATAGAGATGACTTTCTTGCTCGATATGATAGTATGCTATCTGGTTGCTCTTTATCTTAACATGTACACTAGTCTCTTTATACTGTCTTATAGTTACATGTTGGTAAAGCCCTTAGGATGTGTACTTGACTACCTGGACTATGATGCAGATCATACTAGTGGGGACATGGTAGTCTATAAGTACATCCTTCAAGGTCCCTAGTCGTGGGTGTATCGAGACGGGGCATCGATATACCAGAGTAGACTAGCGTATACGCTTCTCGACCCATGTGATGGGCGATGGATGATCCCATATCCATTGGTGTTTGACATCAGAGATGGTATACGGGTGCTCAGTGGAGACTGAGTACACTGGACGGACTCGCCGAGAACTCCCAGATGGTATTATACCTCACGTCAGATGGCAGTTCTCAGGTGACACTTGTACAGGTTAGTCTGTAGACCCGAGATCGTCATAGAGTCTTGTGTGATTCCCACTGTGCTTTGATCTCCACCTTACCACGTCCATGAGGGCGTGCAAAACGGTGGTCTTTGGGTACAGTCCCGAGTCACATGGAGGCAATGAGCGATAGGAGGGGTTTCGTCTCTCCCGGTATTGGGAGTTGATGTTGCGTTGTGCTCGATTGGCCGTAACAGGGAAGTCCCTGACCAGGGCTGATCAGAGATTTACTGGTAAGTGTTACCAGTAGTTTCTCGACCCGTTATGAGCCTCACATCGGCACGACTTATCGGTTATTGGGGTCTGACGTTTACCACCCCTAGACTTGATATGCGACATATCAGAAGAAGAGACCGGACTGTATGGTAAGTGTTACTGGTCGGATTCGCAGGAGTGTGAGCGGGCTAGCTCGTCGATCTTCTGATCGCTCAATACCCGGGTGGCCGTTACGCTTAGCAGACCGCTTGCGGCTTGTGGGTGCTTGATATGATCATCATCTGCTACCGGCGTATTGACGAGTCTTTAGAGTCCTACACAGAGGTTTCCTAGCTCAAGCGAAACGAAATAGGAGCGCATATGAGATATGTGCGGGAGCGAGAATAATGCGTGTATGTGATACCGCATTTCATTCTCGCGTTTAATGTTTTGATTGGTTATATGATATATGACCTAGTTATCGAATCATTGATTCGATAAATCGATGCATTGAATACTAGTCGGATATGTGCGACATGACCGGATCATTGAATCAAATGTTGATTTAATGATTTAATGTATAATTATATATTTGATATATTACTTTGCATTAACTAGTATTGGTTCACTTTAAACGGATTTTTCTCACTTGGTGTGCACATTGTATATGTGATATGTTTTGTGTACACTTGTTTGTATCATGATTGATGATGCATAATAACTTGGCTTTGTGTGAAGAATTGGACCATGGTTATGATAAGGGTTAGGGTTTTTGATTATTCACTTAATTATTTATCCATTATTTATTCATTTAATTAGATGAAAGAAAACAAAAAGGGTTTCTTTTCTTCATGAAGCTTATTGAAGCTTCATGAAACTTTGACCAAAGTCATCCCTTTTGTCTTCATCCTTAACCCTAACCACTAATCTAACCTTGGTCAATTCTCTACACATAACCATGGTTTACTTTATGATAAGTATTGATTTTCCTTTTTATTTCAATTACTTATCATAACATTATCATCATCTTCTTCATCTTCTTCTTCTTCTTCAAGCTTGCTACTCCAATGGCAACTTGAGTTCTAGTGAGAAAATTCCAAATCTAAAGTGAACCCATCTCCTATTTCTTCACCCTCTACCTCTTGCCAAGTTGTTTTGGGTGTTCTCTTCACAAGTTTCACAACTTTGTGAAGTCGGAGCTTGAACTAGTGCAACCTCGACGTAGATCGTCTTTGACACAAAGCCGACGACCTATTCCGCACATTATTCCGATGAAGCCGACGAATGAGTCGAGGATTCATGATGGACAGCGAGGGCATGACCACGTGGAGCTAAGGAGGTGGAAATCCGGATCTACAAAGGTTGTAGCTTCTCACTTCTAGTTAAAGTGTTAACTAAATTTTTCATTTCGCCTAAACATCTAGTCTAAGATCCGTAGTCTAGGGTTTCTCGGCACCAAAAATTTTAAAGTGGCATGTTCGATGCCTTGTGAGACCTTACTAGAGTGCCTAGGAACCTTTCACAAATCATGGGTGTGCCAGCGCTGGAACCTAAAAGCTCCCCAACCGTCAGATCAAAGATCTAATAATAATGATAAATCATTAATTAATCAGAAACTAAATTCTGTTAAGGAAAGATTCCTCAAAATCTTTCCAAATAACAAGATTGTGCTCTGTAAATCAGAGCACCGTTGGATCAATGATCCAATGGAAAATAAAAATTACCAAAAGACAGAATAAGTTCTGTTATGAAAAGATTTTCTCAATCTTGTTAAAAACAAGAAAATTGTCTTCTGTAAAACATAAGCCCTAGGATCAAAGATTGAATAGTGGGGAAACATTCCCAAATCAATCAGAGAAAGATCTCTTAAAACTAATTTAACAAATCATTTGGCCCTGTATAAAGAACCTTAGACTTCAAGTCTAAAAGATACAGAACACAAGAAAGAGAGAGAAAAACCCTCTGCAAAAGAAGAGCAAGCCTTTAGAAAAAGAAGATTTTTCTTCATTTTCAAGGTAAAGAACTATGTTCTTGAACAACAGAGATGAAACCATCTCGTAAAAAGAAGAACCAACTTCTAAAAAGATCTTAGATCTATAAAAAGACCAAGGTCTTTGATTTAAAAGCAAAAGATCAAAAGATCTAATCATGAAGAAAATAATAATAAAAGAAGTATTTTTACTTCATTTACAGATCTTTGATATAAAAGGCAGAGCCCTTTTATAAAAAAAAAACAAGAACTTTTGTTCTTGGATCTTGAGAAAAAGCCTCCTTAGAAGAACATAAACTTGTTCTCTGATCATAAATTTGATCAAATGCGTTCTGCGCTAATGAATAGTGCCTTACACTCATGAACTGTGCTTCTGCGCTCCTTGGACCGGCGCTCAGTGCCAAAACGCGCCACGTGTCAACCACGTATGCAACTTGCGCTTTGCGCTTCTGAAATAGCGCACTGCGCTCATCATCTGGCGCAAAGCGCCAAGCACGCCACGTGTCACTCACGTGTGTGCTACTCATGCAGAGACGCAATGCGCTCATCATCTGGCGCTCAGCACCAAGCGCGCCACGTGTCACTCACTGGTGCGCCATTAAATCAGCGCAAAGCACTCATAAATTAAAAGCGCGGTGTGCTAACAAACTAGCGCTTAGAGCTAAGCGCGACACGTGTCTTCCTCGTGCGCGCTATCCAACAGAAGCGCAATGCGCTCTTTCCTTGGCGCACTGTCAGAACATACTTTGTTCTGATAAATGCTATGCATTTAATACAAGACAAAAATGTTAGAGCCCAATGCTTAGCATTATTAAAAGGGCCAAGCCCAAATAAAGGCTCAATAGCCAGAACAATAAAATGTTCAACTCACATCAACTGAGCCCATATGCTCATAAACCTTTAAACAGACTTTAGTCCCAAATTGGACTATAGATCTCCCAACCAACATTGGTTCAAGGGTACATCTCCGAACTCCTCTGATATTTGTCGTTGTAATCCTTCAACGTCTTTAGAGAGGTGACGGGTCCCGACAACCATACATTTCATAGACTATGACGTCTTTAAACTGGACTGTGGGGTCCTTAAACTCACGGACTATGATGTCCTTAACCTCGACCGTGATGTCTTTAAACTAACATTCGACTGTGGGGTCCTTAAACTTATGGACTATGATGTCCTTAATCTCGACCGTGATGTCTTAAAACTAACAACGGACTGTGGGGTCCCTAAACCCATGGACTATGATGTCCTTAACCTCGACCGTGGTATCTTTAAACAAACATCGGACTATGAAGTCCTTAAATCCATGGACTATGATGTCCTTAACCTCGACCGTGATGTTTTAAAACTAACGTTGGACTATGGGGTCCTTAAACTCATGGACTATGATGTCCTTAACCTCGACCGTGATGTCTTAAAACTAACAACGGACTGTGGGGTCCCTAAACCCATGGACTATGATGTCCTTAACCTCGACCGTGATGTCTTAAAACTAACATCGGACTATGAGGTCCTTAAACTCATGGACTATGATGTCCTTAACCTCGACCGTGATGTCTTTAAACTAACATCGGACTGTGAGGTCCTTAAACTCATGGACTATGATGTCCTTAACCTCGACCGTGATGTCTTTAAACTAACATCGGACTGTGGGGTCCTTAAACCCATGGACTATGATGTCCTTAACCTCGACCGTGATGTCTTTAAACTAACATCGGACTATGGGGTCCTTAAACCCATGGACTATGATGTCCTTAACCTCGACCGCGATGTCTTTAAACTAACATCGGACGGTGGGGTCCTTAAACCCACGGACTATGATGTCCTTAACCTTGACCGCGATGTCTTTAAACTAACAATGGACCTCCATGTCCCTAAACTGGAAATCGACCGAAATGTCCCTGAATTAAACATTAGAGCCCAAATGCTCTCTTGTTGGATCTAAATGATCCTGTTAAGTGGATCTTAGTCTAGAAATTAGACTAACGTATCCTTAACACACGTTTAAATTGATCTTAGTCTCAAATAAGCCTAACGTATCCTTAAATCCAACCCCCAAACCCAAATCTAAGAAGATACGGATTTGGACTAATCCACGTCCTACGGGCGACAACGTAAATTAGTCTCCGTATACAATCCATGGAAAACCACAAACAAAACAAACACCCACGACACAAAGTGACCATCTGGAGAAGGAGAAAGTGTAGGGTTGCTAGGCACGCGCACAAGGGTCTACGAGGCATCAACCATGCCCGATTAAAAATTTAGCCGTGCCGAACAACCCGAATACGGAACTTTAAACTAGAGATTAGGCGATAACTTGCATGCTAAACACTTTAACACTAAGTGAGAGGGATTACAACCTTTGTAGATCCGGTCCTTCACTTCATATGCTCCGTGTTGTGGTCCCTTCGCTGCGATCATCGGGTTCCGGGCTCTCGAGAGGTTCCACGAAGAGAAAGACGCAACCTTTGCTTCCGATCTTCGATACTAAGATGATCTACCTCGAAGTTTCTTTAACACAAGCTAACACTCATGAAATGATGTGAAAACCCTCATCTAAATGGCAAGGGAAGATGAGGATGATGAAGTAGGAATTTTGCTCTATTTATTTATCTTTTTCTTATATTTATTCATCACCTTTGGAAAAACAAGCAAGCTTTTCCATGGAAGAATGAAGGAGGAAGAAGATGATTGAATAATCTTAATCTCTTTGTGATGAATAGGAAAAGGAGATATGATAGAATTATGCAACCATGGTTCACTTAACCAATGTAGAGAATTGACTAGGGTTAGGGTTTTGGGTAATTAAAAGAATGAGTCATATGTAAATATCTTAAGCATGACAAAAAGAAAACCTTCTAGAAACATCTAGAAAGTTTAACCCTAATCCGAACCCTAATCAAGTTTAAACTCCACTAAACGAGTTGCATTAGTTATCATATCATGTTACAATATTATATATCACATATATAATATTTACCGTAAAAAAATAAAATAATACAATTAACATATATCGCATATATATCAATGTATTACCCGAGTGAGAAAAAGAATCTTTTAGTGAGCAAATATTAGTTAATGTCATTTAATATATCAAATATATTATTATACATTAAATTATTGAATCAACACTTGATCCGACAATCCGGCTATATCGCATATAACCGACTAATATTTATCCGTACCGATTCATCGAATCAACACTTGATCCGATGACCCGGCTGATATCAAATACCGCGAGAATAGAATACGGTATCATATATCGCATTATCCTCGGTCCTGCACATATCACATATGTGCTCCTACTCCGTTTTGCCTGAGTCAAGAAACCTCTGTGTAGGACTCTAAAGAATCGTCAATACGCCGGCAGTAGGTGATGATCATATCAAACACCCACAGGCTGCAAGCGGTCAGCTAAACGTAACAGCTACCCAGGTATTGAGCGCTCAGAAGATCAACAAGCAAGCCTGTACTTTCTCCTGCGAATCCAAACAGTAACACTCCCGTACAGTCCGGTCTCGTCGTCTGATATGTCGCATATCTCGCCTAGGGGTGGTAAACGTCAGACCCCAGTAGCTTGATAAGTCGTGTCGATATGAGGTCTATAACAGTTCGAGAAACTACTGATAACACTTACCAGTAAATCTCAGCAACCCTGGCCAGGGATTTCCGGTTATAGCCAATCGAACACAGCACAACATCAACTCCTTATACCGGGAGAGACGAATCCCCTCCTATCGCTCATTGCCTCCATGTGATTCGGGGCTGTACCCAAAAGCCACCTTTTTGCACGCCCTCTTGGACGTGGTATGATGGAAATCAAAGCACAGTGGGAATCACACAAGACTCTATGACGATCTCGGGTCGACAAACTACTCTGTACCAGTGTCACCGGAGAACTGCCATCTGACGTATGGTATAATACCATCTGGGAGTTCTCGGCGAGTCCGTCCAGTGTACCAGTCTCCACTGAGCACCCGTACACCATCCTTGATGTCAAACACCGATGGATATGGGATCATCCATCGCCCATCATATGGGTCAAGATGCGTATACGCTAGTCTACTCTGGTGCATCGATGCCCTGTCTCGATACACCCACGACTAGGAACAGTTATAGGATGTACTCGTCGACTACCATGGCCCCACTAGTATGATCCCATCACAGTCCCAGTAGTCGAGTACATATCCTAAGGGCTTTATCAACATGTAATATAGAGACAATCAGAGTACATGTTAAGATAAAGTACAACCAGATAGCATACTATCATGTCGAGCAAGAAAGTCCTCCCTATATATGTCCTAGCATCCACTACAATATACATCGTATGTACAGTAATGGCCTCTAGGGCACACATATAACTAACAATCTCCCACTTGCACTAGGGCCATTTGTTGTGGTATCGCATACCCAACAATTAGCTGCGGTTGAAGTATCTCATACTCAACCATCCCATAATAGTCTCTATTGGGAAAAAGGCCTTTGTGAGTGGATCCGCGCTGTTGTCCTCTGTGTCTACTCTCCTAACCTCGATTTCCCTGGAGATCAACCATCTCCATGATCAGGTGATACTGCCTAAGAATTATATCTGGATTTCTGATGGGACGGTAGTTCCTTGGCTAAAGCCACAACTCCATTGTCACACAATGGTAGGAACGAAGTTCATCTTATGAACTTATATATATCCAGACTTCCTCTTTGGTAGTATCCTTGGTAACGATGCATCTTGCCTTTAATCGTCTAGTATGTCACGGTATCTAGCTTGGAACTCTTCCAACATACCGTCCCTCCACTGAGGGTATAGACAAGCCTGCGACTGACATTCAGTCGTCCTTATCACCCTGGAACCTTTCCAGTGATTCTCTCCAGGATCGATTGATACCATCTCACTACAACTAGTGAGTGTCCTAACATCCAATTAGATCTATCTCATAGATCTAAAACCTAGGATTTAGTAGGTATCACTTTGATCCTATATGGAGAATTCTTGTGATAAGCGGAGATTAACCGAGCGTAGCATAGGAAACTCCTTCCCTATCAAGAGTATGTCATCCACGTACTCTACGAGGATCACCACCATACTCTCTACTACCTTTTCGTATATACAAGGTTCATCTACCATTTTGATGAAGTCAAACTCTTTGACCACCACATCAAAACAGATGTTCCAACTCCGAGATGCCTGCTTTATCATATAAAACATCTTGCACACGTTTCCGCTGCTCCCACTGTCTACGAAGCCCTCTGGCTGTGTACTTATAGACACTCTTTTCTAAAACATCATTTAGAAAAGCAGTCGTGACACCCAACCACCAGATATCGTAGTCATGGTATGTAGCCGTGGCAAGTAGGATCTGGATGGACTTAAGCATAGCTTTGAAAGTCTCAACTTTTCCATGTACACCAAGTAATCTTCTCAAGATATACTCGCTCCTGATAGGGATCTAACCCTTCAGATAAAGCAACCAAAGTCCATACTTTGTTGGTGTATAAGGATTCCATCTCAGATCGATAAGCATCCAGCCATTCTTATAGAGTCCCACTCCTGATAGCCAGCTCGAAACTAGTTGGGTCATCATCTCATGATGCAATCCTCGCTCCCACTGTCATAGAGAAACTAAAGTATCTCTCAGGTGGGTGAGGAACCCTGCTAGATCGGCGGAGAGGCTGAGGTTCGTTGGTATCTACTGAATCCTTTGGTTGTACCAAATCATCTGCTGTATTTTGTATAGCTGGAACCCTTCCAGTTCTACATAACAGACCTAGCCTCGAGCTTGTCCGGATTTTACTATCAGACATAGGCCGGACAACCCCAAATCTTAACAAACTTAAGATATAGGCTCTTCCCCTTCCATATCACATATGAAGTGGTAGGCAACTGATTTGATTTGAACCCTATTCAATAGGTATGCAACTTCACAAGTGCATATCTCCCTAAAGGAAATAGGATACTCAGTAGTACTCATCATAGAGCACACCATATCACATAAGGTGTTGTTGCTCCGCCCCGATATACCATCGTGCTATGGTGTATACGGAGGAGTAATGCTGAGAGAGAATCTCATTCTCCTTTAGAATAGTCCAGGAATTTCGTGCTCAAGTATTCTCCTCCTTGATCTCATCAAAGGACATAATACTTTTACCCATATTTTGGTTCCTACTTCTAACTTATATTCTGTGAATATCTCAAAAGGTTCGGACTTGTGTTTCAACAGGAATATATGTCTGAATCTTAAGAGATTATCAGAGAATGTAATGAAGTACTAAGAACCAATCTTGGCATGTGTAGACAGGGGACTTTCATACATCAACATGTATCAATCCCAAAAGTTCACTAACTCTTTCTCTGTTTCCAATAAACAGAGCTGTGGTCATCTTATCTTTGTGACATGATTGGCAAGTTTCATAAGATGTAAATTCAAACAGATTTAAATATGCATCTAAATGTAACTTCAGCCAGTCGGGTCGCATTGATATGACCTAGTCTACAATACCTCAAGAAGGATTCGTTCATTTCTGAACTTTTCTTCTTGTGTGTGTTCTGTATACTAAGAACTGTAGTTTGATTTAGAACGTCAATGCTTTTAGATAACGTGCCTGAACCGATCAACTCTTGATATAGGAAATGTTCACAACATTATCCAACAATATAAAATTATATCCTTTCTTTACTAATAAAGAGACTGATATGATTTTGTATATCAGGTTCGGTATCTAATAACATTTGTTCAGAATCAATGTATTCAGGTAATACAGGGTGATAGTGACCAACAGACTTGGCTGCAACACTTGCCCCGTTTTCTGTCTCATGAAACTAATCACCCGTTCTCAGTTCTCTACCTATCTGTAGCCCATGTAACAGATTACATATGCGGGATCCTGATCCGGTATCTCATACCCAGGACGTAAAGGATACTGAGAAACAGTTCTGTGTAATGAACACACCCGAAGATGATGCATCAACATGCACTTTCTTCGTTTGGGCGGCACGGGAAATCTGGTATTCCCCAAATTCCTGCTCTGTCTTATAACAATTATAAGTTGGAGCGGGACCAATGTTCCCCAGCTCAGTATAACAAGCGGGTTCGGTCAATATATCCGTTTTATTATCTTGATTAAGGCGTGATATGGTCGCTATCTGGAGAGAGAGAGAAGAAAACACTCAGCGTATGCTCTTGCAAGATTAGATTGGTTATCTAATATATCTAATCAGGATGTCTCCCACTGTTTTAATCAAATCTTCCTTCAAACCCTAAAAGGAAAGACTAGCCGGAATTAATTACACGCTACAAGTTCGCCAATCTTTCAGCCAGGCCAGTGTCGGTACTTTGAGGGAGGTCCCCCGTGCTTTCGCACGAACCTAATTACAGTAAACCTCGTTTTCCCAGAGGCGTAACCCCGTTAACACCTTTCTAGACACCTACTTGATCGGCTAATTGTAATGTGTAAAACTCTCCCAGGAGTAACTCTTACTCGCAGCGGGTATCGGGATCCAACTATCTTATAGAAGGTATGCAATCTCATTGCAAATTTCAACACTTGAAATTCCCAATAATATTTTGCCCCAAGCGTCCTATGACCTTGACAGAGGTCAACAAACCATAGGCTGCTAGTCAAGTTCAACCCGTCATTTCCTGATTGAAGTAAACCCACCCGCACGACCCTTGACAGAGGTCAACAAGGTCGCACGACTACCCTAAATCAATCACATCATATGCATAAGCAGATAAGTACTATTCAGCTACCGCACACTACGCCTTGACAAAGGCCAACAAACGCAGCACGAATACTAAACAGTCCTTATCTGAAATGACGGAGGGCTACGACAGGTTTTTAAGAAAACCCTTTGCGTAATGAACTTGATATCGTTGTAGAATCGAGTGATTTTAAATGGAGTGTTTTTGAGGCTTTTCTAGTTTTGCTAAAGGGGTCACTCCCGGTGAAGGGATCGTCGGCCCTTTCCTCATCGAATAAGGTGCAGGATATATCACATATACCTCTGTGCAAAGCAAGAACTATAGAAGGAATCAAAAGACAAACCGAGTTTGTAGCATCTGCCAGTTATTGCTAAAGGAGTCACTCCCGGTGAAGGGATCTCGGTCCTTTCCTTATCGAATAAGGTGCTGGATGTTCTACAAGGAACACCGCTATGCAAAGCAACAACTAGAGCTACCAGTTTTTATAAACAAGTTTCTACAACATCTTAGGTTTCTTTTATTTCATTAATCTCATTAATGAAGTCCCATTTTAATATGCTTCACAAGCATCTCTTTTGAAACGAAATCTGCAATATAACATATATCTCATATATATAATATATAAACATTCGTCTCAGGCAGTAATATGATCTCATCACAGAACATTGCAGCAGAAGAACATATATGAAATATTGGATATACTAGGACGTCCGTGTTTTCAATACGAGCCAGTATAAAACACGGATTCCACGGTCGCGATGAATAGCCAAACCCACATCCCTAGACCCCTACGAGAGCGGCAAGTAACACTGCCAATTCTAGGGTTAGGAGACCCGGTCTCGACTCCTCGAGATGGTCTCCCACTGGACCCTAGAACCCGGTTACTTGTGCTCCCCGCCTTGGGTCTACCTAATGCGGAAAAGTAAATAATATACAACGGTGACATCTTCCGCTACCTGGAAGTGCCCCAATAAAAGAATATTACATACAAGTGAATTTTACATGAATGAAAAAGAAAAACTCTCATCTCACATAAAACCCCCGGCTATTCAAACGCGACGATCCAATACAACATATCACAGCAACACATAATATCTCATATCATCAACGTAAGCAAGTATGCGTATCCCGATTGTCGTTGATGTATAGCAACGAAGCCGGCGATACACCACATACTACGCTTACGGTCACAGAAAAGAAAGTGTAAAACTACAACAGTTGGAATCCGCAACCTCCTTAGACATCGCATGCCTGACCAAATGAATTCCTTAGACATCACATGCCTAACAATTATAAACCCCGCATTTTAGTCTCATTATCGAAAACTCTTTTCAATATCAAGTCGGGCAATTCAACAAGATTCCCGACGTTCTGATCGAATGCTCGTCGCAAACTTTAGTAGACGGCCGCACCCCCGATACCGTCGACGAAGTGCACTAAGGCGGAACACCGCTACCGGGAGCACCCGAACGGATGCTTTCGGCGACGGGGTTCTCCTACAGTCACTTGGTCGGGGCTATGGAGTGAGGCTGTCTATTAAGTTTACCCGGCGAGTATCCGCGTACCCTACGTGATTGCGACGGAGTTTTGATCACATCAAAATTCCGTGGCAACCGATCAACTGAGACTAAAGTACTATGTTTATAATATTCAAATCAGTTATCTCATAACTATTTGTGGATTCCAATTATTGTATCACATTCCAGATAAATAGAAAAAGTTAAACTTTCCGATCGAATCATCAAGCACCCAAGATTTCCCCAATATATCTCAACACTTGAAATCAGTTTAAAAACGTTCATCACATGCCACAGTACCAATAGTCCAGCCGTAGAAGGGTCAAGCCAACGCCTCACATGTGGCACGCCGTACTGCCCCAAACCCTAAGGTTCAAAGGGCAGTTCAAGACGGTCACATAATCGAGTTAAGGTTTGTTGTCTTCTAGAGGGTCTATCGCGTTACTTGCACGACTTAGAACATTCTTAAACACGAGGAAAAATCCAACTTTTGAAAAATTTTCCGACAGGGGAAAAAGTGAGTTATTGATATCCGTTCGAACTTTTTAACAGTTTCTAAAAATTATCCGGAAAGCCACATAGACAAAATCTAATACTCCGATCGAAACATCGAATCCCCAAAATAACCTCAGAAAACTCAACTGTAGAATAAACATTAAAAATTCCCAGAGAACTCAGCACTGAATAAAAGAAATTACTGTGCAAAAAGGAGTCAACAATTCAACAGTGTCGCCGCGGAACCGCCGCGCCACGTGGGCTTTGGCCGCGGTTCCGCGCCGTTATGACGGTGTTAGAGCTCCGTTTTTCACAGTTTTTCATAAAAAAAACCTGCTTGTTTTTCTGGATATTTTTAATATTGAAAAATCACAGTTTTGGAAAAATTTCCAGAAAAGGGGTTTGTTCGGGTTTTCCGGGTCCGATCGGACTTCAAACTTCGTCTAGACTTCGCCTAAAGCTCTAGCTTGGCTCTGATACCACTGTAGGGTTGCTAGGCACGCGCACAAGGGTCTACGAGGCATCAACCATGCCCAATTAAAAATTTAGCCGTGCCGAACAACCCGAATACGGAACTTTAAACTAGAGATTAGGCGATAACTTGCATGCTAAACACTTTAACACTAAGTGAGAGGGATTACAACCTTTGTAGATCCGGTCCTTCACTTCATATGCTCCGTGTTATGGTCCCTTCGCTGCGATCATCGGGTTCCGGGCTCTCGAGAGGTTCCACGAAGAGAAAGACGCAACCTTTGCTTCCGATCTTCGATACTAAGATGATCTACCTCGAAGTTTCTTTAACACAAGCTAACACTCATGAAATGATGTGAACACCCTCATCTAAATGGCAAGGGAAGATGAGGATGATGAAGTAGGAATTTTGCTCTATTTATTTATCTTTTTCTCATATTTATTCATCACCTTTGGAAAAACAAGCAAGCTTTTCCATGGAAGAATGAAGGAGGAAGAAGATGATTGAATAATCTTAATCTCTTTGTGATGAATAGGAAAAGGAGATATGATAGAATTATGCAACCATGGTTCACTTAACCAATGTAGAGAATTGACTAGGGTTAGGGTTTTAGGTAATTAAAAGAATGAGTTATATGTAAATATCTTAAGCATGACAAAAAGAAAACCTTCTAGAAACATCTAGAAAGTTTAACCCTAATCCGAACCCTAATCAAGTTTAAACTCCACTAAACGAGTTGCATTAGTTATCATATCATGTTACAATATTATATATCACATATATAATATTTACCGTAACAAAATAAAATAATACAATTAACATATATCGCATATATATCAATGTATTACCCGAGTGAGAAAAAGAATCTTTTAGTGAGCAAATATTAGTTAATGTCATTTAATATATCAAATATATTATTATACATTAAATTATCGAATCAACACTTGATCCGACAATCCGGCTATATCGCATATAACCGACTAATATTTATCCGTACCGATTCATCGAATCAACACTTGATCCGATGACCCGGCTGATATCAAATACCGCGAGAATAGAATACGGTATCATATATCGCATTATCCTCGGTCCCGCACATATCACATATGTGCTCCTACTCCGTTTTGCCTGAGTCAAGAAACCTCTGTGTAGGACTCTAAAGAATCGTCAATACGCCGGCAGTAGGTGATGATCATATCAAACACCCACAAGCTGCAAGCGGTCAGCTAAACGTAACAGCTACCCAGGTATTGAGCGCTCAGAAGATCAACAAGCAAGCCTGTACTTTCTCCTGCGAATCCAAACAGTAGCACTCCCATACAGTCCGGTCTCGTCGTCTGATATGTCGCATATCTCGCCTAGGGGTGGTAAACGTCAGACCCCAGTAGCTTAATAAGTCGTGTCGATATGAGGTCTATAACAGTTCGAGAAACTACTGATAACACTTACCAGTAAATCTCAGCAACCCTGGCCAGGGATTTCCGGTTATAGCCAATCGAACACAGCACAACATCAACTCCCTATACCGGGAGAGACGAATCCCCTCCTATCGCTCATTGCCTCCATGTGATTCGGGACTGTACCCAAAAGCCACCTTTTTGCACGCCCTCTTGGACGTGGTATGATGGAAATCAAAGCACAGTGGGAATCACACAAGACTCTACGACGATCTCGGGTCGACAGACTACTCTGTACCAGTGTCACCGGAGAACTGCCATCTGACGTATGGTATAATACCATCTGGGAGTGCTCGGCGAGTCCGTCCAGTGTACCCAGTCTCCACTGAGCACCCGTACACCATCCTTGATGTCAAACACCGATGGATATGGGATCATCCATCGCCCATCATATGGGTCAAGATGCGTATACGCTAGTCTACTCTGGTGCATCGATGCCCTGTCTCGATACACCCACGACTAGGAACAGTTATAGGATGTACTCGTCGACTACCGTGGCCCCACTAGTATGATCCCATCACAGTCCCAGTAGTCGAGTACATATCCTAAGGGCTTTATCAACATGTAATATAGAGACAATCAGAGTACATGTTAAGATAAAGTACAACCAGATAGCATACTATCATGTCGAGCAAGAAAGTCCTCCCTATATATGTCCTAGCATCCACTACAATATACATCGTATGTACAGTAATGGCCTCTAGGGCACACATATAACTAACAGAAAGTTGTTACCGCGATGCGGTAGCGTAATTAACTGCAGGGGCTTACGCCTGCAGGGAAGAGCGTCCCCACAATCAAAAACCCCTCAGATGAGAGGGAATCTGATGAAGTCTGCTAGATCGGCCGCATCCGTTTAAACCTTCGATACATGGTGCCATAAATCAACTTGGCATCTTCGGAGAGGTGGACGGATAGCACCAATTAGCATCTGCCCCGAATTTCAGGCAAGACGAACCTACGCGGTCGCGTCTCCGTCTTTCGGAGGGGAACAGATTCTGGCACGCCCGGTGGGATCTTTTCCTCTTTCCACTCCACACTTCATGTGTCGTGTTCGCGAACGAATTGCGGTTTGATATGGTTGCCCTTGGGTTTGAGGTACTGAGATTTGGTGTCTTGCTGGGTGCAGAAAACTATGGCGTCTACTTCCGTGAAGTGTTCCAACTGCAATTGCAACTCGCGCCCCGCCTCTTCTAGAGGCATAGCCTACGGGCCCCAAGCGGCCTCCTTGTTCACGATGCCCGTGGACCAGGAGACTCAAGCCACCACCGGATTGTTCTTTGGGACTATACTCCCACCGATGAGCTTCAGCACCCCTGTACCAACACCAGAAGCTTCCAAGAAGTCGGTCTTTGATCGGCTTGCTACTACCGCGGCCCCTCTCAATGGGTCATCCAGCTCCAGCGCTTCAGTCTTCGCCAGATTGGGCCAAACTTCATGTGGGCCCATGATGAAGCCTGCGATTCCAGAAAAGGTTATTCCGAAGAGGATAGCCATCCCTGCTCCCGAAGTCGTCAAGGCGGCTTCTCCTGCCAAAGGGTCGGTCTTCATAAGACTGACTGTTCTGGCTCCCGCTCCAGTCGAAGTCCTCAAAGTTACTTCCCCCGCCCAGAGGTCTGTCTTTGACCGATTAGACACTGCTGCTCGACGAACCTCGGTCTTCAAGAGGCTGGTACCGGCGGCGCCTCACCTGAACAGGGGGCAAGACAAAGCCATCCCCGTCACCGCACCAACACCATCGGCTCGACACGCTCGACGTCGCCACTGGCGCCGAGTAAAGAAGGCTGGGGGCAACTCCCTCTCTGGGCTAACTCCACCAGCCCCAACGGTGGAAGTCAATGCTGCTGTTCCAATCGGGAACAGCTTTGAATTGCTGAACAAGGTGCGCAGGAACTCTCCTACCGTCGTACTAAAAAGATCTCCTCCACCCATGGAGAGTGTTACAGAAACAAAGCCGGAGCAGCCCCCTCAGCAGCTGTCCTCCAAGGTTTACAAAGTCTGGCGACGGGTCCAGGAATCATTGATTGATCAAGACTATCCCCGCCGATAGAAAAGGGCGAAGGTTCAGCAGGAAGAGAACCGTCCTAGCAAACCACAAAGGACGACAACCACCTGGGTGCCCACTGCAGCGGCTCCCTCAACGTCAACTGCTCAAAAGAAAAGGAGGCCAGAGAAAACCCCTGTGACTGCGGTAAATCATAAAGACGCTGAGCCTAAACGCCCCAAGTCTGGGGGCATGATGGTCCATACTGTTTACATAGCTTCCGGAAAAGAGGAAAGCCGCGCTTCTGCGGGTCACCGACCGCTTACGCGATCCGTGACAAAAGCTCAAGAGCAGCTGCAGAAGCTTCAGGAGATGATGACTGCGATGGCCGCACTCACCGGGCCAAAAGAAAACCCAGAGGCATCCTCGGAGCAACGCCATGAGCAAGAAACTGATGCCGAATTCCTTCGGAGAATACTTGAGAAGAAGGACAAAGAGGCTGCGGAACAAGCAGCCAATATAAAATGCATGGCCCTTCTATTCCAAGATATGGTGGGCATGATGATCCAGCCGGATCCCCCAGCCGAAGATCCTCCAGTAATAATTGAAGATGATAAAGGAGAGACATCAAATCCTCTGCCGGCTCTGTCAACAGCCAAGGAGGAGACAATCTCCAAAGCTGCCCTGGATGATTACATCGCTCAGCAAATACGAGCTCACCAGGCAAATGAAGCGGCCGGCCAAGTCGTTAAAACTGGGAGACCATATCCAGACTGATATGAACAAATAATTTACCCGCCGGGATATACGATCCCTAAGTTCCATGTATATAAAGGGACGGGGAGTCTACATCAGCATGTTGCTCAATTCAGGGCCTTATGCGGCAACACTGGAGGCGACGACAAACTGTTGCTTCACCAATTCATCGGCAGCTTAGCGGAAACGGCCTTTGAATGGTCTTCGGAGCTGCCTAACGACTCTGTCAAAATATTTGCGGAGATGGAGCTGCTGTTTACACAAAGATTTGCAAGCGCCAGCAAGTACACCCTGATCACCGCATTGATCAACGCCAGGGTAAGGCCAGGCGAGACATGGGTTCAATACGCAATACGGTGGCGAAACTTATGGTCGAAGTGAGAACAACGCATCGAAGAAGCTCCTGCGGTAGGCATGTTTGTGGGTACCCTCAACCCTCAAGCGACCATCTCGCAATTCATGATGTTCTTCAAGCCAACTAATTTCCAGGCCTTGATTGACAAGTTGGCCCAAATGGACCAGATGGGTCATAGACCGTCTCCTCTAAAGCCGGATCCTCGGAATGAAAAGGGGAAAGGAAAAGCGACTTTCGTCGCCAATACTCAACAACAGCCGAGCAACTTAAAACCGGTTGTTCGCCAAAACAATATGCGTCCACGCCCATCCCTCGAGGAAAGACTGGGACGTCCTTACTCGTTTCCCCAGGATAAAACGAGGAGACTGTTCGAGCTGGCAGTGCGCAACAGACTCATCTATCTGCCAGATCCAAAACGTCCGTTGCAGCCAAACGACGTCAATGATCACAATTACTGCTCCTACCACCGAGTATTGGGCCATCCGATCGAAGACTGCTACGTCTTCAAAAACTGGATTGAGGACCAATACCAATAAGGAAAATTCGCATTATCCGAGAATTGGAAGGTGAACCCACCACAGCCACACGCTCCCAAGAAGACAGACACGCCGAGGGCATCATGCTCTTTCATTGAAGAAGCTCCATAGGAGGTCGCTCTTTCAGCAAAAACTAAAAGAGTGTTGAGGAATCTCCAAACATGCCCGGCAATCAGGTGGAAGAATCCGTTGGAACCCGAGATTATCGAGGGAATGCTGAAGCCGCGCCCAATTCAAAAAACTGGTGGTGATAGTCTAAGCGCTCATACCCAGCCGTCAAAGTCTTCCAAGAAGAAAACTAAGAAGCCCGTGAAACCTGATGACAAACGCACGGACCTGCAAAAACATATTGACGCGCTGGAAGAATATAATCAGAAGGTGCGGACCCCAGTCACACTCCAAGAATTCCTCAGCCACATCCTTGAGGACAGAGGTGATGATAATGGAGAAGACTCGTCAGATGAATCTGAGGATTATGTGGAAAGCTGCCATATGATCTCTCACTTGTTAATAAACGGTGAAGAAGCTCCTGACGCAAAGAAATTAGGGGCAGATCCTGAGCCGGAACTTTTAGGACCATCAGATGAAATGATTGATGCGTTCCTGAACGAAACCCGTCTTAAAAGCAAAGCTGGTCGAGAGCGTGAGATGGCCATATTTGAAAAGGCTAAACGCCGGCGACTGGACGAAAGGGTTAAAACACTTCCCCCAGGTCAAAGCACTTCATCTACCGCGAATAAAAGAAGGTTCAAGATGAGGAAAAGATTCGCCAAAGCCATATCGATGGGAATGAAGCTGCCCTCTTTCAAAGGAAATTCCCCTGGCGATATACGTCTTGATGAAGCGGACATACATCCTAACTTCTGCCTATATCATCAGAAGATTGCACACCCTACCGAGGAGTGCATTGCCTTTAAAAAACTGGTGGCAAGGATATGTTTCCCATCAACGCCACATTCAACGAGTGAAGCGCAAGGCTCGTCGGGAACAGAAAAGCACGACAGATGAGCGTGAAAGAGCTGCTGGCAACTGTCACATAGCCGACACCAGGGGATCGCAAGTTATCTCCTTTGGAAGCGACTCTGATGAAGAAATCGCCCTCAGCCCTCTCTTCAAGGAATCCACCTCCGACACAAAAGATGCAAAGAATTACGAGAAAATTCAGCTGCGTAATCGTACGTTGCCCGAAAAATTTCGAACCTCGGACCGAAACGTCCCTGAACTAACGATGGACCGCAATGTCCTAAAACTTGCAACTGACCGAGATGTCGATAAACTACTACAGACCGCAGCATCACAAGGATGATACAAAAAAGAGACAATAAAAAATAGAGAAAAAAGAAAACGGTATGTCCATAAGCAAAAGGGCACGGATGAAAACCCGAAAGGGCTCCGTGAGTAAAAACAGCAGGGCTACCGGCGAATTTTGTGAAAACCCGAAAGGGCACAATCTCGTTAAAAGACACTTGCAAGGTCCTCTCGACTTTGTAAGGAGAAACCGCCTGCGTGAGATCCTTATGACCCACAAGGGAGAACACACTTAGGGATCCCCACAATCCCTAAGAAGAAATTACACTTGCGAGATCCTCACGACTCGTAAGGAGAACCCTCTTATGAGACCCTCACGGCTCATAAGATTCAAAAGCCTTAAGTTATAGGGATCTGAACCTGTTCTTAAGCAGTCATACCGCCCGATTATGCCCTACAAGCGGCTCAATGCTGACCCTTGTATACAATCCACGGGCACGAATAAACATTTCCCTAACAAAGTCCCATCCGTGACTAGTGATATGTCTACACGGTGAACAGCCCTTGTAAGTCCTCTCGACTTATAAGGAGAAAGCACTCTTGTAAGATCCTTACGACTTATAAGAGATCATGCACTTAGGAATCCTCATGATCCCTAAGGAGAAAACGCACTTACGAGAACCTCACGACTCGTAGGGAGAAATACCTTTATGAGACCCTTACGGCTCATGAAGTCAAAAGCCTTAGTCAACAGAACCCTAACCCTGTTCGCTAAGCCACCTTTGTTCGACATAGACAGAGACAAATGATGATTCGCTCCTGGCAATATTCCAGTTGTAGCGGTGCTGATGCCGAAATCGGTGTCTAATCCCAAACTTGTAGCGAAAAGCCGGCGAGCCATACATGCATGCAAAATAGCCGAAATAATGGGGCAACTTGCAACAAAATCAGCAAGTAAAAATGCATGCAAAATAGCCGAAATGATTGGGCAACTTGCAACAAAATCAGCAAGTAAAAATGCATGCATGCAAAATAGCCGAAGTGATTGGGTAACTTGCAACAAAATCAGCAAGTAAAAATGCATGCATGCAAAATAGCCGAAGTGATTGGGCAACTCGCAATAAAAAGCAGCCAGTGAAAATAAAGCAAATAGCTGGAATGATTGGGCAACTCGATATAAAAAGCAGCGAGTAAAAATAAAACAAATAGCCGAAATGATTGGACACCGCGAAAAATAGCCGAAATGATTGGGCAATCGCGACCTTCGCGATACAAAAGATGAAATGATAGAGCATCGCGGAAAGAAATAA
Organism: Agapanthus africanus; assembly: GCA_030015575.1. Taxonomy (NCBI): domain Eukaryota; kingdom Viridiplantae; phylum Streptophyta; class Magnoliopsida; order Asparagales; family Amaryllidaceae; genus Agapanthus; species Agapanthus africanus. Next base: position 16,199,087 of record JASDDO010000014.1, read on the forward strand.
AGAAAAATGAAATTTATGCCCTACAGATGCTATCACATCAATCCCTGTATACAATCCAGGGGCGCAAACAAAGAAGGAATCACGCCTTCCCTCCTCAGGCTCCACTAGAAAGAGAGCCAAGTCTCGATGGTTCACAGAAAACCTAGAGACCATCTCAACATTCGTCTCGTTACAACAGACGCAATGTCAACAACGGCATTCCTTCGCAATACAGCAGGATGCAGACGCAACGTCAAAACAAAACGGAGTGATGGCAAAATCCCAACTCCACCTCAGCATTCGTCTTGTTACAACAGACGCAATGTCAACAACGGCGTTCCTTCGCAATCCAGCAGGATGCAGACACAACGTCAAAACAAAGCGGAGTGATGACAAAATCCCAACTCCACCTCAGCATTCGTCTCGTTACAACAGATGCAATGTCAACAATGGCGTTCCTTCGCAATCCAGCAGGATGCAGACGCAACATCAAAATAAAGCGGAGTGACAGCAAAATCCCAACTCCACCTCAGCATTCGTCTCGTTACTGTTAGTTATATGTATGCCCTATAGGCCATTACTGTACATATGATGTATATTGTAATGGATGCTTAGATATATATAGGGAGGACTTTCTTGCTCGACATGATAGTATGTTATCTGGTTGTACTTTATCTTAACATGTACTCTGATTGCCTCTATGTTACATGTTGATAAAGCCCTTAGGATATGTACTCGACTACTGGGACTATGATGAGATTATACTAGTAGGGCCACGGTAGTCGACGAGTACATCCTATAACAGTTCCTAGTCGAGGGTGTATCGAGACAGGGCATCGATACACCAGAGTAGACTAGCGTATACGCATCTTGACCCATATGATGGCGATGGATGATCCCATATCCATCGGTGTTAGACATCAAGGATGGTGTAAGGGTGCTCAGTAGAGACTGGGTACACTGGACGGACTCGCCGAGAACTCCCAGATGGTATTATACCTCACGTCAGATGGCAGTTCTCCGGTGACACTGGTACAGAGTAGTCTGTTGACTCGAGATCGTCATAGAGTCTTGTGTGATTCCCACTGTGCTTTGATTTCCATCATACCACATCCAAGAAGGCGTGCAAAAAGGTAGCTTTTGGGTACAGTCCCGAATCACATGGAGGCAATGAGCGATAGGAGGGGATTCGTCTCTCCCGGTATAGGGAGTTGATGTTGTGCTGTGTTCGATTGGCTATAACCGGAAATCCCTGGCCAAGATTGCTGAGATTTACTGGTAAGTGTTATCAGTAGTTTCTTGAACTCTTATAGACCTCAAATCGACACGACTTATCGAGCTACTGGGGTCTGACGTTTACCACCCCTAGGCGAGATATGCGACATATCAGACGACGAGACCGGACTGTACGGGAGTGTTACTGATTGGATTCACAGGAGAATGTACATGCGTGCTTGTTGATCTTTTGAGCACTCAATACCTGGGTGGCTGTTACGTTTAGATGACCGCTTGCAGCTTGTGGGTGTTTGATATGATCATCACCTACTGTCGGCGTATTGACGATTCTTTAGAGTCTTGCACAGAGGTTTCTTGACTCAGGAAAAACGAAGTAGGAGCACATATGTGATATGTGCGGGACCGAGGATAATGCGGTATGTGATACCGTATTGGATTCTCGCGATATGAGATATCGGCCGGGTATATGCGATATAGCCGGGTCATCGTATTAGTCGGTTATATGCGATATAGCCGGATTGTCGGATCAAGTGTTGATTCGATAATTTAATGTATAATAATATATATGATATATTAAATTACAATAACTAATATTAGCTCACTAAAAAAAATTCTTTTTCTCACTCGGGTAATACATTAATATATATGCGATATATGTTAAATGTATTATTTTATATTGTTATAATAAATATTATATATGTGATATATAATATTGTAACATGATGTGGTTATTAAAGCAACATGTTTAGTGGAGATTAAACGAGGTTAGGGTTGATTTGGGTTAATCTCTTCTAGAAGTTTCTAGAAGCTTTCAATTTTTGTTTTGGAAAAGATATTTTGCAAGATATTTCTTTAACTCAACCCAAACCCTAACCCTAGTTAATTTTCTACAATGGTTACTTGAACCATGGTTGCATTTCTAACCTTATCATAACTATCATTATTCATCACAAAAGGTTTCTAATGATTTATTCTTCTTCCTTCTTCTTTCTTTCATGGAAAAAGCTTTCTATCTTTTTTTCCAAGTGATGAAAATGAGTGAGAATAAGAAAATAAAAGAAAGCAAAAATCCTACTTCATCATTCTCATCTATCCTTGTCCTTTAGATGAGAGTGTTCACTTCATTTAGTGAGTGTTAGCTTGTATTAATGAAACTTCAAGGTAGATCATCTATGTTATCGAAGATCGGAAGCAAGACTGCATCTTTCTCTTCCTGAAGCCTCTCGAGAGTCCGGAACACGATGATCGCAGCGAAGGGACCTCAACACGGAGCTTAAGAAGTGAAGGACCGGATCTACAAAGGTTGTAATCCCTCTCACTTAGTGTTAAAGAGTTTTACATGCTTGTTTTCGCCTAAACTCTAGTTTAAAGATCCGGCTTTGGGTTGTTCGGCACGGCTAAATTTTAAATCGGGCATGGTTGATGCCTCGTAGACCCTTGTGCGCGTGCATAGCAACCCTACAGTGGTATCAGAGCCAAGCTAGAGCTTTAGGCGAAGTCTAGACGAAGTTTAAAGTCCGATCGAACACCCGAAACCCTAATTTGAACCCCTCTCTGGATATTTTTCAAAAATGTGATTTTTTATGAATTAAAAATGCTCAGAAAATTAATCAGGAAAAATTAAGAATTACTGTGAAGTACGGACTTGTAATTCGCTGATTTGACCGCGGAACCGCGGCCAAACCAAGGGTTTGGCGGCGGTTCCGCGGCCAAAATTTTGAATTAGTCCCTGTAACTTCATATATTATTCTTAGGTCCTTTCTTATCATTTTTTTCTGGGAATTTTTTAATTACACTTAAGTGTTGAGTTTTCTTAGGTTGTATTGGGGACTCGTTGATTCGATCGGATAATTTAACTTCATTTAGTTTTGTCCGGGTAATTTTTAGAATGTGTTAAAAAGTTCGAACGGATATCAATAACTCACTTTTTCCCTGCCGGAAAATTTCCAAGCGTTGGATTTTTTCGTAGTTTAGGAACGTTCTAAGTCGTGCAAGTAATGCGGTGGACCCTCTAGAAGACAACAAACCTTAACTCGATTATGTGACCGTCTTGAACTGCCTCTGAACCTTAGGGTTTGTGGCAGTACGGCGTGCCACATGTGAGGCGTTGGCTTGACCCTTCTACGGCTGGACCATTGGTACTGTGGCATGTAATGGATGTTTTTAAACCAATTTCAAGTGTTGAGAACTATTTGGGAAAACTTGGATGTTTGATTATTCGATCGGAAAGTTTAACATTGTCTATTTATTTGGAATGTGATACAATATTTAGAATCCATAAGTAGTAATGAGATAACTAATTTGAATGTTATAAATCTAGCAGTTCAGTCTCAGATGATCGGTTGCCACGGAATTTTGATGTGATCAAAAGTCCGTCACAATCACGTAGCGTACGCGGATACTCGCCGGGTAAACTTAACAGACAGCCACGCCCCATAGCCCCGACCAAGTGACTGTAGGAGAACCCCGTCGCCAAAAGCATCCGTTCGGGTGCTCGCGGCAGCGGTGTTCCGCCTTAGTACACTTCGTCGACGGTATCCGGGGTTGCGGACGTCTACTAAAGTTTGCGACGAGCATTCGGTCATAACATCGGGAATCTTGTTGAATTGCCCGACTTGATATTGAAAAGAGTTTTCGATAAATGAGACTAAAATGCGGGGTTTATAATTGTTAGGCATGAGATGTCTAAGGAATTCATTTGGTTAGGCATGCAATGTCTAAAGAGGTTGCGGATTCCAACTGTTGTAGTTTTACACTTTCTTTTCTGTGACCGTAACGTAGTATGTGGTGTATCGCCGGCTTCGTTGCTATACATCAACGACAATCGGGATACGCATACTTGCTTACGTTGATGATATGAGATATTATGTGTTGTTGTGATATGTTATATTGGATCGTCGAGTTTTGAATAGCCAGGGGCTTTATGTGAGATGAGAGTTTTTCTTTTTCATTCATGTAAAATTCATTTGTATGTAATATTCTTTTATTGGGGCACTTCCGGGCTGAGAATGATATCACCGTTGTATATTATTTACTTTTCCGCATTAGGTAGACCCAAGGCGGGGAGCATAAGTAACCGGGTTCTAGGGTCCAGTGAGAGACCATCTCGAGGAGTCGGGACCGGGTCTCCTAACCCTAGAATTGGCTGTGTTGCTTGCCGCTCTCGTAGGGGTCTAGGGATGTGGATTTGGCTATTCATCGCGACCGTGGAATCCGTGTTTTATACAGGCTCGTATTGAAAACACGGACATCCTAGTATATCCAATATTTCATATATGTTCTTCTACTGCAATGTTCTGTGATGAGATCATATTACTGCCTGAGACGAATGTTTATATTATATATATGAGATATATGTTATATTGCAGATTTCGTTTCAAATTTGATGCTTGTGAAGCATAATTAAAAAGGGACTTCATTAATGAGATTAATGAAATAAAAGAAACCTAAGATGTTGTAGAAACTTGTAGCTCTAGTTGTTGCTTTGCATAGCGGTGTTCCTTGTAGAACATCCAGCACCTTATTCGATAAGGAAAGAGCCGAGATCCCTTCACCGGGAGTGACCTCTTTAGTGAAACTAGCAGATGCTGCATACTCGGTTTGTTTTTTGATTGCTTCTATAGTTTTTGCTTTGCATAGTGGTATTTGTGAAATATCCTGCACCTTATTCGATAAGGAAAGAGCCGACGATCCCTTCACCGGGAGTGACCTCTTTAGCAAAACTAGAAAAGCCTCAAAAACACTCCATTTAAAATCACTCGATTCTACAACGATATCAAGTTCATTACGCAAAGGGTTTTCTTAAAAACCTGTCGTAGCCCTCCGTCATTTCAGATAAGTAATAGTTAGTATTCGTGCTGCGTTTGTTGACCTCTGTCAAGGCGTAGTGTGCGGTAGCTGATTAGTGCTTATCTGTATAAGCATATGATGTGATTGATTTAGGGTAGTCATGCAACCTTGTTGACCTCTGTCAAGGGTCGTGCGGGGGGGTTTGCTTCAATCAGGAAATGACGGGTTGAACTTGACTAGCAGCCTATGGTTTGTTGACCTCTGTCAAGGTCATAGGACGCTAGGGGTAAAAATATTATCGGGAATTTCAAGTGTTGAAATTTGCAATGAGATTGCATACCTTCTATGAGATAGTTGGATCTCGATACCCGCTGAGAGTTGCTTCTGGGAGAGTTTTACACACTATAATTAGCCGATCAAGTAGGTGTCTAGAAAGGTGTCAACGGGATTACGCCCCTGGAAAAATAAGGTTTACTTTAATTAGGTTCGTGCGAAAGCACGGGGGACCTCCCTCAAAGTACCGGCACTGGCCTGGCTGAAAGATTGGCGAACTTGTAGCGTGTAATTAATCCCGGCTAGTCTTTCCTTTTAGGGTTTGAAGGAAGATTTGATTAAAACAGTGGGAGACATCATGATTAGATATATTAGATAACCAATCTAATCTTGCAAGAGCATACGCTGAGTGTTTTCTTCTCTCTCTCCAGGTAGCGACCATATCACACCTTAATCAAGATAATAAAACAGATGAATTGACCAAACCCGCTTGTTATACTAAGCTGGGGAACGTTGGTCCCGCTCCAACTTATAATTGTTATAAGACAGAGCAGGAAATTGGGGAATACCAGATTTCCCGTGCCGCCCAAACGAAGAAAGTGCATGCTAATGCATCTTCTTCGGGTGTGTTCATTACAGAGAACTGTTTCTCAGTATCCTTTACGTCCTGGGTATGAGATACCGGATCAGGATCCCGCATATGTAATCTGTTACATGGGCTACAGAAAGGTAGAGAACAGAGATCGGGTGATAAGTTTCATGAGACAAAAAATGGTGCAAGTGTTGCAGCCAAGTCTGTTGGTAACTATCACCCTGTATTACCAGAATACATTGATTCTGAACGAATGTTATTAGATACCGAACCTGATATACAAAATCATATCAGTCTCTTTATTAATAAAGAAGGATATAATTTTGTATTGTTGGATAATGTTTTGAACATTTCCTATATCAAGAGTTGATCGGTTCAGGCACGTTATCTAAAAGCATTGACGTTCTAAATCAAACTACAGTTCTTAGTATACAGAACACACACGAGTGGAAGAGTTCAGAAATGAACGAATCCTTCTTGAGGCATTGTAGACTAGGTCATATCAATGCGACCCGACTAGCTAAGTTACATTTAGATGCATATTTAAATCTGTTTGAATTTACATCTTGTGATACTTGCCGGTCATGTCACAAAGATAAGATGACCATAGCTCTGTTTATTGGAAACAGAGAAAGAGTTAGTGAACTCTTGTGATTGATACATGCTGATGTATGAAAATCTCCTGTCTACACATGCCAAGACCGGTTCTTTGTACTTCATTACATTCTCTGATGATCTCTCAAGATTCAGACATATGTTCCTGTTAAAACACAAGGCCGAACCTTTTGAGATATTCACAGAATGTAAGTTAGAAGTAGAGAACCAAAATACGGGTATAAGTATTATGTCCTTTGATGAGATCAAGGAGGAGAATACTTGAGCACGGAATTCCTGGACTATTCTAAAGGAGAATGAGATTCTCTCTCAGCATTACTCCTCCGTATACACCACAGCACGTCGGTGTATCGGGGCGGAGCAATAGCACCCTATGTGATATGGTGTGCTCTATGATGAGTACTACTGAGTTTCCTATTTTCTTTTGGGAGTTATGCGCTTGAAAAGCTACATACCTATTGAATAGAGTTCAAATCAAATCAGTTGCCTACCACTTCATATGTGATATGGAATGGGAAGAGCCCATATCTTAAGTATGTTAAAATTTGGGGTTGTCCGGCCTATGTCTGAAAAGCAAAATCCGGACAAGATCGAGGTAAAGTCAGATCTGTGGAAGTTTGTCGGATATCCCAAGCATTCGCAAGGGAATATCTTCTACCAAACCGAGAAACAAAAGTGTTTTATTTCTCAACATGCCACCTTTGTGAAAGAGAATTTCTTGTGGAAAAATTAGTGGTCATGAGGTAGAACTGGAAAGAGTTCCAGCTATACAAACTACAGCAGATGATTTGGTAGAACCGAAGATTCAATAGTAACCAACGAACCTCAGCCTCTCCGCCGATCTAGTAGGGTTCCTCACCCACCTGAGAGATACTTCGGTTTCTCTATAACAGTGGGAGTGAGGATTGCATCATGAGATGATGACCCAACTAGTTTCGAGCAGGCTATCAGGAGTGGGACTCTGTAAGAATGGCTGGATGCTTATCGATCTGAGATGAAATCCTTATACACCAACAAAGTATGGACTTTGGTTGCTCTATCTGAAGGGTTAAATCCCCATCAGGAGCAAGTATATCTTGAGAAGATTACTAGGTGTACATGGAAAAGTTGAGACTTTCAAAGCTATGCTTAAGTCCATCCAGATCCTACTTGCCACGGCTACATACCATGACTACGATATCTGGTGGTTGGGTATCATGACAGCTTTTCTAAATGTTGATTTGGAAGAGAGCGTCTATAAGTACACAGCCAGAAGGCTTCGTAGACAGTGAGAGCAGCAGAAACGTGTGCAAGATGTTTTATGTGATAAAGCAGGTATCGCGGAGTTCGAACGTCTGTTTTGATGTGGTAGTCAAAGAGTTTGACTTCATCAAAACGGTAAATGAACCTTGTATATACAAAAAGGTAGTAGAGAGTATGGTGGTGATCCTCATAGAGTACATGGATGACATACTCTTGATAGGGAAGGAGTTTCCTATGCTACGCTCGGTCAATCTCCGCTTATCACAAGGATTCTTCATATAGGATAAAAATGATACCTCCTAAATCTTGGGTTTTGAATCTATGAGATAGATCTAATTGGATGTTAGGATACTCACTAGTTGTAGTGAGATGGTATCAATCGATCCTGGAGAGAATCACTGGAAAGGTTCCAGGGTGATAAGGACGACTGAATGTCAGTCGCAGGAATTGTCTTTACCCTCAGTGGAGGGAAGGTATGTTGGAAGAGTTCCAAGCTAGATACCGTGACTTACTAGACGATTAAAGGCAAGATACATCGTTACCAAGGATGCTACTAAAAAGGCAGTCTGGATATATAAGTTCATGAGATGAACTTCGTTCCTACCATTGTGTGACGATGGAGTTGTGGCTTATGCCAAGGAACCCCCGTCCCATCAGAAATCCGGATATAATTCTTAGGCAGTATCACCTGATCATGGAGATGGTTGATCTCCAGGGTGATCGAGGTTAGGAAAGTAGACACAAAGGACAACAGCGCCGATCCACTCACAAAGGCCTTTTTCCCAGTAGAGACTTTTTTTTGGGATGGTTGAGTATGAGATACTTCAACCACGGCTAATTATTGGGTATGTGGTACCACAACAGATGGCCCTAGTGCAAGTGGGGGATTGTTAGTTATATGTATGCCCTAGAGGCCATTACTGTACATATGATGTATATTGTAATGGATGCTTGGACATATATAGGGAGGACTTTCTTGCTCGACATGATAGTATGCTATCTAGTTGTACTTTATCTTAACATGTACTCTGATTGTCTCTATGTTACATGTTGATAAAGCCCTTAGGATATGTACTCGACTACTGGGACTATGATGAGATCATACTAGTGGGGCCACGGTAGTCGACGAGTACATCCTATAACAGTTCCTAGTCGAGGGTGTATTGAGACAGGGCATCGATACACCAGAGTAGACTAGAGTATACGCATCTTGATCCATATGATGGGCGATGGATGGTCCCATATCCATCGGTGTTAGACATCAAGGATGGTTTACAGGTGCTCAGTAGAAACTGGGTACACTGGACGGACTCGCCGAGAACTCCCAGATGGTATTATACCTCACGTCAGATGGCAGTTCTCCGGTGACACTGGTACAGAGTAGTCTGTTGACCCGAGATCGTCATAGAGTCTTGTGTGATTCCCACTGTGCTTTGATTTCCATCATACCACGTCCAAGTGGGCGTGCAAAAAGGTGGCTTTTGGGTACAGTCTCGAATCACATGGAGGCAATGAGCGATAGGAGGGGATTCGTCTCTCCCGATATAGGGAGTTGATGTTGTGCTGTGTTCGATTGGCTATAACCTGAAATCCGTGGTCAGGGTTGCTAAGATTTACTGGTAAGTGTTATCAGTAGTTTCTCGAACTGTTATAGACCTCAAATCGACACGACTTATCGAGCTACTGGGGTCTGACGTTTACCACCCCTAGGCAAAATATGCGACATATCAGACGACGAGACCGGACTGTACGGGAGTGTTACTGATTGGATTCACAGGAGAATGTACAGGCTTGCTTGTTGATCTTCTGAGCGCTCAATACCTGGGTGGCTGTTACGTTTAGATGACCGCTTGCAGCTTGTGGGTGTTTGATATGATCATCACCTACTGCCGGCGTATTGACGATTCTTTAGAGTCCTGCACAGAGGTTTCTTGACTCAGGCAAAACGGAGTAGGAGCACATATGTGATACGGGACCGAGGATAATGCGGTATGTGATACCGTATTGGATTCTCGCGATATGAGATATCGGCCGGGTATATGCGATATAGCCGGGTCATCGTATTAGTCGGTTATATGCGATATAGCCGGATTGTCGGATCAAGTGTTGATTCGATAATTTAATATATAATAATATATATGATATATTAAATTACATTAACTAATTTTAGCTCACTAAAAAAAATTCTTTTTCTCACTCGGGTAATACATTAATATATATGCGATATATGTTAAATGTATTATTTTATATTGTTACAATAAATATTATATATGTGATATATAATATTGTAATATGATGCGGTTATTAATGCAACATGTTTAGTGGAGATTAAACGAGGTTAGGGTTGATTTGGGTTAATCTCTTCTAGAAGTTTCTAGAAGCTTTCAATTTTTGTTTTGGAAAAGATATTTTGCAAGATATTTCTTTAACTCAACCCAAACCCTAACCCTAGTTAATTTTCTACAATGGTTACTTGAACCATGGTTGCATTTCTAACCTTATCATAACTATCATTATTCATAACAAAAGGATTCTAATGATTTATTCTTCTTCCTTCTTCTTTCTTTCATGGAAAAAGCTTTCTAGCTTTTTTTCCAAGTGATGAAAATGAGTGAGAATAAGAAAATAAAAGAAAGCAAAAATCCTACTTCATCATTCTCATCTATCCTTGTCCTTTAGATGAGAGTGTTCACTTCATTTAGTGAGTGTTAGCTTGTATTAATGAAACTTCAAGGTAGATCATCTATGTTATCGAAGATCGGAAGCAAGACTGCATCTTTCTCTTCGTGAAGCCTCTCGAGAGTCCGGAACACGATGATCGCAGCGAAGGGACCTCAACACGGAGCTTAAGAAGTGAAGGACCGGATCTACAAAGGTTGTAATCCCTCTCACTTAGTGTTAAAGAGTTTAACATGCTTTTTTTCGCCTAAACTCTAGTTTAAAGATCCGGCTTTGGGTTGTTCGGCACGGCTAAATTTTAAATCGGGCATGGTTGATGTCTCGTAGACCCTTGTGCGCGTGCATAGCAACCCTACAGTTACAACGGACGCAACGTCAACAAAAGACCTCACGGTCAGAGCAAAGCGGAGTGATGGCAAAATCCCAACTCCACCTCAGCATTCGTCTCGATACAGCAGACGCAACATCACCAAAAGGAGCCACGGTAAAATCCCTAGTTCTAAACCTCGACGGTTCACCAGCAACCTAGAGACAACTACGACATTCGTCTCGATACAGCAGACGATATGTCACTACAGCGTCCTTCCTCCAACAGGATTCGGACACGCCCAAGCAAACGAAGCGAAGGCCAAATTCTTATCTGCAGGGTCTTGACGGAAACTCATATAAAACCTGAAAGACCATCGAAGATCATCTCACACCAGCGCGGAGTGGTCACCACCTCGACGTTCGCCTCGATACAGCAGACGATATGTCACTACAGCGTCCTTCCTCTAACAGGATTCGGACACGCCAAAGAAAACGAAGCGAAGGCAATATTCCTAGCTTCAGGGTCTTGACGGCAACTCATATAAAACCTGAAAGACTACCGGAGATCATCCCACACCAGCGCGGAGTGGTCACCACCTCGACGTTCGTCTCGATACAGCAGACGATATGTCACTACAGCGTCCTTCCTCTATCAGGATTCGGACACGCCAAAGCAAACGAAGCGAAGGCCAAATTCCTATCTTCAGGGTCTTGACGGCAACTCATATAAAACCTGAAAGACTATCGGAGATCATCCCACACCAGCGCGGAGTGGTCACCACCTCGACGTTCGTCTCGATACAGCAAACAAGATGTCACTAAGAGCGTTCTTCCTCCATCAGGATTCAGACGCGACAATCAAACAACGGAACCACGGCAAAATCCCTAGTTCCAAACCTCGATGGTTCACCAACAATCTAGAGACAACCGCGACATTCGTCTCGATACAGCAGACGCAATGCCAGCAAACGAAGCGAAGGCCAAATTCCTAGCTTCAGGTTCTTGACGGTAACTCATATAAAACCCGAAAGACCACCGGAGATCATCCCACACCAGCGTGGAGTGGTCACCACCTTGATATTCGTCTCGATACAGCAGACGCAATGCCAGCAAACGAAACGAAGGCCAAATTCCTAGCTTCAGGGTCTTGACGGCAACTCATATAAAACCCGAAAGACCACCAGAGATCACCCCACACCAGCGCGGAGTGGTCACCACCTCAACGTGCGTCTCGATACAGCAGACGAGATGTCACCACAGCGTTCTTCCTCCAGCAGGATTTAGACGCGACAATCAAACAACGGAGCCACGGCAAAATCCCTAGTTCTAAACCTCGACGGTTCACCAACAACCTAGAGACAACCACGACATTCGTCTCGATACAGCAGACACAATGCCAGTAAACGAAGCAAAGGCCAAATTCCTAGCTTCAGGGTCTTGACGGCAACTCATATGAAACCTAAAAGACTATCGGAGATCATCCCACACCAGCGCGGAGTGGTTATGACTCATCGGGGCTCTCCAAAATGAGCCTAACCTCAAGTAAAAAGTGGCATGGCAAAATTCCTAACGCTTGCTCTTCCGACGGTCAAACTGCCTAGGAGGATTGCTTGAAAACGTCTTGTCCAGACCCCGAAGGGATCAGAGACATGACAGTCGCAAGGCTACTCGAACAAGCAAGATTGCCTATCGAGGAATACATCAGCCAACGCGACGGTACGATGGACAAAACCCTAGTACCACAAACCCTAACGGACCTTTGTCGTAAAGAGCAGAGGTTAACTGTGATGTTAGGATATCCTTGCGAGAAATGATCGATTCGTCTCGACTCGTAGGGAAAAGCCTTAGGAAATCGGGATAAGAACCGGTTTCTTAAGCACTGGGGCCCTGCAAGTCGTTCCAAAATGGACTTTTGCATACTATTCACGGGTCACACTCTCCAAAGTCGAATCTCGACAAGGAGGGAAACAACCGATTACGGGTCCTCTCGACTTGTAAGAGGGAAAATTCTCTTGTGAGATCCTTACGACTCTCAAGAGAAAATACACACTTAGAAATCCTCACAATTCCTAAGGAGAAATTACACCTACGGGATCCTCACGACTTGTAGGGAGAAAGAGTCTTTATGAGACCCTCACGGCTCATAAAGTTGAAAAGTCTTAGGTGGCAGATCCTAACCCTGCCTCCTAAACCATCACCGCCCTATAAAGAGGTCAAGATGGATTATCTATAGGCCACATTCCCCGAAGTCAAATATCGACAAGGAGGGAAACAATCACTTATGAGTCCTCTCGACTTGTAAGGGAGAAAATTCTCGTGTGAGATCCTTACGACTCTCAAGAGAAAATACACACTTAGGAATCCTCACGATTCCTAAGGAGAAATTACACCTATTGGATCCTCACGACTCGTAGGGAGAGAGAGTCTTTATGAGACCCTCACGGCACATAAAGTTGAAAAGTCTTAGGTGGCATATCCTAACCCTGTCTCCTAAGCCATCACCGCCCTACAAAGAGGTCAAGATGGATTATCTATAGGCCACATTCCCCGAAGTCAAATATCGACAAGGAGGGAAACAATCACTTATGAGTCCTCTCAACTTGTAAGAGAGAAAATTCTCTTGTGAGATCCTTACGACTCTCAAGAGAAAACACACTTAGAAGTCCTCACGATCCCTAAGGAGAAAATACACCTGCGGGATCCTCTCGACCTGTAGAGAGAAAAAACCTTTTTGAGATCCTTACGGCTCATGAAGATGAAAAAGTCTTAGGCTACAAGGACCCTAAACTTGTATTCTAAGCCCTCAATTCCATGGCCATGCATAACTCTGCACTACTTCACCCGTGTACATACTTACATGGGCAAAGTAGTGGGGGGCACTTATTCCCACCAAAATTTTGGATGAAAACCCGCTCCCAATAATAACAATAAAATAAAATAAAATAAAATAATAATAAAAACTCCACATGAAAAGAATGTAACAAATGCCTCAAAGCTAAGAGTTAAAACATTGTGAAGCAACGCTTCAGATTCTGTACGCTGCGCGTTGCACGCCACGTGTCAAACGCAGACGCGCTAGCGCCAGGTGTGCTGCGCCCTAGACAGCGCACCCCCAATCAGAGCAAAACTTTGTTTTAAAATTCAAAATTTAAAAGTTGAAGCAACTCTTCAGATCCAGCACACTGCGCTGCGCTCCACGTGTCAAACACGGGTGCGCTAGCGCAGTTGCGCTGCGCTCTGCGCTGCGTGCCACGTGTCAAACACGGGTGCGCTAGCGCAGTTGCGCTGCGCGCCACATGTCAGACACATGTGCGCTAGCACAGTTGCGTTGCGCTCTGAGCAGCACAGCGCTCGTAAAGCACGGGTGCGCCAGCGCTGGAACCTAAAAGCTCCCCAACCGTCAGATCAAAGATCTAATAATAATGATATATCATTAATTAATCAGAAACTAAATCTAGTTAAGGAAAGATTCCTCAAAATCTTTCCAAATAACAAGATTGTGCTCTGTAAATCAGAGCACCGTTGGATCAATGATCCAATGGTAAATAAAAATTACCAAAAGACAGAATAAGTTCTGTTATGGAAAGATTTTCTCAGTCTTGTTAAAAACAAGAAGATTGCCTTCTGTAAAACAGAAGCCCTAGGATCAAAGATCCAATGGTGGGGAAACATTCCCAAATCAATCAGAGAAAGATCTCTTAAAACTAATTTAACAAATCATTTGGCCCTATATAAAGGACCCTAGACTTCAAGTCTAAAAGATACAGGACATAAGAAAGAGAGAGAAAAACCCTCTGCAAAAGAAGAGCAAGCCTTTAGAAAAAGAAGATTTTTCTTCATCTTCAACGTAAAGAACTATGTTCTTGAACAACAGAGATGAAACCATCTCGTAAAAAGAAGAACCATCTTCTAAAAAGATCTTAGATCTATAAAAAGACCAAGGTCTTTGATTTAAAAGCAAAAATCAAAAGATCTAATCATAAAGAAAATAATAATAAAAGAAGTATTTTTACTTCATTACAGATCTTTGATATAAAAGGCAGAGCCCTTTTATAAAAAAAAACAAGAACTTTTGTTCTTAGATCTTGAGGCAAAGCCTCCTTAGAAGAATATAAACTTATTCTCTGATCATAAATTTGATCAAATGCGCTCTGCGCTAATGAATAGTGCCTTGCACTCATGAACTGTGCTTCTGCGCTCCTTGGACCGGCGCTCAGGGCCAAAACGCGCCACGTGTCAACCATGTATGCAACTTGCGCTTTGCGCTTCTGAAATAGCGCACGGCGCTCATCATCTGGCGCAAAGCGCCAAGCGCACCACGTGTCACTCACGTGTGTGCTACTCATGCAGAAGCGCAATGCGCTCATCATCTGGCGCTCAGCGCCAAGCGCGCCACGTGTCACTCACTGGTGCGCCATTAAATCAGCGCAAAGCACTCTTAAATTAAAAGCGCTAAGCGCAACACGTATCTTCCTCATGTGCGCTATCCAACAGAAGCGCAATGCGCTCTTTCCTTAGCGCAAAGCGCCTGACTCGCCACGTGGCGCACTGTCAGAACATACTTTGTTCTGATAAATGTTATGCATTCAATACAAGACAAAAATGTTAGAGCCCAATGCTTAGCATTATTAAAAGGGTCAAGCCCAAATAAAGGCTCAATAGCCAGAACAATAAAATGTTCAACTCATATCAACTGAGCCCATATGCTCATAAACCTTTAAACAGACTTTAGTCCCAAATTGGACTATAGATCTCCCAACCAACATTGGTTCAAGGGTATATCTCTGAACTCCTCTGATATTTGTCGTTGTAATCCTTCAACGTCTTTAGAGAGGTGACGGGTCCCGACAACCATACATTTCATAGACTGTGACGTCTTTAAACTGGACTGTGGGGTCCTTAAACTCACGAACTATGATGTCCTTAACCTCGACCATGATGTCTTTAAACTAACATTGGACTGTGGGGTCCTTAAACTCATGGACTATGATGTCCTTAACCTCGACCGTGATGTCTTAAAACTAACAACGGACTGTGGGGTCCCTAAACCTATGGACTATGATGTCCTTAACCTCGACCGTGATGTCTTTAAACTAACATCGGACCATGGAGTCATTAAATCCACGGACTATAATGTCCTTAACCTCGACCGTGATGTCTTAAAACTAACGTTGGACTGTGGGATCCTTAAACTCATGGACTATGATGTCCTTAACCTCAACCGTGATGTCTTAAAACTAACAACGGACTATGGGGTCCCTAAACCCATGGACTATGATGTCCTTAACCTCGACCGTGATGTCTTAAAACTAACATCGGACTGTGAGGTCCTTAAACTCACGGACTATAATGTCCTTAACCTCGACCGTGATGTCTTTAAACTAACATCGGACTGTGAGGTCCTTAAACTCATGGACTATGATGTCCTTAACCTCGAACGTGATGTCTTTAAACTAACATCGGACTGCGGGGTCCTTAAACCCATGGACTATGATGTCCTTGACCTCGACCGCGATGTCTTTAAACTAACATCGGACGGTGGGGTCCTTAAACCCACGGACTATGATATCCTTAACCTCGACCGCGATGTCTTTAAACTAACAATGGACCACCATGTCCCTAAACTGGAAATCGATCGAAATGTCCCTGAACTAAACATTAGAGCCCAAATGCTCTCTTGTTGGATCTAAATGATCCTGTTAAGTTGATCTTAGTCTAGAAATTAGACTAACGTATCCTTAACACACGTTTAAGTTGATCTTAGTCTCAAATTAGGCTAACGTATCCTTAAACCCAACCCCCAAACCCAAATCTAAGAAGATACGGATTTGGACTAATCCACGTCCTACGGGCGACAACGTAAATTAGTCTCCGTATACAATCCACGGGCAACCACAAACAAAACAAACACCCACGACACGATGTGACCATCTGGAGAAGGAGAAAGTTGTTACCGCGATGCGATAACGTAATTAACTGCAGGGGCTTGCGCCTGCAGGGAAGAGCGTCCCCACAAGAAAAAAACCCTCAGATGAGGGGGAATCTGACGAAGTCTGCTACATCGGCCGCATCCGTTTAAACCTTCGATACATGGTGCCATAAATCAACTTGGCATCTTCGGAGAGGTGGACGGATAGCACCAATTAGTATCTGCCCCGAATTTCAGGCAAGACGAACCTACGCGGTCGTGTCTCCATCTTTCGGAGGGGAACACCAACGTTATGATGGCAGTCACACTAGTGGGGGCTGGGTAATCTATAAGCATATCCTTATACAGGTCCCTAGTCGTAGGATTATCGAGACGGGGCATCGATACTCCGGAGTAGAATGGTGTATACGCTTCTCATCCCAGCAGGGTAGATGGTCTGTCCCACAGCCATTAGTACGTCGTACTGGAGATAGTATGCAGGTGCTCGTTAGGTTACGAGTACACCGGATAGGACTCATCGGGAACTGCCGGTTGGTACTATACCTATCGTCAGATAGCAGTTCCCAGGTGACATGAGTAAAGCTTGGTCCGTCGACTTGACACTGCCACTTCGCCTCGAGTGTATTCCTACTGTACTTTGATTACTACCCTACCACGGCTCAAAAGAGTCGTGCAAACAGGTAGTAGTTGGGTGCAGTCCCGAAGCACTTGGAGGCAGTGGCGGTTAGACAGGATTCGTCTCTCCCGGTATTGGGGGTTGATATCGCGCTGTGTCTGGAGAGCCATTACACAAAGTCCCTGGCCAGGGCAAGCGAGATTTACCGGTAGGTGTTCCAGTAGCTTCTCAGGGTGTTCTGGGCTACACTCCGACACGACTTATACCGCTATTAAGGGTCTGACGTTTTCCGCCCCCTAGGCCCGATAGGCGATACTCTTAGACAAATAGACCGGACTGTACGGAGATTGTCACATTCAGGCTCAGTAGGAGTTCGGATGGGTTTTCCTCATCGGCCTTCTTATCGACATCTACCTGGGGACCGTTACGTACAGCTAGTACCGCTTGCGGCCTGTGGTTAAACTCACTGCCAGCGTAGTGTCGAGTCTTTAGAGTCCCACACAGAGAGTTTCTCTGCACTGGGTAAAAGGTGTAGAGGCCGTATGGTTTTACGGCAGGGATACGATCACTTGCGTGCACTTGTGCGCGTATGATGTTTGGGCGGATAATACTAGTGGGCTTTGGTTTAAGCCGGATCCTAGTATTATATTGATGGAATAGTTTTGTCTCTTAGTATTTGTATTCTTCGAAATGCGGATGCGGGTGTGTATGCACGGATGTGAGGAGCAAAGAAGGAGATATCTCATTAGGGTTTTGACCATTGACTTGATTAAAACCATTATGAGGTGGTGGAAAATGTTTACTAATCTTTTTAGTGATAATTGTGTCATGGCTAATTGGGTTTGACCATTTGACCTAATTGACTTTTGTTGACTTAGATATTTTTGTTAAGCACTAGATATTTTGCTCAGCATTAATGGTGACATAATAATGGTCAAATCAAGGTTGCCATCACAATTATCATGATAAAAGATTTGTTTTCTTTTTCCCATGGTTCATAATCTTATTCCCCTTCTCTCTCTTCTTGAGAGCTCCTATGCTTTCTCTCCTCCTTCTTCCTCACTAGAAATCCCTTAAGCTCTCATGTGTTGAGAAAATTAGGGATCTAATAGACAAACAAATCATCATCATACTCTACATCATCTAGGACATCAAGCTTAGCAAACTTGTTGCCCTAGTTACCTCGGTCTTGAGATGGAGCTCGGACTATAGACTCTCGGGTGGATCATCTTCGACTGAAGGAGGCCGTTGAAGAAGCCACGATCCGGATCGACCCATGGAGCCTACGGAGACGAGGTGGACAGCGGAGAAGACCCGAAGGACTTGTAGCATGAGGTATAATCTTCTAGCATAGTTGATAAAATCACTAGTTTGGTTGTTAGCAATGGTTTAGCAAAGATCCTCAAACATAGTCTATGTTACCTTGTGATAAAAATTTGATTTTTACCTTTTCCACCTCCCCGTAAGTACCGGGGTGTGTGACATAGACTTACAATTCAACCATGAACATATACTCTTACTCGTCATCTATATATTCTATATTTTTCATTTCCTTTGCTTTTACTTATCTTTGGGACTTACCGAGCGCTAGTTCACTGACAGGCATTCCACCCACCTTTCTTCTCTTGGAATGTTCATCAGATACGGTCGAGATGGAGTAAGTTGAAGCCACAGAAGAGGACTACAATCAGATCACTGCTCAGGGCTAGCTCCGCTTTATTTTTTCTTCAGTTTATGTATGCCACTTGTTTAGGCATTTTCTTTATTGTATTTACTTTCCAGTATAAACTCGTGTATTTGTAAATTTTGGAAGTTGAATGTAAATAAAACTATTTGTTGAAAAACTTTACAGTCTCCATTTATTCTTGATTTTTGTATTATTATTTCAATACGCTTAATATATTTATTTAGGGAATGACCTTCTCTGGATAAATATGCCGCGAGCTTGCTACGTCACCATTTCCGTATACTGGGAAGCGGGGACTGACAAGTTTTGTTGGTAGCTCATGCAGGTCAGTTCTGCATGAAGCCGTAAACAATATACCACAAGAATTAATAAGTTCAACAAATATTTACATTCCTTGCATTTCAAATTCTTGAATCTATCCTAACTTATCTTTTACATCAAGGTGATGGACTCTCCGAACAACACCAGCACAAACGTCAACGGCAATACTCCACCGCCTACACTACCACCACCACCAACCATTGCAGCTCCTATCAATGAGAAAATGGTACTGCTTGAGGCTATCAAGAGCCTATTAGAAGGTCAGCAGCAGTAGACTGCTATCCTTATGAACCGCCCCGAGCCAGAGGCACCTGGAGTTAAACAGTTTCGGGCCTTACACTCAAAGAACTTCTCGGGTAAGGAGAGCCCACTTGAGACAGAAAAATGGGCTCAAGCAATCGAAGATGATCTGGCAGCAGCTCAAGTGCCAGATATTGCCTGGATGAGAGTTGCTAAGTTGCAATTAACCGATAACGCTGGGGTATGGTGGAAGGCCGAAGAGAGCTGTCTTGCACAACCAATAGAATGGAAAACATTCCGAGACCTCTTCGACGCCAAGTACTTCCTAGAAACTGCCCGCTTTGACATGGAACAACAATTCATCCATTTACAGTAAGGCTCGATGTGGGTCAAGTCGTTGGATGAATAAGATGCTGAGTTTTTAATGCTTAGCAGGTAAAATATTGTCTCAAATTCAATTTTCTGATCTCACTCACTACACTGCTAACACAAGATCGTAACAGGTTCGTTGCACATGTTATTCCCACTGCTGAGATCCGGACACGACGATTTCATTAAGGGTTGGACCCTGAAATCCAAGCTGCACTTGCTGCAGGGGATTTCCCAACCCATGAACTTGCTTTGAAGGTTGCCCGACGCTATGTGGCAGTTGTGAAGAAGAAGGGCGGGTCGCAGACTGCCGGTGTGAAACGTCCTATGTACCGGATCACAGGAGGAGCCTCTTCCAGGCCAGTTTTCAACGGACCATCTCGGAGACCGGTAGGTTCGTTCGCCAACAACAGGCCAGACTTTTCTATCTACTGCAAAAGAACATGGCATCTTGTGAAGAACTATCATAGGTCAAACAACTTGTGTCTGATCTGTGGGTCTTCTACTCACGCCAATGGAGCATGCCCACAAAACCGAGGACCCAACAACCCTCCAGCTAGACCGGCGATCAAGCTCATCCTACCCGGTTAGCCCTACCAGCTCCAACTCGCCGCACCCAGACCACTCAACCCCAACGCCGAGTGTTTAATCAGGCATAGAAGAAAGTGCCGTGATGCCAAGCATTCACTATGTCGGTCGAAGAGGCAGAAGCTACGGGTCAGGTTATCACTGGTAAATCTTTTCCCTATTTTCTTTCAAGTCCTTTCAATTCATAGTCATCTTATATCTGTTATACCTAAACCTATCCCATGCGACTTAAGTACAATCTTAATAGCCTCCCTACATGCACTCGCGCTCTTCGACACTGGAGCATCACGTTGCTTTATGTCGCAACGGTTCGTCCGAACTCATTCGATCCCAGTTAAATCTCTCGTATCCAGCTGGAACGTTAGTTCGGGGAACGGCATTCTAAAAGCAACTTTGGGATACGATCTGTGTCCAGTGGTCGTCTGCAGTCCAGAATTCTATACGGACTTCAAGGTGCTGGACATACCGAACTTTGACGTAGTCTTGGGAATGGACTGGATGGGAACTTTCTTCGCAACCATCGAGTGTCGCCAAAAGAGAGTAGTGTTCGAAATACCAGATCATCCAGTATTCTACTTGAAAAGTGGAGACCGAACCTTGGAACCTAGCATCTACCGAGAAAAACCAAAGAAGGCAGAGATTGTAGTGTTGCAAGCGAAAAATCGAAGCCAGAAGTAGTTCGAGAGTTCGAGGATATATTCCCAGAAGATATATCAAGTTTGCCTCCTGATCGAGCTCTTGAATTAGCATCGATTTACAACCCGGCGCACAACCAGCAATAAAAGCTCCATACCGATTAAGTCCGGAGGGATTGAAGGAGATCCGCATTCAGTTGGATGAACTCCTGAAGAAAGGTTGGATTCGTCCCAGTACTTCAAGCTGGAGATCTCCGGTGCTACTGGTAAAGAAGAAGGAAGGTTTCTACAGGATGTGTGTAATTATCAAGTTCTGAATGAAGTGACAATTAAGAACAAGTATTCACTACCACGCATCGATGACCTTTTCGATCAGTTAAGTATATCTTGTATCTTTTCAAAGCTAGATCTTCATTCAGGATGTCATCAGGTGAAGGTCATGGAGTCCGACATTCTGAAGACGGCATTTAGGACTCGTTATGGTCATTATGAATATCTCGTAATGCCATTTGGAGTGATCAATGCACCTGCCATATTTATGAACCTGATGAACCAAGTTTTCCGAGAGTACCTCGACAGGTTTGTTGTCATCTTCATCGACGACATCCTGATGTATTCAAAGAATCGGAAAGAGCACGCCGGTCACTTATGGATTGTCCTAAAGACATTGTGACAACATCAGCTCTACGCCAAGTACATCTAGTGTGAATTTTGGCTAGATCAAGTCGTATTTCTCGAACATATTGTTTCAGACGAAGGAATCTCTGTGGATCCAGCTATCAGTGAATGGCCGACACCAAAGACGGTGAAAAATATACGAAATTTCTTAGGCTTAGCAGGATACTACTGACGACTCATCGAAGGATTCTCAAAAATCGCAGCACCCATGACCAAGCTCACACGTAAAGACGAAGTATTCGTGTGGTCAGAAGCATGTAAAAAGGCTTTTGTAGAACTCAAGTCAAGATTAACCTCTGCACCTATTATTGTAATAACGGATCAATCTGAAGGATTCGTTGTGCATTGTAATGCGTCCGGTAAAGGATTAGGATGTGTTCTACACTAGCATGGAAAATTTTTAGCTTTCGCATCAAGACAACCAAAGGTTCATGAACGCAACTATCCAACACATGATCTGGAATTGGCGTCAGTGGTCTTCGACTCAAGATCTGGCGCCACTATCTTTTGGGAGAACGAGTAGATATATACACTGACCACAAAAGTCTGAAATATGTATTTACTCAAAAAGAACTCAACATGCGGTAGAGAAGATGGTTAGAACTCATGGCGGACTTCGACATCAACCTACAGTATCATTTTGGAAGGATGAACATAGTTCCCGATGCCCTTAGTGGCCAGCCATTAGTAATGAAACGCACCGCTCAGTGAAAGCTACAACAAGAACTGCATGGATTGGAGATTGAAGTAGTTATGCCAGATAACGCTTCCTTTTTTATGAACTTACAAGTCCAGTCCACTCATGTCAATCAGATCAAGGCAGCTCAAGCAAATGATGCCAAACTACAAAGATCCAAGAACAAGTAAAAAGTGGACTTCGAACCGACTTCATCATCCACGAAGATGGATCCTTGCGATATGGAAGCCGTTTATGCGTGCCAATCGGACCTGTTCGAGAAGAGTTGATGAAAAAAGCTCACGGCACTCCTTATTCTGTACACCCTGGTGGTACGAAAATGTATAAAAATCTACGACAACACTACTGGTGGCATGGAATGAAACACGAAGTAGCAAGGAGCGTAGCCAAGTGTTTGGTGTGTCAACAAGTGAAGGTTGAATATCACAGAACTGCTGGTCTACTTCAGCCATTACCAATCCCAGAATGGAAATGGAAGTATATTACTATGGACTTTGTGACTGCTCTCCCCCATAGCACGAAGGGTAACGATGCAATTTGGGTTATTATGGATCGACTCACCCAGTCGGCTCACTTTATTCCATTCAGAGTTGGCCAGTCAACTGAGACGTTGGCAAGAAAGTACATGGAGGTGAGTAAAAAAATCTAAAGTAAGATATAAAACCTTCAATATGTACCATACTTATACCCATAAACTCATGCAGGAGATTGTGAGATTACATAGATTACCTATTTGCATCATTTTCGATCGTGATACAAAATTCCGATCACAGTTTTGGCAGTCTGCAAGCTAGCCAGGAACGAGTCTGAATTTCAACACGGCGTATCATCCACAAATAGACGGACGGTCTGAGAGAACAATTCAGATCCTGGAAGACATGCTGAGAGCATGTATGTTAGACTTCAGAGGATCGTGGGAAGATCACCTACATGTTGTGGAGTTTTCATACAGCAACAGCTATCAGGCAAGCATTGGAATGACACCTTTTGCAGCACTCTACGACGGAAATGTCGTTCCCCGTTGAGTTAGGACGACGTTGGAGATAGTGAACTCCTCGGGCCAGAGATGATCGTGGCAACTGTAAAGGTAGTCCGCACGATCAGGGAAAATATGTGCATATCCCAGGACCGACAGAAGCATTGGGCAGATGCAAAGCGTCAACATCTGGAGTTCCAACCTGGAGACCATGTATTCCTGAAGATTTCTATAAACAGAGAAGTGATACGTTTTGGCAAAAGGGGTAAGCTAAGTCCAAGATACATAGGACCGTTCGACATACTCGAACGAGTTAGAGAAGTGGCATACCGTTTAGCACTACCACTCTCATTGGAAGGAGTGCACAACATGTTCCACATATTCCAGTTACGACGATATGTGAGCGACCCTAACCACAAACTTGATCACTCAGAGCTCACAGTACAAACCGACTTAACCTGCGAGCAACACCCAGTTGAGATCCTGGACCAAAAAGTGAACATTACGGAACAAAGAGGTAAACTTAGTTCGAGTAATGTGGAGAAAGGATTCGCCAGGAGAATCAACTTGGGAAAGATAAAAAGATATGCGTACATGATACCCTTACCTTTTTAAAAATTAGTCCCTATGTAATTGTAAATTTCGAGGACGAAATTTTTATAAGGAGGGTAGAATGTAACGACACTGAAATCACTGTACAGAAATTTCTTGTATTTCACAGTAAAGAGTATTACAGTCTGTGTAAGAGTTAAAAATTACTTTTGTTAAATAAAAGCATGAAGCAACTTGTAGTTCACTGGTAAAGCCTCTACACTGCTGCGACATAGCTTGTGTGTTCGAATCCTATCGACCCAATTATTTTTTAGATTTTTTCTTTTTAATTTTTAGGAAGCCCAAGAGTTGCACGAGCAATACACGGAGAAACGAAAAGTTTCATAAAAATCAAATATGCGCAAAATGGAGTAAACACAAATATACACACGTAGCACAAATCTCGGGGCAAGGCCCCAAGATCCGACCGTGTTTATCGCCGAAAACAGAGACGAAACCGCGTAGGTCGTCTTGCCTGAATTTAGGGACAGATGCTATTTGGTTTAATCTGTCTACCTCTCCGAAGATGCCAAGTTGATTTATGGCACGGTGTATCGAAGATTTAAATAGATGCGGCCGTTGTAGAAGATTTCGTCAGATTCCCCCTCGTTTGCGAGGGGTTTTTTATTATGGGGACGCTCTTCCCTACAGGCGCAAGCCCCTGCAGTTAATTACGTTACCGTGTAGCGATAACCACTTTCTCCTGCTCCAGATGTTCACTTCGTGTTGTGTATGTTTGTTTTATTTTTTGGTTGCCCATGGATTGTATACAGAGACTAATTTATGTTGTCACCCGTAGGGCGGGGATTAATCCAAATCCGTATTTTCTTAGATTTAGGTTTGGGTTGGTTTAAGGATCGTTAATCTCGTTTGAGATTAAGATCAACTTAAATATTTGTTAAGTATACGTTGTCTAATTTTAGACTAAGATCTACACAACAAGGTTCTAGGATCATTTAGATCCAATGATAGAGCATTTGGGCTCTATCGTCTTAGTTTAGGGACGTTGCGGTCCATTGGGTTTAAGGACATCATAGTCCATAGAGTTTAAGAACTTCATAGTCCATAGAGTTTAGTTTAGGGACGTTGCGGTCCATTGGGTTTAAGGACATCATAGTCCGTGTTTAAAGACATCATAGTCTATAGGGTTTAAAGACATCATAGTCTGTGTTTAAAGACATCATAGTATGTAGGGTTTAAAGACATCATAGTTTATGGGGTTTAAAGACATCATAGTCTGTAGGGTTTTGGTTTAACAGTTTGGGGATGCACCAAAAGTTATTGGTTATTGGGACCCTCCATCTCTCTGAAAACGTTGAAGAATTACAACGACATGTATCAGAGGTATGAAGAGATGTACCCTTGAACCAGATTTCAGATTAAGGAGTCATCAGTCATGAGCATGGAGGCTCGGTTTATTTAGAGATTTAATCTCAGGAAAGACTTAGCCAATCCGGAGTTTGAAGATGGCCTCTTATAGTGTTAGACACTGGTATATGCTCAGCGCTCACGTGCTCCCACGTGAGGCCTTATAGTAGTGTTGAACACTAAGAATTTGAGGCGTTCACGTGGGGTCACATGAGGCGCTTGGAGTAGTGTTAAACACTAAAAGTTGAGGCGCTCACGTGGGGTCACGTGAGGCGCTTAAAGCAGTGTTAAACACTAAAAATTTGAGGCGCTCACGTGGGGTCACGTGAGGCGCTTGAAGTAGTGTTAAACACTAAAAGTTGGGGGTCACGTGTGGCACGTAAGGCGCTTACCGTTGGGCACTGCCTCTTTGATTTTCTTATTCTTTTACAAGTGCTAAGCACTGTCAGGGGTCACGTGGGATCACGTGAGGCGCCCCAAAAATAGAGTTTATTCTCTTTTCTCTTTATAAGTGTTAAGCACTTCTCAGGGGTCAGGTGGGGTCACGTGAGGCGCCCCAAAAATAGGATTTATTCCCTTTTCTCTTTTATAAATGCTGGGCACTTCTCAGGGGTCATGTGGAGTCACGTGACTAGATCTCAGTCTTTCCTTTTTTGTTCCTCAAAGGTGCTCACGTGGGAACACGTGAGCTTTTATTGTGTAGGATTGAACACTAATATGCATGGAGCTCTTGATCTGAGTTTTGTGAATTTCGGGTCCCTTATTTTTTATAAGAATTAAATTCTTCTATAGGTTTAAACCCAAGTTTTATCAGAGGAATTAAATTCCTATATCATTTGGTAAGAATTAAATTCTTTGAACTTAGTTCTTTCCCCTAGGTTTGAATCTACATAACAGAATCTCCCCAATGAGAATTAAATTCTCAACTTGTGGGGGGATATGCTTCTGTAGATTGTTCATACCATAATATTGTATTATTATATTCCCCATTCTTATTCTTTTTATAAATAAACAGGTGCTTTTGACCCATGTCTGCTACTTAGTTACAGGTTACAGGTTCGTGGATCTAAAACAGTGAAAACAATGAAAGACGATGTAAAAGTGAGACTTTGACCAATAAACAGAAGACTCTTGATCAAGCCTACATAAAGATCAGTTCACAAAGCAAGGTTCAAGACGTCGACACAAAGCCACAGTTAAAGTCCACAACAATGTTCACTGGAAAATCTGGAAGAGAACGAGAAACCAATATGAGAAAAGACATACAGAAACAGGAAGCACATGTCAATAAGAGCCAACACTAAAAAGATGAAAAGTCAAACTCTTCTTTTGGCCGTAGAACCGCAGCCAAACCTGGCCTCGGGCCGCGGTTCCGCGGCCGGGTTATGCCCGTGTCGGCGCGAAGTTTTATGGCGGTGCGCGTATTGTTGACTAGGTCTTTTATTAGGGGTATTTTTGTAATAGCAGATGTGCGAGTCATTGTAACCCTAGGGTTTCCTATCCTCTATAAATAGGAACTCTAAATCATTGTAAAGGCTATGCCTCCTTTCATTAATAAATTTTAGAATTCTTTTGGAGTGCCTCTTTTCAATTCATGAATTCAGATCTGACAACCCTGTGTTGATGTTTGGAAAGAGCCATCTGTAAGTAGTTTTATTTAATTGCTCTAGTTTAGATTTTAATTCCTTGCCTTAGATGTTAGCTTTGGGGAAGGTTTTTGAGAGATGAGATCTCTCATCCCTTTCATACCCATCACATATAATCTATAGGACTCCATGCATACACGCACACACCGCGCCCTACGGCACCCTATCCCTCGAGGTAGCGGTGATACCGTAGTATAAAGGCCCGGTTGCGCGTGTTTTCCATGGAGATTAGGGTAAGGATCTCTAGAGGAAGGACAAGAATCTAGAGGAAGGAACACCTTCCCGAATGATTCTAATCCCTTTTATTGATAATTACCATAACACCTAATTAGATCTTCATATGGGTATAGAAAGCGGTGAGATTTATAGACTTCCCAAACTTAACCTAGACCTAACCATTGTTAGTGTATATGCCCTAGAGGCCATTACTGTATCATACTAGTTTGTATATTACTTGATGGAAGCTTGGGATATTCACAGTTGTATATACAATCTTGCTCGAAATGGTAGTATGCTACTTGGTTTGTCTCTGCTTTAATATGTGCATGTGTTTCTTTTAGCATATTGCTGATATACATATTAGTGGAGCCCTTAGGATCTTTGCTTGATTACCAGCGTTGTGATGGCGCTCACACTCGTGGGAGCTGGGTGATCTATAAGCACATCCTTATACAGGTCCCTAGTCGTTGGACTATCGAGACAGGGCATCGATACTCCGGAGTATACTAGCGTATGCGCTTCTCATCCCAGTGTGGGAGACGGTCTGTCCCACAGCTGTTAGTACGTCGTACTTGAGATAGTATGCGGGTGCTCGTTAGGTTACGAGTACACTGGACAGGACTCGTAGGGGACTGTTGGTTGGTATTATACCTATCGTCAGTTATCAGTTCCCAGGTGACATGAGTACAGCTTAGTCCGCTGACTTGACACTGTCACTTCGCCTCGAGTGTGTTCCCACTGCACTTTGATTACTACCCTACCATGGCTCAAAGGAGTCGTGCAAAAAGGTAGTTTTTAGGTGCAGTCCCGAAGCACTTGGAGGCAGTGATGGTTAGACAGGATTCGTCTCTTCCGGTATTGGGGGTTGACATTGCGCTGTGTCCAAGAGAGCCATTACATGAGTAGTCCCTGGCCAGGGCAAGCGAGATATACTGGTAGGTTTCCAGTGTTATCTCAGGGTGTTCTGGGCTTCACTCCGACACGACTTATACCGCTATTAGGGGACTGACGTTCACCGCCCCCCTAGGCCCGCCATGCGATGTATCAGACGAACAGACCGGACTGTACAGAGATTGTCACATACAGGCTCAGTAGGAGTTCAGATGGGGTTCACCTCGTCAATCTTCTTATCGACATCTACCTGGGGACCGTTACGTACAGCTAGTGCCGCTTGCGGTCTGTGGTTAAACCCACTGCCAGCGTAGTGTCGAGTCTTTAGAGTCCCACACAGAGACTATTCGCCTTTAGGCAAAATGAGTAGAGGTCGCATGGTTTTGCGACAGGGTTCGTTCGCATCCACGCACTTGTGCACGTTTGCTGTCCGGACAGTTTATACTAGCGGGCTTTGGTTTAAGCCGGATCCTGGTATATGTTTTGGGATTGGTTTTTCTCATTGTGTTCGTGTTCCTCGGATCACGAATGCGGGTGCGTATGCACAGTTGCTTGAGACAGAGGGAGAGGACCTTGATTAGGGTTAATGGCTATTGTCATTTTATTAACCCTAATGTTTATGTGTGTATTATTGTTAATTGGTATTAGTTTAATAATTAAGCATGGTTATGGTTGTTGACCATTTGACCTTATTGACTTGTTGACCTTGGTTGACACTTTGACCATCATCATTTCATTTGGAAGATGCTCTTTGATCCTTGCAATTTGCATTTAAAATGAAATGATAATGGTCATGTCTTGATTAAGCCATGACAATTATCTTACTAATTATCTAATTAAATTAATACACATATATTAGTGAGAATGAATTATTCCATTCTCATTCTATCATTTCATTTCTCTCTCTTGTTCTTCCTCTCCCTCAAGCTCTCCCCTCTCATGTGTTGAGAAACACTTGAGCTTGAGAAAAACCCTCTCTTGATCATCTCTACTCTCATCTAGGGTTCAAGGATTAGCACTTCTTGCACCCTAGTTACTTCTAGCTTGGAGTTGAAGCCAAAGGTTGAGGCTTTCGGGTGGATCTTTCTTCGGCGTGAAAAGACGATCAAGGTGACCTCCTTCCACCACTCCAAGGACCAAGGAGAGAAGGACTTAAAGCCCAAGGTATAACCTTTCTAGAACTTAGCTAGTTACTAGTTAGCTTTAGCAAGTTTTTGTTTAGCAAAGATCCTTAAAGTCTGGTCCATGTTGCCTATAGTTGATAAAAATCCGATTTTTATTCCGTTTTCCGCCTCCCCGTAAGCACCGGGGTGGGCAACGTGGACTTACAGTGGTATCAGAGCCTAACTAAACATAAACTAGCTAGATAGTAGAGTATATCGAAGTTCGAAACGGAAAAATCGAAAAACCAAGTTTTCAAAACCCTAGTTTTCTGTTAAATTTTTTTCTGGTCAAAACAAAATTTGTTATACACCAAAAATCATCTCAGGGTTCTGTGAAGAAAGTCACCAAAAACGATCCAGTAACTCGACCAAGGCGCCGCGGTTCCGCGGCAATAGCAAGCTATTGCCGCGCAACCGCGGCCATCTAAGCTGATCTCTGGGTCGAGTTTGGTGCACTGTTTTTCTGGCTTGGTTTTAGGATTTTTAAGATGGTTTTTATGTGCCCAGATTTTCCAGAATAGAAATTTATTTTTGGGGGCCTATAAATCCGTATTTTTTTCGAACTTCAATACACTTTGACTATAAAGGTTATATCTGTGATGTTTGCATGTATTGAACGTCGGCTAATCGCTATATGTCGATTAGTCGGGGTTATACATATCTGTGGTCTGTGATTGATGATGGTTTGTGTATATGAATGGGTTGGATTGTCGCGGGTGAATAGCCGGGGTGGATGTGAGATGAGTGTTATTTCTCTTTCATTCATTTGTAATATGTAAATTGATGTAATATTATTATTTGTTTGGCCGCACAACCGGATCGGGGTTGTAGCCGTCATTGTATAATTATTTTTACTGTTTTTGCTCCTAGGATAGACCCATGGAGGGATGCACAAACTACCGGGTATCTTGAAGTGCCGAGTGGCCTACTCACGGCGTTGAGGGAGGTTGCTTCGCTTCGGGTACTTGGCGGGTAGTTTGCCGCACCCGTAGGGGTCTTGGGTGGGGTATTGGCTATTCACCGCGACCGTGTAATCCGCTTTTCGTTGCAGGCTCGAACGGATTGCGGATTCCTAGTATATCCAATGTATTCATCTGTGATCTGTAATGTCTATCATTGCTATATATTTATATATAATAACTATTTAGGCGTTGCTTATGTTTTACAGCCGCGCTAGCCCAGCCCCCGCTCTGTCGTTAGTTAAGTAACCTAACGGGTGATGACGGGGCCCCGTGGTGAATGCGAATGGCATAAGCGTACGTCATATTTTGGTTGTTTTCTGCAATGGAAGGATTAAATGATGGGACGCATTAAAAGAACTAATGCAAGAAAATAAACCAAGTAAAAGTCGATTGGAACACTTTGAAAACCACTCGGTTCTTTTCAAAACTAAACTTTTAAACGCGGAGCTTGAACCACTCCTTTTAAAAGCTATCTCGTTCCATCGATTATATCAAGTTCACTACGTTCACGGTTTCGCCAAAACCATCCGTAGCCCTCCATCATTTCAGTTAAATATTCGGTAGTATTCAAGCTATGTATTTTGACCTCATGCCAAGGCATAGTGATTGGTAGCTGCCGGATATTTATCTGTTGCATAGATAGAATGCGTTGGTTTGAGACAGTCGTACTGTCATTTTGGCCTACGTCAAGGGTAGGTACGGGTGGGTTCAAATTAACCAGGATAATGATGGGAAGAACTTGACATGTGACTTATGACATTTTGACCTCACGCCAAGGTCATAAGAGCATGGGGCAAAAATCCACATCGGGAGTTTCATAAGTACTGAAACTTGCTAGCGCTGCATACCATTTGGAGTGTGATAATTCTGGTAGGATTCCTTCTGTTTTATCACGCGATGATATTTGGATCCCGATCCTACTGTGAGTATATGCTACTCCTCGGGAAAACTCTCACTTAACGATCAATGCTATAAACCTAGTAGGTGTCTAGAAAGGTGTTAGCGGGGCTACGCCCACAGGGAAAAGAGGTTACTTAATTAAGAAACTTCGCGAAAGCGTTGGAAAACCTCCCTCGAAGTACCGACACTGGCCTGGCTGAACGGTTAAGAAAGTATTGTACGGTGAGAGTGATCCTGACTAATCCTTTCTTTACGGTTTGAGAAGGGATTCGAGAGACAGTGGGAGCCATCCAGTTTAGACAAATTAAAAACCACTCTAAACTTGCAAGAGCATCATGCTAAAGTGTTTCTTTTCTCTCTCCTAATTGCAGCGACGATTCAACATGACCGGACTTAAGTTAT
This sequence comes from Agapanthus africanus, assembly GCA_030015575.1. Taxonomy (NCBI): domain Eukaryota; kingdom Viridiplantae; phylum Streptophyta; class Magnoliopsida; order Asparagales; family Amaryllidaceae; genus Agapanthus; species Agapanthus africanus. The sequence continues at coordinate 16,230,679 of JASDDO010000014.1, forward strand.
TACTAGATAAAAACATATTGACAGGGCCAAACTACAAAGATTGGCTCAGGAATGTCAAGATGGCAATCACTTATGACAAGTTGGGGTATGTCCTTACCACAAAAGCTCCCCCTGTCCCAGGTCCCACCTCCAGCGTCGCGAATAAGGAAATCCGTAAGACATGGGAGTTAGATTGCGTAAAGGCCAAATGCCTCGTATTAGCCTCGATGGACAACGAACATCAGAGGAGGCACGAGAATATAGACCTTGAGTCCATATTTCTCCATACAAAAGAACTGTATGGAGAGCAGTCTCGTATCGCAAGATACGAAGTGTCGAAGAAGCTATTTTCGGCAAGGTTGGCCGTCGGATCATCGGTAGCGGAACACGTGCTTAAGATGATTGGCTACATTGAGGAGCTCGCGGACCTTGGGACCACGTTGGAAAATGAACTCTATACTGATTTGATTCTCCAGTCCCTTCCTTCCACTTACGCCCAGTTTATTCTTAACTTCAACATGCAAGAAAGGAGGTAGAACTTTCCGAACTTCTGAACATGTTGAGGAGTGCTGAGGGCACCCTACAGAAAGGTAGGGAGACATCCACTTTGTTTGTAGGAGGATCTTCCTCTTCTAGATCCAGGACGAAAGCCAAGGGTAAGAAGAAGAAAGCCCCCGCCAAACCAAGAGGCGGTGTCAGTAAAGTGGATACGAAGGGAAAAGGAAAAGCAACAAAGATAGCGGGAAAGCTGGTGGGAAAGGAAGAATGCTTCTATTGTCATAAAAGTGGTCACTGGAAACAGGATTGCAAGGCTTGGAAAGCCAGAACACAGGATTTGAAGCGAGTTGCAGCTTCAGCTTCAGGTGTGTATGTTATTGAAAACTGTCTATCAATAAACTCTACTTCCTGGGTATTGGATACCGGATCAGGATCTCATATCTGTAATTCTTTGCAGGCGTTGAGAAAGCGTAGAGTTTTGAAGGCAGGTGACGTGACCCTCAGAGTTGCGAACGGTGCTAGCATGGATGCTGAGGCCATGGGGGACTATCACCTGGGATTGTCAGATGGACATTTTTTGGTTTTGCGTAGTTGTTATTATGTACCAAATGCAACCTGTAATATCATTTCTGTATCTTTATTATCTAAAGAAGGTTATGAATTTGCATTTGTAAGTAATGTAGTGAACATTCACCTTAATCAAGTTTTGATTGGGTCAGGTACATTGAACAACGGTATATACGTGTTAAACCAACCACAGATTTTCAATGTCCAGAATACACACAAAAGAAAGTCTCCAGAAATCAATAAAACTTTCTTATGGCATTGTAGACTGGGTCACATCAATGAGAGAAGGTTGACCAAGTTACATGCAGAAGGATATTTGGATCCGTTCGAATATCAATCGTATGCAACTTGTCAATCCTGTCTCAAGGGAAAGATGACAAAGACTCCGTTCACTGGACACGGCGTAAGAGCGAGAGAGCTCTTGGGACTCGTACACAGCGACGTGTGCGGTCCAATGTCTATACATGCGCGAAGCGGTTATTCTTACTTCATTACTTTTACGGATGATTTCTCAAGGTTCGGACATGTCTTCTTAATGAAGCATAAATCCGAAGCTTTTGATAAGTTCCAAGAATATAAGAATGAAGTAGAAAAACAAACAGGCAAAAGTATCAAGGCACTGAGATCTGATCGAGGTGGTGAATACTTGAGTGCCGAGTTCCTGTATTACTTAAAAGAGAATGGAATAATCTCTCAGCTTACTCCTCCATACACTCCGCAACATAACGGTGTATCGGAGAGACGGAACCGAACCCTATTGGATATGGTACGGTCCATGATGAGTAACGCTGAGTTGCCGCGATCGTTCTGGGGATATGCGCTAGAATCAGCAGCATACCTTTTGAACCGAGTTCCTACTAAGACTGTGCCTACCACACCATATGAGTTATGGAGTAGGAAGAAACCCTATCTTCAATACCTGAGGATTTGGGGATGTCCAGCTTATGTCAAAAAGTAGCATACGGACAAGCTCGAGGCACGCTCAGTACTGTGCAAGTTTGTGGGATACCCAAAGAACTCCAGGGGGTATCTTTTCTATTATGCAGAGGAACAAAAAGTCCTTGTTTCTCGTAATGCCCATTTTCTGGAACATCAGTTCTTAGAAAAAGAAATAAGTGGGAGCGCAATAGAACTAGAAGAAATTCCAGAACCACAAGCTATTACTGAAAGCTTAGTAGAACCAGAGGGTTCGAAAAATCAGGACATTCCCATGCCACTCCGCAGGAGTAGTAGGCAATCTCATCCGCCCGAGAGATACTACGGTTTTCTCATTGACGGGGATAGAGAGGATTGCATCATAGACTGTGATGAGCCTACTAGCTTCCAGCAGGCCATTCTGAGTGTCGACTCGGTAAAATGGCTGGATGCAATGCGGACCGAAATGGAGTCCATGTACACCAACAAAGTATGGACGTTGGACATTGCTCCAGATGGGGTAAAAACCGTAGGATGCAAGTGGATCTTCAAAAGGAAGATTGGTGTAGATGGACAGGTTGAGACCTATAAAGCTAGACTGGTAGCAAAGGGTTTTCGTCAGCGACCTGGTTTGGACTACGACGAAACCTTTTCTCCAGTAGCTATGCTGAAATCCATTCGGATCCTTCTTGCCATTGCTGCCTTCCACGATTATGAGATTTGGCAGATGGACGTAAAGACAGCTTTTCTAAATGGACATTTAGAAGAGTGTGTCTATATGGATCAGCCAGAGGGTTTCATTCAGAGTGGGAGCAGCGGAAAGGTGTGCAAGTTGCTTAAGTCCATTTATGGACTAAAGCAGGCATCGCGGAGTTGGAACATCTGTTTTGATGAGACGATCAAGGAATTTGGCTTTATCAAAAATCCAGATGAACCATGCATCTATTGTAGATTTGTAGCGAGAACTGTAGTATTCCTCGTTTTATACGTGGATGACATTCTCTTAATAGAAAATGACATTCCTATGCTACAATCTGTCAAGGGGTTCTTGTCACACAGGTTCTCCATGAAAGACCTGGGTGATGCCTCATACATTCTGGGTATCCGGATCTACCGTGACAGATCCAAGAGGATATTAGGACTTTCGCAGTCCAGGTACATCGACGCCATACTGAAGAGATTCAGTATGGAAGATTCCAAGCGCGGTAATCTACCGGCTTGTCACGGGATCACCCTCTCCAAAGAGATGTCTCCCAAGAATGATTTGGAGAGGGATCGCATGTCTATTATACCCTACGCTTCTGCGGTAGGCTCTATAATGTATGTGATGTTGTGTACCAGACCGGATGTGGCTTATGCACTGAGTGTGGTAAGCAGGTATCAGTCAAACCCTGGGGAGAAACATTGGATAGCAGTAAAGAACATTCTCAAGTACCTGAGAAGGACTAAGGAGATGTTCTTGGTGTATGGCGGAAAAGACCTGCAGATTGAGGCCTTTGCTGACTCCAGCTTCCAGAGTGACAAGGATGATTCCAAGTCCATGTCGGGTTTTGTCTTCACCCTCAATGGAGGGGCGGTGTGTTGGAAGAGCTCCAAACAGGAAACCGTTGCTGACTCGACGATGGAAGCGGAATACATCGCTGCATCTGATGCCGCAAAAGAAGCTGTCTGGATGAGGAAGTTCTTGAGAGAACTTCAGGTGGTTCCGTCCATTGTTGACCCAATACCTCTGTATTGCGACAACAACGGGGCTATAGCTTTAGCGAAGGAACCCAGGTCCCATCAGAAATCCAGACACATCTTAAGGCGGTATCACCTGATCAGGGAGATCGTAGGTCGCCAGGAGATCGAGGTCCGGAGAGTTGCATCAGAGGATAACACAGCAGATCCATTCACCAAGGCCTTGCCCCAGACTCAGTTCGAGGGGCTGATCGAGATGATAGGTCTTCGATACGCCAGTACATGGCCTTAGTACAAGTGGGAGATTGTTAGTGTATATGCCCTAGAGGCCATTACTGTATCATACTAGTTTGTATATTACTTGATGGAAGCTTGGGATATTCACAGTTGTATATACAATCTTGCTCGAAATGGTAGTATGCTACTTGGTTTGTCTCTGCTTTAATATGTGCATATGTTTCTTTTAGCATATTGCTGATATACATATTAGTGGAGCCCTTAGGATCTTTGCTTGATTACCAGCATTATGATGGCGCTCACACTCGTGGGAGCTGGGTGATCTATAAGCACATCCTTATACAGGTCCCTAGTCGTTGGACTATCGAGACAGGGCATCGATACTCCGGAGTAGACTAGCGTATGCGCTTCTCATCCCAGTGTGGGAGACGGTCTGTCCCACAGTCGTCAGTACGTCGTACTTGAGATAGTATGCGGGTGCTCGTTAGGTTACGAGTACACTGGACAGGACTCGTAGGGGACTGTTGGTTGGTATTATACCTATCGTCAGTTATCAGTTCCCAGGTGACATGAATACAGCTTAGTCCGCTGACTTGACACTGTCACTTCGCCTCGAGTGTGTTCCCACTGCACTTTGATTACTACCCTACCACGGCTCAAAGGAGTCGTGCAAATAGGTAGTTTTTGGGTGCAGTCCCGAAGCACTTGGAGGCAGTGACGGTTAGACAGGATTCGTCTCTCCCGGTATTGGGGGTTGACATCGCGCTGTGTCCAGGAGAGCCATTACACGAGTAGTCTCTGGCCAGGGCAAGCGAGATATACTGGTAGGTTTCCAGTGTTATCTCAGGGTGTTCTGGGCTTCACTCCGACACGACTTATACCGCTATTAGGGGACTGACGTTCACCGCCCCCCTAGGCCCGCCATGCGATGTATCAGACGAACAGACCGGACTGTACAGAGATTGTCACATACAGGCTCAGTAGGAGTTCAGATGGGGTTCACCTCGTCAGTCTTCTTATCGACATCTACCTGGGGACCGTTACGTACAGCTAGTGCCGCTTGCGGTCTGTGGTTAAACCCACTGCCAGCGTAGTGTCGAGTCTTTAGAGTCCCACACGGAGAGCTATTCGCCTTTAGGCAAAATGAGTAGAGGTCGCATGGTTTTGCGACAGGGTTCGTTCGCATCCGCGCACTTGTGCATGTTTGCTGTCCGGACAGTTTATACTAGCGGGCTTTGGTTTAAGCCGGATCCTAGTATATGTTTTGGGATTGGTTTTTCTCATTGTGTTCGTGTTCCTCGAATCACGAATGCAGGTGCGTATGCACAGTTGCTTGAGACAGAGGGAGAGGACCTTGATTAGGGTTAATGGCTATTGTCATTTTATTAACCCTAATGTTTATGTGTGTATTATTGTTAATTGGTATTAGTTTAATAATTGAGCATGGTTATGGTTGTTGACCATTTGACCTTATTGACTTGTTGACCTTGGTTGACACTTTGACCATCATCATTTCATTTGGAAGATGCTCTTTGATCCTTGCAATTTGCATTTAAAATGAAATGATAATGGTCATGTCTTGATTAAGCCATGATAATTATCTTACTAATTATCTAATTAAATTAATACACATATATTAGTGAGAATGAATTATTCCATTCTCATTCTATCATTTCATTTCTCTCTCTTGTTCTTCCTCTCCCTCAAGCTCTCCCCTCTCATGTGTTGAGAAACACTTGAGCTTGAGAAAAACCCTCTCTTGATCATCTCTACTCTCATCTAGGGTTCAAGGATTAGCACTTCTTGCACCCTAGTTACTTCTAGCTTGGAGTTGAAGCCAAAGGTTGAGGCTTTCGGGTGGATCTTTCTTCGGCGTGAGAAGACGATCAAGGTGACCTCCTTCCACCACTCCAAGGACCAAGGAGAGAAGGACTTAAAGCCCAAGGTATAACCTTTCTAGAACTTAGCTAGTTACTAGTTAGCTTTAGCAAGTTTTTGTTTAGCAAAGATCCTTAAAGTCTAGTCCATGTTGCCTATAGTTGATAAAAATCCGATTTTTATTCCGTTTTCCGCCTCCCCGTAAGCACCGGGGTGGGCAACGTGGACTTACAACCCTAGAAAGAGTTAGATATAAATTAATTTAGTTTTTAGATTTAATAATCAATCCGGCTCCCGTCGGAATTAACTCGTAAGAGCGATTAGGAAATTCACAACATCCCTGTGGACCGACCCGTACTCACCGGCTAGCTACATGCGACGCCATTCTTGATTGCGGTAATTATATTTTTGAGACAAATCATAGATCTCAACTAGAGGAAGAACTAAGTTCTTTGAGAAGATTTAAACTCTTGGTTTGATAATTAAATTCTCTTTTGTTTTTCTTACCAAGGGTTTTTCCTTCCTGTTTTCTGTATTTTTGAAATTGAAATTTATGGGGGGGTTTCTCTGTGCAAGACTTGAAGTCTTGGGTCCTTTATATAGGGGAGGCTGATTTGTTGATTCAGTTAAGGAAATCTCTCATTAAGAGATTTCTTAATTGCTTTGAAGAATTTATCCACCGTTGAATCTTTGATCCAAGGACTTTTGTTTTACAGAAGACATTTCTCTTGTTTTTAACAAGATTGGGAAAATATTTTCCCATACAGAACTTATTCTGTATCTTGGTGATTTGGATCTTTGATCCAACGGTGCTCTGTTTTACAGAGCACAATCTTTCTTGTTTAGAAAGATTGGGGAAAATATTTCCAAAATAGGGTTCTGATCCCTTTTATATAGAATTTAATTCTATCGGCTCAGGAATCCTCACGTGTAGCACATGACCCAGCATCACGTGTTGGCACGTGATGCGCCTTCTGGCCTGCTATTTGTTTCAGTCATATTTGTTAAGTGCTTATAATTTTGGCTCCAAGGCGCATCATGTATAGGCACGTGATGCTCCCTTTAGGGAATTTCCCCATTGCTTTTTTATTTATTATTTATTTTTCCAAAGGGAACAAATGCCCCCACAGCGTTGTTCTCACGTGGCTTGCACGTGAGTGCAACGTTGTCACCTTTACAGCCGTTGGATTGCCTAGGGGAACGGGGAAGTGAACCACCCTTTGTCATGTCTTATAAATGCCAGGGTTTGGCTTTTGGGAAGCCACTGCTCTTTCATCTTCTTCCTTCTTTATTTTCTTTGAGAATTTAATTCTCCTCTTCAGAGCTTAGTTCTCTGCCATTGCAATTCCAGAGTTAAACTCTGTTTGGAAAAAGAGACCCATTTTAGGTAAAGATCTTGAATATCATGAAAACCCTTTTCTTTAAAGAAAACCTCTGGATTTTAAATCCATCATGAGAGCTTTTCTCTCCTTTGAAACTCATCTCTCAGAGATCCAAAGATATGATCTTTGAGTAATAACTCTCAACGCTTTGGGCATTCCTCCTCTGACCTTCAATGATTCATGGCATTTGATTTCCTTTCTAAGGGGGTTTCTGGAATTTAATTCCATTGCATAAAAAGAATTTAATTCCTCACTAAAGAGCTTTGCTCTAAAGATCAATAGGACCCCTCGGGAATTTCCTTCCCTGATGTTCTTGAGCACATTTCATAGGGTTGCACAATTTTTAAAAATGTTGGATGTTTTAATAGTTTTTTTTAGGATGTTAAGAGTTGTTTAAACTCTCGTGTCCGTTTCAATAAGCATTTTCTTGATCAGTTTGATCGCTAAACTCTTACTGATTTTTCTTTTCAGACACTATGGCCGCTCATCTGTATGATCTTGACGAAATTATTTCTTATGAAGACATTCGCATACAAGGTCGTTGTCAAAACCAGGAGTTTACAAACGCCCAATACGCTGAGATTATGAGTCGCTTTAATGAATATAACGGTCGACTGCTTCCTCGTTGCTCCGCTCTTTTGAAGATTATCGTGGGAGCGATTTGGGAGGCACTTCCTGGATTTTACGAAGCCATGCCGCTTAAGGCACTGGATGATGCCGAAGACAAGGTGCACTCAGTATATCTAATGGGCCTGATCTCGAAGAGGCGACGAGATAATCTTGTTGGTATCTTGCACCAAATTTTCCAACAGACGACGATAATCTTTGCCTATCAGATGACGGACGACATCAGCGAGGATCCTAACGCTTGCATTCGTGAGAGGATGCACACGAAAATGGTCAAAGAGGCCAGAAGCATTTTAGACGGCCTTACTTCTGAATTCCTCAATCCATGTCCCGGATTTAGTGTTTTACCATTGTAAACATTTTAATAATGTTTTGTTTTACTATTTTCATCAATGCAAGAATTTTCTGATGTATGAATAACAAATTTTTCCTTTCTATGCATTTATTTTATGTATTAATCCTTTTCGCACATGCATGAGTGGGTACGCTTCGAACACTTAATTGGATGCGAATCAAATATTCTCTTTACTGCCTTGCATAGTATGTGGTTGACGTCCATGGGTTATGCCTTTTTGTTTTGACTTGACACAAAGTAGTTTACGTACTCTTGAGTAGCACCTCCATTTCAGTGGTATGTAACTTTGCAAGTATGGCCTGTAGATGGTCTATCTTGACCTCCCTACAAGGCAATGATGGATTAGGAGCCGGGGTTAAGATCTACCACCTAAGACTTTTCAACTTTACGAGCCGTAAGGGTCTCATAAAGACTTTTCTCCCTACGAGTCGAGGGGATCCCGTAGGTTTATTTTCTCTTTAGGAGTCGTGAGGATTCCTAATTGTGTTTTCTCTTGAGAGTCCTAAGGATCTCATAAGAGAATTTTCCTCCTTACAAGTCGAGAGGACTCGTAAGTGATTGTTTCCCTCTTTGTCGATGTTCGACTTCGGAGAGTATGGCCCGTAGATAGTTTATCTTGACCCCCCTGCAGGGCAATGATGGCTTGGGAGACAGGGTTAGGATCCGCCACCTAAGACTTTTCAACTTTATGAGCCATGAGGGTCTCATAAAGACTTTTCTCCCGACGAGTCGAGAGGATCTCGTAGGTGTAATTTCTCCTTAGGGGTCATGGGGACACCTAAGTGTGTTTTCTCTCGAGAATCGTAAGGATCCCATAAGAGAATTTTCTTTATGCGCAGGGACACTAATTTCCCTAGGGTCGAGACGAATCGAGAGATTCTCGCAAGGACACTGATTTCCTTGCGGGTCGAAACGAATCAAGAGGTTCTCTCCAAGGACATTGATTTCCCTGAATCGAGAGGTTTTGCCATGGACACTGATTTCCCTGGGGTCGAGATGAATCGAGTGGTTCCTGCAAAGACACTGATTTCCTTGCGGGTCGAAACGAATCGAGAGGTTCTCGCCAAGGACACTGATTTCCCTGAATCGAGGTTTTGCCAAGGACACTGATTTCCCTGGAGTTGAGACGAATCGAGTGATTCCTGCAAAGATACTGATTTCCTTGCGGGTCGAAACGAATCGAGAGGTTCTCGTCAAAGACGCTGATTTCCTTGAGTCGAGAGATTTTTCCAAGGACACTGATTTCCCTGGGGTTGAGACGAATCGAGAGATTCCTGCAAAAACACTGATTTCCTTGCGGGTCGAAACGAATCGAGAGATTCTCACCAAGAACACTGATTTCCCTGAGTCAAGAGATTTTGCCAAGGACACTAATTTCCCTGGGGTTGAGACGAATCGAGAGATTCCTGCAAAGACACTGATTTCCATGTGGATCGAAACGAATCGAGAGATTCTTGCCAAGGATACTGATTTCCCTGAATCGAGGTTTTGCCAAGGATACTGATTTCCCTAGGGTTGAGACGAATCGAGAGATTCCTGCAAAGACACTGATTTCCTTGCGGGTCGAAATGAATTGAGAGATTCTCTCCAAGGACACTGATTTCCCTGAATCGAGGTTTTTGCCAAGGACACTGATTTCTCTGGGGTTGAGACGAATCGAGAGATTCCTGCAAAGACACTGATTTCCTTGCGGGTCGAAACGAATCGAGAGGTTCTCGCCAAGGATGTTGATTTCCCTGAATCGAGAGGTTTGTGAGTTGACTTGATTCCGAGACGGAGCGTTGTTCCTGTGAGGAGGTCATTGGCTGACTTGTTTCCGAGACGGAGCGTTGTTCCGGTGGGGAGGTCATTGGCTGACTTGTTTCCGAGACGGAGCGTTGATCCGGCGGGGAGGTCATTGGCTGACTTGTTTCCGAGACGGAGCGTTGTTCCGGCGGGGAGGTCATTGGCTGACTTGTTTCCGAGACAGAGCGTTGTTCCAGCGGGGAGGTCATTGGCTGACTTTTTTCCGACACAGAGCGTTGATCCAGCGGGGAGGTCATTGGCTGACTTGTTTCTGAGACGGAGCGTTGTTCCGGCGGGCAAGTCATTGGCTAACTTGTTTCCGAGACGGGGCGTTGTTCTGGCAGGGAGGTCATTAGCTGACTTGTTTCCGAGATGGAGCGTTGTTCCGGCGGGGGGGCATTGGCTGACTTGTTTCCGAGATGGAGCGTTGTTCCGGTAGGGAGGTCATTGGCTGACTTGTTTCCAAAATGGAGCGTTGTTCCGGTGGGGAGTTCATTGGCTGACTTGCTCCGCTTTCTGCGGTGCCGTGGTTGACTTGCTCCGCTTTCTGCGGTGTCGTGGTTGATTTTCTCCGCTTTCTGCGGTGTCCGGGTTGACTCTAGGTTGTCTGTGAACCGTGGAGTCTTAGAACTAGGGACTTTGCTGTGACTCCGGCTGTTGGTGTCGCATTCGTATCATGCTGGAATAAGGAGGAATGTCGTTACTGATCTCTAGGCTGTAGATGTTGCCGTTGAGATTTGGAACTAGGGACTTTGCCATGGCTTCGCTTCGTTGTGACTCTGAGGTCCGGTGTTGGCATCGCGTCTGCATCCGGTTGGAGTGAGAAAAAACGCCGTTGTTGATCTTTAGGCTGTAGATGTGGTCGTCGAGATCTGACTTCCCTTTGACGCGGCCCGGTGGGGAAATGTAGTTCCCTTTCTCTTATGCCTATGGATTGTATACAGGGGTCATTATGGACTCACCTACATGGCAGAAGTTTCATTTCATTTTTTTGTTTTCTTTCCGCGATACTCTATCATTTCAGCTTTTTATATCGCGAAAGTCGCGATTGCCCAATCATTTCGGCTATTTTTCGTGGTGCCCAATCATTTCGGCTATTTTTCTTTTTACTCGCTGCTTTTTATTGCGAGCTACCCAATCATTTCAGCTATTTTTCTTTTTACTCGCTGCTTTTTATTGCGAGTTGCCCAATCATTTCGGCTATTTTTGTATGCATATATTTTACTTACTGATTTTGTTGCAAGTTGCCCTATCATTTCGGCTATTTCATATGCATTTATGGCTCGCTGACTTTTTGCTGCGAGTATGGAACTTGGGATCTGATACCAATCTCAGTATCGGCATTGCTGGGACTGGAATTTTGCCAGGAGCGAACCGTCACTTACCGTGAAAGGACTTGGAATTTGATATCGATTTAGGCATCAGCATCGCTACCACTGGTACATCGCCAGGAGAGAATCATCATTTGCCTTTGTCGATTCGAACAAAGGTGGTTTAGCAAACAGAGTTAGGATCCTGTCGACTAAGGCTTTTGACTTCATGAGCCGTAAGGGTCTCATAAAGGTGTTTCTCCCTACGAGTCGTGAGGATCTCGTAGGTACGTTTTCTCCTTAGGAATCGTGAGGATTCTTAAGTGTGTGTTCTCTTATAAGTCGTAAGGATCTTACAAGTGAGTTTTCTTCTTATAAGTCGAGAGGACTTACAAGTGTCGTTCACCACATGAGGACATTTCGCACCATTGGCGGAACTTGGCGGGGGAGACATTTATTTATGCCCGTGGATTGTATACAAGGGTCAATATTGAACCGTTTGTAGGGCAATCTGGGGAATGTGATGGCTTAAGAACAGCTTCAGATCCCTGTAGCTTAAGGCTTTTGAATCCTATGAGCCGTGAGGGTTTCATAAGGGGATTCTCCTTACGAGTCGTGAGGATCTCGTAAGTGTAATTTCTCCTTAGGAATCACGGGGATCCCTAACTGTGTTTCTCCCTAGTGAGTCGTAAGGATCTCACACAGGTATTTTCTCCTTACAAGGTCGAAAGGACTTTGCAAGTGTGCATGAATTTTTTACGAGTCTGTTCCCTTTCGGGTTTTCACAAACTCGCCGGTAGCCCTGCTGTTTTCACTCACGGAGCCCTTTCGAGTTTTCATCTGTGCTCATTTCGCTTATGGACGCACCATTTTTTTGTTTTGTTTTTTGCATTAGCCTAAGGATACTGCAGTTCGTAGTAATTTAAGGACGTTTCGATCCATAGCTAGTTTCAGGACGTTTCGGTCCGTTTTTAGTTTTAGGACATTGCGGTCCGTAGTACGTTTCTGCGGCGAAGTTTTTCCGGATAGCACTTACAGAGTTTGGTACTCAGGAAGACAGTCAGCGGACACAAGCGTCGTCATCTATCATTAACCTGGGCTGTGACTTGTCAGGCATAGTATTTCTTAAGGAATCGGCGGTTTATTGGCCGGAAGGGCCTTTCGCCATGCATATACATGAGCAAGTAGGCTCCTATTGATAGACCTTGTCACATAATCCAAGGATTTTGGCACTGCTCCTGCCCCAGCTCCTTTATGTTATCTTCTAACACCGAGTGAGCTTCTTTGTTATTTAGCGACGAATGAGAGATCATGCGGCAACTTGCCACATGATCTTCGGGTTCTTCTAACGAGTCGTCTCCTTTTGTTATCTCCACTTTCAAATATATGGTTGAGAAACTCTTGGAGCGTGACTGGGGTTCACGCTTTCTGGTTATATTCCTCCCGTGCGTCAATATGCTTTTGCAGGTCCGTGCGTTTGTCATCAGACTGCGCGGGCTTTTTGGTCTTCTTCCTCTTCTTTGAAGACTTCAATGGCTGGACCTGGGTATTTTGCCTATCGCTACCAACTCTTGGTGTTGGGCGCGGTTTCAGCATCTCTTCAATAATCTCTGGCTCTGGCAGGCTTTTCCACCTAATCGCCGGACATGCTTAAAAATCCTTCAGCATTTTCTTGGTCTTAGCCGAAAGAACAACTTCCCATGGAGCTTCCTTTATAAATGAGCATGATGCCCCCAGCGTGTTGACCTTTTTAGGAGCGTGCGGTTATGGCGGGTTTACCCTCCAGTTTTCAGACAGCACGAACCTACCCTGTTGGTACTGGCCTTCAACCTAGTTTTTGAAGACGTAGCAATCTTCGATTGGGTGACCCACTACTCTGTGGTAGGGACAATAGTTAGGATGGTTGACGTCACCAGGTTGCGATGGGTGTCTCGGATCCAGCAAAGTGATGAGCCCGTTGCGCACTGCAAGTTCGAACGGTCTCCTTATTTTATCCCGGTAAAATGAGTAAGGACGTCTCAACTTCTCATCGAGGGATCGCGATTTGTTGCCTTGGCGAGCAGCCGATTTCGGATCATTCGGCTGTTGTTGAGCATTAGCAACGAAGGTCGCTTTCCCTTTGCCCTTTTCATTTCGAAGCTTCGTTTTTGAGGAGGACGGTCTATGACCCATCTGGTCCATTTGGGCTAGCTTATCGATCAAGGCCTGGAAGGTGGTCGGCTTGAAAAACATCATAAACTGGGATATAGTTGCCTACGGATCAAGGGTCCCTACGAACATGCCCACAGCAGGAGTTTCTTCTATGCGTTGTTCGCATCTCGACCATAAGTTCCGCCACCGAATTGCATACTGAACCCATGTTTCTCCTGGCTTCACCCTGGCATTGATTAATGCCATGATCGGGGTGCGCTCGCTAGCGCTTGCGAAACGCTGGGTGAATAACAGCTCCATTTCCGTAAATGTTTTGACGGGGTCATTCGGAAGCTCCGAGTACCATTCAAAAGCTGTCTCCGCTAGGCTGCCGACGAATTGGTGAAGCAGCAGTTTGTCATCACCGCCAGTATTGCCGCAGAGAGCCCTGAACTGAGCGATGTGCTAATGGAGATTGCCTATCCCCTTATACACGTGAAATTTAGGGATCGTATATCCTGGCGGGTACTTAATTTGATAGTACCAGCTTGGATAGGGTCGCCCAGTTCTGACAACTTGGCCATTTGCTTCATTTGCCTGATGAACTCGTATTTGTTGAAATATGAAGTCATCAGCGCAGCTTTCGAGATCGTCTCCTCCCTGGATGCTGATAAAGACGGAAGAGGGTTTAATGTCTCCCCTCTGTCGTCTTCAATGATTATTGGGGGATCTTCGGCTAGAGGGTCCGGCTGGATCATCATCCCGACCATATCTTGGAATAGTAGCGCCATTTGTTTTATGTTAGCCACTTGTTCCGCGGCTTCTTTATCTTTCTTTTCGAGCATCCTTCGTAGGAACTCGGCGTCAGTTTCTTGCTCCCGACGTTGATCCGATGATACTTCCGGGCTTTCCTTCTGCCCAGTGAGTGTGGCCATCTTTGTCAGCATCTCCTGGAGCTTTTGTTGCTGCTCCTGAGTTTTCGTCACAGATCGTGTAAGTGGTCGATGACCCGTAGAAGTACGGCTTTCCTCTTTTCGAGAATCCATGTAGACGGTATGCACAACCATACCCCCGGACTTGGGGCGTTTAAATTCAGCGCCTTTGAGTTTTGTCACGGACACGGGGATCTTCTCCGGCCTTCTCCTTTTATGGGCGGTCGAAGTTGAGGGGGCTGTTGCAGCCGATGCTTTCCGTGGTACGACGGTGGTGAGATGGTCCTCCTCTTGCCGAACCATCATTTTCTTATGTCGGAGGGAGTAGTCTTTGTCGATTACAGAGTCTTGGACTCTTCGCCAGACCCTGTGGATTTTGGAGGACAGATGCTGAGGAGGCTGCTCCGGCTTCGCCTTAATAACATTTTCAGCAGGTGGAAGAGAACTTTTTAGTACAGCAATTGGAGAGTTCTTTCGCACCCTCCTGAGTGGCTCAAAACTGTTCCCAGTTAGAACAACAACATGAATTTCCACCATTATAGCTGGTGGAGTCAGTCCAGAGGGAGAGTTGCCCCCGGTTTTCCTCACTCGACGCCAGTGGCGACGTCGAGCATGTATCGCAGATGGGACTGGCTCAATTATGGGGGTGGCTTCATCATGCCTCCTGTTCTGGTGAAGGGCTGCTGTTGGTGCCAGCCTATCGAAGACTGACGTCCGCTGAGAAGAAACGTCCAACATGTCAAAGACTGACTTTCGGGTAGGGGAAGCACTTATAACGACCTCACACGCAGTAGGAATCGGGAGGACTATCCTTTTTGGGATAGCTTTCTCTAGTATCGTGAGCCTCTTTGCAGGCCTACTAAAGCTTAGGTTCAGCCTGTCGAAGACTGATGCAGAAGACTTGGACGACCCGTTGAGAGGGGCCGCGATAGTAGCAAGCCGATCGAAGACCGACTTCTTTGGAGCCTCTGGTGATGGCATTGGAGTGTTGAAGCTTATTGGTGGGAGTATGGTCCCGAAGAACAGTCCAGTGGTGGCCTGAGTCACCTGTTCCACTGGCATGGCGAAGATGAAGGCCGCTTGGGGCCCATAAGTCACTCCTTCGGACGGGACGGAGTGGGAGTTGTTGTTGCAGTTGGTGCAGCTAGAAGCCATTGATCTTCTTTTCTCTGCACGGGATCAAGACACCAAATCTTAGTACCTCAGATCCACAGGCAACCATAGCAGACCGCGATTTGTTCGTGAAAGACGACACATGAACTGTGGAGTGGAAAGAGGAAAAGGTCCCACCGGGCGTGCTAGAATCTGTTTACCGCCGAAAACAGAGACGAAACCGCGTAGGTCGTCTTGCCTGAATTTAGAGGCAGATGCTTGTTTCCTGATTTAAAATCAGGAAAGCTTCTGGAAAAGCTTCGGAAGAGGGTCACGTGCTTACACGTGACCAGCGGCCACGTGTTAACACGAGACACCTAAAAAGCATCATCAGATCGAGTTCAGTCTCCTAGCTACGCTGAAGAAAATGGGCTTCAGAAAGAGTCACGTGCTCCCACGTGACCAGGGTCACGTGGTGACACGTGACATTTAAATGCAAGCGTCCAACACGCAAGTTCTCTGATCGAGTCAAGAAAAAGGGTTCAGAAAGAGTCACGTGCTCCCACGTGACCAGGGTCACGTGTCGGCACGTGACGTTCAAGGCAGCAAGCGCGTTTCCAGAACAACCAAGGAAAGAGAGTTCAAATAAAGGGTCACGTGCTCACACGTGACCAGGGGTCACGTGGTAGCACGTGATGTTTAAGCAGCAATCAGAAGACACAGTGCAGAAGGCTCGTTCCAAAGGGGGTCACGTGCTCACACGTGACCATGGATCACGTGGTCACACGTGACCGGCCTCCAAAGCCCATGTTGACGACAGAATTAAATTCTGAAGGAAATTCGAATCTTTCCAAAGGAAAGTAATTATTTGGGACTAATCAAATTAAAGATTCAGAGATGATTAAATATCATCTATCTATGGAAAATCTCGGCTTTGGGAAAGATTTCCCCCTTAAATCTAACCAGAATATCAAAGGAGAATCTCTGGATTTAAGATCCAATGGTGAATAAAATTCACCTAATAATCCAAAGGCCCAAAATGAATGATGGATGCAAATCAAATCTCCCAATGAAGATTCGTCAAAAACTGATTGATGCGGCTGCCTCTCCTATAAATAGGGGCCAAGGGACACAAAAAAAAAGAGATACATGCGCAGAGAAGAAAAGGAGAAAAAGAGAAGAGTTTTGATACTTCGAAAAGACTCAGATCTTCTGCAAAAACCCTAGGTAAGAAAGGGAAGCCCTTTTGAAAGAAGCAGAATTTAATTCTCAACAGAGTTTAACTCTGATAATATAAAAGCAGAAGAGCATATTTCTTCTCTCTTTGATAGAGGATCTGCAAAGTGCACATCTCCCCTTAAGGTTGAGAATTTAATTCTCAATGGGTTGAGATCCTGCCATGCAGATCCAAAACATAGAGAAGGAGTGCAAACTCGAGAATTTAATTCTCACAGAACTATAGGAATTTAATTCCTCCAAAATAAAGTGGGGCTAGACCCTATATCATGGGAATTTAATTCCTTCAGAACAAAAAAAAGAAACAGGGTTTAACCCTAATTAAAGAACTTAGTTCTGTTGAAACAACGGGAATTTAATTCCCTTAATCATCATTTCCTCAAAAACTTTTATTAGGGTTTAACCCTATTCAGCCCTTCACATAAACGAGGAATTTAAATCCCACAGAAAATTCAGAGTTAAACTCTATTCCAGAATACAAGTCTTCAAAAGAAAGAAGGATTTAATTCCTCTGAAATTAAAAGTCTCTGGAATTTAATTCCTAAAAAAAGGAGTAACAAATCCTCTGAAAAACCACATTAAGGCAGGGTCACGTGTCACCACGTGACCCCCCACAAAAGCCCTACAGAAAACCCCTTTGAGGCAGCACCCCACGTGACCCACGTGACTTTCAGCAGAAGCCTTAACACATAGGCATTTGAATGCCCATCACGTGCTGACACGTGATGCTATCAAAGACACAGTAATTTCAGCAGAACAAATGAAGGAAGGGCGCTCTCACGTGCTGCCACGTGACCCCTCTTGTCTTAGTGTTTAACACTAAATTGAAACTCTCGAAATCAGTGTTAAAATATTGTTGGGCCTTAGTGTTCAACACTAATTAAAAAGCTTTATCTGCAGTGTTCAACACTGATTACCTTAGTGTTTAAATACTAATCTGAGATCTTCATTTGCAGTGTTCAACACTGATCCGTTTTAGTGTTTAACACTAATTTGAGAAGCCTTATTGCTGGTGTTTAACACCAATTATTTCTTAGTGTTAAACACTAACTTGTTAACCGCATGCCCAGTGTTCAACACTGATTGCTCTGTAGTGTTTAACACTAGGCTTTGGCCCAATTGGCTAAATGGATAGAGGCAAAGCCTCTCCTTCAATGGACCAGCAAGAGTCAATATTCCAGACCTGACTGGACTTAGCCCAAGCTGGCCATAAGTCCTCAATTTGTGATTAACTGGGCTAATGAGCTCATAACATAATTGATCAGTCTTGACCCAAATTGGGCCAGGGACTATTTAATCCACCCCGGTTCTAGGGTACATCTCTTCACTCCTTTGATACTTGGCATTGTAATCCCTCAATGTCTTCAAAGAGGTGACGGGTCCCGATGACCACTCATGATATGGACTGTGGGGTCCTTAAACCCATGCCTAATGCTAAACTTCCTGGTTACGTGGAAAGCGGATAACGTCACTCTTTGACCCCGTAGAAAACGTCCAGAGCGGATCCTGGTCCTCGCAGAGCATGGCAGTGAACCCATGCGAAGCATCCAGAGCGGAGCCTGGTCCTCGCCTAGCACGGCAGTGAACCCGTGTGAAGCATCCAGAGCACATACCGGACTGTGGAGTCCTTAAACCCATGGACTATGACGTCCTTAACCTTGACCGAGATGTCTTAAAACTACCCATGGACCGCAATGTCCTTAAACTACCCATGGACCGCAATGTCTTTAAACTACCCATGGACCGCAATGTCTTAAAACTACCCATGGACCGCAATGTCTTTAAACTACCCATGGACCGCAATGTCCTTAAACTACCCATTGACCGAGATGTCTTAAAACTACCCATGGACCGCAATGTCCTTAAACTACCCATGGACCGCAATGTCCCTAAACTACCCATGGACCGCAACGTCCTTAAAACTACCCACGGACCACAACGTCCCTAAACTAGAGCAATTGAGCCCTCCATATGCTCTTTTGTCGGATCTAAACGGTCCCGTTTAAGTTGATCTTAGCCTCCAAAAATGGCTAACGCGTCCTTAAACCTTCAAACAGATTGGACTACGAATCCCCTAAATTAACTCCGGCTTGAGGGTACATCTCTGAACTCCTCTGACATCCGTCGTTGTAATCTTTCAACGTCGTCAGAGAGGTGATGGGTCCCGACGGCCATACATACGGTGGACCACTACGTCCCTAAACTGGAACAATAGAGCCCAAATGCTCTTTTGTCGGATCTAAACGATCCCGTTAAGTTGATCTTAGTCTCAAACTGGACTAACGTATCCTTAACAAACGTTTAAGTTGATCTTAGCCTCAAATATGGCTAACGTGTCCTTAAACCAAACCCCCAAACCCAAATTTAAGATAATGCGGATTTGGACTAGTCCACGCCCTACGGGTGACGACATAACTCAGTCTCCGTAAACAATCCACGGGCAATAAAACAAACACCCACGACACGAAGTGACCATCTGGAGAAGGAGAAAGTTGTTACCGCAACGCGGTAGCGTAATTAACTGCAGGGGCTTGCGCCTGCAGGGAAGAGGGTCCCCACAATCAAAAACCCCTCAAACGAGGGGGAATCTGACGAAGTCTGCTACATCGGACGCATCCGTTTAAACCTTCGATACATGGTGCCATAAATCAACTTGGCATCTTCGGAGAGGTGGACGGATAGCACCAATTAGCTTCTGCCCCGAACCCCAGGCATTCGGACGTCCCGACGTCCCGGCCGCCGTTCGGAGGGGAACAGATTCTGGCACGCCCGGTGGGACCTTTTCCTCTTTCCACTCCACACTTCGTGTGTCGTGATTCGCGAACC
This sequence comes from Agapanthus africanus, assembly GCA_030015575.1. NCBI lineage: Eukaryota > Viridiplantae > Streptophyta > Magnoliopsida > Asparagales > Amaryllidaceae > Agapanthus > Agapanthus africanus. Next base: position 16,250,108 of record JASDDO010000014.1, read on the forward strand.
AATCGCGGTTCGCTAATAGTTGCCCTTGGGTCTCAAGGTACTGAGAATTGGCATCTTGCTTATTGCAGAAAGCAAAGGATCGATGGCTTTTATCCCTGCGAAATCCTCCAACTGCTTAGACGGCAACTGCAGCCGACGCTCTGCCTCGCCAGGAGGAGTAGCCTATGGACCCCAAGCTGCTTCACTGTTCACAATGCCGGTGGAACAGGTCACCCGCGCCACTACAGGATTGTTTTTTGGGACTATGATCCCGCCGACAAACTTTACCGCTCCAGTGCTGGCGAAGGAAACTCTCAAGAAGTCGGTCTTTGATCGTCTTACCCCTACCGCGGCTCCTCTCAACGAGGCGCCCAACGTCAACGCCTCGGTCTTCTCTAGACTGGGCCAGGAATCATGCGAGCTCATTACGGGGCCTACAATCTCAAAGAAGGCTGCTTCTAAGAAAGTGACCGCTCCCATCCCCGAAATCGCCAAGGCAACCTCTCCAGCCAAAAAGTCAGTCTTTACAAGATTGACGGCTCCGGCCTTTGCTCCCGCTTCCCAGAGGACATCGGTCTTCGATAGGTTAACGCCAACAACAGCCCCCCATCCACACAGGGAGCAAGACGAAACCATTCTTACCGCTGACCCTACACCGTCCGCTCGACACTCTCGACGTCGCCATTGGCGCCGGGTGAGGAAGACTGGGGGCAACTCCCCCTCCGGATTGACCCCACCATCCCCAGTGGTCGAAGTTAATGCCGCTGTTCCGACCGGGAACAGCTTTGAAATGCTAAATAAGGTGCGAAGGAATTCCCCTACGGCAGTACTGAAGAAGTCTCCTCCCTTACTAAAAAAGGTTGTCCAAACAAAACCCGAACAGCCCCGATCTCCTCAACGGCTGTCTTCCAAAATCTATAAGGTTTGGCGGCGGGCCCGGGATTCAATCATCGATCCAAACTTCTCTCGCCAGCACAAAAAGCCGAAAATCCAACCTGAAGCTGGTCACCAGGCTAAACCCCAAAAGGCTGTTGATCAACTGACTCATAAAAGGAGGAGGCCAGAGAGGACCCCACAGCATGCAACGACGGCTAAAAACACTAGGCCTAGACGCCCTAAGTCTGGGGGCATGATGGTCCACACTGTATACATGGCCTCTGGAAAGGAGGAGAGCCGCACTTCTACAGGCCATCGACCACTAACCCGATCCGTAACGAAATCCCAGGAGCAGCAACAGAAGCTCCAAGAAATGATGAATGCTATGGCCGCGCTCACCGGGCCAAAGGAAAACCCAGAAGCATCCTCAGACGCACGCCGGGAGGAAGAAACCGACGCTGAATTCCTTCGCCGGACACTGGAGAAAAGGGACAAAGAGGCGGCCGAACAAGCGGCCAACATACAACGGATGGGCCTTCTCTTTCAAGACGTGATAGGAATGATGATCCAGCAGGACCTACCCGCCGAAGATCCTCCGATTGTTCTTGAAGACGACCGAGGAGAGACGTCAAATCCACCACCAGCCCTCTCAACGGCCAAGGAAGAGACGATCTCTAAGGCTGACTTGGCTGACTACATAGCCCAGCAAATCCGAGTTCATCACGCAACTGAGGCAGCTGGTCAAACCGTGAAAACCGGGCGGCCGTATCCGAGCTGGTACGACCAAATCAAATACCCACAAGGTTATACGATACCGAAATTCCACGTGTATAAGGGGACCAGCAATCCCCATCAACATGTCGCCCAGTTTCGGGCCCTATGCGGTAACACCGGCGGTGACGATAAATTGTTGCTTCGCCAATTCGTGGGCAGCTTGTCAGAAACAGCGTTCGAATGGTATTCAGAACTCCCGAATGATTCCATCAAAACGTTCGCTGAAATGGAGTTGCTATTCACTCAGCGATTTGCAAGTGCCAGCGAACGCACTCCAATAACTGCACTTATTAACGCCAGGGTAAAACCGAGTGAAACCTGGGTCCAGTACGCTATACGCTGGCGGAACTTGTGGTCGAGATGTGAGCAGCGCATCGAAGAAGCACCTGCGGTGGGCATGTTCGTGGGAACTCTAGACCCTCATGCAACTATCTCCCAGTTTATGATGTTCTTTAAGCCAACCACATTCCAGGCTCTGATTGACAAGTTAGCTCAGATGGACCAGATGGGTCATAGACCACCTACACCGAAGTCGGAGCCTCGGAATGACAAGGGTAAAGGGAGGGCAACCTTTGTTGCGAATGCCCAACAGCAACCTAACGCCCCGAAATCGACGGATCAACTGGAGGAAAGACGCCGATACTATAATGAGAAGATGAAGCGTCCCTACTCGTTCCCACAAGACAAGACAAAGCGGTTATTCGAGTTGGCAATACGCAACAGACTTATAAACCTACCAAATCCAAGGCGACCGCCACAACCCACCGAGATGAATAACTCCAACTACTGCCCTTATCATCAGACGGTAAGTCATCCGATTGAAGATTGCTTCGTCTTCAAAGGATGGATCGAAGATCAATATCTTCAGGGGAAATTTGTACTGTCCGAAAAGTGGAAGGTGAACCCACCACAACCACATACTCCTAAGAAGGCCGATACACCGGGGGCAACCTGCTCCTTTATCGAAGAAGCTCCATGGGAGGTCGTGTTATCAACGAAGACCAAAAGAATGCTGAGAGACCTCCATGCATGCCCTGCGATCGAATGGAAGGACCCTCTTGAACCTCAAATTATCGAAGGGATGTTGAAGCCCCGCACCATTGCAAAGACTCGTGATAAGGGCCCAAATACTCACGCCCAACCGTCAAAATCTTCAAAGAAAAAGAAGAAGAAATCCAAGAAGCCCGCGAAGCTTGGAGACGAGCGAACAAACTTGCAGAAGCAAATCGATGCGCTGGAAGAATACAATCAAAAGGCGCGAACTCCTGTCACACTGCGAGAGTTCCTTAGTCACATCTCGCAAGATGGAGATGATGAAGAGAGCTCGTCGGACGAATCCGAAGAGTATGTGGCAAGTTGCAACGTGATCTCCCACTCGTTTACCGACGATGAGAAAACTCCTAGCACCAAGAAGCTAGAGACGGAGCCCGAGCCAGAGCGTGCGAGGCTGACAACGGAAATGATCAATGCCTTCTTAGACGAGATTCGTCTAAAAAGTAAAGCGGATCAAGAACGCGAAATGGCGACGCTAACGGGAACCAGAGGCGGGCGACTGGACGGAAGAGTGGAGTTACCCCTGCCAGAACAAAAGGCATCCGAAGTGGACAAGAAAATATTCAAGACAAGGAAAAGGTTCGCCAAAGCCATGTCAATGGGAATGATGCTACCACCTTCGGAAGCAAATACGCACGAAGGGGCGGAAAGGCACCCTGACTATTGCGCGTATCACCGGAAGATCTCACACCCCACGGAGGAGTGCGATGCCTTCAAAATATGGTGGCGAGGATATGTTATCCGTCAGCAACAGTTTAAGCGCATGAAACGCAAAAGCCGTCGGGAGCGAAGAAGTACTGTCGGAAGGCATAACAAGACTACTGGCAACTGTTACATGGTTGACGCCAGAGGGTCACAAGTTCTCACCTTCGGGAGCGACTCTGATGAAGAAATGGCTCTGGGCCCTCTCTTTACAGAATCCGTTCTAGGAAAAAAGGAGGAATCAGAGGCCTGCGAGAACATCCAGCTGCGCAACCGCACACTCCCGGAGAAGAATCTCGGGCCCGTCGGCCGAAAAGATAAGGGAAAGGAAAAGATCATTGAAGATATCACTTTAGATGACCAGGTCATAAAAGAGCTAACTAACAAAGACCCTCCCAAAAAGGGTAAGGTGGACTATAACATCCTCGCGCACTTAAGGAAACTACCCTCTCAGCTTAGCATTCTTGATGCCCTTCTATTATCAAAAGAAGCGCGAGACTCACTTATTAAAGCGTTGCAAGAACCTGAGCAATTCCAAGCCTTTCTCGCCACTGAAAAGATGAAGGACGAACTGAAGGAAGTGCACACGGCCGACGTCACTTTCGGTGATGAAGACCTCCTTCTCGGGACGTGCGACCACAACCGTCCCCTATACGTCTCCGGATACTGCCATGACATCAAGATAGGCAAGATCCTGGTGGATAATGGATCCTCCGTCAATCTCCTTAATGTTCGGGTGTTGAAGGAAATCTGCATGAGCGTGCAACACCTCGCTCGTGACAAAATTACTATCTCCGGTTTCGACTCACAATCGTCACGGACTCTCGGGTCCGTAATACTAACGTTACGCTTCGGGCTTCTCGTCACAGACATCAAATTCCATGTCATTGACGCCAAGACCTGCTACAACGCCTTGCTCGGCCGTCCTTGGCTACACGAGTACAACATCATCCCTTCTACACAACATCAGTGTATGAAGTACTTTAAAGACGGTTTCGAGTATACTGTAACAGGCGAGTTGAACCCATTTTCCGTGAACGAAGTCCGCAAATACGAGGACGCGAAATACTTTTTGCCAGACTTCGAAGACACAGAAAGGTGTCGTAACTCGGAAAACAAAGCCGCCTCCACCATCCCTGTTTTCGGGAGCGATACCGAAGAAGAGGAAGAGATAGTTTATACAGGGCCATCCCAACGCAACAACCAGAGGACGCCCGCCCCCATACTGGTCTTCGGAAGTGATTCAGAAGATGAGGTCAATGCCGTATTCTCCAATCGGCTTTCAATGCAAGCACCCCTCGGCGATGGCCACAGTTTGCAAATCACCATGGTACCGCGGGAACACTACAAGGATCTCGACACGCTTCAAGCTCACAGTGTGCAGGACCTGCAAACGTTTTACGTCCCTCCCAGGCGTAGGGGTGAGAAGGTGATCCTATTCTACCGATCCTCAGAGTCGAGAATAGAGAAAGAGATCTGGCATGGCGCAGATGCTGCATGCGACAGACTCCAACCCATCCGTCTGCCCAGATATTATACAAATGGATTAAAGAAGCTATTGAAGCGCCAAGGAGTACCCTTAAAACAAACTGTTCGACAGGCTCGGTTCTACAACAGGATTTGGGATGTCCCCGGGACTCAGCGCAAATTGCCCAATGGGAAAATGGAAACACTTGGGCTTGGGTACACAAGAACCGGAAAACGGGAGCGAGCCCACGGCAGCTACGCCATATATACCTTTGATGAAGAAGAGGGCGCCCTGTCAGGAGAGGCCAACCCCTCATCAAAACTAAACCCTGCGACCGAAGCGCCAAACCCGTTGTTTAAAGGACGAATGGGCAAGCCTACCGCGAAAGCGGATCAGAAAATTCGGGAAGATCACAACCACGAAGCGGCCATCTATGAGAAGGCCAGGACGCGACGTCTATTCCAACAGGCTGCACAGGCTGCAAAAGATAAAGATGTTCACCATCGTCAACCTGTCATACGAAAGGCCCGATGCAGGGACGGGAATAAATTAAGAAGCGAGAGAAGAAGCCGACAACAACGACGCAGGATTAGAGGGTTACGGGTATTGCGCGGCTCGGATTCGTCCTTCACGGAAAAGATGAGTCGAGCATACTCCTTCCCCCGAAACAAGACGGAACGGTTACTCAAGCTCGCCCTAAAACATCAGATAATCACGCTTCCAGAGTCTAGGCATCCTGAGCAAGCTAGCAAGGTCTCTCATCCGGGTTATTGCTCTTATCACCGAGCCATAGGACATCCGACCGAAGATTGCTTCACCTTCAAGAATTGGGTCGAGGACCAATACCGACGGGGTAGATTCGCTTTATCCGATGGTTGGAAAGTAACGCCGCCGCAAAGGCACGAGCCTAAAGCTACGAGAGCAGAACCGGATCCGCCTCGGTCCTGGGAACGGATTCGTACCTGTTATACGATTACAATATTAAAAGAAGAGCCCGAGAACATAGATGACCTTCCCCGGTGCTTCGAGAACAGCGATGATGAGGTAATCTCGGAATTCCCGCCCGCTCCAAAAGAACTGGAAGACGGTATACATACTACCGCAGATAACCTCAGAAAGATTGAGTTGGGATCGGCAGAGGACCCGCGACCAACCTTTGTCAGTGAGCTACTCTCTGAAGAAAGGGTGGCCGCGTTAAAGAACGTGCTTCTACGGCATAAAGACTGCTTCGCGTGGAACTACTCTGAGATGCCAGGATTAGATCCGGAGGTCGCTGTGCACAGATTAGCGATATCCCCAGACATCAGGCCAGTCAAGCAGGCACCAAGAAGGATGCGACTCGAGCTTGAGATGAGCATCAACGCCGAAGTCAAGAAACTGATCGATTCTGGATTTATTCAAGAAGTCCAATATCCCGATTGGATCGCCAATATCGTCCCGGTGATGAAGAAGAATGGGACGGTGCGTATATGCGTGGATTTCAGGGATCTCAACAAGGCCTGTCCAAAAGATGATTTCCCAGTGCCGGTAACCGAGCTAATGATAGATAACACGTCCACTCACGAGATCTTCTCCTTTATGGACGGTTCCTCAGGATACAATCAGATAAAAATGCATCCCGAAGACCAGAAGCACACCGCTTTCCGGACCCCTTTGGGTGTATTTTGCTACAGGGTTATGCCCTTCGGTCTAAAGAACGCCGGCGCTACCTATCAAAGGGCCATGACAAAGATCTTCGACGACCTCATACATGACATCGTCGAGTGCTATATCGACGACCTCGTAGTAAAGAGCATGTCATATGAAGATCACTTAAAGCACCTAGAAACTGTATTTCAACGCCTTCGGCAATATAATTTGAAGATGAATCCCCTCAAATGCGCGTTTGGAGTCTCCTCGGGAAAATTCTTGGGATTCGTCATCCGACACCGAGGTATTGAGATAGATCCGTCAAAGATTAAAGCGATCATGGAAATGCCCCCGCCAAGAACCCTCAAACAGTTGCGGTCTCTCCAAGGGAAGCTCGCATACATCCGGCGATTTATCGCAAATCTTTCAGGCAAATGCCGCCCCTACAGTCACCTGATGAAGAAGGGAACCCCATTCGTCTGGAATCAAAAATGCCAAGGCGCACTAGACGAGATCAAGCAGTACCTGCAGAACCCGCCGGTATTAGCTGCGCCGGTCAAGGGAAAACCCCTCATTCTTTATACGACCGCCCTCGAAGGTTCCTTGGGCGCACTATGGGCGCAAGAGAACGATCAGGGGAAAGAGAGAGCACTCTACTACTTAAGTCGAGTTCTACTGGGGGCAGAAAGCAATTACTCTCCCATTGAAAAACATTGCTTGGCGTTAATCTTCGCGATAACAAAGCTCAGGCACTATGCGTTGGCACACGAAGTTTGCCTCATCTCGAAAGTGGATCCTCTTAAATACTTAATGTCAAAAGCCATATTGACGGGACGACTCGCTAAATGGGCCTTGCTCTTAATGGAATTCTCGATAACATATCAACCTCTCAAGGCAGTGAAAGGCCAGGCTATTGCTGACTTCCTCGCCGAGCACCCGATACCGGCCGACTCTCCTCTAAACTGTGATTTGCCGGACGAGCATGCATTCGATGCGATTGGCGGCAAAAGCACCCGATGGGAACTCTATTTCGATGGAGCGTCCTCTATAAAGAAACAAAAGCAAGGTATCCCAATGATCAAGTCAGGGATAGGCCTCATCTTTGCGACTCCACAAGGAGGGATAATGCGCTTCGCCTTCTCCTTAACAGAGCCGAGGACAAACAATGAAGCCGAATACGAAGCTCTGATAGCAGGCCTCGAAATCGCCATCAACATGGGAATTGAAGACCTCCACATATACGGGGATTCTCAGCTGGTCGTTAGCCAAATAAATGGTGACTACCAAACATGCAAACCGGAGTTGGTGAGATACGGCGAAAAGGTGCGACAACTGTTGGCCCAAATCCCCTCCTATATTCTAGAGAACATACCGCGCGCGGAAAACAGCAAAGCAGACGCGTTGGCCAAGCTCGCTAAAGAACTGGCTGACGAGAACCTCGATGACGTCAGAATCGTAATACAAAGCCGTCGAGTGCTCGCCCCGGCAGAAATACCTCCGGAATTATATAAAGAAAAGGGATCGATTCAACAAGCGACCCTACAAATAAAAGACCGTGAGAAGGCTGAGGACTGGAGGGAAGTCTTCATAGACTACTTTAAGTCCCACCGAATGCCCGAAGAAGCGTCCTCAAGACATCAGCTTATGAAACGAGCTCTATCCTTCGCTTTCGTCAACGATACCCTGTACAAGAGATCGTTTGATTTTCTATGGCTGAGATGCTTGGGACCTGACGAAACGGAACGAGTCGTTCAAGAAGTTCACGACGGACTTTGCGGTTCTCACCAAGCAGGCCCAAAGATGAAGTTAAAAATTAAACGGATGGGTTACTACTGGCCCACGATGATCCAGGACTGCCTCGAGTATGCGAAGCAATGCCACTCATGCCAGATCCATGGGGACTTCATCCACCAACATCCGAATCCACTACACCCAACGGTGGCCAGCTGGCCATTCGAAATGTGGAGGACTGACATAATCGGCCCCATAGAGCCGGCATCAGCCCGGGGACATCGTTTCATCCTAGCGACAACTGACTACTTCTCCAAATGGGCAGAAGCGGTACCACTAAGGGAAGTGAAGACGGAGAATATTCTCCATTTCTTCAAAACGCACGTCATCTATCGGTTCGGAACTCCACGACGGATTATCTCCGATAATGGGCCGGCCTACCGAAGCCATAAGATTAGCCGCTTCGCACAGCAGCACAATATAGACTGGAGATATTCTTCAGTTTACAATCCACGAGCTAACGGCTTGGCCGAGGCTTTCAATAAGACCTTGACGAAGATCATGAAAAAGACCGTCTCCAGAAATAAAAGAGACTGGCACGAGAGGCTGCAGGAAGCCCTTTGGGCCTATCGAACTACATTCAAGACGGCCACAAACACAACGCCATACGCGTTGGTATTTGGGACGGAAGCAGTTCTCCCCCTTGAGATAGAGTTACCCTCTCTACGAGTGGCAGTCCACCACGAGCTGACGGACGAAGAAAATGCTCACCTTCGGCTTGAGGAGCTTGATGCCCTCGACGAAACCAGGCTCGTAGCGCAACAATATCTAGAAGCCTACAAAGCAAAGATGACGCGCTCATACGAAAGATTGACCAGGCCGAGAACATTCCGCCAAGGCGAACTCGTACTAGTGGTCAAAAGACCTATGATCCCCAATCGTGCCAAGCGGGGAAAATTTGAGCCAAACTATGAAGGCCCGTACATCATAGACAAGGTCTACCAGGGTGGAGCCTATCTACTCATGGACATGCACGGTGAAAGACCTTTCAGGCCAATAAACGGTCGCTTCTTAAAGAAATACTATGCTTAATAAGCTGCAGCCTAGGTCAATGATAGATGACGACGACTATGTCCGCTCGCTATCTTCCCAGGCTCGGACTTTACAAGCAGCAGCCGGCCTTCCTATAACAACGGACCGAAACGTCCTTAAACTATCTAGGACCGAAACGTCCTTAAACTATCTACGGACCGAAACGTCCCTAAACTAATGCCGGACCGAAACGTCCTTAAACTAACAACGGACCGAAACGTCCTTAAAACTAACGACGGACCGAAACGTCCATAAACTAACAACGGACCGAAACGTCCCTAAACTACTACCGCAGCATCCTTGGGCTGACGAGATTAAAAAAAAAAAAAAAAAAAAAAAAAAAAAAAAAAAAAAAAAAAAAAAAGTATATAAAATAATAGAAACGGTATGTCCATAAGCAAAATGGGCACGGATGAAAACCTGAAAGGGCTCCGTGAGTAAAAACAGCAGGACTGCCGGCGAGTGTTTGTGAAAACCCGAAAGGGCGCAACCTCGTTAAAAGACACTTATAGGGTCCTCTCGACCTTGTAAGGAGAAACCACCTGCGTGAGATCCTTACGACTCACAAAGGAGCTGCACACTTAGGGATCCTCACGATTCCTAAGGAGAAAAACACACTTACGAGATCCTCACGACTCGTAAGGAGAATTCTCTTATGGGACCCTCACGGCTCATGAGATTTGAAAGTCTTAAGTTACAGAAACCTGAACCTGTTCTTAAGCAAATCCTCCACAACCTCCGATATTGCCCTACAAGCGGCTCCATACTGACCCTTGTATACAATCCACGGGCGCGAATTAACACTTCCCCAACAAAGTCCAACCCTTATAGGTCCTCTCGACCCATAATGGGAAAGTCCTCTTGTAGGGTCCTTACGACTTACAGAGGAGCACACACTTAGGAATCCTCACGATCCCTAAGGAGGAAATACACCTGCAAGATCCTCACGACTTGTAGGGAGAAATACCTTTGTGAGACCCTTACGGCTCATGAAGTCAAAAGCCTTGGTTAACAGGACCCTTAACCCTGTTTGCTGAGCAACCTTTGTTCGTCATCGACAAAGGCAAATGATGATTCGCTCCTGGCAACATTCCAGTAGTAGCGATGCTGATGCCGAGATCGGTGCCTAAAATCCAAGCTTGCGGCGAGAAGGTCAGCAAGCCAAACATGCCTGCAAAATAGCCGAAATGATGGGGCAACTTGCAATAAAAAGCAGCAAGTAAAAATGAAGGCATAAAAAATAGCCGAAATGATGGGGCAACTTGCAATAAAAAGCAGCAAGTAAAAATGAAGGCATAAAAAATAGCCGAAATGATGGGGCAACTCGCAACAAAAGCAGCGAGCAGAAAATAAATAAATAGCCGAAATGATTGGGCACCGCGAAAAAATAGCCGAAATGATTGGGCAATCGTGATTTTCGCGATATAAAAGCTGAAATGATAGAGCATCGCGGAAAAAGAAATAAAATAAAAATAAAATTTATGCCCTACAGGTGATATTCCGTCGCACCCTGTACACAATCCAAGGGCGTAAACAAAGAAGGGATCATACTTCTCCCCCAGGTTTCATCAGAAGAAGAAGCCAAGTCTCGATGGGCCACAAGCGACCTAGAGATCATCCAAACACTCGTCTCGTAACAACGGACATGACTTCAAACGAAACGGAACAGCGGCAACCCCCAGTTCCATGACTCGGTGATATACACATCACCAAGAGTCAAACCTCCATTCCGTGAAATGCGGATACAATCAACAAACTTCCTGGTTACGTGGAAAGCGGATAACGTCACTCTTTGACCCCGTGGAAAACGTCCAGAGCGGATCCTGGTCCTCGCAGAGCATGGCAGCGAACCCATGCGAAGCATCCAGAGCGGAGCCTAGTCCTCGCCTAACGCGGCAGTGAACCCGTGTGAAGCATCTAGTGCAAACTTCCTGGTTACGTGGAAAGCGGATAACGTCACTCTTTGACCCCGTGGAAAACGTCCAGAGCGGATCCTGGTCCTCGCAGAGCATGGCAGCGAACCCATGCGAAGCATCCAGAGCGGAGCCTAGTCCTCGCCTAACGCGGCAGTGAACCCGTGTGAAGCATCTAGTGCAAACTTCCTGGTTACGTGGAAAGCGGATAACGTCACTCTTTGACCCCGTGGAAAACGTCCAGAGCGGATCCTGGTCCTCGCAGAGCATGGCAGCGAACCCATGCGAAGCATCCAGAGCGGAGCCTAGTCCTCGCCTAACGCGGCAGTGAACCCGTGTGAAGCATCTAGTGCGAACTTCCTGGTTACGTGGAAAGCGGATAACGTCACTCTTTGACCCCGTGGAAAACGTCCAGAGCGGATCCTGGTCCTCGCAGAGCATGGCAGTGAACCCATGCGAAGCATCCAGAGCGGAGCCTAGTCCTCGCCTAACGCGGCAGTGAACCCGTGTGAAGCATCTAGTGCAAACTTCCTGGTTACGTGGAAAGCGGATAACGTCACTCTTTGACCCCGTGGAAAACGTCCAGAGCGGATCCTGGTCCTCGCAGAGCATGGCAGTGAACCCATGCGAAGCATCCAGAGTGGAGCCTAGTCCTCGCCTAACGCGGCAGTGAACCCGTGTGAAGCATCTAGTGCAAACTTCCTGGTTACGTGGAACGCGGATAACGTCACTCTTTGACCCCGTGGAAAACGTCCAGAGCGGAGCCTGGTCCTCGCCAAGCACGGCAGTGAACCCGTGTGAAGCATCCAGAGCAAATACCGGACTGTGGAGTCCTTAAAATCCACGGACTATGATGTCCTTAACCTCGACCGTGATGTCTTAAAACTAACGATCAACCACCCCGATTCCCTACGGATTTTGCCTTGGTTTAAGGGTACATCTCTTCACTCCTTTGATACCTGGCGTTGTAATTCTTCAACGTCTTCAGAGAGGTGACGGGTCCCTGCAACCGCACATCGGACTGTGGAGTCCTTAAATCCACGGACTATGAGGTCCTTAACCTTGACCGTGATGTCTTAAAACTAACATCGGACTGTGGAGTCCCTAAATCCACGGACTATGAGGTCCTTAACCTTGACCGTGATGTCTTAAAACTAACATCGGACTGTGGAATCCCTAAATCCACGGACTATGAGGTCCTTAACCTTGACCGTGATGTCTTAAAACTAACATCGGACTGTGGAGTCCCTAAATCCACGGACTATGAGGTCCTTAACCTTGACCGCAACGTCTTTAAACTACCTTGAGAGATCCCTAACCCCGTGAAATACAAAAAAAAGGGGGGTGATCACACCCGGCACTTGCAGGCCCTCACGACCTGTGAGGAAGAAAAACTCTCTTGTGAGATCCTTACGACTCTCAGGGGAAAACCCGCTTAAGGATCCTCACGATCCTTAAGAAAAACTCACACCTATGGGATCCTCTCGACCTATAGGGAGAAAGACTCCTTATGAGACTCTCGTGGCTCATAAGATGCAAAAGCCGTAGGAAACAGATCCTAACCCTGAATCCTAAGCCACGGCCGTCTTGCAAGAAGATTAAGATAGATTGTCCGCAGAATGCATTCAATGAAAAGGGGACACGTCACTGAGAGGAAAATTGTATCTTTTATTCATGACCCAAAATGGATACAAAATACAATTCAAAACAAAAAAAAATAATACTCTTATTCATGAGTATGTACAAAAAAAAGAGAAAGATACAAGTCCTCAAGCCGGCGGGCGGTGCAATAATTTTACCAGCTCATCATTTTGTTGTTGAGCTACGGCTTCGTGACGCAAGATCTCCATAAGACGCGCCTCTGCCTGAGCTTGCTGGGCCTGATATGAAGCGAGCCGGGCTTCAAGCTCCTTTTCAGTGGCCTTATGAGCCTCAACTCTCTCGCGAGTAAACGTGGCGGCTTTATCAAGAGCCACCACCTCTGTGATGGACTCCTGAAGCACCCGCCATAGCTCATATGCTTTATTGGCTTTGGCTGTAAGACTGGCCTGAAGCTCGCCCAACGCCTTGGAGGCTAGCTCCCTCTCCGAGAACTTGCGGCCAAGTCTCTTCTCGCACGACGTCATGTTGGCCGCATGTCGTGCTATCAGATTTCGTAACTCCGCCTTTGCAGTCACGGCCTCCGAGGAAAGGCGAGAACACTCGAGAGCGTGCAGACAAGCCTCCACCTTCCTACAGAACTCCACCCAGACCCGCACCACCTCCTCGCTATGATAAGTGGCGAGAAAAGGGAGGGAGCCGTTAGCCTCAGCGGCGAACGCTTCGGCCGTGGTTGCACTACCAGCACGGAGCTCTTCGATGAAAGAAGATAAGGAGACCAGGCTCAGTTGGGCCAAGCGCTCTGAAGCCCGCAAAGCGTAGGGGCCGGACGGCATCACAATGCGCGATTCCAAAGCCATGGAGACTGGCAGGGCTGTTCAGATTTGGCAGATGTTAGTAAAACTTTTAAACACAGGATGAACGAGACTATGATAAAATGTCACTCACCGACAGTCATGCACGTAGGAGCTGAAGGTTCCCCTGGCCCTTCAACGACCTCGACCTCATCATCGGCTTCCAGAACTATAAGAGACATTAACGTCATTTCACAAAATAGTGACAATGCTATGATAAAAAATGGCGAATGACACTAACCCTGCCCGGAGGAAAGGATGATACGCTGAGGGGGAATCGCCTGCGGGGCTGCCATCTCCAATAGACGCTGAAATGATTGGCGAGGCGATAGATCCGCGATCGTGGCTGCCAAACCGCGTAATTCTGGGAAAGATAAAAGATTTCAGACCATGAAGGGGTTACTAAATTAAAACGCAGAAAGATACCTTCGACACTCCTCCCATTCTGAGCCGGGGGGATAGCAGCCTCGACGGTCTCCGCCGTAACCTCAGGCTCCAACAAAGGGAGAGTAGTCCCGACTACCTCACTTCCAGCCTTTGGGCCACCCTCAGCAAGAGTCATTGGGATGGCGGCCTCCATAAGAGCATCCCCCGAAGGGGCAAGCACTCCCTGATCAAGAGCCGCCGCTGGAGGTTCTATCACGATAGGAGCAGCCTCATCAGCCCCCTCCACACCTAGCAAGGCCCCATTGAGAACTTCGGCGGGCTTTAGCTTTAAGGGGCCAGTAGGAAGCTCCCCCAGCGTTGAAGATTCTGCACGGTTCAAATGAAAATAATGATACAAACCCATGAGCATAAATAATCAGAAAGACTACAAAAGAAGCACAGCGTACCTATACGCAAAGAAGCCTTTAACATGGCTTCTTCAAGCCGCTTTTCCTTCTCAAGGAGATAAGCTCGCCGAGGCTTAAGGGTAGACTCATGACCACCGGTCCATAGAGAAAGTGCATCAGCTGCATCCTCTGAAGCGACCTGCTTCAAAGCCCTTTCCCCCCATTCCTCCAAAGGGCCGATAAATCGCCGCCGAATCCACGAAGGGTCCTCGTAAAAAATTACAGCGGGATACGACTTCCTCGGAACCTTGGCATCATGGGACGGGTCTTGCGAACGCCGTAAGGCCTCAGCCAGTTGTGCGGCCTCCTCGTCAGCCGAACTCGGAAGGAGGAGTGCAGTATCAGACGCGGGCAAGGCCAAGGGTTCGTCGTCAAGGATAGGCTCAGATTCCATCACAGAGTCAAGCGGGGTAGTAGCCACTTTCTTTTGTCGCTTAGACCCAGGGCCGGTCGCCGAAGATGGCCGCTTCCTCCCTCGCGAAGCCTTAGGGCGACGCTGGCCCACATCGCCTTCGATGCCTTCGTCCCTGGAAGACGTCGGCGTCGTCGACGCTGTGGGAGGCGGCGCCGCCACCGGCAGAGGTACTGCCACTGGAGCCCGTTTACCTCGCGATCGAGAACCCAAGGGCATACCAGCTGTCGGAGTAAGGTCCACCCCGGACTCCCCTGGAATGAGCGCAGTGCCGACCTCTCTCAAAGGAAAGCGGACTGGAACCCTCGGTCGTAACCCAGTCCTGGGAGCTAGAAGAGGGACATCTCCACCAAGAAGCACCCTCCTTTCCTCAATAATGACTGGGTTGACTCGATGAAGATACCAGCCCGTAAATGCACCCACGCATCGGGGCATGTACTCGGCTTCGGGGATCATGAAATGGGAGCCGGTGTTCAGCCGCATAAAATGATGAGCGGCATCGCGAACAGCATCGAGCGAAGGGATCGGGGCGATTATAAAAGCCTCAAAAGGAACGCCTTGGTCGTATCCAAGCTGCCGGGCAAATCGGTGTGGATTGTACCGCATAAAAAGAGCTGCACTATCCTGGCGAAACACCAAGTAGCCCGGTCTAATTGAATACAAGTGTATGGCCTCCCGAGGCTTCAGAGAAGGCGCGTCGTCCTTTGACTGGTCCCAAAGTTGCTGAACGGGCCCCGAAGGAGAAGAAAGAACTCGATCATTAAAGACTAACCCGCCAGCGGTGGCGTGCGGGGAAATCAGCACCCGAATAGCCCCTAACTGAGTTGGATCGGCAGCAGAAGCGCCCACCAGTCGCATGAGTCGCGGGAAGGTATAGGCATCGTAAAAAGCGGGCCTCTGATGCATAGCGAAAGACCCCAGCACGTGCATCTCAATCCATGACGTGAAGTAATGAAGCGAAAAGTTCACTACGTCTACGCCAGGCATAGAAGTATTGGCCGCAGTACCCAATCCATTATAGAGGTGCGCCAGGGCTGGGATGCCAATGGCCAATCGCGTCCCCTCCGCGATACGATGCGCCGGGTAGATGACCGAAGCCCTCATGAAGCGGCGATGCATCGGGATAACAAACCAGCTAAGCCAAACACTGATAAACCCCACAAAAAACGTCTCCTCATCCATACCGGGTGCTGCAATGGACTCAAAAGGCATCGGCGACACGATGGGGATATAATATTGTGGCAAGTCCGATTCAGCGGTCGGTAGCCTCTTCGGACCAAATCCAAAGGGGTCTCCGATGTTAGCAAACTTCGGAGCAGTCTTCGATACGGCGTCCTCACGAAGGAAACGAGCGATGAAGCTCTTGAAAGTAACGCCCTGCTCTTCGGACTCGGTGAACAATCGGTCGAAGATACCTAGGGCCTTGATTAAACTGGGACGCTTCTGGCGAATGGCATTCTCAGCAGACAGACCGTCAACTGGGGCAGACTCGGGCTCAAAAATGTACTCGTCAGGGGGCAGCAACTCCTCATACATGTTACCCCTTATCGGCAATCCCGAAATTTCATAAAACTCGGCTAAAGAAATCGAAACCTCGCGATCTCCCAGAAGAAAGGTATTAGTGGGAAGATTCCACTGGTTCAGAAACGCCTTAACCCACCAAGCA
Source organism: Agapanthus africanus (assembly GCA_030015575.1). Taxonomy (NCBI): domain Eukaryota; kingdom Viridiplantae; phylum Streptophyta; class Magnoliopsida; order Asparagales; family Amaryllidaceae; genus Agapanthus; species Agapanthus africanus. The sequence goes on from JASDDO010000014.1 coordinate 16,266,689, forward strand.
TGCGGGGACTTGTAATGGAATAGCGACGCGTATACGGCCTGATAAAGCCCGACTTTCTGCAATCGCGCCCGATGAGCAGAAAGGATGTAGCGAGCCCAAAGAAGGTAGCCCGTAGGATGCCTGGGAGTGAGCCCTATCTTATAAATCTGCCCCCACGGGTGGGCCTCACCCTGGCAAATGCGCCGTCCCAAGATGTCTATAGCCGGGATCGGATGGTTCGGAATGCCGGTCGTCGAAGGCTCCAGTCTCCCCGTTGGAGTCCAATTGGGCATTTCCACGGCGAAAGCTGTCCTTGGAGGATCCATCGGTAGAAATGGGAAAGTAGGCTCCGTTGGCACCGCGCAAAGAAAACTCCTGCGACCCTGAATAATCTGACTGTACCAAGGTCCCCATTGAAGAAGGTTGGCGCAGTTCGGGTCATGGGCTCTAATCATCGCCATCGCCTCTTCATCAGACGGTGACTGAGGAAAGGCCGCCTCCGAGCGAGAGAAAGGAAAGCGTGGAGCAGAAGTCATCGCACCTGAAAACCAATAAAGGAAGACCGTTAGAAGAAAAATCGGCAACGTACATTCATGCATGAACATGAAGACTAAGTAAAGAAAGCAAAAACAAAGCTTCCTGGGACCATTGGCTACAAAACACATGGGCCCCACAGAATCCAGATGACGGCACATCAATAATAAGGCCAAAACGCTACAATAAGACAAAGGGAATGTCCGCATTTAATAAAAGGTGGTAACCATGCATATTCCCCTCAAACAAGATCTGGCTAGGGCGCTACAGCGAACCCAACAAAATCAAGGGAATTAAATTCCCACAGAAGGCATCATTACAAAATCCCCATCGCATTAATTGCAGAAGAACCGCCTCGAGCCAAGAGACCCCAAAGATTCTCTGTGTGAAGAAATCGAGTTCTTCGCTGGAATTTAATTCCTTACTAAGGAAAGGGAATTAAATTCCCAGAAACATTTTGAATGGAATTAAATTCCTTAAACCGCCATCAAGGGAATTAAACTCCATGGGTCTGAACAGCCATCATCATCTCCCTAAGGGATCATCTAAACCCTAAATGACCTACTGCGGGAAGTCAAGTGGTCTCACGTTTTGGTTAAATGACTTAGAGAAAAATGAGTTCTTTGTGAAACCCTCGATTTGGATTTTAAATCCAGAAAGTTTTGACAAAACAAAGATGCTTCGATTACCATTACCTGAGGGAAAAAGATCCTTTTCGAACAGAGTTAAACTCTGCAGGCTGTTTCAAGACAGAGAACTAAGCTCTGAAAAACGAGAATTAAATTCTCAAAGAAGAAGTTCTCAGGAGAAGAAGATGAACAAAGTGAAGGCTTCTATGAAGAGGCAGCTATTTATAGAAGACAATGAAAACGTTTCGTCTCCCCAGATCCCTAGAGGAATCCAACGGTCACAAGAGGTGACAGCGTTGCACTCACGTGCTGACACGTGAGAACAACGCTGTGGGGGCATTTGTTTCCTGATTTAAAATCAGGAAAGCTTCTGGAAAAGCTTCGGAAGAGGGTCACGTGCTTACACGTGACCAGCGGCCACGTGTTAACACGAGACACCTAAAAAGCATCATCAGATCGAGTTCAGTCTCCTAGCTACGCTGAAGAAAATGGGCTTCAGAAAGAGTCACGTGCTCCCACGTGACCAGGGTCACGTGGTGACACGTGACATTTAAATGCAAGCGTCCAACACGCAAGTTCTCTGATCGAGTCAAGAAAAAGGGTTCAGAAAGAGTCACGTGCTCCCACGTGACCAGGGTCACGTGTCGGCACGTGACGTTCAAGGCAGCAAGCGCGTTTCCAGAACAACCAAGGAAAGAGAGTTCAAATAAAGGGTCACGTGCTCACACGTGACCAGGGGTCACGTGGTAGCACGTGATGTTTAAGCAGCAATCAGAAGACACAGTGCAGAAGGCTCGTTCCAAAGGGGGTCACGTGCTCACACGTGACCATGGATCACGTGGTCACACGTGACCGGCCTCCAAAGCCCATGTTGACGACAGAATTAAATTCTGAAGGAAATTCGAATCTTTCCAAAGGAAAGTAATTATTTGGGACTAATCAAATTAAAGATTCAGAGATGATTAAATATCATCTATCTATGGAAAATCTCGGCTTTGGGAAAGATTTCCCCCTTAAATCTAACCAGAATATCAAAGGAGAATCTCTGGATTTAAGATCCAATGGTGAATAAAATTCACCTAATAATCCAAAGGCCCAAAATGAATGATGGATGCAAATCAAATCTCCCAATGAAGATTCGTCAAAAACTGATTGATGCGGCTGCCTCTCCTATAAATAGGGGCCAAGGGACACAAAAAAAAAGAGATACATGCGCAGAGAAGAAAAGGAGAAAAAGAGAAGAGTTTTGATACTTCGAAAAGACTCAGATCTTCTGCAAAAACCCTAGGTAAGAAAGGGAAGCCCTTTTGAAAGAAGCAGAATTTAATTCTCAACAGAGTTTAACTCTGATAATATAAAAGCAGAAGAGCATATTTCTTCTCTCTTTGATAGAGGATCTGCAAAGTGCACATCTCCCCTTAAGGTTGAGAATTTAATTCTCAATGGGTTGAGATCCTGCCATGCAGATCCAAAACATAGAGAAGGAGTGCAAACTCGAGAATTTAATTCTCACAGAACTATAGGAATTTAATTCCTCCAAAATAAAGTGGGGCTAGACCCTATATCATGGGAATTTAATTCCTTCAGAACAAAAAAAAGAAACAGGGTTTAACCCTAATTAAAGAACTTAGTTCTGTTGAAACAACGGGAATTTAATTCCCTTAATCATCATTTCCTCAAAAACTTTTATTAGGGTTTAACCCTATTCAGCCCTTCACATAAACGAGGAATTTAAATCCCACAGAAAATTCAGAGTTAAACTCTATTCCAGAATACAAGTCTTCAAAAGAAAGAAGGATTTAATTCCTCTGAAATTAAAAGTCTCTGGAATTTAATTCCTAAAAAAAGGAGTAACAAATCCTCTGAAAAACCACATTAAGGCAGGGTCACGTGTCACCACGTGACCCCCCACAAAAGCCCTACAGAAAACCCCTTTGAGGCAGCACCCCACGTGACCCACGTGACTTTCAGCAGAAGCCTTAACACATAGGCATTTGAATGCCCATCACGTGCTGACACGTGATGCTATCAAAGACACAGTAATTTCAGCAGAACAAATGAAGGAAGGGCGCTCTCACGTGCTGCCACGTGACCCCTCTTGTCTTAGTGTTTAACACTAAATTGAAACTCTCGAAATCAGTGTTAAAATATTGTTGGGCCTTAGTGTTCAACACTAATTAAAAAGCTTTATCTGCAGTGTTCAACACTGATTACCTTAGTGTTTAAATACTAATCTGAGATCTTCATTTGCAGTGTTCAACACTGATCCGTTTTAGTGTTTAACACTAATTTGAGAAGCCTTATTGCTGGTGTTTAACACCAATTATTTCTTAGTGTTAAACACTAACTTGTTAACCGCATGCCCAGTGTTCAACACTGATTGCTCTGTAGTGTTTAACACTAGGCTTTGGCCCAATTGGCTAAATGGATAGAGGCAAAGCCTCTCCTTCAATGGACCAGCAAGAGTCAATATTCCAGACCTGACTGGACTTAGCCCAAGCTGGCCATAAGTCCTCAATTTGTGATTAACTGGGCTAATGAGCTCATAACATAATTGATCAGTCTTGACCCAAATTGGGCCAGGGACTATTTAATCCACCCCGGTTCTAGGGTACATCTCTTCACTCCTTTGATACTTGGCATTGTAATCCCTCAATGTCTTCAAAGAGGTGACGGGTCCCGATGACCACTCATGATATGGACTGTGGGGTCCTTAAACCCATGCCTAATGCTAAACTTCCTGGTTACGTGGAAAGCGGATAACGTCACTCTTTGACCCCGTGGAAAACGTCCAGAGCGGATCCTGGTCCTCGCAGAGCATGGCAGTGAACCCATGCGAAGCATCCAGAGCGGAGCCTGGTCCTCGCCTAGCACGGCAGTGAACCCGTGTGAAGCATCCAGAGCACATACCGGACTGTGGAGTCCTTAAACCCATGGACTATGACGTCCTTAACCTTGACCGAGATGTCTTAAAACTACCCATGGACCGCAATGTCCTTAAACTACCCATAGACCGCAATGTCTTTAAACTACCCATGGACCGCAATGTCTTAAAACTACCCATGGACCGCAATGTCTTTAAACTACCCATGGACCGCAATGTCCTTAAACTACCCATTGACCGAGATGTCTTAAAACTACCCATGGACCGCAATGTCCTTAAACTACCCATGGACCGCAATGTCCCTAAACTACCCATGGACCGCAACGTCCTTAAAACTACCCACGGACCACAACGTCCCTAAACTAGAGCAATTGAGCCCTCCATATGCTCTTTTGTCGGATCTAAACGGTCCCGTTTAAGTTGATCTTAGCCTCCAAAAATGGCTAACGCGTCCTTAAACCTTCAAACAGATTGGACTACGAATCCCCTAAATTAACTCCGGCTTGAGGGTACATCTCTGAACTCCTCTGACATCCGTCGTTGTAATCTTTCAACGTCGTCAGAGAGGTGATGGGTCCCGACGGCCATACATACGGTGGACCACTACGTCCCTAAACTGGAACAATAGAGCCCAAATGCTCTTTTGTCGGATCTAAACGATCCCGTTAAGTTGATCTTAGTCTCAAACTGGACTAACGTATCCTTAACAAACGTTTAAGTTGATCTTAGCCTCAAATATGGCTAACGTGTCCTTAAACCAAACCCCCAAACCCAAATTTAAGATAATGCGGATTTGGACTAGTCCACGCCCTACGGGTGACGACATAACTCAGTCTCCGTAAACAATCCACGGGCAATAAAACAAACACCCACGACACGAAGTGACCATCTGGAGAAGGAGAAAGTTGTTACCGCAACGCGGTAGCGTAATTAACTGCAGGGGCTTGCGCCTGCAGGGAAGAGCGTCCCCACAATCAAAAACCCCTCAAACGAGGGGGAATCTGACGAAGTCTGCTACATCGGACGCATCCGTTTAAACCTTCGATACATGGTGCCATAAATCAACTTGGCATCTTCGGAGAGGTGGACGGATAGCACCAATTAGCTTCTGCCCCGAACCCCAGGCATTCGGACGTCCCGACGTCCCGGCCGCCGTTCGGAGGGGAACAATGCTATTTGGTTTTATCTGTCTACCTCTTCGAAGATGCCAAGTTGATTTATGGCACCGTGTATCGAAGGTTTAAACAGATGTGGCCGTTGTAGCAGACTTCGTCAGATTCCCCCTCGTTTGCGAGGGGTTTTTGATTATGGGAAAGCTCTTCCCTGCAGGCGCAAGCCCCTGCAGTTAATTACGTTACCGCGTAGAGATAACCACTTCCTCCTGCTCCAGATGTTCACTTCGTGTCGTGTGTGTTTGTTTTATTTTTTGGCTGCCCGTGGATTGTATACGGAGACTAATTTATGATGTCGCCCGTAGGGCGGGGATTAGTCCAAATTCGTATTTTCTTAGATTTGGGTTTGAGTTGGTTTAAGGATCATCAATCTCGTTTAAGATTAAGATCAACTTAATTATTTGTTAAGGATACATTAGTCTAATTTTAGACTAAGATCTACTCAACAGGGTTTTAGGATCGTTTAGATCCAATGACAGAGCATTTGGGCTCTATCGTCTTAGTTTAGGGACGTTGCAGTCCATTGGGTTTAAGAACATCATAGTCCATAAAGTTTAAGAACATCATAGTCCATAGAGTTTAGTTTAGGGACGCTGCAGTCCATTGGGTTTAAGGACATCATAGTCTGTGTTTAAAGACATCATAGTCTATAGGGTTTAAAGACATCATAGTCTGTAGGGTTTAAAGACATCATAATCTGTGTTTAAAGACATCATAGTTTGTAGGGTTTAAAGACATCATAGTCTGTGTTTAAAGACATCATAGTCTGTAGGGTTTAAAGACATCATAGTCTGTAGGGTTAAAGACATCATAGTCTGTGGGGTTTAAAGACATCATAGTCTGTAGGGTTTTAGTTTAACAGTTATAGGATGCGCCAAAAGTTATTGGTAATTGGGACCCTCCATCTCTCTGAAGACATTGAAGAATTATAATGACATGTATCAGAAGTATGAAGAGATGTACCCTTGAACCAGATATCAGATTGAGGAGTCATCAGTCATGAGCATAGAGGCTCGGTTTATTTAGAGATTTAATCTCAGGAAAGACTTAGCCAATCTGGGGTTTGAAGCTGGCCTCTTATAATGTTAAACACTAGTATATGCTCAGCGCTCATGATTGATACGAAATAGTGTATGTTTGTAGTTACCGCAATTAATAACGGTGTCGCGTATAGCTAGACCGAGATGAGTACGGGTCGTCCTCTGGGAAACATGGAACCTTTTACTTTTACTTTAGCTGTGTTGAGAAAGAGAGGAGGGATAAAGAATTTTATAGAATGGTTTCTAGATCTACGTTAAACAAGAATGTAAATTTAGATCTAGATTATTTTAAAGATATAGTAAATATAATAAGAAGGCTTGTAGGGTTCGTTAGGATTTAGTAGTTATGGACGATTAATTAAAAGTTACCCTTTTTATCCATTAATAGATTTAGAACTAGAACGACGGTGATGCGTGTAGAGTAGGGTTTCTGGAGGGAAAAGGAATCCCACTCTTAACCCTTATCTCAACACGGAACTCCGTTCATATCTAGCCTTTACCAAAACAATCATTAATCTAATCTCTAATCGCGGTCGGAACTAGCAAAGAATTGCTAGCGCGCCCGATTAGGATGTTAATGATTCTTTTGATAAAGTTCCTAAACTTTATAGGACTTAAAAAGGGTTTAATTATTTTCATCGTCCATTAGCCTACCCTAATCCTACGAACCCTAACAAGTGGAGAATTACTCGCGCATGTTGAGAGAAGAAGATGAAAAGACAGAGAGGGAAAACATAATGTAAAATGCAAAGACAATTAAATAAAATAACTACCTTTATTAATCAACTTGAACAAACTACACTTTAATCCTTAGAAAATGATTACAAAACTAGTTGCTTCTCGATCTCTTCCAAGGAGGTAGTCAAACAGTTGATGATCAGCCTGGATGCGTGAGCGTCTGGGGCTTCGTGATCGCGTCGGCTTGATAACTTTTCCAAGAGGCTCTCGGTGCCCTTTTATAGTCCAAAGCCACAATCTTTTGCTTCAAAAGTTGGTAAAATATAGCAGAGATTTAAGCTACAAAATCTTAGCAAATGATCCCTCTAGATTGCCGCGAATCCGCGGTCAAAGGGGGGGTATGGCCGCGGATCCGCGGCCATTTGATCTCATCCCTCCATCATTTTTCTGGGGCTTGGTCTTTGGGACATGTGGCAATCCTAGGCACCTTCAGAATTCAGAAATCTTCTCTCGGTTGCTTCCAGACTTGGTCTCCAAGTTTTAATTCTTAATTAGGCAAGTCTTCTTCAACAACTAGATTTGCTTGCTAAATTCTGCATAACAACTTGGAAAATTCTGCACAATAATCTCAAATAATATTTAGTAGACTTAGTTCTATTAGGATTTGGTCAATGAATTTATTTGCATACATTTTTCTACCAAATACTAACTAAAATATATTAACACATGGAAAATGGTGTCTTTACACATAAACCCTCATATGTATAATATATCATAATAAAGTCCTTTTTTTAATATGAAAATGGTAGGAAAAATGTAATATAAATGTGCATTTTTATCAACTGAACAAATACCCCCAAACTTATCTTTGATCATCCCGAGCAAACTAGTTTATTTAAGAGGAGAAAAAGAAAGGAGAAAACTAAGCACACTTTCGTAGGCAACACGATTGCACTGAGCACGTGCAACAAGCCGTTAAACCTCTAGGTGTCCCTAGTAGGAGGAGTGTTGTCTCCTGAGGGTTTTCAGCGGATTACACCCACAAAATCCTATAATAAAAGAAAGATGGTGAAATTTACATATAAAGATAAGAACCATAAAAGAAAGACTTTGAAAATAAGAGTTTCAAACTACACTAGCTTTTCGGTTGTCATAAGCCCTATCTTAATAGTCATGAAAAAATGTTAGAAATCACATCATCCATCAATAAAACATCGTCTTTATTCTTCATTCCTACCTTTCGTCCAAACATTGATCATATACCCCTATGTGTGTGTAAATAACATCCTTACACCCGGAGAATTCAATTCAAGCTATCATACTCTTGTCCATCTACCTCAGTACTTTTTAACTTGATGAATATTTAGATTTGCTTACACATTTTTATGCGACCGTTAATACTTCTTGAGGTACTAACCGACCGATTACTTATGTACTTGCTGATTAGGTGATAATATTTTCCTCGTCTTGCATCACCTAAGGCTTAGCAGTGACTCCCAGACCAGTTGGCCTTAGGGCACTAGGTGAAGAGGCACCCTCGCTATATTTTTTTATTGCTGCCTTAGCGATACAAAACCAGTGTTCATTTTTTTCTTTTCACCATTTTTATATTTTCTTCATTTTTTTTTCATTTCCTTCATACTTTGGCTTTTAGACAAGAGCATTTCAAGGTATCCTCTACTATCCCGAGTTTCAAGACGTATGTAAGTGCATGTAGTAGGGTATCAACATTCAAATGTTTGGCTTCCAGAATATAAATTATTTTTCAGACTTATTTTTATCCTCAGATTAGTGACTTCCTTCATCTTACTAACCCTTGGGACAACAGCTCATAACTACTTATTACTAGTTCGTTTAAGAAAACTTCTAATTTTTTTGGTTTTCTTAAACTATTCCTATCTTTTGGATATAATTTTTCACTTTCTACTCTTTTGTTATAAAAGAAAATTTTTGAAAATTTTTGAAAATGTTGTGCTTATGCAAAATATGATGCAAACTGATGTGTAAATAAGCACAAACCTCCCCCAAACTTGTTTTCAACAGTGTCATCACTGTTGCTATCCGCTGGATCACAAAAACCTGTAAGCTTAGGGGGAAATTATTAATGAGGGCAAAAATATATGAAAGTGAAAATCCTCCCCCAAACTTATTTTTGGCTCACATATTTGAGGACAAAAGTAATGTTCAAGAGCCAAAAATATACCCCCCTCAAACTTGAGTTAAACAATTTTAATCTTTTAAAATCACACGAGGGGGTCAAGGTTATTGGTCAATGCTAAGCTTTGCAAAGACCGAAGGTCAATACCAACCATTCAAAAATTTTATCGATGAAGCACCAAGGTTGGTGGAAGAACATGTCACCTTTTGACGAGAAGAAGTGGGGAGGTGATAAGAGGTGTAATGGAAAAGGATTGCGTCTCAATATGGAGAGACGACACGGTGATAGTAATGATGGATTACTCGCATTGTCATGATTGTCCAAAAGAAGGGGTGGAGATCCAATTTCTTCATCTTGGAGTTGATTCATCTCAACACCCGTGTCTTGTAAAAATACGAGTTCATCAGCGAAAATTTCCTCAAAGCTTTCGTCGATACCCCGAAGAATAATGTCATCAGAAAAAATGGGGTGATCGTCAGACTCTATAAAAAGTTCCTCATCAGCGTTAGATGTTGATCCGGACAACTCGGTGGAAGAGTCGGTGTCAAGCAACATCATATGAAAAGAGTCAGAATTATGAGGTTGATCATATTCGCTGCTGTCGACATCCATTAATTCGACAGAACACACATGAGCAAAGGGTTCGGAGGGTTCACTTCCCAACTTGTAAATGTTAAGCTCAATTGACTTCTTTCCAAAGGATAGGGTCATAGAGTCGTTTCTACAATTGATTACTGCGTTGGAAGTGGCCAAAAAGGATCGACCGAGTATCACCGGGATTTGATTGCGTGGGTTTGCCACAGGTTGTGTATCTATAACAATAAAGTCCACAGGGAATATAAATTCTCCGACTTTGATTAACACATCCTCTAGCTCACCCCTAGGTTGGGTGATAGATTGATCGGCCATCTGAAGAGTGCAATGCGCAGGTTTTAACTCTTCGATCCCTAATTGCTCATAAACAGAATACGGAAGCAAGTTAACACTAGCACATAAATCGAGTAGAGCACGATTGATATTTTTACCCCCAATAGAAATTGAAATTGTAGGACTTCCGGGGTCCTTTCGTTTCTTGGGTAGTTGTTGTGTGAAAGCTGTGCTCACATTACTCGCAAGGAAAACTTTTTTAGGTACTTGAACTTTTCTCTTCCTAGTGCACAAGTCCTTTAAGATTTTTGCATATGACGGAACTTGTTGAATAGCATCTAGGAGAGGAATGTTTATGTTAACTTGCTTAAAAATTTCAATAATCTTCTCTATTTGTGGATTTGGTCTGTTGCCCCTTAACCTGTTTGGATAAGGTGCTTGATCAATAAGTTTTGGGTCCAACATTTGTGGAGAAGACTGTGGGGATGGATTCGATCCCAAAACTGAAGTGGGGATCGACTTAGATAGATTTGGCGAAATGGGCGAAGGGTTCGAGACTTGGGGAAAACGGAGAATAGGCTCGGGTGAAGGTGGGAAATTAGACGAATTAGGGAAAGAAGAAGAAGAAGCTGGGGTATCAAATGTGTCACTAACATCAAACTGCTCACCCACTCGGTTATTCAGCTCTCTTCCCGTTCTCAACGTAGTAATGGCATTCACATTATGATTTTGTGAATGGCCAGGATTCGGTAGGGGTTGAGATGGGAGTTTCTCTTTCTCTCTCGCACTCATTACGGCGTTTAACTGTGCGATTTGGTTTTCTAATGATTTAATACTCTCACCTTGGGAGGCGGAGTTTTTCGTTATGGTATCAATAGAAGACCTCATCTCAGCCGAAATTTGCATGGATTGTTTCATGAACATATCCAAAGTTTGTGCAAGTGAGTTGTCAGTACCGGCCACTTGTGGTGTAGAAATGTTGGCCGGATTTTGGAAATTCTGTGACTGAAAGAGGGGCTGATTCTGTGGTTGTGGTTGCTGTGGAGGAGGTCTTTGATAATTGCTTTGTTGGTTTTGATTCCAAGCAAAGTTAGGATGATTCCTCCATCCTTGATTGTACGTGGAAGAATAAGGGTCGTTTCTAGGTCGCTGCTGAAAAGCAACATTAGCTTGAAACGATGCATTCATAGGACATTCTTCCGTTAAGTGTGAAGGATCCGAACAGCAACCACAGACGGTCTTAGGAAGCATGACCTGATTTAGGGAGAATGTTGAGAACTTGTTTTCAATAGCATCGAGTTTCTTCTGAATCGCTGCCATTTCGGCTTTTACTGCGATAGAAATATCGAGCTGGTGAATACCTCCCTTAGTTGAAGGTGGTCTTACGCTTTCCCACTGCAACGTGTGTTCAGCAAGGTCTTCCAGATATTTCCAAGCTTCACCGTCATCTTTAGACATGAAATTGCATTGACACATTGTTTCAAGCATCTGCTTTGTCGCTGGATTAATGCCCTCATATATAATCTGACATAAATCCCATCTTTGTATTCCGTGATGGGGGCATTGGACAAGCAGATCTTTGAAACGTTCAAAGCACTTCCAAAATGGTTCATTGGGAAGCTGAGTGAACTGGTTGATCTCGCTCCTAATATGGGCAGTCTTATGATTTGGGTAAAACTTCTTAAGAAATGCTATGACAAATTCATCCCAATTAGTGATAGAGTGTGTGGTAGTATTGTAAAGCCATTTTTCTGCCAAGTCGCACAGTGTGAATGGGAGAAGACGTAAGCGCATAGCATCTAAAGTCAATTGTGAAGTACCCATCATTGCGCATACGTTTTCGAATTTGGTGATGAAAACGTACGCATCTTCCGACTCAAGCCCATGAAATTTGGGCAGCAGATTGATGTAGTGGGGTTTGATTTCGAAATTATCCCCGTTAGGTGGTGGAAGAGATAGACAAGTCGGAAGAGGACCACGGATAGGATAGCATCTCTCTTGGAGAGAAATGCGCGGTGGATTCTGCGCACCTTCGGGCGGTGGCAGCGTGGTGTTATAATTTGATAGAGTACCGTCCATCTCGGTCGTGTGTGGTGAGGGAAAAGAAGATGAAGAAGTACCGACTTCGGCGTCGATAGCAGGAACGCGGACAAGACGGGCACTAGGATCCCGTGTCCAGCCGAGCAAGCACTAAGCGGGTTTAGTGCAAGTGGCAGCGTGTGTGTGATTTAAAATTGGCTTGTTTTGAAAAAGTGGGACTCAAGACAAATCACCCTAAGATGCACAAGCAACCCTAGAACTAAGGTCACCTAGGTCCAGTCTCTAGACCGCTCCTAGACTTCCAAAGGACAAGCCGCGGGATCAATCCTCTACCGCTTCCGTACTACCCTTGTAGCCATTTAAGTGCCAGGTAAGTGGGAAGGAACCACGGTAGTGGGCCTAATTAAAAACCACTAGCCTTTGACACACTTGCCTAGGCACAACAAAAGTAATGCGGATAAACGATAGATTACCCACGACCTTCCTCTGTCCTTAATGAGCGCGACAGTCCTTAGAGTCTGGTCTAGATATTTTTTAAATTATTGTAGGGTTGATGCAGATACTCGGTTTGTGATTTGTGGGGCTTAAGAAGGGTGATGAAATCCCCACCTAATCTTGATTTGGTCTTTGCCCCTTAAACAACAACAACAACTGAGCCTTTTATCCCAAGCATAAGGGGTAGGCTACATGAACCAACATGAGAATCACTCCGGGTCCAACACATGAATCCTCTGTCTCCACTCACTTCTATCGAACAATATACTTTCATTGATTCCTTTGGCAACCATATCATTTCGTATCACCTCCATCCATGTTTTCTTCGGTCTCCCTTTTGCCCTTTTGCCATTACCCATATCGAGAGTATCTATTCGTCGAACCGGTGCTTCCATAGGTCTGCGTCGCACATGACCAAACCATCTAAGCCGGTTTTCCCGCATCTTCTCCTCCACGGGTGCTACACCAACTTTTGCACGGATATCCTCATTTCGTACCTTGTCTTTTCTAGTGTTACCGCACATCCAACGAAGCATGCGCATCTCCGCTACGTGCATCTTCTGTGTATGATGCTTCTTAGGAGCCCAGCATTCTGTACCATATAATAAGGCAGGCCGAATAGCTCTCCGATAAAACTTCCCTTTCAATTTTAACGGAAAGTTACGATCACACAAAATCCCTGTTGCACTCCTCCATTTCAACCAACCAGCTTGGATCCTTTGATTAACATCATTATCGATCTCCCCATTCCTTTGGATGATGGAACCTAGATATCTAAACTGGTCGCTCGGTGATATCTCTTGCCCTTCCAATGTTATACCAATATGGTTTTGATTTCTCTGGCTACTAAATTTGCAGTGCATATATGCTGTCTTGGACCTGCTCAATCTGAATCCCCGAGATTCCAATGTTTGTCTCCATAATTCCAATTTGGCATTAACCCCTGCTTTCGTCTCATTTACTAGAACAATATCATCAGCGAATAGCATGCACCAAGGGACTTCATCTTGGATAGTTCTAGTAAGCTCATCCATCACGATGGTAAACAGGAAAGGACTTAATGCAGATCCTTGATGTAAACCAATAGTAATCGGAAAATCACTTGTTAAGCCACCGCAAGTTCTGACATTTGTTACTACTCCGTCGTACATATCCTTGATTATGTCAATATACTTGACGGGGACCCCCTTTTTCATCATTGTCCCCCATAATACCTCTCTAGGTACCTTGTCGTACGCTTTTTCTAAATCAATAAATATCATATGCAAATCTCTTCTCCTCTCTCGAAAGCGCTCGACAAGTTGACGAAGCAAATGAATCGCCTCTGTCGTCGATCGTCCAGGCATGAACCCAAATTGGTTCTCTGTTATCTTAATATCCTTCCTTAGCCTGTGTTCAATCACCCTCTCCCAAAGTTTCATGGTGTGACACATTAGTTTTATTCCACGGTAGTTTGAGCAACTTTGAATGTCACCCTTATTCTTGTAGATAGGTACAAGGATACTTTTCCTCCATTCATTTGGCATCTTTTTTGTCTGCCAAATCTTATTAAACAGATCTGTCAGCCATTTAACGCCTATTTCGCCTAAACATCTCCAAATCTCGATAGGAATCCCGTCAGGACCAACCGCTTTTCTTAAACCCATTCTGTTCAAAGCTTCTTTAACCTCAGTAAGTCTTATTTTACGCATGAAATCACGATTTATATCTTGAGATTGAATGACAAGTCCATCCAAATTCTTAGTAAAGCTCTCATTGAACAATTTGTCAAAATAATCTCTCCATCTTTCCTTGATATCCTCATCTCGAACTAAAACCTTCTGATTTTCATTTTTGACACACTTCACCGCACATAAGTCTCTGGTCTTCCTTTCCCGCATTCGAGCAATCCGGTATATATCATTTGCAGCCTCTTTAGTGTCTAATTTCTCGTACACCTCCTTGTAGACCTTAGATTTAGCTTCCCGAACAGCTTTCTTAACTTCCTTTTTAGCCATTTTGTACTTCTCAAATCTCTCCACATCTCTACTTTTCTTCAAATCTTTATAAGAATCCCTTTTAATTTTAATAGCAGTCTTTACATCTTCATTCCACCATGATATGTCCTTAGATGGTGGAGCACCACCTCTCGACTCACCAAGTAGATCTCTAGCTACTTTCTTGATACAACTAGCCATTTTGTTCCATGTTTTGTCTGGATCATCTTCCGACTGCCAATCCGCTTCTTGTACTACACGATCTATAAAAGCCTTTTGATTACCTTCTTTCAATCGCCACCATTTAATTTTAGGCTCTACCTTACGTCTAATCTTCCTAGGTTCTCTTCTAAATCGAAAATCTAGAACTAAAAGTCTATGTTGGGTAGTTACACTCTCACCTGGCACTACCTTACAGTCGATACAACAACCTCTATCTATTCTTCTCGTCAGAAAAAAGTCTATTTGACTAGCATTTGATCCGCTCCTAAAAGTGATAAGGTGGGACTCTCTTTTCCTAAACCAGGTGTTTGCTAAGATCAAGTCATAAGATAAAGCGAAATCTAGAATCGAGTCACCTACTTCATTCCTTTGTCCGAAACCAAAACCTCCATGGATAGTATCAAACCCACTACGACTAGTACCTACATGTCCATTTAGATCACCACCAATAAATAACTTCTCTCCACTAGGTATACTTTGCACCACCTCGTCTAAATCCTCCCAGAATAGACGCTTACTAGCGTCATCAAGACCTATCTGTGGTGCATAAGCACTAATAACATTAAAGATCTCTCCACCTAGAATAAGCTTAACCAGTAAAATTCTATCACCTTTTCTCCTAATCTCAACTACATCCTCAAGCAACCGTCTATCTATGATTATACCTACCCCATTACGATTTTTATCTCTACCCGTATACCAAAGCTTATAACCCCAAGGCTCTATGACTCTACTCTTTTCACCTACCCACTTAGTTTCTTGCAAACACATAATACCAACTCTCCTCCTAATCATCACCTCCACTAATTCTATTAATCTACCCGTAAGGGAACCTATGTTCCAGGAAGCTAGACGGATCCTATGAAACCCTTGCTTATTTGTCACTACACCCGGGGTCCGATGTAGCGCGCCGTCTCTGGACGACGACCCTTGCTTATTTGTCACTACACCCGGGGTCCGATGTAGCGCGCCGTCTGTAGACGACGACCCTTGCTTATTTGTCACTACACCCGGGGTCCGATGTAGCGCGCCGTCTGTAGACGACGACCCTTGCTTATTTGTCACTACACCCGGGGTCCGATGTAGCGCGCCGTATCTGGACGACGACCAAGCCCTTGCATATTTAACACTACACCCGGGATCCGATGTAGCGCGTCGCTGAGTAGGGGACGCCCCAACGATATTCTTGTATTGGTTCATGTCATAGAATGTGACAAAGTTTTCCGTTGGCTGTCACAAGCCTACCACAACCCTCACCCTTTCTCATCCGGACTTGGGACCGGCCACGGTGGGTCTTTGCCCCTTAAAGTCTGTATTAAAATATGCAAAACAAAACCAATCACAAAACTTTTGCAAAAAGATTTTTTGAGCGGCGCGATTTTGCAAAGAATCCTGCAGAAGATAGATTTTATTGGATTTGAGAGGAGAGAGAAAGAGTTAAGAAAGATACCAGAGAAGTTCGGAACCCTAGATCTCCTGTTTCCTCAAGTCCGTGACTCCAGATTCTCTCGCAAAATTCACACACAAATCGTTAAATATGCAATTTGCAGTTTTGTTTTAATAATGATATGAATCGTCTAAGAATTCAACACAAATAATAAGAATAAAAAATTACGCACGTATCCCCGGCAACGGCGCCATTTGATTGATACGAAATAGTGTATGTTTGTAGTTACCGCAATCAATAACGGTGTCGCGTATAGCTAGACCGAGATGAGTACGGGTCGTCCTCTGGGAAACATGGAACCTTTTACTTTTACTTTAGCTGTGTTGAGAAAGAGAGGAGGGATAAAGAATTTTATAGAATGGTTTCTAGATCTACGTTAAACAAGAATGTAAAATTTAGACCTAGATTATTTTAAAGATGTTGTAAATATAATAAGAAGGCTTGTAGGGTTCGTTAGGATTTAGTAGTTATGGACGATTAATTAAAAGTTACCATTTTTATCCATTAATAGATTTAGAACTAGAACGACGGTGATGCGTGTAGAGTAGGGTTTCTGGAGGGAAAAGGAATCCCACTCTTAACCCTTATCTCAACACGGAACTCCTTTCATATCTAGCCTTTACCAAAACAATTATTAACCTAATCTCTAATCGCGGTCGGAACTAGCAAAGAATTGCTAGCGCGCCCGATTAGGATGTTAAT
This sequence comes from Agapanthus africanus, assembly GCA_030015575.1. Lineage (NCBI taxonomy): Eukaryota > Viridiplantae > Streptophyta > Magnoliopsida > Asparagales > Amaryllidaceae > Agapanthus > Agapanthus africanus. The sequence continues at coordinate 16,283,512 of JASDDO010000014.1, forward strand.
GATTCTTTTGATAAAGTTCCTAAACTTTATAGGACTAAAAAAGGATTTAATTATTTTCATCGTCCATTAGCCTACCCTAATCCTACGAACCCTAACAAGCGGAGAATTACTAGCGCATGTTGAGAGAAGAAGATGAAAAGACAGAGAGGGAAAACATAATGTAAAATGAAAAGACAATTAAATAAAATAACTACCTTTATTAATCAACTTGAACAAACTATACTTTAATCCTTAGAAAATGATTACAAAACTAGTTGCTTCTCGATCTCTTCCAAGGAGGTAGTCGAACAGTTGATGATCAGCCTGGATGCGTGAGCGTCTGGGGCTTCGTGATCGCGTCGGCTTGATAACTTTTCCAAGAGGCTCTCGGTGCCCTTTTATAGTCCAAAACCACAATCTTTTGCTTCAAAAGTTGGTAAAATATAGCAGAGATTTAAGCCACAAAATCTTAGCAAATGATCCCTCTAGATTGCCACGGATCCGCGGCCAAAGGGGGAGTATGGCCGCGGATCCGCGGCCATTTGATCTCATCCCTCCATCATTTTTCTGGGGCTTGGTCTTTGGGACATGTGGCAATCCTAGGCACCTTCAGAATTCAGAAATCTTCTCTCGGTTGCTTCCAGACTTGGTCTCCAAGTTTTAATACTTAATTAGGCAAGTCTTCTTCAACAACTTGATTTACTTGCTAAATTCTGCATAACAACTTGGAAAATTCTGCACAATAATCTCAAATAATATTTAGTAGACTTAGTTCTACTAGGATTTGGTCAATGAATTTATTTGCATACATTTTTCTACCAAATACTAATTAAAATATATTAACACATGGAAAATGGTGTCTTTACACATAAACCCTCATATGTATAATATATCATAATAAAGTCCTTTTTTTAATATGAAAATGGTAGGAAAAATGTAATACAAATGTGCAGTTTTATCAACTGAACAGCTCACGTGCTCCCACGTGAGGCCTTATAGTGGTGTTGAACACTAAGATTTTGAGGCGCTCACGTGGGGTCACGTGAGGCGCTTGGAGTAGTGTTAAACACTAAGAGTTGAGGCGCTCATGTGGGGTCACGTGAGGCGCTTGAAGCGGTGTTAAACACCAAAAATTTGAGGTGCTCACGTGGGGTCATGTGAGGCACTTGAAGTAGTGTTAAACACTAAAAGTTGGGGGTCACGTGTGGCACGTGAGGCGCTTAGCGTTGGGCATTGTCTCTTTGATTTTCTTATTCTTTTACAAGTGCCAAGCACTGTTATGGGGTCACGTGGGATCACGTGAGGCGCCTCAAAAATAGGGTTTATTCCGTTTTCTCTTTATAAGTGTTGAGCACTTCTCAGGGGTCACATGGGGTCATGTGAGGCGCCCCAAAAATAGGGTTTATTCCCTTTTCTCTTTTATAAGTGATGAGCTCTTCTCACGGGTCACGTGGGGTCACATGAGGCGCCCTAAAAATAGGGTTTATTCTCTTTTCTCTTTTATAAGTGCTGAGTACTTCTCAGGGGTCACGTGGGGTCACGTGACTAGATCTCAGTCTTTCCTTTTTTGTTCCTCAAAGATGCCTACATGGGAACACGTGAGCTTTTATTGTATAGCATTGAACACTAATATGCATGGAGCTCTTAATCTGAGTTTTGTGAATTTCGGGTCCCTTATTTTTTATAAGAATTAAATTCTTCTATAGGGTTAAACCCTAGTTTTATCAGAGAAATTAAATTCCTATATCTTTTGGTAAGAATTAAATTCTTTGAACTTAGTTCTTTCCCCTAGGTTTGAATCTACATAATAGAATCTCCCCAATGAGAATTAAATTCTCAACTTGTGGGGGGATCTGCTTCTGTAGATCTCAACTAGAGGAAGAACTAAATTTTTTTGAGAAGAGTTAAACTCTTGGTTTGAGAATTAAATTCTCTTTTGTTTTGCTTACCAAGGGGTTTTCCTTCCTTTTTCTGTATTTTTGAACTTGAAGTTTATTGGGGGGTTCCTCTGTGCAAAACTTGAAGTCTTGGATCCTTTATATAGGGGAGGCTGATTTGTTGATTCAGTTAAGGAAATCTCTCATTGAGAGATTTCTTAATTGATTTGAGGAATTTATCCACCGTTGGATCTGTGATCCAAGGACTTCTGTTTTACAGAAGACATTTCTCTTGTTTTTAACAAGATTGGGAAAATATTTTCCCATACATAACTTATTCTGTATCTTGGTGATTTTTAATCACCTTTGGATCTTTGATCCGACGGTGCTCTGATCTACAGAGCACAATCTTTCTTGTTTAGAAAGATTGGGGAAAATATTTCCAAAATAGGATTCTGATCCCTTTTATATAGAATTTAATTCTATCGGCTCAGGAATCCTCACGTGTAGCACGTGACCCAGAATAACTTGTTGGCACGTGATGCGCTTTCTGGCCTGCTATTTGTTTCAGTCTTATTTGTTAAGTGCTTATAATTTTGGCTCCAAGGCGCATCACGTGTAGGCACGTGATGCTCCCTTTGGGGAATTTTCTCATTACTTTTTTATTATTATTTATTTTTCCAAAGGGAATATACCGTCCAAACCCTTGATGTGGCCGCTACCGACAGTCCCGATGTGCCCAAATTTCTCCGTGCTTTTAACACTCGTCCCTTCGACTCCCCTCAACTCTACTGCACTGTTTGATTTTTCTGCAATCAAACAGAGACTCTTCAATTCACCATTTAACATCTTTTTAATGCATTTTAATCCAAAATTTAATTTCCAAACCCTAATTCTTCACTATAAATACCACCCCATGCCATAGCTCCCCTCAATTCTGAAAATTTCTAGCAAAATCACCTCAAAAGTCCTAAGTGGAAGCGGAGTCAGGTGGAGTTAGCAACCAAGTTTGTTCCATCAAAGATCAAAGCCGTTTCCGGAGTTTCCGGGACGCCGCGATAATTCCCCTCTCTTCTTTAACCCTTTCATAACGACGCACAATGAGTAAGTCCCTTCATCTCCATTCTTTTCCATCTCAATACAGCTTTCTAAAACGAATCGAAAAAAGTGGAGTTATCTCCGATTCAATCTTCATTTTAATTTTTGTAATCCACTTGATAAGCAAATTAGATCTATAGGGTTACGGCAGCGCCCCGGCCATCAATCCGTGGCCAAACGCGGAACAAAAAACTTTCAAAAACCTGCGCTAACGGAACCCTAATCGACGGATCATACCATTAACCCTATACTGGTTCTATGAAAAGAGTTTAGAGAGGTTATACTGATCGATCCGTGTACTTCGGTTTTCAACCTCTGTCCCAAACTCCTCGCGGCTTCCTCGATCAAGTTCGATCTTCGGTCTCCTTCATCGAAGACGATCCACGTCGAGGATTAGTAATACGGGCTCCCGCCTCAAAACCGAAGCAACTCGGGCATCCAGTTTTCTAGCCTAGATACCCAAGATGAAGTAAAGAGAGTGAGTGATCATTTTATCTCAATACACCCAAGGATTCTCAACTCATGAGATGGAATAGGTGGAGGTTGAAGAAGAAGCCATGTGAAGAAAAGTGTGAGCAAAGCTTTGGCAAAAGAAAAGCAAGTAAAATATATGTTCTCTGCTCTTTTTCTTTAGTTGTGTTTGCTAAGTGTTTTTGTGTGTTATTTATTGTGAGAACATGAGCAACTCAAGAAAAGCCACACACACACACAAAAGATCTGCCATCTCTCATGCTCACTACAAATATCTCACAAAAATCTTAAGCAAAACAAAACCAAGAGCACATGCATGATCAATGCACCAAAACAAAACTTGCACTCACACTTTACACCTCAATAAACATTAAACCAAATGTTTAATCCAAGAAAAGAAATGGCAACCCTAAAGTTATCTTGTAACAAATTACAAGAATACCTCTCATTCGTATATACATACCCGCATCTGTATTCCGACTGAATACGAATACAACGAGAAGAAAATAATCCAACAATATAATACTAGGATCCGGCTTAAACCAAAGCCCACTAGTATTATCCGTCCGATCATGATCCGTGCACAGGTGCACGTATATGATCGAACCCTGCCATAAAACCATACAGCATCTACAACGTTTCGCCCGAACCAGGAAAACCCTCTGTGTGGGACTCTAAAGACTCGTCAATATACTGGCAGTGGGTTTAACCACAAGCACGTCAGTGGCACTAGCTGTACACAACGGCTGCCTAGGTATTGAGCGAAAGGGAAGCCGACGAGCAAACTCATCCTGAAACCCTACTGAGCCTGACAGTGAAAATATCCGTACAGTCCAGTCCGTTTATCTATGAGTATCGCATATCGAGTCTAGGAGGTGGATAAAGTCAGACCCTGATAACTTGACATTTAGTGTCGGCATGAAACTTATCACCAACTGAGAAACTACCGATCCTAGATCGGTAATTCTCATTTACCCTGGCCAAGGATTTCTGGTGATGGCCATCCATGCACAACGCGACATCAACTCCCAATACCGGGAGAGACGCATCCCCTGACGATCCGCTCACTGCCTCCATATGGCTCGAGACTGTACCCAACTAAAACCTGTTTGCACGACTCTTTTGAGCCGTGGTAGGGTAGTAATCAAAGCACAGTGGGAACTCACACGAGACAAATGACGATCTCAGGTCGATAGAGTAACCTGTACACATGTCACCAGGGAACTGCTATCTGACAATAGATATAATACCAACTAGCATGTTCCCGGCGAGTTCGTCCGATGTACTCATAACCCAATGAGCACCTGTATACATCTTAGGTGAATTGATTGTTTCGAAAGAGTGTGTTTATAGTTTAACCGCAATCAGAACGGTGTCGCGTGTAGCTAGACCGAGGTGAGTACGGGTCGTCCTCAGGGAAACGTGGAACCTTTTAATCTTACTTTAGATGTGTTGAGAAAGAGAGGAGGAATAAAGAACTTTTGTGAAAAGTTTCTAGATCTAATTTAAGCAAGAGTGCAAATTTATAGATCTAGATTATTTTAGGAATATAGTTAATATAATAAGAGGGCTTGTAGGGTTCGTTAGGATTTAGTAGTTATGGACGATTAATTAAAAGTTACCCTTCTTATCCATTAATAGATTTAGAACTAGAACGACGGTGATGCGTGTAGATTAGGGTTTCTGGAGGGAAAAGGAATCCCATTCTTAACCCTTATCTCGACACGGAACTCCGTTCATATCTAGCCTTTACCAAAACAATCATTAATCTAATCTCTAATCGCGGTCGGAACTAGCAAAGAATTACTGGCGCGCCCGATTAGGATGTTAATGATTCTTTTGATAAAGTTCCTAAACTTTATAGGACTTAAAAAGGGTTTAGGGATGTTCATCGTCCATTAGCCTATCCTAATCCTACGAACCCTAACAAGCGGAGAATTATTCGCGTATGTTGGGAGAAGAAGATGAAAAGACAGAAAGGGAAAACATAATGTAAAATAAAATAACTACCTTTATTAATCAATTTGAACAATCTACACTTTATTCCTTAGAAAATGATTACAAAACTAGTTGCTTCTCGATCTCTTCCAAGGAGGTAGATGAACCGTTGATGATCAGCCTGGATGCGTGAGCCGTCTGGGACTTCGTGATCGCGTCGGCTTGATAGCTTTTCCAAGAGGCTCTCGGTGCCCTTTTATAGTGCAAAGCCAGAATCTTCTTGTTGAAAACTTGGTAAAATTCATCATAGATTTATGCCCCAAAATCTTGTGCACTGAATCTCTAAAATTGCGGTGGATCCGCGGCCCAAGGGGTGAGATCTCTTGATGAGTTTTCTTGGGCTTGCATCTTGTGACATGTGGCAATCCTAGGCACCTTCAGAATTCAGAAATCTTCTCTCGGTTGCTTCCAGACTTGGTCTCCAAGTTTTGCTTCTTAATTTGGCAAGTTTTCTTCAACAAATTGATTTGTTTGATAAATTCTGCATAACAACTTGGAAAATTCTGCACAATAATCTCAAATAATATTTAGTAGGCTTATTTCTACTAGAATTTGGTCAATAGATTTATTTGCATACATTTTCCTACCAAATACTAATTAAAATATATTAACACATGGAAAATGGTGTCTTTACACATAAACCCTCATATGTATAATATATCATAATAAAGTCCTTTTTTTAATATGAAAATGGTAGGAAAAATGTAATACAAATGTGCAGTTTTATCAACTGAACAAATACCCCCAAACTTATCTTTGATCGTCCCGAGCAAACTAGTTTATTTAAGAGGAGAAAAAGAAAGGAGAAAACTAAGCATACTTTCGTAGGCAGACACGATTGCACTGAGCACGTGCAACAAGCCGTTAAACCTCTAGGTGTCCCTAGTAGGAGGAGTGTTGTCTCCTGAGGGTTTTCAGCGGATTACACCCACAAAATCCTATAACAAAAGAGAGATGGTGAAATTTACATATAAAGATAAGAACCATAAAAGAAAGACTTTGAAAATAGGAGTTTCCAACTATACTAGCTTTTCAGTTGTTATGAGCCCTATCTTAATAGTCATGAAAAAATGTTAGAAATCACATCATCTCTCAATAAAACATCGTCTTTATTCTTCATTCCTACCTTTCATCCAAACATTGATCATATAACCCCACGTGTGTGAAATGGACATCCCTACACTCGGAGAATTCAATTCAAGCTATCATACTCTTGTCCATCTACCTTAGTACTTTTTAATTTTATGAATATTAAGATTTGTTCACACATTTTCATACGACCGTTAATACTTCTTGAGGTACTAACAGACCGATTACTTATGTGCTTGCTGATTAGGTGATAATATTTTCCTCGTCTTGCACCACCTAAGGCTTAGAGTGACTCCCAGACCAGTTGGCCTTAGGGCACTAGGTGAAGAGGCACCCTCGCTATATTTTTTTATTGCTGCCTTGGCGATAACAAAACCAGTGTTCATTTTTTTTCTTTTCACCATTTTTATATTTTCTTCATTTTTTTCATTTCCTTCATACTTTGGCTTTTAGACAAGAGCATTTCAAGGTGTCCTCTACTATCCCGAGTTTCAAGACGTGTATAAGTGCATATAGTAGGGTATCAACATTCAAATGTTCGGCTTCCAGAATAGAAACTATTTTTCAGACTTATTTTTATCCTCAGATTAGTGACTTCCTTCATCTTACTAACCCTTGGGACAACAGCTCATAACTACTTATTACTAGTTCGTTTAAGAAAACTTCTAATTTTCTTGGTTTTTTTAAACTATTCCTATCTTTTGGATATAATTTTTCACTTTCTACTCTTTTGTTAAAAAAATTTTTTTTAATTTTAAAATTTTTGAAAATTTGTGCTTATGCAAAATATGATGCAACTTGATGTGTAAATAAGCACAAACCTCCCACAAACCTGTTTACAGCAGTGTCCTCACCGATGTCATCCGTTAAACTCAAAAAAAACCTGTAGGCTTGGGAGGAAATTATTAATGGAGGCAAGAATATATGAAAGTGAAAATCCTCCCCCAAACTTATTTTAGGCTCACAATTTTATAAAAATCATTTTCTTTCAAGAGCCAAAATATACCACCCCTCCCCCAAACTTGAGTTAAACATTTTTAATATTTTAAAATCACATGAGGGGGTCAAGGTTATTGGTCAATGCCAAGCTTTGCAAAGACCGAAGGTCAACACCAACCATTCAAAAATTTTATCGATGAAGCACCAAGGTTGGTGGAAGAACATGTCAACTATTGACGTGAAGAAGTGGGGAGGTGACAAGAGGTGTATTGGAAAAGGATTGCGTCTCAATTTGGAGAGATGACACAGTGATAGTAATGATGGATTACTCGCATTGTCATGATTGTCCAAAAGAGGGGGTGGAGGTCCAATTTCTTCATCTTGGAGTTGATTCATCTCAACACCCGTGTCTTGTAAAAATACGAGTTCATCAGCGAAAATTTCCTCAAAGCTTTCATCGATACCCCGAAAAATAATGTCATCAGAAAAAATGGGGTGATCGTCAGACTCAATATAAGGTTCCTCATTAGATGTTGACCCGGACAACTCGGTGGAAGAGTAAATGGTTGGGTCAAACAACAACATATGAAAAGAGTCTGTATCATGAGGTTGATCAAATTCGCTGCTGTCGACATCCATTAATTCGACAAAACACACATGAGCATAGGGTTCGGAGGGTTCACTTCCCAACTTGTAAATGTTAAGCTCAATTGACTTCTTTCCAAAGGATAGGGTCGTAGAGCCATTTCTACAATTAATTACTGCGTTGGAAGTGGCCAAAAAGGGTCGACCGAGTATCACCGGGATTTGATTGCGTGGGTTTGCTACAGGTTGTGTATCTATAACGATAAAGTCCACAGGGAATATGAATTCCCCGACTTTGATTAACACATCCTCTAGCTCACCCCTTGGTTGGGTGATAGATCGATCGGCCATCTGAAGAGTGCAATGCGCAGGTTTTAACTCTCCGATCCCTAATTGCTCATACACAGAATACGGAAGCAAGTTAACACTAGCACCAAGATCGAGTAGAGCACGATTGATATTTTTACCCCCAATGGAAATAGAAATTGTAGGACTTCCGGGGTCCTTTCGTTTCTTGGGTAGTTGTTGTGTAAAAGCAGTACTCACATTACTCGCAAGGAAAACTTTTTTAGGTACTTGAACTTTTCGCTTCCTAGTGCACAAGTCCTTTAAGATTTTCGCATATGACGGAACTTGTTGAATAGCATCTAGGAGAGGAATGTTTATGTTAACTTGCTTAAAAATTTCCACAATCTTCTCCATTTGTGCACTTGGTTTGTTGCCCCTCAACCTGTTTGGATAAGGTGCTTGATCAATAAGTTTTGGGTCCAACGTTTGTGGAGAAGACTGTGGGGATGGATTCGATCCCAAAACTGGAGTGGGAATCGACTTAGATAGATTTGGCGAAATGGGCGAAGGGTTCGAGCCTTGGGGAAAACGGAGAATAGGCTCGGATGAAGGTGGGAGACTAGACGAATTAGGGGAAGAAGAAGAAGCTGGGGTATCATTGGTGTCACTATCATCACACTGCTCATCCACTCGGTCATTCAGCACTTTTCCCGATCTCAACGTGGTAACAGCACTCACATTATAACTTTGTGAGTGACCAGGATTAGGTATGGGTTGATATGGGAGTTTCCCTTTCTCTCTCGCACTCATTGCGGCGTTTAAATGTGCGATTTGGTTGTCTATTGATTTGATACTCTCACCATGGGAGGAGGAGTTTTTCGTTAGGGTATCAATAGAAGACCTCATCTCAGCCGAAATTTGCATGGATTATTTCATGAACATATCCAAAGTTTGTGTAAGTGAGTTGTCAGTACCGGCCACTTGTGGTGTAGAAATGTTGGCCGGATTTTGGAAATTCTGTGACTGAAAGGGGGGCTGATTCTATGGTTGTGGTTGCTGTGGAGGAGGTCTTTGATAATTTCTTTGTTGGTTTTGATTCCAAGCAAAGTTAGGATGATTCCTCCATCCTTGATTATATGTGGAAGAATAAGGATCGTTTTTAGGTCGCTGCTGAAAAACAGCATTAGCTTGAAACGATGCATTCATAGGACATTCTTCCGTTAAGTGTGAAGGATCCGAACAGCAACCACAGACGGTCTTAGGAAGCGTGACCTGATTTAGGGAGAAAGATGAGAACTTGTTTTCAATAGCGTCGAGTTTCTTTTGTATCGCTGCCATTTCGGCTTTTACTGCAATAGAAACGTCGAGCTGGTGAATACCTCCCTTAGTTGAAGGTGGTCTTACGCTTTCCCATTGCAACGTGTGTTCAGTAAGGTCTTCCAGATATTTCCATGCTTCACCGTCATCTTTAGACATGAAATTGTATTGACACATTGTTTCAAGCATCTGCTTTGTCGCTGGATTAATGCCCTCATATATAATCCGACATAAATCCTATCTTTGTATTCCGTGATGGGGGCATTGGACAAGCAGATCTTTGAAACGTTCAAAGCACTTCCAAAATGGTTCATTGGGAAGCTGGGTGAACTGGTTGATCTCGCTCCTAATATGTGCAGTCTTATGATTTGGGTAAAACTTCTTAAGAAATGCTACGACGAATTCATCCCAATTAGTGATAGGGTGTGCGGCAGTATTATAAAGCCATTTTTCTGCCAAGTCGCACAGTGTGAATGGGAGAAGACGTAAGCGCATAGCATCTAAAGTCAATTGTGAAGTACCCATCATTGCGCATACGTTTTCGAATTTGGTGATGAAAACGTACGCGTCTTCCGACTCAAGCCCGTGAAATTTGGGCAGCAGATTGATGTAGTGGGGTTTAATTTCGAAATTATCCCCGTTAGGTGTTGGAAGAGATAGACAAGTAGGAAGAGGACCACGAATAGGATAGCATCTCTCTTGGAGAGAAATGCGCGGTGGATTCTGCTCACCTGCGGGCGGTGGCAGCGTGGTGTTATAATTAGATGGAGTGCCGTCCATCACGGTTGATGTAGTGTGTGGTGGGGGAAAAGAAGATGAAGAAGTACCGACTTCGGCGTCGATAGCAGGAACGCGGACAAGACGGGCACTAGGATCCCGTGTCCAGCCGAGCATGCACTAAGCGGGTTTAGTGCAAGTGGCAGCGTGTGTGTGATTTTAAAATTGGCTTGTTTTTGAAAGAGTGGGACTCAAAACAAATCACCCTAAGATGCACAAGCAACTCTAGAACTAAGGTTACCTAGGTCCAGTCTCTAGACCGCTCCTAGACTTCCAAAGGACAAGCCGCAGGATCAATCCTCTACCGCCTCCGTACTACCCTTGTAGCCAGGTAAGTGCCAGGTAAGTAGGAAGGAACCATGTCGTGGGCCTAATTAAAAACCACTAGCCTTTGTCACACTTGCCTAGGCACTACAAAAGTAATGCGGATAAACGATAGATTACTCACGACCTTCCTCTGTCCTTATTGAGCGCGACAGTCCTTAGAGTATGGTCTAGATATTTTTTAAATTATTGTAGGGTTGATGTAGATGCTCGGTTTGTGATTTGTGGGGCTTAGGAAGGGTGATGAAATCCCTACCTAATCTTGATTTGGTCTTTGCCCCTTAAAGTCCGTATTAAAATATGCAAAACAAAACCGATCACAAAACTTTTGCAAAAAGATTTTTTGAGCGGCGCGATTTTGCAAAGAATCCTGCAGAAGATAGATTTTATTGGATTTGAGAGGAGAGAGAAGGAGTTAAGAAAGATACCAGAGAAGTTCGTAACCCTAGATCTCCTGTTTCCTCAAGTTCGTGACTCCAGATTTCCTCGCAAAATTCACACACAAATCGTTAAATATGCAATTTGCAGTTTTGTTTTAATAATGATATGAATCGTCTAAGAATTCAACACAAATAGTAAGAATAAAAAATTACGCACGTATCCCCGGCAACGGCGCCATTTGATTGTTTCGAAAGAGTGTGTTTGTAGTTTAACCGCAATCAGAACGGTGTCGCGTGTAGCTAGACCGAGGTGAGTACGGGTTATCCTCAGGGAAACGTGGAACCTTTTAATCTTACTTTAGATGTGTTGAGAAAGAGATGAGGAATAAAGAACTTTTGTGAAAAGTTTCTAGATCTAATTTAAGCAAGAGTGCAAATTTATAGATCTAGATTATTTTAGGAATATAGTTAATATAATAAGAGGGCTTGTAGGGTTCGTTAGGATTTAGTAGTTATGGACGATTAATTAAAAGTTACCCTTCTTATCCATTAATAGATTTAGAACTAGAACGACGGTGATGCGTGTAGATTAGGGTTTCTGGAGGGAAAAGGAATCCCACTCTTAACCCTTATCTCGACACGGAACTCCGTTCATATCTAGCCTTTACCAAAACAATCATTAATCTAATCTCTAATCGCGGTCGGAACTAGCAAAGAATTGCTAGCGCGCCCGATTAGGATGTTAATGATTCTTTTGATAAAGTTCCTAAACTTTATAGGACTTAAAAAGGGTTTAGGGATGTTCATCGTCCATTAGCCTACCCTAATCCTACGAACCCTAACAAGCGGAGAATTATTCGCGTATGTTGGGAGAAGAAGATGAAAAGACAGAAAGGGAAAGCATAATGTAAAATAAAATAACTACCTTTATTAATCAATTTGAACAATCTACACTTTATTCCTTAGAAAATGATTACAAAACTAGTTGCTTCTCGATCTCTTCTAAGGAGGTTGATGAACCGTTGATGATCAGCCTGGATGCGTGAGCCGTCTGGGACTTCGTGATCGCGTCGGCTTGATAGCTTTTCCAAGAGGCTCTCGGTGCCCTTTTATAGTGCAAAGTCAGAATCTTCTTGTTGAAAACTTGATAAAATTCATCATAGATTTATGCCCCAAAATCTTGTGCTCTGAATCTCTAAAATTGCGGTGGATCCGCGGCCCAAGGGGTGAGATCTCTTGATGAGTTTTCTTGGGCTTGCATCTTGTGACATGTGGCAATCCTAGGCACCTTCAGAATTCAGAAATCTTCTCTCGGTTGCTTCCAGACTTGGTCTCCAAGTTTTGCTTCTTAATTTGGCAAGTTTTCTTCAACAAATTGATTTGTTTGATAAATTCTGCATAACAACTTGGAAAATTCTGCACAATAATCTCAAATAATATTTAGTAGGCTTATTTCTACTAGAATTTGGTCAATAGATTTATTTGCATACATTTTCCTACCAAATACTAATTAAAATATATTAACACATGGAAAATGGTGTCTTTACACATAAACCCTCATATGTATAATATATCATAATAAAGTCCTTTTTTAATATGAAAATGGTAGGAAAAATGTAATACAAATGTGCAGTTTTATCAACTGAACATGAACCAACTAACACCAATGGCTTGTAAGACCGGCCACCGCCCTTCGTCGGGGTCTCGATCCGTATACACTAGTCTACTCTTGGAGTATCGATGCCCAGTCTCGAAACTCCCGTGACTATGGACACTTTAAGGATGTGCTTATAGAGCACCAAACTCTCACGTATATGATCGCTATCATACTGCTGGTAGTCAAGCAAGAATCCTATGGGCTCTATCAATATGTAATAGTGATCTGTAATGTCACCTGAAGCATGTACACGATGATAAAGACAATCCAGATAGCATACTATCATCTCGAGTAAGACTGTTCTACCGGTATAGGTTCTCCCTCAATCATTGCAATCACGTGCCTGCGATCCAATAATTGACTTGAGGGCACTATAGCCAACAATCTCCCACTTGCACTTAAGGCCAATTATTCCGGTGTCGCATACTCACAACCCGTGTGATACCGAACACCCAACTTCTTTACTAATCAGTTTCACAAAGCTCGTTTGTAAAACTATTCCATTCGAGAAATAGCCTCAGTGAGTGGATCCGCTCCAATGTTTCTTTCTATGTCTCTCTTTATCTCAAGTTCGTGGAGAAATCCATCTCCCGAAATGAGCAATACCTGTCTTAGAATATGTCTGGATATATGATGGGACCCAGTTCACAAATGAACTCCAAATCCAGCAAACTTCTTAGACTATATCATTAACTAAATTTAATCAGTATACTGCGCCATGCCTCCCTCAGTATCCGCTTGGACCACCTGTCCAAACTACTGCTCCTCAAAAGAGGGAAAACTATAACTCTGATAGTCACTCTGTCATCCAGGTCACTTTGGAAGCCTGGAATGATAACCGTCTCCCGAAGATGGCTGTCATTACCAAATCCCTAGAACATCTACTTATGTTCATAAACTGCTTCCGAACGTTTCTCCAGGATTGGATTAATATATAAACTTATTGCAACTAGTGCAAAAAACAATATCTTGTGTGGTACTTGACATCTCATGATTGACTCAATTGCCTAAGCAGGTAATATGCCAATCATGCACATCCCTCTCCCCTTTAGTCTGTAAGACACCTTTAGAGAGGGTGGCTCCATCACCTGCAGGTACACCACTATGCCAGGAGTCGTCAATTCTAAAACACTTTTAGAATAATGTCTAAGTACCCAGATTGGGAAACTGCCCAAATCTAGATCTAAAACCATAGATCTAGTAACCAGAATGCCAGATATAATATCCATATCCTATATGGAGAAACCATTGTGTGACAACCACAGTATGACCGGTCGTAGTATAGGAATTTCACTTCCTACAAAGTGTATGTCATCCAAATATCAGGACATCACACCCTACTACCTTCTTAACAGATCCATCTCATATTGTGATGACGTCAAAGCCTATGACTGTCACATAAAAAATAGACGATCTATCTCCGTTATACCTGCTTTAGTCTATAAATAGACACAAGCTACTTGTCCACTATGCTTCCGCTGCTCCCACTGACTACAACAACCCGCTGGCAGAGTCATATACACGTGCACTTCTAAAGCTAGTTTAGAACGACGCTATACCAATCCTCATGCCGGGTTTCATAGTCTAGAACAGCAGTAATGGCAAGTATAGGTAAACAAGAACCTCCCTGTCACCGTCTTTGAGGATACCGAAGTGCCTCTTGGGCGCTTGAGGTTACCCACCATATCTGTGGAGTGGCCAATGGAATGTCAAACCCGATTGAATCTTTAGGTTCTATTAAATTTTCAGTAATCGTTTGTGGTTCTGGAATCACTTCCAGTTCTACCATACTCCCACTACTATTTTCTGAAAAAGTCTATTTTGCTAAAACTGTGGCGAGTCAAGAAAAATATCACCATTGATATTCCAGATGGTAGAAAGTTAACCCTCGTCATAGCCCGAGATAACCCACAAACTGACATTACAGAAACGTGCCTTGAGTTATCTAGAGTCTGGTTTTAAGCATAAGCGGACAACTCCATATACCTTAACATTGTTAAGATATGAACCATTCTATATACAATATAGAAACAGAGGCATTGATTTAATTAGAACCAGATTCAAATCATGCAGCTGTCTCCAGTGCATGTCAACTAAATGGAGAGAGGCCGATCAGCATTACCCAACTTAGGAGTGCATCCAAATATAAGTAACCTGGAAGAGAAGCAAGTTCTCAAAATCATTACTATCAACTGAATACCATACACAAGTATCTACATCTTCGATCACCTTGAAGAATCTTGATACTTGCAACACGTGGTTCTCTACTTTATTCTTGTACCTATAACTTCTCAAAACTTGGACCTTGTATTTCTATGAAATACTTGTCTAAAACAGGAGAAGTCACAAGTAAACAGAATATAGTACGAGTACCAACCCTTCTGTCCGAATGGATACTAGACAACATACAGTACTTTGTATAAGTCCCTTGAGTTGAATAACTCATACCCCGTGCGTCGCAGGTTGAAAACTGTACTATGGTTAAGAAGAATTACACCACTGTTTAATGCTCCTTACCCAATCATCAACTGATACAGGTAAATGTCATGGACATAATTTCAAAAGGTTATATCTCACTTTATAAAATAAACGTACAGATATATCAGTTTGAAATTGGTGCATAACAACGGATATTCAAAACCAAATATTTGCCGTCAGGCAAAACCCCAGGGGATTTCCTCAAATATCACCAATTACAACGAATTCCGATATAATGAGAATATAATCACCTAATTCCCAATAACTTACTCCCACTCATCATCTGTAAAACCATACAGATGTGAGAATCAAACCTGGTAAATACATACCCTAGAGTAAGGATCTAATTGGGAAATCAGTTTTCAATTAACAACGCATAGTAAAACTGAAACATAAAAATGTTTCGAAGGGACAGCCGGGTATTCTTAGCAATGCCTCTTCCATTATCCATATTCCTGACTGTGACCGTATATTTCTTTTCCAACTCTCAAAATCTCTTTATTTGTCTTTACTCATTACCTTCTGTACACCACCCTTAGGCTAAATGGTTTTCTTCCTTCCCTACCGTTCGGCATCAGCCTGTGGTTTGGAAGAAGACTATCCAATTAGCGTAATAGGTGTACCCTCCTAATCCTAGGAGCATTTGCAACCTGAGAAAAGGTAAAGATAAAAGACAACTGAATAATCCTTATTCAATTTCTCCTGAACCAGAATCCATCCTCGAACTGGAACAAGTTCCTTCGAGTTCGTATATAACTATACGATGGATAATCCAATAAATGTGGATCTTCGTAGTGATACAGAGTGTTCTAGAGAAATGCAAAGGTGAAGTAGGAGTGGCGATGAGATACGTGGTTTGGTCGTGAATGATAACAGTCGCAATTTACTTTACCCTCTTTCTAATCCTTTTATTTGTCTTTACTTATTACCTTCTGTATACCATAGTTAGGCTAATTGGTTTTCTTCCTTCCCTACCTTTCGGCACCTGCCTATGGTTTGGAAGAAGACTATCCAATAAGCGCAATAGGTGTACCCTCTCCTAATCCTAGGAGCCCTCATAACCTGAGAGAAGGTAAAAGGAAAAGACAACTGAATAGTCCTATTCATTTTCTCCAGAACCGGAAACCTTTCTCGAATCTGAAACAAGTTTCTTCGAGTTCGTATGTAACTATACGACGGTCATATCCAATAAATATGGATCTTCGTAGTGATACGGAATGTTCCGAAGAAAATCAAAGGGTAAAAGTAGGAATGGCAATGAAGTATGCAATTCTGACAATCCAAAAGTCAATGTGTTTTAAGAAGGTTCGGTTAACTTAGTTACTGAGTTATAGTCTAGGGTCGGGACATGGTCGCTGCCAAAGAGAGGGAGAAAAGAAACACTCAGCGTGCACTCTAATCTAGATCAGAATGGTCGATCACTTTATCTAATCAGGATGTCTCCCACTGTTTTCTCAAATTCTCCTCCAAACCTGAAAGAAGAATTAGTCGGGATCATCTAAAATCACCCGAGGAGTAAACCAACTCATCAGTGGGAATCGAGATCCAACTATCATCGTATGATAACTTGGTGGAATCCACTCAAGTTATCACACTCCAGAAGGTATGCGCATGCCTGGCAAGTTTCCTGTATGTTTGAAACTCCCGATATGATTTCTACCCCATGCTCTTATGACCTTGACGAAGGCCAACATATCATAAGTCACATGTCAAGTTCTACCCGTCATTGTCCAGGTTAATTTGAACCCACCCGTACATACCCTTGACGAAGGCCAAAATAGTAGTACGACTGTCCCAAACCAACGCATCTATCTATGCAACAGAAAAGTAACAAATACCTAACATACACTATGCCATGACGAAGGCCAACAAATATAACATGAATACTAAGTGCTACCCGTCTGAAATGACGGAAGGCTACGAATGGTTTTTGACGAAAAACCTTTAACGTAATGAACTTGATATCGTTGAAGGAACCGGATAGTTTTTTATAAATATATAGTGGCAAAAACCTTTGCTAAAGAGGCCACTCCCGGTGAAGGGATCTCGGCTCTTTCCTCGTGGAATGAGGTGCAGGATATTCCAACTGAATACCTCGATGCAAAGCAAAAAAGTAATCGACTATAGTGAAGTTATTACCCTGACGCAAACTTCTGCCCAAGAGGTCACTCCCGGTGAGGGAATCTCGGCTCTTGCCTCGTCGAATGAGGTGCTGGATATTCATAATCGAATACCGCTGTGCAAAACAAAAGAAAACGTCCTTGTAATAACAGCTTTTGAAAATTTGTTCCAACAATATCAAATAGGTCTGTTTTCTTTGCATTGATCAAAATCAACGCAGTCTCATCAATTAATCACACCAGAAAAGAACAAAAATATGATATACGTATATGCCACGCATTCGCCACCGGGCCCCGTCATCACCCGTTAGGTTACTTAACTAACGACAGAGCTGGGGCTGGACTAGCGCAGGTGTAAAACATATACAACATCTACTAGTATATATATAACAATATATAATAATCTCTCCAGGTATGATAAATGCAACATCACAGATAAGCAATAAGTATCACAGAACAATACAGATAATCTGGAAGCCCCGGGTTTCCTTTGAGCCGCAAGTGAAACCCGACGTTCCCCTGATCGTGTGGATAGCCTGTGCAATGAAAACCTAGACCCCTACGAGCGCGGTAAGTTACCCGTCAAAACCAAAAGTGAGGCAGCCCCCTTCATCAAGGTGAATGGGCCACCCGGCACTTCATGGAATCCGGTAACTTGAGCAACCCTCCTTGGGTCAACCTGTACCCCCTACGAGAGTGGCGAATATCCCGCCAATTCTAGAGTGAGCCCCCTCCTTCTCAACGCCATGAGATGCAGACCCGTTGCCCTTCAGAACCCGGCTATCCGTGCACTCCATCGTGGGGTAGTCCCAGTACAGAAAAGAAAATATGTACAACGGTGACATCGACCTCAACCCGGTCGTGTCCCAAACAAATA
This sequence comes from Agapanthus africanus, assembly GCA_030015575.1. NCBI lineage: Eukaryota > Viridiplantae > Streptophyta > Magnoliopsida > Asparagales > Amaryllidaceae > Agapanthus > Agapanthus africanus. The sequence continues at coordinate 16,301,766 of JASDDO010000014.1, forward strand.
ATATACAAACAGGCAGTGACGACAATCCACATGTCAGACGCTCGCCCCGCGATAGCAAATGTACAAATGAAACTAAACTGTACTATCATTGCAACCAAGCTATCCACCACGACGATTCCGCAACAACACAGCACAACACAGAACATCAACGTGAAAGTCACGTTTGCAAACCCGTCTGAAAGAACTATAGCAAATAGACAAGTTGTACTGCTCTAATGACATTCACGGTCTCAGATAGTAATGCAAGTACTGTAAACTTTAAACAGTGTTAGAAATATCGACTTTGAAATAACCCCGAATAGCCCCAAACAACTTGATAAAATCATATCAAAACTGGGCTAAACAAGCAATACCACTAAACCAATATTCCAGAGACCAGACAGCACACCAAAACTCAAGTCCCAAAACCGTCCAGGCCGGATTTTAGATCAATGTAGCCGGTCCAATTGTGGAGTTAGGGGCTCGTATTTGGGGTATGTTCTAGATGTCATACAAGTAGTCTTCTGCAGCTGCTAAAATATTCTTAGAAGACCAATAAAAATTCGACAGAGAATGGAATACTACGGGTATTGTTTTGGAGTTGTTTCAGTTTCGATACTTTAACAACGTCTAAATAACTAGTATGTGGTTAATGGGTTGGCACTGATACCATATAGGGTTACGGCAGTGCCCCGGCCATCAATCCGTGGCCAAACGCGGAACAAAAAACTTTCAAAAACTGGCGCTAATGGAACCCTAATTGACGGATCGTACCATTAACCCTATACTAGTTCTATGAAAAGAAGTTAGAAAGGTTATACCGATCGATCCGTGTCCTTCGGTCTTCAACCTCTGTCCTAAGCTCCTCGCGTCTTTCTCGATCAAGTTCGATCTCCGGTCTCCCTCGTCAAAGACGATCCATGTCGAGGATTAGTAATACGGGCTCCCGCCTCAAAACCGAAGCAACTCGGGCATCCTGTTTGCTAGCCTAGATACCCAAGATGAAGTAGAGAGAGTGTGTGATCATTTGGTCTCAATACACCCAAGGATTCTCAACTCATGAGATGGAATGGGTGGAGGTTGAAGAAGAAGCCATGTGAAGAAAAGTGTGAGCAAAGCTTTGGCAAAAGAAAAGCAAGTGAAGAATATGTTCTCTGCTCCTTTTCTTTAGTTGTGTTTGCTAAGTCTTTTTGTGTGTTATTTATTGTGAGCACATGAGCAACTCAAGAAAAGCCACACACACACACACAAAAGATCTGCCATCTCTCATGCTCACCACAAATATCTCACAAAATCCTTAAGCAAAACAAAACCAAGAGCACATGCATGATCAATGCACCAAAACAAAACTTGCACTCACACTTTACACCTCAATAAACATTAAACCAAATGTTTAATCCATGAAAAGAAATGGCAACCCTAAAGTTATCTTGTAACGAATTACAAGAATACCTCTCATCCGTATATACATACCCGCATCCGTATTCCGACTGAATACGAATACAACGAGACGAAAATAATCCAACAATATAATACTAGGATCCGGCTTAAACCAAAGCCCACTAGTACTATCCGTCCGATCATGATCCGTGCACAAGTGCACATATATGATCGAACCCTGCCATAAAACCATATGGCCTCTACAACGTTTCGCCCGAACCAGGGAAACCCTCTGTGTGGGACTCTAAAGACTCATCAATACGCTAGCAGTGGGTTTAACCACAAGTACGTCAGTGGCACTAGCTGTACGTAACGGCTACCCAGGTATTGAGCGAAAGGGAGGCCGACGAGCAAATTCATCTTGAAACCCTACTGAGCCTGACAGTGATAATATCCGTACAGTCCGGTCCGTTCGTCTATGAGTATCGCATATCGAGTCTAGGGGGTGGATAAAGTCAGACCCCTGATAACTTGACATTCAGTGTCGGCATGAAACCTATCACCAACTAAGAAACTACTGATCCTAGATCGGTAATTCTCGTCTACCCCGGCCGAGGATTTCTGGTGATGGTCATCCGTGCACAACGCGACATCAACCCCCAATACCGGGAGAGATGAATCCTCTGACGATCCGCTCACTGCCTCCATGTGGCTCGGGACTGTACCCAACTAAAACCTGTTTGCACGACTCTTTTGAGCCGTGGTAGGGTAGTAATCAAAGCACAATGAGAACTCACACGAGACAAATGAAGATCTCATGTCGATAGACTAACATGTACACATGTCACCGGAGAACTGCTATATGACAATAGGTATAATACCAACTAGCATGTTCCCGGCGAGTCCGTCCGGTGTACTCATAACCCAATGAGCACCTGTATACATCTTAGGTGAACCAACTAACACCAATGGCTTGTGAGACCGGCCACCGCCTCTCGTCGGGGTCTCGATCCGTATACACTAGTCTACTCTTGGAGTATCGATGCCCAGTCTCTAAACTCCCACGACTATGGACACTTTAAGGATGTGCTTATAGACCACCCAACTCTCACGTATATGATCGCCATCATACTGCTGGTAGTCAAGCAAGAATCTTATGGGCTCTATCAACATGTAATAGCGATCTGTAATGTCACCTGAAGCATGCACACGATGATAAAAACAAACCAGATAGCATACTATCATCTCGAGTAAGACTGTTCTACCGGTATAGGTCCTTCCTCAATCATTGCAGTCACGTACCTGCGATCCAATAATTGACTTGAGGGCACTATAGCCAATAAGATCAAACTAACACCCTATATTAATCTTAATCTTATTTCACATCATTTAGTTTTTAGTTTAACAAAAAAAATTCATATGAAACTAACATATAATGAACTTTTTCACTAAAATACCATGAACTTTAGCATCACCCTCTTATCGATAATTAGTTTAATACCTTTAGAAAAAACTTCACGGGATAACGACCTACCCCACATGCACACTATGGTTCCATAGCGTGGTATTCTAGAGTTATAGTTAATTTAAAGAACCTTTTCATTAAAATACCACACCGTTTCAAAACAGATTTTTTTTAAATAGGTATTTCGAAATCTTTGGCAATTACGCCTCTACAACCCTCGTTAGAGGACCCTCTAATGGATGGTATGGATTATCGCACATCCTTGGGATAGTAGAGCGAGATGCAGAACTCCTCACAGAGTATTCGATCTCGAAAGGAATTAAAATACGGTTTTTAAGAAACACGACTTTTCTAAACAAAAATAATTTTTTAAAATTATATAAAAATTATGAATCCGTATTTTCAACGAAAACATATTAAGAAACTATATTTTTAAAAAGAAAGATTAAAAATTTTTAATAAAATACCACCAAGTTTCCAAAAGTATTGGTTTTCAAAAAAATACCACAAACTTTCAAAAATCTACGTTTTATCACCAAAACACCACAACAAATAAAACGCATGTTCATGAAAACCCTAAATATTCTAAATCACCCTCGAGGTTTATTTTTAAACAATATTAAACAATATTTTTCATAAAAACCCCTCGAAATATACAAACGATATTTTAAGGACTCTAGATTAATATAGGTTTAAGCGGGATGAATTCTCTTGATCCTCAGAGAGCCCGAGAAAGTGAGTGCTTGCCTATTCAGGTTAGACAACTTAACGGAGTTATCAAATGGTAATTGTCTTGGAAAAAGACACAAATCGTGTCGTCCATGTGCAGAGTTGTCGATTTCTCCCGAACATAAGACTTTTAACAGTTTAAATCAATTCCTATGGAAAAAACATGAACTCGAATCCAAACTCGAACACAAACTCGAACTTTAACCTAACTCGAATCTAAACTCGAATATGTACTCGAGCCCAAACTATTCGAACCAACTTGACTCGAACCAAGATTGCAATTATCATGACTCGCATATTACTCGATTCACTCGAATACAATCTACACATTTTACAATTTATGGTTTCGATCAAAACATATTAATCAATCAATTAAGTATATTAACCAGTTATATATATTATACTCGGGATGTTTGGGATAGTTTCTTGTATGAATCCAACGAAACTTCAGGAGTCTCGTATTAACCTTTTTTTTATTTTACTCGAATATCGGTCGAGTTGACTCATCCACAGCCTAGAACCCCGATACTAACACATAAAATGGACTCGTATTTTCTTACTCCTGGGGCCCCACTCTTGAGCTTGTGAATACTTCTACTGCTGCGTTGATATTCACACTCAGAACTTAACGTTAACATAGTGACCATATAAAGACCTATAGCACATGTCACGCCCCGCTCACAGTGTACGGAGAAGTAGATGTGACGGGCCGCAATGTATTTACTCAGAAGTAAACACGTTAAGCGTAAATAAGCAATATAAATGAATACACAAGAATAACAAGAGATATAATAATAACAACTTTTATTAACATTCTTTCTTTACATACAACTGAAAAGAAAAGTACAATGATAGAAAGCGATGCCTAAACAGTGGCATATGAACTGAAAAGAAAATAAGTACAAGTAAAAGCCTAGAAGTCTGGCTCCTCTGTGAACTGCTCCAAATCGTCCTGACTGGGTTCAGTCTCCTGAGAGTCGAGTCCTCCTGACGAACATTCCAAAAAAAGAAGAGGCATAAATATCGTCAGCAAACTAGCGCACGGTAAGTCACAGAAGATAGAATGGAATAGACAAGTAAAGAGAATAGAACCGGTAAATCATCTGTTTGTTATGCTAACATAATTGTTTGTAGCTTGGTACAGAATGTATCAATGTATACGAGAGGAGTCCAACTATCTCGTGGACTATGGTAACATGTAAGTACAAGGCCTCGTCAAAACCCACAAGACAACGGCACAGGATGTTCATGTAGGAATCTTTTAGTGTCCATAATCGTGCCACTTTTAACACATTCCGTACCGGCCTATCCCGTTAAACCCCGTAATGTATATTGTATTGATTGGTAATTATCAGACTTGCCGAGACCATGGTATAAGTTGTTCATGTAAACAGTTTCAGGATTGTATCAAGTAGTCATGTAGTCAAGTCAAGTCATAGCCATGGTTCGGTCAGGTCAAGTCATGTTGATTTTGTTCTGGTATTCAGGTTCGAGTTCAAGTATTCATGTTTGGTATATTGGATTCATGTGAATTGGATTCAGATTAAGACTTGGACTCAGACTTGAGTCAGACAGTTTAAACAGATTTGGATCCTGAATTAGATTAGGGTGTTATCGGTAACTGCTGTATATGGACAACAGGATTTGTGTTTTTTCCAAGACAATTACCATTGATAACCCCATTTTAGTTTTCTACCTTAAATAGGCAAGCACCCACTTTCTCCGGCTCCCTAAGGCTCAAGAGAATTGGTCCCGCTTAAACCTATATTTACTAGGGTCCTTAATATAATTTTATATATCTCGAGAGGGTTTTATGAAAAATATTTTATATACTTTGAAAATAAATCTCGAGTAATTATTTATTTTCTTTAGGGTTTCTATGGATGTGAATTTTAAAGAGTGAGATATATTAGTGAATAGTAACTTAGCTTGAATAGTTCATTGTATTTTAGTGTAACTTGTCTTGTATTGATACTTGATGGTATTTTAATGAAACTTGTCATTTTTTTATTTTCTAGAAAACATGGAATTTTATTAAATATTAAAAATATATAGTTTGATAATATTTATATAATTATTAAAAATTAATTTTATTTATTAAGTAGAAAATCTCGTTTTTCTTAAAAATCGTATTAAAATTCTTTCGAGATCGTATGCTCCGTGAGGAGGTCTGCATCTTGCTCTACTAGCCCGAGAATGTGTGATAATCTGCACCATTCAATAGCGGGTTCCCCGAAATGGGTTGTAGAGGTATGATCGCAATGAATTTGATAACACCATTTAAAGAAAACCGAGTTTTTATAGTTCAAGGTATTTTGATGAAAAGTCGTATTTTGCCACAAAAGTTATGTCTCAAGAGAATCGTGCTATGTCAATATGCGTGTATGTGAGAGGCAGGTTATTACCTCATGAATTTTTCTAAAGGTATGCTAAGCAAATGTTTAAAAAATAACGTATATAAACTTCATGATATTTAAAAGTAAAAGTTTAATTAAAGTTATTTAACATGGAGTTTTAGAGTGAAAATTGTTTCTAAACCTTTATAATAGTGTTATAAATATTGTGTAAAAGTTTATTGAACAATATGTAAATGAAAAGTGAGATTATAGAGTTTAGAATATTTACATCGGTAATAACTCCATTTACCGATACTTTGTTTTGAAAAGAGAATTTAGCGAAGAGAGGGAGGAAATAGAAGGAACTTACAAGCTAAGAGGAGAGAGGAAGATGTCGTAGCTTTCGTGACGTCGTGGGGTTACCGGAATCACCTCTAATCCTCGCCGGAATTTGACCTTGGGCTAACTCCACTTGTACTCTTCTTGGACTTGAGAATTTTTGATAATTTTGACTAGAGATTTCAGAATGAGGAGGGGTGTAAGTCTACGGTATCGCCCCTGCCGTCTGTCCGAGGCCAAAATGCGAAAACGAAATTTTTTTCTAAACTAGAAACCGGCGCTATCACAGACTTTAGTCCCGGATCGAACCATTAACCTATAACTAGCTAATTAGAGAAGGGTTAGAAAAGCTATACCGATCGATCTGTGTCCTTCGGTCTTTGGCCACCAACCCAAGCTCTTCGCGGCATCTCCGATCTCCGGTCTCCTCGTCAGAAAGGGCACCACATTTTCGAGTCTTTTTACGGGCTACCGCTTCGTCCGAAGCAACTCGGACACGAAGTTTGCTAGCCGACGTGTCCAAGGTGATGTAGAGAATGTGTGTGATCACTTTGTCTCTTGCATCCATTGATTCTCAACGCATGAGAGTGTATGGATGGAGGTTGAAGATGAAGCCATTAATGGAAATGGTGAGCTAGAGGAAGAAGAAGAAGAGCAGCCTTTCTTTTTCTTGTGTTGTATGATCAAATGAGAGAGTGAGAGTGAAAATAATACAAGAGTAAACCCTCATATGGCTGCCCTTCTCTTTCTTCCTCTCATTTCAACTCACAAATCAATCACATAATGTGACACATGCACAAATAAAGAGACCATGAGTCACCACTTGTGCATGTGTCTCATTATTTCCATTTGTAAACATTAACCCAAATGTTTACAACAACAAAAAGATACGGCAACATCTAAAGTAAACTCGTGACGGATCACAAGGATACCCCTCACCTGTATATACATACCTGCATCCGCATTCCGACTGAATGCGAATGCGATGAGACTAAAGTAATCCAACAAATCTAATACTAGGATCCAGCTTAAACCAAAGCCCACTAGTATGATCCGTCCGATCATGATCCGTACACGACTGCACGTATATGATCGAACCCTGCCATATATCATACGGTCTCTACAACGTTTCGCCCGAAACTTGAGAAACTGTCTGTGGGGGACTCTAAAGACTCGTCAATACTTCGGCTGTGGATTTAATCACTAGCACGTCAGAGGTACTAGCCGTACGTAACGGGCTACCAGGTATTGACCAAAAGAGAGGTCGATGAGCGAACTCATCCTGACACCCTACTGAGCCTTTCAGTGACAATATCCGTACAGTCCGGTCCGTTCATCTATGAGCATCACATGTCGGGCCTAGGGGGTTGGTAAAAGTCAGACCCCAAAAAGCGGTACAAGTCATGTCGGAGTGTAGCCCAGAACACCCTGAGATACTACTGGAATACCTACCAGTAAATCTCCTGCCTTGGCTAAAGACTTCGTGTAATGGCTCTCCTAGACACAGCGCGATCTCACCCCCAATACCGGGAGAGAAGAAACCCCCGCCAATCCGCTCACTGCCTCCATGTGGCTCGGGACTGTACCCAACTAAAACCTGTTTGCACGACTCCTTTGAGCCGTGGTAGGGTAGTAATCAAAACACAGCGGGAACTCACACGAGACAAATGACGATCTCAGGTCGATGAACTAACCTGTACACATGTCACCAGGGAACTGCTATCTGACGTCAGGTATAATACCAACTAGCATGTTCCCGGCGAGTCATGTCCGGTGTACTCATAACCTAATGAGCACCTGTATACATCTTAGGTGAACCAACTGATACCAATGGCTTGTGAGACCGGCCACCGTCCCTCGTCGGGTCTCGACTGTATACACTAGTCTACTAATGGAGTATCGATGCCCAGTCTCGAAACTCCCACGACTAGGGGCCACTTTAAGGATGTGCTTATAGACCCCAGCTCCTACGTGTATGATCGCCATCATACTACTGGCCGTCAATCAAGAATCCTAAGGGCTCTACCAACGTGCAATAGTGACCTGTAATGTCACCTAAAGCATGTACACGATGATAAAGATAAACCAGATAGCATACTATCATCTTGAGTAAGACTGTCCTACCGGTATAGGTCCTCCCTCAATCATTGCAATCATGTGCCTGTGATCCAATAATTGACTCTGAGGGCACTATATCCAACAATCTCCCACTTACACTTAAGGCTAATTATTGCGATGTCGCATACTCACAGCCCGTGTGATACCGAACACCCAACTCCTCTACTAATCAGTTTCACAAAGCCCGTTTGCGAAACTATTGCATTCGAGGAATAGCCTCGGTGAGTGGATCCGCCCTAATGTTTCTTTCTATGTCTCTCTTTATCTCAAGTTCGCGGAGAAAGCCATCTCTCGAAATGAGCAATACCTTTCTTAGAATATGTCTGGATATCTGATGGGACCTAGTTCATAAATGAACTCCAAATCCAAACTTCTTAGAATGTATCGTCAACTGAATTTAATCAGTATCCTGCGTCATGCCTCCCTCAGTGTCTTCTTGGATCACCTGTCCAAACTACTGCCCCTTGTCAGAGGGAAAACTATAACTCTGGCAGCCACTCTGTCATCCAGGTCACCTTGGAAGCCTGGAATGATAATCGTCTCCTGAAAGAGGCTGTCGTTATCATATCCCTAGAACATCCACTTATGTTCTAAGTCTGCTTCCGAACGTTTCTCCAGGATAGGATTAATATCAATTTATTGTCTCTCGTGCAAAAACAATATCTGGTGTGGTACTTGACATCTCATGATTGACTCAATTGCCTAAGCAAGTGATCTGCCAATCATGCACATCCCTCTCCCCTTTAGTCTGTAAAACACCTTTAAAGTGGGTGACTCCATCACCTGCAGGCACACTACCGTGCCAGGAGTCGTCCATTCTAAAACACCTTTAGAATGCTTTCTAAGTATCCAGATTGGGAAACTACCTAATTCTAGATCTAAAACCATAGATCTAGTAACCAGAATATCTGATATAATATCCATATCCTATGTGGAGAAACCACTGTGTGACAACCAAAGTATAACCGATCGTAGTATAGAAATTTCACTTCCTACTCTGTGTATGCCATCCATGTACCAGGACATCACACCCTACTACCTCCTTAACAGATCCATCCCCTATTATGATGAAATCAAACCTATGACTGTCACATCAGAAATAGATGATCTCTCTCCGCTATATCTGCTTTAGTCCATAGACATAAGTTACTTGTCCACTATGCTTCCGCTGCTCCCACTGACTACGACAACCCTCTGGCAGAGTCATATACACGTGCACTTCTAGAGCTAGTTTAGAACGACGCTATACTCATCCTCCTGTCCGGTCTCATAGCCTGGAACAACAGTAGTGTCAAGTCTGGGTAAACAAGAACCTCCCTGTCACCGTCCTTGAGGCTACCGGAGTACCTCTCGGGTGCCTGAGGTTACCCACCATATTTGCGGAGTGGCTAATGGAATATCAAACCAGATTGAATCTTTAGGTCCTATTAAATTTTCAGTAATCGTTTGCGGTTCTGGAATCACTTCCAGTTCTACCATACTCCCACTACTGTTTTCTGAAAAAATCCATTTTTATTAAAACTGTGGCGAGTCAAGAACAATATCACTATTGATCTTCCAGATGGTAGAAAGTCAACCCTCGTCATAGCCCGGGTCAACCCACAAACTGCCATTACAGAAACGCGCCTTGAGTTATCCAGAGTCTGGTTTTAAGCACAAGACGGAAAACTCCCCGTACCTTAACAATGTTAAGATATGAACTATTCTATATCCAATATAGAAACAGAGGCACTGATTTAATTGGAACCAGATTCAAATCATGCAGCTGTCTCCAGTGCATGTCAACTAAATGGAGAGAGGCCGATCAGCATTACTCAACTTAGAAATACATCCAGATATGAGTAACCTGAAAGAGAAGCAAGTTCTCATAATCATTACTATCAACTGAATACCATACACAAGTATCTACATCTTCGATCACCTTGAAGAATCCTGATACTTGCAACACCTGGTTCTCTACTTTATTCTTATACCTATAACTTCTCAAAACTCAGACCTTGCATTTCTACGAAACACATGTCTACGAACTAGAGAAGTCACAAGTAAACAGAATATAGTACGAGTACCAACCCCTCTGTCCTCATGGACACTGGACAACATACAATATTCTGTATAAGTCCCCTGAGTCTAATAACTCATTCCATGTGTGTCGTAGGTTGAAAACTGTACTTATGGTTAAGAAGAATTACACCGCTGTTTAATACTCCTTACTTAACCATCCACTGATATAGGTAATTGTCATAGACATAATTTCAAAAAGTTATATCTCACTTTATAAAAATAAACGTACAGATATATCAATTTGAAATTGGTGCATAACAATGGATATTCAAAACCAAATATTTGCCGTCCGGAAAACAACCCAGGTGATTTCCTCAAATATCACCAATTACAACGAATCCTGATATAATGAGGATGATCACTCAATTCCCAATAACTTACTCCCACTCATCATCTGTAAAACCATACAGATATGAGAATCAAACCTGGTAAATACATACCCTGGAGCAAGGGCTAATTGGGAAATCAGTTTTCTTTTAACAATACACAGTGAAACTGAAACATATAAATGTTTCGAAGGGGTATCCGGGTATTCCTACTAATGCCTCTTCCATTATCAGATTCATAACTGTAACCGTATATTTTTTTGCCATCTCTCCAAATTCCTTTATATGTCTTTAGTCATTACCTTCTGTACACCCCTTTAGGCCAAATGGTTTTCTTCCTTCCCTACCGTTCGGCACCAGCCTATGGTTGGGAAGAAGACTATCCAATAAGTGTAATAGGTGTACTGTCTTAATCCTAGGAGCACTCGCAACCCGAGAGAAGGTAAAGATAAAAGACAACTGAATAAAACCTTATTCCTATTTCTCTTGAACCAGAATCCATCCCCGAACTAGAACAAGTTCCTTCGAGTTCGTATATAACCATACGATGGAGTATCCAAATAACTTGTGGATCTTCGTAGTGATACGGAGTGTCCTGGAGAAATACAAAGGTGAAGTAGGAGTGGCGATAAAATACTTGGTTTAGTCGTGAACAGTAGTTGCAGTTTACTTTGCCCTCTTACTAATCCCTTTATTTGGCTTAACTTATTACCTTCTGTACACCATCATTAGGCTAATTGGTTTTCTTCATTCCCTACCGTTCGGCACCTACCTATGGTTTGGAAGAAAACTATCCAATTAGCGTAATAGGTGTACTGTCCTTATCCAAGGAGCACTCGCAACCTGAGAGAAGGTAAAAGGAAAAGACAACTGAATAGTCCTATTAATTTCTCCAGAACCAGAAACCATCCTCGAATCTGGAACAAGTTCTTTCGAGTTCGTATATAACCATACGATGGTTTTATACAATGGAAGTGGATGTTCGTAGTAATACAGGGTGTTCTGGAGAAAAGGGTAAAAGTAGGAGTGGCAATGAGGTATGCAACTCAGACAATCCAAAAGCCAGTATTTTAAGAAGGTTCGGTTAACTTGGTCACTGAGTCATAGTCTAGGATCGGGTCATGGTCGCTGCCAAAGAGAGAGAGAAAAGAAACACTCAGCGTGCACTCTAACCTAGATCAGAATGGTTATCAATTTATCTAATCAGGAAACCTCCCACTGTATCGTCAAATTTTCCTCCAAACCTGAAAGAAGAATTAGTCGGGAGCACCCGAGGAGTAAACCAACTCATCAGTGGGAATCGGGATCCAACTATCATCGCATGATAACGTGATGGAATCCACTCACGTTATCACACTCCAGAAGGTATGCGCATATCTGGCAAGTTTCAGTTTCTTTAGAAACTCCCGATGTGATTTTTACCCCATGCTCTTATGACCTTGACGAAGGCCAACAAATCATAAGTCACATGCCAAGTTCTACCCGTCATTGTCCAGGTTAATTTGAACCCACCCGTATAAGCCCTTGACGAAGGCCAACAAGGCTGTACGACTGTCCCAAACCAACGCATCTATCTATGCAGCAGAAAGGTAACAAGCAGCTACCATACACTATGCCTTGACGAAGGCCAACAAACATAGCATGAATACTAAGTGCTACCCGTCTGAAATGACGGAGGGCTACAAATGGTTTTTGGCGAAAAACCTTTAACGTAATGAACTTGATATCGTTGAAGGAACCGGATAGCTTTTTATAAATATAGTGGCGAAAACCTTTGCTAAAGAGGTCACTCCCGGTGAAGGGATCTCGGCTCTTTCCCCATAGAATAAGGTGCAGGATATTCCAACTGAATACCATGATGCAAAGCAAAAATAATCGACTATAGTGAAGTTATTACCCTGACGCAAACTTCTGTCCAAGGGGTCACTCCCGATGAAGGTATCTTGGCCCTCGCCTCGTCGACTGAGGTGCTGGATATTCATAACCGAATACCACTGTGAAAAACAAAAGAAGACGTCCTTGCAATAACAGCTTTTTGAAAAATGTTCCAACAACATCAGAATAAGTTTATATAGCTTGCATTGATCCGAATCAATGCAGTCCCATCAATTAATCACACCACAAAAGAACGAAAATATGATGTACGTATATGCCATCCGCATTCGCCACTGGGTCCCGTCATCACCCGTTAGGTTACTTAACTAACGACAGAGCGAGGACTGGACTAGCGCGGGTGTAAAACATATAAAACATCTACTAGTATATATACCAATATATAATATTCGCTTATGGCGTGATAAATGCAACATCACAGAAATGTAATAAGCATCACAGAACAATACAGATAATTTGGGATCCCCGGGTTTCATAAAGCCGCTACTGAAACCCGACATTCCCCTGGTCGTGTGGATAGCCTGTGCAATGAAATCCTAGACCCCTACGGGCGCGGCAAGTTACCCGCCAAAAACTGAAGCGAGGCAGCCCCCTACAGCAAAGTGAATGGTCCACCCAGCACTTCACGGAATACGGTAACTTGAGTACCCCTCCTTGGGTCAACCTGTACCCCCTACGAGTGCGGCGAATAGCCCGCAAATTCTAGAGTGAAGCCCCCTCCGTCTCAAAGCCATGAGATGCAGGCCTGTTGCCCTCTAGAACTCGGCTATCCGTGCACCCCACCGTGGGGTAATCCTAGTACAGAAAGTAAAAATATACAACGGGTACATCGACCTCAGCCCGGTCGTGCCCCAAAAGAATAATATGCAAATAGGCGGTGACGGCATTCCACATATCGGACGCTCGCCCCGCAATATCAAATGTATAAATAATACCAAAACTGTACTAACATTGCACCAAGCTATCCACCACGACAATCCGCAACATCACAGCACAACACAGAACATCAACGTGAATGTCACGTTCGCAAATCCGTCTAAAAGGGCTATAGCAATTAGACAAGATTTACCGATCAAATGACATTCACGGTCGCAGATATAATGTAAGTACTGTAAACTAACATATTTAAAGTTTTCGATCGAGAGTGGGCCCCAAGCACAATTCCCAGTACTTAAAATAATCTGGGCCAAAACTAAAAATACCAGAAACCCCAATTCCAACTCAGAGACCACTGTAGAAAAACTGGTGCCCTAATGCTACAGTAGTGCGGCGGAACCGCGGCCAAAACGAGGGTAGTGCCGCGGTTCCGCGGCGCTATGGTGAGATCAGTGTACCAAATTTTCTCATATTTCTTCAAAAAGCCTGCCTGATTTTCTGCAATACTCAAAATAATTTTTTGACCACAAAACAAATTCGACAGAAACTTCGTTTTTTAAATTGCGGTTTCGGAAATTTTGTTCGATCGATATTTTAAATACGTTAGAACAAGCTAGTAAAGGTTAATGGCATGGCTCTGATACCATGTACGTCTACGGTAGCGCCCCGGCCGTCTGTCCGAGGCCAAAATGCGGAAACGAAAACTTTTTCTAAACTAGAAACCGGCGCTATCGCAGACTTTAATCCCGGATCGAACCATTAACCTATAACTAGCTAACTAGAGAAGGGTTAGAAAATCTATACAGATCGATCCGTGTCCCTCGGTCTTTGGCCACCAACCCAAGCTCTTCACGGCATCTCCGATCTCCGGTCTCCTCGTCGGAAAGGGCACCACATTTTCGAGTCTTTTTACGGGCTCCCGCTTCGTCCGAAGCAACTCGGACACGAAGTTTGCTAGCCGACGTGTCCAAGGTGATGTAGAGAATGTGTGTGATCACTTTGTCTCTTGCATCCATTGATTCTCAACACATGAGAGTGTATGGATGGAGGTTGAAGATGAAGCCATTAATGGAAATGGTGAGCTAGAGGAAGAAGAAGAAGAGGAGCCTTTCTTTTTCTTGTGTTGTATGATCAAATGAGAGAGTGAGAGTGAAAATGATACAAGAGTAAACCCTCATATGGCTGCCCTTCTCTTTCTTCCTCTCATTTCAACTCACAAATCAATCACATAATGTGACACATTCACAAAGAAAGAGACCATGTGTCACCACTTGTGCATGTGTCACAATTAATGCTCCTAATCATGATTTCTAGCTCATTATTTCCATTTGTAAACATTAACCCAAATGTTTACAACAACAAAAAGATACGGCAACATCTAAAGTAAACTCGTGACGGATCACAAGGATACCCCTCACCTGTATATACATACCTGCATCCGCATTTCGACTGAATGCGAATGCGATGAAACTAAAGTAATCCAACAAATCTAATACTAGGATCCGGCTTAAACCAAAGCCTACTAGTATGATCCGTCCGATCATGATCCGTGCACGACTGCACATATATGATCGAACCCTGCCATATATCATACGGCCTCTACAACGTTTCGCCCGAAACTTGAGAAACTGTCTGTGGGGGACTCTAAAGACTCGTCAATACTTCGGCTGTGGATTTAACCACTAGCACGTCAGAGGTACTAGCTGTACGTAACGGGCTACCAGGTATTGACCAAAAGGGAGGTCGATGAGCGAATTCATCCTAACACCCTACTGAGCCTGTCAGTGACAATATCCGTACAGTCTGGTCCGTTCGTCTATGAGCATCGCATGTCGGGACTAGGAGGTTGGTAAAAGTCAAACCCCCAAAAGCGGTACAAGTCGTGTCGGAGTGTAGCCCAGAACACCCTGAGATACTACTGGAATATCTACCAGTAAATCTCCTGCCTTGGCCAAGGACTTCGTGTAATAGCTCTCCTAGACACAACGCGATCTCACCCCCAATACCGGGAGAGACGAAACCCCTGCCGATCCGCTCACTGCCTCCATGTGGCTCGGGACTGTACCCAACTAAAACCTGTTTGCACGACTCCTTTGAGCCGTGGTAGGGTAGTAATCAAAGCACAGTGGGAACTCACACGAGACAAATGACGATCTCAGGTCGATGAACTAACCTGTACACATGTCACTAGGGAACTGCTATCTAACGTCAGGTATAATACCAACTAGCATGTTCCCGGCAAGTCCTGTCCGGTGTACTCATAACCCAATGTGCACCTGTATACATCTTAGGTGAACCAACTGACACCAATGGCTTGTGAGACCAGCCACCGTCCCTCGTCGGGGTCTCGACTGTATACACTAGTCTACTAATGGAGTATCAATGCCCAGTCTTGAAACTCCCACGACTAGGGACCACTTTAAGGATTGCTTATAGACCCCAGCTCCCACGTGTATGATCGCCATCATACTGCTGGCCGTCAAGCAAGAATCCTAAGGGCTCTACTAACATGCAATAGTGACCTGTAATGTTACCTAAAGCATGTACACGATGATAAAGATAAACTAGATATCATACTATCATCTTGGGTAAGACTGTCCTACCGGTATAGGTCCTCCCTCAATCATTGCAATCACGTGTCTGTGATCCAATAATTGACTCTGAGGGCACTATATCCAACAGTTAGGGTATGGGGTTGTATTTATAGTGTGAAGCTAGGGTTTTGGAATTGAAAGATTGAATTAAAAAGAATTAAAAATGAGATTAAAGATGAATTTTAATTCTTTGTTAAATTGCAGAGAAAACAAACAGAACAGGGGTAATGGGGCAGGCCAAAGGGTTTTGTGTGCAAAATACCGGGGGGGTTCCCCTACGGACACCCGCCGTCACCGACCCCAGAATCGATCTCGCCGGTCCATTTTGTGCGGTGAGCCGTCGGATTGTGTGCACGTGTCCCTCTCTGTATAAATATCATTTTACACGTGTTTATTTTTTCTGTCTTTTCATTTTTACGTGTATTGCACGTGTAAACTTTTGGGCTTCCAAAAAGTTTAAAATAAAAATTCAGAAAAATAATATATAGCCAATGGGATTCGAACACAAAGGCTACGTCACAGCAGTGCAAGTCTTTACCTGTAAGCTGCAAGTTGTTTCTTACTGTTCTTAAATAAATTAAATTTATAACTTGTACTCGGGCTTGCAAACTCCGTTCTGTACATTAACTTGAAAAATTTTCGTACAGTAAAATCAGAGTCGTTACAACACGTATTCAATCATGAATATATACTATTACTCGTCATCTATATATTCTATATTTGTCATTTCCTTTGCTTTTACTTATCTTTGAGACTTACCGAGCGCTAGTTCGCTAACGGGCATTCCATCCACCTTTGTTCTCTTGAAATGTTGGTTAGATACGGTCGAGACGGAGGAAGTTGAAGACATAGAGGAGGACTACAACCAGATTGCTGTTCAGGGCTAGCTCCGCTTCATTTTTTCTTCAGTTTATGTACGCCACTTGTTTAGGCATTTTCTTTATTGTATTTACTTTCCAGCATAAACTCATGTATTTGTAAATTTTGGAAGTTGAATGTAAATAAAGATGTTTGTTGAAAATTTTTACAGTCTCCATTTATTCTTGCTTTGTGTATTATTATTTCAATACGCTTAGTATATTTATTTAGGGAATGAACTTCTTTAGATAAATATGCCCCGGGCTTGCCAAGCGGGGCGTGACAGGTTGAATGTAAATAAAGTTGTTATTTTATTTAATTACTCTTGTCATTCTTGCACATTGTTATATTGCTTAATTACGCTTAACGTATTCTCATAGTAAATATATTGCGGACTTGTCACGTCACCGTTTCCGTCTACTAGGAAGCGGGCATGCCATGCACCATTACCGATGATTTACATGTTGTACGCGCACATACGTGTATGCTCACGCACGCATTATCGGTAATTGCCATGCCACGTATACAGATAGAACCCGCTATGCTACAGTATCACACTATACCTGTTAGCATGTTAGATTCTATTAGTACTTTATTTACAATGCTATATGACACGTTTATATGAACACACTTCCTATGCATTACAGCATTGATCTGTGCCCGCACATATCTTTTTATCATTGCCATATTCTTATGAGATTCTGTTTTCATGAGATTTTTGGATTTGAGAAACCGCAAATATTATTTAAAAACTTGTGGATATTTTAAAAATGCGGTTTTCTCTTGATATGATATTTCGGCACCCACCATAAGATTTCTCGGTTCTGAGCTATGATTATTATCCGAATCGAGGCAGGGGGAGAGACCGATTGCGGATATATGATGGACCCGGTACGGTATCCAGGGACAAGAAGATCGTATAGAAATGCATTAAATCTAGCTGGGAACACTACCTGCATGTGACAATATTGGACTCGGTGGATATCCGAAGGATACCGACCGGAGTGATATGAGACAAATGGACATGAGGACCGATCTGATAAGATGGGACCTGAGATATGAGGGTCGATCCGATGAGACAACGCCTAAGATATGAGAATTTACGTGTCGATACTGGACACGGGATTTATGATGATTTCGAGTGTCGATGCTGGACACTCAGGATTTTATGATGATTTTGAGTGTCGTTGATGGACACTCATCGGATGACACACACACATGTTGGATGACATGTTACCATATATTGATACATGCACGATATTATATTGATATGTATATACATATATACACGTTCAATTCGATACCACGCGGTATGATATTATTATTATTATTATTATTATAGTATGACCTAGATAGATCGTTATACATTCGATTTCTACCTGATGATGGGTTCTATTCACGAGTTGGCAACTCACCCCTGTTGTGCCATAGTTTTCTTGCTGGACCGACCACTCAGATCAGTAGCGGTTTGCTGGCACATTCTTCTTTTGGGTGATTTACTTGGTAGGTGGGTTACATTAGAGATCGTAACTACCATTGTATATTTTATTCAGTTATAATCTAGTTAAAAGCTCTATCAACCAGACTATATATATTGTGAACTTAGAGACCAGTTGTATATTCTTTCGGATTTAGAGCTGTGGCTTGTATATATTCTTATATGTGGGTTGATGATGTTTTGGTTTTCTTTATTATTTTTGAGTTGATCTTCGTTTTGGGTGTTATATACTTCTTGCGTGGTTGTGTTTCCGCCGATTGGCGAAGAGCTAGCTCCCGCTTTGGGATGCCAATGTTATTATTGTTTATATACCGTTTTGATCAAAATTTACAAATGAGACGCTGCCTAAATTTCAAACGACGAAAATGTTTTTAAGTTTTAGAATACTATCTACTTGATTTTCAACGAACTTTACTTATACTTGAAAAGCGGAACTTGATTTCATTTATACCCCTCTTTCAAAACTTCACATCCACTTTTTTCTTAAAAATGTTTAGATTCATGGTTTTTGGTTTACTTGGCTTACGGTGGGGTCCTTTAGATTTCACGTGATTCAAGTACCAGTCACGTGTCATTTCCGGGTCGTGACACAAGCAATGAGGTAACTTGACTGGAATTTTAAAGGACTTCCGAAGGGGAATATCGGTGATTGGGAATATTGAACACTACCCTCCGTTGATGACAGCCGGGAGTAACGTAAAAAGTCCCCAACCATTTCATGTCTAATAACTCCCATAGAAAGTAGTCCTCAAAGTAATTTATTTCCCTAGATTTTAAACGCATGCAATGCCGTGAAGAAGAACATGAATGTTAGTTAAAAGGGAAATAAATCATTGCTTACACACACAGAGGGAGGGGGGATGATCAATTATAGCTCATACGTTTTTTCTTCATTTTTCGGTTATTTATAATTGCAAAATTAGGGATGATAACGCAGGTAACTTGAACCCGTTTAAAGTCTTTCAGGATTTTTATTATGAGAAAAAAACGAGAGTACAACATCTAAAGCCCTAAATCTGACTGGGACAACTATAGTTACTACAATGCTATTCCTTTGTTTGGTTAATAAACTTCTAACCGCATGTTCTGCAAAAGAAGCGTCTTGATTGATTGTATAGCTGCAATTATCCACCCTTTCAAAAAAACAATTTAAACATCCGACTGTCGTATAGACCCAAGATACTATGGATCTGGCCCATTTATAGTAACAAGCTTATAGCCCGTGTCCTCAAATTGCAATATAAATAATCTCAAGGGCTTAAATATAAAAAATAAAGTCCAAAGTAAATATAAGATAGAGTGGGGTTGGGCAGCGGCTGAGACGCGACTGGAATCTTCTCTTTGCTCTCGCAAGACAAGAAGAGAAGCCCTACGCTCTCCTCTGAGCTCCAAATCCCCATCCAAAAACCCTAAAATTTGAAATTAGGGTTTTTCGTCTGATTCAGGTACCAATCCCCTCTCTCTCATCTGCTCAATTCTCATCAATCCTCATTTGCTTATGATATACTTAATTTGTGTAAGAGAACTTGTTCATTAGAGATAGAATGCGATTCTCTGTAGCGGCTGATTTCGATAAACAAAAAATTCAATTTTAAGTTGAAATATAGCAGAAGAGTGGGTGGGTTGGATCTGACTGAGGCCGCAGACCTAAAAAGATTAGATTTTTTGGGCGAAAATGTTTTTATTTGCGTCTTCAAGATGTTTGGCTTGCGGGATACAAGCGAAGGTGTGGATTTTTTTTTGTGTATGAAGGCCAGAATATAGTCCAGAACTGGGGAAAATAGTGGGAAAGTGAGTGATTGATGTGTGATTAGGGCTCAAAACTATTGGGTTAGCCTTTTGGTTGTAAATAGTTCCAATTTCTATTATCAATGCCTCCACGATTTTTCTCTCTCCCCTGTTTTGGCAAGATTTCACGATTGGGCTTCAACTTGATGGCTGAGGAGGGTGCCATGTTTGCCCTTTGGCTTCATCTTTTGGTGAATGCAATTCTCCATAGCAAATATATCATCTTTCCTCTTTTTTATAGTCTTTCATAGCATAGGAAATCTTGGATGGCTGCTTGTAGGTTACTCGAGTTAAATTCATAACCATTATTATCAGGACAATTATTTAGAATAGGCTTTAAAAAAAATATATTATTAAAAAAATTCCATTTCCAAAAATATTTACAAAAGCAGGCCGCTTTTGGCCATGTAGGCGCCGGCTCAGCGCCCGGCGCTGAGCTGTATAATTTTTTTTCAACGGGGTGCTGTTGCAGCTACGCCCCATGTATCCCTTTTAAATTTTTTTATAGAAGCGCATTTTGTAAGTGTGCCCCATGTAGATGAATCGATCCTCTCTCTCCTCGATCTCACACTCTCTCTCTCCTCTCGATCTCACCCTCCCCCCTCTCGATCCTCTCTCATCTCGATCTCTCTTGTAGAATTTATTAGAAGTTACAGACAACTGCTTAGAAGTTACATACACCTTATTAGAAGTTACAGACAACTGCTTAGAAGTTACATACACCTTATTAGAAGTTACATGCAACTGTTTAAAAGTTATAGGTAACTTATTAGAAATTACATTCAACTGCTTAGAAGTTACATACAACTTATTAGAAGTTATAGGCAATTAGAAGTTACAGGCACCAACTTATTAGAAGTTACACAGCTGCTTAGAAATTACATGCAATTTATAGTAGTTACAGGCAGCTGTTTAGAAATTACATACAACTTATTAAAAGTTACAGGCAGCTGCTTAGAAGTTACAAGTAACTTATTAGAAATTACATGCAGCTGTTTAGAAGTTACATGCAGCTGCTTAGATGTCACATGCAGCTTATTAGAAGTTACATGAACTTTATTAGAAGTTACATGCACCTGCTTAGAAATTACATGCAACTTATTTGAAGTTACAGGCAAGTTATTAGAAATTACAGATAGCTGCATAGATTTGTATGGGGGCACACTTTGGAAGTGCTTCCCTATAAAAAAAAATTTAAAAAAAGGGATACAAGGGGCGCCGTTGCCAACCGCCCCCCACTGAATTTTTTTAAAACAGCTCAGAGTCGGCGCCCCATTGAATTTTTTTTTAAACAGCCCAGCGCTGACTTGGCGTTGAGCTGACGCTTACGTGGCCAAAAGTGACCTACTTTTGTAAATATTGTTGGAAGTGGAATTTTTTAAATAATATTTTTAAAAAAAGCCTATTCTAAAATATTGCCCTTATTGTTAATATTGTAGATTCTGATAATTTAATCGGGTTTCTAGAATTTTTAGCAAGCCGTTTTCGTCATGAAAGTGTTTGCTTTACCAAGTTCCAATTGATGCCTTCAACCTGATACTGCTTATACTAATTTCTGCTGTTTTACTTAATCCCTGCTCATGGTGCTCATAGACTCCAATATCTTACTACTCTCTTTTCTGAAAAAAGGATACCAATCTTTTCTCTTATGTTACTTGATGATTATTAATGTCAATGCAGGTATCTTCGGAGGTCAATTTTCATGGCAATCATACCATGTGGAGGTACATATGCACCACAACTGG
Source organism: Agapanthus africanus (assembly GCA_030015575.1). NCBI lineage: Eukaryota > Viridiplantae > Streptophyta > Magnoliopsida > Asparagales > Amaryllidaceae > Agapanthus > Agapanthus africanus. The sequence continues at coordinate 16,323,751 of JASDDO010000014.1, forward strand.
GAAGCAGACCACAGCTAATGCTTAGATCACCATCCCGACTAGCAGTGGCATGTTGTTTTACGTATCACTTGCAAGCCTCGCATTTTAGGTACACACCACTCATACTTCTCTTTTCTCAACCAAATAAAATTAAAAAAATAGTGGGGATGCAGCACGAAAAGGCTAGAAGCTCCTCAGAAGAATTGACTAAGATCTTACAAGTGACTACTAACTTGGTAATCAACCCTTCCACTCTCTGAGTTGGTGTTAAATCCGTGGCTGAGGCAACAGTGAGTAGGAGTGGGCTTTATTGTAGCCTGGAGCGGTATCCTCTGTTGTCGTAGACTCAAAAACTTGAGCTCAAACAACCAAGGAGATCCACTAAAAGTTTTATTTATGCTTGGTCTAGATGAAAAGATTCGATAACAAGATTGCTTGGGAAAGTGTATCCCTTTGATGTATAAACTAACATTCCCAATGTCTGAAGTACCAGATTTGACACCCCCCCATCCGGATCCTCTGCTATTACCCCCCTCTGAAATTCCGACGGTCGAGATTACTGTAAAAAAGGGGGGCCCAGGGTTTGGTGGGGTCAAGGAGGGATCCGACGGTTTAAAAGGAGGCAGAGCAGGGTTCTCTTGAGAGAGAAATAGCAGAGGATCCTCCCCCCCCCCCAACCCAGAAAAAAAACAAAGAAAAAGTAAAAATGAAAACCACTCAGACTCTTCTAGCAGGTCGTTTCTAATGGAATTTTCAACTGCCACCTTTTGCAATCGGGCAGCTTTGGTTTGCGCATATCAATCATCTTTTACCATCACCATTTTGCTTCTTGTAGTTCTGCTAATCTCTTCCGAAGGTAGTGGACACCAGCTCTGCACTATTACATAATGCAATATGCATCATAATGTAACTATCGAGCACAGGAAAAATGGAGTTAAGGTATGCTTTAGCTAAGTTATCAAAGCTATGTGAGAGGAGAAAAGGAGATGGGCCCCGTAGTTTTTAAGTTATACCATTTTATAGTTGGATGGACCCTACTTCCCCCTCTCACATAGCTTAAATAACTTAGCTAAGGCATATCTTAGCTAAATTAACCTCATTAAACACATACAACATTTACCCAATATACTTTTATATATGTTGTAGCACTTATTCATAGCAAATCAAAATCATGGGACATAATTATAAAGGAAAGGTTTTCATAAAAAAGGTATAAAGAAAAGTGAGATTCTGAATTAGGGGCATGAAAAGTTCAGATTTGTGCCAGTCTTGTTTCTCTACTTGGGTTTACAACTTTATATCAAGTTTAGATTTAGTCTAATAATTTGGCTTTGGGCTTGGATAGGATACATTTGCTGCATAATAATCACTAAACCAGTAAAAAAGTTGGTCAACTTGTATAATGTGCGAGCCTATGGGTTTGTAAGACTTAAATCCATATTGATGTTTCCCCTTCCGTCTTTCCATCTTCGAAGTGGTTTAATTTACGAAAAAGATAGTAGAGGAAGGCTTCAGAGTGAAAAGGTTCAGAAAGTCCCATAATTATCTCAACTTGTTTATTGCTAGGTAATGTGTTGAAAGCCAATTTTGATGTTCTAGAGGTGTTATGTGGGTAATAATACATCCAAGCACCTTCATTTATTCACATAGTGACTTGGTTCATAGTTTAAGGTGTTGATAATTTAAGTTTTGATCTTCATCTTGAAGAACTTTTTGGGATCATATACCGAATTCTGTTTTTATTTGTGATGTTACTTAGCATGTTCCAAATGAATATATATAGGAGACACTTTCATAATAGTATACTGCCCACATCTTCATTTCCACATGTTGAAAGTAAAACCAAATGTGGGGCTATCTTTTCCTCGTTGGAAACAATAAGATATAAGATGGGTCAAATCTCAACAAGGCTTGAGTCTTATTGTTGGAACCCATTTATATTAAAAGTCCATCAGTAGCTATAAAAAGTCTATCGCACTGTCAACTTTAACCACTCTAAACTTTACTCTGCTTAAAAAATAACTTTAACATTCTACTCTACTTAAAAAATAACTTCAATATGGTATCAGAGCCAATGGCTCGATCCAAACTCGACTCGATAATACTACCAAGTGTTGTACTTTCCACGTAACAACCACACTAAAGAAAAAAGTGATTGGATATAAAATATAAAATGGGCCACACCTCAACAAGCCTTAAGTCTTATTGTGGAAACCCACTTATCATTAAAAGCCTATCACTCATCCAATTCTTCTTTAATTTTAAACTCTACTCTACTTTAATAATATCTTTGTTATGGTATTAGAGCCAATGGATCGATTCTCCACATTACAATCATACCAAGAAAAAGTGATGGTTGCACATAATTCTACTCGTACTTTCCATGTGACAACCACACCAAGAAAAGTGATGATTGCACGTGAGGAAGTGTTGAATGTAAAAACCAAATGATGGGATTTTAAAGACAGTCCCACATTGAAAACAACAAAAGAAACACAGGTATAAGATATAAGATATAAGATGGGGTCAAATCTCAACAAGGTTTGAGTTTTATTGTTAGAACCCACTTATATGTGTATCTGTAAAAAGCCCATCACTCTCTCAACTTTAAATAATTTAAACTCTTTACACCACATAAAATTTCTGTAAATTACCGTAGAATGCTCAACTAAAACTACCAACGCAAAAATTTAGAGGTCAAGGTTTTGGTAATGTAAATACCTAACTAATAAAACTGAAAGTTAAACATTGCATTTGTGCAATTCTAGGTGATTCCCATTGCCCACAGAAAATGTATGGAAGAGGCAGTTGATTTTTTTTCACCCCCTCTTGGTTTTGTTATATATGCAGCTGGTTTCAATGTGCATCAAGTTATGCATATGGACTTAACAAACTCTGTTTACTGGAGAATAGCATAAACCGTAGCACGCGTAAGTTGATGCAACTGAAGCGACTACAACATAAACATCACCATCAACAACAACTACCGATGAGTAGAACAAAGAGAAGTAGAGATTTAATGCAAAGGGATTTCTCTGAAGCTTGTATTTGTTGAAGATACGGCGGCAACAAACTGACATGACCTTTTCTGTGCTTGTGCCAATGTCACATTTCATAACTTCAATATCATAGCGCTTAACCTAGAGTTTAATTAAGTTTGTTTTCTCAGACGTCATGACTTTGTAAATAGTGATAGCGTGCTGCGTAACGTTCCACTACTAAATAGCGAAAAGCGCAAAAAGTGTTGAGCATAGTGTATGCTACATGAATTATTAATTATTACTATGATCATCTCATTTACAGTAAATAATATTATTATAAAGATATAAAATTGGCTTGAGAACATAGAACAATAAGTAATATAACAATATTTTTTACAGTAGCAGTTTCTCTGCTCCCCAAAATTCCCAAAAAAACAATATTTTAAAAAATTTCAATACTTGAGTTCATATATACGATTCATACTAGTATTAAACTTATTGAAAATCAATTAAATAATCTCTGTTTGAGGAACATGTCGACTTAATATGATTTCAAATTGAAAGGTTAGAACTTTAATGAAACCGTCTTTATATAGTTTAGGATTAGATACCGAAATCTTAAGAACTTCAAAAGAAAATCTTGTATGAAAATAGCGTAGTGTATACTATTTGTTAAAAAGCGTAAGCTATTTGAAGAAAAAACGTAAGTTACTTTTTATTTGAGCTTTTTTCCAAAGTTGCGTAGTGGATAGACTAAGCTATGCTAAGCGCAAAATAGCGAGCTACGTAGCGAGCTATTTTAAACATTAGGAAAGATAGTGAACGAAGTTCGTATGCTGACATGCATGCTTTTTTTCCTGACAAATAAGCTGGCGATACATGCTGACATGACCTTTTGCCTTCAAAGTTCTTATTTTATGCCTTCTATCAATATTTTTACCATACATTCTTGTTATTTTGCAGTACCTTGAGGAGGGAAAAGTGCTTGGCATCCTCACATGCGAGTTTTTTTTCTCAAGTCTCTCCTTCTTCCTTCTTCAAACGCGGACCATCTCAAAACTTACATCCACGCAAGGGATCCCGGCTTATTGTTAGGGCTGATGCTGTGAGTGCTCCAATGATACTTGTCATGATTATTGTAGTTATGGATTTGCTTCTGTAGCTAACGAGGTAGCTGTTATCTCGAGCTAAAGATCCTTACGTTGTTTTACCAAAATGTATTATGCATGTTTGCTTTATTCAGGATTACTATTCTGTTCTCGGCGTCTCAAAAAATGCCAGCAAATCTGAAATAAAAAGCGGTCAGTACATTCTGATGAGACCTTTTACCTTCTTGATGATTATATTGTTGCCTATACATTCTCTTCATAAGTGATTCCAAATTGATGTAAAATTTGGTTATCGTAAATTTTTTGACCGAGATTTCCATTGTTGAGGCGAACTATTTTCAATCCCACCCCCACTAAAAGAGGAGAAGAAAAGATAAAAGGAAGAAAACACCATTGTGCTTTCCAGTTAAATTATGTTGAATATGATCATCATCAAATACATGATGCACCTTGATTGAAACTACAATGTTGAAAATAGCAACAACATCAATCATAGCGCTCCACATATAAAACATGAAAAACTTAAATAGTGTTGCGCATAAGCATAAGCTACACGGATTATTAATTTACTAATTTTAATAACTATGTTCATTCATGAATGTATTAAAGTAAGAATATTGTGTTAAAAAAATAGAAAAGCATTAATTTTTTAATTAAATTAATGCGCGCTGTAGCAACATGAAGGACAAGTTTCTAATTTTAAAATTACGAGCTCACATCCTTGCATTACAATAATACCTGTCCAAAAACAATGAAATAGTCAAGAACTTGATAAAGCTTAATAAAAGGAGGAAAAATCAACTTATAATCAACAAAAAGATTAGCATAATTGAGCAAGTTATCATGTCAAATCAATTCATATAGAAAAGAATCAAAAAAGAAAAATGGAATGCTCTATTTGAATGCTGCAAAGAGAAGAATTGAGGAGGACAAATGCTTTGATTAAAAAAAAATGAAGAATCAGTGAGACGAATATCAGGGTTGATTTTCAAGGTCCATAGAACTTAGGATTTTATGTCGATGAGAGATTAAAACGTTCTCTGATGATTTTGAAGGATTTGGTCTTTGAAGGACATTTTACTTAATTTTTCAGGGTTTACATACGGTTTGATAAGAAAAAAAATTATATTACACCTAGCTTAGTGTAGGCTATTTGTTTTTTTTATAATAAAAAAGCATAAGGTACTTTGTATTTTAACTATTTTGTTGTGCTACATAAAGATTAGTGGCAAGCCATGTAGAATGCTATTTTCAACAGTCAAAAACTAAGAAATTATGTGGGCACTTCATTCTTGTAAAAGCAACCAGCTCATTAGCTGCACTTTAAAGATGGCTGCTCCTTATCTGGGTCCGAACAATGTTGACTTTTGTGAAATCTACCTGCTATGAAATACCGAAACCTTTGATTTTTGTTTTTAAAAAAGCGACATCAGTTCCTTTATTTGTATTGGGAATTTGACCTGTACTTTTCACTGCCATAACACTCTGCAATTGCATGCGTATATATTTGGTAAACATGATGGGTGGTTTTTTTTTTGTTCTAGCATATCGGAAGCTTGCTCGGAGTTACCATCCAGATGTCAACAAGTGAGTAAAAGATTGATAATTGTTTTATATAGTTTGTACCATTTGACTTATATAATGTGTACTTGTTTTAAAAGAGCTATGTACCAAGATGTCTATCTAATGGATCATGTTTCTATCATAGACAGCTAAATTTATTTAATAATATGCTGACGTCATGTTTCTTATGAATGTCATTGCTTGAAATCATGAGAGAATTATACTCTAACCTATCTTTTTAATCTTTAATATTATTTTTATATTGTGCTCAAGATATTGTAATCCTTAAATATCAATGTCAAATGACATCTAAAGTTGGCAATATTATAAAGTAATCAGCTTTTAGATGAAAATTAGATTGTTCGTATCCTTAGCTCTATCTTTGTACAGTTGGTTTTTGGAATGACTAAGATGGGAACAAGCAACTTGTTAGTTTACTTGAGGGGATTCTGAGACTTGCTATTTCATGATAACATGAACTCAAAATACAATTGCTCAGTTTACATATATAGAAGCCCAATCATCAAAATATGATGGATGCTTAATATTTAACAAAGTTTGCATATAAGTTTCTCTTTCTTTATTTTGGTATATTTCATTGATATAAAAATAAGTCCAGGAGCAAATATACATGTTTCGTTCAATGCCACCCTCACCTTTGGTAGATCTGGAAAGGTTTTATTTGCAGCTGAAATCATGGATATTAATCCAACACTTTCTTAGTGGGTAAACAAGTTCACATTTTACTGGATGCTCCTTTTACTGGCAACTCTATAGCACTAGGGAGACTCGAGAGTAATTTGCAATCTTTTTTTCCGGACTTATCTTGTAGTGGAAAGAAACGTGGAGGCTAGTTATTTTTGTTTGGCTTTTTGTTGTATTAGGTCACAATTTTTTGTGCTTTGTCTACTTAAATCTAAACAGATTTGAGATTTTGAACTGCTTGGGAACTCATTTTACTTTTATCTTCTCATTCTAGAGAACCTGGAGCAGAGCAAAAGTTCAAGGACATTAGCAATGCTTATGAGGTTAGCCATTACTTGCAGTTGTGTTTTCCTGTAAGCTAAACAAAATTAGTTGCAAGAATTGTGATTCTTCCGATGTTCCTTCGTGCAGGTGTTATCTGACGATGAGAAGAAATCTCTGTATGACAAATATGGAGAAGCTGGCCTTAAGGGCTCTGGTATGGGCACAGGGGTAAGTTCTATGCAAAGACAAGAGGAAGAGTTGTCCATATATTATCTTTATAATTATGAGGCAAACCCTTGGGGGTTTGCCATTTTTAATATTTTAATTATATCATTCAAAGCCATGTGGCCATCTCTATGGATGCTGCATGGCATTGTCTACAAAAAGAATTCCATGGATGAAAATTGGAAAAATATGCTTTTCTCTTTTCATATGACCCCTTCCATAATTTAAAAAAAGAAAAGAAATTGCAATAAGAGAATTTTATAGCTAAATAATTCCTTAATTTTTAAGATACAATCTCCAAAAATAATATAATTTATTAAAGATTATGTTAATAGATTAGGCTAAATTACACTAAATTACAATGAGCCCTCTGTCTGACACATCTACCTTAAACTTCATTATTACAGTAAGCTTCAAAAAATTGCTACATTTATGAGTCTTCTGCTGAACAAAGTTAAGGAAGTTTATTAATAAAAAACTATAAGGAAATTTAGTGAAAAAATATCGATAGTTAAGGGTACTTTAGTGTAATTTAGCCTATAAATTAAGGTTGTAGTTGCCTTGGACTACAACAATATTTTTTCGTTGTTCATGCCTAAAACCTAGTTATGCCGTTAACTAAACTTCGCAAAAATTTCTCATTCCAGGACTTCAGCAACCCGTTTGATATCTTTGAATCCTTATTCGAAGGCATGGGTGGAATGGGTGGCGGCATGGGTGGAAGCCGAGCCTCCCGCAACCGTCCAATCCCAGGCGAGGACGAGAGCTACAGCCTCATCCTTAACTTCAAAGAAGCCGTCTTTGGTGTCGAAAAGGAAATTGAAATCACTCGTCTTGAAAATTGCGAGACATGCAGTGGTTCCGGGGCCAAACCTGGAACAAAACCTACCAAATGCAACACTTGTGGCGGCCAAGGCCAAGTCGTCTCCTCTGCAAGAACCCCACTAGGAGTCTTCCAACAAGTCATGACTTGCTCTACTTGCAACGGCACAGGCGAGTCCTTCACTCCGTGCAACACATGTGGGGGTGATGGCCGAGTTAGAAAGGCGAAGAAGATAAGTTTAAAAGTGCCAGCAGGTAGGGCCAGAGACGGAATTTTATTTATTTATTATAAAACCATTATATATTTTTAAAATGAGACCGATATTTAAAATAATTCAATTAGAATTTACGAAGAAAAAGCACATTGGAATTCATACCGTTCTACATAAAATATGAAAATTAAATTGTGCAAGTAGTTGGGAGTTGTACCAAACATCTTATTCTAGGGTACAAATCAACTTCCAACTAGACCAGACTCCATCACTAATTTCTTATCACGTAAAACATGACATTTATTTAAAATTCCAACACTTGCTTGCATTCGGTATTAGTTTCTATTTTTCTTTTTCGAAAATTCAGAAGGGGCGCGTGTCTCCTGTGAATCCTTAATCCCGTCCGCCATTGTCTGCAGGAGTTGATTCCGGAAGTAGGCTTCGGGTTCGATCAGAAGGCAACGCTGGCAGAAGAGGTGGCGGGCCAGGAGATCTTTACGTATTTATCGATGTGTTGTCGGATCCGGTGTTGAAACGAGACGGAACAAATATTTTGTATACGTGCAAGATTCCGTACACTGACGCCATATTGGGGACGGCGATTAAAGTGCCGACCGTCGATGGGATGGTGGATTTGAAGATTCCGGAAGGTACGCAGCCAGGGACCACGTTGGTGATGGCAAAGAAAGGGGTACCGTATCTTGGGAAGAAGAATATGAGGGGTGATCAGTTGGTGAGAGTGCAGGTTGAAATACCAAAGAGGCTGAGCAGCGAGGAGAGGAAGTTGATTGAAGAGCTTGCGAGCCTTAATAAAAAGGCGGAGACTGCAAATAGTGTAAGATAGTAGCGGGGAAAAGGTCTACTCGGGTCTGCTATGAAATTTAAATTATTGAGTTATTCTTCGCCGTTGTATGTGGTGTGTTTTGATTCATAGTTGAAGTAGGAGATCAGATGTTTCTACTTGAATCAGAGGTGATTCTTATACCTGCAGCTTGATATTACTTAGTGAAAACAGATTATTTATTATTGTTTCCAGATACAATATTATTTAGTAGCTGGTCATCATCTTTTGAGGGAAATCTGTATCTGTGATTCTTGTATCCATACAGTACGATATTGGCCGAAACCGAATTATTTATTATTGATTCTAGATACAGTACTTGGTACCAGGTAATCATGTTTTCAAGGCAAAACTGGTTCTGAGACTTAAAAATGTTGGATGCAGCAGATAGCTGGTGATGTTCGGTGAGCGAAAAAATAGATTTGTGATAAAGTGGCAAAAACTTATATCAGACACATTCAGGAATCAGACAGCACAAGAACTCAGGTTTTAGGCCAAAAAGGCGCAAAAGCTGCACATCAGATCTCATAGTGCATTTAACTGACAGGTATCATCAAGCAGAAGTAGTTGTTTCACTAAAAGAATGAAAAATTCTTTGGGGAGGCACAAGCCCAAACTACGAAGCAACGGCGCCGGCTATGTCCGGCGGTGAGAGAGGGGATAGAGCAGTTAGAAGAAAGGCCTATACAAAAGTCAGTGCCGCTAAATCTCACTGCTCTGTGCTTTAAGCCATCTCAACTTCCTTGTTGGCTTCCTCGCCTGCTGGAGTCGATCTGCAGTAGATCATGTAGATGATCAGCTGCGCTAGACCCAGAAATGTCCCCAGTCCGTTTGGAATCTGCAACAACCGCAGTTTCACACAGTATTAGTACTTCGATTACTTTGGGATGTAATTTGATGGGAGGTTTGGTTATGTTATAAGAGATTTACAGTAACATAGATGTCGAATTTGATGAGGGCGTAGATTGTCCAGCAAAGGCCGTTGATGAAGCTGACGAAGGATATCGTGAAGGGCATGTACTTCACACTCTTGGTTTGGATCACCAATTTCTGCATGTATGTCCACAATCTTCATCACACAATACTTACAATTATAAAGAGAATCAAAACAAATTGCTAGTTGAGACATCCAATCATTTTCTTTTTCTGGTTTTCATTAGAGACACTAAATAAACTAAACAAAAATAATATGGCATTGCCATGCTTTCTATTTAAGGCTCTTGCTATTAAATTGTTTCTTTCATACAAAGCATAATATCCCAAAACAACAGAAAGTTTCATATGATGCAATAGAAAGCACGGTACTTGGTTCATGCAGCATTTGTTTATGTTGTTTGTTACTTTTGTTTCATGGTTTTGCAACCCAAAGCACAGTTTATAATTGCTTGAACCAACAAAGAGATAATCTCTAATGTTAATTTGTGTGGTTGTGTTACCATTTTTAAGTTTATCTCGAACTCGCATAACAAAATTCAAAGGTTGAAAATACATTGATTCCGACTGCAAAGCTCAAACTACTCACCATGACGGAGAGCGGAGAGGCATACATGCATGTACCAAAGATGACACATAAAATCCCCACAATCATGGACCTCTGCTCGTGGGTGTGACCAACGATAATAACCACCGCTGCCACCGCCCCCACAAACACCAGCTCAGTCAGGATAATCAGCACAATTTTTACCTGACACCCCACCAAAAAATTCAATACTTTACAATAGACTTCAAGACACAACCAAATTGATTGATAAATTAGATCTGAACTCTTGGTTTCATTGAATTGGGAGTTCAAACTTAAAAGTCTGAAACTGAACTATGTTATCTAATCGGGGGTTTACAAAAATCCTTGCTTGGTGTCAAAATAAAATTTAGCAAAACCTCAAATTTACAATATAGCTTGTATGCATGGAAACAGTTTCATTATGAACTGCTATATCAGGCAAATAACTAATACGTACTCGTTGCTTAGTATCTGAGTAGAGTAAGAAGATGGTGAGGTAAATGGTTTCGAAGACGAGGCCGGCGCCATTGATGGTGAGGACGAGAATGCTATTGGGGTGGACGACAGGGAGGCCATAGAAGCACCAGAGCAAGCAATTCAGGAGAGTCGCCAAGTACGGAACTGGTGAGAATTTTTCAACTGCTTTCCTCTTCAATATCGTCAAGAATGTGGGCCTGCACCGTAAATAAAGATATTTAGATTTAACTTCAAACAAAAAAACATATGAAAGAACAATGAAATTACAGAAGAATTTGTAGAAATGGAGAGGGAGGGAGGGAACTTACAGAGGGGAGACAAAGAGACCAAAGGATACAATATTTCCTGAAACAGAGAAAGCACAGTGATTAATCGAAGAGCTGCCAGCACTATTAAACGAGGCAAGACACAAAATTTTGACTTTCAGATCAACAAATTTCAATTCGGCATAGATACTAGAGCCAGGTTTATTTGAATTATTGATCAGATATTCGTTAACTACCCCAAATTAAATCGCATTTTAGCCACTCGGCGCCAAATCACACAAAATAAATCATAAATAAAAAAATCTTCAAAATTCTGGAAAAAGATCACGATAATAGCAAGAAAACATTCCGATCGTAGATCCTTGATAGAAATCTATGCTCTATATGCAAATATTCGTTCTTAAACGAAATTTCACAAAAAATTCGCTTCTGAGCTCCAAACCTCAAATTAAACCAAAAATCACACCAAAACTCTGTCTAACAAGCTCAAATCTCACTGTAAATACTTATCAAATCAAGCAATTTTGCCACTGTAACCACCCCACCCCTCCCCAAACGCAAAAAAAATGCTCTAAATCGACAGATCGCACTTCTCAATCGACAATCAGACGATTTCACGCAAAATAAATCGAAAACCCTTAAACTCACCTACAATGCCGACAGAACTACGGATCGCTTCCGCATTCACCATCGCTGAACAGAAAACAAATCAAGAAATCAAATAGAACGAGCAGCTGAAAACTCAAAAAAATCCGCGAAAACAAGTCGAAATGTACCTTATTCTTTGAATTGACACTGAAAATTGCTACAAATGAAAAGAAGAAGAACGATCTCTTTCTCTCTCTTCCTCTTTCCCTCCCTCTCTTTCTCTCTCCTCTCTCGATTTGGCGCCTGAAATTGGATACAGGGGGCTTGGGGGTTTAAATACCCGAGCTCGGCCGTTACAGTCACGGGGGAACTGCCACTGGAGTTGGGGATTAATTACGAGGGCTGCCATGCAGGGGATTTCGAAAAGAGAGAGTGGGGGGGGGGGGGGGGGTGGTTTAGTTGAGGAGAGAGGAGAAGCCTCACCGATTTTTGCGGTTTGGACCCTCCTTTTTATCTACTGACCGTGGAGTCCTTTGGATAACGGATGGTGCGGTGTTTTTGGCATTTTAGACCCATTTTAATTTTGCATGTTTTGGTGATTAGAAAATTGAGAATGAGCTAGTCTGGTTTTGTAATCTATTTTTCATACCATCTCTCCAAACTTTGACTGATTATATTTTCTGCTGACAGGTGGATTTTTAATCATGACTTGCTTTTACCTAGCTAGAGAAATTATTAATTTCAAGCGCAGTTTATATTTCGTTGCTTCTGTCAGGTTATCCGTATATAGTTTTGGATGGAAAAACCGAAATATCAATATATATATATATATCAAACTGAAAGAACAGTTGTTACGGTGAAATACATACATAAAAATTTAAACTATATCAATAAAGAAAAGAAGGCAGTTCATAAATGCTAGAAAAAAAAAAGCTTGAAACGGATTATGAGATAATCGAGGATATGATTTGGGAATTTTTTTTATATAGGGTTTCAACTTCTATTATGGTAATAAAGTTGTTGCGCGATTTTAATATAAAAAGGCAAACACAGGCTTAAACGAAGGTTGATTGTAAAAAAAACCCAATGTACTTTTCCCTAGCAACACTTATACTCCTTTAACTGATGTACCGCACGAATGCACTTCTACCCGGCATTTATAACCTTTAAGAATTTTGAAATCCTATTTTAAGCAACATAACCGAGTTTTCCAGTACAACGGTATAAAGTCTCTTGACAACTTAGGAGGGATTTGGCCGATGAGAAATTAAAGTGTTTGCGTGGACAATTTATTTGAAAATATATAAGTGATACATGGGTAATCTATAGGTCTTTTTTGTACAGTCTAAACTAAGATAAGGGGCAATTTAGTCAGTGACATTAAATGGATGGGGTAAGATGCAAAATTCAAACATAACGGATTTCAACCGCTCGTGAATAGACAGGGCTATTTTCGGAAACAAAGGAACTCAACTAATTCAGGAATTACTTCTTCGTGTGATTAGGATAATTTTCCCTTCGCTCTTTTTGGGTTTCCTCGTTTTATTGCTTTAAACGTGTTCCTCTAACGATTTACAGTCTAGACTCTAAATATCATTAACTTACCTAGAGCTAGATCCATCGTTTGTGCAGATAAAGTATTGATAAACATGTGACTTCTTCTCGCATCCATTCTAATTTAAGTATAGCTGATTTTGACATCATCGGATGAAATTAGTAATGCGGTGAAAGGTTAAACTATAGCCACTTCCCCTCATGGCTATAATTTAACGTATAACAACACAAGGGACCCTTGCACACAATGCACGCAAGTGCATGACACACACGCATACCCAAGGAACCAAAAAAGTTGCCTGAAAACGTTAAATTACAGCCGCTCCTCTCCTCGAACCAAACCCCACACTCTAACATCTAGGATTAAAGTATTGAATTAATGTATTTATTTACTATTCCAAAATCCAAAACCTATCACTGCTCGCTAGTAGGAGTCCCAAAATTAATTAATTAATGTATAAATAAATAAATAAACAAATAATCTAAGGGTAAATTGTCAAAAAGCCCCCGGCCCGCTCGGGAGTTGCCTAAAAACCCCTGTAATTTTCAAAATTGTCTGAAATGGCCTACTGTTCAAAATCTCTGTGATAACCCCTGGATTTATTTTATTTATGCCTTATATTTCCTCAACTGCTTAGATACTACATGCAACTGCAACCACTTATATATTACATGCAATTGCTTAGATATTAAAGGCAACTGCAACAACCGGCTTACATCGGTTTTTTATTGAGCCTTTATGAGAAAAAAGCCCAGGGTTTAAACAAGTTTGAAGCAGGCCGGGTTTTTTTTGACAATTTACCCATAATGTAATAAGTAACCCAATGACAACCTTGATCTGGATCTTCTAAGAACTCGGCCCCTTACTAGCCTGGCCCGGTCTTTTGTCAAAATGGGCCCAAGAATGAGAACCTAAAAGACGCCATCGTCATCGAACTCACATTCACTTTCTCTCGCCATCACTTCTCATTTCACTTTCTCTCTCTTCGATCAGAAAGAAAACTGGGGTTTGCGATGGCGATCTCGTCGCGCTTCAGATCTGGGTTCCCTCTCTTCCAGAGGATCCTGAGGGCTGAATCCGCCCTTCCTCAGATCTCTGTCTCCGATCGCGCTTTTGGTAACCCTAGCATCCCCCAATCCGAGGTAAATCGAAACGCTAGCGTCATCTTCTGTTTTTCTCTTGGAATTATCTCGTCGATTGATGATTCGTGTAATTTTATAAACTGATTGATTAAGGGTTATTTCTAAATTACTGCAGGGTTTGAGGAATTTCTCGACTCAAGTGAAGGCTAGTGATGCGAAAGTCAAGGTAAAGGAATCTCTACCAAATCTATTTTTGTTAAAAATTTAGGATCGGCTCAATTGAATTAGTTCATTAAAGATCAAATCTTTTTTGAGCTAAAAAGCACATCAAAGGGGCCTGTTTAGGTACAGAAATATGTTTATTAGACATCTGTGATTGCCTATGAGCTATATCGCAGTATCAATGGATGAAATTTGTAAATAGGGTTTATTTGAATCCGTCTAATGTCGTCTTACCCTCAATGAATAGCTGAAAGCGGTTATAGCATGCATTGCCTTTTACTTTCTGCCTGTGGGTTGATCTTGTCAAGTAACTGAATGTTCTAAAAGTCGTAAATTTGAATATTTTGTAGCAGCCATTCCTAATCTGATTGATTGATATCCAGCATTGCTTCAATTGTTGGGTTTCTTGCTTTGATTATACGTGAAAGCCTGCATTTATTGGTAATTTGTGTGATCATTTTTTTTGTTCATATATGTATTATTTGTATATTGCCATATCTTAGACATTCAGTAGATATGCTGGTCTGGTCTGTTAGGCTTAGGAATGCTGTTTTTTCCATAGTGGAGATGCATTGAACTTATTCAACTCGTCCGAGACTGAGCTTATGACCTATGTGTGTCTATGAAGCATGAGTATATGCCCCACGAATCGTCCCTGAAACCCTCGGAAACTCTCAGATTCTTTTGGATTCGCTCGGACTTGTAAATGTCTCATTAACCTCTCTCGAATCGACGCATCTTCTCTTTCTCTTGAAAATTAAGGCACTCAAAAGTTTGAAAGTGTATTGAATATCTAACACAATGCCATTATTTATTTACTCCCTCCGTCCCACTTTAATAGTCGTTTTAGAGACTTTTTTGTCCTATAATTCTAGTCGTTTTATGTAATTGAGGTTACTTTATCAATTGAGTACCTAATTTATCCTTCATTAAAATCCCATGCATGTCACTTGTTGTACTTTGGTTTTTGTGACTGAGGTTACTTTAATTAGTGTTATTGCGGTAAATTGAACCAGTCATAATTTAACACCTTAATAACCGTGAGAAATACTAAAACGACTATTAAAGTGGGACAAAGGGAGTATATTGTATATTGGTATGTATACCTTATTATATATTCATATTTTGTTAATTTAAAATCGATATAAATACATATCCTGGATTCTAGGTTTTTTCAAAATCACGAATCCGTGAATCCGTATCGTATTTCGTATCCCTATCCTAACCCGGGTTACATAGATGCGTGTAACATAATTATTTTTGTCGAGACTTGTAGCCATGTTTTAATTTAATAACCAACAAGTTATCATTTTATGATATTTATTTTTTTTAACTTTTGTCTCAAGTATCTCATATTGGCGTCCTTTCGAGTTTTTAAAAAAAATGCATCATCATGAAGTATGATAGTGTAGTTTAAGTTTACCATCTTTGATTAAGGAGGTTATGAAATTGTTTAAAGATCGCCCTTAGGTTTGATAGTAGACAACAATAGCAGACCGGAATAATATTTCTTTTCTAATATAAATTTATCTGTAAATCTTATAGGCGGGTAACTGCAGGATAGATTACCTTGATTTCCTTGAAACACGTGCAGTTGGACTGAGAAGGTAGAAATATGTGCAATGCTTCAGCCAAGCAAGAAAACGTTGTTACCATTAATGCAGGATATAGGGGCATATATTATACCTTGATTTCTTGGATGAATTAGGGAGTTGGGGTGTGCACGGGTCGGGTTGGACGGGTTTTGGACTATAAATGAACCTGATCCTGCTAGTGCGGGTCTCTAACCACGTTAAACTCACCCGTTAGAATGGGTAGATAAACTCGAACCCGAACCCGAACCCAACGGGTTCGGGCGGGTTTCAGGCTCGGGTTTTATAAGTTTGGACGGGTTAAACACGGTTTCGGGTAATAGCGGGTTTCACGTATTAAATTCGATATATAAATTATATGATATAAAACAATGAACCATAAACTTTGAACTTTCTCCCATCTCTACTGTCTCAAACATTAGTTTGGATCTCATGATGGAGAAAAAATGATATTTAATTAAGAACAAGAAAAGAGAAAAGACTAAAAAAATGCGGGTTACTTAAACTTTAGATTTGAGAAATAAGAAAAGGGCTTAGATAATCTATATGGACATGGATCTTAGCCATATAAATAAATTTATCATCGGTTTGGATGTTTATTAAGAGGGCGGGTTCGGGTCGGTTGCGGGCCGGTATGGGTTGCGGGCGGGTTCGGGTTCGGACGAGCTATAAAAATGTAAAACCTGTCCTAATCAATCGTGGGCGGGTTCGGGTTTAGAACCCATCATTTTTGGGCGGGTTTAGAAAGGTCATTTTACCCGTCAAAAGCTGGCGGATAACGGATCCAAACCGACCCGGTGAACACCCCTATTAGGGAGTAGCCAATTAGGTCTGAGTGTGTAGGTTATGCCATTAGTTGTTTCATAAATTTCTTTAATGCCTAACCATGTGAGGTTTGATGGCGACATGAGTGCAACTCATTTTATGCTGCTGATGTTTTTTTTGGTCTGTTTAGATATTATAAGTGTTGGATTTAGCTCACCTGGAGGCATTTTTCTAATGTTTTGATATGAAAACATTGAACTTTTTTAACATTATCTTCAACTTCTACTTATTGAGTTAGAATCTTCATGCTCAATTACTGCTTCAGGTAACACCCTTTCCAGTATTTCATGCCATTTACATGGCGGTAAAGTGACGTCCTACTTCTCCTTATTGAAATCCAGGTAGAGGGTTTCTTATTATTGACCAATTAGCCTTTTGTGCTCCACTAGACAAATGTTTGCAATCAATATGCATTCATTTAGACTCACATTTTATTCTAAATAAATGGCTTCTGTTTGTCTACACTTAGATCTTGAGAAAGCATGTGACGAGCTGATTAGTGATATCATTTCAAGGTTTGTAAAGTAGTGTGTATAAGACTTTTTATGGCTGTATTACTTTTTCTTAAATGAAATATGTAACCAAACTACCCATGTGTAAATAAGCATGCTACATAAGGTTCTTAAAATACGGAAGTGCTGTTAGAATGATGCATGTTAATGCTCAAGGAGGAGGTAAAGGAGTCTACGCAGACAGAAGCAAATTGAAGAAAGCAGATGAGACTGCGTTTTGGATGGATTATTGTTGGATACAAAGGCAATAATGTTCATTTTATTCAAGCCTTAGCCATATTATTTATCTGACTTTACATGTGTTTCAAACATTAACTTATGCATGTGTCTGTTTATAAGAAGTACTTTTCAGTTGCTGTTTATTTTGGAATGCATCGATCTAAATTAGAATAAAGCATTGCTATGTTGGTCCTGTTTTAATAGTTTTTTCTCTGCGGAATGTAGGTGCCTATGAAATTGTTTGGAGGTTCTGGAAATTATGCTTCTGCTCTCTTCATTGCAGCCTCCAAAGCAAATGTATTGGATAAGGTCGAATCGGAGATCCTTGACATTGTTGAGGCTTCTAAGAAGAGTCCTTTGTTTTCACAATTCATTAAGGATCTTTCAGTGCCCAGGGGGACCAGGGTGAAGGCTATAAATGAGATTTTTTCTGAGGCTAAGGTTTCTGATGTCACTAAGAATTTCTTGGGTATGGCACTTGCTCATTACGATTTATATGTACTTCTAATTTACACACTGTTTATGATACTGGAATTCACCCAATTATTTGTATATAGTGCTACATCAAACTAAAACAAAACCCAAAAAAGAAAAACATCATGGGGCCCCTTTAAAATGGTATTATACTTGAAGAATGCTCATCTGTACTTCAAATATCTTACAAATGGTGAGAGCATGTAATTCCAACAGTAAGATACTCGACGCTTTGGGAAGTAGGCTTAGTTTAATGTTGAATTTATTTATTTATTTTATATAATTTGCACATCTTATTTTATTTGTTGAACATCTATCAATGCATGATTAGTGTAATGCCGGCAGGTGTGAACTTAGACTGGTAAATGTTGATACGGCCTCAATCCCAATTAGATGAGCACTTCCGCAATGGTTCATGTGCTGGACCCGGCGTGATTCTCATGTTGGTTCATGTAGCCTACCCCATATGCTTGGGATAAAAGGCTCAGTTGTTGTTGTGTTCCGCAATGGTTGATACGGCCTGTAGAAGTGGTTGACCAATATCAGAACCTTTAAATTAATTGTGATAAAACTATGATTTGCAGCTGCAGCTTGGTTCTATTAGCTTCTGATTTGGAGAGATTTATAATGTAGCTTGAATTTTCAAGCATTTACTGTATGATTTAAATCCATCCCTGGACAATTGAAGATAAACGATTATCAAAGTTGGCCATTCATTTAGTCTGGGTCGCGAAAGGTCTATTGATTACCTATTGTGCTTGTGTACGAACATAATAAGCTTCAAGGGTTA
The DNA here is from genome assembly GCA_030015575.1 of Agapanthus africanus. NCBI lineage: Eukaryota > Viridiplantae > Streptophyta > Magnoliopsida > Asparagales > Amaryllidaceae > Agapanthus > Agapanthus africanus. The sequence continues at coordinate 16,342,555 of JASDDO010000014.1, forward strand.
TTCATAGTCGTCCCTACCTACTAACTTCAAAATTGTATGAAAAAATCTATCCTATTATATATACAGCCAGGTTGGGCCATCAGGTTATTTAGTACTTTTCATTTTTCATCTATTATTACATATTTTTATGACGATCTCCATATTAGTAGAACAACAACACCAACTAAGCCTTTATCCCAAGTATATGCGGTAGGCTTCATGAACCAACATCAGAATCATCACGCCGGGTCGAGCACATAGATCCTCCGCCTCCTCTCACTCCTATCGGACAATATACTTTCATTAAGGCCTTTGACATCCATGTCTTTTCGTATCGCCTCCATCCATATTTTCTTCGGTCACCCTTTTGTCCTTCTTGACTTGGCCTAAATTGAGAGTATATATTCGTCGAACCGGTGCTTCTGTTAGTCTGCGTCGCACATGACCAAACCATGTTCAGTGGTTTTCTCACATCTTCTCCTCCACGGTTGCTAGATCAACCTTTGTACAAATATTCTTATTTCGCACATTATCTTTTCTAGTGTTGCCACACATCCAACAAAGCATGTGCATCTCCGCTACATTCATCTTCTGTGCATGATGTTTCTTAGGAGCCCAACATTCCGTACCATATAAAAAAGCAGACTTGATAGCGCTTCGATTAAACTTCCCCATCAATCTTGATGGAAAGTTACAATCGCGTTGATGGAACAATGCTAAATGTTTAACGATCTTTGAACTTTTCCTGAACAAAATTCGACCTTCATTAAGGATCATGGATCTTCCTTGACGCAATATCAAACTTTCTGCCTTCAGTTTCCAGTGTCAGAAGCAGGTATATTAGCAGCATGTGTCACAATAAATTGTATTCTACACTAATTAGATGTATGAGTGAGAGAAGTCTTTTTGTACCTTCTCATTTTATTCCTCTATAATGAGTGGGGAGAAGAGGATAATCCCCATGTTTCATCTTTCTCTCATTATGCCATCTCTCTCATATAAACCTAAACCCTAAACATGAGAAACAACAATAGTATGCTAAGGATTCTTCGTAACAGAGCGTGTGATTTAGATAACTATCATCTGCAAAGGTTTCCATACCCTTACAGTCTGAGTCAGACTAATATGACGGGGGAAATAAGCTAAAAAGTGATTTAGGGAGGCTATGGAATGAAGGCGGTAATAGGCAAGCAAGGGGGTTAATAATCTAGTTCATGGCTGAGGGAGGCTATGATACGAAGTTGTCATAAGCGGGATCATGCGAGAGAGGGAAAGAGGGTATGGTGTCAAATACTAGATAAGCTCCTTGAAACCATTGATGCTTTGTCATCTGAAGTGTGGCCCACATTAAGTAGAGAGAGATATACAGGTCATCTGCCTTGTTTATTTTATGTCATTCTTTTAGCTTCCCACACGATTAATGAAGTGCTGTTATAGAACCTTTTAGGATGTTGTGGGGACATCACTTCTTATAACAGGGGATACAAAATCTGGATATTTAGACGTATACAATCGTTCTATAGCACATTTGTCCCTCATGTATTTACTATTCCATCATAGGTGTAATCTGGATATTTAGACATTATACCAACATTCTATAGCTTACTTTATTATAAGGTTCTCACTTGCATTCTTTATTTTAAGCCTCATGGTTAATTTTACTTATATCAATGTTCTTTACCATTTTTATACTTCCATATACATGCAAAAAAAGCTGTATTGGCTGATACTGGGAGGCTAAAGTATATTGAGCGAATTGCAAAGAGATTTGTTGAGTTGACCATGGCGCATAGGGGGGAGGTGAAAGTCATCGTAACAACCGTTATTGTAAGTTCTGCACCTCTTTCCCTTACCATCCTGCTGTATAGTGTGCATTCAATGTACATGCACCGAACATGAAATTGCCTGTATGATAAAACAAGAAAAATACGAATTTTCTTTCTTTTATTCCTTATGCTAAAATGATGGGATCAAAACTAGCCGAAGCTATCAAGTTAATTTCATGTACATTTATTTTTGTCTAGATTTTTCCCATTTCATTTTAGTTACGGCGATTGCATCATTTTTTTCTCTGAAAGTTTGCTGGATTACGTGTAGAGGGGCACCATACATTATTCTCACCCTGGATGGGCGGTTGCCTTTGTATATCCGCATTCTCTCTCCCTCTCTCTCTCTCTCTCACACACACACACACGCGCGCGCGCGCGCAAGCAGGTACCATAGTTTATCCTGAATTTATGTGAGTTTTTGGGCTCAATTCTGGAGTTAAAAAAGAAAAGGAATATTATGTCTGTTCTTTTTGACCATGAATTCATTAATAGGAGTTTCACTTAAATAACATTAGCTTGCTTTTATTCTTTCATTTATTAACAGCTTTTGATCGGTTGGGCAACTAGCGATCTATGAAAATTTGTAAAAAGAAGAAAATTTCCCATCGCAATGGCGTCTTCAACATTGGCTATGCTTTAGAAAGTACTGTCACAATACATATGACGCTTTTGTAGAAGGAAGGACACAGGGATAGAGAAATATGAATATTGTTTGTGTATAATATTATAAACGCAAGGATGATTAATAATTAGGATAATAAAGATTTGAGTGCAAATACATGTGCAGACATGAATATGCATGCAGGTCCTCATGAAGATGTTTCTTATAATATAAATTTAACTTTTCATATGTAGCAAAAAATAACATACTTTATTGTATAATACTTTTCATATGAAGATGTATGAGGGATTAGTATCGACTTTTCAACACTTCGCCTTTTGAAATCACTTATTGTTCTCCCTTCGCAGGGAAATATTTACTAAGAATGATAATAACCTCATACGTTTATAGAATACACTATTTTAACATCAATTTGAGGGAATGTATAATTTCATCATAGGAGAGAGGCTCTTTCTCTCTGTGTGTGTGTGCGCGCGCGCGCTAGAAAATTGTTCAATTATATTTATACATGCTGCCTGACATTTTATGACAGAACCTTGATCACCACCAGTCGATTATTTTTATAAAAAAAATTGTAAACCCATCAGGGTAAGTGTCATCAATGTAATTTTGTGTTTATTGTTGCAACATGTGCCGATCTTCATTTCTCCCTGTTTACTTACTGAATTTGTTAATGAGAATTTCATCCAAATAATTTTATATTTTGTTACCAGCCACTTCCAGCAGAAGAAGAGAAAGAACTTAAGCAGACGCTTACAGAGATTCTTCCAAACGCAAAGTCTGTTCAAGTCGAACAGAAGGTATGTGCTTATTGCACGTAAAGAAGTTCCATAAACTAATTGGAGACTAGTGGTTCTCCACCCTTGCTATTCTCACGGGGATAATAGCTTTCAAACAAATTTTTTATGTTAATCTTACACCAACCTTAAATATTCATTTTTTTCAGATTGTTTGGCTGGTATGCTCATGAATTAAAGCTTAATTCTCTACCCAAATCTGGCTTTATCATAAGTTAGAGCTAAATATAACAAATTTGCTAGACCTATTTCTTAGCTTTTAATAGAAGCTTAATATCAGTTTCAAGCCACAACTCGGCTGACTGTATATACAAGATCAATCCAAACCGCTAATTACTTTTTCTCGTGTTCTTTTACTTCACGATCATCTCAAGAGAAGGAAAATGAGAAGGGGGGAGGTGGGGGGATCCAAATCTTGCTCTCATGTTCTAATTAATTGACTAAAGTTTCTGATATATTTCTACATCAAATTTTAAACATTTTCTTCTGACATTTGCAGATTGACCCTAGCATTCTTGGAGGACTGGTCGTGGAATTTGGGCAGAAGGTATTCGACATGTCGATAAGAACCAGGGCAAGGCAGATGGAGAAATTCCTGAGGGAGCCTCTCGATTTTGACAAGCTCTAAATGCTTTGTTGAAGCAGCTGTAACAGCAAATATTTCAACCCTGTTTTCATGTGCCCTGTTTGTTTGTTTTTTATCTTTTTCTTTCTGGGAATAAAAGTACTGGAGAAATTGATGCACAAGTTGTAAAACCATACAAATATTTATTTCCATCTTCAATTTGGTTTTTTACCCTTTTCCCTGGAAGCAATTGCTGCTGTTGGCAGATATGTATGGAGTTTGAACTTTGAAGGGGTTATTTATGTTAGGACTGTTGGATCCTTTTTGGTTGTAATAATTCTCATTCCAAGACGTACTGCGTTTGGAAAACTTCTTATTTTGAATGCAAATAATCTCATGCTTTGGACAGTTGAGCTTCCACATGCCTATTTCTTTGTGGCGGATTTTTTGGGTATTTATTGGGATTAGGTTATTGTGCAAGTATGAAGTGATTGGCGAGTTGGAGGACTCTAGTATTATTTTTTCATGGTTTGATAACCATAGCTGTTCATCAAGGATTAAAAAAAAGCATAATCGTGGGCCTTTCCGTTTTATTTTAGTGTAGCAGATGAATGGACATAATAACATCCTAACTTTTGGTCATAAGAACGCATCCCTAAAATGTTAAAAAAAAAAGTTTACATATGCTACACTGTTAGAATAAATACATAAATTTATATGTATGCGGGAAATGGTAAATGGCATGTTTTTCACTAAAGGGTTTATAAAAAATATTTCTGTACTCACTCAAAAAGAACAAAAAAGAACAAACAAACTGATCACTCACATTGAACAACCGAATGTTTTATTCCAAGCATATAGGGTAGACTATATGAACCTATATGAGAATCATGCCGGGTCCAGCACATGAATCCTTCGTCTCCATTCACTCCTATCGAACAATATACTTTCATTGAGGGCTTTGGCAACCGTATCTTTCCGTATCACTTTCATCCATATTTTCTTCGGTCTCCCTTTCACCTTTTTGATATTGCCTATATCGATATAGTATCCATTCCTCTGCAGGTGCTTTCGTAGGTCTGCGTCGCATATAACCAAACCATCTTAGCTAGTTTTACCGTATCTCCTCCTCCGCAGGTGCTACACCAACTTTTGCACGAGTACTCATTACGCACCTTATTTTTTCTAGTATTACCACACATCCAACGAAATATGCGTATCTCCGCTGTGTGCATCTTCTGTGTATGATACTTCTTAGGAGCCCAGTATTTTGTGCCATATAATAATGTAGGCCGAATAGCACTCTGATAAAATTTCCCTTTCGATCTCAACGGAAAATTATGATCGCACAAAATCTCTGTTGCACTCCTCCATTTCAACCAGTCAGTTTGGATTCTTTGGTAGACATCGCTATTAATCTCCTCACCATTTTGGAGAACCTAGGTATCTTATCGTATGTTTTCTCTAAGTTAATAAATATCATATGCAAATCTCTTCTCTTCTCTCAAAAACGCCGACAAGTTGACGAAGTAAATGAATGATCTCTATCGTCGATCGTCCATACATGAACCCAAACCGGTTCTCTATTATCTCAATATTCTTTCTTAGCTTGTGTTCAATCATCTCTTCCAAAACTTCATAGTGTGACACATAAATTTTATTTCATGGTAGTTTGAGCAGCTTTGAATGTTACCCTTATTGTTGTAAATAGATACAAAATACTTTTCTTCCACTATCTTTCTGGTCTGCCAAATCTTATTAAACAGATCTGTCAGCCATTTAACGTTTATCTCTCCTAAATATCTCTAAATCTCGATAGGAATCCCGTCTGGACCAACCGTGTTTCTTGATTTATTCTCTTCAAAACCACTTTAACCTCATATATTCTTATTTTATGCATGAAATCGCGGTTTATATCTTGAGATTGAATGACAAGTCCATTCAAATCCTTAGTAAAACTCTTGTTGGACAATTTGTCAAAATAATCTCTCAACATTTTTTTGATATCCTCATCTCGAACTAAAACTTCTCATCTTCATATTTGACACATTTCACCGCACATAAGTTTATGGTTTTCCTTTCTCGCACTCGAGCAATCCTGTATATATCATTTTCAGCTTTCTTAGTATCCAATTTCTCGTACGCCTCTTTATAGATCTTAGTTTTAGCTTCCTGAACAGCTTTCTTAACTTCTTTTTTAACCATTTTATACTTCTTAAATTTCTCTGCATCTATATTTTTCTTTAAATGTTTATAAGAATCCATCTTAATTTTAATAGCATATTTTACCTTTTCGTTCCACCATGATATTGTAGGGTGTTTTTTGTCACCCTATTGAGATGGGAATACGTGTCGCTTGTCAGGCGTATACAGATTCCCCCTGTTTAGGTTAGGCCGGGGTTTATTGATTGCGGGATCCAAATCTCCGGCAGTCGCGGACTAAACTGCCGTTGATTACCTCTCGCCTTTGAAGCGAAATAATCTCCGATTGACGAGTCAACTAGTCATGTGAACTCAATGTGCAGTGTGCGTATGTGTGTTTTGAGGGGTTTTGGTTATGTCGGGGGTCTCACAAAGTTTACGGGGGTCATGCCCCGCTTCCCAGAATACGGGTAAGGAGACGTGACTGACCCGCTATGTATTTACTCAGAAGTAAACACGCTAAGCGTAAATAAGCAATATAATGTAAATATACATAAGAAGACGACAGATGTAAATGAACATCAACTTTTATTTATTAAATATTTCTTTACAACACAACTGAAAATGTAAATATAAGGATAGAAAGCAATGCCTAAATAATGACATGAACTGAAAGTGAAGTGAGTACAAGTGAAGCCTCCAATTACTCCTGGCTGGTCTCGAACTCCTCAGAGTCGGGTCCTTCTGACAACATTCCAAAGAAAGAAGAGAAATAGGAATGTCGTCAACGAACAATCGCTCGGTAAGTCCCAAAGAGAGATAGAAATAGAATAGACAGATAAGAGAATGTAACTGGTATAATGTTTGCTAGTTATGCTAACGCAGTTGTTTATAACTTGGTACAGAATATGCCAGTGTATACGAGAGGAGTCTAACTTACACCGTGGACTATGGTAACCCATAGTACAAGGCTCCGTCGATAAAACCATGGAACAACGACAATGGATATATAGTTACGTCTTTTAATGACCATCTCGTGCCACTTTGAACACATTCCGTGCCAGTCTACCCCTTTAAAATCCCGTAATGTATTTCGTATTGATTGTATTGATGTAAATTATGGATGTAAGATTTACGAAAACTATGATATCAGTTGTTCATGTAAACGGATAGGATGTAAACGGATAGTCATGTAATCAAGTCAATGAATATCCATGGTTCGGTCAAATCAAGTTATATTGATATAGACGGAAATTCTGGTATTCATGGATTCATGTTGTATTGAAGTTTGAATTGTATTTGAGTATAGATTGTTTTCAGTTTTGACTGAGACTCAAACTGAGTCGGACTCTTTAAACAGAATTGAAGTCCTGAATTAGTTTTGATGTTATCGGTAACTGCTGCACGTGGACGGCAGGATTTGTGTCTTTTTCCAAGACAATTACCGTATTGATAACACCGTTTTTAGTTTGTCTACTTTAAATAGGTAAGAACCCATATTCTCCGGCTCTCTGAGGCTCAAGAGAACTGGTCCAGCTTAAATCTATGTTTTCTAGGGTCATTATTGTAAATTAATATATCTTGAGGAGGTTTTATGAAAAATAGTTTTGATATATTTTCAAAATAAATCTCAAGTATTTATTTATCGTCTTTAGGCTTTTCATAGATGTAATTTTTATAAAATGAGATATTCTAGTGGATATAAACCTAAATTGAGTAGTATATGGTATTTTCTTGTAATTTGACTTGTATTGATTCTTGATGGTATTTTCATGAACTTTGCGATTCTTTTTTTTTTTTTATAGAAAACATGGAATATATTTTATATTCAAAATAGATATTTTGATAATATATATATATATATATATATATATATATATATATATAATTCTTAAAATTAGAATTTCTTTATTAAATAGAAATCACGTTTTTCTTAAAATTGTAATACAAATTCTATCGAGATCGTATGCTCCGTGAGGAGGTCTGCATCTTGCCCTACTAGTCCGATGGATGTGCGATAATCCGTACCAACCAAATCGGATTCCCCAAAATGGGTTGTAAGGATTTAATCGTATGAAATTTAAATAAGACAATTTAAAGAATACGGTTTTGTAATAGTTTAGGATATTTTATTGTAAACTTGTAATTATCTTACAAACTAAAGTTCCAAAATCCATCGTGCTATGTCAAGAATGAGTGTTGTTGTTAGCTAGGTCATTATCTCGTGAGTTTTCTAAAGGTAATATGAGCAAAACGATAAACAAATGTCGTATGTAAACTGGATGATATTTAGCCGTAAAAATGAAATAAAAATTGCAATACATATTATTTTGAATTGAAACTTGTTGAAAATGTTGGTTTATATTTGTTAAACAATATAAGAAGAGATGGTTAATTTGTTGTTTAAGAAAAGTTGTTTTTTTAAAGAAAAGTGAATCGGAAATCGGAATAACTCCACTTCCGACGAGTTTTGAAAAGAGAGTGTTTTAGATTAGAAATTGAGGAGGGGAGAGCAGACTTACTGATTTGGAGAAGAGATAGGAGGCAGAGAGAACTTTCGAAGGCGTCGTCGCCGGATTTGTCCCGAAACGTCGCCGGAACTTTGACCTTGGCTAACTCCACTTGTACACCATTTGGACCTAGAAATTTTAGAAAGTTTTGGCAATGGATTTCTGAATAAGGAGGGCTATGGTGTAGGGTGGTATTTATAGGAGAAATTAGGGTTTAGGGTATTGAAATGAGAATTAAAAATGCATTAAAATTTGGTTTTAAGGCTCATTTTAATTCTCTGTAAATGTGCAGGGAAATCAAACAGACTAGGGTTAATAGGGTAGGCCAAAGGGTGCAAGGATTAGAAGAATTGGGGCATTTGCTACGGGGGAGGACCGGCGGCGCCGACCCCAAGCCCGATCTCGCCGGTCTAATGGTGGGTTCGGGGTATGGGATTGATGCCACGTGTCCTCTGCTGTATAAATAACAATTTTCATATGTTTGTTTTATGAGACTTTTCATTTTTACGTGTATTGTATGTGTAAACTTTTGGGCTTCCAAAAAGTTTATAAGAAAAATCTATGTAGCTGTTGGGATTCGAACAAATAGGCTATGTCACAGCAGTGCAAAACTTTACCAATGAACTACAGGTGCTTTCTTACTGTTCAAAAGCAATTTAAATTTATAATTTGTGCTCAGGCTAAAGTATTCCTTTCTGTACTTTACAAAAAAAATTTGTACAGAAGTTTTAGGGTTGTTACATTCTACCCTCCTTATAAAAATTTCGTTCTCAAAATTTATAGAAGGAAGTTGTAACAGAACTAAGAAAAGTTTGATGACAGTAGTGGTGAATGAATACTGGTAGTAACGAGATGATGCAAGGGTTTGAAAAGATTGAAGGGAACTACCAGTGTTATCCTGACCTATATCTTCGGCTTCCACGGCCGCTAAAGTGAAGGCCTGACGCCGGGGTACATTCCTCCTAGCTGCTGGAGGCACATTCCTCTGTTCTCGGGGCATGTTTCTCTGCTCTTGAGGCATGTTCCTCATTGCCTGATGGAAATAGCGAGGAGGCTATGCAGGAGGTCCACGTGGAGGTGGAGCTGGGAGAGCAAGATGAGGTGCATGAGCCTGGATAGCTGGCCGCTACGGATAAGTGTTGTGAGTTGGAACTGGGTGACGTCTATAAGGACATGTTCCAATTCCATAAGTGGATGCGCCACAAACTAAGCACAAGTCTTTTGCGTGTCTGCAGTCCTTCCACAGGTGTTCATCCCTCTTGCAGTAGAAGAAAATATCTGGACTTGGCCGGTTATTTGGTTCTTCCGGTCTCCTGGGTTCAAAAGTTGGTATTGAAGAGGCTCCTCCTGCCATCTGGGTGGCAGGGCGCTTCACACTGGCAGATTGAGCTCTGCCCTACTTTTTCACTACCGCCTCATATCGGCAGGCAGCTTTCAGAGCCAGGTCGTGGGTTGGGAAATCCCTTGTAGCTAAGGCAACTTGGATCTCTGGGTCTAACCCTTGCTGAAATCGTCTAGCTATATCTCAGCCATCGATATCAAGTGTGCCGCGAATCTACTGAGCATGATAAACTCGGCATCATACTCATCCACGGATTTAGTCCATATCGAACCTTATTGCAGGTGGATGAATTGCTGCTCCATGTCAAATCGGGCAGTCTCAGGAAAATACTTCGTATCGAACATGTCGCGAAAAGTCTTCCATTCGATCGGCTGAGCAAGACGGCTTTCTTCCGCCTTCCACCATACTCGGGCGTTGTCGGTGAGTTGCAGCTTCGCAACTCGTACCCAAGCGATTTTTGGCACTTGTGCTGCTGCCAGATCGTTCTCAATGCTCTGAGCCCATTCTTCATCTTCCAAAAAGATTTCTTTCCCAGAAAAGTTCTTAGGCTGAAGTGCCCGGAATTGCTTCACTCCGGGTGCTTCCGCTTCTGGGCGGTACAATAATATAGCAGTCGGTTGTTGCTGTCCTTCTAGGAGGCTTCAGATTGCTTCAAGCAATACCGTTTGCTCGTTGATCGGAGTAACAACGGTAGGCGTAAGTGGAAGAGGTGGTGGTGTGGTGTTGACGTTGGTGCTGGTATTGTTTGGAGAATCCATAACCTTAAAAGAAAAATAGGGTTAGGATATATTCAAAGAATATGAAATTGTAAGATTTAAGGAACATGAAATGTAAAGAATGTTTTTAGTTGCTGATTCTTGTGTTATATTGCTTAGGACTTCATGTAGAATTGATCTGCATGTCCATGCAGAACTAACCTGCATGGGCCGCCAACAAAACCTGTCACGTCCCGCTTCCCAGAATACGGGTAAGGAGACGTGACTGGCCCGCTACGTTTTTACTCAGAAGTAAACACGCTAAGCGTAAATAAGCAATATAATGTAAATATACACAAGAAGACAATAGATGTAAATGAACATCAACTTTTATTTATTAAACATTTCTTTACAATACAACTGAAAATGTAAATACAAGGATAGAAAGCAATGCCTAAACAATGGCATGAACTGAAATTAAAGTGAGTACAAGTGAAGCCTAGTGGTCGTGCTGCTCAGTGGTATGCTCCAATTACTCCTGGCTGGTCTCGAACTCCTCAGAGTCGGGTCCTCCCGACAACATTGCAAAGAAAGAAGAGAAATAGGAATGTCGTCGGCGAACAATCGCTCGGTAAGTCCCAAAAAGAGAAATAGAATAGACAGATAAGAGGATATAACTGGTATAATATTTGCTTGTTATGTTAACGCAGTTGTTTGTAGCTTGATACAGAATATGCCAGTGTGTACAAGAGGAGTCTAACTTACACCGTGGACTATGGTAATCCATAGTACAAGGCTCCGTCGATAAAACCACAGAACAACGGTAATGGATTTATAGTTACGTCTTTTAATGACCATCTCGTGCCACTTTTAACACATTCCGTGCCAGTCTACCCCTTTAAAACCCCATAATGTATTTTGTATTGATTGTATTGATGTAAATTATGGATGTAAGATTTGCCAAAACCATGATATCAGTTGTTCATGTAAACGGATAGGATGTAAACGGATAGTCATATAATCAAGTCAAAGAATATCCATGGTTCGGTCAAATCAAGTTATATTGATATAGACGGAAATTCTGGTATACGTGGATTCATGTTGTATTGAAGTTTGAATTGTATTTGAGTATAAATTGTTTTCAGTTTTGACTGAGACTCAGATTGAGTCAGACTCTTTAAACAGAATTGAAGTCCTGAATTAGTTTTGATATTATCGGTAACTGCTGCACATGGACGACAGGATTTATGTCTTTTTCCAAGACAATTACCGTATTGATAACACCGTTTTTAGTTTGTTTGCCTTAAATAGGCAAGCACCCATATTCTCCGGCTCCCTGAGGCTCAAGAGAACTGGTCCCGCTTAAAACTATGTTTACTAGGGTCCTTATTGTAAATTAATATATCTTGAGGGGATTTTATGTTGGATATAGTGTCCTCAAGTCAATTATTGGATCGCGGGTACGTGATTGCAATGATTGAGGGAGGACCTATACCGATATGAAAGTCTTGCTCGAGATGATAGTATACTATCTGGTTTGTCTTTATCATCGTATACATACTTTAGTTCACTATTGCATGTTAATAGAGCCCATAGGATTTTTGCTTGACTACCGGCAGTATGATGGCGATCATATACGTGAGAGCTGGGGTCTATAAGCACATCCTTAAAGTGTCCCTAGTCGTGGGAGTTTCGAGACAGGGCATCGATACTCCAGTGTAGACTAGTGTATACAATCGAGACCCCGACGAGGGGCGGTGGCCGGTCTCACAAGCCATTGGTGTCAGTTTGTTCACCTAAGATATATATATGTGCTCATTGAGTTATGAGTACAGCGGACTGGACTCGCCGGGAACATGCTAAGTTGGTATTATACATATCGTCAGATAGCAGTTCCCAAGTGACATGTGTACATGTTAGTTCATCGACCTGAAGTCGTCATTTGTCTCGTGTGAGTTCCCACTGTGCTTTGATTTCTACCCTACCACGGGTCAAAGGAGTCGTGCAAACAGGTATTTTTTTGGGTACAGTCCCAGGCCACATGGAGGCAGTGAGCAGATCATCGGGGATTCGTCTCTCCCGGTATCGGGGGTGAGATCGCACTGTGTCTAGGAGAGCCATTACACAAAATCCCTGGCCAGGGTAATCGAGATTTACTGGTAGGTATTCCAGTAATATCTCAGAGTGTTCTGGGCTTCTCTCTTTGACACGACTTATACAGCTATTGGGGGTCTGACGTTTACCAGCCCCTAGGCCCTATATGCGATACTCATAGACGAATGGACCGGACTGTACGGATATTGTCAATGTCAGGCTCAGTAGGGTTTCTGGATGAGTTCGCTCGTCAGCTTCCCTTCCAATCGATACATAGGCAACCGTTACGTACAGCTTGTACCTCTGACGTGCTAGTGGTTATACCCAGTGCCAGTGTATTGATGAGTCATTAGAGTTCCCCATAAATAGTTTCCCAAGTTCGGGCGAAATGTTGTAGAGGCCGTATGTTTTTATGGCAAGGTTCGAAAAATGCACGTGCGTTTACGCACGTGTCATATTTCGGGCAGATAATACTAGTGGGCTTTGGTTTAAGCCGGATCCGAGTATTAAACTGTGTAGATATAATATCTTTGTCTCAGTTGCATTTGTATTCGGTCGTAATACAAATGCGGGTATGTTTATACTGTTACGGAGTTATCCTGAAATTCGTTTCGGGATCGCTTTTGGAAGTTGTCAGTTTCCTGTTTTCTATCATCAGTATTAAATATTCAGTTTAATACGGATTTATCTTTTCTTGGGTGAGTCATGGTTCTAGAAGGTTCTGGATTAGGTGACTCATGGTTAGCATTTAATGATATGATGATTCATAATTAAGCATTAAATGAAATGGTGATGTGTTATTATGAATCACCATTTTTGCATTTAATGTTTTTAGTGATTCATTCATTCATTAAGTGAAGAGATAAGATCTTGTGCTTATGATCACCCCCTCCTCTCTCCTACACTCACCTCTATCCTATATTATTGTGGCCGGCCCCTTGTGGGAAATAGAGAGGATTAATTCATTTGGCAAAAGCTTATGAAATTTGCTTCATGGAAATTTCATATGTTGATTTCTCATTTCACCCGATCCAAAAAGGCAACTTCATTAACCGTTCGTCCATAGCTTTGGACGTAACGAGACAAAGTGTTCTACTCATTTTCTACATCAATCTTGGTCATCTCTTTTAGAAAACTTGATGATCGAGTTGCCTCGGTTCAGATGCGGGAGCCCGTTTAAAGATTCGTTGATGTGGTGCCACCTGGACGAGAAGACTGGAGATTCAGGAGATCGGAGCAGCCGCAACAAAGCGTGGGATGATGGTTGAAGACTGAAGGACTCGGATCATTCGGTATAACATTTCTACCCACTTTGTAGTTTATTAGTTTATCTTTAATGGCATATCCGGGTTATAGTATGCGATAGCGCCAGTTTATAAAAGTTTTTGTTCCGCATTTGGCGTCTGAAAGACGGCCGGGGCGCTACCGTAGACTTACATTGGTATCAGAGCCTCACCATTAAGCTATACTAACTTGTGCTAACGCGTTTAAAATATCGATCGAACGGGATTTCGCAAAACTGTAATTTCCATGTTCAAAGTTTCTGTCGATTTTAAATCAGATCTAAAAATTATTTTGAGCACATCAGAAAATAGAGCAGGCTTTTTGAAGCAAACTGTGCAAATTTGGTCACGTGATCCTACAGAGTTGCCGCGGATCCGCGGTCAAATATAGGGTTTGACCGCGCATCCGCGGCCGTTTTATAGGAACAGTGATCCAAATTTGCACAGGGTCTTCTACACAGTGAATTGTGGTTTCTGGAAAATTTATTTTGGGCCCAGATTTTATTACTGTACACCAGATGTACGTGGGGCCCACTTCGGGAAGTTTGGTCGATCGAAATTTTAAACTTGTTAGTATGCATTACTTACATTATATCTCCGACCGGGAATGTCATTTGAGCGGTAAATTGCGTTTAATTGCTATAGTCCTTTTAGACGGATTTGCGAACGTGACATTCGCGTTGATGTTCTGTGTTGTGCTGTGATGTTGCGAATTTGTCGTGGTGGATAGCAGTGTGCAATGGTAGTGCAATTTGGATTTATTTGTACATTTGATATTGCGGGGTGAGCGTCCAACATGTGGACTGCCGTCACTGCCTGTTTGTATAATATTCTTTTTGGGGCACGACCGGGCTGAGGTCGATGTACCCGTTGTACATATTTTTATTTCTGTACTAGGTTTACCCCGCGACGGAGTGCACGGATAGCCGGGTTCTGGAGGGAAACGGGTCCGTATCTTATGGCTTTGAGAGACAGAGGGGCCTCACTCTAGAATTGGCAGACTATTCGCCGCACTCGTAGGGGGTACAGGTTGACCCAAGGAGGGGAGCTCAAGTTACCGGATTCCGTGAAGTGCCAGGTGGTCCATTTACTATGCTGTAGGGGGCTGCCTCTCTTCAGGTTTTGGCGGGTAACTTGCCGCACCCGTAGGGGTCTAGGTTTCATTGCACAGGCTATCCATACGACCAGGGGAACGTCGGGTTTCAGTAGCGGCTCTGTGAAACCCGGGGATCCCAGATTATCCGTATTGTTCTGTGATGCTTATTACTTTTCTGTAATGTTGCATATTATCACGCCTGGAGCGATTATTGTATATTAGTATATATACTATTAGATGTTGTATATATTTTACACCCGCTCTAGTCCAGTCCCCGCTCTGTCGTTAGTTAAGTAACCTAACGGGCGATGACATGACCCAGTGACGAATGCGGATGGCATATACGTATATTTTATTTTCGTTCTTTTCTGGTGTGATTAACTGATGGGACTGCATTGATTCTTATCAATACAAGGAAATATTTGATGTTGTTGGAACAAATTTTAAAAAAGAGTTATTACAAAGACGTTTCCTTTTGTTATGCACAGTGGTATTCGGTTATGAATATCCAGCACCTCATTCGACGAGGCAAGGGCCGAGATCCCTTCACCGGGAGTGACCCCTTGGGCAGATGTTTACGTCAGGGTAATAACTTCAATATAATCGATTACAAGTTGTTTTGCATCGCGGTATTCAGTTAGAATATCCTGCACCTCATTCCACGAGGAAAGAGCCGAGATCCCTTCACCGGGAGTAACCTCTTTAGCAAAAAGTTTTTCGCCACTATATTTTTTATAAAAAGCTATCAGGTTCCTTCAACGAGATCAAGTTCATTACGTTAAAGGTTTTTTGCCAAAAACCAGCCGTAATCCTCCGTCATTTCTTATGGATGGTCAGTAGTATTCAAGCTATGTTTGTTGGCCTACGTCAAGGCATAGTGTTTGGTAGCTGCTGGGTATTCATTTGTTGCATAGATAGATGCATTAGTATAGGACAGACGTACAGCCTTGTTGGCCTACGTCAAGGGCATGTACGATGGACCTAAATTAATCAGGACAACGATGGGTAGAACTTGACATGTGGCTTATGATTTGTTGGCCTACGTCAAGGTCATAAGAGCATGGGATAAAAATTATATCGGGAGTTTCAAACATACAAGAAACTTGCAAAACTTGAGCATACCTTCTGGAGTGTGATAACGTGAGTGGATACCGTCACGTTATTATGTGATGAAAGTTGGATCCCGATTCCTACTGATGAGTTAGTTTACTCTTCGGGTGATTCCGACTAATTCTTCTTTCAGGTTTGGAGGAGAATTTGATAGAACCGTGGGAGGTTTCCTGATTAGATAAAATGATAACCATTCTGATCTAGGTTAGAGTGTACGCAGAGTATTTCTTTTCTCTCTCTCTCTTTGGCAGCGACCTTTGACCGACCCTAGACTATGACTCAGTGACCAAGTTGACCGAACTTCTTAAAATACTGGCTTTTGGATTGTCTATAATTGCATAAGTCATTGCCGCTCTTTCTTTTACCCTTTGTATTTCTCAGAACACCCCGTATTACTACGGACATCCACTTCCATTGGATAGATCCATCGTATGGTTATATACGAACTCGAAGGGATTTCTTCGAGGATGGATCCAGGTTCAGGAGAAATAGAATTGGTTTATTCAATTGTCTTTTATTATCACCTTCTCTCAGGTTGTGAGGGCTCCTTAGTTTAGGAGAGTACACTTATTATGCTTATTTGATAGTCTTCTTTCAAACCATAGACAGGTGCCGAAAGGTAGGGAATAAAGAAAACCAATTAGCCTAAGTAGGGTGTACAGAAGGTAATAACTAAAGACAAAATAAAGGGATTAGAAAGAGGGCAAAGTAAATTGCGACTACTAACATTCACGACCAAACCACGTATTTCATCGCCACTCCTGCTTCATCTTTAATTTCTCTAGAACAACCCGTATCACTATGAACATCCAATTCCATTGGATAAATCCATCGTATGGTTATATACGAACTCGAAGGACAATTTTTCGAGGATGGATTCTGGTTCAGGAGAAATAGGAATAAGGTTTATTAAGTTGTCTTTTATCATCACCTTCTCTCAAGTTGTGAGTGCTCCTAGGTTTAGGAGGCTACACCTATTATGCTTACTGGGCATTCTTCTTCCAAACCATAGACTGGTGCCGAACGGTAGGGAAGGAAGAAAACCATTTTAGCCTAACAATGGTGTACAGAAGGTAACGACTAAAGACAAATAAAGGGAATTGGAGAGATGGCAAGGAAATATACGGTTACAGTCATGAATCTGAATAATGGAAAAGGCATTACTATGAATACCCGGATACCCTTTCGAAACATATTCGTGTTTCATTTTCACTGTGTATTGTTAATAGAAAACTGATTTCCCAATTAGACCCTTGCTCCAAGGTATGTATTTACCAGGTATAATTCTCACATATGTATGGTTTTACAGATGATGAGTGGGAGTAAGTCATTGGGAATTAGGTGATCATCCTCATTATATCGGAATTCGTTGTAATTGGTGATATTTGAGGAAATCGCCTGGGTACAGTTTTCAACCTACGACGCACATGTTTTGAGTTATTAAACTCAGCGGACTTATACAAAGTATTGTATGTTGTCCAGTGTCCATCAGGACAAAAGGGGTTGGTCCTCGTACTATTTTCTATTTACTTGTGACTTCTCTAGTTTTTAGACAAGTGTTTCGTAGAAATACAATGTCTATGTTTTGAGAAGTTGTGAGTATAGGAATAAAGTAGAGAACCAGATATCGCAAGCATCGGGATTCTTCAAAGAAATCGAAGATGTAGATTCTTGTGATATGTATTCAATTGATAGTAACGATTTTGAGAAACTTGTTTCTCTTTCGGGTTACTCATAATTGGATGGATTCCTAAGTTGAGTAATGCTGATTAGCCTCTCCCCATTAAGTTGATATGCACTGGAGACAGCTGCATGATTTGAATCTAGTTCCAATTAAATAAGTGCCAAAGTTTCTATATTGGATAAATAATGCTTCATATCTTAACAATGTTAAGGTAAGAGGAGTTGTCCAGCTTATGCTTAAAACCAGATACTGGATAACTCAAGGCACGTTTCTGTAATGGCATTTTGCGGGTTGACTCTAGCTTTGACGAGGTTTGGTTTTCTACCATCTGGAAGATCAATAGTGATATTGTTCTTGACTCGCCACAGTTTTAGTAAAATGGATTTTTTTTTCTAGAAAACAGTAGTAGGAGTATGGTAGAACTGGAAGTGATTCCAGAACCGTAAACGATTACGGAAAATTTAATAGGACCTATATATTCAATCAGGTTTGACATTCCATTAGCCACTCCGCAGATATGGAGGGTAACCTCAGACTCCCGAGAGGTACTCCGGTAGCCTCAAGGACGGTGACAGGGAGGTTCTTGTTTACCCAGACTTGACACTACTGTTGTTCCAGACTATGAGACCCGGCAGGAGGATATGTATAGCGTCGTTCTAAACTAGTTTTAGAAGTACATGTATATATTATTCTTCCAGAGGGTTGTTGTGGTCAGTGGGAGCAGCGGAAGCATAGTGGGCAAGTAGCTTATGCCTATTTATAGGTGTAAGCAGATATAGCAGAGATTAGATCATCTAATTTTGATGTAACGGTCATGACTTTGACTTCATAAGAATAGGGGATGGATCTGTTAAGAAGGTAGTAGGGTGTGATGTCCTACTATTTAGATGACATACACAGAGTAGGAAGTAAAATTCATATACTACGATCGGTTATACTGTGGTTGTCACAAAGTTGTTTCTCCACAAAGGACATGGATATAATATTTGACATTCTGGTTACTAAATATATGGTTTTAGATCTAGAATTGGGTAGTTTCCCAATTAGGGTACTTTGACAGTATTCTAAAGGTATTTAGAATTGATGACTCCTGGCATGATTGGCAGATCACTTGCTTAGGTAATTGAGTCAATCGTGAGATGTCAAGTACCACACCAGATATTGTTTTTTGCACCAGATGCGATAATTTTATATTAATCCAATCCCGGAGAAACATTAGGAAGCAGTTTTAGAACATGAATGGATGTTCTATGGATTTGATAATGGCAGCCTCCTTGAGGAGACGGTTATCATTCCAGGCTTCCAAGGTGACCTGGATGACAGAGTGATTGTCAAAGTTATAGTTTTCCCTCTGACGAGGGACAGTATCATGGACAGGTGGTCCAAGAGGATACCGTGGGAGGCATGGTGCGCGATACTGATTAGGTTCAGTTATCAATACAGTCTAAGAAGTTTGGATTTGGAGTTCTTTTATGATCTAAGTCCCATCAGATATCCAGACATATTCTAAGACACCTATTACTCAATTCAGGAGATGGCTTTCTCCGAGAACTTGAGATTAAGAGAGTCATAGAAAGAAACATCAGGGCGGATCCACTCACTGAGGCTATGAGTATGCGACATCGCAATAATAGCCTTAAGTGCAAGTGAGAGATTGTTGGATATAGTGCCCTCTAAGTCAATTATTGGATCGCAGATACGTGATTGCGATGATTGAGGGAGGACCTATACCGATATGAAAGTCTTGCTCGAGATGATAGTATGCTATCCGGTTTGTCTTTATCATCGTATACATGCTTTAGTTCACTATTGCATGTTAATAGAGCCCATAGGATTCTTGCTTGACTGCCGGCAATATGATGGCGATCATATACGTGAGAGCTGGGGTCTATAAGCACATTCTTAAAGTGTCCCTAGTCGTGGGAGTTTCGAGACAGGGCATCGATACTCCAGTGTAGACTAGTGTATACAGTCGAGACCCCGACGAGGGGCGGTGGCCAGTCTCACAAGCCATTGGTGTCAGTTTGTTCACCTAAGATGTATACATGTGCTCATTGAGTTATGAGTACACCGGACAGGACTCGCCGGGAACATGCTAAGTTGGTATTGTACATATCGTCAGATAGCAGTTCCCAGGTGACATGTGTACATGTTAGTTCATCGACCTGAGGTCGTCATTTGTCTTGTGTGAGTTCCCACTGTGCTTTGATTTCTACCCTACCACGGGTCAAAGGAGTCGTGCAAACAGGTATTTTTTTGGGTACAGTCCCGAGCCACATGGAGGCAGTGAGCAGATCATCGGGGATTCGTCTCTCCCGGTATCGGGGGTGAGATCGCGCTGTGTCTAGAAGAGCCATTACACAAAATCCCTGGCCAGGGTAATCGAGATTTACTGGTAGGTATTCCAGTAATATCTCAGAGTGTTCTGGGCTTCTCTCTTTGACACGACTTATACAGCTATTGGGGGTCTGACGTTTACCAGCCCCTAGGCCCTATATATGATACTCATAGACGAATGGACCGGACTGTACGGATATTGTCACTGTCAGGCTCAGTAGGGTTTCTGGATGAATTCGCTCGTCAGCTTCCCTTCCAATCGATACATAGGCAACTGTTACGTACAGCTTGTACCTCTGACGTGCTAGTGGTTATACCCAGTGCCAATGTATTGATGAGTCATTAGAGTTCCCCACAAACAGTTTTCCAAGTTCGGGCGAAACGTTGTAGAGGCCGTATGTTTTTATGGCAAGGTTCGGAAAATGCACGTGCATTTACGCACGTGTCATATTTCGGGCAGATAATACTGGTGGGCTTTGGTTTAAGCCGGATCCGAGTATTATACTGTGTAGATATAATATCTTTGTCTCAGTTGCATTTGTATTCGGTCGTAATACAAATGCGGGTATGTTTATACTGTTACGGAGTTATCCTGAAATTCGTTTCGGGATCGCTTTTGGAAGTTGCCAGTTTCCTGTTTTCTATCACCCGTATTAAACATTCGGTTTAATATGGATTTATTTTTTCTTGGGTGGGTCATGGTTCTAGAAGGTTCTAGATTAGGTGACTCGTGGTTAGCATTTAATGACATGATAATTCATAGTTAAGCATTAAATGAAATGGTGATGTGTTATTATGAATCACCAGTTTTGCATTTAATGTTTTTAGTGATTCATTCATTCATTAAGTGAAGAGATAAGATCTTGTGCTTATGATCACCCCCTCTTCTCTCCTACACTCACCTCCATCCTATATTATTGTGGCCGGCCCCTTGTGGGAAATAGAGATGATTAATTCATTTGGCAAAAGCTTATGAAATTTGCTTCATGGAAATTTCATATGTTGATTTCTCATTTCACCCGATCCAAAAAGGCAACTTCATTAACCGTTCGTCCATAGTTTTGGACGTAACGTGACAAAGTGTTCTACTCATTCTCTACATCAATCTTGGTCATCTCTTTTGGCAAACTTGATGATCGAGTTGCCTCGGTTCAGAGGCGGGAGCCCGTTTAAAGATTCGTCGACGTGGTGCCACCTTGACGAGAAGACTGGAGATTCAGAATATCGGAGCAGCCGCAACAAAGCGTGGGATGATGGTTGAAAACCGAAGGATTCGGATCGTTCGGTATAATATTTCTATCCACTTTGTAGTTTGTTAATTTAGCTTTAATGGCAGATCCGGGTTATAGTATGCGATAGCGCCAGTTTATAAAAGTTTTTGTTCCGCATTTGGCGTCTGAAAGACGGTCTGGGTGCTACCGTAGACTTACATTTTATGAAAAATAGTTTTGATATATTTTCTCAGTCGAAATCTTAGATTAGAAGGAGAAGACATTGAGTGACAAGACAGTCCAGCTGGTTAGAGTTATGTGAAGGAAGGACTCTTCGGACGAATCCACGTGGGAGAGAGAGGATGAGATGAGGGAACGTTATCCCCATCTATTTGAAACCCCTTCTATGTAACTACTCTTTTACTTACCTCCAGAATTTCGAGCACGAAATTATTTCAAGGAGGGTAGATTGTAACGACCGTGTACCCTAAATACGTAATAAAAACGTTTTATAATTTTTTTCGAGATCAAAACGATTATTTTACTGCTTCTATTGGTAGAGAACACTTTAAAAATATTTTTCCATGATTAAAATGAATTAATATGAATTTTTGGGAATTTTTAAGAATTTAAACGGATTTTTTTATCGAAGGGAAATGTTTTTAAAACCGACAAGGGGAGCTATTTTGGACCAAATTTGGTTGCAAAGGATATAAAACATCAAAATACATTTCCATAATTTTCCCAGATTTTAAAAATATTTTTAACTATTTTAAAAGAATTTTTAGAAGCCAAAAACAATTTTTAATTTTTTTTTAAATATTAAAAACAAATTTTATTAAATTTTTAGAGCGAGAATAAATATGGACTGTCGGATTTAAAAACCAACGGCCCAGATTCTTCCGACAATTTATTAAAAGAAAAAAGAAAAAAGAAATATTTATAGGATTGTTTGATTTGGACCGTTGGATCAACGATCCAACTATCAAAGATCGCCAGAGCCAACTCGTGCCGGATCTCACGCCAGCTCATGCGCGATGTGACGTGGGTCATTAGATCTGGTTGAGCGACGGTTCGGATCTTGTCGGCTCATGGGGTCGGCTCCTGTAGCAGCTGGGGAAAAAATAGGGATTTCTAATCCCAGAAAATCCTTATAAATAGCCCTGAGCTTCTGAATCCCCCAAAAATTATTTGTTCGACAAAAAAATCTCAAAACATTTTCAGAGCTTTTTCTTTGTGTCTTCTATACTCTGGACTAAGTCCCGAAGGCAAAACAATTCTCGGCTTCAAGATATACATTTTCTCGTACAACCCGATGCTCGCTGACTTTCATTTTCTTAGCTCATTTCAGGTAGGATATCTCAATACTTGGCTCTCTGTTATCCTCATTATGAAAATATCTATCTGTAAAAAAAAATTCCAGGACCTAATTATGATATTTTAACTGCATTATCTATTTTACGGGTTTTGACGATTAAAAACGATATTAAACCCAAATAATATAACGAACGTTTAGCAGTTATACTTCACGATAAAATCACGGGAGAACGGAAAACCCCAGATTCATGTTTGGACATATGGAACTAAGTTGTAAAGCGATTATCATGATCGGGACAACTTTTGCAGGAATAAATGTAATTATTCTACGGTATTAAATAAAGGTTATCGATAATTAGTTCATTAATTATTAAAACATGGAAAAATTATAATACATTTTTATATGTTGGTTATTTTTAAAATAAAATTGATGGTAAATATGTGAAACCATATTTTTGCTAATTTGGGTATTTCACAAAAATACCATCAACTCCTAAGAATTTATATTTTCATTAAAATACCACGAACTTTGGAAAAATAGTATTTTCCATAAAATACCCTAAATCTTTCCAAACGATATTTTTATTAAAATACCAAGAATTTTTCTGAATCATAAATTTTTACGAAAATACCATGAGTTTGGTAGAGTATTTAGTTTTATTAAAATATCATGAACTTTTAAAAGTTAGGGTTTTCTTGTAAAAATCAATAATAATTCTAAAACTAGATTTTTACTAAACACCTTTAAGAAATAAAAATCTTACCAAAAATACCGTAATTTCGAAAATTAAGTTTTTAGAATTTCACTAAAATACTCTTACCTTTTTATAAAAGAGGTTCTTTTTATTAAAATACCACAACCTTTATAATACCATTGTTTTTACATAAACAATAATTACGATAAAATACCACAGTCCATTATAAACTAAGATTTCTATAAAATACAGTGTTTGCCTTACAACTATAATGGAACAAGATAAACCCACGACTGTGAAAGTCCATATCGACTGAGATATCATCTACTTAAATCCAACTTTTGACACATCACACGACATGACCTACGATGCGGTTAGGGTTAGAATGCGCGAACCTAAATATGGAATACTATTATAAATGAAGATCCCTGCAGGCAGGGTGAACAGTCCCAACATGGACGACTACTATAAATGAATTGAACAGTCTCAAGATGGACAAATGACATTCCATGCCTAGATAATATACGTACTAACTCTAATTTGCAAAACCTTTACACTAAATAAAACGGGGCTGGGTAGTTTGATTTGACAAGGTAATATATGGACTCAGATTTCCCTATTACTCGATTAGATCCGGGAAAGTGGAACAGTACATTTCACATTCCCCAACCGTGTTCCGTGGTTAGAACGGAATAATCTCGAGAACCCGCTACCCTTGTCTAACAAGCTAAATGAATATATTATCTGTTGTTTCCGCACGCAGTATACCTTAATTTACCAAATACCTACAATACAACCATCATATTTCTACATACTTATGACATCATATATTACACTCACTTGTTCTCTTTACTGTTGGGGTTTTATTACACCCCGGTTGACCAAGTCAAAGTCAAAGTCGACCCCAAATAAGTGGGCCCAAGCCAAGATCAGGTGGGCCCATGCCCAAGTCGAGCCCCGCGGCCGGCCTCCTCCATGCCAAAATGAAATCATGTAATAAATAATTTTGATGTAATTTTTTATGCATGAATGTAAGGAAAATGGGCATAAAGCCAAATTTTTGTAAAGCCCATGACTCATGTGCAAAAGAAATGAGCACATGAGGCATGGAATGGGCAAAATGCCATTTTGTAAAGCCCAATGGGCTATATGTAAATTTGTAAGCCTATATAAGGCAACATGATAATGAAATAACATATAACTTTTCATTCTTTCAAACTCTAGGGTTTTTGTGCTCATTTCTCCTTCCTCAAGGTTCTAAACCTTCTTCCCATTTTCTGAATTAAATCAAGAGTTTTACTCTTTCTTTTCCAAAAAGAAATAGTTTTTCACCACAAAACTCTTGAAGGGGAATGCGGATCTTCCATCAAAGCTCCAAAATGGGAGATTTTTAAAATCTCACTCTCTTTTCTCTAAGATCTAGCCAATATCGAGGAAGAAGAAGGAGACCCACCTCTAAAAACCCCACTTTGGGGAAGATCCAGGGCTCAAGGAGAAGAAAGCGTTCCCCTTTCATCAGCTCCGAAAATATCTTAGGAGTTTAACTCCTCATTAAAAATATTATACATATATAAAATAATAAATCTTTCGTTTTGGGAGTACAACTCCTAGTGCAGGGGCTAAGCCCCTTTGTCCTCTTTGTCAGGAGTTCAACTCCAAAAGTAAATCGGGAGCACAGCTCCCAGTGCAGGGACCAAGTCCTTTTTCCTGCTGACGCCCAGCGCCCGCGTGCCAAGCACGTGGGGCGCTGGCTCCCAGCGCCCGCGTGCCAAGCACGTGGGGCGCTGGCTCCCAGCGCCCGCGTGCTAGGCACGTGAGGCGCTGGCACCCACGCGTCCTTTGGACGCTATTCTTCTTTTTATACACACACATACTCTATAACACTATTCCCGTTAGAAAAAATTTCTAACGGGGAAGGACGCTATTCTTCTTTTTTTATACACACACACTCCACATCACTGTCCCCGTTAGAAATTTTACCCCGCAAGCGGGACCCCCGTAAACTCTACGGGGCCTCCGATATATCCAAAACCCCTTCAAAACACAACACACTACACGTTGAGTTCGCATGACCGGTTTGACCCATCAATCGGAGGTTCTCTCGCTCCAAAGGCGAGGGATAATTAACGGCATCTTAGTCCGCGGATGCCGGAAATTCGAATCCCCACAATCAATAAACCCCCGCCTACCTTAGGTAGGGGAAATCTGTAGTACGCCTGACAAGCGACGCATATTCCTATCTCAATGGGGGACGAAAAACACCCTATAGATTTTGGCACGCCCGGTGGGACCTATCTTTCCTCCCATATTTCGGGTCAAACGTTCATGTGAACTCAATCAATATACATATCGATTGCCTGTACTGAAATCATGCTTCTTTGTACAGGTTAACAATTTCCAACTACAATCTTCGGACGCAGCAAAAATGTCTCTCAGGACAAGCTCAGCTCTCAACACAACTCCCACCTCCTACACGATGAAGATGGACGCCAGGACGGTCCTCCCGGCCAGTCTCGGGTGACAGTGGGAGGAGCCGCCGCTACCATTTGGCTCTATTCTATTCGTGCCAGCTAACGCCAGCCTTGTTCCTCAAGCCCCGGTGACTGATAAACCAGTCTCAAAAGGGAAGCGGCCAAATGTGGTGGTCTCGAAAGCGCCCCAACTCAAACGCAAGTCAGTGTTTGAACGACTTTCCTTAGCCCCATACGGAGGCAAGGCCATCAACACCAATAGAGCAATAAGGCGTCTCAAGCAAGCTCCAGCGGTGCCCTTGACAACTGCTCGATCGGGTATCTTCTCTAAGCTCCCCGTTAATCGGCTCACGGTGGCTTCCCAGAAAACGGATGTCCGCCAAGCCCTCAAAATTGAGAAGCTAAGACAGAAAAAGCTAAGACACACAGCCAACAGAAGGGCTAGGGATCATGCTAGGCTGAACTTCATGAGGTTCCAAGAATAGGGTTACCCCGCCAAAGATAAAGAGATGGCTGGATATGTGGTCCACACTGTCTACATGGTGGGCACGCGCAGCAAGAGTAAGGACGGGACCACCACATCTCAAATCCAATCTGGTATAAATGTGGTTGCCACTTCCCACGACCAACATCTTCTGGGAGGTAATAAAAACCCTTCCAGTGAGGTTGATAAGTAGAGAGATCTCTCAGTTCATGAGGAGTCGGGCTCAGAAAGCGAAAAGGAGCCAATCTTTCGTCCCAAGAACGCAGAGCAACAACTTCTCTAAGAGCTCCAAAAATAGCTCAGAAGTAAAGACAAAGAGATAGCCAAGCTCTACTAAAAAATTGACGACTTGACAAACATCGTCTTACAGCTCACGGCCCAACTTGTCTCTCAGCCGCCTAATCAAGAGCAGGGCTCTGCTCATGAGCCGGGAAACGATGTCCCGAGAAAGCCGACACCTATTCCCTCAAATCCAAAGGTGGGCGGACCGCATGAAAGTCAGTTGCATCCTATATCGGGAAATGTCTTGGCTACCGATGACAGTAGCCCGCTAACTCAAGATCAAATCATGGATTTGGTTGCCACCAAATTCAAAAAGTTGGTAGCCGAAACTGAAGCGTAAAAAGATATCAGCAGTAGTGGGAGACCATATCGCGCTCAGTATGATCTGGTAGAATTTCCTAGCGGCTATGTCATCCCCAAATTCGGAAGATTTGATAGGACGGGAAATGCGAATCAGCACATCGCCCACTTTAAAGCCTCATGCGGGAATACTGGGGGAAATGATACGCTTCTCCTCCGCTAATTCGTTAATAGCTTAACCGATGTCGCTTTCGACTGGTACACGAGCATACTGGATAGCTCCGTTAATACTTTCGTCCAAATGGAATCTTTGTTTCGACAAAGGTTCATGAGTGTCAGCGATAAGATTACCATTGTCGACCTCGTAAGGACTAAGCCAAAGAACAATGAAAGCAGCACGGATTTTATAACCTGCTGGCGCAATCTCTCCGTTAAATGCGAACCGCCGATAGAGTAGGACCAATTTTTTAGTCTCCTCGTCGGAAATCTCAATAATTGGATGGCCCCGTTTCTATGCACCGCGGGTCTCAAAACATTCCAAGAGCTGACCAGGAAAGTTCAGATGTTGGAGCGCTCAAAGCAGGAATCCTCCTTTGATTCCCAAAATAACAATAGTTCCTGGAGAAACCAAAAGGACGATAATCGCAAAGGCGGAAATTCCGACGATTCTGAATCTTTCAATACCTCGGCTAACCGAAATAAGCAAGGGATGAGCGGGCCTAATGTCAACCGGCCTCGGAAGCCAGTGTTCGGAGAGGGAGGAGAAGCTCCACTGAAAGAGAAGCTGGATAAGGTCTATTCCTTCAGAAGGGACAAAGTCCATAAAATATTCAAAGATGCCCTAAGAAACGGTCTACAATTGCCAGAATCAAAATGACCGCAAGAAGCGAATATGACCGACAACCCCAAATACTGCCCCTATCATAAAGTGATAAGTCATGCCATTGAGGACTGCTTTGTCTTCAAAAATTGGGTCGAAAAGCAATACAAGGCAGGAAAGATAGAATTGTCTAAAGGCGTGTTAACAAACAGTCAAGCTGCGACCGCCAATTTCATACAAACGGAGACCGAAGTCCTTCGGGAACCTGATTCTCTCAGACATCTGCCTTTCTCTAAAAAGAGTTGACCAGCACGTCGTTAAACTGGGAACAATCGACCTCTAAGTTGTTAAACTGGGGATGTAAAATAAAAAATGTGTAAATAAATAAATAAATAAAAGCCGAAATGATGGGGCAACTCGCAATAAAAATCAGCGAGTAAAATAAAAATGAAAATAAACATCCGAAATGATGGGGCAACCGCGAATGAATAACCGAAATGATAGGGTAATCGCCGCCTTCGCGATAAGAAAAGCTAAAATAATAGAGCAATCGTGGTAAAAAAAAATGGCGAATGATGAGTCGCTCCTGGTACCATATTCCAGTGTAGTGATGCAGACGCCAACCAAAATTTCAAATCCCTGGATGTCCCAACGGCGAATGATGAGTCGCTCCTGGTACCATATTCCAGTGCAGCGATGCAGACGCCAACAAAATCCCAAAATTCTCCCAGCCCTACGGTTGGTCCCCAAACTGACTACCGTATACAATCCACGGGCTCAAATAATTCTCATCATACCCATACCCCACTGCAATCACCCATCCAGTGGCTGATCTTCGCCCTTGGAATTATGCTCCATTTGGGAAGACCCACTCATGTGTCCTCACGATATATGAGGAGAACAAACTTGTGAGATCCTCTTGACTCGTAAGAAAACACCTTCGTGGGATCCTTACGACCCACAAAGGAAAAACACACTTGGGAGTCCTCACGACGCCTAAGGAGAAAATACACTTACGGGATCCTTTCGACTCGTAGGGAAAAAATGCTTTTATGAGACCCTTACGGCTCATAAAATCGAAAAGTCTTAGGTGATAGAGACCTAAAACTATCTCCTAAGCCATCGCTCCCCAACAGGGAAAGGAAAATGATGAATTGCTCCTGGCACCTGTGCTTCAGTGTTAGCGACGCTGATGCCGACCCTAGCCCCAAAATTCCAAACTTCCGATCCAATAGACGCCTAAGTCTTTAAACTGGGAACAGATGACCTCTAAGTCATTAAACCGGGAATAGAAGACCCTCTAAGTCTTTAAATTGGGAATATATGACCTCTAAGTCATTAAACTAAGAACGAGGGAAATCCCCTCATGTCAAATGATGATTTGCTTCTGGTACCATATTCCAGTGTAGCGGTGCTGATGCCAAATCAAAACCAAAATCCCTAAATCCTCTCATGGCAAATGATGATTCACTCCTGGTACCATATTCCAGTGTAGAGATGCTGATGTCAACCCAAATCAAATCAAACCAACAACCCCTGCGGCGGAATCATGCTTCGTCTCAGAATGTATCCCGTATCGAAATCATGCTTCGCCTCGGAGTATCTACCTTCCCTGTCGGAATTACGCTTCGCCCGGGAATATGTTTCTACATCAAAACCAGTGACACTCCGTGCTGGGGAAACGTCGACCACAGACACTCCGTGCCGGAGACAAGTCAACCAGTGGCCTTCCTGTCGAAATTATGTTTCGACTCGGAATCAAGTCAACAAGTGACCTCCCTGTCGGAATTATGCTTCGACTCGGAATCAAGTCAACCAATGACCTCCCCTTCGGAATTATGCTCCGTCTCGGAATCAAGTCAACTAACAAGCTCTGTGACGAAATCATGCTTCGTCTCAGAATAAACCCTGTATCGAAATCATGCTTCGCCTCGGAGTATCTTCCTTCCCTGTCGGAATTATGCTTCATCTGGGAATCAACCTTAGCATCGAAATTATGCTTCGGTCAGAATGTCTGCCGTATTCCGGAATTATGCTCCGGTCCCCGGAATTATGCTCCGCTCGTCGGAATTATGCTTCGACCCCTTGGAATCATGCTCCGCTCTTCGGAATTATGCTCCGATCTTCAGAATCATGCTCCGCTCTTCAGAATCAAGCTCTGCTCTTCGGAATTTTGCTCTGATCTTCATAATCATGCTCCGCTCTTCGGAATGATGCTCTAATCCGTGGAATCATGCTCCGATCTCAGAATTATGCCCCGCTATCCAGAATTATGTTTCGACCTCCGGAATCATGCTCCGCAAATCGGAATTATGCTCTGATCCCCAAAATTATGCTCCCGGAATGATATTCCACCCCCGGAAGGATGTTTCACCTTGAAGTCCAACTCCAAGATCCATCAATTTCATACACACAACTCATGTGCGGTGTGCATTTATTGACGGGGGGCACTTTGTTGGGGTTGAAAATTACACCCCGTTTGACCAAGTCAAAGTCAAAGTCAACACCAAATAAGCGGGCCCAAGCCCAGATCAAGTGGGCCCATGCCCAAGTCGAGCCCCGCGACCGGCCTCCCCCATGCCAAAATGAAATCATGTAATAAATAATTTTGATATAATTTTTTATGAATGAATGTAAGGAAAATGGGCATAAAGTCAAATTTTTGTAAAGCTCGTGTCTCATGTACAAAAGAAATGAGCACATGAGGTATGTGATGGGCAAAATGCCATTTTGTAAAGCCCAATGGGCTATATGTAAATCTGTAAGCCTATATAAGGCAACATGATAATGAAATAACATATAACTTTTCATTCTCTCAAACTCTAGGGTTTTTGTGCCCCTTCTCTTTCCTCAAGGTTCTAAACCTTCTTCCCCCTTTCTGAATTAAATCAAGAGTTTTACTCTTTCTTTTCCAAAAAGAAATAGTTTTTCACCATAAATCCCTTGAAGGGGAACGCGGATCTTCCATCAAAGCTCCAAAATGGGAGATTTTTAAAATCTCACTCTCTCTCTTTTCTTCAAGATCCAGCCATTAGAGAGGAAGAAGAAGGAGACCCACCTCCAAAAACCCCATTTTGGGGAAGATCCAGGGCCCAAGGGAGAAGAAAGGGGTCCACTTTCATCAACTTCGAAAATATCTTAGTAGTTTAACTCCTCAAAAAAAAATATTATACATATATAAAATAATAAATCTTTCTTTTTGGGAGTACAACTGTAACAACCATAATTTTCTTATACACTTTTCCTATACAAAATTTTTTTCAAATATTTTCTTTCAAAAATTCACAAAGGGGTATTTTAGCCTGAGCACAAGATTTAGGTAATTATTTTGTTTTTAATTACAAACTACAAGAATGTAATAACTCCATTTTTAGTGTACAAGAAATTACTTTAAATTTAATGTATACTTGGAGTATTTACTCTTGCTGCTATCATTTTAAGTAATTAAATAACACCATAATTACAAGAAGGAGCTTGTAGCTCATTGGTAATACCTTGCACTGCTGAACCTAGCCACCAGAGTTCGAATCCCATGCCCCACATTATTTTTAGATTATTTTTTCTTTTAAAATTCTTGGAAGCCCAACAGTCCACAGGACATAACTCCCAAAAGTTGAACTGAACCCTAAAAACTAATTATACCAGGAGCTACGTCAGAGGACCCCGCACGCATCGACCACCGGACTCGGCCGGCAGACCGGCCGAATCGGCCGGCGCGGCTGAGTCCCCAACACGAATGTTGCGCCTTGTTGCATTCCATAATCCCCTGTATACACCATTTTAATGGATCGGTTCCGTACTGTTTATTACATCCTATTTAATACAAATTTTAATGATTTTTCTTTAATTTTTACATTTTTTTAAAATAAAAACCTTTCACCTACCCTACCCTAGCCTACCCTATAAATAGACCCCCTACCCTCTACCCTCTCATCCCAAAACCCTAGGTATACTCTCTCAAAATTTCTACAAGAAATGTGTGCTTTGAAACCGAGTTCACGGCGAAGCGCTGACGGAATTCCGGCGACGTTTTTGAAACAACCGGCGACGAAACAACATCTCGACCACTCACCTAGTTTCTCTATATTCCTTAGTATAGATCGAAACCCATAAGTCCCGTTCTTTTCTTCTTTCTACTTCTCAAAAATACGGAATTATGAAACCCGACGGAAATCGGAATAAACCGATTTCCGATTCGGTTTTTCTATAAAATCTCACTTGTCACTAATTGCATAATACCTAAACTTATCCATGTTGACTATTAATCACATAACAATTAATTTGGACAAAGTTTCGCACATGAAATGATAGCTTTTGCAATATCGTATTCTTTTTCATATTAATACCATAATGTTTATTTTTCTTCTTCTAATTAATTCAATCATTCCTAAACATCTTCATCTTGACCACTAAACTTGTAAAAATCAATTTGAATAAGTTTTCACACATAAAATGATAACCTTTTCAATTTACCGTATTTTCACTTTAATACCATGAAGTTTCAATTTCACATTTAACCCCTTAACCTTAATATACATTTAAAGTAGAGCACGAGGTAATGACCTACCTCCACACACACGTAAATACAACCCTAAAATGATATCATCAAAACTTAGAATACGATGAAACGAAATTTTCATTAAAATACCTTAATCTTAATAAAACC
This sequence comes from Agapanthus africanus, assembly GCA_030015575.1. Taxonomy (NCBI): domain Eukaryota; kingdom Viridiplantae; phylum Streptophyta; class Magnoliopsida; order Asparagales; family Amaryllidaceae; genus Agapanthus; species Agapanthus africanus. Next base: position 16,374,886 of record JASDDO010000014.1, read on the forward strand.
ATTCTTAAAGGTTTTAGATTTGTTACACTTGTAAGTAAATACTTCTTACTAGGAAAATACGATAAGTTGTGGACATCGATCGTTTATCTAAACTGACTTTGTGGTTTTTAGGCTAGGCAAGTGAGCTTGGGTAACTTTAAAAGGCCCGCCTCACGATTCGTGAGCGGATCCCTCCCTCCTCACTTGTACTTACCTGGCCACAATTGGCGGTGAAGAGGCGATTTGAGGTTTCTAACGACTTATCGTTTAAACTATTTAGAAATAGGCTAGTTGGCTTAGGAAACCCTAGAATCTAAAATACGGAAAACTACACTTTGCGAATAAATACCGTTTATTTTATAAAACCGTTTTCTAAAAGATTAGTGTTTTACAATCTTTGCAAAGCGCCGCTACAACCCATCTTTGGGGAACCCGTTCGGGATCGTGCGGTTTATCCCGCACCCTCGGACTAGTAGTGCGAGATTCAGACCTCCGCAAGGAGCATTCGGTTTCGAAAGGTTTAAAATACGACATCTTAAGAAAATGAGATTTTTGGAATATAAAATATTTATTAAAATTATTTTTGTATAAACATATGTATATTCATCTTTTAAATACCTATTTTATTATAATATAAATTTTCCACCTTTTTCTAAAAATCACAATAGTAAATTTTACACTAAAATACCATGAACTTCAAATAAATCAATAATACAGATAAATACCCTTATTTATAAAACTAGGATATTTTCACTAGAAATATCACAACATAAAATCCACCCTCATTACAACTCTAAAAACGAATAATAAATACTTGAGGTGTTGATTGATGAGATTTAGCGTGCTTGCGGTTTCTAAAAGATAGATAAAAAATATTTGTAACCGCAATCAAGAACGGCGTCGCTTGGTAGCTAGCTGGTGAGTACGGGTCGGTCCACAGGGATGTTGTGAATTTCCGATTCGCTCTAACGAGTTAATTCCGAAGGGTGTTCGAATTAATTATTAAATCTAAAAACCTAATTATTCTAGGGCAATTAACTAGATCTATTCTTGCTAGGGTTAGGGTTAGGGATGGTTTGGAAATGCAAGTAAACCTCAACGCTTTCTATACCCGAATGAAGATCTGTGAGGAGTTATGGTAATTATCAATAAAGGGGATTAGATCCGTTCGGGAAGGTGTTCCTTCCTCTAGGTTCTTGTCCTTCCTTTAGAGATCCTTACCCTAACCTCCATGGAAAACATCACACCCGGGCCTTTATACTACGGTATCACCGCTACCTCGAGGGATAGAGTGCCGTAGGGAGCGGTATGTGCATGTATGCATGGAGTCCTATTATAAATATTTGGTGGGTAAGAAAGGGATGAGAGATCTCATCTCTCAAAATCCTTCCCCAAAGCTAAACCCTAAACAAGTTCCCAGGGCATGAAATTAAATCTACCTAGGGCAAGGAATTTAAATCTACACTAGGGAAAGAAATTAAATTACTTACAGATGCATCCCTCCAATCATCCATACAGGGTTGTCAGATCTGAATTTCTGAATGGAGAAGAAACACCGATGCTCTCCAAAAGATTTCTAAGTTTTATTCATTAAAGGGAGGCATAAAGAAATTACAATGTTTAGAGTTCCTATTTATAAAGAATAGGAAACCCTAGGGTTACATTTGTCTCGCATGTCTGAAATTACAAAAAAAGCCCTTAGGTTAACTAGTCAGCACCGCCAACAAATTATGGTAAAAAGTTTAGCTTCTAATTGCACTGTATGGCCGCGGAACCGCGGTTCCGCAGCCCAATAGTGGCTTTGGAATATCATTTTTCTTGGGCTAGCTCTTATTGACTTGGTCTTCCTGTTTCCATATGTCCTTTTCCATTTGGGCTTTTAGGTTGGTTCCAGATTTCCAGTGAACAATTTGCAATAGCTTTTTAACCGTTCGCTTGTAATCTTGGACCTTGCGTTGCCTTGTACTTTGTGAATTTTATCTTTGATGTAGGCTTGATCAAGATCCTCTGTTCATTGGTTAAAGTCCACTTTTTCATCATCTTTATATCGTTTTCACTGTTTTCTGTCCAAGAACCTGTAACCTGTAACATGTAGCAGACATGCGTCAAAAGCCCCCGTTTATTTATAAAAAGAATAAGAATGGGGAATATAATAATACAATATTCTAGTGTGAACAAATACCTCCAAGCTTATCTTTTGCTCGTCCTCGAGCAAACTTATTTTTATTCACTAAAATCCTAACCGCACTTTCGCAGGGAAACGCGATTGCACTGAGCTCGTGCAACAAGCCGTTAAACCTCTAGGTGTCCCTAGTAGGAGGAGTGTTGTCTCCTGAGGGTTTTCAGCGGATACTACCCACAAAATCCTATCAACTCGGCCCATTGATTTTTGTTCTCCAATTAAGTTTTCCAACAGGGAATTCTATTATCTTCTACTTGTAAATTATTCACCCACATTCTTCACACTTCCTCATTATTTAACTTAAGATTATAGATGTTATGTAGACCTACTTAGCTTTCGGCATTTCTTAAGTTTTCCTTTTAGGGTTCCATCTCCACTTAGGAATTTTTATCAACTCTACTAAAGATACAAGTTCTATTCTTCATTCCTTTCTCTCATCTAAACTCCAATCACATATCCCTACGTGTGTGTATAGATCACCCCTACACTTGGAAATTCAAATCAAGTAATCATACTCTCGTCCGTTGTCCAAAGCACTTCTTAATTGGTGAATTTTTAATTGAATTTTTGCTTACACATCCTTCATGCGACCGTTAATACTTCTTGAGGTACCAACGACCGATTACAAAATGTGTTTGCACATTTAAGCGTAATTCCTAGTCTTGCAACACACAAGGCTTTTAGCAGTGACTCCCAAACCAGTTGGTCTAAGGCACTAGGTGATGAAGCACCCTCGCTAAATATTTTTTCTATTTTTGCAGGCTCAAGTAATTACAAAAACCAGTGTTCATTTTTTTATTTTTTATTCACACTTGTATTTTTTTTTCTTCGTACTAAGGACTTTAGACAAGAGCATTTCAAGGTCTCTTCCACTATTCCAAGTTTCAAGGTGCGTGATTATGCAAATTGTAGGGTATACATTTTCAGAATCTAGACTTAAGCTAGGAACTATTTTTCAAACTTATACTCTAATAAGAACATCAATACTCTTCCCTTGTTTCGACTTAGCCCAAGAAGTGAACCCAAAATTTGCCTATTTCTAATTAAACTACAAAGGCATATATTTTCTACCGTTAAACTTTAAGGACGGTTATCTTTAGGGTTTTTAATTCACTAAGTCTAAGATCTAGTTGTTCCTAGCCAGTTAACCTATTTGTCAAACTCAAGTCAATTAGCCAAAATTGAATACATTAATTTTTATAATTTTTGAAATTTTTCAAATTTTTATGGGTTTTCAAATAAGTATGCAAATGCAAAAAAAATATGTACAAATGAATGCGAAGGAAGAAGACGTACTGAGCATAGTGGTGAGTATTCCCGCCTGTCACGCGGGTGACCCGGGTTCGATCCCCGGCAACGGCGTCATTTGATTGAATTGATTTAGCGTGCTTGCGCTTTCTAAAAGATAGATCAAAAATATTTGTAACCGCAATCAAGAACGGCGTCGCTTGGTAGCTAGCCGGTGAGTACGGGTCGATCCACAGGGATGTTGTGAATTTCCTAATCGTTCTTACGAGTTAATTCCGAAGGGTGTTCGGATTGATTATTAAATCTAAAAACTGAATTAATCTAGATTTAAATCTTGCTAGGGTTAGGTCTAGGTTAAGTTTGGAAAGTCTATAAATCTCACCGCTTTCTATACCCATATGAAGATCTAATTAGAAGTTATGGTAATTATTAATAAAAGGGATTAGGATGATTGGAAAGATTGTTCTTCCTCTAGATCCTTGTCCTTCCTTTCTTAATCTTTACCCTAACCTCCATGGAAAACAATCACAACCGGGCCTTTATACTACGGTATCACCGCTACCTCGATGGATAGGGTGCCGTAGGGAGCGGTATGTGCATGTATGCATGGAGTCCTATGAAAATATATGACGGGCAAGAAAGGGGATGAAAGATCTTCGTCTCTCAAACCTTCCCCAGATCTAACCCTAACAAGCGAGGAGACTACTCACTCATTAGGAAATTAAAATACATTTATCTAGGGCAGAGAATTAAAAATTAACTAGGGCAAGGAATTAAATTTATCTAGGGCAAGAATAGAAAATTAACCTAGAGCAGAAAATAAAAAACTTACAAAAATGATGCTCTCCAAAAGAATGTTGAAATTTATTAATGAAGGGAGGCATAAAGAAATTACAATGTTTAGAGTTCCTATTTATAAATAATAGGAAACCCTAGGGTTACATTTGTCTCGCATGTCTGAAATTACAAAAACAGCCCTTAAGTTGACTAGTCAGCACCGCCAACAAATTATGGTAAAAAGTTTAGCTTCTAATTGCTCTATATGGCCGCGGAACCGCGGTTCCGCAGCCCAATAGTGGCTTTGGAATATCATTTTTCTTGGGCTAGCTCTTATTGACTTGGTCTTCCTGTTTCCATATGTCCTTTTCCATTTGGGCTTTTAGGTTGGTTCCGGATTTCCAATGAACAATTTGCAATGGTTTTTAACCGTTCGCTTGTAATCTTGGACCTTGCGTTGCCTTGTACTTTGTGAATTTTATCTTTGATGTAGGCTTGATCAAGATCTTCTGTTCATTAGTTAAAGTCCACTTTTTCATCATCTTTATATCGTTTTTACTGTTTTCTGTCCAAGAACCTATAACCTGTAAAATGTAGCAGACATGCGTCAAAAGCACCCGTTTATTTATAAAAAGAATAAGAATGGGGAATATAAAATACAATATTCTGGTGTGAACAAATACCCCCAAACTTATCTTTTGCTCGTCCTCGAGCAAACTTATTTTTATTCACTAAAATCCTAACCGTACTTTCGCAGGGAAACGCGATTGCACTGAGCTCGTGCAACAAGCCGTTAAACTTCTAGGTGTCCCTAGTAGGAGGAGTGTTGTCTCCTGAGGGTTTTCAGCGGATACTACCCACAAAATCCTATCAACTCGGCCCATTGACTTTTGTTCTCCAATTAAGTTTTCCAACAGAGAATTCTATTATCTTCTACTTGTAAATTATCCACCCACATTCTTCACACTTCCTCATTATTTAACTTAAGATTATATATGTTATGTAGACCTACTTAGCTTTCGGCATTTCTTAAGTTTTCCTTCTAGGCTTCCATCTCCACTTAGGAATTTTTATCAACTCTACTAAATATACAAGCTCTATTCTTCATTCCTTTCTCTCATCTAAACTCTAATCACATATCCCTACGTGTGTGTATAGATCACCCCTACACTTGGAAATTCAAATCAAGTAATCATACTCTCGTCCGTTGTCCAAAGCACTTCTTAATTGGTGAATTTTTAATTGAATTTTTGCTTACACATCCTTCATGCGACCGTTAATACTTCTTGAGGTACCAACGACCGATTACAAAATGTGTTTGCACATTTAAGCGTAATTCATAGTCTTGCAACACCCAAGGCTTTTAGCAGTGACTCCCAAACCAGTTGGTCTAAGGCACTAGGTGATGAAGTACCCTCGCTAAATATTTTTTCTATTTTTGCAGCCTCAAGTAATTACAAAAACTAGTGTTCATTTTTTTATTCTTTATTCACACTTGTATTTTTTCTTCTTCGTACTAAGGACTTTAGACAAGAGCATTTCAAGGTCTCTTCTACTATTCCAAGTTTCAAGGTGCGTGATTGTGCAAATTGTAGGGTATACATTTTCAGAATCTAGACTTAAGTTAGGAACTATTTTTCAAACTTATACTCTAATAAGAACATCAATACTCTTCCCTTGTTTCGACTTAGCCCAAGAAGTGAACCCAAAATTTGCCTATTTCTAAATAAACTACAAAGGCATATACTTCTACCGTTAAACTTTAAGGAATCTTTAGGGTTTTAATTCACTAAGTCTAAGATCTAGTTGTTCCTAGCCAGTTAACCTATTTGTCAAACTCAAGTCAATTAGCCAAAATTGAATACATTAATTTTTATAATTTTTGAAATTTTTCAAATTTTTATGGGTTTTCAAATAAGTATGCAAATGCAAAAAAAATATGTACAAATGAATGCGAAGGAAGAAGACGTACTGAGCATGCTCCCAACCTTGAACTTGACAGTGTCCTCACTGTCATGCTAAACCAAGAGGGTCAAAATGCCGATACTCCCCTATTTATTTATTTATAAATTTTTTTATATTTTTAATGTTTTGAAAAAAAAAATTTATAGAAAAAGAAAACAAAAAATATATACATATATACAACAAGGTCCCCCCCAAACTTAAGCTTGGCCTTGCACAAGCCAAAAGTTAGCACCAACCATTCAAAAATCTTATCGTGGAAATGGTATAGTTGGTGCAAGAAAATGAGAAGCACGCGAGACCGTGTGGAAAGAAGAATGGTAGAATATGGTCTCGGTGGGGGAGAAGAATGGCGAAAAGAAGAAGGAAGTGGAGTACGATCTTGAGGGTGTAAATTGAGTGAATAAATTAGCGCAATATATGATGACCGATATGTTATAAGCGATTGTGTTAACCTATCTACTCGTCGAGATATGGGGTCAAATCCCTCAAGATTCGCAAGAAAAAATGGGCACGCCGAACTTGGTATAGGAGATGAAAGCGTAACGGTCATTTGTTCGGTCGGAACAATGGGAAAGACGAAAGGAAGTGAATTAGGGATAGTATCTTTCTCACCGTAGTAAACTGTTTCGAACTTAAAAGATTCCATTAATGGTTCGAAACTACTATAATCAACCGAGTCTGATGGCTCATCTGAAAATGTAAAGGACTCAAACTCGGGCGGTGAGTCATCAACATCGTCCGAAAAAGTGAAACACTCGTAGGTGTTATCGTCTGTGAGAATTGTGTCAGATTCAAAGGAAAATCTTTCAAGCTCACAGTCTTCAAGCGGGGTCGGAACGATGGGAAGGAGGGAGGGTGATATAACAGTCAAAGGTTCAGGAGGATGAATTAGAAAATCAGACACATCAAACAAAAATGATTCAACCTCAATATTATCTTCAAGACTCTTCTCGATACTATCCTCAATATTCAACTCATCCATGCCATTATCATCAAAATCTAGACGCATATGAGATTCGGGAGAAACATTTAATAACTCAGGATGATGATTTGAACATAAAATTTCAAGCAAATCGACAGGTTCATCATCCGAAATATTCCCGGCGTCTATATCCTCAATCAAGTGAAAATCAATTTCTTTAGACACCTCATCAGCATGGATATGTATCGATTTAGGTTCTAGAGTGGAAGTGTAAAGGTCAAACGGATTAGGTGCTGTTTCACTCGAAGGGGGTTCCTCACAATTTGGCAAATCAAACACTACAAAGTCGCACAACTCGTCATTTTGGACACATGTTTGAAAATTGGAGTTGTTGGATTCAATTGGGTATGGGTAGGTTTGATTTGGAAATCCTCTCACATTCTCTCTCTGTCCAACCGCCTCCTCATACATTGAAAAATTTGGAGCTAGCGGGACACTAGCTACCGGTTCACTAGGTTGCATAAGGGCGGCCACGGACGCTTCCACATTCCTCATCATTTTGTTTGTTGCAGCAATATATGCCTCCAACGACTTTTCCAAACTAGACTTGGGTGGTGAGGGGGTTTCGGTAAAAGATTCAAAATGGTGTGGATATGCAAAACTCCCAACAGGCTGTGTAGAAACAGTGTCTAGTGAAAGTGGGAAGGTCAGGTAGGACTGGTAGGAAGTGGGTGATTGGACAGGGGTAGGGTCAACATATGGATAAAAAGGTGAATAGTCGTGTGGATCCGTAGAACTAGATGAATAAAGAGGGGTGAAAGATCGACTGTGAGATTGAGCAATATGCTCAGCAATGGACATCGGCCTAGGAGTGACAGAAGGACTTGAAGAAGTGGTATCAACATATGTAGGTGGCAAAGGTTGACTCGGTTGACACAAAGTGGGTTGAAAAGTCAAACTATTTCTCCTAGACGCCTCTATTTGATCTTTCAAAGATATTTTTGGTAAGGAAGGATCGTTTTTAAATTGACCGAACAAATTAACGTACGACGCAAAATTAGGTTCGGGATACCAAAGTTCGGCTAATGATTTATTGTGTGGGGTACCCATGTTAGAAGAAGAAACGTGACAAGAAGGAAGGTTGGGTGGTGCAAGGATTTATTTGGGGCTAACAAATTTTGCAAGTTCTATAAAATATTTGTCCTTTTTATTTTCATTGTTCATTGATTTTCTTTATTTGGAAAAATTTTGTTGCAAAAAGATTTTAGAGAAAAGATATGCAACAACAAAATATTTTATAGAAAAGATATGCAACAGCAAAATATTACTTGCAATCAATTTAGTTCAAGCGGGGCCCAAAAATCCTGCACAAGATTGTTATTTTGGAGAGGAATAAGATTTTTGAGCGCAAAGAAATGCTGCAGGCAAATTTACAGAAGATATATCAAGATTTGCAGAGGAAGAGAAAGAAAACTCACAGAAATTTGAAGTGGCGGAACTGTTTTTATTTTTAATCGCGCTTCTGCCTTTTTTTTTCAAGCCCTGAATCGACCAGGCCGCGGCGGTTCCGCGGCCAAAAGGCTGTTCCGGCGGCGGTTCAGACGGTTTAGAATTTTTTTTTTGCAACAGATCACCGCGGTTGACTTGTAGACTCGGTCCTCTAAATTTTTTTTCTGTTCCTCTGTTGTTGCAATCTTCTGTTGATAGGATCGTCTATTTGCTGTTTCGCTTTCTGTAGATTTCCAGATCCGAATTTGTGCGTAGATCCTGCAAAATTCACACAAAGTACCCCTTCCAAAAATAACAAAATATATTTTTTAAATATTTTTTTTGATTTTTATGATTTTTTAAATTTTATGATTAATCCGAAATCGCGAAAAGAAAATTCTACGCCATTCCCGGCAACGGCGCCATTGATTGATGAGATTTAGCGTGCTTGCGCTTTCTAAAAGATAGATCAAAAATATTTGTAACCGCAATCAAGAACGGCGTCGCTTGGTAGCTAGCCGGTGAGTACGGGTCAGTCCACAGGGATGTTGTGAATTTCCGATTCGCTCTAACGAGTTAATTCCGAAGGGTGTTCGGATTAATTATTAAATCTAAAAACCTAATTATTCTAGGGCAATTAACTAGATCTATTCTTGATAGGGTTAGGGTTAGGGATGGTTTGGAAATGCAAGTAAACCTCAACGCTTTCTATAACCGAATGAAGATCTGTGAGGAGTTATGGTAATTATCAATAAAGGGGATTAGATCCGTTCGGGAAGGTGTTCCTTCCTCTAGGTTCTTGTCCTTCCTTTAGAGATCCTTACCCTAACCTCCATGGAAAACATCACACCCGGGCCTTTATACTACGGTATCACCGCTACCTCGAGGGATAGAGTGCCGTAGGGAGCGGTATGTGCATGTATGCATGGAGTCCTATTGTAAATATTTGGTGGGTAAGAAAGGGATGAGAGATCTCATCTCTCAAAATCCTTCCCCAAAGCTAAACCCTAAACAAGTTCCTAGGGCATGAAATTAAATCTACCTAGGGCAAGGAATTTAAATCTACACTAGGGCAAGAAATTAAATTACTTACAGATGCATCCCTCCAATCATCCATGCAGGGTTGTCAGATCTGAATTTCTGAATGGAGAAGAAACACCGATACTCTCCAAAAGATTTCTAAGTTTTATTCATTAAAGGGAGGCATAAAGAAATTACAATGTTTAGAGTTCCTATTTATAAAGAATAGGAACACTAGGGTTACATTTGTCTCGCATGTCTGAAATTACAAAAACAACCCTTAGGTTGACTAGTCAGGACCGCCAACAAATTATGGTAAAAAGTTTAGCTTCTAATTGCTCTGTATGGCCGCGGAACCGCGGTTCCGCAGCCCAATAGTGGCTTTGGAATATCATTTTTCTTGGGCTAGCTCTTATTGACTTGGTCTTCCTGTTTCCATATGTCCTTTTCCATTTGGGCTTTTAGGTTGGCTCCAGATTTCCAGTGAACAATTTGCAATGGCTTTTTAACCGTTCGCTTGTAATCTTGGATCTCGCGTTGCCTTGTACTTTGTGAATTTTATCTTTGATTTAGGCTTGATCAAGATCTTCTGTTCATTGGTTAAAGTCCACCTTTTCATCATCTTTATATCGTTTTCACTGTTTTCTGTCCAAGAACCTGTAACCTGTAACATGTAGCAGACATGCGTCAAAAGCACCCGTTTATTTATAAAAAGAATAAGAATGGGGAATATAATAATACAATATTCTAGTGTGAACAGGTGTATTTTGAAAAGTATATATAAAAGTATTTTTACATAAAAACCCTTCAAGTTTTATAAATTACCCTAAGGACCCTAGCAGTTATAAGACTTCGTTTCACATTTCTGATTGTCTCACTCGGGTTTGAGTCTGATCAATCTGACTTGAATATGATTCAAGTCAATCTATAATCTACAAGTTTCCAAGTCAATATTAACACATGAATCCATGAATACAATTATCAGTTTATACAATTTGGCTGAACCGAACCTTAGATATATTCCTTTTACATGATTCCCAGTATTCCATTTACATGACTCTACGGTTATAACCGTTTCCTGATATCATGGTTTCGGTCAGTCAGTCAATCAATCATACAACCAACACAATTTACAAGATAACAATACAAATAATATATCGCGGGGTTTAAGGGGTGGATTGGTACGGAAGGTGTTAAAGGTGGCACGAGACGGTAAGATTAAGACACCTAACATGAATCCAATTGCCGTTGTTCCGGGTTGTATAACGGATCCTTATACTTCCATTTGCTCTGGTCTCTGGCATACCGAGACCCCTTTCGTATACACTGGCATCCTTTTGTACCAAGCTACAACAACAGCGTTAACACAATACTACAATAATATAACAATGTAATACAACTGTAACAGCCACTCTCTCCCTCTCTCTCTTACTTTCTATCTATTCTCCTCTTATCTTTGGGACTTACCGAGCGACCTGTTCGCTGACGACATTCTATTTCTTTCTTCTTTGAATGTCGTCTGGTGGTTTGGACCCAGCAGAGATCGAGCCATCTGCAGAAGACTTGGAGCAGTTTGTCGAAGATCCAGCACTTTAGTTCATTGTACACTTTTCCATTCAGTACTTTACATTCCTGTTATGCCACTGATTAGGCATCTTTTTATTTCAGTTGTATTTCCTTTCATGTATTGTACAAAGAATATTAATAAATAAAAGTTGCCGTTCTTTTACATTTTGTCTCTTGTGTACTTATTTTATATTGCTTAGATACGCTTAGCGTATGTACTTCTGAGTATATACGTAGCGGACCTCGTCGCGCCCACTTCGCCGTACTTTGGGAAGCGGGGCGTGACAACAACTCTGTTTCCCCAATTAAAGAGCAAGGCTCTGTTCAAAAATTGAAAGGGCAGCGCCTCACGTGCCTTGCACGAGGGCGCCGGCGCCAAGAGTTAAAAACTCTGAGGCGGCGCCTCACGTGCCTCGCATGAGGGCGCCGGTGCCAGAACTAAAAACTCTTTGTTAGACAGAGCCATTGGATTAAAGATCCAACGAAGATGATAAATCATCAAAATGAAGAATTAAATTCTGCTGAGGAAATATTCCTTAAATCTTTCTAAACAAGAAAGATTACTCTCTTTAAAACAGAGCACCGTTGGATTAAAAATCCAAGATTTCTTTAACTAAATCAACAAACTTGCCTATACTATATAAAGGACCCAAGACTTCAAGTCTTGTACAGAGGAACCCTCCCATAAGCTTCAAACTTAAAAAAAAGCAAGTAAGAAGAAAGCTTTAAGAGGGAAGAAAGAAGAATACCTCTCTTCGAGGTAAAGAAAAATAATAGAGATCAGAGCATCTCATCTGCATATCCAAGGGTTTAACCCTTATTAAAGAACTTATTTCTTTCTCTGGATCTGAGATCCATGAGACAAGTCTCCTACAAATGAGAATTTAATTCTCATAGGGATGAACTTTTTCTTAGGGATCAAAGATCTAGAAAAGAACAGAGAATTGAACTCTTCAGAACAGAATATATGAAGAAAACCTAGCGCCAAGCGCCTCACATGCCCCTCACATGGGCGTTACTCAATAAGGAGTGCATAACACTCAGTGGTTGGCGCTCAGTGCCAAGCGCCTCACGTGTCCCTCATGTGGATGCTGCTCAATAAAGAGTGCTTAGCACTCAATGTTTGACGCTCAGCGCCTTACGTGCCCCTCATATGGGCACTACTCAATAAGAAGTGCATAGCACTCAGTGGTTGGCGCTCAGCGCCAAGCGCCTCACGTGTCCCTCACGTGGGCGTTGCTCAGTAAAGAGTGCTAAGCACTCAATGTTTGGCGCTCAGCGCCAAGCACTCCACGTGCCCCTCACGTGGGCGCTATTCAACCTAAAGCGCTTAGTATTCATCAGCCAGCGCCCAACGCTTAGCACCTAGAGCCTCACGTGCTCCGCACGTGGGCGCCATAAAGAGTGTTTAACACTCCATAAAAACAAAAAAAAGGGAAAGTAAAGTAAAGTATAAGTGTCAGAACCCATATAAATGCTCAGCATTATTTGCACAGAAAGGGGACTGAGCCCAAGCAAGTGTTTAGCATTTTATTTAAATGAAATGACAAAGACTGAGAAGGCCGAGTCCAAGTTGACCATATTCTTAATTCAGATTAACCGAGCCCATGTGCTCATTATTTTCCAAATTGGTATTAGTCCTAAACACGACTACTGATCTTCCGACAGAAATTGGATCAAGGGTACATCTCCTCACACCTCTGATACACATCGTTGTAATTCCCCAACATCTTCAGAGAGGTGGCAGGTCCCAACAACCAACTGCTTTTGGATGCACTTCCCAAAATGGCGACAACAGACCGCAATATCCTTAAACTACAACGGACCGCAACGTCCTTAAACTAGCTATGGACCGAAACGTTCTTAAAGTAACAACGGACCGAAACGTCCTTAAACTAAAGCAATAGAGCCTAAATGCTCTTTTGTTGGGTCTAAATGATCCCAAAATCCTGTTGAGTAGATCTTAGTCTAAAATTAGACTAACGTATCCTCAACAAACATTTAAGTTGATCTTAATCTCAAACGAGATTAACGATCCTGAAATCAACCCAAACCCAAATCTAAGAATATACGGATTTGGATTAATCCATGCCGTACGGACGACAACATAAATTAGTCTCCGTATACAATCCACAGACAACCAAAAATAAAACAAACAAACACGACACGAAGTGAACTTCTGGAGCAGGAGAAAGTGGTTACCGCGATGTGGTGACGTAATTAACTGCAGGGGCTTGCGCCTGAAGGGAAGAGCGTTCCTACAATAAAAAAACCCTCGCAAATGAGGGGGAATCTGACGAAATCTGCTACAACGGCCACATCCGTCCAAACTTCAAATATACGGTGTCATAAATCAACTTGGCATCTTCGGAGATATGAACGGATAAATCCAAATAGCATCTGCCCCCAAATTCAGACAAAACGATCCATCCCGGTTTCATCTTTGTTTTCGGCGGTGAACAGATTTTGGCACGACCGGTGGGACCTTTTTCTCTTTCCACTCCACACTTCGTGTATCGTGTTCGCGAAAAAATCGCGGTTTGTTATGGTTGCCCCTGGATTCGAGGTACTAAGATTTGGTGTCTTGCTCTTGTGCAGAAAGATAACATCGATGGCTTCCAGCTGCACCAACTACAACAGCAACTTCCACTCCGTCCCTGCCGGAGGAGTGACTTATGGGCCCCAAGTGTCCTCCATCTTTGCAATGCCGGTGGAACAGGTGACTTAGGCCACCACTGGACTGCTTTTTGAGATCATGATCCCGCCAGCAAGCTTCAGCGCCCCAGTGCCATCACATGAAGATCCAAAGAAGTCCGTCTTCGACCGACTTGCAACCACCACGGCCCATCTCAACGGGTCGTCCAATTCTAACGCCTCAGTCGTTAACACGCTGAGCCGCAACTCAAATGGGCCCGCAAAGAGGCTTGCGATACCTGAAGGGGTTATCCCGAAGCGGATAGCCATTCCAGTTCTGGCAGGTGAAGTCGTCAGAGAGGATTCTCCTGCTAAAGGATTGGTCTTTGCAAGATTGGACGTTCCAACTCCTGGTTCCGGCGAAGTCACCAAGACTGCTTCCCCTATCAAAAGGTCGGCCTTCGCAAGATTGACCGTCCCCTCTCAACGGACGTCGGTCTTCAACAGGCTGACACCAACGACGGCCTCTCATCAAAGTGGGGGGCATGACGAAGCCGCTCCCATGACAGAGTTAGTTCCATCTACACGTCATGCTCGACGTCGCCACTGGCGCCGAGTGAGGAAGGCTGGGGCAGTTCCCCTCTGGACTTACCCCACCAGCTCCAATGGTAGAAATTGACACTATTGTTCCAACTGGGAACAATTTTAAGCTGCTCAGGAGGGTGCGCAAGAACTCTCCAACCGATGTACTAAACAAGTCTCCTCCGCCTGTTGAAAACACAACGCAGGCAAAACCGGAACAGCCACCTCAGCGGTTTTTCTCCAAGATCCACAGGGTCTGGCGGAGAGTCCAACACTCTGTAATTGATAAAGACTACTCTCACCGGTTGAAGAAAACGAAGGCTCGGTAAGAGGAGGACCATCCCTTCATCGTACCACGGAAGGTATCGTCCGCATGGGTGCCTGCTGCAACGGCCCCCTCAATTTCGACCTCCCACAAAAGGAGAAGGCCGGAGAAGATCCCCATGCCTGCGGTAAATTTCAAAGGCAGTGGACCCAAACGCCCCAAGTCTGGGGGTGTTTCCTGATTTAAAATCAGGAAAGCCTACGGAAGAGGCTTCAGAAAAGGGTCACGTGCTCACACGTGACCAGCAGTCACGTGTTGGCACGTGACATCTAAAAGCATCGGCAAGGCAGATTCAGTTTCCCGACTACATCAAAGAAAAGGGCTTCAGAAAGGGTCACGTGTTCCCACGTGACCAGGGTCACGTGTCGGCACGTGACATTTAAAAGCAGCGGCAAAGGCACAACAGTTCTCTGATTAAATCAAGGAAAAGGCTCCAGACGAGGGTCACGTGCTCACACGTGACCAGGGCTCACGTGGTGGCACGTGACAGCTAAGCAGCGACCAGAAGGCAGAGCGCAGAAAGAAAGAAGAGGGCTCGTTCCAAGGGGATCACGTGCCCACACGTGACCAGGGGTCACGTGACCGGCTTTCAAAGCCTATCTGTTAACAGAATTAAATTCTGAGAAAAGACCTCTTAAATCTTTCCAAACAACCGATTGAATTAAAACTTTAAAGGGTGATTAAATATCATCTATTTGTGGAAAAAGCCTGAACTTGGAAAGATTTCCCCTTAAAATCTAACTGAAATAACAAAGGAGAATCTCTGGATTTAAAATCCAATGGTGAATAAAATTCACCTAATAATCCAAAGGTCCAAAACGAATGGTGAATACAAATCAAATCTCTCAATGAAAGATTCATCAAAAACTAATTGACTCGGCTGCTTCTCCTATAAATAGGAGCCAAGAGACGCACAGAGAGACATATAGAGAGGGATATAGAGGCAGTAAGGAATCGAGACATAAAAAAAGAGGGGAGTCTTGATACTTTGGAGAAATTTGGATCTTCTGCAAAAGAAAACCCTAGGTAAGAAAGGGAAGGCTTTTTGAAAGGAAAAGAGAATTTAATTCTCAACATAGTTTAACTCTGATATAAAAACAGAGGAACATAGTTCTCTCTTTGGTGGAGGATCTGTAAAGTGCAGATCTCCCCTTAAGTTGAGAATTTAATTCTCAATGGGTTGAGATCCTGCCATGCAGATCCAAAGCATAGAGAGAGAATGGAAGCTTGAGAATTTAATTCTCACAGAACTATAGGAATTTAATTCCTTTAAAATAAAATTAGGGTTTAACCCTATGTTGTGGGAATTTAATTCCTTCAGAATAAATAGAATTAGGGTTTAACCCTAGTTAAGAACTTAGTTCTGTTAAAATAACAGGAATTTAATTCCCTTAAGAAAGAAGAGATTAGGGTTTCACCCTATGACAGAATCTCAATCCTCGGAATAATTCTTTAACAGAGAGTGGGAATTTAATTCCTTAAAGCTTTTATTAGGGTTTAACCCTATGACAGAATTCAGTTCTTCACGTATATGAGGAATTTAATTCCTACAGAAAATTCAGAGTTCAACTCTATCCCAGAATATAAATCTTCAAAAGGAAATAGGGATTTAATTCCTCTAAAATTATTGTTAGGGTTCAACCCTACGAGGGATTTAATTCTTGAAAGGGATTAACAGATCTTCTAAAAAACATACTTATAGGCAGGGTCACGTGTCACCACGTGACCCCCGAAAAGATCCATAGAAAAGGCCCTTTTGAGGCAGTGCCTCACGTGACCCACGTGACCCTTGGCAGAAGTTTTAACATACAAGCATTTGAATGCCCGTCACGTGATGGCACGTGATGCTCTAAAAGATGCAATATTCTCAGCAGAACAAATGAAGGGAGGGCGCCCTCACGTGTTACCACGTGACCCCTTTTGCCTTAGTGTTTAACACTAAATTGGAACCCCTGAATCCAGTGTTAAAACACTGTTTGGCCTTAGTGTTCAACACTAATCAAAGAACTTTATTTGCAGTGTTTAATACTGAATTTCTTAGTGTTCAACACTAATTTGAAGCCTCTGTTGCTAGTGATTGACACCGATTCGCTCTAGTGTTTAACACTAATTTGGAATCCATGTTGCTGGTGTTTAACACCAACTGTCTTTTAGTGTTAAAACAATAACTTGATCCCAGTGTTCAACGTTGTTGAATTAACGTTAGCTCAATTGGCTAAATGGCCAGAGGCAAAGCCTCTTCTTCAATGGACCAACAGGAAGCCAATATTCCAAACATGATTGGACTTAGCCCAAGATGGCCATAAGTTCTCAATTCAGACTTAACTGGGCTAATGGGCTCATAACATAATTAATTGGTCTTGATCCCAAACTGGGCCGAAGACTATTTAATCCACCCCGGTTCAAGGGTACATCTCTTCACTCCTTTGATACGTGGCGTTGTAATTCCTCAACGTCTTCAAAGAGGTGACGGGTCCCGATGACCACACATTGACAACGGACTGTGGGGTCCTTAAACCCATGGACTATGAGGTCCTTAACCTTGACCGAGATGTATTAAAACTAACAACGGACTGCGGGGTCCTTAAACCCATGGACTATGAGGTCCTTAACCTTGACCGAGATGTCTTAAAACTAACAACGGACTGTGGGGTCCTTAAACCCATGGACTATGAGGTCCTTAACCTTGACCGCAATGTCTTAAAACTAACATTGGACCGCAATGTCCTTAAACTACCCATGGACCGTAATGTCCTTAAACTATCCATGGACCGCAATGTCCTTAAACTATCCACGGACCGCAATGTCCTTAAACTATCCACGGACCGCAATGTCACTAAACTACCTACCGACCGCAACGTCACTAAACTAAACAACAGAGCCCCCCTTTTATTGCTCTCTTGTTGGATCTGAACGATCCCGTTAAGTTGATCTTAGTCTAAAAACTAGACTAACGTATCCTTAACAAACGTTTAAGTCGATATTAGGCTCAAATGAGGCTAACGTATCCTTAAACCCAAACCCCCAACCTAAATCTAAGATAATACAGATTTGGACTAGTCCACGCCCTACGGGCGACGACATAACTCAGTCTCCATATACAATCCACGGGCAACAAAACACAAAACAAACACTCACGACACGAAGTGACCATCTGGAGAAGGAGAAAGTGGTTACCGCAATGCGGTAGCGTAATTAACTGTAGGGGCTTGCGTCTGTAGGGAAGAGTGTCCCCACAATCAAAAACCCTTCAAGCGAGGGGGAATCTGACGAAGTCTGCTACATCGGACGCATCCGTCTATACCTTCGATACATGGTGCCATAAATCAACTTGGCATCTTCGGAGAGGTGGACGGATAGCGCCAATTAGCATCTGCCCCGAATTTCAGGCAAGACGCCCAGTCGCGCCGTCCTTCGGAGGGGAACAAATTCTGGCACGCCCGGTGGGACCTTTTCCTCTTTCCACTCCACACTTCGTGTGTCGTGATTCGCGAACCAATCGCGGTTCGCTAATGGTTGCCCTTGGGTTTCAAGATACTAAGACTTGGCGTCTTGCTCATTGCAGAAAGCAAAGAATCGATGGCTTCTACTTCTGCGAAATGATCCAACTGCTCAGACTGCAATTGCAACCAACGCTCTGCCTCGCCAGGAGGTATAGCCTATGGACCCCAAGCTGCTTCGCTATTCACAATGCCCGTGGAACAGGTCACTCGAGCCACCACAGGATTGTTTTTTGGGACCATGCTCCCGCCGACAAGCTTCACCGCTCCGGTGCTGACAAAGGAAGCTCCCAAGAAGTCGGTCTTTGATCGTCTTACCCCTGCCGCGGCCCCTCTCAACGGGTCGCCCAACACCAGTGCCCCGGTCTTCTCTAGATTGGGCCAAGACTCCTGTGGACCCACCATAGGGCCTACAATCCCAGAGAAGGCTGCTTCTAAGAAAGTGACTGGTCCTGCTCCTGAAGTCGTCAAGGCGGCTTCCCCTGCCAAAAAGTCGGTCTTTACAAGATTGACGGCTTCATCTCCCGCTCCTGCTATCCAAAGGACATCGGTCTTTGACAGGCTAACACCAGCAGCGACCCCCCACCTACACAGGGGGCAAGATGAAGCCATCCTCACTGCTGAACCAGCGCCGTCCGCTCGACACGCTCGATGTCGCCACTGGCGCTGAGTAAGGAAGGCTGGGGGCAACTCCCCCTCTGGGCTAACTCTACCGACCCCAACGACCTCGCGAGGGAAGCGGGTCGGGGCGGCGCACTCTAGAGTTCCTGTCTGGAAGAAAAGAAGTCCTGTCTCGGGGTAGTGAGTTAATGCTGCCGTTCCAACTGGGAACAGCTTCGAGATGCTAAATAAGGTGCGAAGGAATTCTCCTATTGCGGTGCTAAAGAGGTCTCCTCCTCCACTAAAAAAGGTTGCGGAAATAAAGCCAGAACAGCCCCGATCCCTTCAACGGCTGTCTTCCAAAATCTATAAGGTTTGGCGGCAGGCCCGAGACTCGATGATCGATCCAAACTTCTCCCGCCAGCACAAGAAGCTGAAAATCCAACCGGAAGCCAGTCACCAGGCTAAACCACGAAAGGCTGTCTAGGTGCCCACCTCAACGGCCCCCTCAACTTCCACTGCTCATAAAAGGAGGAAGCCAGAGAAGATCCCCCAGCCTGCAACGACAGCTAAAGGCACTAAGCCTAGACGCCCTAGGTCTGGGGGCATGATGGTCCATACCGTATACATGGCGTCAGGAAAGGAAGACAGCCGTGCGTCTACAGGTCATAGACCGCTTACACGGTCGGTGACCAAAGCTCAGGAGCAACAACAAAAGCTCCAGGAAATGATGAATGCTATGGCCGCACTTACCGGGCAAAAAGAAAACCCAGAAACGTCCTCAGACGAACGCCAGGAGGAAGAAACCGACGCCGAATTCCTTCGCCGGATATTGGAGAAGAAGGACAAAGAGGCTGCTGAACAAGCAGCCAACATACAGCGTATGGGCCTTCTCTTCCAAGATATGATAGGAATGATGATCCAACAGGACCTACCCACTGAGGATCCCCCGATCGTCCTTGAAGACGACAGGGGAGAAACGTCAAATCCACCACCGGCCCTCTCAACGGCCAAAGAGGAGACAATCTCTAAGACTGATTTGGTCGACTATATAGCCCAGCAAATCCGGGTTCATCACGCGACTGAGGCAGCTGGTCAAGTCGTAAAAATGGGGCGGCCATATCCAAGCTGGTACGACCAAATCAAGTACCCGCCTGGTTACACAATTCCCAAGTTCCATGTTTACAAGGGGACCGGCAATCCCCACCAACATGTCGCCCAGTTCAGGGCCCTTTGCGGTAACACCGGCGGTGATGATAAACTGTTGCTTCGCCAGTTCGTGGTCAGCTTATCAGAAACAGCGTTCGAATGGTATTCGGAACTCCCGAACGATTCTATCAAGACGTTCGCTGAAATGGAGTTGCTATTCACTCAGCGATTCGCAAACGCCAGTGAACGCACTCCAATAACGGCATTGATTAACGCCAGGGTAAAACCAGGCGAAACTTGGGTCCAGTATGCTATACGCTAGCGGAATTTGTGGTCGAAATGCGAGCAACGCATTGAGGAAGCGCCCGCAGTGGGCATGTTCGTGGGAACCCTAGACCCTCACGCAACTATCTCCCAGTTTATGATGTTCTTTAAGCCAACCACATTCCAGGCTTTAATCGACAAGTTGGCTCAGATGGACCAGATGGGTCATAGACCACCTCCCCCGAAGTCAGAACCTCGGAATGACAAGGGTAAAGGAAGGGCAACCTTCGTCGCGAATGCCCAGCAGCAACCTAACGCCCTGAAGCTGGCGGATCAATTGGAAGAAAGACGCCGGTATTATAATGAGAAGATGAAGCGTCCCTACTAGTTCGCACGAGACAAGACGAAACGGTTATTCGAGCTGGCAGTACGCAACAGACTTATAAACCTACCAAATCCAAGGCGACCGCCACAACCCACTGAGGTGAATAACCCTAACTATTGCCCTTATCATCAAACGGTAAGTCATCCGATTGAGGATTGCTTCGTCTTCAAAGGATGGATTGAAGATCGATACCTCCAGGGGAAGTTTGCACTGTCCGAAAAGTGGAAGGTGAACCCACCACAGCCGCATACTCCTAAGAAAGCAGATACACTGGGGGCAACCTGTTCCTTTATTGAAGAAGATCCATGGGAGGTCGTGCTGTCAACTAAAACCAAAAGAATGCTGAGGGACCTTCATGCGTGCCCTGCGATCGAATGGAAGGACCCGCTTGAACCTCAAATTATCAAAGGGATGTTGAAGCCGCGCCCAACTACGAAGACTCGTGGTGATAACCCAAATACTCACGCCCAACCGTCAAAATCATCGAAGAAAAAGAAGAAGAAATCCAAGAAGCCTGTGAAGCCTGGAGACGAGCACATGAACTTGCAGAAGCAAATCGACGCGCTGGAAGAGTACAATCAAAAGGCGCGAACTCCTGTCACGCTGCAAGAGTTCCTCAGCCACATCTTTCAAGAGGAAGATGATGGAGAGAGCTTGTCGGATGAATCCGAGGGATATGTGGCGAGTTGTAACATAATCTCCCACTCGTTTACCGACGATGAGAAAACTCCTGACACTAAGAAGCTGGGGACAGAGCCTGAACCAGAGCGTGTGTGGCCAACAGATGAAATGATCGACGCCTTTCTGGACGAGATTCGTCTAAAGAGTAAAGCGGATCAGGAGCGTGAGATGGCCGCATCAGAACGAGCCAAATGCAGGCGACTGAACGAAAGAGTTGAAGTACTCCCGCCAGATCGAAAGGCATCCGAGGCAGACAAGAAGATATTTAAGACGAGGAAAAGGTTTGCCAAAGCCATGTCAATGGGAATGAAGCTGCCGCCCTCGGAAGAAAACACGCTCAATGGGGGGGAGAGGCACCCTGATTATTGCGCATATCATCGGAAAATTTCACACCCCACGGAGGAGTGCGACGCCTTTAGGATATGGTGGCAAGGATATGTTGCTCATCGGCAACATTTTAAGCGCATGAAACGCAAGATTCGTCTGGAATGAAGAAGTACTGCCGACGGGCACAACAGAACCACTGGCAACTGTTACATGGTTAACGCCGGAGAGTTCTCACCTTTGGGAGCGACTCTGATGAAGAAATGGCTCTGGGCCCTTTCTTTAAAGAATCCGTTTTAGGGAAAGAGGAGGAATCAGAGGCCTGCGAGAACATTCAGCTGCGCAATCGCACACTCCCAGAAAAGAATCTCGGGCCCGCAAATAGAAAAGATAAGGGAAAGAAAAAGGTCACTGAGGATATCACTTTAGATGACCAAGTCATGAAAGAGCTGACTACCAAAGACCCTCCCAGGAAGGGTAAGGTGGACTACAATATCCTGGCGCACCTAAGGAAGCTACCTTCTCAACTTAGCATTCTCGATGCCCTCCTATTATCAAAAGAAGCGCGAGATTCACTAATTAAGGCGTTACAAGAACCTGAGCAATTCCAAGCCTTCCTCGCCACTGAAAGGATGAAGGATGAACTGGAGGAAGTGCATACGGCCGACATCACTTTTGGCGATGAAGACCTCCTTCTCGGGACGTGCGACCACAACCGTCCCCTATATGTCTCTGGATACTGCCATGATATCAAGATAGGAAAGATCCTGGTGGATAATGGATCCTCCGTCAATCTCCTTAACGTTCGGGTGTTAAAGGAAATTTGCATGAGTGTGCAACACCTCGCTCGTGACAAAATTACCATCTCCGGTTTCGATTCACAATCGTCACGGACTCTCGGCTCCGTGATACTAACATTATGCTTTGGACTACTCGTCACAGACATCAAATTCCATGTCATTGACGCCAAGACCTGCTACAACGCCTTGCTCGGTCGTCCTTGGTTACACGAATACAACATCATCCCTTCTACACAACATCAGTGTATGAAGTACTTTAAGGATGGTTTCGAGTATACCGTAACAGGTGAGCTGAACCCATTTTCCGTGAACGAAGTCCGCAAATACGAAGATGGAAGTACTTTTTGCCATATTTCGAGGATACAGAAAGGTGTCGCAAGCCGGAGAACAAAGCCGCCGCCACCATCCCTATTTTCGGGAGCGATACCGAAGAAGAAGAAGAGATAGTTTATGCTGGGCCATCTCAACGCAACAACCCGGGGACGTCCGCCCCCATGTTGGTCTTCGGAAGTGACTCGGAAGATGAGGTTAATGCCGTGTTCTCCAATCGGCCGTCAATACAAACACCCCCTAGCGATGATCAGAGTTTGCAAATCACCATGGTGCCGCGAGAACACTACAAGGATCTCGACACACTTCAAGCTTACAATGTGCAAGTCCTGCAAACGTTTTACGTCCCTCCCAGGCAAAAGGGTGAGAAGGTGATCCTATTCTACCGATCCTCAGAGTCGAAAATAGAGAAAGAGATCTGGCATGGCGCGGATGCTACACTCGACAGGCTCCAACCCATCCGTTTGCCCAGATACTATACAAATGGACTAAAGAGGCTATTGAAGCGCCAAGGGGTACCCTTAAAACAGACTGTTCGACAAGCTCGGTTCTACAACAGGATTTGGGATGTCCCTGGAACTCAACGCAAATTGGCCAACGGAAAAATGGAAACACTTGGGCTTGGATACATGAGAGCCGAAAAACGGGAACGGGCCCACAGTAGCTACACCATATATACCTTTGATGAAGAAGAGGACGCCCTGTCAGGAAATGCCAACCCCTCATCAAAACTAGATCCCGCGATTGAAGGGCCGAGTCCGTCGTTTGAAGAACGAATGGACAAGCTTATCAGGAAAGTGGGTCAAAAAGCTCGGGAAGAACACAACCGCGAGATGGCCATCTAGGAGAAGGCCAGGACGCAACGTCTATTTCAACAGGCTGCAAAAGACAAAGATGCTCATCCCTGTCAACCCGTTGTACGAAAGGCCCGACGCAGAGGCAGAAATAAATCAAGAAGCGGAAAGAGGAGCCGACGACAACGACGCAGGATTAGAGAGTCGTGTGATCGGGCGTTGCGTGGTCCGGATTTTTCCCTCGTGAAGAAGATGAGTCGAGCGTATTCCTTCCCCCGAGACAAGACGGAGAGGTTACTCGAGCTCGCTATAAAACATCAAATGATCGCGCTTCCAGAATCTAAACACCCTGAGCAAGCTAACAAGGCTTCTCATCTGAGCTATTGCTCTTATCACCGAGCCATAGGACATCCTGCCGAAGACTGCTTCACCTTCAAGAACTGGGTCGAAGACCAGTACCAACAAGGCAGATTTGCTTTATCCAGCAGCTGGAGGGTAACGCCGACACAAAAGCACGAACCTAAAGCCGCAAAAGCAGAACCATATCCACCTCAGTCCTGGAAGCGGATTCGCACCTGTTATACGATTACGATATTAAAAGAAGAGCCCAAGAACATGGATGACCTTCCTTGGTGCTTTGAGAACAGCAATGATGAGGTGATCTCAGAATTTCCGCCAGCACCGAAAGAACTGGAAGATGGCATACATACTACTGCAGATAACCTCAAGAAGATTGAGTTGGAATCAGCAGATGATCCGCGACCGACATTTGTTAGCGAGCTGCTATCTGAAGAAAGGGTGGCTGCGTTAAAGAACGTGCTTCTACAGCATAAAGACTGCTTTCCGTGGAACTATTCCGAGATGCCAGGATTAGATCCGGAGATTGCTGTGCATAAATTAGCAATATCCCCAGATATCAAGCCAATCAAGCAGGCGCCGAGAAGGATGCGGCTCGAGCTTGAGATGAGCATCAACGCCGAAGTCAAGAAGCTGATCGATTCTGGATTTATCCAAGAAGTCCAATATCCCGACTGGATCGCCAATATCGTCCCGGTAATGAAGAAAAATGGGACGGTACGCATATGCGTGGATTTCAGGGATCTCAATAAAGCCTACCCGAAGGACGATTTCTCAGTACCGGTAACCGAGCTAATGATAGATAACACGTCCGCTCACGAGGTTTTCTCCTTTATGGACGGTTCATCAGGGTACAATCAGATAAAGATGCATCCCGAAGACCAGAAGCACACCGCTTTTCGGACCCCTTTGGGTATATTCTGCTACAGGGTTATGCCCTTTGGCTCAAAGGGCCATGACAAAGATCTTCGATGATCTCATACATAACATCGTCGAGTGCTATATTGATGACCTCGTAGTAAAGAGCATGTCATACGAAGAGCATTTAGAGAATCTGAAAACTGTGTTTCAACGCCTTCGGCAATAAAATTTGAAGATGAATCCCCTCAAATGCGTGTTTGGAGTCTCCTCGGGTAAATTCCTGGGATTCATCATCCGACACCGAGGTATCGAAGTGGATCCATCTAAGATCAAGACGATCATGGAAATGCCTCCGCCAAGAACCCTCAAACAGTTGCGGTCTCTCTAAGGGAAGCTCGCATACATCCGGCTATTTATTGCCAATCTTTCAGGCAAGTGCCGTCCTTACAGCCACCTGATGAAGAAGGGAACTCCATTCGTTTGGGATCACAAATGCCAAGGTGCACTAGACGAGATCAAGCAGTACCTGCAGAACCCTCCGGTGTTGGCTGCGCCGGTCAAGGGAAAACCTCTCATTCTTTATACAACCGCTCTCGAAGGTTCCTTAGGCGCATTATGGGCACAAGAGAACGATCAAGGAAAAGAGAGAGCACTCTACTACTTAAGTCGAGTTCTGCTCGGGGCAGAAAGCAACTACTCTCCCATTGAAAAACACTGCTTGGCGTTGATCTTCGCGATAACAAAGCTCAGACACTATGCGTTGGTGCACGAAATCCGTCTCATCTCGAAGGTGGACCCTCTTAAATATTTGATGTCAAAGGATATATTGACGGGTCGACTCGCTAAATGTGCTCTACTCCTGATGGAGTTCTCGATAACGTATCGACCTCTTAAGTCAGTGAAAGGCCAGGCCATTGCCGACTTCCTTGCTGAGCATCCAGTACCTGCCGGTTCTCCTCTGAACTGCGATTTGCCGGACGAACATGCATTTGATGCGATCGGCGGCGGTGATACCCGATGGGAACTCTATTTTGACGGGGCATCTTCCATGAAGAAGCGCAAACAATGTACCCCCATAATCAAATCGGGAGTAGGCCTTATCTTCGTAACCCCACAAGGAGGGATAATGCGCTTTGCTTTCTCCTTAACGGAATCGAGGACGAACAATGAATCCGAATACAAAGCTTTGATAGCGGGCCTCGAGATCGCCATTGACATGGGAATTGAAGACCTCCTTATATACGTGGATTCTCAACTGGTCGTTAGTCAAGTAAATGGTGACTACCAAACGTGCAAACCGGAGTTGGTGAAGTACGGCGAAAAGGTGCAACAACTATTGACCCAAATTCCCTCCTACACTTTGGAAAGTATACCACGTGCAGAAAATAGCAAAGAAGACGCGCTAGCTAAGCTCGCTAAAGAACTGGCTGACGCGAACCTCGATGACGTCAAAATCATGGTGCAAAGCCGTCGAGTGCTCGTCCCGGCAGAAATATCTCCGGAATCATACGAAGAAAAGGGAGCGACTGAGCGGACGACCCTACAAATAAAAGACCGTAAGAAGGCTGAGGACTGGAGGGAAGTCTTCATAGACTACTTTAAGTCCCACCGAATGCCCGAAGGAGCGTCTTCAAGACATCAGCTCATGAAATGAGCTCTATCTTTCGCTTTCGTCAATGATACTCTGTATAAGAGGTCGTTTGATTCTATGTGGCTGAGATGTTTAGGACCTGGCGAAGCAGAAAGAGTCGTTCAAGAGGTTCATGACGGAATCTGTGGTTCTCATCAAGCAGGCCCAAAGATGAAGTTAAAAATTAAACGGATGGGTTACTACTGGCCCACGATGATCCAGGACTGCCTCGAATATGCGAAGCAGTGCCACTCGTGCCAAATCCATGGGGATTTCATCCACCAGCATCCGAATCCACTACATCCGACGGTGGCTAGCTGGCCATTCGAAATATGGGGGACTGACGTAGTCGGCCCTATCGAACCAGCATCGTCCCGGGGACATCGTTTCATCCTGGCGACAACTGATTACTTCTCCAAATGGGCAGAAGCAGTACCGCTGAGGGAAGTGAGGACGGAGAATATCCTCCACTTCTTCAAGACGTACGTCATCTATCGGTTTGGAACTCCACGGCGGATTATCTCCGATAACGGGTCAGCCTACAGAAGCCATAAGATTAGCCGCTTCGCGAAGCAGCACAATATAGACTGGAGATATTCTTCAATTTACAATCCACGAGCTAACGGTCTAGCCGAGGCCTTCAATAAGATCTTGACAAAGATCATAAAAAAGACGGTGTCTCGAAATAAGAAGGACTGGCATGAAAGGCTGCAAGAGGCCCTTTGGGCCTATCGAACTACATTCAAGACGGCCACGAACAAAACACCGTACACGTTGGTATTTGGGACGGAAGCAGTGCTCCCCCTCAAGATAAAGTCACCCTCTCTACGAGTGGCAGTCCACTACGAGCTGACGGACGAAGAAAATGCTCACCTTCGGCTTGAGGAGCTTGATGCCCTCGATGAAACCCGGCTCATAGCGCAACAAAATCTAGAGGCCTATAAAGCAAAGATGACGTGCTCGTACGAAAGATTGACCAGGCCGAGGACATTCTGCCAAGGCGAACTCGTACTAGTGATCAAAAGACCTATGATCCCTAATCATGCCAAGCGGGGAAAATTTGAGCCGAACTATGAAGGTCTGTACATCATAGACAAGGTCTACCAGGGTGGAGCCTATCTACTCATGGACATGCACGGTGAAAGGCCTTTCAGGCCAATAAACGGCCGCTTCTTAAAGAAATACTATGCTTAATGAGCCACAGCCTGGGTCAATGATAGATGACGACGACTATGTCCGATCGCTATCTTCCTAAGCTCAGACTTTATAAGCAGTAGCCGGCTTTCCCCTGAACGACGGACCGAAACGTCCTTAAACTAACGATGGACCAAAACGTCCTTAAACTATCGACGGACCGAAACGTTTTTAAACTAACGACGGGCCGAAACGTCCTTAAACTAACGACGGACCGAAACGTCCTTAAACTAACGAAGGACCGAAACGTCCCTAAACTACTACCGCGGCATCCTTAGGCTGACGAGATGAATAAAAAAAAGGAAAAAAAAATATATAAACAAAAAAAAAACGGTATGTCCATAAGCAAAATGGGCA
This sequence comes from Agapanthus africanus, assembly GCA_030015575.1. Lineage (NCBI taxonomy): Eukaryota > Viridiplantae > Streptophyta > Magnoliopsida > Asparagales > Amaryllidaceae > Agapanthus > Agapanthus africanus. The sequence continues at coordinate 16,402,800 of JASDDO010000014.1, forward strand.
CGGATGAAAACCCGAAAGGGCTCCGTGAATAAAAACAGTAGGGCTACCGGCGAGTGTTCGTGAAAACCCGAAAGGGCGCGACCTTGTAAAAAAAAAGAGAAAAAGAATAAAAAAAACGGTATGTCCATAAGAAAAATGGGCACGGATGAAAACCCGAAAGGGCTCCGTGAGTAAAAACAGCAAGACTACCGGCGAGTGTTTGTGAAAACCTGAAAGGGCGCAACCTCGTTAAAAGACACTTACAAGATCCTCTCGACCTTGTAAGGAGAAACCACCTGTGTGGGATCCTTACGACTCACAAAGGAGCAACACACTTAGGGATCCCCACATTCCTAAGGAGAAAATACACTTGCGAGATCCTTACGTCTCGTAAGGAGAATTCTCTTATGGGTCCCTCACGGCTCATGAGATTTGAAAGTCTTAAGTTACAGAAACCTAAACCTGTTCTTAAGCAAATCCCCCACAACCTTCGATATTGCCCTGCAAGTGGCTCAATACTGACCCTTGTATACAATCCACGGGCGCGAATAAACATTTCCCCAGCAAAGTCACACCCGTGACTAGGGACATGTCCATATGGTGAACAACCCTTATAATTCCTCTCGATTTATAAGGAGAAAACCCTCTTGTAGGATCCTTACGACTTACAGAGGAACATACACTTAGGAATCCTCACGATCCCTAGGGAGAAAATACACCTACAAGATCCTCATGACTTGTAGAGAGAAATACCTTTGTGAGACCCTTACGGCTCATGAAATCAAAAGCCTTGGTCGACAGGACCCTTAACCCTGTTTACTAAGCCACCTTTGTTCAACATCGATAGAGGCAAATGATGATTCGCTCCTGGCAATATCCCAGTTGCAGCGGTGCTGATGCCGAAATCGGTGTCTAAAATCCAAGCTTGCGGCTAAAAAGCTAACAAGTCACACATGCATACGAAATAGCCGAAATGATGGGGCAACTTGCAATAAAAAGTAGCAAGTAAAAATGTATGCATGAAAAATAGCCGAAATGATGGGGCAACTCGCAATAAAAAACAGCGAGTGAAAATGAAATAAATAGCCGAAATGATTGGGCACCGCGAAAAAATCGCCGAAATGATAGGGCAATCGCGACCTCCGCGATATAAAAGCTGAAATGATAGAGCATCACGGAAAAAGAAATAAAATATAAATAAAAAAAGGGTTTCAATTTATGCCCTACATGTGATGTTCCATCACACCCTGTACACAATCCAAGGGCGTAAACAAAAAGAGATCATATGTCTCCCCTAGGTTTCATCAGAAGAAGAAGCCAAATCTCGACAGGCCGCGAATGACTTAGAGATCATTTCAGCACTCGTCTCGTAACAACGGACACAACTCTAAGCTAAGCGGAACAGCGGCAACTCCCAGTTTCATGGCTCGGTGGTATACATATCGCCAACAGTCAAACCTCCATCCCGTGAAATGCGGATACAATCAGCAAAATTCCTGATTACGTGGAACGCGGATAACGTCACTCTTTGACCCCGTGGAAAAAAACAAACAGAGCGGAGCCTAGTCCTCGCCGAACACGGCAGTGAACCCGTGCGAAGCATCTAGTGCAAAATTCCTGGTTACGTGGAACGCGGATAACATCACTCTTTGACCCCATGGAAAACGTCCAGAGCGGATCCTGGTCCTCGCAGAGCACGGCAGTGAACCCGTGTGAAGCATCCAGAGCGGAGCCCAGTCCTCGCCGAACACGGCAGTGAACCCATGTGAAGCATCTAGTGCAAAATTCCTGGTTAGGTGGAATGCGGATAACGTCACTCTTTGACCCCGTGTAAAGCATCCAGAGCGGATCCTGGTCCTCGCAGAGCACGGCAGTGAACCCGTGTGAAGCATCCAGAGCGGAGCCTAGTCCTCGCCGAACACGGCAGTGAACCCGTGTGAAGCGTCTAGTGCAAAATTCCTGGTTACGTGGAATGTGGATAACGTCACTCTTTGACCCCGTGTGAAGCATCCAGAGCGGAGCCTAGTCCTCGCCGAGCACGGCAGTGAACCCGTGTGAAGCATCTAGTGCAAAATTCCTGGTCACGTGGAACGCAGATAACTTCACTCTTTGACCCCGTGGAAAACGTCCAGAGCGGATCCTGGTCCTCGCGGAACACGGCAGTGAACCCGTGTGAAGCATCCAGAGCGGAGCCTAGTCCTCGCCGAACACGGCAGTGAACCCGTGTGAAGCATCTAGTGCAAAATTCCTGGTTACGTGGAACGCGGATAACGTCACTCTTTGACCCCGTGGAAAACGTCCAGAGCGGATCCTGGTCCTCGCAGAGCACGGCAGTGAACCCGTGTGAAGCATCCAGAGCGAAGCCTAATCCTCGCCGAACACGGCAGTGAACCCGTGTGAAGCATCTAGTGCAAAATTCCTGGTTACGTGGAATGCGGATAACGTCACTCTTTGACCCCGTGTGAAGCATCCAGAGCGGAGCCTAGTCCTCACCGAGCACGGCAGTGAACCCGTGTAAAGCATCTAGTGCAAAATTCCTGCTTACGTGGAACGCAGATAACGTCACTCTTTAACCCCGTGTGAAGCATCCAGAGCAGAGCCTAGTCCTCGCCGAACACGGCAGTGAACCCGTGTGAAGCATCTAGTGCAAAATTCCTGGTTACGTGGAATGCGGATAACGTCACTCTTTGACCCCACGGAAAACGCCCAGAGCGGAGCCTGGTCCTCGCCAAGCACGGCAGTGAACCCGTGTAAAGCACCCAGAGCAAATACCGGACTGTGGAGTCCTTAAAATCCACGGACTATGATGTCCTTAACCTCGACCGCAATGTCTTAAAACTAACAATCAACCACCCTGATTCTGTACTGATTCTACTTTGGTTTAAGGGTACATCTCTTCACTCCTTTGATGCCTGACGTTGTAATTCCTTAACGTCTTCAAAGAGGTGACGGGTCCCTGCAACCTAACATCGGACTGTGGAGGCCCTAAATCCACGGACTATGAGGTCCTTAACCTTGACCGTGATGTCTTAAAACTAACATCGGACTGTGGAGTCCCTAAATCGACGGACTATGAGGTCCTTAACCTTGACCGTGATGTCTTAAAACTAACATCGGACTGTGGAGTCCCTAAATCCACGGACTATGAGGTCCTTAACCTTGACCGTGATGTCTTAAAACTAACATCGGACTGTGGAGTCCTTAAATCCACGGACTATGAGGTCCTTAACCTTGACCGCGACGTCTTTAAACTACGATACCTGGAGCAGCCCCTGACCCCGTGAAACAAGGATAAGGGTGACCACATCCAGCACTTACAAGTCCTCACGACCTGTAAGGAAGAAAAACTCTCTTGTGAGATCCTTACGACTCTCAAGGGAAAACCCGCTTAAGAATCCTTACGATTCTTAAGAAGAACTTACACCTATGGGATCCTCTCGACCTGTAGGGAGAAAAACTCTTTATGAGACCCTCGTGGCTTATAAAATGCAAAAGTCTTAGGAAGCAGATCTTAACCTTGAATCCTGAGCCATCGTTGTCCTGCAAGGAGATCAAGATAGAATATCCGCAGAATACATTCAATAAAAGGGGGACACACCATTGAGAAGAAAAATGTATCTTTTATTCATAAACCAAAATGGATACAAAGTACAATTCATGAAAGAAACAAAAAGAAAGATACTCTCATCCATGAGTATGTACAAAAAAAAGGGGAAAAGATACAAGTCCTCAAGCCGGCGGGCGGTGTAGTAATTTTACCACCTCATCGTTTTGTTGCTGAGCCACGGCTTCATGACGCAAGATCTCCAGAAGACGAGCCTCCGTTTGAGCTTGCTGAGCCTGATACGAAGCAAGCCGAGCTTCGAGCTCTTTCTCGGTGGCTTTATGAGCCTCGACCCTCTCACGAGTGAACGTGGCAGCTTTATCGAGAGCCACCACCTCTTTTATGGACTCCTGAAGCACTCGCCAGAGTTCGTATGCTTTGTTAGCTTTGGATGTGAGGCTGGCCTGAAGCTCGCTCAGCGCCTTTGAAGCCAACTCCCTCTCCGAGAATTTGCGGCCAAGCCTCTTCTCGCATGACGACATGTTGGCCGCGCATCGTGCTATCAGACCCCGCAACTCCGCTTTTGCAGCCATGGCTTCCGAGGAAAGGCGAGAACATTCAAGGGCGTGCAAACAAGCCTCCACCTTCCTACAGAACTCTACCCAGACCCGCACCACCTCCTCACTATGATAGGTGGCAAGAAAAGGAAGAGAGCCATTAGCTTCAGCAGCAAACGCTTCGGCTGTGGTCGCGCTACCAGCACGGAGCTCCTCGACGAAAGATGATAGGGAGACAAGGCTCAATTGGGCCAGGCGTTCTGAAGCCCGCAAAGCATAAGGGCCGGGCGGCATCGTAATGCGCGATTCCAACGCCATGGAGACTGGCAGGGCTGTTCAAATTTGACAGATGTTAATAAATTTCTTAAGCACAGAACGAATGGGATTATAATAAAATGCCACTTACCGACAGTCATGCACGTAGGAGTTGAAGGTTCCCCTGGCCCTTCAACGACCTCGACCTCATCGTCAGCTTCCAAAATTATAAGAGACATCAACGTCATTTCGCAAAATAGTAACAATGCTATGGTAAAAAAAATGGCGAATGACACTAACCTTGCCCGGAGGAAAGGACAATACGCTGAGGGGAGATCGCCTGCGGAGCTGCCATCTCCAATAAACGCTGAAATGACTATCGAGGCGACAGATCAGCGATAGTGGCCGCCAAACCGCGTAATTCTGGGAAAGATAAAAGAGTTTAGACCATGGAAGGGTTGCTAATTTAAAACGCAGAGGGTTACCTTCAACGCTCCTCCCATTCTGAGCCTGAGGGATAGCAGCTTCAACGGCCTCCACCGTGACTTCAGGCTCCAACAAAGGAAGAGTAGTCCCGACTACCTCTCTTCCAGTCTCTGGGCCGCCCTCAGTAAGAGTCATTGGGGCGGCGACCTCCAAAGGAGCCTCCCCCAAAGGGGCAAGCACTCCCTGATCAAGAACCGCCGCTGGAGGCTCTACCATGAGAGGAGCAGCCTCATCAGCCCCCTCCACATCAAGCAAGGCTTCATCGAGAATCTCGACGGGCTTTAGCTTTAATGGGCCCGTAGGGAGCTCCCCCAGCGTCGAAGATTCTGCACGATTCAAATAATAATAATGATACATATGCACGGGAATAAATAATCGGAAGGATTACAAAAGAACCACAACGTACCGATACGCAAAGAAGCCCTCAATATGGCTTCTTCAAGCCGCTGCTCCTTCTCAAGGAGGTGGGCTCGCCGGGGTTCAAGGGTAGACTCATGGCCGCCGGTCCATTGAGAAAGTGCGTCCGCTGCGTCTTCTGAAGCGGCCTGCTTCAGAGCCCTTTCCCCCCATTCCTCCAAAGGACCGATAAATCGCCACTGAATCCACGAAGGGTCTTCGTAAAAAATTACAGCGGGATAGAACTTCTTCGGAACCTTGGCGTTATGAGACGCGCCTTTGGAACGCCGTATGGCCTCAGCCAACTGTGCGGCCTCCTCATCGACCGAACTCGGGAAGAGAAGTCCAGCGTCTGACTCTTGCAGGGCCAATGGTTCGTCTTCAAGAATAGGCTCAGACTCCGCCAAAGAATCAAGCAGGTTGGTGGCCGCTTTCCTCCGCCGCTTAGACCCAGAGCCGGTCGCCGAGGATGACCGCTTCCTCCCTCGCGAAGCCTTAGGGCGGCGCCGGCCCACATCGTCCTCAACACCCTCATCCCTATTACTCTCGCTCAGTGCCACAACCGAGGATGACATCTCCATTGTCGACGCCACGGGGGGAGGTGCCGCCACCGGCGGTGGTGCTACTACTGGGGCCCATCTACCCCGCGATCGGGAACCCAAGGGCATACCAGCTGTTGGAGTAAGGTCTACCCCTGACTCCCCCGGAATGAGCGCGGTGCCGATCTCCCTCAGAGGGAAGCGGACCGGAACCCTCGGCCGCAGCTTAGCCCCCGGAACCTGAGGAGGGGCATCATGACCAAAAAGCACCCTTCTTTCTTAAAGAATAATTGGGTTGATCCGATGAAGATACCAACCCGTAAATGCACTCACGCACCGGGGCGTGTACTCGGCTTCAGGGACCATGAAGCGGGAGCCGGTGTTTAGCCTCATGAAATGATGAGCGGCATCGCGAATGGCATCGAGCGAAGGGATTGGGGCGACTAGAAAAGCTTCAAAAGGAACACCCTGGTCATATCCAAGTTGTCGGGCGAATCGATGCGAATTGTACCGCATGAAAAGAGCTGCACTGTCCTGGCGAAACACCAAGCAGCCCGGTCTAATTGTATACAAGTGCGTAGCCTCCTATTCATAACATAATATTGCATTTTGTATTCCCCATTCTTATGCATTTTACAATGAAAACAGGTGCTTTTGACCCATGTCTGCTACATGTTACAGGTTACAGGTTCTTGGCGCGAAAACAGTGAAAACTACAAAAGACGACACAAAAGAAGGATTTTTGACCAACAAATAGGAAGATCTTAGTAAAGCCCAGCAGAAGAACGGTTCACCATCAACAAGGCAACGCAAGATCCAAATTTGCGAGAAAAACGGTTAAAAGATCCCTTGCAAAGTGTTCACTGAAGATCTGGAATCACTGTAGAAGCCCAAATGGAAAAAGAACTAAAGAAATGAAAAGCCCAGAAGAACCTGAAGAAGCCCAGAAAAAAACCATCAAATGATCACACTAAAGGGCCGCGGAACCGCGGCCTAAGCGTGCCCATGCCGCGGTTCCGCGGCCGTTTGAAGCCCTAATGCGCATAAAATTTTGCCAAAATTCTGTGGCGGCTATGGAAAGATTTTCTGGGGGTATATTTGTAATTGTAGACATGCGGATCAGCTGTAGCCCTAGGGTTTCTATGTCCTATAAATAGAACCCAAGTCCTTGTATTTCTTATGCCTCTACTCATGAATAAAATTCTGTTTTCTTGAAGTTAGAGCGCATCAACAGTAAGTAGGTTATTTTCCTTGCAGTAGTTGTAGTTTTTCATATCTGCCCTTATTTTCTCGCCTTAGTTTAAGTTAGTTAGTTTTTATTAAACTTGCAGTAAATGTTTTCTCTCTTTAATAAAATCATGTCTTTTTTCATCCCCTCAATGAGCGAGTAGTTTCCTCGATTGTTAGGGTTAGGAATAGGGAAGGATTTGAGAGATGAAGATCTCTCATCTCTTTTCGTTGCCAAACTTTTATGAACATTAGAACTCCATGCATACCTTTTTATTCCGCTCCCTACGGCACTTTTACCCTCAAGGTAACGGTGATTCCGTAGTCTAAAGGCCCGGATTTGGAGATTTTCCATGGAGGTTAGGGTAAAGATTAATAAAGGAAGGACAAGGATCTAGAGGAAGAATCAATCATCCCAATCATCCTAATCCCCTTTATAAATATTTACCATAACACTAATATGATAGATTTAATTAATGGCAATGGAAAGAGATGTAGATCTTTGTTTACCAAATTTTCCCTGGACCTAATCCTAGCAAGTTTCTAATCCTAGTCTCATACAACTTCAATTTTTAGGTTTAATTATAAATCCAAACACCATTTGGAATTAACTCGTAAGAACTTAAAGGAGATTTACACATCCCTGTGGACCGACCCGTATTCACCGGCTAGCTTCATGCGACGCCGTTCTGGATTGCGGTAAATAATTTTTGATCGACAAATCCTCTCTTAATCAAATGGCGCCGTTGCCGGGGATGGCGTAAAATTTTCCTTTTTGTAATTTCGGGTTAATATAAAATCAAAAAAATCTTTAAAATCTGAAAAAATCAAAAATAAAAAAATTCTATCATCTTTTATTGTTTGAAGGGTTTCGTTGTGAATCTTTGCAGGATTGACGGATCTGAAACAATACAGAAGGAGAATCAGGAAAGGGTACATCAAAACAGAGGTAGATTGCTACAGAAGAGCCGTACAAATTTTTCCAGAGCACGATCCCTCCTTATCACCGCGGAACCGCGGCCTAGGGATGGTATCTGCGACGGAACCGCGGTCTTGTGGAGTCTTCTCTGCACGAAAATTGCTTGGTTTGTTTCCTCATTCTCCCCTCTACAAATCCCCATATGTCTTTTGCCAAATCTTCTGCAGGATTCTTTGCACTAAAAATCATCTTCCCCCTTCCAATAACTGATTTTCTGCAGGATTCTTTGCGCCGCGCTAAAAAGCAAATTGATTGCAAGTGATTTACTGCTTTGCATACTTTAATCTGACTTTAAGGGGCTATTGACCAATTCAGATTGGGTGGGGATTTCATCACCGTTCACAGGACCCCAGAAATCACTTAAAGCATTTGCATTGACCACTTTTAATTTAAAAAATATTAGACTCAGCCCTAAGGACGTCGAGCTCAATAGGAAAATGACTAGTATAGGCATCGACCGTTTATCCTAACTGATTTTGCGGTGTCTAGGCTAGTGGTTTTTAATTAGGCCCACTGTCGTGGTGGTTCCTTCCCACTTACCTGGCCGTACTTGTCGGTGAAGAGGCGGTTTGAGGTCCTATTTCTAGCCCTAGTTAGGAGCTGTCTAGCAGACCTAGGTGACCCTAGATCTAGGCCTGATTGTGCATGTATGGTTAATTGCATTTGTGTCACAAGTCTCTTTTCAAAAATCTTTTTGCAAAAGCACAAAAAAAAGGAAGAAAAAGGGAAAATCTTTTCAAAACTTGCAACTTGTCGCTAAAGAATCTTTGCACTCACTTACACCACTTCTTCTCATTGACGTTTTCTTACCTTCACATTCTGTCTTTCATCTTTCGACTACACTAACCCTTTTAGTGTATGTCCGGTTGGACTAGGGACCCTAGCGCCCGATTAGTCCGTGTTTCGTTGGTACCGATCGACGAACCTTTCGACTCCGAAGTCGAAATATTGTCCACTTCTTCACTTTCACCATCACATTCTTCCGAAGGTATGTCGGGATACGATCCTAACAACACCTTACCGACGGGAATGATTCCACCTCCGTTAGGTGCGAATAACCCGAATCTTCCGCCTGTCGAAGCGCCCGCACGAGTCGCGCTCCAGGATCTTTTCTACCCCGTCCGCACCGCCCTTCCTACTTGTCTTTCCCTCCCACCGGCTAATGGGGACAATTTTGAGATCAAACCCCACTTCATCAACATGCTGCCTAAGTTTCATGGTTTGGAATCCGAAAATGCATATATCTTTATCAACAAATTCCAAAACGTTTGCGCCATGATGAAAACTACCCAATTAAGTGATGACGCTATAAGGCTAAGGGTCATTCCTTTCACCTTATGTGACCTAGCCGAGAAGTGGCTATACAGCACCGCATCACACTCAATTAGAAATTGGTACGTGTTTGTGAAAGCTTTTCTTAAAAAGTTCTATCCTCATCACAAAACTGCTAAAATCCGTAATGAGATTATACAATTCTCACAGCTTCCTGCCGAACCATTTTGGAAATGTTTTGAAAGATTCAAAGACCTACTCGTTCAATGCCCTCACAATGGGATCGAAAGATGGCAACTTTGCCAAACATTATACGAGGGATTGAACCCGGCAACGAAGCAGTTGCTAGAAACCATTAGTCAAGGTCACTTTCTGTCCAAATCTAGTGAGGAAGCGTGGCAGTTTCTTGAGGATCTTAGTGAGCAAACAATTCAATGGGAGAGCACCAAGACCACATCATCATCTTCTTCTATTGGTCAACCTAGGGCAGGCATATATCAAGTAGAGATGTCAATTGCTATGAAGGCCGAGATGGCCGCTCTTACGAAAAAGCTAGAAGCGCTTGAGACCAAGATCTCAGCACCTTCTCCTGCCCCTGTTGTGCCCTCACGAACTTGTTCCCCTCCGAATGGCGGCACAGACTTGGGCGTCTTGCCTGAGATTCGGGGCAGATGCTATTTGGTTTTATCCGTCTACCTCTCCGAAGATGCCAAGTTGATTTCTGGTACCGTGTATCGGAGGTTTAGGCGGATGCGACCGATGTAGCAGACTTCGTCAGATTCCCCCTCAGGGTGAGGGGTTTTTGATTGTGGGGACGCTCTTCCCTGCAGGCGCAAGCCCCTGCAGTTAATTACGCTACCGCATCGCGGTAACAACTTTCTTCTTCTCCAGAATTTCACTTCGTGTCGTGTATGTTTGTTTTGTTTGTGGTTGCCCGTGGATTGTATACGGAGACTGAGTAATGCCGTCGCCCGTAGGACGTGGATTAGTCCAAATCCGTATTTACTTAGATTTGGGTTTGGTGTTTTTAGTTTAAGGATACATTAGTCGCGTTGCAGCTAAAATCAACTTAAACGTTCGTCAAGGATACGTTAGTCCTGTTTTGGACTAAGATCAACTTGACGTAGTGATCCATTTAATATATGGCCGTCGGGACTCATCACCTCTCTGACATCGTTGAAGGATTACAACGATAGATGTCAGAGGAGTTCAGAGATGTACCCTTGAACCGAAATTGATTTAGAGTTTTATCATTCATTTAAATGTCTAAGGATACGTTAGCCATATTTGGGGCTAAGATCAACTTAAACGGGACCGTTTAGATCCGACAAAAGAGCATTTGGGCTTTATTGTGCCAGTTTAGGGACGTGGTGGTCTATAGGTAGTTTAAGGACGTTGCGGTCCATGTTCCAGTTTAGGGACGTGGTGGTCCAATATTAGTTTAAGGACGTTTCGGTCCGATATTAGTTTAGGGACATCTCGGTCCGATATTAGTTTAAGGACGTTTCGGTCCGTCATTAGTTTAAGGACATTTCGGTCCAGCATTAGTTTAAGGACGTTTCGGTCCAATATTAGTTTAGGGACGTTTCGGTCCAGTGTTAGTTTAGGGACGTCTCGGTCCGTTATTAGTTTAGGGACGTCTCGGTCCAATGTTAGTTTAAGGACGTCTCGGTCCAATGTTAGTTTAAGGACGTCTCGGTCCATGAGTTTAAGGACCCCGCAGTCCGTATCGATGTGGTCGTTGGGACCCGTCACCTCTCTGACGTCGTTGAAGGATTACAACGACAGGTGTCAGAGGAGTTCGGAGATGTACCCTCGAACCGGTAGTAAATTGATTTAGGAGAGCAGTCTTGCTCAGTTAATTTAATTTGAGGACTTACGGCCATGATTGGGCTAAGTCCAGTTGAAAAATATTCAACGCCTTTTATTTGTTTTTGGTCTGTTAGACCTGTGCTAGGGCTTGGCCCATTTTTAAATAATGCATTGCATTATTTTCTATTTTTTTGTTTGGGCTCTACTCATGAGAGATGCAGAGCATCAATTTATTTTGGGCTCTGCGAGGAATCTACTTTGTTTGGGCTCTGCCCCTTTTAAAATGCATAGCATTTTTATTATTTTGTTTGGGCTCTGCCCATTTATAAGTGATGCAGAGCATCAATTTAATTAGGCCTGCTTGGTCTTTTGACTTGGGCCTGACCCTTTGAGAAATGCATTGCATTTATCAGGCGGTTTGCGCCAATTACTGAGCGCAAGCGCTTGTGGTTAGGACACGTGTCATGCTCTAGTAAGCGCAAGCGCAACAGCGCAGTGCGCTACGCTAGTGCGCTGCGCTGCTGACACGTGGCGCGCTCTGGTGAGTTGCGCCAATTCCAGAGAGCCAAGCTCTATTTCAAGAGTGCGTAGCACAAGTAGCTGACACGTGGCGCTCTCTCAAGAGCGCAACAGCGCAGTTTGGAAGTGCAAAGCACTAAGAATCTTTTAGATTCAAGAATAGGAGTGCAAAGCACTGTTTGATTCCTTGATCTAATTTAGATCAAAGAAAATAAGTTTTCCTTTTTTATTTCAAGACCAGAGGTTCATAAAAAAGTGCACTATTATTACTTATTGATATATTTATATTTTCTATTTAAAATTATTGATCTTATTCATAGATCAATAATCTGCCCATAAAGGAATTTTCTCTTTTCCCTCAAGGTTTCTTACCTTCTGTGGTTCTTGATGCGTTCTCAAGAGTTTTCTTCTCTTTCTTTTTTTTAGAAGGATCTTGATGCCTTTGAATTGAGGTCTATGGTCCTTTTTATAGTGCCCATAAATTAGTTAAATTTATTAAAGAGATCTTTCTCTGAGTGATTTGGGGAATTTTCCCCACCGTTGGATCTTTGATCCAAAGGCTTCTGCTTTGCAGAAGAAAATCTTTTTGTTTTAACAAGAACAGAAAAGATTTCTTAAAATCTTAATTCAGTTTGGCGCAGATGCCCCAGCGCGTGACACGTGTCGCGCAGCGCACAGCGCAGCGCAACTGTGCTGACACGTGTCGTGCAGCGCACAGCGCAGCGCAACTGCGCTAGCGCATCTGCGCTGACACGTGTCGCGCAGCGCACAGCGCAACTGCGCTGACACGTGTCGCGTAGCGCAACAGAAACGTTGCTTCCTTTAAATAGAGCTTTGCTCTGATTGGGCGCGCTGCCTTGGGCGCAGCGTTGATGCGGCTGCGCCAGACACGTGGCGCCTTGCGCTCAGCGCAGAGGATCTGAAGCGTTGCTTCATTTATTGAAACTTAGATTTTGGGAGAATTGGAAGCGTCGCTTCTCCTGAGATATCTTTTCATCTCATTTTTTCAAGTCAAACTTGTATTCCCGAAATTCTATTTTCCCGGGCCTTGGAAATGATTTCATTATGCACAAAATCTTTTGCGCCTGGGTCTATATATATACCTCGAAGTTGAGCCTTTTCTTCTCTCATCTTCAGAGAACTTCTTCAATCATGGCTCGCAATCTCCCTCATTCCCGCCGACAACCATGGGAGGTGCCGATTCGGGACATTGTTCCCCGCTTTGCTGCGCGCTTGGTAGACTCCTCTCTTTCAGACGAGCAGTGCGATGCCGCCATGTACGAGCTTTCGACTCGTGTGGGGTCTCCTCTTCCTCCGAATTCCATTTGGCTTCGGATGATCCTTGCCTCGGTGCTCGCCGACATTCCCCCTCCTCCGGCGGAGATGTCCTCGGCAATACTTGATGTGGCCGAGGATAAGATCGAGAGCTTTTTCGAAGCGCTCTTGATCACCAAAGCCCTGAGGGACTTCTCCTTTTACTTACTGAGCCAGATACGGGCTCGTCGGGTCGTCATCGCCACTTTTTCCCAGGAGTGCGGCGTCGACCGTTGGATGGCTACCCCTCGGGAAGATCGCCGCTTCGACGTGATGGAGAAGGCGGAGAGGGAGCTGAATAATCTTCTTTTTCTTTTTGTGAACCCTTGTCTCTCTGATCCCGTATTCGGTGATCTTTTTTAAATGTAATAACAATAAGAATAAATAAGTATTTTCCTTTTTAATCAAGTACTTCATTGTCTGTTAAGGGTTCTTTCATTTTAGCTCTCTGTTGTGCTTGTGCATCATATGATTCTAATTCGTTATTATCAAGTGCACGTAACTTTGCATGGATAAATTGCCTTTGGCATTTAAGCCGACTGCGCTAGCGCATCTGCGCTGACACGTGTCGCGCAGCGCACAGCGCAGCGCGACTGCGCTAGCGCATCTGCGCTGACACGTGTCGCGCAGCGCACAGCGCAGCGCAACTGCGCTAGCGCACTAGCGCACCTGCGCTGACACGTGTCGCGCAACGCAACTGCGCTAGCGCATCTACGCTGACACGTGTCGCACAGCGCAGCGCAACAGCGCAAGCGCATCTGCGCTGACACGCGTCGCGCAGCGCAGTGCATGCGCAACTGAAGTGTTGCTTCCTTTAAACAGAGCTTTGCTCTGATTGGGCGCGCCTTCTTGGGCGCTGCGCTGACGTATTAGCGCCTGACTCGTGGTGCGTTGCGCCCGAGACTTGAAGCGTCGCTTCAAAATTTTGAATTTTGAATTTGAACAGAGCTTTGCTCTGATTGGGCGAAACAAATGCCCCCCCACCGTTGCGCTCATGTGGGACGCACGTGAGCGCAGCGGTGGCAACCCCCTGACCGTCGGATCAAGGGGTGAGCCCAAGGGGCGCAAGCGCCTTATAAATAGGACCTCTGACCCTTAGAAAAATCTTATCATTTCAAGATTTTTGATTTCAACGGAGCTTTGCTCTTGCTTAGAACTCCAGAGCTTTGCTCTCGTTTCCAGAACCTCAGAGCTTTGCTCTCATTTTCCCAGTTAGAAAATTTTAGGTAAAATTAATCTTAAGTGAAATTAATTTTAATTAACCAATAGAGCTTTGCTCTCACAGATCTTTTGATCTAAAGAAATCCCCATTGGGGTTTCATAAACAGAGCTTTGCTCTAAAAAACTTATAGACCTACAGAGATCTTGTTCATGGGTTCTAACTCATGAACAGAGCTTTGCTCTTGAATCAAATGTAGATCTTTTAGATCTGAAAAATGAAGAATTTTTTTTTATAAGTTTTCATGGATTTTTCAGGATTCCAGAAATTTTAATTTTAAGTTTCTTTTCAAAATTTTCTTTTTTGATGGAATATTACAGAGCTAAGCTCTTTTTAAGGAATTTTATTCTTTTGAGACCAGAATTTGACAAGTGTCATTCTGTGACAGAGCTTTGCTCTGAAAGAGGAGATTTTCTCCTTGTCTTTAGGGATTCTTTATTAAGGGGAATGTTTTCCTGGAGAAGAACTGACAATCTCATCCAATGATGAGATTGTCCTATTAACTGACGTACTGTCATCCAGATTTTGTGGGTCCCCCTTTGGTCCCTTACTCACTGCACTGCTGCGTGATGTAATTAATTAATTTTAATTTTAATTTAATTAGTGCATTTTCTTCTTCCCCTTTATTTTACACCAAACGTTGGAATTGCAACATTAACAACCAAATCGTTCTTTTGCAGCGATCATGTCTCTAGACACTTCATTCCCGTTTGTCCGCACGGAGGAGGGATTTCCCGAGGCGCCCCTGGACCGTGAAGTCCTGGCTATGATCAAGGAGTATGATCCTGAATACAAGAGTCTCCATCTTTGGGGGTCGTGGTACAATCATATCATCATGGGCCGACGGAGCTTCACCTGCGCGGTGCCGTCAGAACCCATCACGGCAATTCACTACGCTACCCCACCTCCAGTGCAGTATGCCGTGGAGATGATAGACTGGACCGCGAACAGCTTTCTTCATCCCGCTATGGATGCTGTTCCGGTTCAGCGTCCCATGGTCTTGGATATCCTAGGACGCCGTATTTGTCAGGGAGAGGCACGGCCTTGGGGGCAATCATATAACCTTGGTTTGATTCCCCGTCACCCGATTGGCTATCTGCCGTGGGCCCGATATATCCTGTCGACGAAGAAGTCGCAGTTGATAAGACTCGGATTGTACACCGCGGTCTACGTCTCTCTTTTCCAGTATCCCTCGCTCCCCACCTGGTGGTTCAAGGCTTTCTTGGAGCAATGGAACATTCCCACCCACACTTTCCTTGCCATGGATCGGGAAGTGTCTATTTCTTTGGAGGAATTTGCAAAGGTATCCGGCCTACCGGTCATGGGGGAACATTATGAAGAGCTGCTCCCGACAGATGAGTATGTCTTCGGTGCTAAGCCGATGGTAAGGGGGATTACGCCGGAAAATGCCGTTCAACACCAATTTCCGAGCCTGATCAAGGTGTTGAACATCTATGAGTCCCTCTTCATTGAACACGGGAGTCGAGGAGTTAATTTTGAGGACTTCATCGCTCGCTTCCTCCGTCCGAGCGTCATTTCGCTAGGAGCCGCCAAATCTGCTATCCTGGATGATCCTTTTGGTCTAGGTTTGGATAACCTGCCGACGAAGGAGATAGACCAAAAGGCTTTCTTCCTCCCAGACTTCCCTACCATATCTTTCGCGGAAATTGCAGCCCCTGGGATGGACGAGGAGACTTTTTTCTTAGGATTTCTTGGGCTGTGGCTGAGTTGGTTCGCGATCCCAATCCACTCTCATCGCATGCGGCCCTCTGTCTTTTATCCAGCCCATCGCATGGTCATCGGGGTAAAGGTGGCCATGGGGATTGCCGGCTTAGCGCACTTGTATCATGGTCTCAGCCGAGCCGCGGATGCCAACGAGCCCGGGGCATTGCACGTGGTCTTCCCGATGCACTATTTTATGTCATGGCTCGAGTTACATACGGCGGGTGTATTTGGAATGCATAAAAGGCCTTCGTTCTTTGACAGGTGTAGTTTCCCTCGTATTATTCAATTGATTGGCGCATCAATCGTGACCCTTTCACCACGGAATGCTAGAGGCTTACTGCTCCGCCCTCACACCGTTGGAGTTGGGATGTCCTTCATTGATAAGGTATTAACCATTGGAAAGGCGTCCACCACTGCGGCGCGACCATTACAAGACTCCTTTAAGGATGGAGCTTCAGTATTGACGGCCCGGGAGACCCTCCACTTGTATTCTATCAGACCGGGCTTCCTAGTCTTTAGGCAGGGCGGTGCGGCAATCTTTATGAGATATAACCCGCATCGTTTTGCACAACAACTGGGTTATGATCAAGGGGTACCCTTGGAAGCTTTCTTACTGGAACCTGTTGCTAATGAAGAAGGGACGGAGAACGCGTTACATCACTTCATGCGCTTGAGCACAGGTTCTCGTTTCTTTATTAGCGCGCCAGCCTGCGCTCCATGACTCCTTAACGTATATAAAGATTGGTACAGTCATGCGACGGGGGCCGTTATAAAGGAGGAGAGGCGAGTGCTGATCGACCGTAAAGAAGTACCTCCCGGCACCAATCGTAACGCTCCTTTAGTGCCGAGGACCCCGGTGGTTCCTCCTTTCAAAGATGCCAGGGGCAGACCATCACGTGCGCAAAGTCCTCCACGTGAGTTGCCGCTCCCTGATATCGCGGATGTACCTCCCGCACCCTGTGCTCCGGTGGAAATAGTGGTTGTACCTTCACTGGAGTCTGGCGTGGGTGCGGACATCGGGACCCGTCGTCCCAAAGTGGCTGCCAAGTGGAAGTCGATTCCCCGTGAGCCTAGGGTCGGAGGGCAAAAGAAAAAGAAGTCGCTTTTCGCTGCGGATGTCGTGTTCGGCCAGGAACCCCATGCTCCTTATGCTGAAGGTCTGCTCGAATATGGGACTAACGCAGGGTTGGTGATGCCGCCGCCGGACGATACAGACTTGGAGGCTGCTCTCAGAGCTTCGGCATGGTTGGCGAAGCGTGACGCGTGGCTGGCTAAGCTTGCGCAATCAGGTAACTACTAGTCGCCTTTTCTTTGTTGCAACATATCCTCTTCATTATTTTTGACTAACGCTTTTCTTTCTTTTCTTTCAACAGGTATCACTGATGAAGAAGCCATTGCTGCTTCTCTGAAGACTTTTCAGGAGGAGGAACGTCTCAGAGCATCTATGGGCCTTAGTAAGTTTTTGACTCATCAAGTTTTTCATTTTCCTTGTGTTATGGTCGATCTAACCTTTCCCTTTTTAATTACAGGAACTTCAATGCCGTTCCCACCAAGCGACACAAATGTTCCGCCAGCCGCCGATGTTCCTGCTCCCTCTGAGCCGCCGCAGGAGATTCGTCTTGAAGAGCCGATGAGAGATGCCTTAAAGGCTCTGGAGGCATCCCTGAACGAGGATGATGATGCCTTGAAGGAGGCGTCACAGAGGTCCCTTATGACCGCTCGGGAGGAGAGGAAGCGGCTAAGGCGTGAGGCGAAGGCGCGCAGGGCTGCCTTGGCTGCGGGAGCGGGCCCTAGCACTGTCCCTTGCGCCGATACTCCATCCGAAGAGGCCCCTGTCGCCTTATCTACTGCCCACAGAGAGGTAGCACGTGCAGTTCGGAGCGCGAACGGTAAATCCGCTTCAGGTAATATTTCTCTCAGAGTTTTTGTTATAAGGATTTTAATGTCATTGGTCCTTATATCTCTTATCTTTGCAGGGCCAAGTCCGATCGAGGGAGAGGCGGAAGCCGTCGATCCTAGGGGAACGGAGGAGGCGGTGCCTGCCGAACTTGAGCCGATAGTGGGCAATATCGTTGAGGCCATGGAGCCTGAAGTGGAGGTCGAGGGGCCTACCGCCGAGAAGGTCATTGATGCCGAACCTGAAGCGGTGGCAGATGATATGATCATTATAACTGAGTCCAAGGTGGTGGCGGCTGAGGCGGTCGAGGTCGGCGGTCCCCTGGCGACGGTGGACGATACAACCGCAACTACTGAACCTGAGAGAGTGGTGGGTAAGGTGACCATGATTCCCGAGGATGAGCCAACCGCTCCTTCTTTGGAATCTGGCAACACTCCAATCATAGCCCTTTCCGGCTATGGTCCTCCG
The DNA here is from genome assembly GCA_030015575.1 of Agapanthus africanus. Lineage (NCBI taxonomy): Eukaryota > Viridiplantae > Streptophyta > Magnoliopsida > Asparagales > Amaryllidaceae > Agapanthus > Agapanthus africanus. Next base: position 16,420,988 of record JASDDO010000014.1, read on the forward strand.
CCGTCTCCAGGTTTTGCGAGCACGACGACGGTCCCCGTCGAGTCGGGTGACGAGGCCACGGGCGGTGGTCTCATGTCGATAGAGGAGGGAGTTGCCTCCGTTTCAGCCGGGAGCTCCTCAGGTAAACCCCAAGTGGCTGCTTTTCTTAACTTTACAATCTTTTCTGACAAGTTCACTTTTTCGTGATGCAGGTGCAGCCAGTGCCGATGCTCCACTGCTCGAGGGAGCGCCTTCAACGACTACCTTGGCAGTGGTCACCTCTCAACCTTCTCTCATACCCTCAAAGATGTTGGAAGGTATGTGTTTACGATTTATTAATCTTGTTTTCTAGATATACAATTCGTGTACTAAAGTCACACTGTTGTGTTTTCAGGAGTGCTTTTTGATCATGTATATCAGATGTTGCTCCCACACTTCTCCTTCCCATCTGAGCTCGCTTCTTCCTCTGGTGGCGTTGGTGAGTATGATTTCCGTTGACATCCTTCCTCTCTTTTTCCTTATTGATGGAATTACCTCTAACCTGTTTTTCTCATCTCAACTGCAATGCTACAGATTGAAGGAGGGGATAACAGATCAGCTGCGCCACCAGCCCTTCCGACCTTACCACCTGTCTCAACTGGTACGATGACCATCATATTGGTAACTTTTCCTCTCTTTATTTTCTGTACTGTTATCTGATCGCATCATGTTTCTTTCAGCTGTCGTTCTGGCTTCGGCGCCCTTCGAGCCTCGCATTACAATGTCGGCTGGTCCTTATCTGAGGAGTTCGTCTTCAAAAGGTGCCGCGAATAGTCTGCGCATGTTGAGTGACTACGTCGAGGAACTCGACGTTGACACTCCTACATCTGCCGCAGACTTCGCTATGGTGGTTAACCCGATGCTAGCAATACTCGTGAACTTTCATTATGAGGGCATCATCGCATCCTGGGTTAACCATTGTAGGGAGATCGAGGGTCGCCTATATCAATTGGAGTAGCTGCGCCCCGCTCCCGAGACTTTGGCTGCCCGTAATCAAAGAACAGCGTGGATTGAGCAGAGTGCTCCTTACTTCCACCATCTCGAACAAGAAGTCATTTCAAGGCGTAAGGAGCGTGATGAGACTTCGAGCAAGTCTGCCCAACTGCATGCTCGGGTGGAGGGCAACGCCGCACGGTTGAAGGTTGTCTTTGAGGGCCTTCTGCAATGTCTTTCCGAAGGGTTATCATTGAGGCAACAACTTGACGTTGTCGAGCGAGATGCACCCAACCAGGAAGCAGCCCAGAAGGCGGCGGAGGAGCAACTTTCATCTTTCTTGCAGCAGCGGGCCCGGGTGGAAGCGGAGGTGGCTGCGGTTGTCACTCAGGAGAAAGTGGTGAAGGAAGTGCGAGAGCATCTTATGAATTTACTGAAGACACTTCCTCCTCAGTAGCTATCTATCCTTGTATCATTTGTATTTGTAGGTAAAAGAATGTATATACGTATATTTTTTTTTTCTTTGACATAATGTATCCTGTATCCAATCAAGTTTATGAATAAAAGATACGCTTTTTTCTTTTTTTTTTGTAATGTGTCACTTTCTCCGTCTTTTCTTTCTTTTATTATCAATATACCACCTTAGTAACCATGTTTGACGGATGATTAGGACGAGTATCCCGACCCTCTTAAGAAATAGCGATGGCTTAGGCCGCAGGTTTAGATCTGCCGCCTAAGACTTTTCAACTCTATAAGCCGTGAGGGTCTCATAGAGACTTTTCTCCCTACGGATCGAGAGGATCTCGTAGGTGGGTTTTCTCCCTAGGAATCGTGGGGGTTCCTAAGTGTGGTTTTCTCTTATAAGTCATAAGGATCCTATAAGAGAATTTTTCCCTCTTACGGGTCGAGAGGACTCGCAAGCGGTTGTTTCCCTTCTCGTTGAAATTCGACTTTGGAGGGTGAGACCCATGAATAGTATGCAAGAGACCGTTTTGGATTGACTTGCAGTGTCCCATTGTTCAGGAAGCAAGTTTTTTAGTCCTTGCTGCCTGAGGCTTCATCTTGCAAATTGAGACGCAAATTCGATTTATTAAAGAAATCCCTTTTCTGAATGATTTGGGGGAATTTCCCCTCACCGTCGGATCTTTGATCCAAGGGCTTTTGTTTTACAGAAGAAAATCTTTTTATTTTAACAAGAGCAGAAATGATTTCTTTAGAACTTTGAATTTTGTTTAGCGCAAATGCTTCAGGGTATGACACGTGTCGCACAGCGCACAGTGCAGCGCAATTGTGTTAGCGTCTCTGCGCTGACGCGTGTCGTGTAGCACACGGCGCAGCGCAGCTGAAGCGTTGCTTCCTTTAATTTTGTCTGAAAAGGAGCTTTGCTCTGATTGGGTGCGCTGCTTTGGGCGTTGCGCTGATGCGTTTGCGTCCGACACGTGGCACGTTGCGCAGCGCAAACAATCTGAAGCGTCGCTTCATTAAATTAATTTTCAAGACAGAGCTTTGCTCTGACTGGGGGAAGACAAAGCGTTGCTTCGTCTCCCGCCTCGGAATTTGAACAGAAGTTCGCTCCGATTAGGGTGAACCGTCGTGACAACTTTTGGAAGTCGAAGAGGCACTTGATGCCTATAAATAGGACCTTTGGTCCCCCACAGGTACTTATCATCTTTCAGATTTTTTTTATTTTCAAAAACTTCAGAGCTTCGTTCTTGCTTTCAATATCTCCGGTGCTTTGCTCCCTTTTTTTTTAAAAAAGTTTTTAGAAAAACTTTTTAGGTAAAATCGATTCTCAATCAGCTGAGCTTTCGTCCAGGGGACTTTATCCTTGAACATATTTTGCTCTCTAGGACTTTAGTCTTTTAAGTATGTTATCGCTTTTCTATTGCTGACTTTCCCGTAATATTTCTTTCAGGCATAATGGCGGCGGTGCATCTATACAGTTTGCACGAGTTCATTACTTACGACGATATCCGCGCTCAGGGTCGTCAACAAAACCAGGAGTTTACAGACGCTGAATGTGCAGAAGTCATGGGTCGTCTGAACGCAAGCGGTGGTTGGCTGTTGCCTCGTCGTTCGGCCCTTTTGAAAGTCGTGTTGGGAGCCATATGGAGAGCGCTTCCGGGTCTTCATGAGGCCTTACCGCTCAATGCGCTGGATGATGCCGAAGACAAGGTGCATTCAGTGTACCTGACAGGGCTAATCTCAAAGAAACGGCGGAACAGCCTCATTGACATCCTACACCAAGTCTTCCAGCAGACGACGATAGTTGCCGCTTATCGAAGACCAGGGGGGCTTGCCGATGATATTAACACAGAGGAGCGCGAAAGACTGTGCATAAGAATAATTAAAAAGGCCAGAAGAACTCTGGATGGCCTTACTTTCGATTTCCTCAATCCGTGCCCCGGGTCTGAGGTTATACCGTTGTAATAATTTGAATAATGTTTCTTATTTATTGTTCTTATGATTATAAAAAGGAATTTCCTAGCAGTGTGAATGGAAACTCTCCCCCCTTTTTATTTCAGCTTGTCTTATTTCTCGTCCTGAGTCTTCTGCCTGTGCATAAATGAATGCGACACGAACGCCAGATCAAATGTAGATCAGATATTCTTTCTGTCATCTTCTTTTTATTGTCAGCAGGCTGTCTTAATAACCATGATTGATGGATATCTAAAACGAGTATTCTGACTTCCTTAAGAAATAGCGATGGCTTAGGCTGCAGGTTCAGGTCTACTGCCTAAGACTTTTCAACTCTATGAGCCGTGAGGGTCCCATAGAGGCTTTTCTCCCTACGGGTCGAGAGGATCCCATAGGTTGATTTTCTCCTTAGGAATCGTGAGGATTCCTAAGTGTGGTTTTCTCTTATAAGTCGTAAGGATCCTACAAGAGAATTTTTCCCTCTTACGAGTCGAGAGGATTCGTAAGCGGTTGTTTCCCTCCTTGTCGAAATTCGACTTTGGAGAGTGAGGCCCGTGAATAGTATGCAAAAGACCATTTTGGATTGACTTGCAGGGCCCCATGTTCAGGAAGCAAGCTTTTTAATCCTTGCTGCCCGAGACTTTATCTTGCAAGGTGGGACGAACCGGGAATTCTCTCACGGAGACAGTGGTGGCTCTGCGAGTTGACGCGGGTTGGGAGGCTCTCGTCACGGAGTGTTTGTATCCGTGAGTCGAGAAGTTTGCTAGGGATTATTTGTTTCCCAAGCGCCAAGGATTATTTGTTTCCTTGGGGTTTGAAACGAGTCGAGGATTCCTGCGGAGGCATTGGTGGCTCTGCAGGTCGACGCGGATCAGAAGGCTCTCGTCAAGGAGTGTTTGTATCCGTGAGTCGAGGGGTTTGCTAGGGATTATTTGTTTCCCAAGCGCCAAGGATTATTTATTTCCTTGGGGTTTGAAACGAGTCGAGGATTCCTACGGAGGCACTGATGGCTCTGCGGGTCGACGCGGATCAGAAGGCTCTCGTCAAGGAGTGTTTGTATCCATGAGTCGAGGAGTTTGCTAGGGATTATTTGTTTCCCAAGCGCCAAGGATTATTTGTTTCCTTGGGGTTTGAAACGAGTCGAGGATTCCTACGGAGGCACTGATGGCTCTGCGGGTCGACGCGGATCAGAAGGCTCTCGTCAAGGAGTGTTTGTATCCGTGAGTCGAGGAATTTGCTAGGGATTATTTGTTTCCCAAGCGCCAAGGATTATTTGTTTCCTTAGGGTTTGAAACGAGTCGAGGATTCCTACGGAGGCTCTGGTGGCTCTGCGGGTCGACGCGGATCAGAAGGCTCTCGTCAAGGAGTGTTTGTATCCGTGAGTCGAGGAATTTTGCTAGGGATTATTTGTTTCCCAAGCGCCAAGGATTATTTGTTTCCTTGGGGTTTGAAACGAGTCAAGGATTCCTACGGAGGCACTGATGGCTCTGCGGGTCGACGCGGATCAGAAGGCTCTCGTCAAGGAGTGTTTGTATCCGTGAGTCGAGGAATTTGCTAGGGATTATTTGTTTCCCAAGTGCCAAGGATTATTTGTTTCCTTGGGGTTTGAAACGAGTCGAGGATTCCTACGGAGGCTCTGGTGGCTCTGCGGGTCGACGCGGATCAGAAGGCTCTTGTCAAGGAGTGTTTGTATCCGTGAGTCGAGGAATTTTGCTAGGGATTATTTGTTTCCCAAGCGCCAAGGATTATTTGTTTCCTTGGGGTTTGAAACGAGTCGAGGATTCCCACGGGGGCTCTGGTGGCTCTGCGAGTCGACGCGGATCAGAAGGCTCTCGTCAAGGAGTGTTTGTATCCGTGAGTCGAGTAATTTTGCTGAAGTCACTGGCTTCTTCGGTTGAAATGAACCGTTGGGGTTTGGGGTTCGTCGTCTGATGGAGTCCGCTGGGAAAGTATGGTTCATTCTTTGTTTACGCCCTTAGATTGTATACAGGGATCGATGTGATCTTAACTGTAGGGCCAAAGTTTTATCATTTCTTCTTTTTATTTTATTTTATTTCCGCGATGCTCTATCATTTCAGCTTTTATATCGCGAAGGTCGCGATTGCCCAATCATTTCGGCTATTTTTCGCTGTGCTCAATCATTTCGGCTATTTATTTTATTTTTACTCGTTGCTTTTTATTACGAGTTGCCCAATCATTTCGGCTATTTTGCATGCATACATTTTACTTGCTGCTTTTTATTGCAAGTTGCCCCATCATTTCGGCTATTTCGTATGCATGGGCGGCCTACTGGCTTTTCGCTGTAAACCTAAAATTGGACACCGATTTCGGCATCAGCACCGCTGCAACTGGGATATTACCAGGAGCGAATCATCATCTGCCTCTGTCGATGTCGAACAAAGGTGGCTTAGCGACCAGGGTTAGGGTCCTGTTGGCTAATGCTTTCGACTTCATGAGCCGCAAGGGTTTCACGAAGTTATTTCTCCCTACAAGTCGTGAGGATCTTGTAGGTGTATTTTCTCCTTAGGACTCGTGAGGATTCCTAAGTGTTTGTTTCCTCTGTAAGTCGTAAGGATCCTACAGGAGGGTTTTCCCCTTGTAAGTCGAGAGGACTTATAAAGGTTGTTCATCATGCGAACATATCCCCAGTCTCGGATGAGACTTGATTAGGGAAATGTTTATTCGCGCCCATGGATTGTATACAAGGGTCAGTATTGAACCACTTGTAGGGCAATATCGAAGGTTATGGGGATTGCTTAAGCACAGGTTTAGGTCTCTGTAACTTAAGACTTTCAAATCCTATGAGCCGTGAGGGTCCCATAAGAGATTTCTCCTCGCGAGTCGTGAGGATCTCGCGAGTGTATTTTCTCCCTAGGAATCGTGGGGATCCCTAAGCGTGTTGCTCCCTTGTGAGTCGTAAGGATCTCACGTGGGTGGTTTCTCCCTACAAGGTCGAGGAGACCTTGTAAGTGTCCTTTAACGAGGTTGCGCCCTTTCGGGTTTTCACAAACATTTGCCGGTAGCCCTGCTGTTTTTACTCACGGAGCCCTTTCGGGTTTTCATCCGTGCCCTTTTTGCTTATGGACATACCGTTTTTTTTATTCTTTTTATTTTCTTTTTCTCTTTTTTTTTACGAGGTCGCGCCCTTTCGGGTTTTCACGAACACTCGCCGGTAGCCCTGCTGTTTTTACTCACGGAGCCCTTTCGGGTTTTCATCCGTGCCCTTTTTGCTTATGGACATACCGTTTTTATTTATTATATTTTTTTTATATATTTTTTTTTTTTACCTCGTCAGCCTAAGATGTTGCGGTAGCAGTTTAAAGACGTTTTTGTCTGCTATTAGTTTAAGGACATTTCGGTCCGTTGTTGAGAAGGTTGGCTATTTTTATAAAGCTTGAGCTTAGGAAGATAGCGAGCGGACATAGTCGTCGTCATCTATCATTGACCTAGGCTGTGGCTTATTAAGCGTAGTATCTCTTTAGGAAGCGACCGTTTATCGGTCTGAAAGGCCTTTCACCGTGTATGTCCATAAGTAGATAGGCTCCACCTTGGTAGACTTTGTCTATGATGTACGGACCTTCATAGTTTGGCTCGAATTTTCCCCGCTTGGTGCGATTGGGGATCATAGGCCTTTTGACCACTAGCACGAGTTCGCCTTGGCGGAATGTCCTCGGTCGGGTCAATCTTTCGTATGAGCGCGTCATCTTTGCTTTATAAGCTTCTAGATTTTGCTGTGCTATGAGCCGGATTTCGTCAAGGGCATCAAGCTCCTCAAGCCGAAGGTGAGCATTTTCTTCGTCTGTCAGCTCGTAGTGGACTGCCACTCGTAGAGAGGGTAATTCTATCTCGAGAGGGAGTACCGCTTCCGTCCCAAATACCAACGCGTACGGCGTTGTGTTTGTGGCCGTCTTAAATGTAGTTCGATACGCCCAAAGAGCCTCTTGCAGTCTTTCGTGCCAGTCTTTCTTATTTCGTGACACCGTTTTCTTCATGATCTTCGTCAAGGTCTTGTTGAAGGCCTCAGCCAGACCGTTAGCTCGCGGATTATAAACTGAGGAATATCTCCAGTCTATATTATGCTGTTGCGCAAAGCGACTGATCTTGTGGCTTCTGTAGGCTGGCCCGTTATCGGAGATGATCCGTCGCGGAGTTCCAAACCGATATATGACGTGCGTTTTGAAGAAGTGGAGGATATTTTCCGTCTTCACTTCCCTTAACGGTATCGCTTCTGCCCACTTAGAGAAGTAGTCAGTCGTCGCTAGTATGAAACGATGTCCCTTAGACGATGCTGGTTCGATGGGGCCAACTATATCAGTTCCCCACATTTCTAATGGCCAGCTAGCCACTGTCTGGTGTAGCGGATTTGGATGCTGGTGGATGAAGTCCCCATGAATTTGGCATGAGTGGCATTGCTTCGCATATTCGATGCAGTCCTTAATCATCGTGGGCCAGTAGTAGCCCATCCGTTTTATCTTCAACTTCATCTTAGGGCCTGCTTGATGAGAACCGCAGAGTCCGTCGTGAACTTCTTGGACGACTCTTTTCGCTTCGTCAGGTCCTAAGCATCTCAGCCACAAAGAATCAAATGACCTCTTGTACAGGGTATCGTTGACGAAGGCGGAAGACAGGGCTCGTTTTACGAGCTGATGTCTTGTGGACGCTTCTTCAGGCATTCAGTGGGTCTTGAAGTAATCTATGAAGATTTCTCTCCAATCTTTGGTGTTTTGCCAATCTTTTACTTGCATGGTTGTCTGCTCGTTCGCTCCTTTTTCTTCGGATGATTCCAAAGATATTTCTGCTGGGGTAAGCACTCGACGGCTTTGTGCCATGATTCTAACGTCATCGAGGTTCTCGTCAGCCAATTCTTTAGCAAGTTTGGCCAGTGCATCCGCTTTGCTGTTTTCCGCGCGTGGTATGCTCTCCAAAGTATAGGAGGGAATTTGGGTTAGCAGTTGTTGCACCTTTTCGCCTTATTTTACCAATTCCGGTTTGCATGTTTGGTAATCGCCGTTCACTTGACTGACGACTAGCTGGGAGTCCCCATATATGAGGAGGCTTTCGATTCCCATGTCGATGGCGATCTCGAGGCCTGCTATCAAAGCTTCATATTCAGCTTCATTATTCGTTCTCGGCTCTGTTAAGGAGAAGGCGAAGCGCATTATTCCTCCTTGTGGGGTCACGAAGATAAGGCCTACTCCCGATTTGATCATTGACGTACTTTGTTTGTGCTTCTTCATGGAAGATGCTCCATCGAAGTAAAGCTCCCAACGGGTATCACCACCGTCGATTGCGTCAAACGCATGCTTGTCTGGCAAGTCGCAATTCAGGGGAGAATCGGTAGGTATCGGGTACTCAGCAAGGAAGTCGGCTATGGCCTGACCCTTCACTGCCTTGAGGGGTCGATATGTTATCAAGAATTCCATTAAGAGCAGAGCCCATTTAGCGAGTCGTCCCGTCAATATGGCCTTTGACATTAGATATTTGAGAGGGTCCACCTTTGAAATGAGATGGACTTCATGCGCTAATGCATAATGTCTAAGTTTTGTTATTGCGAAGATCAACGCCAGGCAGTGTTTTTCAATGGGGGAGTAATTGCTTTCTGCGCCCAGCAGAACCCGACTTAAGTAGTAGAGTGCTCTTTCTTTCCCCTGGTCATTCTCTTGTGCCCATAATGCGCCTAAAGAACCTTCGAGGGCGGCCGTGTAAAGAATGAGAGGCTTTCCCTTAACTGGAGCAGCCAACACTGGAGGGTTTTGCAGATACTGCTTGATCTCGTCCAGTGCGCCTTGGCATTTGTAATCCCAAACGAATGGGGTTCCCTTCTTCATCAGGTGACTGTAAGGACGGCATTTTCCTGAAAGATTAGCGATAAACCGCCGAATGTATGCAAGCTTTCCTTGGAGAGATCGCAACTGTTTAAAAGTTCTTGGCGGAGGCATTTCCATGATCGCCTTGATTTTAGATGGATCTATCTCAATACCTCGGTGTCGGACGATGAATCCTAGGAATTTGCCCGAGGAAACCCCGAACGCACATTTTAAAGGATTCATCTTCAAATTGTATTGCCGAAGGCGTTGAAATACGGTCTTCAAATGCTCGAGATGTTCTTCGTATGACTTGCTTTTAACCACGAGATCGTCGATATAGCATTCGACGATTTCGTGTATAAGGTCGTCGAAGATTTTTGTCATGGCCCTCTGATAAGTAGCATCGGCGTTCTTTAAACCGAAGGGCATCACTTTATAACAGAATATTCCTAAAGGGGTCCTGAAGGCTGTGCGCTTCTGGTCTTCTGGATGCATTTTTATCTGGTTATACCCCGATGAGCCGTCCATGAAGGAGAAAACCTCATGAGTGGATGTATTGTCTATCATCAGTTCGGTGACTGGCACTGGGAAATCATCCTTCGGGCAAGCTTTATTAAGATCCCGGAAGTCTACGCATATGCACACTGTCCCATTTTTCTTCATCACCGGAACGATGTTGGCGATCCATTCAGGATATTGAACTTCCTGGATGAAGCCAGAGTCGATTAACTTTTTGACTTCAGCGTTGATGCTCATTTCGAGCTTGAGGCGCATTCTTCTCGGCGCTTGTTTAACTGGCTTGACACTCGGGGATATCGCCAGTCTATGTACAGCAACTTCTGGATCTAGTCCTGGCATCTCGGAATAATTCCATGCAAAGCAATCTTTATGCTGCACAAGGACGTCCTTTAACGCAGCCACCCTCTCTTCAGACAGCAGTTCGCTGACGAATGTCGGTCGCGGATCATTTACCGTCCCCAACTCGATTTTCTTGAGGTTATCTGCGGTGGTATGTATTCCATCCTCCAGTTCTTTCGGAGCTAGGGGAAATTCTGAGATTACCTCATCATTGCTGTTTTCGAGGCACCAAGGAAGGCTGTCCATTTTCTCGGGTTCTCCTTTTAGTATTGTTATCATGTGACAGGTACGAATTCGCTTCCAGTCCCAATGTGGAACTGTTTTTTCTTTCGTGGCCTTAGGCTCGTGCTTTTGCGGCTGCGTTACCCTCCAGTTGTCAGACAGAGCGAACTTGCCGAGCTGGTACTGATCTTCAACCCAATTTTTAAAGGTGAAGCAATCTTCGAGAGAATGACCTATCACTCGATGGTAAGAGCAATAGTCTGGGAGTGAGGCTTCGCCCGCTCGTTCGGGATGCTTAGATTCTGGCAATGTAAGCATTTGATGCTTTAGGGCAAGATCGAGTATCTTCTTTGTCTTTTCCCGAGGAAACGAGTATGCTCGACCCATTTTCTTCATGAGGGATTGGTCAATAACGCTCGATTCTCGTTTGCGTGGCTTCTTAGCCCTGCTTTGTTGCTGTTGAGCGCCTCTTCGGCCTTTCGACTTGTTTCTGCCTCCGCGTCGAGCCCTTTTTGTATCAGGTTGACATGGGGCAGCATCTTCGTCCTTTACTGCCTGTTGAAGGAGGCGCTGTGTTTTGGCTTTCTCATAGATCGCCATTTCACGATTGTGATCATCTCGGGCTTTTTGACCCGCTTCCCTTATAAGTTTGCCCATCTAGTCTTCAAATGATGGACTGTGCGGTTTTGTATCAGGAACTTTTGCTGGTTCAGGATTAGCGTTTTTCTCTTGAGCATCTGCTTCTTCATCGAAATTATGCACGACGTAACAGTCGCGGAGCAGCTCTCGTTTCCTAGAGCGAATGTATCCGAGCCCGATCGTTTCCAACCTCCCATTAGGTAGCTTGCGCTGAGTTCCGGGGACATTCCAAACCCTGTCATAGAATTTGGCCTTCCTAACGGTCTGTTCGAAAGGTATCCCCTGGCGTTCCAGTAGTCTCCTCAAGCCTTCCGTATAATATCGGGGTAGACGGATGGGCTGAAGTCTGTCCAGCGTTGGATCCGCACCGTGCCAAAGTTCTTTTTCCACCTTGTTTTCTTCGGAACGGTAGAATAGGATTGCCCTATCGCCTTTTCGTCCGGGAGGGATATAAAATGTCCGTAATTCTTCCACACTATCGTTGGCGAGCGCATCTAGTTCTTTATAATGTTCGAGCGGCACCATGGCTATCTGTAGACTTCGCTCTTCATCAGCAGAAGCTCGTATTGAAAGCCGAGCAGGGAATACAGCATGGACTTCGTCCTCTGAATCACTACCAAAGATCAGTGAAGGGGCGGATGGTCCCGGCTCGGTGTATTGGGGCGGACCCGAATAAATTATATCCTCTTCTTCCTCGGTATCACTGCCGAAGACAGGGATGGTTGCGTTAGTTTTGTTCTCCGGCCTGTGACACCTTTCCGTGTCTTCGAAACTCGGCAAGAAGTATTTGGCATCTTCATATTTGCGAACTTTATTCACGGAAAACGGATTCAATTCTCCGGCCACAGTGTACTCGAGGCCATCCCTACAATACTTCATGCACTGATGCTGTGTAGAAGGGATGATATTGTACTCGTGTAGCCATGGTCGGCCGAGCAGAGCATTGTAGCACGTCTTGGCGTCTATAACATGGAATTTGATGTCTGTGACGAGCAACCCGAAGCGTAGCGTCAATATCATAGATCCAAGAGTTTTTGATGATTGGGAGTCGAATCCGGAGATGGTGATTTTGTCTCGGGCGAGGTGTTGGACACTCATGCAAATTTCCTTTAACACTCGCACATTGAGCAAATTAACAGACGATCCGTTATCGACCAAGATTTTACCTATCTTTATGTCATGGCAGTATCCTGAGACATAAAGGGGACGATTGTGGTCGCATGTCCCGAGGAGGAGGTCTTCATCACCAAAAGCAACGTCGGCCGTGTGCACCTCTTCTAATTCGTCCTTCATCTTTTCTTCGGCTAGGAAGGCTTGGAACTGGTCCGGATCTTGTAGCGCCTTAATCAAAGAATCTCTCGCCTCCTTTGATAACAAAAGGGCGTCGAGAATGCTGAGCTGTGAGGGCAGCTTTCTCAGATGTGCCAAGACGTTGTAATCCACCTTATTCTTCTTCGGCGGGTTGTTGGCGTTTAGCTCTTCCAGAACTTGGTCATCTAAGACGATATCTTCAGAAACATTTTCTTTCCCTTTATCTTTTCTGCTCAAGGGTCCGAGGTTCTTTTCAGGCAGCGTCCGATTCCGCAGCCGGATATTTTCGCAGACCATTGGCTCTTCTTCTTTTCCCGAGGTTGACTCTTTAAAGAGAGGGGCAAGTTCCAGCTCCTCATCAGAGTCGCTCCCAAATGTAGGCACTTGTGACCCGCCAGTGTTAACCATGTGACAATTGCCGGCAGTTCTTTCAAGCTCTTCGGTCGTATTTCTTTGCTCCCGACGAATTTTACGTTTTTCCCGTTTAAAGCATTGTCGATTAGCGACGTATCCTTGCCACCATCTATTGAAAGCTTTGCACTCTTGAGTGGGATGCGAGACCTTCTGATGATATAAGCAATATGAGGGGTGCATTTCCATTACACCTGTAATTTTTCCTTCAGAGGATGGTAGCTTCATGCCCATTGATATGGCCTTAGCAAACCTCTTCTTTATCTTGAATTGGCTTTTGTCGGCGGTGGAGGCATTTTGCTCCAGCGGGATCATCTCAGCTCTTTCCTCAAGTCGCTGGCGCTTGGCCCTTTCGAATATAGCTGTCTCGCGTTCTCGATCAACTTTACTTTTCAATCGAGCTTCATTAAGGAACGCATCAATCAATTCGACTGATAACTCCGGAACTCTTGACTCGGTATCTGCCCCCAGCGTTTTAGTGCCGGAAGTCTCTTCATCGTTCGTGATCGAATGGGAGATCATATGACAGCTCGCCACATATTCCTCGGATTCATCCGATGAACTTTCTCCCTCATCTTCTTTTTGAAAGACGTGATCAAGGAAATCTTGGAGCGTAATGGGAGTCCGCGCCTTTTGGTTGTATTCATCCAGCACGTCAATTTGCTTTTGTAAGTCCGTGCGCTTGTCGCTAGGCTCCACGGGCTTCTTTGATTTCTTCCTCTTCTTTTTCGAAGATTTTGACGGCTGGCTATGAACGCTTGAACCACCACCATCGGTCTTTGGAGTCGGACGTGGCTTTAACATCCCCTCAATGACCTGCGGTTCCAAGGGGTTCTTCCACTTGACCACTGGACATGTCTGAAGATCGTTTAGCATCCTCTTTGTCTTGGCTGATAATACGACCTCCCAAGGAGCTTCCTCAATGACGGAGCATGTTGCCCCCGACGTGTTCGTCCCCTTAGAGGTGTGGGGCTGCGGGGGATTCACCTTCCATTTGTCAGATAGCGCAAATTTGCCCTGACGGTATTGGTTCTCAAGCCAATTTTTGAAAACGTAGCAATCCTCGATGGGATGGCCCAGCACTCGATGGTAAGGGCAGTAATTGGGCTCGTTGACGTCGTTCGGTTGCAACGGACGTTTTGGATCTGGCAAATTTATGAGTTTGTTACGCAACGCCATCTCGAATAGCCTCCTTGTTTTATCGCGGGGGAAGGAATAAGGGCGTCCCATCCTATCCTCAAGGGGTACGTACGGGCGCGTATTGTTTGGACGAGCAACCGGCTTCGAGTCGCTCGGTTGTTGTTGAGTATTAGCGACAATGATCGCTTTTCCCTTTCCTTTGTCGTTTCGGGAGTCCGGCTTTGGGAGAGGGGGTTTATGGCCCATCTGGTCCATCTGCGCTAGTTTGTCGATCAAAGCCTGGAAGGTAGTCGGCCTGAAGAACATCATGAACTGTGAGATGGTTGCTTGTGGATCAAGGGTTCCAACAAACATTCCCACCGCAGGAGCTTCTTCTATGCGCTGTTCGCACTTCGACCATAGATTACGCTACCGTATAGCGTACTGAACCCATGTCTCGCCGGGTTTTACCCTGGCGTTAATCAGTGCCGTCATCGGGGTACGTTCACTGGCACTTGCAAAACGTTGGGTAAACAACAGCTCCATCTCCGTAAAGGTTTTAATAGAGTAATTGGGGAGCTCAGAATACCATTCGAACGCCGTATCTGATAAGCTTCCAACAAATTGGCGAAGCAACAACTTGTCATCGCCGCCGGTGTTGCCGCAGAGCGCTCTGAACTGGGCGACATGCTGATGAGGATTGCCCGTCCCCTTGTAGACATGGAACTTAGGGATTGTATATCCCGTCGGGTACTTAATTTGATCGTACCAACCCGGATATGGCCACCCTGTCTTTACGACCTGACCGGCTGCTTCAGTCGCCTGATGCACCCGTATTTGCCGGGCGATGTATTCATCCAAATCAGCTTTCGATATAGTATCCTCTTTAGCTGCGGATAAAGCCGGTGGCGGATTTGATGTCTCTCCCCTATCGTCTTCAAGAATGATCGGGAGATCTCCAGCAGGTGGATCTTGTTGAATCATCATACCCACCATATCCTGGAACAGGAGGGCCATTTTCTTTATGTTGGCTGCCTGCTCCGCAGCTTCTTTATCTTTCTTTTCTAGTACGCGCCGAAGGAATTCGGCGTCCGTTTTTTGTTCTTGACGCTCTTCTGAAGAGGTTACAAGGCTTTCGTTTGGCCCTGTAAGTGCAGCCATAGCGCTCATCATCTCCTGGAGCTTCTGTTGCTGCTCCTGAGCCTTGGTCACTGACCGTGTAAGCGGTCTATGACCCGTGGACGTACGGCTGTCCTCTTTTCCCGATGTCATGTAAATCGTATGAACTGTTATGCCCCCTGACTTGGGGCGTTTAGTTTCACCATTTTTAACTTTTGCCGCTGACACGGGAGTCTTCTCTGGCCTCCTTCTTTTGTGGGTCATTGAGGTGGAAGGGGCCATTGAAGGGGGCACCCTAGCAGCTGCTGTCCCCTGCTGTTTAATGGGATAATCCTTGTCTTTTGCCACCTTCACCTTTTTTGGCGACGAAAGTGACCTGGGTCAATCACAGAGTCTTGAACCCTTCGCCAAACTTTATAAATACTTGAAGACAGTCGTTGAGGGGGCTGTTCTTGTTTTGTTTCTGGAGCTCTCTCCACAGGCGGAGGAGATCTTTTCAGTGTAGCGGTTGGAGAATTCTTACGTACCCTCCTCAGCAGTTCAAAGCTGTTCCCAGTTGGAACAGCAGCGTTGACCTCCGCCATCGGAGCAGGTGGAGTTAGCCCTGAGGGGGAGTTGCCCCTTGCCTTCCTCACTCGTTGCCAATGGCGACGTCGAGCACGACGAGCCGTTGGGATTGGCTCGGAGATAGAGATAACTTCTTTTTGCCCCCTGTCTGAATGAGGCACCGCCGGTGTTAACCTTTTAAAAACTGAGGTTGTTCCTTACGGGGTAATATCCAATCTGTCAAAGACAGACCTTCGTGTAGGGGCAGGAACGGGAATCGTCAGTCTTAAAAAGACTGACTCTTTGACAGGGGAAGCCGCCTTGACGACTTCTGGAGTAGCAGTCATTGCCTTCCTTGGGACAGCCCGTTTAGAGTCCAGATCCAGCCTGGTGAAAACAGAGGCTGTCGGTTTGGTAGCGGGCGATCCGTTGACAGGGGCCGTCGCGGCAGTGAGTCGGTCGAAGACCGACTTCTTGTTCACCTCCGGTGCAGGTATCGGCACAGAGAAGCTTGTCGGTGGGATCATGGTCCCGAAGAATAAGCCAATGGTGGCTTGGGTCACCCGGTCTACTGGAAAAGTGAGGAAAGAGGCCGCTTGGGGCCCATATGCTACACCTCTAGGTGAGGTGGAGCATCCGTTGCAATGGTATTTCGCGCAGTTGGTGCAGTTGGAATCCATGGATGCTTGAGTTCTGCGCCAGACAAAAGACCAAATCTTAGCAACTTGAAATCCGAACGCAATCATTTAACAAACTGCGATTGGTTCGCGAAGACGACACACGAAGTGTGGAGTGGAAAGAGAAAGAGGTCCCACCGGGCATGCCAGAATCTGTTCCCCTCCGAATGGCGGCGCAGACTTGGGCGTCTTGCCTGAGATTCGGGGCAGATGCTATTTGGTTTTATCCGTCTACCTCTCCGAAGATGCCAAGTTGATTTCTGGTACCGTGTATCGGAGGTTTAGGCAGATGCGACCGATGTAGCAGACTTCGTCAGATTCCCCCTCAGGGTGAGGGGTTTTTGATTGTGGGGACGCTCTTCCCTGCAGGCGCAAGCCCCTGCAGTTAATTACGCTACCGCATCGCGGTAACAACTTTCTTCTTCTCCAGAATTTCACTTCGTGTCGTGTATGTTTGTTTTGTTTGTGGTTGCTCGTGGATTGTATACGGAGACTGAGTAATGCCGTCGCCCGTAGGACGTGGATTAGTCCAAATCCGTATTTACTTAGATTTGGGTTTGGTGTTTTTAGTTTAAGGATACATTAGTCGCGTTGCGGCTAAGATCAACTTAAACGTTCGTCAAGGATACGTTAGTCCTGTTTTGGACTAAGATCAACTTGACGTAGTGATCCATTTAATATATGGCCGTCGGGACTCATCACCTCTCTGACATCGTTAAAGGATTACAACGATGGATGTCAGAGGAGTTCAGAGATGTACCCTTGAACCGAAATTGATTTAGAGTTTTATCATTCATTTAAATGTCTAAGGATACGTTAGCCATATTTGGGGCTAAGATCAACTTAAAAGGGACCGTTTAGATCCGACAAAAGAGCATTTGGGCTTTATTGTGCCAATTTAGGGACGTGGTGGTCTATAGGTAGTTTAAGGACGTTGCGGTCCATGTTCCAGTTTAGGGACGTGGTGGTCCAATATTAGTTTAAGGACGTTTCGGTCCGATATTAGTTTAGGGACATCTCGGTCCGATATTAGTTTAAGGACGTTTCGGTCCGTCATTAGTTTAAGGACGTTTCGGTCCAATATTAGTTTAGGGACGTTTCGGTCCAGTGTTAGTTTAAGGACGTCTCGGTCCGTTATTAGTTTAGGGACGTTTCGGTCCAATATTAGTTTAAGGACGTCTCGGTCCAATGTTAGTTTAAGGACGTCTCGGTCCATGAGTTTAAGGACCCCGCAGTCCGTATCGATGTGGTCGTTGGGACCCGTCACCTCTCTGACGTCGTTGAAGGATTACAACGACAAGTGTCAGAGGAGTTCGGAGATGTACCCTCGAACCGGTAGTAAATTGATTTAGGAGAGCAGTCTTGCTCAGTCAATTTAATTTGAGGACTTACGGCCATGATTGGGCTAAGTCCAGTTGAAAAATATTCAACGCCTTTTATTTGTTTTTGGTCTGTTAGACCTGTGCTAGGGCTTGGCCCATTTTTAAATAATGCATTGCATTATTTTCTATTTTTTTGTTTGGGCTCTACTCATGAGAGATGCAGAGCATCAATTTATTCTGGGCTCTGCGAGGAATCTACTTTGTTTGGGCTCTGCCCCTTTTAAAATGCATAGCATTTTTATTATTTTGTTTGGGCTCTGCCCATTTATAAGTGATGCAGAGCATCAATTTAATTAGGCCTGCTTGGTCTTTTGACTTGGGCCTGGCCCTTTGAGAAATGCATTGCATTTATCAGGCGGTTTGCGCCAATTGCTGAGCGCAAGCGCTTGTGGTTAGGACACGTGTCATGCTCTAGTAAGCGCAAGCGCAACAGCGCAGTGCGCTACGCTAGTGCACTGCGCTGTTGCGCTGCTGACACGTGGCGCGCTCTGGTGAGTTGCGCCAATTCCAGAGAGCCAAGCTCTATTTCAAGAGCGTGTAGCACAAGTAGCTGACACGTGGCGCTCTCTCAAGAGCGCAACAGCGCAGTTTGGAAGTGCAAAGCACTAAGAATCTTTTAGATTCAAGAATAGGAGTGCAAAGCACTGTTTGATTCCTTGATCTAATTTAGATCAAAGAAAATAAGTTTTCCTTTTTTATTTCAAGAACCAGAGGTTCATAAAAAAGTGCAAAGCACTATTATTACTTATTGATATATTTATATTTTCTATTTAAAATTATTGATCTTGTTCTTAGATCAATAATCTGCCCATAAGAGAATTTTCCCTTTTCCCTCAAAGTTTCTTACCTTCTGTGGTTCTTGATGCGTTCTCAAGAGTTTTCTTCTCTTTCTTTTTTTTAGAAGGATCTTGATGCCTTTGAATTGAGGTCTAGGGTCCTTTTTATAGTGCCCATAAATTAGTTAAATTTGTTAAAGAGATCTTTCTCTGAGTGATTTGGCGAATTTTCCCCACCGTTGGATCTTTGATCCAAGGGCTTCTGCTTTGCAGAAGAAAATCTTCTTGTTTTAACAAGACAGAAAAGATTTCTTAAAATCTTAATTCAGTTTGGCTCAGATGCCCCAGCGCGTGACACGTGTCGCGCAGTGCACAGCGCAGCGCAACTGCGCTAGCGTATCTGCGCTGACACGTGTCGTGCAGCGCACAGCGCAGCGCAACTGCGCTAGCGCATCTGCGCTGACACGTGTCGCGCAGCGCACAGCGCAACTGCGCTAGCGCATCTGCGCTGACACGTGTCGAGCAGCGCAACAGAAGCGTTGCTTCCTTTAAATAGAGCTTTGCTCTGATTGGGCGCGCTGCCTTGGGCGCAGCGTTGATGCGGCTGCGCCAGACACGTGGCGCCTTGCGCTCAGCGCAGAGGATCTGAAGCGTTGCTTCATTTATTGAAACTTAGATTTTGGGAGAATTGGAAGCGTCGCTTCTCCTGAGATATCTTTTCATCTCCTTTTTTCAAGTCAAACTTGTATTCCCGAAATTCTATTTTCCCGGGCCTTGGAAATGATTTCATTATGCACAAAATCTTTTGCGCCTGGGTCTATATATATACCTCGAAGTTGAGCCTTTTCTTCTCTCATCTTCAGAGAACTTCTTCAATCATGGCTTGCAATCTCCCTCATTCCCGCCGACAACCATGGGAGGTGCCGATTCGGGACATTGTTCCCCGCTTTGCTGCGCGCTTGGTAGACTCCTCTCTTTCAGACGAGCAGTGCGATGCCGCCATGTACGAGCTTTCGACTCGTGTGGGGTCTCCTCTTCCTCCGAATTCCATTTGGCTTCGGATGATCCTTGCCTCGGTGCTCGCCGACATTCCCCCTCCTCCGGCGGAGATGTCCTCGGCAATACTTGGTGTGGCCGAGGATAAGATCGAGAGCTTTTTCGAAGCGCTCTTGATCACCAAAGCCCTGAGGGACTTCTCCTTTTACTTACTGAGCCAGATACGGGCTCGTCGGGTCGTTATCGCCACTTTTTCCCAGGAGTGCGGCGTCGACCGTTGGATGGCTACCCCTCGGGAAGATCGCCGCTTCGACGTGATGGAGAAAGCGGAGAGGGAGCTGAATAATCTTCTTTTTCTTTTTGTGAACCCTTGTCTCTCTGATCTCGTATTCGGTGATCTTTTTTAAATGTAATAACAATAAGAATAAATAAGTATTTTCCTTTTTAATCAAGTACTTCATTGTCTGTTAAGGGTTCTTTCATTTTAGCTCTCTGTTGTGCTTGTGCATCATATGATTCTAATTCGTTATTATCAAGTGCACGTAACTTTGCATGGATAAATTGCCTAGCCCCTTCTTCGCTGACACGTGTCGCGCAGCGCACAGCGCAGCGCGACTGCGCTAGCGCATCTGCGCAGACACGTGTCGCGCAGCGCACAGCACAGCGCAACTGCGCTAGCGCACTAGCGCACCTGCGCTGACACGTGTCGCGCAGCGCAGAGCGCAGCGCAACTATGCTAGCGCATCTACGCTGACACGTGTCGCACAGCGCAGCGCAACAGCGCAAGTGCATCTGCGCTGACACGCGTCGCGCAGCGCAGTGCATGCGCAACTGAAGCGTTGCTTCCTTTAAATAGAGCTTTGCTCTGATTGGGCGCGCCTTCTTGGGCGCTGCGCTGACGTATTAGCGCCTGACACGTGGTGCGTTGCGCCCGAGACTTGAAGCTGTTAGTGTATATGCCCTAGAGGCCATTACTGTATCATACTAGTTTGTATATTACTTAATGGAAGCTTGGGATATTCACCTTGTATGTACAATCTTGCTCAAAATAGTAGTATGCTACTTGGTTTGTTTCTACTTCAATGTGTACATGTGTTTATTTTAGTATATCGCCTATACATATTAGTGGAGCCCTTAGGATCTTTGCTTGATTACCAGCGATGTGATGGCAGTCACACTAGTGGGGCTGGGTAATCTATAAGCACATCCTTATGTAGGTCCCTAGTCGCAGGACTATCGAGACAGGGCATCGATACTCCGGAGTAGACTGGCGCATGCGCTTCTCATCCCAGTGTGGGAGACGGTCTGTCCCACAGCCGTCAGTACGTCGTACTTGAGATAGTATGCGGGTGCTCGTTAGGTTACGGGTACACTGGACAGGATTCGTCGGGAACTGACTAGTTGGTATTATGCCTATCGTCAGTTATCAGTTCCCAGGTGACATGAGTACAGCTTAGTCCGCTGACTTGACACTGTCACTTCGCCTCGAGTGTATTCCCACTGTACTTTGATCACTACCCTACCACGGCTCAAAGGAGTCGTGCAAACAGGTAGTGGTTGGGTGCAGTCCCGAAGCACTTGGAGGCAGTGACGGTTAGACAGGATTCGTCTCTCCCGGTATTGGGGGTTGACATCGCGCTGTGTCTAGGAGAGCCATTACACGAGTAGTCCCTGGCCAGGGCAATCGAGATATACTGGTAGGCTTCCAGTGTTATCTCAGGGTGTTTTGGGCTTCACTCCGACACGACTTGTATCGCTATTGGGGGACTGACGTTTACCGCCCCCTAGGCCCGCCATGCGATGTATCAGACGAACAGACCGAACTGTACGGAGAATGTCACATTCAGGCTCAGTAGGAGTTCAGATAGGTTTCGCCTCGTCGGTCTTCTTGTCGGCATTACCTGGGGACCGTTACGCACAGCTAGTGCCGCTTGCGGTCTGTGGTTAAACCCACTGCCAGCGTAGTGTCGAGTCTTTAGAGTCCCACACAGAAGGCTTTTCGCCTTTAGGCAAAAGAGTAGAGGTCGCATGGTTTTGCGACAGGTCGCATGGTTTTGCGACAGGGTTCGGTCACATCCGTGCACTTGTGCACGTACAGTGTCCGGACAGTTTGCACTAGCGGGCTTTAGTTTAAGCCAGATCCTAGTGTACGTATTGGGATTGGATTTATCCAGTTTGCATTCGTGTTCCTCGGAACGCGGATGCGGGTGTGTATGCACAGTTGACGGGGAGACAGAGGCAGCGGATTCTCATTAGGGTTGTTGACAGTTGACCGTTGACTATTGACTTTTTGCTCAACCCTAATGAGAATATGATATATGATTAACAATTATATTAATTAAGTATTATGGTGACATGGTTGTTAACTTGTTGACTTTGTTGACTTGTTGACTTTTGTTGACTTGTTGACTTTGTTGACCGGTTGACTAGGCTTGACTAGTTGACCATCATGATAACCATAGCCATCATTTCATGGCAAAGACTTTTGCTTGCTTGCTCATTTGTGCAAAATGAGTGCATGAAATGATATGGTTATGGTTGCTTCAACCATCACATAACACTTGATTGGTATGATGAGTTATCATTGTTTTGGATTATGAGAGGATAAAAGACAAAAAGAGAGGCTCATTCTCACTTGACCATTCTCTCTCTTGTTCTTGAGCTCTCTTGCTTTTGCTCTCACCCTCTTCCTCTTGCTCCCTCTCTTGACTCTATGGTTCACTTGTCTTATGAGTTGAGAATCAAGAACCATAGATAAAATCCCATACAGACTCTTCTCTACTCACTCTAGTTCATAAGGTTTAGCAAACCGAGTGAACTAGTTTCTTCAAAGTTCGAAGAAGGAGCCAAAGGTTGGAGCTTTCAGGTGGATCTATCTTCGGCGTAAGGAGACGACGGGAAGAAGCCGATCCGGACCACCATTGGAGCTTGAAGACGAAGGAGTTCAAGACAAGCAAGGTATAACCCCCTAACCGAGTAGTTAGCAACTCGTAGTTAGGTTGTTAGTTAGATGTTTAACCAAGATCCGGGTTATAAGTCCATGTTACCACCTCTATAAAAATCGTTTTTTATCAAATTCCGCATGCCCGTAAGTACCGGGAGAGATAGCATGGACTTACAGTGGTATCAGAGCCTAGTTAAACTCTATCTAACATGTTAGCAAGTAACTAGAAGATCGATCAAAGAAAAAGTCACGAAAACGAACCCGAGAATTTCAAGTTTCTGTCGATTTTTATTCTGTTCAAAAGTTGATTATTTTCATCTCTAAAATCGGCTCAGGCTTTTATTAGAATAACCACCAAATTTGGTCCAACGATCGAGTCAAAGCGCCGCGGAAACGCGGCGGGAGCACGCTCCCGCCGCGGATCCGCGGCCGAGTTGACTCGGCCGAGGTCCAAGTTTGGTGCAGTGTTATTCTGGGGTTGTTTTGGGATTTTTGGAATATATATTTTCTGCCTAGATTTTCCAGAACGAAAATTTTGTTTTTGGGGTCCCGAAAATCCGTATTTTTGATCGAACTTCTAAAAGACTTAAGCTAACGGGTTTTTCTGTAATGTGATATTTGTATTAAACGTCTGCTAATCGCTATATGTCGATTAGTGGGGTTATACAAATCTGTGATCTGTAATGTTGCTGGAATGTGTATATGAATATGTTGGATCGTCGCGGGTGAATAGCCGGGGGTTGTGAGACGAGAGTTTTCTTTTCTTTCAATTCATGTAAATTTGTAAATTGATGTAATAATTATTTGTATGGCCGCACAACCGGGTCGGGGTTGTAGCCGTCATTGTATAATTTCTTTTTACTGTTTTTGCTCCTAGGATAGACCCATGGAGGGGGTGCACAAACTACCGGGTATGCCGAAGTGCCGAGTGGCCTACTCATGGAGATGAGGGAGGTTGCTTCTCTTCGGGTACTTGGCGGGTAGTTTGCCGCACCCGTAGGGGTCTTGGGTGGGGTATTGGCTATTCACCGCGACCGTGTAATCTGTTTTTCGTTACAGGCTCGTGCGAATTACAGATTCCTAGTATATCCAATGTATTCATCTGTGATCTGAAATTTTTATCATTGCAGTATATCTATATATGATATTATTTAGGCGTTGCTTATGTTTTACAGCCGCGCTAGCCCAGCCCCCGCTCTGTCGTTAGTTAAGTAACCTAACGGGTAATGACGGGGCCCAGTGGCGAATGCGAATGGCATAAGCGTACGTCATATTTTGGTTGTTTTCTGCAATGGTAGGATTAAATGATGGGACGCATTAAAAGAACTAATGCAAGAATATCACGCATTAAAAGAACTAATGCAAGATAATAAACCAAGTTAAAGTCGTTGGAACACTTTCGAAAAACCACTCGGTTCTTTTCAAAACCAACTTTTAAATGCGGAGCTTGAGCCACTCCTTTTAAAAGCTATCTCGTTCCATCGACTATATCAAGTTCACTACGTTCACGGTTTCGCCAAAACCATTCGTAGCCCTCCGTCGTTTCACATGAATAGTCAATAGTATTCAAGCTGTGTTTGTTGGCCAAAGTCAAGGCATAGTGATTGGTAGCTATTGGGTATTCATGTGCAGCATAGATAGATGTGTTGGTTTGGAACAGTCGTACTGCCTTGTTGGCCAAAGTCAAGGGTAGGTGCGGGTGGATTCAAATTAACCTGGAGAATGATGGGTAGAACTTGACATGTGACTTATGATTTGTTGGCCAAAGTCATGGTCATAAAAGCATGGGGCAAAAATCCACATCGGGAGTTTCATAAGTACTGAAACTTGCTAGCGTTGCATACCATTTGGAGTGTGATGATTCTGGTAGGATTCCTTCAGTTTCATCACGCGATGATATTTGGATCCCGATCCTACTGTGAGTATATGCTACTCCTCGGGAAATTTCTCACTAAACGATCAATGCTATAAACCTAGTAGGTGCCTAGAAAGGTGTTAGCGGGGCTACGCCCCCAGGGAAAAGAGGTTCTTTAATTAAGGAACTTCGCGAAAGCGTTGGAAAACCTCCCTCGAAGTACCGACACTGGCCTGGTTGAACGGTTAAGCAAGTATTGTGCGGTGGGATTGATCCCGACTAATTCTTCCTTTATGGTTTGAGGAGGGATTCGAGAAACAGTGGGAGCCATCCTGTTTAGACAAACTAAAAACCACTCTAAACTTGCAAGAGCATCATGCTGAGTGTTTCTTCTTCTCTCTCCTAATTGCAGCGACCAATCGACATGACTGGACTTAAGTTACTTCTAGATAAAAACATACTGACAGGGCCAAACTACAAAGATTGGCTCAGGAATGTCAAAATGGCAATCACTTGCGACAAGCTGGGGTATCTTCTTACCACCAAAGCTCCCCCTGTCCCTGGTCCCACTTCCAGCGTCGCGGATAAGGAAATCCGCAAGACTTGGGAGATTGATAGCGTGAAGGCCAAGTGCCTCGTACTTGCCTCGATGAACAACGAACATCAGAGGAGGCACGAGAATATGGACCTGGAATCCATATTTCTTCATACAAAAGAACTCTATGGAGAGCAGTCTCGTATCGCAAGATACGAAGCGTCGAAAAAGTTATTTTCGGCAAGGATGGCCGTCGGATCATCAGTAGCCGACCACGTGCTAAAGATGATCGGCTACATTGAGGAGCTCACGGACCTAGGGACCACATTGGAGAGTGAGCTCTATACGGACATAGTTCTCCAGTCCCTTCCTTCCACTTACGCCCAGTTTATACTGAACTTCAACTTACAAGAAAAAGAGGTTGAACTTTCAGAGCTCCTCAACATGCTGAGGAGCGCAGAGGGCACCCTACAGAAAAGTAGGGAAACATCCACTTTGTTTGTAGGAGGATCATCTTCTTCTAAGTCCAAGGCGAAAGCCAAGGGAAAGAAGAAGAAAGCCCCCGCCAAACCAAGGGGCAGTGTTAGTAAAGTGGATACGAAGGGAAAAGCTAAAGCAACAAAGAAAGCGGGGAAGCTTGTGGATAAGGAAGAATGCTTCTATTGTCATAAGAAAGGACACTGGAAGAATGATTGCAGGGCTTGGAAAGCCTGAACACAGGAATTGAAGCAGGTTGCAGCTTCAGCTTCAGGTGTGTATATTATTGAAAATTGTCTTTCAATAAACTCTACTTCCTGGGTATTGGATACCGGATTAGGATCTCATATCTGTAATTCTTTGCAGGCGTTGAGAAACCGTAGGGTTTTGAAGGCAGGTGACATGACCCTCAGAGTTGCGAACGGAGCTAGCATGGATGCTAAAGCCGTGGGGGACTATCACCTGGGAATGTCAGATGGACATGTTTTGGTTTTGCGTAATTGCTTTTTTGTACCCAACGCAACTTGTAATATCATTTCTGTATCTTTAGTTTCTAAAGAAGGTTATGAATTTGCGTTTGTAAGCAATGTTGTAAACATTCACCTTAATCAAGTTCTGATTGGGTCAGGTACATTGAGTAATGGTATATACGTATTAAACCAACCACAGATTTTCAATGTCCAGAATACACACAAAAGAAAGTCTCCGGAAATAAATCAGACTTTCTTATGGCATTGTAGACTGGGTCACATCAATGAGAGAAGGTTGACTAAGTTACATACAGAAGGATATTTGAATCTGTTCGAATATCAATCGTATGCCACTTGTCAATCCTGTCTCAAAGGAAAGATGACAAAGACTCCGTTTACTGGACATGGAGTAAGAGCGAGCGAGCTCTTGGGACTCGTACACAGTGACGTGTGCGGTCCAATGTCTACACATGCGCAAAGCGGTTATTCTTACTTCATTACTTTTACGGATGACTTCTCAAGGTACGGTTATGTCTTCTTAATGAAACATAAGTCCGAAGCCTTTGAAAAATTCCAGGAGTATAAGAATGAAGTAGAAAAACAGACCGGCAAAAGTATCAAGGTTCTAAGATCGGATCGAGGTGGAGAATACTTGAGTGCCGAGTTCCTGGACTATTTAAAAGAGAATGGAATTCTCTCTCAGCTTACTCCTCCATACACTCCGCAACATAACGGTGTATCGGAGAGGCGGAACCGAACCCTATTGGATATGGTACGGTCCATGATGAGTAACGCTGAGTTACCGCGATCATTCTGGGGATATGCACTAGAATCAGCCGCATACCTTTTGAACCGAGTTCCTACTAAGACTGTGCCTACTACACCATATGAGATGTGGTGTGGGAAGAGACCCTATCTTAAGCACATTAAGACATGGGGATGTCCAGCTTTTGTCAAAAAGCAGCATGCGGACAAGCTCGAGGCACGCTCAGTACAATGCAAGTTTGTGGGATATCCAAAGAACTCCAAGGGATATTTCTTCTACTGTGAAGAGGAACAAAAAGTTCTTGTTTCTCGTCATGCCTACTTCTTGGAAACTGAGTTTTTGGAAAACCAGATAAGTGGGAGCACAGTAGAACTGGAAGAAATTCTAGAACTACGGACTATTACTGAAAGTTTAGTGGAACCAGAGGGTTCAAAAGAACAGGACATTCCTACGCCGCTCCGCAGAAGTAGTAGGCAGTCTCATCCGCCCGAGAGATACTACGGTTTTCTCATAGACGGGGATAGAGAGGATTGCATCATAGATTATGATGAGCCTACTAGCTTCCAGCAGGCCGTTCAGAGCGTTGACTCAGTAAAATGGTTGGATGCAATGCGGACCGAAATGGAGTCCATGTACACCAACAAAGTATGGACGTTGGACATTGCTCCAGACGGGGTAAAACCCGTAGGATGCAAGTGGATCTTCAAAAGGAAGATTGGTGTAGATGGACAGGTTGAGACCTATAAAGCTAGACTGGTAGCAAAGGGTTTTCGTCAAAGACCTGGCTTGGACTATGACGAAACCTTTTCTCCAGTAGCTATGCTGAAATCCATTCGGATCCTTCTTGCCATTGCTGCCTTCCACGATTATGAGATCTGGCAAATGGACGTAAAGACCGCTTTTCTAAATGGAAATTTAGAGGAGTGTGTCTATATGGACCAACCAGAGGGTTTCATTCAGAGGGGGAGCAGCGGAAAGGTGTGCAAGTTGCTTAAGTCCATCTACGGACTAAAGCAGGCATCGCGGAGTTGGAACATCTGTTTTGATGAGACGGTCAAGGAATTTGGCTTTATCAAAAATCCAGATGAACCATGCATCTATAGTAGATTTGTAGCGAGAACTGTAGTATTCCTCATTTTATACGTGGATGACATTCTCTTAATAGGAAATGACATTCCTATGCTACAATCTGTCAAGGGGTTCTTGTCACACAGGTTCTCCATGAAAGACCTGGGTGATGCCTCATACATCCTGGGGATCCGGATCCATCGTGATAGATCCAAGAGGATATTAGGACTTTCTCAGTCCAGGTAGATCGACACCGTACTGAAAAGATTCAGTATGGAAGATTCCAAGCGCGGTAACCTACCGGCTTGTCACGGGATCACCCTCTCTAAAGAGATGTCTCCCAAGACTGATTTGGACAGGGATCGCATGTCTATTATACCCTACGCTTCTGCGGTAAGCTCTATAATGTATGCGATGTTGTGTACCAGACCGGATGTAGCTTATGCACTGAGTGTGGTAAGCCGGTATCAGTCAAACCCTGGGGAGAAACACTGGATAGCGGTAAAGAACATTCTCAAGTACCTGAGAAGGACTAAGGAGATGTTCTTGGTGTATGGCGGAAAAGACCTCCAGATCGAGGCCTTTGTTAACTCCAGCTTCCAGAGTGACAAGGATGATTCCAAGTCCATGTCGGGTTTTGTCTTTACCCTCAATGGAGGGGCGGTGTGTTGGAAGAGTTCCAAACAAGAAACCGTTGCAGACTCGACGATGGAAGCGGAATACATCGCTGCATCTGATGCCGCAAAAGAAGCTGTCTGGATGAGGAAGTTCTTGAAAGAACTTCAGGTGGTTCCGTCCATTGTTGATCCAATACCTCTATATTGTGACAACAACGGGGCTATAGCTTTAGCGAAGGAACCCAGGTCCCATCAGAGATCTAGGCACATCTTGAGGCGGTATCACCTGATCAGGGAGATCGTGGATCGCCAGGAGATCGAGGTTCGGAGAGTCGCTTCAGAAGATAACACTGCAGATCTATTCACCAAGGCCCTGCCCCAGACTCAGTTCGAGCGGCTGATCGAGATGATAGGTCTTCGATACGCCAGTACATGGCCTTAGTGCAAGTGGGAGATTGTTAGTGTATATGCCCTAGAGGCCATTACTGTATCATACTAGTTTGTATATTACTTAATGGAAGCTTGGGATATTCACCTTGTATGTACAATCTTGCTCAAAATAGTAGTATGCTACTTGGTTTGTTTCTACTTCAATGTGTACATGTGTTTATTTTAGTATATCGCCTATACATATAAGTGGAGCCCTTAGGATCTTTGCTTGATTACCAGCGATGTGATGGCAGTCACACTAGTGGGGCTGGGTAATCTATAAGCACATCCTTATGCAGGTCCCTAGTCGCAGGACTATCGAGACAGGGCATCGATACTCCGGAGTAGACTGGCGCATGCGCTTCTCATCCCAGTGTGGGAGACGGTCTGTCCCACAGCCGTCAGTACGTCGTATTTGAGATAGTATGCGGGTGCTCGTTAGGTTACGGGTACATTGGACAGGACTCGTCGGGAACTGACTAGTTGGTATTATGCCTATCGTCAGTTATCAGTTCCCAGGTGACATGAGTACAGCTTAGTCCGCTGACTTGACACTGTCACTTCGCCTCGAGTGTGTTCCCACTATACTTTGATCACTACCCTACCACGGCTCAAAGGAGTCATGCAAACAGGTAGTGGTTGGGTGCAGTCCCGAAGCACTTAGAGGCAGTGACGGTTAGACAGGATTCGTCTCTCCCGGTATTGGGGGTTGACATCGCGCTGTGTCTAGGAGAGCCATTACACGAGTAGTCCCTGGCCAGGGCAATCGAGATATACTGGTAGGCTTCCAGTGTTATCTCAGGGTGTTTTGGGCTTCACTCCGACACAACTTGTACCGCTATTGGGGGACTGACGTTTACAGCCCCCTAGGCCCGCCAGGCGATGTATCAGACGAACAGACCGGACTGTACGGAGAATGTCACATTCAGGCTCAGTAGGAGTTCAGATGGGTTTCGCCTCGTCGGTCTTCTTGTCGGCATTACCTAGGGACCGTTACGCACAGCTAGTGCCGCTTGCGGTCTGTGGTTAAACCCACTGCCAGCGCAGTGTCGAGTCTTTAGAGTCCCACACAGAAGGCTTTTCGCCTTTAGGCAAAAGAGTAGAGGTCGCATGGTTTTACGACAGGTCGCATGGTTTTGCGACAGGGTTCGGTCACATCCGTGCACTTGTGCACGTACAGTGTCCGGACAGTTTGCACTAGCGGGCTTTGGTTTAAGCCAGATCCTAGTGTACTTATTGGGATTGGATTTATCCAGTTTGCATTCGTGTTCCTCGAAACGCGGATGCGGGTGTGTATGCACAGTTGACGGGGAGACAGAGGCAGCGGATTCTCATTAGGGTTGTTGACAGTTGACCGTTGACTATTGACTTTTTGCTCAACCCTAATGAGAATATGATATATGATTAACAATTATATTAATTAAGTATTATGGTGACATGGTTGTTGACTTGTTGGCTTTGTTGACTTGTTGACTTTTGTTGACTTGTTGACTTTGTTGACTGGTTGACTAGGCTTGACTAGTTGACCATCATGATAACCATAGCCATCATTTCATGGCAAAGACTTTTGCTTGCTTGCTCATTTGTGCAAAATGAGTGCATGAAATGATATGGTTACGGTTGCTTCAACCATCACATAACACTTGATTGGTATGATGAGTTATCATTGTTTTGGATTATGAGAGGGTGAAAGACAAAAAGAGAGGCTCATTCTCACTTGACCATTCTCTCTCTTGTTCTTGAGCTCTCTTGCTTTTGCTCTCACCCTCTTCCTCTTGCTCCCTCTCTTGACTCTTTGGTTCACTTGTCTCATGAGTTGAGAATCAAGAACCATAGATAAAATCCCATACAAACTCTTCTCTACTCACTCTAGTTCACAAGGTTTAGCAAACTGAGTGAACTAGTTTCTTCAAAGTTCGAAGAAGGAGCCAAAGGTTGGAGCTTTCAGGTGGATCTATCTTCGGCGTAAGGAGACGACGGGAAGAAGCCGATCCGGACCACCATTGGAGCTTGAAGACGAAGGAGTTCAAGACAAGCAAGGTATAACCCCCTAACCGAGTAGTTAGCAACTCGTAGTTAGGTTGTTAGTTAGATGTTTAACCAAGATCCGGGTTATAAGTCCATGTTACCACCTCTATAAAAATCGTTTTTTATCAAATTCCGCATGCCCGTAAGTACCGGGAGAGGTAGCATGGAATTACAGAAGCGTCGCTTCAAAATTTTGAATTTTGAATTTGAACAGAGCTTTGCTCTGATTGGGCGAAACAGAACTGTTTGTGCTTGTTGTTCGGATCCATCACATCTTACCGAAGAGTGTCCTTACACTGCATCTACTCAAGGACAAGATCAAGTCAATGCTGCCTTTCAGCAACGACAAAGAAATGATCCATACTCTTCAACATACAATCCGGGTTAGAAGAGCCACCCTAATTTCGCTTGGAACCAAAATCAACAATCCCAAGGAAACAACAATTTTCAAAGGGCTCCTCCTCCACAACAACAAGCACCTCCACAAACTCAATTTCAGCAACCTCTCCAACAGCAACCTTACCCTAATCAGATGAACAATTTTGTGCCCAACAATTTTGTTCCCCCTCAAAATGCTGTTAGCTCGCTCGAAAGAAGTCTAGAAGCATTCCTAAAGCAATCTGCACAGTCCACCGCTAGGATAGAGACTTCTGTTCAATCTTTGGTGCAAAACAGTGCCTCACACGATCAAAGCATCAAAGCTATTGAGGCACAAATTGCACAACTCAACGCAGCGTTTAAAGAGCGAGAGAAAGGAAAGCTTCCGTCTCAACCACTCCCAAATCCTGGTCACGCACATGTTGCACATGAGCAGCAAAATCATAACGTGAATGCTGTGACTACGTTGAGATCCAGAAAAATGCTGCAAAACAATGTGGGTATTCACCATGACACCTCTGCCGGTGGTTCTTCATCTTCCTCTTCTTCTTCGTTAGAGCCTATTCTCCATCCTTCACATGGCTCTACTTCTTCTAGCTCGAACGGACCCTCTTCTCACAACACGAACACATCTACACGGGGTTCCGTTCCAACTCAACAATCTGATCCGCAGAAATTGGACTCAACAACTTTTCAAAATGTTCCTTTTCCAAATCGGTTGAGATCCAATAAACCAACTCCACAGATGGAGAAGATTGTAGAGTTGTTCAAACAGGTTAGCATAAATATCCCTCTTTTGGATGCAATCCAACAAGTTCCTTCATATGCAAAAATCTTAAAGGACTTATGCACCAAAAAGAGGAAGTCACAGGTACCAAAGAAAGTTTTCATGGCTAGTGCTGTTAGTGATGCTCTTGTAAATTCTTTACCCCCAAAGCACAAGGACCCCGGTTGTCCTACTATTTCGATCACAATTGGGAACAAGACCATCAATAGAGCACTATTAGATCTTGGTGCTAGTGTCAATTTGCTACCTTATTCGGTGTACGAACAATTAGGCGTTGGAGAGCTTAAGCCCACTCATTGTACTCTCCAAATGGCCGACCGATCAATCACCCATCCTAGGGGAGAGTTGGAGGATGTGTTAATTAGAGTAGGGGATTTCATTTTCCCCGTGGACTTTATTGTTATGGATACACAGCCTGTCGCTAACCCCCGTAATCAAATTCCGGTGATACTTGGTCGACCATTCCTCGCGACTTCTAACGCGGTAATCAACTGTCGTAGTGGTTCAATGAATCTATCTTTTGGCAAGATGACAGTTGAACTTAACATTTTCAAGTTAGGAAGTCAGCCTTGCGAGCCTAATTCTAGCGTACTTGATGTGTGCTCGATCGATG
The DNA here is from genome assembly GCA_030015575.1 of Agapanthus africanus. NCBI lineage: Eukaryota > Viridiplantae > Streptophyta > Magnoliopsida > Asparagales > Amaryllidaceae > Agapanthus > Agapanthus africanus. The sequence continues at coordinate 16,453,187 of JASDDO010000014.1, forward strand.
AGATCGCGGAGGAGGACTGTGAGTTCGAGAATTTCATGTTTGATCACAGTAATATTGACGCCACTAGTGCGTTCCTCCTAGAATCCGACACAGCTTTCACGACGGACAATGATTATGAGTGCTTCACCTTTGTTGATGATCTTGAAGACTCTCCACTCGAGTTTGAGTCTTTTGCTTTTTCGGATGAGTTAGTTGAACCATCCGACTCGGTAGCGTACACTCAATTTGAACCTTTGATGGAATCCTTCGAGTTTGAAACAGTTACTCCATTGTTACCATCTATTGTTTCACCACCTAAACTCGAGCTAAAGCTTTTGCCGTCGCACCTAAAATATGCTTATCTAAGTGAAAATGAGACCTTACCAGTTATCATCTCGGCATCTCTAGCTCTTGAGCAAGAGAAGGCTCTTTTAACGGTCTTATACGATAATCGACAAGCTTTCGGCTGGTCTATGGCGGACATCAAGGGGATTAGTCCCCTCATAGTCGAACATCATATACACTTGATGGATGATGCCAAGCCGGCAAGGGATCCACAAAGACGCCTCAACCCCATCATGAAAGAGGCGGTCAAGAAGGAGATTATTAAGTGTCTTGATAGCGGTATTATTTACCCTATCTCGGATAGCCAATGGGTTAGCCCCATTCATGTCGTGCCAAAGAAATCGGGCATCACGGTCATCACCAATGAGGCAAATGAGTTAATTCCCACTCGCACCCAAACTGGGTGGCGAGTTTGCATCGACTACCGGAAACTCAATGCCGCGACAAGGAAGGACCACTTTCCTTTACCATTCATTGACCAAATGCTAGAACGATTAGCAGGGCACGAATTCTTCTGCTTTTTAGATGGCTATTCCGGTTATAATCAAGTCCCCATAGCCAAAGAGGATCAAGACAAGACTACATTTACTTGTCCCTTTGGCACTTTTGCTTATCGTCGCATGCCCTTTGGGTTATGCAATGCACCCGCTACATTTCAGCGGTGTATGATGGGGATCTTTTCGGACATGGTGGAGAAGTTTTTGGAAATCTTTATGGATGATTTCTCCATTTTTGGTGACTCCTTCGATGAGTGTTTACGACATCTTGACGCAGTTCTCACCCGCTGTAGGGAGAAGAACCTAACTTTGAATTGGGAGAAATGTCACTTTATGGTACGCGAAGGCATTGTCTTAGGACATGTCATCTCGCAAAACGGCATAGAGGTTGATAGAGCTAAAATCGAAGTCATTTCTAATCTTCCTCCTCCTAAATGCGTCAAAGATATCCGAGTTTTCCTTGGCCATGCCGGTTTTTATAGACGGTTCATTAAGGACTTTAGAAAGATTGCTAGACCCTTGACTCTCTTGTTGGCCAAGGACACTACTTTTGTTTTCGACTCAACTTGCATGGAAGCGTTTGAGTCTTTGAAACACTCACTCATTTCTGCGCCCATCCTTTCATCTCCAGACTGGACGCATCCCTTCGAAATTATGTGCGACGCATCAGATTTTGCCATTGGTGCTGTTCTTGGACAGCATATTAACAAGATGCCGCATGTAATTTACTACGCTAGCCGAACATTAAATGAGGCCCAATTAAACTACACAACAACAGAAAAAGAGTTTTTAGCGGTTGTGTTTGCCCTTGAAAAATTTCGGCCTTATTTAATCGGCTCTCCAGTTATAGTATACACGGATCACTCAGCTCTTCGCCACCTTTTTGCGAAGAAGGATGCTAAGTCTAGGCTAATACGTTGGATCCTTTTGCTGCAAGAATTTGACCTTGTTATAAGGGACAAAAAGGGATGTGAAAACGTAGTGGCCGATCACCTTTCACGACTTCCTTCTTCGCCTACTCTTGAACTTCCTATCACTGATGTTTTTCCCGATGAGCAGCTCTTGACCGTTTCTTGCGAACCATGGTTCGCCGATATTGTAAACTACTTAGCCACCGGCTTAATACCTAAAGATTGGTCGAAACAAGACAAACTACGATTTTTGTCCCAAGTAAAGTATTTTTACTGGGATGAACCTTATCTTTTTAAATATTGTTCCGACCAAATCATTCGTCGGTGTGTGCCAGAAAATGAGGTCAAGAGTGTGCTGTCTTTTTGCCACGATCAAGCATGTGGCGGGCACTTTGGCCCAAAGAAGACAGCCGAGAAAGTTTTGCAATGTGGCTTCTATTGGCCATGACTCTTCAAAGATGCATTCGAATACTGCAAAACTTTCTCCCGGTGCCAACACTTGGGCCGGATATCGCGGAGAAATGAAATGCCGCTCCAACCAATTTTGGTTGTAGATATTTTTGATGTTTGGGTATAGATTTTATGGGACCATTTCCTAACTCTTTTGGAAATGTGTATATTCTTTTGGCTGTTGACTATGTTTCAAAATGGGTCGAGGCTGTACCAAGTCGAACGAATAACAACAAGGTTGTCATTCGATTTCTAAAAGAACACATCTTTTCTCGATTTGGGCACCCTCGTGCGATAATAAGTGATAATGGTTCTCACTTTTGCAATAGGACTTTTGAGTCCTTAATGCGCAAATACTCTATCACCCATAAGCTGTCAACACCATATCATCCCCAAACATGTGGGCAAGCCGAGGTCTCGAATCGGAAAATTAAGCAAATCTTGGAGAAAACAGTTTCTAAAAAACGTAAAGATTGGTCACTCAAATTAATCGACGCGCTATGGGTTTTCCGTACTGCATACAAGACCGATCTTGGCATGTCTCCACACCGGCTTGTTTACGGGAAGGCTTGCCACCTTCCAGTAGAAATTGAGCATAAGGCATTTTGGGCCATTAAAGAGCTGAATTTATCTTTAGGAGATGCGGGCAGCAATCGAAAGCTGCAATTGAATGAATTGGAGAAGCTGCGGGATGAGGCATATGAAATGCCGTGATTGCCAAAAATCGAGCTAAGGTATTTCATGATAAAAACCTTTTGCGAAAGACATTTAAACCTGGTCAACAGGTTTTATTATATGATACTCGGTTACATTTTCATCCCGGCAAGCTCCGGTCCCGATGGAGAGGACCTTTTGTAGTCCGCACCGTTTATCCGCACGGTGCGGTTGATCTTGAGAATCCAGAAGACGGTACTTTATTCAAAGTAAATGGACATCGATTGAAACCGTTCTTCTCAGCGGACCATTCGGAGGAGCTCCTGCTTTTACAGGAGCCGATTTACACCGATTGATTTTCCTCCACCTTCACCCTCGAATTTTCATTTTTCCAAAACTTTATTTCAAATAAGTTTGGGGGTGTATATAATATGTAAATATAATAATAAGCAAGAACTCGCCGATATTATCAACCCACTTGGTGCAGCATGACAGTGAGGACACTGTCCATTGTAAGTTTGGGGGTATGTTCGGTAAGTTTTTCCTTTTGCATTCATATGTATATTTCTGCATTACATCTTTATATAAAAAATCATAAAAATTTGAAATTTTGAAATTTTTAAAAATAAAAAAAATTAGAAAAAGAAAAACACATAAAAATTGAAAAATTATAAAATTATAAAAATTAATGTATTCAATTCTGGTTAATTAACTTGAGTTTGATAAATATGTTAACTGGCTAGGAAAAACTAAATCTTAGACTTAGCAAATTAAAAACCCTAAAAATAACCTTTCTTAGAGTTTAACGATAGAAAGTATATGTCTTTATAGATTATTTAGAAATAGGCAAATTTTGGGTTCACTTCTTGGGCTAAGTCGAAACGAAGGAAAAGTATTAAAACTTTTATTAGAGTATAAGTTTGAAAAATAGTTCCTAGCTTAAGTCTAGATTCTGAAAACATGTACCCTACAAAATGCATAAACACGCACCTTGAAACTTGGATTAGTAGAAGAGACCTTGAAATACTCTTGTCTAAAGTCCTTAGCACAATGAAAATAAAAAGAAAATAAAAGTGAATAAAGAAAAAAATGGACACTGGTTTTTATGATTACTTAAGGCTGCAAAAATAGAAAAAATATTTAGCGAGGGTGCTTCATCACCTAGTGCCTTAGACCAACTGGTTTGGGAGTCACTGCTAAAAGCCTTGGGTGTTACAAGACTAGGAAGTATGCTTTAAAGTGCTAACGCATCTTGTAATCGGTTGTTGGTACCTCAAGAAGTATTAACAGTCGCATGAAGGATGTGAAAGCAAAAATTCACCAATTAATAAGTGCTTTGGACAATGGACGAGAGTACGATTGCTTGATTTGAATTTCCAAAGTGTAGGGGTGATATTTACACACACGTGGGGATATGTGATTAGAATTTAGATAAGAGAAAGGAATGAAGAATAGAACTTGTATCTTTAATAGAGTTGATAGAAATTCCTAAGTGGAGATAGAACCCTAGAAGGAAAACTTAAGAGATGCCAAAAGCTAGGTAATTCTACAGGATATATATAATCTTAAGTTAAATGATGAGGAAGTGTGAAGAATATGGGTGGATAATTTGTGGGTCGACGATAATAGATTTCCTTGTTAGAAAACCTAGTTAGAGAACAAAAGTCGAAAAACCAAATTGATTGGATTTTGTGGGTGTAATCTGCTGAAAACCCTCAGGAGACAACACTCCTCCTACTAGGGACACCTAGAGGTTTAACGGCTTGTTGCACGAGCTCAGTGCAATCGCGTTTCCCTGCGAAAGTGTGGCTAAGTTAGATTTTTATCGAGAATAAATAAAATAATAAGTTTGCTGGAGGGCGAGCAAATGATAAGTTTGGGGGTATTTGTTCATAACATAATATTGCATTTTGTATTCCCCATTCTTATGCATTTTACAATGAAAACAGGTGCTTTTGACCCATGTCTGCTACATGTTACAGGTTACAGGTTCTTGGCGCGAAAACAGTGAAAAATACAAAAGACGACACAAAAGAAGGATTTTTGACCAACAAATAGGAAGATCTTAGTAAAGCCCAGCAGAAGAACGGTTCACCATCAACAAGGCAACGCAAGATCCAAATTTGCGAGAAAAACGGTTAAAAGATCCCTTGCAAAGTGTTCACTGAAGATCTGGAATCACTGTAGAAGCCCAAATGGAAAAGGAACTAAAGAAATGAAAAGCCCAGAAGAACCTGAAGAAGCCCAGAAAAAAACCATCAAATGATCACACTAAAGGGCCGCGGAACCGCGGCCTAAGCGTGCCCATACCGCGGTTCCGCGGCCGTTTGAAGCCCTAATGCGCATAAAATTTTGCCAAAATTCTGTGGCGGCTATGGAAAGATTTTCTGGGGGTATATTTGTAATTGTAGACATGCGGATCAGCTGTAGCCCTAGGGTTTCTATGTCCTATAAATAGAACCCAAGTCCTTGTATTTCTTATGCCTCTACTCATGAATAAAACTCTGTTTTCTTGAAGTTAGAGCGCATCAACAGTAAGTAGGTTATTTTCCTTGCAGTAGTTGTAGTTTTTCATATCTGCTCTTATTTTCTCGCCTTAGTTTAAGTTAGTTAGTTTTTATTAAACTTGCAATAAATATTTTCTCTCTTTAATAAAATCATGTCTTTTTTCATCCCCTCAATGAGCGAGTAGTTTCCTCGCTTGTTAGGGTTAGGAATAGGGAAGGATTTGAGAGATGAAGATCTCTCATCTCTTTTCGTTGCCAAACTTTTATGAACATTAGAACTCCATGCATACCTTTTTATTCCGCTCCCTACGGCACTTTTACCCTCAAGGTAACGGTGATTCCGTAGTCTAAAGGCCCGGATTTGGAGGTTTTCCATAGAGGTTAGGGTAAAGATTAATAAAGGAAGGACAAGGATCTAGAGGAAGAATCAATCATCCCAATCATCCTAATCCCCTTTATAAATATTTACCATAACACTAATATGATAGATTTAATTAATGACAATGGAAAGAGATGTAGATCTTTGTTTACCAAATTTTCCCTAGACCTAATCCTAGCAAGTTTCTAATCCTAGTCTCATACAACTTCAATTTTTAGGTTTAATTATAAATCCAAACACCATTTGGAATTAACTCGTAAGAACTTAAAGGAGATTTACACATCCCTGTGGACCGACCCGTATTCACCGGCTAGCTTCATGCGACGCCGTTCTTGATTGCGGTAAATAATTTTTGATCGACAAATCCTCTCTTAATCACCTCCCGGGGCGTCAAAGAAGGTGCGTTGTCTTTCGACTGGTCCCAGAGTTGTTGAACTGAACCTGAGGGACTAGACAAGACCCGATCATTAAAAACCAGCCCGCCAGCGGCAGCGTGAGGAGAAATCAGCACCCGAATAGCCCCGAATTGAGTCGGGTCGGCGGCAGAAGCACCCACAAATCGCATAAGTCGCGGGAAGGGATAGGCGTCGTAAAACGTGGGCCTCTGATGCATAGCGAAAACCCCCAGCACATGCATTTCAACCCGGGAGGTGAAATAATGAAGCAAAAAGTTTACTACATCCACGCCGGGTGTAGAGGTATTAGCTGCGGTGCCCAACCTATGATAAAGGTGCGCCAAAGCCGGGATGCCGATGGCCAACCGCGTCCCCTCAGCAATACGATGAGCCAAGTAGATGACTGAGGCTCTCATGAAGCGGCGATCCATGGGGATAACGAACCAACTGAGCCAGACGCTGACAACCCCCACGAAGAACGTCTCTTCATCCATATCGGGTGCTGCAATGGACTCAAAAGACATCGGCGACATGATGGGGATATAGTATTGAGGTAGATCCGATTCAGTGGTCGGCAGCTTCTTCGGACCAAACCCAAAGGGGTCTTTAATGTCGGCGAACTTCGGGGCTGTCTTCGACAAGACGTCCTCGCGAAGGAAATGAGCAATGAAGCTCTTGAAAGTAACACCCTGCTCTTCGGGTTCGGTAAATGATCGGTCGAAGATACCTAGCGCCTTGATTAAACTGGGATGCTTGTGGCGAACGGCATTCTCAGCAGACAGGACGTCAATTCGGGCGGGCTCGGGTTAAAAAATGTACTCATTAGAAGGCAGCAATTCCTCATACAGACTACCCCTGATTGGCAACCCCGAAATGTCATAAAATTCTGCCAGAGAGATCGAGACCTCGCGATCTCCTAGAATGAAAGTGTTGGTGGGAAGATTCCATTGATTCAAAAACGCCTTGACCCACCAGACATGCGGGGACTTATAATGGAAGAGTGACGTGTATATTGCCTGATAAAGCCCGACTTTCTGCAGCCGCGCACGATGGGCAGAAAGGATGTAGCGAGCCCAGAGAAGGTAGCCCGTAGGGTGTCGAGGAGTGAGCCCTATCTTGTAGATTTGCCCCCACGGGTGGGCCTCACCTTGGCAAATACTCCGCCCCAAGATATCTATGGCCGGGATCGGATGGTTCGGAATACCGGTCGTCGAAGGCTCGAGCCTCCCCGTTGGAGTCCAGTTGGGCATTTCCACAGCAAAAACCGTTCTCGGAGGGTCCATCGGTAAGAATAGGAAAGTGGGCTCTGTCGGTACCGCGCAAAGGAAACTCCGGCGACCCTGAATAATATGACTATACCAAGATCCCCATTGAAGTAGGTTGGTGCAATTCGGGTCATGGGCCCGGATCATCGCCTTCGCTTCCTCATCAGATGGTGACTGAGGAAAAGCAGCCTCCGAGCGACAAAAGGGAAAGCATGGAACAGAAGCCATCGCACCTGAAATCCAATAAAAGAAGACCGTTAAAAGCAAAGTCAGCGATATATATCCTTGCATGAACATGAAGACTAGTTAAAGAAAGCAACGGTAGATTTTTCTGAGACCATTGGCTACAAAACACGTGGGCCCCACAGAATCAAGATGACGGCTCATTAATAATGAGACCAAGCAGTTATAATAAAATGGAGGAAATATCCTCATTAAATAAAGAATGAGATTCAAGTAACCCTATACATTCCCCCTAGAGGACAAATCTGTCTCGGGCTCTACAACAGATCCAACAGGATCAAAGAAATTAAATTCCCGCAGAAGACATCATTACAAAGCTCCTGTTTCATTAATTGCAGAAGGACAACCTCGGGTCAAGAGACCCTAAGGAGCCTCCATAAGAAGAAACTGAGTTCTTCACAGGAATTAAATTCCTTATTAAGAAAAGGGAATTAAATTCCCCAAAAAAAATCCTTTTCTATGAACAGAGTTAAACTCCATGGATCATCATATGAACCCTAAGAAATCTGCTGTTGGAGGTTAAAATGGTTTCGAAACTCGAAGAAAAATGGGTTCTTTGTTAATAAAAGGGTAAAAACCCTTGTTTCGGATTTAAAATCCAGAGGAATGTGAGAGTTCATCGTTCATTCGAGAGCATTACCTGAAGAGAAAGGTCCTTTCGAACAGAGTTAAACTCTGAGGGTCGTTTCAAGGCAGAGAACTAAGCTCTGGAAGAAGAGAATTAAATTCTCAGAAAAAGTTTGCAAGGAAGAAGATGAGCAAAGTGGAGGCGTCTCTGAAATGACCCCAATATTTATAGGAGGTGATAGAAACGTTTCATCTCCCCAAATCCCTAGAGGAATCCAACGGCCACAAAAGGTGACAGCGTTGCACTCACGTGCAGACACGTGAAAACAACGCTGTGGGGGCATTTGTTTCCTGATTTAAAATCAGGAAAGCCTACGGAAGAGGCTTCAGAAAAGGGTCACATGCTCACACGTGACCAGTAGTCACGTGTTGGCACGTGACATCTAAAAGCATCGGCAAGGCAGATTCAGTTTCCCGACTATATCAAAGAAAAGGGCTTCAGAAAGGGTCAAGTGTTCCCACGTGAGCAGGGTCACGTGTCGGCACGTGACATTTAAAAGCAGCGGCAAAGGCACAACAGTTCTCTGATTAAATCAAGAAAAAGGCTCCAGACGAGGGTCACGTGCTCACACGTGACCAGGAATCACGTGGTGGCACGTGACAGCTAAGCAGCGACCAGAAGGCAGAGCGCAGAAAGAAAGAAGAGGGCTCGTTCCAAGGGGTCACGTGCCCACACGTGACCAGGGGTCACGTGGCCACACGTGACCGGCTTTCAAAGCCTATCTGTTAACAGAATTAAATTCTGAGAAAAGACCTCTTAAATCTTTCCAAAGCAACCGATTGAATTAAAAATTTAAAGGGTGATTAAATATCATCTATTTATGGAAAAAGCCTGAACTTGGAAAGATTTCCCCTTAAAATCTAACCGAAATAACAAAGGAGAATCTCTGGATTTAAAATCCAATGGTGAATAAAATTCACCTAATAATCTAAAGGTCCAAAACGAATGGTGAATACAAATCAAATCTCTCAATGAAAGATTCATCAAAAACTAATTGACTCGGCTGCTTCTCCTATAAATAGGAGCCAAGAGACGCACAGAGAGACATATAGAGAGAGATATAGAGGCAGAAAGGAATCGAGACATAAAAAAAGTCTTGATACTTTAGAGAAATTTGGATCTTCTGCAAAAGAAAACCCTAGGTAAGAAAGGGAAGGCTTTTTGAAAGGAAAAGAGAATTTAATTCTCAACAGAGTTTAACTCTGATATAAAAACAGAGGAACATAGTTCTCTCTTTGGTGGAGGATCTGTAAAGTGCACATCTCCCCTTAAGTTGAGAATTTAATTCTCAATGGGTTGAGATCCTGCCATGCAGATCCAAAGCATAGAGAGAGAATGGAAGCCTGAGAATTTAATTCTCACAGAACTATAGGAATTTAATTCCTTTAAAATAAAATTAGGGTTTAACCCTATGTTGTGGGAATTTAATTCCTTCAGAATAAATAGAATTAGGGTTTAACCCTAGTTAAGAACTTAGTTCTGTTAAAATAACAGGAATTTAATTCCCTTAAGAAAGAAGAGATTAGGGTTTCACCCTATGACAGAATCTCAATCCTCAGAATAATTCTTTAACAGAGAGTGGGAATTTAATTCCTTAAAGCTTTTATTAGGGTTTAACCCTATAACAGAATTCAGTTCTTCACGTATATGAGGAATTTAATTTCTACAGAAAATTCAGAGTTCAACTCTATCCCAGAATATAAATCTTCAAAAGGAAATAGAAATTTAATTCCTCTAAAATTATTGTTAGGGTTCAACCCTACGAGAGATTTAATTCTTGAAAGGAATTAACAGATCTTCTAAAAAACATACTTATAGGCAGTGTCACGTGTCACCACGTGACCCCCGAAAAGATCCATAGAAAAGGCCCTTTTGAGGCAGTGCCTCACGTGACCCACGTGACCCTTGGCAGAAGCTTTAACATACAAGCATTTGAATGCCCGTCACGTGATGGCATGTGATGCTCTAAAAGATGCAATATTCTCAGCAGAACAAATGAAGGGAGGGCACCCACACGTGTTACCACGTGACCCCTCTTGCCTTAGTGTTTAACACTAAATTGGAACCCCTGAATCCAGTGTTAAAACACTGTTTGGCCTTAGTGTTCAACACTAATCAAAGAACTTTATTTGCAGTGTTTAACACTGAATTTCTTAGTGTTCAACACTAATTTGAAGCCTCTGCTGCTAGTGTTTGACACCGATTCGCTCTAGTGTTTAACACTAATTTGGAATCCCTGTTGCTGGTGTTTAACACCAACTGTCTTTTAGTGTTAAAACAATAACTTGATCCCAGTGTTCAATGTTGTTGAATTAACGTTAGCTCAATTGGCTAAATGGCCAGAGGCAAAGCCTCTTCTTCAATGGACCAACAGGAAGCCAATATTCCAAACATGATTGGACTTAGCCCAAGATGGCCATAAGTCCTCAATTCAGACTTAACTGGGCTAATGGGCTCATAACATAATTAATTGGTCTTGATCCCAAACTGGGCCGAAGACTATTTAATCCACCCCGGTTTAAGGGTACATCTCTTCACTCCTTTGATACGTGGCGTTGTAATTCCTCAACGTCTTCAAAGAGGTGACGGGTCCTGATGACCACACATTGACAACGGACTGTGGGGTCCTTAAACCCATGGACTATAAGTTCCTTAACCTTGACCGAGATGTCTTAAAACTAACAACGGACTGCGGGGTCCTTAAACCCATGGACTATGAGGTCCTTAATCTTGACCGAGATGTCTTAAAACTAACAACGGACTGTGGGGTCCTTAAACCCATGGACTATGAGGTCCTTAACCTTGACCGCAATGTCCTAAAACTAACATTGGACCGCAATGTCCTTAAACTACCCACGGACCGCAATGTCCTTAAACTACCTACCGACCGCAACGTCACTAAACTAAACAACAGAGCCCCCCTTTTATTGCTCTCTTGTTGGATCTGAACGATCCCGTTAAGTTGATCTTAGTCTAAAAACTAGACTAACGTATCCTTAACAAACGTTTAAGTCGATCTTAGGCTCAAATGAAGCTAACGTATCTTTAAACCCAAACCCCCAACCCAAATCTAAGATAATACGGATTTAGACTAGTCCACGCCCTACGGGCGACGACATAACTCAGTCTCCGTATACAATCCACGGGCAACAAAACACAAAACAAACACACACGACACGAAGTGACCATCTGGAGAAGGAGAAAGTGGTTACCGCAATGCGGTAGCGTAATTAACTGCAGGGGCTTGCGCCTGCAGGGAAGAGCGTCCCTACAATCAAAAACCCCTCAAGCGAGGGGGAATCTGACAAAGTCTGCTACATCGAACGCATCCGTCTAAACCTTCGATACATGGTGCCATAAATCAACTTGGTATCTTCGGAGAGGTGGACGGATAGCGCCAATTAGCATCTGCCCCGAATTTCAGGCAAGACGCCCAGTCGCGCCGTCCTTCGAAGGGGAACAGGGGGCATGATTGTGCACACGATGACATGGCTTCCGAGAAAGAGGAAAACCGTGCTTCCGTAGGTCTTCGACCACTCACTCGGTCGTTGACAAAAGCTCAGGAGCAGCAACAAAAGTTCCAAGAAATACTGATGAAAATGTCAGCACTCACCGAGCAGAAAGAAAGCCGGGAATCAACGTCTCAGCAGCGCCAGGAACAAGAGACTGACACCGAGTTCTTGCGAAGGGTGCTAGAAAAGAAGGATAAGGAGGCCGCGGAACATGCCGCTAATATAAAACAGATGGCGCTTCTGTTCCAAGACATGGTTGGGATGATGATCAAGCTGGAACCTCCAGCCGAAGACCCTCCGATAATCATCGAAGACGACAGAGGGGAAACGTCAAACCCTCCTCCGGCCATCTCAGCAGCTCAAGAAAAGAAAATTTCCAAGGCTTCCCTTGATGACTACATAGCTCAACAAATACGAGTTCATCAAACGAGTGAAGCGGCAGGCCAAGTCGTCAGAACTGGGCGACCTTATCCAGGCTGGTATGATAAAATCAAGTACCCGCCAGGATATACGATCCCTAAGTTCGATGTGTATAAGGGGACGGGCAATCCACACCAGCACGTCGCTCAATTCAGAGCTTTGTGCGGTAATACTGGAGGCGACGACAAACTGCTGCTTCGCCAGTTTGTTGGCAGCTTGTCGGAGACGGCATTTGAATGGTACTCCGAAATCCCAAATGATTCTGTCAAAACATTCATGGAGATGGAATTACTATTCACATAGTGGTTCGCAAACGCAAGCGAGCACACCATAATCACGGCATTAATCAATGCCAGGATGAAGCCAGGAGAGACCTGGGTTCAATACGCAATTCGGCGGCGGAACCTATGGTCAAAATGCGAACAACGCATATAAGAAGCTCCTGCCGTGGGCATGTTCGTAGGGACCCTTGATCCTCAGGCAACTATATCCCAGTTTATGATGTTCTTCAAGCCGACCACCTTTCAGGTCTTGATTGACAAGGTGGCCCAAATGGTCCAGATGGTCCATAGGCCGTCCTCTTCAAAAATGGATCTCCGGAATGAAAATGGCAAAAGGAAAGCGACCTTCATTGCCAATGTGTAGCAACAACTGAGTGACCCGAAACCGGTTGCTCTCCAGAGCAACACACGCCGATCCCTCGAAGAGAAGTTGAGACGTCCTTACTCGTTTCCCCATGATAAAACGAGGAGACTGTTAGAACTGGCAGTGCGCAACAGGCTCATCACTCTGCCGGAGCCGAGACGCCCACTGCAGCGTGGTGACTTCAACAATCCCAACTACTGCCCCTACCACAGAGTAATGGGCCACCCAATCGAAGATTGCTACGTCTTCGAAAACCAGGTTGAGGACCAGTACCAACAGGGCAAGTTCGCACTGTCCGAAAACTGGAAGGTAAACCCGCCACAGCAGCACGCTCCTAAAAAGGTGGATACGCCGGGGGCATCATGCTCATTTGTAGAGGAAGCTCAGTGGGAAGTTGTCCTTTCAGCTAAAACTAAGAGAATGCTGAAGGATCTTCAAGTATGTCCGGCGATCAAATGGAAAAGCCCGCTAAAGCCCGAGATCATTGAGGGGATGTTTAAACTGCACTCAACACCGAAAGCTGGTAACGATTGGCAAAACACCCAGATCAAGCCTTCAAATTCTTCGAAGAAAAAGAAGAAGACCAAGAAGCCCGTACAGCCTGATAACGAGCGTACGTACCTGCAAAAATACATCGATGTGCTGGAGAAGTACAACCAGAAGGTGCGGACCCCAGTCACTCTCGAAGATTTCTGAACCACATTCTTGAGAATGGAGACAGTGACAGTGATGAGGGGAACAACTCGTAAGAAGAATCCGAGGATTATGTAGCGAGCTGCCACATGGTTTCTCACTCGTCGTTAAAAGACGAAGAAACTCCCTCGGTGTCGGAAAGCAATGCAGAGGAACTGGGGGCAAGACCGACGTCAAAATCCATGGAGCCTTCAGACGACTTGATTGACAGGCTGCTAAACGACGCCTTTCAAAATAGCAAAGCTGACCGAGAACGTAAAACGGCCATATACAAAAAGGCCAAGCGTCGGCGCCAGGATAAAGAAACCGCGGCAAAGAAGAGTCACAAAGTACTCTAAGCAGATCGAAGCACACCTGTGGCGGACAAAAGCAGGTTTAAGACGGGGAAATGGTTCGCCAAAGCCCTGTCAATGGGAATGAAGCCGCCACCTTTCAATGGAAATACCCCTGGGAGCACGCGCCTCGAAGAAACGGACGTACATCTGAACTACTGCTTATACCATCGGAAGGTTACTCACCCTACCTAAGAGTGCGATGCCTTCATGAAGTGGTGGTAAGGATACGTTGCTCACCGACAATACTTCAAGCGGATGAAGCGCAAAGCCCGTCGGGAGCAGCAGAAGAGCGTGGCAGACGAGCGTGAAGGATCTGCTGACAACTGTCATATAGTTGATACCAGGAAATCTCAAGTTCTTACCTTCGGGAGCGATCCTGACGAAGAAATAACTCTCGGACCTCTCTTCAAAGAATCCACCTCTGGAAAAGAAGAAGGGGAGAAAAACTGCGAGAATATTCAGCTGCGTAACCGTACGTTGCCTGAAAAGAACCTCGGGTCTACAAACAAGGATTCAAACAAAAGAAACAAAGGAAAGGAAAAATCCCATGAGGAAATCAACCTCGATGATAGAGTCGTCAAAGATCTCGTAGCCAAAGACCCGCCTAAGAAAAACAAGATGGATTACAATGTCCTAGCACACCTGGGGAAGATACCATCGTAACTAAGCGTACTGGATGCTCTCCTCCTGTCCAAAGAAGCACGAGATTCTCTAATCAAGACACTGCAAGAGCCTAATCAATTCCAATCTTTCTTTGCGAAAGAAAAGATGAAGGATGAGCTGGCAGAGGTTTATACAGCCGACATCATATTCGGCGATGAAGATTTCCTCCTCGGAACGTGCAAGCACAATCGTCCTTTATATGTCACCGGGTACTGCCACGACATCAAGATAGGGAAGATTCTGGTCGACAATGGGTCCTCCGTCAACCTTCTCAACGTGAAGGTGCTAAAGGAGATCTGCATGAACGTTCAGCATCTGGCCCAGGACAAAATTACTATCTCTGGGTTCGACTCGCAGTCATCACGGACGCTCGGGTCTGTAATACTGACGTTACACTTCGGGATGCACGTCACTGATATCAAATTTCATGTCATCGAGGCCAAGACTTGCTACAACGCTTTGCTCGGCAGGTCTTGGTTACATGAGTACAACATCATTCCTTCTATACGACATCAGTGTATGAAGTACTTCAAAGAAGATCTCGAGTCTACAGTTACAGGGGAGCTAAAACCATTCTCCGTAAATGATGTCCGCAAATATGAAGACGCCAAGCACTTCTTACCAGACTTCGAAGACACGGAAAGATGTTGTAAACCGGAGAATAAACAAAAAGTCGTCGCCACCATCCCGATCTTTGGGAACGATACCGAGGAAGATGAAGAGATAGTCTATTCGGGGCAATTCCAAGGCAACAGGCCTGGACCATCTACCCCTATTTTGGTCCTCGGCAATGACTCTGAGTATGAGGTCAACGGAGTGTTCTCCGTTCGCCCGTCAATGCAGACCTTCGCTGGAGCTGATCAGAGTTTACAAATTACCATAGTTCCATAGCGGCATTACAGGGAACTTGATACGCTCGATACATACGGCGTGCAAGAGCTGCAGACGTTCTACGTCCCTCTCAGGCGAAGAGGTGAAAAGGCGATCCTCTTCTATCAGTCTACGGAGACCAGAGTGGAAAAGGAAGTCTGGCATTGTTCCGAACTTGCGCTTGACAAGTTTCAACCAATCCGTCTGCTCAGATATTATGCAGAAGGATTGAAAAGGCTATTAGGATGCCAAGGCGTACCTTTCAAACAAACCGCTCGACAAGCCCGGTTCTACAACAAGATTTAGGACGTTCTCATGACTCAGCGAAAGATGCTCAATGGGAGCATGGATACGACGGGACTTGGATACGTTCGGTCCATGAAACGGGAGCGATTCCATGGCTGCCATATTATAAATGATTCCGGCGGAGAAGGGAATGCCCTTCTAGATAGTGCTGATGTCTAAATAGAGCAAAATCCCGCCGTACGAATACCAAGTCCGTCATTCGAAGAACAGATTGACAAGCTAATAAGGGAAGCGGATCAAAAGGTTCGGTATGACCATAGCCGCGAAATGGCTATTTACGATAAAGGCGGGATGCAATGTCTTATTCAGCAGGCTACGGAAAGAGAAGACGACGATGCCCTTCACCCTCAGCCCGCTGTGTGCTCTCGTGGTAAGAAAAAAAGCCCGACGTAGAAGCAACAACAAGGTGACGAACAGGAATGACATTCAAAAACAGCGAAGCGGGTCCAAGAAGCCACGCGATCGAGAAAAAGTCAGCTAGAAGCCGTATTTTATGAAAAAGATGGGTCGGGAATATTCTTTCCCTCAAGACAAGACGAGGAAAATATTCAAGCTTGTCATGAAATATCAAATGATGACGCTCCCAGAATCTCGGCATCCCGAACAGATAAATGAGGTCCGTCACCCGGATTATTGCTCCTACCACCGAGCAATAGGACATCCTCTTGAAGACTGCTTCACCTTCAAAGACTGGGTTGAATACCAATATCAGCAAGGCAAGTTTGCTCTATCCGACAGTTGGAGGGTAACCCCACCACGAAAGCATGAGCCAAAAGAGACCTACATTGCGAGGGTAAGTCCAGATCAATATCGAGCTTGGAAACGAGCTCGTGCCTGCCACATGATAACATTCTCAAATGAGGAAGAGCATGAGAACGTGGACGACCTCTCCCGGTGCTTCGCAAATGAAGATGAGAACGAGGTGATCTCAGAATTTCCACCGGCGCCAAAAGAGCTGGAAGATGGGATACACACCATAGCAGACAATCTGAGGAAAATCGACTTGGGGACGACAAACGATGCGAGGCCAACGTTCGTCAGTGAGCCGCTGTCTAAAGAGCAGGTGGCTACACTAAAAGACATGCTTATGCAGTATAAAGACCGCTTCGCATGGAACTATTCTGAGATACCGGGACTAGATCCAAAAATAGTTGTGCATAAACTGGTGATATCATCAGACGTCAAGCCAGTCAATCAGGCGCCAAGAAGAATGCGGCTCGAACTTGAGATGAGTATCAATACCGAAGTCAAGAAGCTAATTGACTCCAGCTTCATCCAAGAAGTTCAATATCCTGACTGGATCGCCAACATCGTTCTGGTAATGAAGAAAAATGGAACAGTACGCATCTGCGTGGACTTTCGGGATCTCAACAAATCTTGTCCGAAGGATGACTTTCCAGTGCCTATTACCGAGCTGATGATCGATAACACATCCACTCATGAGGTCTTCTCTTTCATGGATGGATCTTCTGGTTATAATCAAATAAAGATGCATCCCGAAGACTAAAAGCACACCGCCTTCCGAACGCCGCTAGGCATATTCTGCTATAAAGTGATGCCCTTCGGTTTGAAGAACGCTGGCGCTACCTATCAGAGGGCCATGACGAAGATCTTTGATGACCTCATACACGAGATTGTTGAATGTTATATCGAGCACCTCGTGGTGAAAAGCAAATCGTACGAGGAGCACCGGGAGCATTTGAAAATAGTGTTCCAGCGTCTTCGGAAATATAATCTGAAGACGAACCCTCTGAAATACGCATTTGGAGTCTCCTCAGGAAAATTACTAGGATTCATTCTACGATACCGAGGTATCGAAGTAGACCCATCAAAGATCAAGGCAGTTATGGAAATGCTCTCGCCAAGAACTCTCAAACAACTGCGGTCTCTCCAAGGGAAGCTCGCATATATCCGGTGGTTCATAGCCAATCTCTCCGGAAAATGTCGTCCCTACAGCCATCTAATGAAGAAAGGGACGCCGTTCGTTTGGGATCGTAAATACCAAAGTGCACTGGACGAAATCAAGTAATATCTGCAAAACCCGCCGGTACTGACCGCTCCGGTCAAGGGAAACCCTCTCATCATGTACACAACATCCCTTGAAGGTTCTTTAGACGTGCTATGGGCACAGGAGAACGACCAGGGGAAGGAGAGAACTCTCTACTATTTGAGTCGAGTTCTCCTGGGACAGAAAACAACTACTCCCCCATTGAAAAGCATTGTCTGGCACTGATCTTCGCGATAACGAAGCTTCGGCAGTATGCCTTGGCACATGAGGTCCATCTCCTATCAAGGTGGATCCTCTCAAATAGTTGATGTTAATGGCCATACTAATAGGAAGGCTTGTCAAATGGGCACTCCTCTTGATGGAATTCTTAATAACGTATCGGCCTCTCAAGACAGTGAAAGGCCAGGACATCGCCGACTTTCTCACTGAACATCTGATACCAGCCGACTCTCCCTTAAATTGCGAATTGCCGGATAAACACGCGTTCGATGCAATCGACAGGGAGGAGGAAGGAAATAATGGCTGATGGGAACTCTACTTCGATGGAGCGTCTTCCATGAAAAAGCGAAAGAAAAACACCCCTGTAATTAAAGCTGGGGTGGGCCTTATCTTCGTGACTCCGCAAGGATGGATAATGCGTTTCGCCATTTCCTTAACAGAGCCGAGGACAAACAACGAGGCTGAGTATGAAGCTTTGATAGCAGGACTTGAGGTTGCTGTTGACATGGGCATCGAAAACATCCTCATATATGGAGACTTCCAGCTAGTCGTTAGTCGAGTAAATGGCGACTGTCAGACATGCAAACCAGAGTTGGTAAAATATAACGAAAAAGTGCGGCAACTGCTGACTCAAATCCCCTCCTACATCCTGGAAAGCACACCGCGGGCGGAAAATAGTAAGACGGATGCGTTGGCCAAGCTCGCTAAAGAATTGGCAGACGAAAACCTCGATGATGTAAGGATTATTGTGCAAAACCACCGGATTCTCGCGCCAGCAAAAATATCTCTGGAGCCGTCTGAAGGAAAGGAAGCGGCCAAGCAAGTAGCTTGCCAAATAGAAGACGAAGAAAAGGCTACGGATTGGAGAAAAGTCTTCATAGACTACTTCAAATCCCATCGAACACCCGAAAATGCGCCGTCAAGACATCGGCTTATGAAGCAAGCTCTATCCTCCGCCTTCATCAATGATACTCTATATAAGAGGTCGTTCGACAGTTTGTGGCTAAGATGCTTGGGGTCGGAGGAAGCAAGGAGGGTCGTCCAAGAAACTCACGAAGGTCTCTGCGGTTCTTATCAAGCCGGACCAAAGATGAAGTTGAAGATTAAGAGAATGGGTTACTATTGGCCCACGATAATTCAGGACTGCCTCGAATATGCGAAGCAGTGTCACTCGTGCCAAATTCACGGCCACTTCATTCACCAACATCCGAATCCGTTACACCCAACACTGGATAGTTGGTCATTCGAAATGTGGAGAACCGATATAATTGGGCCCATTGAGCCAGCATCGTCCAAGGGACATAGGTTCATATTGGCAATAACCGATAACTTCTCTAAATGGGCAGAGGCAATACCGCTAAGGGAGGTGAAGACGGAGAACATCCTCCGTTTCTTCAGGACACATGTCATTTACCGATTCGGCACTCCGCGACGAATCATCTCGGATAATAGGCCAGCCTACAGAAGCCATAAGATCAGCCGCTTCGCACAGCAGCATAATATAGATTGAAGATACTCCTCAGTTTATAATCCCCGAGCTAACGGTCTAGCTGAGGCTTTCAACAAGACCTTAACGAAGATCATAAAGAAAACAGTGTCTAGAAACAGAAAGGACTGGCACGAGAGACTGAATGAAGCTCTCTGAGCTTATCGAACTACGTTCAAAACAGCCACGAATACAATGCCATTTGCGTTGGTATTCGGCATAGAAGCGGTACTTCCCTTAGAGATAGAATTACCCTCTCTACGAGTAGCAGTTCGATACGAGCTGACAGATGAAGAAAATGCCCATCTTCGGCTTAAGGAGCTCGATCCTCTCGATGAAACTCGTCTTATGACGCAGCAAAACCTGGAAGCTTACAAAGCAAGGATGACGCGCTCATACGAAAGACTAACTAGATCGAGATCTTTCCGCCTAGGCGAACTTATTTTAGTCGTAAAAAGACCCATGATCCCCAACCGCGCAAAGCGGGGGAAATTCGAGCCAAACTACGAGGGTTCATACATCATAGACAAGGTCTACCAAGGTGGGGCCTACTCGCTCATGGATATGCATGGCGAAAGACCCTTTCGGCCAATAAACGGCCGGTTCCTTAAGAAATACTACGCTTGACGAGTCACGGCTCTGGTTAATGATAGATGACGACACTCGTATCCACTCACTGTCTTCCTGAGTCCAAACTCTATAAGTAGTATCCGGCAAAACTTCGCCTTGAAGCTGGCAATGGACCGAAATGTACCTAAACTAACAGCGGACCGAAATGTCCTTAAACTAACCGTTGTCACCAAAATAGTGATAATGGACCACTACGTCCTTAAACTGGCAATGGACCAAGAGGTCCCTAAACTAACACCGGACCGAGATGTCCCTAAACTAACAATTGACCGTAATGTCCTTAAACTAAATACGTCGCCTCAAGCACGGCGATAATGGAATTCAAGTCCACAAGTCTCAGCAGCGAGAACTGCAACCCAAATCCCGCTGGCAAAAAAAAGGTACGTCTACAAGCAAAATGGGCACGGATGAAAACCCGAAAGGGCTCCGTGAGTAAAAACAGCAAGGCTACCAGCGAGCTTGTGAAAACCCGAAAAGGCGCGATCTCGTTAAAATAAAAACACCTGCAAAGTCCTCTCGACCTTGTGAGGAGAAAACACCTATGTAAGATCCTTACGACTCACAAGAGAGCAACACACTTAGGGATCCCCACGATTCCTAAAGAGAAATTACACTTACGAGATCCTCACGACTCGTAAGGAGAATTTCCCCCTATGAGACCCTCACGGCTCATAGGATTCAAAAGCCTTAAGATACAGGGGCCTGAACTTGTTCTTAAGCCACCACACTCCCCAAGTTGCCCTACAGGCGGTCCATATTGACCCTTATATACAATCCACAGGCACACATAAACGTTCTCTCACCAAGTCCCACCAAAAACGAGGAATGTCTTCATATGGTGAACAACACTTGTAAGTCCTCTCGACTTATAAGGAGAAAATACTCTTATGAGATCTTACGACTTATAAGAGAACACACACTTAAGGATCCCTACGATTCCTAAGGAGAAAATACACCTACGAGATCCTCATGATTCGTAGGGAGAAATACCTTTATGAGACCCTTACGGCTCGTAAAGTCAAAAAACCTTAGTCAACAGGATCCTAACCCTGTTTGCTAAGCCACCTTTGCTCAAATCGACAAGGGCAAATGATGATTCGCTCCTGGCAATATTCCAGTCGTAGCGATGCTGATGCCTAAGTTGGTATCAAATGCTAAGTCCTTTCAGAGCAAATGATGATTCGCTCATGGCAATATTCTAGCGGTAGCGATGCTGATGCCTGAACAGGTGTCGATTTTAAGTCCTTTCACGGCAAATGATGATTCGCTCCTGGCAATATTCCAGTCGCAGCGGTGCTGATGCCAAGATTGGCATCAGGTCTCAAGTTCCATACTCACAACAAAAATCAGCGATCAAAAAAATGCATATGAGATAGCCGAAATGATGGGGCAACTCGCAATAAAAATCAACGAGCAAAATATGTGCATATAAAAACAACCAAAATGTTTGGGCAACTCGCAATAAAAAGCAGCGAGTAAAAAAAACAGCCGAAATGTTTGGGCAACTCGCAATAAAAAGCAACGAGTAAAAAGAAAAAACAGCCAAAATGTTTGGGCAACTCGCAATAAAAAGCAGCGAGTAAAAAGAAAAAAAACAGCCAAAATGATTGGGCACCGCGATAAAACAGCCGAAATGATTGGTCAATTGCGACTTTCACGATATAAAAAGCTGAAATGATAGAGTATCGCGGAAATAAAAAAAATGAAACTTTTGCCCTGCAGGTTGGTCCTCATCGACCCCTGTATACAATCCATGGGCACAAACGAAAAGGGAACCATATTTTCCATCTAGGCTCCATCAGAAGGAGGGCCGAGTCTCGACAGCAACATTTACAGCCTAGAGATCAACAACGGCGTTTCTCCTCACTCCAGCAGGATGCGGACGCGGCGTCAATAAACGGCCCCTGGGTCAAAACAAATGGAGCCATGACAAAGTCCCTAATTCCAAATCTCGATGGTTCATAGACAGCTTAGAGATCAACAATGGCGTTTCTTCTCACTCAAGAAGGATGTAGGCGCAAAGTCAACAACCGACCCCATGGTCAAAACAACGGAGCCACGACAAAGTCCCTAGTTCCAAGCATCGACGGTTCACAGACAACCTAGAAACAATCTCGACATTCGTCGCAATATAGTAGACACAATGTCAACAAACAAAGCAAAGGAAGATCTCTAGTTTCAGGGTCTTGACGGCAACTCAAATAAAACCTGAAAGACTATCGGAGATCATCCAACACCAGCACGGAGTGGTTATGACTCATTAGGGCTCCCCAAACTGAGCCTTACCTCAAGTAAAAACGGCATGGAATATCCCTAACGCTTTCTCTTCCAACGGTAATATGACCTGGGAGATTACTTGAAGACGTCTTGTCCAACCCCCGAAGGGATCATAGACACGACAGTCGCAAGGCTATTCGAACAGCAAAATTGCGTATCGGCGAATGCATCAGCCAACGTGACGGTATGACGGACAAAAAACCCTAGTACCACAGACCCTAACGGACCTCTGTTGTAAAGAGCAGAGGTTAACCACGACGTTAGGAAATTCTTGCGAGAAATTCTCGATTCGTCTTGATTCGTAGGGAAAATAATGTTCCTGCGAGAACTTCTCGACTCATCTTGACTTGTAGGGAAAAACATCTTCATGAAACCCTCACGGATTATGAAGTTGGAAAGCCATACCTTCCAAGATTTGAGGGGGCACAAAAGAAGGCGAGGGGACAGCGACCGTCAGAGCAGCGACTGTTTACCGCCGAAAGACGCGACCGAGACGTTGGGACGTCTGACCTGAATTTTGGGGCATATGCTATTTGGGTTTTATCCGTCCACCTCTCCGAAGATGTCAAGTTGATTTAT
This sequence comes from Agapanthus africanus, assembly GCA_030015575.1. NCBI lineage: Eukaryota > Viridiplantae > Streptophyta > Magnoliopsida > Asparagales > Amaryllidaceae > Agapanthus > Agapanthus africanus. The sequence continues at coordinate 16,476,083 of JASDDO010000014.1, forward strand.
GGCACCATATATCGGAGGTTTAGACAGATGCGGCCATTGTAGCAGACTTCGTCAGATTCCCCCTCGTTTGCGAGGGGTTTTTGATTGTGGGGACGCTCTTCCGTACATGCACAAACCTCTGCAGTTAATTATGCTACCGCATCGCGGTAACCACTTTCTCCTTCTCCAGATGTTCACTTCGTGTCGTGTATGTTTGTTTTGTTTTTGGTTGCCCGTGGATTGTATACGGAAACTAATTTATGTTGTCGCCCGTAGGGCGGGGCTTAGTCCAAATCCGTATATTCTAGACTTGGGTTTGGTTTGGGTTTAAGGATCGTTAATCTTGTTTTAGATTAAGATCAACTTAAATGTTTGTTAAGGATACATTAGTCTAATTTTAGACTAAAATCTACTTAATAAGGTTTTAGGATCATTTAGATCCAATGAAAGAGCTTTTGGGCCCTATTATTTTAGTTTAGGGACGTTACAGTCCATTGGGTTTAAGGACATCATAGTCCGTGGAGTTTAAGGACATCATAGTCCGTGGAGTTTAGTTTAGAGACGTTGCGGTCCATTGGGTTTAAGGACATCATAGTCCGTGGAGTTTAAGGATATCATAGTCTATAGAGTTTAGTTTAGGGACATTGCGGTCCATGTAGTTTAGTTTTAAGGACATTGCGGTCCAAAGGGTTTAGTTTAAAGACATTACGGTCGTGGAATTTATTTTAGGGACATTACGGTCCGTGGAATTTAGTTTTTAGGGACGCTGCGGTCCATGGAGTTTAGTTTTAAGGGCATTGCGGTCCAAAGGGTTTATGGTTTGTTGGTTTGGGGGTATACCAAGAGTTATTGGTTATTGGGACCTTCCACCTCTCTGAAGAAGTTGAAGAATTACAACATGTATCAGAGGTGTGAAGAGATGTACCCTTGAACTAATGGATATTCGTCAAAAGATCGGTGGTCTTGTTTGGGAGTAAGACCAGTTTGGAAAAATAAAGAGCACACGGGCTCGGTTGATTAGGAGTTTGGCCAACTTGGGCTCAGCCCACTTAGTCTTTGTCGTTTCTTTTTTAAATAAATTGTCAGACACTTGCTAGGACATAGTCCTTTCTCTATGCACACAATACTGAGCATTTATGTGGGTCTGACGCTCACACTTTACTTCTTTTTCTTTTGTTTTTTGTGAGTGTTGAACACTCTTTATGGCGCTGGGTTCTATGTGATGAGTGTAGAGCACTCTATGTCAAGTAGCGCCCACGTGAGGGGCACGTGTAGCGCTTGGTGCTGGGCGCCAACTATTAAGTGCAAAGCACTCTTTTTTTAGCATCGCTCGCATGAGTGGAACGTGAGGCGCTTGGCGCTGAGCGCCAGCATTTGAGTGCTAAGCACTTCTTATTTTGAGCAGCGCCCATGTGAGGGGCATGTGGAGCGCTTGGCACTGAGCGCCAGCATGTGAGTGCTGAGCACTTTTTATTAAATAGCGCCCATGTGAGGGGAACGTGAGGCGCTTGGCGCTGAGCGCCAGCATTTGAGTGCTGAGCGCTCTTTATTGAGAATAACGTCCACGTGAGGGGCACGTGAGACGCTTGGCGCTGAGCGCCAACATTTGAGTGCTGAGCGCTCTTTATTTTGCAGCGCTTGGCGCTAGGTTTTTCTTTCTGTGTTATGTTTTGCAAAGTTCAATTCTTTGTTCTTCTCCGGATCTTCGATCCCTAAGAACAAATTCATCCCCATAAGAATTAAATTATCATCTGTGGGAGACTTGTCTAATGGATCTCAGATCCGAGGAAAGAACTATGTTCTTTTTATGAGGGTTAAACCCTTGCAGATGAGATGTTCTGATCTCTATTTCCTTTTTGTTTTTCTTCGAAGAGAATTCTTCTTTTAAGAGCTTGCTCTTCTTTTTTCTTCTGAGAACTTCAAGTTTATGGAAGGGGTTTCTCTCTGCAAGACTTGAAGTCTTGGGTCCTTTATATAGGGGAGGTTGATTTGTTGATTCAGTTGAGAAAATCTCTCATTGAGAGATTTCTTAATTGATTTGGGGATTTTATCCACCGTTGGATCTTTGATCCAAGAACTTCTGTTTTACAGAAGACATTTTTCTTATTTTTAACAAGATTGGAAAAATAGTTTCCCATACAAAACTTATTCTGTATCTTGGTGATTTTTAATCACCATTGGATCTTTGATCCAACGGTGCTCTGATTTACAGAGCACAATCTTTCTTGTTTGGAAAGATTTGAGGAGTATTTTCTCAACAGAATTTAATTCTGTAATTTGATAATTTATCATCTTCGTTGGATCTTTGATCCAAGGGTGGAGAACTTTTAGTTCTGGCGCTGGCGCTCTCATGCTTTGCACGTGAGGCGCTGCCTCAGAGTTTTTAATTCTTGGCGCTGTCTCGGAGTTTTTAACTCTGAGCGCTGGCGCTCTCATGCTTTGCAGGTGAGGCGCTGCCTCAGAGTTTTTAACTCTTGGTGCTGCCTCGGAGTTTTTTAACTCTGAGCGATGGCGCTCTCGTGCTTTGCACGTGAGGCGCTGCCTCAGTTCAAATTTTGAATAGAGCTTTGCTCTCTTATTGGGGGGAAACAGCGACCAGCGACATGTTCAGTTGATAAAACTACACTTTTAATATGACATTTTTCCTACTATTTCTATATAAAAAAGGTGTTTATTATAATATATGACACATATGAGGGTTTATCTGTAAAAATACTATTTTCATGTGTTTATATATTATAATTAGCATTATGAAGGAAAAATTAAGCATATAATATCCATGTAACATTTGGCCCATTTAATATGCTTACCTTATTAAATACCTTTGACCAATTCTATTAAAACTAAAATATCATGACAAATGGTTAAAGATAATATCTCAATAAAAACAAATTCTACTAACATTATTTATTGAGATAATTGTGCAGAAATTATTTCAGGACTGGAATCAAGGAAATCCGAGTTATCGAGATCAAATCTGCCGAAATAGTAAAGTAAATTGAAGAAATCAATTCTGGTAGAAACGTAGAGAAGATTTTCAGATTTCAGATACCAAAATAATCTACATGTGTCACCAGAAGAAGTCTTAAGAGAAACGAACCCACGATCCTTCTAATCCACCGCGGATCCGCGGCCAAACCCACCATTACGCCGCGGTTCCGCCGCACTTCTGAGGAGTTAGGGCCCTGGATTTTCTGGTTGGGATCCTAACAACTAGTACCATATATGGAAAGTCACCATATTAGGAAAGTCACAATATATGGAAAGTCACCATATTAGGAAGTCACCATATATAGTAACTAGGTTTTCTTCTTTGAGGGCTATATAAAGGACCAAGGGCTAAAGTTAGAAGGCATCACACCGACGAGATCACGAAGTCCACGACGGATCAAGAATCCTGGTTGATCATCAACAGTTCATCTACCTCCTTAGAAGAGATCGAGAAGCAAACTAGCATTTTGTAATCATTTTCTAAGGGAACAAAGTGTAATTGATCTTGTTGATTAATAAAGGTAGTTGTTATCTTATTTTATTTCTTTGTAGTTCTTCAATATGATTTCCCTCTCTATCTTTTCTTTTCCCAACATGCGCGAGTAATTCTTTGCTTGTTAGGGTTCGTAGGATTAGGGTAGATTGATGGATGATGAAGATCCTTAAACTCTTTTTACATCTTATAAAGTTTATAAACTTTATCAAAAGAATAGTTAACATTCTAATCAGGCGCGCTATCAATTCATTGATATTCATGACCACGATTAGAGATTAGATTAACAATTGTTTTGGTAAATGCTAGACATGAACGGAGATCCATGTCAAGATAGGGTTAAGAGTAGGAACCCTTTTCCCTCCAGAAATCCTAATCTACATGCATCACTGTCGATCTAGTTTTAAATCTATTAAAGGATAAAAAGAGTAGTCTTTAATTAATTATCCATGATTACTAAATCTTAACGAACCCTACAAGCCCCCTTCTACTATAAAACCTACATCCGTAGTTAATCTAGATCTATATTCTACATCCGTGTTTAACGTAGATTTTGAACCTACAACCATTCTTCACCATTCTTTATTCTTCCTCCTTCCTTTTTCAACACGTCTAAAGTAAGATTAAAAGATTCAATATTTCCCAGAGGACGACCCGTACTCATCTCGGTCTATCTACACGCGACACCGTTATTGATTGCGGTTAACTACAAACAATTCTTTAAATACAGATCAACCACGACACTTCTTCAGACGACATAGCCTCAGTGTTCACCGCGCCTATGTTCAAGACAAATGAAATATCATCAGAAGGGCTGAACAGGATTGAAAAACTCGAAAACAACAACCCAAGGACTGCCTGATAGATCACGGACCAAAACCGCGACGGAGGCGTCACTAGGTGTAACGGCTTCTTCACTCTCTCTCGGGGGAATAGATTCCATGCCCATAGCTTCATCCCATGACTTGACAAGGGCCGTCATAACACTTGCGACTCCCGCCGATACGAAAGAGCCACAGGGAGAAAGAGCAGCGGTCTGGACAGTCCCGGATTCCGAAGATAGAGTAGCCACTTCGGGTTCTGTAATCGTCAACGTTTCACCTGCCATAACATCGCCAGGACTCGGCCCTGCGTGAAAGTAAATGCGTATGTCAAAATTCGAGTACCGAGTTCTAATAAAAGACTGGGTGTTACTTTACCTTGGAGTAGCCTTTCAGTTTCTTCCCGAGTTGCGCGTGCAACCTGTCTACGGGTGGTAGAAAGGGCATAGGGAACATCCGCCGAAGGAGTATCAGCAAGCGGAATACTGCTTGAGCCTGCACCTACAGCCAAACCGGCTTCGCGTTCTCTCGCCGCATGGTTCCTACGCTTCCTTTCGGTCTGAGCAGTGGAAATGACCTCCTCAAGACTTCCGACAAGGGGACGTCGTCATCCGAACCGAGCTCTGCCTCTGGAGCCGCTATGGCGTCCATCATCGAATGCTTCAACAAAGCTTCCTGCGGTGACTTTGGGAGGGTCATGGCCACAGTAAATGGCTCTAAAAGTTTTGATGCATCATTACTTGGGATCGGCACTGCACTTGGAATAACTTGAGTTGAGGTAGTCCCTGTAATAAGGTGAAAGAGAGGGTCGGAGCACGAATAAAAAGAATAAAGGTGTAATGAAAACTACTTATACAAAGACCCAAAGAAGCGCGGAGCCTCTTTTCCTCCTCGAACGTCCTGAGGGAAGCCGCGAGAGCCTCTTCGGCAGAAATACCTGTTGAAAAAAAGAGCGATAGTAAAAGCATAATAAAGAGAAAAGGGAGAGAACCAGAAGAATATAACTGAAGTATACCTGACTTCGCGATAGTGATCAACGCCGCTTCCTTGCGAGCCAGTCGCTTGGAAGCTGCGAGGGCAGCCTAAAGATCAGTATCGGTCGCAGGTGTGTCGAACAAACCCTCGTTGGTACCGTATTCGCACAAACCCTCGCTGTAGGGACATGTGGCTCCTGGACAAATATGTCATCAGCAGAAAATAAAGACTTCTTCTTTTTCTGCGAGCGGACACCGGCGGCCGAAGACAAGATTTTGCGCTTGACAGGCATTTTCGGGCAGCGAGTCCCGATTTCCGTACCAGCACCAGATTCTGGGGATGCCACGGTTACCGCAGTTACGGGAACATCAGATTGAAGCCTCTCAGGGAAGACTCGAGGGACTACGGCGGTAGTAATTTCCCTCAAGGAAGGACGAACGACAGTCCGACGCTTTAAACGGACAGATGGATTACCAGCAGGGATGGCATCCTTGTGATCGAGCAATAATCGCCTTTCTTTCCTGATAACAGCACCCGTCGCATGCTGGTACCACACCACGTAAGCGCTCAAACCTTTCGGCACGTAGCTCGGCTCGCTGATGAGAAAATTGGACCCCATATTTAGTCGCATAAAGTGGTGCAGCGCGCTGCGAATACCCTCTTCTATAGCGACCGGCTCGGCTAAGAATGCCTCGAGAAGAATGCCCTGATTATATCCCGACTGTTGAGCAAAGCGGTGCAAGTTATACCTCATGAACAGTGCCGAGGCGTTTTGCCTGAACACTAAAAAGCCCAGCCTAATAGAATACAAGTGCATGATTTCTCGAGCCTTCAACATGGGAGCCCCGTCTTTGAAAGTATCACGCAGCGGTTGCACTACCTTGGTAAATACCTTGACGATAGTCAAGACTCTATCGACAAAGGTCATGCTGTCCCCAACCATGCACGGGCGGAGGACCAATCGCCGAACCTCTCGCTGCGACGGGTCTGACGCAGAAGCATCAACCAGATACATAACCCGAGAAAAGTTGTAGTTGTCGTAGAAGCGGGGTCGTTTGTGGACACTGAAAGCACCTAGCATGTGCATCTCGATCCACGATGTGAAGTAGTGCGACGGAAGATGTACGGGCTTTACCCCTGTTTCCCCCAATCAGAGAGCAAAGCTCTATTCAAAATTTGAAATTTGAAATGAGGCGGCGCCTCACAAGAGCGCTAGCGCCAAGAGCGTCAGCGCTAAGAGTCAAAGACTCTGAGGCAGCGTCTCACGTGCAAAGCATGAGAGCGCTCGCGCCAAGAGCGCCAGCACTAAAGACTCTGAGGCAGTGCCTCACGTGCAATGCATGAGAGCGCTAGCTCCAAGAGTCAAAGACTCTGAGGCAGCGCTTCATGTGCAAAGCACGAGAGCGCTAGCGCTGAGAGTCATAGACTCTGAGACAGCGCCTCACGTGCAAAGCACAAGAGCGCCAGCGCTAGAACTAAATGTTCTCCATCCTTGGATCAAAAATCCAACAAAGATAATAAATCATCAAATTACCAGAATAAAATTCTGTTGAGGAAATACTCCTCAAATCTTCCCAAAAAAGAAAAATTGTGCTCTGTAATCATAGCACTGTTGGATCAAAGATCCAATGGTGATTAAAAATCACCAAGATACAAAATAAGTTCTGTATGGGAAAATATTTTTCCAATCTTGTTAAAAACAAGAAAAATGTCTTCTGTAAAACAGAAACCCTTGGATCAAAGATCTAATGGTGGGAAATATCCCCAAATCAATCAGAGATCTCTCAAGAGATTTCCTTAACTGATTCAACAAATCAGCCTCCCATGTATAAAGGACCCAAGACTTCAAGTCTTGCATAGAGAAACCCCCCCCCCCCACAAACTTCACGAAACTTCAAGGACAAGAGAAATTTCTTCTCAAGGTAAATAGTAAGAAGAGAGGTCATGGAATCTCCCCCATATTTGAGAGATTAACTCTCACATCAGAAGAACTTAGTTTTTTTTTTTCAGATTACAGATCTATAAGAAAAAGTCTTTCACAACAGTAAAAGAGATCACAGCATCTCATCAAAAAGAGAAGAACTTAGTTCTTAGATCCATGAGACAAAGTCTCCCCTAAATAAAAAAACAAAGGAGATCATAGAATCTCCTCATAAAAGAAGAACTCAGTTCTTAGATTCATGAGATAAATTCTCTTATAAACCGAGAATTTAATTCTTAGAGCACAGAACAGCTCAGAGCTGCCAAAGAAGCGCCTTAGCGCTCCACGCGCTCCTCACATGGGCGCTATTTTAAAACAAGCGGTTTAGCGCTCCAAGTCTGGAGCAGAGCGCCAAGCGCTCCACGCGCTCCTCACGTGAGCGCTAGTGTATAAGAAGCGCCGTAGCGCTCCCAGTCTGGCGCACAGCGCCAAGGGCTCCACGAGCTCCTCATGTGAGCGCTATTTTAAAAGAAGCGCCTTAGCGCTCGAAATCTGGCGCTCACTGCCAAGCGCTCCACGTGCTCCTCACGTGGGCGCTATTTTATAAGAAGCGCCTTAGCGCTCCAAGTCCGGCGCCAAGCGCTCCACGTGCTCCTCACGTGGGCGCTAGGGAATTACAAAGAGCTCTGTAAATAAGGCCCCAGCACCATAAAAAGTGTTCAACACTCAATAAAAGACAAAAAGAAAAAGGGGTGTCAGAGCCCAAATCAATGCTCAACATTATTTGAATAAAAGGGGTCGAGCCCAAACAAATTTTACTCAAAATGAGTGGACCGAGTTCAAATAAGTGTTCAAACACTTTATTCTGTGTGGACTGAGCCCAAGTTGGCCATAAGTCCCTAATTCAGATTAACCGAGCCCATGTGCTCACAATCTTCTTGATTGGTCTTAGTCCCAAACCTGACTATAGATCTCCCAACCAACTTCGGTTCAAGGGTACATCTCTTCATACCTCTGATAGACGTCGCTGTAATTCTTCAGCGTCTTCGGAGAGATGAAGGGTCCCAATAACCAATAACTTTTGGTGCATCCCCAAACGGTTAAACCAAAACCTTATAGACTATGATGTCTTTAAACCAGAATATGATGTCTTTAAACTGTTTCCCTCAATCAGAACGAAACTCTATTTCTAATACTGAAAAGTGAAGCACTGCTTCATAAAAGAGACTAAACACCAAAGGCAATTTATCCTTGCAAGAATCACATGCACCTAATAATAGCAAATTAAATCATACGATGCACAAGCATAACAGAAAGCTAAAATAAAAGAACCCTTAACAGATAATGAAATACTTGATTAAAAAGAGAAATACTTGTTCATTATTATTATTACATTTAAAAAAGATCACCAAATATGGGATCAGAAAGACAAGGGTTCGCAAAGATAAGAAGAAGATTCTCCAGTTTCTGTTCCGTCTTCTCCACCATGTTGAAGCGGCGGTCCTCCCGAGAAGTAGACGCCCAACGATCGTCGCCACATTCATCAGAAAAGGTGGCGATGACAACCCGGCGAGCCCGTATCTGGCTCAGCAAGTGGAAAGAGCGGTCCCTCAGGGCTTTGGTGATCAAGTGCACTTCAAAGAAGCACTCGATCTTATCCTCGGCAGCGTCAAGCATTGCCGAGGACATCTCTACTGGAGGTGGGGGAAGATCGGCGAGCACCGAGGCAAGGATCATCCGGAGCCAAATGGAGTGCGAAGGGAGAGGAGACCCCATACGAGTCAAAAGCTCGTACATTGCAGCATCGTACTGCTCGTCCGTAAGAGAAGGGTCCACCAAACGCGCAGCAAAACGGGGAACGACGTCTCGAATTGGCACTTCCCATGGTTGTCGGCGGGCATGAGGACGGTTGAAAGCCATGATCGAAAAAGTTCTCTGAAGATGAGAGAAGAAAAGGCTCGACTTTGAATTATATATATGCCAAGCACGAGAAATTCTGTGCACAATGGAATTATTTCCAAGACCCGGGAAATGAAAATTTTGGGAAGATGAAAAGACATCTCAAGTGAAGCAACGCTTCCGATTCCCCCAATCAAAGCAAAGCTCTACTTTGAAAATTTAAATTTTAATAAATGAAGCGACGTTTCAGATCCTCTACGCTGTGCGCAGGATGCCACGTGCCGAAATCTGGCACGCCAGCGCGGAGAGCGCAGCGTCCGAAGCAGCGCGCCCAATCAGAGCAAAGCTCTATTTTAAAACAAAGTTAAAGGAGGCAACGCTTCAGTTGCGCAAGCACTGCGCTGCGCGACACGTGTCAGCGCAAATGCGCCAGCGCAGTTGCGCTGCGCTGTGCACTGCTTGACACGTGTCACGCGCTGGGGCGTTTGCGCCAAACAAAATTAAGATTTTAAAAAATCTCTCTGTTCTTGTTAAAACAAGAAGATTGCCTTCTGTAAAACAGAAGCTCTTGGATCAAAGATCCAACGGTGGGGAAAATTCCCCAAATCACTCAGAGAAAGATCTTTTTAACTAATTTATGGGCACTATATAAAAGCCCCTGGACCTCAATTCAAATGCATCAACATTTTGTGAGAAATTAAAAACTTCAAACAGAGAGAACTCTGAAGAATTGGAGAGAATTCCTCAAGAACAAAAAATGTAAAAACCTTTAGAGAAAAGAGAAAATTCTCTTATGAACAGATCATTGATCTGAGAATAAGATCAAGGATCTCCAATAAAAAAATATATAAATAAATAATAATAAGTGCTTTGCACTTTTCTATGAACCATTGGTTCCCTGAGATAAGAAAAACAAGAAGAACTTGTTTTCTTTGATCTAAATTAGATCAAGAAAACAAACAGTGCTTTGCACTTCTTTTATGAACCATTGGTTCTGAATCTAAAAGATTCTCAAGTTAACAGTGCCTTGCACTTGCAGAACTGCGCTGTTGCGCTCCTGGGTTGGCGCAAGCCACCAGAGAGCACCACGTGTCAACATCTGAACTATTTGCGCTATGCGCTTTTAAAATAGAGCCTTGCTCTCTGAAACTGGCGCAACTCACCACAGCGCGCCGCGTGTCAGCAGCGCAAGCGTAGCGCACTGGCGCAGTGCACTGCGCTTGCATGACACGTGTCATCACCACAAGCGCTTGCGCTCTTTGGTTGGCGCAAAGCGCCTGACAAATGTTATGCATTTCTTTTGCTAAAGGGCCAGGCCCAAGTCAAAAAGACCTAGCAGGCCAAAATAAATTGCAAAGCAATAAAAGGGCAGAGCCCAAATAAAATTGATGTTCTGCATCATTTATAAAGGGCAGAGCCCCAGTAAAATTGATGCTCTCCATCTTTCTGGGCAGAGCCCAAACAAAATAAAAGTAATGCAATGCATTATTTAAATGTGGGCAAAGCCCTAGCATAGGTCTAATAGACTAAAAATAAATAAAAAGGTTGAACATTTTCAACTGGACTTAACCCAATCATGGCCATAAGTCCTCAAATTAAATTGACCGAGCACGACTGCTCCCTTAAATCAATTTACATCCGGTTCGAAGGTACATATCCGAACTCCTTTGACTCCTATCGTTGTAATCCTTCAACGATGTCAGAGAGGTGATGGGTCCCGACAACCACACATCAACACGGACTGTGGGGTCCTTAAACTCATGGACTTAAGCGTCCTTAAACCAAAAGACGGACTGTGGGATCCTTAAACTCATTGACTTAAGCTTCCTTAAACTAAAACACGGACTGTGGGGTCCTTAAACCCATGGACTTAAGCGTCCTTAAACTACCTATAGACCACCATGTCCCTAAACTGGAATATGGACCACCATGTCCCTAAACTGGAACATGGACCACCATATCCCTAAACTGGAACATGGACCCCTACGTCCCTAAACTGGAACAATAGAGCCCCCAAACGCTCTCTTGTCGGATTCAAACGATCCCGTTAAGTTGATCTTAGTCTCAAATCAGACTAACGTATCCTTAACAAACGTTTAAGTCGATCTTAGCCTAAATACGGCTAACGTATCCTTAAACCAAAACACCAAATCCAAATCTAAGTAAATACGGATTTGGACTAATCCACGTCCTACGGGCGACGGCATCACTTAGTCTCCGTATACAATCCACGGGCAACCACAAACAAAACAAACACACACGACACGAAGTGAAATTCTGGAGAAGGAGAAAGTTGTTACCGCGATGCGGTAGTGTAATTAACTGCAGGGGCTTGCGCCTGCAGGGAAGAGCGTCCCCACAATTAAAAACCCCTCAAGCGAGGGGGAATCTGACGAAGTCTGCTACATCGGCCGCATCTGTCTAAACCTCCGATACTCGGTGCCATAAATCAACTTGGCATCTTCGGAGAGGTGGAAGGATAAAACCAAATAGCATCTGCCCCGAATCCCAGCATCAGGACCTCGCAGTCCTGTACGCCGCCATTCGGAGGGGAACAGATTCTGGCACGCCCGGTGGGACCTTTTCCTCTTTCCACTCCACATTTCGTGTGTCGTCTTCGCGAACGAATCGCGGTTTGTTAATGGTTGCCTTTGGATTTCAAGTTTACTAAGATTTGGTCTCTTGCTTAGCGCAGAAAAAGAAATCAAGCATCGCTGGCCTCTACTTGTTCGAAGTGCTCCAACTGTAGTTGCAGCTCGCGTCCGGCCTCAACTGGGGGCATAACCTACGGGCCCCAAGCGGCCTCTTTGTTCACCATGCCCGTGGAGCAGATTACTCAAGCCACCACAGGGCTGTTTTTCGGAACCATGCTTCCGCCAACAAGCTTCAGCACCCCCGTGCCCGTACAAGAAGCTCCTAAAAAGTCGGTCTTCGATCGACTTTCAGCTACTGTGGCCTCTCTCAACGGGTCGCCCAACACCAGTGCGTTGGTCTTCTCCAGACTGGGCCAAAACTCCTGCGGCCCCACGATGAAGCTTGCAGTCCCGGAAAAGGTTATTCCAAAAATAATAGCCAAACCTGCTCCCGAAGTCGTCAGGCGGCTTCTCCGGCTAAGAGATCAGTCTTTACAAGACTGACCGTCCCAAATCCCACTCCTGCTCCTGCTGCTCAAAAGACATCAGTCTTCAATAGGCTAACGCCGGCAACAGCCCCGCACCTGAACATGGGGCAGGAAGAAGCTGTTTCTGTCTCTGAATCAATACCGACGACTCGTCGCGCCCGACGACACCACTAGCGCCGAGTAAGGAAGACCGGGGGCAACTCCCCTTCTGGGATGACTCCGCCAGCTCCAACGGTAGAAGTTAACGCTGCTGTTCCAAATGGGAACAGCTTCGAGCTACTGAATAGAGTACGCAGAAACTCGCCGTCTGCGGTGCTCAAAGATCTCCTCCACCAGTAGAGACTGCCGTGGAAGCAGAAAAGCCAGAGCAGTCTCCTCGATCACTGTCCTCCAGGATCTACAAGACATGGCGACGACTCCGAGAATATGTGATTGAGCCTAAATTCTCTCGCCAACAAAAGAAGTCGAAAGGTCGGGAAGAAGAAAATCCTCCGGTCAAGCAACGAAAGATAATGACCGCTTGGGCGCCCAAAGCAACGGCCCCCTCAACTTCTACGGCCCATAAAAGAAGAAGGCCGGAGAAAGTGCCAACGCCGATGACGAATATCAAAGGTGGTGAACCCAAACGCCCTAAGTCAGGGGGCATTGTAGTTCATACCGTCTACGTGGCGTCTGGTAAAGAGGACAGTTGCATATCTACGGGTCATCGACCGCTTACGCGATCAGTGACCAAAGCGCAGGAGCAGCAGCAGAAGCTCCAAGAGATGATGAACGCTATGGCCGCACTTACTGGGCCAAAAGAAAATCCTGAAACTTCCTCAGATGAACGCCAGGAGCAAGAAACCGACGCCGAATTCTTTCGTCTAATATTGGAGAAGAAGGATAAAGAGGCTGCTGAACAAGCAGCTAACATACAGCGTATGGGCCTCCTGTTCCAAGACATGGTGAGGATGATGATCCAACAAGATCCTCCGGCCGAAAATCCCCCGATCGTCCTTGAAGACGATAGGGGAGAGACGTCAAATCCTCCGCCGGCTCTGTCGACGGCTAAGGAGGATACAATCTCCAAAGCTGATTTGGATGAGTATATAGCCCAACAAATACGGGTTCATCATGCGGCTGAAGCAGCTGGCCAGGTCGTAAAAACGGGGCGGCCATATCCAAGTTGGTACGACCAAATCAAGTACCCACCAGGTTACACAATTCCCAAGTTCCATGTCTACAAGGGGACGGGCAATCCTCACCAGCATGTTGCCCAGTTCAGGGCACTCTGCGGCAATACCGACGGTGATGACAAGCTTTTGCTTCGCCAGTTTGTTGGAAGTTTATCAGATACGGCTTTCGAGTGGTACTCTGAGCTCCCGAACGACTCTATTAAGACCTGTTCCCCTCCGAACGGCGGCCGCGATGTGAGGACGTCTAGGGCCTGAGGTTCGGGGCAGATGCTATATGGTTTTATCCGTCTACCTTTCCGAAGATGCCAAGTTGATTTATGGCACCGTGTATCGGAGGTTTAGACGGATGCGGCCGATGTAGAAGACTTTGTCAGATTCCTCCTCGCTTGAAGGGTTTTTGATTGTGGGGACGCTCTTCCCTGCAGGCGCAAGCCCCTGCAGTTAATTACGCTGCCGCATCGCGGTAGCAACTTTCTCCTTCTCCAGAATTTCACTTCATGTCGTGGGTGTTTGTTTTGTTTGTGTTTGCCCGTGGATTGTATACGGAGACTGAGTGATGTTGTCGCCCGTAGGACGTGGATTAGTCCAAATCCGTACTTTCTTAGATTTGGGTTTTGGGTTTTGGTTTAAGAATACGTTAGCCATATTTGAGGCTAAGATCAACTTAAACGTTTGTTAAGGATACGTTAGTCTGATTTGAGACTAAGATCTAATTAACGGGATCGTCTAGATCCATTTCCAGTTTAAGGACGTAGTGGTCCATTTAATATATGGCTGTCGGGACCCGTCACCTCTCTGACGACGTTGAAGGATTACAACGACATGTGTCAGAGGAGTTCGGAGATGTACCCTTGAACCAAAGTTGATTGGGGGTCTTATAGTCCAATTTGGGACTAAAGTCTGTTGAATGTTTAAGGATATGTTAGCCATATTTGAGGCTAAGATCAACTTAAACGGGATCGTTTAGATCCGACAAAAGAGCATTTAGGATCTCTATTGTTCCAGTTTAGGGACGTAGTGGTCCATTGCCAGTTTAGGGACGTGGTGGTCCAATGCCTATATGGCCGTCGGGACCCGTCACCTCTCTGACGACGTTGAAGGATTACAACGACATGTGTCAGAGGAGTTCGAAGATGTACCCTTGGACCAAAGTTGATTGGGGGTCTTATAGTCCAATTTGGGACTAAAATCTGTTTGAATGTTTAAGGATACGTTAGCCATATTTGAGACTAAGATCTACTTAAACGGGATCGTTTAGATCCAACAAAAGAGCGTTTGGGCGCTCTATTGTTCCAGTTTAGGGACGTAGTGGTCCATAGGTAGTTTAGGGACATTGCGGTCCATTGGTAGTTTAAGGACATTACGGTCCATATTCCAGTTTAGGGACATGGTGGTCCATTGTATGCATGGCCATCGGGACCCGTCAGCTCTCTGACGACGTTGAGGGATTACAACGACATGTGTCAGAGGGGTTCAGAGATGTACCCTTGGACCAAGTGTAAATTGATTTAAAAGAGCAACTGTGCTCAGTGAATTTAATTTGAGGACTTACGGCCACGATTGGGCTAAGTCCAGTTGAGAGTATTCAACGTTTTATTTGCATTTGGCTTGTTAGGCCTGTGCTGGGGCTCTGCCCCTGTTTAATAATGCATAGCATTTTCTCTGGCCTTTTAGGCCCAGGGCATTTTATTTTGGTCTGATAGACTTTTAATTGGGCTTTATCCTTTTTAATAGTGTATAGCACTTTGTTTGGTCTGACAGGCCTTTCTTTATTGGGCTCTGCCCTTGATGATGCATTGCATTAATTAGTCTGACAGAGTGCCACGTGACTTGTCAGGCACTTTGCGCTGATTGAGAAGCGTAAGGCGCAAGTCCATGGGGAGGTGACACGTGTCACGCTCAGGAGAGCGCAAGCGCAGTGCGCTGTGCTGCTGACACGTGGCACGCTCTGGTGGGTTGCGCCAATTCATGAGAGCAGTGCTCTGTTTTAAAAGCGCATAGCGCAGATCATCATGGGGCTGACACGTGGCGCTCTCTGGTGGCTTGCGCCAACCCGAGAGCGCAACAGTGTGGATTTTTGCAAGTGCAGGGCACTATTTTAGTATTTGAGAATCTTTTAGATTCCAGAACCAATGGTTCATAAAAGAAGTGCAAAGCACTATTTGTTTTCTTGATCTAATTTAGATCAAAGAAAATAAGTTTCTCTTATTTTTTCTTTTTTCAGGGAACCAGAGGTTCATAAAGAAGTGCAAATCACTATTTTTATTTGTTTTTTATTGAAGATCATTGATCTTATTCTTAAATCAATGATCTATTAGAAGAAATCCTTCTATCTTAAAAGTTTTTACCTTTTTTCTTCTTGAAATTCCTTCAGAGTTTTCTCTGTTTGAAGTTCTTGATTTTTTTTTCACAAATGTTGATGTCTTTAAATTGAGGTCTAGGGGTCTTTATATAGTGCCCATAAATTAGTTAAAGAGATCTTTCTCTGAGTGATTTGGGGAATTTTCCCCACTGTTGGATCTTTGATCCAAGGGCTTCTGTTTTACAGAAGAAAATCTTCTTGTTTTAACAAGAACAAAAAGATTTCTTAAAATCTTGATTCTGTTTGGCGCAAACGCCCCAGCGCGTGACACGTGTCAAGCAGCGCACAACGCAGCGCAACTGCGCTAGCGCAGTGCCAGCGCAACTGAAGCGTTGCTTCCTTTAATTTTGCTTTAAATAGAGCTTTGCTCTGATTGGGTGCGCTGTGCTGACGCATCAATACCTGACACGTGGCGCGTTGTGCGCAGCGCAGAGGATCTGAAGCGTTGCTTCATTTAAATTTTCAAAGTAGAGCTTTGCTCTGATTGGGGGAAGATGAAGCATTGCTTCATCTTCCGCCTTGGAATTTGAACAGAGCTTTGCTCTGATTGGGGTAAACAAGACCTTCGCGGAGATGGAGCTGTTGTTTACTCAGCGTTTTGCAAGCGCCAGTGAACGCACCCCGATGATGGCACTGATTAACGCCGGGGTAAAGCCAGGCGAGACGTGGGTTCAATATGCTATACGGTGGCGGAACTTATGGTCGAAGTGCGAGCAGCGCATTGAAGAAGCTCCCGCGGTGGGTATGTTTGTGGGAATACTTGATCCGCAAGCAACCATCTCGCAATTTATGATGTTTTTCAAGCCGACTACCTTCCAGGCCTTGATTGACAAGCTAGCGCAAATGGATCGGATGGGCCATAGACCCCCTCTTCCAAAGCCGGACTCCCGAAATGACAAGGGGAAGGGAAAAGCGATCGTTGTCGCTAATGCTCAACAACAACCGAGCAACTCGAAGACGGTTGTTCGTCAAAATAACACGCGCCCGTACGTAGCCCTTGAGGAGAGGCTAGGACGTTCTCACTCGTTTCCCCGAGATAAAACGAGAAGGTTATTCGAGCTGGCGTTGCGCAATCGACTCATAAATCTGCCGGATCCAAAACGTCCGTCGCAACCAAATGATGTTAATGATCCCAACTACTATCCTTATCATCAAGTACTGGGCCATTCGATCGAAGATTACTACGTCTTCAAAAATTGGCTTGAAAACCAGTACCGACAGAGCAAGTTCGCGTTATCTGAAAAATGGAAGGTGAATCCCCCGCAGCCCCATACCTCTAAAGGGATGAGTACGCCGGGGGCAATATGCTCTGTCGTTGAAGAAGCTCCTTGGGAGGTTGTATTATCAGCCAAGACAAAGAGGATGCTAAACGATCTTCAGACATGTCCAGCGATTAGGTGGAAGAACCCGTTGGAACCGCAGGTCATTGAGGGGATGTTGAAGCCACGTACAACTCCAAAGACCGATGGTGGTGGCCCAAGCACGCGCAACCAGCCGTCAAAATCTTCGAAAAGGAAGAAGAAGAAATCTAAGAAGCCCGTGAAGCCTAACGATAAGCGTACGGACTTGCAAAAATGAATTGACGCGCTGGAAGAATACAACCAGAAGGCACGGACTCCCATTACATTCCAAGAGTTCCTCAATCATGTCTTTCAAGAGGAAGATGAGGGAGACGTCTGATGAATCTGAAGAATATGTGGCGAGCTGTCATGTGATTTCCCATGAGGAGACTCCTTGTACAGAAACGCTGGGGGCAAATCCTGAACCAAAAATTCTGGGGCCATCAGATGAAGTAATTGACGCATTCCTTAACGAAGCTCGATTGAAAAGTAAAGCTGATCAAGAACACGAGACGGCTATATTTGAAAGGGCCAAGCGCCGACGACTTGATGAAAGAGCTGAGACGATCCCGCTGGAACAAAATACCTCCACTACCGACAAAAGCCAATTCAAGATGAGAAAAAGGTTTACTAAGGCCATATCAATGGGCATGAAGCTACCATCCTCCGAAGGAAACATCACCGGTGAAGTGGAAATGCACCCCTCCTATTGGTTGTATCACCAGAAGATTTCGCACCCCACTGAAGAGTGCAAGACCTTCGATAGATGGTGGCAAGGATATGTTGCTCATCGACAACATTTTAAACGGGAGAAGCGTAAAACTCGTAGAGAGCGAGAAAATACGACCGAGAGGCTTAAAAGAACTACCGGTGATTGTCGCATGGTTAACACCGGCGGGCCACAAGTGCTTACGTTCGGGAGTGATTCTGATGAAGAGCTGGACCTTGGCCCTCTCTTTAAAGAGTCCACCTCGGGAAAAGAAGAAGAGCCGAAGGTTTGCGAAAATATTCGGCTACGTAATCTCACGCTTCCCGAAAAGAATCTCGGACCCTCAAATAAAAAAGATAAAGGGAAAGAAAAGGTCTCTGAAGGTATCGTCTTAGATGACCAAGTGGTGGAAGAGCTAAATGCCAGGGACCCGCCGAAGAGAAGTAAGGTGGATTACAACGTCTTGGCGCATCTAAGGAAACTACCCTCGCAGCTCAGCATTCTTGACGCCCTTTTGCTATCAAAGGAGGCGAGAGATTCGTTAATCAAGGCACTACAAGATCCGGAACAATTCCAAGCTTTCCTGGCTGAAGAAAAGATGAAAGATGAATTGGAGGAAGTGCACACGGCCGATGTCGATGAAGACCTTCTCCTTGGGACGTGCGAACACAATCGCCCCCTTTATGTCTCAGGATACTGTCACGATATAAAGATAGGCAAAATCCTGATCGACAATGGATCCTCAGTTAACCTCCTCAATGTGCGGGTGTTGAAAGAAATCCGCATGAGCGTCCAGCACCTTGCTCGGGACAAGATCACCATCTCCGGGTTCGACTCCCAGTCATCAAGAACTCTTGGGTCTGTGATACTGACGCTACGCTTCGGGTTACTTATCACGGATATTAAGTTCCACGTCATAGACGCCAAGACATGCTACAATGCTCTGCTCGGCCGACCATGGTTACACGAGTACAACGTCATCCCTTCTACACAACATCAGTGTATGAAATACGCTAAGGATGGTCTCGAGTATACCATGGCAGGAGAACTGAATCCGTTTTCTGTGAACGAAGTCCGCAAATATGAAGATGCCAAATACTTCATACCGGATTTTGAAGACACGGAGAGGTGTCGCATGCCGGAGAACAAAGCCGCTGCCACCATTCCTATTTTCGGGAGTGATACCGAAGAAGAAGAAGAGATAGTTTACTCTGGGCCGTCTCGACACAACAAGCCAGGACCGTCCGCTCCTACGTTAATCTTTAGTAGCGACTCGGAAGATGAAGTCCATGTTGTATTCCCTGCTCGACCTTCAATACAAACGTCCGCTGACGAAGAGCAAAGTCTACAAGTCGCCATAGTGCCGCTTAAACACCGTAAAGAACTGGATGCACTTGATATTTACAATGTAGAAGAGCTACAAACGTTCTATATCCCTCCTAGGCGAGAAAGCGAAAAAGCAATTCTATTCTACCGCTCTGAAGAAACCAGAGTGGAGAAAGAAATCTGGCATGGTGCGGATCCTACGCTTGACGGGCTTCAGCCCATCCGTCTCCCCAGATATTATACAGAAGGCTTGAAAAGGCTGTTGAAGCGCCAGGGGATATCCTTTAAACAGACCGCTCGAAAAGCCAAATTCTATGACAGAGTCTAGAACGTTCCCGGGACTCAACACAAGCTGCCTAATGGGAGAATGGAACAATCGGGCTTGGATATATCCGGTCAAAGAAATGAGAGCTACTACACGGCTGCTACGTCGTGTATGACTTCGATGAAGAAGCGGATGCTCAATGGGAGGACGCTAATCCTGAGCCAGTGAAAGTTCCAGATGCAAAAGAACCCAGTCCGTCGTTCGAAGAACAAATGGACGAGCTTATAAGGGAAGCTCGCGTATATACGGCGATTTATAGCCAACCTTTCAGGAAAGTGTTGTCCTTACAGCCACCTGATGAAGAAAGGAACCCCATTCGTCTGGGACCAAAAATGCCAAAGCGCACTAGACGAGATCAAGCAATACCTGCAGAGCCCGCCAGTGCTGGCTGCTCCGGTCAAGGGAAATCCCCTCATTCTTTATACAACCGCCCTCGAAGGTTCCTTAGGCGCATTATGGGCACAAGAGAATGATCAAGGGAAGGAGAGAGCTCTCTATTACTTAAGTCGAGTTCTACTGGGGGCAGAAAGAAACTACTCCTCCATTGAAAAATACTGCCTGGCGTAGATTTTTGCGGTAACAAAGCTCAGACACTATGCGTTCGCACATGAAGTCCGTCTCATTTCGAAGGTGGACCCTCTTAAATATTTGATGTCGAAGGCCATATTGATGGGGCAACTTGCTAAATGGGCCCTGCTCTTGATGGAGTTCTCGATAACGTATCAACCTCTCAAGGCAGTGAAAGGCCAGGCCATCGCCGACTTCCTCGCTGAACATCCGATACCCGTCGATTCTCCTTTAAATTGCGATCTTCCAGACAAACATGCGTTTAATGCGATCGACGGTGGTGATACCCGATGGGAACTTTATTTCGATGGAGCATCTTCCATTAAGAAACGCAAACAAAGTGCCCCTATAATCAAATTGGGGGTAGGACTCATCTTTGTAACTCCACAAGGTGGAATAATGCGTTTTGCCTTCTCCCTAACAGAGCCAAGGACAAACAATGAAGCCGAATACGAAGCTCTGATAGCAGGCCTCGAGATCGCCATCGACATGGGAATTGAAAACCTCGTCATATATGGAGATTCTCAACTGGTCGTTAGTCAAGTAAACGGCGACTACCAAACATGCAAACCAGAATTGGTAAAGTACGGCGAAAAAGTGCAACAATTGTTGACCCAAATTCCTTCCTACACTTTAAAGAACATACCGCGGGCGGAAAATAGCAAAACGGACACATTGGCCAAGCTCGCTAAAGAATTGGCTGGCGAGAACCTCGATGACGTCAGAATTGTGGTACAAAGCGTCGGGTGCTCGCCCCAGCGGAAATATCTCCGGAATCACCCGAAGAGAAGGGAGCGACTGAGCAGACGACCTTGCAAATAAAAGATCGGGAAAATACCGAGGATTGGAGAGAAGTCTTTATAGACTACTTCAAATACCGTCGAACGCCCGAAGATGCGTCCTCAAGACACCAGCTTATGAAATGAGCTCTGTCTTTCGCCTTCGTCAATGATATCCTGTACAAGAGGTCATTTGATTCTTTGTGGTTGAGATGCCTGGGACCTGACAAAGCGAAAAGAGTCGTCCAGAAAGTTCATGGCGGACTCTGCGGTTCTCACCAAGCGGGCCCAAAGATGGAGTTGAAGATCAAACGGATGGGCTACTACTGGCCCACGATGATTCAAGACTGCCTCAAATATGCGAAGCAATGCCACTCATGCCAAATTCATGGGGACTTCATCTATCAGCATCCAAATCCTCTACACCCGACAGTGGCTAGCTGGCCATTCGAAATGTGGGGAACTGATATAGTCGGCCCTATCGAACCAGCATCGTCCAGGGGACATCGTTTCATCCTGGCGACGACTGACTACTTCTCCAAATGGGCAGAGGCAGTACCGCTGAGGGAAGTTAAGACAGAGAATATCCTCCATTTCTTCAAAACGCAGGTCCTATATCGGTTTGGAACTCCACGACGAATCATCTCCGATAACGGGCCAGCTTACAGAAGCCACAAGATCAGTCGCTTCGCGCAACAACACAATATAGACTGGAGATATTCCTCGATTTATAATCCGCGAGCTAACGGTCTAGCTAAGGCCTTCAACAAGACCTTGACAAAGATCATGAAGAAAACGGTATCCCGAAATAAGAAGGATTGGCATGAGAGGCTGCAAGAGGCTCTTTGGGCGTATCGAACTACGTTCAAGACAGCCACGAACACAACGCCATATGCGCTGGTCTTCGGTACAGAAGCAGTACTCCCCCTCGAGATAGAGTTACCCTCTCTACGAGTGGCAGTCCACTACGAGCTAACAGATGAAGAAAATGCTCACCTTCGGCTTGAGGAGCTCGATGCCCTCGATGAGACCCGGCTCATGGCGCAACAAAATCTGGAGGCCTATAAAGAAAAGATGACGCGCTCATATGAAAGATTGACCCGGTCAAGGACATTCCGCCAAGGCGAACTCGTGCTAGTGGTCAAAAGGCCTATGATCCCCAATCGCACCAAGCGGGGAAAGTTTGAGCCAAACTATGAAGGCCCGTACATCATAGACAAGGTCTACCATGGTGGAGCTTATCTACTCATGGATATGCACGGTGAAAGGCCTTACAGGCCAATAAATGGTCGATTCCTAAAGAAATACTACGCTTAGCGAGTTACTGCCTAGGTCAATGATAGATGACGACGACTATATCCGCTCGCTATCTTCCTAAGCTAAAACTTTATAAGCGGTAGCCAGCCTTCTCAATGACGGACCGAAACGTCCCTAAACTAATGCCGGACCGAAAAGTCCTTAAACTAACGACGGACCGAAACGTCCCTAAACTAATGCCGGACCGAAATGTCCTTAAACTAATGAAGGACCGAAACGTTCTTAAACTACTACCGCAGCATCTTTAGGCCGACGAGAAGAATATAAAAAATATATAAAATAAAAAATATGAAAAAAAGGGATGTCCATAAGCAAAAAAGGGCACGGGTGAAAACCTGAAAGGGCTCCGTGAGTAAAAA
This sequence comes from Agapanthus africanus, assembly GCA_030015575.1. Lineage (NCBI taxonomy): Eukaryota > Viridiplantae > Streptophyta > Magnoliopsida > Asparagales > Amaryllidaceae > Agapanthus > Agapanthus africanus. The sequence continues at coordinate 16,498,542 of JASDDO010000014.1, forward strand.
CAGCAGGGCTACCGGCGAGTGTTTGAGAAAACCCGAAAGGGCGCGACCTCGTAAAAAAAAGAATAAAAAAACAAAAAAAAAACGGTATGTCCACAAGCAAAATGGGCACGGATGAAAACCCGAAAGGGCTCCGTGAGTAAAAACAGCAGGACTACCGGCGAGTGTTTGTGAAAACCTGAGAGGGCGCAACCTCGTTAAAGGACACTTACAGGGTCCTCTCGACCTTGTAAGGAGAAACCACCCGCGTGAGATCCTTACGACTCACAAGGGAGCAACACACTTAGGGATCCCCACGATTCCTAAGGAGAAAATACACTTGCGAGATCCTCACGACTCGTAAGGAGAACTCTCTTATGGGACCCTCATGGCTCATAAGATTTGAAAGTCTTAAGTTACAGAGACCTAAACCTGTGCTTAAGCAACCTCCACAACCTTCGATTTTGCCCTACAAGTGGTTCAATACTGACCCTTGTATACAATCCACGGGCATGAATAAACATTTCCCTAACCAAGTTTCATCCGTGATTGGGGATATGTTTGCATGGTGAACAACCCTTGTAGATCCTCTCGATTTACAAGGAGAAAACCCTCTTGTAGGATCCTTACGACTTACAGAGGAACATACACTTAGGAATCCTCATGATTCCTAAGTAGAAAATACACCTACGAGATCCTCACGACTTGTAGGGAGAAATACCTTCGTGAGACCCTTACGGCTCATGAAGTCAAAAGCCTTAGTCGACAGGATCTTAACCCGGTTCGCTAGGCCACCTTTGTTCGATATCGACGGAGGCAAATGATGATTCGCTCCTGGCAATATCCCAGTTGTAGCGGTGCTGATGCTGAAATCGGTGTCTAATTTCAGGTTGACGGTGAAAAGCCGGTAGGCCGCTCATGCATACGAAATAGCCGAAATGATAGGGCAACTTGCAATAAAAAGCAGCAAGTAAAAACGTATGCATACAAAATAGCCGAAATGATTGGGCAACTCGCAATAAAAAGCAGTGAATAAAAATAAAATAAATAGCCAAAATGATTGGGCACCGCGAAAAATAGCCGAAATGATTGGGCAATCGCGACCTTCGCGATATAAAAGCTGAAATGATAGAGCATCGCGGAAATAAAACAAAAAAAATGATAAAACTTTGGCCCTACAATTGAGATCACATCGATCCCTGTATACAATCCAAGGGCGCAAACAAAGAGAGAACCATACTTTCCCAACAGGCTCCGCCAGAAAACGAAGCCAAATCTCGACGGTTCGTCCCAACCCCGAAGAAACCAGTGTCTTCGGCAAATACCTCAATTCAGGGAAATAAGCGTCCTTAATGAGAGCCTCCTTATTCGCATCGACTCGCAGAAAAACCAGTGTCTCCGTGGGAAATTCTCGATTCGTTTCAACACCATGGAAACAAATATCCTTGGCAAATACCTCAATTCAGGGAAACAAAATCCTTGATGAGGGCTTCCTGATTCGCGTCGACTCGCAGAGAAACCAGTGTCTCCGTGGGAAATTCTCGATCCATCTCAACACCAGGGAAACAAATAATCCTTGCCAAATACCTCAATTCAGGGAAACAAAATCCTTGATGAGGGCCTCCTGATTCGTGTCGACTCGCAGAGAAACCAGTGTCTCCGTGGGAAATTCTCGATCCGTTTCAACACTAGGGAAACAAATAATCCTTGGCAAATACCTCAATTCAGGGAAACAAATATCCTTGATGAGGGCCTCCTGATTCGCGTCGACTCGCAGAGAAACCAGTGTCTCCGTGGGAAATTCTCGATGCGTTTCAACACCAGGAAAACAAATAATCCTTGGCAAATACCTCAATTTAGGGAAACAAACATCCTTGATGAGAGCCTCCTGATTCGCGTCGACTCGCAGAGAAACCAGTGTCTCCATGGGAAATTCTCGATCCGTTTCAACACCAGGGAAACAAATAATCCTTGGCAAATACCTCAATTCAGGGAAATAAATATCCTTGATGAGGGCCTCCTGATTCGCGTCGACTCGCAGAGAAACCAGTGTCTCCGTGGGAAATTCTCGATCCGTTTCAACACCAGGGAAACAAATAATCCTTGGAAAATACCTCAATTCAGGGAAACAAATATCCTTGATGAGAGCCTCCTGATTCGCGTCGACTCGCAGAGAAACCAGTGTCTCTGTGGGAAATTCTCGATCCGTTTCAACACCAGGGAAACAAATAATCTTTGGCAAATACCTCAATTCAGGGAAACAAACATCCTTGATGAGAGCCTCCTGATTCGCGTCGACTCGCAGAGAAACCAGTGTCTCCGTGGGAAATTCTCGATCCGTTTCAACACCAGGGAAACAAATAATCCTTGGCAAATACCTCAATTCAGGGAAACAAATATCCTTGATGAGGGCCTCCTGATTCGCGTCGACTCGCAGAGAAACCAGTGTCTCCGTGGGAAATTCTCGATCCGTTTCAACACCAGGGAAACAAATAATCCTTGGCAAATACCTCAATTCAGGGAAACAAACATCCTTGATGAGAGCCTCCTGATTCGCGTCGACTCGCAGAGAAACCAGTGTCTCTGTGGGAAATTCTCGATCCGTTTCAACACCAGGGAAACAAATAATCCTTGGCAAATACCTCAATTCAGGGAAACAAACATCCTTGATGAGGGCCTCCTAATTCGCATCGGCTCGTAGAGAAACCAGTGTCTCCGCGGGAAATTCCCGATTCGTCTCAACTTGCAAGATGAAGCCTCAGGCAACAGGGATTAAAAACTTGTTTCCTAAACAATGGGACCCTGCAAGTCGGTCTAAAACGGTCTATTGTATACTATTCACGGGTCTCACTCTCCAAAGTCGAATTTCGACAAGGAGGGAAACAACCGCTTACGGGTCCTCTCGACTCGTAAGAGGGAGAAATTCTCTTATAAGATCCTTACGACTTATAAGAGAAAACACATTTAGAAATCCTCACGATTCCTAAGGAGAAAATACACCTACAAGATCCTCTCGATCCGTAGGGAGAGAATCTCTATGAGACCCTCACGGCTCATAAAGTTGAAAAGTCTTAGGCGGCAGATCTGAACCTGCAGCCTAAGCCGTCGCTATCTCTTGGAAAAAAACTAAGTTATCTGCCAATCATGTTTACTGAGGCAGCATATGGATAATAAAAGAAAGAAGAAGCGACAGAAAGAACATCTGATTTACAAGCATTCGAGACACACTCATTTATGCATAGGCAAAAGACTCAGAACGAAAAGCAACACAAGCTGGAATAGAAATTTTCCATTCATATTGCAAAAGGTTCTTACAATCATAAAGAAACTAAGCAAAGACATTGTCCAAATGATTACAATGGCAAGACCTCAAATCCTGGATAGGGATTGAAGAACTCAAAAGTAATCTTGTCCAAAACTTTCCAAGCCTAGCAAACCATCCTAGTATGCTTCCTTTCGCGAGCACGAGCGTCGGGATCCCCACTGATGTCCTCCTCCCTCCGATAAGCAGCAAGTATTGCAGATTGTTGAAAAGCTTGGTGCAGAAGGTCGATAAGATTATCTCGCCTCCTCTTTGAGATTAGGCTCATCAGATACACCGAGTGCACCTTATCTTCGGCGGCGTCCAATGCCCTAAGTGGCACACCAACGCAGAATAGAGGAAGCGCTCCCCAAATTGCTCCCACAATAAGCTTCAGGAGAGAGGAGCGCCGAGGAAGCAGTTGGCCATTGTATGCATCGAAGCGGTTCATGATTTCGGCACACTCGGCATTGGTAAATTCTCGGTTCTGAGAATGGCCGAGTCGACGGATGTCCCCGTAAGAAATGATCTCGTTAAGATCATACATGTGGGCGTCCATCACTCCTATAAAAAAGATTGACAAAAATCAGCAACTCTTAAAAGTTCTGCTATATAATTTAAAAGGAGCATAGCTCCATTAATGAATCAATAAATTATAGATGAAATCTTTCAGAGAGCAAAACTCTATTGATGGAATCTTAACAGGGTTCTCTTTAGTTCTCTTTAGATCCTTTTAGAGCAAAGCTCTGTTAAGTGAAACCTTAAAATGGGTTTTCTTTAGATCAGGGATCTATTGAGAGCAAGGCTCTGTCAATAAAAATTGATCTAATTAAAATTTTTACCTAAAAGGTGCTTTCTAAAGAAATTCTAACTCTTAGAGTTCTTGAAGGCAAGATCAGGGCTCTGAAGTTTTGAAAGTAAAAATCTTAAAAGATGATAATCATCTGTGAAGGACCAAAGGTCCTATTCATAGGCATCAAGTTCCCTTTCAACTTCCAAAGGTTGCCACAACGGTTGGGATTCTGCCACCGTTGCGCTCGCGTTTGGAACCACGCAAATGCAACGGTGGGGGGGCATTTGTTTCCCTCAATCAGAACGAAACTTTATTTCTAAGACTGAAAAGTGAAGCACTGCTTCATAAAAGAGACTAAACACCAAAGGCAATTTATCCTTGCAAGAATCACATGCACCTAATAATAGCAAATTAAATCATACGATGCACAAGCATAACAGAAAGCTAAAATAAAAGAACCCTTAACAGATAATGAAATACTTGATTAAAAAGAGAAATACTTGTTCATTATTATTATTATTACATTTAAAAAAGATCACCAAATATGGGATCGGAAAGACAAGGGTTCGCAAAGATAAGAAGAAGATTCTCCAGTTCCCGTTCTGTCTTCTCCACCACGTTGAAGCGGCGGTCCTCCCGAGAAGTAGACGCCCAACGATCGTCGCTATATTCATCAGAAAAGGTGGCGATGACAACCCGGTGAGCCCGTATCTGGCTCAGCAAGTGGAAAGAGCGGTCCCTCAGGGCTTTGGTGATCAAGTGCGCTTCAAAGAAGCACTCGATCTTATCCTCGGCAGCGTCAAGCATTGCCGAGGACATCTCTACTGAAGGTGGGGGAAGATCGGCGAGCACTGAGTCAAGGATCATCCGGAGCCAAATGGAGTGCGGAGGGAGAGAAGACCCCACACGAGTCAAAAGCTCATACATTGCAGCATCGCACTGCTCGTCCGTAAGAGAAGGGTCCACCAAACGCGCAGCAAAACGGGGAACGACGTCTCGAATTGGCACTTCCCATGGTTGTCGGCGGGCATGAGGACGGTTGCAAGCCATGATCGAAAAATTTCTCTGAAGATGAGAGAAGAAAAGGCTCGACTTTGAATTATATATAAGCCAAGCATGAGAAATTCTGTGTACAATGGAATTATTTCCAAGACCCGGGAAATGAAAATTTTGGGAAGATGAAAAGACATCTCAAGTGAAGCAACGCTTCCGATTCCCCCAATCAGAGCAAAGCTCTACTTTGAAATTTTAAATTTTAATAAATGAAGCGATGCTTCAGATCCTCTGCGCTGTGCGCAGGATGCCACGTGGCGAAATCTGGCACGCCAGGGCGGAGAGCGCTGCGTCCGAGGCAGCGCGCCCAATCAGAGCAAAGCTCTATTTTAAAATAAAGTTAAAGGAGGCAACGCTTCAGTTGCGCAAGCACTGCGCTGCGCGACACGTGTCAGCGCAGTTGCGCCGCGCTTTGCGCTACGCGACACGTGTCAGCGCAGTTGCGCTGCGCTGTGCGCTGCTTGACACGTGTCACGCGCTGCGGCGTTTGCGCCAAACAGAATTAAGATTTTAAAGAAATCTTTCTGTTCTTGTTAAAACAAGAAGATTGCCTTCTGTAAAACAGAAGCTCTTGGATCAAAGATCCAACGGTGGGGAAAATTCCCCAAATCACTCAGAGAAAGATCTCTTTAACTAATTTATGGGCACTATATAAAGGCCCCTAGACCTCAATTCTAAGGCATCAACATTTTGTGAGAAATTAAAAACTTCAAACAGAGAGAACTCTGAAGAATTGGAGAGAATTCCTCGAGAACAAAAAAGGTAAAAACCTTTAGAGAAAAGAGAAAATTCTCTTATGAACAGATCATTGATCTGAGAATAAGATCAAGAATCTCCAATAAAAAAAAATATAAATAAATAATAATAAGTGCTTTGCACTTTTCTATGAACCATTGGTTCCCTGAGATAAGAAAAACAAGAAGAACTTGTTTTCTTTGATCTAAATTAGATCAAGAAAACAAACAGTGCTTTGCACTTCTTTTATGAACCATTGGTTCTGAATCTAAAAGATTCTCAAGTTAACAGTGCCTTCCACTTGCAGAACTGCGCTGTTGCGCTCCTGGGTTGGCGCAAGCCACCAGAGAGCGCCACGTGTCAACATATGAACCATTTGCGCTATGCGCTTTTGAAATAGAGCCTTACTCTCTGAAACTGGAGCAACTCACCACAGCGCGCCGCGTGTCAGCAGCGCAAGCGCAGCGCACTGGCGCAGCGCACTGTGCTTGCATGACACGTGTCATCACCACAAGCGCTTGCGCTCTTTGGTTGGCGCAAAGCGCTTGACAAATGCTATGCATTTCTTTTGCTAAAGGGCCAGGCCCAAATCAAAAAGACCTAGCAGGCCAAAATAAATTGCAAAGCAATAAAAGGGCAGAGCCCAAATAAAATTGATGCTCTGCATCATTTATAAAGGGCAGAGCCCCAGTAAAATTGATGCTCTGCATCTTTCTGGGCAGAGCCCAAACAAAATAAAAGTAATGCAATGCATTATTTAAATGTGGGCAAAGCACTAGCATAGGTCTAATAGACCAAAAATAAATAAAAAGGTTGAACATTTTCAACTGGACTTAACCCAATCATGGCCATAAGTCCTCAAATTAAATTGACTGAGCACGACTGCTCTCTTAAATCAATTTACATCCGGTTCGAGGATACATCTCCGAACTCCTTTGACTCCTATCGTTGTAATCCTTCAACGATGTCAGAGAGGTGACGGGTCCCGACAACCACACATCAACACGGACTGTGGGGTCCTTAAACTCATGGACTTAAGCGTCCTTAAACCAAAAGACGGACTGTGGGGTCGTTAAACTCATGGACTTAAGCGTCCTTAAACTAAAACACGGATTGTGGGGTCCTTAAACCCATGGACTTAAGCGTCCTTAAACTACCTATGGACCACCATGTCCCTAAACTGGAATATGGACCACTATGTCCCTAAACTGGAATATGGACCACCACGTCCCTAAACTAGAATATGGACCCCTATGTTCCTAAACTGGAATATGGACCACCACGTCCCTAAACTGGAATATGGACCACCATGTCCCTAAACTGGAATATGGACTCCTATGTCCCTAAACTGGAACATGGACCCCTACGTCCCTAAACTGGAACAATAGAGCCCTCAAACGCTCTCTTGTCGGATCCAAACGATCCCGTTAAGTTGATCTTAGTCTCAAATCAGACTAATGTATCCTTAACAAACGTTTAAAGTCGATCTTAGCCTAAATACGGCTAACGTATCCTTAAACCAAAACACCAAACCCAAATCTAAGTAAATACGAATTTGGACTAATCCACGTCCTACGGGCGACGGCATCACTTAGTCTCCGTATACAATCCACGGACAAACACACACGACACGAAGTGAAATTCTGGAGAAGGAGAAAGTTGTTACCGCGATGCGGTAGTGTAATTAACTGCAGGGGCTTGTGCCTGCAGGGAAGAGCGTCCCCACAATCAAAAACCCCTCAAGCGAGGGGGAATCTGACGAAGTCTGCTACATCGGCCGCATCCGTCTAAACCTCCGATACTCGGTGCCATAAATCAACTTGGCATCTTCGGAGAGATGGACGGATAAAACCAAATAGCATCTGCCCCGAATCCCAGCGTCAGGACCTCGCAGTCCTGTGCGCCGCCATTCGGAGGGGAACAATATGTACGGACTTACGGCACAACTTCAAACAATCACAGTCAAAACATGCACAATCATACCTAGAGCTATGGTCTTCAAAGTCCACTAGACTGCTCTTAACTGTTCCAAAGTGACAAGTTGTGAGATAACCCTCAAATCATCTCTTCACTGCCAATTGTGGCCAGGTAAGCACAAGTGAGGAAAGGAGGGTTCCGCTCACGAATCACCGTGAGACGGGCCTTTTAAAATTACCTTTCTCACTTGTCTAGCCTAGACACCACAAAGTCAAGTTTAGATAAACGATCGAATGCCCACAACCTTCCTCTGTCCTATTGAGCACGACAGTCCTTAGTTGGCTGAGTCTAGATATTTTTTATTAAGCTCAAGGGTAATGCGTATGCTTTTAGTGATTTTTGGGGTCTTAGAAAGGGTGATGAAATCCCCACCCAATCTGAATTGGTATTATAGCCACTTAAAGTCCGTATTATTTATGCAAAACAGTAACAAACAAAAATCTAAAATACTTACAAAAAAATTTTATTTGGCGGCGGCGCAAAGAATCCTGCACAAAAACAGTTTTATTGGAGAAGGAAAGAGAGTTTGTGCAAAGAATACTGCAGAAAGAAGAGTTCTATTGAAGAGGGGAAGAGAGTTTGTGCAAAGAATGCTGCAGCAAGAAAAGTTCAGTGGAGTTCCGAGGAGGGGAGAAGAGAAATGGGATATTCACAGAGAGTTTTTGGGTGCTGACGTCACCCTTTGACCGCGGTTCTGCGGTCAAACTGGTGCTTCTGCCGCAGTTCCGCGGCTGTTCAGGAAGTTGAAGGCTTCAAATTTGTTCCCTGTGCTGAGTTGGTTCTCCTCTTCCTGTTTAGAGCCCCTGAATCTTGATTTGGTCACTGAGTTTGCTCCAGAATTTTACAGTAGACCGTGGTTCCGTCTTGATCCGTCGCGGTGTAGCCGCGAGATATGGGTCTAACTCCCCACGACTTTGGCACTGAACTTGACCTTCTTTCTATCCTACACACTTGCACAAAAACGAATCAAAAATAACAAGATGATTATTACAATATTTTTTGTGTGTGTTTTTGGTTATATATATATTCACAAATTAAGCCGAAATTACACAAAGAAATAAACTACCATCTCCCCGGCAACGGCGTCATTTGATTGTTAGAGTTTTTGCGTGCATAGTTTTAATTACCGCAATCAAGACGGTTTCGCTTGGTAGCTAGCCGGTTGAGTACGGGTCGTCCGCAGGGAGATGTGAATCTTTTTCTATGTGCTTTAACGAGTTAAGTCCAAATGTCCGAGTTTATTTGAGATTAACTGTGTGCTAAATATGTATAAAGAGAGCTTGTTAGGGTTGTGATTAGGTTAGTTTGAGTTAGGAGTCGCTCACTTCTTTCGTTGCCACTCTTGATATTGGTGTTACGGTAATCGGCAATAACGGGGATTAGCACGACTAGGAAGGAAACATGCGAGTATAAGCTAGGCTTTCTAACGCTTAGTTTCTTCCTTTTGGTCTTTGTCCGTCCGTTCTTGGCTCTTAGCCTTAACCTCCGGTTAATTCAACCACAACCGGTCTCGCTAAGGAATCACCGCTATCATGTAGGATATGATGCCGTAAGGAGCGGATTGTGGTTCAATTAACAGGAGTCTGATTCAAGATGTTGGGCAAAAAAAAGAGTGAAAGATATTTCCTTCTCTCAAACTTTCCTTATCCTACCACAACAAGTGAGAAACTACTCACCCATTACAAAAGAAAAAGAAAATAAAACGAAGGAGAAAGATAGAAAGAAAGGGTTAGGAAAATCACAACTAGCTATTTAAGACCTCACTTTGGTAATGATCATACTTAAGCATCATTGTTGTAAGGATAAAAAAAATAGAAGAAGAAAGTAAGCAAACAACAAAAAACAAAAACTAGATTAGCAAATGAAAATTACAAACAAATATAATTAAACACGATAACAAGACAAGCATGTTAAAGAAAAGAACTCTTCTTTTATTCATCACTCATAAAGCTCACTACAAGTTTTAATGGAGAAAGATGAAAAGAGTAAGAAGAACTACAAAATCTAATCCTAAAATCTAATACAAAGAAAAGCACACTTCACTTGGCTTTGCACTGGGCTATTTATAGGCAAAAAACTGAAACCCTAGGGATACAATCTGGCCCAAAATGAAGTTACAAAACTACCCTAAAAAACCGAGTCAACACTGAATTGACTCTGCCGTGGATCCGCGGCAGAAATGCCATCTTGGCCGCGGTTCCGCGACCATTTAGTTGAATTAGATGCTTGGATTTTTTTGGGTTTTTCCATGCTGCTTTTCCCTTCTGTTTGGTACACTTGGTTTCTCAAAAGCTTTTCAGTTTTCTCCCAGATTTTCAGCAGTGTAAAATATGAAATGATGTGGACTTTTTGCCATGATTTTCTTGAGCTCTGCGTTGAAGTCTTGGATCTTGTGCTGCCCTTGTGCTTTATGTATGAAAATGACTAATGATGGGTCATTTTATCCCTTGAACCGGTATGCGGCATCATACGGATAGTGAGCGGAGATCGGTATTTATCTTTTGTTGGTCGTAGTCCTGCATTTGTTGCGCTTTTTCATGAATATCACTGCTTAGAGCTGAGAACATGTCATGCCCCGCTTCCCAAAATATGGAATACGAGGGGTTGACAAGGCCAGCCATGCTCCTACGGTCAAGGAAATATCCTGCCGTAGTCACACTTCGGCTTCTAACTTTACGTGGTAATCAGTAAACAACGCACAGGTAATGAGAAACGCAGTAACTGAAACAATACAAATGCAAAGAACTGACCTGATGGAAGTAAAAAGAGTATAGCTCTGGATAGCTGATCAAGATGTACACGATGCACGTCTGGTCCTGGTCTAGGCTAGATCCACTCCTCACTCTGAGCATGCATACTCAGGTCGTCAGAGCGACACAATAACAATATATATATAAAGATGCAAGTGGCAACTCGAACAGTGATAATAGATATATAACGGTAAATCAAGACGGTACTGATATGAACATAGAGTAACCAATGAAGTGTCTAATAGATCAGGTGAACAGTAAAGCAGTAAAATAGTATGCCAGGTATGTCAACACAGTAAGTGATGTATATCAATGTCATTATCCCTATCAGTCTCTAAGTCTCGTTGTACAGGTCACTAAGCCTATCGTCAGTCCAAGTGTGAGAGTCAACCACTCGCGAGTGTCCTCCACCCAAGGGTAGGACCCAAGGGCAAGGGACCACGGGCCTAAAATATAACTCACGGTAATAATCATGTACCCTGTAAATCTCCATATATCTCCATATATATAAGCCGGCATGGGACTCCCGAGATTCTGTTGAATTCACACTCAAACTACCCCACACCCCGTGGTCTACATCAAACGCCAACCATAACCTCAAATACCGGTCGGTCCATGACAAGTCTGCGCGAGAACTGGAGACATGATCTCCATCAAGCACGTCCCGACTAATACCCAAGATAAATGGGCAGTGTCTGGTGCCTTATCTGTGACATCCATGCAAGAGCTTCCATAAGTGTCCCATACCACTTATAGTCACACTTACACGCGTCCCACAGACGTCGACAATGCAATAGAATAATAGGGTTCACTGATTGTGTACAAGTACGTGTCACTTTCACTTATCCACTCATGCACGAACACTAACGTACTTGCCACAATCACCACTAATACCTAACACTGGGTAATTCGCATGATCACTGGGCTACTAATGCGATAACATATACATATGATGTGATGAGAAAATAGTATGGAAGGCATGATTAAGATGTCATATGTCGGTGTTCTACCACTTGCATAATTTATCATAAATAATATATGCCAAAATTTAGCGAAATAATGAACAGGGTATAAGTAGTATGTGGGATTATCTATCCAGAGAATTTAGTTTCACATCAATCGAGTTTCAGGATTACTAGATATGGCCATTTCATTTTAAGCGTTCACAGCTGGAAATCCGGTTTCAGAATCGGAAGTCCGTTTCGCAATGCATTTTAACCCCAGTAGGGATCAGAATTTAGCAACGCTACAGTTGAATGATATCTAGGGTTTTCAGTAAGGTATTCAACTCAATAGACGGATTCTCAATCGCATCAGTACGTCGAAAGTTACACACTATTTATCACTAGTTTCCACTTCTGAATCTGTTCTGGACTGTTATACGCCCTGCCCTTTTAATTTACATCTTAAATAGAAAACGATGATGAAACGGAATGAAACTACTTGTGTTATCTAGATAACAGATTCACCTTTACTAAACTGCGGAGTTCCACAACATAAGAGTTCAGGAAACAAGGTGGGACGCATTACGGTACAGTAAACAGTAACCAGAGTCGCTCTGGACTGCAGTCCAGAGTCGCACTCCGATCCAAATATTGTCACAATTTAAGTACAGAAACCATTAGAAACTTACATAGGGTTATAGTTCGTCAAGTCATCTTCGATTTTAGCCCTCGAACGCATCATTCCAATATGTACATAATTTATGGTGATTTTAACAACTTTCAGATACAGGAAATTTCTAGTTTTACGGGTATATTTGGGGGTATACATTTTAGTCATTAACGGTCGTATTTTCCAGTGAGATTTATACAAGATATTCGTCACTACATGGGCCAACATAAACAATCCAATTCCATCAAATTGGGTGAGTATTTTCATTGAGATCATGCATCGAACAGGTATACCACATAATCTACCGGAAATTGTAAATTTGTAATCTATACGATTTAAGTTTGTATCATGAATATATTAGCATGTAGCAAGTAAAATACTTGCCTGGAGACGCTTTGGCGATGCACGGCAGCGGCAACGGTACGAACGCGCGACGAACAGCGCGGCTAGGGTTCGCGGTCTCAGCTCGAGCTTGGCTCTTGGACTCGAAGTCTCGATGGGTGCGGCGGACACTGTGGCTCCAGCAGGGAGGAGAGGTGCTGAGAGGGAGAGTGAGAGAAATTTAGAGAGAGAGAGAGAGTTAGACAGAAAGAGAGAGAGAGTAAAAGAGAGAGGGGGGGAGTGATATATATATAGAGAGAGAGAATAACAGAGAGAGGGGGGAGTGTGAGAGAGAGATGTATAGAGAGAGAGTTTACCTGGTGACGACGGAGGCTCGGCGTAGTGCAAAGGCGGTGGCGGCGAAGGTTGTGTCTCCGGCGATGGTTAGTGGCGGCGACGGTGTGCAGGGAATGGGGTGTGGTTGAAGGAGGGGCCCATCGATGGAGGGAGGTGTCCGGAAGTCTGTCGAGATGGCGGTTGAGGGAGGTGGTGCTTGAGGAAGATAATGGCCGGTGGGTGGTTAAGTGGAGGCGAGGAGGGAGTTGAGGTTGGAGGGAGGTTGTTGGGTCAATGGAGATGGTCGGAGGAGACGAGCTCGGTGGGTGATGGGGTGCCGGCAAGATTCGTCGGAGGTGGCTTGTGGTGATGGTGGAGGTGGAGCTGAGGGCTCGGCAGCGTTGATGGCGTGGGTCATCCAGCGTAGTGGGCATGGGTCATCCAGCGTAGTGAGCTCGGGATGATGGCAGAGGATGGGTTAGAGAAAGAGAGAGGAGTTTGAGAGACTGTAAGGGATGAGGGAGATAGGGAGACGAGGGGTGCGCGTCGTGGGGTAACGGCGCACGAGCGTGGGCGTGGGCGTGGGCGCGAGGTGAGGTGGAGAAAGTGGATCGTGAACAGAAGAGGTGCGCAAGAAAAGAGGTAGCCGTTGGGAAGAAGAATGGATTAGAAGCGGGTCGGGTCGAAGCGGGCGGGTAGGGTGAAGGCGGGCTTGGGCTTGGGTGTCACGGGCTGGGCCGGGGTTTAATTAAAAGAAATTCCTTTTTATGTATATGTTGGGCTGAGGAGATGGGGAAAGGCTGGGGTTTAATTAAATGGGAAAAGTGGGCTGGGGATTTTAATATGAGTGGAATTATTTAGTTTCCAATTTACAAAGAAAGGGAAGTGGGCCTGGTTTGGAAATAAATAAGAATAAGGAAATTTGAGAGGAGGGGCCGGCTTGGAAAATAAAATAAAAGAATCTGTAAACTATAGAATCGATAGGTAATGGGGCTTGAGATAAATTAGGGTTAGGGAAAGTTATAATACAAAAATAATTGTAAAATAAAATAAATAAATTTTAAGAGTAACAAAATACGGGTATTGGTATAAAAGGGGCTGGGTATTACATCATACTACCCTTACAAAAATTTCGTCCTCGAAATTTAAAATAAACGATAAGTTATAAAATCATAAGCGAAATCTACTATATCGCAAACTAACACATAATGATTTACTTGAAATTGGCGGATGGAGAAATTTGAAGGTTTATATATGTATGCAAATGATACAACTAAAATAATAGGTCTAAATAAGTATAAAGTAGGAATCAATTATGAGGGAAACCCATATGTAAAAAAATAGAATAGCAATAACGAATAATAACATTCGAGGCGTGCTAGATAAAATCGAGATCCTAAACATGTGCACACCTCGCATATCAAAGGAAGCGCAGCTAAAATAATAAGTATAAGGCACAACCATTTATAATAGTAGCCATAAGCACAATACCCGGAAATAAAATAGCAACCATAAAATAATGAAAGAATTGTCGATAGGTTAAAACATTTTAAGATAATTGTATTGATAAAAATAGTTTTAAAATAACTTAGAAAACCCACATAGTGAAAATAAGAAACATGGAACGAAAATATGCGCGGTGTAAGTTTGCGCTACCGAAAAATGAGAATAATAGTAGTGTACTTAAAATACATAAAACGGAGTAGTCGATAACACACACTCTTCGATAGGTACAAAATAATGAAAACTAAATTTTCGAATAATGGTGTCCCTAAATATAGTTAGGGTAACAGGGAAAAGCACAAAATGTATAGGGCTAGTTAGGGTAGGGATTACAATGGAATGGGGCTCGTTCAAAAGATCGGAGTGTGACGGCTTTAGACTGAAGGTCAAAGAGATTGGGGTCGGGTCAGCACAGGAAGTAAGGGTGAGCGGCAAGGGACTACAAGGGGAAAAGAATGTATGGGGAGGATAACGGTCGATACATCATGTGAATCAAAAATCCGAAGGGTCAGTTAACTCGGAAATTTTACTATCAATTTCCCCTCCCAGAAGGATTTCAAACGAGGCATAAACGAAGGATGAAGGGTGGCCCATTCAAAAGATCAGGGTGTGGTACTTGTTAATCTAAGCGAGGGTCGAAACAGCACAGGGTATAGGGGTGGACAGTCAGGGGTCTCAGGAGGAAATAACGGTATAGAGGAAAAGTCAAAGCATCAAGTGAACCAGTAATCAAAAGATTTGCAACTCAGAAAATTTATTTCATTCTAGAAAATTAGAAACAAAGCACTCTCGAAAAGTAACAGATGGCCCTAAACTATACACAGATTTATTTGGCCAGAGAAGACAACATCTAAAAATCCCGTCAGTCGCGGTTGTGGAGGTTCAGCAGGTTGCAGTAGGCTCGTGCGCTCAGGTAGGAGCGTCCATTTCCATAGCGCCTCGCAGGAACCGCTATTGAGAGTTCTTCCACCGCAGGGTCTTGTTCTTCTGGTCCTTCTTCCTCGGCTGGAGCTTCTTCATCGAGGTCTGCTTCCATGTGATTCTCTTCTTCTGGATCCTCTCCCATGGGATTTTCCTCCACTGGATTTTCTTCTATCAGGCCCTCCTCGGGATCTTCCTCTATCGGGTTCTCTTCAGGGTTTCCTTCCTCCTCGTCGGAATCACCGATCATATCAACTTCTGGGGCGGCGGCTCCTTCGTCCTCGGAATTGCCGCTTCCGAAAATAACTCGGGGGCCGTTGATCTCGTCGTCCGAACTCACCAACATGCGGTCTAAGGAAACGCATGACTGTGCATCCTTATCTAGATGCGGCGCTGCTCCAGGGTGGGCCATGGTCTGAAAAGAAAGAGTCATGATTAAACAGTAGAACACATCAAGGAAAATAGCTAAGGGTACGGAGTATAGGAAAATATGCGGTGGGCAGGAACTGAAAATCAAAATTAAAAATGTTGTGGTAATGAACAGTATAAATAAGGGGGAAAAGCAAGAGAATGATGCATACATTACGATTCAAAGTATTATTGCATTCAACTAAAAGTTCGACGGATACAAGATTTCAAACGAAAAAAAATATTTACAAGAGGGTGACAACATTATTACTGAAAACAGAAAACGTGAAAATTCTTCTTTGACTACTAGACCGTTGCATTCTCGTCACGCGAGTTGAATCCTAAGCTGGGTCCGCACTATTCTCGAAGCTCGAACTATGGAATATTCATCAATTAGCAGGAGTGGGGAGTGTGGACGAATTTCCTCCTTGTAGCTCCTTCCTATTTGGGTAACTATTGATAAGATGTTCGTTGGATCCGCAAATCAAGCATTTCCCCTGGGCGCGGCGACAATCCCTCTGAAGATGTCCTGGCCTCCTGCAGTACCCACAACATTGGGTCTTCTGCTGCTTCTGTCGTGGGGAAACGAGTGGGCACTTCATCTTCCTCCCTTTTCCTCGTCTAAAAGGGATCCCTTTACGATTGGAGACTTCCGCTGGTGCCTGATTCACCTGCCTTCTCAATCCTTCAGCTAATAGGTCGTTTGCTCGCTCCTGGGCTTCCTTCAGACTTTGCAGTGCAGTCAGGATCTCTACAGTCTGATTCTGGGGAGTGGAGATAGAGGAAGAGTCGTTGGAAGACATGGTCCTGAAATGACAATTTTGAGAAAGATATAAGGCACAAGCTATAAGAATTAAAATATAATATGGATTGGGCAAGGCATCAAGAATATCGGGTGTGATGAAATTCATTACAAGTGGAAATCAACTGTAGGACTCTAAGTCACTTAAACAGAGTACGGTAGTGTAATCATGATATAGTTCACAATTACAACCACGTAACTTTGCCAAGTCACCCGAAACCCTAGCGAATGGATAGCAGAACACTCAATATGAATACGGATCAAGGATAACAAGTTTACAACCTAGACCGAGGGATGTCTTAGATTGTCAAGCTATACACGAAAAACTGCAATCCCAATCGAAGCAAAACCTGTCTCTGATACCAACAAAACCATGTCACGCCCCGCTTCCCAAAATACTGATTATGAGGGGTTGACAAGGCCAGCCGTGCTCCTACGGTCAAGGAAATATCCTGTCGTAGTCACACTTCGGCTTCTAGCTTTACGTGGTAATCAGTAAACAACGCACAGGTAATGAGAAATGCAGTAACTAAAATAATACAAATGCAAAGAACTGACCTGATGGAAGTAAAAAGAGTATAGCTCTGGATAGCTGATCAAGATGTACGCGATGCACGTCTGGTCCTGGTCTAGGCTAGATCCACTCCTCACTCTGAGCATGCATACTCAGGTCGTCAGAGCGACACAATAGCAATATATATATAAAGATGCTAGTGGCAACTCGAACAGTGATAATAGATATATAACAGTAAATTAAGACGGTACAGATATGAACATAGAGTAACCTATGAAGTGTCTAATAGATCAGGTGAACAGTAAAGCAGTAAAATAGTATGCCAGGTATGTCAACACAGTAAGTGATGTATATCAATGTCATTATCCCTATCAGTCTCTAAGTCTCGTTGTACAGGTCACTAAGACTATCGTCAGTCCAAATGTGAGAGTCAACCACTCGCGAGTGTCCTCCACCCAAGGGTAGGACCCAAGGGCAAGGGACCACGGGCCCAAAATATAACTCACGGTAATAATCATGTACCCTGTAAATCTCCATATATCTCCATATACATAAGCCGGCATGGGACTCCCGAGATTCTGTTGAACTCACACTCAAACTACCCTACACCCCGTGGTCTACATCAAACGCCAACCATAACCTCAAATACCGGTCGGTCCATGACAAGTCTGTGAGAGAACTGGAGACAGGATCTCCATCAAGCACGTCCCGACTAATACCCAAGATAAATGGGCAGTGTCTGGTGCTTTATCTGTGACACCCATACAAGAGCTTCCATAAGTGTCCCATACCACTTATAGTCATACTTACATGCGTCCCACAGACGTCGACAATGCAATAGAATAATAGGGTTCATTGATTGTGTACAAGTACGTGTCACTTTCACTTATCCACTCATGCACGAACACTAACGTACTTACCACAATCACCACTAATATCTAACACTGGGTAATGCACATGATCACTAGGCTACTAATGCGATAACATATACATATGATGTGATGAGAAAATGGTATGGAAGGCATGATTAAGATGTCATATGTCGGTGTCCTACCACTTGCATAATTTATCATAAATAATATATGCCAAAATTTAGCAAACAATGAATAGGGGATAAGTAGTATGTGGGATTATATATCCAACTAATTTAGTTTCACGTCAATCGGGTTTCAGGATTACTAGATATGGTCATTTCATTTTAAGCGTTCACGGCTGGAAATCCGGTTTCAGAATCGGAAGTCCGTTTCGCAACGCATTTTAACCCTAGTAGGGATCAGAATTTAGTGACTCTACAGTTTAATGATATCTAGGGTTTTCAGTAGGGTATTCAACGCAACAGACGGATTCTCAATCGCGTTAGTACGTCGAAAGTTACACACTATTTATCACTAGTTGCCACTTCTGAATCTGTTCTGGACTGTTATACGTCCTGCCTTTTTAATTTACAACTTAAATAGAAAACAATGATGAAAAGGAATGAAACCACTTGTGTTATCTAGCTAACAGATTCACCTTTACTAAACTGCGGAGTTCCGCAACATACGAGTTCAGGAAACAAGGTGGGACGCATTACGGGACAGTAAACAGTAACCAGAGTCGCTCTGGACTGCAGTCCAGAGTCGCACTCCGATCCAAATATTGTCACAATTTAAGTACACAAACTATTAGAAACTTGCATAGGGTTATAGTTCGTCAAGTCGGCTTCGATTTAAGCCCTCGAACGCATCATTTCAATATGTACATAATTTATGGTGATTTTAACAACTTTCAGATACAGGAAATTTCTAGTTTTACGGGTATATTTGGGGGTATACATTTTAGTCATTAACAGTCGTATTTTCCAGTGAGATTTATACAAGATATTCGTCACTACATGGGCCAACATAAACAATCCAATTCCGTCAAATTGGGTGAGTATTTTCATTGAGATCATGCATCGAACAGGTATGCCACATAATCTACCGGAAATTGTAAATTTGTAATCTATACGATTTAAGTTTGTATCATGAATATATTAGCATGTAGCAAGTAAAATACTTGCCTGGAGACGCTTTGGCGATGCACGGCAGCGGCAACGGTACGAACGCGCGACGAACGGCGTGGTTAGGGTTCGCGGTCTCAGCTCGAGCTTGGCTCTTGGACTCGATGTCTCGGTGGGTGCGACGGACACTGTGGCTCCAGCAGGGAGGAGAGGCGCTGAGAGGGAGAGAGAGAGAGATTTAGAGAGAGAGAGAGAGAGTTAGACAGAGAGGGAGAGAGTGTAACAAAGAGAGGGGGGAGTGAGATATATATATAGAGAGAGAATAACAGAGAGAGGGGGGGGAGTGTGAGAGAGAGATGTATATAAAGAGAGTTTACCCGGTGACGACGGAGGCTCGGCGTAGTGCAGAGGTGGTAGCGGCGAAGGTTGTGTCTCCAGCGATGGTTAGTGGCGGCGACGGTGTGCAGGGAATGGGGTTGTAGTTGAAGGAGGGGCTCGTCGATGGAGGGAGGTGGCCGGAAGTCTGTCGAGATGGCGGTTGAGGGAGGCGGTGCTGGAGGAAGATAATGGCCGGTGAGTGGTTAAGTGGAGGCGATGAGGGAGTTGAGGTTGGAGGGAGGTTGTTGGGTCGATGGAGATGGTCGGAGGAGGCGAGCTCGGTGGGTGATGGAGTGCCGGAAAGATTCGTCGAAGCCGGCTTGTGGTGATGGTGGAGGTGGAGTTGAGGGCTCGGCAGCGTTGATGGTGTGGGTCGTCCAGCATAGTGAGCTCGGGATGATGGCAGAGGATGGGTTAGAGAAAGAGAGAGGAGTTTGAGAGACTGTGAAAGATGAGGGAGATAGGGGAGACGAGGGGTGCGCGTCGTAGGGTAACGGCGCACGAGCGTGGGCGTGGGCGTGGGCGCGAGGTGAGGCGGAGAAAGCGGATCGTGAATAGAAGAGGTGAGCGGGAAAAGAGGTAGCCGTTAGGAAGAAGAAGGGATTAAAAGCGGGTCGGGTCGAAGCGGGCGGGTAAGGTGAAGGCGGGCTTGGGCTTGGGTGTCACGGGCTGGGCCAGGGTTTAATTAAAAGAAATTCATTTTTATTTATATGTTTGGCTAAGGAGATGGGGAAAGGCCGGGGTTTAATTAAATGGGAAAAGTGGGCTGGGGATTTTAATATGAGTGGAATTATTTAGTGTCCAATTTACAAAGAAAGGGAAGTGGGCCTGGTTTGGAAATAAATAAGAATAAGGAAATTTGAGAAGAGGGGCCGGCTTGGAAAATAAAATAAAAGAATCTGTAAACTCTAGAATCGATAGGTAATGGGGCTTGAGATAAATTAGGGTTATGGAAAGTTATAATACTAAAATAATTGTAAAATAAAATAAATAAATTTTAAGAGTAACAAAATACGGGTATTGGTATAAAAGGGGCTGGGTATTACAGAACCTGTAACCTACAATTATTTAGCAAATACGGATCAAGAGTGTCTACCTATATACAATGTGATTAAGAATGGGCGGTATAAAAATACAAAAATCTGATATGAACAGGGCGCCAGCATCAAAACTAAAAACTCTCTGTTAGACAGAGCCATTGGATTAAAGATCCAACGGAGATGATAAATCATCAAAATGCAGAATTAAATTCTGCTGAGGAAATATTCCTCAAATCTTTCTAAACAAGAAAGATTACTCTCTGTAAAACAGAGCACCGTTGGATTAAAAATCCAATGGTGATTAAAAATCACCTATATGCAAAATGAATTATGTATGGGAAAATATTTCTCTAATCTTGTTAAAAACAAGAAAGTTATCTTCTGTAAAACAGAAGTCCTTAGATCAAATATCCAACGGTGGATAAAATCCCCAAATCAATTAAAAATCTCTAAATCAGAGTTTTCTTTAACTAAATCAACAAACTTGTCTCTACTATATAAAGGACTCAAGACTTCAAGCTTTGTACAGAGGAACCCCCCATAAGCTTCAAACTTAAAAAAAAAAGAGCAAGCAAGAAGAATGCTTTAAGAGGGAAGAAAAAAGAATACCTCTCTTCGAGGTAAAGAAAAATAATAGAGATCATAGCATCTCATCTACATATCCAAGGGTTTAACCCTTATAAAAGAACTTAGTTCTTTCTCTGGATCTGAGATCCATGAGATTAGTCTTCCACAAATGAGAATTTAATTCTCATATGGATGAACTTGTTCTTGGGGATCAAAGATCCAGAAAAGAACAGAGAATTGAACTCTTCATAACAGAATATACGTAGAAAACCTAGCACCAAGCGCCTCACGTGCCCCTCACATGGGCGTTACTCAATAAGGAGTGCATAACACTCAGTGGTTGGCGCTCAGCGCCGAGCGTTTCACATAGGTGTTGCTCAATAAAGAGTGCTTAGCACTTAATATTTGGCGCTCAGCACCAAGCGCCTCACATGCCCCTCACATGGGCGCTACTCAATAAGGAGCGTATAGCATTCAGTGGTTGGCGCTCGCGCCAAGCGCCTCACGTGTCCCTCACATGGGCGCTGCTCGGTAAAGATCGCTAAGCACTCAATGTTTGGTGCTCAGCGCCAAGCGCCTCACGTGCCCCTCACGTGGGCGTTATTCAACATAAAGCGTTTGGTACTTATCGGCCAGCGCCCAACGCTTAGCACCTAGCGCCTCACGTGCTCCGCACGTGGGCGCCATAAAAAGTGTTTAACACTCCATAAAAACAAAAAAAAGGGAAGGTAAAGTAAACTATGAGTGTCAGAACTCATATAAATGCTCAGCATTGTTTGCACAGAAAGGGGACTGAGCCCAAGAAAGTGTTTAGCACTTTATTTAAATGAAATGACAAAGACTGAGGGGGCTGAGCCCAAGTTGACCAGATCCTTAATTCAGATCAACCAAGCTCATGTGCTCATTATTTTCCAAATTGGTCTTAGTCCCAAACACGACTACTGATCTTTCAACGAAAATTGGTTCAATGGTACATCTCCTCACACCTCTGATACATGTCATTGTAATTTCTCAACGTCTTCAGAGAGGTGGCGGGTTCCGACAACCAACTGCTTTTGGATGCACTTCCCAAAATGGCGACAATGGACCGCAACGTCCTTAAACTGGCTACGGACCGCAACGTCCTTAAACTAGCTATGGACCGAAATATTCTTAAACTAACAACGGACCGAAACGTCCTTAAACTAAAGCAATAGAACCCTAATGCTCTTTTGTTGGGTCTGAATGATCCCAAAATCCTGTTGAGCATATCTTAGTCTAAAATTAGACTAACGTATCCTCAACAAATATTTAAGTTGATTTTAATCTCAAACGAGATTAACGATCCTTAAATCAACCCAAACCCAAATCTAAGAATATACGGATTTGGACTAATCCACGCCCTACGGGCGACAACATAAATTAGTCTCCGTATACAATCCACGGGCAATAAAAATAAAACAAACACATACGACATAAAGTGAGCTTCTGGAGCAGGAGAAACTAGTTACCGCGATACGGTAACGTAATTAACCGCAGGACCTTGCGCTTGCAGGGAAGAGCGTCCCCACAATCAAAAACCCCTTGCAAACGAAGGGGAATCTGACGAAATCTGCTATAACTGCCGCATCCGTCCAAACTTCCGATATACGGTGCCATAAATTAACTTGGCATATTGGGAGAGGTAGACGGACAAATCCAAATAGCATCTGCCCCCAAATTCAGACAAGAAGATCCATCCCGTTTTCGTCTCTGTTTTCGGCGGTGAACAAACTCCCAGTATAGGGGCTAAGTCCATTTGTCCTCTTTGTCAGGAGTTCAACTCCAAAAATCAATCGGGAGCACAACTCCCAATGCAGGGACCAAGTCCCTTTTCCTACTGACGCCCAGCGCCCGCGTGCCAAGCACGTGGGGGCGCCGACACCCACGCGTCCTTTGGACGCTATTCTTCTATTTTTACACACACACACTCCACAACATTGTCCCCGTCAGAAAAAATTTCTAACGAGGTGCTGCCCCGCATCCTGCAAGCGGGACCCCCATAAACTCTGCGGGGCCCCCGATATATCCAAAACCCCTTCAAAACATAACACACTATACATTGAGTTCGCATGACCGGTTTGACCCGTCAATCGGAGGTTCTCTCGCTCTAAAGGCGAGGGGTAATTAACGGCAGTTTAGTCCGCGGCTGCCGGATATTCAAATCCCCACAATCAATTAACCCCCGCCTACCCTAAGCAGGGAAAATCTGTAGTACGCCTGACAAGCGATGCGTATTCCCATCTCAATGGGGTAAAGAAAAACATCCTACATTTACTGTTACTTTCTGTTGAAAATTCTATCCGAGTGTAACTCGCTGATGGACTTTCTTTCCCTTTTCTCTATTCTTGGAACGTCCGTCAGACGATGATGAGATTAATGAAGAAGGAGACGATGGAATGGAGCCCGCTAATGAAGACTAAGCGGAGTTGATGCAAGAGTATTAGGATAACTCTTCTATTGCCCACCTGTTTAGGGCTTGCTTTCTTTTAATCAATATAATCAAACTATTTAGTTGGCTTTCAATACTTTGGGATGTAATAATTTTAGTAAATGGAAATAAATGCTTCTGCTTTTATTGTCAGTTTTGGTATATTGTCTGCATGATTTATATGCTTAACGCAACTATATTGAGAAAAGACCACTCTCGACATAGTTAGCGGACCTTGGCACGTCACCGTTTCCGTGATTTTGGGAAGCGAGACGTCACATAAATTATCAAAGTTGATTTTCTGCTATGTGCGCACTTGCCATCCTAGCGCAAGTGCCTTTACCCTTTTATGATAGGTGCGCATCAAGCATGTTTACGCGTCAAATTTGGTGCGAATATACCTTACGTTTAATCTTTTCAGGTCCTCTTATAAATCGAATATCTAGATGTGAAAGTTTATGTTGAGTGGTTACACTCTCACCTGACACCACCTTACAATCGATGCAACAAGCTTTTTCTTTCTAGTCAGAAAAATGTCTATTTGATTTGCACTTGATCCGCTCCTATAAGTAATAAGGTGAGACTCTCTTTTCCTAAACCAAGTCATAAGACAAGTCAAAATCTAGAATCGAGCTGCTTGCTTCATTCCTCTGTCCAAAACCCAAACCTCTATGAATAGTATCAAACTCGCCACGACTGGTATCTGCATGTCCGTTAAGATTACCACCAATAAATAATCTCTCCATTAGATATATTTTGCACCATCTCGTTTAAATCCTTCCAAAATGAACGCTTGTTAGCGTCATCAAGACCCGTCTGCGGGTTATAAACACTAATAATATTAAGAATCTCTCTACCTGGAATAAACTTAACCCGTAAAATCCTATCATCTTTTCTCCTAATTTCAACTGCATTCTCAAGCAACCGTCTATATATGATTACACCTACTCCATTACAATTTTTATTTCTACCCGTATACCAAAACCTATAACCCCAAGGATTTATGATTCTACCCTTTTCACCTACGCATTTAGTTTCTTGCAAACACATAATATTGACTCCCCTCTGATCATCACCTCCACTAATTCTGTTAGTCTATCCGTAAGAAAACATATATTCCAAAAAACTAGACGGATTATATAAAACCCTTGCTTATTTATCACTGCACCCGAAGTCCGATGTATCGCGCCGCTTCCGGACAACAACCTAGAAGCCCTTGCTTGCTTAACACTACATCCGGATCTGATGCAGCACGTCGTTAATTTGAGGACGTCCCAACGATATTCTTATTATGTTTCATGCCATAGAATACGACAAGGTTTTATGTTGGGTGTCATAAGTCTACCGTAACCCTCATCATTTTTCATTGCGACTCGGGCCGCGGCGTTGGGTTTAATCACTCACATCGAAGTGCATAATTAATTTCTGGTTAGTTAAGAAAAGTAATCGCTCCTGAATAAATGGAGTAAGAAAGAAAGCAAATTGGGATATTTTTCTAAATAAAACCCTTACCTCCCCCAATAACCAAGCAAGCCGCCATCATCGTCATCGCGTTCGAACAAATCGAAGCCCTTCGATTCTCTCTCCCTCTCGAGTCTTCGATCGTCTTCATCAGTCGAAGAGACAGCAAATGGCGGCAGAGGAGGGGAGCGATCCGCAAAGGATCAAGCGAATCGCCGCCGCATCCTACGATTACGAGAACGATCCGAGATGGTCGGAGTACTGGTCGAACATCCTCATCCCCCCCAACATGGCCTCTCGATCCGACGTCGTTGACCACTTCAAGCGCAAGTTCTACCAGCGATTCATCGTAAAAGCTCCCATCTTTTCATTCCACCCCCTTAGGGTTTCGACCTACCTTTCTGTGCTTTTGGTTTAATTTAAGTTCTAGTCGCTGATTGATCGTTGATTTTAGTTGTGCCAGATCTGAATTTGGGATTTCCCTTTTGTCTAGGGTTTCTATTTGCGGTTTCGTCTTCAAAATTTTTGAAGATGAGAATGCTTTGATGGATGCATGACGATATTTTTTAATAGAACTTGTTTTGAGGGAGTAAGAAACGAGAAATTACTTGAAAACTTGATTGATGGCTCTTTAACTTAGTTGAATAGATGAATTGATTCATGTTGTCGACTCCTAGAGTTTGGGGTGAAGGTCGTTGTTTGCTTGCTGCTTAGAGACAGTAAAAGAATGTTCATGTAGGAACAAATCATGTGTAGTTAGGGATGCAGTTCTTAGGAGATTTATGGAGATGGTATTAGTCATAATATTGATGCATGACTGAATCTTCAAGTATACAGAGTATGTCATAATATTTATTTGTCACTGTGTTGAATCATTCACTCTTGTAAGTAACCCGACTATTTTCTGAGACCAAAATGCCTTTTTTGTGTATTACTCATATATGTATACATTACTTTGATCATAATGGTTAATTTCTTTGCCACTTGTTTTGAGCCATCTTAGCACTCGTGAAATTTTGACGACGAGAATCAATTTTTTGCCTGCTCTTTTTAAAAGTTAGCTATCTGTTGGTCACTTATTTATTACCCCTTTTAAGGACCGCCTCCTCCGTTAAATTAGCAATTGACTTATCGTTCTTAATTGCCTTATCCAAGTTTGTTTAGGCCTGCCCCTGTCCCTAGTTGCGCCATGATCTACTATTTTGTCACTTCTCCTAACCGGGGCATTAATTGGTCTTCGTTGCACGTATCCAAACCATCTCAATCAGTTCTCTCTCTTCTAATACTCTATAGGAGCTATCTCTACCTTGTTACGAATTCCATTATTTTTTTCAAAATATAATGTTAGTTTCATTATGCTTGCTTCTGATTGACAACTGACCCATTCTGGTTACATTTGGCAATTGGGAATATATCCTGTTATGTGATTGATAATAGATGCCTGTAATTATTTCTATAGGATCCAGATTTAGTGGTTGAGCCAATGACTTCAACTAATTCCACTCAACCGGCTAGAGCAACATCAAGATCTACGTCAGCTACAGCAACAGAAAATGCAAGGCCTCGTACTTCAGGTTGCAGAGAGAATTGTAACATAGCTTTAGTCGTTTTACTTTTTTTTTTCTATTCTTTGAGCTGGAAAGAAGATGCTTCTTAATCTAATTACTGAATGATGGTATATTGTGTTTTGCAGCATCTACTACTGGTACAACTGCTCCACCTAGGAGGAATTCCATGCATTTGGATAAACGGACCATACATTTTTCTGTCAATGCTTGGGTAATTCCAATTTTCTTGGCAGATAATATAAACTTACCTGACATGACACCATCTTCTATTAAGTTATAGTTGCTTTTGAGTAAAGCTCCTATCCATGCATCCTTTAGATATCTTGCGTGAATAAATATATGTCCACATATGCATTGTAGGATATAGTGTTTGTTATTGTACCTTCTCAACAGCATGGCAAATAGGGGTGTAAACGAGCCGAGCTTGAGCGAGCTAAGCTCAGCTCGAGTTCGGCTTGGGGTTCTTTTTGTCGGCCCAAGTCCGGATCGAATCCGAATCGAGCTAGAGATGCTCAGCTCAAGTCCAGTTCGATTAAACATGTCCAGCTCGTGTTCGGTTCATTTGTGGCCCATTAACTAAACGAGCCGAGTTGACGAGCCCAGCTCAATTGAGCCCGTTTAGAGCTCGCTTGTGAGCTCGGCTCGTTTTCAGCTCATTTACTCATATTAATAGCATCTTCCAAGAAAAAAAATATAATTAACAATAATTTATAAAAGTCACATACCCACAGAGATTTCAACGAAAACCTTAAAACTTAGTGCAAACTAAAATTGTCATAATTCATAATACAAACTTCAACACAAGCTTAAACTTAATACAAACTTCAACTATCTAATTTGAGTTTCAAACACAGATTTCAACTCTCTCAAAAGAAAGTTTAAACACATTTCAACTTAAACAGAAATTAGAGAACACGTTCTTCAAGTAGTCGAGCTCGAGCACACAAAATTCAGCAATTCAAAATCCCAACTGAAAACATAACTCCACCATGACTTCGAACATCTTCTGCAACAAAACCCTACATAAGAAAACCCACCATAAACAAATTAAGACAAGATTTTTTTCCTTGTTTAGTTTGTCGTATTTGTTGATTGCGGAAAACCCATCAATTAATATTTTCCGCATCTTAAATAAGACATCGATTTCCTTGTTTTGTAGTTAATGATGGGAAAAACTTAAGTAAATGAGCTTAGACTATAGTTTTGCCTGAAATGATTAAAATGTAAAGGAGAAAGATACATACAGTTGTGTAGCTATTTCTAACTAGAGGATGTAGTTCAATACAACGAGGTAACCTGCAAAAATGGAACAATTAGTTGCAACATTGTAGAAATTATTAACTGTTGCAGCCTGTAGTTATCAACTAAATTGCAGAATTTTTACCTAATGCAGTTATTCAATTAAGTTGCAGACTTCTCGCTTGGAATATCAACATGAAGACGCTCCTCCTCACGGTCTTCAAGCTGCAATAGAAGATAAAAAGAAAGTTAATTGGCTTACTATATCTAGATATAAAAAAATGTACAGCGAAATTAATTTGCAAACAAGTAAATGACTTACAATTGGACTTTTGATGATATGTTGATTAGCCCTAAGCCAATCAGCTGCGCAAACTAACACCTCCACTGTTTTTGTAGACAAACTATTTCAATAATCATCAAGAACTCTCCCACCTGCGCTAAAGGCCGACTCCGAAGCTACTGTTGATATAGGGATAGACAAAATGTCTCGTGCCATCTTTGAGAGAATCCTAAACTTTAGATTGTTCATTTTCCACCATTTCAATGCATCAAAATCTTTATCCTCAATGTCATTACAAATGACATTTGACTCCTCCAAATACATGTCCAATTCCGACTTTAAAGGTTGCACACTAAATGTGCTCCGTAAATAATCTTCAAATTCATACCTTCCTTTTGTCTTGCCTTTCGATGATCTTACAGAAGTAGCTTGTCTCGCTGCAGATTCTTCTTCACACCTAGATGAGGCTTCCTCGTCTACGTATATTTGATAAATATCATACAAAGCCGCACGAACCATTGATATGTTATCACCTACTTCCCAAGATTCATAAATTTTTGGAAAACAATAATCTATTAACTTCATCTTAAACCTTGGGTCTAATATAGCTGCAATTGACATCAACAAGTTACATTCACCCCAATATTTCTCAAATTTTCTACTCATCGCTTCTGCCATCTTTCTAATTTAAACATCATTTGATTTTGAATTTAGAAACAAAACTTCTTTCACTTTCCAAACTTCAGAAAGAAACTGATTAGCTGTAGGAGAAGAAGTAGCAAAAAAATATGAGTAGTTTCATAAAAGACTTACAACAAAGGCTTCAGTTTTTCCATTTTTCCCAATCTTCTTCGGAGGGCAGCCACATGTAGTTATGATCTCTTAATTGATATTGTTGGAAAACAGATTTATAGATAAGTGCCGATTCTAACATCAAATAAGTGGAATTCCAACGAGTAGGAACATCATTACATAAGCATTTATTGGAGTTCGAGGAATTGGAAACATTAGCATTCAATTGTTTTGCAATTTTGCGAAATTCTTTCAAACGTGCAGGAGTCTTCTTGATATACAAAACACTTTCCCTTACATTCTTTATGCAATTTTTTACTTCATTGAGCCCATCTTATACCATGATGTTAAGAATATGTGCACAACATTTCACATGGAATATAATGCCTTTGAGAAAAAGATGACCCTTTCCTCTCAATGTTTCCTTTACATTTCTAGCAGCAAGATTATTACTACTAGCATTATCAATTGTGACACATGATATCTTGTTTTGAATTCCCCACTCAAGCAAACAATCCATTATAGCATCTGAAATTACTATTCCATTGTGCGGAGGTTCTAACTCAAAAAAAATTAGTAATCCTCTTCTGTAATTTCCAACCCGAATCAACATAATGAATTGTTAAACATATATAGCCAATAGTTTGGTTAGAGGTCCAAGTATCCGATGTAATATTAACACGATCAACACTCTTCAATAGTTTCTTTAATTTACTCTTTTCATTTTCATAAACTTTCATGCATTCATTCTTAATCGTGAGTCTTGAAATTCTTTCATAGTTGGGATTAAGAACTCTTGAGTATACATTAAACCAAAAGTGCTCTACTATATTAAAAGGATACTCATGCACTATAATCATTTTCGCCAAGACCTCTTTAACCTTGAAATGATCATATTTTCCTGAAGATAAAGAAAGCATCTCGATTGCTTGTTTAGGATCATCACTAATATTGAAAGACAATGTACTTTGATTTTTATCTTTTGGGTTTTTCTTCAAACATTCCTTTTTATGCCTTAATAAGTGACGTTGTGTCATCCTTTGGAATTGAGTATAATTTGTTGCAGTCAATACATTTATACTTTGGAATCTCTACCCTTTTGATAGTAATTTTCTCTTGTGTGAATGCAGACTAAACCGAAGATGTTTTCTTTCTATTTCTTTTTCCAACTACTTCATCAGTTTCACCAGTTTCTTCATTTTCACCATTTCATCATTCTGACTGACTATCTGAACATTTTCTTGCTCACTCATAGTATTACTTTGTTCTTGTGAAGGAGCATGAGACATGCACATCTAAAAATGTAAAAAATATTAACAAATATTAGAGTGAAATTTAAACATGTTTCTAATATTATAACAAATTTGAGTTATTATCTCAAAGGCAACAATCATTTGACAAACTTTCAAATTTAAAATTAACTCAAACAATTCTAGAGAACTCAACCAATTGTTCTCAATAAAATATTACTCTAATTTATCAATGAAAACAATACTTATATGAATTTTATCAAATTCCTAAAGAATTTCAGGGTTTTAAAGAGTTAATACCTTAAATGGCTTCGATGGCTTCCAAAGATAGAACTTAGAGGCTAAGGGGAAGCGAAGATCTTCGAAAGATGGTCGGACGACGCAATGAACTTTGCCGCATTACAAACAAACCAACCTGAGTATAGTTTCAATCAATTTCGACGTCTACAGTATAAAAATTTAAAACAAAAATCAATAGCTAATATCTACGAAATTATATACATTCTACTAATAGTGTAGACTGTGTAGTCAACAGTATTAAGCATCCAAATTCCCACTACATATCAAATCAAACAAACATCTTTACCCCAAATTTTTTTGGGGCTACAAAACTGAGAAAAAACCATAGCTTGATCTACACATAAACAACATATTAATCCAAACCAAAAAGAGATCAACTCAAATTATGATCGATTATCCTTCACAATAATTTTGATTCAAGATTAGTTAGGGCATAAGCACAAGCAAAGGAGTGTAGTAGTCAGGTTTTCTTTTCTTTTTTATTTTTTTGCTTCTAATTTAGATTTTTGCTGCATAGGGACCTCTTTCTCTTCGCTCAAGTAAACTCTTCGCATCATTCATTAATTTCATAGTTTTCAGCGGATAGCAACCATTATATATGCGAATAATTCAAACTTCGACAGGGTTCCTAGGTCTTCCATATTTATCCAGGCATGCTTTTATGTACAAATAAGCATCGCCACATCAGCCATCCACAGGACCACAGCCCGTAACCCAAAAATTCCAATACAAATATATGTTGTCTCCACCATGTATTTTAAGACCGGCATTCCAATTAACTAAATGCACCCATTTTACATTTGTAGCAACACCAAATACAGAAGAAAAGAAAAGACCGGGTTAATTTTTCAAAAGGAAAAAAATGCAATTAAACTCATCGATCATTGTAGAACAGGTGCTGGATTACTGAACAAAGAGCCAAAATTAAGGAAAAGATATATCAAATAGATCACTAGTCCTTACTTCCATGGAAAATATATAGAAATATTCAAGTGAAATAATTTTGATTCAAGATCAGTTACGGCATAAGCAAACAAAAGTAATTATGATGAACGATCGAAACCCTACAAATAACTTGCAAAAAATTTTCTCAATCCACTACAAGAATACACATCAACAATGATGAACGATCGAAACCCTAAAACCCTTAGAATCGCTGATAGCTTGCTACAAATGGGAAATGGAGGAAAGGAAACCCTGGATCTGCCAGTAAGAAGTGAGAAAGCGAACCTTTTTTGGGTTTTCAGAGCGAAATCTCTCACTCTTGAAGTCTCAATCAGGAGGGCGAAGGGGCACCGCGGCCGCGCAGAGCGAAAAGGGACGAAGCACGACGGGGAAAAAAGAAGTCTCTGGAGGGGTTTTTTCAATTTCTTTTTTATATAAGATTATATTATATGTTAATGGGTAATGGGCATTAGGTGATTGGGTCTAATGGGTAGCTCCTAACTATTAAGTTGCTTATTGATCACTACTCACTAGACTTATATTATGGATTTTGGGATAATGGATTATGGATGCAATTGTATTTGGGCATATACAGATATACTCGAGCTGTTACCGAACTCGAGCTGGGTACCGAACGGGCCAGGGCCGGCTCATGTCCGGCTCATTAAATAAACAAGCTAAGGTTTTAGCTCATGTTCGGTTCATTAATAAACGAGCCGAGCTTGAACGAGCTCTTAACGAGACGAACATAAGCCGAACACGAGCTGGCTCGTTTGATTACCAGCCCTAATGGCAAATACCATAGGTGCTCAGTTAATTGCAATGGTTTGCCTGTCCATCCTCCATGAGAACACCTGATGGTATCGTTCCAAAGAAATTCTCTCACAACGCCGATTGTAGTCGAATGATCAATGTAGCATTTAATTGTGAGTGTGGTATACTTTTGCAACAATTAACTCTTGCAGACATGGAATGCTTGGACATGTTGAAGCCTTCAAGAAACTTAAGATTATTGTGGTTAGATGGCCAAAATCAGCAAGTATTTCATGGTATAGATAAATGAAGCAATACATAATTGCGTCTAGTGCCAGTCTTGAAGATTTGATGTTATTTCTTGGTTGGTGTACGTCAAATATTCATGTCATCTACATGGATCAATGACCATATTGTTTATTTCCTGCAGCACTCATTTCTCTGACATAGATAAGTGAAGCACATGATTGCTCTTTATTGTGCTCATAGCTCAACTGCACTGCCTGTTTTGCTTGGTTATTGGCAGGTTTTAGTCGTGGCAGTGCTAGGTGTTCTTCCGGTCGTGTCAAGGGCTCTTTCGAACAAGGCATATCGATTGGCCTTGCTGGGCACAGCAGTGTCCTCATTTTATTCGTTGTACACTCTCTATGGGGTAAATATTGTTATCTTCACAATTAATACTCTTTGAGATTTTTTC
This sequence comes from Agapanthus africanus, assembly GCA_030015575.1. NCBI lineage: Eukaryota > Viridiplantae > Streptophyta > Magnoliopsida > Asparagales > Amaryllidaceae > Agapanthus > Agapanthus africanus. Next base: position 16,531,249 of record JASDDO010000014.1, read on the forward strand.
TTGTTGACGTCTTCGGTGTTTTTTCAAAGTAGACGTTCCGTGCTTCACCATTTATTGTGGGTCATGCATTTAACATTTATCACTTTTCCAGAAACCTAGGGCATGGAATCTGCCTTCAATTCAAGTGTGGCTCCAGTCTGTGATAGCAACAAAGGATTTCATTCACTTTATCTACTGTCTTATGCTTGTTTCTTCACAGATACACCTTAAATGTGAGAATACCTGATCCTTGATATCCAATTGTATTTTCTTTCACTTCATATCTTTTTTCCCTTTTAATAAGAAAAGGAGGGTTAAAATAACCTGTCTCGTATATATCCAATCGAATATTCTTGCCATTAATAAATACAGACTGCGTATGTTATAAGCACCCATCACCCCACCCCACCCACCCCTCCTTCCATTGTCATGTTTATTTGCATTAATTGTCTTGACTTGCTTCCTTGGCAGTTGCTTTGGTACCTGTGCTTTGCTGGGCACTTGAACATGTTGCTAAATTCCTGAGGCAGAACTTCAATCGTTCCTTGTTTTATAGGTAACTAATTTAAGTTTTGATTTACCTTTTCTTACCATCAGCCCAAAACTACTGTATTTGCTGTTTCTAGGAATAAAATCTGCAAGTTAACGAACTGCAAGTAAACAATGCTGTATCTGCTTTATCTGCAGGAAGTACCTGGATCTTCCCTGTGTTTGGGTCGAGTCAAACATCACTACACTTAACATTTTGAGTTCAAATGCAGAGATTGCGCTTGGTTTCCTTTTAGTATTATCCCTATTTTCGTAAGTACATCTGAAACAATGTTTATATCTTTGTCCTGTAAACCCCCCCCCCCCCAACACACACACACACACAAAACAAACAGACACAGAGCAGCAGCAGCAGCAGCAAAAATACACCAAGAATATAAAAAATAAGATTAAGCTTATTGTCATAATTTTGATAATGCAGGTGGCAGCGTAGCATATTACAAACATTCATGTACTGGCAGGTCAGTTCCACCTAATCCTTCAATTCGAAAAATCATTTAGATGTTCATTGCCACACTCTACAACTTATTATGATCTGCCATAATTGCTTTATGTTATTGGAAACTTTGTTTGAGACATTTCACAAGTCTTTTCTATCATCTTGTGAAATAAAAATTGTTGAACTAACGGAGACTTTTTTCTTTAAGGATTACCAATATCATTGGCTGAAATAATTATTATTTTAGATCTTCAAATCATCCAGAAGCCTTGAATTTTGTGTGATTTTGCTGAAACCGCCTGACATCCTCTGGTTTTAAGGAGTTTCGCTTTGTTATCTTGGGTTACTTCTAATAAGTTACAGCAAACACCGAGCGAAATAGCGGTTCGTGTTTCTTGTGAGCTGTTGCACATACATCCGAGCTTAGTCTTTGGCACTTGGGGTTGCTTGTAGAGTTTCATATGGATTTCCTACCAGTCCTCGGTTGCCATGATATTAATCCTGGGTCAAATCAGAATTGACCTTTGTTTGCTTGAAATCTTTTCCAAACTATCTAAAAGTTAATTCCTAAGTTTTGTTGTGAAATCCATTAATACATCTTCCTAAAACCTGTCTTGTTTTGATTTCAGCTCCTCAAGCTCATGTACCATGCACCAGCAACTGCCGGCTATCACCAGAGCGTGTGGGTCCGAATTAATAGGCTCGTCTCCCCCTACATCCACCAATACGCCCCGTTCCTGAACACTCCTCTCTCAGCAGTCCAAAGATGGTGGTTCAGGTAGGAGAAAGTTATCAACAAAGCCATCGGATCTTGGTTTTCTTTTCGCTATCGTAGGAGAATATTCTTATGACTGAAAAAATATTTACAAAGGAACCATTTTGTAATATACACTTGCACCTTTACTCCTTTCCATGTGGTTCTCCACTTAATGTGCTAAAGCTGGCTCCTTGGCCTTTTAGCTTTTACAAACACTGCATTAGTTTCAAATCATTATTCCATTTCATCTCTATCCTCTTCTCCCTTGTAATGGATACTACTACAAACACTCCTCTTCCCGAGGATCAAAATCCTGTTTCCTTGAGCACTCAGACATGGCTCAGGGCCTATCATGACCTTTTTCGTCGTGATGTCAGTGATTATTGTTCTATCTGCACTTTCTTGTTTATTGGGTTGGTATTGTGGGTCCCGGGCCGAGGGACCAGATTCGTGGTATGAAAATCGCCTTGCATGGTGTAAGAGGAGATGTGGTCGTCGAGGTTGTGGCAGTTGGCAGAGTGATTCGGATCCTAAGGTTAGAGATAGTAAGCAATTGTCAGCACCTCCAAATCAGCCATGACCCGATTAGTTGTAAGTTGATTTTGGAGTTGAGGTTTTCATGCGGTTGTTTAGCTTCTCTTGTTGAATCAATGCATGGTGCTGTGTTCATATGTCGGTCCCTTTGATGTGTTTTGTGTTCATATGTTGGTCTCCCTTTGATATTGTTTCATGTGGTATGCACTGTTTTATTTATATTTTTGTTTTTGTGGAGTCGGCTCAAGATTTGATTCAGCTTGCAGATGATTAATTTGCCTGTTGGTTGTAGGATGATTTTTCTGCATAATACCTTGCAAAGGATTTAGTTCATGACGGTCTTTTTTTTCTTGATTTGTGTCTTTAAATACAACAAAGTTTCTCAGGAGTTACCAGATTTAGTTTTTTCAATAATAAAAACATCAAGTATGTTGAATCTTTCTTGTTTTCAGTTTCAATATTTTAAACAAGTTTCACGTATATGCTATTTAGGTTCTGTTCAGTTTCTTTCCAGTCTCTGCAACAATCTTGTTCATTTCATTTTGAAGCATATGACCTCTGCCATAGACGCCTTTTCTTTTCAAAGTAAGATTAATAATTAAGGATTTTAGAGTAATGTTTTTAATTAAAAAAGAGGCGCTATGTTAATGTGCCACTGTGTGTTGTGCAGCACCCCCAGCGTGGGTGTGGGTCCTGCAGCGGGGGTGTGGGCCCCATGCGTCTGTGCCGGGTGTGCTACGCAGCGCCCCTTTCCTCTTTTTTACGTTACAGTCTCACTGTATATTTGTTAAGTATGGTTTACATATTACTTGTAAAGTTTTTGGCTCATCAAGCCATTATTTGTCTTCAATTATATTTACTTTTGTTCTCAAGTGAAAATATATACTTATGTGATATACTTATATTCCTCGCAATAGCAGAATCATCCCCCCAAATGTTGGAACTCCCAAATGTTGGAACATTCTCCTCGGACATTTAGTCTTTTAGGGAGATCTAGATGTGTCCCTGAAGTTTCTATCTTTATAAAGTGCTTGCTTTAACCACAATCCATGCGCATTGCGCCTGCGAATTGATGTGTTCTATAAGGTAATACACTATTCATTGATCCATATCATTTAACCGTTTTCTATTTCAATTTGAAAGATTATTACACATGGAACAATTTATGCAATTTGTCTCACAAATGTTAGAATTTTTCTACAGCGACCATGTATACTCTTTTTTCTCTGTCATGATTCATAAGTATTATATTGTAAATAAACCAGTAGATAATAATATTCCTGTCATAGTGAACATGTCTTGATGGTTGGCTACAATTTTTAAAGGAAAAAAACAACACAGGACAAACTTTAAACGAAACATCAAAACAAAAATATAACAATAACATAACAATAACTCTTTTGCCCTTTATATTAATAATAAAATATTAGGTGTCTTAAATTCATAAAGGCCCCCACATGTCAGTGACTTGATACTTACTCGTCTCCTACTATGCCCCTAATTACCTTTAGCTTGAAGAAAGCAACACGTCATTAAATGCAGCAGAAAAGGCCCCATGGCCATGGAACTATACCAATAGTGTTACATCCTTCATTCATACGAATCAATCAATTCCTTCCTAATTATATACCATGCTCTAAAAAGATGCTTCATACTTCAGCCAAAAAAATAAAATTTTGAATTCAATAGTAGCTTGAAGTTTGTTGGTCTCTTTACTTAAAAATGAAACACATGCACCACATATATGTCGAGTTTACTTCACTAACCTTTTGCTAGTGCCACTATAGCATATCTTTAAAGTCAACCCCCCCCCCCCCCCCCCCCCTACCTAAAGTTGAGTCTTCACTTGCTTTGCATGGTAGAGAATTTAGAGTATACATTTAACAACAGAATGAAGCTTCATTCAACATAAATATCGAGATGATATGACACGATACCAACAAAGGCATAAAAAGATTGAGAAACTCATTCACTACAGAAATATACGAAGGAGACCCAAGATGGGTCTCAAGTGTACACCTATAAACAAAAATCAAACAATATTAAGGCCCCCCACCCCCAAAAAAAAAATTAAATGGGGGGCGGGGGTTCAAGAATCAAAAAATTTACATCCCTAATCTCTCAAATTTTACAAGCCACCTTTCCCCTCTCTCAACTCAACCATTGAGTTGGCTCCTCTGCAACCCTCCCACTCCAAGACCCCTTTGCTTCCGAGGCGGTGGCGGCCAGGGGACCCGCTTCAAAATTCATGGCGGGATAGGGAAACAACTGTATACAAAGCACAACCCCAAGTCAAAAACCAAAAAACTTCAGTTTTACTTCTAACTTTTTACTACGGCAAATTAACCACATGATGCACCCTACGCGTTATCGAACCGACCTTTGCATCGAGCCTGGCCGAAACCCCTACGGTCGTGGGCCTCACCGACCTCTGCCTGATGACATGGCAATACTCCGGGTCCTCTGCTTGACCCTCTAACCTAATCCACTGTATCATACCGTGATACATCGGGAAAAACCTCATCTGTATCGATGCGAACACAAAATACGGAACCAAGGCAGCAATCGTCGCCACGAGGGTCACAATCCAAAACGACGGGGCCGGAGCCAGACCTTCAATAAATACCATAAAAGCAGTTGTTGATAGTGTAGGTGTTATGGCCCCGTAGGCGAGGAGGAAGAGGTACCAAGCGACGATTCCGCCCCAGATGAAGAGATGTTGGATTAAAGTGAAGTAGGTAATGGAGAGGGCCATTTGGAGATTTACGACCCAGATGACGATGGTGTACATGGTGGCGCCAAAGATCTCAAGGTCAGCAGCCTCGCCGCCGTTGCGGAAGGCCTGGTGCTGGTAGGCGGCGGCGGTGAGGAAGAAGATAATGGTCGCGCTAACAATGCCATTGAACATCCAGCCGAGGATGCGGAGCCAGCTGAAGAGGACGTTCTGGACGCCTTCTTGGTAGAGAAGCGGGAACTGCATTTGAGGAAGAAAATTGTGAGATATTTCAGAATGTATGAGCAATAAAAGAATGCAATCTCAATTACATGATAATAAATACAAAGGAAACAATGGCATCAAGATTATGTCAACATTTCAGGCGATCGAATGGAAATTTCGCAAAAATTTGGAGGATGTCTTACAAAGGCGTATGAAGTTAAAAGTAAAATGACCGTCTTATTGTATTCCAAAAGAAAAAGAACAGAATCCACTTGAAATTGAGTGAAACTAAAATGCTATAATTTAGTAGAAAACGGGCAACTAGATATATACCTTTAAGCAAAATCGAGCGGAAACATCCTGATCGAACACGCCCAAAGCGATCACAGGAAGAGATGTGAAGAAGACATTATAGAACGACATGAACCAATCATTGTACGCTGGTTGCCCCGAGAACGATGTATAGGCTTCGTATATGAAAAGTGTCACACCAAATGTAATGTTCTTGTAAAAGAAGTAACATATCTACAAAAACCAACGGTTCGATTAAGAAAAGTTGAAAATAACTTGGTTGCTTTACAAACTCAAATAGGATTGCAAATGTGGTATCGTACCATCGATGAGATTCTTCGGTAACACCAATGCCCGTGAACAAGTAGCAAGCGTTCTAGAAATCGAAACTGAGCTATAGCAATGTCGCTTGACATGACTGCCTGAAAATAAGAAATTAGGGGAATGAAATTAGGATTTGAACTTTCAGAAGGTTAGAATAAACTTTAAATAAAAATCATGGTTAGCTGGAAAAAATTTATTTTTACATAAGGCATAATTTAAAAGATTGAAAAAACCTAAGCAAAGTATGCATATCCAATTTTGTGATTTAATAGACTCATGGAATCGTAGAAGAATAATTTTTGCAATCTAACTCTTTCAAAACAATCCGTACACCATCCAAAGGCGACCAAAAGACATCTTAAAAATTCAAGTATTCTTGACTCCTGATGCGTACTAACCTGCATTCCTTCAGCACCGCTGATACCGATCCCTATGTCGGCTTCTTGAAGCATACCGACATCGTTGGCTCCATCACCAATTGCTAGTGTTACTTTGCGAGTGCCTTCTTTAACCAATCTTGTGACCTAAAATATATAAATAAAGCTATTTTAGACTAGTTTGACAAAAGTATAAAACAAAGACACCCTTAAACTTCTGTTGGAAGGGATTTATTTTCTCACTAAAATACCCTTAATTGCAGCTCTCTAAGGTACCTTACTGCAATGGAAATACTTTGCGTCTAGTGAAAAACGATGACAGTGAAGGGTATTTTAGTGAAATGTATTCTGAAAAATTAAAGCATATAGACAATGAAATTTCATGAAAACTTACAAGGGCTTTCTGTTTAGGGGAAGAGCGGCAGCATATCACTGATGCACAACCCACGGCCAGCTGTAAGAAGAAGTTTTTTACATCGTCTTCCAACGCGTGAGCAAGCGATTTACCATCGATGATCAAAGCAAACGATTCTGTGCTTGAAGAGCTTAGCAGTTTATTCCCTTCTGTTACCTGATGCACTACACTTGCTTTATGTGCCTGCAAAAGATAATGTTTCAGCTTTTAATTCTGTTTTATACAATTAGGTGGAAAAAATAAGATATCGGACCAAAATTGCAAGCTCTGATTTTAAAAAAAATTTAAATGTTAACTAATAATATCCAAATGAAGAGTTCGTCCGACATAATCTTAAGGAACTGTCTACAGTTTCCACTTATGAGCATATCGGAATATGTTATAAATGGTGTGTTTTTGTTACCTTAACGATGGCATCTTTGTTTCCTTCTTTCTCCAATGCTATAATATCTGGTGACTCCAAGGTGATGATAATCTGCTTCATTCCTTGTCTTAGTAGACTACACGCAAAACTGAAGAAAAAGAAAATAAAAATATAGATGAATATGAGTTTACACAAAAGATGTTGAAGAAATAAAAAGAAGAATTTATATCGGCATACCCAATATTGATGGCAGTCTCCATCTTATCACCAGTCAGCACCCAAAGCTTGATTCCAGCTTGCGCTAGCTTGTCGATACATTCAGGTACCTATACAAAAAAATCAACGGAAAAAAAAATTAATTTTAAACAATAAACAAATTGGGGATGAAGTTTACATAAAAAATTTCGATTAAAATATCTACTTACCCCATTTTGGAGTTTGTCTTCGACGGCCGTTGCGCCGAGAAGAATTAGATCCTTCTCAATCTTTTCAGCAGCTTCATCAATCTTTTCTTCTCTATCGGCACTAACTGAGTTCTTTGCCTCGGTAAATACTTTATTGAAGTTCTCATACTCCGCTTCGTCAAGTTCGCGATATGCAAGAACCAAAGTCCTCAAACCAGCATCAGCGTATTCGTGCAAATACTCCTTGGTTCTTTCCTCAAATACTCTACCGTTTTTTGCAAGCCTTTCAAACATAACACTGTTTAAATAACCCAAAAGAAAACTTATTAGAAACTAAAAATGCACAACCCATATTGAGAACCATAAGAATGCTCTTATCGAAGCATGCACACCTGTCGGCACCTTTAGTGAGAAGCAACAGCTTCCCATCGTCACTTTTAACTACGACGGACATCCTTTTCCGAGTACTATTGAACTCTAAAATGTTCAAGAGTCTATACGATCTGCAAACAAATCCAAAGAGGGTATAAGTTAATTAAAATTTTACTAGTACTATAAATAAGTTTGAAAAAAGGGTCTTGAGTGATGAGGCCAACCTATCCACTATCTTGCCCGTCGAAGGATCAAGCTCATGAAGCGAGATCGAATTCTGCGTCCGTTGATAGAACTCAAACCCTACCTCCCTCGCTGCAATAACAAATGCAGCCTCATCGGGCGACTCGGCTTCATATGTAATTTTACCCGTGCTTTCATCGATCTCAGGTATCGCAGTGTGACATATGGCGAGTAATCGAAAAAACAACTGTATGACATCAGAACGACGCTCCCTAACCCAATTTCCATTCATGATTCGGTCATCCTTAAAATTAAACCCTTTAACATCTGACTTCCTCTCTAATTCCTCATCTTCGGCCTCATACATCAACGGGGTTCCTTTTCTTGCAGCCATCGCTCTCTCCACCTCAGTAACGCCTCGACCATAAGCTGCCCCACCTATACAACACTTAATAAACTCCATCGAGTTACAAGTCAATGTCCCCGTCTTATCCGAGAGGATAGTATCCACTTGCCCTAATTCCTCGTTTAAGTTCGAGGTACGTGCATGAGCGGGCGTGTCTGATTCCTCGTGATACATGTCCTTGTCGTTGTTTATGAAAACAGTTTGCAGAACTTTGACGATCTCAATTGATACGTATAAAGATATAGGGATGAAATAACCATAAAGCATCATCGCCGTCAGGAAATGTAAGACCGAAGCTTGAGCCGTCTTATTAGGGTCGTAGAACACCTTGGTATCATCTGGGCGAAGATACCATCGTGTCATTATGCCATCTTTTATATCATCATCGGTTTTTATGCCAAAGAATATTGACCCAACTGTTGAAATCACGACCAATGCAATTAGTAAAAGGTAGATAACTTTATCCATTCTCCTCTCAATTTTGCTTCTCTTTGATGGCGGATTCGTTGCATTTTGCATAACTTTAGTGTCATGTCCTGTGAATATTACAACCCCATAAACAAAATCGGTGTTTCTGAGCTTGGAGTCCCTAAGGAGAAGTTGCTGAGGCGATAGTGCGTATTGTTCACCTTCGTACTCCATGGTTCCAACAAAAGTGTAGAGGTTTGCGTTCGGGTCCTCGCATTTTATAATCGCTTTGAAATCTTGGAAGCCAGAATCATCTTGTAAGCTTGAAGTTGCTTCTAGTGCCTGTTTTAGCTTCAAATTTGTTTCTCCATCGAGGTTCATGGTCTCAACATAACAAATCGCCTCATCGTAACTCGATGAAAGCAAGATCAAATCGGCAGGAAAGAAATTGTCTTTTTCAACTTTTACTATATCTCCAACTCTAAGATTTTTCCATTCGGTTTCTCCAAAGTTTCCTTCACCAAGGTGCACCTTAACCTTTCGGTTATTAACCTCGATATCCTGTGGAGGGAAAATGATTTATTTTAGATAACTCGACCATACGAGAAAAAGAATGAAGCATGTATCCTACATCACTTCTAAATGAATTGCAGAAGTTGTTCGCTGGTTATAGTTTCGTCAAAAGTGTACAAGTCAAGCCAGAGGACAATTAACAAGCAAGCAAGCAAATCGCTGCATATATTTTTTTTTATCACTAAGGAGAAGGATCAACAACAAGAATAATCTAATGAACAAATGGGAAGGAGGAGAAACTTTCCTAATTAATATGCAGCATAGCAAATGTTTAACTTTATTCAATAATTTTTTTTCAGAATCTCACCTAGTTCTGATTGCATGCTACAAATTACTTCATTTTTTGCTAAGATGTTCCTTAAATTGTTTTGCAAGGAGATTCAACTGCAAAATCCTCAAACCCAAATTTTCCTAAAGGCATATATATAATAAGCTCATAAACACAAAAGAATAAACTTTGCTAACTTTACTTGAACCAAAAGAAAAGAAAAAGAAGTAGCAAAAAAATACCTGCTTGCTCCTCCTCCAATCTTCGACAGCCTCTTTAGCCATGGTTGCTCCAATCACAACAATCAACGGCAGGACGGCGCTCACCGCGCTATACGGCGCCAACGGAGTGAACGAAAGGCATCCACTCACAAGGAAATAAACATTGGCAACCCTCCTAAATTGCTCAAACAAAGATTTGGGCACAAAGGAAGCCAATGTGTACTTGGTTGTAGACACATAATTAGCCCCATAGTTGAGATTGCTGGCCTCAAAGCAATTCGGATCATTGGCAAAGGCGATACGGGAGAACCCGGGCCTGCCGATATGTGAACGGTCATCATCATCCTCAAGAGGGTGAGGCCTTGTGCATGAAAAGCTGAACAAATTACTAAAATGAAGCTTTTTTCTTCTACCTCCACCCATTTAATAAAATCCTTTTTTTGTTGCGAATTTTGCAATCCTAATGCAAATTCCAAGGCTGACCCAAATCAAAAAACAAGCTTTTGCGCAAAACCCAGCTCCTCCTTTTCCCCAAAAAATGAAGGAGGGAAAAAACTAATGTACAAAATGAAAGAATTTCACATACAAGTTGAAAAGTTGAAAATTTGAAGAATCTAACAAGTACCCAGATAATAATTGGAGAGATTGAAGGTGCCCATGACTTATAAAAGAGACCCTCAAGCCTTTGAAAGTTTCAACCTTGAAAGCCTCCACGGCTTCTGGTCTCTGTCTTTGTTCTTCTCCTTTGACAATCTCCAATGAAGACCTCCTCAAATACGATACGCGTATACAAATTTTTATATATATTTTTTTGGGGAAGAAGGAGACAGCGAGGCAATTAGGACCCAACAACATTGGCCATTTTAATTCGAGGAGAAAATTACTCCAGAAGGTAAATAAATTAGAATAAAAGGGTGGTAAATGCAACACACCAAGAATACAGGGGGCTTATGTTGATTAATGGGAGATGCTCTAAATTTTAGGGCAACTCAAAACCATGGATTATTTACTGCTTGTTACTTGCCTTAAAAATCATGGATCAAAAGGGGGGCTTAATTCATTTATTTTACTTCTTCTTTTTTTTTTTTGCCCTTTTTTGCTTGATATGGTAATTTGGAAAATTTATTGAATATCTGGCCCATCGGTTCGGGTTGGCGGCGATGTCATCCAACTTTTCCCAATCAAGTTTGGATAACGTCGTTTAATGCGTCATGGATCATGGTTTGAGAACACCTTTTTAATGAAACTCTTGCACCGTAAGCGGTTCTTAAAGCTGAAAATTTATAACTTTCTCTTTTCCCGAATATAGGTTTATCAAAATATTTATCCAAAAGATAAGAATGTGTTTCATGTCGTTTTGGAAATCGTTGCAAATTTGTTTTATTGGAGAACCGGATCGAGAAACTTTCTGAGTATTTATAACTTGAAGTAATTAAACTTCACCAAATTATAATGAATCCCTCATCATCTCATAACTTCCAAGTGAGTTTGTCATTAAGAAATATTCACTTGAAAACTATTGTAAATGTTTATAGTAGGCTCAATAAACGAAACTTCATCAATTGACAATTGTTTGCTCGAGGTTTTGCTAATGGTGGTGGGATTTTCTCTTCTCTTATTTTTGTTTATCATTTCTTGCAATGCAAGAAATGATAATACAATATGGTATATTAACATGCTATTTTAGAATAATATCCCTTTTTGTTTTAGAATAATACAAGTTGTGATTGACATGAGGAATTTACATTTAATTTCCAATGACGTATAGGATGACCACAAATGCATCCCATTTATTTAAGCTAGCTTTATTTTTAAAAAGCTTTCTAAGTTTATTTTTAAGAAATTATATTAAAAATAAGTCGGCCGTTGTATTTTAAAAAGGAAAAGCATTAGTTTTACACTCACTGCTCACTTGATTCAAAGGAGAGAGAAACATAAATATGGCATGATTTTGTTAATGTTATTTATGGTTTGTTTCCTTTTTTTGCATGAAAATGAAGATACGTGGAACTTGTCAAAGAATATCCTCTACCGATAATTTTATATTGATTTTAAGATTATGAATTTTGTGTAATATGATGTGTGGCCGTTAACATCTTCAAACGCTCGACAAGAATATCCACCTATGGGATAATATATCGGATTTGGATTTAAACTTATAAGATCATGATTTTTGGATTCAGATTCGGACTTGGATCCGAAGCAGGATTTGGATTCAGACTTATGGCTTGGATTTGCTCGGGCTTCTAGACATTTTACACCGGACATGGATAATTTTTATGGGACTTTTGGTAACACAGTAATTTTTATAATATTTTAATAAATATATAAAGGTAGCAAATATAATTTATTATTTCAAAAATTAGATAAAAATAATAAGTTTAATTAAAAAAAAATTAGCATTATCGTAATAAAAACAAAATTAATAGTTACCAGTTCTCAAATTACTATCCATGACTATATAATAACCCAAAACTCCAGAACTGAAATAATGAAATAATAGAATAACTATCAATGTTGAATTATCGATAAAAATAGCTCCTAATGCTTCAATATATACAAAATTGGAGCTAAATGCTTGGGTACATACAAAGTTAATAGTTTTCATATAGGACCAAAATGTTTGTTCTTCTGAATGCCAAAAGGGTTGCAAAATTATATTTGTTATCGATCATGGTATTTGACCCATAGCTCACAATCGGAATGCATCGTCTTTACCTGCCTTTTAATAATTAATTAACTTCGATCTAGGGCTATTGTTTTATAATAGTCTTGATCTCGTTTATTTAGATTTTATCTTCTTTTTGTAACTTATTGTTATGTTTTGTTTGAATAAATTAAAAACGGGCTTCTAGCGAAGCCCGCAATGGCCGCAACAAAAAGATCGTGAAATTTTCTCTCGGGTTCAATGGAGGTCAAGAAATACAATATGACATGACATGAAAATAAGATGAAAATAGTACCGAGAAGTTGGACCATACGAGTCCAACCAAAATCCCAGTACAATAAAAAAATAACACTACATTTCAAATTTCAAATGGTAATAATATTAGATTTTAAAATTCAAAAAGCAACGTTCCAAGACCATAGTTCAAAATCAATAATAACACCAAAATATAAATTCCTAACCCTCTATTGTTTATATATATATGAGAATAATGGAGAAAAGATGCCATAGCACGGAATTTCCTCCATTACTCTCTCTCTCTCTGTATATATATATGAGAATAATGGAGGAAAAATGCCTTAGGAGCAAATTTCCTCCTATGGCGTCGAAAAAGTACACCCTCCATCATGTTTTCCGACGATCGGTATCCATCATCTTCATCGTTATCATCTAAGATGTGGGTACACCAAATTTCATGTGATTCTACAATTTTTTCACCGTTGAACTAGTGGGTTCAAAATTAACGGTTTACCGACAATAGAACTTTTTACATTGCTAAATCAACGGTGAAAAAGTTATAGAATCACATGAAATTTGGCATGCCCACATCTTAGATGATAACGATGAAGATGATGCATTCCGATCGTTGGAAAATACGATGGAGGGTGTGTTTTCTCGACGCCATAGGAGGAAATTCCCTCCTATGGCCTCTTTCCTCCATTATTCTCTCTATATATAAAGAGGGCCAAGGATGGCGTCAAAAAACTATACCCTTCACCATTTTATTCGACGATCGGCATCCATTATCACCATCTTTATCATCTAAGATATGGATATACCAAATTTCATGTGATTCCAACACCTTTTTCCCGTAAATTTAAAAATGTAAAAAGTTTATTGTCAGTAAACCGTTAAATTTACACCCCCTAAAACAACGGTGAAAAAATGATGGAGTCACATGAAATTTGGTGTATCGGCATCTTAGATGATAAAGATGATGATGACGAATGCCGATCGTCGGAAAAAATGGTGGAGGGTGAATTTTTTTATGCCACCTAACGAAAAAACCCTGGACTCTTTCATTTGCAGACACACATATATAGAGAGATTAATGGAGGAAAGAGGCCATAGGAAGGAATTTACTCCTATGGCGTCGAAAAAATACACCCTTCCTTATTTTTTCCGACGATCAGCACCCACCATCTTCGTTAGTATCTAAGATATGGGTACACCAAATTTTATGTGATTCTACAACATTTTCATCGTTGATTTAGTGGGTTCAAAATCAACGGTTTACCGCCAATAGAACTTTTTACATTGCTAAATCAACGGTGAAATGGTTGTAGAATCACATGAAATTTGGTGTGCTCACATCATAGATGATAATGATGAAGATGGTGGGTGCCGATCGGCGTAAAAAATGAGGGAGTGTATTTTTTCGACGTCATAGAAGGAAATTTCCCTCTTTGGTATCTTTCCTCCATTATTCTTATATATATATATATATATATATATATATAAAAGAAAAACTAAGATTTGGACACACAAAGGAAGAGGTCACGTAGGAAGAAGACTAATGGAGTTTGAATAGTCAAACAGCGCATGCTATTCACTAATTAATTTTAAAACTCTTATTATATATAAATTTGTATCAATTATTATGAAACATGCAACTACATGCATTATTGTTTCAATCTTTTCTCATCTTTGCAACTTCTTCTTCGTGTGGCCCTGGCGCGTGTCTCAGATTGACCAAAATGCCCTTCGTGATCTTGAAATACAACGCTATATATCAAGGGTATATGTGGGAAAAAGTTCATGATCGTGGGGGGTTGGTATAAGCCCATTACGTGGCGGATATAACTTGTTGTTCCTTTTTGATTGCGGCCATGGCCAAGGACTTAAAAGAGTTTGAAGAGGAGTTTTGGTGGGCCCCACTTTTTGGGTTGAAATTTTTGTCGGGCATATGAAATATATGGATCATACTTTATCACACCGCATTAACATATATATATATATATATATATATATATATGAGAATAATGGAGAAAAGAGGCTTTCCTTTTATGGCGTGGAAAAAATACAACCTCCATCAATTTTTTCGACGATCGGCCCCCATCATCTTCATCGTTATCATCTAAGATGTGGGTACACCAAATTTCATGTGATTCTACAACTTTTTGACCGTTGATTTAGCAATGTAAAAAGTTCTATTGTCGGCAAACCGTTAATTTTGAACCCACTAAATCAACGGTGAAAAGGTTGTGGAATTACATAAAATTTGGTGTACGCACATCTTAGATGATAACGATGATGATGATGCGTGTCGATCGTCGGAAAAAATGGTGGAGGTTGTATTTTTTCCTCCGCTAATCTCTCTCTCTCTATATATATACTCTCTCTCTATATATATAAAAGATTAATGGAGGAAAGAGGCCATAAGAGCGAATTTCCTCCTATCGCGTCGAAAAAATACATCCTTCCTTATTTTTTCCAACGATCGGCACACACCATCTTCAACGTTATCATCTAAGATGTGGGTACACAAAATTTCATGTGATTCTACAACATTTTCACCGTTGATTTAGTGTGTTCAAAATTAACGGTTTACCGACAATAGAACTTTTTACATTGCTAAATCAACGGTGAAATAGTTGTAGAATCACATGAAATTTAGTGTACATACATCTTAGATGATAACGATGAAGATGATGGGTGCCGATTGGCGGAAAAAATGAAGGAGAGTGTATTTTTTCAACGCCATAAGAGGAAATTCCCTCCTATGATATCTTTCATCCATTATTCTCTCTCTCTCTCTCTCTATATATATAATGGATTTACTTGGCGTGAAATTTTATAAAAACCGTTGTGTATAAGCTTTTAAGCAAGCTTGTGAGTACATATGTATGACGGTATAAAAGACTAGACTCAATGTCTGATATTCAATCAACCGTTTTGTTTAGCCGCTGTATTATCGGCCGAACGTAATTACAACTTTCAGAAAGGGCAAAAGAAAAGCGACAAAATACATGACGATATCTTGCCATGCACTCAATTTTGCCATTATTTTGCCTTTGAATATGTTTTAACTGCTTGTAGCTATATTTGCTTGATTGTACGCTAAAGACCTAATGCATGGCCGCTGCATTTTATTGTTGTGTTTCGGTATGCATGCCATGTCGGTTTTTGAATACGCATACGAAAAGACATGCATACAATTTTAATGAGATCGATGTTATTGTTTCAAATCATTGGGCCCGTTTTGCCTAATCATTGGACTTGTTAGCATTGTGATGAGTTGTCCTTGGTTGTGGGGACAAGGCATTTTAATTTTCAACCTTAGAAGCCAATGTTGATTAATTCCACCTATAAATTAATATTGATGGCATAGTTTAATTTCCACGTGCCTTTCATAAATGACGGCGGTTGTTACGCAAAATCAGGTAAATTCTTTGTCCTTTTTGTTAAATAACAAAATCAAACAAGTTCTTGAAATAAAAAAAAATTTAATTGTTTCCAGACTCATTTTCTCAGCTTGTATCAAAATTATGAAAGAAACACAAATGTATATTATTAAATGCAGCTTGTTTCTGTACCTATGTGTTTACTGCCGCCAATAATATCCTGATTTCACAAAATACATGTCATTTTTTAATAAATAAAGTTGTACTAAGACAATGTTATGCCTTAATAATTAGTGTTGTAATTTGATAATAATGTTATAGTTATCACATTTAAAAGGTGTATAACTTGAAAGAAAGGATGAAGCTGGTATTTTTGAATTTTTTTTTATCTTATTTACAAAATGCATGTGCTTGAAACATTAGTATTTTCTAAGCCTTAGGCTTACTAACAATTTCTAAACCATATTGGTATAAGAATAAGTGGATTTTCAAAACCCGGCCTAGAAAAATTGTTCTTAAGAAAAAAACAGAAAAAACCACGACGTAGAAGAAAATATGAAACACAGAAACATAATTAGGTTAAACAAGAAATAGGAGGAAGAGAGGAATCCTTTAAACAGCTTGATTTTGTTTCTCAACAAAAATAAATACGAGAAACAACTTTACCTTCCAATTCATTAATGTCGGTTATGAATCACTGTAATGCATGCGTACGCATTGTTCATGAATCATTGGACAATACATCGTTATTTATAGACAGAATGGACTCTATTGACAATCCAGAGATTATTAACGAATATTCTATCTGCGGTCGGTCGGAAAAAATTCCATTCACGAGGATAACTTTTTTGGACTCTATTAACAATTCACTCACTTCGATCAACCATATGCGTCTTCATTAAACCTCTACTCTCCACATGATTAGCCAATTTCCATATGAAAAGACACAACAAGAAACAAACACATTGCTAGTGTTGGACATGGCATGAACCTAATGATCCATTTTATGACCCAATATTTAGTTAAATAAACACTTGTCTGCCCATCTGAACTCTCGCCATTTTACTAACCAAAACCTTGGTTCAAATCGGTTTCTCTTGTTGTACGTAACATCTCCTCATGCCATTTATTTCTAGATTACAATTATGTAGTTTCATTCTTAAAGTTAAATAATCGTCCATAGCTAGATATAGCTAGATCATGCCGGCGGAGTTTGAATCTCAAATTTTTCGTTCTGCTTTACTACTAACGCAGAGCTACAGCGGCGCCTGCCAGGTATATGTTTCATTTAACTTTTTTTAACCTAACAAAGATTAATTTTTTTTGCCGGCTGTCTATTTTTGCACCATTTATTTAATTATTGAAAGAAAATCTAGCATTAAATATAAAGTTGAATGTCTTCATATGCTTTTAGACAGTGAGATATCACATTCATACCCCCAAAGCATATGTTTAAAGAATTTGTTTGAACAAGCAAATAAGTTTGGGAATTGTCGTCATTCCTATGCATCAAATGAGATTATCTCTATCTCAACTATATTAATGCCTAAGGATGGGTGTAAGCGACACGTGCAAAACAAACCTCTCTAACTTTCGATCACCTAAAGAGCGATGACGTGCCAACTAATTATGACACGTGCAATGGATATTATTAAATTAATAAGATACAAAAAAAAAAAGATATGTTAGTTTTTTTAGTTTAAACCATTTTAATTTTTTGTTTGGGAAATATCTTAAATATTTTTAATTGGGATAATAACAATTTTTAAAATTTATTTAAGATTGCTAACTTATTAAATTCAAAAAAAGTAAAAATCCCGCGAAAAACCTTTAAAATACATGTTGTTTTAACTGATTCTTTTAAAAAAATCCCATATCTTTGTCCATGTTAAAATAATACAAACATGCATCGCACGTGCTAACTAATAATTATGCTATAATTACTTAATAATTATTTGAAATAAATAATCCATATGGGAATAACAGTATCTCCTAAATTGTGGGAGCAAATATCCAATATGATCATGATATCTTAATTGCTAAGTAGCCAGATCTAAAGATATGATTACGAGAGAAAGAATATTCTGGTGAGAAAAATAGGAAAGAAACTTCTTCGCGGGGGCAAAATTTTCAGAGGGGGAAGGGGGGCGAGAAATTGTTATAAATGGCATTTATAAACCCATAGCTCATATAATTAGCTTTATTTATTTTTTGGTTAAATCATACTTGTGTTTTTTCTCTCCATCAAATTCGAAATGATGATCTTAACATTTTTAAATGCCTACCATCTCTAAAGATATCTCTAAAACCTCATCCTTAAACCTAAATACTTAAAATCACATAACATATATTTAAGCAAAACAATATCGACTGTACATCCACGTAAATTGCATGTGCAAAATACAAGCATAATTAATGCATTTTTTAGGTCAAAGATGATGTGTTGCTTTGGATACTTACATGTGTTACTCGAGGTCCTTATTTTTTGTTTAAGCTACAAATTTTAATTTTATGTCCTTTTTGTATAGACTCTGGCCATTTAGCAATAGAAAAAATTCAAAAAAAGTTTTTTTTTTAAAATACAACATTTGCAAACAAAAATAGCTAGCTGCCAAAGCTATCAAGATCAAGGTATGCAAGTAATTATATACTATCTAGCAAGCCGGCACCATGCACGGGCCCGGATGGTTTTGTAGGAAAAAATAATTTCCATGGATGTTTTGCAGCAGGCTATACTGAATAATAATAACTCAAACGAAAATAAATACATATAATTCATCTGAAAATATGTCGTGCATATTTGTATTAAAACAAATGTTAATGAAAGCAAATGAAGACATTGCATATGAATAAAATATGTTGCATTTTTCCCAAATTAAATTGCATTTCAAATTCATTTTCTGTATAAGGCTGTGTGAGAATTTTCAAATAAGACATGCACTTATTTATGTGGATGCTTTTTTAGAGTTAGCCTTTTAGCAAAACAAAGTTTTAAACTAAACCAATCCTATCCTGTTTTGATTAAATATATATGTGTCAATACAATATCTTTAAACATAACCCAATTTCAATCTAAAAGAAGAAAACATGAAAAGCTTTAACCAAATTGAAACTTGTTTCAAATAGGGATTTCAAGACAAAACTAAATATAGAAAGATAACTTAATATTTTAAATTAATAGTTTCACAAAAATATTGAAAGAGAATCATATATATAAGGTTTTCAATGTTCTTAATTTGTCTTGTCAAAACATAGCTCGCAATCACAATATTAAATTTTTATATAGAAAAAAAACTATTTTGCAGGAATCAATAAAATAAGAATTTTTTTGCTTTTGGTGTGGATGAATCAGTTCAATGAGAACATAAGTGGGATTAGGGTATATCCATGGGGCAATCGAGGGAAATAAAAAGGCTTGAATTCAAGCTCATATATATATATATATATATATATATATATATATATATAAGAATAATGGAGAAAAGAGGCCATAGACGGGAATTCCCTCCTATGGCGTCGAAAAAATACGCCCTCCATCGTGTTTTCCGACGATCGGAATCTATCATCTTCATCATCTAAGATGTGGATACGCCAAATTTCATGTGATTCTACAACTTTTTCACCATTATGTGATAATATCTAGAAAATTATTGATATAAAACACCTCATTATTCCAACTTTCCTCCTTTTTTTGGAAAAAATGTAGCAATCAAGAATGACTTGAGGAGGCTGGGGTAGCCACATGCAGAAGTCTAGAAGGCCAGAATTGAATTTCGTTGTATTGACTTTGTTAAGCATCATTAAAATTAAATAATAAAATGACTAATTTGGTACAAATAATTAATAGATATAAGTTTTTGGAGCCCATAACCTCTCTCTAGAGTTAAGAAAACCATATATAATAAAGACATTTGACTCGTTTTATCATTAAAATTAAATAATAAAATGGCTAATTGGATATCATAGGCTGCCCAGTAGAATCAAACCATGACTTTTGACTCGTTTTATCATTTTCATTATTATCATTTAAAAAATTCATTAAGCCATTTACTTTAATTATTTTTTTTTTCTAGAAAGACATATGTGCTCACGTCATGTACGATGAGGAATAATCTCTACTATTATAATGACAACTGTTTTAAGAAGCCAGCAAAATTTTGTAGCTCACTCATGTCGAATTTTTTGAACATTTATAAGCGAGGAGGGGATGCCAATGTCACCATAGTAAGACAAACCATAATAAAGAACAACTTTTCAAATTCAAATTCAAATCAGGAATATGGAGACAGTTTTCAAATATAGGGGTTTCTACAATTACTAAAAATATATTTATGGTACCAAAATAATATATGTAAATAGATCAAAATAAACACAAACGTGCATCACACGTGCAAAATACTAGTACTTTATAACCGCTAAAAGAAAACATTGAATTTATATTTTATAGACAAGGACGAACTAAAAGACTTACACATGAATTACACATTAGGCCCCTCTCATTTTATTTGATTTCCAAAACACCCTTTATTTAAATATTTAAAGGAGATATGGATGATAGAGAAAAGAGATATTTTAATTGAATATTTAAATGAAGGATATTATGGAAATGAATCGAAGGCGTGAGGGCAAAAGTACAATATTTTAGAAAGCTAAAGTCATTTAATGCAATAGAGACAAAAGTTCTTCCGAGGAAAAAATAAAAATAAAAATAAAAATAAAGAGACACAAGTTAGGGGGTAGTACCTGCAAATTTAGCCAAAAGAGAGTTTAAGCTGATGAGACGGCGAAATGCTCTATCTTCCTCCGACTTCATCCGATCAAAACACTTGTTCCGCCAACAATTTTCGTTCAAACCAACATAAAATAATTAGCAAAAGGAAAATGGCAGGTGAATTTAGGAAATTGAGGTGCATGGGAGTGGATCAAGTGCTAGTCAAATAGACTTTTTTCTGACGAGAGTCCCACCTTATCACTTTTAGGAGCGGATTAAGTGCTAGTCAAATAGACTTTTTTCTGACGAGAAGAATAGATAGAGGTTGTTGTATCGACTGTAAGGTAGTGCCAGGTGAGAGTGTAACCACTCAACATAGACTTTTAGTTCAAGATTTTCGATTTAGAAGAGAACCTAGGAAGATTAAACGTAAGGTAGCCTAAAATTAAATGGTGGCGATTGAAAGAAGGTAACCAAAAGACTTTTATTGATCGTGCAGTACAAGAAGCGGATTGGCAGTAGGAAGATGATCCAGACAAAACATGGAACAAAATGGCTAGTTGTATCAAGAAGGTAGCTAGAGATCTACTTGGTGAGTTGAGAGGTGGTGCTCCACTATCTAAGAACATATCATGGTGGAATGAAGATGTAAAGGCTGCTATTAAAATTAAAAGGGATTCTTATAAAAGATTTGAAGAAAAATAGAGATGTGGAGAGATTTGAGAAGTACAAAATGGCTAAAAAGGAAGTTAAGAAAGCTGTTCGGGAAGCTAAATCTAAGGTCTACAAGGAGGCGTACGAGAAATTAGACACTAAAGAGGCTGCAAATGATATATACCGGATTGCTCGGATGCGAGAAAGAAAGACTAGAGACTTATGTGCGGTGAAGTGTGTCAAAAATGAAAATCAGAAGGTTTTAGTTCGAGATGAGGATATCAAGGAAAGATGGAGAGATTATTTTGACAAATTGTTCAATGAGAGCTTTACTAAGAATTTGGATGGACTTGTCATTCAATCTCAAGATATAAACCGTGATTTCATGCGTAAAATAAGACTTCCTGAGGTTAAAGAAGCTTTGAACAGAATGGATTTAAGAAAAGCGGTTGGTCTTGACGGGATTCCTATCGAGATTTGGAGATACTTAGAAGAAATAGGCGTTAAGTGGCTGAGAGACCTGTTTAATAAGATTTGGCAGACAAAAAAGATGCCAAATGAATGGAGGAAAAGTATACTTGTACCTATCTATAAGAATAAGGGTGACATTCAAAGTTGCTCAAACTACAATGGAATAAAACTGATGTGTCACACCATGAAACTTTGGGAGAGAGTGATTGAACACAGGCTAAGGAAGGATATTAAGATAACAGAGAACCAGTTTGGATTCATGCCTAGACGATCGACGACATAGGCTATTCATTTGCTTCGTGAACTTGTCGAGCGTTTTCAAGAGAGGAGAAGAGATTTGCATATGATATTTATTGATTTAGAAAAAGCGTACGACAAGGTACCTAGAGAGGTATTATGGGGGGCAATGATGAAGAAGGGGGTCCCCGTCAAGTATATTGACATAATCAAGGATATGTACGATGGAGTAGTGGTTTACATCAAGGATCTGCATTAAGTCTATTCCTGTTTACCATCGTGATGGATGAGCTTACTAAAACTATCCAAGATGAGTTACCTTGGTGTATGCTATTCGCTGATGATATTGTTCTAGTAAATGAGACGAAAGCAGGGGTTAATGCCAAATTGGAATTATGGAGGCAAACTTTGGAATCTCGGGGATTCAGATTGAGCAGGTCCAAGACAGCATATATGTACTGCAAATTTAGTAGCCAGAGAAGTCAAAACCATATTGGTATAACATTGAAAGGGCAAGAGATATCACTGAGCGACCAGTTTAGATATCTAGGTTCCATCATCCAAAAGAATGGGAAGATCGATAGTGATGTTAATCAAAGGATCCACGCTGGTTGGTTGAAATGGAGGAGTGCAACAGGGATTTTGTGTGATCATAACTTTCCGTTAAAATTGAAAGGGAAGTTTTATCGGAGCGCTATTCAGCCTGCCTTATTATATGGTACAGAATGCTGGGCTCCTAAGAAACATCATACACAGAAGATGCACGTAGTGGAGATGCGCATGCTTCGTTGGATGCGTGGTAACACTAGAAAAGATAAGGTGCGAAATGAGGATATTCGTGCAAAAGTTGGTGTAGCACCTGTGGAGAAGAAGATGCGGGAAAACCGGCTAAGATGGTTTGGTCATGTGCGACGCAGACCTATGGAAGCACCGGTTCGATGAGTAGATACTCTCGATATGGGCAATGGCAAAAGGGCAAAAGGGAGACCGAAGAAAACATGGATGGAGGTGATACGAAACGATATGGTTGCCAAAGGACTCAATGAAAGTATATTGTTCGATAGAAGTGAGTGGAGACAGAGGATTCATGTGCTGGACCCAGGGTGATTCTCATGTTGGTTCATGTAGCCTACCCCATATGCTTGGGATAAAAGGCTCAGTTGTTGTTGTTGTTGTTGTTTAGGTGCATGGGACACTCAACAAGATGCCAGCCTTACTTTATGCAAATTATTCTTATAACTTTGCTTCACATATGTGAACTTCGTGTTTAATCAATGCCGTGTCCCTCGGCATGCACATGCCTTTAAGATCCCTTGTTGATCCTTGTGGTGAAGTTATGGGAATATAATGGAGGCGCATTTTGGTTAAAATATGCCAAGTTTTATTCCTGAAATACTCCTCTTTTGGCCAACATCCTTATTCATTGCTTCATTCAAGATCCAGGGCTTGTTACTTTAAATGACTAGAGAGCAATGAGATCCTCTAACCTTTCTTTAAAAAAAATAATTTTGTTACGTTTCTTTTTGAAGTTTGCCGACGATGCTATTTCTGTTCGCATAATTAACGAACAGATTGCCATTAACACCCAAATTTATGTTTCTATTTGTTTCCTAAGACATCCTGATTTGTTTTGTTCGATCATGGATTCCATTTTGTGCCCCCTCTCCTTTTCATAATTTTCACCATCATCAACTTTACTTAATTAAAAGATAACCAAACGCTCAATTAATATAGACTAAATCAAATCAGTGTAAGAATTGTGCCTTGATGAGAATTGACTCGATGATGAATGGCAAATTAAAATTTCTCAAGATTAGTAACTAGAATAATTCTAGTTAAGGGTCACACCTCTACCACTCTTGTTAGGACCATGACAACTACAACCATACAAGAGGACCCAGCTCCTTAAATATTGGAAAAGTTTAGGGGGCACAAATAAATACAAAATGTACCTCAAAAAATGTTTCTGGTTGCATCCTTTGCCCATACTTTAAGACATCGAATATAACAGAATTGATGTTTATCGTATATACGGAAACAGAGAGCTCACAGATTTTTTGTGATGGCCGACAGATTAAATAGGTCCGAACTTTGGTAAATACAAGAACTACCTGCATAAGATATTCAGGTCATATAACTACATACCAAATTTATAATGTAACAGTCATATAAATCTAACAAAAAACATCCAAGGTTTTCATATAATATCTTTTCTTATTAGCCAAGTGACTTGCAATTTTGTTTGGTGTGCCTTTCTGTTGGCTCTAGTGACTGCATCCTCAAATTGAAAAAAAGGAAAAGAAAAGAAAGGAAAGAAAGATAAAATTGGTGACACCTTTCAGTTGATTTGATGTAGAGTGAAGACGACCTCTTCAAAAAATATATATATATCATGTGTCATATCTTAACCACAAAAGAATTGATTTACTAAGGTTTAAATGTTAGCAGGTGCAGGCTTTATAAAGCTTTGGAAGCCAATTGGGCAACCAAAAGGATTGGTTGGCTAAAGTGCATAGGAGACAACACTGGCCTTTTCATATCCTTGATTATTTTAGATAACTGAGTTTTGATAAAAAAAAAATTCAGGTAGATCCTTGTGCTATATGTAATGGGAGCGATAATATAATTATAGCGCAAAATGCACGACGAAAGTGCACTATGAGACGAGCTTCTAGGTTATAGATATCGGTAATTGTCCAAACAGTCATTATCCTCGACATTCCTCGAGTTCGACCAGATACGGATTAGTGCCAAGTGCAAGATTACCATTCTCAGTTTTCAGAACGACTTCTCCTGCAGGGTAAAAACGAAAGGGAAGAATCGGGACACATTATATCAAATATAAAAACCAAGTCATTTGCACACATTGGTCAAGGTTCAAGGGACTAACATCACGCTGTTTCGGATGTTGATAAGATCTCTTCCGACTCGAAAACTGTCGAACAAAGCAAAGGCATCAATATGCTGCAAAAACATAGCGAGTGTAAGAGAAGAGAGGACTAATAGAATCAATAGTAACTGAAAAACAATGAGCAAAAAACCGGTCATTTTAGGATAAGGAAGAGAGGGCAGTTCATAAACAACCACTTATAGATGTGAATGTCTGCATCTAAAAAGTTTTGTTTGAAGAAAATTTCTATAGCGATCCTGTCATCTATCATCTCCTACTTTCCCTTTAGGCATTGGAGCAATTGAAGGACGCTAACCGGGCATTTTAGGATCATCGCGGGTCCTTCTACTGTCTAGCTTGAATTTGCGGCTAAAATATCTATCTTTTTCCGACGCATTTAAATTATAGCGGCTTAAATAATTCTAGTGCAA
Organism: Agapanthus africanus; assembly: GCA_030015575.1. Classification (NCBI taxonomy): domain Eukaryota; kingdom Viridiplantae; phylum Streptophyta; class Magnoliopsida; order Asparagales; family Amaryllidaceae; genus Agapanthus; species Agapanthus africanus. The sequence goes on from JASDDO010000014.1 coordinate 16,556,736, forward strand.
GTGTCACTCAATTACTGCTCATATTGGACCATGACAGCAAGAACCAAACACTAGGTTTAAATAAGGACCCCAACTCCTTTGAGATTGGAACAAACTAAGACACATGAATAGGAAAATGCACTCAATGAAATGGTTCTCGTTTAGCTGACAATTTTTTCCCTCTTTTTTTTTGTCTGAAAGCAATAATCCATGTTGCATCTAGTGATTCAATCTTCAAATTTTTTAAAAAAATGTTCAGTTGATTTGAATAGTGGGCCTCAAAGACTGAGAGCAGGTTCAGGTAACCATCAAACTGAAGATGACATCTTCATAATGCATATTATGTGTCATTTATTAGCAGTAATGAACTGTTTCATCCCAAATTTTAAATGTTAGCAGGTAGAGAACTTCATGAAGACCATGAAGTTTAAAGCCAATTAGACACCAAAGTGGCTCCTGAGTTGGCTACACATATACTGGCCTTTTCCGTATCTGTACCTTTTAGTTGATCGGAAATCGGACAAGGCTGGCTTTTAAAAAAAAAATGAAACGATCGCCGGAGTAAATTGCACAAAAGACGAACTCAATTAAAGACTCGTTGGTTATGTTTTAAAGCAACACTTTTATTATAGCATACAATAATAAACAATTTATGAAACAAACTTCAAAGTAATAGAAATCAATAATTTCCGAAACGTAGTTTGGGTGACATCAACCAGTCAAATAGAATCGCGGCAACTGTTTTGAATCATATGTCATGTTGGTAAACAAAACATCAGGATGTGTTTTCCCATAGGGAAAATAATGCCAAATCAATCATATTCCTCTTTAGTTCATCATGTCCATAGTGCATCATGTCCTAATTCAGTGTATTAAAGCTATCCTTATGATTTCCAAAATTATCTTCACAACAATGGTTGTTGAAATAGATTATTTGCGCAAAATTTGATATTCGTTTGATATCATGGAAGAGAGAAACAGATGACAACATCTTCAAATAATTAAAATCTTATGGCACATAGATTTTTAATTTACAAGGCATTGAGGATAACAATGAAATTGAACAGGATGTAACCTAGAAGCAAGGGAAAGGAAAACTACAATGCTGTCAATTGCCAAATAAATAATTCTGCTGTCAATTTCCTCCTGTATAGGGGAAAAAGATTTTCTAAGTTGAGCTTTTGAATAATCAAACTTGAGTGCATATGCATCATGGCGGCTTCAGTAAATTAAGCTGATATGATACATATATCTAGATAATTGTCGTCTTTTGAGGTTTTAGGTATTACAACATAAAAGGTCAACCGCCAAGTCGTTGTAGGCATCATACTTATTTGTGAAGTTGAATCAGTTAGGCATCGTAGCGTTTTATCCTTGACCAAGCAAATTTACTCAATTATTTAACATAGGAACTAGGACACATCGTGCTGTATCTTAAGCAGTAAGCACGCAAGTGGAATGGAACAGTTACAGATACAGTCAGCAGTAACTGATGCAATTATACAATGTGTCCAAGAAAAGGAATTGTAAGCCCATATACGTACCGGCTAACATAAAGCCTAACTTATATAATGAATCTTAACATGTTTCCTTAATTGCATGAACAATTTGATGCCTGTGAGAAAGTAAACAGATATAGTTATTGCTAAGGAATACAGTTGTAGAAATATTGGAAAATTTACTTATTTCATATTTTCAATGAAATATTTTAGTTGGGCGGCTACAGTCATACCGACTTTAACCATTTTCCTCGGGGACAAAAAGAAATCTTGGAAATTTATACAGAATTACAGAGAGGTCCTGGAATAACTGGCCCGTTCAGAGAATATTAGATGATAGACATATATCGAAAAACTGGATTTGCATTTACTATACAAAGATGATCTGAAAAGACAAATTACACGCATTTCCAGTAAACTTTCATGAAAATAGAAGGAAAGGCTAACATAATATTATCTAGTTAAACTATCTTCTAAAGCTGTAGTATGAAGCCCTTGGGCACTGGCTCGGTGACCGTCGAGCATGTGCTTTATTTCTGTTCAACGCAGCCCGATTAATTGATTTTTCAATAAAAGGTGTATTCCTTCATCTTTCTACTTGTCTATCACCTCTATATGGTTTTGGCAATAGCCTAAAACTACATCAATTGGTAAGCCGCTAGCCACCGTAAAGGCTGCCTCTAGCCTTCTCATTTCTTACTTGCCTCAAAATTTCAGTTTCAAGCATTTTCGTTTAATAGACTGCAGAAATCAAAGTAACACCGTGCATGAAAAGGTAGGATTTCTTTTTTCTCCCTGAAGATGATGAACACCGTGCGTGAAAAGGATGAGACAAAATTACAAAATCATTTTCTTTTCAAAAATTGACGATGTTTGATTGCATAATACAATTGTAAACCCACCATTCACTAGCTTAAGTATTTTGGTAAAAGGGATGCGTCAGTGACCTGGATCAGATCCCACCACCATCACACAGACACGTGTACGCACGCCTGCGCTTTCATTTAAGTAGAAAACACATTGTCTTGTCCTCAAAATTGTTTGAGTAGGATGAAATAAAATAAATGTTGGCATGTGATATGATCAAGTTTGTAGAAACCGTTAGGCGGTTTGGTGCCCACAGGTCCCAGGATCAAAACCTGATACCAATGTTGGCAGCGGAAGAGCGGTTAACAATCAATGTTACAAATAAAAAAATATTACAATTTATTATCTCATAGCAAATACTTACATTGGATAGCCAGCGTGATGTCATTTGCCTAGATCCAATCTTAGGCATAAACTCCCTTCCCGATATGATCGAGGTTGAGCCTCTATCTCTTATAACCTAAAAACTAATATATATTGAAATTATTAAGAAGAGAATAATTTCCTAGTCATAAATAAAATATACAGCTCTTTATTAGTTTGTTACTATAAGATATCAAATCTCATATCAAATATTCTCTTGAGATCAACTCTTACAACAATATGATATCTCATATTAAATCTCCTCATATGGTTTGAGATCAAATCTCATAACCAAGAGATATCTAATCTAATATCATTTTAAATAATTATTAGATCACTAAAATTTATTTAATTGTAATCAAATATTCAATCCACAATTAAATAAATTTCAATCTAATAAAATATTAATTAATATCATATATCAATATATCAATCGCTACATGTTTAAGTCATCTCTAGGTTTGGCTGAAATATGACATGCTTAACTATTTTGTTTAACACATCTCATGATTAATTCGATAATTAATAAGGTATAGTCAATGCAGATTAAATTGACATATTTATGCAACTTTAATCATCCTTCCACTTTCTAGCACTCGATATAAATATTTGGGATAACTGGTCACTGTTTAACTCATAGTCAACATCTAACCCCGTATAAGATGTTAGAAATGATTGGACTCTTGAAAATCTAATTTGCAATAATATCTAGCCGGGAATTTGTACAAGCCGGATTAACTACTAATGAGTGTTCACCCAAACTTATAAGATGTTAGGAATGATTGGACTCGTGAAAATCTAATTTGTAATAATATCTAGTCAGGAATTTGTACAAGCCCAATTAACAACTAATTAGTGTTCACCCAAACTTAGTTAGTGGATTCTTTATTAATAACTCATAAGGTCTCGATAATATTTGACTACACCCAACTCACCGCTTTAACAGATTAATAATACTACTGTTTTGCATTGGTTAATTAAGGTGCATCCATTCATTACGATACCTACTATAGATCACTCAGATCGGAAGATAAAATACATTACCTACAAAAACTTGCCTTTACTTGACAGTGTTACTGTTTCATGTGACAAATTTTCATAGTCAGCCTGTCAATGCGTTTCTAACGCACTAAATACATCAGTTCAATATCTAATCTTATATCGCGAAATTCACGATAGTTTCAAAACACACTACATGCATATGACAACTACATGCATATGGATATCGATACCACATATATAATTAATTATATTGTGCACAATAAATAAAAATTAATATTGTGCACAATAAATAAAAACGATTTTTATTGACAATCATCAAAATAAAATGTATCGCATACGGTTTTATTATCATGACTAAATTTGGACGTTAAAACTTATCTCAAATAAGTTACTTTTAATTTTGGTATATTTGGCTATGATAATAAAACCGTAAACGATATATTTTATTTTGGTGATTATCAATAAAATCGTTCTATTTATTGTGCACAACAGTAGGTTTTATTTATTGAATTAATCATGAAAGAATTAATTAAATATTAGATATCAAGATCAATAGATGCATTGTATAAATATCTGGCAATCATTAAGATGAAATTGCGGGAGATCAGACATTTAATATCCTTATACCTTAAATATTGTCACAACTAAAATTAAACTTGGGAGAGTTTAATAAATATAGTTGTCATATGCATGCAGTGTGTTTTGACTAGGGTGGTAATTGAACGAGCCAGCTCGGGTTCGATTAAGGTTCGGCTCGGTATCGGCTCGTTCAAAGTCGGTTCATTTATTAATGAGCCGGACATGAGCCAGAAAGTCTGGCTCGTTTATTAAATGAGCCGGACTCGAGCTCAGCCAGGATCGTTCGGTATTGACTCGGGTTCGGCTGGGTTACACAGTTTGAAAAAAAAGTAATATGTAATATATAGCAGATTCTATACAACTCTCAGAACACTTAATTCAATTAAATGACAGTATATAAAGTGTACTGAAATAAATATAAAACTCAGCACTTAGTCTCATTCAATACCCTAGATGTTAATGTTTTTTAATTTTTCCATATCTCAAAACCCTAAGTTTTAAGCATTATTGTTAATTATGTTTTTTTCTTGGAAGATACTATTAATATGAGTAAATGAGCAGAAAACGAGCCGAGCTCTAAACGAGCTCAGTTGAGCTCGGCTCGTGAACTCAGCTCGTTTAGTTAATGGGCCACAAATGAACCAAACACGAGCTAGGCATGTTTAATCGAACTGGACTTGAGCTGAGCATTTTTAGCTCGATTAACTAAACGAGCCGGACTTGGGCCGAAAAAAAGAACCACGAGCCGAACTCGAGCCGTGCTTGGATGGCTCGAGTTCGGCTTGTTTACACCCCTAGTTTTGACACTATCGTGAATCTTGTGATATAAGATTAAATCTTGAACTGATGCATCGAGTGCGTTAGAAATGTTTTAACATGCTGACTATGAAAACTTGTCAAATGAAACAATGGCATTGTTAAGTAAAAACAAGTTTTTATAGGTAATGTATTTTATCTTCTGACCTGAGATCTATAGTTGGTATCGTAATAAATAGACATTTTAATTAACCAATGCAAAACACTAGTATTATCAAACGGTTAAAGCGATGAATTGGGTGTAGTCAAACATTATCGAGACCCTGTTAATTCTCAATAAGAAATCCACTAACCAAGTTTGGATGAACAGATATTTGGTTAATTGGGCTTGTACAAATTCCAGGTTAGGTATTATGGCAAATTAGATTTGCAGAAGTCCAATCATTCCTAACATCTTATAGGGGGTTAGATGTTGATTATAGGTTATCAGTGTTCTTAAAAGCGGCTAGACAGCCGACTAGGCGGAAGTGGTGATATACCGATCTGCTTCAGTCCTTGACGGTTTATTTAAGCGGCTTAAACGATTAATAAGCGCTTAAGACGCCCCCAACCTGCTTAAGCGGATGTCTAGGCGGACCCAGCCCACTTAATAGAATAAAAATTAGTCTTTTTTTGAAGCAACATAGGTCAGCTTTGTTCTCTTTTCATCATAGTAGTAATAACTGAGCCTTTTATTCTAAGCATATGGGGTAGGCTACATAAACCAACATGAGAATCACGCCGGGTCCAGCACATGAATCATCCGCCTCCACTCGCTCCTATCGAACAATATGCTTCCATTGAGGCCTTTGGCAACCATATCATTTTGTATCACCTCCATCCATATTTTCTTCGGTCTTCCTTTCGTCCTTTTGACATTACCTATATTGAGAGTATCCATTCGTCGAACCGATGCTTCCATAGGTCTGCGTCGCACATGACCAAACCATCTTAACCGGTTTTCCCGCATCTTCTCCTTCACAGGTGCTACACCAACTTTTACACGAATATCCTCATTTCGCGCCTTATCTTTTCTAATGTTACCACACATCCAACGAAGTATGCGCATCTCCGCTACGTGCATCTTCTGTGTATGATGCTTCTTAAGAGCCCAGCATTTTATACCATATAATAAAACAGGCCGAATAGCGCCCCGATAAAACTTTCCTTTCAACTTTAATAAAAAGTTATGAGCACACAAAATCCCTATTGCACTCTTCCATTTCAACCAACCAGTTTGGATCCTTTGATTAATATCGTTATCGATCTCCCCATCCTTTTGGATGATGGAATCTAGATATCTAAACTGATCGTTTGGTGATATCTCGTCTTTCTAATGTTATACCAATATGGTTTTGACTTCTTTGTTTGCTAAATTTGCAATGCATATATGCTGTCTTGGACCTGCTAAATCTGAACCCGAGATTCCAACGTATGCCTCCATAACTCCAATTTGGCATTAACTTCTGATTTCGTCTCATTTACTAGAACAATATCATCAACGAATAGCATACACTAAGGTACCTCATCTTGGATAGTTCTAGTAAGCTCATCCATCACGATGGTAAACAGGAATGGACTTAATGCACATTCTTGATGTAAACCAATCGTAATCGAAAAATCACTCGTTAGGCCGCCGCAAGTTCTGACATTTACCACTGCTCCATCGTACACGTTCTTAATTATGTCAATGTACTTGACGGGACCCCCTTCTTAATCATTGTCCCGTATAATACCTCTCTAGGTATCTTATCGTACGCTTTCTCTAAATCAATAAATATCATATACAAATCTCTTCTCCTTTCTAAAAAAAAAGCTCGACAAGTTAACGAAGCAAATGAATAGTCTATGTCGTCGATCGTCCAGGCATGAACCCAAACTGGTTCTCTGTTATCTTAACATCCTTCCTTAGCCTGTGTTCAATCGCTCTCTCCTAAACTTTCATGGTGTAACGCATAAGTTTTATTCCACGGTAGTTTGAGTAATTTTGAATGTCACCCTTGTTCATGTAGATAGATACAAGGGTACTTTTCCTCCATTCATTTGGCATTTTTTTGGGTCTGTCAAATCTTATTAAACGGATCTGTCAGCCATTTAACACATATTTCCCCTAAGCATCTCTAAATCTCGATAGGAATCCCGTCTGGACCAACCGCTTTTCTTGATCTCATTCTCTTCAAAACTTCATCAACCTCAGGTAGTCTTATTTTACGCATGAAATCACGGTTTATATTTTGAGATTGAATGACAAGTCCATCCAAATTCATAGTAAAGCTCTCATTGAACAATTTGTCAAAATAATCTCTCCACCTTCCCTTGATATCCTCATCTCGAACTAAAACCTTCTGATCTTCATTTTTGCCACTTCACCGCACATAAGTCTCTGGTCTTCCTTTCCCGCATCCAAGCAATCCAGTATATATCATTTTCAGCCTTCTTAGTGTCTAACTTCTCGTACACCTCCTTTTAGACCTTAGCGTTGGCTTCCCGAACAGCTTTCTTAACTTCCCTTTTCGCCATTTTATACTTCTCAAATCTCTCCGCATCTCTGCTTTTCTTTAAATCTTTATAAGAATCCCTCTTAATTTTAATAGCAGGCTTTACTTCTTCATTCCACTATGATGTGTTCTTAGATGGTAGAGCACCACCTCTCGACTCATCAAGTAGATCTCTAGTTACCCTCTTGATACAACTTTCCATCTTGTTCCATGTTATGTCTGAATCATTTTCAGACTGCCAATCCGCCTCTTGAACTACACGATCTATAAAAACCTTTTAGTTACCTTCCTTCAATCGCCGCCACTTAATTCTAGGCTCTACCTTACGTTTATTTTTTCTAGGCCCTCTTTTAAATCTAAAATGTAGAACTAAAAGTCCATGTTGAGTGGTTACACTCTCACCTGACACTACCTTACAGTCGATACAGCAATCTCTATCTATCCTTCTCGTTAGAAAAAAAGTTTATTTGACTTGCACTTGATTCGCTCTCAAGGGTGATAAGGTAAGACTTTTTTTTCCTAAACCAAGTGTTTGCTAAGATCAAATCAAAAGAGAAGGCAAAATCTAGAATCGAGCTACCCGCTTCATTCCTTTATCCAAAACCTCTGTGGATAGTATCAAACCCACTACGACTAGTACCTGCATGTCCATTGAGATCACCACCAATAAATAACTTCTCTCCACTAGGTGTCATTTACACCATCTCGTCTAAATCCTCCCAGAATAGACGCTTGCTAGCGTTATCAAGACCTATCTGTGGTGCATAAGCACTAATAACATTAAGGATTTTCCCACCTATAATAAACTTAACCGGTAAAACTCTATCACCTTTTCTCCTAATCTCAACTACATCATCAAGCAACCGTCTACGATTTTTATCTCTACCCGTATACCAAATCTTATAACCCAAGATTCTATGACTCTATCCTTTTTACCTACGCTCTTAGTTTCTTGCAAACACATAATATCAACTCTTTTCCTGATCATCAACTCCACTAATTTTGTTAGTCTACCCGTAAGGAAACCTATGTTCTAAGAAGCTAGACGGATCATATGAAACTCTTGCTTATTTGTCGCTATACCCGGGGTCCGATGTAGCGCGCGGTTTCTAGACGACCTAGAAGCCCTTGCATATTTAACATTACACCCGGGATCCGATATAACACATCGCTAAGTAGGGGACGCCCCAACGATATTCTTATTATGGTTTATGTCATAGAATGTGATAGTTTTACGTTGGCTGTCACAAGCCTATCACAACACTCACTCTTTCTCATCCAGACTTGGGACCGACAACGATGGGTTTTTTGTTCTCTTTTCACCATACCCGACGCAAACTCATACTTGCGACATAAAAGTTATCAAATTTTGTCCCATTTTTCTGAATAATTTTTGAATTATATAGCTCAAAATTTATTTTTTACCGACTTTTACTGTTAAAACATGAATATAATACGAGTTGTCATGCTAAATTATCAAAATATTTATGTTTCTACAGCTGAAATTTCAATATGTTGTTATTTTGTATGCTTAAGTGTCAATATATTGCTAAAATTTCAATATGTATATATATTAAATATAATTTACCTAAAATTTTAAAAAAACACTTAGATGGCACCCCAAACGCTCAGCTCCGCTTAACGCTTTTTACAACCTTATAGGTTAAACAATGACCAGTTATCCCAAACGTTAATATCGAGTGTTGGAAATTGAAGAGATAATTACAGTTGCATAAACATGTAAATTTAATCTGCATTGACTATACCTTATTAATTATTAAATTAACCATGAGATGTGTTAAACCAAATAATTAAGTAGGTCCTATTTCAGCCTAACCTAGAGATGACTTGAATATGTAGCAATTGATATATGATATTAATATTTTATTAGACTGAAATTATTTGACTACAAATAATTAAATTTTAGTAATCTAATAATTATTTAAAGGGAAAATTGTTTTCAAGCCCAGTCCTCTAACTTGATTTATTTTTAAACCCAAGAAGTTCCAAAATTATGAAAAACTCAAAAGTATGTGTAATTTCTTTTAAATCCAAACTTTCATTTGTATACGTATTTGTGTAAGGATTACCAATTGTACCTTTTTAAGATTTAATAAAATGTGTTATGATTGATAAATAATGTTATGTTGGATAAATTAATGCCTTGTGATTTAAAGATTTAGTTCACTGAACTACCAATAAGTTTATGAAATTTCCAAGAAACTGCCAAAAAAAGTTTAAATTACAATAAACCGGCATAGATAAATGCAAGTCAACAGTTAATGGAATTAAAAATATTTTTTCCTTTTTGGTAATTAAATTAAATTAAGAATGGATTATTAGTTAAAATAGGCGGAGTTGGGGGCTGGATATGATGGAGATGGAAGGAGGAGGACAGAGATAAGGCATTTTACAAAGAAGATGAAGAAAAGGCAAAACTCGGTTAAGGTTTGTGTAGGGAAAAGATAGAAAACGAGGGCAACGATGACTGCGGAGGAGGGTTGATTGATTAAGGTTAGGTTTTCGAAGATGAAAGACGGCAGCGATTGTGGTAATGTTAGCCATGCTTGGGTTAGGTTTAATGATATGGCTTGATGATGAAGAAGAGGGTGGTTTAAGGATTTTTAACATAATCTCTCTATCAGAATATGTTTGGGCTTGAAAGATCCGTACTTTCTAAGTATTGGGTTTTTTAACGATTTTGAAAATACATGGGTTTAAAAATAAGTTCAAAATTGGGCTTGAAAACAATTTTCCCTTATTTAAAATGATATTAGATATCTTTTGGTTATGAGATTTGATCACCAACCATATGAGGATATTTGATATGAGAAATCATATTGTTGTGAGATTTGATCTCAAAAGAATATTTGATATAAGATTTAGTCTCTTATGGTAACAAACTCTCTTTATTATAAATAAAAAGCGATTTATTTTATTTGTGATTAAGGTTGCACTTGGTACATGGAATGGAATATTACCGAGAATTCTCGCATTTCCGGAAATAGGATGACCGAGCATCTAATTGCAAGGAATCTTATATTACTGTGCTTGGTATACTTTAATCATTTCCCGTAATATATGTATGTGCAACCGTCGACTGGCGGGACGGTAGATGGAGGCGAGGCCGGCAACGAACGGCCGATCGGCGAAGCTGGCTGCGAAAATCTGATTGGCTGCGAACATGTCGGTGAATGATTGATGATGACCGGTGGCCGACCGGCAGCGAACGGCCAATCGGCGACTGACCGGCCGATAGACGACCGACGATAGATAGGGCAGCCGGCAGACCGACGGGTAGCGAGGATGGCCAGCGGCAGATGGTCATGGCTCATTTCATGTAATGCAGGAATATTTTGTGCTAATTTAGGATACACGTGTTTTGGAGGGAATAAAATTAACATGAAATGAGATCATTTGATTATCATGGTAATCTTATATTTTCGGGAATATCTTTTACACCAAAATAAGCATTGTAATATTTTATGGTAATCTAAAATTACCAACCTAGATTAGCTTCTACCAAGCGCACCCTAACAAATTATTCTCTTCTCAATAATTGCAATATATATCAGTCTCTCTTTCTCTCTTCTCTCCTCAACAATTGCAATATATATTAGTCTCTCTTTCTCTCTTCTCTCCTCAACAATTGCAATATATATTAGTTTTTAGGTTATACGAGACAGAGACTCAAACTTGCATCAGATCGGAAGGCGAAGCTCACGCCTAGATTGGATCAAGACAAATGACATCCCGCTAGCTATCCAATGTAAGTATTTATTTTGAGATAATAAATTGTAATTTTTCTTTTGATTTGTAACATTAATCGTTAACCGCCCTTCCGCTGCCAACAGATAGGGATATCAGCTAGTGCCTAAGTGCCTAGGCACCGCCTAGGCGGTTTTACCTTTTTTTACGTAAACATATGCATATAAAGAAAAAAAAACGGGTAATAATCTACTGATATTTCAATAAAACATAAAAAAAAATATAATATATATTATTGGAAATATAGTTAACATATAATCAGCAGTATCGAAAATAGCGAGAGAATCAAACAATGATTCTAATCTATCAAACTCTGAATGCTGCTAATGCTCTTTATAAGATGAAAGGGAAGAATATTATCCAAGTGGATACACCTGATAACAGTCATTGCTATGGAACTCCGAGTAAACCATCTGAGGATTTTGCAAAGCTGTTCCTACAACATGAACATTGATTCTGAAATACAGATTTCTACAGAGATTTCAAAAGTTAAAAGTGTGCAACAACACGAAGTTCAAACTCTTTCTGTCAATATCGAAGGTCTGGAAGTTACCAATTCTACATATACAGAAAAATTCACCTCCGAAGGCCAAAAAGTGGTTCACTCTAAATCCTGTGAAAACATGAAGGGCAATTATGAAATAGTTTTATCATAAAAAGCTGTTGATGAGTGTTCTGATGCACATTATCCTTTTTTCTCTTTTGAGCATTTGATCTCTGAAGAAGATCAGTTTATTAAAGATGGGAAGGAGCTAATCCAGAAATCTGAAAAAAAATTGAACTCTAAAATTGCTCTTAATTCAGAGGAAGTAAGCAAAATTACCAAATTCAGAAGACAAAATCAAGTTTCCCTTCCTAAGAGAACTGGTTTAAGGGCAATTAGAGCCCCAATTTTTTTTTTTGAAGGTTGTTGATTGATGAATATCTGCTTTTGGAATCTCAGAGGCATAACTAATCCTCAAACTCAGGAAATAATTGCCATGATAAAGAAAAATACCAAAATCCGCATTTTCTGTATTATGGAGCCCATGGTGGACTTTTCTAAAGCTCAATACATAGCTATTTCAACTTGTTTTGCACAGGTATGGGGGAATCTGTCTAATAAAATATGGATTTTTGCTGATGAAAAAGTTAATGCAGATCTCATGAACTCCTCTGAACAAAGCCTTGCTATCTTGTGCAACCATATAATGTTAGTAGTTTGAATATATTGGTTGCATTTGTATGTGGGAAATAGTCCCACATCGGATGGAGAGATTAATACCCAAGTCTTTATAATAGTTCCCAATATTTAAGTAATAACTTGAATAAAGTGAATAATGAGCCAAGTGGGCTTGATTTCTAGCAGGCTTATAACACAGGCTTATAACATTTATTTATTATTGTCTTTGATGAGGCACTTGGGCACTTGAGCCCTCTTGCGTTGACTTAGAGTTGACATTTTGAATTTCAGATTCAAAGGTTGCCTGAACAGAACTAACGGTTGTGTCTGTTCAACTCTTAATGGTCACAACCATTCAGACGGTTGTGGTTGTCTATTCAAGTCTATAAATTTCAGATTCAAAGGCTTTGTTGTATCTTGGGGATGATTGCCTTCTACTGTACTCCCATAGTGGGGGCAATATCACCTTTCGGAAAGTGTATCATACACGCCTCAAGGCTTTTAATTCTGTCTTAACCACACTAAAACTCAACAATCGAAAGGTGATATCATGGAGACAAAATTAAATTCAAGTGTCAAGGTTCATTTCCAGAACCAAGATGTTATCAAACTGGATCGATTCGATGGAAGCAACTACACTAGATGGAAAGACAAACTGGATCTTGGGGGTGATTGCCTTCACATTTAAAGCATCTTCTTCTCATTATCTTCTAATAGAATTTCAAAGGCTTTGTTGTATCTTGGGGGCGATTGCCTTCTACTGTACTCCCATAGTGGGAGCAATATCATCTTTCGGAAAGTGTATCATACACGCCTCAAGGCTTTTAATTCTGTCTTAACCACACTAAAACTCAACAATCGAAAGATGATATCATGGAGACGGAATTAAATTCAAGTGTCAAGGTTCATTTCCAGAACCAAGATGTTATCAAACTGGATCGATTCGATGGAAGCAACTACACTAGATGGAAAGACAAACTGGATCTTGGGGGTGATTGCCTTCACATTTAAAGCATCTTCTTCTCATTATCTTCTAATAGAGTTTCAAAGGCTTTGTTGTATCTTGGGGGTGATTGCCTTCTACTGTACTCCCATAGTGGGAGCAATATCACCTTTCGGAAAGTGTATCATACACGCCTCAAGGCTTTTAATTCTGTCTTAACCACACTAAAACTCAACAATCGAAAGGTGATATCATGGAGACGGAATTAAATTCAAGTGTCAAGGTTCATTTCCAGAACCAAGATGTTATCAAACTGGATCGATTCGATGGGAGCAACTACACTAGATGGAAAGACAAGATGGTGTTCTTGTTGACCGCCTTGAAGATATTTTACGTTCTCGATCCGAACTTGCCGCCAATTCCAGATTCAGTGTCAACTTCGAATGATGCCGAGAGTACCAGAACAGAGAAAAACAAGCGTGAAGAAGACGAACTAGTTTGTCGCGGTTACATTCTCAATTCCCTCACCGATCGTCTGTATGATCTTTACAGAAATATGAAGACACCAACGGAAATCTGGAGCGCCCTTGAAACAAAGTACAAAAATGAGAACAAAGGTACGGATAAATTTCTAGCGCTTAAATATTTTGAATTTAAGATGTCTGATGACATGCCAATCATGGATCAAGTGCATGAATTACAAATTCTCGTCTCTAAACTGAGCGAACTTGAAATTAAAGTCCCTGATTCATTTCAAGTTGGAGCGATTCTATCCAAACTTCCTCCTACTTGGAATGAATACAGAAAGAAAATTCTGCACTCTCCTGAAAGTTTTACCATAGAGCAATTTCAGACTCATCTACAGATTGAGGCAGAGAACCGTGCACGTGACATGATTTTTCTTAGTTCTAAATCTAATTCTAAGGTGAATCATGTCAGTGAAAATGGTCATAGAAAATTTCAGAACAATTTCAAAGTCCAGAAGAAGGGAAATTTTAAGAAATCTAATTTTGCAAATAACAAGTGGCCTTGTTATAACTGCGGAAAGAAAGGCCACTATATTAAAGATTGCAAATTTAGAAATACCGGAAAAAAAACTTGGTTTCGGATCGGAAAATAGCAACAAGGCAAATCTAATAGAAAATGAAGTCAAAGAACTTGTTGCTATGGTTTCTGACATGCAGATAGGCATGATTACGGAATTGCATATGGCTGCGGTAACTAAAACTGCAGATTGGTGGCTCGATTCTGGCGCAACCGTCCATGTATGCAATAATAAAGCAATGTTCAAAACCTATACGGATCAGAAATAACCTGAAGAGGTATTGATGGGAAACCACGTTTCGGCCAAAGTGCTCGGTAAAGGAAGTGTTGAATTGAAATTTACATCTGGACAGAAACTTACTCTACTTAATGTATTTCATGTTCCTGATTTGAAGAAAAATCTTGTATCTGCAAATCTGTTGTGCAAGAAGGGATTTAAAATTGTTCTAGAGTCTGACAAAGTTGTAATATCGAAGAATGGTATATTTGCAGGAAAGGGATATTCATGTGATGGCATGTTCAAACTCAGTATTAATGAAATAAATTGCGTGTTTGCTTATGTTGTTGAGCATTCTTTTTCCTTGTGGCATGCTAGACTATGTCAATTAAATTTTCGCTCTTTAAAGTATGTGTAAACATGGTTACATTGCATGTCAAAATGATCATAATGATAAATGTGAGATTTGCGTAAAAGCAAAAATGACTAGAAAACGTTTCCCTAAAATCGAAATAGATACTAATTTATTAGAACTTGTTCATTCTGATATTTGTGAATTAAATGGTCAATTTAACTAGAGGAGGAAACAGATATTTTATAACCTTTACTGATGATCATTCTCGTTTTACATATGTATATTTATTAAGAACAAAAGATGAAGCATTTAAGAAATTTAAAGAGTATAAGTCGGTTGTAGAAAATCAGAAAGATAAAAGGATTAAAATCCTTAGAAGTGATAGAGGGGGGAGAATATTTTTCTGATTCTTTTTCTCAATTCTGCGAAATGCATGGTATTATTCATCAAAGAATTGCACCTTATACGTCTCAACACAATGGATTAGCCGAAAGAAAAAATAGGACCTTAGTTGAAATGGTAAATACTATGCTTTTAAATGCTAAATTACCTTTTAATCTTTGGGGTGAGACGCTTTTAACAGCATGTTATATTCATAATAGAATAATACCATCCAAAAAAACTCATGTTTCACCATATGAAATTTGGAATGGTAGAAAACCCAATTTAAACTATATTAAAGTGTGGGGGGTGCATAGCATATTATAAAGTGACTGATCCATATAAATCTAAATTAGGGCCGAGAGGCATTAGAAGTATATTTGTTGGATATGCACAGAATTCTAAAGCATATCGACTTCAAGATTTAGGATCAAATGTCATAATTGAGTCGATACATGTTGAATTTTTTGAAAATAAATTTATGTATGACAATGTTGATTCTAATTTGTATAATGATGAAAATGCAGTAACTTCTAAGAAAATTACAAATGAGAAAAGAAGAGAAAGTAATGAAAATATTGAACCAAGAAAAAGTCAAAGAATCAGGAAAGAAAAATCTTTTGGTCATGAGTTTATTGATTCGCGTTCAATAGTCTTTCTCGTTGAAGGAGATAGAACCAAAGTGCTTAACAGAGTACCTATTCTACTTAATATAGAAGATGATCCTAAAACATTTAGTGAAGCAATGTCATCAAGAGATACTGCATTTTGGAAAGAGTCTATTGATGACGAAATGGACTCAATAATGTCTAACAATACTTGGATATTGGTTGACTTGCCTCAAGGATCTAAGCCTATAAAGTGTAAATGGGTATTTAGAAGAAAACTAAATACAGATGGCTCTATACAAACTTTCAAGGCAAGATTAGTGGCTAAAGGATTCACACAAAAGGAGGGCATAAATTATTTTGATACTTATGCACCTGTGGCTAGAATAACATCCATTAGAGTTCTTATAGCTTTGACTTCAATATATAATTTATATGTGCATCAAATGGATGTAAAAACAGCCTTTTTAAATGGTGAATTAAATGAGAAAGTATACATGGAACAACCCGAAGGTTTCATACTTCCTGAAAATGAGAACAAAGTTTGTAAATTAATTAAGTCGCTATATGGTTTAAAACAGGCCCCTAAATAATGGCATGAGAAATTTGATAAAGCAATAATATCAAATGGTTTTAAGCATAATAGTGCGGATAAATGTGTATATTCCAAATTCAATCAGAATTATTGGGTAATCATATGTCTCTATGTAGACGACATGCTGATATTTGGTACAAACATGATTGGAATAAATGAAACAAAAATGTATTTAACTTCAGTATTCAAAATGAAAGATTTGAATAAAGTAGATACTATTTTAGGAATAAAGGTGAAAAAAACATAGTGAATGGTTTGGGCTAAACCAATCTCATTATATAGAGAAATTATTAAATAAATTCCAACATCTTAATATTAAAGAAAGTGTTACTTCGTATGATCCGAGTATGAAATTAAATGAGAATTGTGACAATGTAATTGCACAATTAGAATATGCTAGCGCTATTGGAAGCCTTATGTATGCAATGCATTGTACAAGGCCTGATATAGCTTTTGCAGTATGCAAATTGTCACGATATACCAGTAAACCCAGTACTAATCATTGGAAGGCCATCAGTAGAGTTCTTGGGTATCTAAAAAGAACAAAAGAGTTTGGTCTATTTTATTCCAATTATCCTGCAGTACTAGAAGGTTACTCGGATGCAAGTTGGATCACAAGTGCAAGTGATAATAAATCCACAACAGGTTGGGTATTTACAATTGGAGGCGGTCCCATTAGTTGGGCCTCTAAGAAACAAACTTATATCACACATTCAACAATGGAATCTGAATTTGTCGCTTTGGCTGCTGCCGGCAAGGAAGCGGAATGGCTGAGAAATTTTTTATTGGATATAGAGTTGTGGCCACAACCAATGTCATCTACTTCTTTGCATTGCGATAGTGAGGCGACTATGTCTAGAGCTTATAATAATGTTTATAATGGTAAATCTAGACACATTAGCTTAAGGCATGAATATATTCGAGAATTAATAACTAATGAAATAATTACCATAGTTTATGTAAGATCTGCAAAGAATTTAGCAGATCCCTTTACCAAGGCATTATCTAGAGATTTGGTAAAGAATACGTCAATTGGAATGGGACTTAAACATTTACAATTTGGCACCAGTAATGGTAACCCAACTTTAATTAGTAAAAACTAATATTAATAGTTTAATAGGTAATAACAAGTTACTGTCATGTGCATGTATTGCACCAGACGTCTCATTCTTATATAAATAAGTATCTAGTGCTGTCTGTTACGATAAAGAGGATGAGCGAAATCTCTCAATGGAGTTATTTAATTTTTAAATATCCACAGTAACAGGAATATAATAAAGGAAACTCCACCTATATTAGCATAGAAGTGGTGCCGCTTCAACAAGAGATATGAAGTATTCTCTTGTAGATGCTTATGAAGTACAAGATTAGCACATGGCCATAATGGTGCTAAAACAGTTATAAACCTCTTAGAAAATAAGATGAATATTGTGTGTGTTGTATTTCAAATTCTAATAATAAAAAGTTTTGGTTTAATCTGCGGACACCAATAACTTTGTTAGACGATTGATATATATACACTAATGGAAGGTTTAAATCGAGAGATACCTTTCTTTATGCATAATATTTGTCACGAGCGAGATGTAGTTGCAGCCAATATATACAAACCAGTGGGGGATTGTTAGTAGTTTGAATATATTGGTTGCATTTGTATGTTGGAAATAGTCCCAATTCGGATGGAGAGATGAATACCCAAGTCTTTATAATAGTTCCCAATATTTAAGTAATAACTTGAATAAAGTAGGCCTGACTTCTAACAGGCTTATAACATTTATTTATTATTGTCTTTGATGAGGCACTTGGGCACTTGGACCCTCTTGGGTTGACTTAGTAACAGAGTTGACATTTTGAATTTCAGATTCAAAGGTTGCCTGAACAGAACTAACGGTTGTGTCTGTTCAACTCTTAATGGTCACAACCATTCAAACGGTTATGGTTATGTCTGTTCAACTCTTAATGGTCACAACCATTCAGACGGTTGTGTCTGTTCAAGTCTATAAATTATGTCCTACTCTTCACATTTAAGGCATCTTCTTCTCATTATCTTCTAATAGAGTTTCAAAGGCTTTGTATTATTTTGGGGGTGATTGCCTTCTACTGTACTCCTATAGTGGGGGCAATATCACCTTTCGGAAAGTGTATCATACACGCCTCAAAGCTTTTAATTCTGTCTTAACCACACTAAAACTCAACATATAACACTCGGAAAAATATTATCACTGCTGTATATGGAAAAAAATCACATCTTGAAAGAAGAGATCTCTGGGAGGAGCTTACTGATCTCAATCATGGCATCACTGATCCTTGGATTGTAGGTGGAGACTTTAATGCTATTGCTTCAGTTTCACAAAAAAAAGGCAGAGGCAAACCAAATTTGCAGAGTATAGATGACTTCAATGATATGATGAACTCTTGTGGTCTGATAGATTGTGGTTTTACTGGTTCTGATTATACTTACTGTAATGCTCAAGAAGGTTTTAGAAGAGTCTGGTCCAGGTCCAGAGTACACAATAGACTGATGCTTATTCAACCAAATCCGGCTTTCAAAACCTAGAGGATGTTCTGATCATGTTTCCCTCATTTACTCTTGCCCTGAACCCAAAACTTTTCCAAAACCTTTCAGATTTCAGAATATGTGGGTTCTTCATGATAATTTCTTAAACATTGTTGGAAAATGCTGGGCAGCTCATATGAATGCTTACATGGATCCTATGCACAAGTTGGCCTACAAGCTCAAGAGACTCAAACAAACTTTAAAACGCTGGAATAAATGCTCTTTTGGTTATCTTCAAAACAATTTGAAAGCAGCTGAAGACATTGCTGCTCAAAAAGAAGGAGTTTGATGAACAATCTTGAGGATAAATATTCAGATCTGTGGAATGCAAAAGCTAGTTTTGAAAATCTTTTACATCAAGCAGAAATATTTTGGAAACAAAAGTCCAGAATAAAATGGTTACTATAAGGAGATAGAAATACCAAATTTTTCCATGCCTGTGTGAATATCAGAAACAATTCTAGCAAAATTATTAAACTTCAAGCAAATGATGATACCTGGATAGAAGAACAAAATGGGCTAGTTGATATGGCTGTTCAGCAACTTTCAAGCAGCTTTCTCTACTCAGAGCAATGTTATTAATGCCAACCCTCACCTTATTATTCCTCACCTGGTAACAGATTCAGATAATGATATGCTTACTTCTATTCCTTCTCATGAAAAAGCGTTTGTTAAAGAGAGAACTGCACAAAAATTACTCAGAGCAATGTCTTTGCAACTTCATATACAAAATCTTCACCAAAATTCTGTCTGGTAGAGTTGCAAAGATTTTGCCAAATATAATCTCTCAGGAACAAGGTGCTTTTGTTAAAGAGAGAGAAATCTCTGCCCTGGCTCAGGAAATTACTCATAACATATGCAAAAAATCAAGAGGCCACAACATTATTCTTAAGCTGGACATGGAAAGAGCGTTTTAACAGATTGGAATGGAAATTTTATTTTCCTGGTTATGAAATCTTTTGGCTTTTCAGAGCAATTTATAAATCTTATAAAAGGATGTCTGACAACACAACACTTTTCAATAAGCATGAATGGGCAATTGGTTTTTTTTTTTCAAGGCTCAAGGGGACAAGGCAAGGGGATCCTTTATCCCCCAGCTCTTTTTATCATCGCCTCAGAATATCTTAGTAGAGGTATTGCAGTTTTAAATGAGAAGGAGAAGATTGTTCCATACAGAAATAAAACCAACAGTTTTGGTGTCTCTCACCTGTTATATGCTGATGATGCCTTGATATTCATTAATGGCAGCAAGCAAAGCCTGAAAACTTTATTTGAATTTTTACATGAGTATGAAAATCTCTCTGGGCAGAAGATTAACAAGCAAAAAAGTGCCTTTTACACAGGTAAAGGCTGTCCTCCCTCTATTTGCTCTTCTATTCAGAGATTGATTGATATCAAAAATCAATCAAAAAAAGGTTCATGGCCATTGATTTACCTGGGTGCCCCTGTGTTACCTGGCAGAAGTAAAATATGCTACTTTGAATCTTTGGCAGAGAAGATTAAAGCAAGCTGCATGGCTGGCAAAATAAATTTCTTTCGATTGCTGGAAGACACATTCTTATTAATCATGTCTTAATGTCTATGCCAATGCATATTCTAGCTTCCGTAATCCTCCTATGACAATCCTTAACAGAATCACTTCAATGATTGCCAAGTTTTTTTGGAATGACTGATTCCTCTGAACATCACTGGGTCTCATGGGATAACATATGCAAACCGAATGAAGAAGGGGGTTTTGGCATTAGACTGCTAAGTGAAGTGGCAGAGGCATATAATATGAAGAAGACTTGGAATTTTATCAAAGGTGAAAACATTTGGGTAAGATATATGAAGGCAAAATATACCAGAAATTATCGTCCTATAATCAACTCTACTGTATCTGCTACCTGGAAAAAAATATCCCAATATATTCGTATAGTCAGTTCATTACCTGGAAACATTGATTTCTGGACAGACTTATGGCATGGGGACA
The DNA here is from genome assembly GCA_030015575.1 of Agapanthus africanus. Taxonomy (NCBI): domain Eukaryota; kingdom Viridiplantae; phylum Streptophyta; class Magnoliopsida; order Asparagales; family Amaryllidaceae; genus Agapanthus; species Agapanthus africanus. The sequence continues at coordinate 16,577,917 of JASDDO010000014.1, forward strand.
GACCACTAGCAGATTTTACTACAAAGCAGGCTGCAGCTCTGCCTATAAAAAATATACTTACTGAAAGAGGTTGGAACTTTGCAGATATTCATAATGTTATTCCTGAGATCATTCTTTCTGATATCCAGAGTAAAAATTACTGCATCAATAATGCACCTGACAAAACAATCTGGACTCTTACAAATAATGGTGGATTTTCTCTACACCCAGCATGGGATTATATCAGGGATACAAAGCGGTTGGAAAGGAATGCAAAATTTCTTTTGCATAAAAAAACTCCCAAAAACTGTTATGATCTTTAGCTGGAAATTTTTCAGAAATGCACCCCCCCCCCCCCTTGATTCTTTGATCAGGGAATTAGGGTATAATATACCTAGTAAGTGTTCATGCTGCTACAATAGTCATCAGCAAGAAGATAAAAAGCATTTATTCATCAAGAGTGATCTTGCCAGATACCTATGGAACTCAATGCGTACTATTTTCAAAACTGGAAGGAGAGATGAGGATTTTGAAGATGCAGAGGACATTTTTAATTTCTGGTACAATAGGCCTCATTATTCTGATATTTCAAAATGAAGGAACTACTGTCAATTCAGTTTGGCATCAAGTGATTTTAGACATAAAGAATATGGTGTTGGTGTCTAATCTCAGTTTCAAAACAAATCCTAATCCTCAAATTCTGTTGGACTTAGGAATTCTTGAGTGGATACAGATGCAGAAAACTCAGAAAAGTATTATTGTTACTTCTTGGGGGATGCCTTCAAAAAACAAGTACAAATTAAATAAAGATGGTGCTAGGGATCTACAAACTTATTTTAATTCAGGTGGTGTTGTTCTAAGAAATGAGAAAGGAGAGATTATTTTTGCATCTAAGTTCTTCAATGGTAAAGGTGATATCTTGGAGGCAGAATGTAAAGCTATTCTGTATGGGATGCTGCCGAGTAAACTCATGAGGATCAAGGGAGTGGAGGTAGAATCTGACTCTAGTGTAATTAGTGACCATCTATATTGCAAAAACAAGCCAAAATGATCCTTATATTACATAATCCAGGCAATTCATTACATTGCTAAAGATATTGATGCCACATTCAAGCATGCTTTCAGGGAAAACAATGCCATAGCAAACTACTTGGTGGCACAAGCACAAAAAGACAGAACTAGCAGCAGCTATAGTACCTAATTGCTCCCAAAAGAAATTAAAAAATTGGTAAAGTTGGATTTATCAAACCTACCAAGACTTAGACCGAAGATCTTGAATCTCAGCAGTTAATGATAATTTATTGCATAATTTTATGTCCTTATTTAACTTATTTAATATATTAATGTTGCTCGAGGTGTGTTTTGATGATGATTGTAGATTATAGGATCTCAATTGCAAGAAGACGTAAAGACGAACTTACGTGCTTTCGACGTAAACAAGTTAATGAAGAAACTGATACAAAAGTCGAGTGAACCAAGCACATAGCCAAACGAGTAAACTCAGAGAGCCAAGACACCAGACCAAAGCTGAAGCCAATTGGACCAAATAGGCCGGCTAATAGCCGACTTGGGCCGGCGATCCGCCGCCCAATGTTTGAGATTTATCCTGATTTTTCACGTGCATCTCATGGTTTTAAAAATATACCTTTCTATCTCTTGTAATCCGTATCTGCATATGTTACAACATTATTATTTTAGGGTTTTTATCTCTGTTTTCGAGCCGTCTGGGGTTTGAGCTTTGGAAGAGATCAAACAAGTTTGTAAGGATTTTTAGTTGCTTTAAATTATGAGTTCTTATTATTCTTGTTTTATTTTCAAGTTAATTATGAGTAGCTAGTTCTTTTTATACCTAGGTTGATGAATCTAGATAGCCTATGCATAGAGTATTGATAATTAGTTTTTCTATATGCTTTCATTGATAGATCTTGATTTACATGAGATGGTCTATAGTTTGTTTATTTTGTTTGATAAGTTATGACGCAATTGCTTATAATTTATGCTTGGTTGATGCAGAGGACAGATCTATGTCATGTTGAATTAGGTTTCTTAAAAACTAGATTTTTATGATGCAGATTTAGGTTTTACTTATAACTTTGATGCTATATCATACCATGCATATATTTCATGCTTAGCTATGCAAGGTTTGTGTTTGCTATTTAGAGATCTATACAGCCTTTAAATAGTGCTTCATAAATTTAATTGATGGGTTATTTTGAAGACCAATTAGTTTATGCTTTCTTGAGATTGATAAATTATGTCGGATATCATATAATTTATGCTTTTATAATTCTTATGTGATAAAAGGAGGATTTTGAATAGAGAAATAGGCTGTGAATTATTCTATGCAAACACCGATCCAGAGAATTCAAACCTAGGTATATTTCTTTCTATTATTTAAAAGTCTCTATTTTTATTTTTATTTTATTAGTATCAACCTTTTTTCACAAAATCTTTACTTTTAGTTCGCCTAGATTCAATTTAGTATCATCTTCTTTGTGGGATCGACTCGCTCTTGCACTCGTGCTACAACGCAACCGTGCACTTGCGGATAAATAATAGGACACTTAAAATTACTTGTTAGTTAACCAGTAGATCAGTTTGAGAAAAAGGCTCTAGCTTGCAAGGAATATAAAAATCTCCATCTTGTTGATCGATTCAGATCCTGTGAAGATAGGCTTGCTCAAAGATCTCATCTTTTGGCTCAACAGAAGGAAAGATGTCAGTATGTGAGTTATGGCTATGGGATCTTGAAGAAATTTAAGAATGGGTAAGTTGGTTTTAACAAACCTGTTGAGTTCTAGACTAATGACATTGTTTTCCAGTAGAGAGCTCGCAGATCTGGCAGAATTGAAGAGGAAAAATCCTATCTTTTTGATAAAGCTTGCAGCTTGGAGGACCTTGATCATAAAAATCTTCTTTTTTGCCGGATCTCTGAGCTAACAGGGATCTTGTGGTGATTTGCTTGTGATTGCTAAAGGATTTTGTGAAGGTCTGCTTGTGCTTTTGCTAAAGGATCTCAATTTTTTTGATCAAGAAAAAGGAAAAGGAAAATGGCTGCGAGATCTGGTTGGGGCCTGAGTTTTTTTTTTCTTGTACGGGCTGTTTGTTTGCCAGAATAAAAAAACTCAAAAAATTTGTAGCTTCAATTGTTGTTTGTTTATAAAGAATTGAAATGATTTGTATTCCCCTTCGATCTTAAAAATGTGGGAATTAAGTTTTGAGAATCCGATAAAGATAGGAGAGAGATTATGCAACCATAACTCTTTCCTAATAAAATAATGTGTCTATGTAAAGGGCAATTCCATCTAAAAGGATTTGGATTTGGAATTGGCAAAAAGATGATGTCGATTTTCAAAAGTTGCAATTCCTATTTCATGCAAACAAACAAAGAAATAATGATTCCATGCTTTTTTGTTTATGAATGGTGCCTCGTCCCTCTAATTTCCATAAATTTGGGCAATTCCTTACAAACAAACCGTCCGTGATGGAGGGTTTTGTCCTCTTGTTAGATATTTTTGTTTAGAGCTTTGCTTTAGTATGGTGGATGTATTAGTATTTTGATTTGTAAATGCGGTTTGGAATTGCGTAGCAGTTGTATTTTCTTATGAAAACCAATAAAAATCTACGAACCGATTGGGGTCCATCCGGAAGTTTCAGCGCAAAAAGGAAATAAAAAAAATCCTATAAGGTCAACAACTTTCGGGTATTGTGGATACTGCTTGATCTATAATCAACTTTCGACTGAGCTATTAAATTCCTAAAATTGGATTGTGGATGGTGTTGTTATTCCTTGCTATTTTTATATCTTAGCCTCAAACGACAAATAAAATAAACACAAACAAATGGGCCTCCATGTTTTACCCTCCTACTCACCGCTGGATCTAAAGTATGGAATGGCATATGCAAAATTACAGCATGAACTATTAGGTATCGGCTTTTGATCCTATCACGGTAGCTTCATCACCTCATCCTTTTGTCCTTAAAACGTAGGTCGCCTATGATGTAAAGATCCATAAAATATCTTCCAAAATTGTTACGATCTTACGTTAGCTTTCTCTTTCTTAATTAACTAGGTTTTTGCACGCGGGGAAAAGTTAATGCGGAACCATGTTTTTATTTGATGTGTAAAATATATTTGAAAAATACTTTGCATTTTTATTCATAAGCATAACATGGTCCATTTTATGTTGAGAAATATGGTAGACACAATTTATAAATAATGCAAGAATCCGGCTTTAGCTTTGCTTGATCGTACATATTTTCTCTGGATTTGCTCCGCGTACATTTTCGTTGTGGCTTTGTTATTGTTTTTATCTCTTAGACTTGTGTTTCATTGTATGGGTTGTAATTATTTACCTCTTGTTGATATTTTTTTACTCTACCTCATTATTGTTATTCTAGTGAAGGTTGCGAATTACGGATTAACTGATAGCAAAGGATGACAGATCTCTGATCGGCTCCCCTTCTCTCAGTCTATTTTCTCATACACTACAAATATATGTGTTAATTTGATTAAATATATACATTTTTATTTTAATCCATTAGGGCATAGCCTTACCGTTGACTACAGAAAACAAATATTGGAAACAATACAAAATAAGATAATCATGCACTCAATGAATTCATATCGAAACATTTTATGATTGTAAAAAAAATCGTATTGGAACATTTAAAGTAATCAAAGTATTATTTTGTTTTGCCCCTTGATTCTCAAATCCAATGTAAAAAATAATAATCCTGTGCATGTGATGGAGGTCCTTTTCGGGTCCCCCTCAGATACTGTCTTCTGTCGATCTCCCGGTGGATTTTGGAGGTGATCTCCTGTTGCGTGTGGATCTCAATGGGTTTTGAGGAGATTGATGATTTGAGGAGTTTGGCGCCGAGTACCTGGAAGGAAGTCCCGGAATGGTGTGGTACCACCGAGGACCCTCCGACGATCAAGTTAGCACTAGATCCGAGCAGCGTAACGGCTAAGTGCAATCAAAAAAATGCTTACTTGACCCCTCTGTGATGGGAGTTTATATAGCGGCGGTAGCACGCAGCAGCAGACGCGAGAATCTCGCCGGCGGTTACGCTCCCGACGTCACGCCCGCGTAAGGAGCGGATCGCCCATTAATGGGGATCGTGATGGCGTGGAACGTGGGGCGTTGCTGGCGGAGAATCTGCGCGTGGCGAGATTTGCGGAGGAGCGGTTACGCCTGTGAGCAGTGGAGTTGGTCGGTCGGAGGGACCGAGAAAGATGGCCTCGGCTGGGAAGCTCGGAGGCGAGCAGGAGGGCCGAGAAATCTTGGCCTCTCAGCTCGGGGCGAGCCGAGGAGGTTAATTTGCAAGGGGCTCTGAGGAGAGCCAGCTTGTGCTTGGAGGTCGGGTACAGGGGTGGCCTGGTCGGCCCCTATGGGCCATTTCTTCCGAGTTTCGGGACACGTCATCTGCCACGTGTCCTAATCTTAGAGATCGCCAATATCGAGTATCATCATTAGTCCCCCACTCTTGTCCCGACCAGCTAGCGGGTCGGGTCAGGAGTGGACTGCCGGGCCGCCCGAGATGAGCTCCCTCCTAAGATTTCGTCGGGACGTGTCCCCGGGCCGTCAGCTGTCTTTTCTGTCAGCGAATCAGGGCAAGATTTCTGCATTTAAGGAAGGTGTGCCGGTTCGTGCATCCTGTCGTTGAAGTGACGGTCCACGTGTCAAGCGTCGGTTGGCCAACGCGACGTGTGCAGACTTGCGACGCTTGAAGGGGTGCGGTCCAGTGTGGAAACGACAAGTGGAGCAATCGGAGCTGTTGGACGCGAGGAGGCGTTTCGGCGGGAGATGAAGGGCGCCGTCGGATGAGGTCGCTCGCGGTGATAAATAGGGGTGGGGCCCGTTCCAGGGCCCCTACTCTTTCAAATTTCCTTTCTTCTAAGTCTTGGCTGCTCGGCGCTCTTCTTCTTTGGATACATGATTCGTTCCCACTCTTTGGGTCGTTCGTTCCAGGGGGAGGCCAGCGGCGCGGCCGTGCCCCTGGCTGGCTCATGTCCTACGTCAAATGTTCTGCCGGTGATAGGGTCGTCCGCTTCGTTGACGGCTCCTGGTGATTGTTCCGGCGGCGGTCAAAGACGTCCACGGTCATCCGAGCCCCAGACGGGAGACGGGGGGGGAGGGCGAGGACGGGGTCCCCCTTAAGAGGAAGAGGGCAATTTCTCATGCGCCGCCGTCGATGGTTCCTGAGGGGATTCCCGTGCAGGAGGGTAATTCCATCTTCATGGTTCCGTCTGGGCTTTCCGTCGCTGCCGGCCTGCTCGCCGGGATGGAAGAGTGGGCCGAGGGAAAGCTTCCGTATGGGACCCTGAGGGCCCAAATGGAGGCCATAGCCTAAGGGGCGGTCCAGGTACGAACTCCTCAACGCGTTGTTTTTGGCCTTCCTTCCTTTGGCTCGAGTGCCTCCCAGTTTCTCATCCGCTTCCCGTCAGGTCCTTCTACATTGCGCCATTGCTACTCGTATGGAGGCCGAGGGGGCGTTCCACGCACCGAGGCCAGTAGAAGCGTTTCCTTCGGAGGTCGAGGTCCTGCGGCGTGACCTGCACCTGGAGAGGGCGAGGGCCGACGTCCTAGCAGCCCGCGCGGAGGCTGCGGAGCTCGCCAATTCAGCGAATCGAGGTGTCCATCGTCGCCTGAGTGCGTCCCACCGGGTTGCCGAGAGGAAGCTGGCGGACCTGGCCGATCGCTTCGCAGCCATGGAGAAGGAGAGAGATGCCAGCAGGGGGATGCCGAGGCGGCGCTTCTGATGGCCCAGACTGCCGAGGCTCGGGCTAGGAAAGCTGTGGCTGATTACAAGGTGTCAGAGCAGTTTTACGTCGAGCTGGGTGAGTATTCCGCCGTCGCGTGGAATAAGGATCTGGATGCCGTGAAGGAGCAGCTTCCCGAGTTCGCCGATGGTGAGCTCCGTGCACGGGTCCCACTCCCGGTGGCAAGGCCTCCGGCAGATAACGATGAGGGAGGCGAGGCGCGCCCCTGGTGGCAAAACCTCCGATGGTGAAGTCCCCAGTGATGAAGGAAGCGAAGCGCAGGGGGGTTTGCGACTTAGGCCTTTTTGAAATTTCATCGCCCCTCTCTTGTAAGCCTCCGGGCAGTTTGTAAGGCTGGGGAGCCCAGAATACCCTTTGTAAAGACTTTGCTTCTGATAATAAAACTTTTTCTTCTGTTTGTGGAGAATGCTTTCATGTCAGGTCAGCTATCAGTCTAGCGATCATTCGTCGAGTTGATATCGATCACTTGCCAACCGTGCCAAGCGCCGCTGACAAGGAGGCATCTCCATGGCCCCGAAGTTGAGGGGGGATCGCTCAGGCTTGGATGGACCTGACGCCCTTTATTGAGGCCTCGGGCCTGTTTACCCCAATCAGAGCAAAGCTCTGTTCAAATTCCAAGGTGGGAAAAGAAGCAATGATTCTGTTTTCCTCCAATCAGAGCAAAACTCTGTCTTGAAAATTAAAGTGAAGATTAAAGTTAAAATAAATGAAGCAACGCTTCAGATCCCCTGCGCTGCGCGCAGAGCGCCGCGTGTCAAAATCAGACACGATAGCGCAGGGGGCGCAGCGCACCCAATCAGAGCAAGGCTCTGTTTAAAATTCAAATTTTAATTAAAGAAGCAACGCTTCAGCTGGCCTGCGCTCTGCGCTGCACGCCACGTGGCAACACGGTTGCGCTGCGCTCTGCGCCGCGTGGCAGCGCGGTTGCGCTAGCACAGTTGCGCTGCGCGACACGTGTCAGCGCAGTTGTGCAAGTGCAGTTGCGCTGCGCGACACGTGTCACGAGCTGGTGCACTTGCGCCAAACAAAATTAAAATTCTGAAAGATCTTTCTCAATCTTGTTAAAAACAAGAAGATTGTCTTCTGTAAAACAGAAGCCCTTGGATCAAAGATCCAACGGTGGGGAAAATTCCCGAAATCACTCAGAGAAAGACATCTTTAACAAATTTAACTAATTTATGGGCACTATAAAAAGGACCCTAGGCCTCAATTCAAAGGCATGAACATTTGGTGAGAAATTAAACAGAGAGAACTCTGAAGAATTGGAGAGAAATTCTCAAGAACAAAAAAGGTAAAAAGCCCTTAGAAAAAGAGAAAATTCTCTTATGAACAGATCATTGATCTAAAAACAAGATTAATGATCTTTAATAAAAATAAATAAAAATAAAAATAGTGTTTTGCACTTCTTATGAACCACTGGTTCTTTAAATAAGAAAAAGCTTGTTTTTCTTTGATCTAAATTAGATCAAGAAATCAAATAGTGCTCTGCACTTCCTTTATGAACCTTTGGTTCTTGAATCTAAAAGATTCTCAAATTATAGTGCCTTACACTTGCGAACTGCGCTGTGGCGCTCCTGGATTGGCGCAAGCCACCAGAGAGCGCCACGTGTCAGCATCTGAACCAGTTGCGTTACGCGCTTTTGAAATAGAGCTTTGCTCTCTGAAATTGGCGCAACTCACCAGAGCGCGCCGCGTGTCAGCAGCGCAAGCGTAGCGTACTAGCGCAGCGCACTGCGCTGCATGACACGTATCATCATCACAAGCGCCTGCGCTATTTGATTCTTGGCGCAAAGCGCCTGAAAATGCAATGCATTTCTTCTGCTAAAGGGCCAGGCCCAAGCCAAAATGACCTAACAGGTCAAAATAAATTGCAAGGCAATAAATGGGCAGAGCCCAAATAAATTGATGCTCTGCATCTTTTATACAAGGGCAGAGCCCAAGTAAAATTGGTATTTTGCATCATCTATAAAATGAGCAAGGCCCAAAATAAATTGATGCTCTACATCCTTTATGGACAGAGCCCAAACAAAAAACAAATAAAGGTATTAAACTTTTTAATTAGACTTAGCCCAGTCATGGCCATAAGTCCTCAAATTAAATTGACTGAACACGGCTGCTTCCAAAATCAACTCTGGTTCAAGGGTACATCTCCGAACTCCTCTGACACTTCTCGTTGTAATCCTTCAACGACGTCAGAGAAGCGACGGGTCCCAACGACCACACATCAATATGGACCGCGGGGTCCTTAAACTCGTGGACCGAAACGTCCTTAAATTAATGTTGGACCGAAAAGCCCTTAAACTAATGGCGGACCACCACGTCTCTAAACTGGAATATGGACCACCACGTCTCTAAACTGGAACATAAACCACCACGTCCCTAAACTGGAATACGGACCACCACGTCTTTAAACTGGAATACGGACCACCACGTCCCTAAACTGGCAATGGACCACTATGTCCCTAAACTGGAATAATAGAGCCCCAAATGCTCTTTTGTCGGATCTAAACGATCCCGTTTAAGTTGATCTTAGCCTCAAATATGGCTAACGTATCCTTAAACCTTCAAACAGACTTTAGTCCCAAATTGGACTATAGATTCCCCAATCAACTTTGGTTCAAGGGTATATCTCTGAACTCCTCTGACATCTGTCGTTGTAATCTTTCAACGTCGTCAGAGAGGTGACGGGTCCCGATGGCCATACATGCAATGGACCACTATGTCCCTAAACTGGAACAATAGAGCCCAAACGCTCTTTTGTCGGATCTAAACGATCCCGTTAAGTTGATCTTAGTCTCAAACTAGACTAACGTATTCTTAACAAACGTTTAAGTTGATCTTGGCCTAAATACGGCTAACGCATCCTTAAACCAAAACACCAAACCCAAATCTAAGTAAATACGGATTTGGACTAATCCACGTCCTAAGGGCGACGGCATTACTCAGTCTCCGTATACAATCCACGGGCAACCACAAACAAAACAAACACACACGACACGAAGTGAAATTCTGGAGAAGGAGAAAGTTGTTACCGCGATGCGGTAGCGTAATTAACTGCAGGGGCTTGCGCCTGCAGGGAAGAGCGTCCCCACAATCAAAAACCCCTCAAGCGAGGGGGAATCTGACGAAGTCTGCTACATCGCCCGCATCCGTCTAAACCTCCGATACACGGCGCCATAAATCAACTTGGCATCTTTGGAGAGGTGGACGGATAAAACCAAATAGCATCTTCCCCGAATCTCAGGCAAGACGGACCTACGCGGTATTCCTCTCTGTATTCGGAGGGGAACAGATTCTGGCACGCCCGGTGGGACCTTTTCCTCTTTCCACTCCACACTTTGTGTGTCGTGTTCGCGAACAAATCGCGGTTTATTGTGGTTGCCTGTGGATTCGAGGTACTAAGATTTGGTGTCTTGCTCTGTGCAGAGAACTGAAGATCGATGGCTTCAAACTGCACTGCCTGCAACTGCAACTCTCGCTCCGTCCACGCTAGAGGAGTGACTTATGGGCCCCGAGCGGCCTCTCTTGTTAAGATACCAGTAGAGCAAGTAACTCAAGCCACCACTGGATTATTCTTCGGGACCATGCTCCCACCGTTGAGCTTCAATGCCACAATGACGTTGCAAGAAACCCCAGAGAAGTTGGTCTTTAATCGGATTACCACTACCGCGACCCCTCTCAACGGGTCGCCCAATTTCAGTACCTCAGTTTTCAACGGACTGGGCCAGAACGTCTGCAAACCTGCGATACCCGAAGCTGCCATCCCAAAGCGGATAGCTATCCCGGCTCAAGCGGACGAAATCATCGGAAAGGTTTCTCCTTCCGAGAAGTCAGTTTTTACAAGGCTGGCTATTCCGGTTGATGCTCCAGGCGAGGTCCTTAAAGCTGCTTCCCCTACCCAGGGCAAGGGGCATGAAGAAGCTTATCCAACAACGGAGGTGACTCCATCCGCAAGACACGCTCGACGTCGCCACTGGCGTCGAGTAAGAAACGCCGGGGGCAACTCCCCCTCTGGATTTACACCACCAGCTCCGATGGTGGGGATCGATGCTGCTGTTCCAACCGGGAACAGCTTTGAATTGCTGAATATGGTGCGCAGAAACTCTCCTACTGCGATGTTGAAACAAACTCCTTCACCTGTGGAGAATACTCCAGAGAAGAAGCTAGAGCAGCCCCCTCAACGGCTGTCCTCTAAAATTTACAAAGTCTGGCGACAGGTCCAAGAGTCGATGATCGATCAAGACTGCCTCCGACGACAGAAAAAGATGAAGGTTCGGCAGGGGAAGGATTACTCTGTCAAACCACAAAAAGCAAAAGCTACTTGGGTGCCCACTACAACGGCTCCCTTAACTCCAATCACTCAAAAAAGGAGGCCGCAAAAAGCCCCTGTGTCTTCGGCAAATCGCAAAGACACCGAACACAAATGCCCCAAGTCTGGGGGCATGGTGGTGCACACTGTTTATATGGCTTCCGGAAAGGAGGAAAGCCAGGCTTCGACGGGTCACCGACCGCTCACCCGATCTGTGACGAAAGCCCAGGAGCAGCAACAGAAGCTTCAGGAAATGATGACTGTAATGGCTGCACTTACCGAACCGAAAGAAGGTTCGGAAGTATCACCAGAGCAGCGTCACGAACAAGAAACTGATGCTGACTTCTTACGTAGAATCCTAGAAAAGAAGGACAGAGAAGCCGCAGAGCAAGCGACTAACATAAGACAGATGGCACTCTTCTTCCAAGATATGGTAGGGATGATGTTACAGCCAGACCCTCCAGCTGAAGACCCTCCAGTCATTGTCGGAAATGACGGAGGGGAAATATCTGATCCTCCTCCGGCTCTTTCAGCAGCCAAGGAAGAAACCATTTCCAAGGCCGCGCTTGACGACTATATAGCTCAGCAAATACGAGCTCATCAGGCGAGTGAAGCGGCTGGGCAAACTGTTAGAACTGGACGACCCTATCCGGGCTGGTATGACCAAATCAGTTACCCGCCGGGATATACGATCCCTAAGTTCCACGTATATAAAGGGACAGGGAATCCGCATCAACATGTCGCTCAATTCAGGGCCTTATGCGGCAACACTGGAGGCAATGACAAGCTGTTGCTTCGCCAATTCGTTGGCAGCTTAGCAGAAACAGCCTTTGAATGGTATTCGGAGCTACCTAATGACTCTATCAAAACATTTGCGGAGATAGAGTTACTGTTCATGCAAAGATTCGCGAGTGCTAGTGAACGCACCCCGATAACAGCACTGATAAATGCCAGGATAAAGCCAGGCGAAACGTGGGTCCAATACGCAACACGATGGTGGAACCTATGGTCAAAATGCGAACAACGCATAGAAGAGGCACCTGCGGTAGGCATGTTTGTGGGCACTCTCGATCCGCAGGCGACCATCTCGCAATTCATGATGTTCTTCAGGCCGACCACCTTCCAGGCCTTGATCGACAAATTAGCCCAAATAGACCAGATGGGCCATGGGCCGTCTCTTCCAAAACCAGATTCCCGAAATGAGAAAGGAAAAGGGAGAGCGATCGTCGTCGCCAATGCTCAGCAACAGTCGAACAACTCAAAGCCGGTCGTTCGCCAAAACAACGTGCGCCCACGCCCATCCCTCGAAGAGAGGCTAGGACGTCCTTACTCGTTTCCGCAGAATAAAACGAGAAGACTGTTCGAGTTGGCAGTGCGCAACAGACTCATTAATCTGCTGAGTCCAAAGCGTCTGTCGCAGCCAGGCGATCTTAATAATCCCAATTATTGCCCTTACCACCAAACGGTAAGTCACCCGATTGAGGATTGTTTCATCTTTAAGGGATGGATCGAGGATCGGTACCTACAAGGCAAGTTCACGCTGTCGGAAAACTGGAAAGTAAACCCACCACAGCCGCACTCTCCAAAGAAGACGGACACGCCGGGGGCAGCTTGTTCTTTAGTCAAGGATGAAAACGATGGAGAAAACTCATCAGATGAATCTGAAGACTACGTAGCGACTTGTCATGTGATTTCTCACTCACTGGCAGATGATGAAGAAGCTTCTTGCGCCGAGAAACCAATGGTGAACCCTGAACTTGAAATTCTACAGCCATCAGACGAGCTGATCGATGTCTTCCTAAATGAAATTCGTCTGAAAGCAAAAGCTAATCAAGAGCGTGAAATGGCCATACTGGAAAAAGCCAAGGCATTCCCGTCAAATCAAAAGCCATCCACTGCGGATAAAAACAAATTCAAGACGAGGAAAAGGTTCGCCAAAGCTTTATCAGTAGGAATGAAGCTACCGCCCTCTGAAGAAAATACTCTCGCTGAGGTAGAGATGCACCATAACTTCTGTTTATATCATCAGAAGATCATACATCCTACCGAAGACTGCGAAGCTTTTAACTGTTGGTGGCAAGGGTATGTCGCTCAAAAGCAACACTTCGACAGGACAAAATGTGAAGCTTGTAGACGTCGAAAAAATGCGATAGATGATCGCAAAAGAGCCGCCGACGATTGTCATACGGCCGACTCTAAGGTATTGCAAATTATCACCTTTGGAAGCGACTCTAATGAAGAAGCTACCCCCAACCCTTCCCTCAAGGAATCTATTTCCAAAATGAAGGAATTGAGGAGCTGCGAGAACGTTCAGCCATGCAATCGCACGCTACTCAGAAAAGATCCCGGCCCCGCAAACAACGGAGCGAACAAAAAGGATAAAGGAAAAGGAAAAACGGCCTTCGTCGCCAGCGCTCAACAACAATTAAGTGACCCTAGACCGGTTGCTCGCCAAAGCAATAAGCGGCAACCCCTCCAAGAAAAGTTGAAACGTCCTTACTCGTTTCCGCAAGATAAAACAAGGGGACTGTTCGAGCTGGCAGTGTGCGACAGACTCATCAATCTGCCGAGTCCAAAACGTCCGTTGCGGCTAGGAGATGTTAATAATCCTAATTATTGCCCTTACCATCAAACGGTAGGTCATCTGATCGAGGATTGCTATGTCTTTAAGAACTGGGTTGAAGACCAATACCAACAAGGCAAGTTCGCGTTGTCCGAAAATTGGAAGGTGAACCCGCCACAACCGCATGCTCCGAGAAAGATGGATACGCCGGGGGCATCATGCTCAGTCATAGAGAAAGCCTCATAGACCGAAAAGTCAATAAACTAGATATTCGCCTCAAATACGGCGACAACGGACCGAAACGTCCTTAAACTAATGATGGACCTCAATGTCCTAAAACTTGCAAACGACCGAAACGTCTTTAAACTACTACCGCAGCATCCTTAGGCTGACGAGATAAAAAAAAAAAGAAGAAGAAAAATATAATAAATGAAAACGGTATGTCCATAAGCAAAAAGGGCACGGATGAAAACCCGAAAGGGCTCCGTGAGTAAAAACAGCAGGGCTACCGGCGAGCGTTCGTGAAAACCCGAAAGGGCGCGACCTCGTAAAAAAAAAAGAAGAAAAAAAATATATAATAAAAAGAATATAATAAATAAAAACGGTATGTCCATAAGCAAAAAGGGCACGGATGAAAACCCGAAAAGGCTCCGTGAGTAAAAACAGCAGGACTACCAGCGAGTGTCTGTGAAAACCCGAAAGGGCGCAACCTCGTTAAATGACACTTATAGGGCCCTCTCGACCTTGTAAGGAGAAACCACCCACGTGAGATCCTTACAACTCACAAGGGAGCAACACTTAGGTATCCCCACGATTCCTAAGGAGAAAATACACTTGCGAGATCCTCACGACTCGTAAGGAGAACTCTCTTATGGGACCCTCATGGCTCATAAGATTTGAAAGTCTCAAGTTACAGAGACCTAAACCTGTGCTTAAGCAACCCCACAACTTCCGATATTGCCCTACAAGTGTTTCAATACTAACCCTTGTATACAATCCACGGGCGCGAATAAACATTTCCTCAGCAAAGTCCCACCTGTGATTAGGGGTATGTCCCTATGGTGAACAACCCTTATAAGTCCTCTCGACTTATAAGGAGAAAGCCCTCTTGTAGGATCCTTACGACTTACAGAGGAACATACACTTAGGAATCCTCACGATTCCTAGGGAGAAAATACACCTACAAGATCCTTACGACTTGTAGGGGGAAATACCTTTGTGAGACCCCTACGGCTCATGAAGTCAAAAGCCTTGGTCGACAGGACCCTTAACCCTGTTTACTAAGCCACCTTTGTTCAACATCGACAGTGGCAAATGATGATTCGCTCCTGGCAACATCCCAGCTGTAGCGGTGCTGATGCCGAAATCGGTGTCTAAAATCCAAGCTTGCAGCGAAAAAGCTAGCGAGCCACACATGCATATTAAATAGCCGAAATGATGGGGCAACTTGCAACGAAATCAGCAAGTAAAAATGTGTGCATACAAAAACAGCCGAAATGATTGGGCAACTCGCAATAAAAAAAAAGCAGCGAGTAAAAATAAAATAAATAGCCGAAATGATTGGGCACCGCGAAAAACAGCTGAAATGATTGGGCAATCGCGACCTTCGCGATATAAAAGCTGAAATGATAGAGCATCGCGGAAATAAAACAAAAAAAATGATGATGATAAAACTTTTGCCCTACAGGTTAGATCACATCGATTCCTGTATACAATCCGGGGGCACAAACAAAGAGGGAAACATACCTTCCCAACAGGCTCCATAAAAAAAAGCGAAGCCAAATCTCGACGGTTCACAGACAACCTAGAGACCATCTAAGCATTCGTCTCGTTACAGCAGATGAGATGTCAATAAAGACGTTCCTTCGCAGTCAATCAAGATGCAGATACAACGCCAACAAAAGACCTTGCGGTTGAAACAAAGCGAAGCGACGGCAAAATCCCAGCTTCATTTTGACGTTTGTCTCGATACAGTAGACGCAATGTCAACCCCAGCGTTCTTCCTCCAACAGGATTTGGACACACCAAAGCAAACGAAGCGAAGGTCACATTCCTAGCTTCAACGTCTTGACGGTAACTCATATAAAACCAGAAAGACAATCGGAGATCATCTCGCACCAGCACAGAGTGGTCACTACCTCGACGTTCGTCTCGATACAGCAGACGAGATGTCACCCCAACGTTCGTCTCGACACAGCAGACGCAACATCATCAAACAAATGGAGCCATGGCAAAATCCCTAGTTCCAAACCTCGATAGTTCACCGACAACCTAGAAACAACCTCGACGCCCGTCCCGATACAGCAGACGAGATGTCACCCCAACGTTCGTCTCGACACAGCAGACGCAACATCATCAAACAAATGGAACCACGGCAAAATCCCTAGTTCCAAACCTCGACGGTTCACCAGCAACCTAGAGACAACTACGACATTCGTCTCGATACAGCAGACGAGATGTCACTCCAGCGTTCTCCCTCCAGCAGGGTGCAGACGCGACAATCAAACAAATGGAGCCACGACAAAATCCCTAGTTCCCACCGCGACATTCGTCTCGATACAGCAGACGCGATGCCAGCAAAACGAAGCAAAGGCCAAATTCCTAGCTTCAGGGTCTTGACGGCAACTCATATAAAACCTGAAAGACTATCGGAGATCATCCCACACCAGCGCGGAGTGGTTATAACTCATCGGGGCTCGCCAAAATGAGCCTAACCTCAAGTAAAAAGCGGCATGGAAAATTCCTAACGCTTGCTCTTCCGACGGTCAAACTGCCTAGGAAGATTGCTTGAAGACGTCTTGTCCAGCCCCCGAAGGGATCAGAGACACGGCAGTCGCAGAGCTACTCGAACAGCACGATTGCCTATCGAGGACTACATCAGCTTATGCGACGGTACGATGGCCAAAACCCTAAGTACCACCGACCTTAACGGGCTACTGTCGTAAAGAGCAGAGGTTAAATGCGACGTTAGGATGTTCTTGCGAGAAACGCTCGACTCGTCTCGACTTGTGAAGAAATTGATGTCTTTGCGGGAAATTCTCGATGCGGCTCGACTCGCGAGATAAAGCCTTAGGCAGTAGGCATAAAAGGAGCCTGTTTCCTAAGCACTGGGACCCTGCAAGTTGGCCCAAAACGGTCTCTTGCACACTATCCACGGGTCTCACTCTCCAAACTCGAAACTCGACAAGGAGGGAAACAACCGCTTACGAGTCCTCTCGACTCGTAAGAGGGAAAAATTCTCTTATAGGATCCTTACGACTTATAAGAGAAAACCACACTTAGGAATCCTCACGATTCCTAAGGAGAAGAACCCACCTACGAGATCCTCTCGATCCGTAGGGAGAAAAGTCTCTATGAGACCCTCACGGCTCATAGAGTTGAAAAGTCTTAGGCGGCAGATCTGAACCTGCGGCCTAAGCCATCGCTATCTCTCGGAGAAATTAAATTATCTGCCAATTATGTTTATCAAGACAGCATGCTGATAATAAGGGAAAGAAGAAAGCAACAGAAAAAGTATCCGATTTACATTTGATCAAGCGTTCGAGACACATTCAGTCATGCATAAGCAAAAGACTCAGAACAAAAGATAAGACAGGCTAGGAAAGACAAAAATTTCCATTAATTTTGCCAGAAATTCTTACAATCATAAAAGAAATAAACGAAAAACATTATTACAAAGGAATAACCTCGAACCTAGGACATGGATTGAGGAACTCGAAAGCGACCCTATCTATGACTTTCCAAGCCTCACGGACCATTCTAGTGTACTTTCTTTCGCGAGCACAAGCGTCAGGGTCCCCCTTGATGTCTTCCACCCTCCGATAAGCAGCGAGTATGGCAGACTGTTGAAAGACCTCATGCAAGAGATCGATAAGACTGTCTCGCCGTCTCTTTGAGATAAAGTTCAACAGGTACACCGAGTGCACCTTATCCTCAGCGGCATCCAACGCCCTAAGCGGCACACCAGAACAGAACAGGGGAAGCGCTTCCCAGATGGCTCCCACGATAAGCTTAAGGAGGGAGGAACGCCGGGGAAGCAAGGGACCGTTGTATGCGTCGAAGCGGCTCATGATTTCAGCACACTCCGCGTTTGTGAACTCTCGATTTTGAGAGAGGCCAAGTCGACGGATGTCCCCGTAAGATATGATCTCGTTAAGAGCATACATATGGGCGGCCATTGTTCCTATGAAAGAAGATCAACAAAATTAGCAGACCGACTGATTAGGCGAATTCTTGTTAAAAAAAAACGGGCACAGAGAGTCAGACTTCTCGAGAGCAATGCTCTACGAATAGGGGTGACGCCTATCAAATTCCATAATAAGGGAAATTTAAAGAAGTCCACCAAGAGCTCTGAGATCATTATTATTAAAAGATGATATAATCATTTAAATACAAAACTCCATTTTTAACTTTCATTATCCATACTCAAACTCTTAAGAGTTCATGTTTTTTTTTAAGATCAAGGGAATCTATGTTTTGCCAAAGATGCAAGGTTCTGTTCATGGGTTGAGAAACCCTGAAACAGATTCTTAAGAGCAAGGCTCTGTTTGGTGAAATCCCAAAAGGATTTTCTTTAGATCAAAGATCTATTAGAGCAAAGCTCTATTAATTGAAATTAATTTAATTCAAGGTTAATTTTTTTTACCTAAAAAGTTTCTTTTGAGGAAAATTTAACTCTGAGAGTTCCTAAAGGCAAGAGCAGAGCTCTGGAGTTTTGAAAGTAAAAATCTTAAAGAGGAAAATCATCTAAGGGACCAAAGGTCCTATTTATAGGCATCAAATGCCCTTTCAATTTCCAAAAGTTGCCGCGACGGTTGGAATTCGGCCACCGCTGCGCTCACGTTTAAGGCCACGTAAGCGCAACGGTGGGGGGGGCATTTGTTTCTCCCAATCAGAGCAAAACTCTGTTCAAATTCCAAGGTGAGAAAAGAAGCAATGCTTCTGTTTTTCTCCAATCAGAGCAAAGCTCTGTCTTGAAAATTAAAGTGAAGATTAAAGTTAAAATAAATGAAGCAACGCTTCAGATCCCCTGCGCTGCGCGCAGAGCGCCACGTGTCAAAATCAGACACGATAGCGCAGGGGGCGCAGCGCCCAAGGCAGCGCCCCCAATCAGAGCAAGACTCTGTTTAAAATTCAAACTTTAATTAAAGAAGCAACGCTTCAGCTGGCCTGCGCTCTGCGCTGCACGCCACGTGGCAACACGGTTGCGCTGCGCTCTGCGCTATGCGCCGCGTGGCAGCGCGGTTGCGCTAACACAGTTGCGCTGCGCTGTGCGCTGCGCGACACGTGTCAGCGCAGTTGCACAAGTGCAGTTGCGCTGCGCTATGCGTTGCGCAACACGTGTCACGAGCTGGTGCGCTTGCGCCAAACAGAATTAAAATTCTGAAAGATCTTTCTCAATCTTGTTAAAAACAAGAAGATTGTCTTCTGTAAAACAGAAGCTCTTGGATCAAAAATCCAACGGTGGGGAAAATTCCCCAAATCACTCAGAGAAAGATCTCTTTAACAAATTTAACTAATTTATGGGCACTATAAAAAGGACCCTAGGCCTCAATTCAAAGGCATGAATATTTGGTGAGAAATTAAACAGAGAGAACTCTGAAGAATTGGAGAGAAATTCTCAAGAACAAAAAAGGTAAAAAGCCCTTAGAAAAAGAGAAAATTCTCTTATGAACAGATCATTGATTTAAAAACAAGATCAATGATCTTTAATAAATAAAAAAAAATAGTGCTTTGCACTTCTTATGAACCACTGGTTCTTTAAATAAGAAAAAGCTTGTTTTTCTTTGATCTAAATTAGATCAAGAAATCAAATAGTGCTCTGCACTTCCTTTATGAACCTTTGGTTCTTGAATCTAAAAGATTATCAAATTATAGTGCCTTGCACTTGCGAACTGCGCTGTGGCGCTCCTGGATTGGCAAAAACCACCAGAGAGCGCCACGTGTCAGCATCTGAACCAGTTGTGTTACGCGTTTTTGAAATAGAGCTTTGCTCTCTGAAATTGGCGCAACTCACCAGAGCGCGCCGCGTGTCAGCAGCGCAAGCGTAGCGCACTAGCGCAGCGCACTGCGCTGCATGACACGTATCATCATCACAAGCGCTTGCGCTCTTTGATTCTTGGCGCAAAGCGCCTGAAAATGCAATGCATTTCTTCTGCTAAAGGGCCAGGCCCAAGTCAAAATGACCTAACAGGCCAAAATAAATTGCAAGGCAATAAATGGGCAGAGCCCAAATAAATTGATGCTCTTCATCTTTTATACAAGGGCAGAGCCCAAGTAAAATTGGTATTCTGCATCATCTATAAAATGAGCAAGGCCCAAAATAAATTGATGCTCTACATCCTTTATGGACAGAGCCTAAACAAAAAACAAATAAAGGTATTAAACTTTTTAATTGGACTTAGCCCAGTCATGGCCATAAGTCCTCAAATTAAATTGACTGAACACGGCTGCTTCCAAAATCAATTCTGGTTCAAGGGTACATCTCCGAACTCCTCTGACACTTCTCGTTGTAATCCTTCAACGATGTCAGAGAAGCGACGGGTCCCAACGACCACACATCAATATGGACTGCGGGGTCCTTAAACTCGTGGACCGAAACGTCCTTAAACTAATGTTGGACCGAAACTTCCTTAAACTAATGGCGGACCACCACGTCTCTAAACTGGAACATGGACCACCACGTCCCTAAACTGGAATACGGACCACCACGTCTTTAAACTGGAATACGGACCACCACGTCCCTAAACTGGAATATGGACCACCATGTCCCTAAACTGGCAATGGACCACTATGTCCCTAAACTGGAATAATAAAGCCCTAAATGCTCTTTTGTCGGATCTAAACGATCCCGTTTAAGTTGATCTTAGCCTCAAATATGGCTAACGTATCCTTAAACCTTCAAACAGACTTTAGTCCCAAATTGAACTATAGATTCCCCAATCAACTTTGGTTCAAGGGTACATCTCTGAACTCCTCTGACATCTGTCGTTGTAATCCTTCAACGTCGTCAGAGAGGTGACGGGTCCCGATGGCCATACATGCAATGGACCACTATGTCCCTAAACTGGAACAATAGAGCCCAAACGCTCTTTTGTCGGATCTAAACGATCCCGTTAAGTTGATCTTAGTCTCAAACTAGACTAATGTATCCTTAACAAACGTTTAAGTTGATCTTGGCCTAAATACGGCTAACGCATCCTTAAACCAAAACACCAAACCCAAATCTAAGTAAATACGGATTTGGACTAATCCACGTCCTACGGGCGACGGCATTACTCAGTCTCCGTACACAATCCACGGGCAACCACAAACAAAACAAATACACACGACACGAAGTGAAATTCTGGAGAAGGAGAAAGTTGTTACCGCGATGCGGTAGCATAATTAACTGCAGGGGCTTGCGCCTGCAGGGAAGAGCGTCCCCACAATCAAAAACCCCTCAAGCGAGGGGGAATCTAACGAAGTCTGCTACATCGGCCGCATCCGTCTAAACCTCCGATACACGGCGCCATAAATCAACTTGGCATCTTCGGAGAGGTGGACGGATAAAACCAAATAGCCTCTGCCCCAAATCTCAGGCAAGACGGACCTACGCGGTATTCGTCTCTGTATTCGGAGGGGAACAGGGCCCTCTGCACGTGATAGGCAGAGGGATGTCCACCGTATTTGTGCCTCTAAGGAGGACTTGGATCCTTGGCGTTTGAGGGGCTGTAAGAAGCCCGCTAAGGGTGACCGGGCAATGAAGTTGCACGGTTGCCTCTTGGCGAGGGCTTTGATCTCTGGTGTCGTGGGTAGGCAACTACCAGCTTGGGATGACCGAGCGGGTAGCCGCTCGAATGCCTCTTGCGAGGGCTTCAATCCTTAGCGTCGTGGGTAGGGAGCTATCGGCCGGAGATGTCCGAGCAGGGTAGCAGCTCGGTTGCCTCTTGCGAGAGCTTTGGTCCTTAGCGTCGGAGGGGCTGTAAGAAGCCCACTAAGGATGACCGGGCAGTGAAGCTGCGCGGTTGCCTCTTGGCGAGGGCTTCGATCTCTGGCGTCGTGGGTAGACAACTACCAGCCGGGGATGAATGAGCGGGGTAGCCGCTAGGGTACCTCTTGTGAGGGCTTCGATCCCTAGCGTCATGAGTAGGGAGTCTCCCACTTGCACTAGGGCTATGTACTGGCATATCGCAGACCTATCATCTCGAATAGCCTCTCGAACTACGTCTGAGGAATGGCCTTTGTGAATGGATCAACAATGTTATTCTCCGTATCTACTCTCTTTACCTCGATCTCCCGGCGATCTACGATCTCTCTGATCAGGTGATACCGCCTTAAGATGTGTCTGGACTTCTGATGGGATCTGGGTTCCTTCGCTAAAGCTATAGCGCCGTTGTTGTCGCAATACAGAGGTATTGGACCAACACTGGTAGGAACCACCTGAAGTTCTGTGAGGATCTTCTTCATCCAGACAGCTTCTTTTGCGGCATCGCAAGCAGCTATGTACTCCGCTTCCATCGTTGAGTCAGCAACGGTGTCCTTCTTGGAACTCTTCCAACAGACCGCCCTTCCATTGAGGGTAAAGACATAACCCGACATGGACTTGGAGTCATCCTTGTCACTCTGGAAGCTGGAGTCGGCAAAGGCCTCGATCTGGAGGTCTTTTCCGCCATACACCAAGAACATCTCCTTAGTCCTCTTCAGGTACTTGAGAATGTTCTTACTGCTATCCAGTGCTTCTCCCCTGGGTTTGCCTGATACCGGCTTACAACGCTCAATGCGTATGCTACATCTGGTCTGGTACATAACATCGCATACATTATAGAGCCTACCGCAGAACCGTAGGGTGTAATCGACATGCGATCCCTTTCCAAATCAGTCTTAGGAGACATCTCTTTGGATAGGTTGATTCTGTGACAAGCCGGTAGGTTACCGCGCTTAGAATCTTCCATACTGAATCTTTTTAATATGGTGTCTATGTACCTGGACTGCGAAAGTCCCAACATCCTCTTTGATCTATCATGATAGATCTGGATCCCTAGAATGTAGGTGGCATCACCCAGGTCCTTCATGGAGAACTTCTGTGACAAGAATCGTTTGGCTGACTGTAGCATAGGAATATCATTTCCTATTAGGAGAATGTCATCCACGTACAAGACGAGGAATACTACAGCTCTCCCTACAATATTACTGTATATGCATGGTTCATCTGGATTTTTGATAAAGTCGAATTCTTTGACAGCATCAGCAAAACAGATGTTCCAACTCCGCGATGCCTGCTTTAGTCCATAAATGGACTTAAGCAGCTTGCACACTTTACCGCTGCTCCCACTCTGAATGAATCCCTCTGGATGATCCATATAGACGCACTCTTCCAAATTACCATTTAGAAAGGCCGTCTTTACGTCCATCTGCCAGATCTCATAATCGTGGAAGACAACAATGGCAAGAAGGACCCGAATGGATTTGAGCATAGCCACTGGAGAAAAAGTTTCGTCATAGTCCAAACCAGGTCTTTGACGGAACCCTTTGCAACAAGTCTAGCCTTATAGGTTTCAACATGTCCATCTACACCAATCTTCTTTTTGAAGATCCATTTGCATCCTACGGGTTTTACCCCATCTAGAGCAATGTCCAAAGTCCATACTTTGTTAGTGTACATGGACTCCATTTCGGTCCGCATTGCATCCAGCCATTTTACCGAGTCGCCGCTCTGAATGGCTTGCTGGAAGCTAGTAGGGTCATCATTATCAATGATGCAATCTTCTCGATCCCCGTCTATGAGAAAACCATAGTATCTCTAGGGCGGATGAGACTGCCTACTACTTCTGCGGATAGGCGCTGGTATGTCCCTTTCTTCTGAAACTTCTGGTTCTACCATACTTTCAGCAACAGCTTGTGGTTCTGGAATTTCTTCCAGTTCTATTGCGCTCCCACTCTTCTGATTTTCTAAAAATTCAGCTTCCAAGAAGTGGGCATGACGAGAAACAAAAACCTTTTGTTCCTCTGCGTAATAGAAATAATACCCCTTGGAGTTCTTTGGATATCCCACAAACTTACACTGTACTGAGCGTGTCTCGAGCTTGTCCGGATGCTGTTTTTTTACAAAAGCTGGACATCCCATGTCTTCAGGTACTGAAACTAGGGTTTCTTCCCACTCCACATTTGATATGGTGTGGTAGGCACAGTCTTGGTTGGAACCTTGTTCAAAAGATATGCAGCTGATTCTAGTGCATAACCCCAGAAAGATCGCGGTAACTCAGCCTTACTCATCATGGAACGAACCATATCCAATAGGGTTCGATTCCTTCTTTCCGATACACCGTTGTGTTGTGTTGTGTATGGAGGAGTAAGCTGAGAGAGAATTCCATTCTCTTTTAAGTAACCCAGGAACTCGGCACTTAAGTATTCACCACCTCGATCAGATCTCAGTGTCTTATACTTTTTCCTGTTTGATTTTCCACTTCATTCTTGTATTCCTGGAATTTCTCAAAGGCCTCGGATTTATGCTTCATCAAGAAGATATGTCCATACCGAGAGAAATCATCCGTAAAAGTAATGAAGTAGGAATAACCACCTCGCGCATGTGTAGACATTGGACCGCACACGTCACTGTGTACGGGTCCCAAGAGCTCGCTCGCTCTTACTCCGTGTCCAGTAAGCAGAGTCTTTGTCATTTTTCCCCTGAGACAAGATTCACAAGTAGCATAAGATTGATATTCGAACGGATTCAAATATCCTTCTCTATGTAACTTAGTTAATCGTGTTTCATTGATTTGACATAGTCTACAATGCCATAAGAAAGCCTGATTTATTTCTGGAGACTTTCTTTTAAGTGTGTTCTGCACATTGAAAATCTGAGCTTGATTCAATACGTATATATCGTCATCTAATATACCAGACCCAATCAGAACTTGATTTAGGTGGATGTGAACTACATCGCTTACGAATGTAAAATCACATCCCTCTCTCGAAAGTGAGGACACTGATATGATATTACAAGTCAAACTAGGTACATACAAACAATTACGTAGAATCAATATCTGCCCACTTGTCAAACCTATGCGATATTCTCCCACGGATTCAGCGTCCATGCTCATTCCGTTTGCAACTCTGAGAGACAAATCACCTACCCTGATAACTCTACGGTTTCTCAAAGCATGTAATGAATTACAGATATGAGATCCTGATCCGGTATCTAGTACCCAGGAAGTAGAGTTAATTGACAAACAGTTCTCAATTACAAACACACTCGAGGCCGAAGCCACAACATACTTCGTATCCTGGCTACTGGCTTCCAAATCTGTTCCCCTCCGAATGGCGGCGCGACATGATGTCTTGCCTGAGATTCGAGCCAGATGCTAATTGGTGCTATCCGTCCACCTCTCCGAAGATGCCAAGTTGATTTATGACACCGTGTATCGAAGGTTTAAACGGATGCGGCAGATGTAGCAGACTTCGTCAGATTCCCCCTCGTTTGAGGGGTTTTTGATTGTGGGGACGCTCTTCCCTGCAGGCGCAAGCCCCTGCAGTTAATTACGCTACCGCATCGCGGTAACAACTTTCTCCTTCTCCAGATGGTCACTTCGTGTCGTGGGTGTTTATTTTATGTTTTGTTGCCCGTGGATTGTTTACGGAGACCGAGTTATGTCGTCGCCCGTAGGGCGTGGACTAGTCCAAATCCGTATTATCTTAGATTTGGGTTTGGGGGTTTGGTTTGAGGATACGTTAGCCATGCTTGAGGCTAAGATCAACTCAAACGTTTGTTAAGGATACGTTAGTCTAACTTGAGACTAAGATCAACTTAACGGGATCGTTTAGATCCGACAAGAGAGCATTTGGACTCCATTGTTCCAGTTTAGGGACATAGTGGTCCATCGCATGTATGGCCGTCGGGACCCGTTACCTCTCTGACGACGTTGAAGGATTACAACGACAAATGTCAGAGGAGTTCAGAGATGTACCCTCGAACCAGGGTTAATTGGGGGGATTCATAGTCCAGTCTGTTTGAAGGTTTAAGGATACGTTAACCATATTTGAGGCTAAGATCAACTTAAACGGGATCGTTTAGATCCGGCAAAAGAGCATGCGTGGCTCTATTGTTCCAGTTTTAGGGACATAGTGGTCCATGGGTAGTTTAAGGACATTGCGGTCCATGGGTAGTTTAAGGACATTGCGGTCCATTGTTAGTTTTAAGACATCTCGGTCAAGGTTAAGGACGTCGTAGTCCATGGGTTTAAGGACCCCACAGTCCGTTGTTAGTTTTAAGACATCTCGGTCAAGGTTAAGGACGTCGTAGTCCATGGGTTTAAGGACCCCACCGTCCATTGTTAGTTTTAAGACATCTCGGTCAAGTTTAAGGACGTCGTAGTCCATGGGTTTAAGGACCCCACAGTCCGTATCAATGCGTGGTCATCGGGACCCGTCACCTCTTTGAAGACGTCGAGGGATTACAACGCCAAGTATCAAAGGAGTGAAGAGATGTACCCTGGAACCGGAGTGGATTAAATAGTCTTTGGCCCAATTTGGAGTCAAGACCAGTTAATTATGTTATGAGCCCATTAGCCCAGTTAATTACGAATTGAGGACTTATGGCCATTTTGGGCTAAGTCCAATCATGTCTGGAATATTGGCTTCCTGTTGGTCCCTTGAAGGAGAGGCTTTGCCTCTATCCATTCGGCCAATTGGGCCAGTGTCTAGTGTTAAACACTAAAGACCAATCAGTGTTGAACACTGGGAATGAAATTGATAAGTCAGTGTTTAACACTAAAAGATAGTTGGTGTTAAACACCAGCAACAAGGCTTTCAGATTAGTGTTGAACACTAAAACAAACAAGTGTTAAACACTGGCAACAGAAGTCCCAAAATGGTGTTGAACACTAAGGTAATCAGTGTTGAACACTGCAAATAAAGTTCTTTGCTTAGTGTTGAACACTAAGGCCAATCAACATTTTAACACTGAATTCAGGGGTTCCAATTTAGTGTTAAACACTAAGGCAAGATGGGTCACGTGGCAACACGTGAGAGCGCCCTCCCTTCATTTGTTCTTCTGAGACTATTGCATCTTTTAGAGCATCACGTGCCATCACGTGACGGGCATTCAAGCGCTTGTGTGTTAAAGCTTCTGTCGAGGGTCACATGGGTCACGTGAGGCACTGCCTCAAAGGGGCTTTCTGTAGATCTTTTGGGGGGGTCACGTGGTGACACGTGACCCTGCCTCTATGTATGTTGTTTAGAAGATCTGTTAATCTTTTCCAGAAATTAAATTCCTCGTAGGGTTGAACCCTGACAATGATTTCAGAGGAATTAAATTCCTACTTCCTTTTGAAGATTTATATTCTGGAATAGAGTTGGACTCTGAATTTTCTGTAGGAATTAAATTCCTCATATACATGAAGAACTGAATAGGGTTAAACCCTAATAAAAGTTTTAAGGAATTAAACTCCCACTCTCTGTTAAAGAATTATGATTAAGGGAATTAAATTCCCGTTGTTTCAACAGAACTAAGTTCTTAATTAGGGTTAAACCCTGTTTCTTTTGTTCTGAAGGAATTAAATTCCAATGACACAGGGTCAAGCCCTAATTTTATTTTAAAGGAATTAAATTCCTATAGTTCTGTGAGAATTAAATTCTCGTGCTTCCATTCCCTCTCTATGCTTTGGATCTGCATGGCAGGATCTCAACCCATTGAGAATTAAATTCTCAACTTCAAGGGCAGATGTGCACTTTACAGATCCTCTATCAAAGAGAGAAGAAGTAAGTCCTTCTGTTAAACTCTGTTGAGAATTAAATTCTTTTTTCTTTCAATGAAACCTTCCCTTTCTTACCTAGGGTTTTCTTTGCAGAAGATCCAAATTCCTCTAAAGTATCAAGGTTCTCTTCTTTTTCCTTCCCTCTGCACGTATATCTTTTTTTATGTCTCTTGGCTCCTATTTATAGGAGAAGCAACCGAGTCAATTAGTTTTTGATGAATCTTCCATTGGGAGATTTGATTTGCATCCACCATTCGTTTTGGATCTTTGGATTATTAGGTGAATTTTATTCACCATTGGATTTTAAATCCAGAAATTCTCCTTTGTTATTTCGGTTAGATTTAAAGGGGAAATCTTTCCAAATTCGAGATTTTCCTATAGATAGATGATATTTAATCACCTCTAAATCTTTAATTTAATCAGATGCTTATAATCTTTTTCCTTTGGAAAGATTTAAGTGATCTCTCCTCAGAATTTGATTCTGTTAAAAGATAGGCTTTGAAAGCCGGTCACGTGTGGGCACGTGACCCCCTTGGAACGAGCCTTCTTCTTTCTTTCTGCTCTCTGCTTTCTAGTCGCTGCTTAGCTGTCACGTGCCACCACGTGACCCCTGGTCACGTGTGAGCACGTGACCCTCGTCTGGGCTCTTTTTCTTGATCTAACCGGAGAACAAGTCTGCTGCTTTTGAGTATCACGTGCCAACATGTGACCCTGGTCACGTGGGAGCATGTGACCTCTTCTGAAGCCTTTTCTTGATTTGATCAGGGAACCGGTTTGCCTTTGAAGCCGCTTTTAATTGTCACGTGCCAACACGTGACCCTGGTCACGTGGGAGCACGTGACCCTTTCTGAAGCCCTTTTCTTTGATGTAATCGGGAAGCTGAATTTGCCTTGCCGATGCTTTTAGATGTCACGTGTCAACACGTGACTGCTGGTCACGTGTAAGCACGTGAACCTCTTCTGAAGCCTTTTCCATGAGCTTTTCTGATTTTAAATCAGGAAACAAATGCCCCCACAGCGTTGTTCTCACGTGTCCGCACGTGAGTGCAACGCTGTCACCTTTTGTGACCGTTGGATTCCTCTACGGATTTGGGGAGATGAAGCGTCTCCATCACCTCCTATAAATACCCATGTCTCTTCAGAAGAGCATTCACTTTGCTCATCTTCTTCCTTTGAGAGCTTTTTCCCTTGAGAATTTAATTCTCGCTTCCAGAGCTTAGTTCTCTGTTTTGAAACAATCTTCAGAGTTTAACTCTGCTCAGGTGACCCTTTTTCCTCTGGTAATGTTCGTGGACAAACAACGAACTTCCACATTCTTTTGGATTTTAAATCCAAAACAAGGGTTTTTACACTTTTTTAACAAGGAACCCATTTTTCTTCAAGTTTTCCATAAGAACAGGAAACCGCCTAACCTTCGAACTGTAGATCTCTTAGGGTTTAGATGATCTTTGAGGAGATGATGATGGCGTTTCGACTCCATGGAATTTAATTCCATCCAAAAATGTTTCCGGGAATTTAATTCCCTTTTCTTAGTAAGGAATTTAATTCCAATGAAGGACTCAATTTCTTCACACGGAGGCTTCTTGGGGTCTCCTTGTCATTCTATAATTAGTGAAGAAGAAGAGGGTTTGTAATAAATCGTCCTGATTTTTATTTCAGGTATCATGGATGCTCATTTGTATAATCTCAACGAAATCATTTCCTATGGGAATATTCGTGCCCTGGGCCGTAGTCAGAATCAGGAGTTCACCAACGCTCAGTGTGCTGAGATTATGAGACGCTTTGACGAGTACAACCATCGGCTACTCCCCCGTCGCTCTTCTCTTCTGAGGCTCATTGTGCTGGCGATTTGGGAGGCGCTTCCTCTCTTCTGCGCCGGTGTGCCACTCAGGGCATTGGACGTTGCTGAGGATAAGATACATTCGGTGTATCTGATGAGTCTGATCTCGAAGAGAAGGCGTGACAACCTCATCGATCTTTTGCAACAGGCGTTTCAGCAGTCGGCCATACTTGCCGCCTACCGGAGGGTGGAGGACATCCGCGAGAACCCCGACGCTGGCGATCGTGAGAGAAAACATACTCGGGAGGTTTGAAATGCTTGGAGGATCTTGGACAAGGTTAAGCTTGAGTTTCTCAATCCGTGCCCCGCGTCTGAAGTCTTACCATTGTAAAAGTTTTCTCTTTATTTTGTATGACCTTCTTGAAGTATGAATGATAAGTTTTATTATGTCTTTGTATGTTTGCATGCTTTTCTGTGAGATTTTATCATTTCACTATTGTTGTTGCTGGTGCTTTTAATATGCATGGTGCTATTCCATTTTTTAGTGCACATCAAATTTGGGCCTCACGTGTTCCGCACGTGGGATCATTTGATGGGACTATTCACAAAATTTTCCATGCCGTATCTTTAGTGCACAGTATCAAATGCAGAAAAGGAGCCTTGGAAATAGTTCCATCTCCTTGATTTTCGATGCCTTTCCTTTTTTGGGCTTTGGAAACAGCTTTCACATGCAGGATTTTCCGCGCATAGCACTTAATGCACCTCTTTATATCTGAGGCAATGGCCTTCCTTTTCACTTCACAGAGAACTTTTATTCCCATTTTGACGCGATTCAATTCGAGAACAACTAAGTGCCATGGCCTGCAATCGTCCACACGCTCGTCGACAGCCATGGAAAGTGCCTATCGAGGAGATGATTCCTCGCTTTGCTGCACGATTGGTGGACCCTCTCCTTACCGACGACGAATGTGACTCAGCGGCGTACGAGCTCTTGATTCGTAGGGGGTCCCCTCTTCCAATGGGCTCCCTCTGGCTCCGGATGATTCTTGCCGCCGTGCTTGCCGACGTCCCTCCTCACCCGGCGGAGATGACCCTAGCGATGCTCGATGCGGCTGAAGAGAAGCTCGAAGGTTTTCACGAGGCCTGCATGATTACTCAGGCCCTGAAAGATCGCTCAGTTCATCTTTTGAGCGAAATAAGAGCCCGACGGGCTGTTATGTCTGCTTTTGCAGATGACCATGGCGCCAATTGATGGGGAGCGACTCCTCGCGAGAACCGTCGCTTTGATGTGTTGGAGAGAGCAGAGAGAGAGATGGGGAACCTTGTTCTTTGTTTTGTTAACCCTTGTGCCATTGATCCCGTGTTTGGTGACCTTTTCCCGTTAGCGTAGCATTTTTAAATTAGTCCCTCCTTTTCTATGCTTTATGTCGAACTTCTATGTAGGCTTGGTACTAGTATGTATGTTTCCGCTCGCATAAATAAACTTTGTATTCTTCTCGTGAGAACTTTCTTTAATTGCAAATGCTATCATCACTTTCCTACGTATCAGACTTTTGAATGTTCATACGATTGAAAATGCTATTATTATTATTTTTTGAATACTCATATGATTGCGAACGCATGCTTGAAATATGTCGGAAATCTTTTTTGTTGCCTTTCACGTCAGGTGATGTAAGCGCGTTTTAGATCGATTATTCCCGTCGTGTAAGTCCGCGGCGGCGCCCCGGCCGTCAATCCGACGGCCAAACGCGGAAACGGTGATAAACTTTAATTTTTGCGGACTTAGCAAACCGGCACCACCGCGCACTAAACCCCGGATCATGCCATTAAACTAGTCTAAGCTAACAAGAGAATGAGTTAGAGATATACCGACTGATCCGAGTCCTCCGGTCTTCATCTCCACTCCGATCTCCTCGCGGGATCTCCGGTCGTCGCCTCCTCGCCGGAAGGGCACCACGTCGCCTGCATCTTTTACGGGCTCCCGCCTCTATACCGAGGCAACTCGGGCATGAAGCCGGCAACTCGACATGCTCAAGATGTGCTGTAGGAAGTGTAGTGCTTTGTCTCTTTGGGGTTTGTTGCCTTTGGATGGAGGAATGAAGATTGATCTTTGGAGGGAAATGAAGCTATCAATCTTTGCATGAAAAATGATATGAACAAATATATCTCCTCACCAAATGAAACACTCTCTCTCTCCCTCCCATGAATGGCCGGCCACAACCAAGTGGGGAAAGGTGGAGGGTGATCAAGAGATATGAAGGGAATCAAGAGGGAGGTGAGTGTAGGAAAAAGCAAGTGGTGATCCTAAACAAAACATCAACCATGCTTATAACATCAATTCACTTCAAATCTCATTAATGCAAAAGATGGATGAAAGATATCATAATCAATACATTTTCAAGAAACCCCCTCCACTACATGTTATTTGCACAATTGCAAATAACCCCCTCCATCGGAAAAGTCCGGCCGGGAAAGAACAAAGAAAAACCGGCCGGAACGGAATGCAAACTGGCAACTCCAGAAAACTGGTCCCGTAATAAATTACAGGAAAAACCCCCATACTGTGCATACACACCCGCATCTGTATTCCGTCCGGATACAAATGCAATGAGACAAAATCTACACTGTACTAAACTAGGACTGGCTTAAGCCAAAGCCGGCTAGTAAAATCCGTCCGATCCTGATCCGTGCAATACCGCACGTATCTGATCGAACGCTGCCATATAACCATACGGCCACTAGTACAAACTGTCCGATCCTGATCCGTGCAATACCGCACGTATCTGATCGGACCCTGCCATATCTCCATACGGCCTCTACAGTGTTTCGCCCGAAAGCTGAGTAACTGAAAGTGTGGTGGACTCTAAAAACTCGTCAATATTATGGCTGTGGATTTAACCACAAACACGTCAGAGGTATAAGCCAATACGTGACGGGCCACCAGCTATTGACCAAAATGGACGTCGATGAGCGAACTCATCCTGACACCCTACTGAGCCTGTCAGTGACAATATCCGTACAGTCCGGTCCGTTCGTCTATGAGCATCGCATGTCGGGCCTAGGGGGTTGGTAAAAGTCAGACCCCCAAAAGCGGTACAAGTCGTGTCGGAGTGTAGCCCAGAACACCCTGAGATACTACTGGGATACTTACCAGTAAATCTCCTGCCTTGGCCAAGGTCTTCGTGTAATGGCTCTCCTAGACACAGCGCGACCTCACCCCCAATACCGGGAGAGACGAACCCCCGAAGATCCGCTCACTGCCTCCATGTGGCTCGGGACTGTACCCAACTAAAACCTGTTTGCACGACTCCTTTGAGCCGTGGTAGGGTAGTAATCAAAGTACAGTGGGAACTCACACGAGACAAATGACGATCCCCAGGTCGATGAACTAACCTGTACACATGTCACCTGGGAACTGCTATCTGACGTCAGGTATAAGACCAACTAGCATGTTCCCGGCGAGTCCTGTCCGGTGTACTCATAACCCAATGAGCACCTGTATACATCTTAGGTGAACCAACTGACACCAGTGGCTTGTGAGACCGGCCACCGCCCCTCGTCGGGGTCTCGACCGTATACACTAGTCTACTCTGGAGTATCGATGCCCTGTCTCGAAACTCCCACGACTAGGGACCTTTTAAGGATGTGCTTATAGACTCCAGCTCTCACTTATATGATCGCCCTCATACTGCTGGCAGTCAAGCAAGAATCCTAGGGGCTCTATCAACGTGCAATAGCGACATGTCAGGTCGCCTAAAGCAGTACACGATGATAAAGGTAAACCAGATAGCGTACTATCATCTCGAGTAAGACTGTCTTTCCGGGATAGGTCCTCCCTCAATCATTGCAATCACGTGCCTGTGACCCAATAATTGACTCTGAGGACACTATCTCCAACAATCTCCCACTTGCACTCAAGGCTAATTATTGCGATGTCGCATACTCACAGCCCGTGTGATACCGAACACCCAACTCCTCTACTAGTCAGTCTCACAAAAACCGTTTGTGAAACTATTGCGTTCGAGGAATAGCCTCAGTGAGTGGATCCGCCTTGATGTTTCTTTCTATGTCTCTCTATATCTCAAGTTCGAGGAGAAAGCCATCTCCCGAAGTGAGCAATACCTGTCCTAGAATGTCTGGATACCTGATGGGACCTAGCTCATAAATGAACTCCAAATCCAAACTTCTTAGACTGTATCGTCAACTGAACTTAATCAGTATCCTGCGCCATGCCTCCCTCAGTATTGCCTTGGACCACCTGTCCAAAATACTGCCCCTCGTCAGAAGGAAAACTATAACTCTGACAACCTCCTTGTCGTCCATGTCACCTTGGAAGCCTGGAATGATAACTGTTTCCCGAATGGGGCTTTCGTTATCATATCCCTAGAACAGCCACTTATGTTCTAAAACTGCTTCCGACTGTTTCTCCAGGATTGGATCAATATCAACTTATTGCATCTGGTGCAAGAACAACATCTGGTGTGGTACTTGACATCTCATGATTGACTCAATTGCCTAAGCAAGTGACCTGCCAATCATGCGTATCCCTCTCCTCTTTAGTCTGTAAGACACCTTTAGAGAGGGTGACTCCATTACCTGCAGGTACACTACCGTGCCAGGAGTCGTCCATTCTAAATACTCTTAGAA
Organism: Agapanthus africanus; assembly: GCA_030015575.1. Taxonomy (NCBI): domain Eukaryota; kingdom Viridiplantae; phylum Streptophyta; class Magnoliopsida; order Asparagales; family Amaryllidaceae; genus Agapanthus; species Agapanthus africanus. The sequence continues at coordinate 16,611,714 of JASDDO010000014.1, forward strand.
TGCTGTCAAATTACCCTGATTGGGAAACCACCCAAATCTAGATCTAAAACCATAGATCTAGTAACCAGTATGTCTGATATAATGTCCAAGTCCTTTGTGGAGAAACCACTGTGTGACGACCAAAGTATAACCGATCGTAGTATAGGAATATCACTTCCTACTACCTTCTCAACAGATCCATCCCCTATTCTGATGACGTCAAACCTATGACTGTCACATCAGAAATAGATGATCTATCTCCGCTACATCTGCTTTGGTCTATAAATAGACATAAGCCTGATGTCCACCAATGCTTCCGCTGCTCCCACTGACTACGACAACCCTCTGGCAGAGTCATATACACGTACACTTCTGAAACTAGTTCAGAACGACGCTATACTCATCCTCCTGCCGGGTCTCGCAGCCTGGAACAACAGCAATGGCAAGTGTGGGTAAACAAGAACTTCCCTGTCACCGTCCTTGAGGCTACCGGAGTACCTCTCGGGTGCCTGAAGTTACCCACCTTATCTGCGGAGTGGCCAGTGGAATGTCAAATCAGATTGAATCTTTAGGTTCCTTATCAAATCTTCAGTAATCGTTTGCGGTTCTGGAATCACTTCCAGTTCTACCATACTCCCACTACTGTTTTCTGAAAAAAAAATCCATTTCTTTTAAAATTGTGGCGAGTGAAGAACAATATCACTATTGATCTTCCAGATGGTAGAAAGTCAACCCTCGTCATAGCCTGGGTCAACCCACAAACAGCCATTACAGAAGCGTGCCTTGAGTTATCCAGAGTCTGGTTTTAATCATAAGCCAGACAACTCCCCGTACCTTAACAACGTTAAGATATGAACTGTTCTATATCCAATATAGAACCAGAGGCACTGATTTAATTGAACCAGATTCAAATCATGCAGCTGTCTCCAGTGCATGTCAACTAAATGGAAGGAGGCCGATCAGCGTTACTCAACTTAGGAATGCTTCCAATTATGAGTAACCTGAAAGAGAAGCAATTTCTCTTTATCATTACTATCAACTGAATACCATACACAAGTATCTACATCTTCGATCACTTTGAAGAATCCCGATACTTGCTACACCTGGTCCTCTACTCTATTCAAATACCTATAACTCCTCAAAACTTAGACCCTGTGTTTCTACGAAACACATGTCTAAGAACTAGAGAAGTTAAAAGTAAACAGAATATAGTATGAGTACCAACCCCTCTGTCCTAATGGACACTGGACAACATACAATACTCTGTATAAGTCCGCTGAGTCTAACAACTCTTTCACTGTGTGTCGTAGGTTGAAAACTGTACTTTTGGTTAAGAAGAATTACACCGCTGTTCAATGCTCCTTACCTAACCATCCACTGATATAGGTAAATGTCATCGACATAATATCAAAAGGTATATCTCACTCTATAAAAATAGACGTACAGATATATCAATTTGAAATTGGTGCACAACAGCGGATATTCAAAACCAAATATTTGCCGACCGGCAAACAGCCCAGATGATCTCCTCAAATATCACCGATTACAACTAATCCCGATATAATGAGGATGATCACCCAATTCCCAATAACTTACTCCCACTCACCATCTGTAAAACCATACAGATGTGAGAATCAAACCTGGTAAATACATACCCTGGAGCAAGTGTCTAATCGGGAAATCAGTTTTCTTTTAACATTACACAGTGAAACTGAAACATTGAAATGTTTCGGTGGGGTATCCCGGTATTCTTAGTAATGCCTCTTCCATTATCCAGATTCACAACTATAACCGTATAATTCTTTGCCACCTCTCCAAATCCCTTTATATGTCTTTAGTCATTACCTTCTGCACACCCCTTAGGCCAAATGGTTTTCTTCCTTCCCTACCGTTCGGCACCAGCCTATGGTTTGGAAGAAGACTATCCAATAAGCATAATGGGTGTACTGTCCTAATCCTAGGAGCACTCGCAACGCGAGAGAAGGTGAAGATAAAAGACACCTGAATGTACTTTATTCCTATTTCTCCTGAACCAGGATCCATCCCCGAACTGGAACAAGTTCCTTTCGAGTTCGTATATAACCATACGATGGAGTATCCAATAAACTGTGGATCTTCGTAGTGATACGGAGTGTCCGGGAAAAATACAAAAGTGATTTAGGATTGGCGAAGAAATACTTGGTTTGGTCGTGAATAACAGTCGCAATTTACTTTGCCCTCTTACTAATCCCTTGCTTTGTCTTAACTCAATACCTTCTGTACACCGTTTAGGCTAATTAGTTTTCTTCATTCCCTACCGGTCGACACCAGCCTATGGTTTGGAAGAAGACTATCCAATTTGCACAATAGGTGTACTACTCCTAAACCAAGGAGTACTCGCAACCTGAGAGAGGGTGAAAAGAAAAGACAACTGAATAATCCTATCCGTTTTCTCCAGAACCGGAAACCATCCTCGAATTCCTTCGAGTTCGTATCTAACCATACGATGGCTTTGTCCAATGGAAGTGGACGTTCGTAGTAATGCGGGGTGTCCTGGAGAAAAGGGTAAAAGTAGGAGTGGCAATGAGGTCTGCAACTCTGACAATCCAAAAGCCTGTGTTAAGAAGGTTCGGTCAACTTGGTCTCTGAGTCGTAGTCTTAGGGTCGGGTCAATGGTCGCTGCCAAAGAGAGAGAGAAAAGAAACACTCAGCGTGCACTCTATCCAAGATCAGAATGGTTACCAATTTATCTAATCTGGAAACCTCCCACTGTACCTCAAATTCTCCTCCAAAGCTGAAAGAAGAATTAGTCGGGGTCACCCGAGGAGTAAACCAACTCATCAGTGGGAATCGGGATCCAACTCTCATCGCATGATAACGTGACGGAATCCGCTCACGGTATCACACTCCAGAAGGTATGCGCATATCTGGCAAGTTTCAGTTCTTTTGAAACTCCCGATGTGATTTTTGCCCCATGCTCTTATGACCTTGACTAAGGCCAACAAATCATAAGTCACATGTCAAGTTCTACCCGTCATTGTCCAGGTTGATTTGAACCCACCCGTACAAGCCCTTGACTAAGGCCAACAAGGCTATACGACTGTCCCAAACCAACACATCTATCTATGCAGCATATGAATACCCAATAGCTACCAAACACTGTGCCTTGACTAAGGCCAACAAACACAGCTTGAATACTATTGACTACCCATATGAAACGACGGAGGGCTACGAATGGTTTCTGGCGAAAACCTTTAACGTAGTGAACTTGATATCGTTGAAGGAACGGATAGCTTTTTAGAAAATATAGTGACGAAAACCTTTACTAAAGAGGTCACTCCCGGTGAAGGGATCTCGGCTCTTTTCCCGTAGAATGGGGTGCAGGATATTCCAACTGAATACCACGGTGCAAAGCAAAAGTAATCGGCTATAGTGAAGTTAATGCCCTGACGCAAACTTCTGTCCAAGGGGTCACTCCCGGTGAAGGGATCTCGGCCCTTGCCTCGTCGACTGAGGAGCAGGATATTCCAAATGAATACCACGATGCAAAACAAAAGTGAACGTCCTTGCAATAACAGCTTTTTGAAAAGTGTTCCAACAACATCAGAATAGGTTTGTTTAACTTGCATTGATCCGAATCAACGCAGTCCCATCATTGATCACACCACAAAGAACGAAAATATACTGACGTACGTATATGCCATCCGCATTCGCCACTGGGTCCCGTCATCACCCGTTAGGTTAGCTAACTAACGGCAGAGCGGGGACTGGACTAGCGCGGATGAAAAACATATACAACATCTACTAATATATATACCAATATATTATATTTCGCTCAAGGCGTGAATAAAATGCAACATCACAGAAATGTACAGCATCACAGAACAATACAGATATCTGGGATCCCCGGGTTTCACAGAGCCACTACTGAAACCCGACGTTCCCCTGGTTGTGTGGATAGCCTGTGCAATGAAAACCTAGACCCCTACAGGCGCGGCAAGTCACCCGCCAAAACCTGAAGTGAGGCAGCCCCCTTCAGCACCGTGAATGGACCACCCAGCACTTCACGGAATCCGGTAACTTGGGCACCCCTCCTGGGTCAACCTGTACCCCCTACGAGTGCGGCGAATAGCCCGCCAATCCCAGAGTGAAGCCCCCTCCGTCCCAATGCCATGAGATGCGGGCTTGTTGCCCTCTAGAACCCGGCCATCCGTGCACCCCACCGCGGGGTAATCCTAGTACAGAAAATAAAATATACATACACCGGGTACATCGACCGCAACCAGGTCGTGCCCCAAAAGAATAATACAATCAGGCAGTGACGGCAGTCCACATGTCGGACGCTCGCCCCGCAATATCAAATGTACATAATACAACAACACTGTACTAACATTGCATCCAGGCTATCCCCCACGACCAATCCGCAACATCACAGCAAATACATAGAACATCAACGTGAAAGTCACGTTCGCAAATCTGTCTAACCGGGCTATAGCAGTTAGACCGGATTTACCGATCGAGTGACATTCACGGTCGCAGATATAATGTAAATACTGTGAAAAATGTGTTTAAAATTTTCCGATTGATCAAACTTAACAAGTGTGCCCCCAAACAAAACTGTAGCACTCACAGAAAACCTGGGCCCAATTTTAATATTCCAGAAACCACATTTTCAACTCAGGAACATTCTATAAAATTTTGGGGAAATGAACAGTTGTTACTGCGGCGGAAGCGCGGCCAAAGCAGGGGTTTGGCCGCCCTTCCGCGGTGGAACAGTGAGTTCATGGTACCAAATTTTTACAGTGTGTTTCTAATTCCCTGCACATCACTCTGAGACAACCTGAAAAATTTTTGGACTCAAAAAAAATTCGACAGAAACTGATGTGCTAGAAATACGCGTTTTCGGGATTTTGTTCGATCGGAAACGTAAAACACATTAAACCAAGCTTGACGAAGTTAATGGCGAGGCTCTGATACCACTGTAAGTCCGCGGCGGCGCCCCGGCCGTCAATCCGACGGCCAAACGCGGAAACGGTGATAAACTTTAATTTTTGCGGACTTAGCAAACCGGCACCACCGCGCACTAAACCCCGGATCATGCCATTAAACTAGTCTAAGCTAACAAGAGAATGAGTTAGAGATATACCGACTGATCCGAGTCCTCCGGTCTTCATCTCCACTCCGATCTCCTCGCGGGATCTCCGGTCGTCGCCTCCTCGCCGGAAGGGCACCACGTCGCCTGCATCTTTTACGGGCTCCCGCCTCTATACCGAGGCAACTCGGGCATGAAGCCGGCAACTCGACATGCTCAAGATGTGCTGTAGGAAGTGTAGTGCTTTGTCTCTTTGGGGTTTGTTGCCTTTGGATGGAGGAATGAAGATTGATCTTTGGAGGGAAATGAAGCTATCAATCTTTGCATGAAAAATGATATGAACAAATATATCTCCTCACCAAATGAAACACTCTCTCTCTCCCTCCCATGAATGGCCGGCCACAACCAAGTGGGGAAAGGTGGAGGGTGATCAAGAGATATGAAGGGAATCAAGAGGGAGGTGAGTGTAGGAAAAAGCAAGTGGTGATCCTAAACAAAACATCAACCATGCTTATAACATCAATTCACTTCAAATCTCATTAATGCAAAAGATGGATGAAAGATATCATAATCAATACATTTTCAAGAAACCCCCTCCACTACATGTTATTTGCACAATTGCAAATAACCCCCTCCATCGGAAAAGTCCGGCCGGGAAAGAACAAAGAAAAACCGGCCGGAACGGAATGCAAACTGGCAACTCCAGAAAACTGGTCCCGTAATAAATTACAGGAAAAACCCCCATACTGTGCATACACACCCGCATCTGTATTCCGTCCGGATACAAATGCAATGAGACAAAATCTACACTGTACTAAACTAGGACCGGCTTAAGCCAAAGCCGGCTAGTAAAATCCGTCCGATCCTGATCCGTGCAATACCGCACGTATCTGATCGAACGCTGCCATATAACCATACGGCCACTAGTACAAACTGTCCGATCCTGATCCGTGCAATACCGCACGTATCTGATCGGACCCTGCCATATCTCCATACGGCCTCTACAGCGTTTCGCCCGAAAGCTGAGTAACTGAAAGTGTGGTGGACTCTAAAAACTCGTCAATATTATGGCTGTGGATTTAACCACAAACACGTCAGAGGTATAAGCCAATACGTGACGGGCCACCAGCTATTGACCAAAAGGGACGTCGATGAGCGAACTCATCCTGACACCCTACTGAGCCTGTCAGTGACAATATCCGTACAGTCCGGTCCGTTCGTCTATGAGCATCGCATGTCGGGCCTAGAGGGTTGGTAAAAGTCAGACCCCCAAAAGCGGTACAAGTCGTGTCGGAGTGTAGCCCAGAACACCCTGAGATACTACTGGGATACCTACCAGTAAATCTCCTGCCTTGGCCAAGGTCTTCGTGTAATGGCTCTCCTAGACACAGCGCGACCTCACCCCCAATACCGGGAGAGACGAACCCCCGAAGATCCGCTCACTGCCTCCATGTGGCTCGGGACTGTACCCAACTAAAACCTGTTTGCACGACTCCTTTGAGCCGTGGTAGGGTAGTAATCAAAGTACAGTGGGAACTCACACGAGACAAATGACGATCCCCAGGTCGATGAACTAACCTGTACACATGTCACTTGGGAACTGCTATCTGACGTCAGGTATAAGACCAACTAGCATGTTCCCGGCGAGTCCTGTCCGGTGTACCCATAACCCAATGAGCACCTGTATACATCTTAGGTGAACCAACTGACACCAGTGGCTTGTGAGACCGGCCACCGCCCCTCGTCGGGGTCTCGACTGTATACACTAGTCTACTCTGGAGTATCGATGCCCTGTCTCGAAACTCCCACGACTAGGGACCTTTTAAGGATGTGCTTATAGACTCCAGCTCTCACTTATATGATCGCCCTCATACTGCTGGCAGTCAAGCAAGAATCTTAGGGGCTCTATCAACGTGCAATAGCGACATGTCAGGTCGCCTAAAGCAGTACACGATGATAAAGGTAAACCAGATAGCGTACTATCATCTCGAGTAAGACTGTCTTCCCGGGATAGGTCCTCCCTCAATCATTGCAATCACGTGCCTGTGACCCAATAATTGACTCTGAGGGCACTATCTCCAACAGACTGGAAGCCCATTTATACGGTCTTGTAAATGTCTTGTTTCCAAGGCCGCGGTCACGAAAGCGAGCTTACGTGGCCTGATAGAGCGACACGTAGCGAACATATTGTTGTGCGAGAAGAGGGCTCGGCCGTAAATTTTCGGAGAGGGAGTTGGCTTCTAAGGCGCTGAGCGGGCTTCAGGCCAGCCTCACAGCCAAGGCTTAACAAAGCATACGAACTCTGGCGAGTGCTTCAGGAGTCCATAAAAGAGGTGGTGGCTCTCGATAAAGCTGCCACGTTCACTCGTGAGAGGGTCGAGGCTCATAAAGCCACCGAGAAAGAGCTCGTAGCTCGGCTTGCTTCGTATCAGGCTCAGCAAGTTCAGGCGGAGGCTCGTCTTCTGGAGATCTTGCGTCATGAAGCCATGGCTCAGCAACAGAATGATGAGCTGGTAAAATTACTACACCGCCCGCCGGCTTGAGGACTTGTATCTTTTCTCCTTTTTTGTACATACTCATGAATGAGAGTATCTCTTCTTTTTGTTTCTTTCATAAATTGTACTTTGTATCTATTTTGGTTTATGAATAAAAGATACATTTTTCCTCTCAACGGTGTGTCCCCTTTTTATTGAATGTATTCTGTGGATATTCTATCTTGATCTCCTTGCAGGACAGCGATGGCTCAGGATCAGGGTTAAGATCTGCCTCCTAAGACTTTTGCATTTTATGAGCCACGAGGGTCTCATACAGAGTTTTTCTCCCTACAGGTCGAGAGGATCCCATAGGTGTAAGTTCTTCTTAAGAATCGTGAGGATTCTTAAGCGGGTTTTCCCTTGAGAGTCGTAAGGATCTCACAAGAGAGTTTTTCTTCCTTACAGGTCGTGAGGACTTGTAAGTGCTGGATGTGGTCACCCTTGTCCGTGTTTTACGGAGTCAGGGGTTTCTCCAGGTATTGTAGTTTAAAGACGTCGCGGTCAAGGTTAAGGACCTCATAGTCCGTGGATTTAAGGACTCCACAGTCCGATATTAGTTTTAAGACATCACGGTCAAGGTTAAGGACCTCATAGTCCGTGGATTTAGGGACTCCACAGTCCGATGTTTGGTTGCAGGGACCCGTCACCTCTTTGAAGACGTTGAGGAATTACAACGCTAGGTATCAAAGGAGTGAAGAGATGTACCCTTAAACCAAGGCAGAATCCGTAGGGAATCGGGGTGGTTGATCGTTAGTTTTAAGACATCACGGTCGAGGTTAAGGACATCATAGTCCGTGGATTTTAAGGACTCCACAGTCCGGTATTTGCTCTGGATGCTTCACACGGGTTCACTGCCGTGCTTGGCGAGGACCAGGCTCCGCTCTGGGCATTTTCCGCGGGGTCAAAGAGTGACGTTATCCGCGTTCCACGTAACCAGGAATTTTGCACTAGATGCTTCACACGGGTTCACTGCCATGCTCGGCGAGGACTAGGCTCCGCTCTGGATGCTTCATACGGGTTCACTGCCGTGCTCTGCGAGGACCAGGATCCGCTCTGGACATTTTCCACGGGGTCAAAGAGTGACGTTATCCGCGTTCCACGTAACCAGGAATTTTGCACTAGATGCTTCACACGGGTTCACTGCCGTGCTCGGCGAGGACTAGGCTCCGCTCTGGATGCTTCACACGGGTTCACTGCCGTGCTCTGCGAGGACCAGGATCCGCTCTGGACGTTTTCCACGGGGTCAAAGAGTGACGTTATCCGCGTTCCACGTAACCAGGAATTTTGCACTAGATGCTTCACACGGGTTCACTGCCGTGCTCGGCAAGGACTAAGCTCCGCTCTGGATGCTTCACACGGGTTCACTGCCGTGCTCTGCGAGGACCAGGATCCGCTCTGGACGTTTTCCACGGGGTCAAAGAGTGACGTTATCCGCGTTCCTCGTAACCAGGAATTTTGCACTAGATGCTTCACACGGGTTCACTGCCGTGCTCGGTGAGAATTAGGCTCTGCTCTGGATGCTTCACACGGGTTCATTGCCGTGCTCTGCGAGGACCAGGATCCGCTCTGGACGTTTTCCACGGGGTCAAAGAGTGACATTATCCGCGTTCCATGTAACCAGGAATTTTGCACTAGATGCTTCACACGGGTTCACTGCCGTGCTCGGCGAGGACTAGGCTCCGCTCTGGATGCTTCACACGGGTTCACTGCCGTGCTCTGCGAGGACCAGGATCCGCTCTGGACGTTTTCCATGGGGTCAAAGAGTGACATTATCCGCGTTCCACGTAACCAGGAATTTTGCTGATTGTATCCGCATTTCACGGGATGGAGGTTTGACTGTTGGCGATATGTATACCACCGAGCCATGGAACTGGGAGTTGCCGCTGTTCCGCTTAGCTTGAAGTTGTGTTCGTCGTTACGGGACGAATGTTGGGATGATCTCTAGGTCGCTTGTGGCCCGTCGAGACTTAGCTTCTTTCTTGGGTGAAACCTGGGGGGGAGGTATGTTCCCTTTTTGTTTACGCCCTTGGATTGTGTACAGGGTGTGATGGAACATCACCTGTAGGGCATAAATTGAAGCCCTTTTTTTTATATTTTATTTCTTTTTCCGCGATGCTCTATCATTTCAGCTTTTATATCGCGGAGGTCGCGATTGAACTATCATTTCGGCTATTTTTCGCGGTGCCCAATCATTTCGGCTATTTGTTTATTTTCTACTCGCTGCTTTTTATTGCGAGTTGCCCCATCATTTCGGCTATTTTTTATGCCTTCATTTTTACTTGCCGCTTTTTATTGCAAGTTGCCCCATCATTTCGGCTATTTCGTAGGCATGTGTGGCTTGCTAGCTTTTTCGCTGCAAGCTTGGATTTTAGGCACCGATTTCGGCGTCAGCACCGCTACAACTGGAATATTGCCAGGAGCGAATCATCATTTGCCTCTGTCGATGTTGAACAAAGGTGGCTTGGCAAACAGGGTTAAGGGTCCTGTCGACCAAGGCTTTTGACTTCATGAGCCGTAAGGGTCTGACAAAAGTATTTCTCCCCACAAGTCGTGAGGATCTTGTAGGTGTATTTTCTCCTTAAGAATCGTGAGGATTCCTAAGTGTATGTTCCTCTGCAAGTCGTAAGGATCCTACGAGAGGTCTTTCTCCTTATGGGTCGAGAGGACCTACAAGGGTTGCTCATCATACGGACATATCCCTAGTCACGGGTGGGACCTCGCTGGGGAAATGTTTATTCGCGCCCGTGGATTGTATACAAGGGTCAGTATTGAGCCCCTTGTAGGGCAATATCGAAGGTTGTGGAGGATTTGCTTAAGAACAGGTTTAGGTTTCTGTAACTTAAGACTTTCAAATCTCATGAGCCGTGAGGGTCCCATAAGAGAATTCTCCATACGAGTCGTAAGGATCTCGCAAGTGCGTTTTCTCCTTAGGAATCGTGAGGATCCCTAAGTGTGTTGCTCCTTTGTGAGTCGTAAGGATCTCACGCAGGTGGTTTCTCCTTACAAGGTCGAGAGGACCCTATAAGTGTCTTTTAACGAGGTTGCGCCCTTTCGGGTTTTCACAAACACTCGCCGGTAGTCCTGCTGTTTTTACTCACGGAGCCCTGTCGGGTTTTCATCCGTGCCCATTTTGCTTGTGGACATACCGTTTTTTTTATTCTTTTCTTTATTTATATATTTTTCTTTCTCTCCTTTTTTTTTATCTCGTCAGCCTAAGGATACTGCGGTAGTAGTTTTAGGGACGTTTCGGTCCATTAATAGTTTAAGGACGTTTCGGTCCGTCGTTAGTTTAAGGAAGTTTCGGTCCGTCGTTAGTTTAAGGACGTTTCGGTCCGTCGTTAGTTTAAGGACGTTTCGGTCCGTCGTTAGTTTAAGGACGTTTCGGCTGCTGCTTATAAGGTCTGAGCTTAGAAAGATAGCGAGCGGACATAGTCGTCGTCATCTATCATTGACCCAGGCTATGGCTCATTAAGCATAGTATTTCTTTAAGAAGCGGCCGTTTATTGGCCTGAAAGGCCTTTCACCGTGCATGTCCACGAGTAGATAGGCTCCACCCTGGTAGACCTTGTCTATGATGTACGAGCCTTCATAGTTTGGCTCAAATTTTCCCCGCTTGGCACGATTGGGGATCATAGGTCTTTTGACCACTAGTACGAGTTCGCCTTTGCGGAATGTCCTCGGCCTGGTCAATCTTTCATACGAGCGCGTCATCTTTGCTTTGTAGGCCTCTAGATTTTGTTGCGCTATGAGCCGGGTTTCGTCGAGGGTATCAAGCTCCTCAAGCCGAAGGTGAGCATTTTCTTCATCCGTCAGCTCGTAGTGGATTGCCACTCGTAGAGAGGGTAACTCTATCTCTAGGGGGAGTACTGCTTCCGTCCCAAATACCAACGCGTACGGCGTTGTGTTCGTGGCCGTCTTGAATGTAGTTCGATAGGCCCAAAGGGCCTCTTGCAGCCTCTCGTGCCAGTCTTTCTTATTTCGGGACACCGTCCTTTTTATGATCTTCGTCAAGGTCTTATTGAAGGCTTCGGCCAGACCGTTAGCTCGTGGATTGTAAACTGAAGAATATCTCCAGTCTATATTGTGCTGCTGCGCGAAGCGGCTAATCTTATGGCTTCTGTAGGCTGGCCCATTATCGGAGATAATCCGTCGTGGGGTTCCAAACCGATAGATGACGTGCGTCTTGAAGAAGTGGAGGATATTCTCCGTCTTCACTTCCCTCAACGGTACTGCTTCTGCCCATTTGGAGAAGTAATCAGTTGTCACCAGGATGAAACGATGTCCCCGGGACGATGCTGGCTCGATGGGGCCGACTATGTCAGTCCCCCACATTTCGAATGGCCAGCTAGCCACCGTTGGGTGTAATGGATTCGGATGTTGGTGGATAAAGTCTCCATGAATCTGGCACGAGTGGCATTGCTTCGCATACTCGAGGCAGTCTTGGACCATCGTGGGCCAATAATAACCCATCCGTTTAATTTTTAACATCATCTTTGGGCCTGCTTGGTGAGAACCGCAAAGTCCGTCGTGAACTTCCTGAACGACTCTTTCTGCTTCGTCAGGTCCTAAGCACCTCAGCCATAGAGAATCAAACGATATCTTGTATAGAGTATCGTTGACGAAAGCAAAAGATAGAGCTCGTTTCATGAGCTGATGTCTTGAGGACGCTTCTTCGGGCATTCGGTGGGACTTAAAGTAGTCTGTGAAGACTTCCCTCCAGTCCTCGGCCTTCTCATGGTCTTTTATTTGTAGGGCCGTCTGCTCAGTCGCTCCCTTTTCTTCGTGGGATTCCGGAGATATTTCCGTTGGGGCGAGCACCCGACGGCTTTGTACCACGATTCTTACATCATCGAGGTTTTCGTCAGCCAGTTCTTTAGCGGGTTTAGCTAACGCGTCTGCTTTGCTATTTTCCGCACGTGGTATACTTTCCAAAGTGTAGGAGGGAATTTGGGTCAATAGTTGTTGCACCATTTCGCCGTATTTCACCAACTCCGGTTTGCACGTTTGGTAGTCACCGTTTACTTGACTAACGACCAGTTGAGAATCCCCGTACACGAGGAGATTTTCGATTCCCATGTCGATGGCGATCTCGAGGCCTGCTATCAGAGCTTCGTATTCAGCTTCATTGTTCGTCCTTGATTCCGTTAAGGAGAAAGCAAAGCGCATTATCCCTCCTTGTGGAGTTACGAAGGTGAGGCCTACCCCCGATTTGATCATTGGGATACCTTGTTTGCGCTTCTTTACGGAGGACGCTCCATCGAAATAGAGTTCCCATCGGGTATTACCGCCGCCAATCGCATCAAATGCATGCTCGTCCGGCAAATCGCAGTTCAGAGGAGAACCGGCAGGTACTGGATGCTCAGCGAGGAAGTCGGCAATGGCCTGGCCTTTCACTGCCTTAAGAGGTCGATACGTTATTGAGAACTCCATCAGGAGTAGAGCCCATTTAGCGAGTCGACCCGTCAATATAGCCTTTGACATCAGATATTTAAGAGGGTCCACCTTCGAGATGAGACGGACTTCATGTGCCAACGCATAGTGCCTGAGCTTTGTTATCACGAAGATTAACGCCAAGCAATGTTTTTCAATGGGAGAGTAATTGCTTTCTGCCCCCAGTAGAACTCGACTTAAGTAGTAGAGTGCTCTCTCTTTTCCCTGATCGTTCTCTTGTGCCCATAATGCGCCTAAAGAACCTTCGAGGGCGGTTGTATAAAGAATGAGGGGTTTTCCCTTGACCGGCGCAGCCAACACCGGAGGGTTCTGCAGGTACTGCTTGATCTCGTCTAGTGCACCTTGGCATTTGTGATCCCAAATGAATGGAGTTTCCTTTTTCATCAGGTGGCTGTAAGGACGACATTTGCCTGAAAGATTAGCGATAAACCGCCGGATGTATGCGAGCTTCCCTTGGAGAGACCGCAACTGTTTGAGGGTTCTTGGCGGAGGCATTTCCATGATCGCCTTGATCTTAGATGGATCTATTTCGATACCTCGATACCGGATGATGAATCCCAGGAATTTACCCGAGGAGACTCCAAACGCACATTTGAGGGGATTCATCTTCAAATTATATTGCCGAAGGCGTTGAAATACAGTCTCCAGATGCTTTAAATGTTCTTCGTATGACATGCTCTTTACTACAAGGTCATCGATATAGCACTCGACGATGTCATGTATGAGGTCGTCGAAGATTTTTGTCATGGCCCTTTGATAGGTAGCGCCGGCGTTCTTTAGCCCAAAGGGCATAACCCTGTAGCAGAATATACCCAAAGGGGTCCGGAAAGCGGTGTGCTTCTGGTCTTCGGGATGCATCTTTATCTGATTGTATCCTGACGAACCGTCCATAAAGGAGAAAACCTCGTGAGTGGACGTGTTATCTATCATTAGTTCGGTTACTGGTACTGGGAAATCTTCCTTCGGGCAGGCTTTATTGAGATCCCTGAAATCCACGCATATGCACACCGTCCCATTCTTCTTCATTACCGGGACGATGTTGGCGATCCAATCGGGATATTGGACTTCTTGGATAAATCCAGAATCGATCAGCTTTTTGACTTCGGCGTTGATGCTCATTTCAAGCTCGAGTCGCATCCTTCTTGGCGCCTGCTTGACTGGCTTGATATCTGGGGATATTGCTAATTTATGCACAGCAATCTCCGGATCTAATCCTGGCATCTCGGAGTAGTTTCACGCGAAGCAGTCTTTATGCCGTAGAAGCACGTCCTTTAACGCAGCCACCCTTCCTTCAGATAGTAGCTCGCTGACAAATGTCGGTCGCGGATCATCTGCCGATCCCAACTCAATCTTCTTGAGGTCATCTGCAGTAGTATGTATACCATCTTCCAGTTCTTTCGGAGCTGGCGGAAATTCTGAGATCTCCTCATCATTACTGTTCTCAAAGCACCAGGGAAGGTCATCCATGTTCTTGGGCTCTTTTTTTAATATCGTAATCATATAACAGGTGCGAATCCGCTTCCAGGACTGAGATGGATCTGATTTTGCTTTTGCGGCTTTGGGTTCGTGCTTTTGTGGCGGCGTTACCCTCCAACCGTTGGATAAAGCGAATCTGTCCTGTTGGTACTGGTCCTCGACCCAGTTCTTGAAGGTGAAGCAGTCTTCGGTAGGATGTCCTATGGCTCGGTGATAAGAGCAATAGCTCAGATGAGAAGCCTTGTTAGCTTGCTCAGGGTGTCTAGACTCTGGAAGCGCGATCATTTGATGTTTTATAGCGAGCTTGAGTAACCTCTCCGTCTTGTCTCGGGGGAAGGAGTACGCTCGACTCATCTTCTTCATGAGGGACAAATCCGAGCCACGCAATACCCGATTATGTAACCCTCTAATCCTGCGTCGTTGTTGTCGGCTCCTCTTTTCGCTTCTTGATTTATTTCCATCTCTGCGTCGGGCTTTTCGTACAACGGGTTGACAAGGATGAGCATCTTTGTCTTTTGCAGCTTGTTGAAATAGACGTTGCGTCCTGGCCTTCTCGTAGATGGCCATCTCGCGGTTGTGGTCTTCCCGAGCTTTCTGACCCACTTTCCTGATAGGCTTGTCCATTCGTTCTTCAAACGACGGACTCGGCACTTCAATCGCGGGGTCTAGTTTTGATGAGGGGTTGGCATCTCCTGACAGGGCGTCCTCTTCTTCATCAAAGGTATGTATAGCGTAGCTGCTGTGGGCTCGTTCCCGTTTTCCGGTTCTCGTGTATCCAAGCCCAAGTGTTTCCATTTTCCCGTTGGGCAATTTGCGTTGAGTCCCAGGGACATCCCAAATCCTGTCGTAGAACCGAGCTTGTCGAACAGTCTGTTTTAAGGGTATTCCTTGGCTCTTCAATAGCCTTTTTAGTCCATTGGTGTAATATCGGGGCAAACGGATGGGTTGGAGCCTGTCGAGTGTAGCGTCCGCGCCATGCCATATCTCTTTCTCCACTCTCGTCTCTGTGGATTGGTAGAATAGGATTACCTTTTCACCTTTTCGCCTGGGAGGGACGTAAAACGTCTGCAGGTCCTGCACATTGTAAGCTTGAAGTGTGTCGAGATCCTTGTAGTGTTCTCGCGGCACCATGGTGATTTGCAAACTCTGATCATCGCTAGGGGGTATTTGTATTGACGGCCGATTGGAGAACACGACATTGACCTCATCTTCCGAGTCACTTCCGAAGACCAACATAGGGGCGGACGTCCCCGGGTTGTTGCGTTGAGATGGCCCAGCATAAACTATCTTTTCCTCTTCTTCGGTATCGCTCCCGAAAACAGGGATGATGGCGGCGGCTTTGTTCTCCGGGTTGCGACACCTTTCTGTATCCTCGAAATCTGGCAAAAAGTACTTCGCATCTTCATATTTGCGGACTTCATTCACTGAAAATGGGTTCAATTCACCTGTTACGGTATACTCGAAACCATCCTTAAAGTACTTCATACACTGATGTTGTGTAGAAGGGATGATGTTGTACTCGTGTAGCCAAGGACGACCGAGCAAGGCGCTGTAGCATGTCTTGGCGTCAATGACATGGAATTTGATGTCTGTGACGAGAAGTCCAAAGCGTAATGTTAGTATCACGGATCCGAGAGTCCGTGACGATTGTGAATCGAAACCGGGGATAGTAATTTTGTCACCAGCGAGGTGTTGCACACTCATGCAGATTTCATTCAACACCCGAACATTAAGGAGATTGACGGAGGATCCATTATCCACCAAGATCTTGCCTATCTTGATATCATGGCTGTATCCAGAGACATATAGGGGACTATTGTGGTCGCACGTCCCGAGAAGGAGGTCTTCGTCACCGAAAGTGATGTCGACCGTATGCACTTCCTCGAGTTCATCCTTCATCCTTTCAGTGGCGAGGAAGGCTTGGAATTGCTCAGGTTCTTGTAACGCCTTAATTAGTGAGTCTCGCGCTTCTTTGGATAATAGGAGGGCATCGAGAATGCTAAGTTGAGAAGGTAGCTTCCTTAGGTGCGCTAGGATATTGTAGTCCACCTTACCCTTCCTGGGAGGGTCTTTGGTAGTCAGTTCTTTCATGACCTGGTCATCTAAAGTGATATCCTCAGTGACCTTTTCCTTTCCCTTATCTTTTCTACTCGCGGGCCCGAGATTCTTTTCTGGGAGTGTGCGATTGCGCAGCTGAATGTTCTCGCAGGCCTCCGATCTCTCCTCTTTCCCTAAAACGGATTCTTTAAAGAGAGGGCCCAGAGCCATTTCTTCATCAGAGTCGCTCCCAAAGGTGAGAATTTGTAACCCTCCGGCGTTAACCATGTAACAGTTGCCAGTAGTTCTGTTGTGCCCATCGACAGTGCTTCTTCGTTCCCGACGGATCTTGCGTTTCATGCGCTTAAAATGTTGCCGATGAGCAACATATCCTTGCCACCATATCTTAAAGGCGTCGCACTCCTTCATGGGGTATGAAATTTTCCGATGATATGCGCAATAATCAGGGTGCCTCTCCACCCCATCGAGCGTGTTTCCTTCCGAGGGTGGTAGCTTCATTCCCATTGACATGGCTTTGGCAAACCTTTTCCTCGTCTTGAATATCTCCTTGTCTACTTCGGATGCCTTTCGATCTGGCGGGGGTAGTTCAACTCTTTCGTTCAGTCGCCTGCATTTGGCTCCTTCCGATGCGGCCATCTCACGCTCCTGATCTGCTTTACTCTTTAAACGAATCTCGTCTAGAAAGGCATTGATCATTTCATCTGTTGGCCACACACGCTCTGGTTCAGGCTCTGTCCCCAGTTTCTTAGTGCCAGGAGTTTTCTCATCATCGGTAAACGAGTGGGAGATTACGTTACAACTCGCCACATATCCTTCGGATTCATCCGACGAGCTCTCTCCACCATCTCCCTCTTGAAAGATGTGGTTAAGGAACTCTTGCAGTGTGACAGGAGTTCGCGCCTTTTGATTGTACTCTTCCAGCGCGTCGATTTGCTTCTGCAAGTTCGTGTGCTCATCTCCAAACTTCACGGGCTTCTTGGATTTCTTCTTCTTTTTCTTCGAAGATTTTGACGGTTGGGCGTGAGTATTTGGGCCCTTATCGCGAGTCTTCGTAGTTGGCCGGGGCTTCAGCATCCCTTCGATAATTTGAGGTTGAAGAGGGTCCTTCCATTTGATCGCAGGGCACGCATGAAGGTCTCTCAGCATTCTTTTGGTTTTAGTTGATAGCACGACCTCCCATGGAGCTTCTTCAATAAAGGAGCAGGTTGCCCCCGGTGTATCTGCTTTCTTAGGAGTATGCGGTTGTGGTGGGTTCACTTTCCACTTTTCGGACAGTACAAACTTCCCCTGGAGGTATTGATCTTCAATCCATCCTTTGAAGACGAAGCAATCTTCAATCGGATGACTTACCGTTTGATGGTAAGGGCAATAGTTAGGGTTATTCACCTCAGTGGGTTGCGACGGTCGTCTTGGACTTGGTAGGTTTATAAGTCTGTTGCGTACTGCCAGCTCGAATAACCGTTTCGTCTTGTCTCGTGGGAACGAGTAGGGACGCTTCATCTTCTCATTATAATACCGGCGTCTTTCTTCCAATTGATCTGTCGGCTTCGGGGCGTTAGGTTGCTGCTGGGCATTCGCGACGAAGGTTGCCCTTCCTTTACCCTTGTCATTCTGAGGTTCTGAATTCGGGGGAGGTGGTCTATGACCCATCTGGTCCATCTGAGCCAACTTGTCGATTAGAGCCTGGAATGTGGTTGGCTTAAAGAACATCATAAACTGGGAGATAGTTGCGTGAGGGTCTAGGGTTCCCACGAACATGCCCACTGCGGGTGCTTCCTCGATGCGTTGTTCACATCTCGACCACAAATTCCGCCAGCGTATGGCATACTGGACCCAGGTTTCGCCTGGTTTCACCCTGGCGTTAATCAGTGCTGTTATTGGAGTGCGTTCGCTGGCACTTGCGAATCGTTGAGTGAATAGCAGCTCCATTTCAGCGAACGTCTTGATAGAATCGTTCGGGAGTTCCGAATACCATTCGAACGTTGTTTCTGATAAGCTGCCCACGAACTGGCAAAGCAGCAGTTTATCATCACCGCCGGTGTTACCACAAAGGGCCCGGAACTGGGCAACATGTTGATGGGGATTGCCGGTCCCCTTATACACGTGGAATTTTGGTATTGTATAGCCCGGCGGGTATTTGATTTGGTCGTACCAGCTTGGATACGGCCGGCCCGTCTTTACGATTTGACCAGCTGCCTCAGTCGCATGATGAACCCGGATTTGCTGGGCTATATAGTCGACCAAATCAGCTTTAGAGATTGTCTCTTCTTTGGCCGTTGAGAGGGCCGGTGGTGGATTTGACGTTTCTCCTCGGTCGTCTTCAAGAACGATTGGGGGATCCTCGGCGGGTAGGTCCTGCTGGATCATCATTCCTATCATATCTTAGAAGAGAAGGCCCATACGCTGTATGTTGGCTGCTTGTTCAGCAGCCTCTTTGTCCTTCTTCTCCAGTATCCGGCGAAGGAATTCGGCGTCGGTTTCTTCCTCCTGGCGTGCGTCTGAGGACGTTTCTGGGTTTTCTTTTGGCCCGGTAAGTGCGGCCATAGCATTCATCATTTCCTGGAGCTTTTGCTGTTGCTCCTGAGCTTTGGTCACCGACCGTGTAAGCGGTCTATGACCTGTAAACGCACGGCTGTCCTCTTTTCCTGACGCCATGTATACGGTGTGGACCATCATGCCCCCAGACTTAGGGCGTCTGGGCTCAGTGCTTTTAGCTGTCGTTGCAGGCTGGGGGATCTTCTCTGGCTTCCTCCTTTTATGAGCAGTAGAGGTTGAGGAGGCCGTTGAGGTGGGCGTCCAGACAGCCTTTCGTGGTTTAGCCTGGTGACCGGCTTCCGGTTGGGTTTTCAGCTTCTTGTGCTGGCGGGAGAAGTTTGGATCGATCATCGAGTCTCGGGCCTGCCGCCAAACCTTATAGATTTTGGAAGACAGCCGTTGAGGGGATCGGGGATGTTCTGATTTTATTTCCACAACCTTTTTTAGTGGGGGAGGAGACCTCTTCAACACTGCAGTAGGAGAATTCCTTCGCACCTTATTTAGTATCTCGAAACTGTTCCCGGTTGGAACAGCAGCATTAACTTCTGCCATCGGGGCTGATGGAGTTAGCCCGGAGGGGGAGTTGCCCCCAGCCTTCCTTACTCGGCGCCAATGGCGACGTCGAGCGTGTCGAGCGGACGGCGTTGGTTCAGCGGTGAGAATGGCTTCGTCTTGCCCCCTGTGTGGGTGTGGGGTCGCTGCTGGTGTTAGCCTGTCAAAGACCGATGTCCTTTGGGTAGCAGGAGCGGGGGCTGGAGCCGTCAATCTTGTAAAGACCGACTTTTTGGCCAGAGAAGCCGCCTTGGCGATTTCGGGAGTGGGAGCAGGAGCGGCCACTTTCTTAGAAGCGGCCTTTCCTGGGATTGTAGGCCCCATGATGGGTCCACAGGATTTCTGGCCCAATCTAGAGAAGACCGAGGCGCTAATGTTGGGCGACCCGTTGAGAGGAGCCGTGACAGGGATAAGACGATCAAAGACCGACTTCATGGGAGCTTCCTTTGTCAGCACCGGCGCCGCGAAGCTTGTTGGTGGGAGTATAGTCCCAAAGAACAATCCGGTAGTGGCCTGAGTCACCTGGTCCATCGGCATTATGAATAATGAAGCAGCTTGGGGTCCATAGGCTATACGTCCTGGCGAGGCAAAGCGTTGGTCGCAATTGCAGTCTGAGCAGTTGGAGAATTTCGCAGAAGTAGAAGCCATCGATCCTTTGCTTTCTGCAATAAGCAAGACGCCAATTCTTAGTATCTTGAAACCCAAGGGCAACCATTAGCGAACCGCGATTGTTTCGCGAATCACGACACACGAAGTGTGGAGTGGAAAGAGGAAAAGGTCCCACCGGGCGTGCCAGAATCTGTTTCCCTTCGAATGGCGGCGCGACATGACGTCTCGCCTGAGATTCGGGGCAGATGCTAATTGGTGCTATCCGTCCACCTCTCCGAAGATGCCAAGTTGATTTATGGCACCGTGTATCGAAGGTTTAAACGGATGCGGCAGATGTAGCAGACTTCGTCAGATTCCCCCTCGTTTGAGGGTTTTTGATTGTGGGGACGCTCTTCCCTGCAGGCGCAAGCCCCTGCAGTTAATTACGCTACCGCATCGCGGTAACAACTTTCTCCTTCTCCAGATGGTCACTTCGTGTCGTAGGTGTTTATTTTATGCTTTGTTGCCCGTGGATTGTTTACGGAGACCGAGTTATATCGTCGCCCGTAGGGCGTGGACTAGTCCAAATCCGTATTATCTTAGATTTGGGTTTGGGGGTTTGGTTTGAGGATACGTTAGCCATGCTTGAGGCTAAGATCAACTCAAACGTTTGTTAAGGATACGTTAGTCTAACTTGAGACTAAGATCAACTTAACGGGATCGTTTAGATCCGACAAGAGAGCATTTGGGCTCCATTGTTCCAGTTTAGGGACATAGTGGTCCATCGCATGTATGGCCATCGGGACCCGTCACCTCTCTGACGACGTTGAAGGATTACAACGACAGATGTCAGAGGAGTTCAGAGATGTACCCTCGAACCAGGGTTAATTGGGGGGATTCATAGTCCAGTCTGTTAGAAGGTTTAAGGATACGTTAACCATATTTGAGGCTAAGATCAACTTAAACGGGATCGTTTAGATCCGGCAAAAGAGCATGCGTGGCTCTATTGTTCCAGTTTTAGGGACATAGTGGTCCATTGGTAGTTTAAGGACATTGCGGTCCATGGGTAGTTTAAGGACATTGCGGTCCATTGTTAGTTTTAAGACATCTCGGTCAAGGTTAAGGACGTCGTAGTCCATGGGTTTAAGGACCCCACAGTCCGTTGTTAGTTTTAAGACATCTCGGTCAAGGTTAAGGACGTCGTAGTCCATGGGTTTAAGGACCCCACAGTCCGTTGTTAGTTTTAAGACATCTCGGTCAAGTTTAAGGACGTCGTAGTCCATGGGTTTAAAGACCCCACAGTCCGTATCAATGCGTGGTCATCAGGACCCGTCACCTCTTTGAAGACGTTGAGGGATTATAACGCCAAGTATCAAAGGAGTGAAGAGATGTACCCTGGAACCGGAGTGGATTAAATAGTCTTTGGCCCAATTTGGAGTCAAGACCAGTTAATTATGTTATGAGCCCATTAGCCCAGTTAATTACGAATTGAGGACTTATGGCCATTTTGGGCTAAGTCCAATCATGTCTGGAATATTGGCTTCATGTTGGTCCCTTGAAGGAGAGGCTTTACCTCTATCCATTCGGCCAATTGGGCCAGTATCTAGTGTTAAACACTAAAGACCAATCAGTGTTGAACACCGGGAATGAAATTGATAAGTCAGTGTTTAACACTAAAAGATAGTTGGTGTTAAACACCAGCAACAAGGCTTTCAGATTAGTGTTGAACACTAAAACAAACCAGTGTTAAACACTGGCAACAGAAGTCCCAAAATGGTGTTGAACACTAAGGTAATCAGTGTTGAACACTGTAAATAAAGTTCTTTGCTTAGTGTTGAACACTAAGGCCAATCAACATTTTAACACTGAATTCAGGGGTTCCAATTTAGTGTTAAACACTAAGGCAAGAGGGGTCACGTGGCAACACGTGAGAGCGCCCTCCCTTCATTTGTTCTTCTGAGACTATTGCATCTTTTATAGCATCACGTGACGGGCATTCAAGCGCTTGCGTGTTAAAGCTTCTGTCGAGGGTCACCTGGGTCACATGAGGCACTGCCTCAAAGGGGCTTTCTGTAGATCTTTGGGGGGGTCACGTGGTGACACATGATCCTGCCTCTATGTATGTTGTTTAGAAGATCTGTTAATCTTTTCCAGGAATTAAATTCCTCGTAGGGTTGAACCCTGACAATGATTTCAGAGGAATTAAATTCCTACTTCCTTTTGAAGATTTATATTCTGGAATAGAGTTGGACTCTGAATTTTCTGTAGGAATTAAATTCCTTATATACGTGAAGAACTGAATAGGGTTAAACCCTAATAAAAGCTTTAAGGAATTAAACTCCCACTCTCTGTTAAAGAATTATGATTAAGGGAATTAAATTCCCGTTGTTTCAACAGAACTAAGTTCTTAATTAGGGTTAAACCCTGTTTCTTTTGTTCTGAAGGAATTAAATTCCCATGACACAGAGTCAAGCCCTAATTTTATTTTAAAGGAATTAAATTCCTATAGTTCTGTGAGAATTAAATTCTCGTGCTTCCATTCCCTCTCTATGCTTTGGATCTGCATGGCAGGATCTCAACCCATTGAGAATTAAATTCGCAACTTCAAGGGGAGATGTGCACTTTACAGATCCTCTATCAAAGAGAGAAGAAGTAAGTCCTTCTGTTAAACTCTGTTGAGAATTAAATTCTCTTTTCTTTCAATGAAACCTTCCCTTTCTTACCTAGGGTTTTCTTTGCAGAAGATCCAAATTCCTCTAAAGTATCAAGGCTCTCTTCTTTTTCCTCCCCTCTGCACGTATATCTTTTTTTATGTCTCTTGGCTCCTATTTATAGGAGAAGCAGCCGAGTCAATTAGTTTTTGATGAATCTTCCATTGGGAAATTTGATTTGCATCCACCATTCGTTTTGGACCTTTGGATTATTAGGTGAATTTTATTCACCATTGGATTTTAAATCCAGAGATTCTCCTTTGTTATTTCGGTTAGATTTAAAGGGGAAATCTTTCCAAATTCGAGATTTTCCCATAGATAGATGATATTTAATCACCTCTAAATCTTTAATTTAATCAGATGCTTATAATCTTTTTCCTTTGGAAAGATTTAAGTGATCTCTCCTCAGAATTTTATTCTGTTAAAAGATAGGCTTTGAAAGCCGGTCACGTGTGGCCTCGTGACCCTTGGTCACGTGTGGGCACGTGACCCCCTTGGAACGAGCCTTCTTCTTTCTTTCTGCGCTCTGCTTTCTAGTCGCTGCTTAGATGTCACGTGCCACCACGTGACCCCTGGTCACGTGTGAGCACGTGACCCTCGTCTGGGCTCTTTTTCTTGATCTAACCTGAGAACAAGTCTGCTGCTTTTGAGTATCACGTGCCAACACGTGACCCTGGTCACGTGGGAGCACGTGACCTCTTCTGAAGCATTTTCTTGATTTGATCAGGGAACCGGTTTGCCTTTGAAGCCGCTTTTAATTTTCACGTGCCAACACGTGACCCAGGTCACGTGGGAGCACGTGACCCTTTCTGAAGCCCTTTTCTTTGATGTAATCGGGAAGCTGAATTTGCCTTGCCGATGCTTTTAGATGTCACGTGCCAACACGTGACTGCTGGTCACGTGTAAGCACGTGACCCTCTTCTGAAGCCTTTTCCATGAGCTTTTCTGATTTTAAATCAGGAAACATACGGGTCCCAAGAGCTCGCTCGCTCTTACTCCGTGTCCAGTAAACAGAGTCTTTGTCATTTTTCCCATGAGACAAGATTCACAAGTAGCATAAGATTGATATTCGAACGGATTCAAATATCCTTCTCTATGTAACTTAGTTAATCGTGTTTCATTGATGTGACCTAGTCTACAATGCCATAAGAAAGCCTGATTTATTTCTGGAGACTTTCTTTTAAGTGTGTTCTGGACATTGAAAATCTGAGCTTGATTCAATACGTATATATCATCATCTAATATACCGGACCCAATCAGAATTTGATTTAGGTGGATGTGAACTACATCGCTTACGAATGTAAAATCACATCCCTCTCTCGAAAGTGAGGACACTGATATGATATTACAAGTCAAACTAGGTACATACAAACAGTTACGTAGAATCAATATCTGCCCACTTGTCAAACCTATGCGATATTCTCCCACGGATTCAGCGTCCATGCTCATTCTGTTTGCAACTCTGAGAGACAAATCACCTACCCTGATAACTCTACGGTTTCTCAAAGCATGTAATGAATTACAGATATGAGATCCTGATCCGGTATCTAGTACCCAGGAAGTAGAGTTAATTGACAAACAGTTCTCAATTACAAACACACTCGAGGCCGAAACCACAACATGCTTCGTATCCTGGCTACTGGCTTCCAAAGCCCTGCAATCTTTCTGCCAATGCCTGTTCCCATAACAATAGGAACATCCCTCCTTCCCTACACCAAGTCCCGAAACTTTTGCTCTTCCCTTTCCTCCTACTTTACTGACACCTTATATCGGCTTTGTGGAGGTCTTCTTCTTTTCACCCTTTGCTTTCGCCCTGGATGCAAAAGAAGAAGGTCCCCCATTAAGCAGAGCTTGTGTCTCCCTGGTTTCTTTCAGGGTGTAAGTAGAGGGTAGGGACTGTGGAAATAAGTCAGCGCATGATCTGTTTCCCAACGTGGTCTCCAGGTCCGTGAGCTCATCAATATAGCTAGTCATCGTAAGGACGTCATCCCCTACAGATGACCCGACAGCCAACCTCGCTTAAAATAATTCGTTCGAGGTCTCATATCTTGCGATACGAGATTGCTCTCCATATAAATCTTTGTTATGGAGAAAGATGGAAACTAAGTCCATCTTCTAGTGCTGCTTCTGGTATACACCATCAACTGAAGCCAGCACGAGGCACTTGGTATTCGCTTTATCCTTTTCCCTTATCTGACGGATATCCATATCCGCGACGGTGGAAACTGGACCTGGGACGGCGGGATCTTGAGTAGTAATAGGGTGGTCCAGCTTGTCATAGGCAATGGACATCTGGACAGACCTTTGCCAGTCATAAAAGTCAGATTCAGTTAACTTGTTATCTAGATGTAACCTAGTCATGGTCACAAGGTCGCTGCAATGAGAAAGAGAGAAGAAAACACTTTAGCATGATGCTCTTGCAAGTTTAGATTGGTTTTTAGTTTATCTAAACTGGATGACATTGATTGTGCATGTGTATCTTGTTGCATATCTCATTTTCCTTTTGCATATGGACATAGTACTAATGAGACACAACACCATTATTGACTGTTCATGCTACACGAGCACTAATTGTATGTTACACACACCGTCGATAATTGCCATGACACGCACAACCCATATACATATATGATATTGTATCGGTTGGGGACATTGAGACATGATCCTTATTTCCATTGTGTATAAGAGAGATAGCATATACATATGCCTTTCTATAACTACATGCTTACACCTATACATATGTGATATTGTATCGGTTAGGGACATTGAGACATGGATTCTGATTCCCATTGTGCATATGAGATATAGCTAACACATATACATACATGATATTGTATTGGTTAGGGACATTGAGACGTAGGTTCATATTCCATTGTGCATATGAGATATAGCTAACACATATACATACGTGATATTGTATTGGTTAGGCACATTGAGACATGGATTCTGATTTCCATTGTGTATATGAGATATAACTAACACATATACATACGCGATATTGTATTGGTTAGGGACATTGAGACGTGGGTTCATATTCCATTGTGCATATGAGATATAGCTAACACATATACATACGTGATATTGTATTGGTTATGGACATTGAGACGTAGATTCATATTCTATTGTGCATATGAGATATAGTGTACATGTATACCTACATGCTCACACATATGACTTGCTATACCTATATGTTTACACATATACCTATATGGTATTACATCATTATTGATAGGTATATACCCATATCTTGCCATAGCTACATGTATATCATGCACACATACTTACATGTACACCCACTTGCCTTGCTAGAGCTGCATATACCCCTATATGGTATTGTATTGTCATCGACTTGGAGACTTTGATTCTTATGCTATTGCGCATATGAAATGCATCATACATACATGCTTACATATAGATACACATATCTTACTATACCGACATGGTTACACACATACCTTGCTATAGCCACATGTTCACCTTTATATGATGTTGCATTGGACTTTGGAGAAATTGGAAACCGCATGATATGTTTAATAACTTGATGCATTTAAATAGCGGGTTTTCCTTTATATGCTCATATTACCGTTTCATGTTGCATATATTATATTTCATGGATTTCGCATTGAGATATGGATTTCACATGATATTTTCTGGATTTGAGGATCGTGGTATTTTCATGAAATTATGCATTGTTTAAAAACCCAGTTTCTCTTGATATGATGTTTCGATGCGTCCACCATGAGTTTTCTCGGTTCTGAGACTTGTGTTAGATACCACATGCGAGGAGTGGACGGGGCCGTGTGCGGGTATATGGTGGGGCCCGGAGGTACCCCGGGGCAAGAAGATCGCATATGATGGCGATGAGTCCGAGGCAGGGGAGTACCACCTTACCGGTGACAGTATTTGGACTCGGCGGATATCTAGAGGATACCGACCGGAGTTATGAGACGTATGGATACGTGGATTGCGAGTGTTGGAGTTGGGCACTCAGGTTCCGTGAGACGTATGATACGTGGATATGAGGGCCGGTCCTGGTGACAGCGCCTGAGAGATAAGTATTTACGTGTCGATACTGGACACGGGTTTCATGATGTTTCGAGTGTCGATGTTAGACACCCAGGTTCCGTGATTTTGATGTGTCGTTGAGGAACACACACACACACACATATACAGGCATATGTTTTCATGATGTTTTCGGGTATCGATATTGGACACTCAGGTTTCATGAGACTTACAGGATATGAGAGCCGATCTGAGGATGTGGTGCCTTCGGTATTGGGATTTGGAGTGTCATTGATGGACACTAGTTTCTCCACGATGAGGAGTTCCGTGTTGATGATATGTTTTATCCCATACTCAGCATTTATTTGATATGCATTGCTTCATGTATTAGTAGTACCTGATAGAGTACCTTTCATGACTGTTGCATATACATATTGCCATATTATACTATCAGCTTGCATGTGATAGATTATCGCAGTACGTGTATACCAGCGATTACCTGCATATGTTATTTACTATTCACGAGTTGGGAACTCACCCCCGTTGTGCCGCAGTGTTTTGCAGGTGTCCCTCAGAGTGGTAGCGGCATGGCTTCTTCTTATCGTATCATCTTTTGCAGCGGATACTGTTACGACTGACTGTCTGCAGTTTTACTATAGGTGGGTTTTGCGGTTATCCGATGATGCTCATTTGTATATTCGTTGTATCTAGTACTCTCCATCTACTACTTTCATGTATTGACTTAGAGACGAGATGTGAGGATGATATTGTATATTATTTTGTGACTTTGGATATCTTTTATGCTGTTGTCACTTTATATCGTCCATTTTCTTCGCTACGGCGTCGTATATCTGTTGTGGTGGTTGTTTCCGTCTTTGGGCGTGGATTTGCTCCCGTTGGGGATACTTTACTTATATTTTATGTTGTACTTTTTTCGGGGTTTGTTTTACAAAGGAGGTGCTGCCAAATTTTAAAAGAAAGTAAAATTTGGAGTTTAAAGATTTTTACTTGAGATTACCAAAAGTTTTTAACGGTGTTTTTATCACTTACTGCTTTTGATGGTTTAGATTGCTGGGTTTTGGCTTACTTAGATTGAGTTACGTCTGGAGACGTTACGTGGTTTAAGGGCCGTCACATGCCAAATTTCGGGTCGTGACAGGAATATTTGTTCATCACAGAAAACTGCATGTTAATACCCTCATTCATGATCTATTTTGTTATTTATCGGTAATTTTAACCAGTGTCTGCTCAGTAATTACAGATTACATGTGTTCGTGATAAAATACTGGAAACACATTCAAAATCACGGATATATCGTTTGTGAGCCAACACTGCAACCGGAACTGGAAACCGACCGATATTCAAAGAGTTTTTGCTAATAAACAAGTGCACACACATTTTGGTCCAACACATAGCAAGTGTGCGCTAACTCTTTGATGCATGGACCTAGAGAGGGGGCTGCCTATAGCACACACTAATGATGCAAGGAGAAAATGGGAGGACATGGATAATAAATGCTAAAAGTTTCGATGTGATGTATGGCATCTTGTAAATCTCTGCATGCATCCAAGGCCTCTACAGACAAAACTAGCAGCACCATAGCGATATGGGGGAACACACATGACCACAAATCCAACATGAGCCCAAGAACCATCGACAGGACTGGCCACATACTCATTTTGGCCGAGCAGGCCAGTCCCCTTGCCCCAAAGTGCCCCAGTTTTCTACAGCCCCTCCTTTGCTGCCACATCATCTTAATTTTATTACTTGTTTATTTTTCTTTGGTGCCTATAAAAGCAGAACCAGTGAGCAAGAGAAGGCCTCTCTCTCATTCTGTCATATAGTATACATTTTGTCAGTTTCTTTGTTTTTGGTTTAAGCTTGAGTGATGAGTGGGCTATAACTTAGTTTTTTCTTCTTCTTCCCTCTTAAAGCTTTCTTTGGAGAGTTTCATTAAGGAGGTTGAACAAGTAACCAAAATCTTGTATCTCTTTCTCAAGTGTTAATAATATTGTTTGCTTTCTTTTATTACTTGCTTTCTTTCCTTATTTGTTTTTCTTTTTATCATGTTTAGCTAATTCTATTTGGTTGTGGTAATGGTGAGGAAGTAAGATGAAAGGTTTTGCCTCCTCTTCCTCTTGTTAATATTTAATGTGCTGAACTATATGATTCTAACTTAAACATTGTTTATGTATTGATGTGATATGGTATTTTGAAACATGGTTACTTTGTAATCTCCTCATATACCATATTCACTCGCTTTCCCCATTTTAATGTTTAAGTTAAAATCAATTTAGTGTTAAGGTTGCTAGGTTTGGATATCGTATTTTGTGATAAAGTGTTTGACAATCTCTTAGTTTCATATACGATATACCATCACAAACACCTAGCAAACTCAACACTAAAACCATTTGCTCTCACTCACTAATTGTGTTTTTGATATTGTGGTATACTTGCTAACCCTTGTGTTTAGTGTTGATACCCCAAGTTTGGACATACAACGGCAAGTGAACAAAACGGACTGGTTCGTGTTTGCGGAGAATATCGGAATTTGACGACTTGTGTCTCGCAACCGCTTCGACAAGTCGTGCTTCATGCCCGGATCAACGTGAGAACGGACAACTCATGAACAAGGTAACGTCGAAGAAATCGTCGCGATTCGACCTTCCGAGCCAAATCCGCAACCATTTCTTCCTTAGCTTCTTTCTTTGTTTTCCTTGTTTTCGTATTTTATATTTTTTGTGACAAAACCAACCATTCGTTAATTTGTTGAATCTTAAATCACAAGACCCAATACACAATTCTCTGCGGATCGATCCGTACTTGCCGGTTTGCTACAACGCGCCGTGCACTTGTGGTTTATAAATAGTAAAACGAGAACGATCTCGCATGCGCATTCCGTTTCATTAATTTTATATCCGTTTCCAAAACATACGCGTTTGCGCTCGCGGGTGAATTCCCAACAATAATATTTCCAACAATTAGAAAAATAATTCGATGCTTGCAGTCATTGTGCCAATCCTTGCCAATCCCTCTGTACTCCTATTAGTCAAGAAAGAATATCCATATCTTACTAGTTGGGGATAGCTTGGTTGGTATACCTTTTCATTCCAAAATAAGAGATCGATGGTTCGATTTTAGACCGGCATCATGATCAGCTCGTACATCCATAGAAACCAGATGTGTCTTTGGCCTCTTCCAGCAGCATATGAAGCCAATCATTTCTAACTTGACATTTCTAACTTGACATCCCTATTTAACATTTATGTGCTGCCTCTAATGCATGAATGTAGATTAGCCATGTGATCATTGTAAATTTCACTGGTGTGTACTGAAATGTACATACAAAAATTACTTAAAAGCAGAGCATATGTTATCGATAGTGATCTTGTTCTCTCCTCTTTTTCATTTTCATTTTTTTGGATGGGTAGCACCTAAGGGTTTCAAAGTGTGTTTAATGAGAGGTGATGCAAACAGGACGGAGATATGATAAATATGGACTATAATTCAGATCATGTCAGGGTAAAAAACCCGAATAACAAAGATTAACTGCAAATCAAGAAACTCTCAACATCTCTAATATAGACTTGAGATTTGCAGATTGAAAAGCAATGTTAATATTCAGGAGAGAAAAATCTACCTATTTTTTAAAATTTTATTTTATATGAAACGATCAAAGTCCAAGGACCGCTCCCCTCGAGTAGCAAGGCCCACCACCACCACCACCACCATAACCTCCATCAGATCCACCACCATAACGGCCTACGCCGCCGCCATCACATCGCTAACCACCATATCCGCCCCCGTCATGGCGTTCACGGGACTAGGCCTCGTTCAAGGTGATGCTCCTCCCGTCGAGGTTCTGTCCGTTCATCCTCTCGACCGCGTCCCTCATCGATTGCTATTTGGAATTGAGAGCGATTATTGGAATTGAAAAATTAAATTGTTTGGGAACGTGGCTTTTTGTTGAGGGGTATTATTCTCAGAGCATTTGAAGCGGTTAGGAAACGGTTGCAGAAATTAATTAATGATATTACTTGACATATATTTTTTTTGGGATATTGGTTTGGCAATTTTGGGTATTGAACTTTGGTAAATCCTTGCCTTTTTATCTTGATTTATTTTTACTTGTTGGGTTATTAATCTGACCTTATTCATGGGTGGTGACAGGATCCATGGGTGGTTTTCAATTTATATTCAAACTCCATTTTTTTTGAGTTACACTTCTAATATAATAATTATTTTTAAATGGTGTACATAATAAAAAGGAGGTGAGAATAGAAAAAGGATTACCAAAAAAATAAGGCTTACCAGAAGTAAGCATGCTTCAATTACTTCGGCTGGTTGTTTGCAGGGAAGTGGAGTTTAGAAGTTATTTCAAGATGGTGATGTGGATTTTATTTGGCATAGTTACTTTTAAAATTTTCTTCCCCTCATTTATGATGGGAAGTAACCATGTAGAACAAAGAACAAGAAAAAAATAATTATTTAATGCTTCTCTTTATTACTTTCAATAGATAATAATTTATTATTATTTAAAACGTAATTTTTTGGTTTGTTTTGTTTAAGAAAGAACATAGAAAGTTGTTTCATTTTTGCTTCCATTTTAAAAAAATTTACAAACAAACGCTTGAAGTGAGGTTTAAGTTTACTTCCATGTCATGTTTTTTGGAAGTTACTTCAAGATTTCTTTCGGCACTTCCGTTACTTCCGGACAACCAAACGGACCCTCAGAAGAGAGGGCATTCCGAAGATTAGTGCCATGTTCTTTTCAACCAAAACTGGCATCTGTAGTAAAAACAATTGACTCAAAAATAAATAAAAATTCCATTTCAAGCATTCAGGTTGTAATTAGATAATTCTCAAATGGAAGCATTACACAAATCGAATCGGGGGGATACCTGATGGAGGCTGTGATCTTCTTCAGATGTTATCCTCCATCAATCCTGTGACGGCGGTTTTTGACGGTTGAGATTTGGTTTGGGAATTGTTGAGCATGTGGATCTCAATGGATTGGCATTGACGCCGAGCTATTTGCAATAGAAGTCCCGGGATGGGTGACCACCGTAGGACCCTCCGACGATCAAATTAGTGCTGAGAAATAGGTGCAGAGTAACGGTGTATTGGAAATGTTTTTGAGTTGCCTGAGTCATCTGAGAGAGGGGTTTATATAGTGGTCGCGTGAAGCGAGCAGGCGCGAGATCGTCGCCGTCAGTTACGCCCCTGCGTTATCCTCGCATTAATGGCGGGATACGCCCATTATTGGTGGGGACGCGCTAGCGTGAGACGCGGAACATGGGGAGGCGGATATCTCGTCCTGGCCAGATACGCGGAGCCGTTGCGGGGACGCTTGGGTTCCACACTCTCGGTTGATCGGGAAAGCCGAGGAAGCTCGGCCTGTCAGATTGCTCGGAGACGAGCAGTGAGGCCGAGGAAGCTCGGCATGTCAGATGGCTCGAAGACGAGCAGTGATGCCGAGAAGGCTCGGCCTGTCAGATGGCTCGGAGATGAGCAAGGAGACCGAGGAAGCTCGGCCTGACAAATGGCTCGGAGATGAGCAAGGAGACTGAGGAAGTTCGAAGACGGGCTGTTGGTAGTTTGCTAGGTGAAGCTGGAAAGTACTTAGGGAGGTCTTCTGAAAGGTCGGACACTTCCTCGAGACGAGGTCCCGAGGAATGCCCCTAATGCAACTCATTTATTCCACCTCCGTAGCTTTCGGGACATGTCATCCGCCACGTGTCGTAATCTGAGGAAATACCACTTGTGAGCATCATCATTAGCCCCCCACTCTTATTCCGGCCTATTTATGGGTCGGGTTGAAAGTGGACTGCTCGGTTTTTCTTCAGCTTGGTTTGGCGCCGAGAATCAGAATGTGGATCGCCCAAGAACGACATGGCATTTGGCGGTTGCGTCGTTTCGATCTTTAGGCCCACATGTCGTCTCGTCGTGCGCCTAAGTTTTCGCGCGTATCTCCAATGGCGTCAACGGATCAGTGAAATGATTGTGCTTTAAAGAGGGGGCGCCGTTTCAGTCGATTCGTCAGTTGGGAGATGGGCCACATGTCAGACGTCGGTTGGCGGGCGAGACAGGCTGTCTTTGACTCCTGTCACCGAAGGGACGTCCCCAATGGTCGACCGCTACGTGGAGCTTCAACTGCTGCTTGGGCGCGACGTTTCATTTTGGCAGGAACCAATCTGGGCCGTAGGATGTTCTCTTTTGGGGTGTATAAATAGGAGGGGACCATCCTAGGGCCAACACTTTGCTCTAATTCTCTTTCATTATTGAAAATTGCTTGGCGCTCCATTCCTTATTCAACGACTCTGTTTTTAAAGTACAAAATTTTTTTAAATCAATGTACGGAATAGAGATTTGTAAGCCTGAGTACAAGTTATAAATTTAAATTATTTTAGAACAGCAAGAAATAGCTTGTAGCTCACCGGTAAAGCCTTGCACTGCTGTGACGTAGCCACTGTTTTCGAACCCCCCAGCCATATATTATTTTTAATGATTTTTCTTTTAAACTTTTTGAAAGCCCAAAAGTTTACACGTGCAATATACGTAAAAATAAAAAGACTCAGAAATCAAACATGTGGAAATTATTATATGAACAGACCCCGACACAATCCAGACCCCACCCTCACCCAATCGACCGGGGAAGGAGTCTCTGGGGTCAGCGCCGCCGGGCTTACCCATAGGTAATGCCCTCATCTTTTGAACCCTAACTCTTGGCTTTCCCCCCACTACTCCTCTTCTATTTGAATTTCCTGCAAATTAACAGAGGATTAAAATCATCATTAAACCAATGTTTTAAATCATTTTAATTCTCATTTTTAATTCCCTAAATTATAATTCTATCATATAAATACCATCCCATACCCTGGCCCTCTCCATTCTGAAATCCATTGTCAAAACTCTCAATTTTTTCCAAATCAAAGAAGTGTACAAGTTGAGTTAGCCCAAGGTCAAGTTCCGGCGACAATTCGGGACAATTCCGGCGACACCGTGACTCCACGAATCCATCAAATTGTTCCTATATCTCATCTCTTTCTTTTCATCCAGTAAGTTCCCTAATTTCTCCTCTCTTTCCTATTCAAAAAGTTCTCTTTTCAAAACTCGTCGGTAGTGGAGTTATTCCGACATCCGATTCTAAAATTGTTAAAAACACAACTTTTCTTAATAACCAAATATCCATATTATTATATCTTGTTTAGTAATCTTAAAACAAACTTTGAAAACAAGTTTCGTCATAAAATTCATTGCTATGCAACTTTTGTTACACTTTTACGTTTAAATACCACAAACTTTACATACGACATCTTGTATCATATTTACTTGTATTACCTTTAGAAAAATCTCACGAGGTAATGGCCTACCTCTCACAACATACATCTTGACATAACACGATTGCTTGAAAATAATATTTTTGGGACAAATACGAATTTACATCAAAATACCATAAACTAATAAAAACCGTATTCTTTAAATTTGTATTATTTACATTCCTTGCAATTAAGCCTCTACAACCCATTTTGGGAAACCCGATCGGAATGGTGTGGGTTATCGCATACCCTCGGGATTAGTAGATCGAGATGAAGACCTCCTCACGGAGCATCCGATCTCGATGGAATTTTTAATACAATTTTTAAGAATAATGCGATTTTCTATTTAATAAATAAATCCTATTTTTAATAATTATATATATATATATATTATCAAAACATTTATTTTATATTTATAATAAATTCCATGTTTTCTAAACACAAGAATTACAAATTTCATGAATATACCATTAACAATCCATACAAGTCAATTTACACTAAAATACCATGTGCTATTCAATTTAGTTTTATATTCACTAGAATACCTCATCATATAAAAAATTACATCCATGAAAACTCTAAATACGATAAATAAATACTTGAGAATTTCTTTTAAAGTATACTAAAACTATTTTTCATAAAACAGGCTTAAGTTATATTAATTTACAATAAGGACCCTAGTATATATAGGTTTAAGCGGGACTAATTCTCTTGAGTCTCAGGGAGCCGAAGAAAGTGGGTGCTTGCCTATTTAAGGTAGAAAACTAAAACAGGGTTATCAATGGAAATTAGCTTGGAAAAAATCACAAATCCTGCTGTTCATATGCAGCAGTTACCGATAACTCCAAACCTAATTCAGGAATCAAATTCTGTTTAAGTGTCTGACTCAGATAGAGTCTCAGTCTAAATTAAATACAATCCCTACATAAATACAATTCAAATATAACTCCAATACAACATAAATCCATATATACTGGAACTTGAACATGAATACAAGAATACTATCCAATATCAACAGGACTCGACTGGACCGAACCATGGATATATATTGACTTGACTACATAACTATCCGTTTACATCCTATTCCATTTACATGAACAATTTATACCATGGTCTCGGCAAGTCTTAAATCTACAAATCATTAAAATCAATACAAAATACATTACGGGGTTTTAAAGGGGTAGACTGGTACGGAATGTGTTAAAAGTGGCACGATGATGGTCACATTTATACACCTAACCTGAATATCCGTTGCCGTTGTCCCGTGGGTTTTGACGGGCCTTGTACTCCTTATAGCTTAGTCCACGGAGCAAGTTGGACACCTCTCGTATACACTGACACATTCTGTACCAAGCTACAAACAACTGCTTTAACATAACAAACACAACTAAATAAAATTTACCCGTTCTATTCTCTGTCTATTCTTCTTTATCTTTTAGGACTTACCGAGCAATTGTTCGTTGACGACATTCCTATTTCTTATTTCTCTGGAATGTTTTTAGGAGGACCCGACTCTCTGAAGATCGAGCCCAGCCATGACGATTTGGAGTAGTTCATTGAGGACCCATAGCTCTAGTTCACTTGTATATACTTTTACTTTCAGTTCATACCATTGTTTAGGCATTGCTTTCCAGTATTGTAATTACTTTTCAGTGTATTGTAAAGAATGTTGAATCAATAAAAGTTGATATTTATTTATATCACTTATCATTTCTTGTGTACATTCATTATATTGCTTATTTATGCTTAGCGTGTTTACTTTTGAGTAAATACGTCGCGGGCCTCGCCACATCTCCTACCCGTACACTGGGAAGCGGGACGTGACACCTTAGATCGGATCCTCTATTGATTTTTCCTAGGTGAGTCCCTTCCTTAGAGTCAGATTAGATGTCTTCATCCGAATAGTCTGTCACTCCCCACCCCCAATATAGAGAGTATTGTCTGAAAGTCGATCCTAGCACCACCATGAGGTTTTAGTAGCATTAAGCATGCCAAATTATAATTTTTATCAGGTGCTAAGTTAAATTATACAAGATCTTTGCTAGAATATTAGGGTTTGCTATAAAACCATTAAGAAGGGAAGGAGGTTATACCAACGTAGATCGAGTCCTTCACTTCACATGCTCCGTGTAGTAGCCCTGCGACTCCACTAGGCACCACTTGAGGCTTTGGACGAACTTCCTCCGATGACCTTCGTGCCGAAGATGATCCACGCGAAGTCCCTCCAACTCAAGCTACCTTTACACTAAACTCTTTAGCGTAATAAACACGCTACACTCGATCGCTAGTCAAGTGTAGGATGGTGAAATAGGGGATGTTAAAAGCTCATAAGTTTGTGTTTAAACTTCATGGTTCACATCACATGTGAGGGTTGAAGCTTGAACTATAGCAATTGAGGAAGAAGAAGAAGTTAGAGAGCAACCATGGGAGCAACTCAAGAAAATGGCTAAGTGTTAAAAATGAAGTAGAATGAATGGCAACTTTTGGCCCCTCACTCATTCAAGAATGAAATTTTGCAATATAAAATTACAACCATGCCTGAATAGTGAGTCAAGATGAATAAACAAATATAAATCCCATACTTGCAACCATGCTCTCATTTTCCACCTCATTTCTATTTTTCTCAAAAATAGAAATTCAAGCCATGCTTCATTATATATATATATATATATATATATATATATATTAATGTATATATTATGAAGAATAACTAGTGAGCTAATGATATTAGTTAAGATATAATTATATCACATATAATATTATTAAATCAACACTTGATTTAATAATCCGGTTATATCACATATGACCTACTAATATTATTTATCTGTATATCACATTATCAAATCAACACTTGATTCGACAATCTGGTTATATCACATATAACCGAACCAATAATAGATAACTGACAGATTACAATACGGTATCGCATACACTTATTTAATCAGGCCCACACACATATCACATATGTGTCCTACTTCGTGTTGCTTGAACCAGGGAACTTCTGTGTGGGACTCTAAAGACTCGTCAATACGCCAGCAGTAGGTGATGATCACATCAGTCACCTACAAGTCGTTGGCGGTACTAGCTGGATGTAACGGCTACCCAGGTATTGAGCCATATGAAGATCAACAAGAAAGCTCATCCATAGTCTCCATGAAGCCTACCAGTAACACTACCGTACAGTCAGGTCTCTTCGTCTGATATGTCGCATATCATGTCTAGGGGTGGTAAACGTCAGTCCCCAGTAACGTGATAAGTCATGCTGATGTCTGGCCTATAACGGTTCGAGAAACTACTGATAACACTTATTAGTAAATCTCGGCAGCAGCCCTGGTCAGGGACTTCTAGTTATAGCCAATCGAGCATAGAGCAACATCAACCCCTAATCTGGGAGAGACGAAACCCCTCCTATCGCTCATTGCCTCCATGCGACTCGGGACTGTACCCAAATCCACCTATTTTCACGTCTCCTTTGAGCATGGTAGGGAGGAAATCAAAGCACGGTAGGAGCCGCATAAGACTCTATGATGATCTCGGGTCTACAGACTAACCCGTACCAGTGTCACCAGAGGACTGCGATAGGTATACTAACACATAGGAGTCCTCGGCGAGTCCTATTTAGTGTACCCATTCTTCAATGAGCACATGTGTGCAATCTTTGATGTCACACACCAATGGTTGTGGGATAACCATATCCTTCTAAGAGACAAGAAACGTACACACTAGTCTATTCTGGAATATCGATACCCTAGTCTCGATATTCTCTCGACCAAACTGATTAAAGGATGTACTTTTGGACCACCCTGGCCCCACTAGTATGATTTCATCATAATCCTGGTAGTCAAGTACATATCCTAAGGGCTTTATCAACATATAAGAGACAGACAGTATAAAAACCAGTCTACATGTTAAGATAAAGGTAACCTGATAGCATATTATCATGTCGAGCAAGAAAGTCCTCTATACATATGTCCAAGCATCCACTATATCATCAATAATGGCCTTTAGGGCATACATATTCCTAACAATCTCCTATTTGCACTAAGGCCAGTTGTTGTAGTATCTCATATCCAACGTCCTAAAAGTCTCTCGAATAGCATTTGGGGGATGTCCTCGGTGAGTGGATCTGCTGTGTTATCCTCTGTGTCAACTCTCCTGACCTCGATCTCCCGGAGATCAACTATCTCCCTGATCAGGTGATACTGTCTAAGTATATGTCTGGATCACTGACGGGACCGGGGTTCCTAGGCCAAAACCACAGCTCCATTGTCATCCCAATACACAGGTATTGGATGATCAATGGTAGGAACCTAGTTCATCTCATGAACTCTATTCATCCAGACAACCTCTTTGGAAGCATCGTTGGTAGAGATGTAATTAGCCTCTATCAACGAGTCTGCTACGGTATATAGCTTAGAACCCTTCCAACATACCGCCCCTCCACTGAGGGTAAAGACAAAACCCAAGACTGACTTTCGGTCATCCTTATCACTCTGGAAGCTCGAATCGGTAAAGGACTCCATCTGGAGTTCACCGCTACCATACACCAAGAACGTCTCTTTAGTCATTCTCAAGCACTTAAGAATGTTCTTCAGCTGTCCAGTGGTTTTCCCAAAAATCTTTCCGATACTTATTCACTACACCTAATGAGTAAGCTACATCCGGTCTGGTACATAACATCGCATACATGATTGACCCGTCTTCCAAAGCATAGGATATCCCTTATATGCAAGCCCTCTCCAAATTAGTCTCGAGAGACATCTCTTTGGAGAGAGTGATTCCTTAACAAGCGGGTACATTACCACGCTTAGAATCATCCATACTAAAACTCTTTAGCATGGTGTCTAGGTACCTGGATTGGGACAATCCCAAATCCATTTATATCTATCTCTATAGATCTATATCCCCAGGATGTAGGAGACATCAGTTAGATCTTTCATGAGATAAAGAGGTGCTTGACCGAGTGTAGCATAGGAACACCCTTTCCTATCAAGAGTATGTCATCCGCGTACAATACGAGGAAGGCAACCATACTCTCTACAACCTTCTTATTTATACATGGTTCATCTACTTTTATGATTAAGTCAAACTCTTTGACAGCTTCATTAAAACAGATGCTCCATCTCCGCGATGCCTGCTTTAACCCATAAATGGATTTAAGCAGCTTGCACATGCTTCCGCTGCTCCCACTGTCTACGAAGCCCTCTGGAAGTGTCATATACACGCTCTCTTCTAAATCACCATTTAGAAAAGCGGTTTTGACGTGCAGTCTGCCAGATATCATAGTCATGGTATGCAGCAATGGCAAGTAGGATCATGATGGACTTAAGCTTAACGACAAGCCTAGTTTTGAAAGTCTCAAGTTTTCCATCTACACCAAATTATCTTTCTCAAAGATTCTCTTGCTCCCGATGGGTTTTTACCCATTCAAGAGCAACATCCAAAGTCAATACTTTGTTGGTGTACATGGATTCTATCTCAGATCGCATAACATCCAGCCATTTCACATATTCTCCACTTGTGATGGCCTGCTCGAAACTAGTTGGGTCATCTTCTACATGATGCAATCCTTGCTCTCACCGTCTACGAGAAAACCGCAGTATCTCTCAGGTAGATGAGGAACCCAGCTAGATCTGCGGAGTGGCTGCAGTTCGTCGGGGACTATTGAATCCTCCGGTTCCACCAAATCGTCAGTTATAGTCTGTATTGCTGGAACTTCTTCCGGTTCTACCTCTTTACCACTAATTTCTTTGACAAGAAATTCCTTTTCTAAAAAGGTGGCATGTCGAGAAATAAAACATCTTTTGTTCCTCTGTGTGGTAGAAGATACACCCTCGCGAATGGTTGGGATATCTTACAAACTTGCACAGAACTGACCTTGCCTCGAGCTTGTCCGGATTTTGCTTTTCAACATAGGCCGGACAACCCCATATCTTAACTCGTTTAAGAAACGGTCTCTTCCCATTCCATATCTCATATGGAGTGGTAAGCAACGGATTTGATCGGAACTCTATTCAATAGGTATGCATCTTCTTAAGTGCATGTCCCTGAAAAGAAATAGACAACTCAGCAGTACTCATCATAGAGCGCACAATATCTCATAGGGTGCAATTCCTCCACCTCGATATACCGTTGTGTTGTAGTGTATACGGAGGAGTAAACTGAGAGAGAATCTCATTCTCTTTTAAATAGTCTCGGAATTCCATGCTCAAGTATTCTTCTCTCCGATCATATCGAAGGATTTGAATACTTTTACCCATCTGGTTCTCAACTTCGTACTTATATTCCTTGAAATTCTCAAAAGATTCAGATTGGTGTTTCAACAGGAACACATGTCCGTATCTTGAGAGAACATCGGTGAATGTTATAAAGTACGTGGAACCATCCCTGGCATGTATAGAATAGGACAGCATACATCACCATGTATCTGTCCAAGAGTTCAATAGCTCTTTCTCTGTTTCCAGTAAATGGAGATTTGGTCACCTAGTTTTTGAGACATGACTGGAAAATTTCATAAGATGTAAATTCGAACGGATTCAAACATGCATCCTTATGGAACTTTAGCTAGTCTTGTTTCATCGATATGACCCAGTCTACAATGCCACAAGAAGACTTCGTTCATTTCTGAACTGTTTCTCTTGTTTGTGTTCTGTACGTTTAGAACTGTAGCTTGATTCAGAACGTGTACACTGTTATACAACATACCTTACCCAATCAACACTTGATTTAGGAAAACACTCACAATATTATTCGTACGAAATAACAGTCGCTAAAAATCAATGTATTACCTGCTGGTAACACCAGGTGATATCTGCCAACTGCTTTGGCTGCAACAATTGCACCATTCTCTACTACTAGAGATATATCATCCTTTCCCAGTTCTCCACCTGTCTATAACTCATGTAACAAATTACATGTGTGGGATCCTGATCCGGTATCCAATACTCAGGACGTAGAGGTAACTGAGAAACAGTTCTTGATTACGAACACACCCGAAGACAATGCATCAACATACTTATTCTTCGTTTGGGTGGCATGGGAATCCGAATATTCCGCTATTCCTTACTCAGACTTATGACAATCATAAGGTAGAGCGGAATCTAGCCCAGTATAATAAGTAGGTTTGGTCAATACATCCATATTATTATCTTGATTAAGACATTTCATTGGTCGCTATCAAGAGAGAGAGAGAGAAGGGCAATCACTTTGCATGCGCTCTTTGTAAGATTAGATTGGTTATTATCTTATCTAATCAGGATGGCTCCCACTGTTTTTATCAAATCTTCCTTCAAACCCTAAAAGGTAAGATTAGCCGCATTACACCCTACAGGTTCGCCAATCGTTCGGCCAGGCAGGTATCGGTACTCCGTGAGAGGTTCCCCGTGCTTTCGCACGGATCTAATTAAAATAAATCTCGTTTTCCTAGAGGCATAACCCCGTTGACACCTTTCTAGATACCTACTGGATTAGCTAATTGTAAAGTGCAAAATTCTCTCAGGAGTAACTCTTACTCGCAGTGGGCATCGGGATCCAAACTATCACATAGAAGGTATGCGATCTCATTGCAAATTTCAATACCTGAAATTCCAAATAATAGTTTTTACCCCTAGCTTCCTATGACCTTGACTGAGGTCAACAAACCATAGGCAGCTAGTCAAGTTCAACCCGTTCATTTCTTGATTGAATTAAACCCACCTGCACGACCCTTGACGGAGGTCAACAAGGCCGCACGACTACCTTAATCCAATCGCATCACATGCTGGCAGATAAGCACTAATCAGCTACCGCACACTACGCCTTGACAGAGGTCAAAAAACGCAGCACGAATACTAAATAGTACTTATCTGAAATGACGGAGGGCTATGCAGGTTTTTAAGAAAACCATGAGCGTAATGAACTTGATATCGTTGTAGAATCTAGTGATTTTGAAAAGGAGTGTTTTTTAGGCTTTTGCTAGTTTCGCTAAAGAGGTCACTCCCGGTGAAGAGATCTCGGCTCTTTCCTCATCAAATGAGGTGCAGGATATTCAAGAATACCACTATGCAAAGCAAGAACTAGAGAAGCAATCAAAAACAAAACTGAGTGAGTTGTAGCATATGCTAGTTTCGCTAAAGAGATCACTCCCGGTGAAGGGATCTCGGCTCTTTCCTCATCGAATGAGGTGCTGGATATTCATCAAGGAATACCACTATGCAAAGCAAAAATTAGAGCCACCCTTTTTAAAAGTTTGATTCTACAACATCTTTAGGTTTCTTTATTTTCATTAATCACATCAATGAAGTCCTATCATTTAATGTTTCCTAAACATTATAGAAAAGTGAAATGAAAATAGAAAGTACGCTTATGCCATCCGCATTCGCCACTGGGCCCTGTCATGCACCGTTAGGTTACTTAACCACCGGCAGAGCGGGGGCTGGACTAGCACGGGTGCAAAACATAAGCAACATTTATTATATATCATATATATAATAGTACATTCGTCTCACACAGTTATATGATCAACATCACAGAATCAAGCAGCACAAGCAATATATTAAATATTGGATATACTAAGATGTCCGTGTTTTAAATTTAGCCAGTAATGTAAAATACGGATTCTACGGTCGTGATGAATAGCCAAATCCACATCCAAAGACCCCTAAGAGAGCGGCAAGTAACCCTGCCAATTCTAGAGTCAGGAGACCAGGTCTCAACTCCTTGAGATGATCTCCCACTGGACTCTAGAACCCGGTTACTTGTGCTCCCCACCTTAGGTCTATCCTAATGCGGAAAAATAAATAATATACAATAATGGTGACATCATCCTCAACCCGGAAGTGTCCCAATAAAATAATATTACATACATATTTTACATGAATGAAAATAAAAATTCTCATCTCACATAGAACCCCCCGGCTATTCTTTCACGACGATCCAATAAATCATATCAACAGCAACACATGATATCATATCATCAACGTAAGCAAATATGCGTATCCCTAAAAATTGTTGACATAAAGCAACGAGATTGGGATACCCTACATATTATACATACGACCGCAGAAAAGAAAACAGAAAACTATAATAATTAGAATCCGCAATATCCTTAGACATCATAAACCCGGAATATCTCATATTCCGGATTTCATGCCTAACTTATAAAACTTGCATTTTAGTCTCAAATTGAAAACTTTTTTCAATTGGTTGTCGGATAATTCAACAAGATTCCTTACTTAGTGATCGTGTACAATACGCAACCGCGATGGAGTTTTGATTCTGTTTGAAGGATACTCCTTGGCGCCTCAACAGTCTTTTTAATCCGTCTGTGTAGTATATGGGCAAACGGATGGGTTGGAGCCTGTCAAGTGTAGAATCCGCACCATGCCAAATTTCTATCCCCACTTTGGTTTCCCCGTATCGGTAGAATAGGATCGTCTTTTCACCTTTTCTCCTGGGGGGACATAGAATGTCTGCAGTTCTTGCACACTATAAGTTTCCAGTGCATCGAACTCTTTGTAATGCTCTTGCGGAACCATAGCAACTTGCAAACTTTGATCTTCATCAGCGAAGGCTTGTATCGATGGCCGAGCAGAAAATACGGCATTGACCTCATCTTCCGAGTCGCTGCCGAAGACCAAAATAGGGGTGGACGGTCCCGGCTTGTTGCATTGGGGCGACCCTGAATAAACTATTTCTTCTTCCTCCTCGGTATCACTCCCGAAGACCGGAATAGTGGTGATAGCTTTGTTCTTCGGTTTGTGACATCTTTCCGTCTCTTCGAACTCTGGCAGGAAGTACTTGGCATCCTCATATTTGCGGACTTCGTTCACGGAGAATGGGTTTAATTCCCCTGTCACAGTATACTCGAGACCATCCTTGAAATACTTCATACACTGATGTTGTGTAGAAGGGATGATGTTGTACTCGTGTAACCAAGGCCGGCCGAGTAAAGTGTTATAGCAGGTCTTAGCATCAATGACGTGAAATTTAATGTCCGTGACAAGCAACCCAAAGTGCAACGTCACTATCACAAACCCGAGCGTCCGTGATGACTGGGAGTCAAACCCGGAGATAGTGATCTTATCCCGAGCGAGGTGTTGAATGCTCATCCAGATTTCCTTCAACACTCTTACATTGAGGAGGTTAACGGAGGACCCGTTGTCAACCAGGATTTTGCCTATCTTGATATCATGACAGTATCCGGAGACATAAAGGGGGCGGTTATGCTCGCACATCCCGAGGAGGAGATCTTCATCGCTGAAAGTGATATCGGCCGTATGCACTTCTTCCAGCTCGTCCTTCATCTTTTCTTCGGCGAGGAAAGCTTAGAACTGTTCGGGCTCTTGTAATGCCTTGATCAGAGAATCTCTTGCTTCTTTTGATAACAAGAGGGCATCGAGAATGCTTAGCTGCGAAGGTAGCTTCCTCAAGTTTGCCAGAACATTGTAATCCACCTTGTTTTTCTTTGGCGGGTCCTTGGCTGTCAGCTCTTTGACGACTTGATCATCTAGGGTGATATCCTCAGGGACTTTTTCTTTCCCCTTATCTTTTCTATTCGACCCACTGTTCGCGGGCCCAAGATTCTTTTCGGGCAGCGTACGATTGCGCAGTTGAATGTTCTCACAGGTCTTCATTTCTTCCGTTTCGG
The DNA here is from genome assembly GCA_030015575.1 of Agapanthus africanus. Taxonomy (NCBI): domain Eukaryota; kingdom Viridiplantae; phylum Streptophyta; class Magnoliopsida; order Asparagales; family Amaryllidaceae; genus Agapanthus; species Agapanthus africanus. The sequence goes on from JASDDO010000014.1 coordinate 16,656,617, forward strand.
ATGTGAGTTCTTTGAAGAGAGGGCCAAGGGCTATTTCTTCATCAGAATTGCTCCCAAAGGTGAGAACTTGCGATCCCCCAGCGTCGACCATGTGACAGTTTTTGGTAATTCTTTTACGCTCCTCAATCGTATTTCTTTGCTCCCGACGAGTTTTGCGCTTCATTCGCTTGAAATGTTGTCGGTGAGCAACATATCCTTGCCACCAGTTTTTAAAAGCATTGCACTCTTCAGTAGGGTGCGTAATCTTTCGATGATATAGGCAGTAACTAGGATGTATATCCGCTTCATCAGGAGTGTTTCCTTCGGCAGGTGGCAGCTTCATCCCCATTGATATGGATTTGGCGAACATTTTCCTCGTCTTGAATATGCTTTTATTTGTGGCGGATGTACTTTGATCTAGTGGGAATGTTTCGACCCTTTCGTCCAGTCGCCAGCGTTTGTCCTTTTCAAATATGGCCATCTCGCCCTCCCGATCAGCTTTGCTTTTCGAAAGAGCTTCGTTTAGGAATGCATCAATCATTTCGTCTGATGGTCCTGGAAGTTCAGGCTCAGGATCTGCCCCCAGTTTCTCTGCATAAGAAGCTTCTTCATCGTTCATTAACGAGTGAGAGATCACATGGCAGCTTGCCACATAATCTTCAGGCTCATCTGACGAGTCTTCTCCATTGTCATCATCTCCGTCCCCAAGGACGTGGCTGAGAAATTCTTGGAGTGTGACTGGGGTCCGCGCCTTCTGGTTATATTCTTCCAGCGCGTTGATATATTTTTGCAGGTTCGTACGTTCGTCATTAAGCTTCACGGGGTTTTTGGTCTTCTTCTTCTTTTTCGAAGACTTTGATGGCTAGGTGTGAGCACTTTGACTATCATCACCAATTTTTGAAGTTGGGCGCGGTTTCAGCATTCCCTCGATGATCTCGGGTTCCAGTGGATTTTTCCACCTGATCGCCGGGCATGTTTGGAGATCCTTCAGCATTCTTTTCGTCTTGGCTGAAAGAACAACCTCCCATGGAGCTTCTTCTACAAAAGATCCCCGGAGTGTCCGTCTTTTTGAGAGCGTGCGGCTGGGGCGAGCTTACTTTCCAGTTATCGGACAGTGCGAACTTGCCCTGTTGGTATTGGTCTTCGATCCAGCCTTTAAAGACGAAGCAATCTTCAATTGGATGGCTTACCGCTTGGTGGTACGGGAAATAATTGGGACTATTAGTCTCACTGGGTTGCAATGGGCATTTTGGATTCGGCAAATTAATGAGCCTGTTGCGCACCGCTAGCTCGAACAATCTTCTCGTTTTGTCCCAGGGAAACGAATAAGGGCGTTTTATTTTCTCATTATAGTATCGCTGTCTCTCGTCTAGGCGATCCGTTAATTTTGGACCACTGGGCTGCTGTTGAGCATTGGCGACGAAGGTCGCTTTCCCTGTCCCTTTTTCGTTCCGAGGCTCCGGCTTCGAAGAGGAAGGCCTGTGACCCATTTGGTCCATTTGGGCCAGCTTATCAATCAATGACTGGAAAGTGGTCGGCTTGAAAAACATCATGAATTGGGAGATGGTCGCTTGAGGGTCAAGAGTGCCCACGAACATGCCCACCGCGGGCGCTTCTTCGATGCGCTGCTCGCACTTGGACCATAGATTCCGCCATCGTATTGCATATTGCACCCACGTTTCGCCTGGCTTTACCCTAGCGTTAATCAATGCAGTGATCGGGGTGCGCTCACTAGCGCTTGCGAATCTCTGTGTGAATAGCAGCTCCATCTCCGCAAATGTCTTGACAGAGTCATTCGGGAGTTCAGAGTACCATTCGAACGCTATCTCCGACAAGCTGCCGACGAACTGGCGAAGTAGAAGTTTATCATCACCTCCAGTGTTGCCACATAGAGCCCTGAACTGGGCGACATGCTGGTGGGGATTGCCCGTCCCTTTATATACATGGAATTTAGGGATCGTATATCCCGGCGGATATCTTATTTGGTCATACCAGCCAGGATAGGGTCGTCCCGTTTTAACGATATACCCAACCGCTTCATTCGCCTGGTGAGCTCGTATTTGCTGAGCGATGTAATCATCCAGAGCGGCCTTGGAGATAGTCTCCTCCTTAGCTGCTGAAAGAGCTGGAGGAGGGTTCGATGTCTCCCCTCTGTCGTCTTCAATGATAATCGGAGGTTCTTCAGCTGGAGGTTCCGGCTGTAACATCATCCCGGCCATGTCTTGGAACAAAAGAGCCACTTGTTTTATGTTGGCTGCCTGCTGCGCAGCCTCTTTTTCTTTCTTCTCGAGTATTCTTCGGAGGAATTCAGCTTCAGTTTCTTGTTCCTAACCCTGCTCTGAGGTCTCTGGACTTTCTTTCGGCCTAGTGAGCGCGGCCATTGCAGTCAGCATCTCCTGAAGTTTCTGCTGGTATTGTTCGTGAGCCTTCGTTATCGATCGGGTAAGCAGTCGATGACCCGCAGAAGCACGGCTTTCCTCTTTTCCGGAAGCCATATAAATAGTATGCACCACCATGCCCCCAGACTTGGGGCGTTTAGATTCGGTGTCCTTGCAGTTCGTCGCGGACACGGGGGCTTTCTCCGGCCTCCTTCTCTTGTGAGCGGTCGAAGTTGAGGGAGCCGTTGCAGCGGGCACCCAGACGGATGACATCTTCTGTGGTATCTCGGGATGGCTCTTTTCTTGTTGAGCTTTAAGCTTCTTTGGCCGGCGAGAGTAGTCCTGGTCAATTACCGATTCCTGGACCTGTCGCCAGACTTTGTAGATTTTGGAGGACAGCCGTTGAAGGGGCTGCTCCGGCTTCTTTTTCGTAGCATTCTCCACAGGTGGAGGAGATTTCTTCAGCATGGCAGTCGGTGAATTCTTGCGCACCTTATTAAGCAGTTCAAAGCTGTTCCCAGTTGGAACAGCAGCATCGATTTCCACCGTTGGAGCCGGCGGACTCAGTCCGGAAGGGGAATTGCCCCCAGCCTTTCTCACTCGGTGCCAGTGGCAACGTCGAGCATGTCGTGCGATTGGAGTTGGTTCAGCTGTGGGAATGGCTTCGTCATGCCCCTGTCTTGGTGGAGGGTTGTCGCCGGTGTCAGCCTTTTGAAGACTGACGTTTGCCGAGAAGCAGTGTCCAACCTATCGAATACAGAGCTCTGAGCAGAGGTGACTTCGCCTGGAACGGGAGCCGGAACAGCGGCCTTGTGAAGACTGACTTCTTGGCAAAAGAAGCCTCTCCGATGATTTCATCCGCTTGAGCCGGGATGGCTATCCACTTTAGGCTGGCTGCTTCAGGTATCGCGGGCTTCTTCATGGGCCCGTTGGAGTTTTGGCCCATTCTGTCAAAGGCTGAGGCGTTGGAGCTGGACGACCCGTTGAGAGGGGCCGCAGTAGTTGTGAGTCGATCAAAGACCGACTTCTTTGGGGCTTCTTGCGACAATAATGGGGCATTGAAGCTCATCGGTGAGATCATAGTCCTAAAGAACATCCCAGTGGTAGCCTGAGTTACTTGCTCCACTGGCATCTTGAAAAGGGAGGCCGCTTGGGGCCCATAGGTTACACCTCCAGATGAGGCGGAACGGGAGTTGCAGTTGCAGCTGGAGCATTTAGAGGCCATTGATGTACTTTTTTCTGCACGAGAGCAAAACCAAATCTTAGTACCTCGAACTCGAGGGAAACCATATCAAACTGCGATTTGTTCGCGAACACGACACACGAAGTGTGGAGTAGAAAGAGGAAAATGTCCCACCGGGCGTGCCAGAATCTGTTCCCCTCCGAAACATAGAGACGCGACCGCGCAAGTCCGTCTTGCCTGAATTTGGGGACAGATGCTAATTGGTGCTATCCGTCCACCTCTCCGAAAATGCCAAGTTGATTTATGGCACCATGTATCGAAGGTTTAAACGGATGCGACCGATGTAGCAGACTTCGTCAGATTGCCCCTCATTTGAGGGGGTTTTGATTGTGGGGACGCTCTTCCCTACAGGCGCAAGCCCTTGCAGTTAATTACACTACCGCATAACGGTAACCATTTTTTTCTTCTTCAGATGGTCACTTTGTGTCGTGAGTGTTTGTTTTGTTTTTGGTTGCCCGTGGATTGTATACGGAGACTAATTTATGTTGTCGTCTGTAGGGCGTAGATTAGTCCAAATCTGTATTTTCTTAGATTTGGGTTTGGGGGTTGGGTTTAAGGATACGTTAGTCTAATTTCAGACTAAGATGAACTTAACGGGATCGTTTAGATCCAACAAAAGAGCATTCGAGCTCTATTGTTTAGTTTAGAGACATTGCGGTCGATTAACAGTTTAGAGACAAGGTGGTCCATCGTTAGTTTAAGGATGTTTCGGTCCAAATGTTAGTTTAAGGACATCTCGGTCCAATATTAGTTTAAGGACATCTCGGTCCATGGGTTTTAAAAGGACCCCACGGTCCGAAATTAAGGACATCATAGTCCATGGGCTTAAGGACCCCACAGTTCAGTTTAAAGACGTCATAGTCAATGAAACGTATGGTTGTCGGGACCCATCACCTCTCTGAAGACGTTGAAGGATTACAACGACATGTATCAGAGGGGTTCAAAGATGTACCCTTGAACCAATTTTGGTTGGGATCTGTAGTCCGATTGGGACTAAGGTCTGTTAAAAGATTTATGAGCATATGGGCTCAGTTAATCTGAATTAAGGACTTATGGCCAGTTTTGGGCTAAGTCCAATCAAGTTAAAATGTTTAACATTTATTCTTGGGTTGGTGAGCCTTTATTGGGCTTGGCCCTTTCGATGATGCTTGTAACAACCCTAATTTTCCTATACACTTTTCTATACAATTTTTTTAAATTTTTTTTAAAAATCCATAAAGAAGTATTTTAACCTGTGCACAATATATATAAGTAATTATTTTGTTTTTAAATAAATCCCTTTTTAGTGTACATAAAACTTTTTAAAATTAAAGTATACTTGGGGTATTTAATTTTGCTGTTACCACTTTAACTAGTTATTTTCCCACAATAATTACAAGAAGGAGCTTGTAGCTCATTGGTAACACCTTGCACTGCTGAACCAAGTCATCAGAGTTCAAATCCCATGCCCCACATTATTTTTGTATTTATTTTATTTTAATTTCTTTTGGAAGTCAACAGTCAAAAGGCCATAACTCACAAAATATGTACTGGACAGGAAAAAGTAAATATACCAAATTATACCCCAGGAAAATCCACAGCCACTGGAACCCTGACTCGGCCCGACTCGGCGCCGGCCGGCGAATCGGCCGACTCGGTCCGGCGCCGCCAGCCGGACTTGGCCGGACGACCGAGTCACCAACAGAGAAAAGTTGGCTCTGGACTTGCTCAACCCTCCTGCACACTTATTATCCCTGGATCGGTTACCTATTGCCCAATAAATCCCTTTTACTACAAGGTTTAATGATTTTTTAATGATTTTATATATTTTTATATATTTTTTTTTATTAAAAACCCTAACCCTAGCCTAACCCTATATAAACCCCCCAAACCCTCTACTCTCTCATCACTTTTTCTAAGTCCACTCTCCCAAAATTCCAAGAGAACTTGGTACGTTAGAAAACGAGCGAAAGGCGAAGCGCTGACGAAATCGACGGCGAAATTCCGGTGATCGTGCTAGGACCTCTTCACGACGTTTCGACGCACCGGTAAACCCTCTACCTCCCTCTCACTCTCTAGCGTTGTCCAAACCCGTAAGTCCCCCTTTTCTATCCTTCTTTTCTTTCATTAAAATACGAACTTAAAAACCCGACGGAAATCGGAACAAACCGATTTCCGATTCGGTTTTCTATCAAATCTCACTTATCACTAATTCCATAATGCTTAAACATCTTCATGTTGACTACTAATCACTTAAAAATTAATTTGAACAAGTTTTCACACATGAAATGATACATTTTGCAATATATCGTATTCTTTCACTTAAATACCACCATATTTAGTTTATCACATTTAACCCTTTAACATTGTTATACCTTAAAGTAGATCATGAGGTAATGACCTACCTCCTCACACACTCATATGTAATCATAACACGCTACCTTGAAAATTTAGAATACGACAAAACAAGATTTTACATTAAAATACCATTTTCTTTATAAAACCTTTTCTAAAAGTTTTAGGTTGATACATTTTAAAACAATATCTTTTAATAAGAAATACGATAAGTTGTGGACATCGATCGTTTATCTAAACCTGAGTTTGTGGTGTCTAGGCAAGTGTGTCTAAGGCGAGTGGTTACTTAATTAGGGCCTCTACTTGTAGTGGAGAGCCTCCCACTCACCTGGCACTTATCTGGCCGCAATTGGCGGTGAAGAGGCGATTTGAGGCTTCTAATGACTTATCGTTTAAACCATTTAGAAATAGGCTAGTTGGCTTAGGAAACCCTAGAATCTAAAATACGGAAATTTACACCCTTTTACAAATAAATACCTTATCTTTATAAAACCATTTTCTAAATGAGTAGTATTTATTAAATTTTTGCAAAGCGCCACTACAACCCACCTTTGGGGAACCCATTGGGGATAGTACGGTTTATCGTGCACCCTCGGACTTAGTAGTGTGAGATTCAAACCTCCGCAAGGAGCATTCGGTCTCAAAAGATTTAAAATACGACATTTAAGAAAAATGAGATTTTTGGAAAATAAAATATTTATTAAAAATTATTCTTGTATAAACATATGTATATTTATCATTTAAACACCTATTTTATTATAAGATAAAGTTTCCACCCTTTCCTAAAAATTACAAGATTAAAAGTTACATTAAAATACCATGAATTTCAAATAAATCAATATTACAAATTAATACCTATATTTATGTAATTAGGATATTTTCACTAAAAATAAGACAAAATAAAATCACACTCATTATAACTATAAAGACGAATAATAAATACTTGAGGTGTATCTTGAAAACTATACAAAAGTATTTTTACATAAAACCCCCTCAAGTTTTATAAATTACAATAATGACCCTAACAAATATAGAACTTCGACTTACATTTCTTTTAGTCTGACTCGGGTTTGAGTCTGATTATTTCTGACTTGAATATGATTCAAGTCAATCTATATTCTTTAATATTCCAACTCAATATGAATACATGAATCCCAGAATCCAGTTAACAATCTATTCAACTTGACTGAATCAAACCATGGATATACATCCATTATTCCATTTACCTGATTATGCAGTTACAATCTGTTTACTGATATCATGGTTTTGGTCGGTCATCCAAGTTATACAATACAATACAACAATACAATCAAAACACTACGGGGTTTAAGAGGTAGATTGGTACGGAAGATGTTAAAAGTGGCACGAGACGGTCAGACTTAAGATACCTAACATGAATCCAATTGCCGTTGTTCCGGGCCTTCTAACGGAGCCTTGTACTCTATTTTTCGTTTGCCCTGGTCTCTAGCACATAGAGACCCCTCTCGTATATACTGGCATTCTTCTGTACCAAGCTACAAACAACAGCGTTAATACAACATTACAACAAATAGTATACAACTTTAAAAGATACCTCTTATTCTGTCTTTTCTAATTCTTCCTTATCTTTGGGACTTACCGAGCGACCTGTTCGCTGACGACATTCTATTTCTTTCTTCTTTGAATGTCGTCGGGTGCTTTGGACCCGGCAGAGATCGAGCCCACTAGTGAAGACTTGGATCGGTTTCACAAAGACCCCGAGATCTAGACATTGTACCTTGTTCTATTCAGTATTTTCATTTCCTGTTATGCCATTGTTTAGGCATCGCTTTTCATTTCAGCTGTATTTACTTTTCATGCATTGTACAAAAGAATGTTATGAATAAAGTTATTGTTATTTCTATATCTCTTGTCTCTTGTGATTTACTTTTATATTGCTTAGATACGCTTAGCGTATGTACTTCTAAGTATATACGTAGCGGACCTCATCGCGTCCCTTCGCCGTACACCGGGAAGCGGGGCGTGACAGGTTTTGTTGGTGTCCCATGCAGGTCAGAGCTGTATGAATCCCTATCATGCAGTTCTGGTCTGCGTGAACAACCTAAGCAATATAACACAAGAACCAGCAACTAAAACATTCTTTACAATTCATGTTTCTTGAATCTTACAAATTTCTATTCCTTGAATCTTATCATTTCATGTATTTGAATCTGTCCTAACCCAAAATTTTCTTCAAGATTATGGATTCCCCGAACAACACCAACACCAACGTCAACAACACACCTCCAGCACTACCTCTCGCACCAGCTGTTCCTGCACCACCCACCGAGCAAACAGTGCTACTTGAGGCGATTCGCAGCCTTCTCGAGGGACGACAACAACTCCTGAACCGTTCTGAGATCGACGCTCCAGGGGTAAAGCAATTCAGGGCTTTGCACCCCAAGCAGTTCTCTGGTAAAGGAAGCCCACTTGAAGCTGAGGAATGGGCACAAAGTATCGAAGATGATCTGGCAGCAGCACAAGTGCCAGACATAGCTTGGGTCCATGTGGCGAAGCTACAGCTCACGGATAATGCTCGCAACTGGTGGAAGGCGGAAGAAAGCCGTCCGGTACAGCCTATTGAATGGAAGACTTTTCGTGAGAAGTTCGACGTGAAATACTTCCCTGTGGCTGCCAAGTTTTCCATGGAGCAGCAGTTCATTCATCTGCAACAGGGTTCGATGTGGGACAAATCAGTAGATGAATATGAAGCTGGATTCACCATGTTAAGCCGATTCGCGGCACACTTGATTCCGACGGACGAGATCAGAGCCCGTCGCTTTCAACAAGGACTGGACACGGAGATTCAGGCTGCTCTAGCCACGGGAAAATTTCTGACTCATGAATATGCTTTGGAAGCTGCCCGCAGTTATGAAGCGGTGATAAAAGCAAGGGGCAGACCTCCATCTGCCGGTTTGAAACGCCCTGCTACTTAAATGGCAGGAGGAGCCTCTCCAAGGCCATCGTTTGAACCCAGGAGACCAGAAGAAAATAATAACCAGTCAAGTCCAGAGATCTGCTACTACTGCAGAAGAAAGGGACACTTGTGGAAGGACTGTAGGCGCGCAAAAGGGTTGTGTCTAATTTGTGGCGCATCCAACCACGGAATTGGAAACTGTCCTTACAATAACAACTCAACTCACACATCCACCAACTATCCGCAGCGGCCAGCTATCCAGGCTCCTGCACCTCGTCATGCACTACCTGCTCCACCATCTGCACAGCCTACTCGCCAATTTCAATAAGCAATGAGGGACATGCCTAGAGGGCAGAGAAATAGGCCCCAAAAGCAGAATGTGCCTCCAGCTAGAAGGAATGTATCACGGCGGCAGGCATTCACATTAGAAGCCGTAGAAGCCAAGACTGTAGGTCAAAGTAACAACGGTAAGCCTTTTTCACCCTTGTATCCCTTTGTCATTTTTATACACTATCTATACTACAGTCATCAGACTTTCCTTGAAACTGTTACACTTTCCTTTTTCAAATTTCGAGGACGAAATTTTTTTTAAGGAGGGTAGAATGTAACAACCCTAATTTTCCTATACACTTTTCTATACAAATTTTTTAAAAAAAATTTTAAAAATCCATAAAGAAGTATTTTAACCCGAGCATAATATATATATAAGTAATTATTTTGTTTTTAAATAAATCCATTTTTAGTGTACATAAAACTGTTTTAAAATTAAAGCATACTTGGGGTATTTAATGTTGCTGTTACCACTTTAAATAGTTATTTTCCCACAATAATTATAAGAAGGAGCTTGTGGCTCATTGGTAACACCTTGCACTGCTGAACCAAGTCACCAGAGTTCAAATCCCATGCCCCACATTATTTTTGTATTTATTTTATTTTAATTTCTTTTGGAAGTTAACAGTCAAAAGGCCATAACTCACAAAATATGTACTGGACAGGAAAAAGTAAATATACCAAATTATACCCCAGGAAAATCCCCGGCCACTGGAATCCTGACTCGGCCCGACTCGGCACCGCCGACCGGCGAATCGGCCGACTCGGTCTGGCGCCGCCGGCCGGACTTGGCGAGTCACCAACAGAGAAAAGTTGGCTCTGGACTTGGTCAACCATCCTGCACACTTATTATCCCTGGATCGGTTACCTATTGCCCAATAAATCCCTTTTACTACAAGGTTTAATGATTTTTTAATGATTTTATATATTTTTATATATTTTTTTATTAAAAACCCTAACCCTAGCCCAACCCTATATAAACCCCCCATACCCTCTACTCTCTCATCACTTTTTCTAAGTCCACTCTCCTAAAATTCTAAGAGAACTTGGTACGTTAGAAAACGAGCGCAAGGCGAAGCGCTGACGAAATCGACGACGAAATTCCGGTGATCGTGCTAGGACCTCTTCACGACGTTTCGACGCACCGGCAAACCCTCCACCTCCCTCTCACTCTCTAGCGTTGTCCAAACCCGTAAGTCCCCCTTTTCTATCCTTCTTTTCTTTCTTTAAAATACGAACTTAAAAACCCGACGGAAATCGGAACAAACCGATTTCCGATTCGGTTTTCTATCAAATCTCACTTATCACTAATTCCATAATGCTCAAATATCTTCACGTTGACTACTAATCACTTAAAAATTAATTTGAACAATTTTTCACACATGAAATGATAGCTTTTGCAATATATCGTATTCTTTCACTTAAATACCACCATGTTTAGTTTATCATATTTAACCCTTTAACATTGTTATACCTTAAAGTAGATCACGAGGTAATGACCTACCTCCTCACACACTCATATGTAATCATAACACGCTACCTTGAAAATTTAGAATACGACAAAACAAGATTTTACATTAAAATACCATTTTCTTTATAAAACCTTTTCTAAAAGTTTTAGGTTGATACATTTTAAAACAATATCTTTTAATAAGAAATATGATAAGTTGTGGACATCGATCGTTTATCTAAACCTGACTTTGTGGTGTCTAGGCAAGTGTGTCTAAGCTGAGTGGTTACTTAATTAGGGCCACTACTTGTAGTGGAGAGCCTCCCACTCACCTGGCACTTACCTGGCCGCAATTGGCAGTGAAGAGGAGATTTGAGGCTTCTAATGACTTGTCGTTTAGACCATTTAGAAATAGGCTAGTTGGCTTAGGAAACCCTAGAATCTAAACTACGGAAATTTACACTCTTTTACAAATAAATACCTTATCTTTATAAAACCATTGTCTAAATGACTAGTATTTATTAAATCTTTGCAAAGCGCCATTACAACCCACCTTTAGGGAACCCGTTAGGGATAGTACGGTTTATTGTGCACCCTCGGACTTAGTAGTGTGAGATTTAGACCTCCGCAAGGAGCATTCGGTCTTGAAAGATTTAAAATACGACATTTAAGAAAAATGAGATTTTTGGAAAATAAAATATTTATTAAAAATTATTCTTGTATAAACATATTTATATTTATCATTTAAACACCTATTTTATTATAAGATAAAGTTTCCACCTTTTCCTAAAAATTACAAGATTAAAAGTTACATTAAAATACCATGAATTTCAAATAAATCAATATTACAAATTAATACCTATATTTATGTAATTAGGATATTTTCACTAAAAATAAGACAAAATAAAATCACACTCATTATAACTATAAAGACGAATAATAAATACTTGAGGTGTATCTTGAAAACTATACAAAAGTATTTTTACATAAAACCCCCTCAAGTTTTATAAATTACAATAATGACCCTAACAAATATAGGACTTCGACTTACATTTCTTTTAGTCTGACTCGGGTTTGAGTCTGATTATTTCTGACTTGAATATGATTCAAGTCATTCTAGATTCTTTAATATTCCAACTCAATATGAACACATGAATCCCAGAATCCAGTTAACAATCTATTCAACTTGACTGAATCAAACCATGGATATACATCCATTATTCCATTTACCTGATTATGCAGTTACAATCTGTTTACTGATATCATGGTTTTGGTCGGTCATCCAAGTTATACAATACAATACAACAATACAATCAAAACACTACGGGGTTTAAGAGGTAGATTGGTACGGAAGATGTTAAAAGTGGCACGAGACGGTCAGACTTAAGATACCTAACATGAATCCAATTGCCGTTGTTCCGGGCCTTCTAACGGAGCCTTGTACTCTATTTTTCGTTTGCCCTGGTCTCTAGCACATAGAGACCCCTCTCGTATATACTGGCATTCTTCTGTACCAAGCTACAAACAACAGCGTTAATACAACATTACAACAAATAGTATACAACTTTAAAAGATACCTCTTATTCCGTCTTTTCTAATTCTTCCTTATCTTTGGGACTTACCGAGCGATCTGTTCGTTGACGACATTCTATTTCTTTCTTCTTTGAATGTCGTCAGGTGCTTCGGACCCGGCAGAGATCGAGCCCACTGGTGAAGACTTGGAACGGTTTCACGAAGACCCCGAGATCTAGACATTGTACCTTGTTCTATTCAGTATTTTCATTTCCTGTTATGCCATTGTTTAGGCATCGCTTTTCATTTCAGATGTATTTACTTTTCATGCATTGTACAAAAGAATGTTATTAATAAAGTTGTTGTTATTTGTATATCTCTTGTCTCTTGTGATTTACTTTTATATTGCTTAGATACGCTTAGCGTATGTACTTCTAAGTATATACGTAGCGGACCTCGTCGCGTCCCTTCGCCGTACACCGGGAAGCGGGGCGTGACAATGCTGAGCATTGATTTAGATTCTGACAATGTTTGTCTTTTACTAAATGCTGAGCATTCCTCATAGCTCCGAGCTTAAAGAAAAATTTATGTTCTGTCAGCACGACACATGGTCGCTTGGCGCTTTGCGCCAGTCAAAGAGCGCAGTGCACTTCTGCCGAGTAGCGCACACGTGAGGGACACATGTCGCGCTTGGCGCTAAGCGCCAGTGTTGGGGTAAAAATTTACACCCCGGTTGACCAAGTCAAAATCAAAGTCAACCCCAACCCAGGTGGGCCCAAGCCCAGGTCAAGTGGGCCAATGCCCGGATCGAGCCCGAACATGAAGTGGCCGTCATCCCCCCATGCCAAAATAAATAAATAATTTTGTTGTATTTCTTTTATTTTTATTTTATGAATAAATGTAAGAAAATAGGCATAAAGCCAAATTTTTGTAAAGCCCATGGCTTATGTGCAAAAAAGAAATGGCACATGAGCCATGGGATAGGCAAAATGCCATTTTGAAAAGCCCAAGGGGCTATATGTAAATTGTATAGCCTATAAAGACAAGGATAATGAAAATATCCCAACAACTTTTTCTCTCTCCAAAAATAATTCAGATCTGAGATCTTTCTCCTTCCTCAAGGTTCTAAAACCTTCTCCTTTCTTTTGAATTAAATCAAGAGTTTTACTCTTCCTTTTATAAAACAAAATAGTTTTTCACCACAAAACCCACAAAGGGGAAGTCAGATCTGCCATCAGATCTCAAAAAGAAGAGATTTTTAAAATCTCACATCTCTTGATTTTCAAGATCCTGCCAACAGAGGAGGAAGAAGGAGACCCACCTCCAGAAACCCCACTTTGGGGAAGAACTAGGCTCAAGGAGAGAAGCCCTTCATCAGCTTCAAAATATCCTAGGAGTTTAACTCCTCACACACACACACATACACACAAATAATAAGTGCTCCTTTCTGGGAGTACAACTCCCATTGCAGGGACCAAGTCCCTTCTACCGTTCGAACGCCCACGTGCTGACACGTGGTGCGCTAGCGCTCTTGCGCTCAGAGCGCTAGCGCCCAAAGGGCCCACGTGCTGACACGTGGGGCGCTAGCGCTTTTGCGCTCAGAGCGCCCGCGCCCGAACGCCCACGTGATGACACATGGTGCGCTAGCGCTCTTGCGGTTAGAGCGCTAGCGCCCGAGCGCCCACGTGCTGACACGTGGGGCGCTAGCACCCAAAGTGCTAGCGCCCACGTGCTGACACGTGGTGCGCTAGTGCTCTTGCGCCAAAGTGCTGGCGCCTTTTCCCATGCATCCTTTGGATGCCCTTTCCCTTTAATTTTATTTTATATATATGTATATATACACACACACATAATCTACAACACCATCCCTCTCAAAAAAAATTTGGGCAGGGGCGCTGCCCCGCACCCCGCAAGGGGGCTGCTAGCCCCCTTGAGCCCCAGTCCGCTATCCGGGTAGCGGGACCCCCGTAAAAACTATGCGGGGCCCCTGATATATCCAAAACCCCCTTCAAAACACAACACTGCACGTTGATTTCGCATGACCCGTTTAACCAGTCAATCGGAGGTTCCCTCGCTTCAAAGGCGAGGGGTAATTAACTGCAGCTTAGTCCGCGGCTGCCGGAGATTCGGATCCCAACAATCAATAAACCCCAGCCTACCCTAGGCAGGAGGAATCTGTAATGCGCCTGACAAGCTTGCGCGCATTTCTATCTCAATGGAGTGACGAAAAACACCCTACAGATTCTGGCACGCCCGGTGGGACGAATCTTTCCTCCCATATTTCGGGTTAAACGTTCATGCGAACTCAATCCATATACATATCGATTGCCTATACTGAAATGATGTTTTTTTTCCGTGCAGCAATCAACTTTTGACGATAATGTCTCCCAAGATGAATTCAGCTTCCGACGCGACTCCAATCCCGTACGTGGTCAAGGTCAATGCTCGTGTAGTTCTCCTTTCCAGTCTTAACCGGCAATGGGAGGAGCCACCCCGTCAATTTGGTTCGGTCGTCATCTACCCTGCCGGAAGTGCACATCTAGCAGAAGAATCGTCAAAACAGATGGCCAAGCCGGTCTCAAGGGGAAAGAGGCCGAATGTTGTGGTCGCTAAGGCGCCACAACCGAAACTTAAGACGATGTCTGAACGACTCTCTTGTGCTCCAGCTGGGAGCAAGACCTCCGGTACAAAGGGCAACATCAAACGTTGCGGACGAGCTCAGGTGATGATTCCAACGAACGCACAATCAGTCGTATCTCCAAAGTCCTCCATCGCCCGGTCTACGACGTCTTCCCGAAGAGACGAAGTCTGTCGAGTGCTTAAAAGAGAAAAGTTAAGGCAGAAGCGGCTCAAGTATCGAGCCAACAAGAGGGCCAGGACTCCGGCCAAGTGGAATCTTGTGAGGTTCCAAGAGCAGAGTTACTCCGCGACAATGGCTGAGTCAGCCGTAAAAATCAGCAATTCCTTTGAACCTCTGAAGTTGGTTCAGAAAAATGCCATGACCGCCAGAATCAAGAAGACAGCGGTCCGAACGTCGCTACAAAGAGACATGTCCCGGCCCCAAAAGAAAAAGTATGACACTGTCTCTTCAAAAGTCTATCAGGCGCTCTATGCCGCGCGAAAGTAACGGGGCAAGACCAAAAAGGGAGCATCAACACCATTCAAGAATCCAGCCAGGCCAGCCTCCTTCAATCGACTGCCCATTACCGAAATAGGGGGTCAAGACAGCGATCTGTGAAATCAGCCGCCGATAATAAAAAGACAGCTGGATATTTTAACCATACGGTTTATATGGCGGGCGGGCGCCCCAGCGACAACCTTCGCAGGAAAAGCAAGGATGGGGCAACCACATCCCAAGCCCAATCTGGCTTGAATGTGGTTGCCGCTTCCCAAGAACAGCCGCCTCCGCTGGATGATAAAAACCCTCTTGATGAGGACGATAGGCAGAAGGACCCTTCGGTCTAGGCAGAGTCAAGCTCGGAGAGCGAGGAAGAGCCGACTTTCCGCCCCAGGACCGCGGAGCAAGAGCTGCTCCAAGAGCTTCAGAAACAGCTCAAGAGCAAAGATAAAGAGATGGCCAAGCTCTATTCGAAGATTGACGACTTAACGAACATTGTGATGCAGCTTACGGCTCAAATTGCTCGAGCGCCTCCCAATCAAGCATAAGTCGCTACTCATGAGCTGGATGATGACAATCCGAAGCAGCCGGTGCATGTCCCTTTGGGTCCAAGATTCGTCGAGCCGCACGAAAGCCGACCACATTCCACTTCTGGGGACGCCTTGGCCCCAGATAACACTATCCCGTTGACACAAGATCGGATAATGGATTTGGTCACCAGCAAGGTTAAAACATTGGTGGCCGAAGCCGAAGCTCAGAAAGAGATTGGCAGTAGTGGGAGGCCATATCCCGCACAGTACGATCTGATCGAGTTCCCGAGCGGCTACGCCATTCCTAAGTTCGGAAGATTTGACGGGACGGGAAATGCAAATCAGCACGTCGCTACTTTAAAGCATCGTGCGGAAATACCGGGACAATGATGCGCTCCTTCTTCGTCAGTTTGTCAACAGCCTGACCGGTGTCGCTTTCGACTGGTACGCGAGTATACCAGACGGGTCCGTTATTACCTATGCCCAAATGGAGTCTTTGTTTCGGCAAAGGTTCATGAATGTCAGTGATAAAATCTCCATTGCTGACTTTGTGAGGACCAAGCCGGGGAAGAATGAAAGCAACACCGACTTTATCGCCCGATGGCTTAATCTCGCGGTCAAATGCGAACCGCCGCTGGAGCAGGACCAGTCCGTCAGCCTTCTCATTGGGAACCTCAGCAATTGGATGGTCACATTCTTGTGTACAGCAGGTCTCAAGATGTTTCAAGAGCTAACCAAGAAAGTCCAAATGCTGGAACGCTCAAAGCAAGAGTCTACCCCGGACTCTCAGAGAGACAAGACTTGGAAAAGCAAGCGGGAAGAAAACCGTAGAAGCGGGAGTTCTAGCAGTACCAATGTCTTCAATGCGTCCGACAATGAAGAAAAGCGAAGGGCGGGCGAATCCAAAACCAACTGGTCTCAAAAGCCAATGTTAAGAGGAGAAGGGCCTTCCCTAGAGTAGAAAAAGAACAAGGTTTACTCTTTCAGGAGGGACAAGGTCCGAAAGATATGTAAAGATGCCTTGAACAACGGTCTACAATTGCCAGAGTCGAAAAGACCTCAAGAAGCAAAAATGACCGACAATCCCCTGTATTGCCCGTACCATCGAGTAGTGAGCCATGCGATCGAGAATTGCTATATCTTCAAAGACTGGGTCGAGAAGCAGTACAAGTCTAGAGAGATTGAGTTGTCCAAAAGTGTATTGGTGAACAATCAAGTTGCAACCTCCAACTTTATACAGACAGAAACTGAAGCCTTCTGGGAGCAGACAGCCGAACCCGCTGCCCTGAGAAATGAAACGGACTCATCGCGGCCTCCGTGGAGTACGCACATATATAATAAGACGAAGAAGATGATGAAGCTACTTCAGAAAGAGCCTAGGACGGAATGGGAAGGGCAGAAGAAGCCTACCATTCCAGCTGCCAATGCGGCTCCATCAGGCTCAAAATCCAAAAAGCTAAAAAAGAAGAAAAATGCAGCTCGACGCGAAAAAGAGTCTGCAGGGAGATCGACCATTCAAAAATATATCGATTCTCTCGAAGACTATGAACAGAAGGAAAGAACTCTAATTCAATTGAAAGAGTTCTTCCCTGTAGAAGCAGCGGGAATTCTGGAGGAGTTAGAAGAAGACTCCAATGAAGAGATCCCTATAGTGACCTGCTACGCCATCCATCTGGGCTGCGACTCTGAAAGGGAGTTCTGTTTTCCCGAAGAGGACGAGGAGCTCGCCACAAAGGCCAATCAAATCCAGCTCAAAAGCGGCAGGGCTCTACCGCCAAATCAGGGCAACGCCCTAAAAGGAAAGGAAAAACAAGTGGCCAATGAGGAAGATGGCAGAGAACTGCCTGATGAAAATTCAAGTCCTTTCTCGGTGGACTATAATGTCTTGGCTTATCTCCGGAAGCTTCCGTCTCTCCTGAGCATCTACGATGCCTTGGTCCTATCTAAGGAGCTTAGAGATGTTCTCATTCACGCTCTACAAAACCCCGAGCGGTATCAGGCTCGCTTTGCGGAAATTAATATGAAAGAAGCCCAGTACACTTTGCATGCCGCCACAGTCACGTTTAAGGACGAAGACTTGCTACTGGGAACGGCTGAGCATAATCGGCCGCTTTACGTAACCGGGTACAGCGACGGAGATCGAATTAATCGCATATTGATTGAACCGGGGTCCTCAGTGAACATCATGAACTTGCGAACTCTGAAGAGTTTGTCAATGGATGTCCGGCACCTGTCGAGGGAAAGGATTATCATTCAAGGCTTCAACCAAAATTGCCAGCAAGTTCTGGGGTCCATAGCTCTGCCAATCAAATTTGGGGATCTGCAGACCAAAGTTAAGATATACGTGATTGACGCTGACATGTCTTATAAAATTCTGTTGGGGCGGACGTGGCTCCACGATTACGGCATTATTCCGTCAACTCTCCATCAATGCATGAAGTTAAAAATGGCGAAGAAAGACGCATTGACAGAGACATCCAGCCATTCAGTGTGCATGAAATCCGGTATGAAGATTCTCGGTACTTCATGAACCACCAAAATGCTAAGCCACAACTGACTGAGGATAGAGCGGCCCCAAGACTCAAAAGAAAATCTGAGCCAGCTGTCACTTTCAAAAGCAAAAATGCCCAAGTGCGCCCGCGTTTCTGTAGTGACACTGATGAGTCCGATGCTAGAAGTCCGTTCTTCCGTAAAACTCGCCCTCGTTTCAGTAGCGATACGGACGAATCTGATACTGAAGGCCCATCTAGCAGCAAAGTCCGCCCTCATCCCGGCAGCGACGCTGAAGAGTCGGAGGAAGAGGACCTGCCTTGCAACAGCTGTGCAGATTGGACCCCCATGCAACAGGCGAAACTGCGAGAGACCTTCGAAATTGTAGAAGGGTCCCTAGTTGTCACAAGGGTGCCGGAGCAGATGTGCAAAGAGCTTGACGCATTGTCAGTCTCTACCGTGGACCAGCTGAAAACTTTATACGTTCCCAGGAGGAAAAGTGGACAGAAGGGCATCCTGTTTTATGGGTCAAACCCTGTTGTGCACCCGGACGATTTGTCTGTCGCGTGCCTTCCATATGAGAGCGGCATAAGAGCCGTCCTCAATCCCAGATACTATGCGCCCGAGATGCGGGAATATTTTAAAAAGTGCGGATGCCGGTTATATCAAACGGAGTCCGAAGTAAAGTTTTACGAAGAGTTATGGCATCCACCTCAGGTCCGAGCACTCATCGATGGAAGAATTCCAGATAGACGGGGCATAGGCTTCATTCAACCTGATTCTAAAGCATTATACATGATCCATGTTGGTGAAGCCAGCGAAAGATCAAATGATGATGACGAGATAGCCGAGCCAGAAGAAGCTCCTCAAGAGCTCGAAGATGGCGGATAAGCAACCTTTGACGAGCTAACCGAGATTGACTTAGGAATGCCCGATAATCCAAGGCCGACCTACATCAGCTCACTCTTATCGGAGGAAATGAAAGAGCGGATAATTTCCCTGCTGCATGAGTTCGTCGACTGCTTCGCGTGGACATACAAAGATATGCCTGGTCTTTCCCCTAAAGTGGCCGTGCATAAGCTGGATATATCTCCTGATGCTAAGCCAGTCAAACAAGCTCCTCGAAGAATGAGAATGGAACTGGAGGAAAAGGTCATCGAGGAGACCAAGAAACTCATCGATGTCGGCTTCATCAGGAAAGAGAAAAATGCGGACTGGATCGCATGCATAGTCCCAGTGAAGAAGAAAAATGGGCAGATCCGAGTTTGTGTTGATTTCAGCGACGACTTCCCGCTACCGGTCATGGAAATGATGGTCGATGACACCTCAAATTACGAGTTGTTCACCTTTATGGATGGCTCGTCTGGATATAATCAGATCAAGATGTCGCCTGAGGATGAGAAACACACAGCATTTCGAACCCCGATCGGAATATATTGCTATAAGGTGATACCGTTCGGGCTGAAGAACGCAGGGGCTACATACCAAAGGGCAATGACCAATATCTTTGATGACCTAATTCATAAAGTCGTCGAATGTTATGTTGATGATTTGGTCGTCAAGACTAAAGCCAAGGCCGATCACATCCAAGATCTTAAGACCGTTCTCACCAGACTGAGGGAGTACGACCTGAAAATGAATCCTCTGAAGTGCGCTTTTGGTGTGTCATCGGGAAAATTCCTGGGCTTCATAGTCCGACATCGAGGGATTGAAGTTGACCCATCCAAGATAAAGGCCATCATGGAGATGCCCCCTCCGAAGAATCTGACGTAGCTAAGATCTTTTCAAGGCAAGCTTGCTTATATACGGAGGTTTATCTCAAATTTATCGGGGAGATGTAGGCCCTTCTCAAAGCTCATGAAGAAAGGAGCTCCTTTTATCTGGGATGCCGAATGTCAAGCAACGTTCGAAAGCATCAAACAATACTTGTTGCACCCTCCAGTGCTGGCCGCTCCCATTCCAAATAAACCGCTGATTCTCTACACTGCCGCGCTAGATGAGTCACTCGGTGCGCTCCTTGCCCAGAACTACGAGGAGGGAAAAGAGAATGCCCTCTACTACCTCAGTCGAACTTTAGTCGGGGCGGAACACAACTATTCCCCAATTGAAAAGCAATGCCTGGCTCTGATGTTCGCTGTAAAGAAGCTGAGACACTATCTGCTCGCTCATCGGGTTATGCTGAGCTCTAGGGTCGACCCGCTCAAACACTTAATGACTAAAGCAAGCCTAGTCGGTAGAATGTCCAGATGGGCTGTCATGCTACTTGAATTTGACATAGTTTATACTCCTCAGAAAGCAGTGAAAGGGCAAGCTCTTGCAGACTTCCTCGCTGCTCATCCTATACTAGAAGGGTCGCCGCTAGATTGTGAGTTACCCGACGAACAAGTGCTGCACCTCGAGGAAGATGAGCCATATTGGGAGCTCTACTTCGATGGAGCCTCATCAATAACGACCTCCAGTAAATCAAGCGTCCCGGAGATAAAAGCAGGGATGGGATTGGTGTTCATCATGCTATCAATGAGAACCCTACGACGATCTTTCGCTCTCACCGAGCCTCGAACAAACAATGAGGCTGAGTATGAAGCTCTGATAGCTGGTTTGGAGCTCGCCATAGAAATAGAAATCCTTCGGCTACGGGTTTACGGTGACTCTCATCTTGTCGTCAACCAAGTAAGCGGCGATTATAAGATATACAAACCCGAGTTAGCTCGGTACAGAAGCCGAGTGGTGGAACTCATGGAACGGTTCACTCGTATTGAGCTGATGAGAGTTCCTAGGGCGTTGAATGGAAAAGCTGACATACTCGCTTGCTTAGCCAAGGAGCTGGTTGATCCTGACATGGAAGAAATTCTGATCACAGTCAGGAGCCGGCAAATTCTGCCCTCAGTCTCTCTACGAGAAGAGCAAAGCGCGGAACAGAAGAGCAGTCCCGCCGAAGAAGCTTCGATCGTTTAAGACGAGCCCGATTGGAGAGAATCCTTCATAGAGTACTTCCGATACGACAAGCTGCCGGAAGGAAAATCTGCGAGGGTTCAGCTGAAGAAAAGAGCTCTCCGATACGTGTTTGTAAATGACACGCTATACCGCAGGTCATATGACCAACTCTGGCTCAGGTGCCTGTCATCGGCCGAAGCCCAAAAAGTTATGAAGGAAGTTCACTCAGGCATCTGCGGGGCTCACCAATCTGGCCCCAAGATGCGGCTTCAGATCAAACAGCTTGGGTATTATTGGCCCACTATGATACGGGATTGCAGAGAGCATGCAAAGAAATGTCATATCTGCCAAATCCATGGTGATTTCATTCACAAGCATCCCAATCCATGGCATCCTACGGTGGCGTCGTGGCCCTTCGAGGTCTGGGGCATCGACATTGTTGGCCCAATTGATTCTCCGTCATCCAAAGGCCACCGGTTCATATTGGCTGCAACCGACTACTTCCCAAGGTGGGCTGAACCTGTCCCGCTAAAGAAGTCAAGACAGAAGATATTCTGATGTTCTTCCAGCATAATATTCTATACCGCTTCGGTACACCGAGAAGAATCATATCTGACAACGGGCCTTCTTTCAAGAGCTTCAAAGTCACAAGGTTCGCTACTCAACATAAGATAGACTGGAGATATTCCTCCATCTATAATGCAAGAGCCAACGGGCTAGCCGAAGCCTTCAATAAGACTTTATGCAAGCTCCTGAGGAAAAATACTTCAGCCAACAAGAGAGACTGGAATCTCAAGCTTCATGAGGCGTTGTGGGCATATCGTACCATGCACCGTACTCTAACTCAGTCCACTCCATACTCATTGCTCTTCGGAGTGGAGGCGGTCCTCCCCTTCGAAGTCGAAGTTCCAAGCTTAAGAATGGTCGTTCAGCACGAAATGATGGAGGGGGAAAACGTGCTCCTTCGGCTGGAAGAGCTTGACGCCCTCGAAGAAAAGAGGCTTGCAGTACAGCAAAATCTGGAGCTGTACCGAGCCCAAATATCACGGGCCTATGACAAGATGACCCGTCTCCACGCTTTCAAGAAAGGCGAATTGGTGTTGGTCCTCAAAAGACCGATCATCCCCAATCGACATGCCAAGGGAAAATTCGAGCCAAACTGGGAAGGACCATACGTCATCGAGAAAGTGTTCGACGGAGGATCATACCAACTAATAAGTGCCGAAGGAGAAAGGCACATGCCACCCATCAATGGTCGATATCTTAAGAAATACTACGCGTGAATGCTCCAAGTTGCAGGCGAATTGAGCACACCAGCCCTACGGTCTGGATCATACATCTTACAAAACCGTATACAATCCACGGGCGTAAACGACCCCTATCTCCCCCAAGTCCTGCCGGTGAGACTACTTTTAAAGTCCCACCAGCGACCCAAAAAAAAAGGTATGTCTACAAGCAAAATGGGCACGGATGAAAACCCGAAAGGGCTCCATGAGTAAAAACAGCAGGACTGCCGGTGAGTTTGTGAAAACCCGAAAGGGCGCAAACTCATGAAAAGAGATAAGACACACTCGCAAAGTCCTCTCGACCTTGTGAGGAGAAAATCCTTGCGTGAGATCCTTACGACCCACAAAGGAGCAACACACTTAGGAATCCTCAAGATTCCTAAGGAGAACATACACCTGTGAGATCCTCTCGACTCGTAGGGAGAAAATGCTTTTATGAGACCCTTACGACTCATAAAATTGAAAAGCTTTAGGTGATAGGGACCAAAACCTGTCTCCTAAGCCATCGTTCCCCCAACGGACAACGGCAAATGATGAGTCGCTCCTGGCATTTCGCTTCAGTGTTAGCGGTGCTAATGCCGACCCAAAAAACCAAATCCCAAGTCCTTCCGGGGCAAATGATGAGTTGCTCCTGGCATTATTCCAGTGCAACAATGCTGATGCCAAACAAGATCCAAATTCCTAGTCCCCAAATGGCGAATGATGAGTCGCTCCTGATATCATATTCCAGTGCAGCGATGCAGACGCCAACCAAAATCCAATTTCTCAAAATTCGCCCGGCCCTACGGTTAGTCCCCAAATTGACTGCCGTATACAATCCACAGGCTTAAATAATTCTCAGCATACCCATGCCCCACCACAATCACCAGTCCAGCGGCCGGTCTCCGCCCTTGGAATTATGCTCCATTAGGAAAGACCCACTCATGTGTCCTCACGATATATGAGGAGAACAAACCTTCGTGGGATCCTTACGACTCACAAAGGAAAAACATACTTGGGAGTCCCCACGACTCCTAAGGAGAAAGTGCACCTACGAGATCCTTTCGACTCGTAGGGAGAAAATGCTTTTATGGGACCCTTACGACTCATAAAATTGAAAAGCCTTAGGTGATAAAGACCTAAACCTGTCCCCTAAGCCACCGCTTCCCAACAGGAAAGGGCAAATGATGAATTGCTCCTGGCACGTGTGCTTCAGTGTTAGCAACGCTGATGCCTACCCTAACCCCAAAATTCCAAAACTCCAATCTAATAGACCCCTAAGTCTTTAAACTGTGAACGGATGACCTCTAAGTAGTTAAACTGGAAACGAGGGAGATCCTCTCATGGCAGATGATGATTCGCTCCTGGTACCATATTCCAGTGTAGCGATGCTGATGTCAACCCAAATCACATCAAATCGGCAAGTCAACTTCAACCCTGACACTGCAAGAAGCGGAGAAAGTCAAATCAAGCACCGACTGTCCAAGTCACAAAAAGGGCAGCACCGATCGTCCAAGTCGCAAAAAGGGTAGAACCGACTGTCCACGTCGCAAAAAGGGTAGCAACGACCGTCCACGTCGCAAAAAGGGCAGTACCGACCGTCCACGTCGCAAAAAGGGCAGCACCGACCGTTCAAGTCGCAAAAAGGGCAGAACCGACCGTCCATATTATAAAAAGGGCAGCACCGACCGTTCACGTCGCAAAAAGGGCAGCACCGACCGTCCAAGTCGCAAAAAGAGCAGAACTGACCGTCCACGTCGCAAAAGGGGCAGCACCGACCGTCCACGTCGCAAAAATGGCAGCACCGACCGTCCAAGTCGCAAAAAAGGCAGCACCGACCGTCCAAGTCGCAAAAAAGGCAGCACCGACCGTCACCGACCGTCCAAGTCGCAAAAAGGACAGCACTGACCGTCCAAGTCGCTAAAATGGCAGAACCGACCGTCCAAGTCGCTAAAATGGCAGAACCGACCGTCTAAGTCGCAAAAAGGGCAGCACCGACCGTCCAAGTAGCTAAAATGGCAGAACCGACCGTCCAAGTCGGCAAAAGGGCAGCATCAACCGTCCATGTCGTTAAAAGGGCAATATCGACCGTCCATGTCGTAAAAAGGGCAGTGCCAGCTTCCCAAAAGCGGGAATCAAATCAAGTCGCCTCCACGTAAAAAAAGATCCATCAATTTCATGCACACAACCCATATGTGTGGTGTGCATTTATTGATGGGGGCAATTTGTTGGGGTAAAAATTTACACCCTGGTTGACCAAGTCAAAATCAAAGTCAACCCCAACCCAAGTCAAGTGGGCCAATGCCCGGGTCGAGCCCGAACATGAAGTGGCCGGCCTCTCCCCATGCCAAAATAAATAAATAATTTTGTTGTATTTCTTTTATTTTTATTTTATGAATAAGTATAAGAAAATGGGCATAAAGCCAAATTTTTGTAAAGCCCATGGCTTATGTGCAAAAAAGAAATGGCACATGAGCCATGGGATAGGCAAAATGCCATTTTGAAAAGCCCAAAGGGTTATATGTAAAGTGTATAGCCTATAAAGGAAAGGATAATGAAAATATCCCAACAAATTTTTCTCTCTCCAAAAAGAATTCAGATCTGAGATCTTTCTCCTTCCTCAAGGTTCTAAAACCTTCTCCTTTCTTTTGAATTAAATCAAGAGTTTTACTCTTTCTTTTATAAAACTAAATAGTTTTCACCACAAAACCCACAAAAGGGAACTCAGATCTGCCATCAGATCTTAAAAAGAAGAGATTTTTAAAATCTCACATCTCTTGATCTTCAAGATCCTGCCAACAGAGGAGGAAGAAGGAGACCCACCTCCAGAAACCCCACTTTGGGGAAGAACTAAGGCTCAAGGGGAGAAGCCATTCATCAGCTTCAAAATATCCTAAGAGTTTAACTCCTCATAAACACACACACACACACACACACACACACACACACAAAATAATAAGTGCTCATTTCTGGGAGTACAACTCCCATTACAGAGACCAAGTCCCTTCTGCCGCTCGAACGCCCACGTGCTGACACGTGGTGCGCTTGCGCTCAGAGCGCTAGCGCCCGAGCGCCCACGTGCTGACACGTGGGGCGCTAGCGTCCGTGCGCCTACGTGCTGACACGTGAGGCGCTAGCGCTCAAAGCGCTAGCGCTCTTGCGTTCAGAGCGCTAGCGCCCGAGCGCCCACGTGATGACACGTGGTGCGCTAGCGCTCAAAGCGCTCTTGCACCCAAAGCGCTAGCACCCGAGCGCTCACGTGCTGACACGTGGAGCGCTAGCGCCCGAGCGCCCAAGTGCTGACACGTGGGGCGCTAGCGCTCACAGCGCTAGCGCCCTTGCGCTCACAGCGCTAACGCCTAAAGCGCTAGCGCCCGAGCGCCCACGTGCTGACACGTGGTGCGCGAGCGCTCTTACGCCAAAGCGCTGGCGCTTTTTCCCACGCATCCTTTGGATGCCCTTTCCCTTTTATTTTATTTTATATATATGTATATACACACACACACACATACTCTACAACACCATCCCTCTAAAAAAAATTTTGGGCCGGGGCGCTGCCCCCCACCCCGCAAGGGGGCTGCTAGCCCCCTTGACCCCTAGTCCGCTATCCGGGTAGCGGGACCCCCGTAAAAACTCGGTGGGGCCCCTGATATATCCAAAACCCACTTCAAAACACAACACTGCACGTTGAGTTCGCATGACCAGTCAAACTCGTCAATCGGAGGTTCCCTCGTTTCAAAGGCGAGGGGTAATTAACGGCAGCTTAGTCCACGTCTGCCGGAAATTCGGATCCCTACAATCAATAAACCCCAGCCTACCCTAGGCAGGGGGAATCTGTAATGCACCTGACAAGCGCGTGCGCATTCCCATCTCAATGGGGTGACGAAAAACACCCTACTGCCAGATGATGGGCGCATTGCGCCAGTTTATGAGCTCATTGCGCTATTAGTTTAGTGGCGCACACATGAGTGACACGTGGTGCGCCTGGCGCTGAGCGCCAGCCCATGAGCGCAGTGCGCTATTATAAAGAGCGCAAAGCGCTAATTGTTAGGTGGTGTCTACGTGAAGGACACGTGGCGCGCTCGGCGCTGAGTGCAGTTCAAGAGCGCAGAAGCGCAGTTCAAGAGCGCGAAGCGCAGTTCAAGAGCGCAAATCGCATCTGATCAATTTTATGATCTAAAAGAGACTTTGTCTTAAGATTCCAAGAACAAAAGTTCTTCCTTTATTGAAAGGCTTTGTCTTTGTGGATCTGTGATCCTAAGAGAATTGAATAATTCTCCCCCCTTTTATAACAAGATGTTTATGATCTCTTTTAGATCTATGAAGAGGTAAATTTTCTTCTTCTATTTTATGATGAGATCTTTTGATTTTTTAGTAAAAGACCTTGGTCTTGTAGATCTATGAGCTGTGGGAAAGAAGTAAATTCTTTTTTTTTAATTATGAGATGATTTCATCTCTCTGTTCTTTTTACCTTGAAGAAAAGAAGTTCTTCTATCGAGAGTTTGGCTCTTCTTTCTGAGATTTTCTCAAAGCTTATGGGGGGTTCTTCTCTCTGCTTCTGTATATTTCTCAGACTTGAAGTCTAGGGTCCTTTATATAGGGTAAGTTGGTTTGTTCAATCAGTTAAGGAGATCTTTTCTCCAATTGATTTGGGGAATTTCCCATCGTTGGATCTTTGATCCAAGGGTTTCTGATTTACAGAAGGTAATCTTCTTGTTTTAAACAAGATTGAAAAATCTTCTCATACAGAATTTATTCTGTATTTTGGTGATTTTTAACCACCATTGGATCATTGATCCAACGGTGCTCTGATTTACAGAGCACAGTCTTGTTGTTTGGAAAGATTTTGAGGAATCTTTCCTTAATAGAATTTAATTTTGATTAATTAATGATTTATCATTATTATTAGATCTTTGATCTGACGGTGGAGAGCTTTTAGTTCCAGCGCTAATGCATCCGTGCTTTGCACGTGGCACGCTGCTTAGAGTGCAGCGCACTTAGCGCTAGCGCACCCATACTTTGCACGTGGTGCGCTGCTCAGAGCGCAGCGCTGTTGGCGCTAGCACCCATGTGCTTTGCACATGGTGCGCTGCTTAAGTGCAGCGCCGTTAGCGCTAGCGCACCCGTGCTTTGCACGTGGTGCGCTACTTAAAGTGCAGCGCACCTAGCGCTAGCGCACACGTGCTTTGTACGTGGTGCGATGCCTAGGGCGCAGCGCACTTGGCGTTGCCTCTGAAGCGTTGCTTCATTTAAAAATTTGAATTTTGAACAGAGCTTTACTTTGATTGGGGGAAACAGGCACGCCAACGCTGGGATGAGCACGAGTGAGATCGAGGGCTTGCGCGTGCCTATCCGTCCTTCTGCGGACGTCGTTATCTCGGGGAGGGGGACTGCGGTCTGGTGGGTAGGGCTCGCTGCTCGAACGTGGACGAGGGCATCCACCAGCGATGTGAGCCTGTCTATCCGAGCGGATAAGGCGTTGATCACGTTAGGAGGGAGACGAGCCGCTCTCGCCTTCGTTGTGGTGGCTCGTATTCGGATCATCGCGGTTGTCACTCGCCATCGGGTCAAGAGTGGAAGATCAACTTTAGGGGTGGAGAAGCTTCTGTAGCAGTTCCCGCAGACGGCGTCAACTGATGGAGGCTGTGATTTCCTTCAGATGTTGTCCTCCGTCGATCCTGTGATGGCGGTCTTTGACGGTTGAGATTTGGTTTGGGAGTTGTTGAGCGTGTGGATCTCAATGGGTTGGCGTTGACGCCGAGCTTTTTGCAATAGAAGTCCCGGGATGGGTGACCACCGTAGGACCCTCCGACGAAGTTAGTGCCGAGGAATAGGTGCAGAGTACGGCGTATTGAAAATGATTTCGAGTTATCTGAGTCGTCTGAAAGAGGGGTTTATATCGTGGCCGTGTGGAGCGAGCAGGAGCGAGATCGTCGTCGTTAGTTACGCCCCTGCGTTATCCTCGCATTAATGGCGGGATACGCCTATTAATGGGGGGGGCGCTAGCACGAGGCGCGGAACGTGGGGAGGCGGATCTCTCCCCCTGGCGAGATACACGGAGCCGTTGCGGGGGCACTTGGGTTCCGCGCTCTCGGTTGATCGGGGAAACCGAGGAAGCTCGGCCTGTCAGATTGCTCGGAGATGAGCAGTGAGGCCGAGGAAGCTCGGTCTGTCAGATGGCTCGAAGACGAGCAAGAAGACTGAGGAAGCTCGGAGATGAGCTAATGGTAGTTTGCTAGGTGAAGGCGGAAAGTACTCAGGGAGGTCTCCTGAAAGGTCAGACACTTCCTCGAGACGAGGTCCCGAGGAATGCCTCTGATGCAACTCATTTTTTCCACCTCCGTAGCCTTGGACATGTCATCCGCCACGTGTCGTAATATGAGAAAATATCGCTTTTGAGCATCATCAATACCATTGTTGTTTCCAAAAGACTAGGCTTTTCGAATCTCGCCGGCGACGGCGAAGGGGACGGCCTTGTATGTGCGAGTTGACGTGTCCTCCTCGCCGCCCGATATCTCTGCCCTTTTTTTAAGAGATCGAATCCACAGTTGTTGCTGCAGAATCGGGAGGGAAAGTCTTGGGCCGTGTTTGAAACGATAAAATATTAAAGGTTCAATTGTCAAAAATACCCGTCTCGCTTCCAACTTCCGTAAAAACCCTGGGCTTTTTGCTCTTGTTAAAAAACCCTGGGCCCAAACAATACCAGCTGTCAGTAATATCTAAGCAATTACATGTAATATCTAAGCAGTTGTCTGTATATATAAACAGTTGCAATTGTCTGTAATATCTAAACAGTCGGTTGTAATATATCTATGCAATTGCATATAATATCCAAACAGTTGAGAGAACACAATGCCTAATGAAATACAACACAAGGGCCTTTTCATAAAGATTTTGCACAGTAAATCCTTCCCAACAATTTTAAAAATTGCAGTAGTTTTTAGACAGCCCCAAGGCGGGCCGGAGGATTTTTGACAATTTTACCCAAAATGAAATCTTTATATGGGCCGGGTTTGTAATCGGGTAATCCGCTGCACCCGCTATCCACTTGAATCGTATTAATTCCCTTTTCCCCTTCGATTCCTCGTTGTCTCGAGAGAGAGAGAGCAATGGCTTTAGCAGCCGACATCATTGGATTCTCTTATCCCAGCTTTTTTTCAACTAAGCCCCCCCAAAAACATCTTTTTACCACCCAGTCTTCTCCTTTCTCTCTCCCAGTTCCGAAATCGAAGCCCCCCATCTCCAGGTAAAGCCCTTCTCCTTTCCCTTTTTTGCACTTCCAGTCCATTTTCTCATGTTTTTTGAGTTTTAATTTTCGCAGGCTGCAAATTTGCACTCGTAATGGACAGCCCAGAATCGTCCCTTGCTCGAGCGGGAAGAATTTTGAGGAGGAGGCCCTTTCATCAAAGGTTACTTAGATTTATTACAATTTTTTAAAATAAAATTAAATTAAGCCCATTAGTTTATTTGCAGACTTTGATTTTTGATGGGTTGTGAGTTTTGATTGAGTTTAGGGCAAGCCTGTGCAAAATCAATCGAATTTGGAGTGAAATCTTCTTTGAGGTCATTGATCAAACATATAGAAGGCATTGTTGATTTGGTTGCGAAAGCATGCAAATTTTTGGTTTTTTGTTGATCCCCCGAAAGATATTAAAATGGGTGTATTTTTATAATCAAGCTGACATCGAAGATGTTTCCTTTTTCATTTCCTTTCTCAAAACTAACTTTCGTGTTGCGATTTTTAAGGAAGCGTCCTTTGATTTAAGGCTTCCTCGGAGAAGCTTAATGGTGCAGTTCACATGCAATGCGTGCGGAGAAAGAACACAGCGCACGATAAACAGGGTGGCATACGAACGTGGTACTGTTTTTGTACAGGTATTCGTTGCCATCTTTTCTTTTATCCCTACTTTGTTTGTCGATGACGCTAGTGAATCTTGCTCCTACTACATATGCAATTCACGATTGTTCTCGTAAAGAAATTTTTGTTTTTTTACAGTACTGATAATATCGACACGAAACAGTGTGCAGGCTGTCAAGTGAATCACAAACTAGTCGACAACCTTGGCCTTGTAGTTGAGTATGATCTGCGAGAGGAAATAGATGGAAACGATGCCGATATGGAATGAGCCCGAGGTGCCTTGACAAAGTTATGAAGCTCTCTCCTTGTGAAACTTTCAGGTGACCAAATGCTTGAAAATTTTGGTCAGATTTAGTCTGAGCTCACTGACATGCCGATAGCTAAGCTATCGTTTGTTCAATGCTTGGATTCCATAATTTTCTTATATTTATATAGGATTCATGTGTGGTATCATATCTGAATTAGCTATATGGTCAGTTATCTTTAAAAATTGTTGTAATTCTAGTTTACATCTTTTCCATCATATTTTACAAAATGTACCATTTGTGTGGGTGTAAACAACCTTTTTGTAATTGGAAAAGTAACAAAATTTAGAATGTGAATCCTCAAATTTCTAATTAGAATGTGCAAGATTGAAGTTCATTTATTTTCTTCCAACGGTTGGATTAGTTAGAACTTAGAACTTAAGATTTCTATATATTAAGTGCTACGTTTGTTTGATTTTCATTGTCGCCCCACCATCCGTTGGCTCAAGATTTACGCTGAAGTGGTTGTTCGGCGCTGTCACTGTCTAATCACAAACTTATGAAAACATGATTTAAATGTTGTTTCTTTGGGATAGTGTCTGGTGCTACATCACTTTTCCCATCTTGATGAAAAAAAGACGACTACTATGATGGTGATTAAGACAGTACACATTACAACTAAAGAATGAAACCTCTCTTTTATTTTATCACACGCCAAACAATGCCAAGAAAAATCTCTTGATTTCTTAATTCTTACGTATCAATCTAGGGTCTGACAGATACCAAGTAACACTTCATTTGTAATTTGATGGATTGAATCAATCCTCACTGCATGAAACATGGCAACAACTGGTTTGCTGCATCAAGACGGCTTCTGGCTTATATGATTATTAAAAGAAATATACCGGCAACAATTGTTTTTGCCCATCGTCTAAGCATCCTTCCATCGTACATTGTGCCACTGCCATTCTGAATATTAGAAAACTCCAAATTAGAGATAAAAGTGGTCTTCTAGTGTGAAAATGAAGTGTAATGCAAGCATTAAGAAATGTTTTGAAAGAAGAAAATTCCTTTATCCCCTGGTCATGTTCTATTTTTTTATAGATGTGAAAAACATCGAGAATATAGGAGTACATGTAGGCCCAAACGAACACAGGGGCATTAAAAAAGATATTGTATTATTTGATATACGAGATGACCGAAAGAAAAGGAATTATGTAGCCGGCACTGAAAATTTAAACAAATTTAAACTAAAATAAATACTAACGCTGCATATAAAGATGAAACTTTCTGCTACCGAGCCGATATGTATGTGAACTAACAGAAGAATTTTATCGAAGGTCTGATAATTTTATTGTTATAGGTTTGCAGTAAGTTTCCTATATATATGCATATGCTCAAATCATGATATGCCAAATTTAAGTAGATTTCCCTAGACTCTAGTGTTATGTTATATATGTGAATAAATGCTGCTTTGAACCTCTTAGCTTCACCTATATTCTCATAGAGTATCAAATAAAATTTGAAGTAGAACAATACCGGATCAGGTCCTGGTGCTGGTGCATCTACATCCTCCTCTGGAGATGCAGGTGGTGCTGGCGGGCTTGTTGCCACCGGGGCTGGTGCAGGCGCATGCTTCTTTTTATGCTTCTTCCTCTTGTGCTTCTTCTTTCCCTTTGTTGGCACTGGTGCCGGTGCGGGCACTGGTGCTACAGGCGCCAAGGCTGGGGCTGGCACTGGAGGGGCGACCGCCGGTGCCGGTACTGTTGGTGGAAATGCCGGCGGTGGCGTGAGAGGCGCTGGAGTTGGAGGTGGCAATGCCGGTGGTGGTGACAATGGAGCTGCAACAGGCGGTGGCAGTGTTGGTGGCAGTGATACCGGCGCAGATGCCGGTGGTGGTGACAATGGAGTTGGAACAGGTGTTGGCGGTGTTGGCGGCAGTGATACTGGCGCAGACGCCAGCTGTGGTGATGACACTGGAGATTTTGCCAGCAGCCGTGGTAGAGGGGATCTTGTTGGAGTTGTTGATTGTGGTGTTGCTGCCGCCACGGGTAGCAGAGATGATGATGGTGGTGTCGCTGCCACTGTGGATGGCGGAGATGATGATGACTGCGGTGTTGCCGCCGCCACTGGCCACAGCGATGATGCTGATGCTGGTGGGGGTTGCTGAGCCGGAGCAGCAGCGGGTGCTTGAGCTCCGGCGATGCTAATCTGAACAACGAGATAGCCGAAGAGGGAGAGCCGCCACCACAAAGATGAGTCCATGCTGTGAGTGATTCCATATTGTGTATGGTGAGAGTATATGAAGAAGTTGGAAAGGAAGCAGATGTTTGGTTGCAGAGAGCTCTCAAAAAATGACTGGGGAACAAACCTGCAGCAGATGATAACTTCGTTTTCATGGGTTGGTATTTTAGGCACGTCTTGTAATGCAGGGTTCAATGCTTTAGACTTTAGAAGAAAAAAACATTGCTTTGCAAGCTGAAAGAGTATTGCTTTTTCCCCAATATATATCCTGATTTTGAATCTGGTTGAGTTTTGGATTTGATTAATGAGGTCTGAGCTAACTCTAAGTGCGGGTGTGGTGTGTGCGTGCATAGGGTTAGTGCTTACGGCCACTGCCAAAAATAAAACTAAAATAAAATGTTGTTGTGCATCTTTTGACATGTTGCTGCATCTTAAAGCAAGTTTCATGTAGCCATTTTAAGGAAATTGGAAACCTGAATGGTTTTCTCGACCAAAGATCATAGGTAATCATGGTGTTAGAGTTGTTATTTTTTCTTGATAATAGTTGGTCTTTTGATGCAATTTGTGATGCAAGGGGGTT
This sequence comes from Agapanthus africanus, assembly GCA_030015575.1. Lineage (NCBI taxonomy): Eukaryota > Viridiplantae > Streptophyta > Magnoliopsida > Asparagales > Amaryllidaceae > Agapanthus > Agapanthus africanus. The sequence goes on from JASDDO010000014.1 coordinate 16,690,042, forward strand.
TTAAATCTCAATGCGCAATTACTGAAAGGTTCTACCACTTAATTACATTTACACTTGCGGTTATTCAGCTAACCTTGTGGTGGTGTTGCCTCTTTGGAAGCTGTGCTGAAAAAAATTTAGCTTTAAAGTTTGCTGAAAAAAATTTAGCTTTAAAGTTTGCTGATATAGTTTTATTTTTAATTTGCTCTAGTTATGTACTCCCTCCGTCCCATTTTACTTGACGTCTTAGAGAAATGTACACCAATTAAAAAAAATATTGTCACTTTCTTAACATCAGCAATTAATTTACTACCACATCATCACTAAAAAAATCATATCATTTCTCTCCTTGACTATTTACTTTGTTAGTAATTAATCTACCGCCATATCACCACTAAAACTTAATTTTCTAGACAATTTTTGGTACTGTATCATTTACTGATATCTTTATCATTAATGTTTTCCTCGTTATTCTAAAATCTCAAGTAAAGTGAAACACTTTTTTCTTTCCAAAATGTCAAGTAAAAAAGGAGGGAGTATGTCTTATCTTGCACTGATTTTCCAACCAAATGGAACTAGGTAAGGATTCAGCTCAAAACAGGCTTTGAAACATTTTTTTATCAAATCTGGTTATCAACCATCCGTGATGTCATACATAGACGGCCGAGATAAAACAAAAATACAAATCCTATTGTTTGAAATATTTTTTCCCTTGCTGAATCTTAACCGCCCGTGTTAATACACCATAGGTGGATAACCAAGTTTAACAAAAAATCTTCAAAACCTGTAATGACCAGATCCACACTCCTTATTACAACTCAAGAGCTGGTAGGCAACAAACAATATTAGTAGTTGATCATACCAAACGTGGGGGGCATATGCCTACTGGAAGAGGAGATGAGGCATTTGACGTTCTCACAATTAATTGAAATAAAATATTCACGAAAATGAGGGAAATCCTTCTATCTAAGATGATTCATATCATCGATTTTTTGCATATGTGATACACATGTGTCGCGTCCCACTTAACACAAGACTGTGACGGAGATGTAACGAGGTCCGCGACGTATCTATGCTGAGAAGCACACCCTCTCGACATAGATACACTAAACGTCTGGCATACGGTAGTGCGTTGTAAGAAATTTAAATTCTAAACCAACAACATTAAAAAAACACGATAGATCAAGAGTTTCACAAGATACCGCATGTTCTCAAAATATAAAAGATAAACGTCTTTATACATTAGGCGGTTCACAAAACGAAACAGAAGAAAAACAAGACCAGAGACGGCTGGTACTCTGATCGAGCCTGAAAGTGGGATAGTCCCTCAGTTGATGGGTCCTGCTCGATGGGCATCACCTCGTTCTGAGTAGGTCTAAATCTGACGGGCATTTCAAATAATAGAAACATCCGTCAGCGAGATTTCGCTCGAATAAGTCTCCCGAATTCTAAATAATAAAGAGGGAAGGAAAGACTATAACACAACTACATGAGTTATACAGAAATCGATGCAGATAAAATGCGGCCTGCTAGTCTATAGAAAATGCAACATGTTGTTTTAAGGTGTCAATGTTTGCGTTTAAGAGTTCGGGGGACAAAAGTGCACGGTGTTTTCGGGAGTATTTCGTTCGCGCTCGGAACAACAACACTGTGCATGAGGGTTAGCATTTCGTCTATGCCTAGAACCACGACAACGATAAAAACATGTAGGTTTTCTTTCGTTTATGCTCGGAATCACAGCAACTGTGCATGAGGGGACTCTCGAAACACGTGTCACGGGTATTTCCTAAACTACCCCAAACCCCGCGTCATATGTTTTGTTTAGGCAACTACAAGTTCTAACACAGAGTTATCCAGATACACGAGTCAATCAAGTGTACAGAGCATGTCATAATCATGAATCAAGTACAAAACACGTATCTTGTAATTCATGCAAGGAACTAACTGATTTAAAATCCATTCTATAAGCAGTTGACGTGAACATGAAAATGTAGGGGCATTCCAACTTGAATTATTGTTTGAATACTTTGGAATAAGGATATTCATTTTTTATTTTTTCCATGAACAACTTAAAACCTATGTTTTTAGCATCAAAATATGTAAAATGTAGAAGATCAAAACTCTAGGACATCAAATTATTAACGTCTTGATCAAAAAAGTATTAACAGTACCCAAAATAACTACTAAAATTATCCATTTTCTTAACACAATTTAGCTCAAAAAATATCAAAAAGGTACAAACATGCAAGAACTTGATTTTTAATCGAACTTTCCCTGAAATAAGCCTTTTCTCTCTCTTTTGATCCAAAAACCCCGTTTTTGAGAAATTTGTTGGTGGGCTCTTGAAGCTGAAGCGGGCCTGCGCTTTGTGGGATGTATAGCGAGAGAGAGAGAGAAGAGAATTGTGGGAAACAATTGAAAGAGAAGGAGGGGGTACAAAGATTTGAAGAGGCGGTAGCACGCGGACGAGAAAAGCACGCGGACGAGGGAGAAAGTGGAGACTAAGATGCTGAGGTCAAGATATAGCCTTTTAAGGGGTATCTTGGTATTTTCATCCCTTTAAGGGCTACATTTAACAGTGGCTTAACGAAAAATCAATAGAACTTAATTAGAGTGTTGGTTTTTGTTTAATTTTAACTTTTGGGTGTGGTATTTAGAAATACCGATATTTGGACGTATTTTATAAAAATTATGAAATTTTGGGAAGAGGTTTATCAAAATAGCTCTTCTTTAAAATACTAAAAATATTTTTTTTATCTTCTCTAAATAATTCTTTAAAATGGTTTTGTCTTTTCTCCAACAAAAACATTTTAAATAAATTCCCCTGATTTTCCTTTAATATTTATTTATGAAACAAAATAACAAGATTAAATTTCAAACAAAATTTTATTTATTTTAAAAATTGACAAGTTTGTTACAACATGGGTTTATTTAAGCTGATAGACAAAATATTAGAAAAGATTCCTGGACATTGTTACTTAATATGATAGAATTTTAGAGGTTATTAGTTAAGATAAATAATGTAAACATCAAACTTAAGTGCCAATCCAAATTATTATTCAAACATTGCAGCTAGATAAATCTCTCTACTATATCTATATTATATTAACTTTAAAGATAGGGTGTACGGAGCACGTGCAAAATAAACCTCTCTAATTTTCTGCAATGTCATTCATGCTCATGTGTCAAGAATTGGTAATTTTGATTTATATTATTCCTGAATTTACAAATAAATATGAAGGTTTTAGAGTTATAGTTACTATTCACCTGCAGCAAACTCACCACAGCACTTATTCCAATTGAGTCTCAATTTCAACTAACAACACTTAAAATTAAGTTTTATAAACCTATAACTCATAGGCCAGTTGGTTGCGGTATGAGTGTGCGCGGTGGGAGGTCTTATGTTCCAAGCCCCACACGCGCACAGAGTATATTTCCCCCTTCCCTCTTCTTTCTGTTAAATGTGTACGTCCAGGTTTGATACTGGACGCGCGTGAGCGTGTGTCATGGGACCCGCTAGACCTAGTTAGGAGTGCTCGGTTGTAAAAAAAATTAAAGTTTTGTAAGATTTTATGTCATTTATGCACACAGAGTATCTTTTCCCTTCCCCCTTCTTTCTATTAAATGTGCACGTCCATGTTCGATACTGGACGCGCGCGAGCGTGTGTCATGGGACCCCTTGGACTAGTCAGAAGCGCTCGGCTGTAAAAAAAAAAAAAGGTTTTATAAGATTTTATGTCATTTATAACTTTAATTTTTTATAAAATAAGAAAAATCCTCCAAATTATTTGCTCACCCGAAGCAAACAACATCATCAACTTATTTATATATTTTCACATTAAATTCAAGTTTCAATATCTCTCTCCATGGTTTGGTACCAAAAACATGCCCGTATGTTTCCAATTTTTAGAAATACCTCTTAAATTATATTCTAAAACCTAAATATTTACATTGCATAATATTTGGTTAAATAATAGAATATTCACTCTACACTTACGTGCATCGCACATGCAAAATAGTAGTCTCGTTAACTCTCCCCGTTCCCATCTCTTCAGTTAATTCTTTAAAAATCTTTCAAATCTTGTGATGTCAAGATATACAAACGTGCATCGCACGTGCAACATCTCTACTATTATAACCAGTATTTTACACGTGCGATGCATGTTCATAATTGAGAGAAATTTGTAGAGTTGGTTATTGGAAGAGATAGCAGAGGAGTAGTTAGTCAATAGAGAGGGAGAGCAGTCAGCAAATATTATAAAAAAAATTTGTGCTAGAGAAAATGAGAAAATTTAAAAGTCTGTCATTAAAATTGGATTCTCAATTTTAAGACATCTCCTTTTAGCACTAAAATAGTAGAGATGCTAAAGAAAAGGGTTTTCAGTTTTGAAATCAATTTGGTGACATGGCATTCTTATTTGCAAGATAAATCAACTAAATTTTTTTTAGAAAATCAAATCAAATTTCATAATGGTAACTGGCAAATTTCATAATCGCAGCTAATCCCGCTATCTTCTTTATTATTATAACCACAAATCCCTTGGATGATGTCATTAATCAACAAAATAAAAAAATGTTAAAATTCCAATATGCAAAGTAGTAGTGGAGATGTCCACCTCCTCCACACAAAGGATAAAAAATAAGAAAACGAAATGTCAACCCTCTTACACATTCTCTCATCCTCAAAAGCCAAAAATAGATATGCCTTGCAAATTTATACAAAATCCCTTATATCTTTGTATTTTTATATAACCCATCAATTTCTCAATTCTGATATTACCACAAACCGTATTCATTTAATTTAAATTTAGAAAAACTATAGATATCTTTGGAAATTTCATGCCACGTCCAGGGGAAAAAATTACACGTCTTTAGTATACATGTTGTTCAAAATACACACATGTGTGTCGCAGTTGCAAAATGCTAGCCAAATTAAATCCAAAACTTCTTACATAACCATTTTCTCTTTTTATTTCAAAAAGTCTAATGCATCAAAGATCGTGCATAGTGGTGTAAAATACCAGTTCAGGCTAAAATGCAGGAAAACTTCCTCACTTCTGGCCCATTTTGCACGAAACTTTCTTCACTTTTAAAATCCTGCAAATTGCACCCCCAGTTAACTTCCGTTAATTTTTTTCCGTCCAAAACAATTCTAATGGACCAAAATACCCCTACCCTTAAGGAAAAATAAAAATAAATGGCTTCTCTCTCATTCCTCATGTTGGCCCCGATCCGTTCTCGATGCCACCAGCGACCCAAACTCCGACCCAACGGCACCGGCGACCCCGAGCCATTCCTCCGGCGAACCCCGAGCCCATCCGCACTGGAGAGTTTAATCCAATGCTCTCTTCTCAAAAGGGGAAAAAATGGGTTTTTCTTGGGGTTCGAATATGGTTTTTAGGGTTCTGATCTAGGTTTTTGATTTGGGTTTTAAGTTTGAATGAATCCAAATCCTAATGCAATTTATAAATCAAATCCATATCTAATCCCTAATCTCAACCCAAAATTGAATCTTAAAATCAGAAAAAAAAATTATGAGAGAAGAGAAGAGGGTAATTTGGGGCCGTCGTAGGTTGTTCGAGTTTCTCGGGGTTTGCAGGATTTGGGCGGATAACCGGAGAGAGTCGGAATTTCGTTGGAGAAGATGACGGAGAGATGGGTAATTTTCATTTCTATAATTAATCATAGTTTTTACCATAAAATCATCATGAGATTTTATCAGGTTTTGGATTTTGGATTGTACTGGCATCATGATCATCGGAGAGGATGAGATTGAACTCCTACCCTTCGCCGGAGATGATGGTGCCGCCGGAGAAGATGGGGTTGTGGAGATGAAGAGTGTAACTTTGATTTTTTAGTACTTTTTTTACTGTTAAGGGTATTTTGGTCCAAAATCATTATTATTTTGGATTGAATGTTAACGGAAGTCAACACAGCGGGCAATTTGCAGGTTTAAAAGTGAGGGAGGTTTCTTGCTGCATTTTAGCCTAAATGCAAGGCACGAATAATTTGGTCTGCTGATTCCAAATTTTAGATGCGCACCAATATTTATTTGAAGAATGCTTAACCTATCCATTTTAAATATCTAGCAAAACCTACTTAAGAGACAAACACCATGAGACCACTTGTTTGGCATGAGAACATGACAATTGGCATATTTGTCCTGCGTTTGAATCTCTCTTTCTCACTGAGAGCTCATTCATTCTGAAGCAACAACAGAGCAAATGTTACATCTCCCTCTCTCTCTGAATTTTCTTTTCGGAATCAACTTCTCATTCCTTTTCGGCGAATTCCGCTTGAATATCAATTTCTCTACTCCAATTTTTTAAACTACAGGTTGTGTTTAAGGTTGGAGCATATAGGTATGTACGCGACTGCAGCAATGGCTCATGAAAAATTGAAACCCAGAGGTGATATGTACACCAGCTTTTTATTTTTATCGATCGAACTAACATGAGTTGGGGTATCTGAACGCATAGAACCGTTTGCACACACTTTAACCGACTTGATGTTGGATTCTAAAGGAATTTATAAACGACAAATTTGTACAAGCTTTACTATGCTGTGTATATCACTGCCTCATTTCATGGTTATGCGCAATCATTTTATCGGAACATCCGTTTCCTTACAGATGTGTGTGTTGGTGGTGTAGCACGTACGCCTATTGGTGGTTTTCTTGGTGTTTTGTCATCTTTGTCTGCCACCGAGCCTGGATCTATTGCAATTCAGAGTAAGCATGATCCTTATTGCCGCTTTAATTTTCTTTCTTCATTATTCCAGGGTGAATTTCATCGTCTAATTCAAATTATCTAGGTGCACTAAGAAGGGCAAATGTTGATCCAGCACTCATGCAAGAAGTATTTTTTGGGAATGTTTTGAGCGCCAATTTGGGACAGGCTGCGTTAGGTGCCAGACTACCTAATTCAGTGGTCTGCACCACAATCAACAAAGCATGTTCGTCGGGAATGAAGGGTATGAACCAACTACTCTGGAGTTATTAGCGTTCAACATTTATATTAAAGTATAATGTCATCTTGATAAACATAGTTATCCCACAACCTAAGAGCTTAAGTTTTTGAATAAAACGGTTCTTGATATGCTATCAGCGCACATCAGGTTCAAGAGGATTTGGGTTCATACCTCGTTGTCAATTTAATCATATTTATTTGTCTCCTATTTGTTTCGCCAAATATAGCAAGAAATTTCGCTTGAGGCCTTTCTTTCCACGTGGCCCGAAATGCAGGGGCCCACGTGAGGTGGGGTATTAAAGTAATAATGTTGTCTTGATAAACATAGTTATCGCACAACCTAACAGCTTAAGCTTCTGGGTATACCAAACATCAACCCATCATCATCTTCCTCCTCTCTCATTTCCTTTTCCGGTGCCCTTCTCTCGCTACCTGCTCTCGACCCCCAAAAAATAATAATTATTTAATATGTAATTTATAATTAAGTAATTATATTAGTTATGAAAATGGCAAAATGATAATTTGACATAAATAGTAATGTTGACCAATATTAACCATCAAGTCATGGTAGTTTCTTGATCATTTTATAAGTAAAGGTGGATTTCTAATTCTCGCCCAAACATGTTGGAAGTTTTGAGTAAATAAGCCTTTTTTTTTAATTTAACAGAAATCAGGTTTAATTTATCCGTGGGCAGTCAATGGGCCCATTGACTGAAGAGCAACTTTGGCATAGAAAAATTTGTAAACAGAAAAATTTACACGGTAAAGTTTTTGGGGTAAACTGCAGGCTTTTCAGCTTTAGTTTTTTTTTTGTTCTTTTCAGGTAAAAATGAGCGGGGGTTTCCTGCATTTTAGGCAAGAGGTTTTTTGGATGTTAAATAGGGATGTAAACGGTCTCGGATAATCCGATCCGGATTCGTTTTCGGATCTGACAACTTGCGAATATAAATACTAAAAATCTATATCCAGACGGATCTGGATTTGAACATGAGATTTGTATCCAAGTCGGATCTGGATACTAACAAAATTTTCGAATTCAGATCCGGATATTCAAACTAAGGGTATCCACTATTCAACTACCAATTAGTATTAGTTATAGGTAGACTTATGGATGGCCGCTGGATTTGATGTTAGGAGAAGAAGCCCTAATTTGAAACTATCAAGATTTGTGGACTTGATGTGATTGTTTGAATTTAAAAATATTGGTTGACCTATTTAAATATTTTATTAATTGCAATTTGGATCATAACTTTTTATATTTATCCGAATATCACCTGTATTTGATTTTAGCGAAAATGGTTTTTACAATATCCAATTTGTATCCGTATTCGATTTACAGCGGATATGGATAGTAAATTTTTGTTACCAACAATTATCTGTATTTACATTCACATCCGTAAATAGATACTGGATACGGATATAGTAATGTCTATATCCGATCAGTATCCGATCACATGCTTAATGTTAAAGAAGCAACTGTTTAGGGCCTGTTTGGGAATGGAGTTAACTTTTATAAACTGTGGTTTCATAAAGTTAGCAGAAGTTGACTCCAAAATGCTAATTTTGGTTTGTTTGGCAACTATTTTGGAGTTGAGATAACTGTAAAATTTCAACTCAAAACTGGAGTTATCTCAACTCCAATCTGATCAAAGTTTACTAAACCCAATTTTTGAAGTTTAGGGCTTGCAAACCATAATATGCATGCCTCCTGGCTCCACTTTGAAATAAACCATGGTTCTCCTAAGGGCCTGTTTGGTTCAAGGATTTGTGAGGATTTTGCATTATTTGGATTCTTCAATCCAAAAAAGAGTGAGGATTAAGTAATTCTTGTTTGGTTGGAAGATTACAATTCTTTGGATTCTTTTGTTTTTTGTGTGGGGTTCACACAAAAAAAAGGATTCATGAATCCTATTTTTTTGTTCGCATTTTACTGGATTCTCACTGTTCATGTGGGGCCCTCCGTACTTTAGTTATTAAAAAATCCACCCTCTTCGTCTCTCTTTAATTCTCAAATCCAAACCCCACTTACTTTTTCTTAACCAAACAAGAATTACAAGGATCTACAAATCCAATACTAAGAATCCAATATCAACCAAACACAAAATTAGCCAATCCAGATTTTTTCAATTGTACTATTTGGGAATCCAAATTTCACAATTCTGCAACCAAAGAACCCCTAACTAACTTTGTCTCCAAACATGGACTTGAAAAGATCATTGTGGCTGGATAAATATGAATTCCAGATAATTGGGCTTTTGGATCCGCCCCAATATTCGTTCTGCCGCAGATCATGAAAGCTGGCACATGGGTCCCGCGTCATGTGCACCGCATTCAGGCGAGGTTTCATGTCTCTCTCACTGAGAGAGCTCATTTATTCAGAAGCAATCAGTTGCAGGAGGAATTATTCGGTGTGCCAGGTGTAATACATCATAGCAGGGATGAGAGAGAGGGGTGTTTTGGGAGCTTTGGACACTGTGTGGGCCCACACTTTTATTTCTTCTCTCTTATCCGTGTGTATACGGCCGGCTCGTGGAATACTTTTTCGAGCAGTAGAGCAAAGGTTAGTCCCTCTCCCTCTCTTTTCGATTCGAAACCCTAGAAATTTTCTCCCCAATTTCGTAATTCTCACGATTTACTTGGATGTCGTGATCCGATCCGATTAGTTTTTTGATCTCAAGGTTTTTGAATTTTTTCATTCCTATTTTTGCGAATTCCGCTTGATTATCAATTTCTCTAATTGATTATTATTTTATTTTTTTATTTTTGGATCCCGTGTATTGCTACAGGTTGTGTTTCACTTTGGAGTGGCTGCAGCAATGGCTCTTGAAGAGTTGAAACCCAGAGGTATATGCATACCTTTTTTTATTTTTATCGATCGAACTTACAAGTGTTAATGTGTGAGGATTTTTCATTAAGCCATAAAATATTCAACTTGGGACACATGGTTAGCTTGATGTTAAAACCTTCCGACTTCCAAACAGTTAGAATCCACAAACCGCGACACATGTTATACCCATAGCTACTTTTGGCCCTAAATTTTGCTATGTCATGAAAAATTTGTGCTCTATGTAATTGGCTAGCATACAACTTGTAGTCTATTGTTATATGGATCTTATTGGTCTTTAATTCAAAATTTCAAACTTCAAGACAAATGGGTGGCTTCGTATAGATGTTTTGGTTTTGGTCGGACGTTGAACTAAACTGGTTGCCTGGTAAAGTTTAATCAATATAACGATGAACTGTATTCCTTTCCAAGTCCCTGGTTACAGTTTCCGAAACCCTGGTTTCGAGGATTTTCAAACCATGGCACGTTTAGCAACCAAGCCAGAGTTTCTCAAACCGTGGTTTCAAAAAGTTTCAGGGATCGAAACCCCATTTTTCTAAACTCCAACAAGGGTGGAGTTTCATAAAGTTACATGCCGTCTCTCTTTATTTCTCTCGTTTGCACTTAAAAATAAGTAAAACGAAACCTTGGTTTCATAAACTCTATTGCCAAACGACCCTAAACTTTCGAAACTCCAGTTTTAATAAACCACGGTTTGCACACAAGCAATGGTTTCGGAAACCTTATTGCCAAACTAGGCCTAATTAGTTTGGTAATATAACATGTTGATGAAGTTTCATGAAGTGATTTTAAACGCTGAACTGCCGAACAGATCAGGAATACAATGATTAAAGCTTTTAATTACTTGGATAGAGCAGCAGGAGATATTATTTGATGTTCTTAAGCCAAAATCAGTCATTCATCGTTGATAAATTTAGTGGGGAGATTGAGGTATCTGTACTCTTTCGAGAGTATGCACGAAAGAAACATTTTCCCACACATGAATTAGGGTATTTGAATGCACATAACCATTTGTACACACTTTAACCGACTTCATGTTGATTTCGAATGGAATTTATAGACGACAAATTTGTAGCAAGTTTACTATGCTGTGTATATGAGTACACCATTGCCTCATTTCATGGTTATGCACAATTTGAAGAAAAATCATTTTATTGGAACACCCGTCTCCTTGCAGACGTGTGTGTTGTTGGTGTAGCACATACACCTATTGATGGTTTTCTTGGTGCTTTGTCATCTTTGTCTGCCACCAAGCTTGGATCAATTGCAATTCAGAGCAAGAATGATCCTTATTCCCGCTTTAATTTTCTTTTATTTATTATTCCATAGTGAGTTTTATTGTCATATTCAAATTGTCCAGGTGCACTTAGAATGGCAAATGTTGATCCAGCACTCGTGCATGAAGTTTTTTTTGGGAATGTTTTGAATGCCAATTTAGGACAGGCTCCTGCTGGACAGGCCGCATTAGGTGCTGGAATACCTAATTCAGTGATCCACACCACAATTAACAAAGTGTGTGCCTCAGAAATGAAGGGTATGAACCAACTACTCTGGAGTGATTAGTGTTCAACATTTACATGAAAACTTTCTTATCATGGTATGTAACATGGCCCTATACAGCTACTGTGTTTTCTGCACAAAGTATTGAGCTGGGTATTAATGATATTGTTGTGGCTGGTGGTATGGAAAACATGACAAATGCCCCCAAATACTTTCAAGAAGCGAGGTACACATTTCACCATTTTGTTTGTCTTTTTGGATCTTGAATTCTTTTGACATGGAAAGGGATAGTAATTTTTTGTTTTGGTGAGAGAGAGAGAGAGAGAGAGAGAGAGAGAGAGAGAGAGAGAGAGGATGTTATTATTGTGGATGCCTTGAGCATGTCACTTATTGAATGTGTTGCTACTACACTACAGTAATTTAGTGATTATTGTCTCATGAACCGGAATTATTTATCTGTAAAGCTAATGGTTAACTAGGTTGTGTGAGTTTAGAATCAGATGTGCAGGAATAGTGGTAAAATAGTGTGATGCAATTCAGAGACTCAATTTGGCCATATTGCATCCATAAAAATACAAAAATATGTTTCAATCAAGATGCTGAACCATGAGTCTGACGTAAGGAGTTTCGTTGAGAATAACATAAACCTTTTCACCTGTAGTAATTTCTTATGTCAATAGCACTAATGTTTCTCTTACCAGGTGCTAACCTTGTTTATCTTCTCAAAAATGTCTCAAGTTTCAATGCAGAACAGCTCCCACTCATTCGAGCAATGTGATTTCATTAGGCTCTGCACGAACCCATTATTTTATTTAGTCATAATATAGAAGAAATTGTTATGCATAAGAATGTCATAATGAAATGAAACGTGCAAATCTAAAAAAGCAACTAGCAAGCATGCAATTCCACAGTCAGAGTGGATGAACATTCTTTATTTCTATGATACTCTGCTGTCTTTATGAGCCCAACACTTCTTGCTTCCTCCTAGTCAAGACTTATGGGTAGAGATGGTGATAGGTTCGTTGGATACATGAAATGAAACAATGCGTCAAACTTTCATAATATCTTCCATTTCTCATTTGAAAATACTACAATTTTATCATAAACCACTTCAGTTTAGCCATTTCTTTCCTCATCTTCATCTCTCTCTGCGATTTCAGTTTTTTCCTTGCATCTCTCCCTCGGATTCAGCTGAACTGATAAATAATAGTTTTCTGCAAACTTGTATCAGGCACAATGTCAGCCTAACAGAATTTCGCTTTAGAGATTAGGTTGAACTTTAGTCCTTATTATTAAAAAATTGCAAAACTTCTATTTGATGCCAGTTATCATAATCTTGCTGAAAGTAAGTAATTCTGCCAAATTTTACTACTTATTAACTGGAGAGCACCAATTCCTGTAGGAAAGGATCTCGATTTGGACATGATTTGGTTATTGATGGAATGCTTAAAGATGGTCTATGGGATGTGTATAATTATTTTTCCATGGGAACGTGTGCTGAATTATGTGTGGATCAACATTCAATTTCTAAAGAAGAGCAGGTCACTTTTGTGTATATGCAATATAGATATTTTTAATCAACATTTAGTAAATAGAAGTGTTTTTTTTATGGTCACTGTATACTAGAATATGATAACTTGCTGAGAATATGAGGCCTCTTGTATTATACTGCAATATCAAAATGTATAGTGCAACTGAAGAAGTATCTTCCTTGGTTTCTCATAGGATGCTTATGCCATTGAAAGCAACGAGCGTAGCATAACTGCTCGAAATGATGGTGCCTTTGCATGGGAAATTGCTCCAGTAGACTTCAAACCGTCATAAATGAAATTTTTGATATTAATTTTAACAATTGATTTATTCGATTTGCATGCAGGTTGAAGTTTCTGCATGTAGAGGAAAGCCTTCAATAATTATTGATAATGATGAAAGCCTCGAAAAAGTAATTTCTCATCCCTTATTTTCTTTATAAAGGAAAGTTCAAAAATTGGTCTCTGGTTTTCTGATTTCCCCTTCTTCAGACACACACACACATGCCCCCGCCTGCCCCCGCACATGCGTGCGCGCACGCGCACACATGCTCACACCCACGAGCAAAAACACATCAGTTAGAAGGTTTTTAAGATTAAAAAAAATCCTTGAATGATTTTTTTTCTGTATATATGCATACTTGTGCACTGACAAGCACCAAAAAAAACAAAACAAAAAATATATCATTCTTTCCCTTAGGAGCATCGAAATAATGCTTCACATGCCTGCTAATTGACATTATACAACAATTGGGCAATACCTCTTCATTTTAGTGCTCTACATTGTGAATGCATAGTTTGGACGTAGTCTAGCCGATTTTAAAATTAAAGGCGATAGCCGCTGTTTGAACTCGAATGATTGTTATTGCTATGGTGTGACTCTTTATTCTTTTCCAACTAGTTAAGTTTAGGCGTGTGTTCATTTATACTGATGGTAAGACCAGTTGCAGAAATCAGCCACCGCCTTTCTTCTCTTCAAATTTTTACAATTTAATCTCTTTGCTAAAATAGTTTCTGTTAATACATTGTACCCATAGTAATATGTAGTCTTCTGGTATGTCTAGTTTGATCCTGTGAAGTTGAGGAAGCTTCCTTCCAGTTTTAAGTAGAATGGTGGTTCTGTTACTGCTGGAAATGCTTCCAGTATAAGGTTTACTCCATCTTCTCAATGTTTGTAAATATCATAGAACGTAATATAGCTTATAACAATTGGTTTCTGTAAAGTTGCTGTTGCATGAATAATTACGGGGGAGATTTTCTTCCCCTCAGATACCACATTGTGGTAATCTCTTTTGTACCCATTTTTACTCCACTGATGTTGTTTATTTCCTGAATGTTTAGTAGGAAAAAGTTCAATTACGAATAAACATTGCTTTCAGATCTGATAACCTTTTCCAACGGGAACCTGTTAATGTTCTAATGTGTTATTATAATTTAACAGATCACTTAATTTCTGAAGAGAATATAGATTATGATTCTGAAAGTTCAGATTTAAACATAATAAATATAGGAAGTGCCAAGAATAGATCGAGTGTAATGGAAAAGGAAAGAGAAGATGAGTAATATTTTGAATCGCAAGATAAGATGAAATCCGCAAGAGCTATCCAACTTATAAACAGCTTCAATGTGCCTTCCAGGCTTGATTGCTAATTTTGGAATCATTGTGATTAATATCTTCAATATGTTTGAATTTCCTCTAATCATGCTCATCCACTGAATGGAAAGCAGCTTGAAGGTGTTGGTAGGATCATATTTTACAAACCTAAGCAGCATGTGTTCGGGATATGAGACACTATACGAGTTGGAGTCGTGGATTCCAATTTCTCAAAAATCTATGATATGATTTTGGGATACCCTTGTCTTTTGTTGTTTAAATATATATATTGGTATACGAAAATTTGTCAGTTTTAGCACATCTAAACCAAGAATACAGCCAATTTGTTAGTACCGGTTTGTAGATTGTTGGTGTTTTAGCCATTGGACATGTTCTATACATCGAGGATACAATAAAAAAATTCTAGAACATGCCAAAAAGAGTTCTTTAATGTTTTCTACGAATCTAAAAGAATCCGACATGGATATGAATCTGATATGGTTATGTATCATCGATGAATCTGTGCAACAAAGCAACAAACCATATGTCATTCAGAAGGCTTAGGTTGAAAAACCACAAGAGTAGCCAAGAAGATGGCATCAAGAGGTGAATAGAGATCGGTAGTCTTTTGATATTTGATTCAGAATAGAGGCGGGAACTGACAAAAAGAGGTCATACGGTGAGATTTTGTCCCATGTAAAAACCTAAAACCCCTTATTAAATCAGTCTAAGCAATTGTATGTGGGACATATTTTGACTCACTCTATTATTGTTGAAGCTTCTACATCACCTGAGTCCATTCAAATGGATACCGATTGATTACATCAATGTTTTGTGATTTTTTTCCTGCAGGCTCAGCATCATATAATATTCTTGAGTATCCTTTATTGTGATTTCTAGTAGTTCTGACTGTAATTCGTTTATGGCCTGATTTGAAGTTGTTGAATTGCAATTATTGTTATTTGGTGCCTTGTTAGCATGACAAATTTCTTCCTGAAGCAACATAATATCTGAATTGTTGCCAGTGTTTTCTCATGACAGTGATGGCGCTGCAGCACTAGTATTAGTGAGCGGAGACAAGGCACGAGAACTAGGATTGCAAGTAATTGCAAAGATTACAGGATATGCAGACGCTGCACAGGTATCTAATGAAGAAATGCTTTTCAGAGTGATTCTCAATCACATTATCAGCAACAATTCCAGATTGTCAGATACCTTCTTTACCCGAAAGCCTTAACTGATAGGTTATGAAACAGCAGTATATTTTAAGGCACAATAATATATTTTAAGGCAACTGAAAACAAGTGACTTGCTATCCAGTTATATTTTGAACAGTAATGGTATCTAATACTTTGTCCATGATCCAGAAACCTTACGGTAATACTGGGGTCCCTATAAAATTGAGTGGCACAGTATTCGAAGTGCCTTCTCAGTTATATTTTCTTTATAAAGAAAAAAAATGCTTCAAACGCAGTTCCATTGTCTACTTTTATGGTGACTAACGCAGGGATAAGGCTTACTCCGTAGGTCCTTTGATAATATTTGTTAAATTCGCTACCGACCTGCTTCTACCTGTAGCACAATTAATAGCACATTGGCCGCCAAAGTAGAAAATTAACTAAATGGTCAGATTGTGATGATAATGCTGATAATATGTAAATTGCACAGAACTAACCCGCATGTAAGATTTATGATAGAGTAGTTGAGATTCTGTGTCGGTCCCTCTAATTGTGCTGCTGAACCTGATTATTTGGCAACTATTTGTTATTATTTATTGCTATTATTTATTATTGTTAATATTTAGAGCTGATGACAAATTGGAATAATCCTGCAGGCACCTGAGCTGTTTACAACAGCTCCAGCACTTGCAATACCAAAAGCTATATCAAATGCAGGCTTGGAGGCTTCTCAAGTTGATTATTACGAAATTAATGAAGCTTTCTCTGTATGTCCTGGCAGGATGCTTTAATTAACATCTTGGTTGCAGGTGGTGGCTGTAGCTAATCAGAAGCTTCTCAGGATTTCTCAGAAATTTTATTGGTTTCTTAATTGCAATTTTTTTAGATCGCATTTATTATAGTTAATTTAACCGAGGAGACAGGCCTTAACGGAGCAGAATAGAAGAGAAGGATTCAAATAGCCGGTGCCAAAACTTTGGGATGAAGACTTCGTCTTCTTGGTGTCGTACATTTATTATGTCATAGTTGATAGTTGTTTTCTTTGTATAGTTTTAGTTCAATGAGAACTCTCGTATTTCAAATAATTAACTATAATATGTGCGTGTTTTGCCAGGTTCTTAGACACCGAAATGGAAAACACGGAGTCGCTGCAGTTTGTAATGGTGGTGGAGGGGCTTCTGCACTTGTTTTAGAACTCATGTAAGAAATTGAGTTTAATTTCGGTAAAATATCTTGCACGATCTTTACAATAATTCGAGAAGTTTGCGAGGAAATAAGCATTTTGTTGTTTAAATTTCACTAGCATGGTGCTAACTTTTAACACTTTCATTCAGAGCAATTGGACATTCTTACACACACACACACACACTCACACACGGAAATTCAAAATAAATTCTATCATCTGTATACTGATGCTTTCTTTTGTGTGCACTTTTACCTTAGACGAGTCACATTATTATTACTTTTCTCTGTGGATCCCACAAACATATTGCTGCTACCTTTATTCTCCTGGGTTTTGAGGGTTGAGTTATTTACATGTGCAAGCCTGAAGCCAGGGTTGAACGTTCTATGCTATAAAAATACGTTGTGTTCTTGTTTTTGTAATAATTTGTACAATATGATAAGTTAAAGCACAGTGTAGCAACTTTTGATTCAATAAATCCCATCCATTTTTTATCATTCATTTTGTTTTCGGAATTTAGAAAATGTGACATGCACCAACTGATGAGGTTGAGTTCTGAATTTCATGAGTACAGTCGATGCAGATTCGTTCATCGAGCGGTTGTGCCGTACTTTTTAATCAATCTATTTGTATCCTTTTCTAGAACCTATTGCTTGACTAGAAATGGACGATAGTTACTAACTTTCTACAGTGAGTTACAAAGTTGTCATTTGTTCCGTGTATCTTTATTCTTTCGTAGCGCTGCTGTGTTTTCGGAAAAAGTGAAAAAGCTAATACCGTTATGACGATTTTGGTGAAATCAAGCACCCCATGATGTTTGAAGAAATAAAAAGCTCAAGATTTAAACTAGAACCAAGCCCTTTAGCTAGTCAAATGATCGGTGTGAACCTTTTTTTATTTTCACTGGCGAAAATATACGTTAGCATCATAGTCAAGGTTTTAAAAGACTTGCTAATTTAATAGATTTTTATTAGACTTTTAATGAAGATAACAAAGATACCCATATCAAACTTTTCCCAATGAAGCTCTGGTGAGAAATAGAGCTCTCCAATAAATATTCATCTAAAACTAAAATATATAGTGCGTGTTGTAAATTATTTATCTGGGGTCCTGGAAATTTGTTATTACAGTACATCTAACTTCATCTCTTTTATCCTTTTTTAAGGAAAAAGAAGAGCAAGTTGCTCTACTAAATAAAACACATTAATATACACAGAAAGAACGAAGGATCCAAGTCATGATAAAATGTTTATTAATTATTAAAACTAATTAGTGGTAGAACGGGAAACGGACCAATTGTCGACATCTATTAAAAACATCAGTAAATAATGATAATAAACCTACATTTATCGAAACAAGAAAATCCTACGATATAAACCAAAATACAAATAGAGTGTCGACATCAACAGGGAAACAAGATCTGCTTATTGATGATGAAACTAAATCCCAGCGTTCCCAAACATATACACTAACAGGTGGCGAAGGAGAATATATGCCAATTTGAGATTCATCTCTTATTTGTATTTGCCATTATGTTTCATACCAAATTAATACAATGAAAACCACATGCAACAAGCAATCAACAAACAAATGAATGCTGCTGCACTTCCGTTTCTAACCATTAAAATTCACCACCTTAAAATCATCCATTAAAAGCTATGCGGTTTGTTCATACAAGAGGCATGCATGACAATATTTAACTGTTACAAACAGCGGAAGATCGTGCTGGCCTCATCAAATTTGTGTGATCTCTTGCTTTATTAATACTCTAAGCTTTACAAATATTGGTAAATGTCAGATATGTTTTTTTATATGGTAGATCAACCATGGGTTTTGGAGGATGTGTGGTTGGTTGTAAATGTTGGAGGAAATCAAAGGCTTTAGATAGTTTCTTTGATGTGCCGTGTGAAAAATTAAATGACGAGAGACATAATTGTGCTTAAAATATTTATCAAATTCAACGGCGGATTGTTTGATGTCGAAGTAGAATATTTTGGAGTATTTCTTAGATTTCTGTCTGAAAAATAAATTTATTAACTTGCATTTCATCATGAGCGCTCTGTATAAAACTTGTCTCATTTATAAGTTGAAGAAATTATAACTTTTCTACGGTTACAACTTGAATGTTTTCCTGTCAAACCTTGAAGCACTGAATTATCCCCAACTAAAATAAATCTCTCCTATTTTAATTCCAAAGTAAACAAGGGTCTATTTAACATAAACCTTCTCGTAGTTTGGGTCTATAGTTCTACCGTTAGATAAAAATTGCATATAGTTGGCAATCGTTACCCAGAATTCCCTTTACTCGTTAAAACCCACTTTTAAGTGGCAATGCGATCTCACATGACCTATTAAATTTTTTTAAATCCATTTTTACCCTTCTTTTTCATTATAACAGTATCTCCCCCAATTGATTCTCCTTCATTCTAATTTTTTTATGGTTTCATGATCATCAAAGCACCCAGAGTGGAAATGTCGGCGAGCTTCTTTTGAAGAAGATCCAATGTCCCAGCGGAGAGTTCGAGTACCGTAACTGAGGACGATGTGTTCTACTGCATATGAGACTTGAGATCACCGATCAGAGTTGCAACAACCGTAGAAAATGCAGGTAAGAAATTCTTTGGCTACTACTACTATCCTAAGAGGCGCCCATTCTTTAAGTGGGTAACTTCTGATACGACTCCAAGAGACAATCGAGCACTTTATGATCATGTTTTGGAGTTACAGAGACAGTTGGTGATGGCTACAACGTACATTGAAGTGCATAGAGACGCCACGGAAGCACGGATGTTCCAAATATCAGAGTAATTCCAACTACCCAAGCGTAGATGATCAAACTTGGTTAGTTAGGGTATTAATTGTAATAGTTGTGATCTTGTTGTTGATTCATATACTTAAGAGGATCACTAAGTTATTTTCCAATGAAGAATGAATGAATGTTTTAGCAAATGTTTGTTAATC
Source organism: Agapanthus africanus (assembly GCA_030015575.1). NCBI lineage: Eukaryota > Viridiplantae > Streptophyta > Magnoliopsida > Asparagales > Amaryllidaceae > Agapanthus > Agapanthus africanus. Next base: position 16,709,779 of record JASDDO010000014.1, read on the forward strand.
GTTGATGTGTTTTGCTATGTAATATATTTGAAAGAAATGTAAATTTTGTTCTGCCAAATGTATGTAAATGAATGATGGTGTTTACAATTTGTTTGTGTGAATGCCTATAAAAAGGATGATGAGATTTTCCTGTGATGTTTATAAAGTGTTTGTGTAAATGCCAAAAAGAGATTAGCAGTTGGTTTCATTTTTTTGTGTGTAAATACCTAAAAGAGACGGTGAGATTTCCTTCGATAAATATCTAAAAATGAAATAGCTTTGTTAAAATGGCATTTGCATCGGCAAAAGATGCAGCAACAACATGCCAACATTAAACCTGAAATCTGGAAGCAAATATATGGCATTATTGGCAAAAAAAGACAAATAAAAATGACATATTGTAACTGAAAACTGGAATGTAATTGCATTTGCATCAACAAACATGCATCTTCAACTTGAAAAGTGGAAAAAATATGCAGCGACAGCAATGGCATGCGGCGACAGCAGCAAAAGATGTAGCAGCGGCAAAAGAAGCAAACATATGCTCAGCAAATATGCAACAACAGCAGCAAAGGAAGTAAACAGCAACAGATTTCCCAAAAGAAGCAAACATATAGACAACAAAGTAAAAGAACACATATGAGAATATAACTTTAGCATCTCAATGTAATAAACACACACACAACAATTTAAAAGAATACAAGTATCAGTGTAACACCCGAGCCCAATACTACTATTTTCTGTTATTTGTTGAGCATTAGATATTACTCATTTCATTTATCTTGCTTGTTTGGGTCTTACTGTAAAATTTTATCTGGCTAAGTCATTTCTGTATATAACAAATTTTAGCACCTAAAATAAAATTAAAAATATCTATCTTGGCCTACTCGTCACCCCTAGCCACGTGATAGCGTCCGTGCGTCGAGTTCTCGTCCCGTTCGGTGAAACGGGCGAGTTTGGATGACTACGCGCATGTATAGATGGCCGACTTGGGGGTATGCTTTTTAATCATAAAACATTTCATTTTAAAATTTGGAACCCACTTAAAATCCTATTATTTGAATTTCGCATTTTTGGATCCAACCCGGACGCGATTTGGAAATATTTCATTTAGCGCCAAAATCCCAAATTAATAAATTAATCAAAACCTTATATTATTTCGTTTATATACTAAATCTTACTGTTATTTAAATCTATTAAATCTTTCTTTAACCTCTTAAACTTCTCTCAGCCAATCAGGCTCTTTCTTTTCTCCGTGGGCCCCACCAACGTCTCTCCCTCTCTCTAGCTGTCTCTTTCTCTCTCTCTAACCCTCTCTCTCTCTCTCCTATATACATATTATCCTTTTCTCCCCCTCTCATGAAATTTTTCCAGAACGAACGAGGAAACCCATCGCGACCTAACCTTAGCCGCCTCCACCGTCGCCACCGCAGCTCCGACGCCGGCGCCACCGCAGCTCCGACGCCGGCGCCAGCGCCACCGTCGCCCTCGCCTCCGCCTCCTCGTACCAACCTCGACATCCCCTCCTTCTCCCCGTGTGCACGGCGCCGCAGTAGAGACCCCGACCAACCCCGTGCCTTCTCTGTACGGCCGGAGACGTCGCCGGCGACCCTCGTCGTCGTCACCCGCGCCACTTTCAGCGCCTCCTCACCACTTGCGCACTCCAGACCCGACCAGCTCCTCTCCATCTCCACTTTCTTCCCCTTTTCCATACCCGCAGCCCTAGCCCATCGCCTGCAACCTTCTCGCCGGCGCCCCACCGCCGTCGACCCCATCACTGGCACGCCCTCTGCAACACCAGTAAGCCTTCTCTCCCCTTCCTCCTTCCATTCTCCCTTCGGTTTATCCCTTGGCCGTGCATTAACTTTTCCGGTTGTTTTGTCGCTGTTCGCCGGAATCCGGCCGTGCCGGTGGCGTGTCCTGACGATCCAGCAGAGTGCTCTGACCCGTGAGGTCCTTTGGTTCGTCGTTTGTGTTCAATCCGTGAACCGTGCGTCCGTCGCGTGTTTCCCTGCCGACGTTACGTTCCGTTTTTCCCGGTTCGCGACCCGTCGAGGCAAGTATCACTTCCTACATGCTATACTATACAATTATATATGTTTGACTCATTAAACCTGCAAAACTTAACTCGGTATAGTTATTTCCCCATTTGGTTGCAATATGACATATATCATTTTACAGTTAACATAGAAATTACAGTTTGCCACTTTTAACCTAAGAACCAAGTTTACCTGTTAATCACATTTTACCGTTTAATAGATTGTAGCACTTTCCCATGTAGTTCTATTACATTCGGATATTCGTATTCAAAGGCTTGATATAACTGTATTGCATCATCATTTAAACTGTTGCACCGCTAAGGGTGCTCAAAACCTGTTAATATAATAAAACGGCTGCACTATATTAATGCACTATTGTGATTGAATGAACTGCTTATTGTTGTTTAATTTATTGCTTATTTCCTGCTGTTAATCCCCTGTTCGATTATATATCTGTTGTGAGCACACCCACGATATTGTTACATCTTGACTTGACCTTGTTACACATGATATATATTGATACACCTGACATGGTATTGTACCGTTTACTATTGACTTGACCTATGTACCATGACCTGACCTGTTACCTGATCTCATGCCTAATGCCAACAAACCTGACATGTAGTCCTCATGGACCATTCCCGTTGTCTATCCAGACAAACCTGCTGTTACCTGATCCTGTGTTGGCATTAGTTTTGGATTACTGAACACCTGACTCGACATACATAGCTTGGGGGTATGGGAAAATCAAAAGTGTAAACTAAAGTGTAACTTAAAAGGGTATTACTTGATTCGTGGTCCCGGGGGGTAACGGGACAGAGCCATTCGTGACTCTTACATTTTCCTGATCCGTGGTCCCGGGGGGTAACGGGACAGAGCCATTCGTGACTCTTGCATTTTCCTGATCCGTGGTCCCGGGGGGTAACGGGACAGAACCACTATTGGTTCACATATTCCTGATCCGTGGTCCCGGGGGGTAACGGGACATATCCTTTGAGTTACATGGAGGATTACTCAAATTAATTTCAAAGACTTTAGAATAGAAAACCTGATAGAACAGTTCAGTTACCCACTGCATACTACCCTGCACTGCTTGATTCACATTATTTGCTACTCTTGTTTTATTCATGTTTATTTTGCATTGCCTATTGTACTGTTCATATCATATTACTTGTTGACTTGACGCGCTGACGTCTGGGTTTTGCATGGCCCAGATTCTTTACCACTGTAGCTGTCCGAGCAGGAGTACTTCAGCCAGCAGGCTGAGTTGTGAGTTCTGTAGTGGTTAGTTTTATTTCCTGCATTTATTTCCAGGTGTGAGCCCGCATTATGGGGCACACTTTTCCGTTATTGTATTGGATCATTTGCTTCCGCATTTTTTTATCATTGACTCTTGTTATCCTGGATTGTGGACATGTTTTAGATAGTTTTATCTTGTTCTTGATATCTCTACAGCCGTAATGTGACTGTGGATGGATACTTCCTACCCACAGGTAGCATGGTTGGCTATGTCACGTGCCCAATCTTGCGTACTCTAGGAAGCGGGGCGTGACATGGTTCTTTTGGTATCAGAGCCATAGGTTAGTCGGGTTGATTCTTTTGTAGTTGGGTATTGTACCCAATACACGAATCAGAATACCCGTGTTTAGGAAACATGTCCTGCCACCTTGACCGCTTTACCATTCTTGAATCACATTCTTCCTGATTATATCTTTTACGATGTGCAAACTTCCTTTGCATATCGATTCGAAAACCTGATTCCTTGTTATCTCTAGGACTTAAGCGACTTGGGTGGAGTTAAGTAATTGTGGCTATGATACCGCGGCATAGTTATAATGCGGTACTCTATTTAAGTATCTTGGAGTTCTAGCCTTGATCCATATTCAGAATCTATCATCATGCTAATGTTGGGTGTTTTGAGTTCAGGATTATGGCAGGTAAGAATTTGAAAACGTACCAGAGGCGCGTGGACGAAGTCGCCATGCTTGGAGTGATAAGAGGAATGCTGGAAAATCAAAAGAAACAGACCGAGCTGATCCAGCAGCAACCAGACTCGTTCCAGGAAGGTTTGCAGATCGTTCAGTAGTCTGTAAACAACGTTGGAGCTAAACCAGTTGACCGAGTAGGGACCGTGGCAGACTTCAGGCGTTGGGTCCGTCTATATTTACTGGTTTGGAGGAGCAGTGCCAGCCGAGCAGTGGCTAGTCGACACGGAGAATTTGCTGATTGCGGCACAGATTCCAGACGACAAAAAGTTGTTGTGGTACGCATTCAGCTAGTGGACTACGCCCGAGAATGGTGGCTTGTGGAAGAGACCCGTTTGCCCAAGCCGATCAGGTGGGCGGATTTTTCGAAGAGTTTCCTGGAGAAGTTCTTCCCGCGGACTGCACGGGAGGAAATGGAAGAGAAGTTCATCGGACTAAAGCAGAAGGGAGCACCCGTAGATGTGCATGCAGCAGAATGGACGAGACTCAGTAGTTTCGCTGGACCTTTAGTTGCCAACGATGCAGACAGGGCACGGAGGTTCATGCGCAAACTGGACGTGGACATCCAGAGGCAGATTGTCTCCCTGGGTTTGACCACTTTCTCACAAATACTTGCAGCAGCCAAGAGCAGCAGAGTTTATCTGGGATGAAAGGGAGTTTGCAGCAGACAGCAGTTGCGTTTAGGAAGCAGTTCGGTCGGGCCGGTCGAGTTTAGGGCTAGGCCGACAAACAATATTCTTGCATCAATGGAAGTGATGAAAGTAAAGAGCCGGCTGTTGTTCGTGATTCTATGGACGTGTTTGAAGATATATCGGGTCTACCGCCGAGGAGAGACGTGGAGTTCGCAATTGATCTTATTCCTGGTGCAGCGCTAGTATCTAAAGCGTATTATCCAATGGCACCAGTAGAGTTAGAAGAAGTCAAGAAACAAGTTACTGAATTGCTTGAGAAGGGTTGGATTCGAAGCAGCAACTCGCCTTGGGGAGCTCCAGTCCTTCTAGTAAAGAAGAAGGATGGCACGAGAAGGATGTGCATCGACTATCGAGAATTAAACCGGGTGACTATCAAGAACAAGTACCCGATCCTTCGCATTGGAGAACTTTTTGAGCAGCTTAGTGGAGCGAGGGTATTCTCGAAGCTGGATTTGCGATCCGGATATCATCAGGTCCGAGTGAAAGCAGAAGATATTTGCAAGACGGCGTTTCGAACTCGGTATGGACATTACGAGAACTTATTAATGCCCTTCGGAGTAACGAATGCGCCGGCAATATTCATGGATTTGAAGAACCGAATCTTTTCACTGTTCTTGGACCAGTTTATTGTGGTATTCATTGACGATATTCTGGTTTACTCGAAGAGTTTTGAGGAGCATGCTGAGCATTTGAAGATCGCACTGTAGACATTGAGACAAGAGAAATTGTATGCGAAGATGAGTAAGTGCGAATTTTGGCTGGAAGAAGTGAAGTTTCTGGGGCATGTTGTGTCGGGCGATGGAATCGCCGTCGATCCCGAAAAGATTGCAGCAGTTCGAGATTGGCCGATTCCAAAGAATGTAGCTGAGATAAGAAGTTTCCTTGGATTAGCCGGATACTACAGGAGATTTGTGGAGAACTTCGCTCGTCTGGCAGAACCGTTGACCAAGCTTACGCGCAAGGAGGTACCTTTTGTATGGACGGATAAGTGTGCGTTAGCTTTCGAGACGTTGAAGCAAAATTTGATAACCGCCCCTATTCTGACCGTGCCAGACAATTCCGGAGGATTGGTGATTTACAGCGACGCATCTGGAAAAGGATTGGAATGTGTTTTGATGCAGCATGGGAAAGTTGTAGCGTACGCATCGAGACAATTAAAGACCCATGAGAAGAATTATCCCACTCACGACTTGGAGCTTGCGGCTGTGATCTTCGCTTTGAAGATTTGGAGACACTACCTTTTGGGCGAGAGAGTCGAAGTTTTTACAGATCACAAGAGTTTGAAGTATGTGTTCACTCAGAAGGAGTTGAATATGAGGCAACGTAGATGGTTGGAGCTGATGGCCGACTATGATCTTGATCTTAAGAACCATCCGGGGAAGGTTAACGTCGTGCCGGATGCGCTTAGCCGGTTACCAGTAATTCAAGTGTTAACTACGCAGAGGGAGATCATTGCAGATTTTCGAAGATTTGACTTGGAGGTTGTGCTACCGCGTTCTACGGAACAGATGATGCAGTTGCAAGTACAATCGTCCTTGGTTGAGAAGATTAAAGCAGCACAATCGCAGGATCCTAGACTGCAAAAGTTTCGAGAGTAGGTTGAAGCTGTACTACGAACAGATTTACTGGTCCACGAAGATGGTTCGTTGAGGTATGGTAGCCGTTTGTATGTGCCAAAGGGGGATGTTCGTGAAGAGCTTATGAAGGAGGCACACAGTTCAGCTTATTCTATACATCCAGGAGGCACAAAGATGTACCGTGATATTCGACAGCATGAAACGGGAAATTGCTCGCTTCGTGGCTAAGTGCTTGGTGTGTCAGCAAGTCAAGGCTGAACACCAAAGGGTTGCTGGTTTGTTGCAACCACTTCCGATTCCTCAGTGGAAGTGGGAACATATAACCATGGATTTCGTGACGGCTTTACCGCGGAGTCCAAAGGGCAACAATGCAGTATGGGTGATTGTCGATCGATTGACCAATGCAGCTCACTTTATTCCTTTCCGGGTTGGTCAATCAACGGAGACTTTGGCAGAACGGTACATGCAGGAGATTGTAAGATTTCATGGCGTACCGGTGAGCATCGTGTCCGATCGAGACACTCGGTTCTTATCACACTTCTGGAGGAGTTTACAGGAAAGTTTGGGGACTCGATTGAAGTTTAGCACAGCTTATCATTCTCAAACTGATGGTCAGTCGGAGAGAACGATCCAAACTCTTGAAGATATGTTGAGGGAATGCATGTTGGACTTCAAGGGTTCTTGGGAGGATCATCTACATTTGGTGGAGTTTTCTTACAACAACAGTTTTCAGGCAACTATCCAGATGGCTCCGTTTGAAGCGTTGTATGGTCGTAAATGTCGTTCACCTGTTTGTTGGGATAATGTCGGTGAACGAAGATTATTGGGACCAGATTTGGTAATGCAGACAGTTGAGAAGGTTAACACTATCAGAAAGCATATGATGGCAGCTCAAGATAGACAGAAGAGTTGGGCTGACACGTCAAGAAGACCTCTAGAGTTCGCCGTGGGTGACTTGGTATTCTTGAAGATATCACCGATTAGAGGGGTGATTCGTTTTGGGAGTCGAGGGAAGCTTAGTCCTCGATTCGTTGGACCCTTCGAGATATTGGAGCGCGTTGGAGAGGTAGTGTACCGTTTGGCGTTACCGCAGTCCTTGGCAGGTGTGCACGATGTGTTTCATGTATCTCAACTACGAAGGTATGTTCGAGATGAAACACACGTCTTGGATCATTCGGAGTTAACTGTACGGGAAGACCTAACTTTTGAGGAGCGACCGGTTGAAATCATGGATCGAAGGGAAAAGGTCCTTAAGAACAAGGTTATCCCCCTTGTGCTCGTTTCTTGGGGTAATCGATCGTTTGGAGAGTCCACTTGGGAGCGAGAAGATGAGATCCGGCAGAAGTTTCCTCACCTTTTCCTGTAGTTTTCTATCTTGTATTCTTGGAATTTCGAGGACGAAATTCTTTTGTAGTTGGGTATAATGTAACACCCGAGCCCAATACTACTATTTTCTGTTATTTGTTGAGCATTAGATATTACTCATTTCATTTATCTTGCTTGTTTGGGTCTTACTGTAAAATTTTATCTGGCTAAGTCATTTCTGCATATAACAAATTTTAGCACCTAAAATAAAATTAAAAATATCTATCTTGGCCTACTCGTCACTCCTAGCCGCGTGGTAGCGTCCGTGCGTCGAGTTCTCGTCCCGTTCGGTGAAACGGGCGAGTTTGGATGACTACGCGCGCGTATAGGTGGCCGACTTGGGGGTATGCTTTTTAATCATAAAACATTTCATTTTAAAATTTGGAACCCGCTTAAAATCCTATTATTTGAATTTCGATTTTTTGGATCCAACCCGGGCGCGATTTGGAAATGTTTCATTTAGCGCCAAAATCCCAAATTAATAAAATAATCAAAACCTTATATTATTTCGTTTATATACTAAATCTTACTGTTATTTAAATTTATTAAATCTTTCTTTAACCTCTTAAACTTCTCTCAGCCAATCAGGCTCTTTCTTTTCTCCGTGGGCCCCTCCAACGTCTCTCCCTCTCTCTAGCTGTCTCTTTCTCTCTCTCTCTAATCCTCCCTCTCTCTCTCTCTCTCCTATATATATATTATCCTTTTCTCCCCCCTCATGAAATTTTTCCAGAACGAACGAGGAAACCCATCGCGACCTAGCCTTAGCCGCCTCCACCACAGCTCCGACGCCGGCGCCAGCGCCACCGTCGCCCTCGCCTCCGCCTCCTCGTACCAACCTCGACATCCCCTCCTTCTCCCCGTGTGCACGGCGCTGCAGTAGAGACCCCGACCAACCCCGTGCCTTCTCTGTACGGCCGGAGACGTCGCCGGCGACCCTCGTCGTCGTCACCCGCGCCACTTTCAGCGCCTCCTCACCACTTGCGCACTCCAGACCCGACCAGCTCCTCTCCATCTCCACTTTCTTCCCCTTTTCCATACCCGCAGCCCTAGCCCATCGCCTGCAACCTCCTCGCCGGCGTCCCACCGCCGTCGACCCCATCGCTGGCATGCCCTCTGCAACACCAGTAAGCCTTCTCTCCCCTTCCTCCTTCCATTCTCCCTTCGGTTTATCCCTTGGCCGTGCATTAACTTTTCCGGTTGTTTTGTCGTTGTTCGCCGGAATCCGGCCGTGCCGGTGGCGTGTCCTGACGATCCACCAGAGTGCTCTGACCCGTGAGGTCCCTTAGTTCGTCGTTTGGGTTCAATCCGTGAACCGTGCGTCCGTCGCGTGTTTCCCCGCCGACGTTACGTTCCGTTTTTCCCGGTTCGCGACCCGTCGAGGCAAGTATCACTTGCTACATGCTATACTATACAATTATATATGTTTGACTCATTAAACCTGCAAAACTTAACTCGGTATAGTTATTTTCTCATTTGGTTGCAATATGACATATATCATTTTACAGTTAACATAGAAATTACAGTTTGCCACTTTTAACCTAAGAACCAAGTTTACCTGTTAATCACATTTTACCGTTTAATAGATTGTAGCACTTTCCCATGTAGTTCTATTACATTCGGATATTCGTATTCAAAGGCTTGATATAACTGTATTGCATCATCATTTAAACTGTTGCACCGCTAAGGGTGCTCAAAACCTGTTAATATAATAAAACGGCTGCACTATATTAATGCACTATTGTGATTGAATGAACTGCTTATTGTTGTTTCATTTATTGCTTATTTCCTGCTGTTAATCCCCTGTTCGATTATATATCTGTTGTAAGCACACCCACGACATTGTTACATCTTGACTTGACCTTGTTACACATGATATATATTGATACACCTGACATGGTATTGTACCGTTTACTATTGACTTGACCTGATGTACCATGACCTGACCTGTTACCTGATCTCGTGCCTAATTCCAACAAACCTGACATGTAGTCCTCATGGACCATTCCTGTTGTCTATCCAGACAAACCTGCTGTTATCTGATCCTGTGTTGGCATTAGTTCTGGATTACTGAACACCTGACTCGACATACATAGCTTGGGGGTATGGGAAAATCAAAAGTGTAAACTAAAGTGTAACTTAAAAGGGTATTTACTTGATCCGTGGTCCCGGGGGGTAACGGGACAGAGCCATTCGTGACTCTTACATTTTCCTGATCCGTGGTCCTGGGGGGTAACGGGATAGAGCCATTCGTGACTCTTACATTTTCCTGATCCGTGGTCCCGGGGGGTAACGGAACAGAGCCATTCGTGACTCTTGCATTTTCCTGATCCGTGGTCCCGGGAGGTAACGGGACAGAACCACTATTGGTTCACATATTCCTGATCCGTGGTCCCGGGAGGTAACGGGACATATCCTTTGAGTTACATGGAGGATTACTCAAATTGATTTCAAAGACTTTAGAATAGAAAACCTGATAGAACAGTTCAGTTACCCACTGCACACTACCCTGCACTGCTTGATTCACATTATTTGCTACTCTCGTTTTATTCATGTTTATTTTGCATTGCCTGTTGTACTGTTCATATCATATTACTTGTTGACTTGACGCGCTGACGTCTGGGTTTTGCATGGCCCAGATTCTTTACCACTGTAGCTGTCCGAGCAGGAGTACTTCAGCCAGCAGGCTGAGTTGTGAGTTCTGTAGTGGTTAGTTTTATTTCCTGCATTTATTTCCAGGTGTGAGCCCGCATTATGGGGCACACTTTTCCGTTATTGTATTGGATCATTTGCTTCCGCATTTATTTATCATTGACTCTTGTTATCCTGGATTGTGGACATGTTTTAGATAGTTTTATCTTGTTCTTGATATCTCTACAGCCGTAATGTGACTGTGGATGGATACTTCCTACCCACAGGTAGCATGGTTGGTTATGTCACGTGCCCAATCTTGCGTACTCTGGGAAGCGGGGCGTGACAATCAGAGTAATAATGAGTTCAGCATCTCAAACCAAATTACACTGTTTAATTGTTTAAGAACTGACACATCATTGTTAAACGAACCAAAACAAAACAAATAGTCTAATTATTTAAGAACTGACAAATCAACATTATTGTTTAACAACTCCAATCACACCATTGTTTAAGAACTGACAAATACACATTGTCTAATTGCATCACACACCCATTAATCTCCTGCTCTGCTCATCTCAGTAGACAATTTTTCACCTCCATCAAAACAAAACACTACATACACTATCTTCCAATCATCAGTTTTTGCCATCTTCCATTCTTGCGTGGACATCAGGTCTGCATGAGTCATTTTTTGCTGAAATTATTAGTTATATATTTCAATGTGTAAATATAAATCTACAAACATTATTTTTTGTCACGTCCCGCTTCCTAAAAGAAGGTGAAGGGTGACGTGGTATGGTCCGCAATTTAACTGTATTGAAGGTGGTCTATTCAATACAGTTACGTTAAGCGTATGAATATCTATAGCATGCGGGATGTGTACTAAAACAAAATAATAAAAGCCAAAGGCATTTATTTCCATTAACCAAATTTTATTACATCCCAAAGGAAAGAGTAAAATAAACTAAATAGTTTAATTACATCGAAAAAGAAGCAAGCCATAAACAGGTGGGCAACATATAAAACTAGCTAATCTTTCGTCGTCAAGTCTGCATAATCTTCATTTGTTGGCTCCACACCTTGATACTCATCATAATACCCATTCTCATCTGACGGACATTCTAAAGATAGAGGGAGAAAAGGAAAGTCCGTCAGCGAGTTATACTCGGGTAGGATTGCCTCATAAGGAAGTAAAGATATAGAAACGAGCAAGTATATACAAGTATGATGCGTATATGCAGATATGATGTATATGGGTATGAGGGTATGCGGTGTATACAGAAGACATGGTGACAGAGGTACATGTGAATATAAATATGTTTGTATAAGATATATGTTAATAAGAGTATGTTGTATGAGGTATATGAGAATATGAGTATGTTTGTATGAGATATACGTGAAGGTAAAAGTTCGCATTAGTTTGTTAAACAAGGGTCTGGATACTCGCGATTATTCCGTTGTGGCCACGGAACAACAACCAGGGAAGTGAAATGTACCGTTTCACTTTCCGGGATCATGATCGAGTAGTAGGTGAATCCGAGTTCCGCATCTCCTTGCCTAATCAAACTACCCATCTCCGTTATTCAGTGTAAAGGTTTTGACGAATTAGAGTTAGTGCGTATACATCTAGGAATGGAATTTCCATATTTTATGTCATCCACATTTGGGATTATTCGCCCTCAAAGTAGGGTTAGTATTTGCCCGAATATCGGGTTAGTATTTATTCACATATTGGACCATTCACCCCCAAAATAGGGTTGGTATTCGTCCGAATATCGGGTTAGTAGTTGTCCACACATTAGACCATTCACCTTGCCTGTAGGGATCTTCATATATAGGTATTCCATACCTAGGTCCGCGCATATGTCATGTATGTCGTAAACTTGTATTCAAAGAGTTGATCTCATTTAATATGGCCTTCTACAACCACTCATTTTATCTTATTATCTTTTAAAGTTTGTAAGGTGCTTCATATCATTTTATAGAATGCTTAGCTAATAAAGATAATAACGTTTAATGATATTTATTGTTTATAAGAAAAACCATGATTTTTAGAGTATTTATCATTTTGGAAACCCATAGTATTTTAATGAGAAAATATCCTTTTAATGAAAGATTATGGTATTTATTTGAAATTATCTTGTAATAAAATTTTAGTTATTCTCTTTGAACAATATCATTTAAACCCACCATTGCCGGTCCCAAGTCCGGATGAGAAAGGGTGAGAGTTGTGGTAGGCTTGTGACAACCAACGTAAAACTTTGTCACATTCTATGACATGAACTATAATAAGAATATCGTTGGGGCGTCCCCTACTCAGTGACGCGCTATATCGGATCCCGGGTATAGTGTTAAGTATGCAAGGGATTTTAGGTCGTCGTCCAGAAACGGCGCGCTACATCGGACCCCGGGTGTAGTGACAAATAAGCAAGGGTCGTCGTCCAGAAATGGCGCGCTACATCGGAACCCGGGTATAGTGACAAATAAGTAAGGGTTTCATAGGATCCGTCTATTTTCCTGGAACATAGGTTCCCTTACGGGTAGACTAATAGAATTAGTGGAGGTGATGATTAGGAGGAGAGTTGGTATTATGTGTTTGCAAGAAACTAAGTGGGTATGTGAAAAGAGTAGAGTCATAGAGCCTTGGGGTTATAAGCTTTGGTATATGGGTAGAGATAAAAATCGTAATGGGGTATGCATAATCATAGATAGACGGTTGCTTGAGGATGTAGTTGAGATTAGAAGAAAAGGTGATAGAATTTTACTGGTTAAGCTTATTCTAGGTGGAGAGATCCTTAATGTTATTAGTTCTTATGCACCACAGATAGGTCTTGATGACGCTAGTAAGCGTCTATTCTGGGAGGATTTAGACGAGATGGTGCAAAGTATACCTAGTGAAGAGAAGTTATTTATTGGTGGTGATCTTAATGGACATGTATGTACTAGTCGTAGTGGGTTTGATACTATCCATGGAGGTTTTGGTTTTGGACAAAGGAATGAAGTAGGTGACTCGATTCTAGATTTTGCCTTATCTTATGACTTGATCTTAGCAAACACCTGGTTTAGGAAAAGAGAGTCTCATCTTATCACTTTTAGGAGCGGATCAAGTGCTAGTCAAATAGACTTTTTTCTGAAAAGAAGAATAGATAGAGATTGTTGTATTGACTGTAAGGTAGTGCCAGGTGAGAGTGTAACCACTCAACATAGATTTTTAGTTCTAGATTTTCGATTTAGAAGAGAACCTAGGAAAATTAGACGTAACGTAAAGTCTCGAATTAAATGGTGGCGATTGAAAAAAGGTAACTAAAAGGCTTTTATAGATCGTGTAGTCCAAGAAGTGGATTGGCAGTCGGAAGATGATTCAGACAGAACATGGAACAAAATGGCTAGTTGTATCAAGAAGATAGCTAGAGATCTACTTGGTGAGTCGAGAGGTGGTGCTCCACTATCTAAGAACACATCATGGTGGAATGAAGAAGTAAATTCTGCTATTAAAATTAAAAGGGATTCTTATAAAGATTTGAAGAAAAGTACAGATGTGGAGAGATTTGAGAAGTATAAAATGGCTAAAAAGGAAGTTAAGAAAGCTGTTCGGGAAGCTAAATCTAAGGTCTACAAGGAGGTGTACGAGAAATTAGACACTAAAGAGGCTGAAAATGATATATACCGGATTGCTCGGATGCGGGAAATGAAGACTAGAGACTTATGTGCGGTGAAGTGTATCAAAAATGAAAATCAGAAGGTTTTAGTTTGAGATGAGAATATCAAGGAAAGACGGAGAGATTATTTTGACAAATTGTTCAATGAGAGCTTTACTAAGAATTTGGATGGACTTGTCATTCAATCTCAAGATATAAACCGTGATTTCATGTGTAAAATAAGACTACCTAAGATTAAAGAAGCTTTGAACAGAATGAGTTTAAGAAAAGCGGTTGGTCCTGAAGGGATTCCTATCGAGATTTGGAGATACTTAGGAGAAATAGGCGTTAAATGGCTGACAGATCTATTTAATAAGATTTGGCAGACAAAAAAGATGCCAAATGAATGGAGGAAAAGTATCCTTGTACCTATCTACAAGAACAAGGGTGACATTCAAAGTTGCTAAAACTACCGTGGAATAAAACTTATGTGTCACACCATGAAACTTTGGGAGAGAGTGATTCAACATAGGCTAAGGAAGGATATTAAGATAACAGAGAACCAGTTTGGGTTCATGCCTGGACGATCGACGACAGAGGCTATTCATTTGCTTCATCAACTTGTCGAGCGTTTTCGAGAGAGGAGAAGAGATTTGCATATGATATTTATTGATTTAAAAAAAGCGTACGACAAGATATCTAGAGAGGTATTATGGGGGACAATGATGAAGAAGAGGGTCCCCGTCAAGTATATTAACATAATCAAGCATATGTACGATGGAGTAGTGGCAAATGTCAGAACTTGCGGCGGCTTAACGAGTGATCTTCCGATTACAATTGGTTTACATCAAGGATCTGCATTAAGTCTATTCCTGTTTACCATCGTGATGGATGAGCTTCCTAGAACTATCCAAGATGAGGTACCTTGGTGTATGCTATTCGCTGATGATATTGTTCTAGTAAATGAGACGAAAGCAGAGGTTGATACCAAATTGGAATTATGGAGGCAAACATTAGAATCTCGGGGATTCAGATTGAGCAGGTCCAAGACAGCATATATGCATTGCAAATTTAGTAACCAGAGATATCAAAACCATATTGGTATAACATTGGAAGGGCAAGAGATATCACCGAGCGACCAATTTAGATATCTAGGTTCCATCATCCAAAAGAATGGGGAGATCGATAGTGATGTTAATCAAAAGATCCAAGCTGGTTGGTTGAAATGTAGAAGTGCAACAGGGTTTTTGTGTGATCGTAACTTTCCGTTAAAATTGAAAGGGAAGTTTTATCGGAGCGCTATTCGGCCTGCCTTATTATATGGTACAGAATGCTGGGCTCCTAAGAAGCATCATACACAGAAGATGCACGTAGTGGAGATGCGCATGCTTCGTTGGATGTGCGGTAACACTAGAAAAGATAAGGTGCGAAATGAGGAATCGTGCAAAAGTTGGTGTAGCACCTGTAAAGGAGAAGATGCGGGAAAACCGGCTAAGATGGTTTGGTCATGTGCGACGCAGACCTACGGAAGCACCGGTTCGACGAATAGATACTCTCGATATGGGCAATGGAAAAAGAGCAAAATGGAGACCGAAGAAAACATGGATGGAGGTGATACGAAACGATATGGTTGACAAAGGACTCAATGAAAGTATATTGTTCGATAGGAGTGAGTGGAGGCAGAGGATTCATGTACTGGACCCGGCGTGATTCTCATGTTGGTTCATGTAGCCTACCCCATATGCTTGGGATAAAAGGCTTAGTTGTTGTTGTTGTTGTTGTTGTCTTTGAACAATATCATTTATAAAATTTATGGTTTTTATTTGGAGGTAACATTTTAGAAATACGTCAGTGTTGGCAACCGCTGCACATGGGCGGCATGATTTGTGTCCTTTTCAGGGACGATTGCCTATCAACCACGATGTATTTACATAAAACATTACTCTATATAATTAGGGTATTTTATTAGAGCTGATATTCTACAAGAACAACTCTGCTTTGACAACCACTGCATATGGACAATAGAATTTATGTTCTTTTCAGGGACGATTGTCTAGTAACTACAGGGTGTTTCATGTGAAATATTCCATTATCAGGGTATCTTATTAAAGCTTAGTTAATAGGCTAAGAAAAAAATTAATATAAAAATATTCTTTCTAAACGAAAGGGGTTTAAGTTGGAAACCACAATATAATTATTTAGATTAGTATTACCCCCTTTCAAAAGGTAACAGGATTTTAACAAAACTAGGTTAGTGGGTGGATAAAAGTGCAAGTAAAAACATATCGTTTTATGGTGTCTAAAGTATTTTGTTCAAAATATCTCATATCATAGGGGTATTTTAAATACGTACAACATTTTAATAAAATGAGGGTATTTTGTGGAAGTACCCTATTTCGAGATTTTATTGGTAACATGGGTAAGTGGGTGTACATAAAGGGTGGATTGACACCCCATAGGTTAAAACATTAAGCATATCATGTTCCATGTAAGATGAGGGTGCAATATTTACGCATATAGAGATAATTTAGTTAAACCATTTTAAGCACGTATCAAATTTATAAATAAGGGGTACCACAATAGGCATACAGAAATATTTTCAACATCATTTTAAAATAATGTTGGGGGATTAGAACTTGAGACTAGGATCACTAAAGGAAAGAAGGTGACAGACAAGTGGAGAGAGGCGGATCCTACCTTTGGTTTGAGTTGGATGTCGATGGGTCGAAAACGTTGACTCGTACTAAATCCTCAATAGCTCCATGCTCGGATTTTTCCTCGATACTTAGGTGGAATCACAGCGTTGACGTCGTTGATACGAAGGCCTGGGTATTTTTTTCAGAATTTTCGGAGTTCTGAGAAGTGAGAAATTAGAGTTTGAAGGTCTCTATTTATAGGGTCTTTTCCCCAACAATAAAATCCAAAAAATCTGTCAAAATATTCCCAAAATCTGCGCCTTATGATTTACTCATGATTCTGCATCCGCCTCCATGATTCATGGCCGTTGGATCTAAATCCAACGGCCCAGAAGCCGCCGTCGCTCGCCAGATCTAACGCCGTCGTCTCTCGCCACGTGGCCACGAGGCGTAGTTTCACGTGCTTGCGGCGCAAGCGCGTGTTCCTACTCTCGTAGGCAGCCCGCCAGTGTTCCTGGGCCGTTGGATCTAGCATCCAACGGTCCAGGTTAAATGTTGATTTAATATTTTTTTTCTTAAAAAAAACTAAACTGTTTATTTAAAAATTGAATTTGGTTTTAAAAAAACTGTTAAAAATATTGTAAAATACAGGAAAAATATGAGAAAATTCCAGAAAATATATTTTATTGTTATCTTCAGTTTAAAAATGATTTTGGGCTAAAATTAAATAATATTCCCATATCTATGGTATTTGTTAGTTATCGTAATAAAAAAAATCTATTTTAATCTCGAAAATATTTTAATTACGAAAATAATTATTTTAATTTATAATAAAATATGTAAATCATTTTTTTAGGGTTATAAAAATATTTTAAGCCCATAAGCATATAAATTGATTTTTAGAAAATTTCTTTAATTATATTTAAACACTTTAACAATTACTCGCACCACTTTTAAAATATTTTGCCATCAAGAAAAAACGCAGTTAAATACTCGGTACTAAAAATAAGACCTTTTATTAAGTATTAGAAAACACGGTCGTTACAATCTACTCTCCTTAAAATAATTTCGACCTCGAGATTATGAAGGTAGACGAAAGAGAAAAAAATTTACATAGGGGAAAATCCAAATAGGTAAGGATTCGTTCTCTCATCTCGTCTTCCCTTTCCCATGTGGACTCGCCTGAAGAGTCCTTCCTCTACATGACCCTAACCAACTTGATCATTTTGTCCCTCAAGGTCTTCTCCTTGCGGTCTAGAATCTCAACTGGTTGTTGTTCATAGGTTAGATCAGCCCCTGTAGTGATTTCGGAATGATCCAAAACGTGAACGGGGTCACCGACATATCTCCTCAACTGTGAGATATGGAAAACATTGTGTACACCTTCCAGATAAGGTGGTAAGACTCGGCGATACGCAACCTCCCCAACTCGTTTGAGGATATCGAAAGGACCTATGAACCGCAGGCTGAGTTTTCCGCGTTTCCCAAACCGTGTCACTCCCCGGTTAGGAGAAATCTTCAAAAAACATGTGTTCTCCTGGTTGAAACTCTAGTGGCTTTCTCTTCGTATCAGCCCAATGTTTCTGCCAATCTTGTGCTATGCGTAATTGTTCCCTGATTGTTCTTATCAGCTCCACTGTCTCGACAATCATCTCGGGGCCCAAAAGTTCTCGATCCCCAACATCGTCCCAACTCAACGGCGATCTACACTTTCGTCCATACAAAGCGGAGAAAGGCGCCATGCCGATACTATACTGGTAGCTATTGTTGTAAGCAAACTCTACCAAGTGTAGGTGATCTTCCCAAGATCCTTTAAAATCCAACATAAAGGCCCGGAGTATGTCTTCGAGAATCTGAATAACCCTTTCTGATTGGCCATCAGTATGAGGATGGTAAGCGGTACTGAAACTCAGATTCGTGCTCAGACTCTTTTGTATACTTTGCTAAAACTGAGATCTGAAACGCGTATCTCGGTCAGACACAATGCAAAATGGCACTCCATGCAATCTGACAATCTCCTCCATGTACCTCTTTGCAAGGCTTTCAGTTGATTGACCGGCTCGAAAAGGAATGAAATGTGCCGACTTGGTGAGTCGGTCCATTATTACCCATACTGCATCGTTTCGCTTGGAGCTGCAAGGGAGTGCGGTAACAAAATCCATTGTAATGTTTTTCCATTTTCATTTGGGTATAGGTAAGGGCTGTAATAGACATGCCGTCCTGTGATGTTCTGCTTTCACTCGTTGGCAAAATAAACATTTGGACACACTCTTGGCTATCTCTCGCTTCATCCCATACCACCAATAGTTTTGTCTTAGGTCCTTGTACATCTTTGTTCCTCCTGGATGAACAGAGTATGGAGAACTATGTGCTTTTATTAATAATTCTTCTCTTATCTCGCCTTTAGGCACACAGATTCTGCTCCCATACCTTAAAGAACCATTTTCATGGATGATGAAGTCCGCCCGTAGATTCGTTTCCATCTGTTCTCTAATCCTTTATAATCTATTGTCCTCAATTTGAGCTGTTTTTATTCGTTCGACTAACGTGGAGTGAATTTGCAGATTCATGAAGTATGTGAGCATTCCTGGCATAATCATCTCAGTCTCTAGTTCATTGAGGTCTTGACGATTCCTCCAATGAGCAGTCAGAATTGAAACCATTGGTTGGCGACTCAAAGCGTCCGGGACTACAATCACATTCCCCAGATGGTACTGCACATTTACATCGAAATCTACCATTAATTCTAGCCATTTCCTCTGTCTCATGTTGAGCTCCTTTTGGGTGAAGATATATTTCAAACTCTTATGATCGGTGTAAATATTTACCCTCTCTCCCAATAAATAGAGCCTCCAAATCTTGAGTACGAAGAAAACCGCGGCAAACTCTAAATCGCGCGTTAGGTAATTTCGTTCATGCACCTTTAACTGTCTTGTTGCATAAGCCACTACCCTACCATGTTGGTGCAAAACACATCCCAAACCTTATCCCGATGCATCACAATGTATGTCGAAATCTCTGGTTCTGTCGGGAATTGTAAGAATGGGTGCAGAGATTAAACGAGTCTTCAATTCTGCGAATGCTTCCTCACAACCCTCGGACCATATATACGGCACATCCTTCCGAGTCAAGGTATTCAGTGGTTCTGCAATCTTGGAGAAGTTCTTAACAAAACAGTGGTAATATCCGGCAAGTCCTAAGAAGCTTCTGATATCTGTAACTGTTCTTGGTATCGGCCATGTCTGAACGGCGACAATCTTGGCCGGATCCACTGAGATCCCTTCACCTGACACAACATGTCCCGGGAACGTTACCCGCTTTAACCAAAACTCGTATTTGCTGAGCTTTGCATATAGTTGGTGTTGTCATAAGGTTTCGAGCACTGCACGTAAGTGTTCCGCGTGTTCTTCCTGATTCTTCGAATACACAAGAATATCGTCGATGAAGATAACGACAAACTTGTCTAAGTATTCATAAAACACTTGGTTCATCAAATTCATAAATACTACTGAAGCATTGGTTACTCCAAAAGGCATCACTAAGAATTCATAGTGTCCATACCTAATCCTGAAAACTGTCTTAGGTGTGTCAGACGCTTTTACTTTGAAGTTGATGATATCCCGTTCGCAAATCCAACTTTGAGAACACTTAAGATCCCTCCAATTGATCGAACAGATCGTTTATCCTCGGTAAGGGATACTTATTCTTGATTGTTACCTTATTTAACTACCAGTAGTCGATACACATCCGCTTGGTTCCATCATTCTTAGGTACCAAAAGAACCGGGGCACCCCAAGGCGACAAGCTTGGTGTTCCCTTATAAAAAAGGGATGAGAGAAAGTTCCTCACTAAAATAGCCCCACGTGTTTAACACGTGAGTGCCCATATGCAGCGCATATAGGCACAACAATCAAAACAAATGTAAGGCCAAAGAACCCTACGTGTTTAATACGTGAGTGCCTATATGCAACGCATATAGGCACAGCAATTAAAAACAATTGCAAGGCCAAAGAGCCCCACGTGTTTAAAACGTGAGTGCCTATATGCAAAGCATATATACACAGCAATTAAAACAATTGCTAGGCTAAAACAGCCCCACGTGTTTAACACGTGAGTGCCTATATGCAACGCATATAGGCACTGCAATTAAAATGATTGCTAGGCTAAAACAGCCCCACGTGTTTAACACGTGAGTGCCTATATGCAACGCATATAGGCACAACAATTAAAACAATTGCCAGGCTAAAACAGTCTCACGTGTTTAACACGTGAGTGCCTATATAGGCACAACAATTAAAACAATTGCCAGGCTAAAACAGTCTCACGTGTTTAACACGTGAGTGCCTATATGTAACGCATATAGGCACAGCAATTGAAACAATTGCCAAGCTAATAAGCCCCACGTGTTTAACACGTGTGGGCACTTCCCTACTTAACAAGGAACCGTTGGATCAAAGATCCAATAATGATAGAATTAAATTCTATTGAACTTTTAAATGGTAAATGGTATTTTCTGTTAAACATAAAGTTGACGGATTAAAGATCTCATGAGTTGAAAAATATTTTTCATCTCTCCAAGCACCATTGGATGAAAAATCCAACTGTGATTAAAAATCACCAATCTACAGAATAAATTCTGTATTGGAAAATATTTTCCTAATCCTGTTTGAGAAACAAGAAAATATGTTCTGTGAGACAGAACCTTTGGATCAAAGATCCAATGGCGGGTAAAACCCCCAAATCAATTGAAGTCTCTCAATAAGAGATTTTATAAAACTAATTAACAAACTTTTCTCCACTATATAAAGAAACCAAGACTTCAAGTTTGCAGAGGAGAGACCCCCTCGTAAGTTTTGAGAAACAAAAAAAGAGAGAAAACGGGAATTCAATTGTCTAGAAGAAGAAGATCTCCTTCTTAAACAAAAACCCCTAGGTAAGAAGAAAGTACAGAGATTATTTTATCTCTTCTTTAAGGGTTTAACTCTTCATATAAAAACTTAGTTCTTCCTCTGGTTGAGGTCTGCAGAAGCAGAACTCCTCACAAGTTGAGAATTTAATTCTCATCGGGGAGATTCTGTTCTGCAGATTCAAAACTTAGGGAAAAGAACTAAGTTCAAAAAATTTAATTCTTACAAAAGTATATAGGAATTTAATTCTTCTGATAAAACTAGGGTTTAACCCTGTAAAAGAATTTAGTTCTTATAAAACAAGAAACTTGAAATTCTCTAAACTCAGATCCCAGGATCATTAATATGAGATCAAGATCTTCATGCACATAGAGGGAAAGACTGGAGATTATTAGTAATTCAATACTATAACGAAACCTCACGCATTCGCACGTGAGCGTTACATGAACTAAGCGCTCAACACTTATATGGAAAAGGAAATAAATCCAAAGACAGCGCTCACATTTGATAGCACCTCACGTGTTCGCATGTGAGCATTAAATGAACTAAGCGCTCAACACTTATATGGAAAAAAGGGAATAAATCCAAAGACAGCGCTCACATTTGAGAGCACCTCACGTATTCGCACATGAGCATTACATGAACTATGTACTTAGCACTTATATGAAAAAGGGAATAGACCCAAAAACAACACTTACATTTTGAGTGCGCCTCATGTGTTCGCACGTGAGGGCCATAAGAATTAAGTGTTTAACACTTATACATAAACGGGGACTTGAACTCAATGTACAACGCCAACTTTGAAGTGCCTCACGTGCCACACGTGAGCGCCCCTCTAAAATTCAGTGTTTAACACTGCTTTAGAACCTCACGTGGGAACACGTAAGTGCTGAACATATACCGGTGTTTAACATTATGGGAAATCAATTCCAGCCTTAAGTTGGCTAAGTCTTCTTGAGATTAAAACATTTTCAATCTCCAAATAGACCGAGCCTCTATGCTCATGACTTCCCAAATTAATGAAGAAATCTTAGTCTTAAAATACGACTAATGATGGAATTGGTTCAAGGGTACATCTCTCTACACCTTTGATACATGTCGTTGTAATTTCTCAACATCTTCAGAGAGGTGGCGGGTCCCGACAACTAACTGCTTTTGGATGCACTTCCCAAAATGGCGACAATGGATCGCAATGTTCTTAAACTAGTTACGGACCGAAACATCCTTAAACTAACAACGGACCATAACGTTCTTAAACTAAAACAATAGAGCCCAAATGCTTTTTTGTTGGGTCTGAATGTTCCCAAAATCCTGTCGAGTAGATCTTAGTCTAAAATTAGACTAACGTATCCTCAACAAACATTTAAGTTGATTTTAATCTCAAACGAGATTAACGATCCTTAAATCAACCTAAACCCAAATATAAGAATATACGGATTTGGACTAATCCACGCCCTACGGGCGACGACATGAATCAGTCTCCGTATACAATCCACGGGCAACCAAAAATAAAACAAACACACACGACACAAAGTGAACTTCCGGAGCAGGAGAAAGTGGTTATCGCTACGTGGTAACGTAATTAACTGCAGGGGCTTGTTCCTGCAGGGAAGAGCGTCCCCACAATTAAAAATCTCTTCAGAAACGAGGGGGAATCTGATGAAGTCCGCTACAACGGCCGCATCCATCCAAACCTCCAATATACGGTGCCATAAATCAACTTGGTATCTTCGGAGAGGTGGACGGATAAATCAAAATAGCATCTGCCCCCATATTCAGGCAAGACGACCTACGCGGTTCCGTCTCCTGTTTTTGGCGGTAAACAGATTCTGGCATGCCCGGTGGGACCTTTTCCTCTTTCCACTCCACACTTTGTGTGTCGTGTTCGCGAACAAATCACGGTTTGCTATGGTTTCCCTTGGATTCAAGGTACTAAGATTTGGTGTCTTGCTCCTATGCAGAAGAGAAGAGAAATCGATGGTTTCCAACTGCACCTGCAACAGCAACTCTCGCTCCACCCCAAATGGAGGAATGACTTATGGGCCCCAAGCGGCCTCCATCTTTGCAATGCCAGTAGAGCAGGTGACTCAAGCTACCACTGGACTGTTCTTTGGGACCATGATCCCGCCAGCAAGCTTCAGTGCCTTAGTGCCACCACAAGAAGCTCCAAAGAAGTCGGTCTTCGATCGACTTGCAGCCACCACGGCCCCTCTCAACGGGTCGTCCAAGTCTTCTACCTCAGTCTTTAACAGACTGAGCCAAAGCTCCAGTGGGCCTGCAAAGAGGATCGCAATACCTGAAGGGGTTATCCCGAAATGGATAGCCGTTCCAGCTCCGGCGGATAAAGTCGTCGATAGGGCTTCTCCTGCTAAAGGATCGGTCTTCGCAAGATTGGTTGTTCCAACTCTTGCTTCTGGCGAAGTCATCAAGACTGCTTCCCCTACCAAAAGGTCGTCCTTCGAAAGATTGACCGTCCCCTCTCAATGGACGTCAGTCTTCAACAGGCTAGCACCAGCAGTAGCCCTTCATCAGAGCAGGGGGCATGACAAAGCCGCTTCCACAACTGAGGCAATCCCATCTGCAAGGCATGCTCGACGTCGCGACTGGCACCGAGTGAGGAAAGCTGGGAGCAGTTCCCCCTCTGGACTTACCCCACCAGCTCCAATGGTGGAGATTGACGCTGTTGTTCCAACTGGGAATAGCTTCGATCCGCTCAGGAGGGTGCGAAAGAACTCCCCAAACGCCGTATTGAAGAAGTCTCCCCCTCCTGCTGAAAACATGATGCAGGAAAAGCCGGAGCACCCCCCTCAGCGGTTGTCCTCCAAAATCCATAGAGTCTGGCGGAAGGTCCAAGATTCTGTGATCGATAAAGACTACTCTCGCTGACTGAAGAAAACGAATACTCGGCAAGAGGAGGACCATCCATCCGTTGTACCACGGAAGGCATCGTCTATATGGATGCTTGTTACAACGGCCCCTCCGACTTCAACCTCCTACAAAAGGAGAAGGCCGGAGAAAACCCCACTTCCTGCGGCGAATTCCAAAGGCATTGGACCCAAACGCCCCAAGTCTGGGGGCATGATCATGCACACGGTGTACATGGATTCCGGCAAAGAGGAAAGCCGTACTTCCATGGGTCATCGACCAAAAACTCGGTCGTTAACAAAAGCTCATGATCAGCAACAAAAGCTCCAGGACATGTTGATGAAAATGTCAGCACTCACCGGGCAGAAAGAAAGTCTGGAATCAACGTCTGAGCAGCGTCAGGAAAAAGAGACCGACACCGAGTTCTTACGGAGGGTGTTAGAAAGAAAGGATAAGGAGGTCGTGAAACAGGCTGCTAATATAAAGCAGATGACACTCCTTTTTCATGACATGGTCGGGATGATGATCCAGCCGGAACCTCCAGCCGAAGACCCTCCGATAATCATCGAAGACAACAGAGGGGAAACGTAAAATCCTCCACCGACTTTCTCAGTGGCCAAGGAAGAAACGATATCCAAGGCTGCCCTTGATGACTACATAGCTCAACAAATACGAGCTCATCAAGCGAGTGAAGCGGCTGGCCAATTCATCAGAACTGGGCGACCTTATCCAGGTTGGTATGATCAAATCAAGTACCCGCTAGGATATACGATCCCTAAGTTCTATGTGTATAAGGGGACAGGAAATCCACACCAGCACGTTGCTCAATTCAGAGCTTTGTGCAGTAATACTGGAGGCGGCGACAAACTGCTGCTTCGCCAATTTGTTGGCAGCTTGTCGGAGGCGGCATTTGAATGGTACTCCGAGCTCCCAAATGATTCTGTCAAAACATTCACGGAGATAGAATTACTATTCACACAGCGGTTCGCAAGCGCAAGCGAACGCACCTCGATCACGACATTAATCAATGCCAGGGTGAAGCCAGGAGACACTTGGGTTCAATACGCAATTCAGTGGTGGAACCTATAGTCAAAATGCGAACAACACATAGAAGAAGCTCCTGCCGTGGGCATGTTTGTAGGGACCCTTCATCCTCAGGCGAATATATCCCAATTTATGATGTTCTTTAAGCCGACTACCTTCCAGGCCTTGATCGACAAGCTGACCCAAATGGACCAGATGGGCCATAGGCCGTCCACTTCAAAGACAGATCCCCGGAATGAAAAGGGCAAAGGTTAAGCGATCTTCATTACTAACGCTCAACAGCAACCAATTGAACCAAAACCGGTTGCTCGCCAAAGCGACCCGCGCCCACGCCGATCCCTCGAAGAGAAGCTAGGACATCCTTACTCGTTTCCTCGGGATAAAACGAGGAGACTGTTTGAACTGGCAGTGCGCAACAGACTTATCACTCTGCCGGATCCGAGACGTCCACTGCATCCTGATGACATCAACAGTCCCAACTACTGCTCCTACCACAGAGTATTAGGACAATCAATTGAGGATTGCTACGTCTTCAAAAATTGGGTCGAGGACCAGTACCAGCAAGGCAAGTTTGCGCTGTCCGAAAACTGGAGGGTGAACCCGCCACAGAAGAACGCTACTAAAATGGTGGACACGCCAGGGGCATCATGCTCGTTTGTAGAAGAAGCTCCGTGGGAAGTATTCCTTTCAGCTAAAACCAAAAGAATGTTGAAGGATCTTCAAGCATGTCCGGCGATCAGGTGGAAAAGCCCACTGGAGCCCGTGATCATTGAGGGGATGCTTAAACCGCGCCCAACACCGAAAGCTAATGATGGGAAAGACACCCAGGTCAAGCCTTCAAAGTCATCGAAGAAAAAGAAGAAGACCAAGAAGCCGGTACAGGCTGATAATAAGCGCACAGACCTGCAAAAATACATCGATGCACTGGAGGAGTACAACCAGAAGGTGCGGACCCTAGTCACTCTCGAGGAGTTTCTCAACTATATCCTTGAGAACAGAGACAGTGACAATGATGAGGGGAATGAATCGTCAGAAGAACCCGAGGATTATGTAGCGAGTTACCACATGGTCTCTCATTCGTCGTTAAAAAACGAAGAGACCCCCTCGGAGTCAGAAAACGGTGCAGAAAAACTGGGGGCAAGACCGGTGCAAAAATCCCTGGAGCCGTCAGACGACTTGATTAACAGGTTGCTAAACGAAGCCTTTCAAACGAGCAAAACTAACCAAGAGCGTGAAATAGCCATATACGAAAAGGCCAAGCGTCGGCGTCAGGATGAAGAAGCTGCGGCGAGGAAGAGTCACAAAGTATTCCAACCAGATCGAAGCACACCCGCGGCAGACAAAAGCAGGTTTAAAACGGAGAAACGGTTCGCCAAAGCCCTTTCAATAGGGATGAAGCTGCCACCTTTCAAAGGAAATACTCCCGGGTGTACGTGCCTCGATGAAGCAGATGTACACCCGAACTAATGCTCATACCATCGGAAGGTTACACACCCCATCGAAGAGTGCAATGCCTTTAAGAAGTGGTGGCAGGGATATGTTGCCCACCGACAACACTTCAAGAGGATGAAGCATGAAGCTCGTCGACAGAGAAAAAGTGCGACAGATGAGCGCGGAAAAACGACTGACAACTATTATATAGTTGATACCAGTTCAACAAAAGGGAAAACTCATGTTCTCACGTTCGGGAGTGATTCTGAGAAAGAAATAACCTTTGGCCCTCTCTTCAAAGAATCCACCGCTGGAAAAGAAAAAGAGGCGAAGAAATGCGAGAACATTCAGCTACGTAACCGCACGCTGCCTGAGAAGAACCTTGAGCCAACAAACAAAGGTTCGAGCAAAAGAGACAAGGGGAAGGAAAAAGTCCCTGAGGAAATTTCCCTCGATGATGGAGTCGTCAAAGAGCTCGCGGCCAAGGACCCGCCTAAGAAAAACAAGGTGGATTATAATGTCCCGGCACATCTGAGGAAGATACCTTCACAACTGAGCATACTGGATGCTCTCCTCCTGTCCAAAGAGGCACGAGATTCTCTAATTAAGCCACTGTAAGAGCCTGATCAGTTCCAAGCTTTCTTTGCGGAAGAAAAGATGAAGGACGAGCTGGCAGATGTTCATCTACATGCATTGCATCATATGCCTTTAGTACCTGATAGAGTACCTCGCATGATTATTGTATACCCAGATTACCATAGTGATGTTATCTGTTGCACATGTTAGAGTATCGTAGTACGTGCATACCTGCGATTACCTTTATATGTTATTTACTATTCACGAGTTGGAAACTCATCCCCGTTGTGCCACAGTGCTTGCAGGTAGACCCTCAGAGTAGTCGCGGCAGGGCTACATCCTTGTATCTTTTTGTTGCGGATACCGCTACAGTTGGCATGCGAGCCATTTTGCTATAGGTGGGTTGCGGTTATCTATTTACATTTCATTGTACACTTCATTGTATCTAGTACTCTCCATCTACCAGTTGTGTATTGACTTAGAGACCAGTTGTGAGCACGATGTTGTATATTATTTTTGTGACTCTGGGTGTTTATTTCTTTTATTTCTTTCATGCTGTTCACACTTATATTGTTCATTCCTTCGCTACGGCGTCGTATAGTATTGTGTGGTGGTTGTTCCGCCGTTGGGCGTAATTGCTCCCGTTTGGGATGCTCTTTATATTTCATCAGTTGTTTTACCTTTTTCTTTTGTTGTACCCATTTCGGGGCTTGTTTTTACAAAGGAGGTGCTGCCGAAATTTTTAATAAAATAATTTAAACCTGAAAGATTTTTACTTGAGATTTCTAAATGTTTTAATAAATGTTTTCATAAAATGTTTTCATCACTTATCCTTTTTATGGTTTAGATTTCTAGGTTTTCGGCTTACTTAAATTGCGTTACGCCTGGAGACGTTATGTAGTTTAAGTGCCGGTCACGAGCTGAACTTCGGGTCGTGACATACAAGCGGTCGATATTGGCTCTTGTATACAATCCACGGGCATAAATAAACGTTCCCTCACCACCAATGACGAGGAATGTTCTCATATGGTGAACGACACCTGTAAGTCCTCTCGACTTGTAAGGAGAAAATACTCTTATGAGATCCTCACGACTTATAAGAGAACACACACTTGGGGATCCCCACGATTCCTAAGGAGAAAATACACCTATGAGATCCTCACGACTCGTAGGGAGGAATACCTTTATAATACCCTTACGGCTCGTAAAGTCAAAAAGCCTTAGTCAACAGGATCCTAACCCTGTTTGCTAAGCCACCTTTGTTCAAATCGACAAAGGCAAGTGATGATTCGCTCCTAGCAATATTCCAGTCGTAGCGATACTGATGCCTAAACGGGTGTTAAATCCAAGTCCTTTCAAGACAAATGATGATTCGCTCCTGGCAATATTCCAGTCGCAGCGGTGCTGATGCCAAGATTGGAATCAGATCTCAAGTTCTATACTCACAATAAAAATCAGCGAGCAAAATATATGCATATGAAATAGCCGAAATGATGAGGCAACTCGCAATAAAAATCAGCGAGCAAAATATATGCATATAAAAACAGCCGAAATGTTTGGACAACTCGTAATAAAAAGTATCGAGTAAAAAGAAAAAAACAGCTGAAATGATTGGACGCAGCGATAAAACAGCCGAAATGATTGGGCAATCGCGACTTTCGCGATATAAAAAGCTGAAATGATAGAGCATCGCGGAAAGAAATAAAATGAAATGAAACTTTTGCCCTGCAGGTGAGTCCATACTGACCCCTGTATACTATCCATGGGCATAAATAAAAAGGGAAACCATGTTTTCCCATCCGGCTCCATTAAAGGGAGAGCCAGATCTCGACAGCAACATCTACAGCCTGAAGATCACAACGGTGTTTCTTCTCACTCCAACAGGATGCAGACACGACATCAGCAAAACGGGGCCATGACAAAGTCCCTAGTTCCAAATCTCGACGGTTCATAGACAACCAAGAGATCAACAACGGCGTTTCTTCTCACTCCAACAGGATGCAGATGCGACGTCAACAACCGACTCCAGGGTCAAAACCTCGGAGCCATGGCAAAGTCCTTAGTTCCAAGCCTGGACGGTTCACCAACAACCTAGAGACTACCTCGGAGCCATGGCAAAGTCCCTAGTTCCAGGTCTCGACAGTTCATAAACAACCTAGAGATCAACAACAACGTTTCTTCTCACTCCAACAGGATGCAGACGCGACATCAACAAAACGGGGCCATGGCAAAGTCCCTAGTTCCAAATCTCGACGGTTCACAGACAGTCTAGAGGTCAACAACGGCGTTCTTTCTCCACTTCAACACGATGCCGACACGACATCAACAAAACGTAGCCATGGCAAAGTCTCTAGTTCCAAATCTCGACGGTTCACCAACAACCTGGAGACTACCTCGGAGCCATGGCAAAGTCCCTAGTTCCAGGTCTCGACGGTTCACAGACAACTTAGAGATCAACAACGAAGTTTCCTCTCACTCCAACAGAATGCAGATGCAACGTCAACAACCGACCCCAGGGTCAAAACAACGGAGCCATGGAAAAGTCCCTAGTTCCAAGCCTCGATGGTTTACAGACAACCTAGAGACAACCTTGACATTCATCTCGTTACAGCAGATGCAATGCTAGCAAACGAAGCAAAGGAAAATCCCTGGCTCAGGGTTTTGATGGCAACTCAAATAAAACCTGAAAGACTATCGGAGATCATCCCACACCAGCGCAGAGTGGTTATGACTCATCGGGGCTCCCAAAACGAGCCTAAACTCAAGTAAAAAGCGGCATGGAAAATCCCTAACGCTTGCTCTTCCGACGGTAATATGACCTGGGAGATTACTTGAAGACGTCTTGTCCGGCCCCCGAAGGGATCAGAGACACGACGGTCGCGGGGCTACTCGAATAGCAAGACTGCATATCGGGGAATGTATCAGCCAACGTGACGGTACGACGGACAAAACCTTAGTACCACAGACCCTAACGGACCTCTATCGTAAAGAGCAGGGGTTAACTGTGACGTTATGATAGGTTTGCCTACAAGCCTAAGGGAGGTAAACTAAACAAGCTCCTAAATGAGTTCAACTAGAGACTCCGGGATAAGTGAATAAACTACAAGCTCCGAAATGAGTTCATAAACTGGGATGCATGAATAATCTACAAGCTCTGAAATGAGTTCATAAACTGGAGACTCCGGGATGAGTGCAGAAACTACAAACTCCGAAATGAGTGTATAAACTACTTTATGCTAAGCCAAGACAACAAAAGAAATAAAAGCGCTAGTATGAAGAAAACTATGTCGTTTATTCATAAATCAAAATGAATACAAGATACTCTTATTCATGAATGAATACAAAAAGAAAAGAAGAAGAAGTAAAATATACAGCGAAAAAAAATGTTTAAGCCGGCGGATGGTGCAATAAGCCAGTAAGTTCGTCATTCTTCCGCTAAACCTCGGCTTCAAACTCCGTTAGTGTGGCAAGATGGGTACCCGCCCGAGTCTGCTGAGTCTGATATGAAGCAAACCGACTCTCAAGCTCCCTTTCGGCGACTTTATGGGCTTCAACCATCTCATGGGTAAAGATAATAACTCTATCAAGAGCCACCACCTCTGCAATAGCTTCATGAAGCACCCGCCAAATTTCGTATGCGCGGGTAGTCTTAGCGGTAAGCTGAGCCTGAAGTTCCCCCAAAGCGTTTGAAGCTAGCTCTCTCTCCGAAAACTTCCGGTTGGGCCTTATCTCGCATGACTGTAGATTTTCTGCGCACCGTTCGATCCATCCCCGCAGTCTCGATTTTACGGTTAAGATGTCGGAAGGAAGGCAGATGCACTCAAGCCCCTGTAGGCAGACCTCCACTCGGTGACAGTACTCAACCTAAACACGCACTAATGGATCGTCATGATAGGTGACGAGAACGGACAAGGAAGCGTTAGCTTCGACAGAAAATTCTTCGACCGTGACGAAGGTACCGGCACGAAGGTCTTCAATGAAAGCAGTCAGGGAGTAAATGCTTTATTTCGCCATCCTTTCAGACACACGCCGGGCATAGAGGCCTGGTGGCATAGGGATCCGGATCCGATATTCTAACGGGGTTAGGGTTGGCAAAGCTGTCGAGATTTATGAACAATCAGTGAGATTTACAAACATGGGATAGACAAAACAATGCCGAAGATAAATCCTTACTTACCCACAGTCATGCAAGGGGGGTTAAAGAGATCCCCAGGCCTATCAAGGATCTCGACTTCGTCATCAGCTTCAAGAACTGTGGGGCGCATATTAGCGTCATTATAAAAAAATAATAATAAAACAAAAGGGGTCAAAGAACACTGACTTTGCCTAGAAGAAATGACTATGCTTTGCGGGGGTATCGCCTGTAGGGCAGTTATATCAAGCAAACGCTGGAAGGTTTTCGTAGGAGATAGATCCATGATGGAAGCCTCCAATTCCTGCAATTCTGAAGGAAAGAAATGTTCAGATAATAGAGGGATCGTTAAAACGAAATGTAGAAGTTTACCTTCGATACTTCGCCCTCCTTGAACCGGGGGGATGGCAGCTTCGACAGGCTCCTCGACACCCTCAGGTACATCACTGGGGATATGTGCCGGCATGGCAGCTTCCAATTGAGAAACAACAGCCTCCACTTCAGGCTCCAAGAGAGGATAGCGGTCTCGGCAATCCTTTCCACGCCCTCCAGGGCACCACTAGAGAGATCCATTGGATCTATGGCTGGCGAGGTCACCTCTGCTGAAAGTGTAGATACTGAAGGGATAGAAGTCGCAACCGGGAGCTCCAAGACAGGACTAATGGCTTCAGCGGTCTCTTCTACACCCTTTAGTGCATCACTAGAGATGTTCATGGGATCTGTGACCGGTGAAATCACCTCTGCTGTAGGAATAGACACTGAAGGAACAGAAGTTACCACCGGAAGCACCACAGCAAGAGTAGTAGCTTCAATAATCTCCTCTGCACCTGCCGGTGCATCACGGGAGATATTTGTAGAGTCCACAGTTATGGCCCAATCTAGACTCATATCCTCTTTCGTCCCTGCAAAGTTTTCACAAAAATGAGAAGACATAAAAGTAATACAGACTATTCGCTAAAAGAAGGACATGAGAAAGACGCATACCAATGCGCCAAGGAGCTTGAAGTTTGGCTTTTTCGAGATGTTTTTCCTTTCTGGCTAAGTATACTCGCTGAGGTTCAAGCGCAGATGAATGACTACCTGTTTTTAAGGCAAGCTCGTCTTCGGAAGCAACCGTTATGGGCTGTTTGAGGGCCCGTTCGTCCTCCATTAACAAAGGACCCATATGTACCCGCCGTAATGATGGATCAACGTCATAGAATATAACAGGAGGGTAGGGCTTTTTCGGAATGCACACGTTCTCAGATTCATCTTGTGAGCGCCTCAAAGCCTTAGCCAATTGCGCGGCTGTTCGTCGCCGAAAACAGAGACGAAACCGCGTAGGTCGTCTTGCCTGAATTTAGGGGCAGATGCTATTTGGTTTTATCTGTCCACCTCTCCGAAGATGCCAAGTTGATTTATGGCACCGTGTATCAGAGGTTTGGATGGATGCGGCCGTTGTAGCAGACTTCGTCAGATTCAACCTCGTTTGCGAGGTTTTTTTTTTGGGGACGCTCTTCCCTGCAGGCGCAAGCCCCTGCAGTTAATTACGCTACCACATCGTGGTAACCAATTTCTCCTTTTCCATATGTTCACTTCGTGTTGTGTGTGTTTGTTTTATTTTTGGTTGCCCATGGATTGTATACGGAGACTAATTTATGTTGTCGCTCGTAGGGTGTAGATTATCCCAAATCCGTATTTTCTTAGATTTGGGTTTGGTTGATTTAAGGATCGTTAACCCCATTTGAGATCAAGATCAACTTAAATGTTTGTTAAGAATACGTTAGTCTAAGTTTCAGACTAAGATCTACTTAACAAGCTTTTAGGATCATTTAGATCCAACGAAATAGCATTTGGGCTCTACCGTTTTAGTTTAGGGACGTTACGGTCCATTGGGTTCAAGGACATCATAGTCCGTGGAGTTTAAGGACATCGTAGTCTATGGTTTAAGGACATCATAGTCTGTGGAGTTTAAAGACATCATGGTCTGTCATTAGTTTAAGAACATTGCGGTCCATCATTTGTGTAAGGACATCGCGGTTTATTGTTTAAGGACATCATAGTCCGTGGAGTTTAAGGACATCATAGTCCGTGTTTAAAGACGTCATAGTCTGTAGGGTTTAAAGACATTATAGTATTTGGGGTTTTGGTTTAACAGTTTGGGGATGCGCTAAAAGTTATTGGTTATTGGGACCTTCCATCTCTCTAAAGACGTTGAAGAATTACAATGACATGTATCAGAGGTGTGGAGAGATGTACCCTCGAACCAATGTCCCGATTGAGGGGGGATGGGATGAACATCATTTTAGATGCCATATGTTGGGAGCTCATTAGCTATCTTTGGGACTGAGATCGGTTTTGGGGACCCTGAGCATGAGGAGCTCAATTGATGGTCCTCGGGAAATTTAGTCTGAGTTTGGCTAATATTGGCCTTTCATAGTGTTAAACACTAGTATATGTTCGGCGCTCACGTGCTCCCACATGAGGTGCTTGAAGTAGTGTTAAACACTAAAAATTTGAGGCGCTGTTTCTTTGGGTTTATTCTCTTGTTCTTTTCTGAGCGCTAAGCGCTATTGGGTCACGTGAGATCACGTGAGGTGCCCAAAAAATGGAAACTGCCTTTGATTTATTCCCTTTTTGCTTTATAAGTACTAAGCACTACTTGGGGGTCACGTGGGATCACATGAGCCAATCTCGGTTGTCCTCTTTTATTCATCAAGGATGCTCACAAGGAAGCACGTGATCGTCCTTTATCATGTTGGGTGCCAATCCTTTTACGTGCATGGATGTAACGTCTTCAAAATAATAAAATATGATTTTTGGGAAATTTTATAATTTAATAATATTTTAATGAATATTTTAATATTCTGGGATAATTAAATACAAATAAATGGGGAAAAATTATGGAAAATTCTAAAGTAAGGTATTTTAAGGAATTATGCCATTTTAAAGTTTTTAAGATTAGTTATATGCTAATTTAGTGTTAATCGCGATTAAAAATCGCTAATTGGATTTTTAGCACTTTTGAGCAAAAATGTGCACATATCATTTTCCACACTTGTTACACTTGTGTTACATTTCTTTTGCCATGGTTTTCTTTTGGGTTCACTATTCAAGTGAGAAGTGTTAGAAAAGAAAAGAAAAGGAAAAAGGGTAGGTAATGAGTGAGAGAGAGAGAGACCAAGTCAACCCCACCTTTTTGAGCCATCCTTCATCATTTTCCTTTTCTCATTCTCTCTCCTCTCTTTCCTCTTGCTGCTGCTCTCTCTTTCCCTCTCTCTCCCTCTTCATAAAATCCTAGATCCACAATGAAAACCAAACCAAAACCTCATTCCCCCTTCACAAAAAATGTTCCCGAGCTCACTAGCTACACTTTGAACCTAGCAAGATTGGATTTGGTGGACTTTGAGCAACTCAAGAATTTTCTTGAGTTGCCAAAGGAGGTAATTTCTGCACCTATAGAGTAGTATTTCAATTCCTTGTGCATCTATTCTAGTTTCATATCGATATTGTGATGTTTGTGGATTTTAGAGAATTCAAGTTAGGGTTTAGGGTAGAACTGAAACTTTAGATGAAATTGAGGATGGTGGTAACCTTAGAAACCCTGGTGTAATGCTAAATTGAACCCAAACCTGGAAGTGAAACCAGAATACGGAATTACGGAACCGTTATCGGAAAAACTGGAAATCTGGGACTGTTTTGTGTAATCTGCTATCACCCCGAGACCCCAAAAATGAAACTGAGTTGACAGTGAGATGTGCAGGCACCAGAGAACCATCACCCCAAACCCTAGCCCCCAACTCCAAACTGAGGCCGCCAAATTTCCCTTTCTGGCCGCAAATTGCGGCCAGAGCAGGAGGGATCTGCCTCGAACTTCGTGCATGGCCCCATTTCCTCTAGTTTTGACCCTGGGTATGTCTAGTTTTGACTGATTCCATCTAGGGTGAAATATGGGTTGATTTTCCTATGTTGGTGTATGATTTGAGACTTGTTTTAGCATGGATTTTGGTATTTGGTGATTTATTCATGTCGGGTGGCGTTTGGACGTCAACGACAAGTGGATATTGATTGTGTTTACATGCGAGTCGGTAGGTTTTTACCTATGCGGGTAGCGTGTACTATTTTGGTTTCCGATGTGATTTTCATGTGCTTTAGCATTGTGATGTACTTGTAGGTACCCTATGAGATGTTGAGACAAAGAAGATGAAGATGGCGACATCGGCACCGACACATGAGAAGCAATGTGAGTAGATTTATATCTACGGGGAGAAGTCGGGTGGATGGCGTATAGCACCCCCGCAGTCCGTGGTGATGTATACGAATACGTATACACACATATATTTATTATGTGTTGTTTAGGGTAATTGATGGTAATAATGGATTATTGGTGATAAGGATGTATTGGTTGAGTAGTGCGAAACCCTAGAGTAGTGGTTGCACCCACACTCACACATACACACATACTTGCATACATTCTTTCATATATCTGTGCGCATATGGTGGTGGGTATATCTACACATGGGTATGGGACTATGTGTTTATATACGGGTTTTGAGGATGATACGTGGGATTGAGATGAGTCGATGAGATTCGATTGAGGCCGTGAGATTTGGCGACATGACAGAGTCGTTTTGGAGATGTGATATGATGGTAGTGATACCTGTCATGTGATGAGATAGTGTGATCTCGACTCAGATTTAGGTGGTTTCCATACCCCTCTCTTTTGACTTGACTGTGGGTTCGTAGTTCGCATAGTAGGCGTTAGACTAGACCGAGTCATACCTATTTCAAAACTAACGAATCGGGGATATTTTAAAGATCAGCAAAAGGGTTTATACGGATATTTTAAAAGGCGCATCTTTTCTTAAAACACCGTAGCCCTTATTTTACCAAAAGCCCTGATTCGTCTTATTTCAAAAGGCAAGGTTGCATGATATAGCTATTGGTGTAGATTCTCTACTGTTGCGTTGATTACTTGATTCCGCACATTCATGCTGTTTGTATTGCATCGCTTATATTGTGGATATATTTCAGTCATGCTGCTAGGACACCAGCACCATTATCGATGATGCGTATGTTCCACGTACACTGTTGCCGGCTCACACACTTCATCATCGATAATTGCCATGTCACTGCACTGTAGTACTGTTGCATTCAGGATATGACCCTTGCATGACATACTGATATGCTTACTTTTCTGCTATATATCGCATATATGCTACTTTCTGATTATACGCATTGAGATATGATGTTTCCATGATATTTCTGATTTTGGGAACCGTGGGCGTTTCAAAGAGAACATGTAATTGTTTTAAAAACCCAGTTACCCGTGATATGATGTTTTGGTGTGTCCACCACGCGTTTTCTCGGTGCTGAGACGTGTGCTTGAAACCCGATTCGAGGAGTGGATGTTCCGTTTGCGGGTTCGTGGTGGGCCCGGTATGGTTCCCCTCGGCGAGATGATCGATGGGTTTTGCCGATTGAGCCTGGAAGTGGGCGAGTACCTACCGGTGATTGGTTGGACCTGGCAGTTATCCGGAGGATACTGACCAGAGTCGATGGATAGATTTGGGCGTCCTGCCGGGGCCGAGGGCCGATACCGCAGACAGAGCCCGCGGGCCGATCCGGACTGACGGAGCCCGATATATGAGGATTTACGTGCCGATGCTGGGCACAGTTTTCATGATGTTTTCGAGTGCCGATGCTAGGCACTCCGGTTCCATGATTTTGACGTGTCGCGAGGGACACGGGTGGGTTATATCCTCATATTTCCATGCACAGGTTTCATGATATTTACTTGCATGATGGTTATTGTCATTGGGTGACGAGTGGACGGGATCCACGTGTGTGCAGATTTGATTACATTGATCATACCTCATATTCATGACATGCTATTACCTGAGGCACTAGCACGAGCACTTGGCACTACACTCATGTATAGAGATTACATTGCCAGTTTAGCATGCTTCAGCTTTATTCATATTGAGGGTTATTTATATCTGATCGTATTGACCTAGGATGGGTCATGCATTCGATCTCTGCTTGTAGATATTTTCTATTCACGAGTTGGCAGCTCACCCCCGTTGTGCCCCAGTCCTTGCAGGTTTTTGCCGTACAGATTCCATAGCGGCATTTCTGGCACACTGCTTCCTTATGGGTGACTTGCTTGGATAGGTGGGTTCTTTTGTATCAGAACCGCCATTGTTCATGTATTATTATTGTATCTAGTCATTCCATCAACCAAAACTTGTATTTTGTTTCAGACTTAGAAAACAGTGTTGTATTATTTCGACCTTAGAGTCGCGCTTGTAGTATTACGGTTTTCTAGCTGTTTTGAGTTCTTTTT
Organism: Agapanthus africanus; assembly: GCA_030015575.1. NCBI lineage: Eukaryota > Viridiplantae > Streptophyta > Magnoliopsida > Asparagales > Amaryllidaceae > Agapanthus > Agapanthus africanus. The sequence continues at coordinate 16,747,601 of JASDDO010000014.1, forward strand.
GGATTTGATCCTCGCCTTTGGCGTTGTATATTTTTATTGCTTGCGTGGTTGTGACCGTCGATTGACGAAGAGCTAGCTCCCGCTTGGGGATGCCTTTTATCATGTTATATATATTATTCTTGTTGTACCCCGTTCGGGGCCAGTTTTTACAAAGGAGACTCTGCCAAAATTTTCAGGAAAAGTTACACATTTTTAAAATACATATTCGGCTTAGTTATTTAAAAACTTGGATTTTTTTGAAACACGATTTCTTTTCCTCTAAAAACCAGTTTTCCTTATTTACTTTTTAAATGGTTTTAGATTTCTGGGCTTTTGGCTTACTTGGATCAGATGGAGTCCTATAGGCTTCATAGGGTTCAAGGGCCAGTCACGTGCTCTTTCGGGTCGTGACAAAGTTGGTATCAGAGAGCTAGGTTGACCTTGGTTCGAGTCTAAGTTTGACTATGTGGATCCTAGGGCGTTATCTATATACGGAACTTAGGCTTGACCTTACGGAACTTAGACTTGGTCGAGGGGGTATTAGACCCGAACTTTCTTCGCGTAGGATGACCTTTGGTTGATGGAATAGGTGACTAAAGTAGAGTGACGTACCGTTGGTATGTTCCGCGGCATACTTACGACACGCCACTCCGCTTAAGAAACCTTAGGTTGTACATTTCCTTGCATTGTGTCATATTCCTTCCTATGATCTATCTTCATCGATACTGGTTGTGGTTTTGCTGCCGCGATTGCACGGGCAGAGTGAGCTACGGCTCGAGTTGTCAGCATGAGCTCGTCGCGGACGAGGGCTGACCGGGGCGTGATTCCAGAGACATACGGTTGCATTGAGGCTTCGTATTTTGTGTTTCCGCACTTTGAGCGTTTGACAGATCGCTGTTGCGAGATTTCTCGGATGTACCGGACGGTACCAGAGGATTGAGCCACTGATAGAGGCCAGCCAGAATGTGATGACCGTTGATGTATCGCTTATTCATGATGGTTGAGGCGCTGCTTAGCGTACCGACGAATGAGCCAGTTGCTGCTGCGAGTGATGAGATATCGCCCAGATGATTAGAGCTACTGCAGCATGAGCATATTCTTAGAGATGTGATGGTGAGTCGCTAGTCACCGAGGATTAATGACTAGGACATGTGGTTCGTTCGCTTACCACGATGCGAGGTCATCAGATAGATTGATTCCAGCTAGAGGCGACTTCACGCAGGTTCGTTGAGAGTCGATTGAGACGATCGAATGTCAGGAACCCATTTTCCAAGTTTTAAGTATACGGAAAGACATGCAGGTGATTCTATGGACCCTCTAGAAGAATGAAACCCTAACTCGACTTAATGACCGTGTGAAAGCCTTTGAACCTTAGGGTTTGCGGCAGTTCCTCGGCGCCATTAGTGAGGCTTGGGTTTGCCCTTCTACGGCTGGACCACCGACGCTGTGGCATGTACTCGATACTATTAAACTGTACCCGAGATGTTGATCTCTTGGGGGATTATGAGGTTCTGACGAGTCGATCGGATGGTTCGACATCTTTCGGATATTGTGATGGGACACTGCTTGGAAGACTCCAGATACGAGCATAGCCGTCGGAGCATCCCCCAAAAATTTTGGTAAGGATCAAATCTTTGAAGGAATCATTTCATATTCTGGGGTTTTACCCATTAACAGAGTCCTGCTCTTCTTAGATCATAGATCTTAAAGTGGATTTTAGGTTTTCTTAACCCGTTAAATGAAAATAGAGCTTTGCTCTTCTTAGATCATAGATCAAAAAATCTTCTTTTAGGGTTTCTTAACCCATTAATGAAGAACTCTTAGAGTTCGTTTTGCAGATCTTAGAGATCTTGGAGTTTTTAACTCAGTAAAAGCTTTGCTTTTTAGGGTTTTTGATGGATTACTCCATCATTTTCATAGAGCATAGCTCTTTAGAATTTTTTGGGGGAATTTTTGTTCCCTTCATCATTAATTTTGACAGATGTTATTTCTGTTGCAGAGCGTTGCTCTCGAGGGAGTTTTACTCTTTGGCCCGATGAGTCTCTCATTAAATAAGGATTTTCTTTTAGGATTTCTTCTCTAATGAGTAACTGTCTCATCAATGATGAGCTATCAGCTTGATTTTGTGGGTCCCCTTTGGTCCCTTTCCACTGCATTGCAGTGTAGTACAAATTTTAAGTACCAAGTGTTAGAATTTGGACTGTAGCATTGACAGCTAACCCTTGTTCTTTTTTGCGCAGGTACTATGTCTTTTGACACTTCTTTCCCCTTCGTTCATCTGGAGAGCGCATTTGCTGACGCGCCTGTAGACCAGGAAGTTTTTGCACCGATCAAAGATCATGACCCGAAGCAGAAGTCTCTTCATTTATGGGGGCTGTGGTACAACTAAATCATTCAGGGTCGACGCAGCGTCTCTTGTGCGACGCTTTCAAAGCCGATCTCCGCTATTCACTATACCAACTCATCCCAAGTGAACTATACCGTAGATGAGGTCAACTGGACTTCGGAGGGTCGCCCTCAGCCCTCTATGGCTTCAATACCCGTACAGCCTCCAATGGCTTTGGATATCTTAGGGCGACACATATGTCAGGGCGAGTCGCGCCCTTGGGGACATGTGTATATGATTGGCTTGACTCCTCGCCATTCGGCCGGATACCTACAGTGGGCCCGGTATATCTTATCGGCCAAGAAGTCGTTGTTGCTGAAGCTCGGGCTGTACCCTGCCATCTACGCGCCTCTTTTCCAGTATCCAGTGCCTCCCGTGTGGTGGATTAAGGCTTTATTGGAACAATGGAACATCCCGACTCACACCTTTCTTTTATTGGATCAGGAGGTTTTGATTTCTTTAAAGGAATTTGTAGAGATTTTGGGCCTACCAGTCAGAGGGGAACATTATGAGGAAATACTTCCTCCTGACGAGTACATCTTCGCCACCCGATCAATAGTGATAGGTATGACTCTAGAGAATGCCATTCAACACCGATTCCCAAGCTTAATCAAGGTGTTAAACATTTATGAAAGTCTGTTCCTGGAGTCCAGAAGGCACGACGTCAGCTTCACAGATTTTATCGCCCGCTTTCTCCGTCCAGAAGTCCTGTCAAAGGAAGCCGCGAAATTCGCCAAACTCGATGATCCCTTTGGTTTTGGTTTGGACAACTAACCGGCAGCGGAAGCGGATCAGAAGAATTTCTTTCTCCCGAACACCTCGGTCGCCTCTTTCATAGAGCTCGCAGCTTCTGACGTCGACGAAGAGACGTTCTTTTTAGGGTTCCTCGGGTTATGGCTAAGCTGGTTTGTGCTTCCAACGCACCTTCGCTATATGAGGCCATCCGTTTTCTACCCTGCTCACCGAATGGTTGAAGGGACGCGGGTTGCCGTCGGGATTGCTGGGCTGGCTCATTTGTATCATGGCCTGAGCTTAGCGGCAGACACGACTCAGCCGGGGGTACAACCCGTATATCTCCCGCCGCATTATTTTACTTCGTGGATCGAGCTTCACGTGCTTGGCGCTTTTGGAATCCACAAGCGGTCCCGCTTCTACGACTGTTATAATTTCCCCCGAGTGATGCTTCTAATTGACGCCTCCGCTTCAAACCCGTCGCAGCGAGAGGCTCGACGACTGGTCCTCCGCCTGCACATGGTCGGGGATAGCATGACTTTTGTCGATAGGGTCCTGACTATCGGCAAGGAGTCCACTAAGGTGATCCAACCGCTGCATGACACCTTTAAAGACGGGGCTCCCACATTGAAGGCTCGAGAGATCTTGCATTTATACTCGATCAGGCCGAGTTTCTTAGTGTTCAGGAAAAATGACTCGGCGCTTTTCATGAGGTACAACCCGCACCGTTTTGGCCAACAGTCGGGTTATAACCAGGGTTTTCCCCTCGAGGCCTTCCTGGCAGAACCGGTTGCTACTGAAGAGGGTATCCGGAGCGCATTGCCCCACTTCATGCGTCTAAATACCGGGTCCAACTTCCTTATTAGTGAGCCGGGCTGTGTTCTAAAAGCCTCAAACGCATACGTGGCGTGGTACCAGCATGTGACGGGTGCTGTCATTAGGGAAGAAAATCGATTGCTGCTCGATCGCAAGGGTGTAGCCCATGCTGGTAATCCAGCCGTTCTCCTAAAGCGAAGGATCATTGTTCGTCCTCCCTTAAGAGAAGTTGCTGCGGTTGTTGTTCCGTGCGCTCTTCCTGAGAAGCCTTTACCCCGTGCTCCTTTGGAAACGACAGCTGCAGTGTCCCCGGAGTCTGGCGTTGGTGCAGAAATCGGGACTCGTAGCACAAAAATGCCCTCTAAGCGCAAGCTCGTGTTATCGGCTGTCAGCGCTCGTTCACAGAAAAAGAAGAAGTCGCTCTTTTCTGCCGATGTTGTATTTGGCCAGGAGCCCCATGCTCCTTACAGCGAGGGCCTGTGTGAGTACGACACTAATGAGGGTTTACTCATCACGCCTGTGAATGATACTGATATCCAGGCTACCTTTCTGGCCTTCGAGCGACTGGCCCATGAAGAAGCGGCGCCGATCATAATTGCAAAGTAAGGTACACCTCGGTTGTATTTTTCCCTTTCATTCCTTCCTTATTATTATGCTTTCACTGACGTTTTCTTCCTCAACAGGTATATCTGCCGAAGAGGCTCTCGTGGCTTCCTTCAAAACATTCGAAGAGGAAGAGAGGCTCTGTGCTTCTTTGGGCCTTGGTATAATTTAACTCATTGTATCTTTATTTCGTTCTTCATTCATGCTCTGACCCTTACTTTCATCTTATTGCAGGGACTACCTTGACTCAGGTTATCCCGAGTGCGGTGCCGATCCCTAGTGGTGATGCGGCGGTGCTTCCAGAGTCAGCTATTGAGGCCCCAGCTCCCCCAGTATTACCGCAAGAGGGTTCGCTCAAGCAGCCGATGACAGACGCCGTAACGGCTCCAAAGGCAGAGTTAGGTTCGGACGATGACGTCCCTTTGACAGAGGTTTTGAGGAGACCGCTTCTCACTGCTCAGACCGAAAAGAAACGCAGGAATCCCGCGGCGAAGGAAAGTGATGCCGCTTTGGCTGTAGGTGCAGGCTCAAGCACCACTCCATCTGTCGCTATTCTTTCAGAGGGTGCTCCAGCTGCCCTGTCTACAGCCCATAGACAAGTTGCGCACGCGGATCGAGAGGCAACCCAGAATACTTCGCAAGGCAACGTAATGCTCGGTCTTTTTTTATTAGAACTCGATCTGCAAATTCTTATACTTCATATCCCGCAGGGCCAAGTCCTGGCGATGAAATGGCAAGCAAGACGATGGCGACCACAGAGCCCGAAGTGGCTACTCTCTCTCGGGAGTCTGGGACTACCCAAACCGCCGCTCTTTCTCCTTGTGGTTCCTTTCTATCGTCGGGCATCACGAGTGTCACGACGGCCCTCGTCGAATCAGGGGACGAAGCCATGGGCGTAGAGACTACTCCTCTGAAGGAGAGCGAAGAAGCTGCAATGCCCGGTGATGCTTCCGTTGCGGTTTTGGTTGATGACCCGCCATGTAAGTCTTGAGTCATTGTTCTCCTTTCATTTTACAATCCCGTTCAGCTTCTTCTGACGATTTTTGTTTGTAGGTGCAGTGAACGTAGAAATTGTTCCATCTGAAGCACCTCTGGTCGCCGCCATGACGGTTGTTGTTCCCTCGCCTTCTTCTATGTCCTCTGAAATGCTGGAAGGTATAAATTCGCGATTTATTTAGTTAAACTATGAACATCGTCTTCCTTGTACTGACCGTGTATTGTCGCAACTCTGCAGGAGTCCTTTTTAACCATTTGTACCAGGTGCTGAATCCACATATCTCCTTCCAGTCGGAAGTTGCTCCGCCCGCTGGTATTGGTTAGTATATCCTTCAGCTATTGTTTCTTTCTTTCTTTATGAATAGCCGTACTGTTGCTAAGTATTCTTTATATTGATTGCAGTGTCACGGATCGGAGTAGGAAACGAGGGGATAGCCGCACCTCCGGTACTCCCAATTCTACCATCTGCCACAGCCGGTATAATAGACTCCATCGCTCGTGTATTCTTTTTTACCTCCGAGTCGACATCTGACCATAATTTATTTTGCAGCAATCGCACTAGCTCCAGCTCCCTTTGAGTCTCGCATCCTAATGCTGGCGGGGCCCTTCGCTAGATGCCCATCTTCTAGATGCGCTGCGACTAGCCTGCGAATTTTGAGCGAATTCGTCGAGGATCTTAACGCCGAGGCCCTCGCGTTCGCTGCAGATTTTGCTGCTGAGGTTAATCCTATGCTGGCGACGCTCATGAACTTTCATGACGAAGGTGTCTTCGAGTCTTGGGTTAATCACTGTAGAAAGATCGAGGCCTGCTTGCATCAGATTGAGCTCAAGCGTCCCGCTCCTGAAGTATCAGCTTTGAACTCCCAGCGGGCTGTGTGGGTCGAGAGTAGTGTTCCTTTCATTCGCCATTTTGAACAAGAGGCGACCCTGAGGCGAAAGGAACATGGAGTAGCTTCAAGCGAATCTGCTCGGTTGCGCGTCCAGGTTGAAGCGAACGCTGCGCAGTGTAAAGCTGTCTTTGACAATCTTCAGCGGTGCATTTCAGATGGGTTGACGCTGAGACGGGCTCTTGACTCTACGGAGCGGGTCGTGCAGGACTGCGAAGCTGTCATGCTAGGAACTGACGAAAAGCTTTCGTCCTGTTTGCAACAGCGGGCTCAAGTCGAAGCGGAGCTGGCCGCAGCGTCTGACCATGAAAAGGAGTTGAGAGGAGCGTGCGAGCGGCTTGCTCATTTGTTGAAAACGCCTCCTCCTCAATAATCGTCTTTGTATCGAGTGAAAATTTGTAATCTATGAATAACATGCATTCATTCATTCATTCATTCATTTTTTATGATGTATCTTGTATTCAATTGAATTTATGAATAAAAGACACATTTTTTATCTCCTACTATCGCCTTCTTTTCTTTGCTGTGTTGTTGGCATGTTACTTTAGCAAGTGTGGCCTGTAGATGATAAATAACGGTTCATCTTGAACTCTTTGTAGGGTAGCGATGGCTTAGGAAACAGGTTTAGGTCTGCCGCCTAAGACTTTTCAACTTTATGAGCCGTGAGGGTCTCATAAAGACTTTTCTCCCTACGAGTCGAGAGGATCCCGCAGGTGTATTTTCTCTTAGGAGTCGTGAGGATTCCTAAGTACGTTTTCTCTTGAGAGTCGTGTCACGCCCCACGTCCCAGAGTGCGCTAAGATCGGCACGTAACAGAGCCAACCATGATACCTGTGGCTAGAAAACATCCCTCCACAGTCACATTACGGCTGTCTATAAGATATCAAGAACAATAAAATAAAATGAACTATCTAGTACATGTCCATATGCCAGAATAAACGAGTCAAGAAATAATATGCGGAAGCAATAAATCCAATAAACAATAACGTCAGGAAAGTACGTCCTAAATACGGGATCACATCAGGAAATGAAAGTGCGGCAATAAAACTAAACTAAACTAGATACTAACAGGATCCTCACTGCTCAGCCTGATGGCGGAAATACTCCCGATCAGCCTGTGAAAGAGACAGAGGATCTGGGCCATGTAAAACCCAGACGTCAGTGCGTCATAGTATCAAACAATAAAATATAATCAGGAGGTAAAAAGATATGCATGCATGAGTATGAACAGTAATGAGTGTATAACAGTAACATAAATATGGAACAGTGAAGTGTATGCGCATGCGGTGAGTAATCTATGCTACTGGGTTAATTACTCTCAAGTCTTTGAAATCAATTTAATGAATCGTCGATGTAACTCAATAGTATCCCGTGCATACTAGGGACCACGGTCCAGACTCTCGGGGATGAATCCGAGACGTGCCGCTAAGCACAAAACAGGAAACATGTATAGACGAATGATGTCAGCATCATCATCCCGGGACTGGCCTAGCCCCCCAAACTGATCAGTATAAGCGTCGAACTGTTGAGTTACAAATTAGGTTTTATTATTGATTTCCCTTTACCCCCAAGGTTATGTGTTCAAGTCAGGTATTGATAAATCTGGAGCTAATGCCGACACAGGATCAAGTAGGTATAGGTTTTGTCTATACAGACAACAGTAACGTCCATCGGGACAACAAATCAGGGTTGTCGGCATTAGTAACAGGATCAGTTATCAAGTCTAGCAGCAGTGTATCAGGTCATGTCATGTGTGCATAAGTATCAAGTGGATGCCTAACAGTAAAATGTAACAAGTATCGAATCACGGTAAAAGCACGAATGTACGAATAGTAATCAGTGATAACATATAATGAGTTCATGAGTCGTATGATGCATACTAACAAGCATGATATATGAATTTAGCAGTAACATGAAGCAATCAGGTTCCGGCATGCAACTAAATATGTAATATACAGTACGGATATGAATGGGTATCGTAAAACAGCAAAACGATAACATGGGATGCATAATGAAATAAACATGCAATATTATTATTAATATAATGAAAATATATAGACATAGCATGTAGCAAGATAAACTTTCCTGATCGGATCTCACGACGGGGTGCGTACGCTGCGTCCCACGTCGGGTAAACGTCGCAATGCACACGTGCGCGTACGAAACTGAATCATGCGATACAAAAAAGTGACTACGCTGGCTGGGAACGTCTACTGGATCACCCAGATCATCGGCGACGGCACGGCTCCGGCGGTGACCGGAAAATGCACGATCAAGAAAAAGAAAGAGAAGAAGAAATAAGAAGAAGAAAAGAAGAGGGCTGTGGTAGTTGCTGGGTGTACTGGAGTTGTTCTGGGGTTCTGGGACAGAGGCGAGGGGGTGACGACAAGAGACGTGGGTTTTCCGGCGAGGTTTCATGGCAAGGCGGGTATCAAGGTTAAAGAGGTCGGGATCAAGTTCTTGCCCAGGGGAGAGGGCTCGGTTGCAGGGGAGAGGGAGGAGAGAGGGGAGAAGGTGTCGACGAGGGAATGTCGACAACGAGGACGGACGTCGTTGGGGTTAGAGGCAATGGGAAGTGATGGGTTGCTCGGCTGGGGTTCACGTCGGGGTTTGGAGCGGTGGATGTGCAGGGGACTCAAGAGAAGGTGGAGGTAGAGGCGAAGATAGGAGAGAGGGAGGATAAGGTGGCCGTGAGGGAGAGGAGGCGACGGGGACGGAACTCCGGCGAGGTGAGGGGTTCTTGCAGTGGTCGGGTTATGGGTTACAGTGGGTTCTTGCGTTGTGGGGATATGGGTTGCAGGGAAGGGAAGAAGGAGGTGAGGATGTGGTGCCGACGAGGGTGTGGGGAAGACATCGGCGACGACGAAGCAACGCGTGGGTTAGGGTTCGCGAACGACGGAGCGGGAACACGAGAAGGATGAAGAAGACGTGGGGAAATAGATATTGGGTTTCTTTTTAAAATTAAAGAATACTAATATATAGTAAGAGAGAGAGACAGAGTGGGGTCTGATTGGTTAGGATAGGATTTTAAAAGTATAATATTTAATATATAAAATATATTATTGGAGAGAGAGAGAGAGAGACGAAGTTGGATTTGATTTAAAAAATATTTAAAAATATTTTTTATGTTAAAAGGTATATATTCATATATTAAACTGTTTAGAATATATTAAGAATATTATATTGATTTTATTTGAGATTTTGGCTAATACAAAAATAGTCCAAAACGAGTCCGGGTCGGGTCTAAAATTATGGTTTGAAAATACGGATAATATATGTGTCAACCAAAACCAAAATATGATAAGCGGGTAATGAAAATGCATACCCCTAAGAACGGATGCACGTAGCGTGCACGTAGCTATCCAAACGGGTCCGTTTCACTGAACGGGACGAGAACACGATGCACGGATGCTACCACCGGGTCGGGGTATGATGCAGGCCATGCTAGATATTTTAAAATATTTTATTTGACTTTATATGTTGTATTAAAAAATGCAGATACCAAATATAATGCAGACAAACAGGATATACAACATGAAAGTGCACAGATTCTCATAACTAGTCAAGATAAATCATAAACAGAAATCAAGACGGGTTTCCAGCATGCGAGTCGGGTCGAATGCAAACACGGATACCAATTACACTATTCGCACCCAAAACACAATAAATCAAGAAATAACCATAAATAAGAAATACCCAAAATAAAACTGGTATAAATGAACTAGGGTGTTACAAGTCATAAGGATCTCACAAGAGAATTTTCTCCTTTTCAAGTCGAAAGGACTCGTAAGTGGTTGGTGAGTTGACTTGTTTCCGTGTCGAAGCATTGCTCCGACGGGGAGGTCGTTGGCTGACTTGTTTTCGAGACGGAGGTCATTTGCTGACGTGTTTCCGAGACGGAGGTCGTTTGCTGACGTATTTCCATGACGGAAGTCATTTGCTGACGTGTTTCCGAGACGGAGGTCACTGACTGACGTGTTTCCAAGATGGAGGTCATTTGCTGACGTGTTTCCGAGACGGAGGTCATTTGCTGACGTATTTCCGAGATGGAGGTCATTGGATGACTTGTTTGCGAGACAGAGGTCACTGGCTGACTTGTTTCCGAGACGGAGGTCATTGCTCCGACGGGGAGGTCGTTGGCTGACTTGTTTCCGAGACGGAGGTCATTTGCTGACGTGTTTCCGAGACGGAGGTCGTTTGCTGACGTATTTCCAAGACGGAAGTCATTTGCTGACGTGTTTCCGATACGGAGCTCACTGGCTGACGTGTTTCTAAGACGGAGGCATTTGCTGACGTGTTTCCGAGACGGAGGTCACTGGCTGACGTGTTTCTAAGACGGAGGTCATTTGCTGACGTATTTCCGAGACGGAGGTCATTTGCTGACGTATTTCCGAGATGGAGGTCATTGGCTGACTTGTTTCTGAGACGGAGGTCAATGGCTGACTTGTTTCCAAGACAGAGGTCATTTGCTGACGTGTTTCCGAGACGGAGGTCATTTGCTGACGTGTTTCCGAGACGGAGGTCATTTGCTGACGTATTTCCGAGACGGAGGTCATTGGCTGACTTGTTTCCGAGACAGAGGTCACTGGCTGACGTGTTTCCGAGACGGAGGTCACTGGCTGACGTGTTTCTGAGACAGAGGTCACTGGCCGACTCTAGGTTGTCTGCGAACTGTAGAGTCTTGGAACTGGGGACTTTGCCATGGCTCCGATTGGTGGTGTCGCGTCTATGTCCTGCTGGAATGAGGAGGAACACCGTTGTTGGTCTCTAGGCTATAAATGTGGCCGTCGAGATTTGGAACTAGGGGCTTTACCATGGCTCCGCTTCTTTGCGACCTTGAGGTCGGTTGTTGACGTTACGTTTCCGTCCTGCCGGAGTTGAGAAGGAACGCCGTGTTGATCTTCTGGGATGCAGATGCTGCCGTCGAGATCTGACTCTCCTTTTGAAAGAGTCTGGTGGGAAATGTGATTCCCTTTTCGTTTATGCCCATGGATTGTATACAGGGGTCAGTATGAACTTACCTGCAAGGCAAAAGTTTCATTCTTTCATTTTTTATTTCTTTCCGCGATGCTCTATCATTTCAGCTTTTTATATCGCGAAAGTCGCGATTGCCTAATCATTTCGGCTATTTTTCACGGTGCCAAATCATTTCAGCTATTTTTCTTTTTACTCGCTGCTTTTTATTGCGAGTTGCCCAATCATTTCGGCTATTTTTGTATGCATATATTTTACTTGCTGATTTTGTTGCAAGTTGCCCTATCATTTCGGCTATTTCATATGCATTTATGGCTCGCTGACTTTTCGCCACGAGTATGGAACTTGGGATCTGATACCGATCTTAGCATCAGCATCGCTGCGACTGGAATATTGCCAGGAACAAATCATCATTTTCCGTGAAAGGACTTGGAATTTGATACCGATTTAGGCATCAACATCACTACCACTGGAATATTACCAGGAGCGAATCATCATTTGCCTCTGTCGATTTGAACAAAGGTGGCTTAGCAAACAAGGTTAGGATCCTGTCGACTAAGGTTTTTGACTTCATGAGCCGTAATGGTTTTATAAAGGTGTTTCTCCCTATGAGTCGTGAGGATCTCATAGGTGCAATTTTTCCTTAGGAATCGTGAGGATTCTTAAGTGTATGTTCTCTTATAAGTCGTAAGGATCTTGCAAAAGTGTTCTCTCTTTGTAAATCGAGAGGACTTACAAGTGTTGTTCACTAAGTGAGGACGTTTCGCGCTATCGATGGAACTTGGTAGGGGAGATATTTATTTATGCCCATGGATTGTATACGAGGGTCAACATTGAACCGTTTGTAGGGCAGTCTGGGAAATGCGATGGCTTAAGAACATGTTCAGATCCCTGTAGCTTAAGGCTTTTGAATCTTAGGAGCCGTAAGGGTCTCATAAGAGGGTTTTCCTTACGAGTCGTGAGGATCTCGTAAGTGTAATTTCTCCTCATGAATCGTGAGGATCCCTAAGTGTGTCACTCCCTTATGATCGTAAAGATCTCACGCAGGTATTTTCTCCTTATAAGGTCAAGAGGACCTTGCAAGTGTGCATGAATTATTTTTACGAGTCTGCGCCCTTTCCGGTTTTCACAAATATCGCCGGTAGCCTTGCTGTTTTTACTCATGGAGCCCTTTTAGGTTTTCATCCATGCCCATCTTGCTTATGGACATACCATTTTTTTTTGCGTCAGCCTAAGGATGCTGCGGTTTGTAGTGGCTTAAAGATGTTTCGGTCCGTAGCTAGTTTCAGGATATCTCGGTCCATTATTAGTTTAGGGACATTTTGGTCCGCTGTTAGTTTTAGGGACATTTCGGTCCGTAGCTAGTTTAAAGACATTACGGTCCCTCGTTAGTTTATGGACGTTTCGGTTCGTTATTAGTTTAGGGAAGTTTTGGTCCGTTATTAGTTTAGGGACGTTTCAGTCTGTTGGAGTTTTGAGGCGAGATTTTTCCGGATAGCACTTACAGAGTTTGGTACTCAGGAAGATAGCGAGCGGACATAGGCGTCGTCATCTATCATTGACCTGGGCCGTGACTCGTCAGGCATAGTATTTCTTAAGGAATCGGCCGTTTATTGGCCGGAAGGGTCTTTCTCCATGCATATACATGAGCAAGTAGGCCCCCCTTGATAGACCTTGTCACATAATCCAAGGATTTTGGCACTGCTCCTGCCCCTAGCTCCTCTATGTTATCTTCTAACGCCGAGTGAGCTTCTTCGTTATTTAGCGACGAATGAGAGATCATGTGGCAACTTGCCATATAATCCTCGGGTTCTTCTGACGAGTCGTCTCCCTCATCATTGTCGTTATCTCCACCTTCAAGGATATGGTTGAGAAACTCTTGGAGCGTGACTGGGGTTCGTGCCTTCTGGTTGTATTCCTCCAGCGCGTCAATATGCTTTTGCAGATTCGTGCGCTTGTCGTCAGGCTGCGCGGGCTTCTTGGTCTTCTTCTTTTTCTTTGATGACTTTGATGGCTGGACCTGGGTATTTTGCCCATTGCTACCAACTCTCGGTGTTGGGCGCGGTTTCAGCATTCCCTCAATAATCTCTGGCTCTAGCGGGCTTTTCCACCTAATTGCCGGACATGCTTGAAAATCCTTCAGCATTCTTTTAGTCTTGTTCGAAAGAAGAACTTCCCATAGAGCTTCCTCTATAAATGAGCATGATGCCCTGGCGTGTCAATCTTTTTAGGAGCATGCGGTTGTGGCGGGTTTACCCTCCAGTTTTCAGACAGCGCGAATTTGCCTTGTCGATATTGGTCCTCAATCCAGTTTTTGAAGACGAAGCAATCTTCGATTGGGTGGCCCACTATTCGGTGGTAGGGGCTGTAATTGGGATTATTAACATCGCCCGGTTGCAGTGGGCATCTCGGATCTGGTAGAGTGATAAGCCTGTTGTGCACCGCCAGTTCGAACAGTCTTCTCGTTTTATCCTGAGGGAATGAGTAAGGACGTCTCAGCTTTTCTCCGAGTGTTCGCTGTTTATCGTTTAGGCGAGCAGCTGGTTTTGGATCACTCGGCTGTTGCTGAGCGTTGGCGACGAAGGTCGCTTTCCTTTTGCCCTTTTCATTTAGAAGCTCCATTTTTTAGGAGGACGGTCTATGGCCCATTTGGTCCATTTGGGCCAGCTTGTCGATTAATGCTTGGAAAGTGGTCGGCTTGAAGAACATCATGAATTGGGATATAGTTTCCTGCTGATCCAGGGTCCCCATGAACATGGCCACGGCAGGAGGTTCTTCTATGCGTTGTTCGCATCTTGACCATAGGTTTCGCCACCGAATTGCATACTTAGCCCATGTCTCTCCCGGCTTCACTCTGGCATTGATCAACGCCGTGATCGAGGTGCGTTCGCTAGCGCTTGAGAATCTTTGTGTAAACAGTAGCTCTATTTCTGCAAATGTCTTGACAGAGTCATTCGGGAGCTTAGAGTACCATTCGAATGCTGTCTCCGACAAGCTGCTAACAAACTGGCAAAGCAGCAGTTTTTCGTCACCCCCAGTATTACCGCACAGAGCCCTGAATTGAGCAACGTGTTGGTGTGGATTACCCGTCCCCTTATACACATGGAATTTAGGGATTTTATATCTTAGCGAGTACTTTATTTGGTCGTACCAACCCGGATAGGTTCGTCCAGTCTTGACGATTTGGCTGGCCGCTTCGCTCGCCTGATGAGCTCGTATCTGTTGAGCTATATAGTCGTCAAGGGCGGCTTTGGAGATGGTCTCTTCCCTGGCTGCAGATAGAGCCGGAAGTGGGTTCGATGTCTCCCCTCTGTCGTCTTCAAGTATTATTGGAGGGTCTTCAGCTGGAGGATCTGGCCGTATCATCATCCCAACTATATCTTGGAACAAGAGCGCTATTTGTTTTATGTTAGCCGCTTGTTCCGCGGCCTCTTTGTCTTTCTTTTCGAGCATCCTTCGGAGGAACTCGGCGTCGGTTTCTTGCTCCTGGCGTTGATCCGACGATACTTCTGGGCTTTCCTTCTTCCCAGTGAGTGTGGCCATCTTTGTCAGCATCTCCTAGAGTTTCTGTTGTTGCTCTTGAGTCTTTATTACGGACCACGTAAGTGGTCGATGACCCATGGAGATACGGCTATCCTCTTTTTCGAAAGCCATGTAGATGGTGTGCACTACCATGCCCATAGACTTGGGGCGTTTGAATTCAGCGTCTTTGAGATTTGTCGTGGATACAGAGATCTTCTCCGGCCTTCTCCTTTTATGAACGGTCGAAGTTGAGGGGGCTGTTGCAGCCGATGCTTTCCGTGGTATGACGGAGGTGAGATGGTCTTCCTCTTGCCGAAACTTCATTTTCTTCTGTCGGCGGGAGTAGTCTTTGTCGATTACAGAGTGTTGGACTCTTCGCCAGACCCTGAGGATTTTGGAGGACAGCCGTTGAGGGGGCTGCTCTGGCTTCGCCTTTGTAACATTTTCAGCAGATGAAGGAGACATTTTTAATATGGCAGTTGGAGAGTTCTTGCGCACCCTCCTGAGCGGCTCAAAGCTGTTCCCAGTTGGAACAACAACATCAACTTCCACCGTTGGAGCTGGAGGGATAATTCCGGAAGGGGAACTGCCCCCAGCTTTCCTCAGTCGGCGCCGGTGGCGATGTCGAGCACGTCTTGCAGATGGTACTCGCTCAGTTACGGGGGTGGCTCCATCATGCCCCCTGTTCTGGTGAAGGGTTGCTGTTAGTGCCAACCTATCGAAGACCGACGTCCGCTGAGAAGAAACGTCCAACCTGTCGAAGACTGACTTTTGGGTAGGGGAAGCAGTTTGGACGGCTCCACCCGCAGCGGGAGTTGGAATGGCCAGTCTTGCGAAGACCGACCCCTTAGCAGGAGAAGCCCCTCTGATGACTTCGTTAATTGGAGCTGGAATGGATATACGCTTTGGGACAACTCCTTCGGGTATTGCAGGCTTCTTCACGGGCCCACTTGAGCTTTGGCCTAGTCTGTTAAAGTCCGAGGCGCTGGACTTGTACGACCCGTTGAGAGGGGTCGTGGTAGTGGTAAGCTGATCAAAGACCGACTTCTTTGGAGCTTCCTGCTACGGCACCGGAGTGTTGAAGCTCATTGGCAGGAGCATGGTCCTGAAGAATAATTTAGTGGTGGCCTGTGTCACCTGTTCCACCGGCATTGCGAAGATGGAGGCCGCTTGGGGCCCATAGGTCACTCCTCTGGCAAGGACGGAGTGGGAGTTGTTGTTGCAGTTGGTGCAGTTGGAAGCCATTGACACCATCTTCTCTTCTACACAGAGCAAGACACCAAATCTTAGTACCTCGAATCCAGGGGAAACCATATTAAACCACGATTTGTTCGCGAACATGACACACGAAGTGTGGAGTAGAAAGAGGAAAAGGTCCCACCGGGCGTGCCATAATCTATTCGCCGCCGAAAACAAAGACGGAACCGCGTAGGTCGTCTTGCCTGAATTTGGGGGCAGATGCTGTTTGGTTTTATCTGTCCACCTCTCCGAAGATGCCAAGTTAATTTATGGCACCGTGTATCGGAGGTCTGGACGGATGCGGCCGTTGTAGCAGACTTCGTCAGATTCCCCCTCATTTGCGAAGTTTTTTTTTATTGTGGGGACGCTCTTCCCTACAGGCGCAAGCCTCTGCAGTTAATTATGCTACTGCATCGCGGTAGCCACTTTCTCCTTCTCCAGATGTTCACTTCGTGTCGTATGTGTTTGTTTTAATTTTGGTTGCCCGTGGATTGTATACGGAGACTAATTTATGTTGTCGCCCGTAGGGCATGGATTAGTCTAAATCCGTATTTTCTTAGATTTGGGTTTGGTTGATTTAAGGATCATTAACCTCATTTGAGATTAAGATCAACTTAAATGTTTGTTAAGGATACGTTAGTCTAAGTTTCAGACTATGATCTACTTAACAAGGTTTTAGGATCATTTAGATCTAACGAAAGAGCATTTGGGCTCTAACGTTTTAGTTTAGGGACGTTACGGTCCATTGGGTTAAAGGACATCATAGTCCGTGGAGTTTAAGGACATCATAGTCTATGGTTTAAGAACATCATAGTCTGTGGAGTTTAAAGACACATGGTCCGTCATTAGTTTAAGAACATTGCGGTCCATCATTAGTGTAAGGACATCGCGGTCTATTATTTAAGGACATCATAGTCCGTGGAGTTTAAGAACATCATAGTCCGTGTTTAAAGACGCCATAGTCTGTAGGGTTTAAAGACATCATAGTCTGTGGGGTTTTGGTTTAACAGTTTGGGGATGCGCCAAAAGTTATTGGTTATTGGGACCCTCCATCTCTCTGAAGACGTTGAAGAATTACAACGACATGTATCAGAGGTGTGGAGAGATGTACCCTCGAACCAATGTCCCAATTGAGAGGGGATGGGATGAACATCATTTTAGAAGCCATCTGTTGGGAGCTCATTAGCTATCTTTGGGACTGAGTTCGGTTTTGGGGACCCTGAGCATGAGGAGCTTAATTGATAGTCCTCTGGAAATTTGGTCTGAGTTTGGCTAATATTGGCCTTTCATAGTGTTAAACACTAGTATATATTCAGCACTCACGTGCTCCCACGTGAGGTACTTGAAGTAGTGTTAAACACTAAAAATTTGAGGCGCTCACGTAGGGTCACGTGAGGCGCTTGAAGTAGTGTTAAACACTAAAAATTTGAGGCACTGTTTCTTTGGGTTTATTCCCTTGTTCTTTTCTGAGCGCTAAGCGCTATTGGGCCACGTGAGATCACGTGAGGTGCCCCAAAAATGGAAACTGCCTTTGATTTATTCTCTTTTTACTTTATAAGTGCTAAGCACTACTTGGGGGTCATGTGGGATCACGTGATCCAATCTCGGTTGTCTTCTTTTATTCATCAAGGGTGCTCATGTGGGAGCACGTGATCGACCGTTATCATGTTGGGTGCCAATCCTTTTACGTGCATGGAGATCCTGAGTTTCGAGACTTTCAAGCCCACTGTTTTGTAAGAATTAAATTCTTAGGACTTAGTTTTTCTCTTAGGTTTGGGATCTGCATGGCAGAATCTCCCCGATGAGAATTGAATTCTCAACTTGAAGGGAGATCTGTTTCTCCGGATCTTTCACTATAAGGAAGAACTAAGTTCTTATATGAATGGTTAAACCCTTGTTTTATCAGAGGAATTAAATTCCTATATACTTTTTGGGAGAATTAAATTCTTTGAACTTAGATCTTCCCCTAAGTTTTTGTCACGACCCGAAAGTATGGAACGTGACTGGCACTTAGATTACGAGACGTCTAAAGGCGTACCGTAACCTAAGTCAGCCAAAGCCCAGAAAATCTAAACCAAAATCAAAAGAGAGTGAAGGAAAACTTTACATGAAAACGATTTTAAATCAATTATGTTGCATTGAACCCCTTTTTAAAATAAAACATAAAAAAATTTCGAAAATTTCGGCAGAATCTCCCTTGTAAATTCTATCCCCCAAAATGGGTACAACAAGATATAAAACCTGTAATCATAAAATGGCATCCCCAAGCGGGAGCTAGCTCTTCGCCCAAGGCGGATTACAACCACACGCAATATATAAGTAATATCAAGAAAAAGAGCATAAAAGAAATGCAAAATATCAGAAAACACAACGTCGGCTCAAGTGAGCTCGACCCAAAAGAAACCACATATATACAAATCTCTCAGTCGCATCACTAGGTCGCATATACAAATAAGAAGTGGTAGATGGAGGATACTAGATACAATGATAGAGCAAAAGAAATAAAGTGTGCTCGCAACCCACCTACGAGCGATGTCGCGAGTCTGAGCAAAAGGAGCTGATGATAAGATAACCGCCGCTACAAGGATGACGGGTCCGACCTGCAAGACACTGTGGCACAACGGGGGTGAGTTGCCAGCTCGTGAGTAAATATAACATCTACTAAGGCAATCGTAAGAATGCACGCAATGCGGAACAACATGTATGTCCATATGTGATATAATAACTCTAGTATGCATGCACATGTATGCAATATCTTTTCTAACTCTTTAAGTGATTTAAATGTTAATGTTACTGCATTCTTAACTTTTAGAAAATGAATGTCTGCATAATAGCTAAATATCATCAAGAAATCCTCTGAAAACCCGTGTCAAGCATCGACACCAAAAAAGAAATCATATCTGTCTCAATATCGGGCTCCGTCAGTCCGGATCGGCCCATATCATAAATCTCACGACAACGGTCGGTATCCTCCGGATATCCGCCGCGCCAGACATCACCGGTAGGTAGTCTTCCCCTGCCAGGCTCATCGTCTACAACTCGATCTTCTTGCCCCGGGGTACCATACCGGGCCCACCATGTACCCGAGACGGTTCATCCACTCCTCGAATCGGGTCTCGAAATCCAACAGAAAACATGAAAACTCATGGTGGACGACACATACATCACGAGAAAACCGCAACTTTGTTTTAAAAATGATAAATATAAGATTTTGTTAAATTCTTGCGGTTTTCCCCAAAAATCCAGAAATCGCAGCAATACTGAAATCCTCAAGAAAATCATAATGTCCAACATGTTATATATGATAAATGTCTATGATATCAAGGTATGCGATGTGAATTGTGGCTAGAAATCTATGTAAGTATGATGATGATGCGAGGTATATACATGCTATGTAATTTCATATATCATGTATGATGCAAGTGGTGATACTAAGCTAAACAGGTTCTACAGTGCACGTGGCATGGCAATTACCAAAGGCGTGTGTGTCACATGAATAGTGCACGCGTAACAGATGCCAATGGTAACGGTGTTTGTGTCCTACGAAGTGATATCGCATATGTGTATATGAATATCCATGCAATCTAGTATACGGTTAGCTATAAGGGTATGCAATGTAAATAAAAGGGTAAGCTAACTAACAATACAAGTCTTGCAAGAAATAAGGTAATCCTAACTAGGGGGGCGCCTCGCGCCATCCAGACGATTCCCCCATAGATGAATACATCTACTCACCAGAAATCCCCGCTAATCTGATCCGGCCACCGCTTTGCCTTTTCGCGCCGTATCCGAAGTTTCCCCGACCGATCCTAGAATTGCATAACACAAAATATAAGGTTACAGATTCTGAAATGATGCAACTCACACTATGAAAAGATCGACGCTCTCGAATTAATCACAACGTGCACTCGGTACGCGGAAAATACCCGAAAATCGCTAAAACCTTAACTAAAATCGCCGTATCGGGGAAATCGATTAAACTACAACCCGACTAGACGAAACCCCGCGTTCGCGCATTCTAATAATCCTATACGAAGCTAATAATATTGCTAACCTAACGCAAATTGATCGCCTTCTATTTCTACAAAAAATCTAGCAAGCGATTTCTTTACCGATTTGTTACAAACATCGAAATTTATCGATTTAGTAAGCATACCAATACACAATTAACCACTCCAATCACCTAGATAACCATCCCTAACATAATCCAAGCATTATGCTACAAACCCTAATTTCTAAAGTCAAAACCTTCTCTTGATTTTTCCAAATCAAACATTTACTACTAAACTAGTATTTAGAATTGAGATTCTAGCACAATTAAACCACTCTAATTAATTAGATAACCAAACCCCAACTTTAATACATCAACCATGCATCAAACCCTAATCCACAATCAAATCCCTTTCTTGAATTTCATGAACAAGCAATTTCTATTAAATTGATACTTCAAAATTCTATTTTAGCACCTTTAAACTACAATTTGACAAAGAGACTAGAATTTTCACCTCACAAGTTGAATCCTAACATGCTCAAGCCACCAAATAAGCCTCCTTTCTTCAAGTTTTTAACTAATTTGGGTTGAGGAGAGATAGGATTTGGATTTTGCTTTGAATTGGAGAAAGAATTTATGAATTTTCTATGGATTTTGATAAGAAAAATGTAGCAAAAGAAGTGAGAAAATGGGAGTTGCTGCAGCTTGGAGCTCGGCCAGAAGCAAGAGGAGGGTGGTGTGGGGTTTGTGTAGATGTTTCTAGGCCAATAAAACCCCTCAAGTCTCAATTAATGCATTTCACATCAACCTTTTCACAAAAAACCCCATTTTACACCATTTTCTCATTAAATTTCCAACCCAAAAACTAAAAATGTGAAAGTCATGACACAATTTTTTTAACACCCTATTTTAGCTTATAAAGACTCCTAATTAAGAAATTTACCTAATTAAATTTGTATTTATCCCTAATTAAATGTATTTAAAAAGGCTTAAAATAATAAAAAAAATAATTAATTACGAAATTTTTTTTATTTAACTAGAAAATTATAAGTGACATTTTAGTGACAAAATTATAGTAATATCTTATCTAAATTTTGTATAATTAGGTCTACAGTGAAAAATATCAATTTTGACTTTTTTACGGAAAAAGCCGAAAAATTTGCCGATTACCGAAAAACTGCCTAAACGATTTTCGAAGGGTTACAATCTTCCCCCCTTAAAGAAATTCGGTCCCCGAATTTAGAATTTAACTACGCGTACCTTCAAAAAGATGGGGATATCTCTTCCTCATCTCGACCTCGGTCTCCCAGGTGACCTCCTCGCTGTTCGGGCCACGCCAAAGAACTTTGACAGACGGTATGACCTTCGACCTCAATTTCTTCACCTGCCGATCCAAGATGACCACCGGCTGCTCGGTGAAAGAAAGATCACGCTCTAACTGGATCGTCTGGTGCTGAATCGCCTGGGAAGGATCATGAAGGTACTTGCGGAGCATCGAGACATGGAATACGGGGTGAACATCGGGGAAGCTGGGCGGAAGAGCTAACCGATAAGCGACTGGACCAACACGCTCTAGGATCTCGAAAGGACCAACATATCTAGGACTCAACTTCCCTTTCCGCCCAAATCTCATCACACCCTTCATCGGAGAGACCTTCAGGAAAACATGATCGCCAACAGCGAACTCAAGTCGGCGACGACGCCTGTCAGCATAAGATTTCTGCCTGCTCTGTGCCGCTCTCAACCTGTCCCGAATCAGCTGTATCTTCTCGGTCGTCTCCTGTACAATCTGCGGCCCCAAAATACTGCTCTCCCTGAGCTCTGTCCAACATACTGGCGATCGACATCTCCTCCCATATAAAGCCTCGAAAGGTGCCATCTGAATCGTCTCCTGGAAGCTATTATTGTAGGAAAACTCGATCAAAGGCAAATGACGATCCCAGCTACCACCGAAATCTAAAACACAAGCTCTGAGCATGTCCTCAAGAGTCTGAATCGTACGCTCCGACTGACCGTCAGTCTGAGGATGAAAGGCTGTGCTAAAACTCAATCGGGTGCCCAAAGCTTCCTGTAGTTTCTGCCACAATCGGCTGGTAAACTGGGTGCCACGGTCGGACACGATGCAAGTCGGAACGCCATGCAGTCGCACTATCTCATCAATATAAACCTGGGCGTACTGAGAAAATCCAAAAGTGGTCTTCACTGGCAGGAAGTGAGCCGCTTTCGTCAGTCGATCTACAATCACCCAAATAGAGTCATACCCTCGACTGGTCCTGGGTAGACCCACAACGAAGTCCATGGAGACCTGCTCCCACTTTCACTCAGGGATGGGCAAAGGCTGTAACTCGCCGGCTGGCCTCTGGTGCTCGGCCTTGACTTGCTGACAAGTCAGGCATCTCGACACAAAATCTGTAATATCCTTCTTCATCCCGTCCCACCAGTAAACCTCTCTCAAATCACGGTACATCTTGGTGGAACCTGGATGCACACTGTATACGGATCTATGTGCCTCCTCGAGAATATCACGCCTCAGTCCCTCTGAATCTGGCACACACAGTCGAGTCCCAAATCGGAGTATCCCCTGATCATCAATCACGAACTCAGAAACTCTGCCCTGCCGAATCTGCTCAATAATCTCTAAGATACGGGCATCGCCGGACTGTGCCTCGCGAATACGGTCAAGTAACTGTGGGCGTGCTCTGAAATGGGCCAGCTGTCCCCCTGAAGAAGTAAACTCGAACTGCACTCTGCTGTCACATAACACCTGCCAATCCGCCGTCGACTGCATCTGTACTGCGCTCAAACAAGATAGGCTACCTCCGGGCCTCCTACTCAAAGCATCTGCCACCACATTCGCCTTGCCCGGATGGTATAAAATCTCGCAGTCATAATCCTTCACCAACTCCATCCAACGGCGCTGTCTCAGGTTCAGGTCTCGCTGCTGGAAGATATACTTCAAACTCTTGTGGTCAGTAAATATCCGGCACGACTCACCGTATAGGTAATGTCTCCAGATCTTAAGTGCAAATACCACTGCAGCCATCTCTAAATCATGGGTGGGGTAGTTCTGTTCGTGTTTCCTCAGCTGCCGAGAAGCATACGCGATAACTCTGTCGTGCTGCATCAACACACATCCCAGCCCCACTCTAGAAGCATCACAATATACCACGAACCCGCCTGATCCTGAAGGCAATGCTAACACTGGAGCAGTAGTCAGACGAGTCTTCAACTGCTGGAAGCTATCCTCGCATGCCTGGGTCCAATCAAAAGGAACCCCCTTCCGGGTCAACCCGGTCAATGGTGCAGCAATGCGGGAGAAATCCTGGACGAAACGTCGATAATAGCCGGCCAGACCTAGAAAGCTGCGAACCTCGGTAACTGATACTGGTCTAGGCCAACGCTGAACTGCCTCGATCTTCTTCGGGTCCACGCAAATACCATCTCTCGTCACCACATGACCCAAGAAATCGACACTGTCTAGCCAGAATGCGCACTTGGAGAATTTGGCGAACAGCTGATGCTCCCTCAAAGTCTGTAATGTGATACGTAAGTGCTGCTCATGCTCCTCCCGGCTCCGAGAATAAACCAAGATGTCGTCAATGAACACAATGATGACTGATCGAGATACGGCCTGAATACGCGGTTCATCAAATCCATAAATGCTGCCGGGGCATTGGTGAGCCCGAACGACATCACCAAGAACTCATAATGACCATATCGAGTACGGAAAGCTGTCTTCGGAATATCCTCCTTCCGAACCCGCAACTGGTGATAACCTGATCGTAAGTCAACCTTCGAGAAGAACCCTGCACCCTGGAGCTGATCAAATAAGTCATCAATGCGGGGTAGGGGATACTTGTTCCGCACAGTAACCCGGTTCAGCTGACAATAATCAATGCATAAACGCATACTTCCGTCCTTCTTCTTAACAAACAGGACGGGAGCACCCCAAGGTGACACACTCGGTCTGATAAGCCCTTTGTCCAGCAAGTCCTGTAACTGATCCTTTAGCTCTCTCAGCTCTGCCGGGGCCATCCGATAAGGAGGAATAGAAATAGGCCCCGTGCCAGGGATCAAGTCGATGCAGAACTCAATCTCGCGCTCTGGTGGAGACCAGGCAGCTCGTCAGGGAATACATGAGGAAACTCTCTCACAACAGGGACCTGGTCCAACGGAACCTCTGTGGATCTAGTATCACAAACATAAGCTAAGAATCCCTGACACCCTTTCCTTAAGAGCTGACCAGCGTGAAGAGAAGAAATCAAGCTGGGAAGGGTAGCACTACGATCTCCCTGAATAATAAGAACCGGCTCACCAGGAAAACTGAATCTGACTGCTTTTTCACGGCAGTCCACGGATGCATAGCAGGTGGCTAGCCAGTCCATACCAAGAAGAACGTCAAAGTCTAGCATATCGAGGAGAATCAAATCTACTGAAGAATCTCTCTCCCCGATACAAACGGAACAAGATCGGTATACAAAACGGGCAACAAAAGACTCGCCTACCGGGGTAATAACGAAAAGCGGCTGATCTAACGGAGAAGACTCTCGGCCCAACCTCGGTGCAAAATACGTGGAAACATAGGAGTGTGTGGAGCCTGGATCAAATAATACCCGTGCATCAAAAGAACATACTGGCAGAGTACCTGTCACGACGGCATTGGATGCCTGTGCATCCTGAGGAGTCAATGCGAACACTCGGGCCTGTCCACCACTGATAGCTGGCTGTCCTCTGCCTCTACCTCGGCCTCTGCCTCTGCCTCTGTCGCCTCGTCCTCTCTGAACCGGACCGCCTCGCCCACGGCCTCTAGAAGCATCTGTCTGGCGTGAAGCATCATCAGGCGTAGGAAGTAAAGCTCTCTGAGAAGGTGGTGAGGGTGGTAAGGTCACATGCGGGACTGTCGCCGCGCCCGGACGCCCCATGGTACAGTCTCTGATACGGTGGTACTGACTCCCACACCGAAAACATCCTGGAGACGACTGCTGGGTCTGTGGATATGAACCAAATAACTGACCTCGTCTTAATCCTCTGCCTCCGCTATCTCCCGGAAATAACCTATCGCGGTGTCTACCCATCTGCCGCTGAGCTGGCGTATCAGTACGGATCCTCTTCGGCCCAGAAACGACCGGAGTCTCAGAGATACGCTCCTCCAAAAGTAAGGCTGCATCCATCGCGGCTGCGTATGTATCAAAGTGCTGGGTGCCGATGGCAAGGAATAGCTGTGTATCAAGCCCTCGCACAAACCTCTTTATCCTCTTCTCTTCTGTGTCGACTAGGTACGGTGCATATCGAGACAACTGGGTAAACTGTATATCATACTCCGACACTGTCATCCCAGGAGTCTTGCGCAGAGACTCAAAACTACGGGCTCGAGCATCTCGGACACTCTCCGGAAGAAAACGGGCAAGAAATGCAGCTGTAAACTCATCCCAGGTCATAGAAGGCAGACCTACAGCTCGGCCTCTCTCTACTGAGTCGTACCATGTCTGGGCAAGACCCTCCAGACGAAAACTCGCAAACTCCACCAATCTATCATCAGAACACCTCAACGAACGGCCAATCCGTGCCATCCTATCGAGAAATGTCTGTGGGTCCTCTGTCGCATCTGTACCGGTAAAAGCTGGGGGTCTCAATCTCATGAACTCCTGTAGTGAAACAGGGATAGTCTCCGTAGTAGCAGCAGGAGTGACCATCTGTGCAGCAGGTACGATCGTGGTCTGTGCGGTGGAAGGAACGTCCTCGGATCTCTGTGCCCGGCTAGACTCAACTAAAGATCCCATCATCTGCCGCAACTCTTGCATGCCGGCCTCTAATCTGGCAATACGGTCAGGATAAGGCGGATCAGTAGGACCCTGAGGGGTAGGTGTATCCTCCCGCTCGATCCTCGCCTCAGACGAGCCCGCTCGAATCTCATCCCTAGCGGCAGCCCGCTGAGCTCTCGTAGTCTTTGGCGGCATCGAAGCTGGAATAAGAAACAGGACTGATAAGAACATTGCAATTGAATCAAGGAATGCAAGGAATCAAGAAAGGAAATACAAGCAATTATGTCCTAAGGTCACTTAGGCGGAGTACCGTATCGTAAGTATGCCGCGGATCATACCCACGCTACGCCACTCTGCTTAAGTCACCTACTCCATCTACCAAGGTCGTCCTACACTCAGAAAGGTAAAACCTACGCTCTGATACCAACTTTGTCACGACCCGAAAGTATGGAACGTGACTGGCACTTAGATTACGAGACGTCTAAAGGCGTACCGTAACCTAAGTCAGCCAAAGCCCAGAAAATCTAAACCAAAATCAAAAGAGAGTGAAGGAAAACTTTACATGAAAACGATTTTAAATCAATTATGTTGCATTGAACCCCTTTTTAAAATAAAACATAAAAAAATTTCGAAAATTTCGGCAGAATCTCCCTTGTAAATTCTATCCCCCAAAATGGGTACAACAAGATATAAAACCTGTAATCATAAAATGGCATCCCCAAGCGGGAGCTAGCTCTTCGCCCAAGGCGGATTACAACCACACGCAATATATAAGTAATATCAAGAAAAAGAGCATAAAAGAAATGCAAAATATCAGAAAACACAACGTCGGCTCAAGTGAGCTCGACCCAAAAGAAACCACATATATACAAATCTCTCAGTCGCATCACTAGGTCGCATATACAAATAAGAAGTGGTAGATGGAGGATACTAGATACAATGATAGAGCAAAAGAAATAAAGTGTGCTCGCAACCCACCTACGAGCGATGTCGCGAGTCTGAGCAAAAGGAGCTGATGATAAGATAACCGCCGCTACAAGGATGACGGGTCCGACCTGCAAGACACTGTGGCACAACGGGGGTGAGTTGCCAGCTCGTGAGTAAATATAACATCTACTAAGGCAATCGTAAGAATGCACGCAATGCGGAACAACATGTATGTCCATATGTGATATAATAACTCTAGTATGCATGCACATGTATGCAATATCTTTTCTAACTCTTTAAGTGATTTAAATGTTAATGTTACTGCATTCTTAACTTTTAGAAAATGAATGTCTGCATAATAGCTAAATATCATCAAGAAATCCTCTGAAAACCCGTGTCAAGCATCGACACCAGAAAAGAAATCATATCTGTCTCAATATCGGGCTCCGTCAGTCCGGATCGGCCCATATCATAAATCTCACGACAACGGTCGGTATCCTCCGGATATCCGCCGCGCCAGACATCACCGGTAGGTAGTCTTCCCCTGCCAGGCTCATCGTCTACAACTCGATCTTCTTGCCCCGGGGTACCATACCGGGCCCACCATGTACCCGAGACGGTTCATCCACTCCTCGAATCGGGTCTCGAAATCCAACAGAAAACATGAAAACTCATGGTGGACGACACATACATCACGAGAAAACCGCAACTTTGTTTTAAAAATGATAAATATAAGATTTTGTTAAATTCTTGCGGTTTTCCCCAAAAATCCAGAAATCGCAGCAATACTGAAATCCTCAAGAAAATCATAATGTCCAACATGTTATATATGATAAATGTCTATGATATCAAGGTATGCGATGTGAATTGTGGCTAGAAATCTATGTAAGTATGATGATGATGCGAGGTATATACATGCTATGTAATTTCATATATCATGTATGATGCAAGTGGTGATACTAAGCTAAACAGGTTCTACAGTGCACGTGGCATGGCAATTACCAAAGGCGTGTGTGTCACATGAATAGTGCACGCGTAACAGATGCCAATGGTAACGGTGTTTGTGTCCTACGAAGTGATATCGCATATGTGTATATGAATATCCATGCAATCTAGTATACGGTTAGCTATAAGGGTATGCAATGTAAATAAAAGGGTAAGCTAACTAACAATACAAGTCTTGCAAGAAATAAGGTAATCCTAACTAGGGGGGCGCCTCGCGCCATCCAGACGATTCCCCCATAGATGAATACATCTACTCACCAGAAATCCCCGCTAATCTGATCCGGCCACCGCTTTGCCTTTTCGCGCCGTATCCGAAGTTTCCCCGACCGATCCTAGAATTGCATAACACAAAATATAAGGTTACAGATTCTGAAATGATGCAACTCACACTATGAAAAGATCGACGCTCTCGAATTAATCACAACGTGCACTCGGTACGCGGAAAATACCCGAAAATCGCTAAAACCTTAACTAAAATCGCCGTATCGGGGAAATCGATTAAACTACAACCCGACTAGACGAAACCCCGCGTTCGCGCATTCTAATAATCCTATACGAAGCTAATAATATTGCTAACCTAACGCAAATTGATCGCCTTCTATTTCTACAAAAAATCTAGCAAGCGATTTCTTTACCGATTTGTTACAAACATCGAAATTTATCGATTTAGTAAGCATACCAATACACAATTAACCACTCCAATCACCTAGATAACCATCCCTAACATAATCCAAGCATTATGCTACAAACCCTAATTTCTAAAGTCAAAACCTTCTCTTGATTTTTCCAAATCAAACATTTACTACTAAACTAGTATTTAGAATTGAGATTCTAGCACAATTAAACCACTCTAATTAATTAGATAACCAAACCCCAACTTTAATACATCAACCATGCATCAAACCCTAATCCACAATCAAATCCCTTTCTTGAATTTCATGAACAAGCAATTTCTATTAAATTGATACTTCAAAATTCTATTTTAGCACCTTTAAACTACAATTTGACAAAGAGACTAGAATTTTCACCTCACAAGTTGAATCCTAACATGCTCAAGCCACCAAATAAGCCTCCTTTCTTCAAGTTTTTAACTAATTTGGGTTGAGGAGAGATAGGATTTGGATTTTGCTTTGAATTGGAGAAAGAATTTATGAATTTTCTATGGATTTTGATAAGAAAAATGTAGCAAAAGAAGTGAGAAAATGGGAGTTGCTGCAGCTTGGAGCTCGGCCAGAAGCAAGAGGAGGGTGGTGTGGGGTTTGTGTAGATGTTTCTAGGCCAATAAAACCCCTCAAGTCTCAATTAATGCATTTCACATCAACCTTTTCACAAAAAACCCCATTTTACACCATTTTCTCATTAAATTTCCAACCCAAAAACTAAAAATGTGAAAGTCATGACACAATTTTTTTAACACCCTATTTTAGCTTATAAAGACTCCTAATTAAGAAATTTACCTAATTAAATTTGTATTTATCCCTAATTAAATGTATTTAAAAAGGCTTAAAATAATAAAAAAAATAATTAATTACGAAATTTTTTTTATTTAACTAGAAAATTATAGGTGACATTTTAGTGACAAAATTATAGTAATATCTTATCTAAATTTTGTATAATTAGGTCTACAGTGAAAAATATCAATTTTGACTTTTTACGGAAAAAGCCGAAAAATTTGCCGATTACCGAAAAACTGCCTAAACGATTTTCGAAGGGTTACAGTTTTGGATCTGTATGGCAGAATCTCCGCGATGAGAATTGAATTCTCAATTTGTGGGGAGATCTACTTCTGCAGATCTCAACCAGAGGAAGAACTAAGTTCTTTTTAGAAGAGTTAAACTCTTATGGAGGTTAAAAATAGATGAGATATTCTCTGTGTTTTGTTCCTTCTCTAACCTGGGGTTTTTTCTTTCTGTTTTCTCTCTTTAACTTGAAGTTTATGGGGGGGGGGGGTTCTATCTTTTTTCTTTTCTTTCGATTTGAAACTTATGGGGAGGTTCTCCTATGTGCAAGACTTGAAGTCTTAGGTCCTTTATATAGGGAGGCTGATTTGTTGAATCAATTAAGGAAATCTCTCATTAAGAGATCTCTGATTGATTTGGGGATGTTCCCCACCATTGGATGTTTGATCCAAGGGCTTCTGTTTTACAGAAGATATTTTTCTTGTTATTAACAAGATTGGGAAAATATTTTCCCATACAGAACTTATTCTGTATCTTGGTGATCTTTAATCACTATTGGATCTTTGATCCAACGGTGCTCTGATTTACAGAGCGTAATCTTTATTGTTTGGAAAGATTTGAGGAGTATTTCCTCAACAGAATTTAATTATGTAATTTTGATAATTTATCATCTTTGTTGGATCTTTGATCCAATGGTGGAGAACATTTAGTTCTAGCGCTGGCGCTCTCGTGCTTTGCACGTGAGGCGCTACCTCAGAGTCTTTTGAATCTTAGCGCTGGCGCTCTTGGCGTGAGCGCTCTCGTTCTTTGCACGTGATGCGCTGCCTTAGAGTCTTTGACTCATGATGCTGACGCTCTTAGCGCGAGCGCACTCGTGCATTGCACGTGAGGCTCTGCCTCAGATTCTTTGACTCTTAGCACCGGCGCTCTTGGCGCCGGCGCTCTCGTGCTTTGCACATGAGGCGCTGCCTCTGTTTAAATTTTGAACAGAGCTTTACTCTCTTATTGAGGGGAAACAACGGCCTCCTCAACAGACGAGCCAGGATAGATAAGACCGGCATCCGACTCCTCCATGGCGATTGGTTCGTCCTGACTAAATGGCTCGGACTCAAGCAGGGTGTCGAGTAAGCCGGTAACCGATTTCTTCCTCCTCTTAGAAGTCGTGCTAGCACTAGTAGAAGAACATTTCTTCCCACTCGGCACTTTGGCATGACGTTGACCAACTTCACTCCCGGTATCCCCCTTTGGTGACACCACCGCTGGTGACACCGCCACTGGTGACACTACCGCTGGCGCTTCACTAGAAGCCTTTTCTTCGGTTCTAGTACGCACCGGCA
Organism: Agapanthus africanus; assembly: GCA_030015575.1. NCBI lineage: Eukaryota > Viridiplantae > Streptophyta > Magnoliopsida > Asparagales > Amaryllidaceae > Agapanthus > Agapanthus africanus. Next base: position 16,778,436 of record JASDDO010000014.1, read on the forward strand.
TACCGGCAGTACGAGAGGTCGGTTCTATTTCGGCGGCTTTGGAGATAAGTACAGGACCGCTATCCCTCAGTGGAGGACGAACCACTGACCGCGACCGCAACGGAGCGCTAGTGACTTGAGGTGGAGCTGGAACTCTACATTCGAAGAGTACCCGCCTCTCCTCTGCAATGACATGACCAACTCGATGGCGATACCAACCCGTGAAAGACCCCACAGACTTTGGAAGATAGTCGGACCCAGGGATTGTGAAACGGGAGCCGGTGTTCAGCCACATGAAATGATGGATAACGTCACGAATGACTTCCAAAGACGGAGTGGGCTCAACTAAAAATGCCTCGAGAGGGATGCCCTGGTTATAGCCTAATTGCTTGGCAAAGCGGTGCGGATTATACCGCATAAAGAGAACCGTGTCATTCCGACGAAACACCAAATAGCCCGGCCTAATCGAGTACAGGCGCATAATCTCTTTAGGCTTTAGAGATGTCATTCCACCCTTTGACAGAGCAAACAATTGTTGAATAGGCCCCGCAGGAGCAGATATGACACGGTCACTAAAAACCATCCCGCCCTCGTTCGAGTATGGGTTAAGCAACACGCGGAGGGCCCCTAGCTGGGTCGGATCGGAAGCAAAAGCATCCACCAACCTTAAAATCCATGGGAAGGTATAGGAGTCATAAAAATCTAGCCGTCGGTGAGAAGCAAATGCTCCTAATACATGCATCTCGATCTACGATGTGAAGTAGTGGAGGGAGAAATTCACAATATCCATGCCTGGGTCGAAGCATTGGCCGCAACGCTTAATCCATGATATATGTGCGACAATCCTGCAATACCAACGGCCAATCGTGCCCCCAGCTATATGATGAGCGGGGTAGAAGACAAAGGCTCTCATAAAGCGTCGATGCGTCGGTATGGCGAACCAACTGAGCCAGAGACTGATGAAGCCAACGAATAAGGTTTCTTCGTCCATGCCGGGAACCGCAATCGCATTGAAGGAAACGACCGACAAGGTCAGAATATAGAACCGCGGCAAATCTTCCTCTTTGGCCGGCAGTTTGTTCAACCCAAACCCAAGAGGGTCGTCGATGCTCGCAAACTTCGGAGCCTCTTTGGATAAAGCGTCTCCATGAAGAAAGCAGGCAATGAAGGTCTCAAAGGTGACGCCTTGCCCTTCTGACGTCACGAACAGTTTCTCAAAAATACCTAGAGCTTTGATTAGACTTGGGTACTTATGGCGAACGGCGTTTTCAGTCGTCAGGCCGTCAAGCATAGCAGGCACGGTCGCGAACACATACTTATCAGGAGGCAACAACTCTTCATAATGCTCTCCCCTGATTGGCAATCTGGAGATCTCGTGGAACTCTTCAAGTGAAATCGAGACCTCACGATCCCCTAGTAAGAAGGTGTTGGTGGGAAGATTCCATTGGTTTAGAAAAGCTTTAACCCACATGTAACACTTTGAATCTTAGTTAGAATGTTTTTCGTGTTAAATTAGAATTGTGAGTGTTACTATTTGTGTACATGGGATTATTAGTTATAATTTAGTCGTGTTTACCCTAATTGGGAATTTTTGTGTTAAGTGCACACATGCACACTTAGCACAATTTTTGTGACCTAGGTAAAAAGTGTTAGCATGATAACCATTTTCTTTCATGCATGGTTGTTATTTTCCCCACCCTTTTATCCAAAACAAAACCCCATTTTATAATTCAAATCCAATAGAAAATGAGCCATGGTGTTAGGTAATGAACTTTGACTTTTTTGACCCTTTTCTTCTCTCTTCTTTCTCTTTCTCCTCATCCTGAATTCTGCAGAATTGAGAGGAGAAAAACCCTAGCTTTCCTTCATCTTTTTCTCTCCTTTTCACTTCTCTTTGATCCCTACACAAAAACCCTACACAATCAACACATTTTCATCACAAAACCATGGAAAAGTAAGCTTTTTGAGGTGTTTGGAGGCAAATCTGCCCACTTGAGGTTAAAGCTGGAACCTTTGGTTTTTCTAAGGTCATTTGAAGGTATAAATCTCACTCCTAGCACCCTATCTCCATAACTTGCATGTTTAGTTTCAAAATATCACCTTTTTGTGCAATTTTAGTGCTATTGAAGGGATTTAGTGATGATATGTTAAAATTTATGTTGTTGTGGCTTGATTAGCTTTGTTAATGAGTTATTAGTGTGGGTTTAGACCTGGGTTTGCTTCAGGTTCCACAAAAATACCCTAAAGTTTCATTCAAAAGTGTGGATTTTAACTAGAAATAAGGCTCTGTAGGATCTGCTACTACCCGAGATGTTTCAGAGTGAAATTGTAATTACTGTAGCATACACAGGGGGTGTAGAGTGCACACACCAAACCCGGGGGCCCACCTCCCTACCCAGGCCGTCGAAAAATGAGTTCTGGCCGCAAATTGCGGCCAGATTAGTGAACTAAGGGTTGGGGTTTGGGTCACTGGAGTCTGCTGTTATGTGGGTTATTTTAGTATATATATTTTTATACTATCTGTTCTGTATCAAAATCTGGAGTAGAATACCCTATTTCTCGTATCTTTAATCTTCCGTGACACGCGTGATACGTGTGTGTGGGTTTGGGGTTTCTGCGTATCGCGACGCGTCGGAGCGACTTCAGGCGCGTAATCACACGTTTTAACGTATCGCGCACACACGCGCTTGGTTTGCGACATGGGTTTCTAGCTGACCTTATATGTCGTGTTTGCATGGTTTTGAGCTTATGCGTGATATTCTGTAGAATTCTAGGTTTGCAGGAGAGTGCGACGGATGCCGCGAAGAAGGGGAAACAAGTCATCGGCTATACCTAGCGAGAGACTACGGTGAGTAGATTTAACATCTATGGGGATATCGCCCGCATGGCGTTCTACGTCGGGGCTGATAGGACCTTATAGCTACATTTCCATACATTAACTGTGCATGGCTACTATTTAGTGCATACCGCATTCCTTGCTATATGTATATAAACTAGAATTGATAGAACACCGCACCCTTACTGACAGTTCATGTTGCACGAGCACTACCCTGCATGTTACACACACAACGTTAGAATTACCATGATATTCATACTTGATGCATATATCACATCGGATCATTATGCTGTAGCTCATCTTTTATGTGACTTGACATGATATTCATACTTGATGCACATATCACATCACATTTACTTGCATATTGGTTGGGATTACATGTGATTTCTGGATTTGGGAACCGTGGCCATTTCAAATATGTAATCATTTATGAACCCGGTTCCCTTGATATGATATTTTGGTGCGCCCACCATGTGTTTTCTCGGTGCTAGAGCGATATATTGAGAAAGGGCTGACCCGGACTGACGGATGCCCGATATATTGAGAGAAGGCTGACCCGGACTGACGGATGCCCGATATATTGAGAGACGGATGCCCGATATATTGAGAGAGGGCTGACCCGGACTGACGGATGCACGATATATTGAGAGAGGGCTGATCCGGACTGACGGATGCCCGATAGAGGAGGATTTGCGTGTCGATGCTAGACACGAGTATTTATGATATTTGGGTGCCGATGTTGGGCACTCGTGATTCTCAGGGATGTACAGGATTTGAGGGCCGATGGGAGTGCCGGCGTCTGGGTTGTTGGGATTTGCGGTGCATATATATATATTCCATATTGACATTCCGTGTAGATATTATATTCCCATGCTCAGCATTAATTATTGCATCTCATCTTGTAGTTGTATCACCTGATGGAGTACTTGCATGATCATTGGACATACTGCTTATCACACATTGATATCATCTGCTGGCATATGTTAGAGTAGGGCAGTACGTGCATGCTCGCGATTACCTTTATATGTTATCTCTATTCACAAGTTGGAAACTCACCCCCGTTGTGCCATAGTGTTTGCAGGTTGCCCTTCGGAGTAGTCGCGGCAGGCTGCGTTTTGCACCTTTTGACACAGATGCCCCCATAGTTGGTGTACTAGCTCTTTTGCTGATAGGTGGGTTTTGTGCGGTATCTGTTTATCTTTCAGTTATGTATATTGTTGTATCTAGTATTCTCCATCTACTATGTATGTATTTGACTTAGAGACAGTGTGAGGACGATGATGTATATTATTGGTATTCTGGTGTCGAGCTCGTTGTGAGCCGACTTTACTTATGTAGTTTATTCTATCTGTGATGTTCCCACTTGTTGTTCTTGATCTTCGCTACGGCGTCGTATATTGCTATCTTGGTGATTGCTTACCTAAGATTTCTTATCACTTTGTAAATGTTTCTATTTTAAACTCATAACACTCTATATTTTTACTGGTTTGATTTCTGGGTTTTTCGGTTCACTTAGTCGCGTTACGCCTGTAGACGTTACGTGGTTAAGTGCCGGTCACGGGCCAAATCTCGGGTCGTGACACCACATGACTTGAAAGGCCTGGTAATGAAATAGAGATGCGTACACCGCTTGATACAGCCCAACCTTCTGTAACTGTGCATGATGAGCGGAAAGAACGTATCGAGCCCAGGGAAGATAGCCTACTGGGTGACGGGGGGTAATGCCTACCTTATAAACTTGTCCCCAGGGTCGGGCTTCGCTCTGACATATGCGGTGCCCCAGAATATCTATAGCCGGTAGGGGTGGTTGGGTATCCCAGTTGTTGATGGCTCAAGCCGGTCTGTAGGTGTCCAGTTAATCGCCTCCACCGCATAAGAGGTCTACGGGCGTTCCATCAGCGATATTGGGCGGAGGGGCTCTGTTGGAACTTCACAAGTAAAGCTACAGCGGCTCCGGATGATGTGACCATACCAAACTCCCCATAAGAGTAGACTCGTACAGTCCTTGTCATGTGCCCTGATCATTGCCATAGCTTCCTCGTCCGACGGCAATTGCGGAAAAGCGGCGTCTGTTCGAGTATAGGAAAAGTAGGGAAGTGAAGCCATTGTTCCTGAAAAAAAGGAAAGAAGAACCATTAATAAAATATATATGTATATAATAACAGAAGAAAACGACAGGATGTTTGTTCCAATGGACCACTGACTGCAAAACCAATGGACCCCACAAAATCAATATGGCGGCTCACCAATAACGAGGCAAGATAATCATTGCAAGAATAAAAAAGGATTCTCATTAAATGGACATTGGAATTTAAACCACTCTTAACATCCTCAAAGAAAAATGAGGTTTGTCAAAATACCCAACGAATTAAAAATTTGCAAGAAAATGAAAATATGCCCAAGAACGCCAGGGAATAAATTTCCCAAAGGGCCTCTAGATCTTTCAGAGCTAAGCTCTATAATGAGGAATCAAATTCTTTTTAAACAATGGAATTAAATTCTAAGGATCTTAAAAGATCGGTGATAGGTTAAAACCCTAAGAGGAGGATCAACGATCCCCATTGATTCAAGATCTTAGAATAAAAAAATGTATGATTTGGATCTTTAAGAAACCAATCTAAGAAAAGACCAACGTTCTTCCCCGGATTTAAAATCCACGATGAAAAGAACAAAAAAGAGGGGGGTTCCATTCATGATCCTTACCGAGGAAAAAGTTTAACAGAGTTTAACTCTGAGATTCCAGTAAGCATAGAACTAAGCTCTGAAGAGGAGAATTAAATTCTCAAGGAAAACAAGTAAGGGAGAAGATGAAAGAACAGTGGCTTCCCAAAGGCAAATGCCTTGCATTTATAAGACATGATGGGAAGCGGTTCATCTTCCCATTCCCCTAGGCAATCCAACGGCTGTGAGGACAGACAGCATTGCACTCATGTACAAGCCATGTGAAAGCAATGCTGGGGGGCATTTGTTCCCATATAAAAAAGGGATGAGGGAAAGTTCTCACTAAAATAACCCCACGTTTTTAACATGTGAGTGCCTATATGCAGCGCATATAGACACATCAATTAAAACAATTGCAAGGCCAAAGAGCCCCACGTGTTTAACACGTGAGTGCCTATATGCAACGCATATAGGCACATCAATTAAAAACAATAGCAAGTCCAAAGAGCCCCACGTGTTTAACATGTGAGTGCCTATATGCAAAGTATATAGGCACAACAATTAAAACAATTGCTAGGCTAAAACAACCCCACGTGTTTAACACGTGAGTGCCTATATGCAACGCATATAGGCACAATAATTAAAACAATTGCTAGGCTAAAACAGTCCCATTGTTTAACACATGAGTGTCTATATTCAGCGCATATAGACACAACAATTGAAACAATTGCCAAGCTAATAAGCCCCACGTGTTTAACACGTGAGTGCTTATATGCAACGCATATAGGCACTGCAATTAAAACAATTGTTAGGCTAAAACAATCCCACGTGTTTAACACGTGAGTGCCTATATGCAACACATATAGGCACAACAATTGAAACAACTGCTAAGCTAATAAGCCCCACGTGTTTAACACGTGAGGGCACTTCCCTACTTAACAAGGAACCATTGGATCAAAGATCCAATGATGATAGAATTAAATTCTATTGAACTTTTAAATAGAAAATGATATTTTCTGTTAAACAGAAAGTTGACGGATCAAAGATCCCATGAGTTGGAAAATATTTTTCATCTCTCCAAGCACTCTTAGATGAAAAATCCAACGGTGATGAAAAACCACCAATCTACAGAATAAATTCTGTATAGGAAAATATTTTCCTAATCTTGTTTAAGAAACAAGAAAATATGTTCTGTGAGACAGAACCTTTGGATCAAAGATCCAACAGCGGGTAAAACCGCCAAATCAATTGAAGTCTTTCAATAAGAGATTTCCTAAAACTAATTAACAAAATTTTCTCCACTATATAAAGAAACCAAGACTTCAAGTCTGCATAGGAGAGACCCCCTCATAAACTTTGAGAAACAAAAAAAAGAGAGAAAAAGAGAATTCAATTCTCTAGAAGAAGAAGATCCCCTTCTTAAACAAAAAATCCTATGTAAGAAGAAAGTACAGAGATTATCTTATTTCTTCTTTAAGGGTTTAACCTTTCATATAAGAATTTAGTTCTTTCTCTGGTTGAGATCTGCAGAAGCAGATCTTCCCATAAGTTGAGAATTTAATTCTCATCGAGGAGATTCTGTTCTGCAGATTCAAAACTTAGGGAAAAAAACTAAGTTCAAAGAATTTAATTCTTACAAAAATATATAGCAATTTAATTCCACTGATAAAACTAGGGTTTAACCCTGTAAAAGAATTTAGTTCTTATAAAACAAGAAACTTGAAATTTTTTAAACTCAGATCCCAGCATCATTAATATGAGATCAAGATCTTCATGCACATAGAGAGAAAGACTGGAGATTATTAGTAATTCAACACTATAACAAAACCTCACGTGTTCGCACGTGAGCGTTACATGAACTAAGCGCTCAGCACTTATATGGAAAAGGGAATAAATCCAAAGAAAACGCTCACATTTGATAGCACTTCATGTGTTCGCACGCGAGCATTACATGAACTAAGCGCTCAGCACTTATATGGAAAATGGAATTAATCCAAAGACATCACTCACATTTAAGAGCACCTCATGTGTTTGTACGTGAGCATTACATGAACTAAGTACTTAGCACTTATATGAAAAAGGGAATAAACCCCAAAAGCGCTTACATTTTGAGGGCGCCTCATGTGTTCACACGTGAAGGCCATAAGAATTAAGTGTTTAACACTTATACATAAATGGGGACTTGAACTCAATGTACATCGCCAACTTTGAAGAACCTCACGTGTCACACGTGAGCGCCCCTCTAAAATTCAATGTTTAATACTGCTTTAGAACCTCACGTGGGAACACGTGAGTGCTGAACGTATACTAGTGTTTAACACTATGGGAAATCAATTCCAGTCTCAAGTTGGCTAAGTCCTTCTTGAGATTAAAACATCTTCAATCTCCAAATAGACCGAGCCTCTATGCTTATGACTTCCCAAATTAATGAAGAAATCTTAGTCTCAAAATACGACTAATGATGGAATTGGTTCAAGGGTACATCTCTCTACACCTCTGATACATGTCGTTGTAATTCCTCAACGTCTTCAGAGAGGTGGCGGGTTCCGACAACAAACTACTTTTGGATGCACTTCCCAAAATGGCGACAACGGACCGCAACGTCCTTAAACTAGTTACGGACCGAAACATCCTTAAACTAGTTTACAGACCGAAACGGACCGAAACGTCCTTAAACTAGACTCATTTCTGAGAGGGCAGTGGTGGTCCCCTAGCTGGCGGACTGTGCCCGATGGGCTTATTAGCGGGAGGTGGCCGGGCTCCCTATTGATGCGCTCCATAATTGGCCGGTTTGTTGTCAAGGACTAGTTGTCGTCTTCTCTGGACAATTCCCTATAGCATGGTCTGGTGACCCACAGATTACGCAAAGTTTGTTCAACACACGGCAGTCCCTCATGTAATGTCCGGCTTTACCGCAATGGTTGCATACGATGGCTGGTTTTCTGAAGGCAGTTGGTTTGCTGGTCTCTTGGGTTATCATCTTCCGTTGAATCTGGAAGATGGTCCCCAAGAATTTGATTGGCTGGTCGCTTAATGCCAAACAAACGGTCATCCTTACTTATGCGCCTCTGAAGGTCTTCAAAGTTTCACGCCGCCTCTAAAATTTCATCATAAGTTGAAAGGGTAGCAGAAGACATGGAGGACCGTGTCTTCAGATCCAACCCTTATCGAAATCTTTTAGAATATGGTTTAGGGGTTGCCACCAGGTGATGCGCGAACTGACTTAATCTCGCGAACTCCGAAGCGTACTCGTCCACCGACTTATCCCACATGCTCCCTTGTTGGAATTGTATAAACTCTCTTTCCATTTTTAGGTGTGCCACGACTGGAAAGTATTGAGTATCAAAACACTGTTTGAACGTTTCACAGTCGATGGTCTCCTTCAGTCTACTTTTCTCGGCCTCCTACCATATCCTGGCATTATCCGTGAGTTGTAGTTTGGCGATGTTCACCCACGTGTCCTTAGGAATTTGCATGGCACCGAGATCATTGACTGTTCCTTTGAGTCATTCCTCAGCTTCTAAGAGAGTTTCCTTCCCCGAAAAGGTTTTAGGGTGAAGTGATCTGAATTGCTTCACTCCCGCCGAACCTTGAGGAACTGGGGCTAGTGCCTTACTTAAAATCTCTGCTTGTTGTTGCCTATTTTCTCACAGCTCCTGATGAAGGGCAGCTGTCTGCTGCTGCTGTTGCTCCAGTAGTCCTTGCATCTTTTGTAGCAAAGCTGCTTGTTGGGCAGCGACTTCATTGACTCCATTTCCTCTTCGGTTGCAGTTATGGTGTCTGTTTACCGCCGAAAATGGGAGACGAGACCGCGTAGGTCATCTTGCCTGAATTTGGGGGCAAATGCTATTTGGGTTTATCCGTCCACCTCTCCGAAAATGCCAAGTTGATTTATGGCACCGTGTATCAGAGGTTTGGACGGATGCGGCCATTGTAGCAGATTTCGTCAGATTTTCCCTCGTATGCGAGGGGTTTTTGATTGTGGGGACGCTCTTCCTTGCAGGCGCAAGTCTCTGCAGTTAATTACGTTACCGCATCGCGGTAACCACTTTCTCTTGCTTCAGAAGGACATTTCGTGTCATGTGTGTTTGTTTTATTTTTTGGTTGCCCGTGGATTGTATACGGAGACTAATTTATGTTGTCTCCCGTAGGGAGTGGATTAGTCCAAATCCGTATTTTCTTAGACTTGGGTTTAGGTTTATTTAAGGATCGTTAATCTCGTTCGAGATTAAGATCAACTTAAATGTTTGTTAAGGATACGTTAGTCCGATCTTGGACTAAGATTTACTTAACTGGGTTTAGGATCATTTTTGATCCAACAAAAGAGCATTTGGGATCAATCGTTTTAGTTTAGGGACATTACGGTCCGTAGATCACCATTTTTTTGGGGTGAGGGTTTAGTTTAAGGACGTTGCAGTCCACAGCTAGTTTAAGGACATTGCGGTCCAGAGCTAGTTTAAGGACATTGCGGTCCACTGGGATGTGCTCATGGGTTTGGGAGTGCAAAAAAGAGCTGTTGGTTGTCGGGACCCTCCACCTCTCTGAAGACGTTGAAGAATTACAACGACATATATCAAAGGTATGGAGAGATGTACCCTTGAACCAAACTCCAGATTGAAGGGAGAGATCATGGTGGAATGAACATCATTTTAGATACCATGTGTTAGGAGATCATTAGTCATCCTTGGAACTAAGATCAATTTAGGAGGGAACCTGAGTATAGGAGGGCTCGGTTGATTGATGGTCAAAAGGTTTTGGCCTCGGGAGACTTGGCTAATTTGGGCTAAAGTTAGCCTCTCATAGTGTTAAACACTAATATCTTCTCAGCGCTCATGTGCTTCCACGTGAGGCTCTAAAGCAGTGTTAAACACTGAAATTTGGAGCGCTCACGTGTGGCACGTGAGGCACCCGAGGATTGGGCACTGCTTCTTTAGGTTTATTCCCTTGTTCCTTTTATAAGTGTTAAGCACTATTGGGGGTCATGTGGGATCACGTGGGGTGCCCCAAAATGGGATCTGTCTTCGATTTATTCCCCTTTTCTTTTATAAGTTCTAAGAACTATTGGGGGGTCACGTAAGATCACGTGAAGTGCCCCAAAATGGGAACTGTCTTTGATTTATTCCCCTTTTCTTTTATAAGTGCTAAGCACTATTAGGGGGTCACATGGGATCACGTGAGACGCCCCAAAAATGTGAGCTGTCTTTGATTGATTCCCCTTTTCCTTTTATAAGTGCTAAACACTATTTGGGGGTCACGTGGGATCACGTGACTCGATCTCAGTCCTTCCTTTTGTGCCTCAGAGGTGCTCACGTGGGAACACGTGATCTGTTGTTATAGCGTTGTACGCTAATCGTTTCTTTTATGTGCATGGAGATCTTGATCTTAGTTTTGAGAATTTCAGGTCTCTTGTTTTATAAGAATTAAATTCTTGTGCAGGGTTAAATCCGAGTTTTATCAGAGGAATTAAATTTCTATATCTTTTGGAAGAATTAAATTCTTCAAACTTAATTCTTTCCTTTAAGTTTTGAATTTGCCTGACAGAATCTCCCCGATGAGAATTAAATTCTCAAGTTGTAGGGAGATATGCTTCTGCAGACCTCAACCAGAGAAGAACTAAGTTCTTTTTAAAAGAGTTAAACTCTTGGAGCGGTGAAGAAGAGATAAAAGGATCTCTAGGTCTTTCTTTTTACCTAGGGTTTCTTTTTCTAAAAGAGAGATCTTTTTTTATCCTTCCAATCTTATGGGGGGTTTCTCCCTGTCTCCCTGTCTCCTCAAGACTTGAAGTCTTGGGTCCTTTATATAGTAGAGGCATGTTTGTTGATTTAGTTAAAAAAACCTCTCATTGAGAGATCTTAATTGATTTGGGGATTTTATCCACCGCTGGATCTTTGATCCAAAGAATTCTGTTTTACAGAAGATATTTTTCTTGTTTTTAACAAGATTGGGAAAATAGTTTCCTATACTGAGCTTATTCTTTAGCTTGGTGATTTTTATCCACCATTGGATTTTTAATCCAATGGTGCTCTGTTTTACGGAGAGCAATCTTTCTTATTTAGAAAGATTTAGGAAATATTTTCCAAATAGGGTTTTGATCCCTTTAGTTAGAATTTAATTCTATCGGCTCAGAAGTCATTTGAGACCACTCACGTGTAGCATGTGACCCCACAGAGTTAAACTCATTTGCGTATGTGCAACAGTCAGAAGATGGCGTCACGTGCTCACACGTGAGCCTTTCTGGCCTGTCAATTGTTTTAATATGACGCCTATTGTTCAGTTGATAAAACTGCACATTTGTATTACATTTTTCCTACCATTTTCATATTAAAAAAGGACTTTATTATGATATATTATACATATGAGGGTTTATGTGTAAAGACACCATTTTCCATGTGTTAATATATTTTAATTAGTATTTGGTAGAAAATGTATGCAAATAAATTTATTGCCAAAATCCTAGTAGAACTAAGTCTACTAAATATTATTTGAGATTATTGTGCAGAATTTTCCAAGTTTTTATGCAGAATTTAGCAAGCAAATCAAGTTGTTGGAGAAGACTTGCCTAATTAAGAATTAAAACTTGGAGACCAAGTCTGGAAGCAACCGAGAGAAGATTTCTGAATTCTGAAGGTGCCTAGGATTGCCACATGTCCCAAAGACCAAGCCCCAGAAAAATGATGGAGGGATGAGATCAAATGGCCACGAATCCGCGGCCATACCCCCCCTTTGGCCGCGGATCCGCGGCAATCTAGAGGGATCATTTGCTAAGATTTTGTGGCTTAAATCTCTGCTATATTTTACCAACTTTTGAAGCAAAAGATTGTGGCTTTGGACTATAAAAGGGCACCGAGAGCCTCTTGGAAAAGTTATCAAGCTGACGAGATCACGAAGTCCAAGACGGCTCACGCATCCAGGCTGATCATCAACGGTTCATCTACCTCCTTAGAAGAGATCGAGAAGCAAACTAGGTTTTTGTAATCATTTTCTAAGGAATCAAAGTGTACTTGATCTTGTTGATTAATAAAGGTAGTTCTTTTTCTTATTCTATTTCTTCATAGTTTAATTATGCAATTTCTCTCCATCTCTTTTTCTCCCAACATGCGCGAGTAATTCTCCGCTTGTTAGGGTTCGTAGGATTAGGGTAGGCTAATGGATGATGAACATCTCTAAACTCTTTTTAAGTCCTATAAAGTTTATAAACTTTATCAAAAGAATCATTAACATCCTAATCGGGAGCGCTAACAATTCATTGTTAGTTCCGACCGCGATTAGAGATTAGATTAATGATTGTTTTGGTAAAGGCTAGATATGATCGGAGTACCGTGTCGAGATAAAGGTTAAGAGTGGGATTCCTTTTCCCTTCAGAAACCCTAATCTACATGCATCACCGTCGTTCTAGTTTTAAATCTATTAAAGGATAAAAAGAGTAATTTTTAATTAATCATCCATAACTACTAAATCCTAACGAACCCTACAAGCCCCTTCTTATATTAACTAAATCCATAAATAATCTAGATCTATATTTTGCATTAGTGCTTAACGTAGATCTAGAAACCATTCTACAATATTATTTATCCCTCCTCTATTTTTCAACACATCTAAAGTAAGAATAAAAGATTCAACGTTTCCCAGAGGACGACCCGTACTCACCTCGGTCTAGCTACACGCGGCACCGTTCTGATTGCGGTTAACTACTACACACTCTTTCGAATCAATCAAATGGCGCCGTTGCCGGGGACACGTGCGTAATTTTTTATTTTTACTATTTGTGTTGAATTCTTAGACGAGCCATATCATTATTAAAACAAAACTGCAAATTGCATATTTAACGATTTGTGCGTGGATTTTTGCAAGGAGATCTGGAGTCACAGAATTGAGAAAAACAGGAAACAGAGACATTTTTAGAGATCCAGAGGAGCAAAGGAGATCACAGAAAAGTTTTCAGCAAGTGATCCATCCACCTCGCGGCGGAACCGCGGCACAAAGGTGCTTCCTGCGGCGGAAACGCGGCTGCTTAAAGGGATTAGGGCTACAAAACTCTCTGGTAAGATTCTCAACTCCTTCTCTCTCTCCTCAAATCCAATAAAATCTATTTTCTGCAGGATTCTTTGCAAAATTGCGCCGCTCAAAAATCTTTTTGCAAAAGTTTTGTGATTGGTTTTGTTTTGCATATTTAATACGGATTTCTAAGGGGCAAAGACCAAATCAAGATTAGGTGGGGATTTCATCACCCTTCCTAAGCCCCACAAATCATAAACCGAGCATCTGCATCAACCCTACATTAATTTAAAAAATATCTAGACCAGACTCTAAGGACTGTCGCGCTCAATAAGGACAGAGGAAGGTCGTGTGTAATCTATCGCTTATCCGCATTACTTTTATAGTGTCTAGGCAAGTGTGTCAAAGGCTAGTGGTTTTTAATTAGGCCCACTACTGTGGTTCCTTCCCACTTACCTGGCACTTACCTGGCTACAAGGGTAGTACAGAGGCAGTAGAGGATTGATCCTGCGGCTTGTCCTTTGGAAGTCTAGGAGCGGTCTAGAGACTGGACCTAGGTAACCATAGTTCTAGGGTTGTGCATTTTTGTGTAATTTGTCTAAATCCGTCATTTTTCAAAACAAACCAATTACTTTCTCTCCTTTTTACCCCTTCCCCCTTGTTCTCTTCTTATAATGGGTGACCTAAACAGAAGAACACTTGCCGAGCTTTGCTGTCCACAACCAGATATCTCTTGTTTTCGAAATCCCTTCGGTATACCGTCCGGCTCTTCCATATCCTTAAGAGATCATATAGAACAAGCAGGAAGAAACAGTTGGCCACCTCAGTCTAGGTCTTATCAACCGTATCCTAATCCTACACCTGTTTCAGTTCATAGCCAGAGTGAGGAAGCCCCTAGACGAATGTCCATTGCTGAGCACATAGCTAGGTCTAGAGGCCAAAGTTTCAACCCGGACCAATATCAACCATCACCACCACTGTCCGGAGAAGAGTTTGATATGCGGTTTGTATATAGCCAACCAACCAACCCATATCAATATTCTTCTTATCATAATATTGATCCTACTCCTACCCAAGTTCAGCAACCATTCTGTTCCTATCAATCCAATCCGACTTTTCCACCTACTCTAGACAGTTCTTCTAATCAGTCATTTGGGAGTTTTAATTATCCACAGGAATTTCAATCTTATACTGAAACCCCTTATCAACCCAAGACTAGTCTGGAGCAGACATTAGAAAAATATATGGAACTGACGAATCAAATTATGAAGGATTTGCGTAGTAAGACAGAACTGTACACCCTTCCTAATCAAACCTCCCCATTCCAAACTGAACTCCATAACTCCAGTTTCATAGATTCATCAAGTACAATGTCTGATAAGTTGTGTGACTTTGTAGTGTTTGATTTACCCAACTGTGAAGGGTCCCTTTCAAGTGAAACCATACCCAACCCTTGTGATCTCTACACCTCCACTCTTGAACCAAAACTGATTGAAAACCATACTTTTGATGAGGTGTTTGAGAATTTTAACCTTCACTTGAATGAGGTGATTGACGTTGGGGATATATTGATTGATGAACCCGAAATTTTGGATGATTTTGTCCCACCAATTTATCAAATCCTTTCACTTCCTTGTGGTCATCATCTTAAGCCTTTAATTCTTCCCGAACCCCAAATATGTCTTGAAGTTGATGATAATGGTATACCCGAAGATCAGACCGAAATACAGCCTCCATCTTCCACATCTGGTTCAGCAACACTCGACACACCAATTTGTTTACCCATTTCACCTTCTACTTTCTCCAGTTCTTCTTCGGTTCCTATAGTTTCTGTGAGTTTTAATAAATCACAATCCGTTAATTCAAGTTCAATAATACCAGAAATTCAACTTGATTTGGATATTTTTGAAAATGAGATAGATGAGTTTTTCGAGTCCTCTACCTCAATAATTTTTGAATCAAGTAGGATAAATTCTGGCACAAAACTCTTTTACAGCAAAATGTTCAATCATACCATTGATAAAAGTTTTGAAGAACTTTTTGTTGACGAACTTAAATTTTTAAACAATACGGATTTTGTGATTAATCAATCTCCACCTATAGAGGTTGAACCGTCACCATTCCTTCTTCCTAATCATTCACATTCATCCTCATTCTTTCTTTTCTCTAATTTCAAACCCTTTCCAAACCACCTCTTATCCCTTCCCCACTTTTTCTTGACTCGATACAACACATTCTTCCACCAACCTATACGATATACTGATAAAATCTTTGAATGGTTGGTGTTAACTTTTGGTCTTTGTAAAGCTTTATTTTGATCAAAAGACCCATCCCCTCTTCAAATGCTTCGTATTGTCTAACTCATGTTTGAGGGGGGGTATATTTTTGGCTCTTGAACATAACTTTTGTCCTCAAATTTGTGAGTCAAAAATAAGTTTGGGGGAGCATTTTCACTTTCATATATTCTTGCCCCCATTAATAATGTCCTTCCAAGCTTACAGGTTTTTGTGATCCAGCAGATAGCAACAGTGATGATACTGTTGAAAACAAGTTTGGGGAAGGTTTGTGCTTATTTACACATACTTTGCATTATACTATATATAAGCACAAAATAATTTTTTTTTTGATAACAAAAGAGTAGAAAGTGAAAAATTACATCCAAAAGATAGGAATAGTTTAAGAAAACCAAGAAATTTAGAAGTTTTCTTAAACGAACTAGTAATAAGTAGTTATGAGTTGTTGTCCCAAGGGTTAGTAAGATGAAGGAAGTCACTAATCTGAGGATAAAAATAAGTCTGAAAAATAGTTTCTATTCTGGAAGCCAAACATTTGAATGTTGATACCCTACTATATGCACTTATACACGTCTTGAAACTCGGGATAGTAGAGGATACCTTGAAATGCTCTTGTCTAAAAGCCAAAGTATGAAGGAAGTGAAAAAAATGAAGAAAATATAAAAATGGTGAAAAGAAAAAAAAATGAACACTGGTTTTGTTATCGCCAAGGCAGCAATAAAAAAATATAGCGAGGGTGCCTCTTCACCTAATGCCCTAAGGCCAACTGGTCTGGGAGTCACTGCTAAGCCTTAGATGGTGCAAGACGAGGAAAATATTATCACCAAATCTGCAAGCACATGAGTAATCGGTCGGTTAGTACCTCAAGAAGTATTAACGGTCGCATGAAAGTATGTGAGCAACCCTAAATATTCACCAAATTAAAAAGTACTAAGGTAGATGGACAAGAGTATGATAGCTTGAATTGAATTCTCCGAGTGTAGGGATGTTCTTTATACACACGTAGGGGTATATGATCAATGTTTGGATGAAAGGTAGGAATGAAGAATAAAGACGATGTTTTATTGAGGGATGATGTGATTTCTAACATTTTTTCATGACTATTAAGATAGGGCTCATGACAACTGAAAAGCTAGTGTAGTTGAAAACTCTTATTTTCAAAGTCTTTCTTTTATGGTTCTTATCTTTATATGTAAATTTCACCATCTCTTTTTTGTTATTGGATTTTGTGGGTGTAATCCACTGAAAACCCTCAGGAGACAACACTCCTCCTACTAGGGACACCTAGAGGTTTAACGGCTTGTTGCACGTGCTCAGTGCAATCGTGTCTGCCTACGAAAGCGTGCTTAGTTTTCTCCTTTCTTTTTTCTCCTATTGAATAAACTAGTTTGCTCGGGACGATCAAAGATAAGTTTGGGGGTATTTGTTCAGTTGATAAAACTGCACATTTGTATTACATTTTTCCTACCATTTTCATATTAAAAAAGGACTCTATTATGATATATTATACATATGAGGGTTTATGTGTAAAGACACCATTTTCCATGTGTTAATATATTTTAATTAGTATTTGGTAGAAAAATGTATGCAAATAAATTTATTGACAAAATCCTAGTAGAACTAAGTCTACTAAATATTATTTGAGATTATTGTGCAGAATTTTCCAAGTTGTTATGCAGAATTTAGCAAGCAAATCAAGTTGTTGAAGAAAACTTGCCTAATTAAGAATTAAAACTTGGAGACCAAGTCTGGAAGCAACCGAGAGAAGATTTCTGAATTCTGAAGGTGCCTAGGATTGCCACATGTCCCAAAGACCAAGACCCAGAAAAATGATGGAGGGATGAGATCAAATGGCCGCGGATCCGCGGCCATACCCCCCCTTTGGCCGCGGATCCGCGGCAATCTAGAGGGATCATTTGCTAAGATTTTGTGGCTTAAATCTCTGCTATATTTTACCAACTTTTGAAGCAAAAGATTGTGGCTTTGGACTATAAAAGGGCACCGAGAGCCTCTTGGAAAAGTTATCAAGCCGACGAGATCACGAAGTCCAAGACGGCTCACGCATCCAGGCTGATCATCAACGGTTCATCTACCTCCTTAGAAGAGATCGAGAAGCAAACTAGATTTTTGTAATCATTTTCTAAGGAATCAAAGTGTACTTGATCTTGTTGATTAATAAAGGTAGTTCTTTTTCTTATTCTATTTCTTCGTAGTTTAATTATGCAATTTCTCTCCATCTCTTTTTCTCCCAACATGCGCGAGTAATTCTCCGCTTGTTAGGGTTCGTAGGATTAGGATAGGCTAATGGATGATGAACATCTCTAAACTCTTTTTAAGTCCTATAAAGTTTATAAACTTTATCAAAAGAATCATTAACATCCTAATCGGGCGCGCTAACAATTCATTGTTAGTTCCGACCGCGATTAGAGATTAGATTAATGATTGTTTTGGTAAAGGCTAGATATGATCGGAGTACCGTGTCGAGATAAGAGTTAAGAGTGGGATTCCTTTTCCCTTCAGAAACCCTAATCTACATGCATCACCGTCGTTCTAGTTTTAAATCTATTAAAGGATAAAAAGAGCAATTTTTAATTAATCATCCATAACTACTAAATCCTAACGAACCCTACAAGCCCCTTCTTATATTAACTAAATCCATAAATAATCTAGATCTATATTTTGCATTAGTGCTTAACGTAGATCTAGAAACCATTCTACAATATTATTTATCCCTCCTCTATTTTTCAACACATCTAAAGTAAGAATAAAAGATTCAACGTTTCCCAGAGGACGACCCGTACTCACCTCGGTCTAGCTACACGCGACACCGTTCTGATTGCGGTTAACTACTACACACTCTTTCGAATCAATCACCTATATACTTTGTATATAGACGTCACATGCTTACACGTGGGGTTCTATTTCATCCTATCAATTGTTTAAACCCAGCGTCTATAATCTTTATATAGGCGCTCATGTGTGGGCACGTGATGTTATTAGTGGAAATTTTCCCATCACTTTTTCTCTCTTTCTTCTCCTTTTCTTTCTTTTTTTTTTTATAAGGGAACAGTGTTGTCCGGCCATGATGATCTGAATCAGAAGGGGTTAGTTTACAAACAGGCTGAGAAAGTCATAGGATAGTAGCTGTAGGAGAAGTAATTAATGCAAGAGGAAAACTAATAAAAGAAAAGCGAGAGACACAAAGGTGAAATTGTTTGAAGTCAAGATTTTATTAATAAATGGTAAAGGAGATACAAAGAAGATTAAATATGGTCCTACTGCTATACATAGCTTATTTGGCCCACTGAGAAACTAAAAACTAAACATGACACGAACTAAATATAAGCGTTTCGGTCCTCGTCCATCAATTATGCGGTAGAAGCTGCGCATTGTTGGCTCGGTGTTTATTGACCTTCCTTGCAAAACTGTAAAAGAAGGGCGAGCCTGGTACATCCTGACGATAGAGTTGTGGAGGGGTATGACAAACACATCGATAAGCATGTCTCCGAATATAGAGTATTTCCCCAATAAACCACATGTGCGGCCCGTATTCTCTTGGTTCTTCCCCTTCCACAGGAATCTCCTCTTCAGCGGGGGCCTCCTCCTTGGGCTTTTACTCCTCCCCAGGTTCTTCCTCTTCAACAGGGATGTCCTCTTCAGCCTCTTCTTCCTCCGCATGAGCCTCCTCTTTCTCGGGTTCTTCCTCTACTGGGGCTTCTCCTTCTCCATCTTCCAAATCACTATTGGGGATATTTGTTTGGGGACCCATCAGTTCGTCATCCAAATATCCAAGCATAACCTCAAAGGTGATGTCCAGCATGTTGTCCTCATCCGAAAGATTTTCTATGACCTGAGAAGAAAGGCCATGGTCAGGATACAGAATGTCCAGGAAAGTGCAGGGAATATGAAAATTTTTGAAATTGATACAAGTGGATGGGATTCACAAATATAATAAGTAAGTTAACAGTTTCATTTTAGTACACAAGTTGACCTGCATGGGCCACCACTAAAATCTGTCACCCTCGCTTCCCAAAAGAAGGTGAAGGGTGACGTGGAATGGTCCGTAATCTAACTGTATTGAAGGTGGTCTATTCAATACAGTTACGTTAAGCGTATGAATATCTATAACATGCATGATGTGTACTAAAAAATAATAATAAAATCGAAAGGCATTTATTTCCATTAACCAAACTTTATTACATCCCAAAGGAAAGAGTAAAATAAACTAAATAGTTTAATTACATCGAAAAAGAAGCAAGCCCTAAACAGGTGGGAAATAAATAAAACTAGCTAATCTTCCGTTGTCAAGTCTGCATAATCTTCATTTGTTGGCTCTACACCTTGATCCTCGTCATAATACTCATTCTCATTTGACGGACATTCCAAAGATAGAAGGAGAAAAGGAAAGTCCGTTAGTGAGTTATACTCGGGTAGAATTGCGTCATAAGAAAGTAAAGGTATAGAAACAAGCAAGTATATACATGTATGATGTGTATGTGCAGATATGATGTATCTGGGTATGAGGGTATGAGGTGTATACAAATAAGACATGTTGACAGAGGTACATATGAATATGAATTTGTTTGTATGAGATATATGTTAATAAGGGTATGTTGTATGAGGTATATGGGAATATGAGTATGTTTGTATTAGGTATATGTGAAGGTAAAAGTTCGCATTAGTTTGTTAAACAAGGGTCCGGATACTCGCAATTATTCCGTTCTGGCCACGGAACAACAACTGGGGATGTGAAATGTACCATTTCACTTCTCAGGATCATGATCGAGTAGTAGAGAAATCCGAGTTCCGCATCTCCTTACCTAATCAAACTACCCATCTCCGTTATTCAATGTAAAGGTTTTGAAGAATTAGATTTAGTGCGTATACATCTAGGCATGGAATTTCTACATTTTATATCATCCACATTTTGGATTATTCGCCCTCAAAGTAGGGTTAGTATTCTCCCGAATATCAGGTTAGTATTTGTCCACATATTGGACCATTCACCCCAAAGTAGGGTTAGTATTCACCCGAATATCGGGTTAGTAGTCGTCCACACATTGGACTGTTCACCCTGCCTGCAGGGATCCTCATATATAGGTATTCCATACCAAGGTCCACGCATTCTAACCCTAACCGTATCATATGTCATGTATGTCGTAAACTTTTATTCAAAGAGTTGATCTCATTTAACATGGCCTTCCACAACCACTCATTTTAACTTGTTATCTTTTAAAGTTTGTAAGGCACTTTATATCATTTTATAGAATTCTTAGCTAATAAAGATAATAGCATTTAATGATATTTATTGTTTATAAGAAAAACCATGATTTTTAGAGTATTTATCATTTTGGAAACCCATGGTATTTTAATGAGAAAATATCCTTTTAATGAAAAATTATGGTATTTATTTGAAATTAATTTTTAATAAAATTTTAGGTATTCTTTTTGAACAATATTATTTATAAAAGTTATGGTTTTTATTTGGAGGTAACATTTTAGAAATATGTCCGTATTGGCAACTGCTGCACATGGGTGGCCAGATTTGTGTCCTTTTTAGAGTCGATTGCCTATCAACCATGAAGTATTTACGTAAAACATTACTCTATATAATTAGGGTATTTTATTAGAGGTGATATTCTACATGAACAACTCCGCGTTGACAACCGCTGTATATGAACGACAGAATTTGTGTCCTTTTCAGCAAATAGGATATTTTCATAAGTAGTATATGAAACAAATTAAAATTTAAAATTTTAGTTATAACATTAGTAAATTTCAAGGGTTTTAGTGAATAATTTAGCTTCATTTTAAGAAAAAGAGTGTTTATATTATAACATAGATGATGAGGGGTTTTGTGAAAAGATTAGGAAATTGTGGAAATATGAAATTGGTAAGGGCTTATGTGTAAAAAGGGGTAGGACTTGGTTAGGGTTAACTTGAACCCTTGGTGTATCATATCATCATGAAGACACCTCCTCCTTGCATGAAACCCCACCTCACTTCATGTGTGACACATCCTCCTCCTTTCTTTTACACCACCACCTTGCACTTTCCACCTCCTCTTTTCTCTACAACAAACCCTCACTCTTTTCCTTATCTTACCCCATTGTTCAGTTCATAAGATCAGAAGATTAAAGAGAAGGAAAGGAAAAGAAAAACATTAGAACACACATTAGAAAATAAGAAAAGAGAGAAGAGAAGAAGAACAAGTACTAAGGATTTTCACTATCACCATCTAGCTAGGACCTTGAGCTTGTGCATCTTAGAGGAAACTTTTCCAGTGATCTTGCTGTAGGTATAATCCTTGAACCCTGTATGATTTTAGTTCTGAAACTGTTTTACATTAGAAATCAAATATCGTAATATCGTATTTTTACAAGTTTAGGCTCTATCTGCAATCTGTTATAGTTTAGATGGAAATTAACCTAACCAAACAGTGTCATTATATTGTAAAATGGACATAGAATAACCCATAGGAAGACGGACCCCTCACCTCGGATTTTGGCCGGCGACCATCAAGGAAAATCCGATCTCGCCGGATTTGTAGGGGAATTGGGTGTTGTGGGGTTTTGGGGTATCTCTCTGTAGGTGTTTAGGTATGTTTGGTATTGTTTAAATAAGTTAATTATTCAATAGGTTAAATCTGTAAGCTAATATTAGATTGAGGTAAACTTCAATATACGACACATAGCATGTTTTGTTGTGCCGTATCATAAATTGGGATTTTGTGTTATCTAGTTCACTGTAAAGTAATATGGAATTAATACGGATAATCACTAGAAAAACTAACAAGACCAAAAGTATAATGAGCAAACTAGAAGATTACATTTAAAACCTGAGCCCCAAACTCACCACAAAATCCGGCGACCCACCCCAAAATTCCGGCAACGCCGGCCATCCTATGGCTTTTGGAGTTGATTCTTCTTCTGTAGTTTTGAGTTGATATTTTACAAGTCTCTGTATTGTTTGTGATATCTAATTATTTCTATAGTAAAATCTAGGAACGTTTTAGAAATGGTTTTATCAAATTTTAGATCTTTACGATACGGAGTTTTCGTATTTTGATGTTGCAGCTGAACCGTTGACGTTCATACGTTAACGACAGAGTTTTGTTGTCGTTTTTGGGTTATGTATGCTGTAGGTTCTGACCTACGGGTGTTTGGTTGTTGTTTTGATTTTCGATATGATGTTTACTTCTATGCGATTTAAATACGAATATAGGTACGATTCGAGGATTCCGAGACGGAGTTGGCGATGTAACAGCGTGGATTCAGCAGGCTTTTATGTTGGTGAGTAGATTTGCATCTACTGGGGAAGTCTGGAAGATGGCGTATAGCACCCCCGCAACCTTACAAATAGTATTATGATATCTAGTTAGCTTAGTTTTTATTCAAGATATTTATATAGTATCGTATCTAGTATGTTTTTCAATTTCATACAGTTTCATGCATAATTATAGATGAGATACAGTGATACGATATGAATATGGTTTGATGGATTTGTACGAGGGATCATGCCATACTTGTGATGATACAGACACTGTGATACAATATGGATATATTTTGATGGATTTGTACTAAGGATCACGCTAGACTTGAGATGATACAGATACAGTGATATGATGGTATATGATACAAGGATTTATACGTATTGGAAATGATGAACTTTGTATGCCGAATAACGGCCAATTCATCCTTTGACTCGTAGAGTTAAGTTATATTCTGTTTTATGATGTAATACTTGTGTGAGCTATATTCTTTTAAAAACTACGATTCGTTTGTCTTTTAAATAAAAATACTAGGATGCGTGCCAGTTTCTAAAAAGGATATCTATTCTAAATCTAGGCTAGCTTCCTTAATTCAAAGTTAATATTTCGATCATTTCTAAAGAAAATGGTATAGCTCATAGCAAGTAATTACAATAGTTAAGTTTAGATTACTTTACATGTTTGCATTATATTATCTATATTATATGTTTCTGCGTTACGCACACTCTGATAGAACACTGCACAAATACCAATGGGTACTATGCTGCACAAGCACGTGAATACATGTTATACTACACCTCATTGGTACTGCCATGTCACTGTAGAACCATGCCGTTATATATGTGTTAAAATAAATAGGTTGTTACACTGTAGAACACTTGCACAAATACTAATGATTGCCATGTTGCACGAGCACAGACGCATATGCTACACTACACATCATTAGTAGTACCATGTCACGGTAGAATTGAAATCTATGTATATGTGATATAATTACGTGGTCTTCTTTATTCCTGTTGTAAATTACGAATATTAGTACTATAAATGCTGTATTTTACTCTTATGGATTTTCTGGATATTTTACTCCTGATGATATATATCGGTGGTATGGGACACCATTATATATGTATATATATAATATATCATCAATACAATCTATGCAAGTTTCTTATTCCTCACTTGATATTTTTATATGATGAGAAAACGTCCACTATGAGATTTGTGTTTTCTGATTTTGATATCCGAACCGAGTCGGGGGTTATACGGTTTCGGATTTGTAAACTAGCTAGACTGAGTCGGTGGGCATACAGTTGGATATATGGTGGACCCGGTCGGGGCCGAGGGGCAGGATAGCCGTATTATAGACAGGGAGCCTAACGAGGATACTCGATTCCGGAGATAGAAATGAGCATGGCAGATATCCAAGGGATACTGAACGGGGTTCGATTGGGCACGACGGATATCCAGGGGATACTGATTGTAGCCAGGATATCGGTTGGCGATCATCTGTTGAGATGGTGTCGACGGTATCTGTATTTACGTGTCGATGATAGACACGAGAGATTTCGGATTTCGATGTCGATGCTGGACATCTATATATATATTGATATGATCATTATCATGAGGTACACAATTAGATATTATTAGTGGATTCAACCCGGACTGATCCGGAGGACAGTACCTGCATATATTTGTACATACATTCATATACAAAAAGGAATTCCAACACGAAATATAGATTCATGATTTTGACTCATATGACATGGAGATATTATATTTGGGATTGCATGAGAGATAGTATTGCACATATGCATATCATATAGTATATTGGTACAGATTATGATAGGACTATACTTATGACCTAGGTATCGTCATGCATTTCGATTTCTACCTTTAGATGTACTTCTATTCACTGAGTTGGTAACTCATCCCCGTTGTGCCACAGTTTCTTGCAAGTTTTATGCTTGGATTATCAGCGGCTTAGGCACACATTCTTTTCGGGGATTGATTGGTAAGTGGGTTAATATTGTATCATACTCACTCTTGATTATTCATATATATTCTTGTATCTAGTGGAAACTCCATCAACTTAGAAGTGGTATATTATGGACTTAGAAGCCAGACTTAGAGTTTATGTGTGGTGATGTCGTACTCTTTGGAGTCGATTTCTGATTTAGAATGTTGGTTGCTCCATCGTTTGGACGTGGAGACTAGCTTCCGTTGGGATGCTATTTTGTTGTGTTGTATCGGGTTTTTATAAAAATGTAAAGGAGGTGATGTCAAGTTTCAAACGTCATAAATGTTTTTCAACATACTTAGTGAAATGTAGATGTTATTTTAAATT
The DNA here is from genome assembly GCA_030015575.1 of Agapanthus africanus. NCBI lineage: Eukaryota > Viridiplantae > Streptophyta > Magnoliopsida > Asparagales > Amaryllidaceae > Agapanthus > Agapanthus africanus. Next base: position 16,803,815 of record JASDDO010000014.1, read on the forward strand.
GATTTTAGCGGATGATAATTTAACCCTCACCTCCAATATTTTCAAAAAAGGTTTAGATTCCGGGTTTCGGCTTATTTGGATTTCGTCGATGCCTGTAGACATCATGTGATTTAAGTGCCGGTCTTGTGCCACATTTGGGTCGTGACAAAGTTGGTATCAGAGCATTTGGTTTAACCTTTGTTCGAGTCTAGGTTGACTATATGGAGTCTGGGAATACATTTTGTTACCTGGGCTTGACCTTATAGGACTTAGACTTGACTTTGGGGGTCTTATACCCGAACTTTCGTTATATAGGATGACCTTTGTTGATGGAGTAGGCACTAAGTAGAGTGACGTACCGTACATATGTTTTGCGGCATATTTACGATATGATACTCCGCCTAAATTACCTTAGGATTTATATCTTGATATCTTCCTTCTATTCATTCCGTTGATCTATCTTCGTCAGTGCATGATTGATTGCTTCGATCACCATGTTTATGAGGGCCGAGAGGGCAGCAGTTAGAGATACGGTCAAAGCAGACTTGTCTGGGACAAGGGCTGATCAGGATGACATTCCGATGATATAGAGATACGCCGTTTATTGATATTGATCGAGTTTTAATATAGAAGCGAGTTTCTTCGGGATCCGCACCAGATGGAAGAGTCATTGCTTGATATCAGCCGGACTTGAGGCGTGATGCTTTTCCCTTCTCTGAGGATCGTGGTGTTGCGTTCTGTTTATATAGCGATAATAAACATTGCTGAGGTTATTAAGAGTTTGTTTCCAGAGTTCATGAAACTAAAGGTTGACGATGGTTATCGGTATAGATGGGTCAGCAGGATTCATAGCCATTCAGAGGTGGGATGGTTAGGACTTTTAATCCATTACGGCGCTTCGATACAAGATCGGTGAAAGTGATGTACTTCTACAGATGGATCTTGCTTAGACCAGATGCAAGTCGTTCGAGAAAGAGATCGTGCAGTAAGTTTTCCTCTGACGAATTTGGGACGAGTCTTCGAAGGTGAGATTAGCTAGATTCTTCTACAGAGTATCAGAGATGATGGATTCATATGTCCGAGGTTGTAAGACTCCGAGTTTGTTCATAACCAAGTATGATTTGTAATTTGTGTAACTATGCAGATACGCTCCTTAAATGATTGATATAGGGAATTTACAGGACAGGAGAGTGGTGCGAAGTTTCAGTGAACAGTTATTCTACATAGTGGATATTGAAAATTTGATGACGCCTACAACTACACTTTCAGGAGGAAATCAAAAAGGAATGACAATGCTTATTAAAGGGAAAATAGGTTAAGAAATGAGTGCTTGTTCTGAGCAGGCTGGATAAATGATTTTAGCAGGAGACTTAATGGATTCTCTACCAGGAGTTTACAATAAATAAGATTGGACTAGGATTAGTTGTTAGCACATAAGCTGAGGGCAGAGATTTCTGTTATCAACATGTTACATCACAAAGGACTGGACTATTGGTCAAGAAGGTGTGATGGGATGTATCCACAATAAGACGAATGGTGTTGTTGCTCCTCACCGGACGATCGCATAAATAAGCTATGGTATTAGAGATCTGCAAGGAGAACCTGAATTCAGAGACAGAGAACGTTAGAACGTGGCAGACGGCAAGTAGTAATTCTTGCTATGCCAATTCCGGTTGTATAAACACCTTCCGACATTGAAGAGAATATACTTCGATGTCCTTTAAGTTCGATTTACATTTTTATACTCTAAAAACAATACATTTTCAAACATTGGAAAAAGGACAACTCGATGTCCGTGATTTTTGTATTTAAGGATTTGAGGATCAAATTATGTTTTGTGCACACCAGGTGCACTTGTTGAAAGTTTAGTGCGGGGTGACTGCCCTCGATTGGAGTGTTGTGTACACCGGATGCACTACACTGATTTTCTGTACACATCAGATGCACATGGTTAAGAATATATATATATATATATATATATATATATATATATATATATATTAGGCATACTTGGTTTGATTTCGTGCATACTAGTTGCCCGTTTTAATTTTGTGCACTCTGATGCATTTGATTTTAGTTTTGTGCACCCCGATGCACTTGGTATTATTTTGAATACTTTTATTCCATGCACAGTGGATGCAGTGGATATCGTTTCGTGCACGCCTGTTGCACTTAGCACTATTGTATTCGTGCACACCATGAAGTGTGGTTTGAGACTTCCCATTAGGGTTGATTTTGTTTTCATGCTTTGCACTTGATAGGATATGTTATAGATTTGATTTATATAAAAGAATTTTTCGCTTGTTCGGGTGCACTGATATTGCACTACGATCATAGCATTGATTTTGTGTACTTAAGATACACAACGGTTTTCGTATTTGGCAAAAATTTTGTTATAACTGGAGTAATTCTCATAGCAAACGCTAGAGTTACAGTTATGAAAGATTATATCTATTGAGTTTTCACGCACACGATTGCGTTGTGATGCATTTTAGCTCATATAAGATTTTGGAGTCTTGTTATATCGAGCAAATTTCATGTTTTAAAGTTGGACTCGGGAAATTGTTTTGAAATAAGTTGATTGGGTTAAGAAAATGTTTTAAAAAAAAGGCTTTAATTTAAATTCGGCGACCGAATTTTCTTATGGGGGGAATATTTCAACATTTTGAAAATTTTAGAAAATAAATAAATTTAAGCAATAAAATAATAAAATGTTAATTTAAAAAGTTATTAAAACCAAATAGGATATTTTCATAAGTAGTATATGAAACAAATTAAAATTTAAAATTTTAGTTATAACATTAGTAAATTTCAAGGGTTTTAGTGAATAATTTAGCTTCATTTTAAGAAAAAGAGTGTTTATATTATAACATAGATGATGATGGGTTTTGTGAAAAGATTAGGAAATTGTGGAAATATGAAATTGGTAAGGGTTTATGTGTAAAAATGGGTAGGACTTGGTTAGGGTTAACTTGAACCCTTGGTGTATCATATCATCATGAAGACACCTCCTCCTTGCATGAAACCCCACCTCACTTCATGTGTGACACCTCCTCCTCCTTCCTTTTACACCACCACCTTGCACTTTTCACCTACTCCTTTCTCTACAACAAACCCTCACTCTTTTCCTTATCTTACCCCATTGTTCAGTTCATAAGATCAGAAGATTAAAGAGAAGGAAAGGAAAAGAAAAACATTAGAACACACAAAAGAAAATAAGAAAAGAGAGAAGAGAAGAAGAACAAGTACTAAAGATTTTCACCATCACCCTCTAGCTAGGACCTTGAGCTTGTGCATCTTAGAGGAAGCTTTTCCAATGATCTTGCTGTAGGTATAATCCTTGAACCCTGTATGATTTTAGTTCTGAAACTGTTTTACATTAGAAATCGAATATCGTAATATCGTATTTTTACAAGTTTAGGCTCTGTCTGCAATCTGCTATAGTTTAGATGGAAATTAACCTAACCAAACAGTGTCATTATATTGTAAAATGGACTTAGAATAACTCATAGGAAGACGGACCCCTCACCTCGGATTTTGGCCGGCGACCATTAAGGAAAATCCAATCTCGCCGGATTTGTAGGGGAATTGGGTGTTGTGGGGTTTTGGGGTATCTCTCTGTAGGTGTTTAGGTATGTTTGGTATTATTTAAATAAGTTAATTATTCAATAGGTTAAATCTGTAAGCTAATATCAGATTGGGGTAAAATTCTATATACGATACGTAGCATGTTTAGTTGTGCCGTATCATAAATTCGGATTTTGTGTTATCTAGTTCACTGTAAAGTAATATGGAATTAATACGGATAATCACTAGAAAAACTAACAAGACCAAAAGTATAATGAGCAAACTAGAAGATTACATTTAAAACCTGAGCCCCAAACTCACTACAAAATCCGGCGACCCACCCCAAAATTCCGGCGACGCCGACTATCCTATGGCTTTGGTGTTGATTCTTCTTTTGTAGCTTTGAGTTGATATTTTACAAGTCTCTGTATTGTTTGTGATGTCTAATTATTTCTACAGTAAAATCTAGGAACGTTTTAGAAATGGTTTTATCAAATTTTAGATATTTACGATACGGAATTTTCGTATTTTGATATTGCAGCTGAACCGTTGACGTTTATACGTTAACGACAGAGTTTTGTTGTCGTTTTTGGGTTAAGTATGCTGTAGGTTCTGACCTACGGACGTTTAATTGTTGTTTTGGTTTTCGATATGATGTTTACTTCTATGCGATTTAAATACGAATATAGGTACGATTCGAGGATTCCGAGACGGAGTTGGCGATGTAGCAGCGTGGATTCAGCGGTCTTTTAAATTGCTGAGTAGATTTACATCTACTGGGGAAGTCAGGTGGATGGCGTATAGCACCCCCGCAACCTTACAAATAGTATTATATATCTAGTTAGTTTAGTATTTATTCAAGATAATTATATAGTATCGCATCTAGTATGTCGTTCAATTTCATACAGTTTCATGCATAGTTATAGATGAGATACAGTGATATGATATGGATATGGTTTGATGGATTTGTACGAGAGATCATGCCATACTTGTGATGATACAGACACAGTGATAACACAGTGATACGATATGGATATGTTTTGATGGATTTGTACTAAGGATCATGCTAGACTTGAGATGATACCGATACAGTGATATGATGATATATGATACAAGGATTTATACGTATTGGAAATGATGAACTTTGTATGCCGAATAACGGTCAATTCATCCTTTGACTCGTAGAGTTAAGTTATATTCTGTTTTAGGATGTAATACTTGTGTGAGCTATATTCTTTTGAAAACTACGATTCGTTTGTCTTTTAAATAAAAATACTAGGATGCGTGCATGTTTCTAAAATGGATATCTATTCTAAATCTAGGCTAGCTTCCTTAATTCAAAGTTAACGTTTCGATCATTTCTAAAGAAAATGGTATAGCTCATAGAAAGTAATTACAATAGTTAAGTTTAGATTACTTTACATGTTTGCATTATATTATCTATATTATATGTTTCTGCGTTACGCACACTCTGATAGAACACTGCACAAATACCAATAGGTACTATGCTGCACAAGCACGTGAATATATATTACACTACACCTCATTGGTACTACCATGCCACTATAGAACCGTGTCGTTATATATGTGTTAAAATAAATAGGTTGTTATACCGTAGAACACTTGCACAAATACTAATGATTGCCATGTTGCACGAACACAGACGCATATGCTACACTACACATCATTAGTAGTACCATGTCACGGTAGAATTGAAATCTATGTATATGTGATATAATTACGCAGTCTTCTTTATTCCTGTTGTAAATTAAGAATATTGGTACTATAGATGATGTATTTGATTCTTATGGATTTTCTGGATATTTTACTCCTGATGATATATATCGGTAGTATGGGACACTGTTATATATGTATATATATAATATATCATCAATACAATCTATGCAAGTTTCTTATTCCTCACTTGATATTTTTATATGATGAGAAAACATCCACCATGAGATTTGTGTTTTCTGATTTTGATATCCGAACCGAGTCGGGGGTCATACGGTTTCGGATTTGTATACTATCCAGACTGAGTCGGTGGGTATACAGTTGGATACATGGTGGACCCGGTCGGGGCCGAGGGGCAGGATAGCCGCATTATAGGCGGGGAGCCTAACGAGGATACTCGATTCCAGAGATAGAAATGAGCACGGCAGATATCCAGGGGATACTGACCGGGGTTCGATTGGGCACGGCGGATATCCAGGGGATACTGATCGTAGCCAGGATATCGGTTGGCGATCATCTGTTGAGATGGTGTCGACGGTATCTGTATTTACGTGTCGATGATGGACTCGAGAGATTTCGGATTTCGATGTCGATGCTGGACATCTATATATATTGATATGATCATTATCATGAGGTACACAGTTAGATATTATTAGTGGATTCAACTAGGACTGATCCGGAGGACAGTACCTGCATATATTTGTACAGACATTCATATACAAAATGGAATTCCAACACGAAATATAGATTCATGATTTTGATTCATATGACATGGAGATATTATATTTGGGATTGCATGAGAGATTGTATTGCACATATGCATATCATATAGTATATTGGTACAGATTATGACAGGACTATACTTATGACCTAGGTATCGTCATGCATTTCGATTTCTACCTTTAGATGTACTTCTATTCACTGAGTTGGCAACTCATGCCTGTTGTGCCATAGTTTCTTGCAAGTTTTACGCTTGGATTATCAGCGGCTTGGGCACACATTCTTTTCGGGGATTGATTGGTAAGTGGGTTATTATTGTATCATACTCACTCTTGATTATTAATATATATTCTTGTATCTAGTGGAAACTCCATCAACTTAGAAGTGGTATATTATGGACTTAGAAGTCTGACTTAGAGTTTATGTGTGGTGATGTCGTACTCTTTGGAGTCGATTTCTGATTTAGATTGTTGGTTGCTCCATCGTTTGGACGTGGAGACTAGCTTCCGTTGGGGTGCTATTTTATTGTGTTGTATCGGGTTTTTATAAAAATGTAAAGGAGGTGATGTCAAGTTTCAAACGTCATAAATGTTTTTCAACATACTTAGTGAAATGTAGATGTTATTTTAAATTGATTTTAGCGGATGATTATTTAACCCTCACCTCCAATATTTTCAAAAAGGGTTTAGATTCCGGGTTTCGGCTTACTTGGATTTCGTCGATGTCTTTAGATATCATGTGATTTAAGTGCTGGTCACGTGCCATATTTGGGCCGTGACACACGCCCGGTGGGACCTTTTCCTCTTTCCACTCCACACTTTGTGTGTCGTGTTCGCGAACAAATCGCGGTTTAATGTGGTTTCCCATGGAGTCGAGGTACTAAGATTTGGTGTTTTTCTCCATGCAGAAAAAGAAGAGCAATGGTTTCTAACTGCTCCGGCTGCAATAATTGCAACAACTCCCACTCCGTCATCGCCGGAGGAGTGACTTATGGGCCCCAAGCGGCTTCCATCTTCGCCATGCCAGTAGAATAGGTGACTCAGACCACCACAGTACTATTCTTCGGAACCATGCTCCCACCAATAAGCTTCAGCACCCCAGTGCCATCGCAAGAAGAAGCTCAAAAGAAGTTAGTCTTTGATCGGCTTGCAATTACCACGGCCCCTCTCAACGGGTCGCCCAAATCCAACGCCTTGGTCTTTAACAGACTGGGCCAAAACTCCAATGGGCTCATAAAGAAGCCTGCGATACCTGAGGGGGTTATCCCGAAACGGATAGCCATCCATGTTCTAGTAAATGAAATCGTCGGAGAGGCTTCTCCTGCTAAGGGGTCGGTCTTCACAAGACTAGCCATGCCAACTCCCGCTCCAGGCGAAGTCACCAAAGCCGCTACCCATGCTCGAAAGTCTGCTTTCAACAGGTTGACCATTCCCTCTCAACGGATGTCAGTCTTTGACAGGCTGACACCAACAACGGTCTTTCATCAAAGCATGAAGCACGATGCAACTACCCCAACAGCAGAGGTGATCCCGGCTACACGACATGCTCGACGTCTCCACTGGCGCCGAGTGAGGAAAGCTGGGGGCAGTTCCCCTTCTGGACTTACCCCACCAGCTCCAACAGTGGAAGTTGATGCTGCTTTTCCAACTGGGAACAGCTTTGAACCACTTAATAGGGTGCGCAGGAATTCACCAACTGCCGTGCTGAAAAAGGTCCCTCGGCCTGCTGAAAAGGTCGCAAAGGCGAAGCCGGGGCAGCCCCCTCAGCGGCCAACCAAAGAAAATGAAGGTTCGATAAGAGAAGGACCATCCTGTCGTACCACAGAAGGTATCATCTACTTGGGTGCCCGCTGCAACGACCCCCTCGACTTCGACCGCCCACAAAAGAAGAAGGCCGGAGAAATTCCCCGTGTCCACGACAAAGCTCAAAGGCACTAAATCCAAACGCCCCGAGTCTGGAGGCATGGTAGTGCACACCATTTACATGGCTTCCGGGGAAGAGGATAACCGAATCTCCACGGGCCATCGACCACTCACGCGGACAGTAACTAAGGCTCAGGTGCAACAACAATAAAAGCTACAAAAGATGCTGACAGCCATGGCCGCACTCACTGGGCCAAAAGAAAGCCCAGAAACATCGTCGAAGCAGCGTCAGGAACAGGAAACTGGTGCCGAATTCCTCCGAAGAATGCTCGATAGGAAAGACAAAGAGGCCGCGGAACAAGCGGCAACATAAAACAAATGGCGTTTTTATTCCAAGACATGGTGGGCATGATGATCCAGCCGGACCCCCCAGCGGAGGAGCCTCCGATAATCATTGAAGTCGACAGAAGGGAGACATCAAACTCTCTTCCTGCTTGTTCAGCAACCAAAGAGGAGACCATCTCCAAAGCCACCCTTGACGACTATATGGCTCAATAGATACGAGCTCATCAGGCGAGCGAAGCGGCTGGCCAAATCATCAAGACTGGATGATCCTATCCGGGTTGGTACGAACAAATAAAGTACCCGCCGGGATACACGCTCCCTAAGTTCCACGTGTATAAAGGAACGGGTAATCCACACCAGCACGTTGCTCAATTCAGAGCCCTGTGCGGTAATATCGGAGGTGATGACAAACTGCTGCTTCGCCAGTTTGTTGGCAGCTTGTCGGAGACAGCGTTTGAATGGTACTCTGAGCTCCTGAATGACTCTGTTAAGACATTTACAGAAATGAAGCTACTATTTACACAAAGGTTCGCAAGCGCCAACGAACGCACCCTAATCACGACGTTGATCAATGCCAGGGTGAAGCCGGGAGAAACATGGGTTCAGTATGCAATCCGGTGGCGGAACTTATGGTCGAAATGCGAACAATGCATCGAAGAAGCTCCTGCAGTAGGCATGTTCATGGGTACCCTCGATCCGCAGGCGACCATATCCCAATTCATGATGTTTTTCAAGCCGACTACCTTCCAGGCCTTGATTGAAAAGCTAGCCCAAATGGATCAAATGGGCCATAGACCGTATTCCTCGAAAGTGGAGCCTCGAAACGAAAAGGGGAAAGGGAAAGCAACCTTCGTCGCCAATGCTCAGCAACAGCCCAGCGGCCCAAAACCAGCTAATCGCCAAAACGATAGACAGTGATTCTTCAACGAGAAGCTAAAACGCCCTTATTCGTTTCCCCAGGATAAAACTAGGAGACTATTTGAACTGGTGGTGCGTAACAGGCTCATCAATCTGCCAGATTCAAGACGTCCACTGCAGCCGGGAGACACCAACAATCCTAATTACTGCCCCTACCACCGAGCAGTAGGCCATCCAATCAAAGATTGCTTCGTCTTCAAAGGCTGGATTGAGGACCAATACCAACAGGGCAAATTCGCGCTGTCTGAGAATTGGAAGGTAAGCCCGCCCCAGCCACACGCTCCTAAAAAGGTGGACACGCCGGGGGCATCGTGCTCTTTTATAGAAGAAGCTCCATGGGAGATCGCTCTTTCAGCCAAAACGAAAAGAATGCTGAAAGATCTCCAAGCATGTCCGGCGATTAGGTGGAAGAGCCTGCTGGAACCCGAAATTATTGAAGGGATGCTGAAGTCGTGCCCAACGCTGAAAGTTGGTGAAGGTTGACAAAACGTCCAGGACAAGCCTCCAAAGTATTTAAAGAAAAAGAAGAAGGCCAAGAAGCCCGTCCAACCTGAAGACAGCCATATAGGTCTGCAGAAATACATCGATGCACTAAAAGAATATAACCAGAAGGTTCGGACTCAATCACGTTGGATGAATTCTTTAAGCATGTTCTTGAGAATGAAGCCGATGACGCTGATGAAGGAGATAATTCTTCAGAAGAGCCCGAAATTTACGTGGCAAGCTGCCACATGATCTCTCACTCATCAATAAATGGCAAAGAAACTCCCGATGTAGAGAAACTGGGGGCAGATCCAGAACTGGAACCAAAATCCCTGGAGCCATCGGACGAATTGATTGACAGACTGCTGAGCAAAGCTCTTCAGAAAAGCAAATCTAACCGAAAGCGTGAAACGACCATATATGAAAGGGCCAAACGTTGGCGTCGCGTTGAAGAAGTTCCGGTATTGAGAAGTCATAGAGTACCCCAACCGGATAGAAGTACTTCTGCCGCCAGCAAAAGCAAGTTTAAGACAAGGAAGCAGTTCGCCAAAGCCCTATCGGTGGGAATGAAGTTGCCGCCTTTCAAAGAAGACACTTCAGAAAATATGTTCCCTGACGAACTAGATGCACATCCAAACTACTACTTATACCATCGGAGGATCACATACCCTACTGAGGAATGCATGGCCTTTAAAAATTGGTGGCAGGGATACGTTGCTCATCGACAACATTTCAAGCGGATGAAGCGCAAAACTCGTCGAGAGCAGAGAAGCACAACAAAGGAGCGCCAAAGAACTGTCGGTGACTGTCACATGGTTAATTCTGGGAAATCGCAAGTCCTCACCTTCGGGAGAGATTCAAATGAAGAAATAGCCCTTGGCCCTCTCTTCAAGGAATCCATCTCCGAAACAAAAGAGGTGAATACCTGTGAGAATATTCAGCTGCGTAATTGCACGTTACCCGAAAAGAATCTCGGACCCACAAGCAAGGGAGCGAACAAAAAAGATAAGGGGAAATAAAAAGTCCCTGAAGATATCGCCCTCAATGACCGAGGCATCGAAGAGCTGGCAGCCAAGAACCCGCCAAAGAAAAACAAGGTGGATTATAACGTTCTGGCACACCTGAGGAAGATACCCTCATAGCTAAGCATTCTCGATGCCCTTCTGCTATCTAAAGAGGCGAGAGATCCGTTGATCAAGCCACTACAAGAGCCCGAGCAGTTTCAAACCTTCCTTGCCGAAGAAAAGATGAAAGACGAGCTAGAAGAAGTGCACACAGCTGACGTCACTTTTGGCGATGAAGCTCTCCTCCTAGGAACATGCGAGAACAACCGTCCCTTGTATGTCACCGGATACTTCCATGACATCAAGATAGGGAAGATCTTAGTTGACAACGGGTCCTCTGTCAACCTCCTAAATATGAGAGTGCTAAAAGAAATCTGCATGACGTTCAACATCTCGCTCGGGATAAAATCACTATCTCCGGGTTTGACTCCCAGTCATCATGGATGCTCGGATCTGTGATACTGACATTACTCTTTGGGCTGCTCGTCACTGACATCAAATTTCATGTCACTGACGCCAAGACTTGCTACAACGCTTTGCTCGGCAGGCCTTGGTTACACGAGTACAACATCATCCCTTCTACACAACATCAGTGTATGAAGTACTTCAAAGATGGTCTCGAATATACCGTGACGGGGGAACTGAACCCATTCTCCGTAAATGAAGTACGCAAGTATGAAGACGCAAAGTACTTGATCTTGAATATACCGTGACGGGGGAACTGAACCCATTCGACATCGACAAAGCAGGTCCAAGAAGCCACACGATCAAGAATCGAGCAGACGGGATCTGTCTCTTATAAAGAAGATGGGTCAAGCATATTCTTTTCCCCAAGACAAGACAAGGAAGATATTTGATCTTGTCATGAAACATCAAATGATCATGCTCCCGGAATCCAAACACCCCGACCAAGCAAACGAGGTTCATCATCCGGATTATTTCTCCTATCACCGAGCGATAGAACATCCTCTCGAAGATTGCTTCACATTCAAAAACTGGGTAGAAGACCAGTATCAGCAAGGCATGTTCGCTCTATCCAGCAGTTGGAGGGTAACCCCACCACAGAAGAATGTATCGAAAGCCACGTATACGGTGAGAATAGAACCGGATCAACATCGGTCTTGGAAACGATCTCATACTTGTCACGTGATAACGCTGTCAGAAGAAGGAGAACACCATAATGCGAATGACCTCTCGTGGTTCTTCGAAAATAGGGATGGAGATGAGTTGATCTCAGAATTTCCACCGGCGCCAAAAGAGCTGGAAGATGGAATACATACTACTGCGGACAACCTAAGGAACATCGACTTAGGGACAGCAAACGACCCGAGGCCTACGTTCGTCAGTGAGCTGCTGTCCGAAGAACAGGTAGCTACGCTAAAAGAAGTCCTCATGCAGTATAAAGATTGCTTCGCATGGAACTATTCCGAGATGCCGGGGCTAGATCCAGAAATAGCGGTGCATAAATTGGCGATATCTCCGGACGTCAAGTCAATCAAACAAGCGCCAATAAGAATGCGGCTCAAACTTGAAATGAGCATCACCGCCGAAGTCAAGAAGCTAATCGACTCTGGCTTAATCCAAGAAGTTCAATACCCTGACTGGATCACCAACATCATCCCAGTGATGAAGAAAAATGGGACGGTGCGCATCTACGTGGACTTTCGGGACCTCAACAAAGCATTTCCGAAGGAAGACTTTCCCGTACCGGTTACCGAGCTGATGATAGACAACACGTCCACTCACGAAGTCTTCTCCTTCATGGACGGCTCATCAGGGTACAATCAAATAAAGATGCATCCTGAAGACCAGAAGCATACCGCTTTCCGGACCCCGCTGGGCATATTCTGCTACAAAATGATGCCTTTCGGTCCGAAGAACGCTGGCGCCACTTATCAGAGGGCCATGACGAAGATTTTCGATGACCTCATACATGAAATCGTCGAATGCTATATCGACGACCTCGTAGTGAAAAGCAAATCATATGAGGAGCACTGAGAGCATCTAGAGATAGTGTTCCAACGTCTTCGGAAATACAACCTGAAGATGAACCCTCTCAAATGCGCGTTCGGAGTTTCCTCGGGAAAATTTCTAGGATTCATCGTCCGACATTGAGGCATTGAGTTATACCCATCAAATATCAAGGCGATCATGGAAATGCCTCCGCCAAGAAATCTCAAGCAACTGCGGTCTTTCCAAGGAAAGCTCGCATATATCCGATGGTTCATAGTCAACCTCTCCGGCAAATGCCGCCCCTACAGTCATTTAATGAAGAAGGGGGCCCCTTTCAACTGGGATCGTAAATGCCAGAGCGCACTAGACGAAATCATTCAATACCTGCAGAATCCTCCGGTGCTGACCGCTCCAGTCAAGCGAAAGCCTCTCATCCTGTACACAACCGCCCTTGAAGGTTCCTTAGGCGCACCATGGGCATAGGAAAATGACCAAGGGAAAGAGAGAGCCCTATACTATTTGAATCGAGTTCTCCTGGGGGCAGAAAATAACTACCCCCCCATCGAAAAACACTGCCTGGCACTAGTCTTCGCGATAACGAAGCTTCGACACTATGTATTGGCGCATGAGGTCCACCTCATATCAAAAGTGGATCCTCTCAAATATTTGATGTCAAGAGCCATACTAACAGGACGGCTCACTAAATGGGCCCTCCTCTTGATGGAGTTCTCGATAACATACCGACCCCTCAAAGCAGTGAAAGGCCAGGCTATCGCCGACTTCCTCGCTGAGCATCCGATACCTGCCGATTCATCCCTAAATTGCGAATTTCCAGACGAGCACGCATTTGACACGATCGATAGGGAGAAAGGAGAAAGTGACACCCGATGGGAACTTTACTTCGATGGGGCATCTTCCATGAAGAAGCGAAAGCATAGCTCCCTTATAATCAAATCTGGGGTAGGCCTTATCTTCGTGACTCCACAATGAGGGATAAAGCAATTTTCCTTTTCCTTAACAGAGCCGAGGACAAACAATGAAGCCGAGTATGAAGCTTTGATATCTAGTCTTGAGATTGCTGTCAACATGGGAATAGAAAACCTCATCATATACGGAGAATCCTAGCTGGTCGTTAGTCACGTAAACGGCGACTATCAAACGTGCAAGCCCGAGTTGGTAAAGTACGGCGAGAGAGTACAACAATTGCTGACTCAAATTCCTTCCTACATTCTGGAAAGCATACCACGTACGGAAAGTAGCAAAGCGGATGCGTTAGCCAAGCTCGCTAAAGAATTGGCTGACGAAAACCTCGATGACGTAAGAATCGTTATACAAAGCCGTCGGGTTCTTACACTAGCGGAAATATCTCCGAAGTCGTCTGAAGAAAAGGAAGCGACTAAGTAAACAACCCTACAAATAGAGGACCAGGAGAAGGCCAAAGATTGGAGAAAAGTCTTTATAGACTACTTCAAATCCCGTCGAACACCTGAAGATGCATCCTTGAGACATCAGCTCATGAAACGAGCTCTGTCTTTTGCCTTCTTCAATGACACGCTGTATAAGAGATCGTTCGACTCTCTATGGCTGAGATGTCTGGGACCAGAAGAAGCAAGAAGAGTCGTCCAAGAAACTCACGGCGGACTTTGCGGTTCTCATCAAGCTGGGCCAAAGATGAAGCTGAAGATCAAAAGAATGGGCTACTATTGGCCCACGATGATTCAAGACTGCCTTGAATACGCGAAGCAATGCCATTCGTTCCAGATTCATGGAGACTTCATCCACCAGCATCCAAACCTGCTACACCCAACAGTGGCTAGCTGGCCGTTCGAAATGTGGGGAACCGACATAATTGGGCCCATAGAACCAGCATTGTCCTTAGGACATCGGTTCATATTGGCGACAACCGATTACTTCTCTAAGTGGGCAGAAGAAGTACCGCTAAGAGAAGTGAAGACAGAGAATATCCTCCATTTCTTCAAGACACACGTCATCTATCGGTTTGGCACTCCACGACGGATTGTCTCTGATAACGGGCCAGCCTATACAAAATCAGCTACTTCGCACAGCAGCATAATATAGACTGGAGATACTCTTCAGTCTATATTCCCCGAGCTAATGGTCTAGCTGAGGCTTTCAACAAGACCTTGATGAAGATCATAAAGAAGATGGTGTCCCGAAATAAGAAGGACCGGCCCGGGAGACTGCATGACGCTCTCTGGGCGTATCGGACCACGTTCAAAACGGCCACAAACACAACTCCGTATACATTGGTATTCGGCGCTGAAGCAGTACTCCCCTTGGAGATAAAGCTACCCTTTCTACGAGTGGCGGTTCATTACGAGCTAACAGACGAAGAGAATGCTCATCTTTGGTTTGAGGAGCTCGATGCCCTTGTTAGTTGTATGTATGCCCTAGAGGCCAGTATTGTACAGATGATGTATATTATATTAGATGCATGGAAATATATAGAGATGACTTTCTTGCTCGATATGATAGTATGCTATCTGGTTGCTCTTTATCTTAACATGTATACTCGTCTCTTTATACTATCTTATGGTTACATGTTGGTAAAGCCCTTAGGATGTGTACTTGACTATCTGGACTATGATACGGATCATACTAGTGGGGACATGGTAGTCCATAAGTACATCCTTCAAGGTCCCTAGTCGTAGGTGTATCGAGACAGGGCATCGATATACCAGTGTAGACTAGCGTATACGCTTCTCGACCCATGAGATGGGCGATGGATGATCCCATATCCATTGGTGTTTGACATCAGAGATGGTATACGGGTGCTCAGTGGAGACTGGGTACACTGGACGGACTCGCCGAGAACTCCCAGATGGTATTATACCTCATGTCAGATGGCAGTTCTTAGGTGACACTTGTGCAGGTTAGTCTGTAGACCCGAGATCGTCATAGAGTCTTGTGTGATTCTCACTGTGCTTTGATTTCCACCTTACCACGTCCATGAGGGCGTGCAAAACGGTGGTTTTTGGGTACAGTCCCGAGTCACATGGAGGCAATGAGCGATAGGAGGGGTTTCGTCTCTCCCGGTAATGGGGGTTGATGTTGCGCTGTGCTCGATTGGCTGTAACAGGAAAGTCCCTGGCCAGCACTGATTCAGAGATTTGCTGGTAAGTGTTACCAGTAGTTTCTCGACCCGTTATGAGCCTCACATCGGTACGACTTATCGGTTATTGGGGTCTAACGTCTACCACCCCTAGACTTGATATGCGACATATCAGACGAGGAGACCGGACTGCACGGTAGTGTTGCCGGTTGGCTCGACGGGAGTTGTAGCAGGTTCGCTTGTTCTCTTCTGATCGCTCAATACCCAGGTGGCCGTTACGTTTAGCTGACCGCTTGCGGCTTGGGGGTGCTTGATATGATCATCACCCACTGCGGCGTATTGACGAGTCTTAGAGTCCCACAATGGAGTTTCCTAGTCCAGGCGAAACGTTGTGGTGCGCGTATGCGATATGCGCATGGACCCGATTAAAATGCGCGTATAGGATACTGTATATTGATCGGGCGGCTTGCTTTTGGTGGGGTCATATGTGATATGGCCGGATTGATAAATTAAGTGTTGATTTATCATTTAACCATTAGTTTCTCACTTAAAATCCTTTCTTGATTTTGATGGATGTATGCATGCATGTATGCCTTCTTTATAGATTCATGAACATGTGGATGTACACACACACACACATACATACATACATCCTTCATGGTTGTACATACATGAAAATGGTGGCAATATAAGACTCACACCATGGTTTTATATATGAATTTTATTGCATTTGATTTAAAACAAAAAGGAAAAAGGAAAATGGTTATCATTGATTTGTTTCTACACTCTTCTTTTGACCTAACCATCCTCACCCACCTTTTAACCTTGGGTAAACTTTCCTTTTGTGCTTTAACTCAAGTTCAATAAAATATTCATTGTTTAACCATGGTTTGAGATGAGAACAAGAAAATATATATACATATATTTTCATTTTTCTTAACAAGGGTTATTCTTTTCACTCTTGTAAAAGATATAGCCATCATCTTCTTCTTCCTCTCTCATTTTGCTCTCTAGATTTTTGTAGTGAGTAATATACTCATCAAGAAAGGATTTTGAAGTGAGAAAGAGAACCACAACACCATTATACACAAGTGTAGCCCACTTGTTTGGAGCGTTAGCTTCATTTCATTCTCTTGATCGGGTGAAGTTGCAAGTCTAGACAAAGCAGATTCCGGGTGGATCATCGGTGACCTAGAGGAGTTCAAGCGGAGCTTTTCCAAACCCTAAGTAGCTGAGGAGTCTAGCGTAGGGAGCTACAAAGATTGTACTCTCAAAACCCTAGCTTTTCTTGCTTATGTTGATGTGCAAGTTTTTGAAACCCTAATTTTATAGGAACTATTCAATGATCGTTAACTTAGCACCCTACAAAATTCCATCTTTGGTACATATGATGCTTCCAATCCCTTCATGAGGTGCTAGGCTAACCCAACATTGGTATCATAGCCGACCTAGAACATTAGGCGACACTTTAACGAAGTAAAAACTCCGATCGAACTAAAATACGACTTTCTCAGACGCTCTTTGGACATTTTTTAAAATCTGGTTATTTTCAGAATTAAAAATATGCAAAAAATTCAGCAGGAAAATGTAAGAATTACTGTGAAAAACGATGCTATGAACAGTTAATTCCGCCGCGGAACCGCGGCAATAGTCTGCTTTGGCCGCGGTTCCGCGGCCGTTCTGTTGCTTCATCGTGTCATTTTTGTACAGTAACTAATCTATCTGCTTGTATATTGTTTTGGAGTATTTTTAATCTGAATTTAGAACTGTAAATTCTGGAGATGGTTTTGGACTCGTCGATTCGATCGGAATTTTCATTTCGTTGCTTTTCCGGATAAATTAGAAAGTATTGAAGTGTTTGAATGAGTATCATTTGCTCACTTTTTACGGGGTTTAAAATCTTTCGGAAATACGTGCAAGTTTGATTGTGGTGGACCCTCTAGAAGACTACAAACCTTAACTCGATTATGTGACCGTCTTGAACTGCCTTTTGAACCTTAGGGTTTGGGGCAGTACGGCGTGCCACATGTGAGGCGTTGGCTTGACCCTTCTACGGCTGGACCGCTACCACTGTGTCATACTCCGGGTTTTTGAACTCCGCTCAAGTGTTGAGGTTTAGGGAATTTTGGGTATTTGATCATTCGTTCGAAAACTTTAATACCGTCTAATTATCTGGAATGAGATGCAATATGTGGAATTCATATAGTTGGACATGAAATACGAAGTATGTGATATTTCGTATTTATGATGTCTACAGAGAATGTGGATTCCAAATATTGCAGTTTTACACTTTCTTTTCTGTGACCGTAAGTGTAGTATGTCGATATCGCCGGTTTCGTTGCTATACATCAACGACAATTAGGGTACGCATACTTACTTACGTTGATGATATATGATATTATGTGTTGCTGAGATATGATGTGCAGGATTGTCGCGATTGAATAGCCGGGGGGTTTTATGTGAGATGAGAGTTTTATATTTTCATTCATGTAAATTCAAATGTAATGTAATATTCTTTTATTTGGGGCACTTCCGGGTTGAGGTTGATGCCACCAGTATTGTATATTATTTACTTTTCCGCATTAGGATGGACCCAAGGAGGGGAGCACAGGTGACCGGGTTCTGGGGTTCAGTGGGAGGCCATCTCGAGGAGTCGAGACCGGGTCTCCTAAACTCCAGAATTGGTAGGGTCGCTTGCCGTTCTCGTAGGGGTCCAGGGTGTGGGCTTGGCTATTCATCGCGACTGTGGAATCCGTATTTTCTATTGTTGGCTAGATACTAAATACGGACGTCCTAGTATATCCCACATTATATCTATGTTTCTGCTGTGATATCTGTGATGTGATCATGTGATGTGCTATGATAGATACTTTATATAGTATATATGATATATTATATAGACGTTATTTATGTTTTGCACCCGCACTAGCCCTGCCCTGCTCTGTCGTTAGTTAGCCAACCTAACGGTGCACGAGGGGACATCGAGGCGAATGCGGATGGCATAAGTGTACGTCGTATTTATCTGTGATGTTTAGGTGACTTAAATGATGGGACTTCATTAATGTGATTAATGAAAGAAAAGAAACCTAAAAGATGTTGTAGAATCAAATTTTAAAATAAAAGGGTAGCTACAGTTTTGCTTTGCATAGCGGTATATATGATATACCCTGCACCTTATTCGATGAGGAAAGAGTCGAGATCCCTTCACCGGGAGTGACCTCTTTAGCGAAACTGGCAGATGCTACAACACTCAGTTTGACTTTTGACTGCTTTTGGAGTTTTGCTTTGCACAGTGATATATATAATATATCCCGCACCTTATTCGATGAGGAAAGAGCTGAGATCCCTTCACCGGGAGTGACCTCTTTAGCAAAACTAATAAAAGCCTCAAAATCACTCCATTTCAAAATTCACTAGATTCTGCAACGATATCAAGTTCATTACGCTCATGGTTTTTCTGAAAAAACCTGCGTAGCCCTCCGTCATTTCAGATAAGTACTACTTAGTATTCATGCTGCGGTAGTTTGGCCTCCGTCAAGGCGTAGTGTATGGTAGTTAACTAGTGCTTATCTGCTAGCATATGATGCGATTGGATTAGGGTATTCGTACGGCGTAGTTTGGCCTCCGTTAAGGGTCGTACGGGTGGGTTTAATTCAATCAAGAAATGACGGGTTGAACTTGACTAGCGCCCTGTGGGTAGTGTAGGGTGTTTTTCGTCACCCCATTGAGATGGGAATACGCGCGCGCTTGTCAGGCGTATACTACAGATTCCCCCTGCCTAGGGTAGGCCAGGGTTTATTGATTGTGGGGATCCAAATCTCCGGCAGCCGCGGGCTAAGCTGCCGTTGATTACCCCTCGCCTTTGGGGCGAGGGAACCTCCGATTAACGGGTTAAAATGGTCATGCGAACTCAAAGTGCAGTGTACGTGTGTTGTGTTTTGAAAGAGGGTTTGGATATATCGGGAGCCACGCAGAGTTTCTAACAGGGACAGTGTCGCGGAGTATGTGTGTGTGTAAATATGTATACATATGTGTGTGTGTGTATATATATGTATATATATATATATATATATATATATATATATATATATATATATATATATATATATAAAAGAAAGAGGGGGAAAAGGCATCCAAAGGATGCATGGGGCCAGCGCCTTGAGCGATGTGCGCTTAGGTGCTGTGCGCTCAGGCGCAAGCGCGCCACGTGTCGGCACGTGGGCGTTTTGCGCTTGAGCGCAAGCGCGGCACGTGTCGGCAGGTGGGCGCTTTGCGCTCGGGCGCAGTGCGCCTGAGCGCAAGCGCGCCACGTGTCGGCACGTGGACGCTTTGCGCTCGAGCGCAGTGCGCCTGAGCGCAAGCGCGCCACGTGTCGGCACGTGGGCGTTTTGCGCTTGAGCGCAGTGCGCCTGAACGCAAGCGCGCCACGTGTCGGCACGTGGGCGTTGTGCGCTCGAGCGCAGTGCGCCTGAACGCAAGCGCGCCACGTGTCGGCACGTGGGCGTTTTGCGCTCGAGCGCTGGGCGCTGGCGAGACAAAGGGAATTTTAGTCCCAGAACCAGAAGCTATGCTTCAGAAAGGAAATATTTATTATATATATATATATATATATATAGAGTTAAACTCCCAAAATGTTTTGGTTGATGAAAGGGGTTCTTCCTCTTCCTTCTCTGTTGGCTGGATCTTGATGATCAAGAGATGTGAGATCTAAAAATCTCTCCTTTCTGAGATCTAATGGTAGATCCAAGTTCCCCTTTGTGGGTTTTGTGGTGGAAGACTTCTTAGCTTTTGAAAAGAAAGAGTAAAACTCTTGATTTAAATTAAAAGAAATGAGAAGGTTTAGAACCTTGGAGAAGGAGCAGGAGGCACAAAAGATCTCAGATCTAAAATTTTTGTGGAGAGAATGAAAAGTATCCTTTATTCATCGTCATGTTGCCTTTTATAGGCTTACATATTTACATATAGCCCCTTGGGCTTCACAAAAATGGCATTTTGCCTATCTCATTGCTCATGTGCCATTTCATTTTTGCACATAAGCCATGGGCTTACAAAATATTGGCTTTATGCCCATTTTGCATACATTCATGTATAAAAAATTACATAAAAATTATTTATTACATGATTTTGTTGTTGGCATGGGGAGGCTGGCCGCGGGCTCGACTTGGGAATGGGCCCGCTTGACCTGGGCTTCTGCCCACCTAGCTTGGGGGTTGACCTTGACTTTGACTCGGTCAACCGGGGTGTAAATTTTTACCCCAACAAAGTGCCCCCCATCAATAAATGCACACCGCACATTTGAGTTGTGTGCATGAAATTGATGGATCTTGAAGTTGGACTTCGAGGTAGAACATCATTCCAGGGGCGGAGCATCATCCCGGAGTTCGGAGCATCTTTCCGAAGAGCGGAGCATGATTCCAGAGTTCGGAGCATCTTTCCGAAGAGCGGAGCATAATTCCAAGGATCGGAGCATCATTCCGATGAGCGGAGCATCATTCCAATTTGCGGAGCATAATTCCAAGGATCGGAGCATCATTCCGATGAGCGGAGCATGATTCCAGGGGATCGGAGCATCATTCCGAAGGGCGGAGCATCATTCCAGGGATCGGAGCATCATTCCGATGAGCAGAGCATCATTCCAAGGATCGGAGCATCATTCCGATGAGCGGAGCATCATTCCAGGATTCGGAGCATCATTACGAAGAGCGGAGCATCATTCCAGGGGTTCGTAGCATCATTCCGAAGAGCGGAGCATGATTCTAGGGGTTCGGAGCATCATTCCGAAGGGTGGAGCATGATTCCAAGGGTCGGAGCATCATTCCGAAGAGCGGAGCATGATTCCAGGGGTTCGGAGCATCATTCCAGGATTCGGAGCATCATTCCGAAGAGCGGAGCATGATTCCAGGGGTTCGGAGCATCATTCCGAAGGGTGGAGCATGATTCCAAGGGTCGGAGCATCATTCCGAAGAGCGGAGCATGATTCCAAGGATCAGAGCATCATTCCGATGAGCGGAGCATAATTCCAGGATTCAGAGCATCATTCCGATTTGCGGAGCATAATTCCAGGATTCGGAGCATCATTCCGAAGGGTGACAGACATTCTAACCGAAGCATAATTTCGTTGCGGAGGTTGATTCCCAGGCGAAGCATAATTCCGGCAGAGAAGGCAAATACTCCGAGGCGAAGCATGATTTCGACATGGGGTACATTCTGAGACGGAGCATGATTCCGGCGCAGAGCTTGTCGGTTGACTTGATTCCAAGGCGAAGCATAATTTCGACAGGGAAGGAAGGTACACCGAGGCGAAGCATCATTTTGACACGGGGTGCACATTCTGAGACGAAGCTTGATTCCGACGCAGAGCTGGTTGGTTGATTTGATTCCGAGGCGGAGCATAATTCCGGCAGGGAAGGTAGATATCCCAAAGCGAAGCATGATTTCGACACGGGGTACACTCTGAGACGAAGTATGGTTCCGACGCAGAGCTTGTTGGTTGATTTGATTCCGAGGCGGAGCATAATTCCGGCAGGGAAGGTAGATATCCCGAGGCGAAGCATGATTTCGACACGGGGTAAATTCTGGGACGGAGCATGATTCCGCCGTAGAGGTTGTTGGTTTGATTTGATTTCGGTTGACATCAGGGTTGCTACACTGGGATATGGTACCAGGAGCGAATCATCATTTGTCATGAGAGGATTTGGGGATTGGTTTTTTTTGTTTGGCATCAACATCGCTACACTGGAATATGATACCAGGAGCGAATCATCATTTGTGTTTGCTTATTAGGAAACGATGGCTTAGAAGACAGGTTTTAGGTCCCTATCGCCTAAGACTTTTCAACTTTGTGAGCCGTAAGGGTCTCACAAAGCATTTTCTCCCTACAGGTCGTAAGGATCCCGTAAGTGCATTTTCTCCTTGGGAGTCGTGGGGACTCCTAAGTGTGTTGCTCCTTTGTGAGTCGTAAGGATCTCACGCGGGAATTTTCTCCTCACAAAGTCGAGAGGACCTTGTGAGTGCATTTCATCTCTTTCTCACGAGTTTGCGCCCTTTCGGGTTTTCACAAACTCGCCGGCAGTCCTGCTGTTTTTACTCACGGAGCCTTTTCGGGTTTTCATCCATGCCCATCTTGCTTGTGGACATACCTTTTTTTTATTTTATTATTTTTTTTGGAGAGATTGGGATTGTTTTACGCCCGTGGATTGTATACGGTTTTGCAGGATGTATGATCCAGACCGTAGGGCCATAAAAAATTTTGGGACTTTGTTGGCGTCTACATCGCTGCACTGGAATATGGTACCAGGAGCGACTCATCATTCGCCGTTGGGGTATGGGATTTGGAATTTTGTTGGCGTCTGCATCGCTGCACTAGAATATGGTACCAGGAGCGACTCATCATTCGCCGTTGGGGTATGGGATTTGGAATTTGGTTGGCGTCTGCATCGCTATACTGGAATATGGTACCAGGAGCGACTCATCATTCGCCACTTGGGGTATGGGATTTGGAATTTGGTTGGCGTCTGCATCGCTGCACTGGAATATGGTACCAAGAGCGACTCATCATTCGCCACTTGGGGTATGGTATTGGAATTTGGTTGGCGTCTGCATCGCTGCACTGGAATATGGTACCAGGAGCGACTCATCATTCGCCACTTGGGGTATGAGATTTGGAATTTGGTTGGCGTCTGCATCGCTATACTGGAATATGGTACCAGGAGCGACTCATCATTCGCCACTTAGGGTATGGGATTTGGAATTTGGTTGGCATCTGCATCGCTGCACTGGAATATGGTACGAGGAGCGACTCATCATTCGCCGTTGGGGTATGGGATTTAGAATTTGGTTGGTGTCTGCATCGCTATACTGGAATATGGTACCAGGAGCGACTCATCATTCGCCACTTGGGGTATGGGATTTGGAATTTAGTTGGCGTCTGCATCGCTATACTGGAATATGGTACCAGGAGCGACTCAGCATTCGCCACTTGAGGATTGTGGAGCGATAGCTTAGGAGACAGGTTTAGATCCCTATCGCCTAAGGCTTTTCAATTTTATGGGGCGTGAGGGTCCCATAAAAGCATTTTCTCCCTGCGAGTCATAAGGATCCCGCAGGTGTATTTTCTCCTTAGGAGTCGTGAGGACTCCTAAGTGTGTTTGTCCTTTGTGAGTCGTAAGGATCCCACAAAGGTTTGTTCTCCTCATGTATCGTGAGGACACATGAGTGGGTCCTCTCAATGGAACATAATTCCAAAGACGGAGACCAGCCGCGTAACTGGTGATTACGGTGGGGCATGGGTATGATGAGAATTATTTGAGCCCGTGGATTGTATACGGCAGTCAATTTGGGGACTGGCCGTAGGGCCGGGAGAATTTTGAGAAATTGGATTTTGGTTGGCGTCTGCATCGTTGCACTGGAATATGGTACCAGGAGCGACTCATCATTCGCCGTTGTTTCTTTTTTGTTTTGTTTTTGTTTTTGTTGTTTTTTTTACCGCGATTGCTCTATCATTTCAGCTTTTCTTATCGCGAAGATCGCGATTGCCCCATCATTTCGGCTTTTATTCGCGGTTGCCCCATCATTTCGGCTTTATTTCATCTTTATTTTACTCGCTGATTTTTATTGCGAGTTGCCCCATCATTTCGGCTTTTCTTTAATTTTCTTTTATTTACACACATTTTTTTTATTTACATTTTTTTTACATTCCCAGTTTAATGACTTAGAGGTCGATTGTTCCCAGTTTAATGACGTGGCGGTCGATTGTTCCCAGTTTAATGACGTGGTGGTCGACTGTTCCCAGTTTAATGACGTGGTGGTCGACTGTTCCCAGTTTAATGACATGGTGGTCGACTGTTTTCAGAGAAAGGCAGATGTCTGAGAGAATCGGTTTCACGAAGAACTTCGGTCTCCATTTGTATGAAATTGGCGGTTGCAGCTTGACTGTTTGTTAACACGCCTTTGAATAGTTCTATCTCTCCTGACTTGTATTGCTTTTCGACCCAATCTTTGAAGACGAAGCAGTCCTCAATGGCATTACCTATCACTCTGTGATAGGGGCAGTATTTGGGGTCGTCGGTCCTATTCGCTTCCTGCGATCTTTTTGACTCTGGCAGTTGTAGACCGTTCTTCAGGGCGTCTTTGAATATTTTACGGATTTTGTCCCTTCTGAAGGAATAGACCTTATCCAGCTTCTCTTTCAGTGGAGATTCTCCTCCCTCTCCGAACATTGGCTTCCGAGGCTGGTTGGCGCTAGGTCCGCTCATCCCTTGTTTATTTCGGTTAGCTGAAGTGTTGAAAGATTCAGAATCATCGGAGTTTCCGCCTTTGCGATTATCGTCCTTCCGGTTTCTCCAGGACCTATTGTTATTTTGAGAATCCGAGGAGGACTCCTGTTTTGAGCGCTCCAGCATCTGGACTTTCCTGGTCAGCTCTTGGAATGTTTGAGACCCGCGGTGCATAAAAACGGGGCCATCCAATTGTTGAGATTTCCGACAAGGAGACTGACAGATTGGTCCTGCTCTATCGGCGGTTCGCATTTGATGGAGAGATTGCGCCATCGGGTTATAAAATCCGTGCTGCTTTCGTTGTTCTTGGGCTTGGTCCTTACGAGCTCGGCAATGGTGATCTTATCGCTGACGCTCATGAACCTTTGTCGAAACAAAGATTCCATTTGGACGAAAGTATTAATGGAGCCATCCGGTATGCTCGGGTACCAGTCGAAAGCATCATCGGTCAAGCTATTAACGAACTGGCGGAGGAGAAGCGCATCGTTGCCCCCAGTATTCCCGCATGAGGCTTTGAAGTGGGCGATGTGTTGATTCGCATTTCCCGTCCCATCGAATCTTCCGAATTTGGGGATGACATAGCCGCTAGGAAATTCTACTAGATCATATTGAGCAGGATATGGTCTCCCGCTACTGCTATCATCTTTTTGCGCTTCGGCTTCGGCCACCAATGTTTTGACTTTGCTGGCAACCAAATCCATGATTTGATCTTGAGTTAGCGGGCTACTGTCATCGGTAGCCAAGACATTTCCCGAGATAGGATGCGACTGATTTTCGTGCGGTTCGCCCACTTTTGGATTTGAGGGAATAGGCGTTGGCTGCGTTGAGACACCATTTCCCGGTTCACGAGCAGAGCCCTGCGCTTGATTGGGCGGCTGGGAGGCAAGTTGGGCTGTGAGTTGTAAGATGACGTTTGTCAAGTCGTCGATCTTTGAGTAGAGCTTGGCCATCTCCTTGTCTTTGCTTCTAAGCTGTTTTCGGAGCTCTTGGAGAAGTTGCTGCTCTGCGTTCTTGGGATGGAAGATTGGCTCATCTTCGCTTTCCGAGCCCGACTCCTCATGGACCGAAGGGTCTTTCCGCCTATCGTCCTCATCAAGAAGGTTTTCATCACCCAGCAGAGGCGGCTGTTCTTGGGAAGCGGCCACCACATTCAAGCCAAATTGGGTTTGAGATGTGGTAGCCCCGTCCTTGCTCTTGCTGCGCGTGCCCACCGTGTAGACAGTGTGGACCACATACCCAGCCATTTCCTCATCTTCGGCGGGGTAACCCTGTTCTTCGAACCTCATGAGGTTCAGCCTGGCGGGAGCCCTAGCCCTTTTTTGGCTCTATATCTGAGCCTTTTCTCCCTCAGCTTCTCGATTTTGAAGGCTTGGCGGGCATCCGCTGCCCGGGAAGCCATTGTGAGTCGATCAGTGGGGAGCTTAGAGAAGACACCCGATCGAGCATTTGTCAGGGGCGCCGCTGGAGCTTGCTCGGGACGTGTTGTAGCTTTGTTGGTGTTGATGGCCTTGCCCCCAGCTGGGGCCAAGGAAAGTCGTTCAGATACCGACTTGCGTTTGGGTTGGGGCGCCCTTGAGATCACCACATTTGGTCTCCTGCCTTTCGAGACCGGTTTGTTTGCCACCGGGGCTTGAGGAGCTGGGATGGCGCCAACTGGCATGAACATAATAGAGCCGAATGGTAGCAGCGGCTCCTCCCATTGTCGCCCGAGACTGGCCGGATGGACCGTCCTAGAGTCTATCCTCATCGTGTAAGAGACGGGAGCTGAGTTCATCATCGAAGACATCGTCGGAAGGTGATTGCTTGAAAATTTGCATGAAAAAGCATTATTTTTAGTATAAATACAGGTATGTATATTGATTGAGTTCGCATGAACGCTTAACCCGAAATATGGGAGGAGAGATTGGTCCCACCGGGCGTGCCAAAATCTGTAGGGTGTTTTTCGTCACCCCATTGAGATGGGAATACGCGCGCGCTTGTCAGGCGTATACTACAGATTCCCCCTGCCTAGGGTAGGCCGGGGTTTATTGATTGTGGGGATCCAAATCTCCGGCAGCCGTGGACTAAGCTGCCGTTGATTACCCCTCGCTTTTGGGGCGAGGGAACCTCCGATTAACGGGTTAAAATGGTCATGCGAACTCAATGTGCAGTGTACGTGTGTTGTGTTTTGAAAGGGGGGTTTGGATATATCGGGAGCCACACAGAGTTTTTACGGGGGTCCCCCTTGCGGGGTGCGGGGTAGCGCCCCGTTAGAAATTTTTTCTAATAGGGACAGTGTCGCGGAGTATGTGTGTGTGTAAATATGTATACATATGTGTGTGTATATATATGTATATATGTATATATAAAAGAAAGAGGGGGAAAAGGAATCCAAAGGATGCGTGGGGCCAGCGCCTTGAGCGATGTGCGCTTAGGTGTTGTGCGCTCAGGCGCAAGCGCGCCACGTGTCTGCACGTGGGTGTTTTGCGCTTGAGCGCAAGCGCGCCACGTGTCGGCAGGTGGGCGCTTTGCGCTCGAGCGCAGTGCGCCTGAGCGCAAGCGCGCCACGTGTCGGCACGTGGGCGCTTTGCGCTCGAGCGCAGTGCGCCTGAGCGCAAGCGCGCCACGTGTCGGCACGTGGGCGTTTTGCGCTCGAGCACAGTGCGCCTGAACGCAAGCGCGCCACGTGTCGGCACGTGGGCGTTTTGCGCTCGAGCGCTGGGCGCTGGCGAGAAAAAGGGACTTTTAGTCCCAGAACCAAAAGCTATGCTTCAGAAAGGAAATATTTATTATATATATATATGTAAATATATGGAGTTAAACTCCCAAAATGTTTTGGTTGATGAAAGGGGTTCTTCCTCTTCCTTCTCTGTTGGCTGGATCTTGATGATCAAGAGATGTGAGATCTAAAAATCTCTCCTTTCTGAGATCTAATGGTAGATCCAAGTTCCCCTTTGTGGGTTTTGTGGTGGAAGACTTCTTAGTTTTTGAAAAGAAAGAGTAAAACTCTTGATTTAATCCAAAAGAAATGAGAAGGTTTAGAACCTTGGAGAAGGAGCAGGAGGCATAAAAGATCTCAGATCTAAAATTTTTGTGGAGAGAATGAAAAGTATCCTTTATTCATCATCATGTTGCCTTTTTTAGGCTTACATTGTAACATTTCGAAATAATAAAAATATTATTTTTGGGAAATTTATAATTTAATATTATTTTATTGGATATTTTAATATTTTGGTATTATTAAATATAAATAAATGGAGAAAAAAATTATGGAAAATTCAAAAATAGGGTAAATTAGAGAATTATGCCATTTCTAAGTTTAATTGATTAGTTATATGCTAAATTAGTGCTAATCGCGATTAAAAATCGCTAATCGGTTTTTTTGTATTTTTGGGCAAAACATGCACATATCACTTTTTCACACTTGTGATACATTTTATTTCCATGGTTGTTTTGGGGTTACTATTTGGGTGAGAAGGGTTTTTAAAGAAAAGAAAATAAGGAAAAGAATAAAGAATTGGTAGTGGGTGAGAGAGAGAGGTATGGGCTTCATTTGACTTGAACACTTAGCCATTTTCCTTCATCCCCTCACACATCTCTCTCCCTCTTCAGCCCATGGCTGCAGCTGCTGCTTCCTCACCCTTCCTCCACCTTCAAACCCTCAAATCTTCTCAAAAACTACACCAAAACCACACATCCATTTCATTAAAAATGTGCACAATCCCTAGATCTACACTTGGAGCTAAAGAAGTAGGGATTTTGGCCACTAGGGGCAACTCAAGAAAATTCTTGAGTTGCCAAATGAGGTAATTTCTGGATCATTAGCTTAATTCTAGCATTCCCTATACCCCAATGTTGTTATTGAACCGATATTGTTTGATATTGTGGACTTGTGGATAACCTAGTTAGGGTTGTGATGAATTATGGGTTGTAATATGAAATTGAGGTCAGTAGAGGTTCTACCATCACCCTAGTGTATGATTTGGAACCCAAAACTTGAAGCTTAAACCAGAATACGGATTTTAGAAACCGATATCGGGGAAATTATGAAATCTGTGTAGTGTTTTTGGAATCTGCTATCACCCGAGGTATCCTAAAATAAAGTTGAGTGGACAGTGACATGTGCAGGCACCCAGGAAGCTACCACCAAGACCCCAGCCCCTAACTCCTTTTCCCGGCCGCAAATTTTCCCCTTTAGGCCGCAATTTGCGGCCTGGACCCCACCATTTTGGCTCGTTTTGGTTGTGGTGTTTCCTTATCTGTAGATTAGGCCTCTGGTATACATAGAATTGTCTAATTGGACCTAGGGTGAAATCTGGGACATATTTCCTAAGTTGCTGTTTTGGATTTGTGTTTCCGTATTCCGTATTGTTAATTCTGCAATTGTGTATTGTGTTTTGCCTCGACTATTTGGCGTTTATACGACGATATAGAGGATTTATTGATGGTTTTGAAGGCGTGCCATAGGTTCTAACCTATAGGCCCCTTATCGTATCGTTTTGGGTTTCGTGTGCCGTTTAGCTTTGATTTGGTTTTAATACGCATATACGATACGTTGATGTGTAGGTACCCCATGAAGACTTCGGGACGACAAGCAATGCGCGTGGTGACGTCGACAAATGAAGACGCAAGGTGAGTAGATTATATCTACAGGGGGAAGTCGGGGGATGACGTATAGCACCCCCACAGTCCGTAGTTGATATACTATATATGATAGTTACAGTGTGTCATGGATATTGTGTTAAGTGTTTTATGGATAGTTTAGGCTTAGAAGTAAACTAGTGTAGTTCATAGCCACGAACCCTAGAATAGGTTTACACCCACACGCACATCCTTGTATATTCACTATACTTACACGGTGTTGATGATGATATTGGATGACATTTGGAGATGAGTCGATGATATTGGGCTTTGTGCCGCGAGATCGGAGATGTGATATGATTCGTATTTGGGATACGACATGTGATTCTTGCGGGCTTGGGATGTGTGTTTACCCAGGCATTCATACTTAGTAGATGGTATCAGTTGTACTAGACTTAGATCAGTACCCCAGAGTATGTGAGATAATGATGGGGATACCTGATAATTGTTGAGAGGAATAAGAATATTGACCGTACCTAGTTAATGGGATGTCGTACGACGACTTACCGTACGAGCCTATATTGATGATTGATCCGTACTTATGACATGAGGATTGGCATATGATATACTGTATCGTACGCGATACTATTGAGGCGGGATCACCGACTATTATATATATATCGACTCAGACTTAGGTGGTGTCCTTACCCCTCCTGATTTACTTGATATTTAGATCTGTAGTTGCACAGTAGATGTTAGACTAGACCCGAGTCATTCTTTTTCAAATGGTATAACCGCATGACATGTACATATGGGTGTAGATTCTTTACTGTTACGTCGATTATTCAATGTTCGCATATTTCCGCTATTCACATTGCTTGCATATGTTTACTGCTATATTACTATTATGTTGATAGGACACTAGCACCATTATCGATGATGCGTATGTTCCACGTACACTTGCTTGCCGGCTCACACACTTCTTCATCGATAATTGCCATGTCACTACGCAGTAGCATTATTGCATCAGGATATGACCTTGTATGCGCATACTATTATTTCCATG
Source organism: Agapanthus africanus (assembly GCA_030015575.1). NCBI lineage: Eukaryota > Viridiplantae > Streptophyta > Magnoliopsida > Asparagales > Amaryllidaceae > Agapanthus > Agapanthus africanus. Next base: position 16,834,414 of record JASDDO010000014.1, read on the forward strand.
TTGCATGATATAGTGTTATACTTGCACTTCATTTAGATGACGCATACCCATACTTATACACATATATCGACAATTATTCATTTACCAATTATTCTACGGCTCGCATTGCATTGCATGCTCATATGTTAATGATTCATATTCCTTGTGCACATGCCTTTACATCGTTGCAGGCTTATATTAGTGTTCTTGTTGCATGTATTATAATTCATGGATTTCGCACTGTGATATGGTTACATATGATGATTCTAGATTGTTTTACTCCTGCGTATATATATCAGTGGTATGGGACGCTGATATATATATGTATACCCCTAGAGTATATATATATTAGTGGTATGGGACGCTGATATATATATACGCACACTTAAATATATCATCACGATGATCTATGCAAATTTACATATGCATTATGAGAGGAGCCTATGAGCTCGGAGCCTATGAGCTCGATAGGAGAGGAGCCTATGAGCTCGGAGTCTATGAGCTCGATGGAGAGGAGCCTATGAGCTCGGAGCCTATGAGCTCGATTGGAGAGGAGCCTATGTGCTCGGGGACTTTATGGTCGATGGTATATTATATCTCCCCTACCCCACACTTATTGTATATGCATTGCATCACATATTAGTAGTACCTGACAGAGTACCTTCATGAATGTTGCATACATGTCGGATACATGATATATGCGTTTCATTGATATTGAGATATATAGTTTGTGTCAATGCTCGACATTGATTTCCTGATAATTTCATTCACGATATCTCCTGTTTTCATTTTACCGCATACTTACATCATATTTGTGATATATTGTTACGTGAGGCACTGGTACGAGTACTTGGCACTACACTTATGTTCAGATGTTACATTGCCACTTTACTATGCTTCGAACTTATTCATTTGAGTTTTATATTATATACTGATCGTATTGACCTAGGATTATGTCTTGCATTCGATTTCTGCTTGTAGATATTTTCTATTCACGAGTTGGCAACTCACCCCCGTTGTGCCACAGTTCTTGCAGGGCTTGCCGTACAGGTTCCATAGCGGCACTTCTGGCACACTGCTTTCCTTTGCGGGTGATTTGCTTGGCAGTTCTTGCAGGGTTTGCCGTACAGGTTCCGTAGCGGCATTTCTGGCACACTGCTTCTATATGGGGGACTTGCTTGGGTAGGTGGGTCTTTTGTATCAGGACCACCCTTGTTGTACTTGTATTATTCTTTGTATCTAGAAATTCCATCAACCAAAGACTTGTATATTGTTTCAGACTCAGACACTAGTGATGTATTATTTCGACCTTAGAGTCGCGCTTAGTAGTGTTGCAGTTTTCATGCTTATCTGGGTTTCTTTTAAATTTTGATCCTCGCCATTCGGCGTTGTATAGTGTATTGCTTGTTGTTTATTTATCCTTAAAATGGTCTTAGGTTTCTGGGCTTTTGGCTTACTTGGACCAGATGGAGTCCTATAGACTTCATATGGTTCAAGGGCCAGTCACGTGCTCTTTTGGGTCGTGACATACATATTTACATATAGCCCCTTGGGCTTCACAAAAATGACATTTTGCCTATCCCATGGCTCATGTGCCATTTCATTTTTGCACATAAGCCATGGGCTTACAAAATATTGGCTTTATGCCCATTTTGCATACATTCATGTATAAAAAATTACATAAAAATTATTTATTACATGATTTTGTTGTTGGCATGGGAAGGCTGGCCGCGGGCTCGACTTGGGCATGGGCCCGCTTGACCTGGGCTTCTGCCCACCTAGCTTGGAGGTTAACCTTGACTTTGACTCGGTCAACCGGGGTGTAAATTTTTACCCCAACAGGTAGTTTGGCCTCCGTCAAGGTCATGGGACGCTAGGGACAAAAGCTTTATCGGGAATTTCAAGTGTTGAAATTTGCAATGAGATTGCATACCTTCTATGAGATAGTTGGATCCCGATACCCACTGCGAGTAATTGTTACTCCTGGGAGAGTTTTACACAGGACAATTAGCCGATCAAGTAGGTGTCTAGAAAGGTGACGGGGTTACGCCTTTGGGAAAACGAGGTTTACTTTAATTAGGTCCGTGCGAAAGCACGGGGAACCTCCCTCAAAGTACCGACACTGGCCTGGCTGAAAGATCGGCGAAGTTGTAGGGTGTAATTAATCCCGACTAATCTTTCCTTTTAGGGTTTGAAGGAAGATTTGATAAAAACCAGTGGGAGCCATCCTGATTAGATAAGATAATAACCAATTTGATCTTGCAAGAGCATACGCTAAAGTGTTTTCTTCTCTCTCTCTCTCCAGGTAGCGACCATGTCATGCCTTAATCAAGATAATAATATGGATGTATTGACCGAACCCGCATGTTATACTGTGCAGGGGAACGTTGAACCCGTTCTATCTTATAAGTGTTATAAGACTGAACAGGAAACGGGAGAATATCTAGATTCTCACGCCGCCCAAACGGAGAACATGCATGTTGATGCACCTTCTTCGGGTGTGTTTGTCATTGAGAACCGTTTTTCAGTTCACCCTACGTCCTGAGTATTAGATACCGGATCATGATCCCAAATATATAAACAGTTACATGGGCTACGGAAAGGTAGAGAACTGGGAAAAGGTGATCATTCCGTTCAAGTAGGGAATGGTGCAAGTATTGCAGCCAAAGCAGTTGGCGAATATCACCTAGTATTACCAAGTGGTGATACAATGATTCTAAATGAGTGCTATTATATACCGAACATGATGTGCAACATTATATCAGTTTCTTTATTAAGTAAAGAAGGATATAATTTTGTAGTAAAGGATAATGTTATGAACATATTCCTAGATCAAAAGTTGATTGCATCAGGCTCGTTACATAATGGCATATTCATTCTAAATCAAAATACAGTCCTCAATATACAAAACACAAACAAGAGGAAAAGTTCAGAAATGAACGAATCCTTCTTGTGGCATTGTAGACTTGGTCATATCAATGCGACACGACTGGCTAAGTTACATAAAGATGGATATTTGAATTCGTTCAAATTATCATCTTATGATACTTGCCATTCATGTCTCAAAGGCAAGATGACCAAAACTCCGTTTACGGGACACGGAGAAAGAGTTACGGAACTCTTGGGACTGGTGGATAGCGATGTATGCGGTCCCATGTCTACACATGCCAGGGATGGTTCTTCCTACTTCATTACATTCACTGACGATCTCTCAAGATTCGGATATGTGTTCCTAATGAAACACAAGTCTGAAGCTTTTGAGAAATTCAGAGAATATAAAAACGAAGTAGAAAACCAAACGGGCAAAAGTATTAAGATCCTTCGATCTGATCGAGGAGGAGAATACTTAAGCAATGAATTCAGAGATTATCTAAAAGAGAATGGGATTCTCTCTCAGCTTACTCCTCCTTATACACCACAGCACAACGGTGTATCGGAGTGGAGAAATCGCACCCTATTAGATATGGTGCGCTCTATGATGAGTGCAGCTGAGTTACCTATTTCCTTCTGGGGATATGCACTGGAGACAGCTGCATACCTATTGAATAGAGTTCCAACCAAATCAGTGCCTACCACTCCATATGAGATATGGAATGGTAAGAGACCATGTCTTAATTTTATTCAGATATGAGGTTGTCCGGCCTATGTTAAAACACAAAATCCGGACAAGCTCGAGGCAAGGTCTGTTCTATGTAAGTTTGTTGGATATCCCAAACATTCGCGAGGGTATATCTTCTACCACTCCGAGGAACAAAAAGTGTTTGTTTCTCGACATGCCACTTTCTTAGAAAAAGGTTTTCTTATGAAACAGACAAGTGGCATTGAGGTAGAACTGGAAGAGGTTCCAGCAACACAAACTATAACAGAAAACTTGGTAGAACCAGAGGATTCAGTAGTACCCGACGAACCCCAGCCTCTCCGCCGATCTAGTAGGGTTTCTCGTCCACCTGAGAGATACTACGGTTTTCTCATTGACGGTGGGAGCGAGGATTGCATCATGGAGGATGATGACCCAACTAGTTTCGAGCAGGCCATCACGAGTAGAGACTCAGTGAAATGGCTGGATGCAATGCGGTCCGAGATGGAATCCATGTACACCAACAAAGTATGGACTTTGGAAGATGCTGCTGAAGGGGTAAAACCCATTGGGAGCAAGTGGATCTTCAAGAAAAAACTTGGTGTAGATGCGAAAGTGGAGACTTTCAAAGCTAGACTTGTTGCAAAGGGTTTTCGTCAAAGACCAGGTATGGACTATGATGAAACCTTTTCTCCAGTGGCTATGCTTAAATCCATCCGGATCATGCTTGCCATCGCTGCATATCATGATTACGAAATCTGGCAAATGGATGTTAAGACCGCCTTTCTAAACGGTGATTTAGAAGAGTGCGTGTACATGACTCAGCCAGAGGGCTTCGTAGATAGTGGGAGCAGCGGGAAGGTGTGCAAGCTGCTTAAATCCATTTATGGATTAAAGCAAGCATCGCGGAGTTGGAACATCTGCTTTGACATTGTTATCAAAGAGTTTGATTTCGTCAAAAACGTAGATGAACCTTGTATCTACAAGAAGGTGGCAGAGAGTAAGGTTGTCTTCCTCGTATTGTACGTGGACGACATACTCTTGATAGGAAATGACATTCCTATGCTGCAATCGGTCAAGCTCTTCTTATCACAAAGATTCTCAATGAAAGATCTTGGTGATGCCTCCTGCATATTGGGAATCAGGATCTATAGAGATAGATCCAAACGGATATTGGGATTGTCCCAATCCAGGTACATTGACACCATACTAAAGAGGTTTAGTATGGAAGAATCCAAGCGTGGGAACTTACCCACGATCTCTGGAGTCACTCTCTCCAAATAGATGTCTCCCAAGAATGATTTGGAGAGAGCTTGCATGCAAGGGATACCCTATGCTTCGGCTGTAGGCTCTATCATGTACGCGATGTTATGTACCAGACCCGATGTAGCATACTCACTAAGTGTAGTGAGTAGGTATCAAGCTGATCCTGGAAAGAGTCACTGGACAGCTGTGAAGAGCATTCTCAAGTACTTGCGAAGGACTAAAGGGATGCTCTTGGTGTATGGTAACGGAGAACTCCAAGTGGAGTCCTTTACCGATTCGAGCTTCCAGAGTGAGAAGGACGACTCTAAGTCGCAGTCGGGATTTGTCTTTACCCTTTACGGAGGGGCGGTTAGCTGGAAGAGTTCCAAGCAGGAAACCGTGGCAGACTCGACGATGGAGGCTGAATACATCGCTGCCAACGATGCTGCCAAAGAGGCTGTCTGGATCAAGAAGTTCATTACTGAACTTGGAGTGGTTCCATCCATTGAACATCCAATACCTTTGTATTGCGATAACAATGGAGCAGTGGCTTTGGCCAAGAAACCCAGGTCCCATCAGCGATCCAGGCATATTCTGAGGCGGTATCACCTGATCCGGGAGATAGTTGATCGCCGGGAGATCGAGGTCAGGAGGGTTGACACGAAGAATAACACAGCGGATCCACTCACGAAGGCCATTCCCCAGATACAGTTTGAGAGACTCTTCGGGATGCTCGGTATGCGATACTACAGCAGCTGGCCCTAGTGCAAGTGGGAGATTGTTAGTTGTATGTATGCCCTAGAGGCCAGTATTGTACAGATGATGTATATTATATTGGATGCTTGGACATATATAGAGATGACTTTCTTGCTTGATATGATAGTATGCTATCTGGTTGCTCTTTATCTTAACATGTATTCTCGTCTCTTTATACTGTCTTATGGTTACATGTTGGTAAAGCCCTTAGGATGTGTACTTGACTACCTGGACTATGATACGGATCATACTAGTGGGGACATGGTAGTCCATAAGTACATCCTTCAAGGTCCCTAGTCGTAGGTGTATCGAGACAGGGCATCGATATACCAGTGTAGACTAGCGTATACGCTTCTCGACCCATGAGATGGGCGATGGATGATCCCATATCCATTAGTGTTTGACATCAGAGATGGTATACGGGTGCTCAGTGGAGACTGGGTACACTGGACGGACTCGCCGAGAACTCCCAGAATACCTCACGTCAGATGGCAATTCTCAGGTGACACTTATGCAGGTTAGTCTGTAGACCCGAGATCGTCATAGAGTCTTGTGTGATTCTCACTGTGCTTTGATTTCCACCTTACCACGTCCATGAGGGCATGCAAAACGGTGGTTTTTGGGTACAGTCCCGAGTCACATGGAGGCAATGAGCGATAGGAGGGGTTTCGTCTCTCCCGGTATTGGGGGTTGATGTTGCGCTATGCTCGATTGGCCGTAACAGGGAAGTCCCTGGCCAGGGCTGATTCAGAAATTTGCTGGTAAGTGTTACCGGTAGTTTCTCGACCCGTTATGAGCCTCACATCGGTATGACTTATCGGTTATTGGGGTCTGACGTTTACCACCCCTAGACTTGATATGCGACATATCAGACGAGGAGACCGGACTGCACGGCAGTGTTGCCAGTTGGCTCGACGGGAGTTGTAGCAGGTTCGCTTGTTCTCTTCTGATCGCTCAATACCCGGGTGGCCGTTACGTTTAGCTGACCGCTTGCGGCTTGGGGGTGCTTGATATGATCATCACCCACTGCCGGCATATTGATGAGTCTTAGAGTCCCACAATAGAGTTTCTTAGTCCAGGTGAAACATTGTGGTGCGCGTATACGATATGCGCATGGACCCGATTAAAATGCGCGTATAGGATACTGTATATTGATCAGGCGTCTTGCTTATGGTGGGGTCATAGGTGATATGGCCGGATTGATAAATCAAGTGTTGATTTATCATTTAACCATTAGTTTCTCACTTGAAATCCTTTCTTGAGTTTGATGGATGTATGCATGCATGTTTGCCTTCTTTATAGATTCATGCACATGTGGATGTACATACACACATACATACATACATACATCCTTCATGGTTGTACATACACGAAAATGGTGGCAATATAAGACTCACACCATGGTTTTATATATGGATTTTATTGCATTTGATTTAAAACAAAAAGGAAAAAGGAAAATGGTTATCATTGATTTGTTTCTACACTCTTCTTTTGACCTAACCATCCTCACCCACCTTTTAACCTTGGGTAAACTTTCCTTTTGTGCTTTAACTCAAGTTCAATAAGATATTCATTGTTTAACCATGGCTTGAGATGAGAACAAAAAAATATATATACATATATTTTCATTTTTCTTAACAAGGGTTATTCTTTTCACTCTTGTAAAAGATATAGCCATCATCTTCTTCTTCCTCTCTCATTTTGCTCTCTAGATTTTTGTAGTGAGCAATATACTCATCCAGAAAGGATTTTGAAGTGAGAAAGAGAACCACAACACCATTCTACAGCCCACTTGTTTGGAGTGTTAGCTTCATTTCATTCTCTTGATCGGGTGAAGTTGCAAGTCTGGACAAAGCGGATTCCGGGTGGATCATCGGTGACCTAGAGGAGTTCTAGCGGAGCTTTTCCAAACCCCAAGTAGCCGAGGAGTCTAGCGTAGGGAGCTACAAAGGTTGTACTCTCAAAACCCTAGCTTTTCTTGCTTATGTTGATGTGCAAGTTTTTGAAACCCTAATTTTCTAGGAACGATTCAATGATCGTTAACTTAGCACCCTACAAAATTCCATCTTTGGTACATGTGATGCTTCCAATCCCTTCATGAGGTGCTAGGCTAACCCAACAGCCCTCGATAAAACTCGTCTCATGACGCAGCAAAACTTGGAGGCTTACAAAGCAAAAATGACATGCTCATACGAGAGATTGACTAGGCTGAGAACATTTCACCAAGGCGAACTTGTACTAGTGGTCAAGAGACCTATGATCCCTAATCGTGCCAAACAGGGGAAATTCGAGCCGAACTATGAGGGCCCATACATCATAGACAAAGTCTACCAAGGAGGGGCATGTCTACTCATAGACATGCATGGTGAAAGACCCTTCAGGCTAATAAACAGCCGGTTCCTGAAAAAGTACTACGCCTGACAAGTCACAGCCTAGGTCAACGATAGATGACGACACCTATGTCCGCTCGCTATCTTCCCAAGACCAAACTCTATAAGTAGTATCCAGCGAAACTTTGCCTTAAAATCGCTACGGACCGAAACGTCCCTAAACTAACAATGGACCATAATGTCCTAAAACTAGCTATGGACCGAAATGTCCTAAAACTAACTACTGACTGAAACGTCTTTAAACTACTACAAACCCGCAGCATCCTTGGGCTGACACGTAAAAAAACGGTACGTCTACAAGCAAAATGGGCACAGAGAGACTGGCTTCCTCCTTTCATAGAGAGTATTGCTTGATAAAAACCCGAAAGGGCTCCGTGAGTAAAAACAGCAGGGCTACCGGCGAGTTTGTGAAAACCCAAAAGGGCGCAGACTTGTAAAAAAAATGGTACGTCCACAAGCAAAATAGGCACGGATGAAAATCCGAAAGGGCTCCGTGAGTAAAAACAGCAGGGCTACCGGCGAGTTTGTGAAAACCCGAAAGGGCGCAATCTCGTTAAAAGACACTTGTAAAGTCCTCTCGACCTTGTAAGGAGAAGACTACCTGCGTGAGATCCTTACGACTCACAAAGGAGCAACACAGTTAGGGATCCCCACAATTCCTAAGGAGAAATTACACTAACGAGATCCTCACGACTCGTAAGGAGAACCCTCTTATGAGACCCTCATGGCTCATAAGATTCAAAAGCCTTAAGCTACAGGGATCTGAACCTGTTCTTAAGCCATTACATTTCCCAGTTTGCCCTACAAGTGGTTCAATACTGACCCTTGTATACAATCCTTGGGCACAAATAATCATTTCCTTGCCGAGTCCCACCAACGACAAGGAATGCCCTCATTTGATGAACAAACACTTGTAGGTCCTCTCGATTTACAAGGAGAAAACACTCTTGCAGGATCCTTACGACTTGCAAAAGAACATACACTTAGGAATCCTCACGATTCCTAAGGAGAAAAGATACCTACGAGATCCTCACGACTCGTAGGGAGAAACACCTTTATGAGACCCTTACGGCTCATGAAGTCAAAAGCCTTAGTCGACAGGATCTTAACCCTATTTGCTAAGCCACCTTTGTTCGAACCGACAAAGGTAGATGATGATTCGCTCCTGGCAATATTCCAGTTGTAGCGATGATGATGCTTAAATCAGTATCAAATTCCAAGTCCTTTCATGGAAAATGATGATTCGCTCCTGGCAACATTCCAGTCGCAGCGATACTGATGCAAGATTGGTATCAAACCATGAGTTCCATACTCGGGAAAAAATGCATATGAAATAGCCAAAATGTTTGGGCCACTCGCAATAAAAATCAGCGAGTAAAATGTATGCATACAAAAATAGCCGAAATTATTGGGCAACTCGTAATAAAAAACCGCGAGTAAAAAAAGAAAAAAAAACAGCCGAAATGATTGGGCAATCACGACTTTCGCGATACAAAAAGCTGAAATGATAGAGTATCGCGGAAAAGAAAAAAATGATGAAATGAAAGAATGAAACTTTTTGCCCTACAGGCGAGTCCATACTGACCCCTGTATACAATCCATGGACATAAACGAAAAGGGAACCTCATGTCCCAACAAACTCTATCAAAGGGAGAGTTAGGTCTCAGCGGCAATATCTGCATCCCAGAAGACCAACAACGACATTCCTCCTCATGCCAGCAGGGCACGGACGCGACACCACAAAGCGGAGCCACGGCAAAGTCCCCAGTTCCAGGACTCTACAGTTCACAAATAACCTAGAGTCAACCCGATGTCAACTCCTGACCTCCTTGTCGTAAAGCAACGCTTCGACTCGGATACATATCAACCTCTGACCTCCTTGTCGTAAAGCAACGCTTCGACTTGGATACATGTCAACCTCTGACCTTATTGTCGTAAAGCAACGCTTCGACTCGGATACATGTCAACCCCTAACCTCCCTGTCGTAAAGCAACGCTTCGACATGGATACATGTCAACCCCCTGACCTCCCTGTCGTAAAGTAATGCTTCGACTCGGATACATGTCAACCCCTGACTTCCCTGTCGTAAAGCAACGCTTCGACTCGGATACATGTCAACCTCTGACCTCTTTGTCATCAAGCAATGCTTCAACACGGATACATGTCAACCCTGACCTCCTTGTCGTCAAGAAACGCTTCGATACGGATACATGTCAACCCCTGACCTCCTTGTTGTAAAGCAACGCTTCGACTCGGATACATGTCAACCTCTGACCTCCCTGTCATCAAGCAACGCTTCGACTCGGATACATGTCAACCCACTGACCTCCTTGTCGTAAAGCAACGTTTCGACTCAGATACATGTCAACCCCTGACCTCTCTGTCGTAAAGCAACGCTTCGATTCAGATACATGTCAACCTCTGACCTCCCTGTCGTAAAGCAATGCTTCGACTCGGATACATGTCAACCTCTGACCTCCCTATCGTCAAGCAACGCTTCAATACGGATACATGTCAACTCCTTGACCTCCTTGTCGTAAAGCAACGCTTCGACTCGGATACATGTCAGCCTCTGACCTCCCTGTCGTAAAGCAACGCTTCAACTCGGATACATGTCAACTCCTGACCTCCTTGTCGTAAAGCAATGCTTCGACTCAGATACATGTCAACCTCTGAACTTTCTGTCGTAAAGAAACGCTTCGACATGGATACATGTCAACCCCTGACCTCCCTGTCGTCAAGCAACGCTTCGACTCGGATACATGTCAACCCCTGATCTCCCTGTCGTAAAGCAATGCTTTGACTCGGGAACCAATCAACTCATCAACCATTTACGAGTCCTCTCGAGTTGTAAGGGAGAAAATTCTCTTGCGAGATCCCTACGACTCTCAAGAGAAAGCACACTTAGGAATCCTCATGATTCCTAAGGAGAAAATGCACCTACGAGATCCTCTCGACTCGTAGGGAGAAAAGTCTTTATGAGACCCTCACGGCTCATAAAGTTGAAAAGTCTTAAGTGGCAGATCCTAACACTGTCTCCTAAGCCATCGCTACCCAACAAAGAGTCCAAGATGAACTGTTACTTATTATCTACAAGCCACACTTGCTAAAATTACATGCCGTCGAAATCGAGGTGCTGCTCAAGAGTACGTAAACTGATTTGCGCCAAGTCAAAACAAAAAGGCATAACCCACGGACGTCAATCACATATTATGCAAGGCAATAAGGAGAACATTTGATTTACATCTAATTGAGCGTCCGACGCGTACCCACTCATGTATGTGCGAAAAGGATAAAATAAACGCATGGAAAGGAAAAATTTGTTATTCATACCTCAGAAAGTTCTTACATTGATGAAAATAGTAAACAAAAGCATTATTAAAATGTTTACAATGGCAAAACATTGAATCCGGGACATGGATTAAGAAATTCAAAAGTGAGGCTGTCTAAAGTGTTTCTGGCCTTTCTGACCATTCTTGTGTGCATCCTCTCACGATCACAAGCGTCAGGATCTTCGCTAATATCCCACATCCTTTGATAAGCAGCGATTATCATCGTCTGTTGGAAAGTTTGATACAAGATATCAATGAGATTATCTCGCTGCTTCTTCGAGATCAGGCCTGTCAGATACACTGAGTGCACCTTATCTTCAGCGTCATCCAGTGCATTAAGCAGCATGGCTTCATAAAATCAAGGAAGTGCTCCCCAAATTGCTCTCACTATAATCTTCAAGAGAGCGGAGCGACGAGGAAGTAGTCGACCGTTGTGTGCATTGAAACGATTCATGATTTCAGCGCATTGGGCATTTGTAAACTCCTAGATTTGACAATGGCCTTGTGCGTGAATGTCCTCATAAGAAATGATTTCGTTAAGACAGTACAGATGAGCGGCCATAGCGCCTGAAAATGAAAATCAGTGAGAGTTTAGTGGACGGACTGATCAAGAAAATGCTTATTGAAACAGACACGGGGATTTAAACAACTCTTGATATCCGCATGAAGTAAACACGTGCTAATTAAGACACCCAACAAATTCAAATTTGTGCAATTAAGAAAGGAATCCTAAAATAAGTCTCATTTAATGAGAGACTCCTCGAGAGCAACGCTCTGCAGATAGGAGTGACATCTGTCAACTCTAATTATGAGGGAATAAAAATTTCCCCAAAAATTCTGAAGAGCCATGCTCTGCAAAGAAGATAGAACAATCCATCAAAAACCCTAAAAGCAAAGCTTTTTACAGAAGTTAAAAACTTCAGGATCTTTAAAGATCTGTAAAGCGAACTCTAAGAGTTCTTCATTAAAGGAACCCTAAAAAGGATTTCTTTTTCTGATCCATGATCTAGAAAGAGCAAAACTCTGGTTTTTAATTAACGGGTTGAGAAACCCTAAAAATCTTTAAGATCTGTGATCTAAGTAGAGCAAAGCTCTGTTAATTGGTAAAACCCTAAAATATCTTTTAGATCTATGATTTGAAAAGAGCACGGCTCTGTTAATGGGTAATACCCTAAAAAAAATTTTAAGATCTGTGATCTGAGAAGAGCAAAGCTCTGTTAATAAGTTTATTTCTTACCAAAAGTTGGGCAGAGTTTTGACTCTTAAGAAGTTTCTTAAGGCGGAGAGCTTGGCTCTGAAAGAGAATTAAATTCTCAAGAATAAGAAAACAAGAAGATGAGCAGAGGTCATCTCAAAGGGGCCAAAGACCCTATTTATAGACGCTGGAAGTCGATCCAACTTCCAAGAAAATCTAACGGTGGAGAGGCTGCCACTGTTGCACTCACGTGTAAGCCATGTGAGCGTAACGGTGTGGGGCATTTGTTTCCCCCAATCAGAGCAAAACTTTGTTAAAATTTTAAAATTTGAAATGAAGCAGCGCTTCATAAAAGCGCTTGCGCCAGGAGCGCCAGCGCTAAGAGTCAAAGACTCTAAGGCAGCGCTCACGTACAAAGCACGAGAGCGCGAGCGCCAAAAACGCCAGCGCCAGAAACGCCAGCGCTAAGAGTTAAAGACTCTGAGGCAGCGCTCACATACAAAACACGAGAGCACTAGTGCCAAGTGCGCCGGCGCTAAGAGTCAAAGTCTCTGAGGAAGCGCTCACGTGCAAAGCACGAGTGCGCTCGCGTCAAGTGCGCCGACGCTAAGAGTCAAAGACTCTGAAGCAGCGCTCACGTGTAAGGCACGAGAGCACTAAGCGCTAGAACTTAATGTTTTCCACCGTTGGATCAAAGATCCAACGAAGATGATAGATCATCAAATTACCAGAATAAAATTCTGTTGAGGGAATACTCCTCAAATCTTTCCAAACAGGAAAGATTGTGCTCTGTAAATCAGAGCACCGTTGGATCAAAGATCTAATAGTGATTAAAAATCACTAAGATACAGAACAATCTCTGTAGGGAAAAATAATTTCTCAATCTTGTTAAGTAACAAGAAAGATGTCTTCTGTAAAACAGAAGCCCTTGAATTAAAGATCCAACGGTGGGAAACATCCCCAAATCAATCAGAGGAAAGATTTCCTTAACTGATTCAACAAATCAGCCTCCCCTATATAAAGGACCCAAGACTTCAAGTCTTAGAAGGAAGAACTCCCCCCCCCATAAGTTTCAAATTCTCAGAAAAGAAAAAAAAAAGAAGAGCAAGCTCTCAGAAGAAGAGGATTTCTTCAAGGTAAACAAAAAGAAGAAGAAGAGAGATCATAACATCTCTTTAATATTTGAGAGTTTTAACTCTCACATCATGAGAACTTAGTTCTCTTTCTAGATCATAGATCTACAAGACAAAGTCTTTCATAGAAACAAAGAGATCATAGCATCTCATCAAAAAGAGAAGAACACAGTTCTTAGATCCATGAGACAAAGTCTTTTATAAACAGAGAATTTTCTCGGAGCACAGAACTCAGAACTAATCAGATCTGTTAAAGAAGATCCTTAGCGCTCTAATTTTAAAAAAAAAAAAGAAGCGCTCCAGCGCTCCTAGCCTGGCGCTCAGCGCCAAGCGCTCCACGTGCGCCTCACGTGAGCGCTACTTCAAAAGAAGCACTTCAGTGCTCCAGCGCTCCGAGTATGGCGCTCAGCGCCCAGCGCTCCAAGCGCTATTTGATAAGAGCGCTCTGCGCTCATTATCTGGCGCTCAGCGCCAAGCATGTTACGTGCCCCTCACGTGGGCGCTTCTTGATATAGAGTGTTCTACATTCATCACACAGGACTCAGCGCCATAATAAAGAGTATCCAACACTCAATAAAAAGACAAAAGATGAAGGGTGTTAGAACCCAAAATTAATGCTCTGCATTATTGAACAAAAGGGCCTGAGCCCAAATAAATGTTAACATTTTGTTCAAAAATGAATGGACTGAGTCCAAATAAGTGTTCAAACACTTTAACTGAGTGGGCTGGGCCCAAGCAGGCTATAAATCCCCCAATTCAGATTAACCGAGCCCATGTGTTCCCAATATTTTTAATTGGACTTAGTCCCAAATCTGACTATAGATCCCCTAACCAACATTGGTTCAAGGGTACATCTCTTCACACCTCTGATATGTGTCGTTATAATTCCTCAACGTCTTCAGAGAGGTGGCGGGTCCCGACAAACAGACACTTTATGGACCGCAACATCCCTAAACTAAAACGATAGAGCCCAAATGTCCTGTCATCGGATTTAAATGATTCTGAAATCCTGTTGAGTAGATCTTAGTCTAAAATTATACTAACGTATCCTTAATAAACGTTTAAGTTGATCTTAATCTCAATGAGATTAACGATCCTTAAACACAAATCAAACCTAAATCAAAGAAAATACGGATTTGGACTAGTCTACGCCCTACGGGCGATAACGTAAATTAGTCTCCGTATATGGGAAACCAAAAATAAAACAAATACACACAACATGAAGTGACCATCTGGAGAAGGAGAAAGTGGTTACCGTGATGCGGTAGCGTAATTAACTGCAGGGGCTTGCGCCTGCAGGGAAGAGCGTCCCCACAATCAAAAACCCCTCATAAACGAGGGGGAATCTGATGAAGTTTGCTACAACGGGCGCATCTGTCCAAACCTCTGATATACGGTGCTATAAATCAACTTGGTATCTTCGGAGAGGTGGACGGATAAAACTAAATAGCATCTGCCCCCAAATTCAGGCAAGACGGCCTACGTGGTCTCGTCTCCCGTTTTTGGCGGCAAACACTAGGTTAGTGGGTGGATAAAAGTGCAAGTAAAAACATATCGTTTTAGGGTGTCTAAAGTATTTTGTTCAAAACATCTCATATCATAGGGGTATTTTAAATACGTACAACATTTTAATAAAATGAGGGTATTTTGTGGAAGTAACCTATTTCGAGATTTTATTGGTAACATGGGTAAGTGGGTATACATAAAGGGTGGATTGACACCCCATAGGTTATAACATCAAGCATATCATGTTCCATGTAAGATGAGAGTGCAATATTTACGCATATAGAGATAATTTAATTAAACCATTTTAAGCACATGTCAAATTTATAAATAAGGGGTACCACAATAAGCATACAGAAATATTTTCAACATCATTTTAAAATAAGGTTGGGGGATTAGAACTTGAGACTAGGATCACTAAAGGAAAGAAGGTGACAGACAAGTGGAGAGAGACAGATCCTACCTTTGGTTTGAGTTGGATGTCGATGGGTCGAAAACGTAGACTCGTACTAAATCCTCAATAGCTCCATGCTCGGATTTTTCCTCGATACTTGGGTGGAACCACAGCATCGGCGTCGTCGATACGAAGGCCTGAGTATTTTTTTTCAGAATTTTCAGAGTTCTGAGGAGTGAGAAATTAGAGTTTGAAGGTCTCTATTTATAGGATCTTTTCTTTAACAATAAAATCCAAAAAATCTATCAAAATCTCCCCAAAATCCACGCCCAATGATTTGCTCATGATTCTGCCGCCACCGCCATAATTCGTGGCCGTTGGATCTGAATCCAACGGCCCAAAGCCCGCCATCGCTCGCTACGTGGCGTGGTTTCACGCGCTTGTGGCGCAAGCGCATAGTCCCACCCTCGTGGGCAGTTGACAGCGTTCCTGGGCCGTTGGATCTAGCATCCAACGGTCCAGGTTAAATATTGATTTATTATTTTTTTATTTAAAAAAAAACTAAACTGTTTATCTAAAAATCGAATTTGGTTTTAAAAAAATTGTTAAAAATATTTTAAAATACGGGAAAAATATGAGAAAATTCCAGAAAATATATTTTATTGTTGTCTTCAGTTTAGAAATGATTTTGAGCTAAAACTAAATAATATTCGCATATCTATGGTATTTGTTAGTTATTGTAATAAAAAAATCTATTTTATTCTCGAAAATATTTTAATTACGAAAATAATTATTTTAATTTATAATAAAATATGTAAATCATTTTTTTTGGGTTATAAAAATATTTTAAGCCAAAAAACATATAAATAAATTTTTAGAAAATTTCTTTAATTATATTTAAATGCTTTAACAATTACTCACATTTTAAAAATATTTTACCATCAAGCAAAAACGCAGTTAAATACTCGGTACTAAAAACAAGACTTTTTATTGAGTATTAGAAAATACGGTCGTTACAATCTACTCTCCTTAAAACAATTTCGTCCTCGAAATTATGAAGGTAGACGAAAGAGAAAAAAATTACACAGGGGAAAATCCAAATAGGTAAGGATATCGTTCTCTCATCTTGTCTTCCCTTTACTATGTGGACTTGCCTGGAGAGTCCTTCCTCCACACGACTCTAACCAACTTGATCTTCTTGTACCTCAAGGTCTTCTCCTTTCAGTCTAGAATCTCAACCGGTTGTTGTTCATAGGTTAGATCAGCCCCTACGGTTATTTTGGAATGATCCAAAATGTGACCGGGATCGCCGACATATCTCCTCAACTGTGAGTTATGGAAAACGTTGTATACGCCTTCCAGAGAAGGTGGTAAGGTTAGGCGATACGCAACCTCCCTAACTCATTCGAGGATATCGAAAGGACCTATGAACCGCGGGCTAAGTTTTCCGCGTTTCCCAAAACGTATCACTCCCTGGTTAGGAGAAATCTTCAAAAACACGTGTTCTCCTGGTTGAAACTCTAGTGGCCTTCTTTTCGTATCAGCCCAATGTTTATGCCGATATTGTGCTGTGTGTAATTATTCCCTGATTGTTCTTATCACCTCCACTGTCTTGATAATCATCTCGGGGCCCAAAAGTTCTCGATCCCCAATATCGTCCCAACTCAATGGTGATCTACACTTCCGTCCATACAAAGGGGCGAAAGGTGCCATGCCGATACTAGACCGGTAGCTATTGTTGTAAGCAAACTCTACGAAGTGTAGGTGATCTTCCCAAGATCCTTTAAAATCCAACATACATGCCCAGAGCATGTCTTCGAGAATCTGAATAACCCTTTCTGATTGGTCATCGGTCTGAGGATGGTAGGCGATACTGAAACCCAGATTCGTGCCCAGACTCTCTTGTAGATTTTGCCAAAACTGAGATCTGAAACGCGTATCTCGGTCGGACACAATGCAAAATGGCACTCCATGCAATCTGACAATCTCCTCCATGTACCTCATTGCAAGGCTTTCAGTTGATTGACCAACTCGAAAAGGAATGAAATGTGGCGACTTGGTGATTCGGTCCACTATCCACCATACTGCATCGTTTTGCTTGGAGTTGCGAGGGAGTGCGGTAACAAAATCCATTGTAATGTGTTTCCATTTCCATTCGGGTATTGGTAAGGGCTGTAATAGACCTGCCGTCCTGTGTTGTTCAGTCTTCACTTGTTGGAAAACTAAACATTTGGACACACTCTTGGCTATCTCTCGCTTCATTCCATACCACCAATAGTTTTTTCTGAGGTCCTTGTGCATCTTTGTTCCTCTCGGATGAACTGAATTTGGAGAACTATGTGCTTCTCTTAATAATTCTTCTCTTATCTCGTCCTTAGGCACACATATTTTGCTCCCATACCTTAAAGAACCATCTTCGTGGATGATGAAGTCCTCCCGCAGATTCGTTTCCACCTGTTCTCTGATCCTTTGCAATCAATTGTCCTCAATTTGAGCTGTTTTGATTCGTTCGACTAACGTGGAGTGAATTTGTTGATTCATGAAGGATGTGAGCATTCTTTGCATAATCATCTCAGTCTCTATTTCATTGAGGTCTTGACGATTCCTCCAATGAGTAGTCAGACTCGAAACCATTGGTTGGAAATTTAAAACGTCCGGGACTGCATTCACCTTCCCCAGATGGTACTGCAAATTTATGTCGAAATCTGCCATTAATTCTAGCCATCTCCTCTGTCTCATGTTGAGCTCCTTTTGAGTGAATATATACTTCAAGCTCTTATGATCGGTGTAAATATCTACCCTCTCTCCCAATAAATAATGCCTCCAAATCTTGAGTACGAAGACAACTGCGGCAAACTCTAAATCGTGTGTTGGGTAATTTCGTTCATGCACCTATAACCATAGACACATATATACCATATTATGTAACAGTATTATTTCAATTAACTAATATGATTATTAGCATGAGTAAGTAAGGAAAGAGGGTTCCACTTGCCTAGTGAGATCTTGATAGTTGGGATGGTGACGACGAATAGTGGCAGCACCGCAATGATCTACGACCACGGCACAGAGACGTCACAGCACGATACACATGCGATGGGCAGGGGCTCCGGTGAGGACTTAGGGAGGCTTAGTACTGGCGTGGAGGCGGGAATGGGTACTGTGAAAATGGCGGTAAGGTATAACGACGTCGTGGACCCGGCGGCAAGTGTGGCAGTGGGCTTAGGCTCAGTGTTGGGGAGTAGTAGAGGTGGCACCGATGATGGCTTGGCGGTGATTGTCGAAAAGAAGCTCGGCTAATGGAGATGGAGTTGAGGAGATGAGTAGGTCGGGGCTCGTCGGCGAGGTGGAGCTGGTGGTGGCTGCGGCAATAGATGCAGGGGATCGATGGGTCGATGGAGACGGCGAGGTGGTGATGGGTTCGTGGCATTGGTGGGCTCGAGCTGAAGGAGGAGGAGCTCGTTGGCTGTGAAGGCGGAGGAAAAGCTCGTCGGCGATGGGTAGTGGCAGCGGCGGTGTTGACGAAGGAGTGGGGGTGCAGTGGGTAGTAGGTTTGGGTGCAGTGGGTGTAGGGAGGAGCTGATGGGGATGGCCGGAGGAGAATGCTCGTCGGTGAGGTGGAGCTCGGAGCTCGACGAAGGAGGAAGCTCCAGCTGGTGATGGATGGTCGCGGTGAGTGGTGTTAGGTGTAGTGGAGACGGAGAGCTTGGGAAGGAGAGGGAGGCGATGGCGTCGAAGAAGGAAGCTGGAGGGGACGAAGAGAGTGATGGAGAGGGAGAAGGAGCGAGCTGGGAAAGAAAGGGAGAGGGGCTTGGTCGAGATGTGGGTGAGGCGAGGACGTGGAGGAGCAGGTCTCGCGGCGAGGATGAGAGGGGGGAGCCGTTGGAGGGAGAAGATTTGGTGGAGGGAACTGCGGGGGAGTTGGCGGGTCTCGCGGAGGTGGGCGCGGTCGTCGCCAAGGTAGGCGCGAGTCGAGGGGGAAACGTTGGAAGAAAAATGCGGGAAAGAAAGATGAGCGAAGAAGGAGGGGCGTCGGTCGTGGGTCGGGTAAGGGGTTGGGTAGGGTTTTGTTTTGAGTTTAGATTTAAGTAATTAAAATAAAATAAAATAATAAAAAAGATATATATAATGAAAAAATAGGGGAAAATCTAGAAAAATACGGAAAAATATATATGGAAACTGTGGATTTACACTAATTAATCACACAAAAAGACACTTTTATTTTTCTTTAGATGGGGGTGTCACATCAGCAGATTTTCTAGTACCTATTTCAGATTTCCAAACACAAGTATAGAATTGAACAAGTTTCAGATTTCCTAGCATAAGTTTCAAATTTCATGTAACACCCAAGTTCATTTATACCAATTCCAGTTCTCGTATTTCTTTATTCGTGATATTTCTTGATTTAACGTATTTTTGGGTGCGAATGGTATTTTATATTCTACTTTGTCTTCGACCCGACCCGCTTGCTTGAACCTGTTTGATTCTTATTTATAGATTACTTTGACTTGTTACGTAGACTTGTGCATTTTCATAAATACTGCATACTGGCATTTTATCTAACATTGCATCTTTTACCATATAACATTTTAAGTCATGCAAAATATTTTAAAAATACATTTCATAGCCTGCATGATACCCCTGACCCCGTGGTAGCATCCGTGCATCTTGTTCTCGTCCCGTTCAGTGAAACGGACGTGTTTGGATGGCTACGCGCACGTACGTTTATCCGTTCTTGGGGGTATGCACTTCTGTTACCCGAGTATTCATTTTTAATTTTGGTCGTCGCATATATTTTTCATATTTTAAATCTGAATTTTTGGACCCGACCCGGACGTGTTTACGAGTAAGTTTGTATTTGCCAAAATCTCAAAACGGACTAATATTATAATATTATATTCTTATTTCTCTTTAACTAAAAAATATTCTATATATATTTTAAACTATTATAACTAATAAAAATATATTTTATATTTTAAACAAATCCTAATAATGTATTAGCAGATCTCTCTCTCTCTTTCTATCTCTCTCTCCTGACCCTTTCTCTCACCTCCTACGTGTGTGTGTGTATATATATATATATATTCTTTATTTTTTTAATTAAACCAAAAACCCACGTCTCTCTCTCTCCTCTCTCTCTTCGTCTTCTTCTTTATTTTTTCTTCTTTTTCCCGCCTTCCTTCTTCGTCCTCGTGGCCGCGTGAACCCACGCCCGTGCTCGCTCGTTGCCATCGCCACCACCTCCGACGCCCACGTCGGCCTCCCCTCGTCACCATCACCGACTCCTTTTCTCTCTCTTCCTCTTCTTCTTCTTCACCGCCGTTCTTCTCCCGCCTCCGCCCGACTGCACAACATCGCCTCACCTCCGCGCCTCACCTCCGCGCCTCACCGCCGTCGCCGTCCCCTCGACCCCGATCTCCTCATTCATCATCATCTCCTCCTCAACTTCATCTCCTCTCCTTCCCCGCAAACCCACGACACCTACAACCTGAAGAACCCACCGCGACCATTTTCTCCTTCACCTGCACCCTCCACCGCCGGCGACCCCACTTCGTCGTCGCCGCTACCTCCTCTCTCCATCCCCATCCCTCAAAACTATAAAACCCCTCAAAAACCCTAACCCTAAGAGACCCACCAGCAGCACCAGCATCTCCATGTCCTACAACTACACCCCAACCCCATCCACAGACCGCCTCATCTCCGCTTTACACACCGGCCCCTTCGCCGGCTTCATCGCCTTCTTCGCCCTCTACCTCGGCGTTGTCCGCAACCCCGGCTTCTTTAGGTTCGGCCGCTTCAACGCCATGCAGGCCGTGGTCCTCGACGTCCTTCTCGCCATCCCTTCGCTGATCCAGAAGGTGTTTGGGTTCCCACGACCGGGGCTTGGTTGAGGATGACGGAGGTCGCCTACGGGTTGATTTTCGTGTTTGCGGCAGGGTGTTTCGTTTACGGCGTGGCGAGCTGTGTGCTGGGGAGGACCCCGTACTTGCCGATCGTGGCATCTGCGGCAGACCGGCAGCTGTGAAGAAATGGTGTTATTGTTCATTTTGTGGCAAGCTGTGCTGTGAATGCGGTGATGGAGGATGATTAGGAGATGCATGATTCTGATGCAGAAACCGAAGACTTGGAGTTGAGTTTCGAGCATTGATTAGTATTGTGAACTTGTGAAAAGGAGCAAGAGAAGTTTGTTGGAGCTGAGATCACATAGCCAAGCAAGCTTGGAAGTGCTTCGTGTTTTCCGTGTTCATTTTCGCGTTCGTCGAGACCGAGGCAAGTGAAACTTGCTACATGCTATCTATAATATTATTTATACCTATTAAACTGCATGGTAAAACTGTAGATTTCATATAGCGTCACATGTTCCATTTTCCGTTTCGATGTTCCATATATCATGTTAGATTCGGATCTTGATTTATAACTTGTTGCATGTTAGAGTACAATATCGTGTATCCATATCCGTGTTTAAATTACTTAATAATTATCTGCATAACCCATAGCACTTTTAAATAGTTTCTACCTCCGAATACCCGGTTGCATCCTTTGAACATATTTTATATATCATTGCATCCCTAGATCATTTAACCCATAATAACGAGATGTAACAATTCCATACCGGTTTAAGTGTATTTTACTTAATGTTGGAACCACAATCCTAACTCTAATCTATAACTGTGCATTCTCATGCTTTATTCTGTACCCTTGCATATATCATCACCATGTTTCATTGTTATTATTTCATTAGTACCCATGCTTGTTTATATATACCCATGCTTATGTTAGTTTGATTATGAGCACCCACAT
The DNA here is from genome assembly GCA_030015575.1 of Agapanthus africanus. Lineage (NCBI taxonomy): Eukaryota > Viridiplantae > Streptophyta > Magnoliopsida > Asparagales > Amaryllidaceae > Agapanthus > Agapanthus africanus. Next base: position 16,856,719 of record JASDDO010000014.1, read on the forward strand.
GACATCTTGTACATCCTGACACGACTTGTTACACTTCCTACTCGACACGACATGGTACTGTGCACCTCTAGACATGACATGATATCTATATACTACCTGGCTTAACCTGATGTACCATGGCGTTACCTGTTACTTGATCTTGTGTCTAATGCCAACAAACCTGACCTATCGTCCTTACGGACAGTTCCTGTTGTCTATCCAGACAAACTTGTACCTGCCTGATCCTGTGTTGGCATTAGCTCTAGATTACTTAATACCTGACTTGAATACATATGACTTGGGGGTATGGGAAAATCAATGATGAAACCTGACATGTAACTCGACAGTTCTATACTTATTCTGATCAGTCTTACGGGCTAGGCCAGCCCTGGAGTGATGCTACGGACATCACTCGTTATTACCTACCATCCTTTACTGCCTTGCGGCACGTCTCGGGTTCAGCCCAAGAGTCATAGACCGTGATCCCGGGCACGCACGGGATACTATTGAGTTACATCGATAATTCATCAAATTGATTTCAAAGACTTGAGAGTAGTTAACCCAATAGACCAGTTTGGATTACTCACTGCACACTACCTTTCAATGCCCTGATTTATATTGTTGTTACACCTGCTTTACTATTTATGATCATACTTGCATGTCTTGCTACCATGTTTATATATTATTGCTTGATGTTATGACGCACTGACGTCTGGGTTTTGCATGGCCCAGATCCTCTACCTTGTTGCGGACTGATCAGGAGTATTGCCGCTGTTAGACCGAGAGGTAAGGATCCTGTTGGTACCCAGTTTTACTTCCCAGGTGTTTTATGTTTGGACCTTTTGCTTCCGCATATTTTATCATTTCTTGATTCATTTACTCTGGCTCATGGACATGTACTAGATAGTTTAGTTTACTTTCCTATTCTTGATATCTCTACAGCCATAATGTGACTGTGGAGGGATTTTTTCTATCCACAGGTAGCATGGTTGGCTATGTCACGTGCCTATCTTAGCGTACTCTGGGAAGCAGGGCGTGACATTTCAATTAACACATATTAATTAATCACACAACAAGACGTTTACTTTTGTTTTTCTTTAGATGGGGGTGTCGCAGCAGCATATTTCCTAACAGAAATTTACAATTGAAGAATAGGCCAACACTATTGAATTTCAATTAACACATATTAATTAATGTATAAAATGACACCTACTTTTGTTTTTTTTAGAACTTAGTGTCACAGCAGCAGATTTCCTACCACAAGTTTAGAATTGATGAGTATGCTAACATTATTGAATTTCAATTAATACATACTAATCACAACATGAACACTTACTTTTTTTTTCTTCAAATGGTGGTGTCATGACAGCAGATTCCCTAGCACAAATTAAAAATAAAGGATTAGTTTGTATTATTTAGGATAAAACAGTATTCAACCTGGAACAATACATATGAATATACATGATGATACTTATTTTGGTGTTTCTATAGGGATTGTGGTTATGTGGGTAGGCTCTACTGGAGCCAAAATGATAGCCATTGTTTCCAGATGCTCAGCTTCTTCACTTATATGACCTTCAAACACTTTGTGTACTAAATATAGGTGCATATATCCAAAAACACCTAATACTTCCACCATTAATCTCAAGTTCATACCCTCTTTGAGCTCATATAGTCGTTGAATTTTTGAATATCACACAATACTGTAAATATCTTTCTCATAATTTAGACCTTCGATATGCTCAACAATCTCACAAAAGCTTAATTTATCCACATCAACATCAACTTTATATATATTGCCCCTTTTATATACAAAATCATTTGGATCAAATGCACCACGATGATGAAAAATTATGTTCACCATTTCATCAGCTATCCATAAAAATTAAATGACTATAGTAAATATTTCTATATCAAGATGAGATAGACAAAATACATTTTTTTTATAAAAGTTATATAAATCCATATTACTATATTAGCATTCAGTAGACATGTATAGCATAGATTAAGATTATTTTACTCTAAAAAAATAACTGCTATCAAACTATGTCCAGTCTCATCAACACTTTAAGGATCTTAATATGCAAATATTGGATAGGATTGACAGCGTATGCTTAAGATTCCACATTAACTAAAAAAAAGTGAGAACTAATCTTTAAAATAAGGGTTATAACTGTTGCTACAGGAGGAATCCAATGCTTGGAAAGAATAAATAGCGATGAATAGAACTTGAGTAACAACATAATACAAGTGAAGAAAGTAAACAAAAAGAGTCTAAGTTTTTTTGCCTCTACTTACGGAAGAATTAGATAAGATACAAAGAATACCTCTACACTTGCAATGGAGTTTCTAAGTGGTTACTAAATGATGAAACATATGGGGGTGGAATGACTCAGAGTTTCTAAGTGGTTACTAACATGACTCCTTAAAGATTGAAGTCCATTCCAGTGTACATCTTAACCCACGACACTCGTAGAAGAGGGATCTATATATTGTATGTAGCGGGAGTTAGAGGGAGAAAACGGTTTGTAGGAACACGCTCTTTCCCCTCTCTGCATTCAATCCAACAATAAGAATTGTATAGCATCGAGTTCTTTATTGTTATTGTATAACATTTAATTGATGTTATATAGTGTAGCAGTAAATTTGTAATTTTGTAGCAGTAATCCAGTATTGATATAGTGTTTGTGTATTATTGCAATTTTTTTAAAAAAATATTTCAGTTGAAAATCACACAATTTTGAAGATTAATTACCAACTTTTTTCAAAAATAACTTTCTATCAAGAACAAATTTCTGCCCAAAAGAACCCAAAATTGAGATGGATACACATGAAATTCTAAAAATAAAGTTTAAAAGACTTAGTTGATAGCAAAAATCCTAAAGTACAAAGTAAATCCGAAAGAAAAGTATGATCTAGGGTTTAAAATTAGGGAAATACCTCAATTCTTCTCTGGATCTCAGTTGTCGTGTCGTTCTGGGTTCGATGAACGATTTTTCTTCAAAGGAGAAGGATTTTTCTTCAGATCTGAGCTCCTAGTGTCGATGAAGGATTTTTCATCAAAGGAGAACGATCTCAACTGCCGTGTCGATATTGGGTTAAGTTTGGGATTTATTTTTCTTAAAAAAAAGATCCACTCTTATTTTGGGGAAGGGATAGGGGTAATAAGGTCATTTCATAAGGGATTTAACGCCAAGGGGGTTCTGGATAACGATGCCAACTATAGGGGGTTTTGTCTAACAGCAGAACTACAGGGGGTTTCTGGATAATACCCCAAACTACTGGGGGTTTCTGTCAAATAAACCTTTAAATTATTTACATCTATAAATACACCAAAATAATTAAAATAAAAAAATACAAATTTAAAATTCCATTTTGTAAATACAAATTTTAAAAGTGAAAATTTGTTTAAAAAAATAGCTGTCTTATAGACATTATTCTGACATGCAACAATTGAGCATGGTTCACTATAGGCAGTGAGAAATAATTAGTTGAAATTGAACATATAACAGATAGCTTGATTAATGATTTAAGTAACCTAAATGACCGATGAGCTATAGCTCAACTGGTATGGTACTTCCCCTCTTGGGAAGAGTGTGAACCCCAATGATGATGCTCGATATCGGTGATCTCCTAGATCATGACACGTGGCAGATGACGTGTCCCGAAGCTTGCAAGAATGGACCTACAGTGGTCGACCAGACCACTCCCATGCCCATCCTACAAACAACCGCTGGCTCACCTCCGAGCCCTCTGCACAATTGGCCTCCTCGGCCCTCTCAGCTTGCCTCCGGGCTACCATAGAACCAAGATAGCTCGGCCTTCCGCTCGGTTCCTATCCTCTCGCTGAGCTCATCTTCCTCGGTCCCATCGACCGACCAACGACATCGATCGCAGGTGCATCCGCCTTGCCTCCTCGAATCTCGCCATGCGCGAAATATCCGCCGGCCACGATCCCGCATTCCACTCCATCACGATCCCCATTAACGAGCCTGCCTCGCCATTAATGGGAGGTCCCGCCTATCACGCGGACGTGACGTAGGGGGCATAACGGCCAGCGTGATTCTCGCACCTGCCTACCTGTTGCCACCGCTACATAAACCCCTCTTTCAGACGACTCAAGTAAGCAATTCCTTCCTCACTAAGCCATTACTCTGCTCGACTTGCACCACTAACTTGATCGTCGGAGGGTCCTCGGTGGTACAACCACCCCGGGACTTCCTTGCAGGTAGCTCGGCTCAACCTCAAAACCACAGCCCACTGAGATCCACACGCTTCAGGAGTCAACCTCCAACTCAAATCTCAGCCGTCCATCATCGCCAACAGCAGATCAACGGAAGGTAACATCTTGACGCGATACGGCACGCGTTAGCTGGAGCCGTCTGTGGAAAATCTTGATTCCACTAAGATAAAACTTCATCTTCCGATCTTAAACCAATGGCGAACGACCATAACGACGATCCAAGCACTATCCGTCGCCTCCCCCACAACGGAGGCGCGGACGAATCTCCTCCCCCGAACGCTATCAACGCCCTAGCCGCCCGGATAGATCGACCCGCATCCGTCATGGACGTGCTCGTCCGTGCCCAAACGACGGGGCAAGCTCCCTGGGCCGACGGTCCCCCTCCGCAGGACCGGGACCCCTACAGAGGGAGAGAAGGCACCGCCCGTGCAGGCACGACCGACCATCGCCTCGCTGTCTCCAACAGCCGCAGGTCCCTCAGGCTGATGTATTCAATGATCTGGTGGGCACCGCGTAGCTTGACTCCGAGGTCTTACGCCAGAGAGCTTCGCCCCGAGTCTCGTCGCACCCCTATCCCTCCTAGGGCGGTGTCGGTCAGCTCTCCTGCTCCCAGGCATGATCGGCACCCCCACCCTTGACAGGGTCGCGCATGTATAAGTCGATGTACAACACCCCACAACTTGCGGGGAAGCGGAATAATGAAAAACGATCTTGTTTAAAGCGTAAATATTGACTAACCGAGAATCTTTGCATAAACAATAACTAACAACAAACATAGGAGTTAACAACTACTATGAAAAGTGATTATACCTGTAGAACCGAGTCCTTCGTATGGTCGTTCTCCACGTCCTCTCCGGCCTTCTCTAAGTAGTAGAAGATCCACCCGAGAGCTTTACTACAAGCTTCACCTCAAACTAGAGGTAACTAGGTTTCTTAAATCGCTAATCTAAGCAACCTAGGTGATATAGAGAATGGTTAAGGATTAAGTAGTCTAATCTAATCCTTGTACTCAACACATGAGAAGGGAGGACTAAGGTTTGAAGAGGGAAAGCTTGAGGAGAGAGAAAGTGAGCAAGAGAATGAGATGAGATAATAAGCTATCATAATATATTTCAAGCATTATGATTTATCCAACAAAAGAAAATGAATGATTAATCATCATACTTAATAAATATAAGAGGGTGATTCATCTCCATGAGTAATTAAGCATTTATGATGCATTAATGACTTGGATGAATCACTCAAATGACTCACTAATCTCATTTAATGCATATGCCACCTTAACCCTCAAGTCACCATCTTCTAGAAGCTTCTCGCACAATTACGAGAACGCCCCTCCTATCCGTGAAAACACGGAAAAACTTTAGACTGTATAAATCCAATAACCGGATACTAGAAACTGGCTTAAACCAAAGCCGACTAGTAAAAACTGTCCGGATGTCGTACATGCGTAAACACACGTATGCGTCCGAACCCTTGTTGTAAAACCATACGACCTCTATATCGTTTCGCCTGGAGTAGGGAAACTCTCTGTGTGGGACTCTAGAGACTCGACTACTACGCTGGCAGTGGGTTTAACCACAGACCGCAAGCGGCACTAGCTGTACGTAACGGTCCCCAGGTAGATGTCGATAAGAAGGCCGATGAGGAAACCCATCCGAACTCCTACTGAGTCTGATGTGACAATCTCCGTACAGCCCGGTCTATTCGTCTAAGACTATCGCATATCGGGCCTAGGGGCGGCAAGCGTCAGTCCCCTAATAGCGGTATAAATCGTGTCGGAGCGAAGCCCATTACACCCTGAGAAATTACTAGAACCTACCAGCAAATCTCGCTTGCCCTGGCCAGGGACTTTGCGTAATGGCTCTCTGACACAGCGCGATATCAACCCCTAATACCGGGAGAGACGAATCCTGTCTAACCGCCACTGCCTCCAAGTGCTCAGGACTGCACCCAACTGCTACCTGTTTGCACGACTCCTTTGAGCCGTGGTAGGGTAGCAATCTAAGAACAGTAGGACACACTCGAGGCGAAGTAGCAGTGTCAAGTCTACGGACTATGCTGTACTTATGTCACCTAGGAACTGTTCACTGACGACTGGTATAAAACCAACCAACAGTTCCCTGTGAGTCCTGTCCGGTGTACCCGTAACCTAACGAGCACCTGCATACTATCTCCAGTACGACGTACTGACGGCTGTGGGACAGACCATCTCCCCAACTGGGATGAGAAGCGTACACACTAGTCTACTCCGGAGTATCGATGCCCTGTCTCGATAATCCTACGACTAGGGACCTGAATAAGGATGTGCTTGTAGACTACCCAGACCCCACTAGTGTGACCGCCATCATAACGCTGGTAGTCAAGCAAGATCCTAAGAGCTCTATCAATACGTATACTCACATATTAAGATAGAAAAATCAAGTAGCATACTACCATGTTTAGCAAGACTGTTATATACATGTGAATATCCCAAGCTTCCATTAAGTAATATACAAACTAGTATGATACAATAATGGCCCCTAGGGCATATACACTAACAATCTCCCACTTGCACTAGGGCCATATATTGGCATATCGAAGACCGATGATCTCGAGTAGCCTCTCGAACTGAATCTGAGGTAGGGCCTTTGTGAATGGATCAGCAATGTTCTCTTCAGTAGCAACTCTCCGAACCTCGATCTCCCGACGATCAATGATCTCCCTGATCAGGTGATACCGCCTTAAAATGTGTCTGGACTTCTGATGGGACCTTGGTTCCTTCGCTAAACCTATAGCTCCGTTGTTGTCGCAATACATAGGTATTGGATCAACAATGGTAGGAACCACCTGAAGTTCTGTTAGGAACTTCTTCATCCAGACCGCTTCTTTTGCGGCATCGCAAGCAGCTATATACTCCGCTTCCATCGTCGAGCCAGCAACGGTGTCCTGCTTGGAGCTCTTCCAGCACACCGACCCTCCATTGAGGGTAAAGACATAACCTGACATGGACTTGGAATCGTCCTTATCACTCTGGAAGCCGGAATCAGCATAGGCCTCCATCCTGAGGTCTTTTCGCCGTAAACCAAGAACATCTCCTTAGTCCTCCTCAGGTACTTGAGAATGTTCTTTACTGCTATCCAGTGCTTCTCCCCTGGGTCTGACTGATACCGTCTTACCACGCTCAGTGCGTAAGCTACATTTGGTCTGGTGCACAACATCGCATACATTACAGAGCCTACCGCAGAAGCGTAGGATATAATAGACATGTGTTCCCTTTCTAAATCAGTCTTGGGAGACATCTCTTTGGATAGGGTGATTCCGTGACAAGCCGGTAGATTACCGCGCTTAGAATCTTCCATACTGAATCTTTTCAGTACAGTGTCGATATACCTGGACTGCGAAAGTCCCAACATCCTCTTGGATCTATCACGATAGATCCGGATCCCCAGAATGTAAGAGGCATCACCCAGGTCTTTCATGGAGAACCTGTGTGACAAGTATCCTTTAACAGATTGTAGCATAGGAATGTCATTTCCTATCAATAGAATGTCATCCACGTACAAGACGAGGAATACGACAGTTCTTGCTACAACTTTACTATATATGCACGGTTCATCTGGATTTTTGATAAAGTCATATTCTTTGACTGTTTCATCAAAACAGATGTTCCAACTCCGCGATGCCTGCTTTAGTCCATAAATGGACTTAAGCAGCTTGCATACTTTCCCGCTGCTCCCACTCTGATTGAAACCCTCTGGCTGATCCATATAGACGCACTCTTCTAAATTACCATTCAGAAAAGTTATCTTTACGTCCATCTGCCAGATTTCATAATCATGGAAGGCAGCAATAGCAAGAAGGACCCGAATGGATTTGAGCATAGCCACTGAAGAAAAAGTTTCGTCATAGTCCAAACCAAGTATTTGACGAAAACCCTTTGCAACAAGTCTAGCCTTATAGGTTTCCACCTGTTCATCTACACCAATCTTTTTCTTGAAGATCCATTTGCATCCTATGGGTTTTACCCCATCTGGAGCAAAGTCCAAAGTCCATACTTTGTTGGTGTACATGGACTCCATTTCGGTTCGCATTGCATCTAGCCATCGTATCGAGTCTCCGTTCTGGATGGCCTGCTGGAAGCCAGTAGGTTCATCATCATCTATGATGCAATCCTCTCTATCCCCATCTATGAGAAAACCGTAGTATCTCTCAGGCGGATGAGACGGCCTACTACTCCTGCGGAGGGGTGCGGGAATGTCCTGTTCTTCTTGAACTACTTGTTCTACCAAACTTTCAGTATTAGTTTGTGGTTCTGGAATTTCTTCCAGTTCTATTTCGCTCCCACTTATTTCCTTTTCTAAAAACTGCTGTTCTAGAAAATGGGCATTACGAGAAACAAAAACCTTTTGTTCCTCTGCGTAATAGAAATAATATCCCTTGGAGTTCTTTGGATATCCCACAAACTTACACTTTACTGATCGTGCCTCGAACTTGTCCACATGCTGTTTTTTAACAAAAGCTGGACATCCCCAAATCTTCATATGCTGAAGATGGGGTTTCTTCCCACTCCACATCTGATATGGGGTGGTAGGCACAGTCTTGGTAGGAGCCCTGTTCAGAAAATATGCTGCTGAATCTAGCGCATAACCCCAAAAAGATCGCGATAACTCAGCATTACTCATCATGGAACGTACCATATCCAATAGGGTTCGATTCCGTCTCTCCGATACACTGTTATGCTGTGGAGTGTATGAAGGAGTAAGCTGAGAGAGAATTCCTTTCTCTTTTAGGTAACCTAGGAACTCGACACTCAAGTATTCACCACCTCGATCAGATCTTAGTGTCTTGATACTTTTGCCGGTTTGGTTTTCTACTTCATTCTTATACTCTTGGAATTTCTCAAAAGCGTCGGATTTATGTTTCATCAGATAAATGAATCCGTACCTTGAGTAATCATCCGTGAAATTAATGAAATAGGAAAAACCACCTCTTGCATGTGCAGACATTGGACAACATGCATCGCTGTGTATGAGTCCTAAGAGCTCGCTCGCTCTTACTCCATGTCCAGTAAATGGAGTCTTTGTAATCTTTCCTTTGAGACAAGATTGACAAGTGTCATAAGTTTGATATTCGAACGAGTCCAAATATCCTTCTCTATGCAACTTAGTCAACTTTCTCTCATTGATGTGACCCAGTCTACAATGCCATAAGAAAGCTTTATTTAAATCTGGAGACTTTCTTTTTAGTGTGTTCTGGACATTGAAAATTTAGAGTTGGTTTAACACATATATACCATTTTCCAGTGTACCGGACCCAATCAAACTATGATTAAGGTGGATGTTAACAACACCACTTCCAAACATGAAATCATAACCTTTATTTGATAACAAGGAAACAGATATGATATTACACGTTAAGCTGGGTACACAAAAACAGCTATGTAAAACCAAAATGTGTCCACTCGTCAATCCCAGGTGATAATCCCCTACGGACACAGCTCCCACGCTAGCTCCGTTAGCAACCATCAGGGTCATATCACCTTCCTTCAGCACTCTACGGTTTCTCGGTGCCTGCAATGTAGGGTTCCTAGGCACACTAATGAAGTCTCACAAGGCATCAAACATGGCTAATTCAAATTTTACGGGTGCCTACAAACCCTAATACGGATCGTTAACTAGATATATAGGCGATGCAAGCATGTAAACGAATTTAATGCTAAAGGAAATGGGGCTACAACCTTTGTAGATCCGGTCCACCACTTCCTAAGCTCCGCGATGATGTCCCTCCGCTGTCCAAGTCGGATCCCGAACTCTAGCATCGGCTTCATCGAAGAAATGGGCGGGCTTGATCGTCGGCTTCGATGCCGAAGATGATCTACGTCGAGGCATCACAAGATCAAACTCCGACTTCACCAAGTCATGAAACTTGTGAAGAAAACACCCTATACTACTTGGCAAGAGGTAGAGGATGAAGAAATAGGAAGTGGGTTCACTTTAGAATTGGATTTCTCACTTGTTTTCATCACTTGCCATTGATGTAGCAAGCTTTTCTTCATGGAAGAAGAAGATGAAGAAGAAGAAGAAAGATATGATAAGTGTTGAATCTTTTTGATAAATAAATCAATACTTATCATATATTAACCCTTGGTTAATTGTAGAGAATGGACCATGGTTAACTTGAATGGTTAGGGTTAAGTATAAGACAAGAATGGTGGACTAGTTCAAAGCTTCAAGAAGCTTCAAAGAAAAAGACAAAACTAGCAACCATTCTTTTCTCATATTTTCAAAATAAATAAATAAATAAATAAATAAGAAAAGAAAACCCTAATCATTAGTTTAACCATGGCTTAATTCTTTACACTTAACCAAGTAAACATGTATCATCAAATATGATACAATCAAGTGCACAAAAGTATATCATATATACAACTTGCACAATTCAAGTGAGAAAATCCATTTAAAGTGAACCAATACTAGTTAATGCAAAGTAATATATCAAATATATAATTATGCATTAAATCATTGAATCAATACTTGATTTAACGATCCGGTCATATCGTATATAACCGACTAGTATCCTATGTATCGGCTTATCGAATCAATCCTTGATTCGATAACTAGGTTATATCGCATATACCAATCGATACATTCATCACGAGAATGGAATACGGTATCACATACACGCATTATTCTCGGTCCCGCACATATCTCATATGCGCTCCTATTTCGTTTCGCTTGAGCCAGGAAACCTCTGTGTAGGACTCTAAAGACTCGTCAATACGCCGGCAGCAGATGATGATCATATCAAACACCCACAAGCCGCAAGCGGTCTGCTAAACGTAACGGCCACCCGGGTACTGAGCGATCAGAAGAACAACGAGCAAGCCCGCTCACACTCCTGTGAATCCAACCAATAACACTTACCGTACAGTCCGGTCTGTTCGTCTAATATGTCGCATATCTCGCCTAGGGGTGGTAAACGTCAGACCCCAATAGCTCGATAAGTCATGCCGACGTAAGGTCCATAACATGTGTGAAACTACTGATAACACTTACCAGTAGGTCACTGCAACCCTGGCCAGGGATTTCCTTTTATGGCCAGTCGAGCATAGCGCAACATCAACCCCAAATACCGGGAGAGACGAATCCCCTCCTATCGCTCATTGCCTCCATGTGAATCGGGACTGTACCCAAGAACCACCTGTTTGCACGACTCAGTAGAGCCGTGGTAGGGTGGAAATCAAAGCACAGTGGGAGACACACAAGACTCTATGACGATCTCGGGTCAACAGACTAAGCTGTACCAGTGTCACCAGAGAATTGCCATCTGACGTAAGGTATAATACCATCTGGGAGTTCTCGGCGAGTCCGTTCAGTGTACCCAGTCTCCACTGAGCACCCGCATACCATCTCCGATGTCAAACACCAATGGATATGGGATCATCCATCGCCCATCACATGGGTCGAGAAGATATACTCTAGTCTACTCTGGAATATCGATTCCCCGTCTCGATATTCCCTCGACTAGGAACATTAAAGGATGTACTCATGGACTATCCAGGCCCCACTAGTATGATCTGCATCACAGTCCTGGAAGTCGAGTACACATCCTAAGGGCTTTATCAACATGTAACAGAGAGACAGAAAGTATACACGTTAAGATAAAGAGCAACCAGATAGCGTACTATCATGTCGAGCAAGAAAGTCCTACCTATATATGTCCAAGCATCCACTACAATATACATCCAATGTACAGTAATGGCCTCTAGGGCATACATATAACTAACAATCTCCCACTTGCACTAGGGCCATCTGTAGCAGTGGTTGCAGTATCACATACTCAACCATCCCCTAAAAGTCTCTCTTTGGGAAAAGGCCTTCGTGAGTGGATCCGCCGTGTTGTCCTCTGAGTCTACTCTCCTAACCTCGATCAACCTGGAGATCAACTATCTCCATGATCAGGTGATGCTGCCTCAGAATTTGTCTGGGTCACTGATGGGACCAGGGTTCCAGGGCCGAAGCCACACTTCCATTGTCATACAATGGCAAGAACCTAGTTCATCTTATGAACCAATATACACCCAAACTTCCTCTTTGGTAGTATCTTCAATAGCGATGTTACCAGCCTTTATCGTCTAGTTTGCCACGGTATCTAGCTTGGAACTCTTCCAACATACCGTCCCTTTACTGAGGGTAAAGACAGTGCCTGTGACTGACATTCAGTTGTCTTTATCACCCTGGAACTCTTCCAGTGATTCTCCCCAGGATCGATTGATACCATCTCACTACATCTAGTAAGAATCCTAGCATCCAATTACATCTATCTCATAGATGAAAACTCAGGATTTAGGAGGTATCACTTTGATCCTATTTGGAGAATCCTTGTGATAATAGGAGATTGACCGATCGTAGTATAGGAAACTTTTTTCCTATCAAGAGTATGTTGTCTACGTACAATACGAAGATGACCACCTTACTCTCTACTACCCTTTTGTATATACAAGGTTCGTCACCATTTTGATGAAGTCAAACACTTTGACTATCACATCAAAACAGACGTTCCAACTCCGCGATGCCTGCTTCATTATGTAAAGCAACTTGCACACGTTTCCGCTGCTCCCATTGTTTACGAAGCTCTCTGGCTGTGTTCTTATAGACGTTCTCTTCTAAATCATTATTTAGAAAAGTAGTCATGGCACCCAACCACCAGATATTGTAGTCATGGTATGTAGCCGTGGCAAGTAGGATCTGGATGGACTTAAGCATATTCCCTGGAAAAGGTTTCATCATTATCCGTGCCTGGTCGATGACGAAAACCTTTAACAAGTCTAGCTTTGAAAGTCTCAACTTTTCCATCTATACCAAGTAATCTTCTCAAGATATACTTGCTCCTGATGGGGATTTAACCCTTCAGATATCGCAACCAAAATCCATACTTTGTTAGTGTATATGGATTCCATCTCAGATTGCTAAGCATCCAACCATTCTTATAGAGTCCCTACTCTTGATGGCCTGCTCGAAACTAGTTGGGTCATCATCTCATGATGCAATCCTTGCTCCCACTGTCATCGAGAAACCGAAGTATCTCTCAAGCAGGTGAGGAACCCTGCTAGATCGGCGGAGAGGCTGAGGTTCGTCGGGAACTATTGAATCCTTTGGTTCTGTCAAATCATCAGCTGTAGTTTGTATAGCTGGAACATTTCCAGTTCTACATAACTGACCTTGCCTCGAGCTTGTCCGGATTTTGCATTTGACATAGGCCGGACAATCTCAAATCTTAACTTACTTAAGAGATAGGCTCTTCCCATACCATGCCTCATATGGAATGGTAGGCACTGATTTGATTCGAACCTAATTCAATAGGTATGCAGCTTCTCAAGTGCACAACCCCAAAAAGGAAATAGGTAACTCAGTAATACTCATCATAGAGCACACGATATCTAATATTGTGCGATTGCTCCGCCCTGATACACCGTTGTGCTGTGGTGTATTCAGAGGAGTAGTACGGAGAGAGAATCTCATTCTCCTTTAGAATGGTCCAGGAATGCCATGCAAAAGTATTCTCCTCCCTGATCTCATCATAGGACATAATACTTATACCCGGTTATTGGTTCTCTACTTCTAACTTATATTCTGTGAATACCTCAAAAGGTTCGGACTTATGTTTCAACAGGAACATATGACTGAATCTTGAGAGATTATCAGAGAATATAATGAAGTATAAAGAACCAGTCCTGGCATGTGTAGACAGGAGACTTTACATACATCATCATGCATCAGTCCCAAGAGTTTACTAACTCTTTCTCTGTTTTCAGTAAACGGAGCTATGGTCATCTAATCTTTGTGACATGACTGGCAAGTTTCACAAGATGTAAATTCTAACTAATTTAAATATGCATCTAAAATGTAACTTCAGCCAGTCGGGTCGCATTGATGTAACCTAGTCTACAATACCTCAAGAAGGATCCGTTCATTTCTGAACTCTTCCTCTTGTGTATGTTCTGTATACTAAAGAACTGTAGTTTGATTTAGAACGTCAATGCTTTTAGATAACGTACCTGAACCGATCAACTTTTGATATAGGAAATGTTCAAAACATTATCCATCAATACAAAATTTTATCATTTCTTTACTAATAAAGAGACTGATATGATTTTGTATATCAGGTTCAGTATCTAATAGCATTTGTTCAGAATCAATGTATTGGTAATACAGGGTGACAGTGACCAACAGACTTGGCTGCAACACTTGCCCCGTTTTCTGTCTCATGAAACTTATCACCCGTTCTCAGTTTTTCTACCTTTTTGTAGCCCTATGTAACAGATTACATATCTGGGATCCTGATCCGGTATCCAATACTCAGGATGCAGAGAATACTGAGAAACAGTTCTTTGTAATGAACATACCCGAAGGAGATGCATCATATGCACTTTCTTCGTTTCGGCGGCATAGGAATTCTGGTATTCCCTATTTCCTGCTCTGTCTTATAACAATTATAAGCTGGAGCGGGACCAACTTTCCCCAGCTCAGTATAACAAGTGGGTTCGGTCAATTCATCCATATTATTATCTTGATTAAGGCATGATATGGTCGCTACCTGGAGAGAGAGAGAAGAAAACACTCTGCGTGCGCTCTTGCAAGATTAGATTGGTTATTTATTTTATCTAATCAGGATGGCTCCCACTGTTTTTATCAAATCTTCCTTCAAACCTTAAAAGGAAAGACTAACCGGGATTAATTACATTCTACAAGTTCGCCAATCTTTCAGCCAGGCCAGTGTCGGTACTTTGAGGGAGGTTCCCCGTGCTTTCGCACGGACCTAATTACTGTAAACCTCGCTTTCCCAGAGGCGTAACCCCGTTGACACCTTTCTAGACACCTACTTGATCGGCTAATTGTAAAGTGCAAAACTCTCCCAGGAGTAACAATTACTCGCAGTGGGTATCGGGATCCAACTATCATATAGAAGGTATGCAATCTCATTGCAAATTTCAACACTTGAAACTCCCGATAATGGTTTTTACCCCTAGCACCTATGACCTTGGCTAAGGTCAACAAATCATAGGTACTAGTCAAGTTCTACCCGTCATTTCGTGATTAATTAGACCCACCCACATGACCCTTGGCTAAGGTCAACAAAGCCACATGACTGTCCTAACTAATCGCATCATATGCTGTGTAGGAAGACATCACTTAGCTACCGCACACTACGCCTCGGCTATGGTCGACAAACGTAGCACGAATACTAAGTACTCTACTTCCTAAAATGACGGAGGGTTGCGGATGGTTTTTATGAAAACCTTTAACGCTTTGAACTTGATCTCGTTGCGGAATCAAATGGTTTTTTAAATGGAATGTTTTTGATGCTTTTCTAGTTTTGCTAAAGGGGTCACTCCCGGTGAAGGGATTGTCGGCCCTTTCCTCGTCGAATGAGGTGCGGGATATATCATATATATCACTGTGCAAAGCGAAAACTATAGAAGCTATCAAAAGACAAACCGAGTGATGTAACATCTGCCAGTTATTGCTAAAGGAGTCACTCCCGGTGAAGGGATCTCGGTCCTTTCCCTATCGAATAAGGTGCAGGATGTTCTACAAGGAACACCGCGATGCAAAGCAAGAACTGTAGCTACCTGTTTTTATTTTGAAATTCGATTCCACAACATCAATTAGGTTTATTTTCTTTCATTAATCTCATTAATGAATATCCCATCATTTAAGTCCACCTAATCATCACAGATAAATATAACGTACGCTTATGCCATCCGCATTCGCCTCGATGTCCCGTATGCACCGTTAGGTTAGGTAACTAACGGCAGAGCGAGGCAGGGCTAGCGCGGGTGTAAAACATAAGCAACGTCTATATAATATATCATATATACTATATACTATATCTATCACAGAATATCACATGATCACATCACAGATAACGCAGTAGAAAATATCATATGAAATATTGGATATACTAGGGCGTCCGTGTTTTCAATACGAGCCAGTATAAAACACGGATTCCACTGTCATGATGAATAGCCAATCCCACACCCCTAGACCCCTACGAGAGCGGCAAGCAACCCTACCAATTCTAGGGTTAGGAGACCCAGACTCGACTCCTCGAGATGGTCTCCCTCTGGACCCCAGAACCCGGTTACTTGTGCTCCCCTCCTTGGGTCTATCCTAATGCGGAAAAGTAAATAATATACATCAACGGTGACATCTTCCGCAACCTGGAAGTGCCCCAATAAAAGAATATTACATACAAGTTTTTACATGAATGAAAATGAAAAACACTCATCTCACATAAAAAAAACCCGGCTATTCAAACACGACGATCCAATATAACTTATCCAGCAACACATAACATCACATGTCATCAACGTAAGTAAATATGCGCATCCCAATTGTCGTTGACATATAGCAACGAAACCGGCGATAACACATATTACACTTACGGTCACAGAAAAGAAAGTGTAAAACTACAACAGTTGGAATCCGCAACCACCTCAAACATCGCATGCCTGACCAAATGAATTCTTTAGACATCGCATGCCCAACAATTATAAACCCCGCATTTTAGTCTCATTATCAAAAACACTTTTCAATACCAAGTCGGGCAATTCAACAGGATTCCCGACATTTTGATCGAATGCTCGTCGCAAACATTAGTAGACGGTCGCACCCCCGATACCGTCGACGAAGTGCACCAAGGCGGAACACCGCTACCGCGAGCACCCAAACGGATGCTTTCGGCGACGGGGTTCTCCTACAGTCACTTGGTCGGGGCTATGGGGTGAGGTTGTCTATTAAGTTTACCCGGCGAGTATCCGCGTACGCTACGTGATTGGACTTTTGATCGCATCAAAATTCCGTGGCAACCGATCAAGTGAGACTAAACTGCTAAGTTTATAACATTCATTCCGTTATCTCATAACTATTTGCGAATTCCAAGTATTGTATCACATTCCGGATAAATAGAAAATGTTAAACTTTCCGATCGAACAATCGAACACCCAAGTTTTCCCGATACAGCTCAACACATGAAATAAGTCTAAAAACATTCAGTTCGTGCCTCAGTACCAACGGTCCAGCCGTAGAAGGGTCAAGCCAACGCCTCACATGTGGCACGCCGTACTGCCCCAAACCCTAAGGTTCAAAGGGCAGTTCAAGACGGTCACATAATCGAGTTAAGGTTTGTTGTCTTCTAGAGGGTCCATTGCGTTACTTGCACTACTTAGAATGTTATTAAACTACGGAAAGATCCAACACTTGGAAATTTCCCGACAGGGGAAAAAGTGGGTATTTATATCCGGTCGAACTTTTTAACATATTCTAAAATTATCCGGAAAACACATAGACAAAATTAGACAATCCGATCGAATCTACGAACTCCCAATACAACCCCAGAACACTCAACTCTTGAGTCAAATTAAAAATTCCCAGAAAATACAGCATTAAAATGTAAGAGTTACTGTGCAAAAAATACTGGGAGAAGGGACAAAAGGGCCGCGGAACCGCCGCATTAGCCATGCTAATGCCGCGGTTCCGCCGCACTGTAGTGGAATCATGATCTCGTTTTTCACAGTTTTTCTTAGAAAACCCTGCTGAATTTTCTGCATATTTTTAATATTGAAAAATCCACATTTTCAAAAATTGGACAGAGAGTGGTCTCGGATTAGGGTTTCGGGTTCGTTCGGGTTTCAAACTTCGTCTACGCATCGCCTAAGGCTCTAGCTAGGATCTGATACCACTGTAGGGTTCCTAGGCACACTAATGAAGTCTCACAAGGCATCAAACATGGCTAATTCAAATTTTACGGGTGCCTACAAACCCTAATACGGATCGTTAACTAGATATATAGGCGATGCAAGCATGTAAACGAATTTAATGCTAAAGGAAATGGGGCTACAACCTTTGTAGATCCGGTCCACCACTTCCTAATCTCCGCGACGATGTCCCTCCGCTGTCCAAGTCGGATCCCGAACTCTAGCATCGGCTTCATCGAAGAAATGGGCAGGCTTGATCGTCGGCTTCGATGCCGAAGATGATCCACGTCGAGGCATCACAAGATCAAACTCCGACTTCACCAAGTCATGAAACTTGTGAATAAAACACCCTATACTACTTGGCAAGAGGTAGAGGATGAAGAAATAGGAAGTGGGTTCTCTTTAGAATTGGATTTCTCACTTGTTTTCATCACTTGCCATTGATGTAGCAAGCTTTTCTTCATGGAAGAAGAAGATGAAGAAGAAGAAGAAAGATATGATAAGTGTTGAATCTTTTTGATAAATAAATCAATACTTATCATATATTAACCCTTGGTTAATTGTAGAGAATGGACCATGGTTAACTTGAATGGTTAGGGTTAAGTATAAGACAAGAATGGTGGACTAGTTCAATGCTTCAAGAAGCTTCAAAGAAAAAGACAAAACTAGCAACCATTCTTTTCTCATCTTTTCAAAATAAATAAATAAATAAATAAATAAGAAAAGAAAACCCTAATCATTAGTTTAACCATGGCTTAATTCTGTACACTTAACCAAGTAAACATGTATCATCAAATATGATACAATCAAGTGCACAAAAGTATATCACATATACAACTTGCACAATTCAAGTGAGAAAATCCATTTAAAGTGAACCAATACTAGTTAATGCAAAGTAATATATCAAATATATAATTATGCATTAAATCATTGAATCAATACTTGATTTAACGATCCGGTCATATCGTATATAACCGACTAGTATCCTATGTATCGGCTTATCGAATCAATCCTTGATTCGATAACTAGGTTATATCGCATATACCAATCGATACATTCATCGCGAGAATGGAATACGGTATCACATACACGCATTATTCTCGGTCCCGCACATATCTCATATGCGCTCCTATTTCGTTTCGCTTGAGCCAGGAAACCTCTGTGTAGGACTCTAAAGACTCGTCAATACGCCGGCAGCAGATGATGATCATATCAAACACCCACAAGCCGCAAGCGGTCTGCTAAACGTAACGGCCACCCGGGTACTGAGCGATCAGAAGAACGACGAGCAAGCCCGCTCACACTCCTGTGAATCCAACCAGTAACACTTACCGTACAGTCCGGTCTGTTCGTCTAATATGTCGCATATCTCGCCTAGGGGTGGTAAACGTCAGACCCCAATAGCTCGATAAGTCATGCCGACGTAAGGTCCATAACATGTGTGAAACTACTGATAACACTTACCAGTAGGTCACTGCAACCCTGGCCAGGGATTTCCTGTTATGGCCAGTCGAGCATAGCGCAACATCAACCCCAAATACCGGGAGAGACGAATCCCCTCCTATCGCTCATTGCCTCCATGTGAATCGGGACTGTACCCAAGAACCACCTGTTTGCACGACTCAGTAGAGCCGTGGTAGGGTGGAAATCAAAGCACAATGGGAGACACACAAGACTCTATGACGATCTCGGGTCAACAGACTAAGCTGTACCAGTGTCACCAGAGAACTGCCATCTGACGTAAGGTATAATACCATCTGGGAGTTCTCGGCGAGTCCGTTCAGTGTACCCAGTCTCCACTGAGCACCCGCATACCATCTCCGATGTCAAACACCAATGGATATGGGATCATCCATCGCCCATCACATGGGTCGAGAAGATATACGCTAGTCTACTCTGGAATATCGATGCCCCGTCTCGATATTCCCTCGACTAGGAACATTGAAGGATGTACTCATGGACTATCCAGGCCCCACTAGTATGATCTGCATCACAGTCCTGGAAATCGAGTACACATCCTAAGGGCTTTATCAACATGTAACAGAGAGACAGAAAGTATACACGTTAAGATAAAGAGCAACCAGATAGCGTACTATCATGTCGAGTAAGAAAGTCCTACCTATATATGTCCCAGCGTCCACTACAATATACATCCAATGTACAGTAATGGCCTCTAGGGCATACATATAACTAACACAATGAATTGCAAATATGAGATCCTGATCCGGTATCCAATACTCAGGAAGTAGAGTTGATTGACAGACAATTCTCAATTACAAACACACCTGAAGTCGAAGCCACAGCTTGCTTCGGTTCCTGGTTCTTGGCGTTCCACGTCTTGCAATCCTTCTTCCAGTGCCTTTTTCTGTGACAATGGAAGCACTCATCCTGGCCCACTACCGGTACAGCAAACTTTTTCTTTCCCTTCCCTCCCACCTTACTTACACCTCCTCTAGGTCTGGGGGCGGCCTTCTTTTTCCTTCCTTTGGCCCTAGCCTTGGACCCGGAAGAAGAAGCACCGCTAACAAACATAGCGGGTGTTTCCCTTGCCTTCTGCAAGGTGCCCTCTGCACTTCTTAACATGTTCAAGAGTTTCGGAAGTTCAACTTATTTTCTTTGAATGTTGAAGTTCAGGATAAACTGGGCGTAGGTGGAAGGAAGGGACTGGAGAATAAGGTCTGTATAGAGCTCATTATCCAAAGTCATCCTAAGGTCTGTGAGCTCTTCTATATATCTGATCATCTTTAGGACATGTTCTTCTACCGATGACCCGACAGCCAACCTCGCTCGAAACAAGTTCTTAGAGGTCTCGTATCTTGCTATATGAGATTGCTCTCTATAAAGTTCCTTTGTATGGAGAAATATGGCATCTAGTTCCATATCCTCGTGCCTCCTCTGATGTTCATTGTTCATCGAGGCAAGCACGATGCACTTGGCTTTCGCGCAATCGAAATCCCAGGTTTTGCGGATTTCCTTATCCGCATTACTGGATTTGGGACCAGGGACTGCAGGTGCCTTAGCGGTGAGGACATACCCCAATTTGTCATAGGTCAAAGACATTTTGACATTCCGCAGCCAATCTTTATAGTTTGGCCCTGTCAGTATATTTTTCTCTAAAAGTAACTTAAGTCCAGTCATTTTCAGGGTCGCTGCAATTAGGAGAGAGAGAAGAAAACTCTTTAGCATGATGTTCTTGCAAGTTTAGAGTGGTTTTTAATTTATCTAAACTGGATGGCTCCCACTGTTTCTCGAATCCCTCCTCAAACCATAAAAGAAGAATTAACCAGGACTATTCTCACTGTACAATACTTGCTTAACCGTTCAGCCAGGCCGGTGTTGGTACTTCGAGGGAGGTTTTCCAACGCTTTCGCGAAGTTCCTTAATTAAATAACCTCTTTTCTCTGGGGGCGTAACCCCGCTGACACCTTTCTTGACACCTACTTGGTTTATAGCATTGATCGTTAACTGACGAATATCCTGATGAGTAGCATATACTCACAGTAGGATCGGGATCCAAATATCATCGTATGATAATGTTGAAGGAATGCTAGCAACATTCATCAGACTCCAAATGGTATGCATCTCTTTGCAAATTTCAGTTTCTATAGAAATTCCCGATATAAGTTTTTGCCCTATGCTCTTATGACCTTGGCTTTGGTCAAAATGTCATAAGTCACATGTCAAGTTCTACCCGTCATTATCTTGTCAATTTGAACCCATCCGTACATACCCCTGACTTTGGTCAAATGATAATACGACTGTCCCAAACTAACTCATCTATCTATGCAACAAATGAATACCCAGCAGCTATCAAACACTATGTCACGCCCCGCTTCCCAAAATACGGGAAACGAGGGATGACTAGGCCAGCCATGCTCCTACGGTCAGGGGAAAATCCCGCCGTAGTCACACTTCGGCTTCTAGCACTACATGGTAATCAGTAATAAAGCACAGTAGTAAAGGAATCGCATCACTAATTTATTACATTAAAATTCCATTGTTCACAAATTACAGATAACAAAAACAATTACTAACCAAGTTCAATCTCACGACCACTTGTATGGAAAGCAGTAAATGAAGAAAGTACACCAAACTATATCTCCGTGAACTCGAAGGGTAGATCCGTCTCCTGTGCTGGTCCTTCCACGGAATCTGAGCATGCATACTCAGGTCGTCAGAGCGACACAATAACAATATTATTATAATAAGATGAAACAGGTAAATGAGGTAATACTGGTATAAGAACAATGCAAGTAATCACTATGTCACTATATGATGCAGAATATGTTCTGTGTCCCTATCGGTCTCTATGTCATGTTTGAAATCGCATGGTGGAAGGAGGATCATGTTTAACAGGAGTCTCGTATATACCCGAGACAACGGCCCACATGCTCGGGACATAACCCTGTCAGCCGGATCGCTAGATCCTACCTAATATATATATCACTGCTCGAATGATCATCCTCTAAAACACGGTCCCGCTAAATACGATTCTCTTTCCACTTCGATTTCCCCTTTATTCCTAGGTTTACACTATTTGTGATCTTGATTCAGTCGTGTACAAGTATACCAATGGCACGGTTTTATCACTGCTCACTGTATCAATCACTGTCACGAATATTCACTTCACATTGGTATCCTCGTCACTCCTAAACCAACATCAACCACGCACGATAATGCAATGTCCACTGACTATAACACGCACTAACACTAAGTATATGGCAAATGGGGTATGATATATGTATGTATGCTATCAATAAGCTAAGTATGATATGAATCAACAAGCATGCCATTAACTTACATAAATTGCATAAATTCATCCGTTTAGAATTCAACAAAATGAGGCAAGTAAGATAAATAGAACATTCAGTCAACAATTCATCAAAATTTGTTTCAGTTCAATCGGGATTCCGGTTTTCAAGATACAACTGTTTCATTTTAAGTGCTCGCGGCTGGAAATTCAGTTTCAGAACTGAACGTCCGTTTCGCGACACGAATTGTACCCAGTTGGGTTCATATTTTAACGATGCTACAGTTGAATGAAATCTAGGGTTTTCAATAGAGTATTCAAAGCAACAGACGGATCCTCAATCGCGTCTGTACGTTGAAAGTTATACACAGTTTAACATCAGTATATCACTTCTGAATCTGTTCTGGACAGTTATACGTTCTGCCATTTTAAATACAGTTTAAAATAGCAAACGGAAATGAAACGGAATGGAACCACTTGTTTTATTTAGATAACAGAATTTTCTTTAATATACTGTAGGGTTCCGTAACATACGACTTCAGGAAACACAGTGACACACATTTTGGTACAGTACACGATAAACAGAGTCGCTCTGGACTGCAGTCCAGAGTCGCACTCCGGTCTAATTATCATCACAGTTACAGAACAGAAATCATTAAAAGTTTACATAGGGTTAAAGTTCGTCGAGTCGGCTTCGATTTAATCCCTCGAACGTATCATTCCAATATGTATATAATTTACAGTGATTTTTTTCATTTTCAGATACGAGAAAAATTCTAGTTTTAACGGCATATTTGGGGGTGTCAATTTCAGTCACTAACAATCGCATTTTCCAGCGAGATTCATACAAAATACTTATCATTATGAGGGCCAACAGAAAACATTCATTTCCGTCAAATTAAACAATTATATTCATTGGAGACTAGCATCAAACACTTAGGTCACATAATATATATTGGTAATCGGCAAATTTATAAACTATATGATTTAGGTTTGTACCACAACTATATTAGCATGAAGCAAGTAAACACTTGCCTGGAAACGTCTCGGGGTCACACGGCAGCAACGGCGTCACGAACGCGTGAAGTACGCCGTGAAACGGATTCGCGCGAGCTTGGCTCGAGATGTGGAATTTGAGTCGGAGTTGTCCGGAGTCGTCACGTGCTTGCTGGAAGCGGAGGTGGTGCTTTGTGGTTGGTCTGGGATTTGCTGAGGTCGATGACGGTGCTCCGGCGGATAGCAACAGTGAGCTCGTAAGCTTGGTAGTTGGGACTTGAAAGAGAGAGGGATAGTGAGCTTGGTTGTGTAGGTTTAGTGGGTGTGTGGGGGTGTTAATGCTGCTGGCGAGGAGATCATAGGGTGGTCGGCGATGTGGTGGGGAGTTCGCCGGCGTCGAGGGGTGCAAGGTGGCCGAGCTCGGTTGTAATGGGTATGTGTGCAGGGGAGTTGGTGTGCAGGGTCGGGTAGAGTTGTAGAGGAGTTGTGTTGGTAGGGGAGGAGTGAGCGAGGGCTGCCGAGGGTTGTCGAGGGTCGTCGGCGGCGGCGAAGTGAGGGAAAAAGTGCTCGGTGAGTTTTCGTGAGTGGAGAGGAGTTGGGGAAATTTGAAAATGGTAGAGAAGAGAAAGAGATGAGGGCGTGAGGAATGAATGAGGGTTGAATGTCGTGGTTGAACGTTGCGAGAACGAGGGCGAGGGCGTGGGCGCGAGGCGCAGCGGAGGAAGCGTTCGCGAGCGGGAAAGAGGGAGGTTACCGTTGGAGGAGTAAAGAAGATGAACAGGAGTGGGGTCGGGTCGGGTGAGTTGAGGAAGCGGGCCAAGGAAGTGGGCCGGCTGAGGATAAAATTCCCTTTAAAATAAATATTTAGTGGGCCGAAGGGAGAACGGGCCGGGGAAAAAATAATTAAAGGATTTATTTAAAATCCAGAGTGGGCTGAGGGAAAAAGAAACGGGCTGAGGGTTAAATTTATTAAGGAATTTATTAAATAAAAGTGTGTGTGGGCTGAGTAGGGCAGCGGGTTGGGGAATTGATTAAGGATTTTATTTAGAAAAAAATGGTGAGTGGGCTTAGGGTTTTAAATAATGGGTTAAAGTAAGGTTGGGGTTTAAATTTAAACTATTTTGCTTGTTTTAGTTTTGGTATTAATTTAATTTGGCTTTTAGGGTTTGGACTATGATTTCAAAGCATTGGAAAAATAAGGTTTAAATATTAAGCTTAACAACCAATTCAAATACGACAGGAAAAAGAAAGGAAACCATTGGAATTCAGAAAATAGGAATTTTTTTTATTAAAATGGGAATGGGGATTCACATCATACCCCCCTTAACAAAAATTTCGTCCTCGAAATTTTTGTTAAGGGGGGTATGATGATACAAGGAGACAATGTACTAAACAAAGAGATGTGGATAACGATCACGGATATCTTCCTCCCGCTCCCAGGTGGATTCTCCTGGGGAACGACCGCCCCAAGACACTCGGACTAAAGGAATGACCTTATTCTTCAGCACTTTCTCTCTGCGGTCGAGGATGGTAATGGGCTGCTCCTCGTACGATAAATCGGTACCCAAAACTAGCTCCGAATGGTCCAGGACATGGCTCTCATCCCGAACATAACGCCGCAACTGTGACACGTGGAAGGTATTGTGCACACCAGCTAGCGATGGAGGCAAGGCCAGTCGATAGGCCACCTCTCCCACTCGCTCTAGCACCTCAAAAGGTCCAATAAAACGGGGACTAAGCTTTCCCCGACCTCCGAACCTGATGACTCCACGAGTAGGGAAAATCTTCAAGAACACATGATCTCCGACTTCGAATTCTAGTGCCCTCCTGCTGGTATCTGCCCAACTCTTTTGTCAATCCTGAGCCGTCTTAATACGCTGCCTGATCATTTGGACCTTGTCAACTGTCTGAACGATGAGTTTGGGGCCCAGTAATCTTCGTTCTCCCACATCATCCCAACATACTGGGGATCGACATTTCCGCCCATATAGTGCTTCAAAAGGAGCCATCTGAATACTAGCCTGATAACTATTGTTGTAAGAGAACTCGACTAGGTGCAGATGGTCCTCCCAGGAACCCTAAAAGTCCAACATACAGGCTCTCAACATATCCTCGAGCGTCTGAATCGTACGCTCGGATTGTCCATCCATCTGCGGGTGATACGCTGTGCTGAATTTAAGGCGGGTTCCCAAACTCTCTTGTAGGCTCTTCCAAAAGTGCGACAAGAATCTGGTGTCCCGGTCTGACACAATGCTTACTGGAACACCGTGAAGTCGTACAATCTCCTGCATATATCTTTCTGCCAGTGATTCTGTCGACTGTCCCACTCGGAAAGGTAGTAAATGTGCAGCTTTTGTGAGGCGATCGACGATAACCCAAATGGCGTTATTGCCCCTAGGGCTCCGTGGTAAGGCCGTCACAAAATCCATAGTAATGTGCTCCTACTTCCATTCAGGTATTGGCAGTGGTTGTAACAATCCTGCTGTCCTCTGATGTTCCTCCTTCACCTGCTGACATACCAAGCACCTGGATATGAACCTCGCAATTTCCCGCTTCATTCCGTTCCACCAAAAGTGTTGCTTTAGGTCCTGATACATTTTTGTACCTCCCGGATGCACAGAATAAGCTGAACTGTGTGCTTCAGCCAAAACTTCTTCTCGAACATCTCCCTTAGATACGTAGAGTCTGCTACCGAATCTCAGAGAGCCATCTTCATGTATAATCAAATCCGTTCTCAGTCCAGCTTCCACTTGCTCTCTGAACTTTTGCAATCGGGGATCATCCGCTTGTGCAATCTTGATGCGATCCACCAGGGAAGATTGCACTTGCAGTTGCCAGAGTTGACTGAGTGCGTTCGGCGTAACGACTTCAAGTTCGAGTCTCTGAAAGTCCTCGATAATGCTCCTCTGATTGGTCAACATCATGACCGCTGGCTTGCGACTGAGCGCATCTGGTACAACATTCATCTTCCCCGGGTGATACTGAAGGTCCAAGTCATAATCTGCCATCAGCTCTAGCCATCGGCGCTGCCTCATGTTTAGTTCCTTCTGAGTGAAAACATACTTTAAACTTTTGTGATCTGTGTACACTTCCACTTTCTCACCCAAAAGATAGTGCCTCTAAATCTTCAACGCAAAGACTACCACAGCTAACTCCAAGTCATGCGTAGGATAGTTCTTCTCGTGGTTTCTCAGTTGTCGAGAGGCGTAAGCAACCACTCGACCGTGCTGCATTAGAACACAGCCTAAACCCTTCTCTGAGGCATCACTGTGTATTACCAAACCACCGGAATTATCTGGTACTGTAAGAATAGGCGCAGTGGTTAACTTCTGCTTTAGTGTGTCGAATGCCTGAGTGCACTCCTCTGTCCACGTAAACGGTACGTCCTTCCGTGTCAGCCTCGTCAATGGTTCAGCGATTCTTGAGAAATCTTGGACGAATCTCCGATAATAACCAGCCAATCCCAGAAAACTCCTGATCTCGGCCACTGACTTCGGCGTTGGCCAATCTCTGACAGATTCTATCTTTGCCGGGTCCACCGAGATGCCTTCGCCCGAAACAATATGTCCCAAAAACTGAACCTTGTCAATCCAGAATTCACACTTGCTTAGCTTCGCATACAACTTCTCTTCCCGAAGAATTTGTAGGACCGTGCGCAAATGTTCAGCGTGCTCTTCCCGGGTCTTCGAGTAGACAAGTATGTCGTCGATAAACACAACGACAAACGTGTCCAAGTACTTTGCGAACACCCTGTTCATCAAGTCCATGAATATTGCTGGGGCATTGGTAACACCGAACGGCATCACAAGAAACTCATAATGTCCGTATCGGGTCCTGAAAGCCGTCTTGCATACATCCTCGGCTGCTACTCTGATTTGATGATTTCCAGAACGGATGTCCAACTTCGAGAATACCTTGGCTCCACTTAGCTGATCGAATAGGTCGTCAATGCGCGGGATTGGGTACTTGTTCTTTATTGTGACCTTGTTCAGCTCCCGATAATCTATACACATTCGCAGCGATCCATCCTTCTTCTTTACTAACAGAACTGGTGCACCCCATGGTGAAGCGCTTGGCCGAATAAATCCCTTCTCCAATAGTTCTTCAACCTGCTTCTTCAATTCCGCCAACTCAACTGGTGCCATTCTGTATGGGGCTCTGGATACTGGGGCTGTACCTGGAGTCAAATCGATTGAGAACTCCAAAATTCGAGGAGGTGGTAGACCTGGTAGATCTTCAGGAAATACGTCCAGAAAGTCCCGAACAACTGCTGGGACTGGGCTCTTATCAATCTCCATAGCAGTCAGCTCCTTAGGCTTTGCTCTGTATTTAGCTGGCTCCAAAGATTCGCTTCCGCCCTCGAAAATAAACTCCGGGTGATTGGGAATGCGGAAGATCACATTCCTTGCACGACAATCGATAACTGCATGGAAAGTGCTCATCCAATCCATCCCGAGAATTGCGTCGTAACTGCCCGTCCCAATCAGAAGGAAATTTGCATAGAATTCCCTACCACACACTACAACCAGGCATAATCTACATTCTCGACTAGATATTATAATGCCATTACCCGTATGAATTTCCCATCCCTTAGTTAGTGGTTCATGTGGTATTGAGTGTGTATCAGTGAAATGCTCAGACAAGAAACAATGCGATGCTCCCGAATCAAATAGTACTCTAGCTGGCAAGGAATGTACGAGTAGAGTACCTGTAACCACGTCTCCTGACGCCTCTGCCTGCTCGGCGGTCAAGGTGAAAGCCCGTCCCTGACCGCGACCTGTAAAGGGTTGCCTCTGCTCCTGTGGCCTCTGCTGTGACGGTCCAGAACCTCCCTGTATTTCTGCTCGCTCACGGCAACTGCTAATCTTGTGCTGACTGGATCCGCAAATCAAGCACTATCCCTTGGCACGGCGACAGTCCTTCTGGGTATGCCCACCTCTGCCATAATAGCCGCAAACTACGCCATGTCTCTGGGGGCGATGTTGTGGTACGAACGGGCGCTTCATTTGTGTCGTTCCTGCTCTGTGAACCGGTATGGCTCCCCGAGAAGGCGCATGGGTACGTGCTGGAACGACTGGGGGTCTCCTGAACTTGTTAATCAATTGCTCCTGAACTCTCGCCGCGTTGAGTACCTGTGCGAAAGTCTGCAAATCCAACGATGCAATCAACTGCTGCAACTCGAAATCTAACCCCTGAAGGAAGCGTCTGGCCCTGGTGGCCTCTGATTTGACCATGTATGGAGCAAAGCGGCTCAGACGGTTGAACTCTGCCGCATAAACGTCCACTGGGCGTCCATTCTGCTTTAAAAGAATAAACCTTTCCTCCATTTCTGCCTTGGCTGTGGAAGGAAAATAATGATCTAGGAAGCACTCCTTAAACTTGCTCCATTCAATCGGCCCGTCAAGTATGCTTTCTTCCACCGACCACCATGTACGGGCTTCGTCTTCCAATTGTATCTTTATCACGTCCACCCTATCTTCCTCTGGAACCCTGGCGGCTGTCAATAAATTCTCCATGTTCACCAGCCATTGCTCAGCCTCAAGGGGTTCAGCTAGCCATGTGAATGCAGCTGGGTGTAACCGTCGGAAGTCTGATACGGTACCAGCCCTAACGTGATAAGCTGGTGGAGTAGCGCCCTCGGGGGCGGTAATGAGTGCGAAGGGTCCTCCAGTGGCGGTAATCGCCCTGAGTACCTCAGTGAGTAAATCTGTCTTCCTCTCCTGAGCTTCCGCGAGAGTGGTCAGTGCACTAAGTATTCTTTCCGTGCGGTCCTGAGAGCTGGAGTCCGAGGAGGGGTCGTTTAGGGACGTCATATCACTGGAAGATTCAAAAAGATAGGATCAGATTCAAGGATGAAAATCAAGAGTAGTGAAACAAGAATAACGTAATACATTATAGTTAATGTTATCCCTTGATACTAAACACAGGCTCTGATACCAACTAAACCATGTCACGCCCCGCTTCCCAAAATACGGGAAACGAGGGATGACTAGGCCAGTCATGCTCCTACGGTCAGGGGAAAATCCCGCCGTAGTCACACTTCGGCTTCTAGCACTACATGGTAATCAGTAATAAAGCACAGTAGTAAAGGAACCACATCACTAATTTATTACATTAAAATTCTATTGTTCACAAATTACAGATAACAAGAACAATTACTAACCAAGTTCAATCTCACGATCACTTGTATGGAAAGCAGTAAATGAAGAAAGTACACCAAACTATATCTCCGTGAACTCGAAGAGTAGATCCGTCTCCTGTACTGGTCCTTCCACGGAATCTGAGCATGCATACTAAGGTCGTCAGAGCGACACAATAACAATATTATTATAATAAGATGAAACAGGTAAATAAGGTAATACTGGTATAAGAACAATGCAAGTAATCACTATGTCACTATATAATGCAGAATATGTTCTGTGTCCCTATCGGTCTCTAGGTCATGTTTGAAATCGCATAGTGGAAGGAGGATCATGTTTAACAGGAGTCTCATACATACCCGAGACAACGGCCCACATGCTCGGGACATAACCCTGTCAGCCGGATCGCTAGATCCTACCTAATATATATATATCACTGCTTGAATGATCATCCTCTAAAACACGGTCCCGCTAAATACGATTCTCTTTCCACTTCGATTTCCCCTTTATTCCCAGGTTTATACTATTTGTGATCTTGATTCAGTCGTGTACAAGTATATCAATGGCACGGTTTTATCACTGCTCACTATATCAATCACTGTCACGAATATTCACTTCCCATTGGTATCCTCGTCACTCCTAAACCAACATCAACCACGCACGATAATGCAATGTCCACTGACTATAACACGCGCTAACACTAAGTATATGGCAAATGAGGTATGATATATGTATGTATGCTATCAATAAGCTAAGTATGATATGAATCAACAAGCATGTCATTAACTTACATAAATTGCATAAATTCATCCGTTTAGAATTCAACAAAATGAGGCAAGTAAGATAAATAGAACATTCAGTCAACAATTCATCAAAATTTGTTTCAGTTCAATCGGGATTCCGGTTTTCAAGATACAACTGTTTCATTTTAAGTGCTCGCGGCTGGAAATTCAGTTTCAGAACTGAACGTCCGTTTCGCGACACAAATTGCACCCAGTTGGGTTCAGATTTTAATGATTCTACAGTTTAATGAAATCTAGGGTTTTCAATAGAGTATTCAACGCAATAGACGGATCCTCAATCGCGTCTGTACGTTGAAAGTTATACACAGTTTAACATCAGTATATCACTTCTGAATCTGTTCTGGACAGTTATACGTTCTGCCCTTTTAAATACAGTTTAAAATAGCAAACGGCAATGAAACTGAATGGAACCACTTGTTTTGTTTAGCTAACAAAATTTCCTTTAATCTACTGCAGGGTTCCATAACATACGACTTCAGGAAACACAGTGACACACATTTTGGTACAGTACACGATAAACAGAGTCGCTCTGGACTGCAGTCCAGAGTCGCACTCCGATATAATTATCATCACAGTTACAGAACAGAAATCATTAAAAGTTTACATAGGGTTAAAGTTCGTCGAGTCGGCTTCGATTTAAGCCCTTGAATTTATGATTCCAATATGTATATAATTTACAGTGATTTTATTCATTTTCAGATACGAGAAAAATTCTAGTTTTAACGGCATATTTGGGGGTGTCAATTTCAGTCACTAACAATCGCATTTTCCAGCGAGATTCATACACAATACTTATCATTATGAGGGCCAACAGAAAAAATTCATTTCCGTCAAATTAAACAATTATATTCATTGGAGACTAGCATCGAACACTTAGGTCACATAATATATATTGGTAATCGGCAAATTTATAAACTATATGATTTAGGTTTGTACCACAACTATATTAGCATGAAGCAAGTAAACACTTGCCTGGAAACGTCTCGGGGTCGCACGGCAGCAGCGGCGTCACGAACGCGTGAAGTACGCCGCGAAACGGATTCGCGCGAGCTTGGCTCGAGATGTGGAATTTGAGTCGGAGTTGTCCGGAGTCGTCACGTGCTTGCTGGAAGCGGAGGTAATGCTCTGTGGTTGGTATGGGATTTGCTGGGGTCGACGACGGTGCTCCGGCGGATAGCAACAGTGAACTCGTAAGCTTGGTAGTTGGGAGAGAGGGATAGTGAGCTTGGTTGTGTAGGTTTAGTGGGTGTGTGGGGGTATTAATGCTGCTGGCGAGGAGATCGTAGGGTGGTCGGCGATGTGGTGGGGAGTTCGCCGGCAACGAGGGGTGCAAGGTGGCCGAGCTCGGTTGTAATGGGTATGTGTGCAGGGGAGTTGGTGTGCAGGGTCGGGTAGAGTTGTAGAGGAGTTGTGTTGGTAGGGGAGGAGTGAGCGAGGGTTGCCGAGGGTTGTCGAGGGTCGTCGCCGGCGGCGAAGTGAGGGAAAAAGTGCTCGGTGAGTTTTCGTGAGTGGAGAGGAGTTGGGGAAATTTGAAAATGGTAGATAAGTGAGAGAGATGAGGGCGTGAGGAATGAATGAGGGTTGAATGTCGTGGTTGAACGTTGCGAGAACGGGGGCGTGGGCGTGGGCGTGAGGCGCGGCGGAGGAAGCGTTCGCGAGCGGGAAAGAGGGAGGTTACCGTTGGAGGAGTAAAGAAGATGAACAGGAGTGGGGTCGGGTCGGGTGAGTTGAGGAAGCGGGCCAAGGAAGTGGGCCGGCTGAGGATAAAATTCCCTTTAAAATAAATATTTAGTGGGCTGAAGGGAGAACGGGCCGGGAAAAAAATAATTAAAGGATTTATTTAAAATCCAGAGTGGGCTGAGGGAAAAAGAAACGGGCCGAGGGTTAAATTTATTAAGGAATTTATTAAATAAAAGTGTGTGTGGGCTGAGTAGGGCAGCGGGCTGGGGAATTGATTAAGGATTTTATTTAGAAAAAAATGGTGAGTGGGCTTACGGTTTTAAATAATGGGTTAAAGTAAAGTTAGGGTTTAAATTTAAAATGTTTTGCTTGTTTTAGTTTTGGTATTAATTTAATTTGGCTTTTTGGGTTTGGACTATGATTTCAAAGCATTGGAAAAATAAGGTTTAAATATTAAGCTTAACAACCAATTCAAATACGACGGGAAAAAGAATGGAAACCATTGGAATTCAGAAAATAGGAAATTTTTTTATTAAAATGGGAACGAGGATTTACACACTATGCCTTGACTTTGGCCAAAATGCATAGCTTGAATACTACTGAATACCCAAATGAAATGACGGAGGGCTACGAATGGTTTTGGCGAAACCGTGAACGTAGTGAACTTGATATGACCGAAGGAACCTGATAGATTTTAAATGGAGTGGTTAAAACTCCGCAATTAAAAATATCATCTGTTTTAAAATAACCGATTGGTTTCTTTTAAATTGTTCCAATGATTCAACTTTTTGGTTTATTTTCTTTGCATTATAAATAATGCGTCCCATCATTAACCTATCATTGCAAAAAACAACGAAAATACAACGTACTCTTATGTCATCCGCATTCGCCACGCGGTCCCGTCATCACCCGTTAGGTTACTTAACTAACGGCAGAGCGGGGGCTGGGCTAGCGCGGGTGTAAAACATAAGTGACGTCTAAATAGCTATCATATATAGATATTGTACATTCGTCAGACGCAATAATAGGCATTCCAGATCTCATATGAACTTTATTGGATTTGCAAGCAATCCATGTTTGTTTAGAGCCTGCAACAAAAGACGGATTACACAGTTGTGATGAATAGCCATTACCCCACCCTAGACCCCTACGGGTACGGCAAACTACCCGCCAAATACCTGAAGTGAAGCGGTCTCCCTCAACAAAGTGAGTAGGCCACTAAACACTTCAAAATACCCGGTAATTTGTACACCCCATCTTGGGTCTATCCTAGGAGGAAAAACAGTAAAATGAAATAATACAACGGTGGCTACAACCGCAACCTGGATGTGCCCCGCAAAATAATATTACAACATATTACAGTTACATTGAATGAATGAATATAACAACCCATCTCAAACCCCGGCTAATCATCACAACAGTCCAATACAGTTCACAACCACAAACAGTAAAAACCATTACAGAAATGTGCAACCCCCTGCCAACCGACATACTAGCAGTTAGGGGAGGTTTACGAACACATTATACAATCACAGATATAATCATATTACCAAACATCATAAAATTTCGATCGAGCAAAACACTTTAGATTCTACTGCAAAACTTCTCTGTACACTTGAGATCTTAGCAGAAAATAAAATATCCAGAAATATCATTGTTGACACAAAGGGGTTACTGGAAAAATTTAGGCCGACTCGGCCCTAACTCGGCCGCGGATCTGCCGCGGTTCCGTGGTGAGTTAGCCGATTTGGGAGTCCAAATTTCTTCAGTAGCCCTATAATTTCATGCTTGTTATTCTGCAAGTCCCTGAAAAATTTTTAGGGCCTGTTTTAAATTCGACAGAAACTGTGTTAAAACGATGATCTTTCCGGTTCTTTTTGCGTTCGAAATTCTTACGACTTTGCTGATGAGTTAATTATTGTTTAGCGAGGCTTTAATACCACTGTAAGTCGATGTACAACACCCCACGACTTGCGGGGAGGCGGAATAATGAAAACGATCTTGTTTAAAGCGTAAACATCGACTAACCGAGAATCTTTGCATAAACAGTAACTAACAACAAACATAGGAGTTAACAACTACTATGAAAAGTGATTATACCTGTAGAACCGAGTCCTTCGTCTGGTCGTTCTCCACGTCCTCTCCGGCCTTCTCTAAGTAGTAGAAGATCCACCCGAGAGCTTTACTACAAGCTTCACCTCAAATTAGAGGTAACTAGGTTTCTTAAATCGCTAATCTAAGCAACCTAGGTGATATAGAGAATGGTTAAGGATTAAGTAGTCTAATCTAATTCTTGTACTCAACACATGAGATGGGAGGATTAGGGTTTGAGGAGGGAGAGCTTGAGGAGAGAGAAAGTGAGCAAGAGAATGAGATAAGATAATAAGCTATCATAATATATATCAAGCATTATGATTTATCCAACAAAAGAAAATGAATGATTAATCATCATGCTTAATAAATATAAGAGGGTGATTCATCTCCATGAGTCATTAAGCATTTATGATGCATTAATGACTTGGATGAATCACTCAAATGACTCACTAATCTCATTTAATGCATATGCCACCTTAACCCCCAAGTTACCATCTTCTAGAAGCTTCTCGCACAATTACGAGAACGCCCCTCCTATCCGTGAAAACACGGAAAAACTTTAGACTGTATAAATCCAATAACCGGATACTAGAAACTGGCTTAAACCAAAGCCGACTAGTAAAAACTGTCCGGATGTCGTACGTGCGTAAACACACGTATGCATCCGAACCCTTGTCGTAAAACCATACGACCTCTATATCGTTTCACCTGGAGTAGGGAAACTCTCTGTGTGGGACTCTAGAGACTCGACTACTACGCTGGCAGTGGGTTTAACCACAGACCGCAAGCGGCACTAGCTGTACGTAACGGTCCCCAGGTAGATGTCGATAAGAAGGCCGATGAGGAAACCCATCCGAACTCCTACTGAGTCTGATGTGACAATCTCCGTACGGTCCGGTATGTTCGTCTAAGACTATCGCATATTGGGCCTAGGGGGCGGCAAGCGTCAGTCCCCTAATAGCGGTATAAGTCGTGTCGGAGCGAAGCCCATTACACCCTGAGAAATTACTAGAACCTACCAGCAAATCTCGCTTGCCCTGGCCAGGGACTTTGCATAATGGCTCTCTGACACAGCGCGATATCAACCCTCAATACCGGGAGAGACGAATCCTGTCTAACCGCCACTACCTCCAAGTGCTCGAGACTGCACCCAACTGCTACCTGTTTGCACGACTCCTTTGAGCCGTGGTAGGGTAACAATCTAAGCACAGTAGGACACACTCGAGGCGAAGTAGCAGTGTCAAGTCTGCGGACTATGCTGTACTCATGTCACCTGGGAACTGTTCACCGACGACTGGTATAAAACCAACCAACAGTTCCATGTGAGTCCTGTCCGGTGTACCCGTAACCTAACGAGCACCTGCATACTATCTCCAGTACGACGTACTGACGGCTGTGGGACAGACCATCTCCCCAACTGAGATGAGAAGCGTACACACTAGTCTACTCCGGAGTATCGATGCCCTGTCTCGATAATCCTACGACTAGGGACCTGAATAAGGATGTGCTTGTAGACTACCCAGCCCCCACTAGTGTGACTGCTATCACAACGCTGGTAGTCAAGCAAGATCCTAAGAGCTCTATCAATACGTATACTCACATATTAAGATAGAAAAACCAAGTAGCATACTACCATGTTTAGCAAGACTGTTATATACATGTGAATATCCCAAGCTTCCATTAAGTAATATACAAACTAGTATGATACAATAATGGCCCCTAGGGCATATACACTAACAGCATGCGAGACTCGCCATGACAGCTCAAAAACAACCTCACCAAGAGACTTATGGAACCTCACCGAAAAGAACTGAGGCTCATCAAAAATCATGGTCATGTCAGCGGGGGGTCCGTCGAGCACCTACGAGGCTCAGCACCCCGCGCCAGCCGTGGAGACCCACAGCCGCCCGAGGAAGAAGGCCAGGGAGACCGAGCCGATCGTTTTTGACGACGGGGACTTCCACGGCATATCCCTACCCCACAACGACCCTCTGGTGATCACGGCTCGGGTCCACCAATACGAGGTGCACAAGATACTGGTCGAATCGGGTAGCTTGGCGGACATTCTCTTCTACGACTGCTTTTTGCGCATGGGGCTCACCCCAGCAGACCTTAGGCCGACCTCCCACGTCCTTTCAGGATTCACAAACCACTCCATTCCAGTGGAAGGGGTAGTCACTCTACAGTTTAACATCGGGGAGGCCGGCCGCACACGAACAGTGCCTGTGGAATTCATCGTCGCATGAATCCCATCGGCCTACAACATCCTCCTCGGCCGCCCAACGCTGAACTCCCTCCGGGCCCGGATATAGACATACCACCTGGCGATGAAATTCCCTCTCGATCAGGGCGGGATAGGTCGGGTCTACGGAGACTAGCGGATTGCAAAGGTATGCTTCACCGCAACGTCTTCAGCTGAGAAGCCAACTGACGATGTCGAGGGTGAAGGAGACATTGGGGGTTCTCTGGACACTCGGGACGAGCAAAAAGAGGTCCGAGGAACCCCGGTCGAACCACTAACAGAGGTCCCCATGGTAGAAGGGGACGACGAAAAGACCGTCTAGATCGGATCACTTCTGACAGGAACTCAGCGAGATGACCTGGTTCATTTCCTCAGGAACAACTCCGACGTGTTCGCCTGGGCGTCTGCTGACATACCTGGGATCGACCCCAAAATCATATCTCACAAGCTCGGGGTTGATCCTACGGCCCGACCCATCAGGCAGAAAAAGCGAAGCTTCACCCTGGTCAAACAGAAGGCTATCGAAGACGAACTGGATCGGCTCCTCGCCGCCAACTTCATTCGGAATGTACCCTATTCAGAGTGGCTGGCGAACGTAGTTCTGGTCAAGAAGTCAAGCGGAAAGTGGTGCATGTGCGTCAACTTCACCGACCTCAACAAAGCCTGCCCCAAAGACAACTATCCCCTCCCTCGGATAGATTAGCTCGTCGACAGCTCGGCAAGCCACGAGCTGTTGAACTTCATAGATGCATTCTCCAGCTACAATCAGATCCGTATGAATCCTGCGGACGAAGATATTACCGCATTCACAATGGACCGGGGGATATACTGCTACAAGGTGATGCCCTTCGGCCTCAAGAACGCCGGAGCTACGTACCAACGATTGGTCAACCGCATGTTCAAGCCACAGATCGGCAGGAACATGGAAGTTTACGTCGACGATATGCTCGTCAAATCAGTCTCGTCGACCGACTACGCCAAGGACCTGGACGAGGCCTTCGAGGTACTCCGCAAGTTCAAGATGAAACTAAACCCCGCCAAATGCACATTTGGGGTCACCGGGGGAAAGTTCCTTGGTTTCATGGTCACCCACCGTGGGATCGAAACTAACCCAGAAAAATCGACGCTATCCTCAATATGACCGCACCCAAGACCAACGTCGAGATCATGCGACTAACAGGGCGGATAGCCGCTCTGAGCCGTTTCACGTTGAGGTCTGGAGAGAAGTGCCTCCCATTCTTCAAAGCTCTAAGGAAGATCCCGAGGTTCAAGTGGTCAGAGGAGTGCCAGACCGCCTTTGACCAATTAATGAGGCATCTGGAGATGCCACCACTGCTCACCCGACCAGTTGAAGGAGACGAGCTATCACTGTATCTGGCGTTATCCGACCAAGCAGCAGGCTAAGTGCTCGTTCGAGAGGTCAACGGAGTGCAGAAGCCGGTGTACTACGTGAGCCACGTCTTTAAAGACGCAGAAACGAGGTACCCAGCCATAGAGAATATCGTTTTGGCGCTCATTGCGGCCTCAAGGAAGCTACGACACTACTTCCAGGCGCACACCATCCTCTTCCTTACCGAGCGCCCGCTGGGGGCTATCCTCGCGTCACCTGAATCCTCGGGCCGCTTAGAGAAGTAGAGGTGGGAGTTGTCCCAATTTGACATAAAATACCGCCCGAGACAGGCCATCAAAGCACAGGCCCTGGTCGATTTTATCGTCGAATGCACCATCCCCAGTAAGGAACCAGAGTACACGCCGACCCTCAAGGCTCAACCCTCGATCGAGGGGGGCCTGACTCAGTCCCCGAGTGGATTATTTACGTCGATGGGTCCTCGACCGAGGAGGGCTGTGGAGCCGACCTCATCATTCGAGGCCCGAACGAGGCAGAAATGGAGTATTCTCTGAAGCTTGGGTTCAAGGACTCAAACAACGCGGCAGAATACGAGGCCCTGCTGCCTGGACTTCGCATGGCCTCCAGGCTGGGGCTGAAAACAATTCGGATCCACAGTGACTCAGCCCTAGTCATTGGCTAAGTGACCGGCCACATTGAATCCTGGGAACCTCTAATGGTGAAGTATCTCGCCGAGGTAAGAAGACTTCAAAAAAACTTCGACGAGGTCCAGGTAGAGCAGATACCAGACAGCTCAATGCCCAAGCTGACGCCCTGAGTAAGCTGGCTTCATCTTACTCGGCCAACAACAAGCGATCTATCCTCTTCGAGACCCTGCCACGGCCCAGCGTGGAAGACGGGGCGACAATGCTTCATGTGTACACAGTCCAGGAAGAGGACCGAGACTGGAGGAAGCCCCTCGTGAAATTCCTAAGGGAAGGTACGCTCCCAGAAGATCAGAAAGCAGCCCTCCGTCTCCGAGCCAAAGCCCGTCACTTCGTATGGAGCAATGGAAACCATTACAAGAATTCATTCACTCAGCCCCTGCTCCGGTACGTCGACCCCCACGAAGCCGACTACGTCCTCCGTGAAATCCACGAAGGGGTCGTCGGCGCACACCAAGAGGATCGCACCTTAATCCAAAAGGCATTGCTCCAGGGGTACTACTGGCCAACTATTCACTAAGACGCCCAGAAGCTCGTCAGGAGATGCAAAAGTTGTCAACTCTACGGAAGCATACCTCGTCTTCCGGCTACCGAGCTTACCGCCCTTACCTCCCCATGGCCGTTTGCACAGTGGGGATTGGACATGATGGGCCAGTTCCCTACTGGTACGCGCGGGCACAAGTATGTCATCGTCGCAGTGGATTACTTCACGAAGTAGATTGAGGCCATCCCCATCAGGAAACTGGACGCCACCACAACCATCAAGTTCCTGCAGAACAACGTGATACTTCGGTTCGGCATCCCAAGGTGTATCATCACCGACCACGGGACAAACTTCGAGAACGAGAAGGTGAAGGAATTCTGCAATGAATATCACATCCTCATGAAGTTTGCCGTGGTCGCGCATCCCCAATGCAACGGGCAAGCCGAAGCCGCTAATCGGGACGTCCTTCGAGGTCTCAGGACCCGCCTAGAAGGACGCCAAAGCAGTTGGGTCGAGGAATTACCCCGGGTCTTATGGGCACTACGCATGTTAAAGAAGACCCCCACTGGAGAAACCCCTTTCAGCCTCTGCTACGGGACCGAGGCAATGGTCCCAGCGGAAATCGGGCTACCCAGTCACCTGGTCGAACACTTCGACGACTAAGCTAACACCACGACCCTCCGGACCAACTTAGATATCTTGTTGGAGAAAAGAGACTGGGTTCAGATCAGAGCTGCCGCCTATCAGCAGCAAACAGCCCGATACTATAATGCGCGAGTCAAGCGTCGCTTCTTCAAGACCGGAGACCTAGTCCTGAGGCGAAACGAGTTCGTCGACCAAGGCAGGCTGCACAAGTTCTCCCCTAAATGGGACGGTCCCTTCCTTGTCTCCGAGGTCCTTCCCGGCGGAGCCTACCGCTTGCAAGACGCGAACGGGCGCAAGTTTCCACGGCCTTACAATGCCGAAAAGCTCAAGCTATACCAGTAAGGGGAATATCAGCGAGTGTGTACTTATCCTTCGACAAGGAAAATGCAAACTTTTCTAAAGTCCTATCTATTTAAATAATAAGAGAGGAACACTAGAACTTTGCGAAAGAAGAATTTTATTCATTCAAAAAGGTATTATGGGCTCCTCAGCCTTACAAAAAAAGAAAAGGTTACAACAGAGGTGGAACGGGGTCAAGGAAGTACTCCCGGTGAACTCAGAATAGATTTCCGTCAGCCGGGCCCTAGCCGCTGCAGCCCGCTCCTGCCTATGCTGCACGCGGACCCGGGATGCCACGGAAACGCCTGACCCTCCGTCCTCCAAGCTTTGGCCTACGATGTATCTCATCTTGAAACACTCTAGAATCAGAGCCAAGGATCGGTCGTGTCTGGCTTTCGAGATGAGGCCGAACAGGAAGATCAAGTGCACCTTGTCAAGCGCCTCATCCAGAAGCTCCTCAGTGAAGGGGTTGTCTAACCCTAGGGACCTACTCCAGATCGCGTACATCAACATCTGAAGCAAAGACGAACGCTGAGGGAGAAGCCGGCCGAAGTGATCCTCGAGGCGCTGAACCACTCTCCGGTACTCCTCCTCGGCCAGAGATTGGTCGTACAAGGAGACATCACCAAGGGTGATAATCTCCTTGATCAAATACATGCGCCCAGTCATCTCGAAAGTAAGCGGTGCCGAAGGAGCTGCCACCTCCTTCCCTATTTATAACTTCAAACAGAATCTTCAAGGGCCCGGATTTTCGTGTGTACCGGCGCTAATCTTGGGAATCGCAGTAACTACTCCAATGCCACGACGCTACGTGGCGAAACTGACGCGGCTTTCCGAAACGTTCTGCCTTCCCCCGTACGTTCCTAACACGTGTCGTCCGTGACATTACCCTCCCCGATGCTCTCACGTCGGGAAGATCGGGTGAATACTTGCGTGACCAGGCAACAACCCCGCTTGGCCATCCCTGGCCGGTAGTTCCCTACTACACGACGCCCAGGATTTAAGCCCTCATGAAGAGGCGGCCGAGCAGCTACCCTCCTTGGCCATCCTTAGCTGACCCTTTACGGCCCCTCCCGCGCTAAGGATCAAAGCCCTTACCAAGAGGCGATGGAGCAGCTACCCTGCTCGGTTATCCCTGGCTGATAACTCTTTACCCCACGAAGCCAGGGATCAAAGCCCTCACCAAGAGACGGCTGAGCGGCTACCCTGCTCGTCTATCCCTGGCTGGTAGTTCCCTACCCCACGACGCCAGGGATCAAAGCCCTCACCAAGAGGCGACCGAGCATCTACCCTGCTCGGTTATCCCTGGCTGATAACTCCTTACCCACAGCGCCAGAGATCGAAGCCCTCGCCAAGTGGCAGCCAAGCGGCTACCCTGCTCGGTTATCCCTGGCTGGTAGTTCCCTACCCCACGGCGCCAGGGATCAAAGCCCTCACCAAGAGGCGACCGAGCAGCTACCCTGCTCGGTTATTCCTGGCTGGTAACTCCTTACCCACAGTGCCAGAGATCAAAGCCCTCACCAAGAGGCAGCCGAGCGGCTACCCTGCTCGGCTATCCCTGGCTGGTAGTTGTTCATCACAGAATACTGCATTTCATACCGCCCATTCTTACGCTCGTGTGTTTATAGGTAGGTGCTTTTGATCCGTGTTTGTTACATATTTGCAGGATACAGGTTCTCGGTTCTAAAACGGTGAAATTCACGGAAAACACGACAAAATCCGGGTTCCTGCCAACCACAGATAAAACACGGTCTCCGCTCTTCATCCGTATGCTGCCAGATACCAGTTTAGGGAGACAAAATGTCAAATCAATGTCATCCTCATGCACAAGGCTCAATGGTAGCACAAAATCCAAGAGATCTGCGCGGAGCTCGAGGCAATCATTCCATATCTTGACAAAAAGTCCACCTTTCCCTCAACAGAAATTCTGGAAGAAATGTGGAGGTATTTTCAGAATACACATATGACATACTGAAGTACACTGAAGACCAGGGAAGTACTGAAAAGCACATGCCCCAAATCCATCATAAGGCCGCGGATCCGCAGCCAAAGTAGGGTCCAGGCCGCGGATCCGCGGCCGTACTGGCGCCGTAGGGGGTCGTCTTTCAGGGGCAGTTTTGTCTTTGTACCTTTGAT
Source organism: Agapanthus africanus (assembly GCA_030015575.1). NCBI lineage: Eukaryota > Viridiplantae > Streptophyta > Magnoliopsida > Asparagales > Amaryllidaceae > Agapanthus > Agapanthus africanus. The sequence continues at coordinate 16,899,043 of JASDDO010000014.1, forward strand.
CTGGTGGTTGCCCTAGATCTTCAACTCCCTGCCTATAAATACAGCAGACTTGAGCTTAACCAAGGGAGCTTTTCTTTAGCCTCTTTTTTGTGTAGTTTTGTTCTTTTCTTCTTCTTCTTCATTCTTTCTCCATTAAAATTGTAGTGAGAGGTTTTTGAGTGGAAGATTAATGAAGATGAGGGTTTTTTATCTTTCTTGTTAGTTTTCTCCCCCTTGAGATTCTTGCTTTCTCTTGATCATTCAACCTCTTCATTGAGCTTGAATGGTTAAGGGTTAGTTATTGATCTCAAGGGTCGTATTTTCTCACGGGACTAGCACTTCACTTCACATGCGTTCTCTACCCTTCCCTTGATCTTGCAACCTCTTCATTGAGCTTGCAAGTTTAAGGGTTGGCTATTGATCACATGCTTGTCTTGAGTCCTAGTTTCGTATTCTTTTTATCGCTTTTTCTTACTTGCAATTTATTACCTTGTCTTTAATTACTTGCAATTTAATTCATGCACTTTCTTTCTTGTAATCTTTTCTTTTCTTTGTTCTTTTCATTTTGTTCTCTTTTGTTCATTTTTGTGAATGATGTAATTATTATTGTTAAGAAGAAATACGATATTATAAGTTAAAGATTTTCTTTTCTCTTTTCCTTTTCCCGTTATTTTCCATTGAACTCCGCCCAAACCATACGCAAGCGCTCCGTTAGGCACCCTACCCTAACAAGGTAACGGTGATTCCTAACCGCGACCGGTTGCGTTCGGTTTGGCCGGAGGCGAAAGCAAGAGACAAGAACGGAAGGACAAGGGTAAATAAGCCGTATTCCACGAATACCGCGCTTAAATCCCCTAATCCACGTTGTTGCCGATTGCTCTAGCTTCAATTGGTCAAGACTCGGCTCAAAGGTTTCGAGTACGGATTTCTTTAGCTTATAATCTCGTATCTTCTCTTAACAACTTTATACTTGCAAATAAACACATAGGTTAGAATCAAACATACACAGATTCTTTATTGACTCGTCTAAGACAAGAAAGGACATACAACCATCTCCCTGTGGACCGACCCGTGCTCAACCGGCTAGCTGCAAAGCGACACCGTCCTGATCGCGGTTATACTTTAATTCTTTGAACATCCGACACGCCAAAAGCGTGCGATCAAATGGCGCCGTTGCCGGGGAGACGGTAGCGTATTTTCTTTCTTGTTATTCGGGTTAATATTCATTTTGTATATATTTATAAAAAAAAAATCTTTTTGTTTTTTTTTGATAATTTTTGTGGGCAAGAGTGCAGATTTTTGCAAGTTTGCAAACTGCGATTGTGGGGAGCAAAGTGTGCATTCAAGGAAAAGGTGATTACGAAGTACAGTGCCAAAGATCCGGGTAGTTTGACCCGCGCAAGCGAACCTTTCAAGCTTACCGGATTTGATTCAACGGGGGTTTCCTAACCCAAAACTTAACGGTACGTATTTTACTAACACCTTCTTCTCAAATCCGACGCATCCAATATACTATTCTTTGCAGGATTCTTTGCAAGTTCGCTAGCAAACGCTAAAAATTGACTAACCCGTATTTGTTGCAGCGCCGCGCTTAAACTAAAAAAACGATTGTTTGATTCTTTTTAAGAATTTTTTGAATTGCGCATTGCATCAATTAATACGGACTTAAGGGCAAGCGAACCCCACAATATACGGTAAAGGATTTCATCACCTTTTCCGTGGCCCACAAATCACGAACTTGCGCATAACGTTTACCCGCACAAATTTAAAAGAAACTAGACTTTAAGCCTTAAGGACTTCGCGCTCACTAGGAGAAGTTAATTGTGTTTAGAACCTTGCTTAACGGTATATTGTTTACGGGGTGTCTAGGAAAGTGTTAACGGCGAAACCGCCAAAAGAGAAAGGATTATTTAATTAAGGAACTTCGCGAAAGCGTTGGAAAACCTCCCCTTATCTCTGCACTTACCTGGCCTCGTGATCAGTGTATCTTGAGCCTGTTTCTCGACACAGTTTTACTTCGACAATCAAGTTCTGGAGCAGGTCTAGTTGACCTAGGTGAACCCTAGAACGATTAGGTGTGTGGTATTTTTGTGTCGTGATTATTTTTGTCCATATTTTTTTGTGTATATTTCATTCTTTTGCTAACAACTAATAAAAAAAATAATAATAATAATAATAAAATATATCACATTCTTTTTCCCCTCCTTTTCTCTGCCTTTCTTTCTCTCTCTTTATATCATGGGTACTCCACCTCGCAAAACTCTTGCCGAACTTTGGTACCCACAACCAGACATTACATCTTACGGTTCTTGCTTTGGCCGAACTTCGAACGACCCCTCCATGCCCAAAATTTCGTTGAGAGATCGGATAGACGCGTCTAGGACAAACAATTTGACTCCGCAATCCACTTCGTATCAACCATTTCATACATTCACCCCTTCTTACGTTGATACCCCTTCTTCGAGTCATGTTGCAATTCCAAGACCTATGTCTATTGCAGAACGTATTGAACAATCTCGTAGCCGATCTTTCACTCCTTTCACCACTTCAAATTCTTGGGATCAACAATGCCATTCACCTTCATATCCAAATGTTGATCCTGCTCCTGTCCAGCCATTCAACTCCTACCAATCCTACCCTACTTTTGCACCTTCCCTAGACATTGCATCAGAACAGCCATTTGGGAGTTTTCAGTATCCAAGCAACTTTGAATCTTTTACTGAAACCCCTTCACAACCAATGTCTAGTCTAGAACAGTCCTTGGAAGACTTTAGGGTAGCGTCAAGCCAACAGATGATGGAATTGAATGCGTCCATGGCCGCTCTCATACAACCAACTGACCCGGTAGCTAGTTTCCAGCTAGCTCCAAATTTTCCAATGTATGATGAGGCGGTAGGACAGGCTGTGACTTTGAGTGGAGAGAGTGAGATGTACCCCCTTCCAAATCAAACCTGCCCATCCCAAATTGAATCCCACAACTCCTGTTTTGAAAGTCTATCGAGTATCCCACATGATTTATCAATTAAAGATAGAATGATGAATGAGTTGTGCGACTCCGTGGTGTTTGATTTGCCCGATTGTGAAGGGTCTCTTCCAAGTGAAACCGATCCTAAACCTTTTGACCTTTACACCTCCACTTTAGAACAAGAATCGATTAATATCCATGCTTTTGTTGAGGTGTTAGAGAATTTTGATTTTCACTTGATTGAGGATATTGACGCAGGGAACATTTTGGATGATGAACCCGTAGATTTGGCTGAGTTTGTCTCTTCAAATCATCATCCCGAGTCTTTAACTGTTTTTCCCGAACTTCATATGCGTCTGGATTTTGAAGAAAAATGCATGGATGAGCTTAATTTTGAGGAGAACATTGAGTATAGTTTTGAGGATGAACCAGTTTTAATTGATGAGTCGGATTTTCCAATTCATCCTATTCCTTCCACCGACTGTGTACACCCTCCTGCACCTTTAACCGATAACCTTCCTCAACCACTTTCCTCTATCCTTTCCATCGTTCCGACCTTGCAAGAACCCGTATCACTTACATTTCATATGTCTGGTTTACCAAGTTCGGCGTACCCATGGTTTCTTACGACTCTTGAGGGATTCGACCCAATTTCTCGGCGAGTAAATATATTAGCACAATCACTTTTCACACGTCGGTCATCACAAATTGTGCTAATCTATTTACTCCATTTGCACCCTCAAGTTCGTGTTCCACCTCTTACTCCCTTCCGCCATTCTTCTTCTTCTGATATACCGAGACCGTATCCTGCTTCTCTCCCAATACGGTCTCGCGTATTCTCTCTCTCTTTTCCCTACACCTTCTTTCACCAGCCACTGCTTTACAGAGATAAGATTTTTGAATGGTTGGTTCTCACTTTTGGCCTGTGTAAGGCCTTGTATAGCTTGACACTGTTCTTTCCCCCCTAATCCTGAACTTCATCGCTTAAACAGTGGAAGCACTGTTTCACTTAAGTTTGGGGGGGACACTTTTTGGTGTATATATTTTTTTTTTGTTTTGTTCTTTCTCCTTTTGTATATAATTTGTTTTTTAAGGAGCGCCGGCAATTTTGACCCTCTTGGTATAGCCTGACAGTGAGGGCACTGTCAAGTTTAAGTTTGGGGGTGTGCTCGGTAAGCTTTCTTCCTTCGCATTCATTTGTATATTTTGCATTTGCATACCTTATTAAAAACCCATAAAAATCAAAAAATTTCCAAAAATATAAAAAACTTTTTTGTCAAGTTAGCTTGTGGAAGAACTCTGATTCAACATTCGACGGTTTTTGTTTGAAAAGATAGGAATAACTAAATCCTATGTTTGGATTTTGATAACCTGAAAGATAACTCTCCTTTGAAGTTAACTATAGCTAATATACGTCTTTATATCACACTACACGTGTTGTGAGTCTTGGAAATTAGATGACAAGTCTTTTATGTTTAAAAAACTTTTAAATAGATAAATGATTTTCTGAGGATCAAATAGGTTTGTTCTGAAATAAGTAATATATCAAGAATAGTTTATGAAGTAAGTGAATATGAAGGAATGTTATTGATGCCTTAATTGGAACTAAGTCTGAAAAATAACCCATCTGAAACTTGATTGGAATGATTACACACCGAACCCACTAAACACGTCTTTTATCCAAAAAATAATTGAACTACCGGTTATATCTCCGTTCGTATTGAATCATCATGTTTTTCACGCCAAACTGTCTTTTGTTTTTGGACCTAGGTAACTTGAGTAATTAAGTCCGCTGGGGTGTTTCTACACCTAATGCCCTAAAATCAACTGGTTTGGGTGCATTGGCCCAAAGCTCGCTAAGAAGCCTAGAAAGTCCAGATAAAAACAAAGTCAAGCAAGTGTTCTCTCCGAGTTAAAATTCCTAACGGTTCTTTGTGTGAGAATAATCTTGATAAAAGACAAGCTTTTATAAATAAAAAAAAAATTTAACGGAGATATGAAGGTTTTACTCTATGATAAAGACTATTGCACGTTCACAGAGGTGTGTATGAAATGAAAACAAGAAAAAGGTGGAGTGAAGAATAAGACCTAGTTTCCTAGGGAAGATAGAAATTGTGAAGTTGAAACTTTACTGGAAAACGAAACTTGAAAAATGCTTAACTCTTTATAAAACTTATGTGATCCTTTTAAAATTGTTATCTGGGCTTTATTATGTGACATAATGACTTTATTCGACCTTTCGGGAACTTAACGACACTATTTTGCACTGCACGTAAAGACATATAAAATCTGTAGTTAAATAAGAAGAGAGGTGTGAAAAATAAAGGTTCGATAGTCTAAACTTAGGATTATAGAATTGTTATTTTCTAAAACAAAACTTTAGGGTTTTGAATCTTAGTCATTTTACAAACTAGCTTGACGGGATTTTGTGGGTGTAATCCGCTGAAAACCCTCAGGAGACAACACTCCTCCTACTAGGGACACCTAGAGGTTTAACGGGTTGTTGCACATGCTCAGTGCAATCGCGTTCCCTGCGAAAGTGCGGATATCATTTTATTTTTGTGAATAATTGGTTTTGCTCGGGACGAGCAAAAGTTAAGTTTGGGGGTATTTGTTCATCACAGAATACTGCATTTCATACCGTCCATTCTTACGCCCGTGTGTTTATAGGTAGGTGCTTTTGATCCGTGTTTGTTACATATTTGCAGGATACAGGTTCTCGGTTCTAAAACGGTGAAATTCACGGAAAACACGACAAAATCCGGGTTCCTGCCAACCACAGATAAAACATGGTCTCCGCTCTTCATCCGTATGCTGCCAGATACCAGTTTAGGGAGACAAAATGTCAAATCAATGTCATCCTCATGCACAAGGCTCAATGGTAGCACAAAATCCAAGAGATCTGCGCGGAGCTCGAGGCAATCATTCCAAATCTTGACAAAAAGTCCACGTTTCCCTCAACAGAAATTCTGGAAGAAATGTGGAGGTATTTTCAGAATACACATATGCCATACTGAAGTACACTGAAGACCAGGGAAGTACTGAAAAGCACATGCCCCAAATCCATCATAAGGCCGCGGATCCGCGGCCAAAGTAGGGTCCAGGCCGCGGATCCGCGGTCGTACTGGCGCCGTAGGGGGTCGTCTTTCAGGGGCAGTTTTGTCTTTGTACCTTTGATCTGGTGGTTGCCCTAGATCTTCAACTCCCTGTCTATAAATACAGCAGACTTGAGCTTAACCAAGGGAGCTTTTCTTTAGCCTCTTTTTTGTGTAGTTTTGTTCTTTTCTTCTTCTTCTTCATTCTTTCTCCATTAAAATTGTAGTGAGAGCTTTTTGAGTGGAAGATTAATGAAGATGGGGGTTTTTTTATCTTTCTTGTTAGTTTGCTCCCCCTTGAGATTCTTGCTTTCTCTTGATCATTCAACCTCTTCATTGAGCTTGAATGGTTAAGGGTTAGTTATTGATCTCAAGGGTCGTATTTTCTCACGGGATTAGCACTTCATTTCACATGCGTTCTCTACCCTTCCCTTGATCTTGCAACCTCTTCATTGAGCTTGCAAGTTTAAGGGTTGGCTATTGATCACATGCTTGTCTTGAGTCCTAGTTTCGTATTCTTTTTATCGCTTTTTCTTACTTGCAATTTATTACCTTGTCTTTAATTACTTGCAATTTAATTCATGCACTTTCTTTCTTGTAATCTTTTCTTTTCTTTGTTCTTTTCTTTTTGTTCTCTTTTGTTCATTTTTGTGAATGATGTAATTATTATTGTTAAGAAGAAATACGATATTATAAGTTAAAGATTTTCTTTTCTCTTTTCCTTTTCCCGTTATTTTCCATTGAACTCCGTCCAAACCATACGCAAGCGCTCCGTTAGGCACCCTACCCTAACAAGGTAACGGTGATTCCTAACCGCGACCGGTTGCGTTCGGTTTGGCCGGAGGCGAAAGCAAGAGACAAGAACGGAAGGACAAGGGTAAATAAGCCGTATTTCACGAATACCGCGCTTAAATCCCCTAATCCACGTTGTTGCCGATTGCTCTAGCTTCAATTGGTCAAGACTCGGCTCAAAGGTTTCGAGTATGGATTTCTTTAGCTTATAATCTCGTATCTTCTCTTAACAACTTTATACCTGCAAATAAACACATAGGTTAGAATCAAACATACACAGATTCTTTATTGACTCGTCTAAGACAAGAAAGGACATACAACCATCTCCCTGTAGACCGACCCGTGCTCAACCGGCTAGCTGCAAAGCGACACCGTCCTGATCGCGGTTACACTTTAATTCTTTGAACATCCGACACGCCAAAAGCGTGCGATCAGTAGTTCCCTACCCCACAACGCCGGGGATCAAAGCCCTCGCCAAGAGGCACCGGGCAGCAACCCTGCTCGGCCCGTCCTTAAGGATCAAAGCCCCTGCCAAGAGGTACCGGGCAGTAACCCTGCTCGGCCCGTCCTTAGTAGGTCTCTTACGGCCCCTCCCGCACTAAGGATCAAAGCCCTCACCAAGAGGCAACCGGGCCCGCCCTTGCTCGGTTATCCCTGGCTGGTAGTTCCTTACCGTATAACGCCAGGGATCAAAGCCCTCGCCAAGAGGCACCGGGCAGTAACCCTGCTCGGCCCATCCTTAAGGATCAAAGCCCTCGCCAAGAGGCACCGAGCAGTAACCCTGCTCGGCCTGTCCTTAGTAGGCCTCTTACGGCCCCTCCCGTGCTAGGGATCAAAGCCCTCACCAAGAGGAAACCGGGCCCGCCCTTGTTCGGTTATCCCTGGTTGGTAGTTCCCTACCTCGCAATGCTAGGGATCTAAGCCCTCGCTAAGAGGCAACCCAGTGGGTTCCCTGCTCGGCTATCCCCGGCTGGTAATTCACTACCCCACGACGCCAGGGATCTAAGCCATCGCCAAGAGGCAACTGAGCAGCTTCACTGCTCGGTCCCTCCTTAGCAGGCCTCATACGGCCCCTCCTGTGCTAAGGGTCAAAGCCCTCACCAAGAGACCCCGAGTAGCGACAAAGCTCGGCCAATTCTTTGGAAAGCACCAACCTTCTTGCAACAAAGGTTCCCTCAAACTGTTCAAGTGAACGATCACCGCCTTGACTTCGGGGCCATGGAGATAACGACCCTTCACCGATCTCTGCACATTTGGCAAATGGTCAAATTCAAGTCGACGTGTGATCGCCAGACGAAGAACCGACCTGACATGAAAGTTGAACCGTGCTAATACGAATGTTCCCCACAAACAAAAGGATAATGTGCATGCAAAGAAACTGCAAAGTAAGATTTTTATTCACAAAAATCAAAAGTCTTTACAAAGGTACTCTGGGATCCCCAGCCTTACCAAATCGCCCGGAGGCTTACAAAAAGAGAAGAGAAAAAGGAAAAGCCAAAAAGTTCAAGCAGCAACCCCACCTAGACCTCGTTTTCCTAGGTACCACCCCCGGGAGCCGGGGCTTCCTCTCCAGCAGTAGCCCCTCCATCATCACCATCTGCCGGAGGCAGGACCACCGAAAGCGGGACCCAAGTGCGAAGCTTACCGTCGGCAAACTCCGGAAACTGCGCCTGACGGCATCGAGAGCTGAGTGCCATACAATGGCAGAGGCTTCGCCGAGTTCGACGAAAAACTGGTCCGACCCCTTATAATCGGCAACTGCCTTTCGAGCTCGAAACTCGGCAACCTTCGCCGCCTGAAACGCAGCCTCGGCATCCCATCTGTTGGCATCCCTCGCCCTCTTCATTGCTACATAGCGATCGGCCAGCTCCGCCAACTTAGCCTCGATCCCACGGTGGGACTCACTTAACCGGTGATAGGACTCTTGGCACTTTTAGACGGCGAGCTCCCCGGCGGCCAATCGGGCTTCGAGGACGGCCATCCTCTCCCTCTCCAAACACATCTCAAGTCGCAGATCCCTGGCCTCTGAAGAAGACTCCCCCGCCAACCTCATAGCATGGGCATCCTCCTCGGCCTCCATGCGAGCAACAAGGGCGCAGTGCTGAAGGATCTGATGAAAAACGGCAGAGAGGCTTAGAGACGCTCGAACTGAGAAAAGGGCGCTCAAAATAACACATAAGAGAGTACGTACCTGCACCGCCTCCTGAGCTATAGCTGCCACTTGGGCCCTCAAGGTCCCCAGCGGAATCTCTCCTCCGGCTGACTCTTCCATGTCAGCGAGCAGGCTGGCGGCAACGGAAAGCCCGGACATGATTACGAAACAGGCGCCCCCTCCTGCACAGAAATCCTATCGGCGATCTCAGTAGGTGGCGCGTGAGAGACCATCTTCTTCCTCTTAAGAGGAACCATGTCTTTGTCCTCTTCCGCTTCCCTCGTCCGGGGCTCGGGAACCCGCGGACGCCTCTGGCCGCTGTCGCAGCAATCATCGGGGGCTTGGGTCGAGGCGGATGGCCTCGTCGCCGATGAATCCATTGGTGCGGAATCCGGGTCAGCCTGAGGCATGGCCACGCCCCCGGCTCTCTTCTGGGACAGGGCACGGAGGGCAGCAAGAACCCTGGATCGGTCCATTTGTTCTGCCAAGGGACGAAACAATCTCGATTCAGAAGAAAAAGGAACAGAAGATAAAAGGGAGAATCTACGGGGGGCTCCCTAAACCCTACCCGATCTATTTCTACAAACTCTTCAGAATAAGACATCTAATCTGATTGAGAGGATGGGTTCTCGGAAGGGGGAACGCAGAGATCCGACCTAAAAAGAGAGCGTCGAGCTAACGAGACCCAAGGCGAGGAAAATATGAAGTGGTACGGGCCATGATAGGGACCCCACCTCTATTTATGGCTGTCGGCGTACACATCCTACGGCGACAGCCCTCTCCCGCCGAAACGACTCATTGCATTCAACAGCCACGATCGCTCCACCTATCGCACGCGCATCGGTCGTATCCCATCAGACACCAGAAATCTGCGGCCCGTCGCGTCAGCCGACCAGCACCCGACACGTGGGCTGTCGCTTCGGTGAATGTACGCACGATCCGGCGCATCCTCTTTAATGTGGGATCTAACCCCTGATCCGCTGACGTCTCCAAGAAGATACAGTTGGATGCCCGGGAATGCATACTCATGATATCTACGACAAGGAGTTCACCTCGAGTGACCCGGCAGACCACTCTCGACCCGACCCGTGAGCAGGTCGGGACGAGAGTGGGGGGCTAATGATGATGCTCGATATCGGTGATTTCCCAGATCATGACACATGGCAGATGACGTATCCCGAAGCTTGCAAGAAAGGAACTGCAGTGGCCGACCGGACCACTCCTATGCCCGTCCTACAAACAACCGCTGGCTCACTTCCGAGCCCCCTGCACAATTGGCCTCCTCGGCCCTCTCAGCTTGCCTCCGGTCTACCACAGAACCAAGATAGCTCGGCCTTCCGAGCCTCCTGCCGAGCTCATCTTCCTCGGTCCCATCGACCGACCAACGGCATCGATCGCAGGTGCATCTGTCTCGCCTCCGCGAATCTCGCCATGCGCGAGATATCCGCCGACCACAATTCCGCGTTCTACGCCATCACGATCCCCATTAACAAGCATGCCTCACCATTAATGGGAGGTCCCGTCTATCACGCGGGCGTGACGTCGGGGGCGTAACGGCCGGCGTGATTCTCGCACCTATCTGCATGTTGCCACCGCTACATAGACCCCTCCTTCAGGCGACTCAAGCAAGCAATTCCTTTCTCACTAAACCGTTAGTCTGCTCGACTTGCGCCACTAACTTGATCGTCGGAGGGTTCTCGGTGGTACCACCACCCCGGGACTTCCTTGTAGGTAGCTCGGCTCAACCACAAAACCACAGCCCATTGAGATCCACATGCTTCAGGAGTCAACCTCCAACTCAAATCTCAGCCGTCCATCATCGCCAACAGCAGATCAATGGAAGGTAACATCTTGACGCGATACGGCACGCGTCACCCAGAAATCCCAGGAGGGGAAGTGGCCACAAACAAATGCTTTCGAGGCAAATTCATGGGTCCCCTACGCGCTCGGGTGTGTTGTGTGTGTTGTATGCATAGGTTAAGCTTAGGGCTTACGGACCACTGCACAAAAAAAAGCAACTTAAATGGTTCCGTTTAATTTGTTCAACAAGTGCAATGGAATTTGATAGCAACCCTCAGTATCTAGCATCCAATGTCTTAATAATAACATAAAAGTTGCCTCCTTTTCATTTTCTATAAAAAAAATTCCTGTCTTGGTGCAAGGCAACTTAAAACTTCAGACATAATAGACTGTCACGTCACAATAAACTATCACGATAATACCAATGGCTGCGGAAAACAACACGATGATACCAATGGTTGCGGAAAACGTGCCCACAACACAAATTTTATTACGATGGTTACATAATACAAAAAATTCTGAAAATTATTTCTGCTGACATTAAAACTCAGTAAATTATAGAACTACAGTGAGCAGATTTCAAAAGTTCTACAAGCAAAACATAGTGCTGAAGAGATCATGCATCTTTGCGACAAGCTTTGTGGGTTGAGTTGATATCGGTAGGCATGAAGGCGGCGGCGATCGCTTCTCTAGGATTTTGTTCTTCTTCTTCCGTCGCAATTGGAAAAAATGCTGCATGACTTCGGAGCACTCGGTTGTGAGAATTCCTCGCCTTATTGTTATCTTTGGATGAAATGGATGTACAGGGCCAGTTATTTGGTTTGAAGGGTCAAAAGTGCTGCTGCTGGTACTTGCATCTCCACTAGGAGGAAATAGCCTGTGAAAATAATAGTATTCAGTGATCTGAAATGCAATAATGCAAGTATTATTAGGACAATGTCAGGGCTTTGTACAAGAGGTGCCATGCACAAATTTAATTAGAAATATGACATTGAACAAACACAATAAAGCGCGTCCTGCAATTTGTCAATTAAGGCAAACAAAGAATAACACTCTAATTGTGTTAATTTCCAAAATATTATGCACCATCCGATTATGCTGCCATCACTGCATGAAAAGGTTCGGTCTTATCAGACCGCACTCTGATTATCCTAATTTCCAGGATATTATGCACCATCCAGTTATGAGGTGTCGTCACTAAAAGAAAAGCTTAGGTTTTTTTGGAACAACCGCTCAAACCTAGCAATACAAGTAAAGCATAAGCCTATATGGAACCTGATCCCTGATAACCAGGGCAAATTCTAATAATGTGATAGGATTAGGATTTGAACATAGGGGGAATTTTTTTTTAAAAATTATAAACCAGCCTGATATTTAACAGCAATGTTATTAGGTTTGCAAGATTAAAGGTAAAAATCTAGGCGAATTGCAGAACATATACACCGGAAACAGCAATGCAATGGAGAACATCGATTAAGACATGTCAGTTTGGAAAAGAACCGACAAACCTGGACTTAATTATATGACGGCCTTACAATTGGAGTCCAGCAACCCTTATTAGGTTGGACCTTTGATATGAAATCAAAAAATTACTCAAACCATCTGCATTAGATTCTTGTATGCATTGATCAAGAATGCATTTTGTGCAACACAACAAAAAAGCACCAGTCTAGAGATGTGGTTTGTATACCATTTTAATTAGAGAGAGAAACAAATGTAAATATTAGTTAAGAGCAAAAAGGTAAAATGAGATAGCGACGAGGGACGCTAGAACAGTTCCAAATAATTAAGATATAATAATAATGTTTACCTAACCCAGCCGCCATCAGCTCCTAATAGCTTGTTTGGAGCTCCCCAAACAACAGTATCTATCCTAGCATGAAGAATGGCCCCCGCACACATGGCACATGGTTCTAGCGTTACATAAAGGGTAGATTCCTGTAAAGATGTCAAAAGAAAGTTCTAAAATGAAACTCTGTGTGTGTGTGTGTGTGTGTGTGTGGTATGAAGACGTTAAACTTATACAACAACAACTGCGCCTTTTATCCCAAGCATATGGGGTAGGCTACATGAACCAACATGAGAATCACGCCGGGTCCAACACATGAATCCTCCGCCTCCACTCACTCCTATCGAACAATATACTTTCATTGAGGCCTTTGGCAACCATATCGAAGACGTTAAACTTATAATATTGAAAATATACAAGTGGCACAACTTTCTTGTTCAAGATATGGAAAACATGTGGAATCAAAGCGACTTGCATGGAAGCCATATCAATGTCTAGCACACATACACCTATCAATCATCCGAAGCACGAAATTTTCCATACTTGTTTCAGATGAAATGCCAGTATATCATGTTCGGTCTTATACACATGATCACAACAAGCAGCAATCTAACAAAATGAACTGCAGATTCGATTAATTATGTCTAGACTACTGTAATTGAATGATGTCAAAATTAACAAAATGATAGTTCACTGTATTAAACATTGATGACGAAGGAGAAACATGTATTCTTGCATTAATCTATCTGTTTGGAATCAAGAAGAGAAAAGGATAAACAAATCCAAAATGTAGTAGTATAGGTCACTGCACATCCTTCCAGCTTTGCATAACCTTTTCATCTTCTCTCATTTCTCGGTGGTGCAATCGATGAAAAAGTATATATTTAACATCAAGGTTGTAAAACATGTATGCCACACATGACGCATAAAAGGTTTAAACATTGATTAGTTGTTTTACATGGATTATGCAGCCATGAAGTTTTTGATATAAATATAATTCTATACACATGTATCAAAATATTTATGAAAATACAAATGTACAAAAACAATTAGGCATAATTACAGCCCAATATAATACAAAACCTAAGAATAAACTACATCACCAAAAGACAAAGCCACGGCCAACTTATTACTGCTAATTCTTATAGTAAACATCAAAATTTAAGCCAAGCAACCCCAAAACCCCTCAAAATCTAGAAACCCAAAACCCCTCAAACATGCTAAAATGTTATCTTATTAAACTAAAATAAGTATACACTTGAAATGCATAAGAAAGACAGAAATATGCATAATAGAACAATAGAGAATAAAGATTAGAAAGAAAAATCACCATGATTTTTTTTTGGAGAAACCCCCGTACTTTGAGAAATTACCACAAAAAGTAGAGATCTATTGAAGAACTCACCGAATAAACTTTGAGAACGATAAAGAGTGGAGATTCGTCAGAATTTGGCCGGGTTATCGTCGGGTTTTCACAAAATTGAAGCTCGTGAGAAGTGTTTGTTGTCCGAGTTACTGGCCGCGTGTGAAAGAACACGACATTTCTATGAGGGGAGTCTCGAGTTAAGGTGTGTTGTTGGTTTATTATAATGGGTAGGGTCGGATCGGGTGTGACCGTACATGATTGGATTTGAATCCGAATCATATTAAATTCCAAACCCACAAACCAAAGTTTACATGGGTGATTAATGGGCTTGTGGGTGATTAATAGCCCGCAAAAAGGTTTAAATGCTATTATGCTTTTCAACCACATAATGGAGTGAATTTCACGTTGCACTTGCGATGTGTGTCCACATACCTTTATGCAAGCAATTAATCACCCGTATAACCGTTTTTTACAACATTGTTTAGCATGCCAAGAATATTATATATAAATGCAACATATTTTTTCTAAGTACAAACAAGACTTAATACATATATTATCCCTGTGAACTTCACAATACTCATTTTCATCATTCATAATTCATCCTAATTTTAAAAAAATTATGGATTAGAATGTTGGGCGATTAAGAAATAACATGACAAAAAAATGAGTGACTGAAATGAAAATGTTAAAATGAATGAATGGTACATACTAAAGGAAAGAATAAGAAATGAGTGTATTCATAACAAGTTGGAGTTCATTCCTATAGATGATAAGATGGGAGAACCGGTTGAGATGGTTTAGGCGTATAGAACGGAAAACAATAAATGCCCCAATTAAAAGAAATGGCAAAAATGTAGTTAACGGTGCAACTAGGGTTAGATGTGGATCTAGAAAAACATGAATTGAGACAATTAAGAATAATATGTTAATTATTAATTTAACCACAAAGATGGCCCTTATCAAAGCACAATGGAAATGGATAATATAGCCGGTTCTAAATTTTTGGAAAAAGGATGGTTATTGTTGTGTCCTTGTTATAACAATTTAGTACCCTCTTATAGAACTTGAACCCATTTAGGACATCCAAAGACAAGAAAACGGTTGGAAAAATTGTTATTTTCCTTTTAAAACCGAAATTAATTATATTACTTGTTAAAAACAAAAAAATAACAGGTCTAATTAATAGCATAGCAAATTTATATCAATTATAAATAATAATAAAATGAATAAGAAAATGTGAGCCTGTGGTGAAATCGAGAAACTGCCTTAAAAAGTTAATGCTACATTTCGTACAGGCAACCAAAGCAACAACCTTCTTGCGATACAAAAACTTTTAGAAATTCAATCTTAGTGGTACACAAACCGTCTGAAACCAAGATTCGATCGAGAAACTTCAGCTTCATACAACGTATTATAATAAATTGGAACTAGAGAAAAATAAAAAGTTATTTCCTTGAGAAGGGGAGGAATTTGTAGTGCAGAAATGAGAAAAGAATTAGTCCTTTCATAAAAGATTTTTGTAGCCCAAAATTAAATAGATGATTAATAGCAGTTTATGAATTTTGTAATCTTCTCTTTAATTTTATAATAAATTAAAATATAACTCATTTTACTTACCATGAAATACTCAATATATGGATACACATTAGTTTGATAATTTAATCCTGAAATAATGTGTAATCGCAAGAGTACCTGACAACCATGTCATCTCTACACAAATGATTTTTTTTTTAATTTTCCAACAGTTTTTTGAAAGTTATTATGCTCAATATATCAATTTTATCTATATACTTCAGTCTTTGATTTTTTAGTGTTTAGTTAATTCCATATTATGCATCTGTTATTTTAGCAATCTACATAATTTTTACATTGCTATATTAACTATGTTCCATATGAAAATTTTCCATTAAATAATTTTAATGTCCATTGTTAGTGATTGAAATTAAAACTAGAACTCCACAAATCAATATCGCTTTATGCATATGAGAATAGAATTATATTATGTACATTATGTGTTGCATCTCCTAAATGGAGAGGTGATGTTATAAAATGCAAGATGAAAGTTGAAATAAAATATATGCAAACACAAGCATGCACTGAGAATGGATAAATGGCATTTGCTATGTGCCACAGTATATATACGTATACGATGATCCGTGACTTTACAAAGCTTACTAAAAGATCTATCTTGGAGGGAAATGTTAGATTTATTTTCAGAAAAAGGCTTATGGCCTGGTATGAGCCATTATACATTCCGAGAATATCATTAAAAGGTCTAACTAAGAGGATGGTCCTAGATTTCTCGATTGGGTGTAGGGTAAAGCCCGAAAAAAGACAACCAACAATGGTAACCAAATCTATTAGAATACCGAGTTGGTCCAACAAAGATGGTTCGATATGGTAGAAATAAACCAGATGGGAGATACTCCTAGAAATAAACCAGATGGGAGATACTCCTAGAGTTATACTCCAATTAGTAGCACTTGATGCATCAAGTTGTTAGTACGTTGCTAATGAGCCTATATCCTATTATAATAGTGCTCATATGGTATGACTGCTATTGCCAGTCTCAAATACTTTTGGAGGACTAACCTATAAGAGAAAAATCGGCAAGGTTCATGATTAAGGACCCATGATTGTTCCTTAGTAACTCTTATAATATGGTATTGAGATCATGGTCATTACAGCTCCAACCAGCTCATCCAATGATCAGGGCACACTATGCGTGCTTTTGTTAATATCTGGTTCAAGGAGCCTGATTCAAAGCCTAGTTCATTAAGTCTCTGGGGTTGCAACAAATGCCACTAAACATAGGTTGAAAGCTACTTATTTTGAGTTCATAGTATAAGCTTCACATATTGTATATTATATATATATATATATATATTTTAATTAAAAAATACATTTTTAAGGGGTTATTAGAAAAATTAATTAAAACAATGTTTTATTTTGTGGAGAGTTTACATAGTTATCAATTATGAGTACACAAATTAATATGGATTAAATCACCAAATTAATGTGTACTCATTTATTGAGTAGGTTTCATGACAATTAAAATGGGTGTTATATTTTTATTTATTATGAAATTAGAAGGAGGTTTTACAGAATTCAAATTAAATTTTATTCATCTATGTAAACTTTGGCTATGAAAATCTCATATAAATGGACTAGTTCTCTTTTTATTTCTACAATAAAAATTCCTTCCCTTTCTATAAAAAACTATTTTTATCTCTCTACTTTCTATCTATTATAACAATATTGTGTGAAGCTCAAATTTCTCGATCGGGTCATAGTCTAAGCTGGTTCATGCACAACTTAGAATTGGATTTTTAGGGGACTTAGTACCACTAAAAGGTTGTTTCTTTGGTATCTTGCATGAAAGATGCATCGACTTCTCTTGGGCAGACTTACTCGCCTAAACCACAGGCTAGCATTTTTTTCTGGTTTATTATTTATTTATTATTGATATTTTGTTTGCTACCTTGCAATTGTAAAGTTCGCCTAAACCACAAGTAGTATCTTGGGCAGACTTCTCTTGGGCTTCTTGATTAATAAGTAATATAATTAATCTTGGTTTTCAAAAACTAGCAAATTTTCCAACAAAAATTGATACTTCTTGCTTTTGGAAACTTTTGATACCATATAGGCTTAATTCCCAAAAACTACCAAAAACTTAGGGTTATGGCAAACAACCACCAAATACTTTGAAAATTACAAGATACTACCAACTGTAAGGAAACTTGTAAAATTAATAAACAATAAACTACTAAACTTGTCTAGTAAATGTTCAATAACCTAACAAACTTGTTTCGCAAATATACCATAAACTACCAAACTTTTTTTTACTAAACATTCAATAAGCTACCAAATAATAGTTTAAGCATGTTTGTAAACTTCGACAGTTTTATATAATTTTCAAAGAATTTGGTAGTTACTTGTCACACCTTCTTCGTAGTTTTTGAGAATTAAGCCTATAGCCTACTATATAATCATAACTATAGAAGGCATAGCAGAAATAAATACCGCAAGCCGCCAACTCCGTAGAATGTTAGAAGCTTGACGAATGCAAATCATTTCAGCATGTGCTGTAGAATCTCTCAATTCCTCCACTCTGAACAAAATAAAAAACCATAAGCATCCTTAGCTTCGTACTTTACATTACAAAATCACTCAAAATAAGAACCCGACACAAATAAAACTCACAGATTGCAGCCACGAGCAATTATCTTCCCATTCTGCACCAAAACCGCGCCAACTGGCACCTCCCATGTATCTGCAGCCTTCTGAGCTTCCAACAAAGCTTCCCTCATAAAGAACTCATCGATCTTCCTCTGCTTGCTATCACGCTTATATGCTTCTTCCCATTCATCAAATTGTTCTGTCAAGACTTGTTTACTCCTCTGAAGCTTCCTTCTCTTCAGTTCCCCATCCCCAGGCAGTTTCTCTACTTCAGTAATTTCATCCGACCTTGGAAATCCAATACCAGGCATCTGAGCACTTCCAATTTCAGGTATTGAAGGGGGAGCCATCACCGATGATGAACCTTGTTCTCCACTAGAAAGAACAAATTTTCGTCCCTTTTCGCTTTTGCTCGGCTCTTCTTCTGGCCTCGCTACTGGAGTAACACCTTCTGATGACGGATCTTTTCTCATGGTGCCCATTGATGTCGATGGAGCGAGATGTAACTCTTCACCAGTTTTTCCCGTTGGCATCGGTTCTTTTGGCAAGCCATTCCTTTTCTTCAACCCTCCAGTTCCAGCGACTTTGTGTCTACCAAACTCTTCTTTTAACTTTCGACGATCATTTCCAATTCCAGTTAAGGAAGTTGAAATTGTGCCCTTTTCACCTTCACTCCACTCTATTTCTTCACTTCCCTTAGTGCCCATTGAAGTTGAAACATGGGATTGTATTGTAGGCCTTTTTAAAGGCACCATTTCTTTTGGTGATCTGGCCTTTTCCTTCTTCTCGGCTTCATCATTGTCCTCGTCTGGCTCTTGACCGGAAAACCAAGCCTCGTTGCTTATAGATTCGTTTGACGAACTTCTCATCCCTGATTTCTGAGTTGAGTTATGACTTCCGGCTCTGTGACCAATCTTCAGTATATCTGCAATGTAAGCCCATAGAGACCTGTGAGATCTCCTAGCGACCGCATTTTCGGAAATTACCGGTGAAGCTTTGGAATCGACAACTTCAACATTTGAAGGATCCTCTTTAGTTTCTTCAATCTTGGGTGGTTCTTGGGAAGACATGGCTCGAACTTCCCACATCCCATCAGGAGGCCCTTTCATTCTAGATCTAGATGAAGGTTGCCGGTCGTTTTCTTCTATATTCTGCTCTTTGTAGCCAACCTCCACCATAACTTCAGAACTATCTGAAGCTAAAGTTTCTCTCCTTACTTTATCGACAAAATCTCCCACATACGTTGCAGATGATTCATCTAATCTACTAGCTGACTCCATTGCATTATTCTTTACTTGGTATATAGAGCTTGAATCATCATGTAAACTTCCACTGACGCCAATTCTTGTTTGAGTTGATTGAGAACTCTCCCCGATGAGATCGGTCTGTTGCCTATAATCTGTCTCATCCTGCACCATAGTTGATGAGGAAGTTTCTTTTTGGTTCTCCATTCTTATGGACGTCACCTCTTTTAAATTGGAAATCCTTTCAATATTGCTCTGCCGAATCTCTGATATACATGAGTTTTGTTCAGATTCTCCTCTTGAATTACCCCCAACTCGATTGACCGAATTCACTGCTGAAGTCGAATGCACTTCTTGGTCATCAGTTCTTATTTGAAGAGAACTGTATGAATTGTCGATCCTTTGAGTACCACTCACTTGAACCCTTGAAGAACTAGTTTGATTTTCATAATGGTCACTCAATTCCTCGTTAAATGCCTGATGATTCACTTGGGTTCTCTCATCTATTCTCACCCGAACTAAATTCTCAACAGATGAAGATTTTTCCTTCCTACTTTTTTCTCCTTCAAAGTGCCTCTGGGAACTTGATGCTATTTCAGCATCCCTTCTGATCTCAAGGCAAGTCTTCGATCTGTTGGCCCTTTCAGAAGCATCAATATAAGTTGCATGCTGCTTATTCACTTCGACCTTGTTGACTGACATTTGATCAATTTGCCTTCTATCTCTCGACACATGAACTGAATTCTGTGCCCTTTCTTCTTCAGAGCGCCTCTGCAAATTAGACATCGTCTCGAAGTTGCTACTTTTCAACAAACTCTTTCTTGAATCAGCTTGCTGAACTACCTGTTTATCTATTTCACTTTGGCTCTTCACAAAAGAAGCTGAGCTCTCTCCTCTATCCACGTTCCTCAAATTGGATCCCGTCTTATACTCAGTATATCTATCAAGCTCAGGTGTTCTGGTGAGCTTACGGGAATCTTCATGCTCCTCATGGACGTAGTCATCGATATTCTCCTCTTCAACCCTGCTCCTTCGATCGGAAACCTCCCTTCTCGAAATTGAGGCCCTTTCATTACTATTCTTCCCTTGAGACCCCACTTTCTTTCTTGATCTGTCATAGATAAGTTCCTCCTCTGTTGCTTCATGGGTCGAATCCCTCCAAGACGTATCAATCTCCTCTTCTTCTGTAAATCTCCGATCAAAACCCTTCTTGTTTGTCTCATTATCATCTTTGTGCCTCTGAATTTCACGAACCACTTTCTCTTTCACATCGACTCTGCCGAACCCATGATCTTTTTTACGAACTCCTCTCAAAGATTCACCAACAGCGCTTCCTCTTCTCTCAACTCCACTATCTTCATAGTCGCCCAAAAAAGCCGAAATCTTTTTCGAACCGTAATTCACTCTTGCTTGACGACCCAAATCCCTACAATAAGCAGCATTCACCTCCTCTCTAATTCTCCGATCGAGACCCTTCCTGTTCCTCTCATTCCTACCAAAATCTTCTCTTTTCTTGGAATCACCCGAAAAATCCGAACTTTTCACCGAATCGTATCTCAACCTCGCACAATCTCTCCTCTCTCCACTCCAAGATCCCTCCTTTCTTGAAGATTTTTTCAAGCCCCCATCATCATCATCATCATCATCATCATCGCAACAATTACACCTACATCTACAACCATCCTCGCCCTCGGCCAACAGCCCAACCACGTCATCGAACCTCCCGTCGCAAACCCTAACCCTAACGGTTCTCCTAGGTAACAGGAAGACACTAGAGGGCTCCAATTGGAAGAAGCGAGGGTGGCGCCTCAAGAGGCAGCCATGGCAGAGGAATCTAGAGTTTCGAGGGACAGCGTAGAGCGAAGAAGAAGAAGAATGGGAGCAGGGGACGCAATATCTAGGGCAGGATCGGGATCCGTACCCGTGGTCGTTGTAGAATGACCATTTTGCCCTCAGGGCGAGGGCAGTGGTGTAAGAGCCGGAGTACATGGGAGGAGGGAGGGAGAGCGGGGATTTGCTTACCGGCGGGTATCCAACGGTGAGGTTACCGCCTGAGCTGCGGTGCGGTCAGCACCCTGAGAGCTTACGGAACTTTCGAGCTTGAGTGAGAGAGATGATGAGAACTCTGATCATATGGGCCGCCGAGATGTAGGCCCAAAAATTCAACATTCTTTTTGGGCCTTCAATAATTTCTGCTTTAGAGTTAATTGCATAAGTCCACTGTGTAGAATTTTCACACATTCGAGCAAAAATATTACTCGTTCATTAATTAAAATGAAATAAACCAGTACAGTGAAGGCGAAGGACATCTTAAAGATTTTTCTAAACGAGCATATCCTGTGTTATTGAGTATGATTTAAAATGCCACGCTTTAACAACTATTTTTATTTATGAGATCAGATCATAATCCTTATCTTATAATTAGATGTTTCTTTGAAAGCTCACGATCCATACCATCATCAACAAGATCTACCGATATTGTGACATTGTGATGTACGGTGAACGTGGATAATATCTCTATCATCTTTTGCAACTTTTTCTCACTACATACATTTTCGCCTGAGCTTGTTTCAAAACCATCAAATTTATAGGATATTGCATGCTTAAGTACATTGAACATGTGTTGTTTGAGACAAAAGATAGACTTTGTGTTATCGTTAATATAGTGAAGACAACCACCTAAAATCTTCATTCTAAGATGGTCTAAATCCTATAAGATCATTAACAAACATTATTAAAGGAGACTATCGTGGCTAAAAAACCCTCAACAGTAATAATAATAAAATATCCTATAAGATCTTTATTTATTTTTTGATATTTTATTAATTTAAGCACATGCTCCTTGACTTTTTGCATATGCAATGCAGGTATGTTAGGAGGTGAATTTGAAAAGAATTTTTATTAAGATAATGGAACAATATCAAGCCTTTATTTATATGTGTACATTTATTTATATGTGTACATTGCACACTCTTTAAAATCAAATAAAATATTCAAAAAATTGAGATAAAATATTCAAATAAAATGGAAAAAATCATTAATCCTAAGATAATCTATAGGTCATGATTGTTTTGATGAGAATATCCTATTTAGTCAATAATCGGAAAGCCTGAAAAATATCCTTAAACAAAAAATACTTAAGAGAATCTTTACGGTTAACTGAAAATTCAACATACAAATCCAGATCCATTTTTAAAAATATACTTCTTCAAATAAAAATAGTTAATAAATTATTAGCAAAAGTAAATTAACAATATACAAATTATATGAGTAAGAAATTCTTTTATTTTTTGATATTTTATTAATTTAATCAGGTACATCCCACGTGTCAAAGCACTAGTTTGGGGAGATGATGGAAACGATTCATGAAAATTTTATTTGAAACTACCAGAATAATTTGTTTGAATCTATTCATGAAAACTAATACTTTGTTACAATTTGGGAAAACAATATGTCAGGGTATCTCAATGAATTTAGCAATAGATGGTCAATGTAGAGACTAATCCAGTCAAACAACAATCAAAACATATTATGAAATTGGTCCAAATCCCCCTTCATTTGCAGGTGTTCAAAAAAAAAATCCTTTGGAAATCCTCTCTTTATTTCTCTCCACCATTTAACTGCTTAAAGGATTGCTATTTAAGGTCTTGAGGTTAAAACCCATTTGCATCAGGGTTTATATATTAATCAAAAAAACCTTGAAACCACTTGACCTGGTATAATCTACCATTTTCAGCAAAGAATCTCTTCATGGAAAATGGCCAAAATAATGTTGATTTAAGCAGGCGATTTGAAGACTGTGATATGGAATGGCTCTCTCTCGGTATTTTTCTATTGCCTCCCTCGGTCCCTCCTCCTCCTCCTGATATCGTACATCCTACATTTCCGTGGGCCACTGATCGTCCCGCAACCATCCACAAGCTTGAATACCTCGTCGCCAATGACCTCACTAAGATCGAAGGCAATGTCCAATGCAGGAGGTGCGCACGAAATGCCCACATCTCCTTCGGCTTGCTGGCCAAATTCCAGGAGGTGAAGAGTTGTGTGTTGAGCATGTATGGCGTGATGCACGACAGGGCGCTGGACAAATGGATGAACCCTACCTTCACTGATTGCATGTCGTGCGGTCAGTCCAACTGTATGAAGCCGGTGGTCACGGAGCAGAAGGAGAATATCAACTGGCTCTTCCTGTTTCTTGGCCAGACGCTTGGATGTTGCACGCTCGATCGACCAACTCAAGTATTTCTGCAGGCATAACAAAATTCATCGGACCGGAGCAAAAAATCGGGTTTTGTTCTCTTGCTACATCACCATATGCAAGCAGCTTGATCCTGCTTTATCGCATGCTCTAATACAAACCTTGGTGATCATGTCTAGCTTGTGTTATTGAATATTTTGGATACAAGGGTTTTCACTTGTTTTGTCTTAATTTATGTTCTTTGCGGTAATTTACAGATGCTGCCGATGCCTTAATTAATTTTAGGATCCTATTTCTATTATGCATCGTTCTTACCTAGGATCATCTATTTTACTTGTTGAAGCTATTACTAATGTATCCTATTTCTCTTAATCCATCAGTGGTTTCATAGATTGCTCTAATATTTATTCAAACATCCGGGGGGAAGAACAAGAGAACCCATTATATCTAAGATCTAAGATGGTCGACATCAACAACTTACAACTTTTTGCACGTGTGATACACATGTGTAAATATTGACATCACATACAAAATATTTGAAATGATTATTGAAATTTGTTTTAATTAAGATAATAGATTTGTTAGAGTTTTAGTTAAGATTAGATAGATTTCAACATCAAATCAAATCTGTATTGCAATACACACATGCATAGTACGGGCAAGTAATCTCGGCAGCTGCAGTTACAGCAGCTTTAACATCAGCTTTCAACACTAAAATGTGACTTCATCATAAAATTAGTTTTGCTGCTAATCAAAATCATCAGACCAGCAACCTCTGCAGCATCGATGAGAACAAATGTTTGCTTTAAATAAATCTCTAATTTGCTACAACAAGAAGACACTTGAATATCACCAAGCACAAATTAGATAAGCACCAGGCATGGAAGTGCCATAAACTAAATAATAACTCTAAAAATTTTACACATGATTTAAAAGAGTTTCAGTGCTTCCTCTCTCGCTCCATTATTCTCCAACAGTAGCAATCTCAAAATCCGATAAAACTTCCGCAGTAATAAACAATTCGGTACATGAACAAGTTCTGGGTCAATGGCGATAAACCAATGGAGTTTAATTTAGATTATCTTCCATTTCTGCTCCAAAGCATTACAGATCCTTCCTAAGCAGCAAGCTGCACTCAGCGGGTAATTGGAAACTGCACGAAAAGAAAGATCAACGGGAATCATATTAGCCTGACCATTATTTTTCTTCACATTTTTATAGTTCACAAAACAATTGAACTTGTACAAAATAAAGGATACATTACATAAATTCCATCAAACTATTTGAGTTTTTTCTCTCAGAACATTGACCTTTAAAACGATACAAAACCACCACTGTGGTGCCATGGCTGCTGTTTATTGCAAATTTTAGGTGCTGTTTCATGTAAATTTAATACACTTTCTAAGCTTTAAGGGTGCGTAATGTAATTTTCAAAGGTTAACTGCGTTCTACCATAAAAATGGAAAAGTTCAAGGGTGTTCAAAGTAATTTCCCTAAACTACATAGTTATATCAAAGAATTTGTAGAAGGGATTCAAGGAACTCTGTATATAACTCAGAATTAGCCAATTGAATAACAAAGAAACAGACATTAATAGATACAAGAAAGTAAGCCGACCATGCTAAGTGAACAGTACACTGTTAGATAACATTCACTAGAACCCATCTGCTTTCAAATAGGACACAAAATTTTATCAACGCATCTCATGCATTCATATTAAAGACTTGGCAATTGATCGATTAATCATTCAAATTCCTTGCATCTATTGTTTTCTGAATTCTGATTAATATATCTTTTTAAACTCTTTTTATGCAAATGGGAATTGAACCCAGGCCTCTTACTCAAGAAGCTTTGCTAGTCGCCACTATACCATAGGGGTGCTTCCTTCTGATTAAGTACGACGTGTCATATAATATCAATGAAGACAATCTCTATATTCAGACCCTTATCAAAGGAGTGACAATGTTGACCACCTCGAAGAACTGATCCGCCATAATAGGTTTCAGATCATAAACCTCAACAGCCAACAAACCCTTAAATAGACAAGCTGAGTTTGGTCATCTGCTAGCCCTTCATCCCGCCTTGACTCCAAACAAATTATTTTGGTTATTATTTTTATTGTTATTCTGTGAAGTTAAGTTATCGCCTGGTCCTATCCATTCAGTACAACTTTGTTGGCAGATGAGGCATTGTGTTAGCAAGGTTCACTTTTCTATAACAAACTGGATGTCTTGTAGTACGAATGTTGCGAATTAAACATAAAATTAATGTGCATGGTAGTTGCGGTATATCTGCACCTGTACACAAGTATATGCAACACCGCGAAAAAAGTTTTAGCATTGACATTCAAATTTCCTGTAATCCGTAGATTCTACATAATCTCATACTCCGTATTAGAGTATCTTAGACCAGAAAATGCAATGAGTGATTCACTGCAATCTCTATACAAGCCTGCAGCAATTTATCACCACACAACTGTCCTACCTTCCAAAGTTATTGTTAATATGGAAAAACAAATGTACCATCAGATGGTTTTGAACATGTACTTGTTATGATTGACTTGTTGTAAACTTGTAATGATCTTATTGACTTTGGCACACATGATTGAGAATGAACAACTTATAGAAACATTGTTAAGTGAAGTTTTATTCCGCTAAGAAACTTCATATTTCTGCCAAGACATATTACAGCAGTTAGCGAATGTTTGATTTTATAGCTGTTGTTATGCATGAAGATTTACTAGATATGCATAAATGTAAATACCTATCAGCTTAAATCAGCGGATGTCAACATCAAGAGGCATTAGAAGTGGGGAAAAGGCTTAAAGAATTAAGAATATGAATTATAACAGTTAAAGAAATTGGTAAAACGTACAAAACTAAAGCATATATTAACCTTATCAAATACAAAGCAATATGACAAATTCTATGTCAGCATAGCTTTTACAAAAATTAAGAATGTGTATCATATAACCAAGATCTAAACTCATTTTCTTGCTTGGTCTGCGCCAGTACGTCTTGTTACAGATTTAGCACATGAAATCTGTTTAATCCCAAGAAAAACTTACTTGATATAAAGTCATCCGTATAATCATTACTGATTTTTCCATGTGCCATGGCTCCCACCTGAATAAACGGAAGACATATATAATGATATGGATGTTCAATATTTATAGGGGCGACATGAGAAGTTAGATGTTTACATACCACAAATACAAGGGTCACATCATCGCTAGCAGCAGTAACGTAATCTCGCATTTGAACAACTTTTGGGGAACTATATGGCAGGCCTGGAAGATCAATCAAAACATTTAGAACTCGGGTAACAATGACAAATAAACTGGTATGAAAAAACAAGAAAATAAGCTTACCTATTCTTCGTGAATTAACAGGGAAATGACGAGTTGCAGGGTTTTTAATTACATTGAGAAGTTTCTCACGTTTTCCAGCGGTTGTAATGCTCAAATTTTGAAGCAGCTGCACTGGGGGGATAGGTGGAATTGCAGGTGTCAATAGAGAGCAAAAGTTTCATGCATAACAAATGTGATAATCCCTTGGCTGAATAACATATAGGAGGCTATCTTGCAACTCACACATGAGCCCACAAAATCGCTTGAATGTTCGTGGCATACGATCGTATGGTTTAACTTCAAAAAGCACTCCTTTTTCCGTTCTAAAATATAGAGCCTGCAGCCTCCCTGCTTTTGTTAAGGGACTATCCAATATTGCAAGAAGGGCCTAAAATCATTAAAAGAAAGTCATAATTGCATACCACACAAAATAAGGCCAATCTATGAATACGGTGTACTGGCTACCGCATATCACTATAGATATAGGTTTTGCATACAAACCGCACTAAGTAATCACTATAGTATATACATTGTATAGTAGAAAATGCATACCGCTATAGATTTTTATTCTGCAGTATTACATGCAAGCCGATACTGAGAAATCCTTATGGAAAAAACTGCATATCACTATGTATTTATATTCTGCATACAACCAATATCAAGTAATCAACTTCATTTGACAATCGGAAACTAGAAAGAAACGGTTTTTTGAGTGTTACTTGTACAAAAGAACTTCCCATTCTAGCAAGAAGCAAAATTTTCTAAACAGTTAACAGCAAATATAGATTTAAAACTACGAAAATAATTAGAAACTCCACCAACCTGGTGTATGATATCAGGCCTATAATCAGCAGGATTACGATTCTGCTTCTTCAGGAAGTGGGCATGATCATCCGAGTTCAAAATTTGGACAGTCTGATCAACAACAAAAAGTGGGGAAAGGCCAAAGACACATGAATAATCACATAGCAGCATAATAACAATACAACAAAAGGATTCGAGTGTTGCAAACAGCTTTGAAACGAAATGTAGTAATTAACAACGAATAAGTTGACATTTTGGGTATCCCAAATGGCATGTGTTAGCTTTTATACAGCCAAAACAAAATTATATAACAACCATTTGTCACAGCATAATGACTTCGTAAGTATATGTGCAAGGAAACAAATCGATATCAAAGATAGGAATGTGCTCGCTTATTGGACGCTTTAAAAATTCCCCCTGCCGAGGATAGACTAGAGTTTATTAATTGTGAGGATCCTAATCTCCGACAGCCGCAGACGAAACTGCCGTTAATTACCCTCGCTCCGAAATGAGCAAACCTCCAATTAAAAGGTCATGCGAATCATGCGAACTCAATGTAGGATGTGGGTGTTTTGAAATAAATGCAGACATGTTTATTTCATTTTTATTTTTGTCCGTTTATTTACTTTCTATTTTTACTTTTTTATTATTATTTATTTTATTCAATTTTACTTGATTTCACGTTTTCATGCATTTATTATTATTATTATTATTATTATTTTGGAGAAAAAAGGCTCTAGGAGTCTTTTGCGTTAGGTGGCGGCAAAAAGTGTGTCCACCATTTTATTCGACGATCGACACCTTCCAACTTGATCTCCATTCTCGAATTTGTCGATACACCAAATTTCATATGATTACAATACAATTTCACCGTTAATTTAGCAATGTAAAAAATTCTATTGTCGATAAACCGTTAATTTTGCACCCATTAAATCAACGGTGAAAAGGTGTTGGAGTCACATGAAATTTGGTGTATCACATGTCAGACGATGAAGATCAAGCTGACCGGTGCCAATCATCGAATAAAATAGTGAAGGACATGATTTGTACCGCCACCTAACGCAAAAAGCCTCCTAAGGCATCTTTCCTCCATTATTCTCTTTATATACATACATATATATATATAACAAAAGAAATTTTTTAAAAGGAAAGGACCTCTGGATGGGCCCGAAGAAGACAAGGGTCTCCCCTTTGAAAAAGAAGAGGCCATGGAGGCGGGAGCCTCCCTGATGGGGTCCCCGAAATGGCTCCAGCTACACATTTTTTATTTTTTTATTTTTTTTAAAATATACAAGCATGTCTCTAACTTTAACCAGGCCACTTAATTTTGCAAACGAGGCTAAGTGCGGATTTCGACGGAATTTTGGTAGCGTACCGGCTTGATTCGTCGATTTATCGCGTGTAAAGGTGAAGTACGAAAAACTCCGTACCCACCAAAAAAAGAAACGCGGACCGAAATCTGCATTCCAAAGGAAAATACGGACCGAAATCCGCATTCCTGGGAGTTTTCCTGAAGGAAAAGTTCGAAAATTTTCCCTTTGATGGATCACCCTCCATTTCCGATTGGGTCCCAAAAGAAAATAAAATTTTCACGAATCATCAATGCTCGGGATTTAGATATAGAAATAAAAAAAATCTTTTTTTAATTTTCTCTCAAGATCTTGAAGGAAACATAAGAAGGCAAAATCTTTCTTTTTTGGAAGTTTAATAGGAGATTGGCAGACGATGGATTCCCTCACTTTTTTGGAAGGGTTTGGGATCAAATATATATTTTCCTTTGGAAACAAAGGAGAAGAAACAAAGAGCTCTCTTTAAATTTTTTGTATGGATCTTGAGATCAAAAATATTTTGTGTAAAGAAAGAAAAAAGAGCTTTATCAAAAAAATTTAGGAGATGAAGGACTGCGAAGAGAAGCAGAGAAAGAAAAAAAGATGACGGCTCCAAACCTTGGAGTTTTAGCAGAGAATAATTGCCTTTTATTTCATCATGGGATTGGATTTTTATAGCCTTTACATTTTACACTTGGGCCCCTTAGGCTTTACAATTTCAGCTTTTTACCCCTCCTATGTCCATATGCTTATTTATTTTTGCACATAAGCAATGTGTTTTACAATTATTTGGCCTTCCACCCATTTCACTTACATTTATTACCAAAAATTACATTAAATTTATTTTTTACATAATTTTTTTCTTCTTCGATGGCCGGTCGGCTTTGCTTGGGCTTGAGGCGATTTGGGCGTGGGCCTGGTTGCTTCGGGTCGGGCCCAGGTCAGTCGGACTCGGGTCCACTTGATCGTTGACTTTGACTTTTTGACCTGATTTTAATTTTGGCAAATGGGGTGTAAATTCTGACCCAACAAAGCGCCTCCATCAATAAATGTTCACCACATATATGGGTCGTGTGCATGAAATTGATGGATCTTTCACGGATCTGATTTTCAGGATGCTTGACTTGATTCCCTTTTAGCACATGGAGATCGATGCCTGACTTGGTTCAGGTCGATGCTTCGCTTGGTTCCCCTTTTGCGACATAGAGATCGATACTTGGCTTGGTTTTCTTTTTGCGACATAGAAGTCGGTGCTTGTCTTGGTTCCCTTTTTACGTCATAAAGGTTGATTCTTGACTTAGTTCCCTTTTTGCGACAAAAGGGCGATGCTTGACTTGGTTCTCTTTTTGCGATATGGAGGTCGATGCTTTACTTGGTTTAATGCCTGCTTAGACGGAGAAACTTGGTTTAACGTCTATTAAGATGGACGATCATAGTTTAACGTCTACTTAGAGGTTAAACCAAGCAAAGCATCGATCTCCATGTCGCAAAAACAGAACCAAGCAAAGTATCAACCTCTTTGTCGCAAAAAGGAAATCAAGTCAAGAATCGACCTCTATGTTGCAAAAAGGGAACCAAACAAAGCTTCAACCTCTATGTCGCAAAAAGGGAACCAAGTCAAGCATCAATCTCTATGTCGCAAAAAAAATCCGTAGAGTATTTTTCGCCACCTTATTTAGATAGGAATGTGTTCGCTTATCGGACACTGTACAGATCCCCCCTGTCGAGGGTAGGCTGGAATTTATTGATTGTAGGGATCCTAATCTCCGACAGCCGCGGACGAAACTGCTGTTAATTACCCCTCGTTCCGAAGCGAGCAAACCTCCAATTAAAAGGTCTTGCAAATCATGCGAACTCAATGTGGGATGTGGGTGTTTTGAAATAAATACAGATATGTTTATTTCAATTTTATTTTTGTCCAATTATTTACTTTCTATTTTTACCTTTTTATTATTTATTTTAGTCTATTTTACTTAATTTCACGTTTTCATGAATTTTTCTACTTTATTATTATTGTTGTTGTTATTATTATATATAAATATTAACAAAAGAAATTTATTTTAAAAAAAAGAAAGGGCTCTAGGATGGGACCTGGAGAAGGCAAGGACCTCCCCTTTGAGAAAAGGGGGACCATGGTGGAGGCTTCATGGAGGTGGGAGCCTCCCCGATGGGGAAGGCTTCATGGAGGCGGGAGGCCATCTAATTATGGGAGGTCCCCGAAGTGGCTCCAGTCACACTTTTTTATTTTTTTTATTTTATAAATGAATATGAATGCGTGTCTCTAATTTTAATCACATCACTTAATTTTGCAAACAAGGCCAGGTACACGCGGATTTCGACGGAATTTTGGCGGCGTAATCGCTAGATTTGCCTATTTATCGCGTGTAAAGATGAAGTACGGAAAACTCCGCCCCCACCAAAAAAGGAAATACGGACCGAAATCCTTATTCCAAAGGGAATTACAGACCGAAATCCGCATTCCCAAGAGTTTTCCTAAGGGAAAATCCCGAAGACTTTTCCTAAGGGAAAAACCCGAAGACTTTCCTTTCGATGAGGGTCACTCTCCTTCGTTTCTAATTTGGTCCCAAAAGAAAATAAATTTTTCGCGAATCGTCAATGCTCTGGATTTAGATATAGAAATAAAAAAATATCTTTTTTTATTTGCTCTCAAGATCTTGAAGGAGACCGAAGAAGGCAAAATCTTTTTTTTTTAGGTTTAATAGGAGATTGGCAGAGGGTGGATTTTCTCTCTTTTTTGTACGGGTTTGAGATCAAATATATTTTTTCCTTTAGGAATGGAGAAGGAGAAAAAACGAAGAGATCTCTTTTTAAATTTTTTGTATGGATCTTGAGATCAAAAATATTTTGTGTAAAGAAAGAAAAAGAGAGCTTTATAAAAAAAATTTTAAGGATGAAGGGCCTATGAAAGAGAAGCAGAGAAAGAAAAAAAGACGACGGCTTCAAACCCTAAATTTTTAGCGGAGAATAATTGTCTTTTATTCTATCACGGAATTGACTTTTTACAACCTTTACACTTCACACTTGGGCCCTTTGGGCTTTATAATTTCAACTTTTTATCCCTGCCGTGCTCATTTTCATTATCCATCCTAATTTTTAAAAAAATTATGGATTAGAATGTTGGGTGATTAACAAATAACATGACCAAAAAATGAGAGTGGCTGAAATGAAAATGTTACAATGAATGAGTGGTACACACTAAAGGATAGAATAAGAAATACGTGTATTCGTAACAAGTTGGAGCTCATTCCTATAAACGATAAGCTGAGAGAGCCGGTTGAGATGGTTTGGGCATATAGAACGGGAAACAATAAATGCCCCAGTTAGAAGAAATGGCAAAAGTGTAGTTAACGGTGCAACTAGGATTAGATGTTGATCTAGAAAAACATGAATTGAGACGATTAAGAATAATATGTTAATTGTTAATTTAACCATAAAGATGGGCCTTATCCAAGAACAATGGGAACTGATAATATAGCCAGTTCTAAATTTTTGGGAAAAGGCTGTTTATTGTTGTATCCTCGTTATAACAATTTACTGCTCTCTTATAGAACTTGAACCATTTAGGACATCAAAAGACAAGAAAACGGTTGGAAAAATTGTTATTTTCCTTTTAAAGCCGAAATTAATTATATTACTTATTAAAAACAAAAAATAAATAATTTATACGATGAGCTTTACAACCGCAGGTCTAATTAATAGCATAGCAAATTTATATCAATTATAAATAATAATAAAATGAATAAGAAAATGTCAGCCTATGGTTAAATTGAGAAGCTGCCTTAAAAAGTTAATGCTACTTTTCATTTAGGCAACCAAAGAACAACCTTCTCGCGATACAAAAAATTTTAGAAATTCAATCTTAGTGGTGCACAAACAGTCTGAAACCAAGATTCGATCGAGAAACTTTAGCTTCATACAGCGTATTATAATAAATTGGAACTAGAGAAAAACAAAAGGTTGTTTCCTTGAGAAGGGGAAGGAATTTGTAGTGGTGAAATGAGAAAAGAATTAGGCCTTTCATAAAAGATTTTCGTAGTCCAAAATTAAATTGATGATTAATAACAATCTATGAATTTTGTAATCTTCTCTTTAATTTTATAATA
The DNA here is from genome assembly GCA_030015575.1 of Agapanthus africanus. Taxonomy (NCBI): domain Eukaryota; kingdom Viridiplantae; phylum Streptophyta; class Magnoliopsida; order Asparagales; family Amaryllidaceae; genus Agapanthus; species Agapanthus africanus. The sequence continues at coordinate 16,932,207 of JASDDO010000014.1, forward strand.
AATTAAAATATAACTCATTTTACTTGCCATGAAATACTCAATATATGGATACACATTGGTTTGATAATTTAATCCTGAAATAATGTGTAATCGCAAAAGCACTTGACAACCATGTCATCTCTACACAAATGAAAACATAATAATTTTTCCAAAAGTTTTGAAAGTTATTATGCTCAATATAGCAATTTTATCTATATACTTTAGTCTTTGACTTGTTAGTATTTAGTTAATTCCATATTATGCCCACTGTTATTTTAGCAATTTACATATTTTTACATTGCTATTTTAACTATGTTCCATATGAAAATTTTCTATTAAATAATTTTAATGTCTATTGTTAGTGATCGAAATTAAAACTAGAACTCCACGAAACAATATCGCTTTATGCATGTGAGAATAGAATTATATTATGTACAGTATGTGCTGCATCTCCTAAATGGAGAGACGTTATAAAATGCAAGATGAAAGTTGAAATAAAATATATGCAAACACAAGCATGCATTGAGAATGGATAAATGGCATTTGCTATGTGCCATAGTATATATACTTATACGATGATCCGAGACTTTACAAAGCTTACTAAAAGATCCATCTTGGAAGGCAATGTTAGATTTATTTTCAGAAAAAAGCTTATGGCATGGTATGGCCATTATACGCTCCGAGAATATCATTAAAAGGTCTATTCCTAAATTTCTCGATTGGGTGTGGGGTCAAGCCCGAAAAAAAACATCTACAGTGGTAACCAATCTATCATAATACCAAGTTGTTCCAGCAAAGAAGGTTCAATATGGTAGAAATAAGTCGGATGGGTGATTCTTCTTGAGCACTGACCCATAGAGTTATACTCAATATGGTATGGTAGAAATAAGGTTCAATATGGTAGCACTTGATGCATCAACTTGTCAGTATGTTGCTAATGATCCTATATCCTATGATAATAGTGCCCGTATGGTATGAGTACTATTGCCAGTCTTAAATATTTTTGGAGGACTAGCATATAAGAGAAAAATCGTCAAGGTTCGTGATTAAGAGACTCATGGTTGTTCCCTAGTAACTCTCATAATATGGTAGTGAGATCATGGCCATTACAGCTCCAACCAGCTCACCCAATGCTCAGGACACACTATGTGTGCTTTTGTTAATATCTGGTTCAAGGAGCCCAATTCAAAGCCCGGTTCATTAAGTCGTTGGAGTTACAACAAATGCCACTAAACTTGTGTTGAAAGCTACTTATTCTGAGTTCATAGTATAAGCTTCGCATATCGTATATTATATATTTTTTAATTAAAAATACATTTTAAGGGGTTACAGGAAAAATTAATTAAAACAATGTTCTATTTTGTGGAGAGTTTACATAGTTGTCAATTATGATTACACAAATTAATATGGATTAAATCACCAAATTAATGTGAACTCATTTATTGAGTAGGTTTCATGACAATTAAAATGGGTGTTGTATTTTTATTTATTATGAAATTAGGATGAGGTTTTACAGAATTCAAATTAAATTTTAATCATCTATGTAAACTTTGGCTATGAAAATCTCATATAAATGGACTAGTTCTCTTTTTATTTCTACAATAAAAATTCCTTCCCTTTCAAAAAAAACTATTCTTATTTCTCTACTTTCTATTTATTATAATAAAATTGTGTGAAGCTCAAGTTTCTCGATCGGATCATAGTCTAAGCTGGTTCATGCACCACTTAGAGCTGGATTTTTTGGTGACTTAGTACCGCTAAAAGGTTGTTTCTTTGGTATCTTGCATGAAAGATGATCAACTTCTCTATGGCAGACTTCCTCGCCTAAACCATAGGCTAACATTTTTTTCTCTGTTTATTATTTATTTATTATTGATATTATGTTTGCTACCTTGCAATTGTAAAGTTCGTCACATAAAATTTTTATAAACCTTTTGTTTCTTGATTAATAAGTAATATAATTAATTTTGGTTTTTAAAAACTAGCAAATTTTCCAACAATAATAGATACTTCTTGCTTTTGGAAACTTTAGATACCATATAGGCTTACTCCCCAAAAACTTAGGGTTATGGCAAACAACTACCAAATTCTTTGAAAATTACAAGATACTACCAACCGTACGAAAACTTGTAAAATTAATAAACAATAAACTACTAAACTTGTTTAGTAAATGTTCAATAAACTACCAAATTTATTTCGCAAATATATTATAAACTACCAAACTTTTTTTACTAAACATTCAATAAGCTACCAAATAGTTTAAGAAAGTTTAAGCATGTTTGCAGACTTCGGTAGTTTTATATAATTTTCAAAGAATTTGGTAGTTACTTGTCACACCTATAAGTGTTTCGTAGTTATTGAGAATTAAGCCTATAGCCTACTATATAATCATAATTATACAAGGCAGAGCAGAAATAAATACCGCAAGCCGCCAACTCCGTAGAATGTTACAAGCTTGATGAATGAAAATCATTTCAGCATGTGCGGTAGAATCTCTCATTTCCTCCACTCTGAACAAAATAAAAAACCATAAGCATCCTTAGCTTTGTACTTTACATTAAAAAATCACTCAAAAAAAGAACCCGACGCAAATAAAACTCACAGATTGCAGCCACAAGCAATTATCTTCCCATTCTGCATCAAAACCGCGCCAACTGGCACCTCCCATGTATCTGCAGCCTTCTGAGCTTCCAACAAAGCTTCCCTCATAAAGAACTCATCGATCTTCCCATGCTCGCTATCACGCTTATATGCTTCTTCCCATTCATCAATTTGTTCTGTCAAGACTTGTTTACTCCTCTGAAGCTTCCTCCTCTTCAGTTCCCCATCCCCAGGCAGTTTCTCTACTTCAGTAATCTCATCCGGCCTTGGAAATCCAATACCAGGCATCTGAGCACTTCCAGTCTCAGGTATTGAAGGGGGAGCCGTTACCGATGATGAAGCTTGTTCTCCACTAGAAAGAACAAATTTTCGTCCCTTTTCACTTTTGCTCGGCTCTTCTTCTGGCCTCGCTACTGGAGTAACACCTTCTGATGACGGATCTTTTCTCATGGTGCCCATTGATGTCGATGGAGCGAGATGCAACTCTTCAACAGGTTTTCCCGCTGGCAACGGTTCTTTTGGCAAGCCGTTCCTTTTCTTCAACCCTCCAGTTCCAGCGACTTTGTGTTTACCAAACTCTTCTTTTAACTTTCGACAATCATTTCCAATTCCAGTTAAGTTGAAATTGTGCCCTTTTCACCTTCACTCCACTCTATTTCTTCTCTTCCCTTAGTGCCCACTGAAGTTGAAACATGGAATTGTATGGTAGGCCTTTTTGAAGGCACCGTTTCTTTTGGTGATCTGGCCTTTTCCTTCTTCTCGGCTTCATCATTGTCCTCGTTTGGCTCTTGACCAGAAAACCAAGCCTCGCTGCTTATAGATTCGTTTGACGAACTTCTCGTCCCTGATTTATGAGTTGACTTATGACTTCCGGCTCTGTGACCAATCTTCAGTATATCTGCAATGTAAGCCTATAGAGACCTGTGAGATCTCCTAGCGACCACATTTTCGGTAATTACCGGTGAAGCTTTGGAATCGACAACTTCAACATTTGAAGGATCCTCTTTAGTTTCTTCAATCTTGGGTGGTTCTTGGGAAGACATGGCTCGAACTTCCCACATCCCATCAGGAGGCCCTTTCATTCTAGATCGAGATGAAGGTTGCCCGTCACTTTCTTCTATATTCTGCTCTTTGTAGCCGACCTCCACCATAACTTCAGAACTATCTGAAGCTAAAGTTTCTCTCCTTACTTTATCGACAAACTCTCCCACATATGTTGCAGATGATTCATCTACTCTACTAGCTGACTCCATTGCATCATTCTTTACTTGGTATATAGAGCTTGAATCATCATGTAAACTTCCACTGACGCCAATTCTTGTTTGAGTTGATTGAGAACTCAAATTGGATCCCGTCTTATACTCAGTATATCTATCAAGCTCAGGTGTTCTAGTGAGCTTACGGGAATCTTCATGCTCTTCATGGACATAATCATCGATATTCTCCTCTTCAACCCTGCTCCTTCGACCGGAAACCTCCCTTCTCGAAATTGAGGGCCTTTCACTACTATTCTTCCCTTGAGACCCCACTTTCTTTCTTGATCTGTCATAGATAAGTTCCTCCTCTGTTGCTTCATGGGTCGAATCCCTCCAAGACGTATCAATCCCCTCTTCTTCTGTAAATCTCCGATCAAAACCCTTCTTGTTTGTCTCGTTATCATCTTTGTACTTCTGAATTTCGCGAACCACTTTCTCTTTCACATCGACTCTGCCAAACCCATGATCTTTTTTACGAACTCCTCTCAAAGATTCACCAACAGCGCTTCCTCTTTCTCTCAACTCCACTATCTTCATAGTCACCCAAAAAAGCCGAATTCTTTTTCGAACCGTAATTCACTCTTGCTTGACGACCCAAATCCCTACAATAAGCAGCATTCACCTCCTCTCTAATTCTCTGATAGAGACCCTTCCTTTTCCTCTCATTCCTACCAAAATCTTCTCTTTTCTTGGAATCACCCGAAAAATCCGAACTTTTCACCGAATCGTATCTCGACCTCGCACAATCTCTCCTCTCTCCACTCCAAGATCCCTCCTTTCTTGAAGATTTTTTCAAGCCCCCATCATCACCATCATCATTATCATGGCAACAATTACACCTACATCTACAACTATCCTCGCCCTCGGCCAACAGCCCAACCACGTCATCGAACCTCCCGTCGCAAACCCTAACCCTAACGGTTCTCCTAGGTAACAGGAAGACACTAGAGGGCTCCAATTGGAAGAAGCGAGGGTGGCGCCTCAAGAGGCATCCATGGCAGAGGAATATAGAGTTTCGAGGGACAGCGTAGAGCGAAGAAGAAGAAGAATGGGATCGGGATCCGTACCCGTGGTCGTTATAGAATGACCATTTTGCCCTCAGGGCGAGGGCAGTGGTGTAAGAGCCGGAGTACATGGGAGAAGGGAGAGAGAGCGGGGATTTGCTAACCGGCGAGCATCCAACGGTGAGGTTACCGCCTGAGCTGCGGTGCGGTCAGCACCCTGAGAGCTTACGGAACTTTCGAGCTTGAGTGAGAGAGATGATGAGAACTCTGATCATATGGGCCGCCGAGATGTAGGCCCAAATATTCAACATTCTTTTTGGGCCTTCAATAATTTCTACTTTAGAGTTAATTGCATAAGTCCACTGTGTAGAATTTTCACACATTCTACCAAAAATATTACTCGTTCATTAATTAAAATGAAATAAACCTGTACAATGAATTTGAAATCAGCTGCTCTCTTAATAAATACAACGAAACAACAAATTTTTAGTTCTATTTCGATAATTGTTGCAAAGAGAGAGAAGGCGAAGGACATCTTAAAGATTTTTCTAAACGAGTATATTCTGTGTTGTTGAGGATGATTTAGAAAGCCACGTCTTAACAACTATTTTTATATATGGGATCAGATCATAATCCTTATCTTATATTTAGATGTTTCTTTGAAAGCTCACGATCCATGCCATCATCTACGTCTAAATCCTAAAATATAGTGAATATCGTTAATATGTTAATATAGTGAAGACAGCCACCTAAAATCTTCATTCTAAGATGGTCTAAATCCGATAAGATCATTAACAATAAGCATCCAAATAATATTTTTACACAAACATTATTAAAGGAGACTAATTCGTGGCTAAAAAATCCACAACAGTTATAACAATAAAAAAATCCTCTAAGATCTTTATTTTTTATATATATATTTTATTAATTTAAACACATGCTTGTCGACTTTTTGCATATACAATGCACGCATGTTAGCAGGAGAATTTGAAAAGACTTTTTGTTAAGTTAATTGACTTTTATAGACATTTTAGTTAAGATGATAAATATATCCATATCAAGCCTTTATTTGAGCACATGTATACATTGCACACACTTTGAATTCAAACAAAATATTTAAAAAATTGAGAGAAATCATTAGGACGTGAATTCGAATAAAATATTCAAATAAAATGGAGAAAAATCATTAATCCTAAGATAATCTATAAGTCATGATTCTTTTGATGAGAATATCCTATGAAATCAATAATCGGAAAGCCTAAAAAATATCCTTAAACAAAAAATACTTAAGAGAATCTTTACCATTAACTGAAAATTCAACATACAAATACAGATCCATTTTTAACAATATACTTCTTCAAATAAAAATAGTTAATAAATTATTAGCAAAAGTAAATTAACAATATACAAATTATATGAGTAAGAAATTCTTTTATTTTTTGATATTTTATTAATTTAATCAGGTGCATCCCACGTGTCAAAGCACTAGTTTGGGGAGATGATGGAAACGGTTCATGAAAATTTTATTTGAAACTAACAGAATAATTTGTTTGAATCTATTCATGAAAACTAATACTTTGTTATAATTTGGGAAAACAATATATCACGATATCTCAACGAATTTAGCAATAGATGGTCAATGTAGAGACTAATCCAGTTAAACAACAATCAAAACATATCATGAAATTGGTCCAAATCCCCCGTCTTTTGCAGGTGTTCAAAAAAAATATTAAAAAAATCCTTTGGAAATCCTCTCTTTATCTCTCTCCACCATTTAACTGCTTAAAGGATTGCTATTTAAGGTCTTGGGGTTAAAACCCATTTGCATCAGGGTATATATATTAATCAAAAAAACCTTGAAACCACTTGGCCTGATATAATCTACCATTTTCAGCAAAGAATCTCTTCATGGAAAATGGCCAAAATAATGTTGATTTAAGCAGGCGATTTGAAGACTGTGATATGGAATGGCTCTCTCTCGGTATTTCTCTATCGCCTCCCTCGGTCACTCCTCCTCCTCCTCCTACAAATATCGTACATCCTACATTGCCGTGGGCCACTGATCGTCCCGCAACCATCCACAAGCTTGAATACCTCGTTGCCAATGACCTCACTAAGATCGAAGGCAATGTCCAATGCAGGAGGTGCGAGCGAAATGCCCACATCTCCTTCGACTTGCTGGACAAATTCCAGGAGGTGAGGAGTTGTGTGTTGAGCATGTATGGCGTGATGCATGACAGGGCGCTGGACAAATGGATGAACCCTACCTTCACCGATTGCATGTCGTGCGGTCAGTCCAACTGCATGAAGCCCGTGGTCGCGGAGCAGAAGGAGAATATCAACTGGCTCTTCCTGTTTCTTGGCCAGACGCTTGGATGTTGCACGCTCGACCAACTCAAGTATTTCTGCAGGCATAACAAGATTCATCGGACCGGAGCAAAAAATCGGGTTTTGTTCTCTTGCTACATCACCATATGCAAGCAGCTTGATCCTGCTTTATCGCATACTCTAATACAAACCTAGGTGATCATGTCTAGCTTGTGCTATTGAATATTTTGGATACAAGGGTTTTCTCTTGTTTTGTCTTAATTTATGTTCTTTGCGGTAATTTACAGATGCTGCCGATGCCTTAATTAATTTTAGGATCCTATTTCTATTATGCATCTTTCTTACTTTGGATCATATATTTTACTTGTTGAAGCTTTTACTAATGTATCCTATTACTCTTAATCCATCAGTGGTTTCATAGATTACTCTAATATTTATTCAAACATCGGGGGGGGGGGGGGGGGGGGGGGGGAATGAAATGAAAGAAAAGATAGATAGAAAGACAAATTAAGAATAGGAGATATGTATCGCTCTTATAATTAATTAAAATTAAATATTTAGAAAAACAAGAGAATCCATTAAACCTAAAATGGTCGACATCAACAACTTACAACTTTTTGCGCGTGTGATACATGTGTGTAAATATTGACATCGCATACAAAATATTTGAAATGATTATTGAAATTTGTTTTAATTAAGATAATAGATTTGTTAGAGTTTTTGTTAAGATTAGATAGATTTCAACATCAAATCAAATCTGTATTGCAATAGGATCTCGGCAGCTGCAGTTGCAGCAGCTTTAACATCAGCTTTCAACACTAAAATGTGACTTCATCATAAAATTTGTTTTGCTGCTAATCAAAATCATCAGACCAGCAACCACTGCAGCATCGATGAGAACAATTGTTTACTTTAAATAAATCTCTAATTTGCTACAACAAGAAGACACTTGAATATCACCAAGCACAAATTAGATAAGCACCGGGCATGGAAGTGCCATAAACTAAATAATAACTCTAAAAATTTTACACATGATTTAAAAGAGTTTTAGTGCTTCCTCTCTCGCTCCAGTATTCTCCAACAGTAGCAATCTCAAAATCCGATAAAACTTCCGCAGTAATAAACAATTCGGTACATGAACAAGTTCAACACTCAAATAGTTTAATTTAGATTATCTTCCATTTCTGCTCCAAAGCATTACAAATCCTTCCTCAGCGGGTAATTGGAAACCGCACCAAAAGAAAGATCAACGGGGATTATATTAGCCTGACCATTATTTTTCTTCACATTTTTATAGTTCACAAAACAATTGAACTTGTACAAAATAAAGGATACATTACATAAATTCCATCAAACTATTTGAGTTTTTTCTCTCAGAACATTGACCTTTAAAACGATACAAAACCACCACTGTGGTGCCACGGCTGGTGTTTATTGCAAATTTTGGGTGCTGTTTCATGCACTTTAATACACTTTCTAAGCTTTAAGGGTGCTTAATGTAATTTTCAAAGTTTAACTGCGTTCTACCATAAAAATGGAAAAGTTCAAGGGTGTTCAAAGTAATTTCCCTAAACTATATAGTTATATCAAAGAATTTGCAGAAAGGATTCAAGGAACTCTGTATATAACTCATAATTAGCCAATTGAATAACAAAGAAACGGACATTAATAGATACAAGAAAGTAAGCCGACCATGCCTCTTACTCAAGAAGCTTTGCCAGTTGCCACTATAATATATCTTTTTAAACTCTTTTTATGCAAACGGGAATTGAACCCAGGCCTCTTACTCAAGAAGCTTTGCCAGTTGCCACTATACCATAGCGGTGCTTCCTTCTGATCAATGAAGACAATCTCTATATTCAGACCCTTATCAAAGGAGTGACAATTTTGACCACCTCGAAGAACTGATCCGCCATAACAGGTTTCAGATCATAAACCTCAACACCCAACAAACCCTTAAATAGACAAGCTGAGCTTGGTCATCTGCTAGCCCTTCATCCCGTCTTGACTCCAAACAAATTATTTTGGTTATTATTTTTATTGTTATTCTATGAAGTTAAGTTATCGCCCTGTCCTATCCATTCAGTTCAACTTTGTTGGCAGATGAGGCAATGTGTTAGCAAGGTTCACTTTTCTAGCTATAACAAACTGGATGACTTGTAGTACCAATGTTACGAATTAAACATAAAATTAATGTGCATGGTAGTTGCGGTATATCTGCACCTGTACACAAGTATATGCAACACCGCGAAAAAAGTTTTAGCATTGACACTCAAATTTCCTGTAATCCGTAGATTCTACATAATCTCATACTCCATATTACAATATCTTAGACCAGAAAATGCAATGAGTGATTCACTGCAATCTCTATATGAGCCTGCAGCAATTTATCACCACACAACTGTCCTACCTTCCAAAGTTATTGTTAATATGGAAAAACAAATGTACCATCAGATGGTTTTGAACATGTACTTGTTATGATTGACTTGTTGTAAACTTGTAATGATCTTATTGACTTTGGCACACATGATTGAGAATGACCAACTTATAGAAACATTCTTGAGTGAAGTTTTATTCCGTTAAGAAACTTCATATTTCTGCCAAGACATATTACAGCAGTTAGCGAACGTTTGATTTTATAGCTGCTGGAATGCATGAAGATTTACTAGATATGCATAAATGTAAATACCTATCAGCTTAAATCAGTGGATGTCAACATCAAGAGGCATTAGAAGTGGGGAAAAGGCTTAAAGAATTAAGAATGTGAATTATATCAGTTATATCGTTCCTTTCTCATTCTAATTCGTGGGTCGTCGATTCCGGCGCCTCACATCACATGTCATGTGATGGACCGTCTGATCTTTCTTCTTCTCCTCACAAGTTGATTTCCATGGCTGATGGTAATAAATATCACACATGTTTCTGGCTCTGCTGATTTATCACTTCATCTTTACACCAGAAAAATACTTTAATTGTGTCATTTTTAAAACAAAACTTGATTTATGTCGTCTTTCAAATGATTCTAAATGCTCCATAACATTTTATCCATCTCACTTTGTGATACAGGATCTTCTGACGAAACAACGGATTGGTAGGGGGCATGAACAGAATGGACTGTACCACGTTGATCACTTTTCCAGTACGTACGCAGCTGTTTCTACTGTTCAGTGGTATCGGAGACTTGGTCATCCTCTTCTTTCCTCTTTACATACTATGATACCTTCTCTTGATTTATCATAGCATGTTAAAGTTATTTACATATGGGCTTTTTAATGATAAGCAGATTCCAATAATAAAACTCAAAGCCTTATTGCCATTTTATATTTTATACCCATATGTTTCTTTTGTTATTTCTAATGTGAGACTATCTTTAAAGTCCCATCATTTGTTTTGTTTTTTTACTTTCAACACTCCCCCTCATGTGTAACCATCATTTTTTTCTTTGGTGTGCTTGTCACGTGAAAAATACAACATTTGGTAGGATTATCGAGTTGAGTTTGGATTGAGCCATTGATTCTGATATCATGAAAAGAACTAAGAGGAAAATAATTTATTGGCAGAATAAAAACAATAGTTCATACAACTATATACAGACAGTTGTTTCTCTCGATCAGAGCAAAGCTATGTTCAAATTTTTGAAATTCAAAATAAAGTGGCGCTTCATTTTAGCGCCAGTGCCAAGAGCGTCAGCGCTGAAAGTCAATAACTCTGAAGTAGCGCACCACGTGCAAAGCACGTGTGCGCTGGCGCTAAGAGCGCTGCGCTCTAAGCAGCGCACCACGTGCAAACCGCATAAGCGCTAGCGATAGAACAGAATGTTCTCGGCCCTTGGATCAAACATCCAACGGACATGATTAAAAAAAATTATGTCCGTTGACATTAGTTATAGGATCGATAAAAATTATGTTAGGCGACACGTGAATCCAAATCCTCTTACTAAAATGACTCTCAACTCTCACGTCATTATAGATGTATTGAGCAAAAGTAGTCTTTCCAGCCCCTCCAATGCCACATATAGCATAAGCAATCACACGGTTAGTGCTAGTGGACTCATGGGGCTGCTCGTTAATCAACAAATTGATGAGATGATCACGTTCCATCAGCCACGGCCTCAACTTATCGGCACGGATCGTCTCTGCCGCCTCAATCACAGCCCGGATCTTGGGGAGGATGACGGTCTGCAAATTTCGAAGCTCTTCGGATGTGATGTCGCCTCCAATGTAGGAGTAGTAAAGCTGTTGCCAATTTACCGATGATTGGGGAGAGGGTTGAAGCAATGAGGCTCAATGCTGCTTTCTCCATTGCCTTCAATCTAGAGAAAAGAGGAGAGAGATGAATACAAGAGCAATTAAGGTGATAGAGTGAAATTTGGTGAAACGAGGGTGATAGAGTGAAGATTTTCATGATTTTTTTATTATCTTTTGCCAAAGAAAGATTTTAGTGAAACTAATGGAGACATACCAGCTTAGGACATAACATGACTAAACGAAAACTATAGGAGGAGAGAAAATAAGAGATAAGTAATGTTTATCATATATAAAAATTCATGAACTCATATACCGGCACACTGGAACATACATAATGAATCCGGCCAGACTCAAGTTACAGTTTATGAGATTCATCGAATTGTGACATTTTGTGCAAAAAGAAAATAAAAATGTGCCTGATGTGCTTATGTAGCATATATATACGAGACATTTACCTATGGGTTATTGTTTCCCTTTTCATAGAAGGACTTTAAGGTCTTTCGAGGCCAAAGCTGGCAAGCAATCAAGAGCCGAGCAACATTGGATAGAATTCGTATTTTTACAGAAAACCATTTTCGGGACAATTTATTAGTACCATCAATTAACATCAGCAAATTTGGACTTCTAGCTCATAGCAGCACAGAACATCTATGCACAAGTCAAACGTATCGGTGAACCGTCTTCTTGATTAAGATGTTAGTGAGTTTTTCCGAAGCTCAAGTTGGCAAGCAATCAAGAGCCGAGCTAGCAACATTGGATCGATTCATGTTTTTATAGAAAACCATTTTCGGGACAATTTATTAGTACCATCAATTAATATCAGCAAATTTGGACATCTAGCTCGTAGTAGCAATGAACATTTATGCAGAAGTCAAATGTATTGGTGAACCATCTTCTTGATTAAGATGTCATTGAGTTTTTTTGAAGCTCAAGTTGACAAGAAACCAAGCCCCGAGCATGATTTGTTCTATATATATTTCTATAGAAAACCATTTGTGGTTTGAACTAGCTATTAACATTATCAGTTGATAAGCAAATTTGAATGTCTCGATGTAGCATAGAACGGTTGTGCATGAATCATACATACGTATTGGTAAAACTTCTCAATAAACCGTCTTCTTGATTTAAGACGTTTTTAAGAAGATAAAATCCCAAAAGCTGGATGGTTTAAAATCACCAACCTTTCTAATAACCCATTGATAGCTTCACATGTCTTGGATATTTGCAGCACTGTTAATATCTCTTGCGCATTAAGATGAAATTAGATTGAATTAACTGTTACAACCAGCCACTTCATCTTAATCCGTAAATAATGGCGAAAGGTTTAGCTTTCCAAAGCTTACTTGACATGCTTCAATTATCAAACACACAACCCATGAGCAGCAGCTCAGCTGGTATGGATACGGAGCGTGCGGGGATGGAGTGTGCGGGTGTTCGAACCCCAAGAACCCTGGAAGAGGAAGTGCCCACAAATTAACGCTTTTGGGGCAAATTAATTTGTTGCCCCCTGGATGTGGGTGTGTGGGTGTAGGTGCATGGTGTGTTACAGGCCAATGCCAAAAAATAAACATAAAAATAAAAATAAATCAAATGTGCATGGAGATCAAACGGGCAAACTACATTTTATATATATATAGAGAGAGAGAATAATGGAGAAAAGATGCCATAGGAGGGAATTCCCTCCTATGGCGTCGAAAAAATACCCCCTCCACCAATTTTTCCGACGATCGGCCCCCATCATCTTCATCGTCATCATTTAAGATGTGGGTACACCAAATTTCATGTGATTCTACAACTTTTTCACCGTTGATTTAGCAATGTAAAAAGTTCTATTGTCGGTAAACCGTTAATTTTGAACCCACTAAATCAACGGTGAAAAAGTTGTAGAATCACATGAAATTTGGTGTACCCACATCTTAAATGATGACGATGAAGATGATGGGGGCCGATCGTCGGAAAAATTGGTGGAGGGGGTATTTTTTCGACGCCATAGGAGGGAATTCCCTCCTATGGCCTCTTTCCTCCATTAATCTCATACATATATATATATATATATATATATATATATGTGTGTGTGTGTGTGTGTGTGTGTGTGTGTGTGTAAATAGAGATACAAATTGCCATAAATTCAGTTAGATGATAAGCTTATTACTAATGAAAAAGCGAGTAGCAAAAGCTTAAACACAAAACAATTACAAACCCAAATCAAACCCAAACCCTAGCTTTTGTATCTTGATAAATGATAACATTGGTCCGGCCCCTATGATTATTGTATCTTTTTGGGTTTAGTGTTACTCATATGTGAGTCACTTGGCTGTTGTTTTTTTGGGCTTGTTTTAGAATATGCTTAGAGAACTGGTTGTTATTTTGGCCTATATGGTATAGTGGTGTATGCATTAAAAACTTTTTAAGGTTAACACTAAAAAGTTTTTATTGGTGGTTTTACACGCTGCAGATCCGTGACCAAAGAAATTAGGGTAATTTGCCAAAACCCCAAGCACTTTTTCCGTTGTCAAAAACCCCCTGGCCTCGAAACTGTAGTCAACCCCCCAACGGTTTTTAGTTATCAAAAAACCCTACTTGTGATATCTATTAGTTTCATGCTATATTTAATTTCCTGCGATATCTAAGCAGTAACCAACGATATCTAAGCAGTTTCCTGAGATATCTAAATAGTTTGTATAAATCGGTTAGATATAGCAGGCTACTATGTAGATACCGTAGGAAAAATTTTCAGGAGTTTTGACTACCGCTTCGAGGCCGGAGGGTTTTGATAGCGGAAAAAAGTGTTTGGGGTTTTATGACAGTTTACCCAAGAAATTATTAGCGCGGGTTTTCAATATATAACCCCTTGAGCCGGCCATTCTCTCCCAGTGGATTATGATTCGTGTGGTGGTTTCAACCATTTTCACATTTATTCGGAATGGTTGACATGTATAGGAAATTTGTTCCAGCAAGATACTTCTTCCGTAAGGTTCATAACTCTTTATATTGGGATGTCTTGAGTCTTAACTTTGTTTAATTTTCAAGCTGGTTTAGTTCACTATCTGTTCAGCCCTTTCCGAAACGAAATGAGTCCAACGAGCGAAGTCCCCCCACCTGAATTTTGCATTTGGTGTATATACTGCATGTGATTATTTGTATCCATACTTGTTGAGGGGTATTTTAAGAATTCTGTCTGTAATTAACCCTACAAGCATTATTTACTTGTTGAGGGGCATTATTTTCACTGGAAACAATAATGGGCAACAAGAAGTCACCATCTTTCTACATTTCTATATATAGTATAGAAATAGAAAATGGTGTTAACCCTAACTACAGATGGTTCGAGAGAGAAGTACCAATCTCGATGGTCCATTTTGCATTTAGTCAACACAAAAATAATGATACACTAAATTTTGACGGAAAAATATAGAACGATGACAAAGCAGAAAGGAGATGGAACGAAGAAAACAATAGCTAGTGATTCTCAAACATCTACTGGCAATCAAAACTTAAAGAGGGAAACGACAGCATAAAGTGATGATGAGTAAATAATTGAATCACCGACTCATGAATAAAATGCGCTCATTCAATTCGATGCTCTACTAAAAATGACTTGGGCGCCCTCAGGCACATGTCACACAGATGCTAACATAAACCAGCATCGAATATATCCAATACATACATATAAGAATATACGATACCTGGATATCAGGATACTTGAAGGAAACTTCTTCAGCGAATCCAATATCAATAATGTGTCCTATATTAGAGAAATTTTGTGGTGGTAACAGCATAACTAGTCAGCAGAGATGACTAGTTATGCTGTTATCACCATAAAATTTCTCGGGGTGGGGTGGGGGTCCTCTTTGAATTTCTTCCCTACCAAAAAACCCTTAAAGTTGGTGTTTAACTCCGTTGACATTCACAACCTTTTCGGGACAGTTCCTCTTAGACCCTCCGCCACTAGAAAGGCTATTGAATAGTGGTTTTCTATGGCTAATGCATTAACAAATAAAACTCATCAAAAAGGAATTTTGCAAATTGTCTTGCAATCTCTTTAATCCTTTTTCATATCAACAAAATTTTCACTTTGCTAAATACTCATATTCATGTAATTTTCTTGAATGCATTACTCAAATATAATTTTTTTATACATATGCCTCAAATATAATTTTTTTTACTTCTTGCAACATTCAAGTTTTGATGAAACTAAATCCATATTATAAATTAAATTTTTGTTTGGACAAGAACAAGTGAGAAAAGATGAGCGAGGAAATTGAAAATTGGTCAGAGAATGCAGACATTTTCGTCCTTTTTCTCCCTTGTGAATTTCCAATGAATAAGATAAGAATATCACAGCAAATTTCGAGGAGATTTGGGTTATGATAATAGTGATATGTCTTCTCTATTTCAACTAAAAAGTTTTGAAGGAGAAAACATAATTCATCCTTTTCTTGAGATGGTTTTTCCAGCATTAATACAAATGTCGACTTCTAAATATTACAAATGTCGACTTTTAAATTAATGTAAACTAT
This sequence comes from Agapanthus africanus, assembly GCA_030015575.1. Classification (NCBI taxonomy): domain Eukaryota; kingdom Viridiplantae; phylum Streptophyta; class Magnoliopsida; order Asparagales; family Amaryllidaceae; genus Agapanthus; species Agapanthus africanus. The sequence continues at coordinate 16,948,142 of JASDDO010000014.1, forward strand.
AGTTTAAAGGCTAAATAAATATTATAATTCCAACCAGAAAGAAGAATTCAAAGTTTATTTATGTCAGCATTTTTATTTAGATAGATTTACATTCATTGCTTTTTTTATGAAGAGGGTCACAAAAAGAAGAAATTGAGAAATGCGAAGCCGATCATGTTTAGCAATTGACTTACGGTGCTCGTTACAACGACAAGTTAGAATTCAAAAGCTTTACCCAATACACGCATAAGAATAACATGAGATACCCCGAAATTAACCTCTAGACAAATTAAAACAAAATAAAGTAAATTTGGATGATGCAAGCGATGTTTGAATACAAGCATCTTACTCTACATCATTAGCACTCTCATTGGGCTTCATGCTCAACAGCGAGAAACATTGTCGGCTTTAGCTAGCGCATTTCCGATAACACTGACATGGCGGCTGGAGTTAAACGAACTTCTTGTGGAATGTTAATTTGTTTTCCACTAGGAAGCTCGTTTCTGCAAATTAAAATATAATTTGAGACATTAGTATTAGAGAAAGTGTTTAGCACACTAGAGATTCCAGTGATCGATGCTCCTTAATTATAAAACAATGGATATATGAATATTTACAGAAGTTGGAGCAAAGTAAAGAAAGTAATTCTTGTGTAAAGCTAAAGAAAACATACCTTTTCCTTTTGGCTATCCAAAAGAAAAATAGAAAACGAAAGCAACGTACAAGAACGGCAAAAAGAAAAACTACGAGATCACCGGCAAACATATACAAACCAAACCCTCAAAAAAGCAAATCACAAATTCCTGCCCAAGGAAAAAGCCCCAGCAACACCTGCCCAAAACTATGTGTCATGCACCCGATCAGCTGGATCCTGAACACTCACCCTGCTCACAGGCACGGTGACCAACTGGTCCTCTGCCTCTATCTCTGTCAAAGGGAAGTCTGACCCTCTTTCTTGTCCTAGCAGCTGCAACACCTGTATAAAGTACAATTGCAGTCTCAGTGTATCAAATCATACTGGCTATAGATCTAAATGATGAATTGAAGATTCTATAGTTCCTTTCATTCCAGATATTCCAACAAATCGCACAAACTAAGATATCCAAAATAAGTCGGTCATTGCGTATAAAATTCCTAGACCTCTAAGAACCCCAAAGTTCTTGGACAATGTTGGGGGGAAACCCATCCACTCTACATGCGGAATACCTATTCCAGATTTGTGATGCAAAACTACATTAAAGGAAAAGGTGATCGATCGTTTCAACGCCATCACGGCAGATAGCACATTTTATAGGTCTAATCCATTTCTTTCTGGCTAAGTTGTCTCTAGTAAAGAAAAAGTTTCTCAACATCGATAAAGATTTTGACTTTGTGTGGTACATCTATCTTCCACAACCTTAGCGGTGGTTGATCACGGAGTCCACGGAGGATCTTGTACATCCTATTCACGGGGAAGTTCCCTTGGAGGCCCACCTCCAAGATGGGGTATAACAAACTTTAATATAAGCATAGTAAACTTCTAATTACTTGTATTACCAAATAGCTTCTGCACTTTGCTGCCTTAAACAATTTGACAAGGAATGATGTTTCATACGAATAAGATCATTTGATTTTCTTTATCTTTTTTATTTGGAAGTTATTATATCCAAAATAAAAATATTGCTTTACGCTAGCTTCTAGTATTTTGAATACTTAGTACAAGGTCTAAGCACTGAAGAGGACGATGGTGCTAAAGCACCATATACAGATTCAATGTTGGATCTCTTTGTCTTGAATACCAGACTCTCCTTTACCCTCTAGTAGGGAAGATCCATATACATCCTAGGTCTTTCCGTTGTCGCGGTTTTCTTATATTTTAATTCTAAATTTCACCATCTTTCTACATTTCTATAGTATAGAAATAGAAAATGGTGTTAATGCTAACTACAGCTGGTTCGAGAGAGAAGTACCAATCTCGATGTTCCATTTTGCATTTAGTCAACACAAAAGTAATGATACACTAAATTTTGACGGGAAAATATAGAACGATGACAAAGCAGAAAGGAGATGGAACGAAGAAAATAATAGCTAGTGATTCTCAAACATCTACTGGCAATCAAAACTTAAAGAGGGAAACGACAGCAAAAAGTGATGATGAGTAAATAATTGAATCACCGGCTCATGAATAAAATGCACTCACTCAATTCGATGCTCTACTAAAAATGACTTGGGCGCCCTCAGGCACATGTCACACAGATGCTAACATAAAGAAGATGTACCAGCATCGAATATATCCAATACATACATATAAGAATATACGATACCTGGATATCAGGATACTTGAAGGAAACTTCTTCAGGGAATCCAATATCAATAATGTGTCCTATATGAGAGAAATTTTATGGTGGTAACAGCATAACTAGTCAGCAGAGATGACTAGTTATGCTGTTATCACCATAAAATTTCTCGGGGCGGGGTGTGGGATCCTCTTTGAATTTCTTCCCTACCAAAAAACCCTTGAAGTTGGTGTTTAACTCCGTTGACATTCACAACCTTTTCGGGACAGTTCCTCTTAGACCCTCCGCCACTAGAAAGGCTATTGAATAGCGGTTTTCTATGGCTAATGCATTAACAAATAAAACTCATCAAAAAGGAATTTTGCAAATTGTCTTGCAATCTCTTTAATCCTTTTTCATATCAACAAAATTTTCACTTTGCTAAATACTCATATTCATGTAATTTTCTTGAATGCATTACCCAAAGCTTTTTTAGGCTCGGAGCGCTTAATTTGTATTGACTAGAATAGGCCACTCAACCGATAGGGCAGAACTCGCACCGACTACCCAACCCAGAAACCCTGCTCTGGGTTTCTTCATTTGTCTGAACTTAGACAAACTAGCCCAAGTTGTCCCAACCCGCACTCACGTGTTTGATGTATAAATCTGGGTATCTAAATATAGTTATTTGAGAAAGAGAATTCCTTTCATTCCTTCAACAATGACGACGTATTAGTAACTTTTCTATCGTTTCATCTGAATTCCCATTTCCCAGGTTTTCCATAACTGCTCATACTGCTCCAGAATGTCCCGACCATCTCTTGGTAGCTCTCCAAATTACTTGACTCCATTATCTTGTTTGTAACAAATCTTATGATATCACATATGTTTTAGTTGTTGGGGCTCTAGCAAGCATAATGGAGGGTCTGCACTCACGTGAGGAGGCTCGAGGCGAGGCGTTCTAGCGGCGGACCTTGGCGTAGAGCCTTGGGGCGCCCAGCGGGCCTCAGGGAGTACCGGCTCGAGAGATCGGTGGCCAGGGGACGCAGCCTGCTGGTGGTCAGCCGTCCAGACGGGGGCTGAGCCTTTTGGAGGCGGTGGAGCAACGATCTGGGGCCCAGGCCTGGCCGTTTGGACGCGGAGGAGCTCCTCCACGAGGGATTGTAGCCGATCTATCAGGCCGGCGAGGGCGTTGATGAGGGTCGCTGGAGGAGGCCCATCCCTGCCTTCGGTAAGTGGAAGGCGGCAGCTGGTATCGGGATCTTCAGGATGGCTGCTTGTCATGGGGGCGGAGATAGGAAGACCAACTTTGTGTTTTGTGGAGTTATGTTCCCACAGACAGCGCCAACTGATGGAGGTCCTTTTCGGGTCTCCGTCAGATGTTGTCTTCCGTTGATCTCCCGGTGGACTTAGATGATTATCTTCTGTTGCGTGTGGGTCTCAATGGGTTTTGGTGGAAGAGATGGTATGAGGAGTTTGGTGCCGAGTACCTGCAAAGAAGTCCCGGGGTGGTTTGGTACCACCAAGGACCCTCCGACGATCAAGTTAGTGATGGGATCCGAGCAGAGTAACGGCTTAGAAGAGTAAAGAATGGCTTACTTGACCCCTCTGTAATGAGGGTTTATATAACGGTGGTGGCACGCAGCAGCAGGCGCGAGAATCTCGCCGGCAGTTATGCTCCCGACGTCACGCCCGCGTAGAGAGCGGATCACGCATTAATGGGGATCGTGATGGCGTGGAACGTGGGATATTGCTGGCGTAGAATCTGCGCATGGCGAGATTCGCGGAGCGGCGGTTATGACTGTGAGTGGTGGAGTTGGCCGGAGGGCCGAGGAAGACGGCCTCGGCGGGAGCTCGGGGACGAGCGAGGAGGCCGATAAGTCTTGGTCCTGTGGTAGCTCGAGGCGAGCTGAGGGGCCGAGGAGGCTAACTTGCAGGGAACCCCGAGGAGGGCCAGCTTGTGCTTGCAGGTCGGGCGTAGGGTGGCCTGGTCGGCCCCCGTGGGCCCTTTCTTCCGAGTCTTGGGACACGTCATCTGCCACGTGTCTTGATCCTGGAGATTGCCAATATTAAGCATCATCATTATCCCCCGACTCTTGTCCCGACTAGCTAGCGGGTCGGGCCAGGAGTGGACTGCCGGGCCTCCCGAGGTGAGCTCCTTTCTAGGGCTTTGTCGGGACGAGTCCTCGGGCCGTCGGTTGTCTTTTCCTCTAGAGAATCGAGGCGGGATCTCAGCATTTAAAGAAGGTGCGCCAGTTCATGCACTCTGCAACTGAAGCGACGGCCCACGTGTCGAGCGTCGATTGGCTGATACGACGTATGCAGGTCTGCGGTGTCTGATGGGACACGGTCCAGCACAGGGCTGACACGTGGAGCGATCGGAGCTGCTGGACGCGAGGAGGCGTTTCGGCGTGAGATGACGGGCGCCGTTGGATAAGGCCGTATGCAGCAATAAACATGGGTGGGGTCTGTTCTAGGGCCCTTACTCCTTCATATTTCTCTCTCTCAAGTCTTGGTTGCTCGGCGCTCGTCTCCCTTCTCCCGCTTTCAGCCCTTGAAGATTCTCTTTTCCAAGGTTAGATGTCTTCCTCTGTAGAATCAGTATACGTTGTAGGAGTAGGTGCTAGGGTCCCTTTAGCTGTGTCTGGGTCTTCTCGGGGAGCAGGGGTTGGATCCTCTCCCCAGGATCGTGAGGCGGGGGCCGCCTCCAGGGAGGAGGAGGCAGATGTGGCCCCTGGCTCCTCGTGCTGGGTGAGGCATGAGGACGGGCTCGCCGATGCTCGGGCTCGCTTCCACATCCCCTCGCGCTACACGCTTCGACTGGCCAAGGAGGGAGAGAGGGCAGATCAGGTACGGGGCAGGGAGATCGCCCTATATTTGGAAGCTTTTTGGGGTGGAATGCGCCTGCCCTTCTCTCCCGAGGTCATCTCCACGCTGAATTTCTTCGGTTTTGCCCCCGGACAGTTAGTGCCGAACTCGTGGAGGATCCTTCTTGGGTTCTTGATCCGCCTGAAGTTACAGGCGGTTCCCTTCAGCCTTCCCCTTCTCGATTCCTCCCTCGTCTTCAAGAGTCACCCTGGTGGTCGAGCGGGCGACCCGAGATGGGTTTATCTCACTTTCAGGAAGCAGACGGAGGGCGCTGCAGGGACCGGGGTCGTGGCCTTGCCTTCCTCCATTCATGATTGGAAAAAGAAATTTTTCTTCGTTTCCCCTCCCGAGGGCGAAGACTGTCCCGTGCCTACCAAGTGGTCAAGGGAGAAATGTCTACCGGGGAACCAGTCCGATGACCCCGCCGCGGTGAGAGTGGCGTCGTGGGAGCCCATCCCCCGACCTGACGTGCTGTTGTCCGAGAGGGTCTTGAGCTGGGCCGGGCTTAGCCCCATCGAGTTCGTCGGTAAGTTAGGCTTGCTTTTTGGGTTTGGGTTTTACTCGTGTCGCTGATTTGTTGGGTATTTGTTTCGTGCAGGATCCATGGACTTCGTCTCCCTCAGAGCCTCCATACCGCCAGCCGAGGCAGCCTACGAGGGCCGGGGGCGCCAGTTCTTCTTGTGCGAAGCCCGCCCCGGCTCCTACCGCTCCGGTGGCGGTGTCCCGCGAGCGCCCGGGGGCGGATCTCGCCCTGGGTCCCAGCAGAGTATCGGGCCGGAAGCGGGCCCTCATCCAGGAGGACCCGGCCTCGGAAGAGGAGATCGGCTCTCCCTCGGAGCCGCTCAAGAGGAGCTCCCGGAGGCCCTCCCGAGGTCGGTCCTCACCGACCGTGGTGGAGGAAGGGGGCCTCCGGTTCGCGGTGCCGTTGGGACTGTCCGTTGCGGATAGCCTCCTGCATGAAATAGAGACCTCGGCCGGGGGTAGGGTTCCCGAGGGGACCTTCAGGGCTCAGCTGGTGTCCATCGCCCAGGAATCTGTGCAGGTAAGTTTTTTGGTTCATTGTGATATTCAGTGCCCCCTTCATCTTTCTGATCTCTTCCATGTCTCGCAAGTTCTCCAGCACGTGGCCCTCACCCTACGCATGGAAGCCGAGGTGGTAGCCCCGGCACTGGAGGCTGGGGGTCAGTTCGCCTCGCTGCAAGAGTGCTCCAGGCGGGAGCTGGAGGCGATGTCGGCGAGGGTCGCCGTCTTGGAAGGCGAGGCGGAGGCCGGGAAACGGGAGGTGGCCCGGCACCGCGAGGCTGCGGTGATTGCCGAGGTCAAGCTCGAGGACGCCCAGGTGCTCGCCGGCAACCTGAAGAGGATGGTGAAGGCCCTCTGGAAGGAGCTGGGGGCGGCGGCCGTGGCGGCCAAGTCGGTTAAATCGAGGGCGGTGGATGGCTATAAGAAGTCGAAGGACTTCTATGACAACTTGGCCGTGGCCACGACCCGCATTTGGCACGACGCCCTCGATTCCGTTAAGGCCTAGATGCCGAAGTTCGCCGACGCAGATCTCCGGGCCGAGTTCCCCCTCGTGGGCGCCGACAAGCAGGGGGAAGAGGTTCCTGGCGAGAAGGTCGCCGAGGAACCCGCGTGCCACGTGGTGGAGGTCGAGGACCTCGAGGTCGTACTTGTCCTCGAGGTGTAGAGCCCCCGTTTTCCTCTTTTTATTTTGTTTTTTCAATTTTGTAAGGCTGGGGAGCCCCGAAAGATACCCTCTGTAAAGTCTTTGTTTTTTGGCAATAAAAGAAGATCCTTGTTTTCACCGGTTTGCATTTCATCTTCTGTGTGTGAAGAATGCCCGTAAGATATCTTTGCTTGTACCGTTGTGCTTTCATGTCAGGTTGGCCATCTGTCTGGCGATCGTCCGTCGAGTTGACTTCAATCACTGGCTGACGAGCATGCCAAGCGCTGCCGAGGAGGTATCCCCATGGGCCCCGGAGTTGAGGGGAGATTGTTTAGACTCGGATAGACCTGCCGCCCCTCATTAGGGTCTCGGATCCTCCACGGGCCACAGGGCATCTTTGATTTCGAGCGTTGAGCACCATCCGGGGGTAACTGGGCAAGGTAGTTGCTCAGTTACCTCTTGCAAGGGCTTTTTGATCCCTGGCATTGCGGTAGGGGAGCTACCCGTCAGGGATAGCCGAGCAGGGTAGCTGTTCGGTCGCCCCTTGCGAGGGCTTCGATCCTTAGCGTTAGGGATGCTGTAAGAATCCCACTAAGGATGGCCGGGCAGCTGCGCGGCCGCCTGATGGCGAGGGATTTGTTCTCTGGCGTTGGGGGTAGGCGACTACCAGCCGGAGTTGACCAAGCAGGGTAGCTGCTCGGTTGCCTCTTGCGAGGGCTTTGATCCTTCAGGACGGGGACCAAGCAGGGTTACTGCCTAATGCCTCTTGGCGAGGACTTTGATCCTTGTCGGTTGTGGTAGGAAGCTACCAGCCGGGGATAGCCGAGCAAGGACTCGGCTGCCTCTGGGAGGACTTTGGTCCTTAGCGCGGGAGGGGCTGTAGAAGCCTACCAAGGACCCTTGGCCAGTCAGGGTTGCTGTCTGGTGCCTCTTGGCGAGGGCTTTTGTCCTGAAGGATAGCCGAGCGAGGGATCCTCGGGCTCAACTGCCTCTGGGAGGGCTTTTTGATCCCCGGCGTTGTGGCAGGGAAGCTGCCCGCTGGGGATAGCCGAGCGAGGGATCCTCGGGCTCGACTGCCTCTGGGAGGGCTTTTTGATCCCCGGCGTTGTGGCAGGGAAGCTGCCCGCTGGGGATAGCCGAGCGAGGGGTTCTCGGGCTCGACTGCCTCTGGGAGGGCTTTCTGATCCCTGGCGTTACGGTAGGGGAGCTACACGCCAGGGGTCACCGAGCAGGGTAGCTGCTAGGTTGAATCTTGACGAGGTATAGCCCGACCGTCCAGCTGTAGGTGTGGGGAATGGGAACGGTCGAGGCGACAGCGCGTGTAGCAAGCGCATTGAATTCGGGGGGAGGCGAAGCGCTAGGGGCGCGTCACTTCGATTCCATCAGATAAGGCTTGATGACCGCCGCGTGGCAGCGACCGCTTTGGTGAAAGCGGGCGACTGTTGAGCTGAGCAGTGGGCTATTTAAGGCTGGAGAAGTACTAGTCCTTCCATCCTTCATAAACAGGTCATCGAAGATGGAAGATTTCCTGTTTACCATCCCCGACATCATTCACTTCGAAGACGTGTATCTCTACGACCAGAACTGCACCGAGGACACGGTGCAGCTGGTCTATGGGAGTATTGAGGACTATTTCGGCTGGCTACTCCCCCGACGCTCCTCCCTTCTGCAACTGCTGATGTACTCCGTCTGGAGGGCGTCGCCAGGGCTTTACAACCCCCTGTCTGAGCAGCTCTATGATGAGGCCGTGGGCAAGCTGCGATCTTTGAGGCGCTTTGGCTTGATCTCCGCGAACCGGCTGGCCCGCTCAGAGACGCTCGTCCGTGAATGCTACGAGCTGAGGGTTGGGATCGACGCGCGCGGGGGGAACCGGGGACAAAGGTTGGACCTTGCGAGGCCCCGGCTAGCGGAGATCTTTACCGAGTACCACAAGCAGTGCTCGTTGCACCCCCTTCCCCCACTGTTGTAATTTCATTTTCTTTTTGCGTGTACGGCTGAGGAGCCCATAATACCTTTTAAATAAACAAAGCTTTTCTTTCTTTCTCGCAATGTTCCCTCGATCTTTATTACATTAACAATAGATCCTAGGAAGAGTTTACATCGTTCTAAAAGAAAAGTACAAGCTAGTAGATGACCTTATCGGCTCGGCCCGAGCTCCTTGAAGGACTGTTGTCCCCCGCGCTCGGCACAGGGTATGGGGCTCCTTGAGTTCCGGGCTGGCCGTCCGCTGAGACGAGCATGATCTGACCGATGGTCAGGTCGACGGGAGGGCGATGCTGCTCTTGCTCGTGGTCAGCATGTCGTTTGCCTCTCAAGTATGCGGTGAGGTGCCCAGATCGGATGAGCTCTTCGATGTAGTCCCAGAGTTGCTTGCAATTCTCTGTGGCGTGGCCCAGTACCCGGTGGAAAGCGCAGTAGGGGCCCCGGGTTCGCTTCACGGCCTGACGCAGGATCGGAGGAAACTTGAAGAACCCCTCGTTCTGGGCCTCCTCCAGCAATACTGCGAGGGAGACGTTGAGGGGGGTATACTCCTGGAACTTCGGGTGGTAGGGTTGCTGACGCTCCGGCCTTTCCTCCCGAGCCCTCTTCTTCTGGTCGGACCGTTCTGACCGGGGAGGTTAGCGTTCACCTCGGATTCCAGCTGAACCTCGCGCTCGGTCCACGCCTTGACCTCGGCCATGGTCTTAGGTTGCGCCAGCGCGAAGGAGCGTAACCATTCCTTGTACCTTAGACTAGATCTAAGCGCCGTGATGACGGTCTCGTCCCAGTGCTCGGGCACCTCGAGAAGGGCGTTGTAGAAATGAGTAATGTAGGCCTTGAACGTTTCCTTGTCCCCACTCTTAACCGTGAAGAGGTAGTCGACCGTGCGCTTCTGTCGACGGTTCCCAACGAAATGGCCGAGGAACTGAGAAGCCAGCTCGTCGAAGGTCGAAATCGAGCGGGGCTCGAGCCCCCGGAACCAGTCCCGACCTGCGCGGATAAGGGTGGCCGGAAAGGCCCTGCACTGGGCCGCGTTGGAGTGGTCCTAGAAGTTCATCCCCGCGGTGAAAGCGTCCAAATGGTCCTTCGGGCAGGTTTTCCCGTCGAACAGAGAGACCTTCGGGGGCTTGTTGCGCGAGGAGACGTGGATGAAGAGCAATTCCTCGATGAACGGCTTTGTGAGCGAGTCGGAGGCGTACTTAGCTCCGTCGCTCGAGAGGTGAGCCTCCCGGCGCATGCCCTCGATTTTTTTCTCGAAGGCGTCGAGCCGACCGTGGTATCCCGAGGAATCGGCGCCTTGGGATCCCTGGCCCCCGCTGCGGGTAACCTGCATCTGGGAGCGACCCTGGTTCCTCTCGATGAGGTGCCTCAGGTCCCGAGGCGAGGTGGCTCTCGAGTCACCGAGGCGGACCCCTTCTGTGCGGCCCCGCCGAGGGTGGTGGTGTCGACCACGCCTGTGGATAGGCAAGGTGACTGACATCTCCTCAGGGGGATAAGGATCGCGAGGAGGCTTGAGGCGAGGCGTTCTGGCGGCGGACCTTGGCATGGAGCCCTGGGGCGCCCAGCGGGCCTCAGGGAGTACCGGCTCGAGAGATCGGTGGCCAGGGGACGCAGCCTGCTAGTGGTCAGCCGTACAGATGGGGGCGAAGACTTCTGGAGGCGGTGGAGCGACGATCTGGGGCCCAGGCCTGGCTGTTTGGACACGGACGAGCGCCTCCACGAGCGATTGTAGCCGATCTATCCGGACGACGAGGGCGTTGATGAGGGTCGCTGGAGGAGGCTCATCCCCGCCTGCGGTGAGTGGAAGGCGGCGGCTGGTACCGGGATCTTCAGGATGGCTGCTTGTCATGGGGGCGGAGATAGGAAGGCCAACTTTGTGTTTTGTGGAGTTACGTTCCCACAGACGGCGCCAACTGATGGAGGTCCTTTTCGGGTCTCCGTCAAATGTTGTCTTCTGTTGATCTCCCGATGGACTTGGATGGTTATCTTCTGTTGCGTGTGGGTCTCAATGGGTTTTGGTGGAAGAGGTGGTATGAGGGGTTTGGTGCCGAGTACCTACAAAGAAGTCCCGGGGTGGTTTGGTACCACCAAGGACCCTCCGACGATCAAGTTAGTGATGGGATCCAAGCAGAGTAACGGCTTAGAAGAGTAAAGAATGGCTTACTTGACCCCTCTGTGATGGGGGTTTATATAACGGTAGCGGCAAGCAGCAGCAGGCCCCAGAATCTCGCCGGAAATTACGCTCCCGACGTCACGCCCGCGTAGAGAGCGGATCGCCCATTAATGGGGATCGTGATGGCTTGGAACGTGGGATGTTGCTGGCGTAGAATCTGTGCATGGCGAGATTCGCGGAGCGGCGGTTACGCCTGTGAGTGGTGGAGTTGGCCGGAAGGCCGAGAAAGACGGTCTCGGCGGGAGCTCGGGGACGAGCGAGGATGCCGAGGAGTCTTGGTCCTGTGGCAGCTTGAGGCGAGCTGAAGGGCCGAGGAGGCTAACTTGCAGGGAGCCCCGAGGAGGGCCAGCTTGTATTTGCAGGTCGGGCATAGGGTGGCCTGGTCGGCCCCCGTGGGCCCTTTCTTCCGAGTCTCGGGACACGTCATCTGCCACGTGTCTTGATCTTGGAGATTGCCAATATTGAGCAACATCAGAGCCAAAACACACACACACACACACACACACACACATTTTTTTTCCTTTTTCCTTTTAATTCTCTTTTGGTTAACTTGTGCCAGTGGACACTTGCACATTTTTTTTCCTTTTTCCTTTTAATTCTCTTTTGGTTAACTTGTGCCAGTGGACACTTGGCTTGAGATGAGGATCTAATGGTTAAGTTTATGTTATGATAAATATTTACAACCATTTTGAAAATGGTTAAGGTTTTTATTCTAGCATAATAGCTCTCATCTACTTCAAGCTCCTCTCTTCTTCCTCCTCCAAAATTCAAAGAGAATTTAAAAGAAAAATTAGATGGTGAGATAAAATTAAAGTGACTTGCTACATCCCTAACACCACAAAACTAGCAAGCTTGTATGATTCGTTTCTTCACAAATTACTTGGAGCAAGAAGTGAAGATGAAGCTAGAGAAGAGTTTCCTCAAATGGATCATCTATGTGTAGGGAGGTCTCCACCAAGCTTGTTCACTCATCCTTGGAGTTTAGCTAGAGTCCAACACAACATGGAGCATACAAAGATGCTACAAAAGTTGTATTGCACCTTACTTTGTTCACTTGTTCAATTCTTCAGCTAAGTCCCTAGTTTATAGTCTTGAGCTCACTAAATTTTTGAAAACCCTATTTTTTATTGTTCTAAAATCCTAGTGGTGTGTCCAAGGTCTACCTACATGATATTACTACTTTCAAAGAAAAATTCCAAGAGTTTAAGCTTCCCATTTTCATTCATACACTCTTGAGATTTATCAACTCTACTAAACTCTGGTCGCAATTAGTGAGTGAGAAAATTTGTGCACGACAACTCCTCTAATTAAATAGAGAGATTCTTATTAGTGTATATTTATAGCCTCTTGGGAAGAGGCGGATCGTAAGTTATAAAGGTTGTGTTTCTACTCGGTTAAAAAAGTAAGGATAGTAAAAGGTTTGGAAAAGCCTAAAGACGGGCCTTTATAGTGGAGGACTAGACTTGGGAAGTCGAACCTTCTTATATCGTCGTGTTTGCATTTGCTCTTATCTTTCTTTATTTTACTGTATTTATATTTGCTATCAATTGCCATAATTTCTCGTATATGTTTAATTAGATTGCAAACTTGCAAGAATTTGTTTTAAACCCTATTCAAACCCCCCTAGGGTTGTAACTTGGTATTTCACTATTAAACTTTCTCCGAGCATCATCATGCCATATTTCATACTCTTTATTAACATTTAAATGATGGTTATTAACTAAGCTCGTAGTACATAATTTGGGGCGGACAATTTGATATTAATAATTTTCAGTTAATCATCTCTCCATACACATTTAAGGCCTCCTTTCCATATTTTCTTCCATTTCACAACTAAACAAAATATACTAAGATTAGGGAAAACTAGTAATCTAGTACTATACATTCCATATTGCTCAAGGCAGAAGTAATGCATATATATAGGTACATGAGTAGGTAAAGAACCCTTACCTTTGCATGCCAAAAAAAAATTAGGAAGGAGCTTACCACTAGGAAGATATACACTGGAAGAAAAACGGAACTGATCAGCGATGGAAGTGGGCAAGCCATAAAAGCATCCACGTTCTCGTAGGCTTCATTGACAGAAAAACCAAAATGATATGCAAATGCTTGATCTTGGTTTCGGCCTGCTAAACATTGTTGCATAACTTTGCAGATAGGAGCGATGAACAGGCCGGGGCATAAGCATTTCTAATGATTTCTCCATCTTCAGAAGATGTATGCATTTACTGCACCAAAAAAATAGTCTGATCTTTTTGAACCAAGAGCGATTGTATATTACAACTAAAAGAATGATCCTCAAAATGTGTAATCCTTACTTGACAAATGACTAAAAGCATATTATGAATATGATTATGACAGGACAAATGACTACACTTCAATACCTACTTAATATAAATATTGGTTAGGCATAGGCGAAGAATTCTACTTCATTGATCACAATAGAGGCAGGTAATCAAAGCAAGGCAGTAGAAAAAGTAGAAATTAAAGTATTGGTGCTACTCAGATTGTATAAACAAAGGCAGTTGCCGGAAAATGTAGTATGTTCCTCTACACTCGAGACTAATATAGTAACATGCTAAACTTCACAGTTCACATTAACTATCGCATAGTTTGTTGTACCAGCCAGTTTAAACAACTGTTAATTCAGATATGAGATGCATCCAGTCAACAGAAAAATATAAATAAACAAAGAATTCGGATTAACCAATTAGCTGTTTTGCCCAAGAAAAGAAGAGAATGAAAGTTTTTCTCGACGAAAACGACAAAGCTTTAATCTCAAACCTTTAAGGTCCGCTACATTTTAGCTACATCAGTACAGAAAATGAAATATAGAGGTACTCTTTCGAAGTTCCAGCATTTGAGAATTCTGCCGAACCAGCTTGAGGCAGTTTAACATTCATATAGACATATGCCGACCAATTAAATAAGCTTAAAGCTAAATAATCTAGAACATGCAGGCCATCAGATGTTTTTAAGTCAGTATGATTCATATTAAACAGCTTAAAAATGAAGTTGCCTTGGAAATTTACAATGTGTTCTTTGAGCAAGATCACCTCATCGGGAGAGAAGAATGACACTGCATCTGGGATTTTAGAACCCGCTGGATGCAATGCTACGACAGCTCAGTAACTCAATAACAGCAACTTGATCAGCAGCAGGAGCAATTTCTAAACCTGAACCGAGTCCGTTTGAATTGCAGAAGCTTTGTTTGTTGAATGAGTCACTTGATTTATGATTTGATAAAGATGACAACATAACTGCTTTTTTCAACCAATAAAAGAGCTTGTGAGCGTATATCTTCTCATCAGGTACCCTGTGCTTCATATAGGTAAGTATACCAGACAAAGTTTTTGCTCCCTAAGCTTGTCTATGCGACCCATGGCACACTCATCAGAACTGAAATACTTCTTGGCCACACCAAATGGATCATCTTCAAGGCGAGGGAAAAGCCGCCTCTTCTGGTCTGTGAATGGTTTGAGCCTATACTTCACAAAACCCCAATGTGGTATATTTTTGGTAATTTTTTGTTGACATATGTTACTCATGACAAAAATGTTAACATCGTCTATATAAGCTTTGCTTGCGATCATGAGTTCTAGTAGCTAGTATTAAATGAATTGTCTACTTGGGCCTGACAAACTCTGAAATTATTGTCTGATGAAGTAATGATAATCCAATTTTTTTTTAAAAAGGTAGCAACATTTTCACGCACATGATATACAAGATTTTATCAAGTCTAATTTACCCTAAAACTATCACCGATTTGCCAAAAAACATCCCATACTTATTCCTTTGAGTAATCAACCACTTTGTACTTTTCTCCATTAGCAAAAAACCATTTTGTACTTTCCTACAGCCCATGAATCGTTCTTTAGGAACATTCGCTCACATGACCTCTGAACTTACTTTTATTTCCCGAATTGCTCTAACGATTCTCCTCCTCCTTGAACCGATGTGTGGCTGATTTGAGAAAATTTAGAATGAATACAACCATGTAGAAAGAATTTTTAAGTTGGGACAAATAGCGAAGTGCAATGGAGAAATAGCTCCATGCGTGCTATTATGTCTTCACCACCAATTAGAGAGCTCATTCATTAGAGCTTGGAAGGTAGATGGAGCATTAGTCAAGCCAAAAGGCATGACCAAGTGCTCATAGTGACCCTCATGGGTCCTAAAAGCCGTCTTTTGTATGTCTTCCTTATTGACTCTTATCTCATGGTATCCACTCCTCGAAGTCTAATTTTGAGAAATATTGTGCCCCATGGCGTTCATCAAGTAACTCATCAATGAGAGGAATGGGAAACTTATCTTTGATGGTTAGTTGGTTGAGTGCTCGATAATCCACACATAGACGCCAGCTGCCATCATGTTTCTTGACTAGCACAATTGGTGATGAGTAAGGGCTGGTGCTGGGTCTGATCAACCCTGATTCCAGCATCTCCTTGATCATCTTTTTGACCTCGTTCTTCGGGTGCCATGGCTGCCTGTACGGTCTTTGGTTCACAGGCTTGGAGCCTTCAATCAGAGGAATTCTGTGGTCACAACTTCTGTAGGGTGGTAAGGAATTAGGCTGCTGGAAAACCTCAGTGTATTGCTGTAGTAGGGTGGTAAGGAATTAGGCTGCTGGAAAACCTCAATTTCTGCAATTCAGGAGATACAGCGTTTAGTGTACGTTTAGGGGTTGTTGAAGAAGTGGTCCCCAATTGCAGTAACCAGCCCTGTTCAGTATGTTGTACGTAGTAGCTTCAGAAGTCCCTTTGAGTCGATCATCTGAGCTGAATCTTGCTTGATTCCCTGCAATAGCTAGCTTCTATTCCTCTCACATATATTAACAATTCAAGATTTTTCATATTGAAGCTAATGCTATCTAATGTTTCCATCCAATGAGCACCAAGGACCATAGGACATCCCCCAATATCCAGCACACGAAAATATATGCAAGTAACATAGCCCTGACAATAGATTTCGACACCCTTGCATACCCCCCACCCACCCACCCAATACCCTGCAGATTGCCCCCTCCTCCTTCAGTGACAGCTATAGATTCTTCACCGACCACTTGTGTGGCTATTGGCATGCTGATTCCAATGAGGATAGCCTTCTGTGGTTGATGAGGCTCGATATCGTGACCCTCCAGATACAGACACGTGGCAGATGACGTGTCCCAGAACTACAACAAGGGGTCAAGAACTCCAGTTGGGATCACACCTCGGATTCCGGACCGAGGAGTTTCCCGACCTTTGGCGACCTTCCAGACCCCTCCCGGTTCTCTCCGAGCTATCATGGTACAAAGATGCCTCGGCCACCCGCTCGTTCCCGAGCCTCCCGCCGGGATCATCCTCCTCGGTCTCATCCTGACCGACCAGCAGCACCAGTCGCAAGCGCTTCCGTCACGGCTCCGTGAATCTTGCCATGCACGAGATATCCGCCGCCCACGATCCCACGTTCCACGCCATCACGATCCCCTATTAACGAGCCTGCCTCGTCATTAATGCGGGATCTCGCTTATCACGCGGGCGTGACGTCGAGGGCGTAACGGCCGGCGTGATTCTCGGGCCTGCCTGCCTATTGCCACCGCTATATAAACCCCTCTTTCAGACGGTTCAAGCAAGTCATTCTTTCCTCACTAGGCCGTTACTCTGCTCAAAAATATCCGGTCTAAATTGATCGTCGGAGGGTCCTCGGTGGTACAACCATCCCGGGACTTCCTTGCAGGTAGCTCGGCCTCAACCACCTCAAACCCATTGAGATCCAAACGCTTCAGGAGTCAACCTCCAGATCAAATCTCAGTCGTCCATCGTCGCCAACAGGAGATCTACTGAAGGTAACATCTTGACGTGATCCGAGTCACGTCAGCTAGCGCCGTCTGTGGGAACGTCTTGATTCCACTAAACAAAGTTCATCTTCCGATATTAACTCAATGTCAAGTGATCACCGCGACGATCCAAGCACTAGCCGCCGCCTCCCCCATAACGGAGGCGCGGACGAATCTCCTCCCCCGAACGCCATCAACGCCCTAGCCGCCCGCATAGATCAACTCGCGTCCAAAGTGGATGCTCTCGTCCGCGTCCAAACAGCAAAGCAAGCTCCCCAGGTCGCCGCTCCCCCACCTCGGGACCGGGACCCCTACAGGGGGAAAGAAGACTCTGCTCGTGTCGGCACTGCCGACCACCGCCTCGCTGCCTCCAACGGCCGCAGATCTCCCGGGCCAACATATTCTATAACCCGCTAGGCGCCTAACAGTTCAACACCGAGGTCCGTCACCAGAGCGCCTCGCTCCGAGCCACTTCGCGCCCCCGTCCCTCCCTAGGAGATGTCGGTCAGCTCTCCTGCTCCCAGGCATGACCGTCTGTGGGACTCGTCACGGCAGCTCGAAGACTACCTCGCCAGGGGACCCAAGGAACCTTATCGAGAGGAACCGGGGCCGCGGCCAGACACAGGTCTTCAACAGCAGAGGCCAAAGATTGGAATGTGTCGAATCGTCGGAATACCAAGGCCGACTCGATGCCCTTGAAAAGAAGATCGAAGGTATGCATCGGGAAGGTCGTCATTCGAGCGACGGGGCTAAGTACGCCGCCGACTCGCTCACAAAACCCATCACCGAGGAGCTGTTCACCGTCTATGTCTCCTCCCGGAACAAGCCCCTAAAGGTCTCTCTCTTCGACGGTAAGTCCGACCCGAAGGACCATTTGGACGCATTCACCGCAAGAATGAGCTTCCAAGACAACTCTGACGCCGCCCAATGCCGAGCTTTCCCGGCCACTCTCATCCGCTTCGGACATGACTGGTTCCGGGGACTCGCGCCACGCTCGATCTCAACCTTCGACGAGCTGGCTACCCAATTCCTTGGCCACTTCGTCGGGAATAGACGGTAGAAATGGACCGTCGACCATCTCTTCACAACCAAAAGTGGAGACAAAGAGACATTCAAAGGATACGTCACCCGCTTCTACAACGCCCTTCTCGAGGTCCCAGAACATCGGGACGAGACAGTCACTACAGCACTTAGGTCTGGTCTTAGGCATAAGGAATGGTTACGCTCCTTTGCATTAGCGCAACCTAAGACCATGGCCGAGGTAAAGGCCTGGACCGAGCGCGAGATACAGCTCGAGTCCGAGGTGAACGCGAATCTCCCGGGGGCTGAACAAACCGACCCAAAGAAAAGGGTGAGGGAAGAGAGAAGGAGACTTGAGCGGTCAAAGCCCTACTCTCTGAAGTTTCAGGAGTACAACCCGCTCAACGTCTCCCAGACGGTATTGCTAGAGGAGGCTAAGGGCGAGGGTTTCTTCAAGCTCCCCCCGATCATGCGCATGGCGGCAAACCGCACCCGGGGCCCTTACTACGGTTTCCGCAGGTCGCAAGGCCACTCCACAGAGAGCTGTAAACAGCTCCGAGACTACATCGAGGAGCTCATCCGTTCGGGACACTTGGCAGCGTACTTGCGGGACAAGCGGCAGGCTGACCGTGAGCAGGAGCAGCGTCCTCCTCCCGGCGAGTTGACAATCGGCCAAATTATGGCCATGTCGGCGGGGGGCACGTCGAGTACCTATAAGGCCCAGCACCCAACACCGGTCGTGGAGGCCAACAAGCATCCGAGGACCAATCGTTTTTTACGGCCTAACAATGCCTGGAAGCTCAAACCCTACCAATAAAAAGAACATCTACTAGCGTGCACTTCTTTTACTAAGGCAATGTAAAACTTTTCTCAAGATCTTTCTGTTTATGTAATAAGAAGGGATCAATAAAACATTGCAAAAAGAAGAGTTTTGTTTATTCAAAAAGGTACTATAGGCTCCTCAGCCGTACATCGAAAAAGAAAAATTACAATAGCGGGGGAAGGGGGTGCAGAGAACATTGCTCGTGGTACTCCGAGGATATTTCCGCCAGCCGAGCCCTCGCGGTTTCAGACCTCTGTCTCTGATGCCACCCGCGAACGTCGGAATCGAGCCTCAATCGGTAGCACTCAAGGATGAGCGCCACTGACCGGTCCCACCGACCTGCGGATATCATGCCGAAGCGCCGCAAAGACTTTATCTTACCAACCGCCTCGTCCTTAAGCTGTTCGGATAAAGGGTTGCAGAGCCCCGGCACTGCCTTCCAGATGGAGTACATCAACAACCGAAGCAGGGGGGAGTGTCGGCCGAAATGATCCCCAATGCGTCCTATCACTAATTGCACCGTGTCCTCGGTGCAGGGCTAATCATAGAGGTACACGTCCTTGAAGTTTACAATGTCGGGGATGGTAAAAGGGAAGTCCTCCATTCTTACGTTTTAGATATGAAGGAAGGAGTGATCAACGCTCCCTCCGTTTTATAGCCCACAATGCCCCCTTCGTTTTATAGCCCACAACGCCCCAGGAGTCCAACAGTCGCTCGTTTCACCCATAACGGTACCACCACACGGCAGACATCGAGCCTTTCTCGGCGAAATCGAAACGGCGCAGCTCCGGCTCTTCGCCTTCCCCACACGTTCACGACACGTGTCACCCGCGACTGTCCCTTTTCCCCATACTCACACCGGGAAGGTCAGACAGAACCTCGCGAATCGACCGGGCGGCTACCTTACTCGGCTATCCCCGGCCGGTAGCTCCCTACCCCACAACGCCAGGGATCGAAGCTCTCGCCGAGAGGCTACCCTGCTCGGCTATCCCCGGCTGGTAGTTCCATATCCCACGACGCCAAGGATTGAAGACCTCACCAAGAGGCAGCCGAGCGGCTAACCTGTTCGGCTATCCCCGACTGGTAGCTCCCTACCCCCCGACGCCAGGGATCGAAGCCCTCAGCAAGAGGCAGGCGAGCGGCTACCCTGCTCGGCTATCCCCGGCTGGTAGTTCCTACCCCACAACGCCAGGGATCTAAGCCCTCGCCAAGAGGCACCGGGAAGTAAACCTTCTCGGCCTGTCCTTAAGGATCAAAGCCCTCGCCAAGAGGCACCGGGCAGCAACCCTGCTCGGCCCATCCTTAGCAGGCCCCTTACGGCCCCTCCCGCACTAAGGATCAAAGCCCTCATCAAGAGGAAACCGGGCTCGCCCTTGCTCGGTTATCCCTGGCTGGTAGCTTCCTACCCCATAATGCCAGGGATCAAAGCCTTCGCCAAGAGGCACCAGGCAGTAACCCTGCTCGGCCCGTCCTTAAGGATCCAAGCCCTCGCCAAGAGGCACCGGGCAGTAAACCTGTTCGGCTTGTCCTTAAAGATCAAAGCCCTCGCCAAGAGGAACCGGGCAGCAACCCTGCTCGGCCCATCCTTAGCAGGCCCCTCCTGTGCTAAGGATCAAAGCCCTCATCAAGAGGCAACCGGGCTCGCCCTTCCCCGGTTATCCCTGGCTGGTAGCTCCATACCCCACAACGCCAGGGATCAAAGCCCTCGCCAAGAGGCACCGGGCAGTAACCCTGCTCGGCCCGTTCTTAAGGATCAAAGCCCTCGCCAAGTGGCACCGGGCAGCAAGCCTGCTCGGCCCGTCCTTAGCAGGCCTCTTACGGCCCATCCCGCGCTAAGGATCAAAGCCCTTATCAAGTGGCAACCGGGCTCTCCCTTACTCGGTTATCCCTTGTCGGTAGCTTCCTACCCCACAACGCCGGGGGTCAAATCCCTCGCCAAGAGGCACCGGGCAGTAACCCTGCTCGGCCCGTCCTTAAGGATCCAAGCCCTCGCCAAGAGGCACCGGGTAGCAACCCTGCTCGGCCCATCCTTAGCAGGCCTATTACGTCCCCTCCTGCGCTAAGGATCGAAACCCTCGCCAAGAGGCAACCGGGCTCGCCCTTGCTCGGCTATCCCCGGCTGGTAATTCACTACCCCATGACGCCAGGGATCAAAACCCTCGTCAAGAGGCACCGGGCAGCAACCCTGCTCGGCCCGTCCTTAGCAGGCCCCTTACGGCCCCTCCCACGCTAAGGAACAAAGCCCTCATAAAGAGGAAACTGGGCTCGCCCTTGCTCGGTTATCCCTGGCGGGTAGCTCCCTACCCCTAACGCCAAGGATTAAAGCCCTCGCCAAGAGGCACCGGGCAACAACCCTGCTCGGCTCGTCCTTAGCAAGCCCCTTACGGCCCCTCCCGCGCTAAGGAACAAAGCCCTCATCAAGAGGCAACCGGGCTCGCCCTTGCTCGGTTATCCCTGGCGGATAGCTCCCTACCCCCAACGCCAGAGATCAAAGCCCTCGCCAAGAGGCACCGGGCAGTAACCCTGCTCGGCCTATCCTTAAGGATCAAAGCCCTCGCCAAGAGGCAATCGAGCAGCTACCCTGCTCGGTCATCCATCCTTAGCATGCCTCCCAATGCCCTCCCGCTAAGGAACAAAGCCCTCGCCAAGAGGCAATCGAGCATCTACCCTGCTCGGTCATCCATAGCTGGTGTTACTACCCACCGGCACTACGGTCCAAGCCCTCGCCAAGAGGTCATCCACGTCTAAGCAATCCCCACCACGACTTCGGGGCCATGGAGATACCTTCACCGATCTTTGCACACTTGGCAAATGGTCGAATTCAATTCGACGTGTGATCTCTAGACGATGAACCGACCAGACATGAAAGCAGGACCATGCAAATACAAATGCTTTCCACAAACAAAAATAAAATGTGCACGCAAAGGAGCAGCAAAAAGATCTTTATTCAAAAAAGCAGAAGTCTTTACAGGGAATTACCCGCTCCCCGGCCTTACAAAATTCCAAAACAACAAAATAAAATAGGAAGACGAGGGGCTTCAGGCCTCAGGGGGGAAGTCCTCAACAAGCCGCGCCTCCACGACGACCACCGGAGCGGCATCTTTAGGGTCGGCACCACCGACGGGAACTTCGGCACCGGCAGACGGGACGACTGACTTGCCCCTCTCACTCCCGCCAAGGGCCACTTTCCCTGCATCATGTCCGAGGGCGATCCCCTGTGCGTCGTCGTCGAGGGGGTACAAGGCCCGGAGCTCAGCGTCGGGGAACTCAGGCATCTGAGACTTGACAGAGTCGAGGGCACCGTGCCAGATGATGCCCCGGCTTTGGCGAGGTCGGCGTAGAACTGATCCGACTTTTTATATCTCTCCACCTGTAACAACTCCATTTTTAGTGTACAAAAAAATTGCTTAAAAATTAATGTATACTTGGGGTATTTACATTTGCTGTGACTACTTTAAGTAATTAATTAGCTCTTTAATTATAAGAAGAAGCTTGTAGCTCATTGGTAATACCTTGCACTGCTGAACCAAGCCACCAGAGTTCAAATCCCATACCCCACATTATTTTTAATATTATTTTCTTTTTAAATTTTTAGAAGTTCAAGAGTCAACACGTGCTAAAACCATAAAACCCCACTACCCATGAAAAAGTAAATGTGCCGAGACCATGTGAACCGACGGCACGGATTCCAGCCGCCTGACTCGGCCGGCGGACCGGCCGACTTGAGCCACCGCCGCCGGCCGAAGTGGCCGATTCGGCCGAGTCCTCAACACAACTTTTGTGGCTCTTGGTCTCCCCTGTACACCTGCACACACTAATTACTTAGACCAGTAACAGAGCATTCTTTAAACCCCAATTACTCCACTTTTAATAAATTTTAATATATTTTATTACATTTTTTTCAATTAAACTTTTCATCTACCCTAACCCTATAAATACAACCCCTAAACACTATCACCTCACCCCAAAATTCTGAGCAAACTCTCAAGAAATTCCTAGAAGCCCTAGTGTGCAATTGAAGTGAGCAAAGAGGCGAAGCTCCGGCAAATTTTCCGGCGACAACCCTAGGAGATCCCGGCGACGAAACAACGCACCGGCTCTTCCTCCCGATCCCTCTCCCTCTCCTTTTACTCCTAAACACATAAGTCCCACCTTCCCCCTTCTATACTCTTTCTAAAAATACGTATTTCCAAAACCCGATGGAATCAGAGCAAAATCCGATTTCCGATTCGGTTTCTTATTAAACTCTCACTTTTCCTTTAATACAATCTTGTTAAACCACTACATATTGACTATTAAATACTAACTAATCATATTGAACAAGTTCCATATCAAAAGAAATTGCTATTTCTATTCTATCGTATTTTTCATTAAAATACCATATAGTTTCATTTTGACATTAAAACCATCATAATCTTGCTATACCTTTAAGTAGATCACGAGGTAATGACCTATCTCCTCACAACACTCATATGCAATATAACACAATACCTTTCGGGAACATAGAATACGGGAAAACGAAACATTTCAAGTAAATACCATTATTATTAACCGTTTTCTTAATGATTAGTATTTTACACAAATCTTTGCAAAGCGCCGGTACAACCCATTTGGGGAACCCGTTCGGGATGGTGTAGATTATCGCACATCCTCGGGCTTAGTAGTGCGAGATGCAGACCTCCGCAAGGAGCATTCGGTCTCGAGAGATTTAAAATACGACATCTTAAGAAAAATGAGATTTTTAGAAATATAAAATATATATTAAAATTATTTTTACATAATTATATATATATATGTAACATTAAAATATCTATTTTGAAATAATATAAATATTCCAACTCTTTTCAAAAATCACAAGAATCACTTAAAGTTAAAATACCATGAATTCCATACAAAGTCAATATTACAATTTAATATCATATATTATGAAAATTAGGTTATTCACTAGAAATATCACAAATATAAAATCTACATTCATTACAACTCTAAAGATGATTAATAAATACTTGGGGTGTATTTTGAAAACTATACAAAAGTATTTTTACATAAAACCCCCCCTTAAGTTTTATAAATTACCCTAAGGACCCTAGTAAACATAGGTTTAAGTGGGACCGGTCTCTTGAGACTCAGGGAGCCGGAGATATGGGTGCTTGCCTATCTAAGGTAGACAATTAACAAACGGTGTTATCAACATGGTAATCGTCTTTGAAAAAAACACAAATCCCGCCGCCCATGTGCAGCGGTTACCGATAATATCAAAACAATCAGGACTTCAATTTACTTTTCTTAATTGTCTGACTCAGATTGAGTCTCATTATAATATGATTTGAATATGATTCAAGTACAATCTATAATCTACAATGTAACAATTCAACATGAATCCATGAGTCCATCTATCAATCTATACAACTTGACTGAACCGAACCATGGATATACATCCATTTACATGATTCTCCAGTTACATCCATTTACATGATTCTCCAGTTACATCCGTTTACTGATATCATAGTTTCGGTAAGTCATCCAATTATACAATCTATACAGTTTACAATACAATACAACTATACAACAAGACATCTCGGGGTTTAAGGGGTATATTGGTACGGAAGGTGTTAGAAGTGGCACGAGACAGTAAGATTTAATATACCTAACCTGAATCCAGTTGCTGTTATACCGTGGCATAAAAGGTTCCTTGTACAAAACTTGCCTCTAGTCTCTGGCATATAGAGACTTCTCTCGTATACACTGGCATCTTTCTGTACCAAACTTCAAACAACAGCGTTAACACAATATTATAACAATATATTACAACTTTAAAAGCTATCTTCTTATTCTGTCTATTCTACTTCTCCCTTGTCTTTGGGACTTACCGAGCGATCTGTTCGCTGACGACATTCTCTTTCTTTCTTCTTTGAATGTCGTCAGGTGATCTGGACACGTCAAAGATCGAGCCTAGCGCTGAAGACTTGGACCATTTCGTTGAAGACCCAAAGCTTTAGTTCATTGTACACTTTTATTTCAGTACCTTTCCTTTTCTGTTATGCCATTGTTTAGGCATTGCTTTATTTCAGTTGTATTTACATTTCCATGCATTGTACAGAAAGAATGTGAATAAATAAAGTTGTTGTTTTATTATATCTTGTCTCTTCTGCTTTTACTTTTATATTACTTAGATACGCTTAGCGTATTTACTTCACAATAAATACGTAGCGGCCTCGTCGTGTCCTCTGCCCGTATGCTGGGAAGCGGGGCGTGACTGGTTTTGTTGGTGGCACATGCAGGTCAGAGCTGTATAGAACCATACTATGCAGTTCTGTTCTGCGTGAACAACCTAACCAATATAACACAAGAACCAACAACTAAAATATTCTTTACAATTCATGTTCCTTGAATCTTATCATTTCAAATATTTTGAATCTGTCGTAACCCAAAAATTTTCTTCAAGGTTATGGATTCCCCAAACAACACAAGCACCAACTTCAACAACACTCCACCTCCACTACCAATCATACCTACTGTTCCTGCTCTACCCACCGAGAAAACAGTTCTGCTTGAGGATATCCGTAGCCACCTTGAGGGACAACGGCAGCTCTTGAATCTTCCCGAGACTGAAGCACCTAGGGTAAAGCAATTCAGGTCTTTATACCCCCAAACAGTTCTCCGGAAAGGGAAGCCCACTAGAAGCCGAAGAATGGGCACAAAGTATAGAGGATGATCTGGCAGTGGCACAAGTGCCAGATATAGCTTGGGTCCATGTTGCGAAACTACAGCTCACGGACAATGCACCGAACTGGTGGAAGGCGGAAGAAAGCCGTCTTGATCAGCCCATTGAATGGAAGACTTTCCGCGATAGGTTCGACGCGAAGTACTTCCCTGTGACTGCCAGGTTCGACATGGAACAGCAGTTTATTCATCTATAACAAGGTTCTATGTGGATTAAGTCGGTAGATGAGTATGATGCTGAGTTCACCATGCTCAGTCGGTAAGATAAGTCTCAAATAATTCTGAATTTGTAAGTATCACATACTACACAGCTGACACAATCCTTTAAAAAGATTTGCGGCACACTTGATACCGACGGACGAGATCAGAGCCCATCGATTACAACAAGATTTGGACACAAAAATTCAGGCTGCACTAGCCACAAGGAAATTTCCGACTCATGAAGAGGCTCTGACAGCTGCCCGCAGTTATGAGGCAGTGATAAAGGCGGGGGGCTAACCTCAGTCTGCAGGAGTTAAGCGCCCTGTCAACCAGATGATAGGAGGATCCACGTCCAGGCCACCTTTTGTGCCAAGGAGACCAGGAGTACCGAACCATCAGCCCGGCCCAGTCTTTTGTAACTACTGCAAGAGAAATGGGCATCTGGCGAAAGATTGCCGGCGTGCGAACAACCTTTAGTTAATCTGCGGCTCAGCTGCTCATGATATTGGGTCTTGTCCTTATATACAAAATCTAATTGTTGCACCCATGCCAGTAAACACTCCCCACAGCGCCCAGCCATCCAAGCACCTGCTCCCAGATTTGCACTACCTGCTCCACCATTTAGAGGACCACAAGCTGCACTACCTCCTCGTCAATTCCATCAAGCTTAAAGGAACGTTCCGAGGAATGCTCCTCAGGCCAGGAGAAATGTCACGCCCCGCTTCCCAGAGTACGCTAAGATCGGCACGTGACAGAGCCAACCATGCTACCTATAGCTAGGAAAGATCCCTCTACAGTCACATTACGGCTGTCTAGAGATATCAAGAACAGTAGAAATAAAACAACTATCTAATACATGTCCATGAGCCAGAATAACGAGTCAAGAAATAAAAAGCGGAAGCAATAAATTCAAGTAACAATAATAATCTGGAATGTACGTCCCATAATACGGGCTCACATCAGGAATGAAAATACTGAAAGAAAACTAACTAAACTACTAACAGGTCCTCACTGCTCGGCCTGTTCACTGAAATACTCCTGCTCGGCCTGCGGCAAAGGTAAAGGATCTGGGCCATGCAAAACCCAGACGTCAGTGCGTTATAATATCAACAATAACATAATCAAGGGTAGCAAGACAAGCAGGCATGCGTATGAACAGTAATAAAGGTATAACAGTAACACGAATGTGAACAGTGAAGGGTAAAGTATATGTGACGTGCAGTGAGTAATCTAAACTGGTCTACTGGGTTAACTACTCTCAAGTCTTTGAAATCAATTTAATGAATCATCGATGTAACTCAATAGTATCCCGTGCGTGCCGCTAGGCAGTAAACAGGTAACATGTACAGATGAATGATGTCAGCAGAAGCATCCCGGGGCTGGCCTAGCCCGTAAGACTGATCAGTAAAGGCATCGAACTGTCGAGTTACAAGTCAGGTTGCATCATTGATTTCCCCATACCACCAAGTTATATGTTTAAGTCAGGTATTGATAAACTGGAGCTAATGCCGATACAGGAACAAGCAGGAACATGTTTGTCTATACAGACAGCAGGATATGTCCATCGGGACAACAGGTCAGGATTGTCGACATTAGGAACAGGATCAGGTAACATATCAAGTAGTGATATATCAGGTCATGTCAGGTATTACACAAGTATCAGGTCATGTCAAGTAATGGTGTATCAGGTCATGTCAAGTAGTGTACAAGTATCAAGTCATGTCAAGTAATGCACAGGTACAAGCGGAAGCTCATAATAAAACTGCAACAGGTACGGATGAACAACAAAAGCATGAATGCACAAATATTTATCAGGGGTTACCACATTACTATATAGGGTGCACAATATCAAGTATGGAATACTAATATAACAATAAAATGATATAATGTAACTTGGTATGCGAATAGATATGAAATCAATGGTATGGATGCACAGTTATCGATTAGGGTTACATTTATAGTTCCAATACTAATTAGGATGCACCTTATTAAGCATGAGGTGTTAATGTAACAATATTATGTAATAATGTGATCCGTAGATGCAACTATATGTATATTAAGTGATATGGATGCAAACGGGTATCCGAAAACTGTAAAACTTTAATATAGATGCATAATGTGATAAACGGGTAACATTTTATTCATATGGATGCATAATACTATACCTAGCATGTAGCAAGATGATTTAGCATGCGACTAGATATGTAAATAATGATATGGATGCACAAGGACGTCGTATAACAGTAAAATGGTAAAATGGTAATGTGGGATGTACAACTAAACAATATGAACTGTTATATTCAATAGTATAAAATGTAACAAGATAGGTTTGCATGCGCTAGATGTGAAATAACATGTACGGATGCAGACGGACATCCGAAAACAATGAAACATGAAAAATGATAATGTGGGTTGCATAACTAATCATTATGGGGTGTTATAATTCAAATAGACATAGAATGTAGTAGTATAGCATGTAGCAAGATTAACTTGCCTCGACGGATCACGAAACGGATACGTACGGTACGTCCGACGTCGGCAAAACATCGCAACGCACGCACGGCACACGGGACGGGTCCAAGCAAAGCAAGAGGGTGATCACGCAGGCAAGGTACGTCCTGTGGGTAGTCTAGAACGGCAGCGACGTTACGGCTCCGGCGAACTTTGAAGTTTCAAGATTCAAGAACAAGAAAAAGAAAAAGAAAAAGAAAAAGAAAAGAAGAAGAGGAAGAAGAAAGGAGAGGGAAGAGGCTTACTGGGGTTGTGCACTAGGGTTAGGGAGACGAGCTGGTGGTGTCGGCGAGATCAACGGCGGTGAGGTGCGCCGGTGAGGGGATTTTGAGGAGCTAGGGTTAGGTTATGGTTTGGGCTGTTGAAGGTTGGGTTGAGTGCAGGGGTTGGTGTAGGAGGGAGAAGTGGAAAGGAGAGGGAGAGGAGAATGGGGTGGTGACGGCGAGGTCGTGGGGATCGCCGACGGTGAGGTGTTCTCTGGGTTTGTGGGTGTGCAGGGGTATAGATATGGACTCGGGAATGGAGGAAAAAGGAGAAGAAGATAGCGAGGAGGAGGAGGAGGCTTGGTTAAGGGTAGAGAGTGATGAGGAGATGAAGTTTTAGGGTTAGGGTTTGATGAGGCAGAGGGAAGTTTGATGGGTTCTCGAGGGTCCTCGGGGTTTAAATAGGAAAAGAGAGGGAGAGAAAGAAGGGAGGTGACTCTAAGGCGTCGGGCGGTGACCACACTCGAGGAGTGTACAGTAACCGCGAGAGGAGAGAGAAAGTGCGTGAGAGGAGAGAGAAAGAAGAGAGAGGAAGAGACTGAGCGGTGAGAGAGAAAGAGAGAGAGGGAGAGGAGAGAGGAGAGAGAAGGAAAGAGAGAGAGGTGAGTGGCTCGGTGGTGGGACCAGAGGAAAGAGAAAGAGAGAGCTGAGGTTGTTATATGGTTTTGATTTTAATTTTTAAAAAGATTTTATTTAGTTAATGAAATTTAAAAGCTGTCGATTAAATATAAAGATATTAAATTAAATTTGAATTTTGGCGAGATACAAAAATATTTGAAAACAAGCCCGGGTCGGGTCTAAAATTTCAGTTTTAAAATATGAAAAATATATGCGATGACCAAAATTAAAAATGAATGTCCGGGTAACGAAAATGCATACCCCCAAAAACGGATGCACATGCGTGCGCGTAGCCATCTAAACAAGTCTGTTTCACTAAACGGGACAAGAACAAGATGCGCGGATGCTACCACGGGGTTAGGGGTATCATGCAGGCTATGCAATGTATTTTTAATATATTTTACGTGACTTAAAATGTTATATTGTAAAATGCAAATGCTAGATAAAATGCGAGTATGCAATGTACAACTAAATGAAAGTGCCCGAGTCCATGTAACAGGTCAGGATACTCATAAACATGAATCAAGACAGGTTTCAAGCAAGCGGGTCGGGTCGGATACTAATACAGATGTCAGATATATTATTTGCACCCAAATCACAGTAAATCAGGACAATACCACATATAAAGAAATGCGTGAACTGGAATTGGTATAAATGAACTAGGGTGTTATATTATACCCAACTACACAAAGAATTTCGTCCTCGAAATTCCCAAGAACAAGAAAAGATAAACAACCATGAAACTACAAGAATAAGTGGGGAAACTTCTGTCGAATTTCGTCTTCTCGTTCCCAAGTCGATTCTCCATGCGAGCGATTTCCTCAAGAAACAAGTACGAGAGGGATAACCTTGTTCTTAAGGACCTTTTCTCTTCGATCAACAATCGACATCGGTCGTTCTTCAAAGGTCAAATCCTCCCTTACAGTCAACTCCGAATGATCTAGCACGTGTGTTTCATCTCGAACATACTTACGAAGTTAAGATACATGAAACACGTCATGAACATTCGCCAAAGATGATGGTAACGCCAATCGATAAGCTACTTCTCCAACACGTTTCATAATCTCGAAAGGCCCTACGAATCGAGGACTAAGCTTACCTCGACTCCCAAAACGAATCACTCCACTAGTCAGTGATATCTTCAAGAACACCAGATCACCAACAACGAACTCTAGAGGTCTTCTCGATATATCGGCCCAACTCTTCTGTCGATCTTGTGCTCCCTTCATGTGATTCCGGATAGTATTAACTTTCTCTACGGTTTGCACGATCAAATCCGGTCCCAACAATATTCGCTCTCCAACATCATCCCAACAAACGGGTGAGCAACACTTGCGACCATACAACGCTTCGAATGAAGCCATCTGAACAGTCGCCTGAAAGCTGTTATTGTAAGAAAACTCCACCAAATGTAGATGATCCTCCTATGAACCCTCGAAGTCTAACATGCAAGCTCTCAACATGTCTTCAAGAGTTTGGATCGTTCTCTCCGACTGGCCATCTGTCTGAGGATAATAAGTTGTGCTAAACTTCCATCGCGTCCCCAAACTTTCCTGTAAACTTCTCCAGAAGTGCGATGAGAATCGGGTGTCACGATCGGAAACGATGCTCACAGGTACTCCATGCAATCTCATAATCTCCTGCATGTACCGTTCTGCTAACGCTTCCGTTGACTGACCAACTCGAAATGGTATGAAATGAGCTGCCTTGGTCAATCGATCAACAATCACCCAAACTGCATTGTTGCCCTTTGGACTCTGCGGTAAAGCTGTCACGAAATCCATGGTTATATGTTCCCACTTCCATTGAGGAATCGGAAGTGGTTGCAATAAACCAGCAACCCTTTGATGTTCAGTCTTAACTTGCTGACACACCAAGCACTTTGCTACAAAGCGGGCAATCTCCCTTTTCATGCCTTCCCACCAGAAATGCTGTCGTAAATCACGGTATATCTTCGTGCCTCCTGGATGTATGGAATACGTTGAACTGTGTGCCTCCTTCATGACTTCTTCACGAATGTCTCCCTTTGGCACACACAAACAGCTACCATATCGCAACGAACTATGTTCATGAATCAACAAGTCCGTTCGAAGTCCTGCTTCAACTTGTTCTCGAAACTTCTGCAATCTTGTGTCGTGTGACTGTGTTGCTTTAATATTATCGATCAACGACGACTGTACTTGTAGCTGCATCAATTGTCCCGAAGAATGCGGTAGCACGATCTCCAACTCGAATCTCCGAAAATCTTCGATAAGCTCCTTCTGTGCAGTCAACGTATGAATTGCAGGCAACTGACTAAGCGCATCCGGCACAACATTAACTTTCCCCGGATGGTACTTGAGATAAAGATTGTAGTCAGCCATCAGCTCCAACCATCTACGCTGCCTCATGTTAAGCTCTTTCTACGTGAACACGTACTTAAGGATTTTGTGATCGGTGAATACTTCAACCCTTTCGCCTAATAAATAGTGTCTCCAAATTTTCAAAGCGAAAATCACAGCTGCTAGCTCCAAATCATGAGTTGGGTAATTCTTCTCATGGATCTTTAATTGTCTCGAGGCGTAGGCCATAACCTTTCTAT
The DNA here is from genome assembly GCA_030015575.1 of Agapanthus africanus. NCBI lineage: Eukaryota > Viridiplantae > Streptophyta > Magnoliopsida > Asparagales > Amaryllidaceae > Agapanthus > Agapanthus africanus. Next base: position 16,979,621 of record JASDDO010000014.1, read on the forward strand.
GTTGCATCAAAACACACCCCAAACCTTTCCCAGATGCGTCGCTATGAATCACCAATCCTCCGGAACCGTCTGGTACGGTCAAAATAGGAGCGGTTATCAATCTCTGCTTCAACGCCTTAAAAGCTGACGCACATCTATCCGTCCATACGAACGGTACTTCCTTCCGCGTAAGCTTGGTCAAAGGCTCAGTCAAACGAGCAAAATTCTCCACGAACCTTCTGTAATAACCGGCAAGTCCAAGAAAACTTCTGATCTCTGCAACGTTCTTCGGAATCGGCCAATCTTGAACTGCTGTAATCTTCTCAGGATCAACGGCGATTCCACTTCCGGATACGACATGCCCCAAAAACTTCACTTCTTCAAGCCAAAACTCGCACTTGCTCATCTTTGCATATAATCTTTCTTGCCCTAATGTCTGCAGTGTGATCTTCAAGTGTTCTGCATGCTCTTCAATGCTCTTTGAGTAAACCAGAATATCATCGATAAACACCACAATAAACTGGTCCAAGAACAGTGAGAAGATTCAGTTCATCAAGTCCATAAATATCGCCGGTGCATTCGTGACTCCGAATGGCATCACTAAATATTCATAATGTCCATACCGAGTTCGAAATGCAGTCTTGCAAATATCCTCTGGTTTAACTCGGACTTGATGATATCCGGATCGTAAATCCAGCTTCGAGAATACCCTCGCGCCATAAAGTTGCTCGAATAATTTGCCAATGCGAGGGATCGGGTACTTGTTCTTAATAGTCACCCGGTTTAATTCTCGATAGTCGATACACATCCTCCTTGTGCCATCTTTCTTCTTGACTAGAAGAACTGGAGCTCCCCAAGGTGAATTGCTGCTGCGAATCCAACCCTTCTCAAGTAATTCAGTAACTTGTTTCTTGACTTCTTCCAACTCTACTGGTGTCATTGGATAGTACGCCTTTGAGATTGGCGTTGCACCGGGAACAAGATCGATCGCGAACTCCACATCTCGTTTCGGCGGTAAACCCGAGATGTACTCGAACACGTCCATGAAATCTTGAACTACAGCTGGCGCTTCCTCCTTATCAACTTCCATCGACGAAAGAACAATGTTTGTCGGCCTAGCCCTAAACTCAACTGGCCCGACAGAACTGCTTCCTCCAGTAAAGATAAACTCCGGATGTCCGGGAATCTGGAAAATCACTTTCTTTGCCCTACAATCAATGTGAGCGTGGAAAGTGCCGAGAAAATCCATTCCCAAGACAACTTCATAACTGCCGGTATCGATCACCAAGAAATCTGCGGATAACTCCCGTCCACAAATAACTACAGAACAATCCTTACATTCTCTACTAGCTATAATCTTTCCATTCCCAGTGTGTGTCCCAACAACTAGACAGGGTCGTGCAAGTAATCGAGTGTGTAGAAATAAACTTGGACGACATAAAACAATGGGATGCACCAGAATCGAATAACGCTAATGCGGGAAAATCATGAACAAGTAGGATACCTGAAACGACTTCCTCTGAAGCCTTAGCCTCTTCTGCCGTCAGGGTAAAGGCTCGAGCTTGATTGGGTCCCTGAGTCAACTGCTTCTACCCCTGAAACTACTTCTGCGTTGGTCTCTGAACATCATCTTTCATACGAAGCTTCGACGGACAAGCATTGATAGTATGATCTGCAAATTCACAAACTATACAAAGTCCCCGCATCCTTCGACACTCCCTTTGCACATGTCCGGGTAAATGGCAGTAGTCACAAATCACGCTCCTTCTCTGATCAGCAATGACGGGCTTCTTGATCGGTACTACGCCACGTCGGTTCACCGGAATACCTCTGCGTATATATGCTCGGTTCGGTGAAAACGCCGGCTTCTGCACTGCAACTGCTTGCTGCTGCGTACCTCCAGTCTTATTTGATAGGCTCTGCTGCTCTCGGGCCGCTTTAAGTACTTGTGAGAATGTGGTCAAACCCAGAGATATAATTTGCCTCTGGATGTCCACGCCCAAGCTGCGCATGAACCTCCTTGCCCTATCAGCATCATTGGAAACCAAAGGTCCAGCGAATCTGCTGAGCCGTGTCCATTCAGCTGCATGTACATCCACGGTTGCGCCGTTCTACTTCAAGCTGATGAACTTTTCTTCCATTTTCTCCCGTGCAGTCTGCGGGAAGAACTTCTCCAAGAAACTCTGCGAGAACATTGCCAAACTGATCGGCTTGTGCAGACGGGTCTCTTCCACAAGCCACCATTCATGGGCATAGTCCACCAATTGGATGCGCACGACATCCACTCTCTTATCCTCTGGAATCTGTGCCGCGACGAGCAAATTCTCCGTATCAACCAGCCACTGCTCTGCTGGCAACGACTCCTACAAACCAGTGAAGACGGACGGACCCAGTCTCTTGAAATCCACTACGGTACCCACACGATCAACTGGTATGGCCGCAACATTGTTCACGGACTACCGGACGATCCATAAACCTTCCTGAAAAGCTTCGGCCTGCTGCTGGTTCAGCCTGGTCTGCCGTTTCTGGTCTGCTAGCATGCCACGAATCACTCCAAGTAAGGCGGCGTCATCCACACGCCTCTGGTACATTTTCATATTTCTGTCCGCCATGATTCTGAAGCCAAAACACCGAAGAGGATTAGCAAGATTCAATAAACAGGATACAAGAAGCAAGATAGTTATGGATTCAAGGATGGCAAGATGGTAATAAGACAGGACATGCTCCTAGTTACGAGTATTCTGATTCATGTATTGGGTCCAATACCCAACTACAAAAGAATCAAATCCGATTAACCTAAATCATATGGCTCTGATACCAAACAAACCCTGTCACGCCCCGCTTCCCAGAGTGCGCTAAGATCGGCACGTGACAGAGCCAACCATGATACCTGTGGCTAGGAAAGATCCCTCCACAGTCACATTACGGCTGTCTAGAGATATCAAGAACTGTAGAAATAAAATAACTATCTAATACATGTCCATGAGCCAGAATAATGAGTCAAGAAATAAAATGCGGAAGCAATAAATTCAAGTAACAATAATAATCTGGAATGTACATCCCATAATACGGGCTCACATTAGGAATGAAAATACTGAAAGAAAACTAGCTAAACTACTAACAGGTCATCACTGCTCGGCCTGTTCACTGAAATACTCCTGCTCGGCCTGCGGCAAAGGTAAAGGATCTGGGCCATCCAAAACCCAGATGTTAGTGCGTCATAATATCAAAAATAACATAATCAAGGGCAGCAAGATAAGCAGGCACGGGTATGAACAGTAATAAAGGTATAACAGTAACACGAATGTGAACAGTGAAGGGTAAAGTATATGTGCCGTGCAGTGTGTAATCTAAACTGGTCTACTGGGTTAACTACTCTCAAGTCTTTGAAATCAATTTAATGAATCATCGATGTAACTTAATAATATCGTGTGCGTGCTCGGGACCACGGTTAAGACTCTCGGGATGAATCCGAGACGTGCCGCTAAGCAGTAAATAGGTAACATGTACAGACGAATGATGTCAGCAGCATCATCTCGGTGCTGGCCTATCCCGTAAGACTGATCAGTAAAGGTATCGAACTGTTGAGTTACAAGTCAGGTTGCATCATTGATTTCCCCATACCCCCAAGTTATATGTTCAAGTCAGGTATTGATAAACTGGAGCTAATGCCGACACAGGAACAAGCAGGAACAGGTTTGTCTATACAGACAGCAGGATATGTCCATCGGGACAACAGGTCAGGATTGTCGGCATTAGAAACAGGATCAGGTAACATATCAAGTAATGATATATCAGGTCATGTCAGGTAGTACACAAGTATCAGGTCATGTCAAGTAATGGTGTATCAGGTCAAGTCAAGTAGTGTACAAGTATCAAGTCATGTCAAGTAATGCACAGGTATCAAGCGGAAGCTCATAATAAAACTGTAACAGGTACGTATGCACAACAAAAGTATGGATGCACAAATATTTATCAGGGGTTACCACATTACTGTTAGTGTATATGCCCTAGAGGCCATTACTGTATCATACCAGTTTGTATATTACTTAATGGAAGCTTGGGATATTCACCTTGTATAGACAATCTTGCTCAATATAGTAATATGCTACTTGGTTTGTTTCTACTTTAATGTGTACATGTGTTTATTTTAGTATATCACCTATACACATTAGTGGAGCCCTTAGGATCTTTGCTTGATTACCAGCGTTGTGATCGCAGTCACACTAGTGGGGGCTGGGTAATCCACAAGCACATCCTTATGCAGGTCCCTAGTCGTAGGACTATCGAAACAGGGCATCGATACTCCGGAGTAGACTAGCGTATGCGCTTCTCATCCCATTGTGGGAGACAGTCTGTCCCACAGCCGTCAGTACGTCGTACTTGAGATAGTATGCGGGTGCTCGTTAGGTTACGAGTACACTGGACAGGACTCGTCGGGAACTGTTGGTTGGTACTATACCTATCGTCAGTTATCAGTTCCCAGGTGACATGAGTACAGCTTAGTCCGCTGACTTGACACTGTCACTTCGCCTCGAGTGTTTCCCACTGTACTTAGATTACTACCCTACCACGGCTCAAAGGAGTCGTGCAAACAGGTAGTAGTTGGGTGCAGTCCCGAAGCACTTGGAGGCAGTGACGGTTAGACAGGATTCGTCTCTCCCGGTATTGGGGGTTGACATCGCGCTGTGTCTAGGAGAGCCATTACACGAGTAGTCCCTGGCCAGGGCAAGCGAGATATACTGGTAGGTTTCCAGTGCTATCTCAGGGTGTTCTGGGCTACACTCCGACACGACTTGTACCGCTATTAGGGGACTGACGTTTACCGCCCCCTAGGCCCGCCATGCGATGTATCAGACGAACAGACCAGACTGTATGGAGATTGTCATATTCAGACTCAGTAGGAGTTCAGATGGGTTTCACCTTGTCAGTCTTCTTGTCGGCATCTACCTGGGGACCGTTACGCACAGCTAGTGTCGCTTGCGGTCTGTGGTTAAACCCACTGCCAGCATAGTGTCGAGTCTTTAGAGTCCCACACAGAAAGTTATTCGCCTTTAGGCAAAAGAGTAGAGGTCGCATGATTTTGCGACATGTCGCATGGTTTTGCGACAGGGTTCGGTCGCATCCGTGCACTAGTGCGCGTTTAGTGTCCGGACAGTTAACACTAGCGGGCTTTGGTTTAAGCCAGATCCTAGTGTAAGTTTTGGGATTGGTTTTATCTCGTTTGTATTCGTGTTCCTCGGAACGCGGATGCGGGTGTGTATGCACAGTTGACAGAGAGACAGAGGCAGAGGATTCTCATTGGGGTTGTTGACTGTTGACTGTTGACTTTTGGCTAAACCCTAATGAGAATAAGAAATATAATTAACAATAATATTAATTAAGTATTATAGTGACATGGTTGTTGAGGGGTTGACTTTGTTGACTTTGTTGACCGGTTGACTAGGTTGGACTAGTTGACCATCATCATCACAATGGCTATCATTTCATGGCAAAGACTTTTGCTTGCTTGTTTGTTTTTGCAAAATGAGTGCATGAAATGATATAGCCATTTTGACTTAAACCATCACATAATACTTGATTACTATTTTGTTATGATGGTTTTGGATTATGAGAGCTTGGATGGCAAAAGAGTTACTCATTCTCTCATTTCATTTCTCTCTCTTGCTTGAGCTCTCCCTCTTGCTCTCTCTCTAGCTCAAGGCAACACCCTCTCATGAGTTGAGAAACATTGCCTTAGAGATAATAGAAAACCCATATCACTTCTCTACTCATCCTAGTTTACAAGGTTTAGCAAACCAAGTGTTCTAGTTTCTTCAAGTTCGAAGAAGAAGCCAAAGGTAGAAGCTTTCAGGTGGATCCATCTTCGGCGCAAGGAGACGACGAGGTGAGGCCGATCCGTACACCGGAAAGAGTTGAAGACGAAGGAGTTCAAGAAAGGTATAACCCCCTAACTGAGTAGTTAAAACTCTTGTTAGGTTTGTTAGTTAGTTGTTTAACAAAGATCCGTATTTTGAGTCCATGTTACCACCTCGTGAAAAATCGTTTTTCATCATTTCCGCAAGCCCGTAAGTACCGGGAGAGGTAACGTGGACTTACAATTACTATATAGGGTGCACAATATCAAGTATGGAGTACTAATATAACAATAAAATGACATAATGTAACATGGTATGCGAATAGATATGAAATCAATGGTATGGATGCACAGTTATCGATTAGGGTTACATTTATAATTCCAATACTAATTAGGATGCACCTTATTAAGCATGAGGTGTTAATGTAACAATATTATGTAATAATGTGATCCGTAGATGCAACTATATGTATATTAAGTGATATGGATGCAAACGGGTATCCGAAAACTGTAAAACTTTAATATAGATGTATAATGTGATAAACGGGTAACATTTTATTCATATGGATGCATAATACTATACCTAGCATGTAGTAAGATGATTTAGCATGCGACTAGATATGTAAATAATGATATGGATGCACAAAGACGTCGTATAACAGTAAATTAGTAAAATGGTAATGTGGGATGTACAACTAAACAATATGAACTGTTATATTCAATAGTATAATATGTAACAAGATAGGTTTGCATGCGCTAGATGTGAAATAACATGTACGGATGCAGACGGACATCCGAAAACAATGAAACATGAAAAATGATAATGTGGGTTGCATAACTAATCATTATGGGGTGTTATAATTCAAATAGACATAGAATGTAGTAGTATAGCATGTAGCAAGATTAACTTGCCTCGACGGATCATGAAACGGATATGTACGGTACGTCTGACGTCGGCAAAACGTCGCAGCGCACGCACGGCACACGGGATGGGTCCAAGCAAAGCAAGAGGGTGATCACGCAGGTAAGGTATGTCCTGTGGGTAGTCTGGAACGGCAGCGACGTCACGGCTCCGGCGAACTCTGAAATTTCAAGATTCAAGAACAAGAAAAAGAAAAAGAAAAGAAAAGAAGAAGAGGAAGAAGAAAGGAGAAGGAAGAGGCTTACTGGGGTTATGCACTGGGGTTAGGGAGATGAGCCGGTGGTGTCGGCGAGATCAACGGAGGTGAGGTGCGTCGGTGAGGGGATTTTGAGGAGGTAGGATTAGGTTAGGGTTTGGGCTGTTGAAGGTTGGGTTGAGTGCAGGGGTTGGTGTAGGAGGAAGAAGTGCAGAGGAGAGGGAGAGGAGAATGGGGTGGTGACGGCGAGGTCGAGGGGATCGCCGGCGGTGAGGTGTTCTGTGGGTTTGTGGGTGTGCAGGGGTGCAGATATGGGCTCGGGAATGGAGGAAGAAGGAGAAGAAGATGGCGAGGAGAAGGAGGAGGCTTGGTTGAGGGTCGAGAGTGATGAGGAGATGAAGTTTTAGGGTTAGGGTTTGAGGAGGCAGAAGGAAGTTTGATGGGTTCTCGAGGGCTCTCGAGGTTTAAATAGGAAAAGAGAGGGAGGGAAAGAAGGGAGGTGACGCTAAGGCGTCGGGCGGTGACCACACTCGAGGAGTGTACAGTAACCACGAGAGGAGAGAGGAAGTGCGCGTAAGAGGAGAGAGAGAGAGACCGAGCGGAGAGAGAGAAAGAGAGAGAGAGAGAAAGATAAAGAGAGAAGAGAGAGGAGAGAGAAGGAAAGAGAGAGAGGTGAGTGGCTCGGTGGTGGGACCAGAGGAAAGAGAAAGAGAGAGCTGAGGTTGTTATATGGTTTTGATTTTAATTTTTAAAAAGATTTTAGTTAGTTAATGAAATTTAAAAGCTGTCGATTAAATATAAAGATATTAAATTAAATTTGAATTTTGGCGGGATACAAAAATATTTGAAAACAAGCCCAGGTCGGGTCTAAAATTTCAGTTTTAAAATACGAAAAATATATGCGATGACCAAAATTAAAAATGAATGTCTGGGTAACGAAAATGCATACCCCTAAGAACGGATGCACGTACGTGCGCGTAGCCATCCAAACAAGTTCGTTTCATTGAACGGGACAAGAACAAGATGCGTGGATGCTACCACGGGGTTAGGGGTATCATGCAGGCTATGCAATGTATTTTTAAAATATTTTACGTGACTTAAAATATTATATTGTAAAATGAAAATGCTAGATAAAATGCGAGTATGCAATGTACAATTAAATGAAAGTGCCTGAGTCCATGTAACAGGACAGGATACTCATAAACATGAATCAAGACAGGTTTCAAGTAAGCGAGTCGGGTCGGATACTAATATAGATGTCAGATATATTATTTGCACCCAAATCACGGTAAATCGGGAAAATACCACAAATAAAGAAATACGTGAACTGGAATTGGTATAAATGAACTAGGGTGTTACAAGAATGTACCAAGGCGACAGGCTTTCACGATGACCGTAGAAGAAGCTGAGGCCACTGGCCAAGTTATCACTGGTAAACTTTTCTTCTCAACCTTTATTTCAATCTTGCTACTTATCTACATACTTTTCCCTATACCTAAGACATATCCCACATATCTTAGGTACAATCTTAGTATCCTCAATACCGGCACTAGCACCGTTCGATACTGGAGCATCTCACTGCTTTATGTCGCAACGGTTTGTCCGAACCCATGCGATTCCAGTCTCACCGCTTGTATCCAGCTGGAATGTCAGTTTAGGAAATGGAGTTCTAAAGGCAACAATGGGATACAGCTTGTGTCCAGTAGTCGTCTGCAGCAGAGAATTTTATGCTGACTTCAAAGTGCTGGACATGCCGAACTTCGATGTGGTTCTAGGTATGGATTGGATTGGAACTTTTTATGCTACCATCGACTGTCGTCAAAGGAGGGTAGTGTTCGAGATTCCATACCATCCGGTCTTTTATTTCAAAAGCGGAGACCGTACCCTGGAGCCAAGTACTTACAAAGCGAAGCCAAGGGAAGCAGTAGTTGCAGCAGCTCAAGCAGAGGAAGAATCAAGACCAGATGTGGTTCGAGAGTTTGACGATGTGTTTCTTGACGATATATCAGGTTTGCCTCCCGATCGAGCTCTTAAATTCAGCATTGATTTAGTACTAGGAGCACAACCGATGATTAAAGCACCTTATCGATTAAGTCCGGAAGGTTTGAAGGAAGTTCGAACACAGTTGGACGAATTATTGGCGAAAGGATGGATTCGTCCCAGCACTTCAAGTTAGGGATCATCTGTACTACTTGCGAAGAAGAAGGAAGGTTCATACAGAATGTGCATCGATTATAGAGCCTTGAACGAAGTCACGATAAAGAACAAGTATCCACTCCTGTGCATCGACGATTTATTCGATCAGCTAAGTGGATCTTGTGTTTTCTCTAAATTAGATTTTCGTTCAGGTTATCATCAGGTGAAGGTCAAGGAAACTGATATTCATAAAACAGCTATCAGAACTCGCTATGGATATTACGAATTTCTAGTGATGCCATTTGGAGTGACCAATGCACCAGCAATATTCATGAACCTAATGAATCATGTTTTCCGGGAGTACTTAGACAGGTTTGTTGTCATCTTCATCGACGACATCCTGGTATATTCTAAGAGTCGGAAGGAACATGCCGAGCACCTACGAATTCTCCTGGAAACTCTTCGTCAACATCAATTATATGCTAAGTACAGCAAGTGCGAGTTTTGGCTAAATCAAGTTGGTTTTCTTGGACATATCGTATCAGGAGAAGGAATCTCTGTGGATCCAGCGAAAGTTTCAGCAGTAAGCGAATGGCCGACACCAAAGTCAGTGAAGGACATTCGTAGTTTTTTGGGTTTAGCTGGATATTACAGAAGGTTCATTGAAGGCTTTTCAAAGATAGCAACACCCCTGACCAAGCTCACACGTAAATATGAAGAATTTGTGTGGTCAGAAGCATGCAAACAAGCTTTCATAGAACTCAAGTCAAGGTTGACATCAGCGCCTATTCTCGTCATACCGGATCAATCTGTAGGATTCGAAGTGCATTGCGATGCATCCGGCAAGGGATTAGGATGTGTTCTACATCAGTACGGTAAGGTTGTGGCTTATTGTAACACCTTAGTTCATTTATACCAGTTCTATTTCGAGTATTTCTTTATTTATGGTATTTTCTTGATTTATTGTGTTTTGGGTGCCAATAGTGTATTTGACATCTGTATTTGCATCCGACCCGACCCGCTTGCCGGAAACCCATCTTGATTCCTGTTTATGGTTTATCCCGGCTTGTTATGTGGACCCGTGCATTTTCATTTTTTTATATTGCATACTGGCATTTTATCTAGCATCTGCATTTTTTTAATATAACATTTAAAGTCACATAAAATATTTTAAAAAATATCTAGCAAGGCCTGCATGATACCCCTAACCCTGTCGTGGCATCCGCGCACCTTGTTCTCGTCCCGTTCGGTGTAACGGATCTGTTTGGATGGTTACGTGCACGTGCGTGCATCCGTTCTTGGAGGTATGCATTTTTGTTACCCGGATATCCAATTTTGGTTTTGGTTTACACGTATATTTTTCGTATTTTAAAACTGGATTTTTAGACCCGACCACGGTGTGTTTTGGACTATTTTTGTATTAACCAAAATATCCAATGTTTTATTAATATAATATATTTTTTTATATTAAACAATTATACTAAGATTTGTAACGAAAATATAAAATTTATAACTAAAAAATTTTTAAAAGATTTTTGTAATCAAATCTAAACCTAACCCATCACTGTCACTCTCTCTCTTCTTTTTTATTTTACTATTTCTTTTAAATATTTTTTTAAACTACTCTCACCTCCCCATGCACGTCTCTCTCTCTTCCTTTCTCTCTCCTCTCGAACGCTTTCTCGCTCCTTTCGTGTTCACTGTTCCTTCTCGAATCCGCTCACCTCCCTCTACGCTACTGTCACCTCCCTCTTTCTTTCCTTCTTCTTCGTTTCTTTTCTTTTATAAACCCCGCGACGAGAACCCACAAACTCTAACCCTAAACCTAGCCGCCTCACCTCGTCATCGACCCCTCGGCGACCTCTCCTCCACTCTTCTTCCTTTCCATCCTCGAGCTCCAAACCCTGCAAACCCATACCCGACTACCCAAGCGACCCATCACCTCCGTTTTCCCGACCTCATGCCATCGACCTCGACCACCCCTCACCTTCGTCAACACCCTCGTATCCACGCCCTCTTCCTCACCACCACCTACATTCTTGAGCTCCCCCACTGCAAACCCTAGAATCCCCCGCACGCCCAAACCGACCCAAGAAACCCTCACGCCGACCCCATCACTGACGTTTCCTCATCGTCACCCCCTCGTATATGACCCAGAGCCACAACCAGAACACCAAACCCCAGTGCAACCCTTCTTCTTGCTCTTCTTCTTCTTTCTTCTTCTTCTTTTCATTTCTTTTCTTGATCCGTATTTTCCGGTCACCACTGGAGCCGTGCTCGACGCCGACGATCCAAGCGAACCAGTGAATGTCCCTTGCCTGCGTGATTACCCTCCTGCCTTGCCTGGACCCATCCCGCGTGCCGTGTGTGCGTTGCGACGATTACCCAACGCCGGACGTGCCGTGCGCACCCGTCGTGTGTTTCGCTCAAGCAAGTTCATCTTGCTACATGCTATACTATATATATTATGCATCCATATGAATAAAATGTTACATGTTTATTACATTATGCATCCATATTAAAGTTTTATTGTTTTCGGATACCCGTATACATCTATATCATTTATTATATATATAGCTGCATTTACATATCACATTAATTCATATTACTGCTACATTAGTGCCCCATGTTTGATAATGTGCATCCTACTTAGTATTGGAGCTGTAAATGTAACCCCTGATAGTTATTTATGCATCCATATTTTATTCTGTATCCATACCATTAATTCTGCATACCTAATTGCATGCCATATTACATTAACTCATATCATTATTACATTAGTTCCCCATGCTTGATAATGTGCATCATATATAGTCCTAGAGCTATAGTTGTAACCCCTGCTAGATAATTGTGCATCTTGTAACCCCTGATAGATAATTGAGAATCCATGTTTTATTGTGTACCCATACCATTAATTCTTTATATCTAGTTGCATGTCGTATCGTATTAATTCATATTATTGTTATATTAGCACCACATACTTGATAATGTGCAACCTATATAGTCATGGAGCTGTAGTTGTAACCCCTGATAGATAATTGAGCATCCATGCTTTATTGTGTATCCATACCATTAATTCTGCATATCTAGTTGCATGCCAGATTATATTAATTCATATTATTGTTATATTAGTACCCCATACTTGATAATGTGCATCCTACATAGTCATGATGTAATCCCTGATAAATATTTGTGCATCCATGCTTTTATCGCGCATCCGTACTTGCTACAGTTTTATTTTGAGCATCAGCTTGATAACTGTGCACTACCTGTCATAACATGATATACCACGACTTGACCTGTTACCTGATCTTGTTACTAATGCCGACAATCCTGACATGTTGTCCTGACGGACGTATCCTATTGTCTACATAGACAAACCTGTACATGCTTGATCCTGTGTTGGCATTAGCTCCAGATTTATCAATACCTGACTTGAACACATAACTTGGGGGTAAAGGGAAATCAATGATGAAACCTGACTTGTAACTCAACAGTTCGATGCTTATACTGATCAGTTTTATGGGCTAGGCCAGCCCCGGGATGCTGCTGCTGACATCATTCATCTGTACATGTTTCCTGTTTAATGCTTAGCGGCATGTCTCGGTTTCAGCCCAAGAATCTGGACCGTGGTCCCGGGCACGCACGGGATACTATTGAGTTACACCGCCGATTCATTAAATTGATTTCAAAGATTTGAGAATAGTTAACCCAGTAGTTTAGTTCAGATTACTCACCACACGTCACATGTGCTTATACTCTTCACTGTTCTTTATTCCTGTTACTGTTATACTTTTATTACTGTTCATACTCATGCCTGCATGTCTTGCTACCCCCTGATTATATTATTGTTGATATTATGACGCACTGACGTCTGGGTTTTGCATGGCCCGGATCCTCTACCTTTACCGCAGGCTGATCAGGAGTATTTCTGGCATCAGGCCGAGCAGTGAAGATCTTGTTAGTATTTTTTTAGTTTAGTTTTATTTCCGTACTTTCATTTCCTGATGTGAGCTCGTATTTGGGGCGTACTTTCCAGATTGTTGTTGTTACTTGGATTTATTGCTTCCGCATATTATTTCTTGACTCGTTTATTCTGGCATATGGACATGTACTAGATAGTTTACTATATTTTCCTGTTCTTGATATCTTCTAGACAGCTGTAATATGACTGTGGAGGGATGTTTCCTAGCCACAGGTAGCATGGTTGGCTCTGTCACGTACCGATTTTAGCGCACTCTGGGAAGCGGGGCATGACAGGGTTTGTTTGGTATCAGAGCCATAGGATTTAGGTTAATCGGGTTGATTCTTTTGTAGTTGGGTATTGGACCCAATACACGAATCAGAAAACTCGTAATTAGGAACATGTCCTGCCACATTGTTATCCTGATTCTTGAATCATATCTTTCTCTTGACCCCTGTCTTGGCGATATGCAAACAATTTTGCATCTCGACTTGAAACTTTTGGTTCCCTATTGTTTCTCTCTATTCTGATACTAGGATTTGGGCGACTTGAACGAAGTTATGTGATTGTAACTATGAACTGCAGCATGGTTACAATATGGTACTCTATTTAAGTAACTTGGAGTCTTAGTCTTGATTCACTTCCTTGTTTCATGGTCGTTATATTGCTTCTCTTGCTTTCCAGTTCATGTTTTATCACAAGCTTGAATCCTGTTTACCGTGCTTAATCTTCTTCAGTATCTTGGCTTCAGATAAAGCCGTTTCACGTATCCTACTCGTTCATGATTTTCCCGCATTAGCATTATTCGATTCTGGTGCATCCCTTTGTTTGTTGTTGTCTTGGGAATGAACTTTCTCGGCACTTTCCACGCTCACATTGATTGTAGGGCAAAGAAAGTGTTTTTCCGGATTCCCAGACATCCGGAGTTTGTTTTTGCTGGAGGTAGCAGTTCTGTCGGGCCAGTCGAGTTTAGGGCCAGGCCGACAGGCGCCGTTTTCTCGTCGATAGAAGTTGATAAGGAGGAAGCGCCAGCTGTAGTTCAAGAGTTTTTGGACGTGTTCGAGGACATCTCGGGTTTACCGCCAAAACGAGATATGGAATTCGTGATCGACCTTGTTCCTGGAGCAGCGCCAATCCCAAAGGCGTATTATCCAATGGCACCAGTGGAGTTAGAAGAAGTAAAGAAGCAGGTTACCGAATTGCTAGAGAAGGGTTAGATTCGCAGCAGCAATTCATCCTGGGGAGCTCCAGTCCTTCTAGTCAAGAAGAAAGATGGCACAGGGAGGATGTGCATCGATTATCGAGAATTAAACCGGGTGACTATTAAGAACAAGTACACGATCCCTCGCATTGGCGAATTATTCGAGCAACTTAGTGTCATGAGGGTATTCTTGAAGCTGGATTTGCCGTCCGGATATCATCAGGTCCGAGTTAAATCAGAGGATATTTGCAAGACTGCGTTCCGAACTCGATATGGACATTACGAGTATTTAGTGATGCTATTCGGAGTCACGAATGCACCGGCGATATTTATGGACTTGATTAACCGAATCTTTTCACCATTCTTGGACCAGTTTATCATGGTGTTTATCGATGATATTCTGGTCTACTCGAGGAGCCTAGAAGAGCATGCTGAACACTTGAAAATCGCACTGCAGACATTGAGGCAAGAAAGATTATATGCAAAGATGAGCAAGTGCGAGTTTTAGCTTGAAGAAGTGAAGTTTTTGGGGCACGTCGTATCCGGAGATGGAATCGCTGTTGATCCCGAGAAGATTGCAGCCGTTCAGGTTTGGCCGATTTCGAAGAATGTAGCAGAGATCAGAAGTTTTCTGGGACTTGCAGGCTATTACAGAAGGTTCGTGGAGAATTTTGCTCGTTTGGCTGAGCCTTTGACCAAGCTTACACGGAAGGAGGTACCGTTCGTATGGACGGATAGTTGTGCGTCAGCTTTTGAGGCGTTGAAGCAAAGGGTGATAACCGCTCCTATTTTGACCGTACCAGACGGTTCCGGAGGATTGGTGATTCATAGAGACACGTCTGGGAAAGGTTTGGGATGTGTTCTGATGCAGCATGGGAAGGTTATAGCGTACGCGTCGAGACAGTTGAAGACCCATGAGAAGAATTACCCAACTCATGATTTGGAGCTTGCAGCAGTGATTTTCGCTTTGAAGATTTGGAGACACTACTTATTGGGCGAAAGGGTCGAAGTATTCACCGATCACAAAAGCCTGAAGTACGTGTTCACACAGAAAGAGCTTAACATGAGGCAACTTAGATGGTTGGAGCTGATGGTTGACTATGATCTTGATCTGAAGTACCATCCGGGGAAAGTTAATGTAATGCCGGATGCGCTTAGTCGGTTGCCAGCAATTTGGATGTTGACTGCACAGAAGGAGCTTATCGAAGACTTTCGGAGATTCGAGATGGAGATTGTGCTACCGCATTCTTTGGGACAGTTGATGCAGCTGCAAGTACAGTCGTCGTTGATCGAGAATATTAAAGCAGCGCGGTCGCAGGACTCAAGATTGCAAAAGTTTCGAGAACAGGTTGAAGCAGGACTTCGAATGAACTTGTGATTCATAAGGATAGTTCGTTGCGATATGGTAGCCGTTTTTGTGCACCGAAAGGAGACATTCGTGAAGAAATTATGTAAGAGGCACACAGTTATGCATATTCCGTACATCCAAGAGGCACGAAGATGTACCGTGATCTACGACAGCATTTCTGGTGGGATGGTATGAAAATGGAGATTGCTCTCTTTGTAGCGAAGTGCTTGGTGTGTCAGCAAGTTAAGGCTGAACATCAAAGGGTAGCTAGTTTATTGCAACCAGTTCCGATTCCTCAATGGAAGTGAGAACATATAACCATGGATTTCGTGACAGCTTTACCGCAGAGTCCAAAGGGCAACAATGCAATTTGGTTGATCGTTGATCGATTGACCAAGGCAGCTCATTTCATACCATTTCGAGTTGGTCAGTCAACGGAATCGTTAGCAGTGCGGTACATGCAGGAGATTGTGAGATTGCATGGTGTACCTGTAAGCATCGTTTCCGATAGTGATACCCGATTCTTATCGCACTTCTGGAGGAGTTTACAGGAAAGTTTGGGACCCGATTGAAGTTTAGGACTGCTTATCATCCTCAGACAGATGGCCAGTCGGAAAGAACGATCCAAACTCTTGAAGACATGTTGAGAGCTTGCATGTTGGACTTCAAGGGTTCATGGGAGGATCATCTACATTTGGTGGAGTTTTCTTACAATAACAGCTTCAGGCGACTATTCAGATGGCTCCATTCGAAGCGTTATATGGTCGCAAGTGTCGTTCACCCGTTTGTTGGGACGATGTTGGAGAACGAAAATTGTTGGGACCGGATTTGATCGTGCAAACAGTATAAAAAGTTAATACTATCCAGAATCACATGAAGGCAACACAGGATCGGCGGAAGAGTTGGGTCGATACATCGAGAAGACCTCTAGAGTTCGCTGTTGGTGATCTTGTGTTCTTGAAGATATCACCGACTAGAGGAGTAATTCGTTTTGGGAGTCGAGGCAAGCTTAGTCCTCGATTCATGGGGCCTTTCGAGATTATGGAGCGTGTTGGAGAAGTGGCTTATCAATTGGCTTTACCACCATCTTTGGCGAATGTTCATGACGTGTTTCATGTATCTCAACTCTGTAAGTATGTTCGAGATGAAACACGCGTGCTAGATCATTCGAAGCTGACTGTAAGGGAGGATTTGACCTTTGAGGAACGACCGATGTCGATCGTTGATCGAAGAGAAAAGGTCCTTAAGAACAAGATTATCCCTCTCGTACTTGTTTCATAGAGGAATCGCTCGCACGGAGAATCGACTTGGGAACGAGAAAACGAGATTCGACAGAAGTTTCCAGATTTCTTCTTCTAGTTTCATGGTTGTTTATCTTTTCTTGTTTTGGGAATTTCGAGGACGAAATTCTTTTTGTAGTTGGGTATAATGTAACACCCTAGTTCATTTATACCAGTTCTATTTCGAGTATTTCTTTATTTATGGTGTTTTCTTGATTTATTGTGTTTTGGGTGCGAATAGTGTATTTGACATCTGTATTTGCATCCGACCCGACAGCTTGCTGGAAACCCGTCTTGATTCCTGTTTATGGTTTATCCCGTCTTGTTATGTGGATCCGTGCATTTTCATTTTTTTTATATATATTGCATACTGGCATTTTATCTAGCATATGCATTTTTTTAATATAACATTTAAAGTCACATAAAATATTTTAAAAAATATCTAGCATGGCCTGCATGATACCCCTAACCCTGTCGTGGCATCCGCGCACCTTGTTCTCGTCCCGTTTGGTATAATGGATCTGTTTGGATGGCTACGTGCACGTGCGTGCATCCGTTCTTGGGGGTATGCATTTTTGTTACCCGGATATCCAATTTTGGTTTTGGTTGACACGTATATTTTCCGTATTTTAAAACTGGATTTTTAGACCCGACCAGGGCGTGTTTTGGACTATTTTTGTATTAACCAAAATATCCAATATTTTATTAATATAATATTTTTTTATATTAAACAGTTATACTAAGATTTGTAACGAAAATATAAAATTTATAACAAAAAAAATTTTAAAAGATTTTTATAATCAAATCTAAACCTAACTCATCTCTGTCACTCTCTCTCTTCTTTTTTATTTTACTATTTCTTTTAAATATTTTTTTTAACCCACTCTCACCTCCCCATGCACGTTTCTCTCTCTCTTTCTCTCTCTCTTCCTTTCTCTCTCCTCTCGAACGCTTTCTCATTCCTCTCGCGTTCACTGTTCCTTCTTGAATCCGCTCACCTCCCTCTACGCTACTGTCACCTCCCTCTTTCTTTCCTTCTTCTTCGTTTCTTTTCTTTTATAAACCCCGCGATGAGAACCCACAAACTCTAACCCTAAACCTAGCCACCTCACCTCGTCGTCGACCCCTCGGCGACCTCTCCTCCATCTCATCCACTCTTCTTCCTCTCCATTCCCGAGCTCCAAACCCTGCAAACCCATACCCGACCACCCAAGCGACCCATCACCTCCGTTTTCCCGACCTTACGCCGTCGACCTCGACCACCCCTCACCCTCGTCAACACCCTCGTATCCACACCCTCTTCCTCACCACCACCTACCCTCTCGAGCTCCCCCACTCCAAACCCCTAGAATCCCCTGCACGCCCAAACCGACCCAAGAAACCCTCACGCCGGCGACCCCATCGCTGGCGTTGCCTCGTCGTCACCCCCTCGTATATCACCCAGAGCCACAACCAGAACACCAAACCCCAGTGCAACCCTTCTTCTTCTTTCTTCTTCTTCTTTTCATTTCTTTTCTTGATCCGTATTTTTCGGTAACCGCCGGAGCCGTGCTAGACGCCGACGATCCAGGCGATCCAGTGAACGTCCCTTGCCTGAGTGATTACCCTCTTGCCTTGCCTGGACCCGTCCCGCGTGCTGTATGTGCGTTGCGACGATTACCCGACGTCTGACGTGCCGTACACATCCGTCGTGTGTTCCGCTCTGGCAAGTTCATCTTAGTACATGCTATACTATATATATTATGCATCCATATGAATAAAATGTTACATGTTTATTACATTATGCATCCATATTAAAGTTTTACTGTTTTCGGATACCCGTATGCATCTATATCATTTATTATATATATAGCTGCATTTACATATCACATTAATTCATATTACTGCTACATTAGTACCCCATGTTTGATAACGTGCATCCTATTTAGTCTTGGAGCTGTAAATGTAACCCCTGATAGTTATTTATGCATCTATGTTTTATTGTGTATCCATACCATTAATTCTGCATACCTAGTTGCATGCCATATAACATTAACTCATATCATTATTACATTAGTTCCCCATGCTTGATAATGTGCATCCTACATAGTCCTAGAGCTATAGTTGTAACCCCTGCTAGATGATTGTGCATCTTGTAACCCCTGATAGATAATTGAGCATCCATGTTTTATTGTGTACCCATACCATTAATTCTTTATATCTAGTTGCATGCCGTGTCGTATTAATTCATATTATTGTTATATTAGCACCCCCATACTTGATAATGTGCATCCTACATAGTCATGGAGATGTAGTTGTAACCCCTGATAGATAATTGAGCATCCATGCTTTATTGTGTATCCATACCATTAATTCTGCATATCTAGTTGCGTGCCAGATTATATTAATTCATATTATTGTTATATTAGTACCCCATACTTGATAATGTGCATCCTACATAGTCATGATGTAACCTCTGATAAATATTTGTGTATCCATGCTTTTATCGTGCATCCGTACTTGCTACATTTTTATTTTGTGCATCCGCTTGATACCTGTGCACTACCTGTCATAACCTGATATACCACGACTTGACCTGTTACCTGATCTTGTTACTAATGCCGACAATCCTGACATGTTGTCCTGACGGACGTATCTTGTTGTCTACATAGACAAACATGTACCTGCTTGATCCTGTGTTGGCATTAGCTCCAGATTTATCAATATCTGACTTGAACACATAACTTGGGGGTAAGGGGAAATTTATGATGAAACCTGACTTGTAACTCAACAGTTCGACGCTTATACTGATCAGTTTTACGGGCTAGGCCAGCCCCGGGATGCTGCTGCTGACATCATTCATCTGTACATGTTTCTTGTTTAATACTTAGCGGCATATCTCGGTTTGAGCCCGAGAATCTGGACCGTAGTCCCGGGCACGCACGGGATACTATTGAGTTACATCGACAATTCATTAAATTGATTTCAAAGACTTGAGAATAGTTAACCCAGTAGTTTAGTTCAGATTACTCACCACACGTCACATGTGCTTATACTCTTCACTGTTCCTTATTCGTGTTACTGTTATACTTTTATTACTGTTCATACTCATGTCTGCATGTCTTGCTACCCCCTGATTATATTATTGTTGATATTATGATGCACCGACGTCTGGGTTTTGCATGGCCCAGATCCTCTACCTTTGCCGCAGGCTGATCAGGAGTATTTCTGGCGTCAGGCCGAGCAGTGAAGATCCTGTTAGTATTTTTTTAGTTTAGTTTTATTTCCGTACTTTCATTTCCTGATGTGAGCCCATATTTGGGGCGTACTTTCTAGATTGTTATTGTTACTTGGATTTATTGCTTCCGCATATTATTTCTTGACTCGTTTATTCTGGCATATGGGCATGTACTAGATAGTTTACTATATTTTCCTGTTCTTGATATCTTCTAGACGGCCGTAATGTGACTGTGGAGGGATGTTTCCTAGCCACAGGTAGCATGGTTGGCTCTGTCACGTGCCGATCTTAGCGTACTCTGGGAAGCGGAGCATGACACTTATGCTTCAAGACAGCTGAAAATTCATGAGCGCAATTATCCGACGCATGATCTAGAGTTGGCAGCCGTCATCTTTGCTCTCAAGATTTGGCGCCATTATCTACTTGATGAACGAGTGAACATATACACAGATCATAAGAGCCTGAAATACATGTTTACTCAGAAGGAGTTGAATATGCGACAGAGAAGATTGTTAGAACTCATGGCGGACTTTGACATCAACCTGCAATATCACCCAAGGAAAGTGAATGTGGTTCCAGATGCTCTTAGTCGCCAACCATTAGCAATGCATCTCACCGCTCTGCGGAAGCTTCAACAAGACTTGCATCAGATGGAGATTGAAGTAGTCATGCCAGGTAACGCTTCAAGTTTGATGAATTTACAAGTTCAATCAACCATTGTCAATCAGATCAAAGCAGCTCAAGAAAGTGATGCTAAGTTGCAAAAGATCAGAGAACAAGTGGAGAATGGACTCAGAACAGACTTCATCATCCATGAAGACAGATCTTTGAGATACGGCAGCAGATTATATGTACCAAAAGGTCCTGTTTGGGAAGTGTTAATGAAAGAAGCTCACAGCTCTCCCTACTCAGTACATCTTGGAGGTGCAAAGATGTACAAAGATCTATGTCAGAATTATTGGTGGCATGGAATGAAGCGTGAAGTAGCCAGAAGCGTCGCAAAATGCTTGGTATGTCAGCAAGTAAAGGCTGAACTTCACAGGACTGCTGGATTACTTCAACCGTTACAAATCCTAGAATGGAAGTGGCAACACATCACGATAGATTTTGTGACTGCTCTTCCTTACAGCATAAAGGTTAATGATGCTGCATGGGGCATTGTGGATCAACTCACAAAGTCGGCTCACTTCATCCCATTTCGAGTTGGCCAATCAACTGAGACATTAGTAAAGAAGTACATGGAGGTAATAATCTACTTAAGATTTAAACTCTTCATAATGTACTATCTCTATTTCCCGCCAAAAATTTCTGCGCAAAAGAGCTTAAGCTATCAAATGGCAGCGATACGCTTAAGAAAATGCGAACCAGTATTTTTCGGGCTATATTTTGACAACCTCCCGAATGAGAAACGGCTAAATTTTGACGGTATCGAAAGTGTCTTGAAAAATCCTTCGATTTGATATATTATGGGCCTCATAATTCATCCGGGATAAAAAGTTATGAAGCATCACGTGCCTACACGTGATCGGGGGTCACGTGCCGACACGTGATGGTTTCCAGAGGACTCTGAAACAATAAGAATTAAATTCTGATCAAAAGGGGTCACGTGCCCACACGTGATGGGCCTTTAAACCCTCTGAAAGGAATTAAAAGTATAATAAAACAGCAAGGAAAACCCCAATGGGGCATCACGTGCCCACATGTGACCAAAGGTCACATGCTGACACGTGATAATTCCTGAGTTCTTTAAAACAACAGAATTAAATTCTGGTTAAAAACTTAAACAGTGGGGTCACGTTCTCACATGTGATAGGCATTTAAACCTTCTGAACTAATAGAATTAAATTCTAAATTAAGGTAAATCAAAAACCATAATATTTCCTTAGATCTTTCCTAACAAAAAGATTGCGCTCTGTAAAGTAGAGCACCGTTGGATTAAAAATCCAATGGTGATTAAAAATCCAATGGAAGAAGTCAAGAAGCAGGTTACCGAATTGCTTGAGAAGGGTTGGATTTGCGGCAGCAATTCACCTTGGGGAGCTCCAGTTCTTCTAGTCAAGAAGAAAGATGGCACAAGGAGGATGTGTATCGATTATCGAGAATTAAACCGGGTGACTATTAAGAACAAGTACCCGATCCCTCGCATTAGAGAATTGTTCGAGCAGCTTAGTGGTGCGAGGGTATTCTCGAAACTGGATTTGCGATCCGGATATCATCATGTCCGAGTTAAATCAGAGGATATTTGCAATACAGCGTTCCGAACTCAGTATGGACATTACGAGTATTTAGTGATGCCATTCGGAGTCACGAATGCACCGGCGATATTTATGGACTTGATGAACCGAATCTTTTCACCGTTCTTGGACCAGTTTATTTTGGTGTTTATTGATGATATTTTGGTGTATTCGAGGGGCCTTGAAGAGCATGCAGAACACTTGAAGATCACACTGCAGACATTGAGACAAGAAAGATTGTATGCAAAGATGAGCAAGTGCGAGTTTTGGGTTGAAGAAGTGAAGTTTTGGGGGCATGTTGGATCCGGAGATGGAATCGCCGTTGACCCTGAAAAGATTGCAGCAGTTCAAGATTGGCCGATTCCGAAGAACGTAGCAGAGATCAGAAGTTTTCTTGGACTTGCCGGATATTACAGAAGATTCGTGGAGAATTTTGCTCGTTTGGCTGAACCTTTGATCAAGCTTACGCGGAAGGTAGTACCATTCGTATAAACGGATAAATGTGCGTCAGGTTTTGAGGTGTTGAAGTAAAAATTGATAACCGCTCCTATTTTGACCATACCAGACGGTTCTGGAGGATTGGTGATTCACAGCGACGCATCTGGGAAAGATTTGGGATGTGTTTTGATGCAGCATGGGAAAATTATAACTTACGCATCGAGACAGTTGAAGACCTATGAGACGAATTACCCAACTCATGATTTGGAGATAGCAGCTGCAATTTTCGCTTTGAAGATTTGGAGACACTACTTATTGGGCGACAGGGTCAAAGTATTCACCAATCACAAAAGCCTAAAGTATGTGTTCACACAGAAAGAGCTTAATATGAGGCAGCGTAGATGGTTGGAGCTGATGGCTGACTACGATCTTGATCTTAAGTACCATTCGGGGAAAGTTAATGTAGTGCCATATGCGCTTAGTCGGTTACCAGCAATTCGGATGTGGACTGCACAAAAGGAACTTATTGAAGATTTTCGGAAATTCGAGTTGGAGATCGTGCTACCGCATTCTTCGGGACAGTTGATGCAGCTGCAAGTGCAGTCGTCGTTGATCGATAATATTAAAGCAGCACAATCATAGGACCCAAGATTGCAGAAGTTTCGAGAACAGGTTGAAGCTGGACTTCGAACGGACTTGTTGATTCATGAAGATGGTTCGTTGCAGTATGGTAGCTGTTTGTGTGTGCCAAAAGGAGACATTCGTGAAGAAGTTATGAAGGAAGCACACAGTTCCGCATATTCCGTACATCCAGGAAGCACGAAGATGTACCGTGATCTACGACAGCATTTCTGGTGGGAAGGCATTAAAAGGGAGATTGCTTACTTTGTAGCGAAGTGCTTGGTGTGTCAGCAAGTTAAGGCTGAACATCAAGGGGCAGCTGGTTTATTGCAACCACTTCCGGTTCCTCAATGGAAGTGGGAACATATAACCATGGATTTCGTGACAGCTTTACCGCGGGGTCCAAAGGGCAACAATGCAGTTTGGGTGATTGTTGATCGATTGAGTAAGGCAGCTCATTTCATACCATTTCGAGTTGGTCAATCAATGGAAGCGTTGACAGAACGATACATGCAGGAGATTGTGAGATTGCATGGAGTACCTGTGAGCATCGTTTCCGATCGTGACACCCGATTCTTATCGCACTTCTGGAGGAGTTTACAGGAAAGTCTGGGGACGTGATTGAAGTTTAGCACCGCTTATCATCCTCAGACAGATGGCCAGTCGGAGAGAACGATACAAACTTTTGAAGACATGTTGAGAGCTTGCATGTTGGACTTCAAGGGTTCTTGGGAGGATCATTTACATTTGGTGGAGTTTTCGTACAATAACAGCTTTCGGACGACTATTCAGATGGCTCCATTCGAAGCATTGTATGGTCGCAAATATCGCTCACCCGTTTGTTGGGATGATGTTGGAGAACGAAGATTGTTGGGACCGGATTTGATCATACAAACAGTTGAGAAGGTTAATACCATCCGAAATCACATGAAGGCAGCACAAGATCGATAGAAGAGTTAGGCCGACACATCGAGAAGACCTCTAGTTAGTGATCTGGTATTCTTGAAGATATCACCTACTAGAGGAGTGATTCGTTTTGGGAGTCGAGGCAAGCTTAGTCCTCGATTTGTGGGGCCTTTCGAGATTTTGGATCATATTGGAGAAGTGGCTTATCGATTGGCTTTATCACAATCTTTGGCGAATGTTCATGACGTGTTTCATGTATCTCAACTCCGTAAGTATGTTCGAGATGAAACACACATGCTGGATCATTTTAGACCCGTTGCAGCGGTTGCATTCTAGACCTGTTGCCGTCAAATTCGGTAAAAACCTAACCCGTCCAACCCGGCCCGCTTTCATCCCTACGGCTTCAATGAGCTGCAAAATGCTTATAATTTATTTTATAATAATTATGTTTTGGTGAGACATGTGACCAAAAATAATTATTGGTCATTAAAACAATTCTACAACAATCTATTCAAAGACAAATATCATACGCCCGCTTGTTTAGCACCGGAATTTAGATGTTGTGGGTCCCACCATTTTGTCTCTCAGTAGATTATATTTATTTTTCTAGCATAACTTCCAACTCATGAACAAATTAGGCCTTGTTTGGATTAACATTTTCCGCCTAGATTTTGAATTTACCCGGGGTTTAGACAAATTCAGCAGAATGAAGGTTGGTTCGTATGTTTTTTTAATGAGTCAATTCATATTTGAAAAAATAACTCCTCAAATTAGCCTATTCTCTGGAATTAGAAAAATTAGTTCATCCTAAGCTTGCATGTATGTTTTTTTCTTGAAACTTGAACCTTTCGCCATAACTTTCTTTTTATTTCCTTATATATCTTTTTTAATCCGATCATCTAAACAATCTATTTTTTATTTTCATTTCCTCCGCACGCCTCAGCGAGGATCGCAAGCCAAGGACACCCGCGGCCTGAACTCTGGGGGCCACCCTATCTTCTCGGATGAACTCCAGCTCAGAGGGGGAAGAGGAAGAAGTGGAAGAGGAAGCTTCAGAGGACCCCCCTAGACTCTACCCGCACTACCTCTACAAACTCCTCAGAAGAAGACATCTAACCTGATTGAAGAAAGGTGTCCTCGAGAGATCAAAAGCGAGGAGTCCGAACTGAGGAGAAGACTGACACGACTAAGGACGGGGAAATTGTGAAGAGGTATTGGCACAGATGAGGATCCCACCTTTATTTATAGCTGTCGTCGTACGCATCCAACGGCTTCGATTGACTCCTGCCAAAACGGCGTTCCGCAACCTACGGCCGACAACGCTCCACCTATCGCACTCACATTGAACACGTCCCTTCGAGCACAAGGACGCCTACGACACGTCTCGCCAGCTAACCAACGCCAGACATGTAGGCCGTCTCTTCGACGGGCGTTCACACGATCCGGCGCTCTCCCTTTAATGCGAGATCTCTCCCCAGAATCCGCTGACGCCATCAAGAAAACACCACTCGCTGTCCGGGAATGCACGGCCGACGATATCTTTGAATGAGAATTCACCTCGGATGGTCGGTCAGACCACTCTCGACCCGACCCAAGAGCGGGTCGAGACGAGAGTAGGGGGCTAATGATGAGGCTCGATATCGTGACCCTCTAGATACAGACACGTGGCAGATGACGTGTCTCATAACTACAACAAGGGGTCAAGAACTCCCGTTGGGATCGCACATCGGATTCCGGACCGAGGAGTTTCCCGACCTTTGGCGACCTTCCAGACCCCTGCCGCCTCTCTCCGAGCTATCATGGTACAAAGATGCCTCGGCCACCCGCTCGTTCCCGAGCCTTCCGCCGAGCTCATCCTCCTTGGTCTCATCCTGACCGACTAGCAGCACAAGTCGCAGGCGCTTCCGCCACGTCTCCGCGAATCTCGCCATGCGTGAGATATTCGCCGTCCACGATCCCGCGTTCCACGCCATCACAATCCCCCATTAACGATCCTGCCTCGTCATTAATGCGGGATCCCGCTTATCACGCGGGCGTGACGTCGGGGGCGTAACGGCCGGCGTGATTCTCGTGCTTGCCTGCCTGTTGCCACCGCTATATAAACCCCTCTTTCAGACGGTTCAAGTAAGTCGTTCTTTCCTCACTAGGCCGTTATTCTGCTCAAATATCCGGTCTGACTTGATTGTCGGAGGGTCCTCGGGCAGGTAGCTCGGCCTCAACCACCTCAAACCCATTGAGATCCACACGCTTCATGAGTCAACCTCCAAATCAAATCTCAGTCGTCCATCGTCGCTAACAGGAGATCTACGGAAGGTAACATCTTGACGTGATCCGAGTCACATTAGTGGTTGTTGATCTTTGCCTTCATTTGTTTCACTCTGCTCAAAATATTTCTGAATGGAATTGGACAGGGGAAGCATTTGTGTTCGATGGAATGTATCAAAACAACATATACATAAATACAATAATGTTCCAATTAACTATTCAAGGTAAAGCTATCCTATAAGGAAAATCAATACAAATTCAAGTTAGTGGAGAAAGACGCCAATTAAAAGATTTAAATGAGAAAGGCAGCAACCTAAAGATGAGTTTATTATTTCCCGTGACATGAGGTGCCAAATAACGGTGATCAAGTGACTCACTGAAAAAAAATATTTAGGAGCAATCTAATTTACAATCACACGATGATGGAGTTCTGCATCTGCCTCAGTTGTTGTCCTCAATCGATCTGGTTGCGAACGGTAACGGACGGTTGAGGTTGGATACGAGAATTGTTGTGTGGATCTTAATGGGTTGTTGACGTCGAGCTACCTGCGAGGGAAGTCACGGGATGGGAAACCGCCGTATGACCCTCCGGCGATCAAGTCAGTACCGTGGAATAAGAGCAGGGGAGCGGCGTATCAGAATGAGTTTGAGTTACCTGAGTCGTATGAAAAGAGGGATTTATATATGGTCGCATGGAGCGAGCCAATACGAGATTCTCCATGTTCGTTACGTCCCTGCGTTATGCCCCCGTCGATGGCGGGATCCGTCCATTAACGGCGGGATACGCTCATTAATGGAGGGACGTACCGACGTGGGACGCGGAACGTGGGGCGGTGGATATCTCGTTTTGGCGAAATACGCGGAGCCGTGGCAGGGGCGTTTGGGCCCCGCGCTCTTGGTTGGTCGGGAAAGCCGAGGAAGCTCAGCTCTGCAATAATTCGGAGACGAGCCGGAAGGCCGAGAAAGCTCAAATCGGTGGATAGCTTGGAGGCGAGCGAGGAAGCAGAGGAAGCTCAACTTTGTAACAACTCGGAGACGAGTAAGAAGGATGTGGAAGCTCGGTTGTAGGATTGCTCAGAGGTGGGCTGTTGGCTGATTGTTGGGCGAATATGGAAGGTACTCCGGGGAGGTCTCTAAAAGGTTGGATGCAACCTCGGAGACGAGGTACCGAGGAATGTTCTCAATGCATCATACTTATTTCAGCTCCGTAGCCCTCAGAAATCTAACGGGCTTACGTGGATGACATCCGCTACGTGTCGTGATCTGTGAAATTCCCACTTGTGAGTATAGCATCATCACACGGGTATTTAACATGAGTTAAAACCATTTAATGACAACATAAATGATTGCTACACATGTAATCAACAAACTAACTAATTCATGCATCCATGCAATGGTTGACAACGGGCATGAACAAATCCGGCCAGGGTTCCTATTCGATTAAATTGAATTTGCGATTGATTGATTAAATCCAATTATTTAAGACATGAGTATTTAACAAAACTCCGTCATCGATTCTTGCAACAAACTAAAGACAAAGAATGGTGCTAGGTATCATGCATTTTCATCACGCGACAGTTCCCAGAGCTAATAAAGAACAAAATCCCAAAAATAATCGAAACCCTAACCCTAGATACACAAAACACGAACAATTGCGGAGATTTCGGAGCTCCATTCTCTGCGTCGCAAATGATCTTCAGCATCGAAGAGAATTTCGAGGAGGTCATCTGATCTCGCCGATGAGCCGGCTGGCACGTGACAGCTTCTCCATCTCCATCACCACTTGGGGTAGTGCATTCTCCGTTGCGGTCTTCGAACCCGGTCGGCGCCTGCTCCGCCGGTGGCGGCAAGGCCGCATCTTCCTTCTGATCTCCGCTGAGGAGTTCTGTTTTCGCTGCTTGATTTTTTGAGAATGAAACGGGTTCGGTTAAGTTTCGTTCATTTCAAATTCGAACCCACTGCGCGAAAAGTGTCAAATAAGATCCAACTAATTTATTTTTGCAACAACCCTGGCTAGCTCAAGGAATATATTATAAGTCATAGCAACGTAGATTATTAGCACTCAAGATCCTAATTTTAGTCTCGATCTTGATTAGACTACCATTCATAATCACGTTAAAGTGTTAAAATGAGAGAAGTCGGATGCTGGAAGTCGATGTGTAAATAGGAAGGGTGTTGTATGAGTCGCTTTGTTGCAATGAAATTTTGATAGTAAAATAACTCGGGTACAAGGGCCCAAGGCCTGCCCAACCCATTTTGGAAGTGTATCATCAAAACCTAGATATATTCCTTTTCGAAACTGTTTCCAAGGCTCATATTGATGTTGCAGTGTTTTTTTTCACTATATGCAGCCCACTAATAAAATAATATAGAGAGAGAGTAATGGAGGAAAGAGGCCATAGGGGGGAATTTCCTTCTATGGCGTCGAAAAAGTACATCCTCCCTTATTTTTTCCGACGATCGGTATCCATCATCTTCATGGTTACCATCTAAGATTTGGGCATGCCAAATTTCATGCGATTCTAAAACCTTTTTCACCGTTGATTTAGTTGGTTCAAAATTAACGGTTACCGACAACAACACTTTTTACATTGCTAAATCAACGGTAAAAAAGTTGTAGAATCACAAGAAATTTGGTATACCCACATCTTAGATGGTAACGATGAAGATGATGGGTGCCGATCGTCGGAAAACACGATAGAGATTGTATTTTTTCGACGCCATAAGAGGAAATTCCCTCATATGGCCTTTTTCCTCCATTATTCCCATGTATGTGTGTGTGTGTGTATAGAGAGAGGAATAGGTATATGAGATGTGACCTCTCTTTTAAAAAGGCCTTGTCTCAAACACACATATCCTCCATGTTTTTCACCCATCCAATTCGGTCATCTTGGTATACGTATCATGAAACTTTTATGTATAAAAAATCTCTGAGATTTGAACACCTCTAACATGTTCATTAAGCACATAGAAAAATCAACGGCTTATCGGTATTAGAAAAACGCAGTCTGTTGATGGATAGGTTAGAGATTATCATATCTTGAGATTTGTATACAGAGGTTTCATGATACGTAGAACAATATGACCGGTTTGGATCGGTGAAATACATAGGGGCAGCCGTGTTTTGGGAGGGGATCCCTTTTGAAAAAAAGGGCACCACCTCATACCACTTTTTCTGCATGTGTATGTGTCTATATATATATATATATATATATATATATATATATATATATATATATAAGGAAAGTGTTTATGAGCTGGCACCTCATTCTAAGAAACGAAGTGCCGCCTCAAAATTTCATATGTTTTCTATAAATTTTATATGTTTTCGATAACATTTGCTTATCAATTTGGCCTTGTAAAATGTATTGTCGAAAAACCGTTCATTTTGCAACCATCTGATGTGAGGGTAAAATTTATCGAAAACGTATGAAATTTGCTAGATTTATGATCTACATCGTGGAAAACAAGTTGAACGGTGCTGATTATGAGAAAATGTGGTGTAAAGTCAAATTTTGAGGCGGCACCTCTTTTCTTAGAATGAGGTGCCACCTCATAAACACTTTCCTATATGTGTGTGTGTGTGTGTGTGTGTGTGTGTGAGTGTAGCACAAAGTGGCACCATAGGAATTTCCTACATTAACGGGACACAAGGATCATACTATTCATTAATCCATGAGCATATTTACAAATCCAATACGCGTCAGTATTGGAGTAAGAAAAGGCGAAGTGATATAGATCATCAATGAATAGTAAGTCACCATTTATCCCATCACGACAAGAAATTCCTACAGTGACACCGTATACTTCGCATCCTCTTTATATATACTTTGTGATAACCTTCATATCCTATTGTATATATACACCCACAATGTGTCATAACACATGAATCATTGTATTATAAAGTGTTCAATCGCTTCAGCGGTGTGTAAAAAATCAGAATTTCCCTTCAAAATAATACTATTAAAATAAATAATTCCCAAAATGATCTGAGCCCAAACTAATTCCCAAAATAAACCTCACTACAGCCAAAATAGTATTATTAAAAAAATAATTTTGTTAAGGTTTTTTTTATTTTGATTATGATTTTGTTGAAATTGTAACAAAATCGACAAAGAGTGAATGAAAAATCTCATCTTTTTTTGAGAAAAAAATATACTTAGTTAGTATATAGATTTCTATTATGTTTTGTTCTATATATTTTCCAAATCAAATATAGATTTCTAAAAAAAATCATAATACATTTCTATATGCTAACTAAATTTATTCTATTTTAAAAAAACCATCAAATTTTTTCATGCGCTCTCTGTCAATTTTGTTATAATTTGAACAAAATTAAAATATAAATCTAAAACAACCTTAACAAAATCAAAATCAATATCTTAGCAGACATATAGGAAATCAATATCACTAAAAGAAAACACTATTGGCAATAGTGTTTTCACTTTGAGGAAAACGATATTGCTAACAACGTTTTCATCATAAGAAAAACGTTAAGACCGTTCCTATGTGACTATACGGAAGTCTATTCTTGAAATTAGTTTGGGTTCAGTATCATCTTGGGAATTGTTTATTTTAATAGTATTATTTTAGGAAAAAATTCAAAGAATCGTACTAGCACCAATGAGCATTGCTTTCTAATTTGTAGTGTCTTTGTTATCATTTCCGCTAAATACATTTTAAAGAATCGTACTACATCTTGTGGATTATGATCTATGATGGTAGATGTAAGTAGATGTTGGGAGTGTCCCAAATCCAGGTACATTAACACCATACTAAAGGGGTTTAGTATGGAGGATTCTAAGCGTGGTGGTTCGCCCACTTACCCATGAATCACTCTCTCCAAAAAGATGTCTTCCATGACTGATTTGGAGAGAGCTCACGTGCAAGAGATACCCTATGCTTCGGTGGTAGGCTCTATCATGTATGCGATGTTATGTACCAGACCAGATGTAGCTAACTCGCTAGATGTAGTGATCAGGAATCAATTGGATCTTGGGAGAATCACTGGACAGCTGTGAAGGACATTCTTAAGTACTTGATAAGCACTAAAGACATGTTCTTGGTTTTTGGTAACGGTGAAATCCAGTGGGAGTCCTTTGCCGATTCGTGGTTCCATAGTGATAAGGTCGACTGAGAGTCAGTCATACGCTTTGTCTTTACCCTTAGTGGAGGGACGGTATGTTGGAAGAGTAGCTAGATACCATGGCAAACTTGACGATAAAGGCTGAATACATCGCTACCAACGATCCTGCCAAAGTAGCTGTCTGGATATTTCTTGTTCATGAGATGAACAAGATTCCTACCATTGAGTGTCCAATAACTGTTATTGTGACAACAATGGAGTTGTGGATTTGGCCTAGGAACACAGGTCCCATCAGCATTCCAAATATATTCTGAGGCAGTATCACCTGATCAGGGAGATGGTTGATCTCCAAGGGATCAAGGATAGGGGAGTTGACGCGAATGATGACACGACGGATCCACTCACAAAGGCCTTTTTCCTATAGAGACTTTTATATTGGGCGTTGAGTATGAGATACTACAACAAATGGCCTCAGTGCAAGTGGAAGATTGTTAGTTATATATATGCCCTAGAGGCCATTATTGTACATATATATTGTATATTATAGTGGATGCTTGGACATATATAGGGAGAAATTTCTTGCTCGACATGATAATATGCTATCTGGTTGCTCTTTTTCTTAACATGTACACTTATTGTCTCTCTATTACATGTTGATAAAGGCTTTAGGATAAATACTTGACCATCGGGATTATGATGCAGATCATACCAGTGGGACAAAGGAAGTCGGTAAGTACATCCTTCAATTGTTCCTAGTTGTGGGAGTATCGAGACGGGGCATCGATATTCCAGAGTAGACTAGCGTATACGCTTCTTGAATCATATGATGGGCGATGTCACGCCCCGCTTCCCAGAGTGCGCTAAGATCGGCACGTGACAGAGCCAACCATGCTACCTGTAGATAGGAAACATCCCTTCATAGTCACATTACGGCTGTCTAGAGATATCAAGAACAGTAGAAATAAAATAAACTATCTAGTACATGTCCATGAGCCAGAATAAACGAGTCAAGAAATAATATGCGGAAGCAATGAATCCAATAAACAATAACATCTGGAAAGTATGGAAATAACTAAACTAACTGGATACTAACAGGATCCTCACTGCTCGTCCTGACGGCGGAAATACTTCTTCTCAGCCTGCGACAAAGGTAGGGGATCTGGGCCATGCAAAACCCAGACGTCAGTGCGTCATAATATCAACAATAATATAATCAGGGGGTAGCAATACATGCATGCACGAGTATGAACAGTAATAAAAGTAGAACAGTAACAAGTCAAGTAAACCGTAACATGAATATAAATCAGTGGACAGGATATAAACAGGTGAAGTGCAGTGAGTAGTCTAAACTGTGCTATGGGGTTATCTACTCTAAAGTTATTCGAAATCAATTAATGTAATCCTCATCGTAACCCATCAGTCTATACCCCGTTCATTCCCTACGGGACCACGGTACAATATATAATAGACTGTGAGTCTATGTCCCGTTCATACCCTATGGGACCACGGTATAGGATGTAATAGCCCTTTGAGTTACGTTTGGATACATTCTTGATTTCCCCATACCCCAAGTTATGTGTGTAAGTCATGTATTGATAAATCCGAGACTAATGCCAACACAAGATCAAGCAGGAACAAGTTTGTCTATACAGACAACAGGATATGTCCATCGGGACAACATGTCAGGATTGTCGGCATTAGAAACAGAATCAGGTAACATGTCAAGTAATGATATATCAGGTCATGTCAGGTAGTGCGCAGGTATCAAGCGGGTGCTCATAATCAAACTGTAGCAAGTATTGAATCAGGGTGAAAGTAGGGATGTACAATAAAAGGATGGATGCACAAATATTTATCAGGGATTATATCATGACTATGTATGATGCACAAGATCAAGTATGGGATACTAATGTAACAGTAAAATGAAATAATATGGTCTCGGCGTGCAACTAGATATGTAATAAACCTTACGGATACAGACGGATACTATAAAACTGTAAATCGGTAAATTTGCTGAATATTAAAACACAAGCACTATTATTTATTAAATAGATATTGATATAATAATATTAACATGGATAACATATTCAAACCGATTAATAACTATAAAAGTGGTATTGATTAACGATGCACAAAAAAGTTCCGTTCAGAAATTCAGCATCACCCTGATTTGTAAAATAGCTTAAAAATAACAAACGTTCTCCAAAAGGGACGTTTTTTTATACCAAAACAAAGATAATTTAATAAGGTTTTAATTTTTATAAGTTGAAGTATCTCAGGATATTCCTACAAAAATCTATGAACATTCGAAATTGAAAGTTTGCTGCTGGAATTTCCCTGGACAACAGTTTAGAGATATTTTCATTTGCATTTTATGTTATTTAAATAATTTATTTTGCAAGTAAATATTTCATAGAGTTATATTATTCTGAATTAGCTTCGTAACGAACTAAAGAACGTATACTAATGATTTTTCTATGATTTAAAATGAATTTTATAAGGTAAGGTGTACAGTAAATTTCAGATTTGTCGTATCTGTTTTGCAACAACGTTTTATGTGTAAACTATAATATTTTCAAACTATATTTTGTATAACATTATAAAATGCAGATTATAAACTAATTAAAGATAATAATAATAAGAAATATTACGACGATATATATTTTTATACATATATTTATAGCATGTCGCAAGTTGTAAACTTCCATACATTTTATATTATAAAACTGATTAACGTTAAATAATTACGGTGTATAGATTATATAGATATAGCTGTATGATGATGATGATGATGATACAGAAACATATAAATAAATTACATAAAGTATAGCATGTAGCAAGTTATAAACTTTCCTCGATAGAATCACGCGATGGATACGCATGGCACGTCCGACGTCGGTAAATCATCGCAACGCACACGCGGCACACGGGACGGGTCCAGGCAAGGCAAGAGGGTGATCACGCAGGCAAGGTACGTTCACTGGATCACTCGGATCGCCAGCGACGAGCACGGCTCCGGCAGTGATCATCGGAATTAAGAAACAAGATTAAGAAAAAGAAAGAAGAAAGAAGAAAGAAGAAGAAGAAGTAAGAAGAAGATACTGTGTATTAAATAAGGAAAGAAAAAAAATAAATAAAATATATATAAATAAATATGCAGGGGAGAGAGAGAGAAAGGGGTTGTTAGTCTGTTAAGAAATTAGTTTAGATTTAAATTTAAAAAATCTTTTATTAGTTAACTAAATTTTAATTTGTATCAGTTTATTAAATTAATATTATATAAATAAAATTTGATATTCTGGCAAATACAAACATGGTCCATAATATACCCGGTCGGGTCTAAAATTCAGTTTTAAAATACGAAAAATATACATGTCGACCAAAACTAAAATTAGATATCTGGTTAACGAAAATGCATATCCCCAAGAACGGATGCACGTACGTACGCGTAGCCATCCAAATAAGTCCGTTTTACTAAACGAGACGAGAACAAGATGCGCGGATACTACCACAGAGTTAGGGGTATCACGCAGGCCATGCAATGTATTTTTAAAATATTTTATGTGACTTAAAATATTATATTGTAAAAATGCAAATGCCAGTATGCAATATACATGAAAGTGCACAAGTTTAAGTAACAAGACAAGATAAATCATAAACATGAACCAAGACAGGTTTCAAGCAAGCGGGTCGGGTTGGATGCAAATACAAATGTCAAATACACTATTCGCACCCAAAACACAATAAATCAGGAAAATACCATAAATAAAGAAATACTTGACTAGAACTGGTATAAATGAACTAGGATGTTACATTATACCCAACTACAAAAAATAATTTCGTCCTCCAAATTCCAGGAACAAGAAAAGATAAACAAACATAAATCTACAAGAATAGGTGTGGAAACTTCTGTCGAATCTCGTCTTCACGTTTCCAAGTCGATTCTCCGTGCGAGCGATTCCCCCAAGAAACAAGTACGAGAGAGATAACCTTATTCTTAAGGAGCTTTTCTCTTCGATCAACGATCGACATCGGTCGTTCCTCAAAGGTCAAATCCTCTATTACAGTCAGCTCCGAATGATCCAGCATGTGTGTTTCATCTCGAACATACTTACGGAGTTGAGATACATGAAACACGTCATGAACATTCGCCAAAGATTGTGGTAAAGCCAATCGATAAGCCACTTCTCCAACATGATCCAAAATCTCGAAAGGCCCCACGAATCGAGGACTAAGCTTGCCTCAACTCCCAAAACGAATCACTCCTTTAGTAGGTGATATCTTCAAGAATACCAGATCACCAACAGCAAACTCTAGAGGTCTTCTCGATGTGTCGGCCTAACTCTTCTGTCGATCTTGTGCTGCCTTCATGTGATTTCGGATGGTATTAACCTTCTCAACTGTTTGCACGATCAAATCCGGTCCCAACAATTTTCGTTCTCCACAATCTTAAGATCAAGATCGCAGTCAGCCATCAGCTCCAACCATCTACGCTGTCTCATATTAAGCTCTTTCTGTGTGAACACATACTTTAGGCTTTTGTGATTGGTGAATACTTCGACCCTTTCGCCCAATAAGTAGCGTCTCCAAATCTTCAAAGCGAAAATTACAGCTGCTATCTCCAAATCATGAGTTGGGTAATTCTTCTCATGGGTCTTCAACTGTCTCGATGCGTAAGCTATAACTTTTCCATGCTGCATCAAAACACATCCCAAACCTTTCCCAGATGCGTCGCTGTGAATCACCAATCCTCCAGAACCGTCTGGTATGGTCAAAATAGGAGCGGTTATCAATTTTTGCTTCAACGCCTCAAAAGCTGACGCACATTTATTCGTCTATACGAACGGTACTACCTTCCGCGTAAGCTTGGTCAAAGGTTCAGCCAAACGAGCAAAATTCTCCACGAATCTTCTGTAATATCCGGCAAGTCCAAGAAAACTTCTGATCTCTGCTACGTTCTTCGGAATCGGCCAATTTTGAACTGCTGCAATCTTTTCAGGGTCAACGGCGATTCCATCTCCGGATACAACATGCCCCAAAAACTTCACTTCTTCAAGCCAAAACTCGCACTTGCTCATCTTTGCATACAATCTTTCTTGCCTCAATGTCTGCACTGCGATCTTCAAATGTTCTGCATGCTCTTCAAGGCCCCTCGAATACACCAAAATATCATCAATAAACACCACAATAAACTGGTCCAAGAACGGTGAAAAGATTCGGTTCATCAAGTCCATAAATATCGCCGGTGCATTCGTAACTCCGAATGGCATCACTAAATACTCGTAATGTCCATACTGAGTTCGGAACGCAGTATTGCAAATATCCTCTGATTTAACTCGGACCTGATGATATCCGGATCGCAAATCCAGTTTCGAGAATACCCTCGCGCCACTAAGCTGCTCGAACAATTCTCTAATGCGAGGGATCGGGTACTTGTTCTTAATAGTCACCCGGTTTAATTCTCGATAATCGATGCACATCCTCCTTGTGCCATCTTTCTTCTTGACTAGAAGAACTGGAGCTCCCCAAGGTGAATTGCTGCTGCGAATCCAACCCTTCTCAAGCAATTCGGTAACCTGCTTCTTGACTTCTTTCAACTCTACTGGTGCCATCGGATAATACGCCTTTGAGATTGGCGCTGCACCAGGAACAAGATCGATCGCGAACTCCACATCTCGTTTTGGCGGTAAACCCGAGATGTCCTCAAACACAACCATGAACTCTCGAACTACAGCTGGCGCTTTCTCCTTATCAACTTCTATCGACGAAAGAACACTGTTTGTCGGCCTAGTCCTAAACTCGACTGACCCGACAGAACTGCTTCCTCCAGCGAAAACAAACTTCGGATGTCCGGGAATCTGGAAAATCAATTTCTTTCCCTACAATCAATGTGAGCGTGGAAAGTGCCGAGAAAATCCATTCCCAAGGCAACATCATAACTGCCGGTATCGATCACCAAGAAATCTGCAAAACATGAACTGGTAAGCAATGAAACTAAGAGAACCAAAGAAATTTCACGACCATGAATCAAGGAAATGAATCAAGACCAGGACTCCAAGTTACTTAAATATAGTGCCGCATTGTAACCATGCTGCAGTTCATAGTTACAATCACATAACTCCGTTCAAGTCGCCCACATCCTAGTATTAGAATCAAAGGAACATGGAGAAACAATAGGGAACCAAAAGGTTTCAAACCGAGATGCAAAGTTGTTTGCATATCGTCAAGACAAGGGTCAAGAGAAAGATATGATTCAAGAATCACGATAACAATGTGGCAGGACATGTTCCTAATTACGGGTTTCCTGCTTTGTGTATTGGGTTCAATACCCAACTACAAAAGAATCAACCCGATAACCTAAATCCTATGGCTCTGATACCAAACAAACCCTGTCACGCCCCGCTTCCTAGAGTGCGCTAAAATCGGCACGTGACAGAGCCAACCATGCTATCTGTGGATAGGAAACATCCCTCCACAGTCACATTACGGCTGTCTAGAGATATCAAGAACAGTAGAAATAAAATAAACTATCTAGTATATGTCCATGAGCCAGAATAAACGAGTCAAGAAATAATATGCGGAAGCAATGAATCCAATAAACAGTAACATCTGGAAAGTACGGAAATAACTAAACTAACTGGATACTAACAGGATCCTCACTGCTCGGCCTGACGGCAGAAATACTTCTGCTAAGCCTGCGACAAAGGTAGAGGATCTGGGCCATGCAAAACCCAAACGTCAGTGCGTCATAATATCAACAATAATATAATCAGAGGGTAGCAATACATGCAGGCACGAGTATGAACAGTAATAAAAGTATAACAGTAACAAGTCATAAGTAAACCGTAACATGGATATAGATCAGTGGACATGATATAAACAGGTGAAGTGCAGTGAGTAGTCTAAACTGTGCTATGGGGTTATCTACTCTAAAGTTATTCGAAATCAATTAATGTAATCCTCATCGTAACCCATCGGTCTATGTCCCATTCATTCCCTACGGGACCACGGTACAATATATAATAGACTGTGAGTCTATGTCCCATTCATACCCCACGGGACCACGGTACAGGATATAATAGTCCTTTGAGTTACATTCGGATACATTCTTGATTTCCCCATACCCCTTAATTATGTGTGTAAGTCAGGTATTGATAAATCTGAGAATAATGCCAACACAAGATCAAGCAGGAACAGGTTTGTCTATACAGACAACAGGATATGTTCATCAGGACAACATGTCAGGATTGTCGGCATTAGAAACAGGATCAGGTAATATGTCAAGTAATGATATATCAGATCATGTCAGGTAGTGCACAGGTATCTAGCGGGTGCTCATAATCAAACTGTTGCAAGTATTGAATCGGGGTGAAAGTACGGATGTACAATAAAAGCATGGATGCACAAATATTTATCAGGGATTACATCATGACTATGTAGGATGCACAAGATCAAGTATGGGATACTAATGTAACAGTAAAATGAAATAATATGGTCTCGGCGTGCAACTAGATATGTAATAAACAGTACGGATACAGACGGATACTATAAAACTGTAAATCGGTAAAATTTGCTGAATATTAAAACACAAGCACTATTATTTATCAAATATATATTTATATAATAATATTAACATGGATAACATATTCAAACCGATTAATAACTATAAAAGTGGTATTGATTAACCATGCACAAGAAAGTTCCTTTCAGAAATTCAGCGTCACCCTGATTTGTAAAATAGCTTAAAAATAACAAACGTTCTCCAAAAGGGATGTTTTTTTATACCAAAACAAAGATAATTTAATAAGGTTTTAATTTTTATAAGTTGAAGTATCTCAGGATATTCCTACAAAAATCTATGAACATTCGAAATTGAAAGTTTGTTGCTGGAATTTTCCTGGACAACAGTTTAGAGATATTTTCATTTGCATTTTACATTATTTAAACAATTTATTTTGCAAGTAAATATTTCATAGAGTTATAGTATTCTGAGTTAGCTTCGTAAGGAACTAAAGAACGTATACTAATGATTTTTCTATGATTTAAAATGAATTTTATAAGGTAAGGTGTACAGTAAATTTCAGATTTGTCGTATCCGCTTTGCAACGACGTTTCATGTGTAAACTATAATATTTTCAAACTATATTTTGTATAACATTATAAAATGCAGATTATAAACTAATTAAAGATAATAATAAGAAATATTACGACGATATATATTTTTATAGATATATTTATAGCATATCGCAAGTTGTAAACTTTCATACATTTTATATTATAAAACCGATTAACGTTAAATAATTACGGTATATAAATTATATAGATATTGCTGTATAATGATGATGATGATGATACAGAAACATATAAATAAATTACATAAAGCATAGCATGTAGCAAGTTGTAAACTTGCCTCGATCGAATCACGCGACGGATATGCACGGCCCGTCCGACGTCGGTAAATCGTCGCAACGCATACGCGGCACACGGGACGGGTCCAGGCAAGGCAAGAGTGTGATCACGCAGGCAAGATACGTTCACTGGATCACTCGGATCATCAGCGATGAGCACGGCTCCGGCGGTGATCATCAGAATTAAGAAACAAGATTAAGAAAAAGAAAGAAGAAAGAAGAAGAAGTAAGAAGGAGATGCTGTGTATTAAATAAGGAAAGAAAAAATAAATAAATAAAATATATATAAATATATATATGCAGAGGAGAGAGAGAGAAAGGGGTTGTTAGTCTGTTAAGAAATTAGTTTAGATTTAAATTTAAAAAATCTTTTATTAGTTAACTAAATTTTAATTTGTATCAGTTTAAAAAATTAATATTATATAAATAAAATTTGATATTTTGGCAAATACAAACATAGTCCAAAATATGCCCGGTCGGGTTTAAAATTCAGTTTTAAAATACAAAAAAATATATATGTCGACCAAAACTAAAATTAGATATCCGGTTAACGAAAATGCATACCCCCAAGAACGGATGCACGTACGTGCGCGTAGCCATCCAAACAAGTCCGTTTTACTGAACGAGACGAGAACAAGATGCGCGGATACTACCACAGAGTTAGGGGTATCACGTAGGCCATGCAATGTATTTTTAAAATATTTTACGTGACTTAAAATATTATATTGTAAAAATGCAAATGCCAGTATGCAGTATACATGAAAGTGCACAAGTTTAAGTAACAAGTCAGGATAAATCATAAATATGAACCAAGACAGGTTTCAAGTAAGCGGGTCGGGTCGGATGCAAATACAAATATCAAATACACTATTCGCACCCAAAACACAATAAATCAGGAAAATACCATAAATAAAGACATACTTGACTAGAACTGGTATAAATGAACTAGGGTGTTACAGGCGATGAATAATCCCACATCCATTGGAGTTTGACATCAAAGATGGTGTACGGGTGCTCAGTGGAGACTGGGTACACTGAACAGGACTCGCCGATAACTCCTAGATGGTATTATACATCACGTCAGATAGCAGTTCTCTGGTGACACTGGTACAGGTTAGTCTGTCGACCCGAGATCGTCATAGAGTCTTGTGTGATTCCCACTGTGCTTTGATTTCCACCTTACCACGTTCAAGAGATCATGCAAAAATGGTGGTTTTTGGGTATGGTCCCAAGTCACAT
Organism: Agapanthus africanus; assembly: GCA_030015575.1. NCBI lineage: Eukaryota > Viridiplantae > Streptophyta > Magnoliopsida > Asparagales > Amaryllidaceae > Agapanthus > Agapanthus africanus. Next base: position 17,020,918 of record JASDDO010000014.1, read on the forward strand.
AGAGGCAACTGTAGAGCCTAGCTAGAGCCTTAGGCGATAAACGAAACTTGTTAACATCTTAACTAAAGGAGAGATGCTACAACCTTTGTAGGTCCGATTCTCCACTTCCTTAGCTCCTCGTAAGCTTCCTCTCGCTGTCCATCTCGAATCCCGGACTCAATCGTCGGCTTCATCGGAGAAATGGGCGGGCTAGGTCGTCGGCTTCATGCCGAAGATGATCTACGTCGAGGTATCGCAAGTTCAAGCTCCAACTTCTAATGAGGTCTCACAAGGCATCAACCATGCCAATTTTAAATTTTATGAGTGCCGAGAAACCCTAATACGGATCGTCGACTAGAATTTTAGGCGATAAACGAAACTAGTTAACATCTTAACTAAAGGAGAGAGGCTACAACCTTTGTAGATCCGATTCTCCACTTCCTTAGCTCCTCGTAGGCTTCCTCTCGTTGTCCATCTCGAATCCCGGACTCAATCGTCGGCTTCATCGGAGAAATGGGCGGGCTAGGTCGTCGGCTTCATGCCGAAGATGATCTACGTCGAGGTATCGCAAGTTCAAGCTCCAACTTCACCAAGTTGTGAAACTTGTGAAGAAAACACCCAAAACCACTTGGCAAGAGGTAGAGGATGAAGAAATAGGAGGTGGATTGACTTTAGAATTGGATTTCTCACTCTTTTGCTCAAAGTGCCATTAATGGTGGCAAGCTTTTTCTTGAAGAAGAAGAAGATGATGAAGATAGAAATATTATGATAAGTTAATGAAATGAAAAAGAAAATGAATACTTATCATAATGTGAACCATGGTTAGGTGTAGAGAATTGACTAAGGTTAGATGAATGGTTAGGGTTAAGCATGAAGACAAAGTGGTCACTTTGGTCAAAGCTTCATGAAGCTTCAATAAGCTTCAAGAATGAAAGCAACCCTTTTGTTTTCTTTTGCCATTTCTTTTTAATCCAAATTAAAAAGAAAAAGGAATGAATAAATAAAAACCCTAACCACTTTCTTAACCAAGGTTTAATTCTTTACACTTAACCAAATAAGCAAGTATCATCAAACATGATACAAACATGTGCACAAAAGTATATCACATATACATCTTGCACATCAAGTGAGAAAATCCATTTAAAGTGAACCAATACTAGTTAATGCAAAATAATATATCACATATATAATTATACATTAAATCATTAAATCAACATTTGATTCAATGATCCGGTCATGTCGCACATAACCGACTAGTATCCAATGTATCGATTTATCGAATCAATGATTCGATAACTAGGTCATATCGCATACAACCAATCAAAACATTCATCGCGAGAATGAAATGCGGTATCACATACACGCATTATTCTCGGTCCCGCACATATCTCATATGCGCTCCTATTTCGTTTCGCTTGAGCCAGGAAACCTCTGTGTAGGACTCTAAAGACTCGTCAATACGCCGGTAGCAGATGATGATCATATCAAGCACCCACAAGCTGCAAGCGGTCTGCTAAACGTAACGGCCACCCGGGTATTAAGCGATCAGAAGATCGACGAGCTAGCCCGCTCACACTCCTGTGAATCCAACCAGTAACACTTACCGTACAGTCCGGTCTGTTCGTCTGATATGTCGCATATCAAGTCTAGGGGTGGTAAACGTCAGACCCCAGTAACCGATAAGTTGTGCCGATATGAGGCTCATAACGGGTCGAGAAACTACTGGTAACACTTACCAGCAAATCTCTGATCAGCCCTGGCCAGGGACTTCCCTGTTACGGCCAATCGAGCACAGCGCAACATCAACCCCCAATACCGGGAGAGACGAAACCCCTCCTATCGCTCATTGCCTCCATGCGACTCGGGACTGTGCCCAAAGACCACCGTTTTGCACGCCCTCATGGACGTGGTAAGGTGGAGATCAAAGCACAGTGGGAATCACACAAGACTCTATGACGATCTCGGGTCTACAGACTAACCTGCACAAGTGTTACCTGAGACTGCCATCTGACGTGAGGTATAATACCATCTGGGAGTTCTCGGCAAGTCCGTCCAGTGTACCCAGTCTTCACTGAGCACCCGTATACCATCTCTGATGTCAAACACCAATGGATATGGGATCATCCATCGCCCATCTCATGGGTCGAGAAGCGTATACACTAGTCTACTCTGGTATATCGATGCCCCGTCTCGATACACCCACGACTAGGGACCTTGAAGGATGTGCCTATGGACTACCATGTCCCCACTAGTATGATCTACATCATAGTCCAGGCAGTCAAGTACACATCCTAAGGGCTTTACCAACATGTAACTATAAGACAGTTTAAAGAGACTAGTGTACATGTTAAGATAAAGAGAAACCAGATAGCATACTATCATTTCGAGCAAGAAAGTCATCTCTATATATGTCCAAGCATCCAATATAATATACATCATCTGTACAATACTGGCCTCTAGGGTATACATACAACTAACAGCAATGAGCGATAGGAGGGGATTTCGTCTCTCCCAGTATTGGGGGTTGATGTTACGCTATGCTCGATTGGCCATAACAGGAAATCCCTGGTCAGGATTGCTGAGATTTACTGGTAAGTGTTATCAGTAGTTTCTCGAACCGTTATGGGCCTCACATCGGCATGACTTATCAGGCTATTGGGGTCTGACGTTTACCACCCCCAGGCTGTGATATGCGACATATCAGAGGAAAAGACCGTACTGTACGGTAGTGTTACTTATTGGATTCGTAGGAGTATGAGTAGGCTTGCTTGTTGATCTTCTGATCGCTCAATACCCAGGTGGCCGTTCCGTTTAGCAGACCACTGACGGCTTATGGGTGACTGATATGATCACCATATACTGCCGGCGTATTGACGAGTCTTTAGAGTCTTACACAGTGGTTTCCTGGCTCAGGCGAAACAAAGTAGAAGCATATATGTGATATGTGCGGAACCGAGATTAATACGAGTATGTGATACCGTATTCTATTCTTACGATATCGGTCGGTTATATGTGATATAGCCGGGTTATCGGGTCAAGTGTTGATTCGATAAGTTGATACAAATGATATTAGTCAGTTGTATGTGATATAGCCGGATTATTAAATCAAGTGTTTATTTAATAATTTAATGTATAATTTTATATTTGATATATTAATTTACATTAACTAATATTAGCTCACTTAAGCATTTCTTTTTCTCACTTGTGTGCACTTAATATATATGTGATATATATTATCGTGTCATGCTAGTTGCAACATGCTACATGGATGTATAAGACTTACACCATGCTTAACATAATGATGGGTTTTATTTATGTAAAGTAAATCAAAATTGGATGGAAATTAGTCACATGGTTGAAACTTGTGGAAGCTTGTGGAACCATTGGCTTAGTTCACTAATTTTGTTTTACTTGAGATATTTATTAACCCAACCATTAAGATTAGCCATGGTTTAGTTTCTACATGAGTTAGTATATGATATTAACTCACCCATGGTTTCCATTCTACACTTGACTTTTTCCATGGTTGCTTTTCTTCATCTCCTTCCTCAAGCTCTCTAGTTTTTTGGGAGGTGAAGAAAATTAGTGAGAAAAATATTTCTAAAGTGAGCAAAATTCCTAGTTCATCAACCTACACTAGATTAGCCATTTAGTTTAGATTGTTTGCTTCACAATTAGTGAAGAGGTAGCTTGAGTTAGTGTCTTCTCAACGTAGATCATCTTCGGCCTCAAAGACTTCAAGCAAGCTTGTTCCTTTCATCTTGTAGAGCCTTTCTAGAGTCCGAGAGTTCACTACTTGGAGCGAAGGGACTACTACACGGAGCTATTGAAGTGAAGGACCGGTCTACAAAGGTTATATTTCTTGTCCACTTAGATGTAAAGATATTTACATGCATATTTCGTCTAATTCTCTAGTTAAGATTCTAGTTTAGGGTTCTTTAGCGCGCCATCTGATGTAGGGTAAGTGTGTCGCCTCAAAATTTCAAATGTTTTCAATAAATTTTATATGTTTTCGATAACATTTGCTCATCAATTTGTCTTTGTAAAATGTTGTATTGTTGGAAAACCGATCATTTTGCAACCATCTGATGTAGGGTAAATTTTATCGAAAACATATGAAATTTGGTAGATTTAAGATCTACATCGTGGAAAACAAGTTGAACGGTGCCGATTATAAGAAAATGTGGTGTAAAGTCAATTTTTGAGGCGGCACCTCGTTTCTTAGAATGAGGTTCCACCTCAATGTAACACCCTAGTTCATTTATACCAATTCCAGTTCTCATATTTCTTTATTCGTGGTATTTTCTTGATTTATCGTATTTTGGGTGCGAATGGTATTTTACATTTTACATTGCATTCGACCCGACCCGCTTGCTTGAAACTTGTTTGATTCATATTTATGATTCATCCTGACTTATTATGTAGACTTGTGCATTTTCAACTTTATCGCATACTGGCATTTTATCTGGCATGGCATCTTTTACCATATAACATTTTAAGTCATGTAAAATATTTTAAAAATACATTTCATAGCCTGCATGATACCCTTAATCCCGTGGTAGCATCCGCGCTCTTGGTATACGGACGTGTTTGGATGGCTATGCGCACGTACGTGCATCCTTTCTTGGGGGTATGCATTTTTGTTACCTGAGCATTTATTTTAAAATTTGGAAGTCTCATATATTTTTCGTATTTTAAAATTAAAATTTTAGACCCGACCCGGGAGTGTTTTGGACTAAATTTGTATTTACCAGAAAATCCAATTTTATTAAATTTAATATCTCTATTAAATTTAAAATTTTAACAGTCTAAATTTAGAAAACTAACTAATATTTTCTCCATTAAAATCCTAACTCATCACCCAACTAAAATCACCACGAGCCAATGAAATCATTCTTTCCTACGCTGGGCCCCACTAAAATCCCTCTCTTTCTTTCTCTTTCTCTCTCTCTCTCCCCGCAGCTCTCTCTCTCCCCGCATCGCAAGATCTCTTCTCTCCTCTCTCTTTCTCTCTCCCCCGAGTGAGGACAATTTTCTTTCTCCTCCCCTCTCTCTCTCCTCTCGCTCTTTTCCTATCTCTCTCGTCTCGCAACGCTTTCTCTCTCTTATCGCGGAAACTGTGCGCGATCCTGTCACCTCCCTCGTATCTCGTCACCTCCCTTCTCTCTATCTCCTTCTTCCTTTTTTTTTAAAAACCCGAGCTCATTTTCCCTCCTCGCCAACCCACCGTCGCCGAGCTCCTCTCCTCAAACCCTAACCCTAAAACTCCATCACCTCTTTACCCTCAACCAAGCCGCCTCCTCCTTGTAATCTCCTTCTTCTTCCTCCTCCTTCCCGAGCACTTCCTGCGACCCCTGCACACCCACAGAACCCATCGCCACCGATCACCTCCTCCTCTCGCCTCTACCTTCATCACCATCTCCTCCTCTCTATCTCCTTCTTCTCTCTTCTCCCCCTACACCAGATCCCTGCACCCAAAACCCCAGCCTACACAACACCCAAGCCAAAACCCTAACCTAACCCTAGCTTCTCAAACTCCCTCCACCGCCAACGACCACCTCTCCGCAACACCAGCATCTCCTTTCTGAAACCACAGATCATCTAAAACCCCAGTAAGCCAATCCTTTATCTCCTTTCTTCTTCTTCCTCCTCCTCTTCTTTCTTTTCTTTTCTTTTTCTGTTCTGTAATTTTTAATCTCTGTAGATCGCCGGAGCCGTGACGACGTCGACGATCCCGATGACCCAGCAAGCGTACCTAACTCGTATGATCACTTTGTGAGTTGTTTGGATCCGTTCCGTATACCGTGCGAGCGTCGCGACTTTTCCCGCCGACGTGTGACGTTCCGTATACCCGTTTCTTGATCCGTAGGCAAGTAAAACTTTCTACATACTATTTATATTATTTTATACTTATTTAAATGCATATTAAACCTGTAGTTTAAATCTAATACCACATGTTCCATTATATCATTTTAGACCTATAACTTGAAACATATCATGTTGCATTTTAGTTTACAATACATGGTACCCATGTCTATAATTAAATCACATAGTGCTTGGTTGCATAGCCCATAATACTATTTTAATTATTTATAACCTTTCGGACACTGTTTGCATCCATTTAGCCTATTATATATACAATTGCATCCATAGATCACTTGTTTAGATAATATTGTAAATTTAACATTCTATATTTGATAAAGTATATTTAATTAGTGTTGGAACCATAACCCTAACTCAAATCGATAACCGTGCATCCATATGTTTTAATCTGTACCTATTTGTATATCACACCACATTGTTCCATTTTTATTGTTCCATTAGTACCCCATACTTGTTTTGTATACCCATGTTTATTATAGTTTGATTATGAGCACCCGCGTGACAGTTGTGCACCCCTGACATGACTTGATATACCATTACTTGACACGACATGATACCGTGCACTTCTTGACATGATATGATACCTATATACTTCCTAACTTGACCTGATGTACCATGGCTTTACCTGTTACCTGATCTTATTACTAATGCCAACAAACTCGACCTGTTGTCCCTACGGACATTTCCTGTTGTCTATCCAGACAAACCTGTACCTGCTTGATCCTGTGTTGGCATTAGCTCCAGATTTATCAGTACCTGACTTGAATACATAACTTGGGGGTATGGGGAAATCAATGATGAAACCTGACTTCTAACCCGACAGTCCGATACCTTTACCGATCAGTCTTACGGGTTAGGCCAGCCCCGGAGTGATGCTGCTGACATCACTCGTCATTACCTACTACCCTTTACTGTCTTGCGGCACGTCTCGGATTCAGTCCGAGAGTCATAGACCGTGATCCCGGGCACGTGATCAGTCGAAAATATTGTATATTTTTACCGGCAATTTCCTCATCATTTGCATTCATATAGAAGTGTTCGGTATTCATATTTCACATATTAGAAAATCAGTCGTTAAATATCAGATTTCATGTGTTAGACTTTTAAACCGACACTTTAAGGGAAATTGACAGCATTTCATGGCATCGCATCATCTCTGTATTTGCGCAACACTTGTGTCGAGATTTGTGCAGGGAATTGCAAGAGCAAAGCCAAAAGAGCTGATAAAAAATACGCCAACTCAATGATTTCAGATCTGGTAGCAATTCAGAAGGAATTATACAAATCAATATATCCTAAAAAGGCCCAAGAATCGGCCCAAGCCTGTACCAGAAAGCCCAATCTCCAAGGCTCATAAAGCGCCGCGGATCCGCGGCGGGAGCCTGCTTGCGCCGCGGATCCGCCGCATTCTTGCCACGTCAGCAGTTGAATTTTAGGGCATAATTCCTCTCTCAGTCCCAGCAGCTCAGAATGAAATGTCAAATTCCAGAAGGACCTAGAAGCTACTACCAGATCAGCAAAGATCATTAAGCAAGGCTAATCCTAATTAAGCTCCTAACTAACCTCTTCTAGAAGCTCCCTCCTAACTAATCACATCTAGAAGCTTCTCCTCTAACTAACTTTTGGAGGGAAATTCAAATTTCCTTAACAAACTTTTGGAGGGAAACTTAAAATTTGAAATCCTAGATCTAGGGTTTGGATATCTATAAATAGAAGCCTAGACCTAGGGTTAAAGGCTATTTAATTTCATTCATTAGTTGTTAATCTTTTAGTTAGCTAGTTCATTCCCTCTTACATCATCTTCTTCCACAAGTCTAGTGACAAGGCTTGTGCGAAACCCTAACCCTAATTCCACTCCAAATTCAAGATCTTGAGTACCAAATCAAGCGAGAAGCCTTCAACCTTTTATGAGCCGAGCCGATCTTCAATCGGGCAAGTGATCCAAGCCGATCCGCGACTCACGGGGACGAGCGAAGCCAAATCGACGATCGAGTTCTTCCTCTTGTAGTTCTTGAGCGAATGTAATGAAATTATCGATATAAATAAAAGGTGAAATTCTTTAATCTTGCTTTCTTTTAATTCTTGCATCGTGATTAGATCTCAATTTGTAATTATTGTTCTTGTTGTGATGTTTGAGTAAAACTCCGCTCGTTAAGGAGTTGAGACGATTGTAGAATGATGATGTAACAAATCTTAATACGATTTTTAAGTCCTACGAGTTTTGTAAATCCTAGCAAGTTCAAGAATCGATGACCTAGTTTCGTCGCGATACTTTCTTGATTGTGATCGCTCGAAATTAGGGATCTACGATCGTGTCTTGAAATTACTAGAGGCTAGAATATGAATGATATCGATGAAAGAACAAGGGATAAGATGAAACCCTAATTTCACTAGAAATCCCTAATTCTTGTCGATCATCATCGATCTAGTATCAATTCATCGAAGGATAAGAATACGTAATTGTAAGATTACATCACATCTGTAAATTCGATCAATTCCTACGAGCCTCATTTCGATTCTTGATATTTGGTTTGGAAAAATCAACAAACTATCAATTCTTGATTCTATCTTTTTAATGCTTTCTTAGATCTAGATTTTTCTCTTTCTTGAATTGCAATTACAAATCATGAATTGTTTTCTTTTCTTTTCTTTAAAGTTTTGACTCATCTAATTCAAAAGACGAACGATTACACTGTCCCTGTGGACGATCCGCACTCACTAACAATCTACATCCGACACCGTAGTTGATTGCGGTCAAATAATTTTTGGTTGTGATTTCTTTACAATTTTTCTCATTATACACATCAAGAAATCGTTTCAATCAAATGGCGCCGTTGCCGAGGATCGCGTGCTAATTCGTTACATATTATAGTTTGAATTGAAAGAATTATTCCATTGTTATTTTGAGATCAAAATTCGTGCAAACCCTAAACAATTTGTTGTGTTTCATTGCAAGGAGATCTGGAGCTTGCTGGAAATTGGTAGAATTTTTTGGAAAATACCAAAGAGTTGAGGGAGTCTACAGAAGCTCCCTGAAAATTTTTGGTGCAGTGTTCTCCTAGTTCAACCGCGGAAGGGCGGCAATAGAGGCCATTTGCTGCGGAACCGCGGCTCCCTTGAGGGATCTCTGCAAAATTTTTGCTTCAGGTGATTTCTTGCCTTCTCCTCTCTCCTCTTTTTAGCTCCAACTAATACTTTGCTGCAGGATTCTTTGCAAATAATCGCAACTCGCAAATTGCAAAAGTTAAATTTGTGCGTGTTTTTGATTCTTGGTTGTTTGCATATTAATACGGATATTAAGGGGCACGGCCAAATCCAAATTAGGTGGGGATTTCATTACCCTTCCTAGGCCCCGAAAACCACCAAACTTGCATCCGCATTGACCCATATTAACTAAAAGAAATCTAGAGATGACTCTAAGAACTGTCGCGCTCAATTAGGACAAGAGAAGGTCGTTGGTAATTCATTGCTTATCCGCGTTTTCTTGTGGTGCCTAAGGCGAGTGTGTCTAAGGCTAGTGGTTATTAATTAGGCCCACTACTTACGTAGTGGAGTACCTTCCCACTTACCTGGAACTCATCCGGCCACAGGGGGACAAAGAGGCAGTGGAGGATTCTATCCTGCGACTTGTCTTTTGGCAGTTAGGAGCGGTCTAGAGCCGGACCTAGGTGACCACTAGATTCTAGGGTTTGTGTGCTGCATTTGTTGTGTCGCATCATTTTTTCAAAAATCCGTCCATTTTTCAAAAGCAAACACCACATTCATTCATTTACCCCTAATTATAAGCCAACGCTGCCACTTGTACTAACCCTTTTTAGTACAAGATAGGCTGGACACGGGATTCTAGTGCCCGTTTGGTCCGCGTACCCTTTATCGACTCCGAAGTCGATATTTCTCCATTTACCTTTTCTTTACCCACTACCATACCCACACCGATGGATCCACCTCCATCAAACTTCTTTAACCCTAATCTGCCGCCGTCCGTTGGTGCGCAGAATCCACCCCACATCTCTCTCCAGGAGAGGTGCTACCTTATTCGAGGTCCTCTTTCGACCTGCTTATCCACACCACCAGCCAATGAGGATAACTTTGAGATTAAGCCCCAGTATATCAATCTTTTATCCAAATTCCACGGACTCGAGACTGAGGACGCTTACGTTTTCATTACCAAATTTGAAAACGTATGCGCAATGATGGGTACGTCACAACTTTCAGTGGATGCGATGCGTCTACGACTTCTTCCATTTACCTTGTGCGATATAGCCGAGAAGTGGCTATATAACACTACCGCACATTCTATTACGAATTGGGGAGAATTCTTCGCGGCATTCCTTAAGAAATTTTACCCAATACAAAAGACAGCTCGAATCCGTAGCGAACTGAATCAATTTGCCTAGCTCCCTACTGAACCATTCTCTAAATGCTTTGAACGTTTCAAGGATCTATTGGTTCAATGTCCTCATCACGGCATCCCAAGATGGGAGCTTTGCCGAATCATATATGAGGGCAATAACCCTAACACTAAACAGAGTCTTGAAAACATGTGTCAAGGTACCTTCATGTCTAAGGATGATGGGGAAGCTTGGCGATATTTAGAAGAGTTCGCTGAAAAGTCTTTACAGTGGGAAAGTCCATCATTTAGGAGTGGCAATAACCAATCGGATGTTTCCATAGGAGTTAGAGCTGACATTTCAGCTATACACAAGAAACTCGAGACTATGGAAAACAAATTTTTAGCCGCCTCCCTTAATCAAATGTCACTTTCCAAAACTGTATGTGGCTGCTGTTCTGATCCGTCTCACTTGACGGAAGAATGTCCGTTTCAAGGTCGTGAGCATACCAACGCCGCATTTCAAAGATCTAGAAACGATCCTTTTTCTTCCACATATAATCAGGGTTGGAGGAATCACCCTAATTTTGCTTGGAACCAATCACACTCTCAAAACACGGTTCCAAACCAAAACAATTTCCGAAGGGTCCCTCCACCACAACAGCAACCACAACTTCAATTGAGTCAGCACCCCTTTCAAGCACATAATTTTCAAAATCCGGTCAACACACCTGCACTGTCTAGTCCTTTACAGTTGACCGGAACTGATGAATCCTCTTCTTTTGCACAATACATGAATTTGGTCTTAACAAATATCATACAAGTTTCGGCTGAAATGAAGTCCTCTGTCGATAAAATTGAGAAAAACTCTGCGTCCCAAAACGAGAGTATTAAATCGATGGAAGAAGAAATTGCACGATTAAAAGCCAAAATGAGTGCAAGAGAGAAAGGGAAACTTCCAGCTCAACCTTTACCCAATCCTGGCTATTCACATCATGTGAATGCAATCACCATGTTGAGATCTGGAAGAGTGCTTGACAATCATGTTGGGGAAGAAGTTGATGATATTGACAATCCTATCAACACCCCGGCTGAGACCTTTCCTCACACACACACTTCTACTTCTGACCCCAGTTCTTCTACCCTACCACCTTCTTCCGAGCCTATTCTCCAGTTCCCAAAAGGCTCGCCACTACAGCCCACCTCTTTTACCCCTCCACGGACGATCCCTACTTTTATACTGGGATCGGTTCCACACACACTTCTTTCTCATATGATGGACCCAGTGCTTATTGCTAAAGCACCTTATCCTAACCGGTTAAGGGATAACACACCAAGTCCACATATGGAGAAGATCACTGAGATGTTTAAACAGGTTAACATAAATATCCCTCTTCTAGATGCTATCCAACAAGTCCCTGCATATGCGAAAGTTCTTAAAGACTTGTGCACTAGAAAGAGGAAGAAACAAATGCCCAAGAAGATATTCATGGCAAAAACAGTAGACACGGCTTTCCCCCAGCAATTACCGAGGAAACGTAAGGATCCTGGTTATCCTACTATTTCCATCTCTATTGGGGAGAAACACATCAACCGTGCTCTATTAGATCTTGGGGCAAGTGTTAACCTGCTTCCTTTCTCAGTTAATGAGCAGTTAGGGATCGGAGAGTTGAAACCATCTTCTTGCACTCTCCAGATGGCTGACCGATCAATCACCAGACCTAGGGGTGAACTAGAGGATGTGTTAATAAAAATAGGGGAATTTATATTCCCTGTGGACTTTATTGTAATTGATACACAGCCTGTAGCAAACTCACGGAATCAAATTCCGGTGATTTTAGGTCGCCCCTTTTTGGCCACTTCCAATGCTATCATCAATTGTCGTAACGGTTCTATGACCCTATCCTTCGGGAACAGGACAATTGAGATGAACATTTACAAGTTAGGAAGTGTACCCTCCAAACCTACTGCTCAGGTCTGTTCTGTCGACTTAATGGATGTCGACAGCAGCGAATTTGATGATCCTCGTTATACCGATCTAGACTCTTTTCATACGTTATTGTTTGACCCAACTATGTATCATACACATACGGACTCTTCCACCGAGATGTCCGGGTCAACAATTAACACTGATTATGAAATGTTCTTAGAGTCTGAAGATCACCCCGCACCTTGTGATGACATTATTCTTCGGGGTATAGATGAAACTTTTGAGGAGATCTTCGCTGATGAACTCGCATTTCTAAAAAGCACGGGTGTTGAGATGAATCATGTCCCATTCAATGAAATTGAACCTCCACCCCTTCATATGGACTGTAAAAAGAATGCGAGCAATCCATCACATTCACTGCATCGTCTCTCCAATACGAGACGCACACACATTCTATTCCACCACTTAACATTTCCCCACTTCTTCTTCCACCAACCAGAGCACTGCATTGATAAAATTTTTGAATGGTTGGTGTTGACATTCGGTCTTTGCAAAGCTTGGCATCGACCACTAATTTTTGACCCCCTCATATGATTTTCAAGATTAACATTGCATAAGTTTTGGGGGGTATATTTTTAATCGGGCTCTTGAAAGGAAAAATTTTTACAAAATATTGAGCCAAAAACAAGTTTGGGGGAGATTCTTCACTTATATATTTTGCCCCCACTAATAAATTCCTCCCAAGCTTACAGGTTTTTCGAGATTTAGAGGATGGCAACAGTGAGGACACTGTTGAAAACAAGTTTGGGGGAGGTTTGTGCTTATTTTCGCATCATTTGCATATCATTTGCATAAGCACAAAACATTTTCGAAAACCGATAAAAATTTAAAAATTTTCAAAAATATAAAAACATTTTTTTGTACATAAATAAGATAATGAAAGTTTAGATAGTGAAAAATTACATCCATAAGATTAGAAAAATTTAAGAAAACCAAGAAAATTAGAAGTTTTCTTATACGAACTAGTAATAAGTAGTTATGAGCCGTTGTCCCAAGGGTTAGTAAGATGAAAGACGTCACTAATCTGAGGATAAAAATAAGTCTGAAAAATAGTTTCTATTCTGGAAGCCAAACATTTTGAACGTTGCTACCCTGCTATTCGCACTTACACACGTCTTGAAGCCTAGGATAGTAGAGAATACCTTGAAATGCTCTTGTCTTAAAGCCGATGTATGAAGGAAATGAAAAAAAATGATGAATAAAATATAAAGTGGTGAGAAAAATGGACACCAGTTTTGTTATCACCGAGGGCAATAAAAAAATATATAGCGAGGGTGCTTCTTCACCTAGTGCCCTAAGGCCAACTGGTCCGGGAGTCACTGCTATGCCTGAGGTGGTGCAAGACGAGGAAAATACACTAAGTAAGCAAGCACGGGAGTAATCGGTCGGTTAGTACCTCAAGAAGTATTAACGGTCGCATGAAAGTGTGTGAGCAATCTCATCTAAATATTCATTAATTAAAAAGTACTGAGGCTGATGGGCAAGAGTATGATAGCTTGAATTGAATTCTCCGGGTGTAGGGATGTCTTTACACACACGCAGGGTTATATGATCGATGTTTGGAAGAAAGATAGAAATGAAGAATAAGACGATGTTTTATTGAGGGAGGACGTGATTTCTAACATCTTTTCATGACCATTAAGATAGGGCTCATGACAACCGAAAAGCTAGCTTAGTTGGAAACCCTAATTTTCAAGGCTTTTTCTTTTACAATTCTTGTCTTTAAATGTAATATTCATGATCTTCTTTTATTATTGGATTTTGTGGGTGAAATCCGCTGAAAACCCTCAGGAGACAACACTCCTCCTACTAGGGACACCTAGAGGTTTAAAGGCTTGTTGCACGTGCTCAGTGCAATCGTGTTGCCTACGAAAGTGTGCTAGTTAGTTTTTCTCTTTCTTTATTTTCTCCTTCTCTTTTTAATAAAACAGTTCGCTCGAGACGATCGAAATTAAGTTTGGGGGAATTTGATCAGTCGAAAATATTGTATATTTTTACCGGCAATTTCCTCATCATTTGCATTCATATAGAAGTGTTCGGTATTCATATTTCACATATTAGAAAATCAGTCGTTAAATATCAGATTTCATGTGTTAGACTTTTAAACCGACACTTTAAGGGAAATTGACAGCATTTCATGGCATCGCATCATCTCTGTATTTGCGCAACACTTGTGTCAAGATTTGTGCAGGGAATTGCAAGAGCAAAGCCAAAAGAGCTGATCAAAAATACGCCAACTCAATGATTTCAGATCTGGTAGCAATTCAGAAGGAATTATACAAATCAATATATCCTAAAAAGGCCCAAGAATCAGCCCAAGCCTGTACCAGAAAGCCCAATCTCCAAGGCTCATAAAGCGCCGCGGATCCGCGGCGGGAGCCTGCTTGCGCCGCGGATCCGCCGCATTCTTGCCACGTCAGCAGTTGAATTTTAGGGCATAATTCCTCTCTCAGTCCCGGTAGCTCAGAATGACATGTCAAATTCCAGAAGGACCTAGAAGCTACTACCAGATCAGCAAAGATCATTAAGCAAGGCTAATCCTAATTAAGCTCCTAACTAACCTCTTCTAGAAGCTCCCTCCTAACTAATCACATCTAGAAGCTTCTCCTCTAACTAACTTTTGGAGGGAAATTCAAATTTCCTCAACAAACTTTTGGAGGGAAACTTAAAATTTGAAATCCTAGATCTAGGGTTTGGATATCTATAAATAGAAGCCTAGACCTAGGGTTAAAGGCTATTCAATTTCATTCATTAGTTGTTAATCTTTTGGTTAGCTAGTTCATTCCCTCTTACATCATCTTTTTCCACAAGTCTAGTGATAAGGCTTGTGCGAAACCCTAACCCTAATTCCACTCCAAATTCAAGATCTTGAGTACCAAATCAAGCGAGAAGCCTTCAACCTTTTATGAGCCGAGCCGATCTTCAATCGGGCAAGTGATCCAAGCCGATCCGCGACTCACGGGGACGAGCGAAGCCAAATCGACGATCGAGTTCTTCCTCTTGTAGTTCTTGAGCGAATGTAATGAAATTGTCGATATAAATAAAAGGTGAAATTCTTTAATCTTGCTTTCTTTTAATTCTTGCATCATGATTAGATCTCAATTTGTAATTGTTGTTCTTGTTGTGATGTTTGAGTAAAACTCCGCTCGTTAAGGAGTTGAGACGATTGTAGAATGATGATGTAACAAATCTTAATACGATTTTTAAGTCCTACGAGTTTTGTAAACCCTAGCAAGTTCAAGAATCGATGACCTAGTTTCGTCGCGATACTTTCTTGATTGTGATCGCTCGAAATTAGGGATCTACGATCGTTTCTTGAAATTACTAGAGGCTAGAATATGAATGATATCGATGAAAGAACAAGGGATAAGATGAAACCCTAGTTTCAGTAGAAATCCCTAATTCTTGTCGATCATCATCGATCCAGTATCAATTCATCGAAGGATAAGAATACGTAATTGTAAGATTACATCACATCTATAAATCCGATCAATTCCTACGAGCCTCATTTCGATTCTTGATATTTGGTTTGGAAAAATCAACAAACTATCAATTCTTGATTCTATCTTTTTAATGCTTTCTTAGATCTAGATTTTTCTCTTTCTTGAATTGCAATTACAAATCATGAATTGTTTTCTTTTCTTTTCTTTAAAGTTTTGACTCATCTAATTCAAAAGACGAACGATTACACTGTCCCTGTGGACGATCCGCACTCACTAACAATCTACATCCGACACCGTAGTTGATTGCGGTCAAATAATTTTTGGTTGTGATTTCTTTACAATTTTTCTCATTATACACATCAAGAATTCCATTCAATCAGCACGCACGAGATACTATTGAGTTACATCGATGATTTATCAAATTGATTTCAAAGACTTGAGAGTAGTTAACCCAATAGACCAGTTTGGATTACTCACTACACATCACCCTCACTGTCCTCACTTATATCACTGTTATACCTGTTTTACCACTTATACTCATACCTGCATATCTTGCTACCCCTGTTTATAGTATTGCTTGATATTATGACGCATTGACGTCTGGATTTTGCATGGCTCAGATTCTTTACCTTTGCTGCAGGCCGAGCAGGAGTATTTCAGTCAGCAGGCTGAGCAGTGAGGACTTGCTAGTAGTTGGTTCATTTTACTTTCGGTATTTTTCATTCCTGATGTGAGCCCGCATTATGGGACGTACATTCCAGTTTATTCTTGTATTGGATCTTTTGCTTCCGCATTATTTTATTCTTGACTCGTTTTATTCTGGTTTATGGACATGTATTAGATAGTTTATTATTGTTCTTGATATCTCTACAGCCGTAATGTGACTGTGGAAGGATTTTTCCTATCCACAAGTAGTATGGTTGGTTATGTCACGCGCCTATCTTAGCGTACTCTGGGAAGCGGGGCGTGACATGGTTCTTTTGGTATCAGAGCCATAGGTTTTAAGTTAAACGGGTTTGATTCTTTTTGTAGTTGGGTATTGGACCCAATACACGAATCGGAATACTCGTGATTAGGAAACATGTCCTGCCACCTTACCGTCTTACCATTTTTGAATCTTAACTTCCTCCTGATCCTACTTTTACGATTGCAAACCTCCTTTGCATATCGCCTCGAAACCTGGTTTCCTTTTGGTCTTCTCTGGAACTTAGGCGACTTGGGTGGAGTTATGTGATTGTAGCTATGATGCCGCGACATGGTTACAATGCGGTACTCTATTTAAGTAACTTGGAGTTCTAGCATTGATTCATATCCTTGATCTATATTTTGAATCTGTTATCATACTAATTCTCTTTGGTGTCTTGGTTGCAGTATCAAGGAAGCCAGGAATCTACAATCGTACCAGAGGTGTATGGATGACGCCACTTTGCTTGGAGTAATTTGTGACTTACTTGAGGACCACAAGCAGCAGACCGAGCTGAAGCCGGCGTTTGCACCAAACCAAACGCCCGTACGTAGAAGTATTCCGGTGAACCGACACGGCGTAGCACCAATGCAGAAAACAATCGTTGCTGGTCGGAGAAGGAGCGTGATTTGTGGCTTTTTCCGTTTGCCTGGGCATGTGCAAAGGGAGTGTCAAAGAAAGCGTGGACTCTGTTTAAGTTGTGGATCGGCGAATCACACTATCAATGCTTATCCGTCGAAGCTTCGTAAGAAAGAGAATGTTCGGAGGCCAGTTTTGCCCAAGCAAAAAGGAAGGGTGTTGTGCGATCACTGCCAACGACCAGGTCATTTCTGGAGAGATTGTCGAAGGAGACTTAGACTTTGTCTGATTTGTGGATCAACTGATCATACCATTGATACTTGTCCGTCAAAGTTAAGATTGAAGGAAGATACTCGGGAGCCACCGCAAAATCAGTTTCCGGAGCAGGAGCAATTAAATCAGGGAGCTAATCAGGCTCACCCTGACGGCTGAAGAGGCTAAAGCTTCAGAGGAAGCTGTTCCCCTCCAAATGGCGGCCGAGACATGACGTCTTAACTGAGATTCGGGACAGATGCTATATGGTACTATCCATCTACCTCTCCGAAGATGCCAAATTGATTTATGGCACCATGTATCGAAGGTTTAAACGGATGCGTCCGATGTAGCAGACTTCGTCAGATTCTCCCTCGCTTGAGGGGTTTTTGATTGTGAGGACGCTCTTCCCTGCAGGCGCAAGCCCCTGCAGTTAATTACGCTACCGCATTGCGGTAACCACTTTCTCCTTCTCCAGAAATTTCACTTCGTGTCGTGTGTATTTATTTTGTGTTTGGTTGCCCGTGGATTATATACGGAGACTGAGTTATGTCGTCGCCCGTAAGGCGTGGACTAGTCCAAATCCGTATTATCTTAGATTTGGGTTTGGGGGTTGGGTTTAAGGATACGTTAGCCTCATTTGAGACTAAGATCAACTTAAACGTTTGTTAAGGATACGTTAGTCTAAATTTAGACTAAGATCAACTTAACGGGATCGTTTAGATCCAACAAGAGAGCAATTTAAGGGGAGGCCCTGTTGTTTAGTTTAGTGACATTGTGATCAATAGCTGGTTTAAGGACATTACGGTCCATAGATAGTTTAAGGACATTACGGTCCAATGTTAGTTTTAAGACGTTGCGGTCAAGGTTAAGGACGTCATAGTCCGTGGATTTAAGGACTCCACAGTCCGATATTAGTTTTAAGACATCACGGTCAAGGTTAAGGACGTCATAGTCCGTTGTTAGTTTTAAGACATTCCGGTCAAGGTTAAGGACGTCATAGTCCGTTGTTAGTTTTAAGACATTCCGGTCAATGTTAAGGACGTCATAGTCCGTGGGTTTAAGGGTCCCACAGTCCGATGTTAGTTTTAAGACATCCCGGTCAAGGTTAAGGACGTCATAGTCCGTTGTTAGTTTTAAGACATTCCGGTCAAGGTTAAGGACGTCATAGTCCATGGGTTTAAGGACCCCACAGTCCGTATCAATGTGTGGTCATCGGGACCCGTCACCTCTTTGAAGACGTTGAGGAATTACAACGCCAAGTATCAAAGGAGTGAAGAGATGTACCCTTGAACCAAGGTAGATTAAATAGTCTTTGGCCTAATTTGGGACCAAGACCAATCAATTATGTTATGGGCCCATTGGCCCAGTTAAGTTTGGATTGAGGACTTATGGCCATCTTGGGCTAAGTCCAATCATGTTTGGAATGTTGGCTTTCTATTGGTCCATTGAAGGAGAGGCTTTGCTTCTAGAACTTAGCCAATTGGGCTGAAGCTAGTGTTAAACACTAGAGACCAACAGCGTTGAACACTGGGAATGAGATTGACAAACTGATGTTAAACGCCAAAAGATAATCAGTGTTACATACTAGCAACAAGGTTTTCAAATTAGTGTTAAATACTAAAGCAGGTCAGTGTTAAGCACTGGCCAGAGAGGTTTCAAGTTAGTGTTTAAACACTAAAGAAAATCAGTGTTAAACACTGGAAAGAGAGATTCCATATTAATGTTAATCAGTATTAAACACTGATAACTGAAATTTAATTCAGTGTTAAACACTAAGAAATTTAGTGTTAAACACTGCAAAGAGAGTTTTTCAATGAGTGTTAAACATTAAAGCAAATCAGTGTTAAACACTGGATACAGAGGTTTCAATTTAGTGTTAAACACTAAGGCAAGAGGGGTCACGTGAGAGCGCCCTCTTTCTCTTTATTTGTTCTGCCGAGAGTATTGAGTACTTTGGAGCATCACGTGCCGTCACGTGATGGGCATTTAAGTGTTCGTCTGTTAGAGCTTCTACCAGGGGTTACGTGGGGCACGTGAGGCGTTGCCTCAAAACCCTTCTCTGTGGATCTTTTCAGGGGTCACGTGGAGCACGTGAGGCGTTGCCTCAAAATTCTTCTTTATGGATCTTTACAGGGGTCACGTGGTAGCACGTGACCCTGTTTCTTTGCCTGTTTGAAGATGTGTTTATCCTTTTAAGAATTAAATTCTTCATGGGGTTAAACCCTAGCAATAAACTTTAGAGGAATTAAATTCATGTTTTCTTCTGAAAGATTATATTCTTAGATAGAGTTGAACTCTAACTTGTCTTCTGTAAGAATTGAATTCCCATACATGTGAGGAATTAGGTTCTTCTAAGGGAATTAAATTCCTGTTATTTTGACAGCTTAAGTTCTTAACTAGGGTTAAACCCTGGTTCTATTCATTTGAAGAAATTAAATTCCTATAACATAGAGTTAAACCCTGATTTTATTTTATAGGAATTAAATTCCTATAGTTCTATGAGAATTAAATTCTCAAACTTCCATTCCCTCCCTATGCTTTGGATCTGCATGGCAGGATCTCAACCCAATGAGAATTAAATTCTCAATTCATGGGGAGATGTGCACTTTGCAGATCCTCCACTAAAGAGAGAACTAAGTTCTTCTTTTTAATATAAGAGTTAAACTCTTTTGAGAATTAAATTCTCTTTTTTAAAAGCCTTCCCTTTCTTACCTAGGGTTTTCTTTTGCAGAAGATCAAATTCTTCCAATGTCTCAAGGCTCTATTTCTTTTTCTTTCTATGTCTCTGTATATAGATCTCTGTATATGTCTCTCTCTGTGTATATTTTCCTCTCTTTTCTGGCTTCTATTTATAGGAGAAGGAGCAGAATCAATTAGTTTTGGTGAATCATTCATTGAGGGATTTGATTTGTATTCGTTAGAGATTTGATTTGCATTTATCATTCATTTGGACCTTTGGATTATTAGGTGAATTTTATTCACCTAATAATTTTGAATCCAAAGATATTCCTTTGTTATTTCGGCTAGATTTTAAGGGGAAATCTTTCCAAGTTCAATATTTTTCCATAGATAGGTGATATTTAATCACCTTTAAATTTTTAATCCAATCGGTTCCAAATAATCATTTTCCTTTGGAAAGATTTGAATGCCGTTCATAATTTAATTCTGTTAAATAGATAGGCTTTGAAAGCCGGTCACGTGTGGCCACGTGACCCCTGGTCACGTGTAGGCACGTGACCCCTTGGAACGAGCTTTCTTCTGCTTTCTGCGTTTTGTCTTCTAGCCGCTGTTCAGCCGTCACGTGCCAACACGTGACCCCTCGTCACGTGCCAACACGTGACCCCTCGTCACGTGTGAGCACGCGACACTTTCTGGAGCCTTTTCTTTGATTTAATCAAGGAGCCGAATCTGCCTTTGGCACTGCTTTTAATTGTCACGTGTCAACACGTGACTGCTGGTCACGTAATGCCTCCTCCGTAAACTTTCTTGATTTTAAATCAGGAAACAAATGCCCCCACAGCGTTGTTCTCACGTGTCTGCACGTGAGTGCAACGCTATCACTTTTGTGACCGTTGGATTCCTCTAGGGATTTGGGGAGATGAAGCGTCTCCATCTCATCCTATAAATACCCATGTCCTTTCAGAAGAGCCTCCACTTTGCTCATCTTCTTCCTTTGAGAACTTTTTCCTGAGAATTTAATTCTCTTTTCCAGAACTTAGTTCTCTGTCTTGAACTTTTCAGAGTTTAACTCTGTTCAAGTGACCCTTCTTCCTCAGGTAATGGTGATCGAAGCACCTTCATTTTGACAAAACTCTCTGGATTTTAAATCCATATCAAGGGTTTCACAAAGAACCCATTTTTCTTCAAGTTTTTTAACCAAAATATGAAACCACTTAACCTTCAACAATAGATCTCTTAGGGTTTAGATGATCTTTAGGGAGATGATGATGGCGGTTAAAATCTATGGAATTTAATTCCATCCCAAAAAATGTTTCTGGGAATTTAATTCCTTTTTCTTAATAAGGAATTTAATTCCTATGAAGAACTCGGTTTCTTCACATGGAGGCTTCTTAGGGTCTCTTTGCCCGAGGTTGTCCTTCTGCAATTAATGGAACAGAAGTTTGCAATGATATCTTCTGTGGGAATTTAATTCCCTTGATCCTGTTTGATTTGTTGTAGAATCCAAGATAGATTTGTCTTCTAGGGGATATGTAAGGCCACCCGCGATCCACTTTTTATTTAATGAGGGTATCCCCTTTGTCTTATTACAACTGCTTCGTCTCATTATTAACGAGCCGTCATCTTGATTCTGTGGGGCCCATGTGTTTTGTAGCCAATGGTCCCAAAAAAAAAACCTACTGCTGTTTTCTTCAACTAGTCTTCATGCATGGATATATATTGCTGACTTTGCTTTTGACGGTCTTCTTTCATTCGATTTCAGGTGCGATGGCTTCTGCTCCGTGTTTTCCCTTTACTCGTTCAGAGGCCGCTTTTCCTCAATCACCGTCCGTTGAGGAAGCGATGGCGATGATCCGGGCTCATGACCTAAACTGCACCAACTTGCTTCTATGGGGAACTTGGTACAGTCATATTATCCGGGGTCGCCGGAGTTTCCTCTGCGCAATACCAACAGAGCCTACTTTCCCGATTTTGCCGATGGACCCTCCGAGGATGGCTTTTGCCGTGGAGATGCCAAATTGGACTCCAACGGAGAGGCTCGAGCCTTCGACGACCGGTATCCCGAACCATCCGATCCCGGCTATAGATATCTTTGGGCGGCGTATTTGCCAGGGTGAGGCCCAACCATGAGGACAAATCTACAAGATAGGGCTCACCCCTCGACACCCTACGGGGTACCTTCTCTGGGCTCGTTACATCCTGTCCGCCCATCGTGCGCGGCTACAGAAAGTAGGGCTTTACCAGGCGATATATGCGCCGCTTTTTCACTACCAATCCCCGCATGTCAGGTGGGTTGAGGCGTTCTTGAACCAGTGGAACCACCCCACCAACACTTTCCTTTTAGGGGACCGCAAGGTCTCGATCTCTCTGGCAGAATTCTATGATATCTCGGGGTTGCCAATCAGGGGTAGTCTGTATGAGGAGTTGTTGCCCTCTGACGAGTACATCTTTGAGCCCGAGCCTGCTCCGGTTGACGGCCTGTCTGCTGAGAATGCCGTCCGCCACAAGCGTCCCAGTTTGCTCAAGACGCTAGGTATCTTCGACCGATTGTTCACCGAATCCGAAGAGCAGGGTGTTACTTTCAAAATCTTCATTGCTCGTTTCCTTCACGAGGACGTCTTGTCGAAAACAGCTCCGAAGTTCGCCAACATTAGAGACCCCTTTGGGTTTGGTCCGAAGAAGCTGCCGACCACTGAATCGGATCTACCACAGTACTACATCCCTATTATGTCGCCGACGTCTTTTGAATCCATTGCTGCTCCCGGCATGGATGAGGAGACGTTCTTCATGGGGTTTGTTAGTGCCTGGCTCATTTGGTTTGTCATTCCCATGCATCGTCGCTTTATGAGAGCTTCGGTTATCTACCCGGCTTATCGTATCGCTGAGGGGACACGGTTGGCCATCGGCATCCCGGCCTTGGCGCACCTTTATCATGGGTTGGGCACCGCAGCTAATACCTCTGCTCCCGGCGTGGATGTAGTAAACTTTTCGCTTCATTATTTCACGTCCTGGGTTGAAATGCATGTGCTGGGGGCTTTCGCTATACATCAGAGGCCCGCGTTTTACGACGCCTATCCCTTCCCGCGACTTATGCGATTGGTGGATGCTTCTGCCGCCAACCCGACTCAATTCGGGGCTATTCGGGTGCTGATTTCTCCTCACGCCGCCGCTGGCGAGCTGGTTTTTAATGATCGGGTCTTGTCTACTCCCTCAGGTCCAGTTCAACAACTCTGGGACCAGTCAAAAGACAACGTACCTTTTTTGAAGCCCCGGGAAGCCGCGCACTTGTATACAATTAGACCGGGCTACTTGGTGTTTCGCCAGGACAGTGCAGCTCTTTTCATGCGGTACAACCCGCATCGATTCGCCCGACAGCTTGGATACGACCAGGGCGTTCCCTTTGAGGCTTTCATAGTTGCGCCGGTCCCTTCACTTGATGCCGTTCGCGATGTCGCACATCATTTCGTGAGGTTGAACACCGGCTCCCACTTTATGATCCCTGAAGCTGAGCATACGCCCCGGTGCGTGGGATCGTTCATGGGTTGGTATCTCCAACGAGTCAGCCCGATTATTCTTGAGGAAAGAAGGGTGCTTCTTGGTCATGATGCCCCTCCTCAGGTTCCGGGAGCTAAGCTGCGACCGAGGGCTCCGGTCTACTTCCCTCTGAGGGAGATTGGCACCGCGCTCATTCCGGGGGAGTCAGGGGTGGACCTTACTCCAACAGCTAGTATGCCTCTAGGTACCCGATCGCGGGGTAGCCGGGCCCCAGTAGCAGCACCACCGCCTGCGGCAGCATTGCCTTCCGTGGCATCGACAATGGCGGTGTCATCCTCGGTTGTGGCACCAAGCGAGGGTAATAGGGACGATGGAGTTGAAGGCGACATGGGTCGTCGCCGCACCAAAGCTCCGCGAGGAAAGAAACGGTCGTCTTCGGCGGCCGATTCTGGATCTAAGAGGCGGAAGAGGGTGGCCACCAACCTACTTGATTCTTTAACGGAGTCGGAGCCCATACTTCCAGATGAGTCGCTGGCCGTGCAAGAGTCGGACGCTGGTCTTCTTTTCCCGGGTTCGGCTGCCGAGGAGGCCGCACAATTGGCTGAGGCTATAAGACGTTCCCAAGATGAGTCCCAAAATGTCAGGGTTCCGAAGAAGCCTTATCCTGCCATAACCTTTTATGAAGACCCTTCATGGATTCGGCGGCGGTTCATTGGCCCTTTGGAGGAATGGGGAGAAAGGGCCCTGAAACAGGCCGCTTCGGAGGATGCTGTGGACGCGCTTTCCCTGTGGACCGGCGGCCATGAGTCTACCCTCGAACCTCGGCGAGCATGCCTCCTTGAGAAGGAGCATCAGCTTGAAGAAGCCATACTGAAGGCTTCCTTGCGCATTGGTATGTTCTTATATTTCTTCGCAGTTCTTCAGATTGCTTATGCTTGTATATATGTATCCTTATTTTGTGCGACTTGTGTAGAGTCTTCGGCGATGGGAGAGATCCCCACTGGCTTGCTGCAGCTAGAGCCCATTGACATTCCCGATGCAGCCTTACTCGATGCAGATGGGGCCGACAATGCCATTCCTCTCGCAATAGAACCTCCGGTGGCGGCTCTTGATTCCAGGGTACTCGCTCCTTTGGGAGAGGTTCCCTCGGTGGTCGCCGTCCCAACGACTCTACCCGAAGGCGGCCCAGAGGTTGAGATGGAGGTAGTCGGGACTACCCTCCCTTTGTTGGAGCCTGAGGTCACGACAGAGGCCGTTGAAGCTGCTATCCCCCCGGCTCAGAATGGGAGGAGTGTCGAAGGTAACCTTCCACGTTTTGAGCTAGTAATCTTTCTGTTACCTGAACTCTTTTGTCTATTCAGAATTGCATGGACTGGCGGCCTCCATTTTCGATCTGTCTCCTCGGCAATCCTTCCAGCATCATTTGGAACTGGCCGCTCCGCAGGCGATATCTCCTCAACGCATCGTCCTCTTATCTGGACAAGGTGAGTGTTGTTCATCACTTCTCATAGCATCGTTGTTATTTTGCGTATTGACATTGATGTTCTCTACAGTTTTGGAGGCCGATGATGAGGTCGAGGTTCTCGAAGGGCCAGGGGAACCCTCAGCTCCTACTTGCATGACCGTAGGTAAGTGACATTCCGGTATAGCCTCACTTGTTCCTTCGCTTAAGAGTCTTACTAATATTTTTCAACTCTGAACAGCCTTGCCAGCTCCAATAGCGTTGGAATCGCGTGTCGTCATGCCGCCTGGCCCTTATGCTTTGCGAGCTTCAGAACGCTTGGCCCAATTGAGCCTTGTCTCCCTGTCGTCTTTGATCGAGGAGCTTCGTGCTGGCAATGCAACCACAGCTGAAGCATTTGCTGCCGAGGTTAACGGTTCTCTTCCTTTTCTTGCCACCTACCATAGCGAAGAGGTGGTGCGAGTCTGGGTGGAGTTCTGTCGGCAGGTGGAGGCTTGCTTGCATGCACTTGAATGTTCCCGTCTTTCCTCGGAGGTCATGGCTGCAAAGGCGGACTTGCGGGGGCTGATAGCGCGGTGCGCGGCAAACATGACATCGTGCGAGAAGAGGCTCGGCCGTAAATTCTCAGAGAGGGAGCTGGCTTCTAAAGCGCTGAGCGAGCTTCAGGAGAGTCTTACTGCCAAGGCCAACAAAGCGTATGAACTCTGGCGGGTGCTTCAAGAGTCTATCAGGAAGGTGGTGACTCTTGATAAAGATGCCACGTTTACTCGTGAGAGGGTCGAGGCTCATAAGGCCACCGAGAAAGAGCTTGAAGGCCGGCTCGCTTCGTATCAGGCCCAGCAGGCTCAGGCGGAGGCCCGTCTTTTGGCGATTTTAAATCATGAGGCCGTGGTCCAACAAAAGCAGGATGAGCTGACCAAGCTGCTAAATCGCCCACCGGCTTGAAACATTTGTATCTTTTCCTTTTTTTTGTATATACTCATAGATGAGAGTATTTTCTTTTTGTTCTTTCAGGAATTGTACTTTGAATCCATTTTGGTTTATGAATAAAAGATACATTTTTCTTCTCAATGGTGTGTCTCTTTTATTGAATGTATTCTGCAGATAGTCTATCTTGATCTCTTTGCAGGGCAGCGATGGCTTAGGATTCAGGGTTAAGATCTGCCTCCTAAGACTTTTGGGCTTTATGAGCCGTGAGGGTCTCATAAAGAGTTTTTCTCCCTACAGGTCGAGAGGATCCCGTAGGTGTAAGTTCTTCTTAAGAGTCGTGAGGATTCTTAAGCAGGTTCTCCCTTGGGAGTCGTAAGGATCTCATGAGAGAGTTTTCTTCCTTGCAGGTCGTGAGGACCCGCAAGTGCTGGATGCGATCACCCTTATCCGTATTTCGCGGGGTCAGGGGTTGGTTTGGGATGGTTTCCAGGGTGTCGTAGTTTAAAGACATCGCGGTCAAGGTTAAGGACCTCATAGTCCGTGGATTTAAGGACCCCACAGTCCGATGTTAGTTTTAAGGCATCACGGTCAAGGTTAAGGACCTCATAGTCCATGGATTTAAGGACTCCACGGTCCGATGTTAGTTTTAAGACATCACGGTCAAGGTTAAGGACCTCATAGTCCATGGATTTAAAGACTCCACAGTCCGATGTTAGTTTTAAGACATTACGGTCAAGGTTAAGGACCTCATAGTCCGTGGATTTAAGGACTCCACAGTCCGATGTTAGTTTTAAGACATCACGGTCAAGATTAAGGACCTCATAGTCCGTGGATTTAAGGACTCCACAGTCCGATGTGTGGTTGCAGGGACCCGTCACCTCTTTGAAGACGTTGAGGAATTACAATGCCAGGTATCAAAGGAGTGAAGAGATGTACCCTTAAACCAAGGTAGAATCAGTACAGAATCAGGGTGGTTGATCGTTAGTTTTAAGACATTACGGTCGAGGTTAAGGACATCATAGTCCGTGGATTTTAAGGACTCCACAGTCTGGTGTTTGCTCTGGATGCTTCACACGGGTTCACTGTCGTGCTTGGCGAGGACCAGGCTCCGCTCTGGGCGTTTTCCGCGGGGTCAAAGAGTGACGTTATCCGCGTTCCACGTAACCAGGAATTTTGCACTAGATGCTTCACACGGGTTCACTACCGTGCTCGGCGAGGCCTAGGCTCCGCTCTGGATGCTTCACACGGGTTCACTGCCGTACTCTACGAGGACCAGGATCCGCTCTGGATGCTTCACACAGGTTCACTGTCGTGCTCTGCGAGGACCAGAATCCGCTCTGGATGTTTTCCGCGGGGTCAAAGATTGACGTTATCCGCGTTCCACGTAACCAGGAATTTTGCACTAGATGCTTCACACGGGTTCACTGCCGTGCTCGGCGAGGACTAGGCTCCGCTCTGGATGCTTCACACGGGTTCACTGCCGTGCTCTGCGAGGACCAGGATCCGCTCTGGATGTTTTCCGCGGGTCAAAGAGTGACGTTATCCGCGTTCCACGTAACCAGGAATTTTGCACTAGATGCTTCACACGGGTTCACTGCCGTGCTCGGCGAGGACTAGGCTCCGCTCTGGATGCTTCACACGGGTTCACTGCCATGCTCTGCGAAGACCAGGATCCGCTCTGGATGTTTTCCGCGGGGTCAAAGAGTGACGTTATCCGCGTTCCACGTAACCAGGAATTTTGCACTAGATACTTCACACGGGTTCACTGCCGTGCTCGGCGAGGACTAGGCTCCGATCTGGATGCTTCACACGGGTTCACTACCATGCTCTGCGAGGACCAGGATCCGCTCTGGATGTTTTCCGTGGGTCAAAGAGTGATATTATCCGCGTTCCACGTAACCAGGAATTTTGCACTAGATGCTTCATACGAGTTCACTGCCGTGCTCGGCGAGGACTAGGCTCCGCTCTGGATGCTTCACACGGGTTCACTGCCGTGCTCTGCGAGGACCAGGATCCGCTCTGGATGTTTTCCGCGGGGTCAAAGAGTGACGTTATCCGCGTTCCACATAACCAGGAATTTTGCTGATTGTATCCGCATTTCACGGAATGGAGGTTTGACTGTTGGTGATATGTATATCGCCGAGCCATGGAACTAGGGGTTGCCGCTGCTCCGCTTTGTTTGAAGTTGTGTCCGTCGTTACGAGACGAGTGTTGGGATGATCTCTAGGTCGCTTGCGGCCCGTCGAGATTTAGCTTCTTTCTTTGATGAAACCTGGGGAGGAAGTATGTTCACTTCTTTGTTTATGCCCTTGGATTGTATACAGGGTATGATGGAACATCGTCTGTAGGGCATGAATTTCATTTTTATTTTATTTCTTTTTCCGCGATGCTCTATCATTTCAGCTTTTATATCGCGAAGGTCGCGATTGCCCCATCATTTCGGCTATTTTTCGCGGTGCCCAATCATTTCGGCTATTTATTTATTTTTTACTCGCTGTTTTTTATTGCGAGTTGCCCCATCATTTCGGCTATTTTTCATGCATACATTTTTACTTGCTGCTTTTTATTGCAAGTTGCCCCATCATTTCGGCTATTTCGTATGCATGTGTGGCTCGCTAGCCTTTTCGCTGCAAGCTTGGATTTTAGACACCGATTTTGGCATCAGCATCGCTACAACTGGGACGTTGCCAGGAGCGAATCATCATTTGCCTCTGTCGATGTTGAACAAAGGTGGCTTAGCAAACAGGGTTAAAGATCCTGTCGACTAAGGCTTTTGACTTCATGAGCCGTAAGGGTCTCACAAAGGTATTTCTCCCTACAAGTCGTGAGGATCTTGTAGGTGTGTTTTCTCCTTGGGAATCGTGAGGATTCCTAAGTGCGTGTCCTCTTGCAAGTCGTAAGGATCTTACAAAAAGGTTTTCTCCTTATAAGTCGAGAGGACTTACAGGGGTTGTTTGCCATATGAACATATCCCTAGCCACGGATGGGACTTGGTTGGGGAAATGTTTATTCACGCCCGTGGATTATATACAAGGGTCAGTATTGAGCCGCCTGGTTGTGGGGGTTGCTTAAGCACAGGTTCAGGTCTCTGTAACTTAAGGCTTTCAAATCTTATGAGCCGTGAGGGTCCCATAAGAGAGTTCTCCTTACGAGTCGTGAGGATCTCGCAAGTGTAATTTCTCCTTAGGAATCGTGAGGACTCCTAAGTGTGTTGCTCCCTTGTGAGTCGTAAGGATCTCACGCTGGTGGTTTCTCCTTACAAGGTCGTGAGGGCCCTGTAAGTGTCTTTTAACGAGGTTGCGTCCTTTCGGGTTTTCACAAACACTCGCCGGTAGCCCTGCTGTTTTTACTCACGGAGCCCTTTCGGGTTTTCATCCGTGCTCCTTTTGCTTACAGACATACCTTATTTTTTTATATATCGGCTTTGAGGTATTGCAATCCACCGTAGTTTATCGACGTCTCGGTCAACGGCTAGTTTTAGGACATAGTGGTCCATTTTTAGTTTAAGGACGTTTCGGTCCATTGTTAGTTTAAGGACGTTTCGGTCCGATGTTAGTTTAAGGATGTTTCGGTCCGCCGTTAGTTTAAGGATGCTGGTTACTACCTAGAGTTCGGGCTTAGGAAGATAGCGAGCGGACATAATCGTCGTCATCTATCATTGACCTGAACCTTGACCCGTTAAGCGTAGTATTTCTTCAGGAAGCGGCCGTTCACTGGCCTGAAAGGCCTTTCACCGTGCATATCCATGAGTAGATAAGCTCTACCCTGGTAGACCTGTCTATGATGTACGGGCCTTCATAGTTCGGCTCGAATTTTCCCCTCTTGGCGCGATTGGGGATCATAGGTCTTCTGACAATTAGCACAAGTTCGCCTTGGCGGAACGTCCTCGGCCTGGTCAATCTTTCGTATGAGCGCGTCATCTTTGCTTTGTAAGCCTCCAGATTTTGTTGTGCTATGAGCCGGGTCTCATCAAGGGCATCAAGCTCCTCAAGCCGGAGGTGAGCATTTTCTTCGTCCGTCAGCTCGTAGTGGACCGCCACTCGTAGAGAGGGTAACTCTATCTCGAGGGGGAGTACTACTTCTGTACCAAATACCAATGCGTACGGCGTTGTGTTCATGGCCGTTTTGAACGTAGTTCGGTATGCCCAGAGAGCCTCCTGCAGTTTCTCGTGCCAGTCCTTCTTATTTCGGGACACCGTTTTCTTTATGATTTTCGTCAAGGTCTTGTTGAAGGCCTCGGTGAGACCGTTAGCTCGCGGATTATAAACCGAGGAATACCTCCAGTCTATATTATGCTGTTGCGCAAAGCGGCTGATCTTGTGACTTCTATAGGCTGGCCCGTTATCAGAAATAATCCGCCGCGGAGTTCCAAACCGATAAATGACGTGCGTTTTGAAGAAATGAAGAATATTTTCTGCCTTCACTTCCCTTAACGGTACTGCTTCCGCCCATTTAGAGAAGTAATCAGTCGTTGCCAGGATAAAACGATGTCCCCTGGATGACGCTAGTTCGATGGGGCCGATTGTGTCAGTTCCCCACATTTCGAATGGCCAGCTAGACACCGATTGATGTAGTGGATTTGGATGTTGGTGGATAAAGTCCCCATGAATCTGGCACGAGTGGCATTGTTCGCATACTTGAGGCAGTCCTCGATCATCGTGGGCCAATAATAACCCATTCGTTTGATCTTCAATTTCATCTTCGGGC
Source organism: Agapanthus africanus (assembly GCA_030015575.1). Lineage (NCBI taxonomy): Eukaryota > Viridiplantae > Streptophyta > Magnoliopsida > Asparagales > Amaryllidaceae > Agapanthus > Agapanthus africanus. Next base: position 17,051,614 of record JASDDO010000014.1, read on the forward strand.
CTGCTTGGTGAGAACCGCAGAGTCCGTCGTGAACTTCCTGAACGACCCTTTTCGCTTCGACAGGCCCCAGGCATCTCAACCATAAAGAATCGAACGACCTTTTATACAGAGTATCGTTGACGAAGGCGAAAGACAGAGCTCGTTTCATGAGCTGATGTCTTGAAGACGCTTCTTCGGGCATTCGGTGGGACTTAAAGTAGTCTATGAAGACCTCCCTCCAGTCCTCAGCCTTCTCACGGTCTTTTATTTGTAGGGTCGTCTGCTCAGTCACTCCCTTCTCTTCGGACGATTCCGGAGATATTTCTGCTGAGGCAAGCACCCGACGGCTTTGCACCATGATTTTAACGTCATCAAGGTTCTCGTCAGCCAGTTCTTTAGCGAGCTTGGCTAACGCGTCTGCTTTGCTGTTTTCCGCGCGTGGTATGCTTTCCAGAGTATAGGAGGGAATTTGGGTCAACAGTTGTCGCACCTTTTCACCATATTTCACCAACTCCGGTTTGCACGTTTGGTAGTCACCGTTTACTTGACTAACGACTAGTTGAGAATCCCCGTATATGAGGAGGTTTTCAATTCCCATGTCGATGGCGATCTCGAGGCCTACTATCAAAGCTTCGTATTCGGCTTCATTGTTCGTCCCCGGTTCTGTTAAGGAGAAAGCGAAGCGCATCATCCCTCCTTGTGGAGTTACAAAGATGAGTCCTACTCCCGATTTGATTATAGGGGTATTTTGTTTGTGCTTCTTCACGGAAGATGCTCCATCGAAATAAAGCTCCCATCGGGTATTACCACTGTCGATCGCATCAAACGCATGTTCGTCTGGTAAATCGCAATTCAGAGGAAAACCGGCAGGTACTGGATGCTCAGCAAGGAAGTCGGCGATGGCTTGGCCTTTCACCGCCTTAAGAGGCTGATAGGTTATTGAAAACTCCATCAAGAGCAGGGCCCATTTAGCGAGTCTCCCTGTCAATATGGCCTTTGACATTAGATATTTTAGGGGGTCCACCTTTGATATAAGAAGGACTTCATGTGCCAATGCATAGTGCCGGAGTTTTGTTATCGCAAAGATTAACGCCAGGCAGTGTTTTTCGATAGGGGAGTAATTGCTTTCTGCCCCCAGAAGAACTCGGCTAAATAGTAGAGCGCTCTCTCCTTCCCTTGGTCGTTTTGTTGCGCCCATAATGCGCCTAAGGAACCTTCGAGGGCTGTTGTATATAAGATAAGGGGCTTTCCCTTGACCGGAGCAGCCAGCACCGGCGGGTTCTGCAGGTATTGCTTGATTTCATCTAGCGCGCTCTGGCATTTTTAGTCCCAGACAAACGGAGTTCCCTTCTTCATCAGGTGACTGTAATGACGGCACTTGCCTGACAGGTTGGCGATAAATCGCCGGATGTACGCGAGCTTCCCTTGGAGAGACCGCAGCTGTTTGAGAGTCCTTGGCGGTGGCATTTCCATGATCGCCTTGATCTTAGATGGATCTATTTCGATACCTCGGTGTCGGATGATGAATCCCAGGAATTTACCCGAGGAGACTCCGAACGCGCATTTGAGGGGATTCATCTTCAAATTATATTGCCGAAGGCGTTGAAATACGGTCTTCAGATGCTCTAAATGCTCTTCATGTGACATACTCTTTACTACGAGGTCGTCGATATAGCACTCGACGATTTCATGTATGAGATCATCAAAGATCTTTGTCATGGCCCTCTGATAGGTGCCACCGGCATTTTTTAATCCGAAGGGCATGACTTTGTAGCAGAATATACCCAAAGGAGTCCGGAAAGCGGTGTGCTTCTGGTCTTCGGGATGCATCTTTATCTGATTGTACCCTGATGAACCGTCCATGAAAGATAAAACCTCGTGAGTGGACGTGTTATCTATCATCAGCTCGGTTACCGGTACTGGGAAATCGTCCTTCGGGCAGGCTTTATTGAGATCCCTGAAGTCCACGCATATGCGCACCGTCCCATTTTTCTTCATCACAGGGACGATGTTGGCTACCCAGTCAGGATACTGTATCTCCTGGATAAACCCAGAATCGATCAGCTTCTTGACTTCGGCGTTAATGCTCATCTCAAGCTCGAGCCGCATCCTTCTCGGCGCCTGCTTGACTGGCTTGATATCCAGGGATATTGCTAATTTATGCACAACAATCTCTGGATCTAATCCCGGCATCTTGGAATAGTTCCACGCGAAGCAATCTCTATGTTGTAGAAGCACGTCCCTTAACGCAGCCACCCTTTCTTCAGATAGCAGCTCGCTGACGAATGTCGGTCGCGGATCGTCTGCCGATCCCAGCTCAATCTTCTTGAGGTTATCTGCAGTAGTATGTATGCCATCTTCCAGTTCTTTCGGAGCCGGTGGAAATTCTGAGATTACCTCATCATCATCGTTTTCGAAGCACCAAGGGAGGTCATCCATATTCTCGGGCTCTTCTTTTAATATTGTAATCATGTGACAGGTATGAATCCGCTTCCAAGACCGATGTGGATCTGGTTCTGCTCTTGCGGCTTTGGGTTCGTACTTTTGTGGCGGCGTTACCCTCCAGCTGCTGGATAAAGCAAACCTGCCTTGCTCGTACTGGTCTTCGACCCAGTTCTTGAAGGTAAAGCAGTCTTCGATAGGGTGTCTTATGGCTCGATGATAAGAGCAATAGCCGGGTGAGAAACTTTGTTAGCTTGCTCAGGGTGCTTAGACTCCGGAAGTGCGATCATTTGATGTTTTATAGCGAGCTCGAGTAACTTCTTCGTCTTGTCTTGGGGGAAGGAATACGCTCGACTCATCTTCTTTATGAGGGACAAATCCGGACCGCGCAATGCCCGATCACATGACTCTCTAATCCTACGTCGTTGTTGTCGGCTCCTTTTTCCGCTTCTTGACTTACTTCTGCCTCTGCGTCGGGCCTTTTGTTCAACGGGTTGACAGGGAGGAGCATCTTCGTCTTTTGCAGCCTGTTGAAACAGACGTTGCGTCCTGGCCTTCTCGCGATTATGGTCTTCCCGAGATTTTTGATCCGCTTTCCTGATAAGCTTGTCCATTCGTTTTTCAAATGGCGGACTCGGCACTTCGCTTGCGGGATCTGGTTTTGATGAGGGGTTGGCATTGCGGGACAGGGCGTTTTCCTCCTCATCGAAGTTATATACGGCGTAGCTACCGTGGACTCGCTCCCGTTTACCGGATCTTACGTATCCAAGGCCGAGCGTTTCCATTCTCCCGTTGGGCAATTTGCGCTGAGTTCCGGGGACATCCCAAATCCTGTTGTAGAATCGAGCTTGTCGAACAGTCTGTTTTAAGGGTACCCCTTGGCGCTTCAATAGCCTCTTTAGTCCATTTGTGTAATATCTGGGTAAACGGATGGATTGGAGCCTGTCGAGTGTAGAATCCGCGCCATGCCAGATTTCTTTCTCCACTCTTGTTTCCGTGGATTGGTAGAATAGGATCGCCTTTTCACCCTTTCACCTGGAAGGGATGTAAAACGTCTGCATGTCCTGCACATTGTGAGCTTGAAGTGCGTCGAGATCCTTGTAGTGTTCCCGCGGTACCATGGTGATTTGCAAACTCTGATCATCGCCAGGGGATGCTTGTATTGACGGCCGACTGGAGAACACGGCATTAACCTCGTCTTCCGAGTCACTTCCGAAGATCAACATGGGGGCGGACGGTCCCGGGTTGTTGCGTCGAGACGGCCCAGCGTAAACTATCTCTTCTTCTTCTGCGGTATCGCTCCCGAAAACAGGGATGGTGGCGGCGGCTTTGTTTTCCGGCTTGCGACACTTTTCTGTATCCTCGAAGTCTGGCAAAAAGTACTTTGCATCTTCGTACTTGCGGACTTCGTTCACGGAAAATGGGTTCAGCTCACCCGTTACGGTGTACTCGAAACCATCCTTAAAGTACTTCATACACTGATGCTGTGTAGAAGGGATAATGTTGTACTCGTGTAACCAAGGGCGACCGAGCAAGGCGTTGTAGAAGGTCTTGGCGTCAATGACGTGAAACTTGATGTCCGTGACGAGCAGTCCGAAGCGTAATGTTAGTATTAAAGATCCGAGAGTCCGTGACGACTGGGAGTCGAAATCGGAGATGGTAATTTTGTCACGAGCGAGGTGCTGCACGCTCATGCAGATTTCCTTCAACACCCGAACATTAAGGAGATTGACGGAGGATCCATTATCCACCAGGATCTTGCCTATCTTGATATCATGGCAGTATCCAGAGACATATAGGGGACGGTTGTGGTCGCATGTCCCGAGGAGAAGGTCTTCGTCACCGAAAGTGATGTCGGCCGTGTGCACTTCTTCCAGTTCATCCTTCATCCTTTCTGCGGCGAGGAAGGCTTGGAATTGCTCGGGTTCTTGTAACGCCTTGATTAATGAATCCCGCACTTCTTTTGATAATAGGAGGGCATCGAGAATGCTGAGCTGAGAAGGTAGCTTCCTCAGGTGCGCTAGGATGTTGTAGTCCACCTTACCCTTCCTGGGAGGGTCCTTGGCAGTCAGCTCTTTCATGACTTGGTCATCTAAGGCGATATCCCCAGTGACCTTTTCCTTTCCCTTATCTTTTCTATTTGTGGGCCCGAGATTCTTTTCCGGGAGCGTGCGATTGCGCAGCTGAATGTTCTCGCAGGCCTCCGGTTCTTCCTCTTTCCCTAAGACGGACTCTTTAAAGAGAGGGCCCAGAGCCATTTCCTCATCAGAGTCGCTCCCAAAGGTGAGAACTTGTGATCCTCCGGCGTCGACCATGTAACAACTGCCGGTAGTTCTTTTGTGCCTGTCGGTTGTACTTCTCTGCTCCCGACGAGTTCTGCGTTTCATGCGCTTAAAATGTTGCCGGTAGGCAACATATCCCTGCCACCATATCCTAAAAGCGTCGCACTCCTCCGTAGGGTGTGAAATTTTTCGATGATATGAGCAATAATTAGGGTGCCTCTCCTCCCCATCGAACGCGTTCTCTTCCGAGGGTGGTAGCTTCATCCCCATTGACATGGCTTTGGCAAACCTTTTCCTCGTCTTGAACACGTTTTTATTCGCATCGGATATCTTTTGATATGGCGGGAGTGCTTCGACTCTTTCGTTTAGTCGCTTGCGCTTGGCTCCTTCCGATGCAGCCATCTCACGCTCCTGATCGGCTTTACTCTTCAAACGAATCTCGTCTAGAAAGGCGTCGATCATTCCATCTGTTGGCCATACAAGTTCTGGCTCAGGCTGTGCCCCCAGTTTCTCAGTGCCAGGAGTTTTCTCATCTTCCGAGTGGGAAATCACATGACAACTCACCACATATCCCTCGGATTCATCCGATGAGCTCTCTCCATCATCTTCCTCCAGAAAGACGTGGTTAAGGAACTCTTGCAGCGTGACAGGAGTCCGCGCCTTTTGATTGTACTCCTCCAGCACGTCAATCTGTTTCTGCAAATCCCTGCGCTTATCTCCAGGCTTCACGGGCTTTTTGTATTTCTTCTTCTTTTTCTTCAAAGATTTTGATGGTTGGGTGTGAGTATTTGGGCCATCACTACGAATCTTTGTAGTTGGGCGCGGCTTCAACATCCCTTCGATGATTTAAGGTTCAAGCGGGTTCTTCCATTCGACCGCCGGGCACGCATGAAGGTCCCTCAGCATTCTTTTGGTTTTAGTTGATAGCACGACCTCCCATGGAGCTTCTTCAATAAAGGAACAGGTTGCCCCCGGTGTATCTGCTTTCTTAGGAGTATGTGGCTGTGGCGGGTTCACCTTCCACTTTTCGGATAGTGCAAACCTCCCCTAGAGGTATTGATCTTCAATCCATCCTTTGAAAACGAAGCAATTCTCAATCGGATGGCTTACCGTTTGATGGTAAGGGCAATAGTTGGGGTTATTCACCTCAGTGGGTTGTGGCGGTCGCCTTGGATTTGGCAAGTTTATAAGTTTGTTGCGTACTGCCAGCTCGAATAACCGTTTCGTCTTGTCCCGTGGGGAACGAGTAGGGACGCTTCATCTTCTCATTATAATACCGCCGTCTTTCTTCCAACTGATCTGCCAGCTTTGAGGCACTGGGTTGCTGCTGAGCATTCGCGACGAAGGTTGCCTTCCCTTTACCCTTGTCACTCCGAGGCTCCGGCTTCGGGGGAGATGGTCTGTGACCCATCTGGGCCAACTTGTTGATCAAAGCCTGAAACGTGGTCGGCTTAAAGAACATCATAAACTGGGAGATAGTTGCATGAGGGTCTAGGGTTTCCACGAACATGCCCACCGCGGGCGCTTCTTCAATGCGTTGTTCGCATTTCGACCACAAATTTCGCCAGCGTATAGCGTACTAGACCCACGTTTCGCCTGGTTTCACCCTGGCATTAATTAATGCTGTTATCGGAGTGCGTTCGCTGGTGCTTGCGAATCGCTGAGTGAATAGCAATTCCATTTCAGCGAACGTCTTGATGGAATCGTTCGGGAGTTCCGAATACCATTCGAACGCTGTTTCTGATAAGCTGCCCACGAACTGGCGAAGCAACAGTTTATCGTCACCGCCGGTGTTACCGCAAAGGGCCCTGAACTGGGCAACATGTTGGTGGGGATTGCCAGTCCCCTTATACACGTGGAATTTCGGTATTGTATAACCCGGCGGATATTTGATTTGGTCGTACCAGCTCGGATATGGTCGCCCCGTTTTTACGAGTTGACCAGCCGCCTCAGTTGCATGATGAACCCGGATCTGCTGGGCTATATAGTCATTCAAGTCAGCCTTAGAGATTGTCTCCTCCTTGGCCGTTGAGAGGGCCGGTGGTGGATTTGACGTTTCTCCCCTGTCGTCTTCAAGGATGATCGGAGGATCCTCAGCAGGTGGGTCTTGTTGGATCATCATTCCCACCATGTCCTGGAATAAGTGGGCTATTTGCTTTATATTGGCCGCTTGTTCCGCAGCCTCTTTATCTTTCTTTTCCAATATCCTCCGGAGGAACTCGGCGTCGGTTTCCTGTTCTTGTTGCTGATCCGAGGACGCCTCGGGGCTTTCTTTCGGTCCAGTAAGCGCGACCATTGCGATCATCATTTCCTGGAGCTTTTGCTGTTGCTCCTGAGCTTTGGTCACCGACCGTGTAAGCGGTCTATGACCTGTGGACGCGCGGCTGTCTTCTTGCCCCGACGCCATGTATACAGTGTGGACCATCCTGCCCCCAGCCTTAGGGTGTCTGGGCTCAGCGCTTTTAGCTTTTGTTGCAGGCCCGGGGATCTTCTCTGGCCTCTTCTTTTTATGAGCAGTGGAAGTTGATGGGGCCGTTGAGGTGGGCACCCAGACAGCTTTTCGTGGCTTAGCCTGGTGACTGACTTCCTGTTGGATTTTCAGCTTCTTGTGCCGGCTGGAGAAATTTGGGTCGATCACCGAGTCTCTGGTCTGCCGCCAGACTTTATAGATTTGGGAGGACAGCCGTTGAGGAGATTGGGGTTGTTCTGGCTTTACTTCTACAGCCTTTTTTAGCGGAGGGGGAGACCTCTTTAGCACCGCGGTAGGAGAATTCCTACGCACCTTATTTAGCATCTCAAAGCTGTTCCCAGTTGGAACAGCAGCATTAACTTCTGCCATCGGGGCTGGAGGAGTTAGCCCAGGAGGGAAGTTACCTCCGGCCTTCCTCACTCGGCGCCAGTAACGACATAGAGCGCGTCGTGCTGATGGAACCGGCTTGGTGAGGGCAATAGTCTCGTCTTGCCCCCTGTGTAGGTGGGAGGTCGCTGCTGGTGTCAGCCTGTTAAAGACCGATGTCCTTTGGGTAGCAGGAGCGGGAGCTGGAGCCGTCAATCTACGTCAGGTAATGGATGTTTAAGTCTAACTAATCCTTTGATCTCAACACATGAGGATTAAGGATTAGTTTCTTGAAGATGAGAGCTTGAGGAGAGAGAATGTGATAATGATAATGAGATGAGAAAGTGAGTGTATCATAATATATTATGAAGCATTCTTATTTTAGAATAATCAATAATAGAAATGAATAAGCATGCTTCATAAATGAAAAGAGGTGATTCATTAAGCATGTGTCATTATCATTTATGGTGCAATAATGATAATGATGAATCACTCTCATGACTCACAATCTTATCCAAAGTAACCTCCTTAGTCACATCTTCTAGAAGCTTCTCGTACAATTATGAGAACGCCCCTCCAATCCGCAAAAATACGGAAAAACTTTAGACTGTAAAAATCCAATAACCGGATACCAGTAACTGGCTTAAACCAAAGCCGACTGGTAAAAACTGTCCGAAAGTCGTACGCGCGTAAACGCACGTATGCGTCCGAACCCTTTGTCGCAAAACCATGCAACCTCTATATCATTTCGCCTGGAGTAGGAAACTCTCTGTGTGGGACTCTAGAGACTCGACTACTACGCTGGCAGTGGGTTTAACCACAGACCGCAAGCGGCACTAGCTGTACGTAACGGTCCCCAGGTAGTTGTCGATAAGAAGCCCGATGAGAAAACCCATCCGAACTCCTACTGAGTCTGATGTGACAATCTCCATACAGTCCGGTCCGTTCGTCCAAGACTATCGCATATCGGGCCTAGGGGGGCGGCAAGCGTCAGTCCCCTAATAGCGGTATAAGTCGTGTCGGAGGGAAGCCCATTACACCCTGAGAAACTACTGGAACCTACCAGCAAATCTCGCTTGCCCTGGCCAGGGACTTTGCGTAATGGCTCTCTGACACAGCACGATATCTACTCCCAATACCGGGAGGGACGAATCCTGTCTAACCGCCACTGCCTCCAAGTGCTCGGGACTGCACCCAACTGCTACCTGTTTGCACGACTCCTTTGAGCCGTGGTAGGGTAGCAATCTAAGAACAGTGGGACACACTCGAGGCGAAGTAGCAGTGTTAAGTCTGCGGACTACGCTGTACTCATGTCACCTGGGAACTGTTCACTGACGACTGGTATCAAACCAACCAACAGTTCCCTGTGAGTCCTGTCCGGTGTACCCGTAACCTAACGAGCACCTGCATACTATCTCCAGTACGACGTACTGACGGCTGTGGGACAGACCATCTCCCCAACTGGGATGAGAAGCGTACACACCAGTCTACTCCGGAGTATCGATGCTCTGTCTCGATAATCCAACGACCAGGGACCTGAATAAGGATGTGCTTGTAGACTACCCAGCCCCCACTAGTGTGACTGCCATCACAACGCTGGTAGACAAGCAAGATCCTAAGAGCTCTATCAATACGTACACTCACATATTAAGATAGAAAAACCAAGTAGCATACTACCATGTTTAGCAAGACTGTTATATACATGTGAATATCCCAAGCTTCCATTAAGTAATATACAAGCTAGTATGATACAGTAATGGCCTTCTAGGGCATAAACACTAACAGAATTAAATTCTCTTTTTTAAAAGACTTCCCTTTCTTACCTAGGGTTTTCTTTTGCAGAAGATCAATTTCTTCCAAAGTCTCAAGGCTCTATTTTTTTTCTCTGTATATGTCTCTCTCTGTGTATATTTTCTTCTCTTTTCTGGCTCCTATTTATAGAAGAAGGAGCAGAATCAATTAGTTTTGGTGAATCATTCATTGAGGGATTTGATTTGTATTCGTTAGAGATTTAATTTGCATTTATCATTCATTTGGACCTTTGGATTATTAGGTGAATTTTATTCACCATTGGATTTTGAATCCAAAGATATTCCTTTGTTATTTCGGCTAGATTTTAAGGGGAAATCTTTCCAAGTTCAAGATTTTTCCATAGATAGGTGATATTTAATCACCTTTAAATTTTTAATCCAATCGGTTCCAAATAATCATTCTCCTTTGGAAAGATTTGAATGCCGTTCAGAATTTAATTCTGTTAAATAGATAGGCTTTGAAAGCCAGTCACGTGTGGCCACGTGACCCCTGGTCACATGTGGCCACGTGACCCCTTGGAACGAGCTTTCTTCTGCTTTCTGTGCTTTGTCTTCTAGCCGTTGTTCAGCCGTCACGTGCCAACACGTGACCCCTGGTCACGTGTGAGCACGTGACCCTTTCTGGAGCCTTTTCTTTGATTTAATCAAGGAGCCGAATCTGCCTTTTCCACTGCTTTTAATTGTCACGTGCCAACACGTGACTGCTGGTCACGTGCTAGCACGTGATGCCTCCTCCGTAAACTTTCCTGATTTTAAATCAGGAAACAGAAGACGTTTCAGGTACCCTACTAGTTCATGCTTTTCTCGCATTAGCGTTATTCAATTTTAGTGCATCCCATTGATTTATGCCGTCCAAGTTTATTACTACACACTCGATTACATACACGACCCTGTTTAGTTATTGGAACATACACACTGGGAATGGGAAAATCATAACTAATATAGGGTATAAGGATTGTTCGGTTGTTGTTTGCGGACGGGAGCTATTGCAGATTTCTTGGTGATTGTTACCGGCAGCTATGAAGTTGTTTTGGGAATGGATTTTTTCTCGGCACTTTCCACGCTCACATTGAGTGTAGAGCAAAGAAAGCGAATTTCCAGATTTCCGGACATCCAGAGGTTGTTTAGAGTTAGCAGTTCTGTCGGGCCAGTCGAGTTTAAGGCTAGGCCGATAAATAGTGTTCTTTCGTCGTTAGAGGTTGCTAAAGATGAAGCGCCAGCTGTTGTTCGAGATTTCATGGACGTGTTCGAGGACATATCAGGTTTACCGCTGAAATGAGACATGGAGTTCGCGATTGATCTTATTCCTGGTGTAGCGGTTACTGAATTACTTGAGAAGGGTTGGATTCGCAGCAGTAACTCACCTTGGGGAGCTCCAGTTCTTCTAGTCAAGAAGAAAGATGGCACAAGGAGAATGTGCATCTATTATCGAGAATTAAACCGGGTGACTATTAAGAACAAGTACCCGATCCCTCGCATTGGCGAATTATTTGAGCAGCTTAGTGGAGCGAGGGTATTCTCGAAGCTAGATTTGCGATCCGGATATCATCAGGTCCGAGTTAAAACAGAAGATATTTGCAAGACGGCGTTTCGAACTCGGTATGGACATTACGAGTACTTAGTGATGCCCTTCGGAGTAACGAATGCACCGGCGATATTTATGGACTTGATGAACCGAATCTTTTCACCATTCTTGGATCAGTTCATAGTGGTGTTTATTGATAATATTCTAGTTTACTCGAAGAGTATTGAAGAGCATGCAGAACACTTGAAGATCGCACTGCAGACATTGAGGCAAGAAAAATTGTATGCAAAGATGAGCAAGTGCGAGTTTTGGCTTGAAGAAGTGAAGTTTTTGGGACATGTCGTGTCTGGAGATGGAATCGCCGTTGATCCCGAAAAGATTGCAGCAGTTCGAGATTGGTCGATTCCGAAGAATGTTGCAGAGATCAGAAGCTTTCTTGGACTTGCCGGGAATTACGGGAGGTTCGTGGAGAACTTTGCTCGTTTGGCGGAGCCTTTGACCAAGCTTACGCACAAGGAAGTACCATTAATATAGACGGATAAGTGTGCGTCAGCTTTTGAGGCGTTGAAGCAGAGATTGATAACCGCTCCTATTTTGACCGTGCCAGACAGTTACGGAGGATTGGTGATTCACAGCGACGCATCAGGGAAAGGATTGAGATGTGTTTTGATGCAGCCTGGGAAGATTATAGCTTACGCATCGAGACAGTTGAAGACCCATGAGAAGAATTACCCAACTCATGATTTGGAGCTAGCAGCTGTGATTTTCGCTTTGAAGATTTGGAGACACTACTTATAGGGCGAAAGGGTCGAAGTATTCACCGATCACAAAAGCCTAAAGTACGTGTTCACACAGGAGGAGCTTATTATGAGGCAGTGCAGATGGTTGGAGCTGATGGCTGATTACGATCTTGATCTTAAATACCATCCGGGAAAAGTTAATGTTGTGCCGAATGCACTTAGTCGGTTACCAGCAATTCAGATGTTGACTGCACAGAAGGAACTTATTAAAGACTTTCGAAGATTTGATTTGGAGATTGTGCTACCGCATTCTTCGGGATAGTTGATGCAGCTGCAAGTACAGTCGTCGATCGAGAGTATTAAAGCAGCGCAATTGCAGGACCTTAGATTGCAAAAGTTTCGAGAACAGGTTGAAGCTGGACTTCAAACGGACTTATTGATTCATGAAGATGGTTCGTTGCGTTATGGTAGCCGTTTGTGTGTGCCAAAGGGAGATATTCGTGAAGAACTTATAAAGGAGGCGCACAATTCAGCATATTCCGTACATCCAGGAGGCACGAAGATGTACCGAGATATACGACAGCATTTCTGGTGGGAAGGCATGAAACGGGATATTGCCCGTTTTGTGGCAAAGTGTTTGGTGTGTCAGCAAGTTAAGGCTGAACATCAACGGGTTGCTGGTTTATTGCAACCACTTCCGATTCCTCAGTGGAAGTGAGAACATATAACCATGGATTTCGTGACGGCTCTACCGCGGAGTCCAAAAGGCAACAGTGCAGTTTGGGTGATTGTTGATTGATTGACCAAGGCAACTCGTTTCATCTCTTTTCGAGTAGGTCAATCAATAGAAGTTTTGGCAGAACGGTACATGCAGGAGATTGTAAGATTGCATGGAGTACCGGTGAGCATCGTGTCCGACTGTGACACTCGTTTCTTATCACACTTTTGGGGGAGCTTACAGGAAAGTTTGGGGACTCGATTGAAGTTTAACACAGCTTATCATCCTCAAACAGATGGCCAGTCAGAAAGAACGATCTAAACTCTTGAAGATATGTTGAGAGCTTGCATGTTAGACTTCAAGGGTTCATGGAAGGATCATTTGCACTTAGTGGAATTTTCTTACAATAACAGTTTCCAGGCGACTATTCAGATGGCTCCATTCGAAGCTTTATATGGTCGCAAGTGTCGTTCACCTGTTTGTTGGGATGATGTTGGAGAACGAAGATTGTTGGGACCGGATTTGGTCGTGCAAACAGTTGAGAAGGTTAACACTATCCAGAATCATATGAAAGCAGCACAAGACCGATAAAAGAGTTGGGAAGATACATCGAGAAGACCTCTAGAGTTCTCTGTTGGTGATTTGGTGTTTTTGAAGGTACCACCGACTAGAGGAGTTTTTCGCTTTGGGAGTCGAGGAAAGTTTAGTCCTCGATTCGTTGGGCCTTTCGAGATTGTGGAGCATGTTGGAGAAGTGTCGTATCGTTTGGCTTTACCGCAATCTTTGGCGAATGTTCATGACGTGTTTCATGTATCTCAACTCCGTAAATATGTTCGAGATGAAACACACGTACTGGATCATTCGGAGCTGACTGTACGAGAAGTTTTGACTTTTGAGGAGCAGCCGATGTCGATTGTGGATCGAAGAGAAAAGGTTCTTAAGAACAAGGTTATCCCTCTCGTACTTATTTCTTGGGGAAATCGCTCATATGGAGAATCAACTTGGGAACGAGAAGATGAGATTCGATAGAAGTTTCCACATATATTCTTGTAGTTTCTTGATTGTTTATCCTTTCTTGTTCTTGGAATTTCGAGGACGAAATTCTTTTTGTAGTTGGGTATAATGTAACAACTAGTTCATTTATACCAATTCCAGTTCTCGTATTTCTTTATTCATGGTATTTTCTTGATTTATCGTATTTTGGGTGCGAATGGTATTTTATATTTTACGTTGCATTCGACCTGACCCGCTTGCTTGAAACTTGTTTGATTCATATTTATGAATCATCCTGACTTGTTATGTAGACTTGTGCATTTTCAACTTTATAGCATACTGACATTTTATCTGGCATGGCATCTTTTACCATATAACATTTTAAGTCACGTAAAATATTTTTAAAATACATTTCATAACCTGCATGATACCCCTAACCCCGTGGTAGCATCCGCGCTCTTGTTCTCATCCCGTTAAGTGAAACAGACGCGTTTGGATGGCTACGCGCACGTACGTGCATCTGTTCTTGGGGGTATGCATTTTTGTTGCCTGAGCATTTATTTTAAAATTTAGAAGTCACGTATATTTTTCGTATTTTAAAATTAAAATTTTAGATCCGACCTGGGCGTGTTTTGGACTAAATTTGTATTTACCAGAAAATCCAATTTTATTAAATATAATATCTCTATTAAATTTAAAATTTTAACAGTCTAAATTTAGAAAACTAACTAATATTTTCTCAATTAAAATCCTAACTCATCACCCAACTAAAATCACCACGAGCCAATGAAATCATTCTTTCCTACGCTGGGCCCCACTAAAATCTCTCTCTTTCTTTCTCTCTCTCCCCCTATCGCAAGATCTCTTCTCTCCTCTCTCTTTCTTTCTCCCCCGAGTGAGGACAATTTTCTTTCTCCTCCCCTCTCTCTCTCCTCTCGCTCTCTTCCTATCTCTCTCATCTCGCAACGCTTTCTCTCTCTTATCGCGGATACTGTGCGCGATCCCGTCACCTCCCTCGTATCTCGTCACCTCCCTTCTTCATATCTCCTTCTTCCTTTTTTTAAAAACCCGAGCTCATTTTCCCTCCTCGCCAACCCACCGTCGCCGAGCCCCTCTCCTCAAACCCTAACTCTAAAACTCCATCACCTCTCTACCCTCAACCAAGCCTCCTCCTCCTCGCCATCTCCTTCTTCTTCTTCCTCCTTCCCGAGCACCTCCTGCGACCCCTGCACACCCACAGAACCCATCGCCGCCGATCACCTCCTCCTCTCGCTTCCACCTTCATCACCATCTCCTCCTCTCTATCTCCTTCTTCTCTCTTCTCTCCCTACCCCAGATCCCTGCACCCAAAACCCCAGCCTACACAACACCCGAGCCAAAACCCTAACCTAACCCTAGCTTCTCAAACTCCCTCCACCGCCGACGACCACCTCTCCGCAACACCAGCATCTCCTTTCTGAAACCATAGATCATCTAAAACCCCAGTAAGCCAATCCTTTATCTCCTTTCTTCTTCTTCCTCCTCCTCTTCTTTCTTTTCTTTTCTTTTTCTGTTCTATAATTTTTAATCTCTGTAGATCGCCGGAGCCGTGACGACGTCGACGATCCCGACGACCCAGCGAGCGTACCTGACCCGTATGATCACTTTGTGCGTTGTTTGGATCCGTTCCGTGTACCGTGCGCGCGTCGCGACTTTTCCCGCCGACGTGTGACGTTCCGTATACCCGTTTCTTAATCCGTAGGCAAGTAAAACTTGCTACATGCTATTTATATTATTTTATACTTATTTAAATGCATATTAAACCTGTAGTTTAAATCTAATACCACATATTCCATTATATCATTTTAGACCTATAACTTGAAACATATCATGTTGCATTTTAGTTTACAATACATGGTACCCACGTCCATATTTAAATCACATAGTGCTTGGTTGCATAGCCCATAATACCATTTTAATTGTTTATAACCTTTCGGACACCGTTTGCATCCATTTAGCCTATTATATATACAATTGCATCCATAGATCACTTGTTTAAATAATATTGTAAATTTAACATTCTATATTTGATAAAGTGTATTTAATTAGTGTTGGAACCATAACCCTAACTTAAATCGATAACCGTGTATCCATATGTTTTAATCTATACCTATTTGAAAACCACACCACAATGTTCCATTTTTTTTGTTCCATTAGTACCCCATACTTGTTTTGTATACCCATGCTTATTATAGTTTGATTATGAGCACCCACGTGACAGTTGTGCACCCCTGACATGACTTGATATACCATTACTTGACACGACATGATACCGTGCACTTCTTGACATGACATGATACCTATATACTACCCGACTTGACCTGATGTACCATGGCTTTACCTGTTACGTGATCTTGTTACTAATGCCAACAAACTCGACATGTTGTCCCTACGGACATTTCCTGTTGTCTATCCAGACAAACCTATACCTGCTTGATCCTGTGTTGGCATTAGCTCCAGATTTATCAATACCTGACTTGAATACATAACTTGGGGGTATGGGGAAATCAATGATGAAACCTGACTTGTAACTCGACAGTTCGATACCTTTACTGATCAGTGATGCTGCTGAAATCACTCGTCATTACCTACTACCCTTTACTGCCTTGCGGCACGTCTCGGATTCAGTCCGAGAGTCATAGACCGTGATCCCGGGCACGCACGGGATACTATTGAGTTATATCGATGATTCATCAAATTGATTTCAAAGACTCGAGAGTAGTTAACCCAATAGACCAGTTTAGATTACTCACTACACATTACCCTCACTGTCCTCACTTATATCACTGTTATACCTGTTTTACCACTTATACTCATACCTGCATATCTTGCTACCCATGTTTGTAGTATTGCTTGATATTATGACGCATTGACGTCTGGGTTTTGCATGGCCCAGATTCTTTTCCTTTGCTGCAGGCCGAGTAGGAGTATTTCAGTCAGCAGGCTGAGCAGTGAGGACTTGCTAGTAGTTAGTTCATTTTACTTTCAGCATTTTTCATTACTGATGTGAGCCCGCATTATGGGACGTACATTCCAGTTTATTCTTGTATTGTATCCTTTGCTTCCGCATTATTTTATTCTTGACTCGTTTTATTCTGGCTTATGGACATGTATTAGATAGTTTATTATTGTTCTTGATATCTTTACAGCCGTAATGGGACTGTGGAAGGATTTTTCCTATCCACAGGTACCATGGTTGGCTATGTCACGTGCCTATCTTAGCGTACTCTGGGAAGCGGGGCGTGACACTCATAAACACTTTCCTATGTGTGTGTGTGTGAGAGAGAGTGTGTAGCACAAAGGGGCACTATAGGAATTTCCTACATTAACGGGACACACGGATCATACTATTCATTAATCGATGAGCATATTTGCAAATCCAATATGCGTCAATATTGGAGTAAGAAAAGGCGAAGTGATATAGATCATCAATGAATAGTTAGCCACCATTTATCCCATCACGATAAGAAATTCCTACAGTGACACCGTATACTTCGCATCCTCTTTATATATACCTTGTGATAACCTTCATATCCTATTGTATATATACACCCACAATGTGTCAGAACATATGAATCATTGTATTGAAAAGTGTTCAATCGCTTCAGCGGTGTCTAAAACATCAGAATTTCCCTCTAAGATAATACTATTAAAATAAACAATTCCCTAAATGAGCTGAACCCAAACTAATTTCCAAAATAGACCTCACTACAGCCAAAATAGCACTATTAAAATAAATAATTTTGTTACGTTTTTTTATATTTTGATTATGATTTTGTTGAAATTGTAACAAAATCGACAAAGAGTGAATGAAAAATCTCATCTTTTTTTGAGGAAAAAATATTTTTAGTTAGTATATAGATTTCTATTATGTTTTTTTTCTATATATTTTCCAAATCAAATATAAATTTCTAAAAAAAAATCATAATAGATTTCTATATGCTAACTAAATTTATTCTATTTTAAAAAAACCATCAAAATTTTTCATATGTTCTCCGTCAATTTTGTTATAATTTGAACAAAATTAAAATATAAATATAAAACAACCTTAACAAAATCAAAATCAATGTCTTAGCAGACATATAGCAAATCAATATCACTAATAGAAAACACTATTGGTAATAGTGTTTTCCACTTTGAGGAAAACGATATTGCTAATAGCGTTTTCATCATAAGGAAAACGTTAAGACCGTTCTTATGTGACTATACGGAAGTCTATGCTGGAAATTAGTTTGGGCTCAGTATAGAATCTTAGGAATTGTTTATTTTAATAGTATTATTTTAGGAAAAAATTCAAAGAATCCTACTAGCACCAATGCGCATTGCTTTCTGATTTGTAGTGCCTTTGTTATCATTTTCGCTAAATACATTTTAAAGGGTAAATTGTCAAAAAACCCTAAGCATTTTTTTCGGTTGTCAAAAAACCTCGACATCGAAAAGTTAGTCAAAACCCCTCTAAAAAAATTTTTAGTTGTCAAGAAACCACTTATCTGTGATATCTAGCAGTTGCCTGCTATATCTAATTTCATACGATATCTAAGCAGTAGCCAGCGATATCTAAGCAGTTGCCTTGGTTAGATATAGCAGGATATGTAGCAGGAAAAGTTTCTAAGGGGTTTTTGACCACCGTTTCAAGGCCAGAGGGCTTTTGACAGCGGAAAAAATTGCTTGTGTTTTTCCCCTGACAATTTACCCTATTTTTTATAGAAAAAATTCCACCAAATATTCTTAATGTGTAGCATAAAACTGTTTTTTTTTATTCCTCTCTATTGTATTTATATCAATTTAAGCTGACCCGAATTTGAAATTCTGGAGGATGGATTTGCGGATGAAAAAAATGTTGAACGGTTTGAACCTGATAATAAAATTTAAAATTAAATTTCAAATCGAAGACGGTAAACAAGCCGGTAATTTTGTATATACATCTGTGTTCCGCGCTCTCAAACAAACATAAAAGTGAAAACTGCAAGGGGTATGTATGCATAACCAAGACTTGAAGGGATTGTATATAAAAGAGACATATTTTATACATATTCCGAAACCGATTCGGTATACGGCTAGTATTAATTTAATTAATTGTGTTTCCTAAATTAGATGGTTGCGTTATTATAAAGCTAACTAGCATAGTTCACAGCCTAGAATAAATTAAACACGGTTTCTTTTCTTTTTTATCCCTAGAAAAGTTCCCTTTTTTATTCATTCGCCCAAAATAAATCGATACCCATCGTCCCTCAACGGCAACCTTTCTCTTTCGCAACCCTAACTCTTATGGGTCCGATGAGCTGCCGGTGATGCTATCCTTCCCCTTCGAAACCCTAATCCAATGGAGTCCGATGAGTTGCAGGCGATGGCGTGGCGCGGCGATCTTTCCCCTTCGAAACCCTCATCGTAACCGCCGGAGATGACTTTGATCCCCATGGGACTCCGATAAGCCGCCGGAGATGACGACGTGGCAGTCGGCGATGTGAAGGCGGTGAAAGAGGGAGGAGAGATCAAGAAGTGGTTCATCATGAAGATCTGTTCTTGATAGTGCTGGCACAATTAATCACATGCATTAAATTGTAAGATTTCTTTAACCTTTGATCTACAGTTTTGTTGTTTTCTTTCGGTTATTATCTTTGCTGCTGTTAATCTTTACTGTTTTGGAGTTAAAAATCTTATTCTCTAATTAACTAATTTAGGATTTGTTGACTAACCGAGACAATCTTATATGGGATCAACCGTTCATGCCAATGGATTATGGCCCATGAATACATCTCACTGCTAGTTTTTTCTTACACTGACAACTAGACTTTTCAAGTTGGATGTCTAAAATATATTAGAAATAGGGCTACAATCAAGTAGGTTCAATTGCGCTTTCCTACCATTAATTCAGAATTCTATACCTTTGGATGTTATCAAAATTTTGAATTTGTTTGATATCCTAAAATGCATGTCTTGCTCTTTCCTACCATTAATTCACTGTCTATAAAAGTTTAGTTTTTTTAATTACATCCCAACATTTCAATTCATAAATATATTATGATTTTCTGATGTTACTACTTTCAAATGCATCACGATTGACAAAGTACTTCCAAACACGGTTCGTCAAAATTTTTTCAACCTAATAAATGATTCTAAATGGAGTATATTTTTAAGAATGAAAGGTATTCTTTTCAAAAAAAAATATAATTTTGTATTGAAAGCATTATGTTAAATTTACCTTTACAAAAGGACCTCTTAGAAAACCACAAAATGCTATAATCATATAGATTTCTTCAACAAGTTTATTAATATTTTAAAGACTTTACATCATTAAGCATTTGCAAATTCTCATATTTTTTAAATTTTTTTGGCAGTTATTTATCTAAATTTTTTTGAGAGTTATCCTGAATCTTGGAATTCTCAGAGAGAATTTAAACCCTTAAAATTTGTATACAAATGGATGCTATTGATATCATAATTTATTAAAATATCCTCAAATTTGTGTCTACGTCTCAACTTACATTCCATCAATTCTCTTCCTATATTAGGATGCTATTGATATCATAATTTATTAAAATATCCTCAAATTTGTGTCTACGTCTCAACTTACATTCCATCAATTCTCTTCCTATATTAGTCTCTACCATGATTTATTCTTAGTGAATCGTCCACTTTTAATAATTTTGACTACCAACTTTCTATGGATTCTTATAAATTCGTTTCATTGTGATACGTTTGTTAACTAACCTTTCATTTCAAGTGTTACCCATAATCATTAAACATTGAAATATCAACCCTTGCGCATGTTTGATTGGACACAATCATGACTTATGGTTTTATCTAAATACTTTTTTTCCTATTGTTTTCGACCCCTTTATGGATTTAACCTCTTTTATTTGCCCTTCAAACTATTTGAAGCTATGTTTCAACTCTTAAATTTGTAAATATATGCTTTCCTAATTTATCTTTCATGCATCATAAAGCACTTCCATTATGGCTCTTTCAAATTGTTTCAGCCATATATTGATTATCTAACATCATTTTTTAGTGTAATACGGTTGTTAACTAACCTTTCATTTCAAGTGCTACCCATAACCATTAAACCTTACAATATCAACCCTTGCACATGTTTGATTGGACACAATCATGACTTATGGTTTTATCAAAATTATTTTTTCCTTCGACGTTTTCGATCCCTTTATGGATAACCTCTTTTACTTGCCCTTCCTTAAACTATTTGAACCTATGTTTCAACTCTTATGTTTCTAATTATATGCTTTCCTAATTTATCTTTCATGCATCATAAAGCCACTTCCATTATGTCTCTTTCAAAATGTTTCAGCCATATACCATATAATGATTTTCTAACATTATTTTTTAGATAATGAGATGTTCCAAAAGATTTTAGTAGTATTTTGAAGCCGCTTTAATGAATAAGGACCTTTTCATAAAGCTACAAAGATGTTTTTTTTTATCATAACTGTATTTTTACTAGTATTTCAGCTTTAATAATGATTCTTCATAGAATAGTTTCCTCTTAAACTGAAAGATTTTCATGAAAATCCAGCTTTGAATAACGACCTTTGAGAAAGCTATGAAACTTTTTTGAATAATAACTAACTTTCTTGCAAATTTCTTGAGACTTTTAAAACTTTATTTCAGCAAGCATTTCTATGCTTGTATTATAAAAGTTTCATGAAAACTCCTTTGAAATGTGAAATTCTGAAAGATAGTATAGACCCTTCGAAATGGTACACAACTGGATGTTACCAAAATTCTTAAGTTTAATCCATAACTTGTGAAACCTAAGCATGTGACTCCTTGCTCCTTCAATTGAACACAATCTCTATTATGGTTTTGTGAGCTTATTATAAAAGCCATAAATCGTAACCATGATTTTTTTTCAATTGTAAAACTGACTTGGTCCTGTTTAATCATCTTTTTCCACCTTACCGTCGTTTCTTATCTTTCCGTGTTGTGATTCATTTGCTAGTAAGCCTTTCATTTTAAGTTCTATCCGTAACCATCTAAATATGAAAATGTCACCGCTTGTGAACTTTTAATTTGGCGTAATCACGACTCATGGGTTTATCAACTTGTCTTTAAACTATCTTGATGCTTGTCTTTACTATCATCTGCCCTTATAGATAACCCGTTTTACGTGCCGCTTTCTTAAAATATTTCAAACTATTCTTTTCAAATTTTATATTTCAAAATTTGTGATTCCATAGCGTTTTTCCTTTTAAATACAATCGTATACTACTTCTCAAAATGGTTTTTCAAATTGTTTCATCTTTCATGAATATATATATATATATATATATATATATATATATATATATATATATATCCTATCTTTTAAATACCGAAAGGTTTTATTTTGAAAGATATAGTAGTATTTGAAACCTTTTTCATGGAAAACCTAACTATGTTAATGGACCTTTTAGAAAGTTACGGAACACCTTTTAACCATCTATCATATTTTTTAATTTTTAAAACAATTTACTCAATAAAGCATTTCAGTTCATTTAATTATGAAAGTTGCAGAATTTCAAATCCTTAGTGATTGTATAAGATTTTATATTATCAAAATTCATATTTGTGTCATTATATCTTACAATCTGTATCCACAACTCTAGTTATCTACTTATCTACCATGGAGTCATGGCTTATAGCTCTCTTCAACCATGATTTGAATATGTTTCAATCTAATTGTCAGTTTACATCTGTCACTAACTGGTCTTTCGTTACAAGTTCTATCTATAACACATGAACAAGTCAACTCTTTTACTCCTTCAATTGGAGAGAATGATGATTATGATTTTGTTGTATTTACTTTTCACCCGGCTTACTGTTCTTGATAGCTTGATACTTTATCACCATCTCCTTACTGATGTGATATCCCATTTTACTTTCTTTTTCCAAAAAAGACTGTAGACTATTTCAGCCTTGAATCTACAATTATGTCATTTCTAGCATTTACGACTCTCAAATGCAATCGAACCTATTTTCCTCAAAGTTATTTATCATAATGTTTCAGTTTCATAAATGATTCTCCATACCATATCTTTAGACAATTGAGATTTTAATTTTATATTGAAAGCGTTTTCATGAAAAATCTTTCTTTTAAAAGAGGACCTTTCAGAATCGAACGTTGTTTAATCATGACTAACATTTTAATATATTATAGTTTTTCACCACAAAGCATTTCTGTATCTTAAGAGGGGTTATAAACCCCTAGAAGCCGTCTACGATTTGATGTCTTTAAAATTAGGAAGTTCTGATTACAATATATATCCACAACTCTCCTTATCGATCAATTATCTGCTTGGATAACCATGATTTCGTTCTGATTGAATCATCAAACCCCTTAATCTTGTTAACCATTGCATTGTGATAGGTTTGATAACAGGGTTTTTGTTTTAAGTTTTATCCATAATCATCAAATTTGAAATTATCAACCCTTGCACATGTTTAAGTTTTATCCATAATCATCAAATTTGAAATTATCAACCCTTGCACATGTTTAATTGGGAAGAATCGCAATTCATGGTTTTACCAACTATTCTTTGAACGAACGACGAAGTCTCACATGGTATCTCCTCGAAATCATACAGTGTTTGAACATCGCAAAATTCATGTCATAATAACCTCCAATTTGACTGCACAACTTTGCTTGCCTGCTGCTTATAACCAACTTAACTATGATTTCATTCTGATTTAATCTTCCAACGGGCTTGACCTTTATCTTTTTGTTTCTTTGTGAACATAGGCCTTTGATTTCAAGCCTTATCCATAATCAACTAAACCTACACATGTTCACGTTGACTTTGATCGATTGGCATAATCACAATTACGGTCTTGTCAAATTTACACGGATGATCTAACATTCATGAAGTATTGATTCCTTATCATCATCATCCACCCTTACAGATACGAAAACCCATTTTGATTCCTCTATCGCTCAAAGAGTTGTAACGATGTTTCAGCATTTTAATTTTGCTAATGATCGATATTTTCATTTACTACTTTCTAGTGCATTACAAAGTACTCTTCAAAGTTGTTTGTCTAAATGTTTCAGCGTCGTGAAAGATTTTTCATTGCATATTTTTTTTATAACTGTAAGGTTTATTATGAAAGGTTTGATTTGGTCCGGGTTTAACAATTTAGAGGTCGATTATTTGTTTGGTTCCACTCTAATGACGTAGGTGTCGATTTTGTATTTGATTTGGTTTTTAGGAATTTTTTGTGGAAGTCTAGGATATTTTAGAGATACTTAGGGAATTTTAGAGATTTTAGGATTTTTTTTATCTAGTCTAGGATATTTTAAAGAATTTGGGTAATGGAAATAAAGATGGTTTGAGAACATGGAATTTATGTAATCGAAGAATTTAGGAATTTTATTGAGTTTGGAGATATTTAGAGAATCTAAGAATTTGTGGAATTCGATATATTTGTGGAGGTTGGAGAATTTGAGATGGACAATTTGGGAAGTTTATTGAGCTTTGAGATATATATATATGAAACTTGAAAGAATTTGGAGGAATATTTTGAAAATTTGAAGATTTTGAAGTAAGTGACGATTTTGGATTTTTTTAAAGTTTAGAATACTTTCGAGAATTTGGAAAATTAATGAAAATAAAGATACTTTGAGAATTTGTTATTTATGGAATTGGAGAATTTAGGAATTTTATGGAGTATGAATATATCTAAAGAATCCACGAATTTGTTGAATTTGAGATATCTGGAGAGCTTGTATGATTTGTGCAATTTGAGATATTTGGACAATTTGGTAATTTTACGGAGTTTGGAAATATTTAGCGAATTTGGAAGAATTTAAATGAATTGTTTGATAATTTGAATATTTTTGTAGAGGTTTAAGAGGTTTTGGGAAACTTGGTTACACAGTTTATCGAATTCGTCGACTATCTAATTATTAGGGTGGTTTCGTATTTTTTCGTTTACTTGTGCTACGTTTGTCAGCGAGCCTTCTATTTGAAGTCCTATCCTTGTGTATCCAAACCTGAAAATATAGACCTTTAGCATGATAAACTAATTCTGTTCATCCTTTCTTAGAACTTTAGGTTTTTAGACCCTTCGTAATTGTTACCATTGGATGTTATAAAAATTCTTAGTTTGTGTCCGAATTCCACAATTCCATTTTGACACTTTTGAATCAAAATTAATTTGTTAGTACATTTCTTAATATTTTCAAGATTTACTTTATAAAGCATTTTTACTCATTTATTTTTAGAACTTCTGGATTCTAGACCCTTCAAAATTTATCTTTAGAAACTATCAAAATTCTGGTTTTGACTTAGAATTCACTCTCTATAACTATCTTATCAATAATTTCGTTTTGTTTGAATTTAGGTTTGATTTGGTTCCGTATTAACAACTTAGAGGTCGATTTGTTTGGCTCCACTCTAACAACGGTGTCGATTTTGGATTTGATTTGGATTTTGGTAATAGTTTGTGAAAGCCAGGATATTTCAGAGTATTTGGGAAACTAATGGAAATAAAGATGTTTTGAGAATTTGGAATTTATGGAATTGGAGAATTTAGGAATTTTATGGAGTTTAGAGATATTTAGAGAATCTAAGAGTTTGTGGAATTTGATATATTTAGAGAGTAGAATTTGAGATGTTTGGACAATTTGAGAATTTTACGGAGCTTGGAGATTTGGTAATTTGAAAGATTTGGGTTTTGGGATTATTTTGTGAAAGTCTAGGATATTTTCGAGAATTTGGGAAATTAATCGAGAAACGAAGATGATTTGAGAATTTGGAATTTATGGAATTGAAGAATTTAAGAATTTTATGGAGTTTGGAGACATTTAGGGAATCTAAAAATTTGTGGAATTTGATATATTTGCGGAGTTTGAGATATGTATGAAATTTGAAAGAATTTGGTGGGTTATTTGAAATTTGAAGAATTTGACGTTGACGATTTTGGATTGGATTTGATTTGGATTTTTGGATTTTTTTGGAAGTTTAGGATACTTTTGAGCAGTTGGGAAATTAATGAAAATAATGAAGCTCTGAGAATTTGTTATTTATGGAATTGGAGAATTTAGGAATTTATGAAGTTTTGAAATATTTAGGGAATCTAAGAGTGTGGAATTTGATATATTTGGATAGTTTGTAGAATTTATGGAGTTTGAGATATTTGGACAATTTGAGAATTTTACGAAGCTTAAAGATATTTAGGGAATTTCAAAGATTTAGATTTTGGGATTTTTTGTGAAAGTCTAAGATATTTTAAAGAATTTGGGGAGTTAATGGAAGTAAAGATTGTTTGAGAATTTGGAATTTTTGAAATTGAAGAATTTAGGAATTTTATGGAGTTTGTAGATATTTACGAAATCTAAGAATTTTTGGAAATTTGATATATTTACTGGGTTTATATAGTTTGTTGAATTTGAGATGGACGATTTGTGAATTTTATAGAGCTTTGAGATATGATAGGAAATTTGAAGTATTTAGTGGATTATTCTGAAAATTTGAAGATTTTGACGTACATGGCGATTTTGGTTCTGATTTGGATTTTAGAATTTTTTTGAAAGGTCTGGATATTTTCGAGTATTTGCGAAATTAGTGGAAATAGACGCTTTTGAGAATTTGGTGTTTATTGAATTGTAGATGTAGAATTATGAATTATTTGGTGTTTTAATATATTTAGGGAATCAAAGAATTTGTGGAATTTGATATATTTGGGGAGTTTGTAGAATTTTTGGAATGTAAGATTTTTGGCAATTTGGGAATTTTACCGAGACCGTAGATATTTAGGGAATTTGATTTAATTTTTTGATAATACAAAGATTTTGTAGAGTTTTAAGAGCTTTAGGAAATTGGGTTACACTGTTTGTCGAATCCGTCGACTATCAACTTTTTGGGTGGGTTCTTATTTGTTCGTTTATTTGTGATACATTTGTCAGTAGGCATTCTATTTAAAAGTTCAATCCTTGCGTATCTAAACCTGAAATATAAACCTATAGCGCAATAAAGCAGTTCTACTCATCCTTAGAACTTTAGGGCTCTTCTTTGTTACCATTGGATGTTATGAAAATTCTTAATTTGTTTTCGAATTCCACAACTCTATTTTGACGCTCTTGAATCAAAATTAATTTTTAAGCACTTTTCTTCATATTTTTAAGATCCAACTTCATAAAGCATTTCTACTCATTTATTTTTAGAAGTTCTGGATTTTAGACCCTTCAAAATTCTTATCTTTAGATGTTATGAAAATTCTGGTTTTGTGTCCGACTTCACTCTTTATAGCTATCTTCTCAGTAATTTCGTTTTGTTTGAATTTAGGTTTGATTTGGTCCCAATTTAACAACTTAGAGGTCTCGATGTGTTCGGTTCCACTTTAACAATGTAGATGTTGATTTTGGATTTGATTTGGATTTTTGGAATATTTTATGAAAGTCCAGGCTATTTCATAGAATTTGGGAAAACTAATGGAAATAAAGATATGAGAATTTGGAATTTATGGAAGTAGAAAATTTAGGAATTTTATTGAGTTTGGAGATATTTAGAGCATCTAAGAGTTTTTGGAATTTGATATATTTGGAGACTGGAATTTGTGGAATTTAAGATATTGGGACAATTTGGGAATTTTCGGGGGTTGGAGATCTTTAGGGATCTTTTTTTGTGAAAGTCGAGGATATTTTAGAGAATTTGGGAAATTAATTGAAATAAAGATGGTTTGATAATTTGGAATTTATGAAATTGTAGAATTTAGGTATATTATGGAGTTTGGATAAAGATGGTTTGATAATTTGGAATTTATGAAATTGTAGAATTTAGGTATATTATGGAGTTTGGAAATAGTTAGAGAATCTAAGAAATAGTGGGAATTTGATATATTTATGGAGTTTTGTATAATCTGTTGAATTTGAGTTGCATACAATTTTTGAATTTTATGGATGTTTGAGATATTTAGTAAACTTTAAAACAAGTCGGTGGAATATTTTGAAAATTTGAAGATTTGATGTAGGCGACGATTTAGGATTTAATTTGGATTTTTGAGATTTTTTTGAAAGTTTAGGATACTTTCGAGAAATTGGAAAGTTGATGAAAATAAAGATGAATTAGGAATTTGTTATTTTTGGAATTGAAAATTTTTGGAATTTTATGTAGTTTGGAGATATTTAGGGAATCTACGAATTTGTGGAATTTTGATATATTTGGACAATTTAGGAATTTTACGGAGCTTGGAGATATCTATGGAACTTCAAAGATTTCGATTTTGGGTTTTTATGTGAAAGTCTTGGATATTTTAGAGAATTTAGAAAGTTAATGGAAATAAAGATGGTTTGAGAATTTAGTATGAAATTATTTTATGAAGTTTGGAGATATTCACGGAATCTAAGAATTTGCGATGTTTGTATAATTTGTTGAATTGAGATGGACAATTTAGGAATTTTATGTAGCTTTGAGATAAAGGCAATTTAAAAGAATTTAATGGAATATCTTGAAAATTTGAAGATTTTGACATAGCGGACGATTTTGGATTTGATTTTAATTTTGGGATTTTTTTGAAAGGCTAGGATATTTTCAAGAATTTGTGAAATCAATGGAAATATAGATGTTTTGAGAATTTGGTATTTATGGCATTGTGGAATTTAGGATTTATGTGGTGTTTGAAGATATTTAGGGAATCTAAGACTTTGCGTACTTTGATATATTTGGGAAGTTTTTGGCAAGTTTGTAGAATTTGTGAAATTTGAGATATTAGGACAATTTAGGAATTTTACGGAGCTGGGTGATATTTAGGAAATCTGAAAGAATTTATTGATAATTTGAAGATTTTTGCAGAGTTTTAAAGGGTTTTGGAAAATTTGGTTACACTGTTTATCGAATTCGTCTGCTATCAACTTATTAGGGCGGGTTCTTATTTTCCTGTTTATTTGTTATAGGTTTATCAGTAAGCCTTCTATTTAAAGTTCTCTCCTTGCGTATCTAAACCTGAAAATATAGATCCTTGGCGCAATAAAGCAATTCTACTCATCCTTTCTTGACCTTTCATAATTGCTACCATTTGATGTTATAAAAATTCTAAGTTTGTGTCCGAATTCCACGATTCCATTATGACGCTTTTGAATCAAAATAATATTTTTAGCTTATTTCTTCATATTTTCAAGATTTTAGTTTCTGAAGCATTTTCACTCATTTATTTTTAGAACTCTGGTTTTTAGACCCTTCAAAGTTCATACATTTAGATGCTATCAAAATTCTGGTTTTGTGTCCGAATTCACTTTGTATAGCCATCCTATCAATAATTTCGTTTTGTTTGAATTTAGGTTTTATTTGGTTCCGGTTTAACAACTTAGAGGTCGATTTGTATGGTTCCATTTTAACGACGTATGTGTTGATTTTGGATTTTAGGAAGATTTTATGAAAGTCTAGGATATTTGAGAGAATTTGATAGACTAATGTCAATAAAGAAATGAGAATTTGGAATATTTTGTATTAGCGAATTTAGGAATTTTATGTAGTTTGGAGATATTCAGATAATCTAAGAGTTTGCGGAACTAGATATGTTTGGAGAGTTTGCAGATGTATGGAATATGAGATATTTGGTCTATTTTGGAATTTTCCGAAACCTGGATATATTTAAGGGATCTGAAAGGTTTGGATTTTGGCAGTTTTTTCTGTGAAAGTCGAGGATATTTGTGAGAATTTGGGAAATTGATGGAAATAAAAATGGTTTGAGAATTTGGAATTTATGAAATTGAAGGATTTAGCATTTTAAGGAGTTTGGGGATATATGGGGAATCTAAGAATCTGTGGAATTTAATATTATTGCGGAGTTTGTTGAGTTTGTTAAATTTGAGGTAGACAATTTGGGAATTTTATGAAGGTTTGAGATATATAGGAAATTTGAAAGAATTTGGATCATTTTGATAATTTAAAGAATTTGACACAGGTGCCGATTTTGTATTCTATTTGGATTTTGGTTTCTCATGTTGGTTCATGTTGCCTAGCCCATATGTTTAGGATAAATGGCTCAATTGTCATTTGGATTTTGGGTTCTTTTTGAAAGTTTTCGATACATACGAGAATTTGGGAAATTAATAAAAATAATGATGCTTTGAGAATTTGTTATTTATGGAATTGGAGAATTTAGGAATTTTGTGCAGTTCGGAGATAATTCGGGAATCCACGATTTTGTGGAATTTGATATATTTGGGGAGTTTGTAGATTTTGTGGAATTTGCGATATTTGGTCAATATGGGGATTTTACGAACCTTGGAAATATTTAGGGAATTTCAAAGATTTGGATTTTGGAATATTTTGCGAAAGTATAGGATATTTTTGAAAATTTGGAAACTAAATAGAAATAAAGATGGTTTTAGAATTTGGAATTGATGCATTTTATGGGGTTTATAGATATTTACGAAATTTGATATATTTGGGGTGTTTGTAGAATTTGTGGAATTTGAGATATTTGGACAACTTAGGAATTTTATGGAGCTTGGAGATATCCGGGGAATTTCAAAGATTTCGATTTTTGTTTTTTGTGTGCAAGTCTTGAATATTTTGAGAATTTAGAAAGTTAATGGAAATAAAGATGGTTTGAGAATTTAGTATGAAATTATTTTATGAAGTTTGGAGATGTTTACGGAATCTAAGAATTTGTGAAATTTGATATATTTGCGAAGTTTGTATAATTTGTTGAATTGAGATGGACAATTTATGAGTTTTATGGAGTTTTGAGATAAAGGCAATTTAAAAGAATTTAATGGAATATCTTGAAAATTTGATGATTTTGACGTAGCGGACGATTTTGGATTTGATTTTAATTTTGGGATTTTTTTGAAAGGCTAGGATATTTTCGAGAATTTGTGAAATCAATGGAAATACAGATGTTTTGAGAATTTGGTATTTATGGCATTGTGGAATTTAGGAATTTAGGAATTATATGGTGTTTGAAGATATTTAGGGAATCTTAAGAATTTGCATACTTTGATATATTTGGGAAGTTTTTGGGAAGTTTGTAGAATTTGTGAAATTTGGACAATTTAGGAATTTTACCGAGCTGGGAGATATTTAGGAAATCGGAAAGAATTTATTGATATTTTGAAGATTTTTGTAGAGTCTTAAAGGGTTTTGGAAAATTTGGTTACACTGTTTATCGAATTCGTCGGCTATCATCAACTTATTAGGATGGGTTTTTATTTTTCTGTTTATTTGTTATCGTTTATCAGTAGGCCTTCTATTTAAAGTTCTATACTTGCGTATCTAAACCTGAAAATATAGATCCTTGGCGCAATAAAGCAATTCTACTCATCCTTTCTTAGAACTTTAGGTTTTTAGACCTTTCATAATTGCTACCATTTGATGTTATAAAAATTCCAAGTTTGTATCCGAATTCCAAGACTCCATTTTGACGCTTTTGAATCAAAATTATATTTTCAGCTTATTTCTTCATATTTTCAAGATTTTAGTTTCTGAAGCATTTTTACTCATTTATTTTTAGAACTTCTGGTTTTTAGACCCTTCAAAATTCATACCTTTAGATGCTATCAAAATTCTGGTTTTGTGTCCGAATTCACTCCGTATAGCCATCCTATCAATAATTTCGTTTTGTTTGAATTTAGGTTTTATTTGGTTCCGGTTTAACAACTTAGAGGTTGATTTGTATGGTTCCATTTTAACGTCGTATGTGTTGATTTTGGATTTTAGGAAGATTTTATGAAAGTCTAGGATATTTAAGAGAATTTGAGAGACTAATGGCAATAAAGAAATGAGAATTTGGAATATTTTGTATTAGCGAATTTAGGAATTTTATGTAGTTTGGAGATATTCAGATAATCTAAGAGTTTGTGGAACTAGATATGTTTGGAAAGTTTGCAGAATGTATGGAATCTGAGATATTTGGTCTATTTAGGATTTTTCCGAAACCTGGATATATTTAAGGGATCTGAAATGTTTGGATTTTGGCAGTTTTTTCTGTGAAAGTCGAGGATATTTGTGAGAATTTGGGAAATTGATTGAAATAAAAATGGTTTGAGAATTTGGAATTTATGAAATTGAAGGATTTAGCATTTTAAGGAGTTTGGGGATATATGGGGAATCTAAGAATCCGTGGAATTTAATATTATTGCGGAGTTTGTTGATTTTATTAAATTTGAGGTAGACAATTTGGGAATTTTATGAAGGTTTGAGATATATAGGAAATTTGAATGAATTTGTTTCATTTTGATAATTTAAAGAATTTGACATAGGTGACGATTTTGGATTCCATTTGGATTTTGGTTTCTCATGTTCGTTCATGTCAGAATTTGCGGCGACTTATGTCAGAACTTTCGGCGGCTTAACGAGTGATTTTCCGATTACAATTGGTTTACATCAATGATCTGCATTAAGACCATTCCTGTTTACCATCGTGATGGATGAGCTTACTAAAACTATCCAAGATGAGGCACCTTGGTGTATGCTAATCGCTGATGATATTGTTCTAGTAAATGAGACGGAAGCAGTGGTTAATGCCAAATTGGAATTATGGAGGCAAAGATTGGAACGGTAACAGATATCACCGAGCGACCAGTTTAGATATCTAGGTTCCATCATCCAAAAGAATGGGGAGATCGATAGTGATGTTAATCAAAGGATCCAAGCTGGTTGGTTGAAATGGATGTGTGCAACAGGGATTTTGTGTGATCGTAACTTTCCCTTAAAATTGAAAGGGAAGTTTTATTGGAGCGCTCTTCGGCCTGCATTATTATATGGTACAGAATGCTGGGCTCCTAAGAAACATCATACACAGAAGATGCACGTAGCGGAGATGCGCATGCTTCGTTAGATGTGCGGTAACTCTAGAAAAGATAAGGTGCAAAATGAGGATATTCGTTTAAAAGTTGGTGTAGCACCTGTGGAGGAGAAGATGCGGGAAAACCGGCTAAGATTGTTTGGTCATGTGTGACGCAGACCTATGGAAGCACTGATTCGACGAATAGATACTCTCGATATGGGCAATGGCAAAAGGGCAAACGGGAGACCGTAAGAAAACATCGATGGTGGTGATACGAAACGATATGGTTGGCAAATGACTCAATGAAAATATATTGTTCGATAGGAGTGAGTGGAGGCGGAGGATTCGTGTGCTGGACCCGGCGTGATTCTCATGTTGGTTCATGTAGCCTACTCCATATGCTTTGGATATAAGGCTCAGTTGTTGTTGTTTTTGTCGTTGTATGTTGGTTCATGTTGCCTAGCCCATATGCTTAGGATAAAATGCTCAATTGTCATTTGGATTTTGGGTTCTTTTTGAAAGTTTTCGATACATTCGAGAATTTGGGAAATTAATGAAAATAATGATGCTTTGAGAATTTGTTATTTTTGGAATTGCA
The DNA here is from genome assembly GCA_030015575.1 of Agapanthus africanus. NCBI lineage: Eukaryota > Viridiplantae > Streptophyta > Magnoliopsida > Asparagales > Amaryllidaceae > Agapanthus > Agapanthus africanus. The sequence goes on from JASDDO010000014.1 coordinate 17,084,303, forward strand.
GAATTTAGGAATTTTGTGCAGATTGGAGATAATTGGGGAATCCACGATTTTGTGGAATTTGATAAATTTGGGGAGTTTGTAGATTTTGTGGAATTTGCGATATTTGGAGAATATGGGGATTTTACGAACCTTGGAAATATTAGGGAATTTCAAAGATTTGGATTTTGGAATATTTTTGGGTAAGTATAGGATATTTTTGAAAATTTGGGAACTAAAAAGAAATAAAGATGGTTTGAGATTTTGGAATTGATGAATTTTATGGGGTTTAGAGATATTTACGGAATTTGATATATTTGGGGAGTTTGTAGATTTGGGGAGTTTGTAGAATTTGTGGAATTTGAGATATTTGGATAATTTAGGAATTTTACCGAGCTTGGAGATATCTGGGGAATTTCAAAGATTTCGATTTTTGTGTGAAAGTCTTGGATATTTTGGCGAATTTGGAAAGTTAATGGAAATAAAGATGGTTTGAGAATTTAGTATGAAATTATTTTATATAGTATGGAATTTAGGAATTATATGGTGTTTGAAGATATTTAGGGAATCTAAGAATTTGCGTACTTTGATATATTTGGGGAGTTTGTAGAATTTGTGAAATTTGAGATATTTGGACAATTTAGGAATTTTACCGAGCTGGGAGATATTTAGGTAATCTGAAAGAATTTATTGATAATTTGAAGATTTTTGTTGAGTTTTAAAGATTTTTGGAAAATTTGGTTACACCGTTTATCAAATTCGTCGGCTATCAACTTATTAGGGCGGGTTCTTATTTTTCTGTTTATCAGTAGGCCTTCTATTTAAAGTTCTGTCCTTGCGTATCTAAACCAGAAAATATAGATCCTTAGCGCAATAAAGCAATTCTACTCATCCTTTCTTTGAACTTTAGGTTTTTAGACCTTTCATAATTGCTACCATTTGATGTTATAAAAATTCTAAGTTTGTGTCCGAATTCCACGACTCCATTTTGACGCTTTTGAATCAGAAATATATTTTTAGCTTATTTCTTCATATTTTCTAGATTTTCGTTTCTGAAGCATTTTTACTCATTTATTTTTAGAACTTCTAGTTTTTAGACCCTTTAATTTTCATACCTTTAGATGCTATCAAAATTCTGGTTTTGTGTCCGAATTAACTTCTGTATAGGCATCCTATCAATAATTTCGTTTTTTTTGAATTTAGGTTTTATTTGGTTCCGGTTTAACAACTTAGAGGTCGATTTGTATGGTTCCACTCTAACAACATATGTGTTGATTTTGGATTTTAGGAAGGTTTTATGAAAGTCTAGGATATTTTCAGAGAATTTGCGAGACTAATGGCAATAAAGAAATGTGAATTTGGAATATTTTGTATTAGCGAATTTAGGATTTTTATGTAGTTTGGAGATATTCAGATAATCTAAGAGTTTGTGGAACTAGATATGTTTGGAGAGTTTGCAGAATGTATGGAATATGGGATATTTGGTCTATTTAAGAATTTTCCGAAACAAAGTCACGTACTAGGCACCTTAACAGATTTCCAAGACCTTGATATATTTAGGGGATCTGAAAGGTTTGGATTTTGGCAGTTTTTTCTGTGAAAGTCAAGGATATTTGTTAGAATTTGGAAAATTGATGGAAATAAAAATGGTTTGAGAATTTGGAATTTATGAAATTGAAGAATTTAGCATTTTAAGGAGTTTGGAGATACATGGGGAATATAAGAATCTGTGGAATTTAATATTATTGCGGAATTTGTTGAATTTGTTAAATTTGAGGTAGACAATTTGGGAATTTTATGAAGGTTTGAGATATATAGGAAATTTGAAAGAATTTGGATCATTTTGATAATTTAAAGAATTTGACATAGGTGACGATTTTGGATTCCATTTAGATTTTGGTTTCTCATGTTGGTTCATGTTGCCTAGCCCATATGCTTAGGATAAAAGGCTCAATTGTCATTTGGATTTTTGGTTCTTTTTGAAAGTTTTCGATACATTCGAGAATTTGGGAAATTAATGAAAATAATGATGCTTTGAGAATTTGTTATTTATGGAATTGGAGAATTTATGAATTTAGTGCAGATTGGAGATAATTGGGGAATCCACGATTTTGTGGAATTTGATATATTTGGGGAGTTTGTAGATTTTGTGGAATTTGCGATATTTGGACAATATGGAGATTTTACGAACCTTGGAAATATTTAGGGAATTTCAAAGATTTGGATTTTGGAATATTTTTGGGAAAGTATAGGATATTTTTGAAAATTTGGAAACTAAATAGAATTAAAGATGGTTTGAGAATTTGGAATTGATGCATTTTATGGGGTTTAGAGATATTTACGGAATTTGATATATTTGGGGAGCTTGTAGATTTGGGGAGTTTGTAGAAATTGTGGAATTTGAGATATTTGGACAATTTAGAAATTTTACGGAGCTTGGAGATATCCGGGGAATTTCAAAGATTTCGATTTTTAGTTTTTGTGTGAAAGTCTTGAATATTTTGGAGAATTTGGAAAGTTAAAGGGAAATAAAGATGGTTTGAGAATTTAGTCTGAAATTATTTTATGAAGTTTGGAGATATTTACGGAATCTAAGAATTTGTGAAATTTGATATATTTGCGAAGTTTGTATTATTTGTTGAATTGAGATGGACAATTTAGGAATTTTATGGAGCTTTGAGATAAAGGCAATTTAAAAGAATTTAACGGAATATCTTGAATTTAGGTTTTATTTGGTTCCGGTTTAACAACTTGGAGGTCGATTTGTTTGGTTCTACTCTAAGGACGTATGCGTTGATTTTGGATTTGATTTGGATTTTAGGAAGATTTTATGAAAGTCTAGGATATTTAAGAGAATTTGAGAGACTAATGGCAATAAAGAAATGAGAATTTGGAATATTTTGTATTAGCGAATTTAGGAATTTTATGTAGTTTGGAGATATTCTGATAATCTAAGAGTTTGTGGAACTAAATATGTTTGGAGAGTTTGCAGAATGTATGGAATCTGAGATATTTGGTCTATTTAGGAATTTTCTGAAACCTGGATAATATTTAAGGGATCTGAAAGGTTTGGATTTTGGCAGTTTTTCCTGTGAAAATCAAGGATATTTGTGAGAATTTGGCAAATTGATGGAAATAAAAGTGGTTTGAGAATTTGGAATTTATGAAATTGAAGGATTTAGCATTTTAAGGAGTTTGGGGATATATGGGGAATCTAAGAATATGTGGAATTTAATATTATTGCGGAGTTTGTTGAGTTTGTTAAATTTGAGGTAGACAATTTGGGAATTTTATGAAGGTTTGAGATATATAGGAAATTTGAAAGAATTTGGATCATTTTGAAAATTTAAAGAATTTGACATAGGTGATGATTTTGGATTCCATTTGGATTTTAGTTTCTCATGTTGGTTCATGTTGCCTAGCCCATATGCTTTGGTTAAAAGGCTCAATTGTCATTTGGATTTTGGGTTCTTTTTGAAAGTTTTCGATACATACGAGAATTTGGGAAATTAATAAAAATAATTATGCTTTGAGAATTTGTTATTTATGGAATTGGAGAATTTAGGAATTCTGTGCAGTTTGGAGATAATTCGGGAATCCACGCTTTTGTGGAATTTGATATATTTGGGGAGTTTGTAGATATTGTGGAATTTGCGATATTTGGAAAATATGGGGATTTTACGAACCTTGGCAATATTTAGGGAATTTCAAAGATTTGGATTTTGGAATATTTTTGGGAAAGTATAGGATATTTTTGAAAATTTGGGAACTAAATAGAAATAAAGATGCTTTGAGAATTTGGAATTGATGCATTTTATTGGGTTTATAGATATTTACTAAATTTTATATATTTGGGGAGTTTATAGAATTTGTGGAATTTGAGATATTTGGACAACTTAGGAATTTTATGGAGCTTGGAGATATCTAGGGAATTTGAAAGATTTCGATTTTTGGTTTTTGTGTACTAGTCTTGAATATTTTAGAGAATTTAGAAAGTTAATGGAAATAAAGATGGTTTGAGAATTTAGTATGAAATTATTTTACAAAGTTTGGTGATATTTACGGAATCTAAGAATTTGTGAAATTTGTTATATTTGCGAAGTTTGTAAATTTGTTGAATTGAGATGGACAATTTAGGTATTTTATGGAGCTTTGTGATAAAGGCAATTTAAAAGAATTTAATGGAATATCTTGAAAATTTGAAGATTTTGACGTAGCGGACGATTTTGGATTTGATTTTAATTTTGGGATTTTTTTGAAAGGCTAGGATATTTTCGAGAATTTGTGAAATCAATTGAAATACAGATGTTTTGAGAACATTTCGGAATTTTAGGAATTATATGGTGTTTGAAGATATTTAGGGAATCTGAGACTTTGCGTACTTTGATATATTTGGGAAGTTTGTAGAATTTATGAAATTTGAGTTATTTGGACAATTTAGGAATTTTACCGAGCTGGGAGATATTTAGGATATTTGGAAGATAATTTGGAGATTTTTGTTGAGTTTTAAAAGGTCCAGGCTATTTCATAGAATTTGGGAAAACTAAGGGAAATAAAGATATGAGAATTTGGAATTTGTGGAAGTAGAAAATTTAGGAATTTTATCGAGTTTGGAGATATTTAGAGCATCTAAGAGTTTTTGGAATTTGATATATTTGGAGACTGGAATTTGTGGAATTTAAGATATTGGGACAATTTGGGAATTTTCGGGGGTTGGAGATCTTTAAGGATCATTTTTTTGTGAAAGTCGAGGATATTTTAGAGAATTTGGGAAATTAATTGAAATAACGATGGTTTGATAATTTGGTATTTATGAAATTGTAGAATTTAGGTATATTATGGAGTTTGGAAATAGTTAGAGAATCTAAGAAATAGTGGGAATTTGATATATTTATGGAGTTTTGTATAATCTGTTGATTTTGAGTTGCATACAATTTTTGAATTATGGATGTTTGAGATATTTAGTAAACTTTAAAACAAGTCGGTGGAATATTTTGAAAATTTGAAGATTTTGATGTAGGCGACGATTTAGGATTTAATTTGGATTTTTGAGATTTTTTTGAAAGTTTAGGATACTTTCGAGAAATTGGGAAGTTGACGAAAATAAAGATGAATTAGGAATTTGTTATTTTTGGAATTGAAATTTTTTGGAATTTTATGTAGTTTGGAGATATTTAGGGAATCTATGAATTTTGTGGAATTTGATATATTTAGGGTGTTTGTAGATTTGGGGAGTTTGTAGAATTTGTGGAATTTGAGATTTTTGGACAATTTAGGAATTTTACGGAGTTTGGAGATATCTAGGGAACTTCAAAGATTTCGATTTTTGGATTTTGTGTGAAAGTCTTGGATATTTTGGAGAATTTAGAAAGTTAATGGAAATAAAGATGGTTTGAGAATTTAGTATGAAATTATTTTACGAAGTTTGGAGATATTTACGGAATCAAAGAATTTGTGAAATTTGATATATTTGCGTAGTTTGTATAATTTGTTGAATTGAGATGGACAATTTAGGAATTTTATGGAGCTTTGAGATAAAGGCAATTTAAAAGAATTTAATGGAATATCTTGAAAATTTGAAGATTTTGACGTAGCGGACGATTTTGGATTTGATTTTAATTTTGGGATTTTTTTGAAAGGCTAGGATATTTTCGAGAATTTGTGAAATCAATGGAAATACAGATGTTTTGAGAATTTGGTATTTATGGCATTTTGGAATTTAGGAATTATATGGTGTTTGAAGATATTTAGGGAATCTAAGAATTTGCGTACTTTGATATATTTGGGAAGTTTTTGGCAAGTTTGTAGAATTTGTGAAATTTGAGATATTTGGACAATTTAGGAATTTTACCGAGCTGGGAGATATTTAGGAAATCGAAAGAATTTTATTGATATTTTGAAGATTTTTGTAGAGTCTTAAAGTGTTATGGAAAATTTGGTTACATTGTTTATCGAATTCGTCGGCCATCAACTTATTAGGGTGGGTTCTTATTTTTCTGTTTATTTGTTATACGTTTATCAGTAGGCCTTCTATTTAAAGTTCTGTCCTTGTGTATCTAAACCTGAAAATATAGATCCTTGGCGCAATAAAGCAATTCTACTCATCCTTTCTTAGAACTTTAGGTTTTTAGACTTTTCATAATTGCTACCATTTGATGTTAAAAAAATTCTAAGTTTGTTTCCGAATTCCAAGACTCCATTTTGACGCTTATGACTCAAAATTATATTTTTAGCTTATTTCTTCATACTTTCAAGATTTTAGTTTCTAAAGCATTTTTTGTCATTTATTTTTAGAACTTCTGGTTTTTAGACCCTTCAAAATTCATACCTTTAGATGCTATCAAAATTCTGGTTTTGTGTCCGAATTCACTCCGTATAGCCATCCTATCAATAATTTCGTTTTGTTTGAATTTAGGTTTTATTTGGTTCCGGTTTAACAACTTGGAGGTCGATTTGTTTGGTTCTACTCTAACGACGTATGCGTTGATTTTGGATTTGATTTGGATTTTAGGAAGATTTTATGGAAGTCTAGGATATTTCAGAGAATTTGAGAGACTAGTGGCAATAAAGAAATGTGAATTTGGAATATTTTGTATTAGCGAATTTAGGAATTTTATGGAGTTTGGAGATATTCAGATAATCTAGGAGTTTGTGGAACTAGATATGTTTGGAGAGTTTGCAGAATGTATGGAATTTGAGTTATTTGGTCTATTTAGGAATTTTCCGAAACCTGGATATATTTAGGGGATCTGAAAGGTTTGGATTTTGGCAGTTTTTTCTGAGAAAGTCCAGGATATTTGTGAGAATTTAGGAAATTGATGGAAATAAAAATGGTTTGAGAATTTGGAATTTATGAAATTGAAGATTTAGCATTTTAAGGAGTTTGGGGATATATGGGGAATATAAGAATCTGTGGAATTTAATATTATTGTGGAGTTTGTTGAATTTTTTAAATTCGAGGTAGGCAATTTGGGAATTTTATGAAGGTTTGAGATATATTGGAAATTTGAAAGAATTTGGATCATTTTGATAATTTAAAAAATGACATAGGTGACGAAATTAGATTTCATTTGGATTTTGGGTTTCTCATGTTGGTTCATGTTGTCTAGCCCATATGCTTAGGATAAAAGGCTCAATTGTTATTTGGATTTTGGGTTCTTTTTGAAAGTTTTCGATACATTCAAGAATTTGGGAAATTAATGAAAATAAAATGCTATGAGAATTTGTTATTTATGGAATTGGAGAATTTATGAAATTTTGTGCAGATTGGAGTTTATTGGGGAATCCACGATATTGTGGAATTTGATATATTTGGGGAGTTTGTAGATTCCGTAGAATTTGCGATATTTGGACATTATTGGAATTTTACGAACCTTGGAAATATTTTGGGAATTTCAAATATTTCGATTTTGGAATATTTGTTTGAAAGTATTGGATATTTTTGAAAATTTGGGAACTAAATAGAAATAAAGATGGTTTGAGAATTTGGAATTGATGCATTTTATAGGGTTTAGAGATATTTACGGAATTTGATATATTTGGGGAGTTTGTAGATTTGTGGAGTTTGTAGTATTTGTGGAATTTGAGATATTCGGACAATTTAAGAATTTTACCGAGCTTGGAGATATTTAGGGAACTTGAAAGAATTTATTGCTGATTTGAAGATTTTTGTATAGTTTTAAAGGGTTTTGGAAAATTTGGTTACACTGTTAATCGAATTCGTCGGCCATCAACTTATTAGGGTGGGTTCTTATTTTTCTGTTTATTTGTTATAGGTTTATCAGTAGGCCTTCTATTTGAAGTTCTGTCCTTGCCTAGCTAAACCTGAAAATATAGATCCTTAGCGCAATAAAGCAATTCTACTCTTCCTTTCTTCGAACTTTAGGTTTTTAAACCTTTCATATTTGCTACCAATTGATGTTATAAAGATTCTAAGTTTGTGTCCGAATTCCACGAATCCATTTTGACGCTTTTGAATGAAAATTATATTTTTAGCTTATTTCTTCATATTTTCAAGATTTTAGTTTCTTATGCATTTTTACTCGTTTAGTATGGTTCGACTCTAACGACATATGTGTTGATTTTGGATTTGATTTGGATTTTAGGAAGATTTTATGAAAGTCTTGGATATTTCAGAGAATTTGAGGAGACTAATGGCAATAAAGATATGAGAATTTGGAATATTGTGTATTAGCGAATTTAGGAATTTTATGGAGTTTGGAGATATTCAGATAATCTAAGAGTTTGTGGAACTAGATATGTTTGGAGAATTTGCAGAATGTATGGAATCTGAGATATTTGGTCTATTTAGGAATTTTCCGAAACATGGATATATTCAGTGGATCTGAAAGGTTTGGATTTTGGCAGTTTTTTCTGTGAAAGTCATGGATATTTGTGAGAATTTGGGAAATTGATGGAAACAAAAATGGTTTGAGAATTTGGAATTTATGTAATTGAAGGATTTAGCATTTTAAGGAGTTTGGAGATATATGGAGAATCTAAGAATATGTGGAATTTAATATTATTGCGGAGTTTGTTGAATTTGTTAAATTTGAGGTAGACAATTTGGGAATTTTATGAAGGTTTGAGAGAGATAGGAATTTTGAAAGAATTTGGATCAATTTGATAATTTAAAGAATTTGACATAGGTGTCGATTTTGGATTCCATTTGGATTTTGGGTTTCTCATGTTGGTTCATGTTGCCTTGCCCATATGCTTAGGATAAAAGCCTCAATTGTCATTTGGATTTTGGGTTCTTTTTGAAAGTTTTCGATACATTCGAGAATTTGGGAAATTAATGAAAATAAAGATGCCTCGAGAATTTGTTATTTATGGAATTGGTGAATTTAGGAATTTTGTGCAGATTGGAGATAATTGGGGAATCCACGATTTTGTGGAATTTGATATATTTGGGGAGTTTGTCGATTTTGTGGGAATTTGTGATATATTTTTACAATATGGGGATTTTACGAACCTTGGAATATTTAGGGAATTTCAAAGATTTGGATTTTGGAATAATTTTGGGAAAGTATAGGATATTTTTGAAAATTTGGGAACTAAATAGAAATAAAGATGGTTTGAGAATTTGGAATTGATGCATTTTATGGGGTTTAGAGATATTTACGGAATTTGATTTATTAGGGGAGCTTGTAGATTTGGTGAGTTTGTAGAATTTGTGGAATTTGAGATATTTAGACAATTTAGGAATTTTACGGAGCTTTGAGATATTTAGGGAATTTCAAAGATTTCGATTTTTGGTTTTTCTATGAGTCTTGGATATTTTGGAGAATTTGGAAAGTGAATGGAAATAAAGATGGTTTGAGAGTTTAGTATGAAATTGAAGAATTTATTTTTTTTATGAAGTTTTGGGATATTTACGGAATCTAAGAATATGTGAAATTTAATATATTTGCGATGTTTGTATAATTTGTTGAATTGAGATGGACAATTTAGGAATTTTATGGAGCTTTGAGGTAAAGGCAATTTAAGTGAATTTAATGGAATATCTTGAAAATTTGAAGATTTAGACGTAGTGGACGATTTTGGATTTGATTTTAATTTTGGGATTTCTTTGAAATGCTAGGATATTTTCGAGAATCCGTGAAATCAATGGAAATACAGATGTTTTGAGAATTTGGTATTTATGGCATTGTGGAATTTAGAATTATATGGTGTTTGAAGATATTTAGGGAATCTAAGAATTTGCGTACTTTGATATATTTGGGAAGTTTGTAGAATTTGTGAAATTTGAGTTATTTGGACAATCTAGAAATTTTACCGAGCTGGAAGATATTTAGGAAATTTGAAAGAATTTATTGATAATTTGGAGATTTTTGTAGAGTTTTAAAAGGTTTTGGAAAATTTGGTTACACTGTTTATCGAATTCGTCGGCTGTCAACTTATTAGGATGGGTTCTTATCTTTCTGTTTATTTCTTATACGTTTATCAGTAGGCCTTCTATTTAAATTTCTGTCCTTGCGTATCTAAACCTGAAAATATAGATCCTAAGCGCAATAAAGCAATTTTACTCATCCTTTCTTAGAACTTTAGGTTTTTAGACCTTTCATAATTGCTACCATTTGAAGTTATAAAAATTCTAAGTTTGTGTCCGAATTCCACGACTCCATTTTGACGCTTTTGAATCAAAATTATATTTTTAGCTTATTTCTTCATATTTTCAAGATTTTAGTTTCTGAAGCATTTTTACTCATTTATTTTTAGAACTTCTGGTTTTTAGACCCTTCAAAATTCATACCTTTAGATGCTATCAAAATTCTGGTTTTGTGTCCGAATTCACCCTGTATAGCCATCCTATCAATAATTTCGTTTTGTTTGAATTTGGTTCCGGTTTAACAACTTAGAGGTCGATTTGTATGGCTCCACTCTAAACGACGTATGTGTTGATTTTGGATTTGATATGGATTTTAGGAAGATTTTATGAAAGTCTAGGATATTTGAGAGAATTTGAGAGACTAATGGCAATAAAGAAATGAGAATTTGGAATATTTTGTATTAGCGAATTTAGGAAATTTTATGGAGTTTGGAGATATTCAGATAATCTAAGAGTTTGTGGAACTAGATATGTTTGGAGAGTTTGCAGTATGTATGGAATTTGAGATATTTGGTCTATTTAGGAATTTTCCGAAACCTGGATATATTTAGGGGATCTGAAAGGTTTGGATTTTGACAGTTTTTTCTGTGAAAGTCAAGGATATTTATGAGAATTTGGAATTTATGAAATTGAAGATTTAGCATTTTAAAGAGTTTCAGGATATATGGGGAATCTAGGAATCTGTGGAATTTAATATTATTGCGGAGTTTGTTGAATTTGTTAAATTTGAGAGAGACAATTTGGGAATTTTATTAAGGTTTGAGGTATATAGGAAATTTGAAAGAATTTGGATCATTTTGATAATTTAAAGAATTTGACATAGGTGACGATTTTGGATTCCATTTGGATTTTGGGTTTCTCATGTTGGTTCATGTTGCCTAGTCCTTATGCTTAGGATAAAAGCTGTTTCCCACAATCAGTGCAAAGCTCTGTTGAAATTCAAAATTTCAAAATTTTGAAGCAACGCTTCAAATCTCGGGCGCAACGCGCCACGTGTCTGACGCAGATGCGTCAAAGCTCTATTTAAAGGAAGCAACGCTCTAGTTGCGCAAGCACTGCGCTGCGCGACACGTGTCAGCACAGATGCGCTAGCGCAGTTGCGCTGCGCGACACGTGTCAGCACAGAGGCGCTGCGCTGTGCGCTGCGCGACACGTGTCACGCGCTGGGGCATCCGCGCCAAACAGAATTAAAATTCTAAAGAAATCTTTTCTGTTCTTGTTAAAACAAGAAGATTTTCTTCTGTAAAACAGAAGCCCTTGGATCAAAGATCCAACGGTGTGGAAAATTCCCCAAATCATTCAGAGAAAGATCTCTTTAACAAATTTAACTAATTTATGGGCACTATAAAAAGGATCTTAGGCCTCAATTCAAAGGCATCAACATTTTCTGGAAAAAAAAGAACTCTGAAGAATTCCTCAAGAACAAAAAAGGTAAAAACCTTCAGAAAAAGAGAAAATTCTCTTAAAAACAGATCATTGATCTAAGAACAAGATCAATGATCTTCAATAAGAAAGAAAACTAACTAATACTAGTGCTTTGCACTTGCTTATGAACCATTGGTTCCTTGAAAACAAGAAAAACTTGTTTTATTTGATTTAAAATCGATCAAAAGATAAAACAGTGCTCTGCACTTGCAAGAACAGTGCTGTTGTGCTCCTGTGTTGGCGCAAGCCACCAGGAAGCGCCACGTGTCAGTAGCGCAACGCACTGACACAGTGCACTACGCTGTTGCGCTTGCGGTCGCCAGAGCGTGACGCGTGTCACCACCATATGAGTTTGCTGCTCATTGCTTGGCGCAAAGCGCCTGACAAGCCACGTGGGGCACTGTCAGAGTATTTAATGCTCTGCATTATTAAAGAAAAGGGACAGAGCCCGATTAAAAGGCCTAACAGGCCTAATAAAAAAATGCTATGCATTTTAAAAAAAGGGGGGGCAAAGCCCAAACAAAGAAATTGATGCTCTGCATCATTTATAAATGGGCAGAGCCCAAAACAAATTGATGCTCTGCATCCTTTATGGGTAGAGCCCAAATAAAAATAAAAAGAAATGTAATGTAAAAACAAATAAAAATGATGAGTGTTTTCCAAATGGACTTAGCCCAATTTTGGCCGTAAGTCCTCAAATTAAATTGACTGAGCAAGATTGCTCTCTTAAATCAATTTACCTTCGGTTCGAGGGTACATCTCCGAACATCTTTGACACCCATCGTTGTAATCCTTCAACGACGTCAGAGAGGTGACGGGTCCCGACGACCACACATCAAGACGGACTGCGGGGTCCTTAAACTCGTGGACCGAAACGTCCTTAAACTAATATTGGACCGAAACGTCCTTAAACTAATAATGGACCACCATGTCCCTAAACTGGAACATGGACCGCAACGTCCTTAAACTACCTATGGACCACTACGTCCCTAAACTGGAACAACAGAGCCTCCAAATGCTCTTTTGCCGGATCTAAACGGTCTCGTTTAAGTTGATCTTAGCCCCAAACACGGCTAACGTATCTTTAAACATTTAAATGGACTATAAAACTCCAAATCGACTTTGGTTCAAGGGTACATCTCCGAACTTCCCGGACACATGTCGTTGTAATCCTTCTACGTCGTCAGAGAGGTGACGGGTCCCCGACAGCCATATATTAAATGGACCAATACGTCCTTAAACTGGAAATGGATCTAGACGATCTCGTTAAGTTGATCTTAGTCTCAAACAGGACTAACGTATCCTTAACGAACGTTTAAGTTGATCTTAGCCTAAAAACGGCTAACGCATCCTTAAACCAAAACACCAAACCCAAATCTAAGTAAATACGGATTTGGACTAATCCATCTCCTACGGGCGACGGCATTACTCAGTCTCCGAATACAATCCACGGGCAACCACAAACAAAACAAACATACACGACACGAAGTGAAATTCTGGAGAAGGAGAAAGTGGTTACCGCGATGCGGTAGCGTAATTAACTGCAGGGGCTTGCGCCTGCAGGGAAGAGCGTCCCCACAATCAAAAACCCCTCAAATGAGGGGGAATCTAACGAAGTCTGCTACATCGGCCGCATCCGTCTAAACCTTCCATACACGGTGCCATAAATCAACTTGGCATCTTCGGAGAGGTGGACGGATAAAACCAAATAGCATCTGCCCCGGACCTTAGGCCCAGACGCCCTCGCGTCGCGGCCGCCGTTCGGAAGGGAACGCCCGGTGGGACATTTTTCACTTTCCACTCCACACTTCGTGTGTCGTCCTCGCAACCAATCGCGGTTTGTTAAATGGTTGCCTTTGGATTTCAAGTTACTAAGATTTGGTCTTTTGCCTGGCGCAGAACTCAAGCATCAATGGCCTCTAACTGCACCAACTGGTCGAAGTGCCGCTGCAACGGACGCTCCATCTCCCCCGGAGGTATAGCATATGGGCCCCAAGCGGCTTCCTTCCTCGCTCTGCCAGTAGACCAGGTGACCCAGGCCACCACGGCCTGTTTTTCGGGACCATGATCCCGCCTACAAGCTTCTCTATGCCAATACTTGCACCGGAAGTGAACATGAAGTCGGTCTTCGACCGGCTCACTGTTACGACGGCCCCTGTCAACGGGTCGCCAATTACCAAACCAACAGCCTCTGTTTTCACCAGGATGGATCAGAACTCTAAATTGGCTGTCCCAAGGAAGGCAATAACTGCTGCTCCAGAAGTCGTCAAGGCGGCTTCCCCTGTCAAAGAGTCAGTCTTTTCAAAACTGACGATTCCTGCTCCTGCCCCTGCTCGAGGATCTGTCTTCGACATGTTGAATATCATCCCTCAAAAGACAACTTCAGTCTTTAAGAGGTTAACACCAACGGCGCTTCATTCAGACAGGGGGCAAAAAGAAGCTGTCTCTATCTCCGAGCCAGTCCCAACGGCTCGTCGTGCTCGACGTCGCCATTGGCAACGAGTGAGAAAGGCAGGGGGCAACTCCCCCTCAGGGCTAACTCCACCGGCTCCAGTGGTGGAAGTCAACGCTGCTGTTCCAACTGGGAACAGCTTTGAACTGCTGAGAAGGGTACGGAAGAACTCTCCAACCGCTACACTGAAGAGATCTCCTCCGCCTGCGGAGAGAATTCCGGAAACAAAAAAGGAACAGCCCTCTCAACGGCTGTCTTCAAAAATTTATAAAGTTTGGCGAAGGGTTCAAGACTCCGTGATTGACCCAGATCACTCTCGGCAACAAAAGAAGAAGAAGGTGCAAAAAGAAAAAGACCATCCTGTTAAACAGCAGAAGACAACAATCGCTAGGGTGCCCACTGCAACGGCCCCTTCAACTTCAGCGGCCCACAAAAGAAGGAGGCCGGAGAAAATCCTCGCGCCGGCGACAAATATCAGAGGTGGTGAACCCAAACGCCCTAAGTCAGGGGGCATTGTGGTTCATACCGTCTATGTGGCGTCTGGTAAAGAGGACAGTCGCATATCTACGGGTCATCGACCGCTTACGCGATCAGTGACCAAGGCGCAGGAGCAACAACAAAAGCTCCAAGAAATGATGAATGCTATGGCCGCACTTACTGGGCCAAAAGAAAGCCCTGAAACGTCCTCGGATGAACGCCAAGAGGAAGAAACCGACGCCGAATTCCTTCGTCGAATATTGGAAAAGAAGGACAAAGAGGCTGCTGAACAAGCAGCCAACATACAACGCATGAGCCACCTCTTCCAAGACATGATAGGGATGATGATACAACAAGATCTTCCGGCCGAAGAGCCCCCGATCATCCTTGGTGACGATAGGGGAGAGACATCAAATCCTCCTCTAGCCCTATCAACAGCTAAGGAGGATACAATCTCCAAAGCTGATTTGGACGAGTACATAGCACAACAAATACGGGTTCATCATGCGACCGAAGCAGCCGGCCATGTCGTAAAAACGGGGCGGCCATATCCAAGTTGGTACGACCAAATCAAGTACCCGCCCGGTTACACAATTCCCAAGTTCCATGTCTACAAGGGGACGGGCAATCCTCACCAGCATGTTGCACAGTTCAGGACACTCTGCGGCAACACTGGCGGTGACGACAAGCTGTTGCTTCGCCAGTTTGTTGGAAGTTTATCAGATACGGCGTTCGAGTAGTACTCTGAACTCCCGAACGACTCTATCAAGACCCTCACAGAGATGGAGCTACTGTTTACTCAGCGTTTTGCAAGCGCCAGTGAACGCACCCAGATGACGGCACTGATTAACGCCAGGGTAAAGCCAGGCGAGACATGGGTTCAATATGCTATACGGTGGCGGAACTTATGGTCGAAGTGCGAGCAACGCATTGAAGAAGCTCCCGCGGTGGGTATGTTTGTGGGAACCCTTGATCCGCAAGCAACCATCTCGCAATTTATGATGTTTTTCAAGCCGACTACCTTACAGGCCTTGATTGACAAGCTAGCACAGATGGATCAGATGTGCCATAAATCTCCTCTTCCAAAGCCGGACTCCCGAAATGACAAAGGGAAAGGAAAGGCAATCGTTGTCGCTAATGCTCAACAACAACCGAGCAACTCGAAGCCGGTTGTGCGTCAAAATAATATGCGCCCATACGTAGACCTCGAGGAGAGACTAGGGCGTCCTTACTCTTTTCCCCGCAATAAAACGAGAAGGTTGTTCGAGCTGTCATTGCGCAACAGACTCATAAATCTGCCGGATCCAAAACGTCCGTTGCAACCAAGTGACGTCAACGAGCCCAACTACTGTCCTTATCATCGAGTACTAGGCCATCCGATCGAAGATTTCTACGTTTTCAAAAATTGGCTTGAAAACCAGTACCGACAGGGAAAATTCGCATTATCTGACAAATGGAAGGTGAATCCCCCGCAGCCCCACACCTCTAAAAGGATGAATACGCCGGGGGCAACATGCTCCGTCGTTGAAGAAGCTCCTTGGGAGGTTGTATTATCAACCAAGACAAAGAGGATGCTAAACGACCTTCAGACATGTCCAGCGATCAAGTGGAAGAACCCGTTGGAACCGCATGTCATTGAAGGGATGTTGAAACCACGTCCAACTCCAAAGACCGATGGTGGTGGCTCAAGCACTCGCAACCAGTCGTCAAAATCTTCGAAAAAGAAGAAGTCAAAGAAGCCCTTGAAGCCTGGCGACAAGCGTTTGGACTTGCAAAAACAAATTGACGCGCTAGAAGAATACAACCAGAAGGCACGGACTCCCATTACACTCCAAGAGTTTCTCAATCATATCTTTCAAGAAGAAGGTGATGGAGAAAGTTCGTCAGATGAATCTGAAGAATGCGTGGCGAGCTGTCATGTGATTTCCCATTCGTTCATGGACGATGAGGAAACTCCTTGTATCGAAGCGCTGGGGCCAGATCTTGAACCAAAAATTCTGGAGCTATCAGATGAAATGATTGACGCGTTCCTTAACGAAGCTCGATTGAAAAGTAAGGCTGATCGAGAACGCGAGACGGCTATATTTGAAAGGGCCAAGCGCCAGCGACTCGATGAAAGAGCTGAGACGATCCCGCTGGAGCAAAATGCCTCCACCGTTGACAAAAGCCAATTCAAGATAAGGAAAAGGTTTGCTAAGGCCATATCAATGGGCATGAAGCTACTATCCTCTGAAGGAAACATCACCGGTGAATTGGAAATGCACCCCTCCTATTGCTTATAGCATCAGAAGGTTTCGCACCCCACTCAAGATTGCAAAGCTTTCGATAGATGGTGGCAAGAATACGTTGCTCAGCGGGAAAAGCGCAAAACTCGTCGGGAGCAAAGAAACACGACCGAAGAGCTTAAAAGAACTACCGGCGATTGTCGCGTGGTTAACACCAGCGGGTCACAAGTGCCTACATTCGGGAGCGATTCTGATGAGGAGCTGGAACTTGCCCCTCTCTTTAAAGAAGTCCACTTCGGGAAAAGAAGAAGAGCCGAAGGTCTGCGAAAATATTCGGCTGCGGAATCGGACGCTGCATGAAAAGAACCTCGGACCCTCAAACAGAAAAGATAAAGGGAAAGAAAAGGTCTCTGAAGATATCGTTTTAGATGACCAAGTTGTGGATGAGCTAAGTGCCAAAGACCCGCTGGAGAGAAATAAGGTGGATTACGTCTTAGCGCATCTGAGGAAGCTACCCTCGCAGCTCAGCATTCTTGACGCCCTTTTGCTATCAAAGGAGGCGAGAGATTCGTTGATTAAGGCACTACAAGATCCGGAGCAATTCCAAGCTTGCCTGGCCGAGGAAAAGTTGAAGGATGAATTGGAGGAAGTGCACACGGCCGATGTCACTTTTGGCGACGAGGACCTTCTCCTTGGGACGTGCGAACACAATCGCCCCCTCTATGTCTCAGGATACTGCCACGATATTAAGATAGGCAAAATCCTGATCGACAATGGATCCTCCGTTAAATCTCCTTAACGTGCGGGTGTTAAAAGAAACCTGCATGAGCGTCCAGCATCTTGCTCGTGACAAGATCACCATCTCCGGGTTCGATTCCCAGTCATCAAGAACTCTTGGGTCTGTGATACTGACGCTACGCTTCGGGCTACTCGTCATGGACATTAAGTTCCACGTCATAGACGCCAAGACATGCTACAACGCTTTGCTCGGCCGACCATGGTTACACGAGTACAACACCATCCCTTCTACACAACATCAGTGTATGAAGTATTTTAAGGATGGTTTCGAGTATACTGTGACGGGAGATCTGAACTCGTTCTCTGTGAACGAGGTCCGCAAATATGAAGATGCCAAATACTTACCGGATTTCGAAGACACGGAGAAGTGTCACAAGCCGGAGAACAAACCTAACGCCACCATCCCTGTCTTCGGCAGTGATACTGAAGAGGAAGAGGAGATAGTTTATTCGGGTCCGACCCAACACAACAAGCCAGGACCGTCAACTCCTACGTTGGTCTTTGGTAGCGACTCGGAAGATGAGATCCATGCTGTATTCTCTGCTCGACCTTCAATACGAATGTCTGCTAACGAAGAGCAAAGTCTACAAGCCGCCATAGTGCCGCTTAAACACCATAAAGAACTGGATGCACTTGATATCTACAGTGTAGAAAAACTGCGAACGTTCTATATCCCTCCCAGACGAGAAAGTGAAAAAGCAATTCTATTCTACCGCTCTGAAGAAAACAAAGTGGAGAAAGAAATCTGGCATGGAGCGGATCCTACGTTGGACAGGCTTCAACCCATTCGTCTACCCAGATATTATACAGAAGGCTTGAAGAGGCTGCTGAAGCGCCATGGGATACCCTTCAAACAGACTGCTCGAAAAGCCAAATTCTATAACAGGGTTTGGAACGTCCCCAGAACTCAGCACAAGCTGCCTAATGGGAGAATGGAGACAATCGGGCTCGGATACATTCGCTCCAAGAAACGAAAGTTGCTCCGCAACTGTTACGTCGTGCACAACTTCGATGAAGAAGCGGATGCTCAATGGGAGGACGCTAATCCTAGGCCAGTGAAAGTTCCAGATGCAAAAGTACCTAGTCCGCCGTTCGAAGAACGAATGGACAGGCTTATAAGGGAAGTTGGTCAAAAAGTCCGAGATGATCACAACCGCGAAATGACCATCTATGAGAAAGCCAAAACGCAACGCCTCCTTCAACAGGCCGTGAAAGATGAAAGTGCCGCCCCCTGTCAACCTGTTATAAAGAAGGCTCGACGCAGAGGCAGAAACAAGTCGAAATGCGAAAAAGGCGCTCAACAGCAACAAAGCAGGGCTAAGAAGCCACGCAAAAGGGAGTCGAGCGTTATTGATCTATCCCGCATGAAGAAAATGGGCCGAGCATACTCGTTTCCTCAGGACAAGACGAAGAAGATACTTGATCTTGCTTTAAAATATCAAATGCTTACACTGCCGGAGTCCAAAAACCCCAAACAAGCAGGCGAAGTCTCTGACCCAAGCTATTGCTCTTACCATCGAGTAATAGGGCATCCTCTCGAAGACTGCTTCAACTTTAAGAATTGGGTCGAAGATCAGTATCAGCTCGGCAGGTTCGCTCTGTCTGACAACTGGAGGGTAGCGCCGCCACAGAAGCACGAGCCCAAGGCCACGAAAGAAGAACCGGTTCCACATTGGGATTTGAAGCGAATTCGTACTTATCACGTGATAACGATATCAAAAGAAAGGCCCGAGAACATGGATGACCTTCCCTGGTGCTTCGAAAACAGCAACGACGAGGTGATCTCAGAATTTCCGCCAGCTCCGAAAAAACTGGAGGATGGAATACATACCACCGCAGATAACCTCAAGAAAATCGAGTTGGGGACGGCTGATGACCCACGGCCGACGTTTGTCAGTGAGCTGCTATCTGAAGAAAGGGCGACTGCGTTAAAAGACGTCCTTGTACAGCACAAAGATTGCTTTGCGTGGAACTATTCCGAGATGCCAGGACTAGATCCAGAAGTCGCTGTGCACAAATTGGCGATATCTCCGGACGTCAAGCCAGTCAAACAAGCACCAAGAAGAATGCGGCTCGAGCTTGAGATGAGCATCAACGCCGAGGTCAAAAAGTTAATCGACTCTGGCTTTATCCAGGAGGTTCAATACCCTGAATGGATCGCCAACATCGTCCCAGTAACGAAGAAAAATGGGACGGTGCGCATATGCGTGGACTTTCGGGATCTCAACAAAGTCTGCCCGAAGGATGATTTCCCGGTGCCAGTCACCGAACTGATGATTGACAGTACATCCACTCATGAGGTTTTCTCCTTCATGGATGGCTCATCAGGGTATAATCAGATAAAGATGCATCTCGAAGACCAGAAGCACACCGCCTTCAGGACCCCTTTAGGGATATTTTGTTACAAAGTGATGCCCTTCGGTTTAAAGAACGCCGGTGCTACTTATCAGAGGGCCATGACGAAGATCTTCGATGACCTTATACATGAAATCGTCGAATGCTACATCGACGATCTCGTGGTTAAAAGTAAATCATACAAGGAACATCTCGATCATCTGAAGATCGTGTTTCAACGCCTTCGGCAATACAACTTGAAGATGAACCTCTTAAGTGCGCATTCAGAGTTTCCTCGGGAAAATTCTTAGGATTCATCGTCCGACACCGGGGTATCGAAATAGATCCGTCAAAGATCAAGGCGATCATGGAAATGCCTCCGCCAAGGACTCTCAAACAGCTGCGGTCTCTCCAAGGGAAGCTCGTGTATATACGGCGATTTATAGCCAACCTTTCAGGAAAGTGCCGTCTTTACAGTCACCTGATGAAGAAGGGAACCCCGTTCGTCTGGGATCAAAAATCCCAAAGCGCGCTAGACGAGATCAAGCAATACCTGCAGAACCCGCCGGTGTTGGCTGCTCCGGTCAAGGGAAAACCCCTCATTCTTTATACAACCGCCCTCGAAGGTTCCTTAGGCGCATTATGGGCACAAGAGAACGATCAAGGGGAAGAAAGAGCACTCTACTACTTAAGTCGAGTTCTGCTGGGGGCAGAAAGCAACTACTCTCCCATTGAAAAACACTGCCTGGCGTTGATCTTCGCGATAACAAAGCTCAGGCACTATGCGTTGGCGCACGAGGTCCGTCTCATTTCAAAGGTGGACCCCCTTAAATACTTGATGTCGAAGGCCATGTTGACGGGACGACTTGCTAAATGGGCCTTGCTCTTGATGGAGTTCTCGATAACATATCAACCTCTCAAGGCAGTGAAAGGCCAGGTCATCGCCGACTTCCTCGCTGAGCATCCGATACCGGTCGACTCTCCTTTAAACTGCGATCTTCCAGACGAACATGCGTTTGATGCGATCGACGGTGATAATACCCGATGGGAGCTTTATTTCGACGGAGCATCTTCCGTGAAGAAGCACAAACAAAGTACCCCTATAATCAAATCGGAGGTAGGACTCATCTTTGTAACTCCACAAGGAGGAATAATGCGCTATGCGTTCTCCCTGACGGAGCCGAGGACGAACAACGAAGCCGAATACGAAGCTCTGATAGCAGGCCTCGAGATCGCCATTGACATGGGAATTGAAAACCTCCTCATATACGGGGATTCTCAACTGGTCGTTAGTCAAGTAAACGGCGACTACCAAACGTGTAAACCGGAGTTGGTGAAGTACGGTGAAAAGGTGCAACAACTGTTGACCCAAATTCCCTCCTATACTTTGGAGAACATACCGCGTGCGGAACAGCAAAGCGGACGCACTGGCCAAACTTGCTGAAGAACTGGCTGACGAGAACCTCGATGACTTTAGAATCATGGTACAAAGCCGTCGGGTGCTTGCCCCAGCAGAAATATCTCCGGAATCATCCGAAGAAAAAGGAGCGAACGAGCAGACAACCCTGCAAGTAAAAGATTGGGAAAATACCGAGGATTGGAGGGAAGTCTTCATAGACTACTTTAAATCCCACCGAATGCCTGAAGAAGCGTCCACAAGACATCAGCTCATGAAACGAGCTGTCTTTCGCCTTTGTCAATGATACTCTGTACATGAGGTCATTTGATTCTCTGTGGCTGAGATGCTTAGGACCTGACGAAGCGAAAAGGGTCGTCCAGAAGTTCATGACGGACAATGCGGTTCTCACGAAGCAGGCCCAAAGATGAAGTTGAAGATCAAACGGATGGGCTACTACTGGCCCACGATGATCCAGGACTGCCTCGAATATGCGAAGCAATGCCACTCATGCCAAATTCATGGGGACTTCATCCACCAGCATCCAAATCCACTACATCCAACGGTGGCTAGCTGGCCGTTCGAAATGTGGGGGATTGACATAGTCGGCCCCATCGAACCAGCATCGTCCAGAGGACATCGTTTCATCCTGGCAAAGACTGACTATTTCTCCAAATGGGCAGAAGCAGTACCGTTGAGGGAAGTGAAGACGGAGAATATCCTCCATTTCTTCAAGACGCACGTCATATATCGGTTTGGGACACCGAGACGGATCATCTCCGATAACGGGCCTGTCTACAGAAGCCACAAGATCAGTCGCTTCGCGCAATAGCACAATATAGACTCGAGATATTCCTCGGTTTATAATCCGCGAGCTAACGGTCTAGCTGAGGCCTTCAACAAGACCTTGACGAAGATCATGAAGAAAACGGTGTCACGGAATAAGAAAGACTGGCACGAAAGACTGCAAGAAGCTCTCTGGTCGTATCGAACTACGTTTAAAACGGCCACGAACACAACGCCGTACGCAATGGTATTTGGGACGGAAGCAGTACTCCCCTCGAGATAGAGTTACCCTCTCTACGAGTGGCAGTCCACTACGAGCTGACGGACGAAGTAAATACTCACCTTCGGCTTGAGGAGCTTGACGCCCTTGATGAAACCCGGCTCATAGCGCAACAAAATCTGGAAGTTTATAAAGCAAAGATGACGCGCTCATATGAAAGATTAACCCGACCGAGGACATTCCGCCAAGGCGAACTTGTGCTAGTGGTCAAAAGGCCTATGATCCCCAATCGCGCCAAGCGAGGAAAATTCGAGCCAAACTATGAAGGCCCATACATCATAGATAAGGTCTACCAGGGTGGGGCCTATCTACTCATGGACATGCACGGTGAAAGGCCTTTCAGGCCAATAAACGGTCGCTTCCTAAAGAAATACTATGCTTAATGAGCCACAGTCTAGGTCAATGGTAGATGACGACGACTATGTCCGCTTGCTATCTTCCTAAGCTCAAACTCTATCAGCAGTAACCAGCGTTCTCAAAGTCGGACCGAAATGTCCTTAAACTATTAGCAGACCGAAACATCTTTAAACTACTACCGCAGCATCTTTAGGCTGATGAGATATAAAAAAAAAATATAAAAAAAAATAAAAAAAACGGTATGTCCATAAGCAAAAAGGGCACGGATAAAAACCCGAAAGGGCTCCGTGAGTAAAAACAGCCGGGCTACCGGCGAGTGTTCCTGAAAACCCGAAAGAGCGCGACCTTGTAAAAATATATATATATATATATATATATAAAAAGAATAAAAAAAACGGTATGTCCATAAGCAAAATGGGCACGGATGAAAACCCGAAAGGGCTCCGTGAGTAAAAACAGCAGGGCTACCGGCGAGTGTTTGTGAAAACCTGAAAGGACGCAACCTCGTTAAAGGACACTTATAGGGTTCTCTCGACCTTGTAAGGAGAAACTACCCACGTGAGATCCTTACGACTCACAAGGGAGCAGCACACTTAGGGATCCCCACGATTCCTAAGGAGAAAATACACTTGCGAGATCCTTACGACTCGTAAGGAGAACTCTCTTATGGGACCCTCACGGCTCATAAGAGTTGAAATTCTTAAGTTACAGAGACCTAAACCTGTGGTTAAGCAACCCCCACAACTTCCGATATTGCCTTACAAGTGGCTCAATACTGACTCTTGTATACAATCCACGGGCGCGAATAAACATTTCCCTAACCAAGATCCATCCGTGACTGGGGATATGTTCGCATGACCCTTGTAAGTCCTCTCGATTTACAAGGAGAAAATCCTCCTGTAGGATCCTTACGACTTACAGAGAAACAAACACTTAGGAATCCTCACGATTCCTAAAAAAAAATACACCTACAAGATCCTCACGACTTGTAGGGAGAAATACCTTTGTGAGACCCTTACGGCTCATGAAGTCAAAAGCCTTAGTCGGCGGGACCTTAACCCTGTTCGCTAAGCCACCTTTGTTCGACACCGACGGAGGCAAATGATGATTCGCTCCGGGCAATATCCCAGTTGTAGCGGTGCTGATGCCGAAATCGACGTCTAATTTCAGGTTTTCGGCGAAAAGCCAATAGGCCGCACATGCATACGAAATAGCCGAAATGATAGGGCAACTTGCAATAAAAAGCAGCAAGTAAAAATGTATGCATGCAAAATAGCCGAAATGATTGGGCAACTCGCAATAAAAAGCAGCGAGTGAAAATAAAATAAATAGCCGAAATGATTAGGCACCGCGAAAAATAGCCGAAATGATTGGGCAATCGCGACCTTCGCGATATAAAAGCTGAAATGATAGAGCATCGCGGAGATAAAACAAAAAAAATGATGATAAAACTTTGGCCCTACAGTTAAGATCACATCGATCCCTGTATACAATCCAAGGGCGTAAATAAAGAGGGAACCATACTTTCCCTACAGGCTCCGCCAGAAGACGAAGACAAATCTCGACGGTTCAGTCCAACTCCGAAGAAACCAGTGTCTTTAGCAAATTCCTCGACTCACGGATACAAACACTTCTTGACGAGAGCCTCCTGATCCGCGTCGACTCGCAGAGCAATCCGCGTCGACTCGCAGAGCCACCAGTGCCTCCGTGGGAAATCCTCGACTCGTTTCAAATCCCAAGGAAACAAATAATTCTTGGCACTAGGGAAACAAATAATCCCTCGCAAATCCTTCAACTCAGGGAAACAAACAATTCTTGACGAGAGCCTCCTGATTCGCGTCGGCTCGCAGAGAAACCAGTGTCTTCACAGGAAATTCCCGATTCGTCTCAACTTGCAAGATGAAGCCTCAGGCAGCAGAGACTAAAAAACTTGCTTCCTGAACAATGGGACCCTGCAAGTCGATTTAAACGGTCTCTTGCATACTATTCACGGGTCTCACTCTCCGAAGTCGAGTTTCGATAAGGAGGGAAACAACCGCTTACGAGTCCTCTCGACCCGTAAGAGGGAAAAATTCTCTTATAGGATCCTTACGACTTATAAGAGAAAACCACACTTAGGAATCCTCACGATTCCTAAGGAGAAAAACCCACCTACGAGATCCTCTCGATCCGTAGGGAGAAAAATCTCTACGAGACCCCCACGGCTCAGAGTTGAAAAGTCTTAGGCAGCAGATCTGAATCTGTGGCCTAAGCCATCGCTATTTCTTAAGAAAGTCAAGATGCGTGCTCTATTATCTGTTGACCATGTTTACTGAGGTGGCATGCTGATAATAAAAGAAAGTAAAGGCGGAGAAATGACACAAGATATTACAGAAAATGTGTATCTTTTATTCATAAACTTGATTGAGTACAGGATACATTGTGCTAAAGAATAAAAATATACATACATTTTTTATTTACAAGTACAAATGATACAAGGAGAATTACTGAGAAGGAAGCATCTTGCATAGATCTAGCAATTGTTCGCGCAATTCCTTCCCCGATTTCTCCTGATCGGCTACCACCGCTAGCTCCGCCTCCACTTGGGCCCATTGCTGCAAGACAGACGCAAGCTGCTCCCTGACGGCCTGATAAGCAGCTTCCCGACCTGGGGTATCGCGCTCAGCTACATCATGCTTTCGCTTCAAGTTTAGCCCATGGGAGATGCGCTCCAGGAGACCCTCAAAGATAGTCTTCACTTGGGCAGCATTCGCCTCAACCTCAGCACGCAGACGAGCCGTCTCACTCGAGGTCTCCTGGTATTCCCTCAGCCTTAAAGCCGCTTCTTGTTCCAAGTGGTGGATGTAAGAGGCACTTCGCTCAATCCACTCTGCTCTTTGATTGCTTGCAGCTAAGGTCTCGGGAGCGGGGCACGTAAACTCCAGCTGATGCAGGCGGGCCTCGATCTCCCTGCAGTGGTTAACCCAAGACGCAACGATGCCCTCATCATGGAAATTAACGAGTATCACCAGCATCGGGTTAACCGTCGTAACGAAATCTGCAGCAGACGTAGGAGCCTCAACGTCGAGTTCCTCGATATAGTCGCTCAACATACGCAGACTATTTGCCGCACCTTTTGAGGACGGACGTCTCTGGGAAGGGCCAGCCGGCATTGTAATATGAGACTCAAAAGGCGCCAAGACCGGAACGACAGCTGAAAAGAAAAAAGGCGATTAGATGACGATTCAATAAATATGGTAAAAGTCATTGGTAAGATAGTCTACTATACCAGTTGAGGCAGGTGGCAAGGCCGGAAGGGCCGGTGGCGCGATCGATTTTTCTTCTCCTCCTTCAATCTGTAGCACTGCAGTTGAGATAAAAAAGGGGGGGTTAGAAGTAATTCCATCAATGAAAAAGAAAGATATCAATGGAAATCATACTCATCAGCGCCACCAGAGGAAGAAGCGAATTCAGATGGGAAGGAGAAGTGTGGGAGTAACACTTGATAAAGATGATCAAAAAGCACTCCTGAAAAGACACAGCAGTACGACTTTAGTACATAAATCAGACGGCTGAAAGACGAAACTAATAGGTTGCAAATCCATACCTTGCAGCATCTTCGATGGTATAAGAGAGGGCTGAGAAGTGACCACCGCCAAGGCAGTAGTTGACGGCGCTCCCTCGAGCAGTGGAGCATCGACACTGGTCGCACCTGCGTTAAGAAGCAAGGGTAAACCTGTCAGAAGCAATTACAAGAAAAAAGCGGGGGACGGTAATCCGAAATTTACCTGATGAGCTTCCAGCCGAGGCAGAGGCGTCTCCCTCCTCCATCGACATAAGACCACCACCCGTGTCCTCATCACCCGACTCGATGGGGGCCGTCGTTGTGCTTGCGCGGCCAGGAGACGGCGGAAGACCGTAGACGGGGAGGGCAATGATCGGAGCATTGCAGGACTCTTGAGAAAGAGCGGCTGGCTCTTCCCCAAGAGTCGTGCCTATCTCACCCGCTACTTCTTCGGGCTAAGCTGTCTCCATTGCCCCATTCGCCACCACCGTGGGGTCGCCAATCTCAAGCGCCTCGTCCACCGCTGCCCCGGGCTCAGTTGTAGTGGTCGTCTCATTTGCCGCCACCTCAAGCTCAGCATCAACGACCTTCTCGGGTGCAGCTCCCAGCTCAGGCTCGGCAACCCTAGCAACGTTGCCCACCGTCGGCTCGAGTTCGGCCGGTGCTTCCTCCCCTGTTTCCTTGGGTTCGACAGTCTCTGCCTCCCCCTCGGTCGGACTTGGCCCTGCAAGATAAGATACATAAGAACCGGCGAGTTTACATTTGTTTACAAACAAATCTTGAAAGATTCATTACCTGAAGTGGATTTGTCGTTAGCACTCCGAACTGCACGTGCCACCTGTCTGCGAGCAGTAGATAGGGCGACGGGTGCCTCTTCTGAGGGAGTATCAGCACGAGGGACGGTGCTTGGGCCCGCTCCAATGGCCAAGGCGGCCCTGCGGGCCGTCGCAATAGACCTCTTCGACGCTTCCTTAATCAAGGTATCGTCGTCCTCATTTAGAGTCGCCTCCAGAGCCTTTAAGGCATCTCTCATCGGCTCTTAAAGACGGACCTCCCGCGGCAGCCCCGAGGAAGCTGGGACTTCAGTAGAGGATCCGGGGAGAGTCCCCACATCGGCGGGCGCAGCCTCTGCAAGGAAACAAAGAGAGAAGGTTAGATTGGCCATCAGAAAAGAAGATGAAAATTTCTGATAAGGCGATACGTACCAATGTCCATTAAAGCGCTTCTCCTCCTCCTCCTGGAAGGTCTTTAAAAAGGCAGCAATGGCTTCTTCGGTAGTGACACCTGTTGAAAAATGGGGGAAAGTATTAGTCAAGAATAATGATAAAAGAAAAATGCAATAAAATGATGAAGAAAGCAACTAATGGTTACCTGACTCAGCGAGTTTACTCAACATCGCTTCGAGCCTCGCTGATCGCTCAGAAGCTGCAATAGCGGCCGCCAAATCGGTGTCTGCGGGGTCTACCGAGAAGCCCTTATTGCTGCCATATTCGTTTATTCCTTCGGTAAGAAGGGCCTCAGGCTCTAAACCGAGGATCGCGTCGAGGGAGAGAAGTGACTTCTTCTTCTTTTGCCCGCCAACTCTGGATGCACCTGAGGCTGATTTGCGCTTAGCAGGCACCTTGGGGGCGGCGGGTCCCGATATCCGCGCTTGCGCCGGACTCTGGCGATACCACATTTACCGCCTCCACTGGAGCACGGGAGGCTGGTGGCGCATCCACAATACCGCGAAGCAGCAATCCGCGCGGAGGGCTCAACACGCGCGGAGGTCCGACTCCAGCACCTTTCAATGGAGAAATAACCGGGGTCCTTGGCTTCAGGGGAGCCTTGCGATCGCCGCCGGGAGGCGCACCCTTGCGGTCAACCAGCATGCGTTTTTCCATTTGGATAACTGGACCCATAGCTTGCGCATACCAGGCCACGTACGCGTTGAGGACTTTGGGGACGCAGCTCGGCTCGCTGATGAAGAAATAAGAACCCGTGTTAAGCCGCATAAAGTGGTACGTTGCATTCTTTATCCCCTCTCGGCTAACCACGGGCTTTTCCAAGAAGGCTTCCATCGGGATTCCTTGGTTGTAGCTCGATTGCTGAGCAAACCGGTGGGTTATATCTCATGAAGAGTGCTGTCTCATTCTGCCTGAACACCAGGTAGCCCGGCCGAATGGAGTAGAGATGGAGGATTTCCCGAGCCTTCAGTATGGAAGCCCCGTCTTTAAAATCATCGCGTAGCGACACTACCGACTTGGTGGTCTCTGAGCCTTTTGTTATGACCTTATCCAAGAAGGAAACCTTCGCCCCGACCAGGTGTGGTCGAAGGAGCAGCCCCTTAGCCTCCCGCGGAGGTGCAACTACGATCGAAGCCCCGACCAACCGTATGACCCATGGGAGCCTGCATTTCTCAAAAAAGGGAGGAATCCTATGGGCGCCGAACACCCCGTGCACGTGCATTTCCATCCAAGAGGTATAGTAGTGCATCGGGAAGTTGGCGGGTTGCAACCCAGGCTCACTAGCGTCCGCCGCTACGCTAAGTCCATTATAAAGATAAGCCAGCCCGGCGATTCCTACCGACAACTGCAAACCAGCCACCATCCGATGCGTTGGGTAGAAAACAGATGGCCGCATGTGGTGCGGGTGCATAGGGAGCGCAAAGCTGCACAGCCACAAGCCCAGGAACCCTACAAAAAAGTCTCCTCATCCATGCCCGGGACGACAATTTCTGAAAAAGAGACGACGGCAGCACCGGGGAGGTAAAAGTCTTTGTGGTCATCCTCCGATGTGGGTCGGCGATCCAAACCGAATCCAAAAGGGTTGTCGAGTTGGGCGAACTTCTCGCTCCGCTCCGATAAGAATTCCGGTCGAATGAAGCGGGCAATAAAATCTGCGGAACTGACACCCCGGATGCCCGATTCCAGATAGAGTCCTTCATAGATCTCCAGCACCTTAACCAAGCCCGGGTACTGGTGCTGAATAGCGTTCTCCGGTGTCAGGTCAAACACCAGCGGCTTGGTGGCAAAGACGTATTCATCGGGAGGAAGCGGCTCCTCGTAAGGCTCTCCCCTCATCGGCAGACCCGAGATTTCAGCAAACTCCTCCAAGGAGATAGAGACTTCCCGGTCCGTCATCAGGAAGGTATGTGTGGGGATATTCCATTGCTCGATAAAAGCCTTAACCCATTACGTTGGAGGAGAAGGATACTCAAAGAGCGAGACGTAAATGGACGAGTACAAACCAATCCTCATCAGATGAGTCCTCTTCGCTGATAGGATGTACCGGGCCCATTGCAAATATCCGGCAGGCGGTCGTGGGATCAATCCAATGTTATAAGCCTGTCCCCAAGGGCATGCTTCACCCTGACAAATTCTCCTCCCTAAAATATCTATTGCTGGCGGCGGCTGCATGGGGATAGCACCTATCGCAGGCTGGAGGAGGTCATCCGAATTCCAATTTTTGACCTCCACGGCATACTTCACCGGGGGTTCATCTGCGTAGGGGAGTGAAGATGTTGGTTCAGACGGCGTGGCGAAACCGAAACTTCGGCGATCCTGAATGATCTCATTGTACCACCTACCCCACAAGTGAAGATTCTTTTGCTCGGGGTCATGATCCTTGATGAGAGCGAGCACCACGCGGTCCACCGGTGCCTGGGGAAACCCTCCCTCCGAGCGAACAAACGGAAAAGACAAATTGGCAGACACGTTTCCTGCAAAGAAACAAAAATTAGCCGTCAGTATTATAATTCCAACGCTCAACATTTTAAATTTTTTATACCATACCGCAATGCAGTGGATAGGGGGACCAAAGGGGGACCCACAAAATCTGGACGACAGTACATCATTTAATAAGACAACCCAATCATTGGATGAGACTGTTAATTAATGAAAAGATCCCCAAGAGAATATCCTCATTGATGGGAAATCCCTAGAGACAAGGAGAAAATCTCCTCTTTTAGAGCAAAGCTCTGTCACAGAGTGACATTTGTCAAACTCTGGTCTCAAAGGAACAAAATTTCCTTAAAGAGAGCCTAGCTCTATACTTATGATGGAAAATTCATCAAAAAGAAAACTTTAACTCTTAAAGATTAAAAATTTGGGATCTTAAAGACCAATGAAAACTTTTAGGAGTTCTCCATTTTCAGATCAGAAAAGATCTACATTTGATCCATGAGCAAAGCTCTGTTCATGAGTTAAAACCCATGAACAAGATCTCTGTAGATCTATGAACTTTTCAGAGCAAGGCTCTGCTGATGAAACCCCAAAAGGGTTTTAGATCAAAGATCTATGAGAGCAAGGCTCTATTAATCAATTTTAATTTAATTTAATTTAATTTTATTAATACCTAAGATGGTTTTAAGTTCTGAACTCTGGAGTTCTTGTGAAAAAGCAAGAGCAAGGCTCTAAAATTCTTAAGCAAGAGCAAAGCTTCAGAAAATTAAAAATCTTGAAATGGTGAAGATTTCCTAAGGGCCATAGGTCGTATTTATAAGGCGCTTGCGCCCCTTCAGCTCACCTCTTGATCCAACGATCAGGAGTTTGCCACCGCTGCACTCACGTGTGCGCCACGTGAGCGCAACGGTGGGGGCGCATTTGTTTTCCCCAATCAGAGCAAAGCTCTGTTGAAATTCAAAATTTTGAAGTAACGCTTCAAATCTCGGGCGCAAAGCGCCACGTGTCCGGCGCAGATGCATCAGCGCAGCGCCCAAGAAGGCGTGCCCAATCAGAGCAAAGCTCTATTTAAAGGAAGCAACGCTCCAGTTGCGCAAGCACTGCGCTGCGCGACACGTGTCAGCGCAGTTGCGCTGCGATGTGCGCTGTGCGACACGTGTCAGCACACAGTTGCGCAGCGCTTTGCGCTGCGCGATACGTGTCAGCACAGATGCGCTAGCGCAGTTGCGCTGCGCGACACGTGTTAGCACAGATGCGCTAGCGCAGTTGCGCTGCGTTGTGCGCTGCGCGACACGTGTCACGCGCTGGGGCATCTGCGCCAAACAGAATTAAAATTCTAAAGAAATCTTTTCTGTTCTTGTTAAAACAAGAAGATTTTTTTCTGTAAAACAGAAGCCCTTGGATCAAAGATCCAACGGTGGGGAAAATTCCCCAAATCACTTAGAGAAAGATCTATTAACAAATTTAACTAATTTATGGGCACTATAAAAAGGATCCTAGGCCTCAATTCAAAGGCATCAACATTTTCTGGAAAAAAAAAGAACTCTGAAGAATTCCTTAAGAACAAAAAAGGTAAAAACCTTCAGAAAAAGAGAAAATTCTCTTAAAAACAGATCATTGATCTAAGAACAAGATTAATGATCTTCAATAAAAAAGAAAACTAACTAATACTAGTGCTTTGCACTTGCTTATGAACTATTGGTTCCTTGAAAACAAGAAAAACTTGTTTTCTTTGATTTAAAATCGATCAAAAGATAAAACAGTGCTCTGCATTTGCAAGAACAGCGCTGTTGCGCTCCTGTGTTGGCGCAAGCCACCAGGAAGCGCCACGTGTCAGTAGCGCAGCAGCGCAGCGTACTGACACAGTGCACTGCGCTGTTGCGCTTGCGCTCGCCAGAGCGTGACGCGTGTCACCATCATATGAGTTTGCGCTCATTACTTGGCGCAAAGCGCCTGTCAAGCCACGTGGGGCACTGTCAGAGTATTTAATGCTCTGCATTATTAAAGAAAAGGGACAGAGCCCAATTAAATGGTCTAACAGGCCTAATAAAAAAATGCTATGCATTTTAAAAAAAAGGGGGCAAAGCCCAAACAAAGAAATTGATGCTCTGTATCATTTATAAATGGGCAGAGCCCAAAACAAATTGATGCTCTGCATCCTTTATGGGTAGAGCCCAAATAAAAATAAAAAGAAATGTAATGCAAAAACAAATAAAAATGATGATTGTTTTCCGAATGGACTTATCCCAATTTTGGCCATAAGCCCTCAAATAAATTGATTGAGCAAGATTGCTCTCTTAAATCAATTTACCTCCGGTTCGATGGTACATCTCCGAACTTCTCTGACACCCATCGTTGTAATCCTTCAATGACGTCAGAGAGGTGACGGGTCCCGACGACCACACATCAAGACGGACTGCGGGGTCCTTAAACTCATGGACCGAAACGTCCTTAAACTAATATTGGACCGAAACGTCCTTAAACTAATGATGGACCACCACGTCCCTAAACTGGAACATGGACCACCACGTCTCTAAACTGGAACATGGACCACAACGTCCTTAAACTACCTATGGACCACTACGTCCCTAAACTGGAACAACAGAGCCTCCAAATGCTCTTTTGCCGGATCTAAACGGTCTCGTTTAAGTTGATCTTAGCCCCAAACACGGCTAACGTATCCTTAAACATTTAAATGGACTATAAAACTCCAAATCGACTTTGGTTCAAGGGTACATCTCCGAACTCCTCTGACACATGTCGTTGTAATCCTTCAACGTCGTCAGAGAGGTGACGGGTCCCCGACAGCCATATATTAAATGGACCAATACGTTCTTAAACTGGAAATGGATCTAGACGATCCCGTTAAGTTGATCTTAGTCTCAAACAGGACTAACGTATCCTTAACGAACGTTTATGTTGATCTTAGCCTAAATACGGTTAACGCATCCTTAAACCAAAACACCAAGCCCAAATCTAAGTAAATACGGATTTGTACTAATCCACGTCTTACGGGCGACGGCATTACTCAGTCTCCGTATACAATCCACGGGCAACCACAAACAAAACAAACATACACGACACGAAGTGAAATTCTAGAGAAGGAGAAAGTGGTTACCGCGATGCGGTAGCGTAATTAACTGCAGGGGCTTGCACCTGCAGGGAAGAGCGTCCCCACAATCAAAACCCCCTCAAATGAGGGGGAATCTGACGAAGTCTACTACATTGGCCGCATCCGTCTAAACCTCCGATAAACGGTACCATAAATCAACTTGGCATCTTCGGAGAGGTGGACGGATAAAACCAAATAGCATCTGCCCCAGACCTCAGGCCCAGACGCCCTCGCGTCGCGGCCGCCGTTCGGAGGGGAACAAATGCCTCAATTGTTTTTTGGATTTTGGGTTCTTTTTGAAAGTTTTCGATACATTCGAGGATTTGTGAAATTAATGAAAATAAAGATGCTTTTAGAATTTAGGAATTTTGTGCAGATTGGAGATAATTGGGGAATCTACGATTTTGTGGAATTTGATATATTTGGGGAGTTTGTAGATTTTTTGGAATTTGCGATATTTGCACAATATGGGGATTTTACGAACCTCGGAAATATTTAGGGAATTTCGGAGATTTGGATTTTGGAATATTTTTTGGGAAGTATAGGATATTTTTGAAAATTTGGGAACTAAATAGAAATAAAGATGGTTTGAGAATTTGGAATTGATGCATTTTATGGGGTTTAGAGATATTTACGGAATTTGATATATTTGAGGAGCTTGTTGATTAGGCGAGTTTGTAGAATTTGTGATATTTGGACAATTTTGGAATTTTACGGAGCTTTGAGATATTTAGAGAATTTCAAAGATTTCGATTTTTGGTTTTTGTGTGAGCCTTTGATATTTTGGAGAATTTGGAAAGTTAATGGAAATAAAGTTGGTTTGAGAATTTAGTATGAAATTGAAGAATTTATTTATTTTATGAAGTTTGGAGATATTTACAGTATCTAAGAATTTGTGAAAATTGATATATTTGCGAAGTTTGTATAATTTGTTGAATTGAGATGGACAATTTTGGAATTTTATGGAGCTTTGAGGTAAAGGCAATTTAAAAGAATTTAATGGAATATCTTGAAAATTTGAAGATTTTGACCTAGCGGACGATTTTGGATCTCGAGAACGCTTACCTTTCTTTATTCAAAAATTGACAGTTCCTCGCTGTTCCGCTTCGCCTGAGCCTATTCTTCTTCATGTGAAAATGCCCAATCTCCTATTCTGTGTTCGTGGATATCTGAACTATGGGCATTTGCCCATCAAAGAGCTTAATCAAGTGGTTATATCTTAATAGCATCCGCAGATGAAGCAGCGGAGCTTGGTTCGGGTATAACATAATTCCACTCTTTCTAAAAGAGAATCAGCAGTAGGAAAGCAGTGCAGTTGCCGTCCGTGAGCTTGGGCAATTGCTAGCTAATCTGATTTCGGCGAAGCGTAGCTATTCCATATAGTTTGATTCAGAAATGCTTGCTTTCAGCTTTGCAAGTATAGGTTACAGGTTCGGCATATGGGCTCGTCGCGCTCCATGTAGCTAGGAAGTCGTGTTAGTGGACTTCCCCGGGCCTTCGACTTTGGATTTGATTTTAATTTTGGGAATTTTTTGAAATGGTAGGATATTTTCGAGAATCTGTGAAATCGATGGAAATACAGATGTTTTGAGAATTTGGTATTTATGGCATTGTGGAATTTAGAATTAAATGGTGTTTGAAGATATTTAGGGAATCTAAGAATTTGCGTACTTTGATATATTTGGGAAGTTTGTAGAATTTGTGAAATTTGAGTTATTTGGACAATTTAGGAATTTACCGAGCTGGGAGATATTTAGGAAATTTGAAAGAATTTATTGATAATTTGGAGATTTTTGTGGAGTTTTAAAGGGTTTTGGAAAATTGGGTTACACTGTTTATCGAATTCGTCGGCTATCAACTTATTTGTGTGGGTTCTTATCTTTCTGTTTATTTCTTATATGTTTATCAGCAGGCCTTCTTTTTAAATTTCTGTCCTTGCGTATCTAAACCTGAAAATATAGATCCATAGGGCAATAAAGCAATTCTACTCATCCTTTCTTAGAACTTTAGGTTTTAGACCTTTCATAATTGCTACCATTTGATGTTATAAAAATTCTAAGTTTGTGTCCGAATTCCACGACTCCATTTTGACGCTTTTGAATCAAAATTATATTTTTAGCTTATTTCTTCATATTTTCAAGATTTTAGTTTCCGAAGCATTTTTACTCGTTTACTTCTGGTTTTTAGACCCTTCAAAATTCATACCTTTAGATGCTATCAAAATTCTGGTTTTGTGTTCGAATTCACTCCGTATAGTCATCCTATCAATAATTTCGTTTTGTTTGAATTTATGTTTTATTTGGTTCCGGTTTAACAACTTGGAGGTCGATTTGTATGGTTCCACTCTAACGACGTATTTGTTGATTTTGGATTTGATTTGGATTTTAGGAAGATTTTATGGATGTCTAGGATATTTCAGAAAATTTGAGAGACTAATGGCAATAAAGAAATGAGAATTTGGAATATTTTGTATTAGCGAATTTAGGAATTTTATGGAGTTTGGAGATATTCAGATAATCTAAGAGTTTGTGGAACTAGATATGTTTGGAGAGTTTGCAGAATGTATTGAATTTGAGATATTTGGTCTATTTAGGAATTTTCCGAAACCTGGATATATTTAGGGGATCTGAAAGGTTTGGATTTTGGCAGTTTTTCTTTGAAAGTCAAGGATATTTTTGAGAATTTGGGAACTAAATAGAAATAAAGATGGTTTGATAATTTGGAATTGATGTATTTTATGGGGTTTAGAGATATTTACGGAATTTGATATATTTGGGGAGCTTGTTGATTTATGGAGTTTGTAGAATTTGTGGAATTTGAGATATTTGGGCAATTTAGAAATTTTACGGAGCTTGGAGATATTTAGGGAATTTCGAAGATTTCGATTTTTGTTTTTTGTGTGAAAGTCTTGAATATATTGGAGAATTTAGAAAGTTAATGGAAATAAAGATGGTTTGAGAATTTAGTATGAAATTATTTTATGAAGTTTGGAGATATTTACGGATTCTAAGAATTTGTGAAATTTGATATATTTGCGAAGTTTGTATATTTTATTGAATTGAGATGGACAATTTAGGAATTTTATGGAGCTTTGAGATAAAGACAACTTGAAAGAATTTAATGGTATATCTTGAAAATTTGAAGATTTTGACGTTGCGGACGATTTTGGATTTGTTTTTAATTTTGGGATTTTTTCGAAAGGTAAGGATATTTTCGAGAATGTGAAATCAATGGAAATACAGATGTTTTGAGAATTTGGTATTTATGGCATTGTGGAATTTAGGAATTATATGGTGTTTTAAGATATTTAGGGAATCTAAGAAATTGCGTACTTTGATATATTTGGGTAGTTTGTAGAATTTGTGAAATTTGAGATATTTGGACAATTTAGGAATTTTATCGTGCTGGGAGATATTTAGGAAATTTGAAAGAATTTATTGATAATTTGAAGATTTTTGTAGAGTTTTCAAGGGTTTTGGAAAATTTGGTTTGACTGTTTATCGAATTCGTCGGCTATCAATTCTTATTTTTCTGTTTATTTGTTAAACGTTTATCAGTAAGCCTTCTATTTAAAGTTCTGTCCTTCCGTTTCTAAACCTGAAAATATAGATCATTGGCACAATACAGCAATTCTACTCATCCTTTCTTAGAGCTTTATGTTTTTAGACGTTTCATAATTGCTACCATTTGATATTATAAAAATTCTAAGTTTGTGTCCGAATTCCACGACTCCATTTTGACGCTTTTGAATCAAAATTATATTTTTAGCTTATTTCTTCATATTTTCAAGATTTTAGTTTCTGAAGAATTTTTACTCATTTATTTTTTAGAACTTCTGGTTTTTAGACCCTTCAAAATTCATACCTCTAGATGCTATCAAAATTCTGGTTTTGTGTCCGAATTCACTCCGTATAGCCATCCTATCAATAATTTCGTTTTGTTTGAATTTAGGTTTTATTTGGTTCCGGTTTAACAACTTGGTGGTCGATTTGTATGGTTCCACTCTAACGACGTATTTGTTGATTTTGGATTTGATTTGTTTTTTAGGAAGATTTTATGAATGTCTAGGATATTTCAGAGAATTTGAGAGACTAATGGCAATAAAGAAATGAGAATTTGGAATATTTTGTATTAGAGAATTTAGGAAATTTTATGGAGTTTTGAGATATTCAGAAAATCTAAGAGTTTGTAGAACTAGATATGTTTGGAGAGTTTGCAGAATGTATGGAATCTGAGATATTTGGTGTATTTTGGAATTTTTCGAAACCTGGATATATTTAGGGGATTTGGGGTTTGGCCGTTAACTTTGGGGGTTTCTAGTTTTTTTAAAATTATTCAGAAGTTTCTGGTGAATTAGGAAAAAGCTTGGGGGTTTATTGTAATTTAGTCTTTCTAGAACTTTAGGTTTTTAGACACTTCATAACTGTTGCCATTGGTTATGAAAATTCTTAGTTGTGTCCGAATTCGACGACTCTAATTTAACGGTTTTGAATCAAAAGTAATTTATTTTAGCACATTTCTTAATATTGTCAAGATTTTACTTTATAAAGGA
The DNA here is from genome assembly GCA_030015575.1 of Agapanthus africanus. Lineage (NCBI taxonomy): Eukaryota > Viridiplantae > Streptophyta > Magnoliopsida > Asparagales > Amaryllidaceae > Agapanthus > Agapanthus africanus. The sequence goes on from JASDDO010000014.1 coordinate 17,121,790, forward strand.
TTTTTTACAAGTTTAGTTTTAGAACTTTAGAATTTTAGATCCTTTAAAATTCTTACTTTTGTATGCTATCTAAGTTATGTTTTTGTGTCCGAATTCACAATCTATAGCCATCTTATCTATAATTTCGTTATGTTCGAATTTAGGATTGATTTGTTTACGGTTTAACAATTTAGGGGTCGATTTGTTTTATTCCAATCTAACGACGTAGATGTCGATTCTGGATTTGATTTGGATTTTAGTAAAATTTTGTGAAATTCTAGGATATTTTAGAGAATTTGGAAAATTAATAGAAATAAAGATATTTTGAGAATTTATTTAGAATTTATGGAATTGGAGAATTTTATGGAGTTTGAGATATTTAGGGCATCTAAGAATTTGAGGAAATTCATATCTTGGAAGAGTTGGTAGAATTTGTGGAAGTTGAGATATTTGGATAATTTTAGAATTTTATGAAGCTCGGAGATATATTGGGAATTTGAAAGAATATAGTGGATTATCTTGAAAATTTGTAGATTTTGACGTAGGTATCGATTTTGGATTTGATTTAGATTTTTGGAATCTTTTATCGAAGTCTAGGATAGAGAATTTGGGAAATTATTGAAAATAAAGATATTTTAAGAATTTTGTATTTATGGAAATGGAGAATTTAGAAATTTTATAGCATGAGATATTTGGGTGATCTATGAATTTGTGGAATTTGATATATTCGGAGAGTATGTATTTGAGATAATATGATAATTTGGTGATTTTATGGAGTTTGGAGATATATAAAGAATTTGAAAGAATTTGGTGGATTATTTTGGAAATTTAAATATTTTCACGCAGATGTAGATTTTGGATTTTGGGAATTTTTCAGTTTAATGATGTAGATATCGAATTAGGATAGAGATTTTGGGTAATTTTGTTCCGGTTGAACGAATTCGTGATCTATCAACTTATTAGAGCGGGGTTCTTATCTTTTCGTTTCTTTATGATATGTTTGTCAGTAGGCCTTCTATTTAAAATACCATCCCTGCGTATCTAAGCTTAAATATATAAACCTTTAGCGCAATAAAGCATTTCTACTCATCCATAGAACTTTAGGTTTTAAGACACTTCATAACTGTTGCCATTGGTTATGAAAATTCTTAGTCTGTGTCCGATTACCACGACTCTAATTTACGGTTTTGAATCAAAAGTAATTTATTTTAGCACATTTCTTAATATTGTCAAGATTTTACTTTATAAAGAATTTTTACTCATTTAGTTTTAGAACTTTAGAATTTTAGATCCTTTAAAATTCTTACTTTTGTATGTTATCTAAGTTATGTTTTTGTGTTCGAATTTTAGATCCTTTAAAATATTTATCACAATGGATGTGTTGTTTTTTGAAAATAAATCTTTTTGTAAGCCTCCTCTTCAGGGAGAGACAAATAGTGAAGACTCGGTTTCCATAAAAAATAGTCTCCCAAAAATAATCAACTTAATCCCACATACAAATTCACAAGTTCTAGATTTTTTAAATCAAGACATTTTAGACCAGTCTTTTTAACTCCTGGCAAACCAAAACAGTGAAAAATTCACTGGAAAAGGTCCTTGAAAACTCAGAAAATATGTCTGTTGAAAACTCGATTCCTTTATTAGAAAATCCGGAAAAATCCCATAAAAATAGGAACACACCACCGACTCCTAAAACAACTTGCCCCGTGGATTAAATCCACCAGAAGCTGATGTGGAAATTAAAACTTGCAAAATGAAACAAGGTGAAACAGGTCTGGAAAAAACGCAATAGGAACATTTAAGTGAGATAGATCCTTTTCTAGAAGCAGAGGGCCGACTCTGTCCAGCCCCACCTAGAAGAGAACAGAACCGGATCACAGTGAGCTGGATCTTCACATAGCCTTCTGAAAGTCCACAAGATCATGTACTAGTCATCCCTTGTATCTAATGTCAAAATTTGTGTTCTCGAATAAACTCTCACCCAGTTTTTCGGCCTTTACCTCTAATGTGTCTGCTGTGGAGATTCCAAAAACTGTACAGGATTCTGTGAGAGCTCCAGAGTGGAGAAAGGCGATTTTCGAGGAGATGAATACACTTGAGAAAAAATCAGACTTGGAACATGGTGGAGCTGCCGGGAGAAAAGAAGACGGTAGGATGCAAATAGGTATTCACACCAAAGTTTCGTGCAGATGGAACCCTAGAACGATATAAGGCGAGGCTCGTTGCTAAAGGGTTCACTCAAACATACGGTATCGACTACACGGAGACTTTTGCACCTGTGGCTAAGCTAAACACGATCCGAATCTTGCTGTCAGTTGCAGCAAACCTCGATTGGCGACTTCAACAACCAGATGTGAAGAATGCATTTTTGAATGGAGACCTGGATGAAGAAGTGTACATGGAACCTCCGCCGGGGTTTGAAAAATGGTTCGGCTCCAAAGTGTGCAGATTGAAAAGATCACTCTACGGTCTTAAACAATCTCCACGAGCTTGGTTCGAACGTTTCCATCAGTTTGTGAAAAGGCAAGAATACAATCAGGCCCAGGCAGATCACACCATGTTCTTCAGAGTCTCGAGACATGGAAAATTGCAATACTAATTGTTTACGTTGATGACATCATTGTTACAGGAGATGACGAGGAAGAGGTCAACCAGTTAAAAGGAAGTCTTGCCAAGGAGTTCAAAGACTTGGAAGAATTGAAGTATTTCTTGGGTATGGAAATTGCTCGAAGTAAGAAAGGCATTGTCTTGTCTCAATGGAAGTATGTTCTCGATCTTCTTAAAGAAATAGGGATGACAAACTGCAAACCTGCGGAGACACCGATAGATGAATAAAAAGCTCGGAGAATTTGCATAGAGCCTGCCAGTGGACATTCTACAATACCAGAGTTTAGTGGGAAAATTGATCTATCTCTCACACACGTCCCGAAATCACCTTTGCAGTGAGTATGATAAGCCAATTTATGCACTCACCTCAAGAAGAGCACCTTGATGCAGCATATAGAGTTTTGAAGTATTTAAAGGGCGCACCAGGAAGGGGTTTATTTTTCAAAAAGGTGAGACTCGCAGAATCGAAGTATTCACTGACGCGGATTGGGCAGGTTCCATCGTAGATAGGAAGTCAACTTCAGGGTATTGTACGTACGTGTGGGGCAATCTAGTTACATGACGGAGCAAGAAACAAAGTGTAGTGGCCAGGAGTAGTGCGGAGGCAGAATTTCGAGCCATGGCCAACGGTATTTGTGAAGTTCTGTGGGTTCAACAGGTACTACAAGAAATAAAGCGGCCTATAACTCAGCCACTAAAACTATACTGCGACAACAAAGCTGCCATCAGCATAGCACACAACCCCGTACAGCATGATAGAACGAAGCATATTGAAGTCGACCGCCACTTCATCAAGGAAAAACTGGATGCCGTACCATCTGTATCCTCTACATTCCGACAAAAGAACAAACTGCAGATATCTTTACAAAGGGACTATTTAAAGCAGTGTTCGAGGGACTCATAAGCAAGTTTGACATGATGGACATCTACGCACCAACTTGAGGGGGAGTGTTGGAAATAGCCAACAGTAAGATATTTCTCAGATTAGTTAGAATCTGTTTGTAACAGAATCTGTTTATACTTAAGTTAGAATATGTTTGTAACATAATATATTTTTAACAGAATCTGTTTGTAACTTCCTTATTGTTTTCAAGGCTATAAAAGAGCTTCTTTGTATACTGAATTCTTAGTAAAAAGAAAGTTCAATTCGCTTATACGTTTCTTTTATTCTTTTTCCTTTTGTAGTTTCTTCTGCAATAATCAAGAAATATCTTACCTCTTTCATGGACTCTATCTTGAACTATAAAACCTTTCTTCATTCTTTCTTGATGTTGTTCCTTGTTTTCGTACTTTTCTTTTATAATGAATTCTATTTTTAATATTTCTGAATAAGTGATATATATCTTTTTTTTCTTTTTCTTTTCTTTCTTTTCCGATACCATGATACTCTTCTTCAATCTTCTCATCCTTTTTCTTGAAATCTTTGACTTCTTGAATTTTCTTTTCTTCTTTTTTTTTAACTCTTCAAAATTTAAAACTTTCTTTCTTTCATCTTCAGCTTTAATGTTTTCTTGAATTCTTCCATTTCACAAAATCTTTTATAATCTTTTTCTTTCTTTCTACGAAATATTGTATTTCTTGAGATTTCTTTTTCTCTTCCACAAGATCTTGATTACTTTTTTCGTCTTCAATGAAATCTCTAGCTTCTGAGACTTCTTTTATCTTTGGAATTAATTCCACTTCTACGAATTCTTTAACCTTTTGGGTTTTCTTTTCATCGTCCACAAAATCTTTTGATTTGTTAGTTTCCTTCTTTTCATCTTCAAATTCTTTGACATCTTCAATTTCTATAAATTCCACAAATGTTTTGATAATTTTAACATTCTTCCGCATCTCTTCCACCTTCTCCAACTCTTCAAATTCTTCATCTTTTTCTAACTTTCCGATATCTTGAGATTTCTTTCATCTTCCACGAAATTCTTCTTTTCATGGACTTTATGAATTTCTTCCACTTTTTATGTTTCTCAAACTCTTCAATTTCTCTCTCTGTCTCTATCTCGGTTTCTCCAAAGATCTTCCGCAGAAATTACCATGCTTTCTCTACTATTGTAAACTTGCTTACGATGAAGTTTAGTGTATCAAAGTCGATTGATCTATAGATTAAAGCTGTGGCTATAGCGTCTTCTTGTAAATTATCATAAACCTCCACTTCCATAAATTATCATAAACCTCCACTTCCATGAGATCTTTTGCTTCGAATCCCTTTTCTACGACTTTCCAAACACCATTAGCTTCTAACGTTCTTTTTAGCATGGACTCCAACTCTTGTAGTTACCTTTGGTGAGATGCCATTGTACGATTCTATCGAGCATCATCATCTTCTCTTGACGTCAGCTTGAAAGCCTTGTTGAATGGCAACAATCAAAACCTTGTGTGCAGCGGCGATCATGTGGCTCCGGCTTTGAAACCACTATTGTTATATAAAAAATATATACCTAAAACAATCTATGGAGAAGGAGATAAGCAAAACTATTACAATGGAGGAGAAATCTTTAAACTTTTTTGATCTCAAAAACTCTTTTTTCTAATTTTCTCTGTCAGAATAATCTCTCTTCTTTTACAAACTAAGGACGAGGACTCTTTAAATAGCTATTACATGATAAAACTAAACCTTTTTAAAGTAACTTTAAACTTGTCTCCAATTTTAAACTCAAACCGACTCAATCTAATTTAACCAACTTTTTTAAGTTTAAAACTTAAATTTAACTTAATCTAAGAATTGAATTATTATTTTCAACAGGCTCCTCGTCCTTTCTCTCTCTCTCTCTAGGTTCACCATTGGCATCACTTTGACCATCGTCAACCTCTTGCACTTTGCTGTATGTTTTAGCTTTTTGCATCATCGCTTTCAATTTTGGTGCCTTTTTCTTCAATTGTAGGATCTGTGTTTTGTTTATTGGGAAATATGCTCATGCTTGGTTGGGGTTTTGATGAATTCTTGATTGAATTGAAATTGTGGATCTAAATGTGATGGCATGAGAAGAAAGATCAATTTTTGTGGGTTGATTAGGGGTTGGGATCTTCTGCTATTGGCCTCTGCTATTTTCCCTGCTATGATAAATCCTGACCACTTATCTTCATCAAAAAATCACCAAGCAGTGGGCCACCCTGTTTTACACGAATATGAACCATAGATCTTAATGGTTTGTAATAGCAGGGACTCCAGATTCGTTGATTAGGGGGAAATTTAAATTTGGCATCAAACTAAATGTCGACTTTGCCTTGATTTCTTTAAAGTTGGTGATGGTTAATTTACTTGTAACTGTTGGCTCAAATGCTAAATTTGATAGCTCGCGTATTACTCTTTCTTGGTTTAATGTTTCACTGATCCATGCTAGCTTCTTAAGTTGCACAATTTTGGGACCTGGTCATGTAATTGATTCTTGATGTTGAAATAAGGAGAAGTTGAGGAAGAAGATGTTTATTAAATAGGTGGGCAGAGGGTATTTGACGTGGAAAGTAATTGAATGGAAAAGTTGATGGATGATAGTTTTCTGAATAGTTCATGGTATCAATCCATCGTTTTAGAAGTTCATGGTGTTGTTTGGGGAAAGTGTATGGTTCATGGTAGCAAATAGAAATTTAGCCTTATATTAGTAATATGTTAGTGTTGATGCATAGATTGTTGGTGTCTTAGCCATTGATACATGTTCAATGCATTTAGAATACAACATGAAATTTTAATAAAAATTTTGGGATGTGCCAAAAAGAGTTCTACAAGTATCCTTTGGTGAATTAGAAAGAATCCAATATGGATACAAATATGATACGGGTCAGATACGGATATGTTGCTAAGATGATGAATCCATGCAACTGGCAAACTTTTACCAAAGAAATTTAGTATGTATTCTCTTCATTACTGGATTCTATAATTTCTTGTAGAATCTTGGGTAATAGATGAAAATGAAATGGTTCATTTAGAAATAATAGGAGTTCCTTTTATATATTTCATACCACTAACAATCACCAATTTGTTGAGAAACTAACAGTATGGTTTTTGTATCTCATTTCTTTTTAATTTTTATATGTGGTGTGCAATACTTGCTAGTTAATATAGTAAGAAGGACTAATGGCGCATAGGTTTAGATGAAGCCTAAACTATATGCAGTTTATCATAATTTTTTTGTGGAACTTCATATGAGTTCAATTTACCTTCAAATAAAGACTATTAATCGCCCAGATTGTTTATTGAGATTCACATATGGTGTTGGTACCTCCTGGCAGCCTTTCTTGTACTAAAGCATTATGAATCCTTGCTCATGTATAAAACATCAGATTCATTGAACATGCTATTATGCATTATGTCCCGCTTTAGCAAAAGTTTAATCCTGTCAAAGATATTTACTTATTCCTTGTCATTATGATTGGTTATTGTCTGTAGAAACTGGGCACTTATTCAGTTTAGGGAATAAGAAACCAGGATTATTGTTGACTCTGTGGATCGAAAGTTGGAACTTTCCGTTAGTAGATGTCTCCTCTCTTGTTCTCTGCTCGTTAAGGCTTTGTGTTTGTTCCTTATTATTGCATCACAGATCATTCGATGTGAGATAGCGTGTCTGTGTATCCAAAACTATGCAAAGGCCAATGAAGACGTAAGCAGCTGAGTGTGAAATTATCAATTAAGGGCATGCTATGAAGCAAAACCTCGCCAATTTAAGGGTTGGTTTGTAGGGAGCCAGCATGTTGGTTGTAGTTTCCAACATGATGTTCGAAATTTAGATGGCTATTATATATTTGCCTTTGTTTATTAGAGGATTAACATGAAGGTTTTATTTGGAATTCTAGAGATAAGTTGATTTCAAATGGACATATATTTTTCTTTGCCAGCTTATTGAAATTTATTGGTCAGTCAGGGACTCAGGGTATGGACCTTTGGTTATGTCAGCATTTCCTTGCCTGCAGCTGCAAAGTACTCTTCAGGTCTTCTGTCACAACTGGCTTCAAAAATCTCTTTTAGAGAGTTTAATCCTCTTTTAAAAGCTCTTCAGTGAATTAGCAACGTCCATATATTTATTTAAGGCCTTAATCTTCAACTTCGAACTAGTGTGCTCATCCTTCTTGATTCTACATATCCAATGGATTTCTGAAGATATAGATTCTATTAGCTTCTTTCAATATTTCATCCATTACTTGGTTCAAAGGTTTTTGTAAAAAATAGTTTTATTTCGTGAAGAAACTTCAAGGTTTTTCTTCAATGCTGTTAAAGATGAATCGATGAAGAAATATTGAATAGCTCCTCCTGAATGATTTTGATGGTACCTACTGTAGAGACTAGAGAATAAGGTTATCAAATCCTTCCTTGGTATATCAAATACATTACCTCTCATTATTAGCTCGACAATTTCTATAAGTTTCTTTAAGTAATTGGCTGTCAAATCCATTCCATTTTTGCAACGTAATTAGCCAATTGAACTGGTCACTAAGGGATTAAGACTTATGGTTTCATATGAATCAAATTCTGTACCCTTCTTATTTCCCCCAAAATAGGGCGAAACTTGCCTTTCTTGTCCAGTTTACCATTTCTTACACATAACAACCGGTTTGCAATTGATATCAAAATCAAGACAGGCATTTTATCTTTAATTTGCAGACTGATTGGGAAGGCGGTTATTTCCCTCTTACGCTGAACTTCGGCGAGGACTACCCAAGCAAACCTTGGGCCCATCAAATCATGGCATTCAATTATTTTATTTTATCTTTCGGGTTTATTTGGGGGCGGGGCAATTAAACGTGAACGAAGAGTTCTTTTGGTTTACTTGCTTCTCAATAATTTAATAACACTTGCCCAGTATCAATTTGACAAACCTGAGATAGCTCAGGTGCTTTTATCTCTGAAACTTGGTTGATGGCGAGTGCCACTATAACCTAGTGTAAAGTCTCTTTGCGGTTGAGCAGAAGGTCGTGGTTTCAAACCCCTCTTGTATCATGTGACGTCCTATTCTTCAAAAGGTAACAGAAACTGGAGGAAGAAAAAACCCGAAGACTTGTTACTGATTTTTATTACACAAGTAATTTGATCTAGTCTCATCGAGCTGCCTCCTGAAGTCTGACCGGACATGCCACTCAAATGTTGTGTCCTAGCCTGCTGATAAATACCAGAATCTACCAAATATTCAATAATAATGGGGCAATTCATTGAGAATTGAATCATGTATAATCAGCCTTGCACTTTTCTTTTCAAGGTCTTCCTTGATTGCTTTGCGGTCGTGATTGCTAATTATACCCTCTCTTTGGTTGAGCTAGTTTCAGGAACCAGCAGAGTACAAGAGACGGATGAAGCAACAGGCAAAGCAGTACCCACCAGTGGTGTAGTTACTGTCCACGACTCTGCTTCCCTACCATCAAGTCACTATTTACCATGATTTCAGTATGATAATCTTTCAACTGACTTTATCTGTTGGTTTCTTTGTGAACATTTTTAGTAGGCCTTTCATTTCTGGTTCTAACCATAGCCAGCTAGGCCTGAACATATCAAACCCTTGTGCTCCTTCAATTGGACACGATCACGATTATGGGTCTGTCAAATTTACTTCGCACACACGACCTACCGTTCTTGATACCTTGATTCTTTATCATAATCCACCCTTGGTTCATGTCATAGAATGTGACAAAGTTTTACGTTGGCTGTCACAAGCCTACCACAACTCTCACCCTTTCTCATCCGGACTTGGGACCGGCAACGGTGGGTTTTACTCCCACCCTTGTCGATAATCCACCCTTGTCGATACAAAATTCCATTTTACTCCCCAGTTTCCTAAAATTATTTCGAACAATGCTACATTTCAATTTCTAATTATCTGATCTTCTACGTCAAATGCATCACAAAGTACTTCCCAAAGTAGTTTATCATAATTGTTCAGCCTCAAATGGTTTTTCGTGGCTTATTTTATCAAGCTAGAGTCCTTTTCCTACCAAAAGTGTGAACTTGTTGCCTAGAGCATAACCTCACCTTTGTCTTCTTGGTCTCAGAGATATTCTCATGAAGGTGTTGACGTGTTGACCTAACAAAACACTGTTCACCACCGTGTGCTCCGCTTAACTACACTGGTTTTTGGATTCTATGATTCGGATAGGTTGTAAAATTAATTAGAAGTACTGTAAGCTACTAGGCTTATGGTATAAATCATGGCTTGTACAATGTCACCTCCTACATGATGGCTGACTTGGCTGAAGATATCCCTCACAACTGTGCCATTGTAAACATCCTGTTTACAGTCATGCTCAAGAGACTGAAAACAAATATGGGGGAAATTAGATTTGCTAACAAGTGTGTCCCATCTATCCGGCATCAAACTATAATGTGTAGGATTTTGCAGGGTTCTTCAGCCTTGCCAAAACCAATCAATGACCTTTCAATCCATACACAGAAGTGGTCAATGCGGTATGAATAGAGTGTTCCTATCAAAGGGCCACAAAACAAATCTTCCATGCCATAATCGGCCACTTTATGAAAGTCATTATAGATGGTATAACAGTAAAGTCAAAGAGTCAGAAAAAACTTTTTGCCGACTTAGAGAATGTATTCCAAAGGATGAGCACAGCTCAACCTTTTGAAATTTGCAGGTTATGCAACTTTAACTTGCAAGGCCCTATCTCCACTTAAAATTTAACTTTGATGAGGAGTTCGGATTTTGGAGTTATCTGAGGTCCAACTGGGTATTTCATTCTCGCTTTGTTGACAAGATAAAAGTGGTTGGGTTGGAGTTTCCCAAACTTCGGTTATTTAAACCTTGGAGTTTAGATAAACCGGTTATCTAAACTCCAAAATGGAAAGCAAGCCAAGCGGAGTATACTTATGTTTATAGAAGTTAAATTTTAAGTTATCTGCGCACATCTCGAGTCAACTGCAAAGTCAAACATGCCTAAAAAGTTTCTTTCACTACTTTACGACCGATGGGCGCTAGGTTGTACGGACACGTCTTTTTGGATAACATAACCGTGTCGGACACTTTCCCGACACGTGACCAACATAGATTTTCCGTGTCCCCTTCAAACGAGACGGCTTTGGATTTGGATACGTGTCTCTTAAGTCAACTGCAAAGTCAAACATGCCTAAAAAAGTTTCTTTCACTACTTTACAACAGATGGGTGCTAGGTTGTACGGACACGTCTTTTTGGATAACATAACCGTGTCGGACACGAATTCATGCCTGACACTTGCACGACACGTGACCAACATAGATTTTCCGTGTCCCCCTTCAAACGAGATGGCTTACTTCAAAGTCAAACATGCCTAAAAAAGTGTGTCGGAACACGTTTTAGTGTCGCCACAACACAACAAAAACTATTTCGCAATTAAAAGTGGGAAAACCTAATCTTATTAAAAAAAATTGATTTATTGACTTTTCTTTTTATTTTACTCAAGTTTGCTGCTTAATATAATTTCTATATGAAATATATAAGGTATTTTTGTTAAAATTGTTAGAAAACTACTGAAATTATATCACATACAGTTAGCAAACTACTGAAATTATATGATTATTGTTGAAATTTTGTTTAATATAGGTAGGAAAATTCTTTAAAATTTTTTTTGTGGAAGTTGTTGAAGAATTGCTAAAATAAGTTAAATTACTTAGTTCTTTGCTGAATTTTGATAAATACAGTCAACTTTTTTTTAAATGACAAGGTTTTTGTCGAATAAGTTGTCGCAATGGTTTGATTTTATATTTCTTATAATTATAATGTATCCGTATCCTCATATCTTATATTTTGGAATTTTACCGTATCGCTGTGTCGCATCATATTGTGTCCATATCCGTGCAACCTTTTGGGTGTAAGTCATTAATCGGCTTTCGTCTTGACCGTCCGTTGTCGGGATCCCAGTGAAGGGGACTTTGCAACGATTGGAAGATTGTGACACCTTAGTAGAGACATACCATTTTCCTTAGGGTAAGAGACCACTCGCCCAATTACGTAGACCGAAATATACTCTTACAATTTCATCACTATTTGCTGCTGCAGATTACTTTTTCACCCAATTACATGATTAATTTTCGGTAATGTAGTGATTTTAGGATATTAGGTGCTGTGTTAAATTTAGGGATCTTTATATATGTTGCTTGGACAAATTATGTATAATTCAAACTATTTCATGTGATCATTTGAAATTATTTTGATCTTCCATTGCATGTTAAATCTCTCTCTAATTTATTTCATTTCAAATTTACATTTCGTATAGGAGTAAGCAAAATCTGTTTCTACTATTATATGCTACCTTATTTTTATATGGATCTTTAGACATAACTCATGAGAATTTGGCATTGTTTTTATATGTTCAGCAAGGTTCGAGGTTTCGGCCGAAACCATCGATATGTGATGGTTTCGTATCGGTATACGAAACTAACCATACAATATCGTTTCAGCTGAAATCTTTAAAAAGTTATTTTTTATACCATTTTTACTGTCATTGTGATCATTGTAGACCTTCGTTGCTAGAAAACCGTAAAAAGTGAACCCAAACCCTATATTAATACTTATCTAAGTACACTTTTCAATATATTTTGTATCATGGCTGGATTTTTAAACACTAGGATCATTGACTTGTAATATAGAACTATAAATTTAATTATTTAATATATCTACACTCAATGCTTAACTGGATCTATTAGAAGTTCGATCCAAACTTTGGGAAAAACCTAATTTATCATTAACATGTATTAATAATATTAATTTCTTTATTTACCTGGAACATTAAAGAAAGACTGTAGCTTGTTAAATTCAGATTTAAAACGCATACCAATTTGAATTATAATTATCAAATGTCAGTTGCAGCCCGACAGCGATTAGATGTGGTTGATTAAAATGGCAGTTGTTTATTATCTTCTACGCATTACCGTAGCGATTTATTGTGTTACTAGTTGTTGCACTATTTCTAGACTTATTCGTCGACTATAATATTCTTTCGAGATTATATATCAGGTTATGCTGTAATTCTGTAAGTGCAATTTGTTTTTATCTTAAGTTGAATGTGGTAAAAAAAATGATTGGTGGTCTATTGTCCTAACACTCGAGTGTTATCTTATGTATTGATCTTGTTACAAGGTACCACACTATTGAGAAACCAAACCTCAGCTATTGTGTCTATAATGTGGCTGAAATGACTCGGTCTTTGCCACCATTGCCTTCTATTTTATATATTTTTTTGGCATTGGTGTGTAAGTCTTAACCTATGCATATAACACACACGATGCCATACACACATCCACTCTCCTCCTTTGGGGGACCCATGAATTTGCCTTGAAAGCATTAAATTGTGACCCGCACTCTCCGCAAAGAGGGTAGTGCCATACCAACTGAGTTATTGCTCATTGGTTTGCAATTTCATTATATCCGTTTGCAACAAATTTTTATTTCTAACAATTACGTGCCTCTACAACAAGAAGCAGTGGTTTTTATCCCAAATTTTTGGGTTTTTTTTGGGAAATCAACTCTCTTGGGAGATTGAACTTGCAACTTCTCACATTGCAGAGAAAATTAATACCAACTAAACCAAGCTCAATTGATCCAAATTTTTGGGGTTAGCTATATGACCTTTTTGTTCTATTATGTGCTGCGGTGAGAATTGCCTATTTGATTAAATTAACAGTCACCATCTTAATCTCCTTTTCACAAAAATAAAATAAAATAAACAATTAACATCCCTTTCCTAATTGCCTTTCTAGGTCTATTTTTTTCCCAGGTGCGCCCAGTTATCACAGTTGTCATTTTAAGTGGGGCATTAATCAGCCTTCAGTTATGTCTAGACCATTTCAATCGGTCTTCTCTCTTATTCTATGTGAGAGCGATCTTTAAATTGTTATGAATACATTAATTTCTTATTTCTATCTTTTTCTGTATTACCACTCATCTATCCTTACATTTTTATTTTAAACATTCACTTTTGGGACATGTATTTTTTAGGTGCCCAAAATTCCGTCGTACAAATCAATCACTAATTCTTACTTATTACGACTGACTGTCGATATTAAACTTATCTAGATTTAAATGCATCAAATTCTAGTGATTATCCTTTGTTCTAGAGCTGAAATTAAAATGAGTGTTACGAGGGCAAAAAAAATTGCTAATATGCACTTGCTGCAACATCAACATGGCATGAAAATCATACGTTTTTTTTGTCCATGTACTATTGAGACCAAAGATGAACTTAATTATCATTTATTTAATTAATATTTAATGATTATTTAAAATTATTTAAAATGTAATAATAATTAATTTATTAAATTTATTTTATTATGAAGAGGGCAAAAAGGTCTTTTGATATGAAAATTAACACGCTTAAAGTTGGTCGTTAAGTCAGGACAGATTGTTGTAGTTTTAAAGGAAATGTAGTTTTCTGTCACGGACCAAACCTAAGGGAGTTTCCAGTATAAAGCCCAAAACTACATGACTATTAAATTTATTTTCCTTTATGAATTTTGGGAGTTCAACATATCATTATTTTTGACTAGATATTCGAAGTATATTATTCATGTTGCCATTTGTACAGAGTATGTACTCGATTAGCTAATTGGTTAATTAACCAAAAGCATATGAAATTTCCGTGAAGCCTTAATAATAAATTCAACACATTAACCAGATGGAGCTCGGGGAAGATAATATTTTGTGCAAAAAGAAAATAAAATTGTGGCCGATGTGATCTTTTATATTGGAGAGGAAATTATAACCCCAGTAAGTTGCATATGGGTTGTTACCCTTTCATAGAAGGATTTTAAGATATCAATCAAGAGCCGATTCATAATTATGTAGAATTTGGGGACAAATTATTAATATCATCAATTAATAAGAGCAAATTTGGACATCTAGCTCATAGTAACACAATATTTATGCACGAGTCAAAGGTATTGTTGAACCGTCTTCCTGAAATAAGATGTTAGTAAGTTTTTTCTAAGCTGAAATTGGCAAGAAATCATATGCCGAGCACGGTATGTTCTATTCATATTTTTATAGAAAACTATTTGCGCTTTAAATTAGTAACATTATCGTTTAGGGTTAAGCAAATTTGAATATCTTGCCTGGATCAAACATATTGGTGAATTTTTTTTTTTTTTGGATTTAAAATGCTTTTAATAAGAACAAATCCCAAAAATTGGATGGTTGTTCAAATAACTCCGCATGTCTCGGATATTCGACTCTCCGTGACATTTCTAGCGCATTAAGATGATTTTTTTTGACGAAAGATCATGACTCAAAAGAGCCCCTCACATAAAAAATTGTGCGTTAAGATGAATTGGATTGTATTAAATGCTATTAAGTTCATGCATGCTCTTTTGCAAAATCTGTCATCTTAATCCGTAAAGATGAAACATTTAGTTTTCCAAAGCTTACTTGAAATACATCAATTATCAAACATATATGCGTTGATCAAGAGGGCAAATTATATTATAAATCTGCAAATAGAGATACAAACCTCCATCAGTATAGTTTGACGGTAACCTTATTACTCAAGTCATGATGTTGAATGTTTTTTTTAATCTCGTAACCTTTTTTGGTTCTTTCATGAAATACTAATGAAATAGTGACTAGCTAAGTCTTAAACCACAAATCAATTACAATCCCAAATCAAACCCAATCCCTAATTTTTCCAGCTTGATAAATGACAGCATTGGCCCAGTTCTTATTGTTGTTTAAGAGTTTTGGAAGGCTAAGGTATATGAAAATCTATAGTCTCTCCATCAAAATCAAAATTAGTGAAATGGTCTCTGTTGCTATTTATGGTTTTTTCGAATTGGGTCTTCCACGTAAATTTATGTGTCTGTGTGTCAATTGCTTTATTGTTTGTGTTTTTTTAATTTGTTTATCTCATACAGCGGTTGCATTCTAGACCTGTTGCCGTCAAATTCGGTAAAAACCTAACCCGTCCAACCCCGGTCCGCTTTCATCCCTAAGGCTTCAATGAGCTGCAAAATGCTTATAATTTATTTTATAATAATTATGTTTTGGTGAGACATGTGACCAAAAATAATTATTGGTCATTAAAATAATTCTACAACAATCTATTCAAAGATCCATTTGTTTAGCACCTTAATTTAGGTGTTGTGGGTCCCACCATTTTGTCTCTCACTAGATTATATTTATTTTTCTAGCATAACTTCCAACTCATGAACAAATTAGGCCTTGTTTGGATTAACATTTTCCGCCTAGATTTTGAATTTACCCGGGGTTTAGACAAATTCAGCAGAATGAAGGTTGGTTCGTATGTTTTTTTAATGAGTCAATTCATATTTGAAAAAATAACTCCTCAAATTAGCCTATTCTCTGGAATTAGAAAAATTAGTTCATCCTAAGCTTGCATATATGTTTTTTTCTTGAAACTTGAACCTTTCGCCATAACTTTTTTTATATTTCCTTATATATCTTTTTTAATCCGATCATCTAAACAATCTATATTTCCTCCGCACGCCTCAGCGAGGATCGCAAGCCAAGGACACCCGCGGCCTGAACTCTGGAGGCCACCCTATCTTCTCGGGTGAACTCCAGCTCAGAGGGGAAAGAGGAAGAAGTGGAAGAGGAAGCTTCAGAGGACCCCTCTAGACTCTATCCGCACTACCTCTACAAACTCCTCAGAAGAAGACATCTAACCTGATTGAAGAAAGGTGTTCTCGGGAGATCAAAAGCGAGGAGTCCGAACTGAGGAGAAGAGCGCCGAGCTGACACGACTAAGGACGGGGAAATTGTGAAGAGGTATTGGCCCAGATGAGGATCCCACCTCTATTTATAGCTGCTGTCGTATGCATCCAACGGCTTCGATCGACTCCCGCCAAAACGGCGTTCCGCAACCTACGGCCGACAACGCTCCACCTATCGCACTCACATTGAACATGTCCCTACGAGCGCAAGGACGCCTACGACACGTTTCCGCGAATCTCGCCATGCGTGAGATATCCGCCGTCCACGATCCCGTGTTCCACGCCATCACAATCCCCCATTAACGAGCCTGCCTCGTCATTAATGCGGGATCCCGCTTATCACGCGGGCGTGACGTCGGGGGCGTAACGGCCGGCGTGATTCTCGTGCCTGCCTGCCTGTTGCCACCACTATATAAACCCCTCTTTCAGACGGTTCAAGTAAGTCGTTCTTTCCTCACTAGGCCGTTATTCTGCTCAAATATCCGGTCTAACTTGATTGTCGGAGGATCCTCGGGCAGGTAGCTCGGCCTCAACCACCTCAAACCCATTGAGATCCACACGCTTCAGGAGTCAACCTCCAAATCAAATCCCAGTCGTTCATCGTCGCTAACAGGAGATCTACGGAAGGTAACATCTTGACGTGATCCGAGTCACATCAGTGGTTGTTGATCTTTGCCTGCCTTCATTTGTTTCACTCTGCTCAAAATATTTCTGAATGGAATTGGACAGGGGAAGCATTTGTGTTCGATGGAATGTATCAAAACAACATATACATAAATACAATAATGTTCCAATTAACTAATCAAGGTAAAGCTATCCTATAAGGAAAATCAATACATATTCAAGTTAGTGGAGAAAGACACCAATTAAAAGATTTAAATGAGAAAGGCAGCAACCAAAAGATGAGTTTATTATTGCCTGTGACATGAGGTGCCAAATAACGGTGATCAAGTGACTCACTGAAAAAAATTATTTAGGAGCAATCTAATTTACAATCACGCGATGATGGAGTTCTGCATCTGCCTCAGATGTTGTCCTCCATCGATCTGGTTGCGAGCGGTAACGGACGGTTGAGGTTGGATACGAGAATTGTTGTGTGGATCTCAATGGGTTGTTGACGTCGAGCTACATGCGAGGGAAGTCACGGGATGGGAAACCGCCGTATGACCCTCCGGCGATCAAGTCAGTACCGTGTAATAAGAGCAGGGGAGCGGCGTATCAGAATGAGATCGAGTTACCTGAGTCGTCTGAAAAGAGGGATTTATATATGGTCGCATGGAGCGAGCCATCGCGAGATTCTCCCTGTTCGTTACGTCCTTGCGTTATGCCCCCGTCGATGGCGGGATCCGTCCATTAACGGCGGGATACGCTCATTAATGGAGGGACGTACCGACGTGGGACGCGGAACGTGGGGCGGCGGATATCTCGTTTTGGCGAGATACGCGGAGCCGTGGCGGGGCGTTTGGGCCCCGTGCTCTTGGTTGGTCGGGAAAGCCGAGGAAGCTCAGCTCTGCAATAATTAGGAGACGAGCCGGAAGGCCGAGAAAGCTCAAATCGGTGGATAGCTTGGAGGCGAGCGAGGAAGCAGAGGGAGCTCAACTTTGTAACAACTCGGAGACGAGTAAGAAGGCTGTGGAAGCTCGGTTGTAAGATTGCAAAGAGGTGGGCTGTTGGCTGATTGTTGGGCGAATATGGAAGGTACTCCGGGAAGGTCTCCAAAAGGTTGGATACAACCTCAGAGACGAGGTACCGAGGAATGTTCCCAATGCATCATACTTATTTCAGCTCCGTAGCCCTCAGAAATCTAGCGGGCTTACGTGGATGACATCCGCTACGTGTCGTGATCTGTGAAATTCCCACCTGTGAGTATAGCATCATCACACGGGTATTTAACATGAGTTAAAACCATTTAATGACAACATAAATGATTGCTACACATGTAATCAACAAACTAAGTAATTCATGCATCCATGCAATGGTTGACGACGGGCATGAACAAATCCGGCCAGGGTTCCTAATTCAATTTATTCCTATTCAAATAAATTGAATTTGCCATTGATTGATTAAATCCAATTATTTAAGATACGAGTATTTAACAAAACTCCGTCATCGATTCTTGCAACAAACTAAAGACAAAGAATGGTGCTAGGTATCATGCATTTTCATTACGCGACAGTTCCCAGAGCTAATAAAGAACAAAATCCCAAAAATAATCGAAACCCTAACCCTAGATACACAAAACACGAACAATTGCCGAGATTTCGGAGCTCCTCCATTCTCTGCGTCGCAAATGATCTTCAGCATCGAAGAGAATTTCGAGGAGGTCATCTGATCTCGCCGATGAGCCGGCTGGCACGTGACAGCTTCTCCATCTCCATCACCACCTGGGGTAGTGCATTCTCCGTTGCGGTCTTCGAACCCGGTCGGCGCCTGCTCCGCCGGTGGCGGCGAGGCCGCATCTTCCTTCTGATCTCCGCTGAGGAGTTCTGTTTCTGTTGCTTGATTTGTTTGAGAACGAAACGGGTTCGGTTAAGTTTCGTTCATTTCAAATTCAAACCCACTGTGCCAAAAGTGTGAAATAAGACCCAACTAATTTATTTTTGCAGCAACCCTGGCTAGCTCAAGGAATGTATTATAAGTCATAGTAACGTAGATTATTAGCACTCAGGATCCTAATTTTAGTCTCGATCTTGATTAGACTACCATTCATAATCACGTTAAAGTGTTAAAATGAGAGAAGTCGGATGCTGGAAGTCGATGTGTAAATAGGAAGGATGTTGTATGAGTCGCTTGTGACCCAGATCTCGCAGATATTTGGTTGCAATGAAATTTTGATAGTAAAATAACTCGGGTGTACAGGGGCCCAAGGCCTGCCCAACCTATTTTGTCATCAAAACCTAGATATATTCCTTTTCGAAACTGTTTCCAAGGCTCATATTGATGTTGCAGTGTTTTTTTTTCACTATATGCAGCCCACTAATAAAATAATATATAGAGAGAGTAACGGAGGAAAGAGGCCATGGGGGAGGGGGGGGGGGGGGAATTTCCTCCTATGGCGTCGAAAAAGTACACCCTCCCTTATTTTTCCGACGATCGGTATCCATCATCTTCATCGTTACCATCTCACGCCAAATTTCATGCGATTCTACAACCTTTTTCACCGTTGATTTAGTCGGTTCAAAATTAACGGTTACCGACAACAACACTTTTTACATTGCTAAATCAACGGTAAAAAAGTTGTAGAATCACATGAAATTTGGTATACCCACATCCTAGATGGTAACGATGAAGATGATGGGTGTAGATCGTCGGAAAACACGATGGAGATTGTATTTTTTCGATGCCATAGGAGGAAATTCCCTCCTATGGCCTTTTTCCTCCATTATTCTCATGTATGTGTGTGTGTGTGTGTGTATAGAGAGAGGAATAGGTGTATGAGGTGCGACCTCTCTTTTAAAAAGGCCTCGTCTCAAACACACATATTCTCCATGTTTTTCACCCATCCAATTCGGTCATCTTGGTATACGTATCATGAAACTTTTATGTATAAAAAATCTCTGAGATTTGAACACCTCTAACATGTTCATTAAGCACATAGAAAAATCAACGGCTTATCGGTATTAGAAAAATGCAGTCTGTTGATGGATAGGTTAGAGATTATCATATCTTGAGATTTGTATACAGAGGTTTCATGATACGTAGAACAACATGATCGGTTTGAATCGGTGAAATACATAGGGGTAGTCGTGTTTTGGGAGGGGATCCCTTTTTGAAAAAAGGGCACCACCTCATACCACTTTTTCTGCATGTATATATATATATATATATATATATATATAAGGAAATTGTTTATGAGGTGGTACCTTATTCTAAGAAACGAGGTGCCGCCTCAAAATTTCATCTGTTTTCCATAAATTTTATATGTTTTCGATAACATTTGCTTATCAATTTGGCCTTGTAAAATGTTGTATTGTCGAAAAACCGTTCATTTTGCAAACATCTGATGTGAGGGTAAAATTTATCGAAAACGTATGAAATTTGCTAGATTTATGATCTACATCGTGGAAAACAAGTTGAACGGTGCTGATTATGAGAAAATGTGGTGTAAAGTCAAATTTTGAGGCGGCACCTCTTTTCTTAGAATGAGGTGTCACCTCATAAACACTTTCCTATATGTGTGTGTGAGAGTGAGAGAGTGTAGCACAAAGTGGAACTATAGGAATTTCCTACATTAACGGGACACAAGGATCATACTATTCATTAATCCATGAGCATATTTACAAATCCAATACGTGTCAATATTGGAATAAGAAAAGGCGAAGTGATATAGATCATCAATGAATAGTAAGTCACCATTTATCCCATCACGATAAGAAATTCCTACAGTGACACCGTATACTTCGCATCCTCTTTATATATACTTTGTGATAACCTTCATATCCTATTGTATATATACACCCACAATGTGTCATAACATATGAATCATTGTATTGTAAAGTGTTCAATCGCTTGTCGGGCACTGTACATATTCCTCCTGCCGAGGGTAGGCTAGGATTTATTGATCGTAGCGATCCTAATTCCTGACAGCCGCAGAAGAAACTGTTGTTAATTATCTCTCATTCCGAAGCGAGCGAACCTCCGATTAAAAGGTCTTGTAAATCATGCGAACTCAATGTGGGATATGAGTGTTTTGAAATAAATGCAGACATGTTTATTTCATTTTTATTTTGGTCCATTTATTTACTTTCTATTTTTACCTTTTTATTATTTATTTAGTCTATTTTACTTGATTTCACGTTTTCATGAATTTTTGTACTTTATATATATATATATATATATATATATATATATATATATATTAACAAAAGATTTTTTTTTTCAAAAAGGGCCTTAGGATGGGACCCGGAGAAGACAAGGGCCTCCCCTTTGAGAAAAGGAGGCCTATAGGGGAGGCTCCATGGAGGCGTGAGGCTATCTAATTATGGGAGGTCCCCGAAGTGGCTCCAGTCACACATTTTTTTTATTTTATTAAAAACATATGAATGCGTGTTGAATGCGCGTTTCTAATTTTAACCAGGTCACTTAATTTTGTAAACAAGGCTAAGTACACGCGGATTTCGACGGAATTTTGGCGACGTAACCGCTAGATTTGTCGATTTATCGCGTGTAAAGATGAAATACGGAAAATTCTGCACCCACCAGAAAAGAAAATACGGACCGAAATCCTCATTTCAAAGAGAAATACGGACCGAAATCCCCAATCCCAAGAGTTTCCCTAGGGGAAAAGCCCGAAGACTTTCCTTTTGATAGGGTCATCCACCCCCGTTTCTGATTGGTCCCAAAAGACAATAATTTTTTCGTGAATCGTCAATGTTTTGGATTTAGATATAGAAATAAAAAATATCTTTTTTTTATTTGCTTTCAAGATCTTGAAGGAGAGAAGGCAAAATCTTTTTTTAGGTTTAATAGGAGATTGGCAGAGGATGGATTCCCTCTCTTTTTTTGTAGGGGTTTGGGATCAAATATATTTTTTCCTTTAGGAACAGAGAAGGAGAAGAAACGAAGAGATCTCTCTTTAAATTTTTTGTATGGATCTTGAGATCAAAAATATTTTGTGGAAAGAAAGAAAAAGAGAAAGCTCTATCAAAAACTTTTAAAAGATGAAGGGCCTGTGAAATAGAAGCAGAGAAGGAAAAAAGTTGATGGCTCCAAACCCTAAAATTTTAGCAGAGAATAATTGTCCTTCATTTTATCACGGGATTGGCTTTTTACAGCCTTTACACTTTACACTTGGGTCCCCTTGGGCTTTATAATTTCAACTTTTTATCCCCGTCGTGCTCATGTGCTTATTTATTTTTGCACATAAGGCATGAGTTTTACAATTATTTGGCTTTTTGCCCATTTCCCTTATATTTATTCGCAAAAAATTACATTAAATTTATTTCTTACATAACTCTTTTCTTTCCTTTTTCGATTGCCGGCCGGCTTTGCTTGAGTTTGAGGCTATTTGAGTGTGGACCCGATTGCTTGGGGCCGGGCACAGGTTAGTAGGACCCAGGTCCATTTGGGCGTTGACTTTGACTTGTTGGTATTGACTTTGACTTGTTAATTTTGACTTTGACTTTTTGATCTGATTTTAATTTTGGCAAATGGGATATAAATTTTGACCCCAACATGTAGTATCAATAATAATCTCATTTTTTTATTCCAAGGACAAACTTCATATGATGATTTTCTTAATTCATTAACAAAAAATGACAATATGACACCTTCAGATAAATGCATAAACTGCTACTCTAATAATTAAGTTAAGTGTTACAATTTAAAAACCATTAGCCATGAGTCTTGCGATCACTGAAACAGCAAACCATCCTCCATCCCTCTATCTAATTACAAGTGCAATAGTTCAGGGAAAGAAAACTCTTTAAAACAAGTTTCAATGAATGCAAGTCAGCTCAAAAACAATTTAAAGCAAACAACTTGATATTATAAATGAAGAAACCAAGTACCAATACTGCGTCAAATTCTGTTTCGCTGTTGAAACCTAGTATCCGAACCCAATCTTAATGCCTAGAATTATTATCCAAAGCAGGCTCATTGGCTCAAATTGATTAAAGCATAAAAACGAAAACTTGAAGCAATCTGTTGATTGAAACACTACTACAAAGAAGGGTTGCCCCTACGGATTTATCTGTAGGGGCAACTCACTGCCCCTACGGATATATACGTAGGGGCGAAAAAATACCCCGTAGGTGCAAAGGCCGCAGGTGCAAGTTGAGGCCCTGAACTTGCCCCTACGGTTAAATTTTTGCCCCTACAGATATATGTGTAGGTTCAGTTGCCCCTACGGATTACGCCGTAGGGTATAAGATTTTATATTATTTACGGTTTATTTTAATAAATTACTTGGCCCTACGGATATATGCGTAGGTACGTTTCCGTAGGGGCACAAATTCAGGATTCCTGATATTTTGCCCCTACGGATAACGCCGTAGGGGAGAGTCAGTGGCCCCTACGGATATATCCGTAGGGGCTTTCCCAACCCCCTGGCACTGAGATCTGGGGGAAATATCAGTTACTGCTGATATGTTGCCCCTACGGACATATCCGTAGGGGTAACATGTGTGCCTACGGATTAATCCGTAGGTACATATTGTCTGTAATTTTTTTAAAAAAATGTGCTGCTTGATTTTTTCCCGCCCTGTGCACAATAATATATACATCAATCAAATTATATATTGCAGTATTCATAATCACATCTCACGCATATATATAATATACAAAAGAAACACAAAAACTGAATATGATATAAATACAAACCAATATCAATATCGTTTCAAAATGTAGTACAATGTGTATGATATAAATAAATACATGTTTCAAAAAAAAAGAACCAAAAATCTACCCTAGCTCGGTCCAGCTCCACCTCTGAATAACGATAGAATAACGCGCGCCTGCTCCTCGGTCAATAAACTCTGCAATTCGTCGCGAGCGGGAGTCTGAGCGGCATGTGGAGCCGGCGATGTGGTCTGCACAGCCGCCGTCGAGGTAGTCGCTTGCGGAGCCGTGGCTGCGGGAGTCTGAGTGGGCGGTGGAGCTACAGGAGCTGTCTGCGGAACCGCAGCCGATGTAGTGGCTTGCGGAGCCGCAGCCGAAGGAGATGCATGTGGAGGCTCGGCCGATCTACCCTGTCGCGTCTGGATATAACGTGTGTAAGAAGCGTGTAAGAACTGTTTATTATTCGAATTCGTATCATTATTAAGTTATTTCGAAACCCTGTTTGGATATCTAGTTTGGAAAAGCGTTGTTTATTTCAATTACATATGTATGTATGATTAATCAAACTTAAGTCTAAAACAAAATAAGCTCAAGCTACGTACTAATTATGGATATGTTGATATGTATATAATATGAAATGATATTTTACTATAAAGTAGTATACATACCAGCATCTCCTTCAACTCCTGAACGCTGGCCCTCAAGCTATCCAGTTCATGATGGACATGCCGGTCACTGGAGACGGAGGAAGTAACCGCCGGGGTGGAGTCCAACCTCATATGGACCCTGCTAGGGCCCAATCCCCGGCCTCTCCCAACCTCCATGGTGCCCTCCGTGTGCGGCGTCCAGAACTGGGGTCAGCAGCCTCGGATCGTTCTGTCCGGTAAAATCGATCCCCGAGGCCTGGGCCTGCTCAACCACCCGCTCTTACACCCACATTCGAATTCTTATCATTATCGAGTTATTTCAAAACCCCATTTGGATATCTAGTTTGGAAAACTGTAGTTTATTTTAATTAGATATGTACATGTATGATTAATAAAACATAAGTCTACAACCAAATAAGCTCAGGCTATGTACTGATATTGGATATGTTGATATCTATAATATGACATTATATTTTACTATTAAGTAGTATACATACCTGCATCTCATTCAACTCCTGAACGGTGGCCTTCAAGCTCTCCAGTTCCTGCTGGATACGTCGCTCACTGGAGACGGAGGAAGTAACCACCGGGGTGGAGTCCAACCTCATATGGGCCCTGCTAGAGCCCAGTCCTCGGCCTCTCTCCCAACCTCCGTGGTGCCGTCCGTGTGCGGCGTCCAGGACTGGGGTCAGCAGCCTCGAATTCAAGAGACGCCCTTTCAAGCACAAAAATGACGCCGGGCTTCTTCTTCGAATCAAGAGACGAAGGCATAATAGGGATCCCTGGCATCAGGTCTATTACTTCCTCTGCCTTCTTCTCGTCCTCAGCCGATGAATCCACTCGATTTTCACCTTCTTCTTCATCTCCTCTTCTCTCATCTTCAACATTTTCTTGCTTTTCTGCTTCAATGACTTCGTTCTCTTCTCTCTCTTCGATTTCTTCTTCGATCCTCGGTCGCTTCTTGAGCTTTATCTTCCCTTTCACTGCGTATGGACGCGTATCTTTCTCTTTCTCTTCGATTTTTTTCGCTGCGCTGGTCGATTGAGAACTAGGGTTTTTCGAGGGTTTTGTTTGAGGGGGACGTGGGAGCGAGCGAGAGAGAGGAGAGTGATTTGGTAATTAATCGCTTTTTAGGGCCGGTTCGGGTTCGGATCGGGTAGAATTACACTCATACGAATTAGTTATGGTAAGATTCGGAAATTGTATAGTGTATCAGGTTGAGTTTTGTAAAGTATAAACTTTTTTTCTGTGCCTGAAACTGAAACAGGGTCTGCATCAAATCCTGGTTCCAATTTTATGGCCATTGCTAAAGCACTGGATGGTGTGGTGCGGTTTGACGAGACAACGCTTCCAAATGCTTTAATGCAATGGGTCCGGAATGACTGCTTATTGGTTGAAAATCCTCCTTGCCACGGTTGGGGTTTCGAACTCAAGACCTCCCATCAAGTGACGGAGTGTCATTGCCTGAGAGCTTGACTCTCCAAATTCATTGAAATTTCTTTCAATTTTCTTTTGTTTCCCTGGCTTCTTGGGTACTTTCTTAGGTACTAAAGCTTCTTGATTGGTGCAACTTCTTTTATTAGGACCCAACCCTTGCACTTAGAGCACATTAGTGAACCAGTAGATGTCCTAACCGATTTAGGTTGTGTTGGCTCATCTATTCCTGATATCTGTTTCAGATTTCCTAGCACAAATATAAAATTGAACAGGTTTCAGATTTCCTAATACAAGTTTCAAATTTCAATTAACACATACTAATTAATCACACAAAAAGACACTTACTTTTATTTTTCGTTAGATGGTGGTGTCACAGCATCAGATTTTCTAGTACCTATTTCAGATTTCCAAACACAAGTATAGAATTGAACAAGTTTCGGATTTTCTAGCACAAGTTTCAAATTTCAATTAACACATATTAATTAATCACACGACAAGACGTTTACTTTTGTTTTTCTTTAGATGGAGGTGTCGCGGCAGCAAATTTTCTAGCAGAAATTTACAATTGAAGAATAGACCAACACTATTGAATTTCAATTAACACATATTAATTAATGTATAAAATGACACCTACTTTTGTTTTTCTTTAGAACTTAGTGTCACAGCAGCAGCAGATATTCTACCACAAGTTTAGAATTGAAGAGTATACCAACATTATTGAATTTCAATTAATACATACTAAACACAACATGAACACTTACTTTTGTTTTTCTTCAAATGTCATGACAGCAGATTCACTAGCACAAATTAAAAATAAAGGATTGGTTTTTATTATTTAGGATTAAACGGTATTCAACCTGGAACAATACATATGAATATACATGATGATACTTATTTTGGTGTTTCTATTGGGATTGTGGTTGCGTGGGTAGGCTCCACTGGAGCCAAAATGATAATCATTGTTTCCGGATGCTCAGCTTCTTCATTTATATGACCTTCAAGCACTTTGTGTGCTAAATATAGGCGCATATATCCAAAAACACCTAATACTTCCACCATTAATCTCAAGTTCATACCCTCTTTGAGCTCATACAGTCGTTGACTTTTTGAATATCACGCAATACTGTAAATATCTTTCTCATAACCTAGACCTTCGATATGCTCAACAATCTCACAAAAGCTTAATTTATCCACATCAACAACAACTTTATATATATTGCCCCCTTTATATACAAAATCACTTGGATCAAATGCACCACGATGATGAAAAATTATATTCACCATTTCATCAGCTATCCATAAAAATTAAATGACTATAGTAAATATTTCTATATCAAGATGAGATAGACAAAATAAATTTTTTAATAAAAATTATATAAACCATATTACTATATCTGTCACGCCTCGCTTCCTAAAAGAAGGTGAAGGGGTGACGTGGTATGGTCCGTAACCTAACTGTATTGAAGGTGGTCTATTCAATACAGTTACGTTAAGCGTATGAATATCTATAACATGCAGGATATGTACCTGTTTACCGCCGGATGACGCGAGACGAAACCGCGTAGGTCGTCTTGCCTGAGTCTAGGGGCAGATGCTATTTGGTTTTATCCGTCCACCTCTCCGAAGATGCCAAGTTGATTTATGACACCGTGAATCGGAGGTTTAGACGGATGCGGCCGATGTAGCAGATTTCGTCAGATTCCCCTTCATTTGAGGGGTTTTTGATTGTGGGGACGCTCTTCCCTGCAGGCGCAACCCCCTGCAGTTAATTACGCTACTGTATAGCGGTAACAACTTTCTCCTTCTCCAGATGGCCACTTCGTGTCGTGGGTGTTTGTTTTGTTTTTGGTTGCCCGTGGATTGTTTACTGAGACTAATTTATGTTGTCGCCTGGGCGTAGATTAGTCCAAATCCGTATTATCTTAGATTTGGGTTTGGGTTTGGTTTAAGGATTGTTAATCTCATTTTAGATTAAGATCGACTTAAACATTTGTTGAGGATACGTTAGTCCAATTTTAGACTAAGATCTACTCAACAGGATTTGGGATCATTTAGATCCAAACTAAAGAGTATTTAGACTCTATCGTTTTAGTTTAGGGATATTGCGGTCCATAAGGTTAAGGACATCATAGTCCATGAGTTTAAGGACCTCACAGTCCTGGTTAAGGACATCATAGTCCATGAGTTTAAAGACCTCACAGTCCAGTTTAAAGACATCATAGTCTGTAGGGTTTGGTTTAGGGACATCACGATCCATAAGGTTAAGGACATCATAGTCCATGAGTTTAAGGACCTCATAGTCCAGTTTAAAGACATCATAGTCTGTAAAGGTTAAGGACGTCATAGTCCATGAGTTTAAGGACCTCACGGTCTAGTTTAAAGATATCATAGTCTATGGGATTTGCTGGTTGTCGGGACCCGTCATCTCTCTGAAGAAGTTGAAGAATTACAACGACAAGTATCAGAGGAATGAAGAGATGTACCCTTGAACCAATTTTGGTAGGGAGATCTGTAGTCCAATTTGGGACAAGATCAAGAATTTATGAGCACATGGGCTCAGTTAATCTGAATTGAGGACTTATGGCCAATTTGGGCTAAGTCCACTCAGGTTTAAAATGTTTAGCATTTGTTTTGGGCTATTGAGCATTTGTTTGGGCTCAATCCCTTTTCATTTAGCAATGTTGAGCATTGATTTGGGTTCTGACAATGTTTTTTTGTCTTTTGTGGAGCGCCGAGCGCTTTTCATGGCTCTGGGGCTTTATTAAAAGAACTATTTATGTTCGATTAGCGCACATGTGAGGAGCACGTGGCGCGCTTGGCGCTGAGCGCCAGAATCAGAGCGCTGAAGCGCTTCCTGTGAGAGAGTGCACGCGTGAGGAGAACGTGGTGCGCTTGGCGCTAAGCGCCATTCAATGAGCGCAGAGCGCTTCTTGTGAAATAGCGTACAAGTGAGGAGCACGTGGTGCGCTAGTTAATGAGCGCAGAGCGCTTCTTTAAATTTGGAGCACTAAGGCTCTGCAGCGCTGTGCGCTAAATTTGGGGCGCTTTTTTTAATTGGAGCGCTAAGGCTCTTTTAAGCAGCTCTGCCTTCTGAGAATTAAATTCTCTCTTATAAGAGACTTTGTCTCATGGATTTAAGAACAAAGTTGTTATTTTATAGGAGATGTTTTCAATCTCTTATGTTTTTAGGTGAAAGGTTTTGCCTTTATGGATCTGTGATCCTCAGAGTTGAAATATTCTCCCCCCTTTTTTATGATGAGATGTTATGATCTTTTTTATGAAAGACAGTTTGTCTTATAGATCTATTGATCTGGCAAAAGAATTATGTTCTTTTTCTGATGAGATGTTTTGATCTCTTTGTTTTACCTTGAAGAAATCCTTCTTCTGCAGAGTGCTTGTTCTTATCTTTGAACTTTCTCCAAGTTTGGGGGGGGGGGTTCCTCTCTATGAGACTTGAAGTCTTAGGGACTTTATATCGGGTAGGCTGATTTGTTGAATCGGTTGAAAAGATCTTTTCTCTAATTGATTTGGGGATTTCCCCACCGTCGGATCTTTGATCCTAGGGCTCCTATTTTATAGAAAGCAATCTTCTTGGTTTTTTAACAAGATTGGGAAATCTTTTTTTCCCTACATAATTTATTCTGTATTTTGGTGATTTTTAATCATCATTGGATCATTGATCCAACGATGCTCTGATTTTCAGAGCACAATCTTTCCTGTTTGGAAAGATCGTGAGGAATGTTTCCTTAACAGAATTTTATTCTGGTCAATTGATGATTTTTAATCATGTTCGTTGGATCTTTGATCCAAGGGCCAAAAACATTTTGTTTTATCGCTAGCAATCACGTGCTTTGCACGTGGTGCGCTGCTCAGAGTGCAGCGCACTTGGCGCTAGCGCTTACGTGCTTTGCATGTAGTGCGCTGCTTAGAGTGCAGCTCTCTTAGTGCTGGCGCTCACGTGCTTTGCACGTGGTGCGTTATTTAGAGTGCAACGCACTTGGCGCTAGCGCTCATGTGCTTTGCACGTGAGCGCTGCTTCAGAGTTTTTGACTCTTAGCGCTGGCGTTGCTATAAAGCGCTGTTTCATTTCAAATTTTGAAATTTGAACAGGGATTTGCTCTGATTGGGGGAAATAAATACCCGCCACCGTTGCGCTCACGTGGCCCACACGTGAGTGCAGCGGTGGCAGCATCTCTGCCATTGGATCAACTTAGGAGTTAAAACGGCTCTCAGTGCCTATAAATAGGACCTTTGGCCCTTGAGATGACTTCTGTTCATCTTCTTGCTTGTTTTCTCAGAATTAATTCTCCTTTAGAGCCAAGCTCTTTCCCTTAAGAAATTTCTTAAGAGTCAAAACTCTGCCCAACTTAGGTAAGAATTGGACTTTTTAACAGAGCTTTGCTCTCCTTGGATCATAGATCTGAAAATATATTTTTACGGTTTTACCCATTAATAGAGCCATGCTCATATTTAGATCATAGATCTAAAAACTTTAGGGTTTTTTTTTATCCAGAGCTATGCTCATTTTTAGATCATAAATCTTCAAGAGATAATCTTTTTTAGGGTGATTTTAACCTATGAACTGGAACATTTTTCATGAAGAACTCTTAGAGTTCACAGATCTTGAAGATTTCGGAATTTTTGATTCATTAAAAACTTTATTTTAAGTTTTCTGGTGGGTTATTCCATCATTTTTACAGAGCATGGCTCTTAGAATTTTTCATGAGGAATTTTTATTCCTTTCATCATCAGAGCTGACATGTGTCACTCTGTTGTAGAGCACTGCTCTCAATGAGAGATTTACTCCTTGGCCCGAGGGGTCCCTCATTAAATGAGAATCATTTGAGGATTTCCTCATTTAATGACAGTCTCATCAAATGATGAGACTGTTTTTATTAATGATGAACTGTCATCCAGATTGTATGAATCCCTTTTGGTCCCTTTCCAATGCATTGCAGTGCGGTACGAATTTAAAGTACCTAGTGATAGAACATAAACTGTAGCACTAACGACTAATTTTCTTGCTCTTTTTCGCACAGGTACTGTGTCTTTCGACATTTCTTTCCCTTTCGTCCGTTCGGAAAGCGGATTCCCTGAAGCACCTGTCGATAGGAAAGTGTTTGCATTGATCAAAGATCATGATCTTGAACAAAAGAACCTTCATTTATGGGGAACGTGGTACAACCAGATCATCAGGGGGCGACGTAGCTTATCTTGCGCAGCACCTTCGGAACCTATTTCGGCGATCCATTACGCCGACCCACCTCCGGTGAACTATACCGTGGAGGAGCTAAACTGGACTTCAGAGGATCTCCTTCAGCCCTCTATGGCTGTGATTCCCGTACAGCCTCCAATGGCTTTGGATACTTTGGGGAGACGTATCTGTCAAGGCGAGTCGCGCCCTTGGGGACAACCATATATGATAGGCCTAACTCCTCGTCATCCAGCTGGGTATTTGCAATGGGCCCTCTATACTTTATCAGCGAAGAATTCACAGCTGTTGAGGCTTGGGTTGTATCCCGCAATCTACGCTTCTCTTTTTCAGTATTCTACGCCTCCTGCCTGGTGGGTCAAGGATTTTATAGAGTAATGAAATATTCCGACCCACACCTTCTTCCTTTTGGATCGAGAAGTCTTAATCTTTTTAGAGGAATTTGCAGAGGTTTCTGGCTTACTGGTTAGGGGAGAACACTACGAAGAGCTGCTTCCTCCGGATGAGTACGTCTTTGCTGCCAAATCAGTGATTGTTCCCCTCCGAATGACTGCCAAGACCGAACGTATTTCCTGAGATTCGGGGAAGATGCTAATTGGTGCTATCCGTCCACCTCTCCGAAGATGCCAAGTTGATTTATGGCACCGGGAATCGGAGGTTTAGACGGATGCGTCCGATGTAGCAGACTTCGTCAGATTCCCCCTCGTTTGAAGGGTTTTTGATTATGGGGACGCTCTTCCCTGCAGGCGCAAGCCCCTGCAGTTAATTACGCTACCGCATCGCGGTAACAACTTTCTCCTTCTCCAGATGGTCACTTCATGTAGTGGGTGTTTGTTTTGTGTTTGGTTTCCCGTGGATTGTATACGAAGACCGAGTTATGTCGTCGCCCGTAGGGCGTGGACTAGTCCAAATCCGTATTGTCTTAGATTTGAGTTTGGGGGTTGGGTTTAAGAATACGTTAGTCTCATTTGGGACTAAGATCAACTCAAACGTTAGTTAAGGATACGTTAGTCTAATTTTAGACTAAGATCAACTTAACGGGATCGTTTAGATCCAACAAGAAAGCAATTAAGAGAGCCATGTTGTTTAGTTTAGTGACATTGCGGTCAATAGGTAGTTTAAGGACATTGCGGTCCAATGTTAGTTTTAAGACATTGCGGTCAAGGTTAAGGACATCATAGTCCGAGGATTTAAGGACTCCATAGTCCGGCGTTAGTTTTAAGACGTCACGGTCAAGGTTAAGGACCTCATAGTCCGTTGTTAGTTTTAAGACATCCCGGTCAAGGTTAAGGACATCATAGTCCATGAGTTTAAGGACCTCACAGTCCGTTGTTAGTTTTAAGACATCACGGTCAAGGTTAAGGACCTCAGAGTCCATGAGTTTAAGGACCCCACAGTCCGTATCAATGTGTGGTTGTCGGGACCCGTCACCTCTTTGAAGACGTTGAGGAATTACAACGACAAGTATCAAAGGAGTGAAGAGATGTACCCTTGAACCAAAGTAGATTAAGTGATCTGTAGTCCAATTTGGAACCAAGACCAATTCATTAGGTTATGAGCACATTAGCTCAGTTTGAGTCTGGATTGAGGACTTATGGCCAATTTGGGCTAAGTCCAATCATGTTTAGAATATTGGCCCTCTGTTGGTCCATTAGACATATCCAATTACAGGAGAGGCTTTGCCTCTAGAAAATTAGCCATGTTGGGCTAAAGCTAGTGTTAAACACTAAAGACCCACAGTGTTGAACACTGGGAATAAGATTAGCAAATTAGTGTTAAACACTAAAAGGATAATCATTGTTAAACCCTGAAAATATAATCCCCCAAATTAGTGTTAAACACTAGCAAACAACAGTGTTAAACACTGGAAGTGAAGTTGTCAAATTAGTGTTAAACACTAAAAAGTTTTGATTCTCAAATTAGTGTTAAACACTAACATATAACAGTGTTAAACGCTGGAAATAAGGTTTTCAAATTAGTGTTAAACACTAAAGCAAATCGGTATGAAATACTCAAATAGAGTTTTCAAATCAGTGTTAAACACTAAGAAAATCAGTGTTAAACACTGGGAATAGAGTTTTCAAATTGGTGTTAAACACTAAGAAAATCAGTGTTAAACACTGGGAATAGAGTTTTCAAATTAATGTTAAACGCTAAGAAAATCAGTGTTACACACTGGGAACAAAGATCTCAGATTAGTGTTAAACACTAAGGAGAGAGAGGCGTCACGCGTGGACACGTGAGAGCGCCCTGATTCCCCTTATTTTGTTCCGCCAAAAGTATTGAATACTTTGGAGCATCACGTGCTGTCACGTGATGGGAATTTGGGTATTTGTCTGTTAAAGCTTTTGCCAAGGGGTCACGTGGTAGCATGTGAGAGCGCTCATAGCTTCTGTTTCTTTTGCTTTTTCTTTTCTGTCACGTGGGAGCACATGAGGCTTTGCCTCAAAGTTCTTTTCTGTGGATCTTTATAGGGGTCACGTGGTAGCACCTAACTCTGGTTCTTTGCATGTTTGAAGATCTCCTTATCTTTTTAAGAATTAAATTCTTCATAGGGTTAAACCCTAGCAATAAGTTTAAAGAAATTAAATTCCCACTTTCTTTTGAAGAATTATATTCTTAATTTCTTTTCTGTAGAAATTAAATTCCCCATATATGTAAAGAATTAAATTCTGGCATAGGGTGAAACCCTAATTTCTTTTTTAAGAGAATTAAATTCCTGTGAGTTTGAGATAATTAAGTTCTTAATTAGGGTTGAACCCTAGTTCTGTCCATTTTGAAGGAATTAAATTCCTATAATATAGGGTTAAACCCTAATTTTATCTTGGAGGAATTAAATTCCTATAACTCTTGTGAGAATTAAATTCTCAAAACTCAATTCCTCTTCTATGTTTTAGATCTGCATGGCAGGATCTCAACCCAATGAGAATTAAATTCTCAATTTATGGGAAGATGTGCACTTTGAAGATCTTCAACCAGAGAAAGAACTAAGTTCTTTATAGAAGAGTTAAACTCTTTTGAGAATTAAATTCTCTTTTTGAAGCCTCTCTTTTCTTACCTAGGGTTTTTCTTTTGCAGAGAATCAAATTCTTCTTTCTGAATTTTCAAGATTCCAAGGCTCTATCTCTATCCTCTCTGTATCTCTCTTTTTTCCTCCTTTTTTTTAACTCTCTCCCTTGGCACCTATTTATAGGAGAAGGAAAAGAATCAATCTGTTTAGTGAATCTTTCATTGAAATATTTGATTTGTTTATTGAGGGATTTGATCATTGATCTGGGCCTTTAGATTGTTAGGTGAATTTTATTCACCGTTGGATTTTAAATCCAAAGATATTTCTTTGTTATTCCGGTGAGATTTAGGGGAAATCTTTCCATGTCCAAGATTTTTCCATAAATTGGTGATATTTAATCACTCTCGGATTTTTAATCCAACGGTTTCACATAATTCTTCTCTATTTTAGAAATATTTAAGTGATCTTATTCAGAATTTAATTCTGTTGAACAGCAGGGCTTTTAAAGCCAGTCACGTGCGGCCACGTGACCCTTGGTCACGTGTGAGCACGTGACCCATGGTCACGTGTAAGCACGTGACCCCCGGTCACGTGTAAGCACGTGACCCCTTTAATGAACTTCTCTTCTGCGCTTGCTCTGTGCCGCTGCTTTGAACGTCACGTGCCAACACGTGACCGCTGGTCATGTGCTAGCACGTGATTCTTCTTCTGAAGCTTTTTCCTGATTTTAAATCAGGGAACAGTGATGACAGGCCTTACCCCGGAGAACGCCATTCAACATCAATTCCCCAGTTTGATTAAAGTGTTGAATATCTATGAGAGCCTTTTTCTCGAATCCGGAAGCCGTGGGGTTAATTTCACAGATTTTATCGTCCGTTTTCTCCGCTCAGAAGTCCTGTCGAAGGAAGCCGTGAAATTCACCAAACTTG
The DNA here is from genome assembly GCA_030015575.1 of Agapanthus africanus. Lineage (NCBI taxonomy): Eukaryota > Viridiplantae > Streptophyta > Magnoliopsida > Asparagales > Amaryllidaceae > Agapanthus > Agapanthus africanus. Next base: position 17,156,514 of record JASDDO010000014.1, read on the forward strand.
ACAATCCTTTTGGTTTTGGTTTGAACAACCAGCCGGCAGTGGAGGCGGATCAGAGGGATTTCTTTCTCCCTAACACCCCGGTCGTCTCTTTCACAGAGCTTGCAGCTCCTGGGATCGACGAAGAAGCATTCTTTTTAGGGTTCCTCGGGCTATGGCCAAGCTGGTTTGCGCTTCCAATGCACCCTCGCCATATGAGACCATCCGTTTTTTATCTAGCTCACCGAATAGTTATTGGGATGCAAATAGCCGTCGGGGTCACTGGGTTAGCCCATTTGTATCACGGACTTAGCTTAGCAGCAGACACTATTGAACCAGGGGTGTAGCACGTGAACTTCTCGATGCATTATTTTATGTCATGGATCGAGCTACATGTACTTGGCGTTTTCGGTATCCACAAAAGGCCTTGCTTCTACGACAAGTGTAAGTTCCCTCGGATTATGCGGCTAGTTGACGCATCCATTGTAAATCCGACACCGCGGGAAGCTAGGGGTTTGCTCCTTCGTCCACGCATGGTAGGAGATGGCATGACCTTTACCGATAAGATTCTAACCATCGGCTAGGAGTCCGCAAAAACGGTGCAGCCATTGCGGGACATTTTTAAAGACGGGGCCTCTATCTTGAAAGCTCGGGAGATTCTTCATTTATACTCCATCAGGCCGGGCTTTCTCGTATTTAGGAAGAATGATTCAGCGTTGTTCATGAGGTACAACCCGCATCGTTTCGTCTAGCAATTAAGCTATAATCAGGGTGTCCCTCTTGAGGCCTTCTTGGCAGAACCGGTTGCTATTGAAGAGGGTATCCGGAGCGCGTTACATCATTTTATGCGGTTGAACACTGGCTCCAATTTCTTTATTAGTGAGCCGAGTTGCGTTCCAAAAGCCCTAAACGTATATGTGGCGTGGTACCAGCATTCTATGGGCGCCGTTATTAGAGAGGAAAAGAGATTATTGCTTGACCGCAAGGGCACCGCCCCAGCAGGTAATCCAAACGTTGCTCTGAAGCGACGGACCATTGTCCGTCCTCCCTTGAGAGAAGCTGCTACGGATGTGGTACCACGTGCTACACATGAGCTGCCCCTACCCAGTATGCCTAAAAAAGAGGTAGCTGCCGCGTCTCCCGAGTCAGGTGTAGGCACGGAAATTGGGACTCGTCGCCCAAAGTTGCCCACCAAGCGCAAGCTTGTGTTATCGGCTACCGGCGCTCGTTCACAGAAGAAAAAGAAGTCAATACTTTCTGCGGACGTTGTATTCGGACAGGAGCCCCATGCTCCTTACAGCAAGGGCTTGAGCGAGAACGGGACCAATGAAGGCTTATTCGTGGCGCCGGATGATACCGACCTAGAGGCTGCTATTGCAGCTTCCGAGCGATTAGCTAGCAACAAAGCAGGACTGATCACCCTTGCACAGTCATGTAGACTTCAGTTTTATCTTTTCGCTGTTACGTTTTTATTATCATGCTTTGACTGACACTTTTTCTTCAACATGCATTTCCATTGAAGAAGCTCTCGTGGCTTCTCTCAAGACTTTTGAGGAGGAGGAAAGGCTTCGTGCTTCCTTGGGCATTGGTACATTTGCCTTCATTCCCGTTTTTATCGGTAAACTAACTTTTCTTTTTCATCTTATTGCAGGGACTGCCTCGACTCAGGTTATCCCGAGTGCAGTTCCAATCCTGCAAGGCGGCGCTGCAATGCTTCCAGGGCCGACTGCCAAAGTCCCAGTTCCCTCAGCATCGCCGAAAGAAACTTCGCTTAAACAGCTAATGACGGACGCCGTAGAGGTTCCAGAGGCAGAACTTGGTTCAGACGATGACGTCTCCTTGACGGAGGTCTTGAGGAGGTCAGCTCTGGCGGCTCTGGCTGAAAGGAAGCGCAAGAGGCATGCAGCGAAAGAACGTGATGCCGCCTTGGCTGTAGGTGCAGGCTTGAGCGCTGCTTCCCCTGTCCCTATTTTTCCAGAGGGTGCTTCAGCTGCCCTGTCTACCGCTCATAGACAGGCGGTACGCGCGGCTCGGGAGGCAATTGAGAGGCCGTCCCAAGGTAACGTAACATCGGGTCTTTTTATTAAAGTTTGATCTTCAGATTCTCATATGTTATACCCCGCAAGGCTAAGTCCTAGTGAGGAGGTGGTAAGTGAGATGACGGCAATCACCGAACCCAAAGTGGCCACTCTTTCTCAAGAGTCCGGGACTGCCCCGACTGCCACTCTTTCCCCTTGCGGTTCTCTGCCATCGCCTGGCATTGCGAGTGTCACGACGGCTCTCGTAGAATCGAGGGATGAAGCCACGGGCGACGAAACCATTCCAATGGGGGAGAGCGAAGCAGTCACTGCGCCTGGTGATGCTCTTGTCGCGGTTTCGATTAGTGATTCATCAGGTTGATCCTGGGTCATTGTTTTCCTTATTATTCCGCAATCCCTTTCAATCCCCTCTGACGGCATTTCTTTTGTTTCTTATGCAGGTGCAGTGAGCGGTGAGGTCGTGCCAACCGAAAAAGCGTCATCGGTTGCTGCTCTGACGGTCGCTGACACTTCGCCTTCTCTCATGTCTTCTCAAATGCTGGAAGGTATGGGTTTGTGATTTGTCTAATTTAAGTTGTGGATGTCATCTTCCTTGTACTGACTATGCATCGTCGCAACCTTGTTGGAGTTCTCTTCGATCATTTGTATCAAGTGTTGAACCAGCACTTCTCCTTCCAGTCAGATGTTAGTCTGCCTGCTGGTGCCGGTGAGTATCTTTTCTAACCGACGTCCTTTCTTTTCTTTAATGGGTGGCCCGGCCATTGTTAAGTTTAAATTGATTACAACGCTATAAATTGAAGGAAGGGACAAGAGAATTGATGCGCCACCAGTACTCCCAGCTCTGCCATCTGCCGTAACCGGTATAGTAGCCTTCATCGCTCTTGCATCTTCTTTATCTCTTAAGCCAATATCTGACTATGATTTGTGCAGAAATCACGCCAACTCTAGCTCCCTTCGAGTCTCGCATCTTAATGCCAGCAGGGCCCTTTTCTAGACGTCCATCTTCCAAGGGCGCTGTGACCAGCCTGCGCATGTTAAGTGAGTACATCGAGGAGCTCAACGTGGAGGTTCCTGCATTTGCTGCAGATTTTGCTGCCGAGATTAATCCCATGCTGGCGACGCTTGTGAACTTCCATAGCGAAGGCGTCGTTGAGTCTTGGGTTAATCACTGCAGGAAGATTGAGGCATGCCTGCATGAGCTTGAGCTTAGGCGTCCTGCTCCGGAGGTGTTGGCTTTGAACTCCCAGCGAGCTGCATGGGTTGAGCAGAGCGTTCTGTTCCTTCGCCATTTCGAACGAGAGGCGACCCTTAAGCGAAAGGAACGTGAGGCGACTTCCACTGAATTTGTCTAATTGCGTGCTGAGGTCGCAGCAAATGCTGCCCAGCTGAACTCCATCTTTGAAAACCTTCAACGCTGTATTTCTAACGGGCTGGTGCTGAGGAAGTAGCTTGATCTTAGTGAGCAAGTTGCGCAGAGTCAGGAGGCTGCTCAGCAGGAAATTGATGAGAAACTTTCATCCTGTCTGCAGCAACGGGCCCAAGTTGAAACAGAGCTGGCCGCGGCGGCTGATCACGAAAAGGAGCTGAGAGGAGTGCGCGAGCAGCTGGTCGATTTACTGAAAATGCCTCCTTCTCAGTAGCTGCCTTTGTATTGATTGTACATTTGTAACTCATGAATAATATGTATTCATTTCATTTTTTTTATTCCATTCATTTTCATATGATGTAGCCTGTATCCAATTGAATTCATGAATAAAGGACACATTTCTTTTCTACCCTGTGTTATCGCCCTCTTTTCTTTGCTTTGTCGTCGCCATGTGATTTTAGCAAGTGTGTCCTGTAGATAGTAGGTAGCTGTCCATCTTGGATTCTTTGCAGGGTAGCGATAACTTAGGAAACAGGTTCAGATCTGCTGCCTAAGACTTTTCAACTTTATGAGGTGTGAGGGTCTCATAAAGATTTTTCTCCCTACAAGTCGAGAGGATCTCGTAGGTGTATTTTTTCCTTAGGAATCGTGAGGATTCCTAAGTGTGTTTTCTCTTGAGAGTCGTAAGGATCTCACAAGAGAGTTTTCTTCCTTACAAGTCGAGAGGACTCATAAGTGTTTAATGAGTTGACTTGCTCCCGGGTCAAAGCATTGCTTCAACGGGGAGGTCTAGGGTTGACTTTGGTCGTGTTTCACGAGGTCGAGATTGACTTATTTCCGTGACGGGGTCATTGGCTGACGTATTTCCGAAACGGGGTCATTGGATGACGTATTTCCGTGACGGGGTCATTTGATGACGTGTTTCCGCGACGGGGTCATTTAATGACGTATTTCCACGACGGGGTCATTTGATGACGCGTTTCCGTGACGGGGTCATTGGCTGGCGTATTTCCGAAACGGGGTCATTGGATGACGTATTTCCGCAACGGGGTCATGTGCTGACGTATTTCCGTGACGGGGTCATTTGATGACGTGTTTCCATGACGGGGTCATTGGCTAACGTATTTCAGAGACAGGGTCATTGGGATGACGTAATTCCGCGACGGGGTCATGTGCTGACGTATTTCCGCGACGGGGTCATTAGATGACGTAATTCCGCAACGGGGTCATTGGCTGACGTATTTCCGCGACGGGGTCATTGGCTGACGTATTTCCAAGACGGGGTCATTGGGATGACGTAATTCCTCGACGGGGTCATGTGCTGACGTATTTCCATGACGGGGTCATTGGATGACGTAATTCCGTAACGGGGTCATGTGCTGACGTATTTCTGCGACGGGGTCATTGGCTGACGTATTTCCGACGTTAGGTTATCTATGAGCCGTAGAGTCTTGGAACTGGGGACTTTGTCATGGCTTCGATTGGTAGTGTCGCGTCCGTGTCCTGCTGGCATGAGGAGGAACGCCGTTGTTGTCCTTCTGGGATGCAGATGTTGCCGTCAAGATCCGACTCTCCCTTTGACAAGGTCTGGCAGGGAAACGTGGTTCCCTTTTTGTTTATGCCCATGGATTGTATACAGGGGTTAGTATGGACTCACCTGTAGGGCGATCTGGGGAGTGTGATGACGGCTTAAGAACAGGTTCAGATCTCTGTAGCTTAAGGATTTTGAATCCTATGAGCCGTGAGGGTCTCATAAGGGAATTCTCCTTACGGGTCGTTAGGATCTCGTAAGTGTATTTTCTCCTTAAGAATCGTGGGGATCCCTAAGTGTGTTGCTCCCTTGTGAGTCGTAAGGATCTCACGCGGGTATTTTCTCCTTACGTGGTCGAGAGGACCCTGCAAGTGTCGTTCACCACATGGGGACGTCCCTCGTCGTTGGTGGGACTTGGCGAGGGAGACGTTTATTCGTTCCTGTGGATTGTATACAAGGGTCAATATTGAACCGCTTGTAGGGCAAAATTGGGATGTATGATGGCTTAAGAACAGGTTTAAATACCTGTAGCTTAAGGCTTTTGAACCCTACGGGCCGTGAGGGTCTTATAGGGGAATTTTCCTTACGAGTCGTTAGGATCTCTTAAGTGTAACTTCTCCTTAGGAATCGTGGGGATTCCTAAGTGTGTTGCTCCCTTGTGATTCGTAAGGATCTCACGCGGGTATTTTCTCCCCGCAAGGTCGAGAGGACCTTGCAAGTGTCTTTTAACGAGACTGCGCCCTTTCGGGTTTTCACAAACTCGCTGGTAACCCTGCTGTTTTTACACACGGAGCCCTTTCGGGTTTTCATCCGTGCCCATTTCGCTTGTGGACGTACCGTATTTTTTTTCTTCTTTTTTTCATTATTTTTTTTACGAGTCTGCGCCTTTTCGGGTTTTCACGAACTTGCCGGTAGCCCTACTGTTTTTACTCATGGAGTCCTTTCGGGTTTTCATCCGTGCCCATTTCGCTTGTGGACATATCGTATTTTTTTCTTCTTCTTTTTATTTTTTATTATTTTTTTTGCCACGCCAGCCTGAGGATGCTGCGGTTCGTAGTAGTTTTAGAGACGTTTCGATCCGTCGCTAGTTTTAGGACGTTTCGGTATATCGTTAGTTTAGGGACGTTTCGGTCCGTCGCTAGTTTTAGGACATGGCGGTCCATCGTTAGTTTAAAGACATTTAGGGACGTTTCGGTCCGTCGCTAGTTTTAGGACGTTGCGGTCCATCGTTGCCATTTAGGAGACAACAGTTTTGCTGGATACTACTCATAGAGTTTGGGCTTAGGAAGATAGCGAGCGGACATAGGTGTCGTCATATATCGTTAACACAGGCCATGATTCATCAGGCGTAGTATTTCTTGAGGAACCGGCCGTTTATTGGCCTGAAAGGTCTTTCGCCATGCATATCCATGAGTAGATAGGCCCCTCCTTGGTAGACTTTGTCTGTGATGTACGGGCCTTCATAGTTTGGCTCGAATTTCCCCCGTTTGGCACAATTGGGGATCATAGGTCTTTTTACAACTAGCACGAGTTCGCCTTGGCGGAATGTTCTCGGCCTAGTCAATCTTTCGTACGAGCATGTCATCCTTGCTTTTTAAGCTTCCAGGTTGTGCTGCGCCATGAGCTGGGTTTCGTCAAGGGCGTCGAGCTCCTCCAGGAGAAGATGAGCATTCTCTTCGTCCGTTAGCTCATAATGAACTGCCACTCGTAGAGAGGGTAGCTCTATCTCCAGGGGGGTACTGCTTCAGTGCCGAATACTAATGCGTACGACGTTGTGTTTGTGGCCGTTTTGAACGTGGTCCGATACGCCCAGAGAGCTTCATGCAGTCTCTCGTGCCAATCTTTCCTGTTTCTGGACACCGTATTCTTTATGATCTTCGTCAAGGTCTTGTTGAAGGCCTCAGTTAGGCCATTAGCTCGGGGATTGTAGGCTGAAGAGTATCTCCAGTCTATGTTATGTTGTTGTGCGAAGCGGCTGATCTTGTGACTTCTGTAGGCTGGCCCGTTATCGGAATAATTCGTCGCGGAGTGCCAAACCGGTAGATGACATGTGTCTTGAAGAAATGGAGAATATTCTCCGTCTTCACTTCTCTTAGCGGTACTGCTTCTGCCTACTTAGAGAAGTAATCAGTTGTCGCCAATATGAACCGGTGTCCTCTGGACGATGTCGGCTCGATGGGCCCGATTATGTCAGTTCCCCACATTTCGAATGGCCAGCTAGCCACCGTTGGATGTAGCGGATTTGGATGCTGGTAGATGAAGTCCCCGTGAATTTGGCACGAGTGGCACTACTTCGCATATTCGAGACAGTCTTGGATCATCGTGGGCCAATAGTAGCCCATCCTTTTGATCTTCAGCTTCATCTTTGGGCCGGCTTGATGAGATCAGTAGAGTCCGTCGTGAGTTTCTTGGACGACTCTGCTTGCTTCTTCTGGCTCCAGGCATCTTAGCCATAAAGAGTCGAACGATCTCTTATACAGCGTGTCATTGACAAAGGAGAAAGACATAGCTCGTTTTATGAGCTGATGTCTTGAAGACGCGTCTTCAGGTGTCCGACGAGATTTGAAGTAGTCTATAAAGACTTCTCTCCAGTCCTTAGCCTTTTCTCGGTCCTCTACTTATAGGGTTGCTTGCTTGGTCGCTTCCTTTTCTTCGGATGACTCCGGAGATATTTCTGCCGGTGCGAGAACCCGACGGCTTTACACAACGATCCTCACGTCACTGAGGTTTTCGTCAGCCAGTTCTTTGGCGAGTTTGGCTAACACATCCGCTTTGCTTTCTTCCGCTCGCGGTATGCTTTCTAGGACGTAGGAAGGGATTTGAGTCAGCAGCTGTTGTACTCTCTCGCCGTACTTCACCAACTCTGGTTTGCATGTTTGGTAGTCGCCGTTTACTTGACTAACAACCAGTTGGGAGTCTCCGTATACGAGGAGATCTTCGATTCCCATATCGACGGCGATCTCAAGACCTGCTATCAAAGCTTCATATTCGGCTTCACTGTTTGTCCTCGGCTCTGTTAAGGAAAAGGCAAAGTGCATTATCCCTCCTTGTAGAGTCATGAAGATGAGGCCTACTCCAGATTTGATTATAGGGGTGTCGTGCTTTCGCTTTTTCATGGAAGATGCTTCATCGAAGTAGAGTTCCCATTGGGCATCACCCCCTTCTTTCTCCCTGTCGATCGTGTCAAATGCGTGCTCGTCTGGCAGCTCGCAACATAATGGAGAATCGGCAGGTATTGGGTGCTCAGCGAGGAAGTCGGCGATGGCATGTCCTTTTACTGCCTTGAGAGAACGATATGTTATCGAGAACTCCATCAAGAGGAGGGCCCATCTAGCGAGTCGTCCCGTTAGTATGGCTTTCGACATCAAATATTTGAGAGGATCCACTTTTGATATGAGATGGACCTCGTGCGCCAACGCATAGTGTCTGAGCTTCGTTATCACGAAGATTAACGCCAGGCAGTGCTTTTCAATAGGGGAGTAATTGTTTTCTGCCTCAAATAATAGAGGGCTCTCTCCTTTCCTTGATCGTTCTCCTATACCCATAGCGCGCCTAAAGAACCTTCAAGGGCCGTTGTGTACAAAATGAGGGGTTTTCCCTTGACCGGAGCGGTCAGTACCGACGGATTCTGAAGGTACCGCTTGATTTCGTCTAGTGCGCTTTGACATTTGCGATCCCACACGAACGGGGTTCCCTTCTTCATCATGTGACTGTAGGGATGGTATTTGCCAGAGAGATTGGTTATGAACCGCCGAATATACACGAGCTTTCCTTGGAGAGACCGCAGTTGCTTGAGAGTTCTTGGCGGAGGCATTTCCATAATTGCCTTGATCTTTGACAGGTCTATTTCGATGTCTCGATGTCGTACGATGAATCCCAGGAATTTTCCTGAGGAGACTCCGAACGCGCATTTGAGAGGATTCATCTTCAGATTGTATTTCCGAAGACGCTGAAACACGATCTTCAGATGCTCCCAATGCTTCTCGTATGATTTACTTTTCACCGTGAGGTCGTCGATATAACATTCGACAATTTCGTGTATCAGGCCGTAAAAGATCTTCGTCATGACCCTGTGGTAGGTAGCGTCGGCGTTCTTCAGAACGAAAGGCATCACTTTGTAGCAAAAGATACCCAGAGGAGTCTGGAAAGCGGTATGCTTTTGGTCTTCGGGGTGCATCTTTATTTGATTGTACCCTGACGATCCGTCCATGAAGGAGAAGACTTCGTGAGTGGACGTGTTTTCTATCATCAGCTCGGTGACCGGTACAGGAAAATCATCCTTCCGGAAGGCTTTGTTTAGGTCCCGAAAGTCCACACAGATGTGTACCGTCCCATTTTTCTTCATTACTGGGACAATGTTGGCGACCCAGTCAGGATACTGAACTTCTTGTATGAAGCCGGAGTCGATTAGCTTCTTGAATTCGACGTTGATGCTCATCTCAAGTTCGAGGAGCATTCTTCTCGGCGCCTGTTTGATTGGTTTGGTGTCTGGAGATATCGCCAATTTGTGCACAGCAATCTCTGGATTTAGTCCCGGCATCTTGGAGTAGTTCCATGCAAAGCAATCTTTATACTGCATGAGCACGTCTTTGAGTGTATCCACCTTTTCTTCAGACAACAGCTCGCTGATGAACGTCGGTCGTGGGTCGTTTGTCGTCCCCAAGTCGATTTTTCTGAAGTTATCTGCAGTAGTATGTATCCCATCTTCCAGCTCTTTTGGCGCCGGTGGAAACTCTGAGATCACCTCGCCATCATCGTTTTCGAAGCACCAGGAGAGGTTATCCTTATTCTCGGGCACTCCTTCTGTCAGCGTTATTACGTGACAGGTACGAGATCGTTTCCAAGACTGATGTTGATCTGATTCTACTCTCGCTGCATACGTGGTTTCCGGTTCATGCTTCTGTGGCGGGGTTACCCTCCAACTGCTGGATAAATTGAACCTGCCTTATTGATACTGGTCTTCGACCCAGTCTTTGAATGTGAAGCAGTCTTCAAGAGGATGTCCTATTGCTCGGTGGTAGGAGCAATAGTCTGGGTGATGAACCTCACCTGCTTGCTCGGGGTGCTTGAACTCTGGGAGCGTAAGCATCTGGTGTTTCATGACAAGATCGAATATCTTCCTTGTCTTGTCTTGGGGAAAGGAATACACTCGACCCATCTTCTTTATAAGAGACGAATCCCAGCTGCTTAGTTCTCGATCGCGTGGCTTCTTGGACCCGCTTTGCCGCTGCCGAACGTTTTTTCTGTTCTTCAGTTTGTTCTTGCTTTTGCGTCCAGTCTTCTTTGTGACGGGCTGGCGATGAAGAGCATTATCATTCTCCACAGCCTGATGAAGGAAGCGTTGCGTCTTGGCTTTCTTGTAAATGACCATTTCGCGGTTGTGGTCGTCCCAAACCTTTTGACCTGCTTCCCTTATTAGCTTGTCCATCTGTTCTTCGAACGACAGACTTGGCACTTTCATGGCGGGACCTCATTTTGGTTCAGGGTTAGCGTCCTCTAAAAGAGTATTTGCTTCTTCATCAAGGTCAATTATGACATGGCAGCTATAGGATCGCTTTCGTTTCTTGGATTGGACATATCCAAGCCCAATTATTTCCATCCTCCTGTCAGGCAATTTGCGCTGAGTTCCGGGGACATTCCAGATCCTGTTGTAGAACTGAGCTTGTCGCGCGGTTTGCTTGAAGGGTACGCCTTGGCGTCTCAACAGTCTTTTTAGTTCATCTGTGTAGAATCTGGGCAGACGGATGGGTTAGAGCCTGTCAAGCGCAGAATCGACACCGTGCCAGATCTCTTTCTCCACTTTGGTTTCCGTGGATTGATAAAAGAGGATCGCCTTTTCATCTTTTCACCTGGGAGGGACGTAGAATATTTGTAGCTCTTGCACGTCATATATCTCGAGCGCGTCAAGCTCTCTGTAGTGCTGCAGCGGAGCTATGGCAATCTGCAAACTCCGATCATCTCCAGTGAAGGCCTGTATTGATGGACGGACCGAGAATACCGCGTTGACCTCGTCTTTAGAGTCACTACCAAAGAACATAATAGGGGCAGACGGTCCCGGCTTGGTGTATTGGGGCAGCCCGGAATAGACTATCTCTTCATCCTCCTCGGTATCGCTCCCGAAGACCGGAATGGTAGTGATAGCTTTTTGCTCATTCTCCGGTTTATGGCATCTCTCCGTGTCTTCGAAGCCTGGCAGAAAATACTTTGCATCCTCGTACTTTCGGACTTCATTTACGGAAAATAGGTTCAGTTCCCCTGTCACGGTGTACTCGAGACCATCCTTGAAATACTTCATACACTGATGTTGTGTAGAAAGGATGATGTTGTACTCGTGTAACCAAGGCCTGCCGAGCAAAGTGTTGTAGCAAGTCTTCGCGTCAATGACGTGGAACTTGATGTCGGTGACCAGCAACCCAAAGCGTAACGTCAGAATCACGGACCCGAGCGTCCGTGATGACTGAGAGTCGAACCCGGAGATAGTGATCTTATCCCGAGCGAGGTGTTGAACGCTCATGCAGATTTCTTTTAACACCCTTATATTCAGGAGATTGACAGAGTACCCGTTATCAACTAGGATCTTCCCTATCTTGATGCCGTGGCAGTACCCGGCGACATATAGCGGACGATTATGCTCGCACGTCCCGAGGAGGAGGTCATCATCGCCGAAAGTGATGTCAGCAGTGTGCACTTCTTCTAATTTGTCCTTCATCTTTTCTTCGGCGAGGAAAGCTTGAAACTGTCCGGGGTCTTGTAACGCTTTGATAGGGAATCTCAAGCCTCTTTAAATAGCAAAAGGGCATTTATCCTGCGTGTCATTCGCAGGAGATGGGATAAGCGGACTTTGAGCGCGAAAGGAAGACTCTAAATAAGAGAGAATCTTTCTCAGGTGTGCTAGCACGTTGTAATCCACCTTATTTTTCTTAGGTGGGTCTTTGGCTGTGAGCACTTCGACAACTAGGTCATCGAGGGCGATATCCTTATGGATTTTCTTCTTCCCCTTGTCTTTTCTTCTCGAACCTTGGTTGGCGGGCCCAAGATCCTTTTCAAGTAATGTGCGATTACGCAGCTGGATGTTCTCGCAGGTCTTCATTTCTTCTGCTTCGGAGGTAGATTCTTTGAAGAGAGGGCCAAGGGGTATTTCTTCATCAGAATCGCTCCCGAAGGTAGGAACTTGCGATCCCTTCCTATCAACCATGTGATAGTTGCCAGTAGCTCTTCTGCGCTCATCTGTCGTGCTCCTTTGTTCTCGACGAGTTTTGCACTTCGTCCACTTGAAATGTTGTCGATGAGCAACGTATCCCTGCCACCAATTTTTAAAGGTCATGCACTCTACAGTGGGGTGCGCAATCCTCTGATGGTATAAGCAGTAGTCTGGATGCGCATCTGCTTTGTCAAGGTGTGTGCTGCCAGGAGTATTTCCTGAAGGGTTATGGCAGCGCCCCGGCCAACGAAACGCGGCCAAAATGCGGAACAAAATTTTTCTAAACTGGCGCTACCGTTACCCGAAAACCGGATCGACCTTAAACCCTAATCTAGCAATCTAAACTAAGAGTTAGAATCGTTATACCGAGTTGATCCGAGTCCTTCGGTCTTCATTCCAAGCTCCTAGCGGTTCTTTGATGAAGTTTGATTGCCGGTCTTCCTCCATCTCCGATGATCCACCCGAGGGAAACGACGCATGCTCCAACCTCGTCGAATGAGGTAACCGACGCTCCAAAGTCGCTTGCGATGGAGAGTGTGGGCGTATAAAAATGTCACTATAATTTTCTCTTTACCCATGAGCTCAATGGAGCAACTCAAGAAGAAGATGATGGAGGTGGTGAACTTTTTGCATGAGCAAAGAATTGGCTAAGTGTTTTTGTGTGTATGAGAGAGTGAGAGCAATATTTCAAGTGAAGAAAATACCAAGTCTCCACCCCATAAGTGCGGTTGCCCCTCTCTCTCATCCACCCAAAAATCACATAATCAAAAATCTCCTTTTCAATTTCCAATAAACAAATAAGTGCCCATCCTTTGCTACATGCACAAAAACTTGCTCAACACTATGCACATGCCACCTTACACCCTCCACCTCATTATGAAACAAATGAATTTCCATAAATGGAAAATCATATAAATGAGGTGGCATCATCTAGAAGCTATTCCGTATAAAATACGGAATACTTCCCGGTACATGTATCAAAATACATATACGTGTATAGCCGAGAGAGAAAACGAATAGTGAACAATAATACTAGAATACATATATATAAATACATATGTAAATTATTAAATCAAAAACCCGATTTAATAATCCGGATTAATCCTAAGCCGTTAGTACTATCAACCGTCCGATTAAAGTCTGCGCAGCAAGTGCACATATTTAATTGGACACCTGTATGTATCAACACACGTCATGTACACCATATCGCCTGAACCGTGAAAACCCTATGTGTGGGACTCTAAAGACTCGTCAATACGCTGGCAATGGGTTTAACCACAAGCACGTCAGCGGCACTAGTTGTACGTAACGGCTACCCAGGTATTGAGCGAAAGGGAGGCCGACGAGCAAACTCATGCAAAACCCCTACTGAGCCTGACAGTGACAATATCCGTACAGTCCTGTCTGTTCGTCTAAGAGCATCGCATATCGAGTCTAGGGGGATGGATAAAGTCAGACCCCTAGCAACACGACATTTAGTGTCGGTATGAAGCCCATCACCACCTGAGAAACTATCGATCCTAGATCGGTAATTCTCGTTTATCATGACCATGGATTTCAGGTGATGGCCACCCGTGCACAATGCGACATCAACCCCCAATACCAGGAGAGACGAATCCCCGACGATCCAATCACTACCTCCATGTGGCTCGGGACTGTACCCAACTAAAACCTATTTGCACAACTCCTTTGAGCCGTGGTAGGGTAGTAATCAAAGCACAGTGGGAACTCACACGAGACAAATGACGATCTCAAGTCGACAGACTAACCTGTTCACATGTCACATGAGAACTGCTATCTGACAATAGGTATAATACCAACTAGCAGATTCCCGGCGAGTCCGTCCAGTGTACTCATAACCCAACGAGCACCTGTATACTATCTTAGGTGAGCAAACTAACACCAATGGCTTGTGAGACCTGGCCACCGCCCCTCGTCGGGGTCTCGATCAGTATACACTAGTCTACACTGGAGTATCGATGTCCGGTCTCGATACTCCCACGACTAGGGACATTTAAGGATGTGCTTATAGACTCCCAGCTCCCACGTATATGATCGCCATCATAATGCTGGTAGTCAAGAAAGAATCATATGGGCTCTATCAACACGTACATGATGATAAAGACAAACGAGATAGCATACTATCATCTTGAGTAAGACTGTTTTATCGGTATAGGTCCTTCCTCAATCATCATAATCATCTGCCTGCGATTACGATAATTGCCTTGAGGGCACTATAGCCAACAATCTCCCACTTGCACTTAAGGCCAATTATTACGATGTCGCATACTCACAGCCCGTGTGATACCGAACACCCAACTTCTTTACTAATCAGTTTCGCAAAGCCCATTTGCGAAACTAATGCGTTTGAGAAATAGCCTCAGTGAGTGGATCCGCTCCAGTGTTTCTTTCTGCATCTCTCTATATCTCAACTTCGCGGAGAAAACTATCTCCCAAAATGAGCAATACCTGTCTTAGAATTTGTCTAGATATTTGATGGGACCCAGTTCACAAACGAACTCCAAATCCAGCAAACCTCCTAGACTGTATCATCTACTGAATTTAATCAGTAACATGCGTCATGCCATCCTTAGTATCCGCTTGGACCACCTGTCCAACATACCGTCCCTCAAAATAGGGAAACACTATAACTCTGATAGTCACTCTGTCATCCAGGTCACCTTGGAAGCCTGAAATGATAATCGTCTCCCAAAGGAGTCTGCCTTAATCATTTCCCAAGAACATCCATTTTGTTCAATAACTGCTTCCCAATCTTTCTCCAGGATTGGATTAATATATGTTTATTGCAGCTAGTGCAAAAACAACATCTGGTGTGGTACTTGACATTTCATGATTAACTCAATTGCCTATGCAAGTGATATGCTAATCATGCAGATCCCTCTCTCATTTAGTCTGTAAGACACCTTTAGAGAGGGTGGCTCCATCACCTGCAGGTAGACCACCATGCGAGGAGTCGTCCATTCTAAAATACCTTTAGAATAATGTCAAAGTACCCAGATTAGGATACTTCCCAAATATAGATCTAAAACCATAGATCCAGTAACCAGAAATCCTGATATTATATCCATTTTCTATGTGGAGAAACAACTTTGTGACAACCATGGTGTAACCGATCGTAGTATAGGAATATCTCTTCCTATCAAGTGCATGTTATCCAAATACCTAGACATCACTTTCTACTACCTTCTAACCAGATCCATCTCATATTCTGATGAAGTCAAAGCCTATGACTGTCACACCAAAAATAAATGATCTATTTCCTCTATACCTGCTTTAGTCTATAAATAGACATAAGCTACTTTCCTACTATGCTTCCGCTGCTCCTACTGACTACAACAACCCTCTGGCAGAGTCATATACACATGCACTTCCAAAGCTAGTTTAGAACGGCGCTATACTCATCCTCTTGCCGGGTCTTATAGTCTAAAACAACAGCAAATGGCAAGTCTGGGTAAACAAGAACCTCCCTGTCACCATTTCTGAGAAGACCGAAGTACCTCTTGGGTGCCTGAGGTTACCCACCAAATCTGCGGAGTGTCTAATGGAACGTCGAAAACAATTTGAATCCTTAGGTTCTATTAAATTTTCAGTAATCGTTTGTGGTTCTGGAATCACTTCCAGTTCTACCATACTCCCACTTATGTTTTTGAAAAAATCCATTTTACTAAAACTGTGGCGAGTCAAGAACAATATAAATATTGATCTTCCTGATGGTAGAAAGTTAACCCTCGTCAAAGCCCGGGATAACCCACAAACTGCCATTACTGAAACGTGCCTCGAGTTTGTCCGGATTCTGGTTTTAAGCATCAGCCGGACAACTTCCTATATCTTAACATCGTTAAGATATAAATTGATTCTATATAAAACTAATATAGAAACAAAAGCACTAATTTAATTGGAACCAGATTCAAAATCATGCAGCTGTCTCCAGTGCATATCAACCAAATGGAAGGAGGTAAATAAGCATTACTCATCTAGGAGCGCATCCATATGTGAGTAACCTGAAAGAGAAGCAAGTTCTCAAAACCATTACTATCAACGGAATACCAAACACAAGTATCTACATCTTCGACTACCTCGAAGAATCCTGATACTTCCAACAAATGGTTCTCTACTTTATTCTTATATCTATAACTTCTCAAAATCTTAACCTTGCATTTCAACAAAATAATGTCTAGAATCAGAGAAGATATGAGTAAACAGAATACAGTGGAGTATCAACCCCATTGTCTTCATGGACACTGGACAACATACAATACTTTGTATAAGTTCCATGAGTTCAATAACTCAAACCCTGTGCGTCGTAGGTTGAAAAATTGTACTATGGTTAAGAAGAATTACACCACTGTTGAATGCACCTTACCTAATCACTAGCTGATATAGGTAAATGTCACAGACTTAATATCAAAAAGTTATATCTCACTTTATAAAATAAATGTACAGATATATCGGTTTGAAATCGGTGCATAACAACGGATATTCAAAACCAAATATTTGTCATCCGGCAAAATCCAGATGATTTCCTCAAATATCATCAATTACAATGAATTCCGATATAATGAGGATATAATCACCCAATTCCCAATCTCTTACTCCCACTCACCATCTATAATATCATACAGATGTGAGAAACAGATCTGGTAAATACATACCCTGGAGTTAGATTCCAATTGGGAAAACAGTTTTTCAATAACATCGCACAATGAAATTGAAACATGAAAATGTTTCAAAAGGGTTAACTGGTATTCCTAGTAACGCCTCTTCCATTATCCTAAATCATGACAGTAACCATATACTTACCTGCCCTCACTCCAGTCCATTTATTATGTCTTTACTTATTACCTTCTGTACTCCTTCTTTACGCTAATTGGTTTTCTTCATTCCCTACCCTTCGGTACCAGCCTAAGGTTTGGAAGAAGACTATCTAATAAGCATAATAGGTGTACCCTCCTAATCCTAGG
Source organism: Agapanthus africanus (assembly GCA_030015575.1). NCBI lineage: Eukaryota > Viridiplantae > Streptophyta > Magnoliopsida > Asparagales > Amaryllidaceae > Agapanthus > Agapanthus africanus. Next base: position 17,173,609 of record JASDDO010000014.1, read on the forward strand.
AGCCCTCGCAACATGAGAGAAGGTAAAGGGAAAAGACATCTGAATAATCCTATCCAATTTCTCTTGAACCAGAAACCATCCCCGAATCTGGAACGAATTCCTTCGAGTTCGTATGTAACTATACGATGGCATATCCAATGGAAGTGGATATCCAATGGAAGTGGATATCCATAATGACACGGAGTGTTCTATAGAAATGCAAAGTGGATGTAAGAGTGGTAGGGGTATACACGGTCTTTGTCGTGAATGATGGTGGTCATAATTTCCTTTGCCATTATTCCAATCCCTTTATATGTTTTTACTTATTACCTTCTGTACACCACAGTTAAGCTTGTTGGTTTTCTTCCAACCCTACCGTTCGGCACCTGCCTATGGTTTGGAGGAAGACTATCCAATAAGCTCAATAAGTGTACCCACTCCTAATCCTAGGAGCCCTCACAATCTGAGAGAAGGTAAAGGGAAAAGACAGCCGAATAATCCTATTCAATCTCTCCAGAACCAAAATCCATCGTCGAAAAAGTTCCTTCGAGTTCGTATATAACTATACGATGGATTTATCTAATGGAAGTGGATGTTCGTAGTGATACGAGGTGTTCTGGAGAAAAGCAAAGGTGATATAGAAGTGGCAATGATGTATGCGACACCGTGACATTCCAAAAGCTAAAGTGTTTTAAGAAGCTTCGGTTAATTGGGTTCATGAGTTTTAGTCAAGGGCAGGTCATAGTCGCAGCCAAAGAGAGAGAGAAAAGAAACACTCAGCATGCACTCTAACCTAGATCATAATGGTTAATCATTTTATCTAATCTGGATGGCTCCCACTATTTCCTCAAATTCTCCTCCAAACCTAAAAGGAGAATTAGTAGGAATCACCCAAGGAGTAATCCTACTCATCAGTGGGAATCGGGATCCAACTATCATCGCATGATAACTTGATGGAAGCCACTCAAGTCATCACACTCCAGAAGGTATGCGCATGCCTGGAAAGTTTCCTGTATGTTTGAAACTCCCGATGTGTGTTTTTACCCCAAGCGGTTTATGACCTTGACTAGGTCAACAAACCATAAACCGCTAGTCAAGTTCTACCCTTCATTATCCTGGATTGCATTAAACCCACCTGCACATGCCCTTGACTAGGTCAACAAGGCCGTACGACTGTCCTAACCAATCACATTTAAAATGCAACAAACAAGCACCACTTAGCTACCGAACACTACGCCTTGACTAGGTCAACAAACGCAGCACAAATACTAAATGATACTCATAAGAAATGACGGAGGGCTATGGCTGGTTTTTGGCGAAAAACCTTTAACGTATGAACTTGATATCGTTGAAGGAACCGAGTGGTTTTATCAATATATAGTGGCGAAAAACTTTTGCTAAAGAGGTCACTCCCGGTGAAGAGATCTCGGCTCTTTCCTCGTCGAATGAGGTGCAGGATATTCCAAAATGAATACCACGATGCAAAGCAAAAGGAAACGACTATAGTGAAGTTATTACGTTGACGCAAACTTTTACTCAAGGGGTCACTCCCAATGAAGGGATCTCGGCCCTCGCCTCGTCGAATGAGGTGCTAGATATTCATAACCGAATACCACTGTGCAAAGCAAAAGCGAACGTCTGTAATGTCAGTTTTTAAAAACTTGGTTCCAACAACATCATATATATAGGTTTGTTTTCCTTGCATTGATCAAAATCAATGCAGTCCCATCAATTAATCACACCAAAAAAGAACGAAAATATATGATGTACGTATATGCCATCTGCATTCGCCACTGAGCCTCGTCATCACCCGTTAGGTTACTTAACTAACGACAGAGCGGGGGGCTGGACTAGCGCGGGTGCAAAACATATACAACATCTACTAGTATATATAAATATATATAACAACCGTCCCAGGCATGATATAAAGCAACATCACAGAAACATCACAGAAGCAATACAGAATGGTGGATAATCTAGAGCCCCGGGTTTCACTTGAGCCACAAGTGAGACTTGACGTTCCCATGTCGTGTGGATAGCCTGTGCAATGAAAACCTAGACCCCTACGAGTGCGGCAAGTTACCCGCAAAACCAGAAGCGAGGCAGACCCTTCAGCAACGTTTATGGGCCACCCAGCACTTCACGGAATCCGGAAACTTGTGCACCCCTCCTGGGTTAACCTATACCCCCTACGAGTGCGGTGAATAGGCCGCCAATTCTAGAGTAAGGTCCCCTCCGTCTGAATGCCTTGAGATGCGGACCTGTTGCCCTCTAGAACTCGGCTATTCGTGCACTCCACCGCGGGGTAATCCTAGTACAGAAAATAAAATAATATACAAGGGTGACATCGACCTCAGCCCGGTCGTGCCCCAAAAGAATAATATACAAACTGGCAGTGACGGCAGTCCACATGTCGGACGCTCACCCCGCAATATCAAATGTATAAATGAAATAAAACAGTACTAACATTGCACCATAGTTATCCCCCACGACAATCCAACCAACATCACAACACATCACAGAACATCAACGTGAATATCACGTTCGCAAACCCATCTAAAAGACATATAGCAATTAGACGAGTTTACCGATCAAATGACATTCACGGTCGCAGATATAAATCTATGTACTGATATAAACAGTTAAACAATGTTAAAACATCGACTCCGAAACACCACGAAAAGCCCCCGAACAACTGATAACAGAATATCAAAAATAGGCCAAATAAACAATACCACTGCAACAATTTCCCAGAGACCAAACCACACCCTAAAAATGATGCCCTAGCTCCACAATAAAACTGGCCTCGCCGGATATTCCCTACCTGTGACCGGTCCAAAACAGGTGAGAGGGGTTCGTTTTTGGGGTATGGTCTTCTGGTCACTCAAGGAGTCTTCTGCACTTGTTTGCAAATTTTTTTGAACATTTTGAAAAACAACAAAGAACAGAAATCTGCAGCGCATTGTTTCGGGTTCGTTTCGATTTCGACACTTTAAAATTGTTTAAACTAGCTAGCTAAGGGTTTAAAATATGGCTCTGATACCATGAAGGTTACGGCAGCGCCCTGGACATCGAAACGTGGCCAAAATACGGAACAAAAAATTTCTAAACTGGCGCTATCGTTACCCGAAAACCGGATCGACCTTAAACCCTAATCTAGCAATCTAAACTAAGAGTTAGAATCGTTATACCGAGTTGATCCGAGTCCTTCGGTCTTCATTCCAAGATCCTAGCGGTTCTTTGATGAAGTTTGGTTGCCGGTCTTCCTCCTTCTCCGATGATCCACCCGAGGGAAACGGCACATGCTCCAACCTCGTCGAGCGAGATAACCGACGCTCCAAAGTCACTAGCGATGGAGAGTGTGGGTGTATAAAAATGTCACTATAATTTTCTCTCTACCCATGAGCTCAATGGAGCAACTCAAGAAGAAGATGATGGAGATGGTGAACTTTTTGCATGAGCAAAGAATTGGCTAAGTGTTTTTGTGTGTATGAGAGAGTGAGAGCAATATTGCAAGTGAAGAAAATACCAAGTCTCCACCCCATAAGTGTGGCTGCCCCTCTCTCTCATCCATCCAAAAATCACATAATCAAAAATCTCTTTTTCAATTTCCAATAAACAAATAAGTGCCCATCCTTTGCTACATGCACAAAAACATGCTCAACACTATGCACATGTCACCTCACACCCTCCACCTCATTATGAAACAAATGAATTTCCATAAATGGAAAATCATATAAATGAGGTGGCATCATCTAGAAGCTATTTCGTATAAAATACGGAATACTTCCTGGTACATGTATCAAAATACATATACGTGTATTCGTACCAAAATATGAATAGCCGAGAGAGAAAACGAATAGTGAAAAATAATACTAGAATACATATATATAAATACATATGTAAATTATTAAATCAAAAACCCGATTTAATGATCCGGCTTAATCCTAAACCGCTAGTATTATCAACCATCCGATTAAAGTCTGCGCAGCAAATGCACATATTTAATCGGACACCTGTATGTATCAACACACGCCATGTACACCATATCGCCTGAACCGTGAAAACCCTCTGTGTGGGACTCTAAAGACTCGTCAATACGCTGGCAATGGGTTTAACCACAAGCATGTCAGCGGCACTAGCTGTACGTAACGGCTACCCAGGTATTGAGCGAAAGGGAGGCCGACGAGCAAACTCATGCAAAACCCCTACTGAGCCTGACAGTGACAATATCCGTACAGTCCGGTCTATTCGTCTAAGAGCATTGCATATCGAGTCTAGGGGGATGGATAAAGTCAGACCCCTAGCAACGCGATATTTAGTGTCGGTATGAAGCCCATCACCACCTGAGAAACTATCGATCCTAGATCGGTAATTCTCGTTTTGCTATGGCCATGGATTTCAGGTGATGGTCACACGTACACAATGCGACATCAACCCCCAATACAGAGAGAGACAAATCCCCGACGATCCGATCACTGCCTCCATGTGGCTCGGGACTGTACCCAACTAAAACCTGTTTGCACGACTCCTTTGAGCCGTGGTAGGGTAGTAATCAAAGAACAGTGGGAACTCACACGAAATAAATGACGATCTCAGGTCGACAGACTAACCTGTACACATGTCACCTGGGAACTTCTATCTGACAATAGGTATAATACCAACTAGCAGATTCCCGGCGAGTCCATCCAGTGTACTCATAACCCAATGAGCACTTGTATACTATCTTAGGTGAGCAAGCTAACACCAATGGCTTGTGAGACCTGGCTAACGCCACTCGTCGGGGTCTCGATCAGTATACACTAGTCTACACTGGAGTATCGATGCCCGGTCTCGATACTCCCACGACTAGGAACATTTAAGGATGTGCTTATAGACCCTCAGCTCCCACGTATATGATCGCCATCATAATGCTGGTAGTCAAGCAAGAATCCTATGGGCTCTATCAACACGTACATGATGATAAAGAGAAACCAGATGTCATAGTATCATCTTGAGTAAGACTGTTTTATCGGTATAGGTCCTTCCTCAATCATCATAATCATCTGCCTGCGATTACGATAATTGCCTTGAGGGCACTATAGCCAACAATTCCTTTGGGAGATGGCAGCTTTATTCCCATTGACAGTGCTTTGGCGAACCGTTTCCTCGTCTTAAGTTTGCTTGTCTGCGGCGAATGTGCTTTGATCCGGTGGAAGTGTTTTCACCCTTTAGTCCAGTCGCCGGCGTTTGGCTTTTTTGAATATGTCCAGTTCGCGCTCTCGACCATCTTTGCTTTTCTGACGGGCCTCATTCAGGAATACGTCAATCATCTCGTCAAACGGTTCTAGGAGTTCAGGCTCAGGATCTGCTCTCAGTTTCTCTGCATCCAGAGCTTTTTCGCCGTTTATCAACGAGTGAGAGATCACGTGGCAGCTTGCCACATAAACCTCAGGTTCATCTGATGAGTCTTCTCCCTCATCTTCGTCGCCATCTCCATCTTCAAGGATGTGGTTAAGGAATTCTTGGAGTATGACCGGAGTTCGTGCCTTCTGGTTATATTCTTCCAGCGCGTCAATATGTTTTTGCAGGTCCGTGCGCTTGTCATTAGGCTTCACAGGCTTTTTCGTCTTTTTCTTCTTCTTGGAAGGTTTTGAGGGCTGGGCGTGGGCGCTTTGTCTACCGCTACCAATTCTTGGCATCGGGCGTGGCTTCAGCATTCCCTCGATGACCTCGGGTTCTAGCGGACTCTTCCACCTGATTGCCGGGCAAGTTTGGAGATCCCTCAGCATTCTTTTCATCTTGACTGAAAGAGCGACCTCCCATGGAGCCTCTTCGACAAATGAGCATGATGCCCCCGGCGTGTCCCCCTTTTAAGAGCGTGCGGCTGAGGCGGGCTTACTTTCCAATTTTCGGATAACGCGAACTTACCCTGTTGATACTGATCTTCGATCTAACTTTTGAAGATGTAACAATCTTCGATTGGATGACCCAATATTCGGTGATAAGGGCAGTTATTAGGATTGTTAAGGTCGCTTGGTTGCATTGGACGTCTTGGCTCCGGCAGAGTGATGAGCCTTTTGCACAGCGCTAGCTCGAATAACCTCTTCGTCTTATCCCGAAGGAACGAGTAAGGGCGTCTCATATTTTCTCCAAGGGATCACTGTCTATCACTTTGGCGATCAGCTGATTTTGGACCACTGGGCCGATGCTGAGCATTGGCGACGAAGATCGCTTTCCCTTTCCCTTTTTCGTTTCGAGATTCCAACTTCGAAGAAGATGGTCTATGACCCATCTGGGCCAGCTTGTCAATCAAGTCCTGGAAAGTAGTTGGCTTGAAGAACATCATGAACTGGGATATGGTCGCCTGCGGATCAAGAGTACCCATGAACATGCCTACCGAAGGCGCTTCTTCGATGCGCTGCTCGCACTTCGACCATAGATTCCGCTACCGTATCGCGTACTGCACCCATGTTTCGCCTGGCTTCACTATGGCGGTAATTAATGCGGTGATCGGGATGCGCTTCCTAGCGCTTGCGAACCTTTGTGTGAACAGTAGCTCTATTTCTGCAAATGTCTTAACGGAGTCGTTCGGGAGCTCGGAGTACCATTCAAACGCTGTCTCTGACAAGCTGCCAACAAACTGGCAAAGCAGCAGTTTGTCGTCACCTCCGATATTACCGCACAAGGCTCTAAATTGAGCAACATGCTGGTGTGGATTCCCCGTCCCCTTATATACATGGAATTTAGGGATCGTATATCCCGGCGGGTATTTTATTTGGTCATACCAACCCGGATAGGGTGTCCAGTCTTAACAATCTGCCCGGCCGCTTCGCTCACCTGATTAGATCGTATCTGTTGTGCGATATAGTCATCCAGAGCGGCTTTAGAAATGGTCTCTTCCTTGGCTGCTGAACAAGCCGGAAGAGGGTTCGATGTCTTCCCTCTGTCGTCTTCAAGGATAATCGGGGGGTCTTCGGCTGGAGGATCCGGCTGTACCATCATCCCGACCATGTCTTGGAATAAAAGCGTCATTCGTTTTATATTGGCCGCTTGTTCCGCGGCCTCTTTGTATTTCCTCTCAAACATTCATCGGAGGAATTCAGCGTCGGTTTCTTGTTCATGACGCTGCTCGGACGACGATTCCGGGCTTTCTTTTGGCCCAGTGAGTGCGGCCATTGCTGTCAGCATTTCTTGGAGCTTTTGTTGTTGTTGCTCTTGAGCCTTCGTTATCGATCAGGTGAGTGGTCGATGACCCATAGAAGCACGGCTTTCCTCTTTCCCAGAAGCCATATAGACAGTATACACCACCATGCCCCAAGACTTCGGGCGTTTAGATTCAACGTCCTTGCGGTTCATCGCGGACACGGGGGCTTTCTCTGGCCTCCTTCTCTTGTGAGCGGTCGAAGTTAAGGGAGCCGCTGCAACGGGCACCAAAATAGATGACATTTCCTGCGGCATGACAGGGTGGTCCTTTTCCTGCCTAACTTTCATCTTCTTCGGTCGGCGGGAGTAGTCTTGGTCGATCACCGAGTTTTGGACTTGTCGCCAAACTTTGTAAATTTTGGAGGACAGCCGCTGAGGGGGCTGCTCCGGCTTCGCCTTCGTGATCTTTTCAATAGGCGGAGGAGACTTTTTTAGCACGGCAGTTGGTGAATTCCTGCACACCCTGTTAAATGCTTCAAAGTTGTTCCCAATTGGAACAACAGCGTCGACTTCCACCATGGGAGCTGGCGGAGTTAGTCCAGAAGGAGAGCTGCCCCCAGCTTTCCTCACTCGGCGCCAGTGATGACGTCGAGCATGCCTTGCAGACGGTATTGGTTCAGTCACGGGGGTGGCCTCATCATGCCCCATGTTTTGACGAAGTGTTGTTGTTGGCGCTAGCCTTTTGAAGACTGACGTTCGCCGAAAAGAAACATCCAATATGTCAAAGACAGACCTCTGGGCGGGGTAAGCCTTGGTGACTTTGCCTGAAACGGGATCCGGAATGGACAGTCTAGCGAAGACCGATCCTTTAACAGGAGAAGCCTCTTTGGCGACTTCAGGAGCAGGAATGGCTATCCGCTTTGGGATGGCCGCTTCAGGTATCGCGGGCTTCTTCACGGGCCCATTGGAGTTCAGGCTCAGCCTGTCGAAGACTTATGCTGTAGGCTTGGAATTGGACGACCTATTGAAAGGGGCCATGGTAGTGGTGAGCCGATCAAAGACCGACTTCTTCCGAGCTTCTTGCGACAGTGCTGGGGCGTTAAAGCTCATTGGTGGGAGCATGGTCCTAAAGAAAAGCCCTGTGGTGGCTTGCATCACCTGTTCTACGGGCATCTTGAAAAACGGAGGACGCTTGAGGCCCGTAGGTCACTCCTCCAGCAAGGACGGAGTGAGAGTTGTTGCAATTGTTGGAGCGAGTGCAGTTAAAAGCCATTAATCTTCTATTTTCTACACGGAGCAAGACACCAAATCTTAGTATCTCTAATCCAAGGGCAACCATAGCGAACCGCAATTCGTTCGCAAAACACGACACACGAAGTGTGGAGTGGAAAGAGGAAAAGGACCCACCGGGCGTGCCAGAATCTGTTTACCGCCGGAAGACGTGAAACGAAACCGCGTAGGTCATCTTCCCTGAGTCTGGGGGTAGATGCTATTTGGTTTTATTCGTCCACCTCTCTGAAGATGCCAAGTTGATTTATGACACCGTGAATTTGAAGTTTAGACGGATGCGGCCAATGTAGCAGACTTCGTTAGATTCCTCCTCATTTGAGGGGTTTTTGATTGTGGGGACACTCTTCCCTACAGGCGCAAGCCCCTACAGTTAATTACGCTACCGCATAGCGGTAACAACTTTCTCCTTCTCCAGATGGTCACTTCGTGTCGTGGGTGTTTGTTTTGTTTTTGGTTTCCCGTGGATTGTTTACGGAGACTAATTTATGTTGTCGCCCGTAGGGCGTGGATTAGTCCAAATCCGTATTATCTTAGATTTGGGTTTGGGTTGGGTTTAAGGATCGTTAATCTCATTTTAGATTAAGATCGACTTAAACATTTGTTGAGGATACGTTAGTCCAATTTTAGATTAAGATCTACTCAACAGGATTTGGGATCATTTAGATCCAAGCCAAAGAGTATTTGGACTCTATCGTTTTAGTTTAGGGACATTGCGGTCCATAAGGTTAAGGACATCATAGTCCATGAGTTTAAGGACCTCACAGTTTAGGTTAAGGACATCATAGTCCATGAGTTTAAGGACCTCACAGTCCAGTTTAAAGACATCATAGTCTGTAGGGTTTGGTTTAGGGATATCACGGTCCATAAGGTTAAGGACATCATAGTCCAAGAGTTTAAGGACCTCACAGTCCAGTTTAAAGACATCATAGTCTGTAAAGGTTAAGGACGTCATAGTCCATGAGTTTAAGGACCTCACGGTCTAGTTTAAAGACATCATAGTCTATGGGGTTTGCTGGTTGTCGGGACCCGTCACCTCTCTGAAGACGTTGAAGAATTACAACGACAAGTATCAGAGGAATGAAGAGATGTACCTTGAACCAATTTTGGTAGGGAGATATGTAGTCCAATTTGGGATTAAGATCAAGGATTTATGAGCACATTGGATCAGTTAATCTGAATTGAGGACTTATGGCCAATTTGGGCTAAGTCCACTCAGGTTTAAAATGTTTAACATTTGTTTTGGGTTGTTGAGCATTTGTTTGGGCTCGGTCCCTTTTCATTTAGCAATGCTGAGCATTGATTTGGGTTCTGACAATGTTTTTTTGTCTTTTGTGGAGCGCTGAGCGCTTTTCATGGCTCTGGGGCTTTATTAAAAGAACTATTTATGTTCGATTACCGCACACGGGAGGAGCACGTGGCGCGCTTGGCGCTGAGCGCCAGAGTCAGAGCGCTGAAGCGCTTCCTTTGAGAGAACGCACGCGTGAGGAGCACGTGGTGCGCTTAGCGCTGAGTGCCAGTCAATGAGTGCAAAGCGCTTCTCGTGAAATAGCGCACACGTGAGGAGCACGTGGTGCGCTTAGCGCTGTGCGCCAGTTAATGAGCGCAGAGCGCTTCTTTAAATTTGGAGCGCTAAGGCTCTGCAGCGCTGTGCGCTAAATTTGGAGCGCTGAGGCGCTTTCTTTTAATTGGAGCGCTAAGGCTCTTTTAAGAAACTCTGCCTTCTGAGAATTAAATTCTCTCTTATAAGAGACTTTGTCTCATGGATTTAAGAACAAAGTTCTTATTTTATAGGAGGTGTTTTCAATCTCTTGTGTTTTTAGGTGAAAGGCTTTGCCTTTATGGATTTGTGATCCTCTGAGAATTGAATTATTCTCCCCCCTTTTTATGATGAGATGTTATGATCTCTTTTGTGAAAGACAGTTTGTCTTATAGATCTATGATCTGGCAAAAGAATTAAGTTCTTTTTCTGATAAGATATTTTGATCTCTTTGTTTTACCTTGAAGAAATCATTCTTCTGCAGAGAGCTTGTTCTTCTCTTTGAACTTTCTCCAAGTTTGGGGGGGGAGGGGGGTTCCTCTCTACGAGACTTAAAGTCTTGGGGCTTTTATATAGGGTAGGCTGATTTGTTGAATCAGTTGAAGAGATCTTTTCTCTAATTGATTTGGGGATTTCCCCACCGTTGGATCTTTGATCCTAGGGCTCCTGTTTTACAGAAGGCAATTTTCTTGTTTTTTAACAAGATTGGGAAATCTTTTTTTCCCTACAGAATTTATTCTGTATTTTGGTGATTTTTAATCACCATTGGATCATTGATCCAACGATGCTCTGATTTTCAGAGCACAATCTTTCCTGTTTGGAAAGATTGCGAGGAATGTTTCCTTAACAGAATTTTATTCTGGTTAATTGATGATTTTTAATCATGTTTGTTGGATCTTTGATCCAAGGGCCGAGAACATTTTGTTCTATCGCTAGCACTCACGTGCTTTGCACGTAGTGCGCTGCTCAGAGTGCAGCGTACTTAGCGCTGGCGCTTACGTGCTTTGCACGTGGTGCGCTGCTTAGAGTGCAACGCTCTCAGCGCTAGCGCTCACGTGCTTTGCACATGGTGCGCTATTTAGAGTGCAGCGCACTTGGCGCTAGCGCTCATGCGCTTTGCACGTGGGTGCTGCTTCAGAGTCTTTGACTCTTAGCGCTGGCTCTGCTATGAAGCAATGCTTCATTTCAAATTTTGAAATTTGAACGGGGATTTGCTCTGATTGGGGGAAACAGTACCAAAACAAAAAATATAAAAGCGGAAGGTATTTATTCCATTAACCAAATTTTATTACATCCCAAAGGAAAAAGTAAAATAAACTAAATAGTTTAATTACATCGAAAAAGAAGCAAGCCCTAAACATGTGGGCAACAAAGAAAACTAGTTAATCCTTCGACGTCAAGTCTGCATAATCTTCGTTAGTTGGCTTCACACCTAGATCCTCATCATAAAACTCATTCTCATCTAACGGACATCCCAAAAAGAGAAAAAAAGAAAGTCCGTCAGCGAGTTATACTCGGGTAGGATTTCCTCATGAGGAAGAAAGAGTATAGAAACGAACATGTGTATATAAAAGTATGATGTATGCATGCCGACATGAAGTAAATGGGTGTAAAGGTTTGAAAAATATAAAATTAAGACATGTTGATAGAGGTATACGTGAACATGAGTATGGTGTATGAGATGTATGTTGTATGAAGGTATGTGGTATGAAGTATAAGTGAAGGTAAAAGTTCGCATTAGTTTGTTAAACAAGGGTCTGGATACTCGCGGTTATTCCGTTGTGGCCACGGAACAACAACTGGGGAAGTGAAATGTACCGTTTCACTTCCCGGGATCATGATCGAGTAGTGGGGGGATCCGAATTCCGCATCTCCTTGCCTAATCAAACTACCCATCCCCGTTATTCGGTGTAAAGGTTTTGACGAATTAGAGTTGGTGCGTATACATCTAGGCATGGAATTTCCACATTGTATGCCATCCACATATTGGATCATTCGCCCTCAAGTAGGGTTAGTATTCGCCCGAATATCGGGTTAGTAGCCATCCACACATTGGACCATTCACCCCTAAATCAGGGTTAGTATTCGCCTGAATATCGGGTTAGTAGTTGTCCACACATTGGACTATTCACCCTGCTTGCATGGATCCTCATATATAAGTATTCCATACCTAGGTCTGCGTATTCTAACCCTAACCGTATCATATGTAATATATGTCATAAGCTTGTTATCAAACAGTTGATCTCATTTAATATGGCCTTCCACAACCACTCATTTTATCTTGTTATCTTTTTAAGTTTGTAAGGTGCTTCATATCATTTTATAGAATGCTTAGTTAATAAAGGAGGATAACTTTTAATGATATCTATTGTTTATAAGAAAACCATGATATTTGGAATATTTATCATTTTGAAACCTATAGTATTTTACTGAGAAAATATCCTTTTAATAAAAGGTTAGGGTATTTATTTGAAAATTATCTTTTAATAAAGTTTTAGATATTCTTTTGAAAAATATAATTTATAAGGGTTATAGTCTTTGTTGAAAATAGCCTTTTAGTAAAGGCCCATGTATTTAGATGAAATTATATCTTTTTTTGGATGGATTAAGGCATTTTATTGTAATTAATAATTTTTATAAACTTATGGTGTTTTAAATTTGAGGCAACATTTTAGAAATACGTCCGTGTTGGCAACCGCTGCATATGGACGGCAGGATTTGTGTCCTTTTCAGAGACGATTGCCTATCAACCACGAGCTATTTATGTAAAACATTACCCTAAAAATTAGGGTATTTTATTATAGGAGATATTTTACAAGAACAACTCCGCGTTGATAACCGTTGCACATGGACGGCAGGATTTGTGTCCTTTTGAGGACCGATTGTCTAGTAACCACGGGGTGATTCAGGTAAAACATTCCCCTATTAGGGTATCTTATTAAAATTTAGTTAATATTCTAAGAAAAATTAATATAAAAATATCCTCTCGAGTGAAAGGGGCTAAGTTGAAAAACCATATCACCGTTATTTAGATTTAGTATTACCCCCTTTCAAAAGGTAAAGGGATTTAACAAAACTAAAGTAGTTGGTGGATAAAAGTGTAAGTAAAAATATATCGTTTTAGTGTAAAACATTTATTCCAAATATCTTATCTCATATGGATGTTTTAAACATATACGACATTTTAATAAACTGAGGGTATTTTGTGGAAGTAATCTATTTCGAGATCATATTGGTAACATGGGTAAGTGGGTGTGCAAAAGGGGTGGATTGATACCCGATGAGTTATAACTTTTAAGCATATCATATTCCATGTAGGATGAGGATGCAATATTCACGCATATAGAGGTAATTAATTAAACCATTTTAAGCATGGGGTCAAATTCTTATCATTAAGAGGTACCTAAATAGACATGCAAAAATATTTTTAACATCATTTTAAAATAAGGTTGGGGATTTGAAACCAAGACTACTAAAGAAAAGAAGGTGACAAACAAGGGGTGAGAGGCGGATCCTACCTTTGGTTAGAGTTAGATGTTGATGAGTCGAAAACGTAGGCTCGTACTAAATCCTGAATAGCTCCGTGCTCCAATTTTTCGTCGATGCTTGAGTGGAACCACAGCGTCGGCGTCGTCGATACGAAGGCGTGGGTATTTTTTTCAGAATTTTTGGAGTTCTGAGGTGTGGAGAAATCAGTGTTTGAAGGTCTCTATTTATAGGGACTTTTCACCAACCATAAAATCCAAAAAATCCGTTAAAATCCTCAAAAAATCGATGCCCAAATGATTGCTGATGATCAGCCACCGCCGCCAGCCTCCCACAGCCGTTGGACCTTGATCCAACGGCTCAGATCACCGCCGCCGCGCGCCGCGTGTCCGCGTGTTGGGATCACGCGTTTTCGCATGGTCCCCACCACATGGGCGCCGCCGGATGATTCTGGGCCGTTGGATATTTGCAACGGTCCAGGTTAAAGGGGATTTAATATTTATTTATTTTATATATATATTTTAAAATCTAACTGTTTATTTAAGAAAATCGAATTTGGGCTTAAAAAAATTGTTTAAAATATCGTAAAATACGAAAAAAAAATATGAGAAAATTTCAGAAAATATATTTTATTGTTACCTTCAGTTTAAAAATAATTTTGGGCTAAAAATAAATAATATAAATAATATATCCATATCTATGGTGTTTGCTAGTTATTATAATTATTTAAAATCTAGTTTATCCTTGAAAATCATTTTACTTACGAAATAGTTATTTTAATTGATAATAAAAATATGTAAATTATTTTAAGGCATTATAAAATTTTATTAAAACATTGTAAGCCCAGAAAAATATTAATAGATTTTAGAAAATTCCTTTAATTATATTTCAATGCTTTGAAAATTACTAACATTACTTTTAAAAATTAAAATCATTAAAACAAAATATTTTTTTTCTATCAACGAAACGGGTAAATAACTACTTGATACTAGAAAATTAAATAAAAGATATTTTATTAGGTATTAGAAAGCACGGTCGTTACAATATACCATCCTTAAAATAATTTCGTTCTCGAAATTTCAGAAGGTAGGTTAAGGAAAATCACCAAGAAAGGATTAATGAGAAAAAAAAATCGGTTTCGTTCTCTCGTCTTGTTACCTCGTTTCTCTATAGATTCGTCTGGGGTTCCTTTCTCTAGTAACTCTAACCTGCTGGACCGTCTTGCCCTCAAAGTCTTCTCCTTCCGATCTTGTATCTCGATTTGTTGCTGCTCATAGGTTACGTCAGTCCCTACTATGATCTCGGAGTGATCCAAAATGTAACTAGGGTCGCCGACATACCTTTTTAACTGCGAAATATGAAAACATTAAGCACACCCTCCAAGAAAAGCAGCAAAAGTAGGCTATACGTAATCCCACAATCTCTTTCCGGGATGTTAATTGGTCAATGAGTCGCGGGCTGCTTTCTATGCTTTTTGTATCGTACTACCACCTCCATCATTTCTATAATCATCTCAATCTTACAAGTTCTCCATCTTCAGGATCGTCCCAATAGATCGCCACTTCTCCTATATAAAACTTGACCCTTCTCGTCTGCTTCATGTGTTCAACCATCTGTGTCCACACGTCCTCCTTACGGTAGTATCTCTATATCTTCAAGATGAATATCACAATTGCCAGTTCTAGATCGAGATAGGATAGTTGCGTTCACGAGTCTTTAGTTATCTTGACGCATATGCAACTATATCGCCGTGGTGATACCTCGCACCACCAAGTCCCTTCCCCGAAAACATCATAGTAGATGTTAAAACTTCCAGGTCTATTGAGTATGGAAAGGATGGGTGCAATAGTTACGATCTACCCTTCTTAGAAAAATTTTATATTTGAAATTTTCAAAGGAGTAGCCACTACTGGGCACGGAAATCAGTAACACTGTCAGGAGTCCTTTTTGTTACACGTGTCGCTCCCGAGAGTTGGTGCATCGCTTGATGCAAGGAAAAGTCTAGGGATGGTCTAGATATAAAGAATCGGAATGTGTAAAATCAGCGGTCGCTTCTGGATATATAGAAAAGTTTGGAAGTTGAAAGAAGGTTATAGGTATTTCTAAACTAATGAAAATGGTATAAGTGAATTGGTGGAAAACTTGAGAGATACAAACATAAAGACAACTTGTTGAAACTACGGAAACTAGAAGAATTATGGTGGGTCTAACTAAGATTTGCATCGAAGGATAAACAAGTATGGTATCGAAAAGGAAAACTGAAAGAGAAAAGAGTACCTAGGCTATCTTGTCCTGTGGCATCAGCCTTCTCGACCGTCATGGTGAAGGTCTGGCGTTTGGCTCCATTCCGCTGGGCTTGCTGAAAAACACGCTCCTGTGATAGCAAGGATGGTCCCTTTGGTGACGCCCCTTGACTGGTTGGTTTAGTGGCGGAAAGTGGCCGGTTCCCCTATTGTGGTGGCCCATAGTTAGCCGGCTTGTTGACGGGGCCTAACTGTCTCCCTCTCTGAGGACAGTCCCCAATAGCATGATCCGGAGACCCGCAGACTATGCAAAGTTTGTTCAAAATACGACAGTCTCTCATGTAGTGTCTGGTTCTACCACAATGGTTGCAGATAACGACTAGTTTTCTTGAGAAGGTTGGCCCTACTGGCCTCTTGAATTGCTTCCCTCCATTGAATTTGGAAGACGATTGTCACGCCCCGCTTCCCAGAGTGCGCTAAGATAGGCACGTGACAGAGCCAACCATGCTACCTGTGGATAGGAAATATCCCTCCACAGTCACATTACGGCTGCAAAGATATCAAGAACAGTAAAATAATAAACAACTATCTAATACATGTCCATGAGCCAGAATAACGAGTCAAGAATAAAATAATGAGGAAGCAAAAAGATCCAATACAATAATAAACTGGAATGTACGTCCCATAATGCGGGCTCACATCAGGAATGAAAATACTGAAAGGAAACTAAACTAAACTAATAACATGTCCTCACTGCTCTGCCTGTTGATCAAAATACTCCTGGACAGCCTGCGATAAAGATAAGGGATCTGGGCCATGCAAAACCCAGACGTCGGTACGTCAAAATATCAATAATTCTAAGCAAGCAGGATGTGATGAAATATGCAGGCATGAAGTATGAACAGTAACAAGTCATCAGTAGCCAGTAAACCGTAACATGAATATAGATCAGTGAACATGATATAAACAGGTGAAGTGCAGTGAGTAGTCTAAACTGTGCTATATGGTTATCTACTCTAAAGTTATTTGAAATCAATTAATGTAATTCTCATCGTAACCCATCGGTCTATGCCCCGTTCATTCCCCATGGGACCACGGTAAAATGATGTAATGGACTGTAAGTCTATGCCCCGTTCATTCCCCGCGAGACCACGGTAAAATGATATAATAGCCCTTTGAGTTACGTTCAGCTACATTCTTGATTTTCCCATACCCCCAAGTTATGTGTGTAAGTCAGGTATTTATAAATCTGAGACTAATGCCAACACAGGATCAAGCAGGAACAGGTTTGTCTGTACAGAAAACAGGATATGTCCATCGGGACAACATGTCAGGATTGTCGGCATTAGAAACAGGATCGGGTAACATGTCAAGTAGTGATATATCAGGTCATGTCAGGTAGTGTGCATATATCAAGTCATGTCAAGTAGTGGTGTATCGGGTATCAAGTCAAGCAGTGGTATATCAGGTCATGACAGGTAGTGTACATGTGTCAAGCGGATGCTCATACTAAAACTGTAGCAAGTACGGATGCACGGTAAAGCATGGATGCACAAATATTTTGTCAGGGCCGGGTTACATCATGACTATGTAAGATGCACAATTATCAAGCATGGTGCACTAATACAACAGTAACATGAAATAATATGGTCTCGGCGTGCAACTAGATATGTAATAAACCGTACGGATACTGACAGATACTATAAAACTGTAAATCAGTAAAATTTGCTGAATATTAAAACACAAGCACTATTATTTATTAAATAGATATTGATATAATAAAATTAACATGGATAACATATTCAAACCGATTAATAACTATAAAAGTGGTATTGATTAACCATGCACAAGAAAGTTCCGTTCAGAAATTCAGCGTCACCCTGATTTGTAAAATAGCTTTAAAATAACAAACTTTATCCAAAAGGGACGTGTATTATACCAAAACAAAGATAATTCAATAAGGTTTTCATTTTTATAAGTTGAAGTATCTCAGGTTGTTCTTACAAAAAGTTATGAACATTCGAAATTGAAAGTTTGCTGCTGGAATTTCCCTGGACAGCAGTTTAGAGATATTTTCATTTGCATTTTACGTTATTTAAACAATTTATTTTGCATATAAATATTTCATAGAGTTATAGTATTCTGAGTTAGCTTCGTAACGAACTAAAGAACGTATACTAATTATTTTTCTATGATTTATAATGAATTTTATAAGGTAAGTTGTACAGTAAATTTCAGATTTGTCGTATCCGCTTTTCAACGACGTTTCATGCGTAAACTATAATATTTTCAGATGTATAACATTATAAAATGCAGATAATAAACTAATTAAAGATAATAATAATAAATATTACGACGATATATATTTTAAATGATATGGATGCAAACGGGTATCACATAATCGTAAAATGATAAACTAACAAGTGCGGAACATATAACTAAGCAATATGAAATGTAACTATTCAATTTGATGCAGTATATGATAGTATAGTATGTAACAAGATAAGTTTTCATGACCTAGATCTGAAATGATATGAATGGATGCAAACGGGATATCGAAAAGTTATAAAACTAAACATGGGGTGCATGATTTTAAATACAGGTATTCCATTTGTTAAAATAGATGCGTCTAAAGTAATGTAGCATGTAATTAAGATTGGTTTGCATGCCCTAGATATGAAATGCACTATACAAATGTAAACGGAACGTCGAAAGGCTGTAATATGAAACATGGGATGCTTGATTTAAAATACAGGTGTGGTATTTATTTAAATAGGTATATAATGAGTTATAAAGCATGTAGCAAGATTAACTTGCCTAGATGAACAGATGTGTACGGAATGTCCTTCGTCGGCGAAATGCCGCGACGCGCGCACGGTACACGGAACGGTTCCAAACAACGCACGAGGGTGATCATGCAAGTCAGGTACGTTCACTGGATCACTCGGATCGTCAGCGGCGAGCACGGCTCCGGCGGTGATCACCGGAATCAAGAAACAAGATCAAGAAAAAGAAAGAAGAAGTAAGAAGAAGAGGCTGTGTATTAAATAAGGAAAGAAAAAAATTAAATAAATAAAATATATAAATATATATATGAGAGGAGAGAAAGAGAGAGAAAGGGGTTGTTAGTTTGTTAGGAAATTAGTTTAGATTTAAATTTAAAAAAAATTTATTAGTTAAATAAATTTTAATTTGTATCGATTTATAAAATTAATATTATATAAATAAAATTTGATATTCTGGTAAATACAAACATAGTCCAAAACATGCCCGGGTCGGGTCTAAAATTCAGTTTTAAAATACGAAAAATATACATGTCGACCAAAATAAAAAATGAATGTCCGGATAACGAAAAATGCATACCCCCAAGAACGGATGCACGCACGTGCGCATAGCCATCCAAACAAGTCCGTTTCACTGAACGGGGCGAGAACAAGATGCGCGGATGCTACCACGGGGCTAGGGGTATCATGCAGGCCATGCAATGTATTTTTAAAATATTTTATGTGATTTAAAATGTTATATTGTAAAAATGCAAATGCCAGATAAAATGCAAGTATTCAAGATGTATAAATTAAAATGAAAGTGCACGAGTCCATGTAACAGGTCAGGATAAATCATAAACTTGAATCAAGACTGGTTTCAAGCATGCGGGTCGGGTCGGATGCAAATACAAATGTCAAATACACTATTCGCATCCAAAACACAATAAATCAGGAAAATACCATAAATAAAGAAATACATGAACTAGAACTGGTATAAATGAACTAGGGTATTACAACGATTCTCCAGAAGACTGTTCTCATGAGTTGTAACATGCTATCTTATCAACTTATCCAGAAAATTGGCTTGTCGATCGCTTAACGCCTGACGAATGGTCATTCTTCCATATACGTTTCTGTAGATCTTCAAAGTTTCGTGCCGCCTCTAAGATTTCATCATAAGTTGATAAGATAGCAGAAGACATGGAGGACTGCGTCTTCAGATTCAACCCTTGTCGGAATCTTTTAGCATATAGTTCCGGGGTTGCCACCAGGTGATGCGCAAACCGACTTAATCTCGCTAACTCCGAAGCGTACTCGTCTACCGACTTATCCCATATGCTCCCTTGTTGGAACTGTATAAACTCTCTTTCCATCTTTAATTGTGCTACGACTGGGAAGTATTGAGTATCGAAACGTTGTTTGAACGTTTCCCAGTCGATGGGCTCTTTCAGTCTACTTTCCTCGGCCTCCCACCATATTCTAGTATTATTCGTGAGTTGTAGTTTGGTAATGTTCATTCACGCGTCCTTCGGAATTTAGGCGGCATCGAGATTGTTGACTGTTCTCTTGAGCCATTCCTCAGCTTCTAAGAGAACTTCCTTCCCCGAAAAAGTCTTAGGGTGGAGTGATCTGAACTACTTCACTCCCGTCGAATCTTGAGGAACTGGGGCTAGTGCCTTTCTTAAAATCTCTGCATGTTGTTGCCTACTTTCTCACAGCTCTTGATGAAGGGCGGCTATCTGCTGCCACTCTTTCTCCAGTATTCCTTGCATCATTTATAACATAGCTGCTTGTTGAGCAGCGGCTTCATTGACTCTATTTCCTCTTCGATTACAGTTATGGTGTCGTCCGGCCATGGTACTCTGAATCAGATGAGATTAGGTTATAAACAGACTGAGTGATGCGACAAGGTAATAACTTGTATAAAAAAACAACAATTAATGCAAGAGGAAAACTAATAAGAAGAAGAGCAAGAAACACAAGAGGGATTTATTTTGCTCGAAACTAAGATTTTATTATCCAACTTCAATTAGGAGAGTACAACTGAAAAGTAAGGACATGCCCCTACTGCTCTACATCGTTTTATTCGGCCAAAAGAAAAAGGAAAAGTCTTATTAATTTCGATCATGGGAGTTCACCAAGTTGTGATAGGCTCTCGCACTAAAAAAGATACGACCATTCCCATATTTTCTTGCGGGGAGAACTGCCTGAGTTTCTTCGGCCTCGAGTTCCTCCTTACTCGAAGCTTTGTCCTTCGACTCATTCTCAACAGAAGCTTCGTTCTTTGATTTCCCCTTTATAGGGTCTTCTTCTTCTGCAGGATCCTCCCCATCAGGATTATATTCCATATGATTCTCTTCCGTTGCAGGAGCCTCTTTTTCTGGCCCCTCCTCTATATGCTCCTCTTCCATGGGATCTTCTTATTCATCTTTAGAGCCATTGGCCATCATAAGCTTCAGAGTTGTAGCATAGACATCTTCGTCTTCTGAGTCGCTGTTAGAAATAACCACCTGAGAGTCTACGACTTCGTCTTCTGAATACCCAAATGTAGCTTCAAAAGTAATATCTGACATGTCATCCTCGTCGGAAAGATTTGCCATGACCTAAAAAGAAGGCCATGGTCAGTATACAGAATGTCAAGGAAAAGGACAAGGAACATGGGAAAAGTTTGAAATCGATATAGAGAGATGAGATTCACAAATATAATAAGTCAGTTAATGGTTTCATTTTAGTACATCGAGGACCTACATGGGCCACCACTAAAACCTGTCATGTCCGGCTTCCCAAAAGAAGGTGAAAGGTGACGTGGCAAGGTCCGCAACCTAACTGTATTGAAGGTGGTCTATGCAATACAGTTACGTTGCGGACCATGCAGAAGAAGAGTAGTAGGGGAATGTCTTTACTTTTCAGTTGTACTCTCCTTATTGAAATTGGATAATAAAATCTTAGTTTCGAGCGAAAATCTCTCTTGTGTCTCTTGCTCTTCTTCTTATTAGTTTTCCTCTTACATTAATTATTGTTCTTTCATGCAAGTCATTATCTTGTCTCACCCTTCAGTCTGTATATAACCTAACCTATTCTGATTCAGATCATCATGGCCGGACGACACCCTAACCGAAACAGAAGAGGAAATGGAGTCAATGAAGCCGCTGCTCAACAACCGGCTATGCTACAAATGATGCAAGGACTACTGGAGCAGCAGCAGCACCAGACAGCTGCCCTTCATCAAGAGCTGCGAGAAAGCAGGCAGCAACAAGCGGAAGTCTTAAGGAAAGCACTAGCCCCCGTTCCTCAAGGTGCAGCAAGAGTGAAACTATTTAGATCACTTCACCCTAAAACCTTTTCAGGAAAAGAAACTCCTTTAGAAGCTGAAGAATAGCTTAAAGGAACGGTCGAAGATCTCAGTGCCGCTCAAATTCCGAAGGATGCGTGGGTAAATATCGCTAAACTACAATTTACGGATAATGCCAAAATACGGTGGGAGGCATGATTGAGTAGTAAGAGAATCCGAGTTCCGCATCTCCTTGCCTAATCAAACTACCCATCTCCGTTATTCGGTGTAAAGGTTTTTACGAATTAGAGTTAGTGCGTATACATCTAGGCATGGAATTTCCATATTGTATGTCATCCACATATTAGATCATTCACTCTCAAGTAGGGTTGGTATTTGCCTGAATATCGGGTTAGTAGCCATCCACACATTGGACCATTTACCCCCAAAGTAGGGTTAGTATTCGCCCGAATATCGGGTTAGTAGTTGTCCACATATTGGACTGTTCACCCTCCTTGCAGAGATCCTCATATATAAGTATTCCATACCTAGATCCGCGCATTTTAACCCTAACCGTATCATGTGTCATGTATGTTATAAACTTGTAATCAAACAGTTGATCTTATTTAATATGGCCTTCCATAACCACACATTTTATCTTGTTATCTTTTTAAGTTTTTAAGGTGCTTCATATCATTTTATAGAATGTTTAGTTAATAAAGTAGGATAACGTTTAATGATATTTACTGTTTATAAGAAAACCATGATATTTGGAATATTTATCATTTGAAACCTATAGTATTTTACTGAGAAAATATCCTTTTAATAAAAGGTTAGGGTATTTATTTGAAAATTATCTTTTAATAAAGTTTTAGATATTCTTTTGAAAAATATCATTTACAAGGGTTATAGTCTTTATTGAAAATAGCCTTTTAGTAAATGCCCAAGTATTTAGATGAAATTATATCTTTTTTTTTGGGGTGGGCATTTTATTGTAATTAATAATTTTTATAAACTTATGGTGTTTTAAATTTGAGGTAACATTTTAGAAATACGTCCGCGTTAACAACCGCTGCACATGGACGGCATGATTTGTGTCCTTTTCAAGGAAGATTGTCTAGTAACCACGGGGTGATTCAGGTAAAACATTCCCCTATTAGGGTATCTTATTAAACTTTAGTTAATATGCTAAGAAAAATTAATATAAAAATATCCTCTCGAGTGAAAGGGGCTAAGTTGAAAAACCATATCACCGTTATTTAGATTTAGTATTACCCACTTTCAAAAGCTAAATATACTTAACAAAACTAAAGTAGTTGATGGATAAAAGTGTAAGTAAAAATATATCGTTTTAGTGTCTAAAACATTTATTCCAAATATCTTATCTCATATGAATATTTTAAACATATACGACATTTTAATAAACTGAGGGTATTTTGTGGAAGTACCTATTTCGAGATCATATTGGTAACATAGGTAAGTGGGTATAAAAAAGGGTGGATTGATACCCGATGAGTTATAACTTTTAAGCATATCATATTCCATGTAGGATGAGGATGCAATATTCACGCATATAGAGGTAATTAATTAAACCATTTTAAGCACGGGGTCAAATTCTTATCATTAAGAGGTACCTAAATAGACATGCAGAAATATTTTTAACATCATTTTAAAATAAGGTTGGGCATTTGAAACTAAGACCACTAAAGAAAAGAAGGTGACAGACAAGAGGTGAGAGGAGGATCTTACCTTTGGTTAGAGTTGGATGTCGATGAGTCGAAAACGTAGGCTCGTAATAAATCCTCAATAGCTCCGCACTTAGATTTTTCCTCGATACTTGGGTGGAACTACAGCGTCGGCGTTGTCAATACGAAGGCGTGGGTATTTTTTTCAGAAATTTTGGAGTTCTGAGGTGTGAGAAATCAGTGTTTGAAGGTCTTTATTTATAGGGTCTTTTCACCAACCATAAAATCCAAAAAATCCGTTAAAATCCTCAAAAAATCCGTGCCCAAATGATTGATGATGATCAGCCCCCGCCGCCGCTGCCAGCCTCCCACAGCCTTTGGATCTTGATCCAACGGCTCAGATCTCCGCCGCCGTGCGCCATGCGTCCGTGTGTGGGGATCACGCGTTTTCGCATGGTCCCCACCACGCGGGGCCGCCGGATGATTCTGGGTCGTTGGATCTTTGCATCCAACGGTCCAGGTTAAAGGGGATTTAATATTTATTTATTTTATATATTTTTTTAAAAATCTAACTGTTTATTTAAGAAAATCGAATTTGGGCTTAAAAAATTGTTAAAAATATCGTAAAATACGGTAAAAATATGAGATAATTCCAGAAAATATATTTTATTGTTACCTTCAGTTTAAAAATAACTTTGGGCTAAAACTAAATAATATATCTATATCTATGGTGTTTGCTAGTTATTATAATTATTTAAAATCTAGTTTATCCTTGAAAATCCTTTTACTTACGAAATAATTATTTTAATTGATAATAAAAATATGTAAATTATTTGAAGGCATTATAAAATTTTATTAAAACATTGTAAGCCCAGAAAAATATAAATAGATTTTAGAAAATTCCTTTAATTATATTTCAATGCTTTGAAAATTACTAACATTACTTCTAAAAATTAAAATCATTAAAAAAAATTTCTATCAACGAAACGCTTAAATAACTACTTGATACTAGAAAATTGAATAAAAGATATTTTATTAGGTATTAGAAAACACGATCGTTAAAATATCAGCATTCAGTAAACATGTATAGCATAGATTAAGATTATTTTACTCCAAAAAAATAACTACTATCAAACCATTGCTCATGTGAAACCCTATGTCCAGTCTCATCAACACTTTAAGGACCTTAACATGTAAATATTGGATAGGATTGACAGCCTATGCTTAAGATTCCACATTAACTAAAAAGGGTGATAACTAATCTTTAAAATAAGGGTTATAACTGTTGCTACAGGAGGAATCCAATGCTTGGAAAAAATAAATAGCAATGAAAAGAATTTGAGTAACAACATAATACAAGTGAAGAAAGAGTCTAAGTTTTTATTGCCTCTACTTACGGAAGAATTAGATAAGATACAAAGAATACCTCTACACTTGCAATGAAGTTTCTAAGTGGTTATTAAAGGATGAAAGATATGGGGGTGGAATGACTCAGAGTTTCTAAGTGGTTACTAGCGTGACTACTTAATAATTGAAATCCATTCTAGTGTACATCTTCATCCATGACACTCGTAGAAGAGAGAACTATATATTGTATGTTGCAGGAGTTAGAAGGAGAAAACGGCTCGTAGGAACATGCACTTTCCCCCTCTCAGAGCTGCATTCAATATAACAATAAGACAATTTAGCATCGAGTTCTTTACTGTTATTGTATAACATTTAATTGATGTTATATGGTGTAGCTGTAAATTTATAATTTTGTAACAGTAATCCAGTATTTATATAGTGTTTGTGTATTATTGCAATTTTTTTTAAAAATATTTCAGTTGAAAATCACTCAATTTTGATGATTGATTACCAACTTTTTTCAAAAATAACTTTCTATCAAGAACAAATTTCTGCCCAAAAGAACCCAAAATTGAGATGGATACACATGAAATTCCAAAAACAAAGTTTAAAAGACTTAGTTGATAGCAAAAATCCCAAAGTACAAAGTAAATCCGAAAGAAAAGTGTGATCTAGGGTTTAAAATTAGGGAAATACCTCAATTCTTCTCTGGATCTCAGTTGCCGTGTCGTTCTGGGTTCGATGAACGATTTTTCTTCAAAGGAGAAGGATTTTTCTTCAAAGGAGAAGGATTTTTCTCTGGATCTGAGCTCCCATTGTCGATGAAGGATTTTTCTTCCAAGGAGAACGATCTCAGCTGCCGTGTCGATGTTGGGTTAAGTTTGGGCTTTCTTTTTCTTTAAAAAAGATCCGGTCTTATTTTGGGGAAGGGATAGGAGTAATAAGGTCATTTCACAAGGGATTTAACGCCAAGAGGGTTCTGGATAATGATGCCAACTATAGGGGGTTTTGTCTAACAGTAGAACTACAGGAGGTTTCCGGATAATACCCCAAACTACTGGGGGGTCTCTGTCAAATAACCCTTTAAATTATTTACATCTCTAAATACACCAAAATAATTAAAATAAAAAAATACTAATTTAAAAATCCATTTTGTAAATACAAATTTTAAAGGTGAAAATTTGTTAAAAAAACAGCTGTCTTGTAGACATTATTCTGACATGCAACAATTGAGCACGGTTCACAATAGGCAGTGAGAAATAATTAGTTGAAATTGAACATATAACAATTAGCTTGATTAATGATATAAGTAACTTAAATGACCAATGAGCTATAGGTCAGCTGGGATGGCACTTTCCCTTTTGGGAAGAGTTGGGAAGAGTGTGAACCCCAGAAATCCCGAGAGGGGAAGTGGCAACAAATAAATGCTCTCGAGACAAATTCATGGGTCCCCTATGCGTTCGGATGTGTTGTGTGTGTTGTATGCATAGGTTAAGGTTAGGGCTTACGGACCACTGCGCGCACACAAAAAAAAAGCAACTTAAATGGCTCCATTTAATTTGTTCAACAAGTGCAACGGAATTTGATAGCAACTCAGTATCTAGCATCCAATGTCGTAATAAGAACATAAAAGTTGCCTCCTTTCGATTTTCTATAAAAAAAACTCCAGTCTTGGTGCAACGCAACTTAAAACTTCAGACATAAATTTGAAGCTGAAATCTTTGCTGAATATTTACTTTGAACCCACTCAAAACCTTTTGCAATTCGCACTGTCACAATAGACTATCACGATAATACCAATGGCTGCAGAAAACAACACGATGATACCAATGGTTGCGGAAAACGTGACCACAACACAAATTTTATTACGATGGTTACATAATACAAAAAAATCTGAAAATTATTTCTGCGGACATAAAAAAATCAGTAATATAGAACTACAGTGAGCAGATTTCAAAAGTTCTACAAGCAAAACATAGTGCTGAAGAGATCATGCATCTTTGTGACGAGCTTTGAGGGTTGAGTTGATATCGGTAGGCATAAAGGCGGCGGCGATGGCTTCTCTTGGATTTTGTTCTTCTTCTTCCGTCGCAATTGGAAAAAATGCTGCATGACTTCGGAGCACTCGGTTGTGAGAATTCCTCGCCTTATTGTTATCGTTGGATGAAATGGATGTACAGGGCCAGTTATTTGGTTTGAAGGGTCAAAAGTGCTGCTGCTGCTACTTGCATCTCCACTAGGAGGAAATAGCCTGTGAAAATAATAGTATTCAGTGATCTGAAATGCAATAATGCAAGTATTATTAGGACAACGTCAGGGCTTTGTACAAGAGGTGCCATGCACAAATTTAATTAGAAGGATGACATTGAACAAACACAATAAAACGCGTCCTGCAATTTGTCAGTTAAGGCAAACAAAGAATAACACTCTGATTGTGTTAATTTCCAAAATATTATGCACCATCCGATTATGCTGTCGTCACTGCATGAAAAGGTTCAGTCTTATCAGACCGCACTCTGATTATCCTAATTTCCAGGATATTATGCACCATCCAGATATGAGGTGTTGTCACTAAGCTTAGGTTTTATTGGAACAACCGCTCAAACCTAGCAATACAAGTAAGCATAAGCCTATATGGAACCTGATCCCTGATAACCAGGGCAGATTCTAATAAGGTTCGGCGAGATTCTCGCGCCTGCTGCTGCGTGCCACCACCGCTATATAAACCCCCATCACAGAGGGGTCAAGTAAGCCATTTTTTTTTACTCTTTTAAGCCGTTACTCTGCTCGGATCTCATCACTAACTTGAGCGTCGGAGGGTCCTTGGTGGTACCAAACCACTCTGGAACTTCTTTGCAGGTACTCGGCACCAAACTCCTCACTCCATTTCTTCATCCAAAACCCATTGAGACCCACACGCAACTGGAGATAATCAACAAAATCCATCGCGAGATCAACGGAAGACAACATCTAACGGAGACCCGAAAAGGAGCTCCATCAGGAATACATGTGGAATCAAAGCAACTTGCATAGATGAAATGCCAGTATATCATGTTCGGTCTTATACACATGATCACAACAAGCAGCAATCTAACAAAACGAACTGCAGATTCGATTAATTATGACTAGACTACTGTAATTGAATGATGTCAAAATTAACAAAATCGATGAAAAAGTATATATTTAACATCAAGGTTGTAAAACATGTATGCCACACATGACGCATAAAAGGTTTAAACACTGATTAGTTGTTTTACATGGATTACGCAGCCGTGAAGTTTTTGATATAAATATAAATTCTATACACATGTATCAAAATATTTATGAAAATACAAATGTACAAAAACAATTAGGCATAATTACAGCCCAATATAATACAAAACCTAAGAATAAACTACATCATCAAAAGACAGCCGCGGCCAACTTATTACTGCTAATTCTTATAGTAAACATCAAAATTTAAGCCAAGCAACCCCAAAACCCCTCAAAATCTAGAAACCCAAAACCCCTCAAACATGCTAAAATGTTATCTTATTAAACTAAAATAAGTATACAATTGAAATGCATAAGAAAGACAGAAATATCCATAATAGAACAATAGAGAATAAAGATTAGAAAGAAAAATCACCATGAATTTTTTTGGAGAAAACCCCCTACTTTGAGAACTTACCACAAAAAGTAGAGATCTAGTGAAGAACTCACCAAATAAACTTTGAGAACGATAAAGAGTGGAGATTAGTCAGAATTTGGCCGGATTTTCGTCGGGTTTTCACAAAATTGAAGCTCGTGAGAAGTGTTTGTTGTCTGAGTTACTGGCCGCGTGTGAAAGAACACGACATTTTTATGAGGGGTCTCGAGTTAAGGTGTGTTATTGGTTTGTTATAATGGGTAGGGTCGGATCGGGTGTGACCGTACATGATTGGATTTGAATCCGAATCATACTAAATTCCAAACCCACAAACCAAATTTTACATGGGTGATTAATGGGCCTGTGGGTGATTAAAGCCCGCAAAAAGGTTTAAATGCTATTATGCTTTTCAACCACATAACGGAGTGAATTTCCCGTTGCACTTGCGATGTGTGTCCACAAACCTTTATGCAAGCAATTAATCGTCCGTATAACCGTTTTTTACAACATTGTTTAGCATGCCAAGAATGTTATGTATAAATACAACATATTTTTTCTAAGTACATCAGGAAACAAGACTTAATACATATATTATCCCTGTGAACTTCACAATCTTCATCTTCATCACTAATTATCCTAATTTAAAAAAAATTATGGATTAAAATGTTGGGCGATTAAGAAATAACATGACAAAAAAAATGAGTGACTGAAATGAAAATGTTAAAATGAATGAGTGGTACATACTAAAGGAAAGAATAAGAAATGAGTGTATTCATAACAAGTTGGAGCTCATTCCTATAGATGATAAGATGAGAGAACCGGTTGAGATGATTTGGGCATATAGAACGGAAAATAATAAATGCCCCAATTAAAAGAAATGACAAAAGTGTAGTTAACGGTGCAACTAGGATTAGATGTGGATCTAGAAAAACATGAATTGAGACAATTAAGAATAATATGTTAATTGTTAATTTAACCACAAAGACGGCCCTCATCAAAGCACAATGGAAATGGATAATATAGCTGGTTCCAAATTTTTGGAAAAAGGCTGGTTATTGTTGTGTCCTTGTTATAACAATTTGCTACCCTCTTATAGAACTTGAACCCATTTAGGACATCCAAAGACAAGAAAACGGTTGGAAAAATTGTTATTTTCCTTTTAAAACCGAAATTAATTATATTACTTATTAAAAACAAAAAAATAACAGGTCTAATTAATAGCATAGCAAATTTATATCAATTATAAATAATAATAAAATGAATAAGAAAATGTGAGCCTGTGGTGAAATCAAGAAACTGCCTTAAAAAGTTAATGCTACCTTTCGTTCAGGCAACCAAAGCAACAACCTTCTTGCGATACAAAAACTTTTAGAAATTCAATCTTAGTGGTGCACAAACCGTCCGAAACCAATATTCGATCGAGAAACTTCAGCTTCATACAACGTATTATAATAAATTGGAACTAGAGAAAAATAAAAAGTTATTTCCATGAGAAGGGGAAGGAATTTGTTGTGCGGAAATGAGAAAAGATTAGTCCTTTCATAAAAGATTTTTGTAGCCCAAAATTAAATAGATGATTAATAGCAGTTTATGAATTTTGTAATCTTCTCTTTAATTTTATAATAAATTAAAATATAACCCATTTTATTTACCATGAAATATTCAATATATGGGTACACGTTAGTTTGATAATTTAATCCTTAAATAATGTGTAATCGCAGGAGTACTTGATAACCATGTCATCTCTACACAAATGGAAAAAAGAAAAAAATTCCAACGGTTTTGAAAGTTATTATGCTCAATATAGCAAGTTATGATCGGGATCCGTACCCGTGGTCGTTGTAGAATGACCATTTTGCCCTCAGGGGGAGGGCAGTGGTGTAAGAGCCGGAGTACATGGGAGGAGGGAGAGAGAGCGGGGATTTGCTTACCGGCGAGTACATGGGTGGTTGTCTTCACTATATTAATCCTTAAATATAGTGAAGACAACCACCTAAAATCTTCATTCTAAGATGGTCTAAATCCTATAAGATCATTAACAATAAGCACCCAAATAATATTTTTAAACAAACATTATTAAAGGAGACTAATTCGTGGCTAAAAAAAACCTCAACAGTTATAACAATAAAAAATCCTCTAAGATCTTTATTTATTTTTTGATATTTTATTAATTTAAGCACATGCTTGTCGACTTTTTGCATATGCAATGCACGCATGTTAGCAGGAGAATTTGAAAAGACTTTTTGTTAAGTTAATTGACTTTTATAGACATTTTAGTTAAGATGATAAATATATCCATATCAAGCCTTTATTTGAGCACATGTGTACATTGCACACATTTTGAATTCAAATAAAATATTCAAAAAATTGAGAGAAATCATTAGGACGTGAATTCGAATAAAATATTCAAATAAAATGGAGAAAAATCATTAATCCTAAGATAATCTATAAGTCATGATTCTTTTGATGAGAATATCCTATGAAATCAATAATCGGAAAGCCTAAAAAATATCCTTAAACAAAAAATACTTAAGAGAATCTTTACCATTAACTGAAAATTCAACATACAAATACAGATCCATTTTTAACAATATACTTCTTCAAATAAAAATAGTTAATAAATTATTAGCAAAAGTAAATTAACAATATACAAATTATATGAGTAAGAAATTCTTTTATTTTTTGATATTTTATTAATTTAATCAGGTGCATCCCACGTGTCAAAGCACTAGTTTGGGGAGATGATGGAAACGATTCATGAAAATTTTATTTGAAACTAACAGAATAATTTGTTTGAATCTATTCATGAAAACTAATACTTTGTTACAATTTGGGAAAACAATATATCACGATATCTCAACGAATTTAGCAATAGATGGTCAATGTAGAGACTAATCCAGTCAAACAACAATCAAAACATATCATAAAATTGGTCCAAATCCCCCGTCTTTTGCAGGTGTTCAAAAAAAAATAAAAAAAAATCCTTTGGAAATCCTCTCTTTCTCTCTCCACCATTTAACTGCTTAAAGGATTGCTATTTAAGGTCTTGGGGTTAAAACCCATTTGCATCAGGGTATATATATTAATCAAAAAAACCTTGAAACCACTTGACCTGGTATAATCTACCATTTTCAGCAAAGAATCTCTTCATGGAAAATGGCCAAAATAATGTTGATTTAAGCAGGCGATTTGAAGACTGTGATATGGAATGGCTCTCTCTCGGTATTTCTCT
The DNA here is from genome assembly GCA_030015575.1 of Agapanthus africanus. Taxonomy (NCBI): domain Eukaryota; kingdom Viridiplantae; phylum Streptophyta; class Magnoliopsida; order Asparagales; family Amaryllidaceae; genus Agapanthus; species Agapanthus africanus. Next base: position 17,205,197 of record JASDDO010000014.1, read on the forward strand.
ATCGCCTCCCTCGGTCCCTCCTCCTCCTCCTCCTACAGATATCGTACATCCTACATTGCCGTGGGCCACTGATCGTCCCGCAACGATCCACAAGCTTGAATACCTCGTCGCCAATGACCTCACTAAGATCGAAGGCAATGTCCAATGCAGGAGGTGCGAGCGAAATGCCCACATCTCCTTCGACTTGCTGGCCAAATTCCAGGAGGTGAGGAGTTGTGTGTCGAGCATGTATGGCGTGATGCACGACAGGGCGCTGGAAAAATGGATGAACCCTACCTTCACCGATTGCATGTCGTGCGGTCAGTCCAACTGCATGAAGCCGGTGGTCGCGGAGCAGAAGGAGAATATCAACTGGCTCTTCCTGTTTCTTGGCCAGACGCTTGGATGTTGCACGCTCGACTAACTCAAGTATTTCTGGAGGCATAACAAGATTCATCGGACCGGAGCAAAAAATCGGGTTTTGTTCTCTTGCTACATCACCATATGCAAGCAGCTTGATCCTGCTTTATCGCATACTCTAATACAAACCTAGGTGATCATGTCTAGCTTGTGTTATTGAATATTTTGGATACAAGGGTTTTCACTTGTTTTGTCTTAATTTATGTTCTTTGCGGTAATTTACAGATGCTGCCGATGCCTTAATTAATTTTAGGATCCTATTTCTATTATGCATCGTTCTTACCTTGGATCATCTATTTTACTTGTTGAAGCTATTACTAATGTATCCTATTACTCAGTGGTTTCATAGATTGCTCTAATATTTATTCAAACATCGGGGGAAAAAATGAAATGAAAGAAAAACAGAAAGACAAATTAAGAATAGGAGATATGTATCGCTCTTACAATTAATTAAAATTAAATATTCAGAAAAACAAGAGAACCCATTAAACCTAAGATGGTCGGCATCAACAACTTACAACTTTTTACACGTGTGATACATGTGTGTAAATATTGACATCACATACAAAATATTTGAAATGATTATTGAAATTTGTTTTAATTAAGATAATAGATTTGTTAGAGTTTTAGTTAAGATTAGATAGATTTCAACATCAAATCAAATCTGTATTGCAATACACACATGCATAGTACGGGCAACGTAATCTCGGCAGCTGCAGTTGCAGCAGCTTTAACATCAGCTTTCAACACTAAAATGTGACTTCATCATAAAATTAGTTTTGCTGCTAATCAAAATCATCAGACCAGCAACCACTGCAGCATCGATGAGAACAAATGTTTACTTTAAATAAATCGTCCTTTAGCAGGGGAGAGAGAAAGAGAGAGAGAAAGAGAGAGGCATGGGTCCCGCACCGAGTGAAGGAGAGATGGGATTGGCTTGTGGGGTTTGGAAAATTTGTTTGAAAAATTTACAAAAGATTTAATATACTAACTTCGATTAGCTGGGAAAGGAGGAAAGGATTTCTACTGTAACAGAAAAAATATTTTCTTCTGCTAGCCTACCAAAAATCTTTAGGTGAAGAAATATGTTAGATAAAATTTAAAAATATTTAAATAATTCGAATTTGGCGGGATACAAAATAATTCAGAATTGCGCCCGGGTCGGGTCCAAAATTTTGAATTTGAAATATGAAAATTATTAGCAACTTCCAAAAATTGAAATGAAGGATTTTGTAACAGAAATGTATACCCCCAAGAACGGACGCACGTACGTGCGCGTAGCCATCCAAACGCGCCCGTTTCACTGAACGGGACGAGAACGGACGAGAACACGATGCAAGGACGCTACCACAGGGTCCGGGGGTTAGGGGTTCCATGCAGGCCATGTCATGTATTTTTAAATTATTTTAAATGACTTAAATTGTTATATGCAGAAATATGTAATGTCGGGGTACTCTACAATTAAGGAACAACAAGCTCAAGCAAGCGGGTCGAATATAAAGTAACTACCATTCGCAACCACAAAGTAAATGAATTAAACACCACAAACCACACATACGGCAATAGAAATTGGTATAACAGAACTCGGTTGTTACAGGCGACATGAGAAGTTAGATGTTTACATACCACAAATACAAGGGTCACATCATCGCTAGCAGCAGTATCGTAATCTCGCATTTGAACAACTTTTGGGGAACTATATGACAGGCCTGGAAGATCAATCAAAACATTTAGAACCCGGGTAACAATGACAAATAAACTGGTATGAAAAAACAAGAAAATAGGCTTACCTATTCTTCGTGAATTAACAGGGAAATGACGAGTTGCAGGGTTTTTAATTACGTTGAGAAGTTTCTCACGTTTTCCAGCGGTTGTAATGCTCAAATTTTGAAGCAGCTGCACTGGGGGGATAGGTGGAATTGCAGGTGTCAATAGAGAGCAAAAGTTTCATGCATAACAAATGTGATAATCCCTTAGCTGAATAACATATAGGAGGCTATCTTGCAACTCACACATGAGCCCACAAAATCGCTTGAATGTTCGTATGCCGTGGCATACGAACGTATGGTTTAACTTCAAAAAGCACTCATTTTCCGTTCTAAAATATAGACCCTGCAGCCTCCCTGCTTTTGTTAAGGGACCATCCAATATTGCAAGAAGGGCCCTAAAATCATTAAAAGAAAGTCATAATTGCATACCACACAAAATAAGGCCAATCTATGAATACGGTGTACTGGCTACCGCATATCATTATAGATATAGGTTTTGCATACAAACCGCACTAAGTAATCACTATAGTATATACATTGTATAGTAGAAAATGCATACCGCTATAGATTTTTATTCTGCAGTATTACATGCAAGCCGATACTGAGAAATCCTTATGGAAAAAACTGCATATCACTATGTATTTATATTCTGCATACAACCAATATCAAGTAATCAACTTCATTTGACAATCGGAAACTAGAATGAAACGGTTTTTTGAGTGTTACTTGTACAAAAGAACTTCCCATTCTAGCAAGAAGCAAAATTTTCTAAACAGTTAACAGCAAATATAGATTTCAAACTACGAAAATAATTAGAAACTCCACCAACCTGGTGTATGATATCAGGCCTATAATCAGCAGGATTACGATTCTGCTTCTTCAGGAAGTGGGCATGATCATCCGAGTTCAAAATTTGGGAAGTCTGATCAACAACAAAAAGTGGGGAAAGGCCAAAGACACATGAATAATCACATAGGAGCATAATAACAATACAACAAAAGGATGTGTTGCAAACAGCTTTGAAACGAAATGTAGTAATTAACAACGAATAAGTTGACATTTTGGGTATCCCAAATGGCATGTGTTAGCTTTTATACAGCCAAAACAAAATTATATAACCACCATTTGTCACAGCATAATGACTTCGTAAGTATATGTGCAAGGAAACAAATCGATATCAAAGATAGGAATGTGCTCGCTTATCGGACGCTTTAAAAATTCCCCCTGCCGAGGATAGACTAGAGTTTATTAATTGTGAGGATCCTAATCTTCGGCAGCCGCAGACAAAACTGCCGTTAATTACCCTCGCTCCGAAATGAGCAAACCTCCAATTAAAAGGTCATGCGAATCACGCGAACTCAATGTAGGATGTGGGTGTTTTGAAATAAATGCAGACATGTTTATTTCATTTTTATTTTTGTCCATTTATTTACTTTCTATTTTTACTTTTTTATTATTATTTATTTTATTCAATTTTACTTGATTTCACGTTTTCATGCATTTATTATTATTATTATTATTATTATTATTATTATTATTATTATTATTATTTTGGAGAAAAGAGGCTCTAGGAGTCTTTTTGCGTTGGGTAGGGCAAAAAGTGTGTCCACCATATTATTCGACGATCGACACCTTCCAACTTGATCTCCATTCTCGAATTTGTCGATATACCAAATTTCATATGATTACAATACAATTCCACCGTTAATTTAGCAATGTAAAAAATTCTATTGTCGATAAACCGTTAATTTCGCACCCATTAAATCAACGGTGAAAAGGTGTTGGAGTCACATGAAATTTGGTGCATCACATGTCAGACGATGAAGATCAAGATGGCCGGTGCCGATCATCGAATAAAATAGTGAAGGACATGATTTGTACCGCCACCTAACGCAAAAAGCCTCCTAGGGCATCTTTCCTCCATTATTCTCTTTATATATATATATATATATATATATATATATATAACAAAAGTTTTTTTAAAAAAAGAAAGGACCTCTGGATGGGCCCGAAGAAGGCAAGGGCCTCCCCTTTGAAAAAAGAGGGGCCATGGAGGCGGGAGCCTCCCTGATGGGGGTCCCCAAAATGGCTCCAGCTACACATTTTTTATTTTTTTTAAATATACAAGCATGTCTCTAACTTTAACCAGGTCACTTAATTTTGCAAACGAGGCTAAGTGCGGATTTCGACGGAATTTTGGTAGCGTACCGGCTTGATTCGTCGATTTATCGCGTGTAAAGGTGAAGTACGAAAACTTCGTACCCACCAAAACAAGAAATGCGGAACGAAATCTGCATTCCAAAGGAAAATACGGACCGAAATCCGCATTCCCGGGAGTTTTCCTAAGGGAAAAGTTCGAAAATTTTCCCTTTGATGGATCACCCTCCATTTCCGATTGGGTCCCAAAAGAAAATAAAATTTTCACGAATCATCAATTCTCTGGATTTAGATATAGAAATAAAAAAATCTTTTTTTAATTCTCTCTTAAGATCTTGAAGGAAACATAAGAAGGCAAAATCTTTCTTTTTTGGAAGTTTAATGGGAGATTGGCAGAGGATGGATTCCCTCACTTTTTTTGGAAGGGTTTGGGATCAAATATATATTTTCCTTTGGAAACAAAGGAGAAGAAACGAAGAGCTCTCTTTAAATTTTTTGCATGGATCTTGAGATCAAAAATATTTTGTGTAAAGAAAGAAAAAAGAGCTTTATAAAAAAATTTAGGGGATGAAGGACTTGCGAAAGAGAAGCAGAGAAAGAAAAAAAGATGACGGCTCCAAACCTTGGAGTTTTAGCAGAGAATAATTGTCTTTTATTTCGTCATGGGATTGGATTTTTATAGCCTTTACATTTTACACTTGGGTCCCTTAGGCTTTACAATTTCAGCTTTTTACCCCTCCTATGTCCATATGCTTATTTATTTTTGCACATAAGCAATGGGTTTTACAATTATTTGGCCTTCCGCCCATTTCACTTGCATTTATTACCAAAAATTACATTAAATTTATTTTTTACATAATTTTTTTCTTCTTCGATGGCCGGCCGGCTCTGCTTGGGCTTGAGGCGATTTGGGCGTGGGTCCGGTTGCTTCGGGTCGGGCCCAGGTCAGTCGGACTCGGGTCCACTTGAGCGTTGACTTTGACTTTTTGACCTGATTTTAATTTTGGCAAATGGGGTGTAAATTCTGACCCAACAAAGTGCCTCCATCAATAAATGTTCACATGGAGATCGATGCCTGACTTGGTTCGTGTGCATAAAATTGATGGATCTTTCACGGATCTGATTTTCAGGATGCTTGACTTGATTCCCTTTTAGCACATGGAGATCGATGCCTGACTTGGTTCAGGTCGATGCTTCGCTTGGTTCCCCTTTTGCGACACAGAGAACGATACTTGGCTTGGTTTTCTTTTTGCGACATAGAGGTCGGTGCTTGTCTTGGTTCCCTTTTTACGTCATAAAGGTTGATTCTTGACTTAGTTCCCTTTTTGCGACAAAAGGTCGATGCTTGGCTTGGTTCTCTTTTTGCGATATAGAGGTCGATGCTTTACTTGGTTTAATGCCTGCTTAGACGGAGAAACTTGGTTTAACGTCTACTAAGATGGACGATCATAGTTTAACGTCTACTTAGACGTTAAACCAAGCAAAGCATCGATCTCCATGTTGCAAAAAGAGAACCAAGCAAAGTGTCAACCTCTGTGTCGCAAAAAGGAAATCAAGTCAAGAATCGACCTCTATGTTGCAAAAAGGGAACCAAACAAAGCTTCGACCTCTATGTCGCAAAAAGGGAACCAAGCCAAGCATCAACTCTGTCGCAAAAAAAATCCGTAGAGTATTTTTCGCCACCTTATTTAGATAGGAATGTGTTCGCTTATCGGACACTGTACAGATTCCCCCTGCCGAGGGTAGGCTGGGATTTATTGATTATAGGGATCCTAATCTCCGACAGCCGCGGTCGAAATTGCTGTTAATTACCCCTCGTTCCGAAGCGAGCAAACCTCCAATTAAAAGGTCTTGCAAATCATGCGAACTCAATGTGGGATGTGGGTGTTTTGAAATAAATGCAGATATGTTTATTTCATTTTTATTTTTGTCCATTTATTTACTTTCTATTTTTACCTTTTTATTATTTATTTTAGTCTATTTTACTTAATTTCATGAATTTTTCTACTTTATTATTATTGTTGTTATTATTATTATATATAAATATTAACAAAAGAAAATTTTTTTTTTAAAAGAAAGGACTCTAGGATGATACCTGGAGAAGGCAAGGACCTCCCCTTTGAGAAAAGGGGGACCATGGCGGAGGCTTCATGGAGGTGGGAGCCTCCCCGATGGGGAAGGCTCCATGTAGGCGGGAGGCCATCTAATTATGGGAGGTCCCCGAAGTGGCTCCAGTCACATTTTTTTATTTTTTTATTTTATAAATGAATATGAATGCGTGTCTCTATTTTAATCACATCACTTAATTTTGCAAACAAGGTCAAGTACACGCGGATTTCGACGGAATTTTGGCGGCGTAATCGCTAGATTTGCCTATTTATCGCGTGTAAAGATGAAGTACGGAAAACTCCGCACCCACCAAAAAAGGAAATACGGACCGAAATCCTTATTCCAAAGGGAAATACGGACCAAAATCCGCATTCCCAAGAGTTTTCCTAAGGGAAAAACCCGAAGACTTTTCCTAAGGGAAAAACCCGAAGACTTTCCTTTTGATGAGGGTCACTCTCCTTCAATTCTAATTGGTCCCAAAAGAAAATAAATTTTTCGCGAATCGTCAATGCTCTGGATTTAGATATAGAAATAAAAAAATATCTTTTTTTATTTGCTCTCAAGATCTTGAAGGAGACCGAAGAAGGCAAATCTTTTTTTTAGGTTTAATATGAGATTGGCAGAGGATGGATTTTCTCTCTTTTTTTGTATGGTTTTGAGATCAAATATATTTTTTCCTTTAGGAATGGAGGAGAAAAAATGAAGAGATCTCTTTTTAAATTTTTTGTATGGATCTTGAGATCAAAAATATTTTGTGTAAAGAAAGAAAAAGAGAGCTTTATAAAAAAATTTAAAGGATGAAGGGCCTACGAAAGAGAAGCAGAGAAAGAAGAAAAGATGACGGCTTCAAACCCTAAAATTTTAGCAGAGAATAATTGTCCTTTATTTATCACGGGATTGACTTTTTACAACCTTTACACTTCACACTTGGGCCCTTTGGGCTTTACAATTTCAACTTTTTATCCCTGCCGTGCTCATTTTCATTATTCATCCTAATTTTTAAAAAAATTATGGATTAGAATGTTGGGTGATTAAGAAATAACATGACCAAAAAATGAGAGTGGCTGAAATGAAAATGTTACAATGAATGAGTGGTACACACTAAAAGATAGAATAAGAAATACGTGTATCCGTAACAAGTTGGAGCTCATTCCTATAAACGATAAGCTGAGAGAGCCGGTTGAGATGGTTTGGGCATATAGAACGGGAAACAATAAATGCCCCAGTTAGAAGAAATGGCAAAAGTGTAGTTAACGGTGCAACTAGGGTTAGATGTGGATCTAGAAAAACATGAATTGAGACGATTAAGAATAATATGTTAATTGTTAATTTAACCATAAAGATGGGCCTTATCCAAGAACAATGGAAACTGATAATATAGCCGGTTCTAAATTTTTGGGAAAAGGTTGTTTATTGTTGTATCCTCGTTATAACAATTTACTGCTCTCTTATAGAACTTGAACCCATTTAGGACATCAAAAGACAAGAAAACGGTTGGAAAAATTGTTATTTTCCTTTTAAAGCCGAAATTAATTATATTACTTATTAAAAACAAAAAATAAATAATTTATACGATGAGCTTTACAACCGCAGGTATAATTAATAGCATAGCAAATTTATATCAATTATAAATAATAATAAAATGAATAAGAAAATGCCAGCGTATGGTTAAATTGAGAAGTTGCCTTAAAAAGTTAATGCTACCTTTTCTTTAGGCAACCAAAGCAACAACCTTCTCGCGATACAAAAATTTTTAGAAATTCAATCTTAGTGGTGCACAAACAATCTGAAACCAAGAATCGATCGAGAAACTTTAGCTTCATACAGCGTATTATAATAAATTGGAACTAGAGAAAAACAAAAGGTTGTTTTCTTGAGAAGGGGAAGGAATTTGTAGTGGTGAAATGAGAAAAGAATTAGGCCTTTTATAAAAGATTTTCGTAGTACAAAATTAAATTGATGATTAATAACAATCTATGAATTTTGTAATCTTCTCTTTATTTTATAATAAATTAAAATATAACTCATTTTACTTGCCATGAAATACTCAATATATGGGTACACATTGGTTTGATAATTTAATCCTGAAATAATGTGTAATCGCAAAAGCACTTGACAACCATGTCATCTCTACACAAATGAAAACATAATAATTTTTCTAAAAGTTTTGAAACTTATTATGCTCAATATAGCAATTTTATCTATATACTTTACTCTTTGACTTGTTAGTATTTAGTTAATTCCATATTATGCCCACTGTTATTTTAGCAATTTACATATTTTTACATTGCTATTTTAACTATGTTCCATGCGAAAATTTTCTATTAAATAATTTTAATGTCTATTGTTAGTGATCGAAATTAAAACTAGAACTCCACGAAACAATATCGCTTTATGCATGTGAGAATAGAATTATATTATGTACATTATGTGCTGCATCTCCTAAATGGAGAGACGTTATAAAATGCAAGATGAAAGTTGAAATAAAATATATGCAAACACATGCATGCATTTAGAATGGATAAATGGCATTTGCTATGTGCCATAGTATATATACGCATACGATGATCCGAGACTTTACAAAGCTTACTAAAAGATCCATCTTGGAGGGCAATGTTAGATTTATTTTCAGAAAAAGGCTTATGGCATGGTATGGCCATTATACGCTCCGAGAATATCATTAAAAGGTCTATTCCTAGATTTCTCGATTGGGTGTGGGATCAAGCCCGAAAAAAATCATCTACAGTGGTAACCAATCCGAGACTTTACAAAGCTTACTAAAAGATCCATCTTGGAGGGCAATGTTAGATTTATTTTCAGAAAAAGGCTTATGGCATGGTATGGCCATTATACGCTCCGAGAATATCATTAAAAGGTCTATTCCTAGATTTCTCGATTGGGTGTGGGGTCAAGCCCGAAAAAAATCATCTACAGTGGTAACCAATCTATCATAATACCGAGTTGTTCCAGCAAAGGTTCAATATGGTAGAAATAAGTCGGATGGGTGATTCTCCTTGAGCACTGACCCATAAAGTTATACTCCAATTAGTAGCACTTGATGCATCAACTTGTTAGTATGTTGCTAATGATCCTATATCCTATGATAATAGTGCCCGTATGGTATGAGTACTATTGCCAGTCTTAAATATTTTTGGAGGACTAACATATAAGAGAAAAATCGTCAAGGTTCGTGATTAAGAGACTTATGGTTGTTCCCTAGTAACTCTCATAATATGGTAGTGAGATCATGGCCATTACAGCTCCAACCAGCTCATCCAATGCTCAGGACACACTATGTGTGCTTTTGTTAATATCTGGTTCAAGGAGCCCGATTCAAAGACCGGTTCATTAAGTCGTTGGGGTTGCAACAAATGCCACTAAACTTGGGTTGAAAGCTACTTATTCTGAATTCATAGTATAAGCTTCACATATCGTATATTATATATTTTTTAATTAAAAATACATTTTAATGGGTTACTGGAAAAGTTAATTAAAACAATGTTCTATTTTGTGGAGAGTTTACATAGTTGTCAATTATGATTACACAAATTAATATGGATTAAATCACCAAATTAATGTGTACTCATTCATTGAGTAGGTTTCATGACAATTAAAATGGGTGTTTGTATTTTTATTTATTATGAAATTAGGATGAGGTTTTACAGAATTCAAATTAAATTTTAATCATCTATGTAAACTTTGGCTATGAAAATCTCATATAAATGGACTAGTTCTCTTTTTATTTCTACAATAAAAATTCCTTCCCTTTCAAAAAAACTATTCTTATTTCTCTACTTTCTATTTATTATAATAAAATTGTGTGCAGCTCAAGTTTCTCGATCGGATCATAGTCTAAGCTGGTTCATGCACCACTTAGAGCTGGATTTTTAGGTGACTTAGTACCGCTAAAAGGTTGTTACTTTGGTATCTTGCATGAAAAATGCATCAACTTCTCTAGAGCAGACTTCCTCGCCTAAACCATTGGCTAACATTTTTTTTTCTATTTATTATTTATTTATTATTGATATTATGTTTGCTACCTAGCAATTGTAAAGTTCGTCACATAAATTTTTTTATAAACCTTTTGTTTCTTGATTAATAAGTAATATAATTAATTTTGATTTTTAAAAACTAGCAAATTTTCCAACAAAAATAGATACTTCTTGCTTTTGGAAACTTTAGATACCATATAGGCTTACTCCCCAAAAACATAGGCTTATGGCAAACAACTACCAAATTCTTTGAAAATTACAAGATACTACAGAAACTTGTAAAATTAATAAACAATAAACTACTAAACTTGTTTAGTAAATGTTCAATAAACTACCAAATTTATTTCGCAAATATATTATAAACTACCAAACTTTTTTTACTAAACATTCAATAAGCTACCAAATAGTTTAAGAAAGTTTAAGCATGTTTGTAGACTTCGGTAGTTTTATGTAATTTTCAAAGAATTTGGTAGTTACTTGTCACACCTATAAGTGTTTCGTAGTTTTTGAGAATTAAGCCTATAGCCTACTATATAATCATAATTATAGAAGGCATAGCAGAAATAAATACCGCAAGCCGCCAACTCCGTAGAAAGTTAAAAGCTTGACGAATGCAAATCATTTCAGCATGTGCGGTAGAATCTCTCAATTCCTCCACTCTGAACAAAATAAAAAACCATAAGCATCATTAGCTTTGTACTTTACATTAAAAAATCACTCAAAAAAAGAACCCGACGCAAATAAAACTCACAGATTGCAGCCACGAGCAATTATCTACTCATTCTGCATCAAAACCGCGCCAACTGGCACCTCCCATGTATCTGCAGCCTTCTGAGCTTCCAACAAAGCTTCCCTCATAAAGAACTCATCGATCTTCCCATGCTCGCTATCACGCTTATATGCTTCTTCCCATTCATCAATTTGTTCTGTCAAGACTTGTTTACTCCTCTGAAGCTTCCTCCTCTTCAGTTCCCCATCCCCAGGCAGTTTCTCTACTTCAGTAATCTCATCCGGCCTTGGAAATCCAATACCAGGCATCTGAGCACTTCCAATCTCAGGTATTGAAGGGGGAGCCGTTACCGATGATGAAGCTTGTTCTCCACTAGAAAGAACAAATTTTCGTCCCTTTTCATTTCCAATTCCAGTTAAGGAAGTTGAAATTGTGCCCTTTTCACCTTCACTCCACTCTATTTCTTCTCTTCCCTTAGTGCCCACTGAAGTTGAAACATGGAATTGTATGGTAGGCCTTTTTGAAGGCACCGTTTCTTTTGGTGATCTGGCCTTTTCCTTCTTCTCGGCTTCATCATTGTCCTCGTTTGGCTCTTGACCAGAAAACCAAGCCTCGCTGCTTATAGATTCGTTTGACGAACTTCTCGTCCCTGATTTATGAGTTGAGTTATGACTTCCGGCTCTGTGACCAATCTTCAGTATATCTGCAATGTAAGCCCATAGAGACCTGTGAGATCTCCTAGCGACCACATTTTCGGTAATTACCGGTGAAGCTTTGGAATCGACAACTTAACATTTGAAGGATCCTCTTTAGTTTCTTCAACTTGGGTGGTTCTTGGGAAGACATGGCTCGAACTTCCCACATCCCATCAGGAGGCCCTTTCATTCTAGATCGAGATGAAGGTTGCCCGTCGCTTTCTTCTATATTCTGCTCTTTGTAGCCGACCTCCACCATAACTTCAGAACTATCTGAAGCTAAAGTTTCTCTCCTTACTTTATAGACAAACTCTCCCACATATGTTGCAGATGATTCATCTACTCTACTAGCTGACTCCATTGCATCATTCTTTACTTGGTATATAGAGCTTGAATCATCATGTAAACTTCCACTGACGCCAATTCTTGTTTGAGTTGATTGAGAACTCAAATTGGATCCCGTCTTGCACTCAGTATATCTATCAAGCTCAGGTGTTCTAGTGAGCTTACGGGTCATGCTCCTCATGGACATAATCATCGATATTCTCCTCTTCAACCCTGCTCCTTCGACCGGAAACCTCCCTTCTCGAAATTGAGGGCCTTTCACTACTATTCTTCCCTTGAGACCCCACTTTCTTTCTTGATCTGTCATAGATAAGTTCCTCCTCTGTTGCTTCATGGGTCGAATCCCTCCAAGACGTATCAATCTCCTCTTCTTCTGTAAATCTCCGATCAAAACCCTACTTGTTTGTCTCGTTATCATCTTTGTACCTCTGAATTTCGCGAACCACTTTCTCTTTCACATCGACTCTGCCGAACCCATGATCTTTTTTACGAACTCCTCTCAAAGATTCACCAACAGCGCTTCCTCTTTCTCTCAACTCCACTATCTTCACAGTCACCCAAAAAAGCCGAATTCTTTTTCGAACCGTAATTCACTCTTGCTTGACGACCCAAATCCCTACAATAAGCAGCATTCACCTCCTCTCTAATTCTCCGATCGAGACCCTTCCTTTTCCTCTCATTCCTACCAAAATCTTCTCTTTTCTTGGAATCACCCGAAAAGTCCGAACTTTTCACCGAATCGTATCTCGACCTCGCACAATCTCTCCTCTCTCCACTCCAAGATCCCTCCTTTCTTGAAGATTTTTTCGAGCCCCCATCATCATCATCGCAACACTTACACCTGCATCTACAACTATCCTCGCCCTCGGCCAACAGCCCAACCACGTCATCGAACCTCCCGTCGCAAACCCTAACCCTAAAGGTTCTCCTAGGTAACAGGAAGACGCTAGAGGGCTCCAATTGGAAGAAGCGAGGGTGGCGCCTCAAGAGGCAGCCATGGCAGAGGAATCTAGAGTTTCGAGGGACAGCGTAGAGCGAAGAAGAAGAAGAAGAAGAATGGGAGCAGGGGACGCAATATCTAGGGCAGGATCGGGATCGGTACCCGTGGTCGTTGTAGAATGACCATTTTGCCCTCAGGGCGAGGGCAGTGGTGTAAGAGCCGGAGTACATGGGAGGAGGGAGGGAGAGCGGGGATTTGCTTACCGGCGAGCATCCAACGGTGAGGTTACCGCCTGAGCTGCGGTGCGGTCAGCACCCTGAGAGCTTACGGAACTTTCAAGCTTGAGTGAGAGAGATGATGAGAACTCGGATCATATGGGCCGCCGAGATGTAGGCCCAAAAATTCAACATTCTTTTTGGGCCTTCAATATTTTCTGCTTTAGTGTTAATTAAAATGAAATACGATATTTGTTGCAAAGAGAGAGAGAGAAGGCGAAGGACATCTTAAAGATTTTTCTAAACGAGCCTATTATGTGTTGTTGAGTATGATTTAGAAAGCCATGCCTTAACAACTAATTTTATATATGGGATCAGATCATAATCCTTATCTTATATTTAGATGTTTCTTTGAAAGCTAATACGTGGCAAAAAAAAATATAGTGAATATTGTTAATATGTTAATATAGTGAAGACAGCCACCTAAAATCTTCATTCTAAGATGGTCTAAATCCGATAAGATCATTAACAATAAGCACCCAAATAATATTTTTAAACAAACATTATTAAAGGAGACTAATTCGTGGCTAAAAAAAACCTCAACAGTTATAACAATAAAATATCCTATAAGATCTTTATTTATTTTTTGATATTTTATTAATTTAAACAAATGCCCGACTTTTTCATATGCAATGCACATATGTTAGCAGGAGAATTTGAAATGACTTTTTGTTAAGATAATTGACTTTTATAGACATTTTAGTTAAGATGATAAATATATCCATATCAAGCCTTTATTTGAGCACATGTGTACATTGCACACACTTTGAATTTAAACAAAATATTCAAAAAATTAAGAGAAATCATTAGGACATGAATTCGAATAAAATATTCAAATAAAATGGAGAAAAATCATTAATCCTAAGATAATCTATAAGTCATGATTCTTTTGATGAGAATATCCTATGAAATCAATAATCGGAAAGCCTAAAAAATATCCTTAAACAAAAAATACTTAAGAGAATCTTTACCGTTAACTGAAAATTCAACATACAAATCTAGATCCATTTTTAACAATATACTTCTTCAAATAAAAATAGTTAATAAATTATTAGCAAAAGTAAATTAACGATTCATGAAAATTTTATTTGAAACTAACACAATAATTTGTTTGAATCTATTCATGAAAAATAATACTTTGATACAATTTGGGAAAACAATATATCAGGGTATCTCAACGAATTTAGCAATAGGTAGTCAATGTAGAGACCAATCTAGTCAAACAACAATCAAAACATATCATGAAATTGGTCCAAATCCCCCGTCTTTTGCAGGTGTTCAAAAAAAAAAATCCTTTGGAAATCCTCTCTTTATCTTTCTCCACCATTTAACTGCTTAAAGGATTGATATTTAAGGTTTTGGGGTTAAAACCCATTTGCATCAGGGTTTATATATTAATCAAAAAAACCTTGAAACCACTTGACCTCGTATAATCTACCATTTTCAGCAAAGAATCTCTTCATGGAAAATGGCCAAAATAATGTTGATTTAAGCATGCGATTTGAAGACTGTGATATGGAATGGCTCTCTCTCGGTATTTCTCTATCGCCTCCCTCGGTCCCTCCTCCTCCTCCTCCTCCTACAGATATCGTACATCCTACATTTCCGTGGGCCACTGATCGTCCCGCAACCATCCACAAGCTTGAATACCTCGTCGCCAATGACCTCACTAAGATCGAAGGCAATGTCCAATGCAGGAAGTGCGAGCGAAATGCCCACATCTCCTTCAACTTGCTGGCCAAATTCCAGGAGGTGAGGAGTTCTGTGTTGAGCATGTATGGCGTGATGCACGACAGGGCGCTGGACAAATGGATGGACCCTACCTTCACCGATTGCATGTCGTGCGGTCAGTCCAACTGCATGAAGCCGGTGGTCGCGGAGCAGAAGGAGAATATCAACTGGCTCTTCCTGTTTCTTGGCCAGATGCTTGGATGTTGCACGCTCGACCAACTCAAGTATTTCTGCAGGCATAACAAGATTCATCGGACCGGAGCAAAAAATCGGGTTTTGTTCTCTTGCTACATCACCATATGCAAGCAGCTTGATCCTGCTTTATCGCATACTCTAATACAAACCTAGGTGATCATGTCTAGCTTGTGTTATTGAATATTTTGGATACAAGGGTTTTCACTTGTTTTGTCTTAATTTATGTTCTTTGTGGTAATTTACAGATGCTGCCGATGCCTTAATTAATTTTAGGATCCTATTTCTATTTTGCATCGTTCTTACCTTGGATCATCTATTTTACTTGTTGAAGCTATTACTAATGTATCCTATTACTCTTAATCCATCAGGGGTTTCAAAGATTGCTCTAATATTTATTCAAACATCGGTGGAAAAAATGAAATGAAAGAAAAGATAGAAAGACAAATTAAGAATAGGAGATATGTATCGCTCTTATAATTAATTAAAACTAAATGTTCAAAAAAACAAGAAAACCCATTAAACCTAAGCTGGTCGATACCAACAGCTTACAACTTTTTGCACGTGTGATACATGTATGTAAATATTGACATCACATAGAAAATATATGAAATGATGATTGAAATTTGTGTTAATTAAGATAATAGATTTGTTAGAGTTTTAGTTAAGATTAGATATAATCAACATCAAATCAAATCTGTATTGCAATACACACATGCATAGTACGGGCAGTATTGCAATACACACATGCATAATACGGGCAGTATTGCAATACACACATGCATAATACGGGCAGTATTGCAATACACACATGCAACGTAATCTCGGCAGCTGCAGTTGCAGCAGCTTTAACATCAGCTTTCAACACTAAAATGTGACTTCATCATAAAATTAGTTTTGCTGCTAATCAAAATCATCAGACCCGCAACCACTGCAGCATCGATGAGAACAAATGTTTACTTTAAATAAATCTCTAATTTGCTACAACAAGAAGACACATGAATATCACCAAGCACAAATTAGACAAGCACCAGGCATGGAAGTGCCATAAACTAAATAATAACTCTAAAAATTTTACACATGATTTAAAAGAGTTTCAGTGCTTCCTCTCTCGCTCCAGTATTCTCCAACAGTAGCAATCTCAAAATCCGATAAAACTTCCGCAGTAATAAACAATTCGGTACATGAACAAGTTCTGGGTCAATGGAGATAAACCAATGGAGTTTAATTTAGATTATCTTCCATTTCTGCTCCAAAGCATTACAGATCCTTCCTAAGCAGCAAGCTGCACTCAGCGGGTAATTGGAAACTGCACGAAAAGAAAGATCAACGGGAATTATATTAGCCTGACCATTATTTTTCTTCACATTTTTATAGTTCACACAACAATTGAACTTGTACAAAATAAAGGATAAATTACATAAATTCCATCAAACTATTTGAGTTTTTTCTCTGAGAACATTTACCTTTAAAACGATACAAAACCACCACTGTGGTGCCACGGCTGGTGTTTATTGCAAATTTTGGGTGCTGTTTCATGTAACTTTAATACACTTTTTAAGCTTTAAGGGCGCTTCATGTAATTTTTTTAACTGCGTTCTACCATAAAAATGGAAAAGTTCAAGGGTGTTCAAAGTAATTTTCCCTAAATTATATTGTTATATCAAAGAATTTGTAGAAAGGATTCAAGGAACTCTGTATATAACTCAAAATTAGCCAATTGAATAACAAAGAAACGGACACAAAATTTTATCAACACATCTCATGCATTCATATTAAAGACTTGGCAATTGATCGATTAATCATTCAAATTCCTTGCATCTATTGTTTTCTGAATTCTGATTAATATATCTTTTTAAACTCTTTTTATGCAAATGGGAATTGAACCCAGGCCTCTTACTCAAGAAGCTTTGCTAGTCGCCACTATACCATAGGAGTGCTTCCTTCTGATTAAGTACGACGTGTCATATAATATCAATGAAGACAATATCTATATTCAGACCCTTATCAAAGGAGTGACAATGTTGACCACCTCGAAGAACCGATCCGCCATAATAGGTTTCAGATCATAAACCTCAACACCCAACAAACCCTTAAATAGACAAGCTGAGCTTGGTCATCTGCTAGCCCTTCATCCCGCCTTGACTCCAAACAAATTATTTTGGTTATTATTTTTATTGTTATTCTGTGAAGTTAAGTTATCGCCTAGTCCTATCCATTCAGTTCAACTTTGTTGGCAGATGAGGCATTGTGTTAGCAAGGTTCACTTTTCTATAACAAACTGGATGTCTTGTAGTACCAATGTTGCGAATTAAACATAAAATTAATGTGCATGGTAGTTGCGGTATATCTGCACCTGTACACAAGTATATGCAACACCGCGAAAAGGGTTTTAGCATTGACATTGGCACATAATCTCATACTCCGTATTACAGTATCTTAGACCAGAAAATGCAATGAGTGATTCACTGCAATCTCTATACACGCCTGCAGCAATTTATCACCACACAACTGTCCTACCTTCCAAAGTTATTGTTAATATGGAAAAACAAATGTACCATCAGATGGTTTTGAAAATGTACTTGTTATGATTGACTTGTTGTAAACTTGTAATGATCTTATTGACTTTGGCACACATGATTGAGAATGAACAACTTATAGAAACATTGTTAAGTGAAGTTTTATTCCGTTAAGAAACTTCATATTTCTGCCAAGACATATTACAGCAGTTGGCGAATGTTTGATTTTATAGCTGCTGTTATGCATGAAGATTTACTAGATATGCATAAATGTAAATACCAATCAGCTTAAATCAGTGGATGTCAACATCAAGAGGCATTAGAAGTGGGGAAAAGGCTTAAAGAATTAAGAATGTGAATTATAACAGTTAAAGAAATTGGTAAAACGAACAAAACTAAAGCATATATTAACCTTATCAAATACAAAGCAATATGACAAATTCTATGTCAATATAGCTTTTACAAAAATTAAGAATGTGTATCATATAACCAAGATCTAAACTCATTTTCTTGCTTGGTCTGCGCCAGTACGTCTTGTTACAGATTTAGCACATGAAATCTGTTTAATCCCAAGAAAAACTTACTTGATATAAAGTCATCCGTATAATCATTACTGATTTTTCCATGTGCCATGGCTCCCACCTGAATAAACGGAAGACATATATAATGATATGGATGTTCAATATTTATAGGGGCGACATGAGAAGTTAGATGTTTACATACCACAAATACAAGGGTCACATCATCGCTAGCAGCAGTAACGTAATCTCGCATTTGAACAACTTTTGGGGAACTATATGACAGGCCTGGAAGATCAATCAAAACATTTAGAACCCGGGCAACAATGACAAATAAACTGGTAAGAAAAAACAAGAAAATAAGCTTACCTATTCTTCGTGGATTAACAGGGAAATGACGAGTTGCAGGGTTTTTAATTACGTTGAGAAGTTTCTCACGTTTTCCAGCGGTTGTAATGCTCAAATTTTGAAGCAGATGCACTGGGGGGATAGGTGGAATTGCAGGTGTCAATAGAGAGCAAAAGTTTCATGCATAACAAATGTGATAATCCCTTAGCTGAATAACATATAGGAGGCTATCTTGCAACTCACACATGAGCCCACAAAATCGCTTGAATGTTCGTGGCATACGAACGTATGGTTTAACTTCTAAAAGCACTCCTTTTTCCGTTCTAAAATATAGAGCCTGCAGCCTCCCTGCTTTTGTTAAGGGACTATCCAATATTGCAAGAAGGGCCTAAAATCATTAAAAGAAAGTCGTAATTGCATACCACACAAAATAAGGCCAATCTATGAATACGGTGTACTGGCTACCGCATATCACTATAGATATAGGTTTTGCATACAAACCGCACTAAGTAATCACTATAGTATATACATTGTATAGTAGAAAATGCATACCGCTATAGATTTTTATTCTGCAGTATTACATGCAAGCCGATACTGAGAAATCCTTATGGAAAAAACTGCATATCACTATGTATTTATATTCTGCATACAACCAATATCAAGTAATCAACTTCATTTGACAATCGGAAACTAGAAAGAAACGGTTTTTTGAGTGTTACTTGTACAAAAGAACTTCCCATTCTAGCAAGAAGCAAAATTTTCTAAACAGTTAACAGCAAATATAGATTTAAAACTACGAAAATAATTAGAAACTCCACCAACCTGGTGTATGATATCAGGCCTATAATCAGCAGGATTACGATTCTGCTTCTTCAGGAAGTGGGCATGATCATCCGAGTTCAAAATTTGGATAGTCTGATCAACAACAAAAAGTGGGGAAAGGCCAAAGACACATGAATAATCACATGGCAGCATAATAACAATACAACAAAAGGATTCGAGTGTTGCAAACAGCTTTGAAACGAAATGTAGTAATTAACAACGAATAAGTTGACATTTTGGGTATCCCAAATGGCATGTGTTAGCTTTTATACAGCCAAAACAAAATTATATAACAACCATTTGTCACAGCATAATGACTTCGTAAGTATGTGTGCAAGGAAACAAATCGATATCAAAGATAGAAATGTGCTCGCTTATCGGACGCTTTAACAATTCCCCCTGCCGAGAATAGACTAGAGTTTATTAATTGTGAGGATCCTAATCTTCGGCAGCCGCAGACGAAACTGCCGTTAATTACCCTCGCTCCGAAATGAGCAAACCTCCAATTAAAAGGTCATGCGAATCACGCGAACTCAATGTAGGATGTGGGTGTTTTGAAATAAATGCAGACATGTTTATTTCATTTTTATTTTTGTCCATTTATTTACTTTCTATTTTTACTTTTTTATTAGTATTTATTTTATTCAATTTTACTTGATTTCACGTTTTCATGCATTTATTATTATTATTATTATTATTTTGGAGAAAAGAAGCTCTAGGAGTCTTTTTGCGTTAGGTGGCGGCAAAAAGTGTGTCCACCATTTTATTCGACGATCGACACCTTCCAACTTAATCTCCATTCTCGAATTTGTCGATACACCAAATTTCATATGATTACAATACAATTTCACCGTTAATTTAGCAATGTAAAAAATTCTATTGTCGATACACCGTTAATTTCGCATCCATTAAATCAACGGTGAAAAGGTGCTAGAGTCACATGAAATTTGGTATATCACATGTCGGACGATGAAGATCAAGATGGCCGGTGCCGATCGTCGAATAAAATAGTGAAGGGCATGATTTGTACCGCCACCTAACGCAAAAAGCCTCCTAGGGCATCTTTCCTCCATTATTCTCTTTATATATATATATATAATATATATATATATATATATATATATATAACAAAGGAATTTTTTTTAAAAAGAAAGGACCTCTGGATGGGCCCGAAGAAGGCAAGGGCCTCCCCTTTGATAAAAGAGAGGCCATGGAGGCGGGAGCCTCCCTGATAGGGTCCCCGAAATGGCTCCAGCTACACATTTTTTATTTTTTTTAATATACAAACATGTCTCTAACTTTAAACAGGTCACTTAATTTTGCAAACAAGGCTAAGTGCGGATTTCGACGGAATTTTGGTAGCGTACCTGCTTGATTCGTCGATTTATCGCGTGTAAAGGTGAAGTACGAAAAACTCCGTACCCACCAAAAAAAGAAATGCGGACCGAAATCTGCATTCCAAAGGAAAATACGGACCGAAATCCGCATTCCCGGGAGTTTTCCTAAGGGAAAAGTTCGAAAATGTTCCCTTTGATAGATCGCCCTCCATTTCCGATTGGGTCCCAAAAAAAAAAAATTTCACGAATCATCAATGCTCTGGATTTAGATATAGAAATAAAAAAAAATCTTTTTTTAATTTTCTCTCAAGATCTTGAAGGAAACATAAGAAGGCAAAATCTTTCTTTTTTGGAAGTTTAGTGGGAGATTGGCAGAGGATGGATTCCCACACTCTTTTTGGAAGGGTTTGGGATCAAATATATATTTTCCTTTAGAAACAAAGGAGAAGAAACGAAGAGCTCTCTTTAAATTTTTTGTATGGATCTTGAGATCAAAAATATCTTGTGTAAAGAAAGAAAAAAGAGCTTTATCAAAAAAATTTAGGGGATGAAGGACTTGCGAAAGAGAAGCAGAGAAAGAAAAAAAGACGACAGCTTCAAACCTTGGAGTTTTAGCATAGAATAATTTTTTTTTTTATTTCGTCATGGGATTGGATTTTTATAGCCTTTACATTTTATACTTGGGCCACTTAGGCTTTACAATTTCAACTTTTTACCCTTCCTATGTTCATATGCTTATTTATTTTTGCACATAAGCAATGGGTTTTACAATTATTTGGCCTTCCGCCCATTTCACTTACATTTATTACCAAAAATTACATTAAATTTATTTTTTTCATAATTTTTTTCTTCTTCGTTGGCCGGCCGGCTCTGCTTGGGCTTGAGGCGATTTGGGCGTGGGCCCGGTTGCTTCGGGCCCAGGTCAGTCGGACTCGGATCCACTTGAGCGTTGACTTTGACTTTTTGACCTGATTTTAATTTTGGCAAATGGGGTGTAAATTCTGACCCAACAAAGTGCTTCCATCAATAAATGTTCACCACATATATGGGTCGTGTACATGAAATTGATGGATCTTTCACGGATCTGATTTTCAGAATGCTTGACTTGATTCCCTTTTAGCACATAGAGATCGATGCCTGACTTGGTTCAGGTCGATGCTTCGCTTGGTTCCCCTTTTGCGACACAGAGATCGATACTTGGCTTGGTTTTCTTTTTCCGACATAGAGGTCGGTGGTTGTCTTGGTTCCCTTTTTACGTCATAAAGGTTGATTCTCGACTTAGTTCCCTTTTTGGACAAAAGGTCGATGATTGACTTGGTTCTCTTTTTGCGATATAGAGGTCGATGCTTTACTTGGTTTAATGCCTGCTCAGACGGAGAAACTTGGTTTAACGTCTACTAAGATGGACGATCATAGTTTAACGTCTACTTAGACGTTAAACCAAGCAAAGCATTGATCTCCATGTCGCAAAAAGAGAACCAAGCAAAGTATCAACCTCTGTGTTGAAAAAAGGAAATCAAGTCAAGAATCGACCTCTATGTTGCACCCAAGTATCAACCTCTATGTCGCAAAAAAAAACCATAGAGTATTTTTCGCTACCTTATTTAGATAGGAATGTGTTCGCTTATCGGACACTGTACAGATTCACCCTGCCGAGGTTAGGCTGGGATTTATTGATTGTAGGATCCTAATCTCCGACAGCCGCGGACGAAACTGCTGTTAATTACCCCTCGTTCCGAAGCGAGCAAGCCTCCAATTAAAAGGTCTTGCAAATCATGCGAACTCAATGTGGGATGTGGGTGTTTTGAAATAAATGCAGATATGTTTATTTCATTTTTATTTTTGTCCATTTATTTACTTTCTATTTTTACCTTTTTATTATTTATTTTAGTCTATTTTACTTAATTTGTTTTCATGAATTTATCTACTTTATTATTATTGTTATTATTATTATATAAATATTAACAAAAGAAATTTTTTTTTTAAAAAAAAAGAAAAGACTCTAGGATGGGACCTGAAGAAGGCAAGGACCTCCCCTTTGAGAAAAGGGGGACCATGGCGGAGGCTTCAAGGAGGTGGGAGCCTCCTCGATGGGGAAGGCTCCATGGAGGCGGGAGGCCATCTAATTATGGGAGGTCCCTGAAGTGGCCCCAGTCACACATTTTTTTATTTTTTTATTTTATAAATGAATATGAATGTGTGTCTCTAATTTTAATCACATCACTTAATTTTGCAAACAAGGCCAAGTACACGCGGATTTCGACGGAATTTTGGCGGCGTAATCGCTAGATTTGCCTATTTATCGCGTGTAAAGATGAAGTACGGAAAACTCCGCACCCACCCAAAAAGAAAATACGGACCGAAATCCTTATTCCAAAGAAAAATACGGACCGAAATCCGCATTCCCAAGAGTTTTCCTAAGGGAAAATCCCGAAGACTTTTCCTAAGGGAAAAACCGGAAGACTTTCCTTTTGATAAGGGTCACTCTCCTTCGTTTCTAATTGGTCCCAAAAGAAAATAAATTTTTCGCGAATCGTCAATGCTCTGGATTTAGATATAGAAATAAAAAAATATCTTTTTTTATTTGCTCTCAAGATCTTGAAGGAGACCGAAGAAGGCAAAATCTTTTTTTAGGTTTAAAAGGAGATTGGCAGAGGATGGATTTTCTCTTTTTTTGTACGGGTTTGAGATCAAATATATTTTTTCCTCTAGGAATGGAGAAGGAGAAAAAACAAAGAGATCTCTCTTTAAATTTTTTGTATGGATCTTGAGATCAAAAATATTTTGTGTAAAGAAAGAAAAAGAGAGCTTTATAAAAAAAAAATTAAAGGATGAAGGGCCTACGAAAGAGAAGCAGAGAAAGAAAAAAAGATGACGGCTTCAAACCCTAAATTTTTAGCAGAGAATAATTGCCCTTTATTTTATCACGGGATTGACTTTTTACAACCTTTACATTTCACACTTGGACCCTTTGGGGTTCACAATTTCAACTTTTTATCCCTGTCGTGCTCATTTTCATTATTCATCCTAATTTTAAAAAAAAATTATGGATTAGAATGTTGGGTGATTAAGAAATAACATGACCGAAAAATGAGAGTGGCTGAAATGAAAATGTTACAATGAATGAGTGGTACACACTAAAGGATAGAATAAGAAATACGTGTATTCGTAACAAGTTGGAGCTCATTCCTATAAACGATAAGCTGAGAGAGCCGGTTGAGATGGTTTGGGCATATAGAACGTGAAACAATAAATGCCCCAGTTAGAAGAAATGGCAAAAGTGTAGTTAACGGTGCAACTAGGGTTAGATGTGGATCTAGAAAAACATGAATTGAGACGATTAAGAATAATATGTTAATTGTTAATTTAACCATAAAGATGGTCCTTATCCAAGAACAATGGAAACTGATAATATAGCCAGTTCTAAATTTTTGGGAAAAGGCTGTTTATTATTATATCCTCGTTATAACAATTTACTGCTCTCTTATAGAACTTGAACCCATTTAGGACATCAAAAGACAAGAAAACGGTTGGAAAAATTGTTATTTTCCTTTTAAAGCCGAAATTAATTATATTACTTATTAAAAACAAAAAATAAATAATTTATACGATGAGCTTTACAACCGCAGGTCTAATTAATAGCATAGCAAATTTATATCAATTATAAATAATAATAAAATGAAAAAGAAAATGTCAGCCTATGGTTAAATTGAGAAGCTGCCTTAAAAAATTAATCCTACCGTTCATTTAGGCAACCAAAGCAACAACCTTCTCGCGATACAAAAAAATTTAGAAATTCAATCTTAGTGGTGCACAAACAGTCTGAAACCAAGATTCGATCGAGAAACTTTAGCTTCATACAGCGTATTATAATAAATTGGAACTAGAGAAAAACAAAAGGTTGTTTCCTTGAGAAGGGGAAAGAATTTGTAGTGGTGAAATGAGAAAAGAATTAGGCCTTTTATAAAAGATTTTCGTAGTCCAAAATTAAATTGATGATTAATAACAATCTATGAATTTTGTAATCTTCTCTTTAATTTTATAATAAATTAAAATATAACTCATTTTACTTGCCATGAAATACTCAATATATGGGTACACATTAGTTTGATAATTTAATCCTGAAATAATGTGTAATCGCAAGAGCACCTGACAACCATGTCATCTCTACACAAATGAAAACATAATAATTTTTCCAAAAGTTTTGAAAGTTATTATGCTCAATATAGCAATTTTATCTATAAACTTTAGTCTTTTGACTTGTTAGTATTTAGTTAATTCCATATTATGCCCACTGTTATTTTAGCAATTTACATATTTTTACATTGCTATTTTAACTATGTTCCATGTGAAAATTTTCTATTAAATAATTTAATGTCTATTGTTAGTGATTGAAATTAAAACTAGAACTCCACAAAACAATATCGCTTTATGCATGTGAGAATAGAATTATATTATGTACATTATGTGCTGCATCTCCTAAATGGAGAGACGTTATAAAATGCAAGATGAACGTTGAAATAAAATATATGCAAACACAAGCATGCATTGAGAATGGATAAATGGCAATTGCTATGTGCCATAGTATATATACGTATATGATGATCCGAGACTTTACAAAGCTTACTAAAAGATCCATCTTGGAGGGCAATGTTAGATTTATTTTCAGAAAAAGGCTTATGGCATGGTATGGCCATTATACGGTCCGAGAATATCATTAAAAGGTCTATTCCTAGATTTCTCGATTGGGTGTGGGGTCAAGCCCGAAAAAAATCATCTACAGTGGTAACCAATCTATCATAATACCGAGTTGTTCCAGCAAAGAAGGTTCAATATGGTAGAAATAAGTCGGATGGGTGATTCTCCTTGAGCACTGACCCATAGAGTTATACTCCAATTAATAGCACTTGATGCATCAACTTGTCAGTATGTTGCTAATGATCCTATATCCTATGATAATAGTGCCCGTATGGTATGAGTACTATTGCCAGTCTTAAATATTTTTGGAGGACTAACATATAAGAGAAAAATCGTCAAGGTTCGTGATTAAGAGACTCATGGTTGTTCCCTAGTAACTCTCATAATATGGAAGTGAGATCATGACCATTACAGCTCCAACCAGCTCACCCAATGCTCAGGACACACCATGTGTGCTTTTGTTAATATCTGGTTCAAGGAGCTCGATTCAAAGCCCGGTTCATTAAGTCGTTGGGGTTGCAACAAATGCCACTAAACTTGTGTTGAAAGCTACTTATTCTGAGTTCATAGTATAAGCTTCACATATCGTATATTATATATTTTTTAATTAAAAATACATTTTAAGGGGTTACTGGAAAAATTAATTAAAACAATGTTCTATTTTGTGGAGAGTTTACATAGTTGTCAATTATGATTACACAAATTAATATGGATTAAATCACCAAATTAATGTGTACTCATTTATTGAGTAGGTTTCATGACAATTAAAATGGGTGTTGTATTTTAATTTATTATGAAATTAAGATGAGGTTTTACAGAATTCAAATTAAATTTTAATCATCTATGTAAACTTTGGCTATGAAAATCTCATATAAATGGACTAGTTCTCTTTTTATTTCTACAATAAAAATTCCTTCCCTTTCAAAAAAAACTATTCTTATTTCTCTACTTTCTATTTATTATAATAAAATTGTGTGAAGCTCAAGTTTCTCGATCGGATCATAGTCTAAGCTGGTTCATGCACCACTTAGAGCTGGATTTTTAGGTGACTTAGTACCGCTAAAAGGTTGTTTCTTTGGTATCTTGCATGAAAGATGCATCAACTTCTCTAGGGAAGACTTCCTCGCCTAAACCATAGGCTAACATTTTTTTTCTCTGTTTATTATTTATTTATTATTGATATTATGTTTGCTACCTTGCAATTGTAAAGTTCGTCACATAAAATTTTTATAAACCTTTTGTTTCTTGATTAATAAGAAATATAATTAATTTTGGTTTTTAAAAACTAGCAAATTTTCCAACAAAAATAGATACTTCTTGCTTTTGGAAACTTTAGATACCATATAGGCTTACTCCCCTAAAACTTAGGGTTATGGCAAACAACTACCAAATTCTTTGAAAATTACATGATACTACCAACTGTACGGAAACTTGTAAAATTAATAAACAATAAACTACTAAACTTGTTTAGTAAATGTTCAATAAACTACCAAATTTATTTCGCAAATATATTATAAACTACCAAACTTTTTTTACTAAACATTCAATAAGCTACCAAATAGTTTAAGAAAGTTTAAGCATGTTTGTAGACTTCGGTAGTTTTATGTAATTTTCAAAGAATTTGGTAGTTACTTGTCACACCTATAAGTGTTTCGTAGTTTTTGAGAATTAAGCCTATAGCCTACTATATAATCATAATTATAGAAGGCATAGCAGAAATAAATACCGCAAGCCGCCAACTCCGTAGAATGTTAGAAGCTTGACGAATGCAAATCATTTCAGCATGTGCAGTAGAATCTCTCAATTCCTCCACTCTGAACAAAATAAAAAACCATAAGCATCCTTAGCTTTGTACTTTACATTAAAAAATCACTCAAAAAAAGAACCCGACGCAAATAAAACTCACAGATTGCAGCCACGAGCAATTATCTTCCCATTCTGCATCAAAACCGTGCCAACTGGCACCTCCCATGTATCTGCAGCCTTCTGAGCTTCCAACAAAGCTTCCCTCATAAAGAACTCATCGATCTTCCCATGCTCGCTATCACGCTTATATGCTTCTTCCCATTCATCAATTTGTTCTGTCAAGACTTGTTTACTCCTCTGAAGCTTCCTCCTCTTCAGTTCCCCATCCCCAGGCAGTTTCTCTACTTCAGTAATCTCATCCGGCCTTGGAAATCCAATACCAGGCATCTGAGCACTTCCAATCTCAGGTATTGAAGGGGGAGCCGTTACCGATGATGAAGCTTGTTCTCCACTAGAAAGAACAAATTTTCGGCCCTTTTCACTTTTGCTCGGCTCTTCTTCTGGCCTCGCTACTGGAGTAACACCTTCTGATGACGGATCTCTTCTCATGGTGCCCATTGATGTCGATGGAGCGAGATGCAACTCTTCAACAGGTTTTCCCGCTGGCAACGGTTCTTTTGGCAAGCCGTTCCTTTTCTTCAACCCTCCAGTTCCAGCGACTTTGTGTCTACCAAACTCTTCTTTTAACTTTCGACAATCATTTCCAATTCCAGTTAAGGAAGTTGAAATTGTGCCCTTTTCACCTTCACTCCACTCTATTTCTTCTCTTCCCTTAGTGCCCACTGAAGTTGAAACATGGAATTGTATGGTAGGCCTTTTTGAAGGCACCGTTTCTTTTGGTGATCTGGCCTTTTCCTTCTTCTCGGCTTCATCATTGTCCTCGTTTGGCTCTTGACCAGAAAACCAAGCCTCGCTGCTTATAGATTCGTTTGACGAACTTCTCGTCCCTGATTTATGAGTTGAGTTATGACTTCCGGCTCTGTGACCAATCTTCAGTATATCTGCAATGTAAGCCTATAGAGACCTGTGAGATCTCCTAGCGACCACATTTTCGGTAATTACCGGTGAAGCTTTGGAATCGACAACTTCAACATTTGAAGGATCCTCTTTAGTTTCTTCAATCTTGGGTGGTTCTTGGGAAGACATGGCTCGAACTTCCCACATCCCATCAGGAGGCCCTTTCATTCTAGATCGAGATGAAGGTTGCCCGTCGCTTTCTTCTATATTCTGCTCTTTGTAGCCGACCTCCACCATAACTTCAGAACTATCTGAAGCTAAAGTTTCTCTCCTTACTTTATCGACAAACTCTCCCACATATGTTGCAGATGATTCATCTACTCTACTAGCTGACTCCATTGCATCATTCTTTACTTGGTATATAGAGCTTGAATCATGATGTAAACTTCCACTGACGCCAATTCTTGTTTGAGTTGATTGAGAACACAAATTGGATCCCGTCTTATACTCAGTATATCTATCAAGCTCAGGTGTTCTAGTGAGCTTACGGGAATCTTCACGCTCCTCATGGACATAATCATCGATATTCTCCTCTTCAACCCTGCTCCTTCGACCGGAAACCTCCCTTCTCGAAATTGAGGGCCTTTCACTACTATTCTTCCCTTGAGACCCCACTTTCTTTCTTGATCTCTCATAGATAAGTTCCTCCTCTGTTGCTTCATGGGTCGAATCCCTCCAAGACGTATCAATCTCCTCTTCTTCTGTAAATCTCCGATCAAAACCCTACTTGTTTGTCTCGTTATCATCTTTGTACCTCTGAATTTCGCGAACCACTTTCTCTTTCACATCGACTCTGCCGAACCCATGATCTTTTTTACGAACTCCTCTCAAAGATTCACCAACAGCGCTTCCTCTTTCTCTCAACTCCACTATCTTCATAGTCACCCAAAAAAGCCGAATTCTTTTTCGAACCGTAATTCACTCTTGCTTGACGACCCAAATCCCAACAATAAGCAGCATTCACCTCCTCTCTAATTCTCCGATAGAGACCCTTCCTTTTCCTCTCATTCCTACCAAAATCTTCTGTTTTCTTGGAATCACCCGAAAAGTCCGAACTTTTCACCGAATCATATCTCGACCTCGCACAATCTCTCCTCTCTCCACTCCAAGATCCCTCCTTTCTTGAAGATTTTTTCGAGCCCCCATCATCATCATCGCAACACTTACACCTGCATCTACAACTATCCTCGCCCTCGGCCAACAGCCCAACCACGTCATCGAACCTCCCGTCGCAAACCCTAACCCTAACGGTTCTCCTAGGTAACAGGAAGACACTAGAGGGCTCCAATTGGAAGAAGCGAGGGTGGCGCCTCAAGAGGCAGCCATGGCAGAGGAATCTAGAGTTTCGAGGGACAGCGTAGAGCGAAGAAGAAGAAGAAGAATGGGAGCAGGGGACGCAATATCTAGGGCAGGATCGGGATCGGTACCCGTGGTCGTTGTAGAATGACCATTTTGCCCTCAGGGCGAGGGCAGTGGTGTAAGAGCTTACGGAACTTTCAAGCTTACCGGCGAGCATCCAACGGTGAGGTTACCGCCTGAGCTGCGGTGCGGTCAGCACCCTGAGAGCTTACGGAACTTTCAAGCTTGAGTGAGAGAGATGACGTCATATGGGCCGCCGAGATGTAGGCCCAAAAATTCAACATTCTTTTTGGGCCTTCAATATTTTCTGCTTTAGTGTTAATTAAAATGAAATAAACCAGTACAATGAATTTGAAATCAGCTGCTCTCTTAATAAATACAAAGAAACAACAAATTTTTAGTTCTCTTTCGATAATTGTTGCAAAGAGAGAGAGAAGGCTTAGGACATCTTAAAGATTTTTCTAAACGAGCCTATTCTGTGTTGTTGAGTATGATTTAGAAAGCCACGTCTTAACAACTATTTTTATATATGGGATCAAATCATAATCCTTATCTTATATTTAGATGTTTCTTTGAAAGCTAATTCGTGGGAAAAAAATATAGTGAATACTGTTAATATGTTAATATAGTGAAGACAGCCACCTAAAATCTTCATTCTAAGATGGTCTAAATCCGATAAGATCATTAACAGTAAGCACCCAAATAATATTTTTAAACAAACATTATTAAAGGAGACTAATTCGTGGCTAAAAAATCCTCAACAGTTATAACAATAAAAAAATCCTCTAAGATCTTTATTTATTTTTTGATATTTTATTAATTTGAGCACATGCTTGTCGACTTTTTGCATATGCAATGCCGTATGTTAGCAGGAGAATTTGAAAAGACTTTTTGTTAAGTTAATTGACTTTTATAGACATTTTAGTTAAGATGATAAATATATCCATACCAAGCCTTTATTTGAGCACATGTGTATATTGCACACGCTTTGAATTCAAACAACATATTCAAAAAATTGAGAGAAATCATTAGGACGTGAATTCGAATAAAATATTCAAATAAAATGGAGAAAAATCATTAATCCTAAGATAATCTATAAGTCATGATTCTTTTGATGAGAATATCCTATGAAATCAATAATCGGAAAGCCTAAAAAATATCCTTAAACAAAAAATACTTAAGAGAATCTTTACCGTTAACTGAAAATTCAACATACAAATCTAGATCCATTTTTAACAATATGCTTCTTCAAATAAAAATAGTTAATAAATTATTAGCAAAAGTAAATTACCGATTCATGAAAATTTTATTTGAAACTAACAGAATAATTTGTTTGAATCTATTCATGAAAAATAATATTTTGTTACAATTTGGGAAAACAATATATCAGGGTATCTCAACGAATTTAGCAATAGATGGTCAATGTAGAGACCAATCCAGTCAAACAACAATCAAAACATATCATGAAATTGGTCCAAATCCCCCGTCTTTTGCAGGTGTTCAAAAAAAAAAAATCCTTTGGAAATCCTCTCTTTATCTTTCTCCACCATTTAACTGCTTAAAGGATTGCTATTTAAGGTCTTGGGGTTAAAACCCATTTGCATCAGGGTTTATATATTAATCAAAAAAACCTTGAAACCACTTGACCTGGTATAATCTACCATTTTCAGCAAAGAATCTCTTCATGGAAAATGGCCAAAATAATGTTGATTTAAGCAGGCGATTTGAAGACTGTGATATGGAATGGCTCTCTCTCGGTATTTCTCTATCGCCTCCCTCGGTCCCTCCTCCTCCTCCTCCTACAGATATCGTACATCCTACATTGCCGTGGGCCACTGATCGTCCCGCAACCATCCACAAGCTTGAATACCTCGTCGCCAATGACCTCACTAAGATCGAAGGCAATGTCCAATGCAGGAGGTGCGAGCGAAATGCCCACATCTCCTTCGACTTGCTGGACAAATTTCAGGAGGTGAGGAGTTGTGTGTTGAGCATGTATGGCGTGATGCACGACAGGGCGCTGGACAAATGGATGAACCCTACCTTCACCGATTGCATGTCGTGCGGTCAGTCCAACTGCATGAAGCCGGTGGTCGCGGAGCAGAAGGAGAATATCAACTGGCTCTTCCTGTTTCTTGGCCAGACGCTTGGATGTTGCACGCTCGACCAACTCAAGTATTTCTGCAGGCATAACAAGATTCATCGGACCGGAGCAAAAAATCGGGTTTTGTTCTCTTGCTACATCACCATATGCAAGCAGCTTGATCCTGCTTTATCGCATACTCTAATACAAACCTAGGTGATCATGTCTAGCTTGTGTTATTGAATATTTTGGATACAAGGGTTTTCTCTTGTTTTGTCTTAATTTATGTTCTTTGCTGTAATTTACAGATGCTGCCGATGCCTTAATTAATTTTAGGATCCTATTTCTATTATGCATCTTTCTTACTTTGGATCATATATTTTACTTATTGAAGCTTTTACTAATGTATCCTATTACTCTTAATCCATCAGTGGTTTCATAGATTACTCTAATATTTATTCAAACGGGGGGAATGAAATGAAAGAAAAGATAGAAAGACAAATTAAGAATAGGAAATATGTGTCGCTCTCATAATTAGAAAAATAAGAGAACTCATTAAACCTAAGATGGTCGACATCAACAACTTACAACTTTTTGCACGTGTGATACATGTGTGTAAATGTTGACATCACATACAAAATATTTGAAAAGATTATTGAAATTTGTTTTAATTAAGATAATAGATTTGTAAGAGTTTTAGTTAAGATTAGGTAGATTTCGACATCAAATCAAATCTAAAAGGCAATACACACATGCATCACACATGCATGGTACGGGCAACATAATCTCGGCAGCTGCAGCAGCAGCAGCTTTAACATCAGCTTTCAACACTAAAATGCGACTTCATCATAAAATTAGTTTTGCTGCTAATCAAAATCATCAGACCAGCAACCACTGCAGCATCGATGAGAACAAATGTTTACTTTAAATAAATCTCTAATTTGCTACAACAAGAAGCACTTGAATATCACCAAGCACAAATTAGATCAGCACCAGGCATGGAAGTGCCATAAACTAAATAATAACACTAAAATTTTTACACATGATTTAAAAGAGTTTTAGTGCTTCCTCTCTCGCTCCAGTATTCTCCAACAGTAGAAATCTCAAAATCCGATAAAACTTCCGCAGTAATAAACAATTCGGTACATGAACAAGTTCTGGGTCAATGGAGATAAACCGATGGAGTTTAATCTAGATTATCCTTCCTAAGCAGCAAGCTGCGCTCAGCGGGTAATTGGAAACTGCACTACAAGAAAGATCAACAGGAATTATATTAGCCTGACGATTATTTTTCTTCACATTTTTATAGTTCACACAACAATTGAACTTGTACAAAATAAAGGATAAATTACATAAATTCCATCAAACTATTTGAGTTTTTTCTCTCAGAACATTGACCTTTAAAACGATACGAAACCACCACTGTGGTGCTAGGGCTGGTGTTTATTGCAAATTTTGGGTTCTGTTTCATGTAACTTCAATACACTTTTTAAGCTTTAAGGGCGCTTGATGTAATTTTCAAAGTTTAACTGTGTTCTACCATAAAAATGGAAAAGTTCAATGGTGTTCAATGTAATTTTCCCTAAACGATATAGTTATATCAAAGAATTTGCAGAAAGGATTCAAGGAACTCTGTATATAACTCAAAATTAGCCAATTGAATAACAAAGAAACGGACATTAATAGATACAAGAAAGTAAGCCGATCATGCTACGTGAACAGTACACTGTTAGATAACATTCACTAGAACCCAGCTACTTTCAAATAGGACACAAAATTTTATCAACACATCTCATGCATTCATATTAAAGACTTGGCAATTGATCGATTAATCAATCAAGTTCCTTCCATCTATTGTTTTCTGAATTCTGATTAATCTCTCTCTTTAAACTCTTTTTATGCAAACTGGAATTGAACCCAGGCCTCTTGCTCAAGAAGCTTTGCCAGTCGCCACTATACCATAGGGGTGCTCCCTTCAGATATGTCATATAATATCAATGAAGACAATCTCAATATTCAGACGCTTATCAAAGGAGTGGCAATTTTGACCACCTCGAAGAACTGATCCGCCATTATAGGTTTCAGATCATAAACATTAACACCCAACAAACCCGTAAATAGACAAGCTAAGCTTGGTCATCTGCTAGCCTTTCATCCCGCCTTGACTCCAAACAAATTATTTTGGTTATTATTTTTATTGTTATTCTGTGAAGTTAAGATGATAAATATATCCATATCAAGCCTTTATTTGAGTACATGTGTACATTGCACACACTTTGAATTCAAATAAAATATTCAAAAAATTAAGAGAAATCATTAGGATGTGAATTCGAATAAAATATTCAAATAAAATGGAGAAAAATCATTAATCCTGAGATAATCTATAGGTCATGATTCTTTTGATGAGAATATCCTATGAAATCAATAGTTGGAAAGCCTAAAAAATATCCTTAAACAAAAATACTTAAGAGAATCTTTACGGTTAACTGAAAATTCAACATAAAAATCTTGATCCATGTTTAACAATATACTTCTTCAAATAAAAATACTTAATAAATTATTAGCAAAAGTAAATTAACAATATACAAATTATATGAGTAATAAATTCTTTTATTTTTTGATATTTTATTAATTTCATCACATGCGTCCCACGTGCCAAAATGCGGAAGATAATGGAAACGATTCATGAAAATTTTGTATGAAACTAACAGAATAATTTGTTTGAATCTATTCATCAAACATAATACTTTGTTTCAATTTAGGAAAATAATATATTAGGGTATCTCAACGAATTTTGCAATAGGCCGTCAATGTAGAGACCAATCCGGTCAAACAACATTCAAAACATATCTTGAAATTGGTCCAAATCCCCCATCTTTTGGGGATGTTAAAAAAAATCCCTTCAAAATCGTCTCTTTATCTCTCGACTGCCTAAAGGAATGCTATTTAACCTTATTGAAGTTGAGCTGTACGTCTGGGGTTTATAACCCATTTGCATCATGTTACGGTTTATATATCAATCAAAAAAACCTTGAAACCACTTGTCCCGATATCATTTACCATTTTCAGCAAAGAATCTCTTCATGGAAAATGGCAAAAATAATGTTGATTTAAGCGGGCGATTCGAAGAGCGCGATATGGAATGGCTCTCTCTCGGTATTTCTCTATCACCTCTCTCGGTCCCTCCTCCTCCTCCTCCTACCGATATCATACATCCTACATTTCCATGGGCCACTGATCGTCCGACAACCATACACAAGCTTGAATACCTCGTCGCCAATGACCTCACTAAGATCGAAGGCGATGTCCAATGCAGGAGGTGCGAGCGAAATGCCGACATTTCCTTCGACCTGCTGGCCAAATTCCAGGAGGTGAGGAGTTGTGTGTTGAGCATGTATGGCGTGATGCACGACAGGGCGCTGGACAAATGGATGAACCCTATCTTCACCGATTGCATGTCGTGCGGTCAGTCCAACTGCATGAAGCCGGTGGTCGCGGAGCAGAAGGAGAATATCAACTGGCTCTTTTTGTTTCTTGGTCATACGCTTGGATGTTGCACGCTCGACCATCTCAAGTATTTCTGCAGGCACAACAAGATTCATCGGACCAGAGCAAAAAATCGGGTTTTGTTCTCTTGCTACATCACCATATGCAAGCAACTTGATCCTGCTTTCTAATACAAACCTAGGTGATCATGTCTAGCTTGTGTTATTGAATATTTTGGATACAAGGGTTTTCACTTGTTTTGTCTTAATTTATGTTCTTTGTGGTAATTTACAGATGCTGCCCGATGCCTTAATTAATTTTAGGATCCTATCACTCTTAATCCATTAGTGGTTTCATATATTACTCTAATATTTATTCAAACATTGGGGGGGGATGAAATGAAAGAAAAGATAGAAAGTCAAATTAAGAATAGGAGATATGTGTCGCTCTCATTGTTGGGTAAAAATTTACATCCCGGTTGACCAAGTCAAAGTCAAGGTCAACCTCAAGCCAGGTGGGCCCAAGCCTAGGTCAAGCGGGCCCATGCCCAAGCTGAGCCCGCGGCCAGCCTCCCCATGCCAACAACAAAATCATGTAATAAATAATTTTGTATGTAATTTTTTTATATACATGAATGTATGCAAAATGAGCATAAAACCAATATTTTGTTAGCACATGGTTTATGTGCAAAAATGAAATGGCACATGAGCCATGGGATAGGAAAAATGCAATTTTGTAAAGCCCAAGGGGCTATATGTAAATATGTAAGCCTATAAAAGACAACATGATGATGAATAAATGATAGACCTTTCATTCTCCCAAAAACTAAGATTCTTTGTGCCTCCTGCTCCTTCTCCAAGGTTCTAAACATTCTCATTTCTTTTGAATTAAATCAAGAGTTTTACTTTTTCTTTTCCAAAACTAAATAGTTTTCCACCACAAAACCCACAAAGGGGAACTCAGATCTCCCATCAGATCTCAAAACTAAGTGATTTTTAAAATCTCTTATTTCTTGATCTTCAAGATTCGGCCAAACAACAGGAGGAGGAAGAAGAACCCTCTTCATCAGCTTCAAAACATCCTAGGAGTTTAACTCCATATATATATATATATATATATATATTTATATATATATATAAATAATAATAATAAATATTTTCTTTCTGAAGCATAGCTTCTGGTTTTGGGACTAAAAGCCCATTTTTCTCGCCAAAGCCCAAGCGCCAAGCGCCCACGTGCCGACACGTGGCGCGCTGGCGCTCGAGCGCAGAGCGCCCACGTGCCGACACGTGGCGCGCTGGCGCTCGAGCGCCCTGCGTTCAAGCGCAAAGCGCCCACGTGCCGACACGTGGCGTGCTTGCGCTCCAGCGCCCGGCGCTCAAGCGCAAAACGTCCACGTGCCGACACGTGGCGTGCTTGCGCTCCAGCGCCCTGCGCTCAAGCGCAAAGCGTCCACGTGCCGACACGTGGCGCGCTTGCGCTCAAGCGCCCAGCGCAAGCGCAAAGCGTCCACGTGCCGACACATGGCGCGCTTGCGCTCAAGCGCCCAGCGCAAGCGCAAAGCGTCCACGTGCCGACACACGGCGCGTTTGCGCTCCAGCGCAAAACGCCCACGTGCCGACACGTGGCGCGCTTGCGCTCAAGCGCCCAGCACTCAAGCGCAAAGCGCCCACGTGCCGACACGTGGCGCGCTTGCGCTCAAGCGCCCAGCGCAAAGCGCCCAGCGCAAAGCGCCCACGTACCGACACGTGGCGCGCTAGCGCCTGAGCGCACAGCACATAAGCGCACAACGCTCAAGGCGCTGACCCCACGCATCCTTTGGATGCCCTTTCCCTTTTTTTTATATATATGTATATATAAATACACACACACATCTCTACAGCACTCTCCCTCCCAAAAAAAATTTTAGGCCGGGACGTTGCCCCGCACTCTGCAAGAGGGCTGCTAGCCCTCTTGACCCTCAGCCCGCTATCCAGGTAGCGGGACCCCCGTAAAAACTCTGCGTGGCTCCTGATATATCCAAGCTCCCCTCCAAAACAAAACACACGTACACTGCACATTAAGTTCGCATGACCAGTTTAACCCGTTAATCGGAGGTTCCCTCGTCCCAAAGACGAGGGGTAATTAACCGCAGCTCAGTCCGCGGCTGCCAGAGATTCGGATCCCCACAATCAATAAACCCCGGCCTACCCTAGGCAGAGGGAATCTGCAGTACGCCTGACAAGCGCGCGCGTATTCCCATCTCAATGGGGTGGCGAAAAACACCCTACAGATTCTGGCACGCCCGGTGGGACCATCTCTCCTCCCATATTTCGGGTTAAGCTTTCATATGAACTCAATCAATATACATATCGATATTTATACTAAAATAATTCCCTTTTATGCAGGCTTTCAAGCAATCACTTCTCAATAATGTCTCCAAAAACCTGCTCAGCTCTCAACACGGCTCCCATCTCATACACGATGAGGACGGACTCCAGGACGGTCCTCCCGGCCAGTCTCGGGCGACAATGGGAGGAGCCGCTGCTACCATTCGGCTATATTATGTTCATGCCTATTGGCGCCATCCCAACTCCTCAAGCCCCGGTGACAGACAAACCGGTCTCGAAAGGCAAGAGGCCAAATGTGGTGGTCTCAAAAGCGCCCCAACTCAAACGCAAGTCGGTGTTTGAGCGGCTCTCCTTGGCCCCAGCTGGGGGCAAGGATATCAACACCAACAAGGCCACAAGGCGTCTTAAGCAAGCTCCGGCGGTGCCTCTGACAACTGCTCGATCGGGTGTCTTCTCTAAGCTCCCCGCTAAACGACTCATGGTGGTTCTCCAGGAAACAAATGCCCGCCAAGCTCTTAAAATTGAGAAGCTAAGGCAGAAAAGGTTCAGATATAGAGCCAACAAAAGGGCTAGGGCTCCTGCTAGTCCGAACCTCATGAGGTTCGAGGAACAGGGTTACCCCGCCAAAGATGAGGGGATGGCTGAATGTGTTATCCACACCGTCTACATGGTAGGCACGCGTCCCAGCGACAACCTTCGCAGCAAAAGCAAAGATGGGGCCACCACATCTCAATCCAACCCGGTGTGAATATAGCTGTCACTTCTCAAGACCAGCATCCTCCGGAGGGTGATGAAAATCCTCCCAATGAGGCTGATAGGCAGAGAGAGCCCTCAGTTCATGAGGAGTCAGGCTCGGAAAGAGAAGATGAGCCAATCTTCCGTCCCAAGAATGCAGAGCAGCAACTTCTCCAAGTGCTCCGAAAGCAGCTCAGAAACAAAGACAAGGAGATGGCTAATCTTTACTAAAAAATTGACGATTTGACAAACGTCGTCTTACAGCTCATAGCCCAACTTGCCTCTCAGCCGCCCAATCAAGCGCAGGGCTCTGCTCGTGAACCGGGAAACGGTGTCCCGAGACAGCCGATGCCTGTTCCCTCAAATCCAAAAGTGGGCGGACCGCATGAAAATCAGTCGTGTCCTATCTCGGGAAATGTCTTGGCTGCCGATGAAAGCAGCCCGCTAACTCAAGATCAAATCATGGATTTGGTTACCAGCAAAGTCAAAATATTGGTGGCCGAAGTCGAAGCTCAAAAAGATATCAGCAGTAGTGGGAGACCATATCCTGCTCAATATGATCTGGTAGAATTTCCTAACGGCTATGTCATCCCCAAATTCGGAAGATTCGATGGGACGGGAAATGCGAATCAGCACATCGCCCACTTCAAAGCCTCATGCGGGAACACTGGGGGAAACGATGCGCTTCTCCTCCGCCAGTTCGTTAATAGCTTGACCGATGTTGCTTTCGACTGGTACGCGAGTATACCGGATGGCTCCGTTACTACTTTCGTCTAAATGGAATCTTTGTTTCGACAAAGGTTCATGAGCGTCAGCGATAAGATCACCATTGCCGAGCTCGTAAGGACCAAGCCCAAGAACAACGAAAGCGGTACGGATTTTATAACCTGATGGCGCAATCTCTCCGTCAAATGCGAACCGCCGATAGAGCAAGACCAATCTGTCAATCTCCTCGTCGGAAATCTCAACAATTGGATGGCCCCGATTCTATGCACCGCGGGTCTCAAAACATTCCAAGAGCTGACTAGGAAAGTTCAGATGCTGGAGCGCTCAAAACAGGAGTCCTTCTCGGATTCCCAAAATAACAATAGGTCCTGGAGAAACCGAAAGGACGATAATCGCAAAGGCGGAAACTCCGATGATTCTGAATCTTTCAACATTTCGGCTAACCGAAATAAGCAAGGGATGAGCAGGCCTAGCGCCAACCAGCCTCGGAAGCCAATATTCGGAGAGGGAGGAGAATCTCCACTGAAAGAGAAGTTGGATAAGGTCTATTCCTTCAGAAGGGACAAAATCCATAAAATATTCAAAGACGCCCTGAAGAACGGTCTACAACTCCCAGAGTCAAAAAGACCGCAGGAAGCGAATAGGACCGACGACCCCAAATACTGCCCCTATCACAGAGTGATAGGTCATGCCATTGAGGACTACTTCGTCTTCAAAGATTGGGTCGAAAAACAATACAAGGCAGGAGAGATAGAACTGTCTAAAGGCGTGTTAACAAACAGTCCAGCTGCGACCGCCAATTTCATACAAACGGAGACCGAAGTTCTTCGTGAAACTGATTCTCTCAGACATCTGCCTTTCTCTGAAAACAATCGACCACCACGTCATTAAACTGGAAACAGTCGACCTCTAAGTCGTTAAACTGGGAATGTAAAAAAATGTAAATAAACAAAAAATGTGTAAATAAAGAAAAGCCGAAATGATAGGGCAACTTGCAATAAAAATCAGCGAGTAAAAACGAAAATGAAAATAAAGCCGAAATGATTGGGCAACCGCGAATAAGGACAAAATGATTGGGCAATCGCGATCTTCGCGATAAGAAAAGCTGAAATGATAGAGCAATCGCGGTAAAACAAAAAACAAAAAAAATAACGGCGAATGATGAGTCGCTCATGGTACCATATTCCAGTGCAGCGAAGCAGACGCCAAAAAAAAATCTAATTTTTCAAAATTCCCTCAGCCCTACGGTTAATCCCCAAATTGACTGCCGTATACAATCCACGGGCTCAAATAATTCTCATCACACTCATGCCCCACTGCAATCACTAGTCCAGCGGCTGGTCTCCGCCCTCGGAATTATGCTCCATTGGGAAGACCCACTCATGTGTCCTCACGATACATGAGGAGAACAAACCTTTGTGGGATCCTTACGACTCATAAAGGAAAAACACACTTAGGAGTCCTCACGACTCTTAAGGAGAAAATACACCTGCGGGATCCTTACGACTCGTAGGGAGAAAATGCTTTTATGGGACCCTCACGGCCCATAAAATTGAAAAGCCTTAGGTGATAGGGATCCAAACCTGTCTCCTAAGCCATCGCTCCCAAATCCCCAAGTGGCGAATGATGAGTCGCTCCTGGTACCATATTCCAGTGCAGCGATGCAGACGCCAACCAAATTCCAAATCCCAACGGCGAATGATGAGTTGCTCCTGGTACCATATTCCAGTGCAGCGATGCAGACGCCAACAAAGTCCCAAAATGTTTTTGGCCCTACGGTCTAGATCATACATCCTGCAAAACCGTATACAATCCACGGGCGTAAAACGATCCCAATCTCTCCCGAGTCCTACCGGTGAGACTACATTCAAAGTCCAAAAATAAATAAATAAATAAAATGGTATGTCCACAAGCAAAATGGGCACGGATGAAAACCCGAAAGGGCTCCGTGAGTAAAAACAGCAGGACCGCCGGCGAGTTTGTGAAAACCCGAAAGGGCGCAAACTTGTAAAAAAAAGAGATGAAATGCACTAGCAAAATCGTCTCGACTTTGTGAGGAGAAAATTCTCGCGTGAGATCCTTACGACTCACAAAGGAGCAACACACTTAGGAGTCCCCACGACTCCTAAGGAGAAAATACACCTACGGGATCCTTACGACTCGTAGGGAGAAAATGCTTTGTGAGACCCTTACGGCTCACAAAATTGAAAAGCCTTAGGTGATAGGGACCTAAAACCTGTCTCCTAAGCCATCGCTTCCTGATAAGCAAGCGCAAATGATGATTCGCTCCTGGTACCATATTCCAGTATAGCGATACTGATGCCAAGCAAAAACCGATTCCCAAATCCTCTCATGACAAATGATGATTCGCTTATGGTACCATATTCCAGTATAGCGATGCTGATGTCAACCCAAATCAAATCAAACCAACAACCTCTGCGACGGAATCATGCTCCGTCCAAGAATTTACCCTATGTCGAAATCAGGCTTCGCCTCGGGATATCTACCTTCCTTGCCGGAATTATGCTCTGCCTCGGAATCAAATCAACCAACTAGCTCTGCGTCGGAGTCATGCTCCATCTCAGAGTGTACCCCGCGTCGAAATCAAGCTTCGTCTCGGTGTATCTACCTTCCCTGTCGGAATTATGCTTCGGCTCGAAATCAACCAACGACCTCCTCGTCGGAATTATGCTCCGCCTCGGGATCAAGTCAACCAGCAAGCTCTGCGTCGAAATCATGCTTCGTCTCAGAATGTACCCCGTACCGGAATCATACTTCGCCTCGGAGTACCTGCCTTCCCTGTCGGAATTATACTTCGCCTGGGAATCAACCTCTGCATCGAAATTATGCTTCGGTCAGAATGTCTGCCGCTCTTCGGAATGATGCTCCGATCCTTGGAATGATGCTCCGCTCATCGGAATGATTCTCCGATCCATGGAATCATGCTCCGCTCTTCGGAATGATGCTCCGATCTCTGGAATCATGCTCCGCTCATCGGAATGATGCTCCGATCCCTGGAATCATGCTCCGCTCATCGGAATGATGCTCCGATCCTTGGAATCATGCTCCGCTCATCGGAATGATGCTCCGCTCCTTGGAATCATGCTCCGCTCTTTGGAATCATGCTCCGCTCATCGGAGTGATGCTCCGATCCTTGGAATCATGCTCCGCTCATCGGAATGATGCTCGGATCCTTGGAATCATGCTACGCTCATCGGAATGATGCTCCGATCCTTGGAATCATGCTCCGCTCTTTGGAATGATGCTCCGATCCTTGGAATCATGCTCCGCTAATCGGAATGATGCTCTGATCCTTGAAATCATGTTCCGCTCTTCGGAATGATGCTCCGATCCTTGAAATCATGTTCCTCTCTTCGGAATGATGCTCCGATCCTTGGAATCATGCCTCTACTCTTCGGAATTATGCTTCAACTCTTCGGAATGATGCTCCGACCTCGGAATTATGCTCCGCAAATCAGAATGATGCTCAGATCCCTGGGATTCATGCTCCCCGGGATGATGCTCCGCCCCTGGAATGATGTTCCACCTCGAAGTCCAACTTCAAGCTCCATCAATTTCATGCACACGACTCACATATGTGGTGTGCATTTATTGATAGGGGGCAATTTGTTGGGGTAAAAATTTACACCTCGGTTGACCAAGTCAAAGTCAAGGTCAACCCCAATCCAGGTGGGCCCAAGCCCAGGTCAATCGGGCCCATGCCTAAGCCGAGCCCGCGGCCAGCCTCCCCATGCCAACAACAAAATCATGTAATAAATAATTTTTTATGTAATTTTTTTTATATACATGAATGTATGCAAAATGGGCATAAAGCCAATATTTTGTAAGCCCATGGCTTATGTGCAAAAATGAAATGGCACATGAGCCATGGGATAGGCAAAATGCCATTTTATAAAGCCCAAGGGGCTATATGTAAATATGTAAGCCTATAAAATGCAACATTATGATGAATAAAGGATAAACCTTTCATTCCCCCAAAAACTAGGGTTCTTTGTGCCTCCTGCTCCTTCTCCAAGGTTCTAAACCTTCTCATTTCTTTTGAATTAAATCAAGAGTTTTACTTTTTCTTTTCCAAAACTAAGTAGTTTTCCACCACAAAACCCACAAAGGGGAACTCAGATCTCCCATCAGATCTCAAAAAGGAGTGATTTTTAAAATCTCCTACTTCTTGATCTTCAAGATCCGGCCAAACAACATGAGGAAGAAGAAGAACCCCTTCATCAGCTTCAAAACATCCTAGGAGTTTAACTCCATATATATATATATATATATATATATATATATATATATATATATATATATATATATATAATGTTTCCTTTTTGAAGCATGGCTTCTGGTTCTGGGACTAAAAGCCCCATTTTCTCGCCGGCGCACAAGCGCTCAAGCGCCAAGCGCCCACGTGCCGACACGTGGCGCGCTGGCGCTCCAGCGCCCACGTGTCGACACGTGGTGCGCTTGCGCTCCAGCGCCCAGCGCCCACGTGCCGACACGTGGAGCGCTTGCGCTCCAGCGTCCTGGGCTCAAGCGCAAAACGCCCGCGTGCCGACACGCGGGCGCGCTTGCGCTCAAGGCAAAGCGCCCGCGTGCCGACACGCGGGCGCGCTTGCGCTCCAGCGCCCAGCGCTCAAGCGCAAAGCGCCCGCGTGCCGACACGCGGGCGCGCTTGCGCTCCAGCGCCCGCGTGCCGACACGCGGGCGCGCTTGCGCTCCAGCGCCCAGCGCTCCAGCGCAAAGCGCCCACGTGCCGCCACGTGGCGCGCTAGCTCCTGAGCGCACAGCACCTAAGCGCATAGCGCTCAAGGCACTGACCCCACGCATCCTTTGGATGCCCTTTCCCTTTTTATTTATTTATATATATGTATATATAAATACACACACACACACATACTCTACAACACTCTCCCTCCCAAAATTTTTTTTGGGCCGGGACGCTGCCCCGCACCCGCAAGGGGGCTGCTCGCCTCCTTGACCCCCAGCCCGCTATCCGAGTAGCGGGACCCCCGTAAAACCTCTGCGTGGCTCCCGATATATCCAAGCCCCCCTCCAAAACAAAACACACGTACATTGCACATTGAGTTCGCATGAACAGTTTAACCCGTTAATCGGAGGTTCTCTCGCCCCAAAGGCGATGGGTAATTAACGGCAGTTTAGTCCGCGGCTGCCGGAGATTTGGATCCCCACAATCAATAAACCCCTCCTACCCTAAGCGGGGAGAATCTGTAGTACGTCTGACAAGCGCGCGCGTATTCCCATCTCAATGGGGTGACAGAAAAACACCCTACACTCATAATTAATTAAAATTAAATATTCAGAAAAACAAGAGAACTTATTAACGATATCAACAACTTACAACTTTTTGCACGTGTGATATATGTGTGTAAATGTTAACATCACATACAAAATATTTGAAAAGATTATTGAAATTTGTTTTAATTAAGATGATAGATTTGTAAGAGTTTTAGTTAAGATTAGTTAGATTTCGACTTCAAATCAAATCTGTATTGCAATACACACATGCATCACAGATGCAACATAATCTCAGCAGCTGCAGCAGCTTTAACATCAGCTTTAACATCAGCTTTCAACACTAAAATTTGAATTCATCATAAAATTAGTTTTGCTGCTAATCAAAATCATCAGACCAGCAACCACTGCAGCATCAATTGAGAACAAATGTTTACTTTAAATAAATCTCTAATTTGCTACAACAAGAAGACACTTGAATATCACCAAG
Source organism: Agapanthus africanus (assembly GCA_030015575.1). Lineage (NCBI taxonomy): Eukaryota > Viridiplantae > Streptophyta > Magnoliopsida > Asparagales > Amaryllidaceae > Agapanthus > Agapanthus africanus. Next base: position 17,250,073 of record JASDDO010000014.1, read on the forward strand.
CACAAATTAGATAAGCACCGGGCATGGAAGTGCCATAAACTAAATAATAACTCTAAAAATTTTACACATGATTTAAAAAAGTTTTAGTGCTTCCTCTCTCGCTCCAGTATTCTCCAACAGTAGCAATCTCAAAATCCGATAAAACTTCCGCAGTAATAAACAATTCGGTACATGAACAAGTTCTGGGTCAATGGAGATAAACCAATGGAGTTTAATTTAGATTATCTTCCATTTCTGCTCCAAAGCATTACAGATCCTTCCTAAGCAGCAAGCTGCACTCAGCGGGTAATTGGAAACTGCACGAAAAGAAAGATCAACGGGAATTATATTAGCCTGACCATTATTTTTCTTCACATTTTTATAGTTCACACAACAATTGAACTTGTACAAAATAAAGGATAAATTACAAAAATTCCATCAAACTATTTGAGTTTTTCCTCTCAGAACATTTACCTTTAAAACGATACAAAACCACCACTGTGGTGCCACGGCTAGTGTTTATTGCAAATTTTGGGTGCTGTTTCCTGTGACTTTAATACACTTTTTAAGCTTCAAGGGCGCTTCATGTAATTTTCAAAGTTTAACCGCGTTCCACCATAAAAATGGAAAAGTTCAAGGGTGTTCAAAGTAATTTTCCCTAAATTATATTGTTATATCAAAGAATTTGTAGAAAGGATTCAAGGAACTCTGTATATAACTCAAAATTAGCTAATTGAATAACAAAGAAACGGACATTAATAGATACAAGAAAGTAAGCCGATCATGCTAAGTGAACAGTACACTGTTAGATAACATTCACTAGAACCCAGCTGCTTTCAAATAGGACACAAAATTTTATCAATACATCTCATGCATTCATATTAAAGACTTGGCAATTGATCGATTAATCATTCAAATTCCTTCCATCTATTGTTTTCTGAATTCTGATTAATCTCTCTTTTTAAACTCTTTTTATGCAAACGGGAATTGAACCCAGGCCTCTTACTCAAGAAGCTTTGCTAGTCGCCACTATACCATAGGGTTGCTTCCTTCTGATTAAGTACGACGTGTCATATAATATCAATGAAGACAATCTCTATATTCAGACCCTTATCAAAGGAGTGACAATGTTGACCACCTCGAAGAACTGATCCGCCATAATAGGTTTCAGATCATAAACCTCAACACCCAACAAACCCTTAAATAGACAAGCTGAGCTTGGTCATCTGCTAGCCCTTCATCCCGCCTCGACTCCAAACAAATTATTTTGGTTATTATTTTTATTGTTATTCCGTGAAGTTAAGTTACCGCCTAGTCCTATCCATTCAGTTCAACTTTGTTGGCATATGAGGCATAGTGTTAGCAAGGTTCACTTTTCTATAACAAACTGGATGTCTTGTAGTACCAATGTTGCGAATTAAACATAAAATTAATGTGCATGGTAGTTGCGGTATATCTGCACCTGTACACAAGTATATGCAACACCGCGAAAAAAGTTTTAGCATTGACATTCAAATTTCCTGTAATCCGTAGATTCTACATAATCTTATACTCCGTATTACAGTATCTTAGACCAGAAAATGCAATGAGTGATTCACTGCAATCTCTATACAAGCCTGCAGCAATTTATCACCACACAACTGTCCTACCTTCCAAAGTTATTGTTAATATGGAAAAACAAATGTACCATCAGACGGTTTTGAACATGTACTTGTTATGATTGACTTGTTGTAAACTTGTAATGATCTTATTGACTTTGGCACACACGATTGAGAATGAACAACTTATAGAAACATTGTTAAGTGAAGTTTTATTCCGTTAAGAAACTTCATATTTCTGCCAAGACATATTACAGCAGTTAGCGAATGTTTGATTTAATAGCTGCTGTTATGCATGAAGATTTACTAGATATGCATAAATGTAAATACCTATCAGCTTAAATCAGTGGATGCCAACATCAAGAGGCATTAGAAGTGGGGGGAAGGCTTAAAGAATTAAGAATGTGAATTATAACAGTTAAAGAAATTGGTAAAACGTACAAAACAAAAGCATATATTAACCTTATCAAATACAAAGCAATATGACAAATTCTATGTCAACATAGCTTTTACAAAAATTAAGAATGTGTATCATATAACCAAGATCTAAACTCATTTTCTTGCTTGGTCTGCGCCAGTACGTCTTGTTACAGATTTAGCACATGAAATCTGTTTAATCCCAAGAAAAACTTGCTTGATATAAAGTCATCCGTATAATCATTACTGATTTTTCCATGTGCCATGGCTCCCACCTGAATAAACGGAAGACATATATAATGATATGGATGTTCAATATTTATAAACCCCCGCGTCTCGCTTCACGTATCCCTTCTTCCTCTTAAAAAACCCCCGCGTCTCCTCTTTTAAAAACCCATCGCCTCGTGCAACCCTAACCCTAACTGCATCACCTCCTCAAACCCTAACTCAGCATCTCCTCTTTCTCATCTTCTCCTTCTCCTTCTCCTTTTTGAGCCTCTTCCCCTGCACACACACCCTCCAGCGAACCCAGAACCCATCGTTCCATCACCGCCGACTCCCTCTTCTAGTCGTCATCATCTCCCTCTCCCTCTGCTCTTTTCCCGAGCACCTAACCCTGCAACCAAAGCAAACCCTAGCAGAAACCCTAGCCCCGAGCCATTCCCTGCAACTTGGACCTTGTCGCCTTGCCGTTGATCTCGCCGGCGATCCCTTGCCGACAACTACCCACCGTTGCAACCACAGCAGCCATCTCCCAAACCCCTGTGAGCAACCTTTCTCTCCCTCATCCTTCTCTTCTTCTTCTTTCTCTTCTTCTTCATCATAAGATTTCTTTTCTGTTAAATGTTAAAGGGTACTCTGTAGATCGTCGGAGCTCCGTCGACGCCTCGTCGACGACGCTGTCGCCCCCTGATGTCCAGTGGGTAAGTTCTTTCATCAATTCCCCCTATTCTCGTGCATTCTTCTTTCTCCTTTTTCCATGCATCGCTTGTCCATTATAGTATTTACTGTTTTCTGTTTTGCCGGGATCCGACCGTGCCGTCGACGATCTCGACGACCCAGCGAGGACCCCTGAGTCGTGTGACTCCACTGTTCGTCGTTTGGGCTCATTCCGTGTACCGTGCACGCGTCACGACTTTTCCCCGCCGACGCGTAACGTGCCAAGATAACGTTTAATGATATTTACTGTTTATAAGAAAACCATGATATTTGGAATATTTATCATTTAAAACCCATAGTATTTTACTGAGAAAATATCCTTTTAATAAAAGGTTAGGGTATTTATTTGAAAATTATATTTTAATAAAGTTTTAGATATTCTTTTGAAAAATATCATTTACAAGGGTTATAGTCTTTATTGAAAATAGCCTTTTAGTAAATGCCCAAGTATTTAGATGAAATTATATCTTTTTTTTTGGGATGGATTAAGGCATTTTATTGTAATTAATAATTTTTATAAATTTATGGTGTTTTAAATTTGAGGTAACATTTTAGAAATACGTCCGCATTGACAACCACTGCACATGGGCGACAGGATTTGTGTCCTTTTCAGGGAAGATTGTCTAGTAACTACGGGGTGATTCAGGTAAAACATTCCCATATTAGGGTATCTTATTAAACTTTTGTTAATATGCTAAGAAAAATTAATATAAAAATATCCTCTCGAGTGAAAGGGGCTAAGTTGAAAAACCATATCACCGTTAGTATTACCCACTTTCAAAAGCTAAAGATACTTAACAAAACTAAAGTAGTTGATGGATAAAAGTGTAAGTAAAAATATATCGTTTTATTGTCTAAAACATTTATTCCAAATATCTTATCTCATATGAATATTTTAAACATATACAACATTTTAATAAACTGGGGGTATTTTGTGGAATTACCCATTTCGAGATCATATTGGTAACATGGGTAAATGGGTATGCAAAAAGGGTGGATTGATACCCGATGAGTTATAACTTTTAAGCATATCATATTCCATGTAGGATGAGAATGCAATATTCACGCATATAGAGGTAATTAATTAAACCATTTTAAGCATGGGGTCAAATTCTTATCATTAAGAGGTATCTAAATAGACATGCAGAAATATTTTTAACATCATTTTAAAATAAAGTTGGGGATTTGAAACTAAGACCACTAAAGAAAAGAAGGTGACAGACAAGAGGGGAGAGGAGGATCTTACCTTTGGTTAGAGTTGGATGTCGATGAGTCGAAAACGTAGGCTCGTAATAAATCCTCAATAGCTCCGCACTCGGATTTTTTCTCGATACTTGGGTGGAACCACAGCATCGGCGTTGTCAATACGAAGGCGTGGGTATTTTCTTCAGAAATTATGGAGTTCTGAGGTATGAGAAATCAGTGTTTGAAGGTCTCTATTTATATGGTCTTTTCACCAACCATAAAATCCAAAAAATCCGTTAAAATCCTCAAAAAACCCGCGCCCAAATGATTGATGATGATCAGCTGCCACCGCCGCTGCCAGCCTCCCACAGCCTTTGGATCTTGATCCAATGGCTCAGATCTCCGCCGCCGTGCGCCATGCGTCTGTGTGTGGGGATCACGTGTTTTCGCGTGGTCCCCACCACATGGGCGCCGCCGGATGATTCTGGGTCGTTGGATCTTTCCATCCAACGGTCCAAGTTAAAGGGGATTTAATATTTATTTATTTTATATATATTTTTTTAAAAATCTAACTGTTTATTTAAGAAAATCGAATTTGGGCTTAAAAATTGTTAAAAATATCGTAAAATACGGTAAAAATATGAGATAATCCCAGAAAATATATTTTATTGTTACCTTCGGTTTAAAAATAACTTTGGGCTAAACTAAATAATATATCTATATCTATGGTGTTTGCTAGTTATTATAATTATTTAAAATCTAGTTTATCCTTGAAAATCATTTTACTTACGAAATAATTATTTTTATTGATAATAAAAATATGTAAATTATTTTAAGGCATTATAAAATTTTATTAAAACATTGTAAGCCTAGAAAAATATAAATAGATTTTAGAAAATTCCTTTAATTATATTTCAATGCTTTGAAAATTACTAACATTACTTCTAAAAATTAAAATCATTAAAACAATTTTTTTTTTCTATCAACAAAACGCTTAAATAACTACTTGATACTAGAAAATTGAATAAAAGATATTTTATTAGGTATTAGGAAACACGATCGTTAAAATATCATTCAGTAAACATGTATAGCATAGATTAAGATTATTTTACTCCAAAAAAATAACTACTATCAAACAATTGCTCATGTGAAACCCTATGTCCAGCCTCATCAACACTTTAAGGACCTTAATATGCAAATATTGGATAGGATTGACAGCCTATGCTTAAGATTCCACATTAACTAAAAAGGGTGATAACTAATCTTTAAAATAAGGGTTATAACTGTTGCTACAGGAGGAATCCAATGCTTAGAAAAAATAAAAAGCAATGAAAAGAATTTGAGTAACAACATAATGCAAGTGAAGAAAGAGTCTAAGTTTTTATTGCCTCTACTTACGGAAGAATTAGATAAGATATAAAGAATACCTCTACACTTGCAATGAAGTTTCTAAGTGGTTATTAAAGGATGAAAGATATGGGGGTGGAATGACTCAGAGTTTCTAAGTGGTTACTAGCATGACTACTTAATGATTGAAGTCCATTCTAGTGTACATCTTCACCCACGACACTCGTAGAAGAGAGAACTATATATTGTATGTTGCAGGAGTTAGAAGGAGAAAACGGCTCGTAGGAACATGCACTTTCCCCCTCTCAGAGCAGCTGCATTCAATCCAACAATAAGACAGTTTAGCATCGAGTTCTTTACTATTATTGTATAACATTTAATTGATGTTATATGGTGTAGCTGTAAATTTATAATTTTGTAACAGTAATCCAGTATTGATATAGTGTTCGTGTATTATTGCAATTTTTTTAAAAAATATTTCAGTTGAAAATCACTCAATTTTGATGATTGATTACCAACTTTTTTCAAAAACAACTTTTTTCAAAAATTACTATCTATCAAGAACAGGTTTCTGCCCAAAAGAATCCAAAATTGAGATGGATACACATGAAATTCCAAAAACAAAGTTTAAAAGACTTAGTTGATAGCAAAAATCCCAAAGTACAAAGTAAATCCGAAAGAAAAGTGTGATCTAGGGTTTAAAATTAGGGAAATACCTCAATTCTTCTCTGGATCTCAGTTGCCGTGTCGTTCTGGGTTCGATGAACGATTTTTCTTCAAAGGAGAAGGATTTTTCTCCGGATCTGAGCTCCCATTGTCGATGAAGGATTTTTCTTCCAAGGAGAACGATCTCAGCTGCCGTGTCGATGTTGGGTTAAGTTTGGGCTTTCTTTTTCTTTAAAAAAGATCCGGTCTTATTTTGGGGAATGGATAGGCGTAATAAGGTCATTTCATAAGGGATTTAACGCCAAGAGGGTTCTGGATAATGATGCCAACTATAGGGGGTTTTGTCTAACAGGAGAACTACACGAGGTTTCCGGATAATACCCCAAACTACTGGGGGGTCTCTGTCAAATAACCCTTTAAATTATTTACATCTCTAAATACACCAAAATAATTAAAATAAAAAAAATACTTATTTAAAAATTCATTTTGTAAAGACAAATTTTAAAGGTGAAAATTTGTTATAAAAAACAGCTGTCTTGTAGACATTATTCTGACATGCAACAATTGAGCATGGTTCACAATAGGCAGTGAGAAATAATTAGTTGAAATTGAACATATAACAGTTAGCTTGATTAATGATTTAAGTAACTTAAATGACCGATGAGCTATAGGTGAGCAGGTATGGAACTTTCCCTTTCGGGAAGAGAGTGAACCCCAGAAATCCCGAGAGGGGAAGTGACAACAAATAAATGCTTTTGAGACAAATTCATGGGTCCCCTATGCGTTCGGATGTGTTGTGTGTATTGTATGCATAGGTTAAGGTTAGGGCTTACGGACCACTACACACAAAAAAAGCAACTTAAATGGTTCCATTTAATTTGTTCAACCAGTGCAATGGAATTTGATAGCAACTCTCAGTATCTAGCATCCAATGTCGTAATAAGAACATAAAAGTTGCCTCCTTTTCATTTTCTATAAAAAAAATTCCAGCCCTGGTGCAAGGCAACTTAAAACTCCAGACATAAATTTGAAGCTGAAATCTTTGCTGAATATTTACTTTGAACCCACTCAAAACCTTTTGCAATTCGCACCGTCACAATAGACTATCACAATAATACCAATGGCTGCAGAAAACAACACGATGATACCAATGGCTGCGGAAAACGTGACCACAACACAAATTTTATTACCATGGTTACATAAAACAAAAAAATCTGAAAATTATTTCTGCGGACATAAAAAATCAGTAATATAGAACTACAGTGAGCAGATTTCAAAAGTTCTACAAGCAAAACAAAGTGCTGAAGAGATCATGCATCTTTGCGACGAGCTTTGAGGGTTGAGTTGATATCAGTAGGCATAAAGGCGGCGGCGATGGCTTCTCTTGGATTTTGTTCTTCTTCTTCCGTCGCAATTGGAAAAAATGCTGCATGACTTCGGAGCACTTGGTTGTGAGAATTCCTCGCCTTATTGTTATCGTTGGATGAAATGGATGTACAGGGCCAGTTATTTGGTTTGAAGGGTCAAAAGTGCTGCTGCTGCTACTTGCATCTCCACTAGGAGGAAATAGCCTGTGAAAATAATAGTATTCAGTGATCTGAAATGCAATAATGCAAGTATTATTAGGACAATGTCAGGGCTTTGTACAAGAGGTGCCATGCACAAATTTAATTAGAAGGATGACATTGAACAAACACAATAAAGCGCGTCCTGCAATTTGTCAATTAAGGCAAACAAAGAATAACACTCTGATTGTGTTAATTTCCAAAATATTATGCACCATCCGATTATGCTGCCGTCACTGCATGAAAAGGTCTGGTCTTATCAGACCGCACTCTGATTATCCTAATTTCCAGGATATTATGCACCATCCAGTTATGAGGTGTCGTCACTAAAAGAAAAGCTTAGGTTTTTTTGGAACAACCGCTCAAACCTAGCAATACAAGTAAAGCATAATAAGCCTATATGGAACCTGATCCCAGATAACCAGGGCAGATTCTAATAATGTGATAGGATTAGGATTTGAACATAGGGGGAATTTTTTTTAAAAAATTATAAACCAGCCTGATATTTAACAGCCATGTTATTAGGTTTGCAAGATTAAAGGTAAAAATCTAGGCGAATTGCAGAACATATACACCGGAAACAGCAATGCAATGGAGAACATCGATTAAGACATGTCAGTTTGGAAAAGAACCGACAAACCTGGACTTAATTATATGACGGCCTTACAATTGGAGTCCAGCAACCCTTATAAGGTTGGACCTTTGATTTGAAATCAAAAAATTACTCAAACCATCTGCATTAGATTCTTGTATGCATTGATCAAGAATGCATTTTGTGCAACACAACAAAAAAGCACCAGTCTAGAGATGTGGTTTGTATACCATTTTAATTAGAGAGAGAAACAAATGTAAATATTAGTTAAGAGCAAAAAGGTAAAATGAGATAGCGACGAGGGACGCTAGAACAGTTCCAAATAATTAAGATATAATAATAATGTTTACCTAACCCAGCTGCCATCAGCTCCTAATAGCTTGTTTGGAGCTCCCCAAACAACAGTATCTATCCTAGCCTGAAGAATGGCCCCCGCACACATGGCACATGGTTCTAGCGTTACATAAAGGGTAGATTCCTGTAAAGATGTCAAAAGAAAGTTCTAAAATGAAACTGTGTGTGTGTGTGTGTGTGTTATGAAGACGTTAAACTTATACAACAACAACAACTGCGCCTTTTATCCCAAGCATATGGGGTAGGCTACATGAACCAACATGAGAATCACGCCGGGTCCAACACATGAATCCTCCGCCTCCACTCACTCCTATCGAACAATATACTTTCATTGAGGCCTTTGGCAACCATATCGAAGACGTTAAACTTACAATATTGAAAATATACAAGTGGCACAACTTTCTTGTTCAAGATATGGAAAACATGTGGAATCAAAGCGACTTGCATAGAAGCCATATCAATGTCTAGCACACATACACCTATCAATCATCCGAAACACGAAATTTTCCATACTTGTTTCAGATGAAATGCCAGTATATCATGTTCGGTCTTATACACATGATCACAACAAGCAGCAATCTAACAAAATGAACTGCAGATTCGATTAATTATGTCTAGACTACTGTAATTGAATGATGTCAAAATTAACAAAATGATAGTTCACTGTATTAAACATTGATGACGAAGGAGAAACATGTATTCTTGCATTAATCTATCTGTTTGGAATCAAGAAGAGAAAAGGATAAACAAATCCAAAATGTAGTAGTATAGGTGGCACATCCTTCCAGCTTTGCATAACCTTTTCATCTTCTCTCATTTCTCGGTGGTGCAATCGATGAAAAAGTATATATTTAACATCAAGGTTGTAAAACATGTATGCCACACATGGCGCATAAAAGGTTTAAACACTGATTAGTTGTTTTACATGGATTACGCAGCCATGAAGTTTTTGATATAAATATAATTCTATACACATGTATCAAAATATGTATGAAAATACAAATGTACAAAAACAATTAGGCATAATTACAGCCCAATATAATACAAAACCTAAGAATAAACTACATCACCAAAAGACAAAGCCGCGGCCAACTTATTACTGCTAATTCTTATAGTAAACATCAAAATTTAAGCCAAGCAACCCCAAAACACCTCAAAATCTAGAAACCCAAAACCCCTCAAACATGCTAAAATGTTATCTTATTAAACTAAAATAAGTATACACTTGAAATGCATAAGAAAGACAGAAATATGCATAATAGAACAATAGAGAATAAAGATTAGAAAGAAAAATCACCATGATTTTTTTTTGGAGAAACCCCCCTACTTTGAGAAATTACCACAAAAAGTAGAGATCTAGTGAAGAACTCACCGAATAAACTTTGAGAACGATAAAGAGTGGAGATTAGTCAGAATTTGGCCGGATTTTCGTCGGGTTTTCACAAAATTGAAGCTCGTGAGAAGTGTTTGTTGTCCGAGTTACTGGCCGCGTGTGAAAGAACACGACATTTCTATGAGGGGAGTCTCGAGTTAAGGTGTGTTGTTGGTTTATTATAATGGGTAGGGTCGGATCGGGTGTGACCGTACATGATTGGATTTGAATCCGAATCATATTAAATTCCAAACCCACAAACCAAAGTTTACATGGGTGATTAATGGGCTTGTGGGTGATTAATAGCCCGCAAAAAGGTTTAAATGCTATTATGCTTTTCAACCACATAATGGAGTGAATTTCACGTTGCACTTGCGATGTGTGTCCACATACCTTTATGCAAGCAATTAATCGCCCGTATAACCGTTTTTTACAACATTGTTTAGCATGCCAAAAATATTATATATAAATGCAACATATTTTTTCTAAGTACAAACAAGACTTAATACATATATTATCCCTGTGAACTTCACAATACTCATTTTCATCATTCATAATTCATCCTAATTTTAAAAAAATTATGGATTAGAATGTTGGGCGATTAAGAAATAACATGACAAAAAAATGAGTGACTGAAATGAAAATGTTAAAATGAATGAATGGTACATACTAAAGGAAAGAATAAGAAATGAGTGTATTCATAACAAGTTGGAGCTCATTCCTATAGATGATAAGATGGGAGAACCGGTTGAGATGGTTTAGGCATAAAGAACGGAAAACAATAAATGCCCCAATTAAAAGAAATGGCAAAAGTGTAGTTAACGGTGCAACTAGGGTTAGATGTGGATCTAGAAAAACATGAATTGAGACAATTAAGAATAATATGTTAATTGTTAATTTAACCACAAAGATGACCCTTATCAAAGCACAATGGAAATGGATAATATAGTCGGTTCTAAATTTTTGGAAAAAGGATGGTTATTGTTGTGTCCTTGTTATAACAATTTACTACCCTCTTATAGAACTTGAACCCATTTAGGACATCCAAAGACAAGAAAACGGTTGGAAAAATTGTTATTTTCCTTTTAAAACCGAAATTAATTATATTACTTGTTTAAAACAAAAAAAATAACAGGTCTAATTAATAGCATAGCAAATTTATATCAATTATAAATAATAATAAAATGAATAAGAAAATGTGACCCTGTGGTGAAATCGAGAAACTGCCTTAAAAAGTTAATGCTACATTTCGTACAGGCAACCAAAGCAACAACCTTTTTGCGATACAAAAACTTTTAGAAATTCAATCTTAGTGGTACACAAACCGTCTGAAACCAAGATTCGATCGAGAAACTTCAGCTTCATACAACGTATTATAATAAATTGGAACTAGAGAAAAATAAAAAGTTATTTCCTTGAGAAGGGGAAGGAATTTGTAGTGCAGAAATGAGAAAAGAATTAGTCCTTTCATAAAAGATTTTTGTAACCCAAAATTAAATAGATGATTAATAACAATTTATGAATTTTGTAATCTTCTCTTTAATTTTATAATAAATTAAAATATAACTCATTTTACTTACCATGAAATACTCAATATATGGATACACATTAGTTTGATAATTTAATCCTGAAATAATGTGTAATCGCAAGAGTACTTGACAACCATGTCATCTCTACACAAATGATTTTTTTAATAAAATTTTCCAACAGTTTTTTGAAAGTTATTATGCTCAATATATCAATTTTATCTATATACTTCAGTCTTTGAGTTTTTAGTGTTTAGTTAATTCCATATTATGCATCTGTTATTTTAGCAATCTACATAATTTTTACATTGCTATATTAACTATGTTCCATATGAAAATTTTCCATTAAATAATTTTAATGTCCATTGTTAGTGATTTTAAAACTAGAACTCCACAAATCAATATCGTTTTATGCATATGAGAATAGAATTATATTATGTACATTATGTGTTGCATCTCCTAAATGGGGAGGTGATGTTAAAAAATGCAAGATGAAAGTTGAAATAAAATATATGCAAACACAAGCATGCACTGAGAATGGATAAATGGCATTTGCTATGTGCCACAGTATATATACGTATACGATGATCCGTGACTTTACAAAGCTTACTAAAAGATCTATCTTGGAGGGAAATGTTAGATTTATTTTCAGAAAAAGGCTTATGGCCTGGTATGAGCCATTATACATTCCGAGAATATCATTAAAAGGTCTAACTAAGAGGATGGTCCTAGATTTCTCGATTGGGTGTGGGGTAAAGCCCGAAAAAAGACCACCAACAATGGTAACAAAATCTATTAGAATATCGAGTTGTTCCAACAAAGATGGTTCGATATGGTAGAAATAAACCAGATGGGAGATACTCCTAGAGGACTGACCCATAGAGTTATACTCCAATTAGTAGCACTTGATGCATCAAGTTGTTAGTACGTTGCTAATGAGCCTATATCCTATTATAATAGTGCTCGTATGGTATGACTGCTATTGCCAGTCTCAAATACTTTTGGAGGACTAACCTATAAGAGAAAAATCGACAAGGTTCATGATTAAGGGACTCATGATTGTTCCTTAGTAACTCTTATAATATGGTATTGAGATCATGGTCATTACAGCTCCAACCAGCTCATCCAATGATCAGGGCACACTATGCGTGCTTTTGTTAATATCTGGTTCAAGGAGCCTGATTCAAAGCCTAGTTCATTAAGTCTCTGGGGTTGCAACAAATGCCACTAAACATAGGTTGAAAGCTACTTATTTTGAGTTCATAGTATAAGCTTCACATATTGTATATTATATATATATATATATATATATTTTAATAAAAAAATACATTTTTAAGGGGTTATTAGAAAAATTAATTAAAACAATGTTTTATTTTGTGGAGAGTTTACATAGTTGTCAATTATGAGTACATAAATTAATATGGATTAAATCACCAAATTAATGTGTACTCATTTATTGAGTAGGTTTCATGACAATTAAAATGGGTGTTATATTTTTATTTATTATGAAATTAGAAGGAGGTCTTACAGAATTCAAATTAAATTTTATTCATCTATGTAAACTTTGGCTATGAAAATCTCATATAAATGGACTAATTCTCTTTTTATTTCTACAATAAAAATTCCTTCCCTTTCTAAAAAAAACTATTCTTATCTCTCTACTTTCTATCTATTATAATAATATTGTGTGAAGCTCAAGTTTCTCGATCGGGTCATAGTCTAAGCTGGTTCATGCACAACTTAGAATTGGATTTTTAGGGGACCTAGTACCACTAAAAGGTTGTTTCTTTGGTATCTTGCATGAAAGATGAATCGACTTCTCTTGGGCAGACTTACTCGCCTAAACCACAGGCTAGCATTTTTTTTCTGGTTTATTATTTATTTATTATTGATGTTATGTTTGCTACCTTGCAATTGTAAAGTTCGCCTAAACCACAAGTAGTATCTTGGGCAGACTTCTCTTGGGCTTCTTGATTAATAAGTAATATAATTAATCTTGGTTTTCAAAAACTAGCAAATTTTCCAACAAAAATTGATACTTCTTGCTTTTGGAAACTTTTGATACCATATAGGGCTTAATTCCCAAAAACTACCAAAAACTTAGGGTTATGGCAAACAACCACCAAATACTTTGAAAATTACAAGATACTACCAACTGTAAGGAAACTTGTAAAATTAATAAACAATAAACTACTAAACTTGTTTAGTAAATGTTCAATAACCTACCAAACTTGTTTCGCAAATATACCATAAACTACCAAACTTTTTTTTACTAAACATTCAATAAGCTACCAAATAATAGTTTAAGCATGTTTGTAAACTTCGATAGTTTTATATAATTTTCAAAGAATTTGGTAGTTACTTGTCACACCTTTTTCGTAGTTTTTGAGAATTAAGCCTATAGCCTACTATATAATCATAACTATAGAAGGCATAGCAGAAATAAATACCGCAAGCCGCCAACTCCGTAGAATGTTAGAAGCTTGACGAATGCAAATCATTTCAGCATGTGCTGTAGAATCTCTCAATTCCTCCACTCTGAACAAAATAAAAAACCATAAGCATCCTTAGCTTCGTACTTTACATTACAAAATCACTCAAAATAAGAACCCGACACAAATAAAACTCACAGATTGCAGCCACGAGCAATTATCTTCCCATTCTGCACCAAAACCGCGCCAACTGGCACCTCCCATGTATCTGCAGCCTTCTGAGCTTCCAACAAAGCTTCCCTCATAAAGAACTCATCGATCTTCCTCTGCTTGCTATCACGCTTATATGCTTCTTCCCATTCATCAAATTGTTCTGTCAAGACTTGTTTACTCCTCTGAAGCTTCCTTCTCTTCAGTTCCCCATCCCCAGGCAGTTTCTCTACTTCAGTAATTTCATCCGACCTTGGAAATCCAATACCAGGCATCTGAGCACTTCCAATTTCAGGTATTGAAGGGGGAGCCATTACCGATGATGAACCTTGTTCTCCACTAGAAAGAACAAATTTTCGTCCCTTTTCACTTTTGCTCGGCTCTTCTTCTGGCCTCGCTACTGGAGTAACACCTTCTGATGACGGATCTTTTCTCATGGTGCCCATTGATGTCGATGGAGCGAGATGTAACTCTTCACCAGTTTTTCCCGTTGGCATCGGTTCTTTTGGCAAGCCATTCCTTTTCTTCAACCCTCCAGTTCCAGCGACTTTGTGTCTACCAAACTCTTCTTTTAACTTTCGACGATCATTTCCAATTCCAGTTAAGGAAGTTGAAATTGTGCCCTTTTCACCTTCACTCCACTCTATTTCTTCACTTCCCTTAGTGCCCATTGAAGTTGAAACATGGGATTGTATGGTAGGCCTTTTTAAAGGCACCATTTCTTTTGGTGATCTGGCCTTTTCCTTCTTCTCGGCTTCATCATTGTCCTCGTCTGGCTCTTGACCGGAAAACCAAGCCTCGTTACTTATAGATTCGTTTGACGAACTTCTCATCCCTGATTTCTGAGTTGAGTTATGACTTCCGGCTCTGTGACCAATCTTCAGTATATCTGCAATGTAAGCCCATAGAGACCTGTGAGATCTCCTAGCGACCGCATTTTCGGAAATTACCGGTGAAGCTTTGGAATCGACAACTTCAACATTTGAAGGATCCTCTTTAGTTTCTTCAATCTTGGGTGGTTCTTGGGAAGACATGGTTCGAACTTCCCACATCCCATCAGGAGGCCCTTTCATTCTAGATCTAGATGAAGGTTGCCCGTCGTTTTCTTCTATATTCTGCTCTTTGTAGCCGACCTCCACCATAACTTCAGAACTACCTGAAGCTAAAGTTTCTCTCCTTACTTTATCGACAAAATCTCCCACATACGTTGCAGATGATTCATCTAATCTACTAGCTGACTCCATTGCATCATTCTTTACTTGGTATATAGAGCTTGAATCATCATGTAAACTTCCACTGACGCCAATTCTTGTTTGAGTTGGTTGAGAACTCTCCCCGATGAGATCGGTCTGTTGCCTATAATCTGTCTCATCCTGCACCATAGTTGATGAGGAAGTTTCTTTTTGGTTCTCCATTCTTATGGACGTCACCTCTTTTAAATTGGAAATCCTTTCAATATTGCTCTGCCGAATCTCTGATATACGTGAGTTTTGTTCAGATTCTCCTCTTGAATTACCCCCAACTCGATTGACCGAATTCACTGCTGAAGTCGAATGCACTTCTTGGTCATCAGTTCTTATTTGAAGAGAACTGTATGAATTGTCGATCCTTTTACCACTCACTTGAACCCTTGAAGAAGTAGTTTGATTTTCATAATGGTCACTCAATTCCTCGTTAAATGCCTGATGATTCACTTGGGTTCTCTCATCTATTCTCACCCGAACTAAATTCTCAACAGATGAAGATTTTTCCTTCCTACTTTTTTCTTCTTCAAAGCGCCTCTGGGAACTTGATGCTATTTCAGCATCCCTTCTGATCTCAAGGCAAGTCTTCGATCTGTTGGCCCTTTCAGAAGCATCAATATAAGTTGCATGCTGCTTATTCACTTCGACCTTGTTGACTGACATTTGATCAATTTGCCTTCTATCTCTCGACACATGAACTGAATTCTGCGCCCTTTCTTCTTCAGAGCGCCTCTGCAAATTAGACATCGTCTCGAAGTTGCTACTTTTCAACAAACTCTTTCTTGAATCAGCTTGCTGAACTACCTGTTTATCTATTTCACTTTGGCTCTTCACAAAAGAAGCTGAGCTCTCTCCTCTATCCACGTTCCTCAAATTGGATCCCGTCTTATACTCAGTATATCTATCAAGCTCAGGTGTTCTGGTGAGCTTACGGGAATCTTCATGCTCCTCATGGACGTAGTCATCGATATTCTCCTCTTCAACCCTGCTCCTTCGATCGGAAACCTCCCTTCTCGAAATTGAGGCCCTTTCATTACTATTCTTCCCTTGAGACCCCACTTTCTTTCTTGATCTGTCATAGATAAGTTCCTCCTCTGTTGCTTCATGGGTCGAATCCCTCCAAGACGTATCAATCTCCACTTCTTCTGTAAATCTCCGATCAAAACCCTTCTTGTTTGTCTCATTATCATCTTTGTACCTCTGAATTTCGCGACCCACTTTCTCTTTCACATCGACTCTGCCGAACCCATGATCTTTTTTACGAACTCCTCTCAAAGATTCACCAACAGCGCTTCCTCTTCTCTCAACTCCACTATCTTCATAGTCGCCCAAAAAAGCCGAAATCTTTTTCGAACCGTAATTCGCTCTTGCTTGACAACCCAAATCCCTACAATAAGCAGCATTCACCTCCTCTCTAATTCTCCGATCGAGACCCTTCCTTTTCCTCTCATTCCTACCAAAATCTTCTCTTTTCTTGGAATCACCCGAAAAATTCGAACTTTTCACCGAATTGTATCTCAACCTCGCACAATCTCTCCTCTCTCCACTCCAAGATCCCTCCTTTCTTGAAGATTTTTTCAAGCCCCCATCATCACCATCATCATTATCATGGCAACAATTACACCTACATCTACAACTATCCTCACCCTCGGCCAACAGGAAGACACTAGAGGGCTCCAATTGGAAGAAGCGAGGGTGGCGCCTCAAGAGGCAGCCATGGCAGAGGAATCTAGAGTTTCGAGGGACAGCGTAGAGCGAAGAAGAAGAAGAATGGGAGCAGGGGACGCAATATCTAGGGCAGGATCGGGATCCGTACCCGTGGTCGTTGTAGAATGACCATTTTGCCCTCAGGGCGAGGGCAGTGGTGTAAGAGACGGAGTACATGGGAGGAGGGAGAGAGAGCGGGGATTTGCTTACCGGCGAGCATCCAACGGTGAGGTTACCGCCTGAGCTGCGGTGCGGTCAGCACTCTGCGAGCTTACGGAACTTTCGAGCTTGAGTGAGAGAGATGATGAGAACTCTGATCATATGGGCCGCCGAGGTGTAGGCCCTAAAATTCAACATTCTTTTTGGGCCTTCAATAAATTTCTGCTTTAGAGTTAATTGCATAAGTCCACTGTGTAGAATTTTCACACATTCGAGCAAAAATATAACTCATTCATTAATTAAAATGAAATAAACCTGTACAATGAATTTGAAATCAGCTGCTCTCTTAATAAATACAACGAAACAACAAATTTTTAGTTCTATTTCGATAATTGTTGCAAAGAGAGAGAAGTCGAAGGACATCATAAAGATTTTTCTAAACGAGTCTATTCTGTGTTGTTGAGGATGATTTAGAAAGCCACGTCTTAACAACTATTTTTATATATGCGATCAGATCATAATCCTTATCTTATATTTAGATGTTTCTTTGAAAGCTCACGATCCATGCCATCATCTACGTCTAAATCCTAAAACATAATGAATATCGTTAATATGTTAATATAGTGAAGACAGCCACCTAAAATCTTCATTCTAAGATGGTCTAAATCCGATAAGATCATTAACAATAAGCACCCAAATAATATTTTTAAACAAACATTATTAAAGGAGACTAATTCGTGGCTAAAAAATCCACAACAGTTATAACAATAAAAAATCCTCTAAGATCTTTATTTTTATTTTTTATATTTTATTAATTTAAACAAATGCTTGTCGACTTTTTGCATATGCAATGCACGCATTTTAGCAGGAGAATTTGAAAAGACTTTTTGTTAAGTTAATTGACTTTTATAGACATTTTAGTTAAGATGATAAATATATCCATATCAAGCCTTTATTTGAGCACATGTGTACATTGCACACACTTTGAATTCAAACAAAATATTCAAAAAATTGAGAGAAATCATTAGGACGTGAATTCGAATAAAATATTCAAATAAAATGGAGAAAAATCATTAATCCTAAGATAATCTATAAGTCATGATTCTTTTGATGAGAATATCCTATGAAATCAATAATCGGAAAGCCTAAAAAATATCCTTAAACAAAAAATACTTAAGAGAATCTTTACCATTAACTCTGAAAATTCAACATACAAATCTTGATCCATTTTTAACAATATACTTCTTAAAATAAAAATAGTTAATAAATTATTAGAAAAAGTAAATTAACAATATACAAATTATATGAGTAAGAAATTCTTTTATTTTTTCATATTTTATTAATTTAATCAGGTGCATCCCACATGTCAAAGCACTAGTTTCGGGAGATGATGGAAAGGATTCATGAAAATCTTATTTGAAACTAACAGAATAATTTGTTTGAATCTATTCATGAAAACTAATACTTTCTTACAATTTGGGAAAACAATATATCAGGGTTTCTCAACGAATTTAGCAATAGATGGTCAATGCAGAGACTAATTCAGTCAAACAACAATCAAAACATATCATGAAATTGGTCCAAATCCCCCGTCTTTTGCAGGTGTTCAAAAAAAATAAAAAAAATCCTTTGGAAATCCTCTCTTTTATCTCTCTCCACCATTTAACTGCTTAAAGGATTGCTATTTAAGGTCTTGGGGTTAAAACCCATTTGCATCAGGGTTTATATATTAATCAAAAAACCCTTGAAACCACTTGACCTGGTATAATCTACCATTTTCAGCAAAGAATCTCTTCATGGAAAATGGCCAAAATAATGTTGATTTAAGCAGGCGATTTGAAGACTGTGATATGGAATGGCTCTCTCTCAGTATTTCTCTATCGCCTCCCTCGGTCCCTCCTCCTCCTCCTCCTACAGATATCGTACATCCTACATTTCCGTGGGCCACTGATCGTCCCGTAACCATCCACAAGCTTGAATACCTCGTCGCCAATGACCTCACTAAGATCGAAGGCAATGTCCAATGCAGGAGGTGCGCGCGAAATGCCCACATCTCCTTCGACTTGCTGGCCAAATTCCAGGAGGTGAAGAGTTGTGTGTTGAGCATGTATGGCGTGATGCACGACAGGGCGCTGGACAAATGGATGAACCCTACCTTCACCGATTGCATGTCGTGCGGTCAGTCCAACTGCATGAAGCCGGTGGTCGCGGAGCAGAAGGAGAATATCAACTGGCTCTTCCAGTTTCTTGGCCAGACGCTTGGATGTTGCACGCTCGACCAACTCAAGTATTTCTGCAGGCATAACAAGATTCATCGGACCGGAGCAAAAAATCGGGTTTTGTTCTCTTGCTACATCACCATATGCAAGCAGCTTGATCCTGCTTTATCGCATGCTCTAATACAAACCTAGGTGATCATGTCTAGCTTGTGTTATTGAATATTTTGGATACAAGGGTTTTCACTTGTTTTGTCTTAATTTATGTTCTTTGCGGTAATTTACAGATGCTGCCGATGCCTTAATTAATTTTAGGATCCTATTTCAGTGGTTTCATAGATTGCTCTATTTATTCAAACATCGGGGGGGGGGGGGGGGGGGGGGAGGGGATTGAAATGAAAGAAAAGACAGATAGACAAATTAAGAACAGGAGATATGTATCGCTCTTATAATTAATTAAAATTAAATATTCAGGAAAACAAGAGAACCCATTATATCTAAGATCTAAGATGGTCGACATCAACAACTTACAACTTTTTGCACGTGTGATACATGTGTGTAAATATTGACATCACATACAAAATATTTGAAATGATTATTGAAATTTGTTTTAATTAAGATAATAGATTTGTTAGAGTTTTAGTTAAGATTAGATAGATTTCAACATCAAATCAAATCTGTATTGCAATACACACATGCATAGTACGAGGCAACTTAATCTCGGCAGCTGCAGTTGCAGCAGCTTTAACATCAGCTTTCAACACTAAAATGTGACTTCATCATAAAATTAGTTTTGCTGCTAATCAAAATCATCAGACCAGCAACCACTGCAGCATCGATGAGAACAAATGTTTGCTTTAAATAAATCTCTAATTTGCTACAACAAGAAGACACTTGAATATCACCAAGCACAAATTAGATAAGCACCAGGCATGGAAGTGCCATAAACTAAATAATAACTCTAAAAATTTTACACATGATTTAAAAGAGTGCTTCCTCTCTCGCTCCAGTATTCTCCAACAGTAGCAATCTCAAAATCCGATAAAACTTCCGCAGTAATAAACAATTCGGTACATGAACAAGTTCTGGGTCAATGGAGATAAACCAATGGAGTTTAATTTAGATTATCTTCCATTTCTGCTCCAAAGCATTACAGATCCTTCCTAAGCAGCAAGCTGCACTCAGCGGGTAATTGGAAACTGCACGAAAAGAAAGATCAACGGGAATCATATTAGCCTGACCATTATTTTTCTTCACATTTTTATAGTTCACAAAACAATTGAACTTGTACAAAATAAAGGATACATTACATAAATTCCATCAAACTATTTGAGTTTTTTCTCTCAGAACATTGACCTTTAAAACGATACAAAACCACCACTGTGGTGCCACGGCTGGTGTTTATTGCAAATTTTCGGTGCTGTTTCATGTAAATTTAATACACTTTCTAAGCTTTAAGGGTGCTTAATGTAATTTTCAAAGGTTAACTGCGTTCTACCATAAAAATGGAAAAGTTCAAGGGTGTTCAAAGTAATTTCCCTAAACTATATAGTTATATCAAAGAATTTGTAGAAGGGATTCAAGGAACTCTGTATATAACTCAGAATTAGCCAATTGAATAACAAAGAAACAGACATTAATAGATACAAGAAAGTAAGCCGACCATGCTAAGTGAACAGTACACTGTTAGATAACATTCACTAGAACCCAGCTGCTTTCAAATAGGACACAAAATTTTATCAACGCATCTCATGCATTCATATTAAAGACTTGGCAATTGATCGATTAATCATTCAAATTCCTTGCATCTATTGTTTTCTGAATTCTGATTAATATATCTTTTTAAACTCTTTTTATGCAAATGGGAATTGAACCCAGGCCTCTTACTCAAGAAGCTTTGCTAGTCGCCACTATACCATAGGGGTGCTTCCTTCTGATTAAGTACGACATGTCATATAATATCAATGAAGACAATCTCTATATTCAGACCCTTATCAAAGGAGTGACAATGTTGACCACCTCGAAGAACTGATCCGCCATAATAGGTTTCAGATCATAAACCTCAACACCCAACAAACCCTTAAATAGACAAGCTGAGCTTGGTCATCTGCTAGCCCTTCATCCCGCCTTGACTCCAAACAAATTATTTTGGTTATTATTTTTATTGTTATTCTGTGAAGTTAAGTTATCGCCTGGTCCTATCCATTCAGTTCAACTTTGTTGGCAGATGAGGCATTGTGTTAGCAAGGTTCACTTTTCTATAACAAACTGGATGTCTTGTAGTACGAATGTTGCGAATTAAACATAAAATTAATGTGCATGGTAGTTGCAGTATATCTGCACCTGTACACAAGTATATGCAACACCGCGAAAAAAGTTTTAGCATTGACATTCAAATTTCCTGTAATCCGTAGATTCTACATAATCTCATACTCCGTATTACAGTATCTTAGACCAGAAAATGCAATGAGTGATTCACTGCAATCTCTATACAAGCCTGCAGCAATTTATCACCACACAACTGTCCTACCTTCCAAAGTTATTGTTAATATGGAAAAACAAATGTACCATCAGATGGTTTTGAACATGTACTTGTTATGATTGACTTGTTGTAAACTTGTAATGATCTTATTGACTTTGGCACACATGATTGAGAATGAACAACTTATAGAAACATTGTTAAGTGAAGTTTTATTCCGTTAAGAAACTTCATATTTCTGCCAAGACATATTACAGCAGTTAGCGAATGTTTGATTTTATAGCTGCTGTTATGCATGAAGATTTACTAGATATGCATAAATGTAAATACCTATCAGCTTAAATCAGCGGATGTCAACATCAAGAGGCATTAGAAGTGGGGAAAAGGCTTAAAGAATTAAGAATGTGAATTATAACAGTTAAAGAAATTGGTAAAACGTACAAAACTAAAGCATATATTAACCTTATCAAATACAAAGCAATATGACAAATTCTATGTCAACATAGCTTTTACAAAAATTAAGAATGTGTATCATATAACCAAGATCTAAACTCATTTTCTTGCTTGGTCTGCGCCAGTACGTCTTGTTACAGATTTAGCACATGAAATCTGTTTAATCCCAAGAAAAACTTACTTGATATAAAGTCATCCGTATAATCATTACTGATTTTTCCATGTGCCATGGCTCCCACCTGAATAAACGGAAGACATATATAATGATATGGATGTTCAATATTTATAGGGGCGACATGAGAAGTTAGATGTTTACATACCACAAATACAAGGGTCACATCATCGCTAGCAGCAGTAACGTAATCTCGCATTTGAACTACTTTTGGGGAACTATATGGCAGGCCTGGAAGATCAATCAAAACATTTAGAACTCGGGTAACAATGACAAATAAACTGGTATGAAAAAACAAGAAAATAAGCTTACCTATTCTTCATGAATTAACAGGGAAATGACGAGTTGCAGGGTTTTTAATTACGTTGAGAAGTTTCTCACGTTTTCCGGCGGTTGTAATGCTCAAATTTTGAAGCAGCTGCACTGGGGGGATAGGTGGAATTGCAGGTGTCAATAGAGAGCAAAAGTTTCATGCATAACAAATGTGATAATCCCTTAGCTGAATAACATATAGGAGGCTATCTTGCAACTCACACATGAGCCCACAAAATCGCTTGAATGTTCGTGGCATACGAACGTATGGTTCAACTTCAAAAAGCACTCCTTTTTCCGTTCTAAAATATAGAGCCTGCAGCCTCCCTGCTTTTGTTAAGGGACTATCCAATATTGCAAGAAGGGCCTAAAATCATTAAAAGAAAGTCATAATTGCATACCACACAAAATAAGGCCAATCTATGAATACGGTGTACTGGCTACCGCATATCACTATAGATATAGGTTTTGCATACAAACCGCACTAAGTAATCACTATAGTATATACATTGTATAGTAGAAAATGCATACCGCTATAGATTTTTATTCTGCAGTATTACATGCAAGCCGATACTGAGAAATCCTTATGGAAAAAACTGCATATCACTATGTATTTATATTCTGCATACAACCAATATCAAGTAATCAACTTCATTTGACAATCGGAAACTAGAAAGAAACGGTTTTTTGAGTGTTACTTGTACAAAAGAACTTCCCATTCTAGCAAGAAGCAAAATTTTCTAAACAGTTAACAGCAAATATAGATTTAAAACTACGAAAATAATTAGAAACTCCACCAACCTGGTGTATGATATCAGGCCTATAATCAGCAGGATTACGATTCAGCTTCTTCAGGAAGTGGGCATGATCATCCGAGTTCAAAATTTGGACAGTCTGATCAACAACAAAAAGTGGAGAAAGGCCAAAGACACATGAATAATCACATAGCAGCATAATAACAATACAACAAAAGGATTCGAGTGTTGCAAACAGCTTTGAAACGAAATGTAGTAATTAACAACGAATAAGTTGACATTTTGGGTATCCCAAATGGCATGTGTTAGCTTTTATACAGCCAAAACAAAATTATATAACAACCATTTGTCACAGCATAATGACTTCGTAAGTATATGTGCAAGGAAACAAATCGATATCAAAGATAGGAATGTGCTCGCTTATTGGACGCTTTAAAAATTCCCCCTGCCGAGGATAGACTAGAGTTTATTAATTGTGAGGATCCTAATCTCCGACAGCCGCAGATGAAACTGCCGTTAATTACCCTCGCTCCGAAATGAGCAAACCTCCAATTAAAAGGTCATGCGAATCATGCGAACTCAATGTAGGATGTGGGTGTTTTGAAATAAATGCAGACATGTTTATTTCATTTTTATTTTTGTCTGTTTATTTACTTTCTATTTTTACTTTTTTATTATTATTTATTTTATTCAATTTTACTTGATTTCACGTTTTCATGCATTTATTATTATTATTATTATTATTATTATTATTATTTTGGAGAAAAAAAGCTCTAGGAGTCTTTTGCGTTAGGTGGGGGCAAAAAGTGTGTCCACCATTTTATTAGACGATCGACACCTTCCAACTTGATCTCCATTCTCGAATTTGTCGATACACCAAATTTCATATGATTACAATACAATTTCACCGTTAATTTAGCAATGTAAAAAATTCTATTGTCGATAAACCGTTAATTTTGCACCCATTAAATCAACGGTGAAAAGGTGTTGGAGTCGCATGAAATTTGGTGTATCACATATCAGACGATGAAGATCAAGATGGCCGGTGCCAATCGTCGAATAAAATAGTGAAGGACATGATTTGTACCGCCACCTAACGCAAAAAGCCTCCTAAGGCATCATTCCTCCATTATTCTCTTTATATATATATATATATATATATATATATATATATATAACAAAAGAAATTTTTTAAAAAGAAAGGACCTCTGGATGGGCCCGAAGAAGGCAAGGGCCTCCCCTTTGAAAAAGAAGAGGCCATGGAGGCGGGAGCCTCCCTGATGGGGGTCCCCGAAATGGCTCCAGCTACACATTTTTTATTTTTTTATTTTTTTTAAATATACAAGCATGTCTATAACTTTAACCAGGCCACTTAATTTTGCAAACGAGGCTAAGTGCGGATTTCGACGGAATTTTGGTAGCGTACCGGCTTGATTCGTCGATTTATTGCGTGTAAAGGTGAAGTACGAAAAACTCCGTACCCACCAAAAAAAGAAACGCGGACCGAAATCTGCATTCCAAAGGAAAATACGGACCGAAATCCGCATTCCTGGAAGTTTTCCTAAAGGAAAAGTTCGAAAATTTTCCCTTTGATGGATCGCCCTCCATTTCCGATTGGGTCCCAAAAGAAAATAAAAGTTTCACGAATCATCAATGCTCTGGATTTAGATATAGAAATAAAAAAAAAATCTTTTTTAATTTTCTCTCAAGATCTTGAAGGAAACATAAGAAGGCAAAATCTTTCTTTTTTGGAAGTTTAATAGGAGATTGGCAGACGATGGATTCCCTCACTTTTTTTGGAAGGGTTTGGGATCAAATATATATTTTCCTTTGGAAACAAAGGAGAAGAAACAATGAGCTCTCTTTAAATTTTTTGTATGGATCTTGAGATCAAAAATATTTTGTGTAAAGAAAGAAAAAAGAGCTTTATCAAAAAAATTTAGGGGATGGACTTGCGAAAGAAAAGCAGAGAAAGAAAAAAAGATGATGGCTCCAAACCTTGGAGTTTAGCAGAGAATAATTGCCTTTTATTTCATCATGGGATTGGATTTTTATAGCCTTTACATTTTACACTTGGGCCCCTTAGGCTTTACAATTTCAGCTTTTTACCCCTCTTATGTCCATATGCTTATTTATTTTTGCACATAAGCAATGTTCGGTCCATATCTGTTGTTTGCCCTTGCCTACTGTTTTACAATTATTTGGCCTTCCGCCCATTTCACTTACATTTATTACCAAAAATTACATTAAATTTATTTTTTACATAATTTTTTTCTTCTTCGATGGCCGGTCGGCTTTGCTTGGGCTTGAGGCGATTTGGACGTGGGCCCGGTTGCTTCGGGTCGGGCCCAGGTCAGTCGGACTCGGGTCCACTTGAGCGTTGACTTTGACTTTTTGACATGATTTTAATTTTGGCAAATGGGGTGTAAATTCTGACCCAACAAAGCGCCTCCATCAATAAATGTTCACCACATATATGGGTCGTGTGCATGAAATTGATGGATCTTTCACGGATCTGATTTTCAGGATGCTTGACTTGATTCCCTTTTAGCACATGGAGATCGATGCCCGACTTGGTTCAGGTCGATGCTTCGCTTGGTTCCCCTTTTGCGACATAGAGATCGATACTTGGCTTGGTTTTCTTTTTGCGACATAGAGGTCGGTGCTTGTCTTGGTTCCCTTTTTACGTCATAAAGGTTGATTCTTGACTTAGTTCCCTTTTTGCGACAAAAGGGCGATGCTTGACTTGGTTCTCTTTTTGCGATATGGAGGTCGATGCTTTACTTGGTTTAATGCCTGCTTAGACGGAAAAACTTGGTTTAACGTCTATTAAGATGGACGATCATAGTTTAACGTCTACTTAGAGGTTAAACCAAGTAAAGCATCGATCTCCATGTCGCAAAAACAGAACCAAGCAAAGTATCAACCTCTTTGTCGCAAAAAGGAAATCAAGTCAAGAATCGACCTCTATGTTGCAAAAAGGGAACCAAACAAAGCTTCAACCTCTATGTCGCAAAAAGGGACCAAGCCAAGCATCAACCTCTATGTCGCAAAAAAAATCCGTAGAGTATTTTTCGCCACCTTATTTAGATAGGAATGTGTTCGCTTATCGGACACTGTACAGATTCCCCCTGCCGATGGTAGGCTGGAATTTATTGATTGTAGGGATCGTAATCTCCGACAGCCGCGGACGAAACTGCTGTTAATTACCCCTCGTTCCGAAGCGAGCAAACCTCCAATTAAAAGGTCTTGCAAATCATGCGAACTCAATGTGGGATGTGGGTGTTTTGAAATAAATGCAAATATGTTTATTTCAATTTTATTTTTGTCCATTTATTTACTTTCTATTTTTACCTTTTTATTATTTATTTTAGTCTATTTTACTTAATTTCACGTTTTCATGAATTTTTCTTCTTTATTATTATTGTTGTTATTATTATTATATATAAATATTAACAAAAGAAATTTATTTTTAAAAAAAGAAAGGGCTCTAGGATGGGACCTGGAGAAGGCAAGGACCTCCCCTTTGAGAAAAGGGGGACCATGGTGGAGGCTTCATGGAGGTGGGAGCCTCCCCGATGGGGAAGGCTCCATGGAGGCGGGAGGCCATCTAATTATGGGAGGTCCCCGAAGTGGCTCCAGTCACACATTTTTTTATTTTTTTTATTTTATAAATGAATATGAATGCGTGTCTCTAATTTTAATCACATCACTTAATTTTGCAAACAAGGCCAGGTACACGCGGATTTCGACGGAATTTTGGCGGCGTAATCGCTAGATTTGCCTATTTATCGCGTGTAAAGATGAAGTACGGAAAACTCCGCCCCCACCAAAAAAGGAAATACGGACCGAAATCCTTATTCCAAAGGGAATTACAGACCGAAATCCGCATTCCCAAGAGTTTTCCTAAGGGAAAATCCCGAAGACTTTTCCTAAAGGAAAAACCCGAAGACTTTCCTTTTGATGAGGGTCACTCTCCTTCGTTTCTAATTTGGTCCCAAAAGAAAATAAATTTTTCGCGAATCGTCAATGCTCTGGATTTAGATATAGAAATAAAAAAATATCTTTTTTTATTTGCTCTCAAGATCTTGAAGGAGACCGAAGAAGGCAAAATCTTTTTTTTTAGGTTTAATAGGAGATTGGCAGAGGATGGATTTTCTCTCTTTTTTGTACGGGTTTGAGATCAAATATATTTTTTCCTTTAGGAATGGAGAAGGAGAAAAAACGAAGAAATCTCTCTTTAAATTTTTTGTATGGATCTTGAGATCAAAAATATTTTGTGTAAAGAAAGAAAAAGAGAGCTTTATAAAAAAAAATTTAAAGGATGAAGGGCCTATGAAAGAGAAGCAGAGAAAGAAAAAAAGATGACGGCTTCAAACCCTAAATTTTTAGCGGAGAATAATTGTCCTTTATTCTATCACGGAATTGACTTTTTACAACCTTTACACTTCACACTTGGGCCCTTTGGGCTTTATAATTTCAACTTTTTATCCCTGCCGTGCTCATTTTCATTATTCATCCTAATTTTTAAAAAAATTATGGATTAGAATGTTGGGTGATTAAGAAATAACATGACCAAAAAATGAGAGTGGCTGAAATGAAAATATGTTACAATGAATGAGTGGTACACACTAAATGATAGAATAAGAAATACGTGTATTCGTAACAAGTTGGAGCTCATTCCTATAAATGATAAGCTGAGAGAGCCGGTTGAGATGGTTTGGGCATATAGAACGGGAAACAATAAATGCCCCAGTTAGAAGAAATGGCAAAAGTGTAGTTAACGGTGCAACTAGGGTTAGATGTTGATCTAGAAAAACATGAATTGAGACGATTAAGAATAATATGTTAATTGTTAATTTAACCATAAAGATGGGCCTTATCCAAGAACAATGGAAACTGATAATATAGCCAGTTCTAAATTTTTGGGAAAAGGCTGTTTATTGTTGTATCCTCGTTATAACAATTTACTGCTCTCTTATAGAACTTGAACCATTTAGGACATCAAAAGACAAGAAAACGGTTGGAAAAATTGTTATTTTCCTTTTAAAGCCGAAATTAATTATATTACTTATTAAAAACAAAAAATAAATAATTTATACGATGAGCTTTACAACCGCAGGTCTAATTAATAGCATAGCAAATTTATATCAATTATAAATAATAATAAAATGAATAAGAAAATGTCAGCCTATGGTTAAATTGAGAAGCTGCCTTAAAAAGTTAATGCTACTTTTCATTTAGGCAACCAAAGCAACAACCTTCTCGTGATACAAAAAATTTTAGAAATTCAATCTTAGTGGTGCACAAACAGTCTGAAACCAAGATTCGATCGAGAAACTTTAGCTTCATACAGCGTATTATAATAAATTGGAACTAGAGAAAAACAAAAGGTTGTTTCCTTGAGAAGGGGAAGGAATTTGTAGTGGTGAAATGAGAAAAGAATTAGGCCTTTTATAAAAGATTTTCGTAGTCCAAAATTAAATTGATGATTAATAACAATCTATGAATTTTGTAATCTTCTCTTTAATTTTATAATAAATTAAAATATAACTCATTTTACTTGCCATGAAATACTCAATATATGGGTACACATTGGTTTGATAATTTAATCCTGAAATAATGTGTAATCGCAAAAGCACTTGACAACCATGTCATCTCTACACAAATGAAAACATAATAATTTTTCCAAAAGTTTTGAAAGTTATTATGCTCAATATAGCAATTTTATCTATATACTTTAGTCTGACTTGTTAGTATTTAGTTAATTCCATATTATGCCCACTGTTATTTTAGCAATTTACATATTTTTACATTGCTATTTTAACTATGTTCCATGTGAAAATTTTCTATTAAATAATTTTAATGTCTATTGTTAGTGATCGAAATTAAAACTAGAACTCCACGAAACAATATCGCTTTATGCATGTGAGAATAGAATTATATTATGTACAGTATGTGCTGCATCTCCTAAATGGAGAAACGTTATAAAATGCAAGATGAAAGTTGAAATAAAATATATGCAAACACAAGCATGCATTGAGAATGGATAAATGGCATTTGCTATGTGCCATAGTATATATACTTATACGATGATCCGAGACTTTACAAAGCTTACTAAAAGATCCATCTTGAAAGGCAAGTTAGATTTATTTTCAGAAAAAGGCTTATGGCATGGTATGGCCATTATACGCTCCGAGAATATCATTAAAAGGTCTATTCCTAGATTTCTCGATTGGGTGTGGGGTCAACCCGAAAAAAATCATCTACAGTGGTAACCAATCTATTATAATACCAAGTTGTTCCAGCAAAGAAGGTTCAATATGGTAGAAATAAGTCGGATGAGTGATTCTTCTTGAGCACTGACACATAGAGTTATACTCAATATGGTATGGTAGAAATAAGGTTCAATATGGTAGCACTTGATGCATCAACTTGTCAGTATGTTGCTAATGATCCTATATGGTATGAGTACTATTGCCCGTATGGTATGAGTACTATTGCCAGTCTTAAATATTTTTGGAGGACTAGCATATAAGAGAAAAATCGTCAAGGTTCGTGATTAAGAGACTCATGGTTGTTCCCTAGTAACTCTCATAATATGGTAGTGAGATCATGGCCATTACAGCTCCAACCAGCTCACCCAATGCTCAGGACACACTATGTGTGCTTTTGTTAATATCTGGTTGAAGGAGCCCGATTCAAAGCCCGGTTCATTAAGTCGTTGGAGTTGCAACAAATGCCACTAAACTTGTGTTGAAAGCTACTTATTCTGAGTTCATAGTATAAGCTACGCATATCGTATATTATATATTTTTTAATTAAAAATACATTTTAAGGGGTTACTGGAAAAATTAATTAAAACAATATTCTATTTTGTGGAGAGTTTACATAGTTGTCAATTATGATTACACAAATTAATATGGATTAAATCACCAAATTAATGTGTACTCATTTATTGAGTAGGTTTCATGACAATTAAAATGGGTGTTGTATTTTTATTTATTATGAAATTAGGATGAGGTTTTACAGAATTCAAATTAAATTTTAATCATCTATGTAAACTTTGGCTATGAAAATTTCATATAAATGGACTAGTTCTCTTTTTATTTCTACAATAAAAATTCATTCCCTTTCAAAAAAAACTATTCTTATTTCTCTAAGTTCTATTTATTATAATAAAATTGTGTGAAGCTCAAGTTTCTCGATCGGATCATAGTCTAAGCTGGTTCATGCACCACTTAGAGCTGGATTTTTTGGTGACTTAGTACCGCTAAAAGGTTGTTTCTTTGGTATCTTGCATGAAAGATGATCAACTTCTCTAGGGCAGACTTCCTCGCCTAAACCATAGGCTAACATTTTTTTCTCTGTTTATTATTTATTTATTATTGATATTATGTTTGCTACCTAGCAATTGTAAAGTTCGTCACATAAAATTTTTATAAACCTTTTGTTTCTTGATTAATAAGTAATATAATTAATTTTGGTTTTTAAAAACTAGCAAATTTTCCAACAATAATAGATACTTCTTGCTTTTGGAAACTTTAGATACCATATAGGCTTACTCCCCAAAAACTTAGGGTTATGGCAAACAACTACCAAATTCTTTGAAAATTACAAGATACTACCAACTGTACGGAAACTTGTAAAATTAATAAACAATAAACTACTAAACTTGTTTAGTAAATGTTCAATAAACTACCAAATTTATTTCGCAAATATATTATAAACTACCAAACTTTTTTTACTAAACATTCAATAAGCTACCAAATAGTTTAAGAAAGTTTAAGCATGTTTGTAGACTTCGGTAGTTTTATGTAATTTTCAAAGAATTTGGTAGTTACTTGTCACACCTATAAGTGTTTCGTAGTTTTTGAGAATTAAGCCTATAGCCTACTATATAATCATAATTATAGAAGGCAGAGCAGAAATAAATACCGCAAGCCGCCAACTCCGTAGAATGTTAGAAGCTTGACGAATGCAAATCATTTCAGCATGTGCAGTAGAATCTCTCAATTCCTCCACTCTGAACAAAATAAAAAACCATAAGCATCCTTAGCTTTGTACTTTACATTAAAAAATCACTCAAAAAAAGAACCCGACGCAAATAAAACTCACAGATTGCAGCCACGAGCAATTATCTTCCCATTCTGCATCAAAACCGCGTCAACTGGCACCTCCCATGTATCTGCAGCCTTCTGAGCTTCCAACAAAGCTTCCCTCATAAAGAACTCATCGATCTTCCCATGCTCGCAATCACGCTTATATGCTTCTTCCCATTCATCAATTTGTTCTGTCAAGACTTGTTTACTCCTCTGAAGCTTCCTCCTCTTCAGTTCCCCATCCCCAGGCAGTTTCTCTACTTCAGTAATCTCATCCGGCCTTGGAAATCCAATACCAGGCATCTGAGCACTTCCAGTCTCAGGTATTGAAGGGGGAGCCGTTACCGATGATGAAGCTTGTTCTCCACTAGAAAGAACAAATTTTCGTCCCTTTTCACTTTTGCTCGGCTCTTCTTCTGGCCTCGCTACTGGAGTAACACCTTCTGATGACGGATCTTTTCTCATGGTGCCCATTGATGTCGATGGAGCGAGATGCAACTCTTCAACAGGTTTTCCCGCTGGCAACGGTTCTTTTGGCAAGCCGTTCCTTTTCTTCAACCCTCCAGTTCCAGCGACTTTCTGTCTACCAAACTCTTCCTTTAACTTTCGACAATCATTTCCAATTCCAGTTAAGGAAGTTGAAATTGTGCCCTTTTCACCTTCACTCCACTCTATTTCTTCTCTTCCCTTAGTGCCCACTGAAGTTGAAACATGGAATTGTATGGTAGGCCTTTTTGAAGGCACCGTTTCTTTTGGTGATCTGGCCTTTTCCTTCTTCTCGGCTTCATCATTGTCCTCGTTTGGCTCTTGACCAGAAAACCAAGCCTCGCTGCTTATAGATTCGTTTGACGAACTTCTCGTCCCTGATTTATGAGTTGAGTTATGACTTCCGGCTCTGTGACCAATCTTCAGTATATCTGCAATGTAAGCCTATAGAGACCTGTGACATCTCCTAGTGACCACATTTTCGGTAATTACCGGTGAAGCTTTGGAATCGACAACTTCAACATTTGAAGGATCCTCTTTAGTTTCTTCAATCTTGGGTGGTTCTTGGGAAGACATGGCTCGAACTTCCCACATCCCATCAGGAGGCCCTTTCATTCTAGATCGAGATGAAGGTTGCCCGTCACTTTCTTCTATATTCTGCTCTTTGTAGCCGACCTCCACCCTAACTTCAGATAGTTCTGAAGCTAAAGTTTCTCTCCTTACTTTATCGACAAACTCTCCCACATATGTTGCAGATGATTCATCTACTCTACTAGCTGACTCCATTGCATCATTCTTTACTTGGTATATAGAGCTTGAATCATCATGTAACCTTCCACTGACGCCAATTCTTGTTTGAGTTGATTGAGAACTCAAATTGGATCCCGTCTTATACTCAGTATATCTATCAAGCTCAGGTGTTCTAGTGAGCTTACGGGAATCTTCATGCTCCTCATGGACATAATCATCGATATTCTCCTCTTCAACCCTGCTCCTTCGACCGGAAACCTCCCTTCTCGAAATTGAGGGCCTTTCACTACTATTCTTCCCTTGAGACCCCACTTTCTTTCTTGATCTGTCATAGATAAGTTCCTCCTCTGTTGCTTCATGGGTCGAATCCCTCCAAGACGTATCAATCCCCTCTTCTTCTGTAAATCTCCGATCAAAACCCTTCTTGTTTGTCTCGTTATCATCTTTGCACCTCTGAATTTCGCGAACCACTTTCTCTTTCACATCAACTCTGCCGAACCCATGATCTTTTTTACGAACTCCTCACAAAGATTCACCAACAGCGCTTCCTCTTTCTCTCAACTCCACTATCTTCATAGTCACCCAAAAAAGCCGAATTCTTTTTCGAACCGTAATTCACTCTTGCTTGACGACCCAAATCCCTACAATAAGCAGCATTCACCTCCTCTCTAATTCTCTGATAGAGACCCTTCCTTTTCCTCTCATTCCTACCAAAATCTTCTCTTTTCTTGGAATCACCCGAAAAATCCGAACTTTTCACCGAATCGTATCTCGACCTCGCACAATCTCTCCTCTCTCCACTCCAAGATCCCTCCTTTCTTGAAGATTTTTTCAAGCCCCCATCATCACCATCATCATTATCATGGCAACAATTACACCTACATCTACAACTATCCTCGCCCTCGGCCAACAGCCCAACCACGTCATCGAACCTCCCGTCGCAAACCCTAACCCTAACGGTTCTCCTAGGTAACAGGAAGACACTAGAGGGCTCCAATTGGAAGAAGCGAGGGTGGCGCCTCAAGAGGCATCCATGGCAGAGGAATATAGAGTTTCGAGGGACAGCGTAGAGCGAAGAAGAAGAAGAATGGGATCGGGATCCGTACCCGTGGTCGTTATAGAATGACCATTTTGCCCTCAGGGCGAGGGCAGTGGTGTAAGAGCCGGAGTACATGGGAGAAGGGAGAGAGAGCGGGGATTTGCTAACCGGCGAGCATCCAACGGTGAGGTTACCGCCTGAGCTGCGGTGCGGTCAGCACCCTGAGAGCTTACGGAACTTTCGAGCTTGAGTGAGAGAGATGATGAGAACTCTGATCATATGGGCCGCCGAGATGTAGGCCCAAATATTCAACATTCTTTTTGGGCCTTCAATAATTTCTACTTTAGAGTTAATTGCATAAGTCCACTGTGTAGAATTTTCACACATTCTACCAAAAATATTACTCGTTCATTAATTAAAATGAAATAAACCTGTACAATGAATTTGAAATCAGCTGCTCTCTTAATAAATACAACGAAACAACAAATTTTTAGTTCTATTTCGATAATTGTTGCAAAGAGAGAGAAGGCGAAGGACATCTTAAAGATTTTTCTAAACGAGTCTATTCTGTATATGGGATCAGATCATAATCCTTATCTTATATTTAGATGTTTCTTTAAAAGCTCACGATCCATGCCATCATCTACGTCTAAATCCTAAAATATAGTGAATATCGTTAATATGTTAATATAGTGAAGACAGCCACCTAAAATCTTCATTCTAAGATGGTCTAAATCCGATAAGATCATTAACAATAAGCACCCAAATAATATTTTTAAACAAACATTATTAAAGGAGACTAATTCGTGGCTAAAAAATCCACAACAGTTATAACAATAAAAAATCCTCTAAGATCTTTATTTATTTATATATATATTTTATTAATTTAAACACATGCTTGTGGACTTTTTGCATATGTAATGCACGCATGTTAGCAGGAGAATTTGAAAAGACTTTTTGTTAAGTTAATTGACTTTTATAGACATTTTAGTTAAGATGATAAATATATCCATATCAAGCCTTTATTTGAGCACATGTGTACATTGCACACACTTTGAATTCAAACAAAATATTCAAAAAATTGAGAGAAATCGTTAGAACGTGAATTCGAATAAAATATTCAAATAAAATGGAGAAAAATCATTAATCCTAAGATAATCTATAAGTCATGATTCTTTTGATGAGAATATCCTATGAAATCAATAATCTGGAAAGCCTAAAAAATATCCTTAAACAAAAAATACTTGAGAGAATCTTTACCATTAACTGAAAATTCAACATACAAATACAGATCCATTTTTAACAATATACTTCTTCAAATAAAAATAGTTAATAAATTATTAGCAAAAGTAAATTAACAATATACAAATTATATGAGTAAGAAATTCTTTTATTTTTGATATTTTATTAATTTAATCAGGTGCATCCCACGTGTCAAAGCACTAGTTTGGGGAGATGATGGAAACGATTCATGAAAATTTTATTTGAAACTAACAGAATAATTTGTTTGAATCTATTCATGAAAACTAATACTTTGTTACAATTTGGGAAAACAATATATTACGATATCTCAACGAATTTAGCAATAGATGGTCAATGTAGAGACTAATCCAGTCAAACAACAATCAAAACATATAATCAAAACATATCATGAAATTGGTCCAAATCCCCCGTCTTTTGCAGGTGTTCAAAAAAAATAAAAAAAAATCCTTTGGAAATCCTCTCTTTATCTCTCTCCACCATTTAACTGCTTAAAGGATTGCTATTTAAGGTCTTGGGGTTAAAACCCATTTGCATCAGGGTTTATATATTAATCAAAAAAACCTTGAAACCACTTGACCTGGTATAACCTACCATTTTCAGCAAAGAATCTCTTCATGGAAAATGGCCAAAATAATGTTGATTTAAGCAGGCGATTTGAAGAATGTGATATGGAATGGCTCTCTCTCGGTATTTCTCTATCGCCTCCCTCGGTCCCTCCTCCTCCTCCTCCTACAGATATCGTACATCCTACATTGCCGTGGGCCACTGATCGTCCCGCAACCATCCACAAGCTTGAATACCTCGTCGCCAATGACCTCACTAAGATCGAAGGCAATGTCCAATGCAGGAGGTGCGAGCGAAATGCCCACATCTCCTTCGACTTGCTGGACAAATTCCAGGAGGTGAGGAGTTGTGTGTTGAGCATGTATGGCGTGATGCACGACAGGGCGCTGGACAAATGGATGAACCCTACCTTCACCGATTGCATGTCGTGCGGTCAGTCCAACTGCATGAAGCCGGTGGTCGCGGAGCAGAAGGAGAATATCAACTGGCTCTTCCTGTTTCTTGGCCAGACGCTTGGATGTTGCACGCTCGACCAACTCAAGTATTTCTGCAGGCATAACAAGATTCATCGGACCGGAGCAAAAAATCGGGTTTTGTTCTCTTGCTACATCACCATATGCAAGCAGCTTGATCCTGCTTTATCGCATACTCTAATACAAACCTAGGTGATCATGTCTAGCTTGTGTTATTGAATATTTTGGATACAAGGGTTTTCTCTTGTTTTGTCTTAATTTATGTTCTTTGCGGTAATTTACAGATGCTGCCGATGCCTTAATTAATTTTAGGATCCTATTTCTATTATGCATCTTTCTTACGTTGGATCATATATTTTACTTGTTGAAGCTTTTACTAATGTATCCTGTTACTCTAAATCCATCAGTGGTTTCATAGATTACTCTAATATTTATTCAAACGGGGGGGGGGGGGAGAAATGAAATGAAAGAAAAGATAGAAAGACAAATTAAGAATAGAAAATATGTGTCGCTCTCATAATTAGAAAAATAAGAGAACTCATTAAACCTAAGATGGTCGACATCAACAACTTACAGCTTTTTGCACGTGTGATACATGTGTGTAAATGTTGACATCACATACAAAATATTTGAAAAGATTATTGAAATTTGTTTTAATTAAGATAATAGATTTGTAAGAGTTTTAGTTAAGATTAGGTAGATTTCGACATCAAATCAAATCTAAAATGCAATACACACATGCATCACACATGCCTGGTACGGGCAACATAATCTCGGCAGCTGCAGCAGCAGCAGCTTTAACATCAGCTTTCAACACTAAAATGCGACTTCATCATAAAATTAGTTTTGCTGCTAATCAAAATCATCAGACCAGCAACCACTGCAGCATCGATGAGAACAAATGTTTACTTTAAATAAATCTCTAATTTGCTACAACAAGAAGACACTTGAATATCACCAAGCACAAATTAGATAAGCACCGGGCATGGAAGTGCCATAAACTAAATAATAACTCTAAAAATTTTACACATGATTTAAAAGAGTTTTAGTGCTTCCTCTCTCGCTCCAGTATTCTCCAACAGTAGCAATCTCAAAATCCGATAAAACTTCCGCAGTAATAAACAATTCGGTACATGAACAAGTTCTGGGTCAATGGAGATAAACCAATGGAGTTTAATTTAGATTATCTTCCATTTCTGCTCCAAAGCATTACAGATCCTTCCTAAGCACCAAAAGAAAGATCAACGGGAATTATATTAGCCTGACCATTATTTTTCTTCACATTTTTATAGTTCACAAAACAATTGAACTTGCACAAAATAAAGGATACATTACATAAATTCCATCAAACTATTTGAGTTTTTTCTCTCAGAACATTGACCTTTAAAACGATACAAAACCACCACTGTGGTGCCAGGGCTGGTGTTTATTGCAAATTTTGGGTGCTGTTTCATGTAACTTTAATACACTTTTTAAGCTTTAAGGGCGCTTAATGTAATTTTCAAAGTTTAACTGTGTTCTACCATAAAAATGGAAAAGTTCAAGGGTGTTCAAAGTAATTTTCCCTAAACGATATCAAAGATTTGTAGAAAGGATTCAAGGAACTCTATATAAAACTCAAAATTAGCCAATTGAATAACAAAGAAACAGCACTAGAACTCTGTATATAACTCAAAAAGTAAGCCGATCATGCTAAGTGAACAGTCACTGTTAGATAACATTCACTAGAACCCAGCTGCTTTCAAATAGGACACAAAATTTTATCAACACATCTCATGCATTCATATTAAAGACTTGGCAATTGATCGATTAATCATTCAAATTCCTTGCATCTATTGTTTTCTGAATTCTGAATTCTGATTAATATACCATAGGGGTGCTTCCTTCTGATTAAGTATGACGTGTCATATAATATCAATGAAGACAATCTCTATATTCAGACCCTTATCAAGGAGTGACAATTTTGACCACCTCGAAGAACTGATCCGCCATAACAGGTTTTAGATCATAAACCTCAACATCCAACAAACCCTTAAATAGACAAGCTGAGCTTGGTCATCTGCTAGCCCTTCATCCCGTCTTGACTCCAAACAAATTATTTTGGTTATTATTTTTATTGTTATTCTATGAAGTTAAGTTATCGCCCAGTCCTATCCATTCAGTTCAACTTTGTTGGCAGATGAGGCAATGTGTTAGCAAGGTTCACTTTTCTAGCTATAACAAACTGGATGACTTGTAGTACCAATGTTGCGAATTAAACATAAAATTAATGTGCATGGTAGTTGCGGTATATCTGCACCTGTACACAAGTATATGCAACACCGCGAAAAAAGTTTTAGCATTGACACTCAAATTTCCTGTAATTCGTAGATTCTACATAATCTCATACTCCATATTACAGTATCTTAGACCAGAAATTGCAATGAGTGATTCACTGCAATCTCTATATGAGCCTGCAGCAATTTATCACCACACAACTGTCCTACCTTCCAAAGTTATTGTTAATATGGAAAAACAAATGTAGCATCAGATGGTTTTGAACATGTACTTGTTATGATTGACTTGTTGTAAACTTGTAATGATCTTATTGACTTTGGCACACATGATTGAGAATGACCAACTTATAGAAATATTCTTGAGTGAAGTTTTATTCCGTTAAGAAACTTCATATTTCTGCCAAGACATATTACAGCAGTTAGCGAACGTTTGATTTTATAGCTGCTGGAATGCATGAAGATTTACTAGATATGCATAAATGTAAATACCTATCAGCTTAAATCAGTGGATGTCAACATCAAGAGGCATTTGAAGTGGGGAAAAGGCTTAAAGAATTAAGAATGTGAATTATATCAGTTATATCGTTCCTTTCTCATTCTAATTCGTGGGTCGTCGATTCCGGCGCCTCACATCACATGTCATGTGATGGACCGTCTGATCTTTCTTCTTCTCCTCACAAGTTGATTTCCATGGCTGATGGTAATAAATATCACACATGTTTCTAGCTCTGCTAATTTATCACTTCATCTTTACACCAGAAAAATACTTTAATTGTGTCATTTTTAAAACAAAACTTGATTTATGTCGGCTTTCAAATGATTCTAAATGCTCCATAACATTTTATCCATCTCACTTTGTGATACAGGATCTTCTGACGAAACAACGGATTGGTAGGGGGCATGAACAGAATGGACTGTACCACGTTGATCACTTTTCCAGTACGCAGCTGTTTCTACTGTTCAGTGGTATCGGAGACTTGGTCATCCTCTTCTTTCCTCTTTACATACTATGATACCTTCTCTTGATTTATCAGAGCATGTTAAAGTTATTTATATATGGGCTTTTTAATGATAAGCAGATTCCAATAATAAAACTCAAAGCCTTATTGCCATTTTATATTTTATACCCATATGTTTCTTTTGTTATTTCTAATGTGAGACTATCTTTAAAGTCCCATCATTTGTTTTGTTTTTTTCTTTGGTGTGGTTGTCACGTGAAAAATACAACATTTGGTAGGATTATCGAGTTGAGTTTGGATTGAGCCATTGATTCTGATATCATGAAAAGAACCAGGAGGAAAATAATTTATTGGAAGAATTAAAACAATAGTTCATACAACTATATACAGACAGTTTTTCCCCCAATCAGAACAAAGCTTTGTTCAAATTTTTGAAATTCAAAATAAAGTGGCGCTTCATTTTAGCGCCAGTGCCAAGAGCGTCAGCGCTGAAAGTCAATAACTCTGAAGTAGCACACCACGTGCAAAGCACGCGTGCGTTGACGCTAAGAGCGTTGCGCTCTACGCAGCGCACCACGTGCAAAGCACGTGTGCGCTGGCGCTAAGAGCGCTGCGCTCTAAGCAGCGCACCACGTGCAGAATGTTCTCGGCCCTTGATCAAACATCCAACGGACATGATTAAAAAAAATTATGTCCGTTGACATTAGTTATAGGATCGATAAAAATTATGTTAGGCGACACGTGAATCCAAATGCTCTTACTAAAATGACTCTCAACTCTCACGTCATTATAGATGTATTGAGCAAAAGTAGTCTTTCCAGCCCCTCCAATGCCACATATAGCATAAGCAATCACACGGTTAGTCCTAGTGGACTCATGGGGCTGCTCGTTAATCAACAAATTGATGAGATGATCACGTTCCATCAGCCACGGCCTCAACTTATCAGCACGGATCGTCTCTGCCACCTCAATCACAGCCCGGATCTTGGGGAGGATGACGGTCTGCAAATTTCGAAGCTCTTCGGATGTGATGTCGCCTCCAAAGTAGGAGGAGTAAAGCGTGTTGCCAATTTACCGATGATTGGGGAGAGGGTTGAAGCAATGAGGCTCAATGCTGCTTTCTCCATTGCCTTCAATCTAGAGAAAAGAGGAGAGAGATGAATACAAGAGCAATTAAGGTGATAGAGTGAAATTTGGTGAAACGAGGGTGATAGAGTGAAGATTTTCATGATTTTTTTTATTATCTTTTGCCAAAGAAAGATTTTAGTGAAACTAATGGAGACATATCAGCTTAGGACATAACATGACTAAACGAAAACTATAGGAGGAGAGAAAATAAGAGATAAGTAATGTTTATCATATATTAAAATTCATGAACTCATATACCGGCACACCGGAACATACAGAATGAATCCAGACTCAAGTTACAGTTTATGAGATTCATCGAATTGTGACATTTTGTGCAAAAAGAAAATAAAAATGTGCCTGATGCGCTTATGTA
The DNA here is from genome assembly GCA_030015575.1 of Agapanthus africanus. Lineage (NCBI taxonomy): Eukaryota > Viridiplantae > Streptophyta > Magnoliopsida > Asparagales > Amaryllidaceae > Agapanthus > Agapanthus africanus. The sequence continues at coordinate 17,291,165 of JASDDO010000014.1, forward strand.
GCATATATACGAGACATTTACCTATGGGTTATTGTTTCCCTTTTCATAGAAGGACTTTAAGGTCTTTCGAGGCCAAAGCTGGCAAGCAATCAAGAGCCGAGCAACATTGGATCGAATTCGTATTTTTACAGAAAACCATTTTCGGGACAATTTATTAGTATCATCAATTAACATCAGCAAATTTGGACTTCTAGCTCATAGCAGCACAGAACATCTATGCACAAGTCAAACGTATCGGTGAACCGTCTTCTTGATTAAGATGTTAGTGAGTTTTTCCGAAGCTCAAGTTGGCAAGCAATCAAGAGCCGAGCTAGCAACATTGGATCGATTCATATTTTTATAGAAAACCATTTTCGGGACAATTTATTAGTACCATCAATTAATATCAGCAAATTTGGACATCTAGCTCGTAGTAGCAATGAACATTTATGCAAAAGTCAAATGTATTGGTGAACCATCTTCTTGATTAAGATGTCATTGAGTTTTTTTGAAGCTCAAGTTGACAAGAAACCAAGCCCCGAGCATGATTTGTTCTATATATATTTCTATAGAAAACCATTTGTGGTTTGAACTAGCTATTAACATTATCAGTTGATAAGCAAATTTGAATGTCTCGATGTAGCATAGAACGGTTGTGCATGAATCATACATACGTATTGGTAAAACTTCTCAATAAACCGTCTTCTTGATTTAAGACGTTTTTAAGAAGATAAAATCCCAAAAGCTGGATGGTTTAAAATCACCAACCTTTCTAATAACCCATTGATAGCTTCACATGTCTTGGATATTTGCAGCACTGGTAATATCTCTTGCGCATTAAGATGAAATTAGATTGAATTAACTGTTACAACCAGCCACTTCATCTTAATCCGTAAATAATGGCGAAAGGTTTAGCTTTGCAAAGCTTACTTGACATGCATCAATTATCAAACACACAACCCATGAGCAGCAGCTCAGCTGGTATGGGTACGGAGCGTGCGGGGATGGAGTGTGAGGGTGTTCGAACTCCAGGAACCCTGGAAGAAGAAGTGCCCACAAATTAACGCTTTTGGGGCAAATTTGTTGCCCCCTGGATGTGGGTGTGTGGGTGTGGGTGGTGTGTTACAGGCCAATGCCAAAAAATAAACATAAAAATAAATCAAATGTGCATGGAGATCAAGCGGGCAAACTACATTATATATATATATATATATATATATCTGTGTGTGTGTGTGTGTGTGTGGAAATAGAGATACAAATTGCCATAAATTCAGTTAGATGATAAGCTTATTACTAATGAAATAGCGAGTAGCAAAAGCTTAAACACAAAACAATTACAAACCCAAATCAAACCCAAACCCTAGCTTTTGTATCTTGATAAATGATAACATTGGTCCGGCCCCTATGATTATTGTATCTTTTTGGGTTTAGTGTTACTCATATGTGAGTCACTTGGCTGTTGTTTTTTTGGGCTTGTTTTAGAATATGCTTAGAGAACTGGTTGTTATTTTGGCCTATATGGTATAGTGGTGTATGCATTAAAAACTTTTTAAGGTTAACACTAAAAAGTTTTTATTGGTGGTTTTACACGCTGCAGATCCGTGACCAAAGAAATTAGGGTAATTTGCCAAAACCCCAAGCACTTTTTCCGTTGTCAAAAACCCCCTGGCCTCGAAACTGTAGTCAACCCCCCAACGGTTTTTAGTTATCAAAAAACCCTACTTGTGATATCTATTAGTTTCATGCTATATTTAATTTCCTGCGATATCTAAGCAGTAACCAACGATATCTAAGCAGTTTCCTGAGATATCTAAATAGTTTGTATAAATCGGTTAGATATAGCAGGCTACTATGTAGATACCGTAGGAAAAATTTTCAGGAGTTTTGACTACCGCTTCGAGGCCGGAGGGTTTTGATAGCGGAAAAAAGTGTTTGGGGTTTTATGACAGTTTACCCAAGAAATTATTAGCGCGGGTTTTCAATATATAACCCCTTGAGCCGGCCATTCTCTCCCAGTGGATTATGATTCGTGTGGTGGTTTCAACCATTTTCACATTTATTCGGAATGGTTGACATGTATAGGAAATTTGTTCCAGCAAGATACTTCTTCCGTAAGGTTCATAACTCTTTATATTGGGATGTCTTGAGTCTTAACTTTGTTTAATTTTCAAGCTGGTTTAGTTCACTATCTGTTCAGCCCTTTCCGAAACGAAATGAGTCCAACGAGCGAAGTCCCCCCACCTGAATTTTGCATTTGGTGTATATACTGCATGTGATTATTTGTATCCATACTTGTTGAGGGGTATTTTAAGAATTCTGTCTGTAATTAACCCTACAAGCATTATTTACTTGTTGAGGGGCATTATTTTCACTGGAAACAATAATGGGCAACAAGAAGTCACCATCTTTCTACATTTCTATATATAGTATAGAAATAGAAAATGGTGTTAACCCTAACTACAGATGGTTCGAGAGAGAAGTACCAATCTCGATGGTCCATTTTGCATTTAGTCAACACAAAAATAATGATACACTAAATTTTGACGGAAAAATATAGAACGATGACAAAGCAGAAAGGAGATGGAACGAAGAAAACAATAGCTAGTGATTCTCAAACATCTACTGGCAATCAAAACTTAAAGAGGGAAACGACAGCATAAAGTGATGATGAGTAAATAATTGAATCACCGACTCATGAATAAAATGCGCTCATTCAATTCGATGCTCTACTAAAAATGACTTGGGCGCCCTCAGGCACATGTCACACAGATGCTAACATAAACCAGCATCGAATATATCCAATACATACATATAAGAATATACGATACCTGGATATCAGGATACTTGAAGGAAACTTCTTCAGCGAATCCAATATCAATAATGTGTCCTATATGAGAGAAATTTTGTGGTGGTAACAGCATAACTAGTCAGCAGAGATGACTAGTTATGCTGTTATCACCATAAAATTTCTCGGGATGGGGTGGGGGGTCCTCTTTGAATTTCTTCCCTACCAAAAAACCCTTAAAGTTGGTGTTTAACTCCGTTGACATTCACAACCTTTTCGGGGCAGTTCCTCTTAGACCCTCCGCCACTAGAAAGGCTATTGAATAGTGGTTTTCTATGGCTAATGCATTAACAAATAAAACTCATCAAAAAGGAATTTTGCGAATTGTCTTGCAATCTCTTTAATCCTTTTTCATATCAACAAAATTTTCACTTTGCTAAATACTCATATTCATGTAATTTTCTTGAATGCATTACTCAAATATAATTTTTTTATACATATGCCTCAAATATAATTTTTTTTACTTCTTGCAACATTCAAGTTTTGATGAAACTAAATCCATATTATAAATTAAATTTTTGTTTGGACAAGAACAAGTGAGAAAAGATGAGCGAGGAAATTGAAAATTGGTCAGAGAATGCAGTCATTTTCGTCCTTTTTCTCCCTTGTGAATTTCCAATGAATAAGATAAGAATATCACAGCAAATTTCAAGGAGATTTGGGTTATGATAATAGTGATATGTCTTCTCTATTTCAACTAAAAAGTTTTGAAGGAGAAAACATAATTCATCCTTTTCTTGAGATGGTTTTTCCAGCATTAATACAAATGTCGACTTCTAAATATTACAAATGTCGACTTTTAAATTAATGTAAACTATAGTTTAAAGGCTAAATAAATATTATAATTCCAACCAGAAAGAAGAATTCAAAGTTTATTTATGTCAGCATTTTTATTTAGATAGATTTACATTCATTGCTTTTTTATGAAGAGGATCACAAAAAGAAGAAATTGAGAAATGCGAAGCCGATCATGTTTAGCAATTGACTTACGGTGCTCGTTACAACGACAAGTTAGAATTCAAAAGCTTTACCCAATACACGCATAAGAATAACATGAGATACCCCGAAATTAACCTCTAGACAAATTAAAACAAAATAAAGTAAATTTGGATGATGCAAGCGATGTTTGAATACAAGCATCTTACTCTACATCATTAGCACTCTCATTCGGCCTCATGCTCAACAGCGAGAAACATTGTCGGCTTTAGCTAGCGCATTTCCGATAACACTGACATGGCGGCTGGAGTTAAATGAACTTCTTGTGGAATGTTAATTTGTTTTCCACTAGGAAGCTCGTTTCTGCAAATTAAAATATAATTTGAGACATTAGTATTAGAGAAAGTGTTTAGCACACTAGAGATTCCAGTGATCGATGCTCCTTAATTATAAAACAATGGATATATGAATATTTACAGAAGTTGGAGCAAAGTAAAGAAAGTAATTCTTGTGTAAAGCTAAAGAAAACATACCTTTTCCATTTGGCTATCCAAAAGAAAAATAGAAAACGAAAGCAAAGTACAAGAGCGGCAAAAAGAAAAACTACGAGATCACCGGCAAACATATACAAACCAAACCCTCAAAAAAGCAAATCACAAATTCCTGCCCAAGGAAAAAAAACCCAGCAACACCTGCCCAAAACTATGTGTCATGCACCCGATCAGCTGGATCCTGAACACTCACCCTGCTCACAGGCACGGTGGCCAACTGGTCCTCTGCCTCTATCTCTGTCAAAGGGAAGTCTGACCCTCTTTCTTGTCCTAGCAGCTGCAGCACCTGTATAAAGTACAATTGTAGTCTTAGTGTATCAAATCATACTGGCTATAGATCTAAATGATGAATTGAAGATTCTATAGTTCCTTTCATTCCTGATATTCCAACAAATCGCACAAACTAAGATATCCAAAATAGGTCGGTCATTGCGTATAAAATTCCTAGACCTCTAAGAACCCCAAAGTTCTTGGACAATGTTGGGGGGAAACCCATCCACTCTACGTGCGGAATACCTATTCCAGATTTGTGATGCAAAACTACATTAAAGGAAAAGATGATCGATCGTTTCAACGCCATCACGGCAGATAGCACATTCTATAGGTCTAATCCATTTCTTTCTGACTAAGTTGTCTCTAGTAAAGAAAAAGTTTCTCAACATCGATAAAGATTTTGACTTTGTGTGGTACATCTATCTTCCACAACCTTAGCGGTGGTTGATCACGGAGTCCACGGAGGATCTTGTACATCCTATTCACAGGGAAAGTTCCCTTGGAGGCCCACCTCCAAGATGGGGTATAACAAACTTTAATATAAGCATAGTAAACTTCTAATTACTTGTATTACCAAATAGCTTCTGCACTTTGCTGCCTTAAACAATTTGACAAGGAATGATGTTTCATACGAATAAGATCATTTGATTTTCTTTATCTTTTTTATTTGGAAGTTATTATATCCAAAATAAAAATATTGCATTACGCTTGCTTCTAGTATTTTGAATACTTAGTACAAGGTCTAAGCACTGAAGAGGACGACCATATACAGATTCAATGTTGGATCTCTTTGTCTTGAATACCGGACTCTCCTTTACCCTCCAGTAGGGAAGATCCATATACATCCTAGGTCTTTCCGTTGTCGCGGTTTTCTTATATTTTAATTCTAAATTTCACCATCTTTCTACATTTCTATAGTATAGAAATAGAAAATGGTGTTAACGCTAACTACAGTTGGTTCGAGAGAGAAGTACCAATCTCGATGTTCCATTTTGCATTTAGTCAACACAAAAGTAATGATACACTAAATTTTGATGGAAAAATATATAACGATGACAAAGCAGAAAGGAGATGGAACGAAGAAAATAATAGCTAGTGATTCTCAAACATCTACTGGCAATCAAAACTTAAAGAGGGAAACGACAGCAAAAAGTGATGATGAGTAAATAATTGAATCACCGACTCATGAATAAAATGCACCCACTCAATTCGATGCTCTACTAAAAATGACTTGGGCGCCCTCAGGCACATGTCACACAGATGCTAACATAAAGAAGATGTACCAGCATCGAATATATCCAATACATACATATAAGAATATACGATACCTGGATATCAGGATACTTGAAGGAAACTTCTTCAGCGGATCCAATATCAATAATGTGTCCTATATGAGAGAAATTTTATGGTGGTAACAGCATAACTAGTCAGCAGAGATGACTAGTTATGCTGTTATCACCATAAAATTTCTCGGGGCGGGGTGGGGGATCCTCTTTGAATTTCTTCCCTACCAAAAAACCCTTAAAGTTAGTGTTTAACTCCGTTGACATTCACAACCTTTTCGGGACAGTTCCTCTTAGACCCTCCGCCACTAGAAAGGCTATTGAATAGCGGTTTTCCATGGCTAATGCATTAACAAATAAAACTCATCAAAAAGGAATTTTGCAAATTGTCTTGCAATCTCTTTAATCCTTTTTCATATCAACAAAATTTTCACTTTGCTAAATACTCATATTCATGTGATTTTCTTGAATGCATTACTTGAAGCTTTTTTAGGCTCGGAGCGCTTAATTTGTATTGACTAGAATAGGCCACTCAACCGATAGGGCAGAACTCGCACCGACTACCCAACCCAGAAACCCTGCTCTGGGTTTCTTCATTTGTCTAAACTTAGACAAACTAGCCCAAGTTGTCCCAACCCGCACTCACGTGTTTGATGTATAAATCTGGGTATCTAAATATAGTTATTTGAGAAAGAGAATTCCTTTCATTCCTTCAACAATGACGACGTATTAGTAACTTTCCTATCGTTTCATCTGAATTCCCATTTCCCAGGTTTTCCATAACTGCTCATACTGCTCCAGAATGTCCGGACCATCTCTTGGTAGCTCTCCAAATTACTTGACTCCATCATCTTGTTTGTAACAAATCTTATGATATCGCATATGTTTTAGTTGTTGGGGCTCTAGCAAGCATAATGGAGGGTCTGCACTCACGTGAGGAGGCTCGAGGCGAGGCGTTCTGGCGGCGAACCTTGGCGTGGAGCCCTGGGGCGCCTAGCGGGCCTCAGGGAGTACCGGATCGAGAGATCGGTGGCCAGGGGACGCAGCCTGCTGGTGGTCAGCCGTCCAGACGGGGGCGGAGCCTTCTGGAGGCGATGGAGCAACGATCTGGGGCCCAGGCCTGTCCGTTTGGACGCGGAGGAGCGCCTCCACGAGGGATTGTAGCCGATCTATCCGGCCGGCGAGGGCGTTGATAAGGGTCGCTGGAGGAGGCTCATCCCCGCCTTCGGTGAGTGGAAGGCGGCAGCTGGTATCGGGATCTTCAGGATGGTTGCTTGTCATAGGGACGGAGATAGGAAGGCCAACTTTGTGTTTTGTGGAGTTATGTCCCCACAGACAGCGCCAACTGATGGAGGTCCTTTTCGGGTCTCCGTCAGATGTTGTCTTCCGTTGATCTCCCGGTGGACTTGGATGATTATCTTCTGTTGCGTGTGGGTCTCAATGGGTTTTGGTGGAAGAGGTGGTATGAAGAGTTTGGTGCCGAGTACCTACAAAGAAGTCCCGGGATGGTTTGGTACCACCAAGGACCCTCCGACGATCAAGTTAGTGATGGGATCTGAGCAGAGTAACGGCTTAGAAGAGTAAAGAATGGCTTACTTGACCCCTCTGTGATGGGGGTTTATATAACGGTGGTGGCACGCAGCAGCAGGCGCGAGAATCTCGCCGGCAGTTAGCTCCCGACGTCACGCCCGCGTAGAGAGCGGATCACGCATTAATGGGGATCGTGATGGCGTGGAACGTGGGATGTTGCTGGCGTAGAATCTGTGCATGGCGAGATTCGTGGAGCGGCGGTTATGCCTGTGAGTGGTGGAGTTGGCCGGAGGGCTGAGGAAGACGGTCTCGGCGGGAGCTCGGGGACGAGCGAGGAGGCCGAGGAGTCTTGGTCCTGTGGCAGCTCGAGGTGAGCTGAGGGGCCGAGGAGGCTAACTTGCAGGGAGCCCCGAGGAGGGCCAGCTTGTGCTTGCAGGTCGGGCGTAGGGTGGCCTGGTCAGTCCCCGTGAGCCCTTTCTTCCGAGTCTTGGGACACGTCATCTGCCACGTGTCTTGATCCTGGAGATTGCCAATATTAAGCATCATCATTAGCCCCCGACTCTTGTCCCGACTAGCTAGCGGGTCGGGCCAGGAGTGGATTGCCGGGCCTCCCGAGGTGAGCTCCTTTCTAGGGCTTTGTCGGGACGAGTCCTCGGGCCGTCGGTTGTCTTTTCCTCTAGCGAATCGAGGCGGGATCTCAGCATTTAAAGAAGGTGCGCCGGTTCGTGCACTCTGCAACTGAAGTAACGGCCCACGTGTCGAGCGTCGATTGGCTGATACGACGTATGCAGGTCTGCGGCGTCTGATGGGATGCGGTTCAGCACAGGGCTGACACGTGGAGCGATCGGAGCTGCTGGGCGCGAGGAGGCGTTTCGGCATGAGATGACGGGCGCCGTTGGATGAGGCCGTATGCAGCAATAAACATGGGTGGGGTCCGTTCTAGGGCCCTTACTCCTTCATATTTCTCTCTCAAGTCTTGGTTGCTCGGCGCTCGTCTTCCTTCTCCCGCTTTCAGCCCTTGAAGATTCTCTTTTCTAAGGTTAGATGTCTTCCTCTGTAGAATCAGTAGACATTGTAGGAGTAGGTGCTAGGGTCCCTTTAGCTGTGTCTGAGTCTCCTCGGGGAGCAGGGGTTAGATCCTCTCCCCGGGATCGTGAGGCGGGGCCGCCTCCAGGGAGGAGGAGGCAGATGTGGCCCCTGGCTCCTCATGCTGGGTGAGGTATGAGGACGGGCTCGCCGATGCTCGGGCTCACTTCCACATCCCCTCTGTTTCCCCCAATCAGAGCAAAGCTCTGCTGGAAATTCAAAATTCAAATTTTGAAGCAACGCTTCAAATCCCGGGCGCAACGCGCCACGTGTCAAAAGCTGATACGGCAGCGCAGCGTCCAAGGCAGTGCGCCCAATCAGAGCAAAGCTCTATTTTAAGTAAAATTAAAGGAAGCAACGCTTCAGTTGCGCAAGCACTGCGCTGCTCGACACGTGTCAGCGCAGATGCGCTAGCGCAGTTGCGCTGCGCTGTGCGCTGCGCGACACGTGTCAGCGCAGATGCGCTTGCGCAGTTGCGCTGCGCTGTGCGCTGCACGACACGTGTCACGCGCTGGGGTATCTGCGCCAAACAGAATTAAAGTTCTAAAGAAATCTTTTCTGTTCTTGTTAAAACAAGAAGATTTTCTTCTGTAAAAACAGAAGCCCTTGGATCAAAGATCCAACGGTGGGGAAAATTCCCCGAATCACTCAGAGAAAGATCTCTTTAACAAATTTAACTAATTTATGGGCACTATAAAAATGACCCCAAGCCTCAATTCAAAGGCGTCAACATTTTCTTAAAAAAAAGAGAGAAAGAGAACTCTGAAGAACCCCTCAAGAACAAAAAAGGTAAAGACCTTTAGAAAAAGAGAAAGTTCTCTTATGAACAGATCATAGATCTTTAATAAAAAAAACAAAATAAAAATAGTGCTTTGCACTTCTTATGAACCACTGGTTCTTTAAAACAGGAAAAAACAAAAATAAATAAAAAATAGTACTTTGCACTTTTATGAACCTTTGGTTCTCGAAATAAAAAGAATAACTTGTTTTTCTTTGATCTAAATTAGATCAAGGAAACGAATAAGTGCTTTGCACTTCTTTTATGAATCATTGGTTCTTGAATCTAAAAGATTCTTAAATCATAGTGTCTTGCACTTGCAAAACAGCACTGTTGCGCTCTTGGGTTGGCGCAAGCCACCAGAAAGCGCCACATGTCAGCATCTGAACCAACTGCGCTATGCGCTTTTGAAACAGAGCCTTGCTCTTTAAAACTGGCGCAATTCACCACAGCGCGCCACGTGTCTGCAGCACAAGCGCAGCGTACTAGAACAGCGCTGTTGCGCTAGCGCTCGCCAGAGCATGACACGTGTCATCGCCATATGAGGTTGCACTCATTACTTGGCGCAAAGCGCCAGACAAATGCACTGCATTGCTTACAAAAGGGCCAAGCCCAAATCAAAAAGGCCTTACAGGCCTAATAAAATGCAATACATTATTTTAAAAAGGGCAGAGCCCAAACCAAAACAGATGCTCTGCATCATAAATAAAGGGATAAAGCCCAAATCAAAAAGGTCTAGCAGGCCAGAATAAAATGCAGTGCATTATTAAATATGGGCAAAGCCCTAGCACAGGCCTAATAGGCCAAAGATCAAGAAAAATGTTGAATATGCTCAACGGGACTTAGCCCAATCATGGCCGTAAGTCCCCAGACTAAATTGACTGAGGAAGAATGCTCTCCTAAATCAATTTACGACCGGTTCAAGGGTACATCTCTGAACTCCTCTGACACATGTCGTTGTAATCCTTCAACGACGTCAGAGAGGTGATGGGTCCCGACAACCGCATATCAACATGGACTGCGGGGTCCTTAAACTCGTGGACCGAAACGTCCTTAAACTAATGTTGGACCGAAACGTCCTTAAATTAATGATGGACCACCACGTCCCTAAACTGGCGATGGACCACCACGTCCCTAAACTGGAACATGGACCACCACGTTCCTAAACTGGAACAATAGAGCCTCCAAACGCTCTTTTACCGGATCTAAACGATCCCGTTTAAGTTGATCTTAGCCCCAAACACGGCTAACGTATCCTTAAACATTCAAATGGACTATAAAACTCCAAATCAACTCTGGTTCGAGGGTACATCTCTGAACTCCTCTGACACCTATCGTTGTAATCCTTCAACGATATCAGAGAGGTGACGAGTCCCGACGGCCATATATTAAGTGGATCACCACGTTAAGTCGATCTTAGTCTAAAAAAGGACTAACGTATCCTTAACGGACGTTTAAGTTGATCTTAGCCTCAATACGTCTAACGTATCCTTAAACTAAAAACACCAAACCCAAATCTAAGTAAATACGGATTTGGACTAATCCACGTCCTACGGGCGACGGCATTACTCAGTCTCCGTATACAATCCAAGGGCAACCACAAACAAAACAAACACACACGACACGAAGTGAAATTCTGGAGAAGGAGAAAGTTGTTACCGCGACGCAGTAGCGTAATTAACTGCAGGGGCTTGCGCCTGCAGGGAAGAGCGTCCCTACAATCAAAAACCCCTCAAGCGAGGGGGAATCTGACGAAGTCTGCTACATCGGCCGCATCCGTCTAAACCTCCGATATACGGTGCCATAAATCAACTTGGCATCTTCGGAGAGGTGGACGGATAAAACCAAATAGCATCTGCCCCGAATCTCAGCGTCAGGACATCGCAGTCTTGTGCGCCGCCATTCGGAGGGGAACAGATTCTGGCACGCCCGGTGGGACCTCTTCCTCTTTCCACTCCACACTTCGTGTGTCGTCCTCGCGAACCAATCGCGGTTTGTTAAATGGTTGCCTTCGGATTTCAAGTTACTAAGATTTGGTCTTTTTCCTGGCGCAGAACTCAAGATTCAATGGCCTTTAACTGCACCAACTGCTCGAAGTACCACTGCAACGGACGCTCCACCTCACCGGGAGGTGTAGCATATGGGACCCAAGCGGCTTCCTTCCTCGCTCTGCCGGTAGACCAGGTGACCCAAGCCACCACTGGCCTGTTCTTTGGGACCATGATCCCACCTACAAGCTTCTCTGCGCTAATACCTGCACCGGAAGTGAACAAGAAGTCGGTCTTCGACCGGCTCACTGCTACGACGACCCCTGTCAGCGGGTCGCCCACTGCCAAACCAACAGCCTATGTTTTCACCAGGCTAAATCAGAACTCTAAACTGGCTGTCCCAAGGAAAGCAATAACTGCTGCTCCAGAAGTCGTCAAGGCGGCTTCCCCTGTCAAAGAATCAGTCTTTTCAAGAATGACGATTCCTGCTCCTGTCGTTGCTCGAGGATCCGTCTTCGATAGGTTGAACATCACCCCTCAAAAGACAACTTCAGTCTTTAAGAGGTTAACACCAGCGGCTCCTCATTCAGACAGGCGGCAAAAAGAAGCTATCTCAATCTCCGAACCAGTCCCAACGGCTCTTCGTGCTCGACGTCGCCATTGGCAACAAATGAGAAAGGCAGGGGGCAGCTCCCCCTCAGGGCTAACTCCACCGGCTCCAGTAGTGGAAGTCAACGCTGCTGTTCCAACTGGGAACAGCTTTGAACTGCTGAGGAGGGTACGTAAGAACTCTCCAACCGCTACACTGAAAAGATCTCCTCCGCCTGCGGAGAGAGTTCCGGAAACAAAACAAGAACAGCCCCCTCAACGGCTGTCCTCAAGAATTTATAAAGTTTGGCGGAGGGTTCAAGACTCTGTGATTGTCACGACCCGAGAATTCGACTCGTGACCGGCACTTAACCACGCAACGTCTACAGGCGCAACGCGGCTAAGTAAGCCGAACCCAGAAATCAAAACCAATAAATATAGAGTGATTTTAAAACATTTTGTAAAACAATCGTACATGTCCGAAAAACTTCCATTTATTTAGTAGAAAACCTTTTTAAGTTCAAAGGTTATAAGTTTTATAATTTTGGTAACATTTCCCTTTTTAAAACATTAGCCCCGAAAGTCGGGTAAAAACAAGGTGTAGCAGAGATAACAAGTGACAAGAATGAAGCATCACAGTATGATATACGACGCCGTAGCGAAGAATACACGGTAAAACAAGGACAATATCATAAAAATAAGACTGCATAAAGTAAAGTCGGCTCACATGCGAGCTCGACACCAGAATATAAAATCATACATATCGTCCTCACAACTGTCTCTAAGTCAATACAGAAAAGTAGATGGAGAATACTAGATACATCAATGTACAACAGAAAGATAACAGATACCGTACAAACCCACCTAAACAGCAAAAGGGCTATCTCAGCTCAAAAGGGGTATCTGTGCCAAAAGATGCGGTAACAGCCAGCCGTGACTACTCCCCAGGGCAACCTGCAAGCACTGTGGCACAACGGGGGTGAGTTGCCAACTCGTGAATAGAGATAACATATAAAGGTAATCGCAAGCATGCACATGTAGCGTGGCTCTACTAATGCCAGCAGATAATATCAATGCGATGTGGCAGTATGCATAATAATAATGCCAGTCCTCTATCAGGTGATATACTACAGGGTGAGATGTGATAATGAATGCTGAGCATGGGGATATAGTATCTACATGAAGTATCGAGGTGGACTACATAAGTATGTATGCACCACAAGTCCCAACATCTCAAACGCCGGTACTCCATCGGCCCTCATATCCTGTATATCCCTGAAAATCCCGAGTGCCCAACATCGGCACCCAAATATCATAAATACTCGTGTCTAGCATCGACACGCAAAACATCCTGTATCGGCCTCCGTCAATCCGGGTCAGCCCTCTCTCACGTGTATACCGGGAATCCGTCAGTCCGGGTCATCCCTCTCTCAATATATCGGGCATCCGTCAGTCCGGGTCAGCCCTCAATCAATCCATCGGGCATCCGTCAGTCCGGGTCAGCCCTCTATCAATCCATCGGGCATCCGTCAGTCCGGGTCAGCCCTATATCAACCCATCGGGCATCCGTCAGTCCGGGTCAGCCCTATATCAATCCATCGGGCATCCGTCAGTCCGGGTCAGCCCTATATCAACCCATCGGGCATCCGTCAGTCCGGGTCAGCCCTATATCAACCCATCGGGCATCCGTCAGTCCGGGTCAGCCCTATATCAATCCATCGGGCATCCGTCAGTCCGGGTCAGCCCTCTATCAATCCATGCCTCAAGCACCGAGAAAACACGGGGCGACGCCCCAAATTATCATATCAAGGGAACCGGGTTTTTAAATGGTTCTTATTTGAAAAGGCCACGGTTCCCAAATCCATAAATCATATGAAATCCCAACAATAATACAAGTAACTGCGATGTGATAGGTGCATCAATGTGTATATCAAGTCATGTCACATGAGAATGAACTACAATGCAATGATCCACTGTGATATAGGTATCAAGTCTAGATGAGTTACAACAATATACAATAGTATGATCATGGCAGTTCTATCAGTTCTAAGCAATATGTATATATGTATAGCAGGGAATGCAATATGCAATGACAGTCTATGGGGTGTATGAAACATATAATAACAAAGTCCTATCAGCCTTGACGCATAACGCCATGCGGGCGATATCCCCGTAGATGTGAAATCTACTCACTGTGTCTCGCGCTAAGTGTATCCAACCACTTGCTTGCCCTTCTTCGCAGCGTCCGTCTCACTGGCCTGCGAACCTAGAATCACATACACATATCACATATAAGCTTAAGTCACAAAACGCGACATTATAATCCAACAAGAAACCTGTGTCGCAAACCAATCGCGCGTGTGCGCGATACGCTAAAACGTGTACTCACGCGCCACGAAACTACCCCGACGCGCTGCGATACGCAGAACCCAAACCTACTCACGTATCACGCGTGTCGCGAAGGTTTAGAAAAACGGCAAAACAGGTATTTGGTCCCAGATTTTCCTACAGAATTGATCTTAAAAAAATATATATACCAAAATACCCTACACACAAAAACACACCTACAGAAACCAAAAATTACCAAAACACCCCCTGTCTGGCCGCAATTTGCGGCCAGAATGGCGGTTTTGGCGGCCGGGAAGGGGAGTTAGGGGGTCGGGTTTCACCTATGGTATCATCTCCACTCCACTAAACCACAGTCCACTCAATTTCATTTAAATCACCTCGGGTCAATAGCAGATCCAGAAAGCTCAAATTGTGCACAAATACGACATTTGCATCCAATATGAAAACTGGTGGTATTTTAGCGTAATAGGGGTTGGACTAGGTTACAATGGCCTCAACAGACCTCAAGCATCCTACTTAAACCAAATCATATCCCAAATGCTCAAAGTTCCCACTAAACATCCCATATCGCACTAAAACGCACCAATATCCATTAACCGATGCAAATCGACACTAACCAAGCTAGCTAGGGACTAAATTAGGAAATATACCTCATACTTAACCCTAGGAAGCTGCAGGAAGGAGAAGAAGTGAAGGGGAGGGGCTGCACATGGTGCTGGGGCTGCTGATGCCCACTGCTGCTGCTGCTGAACCTTGCTGCTGCTGCTGCTTCTTCTTGCTGCCCCTGCTGCTGCTACTGCTGTTGCTGTGGCTTCAATTGCTGCTGCTGGGGTTCTGCTGAGAGTGTGTGTGTGTGTGAGTGTGAGGGTTATGAGAGAAACAAACAAAAGAAATGAGAGGAAAAAAACAATCTACACTCAAGGGTCAACCCCTCACTCTCTCTCTTCATTAATGGCAAGCATGGGCTAAGCCATGATGCCCTCTCTCTCTCTCCTTCTCACAAGTCAACACTAGATCTAAAATTCAAATTAAAGTAACCCCCTAATTAGCTAATTAAACTCATTTAAGAATCCAAAAGAATTAATCCCACAATTAACCCACCATGGTTAAAATTATGGTATTTTCTTCATTTAAAAACCCTAGTTTACATGCACATGTTTGTGCAAGCCTAATAAAATTTTGGAAAAATATATATTAAATTAGGAAAAATATATAAAACCCAATTTAGTAAACTTTTTATTAAAAACCATTAATTAATTATAATTATTCACTAACCCTTATCCTAAGGTGTTACAATCTCTCCCCCTTAAAGAAATTCGTCCCCGAATTTCAAAAATCTAACTAAGGTTACCTTCAAAAAGATGGGGATACGTCTTCATCATCTCGCTTTCGGTCTCCCAAGTGACCTCTTCACGGTTCTGACCACGCCAAAGTACTTTAACTGATGGAATCTCCTTCGATCTCAATTTCTTCACTTGTCGATCCAAGATCATCACCGGGTGCTCTGCATAGGAAAGATCGCTCTCAAGCTGGATCGCCGGATGCTGAATCGCATGCGAAGGATCATGAAGATATCTGCGGAGCATCGAGACATGGAATACGGGATGCACGTCTGGAAAGCTGGGCGGAAGGGCTAATCGGTAAGCTACTGCACCAACACGCTCGAGGATCTCGAAGGGGCCCACATACCTGGGGCTAAGCTTCCCCTTCTTCCCAAACCTCATCACACCTTTCATTGGGGAGACCCTCAAGAAAACATGATCACCAACAGAAAACTCAAGTCTGCGTCGTCGACGGTCTGCATAAGCCCTCTGCCTACTCTGCGCTGCTCTCATCCTATCGCGAATCAACTGGATCTTCGCGGTCGTCTCCTCAACGATCTGTGGCCCTAAGATACTGCTCTCACTGAGCTCTGTCCAACAAGTAGGTGACCTGCATCTCCTCCCGTAAAGAGCCTCAAACGGTGCCATCTGAATGGTCTCCTGGTAGCTGTTATTGTAGGAAAACTCTACTAAGGGCAAATGATGATCCCAGCTACCTCCAAAATCTAGTACACAAGCTCTGAGCATGTCCTCGAGAGTCTGAATGGTCCGCTCTGACTGTCCGTCGGTCTGCGGATGAAATGCCGTGCTGAAACTCAAGCGAGTGCCCAAAGCCTCCTGAAGCCTCTGCCATAGTCTACTAGTAAACTGGGTGCCTCTGTCGGACACAATGCACGTCGGGACTCCGTGTAGTCGCACTATCTCGTCAATATAGATCTGAGCGTACTGAGTAAATCCGAAAGTCGTCTTCACCGGTAAGAAGTGAGCCGCTTTCGTCAAACGATCCACGATCACCCAGATGGAGTCATACCCCCTACTAGTCCTGGGTAGACCCACCACGAAATCCATCGAAATCTGTTCCCATTTCCACTCCGGGATGGGTAACGGCTGTAGCTCTCCCGCGGGCCTCTGGTGCTCAGCCTTGACTTGCTGACAAGTCAGGCATCTCGATACAAAATCTGCAATGTCCCTCTTCATTCCGTCCCACCAGTAAACATTTCGCATATCATGATACATCTTGGTGGAACCGGGATGGACGCTATATACCGATCGATGTGCCTCCTCAAGAATCTCACGCCTCAGTCCCTCAGCATCAGGTACGCACAGTCTGACTCCAAACCGTAGTATCCCCTGATCATCGATCATGAACTCGGAAAATCTGCCCTGTCCCATCTGTGCCATGATCCCCGAACATCGGTCATCACTGAGCTGTGCCTCACGTATACGATCAATCAACTGTGGGCGTGCACGGACATGCGCTACCTGTCCTCCAATCGGCGTGAACTCGAACTGTACTCGACCGTCGCATAATATCTGCCAATCTGCGGATGACTGCTCCTGCACTGCGCTCAAACATGATAAACTACTCCCGGGCCTCCTGCTCAAAGCATCCGCTACCACATTTGCCTTGCCCGGGTGATATAAGATCTCGCAGTCGTAATCTTTCACTAACTCCATCCATCGACGCTGCCAAAGGTTCAGGTCCCGCTGCTGGAATATGTATTTCAGACTCTTGTGATCCGTAAATATTTGGCACGACTCGCCGTATAGGTAGTGTCGCCAGATCTTAAGTGCGAAGACCACTGCTGCCATCTCCAAATCATGAGTGGGGTAGTTCTGCTCGTGCTTCTTCAATTGTCGCGAGGCATACGCGATCACCCTATCATGCTGCATCAGAACGCATCCCAATCCCACTCGAGAAGCATCACAAAAGACCACAAATCCGCCCGATCCGGAAGGTAAGGATAACACCGGTGCCGTCGTCAGCCGTGTCCGTAACTGCTGAAAACTGTGCTCGCACTCCTCCGTCCAATCGAAGGGAACTCCTTTCCGGGTCAACCCGGTCAACGGTGTAGCAATACGTGAGAAGTCCTGCACAAAACGCCTGTAATAACCGGCCAATCCCAAAAAGCTGCGAATCTCCGTCACCGATGTGGGTCTGGGCCAACGCTGAACGGCCTCGATCTTCCTCGGGTCAACACATATACCGTCTCGTGAAATCACGTGACCCAAGAAGTCCACGCTGTCTAACCAAAAAGCACACTTGGAGAATTTCGCATAGAGCTGGTGCTCCCTCAATGTCTGCAATGTAACCCGCAGGTGCTGCTCGTGCTCCTCACTACTCCGGGAATACACCAAGATATCGTCAATGAAGACTATAATGAACAGATCCAAGTAAGGCCGGAAAATATGGTTCATCAAATCCATGAAGGCTGCTGGCGCATTGGTGAGTCCGAACGACATCACCAAAAACTCGTAATGGCCGTAGCGCGTACGGAAGGCTGTCCGAGGAATGTCCTCCTGTCGAACCCGCAGCTGATGATAGCCCGATCGTAAATCGATCCTCGAAAAGTACCCTGCCCCCTGAAGCTGGTCGAACAAATCGTCGATACGCGGCAAAGGATACCTGTTCCGCACTGTCACCCTGTTCAGCTGGCGGTAGTCGATACAAAGACGTAAGCTGCCGTCCTTCTTCCTGACGAACAGGACTGGAGCACCCCAAGGAGAAACACTGGGTCGAATAAGTCCCTTGTCCAGCAAATCCTGTAACTGACCCTTCAGCTCACGAAGTTCCGCCGGGGCCATCCGATAGGGCGGTATAGAAATAGGCCCCGAACCAGGAACCAAATCAATACAGAAAGAAATGTCGCGCTCGGGCGGCAACCCAGGAAGCTCGTCAGGGAACACATCAGGAAACTTGCTAACAACCGGAACCTGATCCAATGGAACCTCTGTAGCGCGAGCATCGCGAACATAAGCGAGAAATCCCTGACATCCCTTCCTCAAAAGCTGTCCAGCGCGAAAAGAAGAAATCACACTGTGAGGGGCGGCACTACGGTCCCCCAACACAACAAAGACCGACTCGCCGGGGAAACAGAATCTAACTGTCTTCTCGCGGAAGTCCACAGAAGCATAGCACGTGGCTAACCAATCCATGCCCAAAAGAACGTCGAAGTCCAACATCTCCAGAAGGATCAAGTCGACAGGCAACTCTCTCTCGCCAATACAGACGATACAGGATCGGAACACGTGCCTAGCAACAAACGACTCTCCCACAGGAGTAGTCACCACAAGCGGCTGATCAAGTAAGCCGGACTCTCTACCCAAACTCGGCACAAAGTGCGTGGATACGTACGAGTGTGTGGATCCAGGATCGAACAGTACATGTGCGTCAACTGAACATACAGGGAGGATACCTGAAACCACTGCATTGGACGCCTGTGCGTCCTGATGTGTCAAAGCAAAAACCCTCGCCTGTCCACCACCTGCGGCTGGCTGCCCTCTGCCTCGGTCACCTCGCCCTCTCTGAGCAACTCCTCCACGCCCACGACCTCGCTGTGTATGAGTCTGGCGCGGAGCAACGGTAGGTACGATAGGCAACGCTCTCTGGGGTGGTGAAAGTGGTAATGTGACATGCGGTGCTGTCGCCTCGGTCCGGGGTAACTCAGGACAATCCCGTACACGGTGGTAAGAACTCCCACAGCGAAAACATCCCGACGACGGCCGCTGACCATCCTGGGAATAAGAACTGAATAACCGGCCCCGCCCTGAATCTCTGCTGCCTGCAATACGTCTATCACGGCGCCGAAAAGGCTTTCTCTGTGCTGAAGTATCCGCACGAGCTCTCTTCGGCTCTGGGAGTGCCGAAGTCTCAACAAGGTGCTCCTCGACCACTAGGGCTGCGTCTACCGCTGCTGCGTAGGTCTCGTAGTGCTGCGCGCTGATCGCGAGGAACACTGGTGAAATCAAGCCTCGAACAAATCTCCGAACTCGCAACTCCTCGGTGGCCACTAAATGTGGGGCGTAGACTGCTAGCTCTGTAAACAGTACGTTATACTCTGCCACTGTCATCCCTGGCGTCTGGCGCAAAGACTCAAACCTGCGTGCTCGGGCATCTCTAACACTCCGGGGAAGGAAACGGGCTAGAAATATAGTCACGAACTCCGTCCAGGTCATAGGAGGAAGACCTGCTGCTCTGCCCTTCTCCACGGAATCACACCACTTCTGCGCAAGACCTTCCAGGCGAAAGCTCGCGAACTCGACCCATCTCGCATCTGCGCATCTGAGGGAACGGCATATCCTGGCCATCCTGTCGATGAAAGACTGTGGGTCCTCGGCTGTATCGGTGCCTGTGAAAACCGGAGGCTTCAGCCTCATGAACTCTGATAGCGACACTGTAATCACCTCCGTGGCTGCAGGAGCAACTGGCTGTGCGGTAGGTACCATAGCGGTCTCTGGAACTGGTGGAGCTACCTCTGGCCGCTGCGCTCGAAGCGTCTCAACAAGCGATCCTATCATCTGGCGCATCTCCTGCATGCTAGATCCCACCGTCTGGCGCATCTCCTGCATACCAGCCCCTAACGTGGCGATCTGCTCTGTCACGGCAGGAACAGCCTGCTCGGGTACAACGGGTGCACTGCCCGGATCAGTCCTCGTCTCGGACGAGTCAACTCGAATCTCGGCCCTCGCGGCCGCTCTCTGTGCCCTCGTAGTCTTAGGCGGCATATTGGCTGAAAGAAAATTTGGATTCGATAAGAACACGGAAATCGAATCACAAGAATATAAGGAGGAATCAAATCAACAAGCCCTAAGGTCGCGTTAGCGGAGTACCGTGTCGTGAGTATGCCGCGGAACATACGCACGCTACGCTACCCTGCTGCAGCTACCTACTCCATCATACCAGGGTCATCCTACACTCCGAAGGTAAAACCTACGCTCTGATACCAACTTTGTCACGACCCGAGAATTCGACTCGTGACCGGCACTTAACCACGCAACGTCTACAGGCGCAACGCGGCTAAGTAAGCCGAACCCAGAAATCAAAACCAATAAATATAGAGTGATTTTAAAACATTTTGTAAAACAATCGTACATGTCCGAAAAACTTCCATTTATTTAGTAGAAAACCTTTTTAAGTTCAAAGGTTATAAGTTTTATAATTTTGGTAACATTTCCCTTTTTAAAACATTAGCCCCGAAAGTCGGGTAAAAACAAGGTGTAGCAGAGATAACAAGTGACAAGAATGAAGCATCACAGTATGATATACGACGCCGTAGCGAAGAATACACGGTAAAACAAGGACAATATCATAAAAATAAGACTGCATAAAGTAAAGTCGGCTCACATGCGAGCTCGACACCAGAATATAAAATCATACATATCGTCCTCACAACTGTCTCTAAGTCAATACAGAAAAGTAGATGGAGAATACTAGATACATCAATGTACAACAGAAAGATAACAGATACCGTACAAACCCACCTAAACAGCAAAAGGGCTATCTCAGCTCAAAAGGGGTATCTGTGCCAAAAGATGCGGTAACAGCCAGCCGTGACTACTCCCCAGGGCAACCTGCAAGCACTGTGGCACAACGGGGGTGAGTTGCCAACTCGTGAATAGAGATAACATATAAAGGTAATCGCAAGCATGCACATGTAGCGTGGCTCTACTAATGCCAGCAGATAATATCAATGCGATGTGGCAGTATGCATAATAATAATGCCAGTCCTCTATCAGGTGATATACTACAGGGTGAGATGTGATAATGAATGCTGAGCATGGGGATATAGTATCTACATGAAGTATCGAGGTGGACTACATAAGTATGTATGCACCACAAGTCCCAACATCTCAAACGCCGATACTCCATCGACCCTCATATCCTGTATATCCCTGAAAATCCCGAGTGCCCAACATCGGCACCCAAATATCATAAATACTCGTGTCTAGCATCGACACGCAAAACATCCTGTATCGGCCTCCGTCAATCCGGGTCAGCCCTCTCTCACGTGTATACCGGGAATCCGTCAGTCCGGGTCATCCCTCTCTCAATATATCGGGCATCCGTCAGTCCGGGTCAGCCCTCAATCAATCCATCGGGCATCCGTCAGTCCGGGTCAGCCCTCTATCAATCCATCGGGCATCCGTCAGTCCGGGTCAGCCCTATATCAACCCATCGGGCATCCGTCAGTCCGGGTCAGCCCTATATCAATCCATCGGGCATCCGTCAGTCCGGGTCAGCCCTATATCAACCCATCGGGCATCCGTCAGTCCGGGTCAGCCCTATATCAACCCATCGGGCATCCGTCAGTCCGGGTCAGCCCTATATCAATCCATCGGGCATCCGTCAGTCCGGGTCAGCCCTCTATCAATCCATGCCTCAAGCACCGAGAAAACACGGGGCGACGCCCCAAATTATCATATCAAGGGAACCGGGTTTTTAAATGGTTCTTATTTGAAAAGGCCACGGTTCCCAAATCCATAAATCATATGAAATCCCAACAATAATACAAGTAACTGCGATGTGATAGGTGCATCAATGTGTATATCAAGTCATGTCACATGAGAATGAACTACAATGCAATGATCCACTGTGATATAGGTATCAAGTCTAGATGAGTTACAACAATATACAATAGTATGATCATGGCAGTTCTATCAGTTCTAAGCAATATGTATATATGTATAGCAGGGAATGCAATATGCAATGACAGTCTATGGGGTGTATGAAACATATAATAACAAAGTCCTATCAGCCTTGACGCATAACGCCATGCGGGCGATATCCCCGTAGATGTGAAATCTACTCACTGTGTCTCGCGCTAAGTGTATCCAACCACTTGCTTGCCCTTCTTCGCAGCGTCCGTCTCACTGGCCTGCGAACCTAGAATCACATACACATATCACACATAAGCTTAAGTCACAAAACGCGACATTATAATCCAACAAGAAACCTGTGTCGCAAACCAATCGCGCGTGTGCGCGATACGCTAAAACGTGTACTCACGCGCCACGAAACTACCCCGACGCGCTGCGATACGCAGAACCCAAACCTACTCACGTATCACGCGTGTCGCGAAGGTTTAGAAAAACGGCAAAACAGGTATTTGGTCCCAGATTTTCCTACAGAATTGATCTTAAAAAAATATATATACCAAAATACCCTACACACAAAAACACACCTACAGAAACCAAAAATTACCAAAACACCCCCTGTCTGGCCGCAATTTGCGGCCAGAATGGCGGTTTTGGCGGCCGGGAAGGGGAGTTAGGGGGTCGGGTTTCACCTATGGTATCATCTCCACTCCACTAAACCACAGTCCACTCAATTTCATTTAAATCACCTCGGGTCAATAGCAGATCCAGAAAGCTCAAATTGTGCACAAATACGACATTTGCATCCAATATGAAAACTGGTGGTATTTTAGCGTAATAGGGGTTGGACTAGGTTACAATGGCCTCAACAGACCTCAAGCATCCTACTGAAACCAAATCATATCCCAAATGCTCAAAGTTCCCACTAAACATCCCATATCGCACTAAAACGCACCAATATCCATTAACCGATGCAAATCGACAGTAACCAAGCTAGCTAGGGACTAAATTAGGAAATATACCTCATACTTAACCCTAGGAAGCTGCAGGAAGGAGAAGAAGTGAAGGGGAGGGGCTGCACATGGTGCTGGGGCTGCTGATGCCCACTGCTGCTGCTGCTGAACCTTGCTGCTGCTGCTGCTTCTTCTTGCTGCCCCTGCTGCTGCTACTGCTGTTGCTGTGGCTTCAATTGCTGCTGCTGGGGTTCTGCTGAGAGTGTGTGTGTGTGTGAGTGTGAGGGTTATGAGAGAAACAAACAAAAGAAATGAGAGGAAAAAAAACAATCTACACTCAAGGGTCAACCCCTCACTCTCTCTCTTCATTAATGGCAAGCATGGGCTAAGCCATGATGCCCTCTCTCTCTCTCCTTCTCACAAGTCAACACTAGATCTAAAATTCAAATTAAAGTAACCCCCTAATTAGCTAATTAAACTCATTTAAGAATCCAAAAGAATTAATCCCACAATTAACCCACCATGGTTAAAATTATGGTATTTTCTTCATTTAAAAACCCTAGTTTACATGCACATGTTTGTGCAAGCCTAATAAAATTTTGGAAAAATATATATTAAATTAGGAAAAATATATAAAACCCAATTTAGTAAACATTTTATTAAAAACCATTAATTAATTATAATTATTCACTAACCCTTATCCTAAGGTGTTACAGTGATCAACCCAGATCACTCTCGTCAACGAAAGAAGAAGAAGGTGCAAAAAGGAAAAGACCGTTCTATTGAACAGCAAGGGACAACAATCGCTAGGGTGCCCACAGCAACGACCCCTTCAACTTCAACGGCCCACAAAAGAAGAAGGCCGGAGAAAATCCCCGCGTCGGCGACAGATATCAGAGGTGATGAACCCAAACACCCTAAGTCAGGGGGCATGATAGTTCATACCGTCTACATGGCATCTGGTAAATAAGATAGCCGCATATCTACGGGTCATCGACCGCTCACCCGATCAGTGACCAAGGCACAGGAGCAACAACAAAAGCTCCAAGAAATGATGAATGCTATGACTGCACTTACCGGACCAAAAGAAAGCCCTGAAACGTCCTCGGACGAACGTCAGGAGGAAGAAACCGACGCTGAATTCTTTCGTCGGATATTGGAGAAGAAGGACAAAGAGGCTGCTGAACAAGCAGCCAACATACAGCGTATGGGCCTCCTCTTCCAAGACATGATAGGGATGATGATACAACAAGATCCTCCGGCTGAAGAGCCCCCGATCGTCCTTGGAGACGATATGGGAGAAACATCAAATCCTCCACCAGCTCTGTCGATGGCTAAGGAGGATACAATCTCCAAAGCTGATTTGGATGAGTACATCGCCCAACAAATACGGGTTCATCATGCGACTGAAGCGGCCGGTCAGATCGTAAAAACGGGGCGGCCATATCCAAGTTGGTACGATCAAATCAAGTACCCACCCGGTTACACAATTCCCAAGTTCCATGTCTACAAAGGGACGGGCAATCCTCACCAGCATGTTACCCAGTTCAGGGCACTCTGCGGCAACACCGGTAGTGATGACAAGCTTTTACTTCGCCAGTTTGTTGGAAGTTTATCGGATACGGCGTTCGAGTGGTACTCTGAGCTCCCGAACGACTCTATCAAAACCTTCGCGGAGATGGAGCTGTTGTTTACTCAGCGTTTTGCAAGCGCCAGTGAACGCACCCCGATGACGGCACTGATTAACGCCAGGGTAAAGCCAGGCGAGACATGGGTTCAGTATGCTATACGGTGGCGGAACTTATGGTCGAAGTTCTAGCAGCGCATTGAAGAAGCTCCCGCGGTGGGTATGTTTGTGGGAACCCTTGATCCACAAGCAACCATATCGCAATTTATGATGTTTTTCAAGCCGACTACCTTCCAGGCCTTGATTGACAAGCTAGTGCAGATGGATCAGATGGGCCATAAATCTCCTCTTCCAAGGCCGGACTCCCGAAATGACAAAGGGAAGGGAAAAGCGATCGTCGTCGCTAATGCTCAACAACAACCGAGCGACTCGAAACCGGTTGTTCGTCAAAATAATATGCGTCTGTACGTAGCCCTTGAGGAGAGGCTAGGACGTTCTTACTCTTTTCCCCGGGATAAAACGAAAAGGTTATTCGAGCTGGCGTTGCGCAACCGACTCATAAATCTGCCGGATCCGAAACGTCCGCTGCAACCAAGTGATGTCAATGAGCCCAACTACTGCCCTTATCATCGAGTACTGGGCCATCCGATCAAAGATTGCTACGTTTTCAAAAATTGGCTTGAAAACCAGTACTGACAGGGCAAGTTCGCGTTATCTGACAAATGGAAGGTGAATCGCCCGCAGCCCCACACCTCTAAAGGGACGAATACGCCGGGGGCAACATGCTCCGTCGTTGAAGAAGCTCCTTGGAAGGTTGTATTATCAGCCAAGACAAAGAGGATGCTAAACGACCTTCAAACATGTCCAACGATCAAGTGGAAGAACCTGTTGGAACCGCAGGTCATTGAAGGGATGTTGAAACCACGTCCAACTCCAAAGACCGATGGTGGTGGCTCAAGCACCCGCAACCAGTAGTCAAAATCTTCGAAAAAGAAGAAAAACAAGTCAAAGAATCCCGTGAAGCCTGGCGACAAGCGCACGGACTTGCAAAAACAAATTTCCGCGCTGGAGGAATACAACCAGAAAGAACGGACTCCCATTACACTCCAAGAGTTCCTCAATCACGTCTTTCAAGAGGAAGATGAGGGAGAAAGTTCATCAGATGAATCTGAATAATGCGTGGTGAGCTGTCATGTGATTTCCCATTCGTTCATGGACGATGAGGAAACTCCTTGTACCGAAGCGCTGGGGGCAGATCCTGAACCAAAAATTCTGGAGCTATCAGATGAAATGATTGACGCGTTCCTTAACGAAGCTCGATTGAAAAGTAAGGCTGATCGAGAACGCGAGACGGCTATATTTGAAAGGGCCAAGCGCCAGCGACTTGATGAAAGAGCTGAGACAATCCCGCTGGAGCAAAATGCCTCCACCGTTGAAAAAAGCCAATTCAAGATAAGGAAAAAGTTTGCTAAGGCCATATCAATGGGCATGAAGCTACCATCCTCTGAAGGAAACATCACCGGTGAATTGGAAATGCACCCCTCCTATTGCTTATATCATCAGAAGGTTTCGCACCCCACTCAAGAGTGCAAAGCTTTCGATAAATGGTGGCAAGGATACGTTGCTCATCGACAACACTTTAAACGGGAAAAGTGTAAAACTCGTCGGGAGCAAAGAAATACGACCGAAGAGCTTAAAAGAACTACCGGCATTGTCGCGTGGTTAACACCAGCGGGTCACAAGTGCCTACATTCGGGAGCGATTCTGATGAGGAGCTGGAACTTGCCCCTCTCTTTAAGGAGTCCACTTCAGGAAAAGAAGAAGAGCCGAAGGTCTGCGAAAATATTCGGCTGCGGAATCGGACGCTGCCTGAAAAGAACCTCGGACCCTCAAACAGAAAAGATAAAGGAAAAGAAAAGGTCTCTGAAGATATCGTTTTAGATGACCAAGTTATGGAGGAGCTAAGTGCCAAAGACCCGCTGGAGAGAAATAAGATGGATTACAACGTCTTAGCGCATCTGAGGAAGCTACCCTCGCAGCTCAGCATTCTTGATGCCCTTTTGCTATCAAAGGAGGTGAGAGATTCGTTAGTAAAGGCAATTCCAAGCTTTCCTGGCCGAGCAAAAGATGAAGGATGAATTGGAGGAAGTGCACACGGCCGATGTCACTTTCGGCGACGAGGACCTTCTCCTTGGGACGTGCGAACACAATCGCCCCCTCTATGTCTCAGGATACTGCCACGATATAAAGATAGGAAAAATCCTGATCGACAATGGATCCTCCGTTAATCTCCTCAACGTGCGGGTATTAAAAGAAATCTGCATGAGCGTCCAGCACCTTGCTCGGGACAAGATCACCATCTCCGGGTTCGACTCCTAGTCATCAAGAACTCTTGGGTCTGTGATACTGACGCTATGCTTCGGGCTACCCGTCACGGACATTAAGTTCCACGTCATAGACGCCAAGACATGCTACAACGCTTTGCTCGGCCGACCATGGTTACACGAGTACAACATCATCCCTTCTATGCAACATCAGTGTATGAAGTATTTTAAGGATGGTTTCGAGTATACCATGACGGGAGAACTGAACCCGTTCTCTGTGAACGAGGTCCGCAAATACGAAGATGCCAAATACTTCTTACCGGATTTCGAAGATACGGAGAAGTGTTACAAGCCGGAGAATAAAGCTAATGCCACCATCCCTGTCTTCGGCAGTGATACCGAGGAGGAAGAGGAGATAGTTTATTCAGGTCCGCCCCAACACAATAAGCCAGGGCCGTTCGCTCCTACGTTGATCTTTGGTAGCGACTCGGAAGATGAGATCCGTGTTGTATTCTCTGCTCGACCTTCAATACGGACGTCCGCTGACGAAGAGCAAAGTCTACAAGTCACCATAGTGCTGCTTAAACACCATAAAGAACTGGATGCACTTGATATCTACAATGTAGAAGAGCTGCGAACGTTCTATATCCCTTCCAGGCGAGAAAGCGAAAAAGCAATTCTATTCTACCGCTCTGAAGAAACCAAGGTGGAAAAAGAAATCTGGCATGGCGCAGATCCTACGCTCGACAGGCTTCAACCTATCCGTCTTCCCAGATATTATACGGAAGGTTTGAAAAGGCTGCTGAAACGCCAGGGGATATCCTTCAAGCAGACCGTTCGGAAAGCCAAGTTCTATGACAAAGTCTGGAACGTTCCCGGGACTCAACGCAAACTGCCTAATGGGAGAATGGAGACAAAAGGGCTTGGATACGTCCGGTCAAAGAAACGAGAACTACTAAACGGTTGCTACGTTGTGTATGACCTCGATGAAGAAGCGGACGCTCAGTGGGAGGACGCTAATCCTGAACCAGTGAAAGTTCCAGATGCAAAAGTGCTTAGTCCGCCGTTCGAAGAACAAATGGACAAATTTATAAGGGAAGCTGGTCAAAAAGTCCGAGACGACCATAACCGCGAAATGGCCATCTACGAGAAAGCCAAAACGCAACGCCTCCTCCAACTGGCCGTGAAAGATAAAAATGCCGCTCCTTGTCAACCTGTCATAAAGAAGACTCGACGCAAAAGCAGAAATAAGTCGAAAGGCCAAAAATACGCTCAGCAGCAACAAAGCAGGGTTGAGAAGCCACGCAAACGGGAGTCGAGAGTTATTGATCTATCCCTTATGAAGAAAATGGGTCGAGCGTACTCGTTTCCTCGGGACAAGACGAAGAAGATACTTGATCTTGCTCTAAAACATCAAATGCTTACATTGTCGGAGTCTAAACATCCCGAACGGGCGGGCGAAGTCTCACACTCGGACTATTGCTCTTACCATCGAGTAATAGGGCATCCTCTTGAAGATTGCTTCACCTTCAAGAATTGGGTCGAAGATCAGTATCAGCTTGGCAAATTCACTATGTCTGACAACTGGAGGGTAGCGCCGCCACAGAAGCACGAGCCCAAGGCCACGAAAGAAGAACCGGTTCCACATTGGGATTGGAAGCGAATTCGCACCTGTCACATGATTACAATATTAAAAGAAGAGCCCGAGGACATAGATGAGCTCCCTTGGTGCTTCGAAAACAGCAGCGACGAGATAATCTCAGAATTCCCACCAGCGCCAAAAGAGCTGGAAGATGGAATCCATACCACTGCAGATAATCTCAAGAAGATTGAGTTGGGGACGGCAAACGATCCACGACCGACATTCATCAGCGAGTTACTATTTGAAGAAAGGGTAGCTGCGTTAAAGGATGTGCTTCTGCAGCATAGAGATTGCTTCGCGTGGAACTATTCCGAAATGCCGGGACTAGATCCAGAAATTGCTGTACACAAATTGGCGATATCCCCGGACATCAAGCCAGTAAAACAGGCGCCGAGGAGAACGCGGCTCGAGCTCGAGATGAGTATCAACGCCGAGGTCAAGAAGCTGATCGACTCTGGCTTTATCCAGGAGGTTCAATATCCTGAATGGATCGCTAACATCGTCCCGGTGATGAAGAAAAATGGAACGGTGCGCATATGCGTGGACTTTCGGGATCTCAATAAAGCTTGCCCGAAAGATGATTTCCCAGTGCCAGTCACCGAACTGATGATAGAAAATACATCCACTCATGAGGTTTTCTCCTTCATGGATGGCTCATCAGGGTATAATCAGATAAAGATGCATCCCGAAGACCAGAAGCACACCGCCTTCAGGACCCCTCTAGGTATATTCTGTTATAAAGTGATGCCCTTCGGTTTAAAGAATGCCGGTGCCACTTATCAAAGGGCCATGACAAAGATCTTCGATGACCTTATACACGAAATCGTCGAATGCTATATCGACGATCTCATGGTTAAAAGCAAATCATACGAGGAACATCTCGAGCATTTGAAGACCGTATTTCAACGCCTTCGGCAATACAACTTGAAGATGAACCCGCTCAAGTGTGCATTCGGAGTTTCCTCAGGCAAATTCCTGAGATTCATTGTTCGACACCGAGGTATTGAAATAGATCCGTCAAAGATCAAAGCGATCATGGAAATGCCTCCTCCGAGAACTCTCAAACAGTTACGATCTCTCCAAGGGAAGCTCGCATACATACGGCGATTTATAGCCAACCTTTCAGGCAAGTGCCATCCCTATAGCCACCTGATGAAGAAGGGAACCCCATTTGTCTGGGATCACAAATGCCAAGGCGCACTGGACGAGATCAAGCAGTACCTGCAGAACCCTCCAGTATTGGCTGCTCCAGTTAAGGGAAAGCCTCTCATTCTTTACACGACCTCCCTTGAAGGTTCCTTAGGCGCATTATGGGCACAAGAGAACGATCAAGGGAAGGAAAGAGCACTCTATTACTTAAGTCGAGTTCTGCTGGGAGCAGAAAGCAATTACTCTCCCATTAAGAAGCACTGCCTGGCGCTAATCTTTGCGATAACAAAGCTCAGACATTACGCATTAGCACATGAAGTCCGTCTCATTTCGAAGGTGGACCCTCTCAAATATCTAATGTCAAGGGCCATATTGACAGGTCGACTCTCTAAATGGGCTCTGCTCTTGATGGAGTTCTCGATAACGTATCAACCTCTCAAGGCAGTGAAAGTCCAGGCCATCGCCGATTTCCTCGCTGAGCATCCGATATCGGCTGATTCTCCTCTGAATTGCGATTTGCCAGACGAACATGCGTTTGACGCGATCGACGGAGGTGATACCCAATGGGAACTTTATTTCGATGGAGCATCTTCCATGAAAAAGCGCAAACATAGTACCCCTATAATCAAATCGGGGGTAGGCCTCATCTTCGTGACTCCACAAGGAGGGATGATGCGCTTTCCTTTCTCCTTAACAGAGCCGAGGACAAAAAATGAAGCCGAATACGAAGCTCTGATAGCAGGCCTCGAGATCGCCATCGACATGGGAATTGAAAATCTCCTCATATACGAGGATTCTCAACTGGTCGTTAGTCAAGTAAACGGCGACTACCAAACGTGCAAGCCGGAGTTGGTAAAGTACGGCGAAAAGTTGCAACAACTGTTGACCCAAATTCCTTCCTACACTTTGGAAAACATACCGCGCGCGTAAAACAGCAAAGCAGACGCATTGGCCAAACTTGCTAAAGAACTGGCTGACGAGAATCTCGATGACGTTAGAATCATGGTACAAAGCCATCAAGTGCTTGCCCCAGCAGAAATATCTCCGGAATCATCCGAAGAGAAGGGAGCGACTGAACAGACGACCCTACAAATAAAAGAACGAAGAAAGGCTGAGGATTGGAGGGAAGTCTTTATAGACTACTTTAAGTCCCACCGAATGCCCGGAGATGCGTCCACAAGACATCAGCTCATGAAACGAGCTCTGTCTTTCACCTTTGTCAACGATACTCTGTACAAGAAGTCATTCGATTCTCTGTGGCTGAGATGCCTAGGACCTGACGAAGCAGAAAGAGTCGTTCAGGAAGTTCACGACGGACTCTGCGGTTCTCACCAAGCGGGCCCAAAGATGAAGTTGAAGATCAAACGGATGGGCTACTACTGGCCCACAATGATCCAGGACTGCCTCGAATATGCGAAGCAATGCCACTCATGCCAAATTCATGGGGACTTCATCCATCAGCATCCAAATCCGCTACACCCGACAGTGGCTAGCTGGCCATTCGAAATGTGGGGAACTGATATAGTCGGCCCCATTGAACCAGCATCGTCTAGGGGACATCGTTTCATCTTGGCAACGACTGACTACTTCTCCAAATGGGCAGAGGCAGTACCGCTGAGGGAAGTAAAGACGGAGAATATCCTCCACTTCTTCAAGACGCACGTCATATATCGGTTTGGAACGCCAAGATGGATCATCTCCGATAACGGGCCAGCCTACAGAAGCCACAAGATCAGTCGCTTCGCGCAACAGTACAATATAGACTGGAGATATTCCTCAGTTTATAATCCACGAGCTAATGGTCTAGCCGAGGCCTTCAACAAGACTTTGACAAAGATCATAAAGAAAACGGTATCCCGAAATAAGAAGGACTGGCACGAAAGACTGCAAGAAGCTCTTTGGGCATATCGAACTACGTTCAAGACGGCCACGAACACAACGCCATACGCGTTGGTGTTCGGTACAGAAGCAGTACTTCCCCTCGAGATAGAGCTACCCTCTCTACGAATGGCAGTCCACTACAAGCTGACGAACGAAGAAAATGCTAACCTTCGGCTTAAGGAGCTTGATGCCCTTGAAGAAACACGGCTCATAGCGCAACAAAATCTGGAAGCTTATAAAGTAAAGATGACGCGCTCATACGAAAGATTGACCCGACCGAGGACATTCCGCCAAGGAGAACTCGTGCTAGTGGTCAAAAGGCCTATGATCCCCAATCGCGCCAAGCGGGGAAAATTCGAGCCAAACTATGAAGGCCCATACATCATAGATAAGGTCTACCAGGGTGGGGCCTATCTACTCATGGACATGCACGGTGAAAGGCCTTTCAGGCCAATAAACGGTCGCTTCCTAAAGAAATACTAAGCTTAATGAGCCACATCCTAGGTCAATGATAGGTGACGACGACCATGTCCGCTCGCTATCTTCCTAAGCTCAAGTTTTATAAGCAGTAGCCAGCCTCTCAATGTCGGACCGAAATGTCCTTAAACTAATAGTGGACCGAAACGTCTTTAAACTAATACCGCAGCATCCTTAGGCTGACGAGATGAATAAAAAAAATAAATAAAGAAAAAATATAATAAATAAAAACGGTATGTCCATAAGCAAAAAAGGCACGGATGAAAACCCAAAAAGGCTCCGTGAGTAAAAACAGCAGGGCTACCGGCGAGTGTTCGTGAAAACCCGAAAGGGCGCGACCTCGTAAAAAAAAGAGAAAAAGAAAATAAAAAGAATTAAAAAAACGGTATGTCCATAAGCAAAATGGGCACGGATGAAAACCCGAAAGGGCTCCGTGAGTAAAAACAGCAGGACTACTGGCGAGTGTTTGTGAAAACCTGAAAGGGCACAACCTCGTTAAAGGACACTTTTAGGGTCCTCTCGACCTTGTAAGGAGAAACCACCTTCGTGAGATCCTTACGACTCACAAAGGTGCAACACACTTAGGGATCCCCACGATTCCTAAGGAGAAAATACACTTGCGAGATCCTCACGACTCGTAAGGAGAACTCTCTTATGGGACCCTCACGGCTCATAAGAGTTGAAAGTCTTAAGTTACAGAGACCTAAACCTGTGCTTAAGCAACCCCCACAACCTTCGATATTGCCCTACAAGTGGCTCAATACTGACCCTTGTATACAATCCACGGGCGCGAATAAACATTTCCCTAACCAAGATCCATCCATGACTGGGGATATGTTCGCACGACCCTTGTAAGTCCTCTCGATTTACAAAGAGAAAACCCTCCTGTAGGATCCTTACGACCTACAGAGGAAACAAACACTTAGGAATCCTCACGATTCCTAAGAAGAAAATACACCTATAAGATCCTCACGACTTGTAGGGAGAAATAACTTTGTGAGACCCTTACGGCTCATGAAGTCAAAGCCTTAGTCGACAGGACCCTAACCTTGTTCGCTAAGCCATCTTTGTTCGACATCGACGGAAGCAGATGATGATTCGCTCCTGGTAATATCCCAGTTGTAGCGGTGCTGATGCCGAAATCGGCTTACGGCGAAAAGCCAGTAGGCCGCACATGCATACGAAATAGCCGAAATGATGGGGCAACTTGCAATAAAAAGCAGCAAGTAAAAATGTATGCATGCAAAATAGCCGAAATGATTGGGCAGCTCGCAATAAAAAGCAGCGAGTAAAAATAAAAAAAAATAAAATAGCCGAAATGATTGGGCAACTCGCAATAAAAAGCAGCGGGTAAAAATAAAATAAATAGCCGAAATGATTGGGCACCGCGAAAAATGGCCAAAATGATTGGGCAATCGCGACCTTCGCGATATAAAAGCTGAAATAATAGAGCATCACAGAGATAAAACAAAAAATGATGATAAAACTTTGGCCCTACAGTTAAGATCACATCGATCCCTGTATACAATCTAAGGGCGTAAACATAGAGGGAACCATACTTTCCCAACAGGCTCCGCCAGAAGACGAAGCCAAATCTCGACGGTTCAGTCCAACTCTGAAGAAACCAGTGTCTTCAGCAGATACCTCGACTCACGGATACAAACACTCCTTGACGAGAGCCTCCTGATCCGCGTCGACTCGCAGAGCCACCAGTGCCTCCGTGGGAAATCCTCGACTCGTTTCAAACCCCAAGGAAACAAATAATCCTTGGCGCTTGGGAAACAAATAATCCCTAGCAAACTCCTCGACTCACGGATACAAACACTCCTTGACGAGAGCCTCCTGATCCGCGTCGACTCGAAGAGCCACCAGTGCCTCCGTGGGAAATCCTCGACTCGTTTCAAACCCCAAGGAAACAAATAATCCTTGGCGCTTGGGAAACAAATAATCCCTAGCAAACTCCCCGACTCATGGATACAAACACTCCTTGACGAGAGCCTCCTGATCCGCGTCGACTCGCAGAGCCACCAGTGCCTCCGTGGGAAATCCTCGACTCGTTTCAAACCCCAAGGAAACAAATAATCCTTGGCGCTTGGGAAACAAATAATCCCTAGCAAACTCCTCGACTCACGGATACAAACACTCCTTGACGAGAGCCTCCTGATCCGCGTCGACTCGCAGAGCCACCAGTGCCTCCGTGGGAAATCCTCGACTCGTTTCAAACCCCAAGGAAACAAATAATCCTTGGCGCTTGGGAAACAAATAATCCCTAGCAAACTCCTCGACTTACGGATACAAACACTCCTTGACGAGAGCCTCCTGATCCACGTCGACTCGCAGAGCCACCAGTGCCTCCGTGGGAAATCCTTGACTCGTTTCAAATAATCCTTGGGCACTTGGGAAACAAATAATCCCTAGCAAACTCCTCGACTCACGGATACAAACACTCCTTGACGAGAGCCTCCTGATCCGCGTCGACTCGCAGAGCCACCAGTGCCTCCGTGGGAAATTCTCGACTCGTTTCAAACCCCAAGGAAACAAATAATCCTTGTGGCTTGGGAAACAAATAATCCCTAGCAAACTCCTCGACTCACGGATACAAACACTCCTTGACGAGAGCCTCCTGATCCGCGTCGACTCGCAGAGCCACCAGTGCCTCCGTGGGAAATCCTCGACTCATTTCAAACCCCAAGGAAACAAATAATCCTTGGTGCTGGGGAAACAAATAATCCCTAGCAAATTCCTCGACTCACGGATACAAACACTCCTTGACGAGAGCCTCCTGATCCGCGTTGACTCGCAGAGCCACCAGTGCCTCCGTGGGAAATCCTCGACTCGTTTCAAACCCCAAGGAAACAAATAATCCTTGGCGCTGGGGAAACAAATAATCCTTAGCAAACACCTCAACTCAAGGAAACAAACAATCCTTGATGAGAGCCTCCTGATTCGCGTCGGCTCGCAGAGAAACCAGTGTCTCCGCGGGAAAATTCCCGATTCGTCTCAACTTGCAAGATGAAGCCTCAGGCAGCAGGGATTGAAAAACTTGCTTCCTGAACAATGGGACCCTACAAGTCGATCTAAAACGGTCTCTTGCATACTATTCACGGGTCTCACTCTCCAAAGTCGAGTTTCGACAAGGAGGGAAACAACCGCTTACGGGTCCTCTCGACTCATAAGAGGGAAAAATTCTCTTATAGGATCCTTACGACTTATAAGAGAAAACCACACTTAGGAATCCTCACGATTCCTAAGGAGAAAAAAACACTTACGAGATCCTCTCGATCCGTAGGGAGAAAAGTCTCTAAGAGACCCTCACGGCTCATGGAGTTGAAAAGTCTTAGGCAGCAGATCTGAACCTGCGGCCTAAGCCATCGCTGATTCTTAAGAAAGTCAAGATGCATGCTCTATTATCTGTTGACCATGTTTACTAAGGTGGCGTGCTGATAATGAAAGAAAGAAAGGGCGGAGAAATGACACAAGACGTTACAGAAAATGCGTATCTTTTATTCATAGACTTGATTGAGTACAGGATACATTGTGCTAAAGAATAAAAAAATATATATATATACATTTTTTTTATTTACAAGTACAAACGATACATGGAGAGTTACTGAGAAGGAAGCGTTCTGCATAGCTCCAGCAATTGTTCGCGCACTTCCTTCCCCGCTTTCTCCTGATCAGCCACCACTGCCAATTCCACCTCAACCTGGGCCCGTTGCTGCGCAATAGACGCAAGCTGATCCCTAACGGCCTGATGAGCAGCTTCACGGCCTGGAATGTCATGCTCGGCGACATCAAGTTCCCTCTTCGGTTTCAGCCCATTTGAGATGCGCTCTAGAAGGCCCTCGAAGACGGCCTTTACCTCGGTAGCGTTCGCCTCAACTTCAGCACGTAGGCGAGCAGTTTCGCTCGAAGACTCTTGACACTCCTTCAGCTTCAAAGCTGCTTCTTATTCCAAATAACGGAAATGGGAAGTTCTTTGCTCGAGCCATGCTCCCCGTTGAGCGCTCACAGCCAAAGTCTCAGGGGATAGACGCATCGAATCCAACTGATGAAGGCGAGCCTCAATCTCCCGACAATGGTTAACCCAAGAAGCGACGGTGCCCTCGTCATGGAAGGTGGAAAATATCACCAACATTGGGTTAATCATCGTAGCGAAGTCCTCAGCAGATGTAGGAGACTCGACGTCAAGTTCCTCGATGTAGTCGCTCAACATACGCAGACTATTCGCCGCACCTTTTGAGGACGGACGTCTTTGAGAAGGGCCGCCCGGCATTGTAATGCGAGACTTGAAGGGCGCCGAGGCCGGAACGACAGCTGAAAAGAAACAGGATGTGGTCATATAACAGTACAAAAAATAAAAAAAGGGGGGAGTTATCAATGTGATAGTCGTACCAGTTGAGACAGGTGGCAAGGTCGGAAGGGCCGGTGGCGCAGCTGATCTTTTATCCCCTCCCTCAATCTGTAGCACTACAGTCGAGATGAGAAAAAAGGGGTTAGCAGTAATTCCATCAATAAAAAAAAGAAAGAAAGATATCGACGGAAATCATACTCACCAACGCCACCAGGGGAAGAGGCAAGTTCGGATGGGAAGGAGAAGTGTGGGAGCAACACCTGATAAAGATGGTCAAAGAGCACTCCTGAAAAACACAACAGTATGACTTTAGTATATGGATTATACGTCTGAAAAGTGAGATTAATAAGTTGCAAACTCATACCTTCCAACATCTTTGCCGGTATGAGAGAGGGCTGAGAGGTAACCACCGCCAAGGCAGTCGTGGAAGGCACTCCCTCAAGCAGTGGGGCATTGATTAGAAAGATTTTACGATCAAAAATATAATTACCGCAATCAAGAACGGCGTCGCTTCGCAGCTAGCCGGTGAGTACGGGTCGATCCACAGAGACGGGTAAATTTCTTTTATGTGTTTTAACGAGTTGATTCAAAATGTTGTTTTGATTGGTTTATAAAAATCTAAAATACTGGATCTAATTAATCTAATTAAGAGTCTTGCTAGGGTTAGGCTTAGGGGAAGTTTTGGAGATTAACGTTTTTCCTCACCGCTTTCAATGCCTTCTTTTTTTTAGATCTATTAGATGTTAAGGAAATTATTAATAAAGTGGATCCAAATCTTTTGGGAAGATGTTTCTTCCTCTAGATTTGTATTCTTCCTTTGTTGATAATTACCCTAACCCCCACGGAAAACACACGCAACCGGCCCTTTATACTACGGTTCATCGTTACCTCAAAGGGTAGGATGCCGCAGGGAGCGGTTGTGCTCGTATGCGTGGAGTTCTAATTCATTAGGTGAAAGTGGCATTGAAAGGGGTGAGAGATCTCATCTCTCAACCCTTTCCCTAAGGCTAACCCTAACAAGCGAGGAGATTACTCGCTCATTAGGGGATGAGAAAACATTTTAATTAAAAGAAGAAAAAACATAACTTACTAGGTTGACGGCTCCCTCCAAACAAGAAGAACAGATCTGAAAATAACTCCCAGAAAGTCTGAATTTTATTGATTGAAAAGAGGCATAACATTTTACAGATCTAAAATTATAATTTATAGGAAAATAGGAAACCTAGGGTTACAGACTCTCGCACATGCAAAATTACAGATTTGCCCACGTAAAATCCCAACATCTGCACCGACGCACCGACGCACTAAAAATCCACCGACACGGGCTCCAAACGGCCGCGGAACCGCGGCGCCAGGCTAGGTTTGGCCGCGGTTCCGCGGCCAAACAAAGGAATTAGTGCATGAAATTTATGGGCTTGGTTCAGGGCTTCATGGGCTTTTTACTTTTATACTTGTTTTCTCTTTTTGGCTTCTGGGGCTTCTCCAGATCTTCAGTGAAAACTTGTACGTATCTTTTGACCGTTCACTTGACATTTTGGACCTTGCACTAGCTTGACTAGGATCTGTCTACTTGTTCGTCAAAAGTCCCTTTTCTGTATCAGCATTCGTCTTTTTCACTGTATTTGCTCCAAGAGCCTGTATCCTGTAACATGCAACAAAAGTGCGTCAAGAGTACCTGTTTATTTCTAAAACGGATAAGAATAGGGGAATGATAAATGCAATATTATGGTCTGAACAAATACCCCAAAACTTATCTTTTGCTCGTCCTCGAGCAAACTTATTTTTATTCACTAAAATCCTAACCACACTTTCGCAGGGAAACGCGATTGCACTGAGCATGTACAACAAGCCGTTAAACCTCTAGGTGTCCCTAGTAGGAGGAGTGTTGTCTCCTGAGGGCTTTCAGCGGATTACACCCACAAAATCCTATCAACTCGGCCCATTGACTTTTGTTCTCCAATTAGGTTTTCTAACAAGGAATTCTATTATCTTTTGACTCGTAAATTATCCACCCATATTTTTCACGCTTTCTTATCATTTAACTTAAGATTATATATATCCTGCAGACCTACTTAGCTTTCGGCATCTCTTAAGTCTTCCTTCTAGGGTTTCATCTCAACTTAGGAATTTCTATCAAACTCTATTAAAGATATAAGTTCTATTCTTCATTCCCTTCTCTCCTTTAAACTCTAATCACATATCTCTACGTGTGTGTAAGTATCACCCCTACACTTGGAAATTCAAATCAAGCAATCATACTCTCGTCCATTGTCCAAAGCACTTATTAATTAGTGAATTTTTAATTGAATTTCGCTTACACATCCTTCATGCGACCGTTAATACTTCTTGAGGTACCAACGACCGATTACAAAATGTGTTTGCACATTTAAGCGTAATTCCTAGTCTTGCAACACCCAAGGCTTTAGCAGTGACTCCCAAACCAGTTGGTCTAAGGCACTAGGTGATGAAGCACCCTCGCTAAATATTTTTCTATTTTTGCAGCCTTAAGTGATCACAAAAACCAGTGTCCATTTTTTTATTCTTTTATTCATTTTTTTTATTGTACTAAGGACTTTTAGACAAGAGCATTTCAAGGTCTCTTCTACTATTCCAAGTTTCAAGATGCGTGATTGTGCAATTTGTAGGGTATACGTTTTTAGAATCTAGACTTAAGCTAAGAACTATTTTTCAAACTTATACTCTAATAAGAACATCAATACTCTTCCCTTGTTTCGACTTAGTCCAAGAAGTGAACCCAAAATTTTCCCATTTCTAAATAAACTACAAGGCATATACTTTCTACCGTTAAACTTTAAGGAATGTTATTTTTAGGGTTTTTAACTTACTAAGTCTAAGATTTAGTTATTCCTAGCTAGTTGACCTATTTGTCAAACTCAAGTCAATTAGCCAAAATTGAATACATTAATTTTTATAATTTTTGAAATTTTTGAAATTTTTTATGGGTTTTCAAATAAGAATGTAAATGCAAAAATATGTACAAATGAATGCGAAGGAAGAAGACGTACCGAGCATACCCCCAAACTTGAACTTGACAGTGTCCTCACTGTCATGCTAAACCAAGAGGGTCAAAATACCGATACTCCTCTGTTTATTTATTTATAATTTTTTTTAATGTTTTGAATTTTTTGTATTGTTAAGAAAAACAAAAATATATACAAAAAGACCCTCCCCCAAACTTCATTTAAACTATGTTAGACATTACTGCCAAACTTTGCATCGGCCAAAAGTCAACACCAACCAGTTGAAAAATTTATCAGTAAAGAATATTGGTTGGTGGAAAAATAAGTTGTGGTGGTCCGCAAAGAATTGGGGAAGATAGAAGTAGTGGTATGGGAGGTGTGGAGGTAAATATACAGGTGATGGTGATGCATCGAAACGAGAATGTAAATGATCAGCAATCAGTGGAGTGTTGGCATTCTCGTACCTTATTAAAAGAAATGGGGGTATTTCAACTTCTAAGGGAGGAGGTTGACTCACCACAATACCCCCAAGATGTTCCTGTGGGTCCTCTTATGACATGGCATCATCCATCAATTGTGTATGATATTCACTTATGAGGGAACTGATCTCCTCGATGTTCGCCATAGTCCAACTGAAAACTTGCCGCCTATCTTGTAAGACTTTTAAAATAGCGTTCTCTTGCTCGAAGGCTAGAGAGGTTGATATGATAATGGGAAAAGTCTCATTCT
Source organism: Agapanthus africanus (assembly GCA_030015575.1). Lineage (NCBI taxonomy): Eukaryota > Viridiplantae > Streptophyta > Magnoliopsida > Asparagales > Amaryllidaceae > Agapanthus > Agapanthus africanus. The sequence goes on from JASDDO010000014.1 coordinate 17,331,384, forward strand.
CACCTATGTAAGCATATTTAAGGTGAGGCGGTAAGGACATTAGTTCGAGTTTCGGAGGCGAAAGAATCATTGCGGAATCTACCTCGAACTTAAAGGACTCCAACACAGGTTCGAAATCACTGCAAACAACCGATTCGGATGGTTCGACTAACTCATCCAAAAATTCAAAAGACTCATATTCGGGCTGTGAGTCGTCGTCATCCGAAAAAGTGAAACATTCATAATCAACATCGGTTGTGTCAACGGTAGTAGGCTCAAGGAGGGACGCACTAGTGGCGTCAAAACTGTTTTCATCAAATAGAAATCTTTCAAGCTCGCAGTCCTCCTGCGTGATTTCGTGAATAGAGCAAACTTCTCGTGTACTAGTTTTAGGTACGGGGGGCAGACTTCCCATCTTATAAATATTGAACTCACTAGACCTCTTTCCGAAGGATAGAGTCATGGAGCCATTGCGACAATTTATTACGGCATTGGAAGTGGCCAAAAATGGTCGACCAAGAATCACCGGAATTTGGTTTCTTGGGTTAGCAACAGGTTGTGTATCTATAACGATAAAATCAACGGGGAATATGAATTCCCTGACTTTGATCAACACATCCTCTAGTTGACCCCTTGGATAGGTGATTGATCGATCAGCCATTTGGAGAGTGCAACGAGTGGGTTTCAACTCTCCAACCCCTAATTGTTCGTACACGGAGTAAGGAATCAGGTTAACACTAGACCCAAGATCTAAAAGTGCTCGATTAATTTTCTTATCCCCAATTGTGATTGAAATAGTAGGACAGCCGGGGTCCTTTCGTTTTTGGGGTAAGGTTTGATGGTGGTTAATAGCATTGCTCACTGCACTAGCCACCAGCACTTTCTTGGGTACTTGAGATGCCTTTCTCTTCGAGGTGCATAAGCCCTTTAAGATTTTCGCGTATGAAGGGACTTGTTGGATAGCATCCAAGAGAGGTATATTTATGCTAACCTGCTTAAATATCTCCACAATCTTCTCCACTTGTGTATTTGGTTTATTAGGACTCAACCTGTTTGGGAATGGAGCGTTCTGAAAATTTGTTGAGTCAAAAGTCTGTGGAGTAGAATGTGGAGTAGTAACGGATCCCAGTGTGGATGTGTTCGTGTTGTGAGAAATGGGTCCGTTCGAGTCAGGAGAAGTAGAGCCGTGTGAAGGGTGGAGAATAGGCTCTAAAGAAAAAGGTGAAGAAGGAAGTGAAGAAAATGAAGAAGGGGAAGAAGAACCACCGGCGGGGATGTCATCACTAGTTCCCACATTATTTTGCAACTCTCTTCCGGATCTCAACGTGGTCACCGCATTTATATTGTGATTGTGATATGCGTTTTGTGTGTGACCGGGATTGGGCAATGGTTGAGATGGAAGCTTTCCCTTTTCTCTCTCGCTCAACGCAGCAGTTAATTGTGCAATTTGTGCCTTAATAGATTTGATACTTTGATCGTGTGAGGCATTGTTATTCATTAAAGATTGAACATAACTTTCAAATCTTGCTGCGGATTCTGTAGTTTGCTTAAGAAATGCATCTAGACTTTTTTTCGAGCGAGATAACCTTATCATCATTTGGTTGAACCAAATTGTTCGTTTGGTTTGTATAAGGTTGTTGTTGGAAAAGTTGCTGGTTTTGAGTTTGTGGAGGTGCTTGTTGTTGTTGTGGAGGAGGTCTTTGAAAATTGTTATTCCCTTGGAACTGTTGATTTGGGTGACTCCTCCACCCCTGATTGTATGCCGAAGAGTACGGATCGTTTCTTTGTCGTTGCTGAAATGCAGCATTGACTTGATCCTGTCCTTGAATAGGTGCATTATAAGGACACTCTTCGGTTAGATGTGATGGATTAGAACAACAAGCACAAACAGTTCGTGTGGGTAGAGTAGGGGCAGGAGAAGACGATGAGATTTTGGTCTCAATGGCTTCTAGCTTTTTCATAAGTGAGGCCATCTCGGCCTTCATAGCAATCGACATATCTATTTGATGTATGCCTGCCCTAGATTGACCAACTGAAGAAGATGATGTGGTCTTGGTACTCTCCCACTGAATTGTTTGCTCACTTAGGTCCTCAAGAAACTGCCAAGCTTCGTCGCTAGACTTGGAGAGAAAATGACCTTGACATATTGTTTCTAGCAACTGCTTCGTTGCTGCATTCAATCCCTCGTATAATGTTTGGCAAAGTTGCCAATTTTCTATCCCATGATGAGGGCATTGAACAAGTAGGTCTTTAAATATTTCGAAGCACTTCCAAAATGGTTCGGAAAGAAGCTGTGAAAATTGTATAATCTCGTTTCGGATTCTAGCAGTTTTGTGGTGAGGATAGAATTTTTTTAGAAAAGCTCTTACAAACTCGTCCCAATTTCTAATGGAATGTGATGCGGTGCTGTATAGCCACTTCTCGGCTAGGTCACATAAGGTAAAAGGAATGACCCTTAGCCTTATTGCGTCATCACTTAATTGGGTTGTCTTCATCATGGCGCAAACGTTTTGGAATTTGTTAATGAAAATATATGCATCATCGGATTCCAAACCATGTAACTTAGGCAGCATATTGATGAAGTGTGGTTTTATTTCAAAATTATCCCCATTCGCCGGTGGGGGTGAAAGACATGTAGGTAAAGAAGTGCGGACGGGGTAGAAGAGATCCTGGAGCGCGACTCGTGCGGGCGCTACAACAGGCGGAAGATTCGGGTTATTCGCACCTAACGGAGGTGGAATCATTCCCGTCGGTAAGGTATCGTTGGGGTTGAATCCCGACATACCTTCGAAAGAAGAATTTGAAAATGGAGGTAAGGAGATGGACGGAATGTCGACGAAGGGTTCGTCGAAGGGTTCGTCGGTCGGTACCAACGAAACACGGACTAATCGGGCGTTAGTATCCCTAGTCCAAAATGACATACACTAAAAGAGTAGTGCAGTCAGAAAAAAAATAGAAAAACAGAATGTGGGGGTAAGATAACGTCAATAAAGGAGAATTGGTGGAAGTGAGGTGCAAGTTTTCTTAGCGGCAAGTTGCAAGTTTTGAAAAGATTTTTCTTTATATATATTTTTTATTTTATTGGAGAGTTTTGCGAGAAGGTTTTAGAAAATGGGACTCGTGACACAAATGTATCAACCACACATGCACAATCAGGCCTAGATCTAGGGTCGCCTAGGTCTACTAGACAGCTCCTAACCAGGGCTAGAAATAGGACCTTAAACCGCCTCTTCACGGACAAGTACGGCCAGGTAAGTGGGAAGGAACCACCACTACAGTGGGCCTAATTAATAACCACTAGCCTAGACACCGCAATGTCGGTTAGGATAAACGGCCGATGCCTACCCTAGTCCTTTTCCTATTGAGCTCGCTGTCCTTAGGTCTGAGTCTAGTCTTTTTTAATTAATTGTGGTCGATGCAAAATGCTTTAGGTGTTTTCTGGGGTCCTGGGAAGGGTGATGAAATCCCCACCCAATCTGAGTTTGGTCAAATAGCCCCTTAAGTCCGATTAAATTATGCAAAACAAAAATTCACTTGCAATCAATTTTAGCGCGGCGCAAAGAAACCTGCAGCAAATCTGTTATTTAGAAGGGGGAAGAAGAAATTTTTAGCGCAAAGAAACCTGCAGAAAATTTTACAGTGGAGATATGGAGGTTGCAGAGGGGAAGAAAAGAGAGCAAACCGTGCAAAAATGATGTGCTGACGTGGCAAGAGGAGCGCGGAACCGCGGCAGATGGTCTAGTTTTGCGGCGGAAGCGCGGCACCTTGGTGGATTCAGCCTCTGGGAAAATTTTGTGCTGTTCTGTGCTTGCAATTCCTTTCTGTTCTTATGTTCCTTTTTCTGTTTTGACCTTCTGTAAAACTCCAGATCCAAAAGTCTTTGCTGTTCCTGCAAGATTCCAACGAAAACCCTTCAAACAGATAAAGATAATGAAAAGAATATTTTTGTATTTTGTATTTTCTGATTTTTATAATTTTTCAAAAATTGTATCAACCCGAAATCATACAAAAAAAAACGAGAAAATTACGCCATCCCCGGCAACGGCGCCATTTGATTAGAAAGATTTTACGATCAAAAATATAATTACCGCAATCAAGAACGGCGTCGCTTCGCAGCTAGCCGGTGAGTACGGGTCGATCCACAGAGAAGGGTAAATTTCTTTTATGTGTTTTAACGAGTTGATTCAAAATGTTGTTTTGATTGGTTTATAAAAATCTAAAATACTGGATCTAATTAATCTAATTAAGAGTCTTGCTAGGGTTAGGCTTAGGGGAAGTTTTGGAGATTAACGTTTTTCCTCACCGCTTTCAATGCCTTCTTTTTTTTAGATCTATTAGATGTTAAGGTAATTATTAATAAAGTGGATCCAAATCTTTTGGGAAGATGTTTCTTCCTATAGATTTGTATCATTCCTTTGTTGATAATTACCCTAACCCCCACGGAAAACGCACGCAACCGGCCCTTTATACTACGGTTCATCGTTACCTCGAAGGGTAGGATGCCGCAGGGAGCGGTTGTGCTCGTATGCGTGGAGTTCTAATTCATTAGGTGAAAGTGGCATTGAAAAGGGTGAGAGATCTCATCTCTCAACCCTTTCCCTAAGGCTAACCCTAACAAGCGAGGAGATTACTCGCTCATTAGGGGATGAGAAAACATTTTAATTAAAAGAAGAAAAAACATAACTTACTAGGTTGACGGCTCCCTCCAAACAAGAAGAACAGATCTGAAAATAACTCCCAGAAAGTCTGAATTTTATTGATTGAAAAGAGGCATAACATTTTACAGATCTAAAATTACAATTTATAGGAAAATAGGAAACCTAGGGTTACAGACTCTCGCACATGCAAAATTACAGATTTGCCCACGTAAAATCCCAACATCTGCACCGACGCACCGACGCACTAAAAATCCACCGACACGGGCTCCAAACGGCCGCGGAACCGCGGCGCCAGGCTAGGTTTGGCCGCGGTTCCGCGGCCAAACAGAGGAATTAGTGCATGAAATTTATGGGCTTGGTTCAGGGCTTCATGGGCTTTTTACTTTTATACTTGTTTTCTCTTTTTGGCTTCTGGGGCTTCTCCAGATCTTCAGTGAAAACTTGTACGTATCTTTTGACCGTTCACTTGACATTTTGGACCTTGCACTAGCTTGACTAGGATCTGTCTACTTGTTCGTCAAAAGTCCCTTTTCTGTATCAGCATTCGTCTTTTTCACTGTATTTGCTCCAAGAGCCTGTATCCTGTAACATGCAACAAAAGTGCGTCAAGAGTACCTGTTTATTTCTAAAACGGATAAGAATAGGGGAATGATAAATGCAATATTATGGTCTGAACAAATACCCCCAAACTTATCTTTTGCTCGTCCTCGAGCAAACTTATTTTTATTCACTAAAATCCTAACCACACTTTCGCAGGGAAACGCGATTGCACTGAGCATGTGCAACAAGCCGTTAAACCTCTAGGTGTCCCTAGTAGGAGGAGTGTTGTCTCCTGAGGGCTTTCAGCGGATTACACCCACAAAATCCTATCAACTCGGCCCATTGACTTTTGTTCTCCAATTAGGTTTTCTAACAAGGAATTCTATTATCTTTTGACTCGTAAATTATCCACCCATATTTTTCACGCTTTCTTATCATTTAACTTAAGATTATATATATCCTGCAGACCTACTTAGCTTTCGGCATCTCTTAAGTCTTCCTTCTAGGGTTTCATCTCAACTTAGGAATTTCTATCAAACTCTATTAAAGATATAAGTTCTATTCTTCATTCCCTTCTCTCCTTTAAACTCTAATCACATATCCCTACGTGTGTGTAAGTATCACCCCTACACTTGGAAATTCAAATCAAGCAATCGTACTCTCGTCCATTATCCAAAGCACTTATTAATTAGTGAATTTTTAATTGAATTTCGCTTACACATCCTTCATGCGACCGTTAATACTTCTTGAGGTACCAACGACCGATTACAAAATGTGTTTGCACATTTAAGCGTAATTCCTAGTCTTGCAACACCCAAGGTTTTAGCAGTGACTCCGAAACCAGTTGGTCTAAGGCACTAGGTGATGAAGCACCCTCGCTAAATATTTTTCTATTTTTGCAGCCTTAAGTGATCACAAAAACCAGTGTCCATTTTTTTATTCTTTTACTCATTTTTTTATTGTACTAAGGACTTTTAGACAAGAGCATTTCAAGGTCTCTTCTACTATTCCAAGTTTCAAGATGCGTGATTGTGCAATTTGTAGGGTATACGTTTTTAGAATCTAGACTTAAGCTAAGAACTATTTTTCAAACTTATACTCTAATAAGAACATCAATACTCTTCCCTTGTTTCGACTTAGTCCAAGAAGTGAACCCAAAATTTGCCCATTTCTAAATAAACTACAAGGCATATACTTTCTACCGTTAAACTTTAAGGAATGTTATTTTTAGGGTTTTTAACTTACTAAGTCTAAGATTTAGTTATTCCTAGCTAGTTGACCTATTTGTCAAACTCAAGTCAATTAGCCAAAATTGAATACATTAATTTTTATAATTTTTGAAATTTTTCAAATTTTTTATGGGTTTTCAAATAAGTATGTAAATGCAAAAATATGTACAAATGAATGCGAAGGAAGAAGACGTACCGAGCATACCCCCAAACTTGAACTTGACAGTGTCCTCACTGTCATGCTAAACTAAGAGGGTCAAAATACCGATACTCCTCTGTTTATTTATTTATAATTTTTTTTAATGTTTTGAATTTTTTGTATTGTTAAGAAAAACAAAAATATATACAAAAAGACCCTCCCCCAAACTTCATTTAAACTATGTTAGACATTACTGCCAAACTTTGCATCGGCCAAAAGTCAACACCAACCAATTGAAAAATTTATCAGTAAAGAATATTGGTTGGTGGAAAAATAAGTTGTGGTGGTCCGCAAAGAATTGGGGAAGATAGAAGTAGTGGTATGGGAGGTGTGGAGGTAAATATACAGGTGATGGTGATGCATCGAAACGAGAATGTAAATGATCAGCAATCAGTGAAGTGTTGGCATTCTCGTACCTTATTAAAAGAAATGGGGGTATTTCAACTTCTAAGGGAGGAGGTTGACTCACCACAATACCCCCAAGATGTTCCTGTGGGTCCTCTATTGACATGGCATCATCCATCAATTGTGTATGATATTCACTTATGAGGGAACTTATCTCCTCGATGTTCGCCATAGTCCAACTGAAAACTTGCCGCCTATCTTGTAAGACTTTTAAAATAGCGTTCTCTTGCTCGAAGGCTAGAGAGGCTGATATGATAATAGGAAAAGTCTCATTCTCACCTATGTAAGCATATTTAAGGTGAGGCGGTAAGGACATTAGTTCGAGTTTCGGAGACGAAAGAATCATTGCGGAATCTACGTCGAACTTAAAGGACTCCAACACAGGTTCGAAATCACTGCAAACAACCGATTCGGATGGTTCGACTAACTCATCCAAAAATTCAAAAGACTCATATTCGGGCTGTGAGTCGTCGTCATCCGAAAAAGTGAAACATTCATAATCAACATCGGTTGTGTCAACGGAAGTAGGCTCAAGGAGGGACGCACTAGTGGCGTCAAAACTGTTTTCATCAAATAGAAATCTTTCAAGCTCCCAGTCCTCCTGCGTGATTTCGTGAATTGAGAAAACTTCTCGTGTACTAGTTTTAGGTACGGGGGGCAGACTTCCCATCTTATAAATATTGAACTCACTAGACCTCTTTCCGAAGGATAGAGTCATGGAGCCATTGCGACAATTTATTACGGCATTGGAAGTGGCCAAAAATGGTCGACCAAGAATCACCGGAATTTGGTTTCTTGGGTTAGCAACAGGTTGTGTATCCATAACGATAAAATCAACGGGGAATATGAATTCCCCGACTTTGATCAACACATCCTCTAGTTGACCCCTTGGATAGGTGATTGATCGATCAGCCATTTGGAGAGTGCAACGAATGGGTTTCAACTCTCCAACCCCTAATTGTTCGTACACGGAGTAAGGAATCAGGTTAACACTAGACCCAAGATCTAAAAGTGCTCGATTAATTTTCTTATCCCCAATTATGATTGAAATAGTAGGACAGCCGGGGTCCTTTCGTTTTTGGGGTAAGGTTTGATGGTGGTTAATAGCATTGCTCACTGCACTAGCCACTAGCACTTTCTTGGGTACTTGAGATGCCTTTCTCTTCGAGGTGCATAAGCCCTTTAAGATTTTCTCGTATGAAGGGACTTGTTGGATAGCATCCAAGAGAGGTATATTTATGCTAACCTGCTTAAATATCTCCACAATCTTCTCCACTTGTGTATTTGGTTTATTAGGACTCAACCTGTTTGGGAATGGAGCGTTCTGAAAATTTGTTGAGTCAAAAGTCTGTGGAGTAGAATGTGGAGTAGGAACGGATCCCAGTGTGGATGTGTTCGTTTTGTGAGAAATGGGTCCGTTCGAGTCAGGAGAAGTAGAGCCGTGTGAAGGGTGGAGAATAGGCTCTAAAGAAAAAGGTGAAGAAGGAAGTGAAGAAAATGAAGAAGGGGAAGAAGAACCACCGGCGGGGATGTCATCACTAGTTCCCACATTATTTTGCAACTCTCTTCCGGATCTCAACGTGGTCACCGCATTTATATTGTGATTGTGATATGCGTTTTGTGTGTGACCGGGATTGGGCAATGGTTGAGATGGAAGCTTTCCCTTTTCTCTCTCGCTCAACGCAGCGGTTAATTGTGCAATTTGTGCCTCAATAGATTTGATACTTTGATCGTATGAGGCATTGTTATTCATTAAAGATTGAACATAACTTTCAAATCTTGCTGCGGATTCTGTAGTTTGCTTAAGAAATTCATCTAGACTTTTTTCGAGCGAGATAACCTTATCATCATTTGGTTGAACCAAATTGTTCGTTTGGTTTGTATAAGGTTGTTGTTGGAAAAGTTGCTGGTTTTGAGTTTGTGGAGGTGCTTGTTGTTGTTGTGGAGGAGGTCTTTGAAAATTGTTATTCCCTTGGAACTGTTGATTTGGGTGACTCCTCCACCCCTGATTGTATGCCGAAGAGTACGGATCGTTTCTTTGTCGTTGCTGAAATGCAGCATTTACTCGATCCTGTCCTTGAATAGGTGCATTATAAGGACACTCTTCGGTTAGATGTGATGGATTAGAACAACAAGCACAAACAGTTCGTGTGGGTAGAGTAGGGGCAGGAGAAGACGATGAGATTTTGGTCTCAATGGCTTCTAGCTTTTTCATAAGTGAGGCCATCTCGGCCTTCATAGCAATCGACATATCTATTTGATGTATGCCTGCCCTAGATTGACCAACTGAAGAAGATGATGTGGTCTTGGTACTCTCCCACTGAATTGTTTGCTCACTTAGGTCCTCAAGAAACTGCCAAGCTTCGTCGCTAGACTTGGAGAGAAAATGACCTTGACATATTGTTTCTAGCAACTGCTTCGTTGCTGCATTCAATCCCTCGTATAATGTTTGGCAAAGTTGCCAATTTTCTATCCCATGATGAGGGCATTGAACAAGTAGGTCTTTAAATCTCTCGAAGCACTTCCAAAATGGTTCGGAAGGAAGCTGTGAAAATTGTATAATCTCGTTTCGGATTCTAGCAGTTTTGTGGTGAGGATAGAATTTTTTTAGAAAAGCTCTTACAAACTCGTCCCAATTTCTAATGGAATGTGATGCGATGCTGTATAGCCACTTCTCGGCTAGGTCACATAAGGTAAAAGGAATGACCCTTAGCCTTATTGCGTCATCACTTAATTGGGTTGTCTTCATCATGGCGCAAACGTTTTGGAATTTGTTAATGAAAATATATGCATCTTCGGATTCCAAACCATGTAACTTAGGCAACATATTGATGAAGTGTGGTTTTATTTCAAAATTATCCCCATTCGCCGGTGGGGGTGAAAGACATGTAGGTAAAGAAGTGCGGACGGGGTAGAAGAGATCCTGGAGCGCGACTCGTGCGGGCGCTACAACAGGCGGAAGATTCGGGTTATTCGCACCTAACGGAGGTGGAATCATTCCCGTCGGTAAGGTATCATTGGGGTTGAATCCCGACATACCTTCGAAAGAAGAATTTGAAAATGGAGGTAAGGAGATGGACGGAATGTCGACGAAGGGTTCGTCGAAGGGTTCGTCGGTCGGTACCAACGAAACACGGACTAATCGGGCGTTAGTATCCCTAGTCCAAAATGACATACACTAAAAGAGTAGTGCAGTCAGAAAAAAAATAGAAAAACAGAATGTGGGGGTAAGATAACGTCAATAAAGGAGAATTGGTGGAAGTGAGGTGCAAGTTTTCTTAGCGGCAAGTTGCAAGTTTTGAAAAGATTTTTCTTTATATATATTTTTTATTTTATTGGAGAGTTTTGCGAGAAGGTTTTAGAAAATGGGACTCGTGACACAAATGTATCAACCACACATGCACAATCAGGCCTAGATCTAGGGTCGCCTAGGTCTACTAGACAGCTCCTAACCAGGGCTAGAAATAGGACCTTAAACCGCCTCTTCACGGACAAGTACGGCCAGGTAAGTGGGAAGGAACCACCACTACAGTGGGCCTAATTAATAACCACTAGCCTAGACACCGCAATGTCGGTTAGGATAAACGGCCGATGCCTACCCTAGTCCTTTTCCTATTGAGCTCGCTGTCCTTAGGTCTGAGTCTAGTCTTTTTTAATTAATTGTGGTCGATGCAAAATGCTTTAGGTGTTTTCTGGGGTCCTGGGAAGGGTGATGAAATCCCCACCCAATCTGAGTTTGGTCAAATAGCCCCTTAAGTCCGATTAAATTATGCAAAACAAAAATTCACTTGCAATCAATTTTAGCGCGGCGCAAAGAAACCTGCAGCAAATCTGTTATTTAGAAGGGGGAAGAAGAAATTTTTAGCGCAAAGAAACCTGCAGAAAATTTTACAGTGGAGATATGGAGGTTGCAGAGGGGAAGAAAAGAGAGCAAACCGTGCAAAAATGATGTGCTGACGTGGCAAGAGGAGCGCGGAACCGCGGCAGATGGTCTAGTTTTGCGGCGGAAGCGCGGCACCTTGGTGGATTCAGCCTCTGGGAAAATTTTGTGCTGTTCTGTGCTTGCAATTCCTTTCTGTTCTTATGTTCCTTTTTCTGTTTTGACCTTCTGTAAAACTCCAGATCCAAAAGTCTTTGCTGTTCCTGCAAGATTCCAACGAAAACCCTTCAAACAGATAAAGATAATGAAAAGAATATTTTTGTATTTTGTATTTTCTGATTTTTATAATTTTTCAAAAATTGTATCAACCCGAAATCATACAAAAAAAAAACGAGAAAATTACGCCATCCCCGGCAACGGCGCCATTTGATTAGAAAGATTTTACGATCAAAAATATAATTACCGCAATCAAGAACGGCGTCGCTTCGCAGCTAGCCGGTGAGTACGGGTCGATCCACAGAGAAGGGTAAATTTCTTTTATGTGTTTTAACGAGTTGATTCAAAATGTTGTTTTGATTGGTTTATAAAAATCTAAAATACTGGATCTAATTAATCTAATTAAGAGTCTTGCTAGGGTTAGGCTTAGGGGAAGTTTTGGAGATTAACGTTTTTCCTCACCGCTTTCAATGCCTTCTTTTTTTTAGATCTATTAGATGTTAAGGTAATTATTAATAAAGTGGATCCAAATCTTTTGGGAAGATGTTTCTTCCTATAGATTTGTATCATTCCTTTGTTGATAATTACCCTAACCCCCACGGAAAACGCACGCAACCGGCCCTTTATACTACGGTTCATCGTTACCTCGAAGGGTAGGATGCCGCAGGGAGCGGTTGTGCTCGTATGCGTGGAGTTCTAATTCATTAGGTGAAAGTGGCATTGAAAAGGGTGAGAGATCTCATCTCTCAACCCTTTCCCTAAGGCTAACCCTAACAAGCGAGGAGATTACTCGCTCATTAGGGGATGAGAAAACATTTTAATTAAAAGAAGAAAAAACATAACTTACTAGGTTGACGGCTCCCTCCAAACAAGAAGAACAGATCTGAAAATAACTCCCAGAAAGTCTGAATTTTATTGATTGAAAAGAGGCATAACATTTTACAGATCTAAAATTACAATTTATAGGAAAATAGGAAACCTAGGGTTACAGACTCTCGCACATGCAAAATTACAGATTTGCCCACGTAAAATCCCAACATCTGCACCGACGCACCGACGCACTAAAAATCCACCGACACGGGCTCCAAACGGCCGCGGAACCGCGGCGCCAGGCTAGGTTTGGCCGCGGTTCCGCGGCCAAACAGAGGAATTAGTGCATGAAATTTATGGGCTTGGTTCAGGGCTTCATGGGCTTTTTACTTTTATACTTGTTTTCTCTTTTTGGCTTCTGGGGCTTCTCCAGATCTTCAGTGAAAACTTGTACGTATCTTTTGACCGTTCACTTGACATTTTGGACCTTGCACTAGCTTGACTAGGATCTGTCTACTTGTTCGTCAAAAGTCCCTTTTCTGTATCAGCATTCGTCTTTTTCACTGTATTTGCTCCAAGAGCCTGTATCCTGTAACATGCAACAAAAGTGCGTCAAGAGTACCTGTTTATTTCTAAAACGGATAAGAATAGGGGAATGATAAATGCAATATTATGGTCTGAACAGGCATCAGCGCTGGCCGCACCTGCGTTACAAGAAAGGTAAATTTGTCAGAAAGGATTGTAAAGTAAAGAAAAACAGCAACCTAGGGTTTACCTGAGGAGCTCCCGACTGAAACGGAGGCGACTCCCTCCTCTATCGACATGAGGCCACCGCCCGTGGCCTCATCACCCGACTCGATGGGGACCGTTGTCGTGCTCGCGTGGCCAGGAGACATTGGAAGATCGTAGACGGGGAGGGCAATGATCGGAGCATTGCCAGACTCTTGAGAGAGAGCGGTTGGCTCTTCCCCAAGAGTCGTGCCCATCTCACCCGCTACTTCCTCGGGCTCCGCAATCTCCATCGGCTTATCCGCCGTCACCACGAGGTCGCCAGCCTCAAGTGCCTCGTCCGTCACCACCACGGGCTCAGTTGTAATGATCATTTCATCTGCCGCCACTTCAGGCTCGGCATCAATGACCTTCTCGGCTATATGCCCCTCAACCTCCGCATCAGGCTCCAAGGCCTCAACGATGTTGCCCACTGTTGGCTCGGGTTCGGCAGGCACCGCCTCCTCTGTTCCCCTGGGTTCAATGGTCTCCGCCTCACCCTTGGACGGACTTGGCCCTGCAAAATAATATATATAAGAACCGTCGGCATTATAACTCTCACAATAAAAATTCTGAAAAAAATGTTACCTGAAGTGGACTTATCATTTGCGCTTCGAGCGGCGCACGCCACTTGTCTGCGAGCAGTGGTTAGGGCGACAGGGACCTCTTCGGAAGGAGTGTCTGCCCGAGGGACAGTGCTTGGGCCCTCTCCTGTAGCCAAAGCAGTCCGGCGCGCCTTCGCCTCGCGCCTCAGCCGCTTTCTCTTCTCCTGGGCCGTTGAGACGGACCTCACCAGAGCCTCTCTCATTGAGGCGTCCTCGTCTGTATACAGAGATGCCTCCAAGCTCTTCAAGGCATCCCTCGTCGACTTGTCAAGTCGAGGCTCTTGCAGCAGCCCCGACGAGACCGGAACTCCAGTGACGGGTTCCGGAAGGATCTCTTCGTCGATTGGTATAACCCCTAGAAAGAAAAAAAGGAAGAAAGTTAGGTTAACCATCGAAAAAGATAACGAAATTTGTTTTAAAAAAAGGGGGTGGGACATACCGGCGCCCGCTAAAGCACGTTTCTCCTCCTCCTTTTGGAAGGTTTTCAAAGAAGCAGCAATAGCTTCTTCGGTAGAGACACCTGTTGAAAATGGGGAAAAGTATTAGTCAAGAATAATGATAAAAAAATGCAATGAAATGATGAAAAAAGCAGCTAATAATTACCTGACTCAGCGAGTTTACTCAACCACGCTTCAAGCCTCGCTGATCGCTCAGAAGCCGCAATGGCGGCCGCCAGGTCGGTGTCTGCGGGGTCTACCGCGAAGCCCTTATTGCTGCCATATTCACTTATTCCTTCGGTAAGAGGGGCTTTAGGCTCTAAGCCAAGAATCGCGTCAAGGGAAAGGAGCGACTTTTTCTTCTTTTGCCCGCCAACTCTGGATGCACCCGGGACTGATTTACGCTTGGCAGACACCTTGGGGCGGCAGGTCCCGATATCCGCGCCTACACCAGACTCCGGCGATACCACAGTTACCGTTTCCACTAGAGCACGGGGGGCTGGTGGCGCATCCACAGCATCGCGAAGCGGCAATCCGCGTGGAGGACTCAACACACGCGGAGGTCCGCCTCCAGCACCTTTCAATGGAGGAATGACCGGAGTCATCGGCCTCAAGGGAGCCTTGCGATCGCCGCCGGGAAGTGCACCCTTGCGGTCAACCAGCATACGTTTCTCCATCAAAATAACGGGCCCCATTGCATGCGCATACCAGGCCACGTACGCGTTGAGGACTTTGGGGACGCAGCTCGGCTGACTGATAAAGAAATAAGAACCCGTGTTAAGCCGTATAAAGTGGTGCATTGCATTCTTTATCCCCTCCCGACTAACCACGGGCTTTTCCAAGAAGGCTTCTATCGGGATCCCTTGATTGTAGCTTGATTGCTGAGCAAACCGGTGAGGGTTATACCTCATGAAGAGTGCTGTCTCATTCTGCCTGAACACCAGGTAGCCCGGCCGAATGGAGTAGAGATGGAGGATTTCCCGAGCCTTCAATATGGAAGCCCGGTCCTTAAATTCATCGCGTAGCGACACTACTGACTTGGTGGTCTCTGAGCCTATTGTTATGACCTTGTCCAAGAAAGAAATCTTCTCCCCGACCAGGCGTGGTCGAAGGAGCAGCCCCCTAGCCTCCCGCGGAGGTGCAACTACGATCGAAGCCCCGACCAACCGTATGACCCTCGGGAGCCTGCACTTCTCAAAATAGGGAGGAATCTTATGGGCACCGAACACCCCGTGCACGTGCATTTCCATCCAGGAGGTAAAGTAGTGCATCGGGAAGTTGGCGGGTTGCACCCCAGGCTCACTAGCGTCCGCCGCTACGCTAAGTCCATTATAAAGATAAGCCAGCCCGGCAATTCCTACTGACAACTATAAACCAGCCACCATCCGATGCGCTGGGTAGAAAACAGTCGGCCGAATATGGCGTGGATGCATAGGAAGAGAAAAATTGCACAACCACAAGCCCAAGAACCCTACAAAGAAGGTCTCTTCATCCATGTCGGGGACGGCAACTTCTGAAAAAGGGACGACGGCGGCACCGGGAAGATAAAAGTCTTTGTGGTCATCCTCCGATGTGGGTCGGCGATCAAAACCGAACCCAAAAGGGTCGTCAAGCTGGGCGAACTTCTCGCTCCGCTCTGATAAGAACTCTGGTTGAATGAAGCGAGCAATGAAATCTGCAAAACTGACTGCCCTGTCACCCGATTCTAGATAGAGTCCTTCATAAATCTCCAATACCTTCACTAAGCCCGGGTACTGGTGCTGAATAGCGTTCTCCGGCGTCAGGTCAAACACCAGCGGCTTGGTGGCAAAGACGTATTCATCGGGAGGAAGCAGCTCCTCGTAAGGCTCTCCCCTCATCGGCAGACCCGAGATTTCAGCAAACTCCTCCAAGGAGATAGAGACTTCTCGGTCCGTCATCAGGAAGGTGTGTGTGGGAATATTCCATTACTCGATAAAAGCCTTAACCCACCACGTTAGAGGAGAATGATACTCAAAGAGCGAGACGTAAATGGCCGAGTACAAACCAATCCTCATCAGATGAGTCCTCCTCGCTGATAGGATGTACCGGGCCCATTGCAAATATCCAGCAGGCGGTCGTGGGATCAGTCCAATGTTATAAGCCTGTCCCCAAGGGCGCGCTTCACCCTGACAAATTCTCCTCCCTAAAATATCTATTGCCGGCGGCGGCTGCACGGGGATAGCACCAATCGCAGGCTGGAGGAGGTCATCCGAATTCCAATTTTTGACCTCCACGGCATACTTCACCGGGGGTTCATCTGCGTAGGGGAGTGAAGATGTTGGCTCAGACGGCGTGGCGGAACTGAAACTGCGACGACCCTGGATGATTTCATTGTACCACCTACCCCACAAGTGAAGGTTTTTGTGTTCGGGGTCATGATCCTTGATGAGAGCGAGCACCACGCGGTCTACCGGTGCCTGGGGAAACCCTCCCTCCGAGCGAACAAACGGAAAAGACGAATTGGCAGACATATTTCCTGCAAAGAGACAAACATTAGCCGTCAGTATTATAATTCCAACGCTCAACATTTTTAAATTTTTATACCGTACCGCAATGCAGTGGATAGGGGGGCCAAATGGGGGCCCACAAAATCTGGACGACGGTACATCATTTAATAAGACAGCCCCATCATTGGATGAGACTGTCAGTTAATGAAAAGATCCCCAAGAGAATATCCTCATTGATGGGAAATCCCTAGAGGCAAGGAGAAAATCTCCTCTTTTGGAGCAAAGCTCTGTCACAGAGTGACATTTGTCAAACTCTGGTCTCAAGGGAATAAAATTTCTTTAAGGAGAGCCTAGCCCTATATTAATGATGGAAAATCCATCAAAAAGAAAACTTCAACCCTTAAAGATTAAAATTTGGGATTTTAAAGATCAATGAAAACTTTTAGGAGTTCTCCATTTTCAGATCAGAAAAGATCTACATTTGATCCATGAGCAAAGCTCCGTTCATGAGTTAAAACCCATGAACAAGATCTCTGTAGATCTATGAATTTTCCAGAGGAAGGCTCTGCTGATGAAACCCCAAAAGGGTTTTAGATCAAAGATCTATGAGAGCAAGGCTCTATTAATCAATTTTAATTTAATTTAATTTTATTATTAATACCTAAGATGTTTTCAAGTTCTGAACTCTGGAGTTCTTGTGAAAAAGCAAGAGCAAGGCTCTGAAAACTCAAGATTCTTGAAAATGGTAAAACATTTACTAAGGGCCAAATGTCCTATTTATAAGGCGCTTGCGCCCCTTCAGCTCACCCCTTGATCCAACGATCAGGAGTTTGCCACCGCTGCACTCACGTGTGCGCCACGTGAGCGCAACGGTGGGGGGGGCATTTGTTTCCCCCAATCAGAGCAAAGCTCTGCTGGAAATTCAAAATTCAAATTTTGAAGCAACGCTTCAAATCCCGGGCGCAACGCGCCACGTGTCAAAAGCTGATACGGCTGCGCAGCGCCCAAGGTAGTGCGCCCAATCAGAGCAAAGCTCTATTTTAAGTAAAATTAAAGGAAGCAACGCTTCAGTTGCGCAAGCACTGCGCTGCGCGACACGTGTCAGCGCAGATGCGCTAGCGCAGTTGTGCTGCGCCGTGCGCTGCGCGACACTTGTCAGCGCAGATGCGCTGCGCGACACGTGTCACGTGCTGGGGCATCTGCGCCAAACAGAATTAAAATTCTAAAGAAATCTTTTCTGTTCTTGTTAAAACAAGAAGATTTTCTTCTGTAAAAACAGAAGCCCTTGGATCAAAGATCCAACGGTGGGGAAAATTCCCCGAATCACTCAGAGAAAGATCTCTTTAACTAATTTATGGGCACTATAAAAAGGACCCCAAGCCTCAATTCAAAGGCATCAACATTTTCTAAAAAAAAGAGAGAAAGAGAACTCTGAAGAACTCCTCAAGAACAAAAAAGGTAAAGACCTTTAGAAAAAGAGAAAGTTCTCTTATAAACAGATCATAGATCTTTAATAAAAAAACAAAATAAAAATAGTGCTTTGCACTTCTTATGAACCACTGGTTCTTTAAAACAGGAAAAAACAAAAATAAATAAAAAATAATGCTTTGCACTTTTATGAACCTTTGGTTCTCGAAATAAAAAGAATAACTTGTTTTTCTTTGATCTAAATTAGATCAAGGAAACGAATAAGTGCTTTGCACTTCTTTTATGAACCATTGGTTCTTGAATCTAAAAGATTCTTAAATCATAGTGCCTTGCACTTGCAAAACTGCACTGTTGCGCTCTTGGGTTGGCGCAAGCCACCAGAGAGCGCCACGTGTCAGCATCTGAACCAATTGCGCTATGCGCTTTTGAAACAGAGCCTTGCTCTCTAAAACTGGCGCAATTCACCACAGCGCGCCACGTGTCAGCAGCGCAAGCGCAGCGCGCTAGAACAGCGCTGTTGCGCTTGCGCTCGCCAGAGCATGACACGTGTCATCGCCATATGAGCTTGCACTCATTACTTGGCGCAAAGCGCCAGACAAATGCACTGCATTGCTTACAAAAGGGCCAAGCCCAAATCAAAAAGGCCTAGCAGGCCTAATAAAATGCAATGCATTATTTTAAAAAGGGCAGAGCCCAAACCAAAGCAGATGCTCTGCATCATAAATAAAGGGATAAAGCCCAAATCAAAAAGGCCTAGCATGCCAGAATAAAATGCAGTGCATTATTAAATATGGGCAAAACCCTATCACAGTCCTAATAGGCCAAAGATCAAGAAAAATGTTGAATATGCTCAACGGGACTTAGCCCAATCATGGCCGTAAGTCCCCAAACTAAATTGACTGAGCAAGAATGCTCTCCTAAATCAATTTACGACCGGTTCAAGGGTACATCTTTGAACTCCTCTGACACATGTCGTTGTAATCCTTCAACGACGTCAGAGAGGTGACGGGTCCCGACAACCGCATATCAACATGGACTGCGGGGTCCTTAAACTCGTGGACCGAAACGTCCTTAAACTAATGTTGGACCGAAACGTCCTTAAACTAATGTTGGACCGAAACGTCCTTAAACTAATGATGGACCACCATGTCCCTAAACTGGCGATGGACCACCACGTCCCTAAACTGGAACAATAGAGCCTCCAAACGCTCTTTTACCGGATCTAAACGATCCCGTTTAAGTTGATCTTAGCCCCAAACACGGCTAACGTATCCTTAAACATTCAAATGGACTATAAAACTCCAAATCAACTCTGGTTCGAGGGTACATCTCTGAACTCCTCTGACACCTATCGTTGTAATCCTTCAACGATATCAGAGAGGTGACGAGTCCCGACGGCCATATATTAAGTGGATCACCACGTTAAGTCGATCTTAGTCTAAAACAGGACTAACGTATCCTTAACGGACGTTTAAGTTGATCTTAGCCTCAATACGGCTAACGTATCCTTAAACTAAAAACACCAAACCCAAATCTAAGTAAATACGGATTTGGACTAATCCACGTCCTACGGGCGACGACATTACTCAGTCTCCGTATACAATCCACGGGCAACCACAAACAAAACAAACACACACGACACGAAGTGAAATTCTGGAGAAGGAGAAAGTTGTTACCGCGACGCGGTAGCGTAATTAACTGCAGGGGCTTGCGCCTGCAGGGAAGAGCGTCCCCACAATCAAAAACCCCTCAAGCGAGGGGAAATCTGACGAAGTCTGCTACATCGGCCGCATCCGTCTAAACCTCCGATATACGGTGCCATAAATCAACTTGGCATCTTCGGAGAGGTGGACGGATAAAACCAAATAGCATCTACCCCGAATCTCAGCGTCAGGACATCGCAGTCTTGTGCGCCGCCATTTGGAGGGGAACACCCTCGCGCTACACGCTTCGACTGGCCAAGGAGGGAGAGAGGGCAGATCAGGTACGAGGCAAGGAGATCGCCCTATATTTGGAAGCTTTTAGGGGTGGAATGCGCCTGCCCTTCTCTCCTGAGGTCGTCGCCGCGCTGAATTTCTTCGGTTTCGCCCCC
This sequence comes from Agapanthus africanus, assembly GCA_030015575.1. Classification (NCBI taxonomy): domain Eukaryota; kingdom Viridiplantae; phylum Streptophyta; class Magnoliopsida; order Asparagales; family Amaryllidaceae; genus Agapanthus; species Agapanthus africanus. The sequence goes on from JASDDO010000014.1 coordinate 17,351,098, forward strand.
GGACAGTTAGTGCCGAACTCGTGGAGGATCCTTCTTGGGTTCTTGATCCGCCTGAAGTTACAGGCGGTTCCCTTCAGCCTTCCCCTTCTCGATTTCTCCCTCGTCTTCAAGAGTCACCCTGGTGGTCGAGCGGGCGACCCGAGATGAGCTTATCTCACTTTCAGGAAGCGGACGGGGGGCGCTGCCGGGACCGGGGTCGTGGCCTTGCCCTCCTCCATTCATGATTGGAAAAAGAAATTTTTCTTCGTTTCCTCTCCGGAGGGCGAAAACTGTCCCGTGCCTACCAAGTGGTCAAGGGAGAAATGTCTACCGGGGAACCAGTCCGATGACCCCACCGCGGTGAGAGTGGTGTCGTGGGAGCCCATCCCTCAACCTGACGTACTGCTGCCCGAGAGGGTCTTGAGCTGGGCCGAGCTTAGCCCCGTTGAGTTCGTCGGTAAGTTAGGCTTGCTTTTTGGGTTTGTATTTTACTCGTGTCGCTGATTTGTTGGGTATTTGTTTCGTGCAGGATCCATAGACTTCGTCTCCCTCAGAGCCTCCATGCGCCAGCCGAAGCAGCCTACGAGGGCCGGAGGCCCCAGTTCTTCTCGTGCGAAGCCCGCCCCGGCTCCTACCGCTCTGGTGGCGGTGTCCCGTGAGCGCCCGGGGGTGGATCCCGCCCCGGGTCCCAGCAGAGTATAGGGCCGAAAGGGGGCCCTGATCCAGGAGGACCCGGCCTCGGAAGAGGAGATCGGCTCTCCCTCGGAGCCGCTCAAGAGGAGCTCCCGGAGGCCCTCCCGAGGTCGGTCCTCACCGACCGTGGTGGAGGAAGGGGGCCTCCGGTTCGCGGTGCCGTCGGGACTGTCCGTTGCGGATAGCCTCCTGCATAAAATAGAGACCTCGGCGGGGGGTAGGGTTCCCGAGGGGACCTTCAGGGCTCAGCTGGTGTCCATCGTCCAGGAATCCGTGCAAGTAAGTTTTTTGGTTCATTGTGATATTCAGTGCCCTCTTCATCTTTCTGATCTCTTCCATGTCTCGCAGGTTCTCCAGCACGTGGCCCTCACCCTTGTTCACACCATAATATTGCATTATTATATTCCTCATTCTTATTCTTTTTATAAATAAACATGTGCTTTTGACGCATGTTTGCTACATGTTACAGGTTATAGGTTCTTAGACAGAAAACAGTGAAAACGATGTAAAGACGATGAAAAAGTGGACTTTGACCAACAAATAGAAGACTCTTGATCAAGCCTACATCAAAGATAAAATTCACAAAGTACAAGGCAACGCAAGGTCCAAGATTACAAAGCGAACGGTTAAAAGTCCACCGCAATTATTCATTGGAGATCTGGAAGAAACATAGAAGCTATTTTAATAAAGAACCAAATAATAAGGAAGCCCAAAGATCCAAGGCCCAATACTTTCTTTTAAAGAGACAGAGACATAAAATTTTACCAAAGCTTGAAATCTACTTTGACTAGGTCTTCCTAAGGATATTTTGGTAAATGTAGACATGCAAATCAATTGTAACCTAGGGTTTCCTATTCTCTATAAATAGGAACTCTACTCATTGTAATTTCTTATGCCTCCCTTTAATGAATAAAATTTAGAAATCTTTTGGAGAGCATCGGTGTTTCTTCTCCATTCAGAAATTCAAATCTGACAACCCTGCATGGATAATTGGAGGGATGCATCTGTAAGTAATTTAATTTCTTGCCTTAGTGTAGATTTAAATTCCTTGCCCTAGGTAGATTTAATTTCATGCCCTAGGAACTTGTTTAGGGTTTAGCTTTGGGGAAGGATTTTGAGAGATGAGATCTCTCATCCCTTTCTTACCCACCAAATATTTACAATAGAACCCCATGCATACATGCACATACCGCTCCCTACGGCACTCTATCCCTCAAGGTAGCGGTGATACCGTAGTATAAAGGCCCGGGTGTGATGTTTTCCATGGAGGTTAGGGTAAGGATCTCTAAAGGAAAGACAAGAACCTAGAGGAAGGAACACCTTCCCGAACGGATCTAATCCACTTTATTGATAATTACCATAACTCCTCACAGATCTTCATTCGGGTATTGAAAGCGGTGAGATTTAATTACATTTCCAAACCATCCCTAAACCTAGCCCTAGCAAGAGTAGATCTAGATAATTGCCCTAGGTTAATTAGGTTTTTAGATTTAATAATTAATCCGAACACCCTTCGGAATTAACTCGTAAGCGCGAATCGGAAACTCACAGCATCCCTGTGGACCGACCCGTACTCACCGGCTAGCTGCAAAGCGACGCCGTTCTTGATTGCGGTTACAAATATTTTTGATCTATCTTTTAGAAAGCGCAAGCACGCGAAATCAATCAATCAAATGGCGCCGTTGCCGGGGATGGCGTAGAACTTTCCTTTTCGCAATTTCGGGTTAATCATAAAATTTAAAAAATCATAAAAATCTGAAAAATCCAAAAAAATATTTAAAAATATATCATCTGTTATTTTTGGAAAGGGTATCTTTGTGTGAATTTTGCAGGATCTACGCACAAATTCGGATCTAAAAATCTAGAGATCAAAACAGCAAGTATCAAATTCGAACAAACAGAGAAATATCACAACAGAAAACAGAAGAAATTTGGAGGACCGAGTCAACAAGTCAACTGCGCGATCTGCAAAAAAAAAAAAAATACCCGCGGAACCGCCGCGCGACCTGCCTCCGACCGCGGAACCGCGGCATTTTGGTCGGGAAAAAAAAAATGGCAGATGCGCGGTAAAAAAAATATCTGTAAGTCTTCTGATCTCCTCCTCTGCAAATCTCCGATATATCTTCTGAAAAATCTCCTGTGGGATTCTTTGCGCTTAAAAAAAAATCTTTTCCCTTCCAAATAACAAATCTTGTGCAGGATTCTTTGCGCGCGCTTAAAATAATAATTGATTGCAAGTGATCTTTTCTGATTTGCATATCCTTAATTTTTTTTGCTAAAAATATCTTTCCAAATAAAGAGCAAGAGAAAAAAGGAAAGTTTTAATTAGAAAACTTGCAAACTTTGAAATTCAAAAAAAAAAAGATTTGATTGGAAGTGATTTTTCTGTTTTGCATATCTTTAAAACTGATTTTAAGGGGCTTTTGACCAATTCAAATTGGGTGGGGATTTCATCACCCTTCCCAGGACCCCAGAAATCACATAAAGCATTTGCATTGACCACTCTTAATTAAAAAAATATTAGACTCAGCCCTAAGGACGTCGCGCTCAATAGGACAGAGGACTAGTATAGGCATCGACCGTTTATCCTAACTTGTCTTTGCGGTGACTAGACAAGTGTGTCAAAGGCTAGTGGTTTTTAATTAGGCCCACAGTGTGGTTCCTTCCCACTTACCTGGCAATTACCTGGCCGCAATTGGCGGTGAAGAGGCGGTTTGAGGTTCTATTTCTAGCCCTTTGGAACAGTTAGGAGCTGTCTAGCTGACCTAGGTGACCCTAGATCTAGGACTGATTGTGCATTTCTGGTTATTTGCATTTGTGTCTTAGCCCTTTATCGAAAATTTTTGCAAAACAAATAAAAAATAATAATAAAAGGAAATTTTTTTTTAAAAAGACTTGCAACTTTTTTCGCTGAGAAATCCTTGCACCACCCAACCTTCTTTCTTTTCCCCTTTCTTCTAACATGGGTACCCCACATAATAAATCTCTTGCCGAACTTTGGTATCCCGAACCTAATTTTGCGTCGTTCGGCAATTTGTTCGATCAATTTAAAGACGATCCTTCCATGCCTAAAATATCTTTGAAAGATCAAATAGAAGCGTCTAGGAGAAACAGTTTGACTTTGCAACCCACTTTGTGTCAACCAAGTCAACCTTTACCACCTCCATATGTTGATACCACATTTTCAAGTCCTGCTGTCACTCCTAAGCCGATGTCCATTGCTGAGCTTATTGCTCAATCTCGCAGCCGATCTTTCACCCCTCTCCACTCATCTAGTTCTAGGGATCCACACGACTATTCACCTTTTTATCCACATGTTGACCCTACCCCTATCCAATCACCCACTTCCTACCAGTCCTACCCGACCTTCCCACCTTCACTAGACATGGTTTCTACACAGCCTGTTGGGAGTTTTGCATATCCACACCATTTTGAATCTTTTACCGAAACCCCTTTACCACCAAAGTCTAGTTTGGAAGAGGCGTTGGAGGCGTATATCACAGCAACAAACAAAATGGTTAGGAATGTGGAAGCGTCCATGGCCGCCCTTATGCAACCTGCTGAACCGGTAGCTAGTTTCCCGCTAGCCCCAAATTTTTCAATGTATGAGGAGGCGGTTGGACAGAATGAGAATGTGAGAGGATTTCCAAATCAAACCTACCCTTACCCAATTGAAGCCCACAACTCCAGTTTTCCATCGAATGTCCTAAATAATTCACAAGTTCAAAATAAAAACGAGTTGTGCGACTTTGTGGTGTTTGATTTGCCAAATTGTGAGGAACCCCCTTCGAGTGAAACAACACCTAATCCGTTTGACCTTTACACTTCCACTCTAGAACCTACATTGATAAACATCCATGCTTTTGAGGAGGTGTCTAAAGAAATTAACTTTCACTTGATTGAGGATATAGACGCCGGGAATATTTCGGATGATGAACCTGTCGATTTAATTGAAATTTTATGTTCAAATCATCATCCAGAATTATTAAATGTTTCTCCCGACTCTCATATGCGTCTTGATTTTGATGATAATGGCATGGATGAGTTGAATATTGAGGAGAATTATGAGGATAATATTGAGGAGAGTGGTGAGGATCATATTGAGGTTGAACCATTTTTCTTTGATGTGTCGGATTTTCCAATTCATCCTCTTGAAGCTTTACCTAAATCACCCTCCCTCTTTTCCATCGTTCCGACCACGTCTCATTTCACGCTTGACGACTGTGAGCTTGAAAACTTTTCCTTTGAATCTGACACAGTTCCCACAACCGATGACACTTACGAGTGTTTCACTTTTTTGGACGATGTTGAAGTCTCACCGCCCGAGTTTGAGTCCTTTGCATTTTCAGATGAGTTAGTTAATCCTTCAGACTCGGTTTCTTACAGTCGTTTCGAACCATTGATGGAATCTTTCCAGTTCGACACAGTTTACTACGGTGAGAATGATACTATCCCTAATTCACTTCCTTTCGTCCTTCATATTGTTCCGACCGTACAAGAGACCGTTACGCCTTCATCTCCTATACCAAGTTCGGCGTACCCAGGTTTTCTTGCGAATCTTGAGGGATTTGACCCCATTTCTCGACAGGTTGATAGGTTAGCGCAATCGCTTATAACACATCGGTCATCACAAATTGCGCTAATTTATTCACTCGATTTACACCCTCAAGATCGCGCGACCCTTCTTTCTCCATTCCGCCACTCTTCTCCTCCACCGAGACCGTATTCTACCTTTCTTCCCACACGGTCTCGTGTGTTTCTCATTTCTTTCGTCTACACCCCAGTATTTCACCAACCTGGACATTACCACGATAAGATTTTTGAATGGTTGGTGCTAACCTTTGGTTTGTGTAAGGCCGAGCTTAAGTTTGGGGGGAACCTTGTTGTATATATGTATATATATTTTTTGTTTTCTTTTTCTATAAAAAATATATAAAAAAAAATTTCAAAACATTAAAAAAATGAAAAAAAATTATAAATAAATAAACAAGGGAAGTGCCGGTATTTTGACCCTCTTGGTTTGGCATGACAGTGAGGACACTGTCAAGTTTAAGTTTAGGGGTGTGCTCGGTACGTCTTCTTCCTTCGCATTCATTTGTACATATTTTTGCATTTGCATAATTATTTGAAAACCCATAAAAATTGAAAATTTTCAAAAATTATAAAAATTATTGTATTCAATTTTGGCTAATTGACTTGAGTTTGACAAATAGGTTAACTGGCTAGGAACAACTAGATCTTAGACTTAGTGAATTAAAAACCCTAAAAATAACCTTCTTTAAAGTTTAACGGTAGAAAGTATATGTCTTTGTAGGTTATTTAGAAATAGGCAAATTTTGGGTTCAGTTCTTAGGCTAAGTTGAAACAAAGGAAAAGTATTGATGCTTTTTATTAGAGTATAAGTTTGAAAAATAGTTTCTAGCTTAAGTCTAGATTCTGAAAACGTATACCCTACAATTTGCACAATCACGCACCTTGAAACTTGGAATAGTAGAAGAGACCTTGAAATGCTCTTGTCTAAAGTCCTTAGTACAATGAAAATAAAAGAAAATAAAAGAGTGAATAAAGAATAAAAAAAATGGACACTGGTTTTTGTGATTACTTAAGGCTGTAAAAATAGAAAAATATTTAGCGAGGGTGCTTCATCACCTAGTGCCTTAGACCAACTGGTTTGGGAGTCACTGCTAAAAGCCTTGAGTGTTGCAAGACTAGGAATTACGCTTAAATGTGCAAACACATTTTGTAATCGGTCGTTGGTACCTCAAGAAGTATTAACGGTCGCATGAAGGATGTGTAGGCAAAATTTAATTAAAAATTCACCAATTAAGAAGTGCTTTGGACAACGGACAAGGGTATGATTGCTTGATTTGAATTTCCAAGTGTAGCGGTGACTTATACACACACGTAGGGGTATGTGATTGGGATTTAGATGAAAGAAAGGAGTGAAGAATAGAACTTGTATTTTTAGTAGAATTGATAAAAATTCCTAAGTGGAGATGGAACCCTAGAAGGAAAACTTAAGAGATGCCGAAAGCTAAGTAGGTCTACATAACATATATAATCTTAAGTTAAATGATGAGGAAGTGTGAAGAATATGGGTGGATAATTTACAAGTAAAAGATAATAGAATTCTTAGTTAGAAAACCTAATTGGAGAACAAAAGTTAATGGGCTGAATTGATAGGATTTTGTGGGTAGTATCCGCTGAAAACCCTCAGGAGACAACACTCCTCCTACTAGGGACACCTAGAGGTTTAACGGCTTGTTGCACGTGCTCAGTGCAATCGCGTTTCCCTGCGAAAGTGCGGTTAGTTTTTTTTTAGAGAATAAAAATAAGTTTGCTCGAGGACGAGCAAAAGATAAGTTTGGGGGTATTTGTTCACACCATAATATTGCATTATTATATTCCTCATTCTTATTCTTTTTATAAATAAACAGGTGCTTTTGACGCATGTCTGCTACATGTTACAGGTTACAGGTTCTTAGACAGAAAACAGTGAAAACGATGTAAAGACGATGAAAAAGTGGACTTTGACCAACAAATAGAAGACTCTTGATCAAGCCTACATCAAAGATAAAATTCACAAAGTACAAGGCAACGCAAGGTCCAAGATTACAAAGCGAACGGTTAAAAGTCCACCGCAATTATTCATTGGAGATCTTGAAGAAACATAGAAGCTATTTTAATAAAGAACCAAATAATAAGGAAGCCCAAAGATCCAAGGCCCAATACTTTCTTTTAAAGAGACAGAGACATAAAATTTTACCAAAGCTTGAAGTCTACTTTGACTAGGTCTTTCTAAGGATATTTTGGTAAATGTAGACATGCAAATCAATTGTAACCTAGGGTTTCCTATTCTCTATAAATAGGAACTCTACTCATTGTAATTTCTTATGCCTCCCTTTAATGAATAAAATTTAGAAATCTTTTGGAGAGCATCGGTGTTTCTTCTCCATTCAGAAATTCAGATCTGACAACCCTGCATGGATGATTGGAGGGATGCATCTGTAAGTAATTTAATTTCTTGCCTTAGTGTAGATTTAAATTCCTTGCCCTAGGTAGATTTAATTTCATGCCCTAGGAACTTGTTTAGGGTTTAGCTTTGGGGAAGGATTTTGAGAGATGAGATCTCTCATCCCTTTCTTACCCACCAAATATTTACAATAGAACTCCATGCATACATGCACATACCGCTCCCTACGGCACTCTATCCCTCGAGGTAGCGGTGATACCGTAGTATAAAGGCCCGGGTGTGATGTTTTCCATGGAGGTTAGGGTAAGGATCTCTAAAGGAAAGACAAGAACCTAGAGGAAGGAACACCTTCCCGAACGGATCTAATCCACTTTATTGATAATTACCATAACTCCTCACAGATCTTCCTTCAGGTATTGAAAGCGGTGAGATTTAATTACATTTCCAAACCATCCCTAAACCTAGCCCTAGCAAGAGTAGATCTAGATAATTGCCCTAGGTTAATTAAGTTTTTAGATTTAATAATTAATCCGAACACCCTTCGGAATTAACTCGTAAGCGCGAATCGGAAACTCACAACATCCCTGTGGACCGACCCGTACTCACCGGCTAGCTGCAAAGCGACGCCGTTCTTGATTGCGGTTACAAATATCTTTGATCTATCTTTTACAAAGCGCAAGCACGCGAAATCAATCAATCAACCCTACGCATGGAAGCCGAGGTGGTAGCCCCGGCACTGGAGGCTGCGGGTCAGCTCGCCTCGCTACAAGAGTGCTCCTTACGGGAGCTGGAGGCGATGTCGGCGAGGGTCGCCGCCTTGGAAGACGAGGTGGAGGCCGGGAAACGGGAGGTGGCCCGGCACCGCGAGGCTGCGGTGATTGCCGAGGTCAAGCTCGAGGACGCCCAGGTGCTCGCCGGCAACCTGAAGAGGATGGTGAAGGCCCTCTAGAAGGAGCTGGGGGCGGCGGCCGTGGCGGCCAGGTCGGTTAAATCAAGGGTGGTGGAGGGCTATAAGAAGTCGAAGGACTTCTATGACGACTTGGCCGTGGCCACGACCCACATTTGGCACGATGCCCTCGATTCCGTTAAGGCCTAGATGCCGGAGTTCGTCGACGCAGATCTTCGGGCCGAGTTCCCCCTCGTGGGCGCCGACGAGCAGGGGGAAGAGGTTCCTGGCGAGGAGGTCGCCGAGGACCCCGCGTGCCACGTGGTGGAGGTCGAGGACCTCGAGGTCGTACTTGGCCCCGAGGTGTAGAGCCCCCGTTTTCCTCTTTTTATTTTGTTTTTTTCAATTTTGTAAGGCTGGGGAGCCCCGAAAGATACCCTCTGTAAAGTCTTTGTTTTTTGGCAATAAAAGAAGATCCTTGTTTTCACCGGTTTGCATTTCATCTTCTGTGTGTGAAGAATGCCCGTAAGATATCTTTGCTTGTACCGTTGTGCTTTCATGTCAGGTTGGCCATCTTTCTGGCGATCGTCCGTCGAGTTGACTTCAATCACTGACCGACGAGCATGCCAAGCGCTGCCGAGGAGATATCCCCATGGGCCCCGGAGTCCAGGGGAGATTGTTTAGACTTGGATAGACCTGACGCCCCTCATTGGGGTCTCGGATCCTCCGCGGGCCACAGGGCATCTTTGATTTCGAGCGTTGAGCACCATCTGGGGGTGACTGGGCAGGGTAGCTGCTCAGTTGCCTCTTGCAAGGGCTTTTTGATCCCTCGCATTGCGGTAGGGGAGCTACCCGTCAGGGATGGCCGAGCAGGGTAGCTGTTCGGTCGCCCCTTGCGAGGGCTCCGATCCTTAGCATTAGGGGTGCTGTAAGAAGCCCAATAAGGATGGCCGGGCAGGGCAGCTGCGCGGCCGCCTGATGGCGAGGGCTTTGTCCTCTGGCGTTGGGGGTAGGCGACTACCAGCCGGAGTTGACCAAGCAGGGTAGTTGCTCGGTTGCCTCTTGTTCCCCTCCGAACGGACACGCGGGACGTCGGGCCGTCTCGCCTGAGGTTCGGGGCAGATGCCAATAGGTGCTATCCGTCCGCCTCTCCGAGGATGCCAAGTCGATCCATGGCGCCATGTATCGGAGGTTTAGACGGATGCGTCCGATGTAGCAGACTTCGTCAGATTCCCCCTCGTTTGAGGGGTTTTTGATTGTGGGGACGCTCTTCCCTGCAGGCGCAAGCCCCTGCAGTTAATTACGCTACCGCATCGCGGTAACAACTTTCTCCTTCTCCAGATGGTCACTTCGTGTCGTGTGTTTTTGTTTTATGTTTTCCTGCCCGTGGATCGTTTACGGAGACCGAGTTATGTCGTCGCCCGTAGGGCATGGACTAGTCCAAATTCGTATTGTCTTAGATTTGGGTTTGGGGGGGTTTGGTTTGAGGACACGTTAGCCATACTTGAGGCTAAGATCAACTCGAACATTCGTTAAGGATACATTAGTCTAGTTTGAGACCAAGATCAACTTAACGGGATCGTTTAGATCCGACAAAGGAGCGTTTGGACTCCATTGTTCCAGTTTTAGGGACATAGTGGTCCATCGTATGTGTGGCCGTCGGGACCCGTCACCTCTCTGACGACGTTGAAGGATTACAACGACGGATGTCAGAGGAGTTCAGAGATGTACCCTCGAGCCAGAGTTAATTAGGGGGGATTCATAGTCCAGTCTGCTTGAAGGTTTAAGGACGCGTTAGCCATCTTTGAGGATAAGATCAACTTAAACAGGACCGTTTAGATCCGACGAAAGAGCATATGGAGGCTCTATGGTTCTAGTTTAAGGACATTGCGGTCCATGGGTAGTTTAAGGACATTGCGGTCCATGGGTAGTTTAAGGACATTGCGGTCCATGGTTAGTTTAAGGACATTGCGGTCCATTGGTAGTTTTAAGACATCTCGGTCAAGGTTAAGGACGTCATAGTCCATGGGTTTAAGGATTCCACAGTCCGGTATATGCTCTGGATGCTTCACACGGGTTCACTGCCGTGCTAGGCGAGGACCAGGCTCCGCTCTGGATGCTTCACACGGGTTCACTGCCGTGCTCTGCGAGGACCAGGATCCGCTCTGGACGTTTTCCACGGGGTCAAAGAGTGACGTTATCCGCGTTCCACGTAACCAGGAATTTTGCATTATGCATGGGTTTAAGGACCCCACAGTCCATATCATGAGTGGTCATCGGGACCCGTCACCTCTTTGAAGACATTGAGGGATTACAATGCCAAGTATCAAAGGAGTGAAGAGATGTACCCTAGAACCGGGGTGGATTAAATAGTCCCTGGCCCAATTTGGGTCAAGACTGATCAATTATGTTATGAGCCCATTGGCCCAGTTAATCACAAATTGAGGACTTATGGCCAGCTTGGGCTAAGTCCAGTCAGGTCTGGAATATTGACTTTTTGTTGGTCCATTGAGGGAGAGGCTTTGCCTCTATCCCTTTAACCAATTGGGCCAAAGCCTAGTGTTAAACACTTCAGAGCAATCAGTGTTGAACACTGGGAATGAGGTTAACAAGTTAGTGTTCAACACTAAGAGATAATTGGTGTTAAACACCAGTAATAAGGCTTTTTCAAATTAGTGTTAAACACTAAAACAGATCAGTGTTGAACACTGCCAATAAGGCTTTTTTAATCATTGTTGAATGCTAAGGCCCAACAGTGTTTTAACACTGGGTTTGAGAGTTCCAATTTAGTGTTGAACACTAAGGCAAAAAGGGGTCACGTGGCAACACGTGAGAGCGCCCTCTTTCCATTTATTCTGCTGAAATCGCTGCATCTTTCAGAGCATCACGTGCCATCACGTGATGGGCATTCATATGCTCATTTGTTAGAGCTTTTGTCAAGGGTCACGTGGGTCACGTGAGGGACTGCCTCAAAGGGTTTTCTATAGATCTCTTGGGGGGGTCACGTGGTGGCACGTGACCCTGCCTCTATGTATATCGTTTTTAGAGGATCTGTTCATCCTTTTTTCAGGAATTAAATTCCTCGGGCTTTAATTTTCAAAGGAATTAAATTCCTACTTCCTTTTGAAGACTTGTATTCTGGAACAGAGTTGGACTCCGAATTTTCTGTAGGAATTAAATTCCTCGTTTATGTGGAGAACTGAAGAGGGTTAAACCCTTAATAAAAGCTTTCAAGGAATTATACTTTCCATTTTAAAGAATTATAATTAAGGGAATTAAATTCCTGCTGTTTCCACAGAACCATATTCTTAATTAGGGTTCAACCCTGTTTCTTTTGTTTTGAAGGAATTAAATTCCCATGATACAGGGTCGAGCCCTAATTTTATTTTTAAAGGAATTGAATTCCTATAGTTCTGCGAGAATTAAATTCTCATGCTTGCGTTCCCTCTCTATGTTTTGGATCTGCATGGCAGGATCTCAACCCATTGAGAATTAAATTCTCAACCTAAAGGGGAGATGTGCACTTTGCAGATCCTCTATCAAAGAGAGATGAAATGTGCTCTTCTGTTTTATGTATCAGAGTTAAACTCTGTTGAGAATTAAATTCCCCCTCTTTCAAAAGGCCTTCCCTTTCTTACCTAGGGTTTTTTGCAGAAGATCCAAGTCTTTTCCAAGTATCAAAGCTTTTCTCCTTTTTTCTTTCTCTGCGCGTATATCTATATCTCTCTATTGTGTCTCTTGGCTCCTATTTATAGGAGAAGCAGCCGAATGAATTAGTTCTTGATGAATCTTCACTAAGAGATTTGATTTACATCCATCATTTGTTTTGGACCTTTGGTTTATTGGGTGAATTTTATTCACCATTGGATTTTAAATCCAGAGATTCTCCTTTGTTATTTTGGTTAGATTTAAGGGGGAAATCTTTCCAAACCCGAGATTTTCCATAGATAGATGATATTTAATCATCTCTGAATCTTTAATTTGATTGGTCCCAGATACTCACTTTCCTTTGGAAGGATTCAAATTTCCTTCAGAATTTAATTCTGCCGTCAACATGGGCTTTGAAAGCCGGTCACGTGTGACCACGTGACCCATGGTCACGTGCGGACACGTGACCCCCTTTTGGAATGAGCCCTCCTCTTTCTCTTGCGTCTGTCTTCTGATTGCTGCTTCGATGTCACGTGCTACCACGTGACCCCTGGTCACGTGTGAGCACGTGACCCTTGTTTGAACTCTCTTTCTTTAGTTCAACGGGAGAACTGATCTGCTGTCTTGCACGTCACGTGGAAACACGTGACCTTGGTCACGTGGGAGCACGTGACCTCTTCTAAGGCTCTTTTCCTTGTCTTGATCAGGGGACTAATGTGTGCTTTTCTGCCGCTTTATATGTCACGTGTCGACACGTGACTTCCGGTCACGTGTAAGCACGTGGCCCCTTTTTGAAGCTTTTCCCAGAAGCTTTCCTGATTTTAAATCAGGAAACAAATGCCCCCACAGCGTTGTTCTCACGTGTCTGCACGTGAGTGCAACGCTGTCATCTTTGTGACTGTTGGATTCATTTAGGGATCTGAGGAGATGAAACGTTTCCATTGCCTTCTATAAATACCTCTGTCTCTTCATAGGAGCCTTCACTCTGCTCGTCTTCTTCCTCTGAGAACTTTTCTTTGAGAATTTAATTCTCTTCTTCCAGAGCTCAGTTCTCTGTTTTCAAAATTTTCCAGAGTTTAACTCTGTCAACGGATCCCTTTCCCTCAGGTAATAATGTCGAACGGCCAAAGCGCCTTTGTCTTCAAAAGAACTCCTTGGATTTCAAATCCATATTAAAGGTTTCGTAAAGAACCCATTTTTCTTCAAGTTTTTTTTTTGTAAGAACAGGGAACCTTCGAACTGTAGATCTCTTAGGGTTTAGGTGATCTTCGGGGAGATGATGACAGCGTTTCAACTCCATGGACTTTAATTCCATCAAAATTATTTCTGGGAATTTAATTTCCTTTTTCCTAATAAGGAATTTAATTCCTATGAAGAACTCAGTTTCTTCACCCAGAGGCTCCTTGGGGTCTCTTGGCCCGAGGCTGTTCTTCTGCCATTAATGCGATGGAGATTTTGTAATGATGCCTTTTCGTGGGAATTTAATTCCTTTGATTTTGTTGGGTTCACTGTAGAGCCCGAGACAGATCCCATTGGGGGGACGTGCATGGTCATCATTCTTTATTAAATGGGGATGTTCCCTTTGTTTTATTGTAACTGTTTGGTCTCATTATTAATGAGCCGTCATCCGGATTCTGTGGGGCCCATGTGTCTTGTAGCCAATGGTCCCGGGAAACTTTGCTGTTGCTTTCTCCAATTAGTCTTCATGTTCGTGCATGAACATATATCGCTTAACTTTTCTTTTAACGGCCTCCCTTTATTGGATTTCAGGTGTGATGGCTTCTGCTCCACGCTTTCCTTTCTCTCGCTCCGAGGCGGCCTTTCCTCAGTCACCGTCTGATGAAGAGGCGATGGCAATGATTAGAGCCCATGACCCGAACTGCGCCAACCTTCTTCAATGGGGACCTTGGTACAGTCAGATTATTCAAGGTCGCAGGAGTTTTCTTTGCGCGGTGCCAACGGAGCCCACTTTCCCGTTTTTACCGATGGATCCTCCGAGGACAGCTTTTGCCGTGGAAATGCCCAACTGGACTCCAACGGGGAGGCTGGAGCCTTCGACGACCGGCATTCCGAACCATCCGATCCCGGCTATAGACATCTTGGGACGGCGCATCTGCCAGGGCGAGGCCCACCCGTGGGGGCAGATTTATAAGATAGGGCTCACTCCCAGGCATCCTACGGGCTACCTTCTCTGGGCTCGCTACATCCTTTCCGCCCATAGGGCGCGATTGCAGAAAGTCAGGCTTTATCAGGCCGTATACGCGTCGCTATTCCATTACAAGTCCCCGCATGCCTGGTGGGTCAAAGCGTTTTTGAACCAGTGGAATCTTCCCACTAATACTTTTCTTCTGGGAGATCGCGAGGTTTCGATTTCTTTAGCCGAATTTTATGATATCTCGGGGTTGCCGATAAGGGGTAATATGTATGAGGAGTTGCTGCCCCCTGACGAGTATGTTTTTGAACCCGAGCCCGCCCCAGTTGACGGCTTATCTGCTGAGAATGCTGTTCGACACAAGCGCCCTAGTTTAATTAGGGCCCTAGGCATTTTTGATCGATTATTCACCGAGTCTGAGGAGCAAGGCGTTACTTTCAAGAGCTTCATTGCTCGTTTCATTCGTGAGGACGCCTTACCGAAGACAGCCCCAAAGTTTGCCAACATTGGGGACCCCTTTGGGTTTGGTCCGAAGAGGTTGCCGACCAACGAATCAGATCTACCTCAGTATTACATTCCTATTATATCGCCGATCTCTTTTGAATCCATTGCTGTCCCAGGCATGGACGAGGAGACGTTCTTTGTGGGGTTTATTAGCGTCTGGCTCAGTTGGTTCGTTATCCCCATGCATCGCCGCTTTATGAGAGCCTCGGTCATCTACCCGGCACATCGTATTACTGAGGGGACGCGGTTGGACATTGGTATCCCGGCCCTGGCGCACCTTTATAATGGATTGGGTACTGCGGCTAATACCTCTACGCCTGGCGTGGACGTAGTGAACTTTTCGCTTCATTACTTCACGTCGTGGATCGAAATGCATGTGCTGGGGTCTTTTGCCATGCATCAAAGGCCCACTTTTTACGACGCCTATACCTTCCCGCGACTTATGCGACTGGTAGGTGCTTCTGCTGCCGATCCAACTCAATTTGGGGCTATTCGGGTGCTGATTTCCCCTCACGCCACCGCCGGCGGGTTAGCTTTTAACGATCGGGTTTTGTCTTCTCCTTCGGGTCCTGTTCAGCAACTTTGGGACCAGTCAAAGGACAACGCGCCTTCTCTGAAGCCCCGAGAGGCCACCTACTTGTATTCAATTAGACCGGGCTACTTGGTGTTTCGCCAGGATAGTGCAGCCCTTTTTATGCGGTACAATCCTCATCGATTTGCTCGGCAGCTCGGATACGCCAGGGTGTTCCTTTTGAGGCCTTTATGATCGCTCCAATTCCTTCGCTCGATGCTGTTCGTGATGCCGCTCATCATTTCATGAGGCTGAACACCGGCTCTCATTTCATGGTCCCTGAAGCCGAGTACATCCCTCGATGCGTGGGTGCATTTACAGGCTGGTATCTTCATCGGGTCACCCCGATTATTGCTGAAGAAAGAAGGGTTCTTCTTGGTCATGACACCCCTCCTCAGGTCTCGAGAGTTGAGTTGCGACCGAGGGTTCCAGTCCGCTTCCCTTTGAGAGAAATTGGCGCTGCCCTCATTCCGGGGGAGTCAGGGGTAGACCTTACTCCGACCGCTGGTATGCCCTTGGGTTCTCGATCGCGAGGTAGACGGGCTCCAGTGGTAGCACCTCTGCCGGTGGCGGCACCGCCCCCCGCGGCGTCGACGTCGTCTTTGGTTGTGGCACCGAGTGAGAGTAACAGGGACGAGGGCGTCGAAGGCGATGTGGGCCAGCGTCGCCCTAAGGCTTCGCGGGGGAGGAAACGGTCATCTTCAGCGACCGGCTCTGGGTCTAAACGACGGAGGAAAGTGGCTACTACCCCGCTTGATTCTGTGGTGGAATCTGAGCCTATCCTTGAAGACGAACCCTTGGCCTTGCAAGGGTCAGACACTGGGCTTCTCTTCCCGAGTTCGGCCGACGATGAGGCCGCACAACTGGCTGAGGCCTTACGGCGTTCGAAAGACCCGTCCCATAATGCCAAGGTTCCGAAGAAGTCTTATCCCGCTGTAATTTTTTACGAAGACCCTTCGTGGATTCGGCGGCGATTTATCAGCCCTTTGGAGGAATGGGGGGAAAGGACTTTGAAGCAGGTCGCTTCAGAAGATGCAGCTGATGCACTTTCTTTATGGACCGGCGGTCATGAGTCTACCCTTGAACCTCGGCGAGCTTATCTCCTTGAGAAGGAGAAGCGGCTTGAAGAAGCCACGTTGAGGGCTTCTTTGCGTATAGGTACGCTGTGCTTCTTTTGTAGTCTTTTCGATTATTTATGTTCGTGGGTATGTATCATTATTTTTATTTGAATCGTGCAGAATCTTCGACGTGGGGGGAGCTCCCTACTGGCCCATTAAAGCTGAAGCCCGCCGAAGTTCTCAATGAAGCTTTGCCGGATATGGAGAGAGTTGACGAGGCTGCTCCTCTCATGATAGAACCTCCAGTGGCGGTTCTCGATCAGGGAGTGTCTGCCTCTTTGGGGGATGTTCTCCTGGAGGCCGCCATCCCGATGACTCTTGCTGAGGGTGGCCCAAAGGCTGGAAGCGAGGTAATGGGGACTACTCTCCCTTTGTTGGAGCCTGAGGTCGCGGCGGAGACCGTTGAGGCCGCTATCCCCCCGGCTCAGAATGGGAGGAGTGTTGAAGGTATCCCTCTGTGTTTTAATTTAGTAACCCCTTCATAGTCTGAAATCTTTTATCTTTCACAGAATTGCGCGGTTTGGCAGCCACGATCGCGGATCTGTCGCCTCGTCAATCATTTCAGCGTTTATTGGAGATGGCAGCTCCGCAGGCGATCCCTCCTCAGCGTATTGTCCTTTCCTCTGGGCAAGGTTAGTGTCACTCGCCATTTTTTTTTTTTTACCATAGCCTTGTTACTATTTTTGCGAAATGACGTTGATGTCTCTTCTAGTTTTGGAAGCCGACGATGAGGTCGAGGTCGTTGAAGGGCCAGGGGAACCTTCAGCTCCTACTTGCATGACTGTCGGTGAGTGACATTTTATTATAGTCCCGTTTGTTCTGTGTTTTAAGAGTTTCACCAACATTTGCCAAACTCGAACAGCCCTGCCGGTCTCCATGGCTTTGGAATCGCGCATTGTGATGCCGCCCGGCCCCTACGCTTTGCGGGCTTCAGAACGCTTGGTCCAATTGAGCCTTCTCTCCCTATCCTCTTTCGTCGAGGAGCTTCGTGCTGGTAGTGCGACCACATGTGAAGCGTTTGCCGCTGAAGCCAACGGCTCTCTTCCTTTTCTCGCCACCTATCATAGCGAGGAGGTGGTGCGGGTCTGGGTGGAGTTCTGTAGGAAGGTGGAGGCTTGTTTGTATGCTCTTGAATGTTCTCGCCTTTCCTCGGAAGCCGTGGCTGCAAAAGCGGGATTGCGAGGTCTGATAGCACGATGTGCGGCGAACATGACGTCATGTGAGAAGAGACTTGGCCGCAAGTTCTCGGAGAGGGAGCTAGCCTCCAAAGCGTTGGGCGAGCTTCAAGCCAACCTCACCGCTACAGCCAACAAAGCGTATGAACTTTGGCGGGTGCTTCAAGAGTCTATCAAAGAGGTGGTGGCTCTTGATAAAGCCGCTACGTTTACTCGTGAGAGGGTTGAGGCTCACAAGGCCACTGAGAAAGAGCTTGAAGCCCGGCTTGCTTCATATCAGGCCCAACAAGCTCAGGCGGAGGCTCGCCTTCTGGAGATCTTGCGTCATGAAGCCGTGGCTCAGCAACAGAACGATGAGCTGGTGAAATTATTGCACCGCCCGCCGGCTTAAGGACTTGTATCTTTTCTCCCCTTTTTTTGTACATACTCATGGATAAGAGTATCTTTCTTTTTGTTTCTTTCATGAATTGTATTTTGTATCCATTTTGGTCTATGAATAAAAGATACATTTTTCTTCTCAATGGTGTGTCTCCTTTTCATTGAATGCATTCTGCGGATATTCTATCTTGATCTCCTTGCAGGACAGCAATGGCTCAGGATTCAGGGTTAAGATCTGCTTCCTAGGGCTTTTTCATTTTATGAGCCACGAGGGTCTCCTTAGGAGTTTTTCTCCCACAGGTCGAGAGGATCCTATAGGTGTAAGTTCTTCTTAAGAATCGTGAGGATTTTTAAGCGGGTTTTCCCTTGAGAGTCGTAAGGGTCTCACAAGAGAGTTTTTCTTCCTTCCAGGTCGTGGGGGCCTGCAAGTGCCGGGTGTGGTCATCCTTATCCGTGTTTTACGGAATCAGGGCTCTCTCAAGGTATCGTAGTTTAAAGACGTCACGGTCAAGGTTAAGGACCTCATAGTCCATGGATTTAAGGACTCCACAGTCCAATGTTAGTTTTAAGACCTCACGGTCAAGGTTAAGGACCTCATAGTCCGTGGATTTAGGGACTCCACAGTCTGATGTTTGGTTGCAGGGACCCTTCACCTCTTTGAAAACGTTGAGGGATTACAACGCCAGGTATCAAAGGAGTGAAGAGATGTACCCTTGAACCAGGGTAGAATCCATAGGGAATCGGGGGGGTTGATCGTTAGTTTTAAGACATCGCGGTCGAGGTTAAGGACGTCATAGTCCGTGGATTTTAAGGACTCCACAGTCCGATGTTTGCTCTGGATGCTTCACACAGGTTCACTGCTGTGCTTGGCGAGGACCAGGCTCCGCTCTGGATGCTTCACACGGGTTCACTGCCGTGCTCTGCGAGGACCAGGATCCGCTCTGGACGTTTTCCACGGGGTCAAAGAATGACATTATCCGCGTTCCACGTAACCAGGAATTTTGCACTAGATGCTTCACACGGGTTCATTGTCGTGTTCGGCGAGGACTAGGCTCCGCTCTGGACGTTTTCCACGGGGTCAAAGAGTGACATTATCCGCGTTCCACGTAACCAGGAAGTTTGCACTAGATGCTTCACACGGGTTCACTGCCGTGCTCGGCAAGGACTAGGCTCCGCTCTGGACGTTTTCCACGGGGTCAAAGAGTGACATTATCCGCGTTCCACGTAACCAGGAAGTTTGCACTAGATGCTTCACACGGGTTCACTGCCGTGCTCGGCGAGGACTAGGCTCCGCTCTGGATGCTTCACACGGGTTCATTGCCGTGCTCCGCGAGGACCAGGATCCGCTCTGGACGTTTTCCACGGGGTTAAAGAGTGACATTATCCGCTTTCCACGTAACCAGGAAGTTTGCACTAGATGCTTCACACGGGTTCACTGCCGTGCTCGGCGAGGACTAGGCTCCGCTCTGGATGCTTCATACGGGTTCATTGCCGTGCTCTGCGAGGACCAGGATCCGCTCTGGACGTTTTCCACGGGGTCAAAGAGTGACATTATCCGCTTTCCACATAACCAGGAAGTTTGCACTAGATGCTTCACACGGGTTCACTGCCGTGCTCGGCGAGGACTAGGCTCCGCTCTGGATGCTTCACACGGGTTCATTGCCGTGCTCTGCGAGGACCAGGATCCGCTCTGGACGTTTTCCACGGGGTCAAAGAGTGACATTATCCGCTTTCCACGTAACCAGGAAGTTTGCTGATTGTATCCGCATTTTACGGGATGAAGGTTTGGCGATATGTATGCCACCGAACCATGGAACTGGGAGTTGCCGTTGTTCCGCTTAGCTTGATGTTTTGTCTGCTGACGCGAGAAGAACGTCGAGATAATCTCTAGGCTATTGGTGAACCGTCGAGATTTGGCTTCTTCTTATGATGAAACCTGGGGAAGGAGTATGATCCCTTCTTTGTTTGCGCCCCTGGATTGTATACAGGGGTAGATGTAACATCACCTGTAGGGCGAGGATTTCATTTTTATTTTATTTCTTTTTCCGCGATGCTCTATCATTTCAGCTTTTATATCGCGAAGGTCGCGATTGCCCCATCATTTCGGCTATTTTTCGCGGTGCCCAATCATTTCGGCTATTTGTTTATTTTCTGCTCGCTGCTTTTTATTGCGAGTTGCCCCATCATTTCGGCTATTTTTCATGCCTTCATTTTTACTTGCTGCTTTTTATTGCAAGTTGCCCTATCATTTCGGCTATTTTGTAGGCATGTGTGGCTTGCTAGCTTTTTCTCCGCAAGCCTGGATTTTAGGCACCGATTTTGGCATCAGCACCGCTACAACTGGAATGTTGCCAGGAGCGAATCATCATTTGCCTTTGTCGATGATGAACAAAGGTGGCTCAGCAAACAGGGTTAAGGGTCCTGTCGACCAAGGCTTTTGACTTCATGAGCCGTAAGGGTCTCACAAAGGTATTTCTCCCTACAAGTCGTGAGGATCTTGCAGGTGTATTTTCTCCTTAAGGATCGTGAGGATTCTTAACTGCATGTTCTCTCGTAAGTCGTAAGGATCTTATAAAGAGGATTTTCTCCTCATAAGTCGAGAGGACTTACAAGGGTTGTTCACCATATGGATATATCCCCAGTCACGGGTGGGACTTTGTTAGGGAAACGTTTGTTCGCGCCCGTGGATTGTATACAAGGGTCAGTATTGAACCTCTTGTAGGGCAATATCGAAGGTTGTGGGGGATTTGCTTAAGAACAGGTTTAGGTTTCTGTAACTTAAGACTTTCAAGTCTTATGAGCCGTGAGGGTCTCATAAGAGAATTCTCCTTACGAGTCGTGAGGATCTCGTAAGTGTATTTTCTCCTTAGGAATCGTGGGGATCCCCAAGTGTGTTGCTCCTTTGTGAGTCGTAAGGATCTCACGCAGGTGATTTCTCCTTACAAGGTCGAGAGGACCCTATAAGTGTCTTTTAACGAGGTTGCGCCCTTTCGGGTTTTCACAAACACTCGCCGGTAGTCCTGCTGTTTTTACTCACGGAGCCCTTTCGGGTTTTCATCCGTGCCCATTTTGCTTTATGGACATACCGTTTTTTTTCTCTTCTTTTTTTTTATATCTCGTCAGCCTAAGGATGCTGCGGTAGTAGTTTAGGGACGTTTCGGTCCATCGTTAGTTTAAGGACGTTTCGGTCCGTCGCTAGTTTAAGGACGTTTCGGTCCGTTGTTAGTTTAGGGACGTTTCGGTCCGTCTTTAGTTTAAGGACGTTTCGGTCCGTCTTTATGGGAAGGCCGGCTGCTGCTTGTAAAGTCTGAGCCTAGGAAGATAGCGAGCGGACATAGTCGTCGTCATCTATCATTGACCCAGGCTATGGCTCATTAAGCGTAGTATTTCTTTAAGAAGCGGCCGTTTATTGGCCTGAAAGGTCTTTCACCGTGCATGTCCATGAGTAGATAGGCTCCACCCTGGTAGACCTTGTCTATGATGTAAGGGCCTTCGTAGTTTGGCTCAAATTTTCCCCGTTTGGCACGATTGGGGATCATAGGTCTCTTGACCACTAGCACGAGTTCGCCTTGGCGGAATGTCCTCGGCCTGGTCAATCTTTCGTACGAGCGCGTCATCTTTGCTTTGTAGGCTTCCAGATGTTGTTGCGCTATGAGTCGGGTTTCGTCGAGGGCATCAAGCTCCTCAAGCCGAAGGTGAGCATTTTCTTCGTCCGTCAGCTCGTGGTGGACTGCCACTCGTAGAGAGGGTAACTCTATCTCAAGGGGGAGTACTGCTTCCGTCCCAAATACCAATGCGTACGGCGTCGTGTTCGTGGCCGTCTTGAATGTAGTTCGATAAGCCCAAAGGGCCTCTTGCAGCCTCTCGTGCCAGTCTCTCTTATTCCGGGAAACGGTCTTTTTTATGATCTTCGTCAAGGTCTTATTGAAGGCCTCGGCCAGACTGTTGGCTCGTGGGTTGTAAACTGAAGAATACCTCCAATCTATATTGTGCTGTTGCGCGAAGCGGCTAATCTTATGGCTTCTGTAGGCTGGCCCGTTATCGGAGATAATCCGCCGTGGGGTTCCAAACCGATAGATGACGTGCGTCTTGAAGAAATGGAGGATATTCTCCGTCTTCACTTCCCTCAGTGGTACTGCCTCTGCCCATTTGGAGAAGTAATCAGTTGTTGCCAGGATAAAACGATGTCCCCGAGATGATGCTGGCTCAATGGGGCCGACTATGTCAGTCCCCCACATCTCGAATGGCCAGCTGGCCACCGTTGGGTGTAGCGGATTCGGATGTTGGTGGATGAAGTCTCCATGAATCTGGCATGAGTGGCATTGTTTTGCATACTCGAGGCAGTCTTGGATCATCGTGGGCCAGTAGTAGCCCATTCGTTTAATCTTTAACTTCATCTTCGGGCCTGCTTGGTGAGAACCGCAAAGTCCGTCATGAGCTTCCTGAATGACTCTTTCTGCTTCGTCAGATCCTAAGCATCTCAGCCATAGGGAATCAGACGATCTCTTGTATAGAGTATTGTTGACGAGAGCGAAAGATAGGGCTCGTTTCATGAGCTGATGTCTCGAGGACGCCTCTTTGGGCATTCGGCGGGACTTAAAGTAGTCCATGAAGACTTCCCTCCAGTCCTCGGCCTTCTTTTGGTCTTTTATTTGTAGGGTCGTCTGCTCAGTCGCTCCCTCTTTATATAATTCCGGAGGTATTTCTGCCGGGGTGAGCACTCGACGGCTTTGTACCACGATTCTGACATCATCGAGGTTCTCGTCAGCCAGTTCTTTAGCAAGTTTGGCTAACGCGTCTGCTTTGCTGTTTTCCGCGCGTGGTATGTTCTCCAAAGTGTAGGAGGGAATTTGGGTCAATAGTTGTTGCACCCTTTCGCCGTACTTCACCAGCTCCGGTTTGCACGTTTGGTAGTCACCATTTACTTGACTAACGACCAGCTGAGAATCCCCGTATATGAGGAGGTCTTCAATTCCCATGTCAATGGCAAGCTCGAGGCCTGCTATCAGAGCTTCGTATTCAGCTTCGTTGTTGGTCCTCGGCTCTGTCAAGGAGAAGGCGAAGCGCATTATCCCTCCTTGTGGAGTCTCAAAGATGAGGCCTATCCCCGATTTGATCATTGGGATACCTTGCTTTTGTTTATTTACGGAGGACGCTCCATCGAAATAGAGTTCCCATTGGGTGCTCTTGCCGCCAATCGCATCGAATGCATGCTCGTCCGGCAAATCACAATTCAAAGGGGAATCGGCCGGTATCGGGGGCTCAGCGAGGAAATCGGCAATGGCCTGGCCTTTCACTGCCTTGAGAGGTTGATATGTTATCGAGAACTCCATCAAGAGCAGGGCCCATTTAGCGAGTCGTCCCGTCAATATGGCTTTTGACATTAAGTATTTAAGAGGGTCCACCTTCGAGATGAGGCAGACTTCGTGTGCCAACGCATAGTGCCTGAGCTTTGTTAGATTAACGCCAAGCAATGTTTTTCAATGGGAGAGTAATTGCTTTCTGCCCCCAGTAGAACTCGACTTAAGTAGTAGAGTGCTCTCTCTTTCCCCTGATCGTTCTCTTGCGCCCATAGTGCGCCCAGGGAACCTTCGAGGGCGGTTGTATAAAGAATGAGGGGTTTTCCCTTGACCGGCGCAGCCAATACCGACGGGTTCTGCAGGTACTGCTTGATCTCGTCTAGTGCACCTTGGCATTTTTGATCCCAGACGAATGGGGTTTCCTTCTTCATCAGGTGACTGTAGGGGCGGCATTTGCCTGAAAGATTTGCGATAAATCGCCGGATGTATGCGAGCTTCCCTTGGAGAGACCGCAACTGTTTGAGGGTTCTTGGCGGAGGCATTTCCATGATCGCTTTAATCTTTGACGGATCTATTTCAATACCTCGGTGTCGAACGATGAATCCCAGGAATTTGCCCGAGGAGACTCCGAACGCGCATTTGAGGGGATTCATTTTCAAATTATATTGCCGGAGGCGCTGAAACACAGTCTCCAGATGCTTTAAATGCTCTTCGTATGACATGCTCTTCACTACGAGGTCGTCGATATAGCACTCGACAATGTCATGTATGAGGTCGTCGAAGATCTTTGTCATGGCCCTTTGATAGGTAGCGCCAGCGTTCTTTAGACCAAAAGGCATAACCTTGTAGCAGAATATACCCAAAGGGGTCCGGAAAGCGGTGTGCTTCTGGTCTTCGGGGTGCATCTTTATCTGATTGTATCCTGACGAACCGTCCATGAAGGAGAAAACCTCATGAGTGGACGTGTTATCTATCATTAGCTCGGTTACCGGTACTGGGAAATCATCCTTTGGACAGGCTTTATTGAGATCCCTGAAATCCACGCATATGCGTACCGTCCCATTCTTCTTCATTACCGGGACGATATTGGCAATCCAGTCGGGATATTGTACTTCCTGGATAAATCCGGAATTGATCAACTTCTTGACTTCGGCGTTGATGCTCATCTCAAGCTCGAGTCGCATCCTCCTTGGCGCCTGCTTGACTGGCTTGATATCTGGGGATATTGCTAATCTATGCACAGCGACCTCCGGATCTAATCCTGGCATCTCGGAGTAGTTCCACGCGAAGCAGTCTTTATGCCGTAGTAGCACGTTTTTTAACGCGGCCACCTTTTCTTCAGAGAGTAGCTCGCTGACGAATGTCGGTCGCGGATCATCTGCCGATCCCAACTCAATCTTCCTGAGGTTATCTGCAGTAGTATGTATACCGTCTTCCAGTTCTTTCGGAGCGGGCGGAAATTCTGAGATCACCTCATCATCGCTGTTTTCAAAGCACCGGGGAAGGTCATCTATCGTAATCGTATAACAGGTGCGAATCCGCTCCCGGGACTGAGGCGGATCCGGTTCTGCTCTTGCGGCCTTGGGCTCGTGCTTTCGTGGCGGCGTTACCCTCCAGCTGTTGGATAAAGCGAATCTGCCCCGTCGGTACTGGTCTTCGACCCAGTTCTTGAAGGTGAAGCAGTCTTCGGTAGGATGTCCTATGGCTCGGTGATAAGAGCAATAGCCCGAGCGAGAGGCCTTATTAGCTTGTTCAGGGTGTCTAGACTCTGGAAGCGTGATCATCTGATGTTTTAGGGCGAGCTTGAGTAACCTTTCCGTCTTGTCTCGGGGGAAGGAGTACGCTCGACTCATCTTTTCTATGAAGGGCGAATCCGAGCTGTGCAGTACCCGATCACGTAACCCTCTAATCCTGCGTCGTTGTTGTCGGCTCTTCCTTCCGCTTCTCGACTTATTTCCGTCTCTGCATCGGGCCTTTCGCATGAAGGGTTGACAAGGATGAACGTCTTTGTCTTTTGCAATCTGTTGAAATAGACGTTGCGTCCTGGCCTTCTCATAGATGGCCGTTTCGCGGTAGTGGTCTTCCTGAGCTTTCTGACCCCCTTTCCTTATAGGCTTGCCCGTTTGTTCTTCAAATGACGGACTTGGTGCTTCAATCGCAGGGTCTGGTTTTGATGAGGGATCGGCATCTCCTGACAGGGCGTCCTCTTCTTCATCAAAGGTATATATAGCGTAGCTGCTGTGGGCCCGCTCTCGTTTTCCGGTTCTCGCGTATCCAAGCCCAAGTGTCTCCATTTTCCCGTTGGGCAATTTGCGTTGGGTTCCAGGGACATCCCAAATCCTGTTGTAGAACCGAGCCTGTCGGACAGTTTGTTTTAAGGGTACTCCCTGGCGTTCCAATAGCTTCTTTAATCCGTTCGTATAGTATCTGGGCAGACGGATGGGCTGGAGTCTGTCGCATGTAGCATCTGCGCCATGCCAGATCTCTTTCTCTATTTTCGACTCTGAGGATCGGTAAAATAGGATCACCTTCTCGCCCCTACGTCTGGGAGGGACGTAAAACGTTTGCAGGTCCTGCACACTGTGAGCTTGAAGCGTGTCGAGATCTTTGTAGTGTTCTCGCGGTACCATGGTGATTTGCAAACTACGGTCATCGCTAAGGGGTGTTTGCATTGAAAGCCGATTGGAGAATACGGCATTGACCTCATCTTCTGAATCACTTCTGAAGACCAGTATGGGGGTGGGCGTCCCCAGGTTGTTGCGTTGAGATGGCCCTGTATAAACTACCTCTTCCTCTTCCTCGGTATCGCTCCCGAAAACAGGGATGGTGGCGGCGGCTTTGTTCTCCGGGTTGCGACACCTTTCCGTATCCTCGAAATCTGGCAGGAAGTATTTCGCATCCTCGTATTTGCGGACTTCGTTCACGGAAAATGGGTTCAACTCGCCTGTTACAGTATACTCGAAACAATCTTTAAAGTACTTCATACACTGATGTTGTGTAGAAGGGATGATGTTGTACTCGTGTAGCCAAGGACGGCCGAGCAAGGCGTTGTAGCAGGTCTTGGCGTCAATGACATGGAATTTGATGTCTGTGACGAGAAGCCCGAAGCGTAACATTAGTATTACGGACCCGAGAGTCCGTGACGATTGTGAGTCGAAACCGGAGATAGTAATTTTGTCACGAGCGAGGTGTTGCACGCTCATGCAGATTTCCTTCAACACCCGAACATTAAGGAGATTGACGGAGGATCCATTATCCACCAGGATCTTGCCTATCTTGATGTCATGGCAGTATCCGGAGACATATAGGGGACGGTTATGGTCGCACGTCCCGAGAAGGAGGTCTTCATCACCGAAAGTGACGTCGGCCGTATGCACTTCCTCCAGTTCGTCCTTCATCTTTTCAGTGGCGAGAAAGGCTTGGAATTGCTCAGGTTCTTGTAATGCCTTAATTAGTGAGTCCCGTGCTTCTTTTGATAATAGGAGAGCGTCGAGAATGCTAAGCTGAGAAGGTAGCTTCCTTAGATGCGCGAGGATGTTATAGTCCACTGTACTCCTCCTAGGAGGGTCTTTGGCCGCCAGTTCTTTCGCGACTTGGTCATCCAAAGTGATATCTTCAGTGACCTTTTCCTTTCCCTTATCTTTTCTGTTCGTAGGCCCGAGATTCTTTTCTGGGAGTGTGCGATTGCGCAGCTGAATGTTCTCGCAGGCTTCCGATTTCTCCTCTTTCCCTAACACGAACTCTTCAAAGAGAGGGCCCAGAGTCACTTCTTCATCAGAGTCGCTCCCAAAGGTGAGAACTTGTGACCCTTCGGCATGAGCCATATAACAGTTGCCAGTAATTCTGTTGGGCCCGTCGACAGTGCTTCTTTGCTCCCTACGGCTCTTGCGTTTCATGCGCTTGAAATGTTGCCGACGAGCAACATATCCTTGCCACCATATCTTAAAGGCGTCGCACTCCTCTGTAGGGTGTGAGATTTTCCGATGATATGCGCAGTAGTCAGGTCGCCTTTCCACCCCATCGTGCCTATTTCCTTCCGAAGGTGGTAGCTTCATTCCCATTGACATGGCTTTGGCGAACCTTTTCCTTGTCTTGAATATCTTCCTGTCCATTTCGGACGCCTTTCGTTCTGGCAGGGGTAGCTCAACTCTTTCGTTCAGTCGCCCGCATTTGGTTCCTTCTGATGCTGCCATCTCACGCTCCTGATCCGCTTTACTTTTTAGACGAATCTCGTCTAAGAAGGCATTGATCATATCAGTTGTCAGCCTCGCGCGCTCTGGTTCGGGCTTTGCCTCCGGCTTCTTGGTGTCAAGAGCTTTCTCGCCATCGGTAAGCGAGTGGGAGATTACGTTACAACTTGCCACATACTCTTCGGATTCATCCGATGAGCTCTCTTCATCATCTTCGTCTTGAAAGGTGTGATCGAGGAATTCTCGCAGTGTGACAGGAGTTCGCGCCTTCTGATTATATTCTTCCAGCGCGTCGATTTGCTTCTGCAATTTCGTGCGCTCGTCTCCAAGCCTCGCGGGCTTCTTGGATTTCTTCTTCTTTTTCTTCGATGCTTTTGACGGCTGGGCGTGAGTATTTGGATCTTTATCATGAGTCTTCATAGTTGGGCGGGGCCTCAGCATCCCTTCGATAATTTGAGGTTCAAGAGGGTCCTTCCATTCGATTGCAGGGCACGCATGAAGGTCTTTCAGCATCCTTTTGGTTTTAGTTGATAGTACGACTTTCCATGGAGCTTCTTCAATAAAGGAACAGGTCGCCCCCGGTGTATCTGCTTTCTTAGGAGTATGCGGTTGTGGTGGGTTCACCTTCCACTTTTCGGACAGTACAAATTTCCCCTGAAGGTATTGATCTTCAATCCATCCTTTGAAGATGAAGCAATCTTCAATCGGATGACTTACCGTTTGATGGTAAGGGCAGTAGTTAGGGTTATTCACCTCAGTGGGTTGTGGCGGTCGCCTTGGATTTGGTAGGTTTATAAGTCTGTTGCGTATTGCCAGCTCAAATAACCGTTTCGTCTTGTCTCGTGGGAACGAGTAGGGACGCTTCATCTTTTCATTATAATACCGGCGTCTTTCTTCCAATTGATCTGCCGATTTCGGGGCGTTGGGTTGCTGTTGGGCATTCGCGACAAAAGTTGCCCTTCCTTTATCCTTGTCATTCCGAGGTTCTGGCTTCGGGGCAGGTGGTCTATGACCCATCTGGTCCATCTGAGCCAACTTGTCGATTAAAGCCTGGAATGTGGTTGGTTTAAAGAACATCATAAACTGGGAGATAGTTGCGTGGGGGTCTAGGGTTCCCACGAACATGCCCACTGCGGGTGCTTCCTCAATGCGTTGCTCGCATCTCGACCACAAATTCCGCCAGCGTATAGCATACTGGACCCAGGTTTCGCCTGGTTTTACCCTAGCGTTAATCAAAGCAGTCATTGGAGTGCGTTCGCTGGCACTTGCAAATCGCTGAGTGAACAACAACTCCATTTCAGCGAACGTTTTGATGGAATCGTTCGGGAGTTCCGAATACCATTCGAACGCTGTTTCTGATAAGCTGCCAACGAACTGACGGAGTAACAGTTTATCGTCACCGCCGGTGTTACCGCAGAGGGCCCGGAACTGGGCGACGTGTTGATGAGGATTGCCGGTCCCCTTATACACATGGAATTTCGGTATCGTATAGCCTTGCGGATATTTGATTTGATCGTACCAACTTGGATACGGTCGCCCCGTTTTCACGACTTGACCAGCTGCCTCAGTCGCATGATGAACTCGGATTTGCTGGGCTATGTAGTCAGCCAAGTCAGCCTTAGAGATCGTCTCCTCCTTGGCCGTTGAGAGGGCTGGTGGTGGATTTGACGTCTCTCCTCGGTCGTCTTCAAGAACAATCGGAGGATCTTCGGCGGGTAAGTCCTGCTGGATCATCATTCCTATCACATCTTGAAAGAGAAGGCCCATCCGTTGTATGTTGGCCGCTTGTTCAGCAGCCTCTTTGTCCCTTTTCTCCAGTGTCCGGCGAAGGAATTCAGCGTCGGTTTCTTCCTCCCGGCGTGCGTCTGAGGACGCTTCTGGGTTTTCCTTTGGCCCGGTGAGCGCGGCCATAGCATTCATCATTTCTTGGAGCTTTTGTTGCTGCTCCTGGGATTTCGTTACGGATCGGGTTAGTGGTCGGTGGCCTGTAGAAGTGCGGCTCTCCTCCTTTCCAGAGGCCATGTATACGGTGTGGACCATCATGCCCCCAGACTTAGGGTGTCTGGGCTTATTGCTTTTAGCCGTTGTTGCACGTTGAGGGATCTCTTCGGGCTCCCTCCTTTTATGAGCCATGAAGGTTGAGGGGGCCGTCGAGGTGGGCGTCCAGACAGCCTTTTGGGGTTTCGCCTGGTGGCCAGCCTTCGGTTGGATCTTCAGCTTCTTATGCTGGCGGGAGAAGTTTGGATCGATGATTGAGTCTCGGGCCCGCCGCCAAACCTTATAGATTTTGGAAGACAGCCGTTGAGGAGATCGGGGCTGTTCTGATTCTATTTCCACAACCTTTTCTGATGGGGGAGGAGACCTCTTCAGCACTGCAGTAGAGGAATTCCTTTGCACCTTATTTAGCATTTCGAAGCTGTTCCCAGTTGGAACAGCAGCATTAACTTCTACCACCGGGGCTGGTGGAGTCAATCCAGAGGGGGAGTTTCCCCCAGCCTTCCTTATTCGGCGCCAATGACGACGTCGAGCGCGTCGAGCAGACGGCGTAGAGTCAGCTATAAGAATGGTTTCGTCTTGCCCCCTGTGTGGGCGGGGGGTCGTTGTTGGTGTTAGCCTGTCAAAGACCGATGTCCTTTGTGCAGCGGGAGCGGGAGCTGAAGCCGTTAATCTGGTAAAGACCGACTTTTTGGCCGGGGAAGCTGCCTTGGCGATTTCGGAGGCATGAGCGGCCGTTTTCTTAGGAACAGCCTTCTCTGCGACGAATTTGCAGGATTTCTGGCCCAATCTAGAAAAGACTGAGGCGCTGACATCGGACGACTCGGTGAGAGGAGCCGGGGCAGGGGTGAGACGATCAAAGACCGACTTCTTGAGAGCTTCCTTTGTTAGCACTGGCGCCGTGAAGCTGGATGGTGGGAGTATAGTCCCAAAGAACAATCCGGTAGTGGCTTGAGTCACCTGGTCCACCGGCATTGTGAACAACGAAGCAGCTTGGGGTCCATAGGCTATACCTCCTGGCGAGGTAGAGCGTTGGTCGCAATTGCAGTTTGAGCAGTTGAAGGACTTTGCGGAAGCAGCAGCCATCGATCCTTTGTTTTCTGCAATAGGCAAGACGCCAATTCTTAGTATCTTGAAACCCAAGGGCAATCATTGGCGAACCGTGATTGGTTCGCGAATCACGACACACGAAGTGTGGAGTGGAAAGAGGAAAAGGTCCCACCGGGCGTGCCAGAATCTGTTCCCCTCCGAACGGACACGCGGGGCGTCGGGCCGTCTCGCCTGAGGTTCGGGGCAGATGCCAATAGGTGCTATCCGTCCGCCTCTCCGAGGATGCCAAGTCGATCCATGGCGCCATGTATCGGAGGTTTAGACGGATGCGTCCGATGTAGCAGACTTCGTCAGATTCCCCCTCGTTTGAGGGGTTTTTGATTGTGGGGACGCTCTTCCCTGCAGGCGCAAGCCCCTGCAGTTAATTACGCTACCGCATCGCGGTAACAACTTTCTCCTTCTCCAGATGGTCACTTCGTGTCGTGTGTTTTTGTTTTATGTTTTCCTGCCCGTGGATCGTTTACGGAGACCGAGTTATGTCGTCGCCCGTAGGGCATGGACTAGTCCAAATCCGTATTGTCTTAGATTTGGGTTTGGGGGGGTTTGGTTTGAGGACACGTTAGCCATACTTGAGGCTAAGATCAACTCGAACATTCGTTAAGGATACATTAGTCTAGTTTGAGACCAAGATCAACTTAATGGGATCGTTTAGATCCGACAAAGGAGCGTTTGGACTCCATTGTTCCAGTTTTAGGGACATAGTGGTCCATCGTATGTGTGGCCGTTGGGACCCGTCACCTCTCTGACGACGTTGAAGGATTACAACGACGGATGTCAGAGGAGTTCAGAGATGTACCCTCGAGCCAGAGTTAATTAGGGGGGATTCATAGTCCAGTCTGCTTGAAGGTTTAAAGACGCGTTAGCCATCTTTGAGGCTAAGATCAACTTAAACAGGACCGTTTAGATCCGACGAAAGAGCATATGGAGGCTCTATGGTTCTAGTTTAAGGACATTGCGGTCCATGGGTAGTTTAAGGACATTGCGGTCCATGGGTAGTTTAAGGACATTGCGGTCCATTGGTAGTTTTAAGACATCTCGGTCAAGGTTAAGGACGTCATAGTCCATGGGTTTAAGGACTCCACAGTCCGGTATATGCTCTGGATGCTTCACACAGGTTCACTGCCGTGCTAGGCGAGGACCAGGCTCCGCTCTGGATGCTTCACACGGGTTCACTGCCGTGCTCTGCGAGGACCAGGATCCGCTCTGGACGTTTTCCACGGGGTCAAAGAGTGACGTTATCTGCGTTCCACGTAACCAGGAATTTTGCATTATGCATGGGTTTAAGGACCCCACAGTCCATATCATGAGTGGTCATCGGGACCCGTCACCTCTTTGAAGACATTGAGGGATTACAATGCCAAGTATCAAAGGAGTGAAGAGATGTACCCTAGAACCGGGGTGGATTAAATAGTCCCTGGCCCAATTTGGGTCAAGACTGATCAATTATGTTATGAGCCCATTGGCCCAGTTAATCACAAATTGAGGACTTATGGCCAGCTTGGGCTAAGTCCAGTCAGGTCTGGAATATTGACTTTTTGTTGGTCCATTGAGGGAGAGGCTTTGCCTCTATCCCTTTAACCAATTGGGCCAAAGCCTAGTGTTAAACACTTCAGAGCAATCAGTGTTGAACACTGGGAATGAGGTTAACAAGTTAGTGTTCAACACTAAGAGATAATTGGTGTTAAACACCAGTAATAAGGCTTTTTCAAATTAGTGTTAAACACTAAAACAGATCAGTGTTGAACACTGCCAATAAGGCTTTTTTAATCATTGTTGAATGCTAAGGCCCAACAGTGTTTTAACACTGGGTTTGAGAGTTCCAATTTAGTGTTGAACACTAAGGCAAAAAGGGGTCACGTGGCAACACGTGAGAGCACCCTCTTTCCATTTATTCTGCTGAAATCGCTGCATCTTTCAGAGCATCACGTGCCATCACGTGATGGGCATTCATATGCTCATTTGTTAGAGCTTTTGTCAAGGGTCACGTGGGTCACGTGAGGAACTGCCTCAAAGGGTTTTCTATAGATCTCTTGGGGGGGTCACGTGGTGGCACGTGACCCTGCCTCTATGTATGTCGTTTTTAGAGGATCTGTTCATCCTTTTTTCAGGAATTAAATTCCTCGGGCTTTAATTTTCAAAGGAATTAAATTCCTACTTCCTTTTGAAGACTTGTATTCTGGAACAGAGTTGGACTCCGAATTTTCTGTAGGAATTAAATTCCTCGTTTATGTGGAGAACTGAAAAGGGTTAAACCCTTAATAAAAGCTTTCAAGGAATTATACTTCCCATTTTAAAGAATTATAATTAAGGGAATTAAATTCCTGCTGTTTCCACAGAACCATATTCTTAATTAGGGTTCAACCCTGTTTCTTTTGTTTTGAAGGAATTAAATTCCCATGATACAGGGTCGAGCCCTAATTTTATTTTTAAAGGAATTGAATTCCTATAGTTCTGCGAGAATTAAATTCTCATGCTTGCGTTCCCTCTCTATGTTTTGGATCTGCATGGCAGGATCTCAACCCATTGAGAATTAAATTCTCAACCTAAAGGGGAGATGTGCACTTTGCAGATCCTCTATCAAAGAGAGAAGAAATGTGCTCTTCTGTTTTATGTATCAGAGTTAAACTCTGTTGAGAATTAAATTCCCCCTCTTTCAAAAGGCCTTCCCTTTCTTACCTAGGGTTTTTTGCAGAAGATCCAAGTCTTTTCCAAGTATCAAAGCTTTTCTCCTTTTTTCTTTCTCTGCGCGTATATCTATATCTCTCTATTGTGTCTCTTGGCTCCTATTTATAGGAGAAGCAGCCGAATGAATTAGTTCTTGATGAATCTTCACTGAGAGATTTGATTTACATCCATCATTTGTTTTGGACCTTTGGATTATTGGGTGAATTTTATTCACCATTGGATTTTAAATCCAGAGATTCTCCTTTGTTATTTTGGTTAGATTTAAGGGGGAAATCTTTCCAAACCCGAGATTTTCCATAGATAGATGATATTTAATCATCTCTGAATCTTTAATTTGATTGGTCCCAGATACTCACTTTCCTTTGGAAGGATTCAAATTTCCTTCAGAATTTAATTCTGCCGTCAACATGGGCTTTGAAAGCCGGTCACGTGTGACCACGTGACCCATGGTCACGTGCGGACACGTGACCCCCTTTTGGAATGAGCCCTCCTCTTTCTCTTGCGTCTGTCTTCTGATTGCTGCTTCGATGTCACGTGCTACCACGTGACCCCTGGTCACGTGTGAGCACGTGACCCTTGTTTGAACTCTCTTTCTTTAGTTCAACGGGAGAACTGATCTGCTGTCTTGCACGTCACGTGGCAACACGTGACCTTGGTCACGTGGGAGCATGTGACCTCTTCTAAGGCTCTTTTCCTTGTCTTGATCAGGGGACTAATGTGTGCTTTTCTGCCGCTTTATATGTCACGTGTCGACACGTGACTTCCGGTCACGTGTAAGCACGTGGCCCCTTTTTGAAGCTTTTCCCAGAAGCTTTCCTGATTTTAAATCAGGAAACACCTCTTGCGAGGGCTTCGATCCTTAGCGCTGGAAAGGCTGTAAGAAGCCCGCTAAGGATGACCGGGCAATGGAGCTGCGCAGTTGCCCCTTGATGAGGGCTTTGATCTCTGGCGTCACGGGTAGGCAACTACCAGCCTGAGACGACCGAGCGGGGTAGCCGCTCGGATGCCTCTTGCGAGGGTTTCGATCCTTGGCGTCATGGATAGGGAGCTACCATCCGGAGATGACCGAGCAGGGTAGATGCTCGGTTGCCTCTTGCGAAGGCTTTGATCCTTCAGGACGGGGACCGAGCAGGGTTACTGCCCAGTGCCACTTGGCGAGGACTTTGATCCTTGTCGGTTGTGGTAGGAAGCTACCAGTCGGGGATAGCCGAGCAAGGACTCGGCTGCCTCTGGGAGGACTTTGGTCCTTAGCGTAGGAGGGGCTGTAGAAGCCTACCAAGGACCCTTGGCCGGTCAGGGTTGCTGTCCAGTGCTTCTTAGCGAGGGCTTTTGTCCTGAAGGATAGCCGAGCGAGGGATCCTCGGGCTTGACTGCCTCTGGGAGGGCTTTTTGATCCCCGGCATTGTGGCAGGGAAGCTGCCCGCTGGGGATAGCCGAGCGAGGGATCATCGGGCTCGACTGCCTCTGGGAGGGCTTTTTGATTCCCGGCGTTGTGGCAGGGAAGCTGCCCGCTGGGGATAGCCGAGCGAGGGGTTCTCGGGCTCGACTGCCTCTGGGAGGGCTTTCTGATCCCTGGCGTTGCGGTAGGGGAGCTACCCGCCAGGGGTCACCGAGCAGGGTAGCTGCTGGGTTGAATCTTGACGAGGTATAGCCCGACCGCCCAGCTGTAGGTGTGGGGAATGGGAACGGTCGAGGCGACGGCGCGTGTAGCAAGCGCATTGAATGCGGGGGGAGGCGAAGCGCTAGGGGCGCGTCACTTCGATTCCATCAGATAAGGCTTGATGACCGCCGCGTGGCAGCGACCGCTTTGGTGAAAGCGGGCGACTGTTGAGCTGAGCAGTGGGATATTTAAGGCTGGAGAAGTACTAGTCCTTCCATCCTTCATAAACAGGTCGTTGAAGATGGAAGATTTCCTGTTTACCATCCTCGACATCATTCACTTCGAAGACGTGTATCTCTACGACCAGAACTGCACCGAGGACACGGTGCAGCTGGTCTATGGGAGCATTGAGGACTATTTCGGCCGGCTACTCCCCCGACGCGCCTCCCTGCTGCAACTGCTGATGTACTCCATCTGGAGGGCATCGCCGGGGCTTTACAACCCCCTGTCTGAGCAGCTCTATGACGAGGCCGTGGGCAAGCTACGATCTTTGAGGCGCTTTAGCCTGATCTCCGCGAACCGGCTGGCCCGCTCAGAGGCGCTCGTCCGTGAATGCTACGAGCTGAGGGTTGGGATCGACGCGCGCGGGGGGAACCGGGGACAAAGGTTGGACCTTGCGAGGCCCCGGCTAGCGGAGATCTTTACCGAGTACCACAAGCAGTGCTCGTTGCACCCCCTTCCCCCACTGTTGTAATTTCCTTTTCTTTTTGCGTGTACGGCTGAGGAGCCTATAATACCTTTTAAATAAACAAATCTTTTCTTTCTTTCTCGCAATGTTCCCTCGATCTTTATTACATTAACAATAGATCCTAGGAAGAGTTTACATCGTTCTAAAAGAAAAGTACAAGCTAGTAGATGACCTTATCGGCTCGGCCCGAGCTCCTTGAAGGACTGTTGGCCCCCGCGCTCGGCATAGGGTATGGGGCTCCTTGAGTTCCGGGCTGGCCATCCGCTGAGACGAGCATGATCTGACCGATGGTCAGGTCGGCGGGAGGGCGATGCTGCTCTTGCTCGCGGTCAGCATGTCGTTTGCCTCTCAAGTATGTGGTGAGGTGCCCAGATCGGATGAGCTCTTCGATGTAGTCCCGGAGTTGCTTGCAATCTTCTGTGGCATGGCCTAGTACCCGGTAGAAAGCGCAGTAGGGGCCTCGGGTTCTCTTCACGGCCTGACGCGGGATCGGAGGAAACTTGAAGAACCCCTCGTTCTGGGCCTTCTCCAGCAATACTGTGAGGGAGACGTTTCGGGTGGTATACTCCTGGAACTTCGGGTGGTAGGGTTGCTGACGCTCCGGCATTTCCTCCCGAGACTTCTTCTTCTGGTCGGACCGTTCTGACCGGGGGAGGTTAGCGTTCACCTCGGATTCCAGCTGAACCTCGCGCTCGGTCCACGCCTTGACCTCGGCCATGATCTTAGGTTGCGCCAGCGCGAAGGTGCGTAACCATTCTTTGTGCCTCAGACCAGATCTAAGCGCCGTGATGACGGTCTCGTCCCAGTGCTCGGGCACCTCGAGAAGGGCGTTGTAGAAACGGGTAATGTAGGCCTTGAACGTTTCCTTGTCCCCACTCTTAACCGTGAAGAGGTAGTCGACCGTGTGCTTCTGTCGACGGTTCCCAACGAAATGGCCGAGGAACTGAGTATCCAGCTCGTCGAAGGTCGAAATCGAGCTGGGCTCGAGCCCCCGGAACCAATCCCGACCTGTGGGAATAAGGGTGGCCGGAAAGGCCCTGCACTGGGCCGCGTCGGAGTGGTCCTGGAAGCTCATCCCCGTGGTGAAAGCGTCCTAATGATCCTTCGGGTCGGTTTTCCCGTCGAACAGAGAGAACTTCGGGGGCTTGTTGCGCGAGGAGACGTGGACGAAGAGCAATTCCTTGATGAACGGCTTTGTGAGCGAGTTGGAGGCGTACTTAGCTCCGTCGCTCGAGAGGTGAGCCTCCCGGCGCATGCCCTCGATTTTCTTCTCGAGGGCGTCGAGCCGACCGTGGTATCCCGAGGAATCGGCGCCTTGGGATCCCTGGCCCCCGCTGCGGGTGACCTGCATCTGGGAGCGACCCCGGTTCCTCTCGATGAGGTGCCTCAGGTCCCGGGGCGAGGTGGCTCTCGAGTCACCGAGGCGGACCCCTTCTGTGCGGCCCCGCCGAGGGTGGTGGTGTCGACCATGACTGTGGATAGGCAAGGTGACTGACATCTCCTCAGGGGGATAAGGATCGCGAGGAGGCTTGAGGCGAGGC
Source organism: Agapanthus africanus (assembly GCA_030015575.1). NCBI lineage: Eukaryota > Viridiplantae > Streptophyta > Magnoliopsida > Asparagales > Amaryllidaceae > Agapanthus > Agapanthus africanus. The sequence goes on from JASDDO010000014.1 coordinate 17,388,344, forward strand.
GTTCTGGCGGCAGACCTTGGCGTGGAGCCTTGGGGCGCCCAGCGGGACTCAGGGAGTACCGGCTCGAGAGATCGGTGGCCAGAGGACGCAGCCTGCTGGTGGTCAGCCGTACAGACATGGACGAAGCCTTCTGGAGGCGGTGGAGCGACGATCTGGGGCCCAGGCCTGGCCGTTTGGACGCGGACGAGCGCCTCCACGAGCGATTGTAGCCGATCTATCCGGCCGGCGAGGGCGTTGATGAGGGTCGCTGGAGGAGGCTCATCCCCGCCTTCGGTGAGTGGAAGGCGGCGGCTGGTACCGGGATCTTCAGGATGGCTGCTTGTCATGGGGGCGGAGATAGGAAGGCCAACTTTGTGTTTTGTGGAGTTATGTTCCCACAGACGGCGCCAACTGATGGAGGTCCTTTTTGGGTCTCCGTCAGATGTTGATCTCCCGATGGACTTGGATGGTTATCTTCTGTTGCGTGTGGGTCTCAATGGGCTTTGGTGGAAGAGGTGGTATGAGGGGTTTGGTGCCGAGTACCTGCAAAGAAGTCTCGGGGTGGTTTGGTACCACCAAGGACCCTCCGACGATCAAGTTAGTGATGGGATCCAAGCAGAGTAACGGCTTAGAAGAGTAAAGAATGGCTTACTTGACCCCTCTGTGATGGGGGTTTATATAACGGTGGCGGCAAGCAGCAGCAGGCGCCAGAATCTCGCCGGCAGTTACACTCCCGACATCACGCCCGCGTAGAGAGCGGATTGCCTATTAATGGGGATCGTGATGGCGTGGAACGTGGGATGTTGCTGGCGTAGAATCTGCGCATAGCGAGATTCGCGGAGCGGCGGTTACGCCTGTGAGTGGTGGAGTTGGCCGGAGGGCCGAGGAAGACGGCCTCGGCGGGAGCTCGGGGACGAGCGAGGAGGCCGAGGAGTCTTGGTCCTGTGGCAGCTTGAGGAGAGCTGAGGGGCCGAGGAGGCTAACTTGCAGGGAGCCCCGAGAAGGGCCAGCTTGTGTTTGCAGGTCGGGCGTAGGGTGGCCTGGTCGGCCCCCGTGGGCCCTTTCTTCCGAGTCTTGGGACACGTCATCTGCCACGTGTCTTGATCCTGGAGATTGCCAATATTGAGCAACATCAGAGCCAAAACATGCTTTCACACACACACACACACACACACACATTTTCCTTTTTCCTTTTAATTCTCTTTTGGTTAACTTGTGCCATTGATGTAGCATATGCATAGCCATTCTCATTAAGTGGACAAGTGGAGAAGTGAGATGAGAGTGGACACTTGGCTTGAGATGAGGATCTAATGGTTAAGTTTATGTTATGATAAATATTTACAACCATTTTGAAAATGGTTAAGGTTTTTATTCTAGCATAATAGCTCTCATCTACTTCAAGCTCCTCTCTTCTTCCTCCTCCAAAATTCAAAGAGAATTTAAAAGAAAAATTAGATGGTGAGATAAAATTAAAGTGACTTGCTACATCCCTAACACCACAAAACTAGCAAGCTTGTATGATTCGTTTCTTCACAAATTACTTGGAGCAAGAAGTGAAGATGAAGCTAGGGAAGAGTTTTCTCAAATGGATCATCTATATGTAGGGAGGTCTCCACCAAGCTTGTTCACTCATCCTTGGAGTTTAACTAGAGTCCAACACAACATGGAGCATACAAAGATGCTACAAAAGTTGTATTGCACCTTACTTTGTTCACTTGTTCACTTGTTCAATTCTTCAGCTAAGTCCCTAGTTTATAGTCTTGTGCTCACTAAATTTTTGAAAACCCTATTTTTTATTGTTCTAAAATCCTAGTGGTGTGCCCAAGATCTACCTACATGATATTACTACTTTCAAAGAAAAATTCCAAGAGTTTAAGCTTCCCATTTTCATTCATACACTCTTGAGATTTATCAACTCTACTAAACTCTGGTCGCAATTAGTGAGTGAGAAAATTCGTGCACGACAACTCCTCTAATTAAATAGAGAGATTCTTATTAGTGTATATTTATAGCCTCTTGGGAAGAGGCGGATCGTAAGTTGTAAAGGTTGTGTTTCTACTCGGTTAAAAAAGTAAGGATAGTAAAAGGTTTGGAAAAGCCTAAAGACGGGCCTTTATAGTGGAGGACTAGACTTGAAAAGTCGAACCTTCTTATATCGTTGTGTTTGCATTTGCTCTTATCTTTCTTTATTTTACTGTATTTATATTTGCTATCAATTGCCATAATTTCTCGTATATGTTTAATTAGATTGCAAACTTGCAAGAATTTGTTTTAAACCCTATTCAAACCCCCCTAGGGTTGTAACTTGGTATTTCACTATTAAACTTTCCCCGAGCATCATCATGCCATATTTCATACTCTTTATTAACATTTAAATGATGGTTATTAACTAAGCTCGTAGTACATAATTTGGGGTGGACAATTTGATATTAATAATTTTCAGTTAATCATCTCTCCATACATATTTAAGGCCTCCTTTCCATATTTTCTTCCATTTCACAACTAAACAAAATATACTAAGATTAGGGAAAACTAGTAATCTAGTACTATACATTCCATATTGCTCAAGGCAGAAGTAATGCATATATATAGGTACATGAGTAGGTAAAGAACCCTTACCTTTGCATGCCAAAAAAAAATTTAGGAAGGAGCTTACCACTAGGAAGATATACACTGGAAGAAAAACGGAACTGGTCAGCGATGGAAGTGGGCAAGCCATAAAAGCATCCACGTTCTCGTAGGCTTCATTGACAGAACAACCAATATGATATGCAAATGCTTGATCTTGGTTTCGGCCCATGATTCAGCTGCTAAACATTGTTGAATAACTTTGCAGATAGGAGCGATGAACAGGCCGGGGCAAAAGCATTTCTAATGATTTCTCCATCTTCAGAAGATGTATGCATTACTGCACCAAAAAAATAGTCTGATCTTTTTGAACCAAGAGCGATTGTATATTACAACTAAAAGAATGATCCTCAAAATGTGCAATCCTTACTTGACAAATGACTAAAAGCATATTATGAATATGATTATGACAGGACAAATGACTACACTTCAATACCTACTTAATATAAATATTGGTTTGGCATAGGCGAAGAATTCTACTTCATTGATCACAATAGAGGCAGGTAATCAAAGCAAGGCAGTAGAAAAAGTAGAAATTAAAGTATTGGTGCTACTCAGATTGTATAAACAAAGGCAGTTGCCGGAAAATATAGTATGTTCCTCTACACTCGAGACTAATATAGTAACATGCTAAACTTCACAGTTCACATTAACTATCGCATAGTTTGTTGTACCAGCCAGTTTAAACAACTGTTAATTCAGATATGAGAATATGAAATGCATCCAGTCAACAAAAAAATATAAATAAACAAAGAATTCGGATTAACCAATTAGCTGTTTTGCCCAAGAAAAGAAGAGAATGAAAGTTTTTCTCGACGAAAACGACAAAGCTTTAATCTCAAACCTTTAAGGTCCGCAACATTTTAGCTACATCAGTACAGAAAATGAAATATAGAGGTACTCTTTCGAAGTTCCAGCATTTGAGAATTCTGCCGAACCAGCTTGAGGCAGTTTAACATTCATATAGACATATGCCGACCAATTAAATAAGCTTAAAGCTAAATAATCTAGAACATGCAGGCCATCAGATGTTTTTAAGTCTGTATGATTCATATTAAACAGCTTAAAAATGAAGTTGCCTTGGAAATTTACAATGTGTTCTTTGAGCAAGATCACCTCATCGGGAGAGAAGAATGACACTGCATCTGGGATTTTAGAACCCGCTGGATGCAATGCTACGACAACTCAGTAACTCAATAACAGCAACTTGATCAGCAACAGGAGCAATTTCTAAACCTGAACCGAGTCCGTTTGAATTGCAGAAGCTTTGTTTGTTGAATGAGTCACTTGATTTATGATTTGATAAAGATGACAACATAACTGCTTTTTTCAACCAATAAAAGAGCTTGTAAGCGTATATCTTCTCATCAGGTACCCTGTGCTTCATATAGGTAAGTATACCAGACAAAGTTTTTGCTCCCTAAGCTTGTCTATGCGACCCATGGTACACTCATCAGAACTGAAATACTTCTTGGCCACACCAAATGGATCATCTTCAAGGCGAGGGAAAAGCCACCTCTTCTGGTCTGTGAATGGTTTGAGCCTATACTTCATAAAACCCCAATGTGGTATATTTTTGGTAATTTTTTGTTGACATATGTTACTCATGACAAAAATGTTAACATCGTCTATATAAGCTTTGCTTGCGATCATGAGTTCTAGTGGCTAGTATTAAATGAATTGTCTACTTGGGCCTGACAAACTCTGAAATTATTGTCTGATGAAGTAATGATAATCCAATTTTTTTTTTAAAAGGTAGCAACATTTTCACGCACATGATATACAAGATTTTATCAAGTTTAATTTACCCTAAAACTATCACCGATTTGCCAAAAAACATCCCATACTTATTCCTTTGAGTAATCAACCACTTTGTACTTTTCTCCATTAGCAAAAAACCATTTTGTACTTTCCTACAGCCCATGGATCGTTCTTTAGGAACATTCGCTCACATGACCTCTGAACTTACTTTTATTTCCCGAATTTCTCTAACGATTCTCCTCCTCCTTGAACCAATGTGTGGCTGATTTGAGAAAATTTAGAATGAATACAACCATGTAGAAAGAATTTTTAAGTTGGGACAAATAGCGAAGTGCAATGGAGAAATAGCTCCATGTGTGCTATTATGTCTTCACCACCAATTAGAGAGCTCATTCATTAGAGCTTGGAAGGTAGATGGAGCATTAGTCAAGCCAAAAGGCATGACCAAGTGCTCATAGTGACCCTCATGGGTCCTAAAAGCAGTCTTTTGTATGTCTTCCTTATTGACTCTTATCTCATGGTATCCACTCCTCGAAGTCTAATTTTGAGAAATACTGTGCCCCATGGAGTTCATCAAGTAACTCATCAATGAGAGGAATGGGAAACTTATCTTTGATGGTTAGTTGGTTGAGTGCTCGATAATCCACACATAGACACCAGCTGCCATCATGTTTCTTGACTAGCACAATTGGTGATGAGTAAGGGCTGGTGCTGGGTCTGATCAACCTTGATTCCAGCATCTCCTTGATCATCTTTTTGACCTCGTTCTTCGGGTGCCATGGCTGCCTGTATGGTCTTTGGTTCACAGGCTTGGAGCCTTCAATCAGTGGAATTCTGTGGTCACAACTTCTGCAGGGTGGTAAGGAATTAGGCTGCTGGAAAACCTCAGTGTATTGCTGTAGTAGGGTGGTAAGGAATTAGGCTGCTGGAAAACCTCAGTTTCTGCAATTCAGGAGATACAGCGTTTAGTGTAGGTTTAGGGGTTGTTGAAGAAGTGGTCCCCAATTGCAGTAACCAGCCCTGTTCAGTATGTTGTACGTAGTAGCTTCAGAAGTCCCTTTGAGTCGATCATCTGAGCTGAATCTTGCTTGATTCCCCTGCAATAGCTAGCTTCTATTTCTCTCAGATATATTAACAATTCAAGATTTTTCATATTGAAGCTAATGCTATCTAATGTTTCCATCCAATGAGCACCAAGGACCATAGGACATCCCCCAATATCCAGCACATGAAAATATATGCAAGTAACATAGCCCTGACAATAGATTTCGACACCCTTGCATACCCCGCACCCACCCACCCAATACCCTGCAGATTGCCCCCTCCTCCTTCAGTGACAGCTATAGATTCTTCACCGACCACTTGTGTGGCTATTGGCATGCTGATTCCAATGAGGATAGCCTTCTGTGGTTGATGAGGCTCGATATCGTGACCCTCCAGATACAGACACGTGGCAGATGACGTGTCCCAGAACTACAACAAGGGGTCAAGAACTCCAGTTGGGATCACACCTCGGATTCCAGACCGAGGAGTTTCCCGACCTTTGGCGACCTTCCAGACCCCTCCCGGTTCTCTCCGAGCTATCATGGTACAAAGATGCCTCGGCCACCCGCTCGTTCCCGAGCCTCCCGCCGAGCTCATCCTCCTCGGTCTCATCCTGACCGACCAGCAGCACCAGTCGCAGGTACTTCCGCCACGGCTCCACGAATCTCGCCATGCACGAGATATCCGCCGCCCACGATCCCACGTTCCACGCCATCACGATCCCCTATTAACGAGTCTGCCTCGTCATTAATGCGGGATCTCGTTTATCACGCGGGCGTGACGTCGGGGGCGTGACGGCCAGCGTGATTCTCGCGCCTGTCTGCCTGTTGCCACCGCTATATAAACCCCTCTTTCAGACGGTTCAAGTAAGTCGTTCTTTCCTCACTAAGCCGTTACTCTGCTCAAATATCCGGTCTAAATTGATCGTCGGAGGGTCCTCGGTGGTACAACCATCCCGGGATTTCCTTGCAGGTAGCTCGGCCTCAACCACCTCAAGCCCATTGAGATCCAAATGCTTCAGGAGTCAACATCCAGATCAAATCTCAGTCGTCCATCGTCGCCAACAGGAGATCTACTGAAGGTAACATCTTGACGTGATCCGAGTCACGTCAGCTGGCGCCGTCTGTGGGAACGTCTTGATTCCACTAAACAAAGTTCATCTTCCGATATTAACTCAATGTCGAGTGATCACCGCGACGATCCAAGCACTAGCCGCCGCCTCCCCCATAACGGAGGCGCGGACGAATCTCCTCCCCCGAACGCCATCAACGTCCTAGCCGCCCGCATAGATCGACTCGCGTCCAAAGTGGATGCTCCCGTCCGCGTCCAAACAGCAGAGCAAGCTCCCAAGGTCGCCGCTCCCCCACCTCGGGACCGGGACCCCTACAGGGGGAAAGAAGACTCTGCTCGTGTCGGCACTGCCGACCACCGCCTCGCTGCCTCCAACGGCCGCAGATCTCCCGGGCCAACATATTCTATGACCCGCTAGGCGCCCAACAGTTCAACACCGAGGTCCGTCGCCAGAGCGCCTCGCTCCGAGCCACTTCGCTCCCCCGTCCCTCCCGAGGAGATGTCGGTCAGCTCGCCTGCTCCCAGGCATGACCGTCTGTGGGACTCGTCACGACAGCTCGAAGACTACCTCGCCAGGGGACCTAAGGAACCTTATCGAGAGGAACCGGGGCCGCGGCCAGACACAGGTCTTCAACAGCAGAGGCTAAAGATCGGAATGTGTCGAATCGTCGGAATACCAAGGCCGACTCGACGCCCTCGAAAAGAAGATCGAATGTATGCATCGGGAAGGTCGTCATTCGAGCGACGGGGCTAAGTACGCCGCCGACTCGCTCACAAAACCCTTCACCGAGGAGCTGTTCACCGTCCATGTCTCCTCCCGGAACAAGCCCCCAAAGGTCTCTCTCTTCGACGGTAAGTCTGACCCGAAGGACCATTTGGACGTATTCACCGCAAGAATGAGCTTCCAAGACAACTCTGACGCCGCCCAATGCCGAGCTTTCCCGGCCACTCTCATCCGCTTCGGACATGACTGGTTCCGGGGACTCGCGCCACGCTCGATCACAACCTTCGACGAGCTGGCTACCCAATTCCTTGGCTACTTCGTCGGGAATAGATGGCAGAAATGGACCGTCGACCATCTCTTCACAATCAAAAGTGGAGACAAAGAGACATTCAAAGGGTACGTCACCCGCTTCTACAACGCCCTTCTCGAGGTCCCAGAGCATCGGGACGAGACAGTCATTACAGCACTTAGGTCTGGTCTTAGGCACAAGGAATGGTTACACTCCTTTGCATTAGCGCAACCTAAGACCATGGCCGAGGTAAAGGCCTGGACCGAGCGCGAGATACAGCTCAAGTCCGAGGTGAACGCGAATCTCCTGGGGGCTGAACAAACCGACCCAAAGAAAAGGGCGAGGGAAGAGAGAAGGAGACTTGAGCGGTCAAAGCCCTACTCTCCGAAGTTTCAGGAGTACACCCCGTTCAACGTCTCCCAGACGGTACTGCTAGAGGAGTCTAAGGGCGAGGGTTTCTTCAAGCTCCTCCCGATCATGCGCATGGCGGCAAACCGCACCCGGGGCCCTTACTACGGTTTCCGCAGGTCGCAAGGCCACTCCACAGAGAGCTGTAAACAGCTCCGAGACTACATCGAGGAGCTCATCCGTTCGGGATACCTGGCAGCGTACTTGCGGGACAAGCGGCAGGCTGACCGTGAGCAGGAGCAGCGTCCTCCTCCCGGCAAGTTGACAATCGGCCAAATTATGGTCATGTCGGCGGGGGGCACGTCGAGTACCTATAAGGCCCAGCACCCAACACCGGTCGTGGAGGCCAACAAGCATCCGAGGACCAATCGTTTTTTACGGCCTAACAATGCCAGGAAGCTCAAACCCTACCAATAAAAAGAATATCTACTAGCGTGCACTTCTTTTACTAAGGCAATGTAAAACTTTTCTCAAGATCTTTCTGTTTATGTAATAAGAAGGGATCAATAAAACATTGCAAAAAGAAGAGTTTTGTTTATTCAAAAAGGTACTATAGGCTCCTCAGCCGTACATCGAAAAAGAAAAATTACAATAGCGGGGGAAGGGGGTGCAGAGAACATTGCTCGTGGTACTTCGAGGATATTTCCGCCAGCCGAGCCCTCGCGGTTTCAGACCTCTGTCTCTGATGCCGCCCGCGAACGTCGGAATCGAGCCTCAATCGGTAGCACTCAAGGATGAGTGCCACTGAGCGGTCCCACTGACCTGCGGATATCATGCCGAAGCGCCGCAAAGACTTTATCTTACCAACCGCTTCATCCTTAAGCTGTTCGGATAAGGGGTTGTAGAGCCCCGGCAATGCCTTCCAGATGGAGTACACCAACAACCGAAGCAGGGGGAGCGCCGGGGAAGCAGTCGGCCGAAATGATCCCCAATGCGTCCTATCACTAATTGCACCGTGTCCTCGGTGCAGTGCTAATCATAGAGGTACACGTCCTTGAAGTTTACGATGTCGGGGATGGTAAAAGGGAAGTCCTCCATTCTTACGTTTTAGATGTGAAGGAAGGAGTGATCAACGCTCCCTCCGTTTTATAGCCCACAATGCCCCCTTCGTTTTATAGCCCACAACGCCCCAGGAGTCCAACAGTCGCTCGTTTCACCCATAATGGTACCGCCACACGGCAGACATCGAGCCTTTCTCGACGAAATCGAAACGACGCCTCTCCGGCTCTTCGCCTTCCCCACACGTTCACGACACGTGTCACCCGTGACTGTCCCTTTTCCCCATACTCATACCAGGAAGGTCAGACAGAACCTCGCGAATCGACCGGGCGGCTACCTTACTCGGCTATCCCCGGCCGGTAGCTCCCTACCCCACAACGCCAGGGATCGAAGCCCTCGCTAAGAGGCAGCTGAGAGGCTACCCTGCTCGGCTATCCCCGGCTGGTAGTTCCATATCCTACGACGCCAAGGATCGAAGCCCTTACCAAGAGGCAGCCGAGCGGCTAACTTGTTCGGCTATCCCCGGCTGGTAGCTCCCTACCCCCCGACGCCAGGGATCGAAGCCCTCAGCAAGAGGCAGGCGAGCGGCTACCCTGCTTGGCTATCCCCGGCTGGTAGTTCCTACCCCACAACGCCAGGGATCTAAGCCCTCGCCAAGAGGCACCGGGAAGTAAACCTTCTCGGCATGTCCTTAAGGATCAAAGCCCTCGCCAAGAGGCACCGGGCAGCAACCCTGCTCGGCCCATCCTTAGCAGGCCCCTTACGGCCCCTCCCGCACTAAGGATCAAAGCCCTCATCAAGAGGCAACCGGGCTCGCCCTTGCTCGGTTATCCCTGGCTGGTAGCTTCCTACCCCATAATGCCAGGGATCAAAGCCTTCGCCAAGAGGCACCAGGCAGTAACCCTGCTGGGCCCATCCTTAAGGATCCAAGCCCTCGCCAAGAGGCACTGGGCAGTAAACCTGCTCGGCTTGTCCTTAAGGATCAAAACCCTCGCTAAGAGGCACCGGGCAGCAACCCTGCTCGGCCCGTCCTTAGTAGGCCCCTCCTGCGCTAAGGATCAAAGCCCTCATCAAGAGGCAACCGGGCTTGCCCTTCCTCGGTTATCCCTGGCTGGTAGCTCCATACCCCACAACGCCAGGGATCAAAGCCCTCGCCAAGAGGCACCGGGCAGTAACCCTGCTCGTCCCGTCCTTAAGGATCAAAGCCCTCGCCAAGTGGCACCGGGCAGCAACCCTGTTCGGCCCGTCCTTAGCAGGCCCCTTACGGCCTATCCCGCGCTAAGGATCAAAGCCCTTATCAAGAGGCAATCGGGCTCTCCCTTACTCGGTTATCCCTTGCCGGTAGCTCCCTACCCCACAACGCCAGGGATCAAATCCCTCGCCAAGAGGCACCGGGCAGTAACCCTGCTCGGCCCGTCCTTAAGGATCCAAGCCCTCGCCAAGAGGCACCGAGAAGCAACCCTGCTCGGCCCATCCTTAGCAGGCCTATTACGTCCTCTCCTGCGCTAAGGATCGAAACCCTCGCCAAGAGGCAACCGGGCTCGCCCTTGCTCGGCTATCCCCGGCTGGTAATTCACTACCCCATGACGCCAGGGATCAAAACCATCGTCAAGAGGCACCGGGCAGCAACCCTGCTCGGCCCGTCCTTAGCAGGCCCCTTACGGCCCCTCCCGCGCTAAGGATCAAAGCCCTCATAAAGAGGAAACCGGGCTCGCCCTTGCTCGGTTATCCCTGGCGGGTAGCTCCCTACCCCCAACGCCAAGGATTAAAACCCTCGCCAAGAGGTATCGGGCAGCAACCCTGCTCGGCCCGTCCTTATCAAGCCCCTTACGGCCCCTCCCGCACTAAGGAACAAAGCCCTCATCAAGAGGCAACCGGGCTCGCCCTTGCTCGGTTATCCCTGGCGGATAGCTCCCTACCCCCAACGCTAGAGATCAAAGCCCTCGCCAAGAGGCACCAGGCAGTAACCCTGCTCGGCCTGTCCTTAAGGATCAAAACCCTCGCCAAGAGGCAATCGAGCAGCTACCCTGCTCGGTCATCCATCCTTAGCATGCCTCCCAATGCCCTCCCGCTAAGGAACAAAGCCCTCACCAAGAGGCAATTGAGCAGCTACCCTCCTCGGTCATCCATAGATGGTGTTACTACCCACCGGCACTACGGTCCAAGCCCTCGCCAAGAGGCCATCCACGTCTAAGCAATCCCCACCTCGACTTCAGGGCCATGGAGATACCTTCACCGATCTTTGCACACTTGGCAAATGGTCGAATTCAATTCGACGTGCGATCGCTAGACGATGAACCGACCAGACATGAAAGCAGGACCATGCAAATACAAATGCTTTCCACAAACAAAAATAAAATGTGCACGCAAAGGAGCAGCAAAAAGATCTTTATTCAAAAAAGCAGAAGTCTTTACAGGGCATTACCGGCTCCCCGTCCTTACAAAATTCCAAAACAACAAAATAAAATAGGAAGACTAGGGGCTTCAGGCCTCAGGGGGGAAGACCTCAACAAGCCGCGCCTCCATGACGACCACCAGAGCGACATCTTTAGGGTCGGCACCACCGACGGGAACTTCGGCACCGGCAGACGGGGCGACTGACTTGCCCCTCTCACTCCCGCCAAGGGCCACTTTCCCTGCATCATGTCCGAGGGCGATCCCCTGCGCGTCGTCGAGGGGGTACAAGGCCCGGAGCTCGGCGCCGGGGAACTCAGGCATCTGAGACTTGACAGAGTCGAGGGCATCGTGCCAGATGACGCCCCCGGCTTTGGCGAGGTCGGCGTAGAACTGATCCGACTTTTTATATCTCTCCACCTGTAACAACTCCATTTTTAGTGTACAAAAAAAATTGCTTAAAAATTAATGTATACTTGGGGTATTTACATTTGCTGTGACTACTTTAAGTAATTAATTAGCTCTTTAATTATAAGAAGAAGCTTGTAGCTCATTGGTAATACCTTGCACTGCTGAACCAAGCCACCAGAGTTCAAATCCCATACCCCACATTATTTTTAATATTATTTTCTTTTTAAATTTTTAGAAGTTCAAGAGTCAACACATGCTAAAACCATAAAACCCCACTACCCATGAAAAAGTAAATGTGCCAGAGACCATGTGAACCGACGGCACGGATTCCAGCCGCCTGACTCGGCCGGCGGACCGGCCGACTCGAGCCGCCGCCGGCCGAAGTGGCCGATTCGGCCGAGTCCTCAACACAACTTTTATGGCTCTTGGTCTCCCCTGTACACCTGCACACACTAATTACTTAGACCAGTAACAGAGCATTCTTTAAACCCCAATTACTCCACTTTTAATAAATTTTAATATATTTTATTACATTTTTTCAATTAAACTTTTCATCTACCCTAACCCTATAAATACAACCCCTAAACACTACCCCCACACCCCAAAATTCTGAGCAAACTCTCAAGAAATTTCTAGAAGCCCTAGTGTGCAATTGAAGTGAGCAAAGAGGCGAAGCTCCGGCAAATTTTCCGGCGACAACCCTAGGAGATCCCGGCGACGAAACAACGCACCGGCTCTTCCTCCCGATCCCTCTCCCTCTCCTTTTACTCCTAAACACATAAGTCCCACCTTCCCTCTTCTATACTCTTTCTGAAAATACGTATTTCCAAAACCCGATGGAATCGGAGCAAAATCCGATTTCCGATTCAGTTTCTTATTAAACTCTCACTTTTCCTTTAATACAATCTTGTTAAACCACTACATATTGACTATTAAATACTAACTAATCATATTGAACAAGTTCCATATCAAAAGAAATTGCTATTTCTATTCTATCGTATTTTTCATTAAAATATCATATAGTTTCATTTCGACATTAAAACCATCATAATCTTGCTATACCTTTAAGTAGATCACGAGGTAATGACCTACCTCCTCACAACACTTATATGCAATATAGCACAATACCTTTTGGGAACATAGAATACGGAAAACGAAACATTTCAAGTAAATACCATTACTATTAACCGTTTTCTTAATGATTAGTATTTTACACAAATCTTTGCAAAGCGCCGCTACAACCCATTTAGGGAACCCGTTCGGGATGGTGTAGATTATCGCACATCCTCGGGCTTAGTAGTGCGAGATGCAGACCTCCGCAAGGAGCATTCGGTCTCGAGAGATTTAAAATACGACATCTTAAGAAAAATGAGATTTTTAGAAATATAAAATATATATTAAAATTATTTTTACATAATTATATATATGTAACATTAAAATATCTATTTTGAAATAATATAAATATTCCAACTCTTTTCAAAAATCACAAGAATCACTTAAAGTTAAAATACCATGAATTCCATACAAAGTCAATATTAATTAGGTTATTCACTAGAAATATCACAAATATAAAATCTACATTCATTACAACTCTAAAGACGATTAATAAATACTTGGGGTGTATTTTGAAAACTATACAAAAGTATTTTTACATAAAACCCCCTTAAGTTTTATAAATTACCCTAAGGACCCTAGTAAACATAGGTTTAAGCGGGACCGGTCTCTTGAGCCTCAGGGAGCCGGAGATATGGATGCTTGCCTATCTAAGGTAGACAATTAACAAACTGTGTTATCAACACGGTAATCGTCTTTGAAAAAAATACAAATCCCGCCGCCCATGTGCAGCGGTTACCGATAATATCAAAACAATCAGGACTTCAATTTACTTTTCTAATTGTCTGACTCAGATTGAGTATCATTATAATATGATTTGAATATGATTCAAGTACAATCGATAATCTACAATGTAACAATTCAACATGAATCCATTAGTCCATCTATCAATCTATACAACTTGACTGAACCAAACCATGGATATACATCCATTTACATGATTCTCCAGTTACATCCATTTACATGATTCTCCAGTTACATCCGTTTACTGATATCATAGTTTCGGTAAGTCATCCAATTATACAATCTATACAGTTTACAATACAAGACAATACAATACAACTATATAACAAGACATCTCGGGGTTTAAGGGGTAGATTGGTACGGAAGGTGTTAGAAGTGGCACGAGACAGTAAGATTTAATATACCTAACCTGAATCCAGTTGCTGTTATACCGTGGCATAAACGGTTCCTTGTACAAAACTTGCCTCTGGTCTCTGGCATATAGAGACTTCTCTAGTATACACTGGCATCTTTCTGTACCAAACTACAAACAACAGCGTTAACACAATATTATAACAATATATTACAACTTTAAAAGCTATCTTCTTATTCTGTCTATTCTACTTCTCCCTTGTCTTTGGGACTTACCGAGCGATCTGTTCGCTGACGACATTCTCTTTCTTTCTTCTTTGAATGTCGTCAGGTGATCTGGACACGTCAAAGATCGAGCCTAGTGCCGAAGACTTGGACCATTTCGTTGAAGACCCAAAGATTTAGTTCATTGTACACTTTTATTTCAGTACCTTTCCTTTTCTGTTATGCCATTGTTTAGGCATTGCTTTATTTCAGTTGTATTTATATTTCCATGCATTGAACAGAAAGAATGTGAATAAATAAAGTTGTTGTTTTATTATATCTTGTCTCTTCTGCTTTTACTTTTATATTGCTTAGATACGCTTAGCGTATTTACTTCACAATAAATACGTAGCGGCCTCGTCGCGTCCTCTGCCTGTATGCTGGGAAGCGGGGCGTGACTGGTTTTGTTGGTGGCCCATGCAGGTCAGAGCTGTATAGAACCATACTATGCAGTTCTGTTCTGCGTGAACAACCTAACCAATATAACACAAGAACCAGCAACTAAAACATTCTTTACAATTCATGTTCCTTGAATCTTATCATTTCAAATATTTTGAATCTGTCCTAACCCAAAATTTTTCTTCAAGGTTATGGATTCCCCAAACAACACAAGCACCAACTTCAACAACACTCCACCTCCACTACCAATCATACCTACTGTTCCTGCTCTACCCATCGAGAAAACATTTCTGCTTGAGGATATCCGCAGCCTCCTTGAGGGACAGCAGCAGCTCTTGAATCTTCCCGAGACTGAAGCACCTGGGGTAAAGCAATTCAGGGCTTTACACCCCAAACAGTTCTCCGGAAAGGGAAGCCCACTAGAAGACGAAGAATGGGCATAAAGTATAGAGGATGATCTGGCAGCGGCACAAGTGCCAGATATAGCTTGGGTCCGTGTTGTGAAACTACAGCTCACAGACAATGCACCGAACTGGTGGAAGGCAGAAGAAAGTCGTCTTGATCAGCCCATTGAATGGAAGACTTTCCGCGATAGGTTCGACGCGAAGTACTTCCCTGTGACTGCCAGGTTCGACATGGAACAGCAGTTTATTCATCTACAACAAGATTCTATGTGGATTAAGTCGGTAGATGAGTATGATGCTGAGTTTACCATGCTCAGTCGGTAAGATAAGTCTCAAATAATTCTGAATTTGGAAGTATCACATACTACACAGCTAACACAATCCGTTAAAAAGATTTGCGGCACACTTGATACCGACGGACGAGATCAGAGCCCGTCGATTTCAACAAGATTTGGACACAAAAATTCAGGCTGCACTAGCCACAGGGAAATTTCCGACTCATGAAGAGGCTCTGACAGCTGCCCGCAGTTATGAGGCAGTGATAAAGGCGAGGGGCTAACCTCAGTCTGCAGGAGTTAAGCGCCCTGTCAACCAGATGATAAGAGGATCCACGTCCAGGCCACCTTTTGTGCCAAGGAGACCAGGAGTACCGAACCATCAGCCCAGCCCAGTCTTTTGTAACTACTGCAAGAGAAATTGGCATCTGGCGAAAGATTGCCGGCGTGCGAACAACCTTTAGTTAATCTGCGGCTCAGCTGCTCATGATATTGGGTCTTATCCTTATAGACAAAATCTAATTGTTGCACCCAGGCCAGTAAACACTCACCCACAGCGCCCAGCCATCCAAGCACCTGCTCCCAGATTTGCACTACCTGCTCCACCATTTAGAGGACTACAAGCTGCACTACCTCCTCGTCAATTCCATCAAGCTTAAAGGAACGTTCCGAGGAATGCTCCTCAGGCCAGGAGAAATGTCACGCCCCGCTTCCCAGAGTGCGCTAAGATCGGCACGTGACAGAGCCAACCATGCTACCTGTAGCTAGAAAAGATCCCTCCACAGTCACATTACGGCTGTCTAGAGATATCAAGAGCAGTAGAAATAAAACAACTATCTAATACATGTCCATGAGCCAGAATAACGAGTCAAGAAATAAAATGCGGAAGCAATAAATTCAAGTAACAATAATAATCTGGAATGTACGTCCCATAATACGGGCTCACATCAGGAATGAAAATACTGAAAGAAAACTAACTAAACTACTAACAGGTCCTCACTGCTCGGCCTGTTCACTGAAATACTTCTGCTCGGCCTGCGGCAAAGGTAAAGGATCTGGGCCATGCAAAACCCAGACGTCAGTGCGTCATAATATCAATAATAACATAATCAAGGGTAGCAAGACAAGCAGGCACGAGTATGAACAGTAATAAAGGTATAACAGTAACACGAATGTGAACAGTGAAGGGTAAAGTATATGTGACGTGCAGTGAGTAATCTAAACTGGTCTACTGGGTTAACTACTCTCAAGTCTTTGAAATCAATTTAATGAATCATCGATGTAACTCAATAGTATCCCGTGCGTGCCGCTAGGCAGTAAACAGGTAACATGTACAGATGAATGATGTCAGCAGCAGCATCCCGGGGCTGGCCTAGCCCGTAAGACTGATCAGTAAAGGCATCGAACTGTCGAGTTACAAGACAGGTTGCATCATTGATTTCCCCATACCACCAAGTTATATGTTCAAGTCAGGTGATAAACTGGAGCTAAAGCCGACACAGGAACAAGCAGGAACATGTTTGTCTATACAGACAGCAGGATATGTCCATCGAGACAACAGGTCAGGATTGTCGGCATTAGGAACATGATCAGGTAACATATCAAGTAGTGATATATCATGTCATGTCAGGTATTACACAAGTATCAGGTCATGTCAAGTAATGGTGTATCAGGTCAAGTCAAGTAGTGTACAAGTATCAAGTCATGTCAAGTAATGCACAGGTATCAAGCGGAAGCTCATAATAAAACTGTAACAGGTACGGATGAACAACAAAAGCATGAATGCACAAATATTTATCAGGGGTTACCACATTACTATATTGGGTGCACAATATCAAGTATGGAGTACTAATATAACAATAAAATGATATAATGTAACATGGTATGCGAATAGATATGAAATCAATGGTATGGATGCACAGTTATCGATTAGGGTTACATTTATAGTTCCAATACTAATTAGGATGTGCCTTATTAAGCATGAGGTGTTAATGTAACAATATTATGTAATAATGTGATCCGTAGATGCAACTATATGTATATTAAGTGATATGGATCCAAACGGGTATCCGAAAACTATAAAACTTTAATATAGATGCATAATGTGATAAACGGGTAACATTTTATTCATATGGATGCATAATACTATACCTAGCATGTAGCAAGATGATTTATCATGCGACTAGATATGTAAATAATGATATGGATGCACAAGGACGTCGTATAACAGTAAATTAGTAAAATGGTAATGTGGGATGTACAACTAAACAATATGAACTGTTATATTCAATAGTATAATATGTAACAAGATAGGTTTGCATGCGCTAGATGTGAAATAACATGTACGGATGCAGACGGACATCCGAAAACAATGAAACATGAAAAATGATAATGCGGGTTGCATAACTAATCATTATGGGGTGTTATAATTCAAATAGACATAGAATGTAGTAGTATAACATGTAGCAAGATTAACTTGCCTCGACGGATCACGAAACGGATACGTACGGTACGTCCGACGTCGGCAAAACGTCGCAACGCACACACGGCAAACAGGACGGGTCCAAGCAAAGCAAGAGGGTGATCACGTAGGCAAGGTACGTCCTGTGGGTAGTCTGAAACGGCAGCGACGTCACGGCTCCGGCGAACTTTGAAGTTTCAAGATTCAAGAACAAGAAAAAGAAAAAGACAAAGAAAAGAAGAAGAGGAAGAAGAAGAAGAAAGGAGAGGGAAGAGGCTTACTGTGGTTGTGCACTGGGGTTAGGGAGACGAGCTGGTGGTGTCGGCGAGATCAACGGCGGTGAGGTGCGCCGGTGAGGGGATTTTGAGGAGCTAGGGTTAGGTTATGGTTTGGGCTGTTGAAGGTTGGGTTGAGTGCAGGGGTTGGTGTAGGAGGGAGAAGTGCATAGGAGAGGGAGAGGAGAATAGGGTGGTGACGGCGAGGTCGTGGGGATCGCCGACGGTGAGGTGTTCTGTGGGTTTGTGGGTGTGCAGGGGTATAGATATGGACTCGGGAATGGAGGAAAAAGGAGAAGAAGATAGTGAGGAGGAGGAGGAGGCTTGGTTAAGGGTAGAGAGTGATGAGGAGATGAAGTTTTAGGGTTAGGGTTTGATGAGGCAGAGGGAAGTTTGATGGGTTCTCGAGGGTTCTCGGGGTTTAAATAGGAAAAGAGAGGGAGAGAAAGAAGGGAGGTGACGCTAAGGCGTCGGGCGGTGACCACACTCGAGGAGTGTACAGTAACCGCGAGAGGAGAGAGAAAGAAGAGAGAGGAAGAGACTGAGCGGTGAGAGAGAAAGAGATAGAGAGAGAGAGAAGAGAGGAGAGAGAAAGAAAGAGAGAGATGTGAGTGGCTCGGTGGTGGGACCAGAGGAAAGAGAAAGAGAGAGCTGAGGTTGTTATATGGTTTTGATTTTAATTTTTAAAAAGATTTTAGTTAGTTAATGAAATTTAAAAGCTGTCGATTAAATATAAAGATATTAAATTAAATTTGAATTTTGGCAGGATACAAAAATATTTGAAAACAAGCCCGGGTCGGGTCTAAAATTTCAATTTTAAAATACGAAAAATATATGCGATGACCAAAATTAAAAATGAATATCCGGGTAACGAAAATGCATACCCCCAAAAACGGATGCACGTACGTGCGCGTAGCCATCCAAACAAGTCTGTTTCACTGAATGGGACAAGAACAAGATGCGCGGATGCTACCACGGGGTTAGGGGTATCATGCAGGCTATGCAATGTATTTTTAATATATTTTACATGACTTAAAATGTTATATTGTAAACTGCAAATACTAGATAAAATGCGAGTATGCAATGTACAACTAAATGAAAGTGCTCGAGTCCATGTAACAGGTCAGGATACTCATAAACATGAATCAAGACAGGTTTCAAGCAAGCGGGTCGGGTCGGATACTAATACAGATGTCAGATATATTATTTGCACCAAAATCACAGTAAATCAGGAAAATACCACAAATAAAGAAATACGTGAACTGGAATTGGTATAAATGAACTAGGGTATTATATTATACCCAACTACAAAAAGAATTTTGTCCTCGAAATTCCCAAGAACAAGAAAAGATAAACAACCATGAAACTACAAGAATAAGTGGGGAAACTTCTGTCGAATTTCGTCTTCTCGTTCCCAAGTCGATTCTCCATGCGAGCGATTTCCCAAGAAACAAGTACGAGAGGGATAACCTTGTTCTTAAGGACCTTTTCTCTTCGATCAACAATCGACATCGGTCGTTCCTCAAAGGTCAAATCCTCCCTTACAGTCAGCTCCGAATGATTTAGCACGTGTGTTTCATCTCGAACATACTTACGGAGTTAAGATACATGAAACACGTCATGAACATTCGCCAAAGATGATGCTAACGCCAATCGATAAGCTACTTCTCTAACACGTTTCATAATCTCGAAAGGCCCTACGAATCGAGGACTAAGCTTACCTCGACTCCCAAAACGAATCACTCCTCTAGTCAGTGATATCTTCAAGAACACCAGATCACCAACAGCGAACTCTATAGGTCTTCTCGATATATCGGCCCAACTCTTCTGTCGATCTTGTGCTGCCTTCATGTGATTCCGGATAGTATTAACTTTCTCTACGGTTTGCACGATCAAATCAGGTCCCAACAATCTTCGCTCTCCAACATCATCCCAACAAACGGGTGAGCAACACTTGCGACCATACAACGCTTCGAATGAAGCCATCTGAACAGTCGCCTGAAAGCTGTTATTGTAAGAAAACTCCACCAAATGTAGATGATCCTCCTATGAACCCTTGAAGTCTAACATGCAAGCTCTCAACATGTCTTCAAGAGTTTTGATCGTTCTCTCCGACTGGCCATCTGTCTGAGGATAATAAGTTGTGTTAAACTTCCATCGCGTCCCCAAACTTTCCTGTAAACTTCTCCAGAAGTGCGATGAGAATCGGGTGTCACGATCGGAAACGATGCTCACAGGTACTCCATGCAATCTCACAATCTCCTGCATGTACCGTTCTGCTAACGCTTCCGTTGACTGACCAACTTGAAATGGTATGAAATGAGCTGCCTTGGTCAATCGATCAACAATCACCCAAACTGCATTGTTGCCCTTTGGACTCCGCGGTAAAGCTGTCACGAAATCCATGGTTATATGTTCCCACTTCCATTGAAGAATCGGAAGTGGTTGCAATAAACCAGCAACCCTTTGATGTTCAGCCTTAACTTGCTGACACACCAAGCACTTTGCTACAAAGTGGGCAATCTCCCTTTTCATGCCTTCCCACCAGAAATGCTGTCGTAGATCACGGTATATCTTCGTGCCTCCTGGATGTATGGAATACGTTGAACTGTGTGCCTCCTTCATGACTTCTTCACGAATGTCTCCCTTTGGCACACACAAACGGCTACCATATCGCAACGAACTATCTTCATGAATCAACAAGTCCGTTCGAAGTCCTGCTTCAACTTGTTCTCGAAACTTCTGCAATCTTGGGTCATGTGACTGTGTTGCTTTAATATTATCGATCAACGACGACTGTACTTGTAGCTGCATCAACTGTCCCAAAGAATGCGGTAGCACGATCTCCAACTCGAATCTCCGAAAATCTTCGATAAGCTCCTTCTGTGCAGTCAACGTATGAATTGCTGGCAACTGACTAAGCGCATCCGGCACAACATTAACTTTCCCCGGATGGTACTTGAGATCAAGATTGTAGTCAGCCATCAGCTCCAACCATCTACGCTGCCTCATGTTAAGCTCTTTCTACGTGAACACGTACTTAAGGCTTTTGTGATCGGTGAATACTTCAACCCTTTCGCCTAATAAATAGTGTCTCCAAATTTTCAAAGCGAAAATCACAGCTGCTAGCACCAAATCATGAGTTGGGTAATTCTTCTCATAGATCTTTAATTGTCTCGATGCGTAGGCCATAACCTTTCCATGTTGCATCAAAACACACCCCAAACCTTTCCCAGATGCGTCGCTATGAATCATCAATCCTCCGGAACCGTCTGGTACGGTCAAAATAGGAGCGGTTATCAATCTATGCTTCAACGCCTCAAAAGCTGACGCACATCTATCCGTCCATACGAACGGTACTTCCTTCCGCGTAAGCTTGGTCAAAGGCTCAGTCAAACGAGCAAAATTCTCCACGAACCTTCTGTAATAACCGGCAAGTCCAAGAAAAATTCTGATCTCTGCAACGTTCTTCGAAATCGGCCAATCTTGAACTTCTGCAATCTTCTCAGGATCAACGACGATTCCACTTCCGGATACGACATGCCCCAAAAACTTCACTTCTTCAAGCCAAAACTCGCACTTGCTCATCTTTGCATATAATCTTTCTTGTCCTAATGTCTGCAGTGCGATCTTCAAGTGTTCTGCATGCTCTTCAATGCTCCTTGAGTAAAACAGAATATCATTGATAAACACCACAATAAACTGGTCCAAGAACAGTGAGAAGATTCGGTTCATCAAGTCCATAAATATCACCGGTGCATTCGTGACTCCGAATGGCATCACTAAATATTCGTAATGTCCATACCGAGTTCGGAATGCAGTCTTGCAAATATCCTCTGGTTTAACTCGGACCTGATGATATCCGGATCGCAAATCCAGCTTCGAGAATACCCTCGCGCCATAAAGTTGCTCGAATAATTTGCCAATGCGGGGGATCGGGAACTTGTTCTTAATAGTCACCCGGTTTAATTCTCGATAGTCGATGCACATCCTCCTTGTGCCATCTTTCTTCTTGACTAGAAGAACTGGAGCTCCCCAAGGTGAATTGCTGCTGCGAATCCAACCTTCTCAAGTAATTCAGTAACTTGTTTCGTGACTTCTTCCAACTCTACTGGTGTCATTGGATAGTACGCCTTTAAGATTGGCGTTGCACCAGGAACAAGATCGATCGCGAACTCCACATCTCGTTTCGACGGTAATCCCGAGATGTACTCGAACACGTCCATGAAATCTCGAACTACAGCTGACGCTTCCTCCTTATCAACTTCCATCGACGAAAGAACAATGTTTGTCGGCCTAGCCCTAAACTCGACTGGCCCGACAGAACTGCTTCCTCCAGTAAAGATAAACTCCGGATGTCCGGGAATCTGGAAAATCACTTTCTTTGCCCTACAATCAATGTGAGCGTGGATAGTGCCGAGAAAATCCATTCCCAAGACAACTTCATAACTGCCGGTATCGATCACCAAGAAATCTGCGGATAACTCCCGTCCACAAATAACTACAGAACAATCCTTACATTCTCTACTAGCTATGATCTTTCCATTCCCAATGTGTATGTCCCAACAAATAGGCAGGGTCGTGCAAGTAATCGAGTGTGTAGAAATAAACTTGGACGACAAAAAACAATGGGATGCACTAGAATCGAATAACGCTAATGCGGGAAAATCATGAACAAGTAGGATACCTGAAACGACTTCCTCTGAAGCCTTGGCCTCTTCTGCCGTCAGGGTAAAGGCTCGAGCTTGATTGGGTCCCTGAGTCAACTGCTTCTGCCCCTGAAACTGCTTCTGCGGTGGTCTCTTAACATCATCTTTCATACAAAGCTTCGAAGGACAAGCATTGATAGTATGATCCGCCGATCCACAAACTATACAAAGTCCCCGCATCCTTCGACACTCCCTTTGCACATGTCCGGGTAAATGGCAGTAGTCACAAATCACGCTCCTTCTCTGATCAGCAACGACGGGCTTCTTCATCGGTACTACGCCATGTCGGTTCACCGGAATACCTCTGCGTATATATGCTCGGTTCGGTGCAAACGCCGGCTTCTGCACTGCAACTGCTTGCTGCTGCGTACCTCCAGTCTTCTTTGATAGGCTCTGCTGCTCTCGGGCCGCTTTAAATACTTGTGAGAAAGTGGTCAAACCCAGAGATATAATTTGCCTCTGGATGTCCACGTCCAGCTGCGCATGAACCTCCTTGCCCTATCAGCATCATTGGAAACCAAAGGTCCAGCGAATCTGCTGAGCCGTGTCCATTCAGCTGCATGTACATCCACGGTTGCGCCGTTCTGCTTCAAGCTGATGAACTTTTCTTCCATTTCCTCCCGTGCAGTCTGCGGGAAGAACTTCTCTAAGAAACTCCGCGAGAACATTGCCCAACTGATCGGCTTGTGCAGACGGGTCTCTTCCACAAGCCACCATTCATGGGCATAGTCCACCAATTGGATGCGCACGACATCCACTCTCTTATCCTCTGGAATCTGTGCCGCGACGAGCAAATTCTCCGTATCAACCAGCCACTGCTCTGCTGGCAATGACTCCTCCAAACCAGTGAAGACGGACGGACCCAGTCTCTTGAAATCCGCTACGGTACCCACACGCTCAACTGGTCTGGCCGCAACATTGTTCATGGACTACCGGACGATCCATAAACCTTCCGGAAAAGCTTCGGCCTGCTGCTGGTTCAGCCTGATCTGCCGTTTCTGGTCCTCTAGCAAGCCACGAATCACTCCAAGTAAGGCGACGTCATCCATACGCCTCTGGTACGTTTTCAGATTTCTGTCCGCCATGATTCTAAAGCCAAAACATCGAAGAGGATTAGCGAGATTCAATAAACAGGATACAAGAAGCAAGATAGTTATGGATTCAAGGATGGCAAGATGGTAATAAGACAGGACATGCTCCTAGTTACGAGTATTCTGATTCATGTATTGGGTCCAATACCCAACTACAAAAGAATCAAACCCGATTAACCTAAATCATATGGCTCTGATACCAAACAAACCCTGTCACGCCCCGCTTCCCAGAGTGCGCTAAGATCGGAATGTGATAGAGCCAACCATGTTACTTGTGGCTAGGAAAGATCCCTCCACAGTCACATTACGGCTGTCTAGAGATATCAAGAACTGTAGAAATAAAACAACTATCTAATACATGTCCATGAGCCAGAATAATGAGTCAAGAAATAAAATGCGGAAGCAATAAATTCAAGTAACAATAATAATCTGGAATGTACGTCCCATAATACGGGCTCACATCAGGAATGAAAATACTGAAAGAAAACTAGCTAAACTACTAACAGGTCCTCACTGCTCGGCCTGTTCACTGAAATACTCTTGCTCGGCCTGCGGCAAAGGTAAAGGATCTGGGCCATCCAAAACCCAGACGTCAGTGCGTCATAATATCAACAATAACATAATCAACGGCAACAAGACAAGCAGGCATGGGTATGAACAGTAATAAAGGTATAACAGTAACACGAATGTGAACAGTGAAGGGTAAAGTATATGTGTCGTGCAGTGTGTAATCTAAACTGGTCTACTGGGTTAACTACTCTCAAGTCTTTGAAATCAATTTAATGAATCATCGATGTAACTTAATAATATCCTGTGCGTGCTTGGGACCAAGGTTAAGACTCTCAGGATGAATCTGAGACGTGCCTCTAGGCAGTAAATAGGTAACATGTACAGACGAATGATGTCAGCAGCATCATCTCGGAGCTGGCCTAGCCCGTAAGACTGATCAGTAAAGGTATCGAACTGTTGAGTTACAAGTCAGGTTGCATCATTAATTTCCCCATACCCCCAAGTTATATGTTCAAGTCAGGTATTGATAAACTGGAGCTAATGCCGACACAGGAACAGGTTTGTCTATACAGACAGCAGGATATGTCCATCGGGACAACAGGTCAGGATTGTCGGCATTAGAAACAGGATCAGGTAACATATCAAGTAATGATATATCAGGTCATGTCAGGTAGTACACAAGTATCAGGTCATGTCAAGTAATGGTGTATCAGGTCAAGTCAAGTAGTGTACAAGTATCAAGTCATGTCAAGTAATGCACAGGTATCAAGCGGAAGCTCATAATAAAACTGTAACAGGTACGGATGCACAACAAAAGCATGGATGCACAAATATTTATCAGGGGTTACCACATTACTATATAGGGTGCACAATATCAAGTATGGAGTACTAATATAACAATAAAATGACATAATGTAACATGGTATGTGAATAGATATGAAATCAATGGTATGAATGCACAGTTATCGATTAGGGTTACATTTATAGTTCTAATACTAATTAGGATGCACCTTATTAAGCATGAGGTGTTAATGTAACAATATTATGTAATAATGTGATCCGTAGATGCAACTATATGTATATTAAGTGATATAGATGCAAACGGGTATCCGAAAACTGTAAAACTTTAATATAGATGTATAATGTGATAAACGGGTAACATTTTATTCATATAGATGCATAATACTATGTTAGTTATATGTATGCCCTAGAGGCCATTACTATGCATAGGATGTATATTGTAGTGGATGCTGGGACATATATAGGGAGGACTTTCTTGCTCGACATGATAGTATGCTATCTAGTTACTCTTTACCTTAACGTGTACACTGATTGTCTCTCTGTTACATGTTGGTAAAGCCCTTAGGATGTGTACTTGACTACCTGGACTATGATGCGGATCATACTAGTGGGGACATGGTAGTCCATAAGTACATCCTTCAAGGTCCCTAGTCATGGGTGTATCGAGATGGGGCATCGATATACCAGAGTAGACTAGCGTATACCTTCTCGACCCATACAGATGGGCGATGGATGATCCCATATCCATTGGTGTTTGACATCGGAGATGATATACGGATGCTCAGTGGAGACTGGGTACACTGGACGGACTCGCCGAGAACTCCCAGATGGTATTATACCTTATGTCAGATGGCAGTTCTCTGGTGACACTGGTACAGAGTAGTCTGTTGACCCCAGATCGTCATAGAGTCTTGTGTGATTCCCACTGTGCTTTGATTTCCACCTTACCACGTCCAAGAGGGCGTGCAAAACGGTGGTTTTTGGGTCCAGTGGGAGACCATCTCGAGGAGTCGAGTCCGGGTCTCCTAACCCTAGAATTGGTAGGGTTGCTTGCCGCTCTCTAAAGGGTTCCTAGGCACGCTAATGAGGTCTCACAAGGCATCAACCATGCCAATTTCAAATTTTACAAGTGCCGAGAAACCCTAATACGGATTCGTTGACTAGAGTTTAGGCGAAAAGTGAAACTAGTTAACATTTTAACTAAAAGAAAGAGGCTACAACCTTTGTAGATCCGGTTCTCCACTTCCTTAGCTCTACGTAGACGTCCTCTCGCTGTCCATATCGGATCTCGGACTCTAGCATCGGCTTCATCGAAGAAATGGGCGGGCTAGATCGTCGGCTTCGATGCCGAAGATGATCTACGTCGAGGCAATTCAAGATCAAGCTCCAACTTCACCAAGCAATGAAACTTGTGAAGAAAACACCCTATACTACTTGGCAAGAGGTAGAGGATGAAGAAATAGGAGGTGGGTTCACTTTAGAATTGGATTTCTCACTCTTTTACTCAAGGATACCATTAATGGAGTCAAGCTTTCTTCTTGAAGAAGAAGAAGAAGAAGAAGAAGAAGATAGAATATGATAAGTCTTTTTTTAAAAATGAAAATAATATGAATACTTATCATATACTAACTATGGTCAAGTGTAGAGAGTAAACTAGGGTTAGGTGAATGGTTAGGTTAAGAGAAGAAAACAAAAATGGTCAAGGTTTCAACTCTTCATGAAGCTTCATGAAAGAAACAAAGAAAGCTACCATTTCCATTTTCTTTTCCAAAATAAATAATCAAAATCAATAAATGAATAAGTAAACAAAACCCTAACCATTCATATAACCATGGTTTAATCTTTACACAAACTCAAGTTAACATGTATCATCAAACATGATACAATCAAGTGCACACAAAAAATATATCACATATACAATGTGCACATCAAGTGAGAAAATCCTTTTAAAGTGAACCAATACTAGTTAATGCAAAGTAATATATCAAATATATAATTATACATTAAATCATTAAATCAACACTTGATTCAATGATCCGGTCATGTCACACATAACCGACTAGTATACAATGCATCGACTTATCGAATCAATCTTCGATTCGATAACTAGGTTATATTGCATACAACCAATCGAAACATTCATCGCGAGAATGAAATACGGTATCACATACACGCATTATTCTCGGTCCCGCACATATCTCATATGCGCTCCTATTTCATTTCGCTTGAGCCAGGAAACCTCTGTGTAGGACTCTAAAGACTCGTCAATACGCCGGCAGCAGATGATGATCATATCAAGCACCCACAAGCCGCAAGCGGTCTGCTAAACGTAATGGGTCGAGAAACTACTGGTAACACTTACCAGCAAATCTCTGATCAGCCCCAGCCAGAGGACTTCGTAGACAGTGGGAGCAGCGGGAAGGTGTGCAAGCTGCTTAAATCCATTTATGGATTAAAGCAAGCATCGCGGAGTTGGAACATCTGCTTTGACGTCGTTATCAAAGAGTTTGATTTCGTCAAAAACCCAGATGAACCTTGTATTTACAAGAAGGTGGCAGAGAGTACGGTTGTCTTCCTTGTATTGTACGTGGACGACATACTCTTGATAGGAAATGATATTCCTATGCTGCAATCGGTCAAGCTCTTCTTATCACAAAGATTCTCAATGAAAGATCTTGGTGATGCCTCCTGCATATTGGGAATTAGGATCTATAGAGATAGATCCAAACAGATATTGGTATTGTCCCAATCCAGGTACATTGACACCATACTAAAGTGGTTTAGTATGGAAGAATCCAAGCGTGGGAACTTGCCCACGATCTCTGGAGTCACACTTTCCAAAGAAATGTCTCCCAAGACTGATTTGGAGAGAGCTCGCATGCAAGGGATACCCTATGCTTCTAGCTAGTCCAGGTAGTCAAGTACACATCCTAAGGGCTTTACCAACATGTAACAGAGAGACAATCAGTATACACGTTAAGGTAAAGAGTAACCAGATAACATACTATCATGTCGAGCAAGAAAGTCCTCCCTATATATGTCCAAGCATCCACTACATTATACATCCTATGTACAGTAATGGCCTCTAGGGCATACATATAACTAACAATCTCCCACTTGCACTAGGGCCATCTGTAGCAGTGGTTGTAGTATCTCATACTCAACCATCCCATAAAAGTCTCTCTCAGGGAAAAGGCCTTTGTGAGTGGATTCTCCGTGTTGTCCTCTGAGTCTACTCTCCCAACCTCGATCACCCTGGAGATCAACTATCTCCATGATCAGGTGATACTGCCTTAGAATATGTCTGGATCACTGATGGGACGGGCGTTCCTTGGCATAAGCCACAACTCCATTGTCACACAATGGGAGGAACTAAGTTCATCTCATGAACAAATATACATCCAGACTGTCTCTTTGGTAGCATCTTAAGTAGCGATGTATCCAGCCTTTATAGTCTAGTATGCCATGGTATCTAGCTTGGAACTCTTCCAACATACCGTCCCTTTACTGTAGGGTAAAGACAATGCCTGTGACTGACATTCAGTCGTCCGATGCCGTCGACGAAGTGCACCAAGGCGGAACACCGCTGTCGCGAGCACCCGAACGGATACTTTCGGCGACGGGGTTCTCCTACAGTCACTTGGTCGGGGATATGGGGTGTAGCTGTCTATTAAGTTTATCCGGCGAGTATCCGCGTACGCTACGTGATTGCGATGAACTTTTGATCGCATCAAAATTCCGTGGCAACCGATCAAGTGAGACTAAAGTGCTATGTTTATAACATTCAAACAGTTATCTCATAACTACTTGTGAATTCCAATTATTGTATCACCTTTCGGGTAAATAGAAAATGTTAAACTTTCCGATCGAACAATTGAACACCCAAGTTTTCCCGAAACAGCTCAACACATGAAACAAGTTTAAAAACATTCACTTCATGCCTCAGTACCAACGGTCCAGCCGTAGAAGGGTCAAGCCAACGCCTCACATGTGGCACGCCGTACTGCCCCAAACCCGAAGGTTCAAAGGGCAGTTTAAGACGGTCACATAATCGAGTTAAGGTTTGTTGTCTTCTAGAGGGACCATCGCGTTACTTGCACTACTTAGAACGTCATTAAACCACGGAAAGATCCAACACTTGGAAATTTCCCGACAGGGGAAAAATTGGGTATTTATATCCGGTCGAACTTTTTAACATATTCAAAAATTATCCGGAAAACACATAGACAAAATTAGATAATCCGATCGAATCTACGAAGTCCCAACACTACCCCAGAAAACTTAACTGTTGCGTAAATTTTAAAAATTCCCATAAAATACAGCACATAAAGAAACTAATTACTGTGCAAACCACGTGCATTGATTCTGCACTTTGGCCGCGGAACCGCCGCGCAAGCCAGGGTGGGGCCGCGGTTCCGCAGCACTTCTGTCGAATCAATGGCACGTACTTCACGGTAATTCATAATATTCCCTGCTGAATTTTTTAGCAATTTTTAATTCACAAAAATCCAAATTTTCAGAAAATTTCCAGAGAGTGATTTGGAGTTAGGGTTTCGGGTTCGATCGGGTTTCTAACATCGTCTACGCATCGCCTTCGAATCAAGGGTCGTGCGGGTGGGTTTAATTCAATCAGGAAATGACGGGTTGAACTTGACTAGCGCACTATGGTTTGTTGGCCTGCGTCAAGGTCATAGGACGCTAGGGGAAAAATATTATCGGGAATTTCAAGTGTTGAAATTTGCAATGAGATTGCATACCTTCTATGAGATAGTTGGATCCCGATACCCACTGTGAGTAAGAGTTACTCCTGGGAGAGTTTTACACATTACAATTAGCCGATCAAGTAGATGTCTAGAAAGGTGTCAACGAGGTTACGCCTCTGAGAAAATGAGGTTTACATTAATTAGGTTCGTGCGAAAGCACGGGGGACCTCCCTCAAAGTACCGACACTGGCCTGGCTGAAAGATTGGCGAACTTGTAGTGTGTAATTAATCCCGGCTAGTCTTTCCTTTTAGGATTTGAAGGAAGATTTGATAAAAACCAGTGGGAGCCATCCTGATTAGATAAAATAATAACCAATCTGATCTTACAAGAGCATACGCTGAGTGTTTTATTCTCTCTCTCTCCAGGTAGCGACCATGTCACGCCTTAATCAAGATAATAAAACGTATATATTGACCGAACCCGCTTGTTATACTGAGCTGGGGAACGTTGGTCCAGCTCCAACTTATAATTGTTATAAGACAGAGCAGGAAATTAGGGAATACCATATTTCCCATGCCGCCCAAACGAGGAAAGTGCATATGATGCATCATCTTCGGGTGTGTTCGTTACACAGAACTGTTTCTCAATATTCTTTACGTCCTAGGTATGTGATACCAGAACAGGATCCCAGATATGTAATCTGTTACATGGGCTACAGATAGGTAAAGAACTGAGAACGGGTGATAAGTTTCATGAGGCAGAAAACGGGGCAAGTGTTGCAGCCAAGTCTGTTGGTCACTGTCACCCTGTATTTTCAATACATTGATTCTGAACGAATGTTATTAGATACCGAACCTGATATACAAAATCATATCAGTCTCTTTATTAGTAAAGAAATGATAAAATTTTGTATTGTTGGATAATGTTTTGAACATTTCCTATATCAAAAGTTGATCGGTTCAGGCACGTTATCTAAAAGCATTGATGTTCTAAATCAAACTACAGTTTTTAAGTATACAGAACATACACAAGAGGAAGAGTTCAGAAATGAACGAATCCTTCTTGTGGCATTATAGACTAGGTCATATCAATGCGACCCGACTAGCTGAAGTTACATGTAGATGCATATTTAAATCAGTTTGAATTTCCATCTTGTGAAACTTGCCAGTCATGTCACAAAGATACGATGACCACAGCTCTGTTTAATGGAAACAGAGAAAGAGTTAGCGAACTCTTGGGATGATACATGTTGATGTATAAAGGTCCCCTGTCTACACATGCCAAGACCGGTTCTTTGTACTTCATTGCATTCTCTGATGATCTCTCAAGATTCAGACATATGTTCCTGTTGAAACACAAGTCCGAACCTTTTGAGATATTCACAGAATATAAGTTAGAAGTAGAGAACCAAAATACGGGTATAAGTATTATGTCCTTTGATGAGATCAAGGAGGAGAATACTTAGGCACGGAATTCCTGGACTATTCTAAAGGAGAATGAGATTCTCTCTCAGCATTACTCCTCCGTATACACCATAGCACGATGGTATATCGGGGCGGAGCAATAGCACCCTATTTGATATGGTGTGCTCTATGATGAGTACTACTGAGTTTCCTATTTCCTTTTGGGAGTTATGCACTTGAGAAGCTGCATACCTATTGAATAGGGTTCCAATCAAATCAGTTGCCTACCGCTTCATATGTGATATGGAAAGGGAAGAGCCCATATCTTAAGTTAGTTAAGATTTGGGGTTGTCCGGCCTTTGTCTAAAAGCAAAATCCGGACAAGCTCGAGGCAACGTCTGTTATGTAGAACTAGAAATGTTCCAGCTATACAAAATGCAGCTGATAATTTGACAGAACCAAAGGATTCAGTAGATTCCAACGAACCTCAGCCTCTCCGCCGATTTAGTAAGGTTCCTCACCCACCTGAGAGTTACTTCGGTTTCTCTATGACAGTGGGAGCGAGGATTGCATCATGAGATGATGACCTAACTAGTTTCGAGCTGGCCATCAAGAGTAGGGACTCTGTAAGAATGGCTGGATGCTTAGCAATCTGAGATGGAATCCATGTACACCAGCAAAGTATGAACTTTGGCTGCTATATCTGAAGGGTTAAATCCCCATCAGGAGCAAGTATATCTTGAGAAGATTACTTGGTGTAGATGGAAAAGTTGAGACTTTCAAAGCTAGACTTGTTAAAGGTTTTCATCATCGACCAGGCGTGGATAATGATGAAACCTTTTTCCAGTGCCTATGCTTAAGTCCATCCAGATCCTACTTGCTACGGCTACATACCATAACTACGATATCTGGCGGTTGTGTGTCTTGACTGCTTTTCTAAATGATGTTTTAGAAGAGAGCGTCTATAAGTACACGGCCAGAGGGCCTCATAGACAGTGGGAGCAGCGGAAACGTGTGCAAGATGTTTTATAGGATAAAGCAGGCATCGCGGAGTTGGAACGTCTGTTTTTGATGTGGTATTCAAACAGTTTGACATCATCAAAATGGTAGATGAACCTTGTATTTACAAAAAGGTAGTAGGGAGTATGGTGGTGATCCTCATAGAGTACGTGGATGACATACTCCTGATAGGGAAGGAGTTTCCTATGCTACGCTCGGTCAATTTCCGCTTATCACTAGGATTCTCCATATAGGATCAAAGTGATACCTACTAAATCCTGGATTTTGGATCTATGAGATAGATCTAATTGAATGTTAGGATACTCACTAGTTGTAGTGAGATGGTATCAATTGGTCCTGGGGAGAATCACTGGAAGGGTTCCAGGGTGATAAGGATGACTGAAAGTCAGTCACAGGCATTGTCTTTACCCTCAGTAAAGGGACGGTATGTTAGAAGAGTTCCAAGGTAGATACCGTGGCATACTAGACGATAAAGGCTGGATACATCGCTACTTAAGATGCTACCAAAGAGGCTGTCTGGGTGTATATTTGTTCATGAGATGAACTTAGTTCCTCTCATTGTGTGACAATGGAGTTGTGGCTTATGCCAAGGAACGTCCGTCCCATCAGTGATCCAGACATATTCTAAGGCAGTATCACTTGATCATGGAGATGATTGATCTTCAGGGTGATCAAGGTTATGAGAGTAGACTCAGAGGACAACACGGCGGATCCATTCACGAAAGGCCTTTTCCCAGAGAGAGACTTTTATGGGATGGTTGAGTATGAGATACTACAACCACTGCTATCAGATGGCCCTAGTGCAAGTGGGAGATTGTTAGTTATATGTATGCCCTAGAGGCCATTACTATACATAGGATGTATATTGTAGTGGATGCTGGGACATATATAGGGAGGACTTTCTTGCTCGACATGATAGTATGCTATCTAGTTACTCTTTACCTTAACGTGTACACTGATTGTCTCTCTGTTACATGTTGGTAAAGCCCTTAGGATGTGTACTTGACTACCTGGACTATGATGCGGATCATACTAGTGGGGACATGGTAGTCCATAAGTACATCCTTCAAGATCCCTAGTCGTGGGTGTATCGAGACGGGGCATCGATATACCAGAGTAGACTAGCGATACCTTCTCGACCCATACAGATGGGCGATGGATGATCCCATATCCATTGGTGTTTGACATCGGAGATGATATACGGGTGCTCAGTGGAGACTGGGTACACTGTACGGACTCGCCGAGAACTCCCAGATGGTATTATACCTTACGTCAGATGGCAGTTCTCTGGTGACACTGGTACAGAGTAGTCTGTTGACCCGAGATCATCATAGAGTCTTGTGTGATTCCCACTGTGCTTTGATTTCCACCTTACCACGTCCAAGAGGGCATGAAAAACGGTGGTTTTTGGGTACAGTCCCGAATCACATGGAGGCAATGAGCGATAGGAGGGGATTCGTCTCTCCCGGTATAGGGAGTTGATGTTGCGCTGTGTTCGATTGGCTATAACCGGAAATCCCTGGCCAGGGTTGCTGAGATATACTGGTAAGTGTTACCAGTAGTTTCTCGAACTATTATAGACCTCATATCGACACGACTTATCGAGCTATTGGGGTCTGACGTTTACCACCCCTAGGCAAGATATGCGACATATCAAACGACGAGACCGGATTGTACGGTAAGTGTTACTGGTTGGATTCACAGGAGTGTGAGCGGGCTTGCTCGTCGATCTTCTGATCGCTCAATACCCGGGTGGCCGTTACGTTTAGCAGACCGCTTGCGGCTTGTGGGTGTTTGATATGATCATCACCTGCTGCCGGCGTATTGACGAGTCTTTAGAGTCCTACACAGAGGTTTCCTGGCTCAAGCGAAACGAAATAGGAGCGCATATGAGATATGTGCGGGACCGAGAATAATGCGTGTATGTGATACCGTATTTAATTCTCGCGAATTGTATCATTGGTCAGTTATATGTGATATAGCCGGGTTACCGAATCAAGTGTTGATTCGATACATTGATACACTTGATATTAGTCGGTTATATGCGATATGACCGGATCATTAAATCAAGTGTTGATATAATGATTTAATGTATAATTATATATTTGATATATTACTTTACATTAACTAGTATTTGTTCACTTTAAATGGATTGTCTCAATTGAATTGCACATTGTATATGTGATATATTTTTGTGCACTTGTTTGTATCATGTTTGATGATACATGCTAGTTTGGGTGTATGTTTGGTTTAAACCATGGTTGGTAAATGGTTAGGGTTTCACTTGATTTATTTCACTTATTCTTTTATCTATTTATTTTGGTTGAAAAGGAAAAGAAAAACTAAATGGTTGCTTTCATGCTAGAAGGTTCTTGAAGCTTCATGCATCTTTGACTAAAGCAACCATTTTGTCTTCATCTCCTAACCCTAACCATTCAACTAACCTTAGTTTATTCTCTACACCTAACTATGGTTGAAATTATGATAAGTATGATTTTGTTTTCAATTTTAAAAGAACTTATCATATTCTATCTTCTTCTTCTTCTTCTTCTTCAAGAAGAAAAGCTTGCAACCATCAATGGTGACTTGATGAAATGAGTGAGAAATCCAATTCTAAAGTGAACCCACTTCCTATTTCTTCATCCTCTACCACTTGCCAAGTAGTATAGGGTGTTTTCTTCACAAGTTTCTTGACTTGGTGAAGTTGGAGCTTGATCTTGTGTTGCCTCGACATAGATCATCTTCGGCATCGAAGTCGATGACCTAGCTCGCCCATTTCTCCGATGAAGCCGACGCTAGAGCCCGGGATCCGATGATCGCAGCGAGGAGACATCGTCACGGAGCTATGGAGGTGGAGGACCGGATCTACAAAGGTTGTATTTCCGTTTACCCTATAGTAAAGTAGTTTATTAGTTCTTGTTTTGCCTAAACTCTAGTCAACGAATCCGTATTAGGATTTCTCGGCACTTGTAAAATTTGAAATTGGCATGGTTGATGCCTTGTGAGACCCCTTGAGCGTGCCTAGGAACCCTACAGTGGTATCACCCTAGGCGATAATAAATAAATAAGTAAATCAAAACCCTAACCATTAACATAACTATGGTTTAATCATACACACCCAAGTTTGCATGTATCATCAAACATAATACAAACTAGTGCACAAAACTATATCATATATACAATGTGCACATCAAGTGAGAAAATCCATCTTAAGTGAACTAATATTAGTTAATATAAAGTAATATATCAAATATATAATTATACATTAAATCATTAAATCAACACTTGATTTAACGATCCGGTCATATCGCATATAACCGACTAATATCAAGTGTATCAATGTATCGAATCAACACTTGATTCGATAACACGGCTATATCACATATAACCGACCAATGATACAAATCGCGAGAATAGAATACAGTATCATATACTGGTATAATTCTCGGTCCCGCACATATCTCATATGCGCTCCTATTTCGTTTCGCTTGAGCCAGAAAACCTCTGTGTAGGACTCTAAAAACTCGTCAATACGCC
Source organism: Agapanthus africanus (assembly GCA_030015575.1). Lineage (NCBI taxonomy): Eukaryota > Viridiplantae > Streptophyta > Magnoliopsida > Asparagales > Amaryllidaceae > Agapanthus > Agapanthus africanus. Next base: position 17,424,113 of record JASDDO010000014.1, read on the forward strand.
GGCAGCAGGTGATGATCATATCAAGCACCCACAAGCCGCAAGCGGTCTGCTAAACGTAACGGCCACCCGGGTATTGAGCAATCAGAAGATTGACGAGCAAGACCGCTCACACTCCTGTGAATCCAACCAGTAACACTTACCGTACAGTCCGGTCTGATCGTCTGATATGTCGCATATCTCGCCTAGGGGTGGTAAACGTCAGACCCCAGTAGCTCGATAAGTCGTGTCGATATGAGGTCTATAACAGTTCGAGAAACTACTGGTAACACTTACCGGTAAATCTCAGCAACCCTGGCCAGGGATTTCCGGTTATAGCCAATCGAACACAGCGCAACATCAACTCCCTATACCGGGAGAGACGAATCCCCTCCTATCGCTCATTGCCTCCATGTGATTTGGGACTGTACCCAAAAGCCACCGTTTTGCACGCCCTCTTGGACGTGGTAAGGTGGAAATCAAAGCACAGTGGGAATCACACAAGACTCTATGACGATCTCGGGTCAACAGACAAACCTGTACTAGTGTCACCAGAGAACTGCCATCTGACGTAAGGTATAATACCATCTGGGAGTTCTCGGCGAGTCCGTCCAGTGTACCCAGTCTCCACTGAGCACCCGTATATCATCTCGGATGTCAAACATCAATGGATATGGGATCATCCATCGCCCATCTGTATGGGTCGAGAAGGTATACGCTAGTCTACTCTGGTATATCGATGCCCCGTCTCGATACACCCACGACTAGGGACCTTGAAGGATGTACTTATGGACTACCATGTCCCCACTAGTATGATCCGCATCATAGTCCAGGTAGTCAAGTACACATCCTAAGGGCTTTACCAACATGTAATAGAGAGACAATCAGTATACACGTTAAGGTAAAGAGTAACCAGATAGCATACTATCATGTCGAGCAAGAAAGTCCTCCCTATATATGTCCAAGCATCCACTATATTATACATCTTATGTACAGTAATGGCCTCTAGGGCATACATATAACTAACATACTATACCTAGCATGTAGCAAGATGATTTAGCATGCGACTAGATATGTAAATAATGATATGGATGCACAAAGACGTCGTATAACAGTAAATTAGTAAAATGGTAATGTGGGATGTACAACTAAACAATATGAACTGTTATATTCAATAGTATAATATGTAACAAGATAGGTTTGCATGCGCTAGATGTGAAATAACATGTACGGATGCAGACGGACATCCGAAAACAATGAAACATGAAAATTGATAATGTGGGTTGCATAACTAATCATTATGGGGTGTTATAATTCAAATAGATATAGAATGTAGTAGTATAGAATGTAGCAAGATTAACTTGCCTCGACGGATCATGAAACGGATATGTACGGTACGTCTGACGTCGGCAAAACGTCGCAGCGCACGCACGGCACACGGGACGGGTCCAAGCAAAGCAAGAGGGTGATCACGCAGGTAAGGTATGTCCTGTGGGTAGTCTGGAACGGCAGCGACGTCACGGCTCCGGCGAACTCTGAAATTTCAAGATTCAAGAACAAGAAAAAGAAAAAGAAAAGAAAAGAAGAAGAGGAAGAATAAAGGAGAGGGAAGAGGCTTACTGGGGTTGTGCACTGGGGTTAGGGAGATGAGCCGGTGGTGTCGGCGAGATCAACGGAGGTGAGGTGCGCTGGTGAGGGGATTTTGAGGAGCTAGGATTAGGTTAGGGTTTGGGTTGTTGAAGGTTGGGTTGAGTGCAGGGGTTGGTGTAGGAGGAAGAAGTGCAGAGGAGAGGGAGAGGAGAATGGTGTGGTGATGGCGAGGTCGAGGGGATCGCCGGCGGTGAGGTGTTCTGTGGGTTTGTGGGTGTGCAGGGGTGCAGATATGGGCTCGGGAATGGAGGAAGAAGGAGAAGAAGATGGCGAGGAGGAGGAGGAGGCTTGGTTGAGGGTCGAGAGTGATGAGGAGATGAAGTTTTAGGGTTAGGGTTTGAGGAGGCAGAGGGAAGTTTGATGGGTTCTCGAGGGCTCTCGGGGTTTAAATAGGAAAAGAGAGGGAGGGAAAGAAGGGAGGTGATGCTAAGGCGTCGGGCGGTGACCACACTCGAGGAGTGTATAATAACCACGAGAGGAGAGAGGAAGTGAGCATGAGGAGAGAGAGAGACTGAGCGGAGAGAGAGAAAGAGAGAGAGAAAGATAAAGAGAGAGGAAAGAGAAGAAAAGAGAGAGAGGTGAGTGGCTCGGTGGTGGGACCAGAAGAAAGAGAAAGAGAGAGCTGAGGTTGTTATATGGTTTTGATTTTAATTTTTAAAAAGATTTTAGTTAGTTAATGAAATTTAAAAGCTGTCGATTAAATATAAAGATATTTAATTAAATTTGAATTTTGGCGGGATACAAAAATATTTGAAAACAAGCCCGGGTCGGGTCTAAAATTTCAGTTTTAAAATACGAAAAATATATGCGATGACCAAAATTAAAAATGAATGTCTGGGTAACGAAAATGCATACCCCCAAGAACGGATGCACGTACGTGCGCATAGCCATCCAAACAAGTTCGTTTCACTGAACGGGACTAGAACAAGATGCGCGGATGCTACCACGGGGTTAGGGGTATCATGCAGGCTATGCAATGTATTTTTAAAATATTTTACGTGACTTAAAATATTATATTGTAAAATGCAAATGCTAGATAAAATGCGAGTATGCAATGTACAACTAAATGAAAGTGCCCGAGTCCATGTAGCAGGTCAGGATACTCATAAACATGAATCAAGACAGGTTTCAAGTAAGCGGGTCGGGTCGGATACTAATACAGATGTCAGATATATTATTTGCACCCAAATCACGGTAAATCGGGAAAATACCACAAATAAAGAAATACGTGAACCGGAATTGGTATGAATGAACTAGGGTGTTACAAGAATGTACCAAGGCGACAGGCTTTCACGATGACCGTGGAAGAAGCTGAGGCCACTGGCCAAGTTATCACTGGTAAACTTTTCTTCTCAACCTTTATTTCAGTCTTGCTACTTATCTACATACTTTTCCCTATACCTAAGATATATCCCACATATCTTAGGTACAATCTTAGTATCCTCAATACCTGCACTAGCACTGTTCGATACTGGAGCATCTCACTGCTTTATGTCGCAACGGTTTGTCCGAACCCATGCGATTCCAGTCTCACCGCTTGTATCCAGCTGGAATGTCAGTTTAGGAAATGGAGTTCTAAAGGCAACAATGGGATATAGCTTGTGTCCAGTAATCGTCTGCAGCAGAGAATTTTATGCTGACTTCAAAGTGCTGGACATACCGAACTTCGATGTGGTTCTAGGTATGGATTGGATTGGAACTTTTTATGCTACTATCGACTGTCGTCAAAGGAGGGTAGTGTTCGAGATTCCAGACCATCCGGTCTTTTATTTCAAAAGCGGAGACCGTACCCTGGAGCCAAGTACTTACAAAGTGAAGCCAAGGGAAGCAGTAGTTGCAGCAGCTCAAGGAGAGGAAGAATCAAGACCAGATGTGGTTCGAGAGTTTGACGATGTATTTCCTGACGATATATCAGGTTTGCCTCCCGATCGAGCTCTTAAATTCAGCATTGATTTAGTACCAGGAGCACAACCGATGATCAAAGCACCTTATCGATTAAGTCCGGAAGGTTTGAAGGAAGTTCGAACACAGTTGGACGAATTATTGGCGAAAGGATGGATTCGTCCCAGCACTTCAAGTTGGGGATCACCTGTACTAGTTGCGAAGAAGAAGGAAGGTTCATACAGAATGTGCATCGATTATAGAGCCTTGAACGAAGTCACGATAAAGAACAAGTATCCACTCCCGCGCATCGACGATTTATTCGATCAGCTAAGTGGATCTTGTGTTTTCTCTAAATTAGATTTTCGTTCAGGTTATCATCAGGTGAAGGTCAAGAAAGCTGATATTCATAAAACAGCTATCAGAACTCGCTATGAACATTACGAATTTCTAGTGATGCCATTTGGAGTAACCAATGCACCAGCAATATTCATGAACCTAATGAATCAAGTTTTCCGGGAGTACTTAGACAGGTTTGTTGTCATCTTCATCGACGATATCCTGGTGTATTCTAAGAGTCGGAAGGGACATACCGAGCACCTACGAATTCTCCTGGAAACTCTTCGTCAACATCAATTATATGCCAAGTACAGCAAGTGCGAGTTTTGGCTAAATCAAGTTGGTTTTCTTGGACATATCGTATCAGGAGAAGGAATCTCTGTGGATCCAGCGAAAGTTTCAACAGTAAGCGAATGGCCGACACCAAAGTCAGTGAAGGACATTCGGAGTTTCTTGGGTTTAGCTGGATATTACAGAAGGTTCATTGAAGGCTTTTCAAAGATAGCAACACCCCTGACCAAGCTCACACGTAAAGATGAAGAATTTGTGTGGTCAGAAGCATGCGAACAAGCTTTCATAGAACTCAAGTCAAGGTTGACATCAGCGCCTATTTTCGTCATACCGGATCAATCTAGAGGATTCGAAGTGCATCGCGATGCATCCGGCAAGGGATTAGGATGTGTTCTACATCAGTACGGTAAGATTGTGGCTTACTGTAACACCTTAGTTCATTTATACCAGTTCTATTTCGAGTATTTCTTTATTTATGGTATTTTCTTGATTTATTGTGTTTTGGGTGCGAATAGTGTATTTGACATCTGTATTTGCATCCGACCCGACCCGCTTGCCGGAAACCCATCTTGATTCCTGTTTATGGTTTATCCCGGCTTGTTATGTGGATCCGTGCATTTTCAATTTTTTTATATTGCATACTGGCATTTTATCTAGCATCTGCATTTTTTTAATATAACATTTAAAGTCACATAAAATATTTTAAAAAATATCTAGCATGGCCTGCATGATACCCCTAACCCTGTCGTGGCATCCGTGCACCTTGTTCTCGTCCCGTTCGGTGAAACGGATCTGTTTGGATGGCTACGTGCACGTGCGTGCATCATTTCTTGGAGGTATGCATTTTTGTTACCCGGATATCCAATTTGGGTTTTGGTTTACACGTATATTTTTCGTATTTTAAAACTGGATTTTTAGACCCGACCAGGGTGTGTTTTGGACTATTTTTGTATTAACCAAAATATCCAATGTTTTATTAATATAATATTTTTTTTATATTAAACAGTTATACTAAGATTTGTAACGAAAATATAAAATTTATAACTAAAAAATTTTGAAAAATTTTTTATAATCAAATCTAAACCTAACTCATCTCTGTCACTCTCTCTCTTCTTTTTTATTTTACTATTTCTTTTAAATATTTTTTTAACCTACTCTCACCTCCCCATGCGCGTCTCTCTCTTTTCCTTTCTCTCTCCTCTCGAACGCTTTCTCGCTCCTTTCGCGTTCACTGTTCCTTCTCGAATCCGCTCACCTCCTTCTACGCTACTATCACCTCCCTCTTTCTTTCCTTCTTCTTCGTTTCTTTTCTTTTATAAACCCCGCGACCCTCTACGCTACTGTCACCTCCCTCTTTCTTTCCTTCTTCTTCGTTTCTTTTCTTTTATAAACCCCGCGACGAGAACCCACAAACTCTAACCCTAAACCTAGCCGCCTCACCTCATCGTCGACCCCTCGGCGACCTCTCCTCCATCTCCTCCACTCTTCTTCCTCTCCATCCTCGAGCTCCAAACCCTGCAAACCCATACCCGACTACCCAAGCGACCCATCACCTCCGTTTTCCCGACCCCATGCCATCGACCTCGACCACCCCTCACCTTCGTCAACACCCTCGTATCCACGCCCTCTTCCTCACCACCACCTACTTTCTTGAGCTCCCCCACTGCAAACCCTAGAATCCCCTGCATGCCCAAACCGACCCAAGAAACCCTCACGCCGACCCCATCGCTGACGTTGCCTCATCGTCACCCCCTCGTATATGACCCAGAGCCACAACCAGAACACCAAACCCCAGTGCAACCCTTCTTCTTGCTCTTCTTCTTCTTTCTTCTTCTTCTTTTCATTTCTTTTCTTGATCCATATTTTCCGGTCACCGCTGGAGCCGTGCTCGACGCCGACGATCCAGACAATCCAGTGAATGTCCCTTGCCTGCGTGATTACCCTCCTGCCTTGCCTGGACCCGTCCCACGTGCCGTGTGTGCGTTGCGAAGATTACCCAACGCTGGACGTGCCGTGTGCACCCGTCATGTGTTCCGCTCAGGCAAGTTCATCTTGCTACATGCTATACTATATATATTATGCATCCATATGAATAAAATGTTACATGTTTATTACATTATGCATCCATATTAAAGTTTTACTGTTTTCGGATACCCGTATGCATCTGTATCATTTATTATATATATAGGTGCATCTATATATCACATTAATTTATATTACTGCTACATTAGTGCCCCATGTTTGATAATGTGCATCCTACCTAGTATTGGAGCTGTAAATGTAACCCCTGATAGTTATTTATGCATCCATGTTTTATTGTGTATCCATACCATTAATTCTGCATACCCAATTGCATGCCATATTACATTAACTCATATCATTATTACATTAGTTCCCCATGCTTGATAATGTGCATTCTACATAGTCCTAGAGCTATAGTTGTAACCCCTGCTAGATAATTGTGCATCTTGTAACCCCTGATAGATAATTGAGCATCCATGTTTTATTGTGTACCCATACCATTAATTCTTTATATCTAGTTGCATGTCGTGTCTTATTAATTCATATTATTGTTATATTAGCACCACATACTTGATAATGTGCATCCTATATAGTCATGGAGCTGTAGTTGTAACCCCTGATAGATAATTGAGCATCCATGCTTTATTGTGTATCCATACCATTAATTCTGCATATCTAGTTGCATGCCAGATTATATTAATTTATATTATTGTTATATCAGTATCCCATACTTGATAATGTGCATCCTACATAGTCATGATGTAACCCCTGATAAATATTTGTGCATCCATGCTTTTATCGTGCATCCGTACTTGCTACAGTTTTATTTTGAGCATCAGCTTGATAACTGTGCACTACCTGTCATAACATGATATACCACGACTTAACCTGTTACCTGATCTTGTTACTAATGCCGACAATCCTGACATGTTGTCCTGACGGACGTATCCTGTTGTCTACATAGACAAACCTGTACATGCTTGATCCTGTGTTGGCATTAGCTCCAGATTTATCAATACCTGACTTGATCAATGATGAAATCAATGATAAAACCTGACTTGTAACTCAACAGTTTGATGCTTATACTGATCAGTTTTATGGGCTAGGCCAGCCCCGGGATGCTGCTGCTGACATCATTCATCTGTACATGTTTCATGTTTAATGCTTAGCGGCATGTCTCGGTTTCAGCCCGAGAATCTGGACCGTGGTCCCGGGCACGCACGGGATACTATTGAGTTACACCGACGATTCATTAAATTGATTTCAAAGATTTGAGAATAGTTAACCCAGTAGTTTAGTTCAGATTACTCACCACACGTCACATGTGCTTATACTCTTCACTGTTCTTTATTCCTGTTACTGTTATACTTGTATTACTGTTCATACTCATGCCTGCATGTCTTGCTACCCCCTGATTATATTATTGTTGATATTATGACGCACTGACGTCTGGGTTTTGCATAGCCCGGATCCTCTACCTTTACCGCAGGCTGATCAGGAGTATTTCTGGCGTCAGGCCGAGCAGTGAAGATCCTGTTAGTATTTTTTTAGTTTAGTTTTATTTCCGTACTTTCATTTCCTGATGTGAACTCGTATTTGGGGCGTACTTTCCAGATTGTTATTATTACTTGGATTTATTGCTTCCGCATATTATTTCTTGACTCGTTTATTCTGGCATATGGACATGTACTAGATAGTTTACTATATTTTCATGTTCTTGATATCTTCTAGACAGCCGTAATGTGACTGTGGAGGGATGTTTTCTAGCCACAGGTAGCATGGTTGGCTCTGTCACGTACCGATTTTAGCGCACTCTGGGAAGCGGGGCGTGACAGGGTTTGTTTGGTATCAGAGACATAGGATTTAGGTTAATCGGGTTGATTCTTTTGTAGTTGGGTATTAGACCCAATACACGAATCAGAAAACTCGTAATTAGGAACATGTCCTGCCACATTGTTATCCTGATTCTTGAATCATATCTTTCTCTTGACCCCTGTCTTGGCGATATGCAAACAATTTTGCATCTCGACTTGAAACTTTTGGTTCCCTATTGTTTCTCTCTATTCTGATACTAGGATTTGGGCGACTTGAACGAAGTTATGTGATTGTAACTATGAACTGCAGCATGGTTACAATGCGGTACTCTATTTAAGTAACTTGGAGTCTTAGTCTTGATTCACTTCCTTGTTTCATGGTCGTTATATTGCTTCTCTTGCTTTCCAGTTCATGTTTTATCACAAGCTTGAATCCTGTTTACCGTGCTTAATCTTCTTCAGTATCTTGGCTTCAGATAAAGCCGTTTCAGGTATCCTACTCGTTCATGATTTTCCCGCATTAGCATTATTCGATTCTGGTGCATCCCTTTGTTTGATGTTGTCTTGGGAATGAACTTTCTCGGCACTTTCCACGCTCACATTGATTGTAGGGCAAAGAAAGTGTTTTTCCGGATTCCCAGACATCCGGAGTTTGTTTTTGCTGGAGGTAGCAGTTCTGTCGGGCCAGTCGAGTTTAGGGCTAGGCCGACAGGCGCCGTTTTCTCGTCAATAGAAGTTGATAAGGAGGAAGCGCCAGCTGTAGTTCAAGAGTTTTTGGACGTGTTCGAGGACATCTCGGGTTTACCGCCAAAACGAGATATGGAATTCGTGATCGACCTTGTTCCTGGAGCAGCGCCAATCCCAAAGGCGTATTATCCAATGGCACCAGTGGAGTTAGAAGAAGTAAAGAAGCAGGTTACCGAATTGCTAGAGAAAGGTTAGATTCGCAGCAGTAATTCATCCTGGGGAGCTCCAGTCCTTCTAGTCAAGAAGAAAGATGGCACAAGGAGGATGTGCATCGATTATCGAGAATTAAACCGGGTGACTATTAAGAACAAGTACACGATCCCTCGCATTGGCGAATTTTTCGAGCAACTTAGTGGCGCGAGGGTATTCTCGAAGCTGGATTTGCGGTCCGGATATCATCAGGTCCGAATTAAATCAGAGGATATTTGCAAGACTGCGTTCCGAACTCGATATGGACATTACGAGTATTTAGTGATGCCATTCGGAGTCACGAATGCACCGGCGATATTTATGGACTTGATGAACCGAATCTTTTCACCATTCTTGGACCAGTTTATTATGGTGTTTATCGATGATATTCTGGTCTACTCGAGGAGCCTAGAAGAGCATGCTGAACACTTGAAAATCGCACTACAGACATTGAGGTAAGAAAGATTATATGCAAAGATGAGCAAGTGCGAGTTTTAGCTTGAAGAAGTGAAGTTTTTGGGGCACGTCGTATCCGGAGATGGAATCGCTGTTGATCCCGAGAAGATTGCAGTCGTTCAGGTTTGGCCGATTTCGAAGAATGTAGCAGAGATCAGAAGTTTTCTGGGACTTGCAGGCTATTACAGAAGGTTCGTAGAGAATTTTGCTCGTTTAGCTGAGCCTTTGACCAAGCTTACACGAAAGGAGGTACCGGTCGTATGGACAGATAGTTGTGCGTCATCTTTTGAGGTGTTGAAGCAAAGGGTGATAACCGCTCCTATTTTGACCGTACCAGACGGTTCCGGAGGATTGGTGATTCATAGAGACACATCTGGGAAAGGTTTGGGATGTGTTCTGATGCAGCATGGGAAGGTTATAGCGTACGCATCGAGACAGTTGAAGACCCATGAGAAGAATTACCCAACTCATGATTTGGAGCTTGCAGCAGTGATTTTCGCTTTGAAGATTTGGAGACACTACTTATTGGGCGAAAGGGTCGAAGTATTCACCGATCACAAAAGCCTGAAGTACGTGTTCACACAGAAAGAGCTTAACATGAGACAACTTAGATGGTTGGAGCTGATGGTTGGCTATGATCTTGATCTGAAGTACCATCCGGGGAAAGTTAATGTAATGCCGGATGCGCTTAGTCGGTTGCCAGCAATTCGGATGTTGACTGCACAGAAGGAGCTTATCAAAGATTTTCGGAGATTCGAGATGGAGATTGTGCTACCGCATTCTTCGGGACAGTTGATGCAGCTGCAAGTACAGTCGTCGTTGATCGAGAATATTAAAGCAGCGCGGTCGCAGGACTTAAGATTGCAAAAGTTTCGAGAACAGGTTGAAGCAGGACTTCGAACGGACTTGTAATTCATAAGGATAGTTCGTTGCGATATGGTAGCCGTTTTTGTGCACCGAAAGGAGACATTCGTGAAGAAGTTATGTAAGAGGCGCACAGTTCTGCATATTCCGTACATCCAAGAGGCACGAAGATGTACCGTGATCTACGACAGCATTTCTGGTGGGAAGGCATGAAAATGGAGATTGCTCTCTTTGTAGCGAAGTGCTTGGTGTGTCAGCAAGTTAAGGCTGAACATCAAAGGGTAGCTAGTTTATTGCAACCAGTTCCGATTCCTCAATGGAAGTGAGAACATATAACCATAGATTTCGTGACAGCTTTACCGCGGAGTCCAAAGGGCAACAATGCAATTTGGTTGATCGTTGATCGATTGACCAAGGCAGCTCATTTCATACCATTTCGAGTTGGTCAGTCAACGGAATCGTTAGCAGTGCGGTACATGCAGGAGATTGTGAGATTGCATGGTGTACCTGTAAGCATCGTTTCCGATCGTGATACCCGATTCTTATCGTACTTCTGGAGGAGTTTACAGGAAAGTTTGGGACCCGATTGAAGTTTAGGACTGCTTATCATCCTCAGACAGATGGCCAGTCGGAAAGAACGATCCAAACTCTTGAAGACATGTTGAGAGCTTGCATGTTGGACTTCAAGGGTTCATGGGAGGATCATCTACATTTTGTGGAGTTTTCTTACAATAACAGCTTCAGGCGACTATTCAGATGGCTCCATTCAAAGCGTTATATGGTCGCAAGTGTCGTTCACCCGTTTGTTGGGACGATATTGGAGAACGAAAATTGTTGGGACCGGATTTGATCGTGCAAATAGTAGAGAAAGTTAATACTATCCGGAATCACATGAAGGAAGCACAGGATCGGCAGAAGAGTTGGGCCGATATATCGAGAAGACCTCTAGAGTTCGCTGTTGGTGATCTTGTGTTCTTGAAGATATCACCGACTAGAGGAGTAATTCGTTTTGGGAGTCGAGGCAAGCTTGGTCCTCGATTCGTGGGGCCTTTCGAGATTATGGAGCGTGTTGGAGAAGTGGCTTATCGATTGGCTTTACCACCATCTTTGGCGAATGTTCATGACGTGTTTCATGTATCTCAACTCCATAAGTATGTTCGAGATGAAACACGGGTGCTAAATCAATCGAAGCTGACTGTAAGGGAGGATTTGACCTTTGAGGAACGACCGATGTCGATCATTGATCGAAGAGAAAAGGTCCTTAAGAACAAGATTATCCCTCTCGTACTTGTTTCATAGGGGAATCGCTCGCACAGAGAATCGACTTGGGAATGAGAAGACGAGATTCGACAGAAATTTCCAGATTTCTTCTTGTAGTTTCATGGTTGTTTATCTTTTCTTATTTTGGGAATTTCGAGGACGAAATTCTTTTTGTAATTGAGTAAAATGTAACACTCTAGTTCATTTATACCAGTTCTATTTCGAGTATTTCTTTATTTATGGTGTTTTCTTGATTTATTGTGTTTTGGGTGCGAATAGTATATTTGACATCTGTATTTGCATCCGACCCGACAGCTTGCTGGAAACCCGTCTTGATTCCTGTTTATGGTTTATCCCGGCTTGTTATGTGGATCTGTGCATTTTCATTTTTTTTATATATATTGCATACTGGCATTTTATCTAGCATCTGCATTTTTTTAATATAACATTTAAAGTTACATAAAATATTTTAAAAAATATGTAGCATGGCCTGCATGATACCCCTAACCCTGTCGTGGTATCCGCGCACCTTGTTCTCGTCCCGTTTGGTGTAATGGATCTGTTTGGATGGTTACGTGCACGTGCGTGCATCCGTTCTTGGAGGTATGCATTTTTGTTACCCGGATATCCAATTTTGGTTTTGGTTGACACGTATATTTTCCGTATTTTAAAACTGGATTTTTAGACCCGACCAGGGCGTGTTTTGGACTATTTTTGTATTAACCAAAATATCCAATATTTTATTAATATAATATTTTTTTATATTAAACAGTTATACTAAGATTTGTAACGAAAATATAAAATTTATAACTAAAAAATTTTTAAAAGATTTTTATAATCAAATCTAAACTTAACGCATCTCTGTCACTCTCTCTCTTCTTTTTTATTTTACTATTTCTTTTAAATATTTTTTTAACCTACTCTCACCTCCCCATGCACGTCTCTCTCTCTCTTTCTCTCTCTCTTCCTTTCTCTCTCCTCTTGAACGCTTTCTCATTCCTCTCGCGTTCACTGTTCCTTCTCGAATCCGCTCACCTCCCTCTACGCTACTGTCACCTCCCTCTTTCTTTCCTTCTTCTTTGTTTCTTTTCTTTTATAAACCCCGCGATGAGAACCCATAAACTCTAACCCTAAACCTAGCCACCTCACCTCGTCGTCGACCCCTCGGCGACCTCTCCTCCATCTCATCCACTCTTCTTCCTCTCCATCCCCGAGCTCCAAACCCTGCAAACCCATACTCGACCACCCAAGCGACTCGTCACCTCCGTTTTCCCGACCTTACGCCGTCGACCACACCTCACCCTCGTCAACACCCTCGTATCCATGCCCTCTTCCTCACCACCACCTACCCTCTCGAGCTCCCCCACTCCAAACCCTAGAATCCCCTGCACGCCCAAACCGACCCAAGAAACCCTCACGCCGGCGACCCCATCGCTGGCGTTGCTTCGTCGTCACCCCCTCGTATATCACCCAGAGCCACAACCAGAACACCAAACCCCAGTGCAACCCTTCTTCTTCTTTCTTCCTCTTCTTTTCATTTCTTTTCTTGATCCGTATTTTTCGGTAACCGCCGGAGCCGTGCTAGACGCCGACGATCCAGGCGATCCAGTGAACGTCCCTTGCCTGAGTGATTACCCTCTTGCCTTGCCTGGACCCATCCCGCGTACTGTGTGTGCGTTGCAACGATTACCCGACGTCTGACGTGCCGTACGCACCCGTCGTGTGTTCCGCTCAGGCAAGTTCATCTTAGTACATGCTATACTATATATATTATGCATCCATATGAATAAAATGTTACATGTTTATTACATTATGCATCCATATTAAAGTTTTACTGTTTTCGGATACCCGTATGCATCTATATCATTTATTATATATATGGCTGCATTTACATATCACATTAATTCATATTACTGCTACATTAGTACCCCATGTTTGATAACGTGCATCCTACTTAGTCTTGGAACCCTGATAGTTATTTATGCATCCATGTTTTATTGTGTATCCATACCATTAATTCTGCATACCTAGTTGCATGCCATATAACATTAACTCATATCATTATTACATTAGTTCCCCATGCTTGATGATGTGCATCCTACATAGTCCTAGAGCTATAGTTGTAACCCCTGCTAGATGATTGTGCATCTTGTAACCCCTGATAGATAATTGAGCATCCATGTTTTATTGTGTACCCATACCATTAATTCTTTATATCTAGTTGCATGCCGTGTCGTATTAATTCATATTATTGTTATATTAGCACCCCATACTTGATAATGTGCATCCTACATAGTCATGGAGATGTAGTTGTAACCCCTGATAGATAATTGAGCATCCATGCTTTATTGTGTATCCATACCATTAATTCTGCATATCTAGTTGCATGCCAGATTATATTAATTCATATTATTGTTATATTAGTATCCCATACTTGATAATATGCATCCTACATAGTCATGATGTAACCCCTGATAAATATTTGTGCATCCATGCTTTTATCGTGCATCCGTACTTGCTATATTTTTATTTTGAGCATCCGCTTGATACCTGTGCACTGCATGTCATAACCTGATATACCACGACTTGACCTATTACCTGATCTTGTTACTAATGCCGACAATCCTGACATGTTGTCCTGACGGACGTATCTTGTTGTCTACATAGACAAACATGTACCTGCTTGATCCTGTATTGGCATTAGCTCCAGATTTATCAATATCTGACTTGAACACATAACTTGGGGGTAAGGGGAAATTAATGATGAAACCTGACTTGTAACTCAACAGTTCGACGCTTATACTGATCAGTTTTACGGGCTAGGCCAGCCCCGGGATGCTGCTGCTGACATCATTCATCTGTACATGTTTCTTGTTTAATGCTTAGCGGCATGTCTCGGTTTCAGCCCGAGAATCTGGACCGTAGTCCCGGGCACGCACGGGATACTATTGAGTTACACCGACGATTCATTAAATTGATTTCAAAGACTTGAGAATAGTTAACCCAGTAGTTTAGTTCAGATTACTCACCACACATCACATGTGCTTATACTCTTCACTGTTCCTTATTCGTGTTACTGTTATACTTTTATTACTGTTCATACTCATGTCTGCATGTCTTGCTACCCTCTGATTATATTATTGTTGATATTATGATGTACTGACGTCTGGGTTTTGCATGGCCCAGATCCTCTACCTTTGCCGCAGGCTGATCAGGAGTATTTCTGGCGTCAGGCCGAGCAGTGAAGATCCTGTTAGTATTTTTTTAGTTTAGTTTTATTTCCGCACTTTCATTTCCTGATGTGAGCCCATATTTGGGGCGTACTTTCTAGATTGTTATTGTTACTTGGATTTATTGCTTCCGCGTATTATTTCTTGACTCGTTTATTCTGGCATATGGGCATGTACTAGATAGTTTACTATATTTTCCTGTTCTTGATATCTTCTAGACAGCCGTAATGTGACTGTGGAGGGATGTTTCCTAACCACAGGTAACATGGTTGGCTCTGTCAAGTGCCGATCTTAGCGCACTCTGGGAAGCGGAGCGTGACACTTATGCTTCAAGACAGCTGAAGATTCATGAGCGCAATTATCCGACGCATGATCTAGAGTTGGCAGCCGTCATCTTTGCTCTCAAGATTTGGCGCCATTATCTACTTGGTGAACGAGTGAACATATACACAGATCATAAGAGCCTGAAATACATGTTTACTCAGAAGGAGTTGAATATGCGACAGAGAAGATGGTTAGAACTCATGGCGGACTTTGACATCAACCTGCAATATCACCCAGGGAAAGTGAATGTGGTTCCAGATGCTCTTAGTCGCCAACCATTAGCAATGCATCTCACCGCTCAGTGGAAGCTTCAACAAGACTTGCATCAGATGGAGATTGAAGTAGTCATGCCAGGTAACGCTTCAAGTTTGATGAATTTACAAGTTCAATCAACCATTGTCAATCAGATCAAAGCAGCTCAAGAAAGTGATGCTAAGTTGCAAAAGATCAGAGAACAAGTGGAGAATGGACTCAGAACAGACTTCATCATCCATGAAGACAGATCTTTGAGATACGGCAGCAGATTATGTGTACCAAAAGGTCCTGTTTGGGAAGTGTTAATGAAAGAAGCTCACAGCTCTCCCTACTCAGTACATCTTGGAGGTACAAAGATGTACAAAGATCTATGTCAGAATTATTGGTGGAATGGAATGAAGCGTGAAGTAGCCAGAAGCGTCGCAAAATGCTTGGTATGTCAGCAAGTAAAGGCTGAACATCACAGGACTGCTAGATTACTTCAACCGTTACCAATCCTAGAATGGAAGTGGCAACACATCATGATAGATTTTGTGACTGCTCTTCCTCACAGCATAAAGGGTAACGATGCTGCATGGGTCATTGTGGATCAACTCACAAAGTCGGCTCACTTCATCCCATTTCGAGTTGGCCAATCAACTGAGACATTAGTAAAGAAGTACATGGAGGTAATAATCTACTTAAGATTTAAACTCTTCATAATGTACTATCTCTATTTCCCGCCAAAAATTTCTGCGCAAAAGAGCCTAAGCTATCAAATGGCAGCGATACGCTTAAGACAATGCGAACCAGTATTTTCCGGGCTATATTTTGACAACCTCCCGAATGAGAAACAGCTAAATTTTGACGGTATCGAAAGTGTCTCGAAAAATCCTTCGATTTGATATATTATGGGCCTCATAATTCATCCGGGATCAAAAGTTATGAGGCATCACGTGCCTACACGTGATCGGGGGTCACGTGCCGACACGTGATGGTTTCCAGAGGACTCTGAAACAATAAGAATTAAATTCTGATCAAAAGGGGTCACGTGCCCACACGTGATGGGCCTTTAAACCCTCTGAAAGGAATTAAAAGTATAATAAAACAGCAAGGAAAACCCCAATGGGGCATCACGTGCCCACATGTGACCAAGGGTCACGTGCTGACACGTGATAATTCCTGAGTTCTTTAAAACAACAGAATTAAATTCTGGTTAAAAACTTAAACAGTGAGGTCACGTTCCCACACGTGATAGGCATTTAAACCTTCTGAACTAATAGAATTAAATTCTAAATTAAGGGAAATCAAAAACCCTAATATTTCCTTAGATCTTTCCTAACAAAAAGATTGCGCTCTGTAAAGTAAAGCACCGTTGGATTAAAAATCCAATGGTGATTAAAAATCACCAATTTATAGAAAGATTCTATACAAGAAAAGATTTCCCTGAAATTTGCCAGTAATAACAGATAAAAGATCTTTTGAATTAAAAATCCAATGGTGAATAAAATTCACTGAGTGATCTAAAAGATCATATTGGTTACAAAATCAATTAAAATCTTTCAATGAAAGATTGACTAAACAAATTGATTCTTTTCTTTCTCCTATAAATTGGAGCCAAGAAGAGAAGATGAGAGACCTTTTTTTGGGAGATATATAACAGAGAGAAAAAATAGAGGAGAATTTAATTCTCAAGAGAGAAAAGAAGATTTCTTCAGAAGAGAAAAGAAACCCTAGGTGAGAAAGGGGAAAGATATCTAAGCTCCATAAAATAAAAGAGAATTTAATTCTCAAACTAATAGTTTAACTCTTCTAAATAAGAACTTAGTTCTTCCTTTGGTTGAAGATCTGCAGAAGCAGATCTCCCCACAAGTTGAGAATTTAATTCTCATTGGGGAGATTCTGCCATGCAGATCCAAAAGTTAAAGGGAGAATTGAGTATAAAGAATTTAATTCCCCCAAATTCATAGGAATTCAATTCCTCCAAATGAAATTAGGGTTTAACCCTACATAAGAATTTAATTCTTCCATATACATAGGAATTTAATTCCTCCAAAACAGAATTAGGGTTTAACCCTACAGAGAATTTAATTCTTAAAACAAGAGACTTGAAACTCTCCATGCATATAAAGAACTTGGTCACGTGGTAACACGTGACCCTTCTCCTCAATGAGTAAAAAAGAAAGAACAAGACTAGGTCGCGTGCCTCCACGTGACCCCTAAAACAGATCCCTTAAAATGAGAAAGAAAAACTTGGAGGCAATGCCTCACGTGCTCCCACGTGACCCCTAAAACAGACTCCTCAAAATAAGAAAGAACAAGTCTGGAGGAAATGCCTCACATGCTCACACATGACCCTTAAAACTAAAGGGAATAAAAGCCAAAGGCAATACCGATTCATGGCGCCCTCACGTGTCCCCACGTGACCCCTAATAAACACTTTGATAAATCAATGCATGGGTACCCATCACGTGCCCACACGTGATGACCGTGAAGACTTAAGTGTTTAACACTTATTTGAATATTCTGAGAATAAAATAAAGGAAGTCTGGCCCTATCTTCAGATGCCTCATGGGACCCCACGTGACCAATTCAAGTTTAGTGTTTAACACTACTTTAAGCAGCACATCACGTAGGGGCACGTGATAGCCAAATACCCTCTAGTGTTTAATATTACTTTAAAGCTAATCTTAGCCCAAATTGGCTATGTTTTTCCAGAGGCAAATCTCCTCTTTAAATGAACCTTGAAAATCCAGAGCCATAATGAATGGTTAGTGCTCAACCAAAGACAAAAAGTTGTCAGAGCCTCCAAACCACTGTTTAGCATTGCTGAATAATGAGGGGGTTGAACCCAGACAAATGTTTAACAGTTCAACAAAGGGTCAACATTTCAAACTTAATTGGACTTAGCCCAAATTGGACATAAGTCCTTAATTCAGATTTAACTGAGCAATATGCTCATAATCTAATTAATTGATCTTAGTTCCAAATTGGACTACAGATCTCCCAATCAACTTTGGTTCAAGCGTACATCTCTTCACTCCTTTGATATTTGTCGTTGTAATCCTTCAACGTCTTCAAAGAGGTGACGGGTCTCAATAACCAATCATTCCATGGGCTGTGGGGTCCCTTTAAACCCACGGACTAAGATGTCCTTAACCTCAGACTGTGGGGTCCCTTTAAACCCACGGACTATGATGTCTTTAACCTTGGACCGTAATGTCCTTAAACTAATGTTGGACCGTAACGTCCTTAAACTAATTATCGACCGCAATGTCCCTAAGCTAAACAATAGAGTCCCAATGCTCTTTTGTTGGATCAAAACGATCCCGTTAAGTTGATCTTAGTCTAAAATTAGACTAATGTATCCTTAATAAACCATTTAAGTTGATCTTAGTCTCAAATGAGATTAACGATCCTTAAACCCAACCCAAAAACCAAATCTAAGAAAATACGGATTTGGACTAATCCACGCCCTACAGGCGACAACATAAATTAGTCTCCGTATACAATTTACGGGCAAACAAAAAATTAAACAAATACACACGACACGAAATGACCATCTGGAGAAGGAGAAATTAGTTACCGCGATGCGGTAGCGTAATTAACTGCAGGGGCTTGCGCCTGCAGGGAAGAGCGTCCCCACAATCAAAAAAACCCTCAATGAAGGGGAATCTGACGAAGTCTGCTACATCGGTCGCATCCGTTTAAACCTCCGATACATGGTGCCATAAATCAACTTGGCATCTTCGGAGAAGTGGACGGATAGCATCAATTAGCATCTGCCCCTAAATTCAGGCAAGACGGACCTACGCGGTCCCGTCCCTGTGTTTCGGAGGAGAACAGATTCCGGCATGCCCGGTGGGACCTTTTCCTCTTTCCACTCCACACTTCGTGTGTCATGTTTTTCCTGTGATCAGATAATCGCGGTGTGTATGTTTGTGGTTGCCCTTAGGGGAGTGGATACTGAAGTCGATGCTTCGTCTTTATGAAGAATGGCGTTTGTTCCTACCTTAGCAACACAGGCTCTGTCATATCTGGTGGAATCAAGTACGGGCCACTTGCAGGCTTAAATCTCTGCAATCCGGCTCTTCAAGAAATCAACGGGCTTCTCTTTGGGTTGATACTCCCACCTCCTACCCTCGGTGCCTCAACGCCGATGGAGGAAGCCCAGAGGGTGTCTGTCGTCCACAGGCGGGCTCCCCAAGCAGCAGCTTTGCCGACGGAATCAGTCCTCAAACAACTGGCACATGCCAAGGACCAAGGTCGACGCAGGGGGCAGAATATTCAAGCTCTCAAAGGAAACAGGAGGCAGGCTCAGCAAAATCCCGAAGCTAATCAAATCCCGGCCGTAAGAAATGGTCGATGTCGATATTGTCATCATACAAAATGAGCCGGGGGCAGTTCTCCGTATGATTCTGTTTCAACCTCAGTGGTGAATATTGTTCCAACCAAGAACAACTTCAAATTGTTGCGAAGGGTCGGATAAAATTTTCCTGCCACAATATTTGAGAAATCTCTGCAGCCCATGGAGATCCCACGAGAGCAGAAACCAGTTCGCTTCCTGAAGCAACTTTCCTCATCTATATATAAAGTACGGAAGCGAGTGAAGATCTCTGTCGTCAACTGCGGCTCTTCCCCTAAACGTCAGCCAAACTCTGACAAATCCTCTTTCAAATACAAAGGGGTTCATCCCAAGACGGATCCCGATACAGCGGTTCCTTCCAAAACCAAAGCGGCTTTTCACAAAAAAGAGAGGCCCAATAAAGCTTAAGTGCTCGAAGCAAACTCCAAAGGCCAAAGCCCAATAAAGCTTAAGTGCTCGAAGCAAACTCCAAAGGCCAAAACTCCAAACGCCCCAAGCCTGGGGGCATGGTAGTTCACATAGTCTATGTGGTGAATTCCAAAGACAAAGTTCGAGCTTCTACTAGCCACCGACCTCAAACTCGGTCCTTAACAAAAGTTCAACTGCAACGTGAAAAGCTGCTGGAGATGCTTACTCAGGCGGTAGCAAACGCTAATCCATCGTCTAAGGCAAATTCCGAAGACGCGCCTGGAGAAAGAATAGAGAAGGGGTCGAATATTGATTTCCTAAAGCGCGATCTGAAAAAGGGAGATGCGGAAGCGGCAGAAATGTCCACTAAAATGAACCAGATGGCCCTTCTGATTCAGAATATGGCTGGAATGATGGTTCCATCAGAACCACTGGCGGATGAACTTCCGGTAGTCGGTCTTAAAGATAAGGATGAAATTTCAAATCCTATGCAAAGCTCATCAATGGCTGAGAAGGAAATGATTCCTAAAAGCAAAGCTGAACGAATATATCGCTCAGCAAATCGAAGCTCACTACGCCAGTGAAGCCGCAAATAGATCAATCAAGATTGGTCGACCGTATATATCCGACATGGCACAATCAAATACAGTACCCACCAGAGTACACACTTCCAACGTGCCACATGTATAAAGGAACTGAGAATTCTCGCCGGCACATGGAGGGATTTGAACCCATGTGCAGCAATACTGATATACTTCTCCTCTGACAGTTCATCGGCTGTCTGGCGGGCATTGCCTTCGAATGGTATGCGGGACTCCCGAATGACTCCATGAATACCTTCGACGAAATGGAGATGCCCTCCTATCAGAGATTCGCTAGTATGAATAAACGCACTACCGTGACGGCACTGGTCAACGAAAGGGTTAGACCAAATGAGACTTGGGTTCAATATGTTACCCGATGATGAAATCTCTGGTCAAATACAAGCAACGCATCGATGAAGTTGCAGCCATGGGAATGCTCATAGCCATCCTTGACCCAAATTCAAAGGCGTCCTCGTATATGGCCCTTTTCAAGCCGACAGCCTTCCAAGAGCTCATGGACAAAATGACCTGATTGGATTAGTTGAGTCAAGACCCTTCATCATCTGATGAAGATGAATGAAAAGAGGAGGTAAGGTGGTATTAGTTGCCGATGCTCAACAAAAAAAATGAGCGACTTTGAAACAACCTGTCATCAAAATAGCGACGGCGTGGGTACTCGCTCCCCCCGAGGTATACACAAGGGGCATATTTCTCACTGGAGGAAGAATCTCTACGTAAGATGGTCCTTTATTCTCAAAGAATAGAAAGGATATCAAGGGGCTTATAAACGAGTCCTGCAGTCAAGTGGAATATCTCACTTGAAACCCCAAAAAAAAGGTATGTCCACAAGCAAAATGGGCACGGATGAAAACCCGAAAGGGCGCCGTGAGTAAAAACAGCAGGACTACCGGCGATGTTGTGAAAACCGGAAAGAGCGCAGACTCATAAAAAAACAACGGTACGCCCATAAGCGAAATGGGCACGGATGAAAACCCGAAAGGGCTCCGTGAGTAAAAACAGCAGGGCTACCGGCGAGTTTGTGAAAACCTGAAAGGGCGCAATCTAGTTAAAAGACACTTGCGAGGTTCTCTCGACCTTGTAAGGAGAAAACACCCGCGTGAGATCCTTACGACTTACAAAGGAGCAACACACTTAGGGATCCCCACGATTCCTGAGGAGAAATTACACTTACGGGATCCTTACGACTCGTAAGGAGAACCTTCTTATGAGACCCTCACAGCTCGTAAGATTCAAAAGCCTTAAGCTATAGGGATCTAAACATGTTCTTAAGCCATTACAATCCCCAGATTGCCCTACAAGTGGTTCAATATTGACCCTTGTATACAATCCATGGGCGCGAATAAACATTTCCCTAACAAAGTTCCACCAGCGACTAGGGATATGCTCACACGGTGAATGACCCTTATAAGTCCTCTCGACTTATAAGGAGAAAACACTCTTGTAAGATCCTTACGACTTATAAGAGAACACACACTTAGGAATCCTCACGATTCCTAAGGAGAAAATGCACCTACGAGATCCTCATGACTCGTAGGGAGAAAAATCTTTATGAGACCCTTACGACTCATTAAGTCAAAAGCCTTAGTCGACAGGATCCTAACCATGTTTGCTAAGCCACCTTTGTTCGAATCGACAATGGCAAATGATGATTCGTTTCTGGCAATGTCCCAATGGTAGTGATGCTGATGCCTAAATCGGTATCAAATCCCAAGCCCTTTCACGGCAAATGATGATTCGCTCCAGGCAATATTCCAGTCGTAGCGATGCTGAGATTGGCACCAGAATCTAAGTTATACACTCGCGATAAAAA
This sequence comes from Agapanthus africanus, assembly GCA_030015575.1. NCBI lineage: Eukaryota > Viridiplantae > Streptophyta > Magnoliopsida > Asparagales > Amaryllidaceae > Agapanthus > Agapanthus africanus. The sequence continues at coordinate 17,446,579 of JASDDO010000014.1, forward strand.
TTCAGCGAGCCAAAAATGCATATGAAATAGCCGAAATAATAGGGCAACTTGCAACAAAGTCAGCAAGTAAAAATATATGCATACAAAATAGCCAAAATGGTTGGGCAACTCGCAATAAAAAAACAGCGAGTAAAAAAGAAAAAAATAGCCGAAATGATTGGGCACCGCGAAAAATAGCCGAAATGATTGGGCAATCGCGACTTTCGCGATACAGAAAGCTGAAATGATAGAGCATCGCGGAAAGAAAAAATATAATACATATAAAATGAAACTTTTGCCCTACAAGCAGTTCAATATTGACCCTTGTATACAATCCACGAGCACGAGTGAACATTTCCCTAACAGAGTCCCACCAGCGACTAGGGATACGCTGACACGGTGACCAAACACTTGTAGGTCCTCTCGACTTGCAAGGAGAAAACACTCTTGTAAGATCCTTACGACTTATAAGAGAACACACACTTAGGAATCCTCATGATTCCTAAGGAGAAAACGCACCAACGAGATCCTCATGACTCGTAAGGAGAAACACCTTTATGAGACCCTTACGGCTCTTGAAGTCAAAAGCCTTAGTCGACGGGATCCTAACCCTGTTTGCTAAGCCACCGTTGTTCGACATCGACAGAGGCAAATGATGATTCGCTCCTGGCAATATCCCAGTTGTAGCGATGCTGATGCCTAAATCGGTATCAAATTCCAAGTCCTTTCATGGCAAATGATGATTCACTCTTGGCAATATTCCAGTCGCAGCGATGCTGATGCTGAGATTGGCACCAGATTCCAAGTTCCACACTCGCAATAAAAAGCAGCGAGTAAATAAAACAAATAGACGAAATGATTGGGCACCGCGAAAAATAGCCGAAATGATTGGGCAATTACGAACTTCGCGATATAAAAGCTGAAATGATAGAGCATCGCGGAAAGAAATAAAAAAATGAAAGAATGAAACTTTTTGCCCTGCAAGTGAGGTCACATTGACCCCTGTATACAATCTATGGGCACAAACAAGAAGAGAACCATATCGTCCCACCAGGCTTCGTCAAAGCGAAGCCAAATCTCGACAGTTCATAGACAACCTAAAGACAATCTCGACATTCATCGCAATATAGCAGACACAATGTCAACAAATGAAGTGAAGGAAGATCCCTAGTTTCAGGGTCTCGACGCCAACGTCGACAACTTAGAGATCAACACCGGCGTTCTTCCTCCCTCCAATCGGATGCAGATGCAACATCAACAAATGGAGCCACGACAAAATCCCCTAGTTCCAAATCTCGACGGTTCACAGACAGCCTAGAGACTACCCCGGAACCATGGCAAAGTCCCCTAGTTCCAAATCTCGATGGATCACAGACAGCCTAGAGATCACCAACGGCGTTTCTCCTTACCCCGGCAGGATGCAGATGCGACGTCAACAAACGGCCCCAGGGTCAAAACAATGGAACCATGGCAAAGTCCCCTAGTTCCAAATCTCGATGGTTCACAGACAGCCTAGAGATCACCAACGGCGTTTCTCCTCACTCCAACCAGATGCAGACGTGACGTCAACAACCGACCTCAGAGTCGCAACGAAGCGGAGCCATGGCAAAGTCCCTAGTTCCAAATCTCAATGGCCACATCTACGGCCCGAAGACCAACAACGGTGTGCCTCCTCATTCCAGCAGGACACAAATGCTACACCATCAATCGGAATCACGGCAAAGTCCCAAGTTCCAAGACTCTACGGTTCACAGACAACCTAGAATCATCCAATGACCCCGTCACGGAAACACGTCATCCAATGACCCCGTCTCGGAATCAAGTCAACTCACAAACCTCGATTCAGGGAAATCAGTATCCTTGACAAGAGCATCTCGATTCGCGTCTACCCACAGAGAAATCAGCGTCTTTGCAGGAATGCCTCGATTCGTCTCAAACCCAGGGAAATCAGTGTCCTTGGCAACCTCCTCGATCCAGGGAAATCAGCGTCCTTGACGAGAGCATCTCGATTCGCGTTGACCCGCAGAGAAATCAGCGTCTTTGCAGGAATACCTCGATTCGTCTCAACCCCAGAGAAATCAATGTCCTTGGCAACCTCCTCGATCTAGGGAAATCAGCGTCCTTGACGAGAGCATCTCGATTCGCGTCGATCCGCAGGGAAATCAGTGTCTTTACAGGAATACCTCGATTCGTCTCAACTCCGAGGAAATCAGTGTCCTTGGCAAAAACCTCGATTCAAGGAAATCAGCGTCCTTGACGAGAACGTCTCGATTCGCGTCGACCCGCAAGGAAATCAGTGTCTTTGCGAGAATCTCTCGATTCGTCTCAACTTGCGGGAAAACTAGTATCCCTACACATAAAGAAAATTCTCTTGTGGGATCCTTACGACTCTCAAGAGAAAACACACTTAGGAATCCTCACGATTCCTAAGGAGAAAATACACCTACGAGATCCTCTCGACTCGTAGGGAGAAAAGTCTTTATGAGACCCTCACGGCTCATAAAGTTGAAAAGTCTTAGGCGGCAGATCTGAACCTGTTTCCTAAGCCATCGCTTCTTATCTCGATTCTGGGAAATCAGCGTCCTTGGCGAGAACCACTCGATTCGTTTCGACCCGCAAGGAAATCAGTGTCTTTGCGAGAATCTCTCGGGAAATTAGTGTCCCTACACATAAAGAAAATTCTCTTGTGGGATCCTTACGATTCTCAAGAGAAAACGCACTTAGGAGTCCTCACGACTCCTAAGGAGAAAAGACACCAACGAGATCCTCACGACTCGTAGGGAGAAAACCCTTTGAGAGACCCTCACGGCTCATAAAGTTGGAAAGTCTTAGGCAACAGATCCTAACCCTGTTTCCTAAGCCATCGCTACCTTATAAAGAGTTCAAGATGAACTGTTATCTACCATTTATGGGCCACACAAGCCAAAGCTACATACCACTGAAATGGAGAAGTTACTCATGAGCATATAAACTACTTCGCACCAGATCAAAACATAAAGAAACAGAAGGGTGCAACTCATGGACCTCAGGGTTTGGAACTATATCTCTTAAGAGTTGAGATTTGAGTCAATGATAGATGACGATGCTTGTGTCCGCTCGCTATCTTCTCAAACCAAGATTCTAAAGGTTATATACCAGTCCGAAACCGGTCATACGCTATGTATTACTCTGCACTACTTAACCCACATACATACCTACGTGCGCAAAGTGGTGGGGCGCATATGTTCCCGCCAAAAATTTCTGCGCAAAAGAGCCTAAGGTATCAAATGGCAGCGATACGCTTAAGAAAATGCGAACCAGTATTTTCCGGGCTATATTTTAACAAACTCCTGAATGAGAAATAGCTAAATTTTGATGATATCGAAAGTGTCTCGAAAAATCCTTCGATTTGATATATTATGGGCCTCATAATTCATCCGGGATCAAAAGTTATGAGGCATCACGTGCCTGCACGTGATCGGGGGTCACTGCCGACACGTGATGGTTTGCTGAGGACTCTGAAACAATAAGAATTAAATTCTGATCAAAAGGGGTCACGTGCTCACACGTGATGGGCCTTTAAACCCACTGAAAGGAATTAAAAGTATAATAAAACAGTAAGGAAAAACCCCAATGGGGCATCACGTGCCCACACGTGACCAAGGGTCACGTACTGACACGTAATAATTCCTAAGTTCTTTAAGACAACAGAATTAAATTCTGGTTAAAAACTTAAACAGTGGGGTCACGTGCCCACATATGATAGGTATTTAAACCTTCTGAACTAATAGAATTAAATTCTAAATTAAGGGAAATCAAAAACCCTAATATTTCCTTAGATCTTTCCAAACAAAAAAACTGCGCTCTGTAAAGTAGAGCACCGTTGGATTAAAAATCCAATGGTGATTAAAAATCACCAATTTATAGAAAGATTCTATACAAGGAAAGATTTCCCTGAAATTTCCCAGGAATAACAGATAAAAGATCTTTTGGATTAAAAATCCAATGGTGAATAAAATTCACTGAGTGATCTAAAAGATCATATTGGTTACAAAATCAATTAAAAATTTTCAATGAAAAATTGACTAAACAAACTGATTCTTTTCTTTCTTCTATAAATAGGAGCCAAAAAGAGAAGAGGAAGGACCTTTTTTTGGGAGATATATAACAGAGAGAAAAAAGAGAGGAAGAGAAAAGAAGATTTCTTCAGAAGAGAAAAGAAACCCTAGGTGAGAAAGGGGAAAGATATCTAAGCTCCATAAAATAAAAGAGAATTTAATTCTTAAATTAAGAGTTTAACTCTTCTAAATAAGAACTTAGTTCTTCCTTTGGTTGAAGATCTGCAGAAGCAGATCTCCCCACAAGTTGAGAATTTAATTCTTATCGGGAAGATTCTGCCATGCAGATCCAAAACTTAAAGGGAGAATTGAGTTTAAGGAATTTAATTCCCCCAAATTCATAGGAATTCAATTCCTCCAAATGAAATTAGGGTTTAACCCTACATAAGAATTTAATTCTTCCATATACATAGGAATTTAATTCCTCCAAAACAGAATTAGGGTTTAACCCTACAGAGAATTTAATTCTTAAAACAAGAGACTTGAAACTCTCCATGCACGTAAAGAACTTGGTCACGTGGTAACACGTGACCCTTCTCCTCAATGAGTAAAAAAAAAAGAACAAGACTAGGTCACGTGCCTCCACGTGACCCCTAAAACAGATCCCTTAAAATGAGAAAGAAAAACTTGGAGGCAATGCCTCACGTGCTCCCACGTGACCCCTAAAACAGACTCCTCAAAATAAGAAAGAACAAGTCTAGAGGCAATGCCTCACGTGCTCACACGTGACCCTTAAAACTAAAGGGAATAAAAGCCAAAGGCAATACTGATTCAGGGGGCCCTCACGTGTCCCTACGTAGCCCCTAATAAACACTTTGATAAATCAATGCATGGGTACCCATCACGTGCCCACACGTGATGGCCGTGAAAACTTAAGTGTTTAACACTTATTTGAATATTCTGAGAATAAAATAAAGGAAGTCTGGCCCAATCTTCAGATGCCTCATGGGACCCCACGTGACCAATTCAAGTTTAGTGTTTAACACTACTTTAAGCAGCACATCACGTGGGGGCACGTGACAGCCAAATACCCTCTAGTGTTTAATATTACTTTAAAGCTAATCTTAGCCCAAATTGGCTAAGTTTTTCCAGAGGCAAATCTCCTCTTTAAATGAACCTTGAAAATCCAGAGCCATAATGAATGGTTAGTGCTCAACCAAAGACAAAAAGTTGTCAGAGCCTCCAAACCCCTGTTTAGCATTGTTGAATAATGAGGGGGTTGAACCCAGACAAATGTTTAACAGTTCAACAAAGGGTCAACATTTCAAACTTAATTGGACTTAGCCCAAATTGGCCATAAGTCCTTAATTCAGATTTAACTGAACAATGTGCTCATAATCTAATTAATTGATCTTAGTTCCAAATTGGACTACAGATCTCCCAATCAACTTTAGTTCAAGGGTACATCTCTTCACTTCTTTGATATTTGTCGTTGTAATCCTTCAACGTCTTTAAAGAGGTGACGGGTCTCGATAACCAATCATTCCACGGATTGTAGGGTCCCTTTAAACCCACGGAGTAAGATGTCCTTAACCTCGGACTGTGGGGTCCCTTTAAACCCACGGACTATGATGTCCTTAACCTCGGATTGTGGGGTCCCTTTAAACCCACGGACTATGATGTCCTTAACCTTGGACCGTAATGTCCTTAAACTAATTTTGGACCGTAATGTTCTTAAACTAATGTTGGACCGTAATGTCCTTAAACTAATTATCGACCGCAATGTCCCTAAACTAAACAATAGAGTCCCAATGCTTTTTTGTTGGATCTAAACGATCCCGTTAAGTTGATCTTAGTCTAAAATTAGACTAACGTATCCTTAACAAACCGTTTAAGTTGATCTTAGTCTCAAATGAGATTAACGATCCTTAAACCTAACCCAAAAACCAAATCTAAGAAAATACGGATTTGGACTAATCCACGCCCTACGGGCGACAACATAAATTAGTCTCCGTATACAATCCACGGGCAAACAAAAAATAAAACAAACATACACGACACGAAGTGACCATCTGGAGAAGGAGAAAGTAGTTGCCGCGATGTGGTAGCGTAATTAACTGCAAGGGCTTGCGCCTGCTGGGAAGAGCGTCCCCACAATAAAAAAAAAACCTCAATGAGGGGGAATCTGACGAAGTCTGCTACATCGGTCGCATCCATTTAAACCTCCGATACATGGTGCCATAAATTAACTTGGCATCTTCGGAGAGGTGGACGGATAGCATCAATTAGCATCTGCCCCCAAATTCAGGCAAGATAGACCTACGCGGTCCTATCCCTGTGTTTCAGAGGAGAACATCTCTGATACACATGAACTCATACAAGAAATTGTGAGACTTCATGGAGTACCGGTCTTCATTGTCTCCGATCGTGACACCAGGTTCCGATTGCAATTTTTGCAGAGTCTGCAAGCGAGCTTGGGAACAAGTCTGAACATCTGCACGGCTTATCATCCACAAACAGATGGTCAGTCTGAGCGAACTATTCAGATCTTGGAGGATATGCTCAGAGCATGTATGTTAGACTTCAAAGGATCATGGGAAGATCACTATATCTTGTAGAGTTTTCGTACAACAACAGCTACCAAGCAAGTATCGGAATGGCACCTTTTGCGGCACTATATGGAAGGAAGTGTCGACCGCCATTAAGTTGGGACGACATCGGAGATAGGGAACTTCTTGGACCAGAGATGATAGTAGCGACCGTTGATGTGGTTCGTACTATCAGAGAAAGGATGCGCATAGCCCATGATCGACAGAAGCACTGGACTGATGCAAAGCGACGTCACTTGGAGTTCCAGCCGGGAGATCATGTGTTCTTAAAGATATCTCCGAACCGTGGAGTGATCCGATTTGGAAGACGGGTAAGCTAAGTTTGAGATACCTTAGACCGTTCGACATACCCGAACGAGTCGGTGAAGTGGCATACCGCTTAGCGCTTCCACCTTCATTAGAAGGAGTGCATAATGTGTTCCACATATCCCAACTCAGAAGGTATGTGAGTGACCCCAGCCATGTTCTCGATCATTTCGAGCTGACAATACAGCCCGACTTATCTTGTGAGCAATAACTTGTGGAGATCCTGGACAGGAAAGTAAAGACACTACGGAACAAGGAAGTCAATTTGGTCCGAGTGATGTGGAGAAAAGACACTCCAGGAGAGTACACTTGGGAAAGAGAAGATGAAATGCGTGCAAGATATCCACACCGCTTTGTAAACTAGTCCTAAAATAAAAGTTGTAAATTTCGAGAACGAAATTTTTGTAAGGAGGGTAGACTGTAACAACTCCATTTTTAGTGTACAAAAAAATTGCTTAAAAATTAATGTACACTTGGGGTATTTACATTTTCTATGACTACTTTAAGTAATTAATTAGCTATTTAATTACAAGAAGGAAATTGTAGCTCATTGGTAATACCTTGCACTGCTGAACCAGGCCACCAGAGTTCAAATCCCATACCCCACATTATTTTTAATATTATTTTCTTTTTAAATTTTTAGAAGTTCAAGAGTCAACACGTGCTAAAACCGTAAAACCCCACTACCCATGAACAAGTAAATGTGCCAGAGACCATGTGAACCGACGACACGGATTCCGGCCGCCTGACTCAGCCGGAATCGGCCGACTCGGCCGGCGGACCAGCTGACTCGGGCCGCCGCCGCCGGCCGGAGTGGCCGATTCGGCCAAGTCGTTAACACAACTTTTGTAGCTCTTGGCCTCCCCTATACACCTGTACACTCTAATTACTTAGACCGGTAACAGAGCATTCTTTAAACCCCAATTACTCCACTTTTAATACATTTTAATATATTTTATTACATTTTTTTCGATTAAACTTTTCATCTACCATAACCCTTGCCTAACTCTATAAATACAACCCTTAAACACTACCCCCTCACCCCAAAATTCTGAGCAAACTCTCAAGAAATTCCTAGAAACCCTAATGTGCAATTGAAGTGAGCAAAGTGGCAAAGCTCCGGCGAATTTTCCGGCGACAACCCTAGGAGATCCCGGCGACGAAACGACGCACCGGTGCTTCCTCCCGATCCCTCTCCCTCTCCTTTTAGTCCTAAACCCGTAAGTCACACCTTCCACTTTCTATACTCTTTCTGAAAATACTTATTTCAAAAACCCGACGGAATCGGAGTAAAATCCGATTTCCAATTCGGTTTCTTACTAAACTCTCACTTTTCCTTTAATACAATCTTGTTAAACCACTACATGTTGACTATTAAACACTAACTAATCATATTGAACAAGTTCCATATCAAAAGAAATTGCTATTTCCATTTTATCGTATTTTTCATTAAAATACCATATAATATTATTTCGACATTAAAACCATCTTAATCTTGCTATACCTTTAAGTAGATCATGAGGTAATGACCTACCTCCTCACAACACTCATATGCAATATAGCACAATACCTTTCGGGAACATAGAATACGGGAAAACGAAACATTTCAAATAAATACCATTACTATTAAAACCGTTTTCTTAATGATTAGTATTTTACACAAATCTTTGCAAAGCGCCGCTACAACCCATTTGGGGAACCCGTTCGGGATGGTGCGGATTATCACACATCCTCGGTCTTAGTAGTGCGAGATGCAGACCTCCGCAAGGAGCATTCGGTCTCGAGAGATTTAAAATACGACATCTTAAGAAAAATGAGTTTTTTAAAAATATAAAATATATATTAAAATTATTTTTACATAATTATATATATATGTAACATTAAAATATCTATTTTGAAATAATATAAATATTCCAACTCTTTTCAAAAATCACAAGAATCTCTTTACGTTAAAATACCATGAATTCCATATAAAGTCAATATTACAATTTAATATCATATATTATGAAAATTAGGTTATTCACTAGAAATATCACAAATATAAAATCTACATTCATTACAACTCTAAAGACGATTAATAAATACTTGGGGTGTATTTTGAAAACTATACAAAAGTATTTTTACATTAAAAAACCCCTCAAGTTCTGTAAATTACCCTAAGGACCCTAGTAAACATAGGTTTAAGCGGGACCGGTCTCTTGAGCCTCAGGGAGCCGGAGATATGGGTGCTTGCCTATCTAAGGTAGACAATTAACAAACGGTGTTATCAACACTGTAATCGTCTTTGAAAAAGACACAAATCATGCCGTCCATGTGCAGCGGTTACCGATAACATCAAAACAATCAGGACTTCAATTTACTTTTCTAATTGTCTGACTCAGATTGAGTCTTATTATAATCCGACTTGAATATGATTCAAGTAAAATCTACAATATACAATGAAACAATTCAACATGAATCCATCTATCAATCTATACAACTTGACTGAACCGAACCATGGATATACATCCATTTACATGATTCTCCAGTTACATCCATTTACATAATTCTCCATTTACATCCATTTACTGATATCATGGTTTCGGTAAGTCATCCAATTATACAATCTATACGGTTTACAATACAAGACAATACAATACAACTATATAACAAGACATCTCGGGGTTTAAGGGGTAGATTGGTACGGAAGGTGTTAGAAGTGGCACGAGACAGTAATATTTAATACACCTAACCTGAATCCAGTTGCTGTTGTACCGTGGCATAAACAGTTTCTTGTACAAAACTTGCCTCTAATCTCTGGCATATAGAGACTCCTCTCGTATACACTGGTATCCTTCTGTACCAAACTACAAATAACAGCGTTAACACAATATTATAACAATATATTACAACTTTAAAAGCTACCTTCTTATTCCGTCTATTCTACTTCTCCTTTATCTTTGGGACTTACCGAGCGATCTGTTCGCTGACGACATTCTCTTTCTTTCTTCTTTGAATGTCGTCAGGTGATCTGGACACGTTAGAGATTGAACCCAGCGTTGAAGACTTGGACCATTTCATTGAAGACCCAGAGCTTTAGTTTATTATACACTTTTATTTCAGTACCTTTCCTTTTCTGTTATGCCATTGTTTAGGCATTGCTTTATTTCAGTTGTATTTACATTTCCATGCATTGTACAGAAAGAATGAGAATAAATAAAGTTGTTGTTTTATTATATCTTGCCTCTTGTGCTTTTACTTTTATGTTGCTCAGATACGCTTAGCGTATTTACTTCATAGTAAATACGTAGCGGCCTCATCGCGTCCTCTTCCCGTATACTGGGAAGCGGGGCGTGACACCACCACCTTCCGCGCCCGGTCCTTTAACGCCTCGTTCTCCTTCTGGAGGGCGCTCGTCGTCTTCTTCATGGTGGCGACAAGCACCCTGGAGTCCTCCAACTGGGACTCGACGGCTCGGGCGGCCTCTCGGTACCGGGAAACCTCCCTGTTCCCGGCCTCCACCCGGTCCTCAAGGGTAGCAGCCCTCTCCGTCGCTGCCCCCAGCTCCTGCCTTAAGCTCTCCTCCCGCAAGGAGGACTCGCCTGCGGTCCGCATCGCCGGAACAATCTCATCGTCCTCCATGTGGACGACGAGGGCGACGTGCTGGAGGACCTGCAGAAAGAAAGAGGGTCAAAAAGGGGAGGGAAGCACCCGACCACGCGGACAAAATGTTGGATGAAGAACCAGGTTTTGTACGAACACTAACCTGCACGGCCTCCTGAGCTATCGCCGCCATTTGGGCCCGAAGAGTCCCTCGAGGGACCCTGCCTCCGGCCGACCTCTCCATATCCGAGAGCAGGCTGTCGGCGACAGAAAGCCCCGAGGGCACCTCGAAGCGAAGCTCCCCATCGTCCACAAGGATCGGGGACGCCGGGGAGCAGGACGCCCTCATATGAGACCTCTTCAGGGACGGCGCGGGAGAGCCTTCCTCGTCTCCCACCTCGGGGGCCCGAGACTCTTATGCCCGAGCACGCTTTCAAACCGGCGCACGACTAGACTCGGGGGACCGTGGCTCGCTTGGGCACCTGGGTGAAAGGGCCACCGGCGGCGCTGGAACGGATGGCGGGCGAAAAGGGCTGGCGCCTTTGGCCTTCTTCCCCCTCTTCGCGTCGACCACTGCCGCGCGGAACTTGCTCATATCTATGGGTCCTGCATAAGACAAAAATACGAGGAGTCAGCGATACCAGGAAAATAGAAAAAATGCACAAGTCTAAATAGGTTTCCAGAGAGCTCCCAACTTACCCGCATACTCGACGAGGCTGAGCCCGGCCCAACTGAGGGCCCGCTCGGACAACAACGCATTGGCCCGAGGAAAGGGCTCCCATTCCGACACGGCCACCGCGTCGGGATCGTTTGACCGACTCACCCGTGGACAGCTGGCCCTTTGCCACTGGGTGGGCACAGGCCAATCCTCACCCTCGGGCGGGGCGATAAAGAAAAACTTCTTCTTCCAGTCATGAATGGAAGAAGGTACTAAGACGACTCCTGACCCAAGAGCATCCCCCGTTATCTTCTAAAGGAGAGGTATACCCAGCTCGGCTCGCCCCTACGAGCACCGGGGTGGTTCTTGTAGAAAAGAGAAGAGAGGAGAAGGTTCAGGCTGAAAAGGATCTGACACAATTTCAACCGGACCAGGAAACCGAGGAGGATTCTCCAAGAGTTCGGCACTAGCTGGCCCGGAGCTAACCCGAAACAATGCAACGCCTCACTTACTTCAGGAGAGAAGGGCAGACGCACCCCGGCCCAAAAGGCCTCCAGGTACAAGGCAATCTCCTTGCCCTGTACCTGGTTTGCCCTCTCCCCCTCCTCGGCCAAACGAAGCGAATAGCCAGGAGGAATGAAGAAACGGGTCTTGATGCTAGCAAACTCTTCCGCACGCCTCAGCGAGGATCGCATGGGAAGGACACCCGCGGCCTGAACTCTGGGGGCCACTCTATCTTCTCGGGTGAACTCCAGCTCGGAGGGGGAAGAGGAAGAAGTGGAAGAGGAAGAAGTGGAAGAGGAAGCTTCAGAGGACCCCCTAGACTCTACCCGCAGTACCTCTACAAACTCCTCAGAAGAAGACATCTAACCTGATTGAAGGAATGTGTCCTCGGGATATCAAAAGCGAGGAGTCCGAACTGAGGAGAGGAGCGCCGAGCTGACACGACTAAGGACGGGGAAATTGTGAAGAGGTATTGGCCCAGATGAGGATCCCACCTCTATTTATAGATGTCGTCGTACGCATCTAACGGCTCCGATCGACTCTCACCAAAACGGCGTTCCGCAACCTACGACCGACATCGCTCCACCTATCGCACTCACATTGAACACGTCCCTTCGAGCGCAAGGACGCCTGCGATACGTCTCGCCAGCCAACCAACGCCAGACACGTAGGCCGTCTCTTCGACGGGCGTACACACGATCCGGCGCTTTCCCTTTAATGCGATATCTCTTCCCAGAATCCGCTGACGCCATCAAGAAAATACCACTCTCTGCCCGGGATTGCATGGCCGACAATATCTTCGAACGAGAACTCACCTCAGATGGTCGGTCAGACTACTCTCGACCCGACCCAGGAGCGGGTCGAGACGAGAGTGGGGGGCTAATGATGAGGCTCGATATCGTGACCCTCCAGATACAGACATGTGGCAGATGACGTGTCCCAGAACTACAACAAGGGGTCAAGAATTCCAGTTGGGATCGCACCTCGGATTCCAGACCGAGGAGTATCCCAACCTTTGGCGACCTTCCAACCCCTTCCGGCTCTCTCCGAGCTATCATGGTACAAAGATGCCTCGGCCTCCTGCTCGTTCCTGAGCTCCCACCGAGCTCATCCTCCTCGGTCTCATCCTGACTGACCAGTAGCACCAGTCGCAGATGCTTCCGCCATGGCTCCGTGAATCTCGCCATGCGTGAGATATCCGCCGCCCATGATCCCGCGTTCCATGCCATCACGATCCCCCATTAACGAGCCTGTCTCGTCAGTAATGCGGAATCCCGCTTATCACGCGGAGGTGACGTCAGGGGAGTAACGGCCGGCATGATTCTTGCACCTGCCTGCCTATTGCCACCGCTATATAAACCCCTCTTTCAGACGGTTCAAGTAAGTCATTCTTTCCTCACTAGGCCGTTACTCTGCTCAAATATCCGGTCTAACTTGATCGTCGGAGGGTCCTCAGTGGTACAACCACCCCGGGACTTTCTTGCAGGTAGCTCGGCCTCAACCACCTCAAACCCATTGAGATCCACACGCTTTAGGAGTCAACCTCCAGATCAAATCTCAGTCGTCCATCGTCGCCAACAGAAGATCTACGGAAGGTAACATCTTGACGTGATCCGAGTCACGTCAGTGGTTGTTGATCTTTGCCTTCCTTCATTTGTTTCACTCTGCTCAAAATATTTCTGAATGGAATTGGACAGGGCAAGCATTTGTGTTCGATGGAATGTATCAAAACAACATATACATAAATACAATAATGTTCTAATTAACTAATCAAGGTAAAGCTATCCTATAAGGAAAATCAATACATATTCAAGTTAGTCGAGAAAGACACCAATTAAAAGATTTAAATGAGAAAGGCAGCAACCAAAAGATGAGTTTATTATTGCCTGTGACATGAGGTGCCAAATAACAGTGATCAAGCGACTCACTGAAAAAAAATATTCAGGAGCAATCTAATTTACAATCACACGATGATGGAGTTCTGCATCTGCCTCAGATGTTGTCCTCCGTCGATCTGGCTGCATGCAGTAATGGATGGTTGAGGTTGGATACGAGGATTGTTGTGTGGATGTCAATGGGTTGTTAACGTCGAGCTACCTGCGAGGGAAGTCACGGGATGGGAAACCGCCGTATGACCCTCCGGCGATCAAGTCAATACCGTGGAATAAGAGCAGGGGAGCGGCGTATCAGAATGAGTTCGAGTTACTTGAGTCGTCTGAAAAGAGGGATTTATATAGTGGTCGCATGGAGCGAGTCGGCGCGAGATTCTCGCCATTCGTTACGCCCCTGCGTTATGCCCCCGTCGATGGCGGGATCCGTCCATTAACGGCGGGATACGCTCATTAATGGAGGGACGTACCGACGTGGGACGCGGAACGTGGGACGGTGGATATCTCGTTTTGGCGAGATACGCGGAGCTGTGGCGGGGGCGTTTGGACCCCGCGCTCTTGGTTGGTCGGGAAAGCCGAGGAAGCTCAACTCTGCAATAGCTCAAAGACGAGCCGGAAGGCCGAGAAAACTCAGATCGGTGGATAGCTCGGAGGCGAGCGAGGAGGCAGAGGAAGCTCAACTTTGTAACAACTCGGAGATGAGTAAGAAGGGTATGGAAGCTCGGTTGTAGGATTGCTCAGAGGTGGGTTGTTGGCTGATTGTTGGGCGAATATGGAAAGTACTCCGGGAAGGTCTCCAAAAGGTCGGATGCAATCTCGGAGACGAGGTGCCGAGGAATGTCCTAATGCATCATACTTATTTCAGCTCCGTAGCCCTCAGAAATCTAGCGGGCTTACGTGGATGACACGTCATCCGCTACGTGTCGTGATCTGGGAAATTCCCACTTGTGAGCATAGCATCATCACACGGGTATTTAACATGAGTTAAAACCATTTAATGACAACATAAATGATTGCTACACATGTAATCAACAAACTAACCAATTCATGCATCCATGCAATGGTTGACGATGGGCATGAACAAATCCGGCCAGGGTTCCTATTCAATTGAATTGAATTTGCGATTGATTGATTAAATCCAATTATTTAAGACACAAGTATTTAACAAAGCTCCGTCATCGATTCTTGCAACAAACTAAAGACAAAGAATGGTGCTAGGTATCATGCATTTTCATCACGCTGCAGTTCCTAGAGCTAATAAAGAACAAAATCCCAAAAATAATCGAAACTCTAACCCTAGATACACAAAACACGAACAATTGCTGAGATTTCAGAGCTCCTTCATTCTCTGCGTCGCAAATGATCTTCAGCATCGAAGAGAATTTCGAGGAGGTCATCTGATCTCACCGATGAGCCGGCTGGCACGTGACAGCTTCTCCATCTCCATCACCACCTGGCGTAGTGCATTCTCCGTTGCGGTCTTCGAACCCGGACGGTGCCTGCTCCGCCGGCGGCAGCGAGGCCGCATCTTCCTTCTGATCTGCGCTGAGGAGTTCTGTTCCCGTTGCTTGATTTGTTTGAGAACGAAACGGGTTCGGTTAAGTTTCGTTCATTTCAAATTCGAACCCGCTGCGCGAAAAGTGTGAAATAAGACCCAACTAAATCTTTTAAAAAATATTTAATGTTTTTTTTCCTATTTGCAAAATTGGGTTTTCTCTTCTTAGGTTAGTAAGTTATATATTTATCTTTTTTCTACAATTGCATTAACACTACTACAAATAAGGGTTGCCCCTACGGATTTATCGGTAGGGGCAACCCACTGCCCCTACGGATATATACGTAGGGGCGAAAAAAGACCCCGTAGGTGCAAAGGCCGCAGGTGCAAGTTGAGGCCCTGAACTTGCCCCTACGGACAAATTTATGCCCCTACGGATATCTCGGTAGGTGTAATAGCCCCTACGGAGTACCCCGTAGGGGTAATAAAATCATATATTTAATTTTTTTTTTGAATATATTGTATATACCTACGGATATATCCGTAGGTCCTTTTTCTACCCCTACGGATAACGCCGTAGGGGATATAAAGTAGCCCCTACGGATAGGTCCGTAGGGGCCTTCCCAACACCCTGCACTGAGATCGGGGGGAAAATATCAGGAAACCTGATATTTTGCCCCTACGGATAAATTCGTAGGGGATAAACAGTTGCCCCTACGGACATATCCGTAGGGGCACTCCCAACACCCTGCACTGATATCAGGTGGGAAAATATCAGGTTTCCTGATAGTTTGCCCCTACGGATATGCCCGTAGGGGCAACATATATACCTACGGCGTAATCCGTAGATACATATTGTCTGTATTTTTTTTTTAAAAATGGGCTGCTAGATTTTTTCCCGCCCTGTGCACAATACTATATACATCAATCAAATCATATATTGCAGTATTCATAATCACATCTCACGCATATATATAATATACAAAAGAAACCCAAAAACTGAATATGATATAAATACAAACCAATATCAATATCGTTTCAAAATGTAGTACAATGTGATATAAATACATGTTTCAAAAAATAAGAACCAAAAAGCTACCCTAGTTCGGTCCAGCTCCACCTCCGAATAACGTTAGAATAACGCGCGCCTGGTCCTCGGTCAATACACTCTGCAATGCTACATATAAGGGAGTCTGAGCGGCATGTGGAGCTGGCGATGTGGTCTGCGCAGCCGCCGTCGAGGTAGTCGCTTGCGGAGCCGCGGCTGCGGGAGTCTGAGTGGGCGGTGGAGCTACAGGAGCTGTCTGCGGAACCGCAGCCGATGTAGTGGCTTGCGGAGCCGCAGCCGAAGGAGATGCATGTGGAGGCTCGGCCGATCTACCCTGTCGCGTCTGGACATAACGTGTGTAAGAAGCGTGTAAGCACTGTGTATTATTCGAATTCGTTTCATTATTAAGTTATTTCGAAACCCTGTTTGGATATCTAGTTTGGAAAAGCGTTGTTTATTTTAATTACATATGTATGTATGATTAATCAGACTTAAGTCTAAAACCAAATAAGCTCAAGCTACGTACTAATTATGGATATGTTGATATGTATATAATATGAAATGATATTTTACTATAAAGTAGTATACATACCAGCATCTCCTTCAACTCCTGAACGGTGGCCCTCAAGCTATCCAGTTCCTGATGAACATGCCGGTCACTGGAGACGGAGGAAGTAACCGCCGGGGTGGAGTCCAACCTCATATGGGCCCTGCTAGGGCCCAATCCCCGGCCTCTCTCCCAACCTCCGTGGTGCCCTCCTTGTGCGGCGTCCAGAACTGGGGTCAGCAGCCTCGGATCGTTCTGTCCGGTAAAATCGATCCCCGAGGCCTGGGCCTGCTCAACCACCCGCTCCTACACCCACATTAAGCAGTAAAGTATAAGTATAAAATTTAAACTTGAACCTTCCAAAACTAAAATTTCAAATTTGGGTAGAAAAATTATTAACACTTACGCAGTACTCCTGGGTAGCGACGTCGGGACATCGAAGCTCGCCCGTGGCGGGATCTGTCGAGGTGCCGTGGACGGCAAGATATGCGGACAGCACGCTCGGTGTACCACCTGACGCCACGGTCCGAGATGTCTGCAATATTAGAAAGTAACTCTTAATATTAGAAATATTAGAGAATAACTCTTAATATTGCAGAATATTAGAGAATAACTCTTAATTTACCGATAACTCCATGGCTCGAGTAATGTTCCTCGAGCCACCTGTGTAAGTGGGGCGACCCCTCTTCGCCGACTTCCTGTTCTCCGTATTCTGAGCGGCCTGTTTCTGCACAACGCATTAACATTTAGTTTTCTAATTAAGAAACACAAAGAAATAAATTATATCATAAATAATGAATTAAATTTAAAATACATACTTGTTTGCGTTCGGAGTCGAAATAAGCGCACAATATAGGCCATGTCTCTACGTCGACTCTCGCAAACGCCGGAGTAGATAGGAGGGCCGCTCTCTCTGCCTCGGGGGTCGCTATCCACAGGGAGTAGCAGTCGGCCTTCAGCTCATTCCTGTTGTATCGGACCTTGGCCTGCATGTTCTTCATCAGGCCATTGTACAGAGCATGAAGGTCGAGCACCCTCCCCGAGTGATCAGGGTCGGCTACAGGCTGAAAATCGTAATCCAACTGAAAATACAAAAAAAACATTGTTATTAGATTGCAAGTGTTAATAATAAATATATTGGATAGATCAAATGAAAATATATATTAATACATACCCGAGCCTGTTCAAAGAAGAGGGCGAATGAGCGCTGGTGCTGCTCGCCCCACTCAACGTGAAGTGGATAGTTCTTCACGATCCGGCTCTCGTCCCCCAAATACCGGCCGAACCTCTCGGCATGAGGACCGGTATAGCGATAGTCAAGGGTAAAAAATAGGGGGAATGCTGCCTCTCCCTAGCTCTATCAGGCCTCAGCCTATGGGACTGATTCGGGCCTCGAGTCCCCCTCTGGGAATGGAGAGGCCCTGCGTCTGCACGAAATATCAAGACAATTAATAATAAGACAAAGTTGTATTAAGAAATCAAGGTTAAACAAAAATTCAAGTGTGATATATACCTCCGGTGAATAGCGCACGAGCCTGGGCCCGAGCAGCAGCACGAGCGGGACGATAGTTCCTCCGGTGAGGAACAACCGGGGTCCCGGACCCGGACGCATCCCCTCCAACTATAAAATAAACATCGACGCTAAATCTTCATGAAGTTCATATTTATTCTATAGAGCATATGTAAAATAAATAAATATTTTAAATTTATTCATACTAACCTGCAGACGATGCGGAGGGTATGGAAGCGGCAGGAGTGGCCCCTGTGGAAGGTGTGGACGCACCACCTATAATTAGACAATTAAAAATAGATTTTATAAGTAATTGCAAAAAGAATGTGTAGATCAATAATATAACGTTCTAAATCAATATGCATGCACTATAGGACATATAAACATACCCGCAGGTGCGGTGGTGTCACCACCTACAGCTAGACAATAATAAAAATTGCTAAGTAAGAGCAAAAGGAATGTGTATATTTATGATATAGCATTCTAAATCAATATACATACACTATATGATATATAAACATACCTGGAGGAGCGGGGGTGGCCTCTGTCCCAGATGTGGACGCAGGACCAACAACTAGACAATTAAAAAAAGATTTTATAAGTAATTGCAAAAAGAATGTGTAGATCAATAATATAACGTTCTAAATCAATATGCATGCACTATAGGACATATAAACATACCCGCAGGTGCGGTGGTGTCACCACCTACAGCTAGACAATAATAAAAATTGCTAAGTAAGAGCAAAAGGAATGTGTATATTTATGATATAGCATTCTAAATCAATATACATACACTATATGATATATAAACATACCTGGAGGAGCGGGGGTGGCCTCTGTCCCAGATGTGGACGCATCACCAACAACTAGACAATCAAACATTGACAATATAAGTAATTTTGACATAAACATGCATGAATATCTGTAATATTACATTCAAAATGGATATGCGTGCAGTATACCTGGAGGTGTGGCCAAATCAACACGGAAGGAGGCATCCGAAGGGGTCTCCGATCTGGGTGCAAGACCGGCCCTCTGAAGCTCCCTATGGAGCTCTCCGGGCGGCAGAACCGCTCTGCCTCTGCCTCTGCCGCGGCTGGAGCTCCTGCCGCCCCTCGCTGCTCCCGACATCGTCATCAAATCTAGATAAACGGTTCGTGGACGCATTAGACAATCATTAAAAGTATTGACTATATATGATCTAGAGCGTAAAATGTGAAGTAATAATATAACATTACTGATAACCTTTTTCGTTTCGTGGGCGCATCATACATATCTACTTGGATTTCATCGTCGATGTCATTTCTAACCCACGTAACTTCATGATCGGTCGAAGACAACCCGTCCTTCGAAACAGACGGTCGGAGCACTTTAAGCCTTCTCTCTTCTTCGTCCTCATCGCTGTCCTCGTATTCTGGGACATCGTAGACATCTCTAGGTTTCCATCGGCATACAACACTCCACCCCGGATGCTTCAAACACTGTGAGTAGTATACTTGGAACGCTTGGTTCGGAAAGATAAACGGATCGTCCTGACCGTAAAATCGAAGTGTGTTCACACTGGTCAATCCATATTCATCTTTCCAAGTCCCAAGACTGCTTCTCCACCTGTCTGTATCGGTTCGCGGATCGTACCAAGTACAGTGGAATATATAAAAGGGTTCTGATCGTCCGGGATAGTGGATGCCGAGTATACAATTTAAGTACCCATAGTAAATCACACCGTCCGATCCTACCGTCGCAATCCCACTATTCTGAGTGATTCTAGATGTTTCTATGTCCTTAACTTCGAATTTGTATCCAAGGACACCAAATCCTTTGTAATGTGCAACCTCCATACTAGGAAATTGAGCTAAACATCTTGAATCACTCTCAAATGATGCAGACAAGTTCGGATCGTGGATCTAACAAAACAAATTTTACGATAAATACATAACGATACAAGTTTAGATTAAAACTGATAGCAATAAAATGTAATTCGAATAACTTACATGCTCTGTGACCCAATCACAAAAATTATCCTGATGGTATTTTTCCAAACGCTCTTCGTTCCAATCAGGATGCCCCTCACGTACCTCGTTAAAATGAGTTCTGTTTTCGACAAATAATTGTGACATTAATATTATGTCATTTCATACACACACAAACACAGATATAACAATTAATCCAAAAGAACTTACTCTCTAATTTGTTTAAGACATACGCAATTAAGCAAGATAAACCGGTATATCTTGTTGATAAACATAGTGTTTACCCTCTTATACTCGGCTTTACCATATGGCCCGTCTTGAATTCTTCGTGGTCGGTTAAGCCTTGTCTCAATGTTCTCGTCCAGATAGCGGGAACAAAATATGGTTGCTTCATCAAGAAGATAACCTTGCATGATAGAACCCTCTGGTCGATTTTTATTGCGTATATACTTCTTAAGAGTGTAAAGGTACCTAATGAGAATATGTTGAATAAATAAACACGGGCATACATGACAAAAATAAATTTATAAATTGCGCGAAACGAAAAATTACACGTACCTCTCGACGGGATACATCCATCGATATTGTACCGGTCCGGCTAACTTCGCCTCAGTTGCAAGATGAACCGTCAAGTGTATTATGATATCGAAGAATGACGGTGGGAAAATACGCTCAAACTTGCAAAGTATCAACGCAATAGAATTTTCTAGTTTATCCAGCGTCGCAACCTCCAGCGTTTTAGCACACAACTCCCTGAAAAAACAACATAGGTCGTTGATTACTAGACCAACCGAGTCGGGGAGAGAAGTCCTGAGGGCTAATGGAAGAAGGTGCTCCACGATAACATGGTGGTCATGACTTTTCAGCCCATCGATCTTGCCCTTCACAATTTTTATTTTCTTGCTGAATGATCCTGAGAAACCTGTGGGGACTTTCAAATCATGCAACACCTGCAGGAATCTTTTCTTCTCCGGTTGTGACATATGATAAGCGGCATTGGGAAGTACAAACTTGCCCGGTTTACCCGCTACCGGTTTAGGGTGCAGTTCACTTCTTATTCCCCACTCTTGTAGATCCATCCGGGCATTCATGTTATCTTTCGATTTCCCGTCTTTACACAGAAGCAAGTTAAGTATGTGCTCTGATACTCCCTTCTCTATATGCATGACGTCCAGATAATGACGCACTGAATTTGTAGACCAGTACGGAAGCTCGAAGAAAATGCTTAACTTGTTCCAATATTGTGGTTTGACCTGTCTCGTCGGATCCATCCCGAAGGTCACGTTATTGTAACCATCCCATTTAGCAGTCACGTCCTCTCCGGACAATGGGGATGGAGGCCCAAGAAGCTCCTGATGACCATCAAAGTGAACCGTGTCTAACCTATAGGGGTGGTCTGGAGGCAGAAAACGTCGATGGCCGCAATAACAAACCTTCCTGCTAAAATTCAAAAATTTTGATGTTGTGTGTTCATGGCAATGAGGACATGCTTTGTGACCATGTACGGACCAACCTGAAAGCATTCCATACGCAGGAAAGTCATTAATTGTCCACATTAAAGCCGCACGCAGTATGAAGGTTGTATTTGTGTTTGAATCATATGTCTCTACACCATCAATGAACAAAGTTTTCAGCTCCTCAATCAGAGGTCGGAGATAGACGTCGATATTGTTCCCCGGTGAGTTTGGTCCATCGATAAGAAGAGGCATCATAAAGTATGATTGGTCCATAGCCAACCAAGGCGACAGATTATAAATTATCATTACAACGGGCCATGTACTGTGACTTCCAGCCATATAGTTGAATGGGCAGAAGCCATCGGCAGCCAGTCCGAGCCGGACATTGCGAGGATCGCTACTGAATATTGCGTGCCTCCTATCGAAATCCTTCCATGCCGGTGAATCTCTTGGATGGCTCATTTTTCCATTTTCGCTTGGAGGAGCACGGTGATGCCAAATCATTGCCTCGGCTGTTTCCTTGCACCTGAATAGCCTCTGTAGCCTCTGTGTTATGGAAAAATTTCGTGCTATCTTCACAGGTATATGCTTATCAGAATCTTTCGGCTTATACCTGGCCTCTCCGCATGTTGGACACTCTTTCAAATCTGAATTCTCTTTCCGGTACAACACGCAATTTTTAGGACATGCTTGAATCTTCTCGCACTTTAGACCCAAATCAGACATCATTTTCTGGGCTTCGTACCAGCTTTCGGGCACATTATTTCCCGGAGGCATAGAATCTTTCAAGAACGAAAGAAGCATTGTGAATGACTTGTTGCTCCATCCATTTAGGCACTTAATTTGGAAAAGTTGGACGAACCATGAGAGGGTGGAATACTTCGCATTCTCATAAATTGGTTTCCTAGCATCATTCATGAAATTTTCATATTTATCCGCACGCGGTCCTTGACCGGAAGGAATGTCATCTTCGGTACGAATAGATTCACCTAGGGCAGCCTCTACCATATCCTCCATTTCTTCTGATGGAAATAAATTTCCGTATCCTGCCGTATTACCGAATTCTTCTTCTTCTCCTGCCGCATTATCGTGTTCTCCTTCTTCTACCGCAGTACTGCATTCTTCTCCTTCCCCGTGATATTTCCAAGTTGAATAAAGTCTAGTAAACCCATGTTTTACAATATGAAGCTCTGCCAATTCTACCTTCTGCCAGTACTTATTGCCACATCTATCGCACGGACAGAGAATCTTCTCTATTATGATCTTATTATGTGCTCGTGCAAATTCAAGGAAAGCAGCAACTCCTGCGACAAACTTAGGTTGCATACGTTGTTTCCAATCCACATACATCCAGTCCTTAACTCTGACGTACTCATGGGCCATGTTAGACTGAATAACATATAAATTGTAGGTTATGCTGACTATATTGAGAAATATAAGAACGGGATAGTTACTGACAAAGGAGAAAATCCATGTATATGCTTTGTGTGTGCATTTGTCGTTGAAAAGAATAAATTATCGCACGTTATGTTGACCGATAGACGGGGACTAAGTGGCGCTTTTAGTTTCATATATGGGTATCGATGGGAATATGAAGGTTTCATATTATCATATATTGGTTTTAACCCGAACATCTCGAATCGCTCTCTGATTATGCGTTTGTATGTATGTGTTCCGGCTGTCGGGGGTAGGCTTCTATCCCATTAAGAATGTATAGAGCGAACGCCCATCACTTGTGCTTTCAACCGTTTCGAGTAAATTTCGGCAGCACCTCCCCGCTGTTCTCCGAGTACACTGTAATAGAATAAATAATCATTTCAAAGCTGTGAAACAACGTTGAAATGAACATCTAATCTATCTTTGTACACGGAGAACCAGCGGAAAGATACCGACGAAATATCTCGAAACGGATGAAAACACAAGTGAATGAAGGCGTTTGCTTTATACATTCTTAACTTGTCCACACGGGACAAATCTATGGGTTACCATACGATTGAATTTTCTCGTCGCGTAAACTATACGACGGTTGTTAGTATCGAGCTATACTGTCCGATATTTAACAACATTCGTATAGTTTTAGGTCACGACGAGCATCGCACGTATGTTAACCGATAGACGGGGACTAAGTGGCGCTTTTAGTTTCATATATGGGTATCGATGGGAATATGAAGGTTTCATATTATCATCGAGTATCATATATTGGTTTTAACCCGAACATCTCGAATCGCTCTCTAATTATGCGTTTGTATGTATGTGTTCCGGCTGTCGGGGGTAGGCTTCTATCCCATTAAGAATGTATAGAGCGAACGCCCATCACTTGTGCTTTCAACCGTTTCGAGTAAATTTCGGCAGCACCTCCCCGCTGTTCTCCGAGTACACTGTAATAGAATAGATAATCATTTCAAAGCTGTGAAACAACGTTGAAATGAACATCTAATCTATCTTTGTACACGGAGAACCAGCGGAAAGGTACCGACGAAATATCTCGAAACGGATGAAAACACAAGTGAATGAAGGCGTTTGCTTTATACATTCTTAACTTGTCCATACGGGACAAATCTATGGGTTACCATACGATTGAATTTTCTCGTCGCGTAGACTATACGACGGTTGTTAGTATCGAGCTATACTGTCCGATATTTAACAACCTTCGTATAGTTCTAGGTCACGACGAGCATCGCACGTATGTTAACCGATAGACGGGGACTAAGTGGCGCTTTTAGTTTCATATACGGGTATCGATGGGAATATGAAGGTTTCATATCATCATCGAGTATCATATATTGGTTTTAACCCGAATATCTCGAGTCGCTCTCTAATTATGCGTTTGTTGTGCATTCATGTTGTATGTGTAACATGATTTTAAACCATTGAGATCAAGATTGATAGAACTGATCATCCTACATTGCAATAGCATTCATCAACCAAAAACTATTATTGCAATGGTATACATCTATAACAATCAACAATTAAAACTATAAATATAGGATACTGATATCATAAAGCGTTATGAGACACCTCATCTGCCACGTGTCGTGATCATGGAAATCGCTAATATTGAGTTATGAGACACCTCATCTGCCATGTGTCATGGAAATAGCATGCATGGTGTGTTCAATGTATGATAAACAAGTACACTTCTAATAGTTTTTAAATTTGAGAAGTCCAGAGTGTATGGAAGGAGTTGAATAACAGAAGCATAAGGGGCACAACATTTTTTTCTTAAATTCTGTATACATTCTAAAATCTTCAACAGCAATTGGAGTGTATTTCGCTGTGAGAGACTCTTCAAAGAAATGGAGGAAGAAGCACTAAAGAAAAAAGAGAGAAAAATAAGAATATAAAGTTGAAACTAAACTTGAGCTATCCGCTGAAATCATAAAGCATAGGAAAGTTGATTGAGTCTTGATCTATTGCTCTTTCTTTGTATTATCTCGTATGTCCATTTATAGATTTTAATGCCACATGAGATGTATAATCTGTCAGCTCCCTATGGTTGTATTAATGTCAGCTCTTACACAATATGGGTATCTGCCTTACCATTAAGACAACTATGGAATATGTTAATTTAAAATGTAAGGCTAGCTATCTATGTATTCTGAGGGACTGCTTGCATAGAACTTAGCTTGATCCTCTCAATTATTACACATAAATATGCTGACATGCCTCTCATAACCCTAACCCCAGCCCCACAGTAACCCTAACCCCAGCCCCAACCCTAACCCCAGCCCACCGTAACCCTACCCCAGCCCCACAGTAACCCTAACCCCAGCCCCACAGTAACCCTAACCCCAGCCCCACCCCAGCAGCAGCCGAACCCCAACCCTAACCCTAACCCTACCCCGACCCCGACCCCGACCCCGACCCCGACCCCGACCGCCACCGCGCCCCTGCCCAAACCCAACTCTCGCGCGCGCAACCCAGACCCAGCCATGAATAATCCAAAAATGCTTTAATTTACCTCGAGATTTATACCTGAACGGGTGCGCTGGTGGGCTGGAGCGACGACGGTGGCGAATTGGCGAAGAAACCGGCGGTGGCGACGACGAAACCGGCGGTGGCGACGACGGTGGCGACGAAATCGGCGGTGGCGACGACGGTGGCGACTCTGCCCAACGACGGTGGCGACGCGACGGTGGCGATTTGGGGTTTTTCGCGCGCGTTTGAGGGAGAGAGAGAAAATGAGCGTAGGCTTTTCGATCTGGCTTTATTTTAAAACGATATTTACTTTCCCCTACGGATATACCCGTAGGTCCTTTGTTTGCGCCTCCGTAGGGGCAAACACCAAATTAAGAATTAATATTTTTATTCTTGGACGTCAGTGCCCGTAGGGGCAAGCATTTAGCCCTACGGATTAATCCGTAGGTCCAAGTTAAATATGCCCCTGCGGATATTTCCATCCGTAGGGGCAACCCCCTATTTTACTAGTGTAAGATAGACGAGTTTCTATTTTAATGCAATATGGCCTTCTTTAGCTAAATGCTTTTGCTAAGGATTATATTTCTTGTTTGGCTTTTAGGATCAGGGATCAGGGTAATGGATAGTTGAAAATTTAAAAAAAGAAGGTAAAATAGGAACTATAAAGAAATTATCATAGGAGGTTAAGAATCTATTTTAATAGTTTAGAAGATATAAGTATCCGACCTTCTATAACGCATTAGGTCTATATGCAATTAACCCGGAAAACCCTTTATCTGAAGAAGTGATGCATTCTAGAAATTTAGATGCAAGTGTTTCAGATATCAAAGGAACATACTTTTTTGATTAATTCAAGAGATTTGGGATGTGTCATTTTAACACAATGAATCACTTGACTGCTTATTTTCTTGTAACTAATTTATTTTTGCAGCAACCCTGGCTAGCTCAAGGAATGTATTATAAGTCATAGTAACGTAGATTATTAGCACTCAAGATCCTAATTTTAGTCTCGATCTTGATTAGACTACCATTCATAATCACGTTAAAGTGTTAAAATGAGAGAAGTCGGATGCTGGAAGTCGATGTGTAAATAGGAAGGGTGTTGTATGAGTCGCTTTGTTGCAATGAAATTTTGATAGTAAAATAACTCGGGTACAGGGGCCCAAGGCCTGCCCAACCCATTTTAGAAGTGTATCATCAAAACCTAGATATATTCCTTTTCGAAACTGTTTCCAAGGCTCATGTTGATGTTGCAGTGTTTTTTTTCACTATATGCAGCCCACTAATAAAATAATATATAGAGAGAATAACGGAGGAAAGAGGCCATAGGGGGAATTTCCTCCTATGGCGTCGAAAAAGTACACCCTTCCTTATTTTTTCCGACGATCGGTATCCATCATATTCATCGTTAACATCTAAGATTTGGGCACGCCAAATTTCATGTGATTCTACAACCTTTTCACCGTTGATTTAGTGGGTTCAAAATTAACGGTTACCGACAACAACACTTTTTACATTGCTAAATCAACGGTAAAAAAGTTGTAGAATTACATGAAATTTGGTATACCCACATCTTAGATGGTAACGGTGAAGATGATGGGTGTCGATCGTCGGAAAACACGATGAAGATTGTATTTTTTCGATGCCATAGGAGGAAATTCCCTCCTATGGCATTTTTCCTCCATTATTCTCATGTATGTGTGTGTGTGTATATAGAGAGAGGAATAGGTATATGAGGTGTGACCTCTCTTTTAAAAAGGCCTTGTCTCAAACACACATATTCTCCATGTTTTTCACCCATCCAATTCGGTCATCTTGATATACGTATCATGAAACTTTTATGTATAAAAAATCTCTGAGATTTGAACACCTCTAACATGTTCATTAAGCACATAGAAAAATCAACGGCTTATCGGTATTAGAAAAACGCAGTCTGTTGATGGATAGGTTAGAGATTATCATATCTTGAGATTTGTATATAGAGGTTTCATGATACGTAGAACAACATGACCAGTTTAGATCGGTGAAATACATAGGGGTAGTCGTGTTTTGGGAGGGGATCCCTTTTTGAAAAAAGGGCACCACCTCATACCCCTTTTTCTGCATGTGTATATATATATATATCTGTGTGTGTGTGTGTGTGTAAGGAAAGTGTTTATGAGGTGGCACCTCATTCTAAGAAACGAGGTGCCGCCTCAAAATTTCATATGTTTTCCATAAATTTTATATGTTTTCGATAACATTTGCTTATCAATTTTGCCTTGTAAAATGTTGTATTGTCGAAAAACCGTTCATTTTGCAACCATTTGATGTGAGGGTAAAATTTATCGAAAACGTATGAAATTTGGTAGATTTATGATCTACATCATGGAAAACAAGTTGAACGGTGCTAATTATGAGAAAATGTGGTGTAAAGTCAAATTTGGAGGTGGCACCTCTTTTCTTAGAATGAGGTGCCACCTCATAAACACTTTCCTATGTGTGTGTGTGAGAGAGAGTGTAGCACAAAGTAGCACTATAGGAATTTCCTACATTAACGGGACACAAGGATCATACTATTCATTAATCCATGAGCATATTTACAAATCCAATACGCGTCAATATTGGAGTAAGAAAAGGCGAAGTGATATAGATCATCAATGAATAGTAAGTCACCATTTATCCCATCACGATAAGAAATTCCTACAGTGACACCGTATACTTCGCATCCTCTTTATATATACTTTGTGATAACCTTCATATCCTATTGTATATATACACCCACAATGTGTCATAACATATGAATCATTGAATTGTAAAGTGTTCAATCGCTTCAGCGCATCCTCTTTATATATACTTTGTGATAACCTTCATATCCTATATATACACCCACAATGTGTCATAACATATGAATCATTGTATTGTTAAGTGTTCAATCGCTTCAGCGGTGTGTAAAAAATCAGAATTTCCCTTTAAAATAATACTATTAAAATAAATAATTCCCAAAATGATCTGAGCCCAAACTAATCCCCAAAATAGACCTCACTACAGCCAAAATAGTACTATTAAAATAAATAATTTTGTTAAGGTTTTTTTATTTTGATTATGATTTTGTTGAAATTGTAACAAAATGAAAAAGAGTGAATGGAAAAATCTCATCTTTTTTTGAGAAAAAAAAATATTTAGTTAGTATATAGATTTCTATTATGTTTTTTCTATATATTTTCCAAATCAAATATAGATTTCTAAAAAAAATCATAATAGATTTCTATATGCTAATTTATTCTATTTTAAAAAAACATCAAATTTTTTCATGTGCTCTCTGTCAATTTTGTTATAATTTGAACAAAATTAAAATATAAATTTAAAACAACCTTAACAAAATCAAAATCAATATCTTAGCAGACATATAGCAAATCAATATCACTAAAAGAAAACACTATTGGCAATAGTGTTTTCACTTTGAGGAAAATGATATTGCTAACAGCGTTTTCATCATAAGGAAAACGTTAAGACCGTTCCTATGTGACTATACGGAAGTCTATTCTGGAAATTAGTTTGGGTTCAGTATCATCTTGGGAATTGTTTGTTTTAATAGTATTATTTTAGGAAAAAATTCAAAGAATCGTACTAGCACCAATGAGCATTGCTTTCTAATTTGTAGTGTCTTTGTTATCATTTCCACTAAATACATTTTAAAGAATCATATTACATCTTGTAGATTATGATCTATGATGATAGATGTAAGTGGATGTTGGGAGTGTCCCAAATCCAGGTGCATTAACATCATACTAAAGGGGTTTAGTATGGAGGATTCTAAGCATGGTGGTTCGCCCACTTACCCATGAATCACTCTCTCCAAAAAGATGTCTTCCATGACTGATTTGGAGAGAGCTCGCGTGCAAGAGATACGCTATACTTCGGCGGTAGGCTCTATCATGTATGCGATGTTATGTACCAGACCAGATATAGCTAACTCGCTAGATGTAGTGATCAGGATTCAATCGGATCTTGGGAGAATCACTGGACAGCTGTAAAAGACATTCTTAAGTACTTGAGAAGCACTAAAGAAATGTTCTTGGTTTTTGGTAACGGTGAACTCCAGTGGGAGTCCTTTATCGATTCGTGGTTCCATAGTGATAAGGTCGACTGAGAGTCAGTCATAGGCTTTGTCTTTACCCTCAGTGGAGGGACGGTATGTTGGAAAAGTAGCTAGATACCATGGCAAACTAAACGACAAAGGTTGAATACATCGCTACCAACGATCCTGCCAAAGTGGTTGTCTGGATATTTCTTGTTTATGAGATGAACAAGGTTCCAACCATTGAGTGTCCAATAAATGTTATTGTGACAACAATGGAGTTGTGGATTTGGCCTAGGAACGCAGGTCCCATCAGCGTTTCAGACATATTCTGAGGCAGTATCACCTGATCAGGGAGATGTTTTATCTCCAAGGGATCAAGGATAGGAGAGTTGACGTGAATGATGACACGGCGGATCCACTCACAAAGGCCTTTCCCTAGAAAGACTTTTATATGGGGCGTTGAGTATGAGATACTACAACAAATGGCCTTAGTGCAAGTGAGAGATTGTTAGTTATATATATGCCCTAGAGGCCATTATTGTACATATGATGTATATTATAGTGGATGCTTGGACATATATATGGAGGAATTTCTTGCTCGACATGATAATATGCTATCTGGTTGCTCTTTATCTTAACATGTACACTTATTGTCTCTCTATTACATGTTGATAAAGCCTTTAGGATAAGTACTTGACTACCGGGATTATGATGCAGATCATACTAGTGGGGCAAACGAAGTCGGTAAGTACATCCTTCAATTGTTCCTAGTCGTGGGAGTATCGGGACGGGGCATCGATATTCCAGAGTAGACTAGCGTATACGCTTCTTGAACCATATGATGTGCGATGAATAATCCCACATCCATTGGTGTTTGGCATCAAAGATGGTGTACGGGTGCTCAGTAGAGACTGGGTACACTGAACAGGACTCGCCGAGAACTCCTTGATGGTATTATACATCACGTCAGATAGCAGTTCTCTGATGACACTGGTACAGGTTAGTCTGTCGACCCGAGATCGTCATAGAGTCTTGTGTGATTCCCACCGTGTTTTGATTTCTACCTTACCACGTTCAAGTGATCATGCAAAACGGTGGTTTTTGGGTACGGTCCCAAGTCACATGGAGGCAATGAGCGATAGGAGGGAATTTCGTCTCTCCCAGTATTAGGGGTTGATGTTACGCTATGTTCGATTGGCCATAACAGGAAATCCCTGGTCAGGGTTGCTGAGATTTACTGGTAAGTGTTATCGGTAGTTTCTCGAACCGTTATGGGCCTCACATCGGCATGACTTATCAGGCTATTGGGGTCTGACGTTTACCACCCCCAGGCTGTGATATACGACATATCAGAGGAAAAGACCGGACTATACGGTAGTGTTACTTATTGGATTTGTAGGAGTATGAGTAGGCTTGCTTGTTGATCTTCTGATCGCTCAATACCCGGGTGGCCGTTACGTTTAGCAGACCGCTGACGGCTTGTGGGTGGCTGATATGATCACCACATACTGTCGGCGTATTGACGAATTTTTAGAGTCCTACACAGTAGTTTCCTGGCTCAAGCGAAACGAAGTAGAAGCATATATGTGATATGTGCGGGACCGAGATTAATACGAGTATGTGATACCGTATTCTATTCTCGCGATACCGGTCGGTTATATGTGATATAGCCGGGTTATCGGGTCAAGTGTTGATTCGATAAGTTGATACAAATGATATTAGTCGGTTGTATGTGATATAGCCGGATTATTATATCAAGTGTTTATTTAATAATTTAATGTATAATTTTATATTTGATATATTAATTTACATTAACTAATATTAGCTCACTTAAGCATTTCTTTTTCTCACTTGTGTGCACTTAATATATATGTGATATATATTATCGTGTCATGCTAGTTGCAACATGCTACATGGATGTATGAGACTTACACCATGCTTAACATAATGATGGGTTTTATTTATTTAAAGTAAATCAAAAATGGATGGAAATTAGTCACATGGTTGAAGCTTGTGGAAGCTTGTGGAACCATCGACTTAGTTCACTAATTTTGTTTTATTTGAGATATTTATTAACCCAACCATTAAGATTAGCCATGGTTTAGTCTCTACATGAGTTAGTATATGATATTAACTCACCCATGGTTGTCATTCTATACTTGAATTTTTCCATTGTTGCTTTTCTTCATCTTCTTCCTCAAGCTCTCTAGTTTTTTGGAAGGTGAAGAAAATTAGTGAGAAAAATATTTCTAAAGTGAACAAAATTCCTGGTTCATCAACCAACACTAGATTAGCCATTTAGTTTAGGTTGTTTGCTTCACAATTAGTAAAGGGGTAGCTTGAGTTAGTGTCTTCTCGACGTAGATCATCTTCGGTCTCAAAGACTTCAAGCAAGCTTGTTCCTTTCATCTTGTGGAGCCTTTCTAGAGTCCGGGAGTTCACTACTTGGAGCAAATGGACTACTACACGGAGCTATTGAAGTGAAAGACCGCTCTACAAAGGTTGTATTCCTTGTTCACTTAGATGTAAAGATATTTACATGCATGTTTCGTCTAATTCTCTAGTTAAGATTCTAGTTTAGGGTTCTTTGGCGTCTGATGTAGGGTAAGTGTGTCGCCTCAAAATTTCAAATGTTTTCCATAAATTTTATATGTTTTCGATAACATTTGCTCATCAATTTGGCTTTGTAAAATGTTGTATTGTCGGAAAACCGATCATTTTGCAACCATCTGATGTAGGGTAAATTTTATCGAAAACATATGAAATTTGGTAGATTTAAGATCTTCATCGTGGAAAACAAGTTGAACGGTGCCGATTATAAGAAAATGTGGTGTAAAGTCAAATTTTGAGGCGGCACCTCGTTTCTTAGAATGAGGTGCCACCTCATAAACACTTTCCTATATGTGTGTGTGAGAGAGAGAGTGTAGCACAAAGTGACACTATAGGAATTTCCTACATTAACGGGACACACGGATCATACTATTCATTAATCGATGAGCATATTTGGAAATCCAATATGCGTCAA
This sequence comes from Agapanthus africanus, assembly GCA_030015575.1. Lineage (NCBI taxonomy): Eukaryota > Viridiplantae > Streptophyta > Magnoliopsida > Asparagales > Amaryllidaceae > Agapanthus > Agapanthus africanus. The sequence continues at coordinate 17,479,176 of JASDDO010000014.1, forward strand.
TATTGGAGTAAGAAAAGGCGAAGTGATATAGATCATCAATGAATAGTAAGCCACCATTTATCCAATCACGATAAGAAATTCCTACAGTGACACCGTATACTTCGCATCCTCTTTATATATACCTTGTGATAACCTTCATATCCTATTGTATATATACACCCACAATGTGTCAGAACATATGCATCATTGTATTGAAAAGTGTTCAATTGCTTTAGCGGTGTCTAAAACATCAGAATTTCCCTCCAAAATAAAACTATTAAAATAAACAATTCCCTAAATGATCTAAGCCCAAACTAATTTCCAAAATAGACCTCACTACAGCCAAAATAGTACTATTAAAATAAATAATTTTGTTAAGTTTTTTTTATATTTTGATTATGATTTTGTTGAAATTGTAACAAAATCGACAAAGAGTGAATGAAAAATCTCATCTTTTTTTTGAGGAAAAAATATTTTTAGTTAGTATATAGATTTCTATTATGTTTTTTTCTATATATTTTCCAAATCAAATATAAATTTCTAAAAAAAAATCATAATAGATTTCTATATTCTAACTAAATTTATTCTATTTTAAAAAAACCATCAAATTTTTTCATATGTTCTCTCTCAATTTTGTTATAATTTGAACAAAATTAAAATATAAATCTAAAACAACCTTAACAAAATCAAAATCAATGTCTTAGCAGACATATAGCAAATCAATATCACTAATAGAAAACACTATTGGTAATAGTGTTTTTGACTTTGAGGAAAACGATATTGCTAATAGCGTTTTCATCATAAGAAAAACGTTAAGACCGTTCTTATGTGACTATACGGAAGTCTATGCTGGAAATTAGTTTGGGCTCAGTATAGAATCTTGGGAATTGTTTATTTTAATAGTATTATTTTAGGAAAAAATTCAAAGAATCCTACTAGCACCAATGCGCATTGCTTTCTAATTTGTAGTGCCTTTGTTATCATTTCCGCTAAATACATTTTAAAGGGTAAATTGTCAAAAAAACCTAAGCATTTTTTTCAGTTGTCAAAAAACCTCGACATCGAAAAGTTAGTCAAAACCCCTCTAAAAAAGTTTTTGGTTGTCAAGAAACCACTTATCTGTGATATCTAGTAGTTGCCTGCTATATCTAATTTCATACGATATCTAAGCAATAGCCAGCGATATCTAAGCAGTTGCCTTGGTTAAGTATAGCAGGATATGTAGCAGGAAAAGTTTCTAAGGGGTTTTTGACTACCGTTTCAAGACCAGAGGGCTTTTGACAGCGGAAAAAATTGCTTGTGTTTTTCCCCCGACAATTTACCCTATTTTTTATAGAAAAAATTCCACCAAATATTCTTAATGTGTAGCATAAAACTGTTTTTTTTTATTCCTCTCTATTGTATTTATATCAATTTAAGCTGACCCGAATTTGAAATTCTGGAGGATGGATTTGCGGATGAAAAAAATGTTGAACGGTTTGAACCTGATAATAGAATTTAAAATTAAATTTCAAATCGAAGACAGTAAACAAGCCGGTAATTTTGTATATACATCTGTGTTCCGCGCTCTCAAACAAACATAAAAGTGAAGACTGCAAGGGGTATGTATGCATAACCAAGACTTGAAGGGATTATATATAAAAGAGACATATTTTATACATATTCCGAAACCGATTCGGTATACGGCTAGTATTAATTTAATTAATTGTGTTTCCTAAATTAGATGGTAGCGTTATTATAAAGCCAACTAGCATAGTTCACAGCCTAGAATAAATTAAACACGGTTTCTTTTCTTTTTTATCCCTCGAAAAGTTCCCTTTTTTATTCATTCGCCCAAAATAAATCGATACCCATCGTCCCTCAACGGCAACCTTTCCCTTTCGCAACCCTAACTCTTATGGGTCCGATGAGCTGCCGGTGATGCTATCCTTCCCCTTCGAAACCCTAACCAAATGGAGTCCGATGAGTTGCAGGCGATGGCGTGGCGCGGCGATCTTTCCCCTTCGAAACCCTCATCGTAACCGCCGGAGATGACTTTGATCCCCATGGGACTCCGATAAGCCGCCGGAGATGACGACGTGGCAGTCGGCGATGTGAAGGCGGTGAAAGAGGGAGGAGAGATCAAGAAGTGGTTCATCATGAAGATCTGTTCTTGATAGTGCTGGCACAATTAATCACATGCATTAAATTGTAAGATTTCTTTAACCTTTGATCTACAGTTTTGTTGTTTTCTTTCGGTTATTATCATTGCTGCTGTTAATCTTTACTGTTTTGGAGTTAAAAATCTTATTCTCTAATTAACTAATTTAGGATTTGTTGACTAACCGAGACAATCTTATATGGGATCAACCGTTCATGCCAATGGATTATGGCCCATGAATACATCTCACTGCTAGTTTTTTCTTACACTGACAACTAGACTTTTCAAGTTGGATGTCTAAAATATATTAGAAATAGGGCTACAATCAAGTAGGTTCAATTGCGCTTTCCTACCATTAATTCAGAATTCTATACCTTTGGATGTTATCAAAATTTTGAATTTGTTTGATATCCTAAAATGCATGTCTTGCTCTTTCCTACCATTAATTCACTGTCTATAAAAGTTTAGTTTTTTTAATTACATCCCAACATTTCAATTCATAAATATATTATGATTTTCTGATGTTACTACTTTCAAATGCATCACGATTGACAAAGTACTTCCAAACACGGTTCGTCAAATTTTTTTCAACCTAATAAATGATTCTAAATGGAGTATATTTTTAAGAATGAAAGGTATTCTTTCAAAAAAAAAAATATAATTTTGTATTGAAAGCATTATGTTAAATTTACCTTTACAAAAGGACCTCTTAGAAAACCACAAAATGCTATAATCATATAGATTTCTTCAACAAGTATATTAATATTTTAAAGACTTTACATCATTAAGCATTTGCAAATTCTCATATTTTTTAAATTTTTTTGGCAGTTATTTATCTAAATTTTTTTTGAGAGTTATCCTGAATCTTGGAATTCTCAGAGAGATTTTAAACCCTTAAAATTTGTATACAAATGGATGCTATTGATATCATAATTTATTAAAATATCCTCAAATTTGTGTCTACGTCTCAACTTACATTCCATCAATTCTCTTCCTATATTAGGATGCTATTGATATCATAATTTATTAAAATATCCTCAAATTTGTGTCTACGTCTCAACTTACATTCCATCAATTCTCTTCCTATATTAGTCTCTACCATGATTTATTCTTAGTGAATCGTCCACTTTTAATAATTTTGACTACCAACTTTCTATGGATTCTTATAAATTCGTTTCATTGTGATACGTTTGTTAACTAACCTTTCATTTCAAGTGTTACCCATAATCATTAAACATTGAAATATCAACCCTTGCGCATGTTTGATTGGACACAATCATGACTTATGGTTTTATCTAAATACTTTTTTTCCTATTGTTTTCGACCCCTTTATGGATTTAACCTCTTTTATTTGCCCTTCAAACTATTTGAAGCTATGTTTCAGCTCTTAAATTTGTAAATATATGCTTTCCTAATTTATCTTTCATGCATCATAAAGCACTTCCATTATGGCTCTTTCAAATTGTTTCAGCCATATATTGATTATCTAACATCATTTTTTAGTGTAATACGGTTGTTAACTAACCTTTCATTTCAAGTGCTACCCATAACCATTAAACCTTACAATATCAACCCTTGCACATGTTTGATTGGACACAATCATGACTTATGGTTTTATCAAAATTATTTTTTCCTTCGACGTTTTCGATCCCTTTATGGATAACCTCTTTTACTTGCCCTTCCTTAAACTATTTGAACCTATGTTTCAACTCTTATGTTTCTAATTATATGCTTTCCTAATTTATCTTTCATGCATCATAAAGCCACTTCCATTATGTCTCTTTCAAAATGTTTCAGCCATATACCATATAATGATTTTCTAACATTATTTTTTAGATAATGAGATGTTCCAAAAGATTTTAGTAGTATTTTGAAGCCGCTTTAATGAATAAGGACCTTTTCATAAAGCTACAAAGATGTTTTTTTTTATCATAACTGTATTTTTACTAGTATTTCAGCTTTAATAATGATTCTTCATAGAATAGTTTCCTCTTAAACTGAAAGATTTTCATGAAAATCCAGCTTTGAATAACGACCTTTGAGAAAGCTATGAAACTTTTTTGAATAATAACTAACTTTCTTGCAAATTTCTTGAGACTTCTAAAACTTTATTTCAGCAAGCATTTCTATGCTTGTATTATAAAAGTTTCATGAAAACTCCTTTGAAATGTGAAATTCTGAAAGATAGTATAGACCCTTCGAAATGGTACACAACTGGATGTTACCAAAATTCTTAAGTTTAATCCATAACTTGTGAAACCTAAGCATGTGACTCCTTGCTCCTTCAATTGAACACAATCTCTATTATGGTTTTGTGAGCTTATTATAAAAGCCATAAATCGTAACCATGATTTTTTTTCAATTGTAAAACTGACTTGGTCCTGTTTAATCATCTTTTTCCACCTTACCGTCGTTTCTTGTCTTTCCGTGTTGTGATTCATTTGTTAGTAAGCCTTTCATTTTAAGTTCTATCCGTAACCATCTAAATATGAAAATGTCACCGCTTGTGAACTTTTAATTTGGCGTAATCACGACTCATGGGTTTATCAACTTGTCTTTAAACTATCTTGATGCTTGTCTTTACTATCATCTGCCCTTATAGATAACCCGTTTTACGTGCCGCTTTCTTAAAATATTTCAAACTATTCTTTTCAAATTTTATATTTCAAAATTTGTGATTCCATAACGTTTTTCCTTTTAAATACAATCGTATACTGCTTCTCAAAATGGTTTTTCAAATTGTTTCATCTTTCATGAATATATATATATATATATATATATATATATATATATATATATATCCTATCTTTTAAATACCGAAAGGTTTTATTTTGAAAGATATAGTAGTATTTGAAACCTTTTTCATGGAAAACCTAACTATGTTAATGGACCTTTTAGAAAGTTACGGAACACCTTTTAACCATCTATCATATTTTTTAATTTTTAAAACAATTTACTCAATAAAGCATTTCAGTTCATTTAATTATGAAAGTTGCAGAATTTCAAATCCTTAGTGATTGTATAAGATTTTATATTATCAAAATTCATATTTATGTCATTATATCTTACAATCTGTATCCACAACTCTAGTTATCTACTTATCTACCATGGAGTCATGGCTTATAGCTCTGTTCAACCATGATTTGAATATGTTTCAATCTAATTGTCAGTTTACATCTGTCACTAACTGGTCTTTCGTTACAAGTTCTATCTATAACACATGAACAAGTCAACTCTTTTACTCCTTCAATTGGAGAGAATGATGATTATGATTTTGTTGTATTTACTTTTCACCCGGCTTACTGTTCTTGATAGCTTGATACTTTATCACCATCTCCTTACTGATGCGATATCCCATTTTACTTTCGTTTTCCAAAAAAGACTGTAGACTATTTCAACCTTGAATCTACAATTATGTCATTTCTAGCATTTACGACTCTCAAATGCAATCGAACCTATTTTCCTCAAAGTTATTTATCATAATGTTTCAGTTTCATAAATGATTCTCCATACCATATCTTTAGACAATTGAGATTTTAATTTTATATTGAAAGCGTTTTCATGAAAAATCTATCTTTTAAAAGAGGACCTTTCAGAATCGAACGTTGTTTAATCATGACTAACATTTTAATATATTATAGTTTTCACCACAAAGCATTTCTGTATCTTAAAAGGGGTTATAAACCCCTAGAAGCCGTCTACGATTTGATGTCTTTAAAATTAGGAAGTTCTGATTACAATATATATCCACAACTCTCCTTATCGATCAATTATCTGCTTGGATAACCATGATTTCGTTCTGATTGAATCATCAAACCCCTTAATCTTGTTAACCATTGCATTGTGATAGGTTTGATAACAGGGTTTTTGTTTTAAGTTTTATCCATAATCATCAAATTTGAAATTATCAACCCTTGCACATGTTTAAGTTTTATCCATAATCATCAAATTTGAAATTATCAACCCTTGCACATGTTTAATTGGGAAGAATCGCAATTCATGGTTTTACCAACTATTCTTTGAACGAACGGCGAAGTCTCACATGGTATCTCCTCGAAATCATACAGTGTTTGAACATCGCAAAATTCATGTCATAATAACCTCCAATTTGACTGCACAACTTTGCTTGCCTGCTGCTTATAACCAACTTAACTATGATTTCATTCTGATTTAATCTTCCAACGGGCTTGACCTTTATCTTTTTGTTTCTTTGTGAACATAGGCCTTTGATTTCAAGCCTTATCCATAATCAACTAAACCTACACATGTTCACGTTGACTTTGATCGATTGGCATAATCACAATTACGGTCTTGTCAAATTTACACGGATGATCTAACATTCATGAAGTATTGATTCCTTATCATCATCATCCACCCTTACAGATACGAAAACCCATTTTGATTCCTCTATCGCTCAAAGAGTTGTAACGATGTTTCAGCATTTTAATTTTGCTAATGATCGATATTTTCATTTACTACTTTCTAGTGCGTTACAAAGTACTCTTCAAAGTTGTTTGTCTAAATGTTTCAGCGTCGTGAAAGATTTTTCATTGCATATTTTTTTTATAACTGTAAGGTTTATTATGAAAGGTTTGATTTGGTTCGGGTTTAACAATTTAGAGGTCGATTATTTGTTTGGTTCCACTCTAATGACGTAGGTGTCGATTTTGTATTTGATTTGGTTTTTAGGAATTTTTTGTGGAAGTCTAGGATATTTTAGAGATACTTAGGGAATTTTAGAGATTTTAGGATTTTTTATCTAGTCTAGGATATTTTAAAGAATTTGGGTAATGGAAATAAAGATTGTTTGAGAACATGGAATTTATGTAATCGAAGAATTTAGGAATTTTATTGAGTTTGGAGATATTTAGAGAATCTAAGAATTTGTGGAATTCGATATATTTGTGGAGGTTGGAGAATTTGAGATGGACAATTTGGGAAGTTTATTGAGCTTTGAGATATATATATGAAACTTGAAAGAATTTGGAGGAATATTTTGAAAATTTGAAGATTTTGAAGTAAGTGACGATTTTGGATTTTTTTAAAGTTTAGAATACTTTCGAGAATTTGGAAAATTAATGAAAATAAAGATACTTTGAGAATTTGTTATTTATGGAATTGGAGAATTTAGGAATTTTATGGAGTATGAATATATCTAAGGAATCCACGAATTTGTTGAATTTGAGATATCTGGAGAGCTTGTATGATTTGTGCAATTTGAGATATTTGGACAATTTGGTAATTTTACGGAGTTTGGAAATATTTAGCGAATTTGGAAGAATTTAAATGAATTGTTTGATAATTTGAATATTTTTGTAGAGGTTTAAGAGGTTTTGGGAAACTTGGTTACACAGTTTATCGAATTCGTCGACTATCTAATTATTAGGGTGGTTTCGTATTTTTTCGTTTATTTGTGCTACGTTTGTCAGCGAGCCTTCTATTTGAAGTCCTATCCTTGTGTATCCAAACCTGAAAATATAGACCTTTAGCATGATAAACTAATTCTGTTCATCCTTTCTTAGAACTTTAGGTTTTTAGACCCTTCGTAATTGTTACCATTGGATGTTATAAAAATTCTTAGTTTGTGTCCGAATTCCACAATTCCATTTTGACACTTTTGAATCAAAATTAATTTGTTAGTACATTTCTTAATATTTTCAAGATTTTACTTTATAAAGCATTTTTACTCATTTATTTTTAGAACTTCTGGATTCTAGACCTTTCAAAATTTATCTTTAGAAACTATCAAAATTCTGGTTTTGACTTAGAATTCACTCTCTATAACTATCTTATCAATAATTTCGTTTTGTTTGAATTTAGGTTTGATTTGGTTCCGTATTAACAACTTAGAGGTCGATTTGTTTGGCTCCACTCTAACAACGGTGTCGATTTTGGATTTGATTTGGACTTTGGTAATAGTTTGTGAAAGCCAGGATATTTCAGAGTATTTGGGAAACTAATGGAAATAAAGATGTTTTGAGAATTTGGAATTTATGGAATTGGAGAATTTAGGAATTTTATGGAGTTTAGAGATATTTAGAGAATCTAAGAGTTTGTGGAATTTGATATATTTAGAGAGTAGAATTTGAGATGTTTGGACAATTTGAGAATTTTACGGAGCTTGGAGATTTGGTAATTTGAAAGATTTGGGTTTTGGGATTATTTTGTGAAAGTCTAGGATATTTTCGAGAATTTGGGAAATTAATCGAGAAACGAAGATGATTTGAGAATTTGGAATTTATGGAATTTAAGAATTTTATGGAGTTTGGAGACATCTAGGGAATCTAAAAATTTGTGGAATTTGATATATTTGCTGAGTTTGAGATATGTATGAAATTTGAAAGAATTTGGTGGGTTATTTGAAAATTTGAAGAATTTGACGTTGACGATTTTGGATTGGATTTGATTTGGATTTTAGGATTTTTTTGGAAGTTTAGGATACTTTTGAGCAGTTGGGAAATTAATGAAAATAATGAAGCTCTGAGAATTTGTTATTTATGGAATTGGAGAATTTAGGAATTTATGAAGTTTCGAAATATTTAGGGAATCTAAGAGTGGAATTTGATATATTTGGATAGTTTGTAGAATTTATGGAGTTTGAGATATTTGGACAATTTGAGAATTTTACGAAGCTTAAAGATATTTAGGGAATTTCAAAGATTTGGATTTTGGGATTTTTTGTGAAAGTCTAAGATATTTTAAAGAATTTGGGGAGTTAATGGAAGTAAAGATTGTTTGAGAATTTGGAATTTTTGAAATTGAAGAATTTAGGAATTTTATGGAGTTTGTAGATATTTACGAAATCTAAGAATTTTTGGAAATTTGATATATTTACTGGGTTTATATAGTTTGTTGAATTTGAGATGGACGATTTGTGAATTTTATAGAGCTTTGAGATATAATAGGAAATTTGAAGTATTTAGTGGATTATTCTGAAAATTTGAAGATTTTGACGTACATGGCGATTTTGGTTCTGATTTGGATTTTAGAATTTTTTTGAAAGGTCTGGATATTTTCGAGTATTTGCGAAATTAGTGGAAATAGACGCTTTTGAGAATTTGGTGTTTATTGAATTGTAGATGTAGAATTAGGAATTATTTGGTGTTTTAATATATTTAGGGAATCAAAGAATTTGTGGAATTTGATATATTTGGGGAGTTTGTAGAATTTTTGGAATGTAAGATTTTTGGCAATTTGGGAATTTTACCGAGACCGTAGATATTTAGGGAATTTGATTTAATTTTTTGATAATACAAAGATTTTGTAGAGTTTTAAGAGCTTTAGGAAATTGGGTTACACTGTTTGTCGAATTCGTCGACTATCAACTTTTTGGGTGGGTTCTTATTTGTTCGTTTATTTGTGATACGTTTGTCAGTAGGCATTCTATTTAAAAGTTCAATCCTTGCGTATCTAAACCTGAATATAGACCTATAGCGCAATAAAGCAGTTCTACTCATCCTTAGAACTTTAGGGCTCTTCTTTGTTACCATTGGATGTTATGAAAATTCTTAATTTGTTTTCGAATTCCACAACTCTATTTTGACGCTCTTGAATCAAAATTAATTTTTAAGCACTTTTCTTCATATTTTTAAGATCCAACTTCATAAAGCATTTCTACTCATTTATTTTTAGAAGTTCTGGATTTTAGACCCTTCAAAATTCTTATCTTTAGATGTTATGAAAATTCTGGTTTTGTGTCCGACTTCACTCTTTATAGCTATCTTCTCAGTAATTTCGTTTTGTTTGAATTTAGGTTTGATTTGGTCCCAATTTAACAACTTAGAGGTCTCGATGTGTTCGGTTCCCCACTTTAACAATGTAGATGTTGATTTTGGATTTGATTTGGATTTTCGGAATATTTTATGAAAGTCCAGGCTATTTCATAGAATTTGGGAAAACTAATGGAAATAAAGATATGAGAATTTGGAATTTATGGAAGTAGAAAATTTAGGAATTTTATCGAGTTTGGAGATATTTAGAGCATCTAAGAGTTTTTGGAATTTGATATATTTGGAGACTGGAATTTGTGGAATTTAAGATATTGGGACAATTTGGGAATTTTCGGGGGTTGGAGATCTTTAGGGATCTTTTTTTGTGAAAGTCGAGGATATTTTAGAGAATTTGGGAAATTAATTGAAATAAAGATGGTTTGATAATTTGGAATTTATGAAATTGTAGAATTTAGGTATATTATGGAGTTTGGAAATAGTTAGAGAATCTAAGAAATAGTGGGAATTTGATATATTTATGGAGTTTTGTATAATCTGTTGAATTTGAGTTGCATACAATTTTTGAATTTTATGGATGTTTGAGATATTTAGTAAACTTTAAAACAAGTCGGTGGAATATTTTGAAAATTTGAAGATTTGATGTAGGCGACGATTTAGGATTTAATTTGGATTTTTGAGATTTTTTTGAAAGTTTAGGATACTTTCGAGAAATTGGAAAGTTGATGAAAATAAAGATGAATTAGGAATTTGTTATTTTTGGAATTGAAATTTTTTGGAATTTTATGTAGTTTGGAGATATTTAGGGAATCTACGAATTTGTGGAATTTTGATATATTTGGGGTGTTTGTAGATTTGGGGAGTTTGTAGAATTTTGTGGAATTTGAGATATTTGGACAATTTAGGAATTTTACGGAGCTTGGAGATATCTATGGAACTTCAAAGATTTCGATTTTGGGTTTTTATGTGAAAGTCTTGGATATTTTAGAGAATTTAGAAAGTTAATGGAAATAAAGATGGTTTGAGAATTTAGTATGAAATTATTTTATGAAGTTTGGAGATGGTCACGGAATCTAAGAATTTGCGATGTTTGTATAATTTGTTGAATTGAGATGGACAATTTAGGAATTTTATGTAGCTTTGAGATAAAGGCAATTTAAAAGAATTTAATGGAATATCTTGAAAATTTGAAGATTTTGACGTAGCGGACGATTTTGGATTTGATTTTAATTTTGGGATTTTTTTGAAAGGCTAGGATATTTTCGAGAATTTGTGAAATCAATGGAAATACTGATGTTTTGAGAATTTGGTATTTATGGCATTGTGGAATTTAGGATTTATATGGTGTTTGAAGATATTTAGGGAATCTAAGATTTTGCGTACTTTGATATATTTGGGAAGTTTTTGGCAAGTTTGTAGAATTTGTGAAATTTGAGATATTAGGACAATTTAGGAATTTTACGGAGCTGGGTGATATTTAGGAAATCTGAAAGAATTTATTGATAATTTGAAGATTTTTGTAGAGTTTTAAAGGGTTTTGGAAAATTTGGTTACACTGTTTATCGAATTCGTCTGCTATCAACTTATTAGGGCGGGTTCTTATTTTCCTGTTTATTTGTTATAGGTTTATCAGTAAGCCTTCTATTTAAAGTTCCGTCCTTGCGTATCTAAACATGAAAATATAGATCCTTGGCGCAATAAAGCAATTCCACTCATCCTTTCTTGACCTTTCATAATTGCTACCATTTGATGTTATAAAAATTCTAAGTTTGTGTCCGAATTCCACGATTACATTTTGACGCTTTTGAATCAAAATAATATTTTTAGCTTATTTCTTCATATTTTCAAGATTTTAGTTTCTGAAGCATTTTCACTCATTTATTTTTAGAACTCTGGTTTTTAGACCCTTCAAAGTTCATACATTTAGATGCTATCAAAATTCTGGTTTTGTGTCCGAATTCACTTTGTATAGCCATCCTATCAATAATTTCGTTTTGTTTGAATTTAGGTTTTATTTGGTTCCGGTTTAACAACTTAGAGGTCGATTTGTATGGTTCCATTTTAACGACGTATGTGTTGATTTTGGGTTTTAGGAAGATTTTATGAAAGTCTAGGATATTTGAGAGAATTTGAGAGACTAATGTCAATAAAGAAATGAGAATTTGGAATATTTTGTATTAGCGAATTTAGGAATTTTATGTAGTTTGGAGATATTCAGATAATCTAAGAGTTTGCAGAACTAGATATGTTTGGAGAGTTTGCAGATGTATGGAATATGAGATATTTGGTCTATTTTGGAATTTTCCGAAACCTGGATATATTTAAGGGATCTGAAAGGTTTGGATTTTGGCAGTTTTTTCTGTGAAAGTCGAGGATATTTGTGAGAATTTGGGAAATTGATGGAAATAAAAATGGTTTGAGAATTTGGAATTTATGAAATTGAAGGATTTAGCATTTTAAGGAGTTTGGGGATATATGGGGAATCTAAGAATCTGTGGAATTTAATATTATTGCGGAGTTTGTTAAGTTTGTTAAATTTGAGGTAGACAATTTAGGAATTTTATGAAGGTTTGAGATATATAGGAAATTTGAAAGAATTTGGATCATTTTGATAATTTAAAGAATTTGACATAGGTGCCGATTTTGTATTCTATTTGGATTTTGGTTTCTCATGTTGGTTCATGTTGCCTAGCCCATATGTTTAGGATAAATGGCTCAATTGTCATTTGGATTTTGGGTTCTTTTTGAAAGTTTTCGATACATACGAGAATTTGGGAAATTAATAAAAATAATGATGCTTTGAGAATTTGTTATTTATGGAATTGGAGAATTTAGGAATTTTGTGCAGTTTGGAGATAATTCGGGAATCCACGATTTTGTGGAATTTGATATATTTAGGGAGTTTGTAGATTTTGTGGAATTTGCGATATTTGGTCAATATGGGGATTTTACGAACCTTGGAAATATTTAGGGAATTTCAAAGATTTGGATTTTGGAATATTTTTGCGAAAGTATAGGATATTTTTGAAAATTTGGAAACTAAATAGAAATAAAGATGGTTTTAGAATTTGGAATTGATGCATTTTATGGGGTTTATAGATATTTACGAAATTTGATATATTTGGGGAGTTTGTAGAATTTGTGGAATTTGAGATATTTGGACAACTTAGGAATTTTATGGAGCTTGGAGATATCCGGGGAATTTCAAAGATTTCGATTTTTGTTTTTTGTGTGCAAGTCTTGAATATTTTGGAGAATTTAGAAAGTTAATGGAAATAAAGATGGTTTGAGAATCTAGTATGAAATTATTTTATGAAGTTTGGAGATGTTTACGGAATCTAAGAATTTGTGAAATTTGATATATTTGCGAAGTTTGTATAATTTGTTGAATTGAGATGGACAGTTTATGAGTTTTATGGAGTTTTGAGATAAAGGCAATTTAAAAGAATTTAATGGAATATCTTGAAAATTTGAAGATTTTGACGTAGCGGACGATTTTGGATTTGATTTTAATTTTGGGATTTTTTTGAAAGGCTAGGATATTTTCGAGAATTTGTGAAATCAATGGAAATACAGATGTTTTGAGAATTTGGTATTTATGGCATTGTGGAATTTAGGAATTTAGGAATTATATGGTGTTTGAAGATATTTAGGGAATCTAAGAATTTGCATACTTTGATATATTTGGGAAGTTTTTTGGAAGTTTGTAGAATTTGTGAAATTTGGACAATTTAGGAATCTTACCGAGCTGGGAGATATTTAGGAAATCGGAAAGAATTTATTGATATTTTGAAGATTTTTGTAGAGTCTTAAAGGGTTTTGGAAAATTTGGTTACACTGTTTATCGAATTCGTCGGCTATCAACTTATTAGGATGGGTTTTTATTTTTCTGTTTATTTGTTATCGTTTATCAGTAGGCCTTCTATTTAAAGTTCTGTACTTGCGTATCTAAACCTGAAAATATAGATCCTTGGCGCAATAAAGCAATTCTACTCATCCTTTCTTAGAACTTTAGGTTTTTAGACCTTTCATAATTGCTACCATTTGATGTTATAAAAATTCCAAGTTTGTATCCGAATTCCAAGACTCCATTTTGACGCTTTTGAATCAAAATTATATTTTCAGCTTATTTCTTCATATTTTCAAGATTTTAGTTTCTGAAGCATTTTTACTCATTTAATTTTAGAACTTCTGGTTTTTAGACCCTTCAAAATTCATACCTTTAGATGCTATCAAAATTCTGGTTTTGTGTCCGAATTCACTCCGTATAGCCATCCTATCAATAATTTCGTTTTGTTTGAATTTAGGTTTTGTTTGGTTCCGGTTTAACAACTTAGAGGTCGATTTGTATGGTTCCATTTTAACGTCGTATGTGTTGATTTTGGATTTTAGGAAGATTTTATGAAAATCTAGGATATTTAAGAGAATTTGAGAGACTAATGGCAATAAAGAAATGTGAATTTGGAATATTTTGTATTAGCGAATTTAGGAATTTTATGTAGTTTGGAGATATTCAGATAATCTAAGAGTTTGTGGAACTAGATATGTTTGGAAAGTTTGCAGAATGTATGGAATCTGAGATATTTGGTCTATTTAGGATTTTTCCGAAACCTGGATATATTTAAGGGATCCGAAATGTTTGGATTTTGGCAGTTTTTTCTGTGAAAGTCGAGGATATTTGTGAGAATTTGGGAAATTGATTGAAATAAAAATGGTTTGAGAATTTGGAATTTATGAAATTGAATGATTTAGCATTTTAAGGAGTTTGGGGATATATGGGGAATCTAAGAATCCGTGGAATTTAATATTATTGCGGAGTTTGTTGATTTTATTAAATTTGAGGTAGACAATTTGGGAATTTTATGAAGGTTTGAGATATATAGGAAATTTGAATGAATTTGTTTCATTTTGATAATTTAAAGAATTTGACATAGGTGACGATTTTGGATTCCATTTGGATTTTGGTTTCTCATGTTGGTTCATGTCAGAATTTGCGGCGACTTATGTCAGAACTTTCGGCGACTTATGTCAGAACTTTCGGCGGCTTAACGAGTGATTTTCCGATTACAATTAGTTTACATCAATGATCTGCATTAAGACCATTCCTGTTTACCATCGTGATGGATGAGCTTACTAGAACTATCCAAGATGAGGTACCTTGGTGTATGCTAATCGCTGATGATATTGTTCTAGTAAATGAGACGGAAGCAGGGGTTAATGCCAAATTGGAATTATGGAAGCAAAGATTGGAACGG
This sequence comes from Agapanthus africanus, assembly GCA_030015575.1. Classification (NCBI taxonomy): domain Eukaryota; kingdom Viridiplantae; phylum Streptophyta; class Magnoliopsida; order Asparagales; family Amaryllidaceae; genus Agapanthus; species Agapanthus africanus. Next base: position 17,494,277 of record JASDDO010000014.1, read on the forward strand.
CAACAGATATCACCGAGCGACCAGTTTAGATATCTAGGTTCCATCATCTAAAAGAATGGGGAGATCGATAGTGATTTTAATCAAAGGATCCAAGCTGGTTGGTTGAAATGGATGTGTGCAACAGGGATTTTGTGTGATCGTAACTTTCCCTTAAAATTGAAAGGGAAGTTTTATCGGAGCGCTCTTCGGCCTGCATTATTATATGGTATAGAATGCTGGGCTCCTAAGAAACATCATACACAGAAGATGCACGTAGCGGAGATGCGCATGCTTCGTTAGATGTGCGGTAACACTAGAAAAGATAAGGTGCAAAATGAGGATATTCGTTTAAAAGTTGGTGTAGCACCTGTGGAGGAGAAGATGCGGGAAAACCAGCTAAGATTGTTTGGTCATGTGTGACGTAGACCTATGGAAGCACTGATTCGACGAATAGATACTCTCGATATGGGCAATGGCAAAAGGGTAAACGGGAGACCGAAGAAAACATCGATGGTGGTGATACGAAACGATATGGTTGCCAAAGGACTCAATGAAAGTATATTGTTCGATAGGATGAGTGGAGGCGGAGGATTCGTGTGCTGGACCCGGCGTGATTCTCATGTTGGTTCATGTAGCCTACTCCATATGCTTTGGATATAAGGCTCAGTTGTTGTTTTTGTCGTTGTATGTTGGTTCATGTTGCCTAGCCCATATGCTTAGGATAAAATGCTCTATTGTCATTTGGATTTTGGGTTCTTTTTGAAAGTTTTCGATACATTCGAGAATTTGGGAAATTAATGAAAATAATGATGCTTTGAGAATTTGTTATTTTTGGAATTGGAGAATTTAGGAATTTTGTGCAGATTGGAGATAATTGGGGAATCCACGATTTTGTGGAATTTGATAAATTTGGGGAGTTTGTAGATTTTGTGGAATTTGCGATATTTGGAGAATATGGGGATTTTACGAACCTTGGAAATATTAGGGAATTTCAAAGATTTGGATTTTGGAATATTTTTGGGAAAGTATAGGATATTTTTGAAAATTTGGGAACTAAAAAGAAATAAAGATGGTTTGAGATTTTGGAATTGATCAATTTTATGGGGTTTAGAGATATTTACGGAATTTGATATATTTGGGGAGTTTGTAGATTTGGGGAGTTTGTAGAATTTGTGGAATTTGAGATATTTGGATAATTTAGGAATTTTACGGAGCTTGGAGATATCTGGGGAATTTCAAAGATTTCGATTTTTGTGTGAAAGTCTTGGATATTTTGGTGAATTTGGAAAGTTAATGGAAATAAAGATGGTTTGAGAATTTAGTATGAAATTATTTTATATAGTATGGAATTTAGGAATTATATGGTGTTTGAAGATATTTAGGGAATCTAAGAATTTGCGTACTTTGATATATTTGGGGAGTTTGTAGAATTTGTGAAATTTGAGATATTTGGACAATTTAGGAATTTTACCGAGCTGGGAGATATTTAGGTAATCTGAAAGAATTTATTGATAATTTGAAGATTTTTGTTGAGTTTTAAAGATTTTTGGAAAATTTGGTTACACCGTTTATCAAATTCGTCGGCTATCAACTTATTAGGGTGGGTTCTTATTTTTCTGTTTATCAGTAGGCCTTCTATTTAAAGTTCTGTCCTTGCGTATCTAAACCAGAAAATATAGATCCTTAGCGCAATAAAGCAATTCTACTCATCCTTTCTTTGAACTTTAGGTTTTTAGACCTTTCATAATTGCTACCATTTGATGTTATAAAAATTCTAAGTTTGTGTCCGAATTCCACGACTCCATTTTGACGCTTTTGAATCAGAAATATATTTTTAGCTTATTTCTTCATATTTTCTAGATTTTCGTTTCTGAAGCATTTTTACTCATTTATTTTTAGAACTTTTAGTTTTTAGACCCTTTAAAATTCATACCTTTAGATGCTATCAAAATTCAGGTTTTGTGTCCGAATTAACTTCTGTATAGCCATCCTATCAATAATTTCGTTTTTTTTGAATTTAGGTTTTATTTGGTTCCGGTTTAACAACTTAGAGGTCGATTTGTATGGTTCCACTCTAACAACATGTGTTGATTTTGGATTTTAGGAAGGTTTTATGAAAGTCTAGGATATTTTCAGAGAATTTGCGAGACTAATGGCAATAAAGAAATGTGAATTTGGAATATTTTGTATTAGCGAATTTAGGATTTTTATGTAGTTTGGAGATATTCAGATAATCTAAGAGTTTGTGGAACTAGATATGTTTGGAGAGTTTGCAGAATGTATGGAATATGGGATATTTGGTCTATTTAAGAATTTTCCGAAACCTCGATATATTTAGGGGATCTGAAAGGTTTGGATTTTGGCAGTTTTTTCTGTGAAAGTCAAGGATATTTGTTAGAATTTGGAAAATTGATGGAAATAAAAATGGTTTGAGAATTTGGAATTTATGAAATTGAAGAATTTAGCATTTTAAGGAGTTTGGAGATACATGGGGAATATAAGAATCTGTGGAATTTAATATTATTGCGGAATTTGTTGAATTTGTTAAATTTGAGGTAGACAATTTGGGAATTTTATGAAGGTTTGAGATATATAGGAAATTTGAAAGAATTTGGATCATTTTGATAATTTAAAGAATTTGACATAGGTGACGATTTTGGATTCCATTTAGATTTTGGTTTCTTATGTTGGTTCATGTTGCCTAGCCCATATGCTTAGGATAAAAGGCTCAATTGTCATTTGGATTTTTGGTTCTTTTTGAAAGTTTTCGATACATTCGAGAATTTGGGAAATTAATGAAAATAATGATGCTTTGAGAATTTGTTATTTATGGAATTGGAGAATTTATGAATTTAGTGCAGATTGGAGATAATTGGGGAATCCACGATTTTGTGGAATTTGATATATTTGGGGAGTTTGTAGATTTTGTGGAATTTGCGATATTTGGACAATATGGAGATTTTACGAACCTTGGAAATATTTAGGGAATTTCAAAGATTTGGATTTAGGAATATTTTTGGGAAAGTATAGGATATTTTTGAAAATTTGGAAACTAAATAGAATTAAAGATGGTTTGAGAATTTGGAATTGATGCATTTTATGGGGTTTAGAGATATTTACGGAATTTGATATATTTGGGGAGCTTGTAGATTTGGGGAGTTTGTAGAAATTGTGGAATTTGAGATATTTGGACAATTTAGAAATTTTACGGAGCTTGGAGATATCCGGGGAATTTCAAAGATTTCGATTTTTAGTTTTTGTGTGAGTCTTGAATATTTTGGAGAATTTGGAAAGTTAAAGGGAAATAAAGATGGTTTGAGAATTTAGTATGAAATTATTTTATGAAGTTTGGAGATATTTACGGAATCTAAGAATTTGTGAAATTTGATATATTTGCGAAGTTTGTATTATTTGTTGAATTGAGATGGACAATTTAGGAATTTTATGGAGCTTTGAGATAAAGGCAATTTAAAAGAATTTAATGGAATATCTTGAATTTAGGTTTTATTTGGTTCCGGTTTAACAACTTGGAGGTCGATTTGTTTGGTTCTACTCTAACGACGTATGCGTTGATTTTGGATTTGATTTGGATTTTAGGAAGATTTTATGAAAGTCTAGGATATTTAAGAGAATTTGAGAGACTAATGGCAATAAAGAAATGAGAATTTGGAATATTTTGTATTAGCGAATTTAGGAATTTTATGTAGTTTGGAGATATTCAGATAATCTAAGAGTTTGTGGAACTAAATATGTTTGGAGAGTTTGCAGAATGTATGGAATCTGAGATATTTGGTCTATTTAGGAATTTTCTGAAACCTGGATAATATTTAAGGGATCTGAAAGGTTTGGATTTTGGCAGTTTTTCCTGTGAAAATCAAGGATATTTGTGAGAAATTGGCAAATTGATGGAAATAAAACTGGTTTGAGAATTTGGAATTTATGAAATTGAAGGAGTTAGCATTTTAAGGAGTTTGGGGATATATGGGGAATCTAAGAATATGTGGAATTTAATATTATCGGGAAGTTTGTTGAGTTTGTTAAATTTGAGGTAGACAATTTGGGAATTTTATGAAGGTTCGAGATATATAGGAAATTTGAAAGAATTTGGATCATTTTGAAAATTTAAAGAATTTGACATAGGTGACGATTTTGGATTCCATTTGGATTTTAGTTTCTCATGTTGGTTCATGTTGCCTAGCCTATATGCTTTGGTTAAAAGGCTCAATTGTCATTTGGATTTTGGGTTCTTTTTGAAAGTTTTCGATACATACGAGAATTTGGGAAATTAATAAAAATAATTATGCTTTGAGAATTTGTTATTTATGGAATTGGAGAATTTAGGAATTCCGTGCAGTTTGGAGATAATTCGGGAATCCACGATTTTGTGGAATTTGATATATTTGGGGAGTTTGTAGATATTGTGGAATTTGCGATATTTGGAAAATATGGGGATTTTACGAACCTTGGCAATATTTAGGGAATTTCAAAGATTTGGATTTTGGAATATTTTTGGGAAAGTATAAGATATTTTTGAAAATTTGGGAACTAAATAGAAATAAAGATGCTTTGAGAATTTGGAATTGATGCATTTTATTGGGTTTATAGATATTTACGAAATTTTATATATTTGGGGAGTTTGTAGAATTTGTGGAATTTGAGATATTTGGACAACTTAGGAATTTTATGGAGCTTGGAGATATCCAGGGAATTTGAAAGATTTCGATTTTTGGTTTTTGTGTACAAGTCTTGAATATTTTAGAGAATTTAGAAAGTTAATGGAAATAAAGATGGTTTGAGAATTTAGTATGAGATTATTTTTCGAAGTTTGGAGATATTTACGGAATCTAAGAATTTGTGAAATTTGATATATTTGCGAAGTTTGTATAATTTGTTGAATTGATATGGACAATTTAGGAATTTTATGGAGCTTTGAGATAAAGGCAATTTAAAAGAATTTAATGGAATATCTTGAAAATTTGAAGATTTTGACGTAGCGGACGATTTTGGATTTGATTTTAATTTTGGGATTTTTTTGAAAGGCTAGGATATTTTCGAGAATTTGTGAAATCAATTGAAATACAGATGTTTTGAGAATTTGGTATTTATGGCATTTCGGAATTTTAGGAATTATATGGTGTTTGAAGATATTTAGGGAATCTGAGACTTTGCGTACTTTGATATATTTGGGAAGTTTGTAGAATTTGTGAAATTTGAGTTATTTGGACAATTTAGGAATTTTACCGAGCTGGGAGATATTTAGGAAATTTGAAAGATAATTTGGAGATTTTTGTAGAGTTTTAAAAGGTCCAGGCTATTTCATAGAATTTGGGAAAACTAAGGGAAATAAAGATATGAGAATTTGGAATTTGTGGAAGTAGAAAATTTAGGAATTTTATCGAGTTTGGAGATATTTAGAGCATCTAAGAGTTTTTGGAATTTGATATATTTGGAGACTGGAATTTGTGGAATTTAAGATATTGGGACAATTTGGGAATTTTCGGGGGTTGGAGATCTTTAAGGATCATTTTTTTGTGAAAGTCGAGGATATTTTAGAGAATTTGGGAAATTAATTGAAATAACGATGGTTTGATAATTTGGTATTTATGAAATTGTAGAATTTAGGTATATTATGGAGTTTGGAAATAGTTAGAGAATCTAAGAAATAGTGGGAATTTGATATATTTATGGAGTTTTGTATAATCTGTTGATTTTGAGTTGCATACAATTTTTGAATTATGGATGTTTGAGATATTTAGTAAACTTTAAAACAAGTCGGTGGAATATTTTGAAAATTTGAAGATTTTGATGTAGGTGACGATTTAGGATTTAATTTGGATTTTTGAGATTTTTTTGAAAGTTTAGGATACTTTCGAGAAATTGGAAAGTTGACGAAAATAAAGATGAATTAGGAATTTGTTATTTTTGGAATTGAAATTTTTTGGAATTTTATGTAGTTTGGAGATATTTAGGGAATCTATGAATTTGTGGAATTTGATATATTTGGGGTGTTTGTAGATTTGGGGAGTTTGTAGAATTTGTGGAATTTGAGATATTTGGACAATTTAGGAATTTTACGGAGCTTGGAGATATCTAAGGGAACTTCAAAGATTTCGATTTTGGGTTTTTGTGTGAAAGTCTTGGATATTTTGGAGAATTTAGAAAGTTAATGGAAATAAAGATGGTTTGAGAATTTAGTATGAAATTATTTTATGAAGTTTGGAGATATTCACGGAATCTAAGAATTTGCGATGTTTGTATAATTTGTTGAATTGAGATGGACAACTTAGGAATTTTACGGAGCTTGGAGATATCCGGGGAATTTGAAAGATTTCGATTTTTGGTTTTTGTGTACAAGTCTTGAATATTTTAGAGAATTTAGAAAGTTAATGGAAATAAAGATGGTTTGAGAATTTAGTATGAAATTATTTTACGAAGTTTGGAGATATTTACGGAATCTAAGAATTTGTGAAATTTGATATATTTGCGAAGTTTGTATAATTTGTTGAATTGAGATGGACAATTTAGAAATTTTATGGAGCTTTGAGATAATGGCAATTTAAAAGAATTTATTGGAATATCTTGAAAATTTGAAGATTTTGACGTAGCGGACGATTTTGGATTTGATTTTAATATTGGGATTTTTTTGAAAGGCTAGGATATTTTCGAGAATTTGTGAAATCAATGGAAATACAGATGTTTTGAGAATTTGGTATTTATGGCATTGTGGAATTTAGGAATTATATGGTGTTTGAAGATATTTAGGGAATCTAAGAATTTGCGTACTTTGATATATTTGGGAAGTTTTTGGCAAGTTTGTAGAATTTGTGAAATTTGAGATATTTGGACAATTTAGGAATTTTACCGAGCTGGGAGATATTTAGGAAATCGAAAGAATTTATTGATATTTTGAAGATTTTTGTAAAGTCTTAAAGTGTTTTGGAAAATTTGGTTACATTGTTTATCGAATTCGTCGGCTATCAACTTATTAGGGTGGGTTCTTATTTTTCTGTTTATTTGTTATACGTTTATCAGTAGGCCTTCTATTTAAAGTTCTGTCCTTGCGTATCTAAACCTGAAATTATAGATCCTTGGCGCAATAAAGCAATTCTACTCATCCTTTCTTAGAACTTTAGGTTTTTAGACTTTTCATAATTGCTACCATTTGATGTTATAAAAATTCTAAGTTTGTTTCCGAATTCCAAGACTCCATGTTGACGCTTATGAATCAAAATTATATTTTTAGCTTATTTCTTCATACTTTCAAGATTTTAGTTTCTAAAGCATTTTTTGTCATTTATTTTTAGAACTTCTGGTTTTTAGACCCTTCAAAATTCATACCTTTAGATGCTATCAAAATTCTGGTTTTGTGTCCGAATTCACTCCGTATAGCCATCCTATCAATAATTTCGTTTTGTTTGAATTTAGGTTTTATTTGGTTCCGGTTTAACAACTTGGAGGTCGATTTGTTTGGTTCTACTCTAACGACGTATGCGTTGATTTTGGATTTGATTTGGATTTTAGGAAGATTTTATGGAAGTCTAGGATATTTCAGAGAATTTGAGAGACTAGCGGCAATAAAGAAATGTGAATTTGGAATATTTTGTATTAGCGAATTTAGGAATTTTATGGAGTTTGGAGATATTCAGATAATCTAGGAGTTTGTGGAACTAGATATGTTTGGAGAGTTTACAGAATGTATGGAATTTGAGTTATTTGGTCTATTTAGGAATTTTCCGAAACCTGGATATATTTAGGGGATCTAAAAGGTTTGGATTTTGGCAGTTTTTTCTGAGAAAGTCCAGGATATTTGTGAGAATTTAGGAAATTGATGGAAATAAAAATGGTTTGAGAATTTGGAATTTATGAAATTGAAGATTTAGCATTTTAAGGAGTTTGGGGATATATGGGGAATATAAGAATCTGTGGAATTTAATATTATTGCGGAGTTTGTTGAATTTTTTAAATTCGAGATAGACAATTTGGGAATTTTATGAAGGTTTGAGATATATAGGAAATTTGAAAGAATTTGGATCATTTTGATAATTTAAAAAATGACATAGGTGACGATTTTAGATTTCATTTGGATTTTGGGTTTCTCATGTTGGTTCATGTTGTCTAGCCCATATGCTTAGGATAAAAGGCTCAATTGTTATTTGGATTTTGGGTTCTTTTTGAAAGTTTTCGATACATTCAAGAATTTGGGAAATTAATGAAAATAAAAATGCTTTGAGAATTTGTTATTTATGGAATTGGAGAATTTATGAAATTTTGTGCAGATTGGAGTTTATTGGGGAATCCACGATATTGTGGAATTTGATATATTAGGGGAGTTTGTAGATTCCGTGGAATTTGTGATATTTGGACATTATTGGAATTTTACGAACCTTGGAAATATTTTGGGAATTTCAAATATTTCGATTTTGGAATATTTTTGGGAAAGTATTGGATATTTTTGAAAATTTGGGAACTGAATAGAAATAAAAATGGTTTGAGAATTTAGAATTGATGCATTTTATGGGGTTTAGAGATATTTACGGAATTTGATATATTTGGGGAGTCTTTAGATTTGGGGAGTTTGTAGTATTTGTGGAATTTGAGATATTCGGACAATTTAGGAATTTTACCGAGCTTGGAGATATTTAGGGAACTTGAAAGAATTTATTGCTGATTTGAAGATTTTTGTATAGTTTTAAAGGGTTTTAGAAAATTTGGTTACACTGTTAATCGAATTCGTCGGCCATCAACTTATTAGGGTGGGTTCTTATTTTTCTGTTTATTTGTTATAGGTTTATCGGTAGGCCTTCTATTTGAAGTTCTGTCCTTGCCTAGCTAAACCTGAAAATATAGATCCTTAGCGCAATAAAGCAATTCTACTCATCCTTTCTTCGAACTTTAGGTTTTTAAACCTTTCATATTTGCTACCATTTGATGTTATAAATATTCTAAGTTTGTGTCCGAATTCCACGAATCCATTTTGACGCTTTTGAATGAAAATTATATTTTTAGCTTATTTCTTCATATTTTCAAGATTTTAGTTTCTTATGCATTTTTACTCGTTTATTTTTAGAACTTCTGGTTTTTAGACCCTTCAAAATTCATACCTTTAGATGCTCTTTTCTTTCAGCCATCCTTTTACCCCCCATTCCTTCGCTGAGGCAGGAAAGTCTAGTGACTTTTGCAGCTGTATATTTTATAAAGACAGTAACAGCAATAAGTGTTCGGGTCCTTGAGCAGTGACAATCGCCCCCCTTTGTTTCGAAGTATTAAATACACCCATAATTCTGAGCCGCGCTCATCCCTTGCTTGTTGGCTCACACAAGTCAGCAAGTCATATTCAGGCCCAATACGTTGTTGTATTGCTGCGGATAGGCTAATTCGGAAGTTTTTTGCTCAATTTCTCATAACATAACCGATTTGAGCGCAAGTGGGTAGTTTTGGAGAAGGTAAATGTAAATTGTCCTGCAAAGTCCTAACCATTTTTTTCTTTTGATTATTTATAGATCCTTTCTATTCGCCGCGCCGATAGGCGCAAGCAAGCATACTTGCTCTGTTTTCTCGAAACAAATGTAAATAATATGATCCAATATGTCTGTCAAGTCACACCATAAGATCTTACGGTAGGTTCCTTAATAGGGGACCTCCCAGCCTAGCCGCAGGCAGATCGAATCGGAGTTTCCTTAGGTAGCCACTGACCTACAGTGGTATAGAGTTTCCTTTTTTTTAACGATTGATTCCCGATAATGAATTAGATCGCACCAATAGAAATCCTTTTTGTTCCAAAGCTATCAAAATTCTGGTTTTGTGTCCGAATTCACTCTGTATAGCCATCCTATCAATGATTTCGTTTTGTTTGAATTTAGGTTTTATTTGGTTCCGGTTTAAGAACTTGGAGGTCGATTTGTATGGTTCGACTCTAACGACATATGTGTTGATTTTAGATTTGATTTGGATTTTAGGAAGATTTTATGAAAGTCTTGGATATTTTAGAGAATTTGAGGAGACTAATGGCAATAAAGATATGAGAATTTGGAATATTGTGTATTAGCGAATTTAGGAATTTTATGGAGTTTGGAGATATTCAGATAATCTAAGAGTTTGTGGAACTAGATATGTTTGGAGAATTTGCAGAATGTATGGAATCTGAGATATTTGGTCTATTTAGGAATTTTCCGAAACATGGATATATTCAGTGGATCTGAAAGGTTTGGATTTTGGCAGTTTTTTCTGTGAAAGTCATGGATATCTGTGAGAATTTGGGAAATTGATGGAAACAAAAATGGTTTGAGAATTTGGAATTTATGTAATTGAAGGATTTAGCATTTTAAGGAGTTTGGAGATATATGGGGAATCTAAGAATATGTGGAATTTAATATTATTGCGAAGTTTGTTGAATTTGTTAAATTTGAGGTAGACAATTTGGGAATTTTATGAAGGTTTGAGAGAGATAGGAATTTTGAAAGAATTTGGATCAATTTGATAATTTAAAGAATTTGACATAGGTGTCGATTTTGGATTCCATTTGGATTTTGGGTTTCTCATGTTGGTTCATGTTGCCTTGCCCATATGCTTAGGATAAAAGCCTTAATTGTCATTTGGATTTTGGGTTCTTTTTGAAAGTTTTCAATACATTCGAGAATTTGGGAAATTAATGAAAATAAAGATGCCTTGAGAATTTGTTATTTATGGAATTGGTGAATTTAGGAATTTTGTGCAGATTGGAGATAATTGGGGAATCCACGATTTTGTGGAATTTGATATATTTGGGGAGTTTGTCGATTTTGTGGAATTTGTGATATATTTTTACAATATGGGGATTTTACGAACCTTGGAATATTTTAGGGAATTTCAAAGATTTGGATTTTGGAATAATTTTGGGAAAGTATAGGATATTTTTGAAAATTTGGGAACTAAATAGAAATAAAGATGGTTTGAGAATTTGGAATTGATGCATTTTATGGGGTTTAGAGATATTTACGGAATTTGATATATTTGGGGAGCTTGTAGATTTGGTGAGTTTGTAGAATTTGTGGAATTTAGATATTTAGACAATTTAGGAATTTTACGGAGCTTTGAGATATTTAGGGAATTTCAAAGATTTCGATTTTTGGTTTTTCTATGAGTCTTGGATATTTTGGAGAATTTGGAAAGTGAATGGAAATAAAGATGGTTTGAGAGTTTAGTATGAAATTGAAGAATTTATTTATTTTATGAAGTTTGGGAATATTTACGGAATCTAAGAATATGTGAAATTTAATATATTTGCGATGTTTGTATAATTTGTTGAATTGAGATGGACAATTTAGGAATTTTATGGAGCTTTGAGGTAAAGGCAATTTAAGTGAATTTAATGGAATATCTTGAAAATTTGAAGATTTTGACGTAGCGGACGATTTTGGATTTGATTTTAATTTTGGGATTTTTTTGAAATGCTAGGATATTTTCGAGAATCCGTGAAATCAATGGAAATACGGATGTTTTGAGAATTTGGTATTTATGGCATTGTGGAATTTAGATTTATATGGTGTTTGAAGATATTTAGGGAATCTAAGAATTTGCACTTTGATATATTTGGGAAGTTTGTAGAATTTGTGAAATTTGAGTTATTTGGACAATCTAGGAATTTTACCGAGCTGGGAGATATTTAGGAATTTTGAAAGAATTTATTGATAATTTGGAGGTTTTTGTAGAGTTTTAAAAGGTTTTGGAAAATTTGGTTACACTGTTTATCGAATTCGTCGGCTGTCAACTTATTAGGGTGGATTCTTATGTTTCTGTTTATTTCTTATACGTTTATCAGTAGGCCTTCTATTTAAATTTCTGTCCTTGCGTATCTAAACCTGAAAATATAGATCCTTAGCGCAATAAAGCAATTTTACTCATCCTTTCTTAGAACTTTAGGTTTTTAGACCTTTCATAATTGCTACCATTTGAAGTTATAAAAATTCTAAGTTTGTGTCCGAATTCCACGACTCCATTTTGACGCTTTTGAATCAAAATTATATTTTTAGCTTATTTCTTCATATTTTCAAGATTTTAGTTTCTGAAGCATTTTTACTCATTTATTTTTAGAACTTCTGGTTTTTAGACCCTTCAAAATTCATACCTTTAGATGCTATCAAAATTCTGGTTTTGTGTCCGAATTCACTCTGTATAGCCATCCTATCAATAATTTCGTTTTGTTTGAATTTGGTTCCGGTTTAACAACTTAGAGGTCGATTTGTATAGCTCCACTCTAACGACGTATGTGTTGATTTTGGATTTGATTTGGATTTTAGGAAGATTTTATGAAAGTCTAGGATATTTGAGAGAATTTGAGAGACTAATGGCAATAAAGAATGAGAATTTGGAATATTTTGTATTAGCGAATTTAGGAAATTTTATGGAGTTTGGAGATATTCAGATAATCTAAGAGTTTGTGGAACTAGATATGTTTGGAGAGTTTGCAGTATGTATGGAATTTGAGATATTTGGTCTATTTAGGAATTTTCCGAAACCTGGATATATTTAGGGGATCTGAAAGGTTTGGATTTTGACAGTTTTTTCTGTGAAAGTCAAGGATATTTATGAGAATTTGGAATTTATGAAATTGAAGATTTAGCATTTTAAAGAGTTTCGGGATATATGGGGAATCTAGGAATCTGTGGAATTTAATATTATTGCGGAGTTTGTTGAATTTGTTAAATTTGAGAGAGACAATTTGGGAATTTTATTGAGGTTTGAGGTATATAGGAAATTTGAAAGAATTTGGATCATTTTGATAACTTAAAGAATTTGACATAGGTGACGATTTTGGATTCCATTTGGATTTTGGGTTTCTCATGTTGGTTCATGTTGCCTAGTCCTTATGCTTAGGATAAAAGCTGTTTCCCCCAATCAGAGCAAAGTTCTGTTGAAATTCAAAATTTTGAAGCAACGCTTCAAATCTCGGGCGCAACGCGCCACGTGTCCGACGCAGATGCGTCTGCGCAGCGCCCAAGAAGGCGCGCCCAATCAGAGCAAAGCTCTATTTAAAGGAAGCAATGCTCCAGTTGCGCAAGCACTGCGCTGCGCGACACGTGTCAGCACAGATGCGCTGCGCGACACGTGTCACGCGTTGGGGCATCTGCGCCAAACAGAATTAAAATTCTAAAGAAATCTTTTCTGTTCTTGTTAAAACAAGAAGATTTTCTTCTGTAAAACAGAAGCCCTTGGATCAAAGATCCAACGGTGTGGAAAATTCCCCAAATCACCCAAAGAAAGATCTCTTTAACAAATTTAACTAATTTATGGGCACTATAAAAAGGACCCTAGGCCTCAATTCAAAGGCTTCAACATTTTCTGGAAAAAAAAACGACTCTGAAGAATTCCTCAAGAACAAAAAAGGTAAAAACCTTCAGAAAAAGAGAAAATTCTCTTAAAAACAGATCATTGATCTAAGAACAAGATCAATGATCTTCAATAAGAAAGAAAACTAACTAATACTAGTGCTTTGCACTTGCTTATGAACCATTGGTTCCTTGAAAACAAGAAAAACTTGTTTTATTTGATTTAAAATCGATCAAAAGATAAAACAGTGCTCTGCACTTGCAAGAACAGTGCTATTGTGCTCCTGTGTTGGCGCAAGCCACCAGGATGCGCCACGTTTCAGTAGCGCAGCGCACTGACACAGTGCCCTACGCTGTTGCGCTTGCGCTCGCCAGAGCGTGACGCGTGTCACCACCATATGAGTTTGCGCTCATTGCTTGGCGCAAAGCGCCTGACAAGCCACGTGGGGCACTGTCAGAGTATTTAATGCTCTGCATTATTAAAGAAAAGGGACAGAGCCCAATTAAAAGGCCTAACAGGCCTAATAAAAAAATGCTATGCATTTTAAAAAAAGGGGGGCCAAAGCCCAAACAAAGAAATTGATGCTCTGCATCATTTATAAATGGGCAGAGCCCAAAACAAATTGATGCTCTGCATCCTTTATGGGTAGAGCCCAGATAAAAATAAAAAGAAATGTAATGTAAAAACAAATAAAAATGATGAGTGTTTTCCAAATGGACTTAACCCAATTTTGGCCGTAAGTCCTCAAATTAAATTGACTGAGCAAGATTGCTCTCTTAAATCAATTTACCTCCGGTTCGAGGGTACATCTCCGAACTCCTCTGACACCCATCGTTGTAATCCTTCAACGACGTCAGAGAGGTGACGGGTCCCGACGACTACACATCAAGACGGACTGCGGGGTCCTTAAACTCGTGGACCGAAACGTCCTTAAACTAATATTGGACCGAAACGTTCTTAAACTAATAATGGACCGCAACGTCCTTAAACTACCTATGGACCACTACATCCTTAAACTGGAACAACAGAGCCTCCAAATGCTCTTTTGCCGGATTTAAACGGTCTCGTTTAAGTTGATCTTAGCCCCAAACACGGCTAACGTATCTTTAAACATTTAAATGGACTATAAAACTCCAAATCGACTTTGGTTCAAGGGTACATCTCCGAACTCCCCTGACACATGTCGTTGTAATCCTTCAACGTCGTCAGAGAGGTGATGGGTCCCCGACAACCATATATTAAATGGACCAATACGTCCTTAAACTGGAAATGGATCTAGACGATCTCGTTAAGTTGATCTTAGTCTCAAACAGGACTAACGTATCCTTAACGAACGTTTAAGTTGATCTTAGCCTAAATACGGCTAACGCATCCTTAAACCAAAACACCAAACCCAAATCTAAGTAAATACGGATTTGGACTAATCCACGTCCTACGGGCGACGGCATTACTCAGTCTCCGTATACAATCCACGGACAAACAAAACAAACATACACGACACGAAGTGAAATTCTGGAGAAGGAGAAAGTGGTTACCGCGATTCGGTAGCGTAATTAACTGCAGGGGCTTGCGCTTACAGGGAAGAGCGTCCCCACAATCAAAAACCCCTCAAATGAGGGGGAATCTGACGAAGTCTGCTACATCGGCCGCATCCGTCTAAACCTTCGATACACGGTGCCATAAATCAACTTGGCATCTTCGGAGAAGTGGACGGATAAAACCAAATAGCATCTGCCCTGGACCTCAGGCCCAGACGCCCTCGCGTCGCGGCCGCCGTTCGGAGGGGAACAGATTCTGGCACGCCCGGTGGGACATTTTTCACTTTCCACTCCACACTTCGTGTGTCGTTCTCGCGAACCAATCGCGGTTTGTTAAATGGTTGCCTTTGGATTTCAAGTTACTAAGATTTGGTCTTTTGCTTGGCGCAGATCTCAAGCATCAATGGCCTCTAACTGCACCAACTGGTCGAAGTGCCGCTGCAACGGACGCTCCATCTCCCCCGGAGGTATAGCATATGGGCCCCAAGCGGCTTCCTTCCTCGCTTTGCCAGTAGACCAGGTGACCCAGGCCACCACCGGCCTGTTTTTCGGGACCATGATCCCGCCTACAAGCTTCTCTATACCAATACTTGCACCGGAAGTGAACAAGAAGTCGGTCTTCGACCGGCTCACTGTTACGACGGCCCCTGTCAACGGGTCGCCAATTACCAAACCAACAGCCTCTGTTTTCACCAGGATGGATCAGAACTCTAAATTGGCTGTCCCAAGGAAGGCAATAACTGCTGCTCCAGAAGTCGTCAAGGCGGCTTCCCCTGTCAAAAAGTCAGTCTTTTCAAGACTGACGATTCCTGCTCCTGCCCCTGCTCGAGGATCTGTCTTCGACAGGTTGAATATCATCCCTCAAAAGACAACTTCAGCCTTTAAGAGGTTAACACCAGCGGCGCCTCATTCAGACAGGGGGCAAAAAGAAGCTGTCTCTATCTCCGAGCCAGTCCCAACGGCTCGTCGTGGCCATTGGCAACGAGTGAGAAAGGCAGGGGGCAACTCCCCCTCAGGGCTAACTCCACCGGCTCCAGTGGTGGAAGTCAACGCTGCTGTTCCAACTGGGAACAGCTTTGAACTGCTGAGAAGGGTACGGAAGAACTCTCCAACCGCTACACTGAAGAGATCTCCTCCGCCTGCGGAGAGAATTCCGGAAACAAAAAAGGAACAGCCCCCTCAACGGCCGTCTTCAAAAATTTATAAAGTTTGGCGAAGGGTTCAAGACTCCGTGATTGACCCAGATCACTCTCGGCAACAAAAGAAGACGAAGGTGCAAAAAGAAAAAGACCATCCTGTTAAACGGCAGAAGACAACAATCGCTAGGGTGCCCACTGCAACGGCCCCTTCAACTTCAGCGGCCTATAAAAGGAGGCCGGAGAAACTCCCCGCGCCGACGACAAATATCAGAGGTGGTGAACCCAAACGCCCTAAGTCAGGGGGCATTGTGGTTCATACCATCTATGTGGCGTCTGGTAAAGAGGACAGTCGCATATCTACGGGTCATCGACCGCTTACGCGATCAGTGACCAAGGCGCAGGAGCAACAACAAAAGTTCCAAGAAATGATGAATGCTATGGCCGCACTTACTGGGCCAAAAGAAAGCCCTGAAACGTCCTCGGATGAACGCCAAGAGAAAGAAACCGACGCCGAATTCCTTCGTCGAATATTGGAAAAGAAGGACAAAGAGGCTGCTGAACAAGCGACCAACATACAACGCATGAGCCTCCTCTTCCAAGACATGATAGGGATGATGATACAACAAGATCTTCCGGCCGAAGAGCCCCCGATCGTCCTTGGTGACGATAGGGGAGAGACATCAAATCCTCCTCCAGCCCTATCAACAGCTAAGGAGGATACAATCTCCAAAGCTGATTTGGACGAGTACATAGCCCAACAAATACGGGTTCATCATGCGACCGAAGCAGCCGGCCAGGTCGTAAAAACGGGGCGGCCATATCCAAGTTGGTACGACCAAATCAAGTACCCGCCCGGTTACACAATTCCCAAGTTCCATGTCTTTAAGGGGACGGGCAATCCTCACCAGCATGTTGCCCAGTTCAGGACACTCCGCGGCAACACCGGCGGTGACGACAAGCTGTTGCTTCGCCAGTTTGTTGGAAGTTTATCAGATACGGCGTTCGAGTGGTACTCCGAACTTCCGAACGACTCTATCAAGACCTCACAGAGATGGAGCTACTGTTTACTCAGCGTTTTGTAAGCGCCAGTGAACGCACCCCGATGACGGCACTGATTAACGCCAGGGTAAAGCCAGGCGAGACATGGGTTCAATATGCTATACGGTGGCGGAACTTATGGTCGAAGTGCGAGCAGCGCATTGAAGAAGCTCCCGCGGTGGGTATGTTTGTGGGAACTCTTGATCCGTAAGCAACCATCTCGCAATTTATGATGTTTTTCAAGCCGACTACCTTCCAGGCCTTGATTGACAAGCTAGCACAGATTGATCAGATGGGCCATAAACCTCCTCTTCCAAAGCCGGACTCCCGAAACGACAAAGGGAAAGGAAAGGCAATCGTTGTCGCTAATGCTCAACAACAACCGAGCAACTCGAAACCGGTTATGCTTCAAAATAATATGCGCCCATACGTAGACCTCGAGGAGAGACTAGGGCGTCCTTACTCTTTTCCCCGCGATAAAACGAGGAGGTTATTCGAGCTGGCATTGCGCAACAGACTCATAAATCTGCCGGATCCAAAACGTCCGTTGCAACCAAGTGACGTCAACGAGCCCAACTACTGTCCTTATCATCGAGTACTAGGCCATCCGATCGAAGATTTCTACGTTTTCAAAAATTGGCTTGAAAACCAGTACCGACAGGGAAAATTCGCATTATCTGACAAATGGAAGGTGAATCCCCCGCAGCCCCACACCTCTAAAGGGACGAATACGCCGGGGGCAACATGCTCCGTCGTTGAAGAAGCTCCTTGGGAGGTTGTATTATCAACCAAGACAAAGAGGATGCTAAACGACCTTCAGACATGTCCAGCGATCAAGTGGAAGAACCCGTTGGAACCGCAGGTCATTGAAGGGATGTTGAAACCACGTCCAACTCCAAAGACCGATGGTGGTGGCTCAAGCACTCGCAACCAGTCGTCAAAATCTTCGAAAAAGAAGAAGTCAAAGAAGCCCTTGAAGCCTGGCGACAAGCGCTTGGACTTGCAAAAACAAATTGACGCGCTAGAAGAATACAACCAGAAGGCACGGACTCCCATTACACTCCAAGAGTTTCTCAATCATATCTTTCAAGAAGAAGGTGATGGAGAAAGTTCGTCAGATGAATCTGAAGAATGCATGGCGAGCTGTCATGTGATTTCCCATTCGTTCATGGACGATGAGGAAACTCCTTGTACCGAAGCGCTGGGGGCAGATCCTGAACCAAAAATTCTGGAGCTATCAGATGAAATGATTGACGCGTTCCTTAACGAAACTCGATTGAAAAGTAAGGCTGATCGAGAACGCGAGACAGCTATATTTGAAAGGGCCAAGCGCCAGCGACTCGATGAAAGAGCTGAAACGATCCCGCTGGAGCAAAATGCCTCCACCGTTGACAAAAGCCAATTTAAGATAAGGAAAAGGTTTGCTAAGGCCATATCAATGGGCATGAAGCTACTATCCTCTGAAGGAAACATCACCGGTGAATTGGAAATGCACCCCTCCTATTGCTTATAGCATCAGAAGGTTTCGCACCCCACTCAAGATTGCAAAGCTTTCGATAGATGGTGGCAAGAATACGTTGCTCAGCGGGAAAAGCGCAAAACTCGTCGGGAGCAAAGAAACACGACCGAAGAGCTTAAAAGAACTACCGGCGATTGTCGCGTGGTTAACACCAGCGGGTCACAAGTGCCTACATTCGGGAGCGATTCTGATGAGGAGCTGGAACTTGCCCCTCTCTTTAAAGAGTCCACTTCGGGAAAAGAAGAAGAGCCGAAGGTCTGCGAAAATATTCGGCTGCGGAATCGGACGCTGCCTGAAAAGAACCTCGGACCCTCAAACAGAAAAGATAAAGGGAAAGAAAAGGTCTCTGAAGATATCGTTTTAGATGACCAAGTTGTGGAGGAGCTAAGTGCCAAAGCCCCGCTGGAGAGAAATAAGGTGGATTACAACGTCTTAGCGCATCTGAGGAAGCTACCCTCGCAGCTCAGCATTCTTGACACCCTTTTGCTATCAAAGGAGGCGAGAGATTCGTTGATTAAGGCACTACAAGATCCGGAGCAATTCCAAGCTTGCCTGGCCGAGGAAAAGATGAAGGATGAATTGGAGGAAGTGCACACGGCCGATGTCACTTTCGGCGACGAGGACCTTCTCCTTGGGACGTGCGAACACAATCGCCCCCTCGATGTCTCAGGATACTGCCACGATATTAAGATAGGCAAAATCCTGATCGACAATGGATCCTCCGTTAATCTCCTCAACGTGCGGGTGTTAAAAGAAACCTGCATGAGCGTCCAGCACCTTGCTCGTGACAAGATCACCATCTCCGGGTTCGATTCCACCATCCCTGTCTTCGGCAGTGATACTGAAGAGGAAGAGGAGATAGTTTATTCGGGTCCGTCCCAACACAACAAGCCAGGACCGTCCATGGTTACACGAGTACAACACCATCCCTTCTACACAACATCAGTGTATGAAGTATTTTAAGGATGGTTTCGAGTATACCGTGACGGGAGAACTGAACTCGTTCTCTGTGAACGATGTCCGCAAATATGAAGATGCCAAATACTTCTTACCGGATTTCAAAGACACGGAGAAGTGTCACAAGCCGGAGAACAAAGCTAACGCCACCATCCCTGTCTTCGGCAGTGATACTGAAGAGGAAGAGGAGATAGTTTATTCGGATCCGTCCCAACACAACAAGCCAGGACCGTCCATGGTTACACGAGTACAACACCATCCCTTCTACACAACATCAGTGTATGAAGTATTTTAAGGATGGTTTCGAGTATACCGTGACGGGAGAACTGAACTCGTTCTCTGTGAACGAGGTCCGCAAATATGAAGATGCCAAATACTTCTTACCGGATTTCAAAGACACGGAGAAGTGTCACAAGCCGGAGAACAAAGCTAACGCCACCATCCCTGTCTTCGGCTGTGATACTGAAGAGGAAGAGGTTCGAAGACACGGAGAAGTGTCACAAGCCGGAGAACAAAGCTAACGCTACCATCCCTGTCTTCGGCAGTGATACTGAAGAGGAAGAGGAGATAGTTTATTCGGGTCCGTCTCAACACAACAAGCCAGGACCGTCAACTCCTACGTTGGTCTTTGGTAGCGACTCGGAAGATGAGATCCATGCTGTATTCTTTGCTCGACCTTCAATACGAATGTCCGCTAACGAAGAGCAAAGTCTACAAGCCGCCATAGTGCCGCTTAAACACCATAAAGAACTGGATGCACTTGATATCTACAGTGTAGAAAAACTGCGAACGTTCTATATCCCTCCCAGGCGAGAAAGTGATAAAGCAATTCTATTCTACCGCTCTGAAGAAAACAAAGTGGAGAAAGAAATCTGGCATGGAGCGGATCCTACGTTGGACAGGCTTCAACCCATTCGTCTACCCAGATATTATACAGAAGGCTTGAAGAGGCTGCTGAAGCGCCATGGGATACCCTTCAAACAGACTGCTCGAAAAGCCAAATTCTATAACAGGGTTTGGAACGTCCCCGGAACTCAGCACAAGCTGCCTAATGGGAGAATGGAGACAATCGGGCTCGGATACATTCGCTCCAAGAAACGAGAGCTGCTCCGCAACTGTTACGTCGTGCACAACTTCGATGAAGAAGCGGATGCTCAATGGGAGGACGCTAATCTTAGGCCAGTGAAAGTTCCAGATGCAAAAGTACCTAGTCCGCCGTTCGAAGAACAAATGGACAAGCTTATAAGGGAAGCTGGTTAAAAAGTCCGAGATGATCACAACCGCGAAATGGCCATCTACGAGAAAGCCAAAATGCAACGCCTCCTTCAACAGGCCGTGAAAGATGAAAGTGCCGCCCCCTGTCAACCTGTTATAAAGAAGGCCCGACGCAGAGGCAAAAACAAGTCGAAATGCGAAAAAGGCGCTCAACAGCAACAAAGCACGGCTAAGAAGCCACGCAAAAGGGAGTCGTGCGTTATTGATCTATCCCTCATGAAGAAAATGGGCCGAGCATACTCGTTTCCTTAGGACAAGACGAAGAAGATACTTGATCTTGCTCTAAAACATCAAATGCTTACACTGCCGGAGTCCAAAAACCCCAAACAAGCAGGCGAAGTCTCTGACCCAAGCTATTGCTCTTACCATCGAGTAATAGGGCATCCTCTCGATGACTGCTTCACCTTTAAGAATTGGGTCGAAGATCAGTATCAGCTCGGCAAGTTCGCTTTGTCTGACAACTGGAGGGTAGCGCCGCCACAGAAGCACGAGCCCAAGGCCACGAAAGAAGAACCGGTTCCACATTGGGATTAGAAGCGAATTCGTACTTGTCACGTGATAACGATATCAAAAGAAAGGCCCCGAGAACATGGATGACCTTCCCTGGTGCTTCGAAAACAGCAACGACGAGGTGATCTCAGAATTTCCGCCAGCTCCGAAAAAACTGGAGGATGGAATACATACCACCGCAGATAACCTCAAGAAAATCGAGTTGGGGACGGCTGATGACCCACGGCCGACGTTTGTCAGTGAGCTGCTATTTGAAGAAAGGGTGACTGCGTTAAAAGACGTCCTTGTACAGCACAAAGATTGCTTTGCGTGGAACTATTCCGAGATGCCAGGACTAGATCCAGAAGTCGCTGTGCACAAATTGGCGATATCTCCGGACGTCAAGCCAGTCAAACAAGCACAAAAAAGAATGCGGCTCGAGCTTGAGATGAGCATCAACGCCGAGGTCAAAAAGTTAATCGACTCTGGCTTTATCCAGGAGGTTCAATACCCTGAATGGATCGCCAACATCGTCCCAGTAACGAAGAAAAATGGGACGGTGCGCATATACGTGGACTTTCGGGATCTCAACAAAGCCTGCCCGAAGGATGATTTCCCGGTGCCAGTCACCGAACTGATGATTGACAGTACATCCACTCATGAGGTTTTCTCCTTCATGGATGGCTCATCAGGGTATAATCAGATAAAGATGCATCTCGAAGACCAGAAGCACACCGCCTTCAGGACCCCTTTAGGGATATTTTGTTACAAAGTGACGCCCTTCGGTTTAAAGAACGCCGGTGCTACTTATCAGAGGGCTATGACGAAGATCTTCGATGACCTTATACATGAAATCGTTGAATGCTACATCGACGATCTCGTGGTTAAAAGTAAATCATACAAGGAACATCTCGATCATCTGAAGACCGTGTTTCAACGCCTTCGGCAATACAACTTGAAGATGAACCCTCTTAAGTGTGCATTCGGAGTTTCCTCGGGAAAATTCTTAGGATTCATCGTCCGACACCGGGGTATCGAAATAGATCCGTCAAAGATCAAGGCGATCATGGAAATGCCTCCGCCAAGGACTCTCAAACAGCTGCGGTCTCTCCAAGGGAAGCTCGCGTATATACGGCGATTTATAGCCAACCTTTCAGGAAAGTGCCGTCCTTACAGTCACCTGATGAAGAAGGGAACCCCGTTCATCTGGGATCAAAAATGCCAAAGCGAGCTAGACGAGATCAAGCAATACCTGCAGAACCCGCCGGTGTTGGCTGCTCCGGTCAAGGGAAAACCCCTCATTCTTTATACAACCGCCCTCGAAGGTTTCTTAGGCGCATTATGGGCACAAGAGAACGATCAAGGGAAAGAAAGAGCACTCTACTACTTAAGTCGAGTTCTGCTGGGGGCAGAAAGCAACTACTCTCCCATTGAAAAACACTGCCTGGCGTTGATCTTCACGATAACAAAGCTCAGGCACTATGCGTTGGCGCACGAGGTCCGTCTCATTTCAAAGGTGGACCCCCTTAAATACTTGATGTCGAAGGCCATGTTGACGGGACGACTCGCTAAATGGGCCTTGCTCTTGATGGAGTTCTCGATAACATATCAACCTCTCAAGGCAGTGAAAGGCCAGGTCATCGCCGACTTTCTCGCTGAGCATCCGATACCGACCGACTCTCCTTTAAACTGCGATCTTCCAGACGAACATGCGTTTGATGCGATCGACGGTGATAATATCCGATGGGAGCTTTATTTCGACGGAGCATCTTCCGTGAAGAAGCACAAACAAAGTACCCCTATAATCAAACGGGGGTAGGACTCATCTTTGCAACTCCACAAGGAGGAATAATGCGCTATGCGTTCTCCCTGACGGAGCCGAGGACGAACAACGAAGCCGAATACGAAGCTCTGATAGCAGGCCTCGAGATCGCCATTGACATGGGAATTGAAAACCTCCTCCTATACGGGGATTCTCAACTGGTCGTTAGTCAAGTAAACGGCGACTACCAAACGTGTAAACCGGAGTTGGTGAAGTACGGTGAAAAGGTGCAACAACTGTTGACCCAAATTCCCTCCTATACTTTGGAGAACATACCGCGTGCGGAACAGCAAAGCGGACGCACTGGCCAAACTTGCTGAAGAACTGGCTGACGAGAACCTCGATGACGTTAGAATCATGGTACAAAGCCGTCGGGTGCTTGCCCCAGCAGAAATATCTCCGGAATCATCCGAAGAAAAAGGAGCGAACAAGCAGACAACCCTGCAAGTAAAAGATTGGGAAAATTCCGAGGATTGGAGGGAAGTCTTCATAGACTACTTTAAATCCCACCGAATGCCTGAAGAAGCGTCCACAAGACATCAGCTCATGAAACGAGCTCTGTCTTTCGCCTTCGTCAATGATACTCTGTACATGAGGTCATTTGATTCTCTGTGGCTGAGATGCTTAGGACCTGACGAAGCGAAAAGGGTCGTCCAGGAAGTTCATGACGGACTCTGCGGTTCTCACCAAGCAGGCCCAAAGATGAAGTTGAAGATCAAACGGATGGGCTACTACTGACCCACGATGATCCAGGACTGCCTCGAATATGCGAAGCAATGCCACTCATGCCAAATTCATGGGGACTTTCATCCACCAGCATCCAAATCCACTACATCCAACGGTGGCTAGCTGGCCGTTTGAAATGTGGGGGACTGACATAGTCAGCCCCATCGAACCAGTATCGTCCAGAGGACATCGTTTCATCCTGGCAACGACTGACTATTTCTCCAAATGGGCAGAAGCAGTACCGTTGAGGGAAGTGAAGACGGAGAATATCCTCCATTTCTTCAAGACGCACGTCATATATCGGTTTGGGACACCGAGACGGATCATCTCCGATAACGGGCCTGCCTACAGAAGCCACAAGATCAGTCGCTTCGCGCAACAGCACAATATAGACTGGAGATATTTCTCGGTTTATAATCCGCGAGCTAACGGTCTAGCTGAGGCCTTCAACAAGACCTTGACGAAGATCATGAAGAAAACGGTGTCACGGAATAAGAAAGACTGACACGAAAGACTGCAAGAAGCTCTCTGGGCGTATCGAACTACGTTTAAAACGGCCACGAACACAACGCCGTACGCGATGGTATTTGGGACGGAAGCAGTACTCCCCTCGAGATAGAGTTACCCTCTCTACGAGTGGCAGTCCACTACGAGCTGACGGATGAAGTAAATACTCACCTTCGGCTTGAGGAGCTTGACGCCCTTGATGAAACCCGGCTCATAGCGCAACAATATCTGGAAGCTTATAAAGCAAAGATGACGCGCTTATATGAAGGATTAACCCGACCGAGGACATTCCGCTAAGGCGAACTTGTGCTAGTGGTCAAAAGGCCTATGATCCCCAATCGCGCCAAGCGAGGAAAATTCGAGCCAAACTATGAAGGCCCATACATCATAAGATAAGGTCTACCAGGGTGGGGCCTATCTACTCATGGACATGCACGGTGAAAGGCCTTTCAGGCCAATAAACGGTCGCTTACTAAAGAAATACTATGCTTAATGAGCCACAGCCTAGGTCAATGGTAGATGACGACGACTATGTCCGCTTGCTATCTTCCTAAGCTCAAACTCTATCAGCAGTAACCAGCGTTCTCAAAGTCGGACCGAAATGTCCTTAAACTAATAGCAGACCGAAACGTCTTTAAACTACTACCGCAGCATCTTTAGGCTGATGAGATATAAAAAAATATAAAAAAAACAAAAAAAAACGGTGTGTCCATAAGCAAAAAGGGCACGGATGAAAACCCGAAAGGGCTCCGTGAGTAAAAACAGCAGGGCTACCGGCGAGTGTTCCTGAAAACCCGAAAGGGCGCGACCTTGGAAAAATATATATATATATAAAAATTAAAAGAATAAAAAAATGGTATGTCCATAAGCAAAATGGGCACGGATGAAAACCCGAAAGGGCTCCGTGAGTAAAAGCAGCAGGGCTACCGGCGAGTGTTTGTGAAAACCTGAAAGGACGCAACCTCGTTAAAGGACACTTATAGGGTTATCTCGACCTTGTAAGGAGAAACCACCCACGTGAGATCCTTACGACTCACAAGGGAGCAGCACACTTAGGGATCCCCACGATTCCTTAGGAAAAAATACACTTGCGAGATCCTCACGACTCGTAAGGAGAACTCTCTTATGGGACCCTCACGGCTCATAAGAGTTGAAAGTCCTAAGTTACAGAGACCTAAACATGCGCTTAAGCAACCCCCACAACTTCCGATATTGCCTTACAAGTGGCTCAATACTGACTCTTGTATACAATCCACGGGCGCGAATAAACATTTCCCTAACCAAGATCCATCCGTGACTGGGGATATGTTCGCATGACCCTTGTAAGTCCTCTCGATTTACAAGGAGAAAACCCTTCTGTAGGATCCTTACGACTTACAGAGAAACAAACACTTAGGAATCCTCACGATTCCTAAAGAAAAAATACACCTACAAGATCCTCACGACTTGTAGGGAGAAATACCTTTGTGAGACCCTTACGGCTCATGAAGTCAAAAGCCTTAGTCGGCGGGACCTTAACCCTGTTCGCTAAGCCACCTTTGTTCGACACTGACGGAGGCAAATGATGATTCGCTCCTGGCAATATCCCAGTTGTAGCGGTGCTGATGCCGAAATCGACGTCTAATTTCAGGTTTACGGCGAAAAGCCAATAGGCCACACATGCATACGAAATAGCCGAAATGATAGGGCAACTTGCAATAAAAAGCAGCAAGTAAAAATGTATGCATGCAAAATAACCGAAATGATTGGGCAACTCGCAATAAAAAGCAGCGAGTGAAAATAAAATAAATAGCCGAAATGTTTAGGCACCGCGAAAAATAGCCGAAATGATTGGGCAATCGCGACCTTCGCGATATAAAAGCTGAAATGATAGAGCATCGCGGAGATAAAACAAAAAAAAATGATGATAAAACTTTGGCCCTACAGTTAAGATCACATCGATCCCTGTATACAATCCAAGGGCGTAAACAAAGAGGGAACCATACTTTCCCAACAGGCTCCGCCAGAAGACGAAGACAAATCTCGACGGTTCAGTCCAACTCCGAAGAAACCAGTGTCTTCAGCAAATTCCTCGACTCACGGATACAATCACTCCTTGACGAGAGCCTCCTGATCCGCGTCGACTCCCAGAGCAATCCGCGTCGACTCGCAGAGCCACCAGTGCCTCCGTGGGAAATCCTCGACTCGTTTCAAACCCCAAGGAAACAAATAATCCTTGGCACTAGGGAAACAAATAATCCCTAGCAAATCCTTCAACTCAGGGAAACAAACAATTCTTGACGAGAGCCTCCTGATTCGCGTCGGCTCGCAGAGAAACCAGTGTCTCCATAGGAAATTCCCGATTCGTCTCAACTTGCAAGATGAAGCCTCAGGCAGCAGAGACTAAAAAACTTGCTTCCTGAACAATGGGACCATGCAAGTCGATTTAAACGGTCTCTTGCATACTATTCACGGGTCTCACTCTCCGAAGCTGAGTTTCGACAAGGAGGGAAACAACCGCTTACGAGTTCTCTCGACCCGTAAGAGGGAAAAATTCTCTTATAGGATCCTTACGATTTATAAGAGAAAACCACACTTAGGAATCCTCACGATTCCTAAGGAGAAAAACCCACCTACGAGATCCTCTCGAACCGTAGGGAGAAAAATCTCTACGAGACCCCCACGGCTCATATAGTTGAAAAGTCTTGGGCAGCAGATCTGAACCTGGGGCCTAAGCCATCGCTATTTCTTAAGAAAGTCAAGATGCGTGCTCTATTATCTGTTGACCATGTTTACTAAGGTGGCATGCTGATAATAAAAGAAAGAAAAGGCGGAGAAATGACACAAGACATTACAGAAAATGTGTATCTTTTATTCATAAACTTGATTGAGTACATGTTATATTGTGCTAAAGAATAAAAATATACATACATTTTTTATTTACAAGTACAAACGATATAAGGAGAATTACTGAGAAGGAAGCATCTTGCATAGATCTAGCAATTGTTCGCGCAATTCCTTACCCGATTTCTCCTGATCGGCTACCACCGCCAGCTCCGCCTCCACTTGGGCCCGTTGCTGCAAGACAGACGCAAGCTGCTCCATGACGGCCTGATAAGCAGCCTCCCGACCTGGGGTATCGCGCTCAGCTACATCATGCTTTCGCTTCAAGTTTAGCCCATGGGAGATGCGCTCCAGGAGACCCTCAAAGATAGTCTTCATTTGGGCAGCATTCGCCTCAACCTCAGCACGCAGACGAGCCGTCTCACTCGAGGTCTCCTGGTATTCCCTCAGCCTTAAAGCCGCTTCTTGTTCCAAGTGGTGGATGTAAGAGGCACTTCGTTCAATCCACTCTGCTCTTTGATTGCTTGCGGCTAGGGTCTCGGGAGCGGGGCACGTAAACTCCAGCTGATGCAGGCGGGCCTCGATCTCCCTGCAGTGGTTAACCCAAAGACGCAACGGTGCCCTCATCATGGAAATTAACGAGTATCACCAGCATCGGGTTAACCGTCGTAGCGAAATCTGCAGCAGACGTAGGAGCCTCAACGTCGAGTTTCTCGATATAGTCGCTCAACATACGCAGACTATTCGCCGCACCTTTTGAGGACGGACGTCTCTGGGAAGGGCCAGCCGGCATTGTAATATGAGACTCAAAAGGCGCCAAGACCGGAACGACAACTGAAAAGAAAAAAGGCGATTAGATGACGATTCAATAAATATGGAAAAAGTCATTGGTAAGATAGTCTACTATACCAGTTGAGGCAGGTGGCAAGGCCGGAAGGGCCGGTGGTGCGACCGATCTTTCTTCTCCTCCTTCAATCTGTAGCACTGCAGTTGAGATAAAAAAGGGGGGGTTAGAAGTAATTCCATCAATGAAAAAGAAAGATATCAATGGAAATCATACTCACCAGCGCCACCAGAGGAAGAAGCGAATTCAGATGGGAAGCAGAAGTGTGGGAGCAACACTTGATAAAGATGATCAAAAAGCACTCCTGAAAAGACACAGCAGTATGACTTTAGTACATAAATCAGACGGCTGAAAGACGAAACTAATAGGTTGCAAATCCATACCTTCCAGCATCTTCGATGGTATAAGAGAGGGCTGAGAAGTGACCACCGCCAAGGCAGTAGTTGACGGCGCTCCCTTGAGCAGTGGAGCTTCGACACTGGCCGCACCTGCGTTGAGAAGCAAGGGTAAACCTGTCAGAAGCAATTACAAGAAAAAAAGGGGGATGGTAATCCGAAATTTACCTGATGAGCTTCCAGCCGAGGCAGAGGCGTCTCCCTCCTCCATCGACATAAGACCACCACCCGTGGCTTCATCACTCGACTCGATAGGGGCCGTCGTTGTGCTTGCGCGGCCAGGAGACGGCGGAAGACCTTAGACGGGGAGGGCAATGATCGGAGCATTGCAGGACTCTTGAGAAAGAGCGGCTGGCTCTTCCCCAAGAGTCGTGCCTATCTCACCCGCTACTTCGGGCTCAGCTGTCTCCATTGCCCCATTCGCCACCACCGTGGGGTCGCCAATCTCAAGCGCCTCGTCCACCGCTGCCCCGGGCTCAGTTGTAGTGGTCGTCTCATTTGCCGCCACCTCAAGCTCAGCATCAACGACCTTCTCGGGTGCAGCTCCTTCATTTCCCAGCTCAGGCTCGGCAACCCTAGCAACGTTGCCCACCGTCGGCTCGAGTTCGGCCGGTGCTTCCTCCCCTGTTTCCTTGGGTTCGACAGTCTCTGCCTCCCCCTCGGTCGGACTTGGCCCTGCAAGATAAGATACATAAGAACCGGCGAGTTTACATTTTTTTACAAATAAATCTCGAAAGATTCATTACCTGAAGTGGATTTGTCGTTAGCACTCCGGACTGCACGTGCCACCTGTCTGCGAGCAGTAGATAGGGTGACGGGTGCCTCTTCTGAGGGAGTATCAACACGAGGGATGGTGCTTGGGCCCGCTCCAATGGCCAAGGCAGCCCTGCGGGCCGTCGCAATAGACCTCTTCTACGCTTCCTTAATCAAGTTATCGTCGTCCTCATTTAGAGTCGCCTCCAGAGCCTTTAAGGCATCTCTCATCGGCTCTTCAAGACGGACCTCCCGCGGCAGCCCCGAGGAAGCTGGGACTTCAGTTGAGGATCCGGGGAGAGTCCCCACATCGGCGGGCGCAGCCTCTGCAAGGAAACAAAGAGAGAAGGTTAGATTGGCCATCAGAAAAGAAGACGAAAATTTCTGATAAGGCGATACGTACCAACGTCCTTTAAAGCGCTTCTCCTCCTCCTCCTGGAAGGTCTTTAAAGAGACAGCAATGGCTTCTTCGGTAGTGACACCTGTTGAAAAATGGGGGAAAGTATTTGTCAAGAATAATGATAAAAGAAAAATGCAATAAAATGATGAAGAAAGCAACTAATGGTTACCTGACTCAGCGAGTTTACTCAACATCGCTTCGAGCCTCGCTGATCGCTCAGAAGCTGCAATAGCGGCCGCCAAATCGGTGTCTGCGGGGTCTACCGAGAAGCCCTTATTGCTGCCATATTCGCTTATTCCTTCGGTAAGAGGGGCCTTAGGCTCTAAACCGAGGATCGCGTCGAGGGAGAGAAGTGACTTCTTGTTCTTTTGCCCGCCAACTCTGGATGCACCTGAGGCTGATTTGCGCTTAGCAGGCATCTTGGGGCGGCGGGTCCCGATATCTGCGCCTGCGCCGGACTCTGGCGATACCACATTTACCGCCTCCACTGGAGCACGGGAGGCTGGTGGCGCATCCACAATACCGCGATGCAGCAATCCGCGCGGAGGGCTCAACACGCGCGGAGGTCCGACTCCAGCACCTTTCAATGGAGAAATAACCGGGGTCCTCGGCTTCAGAGGAGCCTTGCGATCGCCGCCGGGAGGCGCACCCTTGCGGTCAACCAACATGCGTTTTTCCATTTGGATAACTGGACCCATAGCATGCGCATACCCGGCCATGTACGCGTTAGGACTTTGGGGACGCAGCTCGGCTCGCTGATGAAGAAATAAGAACCCGTGTTAAGCCGCATAAAGTGGTACGTTGCATTCTTTATCCCCTCTCGGCTAACCACGGGCTTTTCCAAGAAGGCTTCCATCGGGATCCCTTGGTTGTAGCTCGATTGCTGAGCAAACCGGTGAGGGTTATACCTCATGAAGAGTGCTGTCTTATTCTGCCTGAACTCCAGGTAGCCCGGCCGAATGTAGAGATGGAGGATTTCCCAAGCCTTCAGTATGGAAGCCCCGTCTTTAAAATCATCGCGTAGCGACACTACCGACTTGGTGGTCGCTGAGCCTATTGTTATGACCTTATCCAAGAAGGAAACCTTCGCCCCGACCAGGTGTGGTCGAAGGAGCAGCCCCCTAGCCTCCCGCGGAGGTGCAACTACGATCGAAGCCCCGACCAACCGTATGACCCTTGGGAGCCTGCATTTCTCAAAAAAGGGAGGAATCCTATGGGCGCCGAACACCCCGTTCACGTGCATTTCCATCCAAGAGGTAAAGTAGTGCATCGGGAAGTTGGCGGGTTGCACCCCAGGCTCACTAGCGTCCGCCGCTACGCTAAGTCCATTATAAAGATAAGCCAGCCCGGCGATTCCCACTGACAACTGCAAACCATCCACCATCCGATGCGTTGGGTAGAAAACAGATGGCCGCATGTGGCGCGGGTGCATAGGGAGCGCAAAGCTGCACGACCACAAGCCCAGGAACCCTACAAAAAAAGTCTCCTCATCTATGCCCGGGACGGCAATTTCTGAAAAAGAGATGACAACAGCACCGGGGAGGTAAAAGTCTTTGTGGTCATCCTCCGATGTGGGTCGGCGATCCAAACCGAATCCAAAAGGGTCGTCGAGTTGGGCGAACTTCTCGCTCCGCTCCGATAAGAACTCCGGTCGAATGAAGCGGGCAATAAAATCTGCGAAACCGACACCCCGGATGCCCGATTCCAGATAGAGTCCTTCATAGATCTCCAGCACCTTAACCAAGCCCGGGTACTGGTGCTGAATAGCGTTCTCCGGCGTCAGGTCAAACACCTGCGGCTTGGTGGCAAAGACGTATTCATCGGGAGGAAGCAGCTCCTCGTAAGGCTCTCCCCTCATCGGCAGACCCAAGATTTCAGCAAACTCCTCCAAGGAGATAGAGACTTCCCGGTCCGTCATCAGGAAGGTGTGGGGGGATATTCCATTGCTCGATAAAAGCCTTAACCCATCACGTTGGAGGAGAAGGATACTCAAAGAGCGAGACGTAAATGGACGAGTACAAACCAATCCTCATCAGATGAGTCCTCTTCGCTGATAGGATGTACCGGGCCTATTGCAAATATCCGGCAGGCGGTCGTGGGATCAATCCAATGTTATAAGCCTGTCCCCAAGGGCGCGCTTCACCCTGACAAATTCTCCTCCCTAAAATATCTATTGCTGGCGGCGGCTGCATGGGGATAGCACCAATCGCAGGCTGGAGGAGGTCATCCGAATTCCAATTTTTGACTTCCACGGCATACTTCACCGGGGGTTCATCTGCGTAGGGGAGTGAAGATGTTGGTTCAGACGGCGTGGCGAAACCGAAACTTCGGCGACCCTGAATGATCTCATTGTACCACCTACCCCACAAGTGAAGATTCTTGTGCTCGGGGTCATGATCCTTGATGAGAGCGAGCACCACGCGGTCCACCGGTGCCTGGGGAAATCCTCCCTCCGAGCGAACAAACGGAAAAGACAAATTGGCAGACATGTTTCCTGCAAAGAGACAAAAATTAGCCGTCAGTATTATAATTCCAACGCTCAACATTTTAAAATTTTTATACCATACTGCAATGCAGTGGATAGGGGGACCAAAGGGGGACCCACAAAATCTGGACGACAGTACATCATTTAATAAGACAACCCCATCATTGGATGAGACTGTTAATTAATGAAAAGATCCCCAAGAGAATATCCTCATTTGATGGGAAATCCCTAGAGACAAGGAGAAAATCTCCTCTTGTAGAGCAAAGCTCTGTCACAGAGTGACATTTGTCAAACTCTGGTCTCAAAGGAATAAAATTTCCTTAAAGAGAGCCTAGCTCTATACTTATGATGGAAAATCCATCAAAAAGAAAACTTTAACTCTTAAAGATTAAAAATTTGGGATCTTAAAGATCAATGAAAACTTTTAGGAGTTCTCCATTTTCAGATCAGAAAAGATCTACATTTGATCCATGAGCAAAGCTCTGTTCATGAGTTAAAACCCATGAACAAGATCTCTGTAGATCTATGAACTTTTCAGAGCAAGGCTCTGCTGATGAAACCCCAATAGGGTTTTAGATCAAAGATCTATGAGAGCAAGGCTCTATTAATCAATTTTAATTTAATTTAATTTATTTTATTAATACCTAAGATGGTTTTAAGTTCTGAACTCTGGAGTTCTTGTGAAAAAGCAAGAGCAAGGCTCTAAAATTCTTAAGCAAGAGCAAAGCTTTAGAAAATTAAAAATCTTGAAATGGTGAAGGGTCCTATTTATAAGGCGCTTGCGCCCCTTCAGCTCACCCCTTGATCCAACGATCAGGAGTTTGCCACCGCTGCACTCACGTGCGCGCCACGTGAGCGCAACGGTGGGAGGGCATTTGTTTTCCTCAATCAGAGCAAAAGCTCTGTTGAAATTCAAAATTCAAAATTTTGAAGTAACGCTTCAAATCTCGGGCGCAACGCGCCATGTGTCCGGCGCAGATGCATCAGCGCAGCGCCCAAGAAGGCGCGCCCAATCAGAGCAAAGCTCTATTTAAAGGAAGCAACGCTCCAGTTGCGCAAGCACTGCGCTGCGCGACACGTGTCAGCGCAGTTGCGCTGCGATGTGCGTTGTGCGACACGTGTCAGCACACAGATGCGCTAGCGCAGTTGCGCTGCGCGACACGTGTCAGCACAGATGTGCTAGCGCAGTTGCGCTGCGCGACACGTGTCACGCGCTGGGGCATCTGCGCCAAACAGAATTAAAATTCTAAAGAAATCTTTTCTGTTCTTGTTAAAACAAGAGGATTTTCTTCTGTAAAACAGAAACCCTTGGATCAAAAGATCCAACGGTGGGGAAAATTCTCCAAATCACTCAGAGAAAGATCTTTTTAACAAATTTAACTAATTTATGGGCACTATAAAAAGGACCCTAGGCCTCAATTCAAAGGCATCAACATTTTCTGAAAAAAAAGAACTCTGAAGAATTCCTCAAGAACAAAAAAGGTAAAAACCTTCAGAAAAAGAGAAAATTCTTTTAAAAACAGATCATTGTTCTAAGAACAAGATCAATGATCTTCAATAAAAAGAAAACTAACTAATACTAGTGCTTTGCACTTGCTTATGAACTATTGGTTCCTTGAAAACAAGAAAAACTTGTTTTCTTTGATTTAAAATCGATCAAAAGATAAAACAGTGCTCTGCATTTGCAAGAACAGCGCTGTTGCGCTCCTGTGTTGGCGCAAGCCACCAGGAAGCGCCACGTGTCAGTAGCGCAGCAGCGCAGCGTACTGACACAGTGCACTGCGCTGTTGCGCTTGCGCTCGCCAGAGCGTAACGCGTGTCACCACCATATGAGTTTGCGCTCATTACTTGGCGCAAAGCGCCTGTCAAGCCACGTGGGGGCACTGTCAGAGTATTTAATGCTCTGCATTATTAAAGAAAAGGGACAGAGCCCAATTTAAAGGCAATAAAAAAAATGCTATGCATTTTAAAAAAAAAGGTGCAAAGCCCAAACAAAGAAATTGATGCTCTGCATCATTTATAAATGGGCAGAGCCCAAAACAAATTGATGCTCTGCATCCTTTATGGGTAGAGCCCAAATAAAAATAAAAAGAAATGTAATGCAAAAACAAATAAAAATGATGAGTGTTTTCCGAATGGACTTATCCCAATTTTGGCCATAAGCCTTCAAATTAAATTGACTGAGCAAGATTGCTCTCTTAAATCAATTTACCTCCGGTTCGAGGGTACATTTTCGAACTCCTCTGACACCCATCGTTGTAATCCTTCAACGACGTCAGAGAGGTGACGGGTCCCGACGACCACATATCAAGACGAACTGCGGGGTCCTTAAACTCGTGGACCGAAACGTCCTTAAGCTAATATTGGACCGAAACGTCCCTAAACTGATGATGGACCACCACGTCCCTAAACTGGAACATGGACCACCACGTCCCTAAACTGGAACATGGACCACAACGTCCTTAAACTACCTATGGACCACTACGTCCTTAAACTGGAACAACAGAGCCTCCAAATGCTCTTTTGCCGGATCTAAACGGTCTCGTTTAAGTTGATCTTAGCCCCAAACACGGCTAATGTATCCTTAAACATTTAAATGGACTATAAAACTCCAAATCGACTTTGGTTCAAGGGTACATCTCCGAACTCCTCTGACACATGTTGTAATCCTTCAACGTCGTCAGAGAGGTGACGGGTCCCCGACAGCCATATATTAAATGGACCAATACGTCCTTAAACTGGAAATGGATCTAGACGATCCCGTTAAGTTGATCTTAGTCTCAAACAGGACTAACGTATCCTTAACGAACGTTTAAGTTGATCTTAGCCTAAATACGGTTAACGCATCCTTAAACCAAAACACCAAGCCCAAATCTAAATAAATACGGATTTGGACTAATCCACGTCCTACGGGCGACGGCATTACTCAGTCTCCGTATACAATCCATGGGCAACCACAAACAAAACAAACATACACGACACGAAGTGAAATTCTGGAGAAGGAGAAAGTGGTTACCGCGATGCGGTAGCGTAATTAACTGCAGGGGCTTGCACCTGCAGGGAAGAGCGTCCCTACAATCAAAAACCCCTCAAATGAGGGAGAATCTGACGAAGTCTGCTACATCGGCCGCATCCGTCTAAACCTCCGATAAACGGTACCATAAATCAACTTGGCATCTTCGGAGAGGTGGACGGATAAAACCAAATAGCATCTGCCCCGGACCTCAGGCCCAGACGCCTTCGCGTCGCGGCCGCCGTTCGGAGGGGAACAAAAGCCTCAATTGTTTTTTGGATTTTGGGTTCTTTTTGAAAGTTTTCGATACATTCGAGGATTTGTGAAATTAATGAAAATAAAGATGCTTTGAGAATTTCGGAATTTTGTGCAGATTGGAGATAATTGGGGAATCTACGATTTTGTGGAATTTGATATATTTGGGGAGTTTGTAGATTTTTTGGAATTTGCGATATTTGCACAATATGGGGATTTTACGAACCTCAGAAATATTTAGGGAATTTCAGAGATTTGGATTTTGGAATATTTTTTGGGAAGTATAGGATATTTTTGAAAATTTGGGAACTAAATAGAAATAAAGATGGTTTGAGAATTTAGAATTGATGCATTTTATGGGGTTTAGAGATATTTACGGAATTTGATATATTTGAGGAGCTTGTAGATTAGGCGAGTTTGTAGAATTTGTGGAATTTGTGATATTTGGGCAATTTTGGAATTTTACGGAGCTTTGAGATATTTAGGGAATTTCAAAGATTTCGATTTTTGGTTTTTGTGTGAGCCTTTGATATTTTGGAGAATTTGGAAAGTTAATGGAAATAAAGTTGGTTTGAGAATTTAGTATGAAATTGAAGAATTTATTTATTTTATGAAGTTTGGAGATATTTACAGTATCTAAGAATTTGTGAAAATTGATATATTTGCGAAATTTGTATAATTTGTTGAATTGAGATGGACAATTTTGGAATTTTATGGAGCTTTGAGGTCAAGGCAATTTAAAAGAATTTAATGGAATATCTTGAAAATTTGAAGATTTTGACCTAGCGGACGATTTTGGATCTCGAGAACGCTTACCTTTTTTTATTCAAAAATTGACAGTTCCTCGCCGTTCCACTTCGCCTGAGCCTATTCTTCTTCATGTGAAAATGCCCAATCTCCTATCTGTGTTCGTGGATATCTGAACTATGGGCATTTGCCTATCAAAGAGCTTAATCAAGTGGTTATATCTTAATAGCATCCGCAGATGAAGCAGCGGAGCTTGGTTCGGGTATAACAGAATTCCACTCTTTCTAAAAGAGAATCAGCAGTAGGAAAGCAGTGCAGTTGCCGTCCGTGAGCTTGGGCAATTGCTAGCTAATCTGATTTCGGCGAAGCGTAGCTATTCCATATAGTTTGATTCAGAAATGCTTGCTTTCAGCTTTGCAAGTATAGGTTACAGGTTCGGCATATGGGCTCGTCGCGCTCCATGTAGCTAGGAAGTCCTGTTAGTGGACTTCCCCGGGCCTTCGATTTTGGATTTGATTTTAATTTTGGGAATTTTTTGAAATGGTAGGATATTTTCGAGAATCTGTGAAATCGATGGAAATACAGATGTTTTGAGAATTTGGTATTTATGGCATTGTGGAATTTAGAATTAAATGGTGTTTGAAGATATTTAGGGAATCTAAGAATTTGCGTACTTTGATATATTTGGGAAGTTTGTAGAATTTGTGAAATTTGAGTTATTTGGACAATTTAGGAATTTACCGAGCTGGGAGATATTTAGGAAATTTGAAAGAATTTATTGATAATTTGGAGATTTTTGTAGAGTTTTAAAGGGTTTTGGAAAATTGGGTTACACTGTTTATCGAATTCGTCGGCTATCAACTTATTTGTGTGGGTTCTTATCTTTCTGTTTATTTCTTATATGTTTATCAGCATGCCTTCTTTTTAAATTTCTGTCTTTGCATATCTAAACCTGAAAATATAGATCCATAGGGCAATAAAGCATCTACTCATCCTTTCTTAGAACTTTAGGTTTTAGACCTTTCATAATTGCTACCATTTGATGTTATAAAAATTCTAAGTTTGTGTCCGAATTCCACGACTCCATTTTGACGCTTTTGAATCAAAATTATATTTTTAGCTTATTTCTTCATATTTTCAAGATTTTAGTTTCCGAAGCATTTTTACTCATTTACTTCTGGTTTTTAGACCCTTCAAAATTCATACCTTTAGATGCTATCAAAATTCTGGTTTTGTGTCCGAATTCACTCCGTATAGTCATCCTATCAATAATTTCGTTTTGTTTGAATTTATGTTTTATTTGGTTCCGGTTTAACAACTTGGAGGTCGATTTGTATGGTTCCACTCTAACGACGTATGTGTTGATTTTGGATTTGATTTGGATTTTAGGAAGATTTTATGGATGTCTGGGATATTTCAGAGAATTTGAGAGACTAATGGCAATAAAGAAATGAGAATTTGGAATATTTTGTATTAGCGAATTTAGGAATTTTATGGAGTTTGGAGATATTCAGATAATCTAAGAGTTTGTGGAACTAGATATGTTTGGAGAGTTTGCAGAATGTATTGAATTTGAGATATTTGGTCTATTTAGGAATTTTCCGAAACCTGGATATATTTAGGGGATCTGAAAGGTTTGGATTTTGGCAGTTTTTTCTGTGAAAGTCAAGGATATTTTTGAGAATTTGGGAACTAAATAGAAATAAAGATGGTTTGATAATTTGGAATTGATGTATTTTATGGGGTTTAGAGATATTTACGGAATTTGATATATTTGGGGAGCTTGTTGATTTATGGAGTTTGTAGAATTTGTGGAATTT
Organism: Agapanthus africanus; assembly: GCA_030015575.1. NCBI lineage: Eukaryota > Viridiplantae > Streptophyta > Magnoliopsida > Asparagales > Amaryllidaceae > Agapanthus > Agapanthus africanus. The sequence goes on from JASDDO010000014.1 coordinate 17,532,106, forward strand.
GAGATATTTGGACAATTTAGAAATTTTACGGAGCTTGGAGATATTTAGGGAATTTCGAAGATTTTGATTTTTGGTTTTTGTGTGAAAGTCTTGAATATATTGGAGAATTTAGAAAGTTAATGGAAATAAAGATGGTTTGAGAATTTAGTATGAAATTATTTTATGAAGTTTGGAGATATTTACGGATTCTAAGAATTTGTGAAATTTGATATATTTGCGAAGTTTGTATATTTTATTGAATTGAGATGGACAATTTAGGAATTTTATGGAGCTTTGAGATAAAGACAATTTGAAAGAATTTAATGGAATATCTTGAAAATTTGAAGATTTTGACGTTGCAGACGATTTTGGATTTGTTTTTAATTTTGGGATTTTTTTGAAAGGTAAGGATATTTTCGAGAATGTGAAATCAATGGAAATACAGATGTTTTGAGAATTTGGTATTTATGGCATTGTGGAATTTAGGAATTATATGGTGTTTTAAGATATTTAGGGAATCTAAGAAATTGCGTACTTTGATATATTTGGGAAGTTTGTAGAATTTGTGAAATTTGAGATATTTGGACAATTTAGGAATTTTATCGAGCTGGGAGATATTTAGGAAATTTGAAAGAATTTATTGATAATTTGAAGATTTTTGTAGAGTTTTCAAGGGTTTTGGAAAATTTGGTTTGACTGTTTATCGAATTCGTCGGCTATCAACTTATTAAGGTGGGTTCTTATTTTTCTGTTTATTTGTTAAACGTTTATCAGTAAGCCTTCTATTTAAAGTTCTGTCCTTCCGTATCTAAACCTGAAAATATAGATCCTTGGCACAATACAGCAATTCTACTCATCCTTTCTTAGAGCTTTATGTTTTTAGACCTTTCATAATTGCTACCATTTGATATTATAAAAATTCTAAGTTTGTGTCCGAATTCCACGACTCCATTTTGACGCTTTTGAATCAAAATTATATTTTTAGCTTATTCTTCATATTTTCAAGATTTTAGTTTCTGAAGAATTTTTACTCATTTATTTTTTAGAACTTCTGGTTTTTAGACCCTTCAAAATTCATTCCTCTAGATGCTATCAAAATTCTGGTTTTGTGTCCGAATTCACTCCGTATAGCCATCCTATCAATAATTTCGTTTTGTTTGAATTTAGGTTTTATTTGGTTCCGGTTTAACAACTTGGTGGTCGATTTGTATGGTTCCACTCTAACGACGTATTTGTTGATTTTGGATTTGATTTGTTTTTTAGGAAAATTTTATGAATGTCTAGGATATTTCAGAGAATTTGAGAGACTAATGGCAATAAAGAAATGAGAATTTGGAATATTTTGTATTAGCGAATTTAGGAAATTTTGTGGAGTTTTGAGATATTCAGATAATCTAAGAGTTTGTAGAACTAGATATGTTTGGAGAGTTTGCAGAATGTATGGAATCTGAGATATTTGGTCTATTTTGGAATTTTTCGAAACCTGGATATATTTAGGGGATTTGGGGTTTGGCCGTTAACTTTGGGGGTTTCTAGTTTTTTTAAAATTATTCAGAAGTTTCTGGTGAATTAGGAAAAAGCTTGGAGGTTTATTGGAATTTAGTCTTTCTAGAACTTTAGGTTTTTAGACACTTCATAACTGTTGCCATTGGTTATGAAAATTCTTTGTTGTGTCCGAATTCGACGACTCCAATTTAACGGTTTTGAATCAAAAGTAATTTATTTTAGCACATTTCTTAATATTGTCAAGATTTTACTTTATAAATGATTTTATACAAGTTTAGTTTTAGAACTTTAGAATTTTAGATCCTTTAAAATTCTTACTTTTGTATGCTATCTAAGTTATGTTTTTGTGTCCGAATTCACAATCTATAGCCATCTTATCTATAATTTCATTATGTTCGAATTTAGGATTGATTTGTTTACGGTTTAACAATTTAGGGGTCTATTTGTTTTATTCCAATCTAACGACGTAGATGTCGATTCTGGATTTGATTTGGATTTTAGTAAAATTTTGTGAAATTCTAGGATATTTTAGAGAATTTGGAAAATTAATAGAAATAAAGATATTTTGAGAATTTATTTAGAATTTATGGAATTGGAGAATTTTATAGAGTTTGAGATATTTAGGGCATCTAAGAATTTGAGGAAATTCATATCTTGGAGGAGTTGATAGAATTTGTGGAAGTTGAGATATTTGGATAATTTTAGAATTTTATGAAGCTCGGAGATATATTGGGAATTTGAAAGAATATGGTGGATTATCTTGAAAATTTGTAGATTTTGACGTAGGTATCGATTTTGGATTTGATTTCGATTTTTGGAATCTTTTATCGAAGTCTAGGATAGAGAATTTGGGAAATTATTGAAAATAAAGATATTTTAAGAATTTTGTATTTATGGAAATGGAGAATTTAGAAATTTTATAGCATGAGATATTTGGGTGATCTATGATTTGTGGAATTTGATATATTCGGAGAGTATGTATTTGAGATAATATGATAATTTGGTGATTTTATGGAGTTTGGAGATATATAAAGAATTTGAAAGAATTTGGTGGATTATTTTGGAAATTTAAATATTTTCACGCAGATGTAGATTTTGGATTTTGGGAATTTTTCAGTTTAATGATGTAGATATCGAATTAGGATAGAGATTTTGGGTAATTTTGTTCCGGTTGAACGAATTCGTGATCTATCAACTTATTAGAGCGGGGTTCTTATCTTTTCGTTTCTTTATGATATGTTTGTCAGTAGGCCTTCTATTTAAAGTACCATCCCTGCGTATCTAAGCTTGAATATATAAACCTTTAGCGCAATAAAGCATTTCTACTCATCCATAGAACTGTAGGTTTTAAGACACTTCATAACTGTGTAAATGCACGGCGGCGCCCCGGCCGTCAATCCGACGCCGGAATGCGGAAGCGGTGAAAAACTTTAATTTTGCGGACTTAGCAAACCGGCACCACCGCGCACTAAACATCCGGATCGTAACCATTAACAAGTCTAAGCTACTAACAAGATAGGGAAGAGAAGTATACCGACAGATCCGAGTCCTCCGGTCTTCTCGTCGTCGTCCCGATCTCCTGCGGAATGTCCTGTCTCCTCCTCGTCGCCGGAAGTGCACCACATCGCCTACTTCTTTTACGGGCTCCCACCTCAATGCCGAGGCAACTCGGGCACGAAGCCGGCTACTCGACGTGCCCAAGATATGCTGTAGAATATGTAGTACTCAAGTCTCATTTGGGGTTCATGGAGATGCCTTTGTGGTGGAAGAAAAAGAACTTGGAGAGAGGTGAAGAAAAATGTGATAACCAAAGAATGAGAGTGCCATTTTTCTCCCCACTACAAAAAGAAGCATTTCCCTCATCCTCCAAAAATTTGGCCGGCCCACCCCTTTCATGTGTGATTGGAGAGAGAAAGAACAAAGACAAGGGGGTGGGTGGAAAGCAAGAGAGAGAGAGAGAGAGAATGGTTATCATACAAAAGAAATCATCACAAAGAAAAGTCCTCACTCAACAACCATACCCTTCAACATCATCAACAATCATGACTTTAAAAAGTCAAGCCATGATGGAGTCAAAACAAGTCAATGATGGTGCACATCATGAAAGCCATCATGATGCAACAAGATGCAAAGAACCCCCTCCACTAATGCCTATTTGCAACAATGCAAATAAACCCTCCTCCACCAATCTTCGGCCAATGAACGGAACAATGGAAATCGGCCGAAACGGAAAGCAAACTGGCAACTCCATAAAACTGGTCCCGTAATAAATTACAGGAAAACCCCGATACTGTGCATACACACCCGCATCTGTATTTCGACCAAATACAAATGCAATGAGACAAAGTCTTCACTGTACTATATTAGGATCCGGCTTAAACCAAAGCCGGCTAGTAATATTTGTTCGATCCTGATCCGTGCAATACCGCACGTATCTGATCGAACCCTGCCATATAACCATACGGCCTATAGTACAAACTGTCCGATCCTGATCCGTGCAATACCGCACGTATCTGATCGGACCTTGCCATATCTCCATACGGCCTCTACAACCTTTCGCCCGAAAGCTGAGTAACTGAATGTGGGGGACTCTAAAGACTCGTCAACACCTTGGTTGTGGATTTAACCACTAGCACGTCAGAGGTATAAGCCAATACGTAACGGGCTACCAGGTATTGACTAAAAGGGACGTCTGTGAGTGAACTCAGCCAGACAACCCTACTGAGCCTGTCAGTGACAATATCCGTACAGTCCGGTCCGTTCGTCTATGAGCATCGCATGGCGGGCCTAGGGGGTTGGTAAAAGTGAGACCCCCAAAAGCGGTACAAGTCGTGTCGGAGTGTAGCCCAGAACACCCTGAGATACTACTGGAATACCTACCAGTAAATCTCCTTGCCTCGGCCGAGGGCTTCGTGTAATGGCTCTCCTAGACACAGCACGACCTCACCCCCAATACCGGGAGAGACGAACCCCTGAGGATACGCTCACTGCCTCCATGTGGCTCGGGACTGTACCCAACTAAAACCTGTTTGCACGACTCCTTTGAGCCGTGGTAGGGTAGTAATCAAAGTACAGTGGGAACTCACACAAGACAAATGACGATCCCCAGGTCGATGAACTAACCTGCACACATGTCACAAGGGAACTGCCATCTGACGTCTGGTATATGACCAACTGGCATGATCCCGGCGAGTCCTGTCCGGTGTACTCATAACCCAATGAGCACCTGTATACATCTTAGGTGATCCAACTGACACCAGTGGCTTGTGAGACCGGCCACCGCCCCTCGTCGGGGTCTCGACTGTATACACTAGTCTACTATGGAGTATCGATGCCCTGTCTCGAAACTCACACGACTAGGGACCATTTCAGGATATGCTTATAGACTGCCAGCTCCCACATATATGATCGCCCTCATACTGCTGGTGGTCAAGCAAGAATCCTAGGGGCTCTATCAACGTGTAATAGCGACGTGTCAGGTCACCTAAAACAGTACACGATGATAAAGGTAAACCAGATAGCATACTATCATCTCGAGTAAGACTGTCCTACCGGGATAGGTCCTCCCTCAATCACCGCAATCACGTACCTGTGATCCAATAATTGACTCTGAGGGCATTATCTCCAACAATCTCCCACTTGCACTAAAGGCTAATTATTGCGATGTCGCATACTCACAGCCCGTGTGATACCGAACACCCAACTCCTCTACTAGTCAGTCTCACAAAGCTCGTTTGCGAAACTATTGCGTTCGAGGAATAGCCTCAGTGAGTGGATCCGCCTTGATGTCTCTTTCTATGTCTCTCTATATCTCAAGTTCGCGGAGAAACCCATCTCCCGAAATGAGCAATACCTGTCTTAGAATGTGTCTGGATGTCTGATGGGACATAGCTCATAAATGAACTCCAAATCCAAACTTCTTAGACTGTATCGTCAACTGAACTTAATCAGAATCCTGCGCCATGCCTCCCTCAGTATTGCCTTGGACCACCTATCCATAATACTGCCCCTCGTCAGAGGGAAAACTATAACTCTGACAACCTCCTTGTCGTCCATATCACCTTGGAAGCCTGGAATGATAACTGTCTCACGAATGAGGCTGTCGTTATCATATCCCTAGAACATTCACTTATGTTTTAAAACTGCTTCCGACTGTTTCTCCAGGATTGGATTAATGTCAACTTATTGCATCTAGTGCAAAAACAACATCTGGTGTGGTACTTGACATCTCATGATTGACTCAATTGCCTGAGCAAGTGATCTGCCAATCATGCACATCCCTCTCCCCTTCAGTCTGTAAGACACCTTTGGAGAGGGTGACTCCATTACCTGCAGGTACACTACCGTGCCAGGAGTCGTCCATTCTAAATACTCTTAGAATGCTGTCTAAGTACCCTGATTGGGAAACCACCCAAATCTAGATCTAAAACCATAGATTTAGTAACCAGTATGTCTGACATAAAATCCATTTCTTTTGTGGAGAAAACACTGTGTGATGACCAAAGTATAACCGATTGTAGTGTAGGAATTTCACTTCCTACTCTGTGTATGTCATCCAAATAGCATGACATCACACCCTTAGTACCTCCTCAACAGATCCATCCCCTATTCTGATGAAGTCAAACCCATGACTGTCACGTCAGAAATAGATGATCTATCTCCGCTACATCTGCTTTAGTCTATAAATAGACATAAGCTACCTGTCCACCAATGCTTCCGCTGCTCCTGTCCACCAATGCTTCCGCTGCTCCCACTGTCTACGACAACCCTCTGGCAGAGTCATATACACGTACACTTCTGAAGCGAGTTCAGAACGACGCTATACTCATCCTCCCGCCGGGTCTCGCAGCCTGGAACAACAGCAATGGTAATTGTGGGTAAACAAGAACTTCCCTGTCACCGTCCTTGAGGCTACCGTAGTACCTCTCGGGTGCCTGAAGTTACCCACCAAATCTGCGGAGTGGCCAATGGAATGTCAATCCAGATTGAATCTTTAGGTTCCTTATCAAATCTTCAGTAATCGTTCGTGGTTCTGGAATCACTTCCAGTTCTACCATACTCCCACTACTGTTTTCGGAAAAAATCCATTTTTAATAAAACTGTGGCGAGTCTAGAACAATATTGCCATTGTTCATCCAGATGGTAGAAAGTCAACCCTCGTCATAGCCTGGGTCAACCCACAAACAGCCATTACAGAAACGTGCCTTGAGTTGTCCAGTGTCTGGTTTTAATCATAAGCCGGACAACTCCCCGTACCTTAACATCGTTAAGATACGAACTGTTCTATATCCCATATAGGACCAGAGGCACTGATTTAATTGAACCAGATTCAAATCATGCAGCTGTCCCCAGTGCATGTCAACTAAATGGAAGGAGGCCGATCAGCGTTACTCAACTTAGGAATGCTTCCAATTATGAGTAACCTGAAAGAGAAGCAAGATCTCTTAATCATTACTATCAACTGAATACCATACACAAGTATCTACATCTTCGATCTCTTTGAAGAATCCCGATACTTGCTACACCTGGTTCTCTACTCTATTCAAATACCCATAACTTCTTAAAATTCGGACCCTGTGTTTCCACGAAACGTCTGTCTAAAAACCAGAGAAGTCATAAGTAAACCGAATATAGTACGAGGACCAACCCCTCTGTCCTGATGGACCCTGGACAACATACAATACTCTGTATAAGTCCCTTGAGTCTGATAACTCATTCACTGTGTGTCGTAGGTTAAAAACTGTACCTTTGGTTATGAAGAATTACACCGCTGTTCAATGCTCCTTACCTAACCATCCACTGATATAGGTAAATGTCGTAGACATAATTTCAAAAGGGTATATCTCACTCTATGAAAATAGACGTACAGATATATCGATTTGAAATTGGTGCATAACAACGGATATTCAAAACCAAATATTTGCCGACCGGCAAACAGCCCAGGTGATTTCCTTAAATATCACCGATTACAACGAATCCCGATATAATGAGGATGATCACCCAATTCCCAATAACCTACTCCCACTCATCATCTGTAAAACCATACAGATGTGAGAATCATACCTGGTAAATACATACCCTGGAGTAAGTATCTAGTCGGGAAAACAACTTTCCTTTAACAGTACACAGTGAGACTGAAACATCGAAATGTTTCGATAGGGTATCCTGGTATTCCAAGTAATGCCTCTTCCAGTATCCAGATTCACAACTGTAACCGTGTAATTCTTTGCCACCTCTCCAAATCCCTTCATTTGTCTTTAGTCTTTACCTTCTGCACACCCCTTTAGGCCAAATGGTTTTCTTCCTTCCCTACCGTTCGGCACCAGCCTATGGTTTGGAAGAAGACTATCCAATAAGCATAATGGGTGTACTGTCCTAATCCTAGGAGCACTCGCAATGCGAGAGAAGGTGAAGATAAAAGACACCTGAATGTACTTTATTCCTATTTCTCCTGGACCAAAATCCATCCCCGAACTGGAACAAGTTCCTTTCGAGTTCGTATATAACCATACGATGGAGTATCCAATAAACTGTGGATTTTCGTAGTGATACGGAGTGTCCTGGAGAAATGCAAAGGTGATTTTAGGATTGGCGAAGGAATACTTGGTTTGGTCGTGAATATCTGTTGCAATTTACTTTGCCCCTCTTACTAATCCCTTGCTTTGTCTTAACTTAATACCTTATGTACACCATCGTTAGGCTAATTGGTTTTCTTCATTCCCTACCGGTCGGCACCAGCCTAAGGTTTGGAAGAAGACAATCCAATTTGCGTAATAGGTGTACTACCCCTAAACCAAGGAGTACTCGTAACCTGAGAGAGGGTAAAAGGAAAAGACAACTGAATAATCCTATCCGTTTTCTCCAGAACCTGAAACCATCCTCGAATAAATTCTTTCGAGTTCGTATCTAACCATACGATGGTTTTGTCCAATGGAAGTGGACGTTCGTAGTAAAACGGGGTGTCCGGGAGAAAAGGGTAAAAGTAGGAGTGGCAATGAGGTTTGCAACTCTGACAATCCAAAAGCCAGTGTTTAAGAAGGTTCGGTCAACTTGGTCACTGAGTCATAGTCTTAGGGTCGGGTCAATGGTCGCTGCCAAAGAGAGAGAGAGAAAAGAAACACTCAGCGTGCACTCTAACCTAGATCAGAATGGTTACCAATTTATCTAATCTGGAATCCTCCCACTGTACCTCAAATTCTCCTCCAAACCTGAAAGAAGAATTAGTCGGGGTCACCCGAGTAGTAAACTAACTCATCAGTGGGAATCGGGATCCAACTATCATCGCATGACAACGTGACGGAATCCGCTCACGGTGTCACTCCAGAAGGTATGTGCATATCTGGCAGGTTTCAGTTCTTTTGAAACTCCCGATGTGATTTCTGCCCCATGCTCTTATGACCTTGACTTTGGCCAACATATCATAAGTCACATGTCAAGTTCTACCCGTCATTCTCCAGGTTAATTTGAATCCACCCGTACATACCCTTGACTTTGGCCAAAATGGCAGCACGACTGTCCCAAACCAACGCATCTATCTATGCTGCATATGAATACCCAATAGCTACCAATCACTGTGCCTTGACTTTGGCCAACATACACAGCTTGAATACTATTGACCACCCATATGAAACGACGGAGGGCTACGAATGGTTTCTGGCGAAAACCTTTAACGTAAAGAACTTGATATCGTTGAAGGAACTAATAGCTTTTAAAAATATAGTGACGAAAACCTTCGCTAAAGAGGTCACTCCCGGTGAAGGGATCTCGGCTCTTTCCCCGTAGAATGGGGTGCAGGATATTCCAACTGAATACCGCGATGCAAAGCAAAAGTAATCGGCTATAGTGAAGTTAATGCCCTGACGCAAACTTCTGTCCAAGGGGTCACTCCCGGTGAAGGGATCTCGGCCCTTGCCTCGTCGACTGAGGAGCAGGATATTCCAACTGAATATCACGATGCAAAACAAAAGTGAACGTCCTTGCAATAACAGCTTTTTGACAAAGTGTTCCAACAACATCAGATTAGGTTTGTTTTTAACTTGCATTAATCCGAATCAATGCAGTCCCATCAATTGATCACACCAAAAAGAACGAAAATATACTGATGTACGTATATGCCATCCGCATTCGCCACTGGGTCCCGTCATTACCCGTTAGGTTAGCTAACTAACGACAGAGCGGGGACTGGACTAGCGCGGATGTAAAACATATACATCTACTAATATATATACCAATATATTATATTTCGCTCAAGGCGTGAAAAGAAATGCAACATCACAGAAAATGTACAGCATCACAGAACAATACAGATATCTGGGATCCCCGGGTTTCACAGAGCCACTGCTGAAACCCGACGTTCCCCTGGTCGTGTGGATAGCCTGTGCAATGAAATCCTAGACCCCTACGGGCGCGGCAAGTTACCCGCCAAAACCTGAAGCGAGGCAGCCCCCTTCAGCGCCGTGAATGGACCACCCAGCACTTCACGGAATCCGGTAACTTGGGCACCCCTCCTGGGTCAACCTGTACCCCCTACGAGTGCGGCGAATAGCCCGCTAATTCTAGAGTGAAGCCCCTTCCGTCTCAATGCCATGAGATGCGGGCTTGTTGCCCTCCAGAACCCGGCTATCCGTGCACCCCTCCGCGGGGTAATCCTAGTACAGAAAGTAAAATATACATACAACGGGTACATCGACCGCAACCAGGTCGTGCCCCAAAATAATAATACAAACAGGCAGTGACGGCGGTCCATATGTCGGACGCTCGCCCCGCAATATCAAATGTACATAATACAACCACAACTGTACTAGCATTGCATCCAGGCTATCCCCCACGACCGATCCGCAACATCACAGCAAAAACAGAACATCAACGTGAAAGCCACGTTCGCAAATCCGTCTAACCGGGCTATAGCAGTTAGACCGGATTTACCGATCAAGTGACATTCACGGTCGCAGATATAATGTAAATACTGTGAAAAATGTGTTTAAAATTTTCGATCAATCAAATTTTAACAAGTGGGCCCCCAATCAAAACTGTAGCAGATCAAGAAATCCTGGGCCCAAAATTAATATTCCAAAACCCCACTTTTCACCCCAGAAAGCCTCTGTAAAAAATTGGTGCAGTGATCTCCACAGTGCGCGGCGGAACAGCGGCGGGAAGGGGGTTTTCGCGGCGGTTCCGCGCTCCAACTGTGGATTCACTTCATCGAATTTTTACAGAGCTCTTAGATTTTCCAGTACATCAATATTTTACAACCTGAAAAAATTTTCAACAGAAACTGATGCGAAGGTAAAATCCAGTTTTGGAACTTTTTGATCGATCGGAAATGCAAACACATTACACAAAGCTAGACTAAGTTAATGGCGAGGCTCTGATACCACTGTAAGTGCACGGCGGCGCCCCGGCCGTCAATCCGACGTTGGAATGCGGAAGCGGTGAAAAACTTTAATTTTGCGGACTTAGCAAACCGGCACCACCGCGCACTAAACATCCGGATCGTAACCATTAACAAGTCTAAGCTACTAACAAGATAGGGAAGAGAAGTATACCGACAGATCCGACTCCTCCGGTCTTCTCGTCGTCGTCCCGATCTCCTGCGGAATGTCCTGTCTCCTCCTCGTCGCCGGAAGTGCACCACATCGCCTACTTCTTTTACGGGCTCCCACCTCAATGCCGAGGCAGCTCGGGCACGAAGCCGGCTACTCGACGTGCCCAAGATATGCTGTAGAATATGTAGTACTCAAGTCTTATTTGGGGTTCATGGAGATGCCTTTGTGGTGGAAGAAAAAGAACTTGGAGAGAGGTGAAGAAAAATGTGATAACCAAAGAATGAGAGTGCCATTTTTCTCCCCACTACAAAAAGAAGCATTTCCCTCATCCTCCAAAAATTTGGCCGGCCCACCCCTTTCATGTGTGATTGGAGAGAGAAAGAACAAAGACAAGGGGGTGGGTGGAAAGCAAGAGAGAGAGAGAGAATGGTTATCATACAAAAGAAATCATCACAAAGAAAAGTCCTCACTCAACAACCATACCCCTCAACATCATCAACAATCATGACTTTAAAAAGTCAAGCCATGATGGAGTCAAAACAAGTCAATGATGGTGCACATCATGAAAGCCATCATGATGCAACAAGATGCAAAGAACCCCCTCCACTAATGCCTATTTGCAACAATGCAAATAAACCCTCCACCAATCTTCGGCCAATGAACGGAACAATGGAAATCGGCCGAAACGGAAAGCAAACTGGCAACTCCATAAAACTGGTCCCGTAATAAATTACAGGAAAACCCCGATACTGTGCATACACACCCGCATCTGTATTTCGACCAAATACAAATGCAATGAGACAAAGTCTTCACTGTACTATATTAGGATCCGGCTTAAACCAAAGCCGGCTAGTAATATCTGTTCGATCCTGATCCGTGCAATACCGCACGTATCTGATCGAACCCTGCCATATAACCATACGGCCTATAGTACAAACTGTCCGATCCTGATCCGTGCAATACCGCACGTATCTGATCGGACCTTGCCATATCTCCATACGGCCTCTACAACCTTTCGCCCGAAAGCTGAGTAACTGAATGTGGGGGACTCTAAAGACTCGTCAACACCTTGGTTGTGGATTTAACCACTAGCACGTCAGAGGTATAAGCCAATACGTAACGGGCTACCAGGTATTGACTAAAAGGGACGTCTGCGAGTGAACTCAGCCAGACAGCCCTACTGAGCCTGTCAGTGACAATATCCGTACAGTCCGGTCCGTTCGTCTATGAGCATCGCATGGCGGGCCTAGGGGGTTGGTAAAAGTGAGACCCCCAAAAGCGGTACAAGTCGTGTCGGAGTGTAGCCCAGAACACCCTGAGATACTACTGGAATACCTACCAGTAAATCTCCTTGCCTCGGCCGAGGGCTTCGTGTAATGGCTCTCCTAGACACAGCACGACCTCACCCCCAATACCGGGAGAGACGAACCCCTGAGGATACGCTCACTGCCTCCATGTGGCTCGGGACTGTACCCAACTAAAACCTGTTTGCACGACTCCTTTGAGCCGTGGTAGGGTAGTAATCAAAATACAGTGGGAACTCACACAAGACAAATGACGATCCCCAGGTCGATGAACTAACCTGCACACATGTCACAAGGGAACTGCCATCTGACGTCTGGTATATGACCAACTGGCATGATCCCGGCGAGTCCTGTCCGGTGTACTCATAACCCAATGAGCACCTGTATACATCTTAGGTGATCCAACTGACACCAGTGGCTTGTGAGACCGGCCACCGCCCCTCGTCGGGGTCTCGACTGTATACACTAGTCTACTATGGAGTATCGATGCCCTGTCTCGAAACTCACACGACTAGGGACCATTTCAGGATATGCTTATAGACTGCCAGCTCCCACGTATATGATCGCCCTCATACTGCTGGTGGTCAAGCAAGAATCCTAGGGGCTCTATCAACGTGTAATAGCGACGTGTCAGGTCACCTAAAACAGTACACGATGATAAAGGTAAACCAGATAGCATACTATCATCTCGAGTAAGACTGTCCTACCGGGATAGGTCCTCCCTCAATCACCGCAATCACGTACCTGTGATCCAATAATTGACTCTGAGGGCATTATCTCCAACAAACTGTTGCCATTGGTTATGAAAATTCTTAGTCTGTGTCCGATTACCACGACTCTAATTTACGGTTTTGAATCAAAAGTAATTTATTTTAGCACATTTCTTAATATTGTCAAGATTTTACTTTATAAAGAATTTTTACTCATTTAGTTTTAGAACTTCAGAATTTTAGATCCTTTAAAATTCTTACTTTTGTATGTTATCTAAGTTATGTTTTTGTGTTCGAATTTTAGATCCTTTAAAATATTTATCACAATGGATGTGTTGTTTTTGAAATTAAATCTTTTTTTAAGCCTCCTTTTCAGGGAGAGACAAATAGTGAAGACTCGGTTTCCATAAAAAATAGTCTCCCAAAAATACTCAACTTAATCCCACATACAAATTCACAAGTTCTAGATTTTTTAAATCAAGACATTTTAGACCAGTCTTTTTAACTCCTGGCAAACCAAAACAGTGAAAATTCACTGGAAAAGGTCCTTGAAAACTCAGAAAATATGTCTATTGAAAACTCGGTTCCTTTATTAGAAAATCCGGAAAAATCCCATAAAAATAGGAACACACCACCGACTCCTAAAACAACTTGCCCCGTGGATTAAATCCACCGGAAGCTGATGTGGAAATTAAAACTTGCAAAATGAAACAACGTGAAACAGGTCTGGAAAAAACGCAATAGGAACATTTAAGTGAGATAGATCCTTTTCCAGAAGCAGAGGGCCGACTCTGTCCAGCCCCACCTAGAAGAGAACAGAACCGGATCACAGTGAGCTGGATCTTCACATAGCCTTCTGAAAGTCCACAAGATCATGTACTAGTCGTCCCTTGTATCCAATATCAAAATTTGTGTTCTCGAATAATCTCTCACCCAGTTTTTCGGCCTTTATCTCTAATGTGTCTGCTGTGGAGATTCCAAAAACTGTACAGGATGTTGTGAGAGCTCCAGAGTGGAGAAAGGCGATTTTCGAGGAGATGAATGCACTTGAGAAAAATCAGACTTGGAACATGGTGGAGCTGTCGGGAGAAAAGAAGACGGTAGGATGCAAATGGGTATTCACACCAAAGTTTCGTGCAGATGGAACCCTAAAACGATATAAGGCGAGGCTCGTTGCTAAAGGGTTACTCAAACATACGGTATCGACTACACGGAGACTTTTGCACCTGTGGCTAAGCTAAACACGATCCGAATCTTGCTGTTAGTTGCAGCAAACCTCGATTGGCGACTTCAACAACTAGATGTGAAGAATGCATTTTTGAATGGAGACCTGGACGAAGAAGCGTACATGGAACCTCCGCCGGGGTTTGAAAAATGGTTCGGCTCCAACGTGTGCAGATTGAAAAGATCACTCTACGGTCTTAAACAATCTCCACGAGCTTGGTTCGAACGTTTCCATCAGTTTGTGAAAGGGCAAGAATACAATCAGACTCAGGCAGATCACACCATGTTCTACAGAGTCTCGAGACATGGAAAATTGCAATACTAATTGTTTACGTTGATGACATCATTGTTACAGGAGATGACGAGGAAGATGTCAACCAGTTAAAAGGAAGTCTTGCCAAGGAGTTCAAAGACTTGGGAGAATTGAAGTATTTCTTGGGTATGGAAATTGCTCGAAGTAAGAAAGGCATTGTCTTGTCTCAATGGAAGTATGTTCTCGATCTTTTTAAAGAAATATGGATGACAAACTGCAAACCTGCGGAGACACCGATAGATCCGAATAAAAAGCTCGGAGAATTTGCATAGAGCCTGCCAGTGGACATTCCACAATACCAGAGGTTAGTGGGAAAATTGATCTATCTCTCACACACGTCCCGATATCACCTTTGCAGTGAGTATGATAAGCCAATTTATGCACTCACCTCAAGAAGAGCACCTTGATGCAGCATATGGAGTTTTGAAGTATTTAAAGGGCGCACCAGGAAGGGGTTTATTCTTCAAAAAGGTGAGACTCGCAGAATCAAAGTATTCACTGACGCGGATTGGGCAGGTTCCATCGTAGATAGGAAGTCAACTTCAGGGTATTGTACGTACGTGTGGGGCAATCTAGTTACATGGCGGAGCAAGAAACAAAGTGTCGTGGCCAGGAGTAGTGCGGAGGCAGAATTTCGAGCCATGGCCAACGGTATTTGTGAAGTTCTGTGGGTTCAACAGGTACTACAAGAAATAAAGCGGCCTATAACTCAGCCACTAAAACTATATTGCGACAACAAAGCTGCCATCAGCATAGCACACTACCCCGTACAGCATGATAGAACGAAGCATATTGAAGTCGACCGCCACTTCATCAAGGAAAAACTGGATGCCGTACCATCTGTATCCCCTACATTCCGACAAAAGAACAAACTGCAGATATCTTTACAAATGGACTATTTAAAGCAGTGCTCGAGGGACTCATAAGCAAGTTGGACATGATGGACATCTACGCACCAACTTGAGGGGGAGTGTTGGAAATAGCCAACAGTAAGATATTTCTCAGATTAGTTAGAATCTGTTTGTAACAGAATCTGTTTATACTTAAGTTAGAATATGTTTGTAACAGAATATGTTTTTAACAGAATCTGTTTGTAACTTCCTTATTGTTTTCAAGGCTATAAAAGAGCTTCTCTGTATACTGAATTCTTAGTAAAAAGAAAGTTCAATTCGCTTATACGTTTCTTTTATTCTTTTTCCTTTTGTAGTTTCTTCTGCAATAATCAAGAAATATCTTACCTCTTTCATGGACTCTATCTTGAACTATAAAACCTTTCTTCATTCTTTCTTGATGTTGTTCCTTGTTTTCGTACTTTTCTTTTATAATGAATTCTATTTTTAATATTTCTGAATAAGTGATATATATCTTTTTTTTCTTTTTCTTTTCTTTCTTTTCCGATACCATGATACTCTTCTTCAATCTTCTCATCCTTTTTCTTGAAATCTTTGACTTCTTGAATTTTCTTTTCTTCTTTTTTTTAACTCTTCAAAATTTAGAACTTTCTTTCTTTCATCTTCAGCTTTAATGTTTTCTTGAATTCTTCCATTTCACAAAATCTTTTATAATCTTTTTCTTTCTTTCTACGAAATATTGTATTTCTTGAGATTCTTTTTCTCTTCCGCAAGATCTTGATTACTTTTTTCGTCTTCAATGAAATCTCTAGCTTCTGAGACTTCTTTTATCTTTGGAATTAATTCCACTTCTACAAATTCTTTAACCTTTTGGGTTTTCTTTTCATCGTTCACAAAATCTTTTGATTTGTTAGTTTCCTTCTTTTCATCTTCAAACTCTTTGACATCTTCAATTTCTATAAATTCCACAAATGTTTTGATAATTTTAACATTCTTCCGCATCTCTTCCACCTTCTCCAACTCTTCAAATTCTTCATCTTTTTCTAACTTTCCGTTATCTTGAGATTTCTTTCATCTTCCCCGAAATTCTTCTTTTCATGGACTTTATGAATTTCTTCCACTTCTTTTTGTTTAAGTTTCTCAAACTCTTCAATTTCTCTCTCTGTCTCTATCTCGGTTTCTCCAAAGATCTTCCGCAGAAATTACCACGCTTTCTCTACTATTGCAAACTTGCTTACGATGAAGTTTAGTGTATCAAAGTCGATTGATCTATAGATTAAAGCTGTGGCTATAGCGTCCTCTTGTAAATTATCATAAACCTCCACTTCCATAAATTATCATAAACCTCCACTTCCATAAATTATCATAAACCTCCACTTCCATGAGATCTTTTGCTTCGAATCCCTTTTCTACGACTTTCCAAACACCATTAGCTTCTAACGTTCTTTTTAGCATGGACTCCAACTCTTGTAGTTACCTTTGGTGAGATGCCATTGTACGATTCTATCGAGCATCATCATCTTCTCTTGACGTCAGCTTGAAAGCCTTGTTGAATGGCAACGATCAAAACCTTGTGTGCAGCGGCGATCATGTGGCTCCGGCTTTGAAACCACTGTTGTTATATAAAAAATATATACCTAAAACAATCTATGGAGAAGGAGATAAGCAAAACTATTACAATGGAGGAGAAATCTCTAAACTTTTTTGATCTCAAAAACTCTTTTTTCTAATATTCTCTGTCAGAATAATCTCTCTTCTTTTACAAACTAAGGACGAGGACTCTTTAAATAGCTATTACATGATAAAACTAAACCTTTTTAAAGTAACTTTAAACTTGTCTCCAATTTTAAACTCAAACCGACTCAATCTAATTTAACCAACTTTTTTAAGTTTAAAACTTAAATTTAACTTAATCTAAGAATTGAATTATTATTTTCAACAGGCTCCTCGTCCTTTCTCTCTCTCTCTCTCTAGGTTCACCATTGGCATCACTTTGACCATCGTCAACCTCTTGCACTTTGCTGTATGTTTTCGCTTTTTGCATCATCGCTTTCAATTTTGGTGCCTTTTTCTTCAATTGTAGGATCTGGGTTTTGTTTATTGGGAAATATGCTCATGCTCGGTTGGGGTTTTGATGAATTCTTGATTGAATTGAAATTGTGGATCTAAATGTGATGGCATGAGAAGAAAGATCAATTTTTGTGGGTTGATTAGGGGTTGGGATCTTCTGCTATTGGCCTCTGCTCTTTTCCCTGCTATGATAAATCCTGACCACTTATCTTCATCAAAAAATCACCAAGCAGTGGGCCCCCCTGTTTTACACGAATATGAACCATAGATCTTAATGGTTTGTAATAGCAGGGACTCCAGATTCGTTGATTAGGGGGAAATTTAAATTTGGCATCAAACTAAATGTCGACTTTGCCTTGATTTCTTTAAAGTTGGTGATGGTTAATTTACTTGTAACTGTTGGCTCAAATGCTAAATTTGATAGCTCGCGTATTACTCTTTCTTGGTTTAATGTTTCACTGATCCATGCTAGCTTCTTAAGTAGCACAATTTTGGGACCTGGTCATGTAATTGATTCTTGATGTTGAAATAAGGAGAAGTTGAGGAAGAAGATGTTTATTAAATAGGTGGGCAGAGGGAATTTGACGTGGAAAGTAATTGAATGGAAAAGTTGATGGATGATAGTTTTCTGAATAGTTCATGGTATCAATCCATCGTTTTAGAAGTTCATGGTGTTGTTTGGGGAAAGTGTATGGTTCATGGTAGCAAATAGAAATTTAGCCTTATATTAGTAATATGTTAGTGTTGATGCATAGATTGTTGGTGTCTTAGCCATTGATACATGTTCAATGCATTTAGAATACAACATGAAATTTTAATAAAAATTTTGGGATGTGCCAAAAAGAGTTCTACAAGTATCCTTTGGTGAATTAGAAAGAATCCAATATGGATACAAATATGATACGGGTCGGATACGGATATGTTGCTAAGATGATGAATCCATGCAACTGGCAAACTTTTACCAAAGAAATTTAGTATGTATTCTCTTCATTACTGGATTCTATAATTTCTTGTAGAATCATGGGTAATAGATGAAAATGAAATGGTTCATTTAGAAATAATAGGAGTTCCTTTTATATATTTCATACCACTAACAATCACCAATTTGTTGAGAAACTAACAGTATGGTTTTTGTATCTCATTTCTTTTTAATTTTTATATGTGGTGTGCAATACTTGCTAGTTAATATAGTAAGAAGGACTAATGGCGCATAGGTTTAGATGAAGCCTAAACTATATGCAGTTTATCATAATTTTTTTGTGGAACTTCATATGAGTTCAATTTACCTTCAAATAAAGACTATTAATCGCCCAGATTGTTTATTGAGATTCACATATGGTGTTGGTATCTCCTGGCTAACAGCCTTTCTTGTACTAAAGCATTATGAATCCTTGCTCATGTATAAAACATCAGATTCATTGAACATGCTATTATGCATTATGTCCCGCTTTAGCAGAAGTTTAATCCTGTCAAAGATATTTACTTATTCCTTGTCATTATGATTGGTTATTGTCTGTAGAAACTGGGCACTTATTCAGTTTAGGGAATAAGAAACCTGGATTATTGTTGACTCTATGGATCGAAAGTTGGAACTTTCCGTTAGTAGATGTCTCCTCTCTTGTTCTCTGCTCGTTAAGGCTTTGTGTTTGTTCCTTATTATTGCATCACAGATCATTCGATGTGAGATAGCGTGTCTGTGTATCCAAAACTATGCAAAGGCCAATGAAGACGTAAGCAGCTGAGTGTGAAATTATCAATTAAGGGCATGCTATGAAGCAAAACCTCGCCAATTTAAGGGTTGGTTTGTAGGGAGCCAGCATGTTGGTTGTAGTTTCCAACATGATGTTCGAAATTTAGATGGCTATTATATATTTGCCTTTGTTTATTAGAGGATTAACATGAAGGTTTTATTTGGAATTCTAGAGATAAGTTGATTTCAAATGGACATATATTTTTCTTTGCCAGCTTATTGAAATTTATTGGTCAGTCAGGGACTCAGGGTATGGACCTTTGGTTATGTCAGCATTTCCTTGCCTGCAGCTGCAAAGTACTCTTCAGGTCTTCTGTCACAGCTGGCTTCAAAAATCTCTTTTAGAGAGTTTAATCCTCTTTTAAAAGCTCTTCAGTGAATTAGCAACGTCCATATATTTATTTAAGGCCTTAATCTTCAACTTCGAACTAGTGTGCTCATCCTTCTTGATTCTACATATCCAATGGATTTCTGAAGATATAGATTCTATTAGCTTCTTTCAATATTTCATCCATTACTTGGTTCAAAGGTTTTTGTAAAAAATAGTTTTATTTTGTGAAGAAACTTCAAGGTTTTTCTTCAATGCTGTTAAAGATGAATCGATGAAGAAATATTGAATAGCTCCTCCTGAATGATTTTGATGGTACCTACTGTAGAGACTAGAGAATAAGGTTATCAAATCCTTCCTTGGTATATCAAATACATTACCTCTCATTATTAGCTCGACAATTTCTATAAGTTTCTTTAAGTAATTGGCTGTCAAATCCATTCCATTTTTGCAACGTAATTAGCCAATTGAACTGGTCACTAAGGGATTAAGACTTATGGTTTCATATGAATCAAATTCTGTACCCTTCTTATTTCCCCCAAAATAGGGCGAAACTTGCCTTTCTTGTCCAGTTTACCATTTCTTACACATAACAACCGGTTTGCAATTGATATCAAAATCAAGACAGGCATTTTATCTTTAATTTGCAGACTGATTGGGAAGGCGGTTATTTCCCTCTTACGCTGAACTTCGGCGAGGACTACCCAAGCAAACCTTGGGCCCATCAAATCATGGCATTCAATTATTTTATTTTATCTTTCGGGTTTATTTGGGGGCGGGGCAATTAAAGGTGAACGAAGAGTTCTTTTGGTTTACTTGCTTCTCAATAATTTAATAACACTTGCCCAGTATCAATTTGACAAACCTGAGATAGCTCAGGTGCTTTTATCTCTGAAACTTGGTTGATGGCGAGTGCCACTATAACCTAGTGTAAAGTCTCTTTGCGGTTGAGCAGAAGGTCGTGGTTTCAAACCCCTCTTGTATCATGTGACGTCCTATTCTTCAAAAGGTAACAGAAACTGGAGGAAGAAAAAACCCGAAGACTTGTTACTGATTTTTATTACACAAGTAATTTGATCTAGTCTCATCGAGCTGCCTCCTGAAGTCTGACCGGACATGCCACTCAAATGTTGTGTCCTAGCCTGCTGATAAATACCAGAATCTACCAAATATTCAATAATAATGGGGCAATTCATTGAGAATTGAATCATGTATAATCAGCCTTGCACTTTTCTTTTCAAGGTCTTCCTTGATTGCTTTGCGGTCGTGATTGCTAATTATACTCTCTCTTTGGTTGAGCTAGTTTCAGGAACCCGCAGAGTACAAGAGACGGATGAAGCAACAGGCAAAGCAGTACCCACCAGTGGTGTAGTTACTGTCCACGACTCTGCTTCCCTACCATCAAGTCACTATTTACCATGATTTCAGTATGATAATCTTTCAACTGACTTTATCTGTTGGTTTCTTTGTGAACATTTTTAGTAGGCCTTTCATTTCTGGTTCTAACCATAGCCAGCTAGGCCTGAACATATCAAACCCTTGTGCTCCTTCAATTGGACACGATCACGATTATGGGTCTGTCAAATTTACTTCGCACACACGACCTACCGTTCTTGATACCTTGATTCTTTATCATAATCCACCCTTGGTTCATGTCATAGAATGTGACAAAGTTTTACGTTGGCTGTCACAAGCCTACCACAACCCTCATCCTTTCTCATCCGGACTTGGGACCGGCAACGGTGGGTTTTACTCCCACCCTTGTCGATAATCCACCCTTGTCGATACAAAATTCCATTTTACTCCCCAGTTTCCTAAAATGATTTCGAACAATGCTACATTTCAATTTCTAAATATCTGATCTTCTACGTCAAATGCATCACAAAGTACTTCCCAAAGTAGTTTATCATAATTGTTCAGCCTCAAATGGTTTTTCGTGGCTTATTTTATCAAGCTATAGAGTCCTTTTCCTACCAAAAGTGTGAACTTGTTGCCTAGAGCATAACCTCACCTTTGTCTTCTTGGTCTCAGAGATATTCTCATGAAGGTGTTGACGTGTTGACCTAACAAAACACTGTTCACCACCGTGTGCTCCGCTTAACTACACTGGTTTTTGGATTCTATGATTCGGATAGGTTGTAAAATTAATTAGAAGTACTGTAAGCTACTAGGCTTATGGTATAAATCATGGCTTGTACAATGTCACCTCCTACATGATGGCTGACTTGGCTGAAGATATCCCTCACAACTGTGCCATTGTAAACATCCTGTTTACAGTCATGCTCAAGAGACTGAAAACAAATATGGGGGAAATTAGATTTGCTAATAAGTGTGTCCCATCTATCCGGCATCAAACTATAATGTGTAGGATTTTGCAGGGTTCTTCAGCCTTGCCAAAACCAATCAATGACCTTTCAATCCATACACAGAAGTGGTCAATGCGGTATGAATAGAGTGTTCCTATCAAAGGGCCAGTGTTCCTATCAAAGGGCCACAAAACAAATCTTCCATGCCATAATCGGCCACTTTATGAAAGTCATTATAGATGGTATAACAGTAAAGTCAAAGAGTCAGAAAAAACTTTTTGCCGACTTAGAGAATGTATTCCAAAGGATGAGCACAGCTCAACCTTTTGAAATTTGCAGGTTATGCAACTTTAACTTGCAAGGCCCTATCTCCACTTAAAATTTAACTTTGATGAGGAGTTCGGATTTTGGAGTTATCTGAGGTCCAACTGGGTATTTCATTCTCGCTCTTTGTTGACAAGATAAAAGTGGTTGGGTTGGAGTTTCCCAAACTTCGGTTATTTAAACCTTGGAGTTTAGATAAACCGGTTATCTAAACTCCAAAATGGAAAGCAAGCCAAGCGGAGTATACTTATGTTTATAGAAGTTAAATTTTAAGTTATCTGCGCACATCTCTTGAGTCAACTGCAAAGTCAAACATGCCTAAAAAAGTTTCTTTCACTACTTTACGACTGATGGGCGCTAGGTTGTACGGACACGTCCTTTTGGATAACATAACCGTGTCGGACACTTGCCCGACACGTGACCAACATAGATTTTCCGTGTCCCCTTCAAACGAGACGGCTTTGGATTTGGATACGTGTCTCTTAAGTCAACTGCAAAGTCAAACATGCCTAAAAAAGTTTCTTTCACTACTTTACAACAGATGGGTGCTAGGTTGTACGGACACGTCTTTTTGGATAACATAACCGTGTCGGACACGAATTCATGCCTGACACTTGCACGACACGTGACCAACATAGATTTTCCGTGTCCCCCTTCAAACGAGATGGCTTTGGATTTGGATACGTGTCTCTTAAGTCAACTGCAAAGTCAAACATGCCTAAAAAAGTGTGTCGGAACACGTTTTAGTGTCGCCACAACACAACAAAAACTATTTCACAATTAAAGGTGGGAAAACCTAATCTTATTAAAAAAAATTGATTTATTGACTTTTCTTTTTATTTTACTCAAGTTTGCTACTTAATATAATTTCTATATGAAATATATAAGGTATTTTTGTTAAAATTGTTAGAAAACTACTGAAATTATATCACATACAGTTAGCAAACTACTGAAATTATATGATTATTGTTGAAATTTTGTTTAATATAGGTAGGAAAATTCTTTAAAATTTTTTTTGTGGAAGTTGTTGAAGAATTGCTAAAATAAGTTAAATTACTTAGTTCTTTGCTGAATTTTGATAAATACAGTCAACTTTTTTTTAAATGACAAGGTTTTTGTCGAATAAGTTGTCGCAATGGTTTGATTTTATATTTCTTATAATTATAATGTATCCGTATCCTCATATCTTATATTTTGGAATTTTACCGTATCGCTGTGTCGCATCATATTGTGTCCATATCCGTGCAACCTTTTGGGTGTAAGTCATTAATCGGCTTTCGTCTTGACCGTCCGTTGTCGGGATCCCAGTGAAGGGGACTTTGCAACGATTGGAAGATTGTGACACCTTAGTAGAGACATACCATTTTCCTTAGGGTAAGAGACCACTCGCCCAATTACGTAGACCGAAATATACTCTTACAATTTCATCACTATTTGCTGCTGCAGATTACTTTTTCACCCAATTACATGATTAATTTTCGGTAATGTAGTGATTTTAGGATATTAGGTGCTGTGTTAAATTTAGGGATCTTTATATATGTTGCTTGGACAAATTATGTATAATTCAAACTATTTCATGTGATCATTTGAAATTATTTTGATCTTCCATTGCATGTTAAATCTCTCTCTAATTTATTTCATTTCAAATTTACATTTCGTATAGGAGTAAGCAAAATCTGTTTCTACTATTATATGCTACCTTATTTTTATATGGATCTTTAGACATAACTCATGAGAATTTTGCATTGTTTTTATATGTTCAGCAAGGTTCGAGGTTTCGGCCGAAACCATCGATATGTGATGGTTTCGTATCGGTATACAAAACTAACCATACAATATCGTTTCAGCTGAAATCTTTAAAAAGTTATTTTTTATACCATTTTTACTGTCATTGTGATCATTGTAGACCTTCGTTGCTAGAAAACCGTAAAAAGTGAACCCAAACCCTATATTAATACTTATCTAAGTACACTTTTCAATATATTTTGTATCATGGCTGGATTTTTAAACACTAGGATCATTGACTTGTAATATAGAAGTATAAATTTAATTATTTAATATATCTACACTCAATGCTTAACTGGATCTATTAGAAGTTCGATCCAAACTTTGGGAAAAACCTAATTTATCATTAACATGTATTAATAATATTAATTTCTTTATTTACCTGGAACATTAAAGAAAGACTGTAGCTTGTTAAATTCAGATTTAAAAGCATACCAATTTGAATTATAATTATCAAATGTCAGTTGCAGCCCGACAGCGATTAGATTTGGTTGATTAAAATGGCAGTTGTTTATTATCTTCTACGCATTACCGTAGTGATTTATTGTGTTACTAGTTGTTGCACTATTTCTAGACTTATTCGTCGACTATAATATTCTTTCGAGATTATATATCAGGTTATGCTGCAATTCTGTAAGTGCAATTTGTTTTTATCTTAAGTTGAATGTGGTAACAAAAATGATTGGTGGTCTATTGTCCTAACACTCGAGTGTTATCTTATGTATTGATCTTGTTACAAGGTACCACACTATTGAGAAACCAAACCTCAGCTATTGTGTCTATAATGTGGCTGAAATGACTCGGTCTTTGCCACCATTGCCTTCTATTTTATATATTTTTTTGGCATTGGTGTGTAAGTCTTAACCTATGCATATAACACACACGACGCCATACACACATCCACTCTCCTCCTTTGGGGGACCCATGAATTTGCCTTGAAAGCATTAAATTGTGACCCGCACTCTCCGCAAAGAGGGTAGTGCCATACCAACTGAGTTATTGCTCATTGGTTTGCAATTTCATTATATCCGTTTGCAACAAATTTTTTTTTCTAACAGTTACGTTAAGTTTTTTGTAATTTAGCAATTTTATCGAACGCCTCTACAACAAGAAGCAGTGGTTTTTATCCCAAATTTTTGGGTTTTTTTTGGGAAATCAACTCCCTTGGGGGATTGAACTTGCAACTTCTTACATTGCAGAGAAAATTAATACCAACTAAACCAAGCTCAATTGGTCCAAATTTTTGGGGTTAGCTATATGACCTTTTTGTTCTATTATGTGCTGCGGTGAGAATTGCCTATTTGATTAAATTAACAGTCACCATCTTAATCTCCTTTTCACAAAAATAAAATAAAATAAACAATTAACATCCCTTTCCTAATTGCCTTTCTAGGTCTATTTTTTTCCCAGGTGCGCCCAGTTATCACAGTTGTCATTTTAAGTGGGGCATTAATCAGCCTTCAGTTATGTCTAGACCATTTCAATCGGTCTTCTCTCTTATTCTATGTGAGAGCGATCTTTAAATTGTTATGAATACATTAATTTCTTATTTCTATCTTTTTCTGTATTACCACTCATCTATCTTTACATTTTTATTTTAAACATTCACTTTTGGGACATGTATTTTTTAGGTGCCCAAAATTCCGTCGTACAAATCAATCACTAATTCTTACTTATTACGACTGACTGTCGATATTAAACTTATCTAGATTTAAATGCATCAAATTCTAGTGATTATCCTTTGTTCTAGAGCTGAAATTAAAATGTGTTACGAGGGCAAAAAAAATTGCTAATATGCACTTGCTGCAACATCAACATGGCATGAAAATCATACGTTTTTTTTGTCCATGTACTATTAATATTGAGACCAAAGATGAACTTAATTATCATTTATTTAATTAATATTTAATGATTATTTAAAATTATTTAAAATGTAATAATAATTAATTTATTAAATTTATTTTATTATGAAGAGGGCAAAAAGGTCTTTTGATATGAAAATTAACACGCTTAAAGTTGGTCGTTAAGTCAGGATAGATTGTTGTAGTTTTAAAGGAAATGTAGTTTTCTGTCACGGACCAAACCTAAGGGAGTTTCCAGTATAAAGCCCAAAACTACATGACTATTAAATTTATTTTCCTTTATGAATTTTGGGAGTTCAACATATCATTATTTTTGACTAGATATTCGAAGTATATTATTCATGTTGCCATTTGTACAGAGTATGTACTCGATTAGCTAATTGGTTAATTAACCAAAAGCATATGAAATTTCCGTTAAGCCTTAATAATAAATTCAACACATTAACCAGATGGAGCTTGGGGAAGATAATATTTTGTGCAAAAAGAAAATAAAAATGTGGCCGATGTGATCGCTTATATTGGAGAGGAAATTATAACCCCAGTAAGTTGCATATGGGTTGTTACCCTTTCATAGAAGGATTTTAAGATATCAATCAAGAGCCGAGCAAGATTAGATTGGATCGATTCATAATTATGTAGAATTTGGGGACAAATTATTAATATCATCAATTAATAAGAGCAAATTTGGACATCTAGCTCATAGTAACACAATATTTATGCACGAGTCAAAGGTATTGTTGAACCGTCTTCCTGATTTAAGATGTTAGTAAGTTTTTTCTAAGCTGAAATTGGCAAGAAATCATATGCCGAGCACGGTATGTTCTATTCATATTTTTATAGAAAACTATTTGCGCTTTAAATTAGTAACATTATCGTTTAGGGTTGAGCAAATTTGAATATCTTGCCTGGATCAAACATATTGGTGCATTTTTTTTTTTTTGGATTTAAAATGCTTTTAATAAGAACAAATCCCAAAAATTGGATGGTGGTTCAAATAACTCCACATGTCTCGGATATTCGACTCTCCGTGACATTTCTAGCGCATTAAGATGATTTTTTTTGACGAAAGATCGCGACTCAAAAGAGCCCTTTACATAAAAAATTGTGCGTTAAGATGAATTGGATTGTATTAAATGCTATTAAGTTCATGCATGCTCTTTTGCAAAATCTGTCATCTTAATCCGTAAAGATGAAACATTTAGTTTTCCAAAGCTTACTTGAAATACATCAATTATCAAACATATATGCGTTGATCAAGAGGGCAAATTATATTATAAATCTGCAAATAGAGATACAAACCTCCATCAGTATAGTTTGACGGTAACCTTATTACTCTAGTCATGATGTTGAATGTTTTTTTTAATCTCATAACCTTTTTTGGTTCTTTCATGAAATACTAATGAAATAGTGACTAGCTAAGTCTTAAACCACAAATCAATTGCAATCCCAAATCAAACCCAATCCCTAATTTTTCCAGCTTGATAAATGACAGCATTGGCCCAGTTCTTTGAATACCAACATTATGGAGTACATGTTCACGTTAGAATTATTGACTGCAAAAAGCCTGTTTTCTGAATTTTTGGAGAGACCCGTGATATTCTTACATTGGGCATGAGCATGACCCGAGAAAGTATTAGCAAGGTTTTTTTTCAATATATAAGGTCCTCCCGGCCATTCTCCTACTTGATTATGATTCCTGTGGTGGTTTCATCCATTGTCATATTTGTTCGGGATGGTTGACATAGAAAATATGTTTCCACAACAAAGGTTTGATTTGTTGTTATTCCGGCATTCCGCCTGACACTTATGGAGCTACAGGGCCCAGAGCTGCCACCCGAGCGTATTTATACTTGTTGAAGGGTGTTTTGGAAAATTCTGTTAGTAATTAATCCTTATTGTTGTTTAAGAGTTTTGGAAGGCCCAGTTCTTTGAATACCAACATTATGGAGTACATGTTCACGTTAGAATTATTGACTGCAAAAAGCCTGTTTTCTGAATTTTTGGAGAGACCCGTGATATTCTTACATTGGGCATGAGCATGACCCGAGAAAGTATTAGCAAGGTTTTTTTTCAATATATAAGGTCCTCCCGGCCATTCTCCTACTTGATTATGATTCCTGTGGTGGTTTCATCCATTGTCATATTTGTTCGGGATGGTTGACATAGAAAATATGTTTCCACAACAAAGGTTTGATTTGTTGTTATTCCGGCATTCCGCCTGACACTTATGGAGCTACAGGGCCCAGAGCTGCCACCCGAGCGTATTTATACTTGTTGAAGGGTGTTTTGGAAAATTCTGTTAGTAATTAATCCTTATTGTTGTTTAAGAGTTTTGGAAGGCTAAGGTATATGAAAATCTAGTCTCTCCATCAAAATCAAAATTAGTGAAATGGTCTCTGTTGCTATTTATGGTTTTTTCGAATTGGGTCTTCCACGTAAATTTATGTGTCTGTGTCAATTGCTTTATTGTTTGTGTTTTTTAAATTTGTTTATCTCATACAGCGGTTGCATTCTAGACCTGTTGCCGTTAAATTCGGTAAAAACCTAACCCGTCCAATCCGGTCCGCATTCATCCCTAAGGCTTCAATGAGCTGCAAAATGCTTATAATTTATTTTATAATAATTATGTTTTGGTGAGATGTGACCAAAAATAATTATTGGTCATTAAAATAATTCTACAACAATCTATTCAAAGATCCATTTGTTTAGCACCTGAATTTAGGTGTTGTGGGTCCCATAATTTTGTCTCTCACTGGATTATATTTATTTTTCTAGCATAACTTCCAACTCATGAACAAATTAGGCCTTGTTTGGATTAACATTTTCCGCCTAGATTTTGAATTTACCCGGGGTTTAGACAAATTCAGCAGAATGAAGGTTGGTTCATATGTTTTTTTAATGAGTCAATTCATATTTGAAAAAATAACTCATCAAATTAGCCTATTCTCTGGAATTAGAAAAATTAGTTCATCCTAAGCTTGCATGTATGTTTTTTTTAAACTTGAACCTTTCGCCATAACTTTCTTTTTATTTCCTTATATATCTTTTTTAATCCGATCATCTAAACAATCTATTTTTTATTTTCATTTCCTCCGCACGCCTCAACGAGGATCGCAAGCCAAGGACACCCGCGGCCTGAACTCTGGGAGCCACCCTATCTTCTCGGGTGAACTCCAGCTCAGAGGGGGAAGAGGAAGAAGTGGAAGATGAGGCTTCAGAGGACCCCTCTAGACTCTACCCGCACTACCTTTACAAACTCCTCAGAAGAAGACATCTAACCTGATTGAAGAAAGGTGTCCTCGGGAGATCAAAAGCGAGGAGTCCGAACTGAGGAGAAGAGCGCCGAGCTGACACGACTAAGGACGGGGAAATTGTGAAGAGGTATTGGCCCAGATGAGGATCCCACCTCTATTTATAGCTGCTGTCGTACGCATCCGACGGCTTCGATCGACTTCCGCCAAAACGGCGTTCCGCAACCTACGGCCGACAACGTTCCACCTATCGCACTCACATTGAACACGTCCCTACGAGCGCAAGGACGCCTACGACACGTTTCCGCGAATCTCTCCATGCGTGAGATATCCGCCGTCCACGATCCCGTGTTCCACGCCATCACAATCCCCCATTAACGAGCCTGCCTCGTCATTAATGCGGGATCCCGCTTATCACGCGGGCGTGACGTCGGGGGCGTAACGGCCGGCGTGATTCTCGTGCCTGCCTGCCTGTTGCCACCACTATATAAACCCCTCTTTCAGACGGTTCAAGTAAGTCGTTCTTTCCTCACTAGGCCGTTATTCTGCTCAAATATCCGGTCTAACTTGATTGTCGGAGGATCCTCGGGCAGGTAGCTCGGCCTCAACCACCTCAAACCCATTGAGATCCACACGCTTCAGGAGTCAACCTCCAAATCAAATCCCAGTCGTCCATCGTCGCTAACAGGAGATCTACGGAAGGTAACATCTTGACGTGATCCGAGTCACATCAGTGGTTGTTGATCTTTGCCTGGCCTCATTTGTTTCACTCTGCTCAAAATATTTCTGAATGGAATTGGACAGGGGAAGCATTTGTGTTCGATGGAATGTATCAAAACAACATATACATAAATACAATAATGTTCCAATTAACTAATCAAGGTAAAGCTATCCTATAAGGAAAATCAATACATATTCAAGTTAGTGGAGAAAGACACCAATTAAAAGATTTAAATGAGAAAGGCAGCAACCAAAAGATGAGTTTATTATTGCCTGTGACATGAGGTGCCAAATAACGGTGATCAAGTGACTCACTGAAAAAAAATATTTAGGAGCAATCTAATTTACAATCACACGATGATGGAGTTCTGCATCTGCCTCAGATGTTGTCCTCCATCGATCTGGTTGCGAGCGGTAACGGACGGTTGAGGTTGGGTACGAGAATTGTTGTGTGGATCTCAATGGGTTGTTGACGTCGAGCTACCTGCGAGGGAAGTCACGGGATGGGAAACCGCCGTATGACCCTCCGGCGATCAAGTCAGTACCGTGGAATAAGAGCAGGGGAGCGGCGTATCAGAATGAGATCGAGTTACCTGAGTCGTCTGAAAAGAGGGATTTATATATGGTCGCATGGAGCGAGCCAGCGCGAGATTCTCCCTGTTCGTTACGTCCTTGCGTTATGCCCCCGTCGATGGCGGGATCCGTCCATTAACGGCGGGATATGCTCATTAATGGAGGGACATACCGACGTGGAACGCGGAACGTGGGGCGGCGGATATCTCGTTTTGGCGAGATACGCGGAGCCGTGGCGGGACGTTTGGGCCCCGTGCTCTTGGTTGGTCGGGAAAGCCGAGAAAGCTCAGGTCTGCAATAATTAGGAGACGAGCCGGAAGGCCGAGAAAGCTCAAATTGGTGGATAGCTTGGAGGCGAGCGAGGAAGCAGAGGAAGCTCAACTTTGTAACAACTCGGAGACGAGTAAGAAGGCTGTGGAAGCTCGGTTGTAAGATTGCAAAGAGGTGGGCTGTTGGCTGATTGTTGGGCGAATATGGAAGGTACTTCGGGAAGGTCTCCAAAAGGTTGGATGCAACCTCAGAGACGAGGTACCGAGGAATGTTCCCAATGCATCATACTTATTTCAGCTCCGTAGCCCTCAGAAATCTAGCGGGCTTACGTGGATGACATCCGCGACGTGTCGTGATCTGTGAAATTCCCACTTGTGAGTATAGCATCATCACACGGGTATTTAACATGAGTTAAAACCATTTAATGACAACATAAATGATTGCTACACATGTAATCAACAAACTAACTAATTCATGCATCCATGCAATGGTTGACGAACGGGCATGAACAAATCCGGCCAGGGTTCCTATTCAAATAAATTGAATTTGCCATTGATTGATTAAATCCAATTATTTAAGATACGAGTATTTAACAAAACTCCGTCATCGATTCTTGCAACAAACCAAAGACAGAGAATGGTGCTAGGTATCATGCATTTTCATTACGCGACAGTTCCCAGAGCTAATAAAGAACAAAATCCCAAAAATAATCGAAACCCTAACCCTAGATACACAAAACACGAACAATTGCCGAGATTTCGGAGCTCCTCCATTCTCTGCGTCGCAAATGATCTTCAGCATCGAAGAGAATTTCGAGGAGGTCATCTGATCTCGCCGATGAGCCGGCTGGCACGTGACAGCTTCTCCATCTCCATCACCACCTGGGGTAGTGCATTCTCCGTTGCGGTCTTCGAACCCGGTCGGTGCCTGCTCTGCCGGTGGCGGCGAGGCCGCATCTTCCTTCTGATCTCCGCTGAGGAGTTCTATTTCTGTTGCTTGATTTGTTTGAGAACGAAACGGGTTCGGTTAAGTTTCGTTCATTTCAAATTCGAACCCACTGTGCGAAAAGTGTGAAATAAGACCCAACTAATTTATTTTTGCAGCAACCCTGGCTAGCTCAAGGAATGTATTATAAGTCATAGTAACGTAGATTATTAGCACTCAGGATCCTAATTTTAGTCTCGATCTTGATTAGACTACCATTCATAATCACGTTAAAGTGTTAAAATGAGAGAAGTCGGATGCTGGAAGTCGATGTGTAAATAGGAAGGATGTTGTATGAGTCGCTTGTGACCCAGATCTCGCAGATATTTGGTTGCAATGAAATTTTGATAGTAAAATAACTCGGGTGTACAGGGGCCCAAGGCCTGCCCAACCTATTTTGTCATCAAAACCTAGATATATTCCTTTTCGAAACTGTTTCCAAGGCTCATATTGATGTTGCAGTGTTTTTTTTCACTATATGCAGCCCACTAATAAAATAATATATAGAGAGAGTAACGGAGGAAAGAGGCCAGAGGGGGGGGGGGGGGAATTCCCTCCTATGGCGTCGAAAAAGTACACCCTCCCTTATTTTTCCGACGATCGGTATCCATCATCTTCATCTTTACCATCTAAGATTTGGGCACGCCAAATTTCATGCGATTCTACAACCTTTTTCACCGTTGATTTAGTCGGTTCAAAATTAACGGTTACCGACAACAACACTTTTTACATTGCTAAATCAACGGTAAAAAAGTTGTAGAATCACATGAAATTTGGTATACCCACATCCTAGATGGTAACGATGAAGATGATGGGTGCCGATCGTCGGAAAACACGATGGAGATTGTATTTTTTCGATGCCATAGGAGGAAATTCCCTCCTATGGCCTTTTTCCTCCATTATTCTCATGTATGTGTGTGTGTGTATATATAGAGAGAGAGGAATAGGTATATGAGGTGCGACCCCTCGTCTCAAACACACACATTCTCCATGTTTTTCACCCATCCAATTCGGCCATCTTGGTATACGTATCATGAAACTTTTATGTATAAAAAATCTCTGAGATTTGAACACCTCTAACATGTTCATTAAGCACATAGAAAAATCAACGGCTTATCGGTATTCGAAAAACGCAGTCTGTTGATGGATAGGTTAGAGATTATCATATCTTGAGATTTGTATACAGAGGTTTCATGATACGTAGAACAACATGATCGGTTTGAATCGGTGAAATACATAGGGGTAGCCGTGTTTTGGGAGGGGATCCCTTTTTGAAAAAAGGGCACCACCTCATACCACTTTATATATATATATATATATAAGGAAAGTGTTTATGAGGTGGTACCTCATTCTAAGAAACGAGGTGCCGCCTCAAAATTTCATATGTTTTCCATAAATTTTATATGTTTTCGATAACATTTGCTTATCAATTTGGCCTTGTAAAATGTTGTATTGTCGAAAAACCGTTCATTTTGCAAACATCTGATGTGAGGGTAAAATTTATCGAAAACGTATGAAATTTGCTAGATTTATGATCTACATCGTGGAAAACAAGTTGAACGGTGCTGATTATGAGAAAATGTGGTGTAAAGTCAAATTTTAAGGCGGCACCTCTTTTCTTAGAATGAGGTGTCACCTCATAAACACTTTCCTATATGTGTGTGTGAGAGTGAGAGAGTGTAGCACAAAGTGGAACTATAGGAATTTCCTACATTAACGGGACACAAGGATCATACTATTCATTAATCCATGAGCATATTTACAAATCCAATACGTGTCGATATTGGAATAAGAAAAGGCGAAGTGATATAGATCATCAATGAATAGTAAGTCACCATTTATCCCATCACGATAAGAAATTCCTACAGTGACACCGTATACTTCACATCCTCTTTATATATACTTTGTGATAATCTTCATATCCTATTGTATATATACACCCACAATGTGTCATAACATATGAATCATTGTATTGTAAAGTGTTCAATCGCTTGTCGGGCACTGTACATATTCCTCCTACCGAGGGTAGGCTAGGATTTATTGATCGTAGCGATCCTAATTCCTGTCAGCCGCAGAAGAAACTGTTGTTAATTACCTCTCGTTCCGAAGCGAGCGAACCTCCGATTAAAAGGTCTTGCAAATCATGCGAACTCAATATGGGATATGAGTGTTTTGAAATAAATGCAGACATGTTTATTTCATTTTTATTTTGGTCCATTTATTTACTTTCTATTTTTACCTTTTTATTATTTATTTAGTCTATTTTACTTGATTTCACGTTTTCATGAATTTTTGTACTTTATTATATATATATATATATATATATATATATATATATATATATATATATATTAACAAAAGAATTTTTTTTTCAAAAGGGGCCCTAGGATGGGACCCGGAGAAGACAAGGGCCTCCCCTTTGAGAAAAGGAGGCCTATAGGGGAGGCTCCATGGAGGCGTGAGGCTATCTAATTATGGGAGGTCCCCGAAGTGGCTCCAGTCACACATTTTTTTTATTTTATTAAAAACATATGAATGCGTGTTGAATGCGCGTCTCTAATTTTAACCAGGTCACTTAATTTTGTAAACAAGGCCAAGTACACGCGGATTTCGACGGAATTTTGGCGACGTAACCGCTAGATTTGTCGATTTATCGCGTGTAAAGATGAAATACGGAAAATTCCGCACCCACCAGAAAAGAAAATACGGACCGAAATCCTCATTTCAAAGAGAAATACGGACCGAAATCCCCAATCCCAAGAGTTTCCCTAGGGGAAAAGCCCGAAGACTTTCCTTTTGATGGGGTCATCCTCCCCCGTTTCTGATTGGTCCCAAAAGACAATAATTTTTTCGTGAATCGTCAATGTTCTGGATTTAGATATAGAAATAAAAAATATCTTTTTTTTATTTGCTTTCAAGATCTTGAAGAAGAGAAGGCAAAATCTTTTTTTAGGTTTAATAGGAGATTGGCAGAGGATGGATTCCCTCTCTTTTTTTGTAGGGATTTGGGATCAAATATATTTTTTCCTTTAGGAACAGAGAAGGAGAAGAAACGAAGAGATCTCTCTTTAAATTTTTTGTATGGATCTTGAGATCAAAAATATTTCGTGGAAAGAAAGAAAAAGAGAAAGCTCTATCAAAAACTTTTAAAGGATGAAGGGCCTGTGAAAGAGAAGCAGAGAAGGAAAAAAGTTGATGGCTCCAAACCCTAAAATTTTAGCAGAGAATAATTGTCCTTCATTTTATCACGGGATTGGCTTTTTACAGCCTTTACACTTTACACTTGGGTCCCCTTGGGCTTTATAATTTCAACTTTTTATCCCCGCCATGCTCATGTGCTTATTTATTTTTGCACATAAGCCATGAGTTTTACAATTATTTGGCTTTTTGCCCATTTCCCTTATATTTATTCCCAAAAAATTACATTAAATTTATTTCTTGCATAACTCTTTTCTTTCCTTTTTCGATTGTCGGCCGGCTTTGCTTGAGTTTGAGGCTATTTGAGTGTGGACCCGATTGCTTGGGACCGGGCACAGGTTAGTAGGACCCAGGTCCATTTGGGCGTTGACTTTGACTTATTGGTATTGACTTTGACTTGTTGATTTTGACTTTGACTTTTTGATCTGATTTTAATTTTGGCAAATGGGATATAAATTTTGACCCCAACATGTAGTATCAATAATAATCTCATTTTTTATTCCAAGGACTAACTTCATATGATGATTTGCTTAATTCATTAACAAAAAACTGACAATATGACATCTTCAGATAAATGCATAAACTGCTACTCTAATAATTAAGTTAAGTGTTACAATTTAAAACCATTAGCCATGAGTCCTGCGATCACTGAAACAGCAAACCATCCTCCATCCCTCTATCTAATTACAAGTGCAATAGTTCAGGGAAAGAAAACTCTTTAAAACAAGTTTAAATGAATGCAAGTCAGCTCAAAAACAATTTAAAGCAAACAACTTGATATTATAAATGAAGAAACCAAGTACCAATACTGCCTCAAATTCTGTTTCGCTGTTGAAACCTAGTATCCGAACCCAATCTTAATGCCTAGAATTATTATCCAAAGCAGGCTCATTGGCTCAAATTGATTAAAGCATAAAAACGAAAACTTGAAGCAATCTGTTGATTGAAATTAGCCTAAAAATCCCCCCAAAAAATGTACCTTTCCAACTTTGGCGAATTCAAGAGACGCCCTTTCAAGCACAAAAATGGCATAATAGGGATCCCTGGCATCAGGTATATTACTTCCTCTGCCTTCTTCTCGTCCTCAGCCGATGAATCCACTCGATTTTCACCTTCTTCTTCATCTCATCTTCTCTCATCTTCAACATTTTCCTGCTTTTCTGCTTCAATGACTTCCTTCTCTTCTCTCTCTTCGATTTCTTCTTCGATCCTC
The DNA here is from genome assembly GCA_030015575.1 of Agapanthus africanus. Classification (NCBI taxonomy): domain Eukaryota; kingdom Viridiplantae; phylum Streptophyta; class Magnoliopsida; order Asparagales; family Amaryllidaceae; genus Agapanthus; species Agapanthus africanus. The sequence continues at coordinate 17,568,172 of JASDDO010000014.1, forward strand.
GGTCGCTTCTTGAGCTTTTTCTTCCCTTTCACTGCGTATGGACGCGTATCTTTCTCTTTCTCTTCGATTTTTTTCGCTGCGCTGGTCGATTGAGAACTAGGGTTTTTCGAGGGTTTTGTTTGAGGGGGGACGTGGGAGCGAGCGAGAGAGAGGAGGGTGATTTGGTAATTAATCGCTTTTGAGGGCCGGTTCGGGTTCGGGTTCGGGTTCGGGTTCGGGATCGGGTCGGGTAGAATTACACATACGAATTAGTTATGGTAAGATTCGGAAATTGTATAGTGTATCAGGTTGAGTTTTGTTAAGTATAAACTTTTTTTTTGTGCCTGAAACTGTAACAGGGTCTGCATCAAATCCTGGTTCCAATTTTATGGCCATTGCTAAAGCACCGGATGGTATGGTGCGGTTCGACGAGACAACGCTTCCAAATGCTTTAATGCAATTGGTCCGAAATGACTGCTTATTGGTTGAAAATCCCTCTTGCCACGGTTGGGGTTTCGAACCCAAGACCTCCCATCAAGTGACGGAGTGTCATTGCCTGACATCTTGACTCTCCAAATTCATTGAAATTTCTTTCAATTTTCTTTTGTTTCCCTGCCTTCTTGGGTACTTTCTAAGGTACTAAAGCTTCTTGATTGGTGCAACTTCTTTTATTATGACCCAACCCTTGCACTTAGAGCATATTAGTGAACCAGTAGATGTCCTAATTGATTTAGGTTGTGTTGGCTCATCTATTCCTTATACCTGTTTCAGATTTCCTAGCACAAGTATAAAATTGAACAGGTTTCAGATTTCCTAATAAAAGTTTCAAATTTCAATTAACGCATACTAATTAATCACACAAAAAGACATTTACTTTTATTTTTCTTTAGATGGTGGTGTCACAACATTAGATTTTCTAGTACCTATTTCAGATTTCCAAACACAAGTATAGAATTGCACAAGTTTCGAATTTTCTAGCACAAGTTTCAAATGACGTTTACTTTTGTTTTTTCAATTAACACATATTAATTAATCACACAACAAGACGTTTACTTTTGTTTTCTTTAGATGGAGGTGTCGCAGCAGCAGATTTTCTAGCAGAAATTTACAATTGAAGAATAGACCAACACTATTGAATTTCAATTAACACATATTAATTAATGTATAAAATGACATTTGCTTTTGTTTTTCTTTAGAACTTAGTGTCACAGCAGCAACAGATATTCTACCACAAGTTTAGAATTGAAGAGTATACCAACATTATTGAATTTCAATTAATACATACTAAACACAACATGAACACTTACTTTTGTTTTTCTTCAAATGGTGGTTTCATGACAACAGATTCCCTAGCACAAATTAAAAATAAAGGATTGGTTTTTATTATTTAGGATTAAACGGTATTCAACCTGGAACAATACATATGAATATACAAGATGATACTTATTTTGGTGTTTCTATAGGGATTGTGGTTGAGTGGGTAGGCTCCACTGGAGCCAAAATGATAATCATTGTTTCTGGATGCTCAGCTTCTTCATTTATATGACCTTCAAGCACTTTGTGTGCTAAATATAGGTGCATATATCCAAAAACACCTAATACTTCCACCATTAATCTCAAGTTCATACCCTCTTTGAGCTCATATAGTCGTTGACTTTTTGAATATCACACAATACTGTAAATATCTTTCTCATAACCTAGACCTTCGATATGCTCAACAATCTCACAAAAGCTTAATTTATCCACATCAACAACAACTTTATATATATTGCCCCCTTTATATACAAAATCACTTGGATCAAATGCACCATGATGATAAAAAATTGTGTTCACCATTTCATCAGCTATCCATAAAAATTAAATGACTATAGTAAATATTTCTATATCAAGATGAGATAGAAAAAATACAATTTTTAATAAAAATTATATAAACCATGTTACTATATCTGTCACGCCCTGCTTCCTAAAAGAAGGTGAAGGGTGACATGGCATGGTCCACAACTTAACTGTATTGAAGGTGGTCTATTCAATACAGTTACGTTAAGTGTATGAATATCTATAACATGCAGGATATGTACCTGTTTATCGCCGGAAGACGCGAGTCAAAACCGCGTAGGCCGTCTTGCCTGAGTCTGGGGGCAGATGCTATTTGGTTTTATCCGTCCACCTCTCCGAAGATGCCAAGTTGATTTATGACACCGTGAATCGAAGGTTTAGACGGATGCGGCAGATATAGCAGACTTCGTCAGATTCCCCTTCATTTGAGGGGTTTTTAATTGTGGGGACGATCTTTCCTGCAGGCGCAAACCCCTGTAGTTAATTACGCTACCGCATAGCGGTAACAACTTTCTCCTTCTCCAGATGGTCACTTCGTGTCGTGGGTGTTTGTTTTGTTTTTGGTTGCCCGTGGATTGTTTATGGAGACTAAATTATATTGTCGCCCGTAGGGCGTGGATCAGTCCAAATCCGTATTATCTTAGATTTGGGTTTGGGTTGGGTTTAAGGATCGTTAATCACATTTTAGATTAAGATCTACTCAACAGGATTTGGGATTATTTAGATCCAAACGAAAGGGTATTTTGACTCTATCGTTTTAGTTTAGGGACATTGTGGTCCATAAGGTTAAGGACATCATATTCTATGAGTTTAAGGACCTCACAGTTCAGGTTAAGGACATCATAGTCCATGAGTTTAAGGGCCTCACAGTCCAGTTTAAAGACATCATAGTCTGTAGGGTTTGGTTTAGGGACATCACGGTCCATAAGGTTAAGAACATCATAGTCCATAAGTTTAAGGACCTCATAGTCCAGTTTAAAGACATCATAGTCTGTAAAGGTAAGGGACGTCATAGTCCATGAGTTTAAGGACCTTACAGTCTAGTTTAAAGACATCATAGTCTATGGGGGTTTGCTGGTTGTCGGGACCCGTCACCTCTCTGAAGACGTTGAAGAATTACAACGACAAGTATCAGAGGAATGAAGAGATGTACCCTTGAACCAATTTTGGTAGGGAGATATGTAGTCCAATTTGGGACTAAGATCAAGGATTTATAAGCACATGGGCTCAGTTAATCTGAATTGAGGACTTATGGCGAATTTGGGCTAAGTCCACTCAGGTTTAAAATGTTTAGCATTTGTTTTGGGCTGTTGAGCATTTGTTTGGGCTTAGTCCCTTTTCATTTAGCAATGTTGAGCATTGATTTGGGTTCTGACAATGTTTTTTTGTCTTTTGTGGAGCGCTGAGCGCTTTTCATGGCTCTGGGGCTTTATTAAAAGAACTATTTATGTTCGATTAGCGCACACGTGAGGATCACGTGGCGCGCTTGGCACTGAGCGCTGAAGCGCTTCCTGTAAGAGAGTGCACGCGTGAGGAGCATGTTGTGTGCTTGGCGCTGAGCGTCAGTCAATGAACGCAGAGCGCTTCTTGTGAAATAGCGCACATGTGAGGAGCACGTGGTACGCTTGGCGCTGTGCGCCAGTTAATGAGCGCAGAGCGCTTCTTTAAATTTGGAGCGCTAAGGCTCTGCAGCGCTGTGCGCGCTAAATTTGGAGTGCTGAGGCGCTTTCTTTTAATTGGAGCGCTAAGGCTCTTTTAAGCAGCTCTGCCTTCTGAGAATTAAATTCTCTCTTATAAGAGACTTTGTCTCATGGATTTAAGAACAAAGTTGTTATTTTATAGGAGATGTTTTCAATCTCTTATGTTTTTGGATGAAAGGTTTTGCCTTTATGGATCCGTGATCCTCAGAGTTGAATTATTCTCCCCTCTTTTTTATGATGAGATATTATGATCTTTTTTATGAAAGACAGTTTGTCTTATAGATCTATGATCTGACAAAAGAATTAAGTTCTTTTTCTGATGAGATGTTTTGATCTCTTTGTTTTACCTTGAAGAAATCCTTCTTCTGCAGAGAGCTTGTTCTTATCTTTGAATTTTCTCCAAGTTTGTGGGGGGTTCTTCTCTATGAGACTTGAAGTCTTGGGGCCTTTATATAGGGTAGGCTGATTTATTGAATCGGTTGAAGAGATTTTTTCTCTAATTGATTTGGGGATTTCCCCACCGTTGGATCTTTGATCCTAGGGCTCCTGTTTTACAGAAGGCAATTTTCTTGTTTTTTAACAAGTTTGGGAAATCTTTTTTTCCTTAGATAATTTATTCTGTATATTGGTGATTTTTAATCATCATTGGATCATTGATCTAACGATGCTCTGATTTTCAGAGCACAATCTTTCCTGTTTGGAAAGATTGTGAGGAATGTTTCCTTAACAGAATTTTATTCTGGTCAATTGATGATTTTTAATCATGTTCGTTGGATCTTTGATCCAAGGGCCGAGAACATTTTGTTCTATTGCTAGCGCTCACGTGCTTTGCACGTGGAGCGCTGCTCAGAGTGCAGCGCACTTGGCGCTAGCGCTTACGTGCTTTGCACGTGGTGCGCTGCTTAGAGTACATCACTCTTAGCGCTGGTACTCATGTGCTTTGCACGTGATGCGCTGTTTAGAGTGCAGCGCACTTGGCGCTAGCGCTCATGCGCTTTGCACTTGAGCGCTGCTTCAGAGTCTTTGACTCTCAGCGCTGGCGCTGCTATAAAGCGCTGCTTCATTTCAAATTTTGAAATTTGAACAGGGTTTTGCTCTGATTGGGGGAAACAAATTCCCCCCACCGTTGCGCTCACGTGGCCCATACGTGAGTGCAGCGGTGGCAGCATCTCTACCATTAGATCAGCTTAGGAGTTGAAACGGCTCTCAGTGCCTATAAATAGGACCTTTGGCCCTTGAGATGACTTCTGTTCATCTTCTTGCTTGTTTTCTGAGAATTAATTCTCCTTTAGAGCCAAGCTCTTTCCCTTAAGAAATTTGTTAAGAGTCAAAACTCTGCCCAACTTAGGTGAGAATTGGACTTTTTAACAGAGCTTTGCTCTCCTTGGATCATAGATCTGAAAATATATTTTTAGGGTTTTACCCATTAACAGAGCTACTCTCATCTTTAGATCATAGATCTAAAAACTTTAAGGTTTTTTATCAAGAGCCATGCTCATTTTTAGATCATAAATCTTCAAGAGATAATCTTTTTTAGGGTGATTTTAACCTATGAACTGGAACATTGTTCATGTAGAACTCTTAGAGTTCACAGATCTTGAAGATTTCGGAATTTTTGATTCATTAAAAGCTTTATTTTAAGTTTTCTGATGGGTTATTCCATCATTTTTACAGAGCATGGCTCTTAGAATTTTTCTTGAGGAATTTTTATTCCTTTCATCATCAGAGCTGACAGATGTTACTCTGTTGTAGAGCGCTGCTCTCAATGGAAGATTTACTCCTTGGCCCGAGGGGCCCTCATTAAATGAGAATCCTTTGAGAATTTCCTCATTTAATGACAGTCTCATCAAATGATGAGACTATTTTATTAATGATGAACTGTCATCCAGATTGTATGGGTCCCCTTTGGTCCCTTTCCACTATATTGCAGTGCGGTACGAATTTAAAGTACCTAATGACAGAACTTAAACTGTAGCACTAATGGCTAATTTTCTTGCTCTTTTTGCATAGGTACTATGTCTTTCGACATTTCTTTCCCTTTCGTCCGTTCGGAAAGCGGATTCCCTGAAGCACCTGTCGATAGGGAAGTGTTTGCATTGATCAAAGATCATGATCCAGAACAAAAGAACCTTCATTTATGGGGAAAGTGGTACAACCAGATCATCAGGGGGTGGCGTAGCTTATCTTGCGCAGCACCTTCGGAACCTATTTCGGCGATCCATTACACCGACCCACCTCCGGTGAACTATACCGTGGAGAAGGTGAACTGGACTTCAGAGGGTCTCCTTCAGCCCTCTATGGCTACGATTCCCGTACAGCCTCCAATGGCTTTGGATACCTTGGGGCGACGTATCTTTCAAGGCGAGTCGCGCCCTTAGGGACAACCATATTTGATAGTCCTAACTCTTCATCATCCAGCTGGGTATTTGCAATGGGCCCTCTATACTTTGTCAGCGAAGAATTCACAGCTGTTGAGGCTTGGGTTGTATCCCGCAATTTACGCTTCTCTTTTTCAGTATTCTACGCCTCCTGCCTGGTGGGTCAAGGCTTTTCTAGAGTAATGGAATATTCCGACCCACACCTTCCTCCTGTTGGATTGAGAAGTCTCAATCTCTTTAGAGGAATTTGCAGAGGTTTCTGGCTTACCGTTTATGGGAGAACACCACGAAGAGTTGCTTCCTCCGGATGAGTACGTCTTTGCTACCAAGTCAGTGATGACAGGCCTTACCCCGGAGAACGCCATTCAACATCAATTCCCTAGTTTGATTAAAGTGTTGAATATCTATGAGAGCCTTTTTCTCGAATCCAGAAGCCGTGGGGTTAATTTCACAGATTTTATCGTCCGTTTTCTCCGCTCAGAAGTCCTGTCGAAGGAAGCCGTGAAATTCGCCAAACTTGACGATCCTTTTGGTTTTGGTTTGAACAACCAGCCGGCAGCGGAGGCGGATCAGAGGGATTTCTTTCTCCCTAACACCCCGGTCGTCTCTTTCACAGAGCTTGCAGCTCCTGGGATCGACGAAGAAGCATTCTTTTTAGGGTTCCTCGGGCTATGGATAAGCTGGTTTGCGCTTCCAATGCACCCTCGCCATATGAGGCCGTCTGTTTTTTATCCAGCTCACCGAATGGTTATTGGGATGCAAATGGCCGTCGGGGTCGCTGGGTTATCCCATTTGTATCACGGACTCAGCTTAGCGGCAGACACTACTGAACCAGGGGTGCAACACGTGAACTTCTCGATGCATTATTTTAAGTCATGGATCGAGCTACATGTACTTGGCGTTTTCGGTATCCGCAAAAGGCCTTGCTTCTACGACAAGTGTAAGTTCCTTCGGATTATGCTGCTAGTTGACGCATCCATTGTAAATCCGACGCCGCGGGAAGCTAGGGGTTTGCTCCTTCGTCCACGCACGGTAGGAGATGGCATGACCTTTACCGATAAGATTCTAACCATCGGCCAGGAGTCCGCAAAAACGGTGCAGCCATTACGGGACATTTTTAAAGACGGGGTCTCTATCTTGAAAGCTCGGGAGATTCTTCATTTATACTCCATCAGGCCGGGCTTTCTCGTATTTAGGCAGAATGATTCGGCGTTGTTCATGAGGTACAACCCGCATCGTTTCGTCCTGCAATTAAGCTATAATCAGGGCGTCCCGCTTGAGGCCTTCTTGGAAGAACCGGTTGCTACTGAAGAGTGTATCCGGAGTGTGTTGCATCATTTTATGCGGTTGAACACTGGCTCCAATTTCTTTATTAGTGAGCCGAGTTGCGTTCCAAAAGCCCTAAACGTATATGTGGCGTGGTACCAGCATTCGATGGGAGCCGTTATTAGAGAGGAAAAGAGATTATTGCTTGACAGCAAAGGCACCGCCCCAGCAGGTAATCCAAACGTTCCTCTGAAGCGACGGACCATTGTCCGTCCTCCCTTGAGAGAAGCTGCTACGGATGTGGTACCACATGCTACACGTGAGCTGCCCCTACCCAGTGTGCCTGAAAAAAAGGTAGCTGCCGCGTCTCCCGAATCAGGTGTAGGTACGGAAATTGGGACTCGTCGCCCAAAGTTGCCCACCAAGAGCAAGCTTGTGTTATCGGCTACCGGCGTTCATTCACAGAAGAAAAAGAAGTCAGTACTTTCTGCGGACGTTGTATTCGGCCAGGAGCCCCATGCTCATTATAGCGAGGGCTTGAGCGAGTACGGAACCAATGAAGGCTTATTCGTGGCGCCGGATGATACCGACCTAGAGGCTGCTATTGCAGCTTCCGAGCGATTAGCTAGCAACAAAACAGGACTGATCACCCTTGCACAATCAGGTAGACTTCAGTTGTATCTTCTCGCTGTTACGTTTTTATTATCATGCTTTGACTGACACTTTTTCTTCAACATGCATTTCCACTGAAGAGGCTCTCGTGGCTTCTCTCAAGACTTTTGAGAAGGAGGAAAGGCTTCGTGCTTCCTTGGGCATTGGTACATTTTGGCTCACTGTGCCTTCATTCCCGTTTTTATGGGTAAACTAACTCTTCTTTTTCATCTTATTGCAGGGACTACCTCGACTCAGGTTATCCTGAGTGCAGTGCCAATCATGCAAGGCGGCGCTGCAACGCTTCCAAGGCCGACTGCCAAAGTCCCAGTTCCCTTAGCATCGCCGAAAGAATCTTCGCTTAAACAGCTGATGACGGACGCCGTAGAGGTTCCAGAGGCAGAACTTGGTTCAGACGATGACGTCCCCTTGACGGAGGTCTTGAGGAGGTCAGCTCTGGCGGCTCTGGATGAAAGGAAGCGCAAGAGGCATGCAGCGAAAGAACGTGATGCCGCCTTGGCTGTAGGTGCAGGCTCGACCGCTGCTTCCCCTGTCCCTATTTTTCCAGAGGGTGCTTCGGCTGCCCTGTTTACCGCTCATAGACAGGCGGTACGCGCGGCTCAGGAGGCAATTGAGATGCCGTCCCAAGGTAACGTAACACTGGGTCTTTTTATTAAATTTTGATTTTCAGATTCTCATATGTTATACCCCGCAGGGCCAAGTCCTAGTGAGGAGGTGGTAGGTGAGATGACGGTAATCATCGAACCCGAAGTGGCCACTCTTTCTCAAGAGTCCGGGACTGCCCGATTGCCATTCTTTCCCCTTTCGGTTCTCTGCCATTGCCTGGCATTGCGAGTGTCACGACGGCTCTCATAGAATCATGGGATGAAGCCACGGGCGGTGAAACCATTCCAATGGGGGAGAGCGAAGCAGTCGCTGCGCCTGGTGATGCTCTTGTCGCGGTTTCGATTGGTGATTCATCAGGTAGATCCTGGGTCATTGTTTTCCTTTTTATTCCGCAATCCCTTTCAATCCCCTCTGACGGCATTTCTTTTGTTTCTTATGCAGGTGCGGTGAGCGTTGAGGTCGTGCCAATCGAAAAAGCATCATCGGTTGCTGCTCTGACGGTCGCTGACCCTTCGCCTTCTCTCATGTCTTCTCAAATGCTGGAAGGTATGGGTTTGTGATTTGTCTAATTTAAGTTGTGGATGTCATCTTCCTTGTACTGACCATGCATCGTCGCAACCTTGTAGGAGTTCTCTTCGATCATTTATATCAAGTGTTAAACCCGCACTTCTTCTTCCAGTCAGAAGTTAGTCTGCCTGCTGGTGCCTGTGAGTATCTTTTCTAACAGACGTCCTTTCTTTTCTTTAATGGGTGACCCTGCCGTTGTTAAGTTTAAATTGATTACAGCGCTATAAATTGAAGGAAGGGACAAGAGAATTGCCGCGCCACCAGTACTCCCAGCTCTGCCATCTGCCGTAGCCGGTATAGTAGCCTTCATCGCTCTTGCATCTTATTTATCTCTTAAGCCAATATCTGACTATGATTTGTTTTGCAGCAATCACGCCGACTCCAGCTCCCTTCGAGTCTCGTATCTTAATGCCAGCATGGCCCTTTTCTAGACGTCCATCTTCCAAGGGCGCTGTGACCAGCCTGCGCATGTTAAGTGAGTACATCGAGGAGCTCAACGCGGAGGTTCCTGCATTTGCTGCAGATTTTGCTGCCGAGGTTAATCCCATGCTGGCGACGCTTGTGAACTTCCATAGCGAAGGCGTCGTTGAGTCTTAGGTTAATCACTGCAGGAAGATTGAGGCATGCCTGCATGAGCTTGAGCTTAGGCGTCCTGCTCCGGAGGTGTTGGCTTTGAACTCCCAGCGAACTGCATGGGTTGAGCAGAGCGTTCCGTTCCTTCGCCATTTCGAACGAGAGGCGAACCTTAAGCGAAAGGAATGTGAGGCGACTTCCGCTAAATTTGTCTAATTGCGTGCTGAGGTGCAGCAAATCCTGCCCAGCTGAACTCCATCTTTGAAAACCTTCAACGCTGTATTTCTGACGGGCTGGTGCTGAGGAAGTAGCTTGATCTTAGTGAGCAGGTTGCGCAGAGTCAGGAGGCTGCTCAGCAGGAAATTGATGAGAAACTTTCATCCTGTCTACAGCAACGGGCCCAAGTTGAAACAGAGCTGGCCGCGGCGGCTGATCACGAAAAGGAGCTGAGAGGAGTGCGCGAGCAGCTGGTCGATTTACTGAAAACACCTCCTTCTCAGTAGCTGCCTTTGTATTGATTGTACATTTGTAACTCATGAATAACATGTATTCATTTTATTTTTTTTATTCCATTCATTTTCATATGATGTAGCCTGTATCCAATTGAATTCATGAATAAAGGACACATTTCTTTTCTACCCTGTGTTATCGCCCTCTTTTCTTTGCTTTGTCGTCGCCATGTGATTTTAGCAAGTGTGGCCTGTTGATAGTAGGTAGCTGTCCATCTTGGATTCTTTGCAGGGTAGCGATGGCTTAGGAAACAGGTTCAGATCTGCTGCCTAAGACTTTTCAACTTTATGAGCCGTGAGGGTCTCATAAAGATTTTTCTCCCTACAAGTCGAGAGGATCTCGTAGGTGTATTTTTTCCTTAGGAATCGTGAGGATTCCTAAGTGTGTTTTCTCTTGAGAGTCGTAAGGATCTCATAAAAGAGTTTTCTTCCTAACAAGTCGAGAGGACTCATAAGTGTTTAATGAGTTGACTTGCTCCCGGGTCAAAGCATTGCTTCAACGGGGAGGTCTAGGGTTGACTTTGGTCGTGTTTCATGAGGTCAGGATTGACTTATTTCCGCGACGGGGTCATTGGCTAACGTATTTCCGAAACGGGGTCATTGGATGACGTATTTCTGTGACGGGGTCATTTAATGACGTGTTTCCGCGACGGGGTCATTGGATGACGTATTTCCGCGATGGGGTCATTGGCTGACGTATTTCCGAAATGGGGTCATTGGATGACGTATTTCCGCAACGGGGTCATGTGCTGACGTATTTCCGTGATGGGGTCATTTGATGACGTGTTTCCGCGACGGGGTCATTGGCTGACGTATTTCAGAGATAGGGTCATTGGGATGACGTAATTCTGCGACAGGGTCATGTGCTGACGTATTTCCGCGACGGGGTCATTGGATGACGTAATTCCGCGACGGGGTCATTGGCTGACGTATTTCCGCGACGGGGTCATTGGCTGACGTATTTCCACGACGGGGTCATTGGGATGACGTAATTCCGCGACGGGGTCATGTGCTAACGTATTTCCATGACGGGGTCATTGGATGACGTAATTCCGCGACGGGGTCATGTGCTGACGTATTTCCGCGATGGGGTCATTGGCTGACGTATTTCCGCAACGGGGTCATTGGTTGACGTTAGGTTGTCTATGAGCCGTAGAGTCTTGGAACTGGGGACTTTGCCATGGCTCCGATTGGTAGTGTCACGTCTGTGTCCTGCTGGCATGAGGAGGAACGCCGTTGTTGTCCTTCTGGGATGTTGTTCAGACCATAATATTGCATTTTTCATTCCCCTATTCTTATCCGTTTTATAAATAAACAGGTACTCTTGATGCACGTTTGTTGCATATTACAGGATACGGGCTCTTGGAGCAAATACAGTGAAAAAGACAAAAGTTGATACAGAAAAGGGACTTTTGACCAACAAGCAGACGGATCTTACTCAAGCCGAGACGAAGAACAGTGCAAGGTCTAAAAAGACGAAAGTGAAACGGTCAAAAGATCCTTACAAGTTTTCACTGAAGATCTGGAGAAGACTAAGAAGCCCAACAGAGAAAAGAAGTATAAAAATAGGAAGCCCAAGAAATCCTGAACCAAGCCCAGAAAGATGGTGAGCCAAGCCCACCAAAGGGCCGCGGAACCGCGGCCCAAGCACCCTATTGCCGCGGTTCCGCGGCCGTCTAATGCCCGTGTCGGTGGAAACTTCTGGTGTCGGTGCGTCGGTGCGGATGTTGGGATTTTTTGGGGGCAAATCTGTAATTGCACATGTGCGAATCCCGTAACCCTAAATTCTCCTGTTTACTTATAAATTGTAATCGAAAATTGTAAAACCCTATGCCTCTTTTCAATAAATAAAATTCAGATATGTTCTGTTTTCTTGCTTGGAGGGAGCCATCAAATTAGTAAGTAATTTGATTTTTGTGCTTTTAATTCTATTTTAATTAGTATGTTTTATCATCCCCTAATGAGCGAGTAATCTCCCCGCTTGTTAGGGTTAGCCTTAGGGAAAGGTTTGAGAGATGAGATCTCCCACCCCTTTCATGCCAATCCACACCTAAGAGTTAGAACTCCATGCATGCACGCACAACCGCTCCCTACGGCATCCTACCCCTCGAGGTAACGATGAACCGTAGTATAAAGGGCCGGTTGCGTGTGTTTTCTATGGGGGTTAGGGTAATTATCGATAAAGGAAGGATAAGAATCTAAAGGAAGAAACATCTTCCCAAAAGATTCTAATCCACTTTATTGATAATTACACTAACATCTAATAGATCAAAAATAGGGCAATGAAAGCGGTGAGGAAACCTTTAATCTCCAAACTTCCCCTAAACCTAACCCTAGCAAGACTTTAATTTAGATTAATTTAGTTTAGTGATAGATCTAGTTTTTAGATTTAATCAATCCAAACAACATTTGGAATCAACTCGTGATAACACAAAAAAAGGAAATTACCCATCTCTGTGGATCGACCCGTACTCACCGGCTAGCTGCAAAGCGACGCCGTTTCTGATTGCGGTAAATACAAATTTTTGGACAAATCAAATGGCGACGTTGCCGGGGATGGCGTAATATTTCTTTTTGTGTAATTTCGGGTTGATATAAATTTTAAAAATTATAAAAATCTGAAAATATAAAAAAGTACAAAAACATTTTATCAATTTTTATCTGTTTGAAGGGTTTATTGTTTGAATCTTGTAGGAACAGCGAGGGATTGTGAATCTGGAAATTTACAGAGGGCAAAACAGAAGTTGGTACATAAGAACAGAGAGGAATTGCAAGTACAGAGCAGCACAAATTTTTTCACAGCCTGATCCCACTACTTGGCCGCGTTTCCGCCGCAAAAGAGGCCCCCAGACCGCGGAACCGCCGCGTGTCTGCCATGTCAGCACATCAAAATTGCATGGTTTGCTCTCTATTTCTCCCCTCTGCAACCTCCATATCTCTATCTGTAAAAACTTTCTGCAGGAATTCTTTGCGCTAAAAAAAAAATTCTTTCTCCCCCTTCTAAATAACAGATTTTCTGCAGGTTTCTTTGCGCTGCGCTAAAAATTGATTGCAAGTGAATTTTACTGTTCTGCATAATTTAATCGGACTTTAAGGGGCTAACTGACCAAACTCAGATTGGGTAGGGATTTCATCACCCTTCCCAGGACCCCAGAAAACACCTAAAGCATGTGCATTGACCACAATTAATTAAAAAATATTAGACTCAGACCTAAGGACATCGAGCTCAATAGGAAAAGGACTAGTATAGGCATCGACCGTTTATCCTAACTGACATTGCGGTGTCTAGGCTAGTGGTTATTAATTAGGCCCACTATAGTGATGGTTCCTTCCCACTTACCTGGCCGTACTTGCCGGTGAAGAGGCGGTTTGAGGTCCTATTTCTAGCCCTAGTTAGGAGCTGTCTAGCAGACCTAGGTGACCCTAGATCTAGGCCTGATTGTGCATGTGTGGTTGATACATTTGTGTCACGAGTCCCTTTCCAAAAACCGTTTTGCAAAACTCTCACATAAAAAAAAATTAAATCTTTTCAAAACTTGCAACTTGTCGCTTAAAGGAACTTGCAACTCACTTCCACCACTTTCCCTCACCGACGTTATCTTACCCCCACATTCTGTTTTTCTATTTTTCTGACTACACTACTCCTTTAGTGTATGTCACTTTGGACTAGGGATACTAACGCCCGATTAGTCCGTGTTTCGTTGGTACCGACCGACGAACCTTTCGAAACCGAAGTCGAAATTCCCTCCATTTCCTTACCTCCACCTTCAAATTCTTCTTTCGAAGGTATGTCGGGACACGACCCCAACGATACCTTACCGACGGGAATGATTCCACCTCCGTTAGGTGCGAATAACCCGAATCTTCCGCCTGTTGTAGCGCCCGCACGAGTTGCGCTCCAGGATCTCTTTTACCCCGTCCGCACTTCTTTACCTACATGTCTTTCACCCCCACCGGTGAATGGGGACAACTTTGAAATAAAACCACATTTCATCAATATGCTGCCAAAATTTCATGGTTTGGAATCCGAAGATGCATATATCTTTATCAATAAATTCCAAAATGTTTGCGCTATGATGAAAACGACCCAATTAAGTGATGACGCTATAAGTCTAAGGGTCATTCCTTTTACCTTATGTGACCTAGCCGAGAAGTGGCTATATAGCACCGCATCACATTCCATTAGAAATTGGGACGAGTTTGTGAGAGCTTTTCTGAAAAAGTTCTATCCTCATCATAAAACTGCTATAATCCGTAACGAGATTATACAATTTTCACAGCTACCTTCCGAACCATTTTGGAAGTGCTTCGAGAGATTTAAAGACCTACTCGTTCAATGCCCTCATCATGGGATCGAAAGTTGGCAACTTTGCCAAACATTATACGAGGGATTGAACTCGGCAACGAAGCAGTTGCTAGAAACTATATGTCAAGGTCATTTTCTCTCCAAGTCTAGCGACGAAGCTTGGCAGTTTCTTGAGGACCTTAGTGAGAAAACAATTCAGTGGGAGAGTACCAAGACCACATCTTCTTCTTCTATTGGTCAATCTAGGGCGGGCATATATCAAGTAGATATGTCAATTGCTATGAAGGCCGAGATGACCGCACTTATGAAAAAGCTAGAAGCCATTGAGACCAAAATCTCATCGTCTTCTCCTGCCCCTGCCTTACCCACACGAACTGTTTGTGCTTGTTGTTCGAATCCATCGCATCTAACTGAAGAGTGTCCTTATAATGCACCTATTCAAGGACAGGACCAAGTCAATGCTGCATTTCAGCAACGACAATAAAACGATCCGTACTCTTCGACATACAATCAGGGGTGGAGGAGTCACCTAAATCAACAGTTCCAAGGGAATAACAATTTTCAAAGACCTCCTCCACAACAACAACAAGCACTTTCACAAACTCAAAACCAACAACCTTTCCAACAACAACCTTATACAAATCAAACGAACAATTTAGTTCAACCAAATGATGATAAGGTTGTCTCGCTCGAAAAAAATCTAGATGCATTTCTCAAGCAATCTACAGAATCCGCAGCAAGATTTGAAAATTATGTTCAGTCTTTGATGAATAACAATGCTTCACACGATCAAAGTATCAAATCCATTGAGGCACAAATTGCACAATTAACTGCTGCGTTGAGCGAGAGAGAAAAGGGAAAGCTTCCATCTCAACCATTGCCAAATCCCGGTCACACACAAAACGCATATCCCAATCACAATGTAAATGCGGTGACCACGTTGAGATCCGGAAGAGTGTTGCAAAATAATGTGGGTACTAGTGATGACATCCCCGCCGGTGGTTCTTCTTCTTCTTCTTTTTCTCTATCATCATCTTCCCCTTCTTTATTTTCTTCACTTTCTTCTTCATCTTTTTCTTTAGAGCCTATTCTCCACCCTTCACACGGCTCTACTTCTTCTAGCTCGAACGGACCCATTTCTCACAACATGAACACATCTACACCGGGATCCGTTCCTACTCCACATTCTACTCCACAGACATTTGACTCAACAAATTTTCAAAATGCCCCATTCCCAAACAGGTTGAGTCCTAATAAACCAAATGCACAAGTGGAGAAGATTGTGGAGATATTTAAGCAGGTTAGCATAAATATACCTCTCTTGGATGCTATCCAACAAGTCCCTTCATACGCGAAAATCTTAAAGGGCTTATGCACCTCGAAGAGAAAGGCATCTCAAGTACCCAAGAAAGTGCTAGTGGCTAGTGCAGTGAGCAATGCTATTAACCACCATCAAACCTTACCCCAAAAACGAAAGGACCCCGGCTGTCCTACTATTTCAATCACAATTGGGGATAAGAAAATTAATCGAGCACTTTTAGATCTTGGGTCTAGTGTTAACCTGATTCCCTACTCCGTGTACGAACAATTAGGGGTTGGAGAGTTGAAACCCACTCGTTGTACTCTCCAAATGGCTGATCGATCAATCACCCATCTAAGGGGTCAGCTAGAGGATGTGTTGATCAAAGTTGGGGAGTTCATATTCCCTGTTGATTTTATTGTTATGGATACACAACCTGTTGCTAACCCAAGAAACCAAATTCCGGTAATCCTCGGTCGACCATTTTTGGCCACTTCCAATGCTGTAATAAACTGTCGCAATGGCTCTATGACTCTATCCTTTGGGAAGATATCTAGTGAGTTCAATATTTATAAGATGGGAAGTCTGCCCCCCATGCCTAAAACTAGTACACGAGAAGTTTGCTCTATTCACGAAATCACGCAGGAGGACTGCGAGCTTGAAAGATTCTTGTTTGATGAAAACAGTTTTGACGCCACTAGTGCGTCCCTCCTTGAGCCTACCATCGTTGACACAACCGATATGGATTATGAATGTTTCACTTTTTCGGATGATGACGACTCACAGCCCGAATATGAGTCTTTTGAATTTTTTGATGAGTTAGTCGAACCACCCGAATCGGTTGTTTGCAGTGATTTCGAACCTGTGTTGGAGTCCTTTGAGTTCGAGTTAGATTCCGCAATGATTCTTTCGCCTCCGAAACTCGAACTCATGTCCTTACCGCCTCACCTTAAATATGCTTACATAGGTGTGAATGGGACTTTTCCCATTATAATATCAGCCTCTCTAGCCTTCGAACAGGAGAACGCTATTTTAAAAGTCTTACAAGATAGGCGGCAAGTTTTCGGTTGGACTAAGGCGGACATCGAGGAGATCAGTTCCCTTATAATTGAATATCATATGAAATTGATGGATGATGCCAAGTCAATAGAGGACCCACAGGAACATTTTGGGGTTATTGTGGTTAGTCAACCTCCTCCTTCAGGAGTTGAACCACCCCCATTTCTTTTCAGAAGATACGAGAATGCCAATATTCCACCGATTGCTGATCATTCGCATTCTCGTTTTGATTCATCACCACCTCCTGTCTATTCACCTCCATACCTTCCATACCACCACTTCTATCTTCCCCAATTCTTTTTGGACCGCCACAACTTATTCTTCCACCAACCAATACTCTTTACTGATAAATTTTTCAACTGGGTGGTGTTGACTTTTGGTCTATGCAAAGTTTGGCAGTAATGTCTAACATAGTTTAAATGAAGTTTGGGGGAGGGCCCTTCTGTATATATTTTTGTTTTCCTTAACAATAAAAAAATTTTATAAATAAATAAACAGGGAAGTGCCGGTATTATGACCCTCTTGGTTTAGTATGACAGTGAGGACACTGTCAAGTTCAAGTTTGGGGTAGGCTCGGTACGTCTTCTTCCTTCACATTCATTTGTACATATTTTTGCATTTGCATATTTATTTGAAAACCCATAAAAATTTGAAAAATTTTGAAAAATTATAAAAATTTATGTATTCAATTTTGGCTAATTGACTTGAGTTTGACAGATAGGTTAACTGGTTAGGAACAACTAGGTCTTAGAATTAGTAAATTAAAAACCCTAAAAATAACCTTTCTTAAAGTTTAACGGTAAAAAGTATATGCCTTGTAGTTTATTTAGAAATAGGCAAATTTTAAGTTCGCTTCTTGGGCTAAATCGAAACAAGGGAAGAATATTGATGTTCTTATTAGAGTATAAGTTTGAAAAATAGTTCCTAGCTTAAGTCTAGATTCTGAAAATGTATACCCTACAAATTGCACAATCACGCACCTTGAAACTTGGAATAGTAGAAGAGACCTTGAAATGCTCTTGTCTAAAAGTCCTTAGTACGAAGAAAATAAAAGAAAAATATATAAGTGTGAATAAAGAATAAAAAAAATGGACACTGGTTTTTGTGATTACTTAAGGCTGCAAAAATAGAAAAATATTTAGTGAGGGTGCTTCATCACCTAGTGCCTTAGACCAACTGGTTTGGGAGTCACTGCTAAAGCCTTGGGTGTTGCAAAACTAGGAAGTACGCTTTAAATTGCAAACACATTTTGTAATCGGTCGTTGGTACCTCAAGAAGTATTAACGGTCGCATGAAGGATGTGTAAGCAAATTTCATTTAAAAATTCACTAATTAATAAGTGCTTTGGACAATGGACGAGAGTACGATTGCTTGATTTGAATTTCCAAGTGTAGGGGTGATATTTACACACACGTGGGGATATGTGATTAGAATTTAGATGAGAGAAAGGAATGAAGAATACAACTTGTATCTTTAATAGAGTTGATAGAAATTCCTAAGTAAAGATGAAACCCTAGAAGGAAAACTTAAGAGATGCCGAAAGCTAAGTAAATCTATAGAACATATATAATCTTAAATTAGATGATGAGGAAGTGTGAAGAATATGGATGGATAATTTGCAGGTCGATGATAATAGAATTTCTTGTTATAAAACCTAAATGGAGAACTAAAGTTAATGGGCCGAATTGATAGGATTTTATGGGTGTAATCCGCTGAAAACCCTCAGGAGACAACACTCCTCCTACTAGGGACACCTAGAGGTTTAAAGGCTTGTTGCACGTGCTCAGTGCAATCGCGTTTCCCAGCGAAAGTGCGGTTAGGATTTTAGTGAATAAAAATAAGTTTGCTCGAGGACGAGCTAAAGATAAGTTTGGGGGTATTTGTTCAGACCACAATATTGCATTTTTCATTCCCCTATTCTTATCCGTTTTATAAATAAACAGGTACTCTTGATGCACGTTTGTTGCATATTACAGGATACAGGCTCTTGGAGCAAATACAGTGAAAAAGACGAAAGTTGATACAGAAAAGGGACTTTTGACCAACAAGCAGACGAATCTTACTCAAGCCGAGACGAAGAACAGTGCAAGGTCCAAAAAGACGAAAGTGAAACGGTCAAAAGATCCTTACAAGTTTTTACTGAAGATCTGGAGAAGACTAAGAAGCCCAACAGAGAAAAGAAGTATAAAAATAGGAAGCCTAAGAAATCCTGAACAAAGCCCAGAAAGATGGTGAGCCAAGCCCACCAAAGGGCCGCGGAACCGCGGCCCAAGCGCCCTATTGCGGCGGTTCCGCGGCCGTCTAATGCCCGTGTCGGTGGAAACTTCTGGTGTCGGTGCGGATGTTGGGATTTTTCGGGGGCAAATCTGTAATTGCACATGTGCGAATCCCGTAACCCTAAATTCTCCTGTTTACTTATAAATTGTAATCGAAAATTGTAAAACCCTATGCCTCTTTTCAATAAATAAAATTCAGATCTGTTCTGTTTTCTTGCTTGGAGGGAGCCATCAAATTAGTAAGTAATTTGATTTTTGTGCTTTTAATTCTATTTTAATTAGTATGTTTTATCATCCCCTAATGAGCGAGTAATCTCCTCGCTTGTTAGGGTTAGCCTTAGGGAAAGGTTTGAGAGATGAGATCTCCCACCCCTTTCATGCCAATCCACACCTAAGAGTTAGAACTCCATGCATGCACGCACAACCGCTCCCTACGGCATCCTACCCCTCGAGGTAACGATGAACCGTAGTATAAAGGGCCGGTTGCGTGTGTTTTCTATGGGGGTTAGGGTAATTATCGATAAAGGAAGGATAAGAATCTAAAGGAAGAAACATCTTCCCAAAAGATTCTAATCCACTTTATTGATAATTACACTAACATCTAATAGATCAAAAATAGGGCAATGAAAGCGGTGAGGAAACCTTTAATCTCCAAACTTCCCCTAAACCTAACTGTTACCGCCAAAAATTTCTGCGCAAAAGAGCACAAGATATCAAATGGCGGCGATATGCTTAAGAAAATGGGAACCAGTATCTTCCGGGCTGTTTTTTGACAAACTCCCGAATGAGAAACAGATAAATTCTGATGGTATCGAAAGCGGCTCGAAAAACCCTTCGATTTGATATATTATGGGCCTCGTAATTCATCCGGGATCAAAAGTTATGAGGAATTACGTGTCCACACGTGATGGGCTTTTAAGAACCCGCTGGAGGAGTGAAAAGATACAATAAAAACTCAGAAAAGACCCCAATGGGGCATCACGTGCTCACACGTGACCATGGGTCACGTGCAGACACGTGATGGGCTTTTAAAGCCTCTAAAATAATGAATAGAATTTAATTCTAAAAGTCAGAAAATACCTCAACGAGGTATCACGTGCTTACACGTGACCAATGGTCACGTGTTGACACGTGATGGTTAAAACTGAAACATAAATAAGCGGCTGAGAAAGGAACCCAATTGGGGGTCACGTGCTCACACGTGACCAAAGGTCACGTGCCAGCACGTGACTGGCTTTAAAAGCATTATAATTTAATAGAATTAAATTCTAAAAGCTTCTGAATCTTTCCAAATGGAAAAGGGTCATGGGGAACCGTTGGATTAAAAATCCAAGGGTGATTAAAAATCACCAATTTATAGAAAACCCTTGGACAAGGAAAGATTTCCCTGAAAATCTCACCAGGATAACAAATAGAATATCTTTTGGATTTAAAATCCACGGTGAATAAAATTCACTGAATGATCTAAAGGCCCAGATTAATGATAAATATAAATCAAATCCCTCAACAATCAAATCAAATCTTCCAATGAGAAATTTGCTAAACAAATTAACTCTTTTCCTTCTTCTATAAATAGGAACCAAGAAAAGAAGAGGGGGGGTCTACTTTTTTGGAGAGAAAAACAGAGAGAGGAGAATTTAATTCTCAAGAGGGAAGAAAAGAAAGGAGAATTTAATTCTCAACAAAGAAAACCCTAGGTAAGAAAAGGGAAAAAAGATAAACTTCAAACAAAGAATTTAATTCTCAAAATCCAAGAGTTTAACTCTTATACAAAAAAGAACTTAGTTCTTCTTCTGGTTGAAGATCTGCACAGAGCACATCTCCCCATAACTTGAGAATTTAATTCTCAACGGGTCGAGATCCTGCCATGCAGATCCTAAACTTAGAAGGGGAATTGAGTTTTGAGAATTAATTCTCCTAAAACAAAACTAGGGTTTAACCCTAATCAAGAATTTAATTCTTTTACATATCTGGGAATTTAATTCCTTTGAAAAGAAATCAGGGTTTTATCCTAAATAAGAATTCAATTCTTTCACGATAGGAATTTAATTCCTCCAAAATCATAATTAGGGTTTAACCCTACAAAGAATTCAATTCTTAAAAGATCTCTGTTCATGAAAAGAACTAGGGTCACGTGCCCCCACGTGACCCTTGAAAAGATCCCCTGCAAAGAACTTTGAAGCATCACCCCACGTGCTCCCACGTGACTCCCAGAACGCAGAAAGAAAAAGCAAAGGGAATGAAAGCATTGGGCGCTCTCACGTGTTATCACGTGACCCCTCAGCAAATGCTTTAACGATTGGCGCACAGATCCCCATCACGTGCCAACACGTGATGCTCTAAAATAAAAATGAAAGTGTTTAACACTTAATGGCAAAACAAAAGAAAAGAAGCTTTGGGCGCTCTCACGTGTCCCCACGTGACCCCTCAGCGAGTGCTGTAATATTCGATGCATAAACCCCCATCACGTGCCAACACGTGATGCTCTAAAATAAAGATGAAAAGTGTTTAACACTTATTCGCAGATTTGAGGATAAAACAAAGGAGATCTGGCTTCACATTTAGGGCGCCCTCACTTGTCACCACGTGACCCCTAATGAGCATTCTAACAGACCAGAGCGGGGGCTTCCATCACGTGCTCACACGTGATGGCCGTCAGAATTAAAAGTGTTAAACACTGATCTGCAGAATAAAATAAGGGAAATCAGGGCGCTCTCACGTGTCCACACGTGACCCCTCTCTCCTTAGTGTTTAACACTAATCTGAAGACTTTGTTCCCAGTGTTTAACACTGATTTGCTTTAGTGTTTAACACTAATTTGAAATCTCTGATTACCAGTGTTTAACACTGATTTGCTTTAGTGTTTAACACTAATTTGAAAGCCCTGTTGCTAGTGTTTAACACTGGTTATCTTTTAGTGTTTAACACTAACTTGCTAATCTTATTCCCAGTGTTCAACACTGTTGGTCTTTAATGTTTAACACTAGCTTTAGCCCAATTGGCTAAGTTTCTAGAGGCAAAGCCTCTCCTTCAATGAGCCAACAAAGGGCCAATATTTCAAACATAATTGGACTTAGCCCAAACTGGCCATAAGTCCTCAAATCGTCTTGAACTAAGCATATCTGCTCTTTCAACCAACTCATTGGTTCAAGGGTACATCTCGGAACTCCTCTGATATTTTTCGTTGTAATCCTTCAACGTCTTCAGAGAGGTAACGGGTCCCGACAACCACACATCAACACGGACTGTGGGGTCCTTAAACTCATGGACTTATGCGTCCTTAAACCAAGATACGGACTGTGGGGTCCTTAAACTCATGGACTTATGCGTTCTTAAACCAAGATACGGACTGTGGGGTCCTTAAACCCGCGGACTTATGCGTCCTTAAACTAACGGACTAATGCGTCCTTAAACACCACCCATATGGACTGTGGGGTCCTTAAACCCATGGACTTATGCGTCCTTAAACTACCTATGGACCGCAATGTCCTTAAACTACCAATGTACCACTACGTCCCTAAACTGGCGATGGACCACCACGTCCCCAAACTGGCGATGGACCACTATGTCCCTAAACTGGAACAATAGAGCCCCCAAATGCTCTTTTGTCGGATCTAAACGATCCCGTTAAGTCGATCTTAGTCCCAAACTGGACTAACGTATCCTTAACAACCGTTTAAGTTGATCTTAGCCTCAAATATGGCTAACGTATCCTTAAACGTTCAAACAGACTTTAGTCCCAACTTGGACTATAAATCCCCCAATCAACATTGGTTCAAGGGTACATCTCTGAACTCCTCTGACACCTGTCGTTGTAATCCTTCAACGTCGTCAGAGAGGTGACGGGTCCCGACGACCATACATGCAATGGACCACTATGTCCCTAAACTGGAACAATAGAGCCCAAACGCTCTTTTGTCGGATCTAAACGATCCAGTTAAGTCGATCTTAGTCTCAAATCGGACTAACGTATCCTTAATAAACGTTTGAGTTGATCTTAGCCTCAAATATGGCTAACGTATCCTCAAACCAAAACCCCAAACCCAAATCTAAGAAAATACGGATTTGGACTAATCCACGTCCTACGGGCGACGACATAAATCAGTCTCCGTATACAATCCACGGGCAACCAAAAACATAATAAACACCCACGATACGAAGTGACCATCTGGAGAAGGAGAAAGTTGTTACCGCGTTGCGGTAGCGTAATTAACTGCAGGGGCTTGCGCCTGCAGGGAAGAGCGTCCCCACAATCAAAAACCCCTCAAGCGAGGGGGAATCTGACGAAGTCTGCTACATCGGCCGCATCCGTCTAAACCTCCGATACACGGTGCCATAAATCAACTTGGCATCTTCGGAGAGGTGGACGGATAGCACCAATTAGCATCTGCCCCGAATCTCAGGCAAGGCATTCCATGTCTTGGCCGCCATTCGGAGGGGAACAGATTCTGGCACGCCCGGTGGGACCTTTTCCTCTTTCCACTCCACACTTCGTGTGTCGTGTTCGCGAACGAATCGCGGTTTACTGTAGTTGCCTGTGGATTCGAGATACTAAGATTTGGTGTCTTGCTCCGTGCAGAAAACAGAAGATCGATGGCTTCAAATGGGACTGCCTGCAACTGCAACTCTCGCTCGGTCATTGCTGGAGGAGTGACTTATGGGCCCCAAGTGGCCTCCCTTTTCAAGATGCCAGTGGAGCAGGTAACTCAGGCCACCACTGGATTATTCTTCGGGACCATACTCCCACCGTTGAGCTTCAATGCCACAATGACGTTGCAAGAAGCCCCAAAGAAGCCGGTCTTTGATCGGCTTACCACTGCCACGACCCCTCTCAACGGGTCGCCCAGCTTCAATACCTCAGTTTTCAACAGACTGGGCCAGAACGTCTGCAAACCCGCGATACCCGAAGCTGCCATCCCAAAGCGGATAGCTATCCCGGCTCAAGCAGACGAAATCATTGGAAAGGCTCCTCCTTCCAAGAAGTCAGTTTTTACGAGGCTGGCCATTCCGGTTGCTGCTCCAGGCGAGGTCCTCAAAGCTGCTTCCCCTGCTCAGAGGTCTGTCTTTGACAGATTAGACATTGCTTCTCAACAGGCGTCAGTCTTCGATAGGCTATCACCAATAACAGTCTCTCCTCAAAGCAGGGGGCATGAAGAAGCTTATCCAACAACGGAGGTGATCTCATCCGCACGATATGCTCGACGTCGCCACTGGCGCCGAGTGAGGAAGAGCGGGGGCAACTCCCCCTCTGAGATAACTCCGCCAGCTCCAACGGTGGGGATCGATGCTGCTGTTCCAACCGGGAACATCTTTGAATTGCTGAACACGGTGCGCAGAAACTCTCCTACTGCCGTACTAAAAAGATCCCCTCCTCCGGTGGGGAATGTTGCGGAAGCCAAGCCAGAACAGTCCTCTCAGCGGCTGTCCTCTAAAATCTACAAGGTCTGGCGCCAAGTCCAAGACTCGGTGATTGATCGAAATTTCTCCCGCCAGCAGAGGAAGCTGAAGGTCCGGCAGGAAGAAAACCGTCCTGTTAAGCCACAAAAGATGACGACTACTTGGGTGCCCACGACAGCGGCCCCCTCAACGTCAACCACTCAGAAAAGAAGGAGGCCAGAGAAAGCCCCAGTAAACGTGGCAGACCACAAAGACGCTGAGCCCAAACGCCCCAAGTCTGGGGGCATGGTGGTGCACACTGTTTATATAGCTTCTGGAAAGGAGGAAAGCCGTGCTTCTACGGGTCACCGACCACTCACCCGATCTGTGACGAAAACCCAGGAGCAGCAACAGAAGCTTCAGGAGATGATGACTGCAATGGCCGCACTTACCGGGCTAAAAGAAAGCTCGGGGGCATCATCAGAGCAGCGTCATGAACAAGAAACTGACGCTGACTACCTACGCAGAGTCCTCAAGAAGAAGGACAGAGAAGCCACAGAGCAAGCGGCTAACATAAAGCAAATGGCGCTCCTCTTCCAAGATATGGTAGGGATGATGCTACAGCCGGACCCTCCAGTTGAAGACCCTCCGATCATTACTGAAGACGATAGAGGAGAGACATCTAATCCTCCTCCGACTCTTTCAATAGCTAAAGATGAAACCATCTCCAAGGCTGCGCTGGATGACTATATAGCTCATCAAATACGGGCTCATCAAGTGAATGAAGCGGCTGGGCAAATTGCTACAACCGGACGACCCTATCCGGGCTGGTATGACCAAATCAGTTACCCGCCGGGATATACGATCCCTAAATTCCATGTGTACAAGGGGACGGGGAATCCACATCAGCATGTCGCTCAATTCAGGGCCTTATGCGGCAACACAGGAGGCGATGACAAACTGTTGCTTCGCCAATTCGTTGGCAGCTTAGCAGACACAGCCTTTGAATGGTACTCAGAGCTTCCCAACGACTCTGTCAAAACATTTGCAGAGATGAAGCTGCTGTTTACACAGAGATTTGCAAGCGCTAGCGAGCGCACCCCGATCACGGCATTGATCAACGCCAGAGTGAAGCCGGGAGAGACGTGGGTGCAATATGCAATCCGGCGGCGGAACCTATGGTCGAAATGCGAACAACGCATAGAAGAAGCTCCTGCCGTAGGCATGTTCGTGGGTACTCTCGACCCTCAAGCAACTATCTCCAAATTCATGATGTTCTTCAAGCCGACCACCTTCCAAGCCTTGATTGACAAGCTGGCCCAAATGGACCAGATGGGCCATAGGCCTTCCTCTTCAGAGACAGAGGCTTGGAATAAAAAGGGCAAAGGGAAAGCAACTTTCGTCGATAAGACTCAACAACAGTCGAGCAACTTAAAGCCGGTTGTCCGTCAAAACAATATGCGTCCACGCCCATCCCTCGAGGAAAGACTGGGACGTCCTTACTCATTTCCTCAGGATAAAACGAGAAAACTGTTCGAGCTGGCAGTGCGCAACAGACTCATCAATCTGCCGAGTCCAAAACGTCCATTGCAACCAGGCGATGTCAACGATCCCAATTATTGCCCTTACCACCAAGCGGTAAGTCACCTGATCGAGGATTGCTTCGTCTTTAAAGGATGGATCGAGGATCAGTACCTACAAAGCAAGTTTGCGCTGTCTGAAAAGTGGAAGGTAAACCCACCACAGCCGCACACTCCAAAGAAGACAGACACACCGGGGGCAAGTTGTCACATGATCTCTCACTCATTGATAGATGATGAAGAGGCTCCTTGCACCGAGAAACCGAGGGCGGGTCCTGAACCAGAACTTCTGTGGCCGTCAGACGAGATGATTGATGCATTCCTGAATGAAGCCAGTCTTAAAAGCAAAGCTGATCGAGAGCGTGAGATGGCCATATTCGAGAAAGCCAAACGCCGGCGACTAGACAGAAGGGTCGAAACACTCCCACCAGATCAAAGTACATCCGCCGCAAATGAAAGCAGGATCAAGACAAGGAAACGATTCGCCAAAGCCATAGCAATGGGGATGAGGCCGCCCTCTTTCAGAGAAAATTCTCCTGGTGGTATACATTTTGATGAAACGGACGTACACCCTAACTTCTGCTTATATCATCAGAAGATCGTACATCCTACTGAAGACTGCAACTCTTTTAAGTGTTGGTGGCAAGGGTATGTCGCTCACAGGCAACACTTCAACAGGACAAAGCGTGAAGCTCGTAGACAGCGAAAAAATACGACAGATGAGCATAAAGGAGTTGCCGACAATTGTCATAGGGACGAGCCCGGGGGATCACGAGTTCTCACCTTTAGAAGCGATTCTGATGAAGAAGCCGCTCTTAACCCTCTCTTCAAGGAATTCATTTCTAAAACAAAAGAATTGGAGAGTTGCGAGAATGTTCAGCCGTACAGTCTCACGCTACCCGGAAAGAATCTCGGACCCGCAAACAACGGAGCAAACGAAATGAGAAAGGAAAAGGAAAAAACGGCCTTTGTTACCAACACTCAACAACAGCCGAGTAACCCGAGACCGTTTTGTCGTCAAAACAACAAGCCGCGATACCTCAATGAGAAGTTGAAACGTCCTTACTCATTTCCCAAAGATAAAACAAAGAGATTGTTCGAGCTAGCAGTGCGCAGCGGGCTTATCACTCTGCCAGATCCAAAACGTCCATTGCAACCAGGTGACGTTAACAATCCTAACTATTGTCCCTACCACAGATTAATGGGTCACCCACTCGACAATTGCTACGTCTTCAAAAACTGGGTTGAAGACCAATACCAACAGGGCAAGTTCGCGTTACCCGAAAAGTGGAAAATAAACCCGCCACAACAACATGCTTCGAAAAAGGTGGATATGCCGGGGGCATCATGCTCATTCATAGGGAAGGCCTCCTAGACCGAAAAGTCAGTAAACTAGAAATTCGCCTCAAATACGGCGACGGTAGACCGAAACGTCATTAAACTAACGATGGACCACTATGTCCTAAAACTGGCTGCGGACCGAAATGTCCTTAAACTAACGGCGGACCGCAATGTCCTAAAACTTGCAAATGACCGAAACGTCGTTAAACTACTCCCAACCCGCAGCATTTTCAGGCTGACGTGGTAAAAAAAAAATTAAAAATTAAAAAAAAACGGTATGTCCATAAGCAAAATGGACACGGATGAAAACCGGAAAGGGCTTCGTGAGTAAAAACAGCAGGGCTACCGGCGAGTGTTCGTGAAAACCCGAAAGGGCGCGACCTCGTTTAAAAAAAAAGAATAAAAAAAAAGAAAAAAAAAGAGAATAAAAAAAAACGGTATGTCCATAAGCAAAATGGGTACGGATGAAAACCCGAAAGGGCTCCGTGAGTAAAAACAGCAGGGCTACCGGCGAGTGTTTGTGAAAACCCGAAAGGGCGCAACCTCGTTAAAAGACACTTAAAGGATCCTCTCGACCTTGTAAGGAGAAACCACCTGCGTGAGATCCTTACGACTCACAAGGGAGCAACACACTTAGGGATCCTCACGATTCCTAAGTAGAAATTACACTTGCGAGATCCTCACGACTCGTAAGGAGAACTCTCTTATGGGACCCTCACGGCTCATAAGATTTGAAAGTCTTAAGTTACAGAGACCTGAATCTATTCTTAAGCAACCCCCACAACCTCCGATCTTGCCCTACAAGCGGCTCAATACTGACCCTTATATACAATCCACGGGCGCGAATAAACATTTCCCTAACAAAGTCCCATCCATGACTAGGGATATGCTTGTACATCAAACAACACTTGTAAGTCCTCTCGACTTATAAGGAGAAAACCTTTTTGTAAGATCCTTACGACTTACAAGAGAACATGTACTTAGGAATCCTCATGATTCCCAAGGAGAAAACACACCTACAAGATCCTCACGACTTGTAGGGAGAAATACCTTTGTGAGACCCTTACGGCTCATGAAGTCAAAAGCCTTAGTCGACAGGACCCTTAACCCTGTTTACTAAGCCACCTTTGTTCGACATCGCCAGAGGCAAATGATGATTCGCTCCTGGTAATATCCCAGTTGTAGCGATGCTGATGCCTAAACCGGTATCAAATTCCAAGCCGTTTCAAGGCAAATGATGATTCGCTCCTGGCAATATCCCAGTTGTAGCGATGCTGATACCTAAACCGGTATCAAATTCCAAGTCTTTTCATGGCATATGATGATTCACTCCTGGCTATATTCCAGTCGCAGCGATGCTGATGCTGAGATTGGCACCAGATTCCAAGTTCCACACTCGCGAGAAAAAATCAGCGAGCCAAAAAAAAAATGCATACGAAATAGCCGAAATGATGGGGCAACTTGCAAACAAAATCAGCAAGTAAAAATGTATGCATGAAAAATAGCCGAAATGATTGGGCAACTCGCAATAAAAAGCAGCGAGTAAAAAGAAAAATAGCCGAAATGATTGGGCACCGCGAAAAATAGCCGAAATGATTGGGCAATCGCGATTTTCGCGATATAAAAAGCTGAAATGATAGAGCATCGCGGAAAGAATAAAAAAATGAAAGAACGAAACTTTTTGCCCTACAGGTGAAATCACATCGATCCCTGTATACAATCCAGGGGCACAGATAAAAAGGGAACCATACCTTCCCAACAGGCTCCATCAGAAAGCAGAGCCAAATCTCGATGGTTAATAGACAACCTAGAGACAATCTCGACATTTATCGCAATATTGCAGACATAATGTCAACAAACGAAGCAAAAAGAAGATCCCGAGCTTCAGGGTCTCGACGTCAACATCGACAACTTAGAGATCACCAACGGCGTTTCTCCTCACTCCAGCCAGATGCAGACGTGACGTCAACAATCGACCTCAGAGTCGCAACGAAACAGAACCATGGCAAAGTCCTTAGTTCCAAATCTCAATGGCCACATCTACAGCCTGGAGACCAACAACGGCGTGCCTCCTCATTCCAGCAGGACACAGATGTTACACCATCAAGCGGAGCGATGGCAAAATCCCAACTCCGCCTTAGCATTCGTCTCATTACAGCAGACGCAATGTTAACAACGGCGTTCCTTCGCAGTCCAGCAGGATGTACATGCAAAGCTAATAAAAGACCCCATGGTCAGCAAAGCGGAGTGATGGCAAAATCCCAACTCCACCTCAGCACTCGTCTCGTCACAGAGGACACATCATCAAGCAAAGCGGAACAGTGGCAACTCCTAATTCCATGACTCGACGATGTACTCCCACAGAGAGTCAAATCCCAACTCCGTGAAATGCGGATATAATCAACAAAATTCCTGGTCACGTGGAACACGAATAACGTCACTCTTCGACCCCGTGGAAAACGTCCAGAGCGGATCCTGGTCCTCACAGAACACGGCAGTGAACCCGTGCGAAGCATCCAGAGCGGAGCCTAGTCCTCGCCTAACGCGGCAGTGAACCCGTGCGAAGCATCTAGTGCAAAATTCCTGGTCATGTGGAACGCGGATAACGTCACTCTTTGACCCCGTGGAAAACGTCCAGAGTGGATCCTGGTCCTCGCAAAACACGGCAGTGAACCCGTGCGAAGCATCCAGAGCGGAGCCTAGTCCTCGCCTAACGCGGCAGTGAACCCGTGTGAAGCATCTAGTGCAAAATTTCTGGTCACGTGGAATGCGGATAACGTCACTCTTTGACCCCGTGGAAAACGTCCAGAGCGGATCCTGGTCCTCGCAGAACACGACAGTGAACCCGTGCGAAGCATCCAGAGCGGAGCCTAGTCCTCGCCTAACGCGGCAGTGAACCCGTGTGAAGCATCTAGTGCAAAATTCCTGGTCACGTGGAACGCGGATAACGTCACTCTTTGACCCCGTGGAAAACGTCCAGAGCGGATCCTGGTCCTCGCAGAGCACGGCAGTGAACCCGTGTGAAGCATCCAGAGCGGAGCCTAGTCCTCGCCTAACACGGCAGTGAACCCGTGTGAAGCATCTAGTGTAAAATTCCTGGTTACGTGGAACGCGGATAACGTCACTCTTTGACCCCGTGGAAAACGTCCAGAGCGGATCCTGGTCCTCGCAGAACACGGCAGTGAACCCGTGCGAAGCATCCAGAGCGGAGCCTAGTCCTCGCCTAACGCGGCAGTGAACCCGTGTGAAGCATCTAGTGCAAAATTCCTGGTCACATGGAACGCGGATAACGTCACTCTTTGACCCCGTGGAAAACATCCAGAGCGGATCCTGGTCCTCCCAGAGCACGGCAGTGAACCCGTGTGAAGCATCCAGAGCGGAGCCTAGTCCTCGCCTAACGCGGCAGTGAAACCGTGTGAAGTATCTAGTGCAAAATTCCTGGTCACGTGGAACGCGGATAACGTCACTCTTTGACCCCGTGAAAAACGTCCAGAGCGGATCCTGGTCCTCGCAGAGCACGGCAGTGAACCCGTGCGAAGCATCCAGAGCGGAGCCTAGTCCTCGCCTAACACGGCAGTGAACCCGTGTGAAGCATCTAGAGCAAAATTCCTGGTCAAGTGGAACACGGACAACGTCACTCTTCGATCCCGTGGGAAACATCCAGAGCGGATCCTAGTCCTCACACCAACGTGGAGTGATCACCACCGCGACATTCGTCTCGATACAGCAGACGCGATACCAGCAAACGAAGCGAAGGCTAAATTCCTAGCTTCAGGGTCTTGACGGCAAGTCATATAAAGCCTGAAAGACAATCGGAGATCATCCTACACCAGCGCGGAGTGGTCACCACCTTGACGTTCGTTTCGATACAGCAGATGAAATGTCACCCAGCGTTCTTCCCCCAGCAGGATTCGGACGCGACAAAGCAAACGAAGCGAAGGCAAAATTCCTAGCTTCAACGTCTTGACGCAGATGAAATGTCACCCCAGCGTTCTTCTCCCAGCAGGATTCGGACGCGACAAAGCAAACGAAGTGAAGGCCAAATTCCTAGCTTCAACGTCTTGACGGTAAGTCATATAAAACCGGAAAGACATTCAGAGATCATCTCATACCAACATGGAGTGATCACCACCTCGACGTTCGTCTCGACACAGCAGACGCAACATCACCGAAAGGAGTCACGGCAAAATCCCTGGTTCCAAACCTCGACGGTTCACCAGCAACCTAGAGACAACCGCGACATTCGTCTCGATACAGAGGACGCAATGCCAGCAAACGAAGCGAAGGCCAAATTCCTAGCTTCAACGTCTTGATGGTAAGTCATATAAAACCGGAAAGACATTCAGAGATCATCTCATACCAACATGGAGTGATCACCACCTCGACGTTCGTCTCGACACAGCAGACGCAACATCACCGAAAGGAGTCACGGCGAAATCCCTGGTTCCAAACCTCGACGGTTCACCAGCAACCTAGAGACAACCGCGACATTCGTCTCGATACAGAGGACGCAATGCCAGCAAACGAAGCGAAGGCCAGATTCCTAGCTTCAGGGTCTTAACGGCAAGTCATATAAAGCCTGAAAGACCATCGGAGATCATCCCACATGGAGTGGTCACCACCTCGACGTTCGTCTCGATACAGCAGACGCAACATCACCAAAAGGAGCAACGGCAAAATCCCTAGTTCCAAACCTCGACGGTTCACCAACAACCTAGAGACAACCACGACATTCGTCTCGATACAGAGGACGCAATGCCAGCAAACGAAGCAAAGGCCAAATTCCTAGCTTCAGGGTCTTAACGGCAAGTCATATAAAGCCTGAAAGACTATCGGAGATCATCCCACACCAGCACGGAGTGGTTATGACTCATCGAGGCTCTCCAAAATGAGCCTAACCTCAAGTAAAAAGCGGCATGGCAAATTCCTAGCGCTTGCTCTTCCGACGGTCAAACTGCCAAGGAGGATTGCTTGAAGACGTCTTGTCCAGCCCCCGAAGGGATCAGAGACACGGCAGTCGCAGGGCTACTCGAACAGCACGATTGCCTATCGAGGAATACATCAGCTCATGCGACGGTACGACGGCCAAAACCCTAAGTACCACAGACCCTAACGGACTTCTGTCGTAAAGAGCAGAGGTTAACTGTGACGTTAGGATATTCTTGCGAGATCTGCTCGATTCGTTTCGACTCGTGAGGAAAATGATGTCTTTGCGAGAACTTCTCGATTCGTCTCGACTCGTGAGATAAAGCCTTAGGCAGTAGGGATTAAAAAACCTGTTTCCTAAGCACTGGGATCCTGCAAGTCGGCCCAAAATGGTCTCTTGCGTACTATCCACGGGTCTCACTCTCCGAAGTCGAATTTCGACAAGGAGGGGAACAACCGCTTACGGGTCCTCTCGACTCGTAAGAGGGAAAAATTCTCTCATAAGATCCTTACGACTTATAAGAGAAAACACACTTAGGAATCCTCACGACTCCTAAGGAGAAAATACACCTACGAGATCCTCTCGATCCGTAGGGAGAAAAGTCTTTATGAGACCCTCACGGCTCATAAAGTTGAAAAGTCTTAGGTGGCAGATCCTAACCCTGTCTCCTAAGCCATCACTGCCCTGCAAAGAGGTCAAGATGGACCATCTATGAGCCACACTCGCCAAAGCTACATGCCACTGAAATGGAAAAGCTACTCATGAGCATATAAACTACTTCACTCCAGAGTAAGATATAAAGAGATAGAAGGGTGCGGCTCATGGAGTTAAGGGTTTGGAACTATATCTCTTAAGAGTCGAGATTTGAGTCAATGATAAATGACGACGCTTGTGTCCGCTCGTTATCTTCTCAGATCAAGATTCTGAAAATAATATACCAACCCGAAACTGGTCATACGCTATGCATTACTTTGCACTACTTCACCCACGTAAATACTTACGTGGGCAAAGTAGTGGGGGGCATTTGTTCCCGCCAAAAATTTCTGCGCAAAAGAGCCCAAGGTATCAAATGGCGGCGATACGCTTAAGAAAATGGGAACCAGTATCTTCCGGGCTGTTTTTTGACAAACTCCCGAATGAGAAACAGATAAATTCTGATGGTATCGAAAGCGGCTCGAAAAACCCTTCGATTTGATATATTATGGGCCTCGTAATTCATCCGGGATCAAAAGTTATGAGGAATTACGTGTCCACACGTGATGGGCTTTTAAGAACCCGCTGGAGGAGTAAAAAGATACAATAAAAACTCAGAAAAGACCCCAATGGGGCATCACGTGCTCACACGTGACCATGGGTCACGTGCAGACACGTGATGGGCTTTTAAAGCCTCTAAAATAATGAATAGAATTTAATTCTAAAAGTCAGAAAATACCTCAACGAGGTATCACGTGCTTACACGTGACCAATGGTCACGTGTTGACACGTGATGGTTAAAACTGAAACATAAATAAGCGGCTGAGAAAGGAACCCAATTGGGGGTCACGTGCTCACACGTGACCAAAGGTCACGTGCCAGCACGTGACTGGCTTTAAAAGCATTATAATTTAATAGAATTAAATTCTAAAAGCTTCTGAATCTTTCCAAATGGAAAAGGGTCATGGGGAACCGTTGGATTAAAAATCCAAGGGTGATTAAAAATCACCAATTTATAGAAAACCCTTGGACAAGGAAAGATTTCCCTGAAAATCTCACCAGGATAACAAATAGAATATCTTTTGGATTTAAAATCCACGGTGAATAAAATTCACTGAATGATCTAAAGGCCCAGATTAATGATAAATATAAATCAAATCCCTCAACAATCAAATCAAATCTTCCAATGAGAAATTTGCTAAACAAATTAACTCTTTTCCTTCTTCTATAAATAGGAGCCAAGAAAAGAAGAGGGGGGATCTACTTTTTTGGAGAGAAAAACAGAGAGAGGAGAATTTAATTCTCAAGAGGGAAGAAAAGAAAGGAGAATTTAATTCTCAACAAAGAAAATCCTAGGTAAGAAAAGGGGAAAACGATAAACTTCAAACAGAGAATTTAATTCTCAAAATCCAAGAGTTTAACTCTTATACAAAAAAAAACTTAGTTCTTCTTCTGGTTGAAGATTTGCACAGAGCACATCTCCCCATAACTTGAGAATTTAATTCTCATCGGGTCGAGATCCTGCCATGCAGATCCTAAACTTAGAAGGGGGATTGAGTTTTGAGAATTAATTCTCCTAAAACAAAACTAGGGTTTAACCCTAATCAAGAATTTAATTCTTTTACATATCTGGGAATTTAATTCCTTTGAAAAGAAATCAGGGTTTTACCCTAAATAAGAATTCAATTCTTTCACGATAGGAATTTAATTCCTCCAAAATTATAATTAGGGTTTAACCCTACAAAGAATTCAATTCTTAAAAGATCTCTGTTCATGAAAAGAACTAGGGTCACGTGCCCCCACGTGACCCTTGAAAAGATCCCGTGCAAAGATCTTTGAAGCATCACCCCACGTGCTCCCACGTGACTCCCAGAACGCAGAAAGAAAAAGCAAAGGGAATGAAAGCTTTGGGCGCTCTCACGTGTTATCACGTGACCCCTCAGCAAATGCTTTAACGATTGGCGCACAGATCCCCATCACGTGCCAACACGTGATGCTCTAAAATAAAAATGAAAGTGTTTAACACTTAATGGCAAAACAAAAGAAAAGAAGCTTTGGGCGCTCTCACGTGTCCCCACGTGACCCCTCAGCGAGTGCTGTAATATTCGATGCATAAACCCCCATCACGTGCCAACACGTGATGCTCTAAAATAAAGATGAAAAGTGTTTAACACTTATTCGCAGATTTGAGGATAAAACAAAGGAGATCTGGCTTCACATTTAGGGCGCCCTCACGTGTCACCACGTGACCCCTAATGAGCATTCTAACAGACCAGAGCGGGGGCCTCCATCACGTGCTCACATGTGATGGCCGTCAGAATTAAAAGTGTTAAACACTGATCTGCAGAATAAAATAAGGGAAATCAGGGCGCTCTCACGTGTCTACACGTGACCCCTCTCTCCTTAGTGTTTAACACTAATCTGAAGACTTTGTTCCCAGTGTTTAACACTGATTTGCTTTAGTGTTTAACACTAATTTGAAATCTCTGATTACCAGTGTTTAACACTGATTTGCTTTAGTGTTTAACACTAATTTGAAAGCCCTGTTGCTAGTGTTTAACACTGGTTATCTTTTAGTGTTTAACACTAACTTGCTAATCTTATTCCCAGTGTTCAACACTGTTGGTCTTTAGTGTTTAACACTAGCTTTAGCCCAATTGGCTAAGTTTCTAGAGGCAAAGCCTCTCCTTCAATGAGCCAACAAAGGGCCAATATTTCAAACATAATTGGACTTAGCCCAAACTGGCCATAAGTCCTCAAATCGTCCTGAACTGAGCATATCTGCTCTTTCAACCAACTCATTGGTTCAAGGGTACATCTCGGAACTCCTCTGATATTTTTCGTTGTAATCCTTCAACGTCTTCAGAGAGGTAACGGGTCCCGACAACCACACATCAACACGGACTGTGGGGTCCTTAAACTCATGGACTTATGCGTCCTTAAACCAAGATACGGACTGTGGGGTCCTTAAACTCATGGACTTATGCGTCCTTAAACCAAGATACGGAATGTGGGGTCCTTAAACTCATGGACTTATGCGTCCTTAAACCAAGATACGGACTGTGGGGTCCTTAAACCCGCGGACTTATGCGTCCTTAAACTAACGGACTAATGCGTCCTTAAACACCACCCATATGGACTGTGGGGTCCTTAAACCCATGGACTTATGCGTCCTTAAACTACCTATGGACCGCAATGTCCTTAAACTACCAATGGACCACTACGTCCCTAAACTGGCGATGGACCACCACGTCCCCAAACTGGCGATGGACCACTATGTCCCTAAACTGGAACAATAGAGCCCCCAAATGCTCTTTTGTCGGATCTAAACTATCCCGTTAAGTCGATCTTAGTCCCAAACTGGACTAATGTATCCTTAACAACCGTTTAAGTTGATCTTAGCCTCAAATATGGCTAACGTATCCTTAAACGTTCAAACAGACTTTAGTCCCAAATTGGACTATAAATCCCCCAATCAACATTGGTTCAAGGGTACATCTCTGAACTCCTCTGATACCTGTCGTTGTAATCCTTCAACGTCGTCAGAGAGGTGAGGGGTCCCGACGACCATACATGCAATGGACCACTATGTCCCTAAACTGGAACAATAGAGCCCAAACGCTCTTTTGTCGGATCTAAACGATCCAGTTAAGTCGATCTTAGTCTCAAATCGGACTAACGTATCCTTAACAAACGTTTGAGTTGATCTTAGCCTCAAATATGGCTAACGTATCCTCAAACCAAAACCCCAAACCCAAATCTCAGAAAATACGGATTTGGACTAATCCACGTCCTACGGGCGACGACATAAATCAGTCTCCGTATACAATCCACGGGCAACCAAAAACATAATAAACACCCACGATACGAAGTGACCATCTGGAGAAGGAGAAAGTTGTTACCGCGATGCGGTAGCATAATTAACTGCAGGGGCTTGCGCCTGCAGGGAAGAGCGTCCCCACAATCAAAAACCCCTCAAGCGAGGGGGAATCTGACGAAGTCTGCTACATCGGCCGCATCCGTCTAAACCTCCGATACACGGTGCCATAAATCAACTTGGCATCTTCGGAGAGGTGGACGGATAGCACCAATTAGCATCTGTCCCGAATCTCAGGCAAGGCATTCCATGTCTTGGCCGCCATTCGGAGGGGAACACTAACCCTAGCAAGACTTTAATTTAGATTAATTTAGTTTAGTGATAGATCTAGTTTTTAGATTTAATCAATCCAAACAACATTTGGAATCAACTCGTGATAACACAAAAAAAGGAAATTACCCATCTTTGTGGATCGACCCGTACTCACCGGCTAGCTGCAAAGCGACGCCGTTTCTGATTGCGGTAAATACAAATTTTTGGAAAAATCAGATGCAGATGTTGCCGTCAAGATATGACTCTCCCTTTGACAAGGTCTGGCAGGGAAATGTGGTTCCCTTTTTGTTTATGCCCATGGATTGTATATAGGGGTTAGTATGGAATCACCTGTAGGGCGATCCGGGGAATGTGATTACGGCTTAAGAACAAGTTCAGATCTCTGTAGCTTAAGGCTTTTGAATCATATGGGCCGTGAGGGTCTCATAAGGGAATTCTCCTTACGGGTCGTTAGGATTTCGTAAGTGTATTTTCTCCTTAAGAATCGTGGGGATCCCTAAATGTGTTGCTCCTTTGTGAGTCGTAAGGATCTCACACAGGTATTTTCTCCTTACGAGATCGAGAGGACCCTGCAAGTGTCGTTCACCACATAGGGACGTCCCTCGTCGTTGGTGGGACTTGGCGAGGGAGACGTTTATTCGTGCCCGTGGATTGTATACAGGGGTCAATATTGAATCGCTTGTAGGGCAAAATTGGGATGTATGATGGCTTAAGAACAGGTTTAAATCCCTGTAGCTTAAGGCTTTTGAATCCTACGAGCCGTGAGGGTCTTATAGGGGAATTCTCCTTACAAGTCGTTAGGATTTCGTAAGTGTAACTTCTCCTTAGGAATCATGGGGATCCCTAAGTGTGTTGCCCCCTTGTGAGTCGTAAGGATTTCACGTAGGTATTTTCTCCCCATATGGTCGAGTGGACCTTGCAAGTGTCTTTTAACAAGACTGCGCCCTTTCGGGTTTTCATAAACTCGCCGGTAGCCCTACTGTTTTTACACACGGAGCCCTTTCGGGTTTTTATCCGTGCCCATTTCACTTGTGGACGTACCGTCTTTTTTTCTTTTTTTTCATTATTTTTTTTACGAGTCTGCGCCCTTTCGGGTTTTCACCAACTCGCCGGTAGCCCTACTGTTTTTACTCATGGAGCCCTTTCGGGTTTTCATCTATGCCCATTTCACTTGTGGACGTACCGTCTTTTTTTTCTTCTTCTTCTTTTTATTTTTAAATTTTTTTTATTATTTTTTTTGCCACGCCAGCCTGAGGATGCTACGGTTCGTAGTAGTTTTGAAGACGTTTCGGTCTGTCGCTAGTTTTAGGACGTTTCGGTCTATCGTTAGTTTAGGGACGTTTCGGTCCATCGCTAGTTTTAGGACATGGTGGTCCATCGTTAGTTTAGGGACGTTTCGGTCCATCGTTAGTTTAGGGACGTTTCGGTCCGTCGCTAGTTTTAGGATGCTGCGGTCCATCGTTGCCATTTTGGAGACAACGGTTTTGCTGGATACTACTCATAGAGTTTGGGCTTGGGAAGATAGCGAGCGGACATAGGTGTCGTCATCTATCGTTAACCCAGGTCGTGACTCGTCAGGCATAGTTTTTCTTGAGGAACCGGCCGTTTATTGGCCTGAAAGGTCTTTCTCCATGCATATCCATTAGTAGATAGGCCCCTCTTTGGTAGACTTTGTCTGTGATGTACGGGCCTTCATAGTTTGGCTCGAATTTCCTCCGTTTGGCACGATTGGGGATCATAGGTCTTTTTACGACTAGCACAAGTTCGCCTTGGCGGAATGTTCTCGGCCTAGTCAATCTTTCGTACGAGCGCGTCATCCTTGCTTTGTAAGCTTCCAGGTTGTGCTGCGCCATAAGCCGGGTTTTGTTAAGGGCGTCGAGCTCCTCCAGGCAAAGATGAGCATTCTCTTCGTCCGTTAGCTCATAATGAACTGCCACTTGTAGAGACGGTAGCTCTATCTCCAGGGGGAGTACTGCTTCAACGCCGAATACTAATGCGTACGGCGTTGTGTTTGTGGTCGTTTTGAACGTGGTCCGATACGCCCAGAGAGCTTTATGCAGTCTCTCGTGCCAATCTTTCCTGTTTCTGGACACCGTATTCTTTATGATCTTCGTCAAGGTCTTGTTGAAGGCCTCAGCTAGACTATTAGCTCAGGGATTGTAGACTGAAGAGTATCTCCAGTCTATGTTATGCTGTTGTGCGAAGCGGATGATCTTGTGACTTCTGTAGGCTGGCCCGTTATCGGAAATCATTCGTCGCGGAGTGCCGAACCGGTAAATGACATGTTTCTTGAAGAAATGGAGAATATTCTCCGTCTTCACTTCTCTTAGCGGTACTGCTTCTGCCCACTTAGAGAAGTAATCGGTTGTCGCCAATATGAACCGGTGTCCTCTGGACGCTGCTGGCTCGATGGGCCCAATTATGTCAGTTCCCCACATTTCGAATGGCTAGCTAGCCACCGTTGGGTGTAGCGGATTTGGATGCTGGTGGATGAAGTCCCCGTGAATTTGGCACGAGTGGCACTGCTTCGCATATTCGAGACAGTCTTGGATCATTGTGGGCCAATAGTAGTCCATCCTTTTGATCTTCAGCTTCATCTTTGGGCCGGCTTGATGAGATCCGCAGAGTCCGTCGTGAGTTTCTTGGATGACTCTGCTTGCTTCTTCTGGCCCCAGGCATCTTAGCCATAAAGAGTCGAATGATTTCTTATACAACGTGTCATTGACAAAGGCGAAAGACAGAGCTCGTTTTATGAGCTGATGTCTTGAGGACGCGTCTTCAGGTGTCCGACGATATTTGAAGTAGTCTATAAATACTTCTCTCCAATCCTTAGCCTTTTCTCAGTCCTCTACTTATAGGGTTGCTTGCTTGGTTGCTTCCTTTTCTTCGGATGACTCTGGAGATATTTCTGCCGGTGCGAGAACCCGACGGCTTTGCACAACGATCCTCACGTCATCGAGGTTTTTGTTAGCCAGTTCTTTGGTGAGTTTGGCTAACGCATCCGCTTTGCTTTCTTCCGCTCGCGGTATGCTTTCCAGGACGTACGAAAGGATTTGAGTCAGCAGCTGTTGTACTCTCTTGCCATACTTCACCAACTCTGGTTTGCATGTTTGGTAGTCGCCGTTTACTTAACTAACAACCAGTTGGGAGTCTCCGTATACGAGGAGGTCTTCGATTCCCCATATTGACATCTATCTCAAGACCTGCTATCAAAGCTTCATATTCGGCTTCATTGTTTGTCCTCGGCTCTGTTAAGGAAAAGGCATATGTTTTCCCAATCAGAGCAAAGCTCTGTTCAAATTCCAAGGCTGAAAATGAAGCGACGCTTCTGCTTCCCCCAATCAGAGCAAAGCTCTGTTTAGAAATTTAAGTCAAAAATTGAAGCAACGCTTCAGATCCTACACTCTGCGCTGCGCGCCGCGTGTTTAACACAGGCGCGCTGGAGCAGTTGCGCTGCGCGTTGCGCTGCTCGCCACGTGTCTTTGTCTTTCCTCTCGAGTATTCATCGAAGGAATTCGGCGTCAGTTTCTTGTTCATGACGCCGCTCGGACGACGATTCCGGGCTTTCTTTTGGCCCAGTGAGTGTGGCCATTGCTGTCATCATTTCTTGGAGCTTTTGTTGTTGTTGCTCTTGAGCCTTCATTATCGATCGGGTGAGTGGTCGATGACCCGTAGAAGCATGGCTTTCGTCTTTCCCGAAAGCCATATAGATAGTATGCACCACCATGCCCCCAGACTTCGGGCGTTTAGATTCAACGTCCTTGCGGTTCGTCACAGACACGGGGGCTTTCTCTGGCCTCCTTCTCTTGTGAGCGGTCGAAGTTGAGGGGACCGCTGCAACGGGCACCCAAATAGATGATATTTCCTACGGCATGACAGGGTGGTCCTTTTCCTGCCTAACTTTCATCTTCTTCGGTCGGCAGGAGTAGTCTTGGTCGATCACCGAGTTTTGGACTTGTCGCCAAACTTTGTAAATTTTGGAGGACAGCCGCTGAGGGGGCTGCTCCGGCTTCGCCTTTGTGATCTTTTCAACAGGCGGAG
Source organism: Agapanthus africanus (assembly GCA_030015575.1). Lineage (NCBI taxonomy): Eukaryota > Viridiplantae > Streptophyta > Magnoliopsida > Asparagales > Amaryllidaceae > Agapanthus > Agapanthus africanus. The sequence continues at coordinate 17,609,307 of JASDDO010000014.1, forward strand.
GAGACTTTTTAGCACGACAGTTGGCGAATTCCTGCGCACCCTGTTAAGTGGTTCAAAGCTGTTCCCAATTGGAACAGCAGCGTCGACTTCCACCATAGGAGCTGGCGAAGTTAGTCCAGAAGGAGAGCTTCCCCCAGCTTTCCTCACTCGGCACCAGTGACAACGTCGAGCATGCCTTGCAGACGGTATTGGTTCAGTTACGGGGGTGGCCTCATCATTCCCCCTATTTTGACGAAGTGCTGTTATTGGCGCTAGCCTTTTGAAGACTGACGTTCGCGGAAAAGAAACGTCTAATATGTCAAAGAAAGACCTCTGGGCGGGGGAAGCCTTGGTGACTTTGCCTGAAACGGGAGCCGGAGTGGACAGTCTAGCGAAGATCGATCCTTTAACAGGAGAAGCCTCTTTGGCGACTTCAGGAGCAGAAATGGCTATCCGCTTTGGGATAGCCGCTTCAGGTATCGCGGGCTTCTTCACGGGCCCATTAGAGTTCAAGCTCAGCCTGTCGAAGACTGATGCTGTAGGTTTGGAATTGGACGACCCATTGAAAGGGGCCGTGGTAGTGGTGAGCCGATCAAATACCGACTTCTTCTGAGCTTCTTGCGACAGTGCTGGGGCGTTAAAGCTCATTGGTGGGAGCATGGTCCTAAAGAAAAGCCCTGTGGTGGCTTGCGTCACCTGTTCCACGGGCATCTTGAAAAACGGAGGCCACGTGAGGCCCGTAGGTCACTCCTCCAGCAGGGACAGAGTGAGAGTTGTTGCAATTGTTGCAGTGAGTGCAGTTGAAAGCCATTGATCTTCTATTTTCTGCACGGAGCAAGATACCAAATCTTAGTATCTCTAATCCAAGGGCAACCATAGCAAATCATGATTCGTTCGCAAAACACGACATACGAAGTGTGGAGTGGAAAGAGGAAAAGGACCCACCGGGCGTGCCAGAATCTGTTTACCACTGGAAGACGTGAGACGAAACCGCGTAGGTCGTCTTGCCTGAGTCTGGGGGAAGATGCTATTTGGTTTTATCCGTCCACCTCTCTGAAAATGCCAAGTTGATTTATGACACCGTGAATCGGAAGTTTATACGGATGCGACCGATGTAGCAGACTTTGTCAGATTCCCCCTCATTTGAGGGTTTTTTTATTGTGGGGACGCTCTTCCCTGCAGGCGCAAGCCCCTGCAGTTAATTATGCTACCGCATAGCGGTAACAACTTTCTTCTTCTCCAGATGGTCACTTCGTGTCGTGGGTGTTTGTTTTGTTTTTGGTTGCCCGTGGATTGTTTACGGAGACTAATTTATGTTGTCGCCCATAGGGCGTGGATTAGTCCAAATCTGTATTATCTTAGATTTGGGTTTGGGTTGGGTTTAAGGATCGTTAATCTCATTTTAGATTAAGATCGACTTAAACATTTGTTGAGGATACGTTAGTCCAATTTTAGACTGAGATCTACTCAACAGGATTTGGGATCATTTAGATCCAAACGAAAGAGTATTTGGACTCTATCGTTTTAGTTTAGGGACATTGCGGTCCATAAGGTTAAGGACATCATGGTCCATGAGTTTAAGGACCTCACAGTCCAGGTTAAGGACATCATAGTCTATGAGTTTAAGGACCTCACAATCCAGTTTAAAGACATCAAAGTCTGTAGGGTTTGGTTTAGGGACATCACGGTCCATAAGGTTAAGGACATCATAGTCCATGCGTTTAAGGACCTCACAGTCCAGTTTAAAGACATCATAGTCTGTAAAGGTTAAGGATGTCATAGTCCATGAGTTTAAGGACCTCACAGTCTAGTTTAAAGACATTATAGTCTATGGGGGTTTGTTGGTTGTCGGGACCCGTCACCTCTCTGAAGACGTTGAAGAATTACAACGACACGTATCAGAGGAATGAAGAGATGTACCCTTGAACCAATTTTGGTAGGGAGATCTGTAGTCCAATTTGGGACTAAGATCAAGGATTTATGAGCACATGGGCTCAGTTAATCTGAATTGAGGACTTATGGCCAATTTGTGCTAACTCCACTCAGGTTTAAAATGTTTAACATTTGTTTTGGGCTGTTGAGCATTTGTTTGGGCTCAGTCCGTTTTCATTTAGCAATGCTGAGCATTGATTTGGGTTCTGACAATGTTTTTTTGTCTTTTGTGGAGCGCTGAGCACTTTTCATGGCAATGGGGATTTATTAAAAGAACTATTTATGTTCGCTTAGCGCACATGTGAGGAGCACGTGGCGCGCTTGGCGCCGAGCGCCAGAGTCAGAGCGCTGAAGCGCTTCCTGTGAGAGAGCGCACGCATGAGGAGCACGTGGTGCACTTGGCGCTGAGTGCCAGTCAATGAGCGCAGAGCGCTTCTTGTGAAATAGCACACACGTGAGGAGCACGTGGTGCGCTTAGCGCTGTGCGCCAGTTAATGAGCGCAGAGCGCTTCTTTAAATTTGGAGCGCTAAGACTCTGCAGCGCTGTGCGCTAAATTTGGAGCGCTGAGGCGCTTTCTTTTAATTAGAACGCTAAGGCTCTTTTAAGAAGCTCTTGTAAGTCCATGTCACGCACCCCACGAGCTTGCCGGGAGGCGGAATATATGAAAAACAATTATCAAAGTTTCGTAACATGGACTTGAGCACACGTATCGTGTCTAAACCATTACTAGCAAACTACGAAAGGTTTAACTACTCGGATTCGAAATTATACCTCATGTAACTTGTCCTTCGGGTCTTCATCGCTGTCCTCCACTCCTCGTAGGCTCTTTGAAACGTCGGCACCTCAACGGCCTCCTCGAGTCAAAGATGATCCACCCGAGAGCTCCTACTCCAATCTTGACCTCTAACTTGAGGTAACTAGGTTACTCAAAGTGCTAATCTAAGCAACCTAGGGGATATAGAGTTGGATTATGGATGTATTAGTCTTGCTAACCCTTGATCTCAACACATGAGAGGTTAGGGTTAGGGTTTGAAAAGAGAGAGCTTGAGGAGAGAGAAGGTGAGAATGAGAATCCTTTTGGATAAATGATATCATTTGTGTATATATGAAACATATCATATTATTAAATGAATAACAAATAAAGATATATCATCAAGTTCTCCATTTTCAGGATCATCCCAATAGATCGCCACTTCTCCCATATAAAACTTGACCCTTCCCATCTGCTTCATGTGTTTCAACCATCCGTGTCCACACGTCCTCCTTACGGTAGTGTCTTTATATCTTTAAGATGAATATCATAATTGCCAGTTCTAGATCGAGATAGGATAGTTGTGTTCATGAGTCTTTAGTTATCTAGACGCATATGCAACTATATCGTCGTGGTGATACCTCGCACCACCAAGTCCCTTCCCCGAAAACATCATAGTAGATGTTAAAACTTCCAGGTCTATTGAGTATGGAAAGGATGGGTGCAATAGTTACGATCTACCCTTCTTAGAAAAATTTTATATTTGAAATTTTCAAAGGAGTAGCCACTACTGGGCACGGAAATCAGTAACACTGTCAGGAGTCCTTTTTGTTACACGTGTCGCTCCCGAGAGTTGGTGCATCGCTTGATGCAAGGAAAAGTCTATGGATGGTCTAGATATAAAGAATCGGAATGTGTAAAATCAGCGGTCGCTTCCGGATATATAGAAAAGTTTGGAAGTTGAAAGAAGGTTATAGGTATTTCTAAACTAATGAAAATGGTATAAGTGAATTGGTGGAAAACTTGAGAGATACAAACATAAAGACAACTTGTTGAAACTACGGAAACTAGAAAAATTATGGTGAGTCTAACTAAGATTTGCATCGAAGGATAAACAAGTATGGTATCGAAAAGGAAAACTGAAAGAGAAAAGAATACCTCGGCTATCTTGTCCTGTGGCATCAGCCTTCTCGGCCGTCATGGTGAAGGTCTGGCGTTTGGGTCCATTCCGCTGGGCTTGCTGAATAACACGCTCCTGTGATAGCAAGGGTGGTCCCTTTGGTGATGCCCCTTGACTGGTTGGTTTAGTGGCCGAAAGTGGCCAGTTCCCTTATTGTGGTGCCCCGTAGTTAGTCGGCTTGTTGACGGGGCCTAACTGTCTCTCTCTCTAAGGACAGTCCCCAATAGCATGATCCGGAGACCCGCAGACTATGCAAAGTTTGTTCAAAATACGGCAGTCTCTCGTGTAGTGTCCGGTTCTATCACAATGGTTGCATATAACGGCTAGTTTTCTTGAGACGGTTGGCCCTACTGGCCTCTTGAATTGCTGCCCTCCATTGAATTTGGAAGACGATTCTCCAGAAAATTGGCTTGTCGATCTCTTAATGCCTGACGAATGGTCATTCTTCCTTATACGTTTCTGTAGATCTTCAAAGTTTCGTGCCGCCTCTAAAATTTCATCATAAGTTGATAAGATAGCAGAAGACATGGAGGACAGCGTCTTCAGATTCAACCCTTGTCGGAATCTTTTAGCATATAGTTCCGGGGTTGCCACCAGGTGATGCGCGAACCGACTTAATCTCGCGAACTCCGAAGCGTACTCGTCCACCGACTTATCCCATATGCTCCCTTGTTGGAACTGTATAAACTCTCTTTCCATCTTTAATTGTGCTACGACTGGGAAGTATTGAGTATCGAAACGTTGTTTGAACGTTTCCCAGTCGATGGGCTCTTTCAGTCTACTTTCCTTGGCCTCCCACCATATTCTGGTATTATCCGTGAGTTGTAGTTTGGTAATGTTCATTCACGCGTCCTTCGGAATTTGGGCGGCATCGAGATCGTTGACTGTTCCCTTGAGCCATTCCTCAGCTTCTAAGGGAGCTTCCTTCCCCGAAAAAGTCTTAAGGTGAAGTGATCTGAACTGCTTCACTCCCGCCGAATCTTGAGGAACTGAGGCTAGTGCCTTTCTTAAAATCTCTGCATGTTGCTGCCTACTTTCTCGCAGCTCTTGATGAAGGGCAGTTGTCTGCTGCCGCTCTTTCTCCAGTAGTCCTTGCATCATTTGTAGCATAGCTACTTGTTGAGCAGCGGCTTCATTGACTCCATTTCCTCTTCGGTTGCAGTTATGGTGTCGTCCAGCCATGGTACTCTGAATCAGATGAGATTAGGTTACAAATAGACTGAGGGATGAGACAAGGTAATAACTTGCATGAAAAAACAACAATTAATGCAAGAGGAAAACTAATAAGAAGAAGAGCAAGAGATACAAGAGGGATTTATTTTGCTCGAAACTAAGATTTTATTATCTAACTTCAATTAGGAGAGTACAACTGAAAAGTAAGGATATGCCCCTACTGCTCTACATCATTTTATTCGGCCAAAAGAAAAAGGAAAAGTCTTATTAATTTCGATTATGGGAGTTCAACAAGTTGCGATAGGCTCTCGCACTAAGAAAGGTACGGCCATTCCCATATTTTCTTGCAGGGAGAACTGCCTGAGTTTCTTCGGCCTCGAGTTCCTCCTCACTTGAAGCTTCGCCCTTCGACTCATTCTCAGCAGAAGCTTTGTTCTTTGATTTCCCCTTTATAGGGTCTTCGTCTTCTGCAGGAGCCTCCCCATCAGGATTATATTCTATATGATTCTCTTCCGTCGCAGGAGCCTCTTTTTCTGGCCCCTCCTCTATATGCTCCTCTTCCGTAGGATCTTCTTCTTCATCTTTAGAGTCATTGGCCATCATAAGCTCCAGAGTTGCAGTATAGACTTCTTCGTCTTCTGAGCCACTGTCGGAAATAACCACCTGAGAGTCTACGATTTCGTCGTCTGAATACCCAAATATAGCTTCAAAAATAATATCTGACATATCATCCTCGTCGGAAAGATTTGCCATGACCTAAAAGGAAGGCCATGGTCAGTATACAGAATGTCAAGGAAAAGGACAAGGAACATGGGAAAAGTTTGAAATCGATATAGAGAGATGAGATTCATAAATATAATAAGTCAGTTAACGGTTTCATTTTAGTACATCGAGGACCTGCATGGGCCACCACTAAAACCTGTCACATCTCGCTTCCCAAAAGAAGGTGAAGGGTGACGTGGCATGGTCCGCAACCTAACTGTATTGAAGGTGGTCTATTCAATACAGTTACATTGCGGACCATGCAGAAAAAGAGTAGTAGGGGAATGTCTTTACTTTTCAGTTGTACTCTCCTTATTGAAGTTGGATAATAAAATCTTAGTTTCGAGCGAAAATCTCTCTTGTATCTCTTGCTCTTCTTCTTATTAGCTTTCCTCTGACATTAATTATTGTTCTTTCATGCAAGTTATTATCTCGTCTCCCCCCTCAGTCTGTTTATAACCTAACCTATTCTGATTCAGATCATCATGGCCGGATGACACCCTAGCCGAAACAGAAGAGGAAATGGAGTCAATGAAGCCGCTGCTCAACAACCGGCTATGCTACAAATGATGCAAGGACTAATAGAGCAGCAGCAGACAGCTGCCCTTCATCAAGAGCTGTGAGAAAGCAGGCAGCAACAAGCGGAAGTCTTAAGGAAAGCACTAGCCCCCGTTCCTCAAAGTGCAGCAGGAGTGAAACAATTTAGATCACTTCACCCTAAAACCTTTTCAGGAAAAGAAACTCCTTTAGAAGCTGAAGAATAGCTCAAAGGAACGGTCGATGATCTCAGTGCCGCTCAAATTCCGAAGGATGCATGGGTAAATATCTCTAAACTACAATTTATGGATAATGCCAAAATACGGTGGGAGGCATGATCGAGTAGTAGGAGAATCCGAGTTCCGCATCTTCTTGCCTAATCAAACTACCCATCCCCGTTATTCGGTGTAAAGGTTTTGACGAATTAGAGTTAGTGCGTATACATCTAGGCATGGAATTTCCATATTGTATGTCATCCACATATTGGATCATTCGCTCCCAAGTAGGGTTGGTATTCGCCCGAATATCGGGTTAGTAGCTATCCACACATTGGATCATTCACCCCCAAAGTAGGGTTAGTATTCGCCCGAATATCGGGCTAGTAGTTGTCCACATATTGGACTGTTCATCCTGTTTACAGAGATCCTCATATATAAGTATTCCATACCTAGATCCGCGCATTCTAACCCTAACCGTATCATGTGTCATGTATGTCATAAACTTGTAATCAAACAGTTGATCTCATTTAATATGGCCTTCCATAACCACACGTTTTATCTTGTTATCTTTTTAAGTTTGTAAGGTGCTTCATATCATTTTATAGAATGCTTAGTTAATAAAGAAGGATAACGTTTAATGATATTTACTGTTTATAAGAAAACCATGATATTTGGAATATTTATCATTTGAAACCCATAGTATTTTACTGAGAAAATATCCTTTTAATAAAAGGTTAGGGTATTTATTTGAAAATTATCTTTTAATAAAGTTTTAGATATTCTTTTGAAAAATATCATTTACAAGGGTTATAGTCTTTATTGAAAATAGCCTTTTAGTAAATGCCCAAGTATTTAGATGAAATTATAACTTCTTTTTTTTGGGATGGATTAAGGCATTTTATTGTAATTAATAATTTTTATAAACTTATGGTGTTTTAAATTTGAGGTAACATTTTAGAAATACGTCCGCGTTGACAACCGCTGCACATGGGCGGCAGGATTTGTGTCCTTTTCAGGGAAGATTGTCTAGTAACCACGGGGTGATTCAGGTAAAACATTCCCCTATTAGGGTATCTTATTAAACTTTAATTAATATGCTAAGAAAAATTAATATAAAAATATCATCTTGAGTGAAAGGGGCTGTTTCCTGATTTAAAATCAGAAAAGCTTATGGAAAAAGCTTCAGAAGAGGGTCACGTGCTTACACGTGACCAGCAGCGTGACATCTAAAAGCATCAGCAATGTTTCCTGATTTAGAATCAGAAAAGCTTATGGAAAAAAGCTTCAGAGAAGGGTCACGTGCTTACACGTGACCAGCAATCACGTGTGGGCACGTGACACCTAAAAGTATCGTCAAGGCAAATTCAGTTTCCCAACTACATCAAAGAAAGGGGCTTCAGAAAGGGTCACGTGCTCCCACGTGACCTGGGTCACGTGTTGGCACGTGACATATAAAAGCAGCGGCAAAGACAAAACGGTTCCCAGATCAAATCAAGAAAAAGGCTTCAGGAGAGGTCACGTGCTCCCACGTGACCAGGGTCACGTGTTGGCACGTGACACTCAAAACATCAGACTCATTCTCCGGTTAAATCGAGAAGAAGGCTCCATGCCAGGGTCACGTGCTCACACGTGACCAGTTGTCACGTGGTGGCACGTGACAGCTAAACAGAGAACAGAACGCAAAGCGCAAAAAGAAAGAAGAAAGCTCGTTCCCAGGGGGTCACGTGCCCACACGTGACCAAGGGTCACGTGGCCGCATGTGACCGACTTCAAAGTCCATTTGTTAACAGAATTAAATTCTGAGAAAAGAACTCTCAAATCTTTCCAAAAGCAACCGATTGAATTAAAGATTTAGAGGTGATTAAATATCATCTATCTATGGGAAAATCTCGAATTTGGAAAGATCTCCCCTTTAAATCTAACAGAAATAACAAAGGAGAATCCCTGGACTTGAAATCCAATGGTGAATAAAATTCACCTAATAATCCAAAGATCCAAAACGAATGATGGATGCAAATCAAATCTCCCAATGAAAGATTCACAGAAACTAATTGACTTGGCTGCTTCTCCTATAAATAGGAGCCAAGAGACACAAAAAAAGGGAGATATATGTGCAGAGGGAAGAAAAGGGAGAGAGCCTTGATACTTTGAGGAATTTGGATCTTCTGCAAAAGAAAACCCTAGGTAAGAAATGGAAGGCTTCTTGAAAGAAAAGAGAATTTAATTCTCAACAGAGTTTAACTCTGATATAAAACAGAAGAACATATTTCTTCTCTCTTTGATAGAGGATCTGTAAAGTGCACATCTCCCCTTGAAGTTGAGAATTTAATTCTCAATGGGTTGAGATCCTGCCATGCAGATCCAAAACATAGAGAGGGAATGGAAGCATAAGAATTTAATTCTCACAGAACTATAGGAATTTAATTCCTTTAAAATAAAATTAGGGCTTGACCCTGTGTTAGGGGAATTTAATTCCTTCAGAACAAAAAGAAACAGGGTTTAACCCTAATTAAGAACTTAGTTCTGTTGAAACAACGGGAATTTAATTCCCTTAATCATAATTCTTTAACAGAGAATGAGAGTTTGATTCCTTAAAAGCTTTTATTAGGGTTTAACCCTATTCAGTTCTCCTACAGAAAATTCAGAGTCCAACTTTATTCCAGAATATAAATCTTCAAAAGGAAGTAGGAATTTAATTCCTCTGGAATTTAAAGCTTTTATTAGGGTTTTAACCCTACGAGGAATTTAATTCCTGAAAAAGATTAACAGATCTTCTAAACAACATACATAGAGGCAGGGTCACGTGTCACCACGTGACCCCCCCAAAAGATCTACAGAAAGCCCTCTGGAGGCAGTGCCTCACGTGACTCACGTGACCCTTGACAGAAGCTTTAACACACAAGCGCTTGAATCCCCGTCACGTGATAGCACGTGATGCTCTAAAAGATGCATAGTCTCAGAAGAACAAGTGAAGGGAGGGCGCTCTCACGTGTTGCCACGTGACCCCTCTTGCCTTAGTGTTTAAACACTAAAACGGAACCCCTGAATTCAGTGATAAAACATTGTTTGGCCTTAGTGCAACACTAAGCACAGAACTATATTTGCAGTGTTCAACACTGATTACCGTAGTGTTCAACACTAGTTTGGGACTCCTGTTGACAGTGTTTAACACTGGTCTGTTTTAGTGTTCAACACTAATCTGAAAGCCTGGTTGCTGGTGTTTAACACCAACTATCTTTTAGTGTTGAAACACTAACTTATCAATCTTATTCCCAGTGTTCAACACTGATTCGTCTTTAGTGTTTAACACTAGACACTGGCCCAATTGGCCGAATGGATAGAGGCAAAGCCTCTCCTTCAAGGGACCAACAGGAAGCCAATATTCCAGACATGATTGGACTTAGCCCAAGATGGCCATAAGTCCTCAATTCGTAATTAACTGGGCTAATGGGCTCATAACATAATTAATTGGTCTTGATCCCAAATTGGGCCAAAGACTATTTAATCCACTCCGGTTCCAGGGTACATCTCTTCACTCCTTTGATACTTGGCGTTGTAATCCCTCAACGTCTTCAAAGAGGTGACGGGTCCCGATGACCACGCATTGATGTGGACTGTGGGGTCCTTAAACCCATGGACTACGACGTCCTTAACCTCGACCGAGATGTATTAAAACTAACAATGGACTGTGGGGTCCTTAAACCCATGGACTACGACGTCCTTAACCTCGACCTAGATGTCTTAAAACTAACAATGGACTGTGGGGTCCTTAAACCCATGGACTACGACGTCCTTAACCTTGACCGAGATGTCTTAAAACTAACCATGGACCGCAATGTCCTTAAACTACCCATGGACCGCAATGTCCTTAAACTAGCAATGGTCCACCACGTCCCTAAACTGGAACAATAGAGCCCCGCATGCTCTTTTGTTGGATCTAAACGGTCCCGTTTAAGTTGATCTTAGCCTCAAATACGGCTAACGTATCCTTAAACCTTCAAACAGACTGGACTATGAATCCCTCCAATCAACTTCGGTTCAAGGGTACATCTCGGAACTCCTTTGACACCCGTCGTTGTAATCCTTCAACGTCGTCAGAGAGGTAACGGGTCCTGAAGGCCATACATACGATGGACCACTATGTCCCTAAGCTGGAACAATGGAGCCTAAATGCTCTTTTGTCGGATCTAAACGATCCCGTTAAGTTGATCTTAGTCTCAGGCCAGATTAACGTATCCTTGACAAACGTTTAAGTTGATCTTGACCTCATGTATGGCTGACGTATCCTCAAACCAAACCCCCAAACCCAAATCTAAGATAATACGGATTTGGACTAGTCCACGCCCTACGGGTGACAACATAACTCGGTCTCCGTAAACAATCCACGGGCAACAAAACAAAAAATGAACACACACGACACGAAGTGACCATCTGGAGAAGGAGAAAGTTGTTACCGCGATGCGGTAGCGTAATTAACTGCAGGGGCTTGCGCCTGCAGGGAAGAGCGTCCCCACAATCAAAAACCCCCTCAAACGAGGGGGAATCTGACGAAGTTTGCTACATCGGCCGCATCCGTTTAAACCTTCGATACATGGTGCCATAAATCAACTTGGCATCTTCGGAGAGGTGGACGGATAGCACCAATTAGCATCTGCCCCGAATTTCAGGCAAGACGTCCCGTCTTGCGCGTCTTTCGGAGGGGAACAGATTCTGGCACGCCCGGTAGGACCTTTTCCTCTTTCCACTCCACACTTTGTGTGTCGTGATTCGCGAACCAATCGCGGTTCACTAATGGTTGCCTTTGGGTTTCAAGATACTAAGAATTGGCGTCTTGCTTATTGCAGAAGGCAAAGGAACGATGGCTTCTACTTCTGCGAAATTCTCCAACTGCTCAGACTGCAATTGCGACCAACGCTTTGCCTCGCCAGGAGGTATAGCCTACGGACCCCAAGCTGCTTCGTTATTCACAATGCCGGTGGACCAGGTGACTCAGGCCACTACCAGATTGTTCTTTGGGACTATACTCCCACCAACAAGTTTCGCGGCGCCGGTGCTGACAAAGGAAGCTCCTAAAAAGTCGGTCTTTGATCGTCTTACCCCCGCCGCGGCTCCTCTCAACGGGTCGCCCAACATCAGCACCTCGGTCTTCTCTAGATTGGGCCAGAAATCCTGTGGACCCATCATGGGGCCTACAATCCCAGAGAAGGCTGCTTCTAAGAAAGTGGCCGCTCTTACTCCCGAAATCACCAGGGCGGCTTCTCCGGCCAAAAAGTCGGTCTTTACAAGATTGACGGCTTCAGCTCCCGCTCTTGCTACCCAAAGGACATCGGTCATTGACAGGCTAACACCAGCAGCGACCCCCCACCTACACAGGGGGCAAGACGAAGCCATTCTTACCGCTGAACCAACGTCGTCCGCTCGACACGCTCGACGTCGCCAGTGGCACCGGGTAAGGAAGGCTGGGGGCAACTCCCCCTCCAGGTTAACTCCATCAGCCCCGATGGCAGAAGTTAATGCTGCTGTTCCAACTGGGAACAGCTTCGAGATGCTAAATAAGGTGCGAAGGAATTCTCCTACTGCAGTGCTAAAGAGGTCTCCTCCCCCATTAAAAAAGGTTGTGGAAATAAAATCAGAACAGCCCCGATCCCCTCAACGGCTGTCATCCAAAATCTATAAGGTTTGGCGGCAGGCCCAAGACTCGATCATCGATCCAAACTTCTCCCGCCAGCACAAGAAGCTGAAAATCCAACCGGAAGCTGGTCACCAGGCTAAACCCCGAAAGGCTGTCTGGACGCCCACCTCAACGGCCCCCTCAACCTCCACTGCTCATAAAAGGAGGAAGCCAGAGAAGATCCCCCAGCCTGCAACGACAGCTAAAAGCACTGAGCCCAGACGCCCTAAGTCTGGGGGCATGATGGTCCACACCGTATACATGGCGTCAGGAAAAGAAGACAGCCGTGCGTCCACAGGTCATAGACCGCTTACACGGTCGGTGACCAAAGCTCAGGAGCAACAGCAAAAGCTCCAGGAAATGATGAATGCTATGGCCGCACTTACCGGGCCAAAAGAAAACCCAGAAACGTCCTCAGACGCATGCCAAGAGGAAGAAACCGACGCTGAATTCCTTCGCCGGATACTGGAGAAAAAGGACAAAGAGGCTGCTGAACAAGCAGCCAACATACAGCGTATGGGCCTTCTCTTCCAAGATATGATAGGAATGATGATCCAGCAGGACCTACCCGCCGAGGATCCCCCAATCGTTCTTGAAGACGACCGAGGAGAAACGTCAAATCCACCACCGGCCCTCTCAATGGCCAAGGAGGAGGCAATCTCTAAGGCTGATTTGGTTGACTATATAGCCCAGCAGATCCGGGTTCATCATGCGGCTGAGGCAGCTGGTCAAGTCGTAAAGACGGGCCGGCCGTATCCAAGCTGGTACGACCAAATCAAATACCCGCCAGGCTATACGATACCAAAATTCCACGTGTATAAGGGGACCAGCAATCCCTATCAACATGTTGCCCAGTTCCGGGCCCTCTACGGTAACACCGGCGGTGATGATAAACTGTTGCTTCGCCAGTTCGTGGGCAGCTTATCAGAAACAGCGTTCGAATGGTATTCGGAACTCCCGAACGATTCTATCAAGACGTTCGCTGAAATGGAGTTGTTATTCACTCAGCGATTCGCAAGTGCCAGAGAACGCACTCTAATAACAGCACTGATTAACGCCAGGGTAAAACCAGGCGAAACCTGGGTCCAGTATGCTATACGCTGGCGGAATTTGTGGTCGAGATGCGAACAACGCATTGAGGAGGCACCCGCAGTGGGCATGTTCGTGGGAACCCTAGACCCCCACGCAACTATCTCCCAGTTTATGATGTTCTTTAAGCCAACCACATTCCAAGCTTTAATCGACAAGTTGGCTCAGATGGACCAGATGGGTCATAGACCACCTCCCCCAAAGTCGGAACCTCGGAATGACAAGGGTAAAGGAAGGGCAACCTTCGTCGCGAATTCCCAACAGCAACCTAACGCCCCGAAACCGGCAGATCAACTGGAAGAAAGACGTCGGTATTATAATGAGAAGATGAAGCGTCCCTACTCGTTCCCACGAGACAAGACGAAATGGTTATTCGAGCTGGCAGTACGTAACAGACTTATAAACCTACCAAATCCAAGGCGACCGCCACAACCCACTGAGGCGAATAACCCTAACTATTGCCCTTACCATCAAACGGTAAGTCATCCGATTGAAGATTGCTTCGTCTTCAAAGGATGGATTGAAGATTAGTACCTCCAGGGGAAGTTTATACTATCCGAAAAGTGGAAGGTGAACCCACCACAGCCGCATACTCCTAAGAAAGCAGATACACCGGGGGCAACCTGTCCTTTATTGAAGAAGCTCCATGGGAGGTCGTGCTATCAACTAAAACCAAAAGAATGCTGAGAGACCTTCATGCGTGCCCTGCGATCGAATGGAAGGACCCTCTTGAACCTCAAATTATCAAAGGGATGTTGAAGCCCCGCCCAACTACGAAGACTCGCGATAATGGCCCAAATACTCACGCCCAACCGTCAAAATCTTCGAAGAAAAAGAAAAAGAAATCCAAAAAGCCCGTGAAGCTTGGAGACGAGCACACGAACTTGCAGAACCAAATCGACGCACTGGAAGAGTACAATCGAAAGGCGCGGACTCCTGTCACACTGCAAGAGTTCCTCAACCACATCTTTCAAGAGGGAGACGATGGAGAGAGCTCGTCGGATGAATCCGAAGGATATGTGGCGAGTTGTAACATAATCTCCCACTCGTTTACCGATAATGGGAAAACTCCTGGCACTAAGAAACTGGAGACGGAGCCTAAACCAGAGCGTGTGTGGCCAACAAATGAAATGATCAATGCCTTTCTAGACGAGATTCGTCTAAAGAGTAAAGCGGATCAGGAGCGTGAGATGGCAGCGTCAGAAGGAACCAAATGCGGGCGACTGAACGAAAGAGTTGAACTACCCCTGCCAGATCGAAAGGCATCCGGGGCAAACAAGAAGATATTCAAGACGAGGAAAAGGTTTGCCAAAGCCATGTCAATGGGAATGAAGCTACCACTCTCGGAAGGAAACACACACGATGGGGTGGAGAGGCACCCCGATTATTGCGCATATCATCGGAAAATTTCACATCCCCCGGAGGAGTGCGACGCCTTTAAGATATGGTGGCAAGGATATGTTGCTCGTCGGCAACATTTTAAGCGCATGAAACGCAAAATCCGTCGGGAACGAAGAAGTACTGTCGATGGGCACAGCAGAACTACTGGTAACTGTTACATGGTTAACGCCGGGGGGTCACAAGTTCTCACCTTTGGGAGTGACTCTGATGAAGAAATGGCTCTGGGCCCTCTCTTTAAAGAATCCGTTTTAGGGAAAGAGGAGAGATCGGAGACCTGTGAGAACATTCAGCTACGCAATCGCACACTCCCAGAAAAGAATCTCGGGCCCGCGAGTAGAAAAGATAAGGGAAAGGAAAAGGTCACTGAGTATATCACTTTAGATGACCAGGTCATGAAAGAACTGGCTACCAAAGACCCTCCCAGGAAGGGTAAGGTGGACTACAATATCCTAGCGCACCTAAGAAAGCTACCTTCTCAGCTTAGCATTCTCGATGCCCTCCTGTTACCAAAAGAAGCGCGAGACTCACTAATTAAGGCGTTACAGGAACCTGAGCAGTTCCAAGCCTTCCTCGCCACTGAAAGGATGAAGGATGAACTGGAGGAGGTGCATACGGCCGACATCACTTTCGGTGACGAAGACCTCCTTCTCGGGACGTGCGACCACGAACGTCCCCTATATGTCTCTGGATACTGCCATGATATCAAGATAGGCAAGATCCTGGTGGATAATGGATCCTCCGTCAATCTCCTCAATGTTCGGGTGTTGAAGGAAATCTGCATGAGTGTGCAACACCTCGCTCTTGACAAGATTACTATCTCCGGTTTCGATTCATAATCGTCACGGACTCTCGGATCTGTGATACTAACATTATGCTTTGGACTTCTCGTCACAGACATCAAATTCCATGTCATTGACGCCAAGACCTACTACAACGCCTTGCTCGGTCGTCCTTGGCTACACGAGTACAACATCATCACTTCTACGCAACATCAGTGTATGAAGTACTTTAAGGATGGTTTCGAGTATACCGTAACTGGTGAGTTAAACCCATTTTCCGTGAACGAAGTCCGCAAATACGAAGATGCGAAGTACTTTTTGCCAGATTTCGAGGATACAGAAAGGTGTCGCAACCCGGAGAACAAAACCGCCGCCACCATCCCTATTTTCGGGAGCGATACCGAAGAAGAAGAAGAGATAGTTTATGCCGGGCCATCTCAACACAACAACCTAGGGATGTCCGCCCCCATGTTGGTCTTCGGAAGTGATTCAAAAGATGAAGTTAATGCCGTGTTCTCCAATCGGCTGTCGGTACAAGCACCCCGTGGCGATGACCATAGTTTGCAAATCACCATGGTACCGCGAGAACACTACAAGGATCTCGACACACTTCAAGCTCATAATGTGCAGGACCTGCGAACATTTTACGTCCCTCCCAGGCAAAGGGGTGAGAAGGTGATCCTATTCTACCGATCCTCAGAGTCGAAAGTAGAGAAAGAGATCTGGCATGGCGCGGATGCTCCACTCAACAGGCTCCAACCCATCCGTCTGCCCAGATATTATACAAATGGATTAAAGAAGCTATTGAAGCGCCAAGGAGTACCCTTAAAACAGACTGTTCGGCAGGCTCGGTTCTACAACAAGATTTGGGATGTCCCTGGGACTCAACACAAATTGCCCGACGGGAAAATGGAAACACTTGGGCTTGGATACGCGAGAACCGGAAAACGGGGATGGGCCCACAGCAGCTACGCTATATATACCTTTGATGAAGAAGAGGACGCCCTGTCAAGAGATGCCAACCCCTCATCAAAACTAGACCCCGCGATTGAAGCGCCGAGTCCGTCGTTTGAAGAACGAATGGACAAGCCTATCAGGAAAGTGGGTCAGAAAGCTCGGGAAGACCACAACCGCGAAATGGCCATCTACGAGAAGGCCAGGACACAACGCCTATTTCAATAGGCTGCAAAAGACAAAGATGTTCGTCTTTGTCAACCCGTTGTACGAAAGGCCCGATGCGGAGACGAAAATAAATCAAGAAGCGGAAAGAGGAGCCGACAACAACGACGTAGGATTAGAGGGTTACGTGATCGGGTATTGCACGGCTCGGATTTGTCCCTCATGAAGAAGATGAGTCGAGCGTACTCCTTCCCCCGAGAAAAGACGGAGAGGTTACTCAAGCTCGCTTTAAAACATCAAATGATCATGCTTCCAGAACCTAAACACCCTGAGCAAGTTAACAAGACTTCTCATCCGAGCTATTGCTCTTATCACCGAGCCATAGGACACCCTATCGAAGACTGCTTCACCTTCAAGAACTGGGTTGAGGACCAGTACCAACAGGGCAGATTTGCTTTATCCAACAGATGGAGGGTAACGCCGCCACAAAAGCACGAACCCAAGGCCGCAAGAGCAGAACAGGATCCACCTCAGTCCTGGGAGCGGATTCGCACCTGTTATACGATTACGATATTAAAAGAAGAGCTCGAGAACATGGATGACCTTCCCCGGTGCTTTGAGAACAGCGATGATGAGGTGATCTCAGAATTTCCGCCAGCTCCGAAAGAACTGGAAGATGGTATACATACTACTGCATATAACCTCAAGAAGATTGAGTTGGGATCGGCAGATGACCCGCGACCGACATTTGTCAGCGAGCTGCTATCTGAAGAAAGGGTGGCTGCGTTAAAGAACGTGCTTCTACGACATAAAGACTGCTTCGCGTGGAACTACTCCGAGATGCCAGGATTAGATCCGGAGATCACTGTGCATAAATTAGCAATATCCCTAGATATCAAGCCAGTCAAGCAGGCGCCAAGAAGGATGCGACTCGAGCTTGAAATGAGCATCAACACCGAAGTCAAGAAGCTGATCGATTCTGGATTTATCCAAGAAGTCCAGTATCCCGACTGGATCGCCAATATCGTCCCGGTAATGAAGAAAAATGGGACGGTACGCATATGCGTGGATTTCAGGGATCTCAATAAAGCCTGTCCAAAGGACAATTTCCCAGTACCGGTAACCGAGCTAATGATAGACAACACGTCCACTCACGAGGTTTTCTCCTTTATGGACGGTTCATCAGGGTACAATCAGATAAAGATGCATCCCGAAGACCAGAAGCACACCGCTTTCCGGACCCCTTTGGGTATATTCTGCTACAGGGTTATGCCCTTTGGTCTAAAGAACGCTGGCGCTACCTATCAAAGGGCCATGACAAAGATCTTCGACGACCTCATACATGACATCGTCGAGTGCTATATCGATGACCTCGTAGTAAAGAGCATGTCATACGAAGAGCATTTAAAGCATCTGGAGACAGTATTTCAACGCCTTCGGCAATATAATTTGAAAATGAATCCCCTCAAATGCGCGTTTGGAGTCTCCTCGGGCAAATTCCTGGGATTCATCGTTCGACACCGAGGTATTGAAATAGATCCGTTAAAGATTAAAGCGATCATGGAAATGCCTCCGCCGAGAACTCTCAAACAGCTGCGGTCTCTCCAAGGAAAGCTCGCGTACATACGGCGATTTATAGCCAACCTTTCCGGAAAGTGCCGTCCTTACACTCACCTGATGAAGAAGGGAACCCCATTCGTCTGGGATCAAAAATGCCAAAGCGTGCTAGACGAGATCAAGCAATACCTGTAGAACCCGCCGGTGTTGGCTGCTTCGGTTAAGGGAAAGCCTCTCATTCTTTATACAACCGCCCTCGAAGGTTCTTTAGGCGCATTGTGGGCACAAGAGAACGATCAAGGGAAAGAAAGAGCACTCTACTACTTAAGTCGAGTTCTGCTGGGGGCAGAAAGTAACTACTCCCCCATTGAAAAACATTGCCTGGCGTTGATCTTTGCGATAACAAAGCTCAGGCACTATGCGTTGGCGCATGAAGTCCGTCTCATTTAAAAGGTGGATCCCCTTAAATACTTGATGTCAAAAGCCATATTGACGGGACGACTCGCTAAATGGGCCCTGCTCTTGATGGAGTTCTCGATAACGTATCAACCTCTTAAGGCAGTGAAAGGCCAGGCCATTGCCGATTTCCTCGCTGAGCACCCGATACCGGCCGATTCTCCTCTGAACTGCGATTTGCCGGACGAGCATGCATTTGATGCGATTGGCGGCGGTAGTACCCGATGGGAACTCTATTTCGATGGAGCGTCCTCCGTAAAGAAACGGAAACAAGGTATCCCAATGGTCAAATCGGGGGTAGGCCTCATCTTCGTAACTCCACAAGGAGGGATAATGCGCTTCGCCTTCTCCTTAACAGAGCCGAGGACAAACAATGAAGCTGAATACGAAGCTCTGATAGCAGGCCTCGAGATCGCCATCGACATGGGAATTGAAGACCTCCTTATATACGGGGATTCTCAATTGGTCGTTAGTCAAGTAAATGGTGACTACCAAACGTGCAAACCGGAGTTGGTGAAGTACGGCGAAAAGGTGCAACAACTATTGACCCAAATTCCCTCCTATACTTTGGAGAACATACCGCGCGCGGAAAACAGCAAAGCAGACGCGTTGGTCAAACTTGCTAAAGAGCTGGCTGACGAAAACCTCGATGATGTAAGAATCGTGGTACAAAGCCGTCGGGTGCTCGCCCTAACGGAAATACCTCCGGAATCATATGAAGAAAAGGGAGCGACTAAGCAGGCGACTCTACAAATAAAAGACCATGAGAAGACCGAGGACTGGAGGGAAGTCTTCATAGACTACTTTAAGTCCCACCGAATGCCCGAAGAAGCGTCCTCAAGACATCAGCTCATGAAACGAACTCTATCTTTCGCTTTCGTCAACGATACTCTATACAAGAGATCGTTTGATTCTCTATGGCTGAGATGCTTAGGACCTGACGAAGCAGAAAGAGTCGTTCAGGAAGTTCACGACGGACTTTGCGGTTCTCACCAAGCAGGCCCAAAGATGAAGTTAAAAATTAAACGGATGGGTTACTACTGGCCCACGATGATCCAGGACTGCCTCGAGTACGCGAAGCAATGCCACTCGTGCCAGATTCATGGAGACTTGATCCACCAACATCCGAATCCACTACATCCAACGGTGGCTAGCTGGCCATTCGAAATATGGGGGACTGACATAGTCGGCCCCATCGAGCCAGCATCGTCCCTAGGACATCGTTTTATCCTGGCGACAACTGATTACTTCTCCAAATGGGCAGAAGCAGTACCACTGAGGGAAGTGAAGACGGAGAATATCCTCCACTTCTTCAAGACGCACGTCATCTATCGGTTTGGAACCCCACGGCGGATTATCTCCGATAATGGGCCATCCTACAGAAGCCATAAGATTAGCCGCTTCGCGCAGCAACACAATATAGACTGGAGATATTCTTCAGTTTACAACCCACGAGCTAACGGTCTGGCCGAGGCCTTCAATAAGACCTTGACGAAGATCATAAAAAAGACCGTTTCCCGGAATAAGAGAGACTGGCACGAGAGGCTGCAAGAAGCCCTTTGGGCCTATCGAACTACATTCAAGACGACCACGAACACAACGCCGTACGCGTTGGTATTTGGGACGGAAGCAGTGCTCCCCCTCGAGATAGAGTTACCCTCTCTACTAGTGGCAGTCCACTACGAGCTGACGGACGAAAAAATGCTCACCTTCGGCTTGAGGAGCTTGAGGCCCTCGATGAAACCCGGCTCATAGCGCAACAACATCTAGAAGCCTACAAAGCAAAGATGACGCGCTCGTACGAAAGATTGACCAGGCCGAGGACATTCCGCCAAGGCGAACTCGTACTAGTGGTCAAAAGACCCATGATCCCCAATCGTGCCAAGCGGAGAAAATTTGAGCCAAACTATGAAGGCCCGTACGTCATAGACAAGGTCTACCAGGGTGGAGCCTATCTACTCATGGACGTGCACGGTGAAAGGCCTTTTAGGCCAATAAACGGCCGCTTCTTAAAGAGGTACTATGCTTAATGAGCCACAGCCTGGGTCAATGATAGATGACGACGACTATGTCCGCTCGCTATCTTCCTAAGCTCAGACTTTACAAGCAGTAGCCGGCCCTCCCCTGAACGACCAGACCGAAACGTCCTTAAACTAACGACGGACCGAAACGTCCTTAAACTAACGACGGACCGAAACGTCCTTAAACTAACGACGGACCGAAACGTCCTTAAACTAGCAATGGACCGAAACGTCCCTAAAACTACTACCGCAGCATCTTTAAGCTGACGAGATAAAAAAATATATAAAATAAAAAAAACGGTATGTCCATAAGCAAAATGGACACGGACGAAAACCCGAAAGGGCTCCGTGAGTAAAAAACAGCAGGGCTGCCGGCAAGTGTTCGTGAAAACCCGAAAGGGCGCGACCTTGTAAAAAAAAGAGAGAAAAAGAATAAAAAAAAAGGTATGTCCACAAGCAAAATGGGCACGGATGAAAACCCGAAAGGGCTCCGTGAGTAAAAAACAGCAGGACTACCGGCGAGTGTTTGTGAAAACCTGAAAGGGCGCAACCTCGTTAATGGACACTTACAGAGTCCTCTCGACCTTGTAAGGAGAAACCACCTGCGTGAGATCCTTACGACTCACAATGGAGCAACACACTTAGGGATCCTCACGATTCCTAAGGAGAAAATACACTTGCGAGATCCTTACGACTCGTAAGGAGAATTCTCTTATGGGACCCTCACGGCTCATGAGATTTGAAAGTCTTAAGTTACAGAAACCTAAACCTGTTCTTAAGAAAATCCTCCACAACCTTCGATATTGCCCTACAAGTGGCTCAATACTGACCCTTGTATACAATCCACGGGCGCGAATAAACATTTCCCTAACAAAGTCCCACCCGTGACTGGGGATATGTCCATATGGTGAACAACCCTTGTAAGTCCTCTCGACTTATAAGGAGAAAACCCTTTTGTAAGATCCTTACGACTTACAGGGGAATATACACTTAGGAATCCTCACGATTCCTAAGGAGAAAACACACCTACGAGATCCTCACGACTCGCAGGGAGAAATACTTTTGTGAGACCCTTACGGCTCATGAAGTCAAAAGCCTTAGCCGACAGGACCCTTAACCCTGTTTACTAAGCCACCTTTGTTCAACATCGATAGAGGCAAATGATGATTCGCTCCTGGCAATATCCCAGTTGCAGCGATGCTGATGCCTAAACCGGTATCAAATTCCAAGACCTTTCAAGGCAAATGATGACTCGCTCCTGGCAATATCCCAGTTGCAGCGATGCTGATGCCTAAACCGGTATCAAATTCCAAGTCCTTTCATGGCAAATGATGATTCGCTCCTGGCAATATTCCAGTCACAGCGATGCTGATGCCAAGATTGGTATCAGATCCCAAATCCCCTACTCACAAAAAAAAAATCAAAATCAGCGAGCCAAAAAAAAATGCATACGAAATAGCCGAAATGATGGGGCAACTTGCAAACAAAATCAGCAAGTAAAAATGTATGCATGCAAAATAGCCGAAATGATTGGGCAACTCGCAATAAAAAGCAGCGAGTAAAAAGAAAAATAGCCGAAATGATTGGGCACCGCGAAAAATAGCCGAAATGATAGGGCAATCACGACCTCCGCGATATAAAAGCCGAAATGATAGAGCATCGCGAAAAAAGAAATAAAAAAAGGGTTTCAATTTATGCCCTACAGGTGATGTTCCATCACACCCTGTACACAATCTAAGGGCGTAAACAAAAAGGGATCATACTTCTCCCCCAGGTTTCATCAGAAGAAGAAGCCAAGTCTCGATGGGCCAAAGGAGACCTGGAGATCGTTTCAACACTCGTCTCGTAACAACGGACACAACTCTAAGCTAAGCGGAACAGCGGCAACTCCCAGTTCCATGGCTCGGTGATATACATATCGCCAACAGTCAAACTTCTATCCCGTAAAATGCGGATATAATCAGCAAAATTCCTGGTTACGTGGAACGCGGATAACGTCACTCTTTGACCCCGTGGAAAACGTCCAGAGCGGATCCTGGTCCTCGCAGAGCACGGCAGTGAACCCGTGTGAAACATCCAGAGCGGAGCCTAGTCCTCGCCGAGCACGGCAGTGAACCCGTGTGAAGCATCTAGTGCAAAATTCCTGGTTACGTGGAACGCGGATAACGTCACTCTTTGACCCCGTGGAAAACGTCCAGAGCGGATCCTGGTCCTCGCAGAGCACGGCAGTGAACCCGTGTGAAGCATCCAGAGCGGAGCCTAGTCCTCGCCGAGCACGGCAGTGAACCCGTGTGAAGCATCTAGTGCAAAATTCCTGGTTACGTGGAACGCGGATAACGTCACTCTTTGACCCCGTGGAAAACGTCCAGAGCGGATCCTGGTCCTCGCAGAGCACGGCAGTGAACCCGTGTGAAGCATCCAGAGCGGAGCCTAGTCCTCGCCGAGCACGGCAGTGAACCCATGTGAAGCATCTAGTGCAAAATTCCTGGTTACGTGGAACGCGGATAACGTCACTCTTTGACCCCGTGGAAAACGTCCAGAGCGGATCCTGGTCCTCGCAGAGCACGGCAGTGAACCCGTGTGAAGCATCCAGAGCGGAGCCTAGTCCTCGCCGAGCACGGCAGTGAACCCGTGTGAAGCATCTAGTGCAAAATTCCTGGTTACGTGGAACGCGGATAACGTCACTCTTTGACCCCGTGGAAAACGTCCAGAGCGGATCCTGGTCCTCGCAGAGCACGGCAGTGAACCCGTATGAAGCATCTAGAGCGGAGCCTAGTCCTCGCCGAGCACGGCAGTGAACCCGTGTGAAGCATCTAGTGAAAAATTCCTGGTTACGTGGAACGCGGATAACGTCACTCTTTGACCCCGTGGAAAACGTCCAGAGCGGATCCTGGTCCTCGCAGAGCACGGCAGTGAACCCGTGTGAAGCATCCAGAGCGGAGCCTAGTCCTCGCCGAGCACGGCAGTGAACCTGTGTGAAGTATCTAGTGCAAAATTCCTGGTTACGTGGAACGCGGATAACGTCACTCTTTGACCCCGTGGAAAACGTCCAGAGCGGATCCTGGTCCTCGCAGAGCACGGCAGTGAACCCGTGTGAAGCATCCAGAGCGGAGCCTAGTCCTCGCCGAGCACGGCAGTGAACCCGTGTGAAGCATCTAGTGCAAAATTCCTGGTTACGTGGAACGCGGTTAACGTCACTCTTTGACCCCGTGGAAAACGTCCAGAGCGGATCCTGGTCCTCGCAGAGCACGGCAGTGAACCCGTGTGAAGCATCAAGAGCGGAGCCTAGTCCTCGCCGAGTACGGCAGTGAACCCGTGTGAAGCATCTAGTGCAAAATTCCTGGTTACGTGGAACGCGGATAACGTCACTCTTTGACCCCGTGGAAAACGTCCAGAGCGGATCCTGGTCCTCGCAGAGCACGGCAGTGAACCCGTGTGAAGCATCCAGAGCGGAGCCTAGTCCTCGCCGAGCACGGCAGTGAACCCGTGTGAAGCATCTAGTGCAAAATTCCTGGTTACGTGGAACGCGGATAACGTCACTCTTTGACCCCGCGGAAAACGCCCAGAGCGGAGCCTGGTCCTCGCAGAGTACAGCAGTGAACCCGTGTGAAGCATCCAGAGCAAATACCGGACTGTGGAGTCCTTGAAATCCACGGACTATGATGTCCTTAACCTCGACCGTGATGTCTTAAAACTAACGATCAATCACCCCGATTCCCTACAGATTTTGCCTTGGTTTAAGGGTACATCTCTTCACTCCTTTGATACCTGGCGTTGTAATTCCTCAACGTCTTCAAAGAGATGACGGGTCCCTGCAACCAAACATCGGACTGTGGAGTCCCTAAATCCACGGACTATGAGGTCCTTAACCTTGACCGTGATGTCTTAAAACTAACATCGGACTGTGGAGTCCCTAAATCCACGGACTATGAGGTCCTTAACCTTGACCGTGATGTCTTAAAACTAACATCGGACTGTGGAGTCCTTAAATCCTCGGACTATGAGGTCCTTAACCTTGACCGTGATGTCTTAAAACTAACAGCGGACGGTGGACTCCTTAAATCCACGGACTATGAGGTCCTTAACCTTGACCGCGACGTCTTTAAACTACGATGCCTGGAGCAGCCCCCTGGCCCCGTGAAACACGGACAAGGGTGACCACATCCAGCACTTGCAGGCCCTCACGACCTGTAAGGAAGAAGGAAACTCTCTTGTGAGATCCTTACGACTCTCAAGGGAAAACCCGCTTAAGAATCCTCACGATTTTTAAGAAGAGCTTACACCTATGGGATCCTCTCGACCTATAGGGAGAAAAACTCTTTATGAGACCCTCGTGGCTCATAAAATGCAAAAGCCTTAGGAAGCAGATCCTAACCCTGAATCCTAAGCCATTGCTGTCCTGCAAGGAGATCAAGGTAGAATATCCGCAGAATACATTCAATGAAGAGGGGACCCCCTACGAATCGAGAGCTCGTACGCCGCTGAGTCACATTCGTCGTCGGTAAGGAGAGGGTCCACCAATCGTGCAGCAAAGCGAGGAATCATCTCCTCGATAGGCACTTCCTATGGCTGTCGACGGGCGTGTGGACGATTGCAGGCCATGGCACCTAGTTATTCTCGAATTGAATCGCGTCAAAATGGGAATAAAAGTTCTCTGTGAAGAGAAAAGGAAGGCCATTGCCTCAGATATAAAGAGGTGCATTAAGTGCTATGCGCGGAAAATCTTGCATGTGAAAGCTGTTTCCAAAGCCCAAAAAAGGAAAGGCATCGAAAATCAAGGAGATGGAACTATTTCCAAGGCTCCTTTTCTGCATCTGATACTGTGCACTAAAGATGCGGCATGGAAAATTTTGTGAATAGTCCCATCAAATGATCCCACGTGCGGAACACGTGAGGCTCAAATTTGACGTGCACTAAAAAATAGAATAGCACCATGCATATTAAAAGCACCAGCAACAACAATAGTGAAATGATAAAATCTCACAGAAAAGCATGCAAACATACAAAGACATAATAGAACTTATCATTCAGACTTCAAGAAGGTCATACAAAATAAAGAGAAAACTTTTACAATGGTAAGACTTCAGACGCGGGGCATGGATTGAGAAACTCAAGCTTAACCTTGCCCAAGATCCTCCAAGCATTTCGAACCTCCCGAGTATGTTTTCTCTCACGATCGCAAGCGTCGGGGTCCTCGCGGATGTCCTCCACCCTCCGGTAGGCGGCAAGTATGGCCGACTGCTGAAACGCCTGGTGCAAAAGATCGATAAGGTTGTCACGCCTTCTCTTCGAGATCAGACTCATCAGATACACCGAATGTATCTTATCCTCGGCAATGTCCAATGCCCTGAGTGGCACGCCGGCGCAGAAGAGAGGAAGCGCCTCCCAAATCGCCAGCACGATGAGCCTCAGAAGAGAAGAGCGACGGGGGAGTAGCCGATGGTTGTACTCGTTAAAGCGGCTCATAATCTCAGCACACTGAGCGTTGGTGAACTCCTGATTCTGACTACGGCCCAGGGCACGAATATTCCCATAGGAAATGATTTCGTTGAGATTATACAAATGAGCGTCCATGATACCTGAAATAAAAATCAAGACGATTTATTACAAACCCTCTTCTTCTTCACTAATCATAGAATGACAAGGAAACCCCAAGAAGCCTCCGTGGGAAGAAACTGAGTTCTTCATTGGAATTAAATTCCTTATTAAGAAAAGGGAATTAAATTCCCAGAAACATTTTTGGATGGAATTAAATTCCATGGAGTTGAAACGCCATCATCATCTCCCCAAAGATCATCTAAACCTTAAGAGATCTACAGTTCGAAAGTTAGGCGGTTTCCTGTTCTTATGGAAAAACTTGAAGAAAAATGGGTTCTTTGTGTAATCTTTAATGTGGATTTAAAATCCAGAGAGTTCTTTTAAAACAAAGGTGCTTCGGTCGTTCAACATTATTACCTGAGGAAAAGGGATCCTTCAACAGAGTTAAACTCTGAAAATGTTTTGAGGCAGAGAACTAAGCTCTGGAAGCGAGAACTAAACTCTCAAAGGAAGAAGATGAGTAAAGTGAAGGCTTTTCTGAAGAGACATGGGTATTTATAGAAGGCAATGGAAACGTTTCATCTCCCCAAATCCCTAAAGGAATCCAACGGTCACAAAAGGTGACAACGTTGCACTCACGTGCGGACACGTGAGAACAGCGCTGTGGGGGCATTTGTTTCCTGATTTAAAATCAGAAAAGCTTATGGAAAAAGCTTCAGAAGAGGGTCGCGTGCTTACACGTGACCAACAGTCACGTGTTGGCACGTGACATCTAAAAGCATCAGCAATGTTTCCTGATTTAGAATCAGAAAAGCTTATGGAAAAAAGCTTCAGAGAAGGGTCACATGCTTACACGTGACCACAGTCACGTGTGGGCACGTGACACCTAAAAGTATCGGCAAGGCAAATTCAGTTTCCCAACTACATCAAAGAAAGGGGCTTCAGAAAGGGTCACGTGCTCCCACATGACCTGGGTCACGTGTTGGCACGTGACATATAAAAGCAGCGGCAAAGACAAAACGGTTCCCAGATCAAATCAAGAAAAAGGCTTCAGGAGAGGTCACGTGCTCCCACGTGACCAGGGTCACGTGTTGGAACGTGACACTCAAAACATCAGACTCATTCTCCGGTTAAATCGAGAAGAAGGCTCCATGCCAGGGTCACGTGCTCACACGTGACCAGTTGTTACGTGGTGGCACGTGACAGCTAAACAGAGAACAGAACGCAAAGCGCAAAAAGAAAGAAGAAAGCTCGTTCCAAGGGGGTCACGTGCCCACACGTGACCAAGGGTCACGTGGCCGCACGTGACCGACTTCAAAGTCCATTTGTTAACAGAATTAAATTCTGAGAAAAAAACTCTCAAATCTTTCCAAAAGCAACCGATTGAATTAAAGATTTAGAGGTGATTAAATATCATCTATCTATGGGAAAATCTCGAATTTGGAAAGATCTCCCCTTTAAATCTAACAGAAATAACAAAGGAGAATCCCTGGACTTGAAATCTGTCACGCCCCGCTTCCCAGAGTACGCAAGTTTGGGCACGTGACATAGCCAACCATGCTACCTGTGGCTAGGAAGTATCCATCCACAGTCACATTACGGTTGTAAAGATATCAAGAACAAGATAATAAACTAGACTAATACATGTCCAAATCCATAACAACAAGAATCAATAAACAATAAGTGCGGAAGCTAATGATCCAATACAATGAATAAACAGTACGTCCCATAATGCGGGCTCACATCTGGAAATGAAATGACATAAATAAACTAAACTATCAAGAACTCACAGTTCAGCCTGCTGGCTGAAGTACTCCTGCTCGGTCGACGTCAAGGGCACGGGATCTGGGCCATGCAAAACCCAGACGTCAGCGCGTCATGATATCAAGTATACAGCAAAACATGGTAATAAACAATACAAGAATGAACATGAATAAAGCAGTAATAAGAAGTAACAAGCAGGGTAATGTGCAAAGGTGACTAAACTGTCCTATCAGGTTTTCTACTCTATAGTCTTTGAAACCAATTGATGAATCGTCGATGTAACTCAATAGTATCCCGTGCGTGCCCGGGACCACGGTCATAATTCTCGGGGCTGAATCCGAGACGTGCCGCTAAGCAGTAAAAGGTAGTAGGATAGATGAGTGATGTCAGCATCAACACTCCGGAGCTGGCCAAGCCCGTAAGACTGATCAGAACAATGTATCGAACTGTTGAGTTACAAGTCGGTTTCACCTTTGATTTCCCCATACCCCCAAACTATGTATGTCAGTCAGGTATTCAGTAGTCAAGAACTAATGCCAACACAAGTCAAGTAAAGGTAGGTCTGTCTGGATCGACAGCAGGAATGGTTAGGTTTGTCGGCATTAGGCATAAGATCAGGTAACAGGTCAGGTTACTTTCAACAGGTAGAATGTACAGGGTGTTGTGTCCGGTGTATCAGTACATGTGTCAGGTGTATCAAGATCGGTCAATATGTAATGCAATCAGGTATATGATGATAACAGGAATAGTAACAAATAATGAACAGTAGCAGGAAACAGTAGATAACAACTATTATTCTATGTGAACACAGTGATGTTTGTATTTTCATATTAATCCGGTTCACGCACCTTTGAGGTGCAAAAGCCACAAGACGAGCAATACCGATAATATACGTAATGGAGTTACATGAACTTAAACTAAGCATAATAATAGTTACAAGGATGATTTACTTGGTTTGATTAATTAAGTATGAATTAATAGCAGACCGGTTAAAGCGAGCAATGATTTCATTGATTTCAAGTTACGGATAATCGTGGCTAGCAATTCTAAGTTATAACAGGTATCAATATTATATTAGTGGTGTGGTTATAATATGACGATTAAGTTATAGCATGTCAAGCAAGTATTCAGATACTTGCCTCGGCGGTTCCGCAACCCGAAACACGGATGCGATGTCGGCAGAAACAGCGATATGGAAGCACGGGCCACGGATCGAGTCCCGACAGAGGTCAACGGGATCACACGGACCAGGGGACTTCGCTGGAGCGTCGGGTTCGTCGGACGGCACGGTCGGATTCCGGCAACGGTTAACGGCAACAAGTTAGCAATAAGGTAACATACAAGATCAGCGGGGGGGGTTGTACCAAAAAGGAAAGAGAAGGAAACTTACAGGGAGACACCAGGGGGTGACCACGGCGGGTTCGACAGCACTGGAACGCCGGCGAGGCGACGGCGGTGGCTGCAGCAAAGGGAAGGGGCCTCGGGTGAGCAGGGTAGTGTGCTGCGGCGAGTTGGAGAGGAGTGTGGTCGGCTAGGGTGGTCGAGGGGGAAAGGAGGTGGCGTCGACGAGGTCGCCGGCGCGCTTCTCCGGCGAACAGGGAAGGTGCAGGCGAAGGATGAAGGCTCGGGTTTGCTTTTCCGGCGAGGGGAGGAGGGAAGGACGACGAGGTCGGGTCGAGCAGGGTGAAAGGGAGTCGTGGGGTCGTCGACGACGATGGGCGACGTCGACGGTGAGGTTGCGAGGGATGGAGACGAGGCCGGGGTTGCGTGCAGGTGCGGGAGAGAGGAGGAAGGAGGGAGGAGGAAGGCGCGGTTGTCGCGGGGGCGTCGCAGGCGGCGACGGCGAGGTCGCGGTGGCGACGGTGGTGAGTTCTGCGGTGAGCTAGGGTTAGGGTTGAGGGGGTTTCGTGTTGAGGAAGATGGGTTAAGGAGGCGGCTGTTGCATGGGGGGGTTAAATACGAGAGGAGAGAGAGGGAGATTGGAGAGAG
The DNA here is from genome assembly GCA_030015575.1 of Agapanthus africanus. NCBI lineage: Eukaryota > Viridiplantae > Streptophyta > Magnoliopsida > Asparagales > Amaryllidaceae > Agapanthus > Agapanthus africanus. The sequence goes on from JASDDO010000014.1 coordinate 17,639,224, forward strand.
AGAAAGAAGGAGATTTGATGAGATAGAGAGAGAAGGAGGATGAGGAGAGAGGCAGAGAGAGGTTAGACGAGGGGGAGAGAGAAAGAGAGAGGGAGAGGGGCCCACGAGGGGAAAATCGCATGCTGCGATTGGCTGAGGGAAAGCAAATGAATTATAAGAACGATTTTTAAGGGATTAGAACTGTTGGAGGAAAGATTTGAAGGTATAAGTATATATTCGATATTAAATTCAAATGGGCCCTTTTTGGCGCGAAATGAAACGTCTCCAAATTGCGCCCGGGTTGCGCCCAAATGATCCAAATTCAAATTATAGGATTTTAAGCGGGTTCCAAATTTTGGAAATAGGTGTTTAATGATTAAAATGCATGCCCCCAAGTCGGACACTTGCACGCGCGCGTAGTTGCCCAAACTTGCCCGTTTAGCCAAACGGAACGGAATCTCGACACGCGGACGCTACCACGCGACTAGTGGCGACGAGTAGGCCAACATGGACATCTTAAATTTCATTTTCGGAGTTAAAATTTGTTATGTGCCAAAATGACTTAACCGGGTAGAATTTAGCAATAAACACCAGAAAATCAGGAAAATTGGAAAGAGCAACAAATAACCCTCAACTAGTAATATACATAGTATTATTGGGCTCGGGTGTTACATCATACCCAACTACAAAAGAATTTCGTCCTCGAAATTCCAAGAATACAAGATAACTAACTACTGGAAAAGATGAGGGAATTTCTGCCGGATCTCGTCTTCTCGCTCCCAAGTAGATTCTCCATGCGATCGGTTACCCCAAGAAACTAGCACAAGAGGGATAACCTTGTTCTTAAGAACCTTTTCTCTTTGATCCTCGATCTCGACTGGTCACTCCTCAAAAGTCAGGTCTTCCCGAACGGTCAACTCCGAGTGATCCAAAACATGGGTCTCATCACGAACATACCTCCGTAGTTGAGACACATGAAGCACATCATGAACTCCTGCTAATGACGGTGGTAACGCCAACCGGTACGATACCTCTCCAACACACTCCAATATCTCGAAGGGTCCAACGAATCGGGGACTAAGCTTTCCCCGACTTCCAAAGCGAATCACCCCTCTAGTCGGTGATATCTTCAGGGATACCAAATCGCCCACGGCGAACTCTAGAGGTCTTCTTGACGTGTCGGCCCAACTCTTCTGTCTGTCTTGAGCTGCCTTCATATGCTTTCTGATTGTATTCACCTTCTCGACTGTCTGCACTACCAAATCTGGTCCTAGTAATCTTCGTTCCCCAACGTCATCCCAACAAACCGGTGAACGGCACTTACGACCATACAGTGCTTCAAACGGGGCCATCTGAATAGTTGCTTGGAAGCTATTGTTGTGCGACGACTCCACCAGGCGTAGATGATCCTCCCAAGAACCTTTGAAGTCTACCGTGCAAGCCCTCAACATATCTTCAAGGGTCTGGATCGTTCTCTCTGATTGTCCATCAGTCTGGGGATGATAAGCTGTGCTGAACTTCAATCGAGTCCCCAAACTTTCTTGTAAACTCCTCCAAAAGTGTGACAGGAACCGAGTGTCCCGGTCGGACACGATGCTTACCGGTACTCCATGAAATCTGACAATCTCCTGCATGTACCGCTCTGCCAAAGTCTCTGTCGATTGACCAACCCGAAACGGAATAAAGTGAGCTGCCTTGGTCAACCGATCGACAATCACCCATACTGCATTGTTGCCCTTTGGACTCCGCGGTAAAGCCGTCACGAAATCCATGGTTATAAGTTCCCACTTCCATTGAGGAATCGGAAGTGGTTGCAACAAACCAGCAACCCTTTGGTGTTCAGCCTTGACTTGCTGACACACCAAGCACTTAGCCACGAAGCGAGCGATTTCCCGTTTCATACCTTCCCACCAGAAATGCTGTCGAATATCTCGGTACATCTTTGTCCCTCCTGGATGTACAGAGTAAGCTGAACTGTGTGCCTCCTTCATAAGCTCCTCACGCACATCTCCTTTTGGCACACACACACGGCTACCATATCTCAACGAACCGTCCTCATGGATCAGTAAATCGGTTCGTAGTCCGGCTCCAACCTGCTCTCGAAACTTTTGCAGTCTAGGATCCTGCGATTGCGCCACTTTAATCTTCTCCACTAAGGACGATTGTACTTGCAACTGCATCAACTGTCCTGTGGCACGCGGTAGCACAACCTCCAAGTCAAATCTCCGAAACTCCTCAATGATCTCTCTCTGTGCAGTCAATAACTGAATTGCTGGTAACCGACTTAGCGCATCTGGCACGACGTTAACTCTCCCCGGATGATACTTAAGATCAAGGTCGTAGTCGGCCATCAGCTCCAACCATCTGCGTTGCCTCATGTTCAACTCCTTCTGAGTGAACACATATTTCAAACTCTTGTGATCAGTAAAGACTTCAACTCTCTCGCCCAGAAGGTAGGGTCTCCAAATCTTCAGGGCGAAGATCACGGCTGCAAGCTCCAAGTCGTGAGTCGGATAGTTCTGCTCATGAGTCTTCAGCTGCCTCGATGCGTAAGCGACGACTTTCCCATTCTGCATCAAAACGCATCCCAATCCCTTTCCAGATGCGTCGCTGTGAATCACCAGTCCTCCTGAATCATCCGGTACGGTTAGGATAGGGGCGGTTATCAACTTCTGCTTCAACGTCTCGATGGCCAATGCACATCCATCCGTCCAAACAAACGGTACCTCTTTACGCGTAAGCTTGGTTAACGGCTCAGCTAAACGAGCGAAGTTCTCCACAAATCTTCTGTAGTATCCGGCGAGTCCAAGAAAACTTCTTATCTCAGCAACATTCTTTGGAACAGGCCAATCCCGAACTGCTGCTATCTTCTCGGGATCAACGGCGATTCCATCGCCTGACACGACATGCCCCAGAAACCTCACTTCTTCCAACCAGAATTCGCACTTACACACTTTCGCAAATAACTTCTCTTGTCTCAGCGTCGGCAGTGCGATCCTTCTTCTCCACTAAGAGAACTGTGAGTTCCCCACGGTGAGTTGCTGCTTCGAATCCATCCCTTCTCGAGTAATTCACTCACTTGTTTCTTAACTCCCTCCAACTTTACCGGTGCCATTGGATAGTCAGCTTTTGATACTGGCGTTGCACCAGGAGTAAGGTCAAACGCAAACTCTACTCCTCGCTTCGGCGGTAAGCCCGAAATATCTTCAAACACATCCATAGGTCGCGGACAACTGTCGGCTCTTCATCACTCTCCACTACCATAGCCGCAAGAACACTATTCGTCGGCCTAGCCCTAAACTCGACTGGCCCGACAGAATTTCTTTCTCCAATGAAAGTAAACTTAGGATGTCCGGGAATCTGGAATTACCTTCCTTGCCCTCCAGCCAATGTGGGCATGGAAAGTGCCAGGAAAATCCATCCCCAAGACAACCTCGTAACTGCTCGTATCTATCACCAAGAAGTCTGCAAAAAGCTCCCGTCCGCAAACAACAACTGTACGATCTCTACTATCCTTACTAGCTATAATTTTCCCATTCCCAGTGTGTATGTCCCATAAACTAGACAGGGTCGTGACAGTTGATCGAGTGTGTAGTTATAAATTTGGATGACATAAACAATGGGGCGCTCCGAAATTAAGTAATGCCAAAACGGGAAAACCATGAGCGAGTAAATTACCTGAAACCACTTCTCCCGATGCCTTAGCTTCTTCAGCTGTCAACGTGAACGCTCGAGCCTGCTGTGGTCCTTGAGTAAGCGGTTCATGTCCTTGGAACGGTCCTTGCGGAGGCTTCTGTGTATCATCCTTTGTGCGAGGCTTCGACGGACAAGCATCAACGGTGTGATCTGCCGCTCCACATCTAAAACAAAGTCCCAGCCTCAAACGACACTCCCTTCGCACATGTCCGGGTTTACGGCAGTAACTGCAGATCACGCTCCCCTTCCGATCACCCATACTGGTTCTCTTCATTGGTGCTACGTTGCGCCTGTTCACTGGAATACGTCTACGTACGGACGTGGGGCCCATTGTAAATGCTGGTTCCAGCTCGAGTTGTTCCTTTAGTTTCTCCATCAATCCCCTTATCACTCTTTGCCTGGCGGCTAAGACCGCATGCCCTGGGTCCATCTCCAAATTCTGATCGGCCATATTCCTGGAAATCAAAGTACCCAACATTAGCATGATGATAGATTCTGAGTATAGATCAAGGCTAGAACTCCAAGATACTTAAATAGAGTGCTGCATTGTAGCTATGCCGCGGTATCATAGCCGCAATTACTTAACTCCACCCAAGTCGCCTAAGTCCTAGAGATAACAAGAAGTTAGGTTTTCAAGTTTGACAATGCAAAGTAGGTTTGCATGTCGACATGATCTGGAAGAATGATTCAAGGACGGTAAAACGGTCAAGGTGGCAGGACATGTTCCCTAATCATGGGTATTCTGATTCGTGTATCGGGTGCAATACCCAACTACGAGAATCAACCCAATTAACCTATGGCTCTGATACCATAAAACCATGTCACGCCCCGCTTCCCAGAGTACGCAAGTTTGGGCACGTGACATAGCCAACCATGCTACCTGTGGCTAGGAAGTATCCATCCACAGTCACATTACGGTTGTAAAGATATCAAGAACAAGATAATAAACTAGACTAATACATGTCCAAATCCATAACAACAAGAATCAATAAACAATAAGTGCGGAAGCTAATGATCCAATACAATGAATAAACAGTACGTCCCATAATGCGGGCTCACATCTGGAAATGAAATGACATAAATAAACTAAACTATCAAGAACTCACAGTTCAGCCTGCTGGCTGAAGTACTCCTGCTCGGTCGACGTCAAGGGCACGGGATCTGGGCCATGCAAAACCCAGACGTCAGCGCGTCATGATATCAAGTATACAGCAAAACATGGTAATAAACAATACAAGAATGAACATGAATAAAGCAGTAATAAGAAGTAACAAGCAGGGTAATGTGCAAAGGTGACTAAACTGTCCTATCAGGTTTTCTACTCTATAGTCTTTGAAACCAATTGATGAATCGTCGATGTAACTCAATAGTATCCCGTGCGTGCCCGGGACCACGGTCATAATTCTCGGGGCTGAATCCGAGACGTGCCGCTAAGCAGTAAAAGGTAGTAGGATAGATGAGTGATGTCAGCATCAACACTCCGGAGCTGGCCAAGCCCGTAAGACTGATCAGAACAATGTATCGAACTGTTGAGTTACAAGTCGGTTTCACCTTTGATTTCCCCATACCCCCAAACTATGTATGTCAGTCAGGTATTCAGTAGTCAAGAACTAATGCCAACACAAGTCAAGTAAAGGTAGGTCTGTCTGGATCGACAGCAGGAATGGTTAGGTTTGTCGGCATTAGGCATAAGATCAGGTAACAGGTCAGGTTACTTTCAACAGGTAGAATGTACAGGGTGTTGTGTCCGGTGTATCAGTACATGTGTCAGGTGTATCAAGATCGGTCAATATGTAATGCAATCAGGTATATGATGATAACAGGAATAGTAACAAATAATGAACAGTAGCAGGAAACAGTAGATAACAACTATTATTCTATGTGAACACAGTGATGTTTGTATTTTCATATTAATCCGGTTCACGCACCTTTGAGGTGCAAAAGCCACAAGACGAGCAATACCGATAATATACGTAATGGAGTTACATGAACTTAAACTAAGCATAATAATAGTTACAAGGATGATTTACTTGGTTTGATTAATTAAGTATGAATTAATAGCAGACCGGTTAAAGCGAGCAATGATTTCATTGATTTCAAGTTACGGATAATCGTGGCTAGCAATTCTAAGTTATAACAGGTATCAATATTATATTAGTGGTGTGGTTATAATATGACGATTAAGTTATAGCATGTCAAGCAAGTATTCAGATACTTGCCTCGGCGGTTCCGCAACCCGAAACACGGATGCGATGTCGGCAGAAACAGCGATATGGAAGCACGGGCCACGGATCGAGTCCCGACAGAGGTCAACGGGATCACACGGACCAGGGGACTTCGCTGGAGCGTCGGGTTCGTCGGACGGCACGGTCGGATTCCGGCAACGGTTAACGGCAACAAGTTAGCAATAAGGTAACATACAAGATCAGCGGGGGGGGTTGTACCAAAAAGGAAAGAGAAGGAAACTTACAGGGAGACACCAGGGGGTGACCACGGCGGGTTCGACAGCACTGGAACGCCGGCGAGGCGACGGCGGTGGCTGCAGCAAAGGGAAGGGGCCTCGGGTGAGCAGGGTAGTGTGCTGCGGCGAGTTGGAGAGGAGTGTGGTCGGCTAGGGTGGTCGAGGGGGAAAGGAGGTGGCGTCGACGAGGTCGCCGGCGCGCTTCTCCGGCGAACAGGGAAGGTGCAGGCGAAGGATGAAGGCTCGGGTTTGCTTTTCCGGCGAGGGGAGGAGGGAAGGACGACGAGGTCGGGTCGAGCAGGGTGAAAGGGAGTCGTGGGGTCGTCGACGACGATGGGCGACGTCGACGGTGAGGTTGCGAGGGATGGAGACGAGGCCGGGGTTGCGTGCAGGTGCGGGAGAGAGGAGGAAGGAGGGAGGAGGAAGGCGCGGTTGTCGCGGGGGCGTCGCAGGCGGCGACGGCGAGGTCGCGGTGGCGACGGTGGTGAGTTCTGCGGTGAGCTAGGGTTAGGGTTGAGGGGGTTTCGTGTTGAGGAAGATGGGTTAAGGAGGCGGCTGTTGCATGGGGGGGTTAAATACGAGAGGAGAGAGAGGGAGATTGGAGAGAGAGAAAGAAGGAGATTTGATGAGATAGAGAGAGAAGGAGGATGAGGAGAGAGGCAGAGAGAGGTTAGACGAGGGGGAGAGAGAAAGAGAGAGGGAGAGGGGCCCACGAGGGGAAAATCGCATGCTGCGATTGGCTGAGGGAAAGCAAATGAATTATAAGAACGATTTTTAAGGGATTAGAACTGTTGGAGGAAAGATTTGAAGGTATAAGTATATATTCGATATTAAATTCAAATGGGCCCTTTTTGGCGCGAAATGAAACGTCTCCAAATTGCGCCCGGGTTGCGCCCAAATGATCCAAATTCAAATTATAGGATTTTAAGCGGGTTCCAAATTTTGGAAATAGGTGTTTAATGATTAAAATGCATGCCCCCAAGTCGGACACTTGCACGCGCGCGTAGTTGCCCAAACTTGCCCGTTTAGCCAAACGGAACGGAATCTCGACACGCGGACGCTACCACGCGACTAGTGGCGACGAGTAGGCCAACATGGACATCTTAAATTTCATTTTCGGAGTTAAAATTTGTTATGTGCCAAAATGACTTAACCGGGTAGAATTTAGCAATAAACACCAGAAAATCAGGAAAATTGGAAAGAGCAACAAATAACCCTCAACTAGTAATATACATAGTATTATTGGGCTCGGGTGTTACAAAATCCAATGGTGAATAAAATTCACCTAATAATCCAAAGGTCCAAAACGAATGATGGATGCAAATCAAATCTCCCAATGAAAGATTCACAGAAACTAATTGACTCGGCTGCTTCTCCTATAAATAGAAGCCAAGAGACACAAAAAAAGGGTGATATATGTGCAGAGGGAAGAAAAGGGAGAGAGCCTTGATACTTTGAGGAATTTGGATCTTCTGCAAAAGAAAACCCTAGGTAAGAAAGGGAAGGCTTCTTGAAAGAAAAGAGAATTTAATTCTCAACAGAGTTTAACTCTGATATAAAACAGAAGAACATATTTCTTCTCTCTTTGATAGAGGATCTGTAAAGTGCACATCTCCCCTTGAAGTTGAGAATTTAATTCTCAATGGGTTGAGATCCTGCCATGCAGATCCAAAACATAGAGAGGGAATGGAAGCACAAGAATTTAATTCTCACAGAACTATAGGAATTTAATTCCTTTAAAATAAAATTAGGGCTTGACCCTGTGTTAGGGGAATTTAATTCCTTCATAACAAAAAGAAACAGGGTTTAACCCTAATTAAGAACTTAGTTCTGTTGAAACAACGGGAATTTAATTCCCTTAATCATAATTCTTTAACAGAGAATGAGAGTTTGATTCCTTAAAAGCTTTTATTAGGGTTTAACCCTATTCAGTTCTCCTACAGAAAATTCAGAGTCCAACTTTATTCCAGAATATAAATCTTCAAAAGGAAGTAGGAATTTAATTCCTCTGGAATTTAAAGCTTTTATTAGGGTTTTAACCCTACGAGGAATTTAATTCCTGAAAAAGATTAACAGATCTTCTAAACAACATACATAGAGGCAGGGTCACGTGTCACCACGTGACCCCCCCCAAAGATCTATAGAAAGCCCTCTGGAGGCAGTGCCTCACGTGACTCACGTGACCCTTGACAGAAGCTTTAACACACAAGCGCTTGAATCCCCGTCACGTGATGGCACGTGATGCTCTAAAAGATGCATAGTCTCAGAAGAACAAGTGAAGGGAGGGCGCTCTCACGTGTTGCCACGTGACCCCTCTTACCTTAGTGTTTAAACACTAAAACGGAACCCCTGAATTCAGTGATAAAACATTGTTTGGCCTTAGTGCAACACTAAGCACAGAACTATATTTGCAGTGTTCAACACTGATTACCGTAGTGTTCAACACTAGTTTGGGACTCCTGTTGACAGTGTTTAACACTGGTCTGTTTTAGTGTTCAACACTAATCTGAAAGCCTGGTTGCTGGTGTTTAACACCAACTATCTTTTAGTGTTGAAACACTAACTTATCAATCTTATTCCCAGTGTTCAACACTGATTCGTCTTTAGTGTTTAACACTAGACACTGGCCCAATTGGCCGAATGGATAGAGGCAAAGCCTCTCCTTCAAGGGACCAACAGGAAGCCAATATTCCAGACATGATTGGACTTAGCCCAAGATGGCCATAAGTCCTCAATTCGTAATTAACTGGGCTAATGGGCTCAGAACATAATTAATTGGTCTTGATCCCAAATTAGGTCAAAGACTATTTAATCCACTCCGGTTCCAGGGTACATCTCTTCACTCCTTTGATACTTGGCGCTGTAATCCCTCAACGTCTTCAAAGAGGTGACGGGTCCCGATGACCACGCATTGATGTGGACTGTGAGGTCCTTAAACCCATAGACTACGACGTCCTTAACCTCGACCGAGATGTCTTAAAACTAACAATGGACTGTGGGGTCCTTAAACCCATGGACTAATACGTCCTTAACCTCGACCGAGATGTCTTAAAACTAACAATGGACTGTGGGGTCCTTAAACCCATGGACTACGACGTCCTTAACCTTGACCGAGATGTCTTAAAACTAACCATGGACCGCAATGTCCTTAAACTACCCATGGACCGCAATGTCCTTGCCCTTATGTGAATTAAAAAACGGATGCCCGGCAAAAAGCACTTGATTATGATCAAATTTGTAAGCCTACTATCTATCTTTCTACGCTCGATTCTTCCCGCTTGACTAATCGGGCTACTGTCGGTCTTTAAAAAGACCGCCCTATTCAAGATCACTGCAGTTCCTCTTCGGGCGGCTTCTTTCTTTATTCCCAGTGTAAGTGTAAGAGTCTTTACTTCTTTTCATTTCATTTGAATTGATTTCCGCAGTCGGTAATAGCAAGCAGGACTAAAGAAAGCAGTTGGATGCGGAGAACTGTCAACTCGCTGCGCTCGGCCCTGCGGGGCTGTGCGCCAGGGTCGGTTCCCAAAAGGATCGTTCGCTTCCCTAAACTGGAACAATAGAGCCCCGCATGCTCTTTTGTCGGATCTAAACGGTCCCGTTTAAGTTGATCTTAGCCTCAAATACGGCTAACGTATCCTTAAACCTTCAAACAGACTGGACTATGAATCCCTCCAATCAACTTCGGTTCAAGGGTACATCTCAGAACTCCTTTGACACCTGTCGTTGTAATCCTTCAACGTCGTCAGAGAGGTAACGGGTCCCGAAGGCCATACATACGATGGACCACTATGTCCCTAAGCTGGAAAAATGGAGCCTAAATGCTCTTTTGTCGGATCTAAACGATCCCGTTAAGTTGATCTTAGTCTCAGGCCAGACTAACGTATCCTTGACAAACGTTTGAGTTGATCTTGGCCTCAAGTATGGCTAACGTTTCCTCAAACCAAACCCCCAAACCCAAATCTAAGATAATACGGATTTGGACTAGTCCACGCCCTATGGGCGACAACATAACTCGGTCTCCGTAAACAATCCACGGGCAACAAAACAAAAAATAAACACACACGACACGAAGTGACCATCTGGAGAAGGAGAAAGTTGTTACCGCGATGCGGTAGCGTAATTAACTGCAGGGGCTTGCGCCTGCAGGGAAGAGCGTCCCCACAATCAAAAAACCCCTCAAACGAGGGGGAATCTGACGAAGTCTGCTACATCGGCCGCATCCGTTTAAACCTTCGATACATGGTGCCATAAATCAACTTGGCATCTTCGGAGAGGTGGACGGATAGCACCAATTAGCATCTGCCCCGAATTTCAGGCAAGACGTCCCGTCTTGCGCGTCTTTCGGAGGGGAACAGGGGCTAAGTTGAAAAACCATATCACCGTTATTTAGATTTAGTATTACCCACTTTCAAAAGCTAAAGATACTTAACAAAACTAAAGTAGTTGATGGATAAAAGTGTAAGTAAAAATATATCATTTTAGTGTCTAAAACATTTATTCCAAATATCTTATCTCATATGAATATTTTAAACATATACGACAATTTAATAAACTGAGGGTATTTTGTGGAAGTACCTATTTCGAGATCATATTGGTAACATGGGTAAGTGGGTATGAAAAAAGGGTGGATTGATACCCGATGAGTTATAACTTTTAAGCATATCATATTCCATGTAGGATGATGATGCAATATTCACGCATATAGAGGTAATTAATTAAACCATTTTAAGCATGGGGTCAAATTCTTATCATTAAGAGGTACCTAAATAGACATGCAGAAATATTTTTAACATCATTTTAAAATAAGGTTGGGGATTTGAAACTAAGACCACTAAAGAAAAGAAGGTGACAGACAAGAGGTGAGAGGAGGATCTTACCTTTGGTTAGAGTTAGATGTCTATGAGTCGAAAACGTAGGCTCGTAATAAATCTTCAATAGCTCAGCACTCAGATTTTTCCTCGATACTTGGGTGGAACCACAGCGTCGGCGTTGTCAATACGAAGGCGTGGGTATTTTTTCAGAATTTTTGGAGTTTTGAGGTGTGAGAAATCAGTGTTTGAAGGTCTCTATTTACAGGGTCTTTTCACCAACCATAAAATCCAAAAAATCCGTTAAAATCCTCAAAAAATCTGTGCCGAAATGATTGATGATGATCAGCCACCGCCGCCGCTGCCAGCCTCCCACAGCCTTTGGATCTTGATCCAACGGCTCAGATCTCCGCCGCCGTGCGCCATGCGTCCGTGTGTGGGGATCACGCGTTTTCGCGTGGTCCCCACCACGTGGGCGCCGCCGGATGATTCTGGGCCGTTGGATCTTTACATCCAACGGTCCAGGTTAAAAGGGATTTAATATTTATTTATTTTATATATTTTTTTAAAAATCTAACTGTTTATTTAAGAAAATCGAATTTGGGCTTAAAAAAATTGTTAAAAATATCGTAAAATACGGTAAAAATATGAGATAATTCCAGAAAACATATTTTATTGTTACCTTCAGTTTAAAAATAACTTTGGGCTAAAACTAAATAATATATCTATATCTATGGTGTTTGCTAGTTATTATAATTATTTAAAATCTAGTTTATCCTTGAAAATCATTTTACTTACGAAATAATTATTTTAATTGATAATAAAAATATGTAAATTATTTTAAGGCATTATAAAATTTTATTAAAACATTGTAAGCCCAGAAAAATATAAATAGATTTTAGAAAATTCCTTTAATTATATTTCAATACTTTGAAAATTACTAACATTACTTCTAAAAATTAAAATCATTAAAACAATTTTTTTTCTATCAACGAAACGCTTAAATAACTACTTGATACTAGAAAATTGAATAAAAGATCTTTATTAGGTATTAGAAAACACGATCATTAAAATATCAGCATTCAGTAAACATGTATAGCATAGATTAAGATTGTTTTACTCCAAAAAAATAACTACTATCAAACCATTGCTCATGTGAAACCCTATGTCCGGTCTCATCAACACTTTAAGGACCTTAATATGCAAATATTGGATAGGATTGACAGCCTATGCTTAAGATTCCACATTAACTAAAAAGGGTGATAACTAATCTTTAAAATAAGGGTTATAACTGTTGCTACAGGAGGAATCCAATGCTTGGAAAAAATAAATAGCAATGAAAAGAATTTGAGTAACAACATAATACAAGTGAAGAAAGAGTCTAAGTTTTTATTGCCTCTACTTACGGAAGAATTAGATAAGATACAAAGAATACCTCTACACTTGCAATGAAGTTTCTAAGTGGTTATTAAAGGATGAAAGATATGGGGGTGGAATGACTCGGAGTTTCTAAGTGGTTACTAGCGTGACTACTTAATGATTGAAGTCCATTCTAGTGCACATCTTCACCCACGACACTCGTAGAAGAGAGAACTATATATTGTATGTTACTGGAGTTAGAAGGAGAAAACGGCTCGTAGGAACATGCACTTCCCCCTCTCAGAGCTGCATTCAATCCAACAATAAGACAGTTTAGCATCGAGTTCTTTACTGTTATTGTATAACATTTAATTGATGTTATATGGTGTAGCTGTAAATTTATAATTTTGTAACAGTAATCCAGTATTGATATAGCGTTTGTGTATTATTGCAATTTTTTTTAAAAATATTTCAGTTGAAAATCACTCAATTTAGATGATTGATTACCAACTTTTTTCAAAAATAACTTTCTATCAAGAACAGATTTCTGCCCAAAAGAACCCAAAATTGAGATGGATACACATGAAATTCCAAAAACAAAGTTTAAAAGACCTAGTTGATAGCAAAAATCCCAAAGTACAAAGTAAATCCGAAAGAAAAGTGTGATCTAGGGTTTAAAATTAGGGAAATACCTCAATTCTTCTCTGGATCTCAGTTGCCGTGTCGTTCTGGGTTCGATGAACGATTTTTCTTCAAAGGTGAAGGATTTTTCTCCGGATCTGAGCTCCCATTGTCGATGAAGGATTTTTCTTCCCAGGAGAACGATCTCAGCTGCCGTGTCGATGTTAGGTAAAGTTTGGGCTTTCTTTTTCTTTAAAAAAGATCCGATCTTATTTTGGAGAAGGGATAGGAGTAATAAGGTCATTTCACAAGGGATTTAACGCCAAGAGGGTTCTGGATAATGATGCCAACTATAGGGGTTTTTGTCTAACAGTAGAACTACAAGAGGTTTCCGGATTATACCCCAAACTACTGGGGGGTCTCTGTCAAATAACCCTTTAAATTATTTACATCTCTAAATACACCAAAATAATTAAAATAAAAAAAATACTAATTTAAAAATCCATTTTGTAAATACAAATTTTAAAGGTGAAAATTTGTTTAAAAAAACAGCTGTCTTGTAGACATTATTCTGACATGCAACAATTGAGCATGGTTCACAATAGGCAGTGAGAAATAATTAGTTGAAATTGAACTTATAACAGTTAGCTTGATTAATGATTTAAGTAACTTAAATGACCAATGAGCTATATGTCAGCTGGTATGGCACTTTCCCTTTTGGGAAGAGTGTGAACCCCAGAAATCCCGAGAGGGGAAGTGACAACAAATAAATGCTTTCGAGACAAATTCATGGGTCCCCTATGCGTTCGGATGTGTTCTGTGTGTTGTATGCATAGGTTAAGGTTAGGGCTTACGGACCACTGCACACCAAAAAAAAAGCAACTTAAATGGCTCGATTTAATTTGTTCAACAAGTGCAATGGAATTTGATAGCAACTCTCAGTATCTAGCATCCAATGTCCTAATAAGAACATAAAAGTTGACTCCTTTTCATTTTCTATAAAAAAAATCCAGCCCTGGTGCAAGGCAACTTAAAACTTCAGACATAAATTTGAAGCTGAAATCTTTGCTGAATATTTACTTTGAACCCACTCAAAACCTTTTGCAATTCGCACCGTCACAATAGACTATCACGATAATACCAATGGCTGCAGAAAACAACACGATGATACCAATGGTTGCGGAAAACGTGACCACAACACAAATTTTATTACGATGATTACATAAAACAAAAAAAATCTGAAAATTATTTCTGCGGACATAAAAAATCAGTAATATAGAACTACAGTGAGCAGATTTCAAAAGTTCTACAAGCAAAACATAGTGCCGAAGAGATCATGCATCTTTGCGACGAGCTTTGAGAGGGTTGAGTTGATATCGGTAGGCATAAAGGCGGCGGCGATGGCTTCTCTTGGATTTTGTTCTTCTTCTTCCGTCGCAATTGGAAAAAATGCTGCATGACTTCGGAGCACTCGGTTGTGAGAATTCCTCGCCTTATTGTTACCGTTGGATGAAATGGATGTACAGGGCCAGTTAATTGGGACAATGTCAGGGCTTTGTACAAGAGGTGCCATGCACAAATTTAATTAGAAGGATGACATTGAACAAACACAATAAAACGCATCCTGCAATTTGTCAATTAAGGCAAACAAAGAATAACACTCTGATTGTCTTAATTTCCAAAATATTATGCACCATCCGATTATGCTGTCGTCACTGCATGAAAAGGTTCGGTTTTATCAGACCACACTCTGATTATCCTAATTTCCAGGATATTATGCACCATCCAGATATGAGGTGTTGTCACTAAAAGAAAAGCTTAGGTTTTATTGGAACAACCGCTCAAACCTAGCAATACAAGTAAGCATAAGTGGTGATGCTCAATATTGGCGATCTCCAAGATCAGGACACGTGGCAGGTAACGTGTCCCAGAACTCAAAAAAAAGGGCCCACAGGGGCCGACCAGGCCACCCTGTACCCGACCTGCAAACACAAGCTGGCCCTCCTCAGGCCCCCTGCAAATTGGCCTCCTCGGCCCCGTAGCTCGCGCCGAGCTGCCACAAGACCTGGACTCCTCGGCCTCCTCACTCGTCCCAAGCTCCAGGCCGAGGCCGTCTTCCTCGGCCCTCCGACCAAGGCCACCGCTCATAGGTGTAACCGCTGCTCCGCGAATCTCGCCATGCGCAGATTCTACGCCAGCAACATCCCACGTTCCACGCCATTACGATCCCCATTAATGGGCGATCCGTTCTCTATGCGGGCGTGACGTCGGGGGCGTAACTGCAGGCGAGATTCTCGCGCCTGCTGCTGCATGCCACCACCGCTATATAAACCCCCATCACAAAGGGGTCAAATAGGCAATTCTTTACTCTTCTAAGCCGTCACTCTGCTCGGATCTCGTCACTGACTTGATCGTCGGAAGGTCCTTGGTGGTACCAAACCATCCCGGGACTTCTTTGCAGGTACTCGGCACCAAACTCCTCATACCACCTCTTCCACCAAAACCCATTGAGACCCACACGCAACAGAAGATAACCATCTAAGTCCACCGAGAGATCAACGGAAGACAACATCTGACGGAGACCCGAAAAGGACCTCCATCAATAAGCCTATATGGAACTTGATCCCTGATAACCAGGGCAGATTCTAATAATGTGATAGGATTAGGATTTGAACATAGGGGAAAATATTTAAAAAAAATATAAACCAGCCCGATATTTAACAGCCATGTTATTAGGTTTGCAAGATTAAAGGTAAAAATCTAGGCGAATTGCAGAACATATACACCGGAAACAGCAATGCAATGGAGAACATGGATTAAGACATGTCGTTTGGAAAAGAACCGACAAACCTGGACTTAATTATATGACGGCCTTACAATTGGAGTCCAGCAACCCTTATTAGGTTGGGCCTTTGATTTGAAATCAAAAAATTACTCAAACCATCTGCATTAGATTCTTGTATGCATTGATCAAGAATGCATTTTGCGCAACACAACAAAAAAGCACCAGCCTAGAGATGTTGATGGAGGTCCTTTTCAGGTCTCCGTCAGATGTTGTCTTCCGCTGATCTCCCGGTAGACTTAGATGGTTATCTTCTGTTGCGTGTGGGTCTCAATGGGTTTTGATGGAAGAGGTGGTATGAGGAGTTTGGTGCCGAGTACTTGCAAAGAAGTCCCGAGGTGGTTTGGTACCACCAAGGACCCTCCGACGATCAAGTTAGTGATGAGATCCAAGCAGAGTAACGGCTTAAAAAAGTAAAGAATGGCTTACTTGATCCCTCTGTGATGGGGGTTCATATAGCGGTGGTGGCTCGCAGCAGCAGGTGCGAGAATCTCACCGGCAGTTACGCTCCCGACGTCACGCCCGCGTAGGGAGCGGATCGCCCATTAATGGGGATCATGATGGCTTAGAACGTGGGATGTTGTTGGCGTAGAATCTGCGCATGACGAGATTCGCGGAACGGCGGTTACGCTTGTGAGTGCTGGAGTTGGTCGGAGGGCCGAGGAAGATGGCCTCGGCCGGGAGCTCGGGGACGAGCGTGTTGGCCGAGGAGTCTTGGTCCCACGGCAGCTCGAGGTGAACTGAGGGGCCGAGGAGGCTAACTTGCAGGGGGCCCCGAGGAGGGCCAACTTGTGCTTGCAGGTCGGGCACAGGGTGGCCTGGTCGGCCCCTGTGGGGCCCTTTCTTCTGAGTCCTGAGACACGTCATCTGCCATGTGTCCTGATAATGGAGATCGCCAATATTGAGCATCATCATTAGCTCTCCACTCTTGTCCCGAACAGCTAGCGGGTCGGGTCACGAGTGGACTGCTGGGCCTCCCGAGACGAGCTCCTTCTCAGGGCTTTTGTCGGTTGTCTTGTCTGTTAGCGAATCAGGACGAGATCTTTGCATTTAATGAAGGAGCGCCGGTTCGTGCACTCTGCGACTGAAGCGACGGTCCACGCGTCAAGCGTCGATTGGCTGACGCGACGTATGCAGGCCTGCGGCGTCTGATAGGACGCGGACCAGCACGGAATCGACACGTGGAGCGATCGGAGCCGTTGGGCACGAGGAGTCATTTCGGCGGGAGATGACGGGCGCCGTTGGATGAGGCCGTTTGCGGTAATAAACAGGGGTGGGTCCGCCCTTGGGCCCCATTCTTTCATATTTCTCTCTTAAGTTCTGGTTGCTCGGCGCTCGTCTCCTTTCTCTCGCTTTCGGCCCCTGAAGATTCCCCCCTTTTTTCCAAGGTTAGATGTCTTCCTTTGTAGAGTCGGTAGACGTTGTAGAAGTTGGGTCTAGTGTTCCTTTAGTTGTGCCTGAGTCCCTCCGGGGAACAGGGGTTGGATCCTCCCCGGGATCGTGAGGCCGGGGCCGCCTCCAGGGAGGAGGTGGCAGATGCGGCCCCTGGTTCCTCGTGCTGGGTGAGGCATGAGGACGAGCTCGCCAATGCTCGGGCTCGCTTCCACATCCCCTCGTGCTACACGCTCCGATTGGCCAAGGAAGGAGAGAGGGCGGACCAAGTACGGGGAAGGGAAATCGTCCTGTACTTGGAAGCTTTTTGGGGCGGAATGCGTCTGCCCTTCTCTCTCGAGGTAGTCGCCGCGCTGAATTTTTTCGGTTCCTAACGAAATGGCTGAGGAACTGAGTATCCAGCTCGTCGAAGGTCGAGATCGAGCGGGGCTCGAGCCCCCGGAACCAGTCCCGACCGGTGCGGATAAGGTTGCCAAGAAGGCCCTGCACCGGGCGGCGTCGGAGTGGTCCTGGAAGCTCATCCCCGCGGTGAAAGCATCCAAATGGTCCTTCGGGTCGGTTTTCTCGTCGAACAGAGAGACCTTTGGGGGCTTGTTGCGCGAGGAGACGTGGACGGCGAGCAATTCCTCGGTGAACGGCTTTATGAGCAAATCGGAGGCGTACTTAGCCCCGTCGCTCGAGAGGTGAGCCTCCCGGCGCATGCCATCGATTTTCTTCTCGAGGGCGTCGAGCCGACCGTGGTATCCTAAGGAATCGGCGCCTTGGGACCCCTGGCCTCCGCTGCGGGTGACCTGCGTCTGGGAGCGGCCTCGGTTCCTCTCGATGAGGTGCCTCAGATCCCGAGGCGAGGTGGCTCTGGAACCGCCGAGGTGAACCCCTCCTGTGCGGCCCCGCCGAGTGTGGTAGTGTCGACCACGCCTGTGGAGAGGCGAGGTGACTGACATCTCCTCAGGGGGACAAGGGTCGCGTAGAGGCTCGGGGAGGGACGCCCTGGCGGCGGATCTTGGTGTGGAGCCGTGAAGCGCCAACCGGGCCTTAGGGGGCACCGGCTCGAGAGATCGGTGGCCAGGGGTCGTTGCCTGCTGGTGGTCAGCCACCCAAACAGGGGAAGAGCCTTCTGGAGGCGGTGGAGCGGCGATCTGGGGCCCGGGTCCGGCCGTTTGGACGCGGACGAGGGCCTCCATGAGGGATTGCAGCCGATCTGTCCGGCCTGCAAGGACGTCGATGATGGTCATTGGAGGAGGCTCATCCCCGCCTTCGGTGAGTGGAAGGCGGCGGCTGGTACCGGGATCTTCAGGGTGTCTGCTTGCCATTTGGGCGGAGATCGGAAGGCCAACTTTGTGTTTTGGAGAGTTTGTTTCCCACAGACGTCGCCAACTGATGGAGGTCCTTTTCGGGTCTCCGTCAGATGTTGTCTTCCGCTGATCTCCCGGTGGACTTAGATGGTTATCTTCTGTTGCGTGTGGGTCTCAATGGGTTTTGGTGGAAGAGGTGGTATGAGGGGTTTGGTGCCGAGTTCCTGCAAGGAATTCCCGGGGTGGTTTGGTGCCACCAAGGACCCTCCGACGATCAAGTTAGTGATGAGATCCGAGCAGAGTAACGACTTAAAAGAGTAAAGAATGGCTTACTTGACCCCTCTGTAATAGGGGTTCATATAGCGGTGGTGGCACGCAGCAGCAGGTGCGAGAATCTCGCCGGCAGTTACGCTCCCGACGTCACGTCCGTGTATGGAGCGGATCGCCCATTAATGGGGATCATGATGGCGTGGAACGTGGTATGTTGTTGGCGTAGAATCTGCGCATGGCGAGATTGGCGGAGTGGTGGTTACGCCTGTGAGTGGTGGAGTTGGTCGGAGGGCCAAGGAAGACGGCCTCGACCGGGAGCTCAGGGACGAGCGTGGAGGCCGAGGAGTCTTGGTCCCGCGGCAGATCGAGGCGAACTGAAGGGCCGAGGAGGCTAATTTGCAGGGGGGGCCCCGAGGAGGGTCAGCTTGTGCTTGCAGGTCGGGCACAGGGTGGCCTGGTTGGCCCCTGTGGGCCCTTTCTTCTGAGTGCTGAGACACGTCATCTGCCACGTGTCCTGATAATGGAGATCACCAACATTGAGCATCATCAGATGTGGTTTGTATACCATTTTAATTAGAGAGAGAAACAAATGTAAATATTAGTTAAGAGCAAAAAGGTAAAATGAGATAGCTACGAGGGACGCTAGAACAGTTCCAAATAATTAAGATATAATAATAATGTTTACCTAACCCAGCAGCCATCAGCTCCTAATAGCTTGTTTGGAGCTCCCCAAACAATAGTATCTATCCTAGCCTGAAGAATGGCACCCGCAGACATGGCACATGGTTCTAGCGTTACATAAAGGGTAGATTCCTGTAAAGATGTCAAAAGAAAGTTCTAAAATGAAACAGAGAGTGTGTGTGTTATGAAGACGTTAAACTTATAATATTGAAAACATACAAGTGGCACAACTTTCTTGTTCAAGATATGGAATACATGTGGAATCAAAGCAACTTGCATAGAAGCCATATCAATGTCTAGCGGATATACACCTATCAATCATCCGAAACACGAAATTTTCCATACTTGTTTCAGATGAAATGCCAGTATATTCTATACACATGTATCAAAATATTTATGAAAATACAAATGTACAAAAACAATTAGGCATAATTACAGCCCAATATAATACAAAGCATAAGAATAAACTACATCATCAAAAGACAGCCGCGGCCAACATATTACTGCTAATTCTTATAGTAAACATCAAAATTTAAGCCAAGCACCCCCAAAACCCCTCAAAATCTAGAAACCCAAAACCCCTCAAACATGCTAAAATGCTAAAATGTTATCTTATTAAACTAAAATAAGTATACACTTGAAATGCATAAGAAAGACAGAAATATCCATAATAGAACCATAGAGAATAAAGATTAGAAAGAAAAATCACCATGAATTTTTTTGGAGAAAACCCCCTACTTTGAGAACTTACCACAAAAAGTAGAGATCTAGTGAAGAACTCACCGAATAAACTTTGAGAACGATAAAGAGTGGAGATTAGTCAGAATTTGGCCGGATTTTCGTCGGGTTTTCACAAAATTGAAGCTCGTGAGAAGAGTTTGTCGTCTGAATTACTGGCCGCGTGTGAAAGAACACAACATTTTTATGAGGGGAGTCTCGAGTTAAGGTGTGTTATTGGTTTGTTATAATGGGTAGGTCGGATCGGATGTGACCGTACATGATTGGATTTGAATCCGAATCATACTAAATTCCAAACCCACAAACCAAATTTTACATGGGTGATTAATGGGCCTGTGGGTGATTAATAGCCCGCAAAAAGGTTTAAATGCTATTATGCTTTTCAACCACATAACGGAGTGAATTTCCCGTTGCACTTGCGATGTGTGTCCACAAACCTTTATGCAAGCAATTAATCGTCCGTATAACCGTTTTTTACAACATTGTTTAGCATGCCAAGAATGTTATGTATAAATACAACATATTTTTTCTAAGTACATCAGGAAACAAGACTTAATACATATATTATCCCTGTGAACTTCACAATCTTCATCTTCATCATTAATTATTCATCCTAATTTAAAAAAAAATTATGGATTAGAATGTTGGGCGATTAAGAAATAACATGACAAAAAAAAGGGTGACTGAAATGAAAATGTTAAAATGAATGAGTGGTACATACTAAAGGAAAGAATAAGAAATGAGTGTATTCATAACAAGTTGGAGCTCATTCCTATAGATGATAAGATGAGAGAACCGGTTAAGATGGTTTGGGGATATAGAACGGAAAACAATAAATACCCCAATTAAAAGAAATGACAAAAGTGTAGTTAACGGTGCAACTAGGGTTAGATGTGGATCTAGAAAAACATGAATTGAGACAATTAAGGATAATATGTTAATTGTTAATTTAACCACAAAGACGGCCCTCTTCAAAACACAATGGAAATGGATAATATAGCTGGTTCTAAATTTTTGGAAAAAGGCTGGTTATTGTTGTGTACTTGTTATAACAATTTGCTACCCTCTTATAGAACTTGAACCCATTTAGGACATCCAAAGACAAGAAAACGGTTGGAAAAATTGTTATTTTCCTTTTAAAACCGAAATTAATTATATTACTTATTGAAAACAAAAAAATAACAGGTCTAATTAATAGCATAGCAAATTTATATCAATTATAAATAATAATAAAATGAATAAGAAAATGTGAGCTAGTGGTGAAATCAAGAAACCGGCTTAAAAAGTTAATGCTACCTTTCGTTCAGGCAACCAAAGCAACAACCTTCTTGCGATACAAAAACTTTTAGAAATTCAATCTTAGTGGTGCACAAACCGTCCGAAACCAATATTCGATCGAGAAACTTCAGCTTCATACAACGTATTATAATAAATTGGAACTAGAGAAAAATAAAAAGTTATTTCCATGAGAAAGGGAAGGAATTTGTTGTGCGGAAATGAGAAAAGAATTAGTCCTTTCATAAAAGATTTTTGTAGCCCAAAATTAAATAGATGATTAATAGCAGTTTATGAATTTTATAATCTTCTCTTTAATTTTATAATAAATTAAAATATAACCCTTTTTATTTACCATGAAATACTCAATATATGGGTACACGTTAGTTTGATAATTTAATCCTCAAATAATGTGTAATCGCACGAGTACTTGATAACCATGTCATCTCTACACAAATGGGGCAAAAAAAAATTCCAACGGTTTTGAAAGTTATTATGCTCAATATAGCAAGTTATGATCGGGATCCGTACCGTGGTCGTTGTAGAATGACCATTTTGCCCTCAGGGGGAGGGCAGTGGTGTAAGAGCCGGAGTACATGGGAGGAGGGAGAGAGAGCGGGGATTTGCTTACCGGCGAGCATTCAACGGTGAGGTTACCGCCTGAGCTGCGGTGCGGTCAGCACCCTGAGAGCTTAGGGAACTTTCGAGCTTGAGTGAGAGAGATGATGAGAACTCTGATCATATGGGCCGCCGAGATGTAGGCCCTAAAATTCAACATTCTTTTTGGGCCTTCTTTAATTTCTGCTTTAGAGTTAATTGTATAAGTCCACTGTGTAGAATTTTCACACATTCGAGCAAAAATATAACTCATTCACCTAAAATCTTCATTCTAAGATGGTCTAAATCCTATAAGATCATTAACAATAAGCACCCAAATAATATTTTTAAACAAACATTATTAAAGGAGACTAATTCGTGGCTAAAAAAACCTCAACAGTTATAACAATAAAAAATCCTCTAAGATCTTTATTTATTTTTTTATATTTTATTAATTTAAGCACATGCTTGTCGACTTTTTGCATATGCAATGCAAGTATGTTAGCAGGAGAATTTGAAAAGACTTTTTGTTAAGTTAATTTACTTTTATAAACATTCTAGTTAAGATGATAAAAATATCCATATCAAGCCTTTATTTGAGCACATGTGTACATTGCACACACTTTGAATTCAAATAAAATATTCAAATAAAATGGAGAAAAATCATTAATCCTAAGATAATCTATAAGTCATGATTCTTTTTATGAGAATATCCTATGAAATCAATAATCGGAAAGCCTAAAAAATATCCTTAAACAAAAAATACTTAAGAGAATCTTTACCGTTAACTGAAAATTCAACATACAAATCTAGATCCATTTTTAACAATATACTTCTTCAAATAAAAATACTTAATAAATTATTAGCAAAAGTAAATTAACAATATACAGATTATATGAGTAAGAAATTCTTTTATTTTTTGATATTTTATTAATTTAATCAGGTGCATCCCACGTGTCAAAGCACTAGCTAGTTTCGGGAGATGATGGAAACGATTCATGAAAATTTTATTTGAAACTAACAGAATAATTTGTTTGAATCTATTCATGAAAAATAATATTTTGTTACAATTTGGGAAAACAATATATCAGGGTATCTCAACGAATTTAGCAATAGATGGTTAATGTAGAGACCAATCCAGTCAAACAACAATCAAAACATATCATGAAATTGGTCCAAATCCCCCGTCTTTTGCAGGTGTTAAAAAAAAATAAAAAAATCCTTTGGAAATCTTCTCTTTATCTTTCTCCACCATTTAACTGCTTAAAGGATTGCTATTTAAGGTCTTGGGGTTAAAACCCATTTGCATCAGGGTTTATATATTAATCAAAAAAACCTTGAAACCACTTGACCTGGTATAATCTACCATTTTCAGCAAAGAATCTCTTCATGGAAAATGGCCAAAATAATGTTGATTTAAGCAGGGGATTTGAAGACTGTGATATGGAATGGCTCTCTCTCGGTATTTCTCTATCGCCTCCCTCGGTCCCTCCTCCTCCTCCTCCTCCTACAGATATCGTACATCCTACATTGCCATGGGCCACTGATCGTCCCGCAACCATCCACAAGCTTGAATACCTCGTCGCCAATGACCTCACTAAGATCGAAGGCAATGTCCAATGCAAGAGGTGCGAGCGAAATGCCCACATCTCCTTCGACTTGCTGGACAAATTCCAGGAGGTGAGGAGTTGTGTGTTGAGCATGTATGGCGTGATGCACGACAGGGCGCTGGACAAATGGATGAACCCTACCTTCACTGATTGCATGTCGTGTGGTCAGTCCAACTGCATGAAGCCGGTGGTCGCGGAGCAGAAGGAGAATATCAACTGGCTTTTCCTGTTTCTTGGCCAGACGCTTGGATGTTGTACGCTCGACCAACTCAAGTATTTCTGCAGGCATAACAAGATTCATCGGACCGGAGCAAAAAATCGGGTTTTGTTCTCTTGCTACATCAACATATGCAAGCAGCTTGATCCTGCTTTATCACATACTCTAATACAAACCTAGGTGATCATGTCTAGCTTGTGTTATTGAATATTTTGGATACAAGGGTTTTCTGTTGTTTTGTCTTAATTTATGTTCTTTGCGGTAATTTACAGATGCTGCCGATGCCTTAATTAATTTTAGGATCCTATTTCTATTATGCATCTTTCTTACGTTGGATCATATATTTTACTTGTTGAAGCTTTTACTAATGTATCCTATTACTCTTAATCCATCAGTGGTTTCATAGATTACTCTAATATTTATTCAGACGGGGGGTTGGGGTGGGGGTGGGGTTGGGGGGAGAAATGAAATGAAAGAAAAGATAGAAAGACAAATTAAGAATAGGAAATATGTGTCGCTCTCATAATTAGAAAAATAAAAGAACTCATTAAACCTAAGATGGTCAACGTCAACAACTTACAGCTTTTTGCACGTGTGATACATGTGTGTAAATGTTGACATCACATACAAAATATTTGAAAAGATTATTGAAATTTGTTTTAATTAAGATAATAGATTTGTAAGAGTTTTAGTTAAGATTAGGTAGATTTCGACATCAAATCAAATCAAATCTAAAATGCAATACACACATGCATCACACATGCATGGTACGGACAACATAATCTCGGCAGCTGCAGCAGCAGCAGCTTTAACATCAGCTTTCAACACTAAAATGTGACTTCATCATAAAATTAGTTTTGCTGCTAATCAAAATCATCAGACCAGCAACCACTGCAGCATCGATGAGAACAAATGTTTGCTTTAAATAAATCTCTAATTTGCTACAACAAGAAGCACTTGAATATCACCAAGCACAAATTAGATAAGCACCAGGCATGGAAGTGCCATAAACTAAATAATAACACTAAAATTTTTACACATGATTTAAAGGAGTTTTAGTGCTTCCTCTCTCGCTCCAGTATTCTCCAACGGTAGAAATCTCAAAATCCGATAAAACTTCCGCAGTAATAAACAATTCGGTACATGAACAAGTTCTGGGTCAATGCATGGAGATAAACCGATGGAGTTTAATCTAGATTATCCTTCCTAAGCAGCAAGCTGCGCTCAGCGGGTAATTGGAAACTGCACTAAAAGAAAGATCAACAGGAATTATATTAGCCTGACGATTATTTTTCTTCACATTTTTATAGTTGACACAACAATTGAACTTGTACAAAATAAAGGATAAATTACATAAATTCCATCAAACTATTTGAGTTTTTTCTCTCAGAACATTGACCTTTAAAACGATACGAAACCACCACTGTGGTGCTAGGGCTGGTGTTTATTGCAAATTTTGGGTTCTGTTTCATGTAACTTTAATACACTTTTTAAGCTTTAAGGGCGCTTGATGTAATTTTCAAAGTTTAACTGTGTTCTACCATAAAAATGGAAAAGTTCAATGGTGTTCAAAGTAATTTCCCTAAACGATATAGTTATATCAAAGAATTTGCAGAAAGGATACAAGAAAGTAACAAAGAAACGGGAATAGATACAAGAAAGTAAGCCGATCATGCTACGTGAACAGTACACTGTTAGATAACATTCACTAGAACCCAGCTACTTTCAAATAGGACACAAAATTTTATCAACACATCTCATGCATTCATATTAAAGACTTGGCAATTGATCGATTAATCATTCAAATTCCTTGCATCTATTGTTTTCTGAATTCTGATTAATCTCTCTCTTTAAACTCTTTTTATGCAAACGGGAATTGAACCCAGGCCTCTTGCTCAAGAAGTTTTGCCAGTCGCCACTATACCATAGGGGTGCTCCCTTCAGATATGTCATATAATATCAATGAAGACAATCTCAATATTCAGACGCTTATCAAAGGAGTGGTAATTTTGACCACCTCGAAGAACTGATCCGCCTTTATAGGTTTCAGATCATAAACATTAACACCCAACAAACCCGTAAATAGACAAGCTAAGCTTGATCATCTGTTAGCCTTTCATCCCGCCTTGACTCCAAACAAATTATTTTGGTTATTATTTTTATTGTTATTCTGTGAAGTTAAGATGATAAATATATCCATATCAAGCCTTTATTTGAGTACAAGTGTACATTGCACACACTTTGAATTCAAATAAAATATTCAAAAAATTGAGAGAAATCATTAGGATGTGAATTCGAATAAAATATTCAAATAAAATGGAGAAAAATCATTAATCCTGAGATAATCTATAGGTCATGATTCTTTTGATGAGAATATCCTATGAAATCAATAGTTGGAAAGCCTAAAAAATATCCTTAAACAAAAAATACTTAAGAGAATCTTTACGGTTAACTGAAAATTCAACATAAAAATCTTGATCCATGTTTAACAATATACTTCTTCAAATAAAAATACTTAATAAATTATTAGCAAAAGTAAATTAACAATATACAAATTATATGAGTAATAAATTCTTTTATTTTTTGATATTTTATTAATTTCATCACATGCGTCCCACGTGCCAAAATGCGGAAGATAATGGAAAAGATTCATGAAAATTTTGTATGAAACTAACAGAATAATTTGTTTGAATCTATTCATCAAACATAATACTTTGTTTCAATTTAGGAAAACAATATATTAGGGTATCTCAACGAATTTTGCAATAGGCCGTCAATGTAGAGACCAATCCGGTCAAACAACATTCAAAACATATCTTGAAATTGGTCCAAATCCCCCATCTTTTGGGGATGTTAAAAAAAATCCCTTCGAAATCCTCTCTTTATCTCTCGACTGCCTAAAGGAATGCTATTTAACCTTATTGAAGTTGAGCTGTACGTCTGGGGTTTATAACCCATTTGCATCATGTTACGGTTTATATATCAATCAAAAAAACCTTGAAACCACTTGTCCCGATATCATTTACCATTTTCAACAAAGAATCTCTTCATGGAAAATGGCAAAAATAATGTTGATTTAAGCGGGCGATTCGAAGAGCGCGATATGGAATGGCTCTCTCTCGGTATTTCTCTATCGCCTCTCTCGGTCCCTCCTCCTCCTCCTCCTACCGATATCATACATCCTACATTTCCGTGGGCCACTGATCGTCCGGCAACCATCCACAAGCTTGAATACCTCGTCGCCAATGACCTCACTAAGATCGAAGGCAATGTCCAATGCAGGAGGTGCGAGCGAAATGCCCACATTTCCTTCGACCTGCTGGCCAAATTCCAGGAGGTGAGGAGTTGTGTGTTGAGCATGTATGGCGTGATGCACGACAGGGCGCTGGACAAATGGATGAACCCTATCTTCACCGATTGCATGTCGTGCGATCAGTCCAACTGCATGAAGCCGGTGGTCGCGGAGTAGAAGGAGAATATCAACTGGCTCTTTTTGTTTCTTGGTCAGGCGCTTGGATGTTGGACGCTCGACCATCTCAAGTATTTCTGCAAGCACAACAAGATTCATCGGACCGGAGCAAAAAATCGGGTTTTGTTCTCTTGCTCACCATATGCAAGCAACTTGATCCTGCTTTATCGCGTACTCTAATACAAACCTAGGTGATCATGTCTAGCTTGTGTTATTGAATATTTTGGATACAAGGGTTTTCACTTGTTTTGTCTTAATTTATGTTCTTTGTGGTAATTTACAGATGCTGCCCGATGCCTTAATTAATTTTAGGATCCTATTACTCTTAATCTATTAGTGGTTTCATAGATTACTCTAATATTTATTCAAACATCGGGGGAAAAATGAAATGAAAGAAAAGATAGAAAGTCAAATTAAGAATAGGAGATATGTGTCGCTCTCATTGTTGGGGTAAAAATTTACACCCGGTTGACCAAGTCAAAGTCAAGGTCAACCCCAAGTCAGGTGGGCCCAATCCCAGGTCAAGCGGGCCCATGCCCAAGCCGAGCCCGCGGCCAGCCTCCCCATGCCAACAACAAAATTATGTAATAAATAATTTTTTATGTAATTTTTTTTATATACATGAATGTATACAAAATGGGCATAAAGCCAATATTTTGTAAGCCCATGGCTTATGTGCAAAAATGAAATGGCACATGAGCTATGGGATAGAAAAAATGCAATTTTGTAAAGCCCAAGGGGCTATATGTAAATATGTAAGCCTATAAAATGCAACATGATGATAAATAAAGGATAGACCTTTCATTCCCCCAAAAACTAAGGTTCTTTGTGCCTCCTGCTCCTTGTCCAAGGTTCTAAACTTTCTCATTTCTTTTGAATTAAATCAAGAGTTTTACTTTTTCTTTTCCAAAAGTAAGTAGTTTTCCACCACAAAACCCACAAAGGGGAACTCAGATCTCCCATCAGATCTCAAAATGGAGTGATTTTTAAAATCTCCCACTTCTTGGTCTTCAAGATCCGGCCAAACAACAGGAGGAAGAAGAATAACCCTCTTCATCAGCTTCAAAACATCATAGGAGTTTAACTCCATATATATATATATATAATAAATATTTCTTTTCTGAAGCATAGCTTCTGGTTCTGGCACCAAAAGCCCATTTTTCTTGCCGGCGCTAAAGTGCCAAGCGCCCACGTGCCGTGCTAGCGCTCGAGCGCAGAGCGCCCACGTGCCGACACGTGGCGCGTTGGCGTTCGAGCGTCCCGCGCTCAAGCACAAAGTGTCCACGTGCCGACACGTGGCGCGCTTGCGCTCCAGCGCCCTGCGCTCAAGCGCCCTGCACTCAAGCGCAAAACGCCCATGTGCCGACACGTGGCGTGCTTGCGCTCAAGCGCCCAGTGCTCAAGCGCAAAATGCCCACATGCCGACACGTGGCGCGCTTGCGCTCCAGTGCCCAGCGCAAAGCGCCCACGTGCCGACACGTGGCGCGCTCGCGCCTGAGCGCACAGCACTTAAGCGCACAGCGTTTAAGGCGCTGACCCCACGCATCCTTTGGATGCCCTTTCCCTTTTTTTTTTTTATATATATATGTATATATAAATACACACAAACACATACTCTACAACACTCTTCTTCCCAAAAAAAATTTGGGCCGGGGCGCTGCCCTGCACCCCGCAAGAGGGCTGCTAGCCCCCTTGACCCCCCAGCCCGTTATCCAGGTAACGGGACCCCCGTAAAAACTCTGCGTGGCTCCCGATATATCCAAGCCCCCCCTCCAAAACAAAACACACGTACACTGCACATTAAGTTCGCATGACCAGTTTAACCCGTTAATCGGAGGTTCCCTCGCCCCAAAGACGAGGGGTAATTAACGGCAGCTTAGTCCGCGGCTGCCGGAGATTCGGATCCCCACAATCAATAAACCCCAGCCTACCCTAGGCAGAGGGAATCTGCAGTACGCCTGACAAGCGCGCGCGTATTCCCATCTCAATGGGGTGACGAAAAACACCCTACAGATTCTGGCACGCCCGGTGGGACCATCTCTCCTCCCATATTTCGGGTTAAGCTTTCATGTGAACTCAATCAATATACATATCGATATTTATACTAAAATAATTCCCTTTCATGCAGGCTTTCAAGCAATCACTTCTCAACGATGTCTCCAAAAACCTGCTCAGCTCTCAACATGGTTCCATCTCATACACGATGAAGATAGACTCCAGGACGGTCCTTCCGGCCAGTCTCGGGCGACAATGGGAGGAGCCGCTGCTACCATTCGGCTCTATTATGTTCATGCCTGTTGGCGCCATCCTAACTTCTCAAGCCCCGGTGACAGACAAACCGGTCTCGAAAGGCAAGAGGCCAAATGTGGTGGTCTCGAAGGCGCCCCAACTCAAACGAAATCGGTGTTTGAGCGGCTCTCCTTGGCCCCAGCTGGGGGCAAGGACATCAACACCAACAAGGCCACAAGGCGTCTTGAGCAAGCTCCGGCGATGCCTCTGACAACTGCTCGATCGGGTGTCTTCTCTAAGCTCCCCGCTAATCGACTCACGGTGGTTCTCCAGGAAACAAATGCCCGCCAAGATCTTAAAATTGAGAAGCTAAGGCAGAAAAGGTTCAGATATAGAGCCAACAAAAGGGCTAGGGCTCCTGCTAGGCCGAACCTCATGAGGTTCGAGGAACAGGGTTACCCCGCCAAAGATGAGGGGATGGCTGAATGTGTTATCCACACCGTCTACATGGTAGGCACGCGTCCCAGCGACAACCTTCGCAGCAAAGCAAGGATGGGGCCACCACATCTCAAATCCAACCTGGTGTGAATATAGCTGTCACTTCTCAAGACCAGCATCCTCCGGAGGGTGATGAAAATCCTCCCAACGAGGCTGATAGGCAGAGAGAGCCCTCAGTTCATGAGGAGTCGGGCTCGGAAAGCGAAGATGAGCCAATCTTCCGTCCCAAGAACGCAGAGAAGCAACTTCTCCAAGTGCTCCGAAAGCAGCTCAGAAACAAAGACAAGGAGATGGCTAAGCTTTACTCAAAAATTGACGACTTGACAAACGTCGTCTTACAGCTCACAGCCTAACTTGCCTCTCAGCCGCCCAATCAAGCGCAGGGCTCTGCTCGTGAACCGGGAAACGGTGTCCCGAGACAGCCGATGCCCGTTCCCTCAAATCCAAAAGTGGGCGGACCGCATGAAAATCAGTCGTGTCCTATCTCGGGAAATGTCTTGGCTGCCGATGACAGCAGCCCGCTAACTCAAGATCAAATCATGGATTTGGTTGCCAGCAAAGTCAAAACATTGGTGGCCGAAGCCGAAGATCAAAAAGATATCAGCAGTAGTGGGAGACCATATTCTGCTCAATATGATCTGGTAGAATTTCCTAGCGGCTATGTCATCCCCAAATTCGGAAGATTCGATGGGACGGGAAATGCGAATCAGCACATCGCCCACTTCAAAGCCTCATGCAAGAACACTGGGGGAAACGATGCGCTTCTCCTCCGCCAGTTCGTTAATAGCTTGATCGATGTTGCTTTAGACTGGTACGCGAGCATACCGGATGGCTCCGTTACTACTTTCGTCCAAATGGAATCTTTGTTTCGACAAAGGTTCATGAGCGTCAGCGATAAGATCACCATTGCCGAGCTCGTAAGGACCAAGCCCAAGAACAACGAAAGCGGTACGGATTTTATAACCCGATGGCGCAATCTCTCCGTCAAATGCGAACCGCCGATAGAGCAAAACCAATCTGTCTGTCTCCTCGTCGGAAATCTCAACAATTGGATGGCCCCATTTCTATGCACCGCGGGTCTCAAAACATTCCAAGAGCTGACTAGGAAAGTTCAGATGCTGGAGCGCTCAAAATAGGAGTCCTTCTCGGATTCCCAAAATAACAATAGGTCCTGGAGAAACCGAAAGGACGATAATCGCAAAGGCGGAAACTCCGATGATTCTGAATCTTTCAACATTTCGGCTAACCGAAATAAGCAAGGGATGAGCAGGCCTAGCGCCAACCAGCCTCGGAAGCCAATGTTCGGAGAGGGAGGAGAATCTCCACTGAAAGAGAAGCTGGATAAGGTCTATTCCTTCAGAAGGGACAAAATCCGTAAAATATTCAAAGACGCCCTGAAGAACGGTCTACAACTCCCAGAGTCGAAAAGACCGCAGGAAGCGAATAGGACCGACGACACCAAATACTGCCCCTATCACAGAGTGATAGGTCATGCCATTGAGGACTGCTTCGTCTTCAAAGATTGGGTCGAAAAACAATACAAGGCAGGAGAGATAGAACTGTCTAAAGGCGTGTTAACAAACAGTCCAGCTGCGACCGCCAATTTCATACAAACGGAGATCGAAGTTTTTCGTGCAACTGATTCTCTCAGACATCTACCTCTCTCTAAAAACAATCGACCACTACGTCATTAAACTGGAAACAGTCGACCTCTAAGTCGTTAAACTGGGAATGTAAAAAAAATGTAAATAAACAAAAAATGTGTAAATAAAGGAAAAATAAAAAAAAGCCGAAATGATAGGGCAACTCGCAATAAAAATCAGCGAGTAAAAATGAAAATGAAAATAAAGCCGAAATGATTGGGCAACCGCGAATAAGGCCGAAATGATTGGGCAATCGCGATCTTCGCTATAAGAAAAGCTGAAATGATAGAGCAATCGCGGTAAAACAAAAAACAAAAAACAACGGCGAATGATGAGTCGCTCCTGGTACCATATTCCAGTGCAGCGAAGCAGACGCCAACAAAAATCCAAATTTTCAAAATTCCCTCAGCCCCACGGTTAGTCCCCAAATTGACTGCCGTATACAATCCACGGACTCAAATAATTCTCATCACACTCATGCCCCACTGCAATCACTAGTCCAGCGGCTGGTCTCCGCCCTTGGAATTATGCTCCATTGGGAAGACCCACTCATGTGTCCTCACGATACATGAGGAGAACAAACCTTTGTGGCATCCTTACGACTCATAAAGGAAAAACACACTTAGGAGTCCTCACGACTCCTAAGGAGAAAATACACCTGCGGGATCCTTACGACTCATAGGGAGAAAATGCTTTTATGGGACCCTCACGGCCCATAAAATTGAAAAGTCTTAGGTGATAGCAATCCAAACCTGTCTCCTAAGCCATCGCTCCCAAATCCCCAAGTGACGAATGATGAGTCGCTTCTGGTACCATATTCCAGTGCAGTGATGCAGACGCCAACCAAATTCCAAATCCCAACGGCGAATGATGAGTCGCTCCTGGTACCATATTCCAGTGCAGCGATGCAGACGCCAACAAAGTCCCAAAATGTTTTTGGCCTTACGGTCTGGATCATACATCCTGCAAAACCGTATACAATCCACGGGCGTAAAACGATCTCAATCTCTCTCGAGTCCTACCGGTGAGACTACATTCAAAGTCCAAAAATAAATAAATAAATAAAATGGTATGTCCACAAGAAAAATGGGCACGGATGAAAACCCGAAAGGGCTCCATGAGTAAAAACAGCAGGACCGCCGGCGAGTTTGTGAAAACCCGAAAGGGCGCAAACTTATAAAAAAAAAGAGATGAAATGCACTCGCAAAGTCATCTCGACTTTGTGAGGAGAAAATTCCCGCGTGAGATTCTTACGACTCACAAAGGAGCAACACACTTAGGAGTCCCCACGACTTCTAAGGAGAAAATACACCTACGGGATCCTTACGACTCGTAGGGAGAAAATGCTTTGTGAGACCCTTACGGCTCACAAAATTGAAAAGTCTTAGGTGATAGGGACCTAAAACCTGTCTCCTAAGCCATCGCTTCCTGATTAGCAAGCGCAAATGATGATTCGTTCCTGGTACCATATTCCAGTATAGCGATATTGATGCCAAGCAAAAACCGATTCCCAAATCCTCTCATGACAAATGATGATTTGCTTATGGTACCATATTCCAGTATAGCGATGCTAATGTCAACCCAAATCAAATCAAACCAACAACCTCTGCGGCGGAATCACGCTCCGTCTAAGAATTTACCCCATGTCGAAATCAGGCTTCGCCTCGGGATATCTACCTTCCTTGCCGGAATTATGCTCTGCCTCGGAATCAAATCAACCAACTAGCTCTGCGTCGGAGTCATGCTCCATCTCAGAGTGTACCCCGTGTCGAAATCAAGCTTCGTCTCGGTGTATCTGCCTTCCCTGTCAGAATTATGCTTCGGCTCGAAATCAACCAACGACTTCCTCGTAGGAATTATGCTCCGCCTCGGGATCAAGTCAACCAGCAAGCTCTGTGTCGAAATCATGCTTCGTCTCAGAATGTACCCCGTACCGGAATCATACTTCGCCTCGGAGTACCTGCCTTCCCTGTCGGAATTATACTTCGCCTGGGAATCAACCTCTGCATCGAAATTATGCTTCGGTCAGAATGTCTGCCGCTCTTCGGAATAATGCTCTGATCCTTGGAATGATCCTCCGCTCATCGGAATGATGCTCCGATCCGTGGAATCATGCTCCGCTCTTCGGAATGATGCTCCGATCCCTGGAATCATGCTCCGCTCATCGGAATGATGCTCCGATCCCCGGAATCATGCTCCGCTCTTCGGAATGATGCTCCGATCCTTGGAATCATGCTCCGCTCATCGGAATGATGGTCCGATCCTTGGAATGATGCTCCGCTCTTGGGAATCATGCTCCGCTCATCGGAATGATGCTCCGATCCTTGGAATCATGCTCCGCTCATCGGAATGATGCTCCGATCCTTGGAATCATGCTCCGCTCTTCGGAATGATGCTCCGATCCTTGGAATCATGCTCCGCTCTTCGGAATGATACTCCGATCCTTGAAATCATGTTCCGCTCTTCGGAATGATGCTCCGATCCTTGGAATCATGCCTCTACTCTTCGGAATTATGCTTCGACTCTTCGGAATGATGCTCCGACCTCGGAATTATGCTCCGCAAATCAGAATGATGCTCAGATCCCTGAGAATCATGCTCCCCGGGATGATGCTCCGCCCCTGGAATAATGTTTCACCTCGAAGTCCAACTTCAAGCTCCATCAATTTCATGCACACGACTCACATATGTGGTGTGCATTTATTGATGGGGGTAATTTGTTGGGGTAAAAATTTACACCCCGGTTGACCAAGTCAAAGTCAAGATCAACCCCAAGCCAGGTGAGCCCAAGCCCAGGTCAAGCGGGCCCATGCCCAAGCCGAGCCCGCGGCCAGCCTCCCCATGCCAACAACAAAATCATGTAATAAATAATTTTTTATGTAATTTTTTTTATATACATGAATGTATGCAAAATGGGCATAAAGGCAATATTTTATAAGCCCATGACTTATGTGCAAAAATGAAATGGCACATGAGCCAAATGCCATTTTGTAAAGCCCAAGGGGCTATATGTAAATATATAAGCCTATAAAAGGCAACATGATGATGAATAAAGGATAGACCTTTCATTCCCCAAAAAACTAGGGTTCTTTGTGCCTCCTGCTCCTTCTCCAAGGTTCTAAACCTTCTCATTTCTTTTGAATTAAATCAAGAGTTGTACTTTTTCTTTTCCAAAACTAAGTAGTTTTCCACCACAAAACCCACAAAAGGGAACTCAGATCTCCCATCAAATCTTAAAAAGGAGTGATTTTTAAAATCTCCTACTTCTTGATCTTCAAGATCCGGCCAAACAACAGGAGGAAGAAGAAGAACCCCCTTCATCAGCTTCAAAACATCCTAGGAGTTTAACCCCCTTCATCAGCTTCAAGGGCACTTCCTGTAATTTTCAAAGTTTAACCGCGTTCCACAATAAAAATGGAAAAGTTCAAGGGTGTTCAAAGTAATTTTCCCTAAATTATATTGTTATATCAAAGAATTTGTAGAAAGGATTCAAGGAACTCTGTATATAACTCAAAATTAGCTAATTGAATAACAAAGAAACGGACATTAATAGATACAAGAAAGTAAGCCGATCATGCTAAGTGAACAGTACACTGTTGGATAACATTCACTAGAACCCAGCTGCTTTCAAATAGGACACAAAATTTTATCAACACGTCTCATGCATTCATATTAAAGACTTGGCAATTGATCGATTAATCATTCAAATTCCTTCCATCTATTGTTTTCTGAATTCTGATTAATCTCTCTTTTTAAACTCTTTTTATGCAAACGGGAATTGAACCCAGGCCTCTTACTCAAGAAGCTTTGCCACTCGCCACTATACCATGCATAGGGGTGCTTCCTTCTGATTAAGTATGACGTGTCATATAATATCAATGAAGACAATCTCTATATTCAGACCCTTATCAAAGGAGTGACAATTTTGACCACCTCGAAGAACTGATCCGCCATAATAGGTTTCAGATCATAAACCAAAACACCCAACAAACCCTTAAATAGACAAGCTGAGCTTGGTCATCTGCTAGCCCTTCATCCTGCGTCGACTCCAAACAAATTATTTTGGTTATTATTTTTATTGTTATTCTGGGAAGTTAAGTTTTCGCCTAGTCCTATCCATTCAGTTCAACTTTGTTGGCAGATGAGGCATTGTGTTAGCAAGATTCACTTTTCTATAACAATCTGGATGACTTGTAGTACCAATGTTGCGAATTAAACATAAAATTAATGTGCATGGTAGTTGCGGTATATCTGCACCTGTACACAAGTATATGCAACACCGCGAAAAAAGTTTTAGCATTGACATTCAAATTTCCTGTAATCCGTAGATTCTACATAATCCCATACTCCATATTACAGTATCTTAGACCAGAAAATGCAATGAGTGATTCACTGCAATCTCTATACGAGCCTGCAGTACTTTATCACCACACAACTGTCTTACCTTCCAAAGTTATTGTTAATATGGAAAAACAAATGTACCATCAGATGGTTTTGAACATGTACTTGTTATGGATCGACTTGTTGTAAACTTGTAATGATCTTATTGACTTTGGCACACATGATTGAGAATGAACAACTTATAGAAACATTCTTAAGTGAAGTTTTATTCCGTTAAGAAACTTCATATTTCTGCCAAGACATATTACAGCAGTTAGCAATGTTTGATTTTATAGCTGCTAGAATGCATGAAGATTTACTAGATATGCATAAATGTAAATACCTATCAGCTTAAATCAGTGGATGTCAACATCAAGAGGCATTTGAAGTGGGGAAAAGGATTAAAGAATTAAGAATGTGAATTATATCAGTTAAATTGTTCCTTTCTCATTCTAATTCGTGGGTCGCCGATTCCGACGCCTCACATTGCATGTCCTGTGATAGACCGTCTGATCTTGCTTCTACTCCTCACAAGTTGATTTCCATGGTTGATGGTAATAAATACCACACCTGTTTCTGGCTCTGCTGATTTATCACTTCATCATTACACCAGAAAAATACTTTAATTGTGCTATCTTTAAAACAAAACTTGATTTCTGTCAGCTTATAAATAATTCTAACTGCATCGTAACATTTTATCCATCTCACTTTGTGATACAGGATCTTCTGACGAAACAGCGAATTGGGGGGGGGGGGGGGGGAGGCATGAACAGAATGGATTGTACCATGTTGATCACTTTTCCAATACGTCAGCAGCTGTTTCTACTATTTAGTGGTATCGGAGACTTGGTCATCCTCTTGTTTCCTCTTTACGTACTATGATATCTTCTCTTGATTTATCTGAGCATGTTAAAGTTATTTTTAAAGTAGGGTAGAATTTAAAGTTAGAGAAGAGTTGGAGGAGTGAATGGATTTTACACATGGGCTTTTTAATGATAAGCAGATTCCAATAATAAGACTCAAGCATTATTGACATTTTATATTTTATCTCCATATGTTTCTTTTGTTATTTCTAATATGAGACTATTTTTAAAGTCCCATCATTTGGTTTTTTTTTTTTTACTTTCAACACCCCCCTCACGTGTAATCATCACTTTTTTCTTTGGTGTGGTTGTGACGTGAAAAATACAACATTTGGTAGTATTGTCGAGTTGAGTTTGAATTGAGCCATTGATTTTAATACCATGAAAAAAACCAAGAGGAAAATAATTTATTGGCATAATAAAAACAAGAGTTCATTCAACTATATATAGAGAGTCGTAGATCATCTCGCATATTTTAACCAATCTAATAGCTAACTATATTCATAACTAATATATAATAACAAATTATATTCGTAACGGTGTTCAATATAATTTTCCCTAAACTATATAGTTATATCAAAGAATTTGTAGAAAGGATTCAAGGAACTCTATATATAACTCAATACTAGCCAATTGAATAACAAAGAACCGGACATTAATAGATACAAGAAAGTAAGCCGATCATGCTAAGTGAATAGTACACTGTTAGATAACATTCACTAGAACCCAGCGGCTATCAAATAGGACAATTTTTTATCAACACATCTCATGCATTCATATTAAAGATTGCAATTAATCGATTAATCATTCAAATTCCTTGCATCTATTGTTTTCTGAATTCTGATCAATCTCTCTTTTTAAGCTCTTTTTATGCAAACGGGAAGTGAACCCAGGCCTCTTACTCAAGAAGCTTTGCCAGTCGCCACTATACCATAGGGGTGCTTCCTTCTGATTAAGTATGTCATGCCATATAATATCAATGAAGACAATCTCTATATTCAGACCCTTATCAAAGGAGTGGCAATTTTGACCACCTCGAAGAACTGATCCGCCATAATAGGTTTCAGATCATAAACATTAACACCCAACAAACCCTTAAATAGACAAGCTGAGCTTGGTCATCTGCTAGCCCTTCATCCCGCCTTGATTCCAAACAAATTATTTTGGTTATTATTTTT
Organism: Agapanthus africanus; assembly: GCA_030015575.1. Lineage (NCBI taxonomy): Eukaryota > Viridiplantae > Streptophyta > Magnoliopsida > Asparagales > Amaryllidaceae > Agapanthus > Agapanthus africanus. Next base: position 17,677,324 of record JASDDO010000014.1, read on the forward strand.
ATTGTTATTCTGTGAAGTTTAGTTATCGCCTAGTCCTATCCATTCAGTTAACTTTGTTGGTAGATGAGGCATTGTGTTAGCAAGGTTCACTTTTCTATAACAAACTGGATGACTTGTAGTACCAATATTGAGAATTAAACATAAAATTAATGTGCATGGTAGTTGCGGTATATCTGCACCTGTACACAAGTATATGCAACACCACAAAAAAAGTTTTAGCATTGACATTCAAATTTCCTGTAATCCGTAGATTCTACATAATCTCATACTCCATATTACAGTATCTTAGACCAGAAAATGCAATGAGTGATTCACTGCAATCTCTATACGAGCCTGCAGCAATTTATCACCACACAACTGTCCTACCTTCCAAAGTTATTGTTAATATGGAAAAACAAATGTACCATCAGATAGTTTTGAACATGTACTTGTTATAGTTTTGAACATGTACTTGTTATGGATCGACTTGTTGTAAACTTGTAATGATCTTATTGACTTTGGCACACATGATTGAGTTTTATTCCGTTAAGAAACTTCATATTTCTGCCAAGACATATTACAGCAGTTAGCGATGTTTGATTTTATAGCTGCTGGAATGCATGAAGATTTACTAGATATGCATAAATGTAAATACCTATCAGCTTAAATCAGTGGATGTCAAAATCAAGAGGCATTAGAAGTGGGGAAAAGGCTTAAAGAATTAAGAATGTGAATTATAACAGTTAAAGAAATTGGTAAAACGTACAAAACTAAAGCATATATTAACCTTATCAAATACAAAGCAATATGAAAAATTCTATGTCAACATAGCTGTCACAAAACTTAAGAATGAGTATCATATAACCAAGATCTAAACTCGTTTTCTTGCTTGGTCTGCGCCAGTACGTCTTGTTACAGATTTAGCACATGAAATCTGTTTAATTCCAAGAAAAACTTGCTTGATATGAAGTCATCCGTATAATCATTACTGATTTTTCCATGCGCCATAGCTCCCACCTGAATAAATGGAAGACATATATATAATGATATGGATGCTCAATATTTATAGGGGCGACGTGAGAAATTAGATGTTTGCATACCACAAATACAAGGGTCACATCATCGCTAGCAGCAGTAATGCAATCTCACATTTGAACAACTTTTGGGGAACTATATGACAGGCCTGGAAGATCAATCAAAACATTTAGAACCCGGGCAACAATGACAAATAAACTGGTATGAAAAAACAAGAAAATAAGCTTACCTATTCTTCGTGAATTAACAGGGAAATGATGAGTTACAGGGTTTTTAATTACGTTGAGAAGTTTCTCACGTTTTCCAGCGGCTGTAATGCTCAAATTTTGAAGCAGCTGCACTGGGGGGATAGGTGGAATTGCAAGTGTCAATAGAGAGCAAAAGTTTCATGCATAACAAATGTGATAATCCCTTAGCTGAATAACATATAGTAGGAGTCTATCTTGCAACTCACACATGAGCCCACAAAATCACTTGAAGGTTCGTGGCATACGAACATATGGTTTAACTTCAAAAAGCACTCCTTTTTCCGTTCTAACATATAGAGTCTGCAGCCTCCCTGCTTTTGTTAAGGGACTATCCAATATTGCAAGAAGGACCTAAAATCATTAAAAGAAAGTCATAATTGCATACCACACAAAATAAGGCCAATCTATGAATACAGTGTACTAGCTACCGCATATCACTATAGATAGAGGTTTTGCATACAAACCGCACTAAGTAATCACTATAGTATATACATTGTATAGTAAAAAATGCATATCGCTATAGATTTTTATCCTGCAGTATTACATGCAAGCCGATACTGAGAAAAAACTGCATATCACTATGGAGTTATATTCTGCATACAACCAATATCAAGTAATCAACTTCATTTGACAGTCGGAAACTAGAAAGAAACGGTTTTTTGAGTGTTACTTATACAAAAGAACTTCCCATTCTAGCCAGAAGCAAAATTTTCTAAACAGTTAACAGCAAATATAGATTTAAAACTATGAAAATAATTAGAAACTCCACCAACCTGGTGTATGATATCAGGCCTATAATCAGCAGGATTACGATTCTGCTTCTTCAGGAAGTTGGCATGATCATCCGAGTTCAAAATTTGGAAAGTCTGATCAACAACAAAAAGGGGGGAAAAGCCAAAGACACATGCATAATCACCTAGCAGCATAATAACAATACAACAAAAGGATTCGAGTGTTGCAAACAGCTTTGAAACGAAATGTAGTAATTAACAACGAATAAGTTGACATTTTGGGTATCCCAAATGGCCCGTGTTGGCTTTTATACAGCCAAAAAAATATTATATAACAACCATTTGTCACAGCATAATGAGTTCATAAGTATCAGTGCGAGGAAACAAATCGATATCAAAGAGTTATCCCTTAATGTCCGTATGTAGTGTAGAGTGTTTTACGCCTTCCTACTCAGATAGGACGCGCTCGCTTGTCGGGCACTTTACAGATTCCCACTGCCGAGGATAGGTTAGAGTTTATTGATTGTGAAGATCCTAATCTCCGGCAGTCCCAGACGAAACTGTCGTTAATTACTCCTCGCTCCGAAATGAGGGAACCTCCAATTAACAGGTCATGCGAATCAAGCGAACTCAATGTGGGATGTGGGTGTTTTGAAATAAATGCAGGCATGTTTATTTTTGTCCATTTATTTACTTTCTATTTTTACTTTATTATTATTATTTATTTTATTCAATTTTACTTGATTTCACGTTTTCATGCATTTATTATTATTATTATTATTATTATTATTATTATTTTGGAGAAAAGAGGCTCTAGGAGGCTTTTTGCGTTAAGTGGCGGCAAAAAGTATGTCCACCATTTTATTCGACGATCGACAACTTCCAACTTGATCTCCATTCTCGAATTTGTCGATACACTAAATTTTATATGATTACAACATCATTTCACCGTTGATTTAGCAATGTAAAAAATTCTATTGTCGATAAACCGTTAATTTTACACCCATTAAATCAACGGTGAAAAGGTATTGGAATCACATGAAATTTGGTGTATCGACATGTATGAAGATCAAGATGGTCGGTGCCGATCGTCGAATAAAATGGTGGAGGACATCATTTGTGCCACCATCTAACGCAAAAAACCTTGTAGGGCCTCTTTCCTCCATAATTCTCTTGATATATATATATATATATATATATATATATATATATATATATATATATATATCAAAAGATCTTTTTTAGAAAAAAGAGAGCCCCAGGATGAGCCCGGAGAAGGCGAGGGCCTCCCCTTTGAAAAAAGGGGGGCCATGGAGGCGGGAACCTCCCTGATGGGGGGCTTCCTGGAGTGGCTCCAGCTACACATTTTTTTTATTTTTTAAATATACAAGCATGTCTCTAATTTTAACAATGTCACTTAATTTTGCAAACGAGGCTAAGTGCGGATTTTGACGGAATTTCGGCAGCATACCGGCTAGATTTGTTGATTTATCGCGTGTAAAGGTGAAGTACGGAAAACTCCGTACCCACCAAAAAAAGAAATACGGGCCGAAATCCGTATTCCTGAGGGTTTTCCTAAGGGAAAAGCTCGAAGACTCTCTCTTTGATGGATCACCCTCCTCCGTTTCCGATTGGGTCCCAAAAGAAAGTAAAATTTTCACAATCGTCAATACTCTGGATTTAGATATAGAAATTAAAAAAAAAACTTTTTTTAATTTGCTCTCGAGATCTTGAAGGAGAAAGAAGGCGGCAAAATCTCTCTTTTTTGGAGGTTTAATGGGAGATTAGCAGAGGATGGATTCCCTCTCTTTTTTTTGGAGGGGTTTGGGATCAAATATATTTTTTCCTTTGGAAACAAAGGAGAAGAAACGAAGGGCCTTTTAAATTTTTTGTATGGATCTTAAGATCAAAAATATTGTGTAAAGAAAGAAAAAGAGAAAGCTTTATCAAAAAATTTTAGGGGATGAAGGACTTGCGAAAGAGAAGTAGAAAAAGAAAAAAGATGCCGACTCCAAACCCTAGTGTTTTAACAGAGAATAATTGTCCTTTATTTCATCATGGGATTGGATTTTATAGCTTTTACACTTTATACTTGGACCCCTTAGGCTTTACAATTTCAGCTTTTTATCCCTTCCATGTCCATGTGCTTATTTATTTTTGCACATAAGTCATGGGTTTTACAATTATTTGGCCTTTCGTCCATTTCCCTTACATTTATTCCCAAAAATTACATTTAATTTATTTTTTACTTAATTCTTTTCTTCTTCAATTACCGGCCGGCTTTGCTTGGGCTTGAGACGATTTGGGCGTGGGCCCGATTGCTTGGGGTCAGGCCCAAGTCAGTCGGACCCGGGTCCAGTTGGGCGTTAACTTTCACTTGTTGTTTTGACTTTGACTTTTTGACCTGATTTTAATTTTGGTGAATGGGGTGTAAATTCTGACCCAACAAAGTGCCTCCATCAATAAATGCTCACCACATATATGAGTCGTGTGCATGAAATTGATGGATCTTTCACGGATCTGATTTTCAGGATGCTTGACTTGATTCCCTTTTAGCACATGGAGATCGATGCCCGACTTGGTTCAGGTCGATGCTTTGCTTAGTTCCCTTTTTGCGACATAGAGGTCGATACTTTACTTGGTTCCCTTTTTGCGATATAGAGGTCGATACTTGACTTAGTTTCCTTTTTACGACATAGAGGTCGATGTTTTGCTTGGTTTAACATCTCCTTAGACGGAGAAACTTGGTTTAACGTCTAATTAGACGGAAGAGCATAGTTTAACGTCTACTTAGACATTAAACCAAGAAAAGTATCGATCTCCATGTCGGAAAAAGAGAATCAAGCAAAGCATCGACCTCTATGTCGCAAAAAGGAACTAAAGTCAAGAATCGATCTATGTCGCAAAAAGGGAACCAAGCCAAGCATCGACCTCTATGTCGCAAAAAAGAATCCGTAGAGTATTTTTCACCATCTTATTTAGATAGGAATGTACTCGCTTGTCTGGCACTGTACAGATTCCTCCTGCCGAGAGTAGGCTAAGATTTATTGATCGTAGCAATCCTAATTTCTGACAGCCGCAGACGAAACTGCTGGTAATTACCTCTCGTTCCGAAGCGAGTGAACCTACGATTAAAAGGTCTTGCAAATCATGCGAACTCAATGTGGAATGTGAGTGTTTTGAAATAAATGCAGACATGTTTATTTCATTTTTATTTTGGTCCATTTATTTACTTTCTATTTTTACCTTTTTATTATTTATTTTAGTCTATTTTACTTGATTTCACGTTTTCATGAATTTTTGTACTTTATTATTATTATTATTATATGTATATATATATATATATATATATATATATATTAACAAAAGAATTTTTTTTTTAAAAAAAGGGCCCTAGGATGGTTCCTGGAGAAGGCAAGGGCCTACCCTTTGAGAAAAGGAGGCTATGGCGGAGGCTCCATGGAGGCGTGAGGCTATCTAATTATGGGAGGTCCCCGAAGTGGCTCCAGTCACATATTTTTTTATTTTAGTAAAAACATATGAATGCGTGTCTCTAATTTTTAATCAGGTCACTTAATTTTGTAAACAAGGCTAAGTACACGCGGATTTCGATGGAATTTTGGCGGCATAACCGCTAGATTTATCGCGTGTAAAGATGAAATACGGAAAATTCCGCACCCACCAAAAAAGGAAATACGGACCGAAATGCTCATTCCAAAGGGAAATACGGACCGAAATCCTCATTCCCAAGAGTTTCCCTAGAGGAAAAGCCCGAAGACTTTCCTTTTGATGGGGTCACCCTCCTCCGTTTCTGATTGGTCCCAAAAGACAATAAATTTTTCGTGAATCGTCAATGTTCTGTATTTCGATATAGAAATAAAAAATATCTTTTTTTTATTTGCTTTCAAGATCTTGAAGGAGAGAGAAGGAAAAATCTTTTTTTTTTTAGGTTTAATAGGAGATTGACAGAGGATGGATTCCCTCTCTTTTTTTGTAAGGGTTTGGGATCAAATATATATATTCTTTTAGGAACAGAGAAGGAGAAGAAATGAAGAGATCTCTCTTTAAATTTTTTGTAAGGATCTTGAGATCAAAAATATTTTGTGTAAAGAAAGAAAAAGAGAAAGCTCTATAAAAAAAACTTTTAAAGGATGAAGGGCCAACGAAAGAGAAGCAGAGAAAGAAAAAAGATGACGGCTCCAAACCCTAGAAATTTAGCAGAGAATAATTGTACTTTATTTAATCACGAGATTGGCTTTTTACAGTCTTTACACTTTACACTAGGGGCCCCTTGGGCTTTACAATTTCAACTTTTTATCCCCGTCGTGCTCATGTGCTTATTTATTTTTGCACATAAGCCATGCGTTTTACAATTATTTGGCTTTTTGCCCATTTCCCTTATATTTATTCCCAAAAATTACATTAAATTTATTTTTTACATAATTCTTTTCTTTCGTTTTTCGATGGCCGGCCGGCTTTGCTTGAGTTTTAGGTTGTTTGAGTGTGGACCCGATTGCTTGGGGCCGGGCCCGGGTCAGTAGGAACCGGGTCAATTTGGGCGTTGACTTTGACTTGTTGGTTTTGACTTTGACTTCTTGATCTAATTTTAAGTTTAGCAAATGGGATGCAAATTTTGACCCCAACATGTAGTATCAATAATAATCTCATTTTTTATTCCAAGGACTAACTTCATATGATGATTTGCTTAATTCATTAACAAAAAAATGACAATATGACACCTTCAGATAAATGCATAAACTGCTACTCTAATAATTAAGTTAAGAGTTACAATTTAAAAACCATTAGCCATGAGTCCTGCGATCACTGAAACAGCAAACCATCCTCCATCCCTCTATCTAATTACAAGTGCAATAGTTCAGGGAAAGAAAACTCTTTAAAACAAGTTTAAATGAATGCAAGTCAGCTCAAAAACAATTTAAAGCAAACAACTTGATATTATAAATGAAGAAACCAAGTACCAATACTGCCTCAAATTCTGTTTCGCTGTTGAAACCTAGTATCCGAACCCAATCTTAATGCCTAGAATTATTATCCAAAGCAGGCTCACTGGCTCAAATTGATTAAAGCATAAAAACGAAAACTTTAAGCAATCTGTTGATTGAAATTAGCCTAAAAATCCCCCAAAAAATGTACCTTTCCAACTTTGGCGAATTCAAGAGACGCCCTTTCAAGCACAAAAATGACGCCGGGCTTCTTCTTCGAATCTAGAGACGAAGGCATAATAGGGATCACTGGCATCAGGTCTATTACTTCCTCTGCCTTCTTCTCGTCCTCAGCCGATGAATCCACTCGATTTTCACCTTCTTCTTCATCTCCTCTTCTCTCATCATCAACATTTTCTTGCTTTTCTGCTTCAATGACTTCGTTCTCTTCTCTCTCTTCGATTTCTTCTTCGATCCTCGGTCGCTTCTTGAGCTTTTTCTTCCCTTTCACTGCGTATGGACGCATATCTTTCTCTTTCTCTTCGGCTTTTTTCGCTGCGCTGGTCGATTGAGAACCAGGGGTTTTCGAGGGTTTTGTTTGAGGGGGACGGGGGAACGATTGAGAGAGAGGAGGGTGATTTGGTAATTAATCGCTTTTTAGGGCGGATTCGGGTCCGGGTTCGGGTCCGGGTCCGGGTCCGGGTCGGGTAGAATTATACTCATACGAATTAGTTATGGTAAGATTCGGAAATTGTATAGTGTATCAGGTTGAGTTTTGTAAAGTATAAACTTTTTTTTCTGTGCCTGAAACTGAAACAGGGTCTGCATCAAATCCTGGTTCCAATTTTATGGCCGTTGCTAAAGCGATGGTATGGTGCGGTTTGACGAGATAACGCTTTCAAATGCTTTAATGCAGTTGGTCCGGAATGGCTGCTTAATGCTTGAAAATCCCTCTTGCCACCGTGGGGGTTTTGAACTCAAGACCTCCCATCAAGTGACAGAGTGTGATTGCCGCTCGAGTAAAGTTTCTATGGCGTTTGATTTAATTTCAAGAAAGAGGGACCAAAACTCAAAATGCCAATAACAGTTGTGCCCTCAAGCTGTTTGATGAAATGCCGCTAAAAGGTTTTTTTTTTTTACCTTTCGAAAAAGTTGTACATTTTGTCTGGTGATACCATTATTCATGCATGAAGCATTATATCAATGCACCGAGTTATCATAAAACTGAAGGAGCATATTTATTTGCGGTAACACACTTGAAATTTCGGTTCACTATTTTCTGTCCGCCAAGTATATAAAAGTCAGCATGTTAATACTGATGTATTTGCAGGATTTGGAACTTTGAATGTGTGGCGCACAGTTGTAAGCATTGTGGATGGAGCAAAACCATCCTTTGAAAAAGTTGTTTAGAAGGTATGCTTCAAATCCAAGATTCGTTTTGTTAATCATATATATTATTACGCTTTCAATTTAGAATAATCATACTACATTCAAGTTTAAGCCCTTCCATCCTTGAACCAATTGGTAAACAATGTACAAGATGGAGAAATAGATGCTTTCTTGCGATTATCCCATCATGAACGAATCATCGTTTGTATACAAGCTTCTTCCTTTTCCTAAAGACCATTGGAATTAAACTTTTGTATACATCATGATATATTTCGATCTGCGATTAATCTTGATTCACTTCATGAAAAGGTAACGGGACGATCTTTACAGCTCTAAACTTGCCAGCGTTGTTGAGATGCTCATTCTCCAACCTGAAATGTGGATAGATTTAAGTGTGAAGAATATTTCTCATATTGCTTGTACAAGAATCGAAGTTATATTCTTCATTGTATTGGGCAAACTTGTACCTGTAGAAATTCCAATGCCCGCGGCGAATCACTTCAAGTGCTGCGAAGAAGAATGAAGTCACCCTGTAATCCACACTCTTAAAATTATAGTGCATAACAGTTTGTAGCCAAGCAAGCCTTAGAACAAAATTCAGGCCCTGCAAAATCCCCAAGATATCATCTTTAATATTGCAGTGGATAATAACTTTGCTTCAAATTTTATATTTCAATGGTAAAATTTTGTTGTGACTATCCCCTAAGAATTCAATGCATCTGACAAGTAGCATGAATATTACATGATGAAATGCTCAATATTATTCTTCTGAAGTGGCTTTCAATAAGTTAAAAAACCATTCATATTTTCCCTTTTGAGAAAAATGATGGGTAATTATTCCTCTAATATCATTAAAAAGGTTTTGAATGAAAAATCCTTCATATTTGTTTCTTTCCCAGATTTTATTCGTTAATAGTATTTACTCCTATAAATTTCAATCATGTATATGAATTTTAATGTTGATTCATATCTTGTATTGCTAAGCTAGTACATCAGAGCTATATGTTGACACGGAAAGTTGAATCAGAATAGTTGATTCTATGCGATAACAAGTTTGTTTCACATATAAACTATATCAGTATATATTTACCATGGATAAAAAGTATATGAACTTGCGACGAAGGATCAGTTCATTCCTAAGCCATGGGTTTTCTGAATTAGGCTGCAACAAGCCCCAATCCTTAACGAAATCCCAATACAACTGGTAAACTGTTGCAATGCTTGACATGGCAACAACAAGAGAAAACCACCCGATGCCCTTCTCTTTCTCGTAAGCGACCTTAGCACCCGCTGCAAGCATCGCGGAAACATACTTCCCTAAGTTTATGAGGTGGCTTGTCTCCCCTTCATCAAACCATCTTCTCGCACACTAAGAAGTGCAGTAATACTTCAAATTTTAGATAGATATGAGAAAAGATGGTATTATTTTTGTGGTGAGTGTTCGGGGAGTTTTTTTTTTGGGTGGGGTGGGGGGTAAGGGGATTGTTAAGAATGATGAGAGTAGAACCTGCATTGCTCTCCAGTAGTAAGGTAGTAAGGAGACAGCATAAGCCAAGTCCCTGTAGTGTGAAGTGCTCGTGCAAAATCCGTAATCTTGTGTTTTGTAGCTTCCAGTTATGTAATAGCAAGCTACAGACTCCAAGCTTCGCAGTGTTGGGACCTGATTTATCAAGATTATAGACGATGATTTAGTTTGTTGACTTGAGGGAACAAACACAGGGAAATCAAGATACACTGTTAGAATGTCCGCACATTATTGACGGGATTAAAAATAGATTGCTGTTTGGTCTAGTAATATCGCTAAAAAAGGCTTGCTAGCTCAAGAAAACCGATCAAACATTTTAAAACATAGGGATATCTTCTATTGAATGTTATTTTTAGACTTCCAGTCTGAAAAAATAATAGTCTGAAGTTTCAAATTCTTTTCATCAAGTGGTTTATGAATAAAAGAAATCTTTGATAGCCATTTATGCCTAAATTCCATGCTAACGCTTGTTATTTATTATTGAGATGTGTGGATTAAAATTAGTCGTACATTGGAAAAAGTATGAAAAGTGCATGCGTATAAAACATAAGATGGGCCAAACCTTTATAAGGCTTGAGTCTTATTGGATGGAGCCCATCTATATTAAAAGCCCGTGTACACTCATATAAATATTAATATAAAATTATCTCTCCTCCTATTTGTGAATATATATAAATTTAATATGGTATCGGAGCTAGGTTGACCACTTATCTACATGCCTCTGAGAGGCTAGGCTCTACATGTATCATAACACATCTGAAAGAGAGAGCCGTCTACATGCCTACGTTGCACGTGAGGATGAGTGTTGAGATGTGTGGATTAAAATAGCCTCATATTGGAAAAAAGTATGAGAAGGGCATGGATATAAAACATAAGATGGGTCAAACCTCCATAAGGCTTGACTCTTATTGGATGGAGACGTCTATGTTAAAAGTCTGTGTACACTCATATAAATATAAATATAAATATAAAATTGTCCCTTCTCCTCGTTCGTGAATATATATAAATTTAATACTTATTAACCGTGAGTCTCAGAAAAATATAAAGTTTAAGAATTTTCAGTCATAGTCAACTAATATATGTTAATATCTAGGAAAGAGCTATATGCTCTTGATTTTGATCAAGCATTTCTCAAATTCACTGAAAAAGTGAGGCTTACAACTTGAATAGAAGCACTAATTGGGAGAGGGATCACTACCTGGCTGCAAAGCTGGTCAGCCATGAAGAAATCAACCATAACCACCTGCAAAATAGAATAGTATAAGCATTTAGTCTTTCAATTTGATGTCTAAAAAGGTAATCTTATCTTACTAAACCTCAAATTGAATGCACTACCTTATAAAGAGGGGACAAGATTATATTCCTGATAATCCTTAGGAAGTGATATCGACTCGATCGATAGACTATATTGAAAGGACATATGAGCACCAGAAGAAACACCTGCTCACATCCAGTCATCACCGAATTATCTCAAAATATATATTTCAATTCAGTTTTGTTACTTAAATCTAGAAGGAAGTAATGTTACCAGAAGCAAAATGCCGGGGATGGCTTGGACTTGAATTGAAGTGTAGCCCTTTGCAGTGAGAGACAGGTGGGCAAATATAACTCCCACTACTATAGTCATTGAAGTAGTGCATATCAAAAAAACATCCCTATACTTCAATTCTTTTGTAGGAGCGAACTCGAATATAAATATATAGTTTATTCGTGTCTTCCTCCACATGAAGATGTTGCATCCATATAGGAACAAGTGTAGGAAAATGAGACTAAACATACTGCAATAAGTTGTGCAAGCATTAATGCAATGATGAAAAATACAATAAAATTGGGACTCGGATAAATTTCACTCCACTACTCTTACCTATTGATGTTTTCACTAAACTACCTTAAAGGTTTTCTTTATTAAAGTAACTCCCTTAAACTTTGGTTCTAAGATATTTTATTCTCATTAAAATGCCTTAAATGCAGCACTTCAAGGGAGCTTACTGTAATTAAAAAACTTGAAGGTAGTTCAGAGAAAAAAACGATAGTTAAGGGTATTTTAATGTAATACAGCCTTTATAGGAAAAGAGTCTTATTTACCTGAGAACCGGATAAACAGTTTCCATGTAGACAGTGTCTGAATGCTGAGTATACATTCTGGTTAGGTGTGCCATGATGCAATATCCAACAAATAATGCGACGAAGCATCCCAAGAATAGTCCTATTCCATAAAATAGAAGAAATCTTATCAAAGGATAATCCCATACAATTAATTTCTAACTATAAACACTTTAGGTTTTGATGTTACCAATGAAGAAGGTGACTGCATGCGATTCTTTTCGCTGATGAGGCTTGAGGTATTTCATGGCCTTCCTCTTATCATCCTCTGCAAATTGTTTGACAAACAGTTCCTCAACTTCATCCATTAACTTAATTGCCTGGAATGGTTTATCGGGCTTGTTAGGGTATTTCATTTTGTCATTATGATTATATTTGTAGTAAATTTGAAATGAACTAAATAGAGGCATGCCTTATCTGAGCTGTTGAAATATGAGCTCTCTACAACTCTCAGATAAATGGGCAGGACTTGTTTTCCTGTCACCTGCAATATAAACAATAAAAAATAACCAAAGTTAGACACAGATTTTACTCAGACTGTTGAAACAGATATAAAATTTGTTTATTCTGTTAATTAAGTAATTTGTTACGCTGAGTTGGAAAACACTTCACACATATTATTCATGAAGCTGTAAATTTTGCATAGCTACACAGCCTACACTGTAACATCGCTTATATGTATCATTCTACCATAATTGTATTTTCTGTATTCAAAACTGAAGCTTATGCCTTGTGTGTGTGTGTGTGTGTGTGAGAGAGAGAGAGAGAGAGAGAGAGAGAGAGAGATGGCAAAGTTTATAGGGACACATATTTACTTAATGTCAAATTTTGGATGTGTGCATATGCAATAACCCAATTAAATATAAATACCTTGTCAAATTTCTTCAAAATCTTCACAAAAGCCAACATGTTCAAATTCCTGAAATACAACATTCAAGTATGACTGTGTAAGAGATCACAAAAAGAAATATGCTTTATCTACTAGCCTGACACAGTGATCCTCTGCATGCCACCAATTCTATGCCCTGTTGTGTAGGGGTGAGCATCTCTTGGTTTCAGTTTGGTTTTTGGCAAGAAAACTAGAACCAAAACTGGATGCAGTCTAGATATCAAATGGAACCAAACTTTTTTGGTTTGATTTTCTGCTATGTATTTGAATGTATGATAGAATAACTGTATCTACTATGGATGTCTATTTACATGTACTCTCTCTCTCTCTCTCTCTCTCTCTCTCTCTCTCTCTCTCTCTCTCTCTCTGTGTGTGTGTGTGTGTGTGTGTGTGTGTGTTTCTTTATTTATTGTTCACATACACCGAACCGAACCAAAATAAACCTAATACTTTTTCCGTTTTTCTTGGTTCGATCTGTCCATTTTGTTCAAGTTTTTTACCGTTGAACCCTAACATAATAAACAAATGCAAGCAGACAAGCTGATAATTTTTAGTTTTTGATATATGGATTAGTTTTTTTCCCCCTCCAAGTTTTTGAAAAATGGATTAGTTTCAAGCTCACCTATAGGTTTGAAGGTAGCCCAACCCTTTGAAAAGCTCAATATAGGCCCCTCTTATCATCTTCTCAGATTGGTGAAGCTTTGTCTTGTTAATGTGAAACCTGCCACCTTTCTTTGATTGGTTCACAATATCACCCCAAACTAAGTAAGTGAGAGCAGACAGAGTCCTTGACGGTGTAGTAAGTGGTATGTTGATCTTAAGGTTCTTTCCTTGGCAGTTGAACATCTTGCTAGAGTTGCTCCTCAGTCTTGATTCCTGCTCTTCAATGTTCTTGGCCTTGATTGAAGTCTCTGAATAATTTGGCATTTGAGGGGAGTCGGGGAATTGCACATCCTCTTCACTCCTTTCATACTCATACATTGAGCTCTCTTGGACATTGTCAAGGGAAGTTGTGCCCTTGTAAGACTCATCCTCTACCCAAAACATGAGAGTTATATGAAGAATACTCAGTATATTTCACATGTAAATAAAAGGCTAAGTTCACTATAACATTATGACTTCCAGCTTTTCAGATATATAAAATATACTTTATAATCTGTAAGTTATGATACCAAAGACTTGGTGATTTTCAAATTAATGCCACAACCTTTTGATATTTTTCAATTTAATTGCATGCACTTGTTTCGTTGAAATAGAAAAAAAAGAGATGAAAAGGCTCTATCCGGAAAACAGCATACAATGTTAAATTGAAAAATGTTGAAAGCACTGAAAAATTACAAAGTTGACTGCATCAATTTGTAATTTATAAAGTATATGTTGTCTATCTGGAGAAACTTAAAAAGTCATGGTATTTTAGTGAATGAATCAGAAAACCAAGGAGAAGAAGAGTGTCCGCTTACCACAAGTAATTCTGCATGAAATTGATGGATCGTCCTTGGAGTCGTTCATGGCTGAGCCTTTTCCTTTTTGCTGTTTGAGTCCAGCCTTAAGCTCAACGAGGATGTCCATTTGCTTCCTCAAGCATTCTCCCCTCTCCACAAACTCCTTCTCTTTTCCCTTGTAGAATTGGTTTACCTTGTTCAGCTGAAGGTCTAGCCTTGCAAAGAAATCTCTAGCTGCGTCGGAATCAGCAAATTGGTCTAGCAACTCTGTCTCATAGAAGTCCCCTTTGCTTAATGAGCTTGCAAGCTTCTTATGAACCTGAATCAACCAAAGCACAATTTAATTAGAACTGATTGGAAGTTATTAAACCATTGAGTGAATTTTGGTATTAATCGTAAAGTTGATGCTTGCAGCATTCAAGGGGTGGGAGAGTTAGCAGCAGATAATAATTGTCGCAGAAGGTCACAACTTTAAGATATGAAAGGAGAGATAACGATAGCATTATTTATTTAGCTGAAAAATAAGTTGATGCTTTAGGGTATATGTGATCCAGTAGTTTGCTTGAAAGTTTCAAGCTTCCAATTTTTTTTTTTAAATGTGGGATCTAATTTTTTCTGGCAAATGCTGGAGTTTTGGATAGTGTCATGAGGTACGAGTAGGCAACGCTTTCAGCATTGCTTTCTTGTACATCAAGAAGTGCGTTTTTTAAATAATAAAAAGGGAAAGAAAGAAAGGAATGGTAGAATGCCTGAATGGCTCCATGTTCCTTGTTCCTATGGGAACCAAAGAGAGGGAACTTCTTAAATGGTGAGAGAATTCTATGTGCCAAGGGAGGAGGTCGTGGCTTGTCGAAAATAGCTTGCAGCTTCTTAAGGTCCCTTTTCAGCTGCCAGTAATCAACGAATGCCTCTTTCCATTCTGGAACAAGCTGCCCCTCAAATTGCTTTGAAAACTTCACCATTTCTTATTCTCTCTCTCTCTCTCTCTCTAACTCACGTATCTTCTTCTTCTAGTGTGTATTAGTTTGAAGAGCCATTGAACGGTATATATAAGCATTAAAGAACATTTTTGTGCTGTTTGGGGACAGCACATTCTGAAATATCCTTTGCATGAAGTTTTGTGCTTACATATTGGGCATCTTCCTCCACTTGTGGGGATGCCATAGTAGCTATGATTCTCAATTAGGGGAGGAGAGGAGAAGTGAAAGGAGAAAGTTGGTGAAGTCGTAGCAGAGAAGAGAAGGTGGCTCTAGTTTGGTTTGCAGGGTGTCATTTCAAAGAGTTCTACATTTTTAGCAAGTATCATGTACCTTGTAGGTATATTACATGATACCTGCAATATGAGAGATACTTTTTTACTCCTTTCTCCTACAGATACATGGTGTGATACCTACATTATATATGTGTCACGTTCCGCTTTCCAAAAACGAGAAACGAGAGCGACAATCCCGCGACGTATTCATATCGAGAAGCACTCTTTATCAACATGAATATGCTAAGCGTCTATATAAGCAATTTAGGAAATTATAGTACATGAATTTTAAGCTTATAAAATATCCAACAATATTTATAACAGTTCCAAAAACAATAACCGAACACGAATCTGAAAATTCAAGAAACTAGGAATGGAAGATAATCTAGAACAAAAAAAGACATACTTACTGAAAAGAAAAATTAGAGCTCAACCTGATTTGAAAGATATTGACTGTCCTGCTTAGTTGGTACCATCTCGTATTTAGTCTCGTTATCTGTCCCAAAGTTGCCTGACAACATTCTCAAGAAAAAAAACATGAAAACAGGAATGCCGTTAGCGAACTAAAGTTCGGTAAGTCACCATTTTATAAGAAAACAATATTTTTCTATGTTAACAGTATTTACAATGATATATAATATTTTGCCTACAATTTAGTTATTAATATTTATAATCTAATAAGTTTAATATAGGATTTCAGTTAGAGCAAATGTAACACGATAATAATGTATTTCACCAAAACCACAATGAGATTTAGCATATGTTCTCACTGCTACCCTAAGGTTTTTTCCCATCACAGTACCCTCATAACATTACCTTCTGTTAAATCTGACCCCCTGCAACCCCCTACCGTTAATTTATGCATTTTAAAGCTATTTTATTCCCCTTATGTGACTTTTTCTTTTTTTTAATCCTCAAACTACCCTTTTTCCTCTTTTTACAGCCTTTTCTTCTCTCAACTTAGTTTATTTTCATTTCTAGGGTTCGCTTGTGTTGGAGATCGACGATGAAGATGGCATAATCCTCACGACGAAGAAGCCCAGTTTTTTCCCATCACAGTACCCTCATAACATTACCTTCTGTTAAATCTGACCCCCTGCAACCCCTACCGTTAATTTATGCATTTTAAAGCTATTTTATTCCCCTTATGTGACTTTTTCTTTTTTTTAATCCTCAAACTACCCTTTTTCCTCTTTTTACAGCCTTTTCTTCTCTCAACTTAGTTTATTTTCATTTCTAGGGTTCGCTTGTGTTGGAGATCGACGATGAAGATGGCATAATCCTCACGACGAAGAAGCCCATGGGCGAGCCCGTTGCCCCAATCGAGGCGGGTGACAGCCAAAACTCCTGATATCGATATGGACGAGGCCCCAAAAGTATCGAACACAAGGAGAAGGGTAGGCCCTGCGACGAGCGAAGAACAAGACAGACGACGAAGAAAGATGCAGAGGATACTATTAGCGTGGCGTTGAGGAGTTCATTTGGTTGCTTCAATGGGAAACCCTTATAATGCCATCTTTCAATATTTCTCTTCTCATAGCAATAAGCTTATCCTCAAACATGTTCTTAAATTTTATACATTGAAGTTGTTGAAGAAACAACAATAGGGATGGATGAAGATTTGAAAATATTGAAATTACAGGACACATACTAGTGCTTTCTATAATCTTTGAACTGAAAGAAAGCACAATACAAGTGTTCAAGAGGCAACATCATTTTGATCTGAAGCACCATAAACTTGCTCCTTAAATAAGTCAATATTACAAGGAGAGATTATAGTCGGCAGAACAAAACCAATCAAACCTTCTGTTATATCAAATTTAATATTAAAATGATTGGAATGGATTTTTGTTGATTTGAATAATGATGTTTGTTGTGAAGTGGTGGTTGTTGAGAACAGGAAGAAGAGAAATACAAGTTCTTATGTTTTTCTTCTTCCAACCGAGGTTTATTGAAATTATGCGTTCTTGTTCTCAAAATCTTGCTATGATTTAACAAATGAAAGAGTTAGAGATTTTGTGATCAAAATAATGATCTTTGCATTGAAAATGTGACAACAGAAACCAAAAAACAAGAGAAAATTGATGACAAAGGTGAGTTCTTTGGCATGTTGTATTATGTGTATGTATTTTTTTTTGTCTTTTGTGTTGTTTAATCTAATACTATAATATTTTTATTGGCAGAAATTAGGGAAATTGACTCCTTAGAAGACACTAGTGATGTATGTCTCCGCGATGAATCGATTCAAGATGTTCTGATTTATGCAGATCTTAATATAGAAGAGGAAGTTTTGATTGAAAGCACTGAACTGGAACATCAAAATCACCCAAAGGATAGCTTCTCACAAACAGAGGATAGGGTCACGTCCGGCTATTCGGTGGGCTTGATTAGCCGACGGGTACATGACCGCTCTCTTAATCTCCTGAGACACATCTATGCTTAGCAAGCTAACATGTCGGCCTTTGCTGGCAGATGTGGTGCGAATAGGTGGAATCATTCGTCTAGGGAGGAGCGACATTTCAAGATGGTAGCTGAAGCAGATTATCAGTTGGTCGAGCTTGACAATAAACCTGTGTACCCCTACCTTCCCGAAATGTTGATGAATGAATGAATGAAACAAAATTTTAAAATTCATTTTGTGTTGAAAGCGAGTGATCTACATCGGCTACTACCACTTGGAACATGCAAATTTCATTTCTTTCTATCAAACAGTTGGTGTGCATATATGCAGCAAAAAGCAAAAGCTTCTCACATCCTCAAATCTCCAAAATTTATACAAATGCAATCCTTATATACAAACAAAAAACTCTCTCAAGTATTTATACAAATACATTCCAAATACCATTATCTCAAAGATCTATACAAATATATTCCAAACACTAGACAACTTAAAAAATTCTCAAGAATTTACATAAACACTTTCTAAGTATCATTCCTCATTCACACATTTTCAACCCATTAAAGAGCATCTTGTGGAAGAGGCGCATGGCGGAGGAGACGAAGGAGGACTTATAGGTGGCCTCGATGAGGATTATGTAGGTGAAGGCGTCGGGGGTGATGTCTTCATCGAGCAGGTCGAGGGCCAATAGAGGATGATGTTGTAGCAGAACTCATCTCTTCTCTTCTTCTTGTTGTTCTTCTTTATTCTCAATAACCACCACTTCACAATAAAAATCATTCTTCTGATTAACAACATCCTTAACTTCTGCCACAATCAAATCCATTTCAAGAACATGAACAAATGAAAATCTATGCTAAAAGAAAATTCAATTAATAAAAAAGAGAAGCAATTAACCCACATCTCTCTTCTTTCTCTTCTTCTTTCTCTTTAACCATAGAATCCATTTTGACGACACTCTTTCCTCCGACTCTAGCACTTCTCCTCAACCCCATGCTAATAGTCTCACCAATTGAATGATTACAATAAGGCATCATATGTACATCGATGCATCATTGGATTATGAAGATATTGAGTATATCATACCTGAAGAGGTTGTACATTGGGGCATCTTTGGATTCTATTAACATTTATATACCAAGATAAATTTGTTCAAATTCAGCTCATTTAATAATCCAAATCAAGTATTTCAAGAATACAAGCAAAACATTATAGATAATAAATCTTATAAAATTTAGTAGTAAATCCCTCTGGCGTTCACTACTAAACTCATAAAAAAGGACACCGTTAATTAATATTTTCCCATCAACTCAAGAACAATTATCATACATCAAGCTCATGTTCTTTGATATATAACCTTCATTACATCAAAATATAATTAAAAAAGATCATCAACTCGGACTTACCATACTCTTTATAAAGAAAGCAACCATTTTTGCATAAGCTCCGAAGCCTCGTCACACTCGGGGTCCACGAGATGAAACACATGAATTTTCCTTTGGGACTCCACCACCACCGCCTCCTCCCCATCCCATCCACTCTCTTTCACTGTCGCTTAGTCATAACCTCTCTTCTTTATTCATAGAGAGAGATGGGGGAAAGGATGGCCTCAATCCACGTTCATAGTCTCCTCTGCTTCTTTCTTCGCAGAGAGAGATGGAAAAGAGGAGGATATGTTAAGAAAATGGAGGCATAGAAGTGAAAATGGAGGAAAAGAAGGGGAAAAGGGTATTTTGGTCATTTGATAAGCAACTTAACGGGAGGGGGTCGCAGGAGGGTCGGAGTTAACATAAGGTAATGTTGAGCGGGTGCTGTGATGGAAAAAAACCTTAGGGTGACAGTGAGAACATATGCTAAACCTTAAGGCGGTTTTGGTGAAATTTTCCTTGTTTAATTTATAGAAAACATTAATAATAAAGTTTTGTAATTTAGGAATAACAACATGTATAGCGTTGCTATTAATATCATAAAAATGTAATAAGATACAAAAATTCATGATTATAAAAATATTTAAGGTATATTTTATTTTAGAATTATTTGATAATAAATTAGTTTAGTAAAATATCATGTCATACTAATAAGAATATAGTGTAGAATTATTTTTGGTATACCAGTTAAATTATGGTGTATTAATATAATCATTAAACGATATTTGATATGAAACGTGATATATATATAATAATAGGCATGAGAATAACTATGAACAATAAAAGGTAGTGTGCATGTCAAATAAATGGCATGTGTTAATCAATGCAATGTAACTAGTGTATCATGATATTCAATATTTCAGTGCTAGTAACTATAAGTATAAGCTCGATTGTGGGAGTTTTATTATGTAACCAAGATATTCTGTAATGCCACGGAACGACAGCAACACGAGATTCACGAGATTCAAGATATATATAATGTAATGTGCCGTTTCTCTGATACCACGAGGAACAAGACATGATCCTCCATTACACATAAATACCGCCATTTCGAGCTACCTCATCCCCATGATATATATATCTAATAAATAGTGTACATGTTATATTCACGAGATTCATGAGATTCATTAAATTTATGATATTTACGAGATTCACGGGATTCATGATTTACGGATTCATGTCAGGTTCATGTCAAGAAAGTATAATCTAACGCAGGAGTATTCACAAACCCAAGCCTGTCATCCATGGATAAGAAAACACGGGTCCACTCATGAGTAATGGGACTCAAACCACCGATGGAGTATTCACAGACCCAAGGCTATTATCTAAGGGTAAGAAAACATGAGCCCATTTATGAGTTAATTATGGGACTTCTGAGTTGTCGTTGAGTGTGAGTGTCAACTATAAGAAGTATTCACAGACCCAATGCTATCATTCAGGGGAAAGAAAACACGGTCCCATTCATTAGTTGGTCATGGGACTCCTGAGAATATAGGTCGAGTCCTAGATATAATTCTAAGTATATATATACACGAAGTATGTAATAATAGTTCAGTTTAAGGCCAGAAATAACCATACGTTCGCGCACAGAAATCGATGGTATTGGTTTAGAGTTAGGGGATCTTATACTAGGAATAATTTGTAGCTCAGAGAGTCGTGTAAATAACGAGACTGAGTTTGCCTCGATCGGGTTCCTGATGAGAGAGTTACGGAAACTTCCGTAACGTTGTGCAGAGCAGGCCAGTGCAGATTTCAGAATTCGTACATTGATAGTATCTTGTATTTTTGGTAGGTTTTGATTCAGGTTATGGTATTCTATATTTGACATAAAATTGAGGGTCTGCGAGTCGTGAATGATTCGCAACAAGAAAATCTCGATTACAATAAGTGAGCAGGGAGTTATATCTATTTTGATATAGCCGTGCAAATAGTTTCTGCTGCTGTCCAGATTTGTCATATTTTATTAGCACCTTGTTTTCATAAACTTCTGTAACTTTTCAGATAAATTAATATAGGAATAAAACGTAGCTAACTCTCTGTTGATGTTCCAGCAACTTGAGTTTGCTCAAATTGGAATCCAGAGTTAAGACATATGTCTATTCTAAGGCAAAGAAAAATCAGTTTCAGCATACTAACAAAAACAAATTTGAATTAAAATAACAGATAACAGTTAATCACATATATAATAATATGAAATATTAAAAAGACATGAACTGTATACAGAATTAATAATTTACCATCATGTCGAGAAAATAATATAAGTATTTAGATAATCATATGTTATGTGCTGAGGATGTCAAACTCAACAAACCACACATATCCAATGAAACTAATATAACAAACAAACATTACTTATGAACTAGATCAAGTATAAATAAATATACATGTAACATATAATATGAAAATCACCATATTAAAACAACCACATGAACTGAAAGATTTGATGACATCATATGAAACAAATTAAATATAATCTACTTACTAAATTTTTAATATTAAATCCTAACCACTTCTTCAATCACAATAATATGCATATTGATAATTCACCAGAAACAATGTTGTTAATGCATTAATGATTTTAAACACTACCATAAAATGATTTGCTTATAAAATTGATCTTTTCCTTACAAATAAGAATCTGGGTTTATGTTCTTTTATAAAAATAATCTCTTTTTCAAGAAAATTATAACTTTAAACCAAAAGAAATCATTTTTATCAAGTTAAACTAGTTTTTCTTTTATATAGAAAACAAAAAGACCGAAGGGACTTGCATCTTAAAAAGCAACATCAATTATTTTTTTTCTAGATCTATAAATCCAAATGCATGCAAACTCTTCCTTTTATAAACCAAAAGAGGATTTAGGCTTTAATTATAAATACTTATTTTTGTTTAAACTTTCGATTTTTAAATATGTAAAAAAGAAAAGGTGAGAGAGGAACTTACAACTTGATAGCTAAATGAAAACTTTGTGAAATTACACGACATATAAAATAAAAATAATACCTATAATAACTGTATACTTCGTGTATCTGAAAACTTAAACAAATTTTAACATGAAAACTGTATCTATAGTAGTAAGCTATTAGTTAGTTTGACAAATGGCTGTTAACAAGCCCATTAAGTACACCACAAAATTATAGACAATAATATGATAAGAAATAGATTGTGTTTATAACTATATGATCTCATGCATCATCTTATGTCTAACATTATAATATTAGCAAATATTTCTACCACACAAATCAACATGACAAAAATCCAATAGCATACTCATGAATAATTTCCTGTATTAAAGTAACCTGATGATATGCACTTGATTTTGCTCATATTTAATGTAAGACCTATCATGCACTTCGTTCAATGGCAATCCCTAATGCTAAATTTTGTAACTAACTACACGATAATCAAAAACATTTTAACTGAATGGAAAAATTATGAAGTAATTCATTTTTCTTTTCTTAGATGTTTGAACTTTGAAGGAACCCAAAACATTAGGAAGGTTTAATTGCATGTTGCATGCATGTCGATATCGACACATATATATATAGCAGAGAATTAAATGAAGGTCTTCACTTGACGAATCATTTAATTAATTTTGTGCGACTCCTAGTTTGTTTCAACCTGCAACAACTGCCTTTTTTTTTATAAAAAAAACCCTTTTCTTTAAAATTTAGGGTTTTAATTAAAAAAATATATATAAGGGGAAAGGGAGGAACTTGCAGCCGAGAGAAGGAAGATCGCGACGACGATGGGATCGACGACGACAATGGCGGCTGCACCGACGACGATCGGGTTTTGGGGCTGCTTTTGTAGGACGGAGAAGAAGATAGAGATCGCTTAGAGACGATGAATGTAACACCCTAGCATGTTCATACGCTATTATTTGGTATTTTAAAACTTACTTTAAATTTCTTTTATTCTTTTGGGTTGCGATTAATTCGAATAGTAGATGTGCTTATCCGACCGAACCTGCATGTATGAATCCCAGTGGTGCCAGAGTAATATTTTGTTTAATATTTATCAGTTAACCAAATCCATGAGAATCTAGTATAACTGATAATTTTAGTATCGAAATTATAAGCACATATCTTTTGTAACCATAAGTTAAGAATAATTTGTTGGGTTACCTATAACAGCAGCAAGGTTTCTGGTGGCATCTCTCATGTCAATTTCAAATTTTGCCATTATAGATAACCCTAAACATAGGAACTTTAACTAGAGAATCAAACCAAATATCGAAGCAAACAACTTTACTTCTAAGAGTTGGGGATTACAACCTTTGTAGTCCGTTCCTTCGCTTCATAAGCTCCGTGTTGAGGTCTCTTCGCTGCGATCATCAAATACCCGGACTCTAGAGAGGCTCCATGAAGAGAAAGATACAACCTTGCTTCCAATCTTCAAAAACTAAGACGATCCACCTTGAAAAATCTCAAACCCAAACTCTTTCTTCACTAATCAAGTATTAGTAAAGAAAACACCATAATCTAAGTGGCTAGAATAAATGAGGATGATGAAGTAGGAATTTTGCTCTCTTTTGTTTTCAATTTCTCACTTTAAATCATCACAACACCAAAAGCAAGAAAGCTTTTTCCAAGGAGGCAGAGGAAGAAGAAGGCTTTTGTGATGAATGAATTATTGTTGTGGTTACAATTGCAACCATGGGTTAAGAATGAAAGGCTTAACCCTTGTAGAGAATAAACCATAAGTTAAGGGTTTGGGTTGGGTTAAAAAATATCTTCACAAAATATCAAAGCTAAAGACAAAGTCAAAGCTTCATGAAGCTTCACTTCATGAAGCTTCATCCAAAAGCTAACCCTAATCCAAACCCTAACTAGGTTTAATCTCTAAATCATTTTTGCATTTGTAACCCTAACTTGTTACAATATTATATATCACATATACAATATATTTTGTAACAAAAAGAAAATAATACAATTAACATATATCGCATATACATCAATGTATTATCCAGTGAGAAAATAAATCAATAAAGCGAGCTTATATTAGTTAACGTAACGTAATATATCACATATATAATTATACATTAAATTATCGAATCAACACTTGATCCGATAATCTGGCTATATATAACATGTACCATTTCATCGAATCAACACTTGATCCGATGACCCGGCTATATCACATATACCCAGCCGATATCACATATCGCGAGAATAGAATACAGTATCTCATATCGTATTATTCTCGGTCCCGTACATATCACATATGTGCTCCTACTCCGTTTTGCCTGAGCCAGGAAACCCCTGTGTAGGACTCTAAAGAATCGTCAATACGCCAACAGTAGGTGATGATCATATCAAACACCCACAAGCTACAAGCGGCCAGCTAAATGTAACAGCTACCCAGGTATTGAGCGATCAGAAGATCAACAAGCAAGTATGTACATTCTCCTGCGAATCCAATCAGTAACACTCCTGTACAGTCCGGTCTCTTCGTCTGATATGTCGTATATCTAGTCTAGGGGTGGTAAACGTCAGACCCCAGTAACCAATAAGTCGTGTCGATATGAGGTCCATAACAGTTCGAGAAACTACTGATAACTCTTACCAGTAAATATCAGCAACCCTGGCCAGGGATTTCCGGTTATAGCCAATCGAACACAGCGCAACATCAACTCCCAATACCGGGAGAGACGAAACCCCTCCTATCGCTCATTGCCTCCATGTTATTCGGGACTGTACCCAAAAGCCACTGTTTTGCACGTTCTCTTGAACGTGGTAAGGTGGAAATCAAAGCACAGTGGGAATCACACAAGACTTTATGACGATCTCGGGTCTACAGACTAACCTGTACCAGTGTCACCAGAGAACTGCCATCTGACGTGAGGTATAATACCATCTGGGAGTTCTCGGCGAGTCCGTCCAGTGTACCCAGTCTCCACTGAGCACCTGTATACTATCTCTGATGTCAAACACCAATGGATATGTGATCATCCATCGCCCATCTACATGGGTTGAGAAGCTGTACACTAGTCTACTCTGGTATATCGATGCCCTGTCTCGATACACTTACGACTAGGAACATTTGAAGGATGTACTTAGGGACTACACTGTCCCCACTAGTATGATCTATATCATAGTCCTGGTAGTCAAGTACTCATCCTAAGGGATTTATCAACATGTAACATATAGACAATCAGAGTACATGTTAAGATAAAGAGCAACCAGATAGCATACTATCATGTCGAGTAAGAAAGTCCTCCATATATATGTCCAAGCATCCACTACAATATACATCGTATGTACAGTAATGGCCTCTAGGGCATACATATCACTAACAATCTCCCACTTGCACTAGGGTCATCTGTTGTGGTATCACATATATACCCAACAATCAGCTGTAGTTGAAATATCTCATACTCAACCATCCCATAATAGTCTCTACTGGGAAATAGGCCTTTGTGAGTGGATCTGCGCTGTTGTCCTCTGTATCTATTCTCCTATCCTCGATCTCCCTGGAGATCAACCATCTCCAAGATCAGGTGATACTGCCTAAGAATATGTCTGGATCACTGATGGGACGGGGGTTTCTAGGCATAAGCCACAACTCCATTGTCACACAATGGTAGGAACGAAGTTCATCTTATGAACTTATATATATCCAGACTACCTCTTTGGTAGCATCCTTGGTAACGACGTATCTTGCCTCTAATCGTCTAGTTTGTCACGCTATCTGGCTTGGAACTCTTCCAGCATATCGTCCCTCCACTGAGGGTAAATATAATACCTGTGACTGATATTCAGTCGACCTTACTACCCTGGAAGCTATCCAGTGATTCTCGCCAGGATCGATTGATACCATCTCACTACACCTAGTGAGAATCCTAACATCCAATTAGATCTATCTTATAGATCCAAAACCCAGGATTTAGGAGGTATCACCTTGATCCTATATGGAGAATCCTTGTGGTAAGAGGAGATTGACCGAGCGTAGCATAGAAAACTCCTTCCCTATCAAGAGTATATCTTCCACGTACAATATGAGGAACACCACCATACTCCCTACTATCTTTTTGTATATACAAGGTTCATCTACCATTTTGATGAAGTCAAACTCTTTGACTACCACATCAAAACAGACGTTCCAACTCCGCGATACCTGATTTATCCCATAAAACAACTTGCACATGTTTCCGCTGCTCCCACTGTCTACGAAGCTCTCTGGCTGTGTACTTATAGACGCTCTCTTCTAAATCACTATTTAGAAAAGCAGTCATGACACACAACCGCCAGATATCGTAGTCATGGTATGTAGCAGTGGCAAGTAGGATCTGGATGGACTTAAGCATAGCTTTGAAAGTCTCAAATTTTCCATGTACACCAAGTAATCTTCTCAAGATATACTTGCTCCTGATGGGGATTTAACCCTTTAGATAAAGCAACCAAAGTCCATACTTTGTTGGTGTATATGGATTCCATCTCAGACCGCTTAGCATCCAGCCATTCTTACAGAGTTCCCACTCTTGATGGCCTTCTCGAAACTAGTTGGGTCATCATCTCATGATGTAATCCTTGTTCCCACTGTCATAGAGAAACCGAAGTATCTCTCAGGTGGGTGAGGAACCCTACCAGATCGGCGGAGAGGCTGAGGTTCGTTGGAAACTATTGAATCCTCCGGGTTTACTAAATCATCAGTTGCAGTTTGTATAGCTAAAACTCCTTCCAGTTCTACCTCATGACCACTAATTTCCTCACAAGAAATTCCCTTTCCAAAAGGTGGCATGCTGAGAAAACAAAACACTTTTTGTTCCTCAGTTCGGTAGAAGATATTCCCTTGCGAATGCTTGGGATATCCAACAAACTTCCACAAAACTGATCTTGCCTCGAGCTTGTCCGGATTTTTCTTTTAGACATAGGCCGGACAACCCCAAATCTTAACATCCTTAAGACATGGGCTCTTACCATTTCATATCACATATGGAGTGGTCGGCATCTGATTTGATTGGAACCCTATTCAATAGGTATGCAGCTTCTCAAGTGCATAACCCCCAAAAGGAAATAGGAAACTCAGTAGTACTCATCATAGAGCACACTATATCACATAGGGTGTGATTGCTCTGCCCCGATATACTGACGTGATGTGGTGTATACGGAGGAGTAATGCTGAGAGAGAATCTCATTCTCCTTTAGAATAGTCCACAAATTATGTGCTCAAGTATTTTCCTCCCTGATCACATCAAAGGACATAATACTTATACCCATTTTGGTTCTGTACTTCTAACTTATATTCATTGAATTTCTCAAAAGGTTCGGAGTTGTGTTTCAACAGGAACATATGTTCGAATCTTGAGAGATCATCAGTGAATGTAATGAAGTACTAAGAACCGGTCCTGGCATATGTAGACAGGGGACCTTACATACATCATCATGTATCAATCCTAAGAGTTCACTAACTCTTTCTCTGTTTCCAATAAACGGAGCTGTGATCATCTTATCTTTGTGACATGACTGGCAAGTTTCATAAGATGTAAATCCAAACTGATTTAAATATGTATCTTTATGTAACTTTAGCTAGTCGGGTCATATTGATATGACTTAGTCTACAATACCTTAAGAAGGATTCGTTCATTTCTGAACTCTTCCCCTTGTGTGTGTTCTTTATGTTAAGAACTGTAGTTTGACTTAGAACGTATATGCTTTTAGATAACGTGCCTGAACCGATCAACTCTTGATATAAGAAATGTTCAAAATATTATCCAACAATACAAAATTATATCATTCTTTACTAAATAAAGAGACTGATATGATGTTGTATATCAGGTTCGGTATCTAATAACATTCGTTCCGAATCAATGTATTTGGTAATACAGGGTGATAACTGCCAACAGTCTTAGCTGCAACACTTGCACTATTTTTAACTCTTAAAACTTATCACTCTCTCTCAGTTCTCTATCTATCTGTATCCCATGTAACAGATTACATTTGTGGGATCCTGATCCGGTATCTCATACCCAGGACGTAAAGGATACTGAGAAACAGTTCTCGGTAATTAACACACCCGAAGAAGATGTATCAGCATGCACTTTCTTCGTTTAGGCGGCACGGTAATTCTGGTAATCCCCAATTTCCTGCTCGGTCTTATAACAATTATAAGTTGGAGCGGGACCAACGTTCCCCTAGCACAGTATAACAAGCAGGTTCGGTCAATACATCCATATTATTATCTTGATTAAGGCGTGACATGGTCGCTACCTGGAGAGAGAGAGAGAAGAAAACACTCAGCGTATGCTCTTGCAAGATTAGATTGGTTATTAATATATCTAATCAGGATGGCTCCCACTGTTTTAGTCAAATATTCCTTCAAACACTAAAAGGAAAGATTAGCCGGGATTAGTTACACCCTACAATTTCGCCAATCTTTCAGCTAGGCCAGTGCCGGTACTTTAAGGGAGGTTCCTCGTGTTTTCGCACGGACCCAATTAAAATAAACCTCATTTTCCCAGGGGCGTAACCCCGTTGACACCTTTCTAGACACCTACTTGATTGGCTATTTGTACTGTGTAAAACTCTCCCAGGAGTAACTCTTACTCGCAGTGGGTATCGGGATCCAATTATCTCATAGGAGGTATGCAATCTCATTGCAAATTTCAATACTTGAAATTCCCGATAATGTTTTGCCCCGAGCGATCTACGACCTTGACAAGGTCAACAAACCATAGATCGCAAGTCAAGTTCAACCCGTTATTTCCTGATTGAATTAAACCCACCCGCACGACCCTTGACAAGGTCAACAAAGTCGCACGACTACCCTAATCCAATCGCATCATATGCTTATACAGATAAGCACTAATTAGCTACCGCACACTACGCCTTGACAAGGTCAACAAACGCAGCACAAATACTAACTATTATTTATCTGAAATGACGGAGGGCTACGACAGGTTTTTAAGAAAACCTTTTGCGTAATGAACTTGATACCGTCGTAGAATCGAGTGATTTTGAAAAGGAGTGCTTTTGAGGATTTTACTAGTTTTTCTAAAGAGGTCACTCCCGGTGAAGGGATCTCGGCTCTTTCCTTATCGAATAAAGTGCAGGATATTTCACAAATACCACTATGCAAAGCAAGAACTGAAAAAGCAATCAAAAGACAAACTGAGTTTGTAGCATCTGCTAGTTTCGCTAAAGAGATCACTCCCGGTGAAGGGATCTCGGCTCTTTCCTTATCGAATAAGGTGCTGGATATTCTATAAGGAATACCTCTATGCAAAGCAAAAACTAGAGCTACCAGTTTTCGAGACAAGTTTCTACAACATCTTTAGGTTTCTTTTAGTTTCATTAATCTCATTAATGAAGTCCCATTTTATTATACTTCCCAAGCATCGGATATGAAACGAAATCAACAATATATAATATATATCACACATATATAATATAAGCATTCGTCTCAGGCATTAATATGATCTCATCACAGAACATTGCAGCAGAAGAACATATATGAAATATTGGATATATTAGGAGGTCCGTGTTTTAATACGAGCCTGTATAAAACACGGATTCCACGGTCGCGATGAATAGCCAATCCCACAACCTTAGACCCCTACGAGAGCGACAAGCAACCCTACCAATTCTAGAGTTAGGAGACCCGGTCTCCACTCCTCGAGATGGTCTCCCACTGGACCCTAGAACCCGGTTACTTGTGCTCCCCGCCTTAGGTCTATCCTAATGCAAAAAAGTAAATAATATACAATGGTGACATCATCCTCAACCCGGAAGTGCCCCAATAAAAGAATATTACATACAATAAATTTTACATGAATGAAAATAAAAACTCTCATCTCACATAAAACCCCCGGCTATTCAAAACACGACGATCCAATATAACATATCACAGGAACACATAACATCACATGTCATCAACGTAAGTAAATATGCGTATCCCAATTGTCGTTGATGTATAGCAAGGAAACCGGCGATACACCACATATTACACTTACGGTCGCAGAAAAGAAAGTGTAAAACTACAACAGTTGGAATCCGCAACCTCCTTAGACATCACATGCCTAACCAAATGAATTCCTTAGACATCGCATGCCTAACAATTATAAACCCCGCATTTTAGTCTCGATATCGAAAACACTTTTCAATATCTAGTCGAGCAATTCAACAAGATTCCCGACATCCTGATCGAACGCTCGTCGGAAACTTTAGTAGACGGCCGCATCCCCCGATGCCGTCGACGAAGTGCACTAAGGCGGAACACCGCTGCCGCGAGCACCCGAACGGATGCTTTTGGCGACGGGGTTCTCCTGCAGTCACTTGGACGGGGCTATAGGGCGTGGCTATCTATTAAGTTTATCCGGCGAGTATCCGCGTACGCTACTTGATTGCAACGGACTTTTGATCACATCAAAATCCCGTGGCAACCGATCAAATGAGAATAAACTGCTAGATTTATAACATTCAAATTAGTTATCTCATAACTACATGTGGATTCCAAATATTGTATTACATTACAGAAAAAGTTAGACGATGTTAAACATTCCGATCGAATCAACAAACACCCAAAATGTGTCAACGCCGAACTGCCACAAACCCTAGGATTTAGAGGCCGTTCAGATGGTCACATAATCGAGTTAAGGTTTTAGTTCTTCTAGAGGGTCCACCGCGTTACTTGCACAACGTTGAATGTTCTTTAACTAAGGAAAAATCCAACACTTGGAAATTTTCCGGCAGGGGAAAAAGTGAGTTATTGATATCTGTTCGAACTTTTTAACATTGCCTAAACAATCATGAAACCAAGCTAGAATTGCGAATACGAAACACTCCGAATTACCTTTTAAGTAAATAAACATCTCATGCAAATTTAGCCAAAATAAACAACAACAGAAGTACCAAACCCCAGAGACTTGAACACCACCCAAAACTCAAAACCTAGCTCTTCAAGAAATCCGAGCAGGCCGGAATTTTAGGCCTACTGGCCGGCCAAAAACCGAGCAGGTGGGATGGGTTTTGGGCTATGTTCATATTGTATGACATACAATCTTCTGCAACTGTTTGAAATTTTTTTTGACTGCAGAAATAATTCGACAGAAACTAGGGTTTTGCATCGGGTGTTTCGGAGTTGTTTCGGTTTCGTAATTCTACACTTATCCGTCTAATTCTCTAGCTAGGCTCTGATACCACTGTTGGGTTACTTACAACGGCAGCAAGGTGTCGGGTGGCATCTCCCATGCCAATTTCAAATTTTGCCATTATAGACAACCCTAAACATAGGAACTTTAACTAGAGAATCAAACCAAACATCGAAGCAAACAACTTTACTTCTAAGAGTTGGGGATTATAACCTTTGTAGTCTGTTCCTTCGCTTCATAAGCTCCGTGTTGAGGTCCCTTCGCCGCAATCATCAAGTACCCGGACTCTAGAGAGGCTCCATGAAGAGAAAGATGCAACCTTACTTCCAATCTTCAAAAACTAAGATGATCTACCTTGAAGTATCTCAAACCCAAGCTCTTGCTTCACTAATCAAGTATTAGTAAAGCAAACACCCTAATCTAAGTGGCTAGAATAGATGAGGACGATGAAGTAGGAATTTTGCTCTCTTTTGTTTTCAATTTCTCACTTTAAATCATCACAACACCAAAAGCTAGAAAGATATTTCCAAGGAGGAAGAAGAAGAAGAAGGCTTTTGTGATGACTGAATTATTGTTGTGGTTACAATTGCAACCATGGGTTAAGAATGAAAGGCTTAACCCTTGTAAAGAATAAACCATAGGTTAAGGGTTTGGGTTGGGTTAAAGAATATTTTCACAAAATGTCAAAGCTAATGACAAAGTCAAATCTTCATGAAGCTTCATGAAAGCTTCATCCAAAAGCTAACCCAAAAGCTAACCCTAATCCAAACTCTAACTAGGTTTAATCTCTAAATATTGTTGCATTTGTAACCCTAACTTGTTACAATATTATATATCACATATACAATATATTTTGTAACAAAAAGAAAATAATACAATTAACATATATCGCATATACATCAATGTATTATCCAGTGAGAAAATGAATCAATAAAGCAAGCTTATATTAGTTAACGTAATGTAATATATCACATATATAATTATACATTAAATTATCGAATCAACACTTGGTCCGATAATCCGGCTATATTGCATATAACCGACTAATATAACATGTACCATTTCATCGAATCAACACTTGATTCGATGACCCGGCTATATCACATATACCCAGCTGATTGATACGAAAGAGTGTGTTTGTAGTTAACCGCAATCAATAACGGTGTCGCGTATAGCTAGACCGAGATGAGTACGGGTCGTCCTCTGGGAAACGTGGAACCTTTTACTTTTACTTTAGATGTGTTGAAAAAGAGAGGAGGAATAAAGAATTTTATAGAATGGTTTCTAGATCTACGTTAAACAAGAATGTAAAATATAGATCTAGATTATTTTAAAGATGTAGATAATATAATAAAAGGGCTTGTAGGGTTCGTTAGGATTTAGTAGTTATGGATGATTAATTAAAAGTTACCATTTTTATCCATTAATAGATTTAGAACTAGAACGACGGTGATGCGTGTAGATTAGGGTTTCTGGAGGAAAAAGGAATCCCACTCGTAACCCTTATCTCGACACGGAACTCCGTTCATATCTAGCCTTTACCAAAACAATCATTAATCTAATCTCTAATCGCGGTCGGAACTAGCAAAGAATTGCTAGCGCGCCCGATTAGGATGTTAATGATTCTTTTGATAAAGTTCCTAAACTTTATAGGACTTAAAAAGGGTTTAATTATTTTCATCGTCCATTAGCCTACCCTAATCCTACGAATCCTAACAAGCGGAGAATTACTCGCGCATGTTGGGAGAAGAAGATGAAAAGACAGAGAGGGAAAACATAATGTAAAATGCAAAAGAATTAAATAAAATAACTACCTTTATTAATCAACTCGAACAATCTACACTTTGATTCCTTAGAAAATGATTACAAAGACTAGTTTGCTTCTCGATCTCTTCCAAGAAGGTAGATGAACAGTTGATGATCAGCCTGGATGCGTGAGCGTCAGGGGCTTCGTGATCTCTTCGGCTTGATAGCTTTTCCAAGAGGCTCTCGGTGCCTTTTTATAGTGCAAAGCCAGAATCTTTTGCTTCAAAAGTTGGTAAAATATAGTAGAGAATCATGCCCCAAAATCTTTCCTTCCAACTCCATAATATTACGGCGGATCCGCGGCCCAAGGGGGTGTTTGGCCGCGGATCCGCGCTTGATGGTGAGGATCTCTCGATCAAATTTCTTGGGCTTTCTTCTCGTGACATGTGGCAATCCTAGGCACCTTTAGAATTCAGAAATCTTCTCTCGGTTGCTTCCAGACTTGGTCTCCAAGTTTTGCTTCTTAATTTGACAAGATTTCTTCAACAGCTTGAGTTCTTTGATATATTCTACATAAAAACTTGGAAAATTCTGCACAATAATCTTAAATAATATTTATTAGACTTAGTTCTACTAGGATTTGGTCAATGAATTTATTTGCATACATTTTTCTACCAAATGCTAATTAAAATATATTAACACATGGAAAATGGTGTTTTCACACATAAACCCTCATATATATAATATATTATAATAAAGTCCTTTTTTAATATGAAAATGGTAGGAAAAATGTAATACAAATGTGTAGTTTTATCAACTGAAGGTGGCATGCCTTCCCAAACACAAGGCGGTACATACTAAGATCAGTCTTATAAGCGGTGCGGAATGCCCAAAGAGGATCCGTCAATTTGGTTGACCAATCTTTACGGTTTTTCGAAACCGTCTTCTCCAATATCTGTTTGATCTGCCTATTTGATATCTCAGCCTGCCCGCTTGTTTGGGGATGATAGGACGTAGAAAGCTTGTGAGTGATTGAATATTTCCGCATCAAGGCCTCGAAAGACCTATTGCAGAAATGTGTCCCGTTGTCGCTAATGATAGCGCGAGGGTGTCCGAATCGCGAAAAGATATTTTCTTTAAGGAACTTAATGAAAACTTTGTTGTCATTAGTGCGACACGGTATAGCTTCCACCCACTTCGAGACATAATCAACCGCTAACAAGATATATAGATTCCCAAAGGAGTTGGGAAAAGGGCCCATAAAATCAATACCCCAAACATCAAATATTTCCACAACCAATATAGGTTGGAGCGGCATCTCATTCCTTCGTGAAATCCGACCCAAATGCTGACATCGCGGACAAGTTTTGCAATGTTCAAATGCATTTTTAAATAATGTTGGCCAATAAAAGCCACATTGCAAAACTTTCTCCGCCGTTTTTCGAGGTCCAAAGTGACCGCCGCATGCCTGATCGTGACAAAATGATAACACGCTCTTGAATTAATTGTTAGGGACACACCTGCGAATGATTTGATCGGAACAATACTTGAATAGATATGGTTCATTCCAGTAAAAATATTTTACTTGGGATAAAAATCGAAGTTTTTCTTGTTTCGACCAATCGCTAGGTATAAGTCCCGTCGCAAGATAGTTCACGATATCCACGAACCAAGGTTCGTAGGATACATTCAAGAGCTGTTCATCGGGAAATGAATCATTTATCGGCACGGTCATAGTTGGCGAAGAAATGATGCGTGAAAGATGGTCGGCTACAACGTTTTCACATCCACTCTTGTCTTTGATGACAAGATCAAATTCTTGTAACAATAGGATCCAACGTATTAGCCTGGCCTTCGCATCCTTCTTCGATAAAAGATGTCGTAGGGCGGAGTGATCTGTGTAAACCACAATAGGCGAGCCAATCAAGTAGGGCCTGAATTTCTCTAATGCAAATACAACTGCCAAGAGTTCTTTCTCAGTAGTTATGTAATTTATTTGTGCATCATTCAAGGTCCTATTTGCATAGTAAATTACATGTGGCATCTTATCAATATGTTGTCCCGAGACAGCACCAATAGCAAAATCTGATGCGTCACACATAAGCTCGAACGGGTGGTTCCAATCCGGAGATGATAGAACGGGGGCTGTAGTGAGTGATTCTTTACTCGATTCAAAAGTAGCCTCATAATCCGAATCGAAGTGAAAAGTAGTGTCCTTGGCCAATAGAAGGGTTAAGGGTCTAGCAATTTTGCTAAAGTCCTTAATAAATCTCCTATAAAATCCTGCATGACCAAGGAAGGATCGTATATCTTTGACGCAATTGGGACGAGGGAGGTTTTGAATGACATCTATTTTAGCTCTGTCAACCTCAATGCCTTTATGTGAAATTATATGTCCAAGTACAATACCTTCTTGGACCATAAAATGGCATTTTTCCCAATTCAAAGTCAAGTTCTTATCCTTACAGCGGGTAAGAACAGCGTCAAGATTACGAAGGCAGTCCTCAAAGGAGTCCCCAAAAATGGAGAAATCGTCCATAAAAATTTCTAGAAAATTTTCCACCATATCTGAAAATATCCCCATCATACACCACTGAAATGTAGCGGGAGCGTTGCATAACCCAAAGGGCATGCGTCTATAAACAAAAGTTCCGAAAGTACAAGTAAAAGTGGTTTTATCTTGATCCTTTTCGGCGATGGGGATCTGGTTGTAACCAGAGTATCCATCCAAGAAACAGTAGTATTCGTGTCCCGCTAATCGTTCCAACATCTGGTCAATGAAAGGTAGAGGAAAGTGATCTTTCCTCGTCGCGGCATTGAGTTTCCTGTAATCGATACATATGCGCCACCCAGTTTGGGTGCGTGTTTGGATTAACTCATTAGCCTCATTAGTGATGACCGTGATGCCAGACTTTTTAGGGACCACATGAATTGGACTTACCCATTGGCTATCAGATATGGGGTAGATTATTCCACTATCAAGGCACTTGACGATTTCTTTCTTTACCGCCTCCTTCATAACCGGATTTAACCGTCTTTGTGGGTCTCGGGTTGGTTTGGCTTCATCCATTAGATGTATG
Organism: Agapanthus africanus; assembly: GCA_030015575.1. Taxonomy (NCBI): domain Eukaryota; kingdom Viridiplantae; phylum Streptophyta; class Magnoliopsida; order Asparagales; family Amaryllidaceae; genus Agapanthus; species Agapanthus africanus. Next base: position 17,713,603 of record JASDDO010000014.1, read on the forward strand.
TAATGTTCAACAATTAAGGGACTAATCCCTTTGATGTCAGCCATTGTCCAACCAAATGCTTCCCGATTCGATCTCAACACTGCCAAAAGTGCATTCTCTTCCTCTAAGGCTAGAGAAGCGGAAATAATCACTGGCAAAGTCTCATTCTCTCCTAAATATGCATATTTAAGATGAGAATATAGCAGTTTGAGATTAAGAATTGGCGGAGAGACAATAGAAGGTGGGGTAAGCGAATGATATTCGGACTCCCGAAGAGGTTCAAAACTTGCATAAGATATTGCCTCGGAAAGTGCTGCTGACTTTTGCAACGAGTCAACGGGTTCAATCTCAAGGTCGGACTCATTGAACATATCCTCACTATAAAGTGGTGCAAGATCAAACAATGTCTCATTAGTGTTGTCGAGAACACCAAAGCAAAGCTCCTCATCCATGCAGCTTTCGGAAGCTATCTCGTGGATGGAACAAACATCCAGCAATTGAGCAGAAGGTTCTGATGGCTGACTTCCTAGCTTGTAAATATTAAGCTCAATTGTCATTTTCCCGAAGGATAAGTTCATAGAACCGTTACGACAATTAATTACAGCGTTAGAAGTTGCTAGGAAGGGTCGACCAAGTATCACCGGGATTTGATTGCGTGGGTTTGCTACAGGTTGTGTATCTAAAACAATAAAGTCCACGGGAAATATGAATTCCCTGACTTTAATTAACACATCCTCTAGTTCGCCCAGAGCTTTGGTGATAGATCGGTTTGCCATTTGGAGAGTACAATGGGCGGGTTTTAACTCTCCAATTCCTAACTGCTCGTATACTGAATAAGGAAGCAAGTTGACGCTAGCGTCTAGATCGAGTAAAGCACGATTTATATTTTTACCCCCAATAGAAATAGAGATTGTAGGACAGCCGGGGTCCTTACGTTTCTTTGGTATTTGTTGGGCAAAAGCTGTGCTAACATTACTCGTCATGAAAACCTTTTTAGACACTTGAGTTTTTCTCTTCCTAGTGCACAAGTCTTTAAGGATTCTTGCATAAGATGGGACTTGTTGAATAGCATCTAGGAGAGGAATATTCAGGCTAACTTGCTTAAACATTTCCACAATCTTTTCCATTTGCGGGTTAGGTCGGTTGGCCTTTAATCGGTTTGGAAATGGAGCTCGATCAATAAGTTTTGGGTCCAACGTTTGTGGAGAAGACTGTGGCGACGGATTCGATACCAAAATTGGAGTGGGAGTCGACTTAGATAGATTTGGCGAAATGTTCGAGCCTTGGGGAAAACGGAGAATAGGCTCGGATGAAGGTGGAAGACTAGACGAATTAGGGGAAGAAGAAGAAGAAGCTGGGGTATCAAATGTGTCACTAACATCAAACTGCTCACCCACACGGTTATTCAGCACTCTCCCCGATCTCAACGTAGTAATGGCATTCACATTATGACTTTGTGAATGGCCAGGATTCGGTAAGGGTTGAGATGGGAGTTTCCCTTTCTCTCTCGCACTCATTGCGGCGTTTAACTGTGCGATTTAGTTTTCTATTGATTTAATACTCTCACCATGGGAGGAGGAGTTTTTCGTTAGGGTATCAATAGAAGACCTCATCTCAGCCGAAATTTGTATGGATTGTTTCATGAACATATCCAAAGTTTGTGCAAGTGAGTTGTCAGTACCGGCCACTTGTGGTGTAGAAATGTTGGCCGGATTTTGGAAATTTTGTGATTGAAAGGGGGGTTGATTCTGTGGTTGTGGTTGCTGTGGAGGAGGTCTTTGATAATTACTTTGTTGGTTTTGATTCCAAGCAAAGTTAGGATGATTCCTCCATCCTTGATTATATTTGGAAGAATAAGGATCATTTCTAGGTCGCTGCTGAAAAGCAGCATTAGCTTAAAACGATGCATTCATAGGACATTCTTCCGTTAAGTGTGAAGGATCCGAACAGCAACCACAGACGGTCTTAGGAAGCGTGACCTGATTTAGGGAGAATGTTGAGAACTTGTTTTCAATAGCATCGAGTTTCTTCTGAATCGCTGTCATTTCGGCTTTTACTGTGATAGAAATATCGAGCTGGTGAATACCTCCCTTAGTTGAAGGTGGTCTTACGCTTTCCCACTGCAACGTGTGTTCAGCAAGGTCTTCCAGATATTTCTAAGCTTCACCGTCATCTTTAGACATGAAATTGTATTGACACATTGTTTCAAGCATCTGCTTTGTCGCTTGATTAATGCCCTCATATATAATCCGACATAAATCCCATCTTTGTATTCCGTGATGGGGGCATTGGACAAGCAGATCTTTGAAACGTTCAAAGCACTTCCAAAATGGTTCATTGGGAAGCTGGGTGAACTGGTTGATCTCGCTCCTAATATGTGCAGTCTTATGATTTGGGTAAAACTTCTTAAGAAATGCTACGACGAATTCATCCCAGTTAGTGATAGAGTGTGCGGCAGTATTATAAAGCCATTTTTCTGCCAAGTCGCACAGTGTGAATGGGAGAAGACGTAAGCGCATAGCGTCTAAAGTCAATTGTGAAGTATCTATCATTGCGCATACGTTCTCGAATTTGGTGATGAAAACGTACGCGTCTTCCGACTCAAGCTCGTGAAATTTGGGCAGCAGATTGATGTAGTGGGGTTTAATTTCGAAATTATCCCCGTTAGGTGGTGGAAGAGATAGACAAGTAGGAAGGGGACCACGGATAGGATAGCATCTCTCTTGGAGAGAGATGCGCGGTGGATTCTGCGCACCTCCGGGCGGTGGCAGCGTGGTGTTATTCTCTGATGGAGTGCCGTCCATCTCGGTTGATGTGGTGTGTGGTGGGGGAAAAGAGGATGAAGAAGTACCGACTTCGGCGTCGATAGCAGGAACGCGGACAAGACGGGCACTAGGATCCCGTGTCCAGCCGAGCATGCACTAAGCGGGTTTAGTGCAAGTGGCAGCGTGTGTGTGATTTTAAAATTGGCTTGTTTTTGAAAAAGTGGGACTCAAGACAAATCACCCTAAGATGCACAAGCAACCCTAAAACTAAGGCCACCTAGGTCCAGTCTCTAGACCACTCCTAGACTTCCAAAGGACAAGCGGCTGGATCAATCCTCTACCGCCTCCGTACTACCCTTGTAGCCAGGTAAGTGCCAGGTAAGTGGGAAGGAACCACGTCGTGGGCCTAATTAAAAACCACTAGCCTTTTGTCACACTTGCCTAGGCACTACAAAAGTAATGCGGATAAACGATAGATTACCCACGACCTTCCTCTGTCCTTATTGAGCGCGACAGTCCTTAGAGTCTGGTCTAGATATTTTTTAAATTAATGAAGGGTTGATCTATATGCTCGGTTTGTGATTTGTGGGGCTTAGGAAGGGTGATGAAATCCCCACCTAATCTTGATTTGGTCTTTGCCCCTTAGAGTCCGTATTAAAATATGTAAAACAAAACCAATCACAAAACTTTTGCAAAAAAAGATTTTTGAGCGGCGCTATTTTGCAAAGAATCCTGCAGAAAATAGATTTTATTGGATTTGAGGAGAGAGAGGAGTTAAGAAATATACCAGAGAAGATTGAAGCCCTAATTCCTCCAACCTGCCGCGATTTCGCCGCAGAAGGGGTGATTTTGCCGCGGTTCCGCCGCGTGGCAGAAGGAACAGTTGATGAAATTTTTTGTATAGCCTTCTGTGCTCCTCTGGATCTCTAAAAATGTCTCTGATTCCTGTTCTCCTTAATTCTGTGACTCCAGATCTCCTTGCAAAAATTCACGCACAAATCGTTAAATATGCAATTTGCAGTTTTGTTTTAATAATGATATGGCTCATCTAAGAATTCAACACAAATAGTAAAAATAAAAAATTACGCACGTATCCCCGGCAACGGCGCCATTTGATTGATACGAAAGAGTGTGCTTGTAGTTAACCGCAATCAATAACGGTGTCGCGTATAGCTAGACCGAGATGAGTACGGGTCATCCTCTGGGAAACGTGGAACCTTTTACTTTTACTTTAGATGTGTTGAAAAAGAGAGGAGGAATAAAGAATTTTATAGAATGGTTTCTAGATCTACATTAAACAAGAATGTAAAATATAGATCTAGATTATTTTAAAGATGTAGATAATATAATAAAAGGGCTTGTAGGGTTCGTTAGGATTTAGTAGTTATGGACGATTAATTAAAAGTTACCCTTTTTTTATCCATTAATAGATTTAGAACTAGAACGACGGTGATGCGTGTAGATTAGGGTTTCTGGAGGAAAAAGGAATCCCACTCTTAACCCTTATCTCGACACGGAACTCCGTTCATATCTAGCCTTTACCAAAACAATCATTAATCTAATCTCTAATCGCGGTCGGAACTAGCAAAGAATTGCTAGCGCGCCCGATTAGGATGTTAATGATTCTTTTGATAAAGTTCCTAAACTTTATAGGACTTAAAAAGGGTTTAATTATTTTCATCGTCCATTAGCCTACCCTAATCCTACGAACCCTAACAAGCGGAGAATTACTCGCGCATGTTGGGAGAAGAAGATGAAAAGACAGAGAGGGAAAACATAATGTAAAATGCAAAAGAATTAAATAAAATAACTACCTTTATTAATCAACTCGAACAATCTACACTTTGATTCCTTAGAACATGATTACAAAGACTAGTTTGCTTCTCGATCTCTTCCAAGGAGGTAGATGAACAGTTGATGATCAGCCTGGATGCGTGAGCGTCATGGGCTTCGTGATCTCTTCGGCTTGATAGCTTTTCCAAGAGCCTCTCGGTGCCTTTTTATAGTGCAAAGCCAGAATCTTTTGCTTCAAAAGTTGGTAAAATATAGTAGAGAATCATGCCCCAAAATCTTTCCTTCCAACTCTATAATATTGCGGCGGATCCGCGGCCCAAGGGGGTGTTTGGCCGTGGATCCGCGCTTGATGGTGAGGATCTCTCGATCAAATTTCTTGGGCTTTCTTCTCGTGACATGTGGCAATTCTAGGCACCTTTAGAATTCAGAAATCTTCTCTCGGTTGCTTCCAGACTTGGTCTCCAAGTTTTGCTTCTTAATTTGGCAAGATTTCTTCAACAGCTTGATTTCTTTGATATATTCTGCATAACAACTTGGAAAATTCTGCACAATAATCTTAAATAATATTTATTAGACTTAGTTCTACTAGGATTTGGTCAATGAATTTATTTGCATACATTTTTCTACCAAATGCTAATTAAAATATATTAACATATGGAAAATGGTGTTTTCACACATAAACCCTCATATATATAATATATTATAATAAAGTCCTTTTTTAATATGAAAATGGTAGGAAAAATGTAATACAAATGTGCAGTTTTATCAACTGAACACCAGCCGATATCACATATCACGAGAATAGAATACGGTATCTCATATCATATTATTCTCGGTCCCGCACATATCACATATGTGCTCCTACTCCGTTTTGCCTGAGCCAGGAAACCTCTGTGTAGGACTCTAAAGAATCGTCAATACGCCGGCAGTAGGTGATGATCATATTAAACACCCACAAGCTACAAGCGGTCAGCTAAACGTAACAGCTACCTAGGTATTGAGCGATCAGAAGATCAACAAGCAAGCCTGTACATTCTCCTGCGAATCCAATCAGTAACACTCCCGTACAGTCCGGTCTCTTCGTCTGATATGTCGCATATCTAGTCTAGGGGTGGTAAACGTTAGACCCCGGTAACCAATAAGCCGTGTCGATATGAGGTCTATAACAGTTCAAGAAACTACCGATAACTCTTACCAGTAAATCTCAGCAACCCTAGCCAGGGATTTCCAGTTATAGCCAATCGAACACAGCGCAACATCAACTCTAATACCGGGAGAGACGAAACCCCTCCTATCGCTCATTGCCTCCATGTGATTCGGGGCTGTACCCAAAAGCCACCATTTTGCACGTTCTCTTGAACGTGGTAAGGTGGAATTCAAAGCACAGTGGGAATCACACAAGACTCTATGACGATCTCGGGTCTACAGACTAATTTGTACCAGTGTCACCAGAGAACTGCCATCTGACGTGAGGTATAATACCATCTGGGAGTTCTCGGCGAGTCCGTCCAGTGTACCCAGTCTCCACTGAGCACCTGTATACTATCTCTGATGTCAAACACCAATGGATATGGGATCATCCATCGCCCATCTACATGGGTCGAGAAGCTATACGCTAGTCTACTCTGGTATATCGATGCCCTGTCCCGATACACCTACGACTAGGAACATTTGAAGGATGTACTTAGCGACTACACTGTCCCCACTGGTATCATCTACATCATAGTCCTGGTAGTCAAGTACTCATCCTAAGGGCTTTATCAACATGTAACATAGAGACAATCAGAGTACATGTTAAGATAAAGAGCAACCAGATAGCATACTATCATGTCGAGCAAGAACGTCCTCCATATATATGTCAAAGCATCCACTACAATATACATCGTATGTATAGTAATGGCCTCTAGGGCATACATATCACTAACATAATTTACATATATTAACTGTCATCATATGGTTGGCATCTCATATCTTATTTTTTCTTTTATTTTTTACATTTAAATATCAAGATATCTAATATCAAATATTTATTAAATCTAGATATATTTTTTAGAAACCCTTTAAATCTTAAATAAGGGGTATGAGATATCTAAATTATATTCTTGCATTATGGTTAAAAGTTTACGTATATGTATTATTTTCCAAAATATAATTTCCGTGGGATTTTGATAGAGACGAAACGAAGTTTAATATTATCTATATACATTAAAACTAATATATATTTATAACCTAACTTATAACTTATTATATATATATATAAATATACTATATATATTAAATATTAAAAAAACATCTCTCCCCACCTCCTTCTCTCCCTCTCTTACTGTTCCTTCTCTCCTTTTCTCTTCGTCTCCGAAGCCCTAACCCACGCAAGCCATCACCACGCCCTCTCTTTCCACCTCTCGTCGTCGTTTACTCCTTTCGAAGCCGACCTCCTCTCTCTACACCGCTACCTCTGTTCCCCCAAAAATAAAAAAAATATATAGAAAGAGCAAATCTCCGTTGAAAGCTAATGGAGCAGCGCCTTACGTGTTTCTCACAAGAGCGCCAGCGCCAGCATCAATTTTGTGGTGGTGCTACACGTGCTCCTTACGTCGACGCCAATGTGCAAAACACAGAAACACTTTCTGAATAAGAATTAAATTCTTATATGGTGCCACATGTGTTCATCACGCGGGCGCCAATGTGCAAAGCACATGAGTACCCATCATAAGAATTAAATTCTTAAGTGGCACCCACATGCACAACACGTGAGCGGCAGCGTCTAAGTCAAGATCAATAAATTTAAATTCTACATAAGAATTTGGGTTACTCTCTGTTAAACAGAACCGTTGGATCAAAAATTCAAAATATAGAATTAAATTCTATTAGGAGAAATTATCTCCCAAATCTTTCTAATAAGAAAGATACTCTCGGTTGGATCCATGATCCAATAATAGAATAAAATTCTATTTTGAGAATATATTCCTTTAATTTTTCTAAACAAAAAAAAGATTGCTCTCTGTAAAATAGAGAACCCTTAAATTAAAAATCCAACTGTGATTAAAAATCACTATTTTACAGTATAAATTCTGTAAATGGAAAAATATTTTCCCAATCTGTTAAAAATAAGAAAACATATTTTGTAAAACAGAAGTCCTTGGATCAAAGATCCAATGGTGGGTAAAATTCCCCAAATCAATTAGATTTTCTCAAAACCAATTAACAATTTGCCTCCACTATATAAAGGACCCAAAACTTCAAGTCTCAAAAAGAAAATATACACGGAGAGAGACCACGGAGACAGAGGAGTAACCCCCCATAAGCATCTTTAAAAAATACAGAGAGCTTTCAAAACAACAGAAAATTTAATTCTCAAAGAGGAAGACTTCCCTTTAAAAAAAACCAGGTAAAGAAAACACAGAGATCGAAATATCTCTTTTACCTATTTTAAGGGTTTGACCCTTCTCAAAGAACTTATTTTTTTCTCTAGATCAGAGATCCATAAGATAAGTCTCTCACAAGTTGAGAATTTAATTCTTATTGGGAAGATCTTGTTCTTGAGAATAAACAATTCAGAAAAGAATTAGGTCCAAAAGAAAAACAAAAGGAAAAAGAACCTATAGAAGAACTTAGTTCGTAAAGAAAAACATGATCCCGGATATTCAAAAACGAAGATCTTGGTGATCGTTAATGGTCAAAATACCATTAACAGAGATTTAATCTCTAAAAAAGAAAAAAAAAGACTAGCGCCTCACGTGTTTCCCATGTGGACGCCCTTTTAACAGCGCCTAGCGCCTTACGTGAAAAACACGCGGGCGCCCAAAGCAGAAGGCCAACGCCTCACGTGAAACACACGTGGGCGCTGAATAAAAGTGCTTAGCACTTCATATACAGCCAAAACGGCTGAGTGCTTAGCACTGATTAGGCAGCACCCAGCGCCGCACGTACTTCTCACGTGGGCGCTATAAAAAAAGTTCTTAGCACTTCATATACAGCCAAAACGGCTGAGTGCTTAGCACTGATTGGACAGCGCCCAGCGCCGCACGTGCTCCTCACATGGGCGCCATATAAAAAGTGATTAGCACTTCATGATTAGTCAAAACGACTAAAGTGTTCAACACTCATTGGGCAGCGCCCATAACTGAATGCTTTACATGATACCCATGTGAGCGCCAGAACTTCAACAAGTGCTTAGCACTTTTTCATAAAAACAAAGGGGCTGAAAAAAAAAAGCCCAAATAAGTGATTAGCACTTTTGAATAAAAAAAGAAAAGACATAGACTAAGCCCAAATTGGATAAGTCTCTGAAGTTTTCTTGCAGCTGAGCCCAAATGCTCTTTGCTGGATCTTAAGTAAAAATGATTCTAAAATGTTATTAAGTTGATCTCAAATAAGGCTAACGTATCCTTAGCGAAACAAACTGAGCCCAAATGCTCACTTATATATTTAAGTTGAACTTAATCTCAAACTAGATTAACAGTTCTTAAATAAAACAAAAATATTTTTTGAACTGAAGGAATATACAACCTAAGTTCAAAACCCCATCAAGCAAATTCTTGACCCAAACCCAGATCTAAAATATATGGATTTGGACTAATCCGCGCCCTACGAGCGATGATATAAACTAGTCTCCATGTACAATCCACAGGAAACCAAAACAAATAAAATATACACGACACGAAGTGAACTGATGGAACAGGAGAAAGTGGTTATCGCAATACGATAACGTAATTAACTGTAGGGCTTGCGTCTGCAGGGAAGAGCGTCCCCACAATCAAAACCCCCTCACAAATGAGGGCGAATCTGATAAAGTATGCTACAGCGGTCGCATCTGTCCAAACCCCTGATATATGGTGCCATAAATCAACTTGGTATCTTCGGAAAGGTGGATGGACAAATCCAAATAGCATCTGCCCCCAAATTCAGGCGAGACGTCCCAACGTCTCGGTTCGGTCTTTCGGCGGTGAACAGATTCTGGCACACCCAGTGGGACATTTTACTCTTTCCACTCCACACTTCGTGTGTCATGTTTCGCGAACAAAATCGCGGTTCGTTATGGTTGCCCTTGTATTCGAAGTACTAAAACTTGGTGCCTTGCTCCTATGCAAAGAAAATCGATGGCTTCCCAATACACTTCATGCAACAGCAACTCTCGCTCCATCCCAACTGGAAGAGTGACCTACGGGTCCAATGCGGCCTCTATCTTCTCAATGCAAGTGGGGCAAGTTACGCAAGCCACCACTGAATTGTTCTTCGGGACCATTCTCCCACCGGTAAGTTTCGGTGACTGGGCGCCGCAAGAGGAAGCTCCTAAAAGATCGATCTTCGATCGACTGGCGACCACAACGGCCCCTCTCAACGGTCGGTCCAGAAATGACGTCTCAGTGTTTGACAGGCTGAGTAAGAACCCAAACGGGTACGTAAAGAGACTCGTGATACCTGAAGGGGCTATGATTAGTCTAAAATATTGCACATTTGTATGAAAATATTCCCTACTGTTGTTAAGTGCTAAAATGTGTTAATTGTAAATAGAGAACATATGTGGGTTTATTTGTAAAAGTTTATTTTCATATATTTCTACATTTATAATTAATATAATTAAGGAAAATATATGCATATAATATTTAAATGAAATATTAATAATTAAAATATGCATATCATATTAAATATTCCTAATCAATATTTTTAAGATTTAATATCATATAAATGGTTAGAATAATATCTCAAAAATACCAAATGTTACTCACACTTTGATTTGAGATATTGTGCAGGTACCAGCTCAGATCATGAATCCAAGTAAGAGATCCAAGTCAAATTGGGATATCGGAACCGAATCTGCCAAATTTTAGAAGCAAATCGAGGAATCAAGCAACGACAGAGACTCAGAGCAATATTTTCAGAATCTATACATCAAAAGGATCTCCACACGCCGACACAAAAAGCCAGAAGAAATCTCAAAACCTAGTTCCATTATGATGCGGCTGAACCGCGGCCAAACATGGCTATAGGCGGCGATTCCACGGCTCTTTGATAGCCATTGGATGAGAGATTTTATGGATATGATCTTAACTGCATCAACTCACATATGCAATCTAGGGTTTCTGGTTTCAAGGACTATAAAGATCCGAGAGCTGTACATTCAAAAAATCATCATCGAAAAGATCAAGAGATCCAAGAGATCCACGCATCCGAGTGATCATCATCTATTCATCTACCTCCAACAAGAGAGAGATCTAGAGCAAACTAGGGTTCTTGTAATCTATTTTCTAAGGAGAATTGTAAATGTAATCGTTGATTAATAAAGGTAGTCTTTATTTTAATTCTTTTTGCATTTATTTTTACGCATTTAATTTCTGCACTTACTTTTACGCATTACTTTTCTGCATCTTAATTATGCTTTCATTCTTCTTCAACCTTTCTTCTAAATTAACCATGAGCGAGTAATTCCTAACTTGCTAGGGTTTGTTGAATAGGGTAGGATAAGGATGAAAAAATCTTTTAATTTCGTTTATACATTTTAAAGTTTATAAACTTTAGCAAAATAAATGTTAACCTCCTTATCGGGCGCGCTACTAATTTATTGATAGTCACGACCACGATTTGAGATTGGTTGAATACTTATTTTGTTAAGGGCTAGAGATGAATAGAGATCAATGATAAGACAAGGGTTGGTAGTGGAGAAACCCTAGTTTCCTCCAAGAAACCTAATCTGCATTCATCACTATCGCTCTAGTTTTAAACTATTAAAAGATAAAAGAGTCATTTTTAATTATTCATCCATTACTACTAAGTCCTATGAACCCTACAAGCCTTTTTATTATAAATTTTACAAAAGTTTAAAAATATAACAGCAAACAATCACCCATATCAACTCGTCTAAAGAAAGAAAAGAGTTCACGTTTCCTTGCGGACGGCCCGTACTCATCGCGGCTAGCTACTAACGACACCGTCTTAATTGCGGTTATTTACAAAACACCTTTTCGCACGAACAATCAAATGGCGTTGTTACCGGGGAAACGGTCGTAATTTTTTTTCTTGTTATTCGGGTTGATTTCTTATAAAATCCAGCTAACATAAATAAAAGATAACCAAAACCACATCTTGTGTTTATAACGATTATTATGCAAGTTTTTCAAGGGAATCTGGAGTAACTGGGGCAAGCCAACAGAGAGCCAGAGACATTCAACGTGGACCAGAGGAGCATAGGGGTGCTCTGAAAAAAAATTGGCAAACGATCCTTCCACACGGCGGCGGAACCGCGGCAATAGGGTAAAGTTGGCGACGGAACCGCGGTCTCTTGGTGGAATTGGGCCCCCAAAATACTCAGGTACTCTCCTATTATCTTTCTCTCTCCTCTAAAGCTCCAATAATCTGATTTTACCTGCAGGATTCTTCGCAAACATTGCCGCTCAAAAATCTTTTTGCGTGTTTTGATTTCGGTTTGTTTTTGCATATCTAAAACGGACATTAAGGGGCAATAAACCCAAATTCAGATTAGGTGGGGATTTCATCACCCTTCCTAGGTCTCATAAATCACAAACGAGCATACTATCACCCAACATTAATAAAAAAAATGTAGACAAGGTTTCTAAGGACTGTCGTGCTCAATTAGGACAGAGGAGGGTTGTAGGTAATCTATTGCTTATCCGCATTTCTCTTGTGGTGTCTAAGGCAAGTGTGACTAAGAAAAGTGGTTACTTAATTAGGCCCGCTATTTTGGTGATTCGTATAGCGGATACTTCCCACTTACTTGGCACTTACCTGGCCGTAAGATTGATAAGGAGGTAGTAGAGGATTGATCCTGCGTCTTGTCTTTTAGAAGTCTAGAATGTTAGTTATATGTATGCCCTAGAGTCCATTACTGTACATACGATGTATATTGTAATGGATGCTTGGACATATATAGGGAGGACTTCTTGCTCGACATGATAGTATGCTATCTGGTTGTACTTTATCTTAACATGTACTCTGATTGTCTCTATGTTACATGTTGATAAAGCCCTTAGGATATGTACTAGACTACTGGGACTATGATGAGATCATACTAGTGGGGCCACGGTAGTCGACGGGTACATCCTATAACTGTTCCTAGTCGAGGGTGTATCGAGACAGGGCATCGATACACCAGAGTAGACTAGCGTATACGCATCTTGACCCATATGATGGGCAATGGATGATCCCATATCCATCGGTGTTTGACATCAAGGATGGTGTACGGGTGCTGTTCAGTTGATAAAACTGCACATTTGTATTACATTTTTCCTACCATTTTCATATTAAAAAAGGACTTTATTATAATATATTATACATATGAGGGTTTATGTGTAAAAGCACCATTTTCCATGTGTTAATATATTTTAATTATCATTTGGTAGGAAAATGTATGCAAATAATATTATTGGTCTAATCCTAGTAGAACAAAGTCTACTAAAATCTTATTTGAGTTGTTGTGCAGAATATTTCCAAGTTGTTATGAAGGATTTAACAAACAAATCAATTTGTTGAAGAAAACTTGCCAAATTAAGAAGCAAACTTGGAGACCAAGTCTGGAAGCAACCGAGAGAATATTTCTGAAATATGAAGATGCCTAGGATTGCCAAATGTCACCAGATGAAAGCACAAGAAAAATTATCAATTAATCTTGTCCCTTGAGCGCGGATCCGCGGCCAAACCCACCCTGGGGCCGCGGATCCGCCGCAATCTTATGGAATTGGAGTGCAAGATTTTGGGGAATTATTCTATGCTGAATTTTACCAAGTTCTCAACAATAAGATTATGGGTTTTCACTATATAAAGGCACCGAGGGCCTCTTGGAAAAAGCTATCAAGCCGAAGAGATCACGAAGTCCAAGACGGTTCACGCATCCAGGCTGATCATCAACTGTTCATCTACCTCCTTAGAAGAGATTGAGAAGCAAACTAGGTTTTTGTAATCATTTTCTAAGGAATCAAAGTGTACTTGATCTTGTTGATTAATAAAGGTAGTTCTTTTTCTTATTCTATTTCTTCATGCATTTTCTCTCCATCTCTTTTTCTCCCAACATGCGCGAGTAATTCTCCGCTTGTTAGGGTTCGTAGGATTAGGGTAGGCTAATGGACGATGAAAATAATTAAACTCTTTTTAAGTCCTATAAAGTTTAGGAACTTTATCAAAAGAATCATTAACATCCTAATCGGGCGCGCTAGCAATTCTTTGCTAGTTCCGACCACGATTAGAGATTAGATTAATGATTGTTTTGGTAAAGGCTAGATAATGAACGGAGTTCCGTGTCTAGATAAGGGTTACGAGTGGGATTCCTTTTCTCTCCAGAAACCCTAATCTACACGCATCACCGTCGTTCTAGTTCTAAATCTATTAATGGATAAAAAGGGTAACTTTTAATTAATCTTCCATAACTACTAAATCCTAACGAACCCTACAAGCCCTATTATTATATTATTTAAATCTCTAAAATAATCTAGATCTATATTTTACATTAAAGTAGATCTAGAAACTTTTCACAAAATTCTTTATTCCTCCTCTCTTTTTCAACACATCTAAAGTAAAAATAAAAGGTTCCACGTTTCCCAGAGGACGACCCGTACTCATCTCGGTCTAGCTACGCGCGACACCGTTATTGATTGCGGTTAAACTACAAACAAACAATTTTCGTATCAATCAAATGGTGCCGTTGCCGGGGATACGTGCGTAATTTTTTATTCTTACTATTTGTGTTGAATTCTTAGACGAGTCATATCATTATTAAAACAAAACTGCAAATTGCATATTTAACGATTTGTGCGTGAATTTTTAAGAGGAAATCTGGAGTCACAAACTTGAGGAAACAGGAAACAGAGACATTTTTAGAGATCCAGAGGAGCACAAAAGGCCATACAAAAAATTTCATCAACTGTTCCTTCTGCCACGCGGCGGAACCGCGGCAAAAGCACCCATTCTGCGGCGGAACCGCGGCAAGTTGGAGGAATTAGGGAATAAATCTTCTCTGCTATCTTTCTCAACTCCTTCTCTCTCCTCTCAGATCCAATAAAATCTATCTTCTGCAGGATTCTTTGCAAAATCGCGCCGCTAAAAAATCTTTTTGCAAAAGTTTTGTGATTGGTTTTGTTTTGCATATTTTAATACGGATTCTAAGGGGCAAAGACCAAATCAAGATTAGGTGGGGATTTCATCACCCTTCCTAAGCCCCACAAATCACAAACCGAGTATATAGATCAACCCTTCATTAATTTAAAAAATATTTAGATCAGACTCTAAGGACTGTCGCGCTCAATAAGGACAGAGGAAGGTCATGGATAATCTATCGTTTATCCGCATTACTTTTGTAGTGCCTAGGCAAGTGTGAAAAAGGCTAGTGGTTTTTAATTAGGCCCACGACGTGGTTCCTTCCCACTTACCTGACACTTACCTGGCTACAAGGGTAGTACGGAGGCGGTAGAGGATTTATCCTGCGGCTTGTCCTTTGGAAGTCTAGGAGCGGTCTAGAGACTGGACCTAGGTAACCATAGTTCTAGGGTTGTGCATTTTTTTTGTGATTTGTCTAAATCCGTCATTTTTCAAAACAAACCAATTACTTTCTCTCCTTTTTACCCCTTCCCCCTTCTTCTCTTCTTATAATGGGTGACCTAAACAGAAGAACACTTGCCGAGCTTTGCTGTCCACAACCAGATATCTCTTGTTTTCGAAATCCCTTCGGTGTACCGTCCAGCTCTTCCATGTCCTTAAGAGATCATATAGAACAAGCAGGAAGAAACAGTTGGCCACCTCAGTCTAGGTCTTATCAACCATATCCTAATCCTACACCTGTTTCAGTTCATACCCAGAGTGAGGAAGCCCCTAGACGAATGTCCATTGCTGAGCACATAGCTAGGTCTAGAGGCCAAAGTTTCAACCCGGACCAATATCAACCATCACCACCACTGTCCGGAGAAGAGTTTGATATGCGGTTTGTGGCATATAAGATGTCTGTTGAAAATAGCCAGCCAACCAACCCATATCAATATTCTTCTTATCATAATATTGATCCTACTCCTACCCAAGTTCCGCAACCATTCTATTCCTATCAATCCAATCCGACTTTTCCACCTACTCTAGAAAGTTCTTCTAATCAGTCATTTGGGAGTTTTAATTATCCACAGGAATTTCAATCTTATACTGAAACCCCTTATCAGCCCAAGACTAGTCTGGAGCAGACATTAGAAAAATTTATGGAAATGTCGAACCAAATTATGAAGGATTTGGGTAGTAAGACAGAACTGTACCTCCAAACTGAAATCCACAACTCCAGTTTCATAGATTCATCAAGTACACCAAATAGAATGACTGATAAGTTGTGTGACTTTGTAGTGTTTGATTTACCCAACTGTGAAGGGTCCCTTTCAAGTAAAACCATACCCAACCCTTGTGATCTCTACACCTCCACTCTTGAACCAAAACTGATTGAAAACCATACTTTTGATGAGGAGTTTGAGAATTTTAACCTTCACTTGAATGAGGTGATTGACGTTGGGGATATTTTGATTGATGAACCCGAAATTTTGGATGATTTTGGCCCACCAATTCATCAAATCCTTTCACTTCCTTATGGTCATCATCTTGAGCCTTTAATTCTTCCCGAATCCCAAATATGTCTTGAAGTTGATGATAATGGTATACCCGAAGATCAGACCGAAATACAACCTCCATCTTCCACATCTGGTTCAGCAACACTCGACATACCAATTTGTTTACCCATTTCACCATCTACTTTCTCCGGTTCTTCTTCTGTTCCTATAGTTTCAGTGAGTTTTGATAAATCACAATCTGTTAATTCAAGTTCAATAATACCAGAAATTCAACTTGATTTGGATATTTTTGAAAAAGAGGTAGATGAGTTTTTTGAGTCCTCTACCTCAGTGATTTTTTATGAATCAAGTAGAATAAATTCTGGCATAAAACTCTTTGACAGCAAAATATTCAATCACACTATTGATAAAAGTTTTGAAGAACTTTTTGCTGACGAACTTGAATTTTTAAACAATACGGATTTTGTGATTGATCAATCTCCACCTCTAGAGGTTGAACCGTCACCATTCCTTCTTTCTAATCATTCACATTCATCCTCATTCTTTCTTTTCTATAATTTCAATCCCTTTCCAGACCACCTCTTATGCCTTCCCCACTTTTTCTTGAGTCGATACAACACATTCTTCCACCAACCTATACGATATACTGATAAAATCTTTGAATGGTTGGTGTTAACTTTTGGTCTTTGTAAAGCCTTACTTTGACCAAATGACTCACCCCCTCTTAAAATGCTTCATATTGTCTAACTCATGTTTGAGGGGGGGGGGGGTGGTATATTTTTGGCTCTTGATCATAACTTTTGTCCTCAAATTTGTGAGCCAAAAATAAGTTTGGGGGAGCATTTTCACTTTCATATATTCTTGCCCCCATTAATAATTTCCTCCCAAGTCTACAGGTTTTTGAGCTTAACGGATGACATCAGTGAGGACACTGCTGTAAACAGGTTTGGGGGAGGTTTGTGCTTATTTACACATCAATTTGCATCATATTTTGCATAAGCACAACATTTTAAAAAATTAAAAAAAAAAATCTTTTATAACAAAAGAGTAGAAAGTGAAAAATTACATCCAAAAGATAGGAATAGTTTAAGAAAACCAAGAAAATTAGAAGTTTTCTTACACGAACTGGTAATAAGTAGTTATGAGCTGTTGTCCCAAGGGTTAGTAAGATGAAGGAAGTCACTAATCTGAGGATAAAAATAAGTCTGAAAAATAGTTTCTATTCTGGAAGCCGAACATTTGAATGTTGATACCCTACTATATGCACATACACACGTCTTGAAACTCGGGATAGTAGAGAATACCTTGAAATGCTCTTGTCTAAAAGCCAAAGTATGAAGGAAGTATAAAAATGGTGAAAAGAAAAAAAATGAACACTGGTTTTGTATCGCCAAGGCAGCAATAAAAAAATATAGCGAGGGTGCCTCTTCACCTAGTGCCCTAAGGCCAACTGGTCTGGGAGTCACTGCTAAGCCTTAGGTGGTGCAAGACAAGGAAAATACTATCACCAAATCAGCAAGCACTTGAGTAATCGGTCGGTTAGTACCTCAAGAAGTATTAGCGGTCGCATGAAAAGGGGTGAGCAAACCTAAGTATTCATAAAGTACTGAGGTAGATGGACAAGAGTATGATAGCTTGAATTGAATTCTCCGAGTGTAGGGATGTTATTTACACACACGTGGGGTTATATGATCAATGTTTGGATGAAAGGTAGGAATGAAGAATAATGACGATGTTTTATTGAGAGATGATGTGATTTCTAACATTTTTTCATGACTATTAAGATAGGGCTCATGACAACTGAAAAGCTAGTATAGTTGGAAACTCTTCTTTTCAAAGTATTTCTTTTATGGTTCTTGTCTTTATATGTAAATTTCACCATCTTTCTTTTGTTATTGGATTTTGTGGGTGTAATCCGCTGAAAACCCTCAGGAGACAACACTCCTCCTACTAGGGACACCTAGAGGTTTAACGGCTTGTTGCACGTGCTCAGTGCAATCGTGTCTGCCTACGAAAGTGTGCTTAGTTTTCTTATTTCTTTTTCTCCTCTTGAATAAACTAGTTTGCTCGGGACGATCAAAGATAAGTTTGGGGGTATTTGTTCAGTTGATAAAACTGCACATTTGTATTACATTTTTCCTACCATTTTCATATTAAAAAAGGACTTTATTATAATATATTATACATATGAGGGTTTATGTGTAAAAGCACCATTTTCCATGTGTTAATATATTTTAATTATCATTTGGTAGGAAAATGTATGCAAATAATATTATTGGTCTAATCCTAGTAGAACAAAGTCTACTAAAATCTTATTTGAGTTGTTGTGCAGAATATTTCCAAGTTGTTATGAAGGATTTAACAAACAAATCAATTTGTTGAAGAAAACTTGCCAAATTAAGAAGCAAACTTGGAGACCAAGTCTGGAAGCAACCGAGAGAATATTTTTGAAATATGAAGATGCCTAGGATTGCCAAATGTCACCAGATGAAAGCACAAGAAAAATTATCAATTAATCTTGTCCCTTGAGCGCGGATCCGCGGCCAAACCCACCCTGGGGCCGCGGATCCGCCGCAATCTTATGGAATTGGAGTGCAAGATTTTGGGGAATTATTCTATGCTGAATTTTACCAAGTTCTCAACAATAAGATTCTGGGTTTTCACTATATAAAAGCACCGAGGGCCTCTTGGAAAAAGCTATCAAGCCGAAGAGATCACGAAGTCCAAGACGGCTCACGCATCCAGGCTGATCATCAACTGTTCATCTACCTCCTTAGAAGAGATCGAGAAGCAAACTAGGTTTTTGTAATCATTTTCTAAGGAATCAAAGTGTACTTGATCTTGTTGATTAATAAAGGTAGTTCTTTTTCTTATTCTATTTCTTCATGCATTTTCTCTCCATCTCTTTTTCTCCCAACATGCGCGAGTAATTCTCCGCTTGTTAGGGTTCGTAGGATTAGGGTAGGCTAATGGACGATGAAAATAATTAAACTCTTTTTAAGTCCTATAAAGTTTAGGAACTTTATCAAAAGAATCATTAACATCCTAATCGGGCGCGCTAGCAATTCTTTGCTAGTTCCGACCACGATTAGAGATTAGATTAATGATTGTTTTGGTAAAGGCTAGATAATGAACGGAGTTCCGTGTCGAGATAAGGGTTACGAGTGGGATTCCTTTTCCCTCCAGAAACCCTAATCTACACGCATCACCGTCGTTCTAGTTCTAAATCTATTAATGGATAAAAAGGGTAACTTTTAATTAATCTTCCATAACTACTAAATCCTAACGAACCCTACAAGCCCTATTATTATATTATTTAAATCTCTAAAATAATCTAGATCTATATTTTACATTAAAGTAGATCTAGAAACTTTTCACAAAATTCTTTATTCCTCCTCTCTTTTTCAACACATCTAAAGTAAAAATAAAAGGTTCCACGTTTCCCAGAGGACGACCCGTACTCATCTCGGTCTAGCTACGCGCGACACCGTTATTGATTGCGGTTAAACTACAAACAAACAATTTTCGTATCAATCAGGTGCTCAGTGGAGACTGGGTACACTGGACGAACTCACCGAGAACTCCTAGATGGTATTATACCTCACGTCAGATGGCAGTTCTCTGGTGACACTGGTACATAGTAGTCTGTTGACCCGAGATCGTCATAGAGTTTTGTGTGATTCCCACTGTGCTTTGATTTCCATCATACCACGTCCAAGAGGGCGTGCAAAAAGGTGGCTTTTGGGTACAGTCCCGAATCACATGGAGGCAATGAGCGATAGGAGGGGATTCGTCTTTCCTGGTATAGGGAGTTGATATTGCGCTGTGTTCGATTGGCTATAATTGGAAATCCCTGGCCAGGGTTGCTGAGATTTACTGGTAAGTGTTATCAGTAGTTTCTCGAACTGTTATAGACCTCATATCGACACGACTTGTCAAGCTACTGGGGTCTGACGTATACCACCCCTAGGCGAGATATGCGACATATCAGACGACGAGACCGGACTGTACGGGAGTGTTACTGATTGGATTCTTAGGATAATGTACAGGCTTGCTTGTTGATCTTCTGAGCGCTCAATACCTGGGTGGCTGTTACGTTTAGCTGACCGCTTGCAGCTTGTGGGTGTTTGATATGATCATCACCCATTGCCGGCGTATTGACGATTCTTTAGTGTCTTACACAGAGGTTTCTTGACTCAGGCAAAATGGAGTAGGAGCACATATATGATATGTGCGGGACCGAAGATAATGCGATATGAGATACCGTATTCTATTCTCACGATATTTGATATCAGCCGGGTCATCGAATCAAGTGTTGATTCGATGAATCGGTAAATGAGATATTAGTCGGTTATATGCGATATAGCCGGATTGTCGGATCAAGTGTTGATTCGATAATTTAATGTATAATAATATATATGATATATTAAATTACATTAACTAATATTAGCTCACTAAAAGATTCTTTTTCTCACTCGGGTAATACATTGATATATATGCGATATATAATAATTGTATTATTTTATTTTGTTACAATAAATATTATATATGTGATATATAATATTGTAACATGATGTGGTTATTAATGCAATATGATTAGTGGAGATTAAACATGGTTAGGGTTTGATTTGGGTTAAGCTTTTCTAGAAGTTTCTAGAAGGTTTTGTTTTGTTTTGTGCAAAGATATTTGTGTTGATATTTTTAAGTGACTCATCTTTAACTCAACCCAAACCCTAGCCCTAGTTAAATCTCTACAAAGGTTACATTGACCATGGTTGCTTTTTCTAACCTTATCATAACTTTCATTATTCATCACAAATGGATTGACTATTCTTCTTCTTCTTCTTCCTTGATACAAAGCTTTCTTGCTTTGCTTTTTGTGATGAAAGTGAGTGAGAATAAGAAAACAAATGAGGGCAAAAATCCTACTTCATCATCCTCATCTACCCTTGCCATTTAGATGAGGGTGTTCACTTCATTTTGTGAGTGAGAGCTTGTGCTAATGAAACTTCAAGGTAGATCATCTTTGTTATCGAAGATCGGAAGCAAGCTTGCATCTTTCTCTTCGTGGAGCCTCTCGAGAGTTCGGAACTTGATGATCGTAGCGAAGGGACCATAACACGGAGCTTGTGAAGTGAAGGACCGGATCTACAAAGATTGTAATCCCACTCACTTAGTGTTAAAGTGTTTAACATGCTTGTTTTCGCCTAAACTCTAGTATAAAGATCTTGTTTAGGGTTCTTCGGCACGGCTAAATTTTAAATCGGGCATGGTTGATACCTTGTAGACCCTTGTGCGTGTGCCTAGTAACCCTACATAGAAGCGGTCTAGTGACTTGACCTAGGTGATCCTAGCTCTAGGGATTGATTGTGCATTTTATGATTTGTGGAGTCAAGCCTCACGTCCGACTTTTTTCAAAACAAACCTTCTTTAAAAAGTGTTTTCACACATATCACACGCTGCCACTTGCACTAAACCCGCTTAGTGCATGATCGGCTAGACACGGGATTCTAGTGCCCGTCTAGTTCACGTTTTTACTATCGACTCCGAAGTCGGTGCTTCTTCTCTTCTATTTCTTCTCCACCCACCACATCTCTCGAAATGAATGGATCTCCATCGGGTTTTAACGACACTACCCTGCCACCACCCGTAGGTGTGCAAAATCCACACTGCATCTCTCTTCAAGACAGATGTTACTCCGTACGTGGACCCTTTCCTACATGTCTGTCTCTTCCACCAGCCAATGGGGATAATTTCGAAATTAACCCCTCCTCATCAACTTGTTGCCCAAATTTCACGGGCTTGAATTCGAAGATGCATACGTTTTCATAACCAAATTCGAAAACGTCTGTGCGATGATGAGCACAACCCAACTTTCAGGGGATACTCTGCGATTACGTCTTCTCCCTTTTACCTTGTGCGATCTCACAGAAAAGTGTCTTTATAGCACGGCTGCACATTCTATCGCTAAATATGATGAATTAGTTATAACATTCGTTAAGAAATTTTATCCTCATCACAAACTACCCGTATTCGGAGCGAGATTAACTAGTTTGCCCAACTTCCCAACGAACCCTTTTGTAAATGCTTTGAACGGTTTAAAGATCTTTTTGTCCAATGCCCTCATCACGAAATCGATAGATGGCAACTTTGCCGCATTATATATGAGGGTGTTAGTCCAGTGACAAAATAAATGTTAGAAACCATTTGTCAATGTTATTTCATGTCAAAAGACAGTGGCGAAGCATGACAATTTCTGGAAGATCTCACCGAACAAACCTTACAATGGGAGAGCGCTAGACCAATATCGTCTTCATCTAGGGCAGGTATCCATCAGCTTGACGCTTCCATCGCAATGAAAGCCGAAATGGCTGCGATGCAAAAGAAACTCGAACCCATGGAAAGCAAATTCTCTTCAGTCTCCCCAAACCAAGTTACGCTCCCCAAAACCGTGTGTGGTTGCTGTTTTGACCCATCCCATTTAACGGAAGAATGTCCTTTGAATTCTCCGTCTCAAGGTCAAGAACAAACTAATGCTGCTTTTCAGCAACAACCTAGAAATGACCCTTATTCATCTATATATAATCAGGGATGGAGGAATTATCCTAATTTTTCTTAGAACCAAAACCAAACTCAAAATCAAAATTAGTTCCCAAACCAAAATAACTATCAAAGGCTTCCTCCACAGCAGCAATCGCTACAACCAAAAATTTAGCAGCCCTTTCAATCGCAAGCTTTTCAAAATCCGGCCAACAACTTTGTTCCTTATAATAATATTTCGACGGTCGATACCAATAAAATTTCTGCACTTGAATGAAACTTATAAACGTTTATTAAACATTCCACCCAAACGACGGCTAATTTAACATCTTCTATCCAAACATTAGTACAACACACTGCTTCCTACAGTGAAAGCATAAAATCGATAGAAGCACAGATTGCACAGTTAAATGCCGCTATGAGTGAGAGAGAGAAAAGGAAACTTCCATCTCAAGCTCTACCAAATCCTGGCCACTCACAAAGCACAAATCTTATCTTTTACCAACAAAATCATAATGCGAGTGCCGTAACTACGTTGAGATCGAGAAGAGTGATGAACAATCATGTTGGGGAACAAGTTGAAGTTGATGATATTGATGATACCCCGGCTACTACTCCTACTCCTACTTCATCTGATCCAACATATTCTTCCGAGCCTATTCTTCGTTTTCCACTAAGATCGAACCCTCGGTCCACTTCCTTGAAGGAATTACCATCTACGACCATCCCAAATCCAATTTTGGGATCCATTCCATCTCCACAAACTTCTCTTTAATGTTGGACCCAACCCTTATTGATAAAGCTCTTTTCCAAACAGGTTAAGGGACAACGGACTAAGTCTCCAAATGGAAAAGATTATGGAAATTTTTAAGCAAGTTAACATAAATATTTCTCTCCTAGATACTATCCAACAAGTTCCTTTCTATGTGAAAATTCTAAAAGACTTGTGTACTAGGAAAAGTAAAATTCAAGTGCCTAAAAAAGTTTTCTTAGCGAGTAATACGAGCAATTCTTTTACCCAACATGTGCCTAAGAAATGTAAGGACCTCGGTTATCCTACAATATTTATTGCTATTGGGGGTAAAAACATCAATCGCGCTCTACTCGACTTAGGTGGTAGTGTTAACTTGCTTCCGTATTCTGTTTATGAGCAATTAGGCATAGGAGAGTTGAAACCCGCACACTGCACTCTCCAGATGGCCGATCAATTTATCAACCACCTTAGGGGTGAGCTAGAGAACGCGTTGATCAAAGTCGGGGAATTTATATTCCCTGTGAACTTTATAGTTATAGATACACAGCCTGTGGCAAACCCACGGAACCAAATTCCGGTGATTCTAGGTCGACCTTTTCTAGCAACTTCTAACGCAATAATCAATTGTCGTAACAGTTCAATGAACCTGTCCTTTGGGAAGATGACAATTGAGCTTAACATCTACAAGTTAGGAAGTCAACCCTCCAAACCTTATGCTCATATAGTTGATGTATATTCTGTCGACAAGATAGCTTCCGACAGTTGCGAATTTAAGAAGCTTCACGATAATAATCTCGACGAAACTAGTGTGTTATTGTTTGATCCTGCTATTTATTATACTCGTGAGGATCCTTCTGTCGATAAGTCCACACGCAAGTCTGAATCCTTTGACTTGTCGAATGATTTAGTCGAGCTATCCGAGTATCATACATTTCTTTCCGATGGGATTACATTCAGAATATCGATGAAAGTTTTGAAGATATTTTTGCCGAGGAACTCGCATTCCTAAAAGACGTGGATGTTGTGATGAATCAACCTCCACCCAAAGAAACTGAACTGCCACCCCTTCTTCTTATCCCATACGAGAATGTAACCATGCCACCTATTCTTTATCTTTCATATTCTCGTTTTCATCCACCAACACTGTTTCGTCTCTACCAACCGAGACGTAAACCCATTCAATTACATCTCTTATCTCCTCCCCACTTCTTCACGTTTATACGTAACATGATTTTCTACCAACCATGGTGTTACATTGATAAAATATTTGAATTGTTGGTGTTGACTTTTGGTCTTTGTAAAGCTTTATATAGGCCAATAATATTTCCCCCTCTTATGTTAAATTTCAATGCATAAAAGTACTGTTTTGCTTAAGTTTGGTGGGGAGAAAAAATATTTTGGCTCTTGAAAGAAAAACAAATTTTTACACAATTATGAGCCAAAAACAAGTTTGGGGGAGGATACCCCTTCTTTTCACCATCTTATTGATCTGTTCCTCCTAGTCTTCAGGTTTTGAGTTTACAAGATAACATCAATGAGGACACTGCTGCAAACAAGTTTGGGGGATGGTTTATATATGCATCATATGTAAATATTGCATTGTATAAATTTTTTTAAAAGTTAGAAGTGAAAAATACATATGAAAGTTGGGAGGAGATTTAAGAAATGCAAGAAAATTAGATATTTTTAAAACGAAGCTAGTAATAGGTAGTCATGAGCCGTTGTTCCAAGGGTTAGTAAGATGAAGGGAATCACTAATCTGAGAATAGAAATAAGCCTGAAAAATAGTCACTATTCTTAAGTCCAAACTTCTGAACGTTGATACCCTACTATACGCAATTGCACACATCTTGAAACTTGGGATAGTAGAGAATACCTTAAAATGCTCTTGTTTAAAAGCCTTAGTATGAAGAAAAAAATATAAAAAAAAAATATAAATGACACATAAAAAATAAAAGGTGAAGAAAAATGAACACTGGTTTTGTAATTACTTATGGCAGCAAAAAAAATATAGCAAGGGTGTCTTATCACCTAGTGTCTTAGACCAACTGGTTTGGGCGTCACTGCTAAGCCTTAGGTTTTGCAAGATCAGGATATTGCTAATTACGCCTAAAAGAGTGAGCATATTTGGTAATCGGTTGGTTAAAAACTCAAGAAGTATTAACGGTTGCATGAACAACGCGTGAGCAATTCCATCTATAAAACATTTACCGACTAAAAAGTACTAAGGAAGATGGACAAGAGTATAATAGGTTGAATTGAATTTTCTAAGTGTAGAGATGTCTTTTACACACACGTAAGGGTATATGATCGATATTTGGAAGAAAGGTAGGGAGGAAGACTAAAGACGGTGTTTTATTGATGGATGATATGATTTCTGACATTTTTTATGACTATTAAGATAGGGCTCATGGCAACTAAAAAGTCAGTATAGTTTGAAACTCTTCTTTTCAAGTTCTTTCTTTTATATGATCTTATCTTTGTATGTAACTTTCATTTTCTTTCTTTTATTATGGGATTTTGTGGGTGTAATCCGCTGAAAACCCTAAGGAGACAGCACTCCTCCTACTAGGGACACCTAGAGGTTTAAAGACGTGTTGCATGTGCTAAGTGCAATCATGTTGCCTATGAAAGTATGCTTGTTAGGTTTTTCTTTTTCTCTTTAATAACTAGTTTGCTCGGGATGATCAAAGATAAATTTGGGGGTATTTGATTAGTCTAAAATATTGCACATTTGTATGAACATTTTCCCTACTATTGTTAAGTGCTAAAAAGTGTTAATTGTAAATAGAGAACACATGTGGGTTTATTTGTAAAAGTTTATTATCATATGTTTCTACATTTATAATTAATATAATTAGGGAAAATATATTCATATAATATTTAAATGAAATATTAATAATTAAAATGTGTATATCATATCAAATATTCCTAATCAATATTCTTAAGATTTAATATCATACAAATGGTTAGAATAATATCTCAAAAATACTAAATTCTACTCACACTTTGATTTGAGATATTGTGCAAGTATTAGCTCAGGTCTGGAATCCAAGGAAGAGATCCAAGTTAAATCGGAATATCGGAACCGAATCTGCCAAATTTTAGTAGCAAATTGAGGAATCAAGCAACGACAGAGACTCAGAGCGATATTTTCAGAATCTATACATCAAAATGATTTCCACATGTCGACACAAAAAGCCAGAAGAAATCTCAAAATCTAGTTCCACTATGATGCGGCTGAACCGCGGCCAAACATGGCTATATACGGTGGTTCCGTGGCTCTTTGATAGCCATTGGATGGGAGATTTTGTGGATATGATCTTATCTGCATCGACTCACATATGGAATCTAGAGTTTCTAGTTTCTAGGACTATATAAAGGACCGAGAGCGGTACATTCAAAAAATTATCATCGAAGAGATCAAGAGATCCACGTATCAGAGTGATCATCATCTATTCATCTACCTCCAACAAGAGAGAGATTTAGAGCATACTAGGGTTCTTGTAATTTACTTTCTAAGGAGAATTGTAAATGCAATAGTTGATTAATAAAGCTAGTTTTTATTTTAATTCTTTTTGCATTTATTTTTACGCATTTAATTTCTGCACATACTTTTACGCATTGTTTTTCTGCATCTTAATTATGCTTTCATTCTTCTTCAACATTTCTTTTAAATTAACCATGAGTGAGTAATTCCTAACTTGCCAGGGTTTGTAGGATAGAGTAAGATAATGGATGAAAAAATCTTTTAACTTCTTTTATACATTTTAAAGTATATAAACTTAAGCAAAATAAATGTTAACCTCCTTATCGAGCGCGCTACCAATTTATTGATAGTCACGACCACGATTTGAGATTGGTTGAACACTTGTTTTGTTAAGGGCTAGACATGAATAGAGATCAACAAAAGGACAAGGGTTAGTAGTGGGGAAACCCTAGTTTCCTCCAAAAACCCTAATCTACATTCATCACTATCGCTCTAGTTTTAAACTATTAAAAGATAAAAGTGTCATTTTTAATTATTCATCCATTACTACTAAGTTCTATGAACCGTACAAGCCTTTTTATTATAAATTTTATATCTGTTTTAAAATATAACGACAAACAATCACCCATCTTTTATCAACTCGTCTAAAGTAAGAAAAGAGATTACGTTTCCCTGCGGACGACCCGTACTCATCGCGGCTAGATACTAGCGATACCGTCTTGATTGCAGTTATTTACAAAACACTTTTTCGCACGAACAATCAGGCTGCCCCAAAACGGATAGTCCTCCCAACTCCTGCTATAGGCGAAGCCGTCAAAGGTGTTTTCCCTACCAGAAAGTCGGTCTTTGAAAGATTGTATGGCCCTCCCCAGACTTTAACAAGGATGTCGGTTTTCAAGACGCCAACAGCTGCCCCTCAGCAAAGCCGGGGGAATGAAGAAGCCGATTCCAAAACTGAGGCGGTTCCTTCTGCAAGGCACGCTCGACGTCGCTACTGGTGCCGGGTGAGAAAAGCTGGGGGCAACTCCCTTTCTGGACTTACTCCGCCAGTTTCAATAGTGGAAGTTGACGCTGCTGTTCCAACCGAGAACAGTTTTTATCTGCTCAGGAGGATGCTCAAGAACTCTCCAACAACGATGCTAAAGAAATCGCCCCCACCTGCAGAGATTACTGCGCAGGCAAAGCCGGAGTAGCCCCATCAGCGGCTTTCCTTGCAAATTCATAGGGTCCAGCAGAAAGTAAAGTTCAGGACTTTGTAATTGACCAGAGCTACTCTCTTCTGCCGAAGAAATTGAAGGCTCGGCAAGAAAAGGACCACTCCTCTGTCATACAGTGAGGGACTTCTTCTACACGGGAGCCTGTTACAACGGATCCTTCAACTTCAACCTCCCATAAAAGGACAAGGCTGGAGAAAATCCCACCGCCGGCGGCAAATTCCAAAGGCGATGAATACAAACGCCCTAAGGCCGGGCGCATAACAGTACATACGGTCAACATGGCTGTAACGCTTCAAAAATCGTTTAGGTTGTTTTTCGGTAATCGGCTGAATTAGCAGCTTTTTCCGTAAAAAGACAAAATAGGTATTTTTCATTATAGACTTAATTATACAAAATTTAGATAAGATATTACTATAAATTGGTCACTAAAATGTTACTTAAAATTTTCTAGTTAATTAAAAAAATTTCCTTAATTAATTATTTTTTAAATATTATTTTAAGCTTTTAAAAATACATTAAATTAGTGATAAATACAAATTTAATTAGATAAATTACACACTTAGGAACCATTATAACTAAAATATAGTAGTAACAAAAAATTTACCAAAACTTTCCAAGAATTGTGGTTTTATGGTGTAAAACAATGCATCAAAATGGGTTTTTTTTGTAAAAAGTTGATGTAACATTCATTAATTGATCTTTGAAGAAGCTTTTTGTGTAGAATTTTCCACACAATTCTTTTTCACTCTCCTCCTACACCTCCAGGTCGTGCAACCTGCAGCAAACCCCCTCCCATTTCCCCCATTTTGTTTAGCTCAAAATTCTTGCAAAAATCCTCCGAAATCCACAAAAATTCACACTTTTCTTCACTAATTCAAACCTAAACCCTATTCCATCCCTTCTCAAGCCCAAATTGGACTAAGACAAGGAGAAAAGAGGCATCTTTAGAGGCTAATTGCAAGAGGATCATAACTTGGGAGGTATAAGTCATAAACTAGTTGTTAAATTTGTAGTTTAAATAAGCTAGATTAGTATTTTAAAGTGTTAATTTCATTATAATGGTTGGTTCTTGAAAATTCAAGAGAGGTGTTGATGCCCTAATTAGGGTTTGATGTTGGATAAGTGGGTTTAAATTAGTGTTGTGGCTATCTAGTGGGTTAGATCGAATATTTGTGCGATGTTGCGATCGCGATATCGTAAATTCGCGATGTTTGCTTTGAAATCGGTATGCTAACGGTTACTAGATTTTTATGAATTTTAGGAAGTGATCTAATTGCGTTATATTAGCGATATAATTAGCATCATATAAGACTATTAGTGTGCGTGAATGCGGGGTTTTGTCTAGTCGGGTTTTAGTTTTTACGATTTCCCCGAAACGACGATTTTAGTTAATGTTTTAGCGATTTTCGTGCGTTTTCCACGCACCGAGTGCACGTTGTGATTAATTCGAGAGTGTCGATATTTTCATAATGTGAGTTGCGTCATTTCAGGAATCTGTAATCTTATACTTCGTGTTATGCAATTCTAGGATCGGTCGCGGAAACATCGGACACGGCGCGCAAAGACAAGACGGTGGTTGGATCGGATTAGCAAGGCACTCAGGTGAGTAGATGTATTCACCTATGGGGGAATCGTCTGGATGGAGCGAGGCGCCCCCTAGTTAGAATTACCTTATTTCTTGCTACATATGCATTGTTAGTTAGCTAACCCCCCTCATTCACATTTCATACAATTATAGCTTTTCGTCTGTAAGATTTGCATAGGATATCCATATATACATGTGTGATATCATTTCGTAGGACACGTACACCATTACCATTGGCTCCTGTTGCACGCGCACTATTCATGTGACACACACGCCTTTGGTAATTGCCATGCCACGAGCACCATAGAACCTGTTTAGCCTAGTATCATCACTTGCATCATACATGATATATGAAATCGCATAGCATGTATATACCTCGCATCATCATCATACTTACATAGATTTCTAGACACAAATCACATCGCATACCTTGATATCATAGACATTTATCATATACAACATGTTGGGTATTTATGATTTTCTTGAGGATTTCAGTATTGCTGCGATTTCTGGAATTTGGGGAAAACCGCAAGAATTTAACAAAAGCTTATATTTATCATTTTTAAAACAACGTTGCAGTTTTCTCGTGATGCATTTGTTGTCCACCATGAGTTTTCATGTTTTCTGTTGGATTTCGAGACCCGATTCGAGGAGTGGATGAACCGTCTCGGGTACATGGTGGGCCCGGTATGGTACCCCGGGGCAAGAAGATCGAGTTGTAGACGATGAGCCTGGCAGGGGAAGACTACCTACCGGTGATGTCTGGCGCGGCGGATATCCGGAGGATACCGACCGTTGTCATGAGATTTGATGATATGGGCCGATCCGGACTGACGGAGCCCGATGTATTGAGACATTGATACAGTGAGATATTGAGACATATGTGTTTTCATATTTGGTGTCGATGCTTGACACGAGTTTCAGATAATTTCTTGATGGTATTTAACTATTATACAGATATTCTTTTTCTAAAGTTAAGAATGCAGAATCATAGCATTTAAAACACTTAAAGATTTAGTATTGACATTGCATACATGTGCATGCATACTAGAGGTATTACACCACATCTGGACTTACATGCTGTGACCCATTTGTGTGTATTCTTACGATTGCCTTACTAGATGTTATATTCTACTCACAAGCTGGCAACTCACCCCCGTTGTGCCACAGTGTCTTGCAGTTCGGACTCATCAGCCTAGTAGCGGCGGCTTATCTTATTAGTGACTTCTTTTGCTCAGACTCGCGACATTGCTCGTAGGTGGGTTGCGAGAGCCCTATTATCTCCTTTTTGTATCTAGTATTCTCCATCTACCACTTCTTATGTGTATATGCGACCTAGTGATGTGACTGAGAGATTTGTGTATATGTGGTTTCTCTTGGGTCGAGCTCACTTGAGCCGACGTTGTGTTTTCTTACATTTCGCATTTCTTTATACTCTTTTTCTTGAGATTACATATATATATATTGCGTGTGGTTGTGATCCGCCTTGGGCGAAGAGCTATCTCCCGCTTGGGGATGCCATTTTGTGATTACAGATTATATATCTTGTTTACCCATTTTGGCGATAGAATTTACAAAGGAGACTTTGCCGAAATTTTCGGAAATTTTTGATGTTTTTAAAAAAGGGGTTCAATGCAACTTAATTGATTTCAAAAATCGTTTTCATGAAAGGTTTCCTTCACTCTCTTTGGTTTCTTTTGGTTTAGATTTTCTGGGCTTTGGCTGACTTAGTTTACGTTACGCCTTTAGACGTCTCGTAATCTAAGTGTCAGTCACGTTCCGTACTTTCGGGTCATGACAAAGTTGGTATCAGAGCGTAGGTTTTACCTTTCTGAGTGTAGGACGACCTTGGTAGATGGAGTAAGTGACTTAAGCAGAGTGGCGTAGCGTGAGTATGATCCGCGGCATACTTACGATACGGTACTCCGCCTAAGTGACCTTAGGAAATAATTGCTTGTATTTCCTTTCTTGATTCCTTGTATTCCTTGATTCAATTGCAATGTTCTTATCGATCCTGTTTCTTATTCCAGCTTCGATGCCACCAAAGACTATGAGAGCTCAGCGGGCTGCTGCTAGGGATGAAATTCGAGCGGGCTCGTCTGAGGCGAGTATCGAGCGGGATGATGCGCCTACCCCTCAGGGTCATATTGATCCGCCTTATCCAGACCATATTGCCAGATTAGAGGCTGGCATGCAAGAGTTGCGACAGATGATGGGATCTTTAGTTGAGTCCAGTCGGGCACAGAGATCCGAGGATGTTCCTTCCACCGCACAGACCACGATTGTACCTGCTGCACAGATGGTCGCTCCTGCTAAGACGGAGACTATCCCCGTTTCACTACAGGGGTTCATGAGATTGAGACCTCCAGCTTTTACCGGTACGGATGCGACAGAGGACCCACAGGCATTTCTTGATTGGATGGCTCGGATTTGCTGTTCGTTAAGGTGTTCTGATGATAGATTGGTGGAGTTTGCGAGTTTTCGTCTGGAGGGTCTTGCCCAGACATGGTACGATTCAGTAGAGAGAGGCCGAGCTGCAGGTCTACCTTCTATGACTTAGGATGAGTTTACAGCTGCATTTCTTGCTCGTTTTCTTCCGGAGAGTGTCCGAGATGCTCGAGCCCGTAGTTTTGAGTCTCTGCGCAAGTCTCCTGGGATGACGGTGTCGGAGTATGATATACAGTTTACCCAGTTGTCTCGATATGCTCCGTACCTAGTAGACACAGAAGAGAAGAGAATAAAGAGGTTTGTGCGAGGGCTTGATACACATCTATTCCTTGCCATCGGCACCCAGCACTTTGATACATACGCAGCCGCGATGGATGCAGCCCTACTTTTGGAGGAGCGTATTTCTGAGACTCCGGTCGTTTCTGGGCCGAAGAGGATCCGTACTGATACGCCAGCTCAGCGGCAGATGGGTAGACACCACGACAGATTATTTCCGGGAGATGGTGGAGGCCGAGGATTGAGACAAGGTCAGTTATTGGTTCATATCCACAGACCCAGCAGTCGTCGCCAGGATGTTTTTGGTGTGGGAGTCAGTACCACCGTGTCAGAGACTGTACCATGGGACGCCAGGGCATTGTGACAGTCCCGCATGTGACCTTACCACCCTCACCACCTCCTCAGAGAGCTCTACTTCCTACCCCTGATGATGCTCCACGCCAACCAGATGTCCCTAGAGGTCGTAGGCGTGGCGGTCCGGCTCAGAGAGGACGAGGCGACAGAGGCAGAGGCCGAGGTAGAGGCAGAGGACAGCCAGCTACTAGTGGTGGACAGGCCCGAGTGTTTGCGTTGACTCCTCAGGATGCACAGGCATCCAATGCCGTCATGACAGGTACTCTGCCAGTATGTTCTTTTAATGCACGGGTATTATTTGATCCAGGCTCCACACATTCATATGTATCCACGTACTTTGCACCGAGGTTAGGCCGAGAGTCTTCTCTGTTAGATCAGCCGCTTGTCGTTATTACACCGGTAGGCGAGTCTTTTGTTGCTCGTTTTGTGTACCGATCATGTTCCGTTCGTATCGGGGAGAGAGATTCTTCAGTTGATCTGATTCTCCTCGATATGCTAGACTTTGACGTTCTTCTTGGTATGGACTGGCTAGCCACCTGTTATGCATCCGTGGACTGCCGTGAGAAAGCAGTCAGATTCAGTTTTCCTGGTGAGCCGGTTCTTGTTATTCAGGGAGATCGTAGCGCTACCCTTCCCAGCTTGATTTCTTCTCTTCGCGCATGTCAGCTCTTAAGGAAAGGGTGTCAGGATTCTTAGCTTATGTTTGTGATACTAGCTCCACAGAGGTTTCGTTGGACCAGGTCCCTGTTGTGAGAGAGTTTCCTGATGTATTCCCTGACGAGCTGCCTGGTCTGCCACCAGAGCGCGAGATTGAGTTCTGCATCGACTTGATCCCCGGCATGGGGCCTATCTATATACCGCCTTATCGGATGGCCCTGGCGGAGCTGAGAGAGCTGAAGGATCAGTTACAGGACTTGCTGGACAAAGGGCTTATCCGACTGGGTGTGTCACCTTGGGGTGCTCCCGTCTTGTTTGTTAAGAAGAAGGACGGAAGTATGCGCTTATGCATTGATTATCGTCAGCTGAACCGGGTTACTGTGCGGAACAGATATCCTCTACCCCGCATTGATGACTTATTCGATCAGCTCCAGGGTGCAGGGTTTTTCTCGAAGGTTGATTTACGGTCAGGTTATCACCAGTTGTGGGTTCGGAAGGAGGATATTCCGAAGATCGCTTTCCGTACTCGATATGGTCATTATGAGTTCTTGGTGATGTCATTCGGACTCACCAATGCCCCGGCAGCATTTATGGACTTGATGAACCGTGTATTCAGGCCTTATCTCGATCAGTTCATCATTGTGTTCATTGACAACATCTTGGTTTATTCTCGGAGCCGGGAGGAGCATGAGCAGCACTTGCGTATCACATTGCAGACTTTGAGGGAGCATCGGTTGTTCGCCAAATTTTCCAAGTGCGCATTCTGGTTAGACAGTGTCGACTTCTTGGGTCATGTGGTGACGAGAGAAGGTATTTGTGTGGACCCAAAGAAGATCGAGGCAGTTCAGCGTTGGCCTAGACCGGTATCAGTTACAGAGGTTCGCAGCTTTCTGGGTCTGGCCGGCTATTATCGATGTTTTGTCCAGGATTTCTCCCGTATTGCTGCACCGCTGACCGGGTTGACCCGGAAGGGGGTCCCTTTTGATTGGACCCAAGCATGTGAGGATAGTTTCCAGCAGTTGAAGACTCGTCTGACTACTGCACCAGTGTTAGCATTGCCTTCAGGATCAGGCGGGTTCGTGGTATATTGTGATGCTTCTCGAGTGGGGCTGGGCTGTGTATTGATGCAGCACGACAGAGTTATCGCGTATGCTTCTCGGCAGCTGAGGAAACATGAACAGAACTACCCCATCCATGATTTAGAGATGGCTGCAGTGGTATTTGCACTTAAGATCTGGAGACATTACCTATACGGTGAGTCGTGCCAGATATTCACTGACCACAAGAGTTTGAAGTATATCTTTCAGCAGTGAGATCTGAATCTGAGACAGCGCCGTTGGATGGAGTTGGTGAAAGATTATGACTGCAAGATTCTATACCATCCGGGCAAGGCGAATGTGGTGGCAGATGCTTTGAGTAGGAGGCCCGGAGGTAGTCTATCTTGTTTGAGCGCAGTACAGATGCAGTCGACGGCGGATTGGCAGATTTTATGTGACAGCAGAGTGCAGTTTGAGTTTACTCCTACCGGGGGACAGCTGGCCCATTTCAGAGCACGCCCACAGTTACTTGACCGTATCCACGAGGCACAGTCCAGCGATGCCCGTATTTTAGAGATCATTGAGTAGATTCGGCAGGGCAGAGTTTCTGAGTTCGTGATTGATGATCAGGGGATACTTCGATTTGGGACTCGACTGTGCGTACCAGATTCTGAGGGACCGAGGCGCGATATCCTCGAGGAGGCACATAGATCAGTATACAGTGTGCATCCAGGTTCCACTAAGATGTACCATGATTTGAGAGAGGTTTACTGGTGGGACGGGATGAAGAAGAATGTTACAGACTTTGTGTCGAGATGCCTGACTTGTCAGCAAGTCAAGGCCGAGCACCAGAGGCCAGCCGGCGAGTTACAGCCTTTGCCCATCCCTGAGTGGAAGTGGGAACAGGTCTCCATGGACTTCATTGTGGGTCTACCCAGGACCAGTCGAGGGTATGAATCTATTTGGGTGATTGTGGATCGACTGACGAAAGTGGCTCACTTCCTGCCAGTGAAGACCACCTTTGGATTTTCTCAGTACGCCCAGGTTTATATTGATGAGATCGTGCGACTGCATGGCGTTCCGACTTGCATCGTGTCCGACCGGGGCACCCAGTTTACCAGCCGATTATGGCAGAAACTTCAGGAAGCATTGGGCACCCGATTGAGTTTTAGCACAGCCTTTCATCCGCAGACTGACGGTCAGTCGGAGCATACTATTCAGACTCTTGAGGACATGCTCAGAGCTTGTGTTTTAGATTTTGATGGTAGCTGGGATCGTCATTTGCCCTTGATCGAGTTCTCCTACAATAATAGCGTCCAGGAGACGATTCAGATGGCACCTTTCGAGGCTTTATATGGGAGGAGATGTCGATCTCCTGTATGTTGGACAGAGCTCAGGGATAGCAGTATTTTGGGGCCGCAGATTGTACAGGAGACGACCTAGAAGATACAGCTGATTCGGGACAGGATGAGAGCGGCACGGAGTAGGCAGAAATCATATGCTGACAGGCGCCGTCGCCGACTCGAGTTCGCTGTTGGTGATCATGTTTTCCTGAGGGTCTCTCCGATGAAGGGTGTGATGAGATTTGGGCAAAAAGGGAAGCTGAGTCCTAGATATGTTGGTCCCTTCGAGATCTTAGAGCGTGTTGGTCCTGTCGCTTATCGGTTAGCTCTTCCGCCCAGCTTCCCCGATGTTCACCCCGTATTCCATGTTTCGATGCTCCGCAAGTACCTTCATGATCCTACCCATGCGATTCAGCACCAGACTATCCATCTAGAGTGTGATCTTTCATTCACCGAGCAGCCGGTGGTCATTTTGGATCGGCAGGTGAAGAAATCGAGGTCGAAGGTTATACCGTCCGTCAAGGTCCTTTAGCGTGGCCCGAACAGCGAGGAGGTCACCTGGGAGACCGAAGTCGAGATGAGGAAGAGATATCCCCATCTTTTTGAAGGTACGCATAGTTAAATTCTAAATTTGGGGACCGAATTTCTTTAAGGGGGAAGATTGTAACGCTTCGAAAATCGTTTAGGCAGTTTTTCGGTAATCGGCTGAATTAGCAGCTTTTTCCGTAAAAAGTCAAAATAGGTATTTTTCATTATAGACCTAATTATACAAAATTTAGATAAGATATTACTATAAATTGGTCACTAAAATGTTACTTAAAATTTTCTAGTTAATTAAAAAAAATTCCTTAATTAATTATTTTTTTTAATATTATTTTAAGCTTTTAAAAATACATTAAATTAGTGATAAATACAAATTTAATTAGGTAAATTACACACTTAGGAACCATTATAACTAAAATATAGTAGTAACAAAAATTTTACCAAAACTTTCCAAGAATTGTGGTTTTATGGTGTAAAAAATGCATTAAAATGGGGGTTTTTTTGTAAAAAGTTGATGTAACATTCATTAATTGATCTTTGAAGAAGCTTTTTGTGTAGAATTTTTTACACAATTCTCTCTCACTCTCCTCCTCCACCTCCATGTCATGCAACCTGCAGCAAACCCCCTCCCATTTCCCCCATTTTGTTTAGCTCAAAATTCTTGCAAAAATCCTCCGAAATCCACAAAAATTCACACTTTTCTTCACTAATTCAAACCTAAACCCTATTCCATCCCTTCTCAAGCCCAAATTGGATTAAGACAAGGAGAAAAGAGGCATCTTTAGAGGCTAATTGCAAGAGGATCATAACTTGGGAGGTATAAGTCATAAACTAGTTGTTAAATTTGTAGTTTAAATAAGCTAGATTAGTATTTTAAAGTGTTAATTTCATTATAATGGTTGGTTCTTGAAAATTCAAGAGAGGTGTTGATGCCCTAATTAGGGTTTGATGTTGGATAATTGGGTTTAAGTTAGTGTTGTGGCTATCTAGTGGGTTAGATCGAATATTTGTGCGATGTTGCGATCGCGATATCGTAAATTCGCGATGTTTGCTTTGAAATCGGTATGCTAACGCTTACTAGATTTTTATGAATTTTAGGAAGTGATCTAATTGCGTTATATTAGCGATATAATTAGCATCATATACGACTATTAGTGTGTGCGAATGCGGTGTTTTGTCTAGTCGGGTTTTAGTTTTGACGATTGCCCCGAAACGGCGATTTTAGTTAATGTTTTAGCGATTTTCGTGCGTTTTCCGCGCACCGAGTGCACGTTGTGATTAATTCGAGAGTGTCGATATTTTCATAATGTGAGTTGCGTCATTTCAGGAATCTGTAATCTTATACTTTGTGTTATGCAATTCTAGGATCGGTCGCGGAAATATCGGACGCGGCGCGCAAAGGCAAGACGGTGGTTGGATCGGATTAGCAAGGCACTCAGGTGAGTAGATGTATTCACCTATGGAGGAATCGTCTGGATGGCGCGAGGCGCCCCCTAGTTAGAATTACCTTATTTCTTGCTACATATGCATTGTTAGTTAGCTAACCCCCCTCATTCACAGTTCATACAATTATAGCTTTTCGTCTGTAAGATTTGCATAGGATATCCATATATACATGTGCGATATCACTTCGTAGGACACATACACCATTACCATTGGCTCCTGTTGCATGCGTACTATTCATGTGACACACACGCCTTTGGTAATTGCCATGCCACGAGCACCATAGAACCTGTTTAGCCTAGTATCATCACTTGCATCATACATGATATATGAAATCGCATAGCATGTATATACCTCGCATCATCATCATACTTACATAGATTTCTAGACACAAATCACATCGCATACCTTGATATCATAGACATTTATCATATACAACATGTTGGGTATTTATGATTTTCTTGAGGATTTCAGTATTGCTGCGATTTCTGGATTTTGGGGAAAACCGTAAGAATTTAACAAAAGCTTATATTTATCATTTTTAAAACAACGTTGCGGTTTTCTCGTGATGTATGTATCGTCCACCATGAGTTTTTATATTTTCTGTTGGTTTTCGAGACCCGATTCGAGAAGTGGATGAACCGTCTCGGGTACATGGTGGGCTCGGTATGGTACCCCGGGGCAAGAAGATCGAGTTGTAGACGATGAGCCTGGCAGGGGAAGACTACCTACCGGTGATGTCTGGCGCGGCGGATATCCGGAGGATACCGACCGTTGTCGTGAGATTTGATGATATGGGCCGATCCGGACTGACGGAGCCCGATGTATTGAGACATTGATACAGTGAGATATTGAGACAGATGTGTTTTCATATTTGGTGTCGATGCTTGACACGGGTTTCAGATGATTTCTTGATGGTATTTAACTATTATACAGATATTCTTTTTCTAAAGTTAAGAATGCAGAATCATAGCATTTAAAACACTTAAAGATTTAGTATTGACATTGCATACATGTGCATGCATACTAGAGGTATTACATCACATCTGGACTTACATGCTGTGACCCATTTGCGTGCATTCTTACGATTGCCTTACTAGATGTTATATTCTACTCATGAGCTGGCAACTCACCCCCGTTGTGCCACAATGTCTTGCAGTTCAGACTCATCAGCCTAGTAGCGGCGGCTTATCTTATTAGTGACTTCTTTTGCTCAGACTCGCGACATTGCTCTTAGGTGGGTTGCGAGAGCCCTATTATCTCCTTTTTGTACTATTTTTGTATCTAGTATTCTCCATCTACCACTTCTTATGTGTATATGCGACCTAGTGATGTGACTGAGAGATTTGTGTATATGTGGTTTCTTTTGGGTCGAGCTCACTTGAGCCGACGTTGTGTTTTCTTACATTTCGCATTTCTTTATGCTCTTTTTCTTGAGATTACATATATATATATATATTGCGTGTGGTTGTGATCCGCCTTGGGCGAAGAGCTAGCTCCCGCTTGGGGATGCCATTTTGTGATTACAGGTTATATATCTTGTTGTACCCATTTTGGGGGATAGAATTTACAAAGGAGACTCTGCCGAAATTTTCGGAAATTTTTGATGTTTTTAAAAAAAGGGTTCAATACAACTTAATTGGTTTCAAAAATCGTTTTCTTGAAAGGTTTCCTTCACTCTCTTTGGTTTCTTTTGGTTTAGATTTTCTGGGCTTTGGCTGACTTAGTTTACGTTACGCCTTTAGACGTCTCGTAATCTAAGTGCCAGTCACGTTTCGTACTTTCGGGTCGTGACAAAGGCTTCTGGGAAAGAAGAAAGCCGTGCTTCGGCGAGTCATCGACCGCAAAATCGGTCGCTGACTAAGGCTCGGGAGCAACAACAGAAGCTCCAGGAAATGCTGACCAAAATGGCAACGCTTATCGGACAGAAAGAAAGTCCGGACAAAGAAGACGAACAGAGCCATGAGCAGGAGACCGATACAGAGTTCCTGCGAAGGGTGCTCGAAAGAGAAGACAAAAAAGTCGTTGAATAAGCTACTAACATGAAGCAGATGTCGCTCTTGTTTCAGGACATGGTTGGAATGATGATCCAACCAGAACCTCGAGCCGAGGATCCGCCGATAATCATTGAGGATGATAGAGGGAAAACATCGAACCCTCTTCTGTCCTTGTCAACAGCCAAGGAGGAAACGATCTCTAAGGCTGCTCTTGATGATTATATTGCTCAACAGATAAGAGCTCCTCAAGCTAATGAAGCGGATGGCCAAATCGTCAGAACTGGGCGATCGTATCCAAGTTGGTATGATCAAATCAAGTACCCGCCGGGATATACGATCCCTAAATTCCATCTGTACAAAAGGACATGCAACCCTCATCAGCACGTCGTGCAATTCAGAGCTCTGTACGGCAACACGGGAGGTGACGACAAACTGTTACTTCGCCAGTTCGTTGGCAGCCTGTCAGAAATGGCCTTTGAATGGTACTCGGAGCTTCTAATGGTACTCGGAGCTTCTAAACGACTCCGTAAAGACATTCACAGAGATGGAACTGTTGTTCACATAGCAGTTCGCCAGCGCGAGCGAGCGCACTCCAATCACGGCATTAATCAATGCCAGGGAAGGCCAGAAGAAACTTGGGTCCAATACGCGATTCGGTGGCGGAACCTATGGTCTAAGTGCGAACAACATATTGAAGAATCTCCGACGGTGGGCATGTTCATCAGGACTCTTGATCCTCAAACGACTGTGTCCCAGTTCAAGACATTCTTCAAACCAACCACATTCTAGGTTCTAATCGATAAACTGGCCCAAATAGGCCAGATGGGCCACGAGCCTTCCTCCTCAAATAAGGACCCTCGAAATAACAAGGGTAAAGGGAAAGCGTCCTTCGTTGCCAACACGCAACAACAGCCGAGTGGCCCAAAACCGGCTGCTCGCCAAAACAACGCGCGTCCGTGCCCATCCTTGGAGGAAAGACTAGGACGCGCTTACTCGTTTCCCCGTGACAAGATGAGGAGACTGTTTAAATTGGCAATGCGTAATAAACTCATCATATTGCCAGACACGCCGCGTCCACCGCAACCCGACGACGTCAGCAATCCTAACTACTGCTCCTATCACAGAATGGTGAGACATCCAATTGATAATTGCTACGTCTTCAAGAACTGGGTCGAGGACCAGTATCAATAGGGGAAATTCGCGTTATCTGACAAATGGAGGGTAAACCCACCATAGAAGCACACTCCCAAAAAGGTGAATGCGCCGGGGGTATCATGCTCACTCGTGGAAGAAACTCCATGGGAAGTCGTTCTTTCAGCAGAAACTAAAAGAATACTGAAGGATCTACAGGCATGTCCAGCAATTTGGTGGAAAAGCCCACTTGAACCCAAAATCATCGAAGAGATGCTGAAACCACGTCCCATACCGAAAGTTGTTGACAAAGGGAAAAAACCCCAAGTCGAGCCTTCAAAGTCTTCGAAGAAAAAGAAGAAGACCATGAAGCCTGTGCAGCCTGCCGAGTATGACGATAAGCGCACATACTTATAAAAGTACATTAACGCGCTGGAGGAGTACAACCAGAAGGCGCGGACACCGATCACGCTCGAAGAGTTCCTCAAGCATATTCTTGAGAACGAAGATAGTGACAACGATGAGGAAAATGACTCATCAGGAGATACCGGGGACCGTGTAGCAAGTTGCCACATGGTATCCCATTCGTTGTTAAATGACAAAGAAACTCCCTCGGCATCAGAAAACAACGCGGAGGAACAGGGTGCATAGTCGGCGCTAAAATCCCTGGAACTGCCAGAAGACCCGATCGATAGGCTGTTAAACGAAGCCTTTCGAAAAAGAAAAGCTGACCGAGAACGCGAAATAGCCATATACGAAAAGGCTAAGCGTCAGCGTCAGGACAAAGAAGCTGCGGCGAGGATGAATCGTAAAGTACTCCAACCAAACCAAAGAATACCTGCTGCAAATAAGGGCAGGATCAAAATAGTGAAGCGGTTCGCCAAAGCCCTGTCAATGGGAATGATGTTGCCACCCCTCATAGGAAACACTCCCGGGGTCACGTGCCTCGATGGAGATGATTCACATACGAACTACTGCCTATATCATCGGAGGGTTACCCACCCCACCGAGGAATATAGTGCCTTTAAGAAGTGGTGGTAATGATACGTTGCCCATCAAAAACACTTCAAGAAGATGAAGCGCGAAGCTTGTGCTCGTCGACGGCAAAATAGTGCGATAAACGCATGAAAAACGACTGGCAACTGTCATATGGTTGATACCAGTTCAAAAGGGGAAAAACCCCAAGTTCTTACTTCCGGGAGCGATTCTGAGGACGAAAACCCCTTAACCCTCTCTTCAAAGACTCCACCTCTGAAAAAAAGCGGAGGAGAAGAACTGCGAGAATATTCAGTTGTGTAACCGCACACTGCCTGAAAAGAATCTCGGACCTACTAACAAAGGTTCGAGCAAAAAGGACAAAGGGAAAGAAAAAATCTTTGAGGAAATTGCCCTTGACGGTGGAGCTGTCAAAGAGCTCGCAGTGAGGGACCCGCCTAGGAAAAACAAGGTGGATTACAATGTCCTAGTATATTTGATGAAAATACCCTCACAACTGAGCATATTGGATGCTCTCCTCCTGTCCAAAGAGACACGAGATTCTCTGATCAAGGCATTATAAGAGCCCGATCGGTTCCAAGCTTTTATCGTAGAAGAAAAGATGAAAGATGAACCGGCAGAGGTTCACACGGCT
The DNA here is from genome assembly GCA_030015575.1 of Agapanthus africanus. Taxonomy (NCBI): domain Eukaryota; kingdom Viridiplantae; phylum Streptophyta; class Magnoliopsida; order Asparagales; family Amaryllidaceae; genus Agapanthus; species Agapanthus africanus. Next base: position 17,756,129 of record JASDDO010000014.1, read on the forward strand.
GACATTACATTCAGCGATGAAGATCTCCTCCTCGGTACATGCGAACATAATCGCCCGTTATACGTCATCGGGTACTGCCATGATATCAAGATAGGGAAAATCCTTGTCGACAACGGATCCTCCATCAACCTTCTCAACGTGAGGGTGCCGAAGGAAATTTTCATGAACGTTCAACACCTTGCTCAAGATAAAATTACCATCTCCGGGTTCCACTCATGGTCGTCATGGACGCTTGGGTCCGTAATACTGACGTTACGCTTCGGGTTGCTCATCACCGACATCAAATTTCACGTCATTGACGCCAAGACTTGCTATAATGCTTTGCTCGGCAGGCCTTGGTTACATGAGTACAACGTCATCCCTTTTACACAACATCAGTGTATAAAGTATTTAAAGGATGGCTCGGAGTACACCGTAACAGAGGAGCTAAATCCGTTCTCCGTAAACGAGGTCCGAAAATATGAAGACGCAAAATACTTCCTATCAGACTTCAAGGACACGGAAAGGTGCCACAAGCTGGAGAATAAATAGAAGTCTGTCGCCACCATCCCAATCTTTGGAAGCGATACCGAGGAAGATAAAGAAATAGTCTACTCAGGACAACCGCAAAAAGAAAATAACAAGCCCGGGCCATCTACTCCTATTTTTATCTTTGGCATCGACTCAGAGGACGAGGCCGACACAGTGTTCTCCATCCTCCCATCAGTGTAAACCTTTGCCGAAACAGATCAGAGTCTACAAATTACAATGGCTCCGCTTCAGCATTACAAGGAACTTAATGCGCTCCATACATACAGTGTACAAGAACTGCAAACTTTCTGCGTACTTTCTAGGCGAAGAAGTGAAAAAGCGATCCTCTTCTACCAATCTACGGATAATAAAGAAGAAAAAGAATTCTGGCATGGAGCCGATTTTGCACTCGACAGTCTTCAACCAATCCGTCTGCCAAGATACTATGCGGAGGGATTGAAAATGCTGTTAAGATGCCAAGGTGTACCTCTTGAGCAAACTGTTTGACAAGTCCAATTCTACAAAATGATTTGGGATATTACCGGGACTTGGCGAAAGATGCCCAACGGGAAGATGGAGACAACCCGGCTCGGATAAGTTCATTCAAAGAAACGAGAGCGGTTTCACAGTTGCCACGTCATAAACAGCTACAGTGAAGGGGGAAACGCTCTTCCAAATAACCGTGACGTCAAATCAGAGTAAGATCCTACACTAAAAACGTTAAGTCCGTCACTGGAAGAGAAAATTGACAGGTTAATAAAAGAAGGTTGTCAAAAGAGCCGAGACAATCACAACCGCGAAATGACCATTTATGAAAAGGGCAGGACGCAACGCCTCAATCAGCAATCTGCGGAGAAGGAAGACTATAATGCTCTTCATCCCCGACCCGCTGTATGTCCTCGCGAAAGGGGAAAATCCCGAAATAGAATAAAAAACATGGCAAAGAACGCAAACAACGTTCGAAAACAACAAAGTGGATCCAAGACGCTATGCAATCGAGAAAAACTCGGTTGGAGCCCGTCCTTTATAAAGAAGATGGGTCGGGAATACTCTTTCCCCCAAAACAAGACAAGGAAAATATTCAACCTTGTGATGAAGCATCAAATGATGACGCTTCCGGAGTCTCGGCACCTCGAACAAATAAACGAGGTCCATCATCCGGATTATTGATCCTATCACCGAGTAATAGGTCATCCCCTTGAAGACTGCTTCACCTTCAAAAACTGGGTAGAAGACCAGTATCAATAAGGTATGTTCGCTTTATCCGACAGCTGGAGGGTAACCCCGCCGCAAAGGCATGAGCCAAAGAGGACCTATACCATGAGGATAGGACCAGCTAAATATCAGGAATGGAAGCGAACTCGTACCTACCATATGATAACACTCTCAAAAGAGGGAGGGCATGAGACTATAGATGACTTTCACATATGCTTCGCAAATAAAGACGAGGACGAGGTAATCTCCGAGTTTCCACCAGCACCAAAAGAGCTGGAAGATGGGATACACACTACGACGGACAACCTAAGAAAAATTGACTTAAGAACAGAAAACGATCCGAGGCCGACATTCGTTAGTGAGCTATTATCTGAAAAACAGGTAGCCATGTTAAAAGACGTGCTCATGCAATACAAAGACTGCTTCGCATGGAACTATTCCGAGATGCCGGGTCTAGATCCAAAGGTAGCAGTACATAAACTGGTTATATCGCCGGATATAAAGCCAGTCAAACAGGCGCCAAGAAGAATGCGGCTCGAACTTGAGATGAGTATCAATGCTGAAGTCAAGAAACTAATCGACTCCGACTTCATCCAAAATGTTTAATATCCCGACTGGATCGCTAACATCATGTTAGTGTATATGCCCTAGAGGCCATTACTGTATCATACTAGTTTGTATATTACTTAATGGATGCTTGGGATATTCACCTTGTATATACAATCTTGCTCAAAATAGTAGTATGCTACTTGGTTTGTCTCTACTTCAATGTGTACTTGTGTTTATTTTACTATATCACTTATACGCATTAGTGGAGCCCTTAGGATCTTTGCTTGATTACCAGCGTTGTGATGGCAGTCACACTAGTGGGGCTGGGTAATCCATAAGCACATCCTTATACAGGTCCCTAGTCGCAGGACTATCGAGACAGGGCATCGATACTCCGGAGTAGACTAGCGTATGCGCTTCTCATCCCAGTGTGGGAGATGGTCTGTCCCACAGCCATCAGTACGTCGTACTGGAGATAGTATACGGGTGCTCGTTGGGTTACGAGTACACTGGACAGGACTCGTCGGGAACTGACAGGTTGGTATTATACCTATCGTCAGTCGTCAGTTCCCAGGTGACATGAGTACAGCTTAGTCCGCTGACTTGACACTGACACTTCGCCTCGAGTGTGTTCCCACTGCACTTTGATCACTACCCTACCACGGCTCAAAGGAGTCGTGCAAACAGGTGGTGGTTGGGTGCAGTCCCGAAGCACTTGGAGGCAGTGACGGTTAGACAGGATTCGTCTCTCCCGGTATTGGGGGTTGACATCGCGCTGTGTCTAGGAGAGCCATTACACGAGTAGTCCCTGGCCAGGGCAAACGAGATATACTGGTAGGTTTCCAGTGTTATCTCAGGGTGTTTTGGGCTTCGCTCCGGCACGACTTGTACCGCTATTGGGGGACTGACGTTTACCGCCCCCTAGGCCCGCCATGCGATGTATCAGACTAACAGACCGGACTGTACGGAGACTGTCACATTCAGACTCAGTAGGAGTACCGATGGGGTTTCACCTCGTCAGCCTTCTTGTCGACATCTACCTGGGGACCGTTACGCACAGCTAGTGCCGCTTGCGGTCTGTGGTTAAACCCACTGCCAGCGTAGTGTCGAATCTTTAGAGTCCCACACAGAGGGTATTCGCCTATGGGCAAAACAGAGTAGAGGTCGCATGGTTTTGCGACAGGGTTCGTTCTCATCCGCGCACTTGTGCACGTTTGGAGTCCAGACGGATATTACCAGCGGGCTCTGGTTTGAGCCGGATACTGGTATAGTATTTGGGGTTGCTTTTATCTCTCAGTATTCATGTTCCTCGGAACAAGGATGCAGGTGTGTATGCACAGTTATTTGAGGAAGAGGAAGATGACTTTCATTAGGGTTTCGGAACGGGTGCGTATGCACAGTTGACAGTCGTCTTTTTCCAAACCCTAATGGATTTGTATTATATCATTTAATAATATATAATAAAATGAAATTGTGTCATGGTTAGTTTTTGTTGACTTGTTGACCATGGTTGACTTGTTGACCATGGTTGAACATTTGACCACCATCATTACAAATGCAAGATGCTTTTTCATTCTTGCTTTTTCATTTAATGTTTGTAATGATATTAGTCATTCCTAAACTTTCCATCAAACCTTTTTCATTTTGATTATTATTATTGTTATTTGATAATTCATTTTCTTTTTGCATTATGGTTGCAAGAAAGGAAATGAGAGCTCATTTTCTATCATATTCACTCTCTCTCTTCACTTCATCTTCTTCTTCCTCTAGCCAAGAGAAACCCTCTCATGTGTTGAGAATCCTTCTCTTGAAAAACAAAAGCAACCCTTAGACACTCTCTACTCACTCTAGGATCAAGGGTTTAGCAAGCCGGCGATTCTAGTTCACTCCAAGTACGAGAAAGAGCCCAAAGGTCGAGCCTTCGAGGTGGATCCATCTTCGACGGAAGAAGGCGACAAAGGAGAACCATCAACCTCTACAAAGTTTGAAGACGAAGGAGTTCAAGTCTAGATATAACCATCTTCATCCGAGTAGCTAAATCTTTTTAGCATGTTTACTAGTTTTAGTTTAGACAACGATCCCGACCTTGTTTAGTCCATGTTGCCTCTTGCACTAAAAATTTGATTTTTATACCGTTTCCGCCTCCCCGTAAGAACCGGGGGTCGCAACGTGGACTTACACATCATACCAGTGATGAAGAAAAATAGGACAGTGTGCATCTGCGTGGACTTTCGGGACCTCAACAAAGCTTGCCCGAAGGATGACTTCCCAGTACCTGTTACTGAGCTGATGATAGATAATACATCTACCCATAAGGTCTTATCTTTCATGGATGGATCTTCAGGATACAATCAAATAAAAATGCATCCTGAAGACCAAAAGCATACCACCTTCCGGACTCCGCTGGGCATATTCTGCTATAAAGTGATGCCTTTCGGTTTAAAGAACGCTGGCACTACCTACCAAAGTGCCATGACAAAGATCTTTGATGACCCCATACACGAGATCGTCGAATGCTACATTGATGTCCTTATGGTAAATAGCAGATCTCATGAGGAATATTGGGAACATCTAAAAATAGTGTTCTGACGTTTTCAGAAGTATAATCTGAAGATGAATCTTCTAAAATGCGCGTTTGGAGTCTCCTCAGGAAAATTCCTAGGATTCATCATACGACACCGGGGTATCGAAATTAGTCTCTCAAAGATCAAGGCGATTATGGAAATTCCCACGCCAAGAACTCTCAAACAGTTGCGATCTCTTCAAGGAAAGCTCGCATATATCCGGCGGTTCATAACCAACCTCTCCGGAAAATGCTGTCCCTACAGTCATTTGATGAAAAAGGGGACCCCGTTCGTTTGGAATCAAAAATGCCAAAATGCACTAAACGAAATCAAATAATACCTGAAAAATCCGTCGATATTGACCGCTCCGGTTAAGGGAAACCCCTTATCCTATATACAACAACCCTTGAGGGTTCTCTAGGCACGCTATGGGCACAAGAGAACGATCAAGGAAAGGAGAGAGCTTTGTACTATTTGAGTCGAGTTCTCCTGGGGCTGTTCCCGCCAAAATCTTCGGCTAAGAGCTATTTGTGCCTGTTTATACCGGTTTATAAGCTATTTGTGCCAAAATCTTCGGCTAAGAGTTCCTGCGAAGGGTTCTTGAAAGAAAAGATAAGGAAGCCACTGAGCAATCTGCCAACATAAAGCAAATGGCGCTCTTGTTTCAGAATATGTTCGGAATGATAATACAGCCAGAACCCCCAGCTGAGAATCCGCCGATAATTATCGAGGATGACAGAGGGGAAATATCAAACCCTCTTCCGACTTTATCAACAGCTAAGGAGGAAACGATCTCCAAGGCTGCTCTTGATGATTACATCGCTTAACAAATACGAGCTCATCAAGCAAATAAAGAGGCTGGCCAAATCATCAGAACTGGGCGACCGTATCCAGGCTGGTATGACCAAATTAAGTACTCGCCGGGATATACGCTCCCTAAATTCTATGTGTATAAGGGGATAGGCAACCCACACCAACACATCACGCAGTTCAGAGCTCTGTGCGGCAACACTGGATGTGACGACAAACTGCTGCTTCGCCAGTTCGTTGGAAGCTTGTCAGAGATGGCCTTTGAATGGTATTCGAAGCTCCCAAATGACTCTATGAGAACATTCACAGAAATGGAATTGCTGTTCATGTAAGTCCACGTTGCCCACCCCGGTACTTACGGGGAGGCGGAAAACGGAATAAAAATCGGATTTTTATCAACTAAGGCAACATGGACTAGACTTGTAAGGATCTTTGCTAAACAAAAACAAGCTAAAGCTAACTAGAAACTAGCTAAGTGCTAGAAAGGTTATACCTTGGGCTCTAAGTCCTTCTCTCCTTGCTCCTTGGAGTGGTGGAAGGAGGTCACCTTGCTCGTCTTCTCACGCCGAAGAAAGATCCACCCGAAAGCCTCAACCTTTGGCTTCAACTCCAAGCTAGAAGTAACTAGGATTCAAGAAGTGCTAGTCCTTCAACCCTAGATGAGAGTAAAGATGATCAAGAGAGGGTTTTTCTCAAGCTCAAGTGTTTCTCAACACATGAGAGGGGAGAGCTTGAGGGAGAGGAAGAACAAGTGAGAGAAATGAAATGATAGAATGAGAGAAATGTGAACCATTCTCTCTAATATGTGTATATTATTTTAATTTGATAATTAGCTAGATAATTGTCATGGTTAATCATGACATGACCATTATCATTTCAATTTGCAAGGATCAAAAAGCATCTTCCAAAAGAAATGATGATGGTCAAAGTGTCAACCATAGTCAACAAGTCAAGGAAGTCAAATGGTCAACAACCATCCATAACCATGCACAATTATTAAACTAATATCAATTAACAATAATACACACATAAGCATTAGGGTTAATAAAATGACAATAGTCATTAACCCTAATCAAAGTCCTCTCCCTCTGTCTCAAGCAACTGTGCATACGCACCCGTATTCATGATCCGAGGAACACGAACACAATGAGAAAAACCAATCCCGAATCATATACTAGGATCCGGCTTAAACCAAAGCCCGCTAGTATAGCCTGTCCGGACAGCAAACGCGCACGAGTGCGCGGATGTGAACGAACCCTGTCGCAAAACCATGCGACCTCTACTCATTTTGCCTAAAGGCGAATAGCTCTCTGTATGGGACTCTAAAGACTCGACACTACGCTGGCAGTGGGTTTAACCATAGACCGCAAGCGGCACTAGCTGTACGTAACGGTCCCCAGGTAGATGTCGATAAGAAGACTGACGAGGTGAACCCCATCTGAACTCCTACTGAGCCTGTATGTGACAGTCTCCGTACAGTCCGGTCTGTTCGTCTGATACATCGCATGGCGGGCCTAAAGGGGCGGTGAACGTCAGTCCCCTAATAGCGGTACAAGTCGTGTCGGAGTGAAGCCCAGAACACCCTAAGATAACACTGGAAACCTACCGGTATATCTCGCTTGCCCTGGCCAGGGACTACTCGTGTAATGGCTCTCCTGGACACAGCGCGATGTCAACCCCCAATACCAGGAGAGACGAATCCTGTCTAACCGTCACTGCCTCCAAGTGATTCGGGACTGCACCCAAAAACTACCTGTTTGCACGACTCCTTTGAGCTGTGGTAGGGTAGTAATCAAAGTGCAGTGGGAACACACTCGAGGCGAAGTGACAGTGTCAAGTCAACGGACTAAGCTGTACTCATGTCACCTGGGAACTGATAACTGACGATAGGTATAATACCAACCAACAGTTCCCGACGAGTCCTGTCCAGTGTACTTGTAACCTAACGAGCACCCGTATACTATCTCAAGTACGACGTACTGACGGCTGTGGGACAGACCGTCTCCCACACTGGGATGAGAAGCACATACGCTAGTCTACTCCGGAGTATCGATGCCCTGTCTCGATAGTCCAACGACTAGGGACCTGTATAAGGATGTGCTTATAGATCACCCAGCTCCCACGAGTGCGAGCGCCATCACGACGCTGGTAATCAAGCAAAGATCCTAAGGGCTCTACTAATATGTATATCTGCGATATGCTAAAAGAAACACATGCACATATTAAAGCAGAGACAAACCAAGTAGCATACTACCATTTCGAGCAAGATTGTATATACAACTGTGGATATCCCAAGCTTCCATCAAGTAATATACAAACTAGTATGATACAGTAATGGCCTCTAGCGCATATACACTAACAGTTCACATAATGGTTCGCCAGCGCAAGTGAGCGCACCCCGATCACGACATTAATCAATACCAGGGTAAAGCCGGGAGAAACCTCGGTCCAATACGCGATCCGGTGGCGGAACCTGTGATCAAAGTGCGAACAACGCATCGAAGAATCCCCCGCCGTGGGGATGTTCATCGGGAACTTAGATCCGCAAACTACTGTGTTCCAGTTCATGACGCTCTTCAAGCCGACGACGTTCCAGGATCTGATAGATAAACTGGCCCAAATGGACCAGATGGGCCACGGGCCTTCCTCCTCAAATAAGGACCCTCGAAATGCCAAGGGTAAAGGGAAAGCGTCCTTCGTCGCTAACACTCAAAAACAACCAAGCGACCTAAAACCGATGGCTCGCCAAAACAATGCACGTCCATGCCTATCCCTGGAAGAAAGTCTAGGATGCGCTTACTCGTTTCCCCGCGATAAGACGAGGAGACTATTTGAGTTGGCAATGCATAACAAACTCATCACATTGCCAGACCCAAGGCGTCCACCGCAACCTGACGACGTCAACAACCCTAACTACTGCTCCTATCACAGAATGGTGAGACACCCAATTGTGGATTGCTACGTCTTCAAGAACTGGGTCAAGGATCAGTATCAACAGGAGAAGTTCATGCTTTCTGAGAACTGGAGGGTGAACCCGCCATATAAGCACACTCCCAAAAAGGTGGATGCACCGGGGGCATCATCCTCGCTCGTGGAAGAAGCTCCATGGGAAGTCGTTCTTTCCGCTAAAACCAAAAGAATGCTGAAAGATCTACAGGAATGTCCGGCAGTCAGGTGGAAAAGCTCTCTTAAACCCAAAATCATCGAAGGGATGCTGAAACTGCGTCCCGTACCGAAAGTTGTCGACAAAGGGCAAAATTCCTAAGTCAAGACTTCAAAGTCTTTAAAGAAAAAGAAGAAGACTAAGAAGCCTGTGTAGCCTGCCGAGTATGATGATAAGCGCACAAACATACAAAAGTACATTGACGTGCTGTAGGAGTACAACCAGAAGACGCGGAAACCGGTCACCCTCGAAGAGTTCCTCGAGCATATTCTTGAGAACGAAGAGAGTGAAAACGATGAGGAAAATGACTCATCAGAAACCAAAGACTATGTAGCAAGTTGCCACATGGTTTCCCATTCGTCGTTAAATGGAAAAGAAGCTCCCTCAGCGTCAGAAAACAACGCAGAGGAACTGGGGGCAAATGCGGCGCTAGAATCCCCGGAACTGCCAAAAGAAGACCCGATCGATAGGCTGATAAATGAAGCCTTTCAAAAAAGTAAAGTTGACCGAGAACGCGAAACGACCATATACGAAAAGGCTAAGCGTCAGCGTCTGAATGAAGAAGCTGTGGCAAGGATGAGTCGTAAAGTACTCCAACCAAGCCAGAGCACACCTGCCACAAATAAGAGCAGGATCAAGACAGAGAAGCGGTTCGCCAAAGCCCTGTCAAGGGGAATGAAGCTGCCACCTCTTGTGGGAAGCTCTCTAAGGGTCATACGTCTCGACGGAGAGGATTCACATCCAAACTACTGCCTATATCATTGGAGGGTTACTCACCCCACCGAAGAATACAATCCTTTCAAGAAGTGGTGGCAAGGATACGTTGCCCATCAAAAACACTTCAAGAGGATGAAGCGCGAAGCTTATCGACAGCAAAAGTGTGCGACAAACGCACATGAAGAAATGACTGGCAACTGTCGTATGGTTGATACCAGTTCGGAAGGGGTTAAACCCCATGTTCTTAATTTTGGGAGCGATTCTGAGGACGATATAACCCTCATCCCTCTCTTCAAAGACTTCAACTCCGGAAAAGAAGAGGAGGAGAAGAAATGTGGGAACATTCAGCTGTGTAACCACACGCTGCCTAAAAAGAATCTCGGACCTACAAACAAAGGTTCGAGCCAAAGAGACAAACGGAAAGAAAAAATCCCTGAGGAAATCACCCTCGATGATGGAGTCGTGAAAGAGCTCGCAGCCAGGGACCCGTCTAAGAAAAACAAGGTGGATTATAATGTCCTAGCATATCTGAGGAAGATACCCTCATAACTATGCATATTTTATGCTCTCCTCCTGTCCAAAGAGGCACGAGATTCTCTGATCAGGGCATTACAAGAGCCCGAGCTCCAAGCTTTTCTCGCAGAAGATGAAGGATGAGCTGGCAGAGGTTTACACAGCTGACAATATATTCAGTGATAAAGATCTTCTCCTCGGTATGTGCGAGCATAATCAACCATTATACATCACCAGGTACTGCCACGACATCAAGATAGGCAAAATCCTTGTCGACAACGGATCCTCCGTCAATCTTCTCAATGTGAAAGTGCTGAAGGAGATTTGCATGAACATTCAACACTTGGCCCGAGACAAAATTATCATCTCCGGGTTCGACTCACAGTCGTCACGGACGCTTGGGTCCGTAATACTCACGTTACGCTTCGGACTGCTTGTCACTGACATCAAATTTCATATCATTGACGCCAAGACTTTCTATAATGCTCTGCTCGGCAGGCCTTGGCTGCATGAGTACAACGTCATTCCTTCTACACAACATCAGTGTATGAAGTATTTTAAGGATAGTTTGGAATGCACCATCACAGGGGAGCTGAATCCATTCTCCGTAAACGAGGTCCGGAAATATGAAGATGCAAAGTACTTCCTACCGGACTTCGAAGATACGGGGAGGTGTCATAAGCCGGAGGATAAACAGAAGTCCGTCACCACTATCCCGATCTTTAGGAGCAACTCCGAGAAAGATGAAGAAATAGTCTACTCAGGGCAACCCCAGAAAGAAAACAACAGGCCCGGACCATCGACCCCTATTCTGGTCTTTGGCAGCGACTCTGAGGACGAGGCCGACGCAGTGTTCTCTATCCGCCCATCAGTGCAAACCCTCGATGAAGCAGACCAGAGCCTGCAAATCACAATGGTTCTACCTCAGCATTACAAGAAACTTGATGTGCTCGATACATATAGCGTACAGGAACTACAAACTTTCTACGTACCTCTCAGGCGAAGAGGTGAAAAGGCGATCATCTTCTACCAATCTACGGAGACCAGAATGGAGAAAGAAGTCTGGCACGATGCCGATTTTACACTTGATAGGCTTCAACCAATGTGTTTGCCAAGATACTACACGGATGGATTGAAAAGACTATTAAGATGCCAAGGTGTACCCTACGAACAAACTGTTCGACAAACCCACTTCTACAAAAAGATTTAGGATATCCCTGGGGCCCAGCGAAAGATGTCCAACGGGAAGCTAGAAACAACCGGGCTTAGATACGTTCGGTCCAAGAAATGGAAACGATTCTATCGCTGTCGCACCATAAACATCTCCAGTGAAGAAGAAAACGCTCTTCCAAATAGCTGTGACGTTGAAACAGACCCCGCTCTAATAAAGTTAAGCCCATCGTTCGAAGAACAAGTTGACAAATTGATAAATGAAGCATGTCAAAAGATTCGGGATAGCCACAGTCGCGAAATAGCTATTTATGAAAAGGCCAAGATGCAACGCCTCAACCAGCAATCCGCGAAGAAAGAGGACTGCAATGCCCTCCATCCCCAGCTCGCTGTATGTCCTCGCAAAAAGGAAAAATCCCGAAATAGAGGCAAAAACAAGACAAAGAGCGCAAACAATGTTCGCAAACAACAGGGCAGATCTAAGAAGCCACGCTATCAAGAAGAACGTGGTTAGAACCCGTCCTTTATCAAGAAAATGGGTCGGGAATACTCTTTCCCTCAAGACAAGACATGGAAAATATTCAACCTTGTCATGAGGCATCAAATGGTAATGCTCCCAAAGTCTCGGCACCTCGAACAAATGAACGAGGTCCATCACCCGGATTATTGCTCCTATCACAAAGCAATAGGACATCCCTTTGAAGATTGCTTCACCTTCAAAGACTGGGTTGAAGACCGGTATCAACAAGGCAGGTTTGCTTTATCCAACAGCTGGAGGGTAATCCCATCGTAAAAGCATGAGCTAAAGAAAATATATATCGCAAGGATATGACCACCCCAGCATCAAGAATGGAAGCAGACTCGTACCTGCCATGTGATAACACTTTTGGAAGGGGAAGGGCATGAGGCTATGGATGACATTTTCATGTGCTTCATAAATGAAAACGAGGATGAGGTGATCTCAGAATTTCCACCAGCACCAAAAGAGCTGGAAGACGGGATACACACTACGGCAGACAACTTAAGGAAAATTGACTTAGGGACGGAAAACGATCCGAGGCCTATGTTCGTCAGTGAGCTGCTATCTAGAAAACAGGTAGCCACATTAAAAGGCGTGCTCATTCAATATAAAGACCGCTTCGCATGGAACTATTCCAAAATGCCGGGATTAGATCCAAAAGTAACAGTACATAAACTGGCCATATCACCGGACATCAAGCCAGTCAAGCAAGTGCCAAGAAGAATGCGGTTCGAACTCGAGATGAGTATCAACGCCGAAATTAAGAAACTAATTGGCTCTGGCTTCATCCAGAAAGTTCAATATCCTGACTGGATTGCCAACATCATTCCGGTGATGAAGAAAAATGGGACGGTGTGCATCTGTATGGACTTTCGGGACCTCAACAAAACTTTCCCGAAGGATGGCTTCTCAGTACCTGTTACTGAGCTGATGATCGATAGCACGTCTACCCATGAAGTCTTCTCCTTCATGGATGGATCTTCAGGATACAATCAAATAAAAATGCATCTTGAAGACCAAATGCATACCGCCTTTCGGACCCTATTGGGCATATTCTACTATAAAGTGATGCCCTTCGGTCTGAAGAATGCTGGCGCTACCTACAAGAGGGCCATGACGAAGATCTTCGATGACCTCATCCATGAGATTGTCGAATGCTACATCGACGACCTGGTGGTGAAAAGAAAGTCTTATGAGGAACATTGGGAATATTTGAACATAGTGTTCCAACGTCTTCGGAAGTATAATCTTAAGATGAATCCTCTAAGATGCGCATTTGGAGTCTTTTCAGGCAAATTCCTGGGATTCATCATACGACACCGAGGTATCGAAATCGATCCCTTAAAGATCAAGGCGATTATGGAAATGCCCACGCTAAGGACCCTCAAGCAATTGCAATCCCTTCAAGGAAAGCACGCGTATATCCAACGGTTCATAACTAACATCTCGGGAAAATACCGTCCCTACAGTCATCTAATGAAGAAGGGGACTCTGTTCGTCTGGGATCAAAAGTGCCAAAACGCACTTACAAAATCCACCGGTGCTGACCGCTCCAGTTCAGAGAAAACCCCTCATCCTATATACAACAGCCATTGAGGGTTCTCTAGACGCGTTATGGGCACAGGAGAATGACCAAGGAAAAGAAAGAGCTCTGTACTACTTGAGTCGAGTTCTTTTGGGGGCAGAAAACAACTATTCCCCCATCGAAAAGCATTGTCTGGCACTAATTTTTTCGATAACGAAGCTCAGACACTACGCCTTAGCACATGAGGTTCATCTTATATCAAAGGTGGATCCTTTCAAATATCTAATGTTGAAGTCCATACTAATAGGAAGGCTTGCCAAATGGGACCTCCTGATGGAGTTATCGATAACGTATTGTCCTCTCAGAGCAGTGAAAGGCCAGGCTATCGCTGTCTTTCTTGCTGAACATCCGATACCAGCCGACTCCCCCTTAAATTATGAGTTGCCGGATGAACATGCGTTCGACACAATCAAAAGAGAGAAGGAAGAAAATGATTCCCAATGGGAACTCTACTTCGATGAAGCATCTTCCTTGAAGAGGCGAAAGCACAACACACCCATAATCAAAGCCGGAGTGGGCCTTATCTTCGTGACTCCGCAAGGAGGAGTACCGCGTTACGCCCTTTCCTTAACGGAGTCAAGGACTAATAACGAAGCTGGATATGAAGCTTTGATAGCAGGTCTCGAGAACGCTGTCGACATGGGAATCAAAAACCTCCTCATATATGGAGACTCCTAGCTGATCTTAGCCAAGTAAATGGCGACTATCAGATATGCAAGCCAGAGCTGATACCCATAGCTTCATCCCCTGACTCGACAAGGGCCATCGTAATGCTTGCGACACCCGCCGATACCAAGGAGCCACAAGGAGAGAGAGCAGCAGTCTGGACAGTCCCATATTTCCGAGAAAGAGTGGCCACTTTGGGTTCTGTAATCATCGGCGTTTCACCTGCCATGCCACCGTCAGGACTCGGCCCTGCTTAAAAGAAAGTGCGTATGTCATGATTTGAGGACTAAGTTTTAATAAGGGACCGAGCGTTACGTTACCTTGAAATAGCTTTTCAGTTTCCTCCCGAGCTGCACGCGCAACCTGTCTATGGGCAATAGACAGGGCAGAAGGAACGCCCGCCGAAGGAGTGTCAGCAGGCGGAACATTGCTCGAGCCTACACCCGCGACCAAGAAAACGTCACGCTCCCTCGCCGCATGCTTTCTACGCTTCCTCTCAGCCTGAGCCGTGAGAACCGACCTCCTCAAATCTTCCGACATGGGGACGTCATTGTCTGAACCGAGCTCTGCCTCCGGAGCCGCTACGATGTCCATCATCGGCTGCTTCAGCAACGCCTCCTGCACTGACTTTGGGATGGCCTCGATCATAGTCGGTGGCTCTAGAAGCTTTGCTGCATCGTCTCTTGGGATTGGCACTACACTTGAAATGATTTGGGTTGTGGTAGTTCCTGCAATAAGGCGAAGAGAAGGGTCAGATCATGAATAAAAAAAGTAAGTAAAGGTGTAATGAAACGAATTATACCATGGCCCAAATAAGCGTGAAGCCTCTCTTCCTCCTCGAACGTTCTGAGGGAAGCCGCGAGAGCCTCTTCGGCAGAAATATCTGTTGAAGAAGAGAGCGTTAATAAAGCATAATAAGGGGAGAAAGGATAGGTATAGAAGAATGTAAATGAAGTATACCTGACTCCGTAATAGAAATCAACGCCGCTTCCTCGCGAGCCAGTTTCTCGGAAGCTGCGGGGGCAGCTGTAGATCAGTATCGGTTGCAGTCATGTCAAACAAACCCTCGTTGGTGCCATAATCGCACAAGCCTTCACTGTAGGGAGCATAGGGCTCCTGGTCGAGTATGACGTCGGCAGAGAATAGAGACTTCTTCTTCTTCTGTGAACGGACACCAACGGCCGACGATAAGAGCTTTCACTTAACAGGCCTCTTCGGACGGCGGGTTTTGACTTCTGAACCGATGCCCGAGTCTGGAGACGCCACGGCTACCGCAGTTGCGGGAACATTCAGCTGAAGCTTCTCAGGGAAAGCTTGTGGGACCACAGCTGTAGTAATTTCTCTTAAAGAAGGATGAACGGTTGTCCGTCGCTTCAAAGGGACCGCTGGATTACCGGCTGGGACGGCATCCTTGTGATCAAGTAACACCGCCTTTCCTCCCTGATAACAGCACCCGTCGCATGCTGGCACCACGCCACGTAAGCGTTCGAAGCTTTCAGCACATAGCTCGGCTCGCTAACGAGAAAATGGGACCCCGTATTCAATCGCATAAAATAGTGCAGCGCGCTGCGAATACCCTCCTCCATAGCAGCCGGATCGACTAAGAATGCCTCGAGAGGAACACCTTGATTATAACCCAGCTATTGAGCGAAGTGGTGCAGGTTGTACCTCATGAACAACACCGAGGCGTTCTGTCTAAACACTAGGAAGCCCAGCCTGATAGAGTACAGGTGCATAACCTCCCGGGCCCTCAATGCAGAAGCCCCATCCTTAAAAGTATCACGCAACGGTTGGACCACTTTGGTGGATTCTTTGCCGATAGTCAAAACTTTATCAACAAAGGTCAAACTGTCCCCAACTATGCGCGGCCGAAGGAGCAATCTCCGAGCCTCTCGCTGTGACAGGTCTAGAGCGGAAGCGTCAACTAAGTACATGACCCAGGGGAAGTTGTAGATTTCGTAGAAATGGGGTCGTTTGTGAACGCCAAAGGAACCCAGCATGTGCATCTCAATCCATGAGGTGAAGTAATGTAATGGGAGATACACGGGCTTTACCCCCGGCTGAGTAGCATCAGCGGCTAAGCTCAGGCCATGATATAGATGAGCCAGCCCTGCGATTCCAACGGCCACACACGTCCCCACGATAATGCGATAGTCCGGATAGAAGACAGATGTCCTCATATATTGGGGGTGCGACGGAAGTGCAAACCAACTCAGCCACAAGCCAGTGAACCCTAAAAAGAATGACTCTTTATCAACACCCGGGGCAGCAATCTCCGCAAAGGGGACAACTGGAGTGTCCGGAATAAGGAAATTCTTTAGATCCGCTTCCGCCGTCGGCAAGTTATCTAAACAAAACCCGAACAGGTCGTCTAGTTTAGCGAATTTCACGGCCTTCTTGGACAGAACTTCCGGGCGAAGAAAGCGGGCAATAAAATCTCTGAAGCTAACCCCATGCCTGCCAGACTCCAGGAATAAATTCTCGTACATATTCAACACTTTGATCAAGCTGGGGAACTAATGTTGAACGGCATTCTCCGGGGTAAGGCCCGTTACCACTGACTTAGTAGCGGAGATGTACTCATCAGGAGGAAGTATCTCCTCATAGTGCTCCCCTCTGACGGGTAAGTCGGAGATCTCCGCGAACTCTTCCAATGAAATCGAAACTTCCCGATCCGATAAGAGAAAAGTGTGGGTCGGGATGTTCCATTGGTCCAAAAAAGTCATGATCCACCACACATGAGGAGCATGATAATAAAAGAGAGACGCGTAGATTGCGGGGTATAACCCGATCTTTAACATCAGCGACTTCTTGGCCTACAGGATGTACCGGGCCCACTGTAGATAACCGGCCGAATGACGGGGCGTCAATCCTATCATGTAAACTTGCCCATAAGGGCGCGATTCGCCTTGACATATGCGTCTCCCCAAAATGTCCAAGGCCATCGGTGGCTGTACGGGTTTCGACGCCATGGAAGATTGAAGATGACCTTCTGTGGTCCAGTTAACCTCTTTTATGGCGTAAGCCACTTGAAGCGGACCAGCATAGTGAATAGCTGGATCGGCTCCGAAGGCGCTGCACAAGAAAAACTACGCCGATCCCAGATAATCTGACTATACCACGACCCCCACAGGTGAAGAGATTTTTGCTCTGGGTCATGGTCCTTAATAAGCACAAAGACTTCCTGATCCACGGGCGTGTCGGCAAAAGCGCTCTCTAAACGTACGAAAGGGAAGGAAGAATCGAAGGCCATAGTACCTGTACAAAAGGAGAAAGGTCAGCTATCGACATTATGTTCAAGACTCTAACACTCTTTGGTACTTAAAAAATTGTACTGCACTATGCAAAAGAAATGGATAAGGGGGGCCCACAAAATTAAGGCAACGCCCCATCAATGATGGGGCAGTCACTTATTTAAGAATATAATCCAAAATGATTCTCATTTAATGAGAAAATATCATTGGACTCGGAAGCTAAACTCCCTCGAGAGCTGTGCTCTGCAAACATATTTCAAATATGTCAAGAAAATAAAGAAAGGAATAAAATTCCCCAAATTGTTTTAGAGCCATGCTCTGTAGAACAATGGGATAACATCCCAGAACTTTCAAAAGCAAAGCTGAATCCTAAGATCTTCAAGATATGTAAGAAAAATCATAGAACTTTAAGAGATCTTTCTAAAGAAAGAGCAAAGCTCTGATTAACGGGTGAAGAAACCCTAAAACATTTTAAAGATCTGTGATCTAATCACTACACAAGAAGAGCAAAGCTCTGTTAATGGGTTAAAACCCTAAAACATGAAGAGATTCCTTCAAGAGTTCGATCATAATCCTTACCAAAATTTTTGACAAAGTTCTGACTCTAAAAGGGTTTCCTTGGGCAGAGATCTAAGCACTGGAAAGAGAATTAAATTCTCAGAAAGAAGAAGAAGGGAAGATGAATAGCAGTCATCTCAAAGGCCAAAGGCCCTACTTATAGGCACAGAAAGACGGTTCAACTTCCAAGAAGATCCAACGGTGGAAAATATGCCACCGCTGCACTCACGTGTGAGCCACGTGAGCACAACGGTGGGGGGGATTTGTTTTCCCCAATAAAAGAGCAAAGTTTTGTTCAAAACTCAAGAGGCAGCGCCTCACGTGCCTTCCACGAGAGCGCCAGCGCCAGATTCATTGGCACCACATGTGCTCCTCACGTGGGCGCCAATGCGCAAAGCACATGAAAGAATTAAAACCTTAATAAGCGCCCACGTGCACATCACATGAGCGCCGGCATCTTGTAGAATTAAATTCTACTCTCTGTTAAACAGAGCCGTTGGATCAAAGATCCAACGGAGATGATAAATCATCAGGATGCAGAATTAAATTTTGTTGAGAGGAAATATTCCTCAAATCTTTCTAAACAAGAAAGATTGCCCTCTGTAAAACAGAGTACCGTTGGATTAAAAATCTAATGGTGATTAAAGAATCACCAATTTACAAAATAAATTCTGTATGGGAAAATATTCCCTAATCTCGTTAAAAACAAGAAAATACCTTCTGTAAAATAGAAGCCCTTGGATCAAAGATCCACTGGTGGGTAAAATCCCCAAATCAATTAGGATCTCTTAATGAGAGATTTCTTCAACTAATCAATAGACTCGCCTCTACTATATAAAGGACCTAAGACATCAAGTCTAATAGAGAGGAACCCACCATAAGCTTCGAGAAAAACAAAGTAGAAAACTTCAAAAAAGAAGAAAGAAGAAGATCTCTCTTCTCAGAAAAAAGCTCTAGGTACATAAAAAAGAGGAGAGATCAAAGCATCCCGTTTACCTATTGAAGGGTTTAACCCTTTTAAAAAGAAGAACTTAGTTCTTTCTCTGGATCTGAGATCCACAAGACAAGTCTCCCACAAGTTGAGAATTTAATTCTCATCGGGACGAACTTGTTCTTGGAGATCAAAGATTCAGAAAAAAACAAGGAAATTAAACTCCTCAGAACAAAATATATAAGGGAAAATCAGTGCCCAGCGCCCCACGTACCTCTCGCGTGGGCGCTACAAAATAAAGGAGTGCTTAGCACTCAGTGTGCGGCGCCTAGCACCTAGTGCCTCATGTACCCCTCATGTGGGCGCCACAGAACATAAAAGTGCTTGACACTTACCATGCAACGCCTAGCGCCTCATGAGCTTCGCACGTGGGCGCCATAAAGAGTGATCAGCACTCCATAAAGAGACAAAAAAGAGTAAAGTGTTTAACACTTATTGGGCAAATCCCCATGACTGAAAACCCCACATGGTTATATGTGAGCGTCGGAACTTACATAAGTGCGTAGCACTTTTTGCACAAAAAAAAGGACTGGGCCCGAACAAGTGCTTAGCACTTCTTTTCAAATAAAAAGAAAACTGAGAGGACCAAGCCCAAGTTGGTTAAGTCCCTAATTCAGATCAACCGAGCCTATGTGCTCACTACTTGATCTTAGTCCCAAAAACTATTATCGATCTTCCAACTGATGATATCCCAAAACAATATTCGTCCCACATTCCCTGAGGAAATCTTAGTCTCAAAATACGACTAATGATTTCTTGGTTTACCATTAATCCCTTCCCCTCAAATATGGGAATTGGCTCAAGGGTACATCTCTCTACACCTCTGATACATGTCGTTGTAATTCCTCAACGTCTTCAGAGAGGTGGCGAGTCCCGACAGCTAACTGCTTTTTGGTGCACTTCCCAAACTGACGTGCACATCCCACATCAAACCACATCCCAAACTGGATATATCTCATATCATCGTTGCTCATCCCGACATGTAACAAATACACGTGTGCGCAAGATGATCTATAGACCGAAACCTCCTCAAACTACAACGTTGCCTCCAAAATGGCGACAACGTAACGTCCTTAAACTAAAACCTCACCTCAAAAATGGTGATCTACAGACCGAAACGTCCTCAAACTTCAACGTTGCCTCCAAAATGGCGACAACGGACCGTAACGTCCTTAAACTAAAACCTCACCTCAAAAATGGTGATCTACAGACCAAAACGTCCTCAAACTACAACGTTGCCTCCAAAATGGCGACAACGGGCTGTAACGTCCTTAAACTAAAACCCCACCTCAAAAATGGTGATTTACAGACCGAAATGTCCTCAAACTACAACGTTGTCTCCAAAATGGCGACAACGGACCGTAATGTCCTTAAACTAAATCCTCGCCTCAAAAATAGTGATCTACAGACCGAAATGTCCTCAAACTACAACTTCGCCTCCAAAATGGCTAGAAGGGACCGAAACGTCCTTAAAATAAAACAACAGAGCTCACATGCTCTCTTGTTGGATCTGAAACAAGAATGATCCTAACACCCTGTTAAGTAGAGCTTAGTCTCAAATTGGACTAACGTATCCTTAACAAAAAACCAACCGAGCCCCCAAATGTTCGTATACATTTAAGTCGATCTTGATCTCAAAACAGATCAACGATCCTTAAATCAACCTAAACCCAAATCTAAGATATACGGATTTGGACTAATCCACGCCCTACGGGCAATAACATAAATTAGTCTCCATATACAATCCACGAGCAACCAAAAATAAAACAACACACACGACACGAAGTGAACTTCTCGAGCAGGAGAAAGTGGTTATCGCGATACGATAACGTAATTAACTACAGGGGTTTGCGCCTGCAAGGAAGAGCGTCCTCACAATCAAAACCCCCTCACAAACAAGGGGGAATCTGATGAAGTCTGTTAAAACGGCCGCATCCATCCAAACCTCCGATATACGTTGCCATAAATCAACTTGGTATCTTCGGAGAGGTGGACAGATAAATCCAAATAGCATCTGCCCCCAAATTCAGGCAAGACGATCCATCCTGGTTCGTCTCTGTTTTGGCCGTAAACAGGGACGAAGAAAAGGTTAAGGATTGGAGGGAAGTCTTCGTAGACTACTTCAAATCCCAACGAACGCCCAAAAATGCGTCATCTAGACATCGGCTTATGAAACGAGCCATGTCTTCTGCCTTCGTCAATGATAGTCTATACAAGAGAACGTTTGACTGCCTGTGGTTAAAATGCCTGGGACCAGAAGAAGCGAACATAGTCGTCTAAGAAACCCATGACGGACTCTGCGGTTTTCATCAAACTGGGCAAAAAATGAAGCTGAAGATCAAAAGAATGGGTTACTATTAGCCCACAATGATTCATGACTGCCTCGAATATGCGAAGCAGTGTCACTCGTGCCAAATTCATGGGGACTTCATCCACCGACATCTAAATCCGCTACACCTAATAGTAGCTAGCTGGCCGTTTGAAATGTGGGGAACCGATATAATTGGCTCCATTGAACCAGCATTATCCAAAGGACATCGGTTCATACTGGCAGCGACCGACTACTTTTCTAAGTGGGCAGAAGCAGTACCACTAAGGGAGATGAAGATGGAGAATATCCTCCATTTCTTCAAAACCCATGTCATCTATCGGTTCGGCACCCCATGACGGATAATCTCGGATAATGGACCAGCCTACAGGAGCCGTAAAATCAGCCGCTTCACAGAACAGCATAAAATAGATTGGAGATATTTTTCAATCTATAATCCTCGTGCCAACGGTCTAGCTGAGGCTTTCAACAAGACCTTGACGAAGATTATAAAGAAAACAGTGTCCAGAAACAAGGGAGACTGTCACGAAAAGTTGCATGAAGCTCTCTGGGTATACCGAATAACGTTCAAAACAGTGACGAATACAACACCATACACATTGGTATACGGCACGGAAGCAGTGCTTCCGCTGGAAGTGGAACTCCTTTCTCTACGAGTAGCGGTTCGATATGAGCTGACAGATGAAGAAAAATGCTCATCTTCGGCTTGAGGTGCTCGACGCCCTCGACAAAACTGGCCTTATAGTACAGCAAAACCTGGAGGCTTATAAGGCAAGGATGACACGGTCATACGAAAAACTGACCAGGCCGAGAACATTCCACCAAGGCAAACTCGTGCTAATCGTCAAAAGACCTATGATCCCCAATCGTGCAAAACAGGGGAAGTTCGAGCCAAACTATGAAGGATTGTACATCATATACAAAGTCTACCAAGGTGGAACCTACCTGCTCATGGATATGCATGGTGAAAGACCCTTCTGTCCAATAAACGGTCGATTCCTCAAAAAATACTACGCCTAACGGGTTACGACCTGGGTCAATGATAGATGACGACGCTTGTGTCCGCTCGCTATCTTCCTGAGTCGGAACCCTAAAATTAGTATCCAAAAGATCCTTCATCTCGAAAATGGTGATAATGGACCGAGACGTCCCTAAACTAATACTCGTTTCCGAATGATGGACCGAGAAGTCCTAAACTAGAAATTCCACCTCAAATACGGCGATAACGGACCGAGATATCCTTAAACTATAACTTCGCTTCAAACGGCGACAACGGACCGAAATGTCCTTAAACTAAAATTTCACCTCAAACATGGCACATCGTCCCAAATACGGTGATATCCACCCTTGAGATCTATATTGCAATCGAAGGCTCAACAACGAAGGTTGCAACTCAAGTCTTATCGGCTGCACAGCTACTCCAGTAGTGAAGTCACCCCCACGTCCCACCGGCAAACAGATAGGTCACGTAAAAAGAAAAAAAGGTACGTCCACAAGAAAAATAGGCACGGATGAAAACCCGAAAGGGCGCCATGAGTAAAAACAGCAGGACTGCCGGTGAGTTTGTGAAAACCCGAAGGGGAGCAATCTCGGTTAAAAAAGGGTACGTCCACAAGCAAAATGGGTACGGATGAAAACCCGAAAGGGCACCATGAGTAAAAACGACAAGACTGCCGACGAGCTTGTGAAAACCCGAAGGGGCGCAATCTCGTTAAAAAAAGGTACGTCCACAAGAAAAATGGGCACAGATGAAAACCCAAAAGGGCGTCGTGAGTATAAAAAGCAGGACTACCGACGAGCTTGTGAAAACACGAAAGGGTGCGGTCTCGTTAAAATAAATACACTTACGAGATCCTCACGACTCGTAAGGAGAATTTCCCCATGAGACCCTTGTTCCCCGCCGAAACACGGAGATGCGGCCGCTTAGGTCCGTCTTGCCTGAATTTCGAGGGCAAATGCTAATTGGTGCTATCCGTCCACCTCTCCGAAGTTGCCAAGTTGATTATGACACCATGTATCGAAAGTTTAAATGGATGCGCCGATGTAGCAGACTTCGTCAGATTCCCTCTCGTTGAGGTTTTTTTTTATTATGGGGACGCTCTTCCCTGCAGGCGCAAGCCTCTACAGTTAATTACGCTACTGCATCGCGGTAACCACTTTCTTCTTCTCCAGATGGTCACTTCGTGTCGTATGTGTTTGTTTTGTTTTTGGTTGCCCGTGGATTGTATACGAAGACTAATTTATGTTGTCGTCCGTAGGGCGTAGATTAGTCCAAATCCGTATCTTCTTAGATTTGGGTTTGGGGTTGGGGTTTAAGGATACGTTAGTCTCATTTGAGACTAAGATCAACTTAAACGTTTGTTAATAATACATTAGTCTAATTTTTAGACTAAGATCAACTTAACGGGATCGTTTAGATCCAACAAAAGAGCATTTGGGCTCTATTGTTTAGTTTAGGGACATTGCGGTCGATTACCAGTTTAAGAACATGGTGGTCCAATATTAGTGGTCCATTGTTAATTTAAGGACATCTCGGTCCAAGGTTAAGGACATCATAGTCCATGGGCTTAAGGACCCCACAGTCCGAGATTAAGGACATCATAGTCCATGGGTTGAAGGACCCCACAGTCCGAGGTTAAGGACATCATAGTCTATGGGTTTAAGGACCCCACAGTCCAATGTAAAGACGTCATAGTCTATGGAATGTATAGTTGTCGGGACCCGTCACCTCTCTGAAGACGTTGAAGGATTACAACGACATATATCAGAGGGGTTCGGAGATGTACCCTTGAACCAATTTTGGTTGAGGTATGTAGTCCAATTTGTGACTAAGATCAATTAATTAGATTATGAGCACATGGGCTCAGTTAAATCTGAATTGAGGACTTATGGCCGATCTTGGGCTAAGTCTAATCAGGTTAAAATGTTTAACATTTATTTTGGGCTATTGAACCTTTGACTGGGCTTGGCCCTTTTAACAATGTCGAGCATTGATTTGGATTCTGACAGTATTTCTGTCTTTTATTGAATGCTGAGTATAGCTCTAAGCTTTATTAAAGAACAATTTATATTCTATCAACGCAACACATGGTGCGCTTGGTGCTTTGCACCAGTGAAAAAGCGCAGTGCGCTTCTGCCAAATTGCGCACACGTGAGGGACACGTGTTGCGCTTGGCGCTATGCGCCAGATGATGGGCGCATTGCGTCGGTTTATGAGCGCATTGTGCTATTAGTTTAGTGACGCACACGTGAGGAGCACGTGGTGTGCTGGGCGCTGAGCGCCAGTCCATGAGCGCAAAGCGCTATTCTAAGAGCGCAAAGCGCTATTCTAAGAGCGCAAAGCGCTAACTGTTAAGTGGCGCCTACGTGAGGGACACGTGTCGCACTTGGTGCTGAGCGCCAGTCAATGAGCGCAGTGCGCTATGTTTGGAGCGCTGAGACTCTTTGAAATTAAGAGCGCCAAGACTCTGCAGCGCTTTGCGCTAGATGTGGAGCGCTGAAGTTCTTCTTTAATGCAACTTAGATCAGTTTGCACCCTGAGAATTAAATTCTCTTTTTTATAAGAGACTTTGTCTCAAAGTTTTAAAAACAAAGTTCTTATTTTATAGGAGATGTTTCAATCTCCTATTTTGATGAAAAGCTTTTCCTTTATGAATCTGTGATCCTCAAGAGAATTGAATTATTCTCCCCCTTTTTATAATAAGATGTTTATGATCTCTGAAAGACAATTTGTCTTATAGATCTATGATCTGTGAGAAGAATTATGTTCTTTTTATGATGAGATCTTTTGATCTCTTTTTTTAAAAGACCTTGGTCTTGTAGATCTATGATCTTTTAAAGAAGTGAATTCTTCTTTTTAATTATGAGATGATTTCATCTCTCTATTCATCATCATTTTTTTTACCTTGAAGAAAGTTTTCTTCTTCTGAGAGCTTGCTCTTTGTCTTTGAATTTCTCAA
Source organism: Agapanthus africanus (assembly GCA_030015575.1). Lineage (NCBI taxonomy): Eukaryota > Viridiplantae > Streptophyta > Magnoliopsida > Asparagales > Amaryllidaceae > Agapanthus > Agapanthus africanus. Next base: position 17,781,202 of record JASDDO010000014.1, read on the forward strand.
AGTTTATGGGGAGGTTTCTCTGTATGAGACTTGAATTCTTGGGGCCTTTATATAGGGCGAGCTGATTTTTTCAATCAGTTAAGGAGATCTTTTCTGCAATTGATTTGGAGATTTTCCCACCGTTGGATCTTTGATCCAAAGGCTTCTGATTTACAGAAGGCAATCTTCTTGTTTTTAACAAGATTGGTAAATCTTTCCATACAGAATTTATTCTGTGTTTTGGTGATTTTTAATCACCATTGGATCACTGATCCAACGGTGCTCTGATTTACAGAGCACAATCTTGCTGTTTGGAAATATTTTGAGGAATCTTTCCTTAACAGAATTTAATTCTGATTGATTATTGGATCTCTGATATGACGGTGGGGAGCTTTTAGTTCCAGCGTTAGCGCACCCATACTTTGCACGTGGTGCACTGCTTAAGTGCGCTAGCGCATCCGTGCTTTGCACGTGGTGTGCTGCTTAGAGCGCAACGCACCTAGCGCTAGCGCATACGTGCTTTGCACGGGTGCGCTGCTTAGGGCGCAGCGCACTTGGCGCTAGCGCATACGTGCTTTGCACGTGGTGCGCTGCTTAGGGCGCAGCGCACTTGGCGCTGCTTCTGAAGCGTTGCTTCATTTAAAAATTTGAATTTTGAACAGAGCTTTGCTCTGATTGAGGGAAACAAATGCCCCCCTGCTGTTGCGCTCAAGTAGCCCACACGTGAGTGCAACAGTGGCAGCATCTGCGCCCTTGGATCAACTCAGAAGTTGAAACGGTGTCTCAGTGCCTATAAATAGGACCCTTGGCCCTTGAGATGATTTCTGTTCATCTTCTTTCTTCTGAGAATTTTAATTCTCTTGCAGAGCATAGCTATTTGTCTTAAGAACTTCTTTTAAAGACAGAACTCTGTCAAAACTTAGGTAAAGATTACATCTTTTAAATGATTATTTAAGAATCTAGGGTTTCACCCATTAACAGAGCTTTGCTCTTCATAGATCTTTGATCTAAAGGAAACCTTTTTAGGGTTTCATTAACAGAGTTTTGCTCTATTTAGATCATAGATCTTCAAGAAACTTTTGTAGGGTTTCTCAACAGAGCTTTGCTCTTGTTAGATCTTAGATCTTAAGAGATCCTTTTCAGGGTTTCTTAACCCATTGACAGAGTTTTGCTCTTTTCAAATCACATATATTTATTAATCTTTCATAAAGAACTCTTAAGAGTTTGTTCATGGATCTTAAAGATCATGGAATTTTATTCCATTTTTATTTTAAATTTTTCTGATGGTTATTCCATCATTTCTTCAGAGCAAGGCTCTTAGAATTCTCGGGGAATTTTCTATTTCCCTCATAATTGACTTTGACAGGTGTCGTTCCTGTCTGCAGAGCATTACTCTCGAGGAGTTTAACTTCTTGGCCCGAGGGACCTTTTTATTAAATGCGAAATCCTTTTTAGGATTTCTTTCTTAATTGCACAGAATTAAATTCGTTGGGTGATTTAATTAGCACTTATTTCCTCCTTGGGGATATCAAGAGTTGTTTAAATCCCGTGTCTGTTTCAGTAAGCTTTTTCTTAATCAGTTTGTCCACTAACTCCCACTGATTTTCCTTTTCAGACGTTATGGACGCGCATATGTATGATCTCGACGAGATTATTTCTTATGGAGACATTCGCGCACTCGGTCGTTCCCAAAACCGAGAATTCACAAATGCTCAGTGTGCTGAAATTATGGGTCACTTTGATGCATACAATGGTCGACTGCTTCCTCGTTGTTCCTCTCTCTTGAAGCTTATTGTGGGAGCGATCTGGGGAGCACTTCCTCTATTTTATGCCGGTATTCTGCTTAAGGCATTGGACGACGTTGAAGATAAGGTGCACTCGGTGTATCTGATGAGCTTAATCTCAAAGAAAAGGCGAGACGGCCTTGTTGATATCCTGCATCAAGCTTTTCAGCAGGCGGCGATACTCGCTGCCTATCGAAGGGTGGAGGACATCAGTGGGGATCCTGATGCTTGTGATCTTGAAAGGATGCACACGAAGATGGTCCGAGAGGCCCGAAAATTTTTGGACGGCATCACCTTTGAATTTCTAAATCCATGTCCTGGACTTGATGTCGTGCCTTTGTAAACATTTTAATTATGTTTTTGTTTACTATTTTCCTCAATGTATGAATTTTCTGAAGTATGAATAGCAAGATTTTCCATCTCCATGTGTTTATTTTATGCATTAAACCTTTTCGCACATGCATGAATGGGTATGCTTTGAACGTTTAACCGAATGCGAATCAAATGTTCTCCTAACTGTCGCTTTCTTCTCTTTTCTTTGTTGCCGGCATGTTATTTTAGTAAGCGTTGTCTGTAGATGATAGAGAGCATTCCATCTTGAACTCTTCGAGAGGTAGCGATGGCTTAAGAAGCAGGTTCAGATCTGCTGCCTAAGGCTTTTCAATTTTATGAGCTGTGAGGGTCTCATAAAGATTTTTCTCCCTACAAGTCGAGAGGATCTCGTAGGTGTATTTTCTCCTTAGGAATCGTGAGGATTCCTAAGTGTGTTTTTCTCTTGGGAGTCGTAAGGATCTCACAAGAGAGTTTTCTTCCTTACGAGTCGAGAAGACCCATAAGTGTTTGATGAGATTGACATTATCCGCATTTCACGGAGTCAGGAGTTGCTCTGGGCGTTTCCTACGGGGTCAGGATTGACATTAGCCGTGTTCCACGGGACCAGGATTTGCTCTGGATGCTTCCCACAGGGTCTGGATTGACATTAGCCGTGTTCCGCAAGGACCAGGATTTGCTCTGGATGCTTCCCACGGGGTAAGGACTGACATTGCTGTGTTTCGCAAGGACCAGGTTCCACTCTAGATGCTTCTCACGGGTCAGGATTGACATAGGCCGTGTTCCACTAGACCAGGATTTGCTCTGGATGCTTCCAACGGGGTCAGGACTGACATTGCCGTATTCCGCAAGGACCAGGTTCCGCTCTGGATGCTTCCCACGGGGTCAGGATTGATATAGGCCGTGTTCCACTAGACCAGGATTTGCTCTGGATGCTTCCCACGGGGTCAGAATTGACATAGGCCATGTTCCACTAGGACCAGGTTCCGCTCTAGACGCTTCTTTCGGGGTCAGGATTGACATAGCCGTGTTCCACTAGACCGGGATTTGCTCTGGATGCTTCCCACGGGGTCAGAATTGACATAGGCCGTGTTCCACAAGAACCAGGTTCCGCTCTGGACGCTTCCCACGGGTCAGGATTGACATATGCCGTGTTCCACTAGACCAGGATTTGCTCTGGACGCTTCCTACGGGGTCAGAATTGACATATGCCGTGTTCCACAAGGACCAGGTTCCGCTCTAGACGCTTCCTACGGGGTCAGGATTGACATAGGCCGTGTTCCACTAGACCGAGATTTGCTCTGGACGCTTCCCATGGGGTCAGAATTGACATAGGCCGTGTTCCGCAAGGACCAGGTTCCGCTCTGGACGCTTCCCACGGGTCAGGATTGACATAGGTCGTGTTCCACTAGACCAGGATTTGCTCTGGATACTTCCTACGGGGTCAGAACTGACATAAGTCGTGTTCCACTAGGACCAGGTTCCGCTCTGAATGCTTCCCACGGGGTCAGGATTGACATAGCCGTATTCCACTAGACCAGGATTTGCTCTGGGTGCTTCCTACGGGGTCAGAATTGACATAGGATGTGTTCCATTAGACCAGGAAGGGTTGACTTTATCCACATTTCATGGAGTCGGGGGTTGACTCTCGGTTGTTTGTGCACCGCCGAGTCATGGAACTGGGAGTTGCCGCAGTTCCGCTTTACTGATGTTGCGTCTGTGGTAGTGAGACGAATGTTGAGATGATCTCCAGGTTGTCTGTGAACCATCGAGACTTGGCTCTTTTTCGGATGGAGCCTAGGGGGTGTGATTCCTTCTTTGTTTGTGCCCCTGGATTGTATACAGGGATCGATGTGATCTCATATGTAGGGCAAAAAGTTTTATTTTATATATTTTTCTTTCCGCGATGCTCTATCATTTCAGCTTTATATCGCGAAAGTTCGATTGCCCAATCATTTCGGATATTTTTCGCGGTGCCTAATCATTTCGGCTATTTGTTTTATTACTCGCTGCTTTTTATTGCGAGTTGCCCAATCATTTTGGCTATTTTGTATGCATACATTTTTACTTGCTGAATTAGTTTGCAAGTTACCCTATCATTTCGGCTATTTCATATGCATTTGTGGCCTGCTGGCTTTTCGCTGCGAGTTTGGAATTTGATACCGATTTAGGCATCAGCATCGCTATAACTGGGATATTGCCAGGAGTGAATCATCATTTGCCTTTGTCGATGTCAAACAAAGGTGGCTTGGTAAACAGGGTTAGGATCTCGTCGACTAAGGCTTTTAACTTCATGAGCCGTAAGGGTCTCATGAAGGCATTTCTCCCTACGAGTCGTGAGGATCTTGTAGGTGCATTTTCTCCTTAGGAATCGTGAGAATTCCTAAGTGTATGGTCTCTTATAAGTCGTAAGGATTTTATAAGAGTGCTTTCTCCTTATAAGTCGAGAGGAGTTACAAGTGTTATCCACTGTGTGGACATATCCCTAGTCGCGGGTGGGACTATGTTAGGGAAAATGTTTATTCGTACCCGTGGATTGTATACAAGGGTCAATACTGAACCACTTGTAGGGAAAAATTGGAGATTGTGATGGCTTAAGAACAGGTTCAGATCCCTGTAGCTTAAGGCTTTTGAACCCTGTGAGCCGTGAGGGTCTCAAAGGGGAATTCTCCTTACGAGTCGTGAGGATCTCGTAAGTGTAATTTCTTCTTAGGAATCGTGGGGATCCCTAAGTGTGTTGCTCCCTTATGAGTCGTAAGGATCTCACGCAGGTGGTTTCTCCTTACAAGGTCGAGAGGGCCTTGCAAGTATCTTTTAACAAGATTGCGCCCTTTCGGGTTTTCACAAAACTCGCCGGTAGACCTGCTGTTTTTACTCACGGAGCCCTTTCGGGTTTTCATCCGTACCCATTTTGCTTATGGGCATACCATTTTTTCTCTTTTTATTATTTTTTTTATGTCAGCCTTGGGATACTGCGGTCCGTAGTAGTTTATCGATGTTTCGGTCAACAGCCAGTTTTAGGACATAGTGGTCCATCATTAGTTTAAGGACGTTTCGGTCCGTTGTTAGTTTTAGGACATTTCGGTCCGTCGTTAGTTTAAGGACGTTTTGGTCCATTTGCTGGCTACTACTTATAGAATTTGGGCTTAGGAAGATAGCGAGCGGACATAGGCGTCGTCATCTATCGTTGACCTAGGCCGTGACTCTTCAGGCGTAGTATTTTTTTAGGAAGCGACCGTTTATTGGCCTAAAAGGTCTTTCACCATGCATGTCCATGAGTAGATAGGCTCCACCCTGGTAAACTTTGTCTATGATATACGAGCCTTCATAGTTCGGCTCGAATTTCCCTCGCTTGGCATGATTGGGGATCATAGGTCTTTTGACCACTAGCACGAGTTCGCCTTGGCGGAATGTTCTCGGCCTAGTCAATCTTTCATATGAGCGCGTCATCTTCGCTTTATAAGCCTCCAGATTTTGTTGCGCCATGAGACAGGTTTCATCAAGGGAATCGAGCTCCTCAAGCCGAAGGTGAGCATTTTCTTCGTCTGTTAGCTCGTAGTGAACCGCCACTCGTAGAGAGGTTAACTCTATCTCGAGGGGGAGTACTGCTTCTGTGCCAAATACCAATGTATACAGCGTTGTGTTCGTGGCCGTTTTGAACGTAGTTCGATACGCCCAGAGAGCTTCATGCAGTCTCTCATGCCAGTCCCTCTTATTTCGAGACACCGTCTTTTTCACGATCTTCGTCAAAGTCTTGTTAAAAGCCCCAGCTAGACCGTTAGCTCGGGGATTATAGACCGATGAATATCTCCAGTCTATGTTATGTTGTTGTGCGAAGCGGCTGATTTTATGGCTTCTGTAGGTCGGCCGTTATCGGAGATAATCCGTCGCAGAGTGCCGAACCGATAGATGACATGTGTCTTGAAAAAAATGGAGAATATTCTTCGTCTTCACTTCCCTCAGCGGTACTGCTTCTGTCCATTTGGAGAAGTACTCAGTTGTCGCCAAAATGAATCGATGTCCTCTGGATGATGCTGGTTCGATGGGCCCGATTATATCAGTTCCCCACATTTCGAACGGCCAGCTAGCCACCGTTGGATGTAGCAGATTTAGATGCTGATGGATAAAGTCCCCATGAATTTGGCACGAGTGGCACTGCATCGCGTATTCGAGGCAGTCTTGGATCATCGTGGGCCAATAGTAGCCCATCCTTTTGATCTTCAGTTTCATTTTCGGCCTGGCTTGGTGAGAACCGCAGAATCCGTCATGGGTTTGTTGGATGACTCTCCTTGCTTCTTTAGGTCCCAGGCATCTCAGCCATAGGGAGTCGTGATCTTTTATACAGAGTATCATTGACAAAGGCGAAGGATAGAGCTCGTTTCATGAGCTGATGTCTTAAGGACGCATCTTCAGGTGTTCGACGGGATTTGAAGTAGTCTATAAAGACTTCTCTCTAATCCATAACCTTTTCCTGGTCTTTTATTTGTAGGGCCGTTTGCTCGGTCGCTCCCTTTTCTTCGGAAGACTCCGGAGATATTTCTGCCGGTGCAAGAACCCGACGGCTTTGCACAACAATCCTCACGTCATCGAGGTTCTCGTCGGCCAGATCTTTAGCGAGCTTGGCTAATGCATCCACCTTGCTGTTTTCCGAACGCGGTATGCTTTCCAGGGCATAGGCGGGGATTTGAGTCAGCAATTGTTGTACCCTTTCGTCGCACTTCACCAACTCAGGTTTGCACGTCTGATAGTCACCGTTTACTTCCCTAACGACCAGTTGGGAGTCTCCGTATATGAGGAGGTTTTCAATTCCCATGTCAACAGCGATCTCAAGACCTGCTATCAAAGCTTCGTATTCGGCTTCATTGTTCGTCCTCGGCTCTATTAAGGAGAAGGCAAAGCGCATTATCCCTCCTTGTGGAGTCACGAAGATGAGGCCTACTCCGGATTTGATTATGGGGATGCTTTGTTTGCCCTTCTTCATGGAAGATGCTCCATCGAAGTAAAGTTCTCATCGGGTATCATTCTCCCTTCTCTCCTCGTCGATCGTGTCAAACGCGTGCTCGTCAGGCAACTCGCAATTTATGGGTAAATCGGCAGGTATAGGATGCTCGGCAAGGAAGTCGGCGATGGCCTGACCGTTCACTGCCTTGAGAGGACGATAAGTTATCGAGAACTCCATCAAGAGCAGGGACCATTTAGCGAGCCGTCCCGTTAATATAGCCTTCGACATCAAATATTTGAGAGGATCCACCTTTGATATGAGATGGACCTCATGTGCCAACGCGTAGTGTCTGAGCTTCGTTATTGCGAAGATCAACGCTAGACAGTGTTTTTCTATGGGGGAGTAATTGTTTTCTTCCCCAGAAGAACTCGACTCAGATAGTAGAGAGCTCTTTCTTTCCCTTGGTCATTTTCTTGTGCCCATAATGCGCCTAGAGAACCCTCAAGGGCGGTTGTATACAGAATGAGAGGCTTTCTCTTGACCGGAGCGGTTAGCACCGGCGGGTTCTGCAAGTATTGCTTGATTTCGTCCAGTGCGCTTTGGCATTTGCGATCCTAAACGAACGGGGTTCCCTTCTTCATTAGGTGACTGTAAGGACGGCACTTGCCGGAAAGATTGGCTATGAATCGCCGGATATATGCGAGCTTTCCTTGGAGAGACCGCAGCTGCTTGAGAGTCCTTGGTGGAGGCATTTCCATGATCACCTTGATCTTCGACGGGTCTATCTCGATGCCCCAGTGTCGTACAATGAATCCCAGGAACATGCCTGAGGAAACTCCGAATGCGCATTTGAGAGGGTCCATCTTCAAGTTGTATTTCCGAAGGCGCTGAAACACGATTTTCAGATGCTCTAAATGAAAGGTTCCTAGGCACCCTATAGTGGTCTCACAAGGCATCAACCATGCTATTTTACAAAAATTATGGGTGCCGAGAAACCCTAATACGGATCGTCGGCTAGATGTATAGGCGAAAAGATAATCTAGTTAACTACTTAACTAAAAGTTAGATGCTACAACCTTTGTAGATCCGGATATCCACTTCCTTAGCTCCATGTGGTCGTCCTCTCGCTGTCCATCTCGAATCTCGGACTCTCGTGACGGCTTCATCGGAGAAGTGAGCGGAATAGGTCGTCGGCTTCGTGCCGAAGATGATCTACGTCGAGGTTGCACAAGTTCAAGCTCCAACTTCACCAAGTGGTAAGACTTGTGAAGAAAACACCCAAAACAACTTGGCAAGAGGTAGAGGGTGAAGAAATAGGAGGTGGGTTCACTTTAGAATTGGATTTCTCTCACTAGAACTCAAGTTGCCATTGATGGCATCAAGGTTTCTATCTTGAAGAAGAAGGTCAAGAAGAAGAAAGAATATGATAAGTATTGTGAAAAAGAAGAATAAAATCCAATACTTATCATGTTCTAACCTAGGTTAAGTGTAGAGAATAAACCATGGTCACTAGGATGGGTCAGGGTTAAGCATGAAGACAAAATGGTCTCTTTGGTCAAAGCTTCATGAAGCTTCAACAAGCTTCATGACAAAAACAAACCATTTTATTTTCATTTATCCAATGAAATAGATAAAGAAATGAATAAATAAATGATAAGGCAAAACCCTAATTATCATTTAACCATGGTTTAATTCTTCACACTTAACCAAATGATCAAGTATCATCAAACATGATACAAATATGTGCACAAAAGTATATCACATATACAACTTGCACATCAAGTGAGAAAATCCATATAAAGTGAACCAATACTAGTTAATGCAAAGTAATATATCAAATATATATAATTATACATTAAATCATTAAATCAACATTTGATTCAATGATCCGGTCATGTCGCACATAACCGACTAGTATTCAATGTATCGATTTATCGAATCAATGATTCGATAACTAGGTCATATCGAATATAACCAATCGAAACATTTATCGCGAGAATGAAATGCGGTATCACATACGCGCATTATTCTCGGTCCCGCACATATCTCATATGCGCTCCTATTTCGTTTCGCTTGAGCCAGGAAACCTCTGTGTAGGACTCTAAAGACCCGTCAATACGCCGGTAGCAGATGATGATCATATCAAGCACCCACAAGCCGCAAGCGGTCTGCTAAACGTAACGGCCATTCGGGTATTGAGCGATCAGAAGATCGACGAGCTAGCCCGCTCACACTCCTGTGAATCCAACCAGTAACACTTACCGTACAGTCCGGTCTGTTCGTCTGATACGTCGCATATCAAGTCTAGGGGTGGTAAACGTAAGACCCCAATAACCGATAAGTCGTGCCGATGTGAGGCTCATAATGGGTCGAGAAACTACTGGTAACACTTACCAGCAAATCTCTGATCAACCCTGGCCAGGGACTTCCCTGTTACGTCCAATCGAGCACAGCGCAACATCAACCCCCAATACCGGGAGAGACGAAACCCCTCCTATCGCTCATTGCCTCCATGTGACTCGGGACTGTACCCAAAGACCACCGTTTTGCACGCCCTCATGGACGTGGTAAGGTGGAGATCAAAGCACAGTGGGAATCACACAAGACTCTATGACGATCTCGGGTCTACAGACTAACCTGCACAAGTGTCACCTGAGAACTGCCATCTGACGTGAGGTATAATACCATCTGGGAGTTCTCGGCGATTCCGTCCAGTGTACCCAGTCTCCACTGAGCACCCGTATACCATCTCTAATATCAAACACCAATGGATATGGGATCATCCATCGCCCATCTCATGGGTCGAGAAGCGTATACGCTAGTCTACTCTGGTATATCGATGCCCCGTCTCGATACACCCACGACTAGGGACCTTGAAGGATGTACTTATGGACTACCATGTCCCCACTAGTATGATCTGCATCATAGTCCAGGTAGTCAAGTACACATCCTAAGGGCTTTACCAACATGTAACCATAAGACAGTTTAAAGAGACTAGTGTACATGTTAAGATAAAGAGTAACCAGATAGCATACTATCATATCGAGCAAGAAAGTCATCTCTATATATGTCCAAGCATCCAATATAACATACATCATCTGTACAATACTGGCCTCTAGGGCATACATACAACTAACAATCTCCCACTTGCACTAGGGCCAGCTGCTGTAGTATCGCATACCGAGCATCCCGAAGAGTATCTCAAACTGTATCTGGGGAATGGCCTTCGTGAGTGGATCAGCCGTGTTGTTCTTCGTGTCAATCCTCCTGACCTCGATCTCCCGGCGATCAACTATCTCCCGGATCAGGTGATACTGTTGGAGATAGTGCCCTCAGAGTCAATTATTACATCACAGGCACGTGATTGCAATGATTGAGGGAGGACCTATCCCGAGAGGACAGTCTTACTCGAGATGATAGTATGCTATCTGGTTTACCTTTATCATCGTGCACTGCTTTAGGTGACCTGACATGTCGCTATTGCACGTTGATAGAGCCCCTAGGATTCTTGCTTGACTGCCAGCAGTATGAGGGCGATCATATATGTGAGAGCTGGAGTCTATAAGCACATCCTTAAAAGGTCCCTAGTCGTAGAAGTTTCGAGACAGGGCATCGATTCTCCAGAGTAGACTATTGTATACAGTCGAGACCCCGACGAGGGGCGGTGGCCGGTCTCACAAGCCACTGGTGTCAGTTGGTTCACCTAAGATGTATACAGGTGCTCATTGGGTTATGAGTACACCGGACAGGACTCGCCGGGAACATGCTAGTTGGTCTTATACCTGACGTCAGATAGCAGTTCCCTGGTGACATGTGTACAGGTTAGTTCATCGACCTGGGGATCGTCATTTGTCTCGTGTGAGTTCCCACTGTACTTTGATTACTACCCTACCACGGCTCAAAGGAGTCGTGCAAATAGGTTTTAGTTGGGTACAGTCCCGAGCCACATGGAGGCAGTGAGCGGATCTTCAGGGGTTCGTCTCTCCCGGTATTGGGGGTGAGGTCGCGCTGTGTCTAGGAGAGCCATTACACAAAGACCTTGGCCAAGGCAGGAGATTTACTGGTAGGTATTCCAATAGTATCTCAGGGTGTTCTGGGCTACACTCCGACACGACTTGTACCGCTTTTGGGGGTCTGACTTTTACCAACCCCCTAGGCCCGCCATGCGATGCTCATAGACGAACGGACCGGACTGTACGGATATTGTCACTGACAGGCTCAGTAGGGTGTCAAGATGAGTTCGCTCATCGACGTACCTTTTAGTCAATAGCTGGTGGCCCGTCACGTATTGGCTTATACCTCTGACGTGCTAGTGGTTAAATCCACAACCATAGTATTGACGAGTCTTTAGAGTCCACCACACTTTCAGTTACTCAAGCTTTCGGGCGAAACGCTGTAGAGGCCGTATGGAGATATGGCAGGGTCCGATCGGATACGTGCGGTATTGCACGGATCAGGATCGGACGGTTTGTACTAGAGGCCGTATGGTTATATGGCAGCGTTCGATCAGATACGTGCGGTATTGCACGGATCAGGATCGGACGGATATTACTAACCGGCTTTGATTTAAGCCGGATCCTAGTATAGTACAGTGTAGATTTTGTCTCATTGCATTTGTATCCGGTAGGAATACAGATGCGGGTGTGTATGCACAGTATGGGGGTTTTCCTGTAATTTATTACGGGACCAGTTTTCTGGAGTTGCCAGTTTGCATTCCGTTCCGGCCGGTTTTCCTTTGTTCTTTCCCGGCCGGACTTTTCCGATGGAGGGGGTTATTTGCAAGTTTGAAAATAACACTTTGTGGAGGGTTTTCTTGCAAATGTATTAATTATGATAGCATCTTTTTGATACTATTCTCATCACTTGCTTTTTGTTGATAAGAAAAAATTTGAGGTTGATTTGAGTTTTGGTGATGATGATGTTTTGGATGTGGTCACCACTTGTGCTCCTACCATCACCTCCCTTCATGCTTCATATTCTTTCCTCCACCATTTTCTAAGGAGATAAGTTTTTTCATGGTTGAGAGAGAAGAAGATGAGAGGATCATTTGGAAGAGGGGAAATTTGTTCATCTCATTTCATACTAGAAAAATGCAAGCACCATTTTTTCTTATCTTGATTCCTCCATCATCTACAAATGGCAACAAACCCCAAATGAGACATAGGTTCTACACTACACATTCCACAGCAAATCTTGGACGCGTCGACTCGCCAGCTTCGCGCCCGAGTTGCCTCGGTATTGAGGTGGGAGCCCGTAAAAGATGCAGGCGATGTGGTGCCCTTCCGGTGAAGAGGCGACAACAAGGAGATGACGGACGAAGCATCCGCGGGAGATCGGAGTGGAGACGAAGACCGAAGGACTCGGATCATTCGGTATATCTCTTCCCCTTCTTATAGTTAGCTTAGACTTGTTAATGGTTCGATCCGGGTGTTTAGTGCGCGGTGGTGCCGGTTTGCTAAGTCCGCAAAAATTAAAGTTTATCACCGCTTCCGCATTTGGCCGTCGGATTGACGGCCGGGGCGCCGCCGTGCACTTACAGTGGTATCAGAGCCTCGCCATTAACTTCGTCTAGCTTTGTTTGATGTGTTTGCATTTCCGATCGACCAAAATTCCAAAAACCCGCGCTTTTCCTCACATCAGTTTTCTGTCGATTTTTTCCTTGCTCTAAAAATTTTTCAGGTTGTCTCAGAATGATGTGCAGGGAATTCTAAGACTACTGGAAAAATTCGACACAGTCAGTCCACCACGAGAGCGCGGAACCGCGGCCAAACCCCCCCTTGGGCCGCGGTTCCGCCGCACATTGGTGTCGTCACTGTATCATATTTTTCCAGTGGGCTTCTGGGCTTATTTTAGGGGTTTTGGGATATTAAATTTGGGCCCAGAATTTCTATGAGTGCTGCAGTATTGGTTTGGGGCCCACTTGTTAATTTTTGATCAATCGGAAAATTTTAAACACATTTTTCACAGTATTTACATTATATCTGCGACCGTGAATGTCACTTGATCGGTAAATCCAGTCTAACTGCTATAGCCTGGTTAGACGGATTTGCGAACGTGACTTTCACGTTGATGTTCTATGTTTATGCTGTGATGTTGCGGATCGGTCGTGGGGGATAGCCTGGTTGCAATGCTAGTACTGTTGTAGTTGTATTATGTACATTTGATATTGCGGGGCGAGCGTCCGACATGTGGACTGCCGTCACTGCCTGTTTGTATTATTCTTTTGGGGCACGACCTGGTTGCGGTCGATGTACCCGGTGTATGTATATTTTACTTTCTGTACTAGGATTACCCCGAGGAGGGGTGCACGAATAGCCGGGTTCTAGAGGGCAACGGGCCCGCATCTCATGGCATTGAGACGGAGGGGGCTTCACTCCAGGATTGGCGGGCTATTCGCCGCACTCGTAGGGGGTACAGGTTGACCCAGGAGGGGTGCCCAAGTTGCCGGATTCCATGGAGTGCCGGGTGGTCCATTCACGTCGCTGAAGGGGGCTGCCTCGCTTCAGGTCTTGGCGGGTGACTTGCCGCGCCCGTCGGGATCTAGGATTTCTTTGCACAGGCTATCCACACGACCAGGGGAACGTCGGGTTTCAGTAGTGGCTCTATGAAACCCGGGGATCCCAGATATCTGTATTGTTCTGTGATGCTGTACATTTCTGTGATGTTGCATTTCTTTTCACGCCTTGAGCGAAATATAATATATTGGTATATATATTAGTAGATGTTGTATATGTTTTAGATCCGCGCTAGTCCAGTCCCCGCTCTGCCGTTAGTTAGCTAACCTAACGGGTGATGACGGGACCCAGTGGCGAATGCAGATGGCATATACGTACGTCAGTATATTTTCGTTCTTTGTGGTGTGATCATTTGATGGGACTGCGTTGATTCGGATCAATGCAAGATAAACAAACCTATTCTGATGTTGTTGGAACACTTTTCAAAAAGCTGTTATTGCAAGGACGTTCACTTTTGTTTTGCATCGTGGTATTCATTTGGAATATCCTGCTCCTCAGTCGACGAGGCAAGGGCCGGTCGAGATCCCTTCACCGGGAGTGACCCCTTGGACAGAAGTTTGCGTCAGGGCATTAACTTCACTATAGCCGATTACTTTTGCTTTGCACCGTGGTATTCAGTTGGAATATCCTGCACCTCATTCTACGGGGAAAGAGCCGAGATCCCTTCACCGGGAGTGACCTCTTTAGCAATGGTTTTCGTCACTATATTTTCTAAAAAGCTATCCGTTCCTTCAACGATATCAAGTTCTATACGTTAAAGGTTTTCGCCAGAAACCATTCGTAGCCCTCCATCATTTCGGTTAAATATTCGGTAGTATTCAAGCTATGTATTTTGACCTCACGCCAAGGCATAGTGATTGGTAGCTGCCGGATATTTATCTGTAGCATAGATAGATGCGTTGGTTTGGGACAGTCGTACTACTATTTTGGCTTACGTCAAGGGTATGTACGGGTGGGTTCAAATTAACCTGGAAAATGATGGGTAGAACTTGACATGTGACTTATGATATTTTGACCTCACGCCAAGGTCATAAGAGCATGGGGCAGAAATCACATCGGGAGTTTCAAAAGAACTGAAACTTGCCAGATATGCGCATACCTTCTGGAGTGTGATACCGTGAGCGGATTCCGTCACGTTATCATACGATGATAGTTGGATCCCGATTCCCACTGATGAGTTAGTTTACTCCTCGGGTGACCCCGACTAATTCTTCTTTCAGGTTTGGAGGAGAATTTGAGGTACAGTGGGAGGTTTCCTGATTAGAAAAAGAGATAACCATTCTGATCTAGGATAGAGTGCACGCTGAGTGTTTCTTTTCTCTCTCTCTTTGGCAGCGACCATTGACCCGACCCTAGACTATGACTCAGTGACCAAGTTGACCGAACCTTACTTAACACTGGCTTTTGGATTGTCAGAGTTGCAGACCTCATTGCCACTACTACTTTCACCCTTTTCTCCGGGACACCCCGTATTACTATGAACATCCACTTCCATTGGACAAAACCATCGTATGGTTATATACGAACTCGAAGGAATTTATTCGAGGATGGTTTCCGGTTCTGGAGAAAAAGGATAGGACTATTCAGTTGTCTTTTCTTTTCACCTTCTCTCAGGCTGCGAGTACTCCTTGGTTTAGGAGTAGTACACCTATTACGCAAATTGGATAGTCTTCTTCCAAACCATAGGCTGGTGCCGACCGGTAGGGAATGAAGAAAACCAGTTAGCCTAAATGGTGTACAGAAGGTATTAAGTTCAGACAAAGCAAGGGATTAGTAAGTGGGCAAAGTAAATTGCGACTGCTATTCACGACCAAACCAAGTATTTCTTCGCCAATCCTAAATCACCTTTGTATTTCTTCAGGACACTCCGTATCACTACGAAGATCCCATTTTATTGGATAATCCATCGTATGGTTATATACGAACTCGAAAGGAACTTGTTCCAGTTCGGGGATGGATTCAAGTTCAGGAGAAATAGGAATAAGGTTTATTCAGGTGTCTTTTATCCTCACCTTATCTCGCATTGCGAGTGCTCCTAAGATTAGGACAGTACACCCATTATGCTTATTGGATAGTCTTCTTCCAAACCATAGGCTGGTGCCGAACGGTAGGGAAGGAAGAAAACCAATTGGCCTAAAGGGGTGTGCAGAAGGTAATGACTAAAAACATATGAAGGGATTTGGAGAGGTGGCAAAGAATTATACGGTTATAGTTGTGAATCTGGATAATGGTAGAGGCATTACTAGGAATACCAGGATACCCCATCGAAACATTTCAATGTTTCAGTTCAGCTGTGTACTGTTAAAAGAAAACTGATTTCCCGATTGGACACTTGCTCCAGGGTATGTATTTACCAGGTTTGATTCTCACATCTGTATGGTTTTACAGATGATGAGTGGGAGTAAGTTATTGGGAATAGGGTAATCATCCTCATTATATCGGGATTCGTTGTAATCGGTGATATTTGGGGAGATCATCTGGGTTGTTTGCCGGTCGGCAAATATTTGGTTTTGAATATCCGTTGTTGTGCACCAATTTCAAATTTATATATCTGTACGTCTATTTTTATAGAGTGAGATATACCTTTTGATATTATGTCGATGACATTTACCTATATCAGTGGATGGTTAGGTAAGGAGCATTGAACAGCGGTGTAAACCTTCTTAACCAAAAGTACAGTTTTCAACCTACGACACACAGTGAATGAGTCACTAGACTCAAGGGACTTATACAGAGTATTGTATGTTGTCCAGGGTCCATCAGGACAGAGGAGTTGGTCCTCATACTATATTCAGTTTACTTATGAATTCTCTAGTTTTTAGACAGGTGTTTCGTGGAAACACAGTGTCTGAATTTTGAGAAGTTATAGGTATTTGAATAAAGTAGAGAACCAGGTATTGCAAGTATCGGGATTCTTCAAAGTGATCGAAGATGTAGATACTTGTGTATGGTATTCAGTTGATAGTAATGATTAAGAGAACTTGCTTCTCTTTCGGGTTACTCATAATTGGAAGCATTCCTAAATTGAGTAACGCTGATCGGCCTCCTTCCATTTAGTTGACATGCACTGGAGACAGCTGCATGATTTGAATCTGGTTCAATTAAATCAGTGCCTCTGGTTCTATATTGGATATAGAACAGTTCATATCTTAACGAAGTTAAGGTACGGGGAGTTGTCCGGTTTATGCTTAAAACCAGACTCCGGATAACTCATAGGCACGTTTCTGTAATGGCTGTTTGTGGGTTGACCCAGGCTATGACGAGGGTTGACTTTCTGCCATCTGGAAGATCAATAGTGATATTGTTCTTCACTCGCCACAATTTTAAAAGAAATGGATTTTTTTTTCAGAAAACAGTAGTAGGAGTATGGTAGAACTGGAAGTAATTCCAGAACCGCAAACGATTACTGAAGATTTGATAAGGAACCTAAAGATTCAATCTGATTTGACATTCCATTGGCCACTCCGCAGATAAGGTGGGTAACTTCAGGCACCCGAGAGGTACTCAGGTAGCCTCAAGGACGGTGACAGGGAAGTTCTTGTTTACCCACACTTGCCATTGTTGTTGTTCCAGGCTGCGAGACCCGGCAGGAGGATGAGTATAGCGTCGTTCTAAACTAGCTTTGGAAGTGTACGCCTATATGACTCTGCCAGAGGGTTGTCGTAGTCAGTGGGAGCAGCGGAAGCATTGGTGGATATCAGGCTTATGTCTATTTATAGACTAAAGCAGATATAGCGGAGATAGATCATCTATTTCTGATGTGACAGTCATAGGTTTGACTTCATCAGAATAGGGGATGGATCTGTTGAGAAGGTAGTAGGGTGTGATGTCATGGTATTTGGATAACATACACAGAATAGGAAAAGAAACTCCTATACTACGATCGGTTATACTTTGGTCGTCACACAGTGGTTTCTCCACATGGGACTTGGACATTATATCAGACATTCTGGTAACTAGATCTATGGTTTTAGATCTAGATTTGGGTGGTTTCCTAATAAGGGTGCTTAGACAGCATTCTAAGAGTATTTAGAATGGACGACTCCTGGCACGGTAGTATACCTGCAGGGGATGGAGTCACCCTCTCTAAAGGTGTCTTACAGACTAAAGGGGAGAGGGATGTGCATGATTGACAGATCACTTGCTTAGGCAACTGAGTCAATCATGATGTGTCAAGTACCACACCAGATGTTGTTCTTGCAGTAGGTGCAATAAGTTGATATTGATCCAATCCTGGAGAAACAGTCGGAAGCAGTTTTAGAACATAAGTTGATGTTCTAAGGATATGATAACGACAGCCTCATTCGAGAGACAGTTATCATTCCAGGCTTCCAAGGTAACCTGGACGACAAGGAGGTTGTCAGAGTTATAGTTATCCTTCTAACGAGGGGCAGTATTTTGGACATATGGTCCAAGGCAATACTGAGGGTGGCATGGCGCAGGATACTGATTAAGTTCAGTTGACGATACAGTCTAAGAAGTTTGGATTTGGAGTTCATTTATGAGCTAGGTCCCATCAGACATCCAGAAATTCTAAGACAGGTATTGCTCATTTCGGGAGATGGCTTTCTCCGCAACTTGAGATATAGAGAGACATAGAAAGAAACATCAAGGCGGATCCACTCACTGAGGCTATTCCTCGAACGCAATAGTTTCGCAAACGAGCTTTGTGAGACTGACTAGTAGAGGAGTTGGGTGTTCGGTATCACACGGGCTGTGAGTATGCGACATCGCAATAATTAGCCTTGAGTGCAAGTGGGAGATTGTTGGAGATAGTGCCCTCAGAGTCAATTATTACATCACAGGCACGTGATTGCAATGATTGAGGGAGGACCTATCCCGGGAGGACAGTCTTACTCGAGATGATAGTATGCTATCTGGTTTACCTTTATCATCGTGCACTGCTTTAGGTGACCTGACATGTCGCTATTGCACGTTGATAGAGCCCCTAGGATTCTTGCTTGACTGCCAGCAGTATGAGGGCGATCATATAAGTAAGAGCTGGAGTCTATAAGCACATCCTTAAAAGGTCCCTAGTCGTAGGAGTTTCGAGACAGGGCATCGATTCTCCAGAGTAGACTAGTGTATACAGTCGAGACCCCGACGAGGGGCGGTGGCCGGTCTCACAAGCCACTGGTGTCAGTTGGTTCACCTAAGATGTATACAGATGCTCATTGGGTTATGAGTACACCGGACAGGACTCGCCGGGAACATGCTAGTTGGTCTTATACCTGACGTCAGATAGCAGTTCCCTGGTGACATGTGTACAGGTTAGTTCATCGACCTGGGGATCGTCATTTGTCTCGTATGAGTTCCCACTGTACTTTGATTACTACCCTACCACGGCTCAAAGGAGTCGTGCAAACAGGTTTTAGTTGGGTACAGTCCCGAGCCACATGGAGGCAGTGAGCGGATCTTCAGGGGTTCGTCTCTCCCGGTATTGGGGGTGAGGTCGCGCTGTGTCTAGGAGAGCCATTACACAAAGACCTTGGCCAAGGCAGGAGATTTACTGGTAGGTATTCCAGTAGTATCTCAGGGTGTTCTGGGCTACACTCCGACACGACTTGTACCGCTTTTGGGGGTCTGACTTTTACCAACCCCCTAGGCCCGCCATGCGATGCTCATAGACGAACGGACCGGACTGTACGGATATTGTCACTGACAGGCTCAGTAGGGTGTCAGGATGAGTTCGCACATCGACGTCCCTTTTAGTCAATAGTTGGTGGCCCGTCACGTATTGGCTTATACCTCTGACGTGCTAGTGGTTAAATCCACAACCATAGTATTGACGAGTCTTTAGAGTCCACCACATTTTCAGTTACTCAAGCTTTCGGGCGAAACGCTGTAGAGGCCGTATGGAGATATGGCAGGGTCCGATCGGATACGTGCGGTATTGCACGGATCAGGATCAGACGGTTTGTACTAGAGGCCGTATGGTTATATGGCAGCGTTCGATCAGATACGTGCGGTATTGCACGGATCAGGATCGGACGGATATTACTAATCGGCTTTGGTTTAAGCCGGATCCTAGTATAGTACAGTGTAGATTTTGTCTCATTGCATTTGTATCCGGTCGGAATACAGATGCGGGTGTGTATGCACAGTATGGGGGTTTTCCTGTAATTTATTACGGGACCAGTTTTCTGGAGTTGCCAGTTTGCATTCCGTTCCGGCCGGTTTTCCTTTGTTCTTTCCCGGCCGGACTTTTCCGATGGAGGGGGTTATTTGCAAGTTTGCAAATAACACTTTGTTGAGGGTTTTCTTGCAAATGTATTAATTATGATAGCATCTTTTTGATACCATTCTCATCAC
The DNA here is from genome assembly GCA_030015575.1 of Agapanthus africanus. Classification (NCBI taxonomy): domain Eukaryota; kingdom Viridiplantae; phylum Streptophyta; class Magnoliopsida; order Asparagales; family Amaryllidaceae; genus Agapanthus; species Agapanthus africanus. Next base: position 17,801,064 of record JASDDO010000014.1, read on the forward strand.
TTGCTTTTTGTTGATAAGAAAGGATTTGAGGTTGATTTGAGTTTTGGTGATGATGATGTTTTGGATGTGGTCACCACTTGTGCTCCTACCATCACCTCCATTCATGCTTCATATTCTTTCCTCCACCATTTTCTAAGGAGATAAGTTTTTTCATGGTTGAGAGAGAAGAAGATGAGAGGATCATTTGGAAGAGGGAAAATTTGTTCATCTCATTTCATACTAGAAAAATGCAAGCACCATTTTTTCTTATCTTGATTCCTCCATCATCTACAAATGGCAACAAACCCCAAATGAGACATAGGTTCTACACTACACATTCTACAGCAAATCTTGGACGCGTCGACTCGCCAGCTTCGCGCCCGAGTTGCCTCGGTATTGAAGTGGGAGCCCGTAAAAGATGCAGGCGATGTGGTGCCCTTCCGGTGAAGAGGCGACAACAAGGAGATAACGGACGAAGCATCTGCGGGAGATCGGAGTGGAGACGAAGACCGAAGGACTCGGATCATTCGGTATATCTCTTCCCCTTCTTATAGTTAGCTTAGACTTGTTAATGGTTCGATCCGGGTGTTTAGTGCGTGGTGGTGCCGGTTTGCTAAGTCCGCAAAAATTAAAGTTTATCACCGCTTCCGCATTTGGCCGTCGGATTGACAGCCGGGCCGCCGCCGTGCACTTACAGATACCGCCTCAGAATATGCCTGGATCGCTGATGGGACCTGGGTTCCTTGGCCAAAGTCACCGCTCCATTGTTATCGCAATACAAAGGTATTGGATGCTCAATGGATGGAACCACTCCAAGTTCAGTAATGAACTTCTTGATCCAGACAGCCTCTTTGGCAGCATCGTTGGCAGCGATGTATTCAGCCTCCATCGTCGAGTCTACCACGGTTTCCTGCTTGGAACTCTTCCAGCTAACCGCCCCTCCGTAAAGGGTAAAGACAAAACCTGACTGCGACTTAGAGTCGTCCTTATCACTCTGGAAGCTCGAATCGGTAAAGGACTCAACTTGGAGCTCTCCGTTACCATACACCAAGAACATATCTCTAGTCCTTCGCAAGTACTTGAGAATGCTCTTCACAGCTGTCCAGTGACTCTCTCCAGGATCAGCTTGATACCTGCTCACTATACTTAGTGAGTATGCTACATCGGGTCTGGTACATAGCATCGCATACATGATAGAGCCTACTGCCGAAGCATAGGGTATCCCTTGCATACGAGCTCTCTCCAAATCAGTCTTGGGAGACATCTCTTTGGAGAGAGTGACTCCAGAGATCGTGGGCAAGTTCCCACGCTTGGACTCTTCCATACTAAACCTCTTTAGTATGGTGTCAATGTACCTGGATTGGGACAATCCCAAAATCCGTTTGGATCTATCTCTATAGATCATAATTCCCAATATGCAGGAGGCATCACCAAGATCTTTCATTGAGAATCTTTGTGATAAGAAGAGCTTGACCGATTGCAGCATAGGAATATCATTTCCTATCAAGAGTATGTCGTCCACGTACAATACGAGGAAGACAACCTTACTCTCTGCCACCTTCTTGTAGATACAAGGTTCATCTGGCTTTTTGACGAAATCAAACTCTTTGATAACGACGTCAAAGCAGATGTTCCAACTCCGCGATGCTTTCTTTAATCCATAAATGGATTTAAGCAGCTTGCACACCTTCCCGCTGCTCCCACTGTCTACGAAGCCCTCTGGCTGAGTCATGTACACGCACTCTTCTAAATCACCGTTTAGAAAGGCGGTCTTAACATCCATTTGCCAGATTTCGTAATCATGATATGCAGCGATGGCAAGCATGATCCGGATGGATTTAAGCATAGCCACTGGAGAAAAGGTTTCGTCATAGTCCACACCTGGTCTTTGGCGAAAACCTTTTGCTACAAGTCTAGCTTTGAAAGTCTCCACTTTCCCATCTACACCAAGTTTCTTCTTGAAGATCCACTTGCTCCCAATGGGTTTTACCCCTTCAGGAGCAACGTCCAAAGTCCATACTTTGTTGGTGTACATGGATTCCATCTCGGACCGCATAGCATCCAGCCATTTCACTGAGTCCCCACTCGTGATGGCCTGCTCGAAGCTAGTTGGGTCATCATCCTCCATGATGCAATCGTCACTACCACCATTAATGAGAAAACCGTAGTATCTCTCAGGTGGACGAGGAACCCTACTAGATCGGCGGAGAGGCTGGGGTTCGTCGGGTACTACCGAATCTTCTGGTTCCACTAAATCTTCAGTTATAGTTTGTGTTTCTAGAACTTCTTCCAGTTCTACCTCAGAGCCACTAATCTCTTTTGCAAGAAATTCCTTTTCTAAAAAGGTGGCATGTTGAGCAACAAACACCTTTTGTTGTTCACTGTGGTAGAATAGATATCCATACGAATTGCTTGGATATCCTACAAACTTACAAAAAACTGATCGTGCCTCGAGTTTGTCCGGGTTTTGTTTTTTAACATAAGCCGGACAACCCCATATCTTAACTCTTTTAAGAGATGGTCTCTTTCCATTCCATATCTCATATGGAGTGGCAGGCACAGATTTAGTTGGAACTCTATTCAATAGGTATATGGCTGTCTCCAGTGCATATCCCCAGAAGGAAATAGGTAACTCAGCTGTGCTCATCATAGAGCTCACCATATCTAATAGGGTGCGGTTCCTCCGTTCTGATACACCGTTGTGCTGTGGTGTATATGGAGGAGTCAGCTGAGAGAGAATCCCATTCTCTTTTAGGAAGTCCAGGAATTCATTGCTTAAGTATTCACCTCCTCGATCAGATCAAAGGATTTTAATACTTTTTCCGGTTTGGTTTTCGACTTCTTGTTTATATTCTCTAAATTTCTCAAAAGCTTCAGACTTGTGTCTTATCAAGTACACATGTCCGTATCTTGAGAGATCGTCAGTGAATGTAATGAAGTACGAAGAACCATCCCTGGCATGTGTAGACATGGGACCGCATACATCACTATGTATCAGTCCCAAGAGTTCGGTAACTCTTTCTCCGTGTCCCGTAAACGGAGTTTTGGTCATCTTGCCTTTGAGACATGACTGGCAAGCGTCATAAGATGAAAATTCAAATGGATTTAAATATCCATCTTTATGCAACTTAGCTAGTCGTGTCGCATTGATGTGACCTAGTCTACAATGCCACAAGAAGAATTCGTTCATTTCAGAACTCTTCCTCTTGTGTGTGTTTGTTATACTCAGAACTGTTGATTGATTAAGAACATAAATGCCATTGCACAACGTGCCTGATCCAACCAACTTTTGGTTACGGAAAATGTTCATAACATTGTCCTGCAATACAAAATTATATCCCTCTTTAGTCAACAAAGAAACTGATATAATGTTGCATATCAGGTTCGGCATGTAATAGCATTCGTTCAGAACCAATGTATTACCAGTTGGTAATTCAAGGTGATATTCCCCGACAGTCTTAGCTGCAACAATTGCACCATTTCCAACTCTAATGTCTTTATCACCTTCTCCAAGTTCTCTACCTTTCCTTAGCCCATGTAACTGATTACATATATGGGATCCTGACCCGGTATTTAATACCCAGGACGTAGAGCAAATGGAGAGACAGTTCTCTGTAACGAACACACCCGAAGAAAATGCATCATCATGTACTTTCTTCATTCGGGTGGCATGGGAATCCTGGTATTCCCCTATATCCTGTTCATTCCTATAACTCTTATAAGAAAGAACGGAACCAACGTTCCCCAGCACAGTATAACATGCGGGTTCGGTCAATACATCCATATTATTATCTTGATTAAGGCATGAAATGGTCGCTACCTGGAGAGAGAGAGAAGAAAACACTTTAGCGTATGCTCGTGCAAGATCAGATTGGTTATTATCTTATCTAATCAGGATGGCTCCCACTGCTTTTTATCAAATCTTCCTTCAAACCCTAAAAGGAAAAACTAGCCGGGATTAATTACACACTACAAGTTCGCCAATCTTTCAGCCAGGCCAGTGTCGGTACTTTGAGGGAGGTCCCCCGTGCTTTCGCACGAACCTAATTAATGTAAACCTCATTTTCCCAGAGGCGTAACCTCGTTAACACCTTTCTAGACACCTACTTAATCGGCTAATTGTAATGTGTAAAACTCTCTCAGGAGTAACTCTTACTCGCAGTGGGTATCGGGATCCAACTATCTCATAGAAGGTATGCAATCTCATTGCAAATTTCAACACTTGAAATTCCCGATAATGTTTTTACCCCTAGCAACTTATGACCTTGGCTAAGGTCAACAAATCATAAGCGCTAGTCAAGTTCAACCCGTCATTTCCTGATTGAATAAAACCCACCCGTACGACCCTTGGCTAAGGTCAACAAAGTCGCACGACTACCCTAACTCAATCACATCTCATGTTTTAGCAGATAAATACTAATTAGCTACCGTACACCACGCCTTGGCTAAGGTCAACAAACGCAGCACGAATACTAACTAGTCTCTATCTGAAATGACGGAGGGCTACGACAGGTTTTTCTGAAAACCTATTGCGTAATGAACTTGATATCGTTGTAGAATCAAATGAAGTTTAGAAATGGAGTGATTTTGAGGCTTTTCTAGTTTTGCTAAAGGGGTCACTCCCGGTGAAGGGATCGTCGGCCCTTTCCTCGTCGAATGAGGTGCGGGATATATCATATATATCGCTGTGCAAAGCAGAAACTATAGAAGCAATCAAAAGTCAAACCGAGTGTGTAGCATCTGCCAGTTATTGCTAAAGGAGTCACTCCCGGTGAAGGGATCTCGGTCCTTTCCTCATCGAATAAGGTGCAGGGTATATCATATATACCGCTATGCAAAGCAAGAACTGTAGCTACCTGTTTTATTTAAAAATTTGATTCTATAACATCTTAGGTTTCTTTTCTTTCATTAATCACATTAATGAAGTCCCATCATTTAAATACCTAAACATCACAGATAGATATGACGTACACTTATGCCATCCGCATTCGCCTCGATGTCCCCTCGTGCACCGTTAGGTTAGGTAACTAACGACAGAGCAGGGCAGGGCTAGCGCGGGTGTAAAACATAAGTAACGTCTATATAATATATCATATATACTATATACTATATCCATCATAGAATCACATCACAGAAATCGCAGCAGAAGAAACATATGAAATATTGGATATACTAGGACGTCCGTGTTTTCAATACGAGCCAGTATAAAACACGGATTCCACGGTCGTGATGAATAGCCAATCCCACACCCCTAGACCCCTACGAGAGCGGCAAGCAACCCTGCTAATTCTACGGTTAGGAGACCCGGACTCGACTCCTCGAGTTGGTCTCCCACTGGACCCCAGAACCCGGTTACTTATGCTCCCCTCTTTGGGTCTATCCTAATGCGGAAAAGTAAATAATATACAAAAGGTGACAACTTCCGCTACCTGGAAGTGCCCCAAATAAAAGAATATTACATACAAGTTTTTACATGAATGAAAATGAAAAACACTCATCTCACATAAAAACTCCCGGCTATTCGAACACGATGATCCAATATAACATATCCAGCAACACAAAACATCACATGTCATCAACGTAAGTAAATATGCGCATCCCAATTGTCGTTGACATATAGCAACGAAACCGGCGATATCACATATTACACTTACGGTCACAGAAAAGAAAGTGTAAAACTACAACAATTGGAATCCGCAACTTCTTTAGACATCGCATGCCTAATCAAATGAAATACTTAGACATCACATGCCTAACAGATATAAATCCCGCATTTTAGTCTCATTATCGAAAACTCTTTTCAATATCATGTGGGACTAAACTGCTAGATTTATAACATTCATTCAGTTATCTTATAACTGTTTGTGAATTCCAATTATTGTATCACATTCCAGAAAAACAGAAAATGTTAAACTTTCCGATCGAACAGTCGAATACCCAAGTTTTCCCGATACAGCTCAACACATGAAATAAGTCTAACAACATTCAGTTCGTGCCTCAGTACCAACGGTCCAGCCGTAGAAGGGTCAAGCCAACGCCTCACATGTGGCACGCCGTACTGCCCCAAATCCGAAGGTTCAAAGGGCAGTTCAAGACGGTCACATAATCGAGTTAAGGTTTGTTGTCTTCTAGAGGGTCCATCGCGTTACTTGCACTACTTAGAACGTCGTTAAACTACGGAAAAATCCAACACTTGGAAATTTCCCGACAGGGGAAAAGTTGGGTATTTATATCCGGTCGAACTTTTTAACATATTCTAAAATTTATCCGGAAAGCCACATAGACAAAATCTGATACTCCGATCGAAACACCGAATCCCCAAAACAATTCCAGAAAATTCAACTCTTGAATAAATATTAAAAATTCCCAGAAAATCCAGCATAATCAAATAGGAGTTACTGTGCAAACAGGGGATGATGATGTCATCCTTTGGCCGCGGAACCGCCGCAGAAGCCAGGCTTCTGCCGCGGTTCCACCGCACTATGAACAGTTCATTGGAAAATTTTTACACCGTAATTCTTAGATTTCCCTGCTGAATTTTTTAAGCATTTTTAATGTGGAAAAATCCCAGATTTTAGAAAACGTCCAGAGAGCATGTTTGGTTCAGGGTTTCGGGTTCGTTCGGACTTCAAACGTCGTCTAGACTTCGCCTAAGGCTCTAGCTAGGCTCTGATACCAGTGAAAGGTTCCTAGGCACCCTATAGTGGTCTCACAAGGCATAAACCATGCCATTTTACAAAAATTATGGGTGCCGATAAACCCTAATACGGATCGTCGGCTAGATGATCCGGATATCCACTTCCTTAGCTCCACGTGGTCGTCCTCTCGCTGTCCATCTCGAATCTCGGACTCTCACGACGGCTTCATCGGAGAAGTGAGCGGAATAGGTCGTCGGCTTCGTGCCGAAGATGATCTACGTCGAGATTGCACAAGTTCAAGCTCCAACTTCACCAAGTGGTGAGACTTGTGAAGAAAACACCCAAAACAACTTAGCAAGAGGTAGAGGGTGAAGAAATAGGAGGTGGGTTCACTTTAGAATTGGATTTCTCTCACTAGAACTCAAGTTGCCATTGATGGCATCAAGGTTTCTATCTTGAAGAAGAAGGTCAAGAAGAAGAAAGAATATGATAAGTATTGTGAAAAAGAATAATAAAATCCAATACTTATCATGTTCTAACCTAGGTTAAGTGTAGAGAATAAACCATGGTCACTAGGATGGGTCAGGGTTAAGCATGAAGACAAAATGGTCTCTTTGGTCAAAGCTTCATGAAGCTTCAACAAGCTTCATGACAAAAACAAACCATTTTATTTTCATTTATCCAATGAAATAAATAAAGAAATGAATAAATAAATGATAAGGCAAAACCCTAATTATCATTTAACCATGGTTTAATTCTTCACACTTAACCAAATGATCAAGTATCATCAAACATGATACAAATATGTGCACAAAAGTATATCACATATACAACTTGCACATCAAGTGAGAAAATCCATATAAAGTGAACCAATACTAGTTAATGCAAAGTAATATATCAAATATATATAATTATACATTAAATCATTAAATCAACATTTGATTCAATGATCCGGTCATGTCGCACATAACCGACTAGTATTCAATGTATCGATTTATCGAATCAATGATTCGATAACTAAGTCATATCGAATATAACCAATCGAAACATTTATCGCGAGAATGAAATGCGGTATCACATACGCGCATTATTCTCGGTCCCGCACATATCTCATATGCGCTCCTATTTCGTTTCGCTTGAGCCAGGAAACCTCTGTGTAGGACTCTAAAGACCCGTCAATACGCCGGTAGCAGATGATGATCATATCAAGCACCCACAAGCCGCAAGCGGTCTGCTAAACGTAACGGCCATCCGGGTATTGAGCGATCAGAAGATCGACGAGCTAGCCCGCTCACACTCCTGTGAATCCAACCAGTAACACTTACCGTACAGTCCGGTCTGTTCGTCTGATACGTCGCATATCAAGTCTAGGGGTGGTAAACGTCAGACCCCAATAACCGATAAGTCGTGCCGATGTGAGGCTCATAACGGGTCGAGAAACTACTGGTAACACTTACCAACAAATCTTTGATCAGCCCTGGCCAGGGACTTCCCTGTTACGGCCAATCGAGCACAGCGCAACATCAATCCCCAATACCGGGAGAGACGAAACCCCTCCTATCGCTCATTGCCTCCATGTGACTCGGGACTGTACCCAAAGACCACCGTTTTGCACGCCCTCATGGACGTGGTAAGGTGGAGATCAAAGCACAGTGGGAATCACACAAGACTCTATGACGATCTCGGGTCTACAGACTAACCTGCATAAGTGTCACCTGAGAACTGCCATCTGACGTGAGGTATAATACCATCTGGGAGTTCTCGGCGAGTCCGTCCAGTGTACCCAGTCTCCACTGAGCACCCGTATACCATCTCTGATGTCAAACACCAATGGATATGGGATCATCCATCGCCCATCTCATGGGTCGAGAAGCGTATACGCTAGTCTACTCTGGTATATCGATGCCCCGTCTCGATACACCCACGACTAGGGACCTTGAAGGATGTACTTATGGACTACCATGTCCCCACTAGTATGATCTGCATCATAGTCCAGGTAGTCAAGTACACATCCTAAGGGCTTTACCAACATGTAACCATAAGACAGTTTAAAGAGACTAGTGTACATGTTAAGATAAAGAGTAACCAGATAGCATACTATCATATCGAGCAAGAAAGTCATCTCTATATATGTCCAAGCATCCAATATAATATACATCATCTGTACAATACTGGCCTCTAGGGCATACATACAACTAACACTAAATGTTCCTCGTATGATTTGCTTTTAACTACGAGATCGTCGATATAGCATTCGACGATTTCATGTATGAGGTCATCGAAAATCTTCGTCATGGCCCTCTGATAGGTGGCGCCTGCGTTCTTTAGACCGAAAGGCATCACCTTGTAGCAGAATATGCCCAAAGTGGTCTGGAAAGCGGTATGTTTCTGATCCTCGGGATGCATCTTTATCTGATTGTATCCCGATGAGCCGTCCATGAAGGAGAAAACTTCATGGGTGGACGTATTATCTATCATCAGCTCAGTGACCGGTACTGGAAATTCGTCCTTCGGCCAAGCTTTGTTGAGATCCTGGAAATCTACGCATATGCGCACCATCCCATTTTTCTTCATCATTGGGACGATGTTGGCAATCCAATCAGGGTATTTAACTTCTTGGATGAAGCCGGAGTCGATTAGCTTCTTGACCTCGGCGTTGATGCTCATCTAAAGCTCAAGTCTCATTCTTCTTGGTGCTTGTTTGACTGGATTGATGTCCGGAGATATCGCCAATTTGTGTACAGCAATATCTGGATCTAGTCCTAGCATCTCAGAATAGTTCCACGCGAAACAGTCTTTAAACTGTATGAGCACGTATTTTAGCGTAGCCACTTTTTCTTCAAACAACAGCTCACTGACGAACGTCGGCCGTGGGTCACTTTCCGTCCCCAAGTCGATTTTTCTGAGGTTATCTGCAGTAGTATGTATCCCATCTTCCATCTCTTTTGGCGCTGGTGAAAACTCTGAGATCACCTCGTCATCATCATTTTCGAGGCACCAGGGGAGGTCATCCATATTCTCGGGTTCTTCTTCTGACAGCGTTATCACATGACAGGTACGTGATCGCTTCCAAGACCGATGTTGATCTGGTTCTTCTCTCGTGGCTTTGGGTTCATGCTTCTGCGACGGAGTTACCCTCCAACTGCTGGATAAAGCGAACTTGCCTTGCTGATACTAGTCTTCTGCCCGGTCTTTGAATGTGAAGCAGTCTTCAAGAGGATATCCTATTGCTCGGAGATGGAGCAATAATCCGGGTGAGAGACCTCGCCTGCTTGCTCGTGGTGCTTGGACTCCGGGAGGGTAATCATTTGATCTTTTATGGCAAGATCAAGTATCTTCCTTGTCTTGTCTTGGAAAAAAGAGTATGCTCGACCCATCTTCTTTATAAGAGACGAATCCTGGTTGCTCGATTCTAGATCGGGAGGCTTCTCGGGCCCGCTTTGCCGCTATCGAATTCTTTTTCCGTTCTTGGGTTTATTTCTGCCTCTACGTTGGGCCTTTTGTATGACGGGCTGGCGACGAAGGGCATCATCACTTTCTGCGGCCTGCTGAAGGAGGCGTTGCGTTCTGGCTTTCTCGTAGATGGCCATTTCTCTATTATGATCGTCTCGAACCTTTTGACCCGTTTCCCTTATAAGCTTATCCATTTGTTTTTCGAACGACGGGCTTGGTATTTTCACGACGGGAGATTGTTTTTATTCAGGGTTAGCATCTTCCCACAGAGCATCTCCTTTTTCATCGAAGTTATGTATGACGCAGCAGCCGCGGCATCGTTCCCTTTTCTGGGATTGAACATATCCAAGCCCGATCGTTTCCATTCTCCCATTGAGCAACTTTCGTTGAGTTCCGGGGACATTCTAGATCCTGTTGTAGAAATGAGCTTTTCGAGCAGTCTGTTTGAAGGGTACTGTTCTCCGTTGAAGGACGCGACCGGGACGTTGGGAAGTCCGGCCTGAGTTTCGAAGGCAGATGCTATTTGGTGCTATCCGTCCACCTCTCCGAAGATGCCAAGTTGATTTATGATACCATGTATTGAAGGTTTATACGGATGCGGCCGTTGTAGCAGACTTCGTCAGATTCCCCCTCGTTTGAGGGGGTTTTGATTGTGGGGACGCTCTTCCCTACAGGCGCAAACCCCCTGCAGTTAATTACGCTTCCGCATCGCGCTAACCACTTTCTCCTTCTCCAAATGGTCATTTCGTGTCGTGTGTGTTTGTTTTATTTTTGGTTGCCCGTGGATTGTATACGGAGACTCATTTATGTTGTCGCCCATAGGGCGTGGATTAGTCTGAATCCGTATCTTCTTAGATTTGGGTTTGGGGTTGGGTTTAAGGATGCGTTAGTCTCATTTGAGACTAAGATCAACTTAAACATTTGTTAAGGATACGTTAGTCTAATTTTAGACTAAGATCAACTTAACGGGATCATTTGGATCCAACTAAAGAGCATTTGGGCTCTATTGTTTTAGTTTAGGGACATTGCGGTCCAAGGTTAAGGACATCATAGTCCGTGGGTTTAAGGACCCCACAGTACGAGGTTAAGGACATCATAGTCCATGGGTTTAAGGACCCCACAGTCCGAGGTTAAGGACATCATAGTCCAAGGGTTTAAGGACCCCACAGTCCGTGGAGAGTTTGGTTGTCGGGACCCGTCACCTCTCTGAAGACGTTGAAGGATTACAACGACAAATATCAGAGGAGTGAAGAGATGTACCCTTAAACCAATATTGATTGGGATCTATAGTCCAATCTGGGACTAAGATCAACGATTTATGAGCATATGGGCTCGATTAATCTAAGTTAAGGTTCTGTGACCATTCTGGGCTCGGCCCATTTAAATAAAATGTTAAACATTTAACAATGCTAAGCATTGGTTTGAGTTCTGATAATATTTTTGTCTTTTACTGAATACTGAGCATTCATCATAGCTCTGAGCTTTATTTATAGAACAATTTATGTTCTTTAAGCGCACACGTGAGGAGCATGTAGCGCGCTTGGTGCTGAGCGCCATTCAATAAGCGCATTGCGCTTCTGGTGAAGTAGCGCACACGTAAGGAGCACGTGGCGCGCTTGGCACAGTGCCCCAGACAATGAGTGCAGTGTGCTTCTTGTGAAGTAGCGCACACGTGAGGAGCACGTGGGGCACTTGGCGCTGAGCGCCAGATAATGAACGCAGTGCGCTTCTTGTGAAATTTGGAGCGCTAAGGCTCTGCAACGCTATGTGTTAGTTTTGGAGCGCTGAAGCGCTTCTTTTGATTGGAGCGCTAGGGCTCTTTTTAGGCAGCTTTGCGCCCTGAGAATTAAACCCCCATTCTTATAAGAGACTTTGTCTCATGGATCTAAGAACAAAGTTCTCATTTTTTATAGGAGATATTTCAATCTCTTATATTTTTTTATGAAAGGCTCTGCATTTATGGATCTATGATCTCAAGAGAATTGAATTATTCTCCCCTCCTTTTATAATGAGATATTATAATCTCTTTTGTGAAAGACAATTTGTCTTATAGATCTATGATCTGAAGAAGATTAAGTTCTTCCATTTATTTTTATGATGAGATACTTTGATCTCTTTGTGAAAGACCTTGGTCTTATAGATCTATGATCTGAGGAAAAGAAGTAAATTCTTCTTTTTATATAAGACGATTTCGTCTTTCTATTCTTTTTACCTTAAAGAAAATCTTCTTCTTCTGAGAGGTTGCTCTTTGTCTTTGAATTTCTTAAATTTTTTTTGGGGGGGTCCCTCTATTTTTCTCCCTTTTTTGTTCCTTTTCCTTTTTTTTTGAAAAGAAGGATTGTTGGTCGTTGGGACCCACCACCTCTCCGACGATACTGAGAGATTACAGCGCCATATATCGAAGGTGTGGAGGGATATACTCTTTGAACCATGTCCCAATCATTAGGGGGAAAGAACAGGCTGGAGCTTAAGCTTCTCGCTGCTGAAAAAGGCTTCTTTACGTTCGCGTACGTGCGTCGCACGTGTTGGGCACACGTGCGTCGCACGTGTTGGACGCACATGTTTGCACGTAGCGCACATGGAGCTTGCGCATATGCGCATTATGGGGGGAGCAAGCTCCTTTGGAGAAATAATCTCCTTTGAGTATTATGGAATACTCCCACGTACGTTGCACGTGTTTGGCTCACGTGCGTTGCACGTGGCGCGCATGTGGCTGACGCACGTGCATTTCACATGGCGCACATGGCGCTTGCGCATATGCGCATTATGGGGGGAGCAAGCTCCTATGGAGAAATAATCTCCTTTGAGTATTATGGAATACTCTCATGTGCGTTGCACGTGTTTGGCTCACGTGTGTTGCACGTGGCGTGTATGTGGCCGGCGCACGTGCATTGCACGTGGCGCACATAGCGCTTGCGCATATGCGCATTATGGGGGGAGCAAGCTCCTATGGAGAAATAATCTCCTTTGAGAATTATGGAATACTCATCCTTTTCTAAGAGGTATCCTCTCTTATTTATATGGGAGTGGTAGAGAAGGAATCTCTCTTTTTCCCGATGTGGGACTAAAAATGCATCCCCCATGTAGTAGAGCATTACTTTAGATTACACGTGCGTAGCACATTTGCTCATAACTTTTGATCCCGGATGAATTATGAGGCCCATAATATATCAAATCGATGGGTTTTTCAAGACACTTTCGATACCATCAGAATTTAGCTGTTTCTCATTCGGGAGTTTTGTCAAAATACAGCCCGGAAAATACTGGTTCGCATTTTCTTCATTAGATTACACGTGTGTAGCACATTTGCTCATAACTTTTGATCCTGGATGAATTATGAGTCCCATAATATATTAAATCGAAGATTTTTTTGAGACGCTTTCAATACCATTAGAATTTAGCTGTTTCTCGTTCAGGAGTTTATCAAAATACAGTCCGGAAAATACTAGTTCGCATTTTCTTAAGTGTACCGCTGCCATTTGATACATTGGGCTCTTTTGTGCAGAAATTTTTGGCGGGAACAAATGCCCCCCCACTATTTTTCCCACGTAGGTATGCGCATGGGTTAAGTATTGCAGAGTAATATATAGCGTATGACCGGTTTCGGACTGGTATATAATCTTTAGAAACTTGGTCTGAGAATATAGTGAGCAGACAAAAGCGTCGCCATCTATCATTGACTCAAATCTCAACTCTTAAGGGATATAGTTCCAAACCCTGAGGCCCATGAGCTGCACCCTTCTGTTTCTTTATGTCTTGATCTGGCGCGAAGTAGTTTATGTACTCATTTCGGAGCTTGTAGTTTATTCACTCATCCCGGAGTCTCTAGTTTATGAACTCATTTCGGAGCTTCTAGTTTACCTTACTTGGGCTTGTAGGAAAACTTGTCCTAACGTTACAGTTAACCCCTGCTCTTTACGACAGAGGTCCGTTAGGGTCTGTGGTACTAAGGTTTTTTTTTCCGTCGTACCGTCGTGTTGGCTGATGCATTCCCCGATATGCATTCTTACTGTTCGAGTAGCCGCGCGACTGTCGTGTCTGTGATCCCTTCGGGGCTGGAAAAGATGTCTTCAAATGATCTCCCATGTCACATTACCGTCGGGAAAGCATATTCTCCCTAGAAATCGTGAGGATTTCTAAGTGTTCATCGCCCCCGTGAGTCGCAAGGATCTCACTCAGGTATTTTTTTCCTTACGAATCGTGAGGACCCGTAAGTAGCTTCTTCATTTCAGTGGAATGTAACTTCGGCGAATGTGACCCGTAGATGGTCCATCCTAACCGGTTCGTTGGGTATGATGGCTTAGGAAACAGGTTCAGGTCTGTCACCTAAGACTTTTCAACTTTATGAGCCGTGAGGGTCTCATAAAGACTATTCTCCCTACGAGTCGAGAGGATCTCGTAGGTGTATTTTCTCCTTAGAAATCGTGAGAATTCCTAAGTGGGTTTTCTCTTAAGAATCGTAAGGATCTCATAAGAGAATTTTTCCCACTTACGATTCGAGAAGACTTGTAAGTGGTTGTTTCCCTCCTTGTCGAGATTCGACTTTGGAGAGTGTGGTCCGTGAATAGTATGCAAGAGTCCATCTTGGACTGACTTGCAGGGCCCCAGTGCTTAGGAAACAGGTCCTTATTCCCATTGCCTAAGGCTTTTCCCTACGAGTCGAGACGAATCGAGAAGTTCTCGCAAGGACACTAATTTCCTCATGAGTCGAGACGAATCGAGAAGTTCTCGCAAGGGTTTCCTAACGTCACAGTTAACTCCTGCTAATATAAGTTCGTTAGGGTCTGTGGTACTAGGTTTTTTACCCGTCGCACCATCACGTTGGCCGATATATTCCTCGATACGCGATCTCGCTGTTCGAGTAGCCCCGCGACTGTCGTGTCTCTGATCCCTTCGGGGGCTGGACAAGACGTCTTCAAGCAATCTTCCAGGTGATATTACCGTCGAAAGAGCAAACGTTGGGGATATTCCATGTCGCTTTTTACTTGAGGTTAGTCTCGGTTTGGGAGCCCTGATGAGTCATGACCACTCCGCACTGGTGTGGGATGGTCTCCGATAGTCTTTTCAGGTCTCATTTGAGTTGCTGTCAAGACCCTGAAGCGAGAAATTTTCCTTAGCTTTGTTTGTTGACATTGTGTCTGCAATATTGCGACGTATGTTGAGGTTTGGAACTAGGGGACTTTGCCATGGCTCCATTTGTTGATGTCGCGCCTGCATCCTGCTGGAAGGAAGAAGGACGTTGTTGTTGATCTCTAGGCCGTAGATGTAGCCGTCAAGCCTTGGAACTAGGGACTCTACCATAGTTCTGAGGTAGTCTCTAGGTTGTCTGTGAACCGTGGAGATTTGGAACTAGGGGAATTTGCCGAGGCTCCGCTTTGTTGACGTTGTGTCTGCATCCGAATCCTGCTGGAATAAGGAGGAACGCTGTTGTGGGTCTCCACGCTGTAGACGTGGCCGTCGAGACTTGGAACTAGGGACTTTGTTATGGCTCCGTTTTGCTGACGTCGTATATTCCTGCAAAGACTCTGATTTCTCTGCGGGTCGACGCAAATCGAGATACTCTCGTCAAAGACGTTGATTTCCCTGAATCGAGGTTTTTGCCCAGGACGCTGATTTCCTCGGAGTTGAGACGAATCGAGATATTCCTGCAAAGACGCTGATTTCCTCGGAGGGTCGATGCGAATCGAGATGCTCTCGTCAAGGACGCTGATTTCCCTAAATCGAGGTTTTTGCCAAGGACACTGATTTCCCTGGGGTTGAGACGAATCGAGGTATTCCTGCAAAGACACTGATTTCCTTGCGGGTCGAGATGCTCTCGTCAAGGACGCTGATTTCCCTGAATCGAGGTTTTTTCCAAGGACACTGATTTCCCTGGGGTTGAGGCGAATCGAGGTATTCTTGCAAAGACACTGATTTCCTTGCGGGTCGACGCGAATCGAGATGCTCTCATCAAGGACGCTAATTTCCCTGAATCGAGGTTTTTGCCAAGGACATTGATTTCCCTGGGGTTGAGGCAAATCGAGGTATTCCTGCAATGACACTGATTTCCTCGCGGGTCGACACGAATCGAGATGCTCTCATCAAGGACGCTGATTTCCCTAAATCGAGGTTTTTGCCAAGGACACTGATTTACCTAAGGTTGAGACGAATCGAGGTATTCATGCAAAGACACTGATTTCCTTGCGGGTCAACGCGAATCGAGATGCTCTCGTCAAGGACGCCGATTTCCCTGAATCGAGGTTTTTGCCAAGGACACTGATTTCCTTGGGGTTGAGACGAATCGAGGTATTCCTGCAAAGATACTGATTTCCTTACGGGTCGACGCGAATCGAGATGCTCTCGTCAAGGACGTTGATTTCCCTGAATCGAGGTTTTTGCCAAGGACACTGATTTCCCTAGGGTTGAGACGAATCGAAGTATTCTTGCAAAGACACTGATTTCCTTATGGGTCGACGCGAATCGAGATGGTCTCATCAAGGAAGCTAATTTCCCCGAATCGAGGTTTTTGAGTTGACTTGATTCCGAGACGGGGTCATTGGATGACTCCAGGTTGTCTGTGAACCGTAGAGTCTTGGAACTGGGGACTTTGCCGTGGCTCCGATTGATGGTGTAGCATTTGTGTCCTGCTGGAATGAGGAGGCACACCGTTGTTGGTCTTCGGGCCGTAGATGTGGCCATTGAGATTTGGAACTAGGGACTTTTCCATGGCTCCGCTTTGTTGCAACTCTGAGGTCGGTTATTGACGTCACGTCTGCATCTGGTTGGAGTGAGGAGAAACGCCGTTGGTGATCTCTAGGCTGTCTGTGAACCGTCGAGATTTGGAACTAGGAGACTTTTCCATGGTTTCGTTGTTTTGACCCTGGGGTCGTTTGTTGACGTCGCATCTGCATCCTGCTGGAGTAAGGAGAAACGCCGTTGGTGATTTCTAGGTTGTCTGTGAACCGTCGAGATTTGGAACTAGGGGACTTTGCCATTGTTCCGGGGTAGTCTCTAGGCTGTCTGTGATCCATCAAGATTTGGAATTAGGGGACATTGCCGTGGCTCCGTTTGTTGATGTTGCGTCTGTATCTGGTTGGAGTGAGAAGAAACGCCGTTGGTGATCTCTAAGTTATCGATGTTACTGTCGAGACCCTGAAGCTAGGGATCTTCCTTCACTTCGTTTGTTGACATTATGTCTGCAATATTGGGACGAATGTCGAGATTGTCTCTAGGTTTTCTATGAACCATCGAGATTTGGCTTCGCTTCGACGAAGCCTGGTGGGACGATATGGTTCCCTTCTTGTTTGTGCCCATAGATTGTATACAGGAGTCAATGTGACCTCACATGCAGGGCAAAAAGTTTCATTCTTTCATTTTTTTTATTTCTTTCTGCGATGCTTTATCATTTCATCTTTTTGTATCGCGAAAGTCGCGATTGCCCAATCATTTCGGCTATTTTTCGCGGTGCCCAATCATTTCGGCTATTTTTGTATGCACATATATTTTTACTTGATGATTTTGTTGCAAGTTGCCCCATCATTTCGGCTATTTCATATGCATTTTTGGCTCGCTGATTTTTATCGCGAGTATGGAACTTGGAATCTGGTACCAATCTTAGCATCAGCATCGATGTGACTAGAATATTTCCAGGATCGAATCATCATTTGCCGTGAAAAGACTTGGGATTTGATACCGATTCAGGCATCAGCATCGCTACCACTGGGACGTTGCCAGGAGCGAATCATCATTTGCCTCTGTCGATGTTGAACAAAGGTGGCTTAGTAAACAGGGTTAGGATCCTGTTGACTAAGGCTTTTTGACTTTACGAGCTGTAAGGGTCTCATAAAGTTATTTCTCCTTACGAGTCGTGAGGATCTCGTAAGTGCATTTTCTCCTTAGGAATCGTGAGGATTCTTAAGTGTGTGTTCTCTTATAAGTCGTATGGATCTTACAAGAGTGCTTTCTCCTTATAAGTCGAGAGGACTTACAAGTGTCGTTCGCCATATGAAGATATCCCTCGTCAGTGGTGGGACTCTGTTGGGGAAACGTTTATTTGTGCCCGTAGATTGTATACAAGGGTCAATATTGAAATGCTTGTAGGGCAATCTAGGGATTGTGATGGCTTAAGAAGAGGTTCAGATTCCTGTAGCTTAAGGCTTTTGAATCTTATGAGCCGTGATGGTCTCATAAGAGGGTTCTCCTTACGAGTCATGAGGATTTCGTAAGTGTAATTTCTCCTTAGAAATCGTGGGGATCCCAAAGTGTGTTGCTCCCTTGTGAGTCGTAAGGATCTCACGCAGGTATTTTCTCCTTACAGGGTCGAAAGGATCTTGCAAGTGTCTTTTAACGAGATTGCACCCTTTCGGGTTTTCACAAACTCGCCGGTAGCCCTGCTGTTTTTACTCACGGAGCCCTTTTGGGTTTTCATCAGTGCCCATTTTGCTTGTGGACGTACCGTTTTTTTTACGAGTCTACGCCCTTTCGGGTTTTCACAAACATCGCTGGTAATCCTGCTGTTTTTACTCACTGCGCCCTTTCGGGTTTTCATCCGTGCCCATTTTGCTTGTGGACATACCGTTTTTTTTTTTGGGTTCAAGTGGGATATTCCACTTGACTGCAGGACTTATTTGTAAGCCCATTGATATCCTTTCTATTCTTTTGAGAAGAAAGGACCACCTTACGTAGAGATTCTTCCTCCAGTGAGAAATATGCCTCCTGTGTATACCTTGGGGAGAACGAGTACCCACGCCGTCGCTATTTTGGTGACAGGTTGTTTCAAAGTTGCTCATCATTTTTTTTTGTTGAGCGTCGGCGAAAAATACCACCTTACCTCCGCTTTTCATTAATCTTCATCAGATGATGAAAGGTCTTGACTCAGCTGATCCAATCGAGTCATTTTATCCATGAGCTCTTGGAAAGTTGTCGGCTTGAAGAGGGCCATATACGAGAACGTCTTTGAATTTGGGTCAAGGGTGGCTATAAGCATTCCCATGGCTGCAACTTCATCGATGCGTAGCTTGTATTTGACCAGAGATTTCGGCATCGGGTAACACATTGAACCCAAGTCTCATTCGGTCTAACCCTTTCGTTGACCAGTGCCGTCACGGTAGTGCGTTTATTCACACTAGAGAATCTCTGACAGGAGGGCATCTCCATTTCGTCGAAGGTATTCATGGAGTCATTCGGGAGTTCCGCATACCATTCGAAGGCAATGCCCGCCAGACAGCCGATGAACTGTCAGTGGAGAAGTATATCAGTATTGCCGTACATGGGTTCAAATCGCGCAATGTGCCGGCAAGAATTCTCAGTTCCTTTGTACATGTGGCGCGTTGGAAGTGTGTACTCTGGCGGGTACTGTAACAACCGAGTTCATTTATATCAATTCCAGTTCCCGTATTTATATTTCTGTGGTATTTTATTGATTTATCGTGTTTGGGTGTGAATAGTAATTTTTCATTTTTCATTGCATTCGACCCGACCCGCTTGCTTGAACTGGTTTATTCATATTTATAGACTACCCTGGTTTGTTAAATAGACACGTGCATCTCATGTATACTGCATATTGACTTTTCATCTGACATCGCACATTTTATCATATAACATTTTAGGTCATGTATAATAAATTAAAATTGCATTTCATAGCCTGCATGATACCCCTAACCCCGTGGTAGCATCCGCGCATCTTGTTCTCGTCCCGTTCAGTGAAACGGGCGTGTTTGGATGGCTACGCGCACGTACATGTGTTCATATCAGAATATTGCATTTTATACCGCCCATTCTTACGCTCGTGTGTTTATAGGTAGGTACTTTTAATCCGTGTTTGTTACATGTTTACAAAATACAGGTTTCCAGTACAAATATTGCAAATCAGGATAAAATCTCCACAGTTACGCCAAAAGCAGAACATCTGTCAACAGCAGATAAAAGCCGGGTTCCGGTCATCCATATCCGTCCAGTGCCGAGTACCGGTTCCCGATACAAGACATGTGACAGTAGTCATTCGTGTCTGGGACAAGCACAGAGCACGAGGGGGCTGCACAAGAATCAATGGGTGCACGGAGCTCGAGGGAGATAAAGTCAAAAGTAAACAAAGATAATGCAATCTTGGACTTGGAAATCTGGAGATATTCTGAAGACTTTTGCGCAGTTTAAAGTTGGCAAACATGAGGAAACAGGAAACCAGGGCAGGCCACAAAAGTTGACTGCATGAATCCACTGTACGGCCGCGCATGCGCGGCCAATAGGGGGTATTGGCCGCACATGCGCGGCTAGATGGGGCCCACTCACTGACGTTTTTTGGGGGTATTTCTGGGATTTCATTTCTGGTGTGGTGGATGCCCTAGAATTCCATTCTCCAGCCTATAAATACAGCAGTTCAGAGCCAAACTAAGGGAGCTTTTCTTTGTTCTTCTTTTTTGTGTAGTTTTGTTCTTCTTCTTCCTCTTCTTCATTCTTTCTCCATTAAAATTGTAGTGAGAGCTTTTTGAGTGGAAGATTAATGAAGATGAGAGTTTTTTATCTTTCTTGTTAGCTTGCTCCCCCTTGAGATTCTTGCTCTCTCTTGCTCATTCAACCTCTTCATTGAGCTTGAATGGGTAAGGGTTAGTTATTGATCTCAAGGGTCGTATTTTCTCACGGGACTAGTTCTTCACTTCACATGCGTTCACTACCCTTCCCTTGATCTTGCAACATCTTCATTGAGCTTGCAAGTTTAAGGGTTGGCTATTGAGCACATGCTTGGCTTGGGTTCTACTTCCGTGTTCTTTTTATTTGCTTATTTATTACTTGCATTTTTCATTCTTGCTTTTATTACTTGCAATTTTTTTCATGCACCTTAATACTTGTATCTTTTCTTTTCTTTGTTCTTTTCTTTTTGTTCTCTTTTTGTTCATTTTGTGAATGTTGTAATTATTGTTGTTGTTAAGAATTAATACGGTTTTATAAGTTAACATTTCTCTGCCAATTCCTTTTCCCGTTATTTTCCATTTGAACTCCGTCCGAACCATACGCAAACGCTCCGTTAGGCATCGTACCCTGACAAGGTAACGGTGATTCCTAACCACGACCGGTTGCGTTCGGTTTGGCCGGAGGCGAAAGCAAGAGACAAGAACGGAAGGACAAGGGTAAATAAGCCGGATTCCACGAATACCGCGCTTAAATCCCCTAATCCACGTTGTTGCCGATTGTCTAGCTTCAATTGGTCAAGACTCGGCTCAAAGGTTTTTGAGTACGGATTTCTTAGCTTACAACCTCGTATTTCCCTTAACAACTTTATACTTGCAGATAAAACACATAGGTTAGAAACAAACTCATACAGATTCTTTATTGAATCGTCTAAGACAAGAAGGTAAGATAACACCATCTCCCTGTGGACCGACCCGTGCTCAACCGGCTAGCTGCAAAGCGACACCGTCCTGATCGCGGTTACACTTAAATTCTTTGAACATCCGACACGCCAAAAGCGTGCGATCAAATGGCGCCGTTGCCGGGGAGACGGTAACGTATTTTCTTTCTTGTTATTCGGGTTAATATTCTTTTTGTATATATTTAAAAATAAAAAAATCTTTTTGTTTTTTTTTTTGATAATTTTTGTGGGCAAGAGTGCAGATTTTTGCAAGTTTGCAAACTGCGATTGTGGGGAGCAAAGTGTGCGTTCAAAGCTAAGGTGATTACGAAGTACAGTGCCAAAGATCCGGGTAGTTTGACCCGCGCAAGCGAACCTTTCAAGCTTACCGGATTTGATTCAACGGGGGTTTCCTAACCCAAAACTTAAACGGTACGTACTTTACTAACACCTTCTTCTCAAATCCGACGCTTCTAATATACTATTCTTTTGCAGGATTCTTTGCAAGTTCGCTAGCAAACGCCAAAATTGACTAACCCGTATTTGTTGCAGCGCCGCGCTTAAACTAAAAAACGATTGTTTTATTCTTTATAGAATTTTTATTGAATTGTGCATTGCATACATTAATACGGACTTAAGGGCAAGCGAACCCCACAACATACGGTAAAGGATTTCATCACCTTTTCCGTGGCCCACAAATCACGAACTTGCGCATAACGTTTACCCACACAAAATTTAAAAGAAACTAGACTTTAAGCCTTAAGGACTTCGCGCTCACTAGGAGCAGTTAACTGTATTTAGAAGCTTGCTTAACGGTATATTGTTTACGGGGTGTCTAGGAAAGTGTTAACGGCGAAACCGCCAAAAGAGAAAGGGTTATTTAATTAAGGAACTTCGCGAAAGCGTTGGAAAACCTCCCCTTATCTCTGCACTTACCTGGCCTCGTGATCAGTGTATCTTGAGCCTGTTTCTCGACACAGTTTTACTTCGACAATCAAGTTCTGGAGCAGGTCTAGTTGACCTAGGTGAACCCTAGAACGATTAAGTGTGTGGTATTTTTGTGTCGTGATTATTTTTGTCCATATTCTTTTTTTTGTGTATACTTCATTCTTTTGTTAATATAAAAAAAAATTAAAAAAAAAAAATATCATTCATTTTTCCCTTCCTCTTCTCTTCCTTTCTTTCCTTCTCTCTTCATATCATGGGTACTCCACCTCGAAAAACTCTTGCCGAACTTTGGTACCCACAACCAGACATTACTTCATACGGTTCTTGTTTTGGCCGAACATCGAACGACCCCTCCATGCCCAAAGTTTCACTGAAAGATCGCATAGCAGCGTCTAGGACAAACACTTGCACTCCTCATTCCACTTCGTATCAACCGTTTCAAACATTCACTCCCGCTTATGTTGATACCCCTTCTGCAAGTCGTCCTTTGTCCATCGCTGAACGTATTGAACAATCCCGTAGCCGATCTTTCACTCCTTTCACCACTTCGAATTCTCGGGATCAACAATTCCATTCACCTTCTTATCCCAATGTTGATCCCACTCCTGTCCAGCCATTCAATTCCTACCAATCCTATCCTACTTTTGCACCTTCCCTAGACATTACTTCAGAACAGCCGTTTGAGAGTTTTCAGTATCCAAATAACTTTGAATCTTTTACTGAAACCCCTTCACAACCTATGTCTAGCTTAGAACAGTCCTTGGAAGAATTTAGGGTAGCTTCACAACAGACGATGGATTTGAATGCGTCCATGGCCGCCCTCATGCAACCTAGTGATCCGGTAGCTAGTTTTCAACTAGCTCCTAATTTTTCAATGTATGATGAGGCGGCAGGACAGGCTGTGAATTTGAGTGGAGAGAGTGAGATATACCCCCTTCCGAATCAAGCCTACCCGGTCCACATTGACTCCCACAACTCTGATTTTGAATGTCTATCTAGTGTTCCACATGATTTATCAATTGAAGATAGAGTGATGAATGAGTTGTGCGACTTCGTAGTGTTTGATTTGCCCGATTGTGAAGGGTCCCTTCCAAGTGAAACCATACCTAATCCTTTTGACCTCTACACCTATATCTTAGAACCATAATCGATTAATATCCATGCTTTTGATGAGGTGTCAGAGGATTTTGATTTTCACTTGATTGAGGATATTGACGCTGGGGATATTTTGGATGATGAACCCGTAGATTTGGCTGAGTTTGTCTCTTCAAATCATCATCCCGAGTCATTAAATATTTTTCCCGAACCCCATATGCGTCTGGACTTTGAAGAAAAATGCATGGATGAGATAAATTTTGAGGAGAATTTTGAGGATATTTTTGAGGATGAAACAGTTCTAGATGATGAGTCGGATTTTCCAATTCATCCTGTTCCTTTCATTGACTGTGTACACCCTCCCGAAACTTTAACCGATACCCTTCCTCAACCACTTCCCTCCATCATGTCCGTCGTTCCGACCTTGCAAGAACCCGTATCATTTTCATTTCATATGTCTGGTTTACCAAGTTCGGCGTACCCATGGTTTCTCACGAACCTTGAGGGATTTGACCCAATCTCTCGACGGGTAAATACATTAGCACAATCGCTTTTTACACATCGCTCATCACAAATTGTGCTAATCTATTTACTCCATTTGCACCCTCAAGTTCGTACTCCACTTCTTTTTCCCTTCCGCCATTCTTCTTCTCATCTACCGAGACCGCATTCCACTTCTCTCCACAAGCGGTCTCGCGTATTTTCCATCTCTTTCCTCTTCACCTTCTTTCACCAACCACTGCTTTACCATGATAAAATCTTTGAATGGTTGGTGTTAACTTTTGGCCTGTGTAAGGCCTTGTATAGATGGATACTGTTCTCTCCCCCCTAATCCTGAATTTCAACGCTTAACAGTGGAAACACTGTTTTACTTAAGTTTGAGGGGGACACCTTTTTTGTATATATCTTTTTGGTTTTTGTTTTGTATATAATTTGTTTTTAAGGAGCGCCGGCAATTTTGACCCTCTTGATATAGCCTGACAGTGAGGACACTGTCAAGTTTAAGTTTGGGGGTGTGCTCGGTAAGCTTTCTTCCTTCGCATTCATATGTATATTTTGCATCTGCATATTAAATCCATAAAATCCATAAAAATCTGAAAATTTTCTAAAAATATAAAAACTTTTTTGTCAAGTTAGCTAGTGGGAGAACTCTGATTCAACATTCGACGGTTCTTGTTTGAAAAAATAGGAATAACTAAATCTTATGTTTAGATTTTGAAAACCTGAAAGATAACTCTCCTTTGAAGTTAACTATAGCTGATATACGTCTTTACATCACACTACACGTGTCGTAAGATTTTGGGAATTAGATGACAAGTCTTTCATGTTTAAACTTTTAAACAGATAAATGATTTTCTGAGGATCAAATAGGTTTGTTCTGAAATAAGTAATGTCAAGAATAGTTTATGAAGTAAAGCGAATATGAAGGAATGTTATTGATGCCGTAATTGGAGCTAAGTCTGAAAAATAACCCATCGGAAACTTGATTGGAATGATTACACACCAAACCCACTAAACACGTCTTTTATCCAAAAAAATATTTGAACTGCCGGTTATACCTCCGTTCGTATTAAATCATCTGATTTTCACGTCAAACTGTCTTTTGTTTTTGGACCTAGGTAACTTGAGTAATTAAGTCCGCTGGGGTGTTTCTACACCTAATGCCCTAAAACCAACTGGTTTGGGTGCATTGGCCCAAAGCTCGCTAAGAAGCCTAGAAAGTCCAGTTTAAAACAAAGTCAAGCAAGTGTTCTCTCCGAGTTAAAATTCCTAACGGTTCTTTGTGTGAGAATAATCTTGATAAAAGACAGGCTTTTATAAAAAAAATTTAGCGGAGATATGAAGGCTTTATTCTATGATAAAGACTATTGCATGTTCACAGAGGTGTGTATGAAATGAAAACAAGAAAAAGGTGGAGTGAAAAATACGACTTAGTTTCCTGTTAGGGAAGATAGAGATTCTGAAGTTGAAACCTTACTGGAAAACGAAACTTGAAAAATGCTTAACTCTTTATAAAACTTATGTGATCCTTTTAAAATTGTTATCTGGGCTTTATTGTGCGACATGATGACTTTATTCGATCTTTCTGGAACTTAACGACACTATTTGCACTGCACGTAAAGACATATAAAATCTGTAGTTAAATAAGAAGCGAGGTGTGAAAAATAAAGGTTCGATAGTCTAGACTAAGGATAATAGAATTGTTATTTTCTGAAACAAAACTTTAGGGTTTGAATCTTAGTTATTTTACAAAACTAGCTTGACTGGATTTTGTGGGTAGTATCCGCTGAAAACCCTCAGGAGACAACACTCCTCCTACTAGGGACACCTAGAGGTTTAACGGCTTGTTGCACATGCTCAGTGCAATCGCGTTCCCTGCGAAAGTGCGGTTATTATTTTATTTTTGTGAATAATTGGTTTTGCTCGGGACGAGCAAAAGTTAAGTTTGGGGGTATTTGTTCATATCAGAATATTGCATTTTATACCGCCCATTCTTACGCTCGTGTGTTTATAGGTAGGTACTTTTAATCCGTGTTTGTTACATGTTTACAGAATACAGGTTTCCAGTACAAATATTGCAAATCAGGATAAAATCTCCACAGTTACGCCAAAAGCAGAACATCTGTCAACAGCAGATAAAAGCCGGGTTCCGGTCATCCATATCCGTCCAGTGCCGAGTACCGGTTCCCGATACAAGACATGTGACAGTAGTCATTCGTGTCTGGGACAAGCACAGAGCACGAGGGGGCTGCACAAGAATCAATGGGTGCACGGAGCTCGAAGGAGATAAAGTCAAAAGTAAACAAAGATAATGCAATCTTGGACTTGGAAATCTGGAGATATTTTGAAGACTTTTGCGCAGTTTAAAGTTGGCAAACACGAGGAAACAGGAAACCAGGGCAGGCCACAAAAGTTGACTGCATGAATCCACTGTACGGCCGCGCATGCGCGGCCAATAGGGGGTATTGGCCGCGCATGCGCGGCTAGATGGGGCCCACTCACTGACGTTTTTTGGGGGTATTTCTGGGATTTCATTTCTGGTCTGGTGGATGCCCTAGAATTCCATTCTCCAGCCTATAAATACAGCAGTTCAGAGCCAAACTAAGGGAGCTTTTCTTTGTTCTTCTTTTTTGTGTAGTTTTGTTCTTCTTCTTCCTCTTCTTCATTCTTTCTCCATTAAAATTGTAGTGAGAGCTTTTTGAGTGGAAGATTAATGAAGATGAGAGTTTTTTTATCTTTCTTGTTAGCTTGCTCCCCCTTGAGATTCTTGCTCTCTCTTGCTCATTCAACCTCTTCATTGAGCTTGAATGGGTAAGGGTTAGTTATTGATCTCAAGGGTCGTATTTTCTCACGGGACTAGTTCTTCACTTCACATGCGTTCTCTACCCTTCTCTTGATCTTGCAACCTCTTCATTGAGCTTGCAAGTTTAAGGGTTGGTTATTGAGCACATGCTTGGCTTGGGTTCTACTTCCGTGTTCTTTTTATTTGCTTATTTATTACTTGCATTTTTCATTCTTGCTTTTATTACTTGCAATTTTTTTCATGCACCTTAATACTTGTATCTTTTCTTTTCTTTGTTCTTTTCTTTTTGTTCTCTTTTTGTTCATTTTGTGAATGTTGTAATTATTGTTGTTGTTAAGAATTAATACGGTTTTATAAGTTAACATTTCTCTGCCAATTCTTTTTCCCGTTATTTTCCATTTGAACTCCGCCCGAACCATACGCAAACGCTCCGTTAGGCACCGTACCCTGACAAGGTAACGGTGATTCCTAACCACGACCGGTTGCGTTCGGTTTGGCCGGAGGCGAAAGCAAGAGACAAGAACAGAAGGACAAGGGTAAATAAGCCGGATTCCACGAATACCGCGCTTAAATCCCCTAATCCACGTTGTTGCCGATTGTCTAGCTTCAATTGGTCAAGACTCGGCTCAAAGGTTTTTGAGTACGGATTTCTTAGCTTACAACCTCGTATTTCCCTTAACAACTTTATACTTGCAGATAAAACACATAGGTTAGAAACAAACTCATACAGATTCTTTATTGACTCGTCTAAGACAAGAAGGTAAGATAACACCATCTCCCTGTGGACCGACCCGTGCTCAACCGGCTAGCTGCAAAGCGACACCGTCCTGATCGCGGTTACACTTAAATTCTTTGAACATCCGACACGCCAAAAGCGTGCGATCAACATGCATCCGTTCTTGGGGGTATGCATTTTCGTTGCCTGAGCCTTCGTTTTGAATTTTGAAAGTCGCATATATTTTTCGTATTTTAAATCTGAAATTTTAGACCCGACCCGGGCGTGTTTTGGAGTAAGTTTGTATTTACCAAAATCTCAAAACGGACTAATATTATATTCTTTATATATTTATAAACTATTAATATACTTTTAACTAAAATATATTATTATATCCTTTACTATACTAACAGTTACAATTATATATATATATATATATATATATATATATATATATATTATTTATTTTAAACTAAATAAATCTCTTCTCTCTCCTCTCTCTCTCAGAATCTCTCTCTCTCATCTCGCATATTTCCTTCTCTCTCTTTTCCTTACCTCTCTCTCTCTCCTCCCCTCTTCCTTTCTCTCTCTCCCAATAAAAACAAAAGTATATCTCCTAACTGTTCACATAACCCTCTCTCTCTCCTCTCGATCTCTTTTCTCTCTCCTCTCTCTCTGAATCTCTCTATCTCTCCTCTCGCTATTTTTCTCTCTCTCCCTCCCTATAAGTATATTCTTCTTCCTCTCCTCTCCTATTTTTCTTTTAACCCACGATCATGAACCCTAGCTCTCGTCTGCCTCCACCTCGTCGTCGCCCAAGACCCCCGACGACGCCATTCCCGACCTCGCCGCCTCCTCACATTTATCGCCTTCACCTTCTCTCCCATTCCCGAGCCCTGCACACGCACCTGAGAAGGAACCCGAGCCCCTGCACACCGCTTCACCGCGAGCGGCGATCACCGGAGTGATCTCGTCGTCGCCTTCGTCCCAGATCCGGCGCAATAGTGAGCCTAGCACCCCTTCTTCCTTCTTCTTTCTTTCTATGCAATTCTTTTCTTTAAAATGTTCACTGCCTTTTTAGATCGCCGGAACCCGGTCGTGCCGTCGACGATCCCGTCGACCCAGCGAGCATACCTGACCCGTGTGATCACCTTGTGCGTTGTTTGGATCCGTTCCGTGTACCGTGCGCGCGTCGCAACTTTTTCCGCCAACGTGAGACATTCCGTACACCCGTTTCTTGATCCGTCTAAGCAAGTAATACTTGCTACATGCTATTTTAAATATACTTATTTAAATGCATATTAAACCTGTAGATTAAATCTAATACCACATGTTCCATTTTAACATTTCGATGTTCCATTTATATCATTTTAGATCTAGAACTTGAAAACATATCATGTTGCATATTAGATTACAATACATTGTACCCACGTCCATATTTATATCACATAGTGCTTGGTTGCATAGCTCATAGTACCCTTTCATTTGTTTATAACCTTTCGGAAACCCGTTTGCATCCATCTAGCCTAATATATATACAATTGCATCCCTAGATCCTTTAATACATAATAATGTGATTTTAACATTCCATATTTGATAAAGTGTATTTTAATTAATGTTGGAACTATCACCTTAACCCAAATCGATAACTGTGCATCCATATACTTTAATCTGTACCTATTTGCATACCACATCACAATGTTCCATTTTTATTGTTCCATTAGTACCCCATACTTGTTTTGTATACCCATGCTTATTTTAGTTTGATTATGAGCACCCACGTGACATTTTGTGCACCCCTGACATGACTTGATACACCTACTACTTGACACGACATGATACCATGCACTTCTTAACATGACATGATACCTATATACTACCTGACTTGACCTGATGTACCATGGCTTTACCTGTTACCTGATCTTGTTACTAATGCCAACAAACTTGACCTGTTGTCCCTAAGGAGATTTCCTGTTTCTATCCAGACAAACCTATACCTGCTTGATCCTGTGTTGGCATTAGCTCCAGATTTATTAATACCTGACTTGAACATATATAACTTGGGGGTATGGGAAAATCAATGATGAAACCTGACTTGTAACTCGACAGTTCGCTTGCTTATACTGATCAGTTTTAGAGGCTAGGCCAGCCTTGGGATGATGATGCTGACATCATTCACCTATACATATTTCTTGTTTTAGTGCCTAGCGGCATGTCTCGGTTTCAGCCCGAGAATCTTGACCGTGGTCCCGGGTATGCACGGGATACTATTGAGTTACATAGATAATTCATCAAATTAATTCCAAAGACTTGAGAATAGTTAACACAGTAGACCGGTTTAGATTACTCACTACACATTATCCTCACTGTCCTCACTTATATCACTATTATACCTATTTCACCATTCATACGCATACCTGCATGTCTTGCTACCCCTTGTTTACATTATTGCTTGATGTTATGACACACTGATGTCTGGGTTTTGCATGGCCCGGATTCTTTACCTTTGCTACAGGCCAAGCAGGAGTATTTCAGTCAGCAGGCTGAGCAGTGAGGACTTATTAGTAGTTAGTTTATTTTTTACCTTCGGTATTTTCATTCCTAATGTGAGCCCGCATTATGGGACGTACATTCCAGTTTATTCTTGTATTGGATCTGTTGCTTCCGCATTATTTTATTCTTGACTCATTTTATTCTGGCTTATGGACATGTGTTAGATAGTTTATTATTGTTCTTGATATCTCTACAACCGTAATGTGACTGTGGAAGGATATTTCTTATCCACGGGTAGCATGGTTGGCTATGTCACGTGCCTGTCTTAGCGTACTCTGGAAAGTGGGGCGTGACAGGTACCGTATTTGATTGTGCCATGTCGGATACGATCGACCAATCTTGATTGATCTATTTGCGGCTTCACTGGCGTAGTGAGCTTCGATTTGCTGAGCGATATATTCGTTCAGCTTTGCTTTTAGGAATCATTTTCTTCTCAGCCATTGATGAGCTTTGCAGAGGGTTTGAAATGTCATTCTTATCTTTAAGACCGACTACCGGCAGTTCATCTGCCAGTGGTTCCGATTGAACCATCATTCCAGCCATATTCTGAATCAGAAGGGTCATCTGGTTCATTTTAGTGGACATTTCTGCCGCTTCTGCATCTCTCTTTTTCAGAGCGCGCTTCAGGAAATCAATATCCGACTCCTTCTCTATTCTTTCTCCAGGTGCGTCTTCGGGATTTGCCTTAGACGATGGATTAGCGAGTGGTGCCGTCTGAGCAAGCATCTCCTGCAGCTTTTCACGTTGCAGTTAAACTTTTGTTAAGGACTGAGTTTGAGGTCGGTGACTAGTAGAAGCTCGAACTTCGTCTTTGGAATTCACCACATAGATTATGTGAACTACCATGCCCCCAGGCTTGGGGTGTTTGGAGTTTTGGCCTTTGGAGTTTGCTCCGGGCACTTGAGCTTTATTGGGCCTCTTGTTGTAAAAAGCCGCTTTGGTTTTGGGAGGAACCGCTGTATCAAGATCCGTCTTGGGGTGAGTCCCTTTCACCTACTTCCACATCTTATATATAGATGAGGAAAGTTGTCTCAGGGAGCGAACTGGTTTTTGCTCTCGTGGGATCTCCATGGGCTGCGGAGACTTCTTCAATATTGCAGTAGGAGAATTTTGTCTAACCCTTCATAACAATTTGAAGTTGTTCCGAGTTGAAACAATAACATTCACCGCTGGGGTTGAAACAGAACCATACAAAGAACTGCCCCCAGCTCATTATGTATGATGCTGATATCGACGTCGACCATTTCTTACTGCCGGGATTTGATTAGCTTCAGGATTTTTCCGAGCCTGCCCCCTGTTTCCTTTGAGAGCTTGAATATTCTTCCCCCTGAGTTGACCTTGGTCCTTGGCATGTGCCAGTTATTGGAGGACTAATTCTGTCGGCAAAGTTGCAGCTTGGGGAACCAGCATGTGGAAGACGGATTTCCTCTGGGCTTCCTCCATCGGCATTGAGGCACCGAGGGTGGGAGGTGGGAGCATCGACCCAAAGAGAAGCCCGTTGATTTCTTGAAGAGCCGGATTGCAGAGATTTGAGCCTGCAAGTGGCCCGTACTTGACTCCACCAGATATGACAGAGCCTGAGTTGCTAAGGTGGGAACAAACGCCATTCTTCATATAGACGAAGCGCCGACTTCAGTATCCCCTCCCCTAAGGGCAACCACAAACATATACACCGCGATTATCTGATCACGGGAAAAGCATGACACACGAAGTATGGAGTGGAAAGAGGAAAAGGTCCCACCGAGCGTGCCAGAATATGTTCTCCGCCGAAGGACACGACCGGGACGTTGGGACGTCCGGCCGGAGTTTCGAGGGCAGATGCTATTTGGTGCTATCTGTCCACCTCTCCAAAGATGCCAAGTTGATTTATGATACCATGTATCGAAGGTATAGACGGATGTGGCCGTTATAGCATACTTCGTCAGATTCCCCCTCGTTTGAGGGGGTTTTGATTGTGGGGACGCTCTTCCCTGCAGGCGCAAAGCCCCTATAGTTAATTACGCTTCCGCATCGCAGTAACCACTTTCTCCTTCTCCAGATGGTCACTTCGTGTCGTTTATGTTTGTTTTGTTTTTGGTTGCCCGTGGATTGTATACAGAGACTCATTTATGTTGTCGCCCGTAGGGCGTGGATTAGTCCAAATCCGTATCTTCTTAGATTTGGGTTTGGGGTTGGGTTTAATGATACGTTGGTCTCATTTGAGAATAAGATCAACTTAAACATTTGTTAAGGATATGTTAGTCTAATTTTAGACTAAGATCAACTTAACGGGATCATTTAGATCCAACTAAAGAGTATTTGGGCTCTATTGTTTTAGTTTAGGGACATTGCGGTCCAAGGTTAAAAACATCATAGTCCGTGGGTTTAAGGACCCCGCAGTCCGAGGTTAAGGACATCATAGTTCATGGGTTTAAGGATCCCACGGTCCGAGGTTAAGGACATCATAGTCCATGGGTTTAAGGACCCCACAGTCCGTGGAATGTTTGGATGTCGGGACCCGTCACCTTTCTGAAGACGTTGAAGGATTACAACGACAAATATTAGAGGAGTGAAGAGATGTACCCTTGAACCAATATTGGTTGGGATCTATAGTCCAATTTGGGACTAAGATCAACGATTTATGAGCATATGGGCTCGATTAATCTAAGTTAAGGTTCTGTGACCATTCTGTGCTCGGCCCATTTAAATAAAATGTTAAACATTTAACAATGCTAAGCATTGGTTTGAGTTCTGACAATATTTTTGTCTTTTACTGAATGCTGAGCATTCATCATTGCTCTGGGATTTATTTATAGAACAATTTATGTTCTTTAGTGCACACGTGAGGAGCACGTGGCGCGCTTGGTGCCGAGCGCCAGTCAATGAGCGCATTGCGCTTCTGGTGAAGTAGCGCACACGTAAGGAGCACGTGGCGCGCTTGGCGCAGTGCGCCAGACAATGAGCGCGGTGCGCTTCTTGTGAAGTAGCGCACACGTGAGGAGCATGTAGCGCACTTGGCGCTGAGCGCCAGATAATGAGCGCAGTGCGCTTCTTATGAAATTTGGAGTGCTAAGGCTCTGCAACGCTATGCGTTAGTTTTGGAGCGATGAAGCGCTTCTTTTGATTGGAGCGCTAGGGCTCTTTTTAGGCAGTTTTGCGCCCTGAGAATTAAGCTCCCATTCTTATAAGAGACTTTGTCTCATGGATCTAAGAACAAAGTTCTCATTTTTTATAGGAGATATTTCAATCTCTTATATTTTTATGAAAGGCTATGCCTTTATGGATCTATGATCTCAAGAGAATTGAATTATTCTCCCCTCCTTTTATAATGAGATATTATAATCTCTTTTGTGAAAGACAATTTGTCTTATAGATCTATGATCTGAAGAAGATTAAGTTCTTCCATTTATTTTTATGATGAGATACTTTGATCTCTTTGTGAAAGACCTTGGTCTTATAAATCTATGATCTGAGGAAAAGAAGTAAATTCTTCTTTTTATATGAGACGATTTCGTCTTTCTGTTCTTTTTACCTTGAAGAAAATCTTCTTCTTCTGAGAGCTTGCTCTTTGTCTTTGAATTTCTCAAAGTTTGGGGGGTGTTCCTCTATTTTTCTCTCTTTTTTGTTTCTTTTCCTTTTTTTTGAAAAGAAGGATCATTGGTCGTTGGAACCCACCACCTCTACGACGACACTGAGAGATTACAGCGCCATATATCGAAAGTGTGGAGGGATGTACCCTTTGAACCATGTCCCACTCATTAGGGGGAAAGAATATGCTGGAGCTTAAGCTTCTCGCTGCTGAAAAAGGCTTCTTTACGTTCGCGCACGTGCGTCGCACGTGTTGGACGCACATGTTTGCACGTAGCGCACATAGAGCTTGCGCATATGCGCATTATGGGGGGAAGCAAGCTCCTATGGAGAAATAATCTCCCTTGAGTATTATGGAATACTCCCACGTGCGTTGTACGTGTTTGGCTCACATGCGTTGCACGTGGCACGCATGTGGCCGGCGCACATAGCGCTTGCACATATGCGCATTATGGGGGGAGCAAGCTCCTATGGAGAAATAATCTCCTTAAAGTATTATGGAATACACATCCTTTTCTAAGAGGTATCCCCTCTTATTTATATGGAAGTGGTAGAGAAGGGATCTCTCTTTTTCCCGATGTGGGACTAAAAATGCATCCCCATGTAGTAGAGCATTACTTTAGATTACACGTGCGTAGTACATTTGCTCATAACTTTTGATCCCGGATGAATTATGAGGTCCATAATATATCAAATCGAAGGGTTTTTCGACACACTTTCGATAACATCAGAATTTAGTTGTTTCTCATTCGGAAGTTTTTTCAAAATACATCCCGGAAAATACTGGTTCGCTTTTTCTTCCTTACATTACACGTGTGTAGCACATTTGCTCATAACTTTTGATCCCAGATAAATTATGAGGCCCATAATATATCAAATCGAAGGTTTTTTCGAGACGCTTTCAATACCATCAGAATTTAGCTGTTTGTTATTCGGGAGTTTATCAAAATACATCCCGGAAAATACTGGTTCGCATTTTCTTAAGTGTATCGCTGCTATTTGATTCCTTGGGCTCTTTTGCGCAGAAATTTTTGGCGGGAACAGGTACGCCTTGGCGTCTCAACAGTATTTTTAATCCGTCTATGTAGTATCTGGGCAAACGGATGGGCTGGAGCCTGTCAAGTGTAAAATCCGCACCATGCCAAATTTCTTTCTCCACTTTGGTTTCCCCGGATCGGTAGAATAGGATCGCCTTTTTACCCTTTCGCCTGGGAGGGACATAGAATGTCTGCAGTTCTTGCACACTATAAGTTTCAAGTGCATCGAGCTCTTTGTAATACTCTTGCGGAACTATAACAACTTGCAAACTTTGATCTTCATCAGCGATGGCTTGTATCGATGGCCGAGCAAAGAATACGACATTGATCTCATTTTCCGAGTCTCTGCCGAAGTCCAGAATAGGGGTAGACGGTCTCAGCTTGTTGCATTGGGGTGGCCCTGAATAAACTATTTCTTCTTCCTCCTTAGTGTCACTCCCGAAGACTGGAATAATAGTGATAGCTTTGTTCTTGTCTTCCTATTTGCGACATCTTTCTGTGTCTTCGAAATCTGGCAGGAAGTACTCGGCATCCTCATATTTGCGGACTTCGTTCACAGAGAATGGGTTTAGTTCCCCTGTCACAGTGTACTCGAGACCATCTTTGAAGTACTTCATACACTGATATTGTGTAGAAGGAATAATGTTGTACTCGTGTAACCAAGGCCGGCCGAGCAAAGCGTTATAGCAGGTCTTAGCGTCAATGACGTGTAACTTGATGTCAGTGACTAGCAGCCCAAAGTACAGTGTCAGTATCACAGACCCGAGCATCCATGATGACTGGGAGTCAAACCCGGAGATAGTGATCTTATCCCGAGCGTGGTGTTGAACACTCATGCAGATTTCCTTCAACACTCTTACATTGAGGAGGTTAACGGAGGACCCATTGTCAATCAGGATTTTGCCTATCTTGATATCATGACAGTATCCAGAGACATAAAGAGGACGGTTATGCTCGCACGTCCCGAGGAGGAGATCTTTATCGCCGAAGGAGATATTGGCTGTGCGCACTTCTTCCAGCTCGTCCTTCATCTTTTCTTTGGCGAGGAAAGCTTGGAATTGCTCGGGCTCTTGCAGTGCCTTGATCAAAGAGTCTCTCGCCTCTTTAGTTAACAAGCGGGCATCAAGAATGCTTAGCTACGAAGGTAGCTTCCTCAAGTGTGCCAGAACGTTGTAGTCCACCTTACTTTTTTTGGTGGGTGGTTGGTTGTCAGCTCTTTGACGACTTGATCATCTAGGGCGATATCCTCAGATACTTTCTTTCCCGTGATCTTTTCTGTTCGACCTACTTTTCGTGGACCCAAGATTCTTTTCGGGAAGCGTACGATTGCGCAGCTGAATGTTCTCACAGGTCTTCATTTCTTCCATTTCGGATGTGGGTT
Source organism: Agapanthus africanus (assembly GCA_030015575.1). Taxonomy (NCBI): domain Eukaryota; kingdom Viridiplantae; phylum Streptophyta; class Magnoliopsida; order Asparagales; family Amaryllidaceae; genus Agapanthus; species Agapanthus africanus. Next base: position 17,837,057 of record JASDDO010000014.1, read on the forward strand.
CTTTGAAGAGAGGGCCAAGGGCTATTTCTTCATCAAAATCGCTCCCAAAGGTAAGAACTTGCGATCCCTCAGCGTCGACCATGTGACCGTTGCCGATAGTTCTTTTGCGCTCCTCGGTCGTATTTCTTTGCTCCCGACGAGTCTTGCGTTTCATCCACTTAAAATGTTTTCGGTGAGCAACATATCCCTGCCACCAGTTTTTAAAAGCGTTGCACTCTTCGGTGGGGTGTGCAATCTTTCGATGATATAGGCAGTAGCTAGGATGTATATCCGCTTCATCAGGAGTATTTCCTTCAGAGGGTGGCAGCTTCATTCCCATCGATATGGCTTTGGCGAACCTTTTCCTCGTCTTAAACCTGCTTTTATTTGCGGCGGATGTACTTTGATCTGATGGGAGTGTTTTAACCCTTTCGTCCAGTCGTCGGCGTTTGGCCTTTTCAAATATGGTCATCTCATGCTTTCGGTCAGCTTTTCTTTTCAGAAGAGCTTCGTTCAGGAATGCATCAATCATTTCGTCTGATGGTCCTAAAAGTCCTGACTCAGGATCTGCCCCCAGTTTCTTTGCATCAGGAGCTTCTTCACCATCTATTAACGAGTGAGGGATCACACGGCAGCTTGCCACATAATCCTCAGGCTCATTCGACGAGTCTTCTCCATTGTCATCATCTTCGTCCTCAAGGATGTGGCTGAGAAATTCTTGGGGTGTGACTGGGGTCCGCGCCTTCTGGTCATATTCTTCCAACGCGTCAATCTGTTTTTGCAGATCCGTGCGCTTGTCACCAGGCTTCACGGGCTTTTTGGTCTTCTTCTTCTTCTTTGAAGACTTTGACGGCTGGGTATGGACGCTTTGACTATCACCACCAATTTTTGGAGTTGGGCGCAGTTTCAGCATTCCCTCGATGATCTCGGGTTCCAGTGGATTTTTCCACCTAATCGCCGGGCATGTTTGGAGATCCTTCAGAATTCTTTTCGTCTTGGCTGAAAGAACGACCTCCCATGGAGCTTCTTCTACAAAAGAGCATGATGCCCCCGGAGTGTCCGTCTTTTTGAAAGTGTGCGGCTGGGGCGGGCTTACATTCCAATTCTCGGACAGTGCGAACTTGCCCTGTTGGTATTGGTCTTCGATCCAGCCTTTAAAGACGAAGCAATCTTCAATTGGATGGCTTACCGCTTGGTGGTAGGGGCAATAATTGAGACTATTAACCTCACCGAGTTGCAATGGGCATTTTGGATTCGGCAAATTAATGAGCCTGTTGCGCACCGCTAGCTCGAACAATCTCCTCGTTTTGTCCCGAGGAAACGAATAAGGGCGCTTTATTTTCTCATTATAGTATCGCCGTCTCCCGTCTAGGCGATCTGTTATTTGGACCACTGGGCTGCTGTTGAGCATTGGCGACGAAGGTTACTTTTCCTTTCCCTTTTTCATTTCGCGGTTCCAGCTTCGAAGAGGAAGGTTGTGACCCATCTGGTCCATTTGGGCCAGCTTATCAATCAAGGACTGGAAAGTGGTCGGCTTGAAAAACATCATGAATTAGGAGATGGTCGCTTGAGGGTCGAGAGTACCCACAAACATGCCTACTGCAGGCGCTTCTTCGATGCGTTGCTCGCACTTCGACCATAAATTCCGCTATCGTATTGCGTATTGAACCCACGTCTCGCCTGGCTTCACCCTGGCGTTAATTAGTGTGGTAATCGAAGTACGCTCGCTAGCGCTTGCGAATCTCTGTGTAAACAGCAACTCCATCTCCGCAAATGTTTTGACAGAATCGTTCGGGAGTTCAGAGTACCATTCGAACGCTGTCTCCGACAAGCTGCCGACGAATTAGAGAAATAACAGTTTATCGTCACCTCCAGCGTTGCCACATAGAGCCCTGAATTGGGCGACATGCTGGTGGGGATTGCACGTCCCTTTATATACATGGAATTTAGGGATCGTATATCCCGGCGGGTACCTTATTTGGTCATACCAGCCCGGATAAGGTCGTCCAGTTTTAACGATCTGCCCGGCCGTTTCGCTTGCATGATGAGCCCGTATTTGTTGAGCAATATAATCATCCAGAGCGGCCTTGGAGATGGTCTCCTCCTTGGCTACTGAAAGAGCCGGAGGAGGGTTCGATGTCTTCCCTCTGTCGTCTTCAATGATAATCAGGGGGCCTTCAGCTGGAGGTTCCAGCTGTAACATCATTCCGGCTATGTCTTGGAACAAAAGAGCCATTTGTTTTATGTTGGCCGCCTGTTCCGCGGCCTCTTTTTCTTTCCTCTCGATCATTCTTCGAAGGAATTCAGCATCAGTTTCTTGTTCCTGACGTTGCTCTGAGGTCTCTGGATTCTCTTTCGGCCCAGTGAGTGCGGCCATTGCAGTCAGCATCTCTTGGAGCTTTTGTTGTTGTTGCTCCTGAGCCTTTGTTCTTGATCGGGTAAGCGGTCGATGATCCATAGAAGCACGGCTTTCCTCTTTTCCGAAATACATATAAACGGTATGTGTTACCATGCCCCCAGACTTGGGGCATTTAGATTCAGCGTCTTTGCGGTTCACCGCGGTCACAGGGGCTTTCTCCGGCCTCTTTCTCTTGTGAGCAGTTGAAGTTGAGGGAGCCGTTGAAGCGGGCACCCAGACAGATGACATCTTCTGTGGTACCACAGGATGGCTCTTTTCTGGCCGAGCTTTAATCTTCTTTGGTCGGCGAGAGTAGTCCCGGTCAATCATCGATTCCTGGACCTGTCGCCAGACTTTGTAAATTTTGGAGGATAGCCGCTGAAAGGGCTGCCCCGGCTTCTTTTCTGTAGCATTCTCCACAGGTGGAGGAGTTCTCTTCAGCATGGCAGTTGGAGAGTTTTTGTGCACCCTCCTTAACGGTTCAAAACTATTCCCAGTCGAAACAGCAGCATCGATTTCCACCATGGGAGCTGGCGGAGTCAGTCCGGAAGGAGAGTTGCCCCCAACCTTCCTTACTCGGCGCCAGTGACGACGGCGAGCATGTCGTGCGGATGGGATTGTCTCAGCTGTAGGGATGACTTAATCTTTCCCCCTGTTTTGGCGAAGGGTTGCTGTCGGCGTTAGCCTCTTAAAGACCGATGTCCGTTGAGAAGCAATATCTAATCTGTTAAAGACAGACCTCTGGGCAGGGGAAGCAGCTTTGAGGACTTCTCCTGTAGTGGGAGCCGGAATGGCCAGCCTTGCGAAGACTGACTTCTTAGCAGAAGAAGCCTCTCCGATGATTTCATCCACTTGAGCCGAGATGGCTATCCGCTTTGGGATGGCTGCTTTAGGTATCGCGGGCTTGTTGGCGTTCTGGCCCAGTCTGTTGAAAACTGAGGCATTGAAGTTGGGTGAACTGTTGAGAGGGGCCGCGGCAGTGGTAAGTCGATCAAAGACCGACTTCTTTGGGGCTTCTTGCGACAATAGCGGGGCATTAAAGCTCATCGGTGGGATCATGGTCCCGAAAAATAGCCCAGTGGTGACCTGAGTTACTTGCTCTATTGGCATCTTGAACAGGGAGGCCGCTTAGGGCCCGTAGGTTACACCTTCAGATGAGGTGGAACGGGAGTTGTAGTTGCAGCTGGAGTAGTTGGAGGCCATTGATATTCTCTTTTTTACACGAGAGCAAAACCAAATCTTAGTACCTCGAACCTAAGGACAACCATATTAAACCGTGATTCGTTCGCGAACACAACACACGAAGTGTGGAGTGGAAAGAGGAAGAGGTCCCACCGGGCGTGCCAGAATCTGTTCCCCGCCGAAACACGGAGACGCGACCGCATAAGTCCGTCTTGCCTGAATTTCGAGGGCAGATGCTAATTGGTGCTATCCGTCCACCTCTCTGAAGATGCCAAGTTGATTTATGACACCATGTATCGAAGGTTTAAACGGATGCGGCCGATGTAGCAGACTTCGTCAGATTCCCCTCGTTGAGGTGTTTTTTTTATTGTGGGGATGCTCTTCCCTGCAGGCATAACCCCCTACAGTTAATTACGCTACAGCATCGAGGTAACCACTTTCTCCATCTCCAGATGGCCACTTCGTGTCATGTGTGTTTGTTTTGTTTTTGGTTTCCCGTGGATTGTATACGGAGACTAATTTATGTTGTCGCCCGTAGGGCGTGGATTAGTCCAAATCCGTATCTTCTTAGATTTGGGTTTGGGGTTGGGGTTTAAGGATACGTTAGTCTCATTTGAGACTAAGATCAACTTAATCGTTTGTTAAGGATACGTTAGTCTAATTTTTAGACTAAGATCAACTTAACGGGATCGTTTAGATCCAACAAAAGAGCATTTGGGCTCTATTGTTTAGTTTATGGACATTGCGGTCGATTACCAGTTTAAGGACATGGTGGTCCAATGTTAGTTTAAGGACATCTCGGTCCATTGTTAGTTTAAGGACATCTCGGTCCAAGGTTAAGGACATCATAGTCCATGGGCTTAATGACCCCACAATCCGAGGTTAAGGATATCATAGTCCATGGGTTTAAGGACCCCACAGTCCGAGGTTAAAGACATCATAGGGGTTTAAGGACCCAACATTCCAGTTTAAAGACGTCATAGTCTATGGAATGTATGGTTGTCGGGACCCGTCACCTCTCTGAAGACGTTGAAGGATTACAATGACATATATCAGAGGGGTTCGGAGATGTACCCTTGAACCAATTTTGGTTAAGATCTGTAGTTCAATTTGGGACTAAGATCAATTAATTATATTATGAGCACATGGGCTCAGTTAAATCTGAATTGAGGACTTATGGCCGATCTTGGGCTAAGTCCAATCAGGTTAAAATGTTTAACATTTATTTTGGGTTGTTGAACCTTTGTCTGGGCTTGGCCCTTTTAACAATGCTGAGCATTGATTTGGATTCTGACAGTATTTCTGTCTTTTATTGAATGCTGAGCATAGCTCTAGGCTTTATTAAAGAACAATTTATATTCTATCAGCACAACACATGGTGCGCTTGGCGCTTTGTGCCAGTGAAAGAGCACAGTGCGCTTCTGCCGAATTGCGCATACATGAGGGACACGTGTTGCGCTTGGCGCTGAGCGCCAGATGATGGGCGCATTGCGCCAGTTTTTGAGCGCATTGCGCTATTAGTTTAGTGGCGCACACGTGAGGAACAAGTGATGTGCTTGGCCCTGAGCGCCAGTCCATGAGCGCAAAGCGATATTCCAAGAGTGCAAGCGCTAACTGTTAAGTGGCGCATACGTGAGGGACACGTGTCGCGCTTGGCGCTGAGCGCCAGTCAATGAGCGCAGTGCGCTATGTTTGGAGCGCTGAGGCTCTTTAAATTAAGAGCGCCAAGACTCTGTAGCGCTTTGCGCTAGATGTGGAGCGCTGAAGTGCTTCTTTTCTGCAACTTAGATCAGCTTGCGCCCTGAGAATTAAATTCTCTTTTTTATAAGAGACTTTGTCTCAAAGTTTTAAGAACAAAGTTCTTATTTTATAGGAGATGTTTCAATCTCTTATTTTGATGAAAGGCTTTGCCTTTATGGATCTGTGATCCTCAAGAGAATTGAATTATTCTCCCCCTTTTATAATAAGATGTTTATGATCTCTGAAAGACAATTTGTCTTATAAATCTATGATCTGTGAGATGAATTATGTTCTTCTTTTTATGATGAGATCTTTTTATCTCTTTTTTTAAAAGACCTTGGTCTTGTAGATCTATGATATTTTAAAGAAGTGAATTCTTCTTTTTAATTATGAGATGATTTCATCTCTCTGTTCATCATCATTTTTTTTTACCTTGAAGAAAGTTTTCTTCTTCTGAAAGCTTGCTCTTTGTCTTTGAATTTCTCAAAGTTTATGGGGAGGTTTCTCTGTATGAGACTTGAAGTCTTGGGCCTTTATATAGGGCGAGCTGATTTGTTCAATCAGTTAAGGAGATCTTTTCTCCAATTGATTAGGGGATTTCCCCACCGTTGGATCTTTGATCCAAGGGCTTCTGATTTACAGAAGGAAATCTTCTTGTTTTTAACAAGATTGGTAAATCTTTCCATACAGAATTTATTCTGTGTTTTGGTGATTTTTAATCACCATTGGATCATTGAGCCAACGGTGCTCTGATTTACAGAGCTTAATCTTGCTGTTTGGAAAGATTTTGAGGAATCTTTCCTTAACAAAATTTAATTCTTATTAATTATTGGATCTCTGATCTGACGGTGGGGAGCTTTTAGTTCCAGTACTAGCGCACCCGTGCTTTGCATGTGGTGCGCTGCTTAGAGTGCAGAGCATTTAATTCTGATTAATTATTGGATCTCTGATCTGACGATGGGGAGCTTTTAGTTCCAGCGGTAGCGCATCCGTGCTTTGCACGTGGTGCGCTGCTTAGAGCGCAGCGCACCTAGCGCTAGCGCACACATGCTTTGCACGTGGTGCGCTACTTAGGGCGCAGCGCACCTGGCGCTAGCGCACACGTGCTTTGCACGTGGTGCGCTGCTTAGGGCACAGCGCACTTGGCGCTGCTTCTGAAGCGTTGCTTTATTTCAAAATTTGAATTTTGAACAGAGCTTTGCTCTGATTAGGGGAAACAACCCTCACGGCTCACGGGATTCAAAAGTCTTAAGCTACATGCACCTAAACCTATTCTTAAGCCATCACATTCCCCAACTTGCTCTACAGACGGTCCAATATTGGCCCTTGTATAAATCCACGGGCATAAATAAACGATTTCCCCGCTAAGTTCCACCAATGAAGAGAAATTTCCTCATATGGTGAACAACACTTGTAAGTCCTCTCGACTTATAAGGAGAAAATACCTTTGTAAGATCCTTATGACTTATAAGAGAACACACACTTAGGAATCCCCACGATTCCTAAGAAGAAAATACATATACGAAATCCTCACGACTCGTATGGGAGAAATAACTTTCTGAGACCCTTACGGCTCATAAAGTCAAAAAGTTTTAGTTGACAGGATCCTAACCCTGTTTACTAAGTCATCTTTATCCAAGTTCTCTCAAAGGCAAATGATGATTCGCTCCTGAAAACATTCCAGTATAGCAATGCTAATGCCTAAACAGGTGTCAAACTTCAAGTCCTTTCATGACAAATGATGATTCGCTCCTGGCAATATTCCAGTCGTAGCGATGTTGATGCCAAGGTTGGTATCAGATTCTAAACTCGCAATAAAAATAGCAGCGAGTAGCAAAAAAATGCATATGAAATAGCCGAAATGATGGGGCAACTCGCAATAAAAATCAGCAAGCAAAAAATATGCATATAAAAACAGCCGAAATATTTGGTCAACTCGCAATAAAAAGCAGCGAGTAAAAATAAAAAAAATAGCCGAAATGATTAGGCACCGCAGATAAAAGAGCCAAAATGATTGGGCAATCGCGACTCTCGCAATATGAAAAGCTGAAAAGATAGAGCATCGCGGAAAGAAACAAAAAATGAAAAAAAAATTCTGCCCTACAGGTGAGTCTACACCGACCCCTGTATACAATCCATGGGCACGAATGAAAAAGGGAACCATGTTTTCCTACCAGGCTCCGTCAAAGGGAGAGCCAGATCTTGATGGTAACATCTACAGCCTAGAGATCAGCCTGGCATCCTTCTTAGTGCAGACGCGACGTGAACAAAGACCCCAGGGTCAAATCAAAAATGGAACCATGGAAAATTCCTAGCTCCAAGTCTTGACGGTTCATATACAACCTAGAGACAATCCCGGCGTTCCTTCTCATTCCGACAAGATGCAGACACAACGTCAACAAGGATTCAAGGGTCAAATCAAAAATGGAGCCATGGCAAAATCCTAGCTCTAAGTCTTGACAGTTCATATACAACTCAGAAACTACCCCGGCGTACCTTCTCATTCCATCAGAGTGCATACGTGACGTCAACAAAGCTCCAACGAGCCAAATCAAACTGGAGCAAAGGCATATTACTAGCTCCGGATTTTAACTGCAATACATACAGCATAGAGGTTCTACAGATGTCTACCATACTTCAGCAAAGAAACGTATGGCATCATCAAAACAAAAATCGGGACTCGACGGCAACTCATATAAAGCCTCAGAGACTATCGGAGATCATCTCACACCAACGCGGAGTGTTTATGACTCATTGGGGTTCCAAATTAAGCCTAACCTCAAGTAAAAAGAGACATGGCAAATTCCTAATGCTTGCTCTTCCGACGGTCATATAGCCTAAGGAGATTACTTGTCCAGACCCCGAAGGGATCAGAGACACGGCAGCCGTGGGGCTACTCGAACAACGGCTTAAAGACCGCATATCGAGGAATACATCAGCCAACGCGATGGTACTACGGACCAAAACCCTAGTACCACAAAACCTAACAGACCTCTATCGTAAAGAATAGAGGTTATCTATATGTAACGTTCGGACAAGTTTGCCTGTAAACCTAAGCGAGGTAAACTAAATAAACTCCGAAATGAGTACATAAACTAGAGACTCCGAAACGAATGAATAAACTACAAACTTCGAAATGAGTATATAAACTAGAAACTCTGAAACGAGTGAATAAACTACAAACTCCGAAACGAGCTAGTAAATTAATGGGCACCACATCAAGACATCAAAACACAGATTGTGCATGCAAAAAGTGTATATTCTTTATTCATGAATGTTGGGGTCAAAATTTACACCCCGGTTGACCAAGTTAAAAATCGAAGTCAACCCCAAACCAAGTGAGCCCAAGCCCAGGTCAAGTGGACCCATGCCCGAGTCAAGCCCGAACATGAAGTCGCCGGCCTCCCCAATGCCAAAATAAAAATTTTGTAATAAATAATTTTTGTGTATTTTTTTTATGAATAAATATAAGAAAAATAGGCATAAAGCCAATTTTTTGTAAAACTCATGGCTCACGTGCAAAAGAAATGAGCACATGAGGCATAGAATGGGCAAAATGTCATTTTGTAAAGCCCAAGGGGCTATATGTAAAGTTTGTAGCCTATAAAGACAAAGATAATGAAAATATCTCAACAACTTTTTCTCTCTCTCAAAAAATTAGGGTTTGTGCCTCCTTTTTCCTCAAGGTTCTAAAACCTTCTTCTCTTGTGAATTAAATCAAGAGTTTAACTCTTTCTTTTCTAAAAATAAATAGTTTTTCAATATCAAACCCTTGAAGGGGAACTCATATTTTCCATTAGATCTCAAAAAGGGGAGATTTTGAATCCCACACCCCTTTTTCTCCAAGATCCGGCCAACAAAGAGGAGGAAGAAGGAGACCCGTCTCCAAAAATCCCACTTTGGAAAAGATCCAAGGCTCAAGAGAAGATCCAAGGCTTAAGATATAAGAACCTCTGAAGATCTTTAGGGAGTTCAACTCCAAGACCCAAATCCTCAAAGGAGTTTAACTCCTAATCCAGATCCTTTAGAAGTTTAACTCCAAATCTAAATCTTTTGGAGTTTAACTCCACTCAAAATCCTCTTTTGGAGTTTAACTCCTATTTCCGGGGCTAAAAGCCCCTTCTTTTCGCCGGCGCCCAAGCGTCCAGCGCCCACGTGCCGGGCACGTGAGGCGCCGGTGCCCAAGCGCCCAGTGCCCACGTGCCGAGCACGTGACGCGCCCGCGCCCAAGCGCCCAGCTCCCACGTTCCGAGAACGTGAGGTGCCGATACCCAGCTCCCACGTGCCGGGAACATGAGGTGCCGGAGCCCAGCGCCCACGTGCCAGGAACGTAAGGCACTGGCGCCAGCGCCCAAGCGCCCGGCGCCTACATGCCGGCCCAAGCGCCCAGCACCCGCGTGCTAGGCACGTGAGGCGCTGGCACCCACGCATCCTTTGGACGCTATCCTTCCCTTTTTTTATACATACACACTCCACACAAACTCTGCGGGCCCCCCGATATATCCAACTCCCCTCCAAAACACATACGCACACTGCACGTTGAGTTCGCATGACTAGTTTGACCCGTCAATCGGAGGTTCTCTCGCTCCAATGGTGAGGGGTAATTAACGGCGGCTTAGTCCACAGTTGCCGGAGATTCGGATCCCCAAAATCAATAAACCTCTGCCTACCCTGGGCAGGAGGAATCTGTAGTATGCCTGACAAGCGCACGCGTATTCCCATCTCGATGGGGTGACGAAAACACCCTACAGATTCTGGCACGCCCGGTGGGACCCTTCTCTCCTCCCATATCTCGGGTCAAGTGTGTTCATGCGAACTCATTTACCATATATGTCGATGTTTGTACTGAAATAAATTTTTTTCTCGTGCAGCAATCAAATTTCAATGACCAATTCTCCTGAGATGAATTCAGCTTCCGACGTGGCCCCGATCTCGTATGTGTTCAAGATCAATGCCCGCGTGGTTCTCCCTACTAGTCTCAGCCGGCAATGGGAGGAGCCACCCCGTCAATTTGGTTCCGTCATCATCTACCCTGCCAGAAGTGCTCATCTGGCGGAGGTCACGGCAAACCAAGCGGCCAAACCGACCTCAAGGGGTAGGAGGCCGAACGTTGTGGTCGCCAAAGCATCCCACCCCAAATGCAAATCTGTATTCGAACGGCTCTCCACTGTTCCGACTGGGGGAAAGGTCATCAACACCAATGGGACCACAAAGCAGCTCAAGCAAGCTCAGATGGTGTCCTTGACAATCGCGCAAATGGGCATATTCTCTGGCCTCTAAGTCAATCGTTCTACGGCGTCTTCCCGAAGAGCCAAAGTCTGCCAATTGCTTAAAACAGAAAAGTTAAGGCAGAAGCGGCTCAGGTATCAATCCAATAAGAGGGCCAGGACTTCGGCCAAATGGAATCTTGTGAGGTTCCAAGAGCAGGGTTACTCCACGACGACGGCTGAGTCGGCCGTAAAAATCAACAATTCCTTCGAACCTCTAAAGTGGGTTTAGAAAAATGTCATGACCGCCAGAATCAAGAAGACAGCGGTCCGAACAATGCCACAAAGGGACGTGTCCCAGCCCCAAAAGAGAAAGCATGACACCATCTCTTCAAGAGTCTATCAGGCGCTCTGCGCCATGCGAAAACAGCGGGGCAAATCCAGAAAGGAAGCGCCAGCGCCACTCATGAATCCGGTCAGGCCAGCCATCTTCAATCGATTGTCCGCTATCAAAACAGAAGGGCCAAGACAGTGGTCCATAAAGTCAGCTACCAATAATGAAATGATGGCCGGATATATTGTCCACACGGTCTATACGGCAGGCACGCGCCCCAGTGACAACCTTCGCAACAAAAGCAAGGATGGGGCACCACATCCCAAGCCTAATCTGGCTTGAATGTGGTTGCCACTTCCCAAGATCAGCCGCCTCCACCGAATGAGGAAAACCCTCTCGATGAAGCCGATGGGTAGAAAGACCCCTCAGTCCATGTAGAGTCAAGCTCGGATAGCGAGGAAGAGCTGACTTTCCTCCCCAGGACTGCGGAGCAAGAGCTTCGAAAACAGCTCAGGAGCAAAGATAAAGAGATGGCCAAGCTCTATTCGAAAATTGACGACCTAACGAACGTTGTGATGCAGCTTACGGCTCTAATTGCTCGAGTGCCTCCCAATCAAGCACAAGTCTCTACTCATGAGACGGGTGATGACAACCCGAAGCAGCCGATGTATGTCCCTTTGGGTCCAAGATTGGTCGAGCCGCACGAAAGCTGGCCACATTTCGTTTCTGGGGACGCCTTGGCCCCAGATAGCACTATCCCGCTAACACAAGATCGGATAATGGATTTGGTGGCCGAAGCTGAAGCTCAGAAAGAAATTGGCAGTAGTGGGCGGCCATATTCCGCACAGTATAATCTGATCGAGTACCCGAGCGGCTACATCATTCCTAAGTTCGGAAGATTTGACGGGACGGGAAATGCAAATCAGCACATCGCCCACTTTAAAGTGTTGTACGGAAATACAGGGGGCAATGATGCGCTCCTTCTTCGTCAATTTGTCAATAGCCTGACCGACATTGCTTTCGACTAGTACGCGAGCATACCAGACGGGTCCATCATTACTTTTGCCCAAATGGAGTCTCTATTTCGGCAAATGTTCATGAGTGTCAGTGATAAAATCTCCATTGTTGACCTTGTGAGGACCAAGCCGGGGAAGAATGAAAGAAACACCAATTTTATCGCCCGATTGCGTAATCTCACGGTCAAGTGCAAACCGCCGCTGGAGCAGGACCAGTCCGTCAGCCTTCTCATTGGAAACTTCAGCAATTGGATGGTCCCAATCTTGTGTACAGCATGCCTCAATATGTTTCAAGAGCTAACCAAGAAAGTCCAAATGCTAGAACGCTCAAAGCAAGAGTCTACCCCGGACTCTCAGTAACACAAGACTTGGAAAAGCAAGAGGGACGACAACCGTAGAAGCGGGAATTTCAGCAGTACCAATATCTTCAATGCGTCCGACAATGAAGACAAGCGAAAGGCAGGCGATTCCAAAACCAACCGGCCTCGAAAGCCATTGCTGGGAGGAGAAGGGCCTTCCCTAGAGGAGAACAAGAACAAGGTTTACTCTTTCAGAAGGGACAAGGTCCGCAAGATATTTAAAAATGCCTTGAACAATGGTCTACAATTTCCGGAGTCGAAAAGACCTCAAGAATAAAAAAATGACCGACAATCCTTTATATTGCCCGTACCACCGAGTAGTGAGCCATGCGATCGAGGATTGCTATATCTTCAAAGACTGGGTCGAGAAGCAGTACAATGATGGAGAGATCGAGCTGTCCAAGAGTGTGTTGGTGAAAAATCAAGTTGCAACCACCAACTTTATACAGACAGAAGCTGAAGCCTTCAGGGAGCAGACTGCTGAACCCGCTGCCCTGAGAAATGAAACTGACTCACCACAGCCTCCATGGAGTACGCACATATCTAAAAAGACGAAGAAGATGCTAAAGTTACTTCAGAAAGAGCCCAGAACAGAATGGGAAGGGCAGAAGAGACCCACCATTCCAGCTGCCGATTCGGCTCAATCAGGCTCAAAATCCAAAAAGCTCAAGAAGAAGAAAAGTGCAGCTCGACGCGAAAAGGAGTCTGCAGGAAGATCGACCATTCAAAAATATATCGATTCCCTTGAAGACTATGAACAAAAAAAAGAACTCTAATTCAATTGAAAGAGTTCTTCCTTGTAGAAGCAGCTGAGATTCCGAAGGAGCTAAAAGAAGACTCCAATGAAGAGATCCCTCTAGTGACCTGCTACACCATCCATCTGGGCAGCGACTCTGAGGAGGAGCTCTGTTTTCCTGAAGAAGACGAGGAGCTCGTCATAAAGGCCAACCAAATCTAGCTCAGAAGCGGCAGGGCTCTACCGCCAAATCAGGGCAACGCCCCAAAAGGGAAGGAAAAACAAGTCGCTAATGAAGAAGATCGAAGAGAACTTGCTCATGAAGATTCGAATCCTTCCCCAATGGACTACAATGTCTTGGATCATCTCCGGAAGCTTTCGTCTCTCCTGAGCACCTACGATGCCTTGGTTCTATCTAAGGAGCTTAAGGATGTTCCCATTCACGCTTTACAAAATCCTGAGCGGTACCAGGCTCCCTTTGCGGAAATTAATAATAAAGAAACCCAGTACGCTCTGCATGCCGCCACAGTCACGTTTAAGTACAAAGACTTACTACTGGAAATGGCTGAGCATAATCGGTCGCTTTACGTGACTGGGTACAGTGGAGAAGATCGGATTAAGCGCATATTGATTGATCCGGGATCCTCAATGAACATCATGAACTTGCGGACTCTGAAGAGTTTTTCAATGGACGTCCGACACCTGTCAAGGGAAAGGATAGTCATCCAAGGCTTCAATCAAAACTGCCAACAAGTTTTGGGGTCTATAGCTCTCCCAATCAAATTTGGGGACCTACAAACTGAAGCTGAGATATACGTGATTGACGCTGGCACGTCTTATAAGGTTCTTCAGGGACGGCCGTGGCTCCACGATTACGGCATTGTTCCATCAACTCCCCATCAATGCATGAAATATACTAAAAATGGCGAAGAAAGACACACTGACAGAGACATCCAACCGTTCGGTGTGCATGAAGTCCGATATAAAGATTCTTGGTACTTTATGAACCCCCAAAATGTTAAGCCACAACTGACCGAGTGTAACAACTCCAATTCTTGTGTACATAAAATAAATTAAAAGTTAATGTATACTTGGGGTATTTACATTTCCTATGAGTAATATAAGTATTTGATTCAATTTTGAACAGCAAGAAAGAGTTTGTAGCTCACTGGTAAGACCTTGCACTGCTGAACTAAAGCACCAGAGTTCAAATCCCATCAGCCACATTATCTTTTTATTTTAATTTATTTTAATCTTTTAGAAGCCCAAGAGTCTACACGTGCACTACACGTAATAGGGTAAATTACAGAATAAACAAACGTGACCACGAGGCTAGACCAGGCATCAGGGACACGTGGCGAAGACACGAGCCCCGACTCGCCCGGCTCAGGCCGGCGCTGCCGGGTCAACTCGGCCCGATCCCAACTTTTATTCATTCCCCTGCACCCTTTGGACTACCCCACTCCCCCTGCACTATTTAAATTCTCTACAATTAACTAGACAATTAAAATACCCCCTTTTAATCCTTTTTAATGCAAATTTAAAAATAATTTTTAATACACCTTTTCACTACCCTAAACCCTAGATTTTTCCTATAAATACCACCCTCAAATCACCCCCCCCCCCCTCATTCACAAATCCCTGCCCAAACTCTCAAGAAAATTCCCAAGACTTTTTGTGTGCAAGTGGAGTTAGCAAAGGGCGAAGCTCCGACGAACTTCCGACGGCAATCCGAGGAGTTTCCAACGACAAAACGACGCACCGGCAACTCCCATCTATTACTCTTTCTTTTATCTAGCTAATCAACCTGTAAGTCCCTACTTCTTCCTCTTTTCTCTTTTCTAAAACATTCAAAACTAAAATCCAACGGAAGCGGAGTTAGTCCGACTTCCGATTCGGTTTTTCCTTAAAAAGTTTTATTTTTCTTAAACACAATAATACCAACTCTTATGTCATGACCATTAAACATTAACGAAGATAATAGAACAAGTTTGGCATCAAAATAATAACCATAGCAAGTTTTATTCCATTTTTATATTAAAATACCTTCATGTTTCATTTCGACATACTTAAACTTTTTAAACCGTATTACGTTAGAAAACTCATGAGGTAATGACCTACCTCCTCACAACACTCATATGCAATATAGCACGATGGAATTTGGGAATATAGATTTGGGAAAAATACGACTTTACACATAACTATCTCCGACGTATAAAAACATTTTTCTACAAGATTCGTATTTTAACAAATCTTTGTAATTGCACCTCTACAACCCATTTCGGGAAACCCGTTCGGTATGGTGCGGATTATCGCACATCCTCAGGCCTAGTAGAGTGAGATGCAGACCTCCACAAGGAGTATACGATCTCGAAAGATATAAAATACAATTTTCTTTAGAAAATATGATTTCTATTATAAATAAAACTTATATTTTTAATAAAAAATATATATATGTAATTAATATCAAAATATCTATTTTTAATATTTATAATATTCCACATTCCCAAAATTCAAGAAAAACATTTCGTTTACAAGAAAATACCATACAATTCCAATATTACAAATAAATATCATATATTATGAAATTAGGTTTTATTCACTAGAAATGTCACATTGATAAAATGTACATCAATGAAAACTCTAAAGACAATAATAAAATACTTGAGGTGTATTTTGAAAATTATACAAAATTATTTTTACATAAAACCCCTCAAGTTATACTAAATTACAATAAGGATCCTAGTAAATATAGGTTTAAGCGGGACCAGTCTCTTGAGCCCCAGGGAGACGGAGATATGGGTGCTTGCCTATTTAAGGTATACAACTTACCACACGGTGTTATCAACACAGTAATTGTCTTTGAAAAAGACACAAATCCTGTCGTCCATGTGCAGCAGTTACCGATAACACCAAAACCTAATTCAGGATTCAATTTCTTTTCTAATTGTCTGACTCAGTCTGAGTCTCAATATAATCAATCTGACTTGAATATGATTCAAGTACAAACTATAATACAACATGAATCCATATATTCAATCTGTTCAATCTATTCAATCTATATTGACTGAACTGAACCATGGATATACCTCCATCTATATGATTCTCCAGTTACATCCATATATTGATATCATGGTTTCGGCACGTCATCCATCTATACAATTCAATTTACAAGACAATACAATACAAACAATACAATCAAGACAACGCGGGGTTTATAAGGGGTAGATTGGTACGGAACATGTTAAAGGTGGCACGAGTTGGTCACTTAAGACGTAATTACATCCATGCCATTGTTCCGTGGTATTATCGACGGAGCCTTGTACTCCTGATACCTTAGTCTCCGGAGAAAGTGAGACCCCTCTCGTATACACTGTCATCTTCTGTACCAAGCTACAAACAACAGCGCTAACAATATAATACCACTTAAAAGCTACATTCTCTCTCTGTCTATTCTACTTTTCCCTTATCTTTGGGACTTACCGAGCGATTTGTTCGCTGACGACATTCTCTTTCTTTTCTTTGGAATGTCGTCAGGTGTTTCGGACTCACTGGAGATCGAGACTATCAGCGAGGATTTGGACCAGCTAGCTTTCGACCAGGAGCTCTAGTTACTTGTATATTTCATTTCGGTACTTTCCATTTCTGTTATGCCACTGTTTAGGCAGTGCTTTTCATTCCATGTATTTACTTTTCAGATGTATTGTAAAATGAATGTTAAAAAATAAAGTTGTTGTTCAATTATATCTATTGTCTCTGTCTCTTGTACTTTTTACTTATATTGCTTAGATACGCTTAGCATGTTTACTTCAGAGTAAATACATGGTGGCCTCGTCGCGTCCTCTGCCCGTATACTGGGAAGCGGGGCGTGACAGGTTTTGTTTGTGGCCCATGCAGGTCAGAGCTGTATGGAACCCTACCATGCAGTTCAATTCTGCGTGGACAACCAAAGTAATATAACACAAGAACCGGCAACTGAAAACATTCTTTACAATTCATAATTCTTGAATCTCATCATTTCATATACTTTAAATCTATCCTAACCCTATTTTTTCATTCAAGGTTATGGATTCCCCAAACAACACCAGCACGAATGTCAATAACACTCCCCCACCACTACCACTCACACCTGTCGTCACTGCTCCGATCAACGAGCGAATGGTTCTGCTTGAGGCAATTCGCAGCCTCCTAGAAGGACAGCAGCAGCAGACTGCTATCCTGATGAACCGACCAGAGGCAAAAGCACCTGGGGTGAAGTAATTCAGAGCTTTGCACCCAAAACAATTCTTAGGAAAAGAGAGCCCTCTAAAAGCTGAGGAATGGGCTCAAGGCATTGAAGATTATCTGGCAGCAGCACAAGTGCCAGAGATAGCTTGGATTCGATTTGCGAAGCTGCAGCTCTCGGACAATGCACGAGTTTGGTGGAAGGCAGAAGAAATCCGTCTCACCCAACCGATCGAATGAAGGACTTTCCGTGACATGTTCGACGCAAAGTACTTCCCTGAGACCGCCAGGTTCGACATGGAACGGAAATTCATCCATCTGCAACAAGATTTAATGTGGACCAAGTCAATAGATGAATATGACGCTGAGTTCAACATGCTCAGTCAGTAAGATATGTCTCAATAATTCAATTTTTCAATATATCACATACTACACAGCTAACACAATACTTTAACAGATTTGCGGCACACGTGATACCGACGGATGAGATCAGAGCCCGTCAATTTCAACAAGGGTTAGATTCGGAGATCCAGGCTGCACTAGCACAGGAGATTTTCCGACTCATGAATCGGCTCTGAAAGCTGCCCGCCGATATGAGGCAGTGGTAAAGATGAGGGGCAGACCTCAATCTGCCAGAGTGAAGCTCCCTACCAACTAGATGGCAGGAGGAGCCTCTTCAAGGTCACCATTTGTGCCAAGAAGACCAGGAGTACCAAACAACAAGCCCAACCCAGCCTTTTGTACCTACTGCAAAAGAGATGAACATTTGACAAAAGACTACCAGCGAGCCAACCGTTTTTGCTTAGTCTGCGGCTCAGCTACTCATGATATTGGGTCTTGTCCCCGAAAACACAACCCAATTGCTGCACCCAGGCCAGCAATCACATACCCACAGCGCCCATCCATTCAGGCACCTGCTCTAAGACTCGCACTCCCTGCTCCACCACCTAGAGGACCACCGTGCACCTCCTCCTCGTCGGTTCCATCAAGCTCAAAGGAACGTTCAGAGGAATGCTCCTCTGGTCAGGAGAAATGTACCATGGCGACGGGCTTTCACGATGACCGTGGAAGAAGTTGAAGCTACTGGACAAATCGTCATTGGTAACCCTTTCTTCTCAAGCTTTTCTTTCAATTTTAACACCTAACTGCATATTTTTCCTATACCAAAAACATATCCCACATACCTTAGGTACAATCTAAGTAGCCTCACTTCTTGCACTAGCACAATTCAATACTGGAGCATCTCATTACTTTATGTCGCAACGGTTCGTCCGAACTCATGCGATTCCAGTCACACCACTTGTATCTAGTTGGAATGTCAGTTCAGGGAACGACGTTCTAAAGACAACAATGCGATTGGCTCGGAACGCCCCGCTTCCCAGAGTACGCTAGCTTGTGTCCAGTAGTCGTCTGCGGCAGATAATTCTATGCTGACTTCAAGGTGCTGGACATAACGAATTTCGACGTCGTCTTTGGTATGGATTGGCTCGGAACATTTTATGCTACCATTGACTGTCGTCAAAGGAGGGTAGTATTCGAGATTCCAGAGCATCCGGTCTTCTATTTCAAAAGTGGAGACTGTGCCTGTCACGCCCCGCTTCCCAGAGTACGCTAAGATAGACACGTGACATAGCCAACCATGCTACCTGTGGATAGGAAAAATCCTTCCACGGTCACATTACGGCTGTAGAGATATCAAGGACAGGAAGGTAAACTAAACTATCTAGTACATGTCCATAAGCCAGAGTAAATGAGTCAAGAAATAATATAATATGTGGAAGCAAAAGATCCAATAAATAAAACACCCGGAATAGTAAATCTGGATACCAACAGGGTCCTCACCGCTCGGTCTAACAGCGGCAATACTCTTGATCAGTATGCAACAAAGTAGAGAATCTGGGCCATGCAAAACCCAGACGTCAGTGCGTCATAATATCAAGCAATACTATAAACAGGGTAGCAAGACATACAGGTATGTGTATGAACAGTAAAACAGGTATAACAGTAATATAAATGAGGACAGTGAGGGTAATGTGTAGTGAGTAATCTAAACTGGTCTATTGGGTTAACTACTCTCAAGTCTTTGAAATCAATTTGATGAATCATCGATGTAACTCAATAGTATTCCGTGCGTGCCCGGGATCACGGTGAAGATTCTCGGGCTGAAGCCGAGACATGCCACTAGGCACTAAAAGGAAAAGGGGTAACGATGAATGATGTCAACAGCATCATCCCAAGGCTGGCCTAGCCTCTAAAACTGATCAGTAAAGGTATCGAACTGTCGAGTTACAAGTCAGGTTTCATCATTGATTTCCCCATACCCCCAAGTTGTGTATTCAAGTCAAGTATTGATAAATCTGGAGCTAATGCCAACCCAGGATCAGCAGGTAAAGGTTTGTCTGGATAGACAACAGGAAATGTCCGTAGGGACAACATGTCAAGCTGTTGGCATTAGTAACAAGATCAGGTAACAGAGAAAGCCATGGTACCTCAAGTCAAGTCAGGCAATATATATGTATCATGTCATGTCAATAAGTGCATGGTATCCCGTCGTGTCAAGTAGTAGGTGTATTAAGTCATGTCAGGGGTGCACAACATGTCACGTGGGTGCTCATAATCAAACTAAAAATAAGCATGGGTATACAAAACAAGTATGGGTACTAATGGAACAATAAAAATGGAACATTGTGATGTTATATGCAAATAAGTACAGATTAAAGCATATGGATGCACAGTTATCGATTTGGGTTAAGGGAATAGTTCCAATATTAATTAAATACAGTTTATCGAATATGAAATGTTAAAAATCACATTAATATGTATTAAATGATCTAGGGATGCAATTGAATATATATTAGGCTAGATGTATGCAAACGAGTGTCCAATAGAGTATAAACTATTAAAGGGTACTATGGGCTGTGCAAATAATTATTATGTGATTTAAATATGGACGTGGGTACCACGTATTGTAAACTAAAATGCAACATGATATGTTTCAAGTTCTAGATCTAAAATGATATAATGGAACATCGAATATTAAAATGGAACATGTGACATTAGATTAAATCTATAGGTTTAACATGTAATTAAATAAGTATAAAATAATATGAATAGCATGTAGCAAGTTTTACTTGTCTCGACGGATCACGGAATGGATATGTATGGCACGTCTGACGTCGGTAAAACGTCGCGATGTGTCCACGCGAGCACATGACAGAACCAGGTACTGCAAGAATGTGACCACACAGGTAGGGGGCGTCCACAGGGTTGCTCGGATCGTCGGCAGTGAGCACGGCTCCGGCGGATGATCATCAGAAAGGAAACGAAAATTCAAGAAAAGAGAAGAAGAGAGAAGAAGAAGAAAAGGAAGAAGAGCTGGGGTTTAGGTGCACAGGTGATTGGCTCAGGGGTCAGAGAAAGGTGAGAGGAGGCGACGTCGACGATGGGCCATCGACGGCGAGGATGCAGGCGAGGCATAGGGCTACGGGTTTCTTGATGTCGGGGTTCTTGGAGGGTCGTTTTGCAGTGGTGTTAGGTTTGTGGGTGTCCCAGGTGATAAGGGGGAGGAAGTGGTGATGAGGTCATGGAGACGACGGTGAGGTCGGAGCTCCGGCGATGAGGGCAGTGAGAGTCGCAGTGCTCGGGGAGTTCTTGGTATCGGGGTTTGGAGTTGATGATGCGGTTGAGGAGAAGAGGAGGAGAGAGGAGGGATGTGAGGACGATGATGAGGGTTGCCAGCAGCGAAGGTGACGGCGACGGCGACAGAGGAAATGGGTGAGGCGGTGGGTCGCGCAGGTTCTTGGGTTCGCCGTGGCGGGGTTTACAGGCGCGAGAAGAGAGAGGTGGGGAAGTTGGCGATGAGATGATAAAGGCGAGATCGTGGGTTAGACGGCGACGGCGAGCGCCAGGCGTAAGCAGTGGGTTGCGAGGAGGCGGGAAAACGAAGAAGACGTAGAAGAGAGAGAGGGGGGAGAGAGACGAGAGGGTTTTAAGTTTATATGGGGTTTATATAAAAAAAAGTAAATAAATAATATATATAATATATTATTGAGAGAGAGAGAGAGAGCGCGCTATGTGAGAATAAGGATTTGAAAATATTTTAAAATATATTTTAGTTATAAAATATTTTTTTGTTACAAACGTATATTAATAAGTTAGAAGAAATAAAGAATATAATAATAGTACGTTTTGAGATTTGGCAAATACAAACTTACTCCAAAACACGTCTGGGTCGGTTCTAAAAATCCGGTTTAAAAATATGAAAAATAAACGCAACGACCAAAATTAAAAATGAATGCTCGGGTAACGAAAATGCATACCCCCAAGAACGGATGCACGTACGTGCGCGTAGCCATCCAAACACGTCTGTTTCACTGAACGGGACGAGAACAAGATGCACGGATGCTACCACGGGGTTAGGGGTACCGTGCAGGCTATGAAATGCAATTTTAATTTATTTTCCGTGACTTAAAATGTTATATGGTAAAAGATATCATGCCAGGTAAAATGCCAGTATGCGATAAAGTTGAAAATGCACAAGTCTACATAACAAGTCAGGGTGATTCATAAATATGAATCAAACAAGTTCAAGCAAGCGGGTCGGGTCAAATGCAAAGTAAAATGTAAAATACCATTCGCACCCAAAACACGATGAATCAAGAAAATACCACAAATAAGTAAATACAGGAACTGGAATTGGTATAAATGAACTAGGTTGTTACATTATACCCAACTACAAAAAGAATTTCATCCTCGAAATTCCAAAAACAAGAAAGGATAAACAATCAAGAACTACAAGAATAGATGTGGAAACTTCTGCCGCATCTTCTCGTTCCCAAGTTGATTCTCCATGAGAGCGATTTCCCCAAGAAACAAGTACAAGAGGGATAACTTTGTTCTTGAAAACCTATTCTCTTCGATCCATAATCGACACCGGTCGCACCTCAAAGGTTAAATCTTCTCATACAGTCAGCTCCGAATGATCCAACACATGTGTTTCATCTCGAACATACTTACGGAGTTGAGGTACGTGAAACACGTCATGAACATTCTCCAAAGATTGTGGTAACGCCAAACGATATGCCACTTCTCCAACACGCTCCAAAATCTCGAAAGGTCCGACGAAATGAGGACTAAGCTTGCCTCGACTCCCGAAACGAATAACTCTTCTAGTTGGTGATATCTTCAAAACACCAAATCACCAACCACGAACTCCAGAGGTCTTCTCGATATATCTGCCCAACTCTTTTGTCGGTCTTGTGTTGCTTTCACATAATTCTGGATAGTGTTAACCTTCTCAACTGTTTGCACGATCAAATCCGGTCCCAACAATCTTCGTTCTCCAACATCGTCCCAACAAACAGGTGAACGACACTTGCGACCATATAAAGCTTCGAATGGAGCCATCTGAATAGTCGTCTGGAAACTGTTTTCGTACGAAACTCCACCAAGTGTAGCTGATCCTCCCATGAACCCTTGAATTCTAACATGCAAGCTCTTAACATGTCTTCAAGGGTTTGGATCGTTCTCTCCGACTGGTCATCTGTCTGAGAATGATAAGCTGTGCTAAACTTCGATCGAGTCCCCAAACTTTCCTGTAAGCTCCTCCAGAAGTGTGCTAAGAAACGTAGGTCACTGTTGGACACGATGCTCACCGGTACTCCATGCAATCATACAATCTCCTGCATGTACCATTCTGCCAAAGTTTCTGTTGGTTGACCAATTCGAAATGGTATAAAATGGGCTGTCTTGGTCAATCGATCAACAATCACCAAAACTGCATTATTGCCCTTTAGACTTCGCGGTAAAGCCGTCACGAAATCCATGGTTATATGCTCCCACTTCCATTGAGGAATCGGAAGTGGTTGCAATAAACTAGCAACCCTTTGATGTTCAGCCTTAACTTGCTGACACACCAAGCACTTTGCCACAAAGCGGGCAATCTCCCGTTTCATGCCTTCCCATCAGAAATGCTGTCGTAGATCTCGGTACATCTTCGTGCCTCCTGGATGTACGGAATACGCGGAACTGTGTGCCTCCATCATAAATTCTTCATGAATGACTCCTTTTGGCACACACAAATGGCTACCATATCGCAACGAACCATCCTCATGAATTAACAAGTCCGTTCGAAGTCCCGCTTCAACCTGTTCTCGAAATTTCAGCAATCTTGGATCATGTGACTGCGCTGCTTTAATATTATCGATCAACGACGACTATACTTGCAGCTGCATTAACTGTCCCGAAGAATGCGGTAGCACGATCTCCAACTCGAATCTCCGAAAATCTTCGATAAGCTCCTTCTGTGCAATCATCATCCGAATTGCTGGCAACCGACTAAGCGCATCTGGCACAACATTAACTTTCCCCGGATGGTACTTAAGATCAAGATCGTAGTCAGCCATCAGCTCCAACCATCTACGCTGCCGCATATTAAGCTCCTTCTGTGTGAACACGTACTTTAGGCTTTTGTGATCGGTGGATACTTCGACCCTTTCGCCCAATAAGTAGTGTCTCTAAATCTTCAAAGTGAAAAACACTGCTGCAATCTCCAAATCATGAGTAAGGTAATTCTTCTCATGGGTCTTCAACTGTCTCGATGCGTAAGCTACAACCT
Organism: Agapanthus africanus; assembly: GCA_030015575.1. Taxonomy (NCBI): domain Eukaryota; kingdom Viridiplantae; phylum Streptophyta; class Magnoliopsida; order Asparagales; family Amaryllidaceae; genus Agapanthus; species Agapanthus africanus. The sequence continues at coordinate 17,860,848 of JASDDO010000014.1, forward strand.
TCCCATGTTGCATCTAAACATATCCCAATACTTTTCCGGATGCGTCACTATGAATTACCAATCCTTCAGAACTGTCTGGTATGGTCAAAATAAGAGCGGTTATCAGTCTCTGCTTCAATGCCTAAAAATCTGATGCACACCCATCCGTCCATACGAACGGTACTTCCTTGCGCGTAAGCTTGGTCAAAGGCTTAGCCAAACGAGCAAAATTCTCCAAGAACCTTCTGTAGTATCCTGCAATTCCAAGAAAACTTCTGATCTCTGCAACGTTCTTCCGAATCGGCCAATCTCGAACTGCTGTAATCTTTTCGGGATCAACGGCGATTCCATCTCCGAACACGACATGCCCCAAAACTTCATTTCTTCAAGCCAAACTCGCACTTGTTCATCCTTGCATACAATCTTTCCTGCCTCAATGTCTGCAGTGCAATCTTCAAGTGTTCTGCATGCTCTTCAATACTCTTTTGAGTGGACCAAAATATCATCAATGAACACCACTATAAATTGGTCCAAGAATGGTGAAAAGATTCGGTTCATCAAGTCCATGAATATCGCCGGTGCATTCGTGACTCCGAATGGCATCACTAAATACTCGTAATGTCCATATCGAGTTCGGAACGCAGTCTTGAAGATATCTTCTGTTTTAACTCGGACCCGATAATATCCGGATCGCAATCCAGCTTCGAGAATACTCTCGCGCCACTAAGCTGCTCGAACAATTCTCCAATGCGAGGGATCGGATACTTGTTCTTAATAGTCACCCAGTTTAATTCTCGATAATCGATGCACATCCTCCTTGTGCCATCTTTCTTCTTGACTAGAAGAACTGGAGCTCCCCAAGGCGAGTTACTACTGCGAATCCAACCCTTCTTAAGTAATTCAGTAACCTGCTTCTTGACTTCTTCCAACTCTACTGGTGCCATCGGATAGTACGCCTTTGAGATTGGCGCTGCACCAGGAACAAGATCGATCGCGAACTCCACATCTCGTTTTGGCGGTAAAACCGATATGTCCTCGAATACGTCCATGAACTCTCAAACTACAGCTGGCGCTTCCTTCTCATCATCTTCCATTGACGAAAAAATTTTGCTTGTCGGCCTAGCCCTAAACTCGACTAGCTCGACAGAACTGCTTCCTCCAACAAAACAAACTCCGAATGTCCGGGAATCTGGAAAATCACTTTCCTTTCCTTACAATCAATATGAGCATGGAAAGTGCCGAGAAAATCCATTCCCAAGACAACAACAAACAAAGGGATGCACCAGAATTGAATAATTCTAATGCGGGGAAAACATAAACAAGTAAGATACCGAGATGACTTCATCCAAAGTCAAGATACTGAAGATGATTAAGCACGGTAAACATGATTCAAGATGGAGATAAAACAATAACTGGTAAGCAATGAAACTGAGAGAAGCAAGGTAATATAACGATCATAAAACAAGGAAATGAATCAAAACTAGAATTCCAAGTTACTTAAATAGAGTACCGCATTGTAACCATGCTGCAGTTCATAGTTACAATCACATAACTCCACTCAAGTCTCCCAAATCCTAGTATCAGAATCAAGAAACAGGGAGAAACAATAGAGAACCAAAAGGTTTCAAGCCGAGATGCAAAGTGGTTTGCATATCGTCAAGGCAAAGGATAAAAGAAAGATATGATTCAAGAATCACGATAACAAGGTGTCAGGACATGTACCTAATCACGAGTATTCTGATTCGTGTATTGGGTCCAATACCCAACTACAAAAGAATCAAACTCGATTAACTTATATTCTATGGCTCTGATATCAAACAAACCATGTCACGTCCCGCTTCCCAGAGTACGCTAAGATAGGCACATGACATAGCCAACCATGCTACCTGTGAATAGGAAAAATCCTTCCACAGTCACATTACGGCTGTAGAGATATCAAGAACAGGAAGGTAAACTAAACTATCTAGTACATGTCCATAAGCCAGAGCAAATGAGTCAAGAAATAATATAATATGCGGAAGCAAAAGATCCAATAAATAAAACACCTAGAATAGTAAATCTGGATACCAACAGGGTCCTCACCGCTCGGTCTAACAGTGACAGTACTCCTGATCAGTCTGCAACAAAGGTAGAGGATCTGGGCCATGCAAAACCCAGACGTCAGTGCGTCATAATATCAAGCAATACTATAAACAGGGGTAGCAAGACATACAGGTATGTGTATGAACAGTAAAACAGGTATAACAGTAATATAAATGAGGACAGTGAGGGTAATGTGTAGTGAGTAATCTAAATTGGTCTATTGGGTTAACTACTCTCAAGTCTTTGAAATCAATTTGATGAATTATCGATGTAACTCAATAGTATCCCGTGCGTGCCCGGGATCACGGTGAAGATTCTCGGGCTGAAGCCGAGACATGCCGCTAGGCACTAAAAGGAAAAGGGGTAACGATGAATGATGTCAACAGTATCATCCCAAGGCTGGCCTAACCTCTAAAACTGATCAGTAAAGGTATCGTACAATCGATTTACAAGTCAAGTTTCATCATTGATTTCCCCATACCCCTAAGTTGTGTATTCAAGTCAAGTATTGATAAATCTGGAGCTAATGCCAACCCAGGATCAGCAGGTAAAGGTTTGTCTGGATAGACAACAGGAAATGTCCGTAGGAACAACATGTCAAGCTGTTGGCATTAGTAACAAGATCAGGTAACAGAGAAAGCCATGGTACGTCAAGTCAAGTCAGGTAATATATATGTATCATGTCATGTCAATAAGTGCATGGTATCCCGTCGTGTCAAGTAGTAGGTGTATTAAGTCATGTCAGGGGTGCACAACATGTCATGTGGGTGCTCATAATCAAACTAAAAATAAGTATGGATATACAAAACAAGTATGGGTACTAATGGAACAATAAAAATGGAACATTGTGATGTTATATGCAAATAAGTACAGATTAAAGCATATGGATGCACAGTTATCGATTTGGGTTAAGGGAATAGTTCCAACATTAATTAAATACAGTTTATCGAATATGGAATGTTAAAAATCACATTAATATGTATTAAATGATCTAGGGATGCAATTTAATATATATTAGGTTAGATGTCTGCAAACGAGTGTCCAATAGAGTATAAACTATTAAAGGGTACTATGGGCTGTTGAAATAATTATTATGTGATTTAAATATGGACGTGGGTACCACGTATTGTAAACTAAAATGCAACATGATATGTTTCAAATTCTAGATCTAAAATGATATAATGGAACATCGAATGTTAAAATGGAACATGTCACATTAGATTAAATCTGCAGGTTTAACATGTAATTAAATAAGTATAAAATAATATGAATAGCATGTAGCAAGTTTTACTTGCCTCGACGGATCACGGAACGGATATGTATGGCACGTATGACGTCGGTAAAACGTCGCGATGTGTCCACGCGAGCACAGGACAGAACCAGGTACTGCAAGAATGTGACCACGCAGGTCGGGGACGTCCACAGGGTTGCTCGGATTGTCGGCAGTGAGCATGGCTCCGGCGGATGATCGTCGGAAAGGAAACGAAAATTCAAGAAAAGAGAAGAAGAGAGAAGAAGAAGAAAAGGAAGAAGAGCTGGGGTTTAGGTGCACAGGTGATTGGCTCAGGGGTCAGAGAAAGAGAAAGGTGCGAGGAGGCGACGTCGACGATGGGCCGTCGACGGCGAGGATGCAAGCGAGGCATAGGGCTGCGGGTTTCTTGATGTCAGGGTTCTTAGAGTGTCGTTTCGCAGTGGTGTTTGGTCTTTGGGTGTCCCAGGTGATGAAGGAGAGGAAGTGGTGACGAGGTCATGGAGACGACGGCGAGGTCGGAGCTCCGGCGACAAGGGCAGTGAGGGTCGCAGTGCTCGAGGAGTTCTTGATATCGGGGTTTGAAGTTGATGATGCGGTTGAGGAGAAGAGGAGGAGAGAGGAGGGATGTGAGGACGATGATGAGGGTCGCCAGCAGCGAAGGTGACGGCGACGGCGACAGAGGAAATGGGTGAGGCGGTGGGTCGCGCGGGTTCTTGGGTTCGCCGCGGCAGGGTTTACAGGCGGGAGAAGAGAGAGGTGGGGAGGTTGGCGATGAGATGATGGAGGCGAGATCGTGGGTTAGACGGCGACGGCGAGCGCCAGGCGTGAGCAGTGGGTTGCGAGGAGGCGGGAAAACGAAGAAGACGTAGAAGAGAGAGATAGGAGAAAGACGAGAGGGTTTTAAGTTTATATGGGGTTTATATAAAAAAAAAGTAAATAAATAATATATAATATATTATTGAGAGAGAGAGAGCGCTCTGTGAAAATAAGGATTTGAAAATATTTTAAAATATATTTTAGTTATAAAATATTTTTTTGTTACAAACGTTTATTAATAAGTTAGAAGAAATAAAGAATATAATAATAGTATGTTTTGAGATTTTGGCAAATACAAACTTACTCCAAAACATGCCCGGGTCGGGTCTAAAAATCCGGTTTTAAAATATGAAAAATATACGCAACGACCAAAATTAAAAATGAATGCTCGGGTAACGAAAATGCATACCCCCAAGAACGGATGCACGTACGTGCGCGTAGCCATCCAAACACTCTGTTTCACTGAACGGGACGAGAACAAGATGCGCGGATGCTACCACGGGGTTAGGGGTACCGTGCAGGCTATGAAATGCAATTTTAATTTATTTTCCGTGACTTAAAATGTTATATGGTAAAAGATGCCATGCCAGGTAAAATGCCAGTATGCGATAAAGTTGAAAATGCACAAATCTACATAACAAGTCAGGATGATTCATAAATATGAATCAAACAAGTTCAAGCAAGCGGGTCGGGTCGAATGCAAAGTAAAATGTAAAATATCATTCGCACCCAAAACATGATGAATCAAGAAAATACCACAGATAAGTAAATACGGGAACTGGAATTGGTATAAATGAACTAGGTTGTTACAGTGCCCTGGAGCCAAGTACTTACAAGGCGAAACCAAAGAAGGCTGTGATTGCAGCAATTCAAGCGGAGGAAGGATCAAAGCCATAAGTGGTTCGAGAGTTCGATGATGTGTTTCCTGATGATATATCAGGTTTGCCTTCCGATCGAGCTCTTGAATTCAGCATTGATTTAGTACCATGAGCACAACCGGTGATCAAAGCACCTTATCGATTAAGTCCGGAAGGTTTGAAGGAAGTCCGAACCCAGTTGGACGAATTATTGGCCAAAGGATGGATTCGTCCCAGCACTTCAAGTTGGGGATCACCAGTTCTGCTTGTGGAGAAGAAGGAAGGTTCATACAGAATGTGCTTCGATTATGGAGCCTTGAACGAAGTAACGATAAAGAACAAGTATCCGCTACCACGTATCGACGATTTATTCAATCAGCTAAGTGGATCTTGTGTTTTCTCCAAATTAGATCTTCGTTCGGGTTATCATCAGATGAAGGTCAAGAAATCTGATATCCACAAAACAGCTTTCAGAACTCGTTATGGACATTACAAATTTCTTGTGATTCCATTTAGAATGACCAACGCACCAGCAATATTCATGAACCTGATGAATCATGTTTTCCAGGAGTACTTAGACAGGTTCGTTGTCATCTTCATCGACGACATCCTGGTGTATTCTAAGAGTCAGAAAGAACATGCCGAGCACCTACAAATTGTCATGGAAACTCTATGACAACATCAACTCTACGCCAAGTACAGCAAGTGCGAGTTTTGGTTAGATCAAGTTGGTTTTCTTGGACATATTGTATCAGGCAAAAGAATCTCGGTGGATCCAGCGAAAGTTTCAGCAGTAAGCGAATGGCCGACACCAAAGTTAGTGAAGGACATTCAAAGTTTCTTAGGTCTAGCTGGATATTATCGAAGTTTTATTGAAGGCTTTTTTAAGATAGCAACATCCCTGACCAAGCTCACACGTAAAGATGAAGAATTCGTGTGGTCAGAAGCATGCGAATAAGCTTTCGTAGAACTCAAGTCAAGGTTGACATCAGCGCATATGCTCGTTATACTGGACCAATCTGGAAGTTTCGAAGTGCATTATGATGTATCCAGTAAGGTATTAGGATGTGTTCTACATCAGCACGGAAAGGTTGTGGCTTATGCTTCAAGACAGCTGAAGATTCATGAGCGCAATTATCCGACGCATGATTTGAAATTGGCAGCCGTTATCTTTGCTCTTAAGATTTGGCGACATTATCTTCTTGGTGAACGAGTGAACATATACACAGATCATAAGAGTCTGAAATATGTGTTTACTCAGAAGGAGCTTAATATGCGGCAGAGACGATGGTTAGAACTCATGACGGACTTTAACATCAATCTGCAATATCACCCAGGGAAGGTGAATGTGGTACCCGATACCCTTAGTCACCAACCATTAGCAATGAATCTCACCACTCAGTGGAAGCTTAAACAAGACTTGCATCAGATGGAGATTGAAGTGATCATGCCAGGTAATGCTTCAAGTTTGATGAATTTACAAGTTCAATCTACCATTGTCAATCAGATCAAAGCAGCTCAAGCAAGTGATGCAAAGTTGCAAAAGATCAGAGAACAAGTGGAGAATGGACTCAGAAGAGATTTCATTATCCATGAAGACGAATCTTTGAGATACGGCAGTAGATTATGTGTACCAAAAGGTTCTGTTCGGGAAGAGTTAATGAAAGAAGCTCACAGCTATCCCTACTCAGTACACCCTAGAGATACAAAGATGTACAAAGATCTACGTCAGAATTACTGGTGGCATGGAATGAAGCGTGAAGTAGCCAGAAGCGTCGCTAAATGCTGGGTGTGTCAGCAAGTAAAGGCTGAACATCACAGGACTGCTGGATTACTTCAACCGTTACCTATTCCAGAATGGAAGTGGCAACACATCACAATGGATTTTATGACTGCACTTCCTCGTAGCACAAAGGGTAACGATGCGGTATGGGTTATTGTGGATCGACTCACAAAGTCGGCTCACTTCATCCCATTTCGAGTTGGCCAATCAACTGAGACATTAGTAAAGAAGTACATGGAGGTAAGAATCTAAGTAAGATTTTAAATCTTCAAATATGTACTATCTCTGATACCCATGAACTCATACAAGAAATTGTGAGACTTCATGGAGTATCGGTCTGCATTGTCTCCGATTGTAACACTAGATTCCGATCACAATTTTGGCAAAATCTATAAGCGAGCTTGGGAACAAGTCTGAACTTCAGCACAGCTTATCATCTACAAACAGATAATCAGTCTGAGCGAACTATTCAGATCTTGGAGGATATAATCAGAGCGTGTATGCTAGACTTCGGAGGATCGTGGGAAGATCACCTACATCTTGTGGAGTTTTCATACAACAACAGCTACCAAGAAAGCATCGGAATGACACCTTTTGCAGCACTTTATGGAAGGAAGTGTCGATCTCCATTAAGTTGGGATGACATCAGTGATAGAGAACTTCTTGGACCTGAGATGATAGTAGCAACTGTTGATGTGTTTCGTACTATCAGGGAAAGAATGCGCATAGCCCAAGATCAACAGAAGCACTGGGCTGATGCAAAGCGCCGTCATTTGGAGTTCCAACCGAAAGATCATGTATTTCTGAAGATATCTCTAAACCGCAGAGTGATTCGATTTGAAAGACGGGGAAAACTAAGTCCGAGATATATTGGACCGTTCAACATACTCGAACGAGTCGGTGAAATGGCATATCACTTGGCACTTCCACCTTCATTGGAAGGAGTGCACAATGTGTTTCATATATCCCAACCCAGAAGGTATGTGAGTGGCCCCATCCATATTCTCGATCATTCCGAGCTCACTGTACATCCCGACTTATCTTGTGAGCAACAACCTGTGGAGATTATGGACAGGAAAATGATGTCACTTCGGAACAAGGAATTCAACTTGGTTCGAGTGATGTGGAGAAAAGGCACTCCAAGAGAATCGACATAGGAAAAGGAAGATGAGATGCGTGCAAGATATCCCCAATTATTTGTAAACTAGTCTTTAAAATAAATTGTAAATTTCGAGGACGAAATTTTTATAAGGAGGGTAGACTGTAACAACTTCAATTCTTGTGTACATAAAATTGATTAAAAGTTAATGTATACTTCGGGTATTTACATTTCCTGTGAGTACTATAAGTATTTGATTCAATTTTGAACTGTAAGAAAGAGTTTGTACCTTATTGGTAAGACCTTGCACTGCTGAACCAAAGCACCAGAGTTTAAATCTCATCAACCACATTATCTTTTTATTTTAATTTCTTTTAATCTTTTAGAAGCCCAAGAGTCTACACGTGCACTACATGTAATAGGGTAAGTTACAGAATAAACAAACGTGACCACAAGCTAGACCAGGCGTCAGGGACACGTGGCGAAGACACGAGCCCCGACTCGCCCGACTCGGGTCGGCTACTCGCCCGACTCGGCCGACGCCGCCGGGTCAACTCGGCCCGATCCCAACTTACCCTGCACCCTTTGGACTACCCCACTCCTCCTGCACTATTTAAATTCTCTGCAATTAACCAAAGAACTAAAATACACCCTTTTAATCCTTTTTAATGCAAATTTAAATATAATTTTTATTACACCCTTTCACTACCCTAAACCCTAGATTTTTCCTATAAATACCACCCTCAAATCACCCCCCTCACTCACAAATCCCTGGCCAAACTCTCAAGAAAATTCCCAAGACTTTTTGTGTGCAAGTGGAGTTAGCAAAGGGCGAAGCTCCGACGAACTTCCGACGGCAATCTGAGGAGTTTCCGACGACAAAACGACGCACCGGCAACTCACATCTCTTCCTCTTTCTCTTCTCTAGCTAATCAACCTATAAGTCCCTACTTCTTCCTCTTTCCTCTTTTCTCTTTTCTAAAACATTCAAAACTAAAACCCGACGGAAGCGGAGTTAGTCCGACTTCCGATTCGGTTTTTCCTTAAAAAGTTCTATTTTTCTTAAACACAATAATACCAACTCTTATGTCATGACCATTAAACATTAACGAAGATAATATAACAAGTTTGGCATCAAAATAATAACCGTAGCAAGTTTTATTCCATTTTTACATTAAAATACCTTCATGTTTCATTTCGACATACGTATACTTTTTAAACCGTATTACCTTAGAAAACGCACGAGGTAATGACATATCTTCTCACAACACTCATATGTAACATAACACGATGGAATTTGGGAATATAGATTTGGGGAAAATACGACTTTACACATAACTACCTCCGACTTAAAAAAACCTTTTTCTACAAGATGTGTATTTTAACCAATCTTTGCAATTGCATCTCTACAACCCATTTCAGGGAACCCGTTCGGTATGGTGCGGATTATCGCACATCCTCGGGCCTAGTAGAGTGAGATGCAGACCTCCGCAAGGAGCATACGATCTCGAAAGATATAAAATACAATTTTCTTTAGAAAATGTGATTTCTATTATAAATAAAACTTATATTTTTAATTAATAAATATATGTGTAATTAATATCAAAATATCTGTTTTTAATATTTATAATATTCCATATTTCCAAAATTCAAGAAAAACATCTCATTTACAAGAAAATACCATACAATTCCAATATTACAAATAAATACCATATATTATGAAATTAGATTTTATTCACTAGAAATGTCACATTGATAAAATATACATCAATGAAAACTCTAAAGATGATAATAAAATACTTGAGGTGTATTTTAAAAATTATACAAAATTATTTTTACATAAAACCCCCTCAAGTTATACTAAATTACAATAAGGACCCTAGTAAACATAGGTTTAAGCGGGACCAGTCTCTTGAGCCTCAGGGAACCGGAGATATGGGTGCTTGCATATTTAAGATAGACAACTTAACACACGGTGTTATCAACACGGTAATTGTCTTTGAAAAAGACACAAATCCAGTCGTCCATGTGCAACAGTTACCGATAACACCAAAACCTAATTCAGGATTCAATTTCTTTTCTAATTGTCTGACTCAGACTGAGTCTCAATATAATCAATCTGACTTGAATATGATTCAAGTACAAACTACAATACAACATGAATCCATATATTCAATCTGTTCAATCTATTCAATCTATATTGACTGAACCGAACCATGGATATACCTCCATCTACATGATTCTCTAGTTACATCAATTTACTAATATCATGGTTTCGGCAAGTCATCCATCTATACAATTCAATTTACAAGACAATACAATACAAACAATACAAATAAGACATCGCGGGGTTTATAAGGGGTAGACTGGTACGGAACATGTTAAAGGTGACACGAGGTGATCACTTAAGACGTAATTACATCCATGTCGTTGTTCCGTGGTATTATCGATGGAGCTTTGTACTCCTGATACCTTAGTCTCCGGGAAAAGTGAGACTCCTCTCGTATACACTGATATCTTCTGTACCAAGCTACAAACAACAGCGTTAACAATATAATACCACTTTAAAAGCTACATTCTCTCTCTGTATATTCTACTTCTCCCTTATCTTTGGGACTTACCGAGCGATTTGTTCACTGACGACATTCTCTTTCTTTTCTTTGGAATGTCGTCAGGTGTTTCAGACTCACTGGAGATCGAGCCCACCAACGAGGATTTGGACCGGCTAGCTTTCGACCCGGAGCTCTAGTTACTTGTTCATTTCATTTCAGTACTTTCCATTTCTGTTATGCCACTGTTTAGGCATTGCTTTTCATTCCATGTATTAACTTTTCAGATGTATTGTAAAAAGAATGTTAATAAATAAAGTTGATGTTCAATTATATCTATTGTCTCTGTCTCTTGTGCTTTTTACTTATATTTCTTAGATACGCTTAGCGTGTTTACTTCAAAGTAAATATGTAGCAGCCTCGTCGCGTCATATGCTCGTATACTGGGAAGCAGGGCGTGACACCGAGGACGGAGTGGCCCCAAAATTCAAAAGCAAATCTGAGCCGGCTGTCACTTTCAAAAGCAAAAAACCCCAAGTGTATCCACGTTTCGGCAGCGACACTGATGAGTCCGACGCTGGAAGTTCGTCCTTCCGTAAAACTCGCCCTCATTTCGGTAGCGATACGGACAAATCTGATACTGAAGGCCCATCCGGCAGCAAAATCCTCCTTCGTTTAGGCAGCGACACTGAAGAGTCGGGGGAGGAGAACTTGCCTAGCAACAGTATACAGATTGGGCCCCCACGCAACAAGCAAAGCTATGAGAGACCATCGAAGTTGCAGAAAGGTCCCTAACCATCACAATGGTGCCGGAGCAGATGTGAAAAAAGCTTGATGCATTGTCAGTCTCTACCGTGAACCAGCTGAAAACTTTCTACGTTCCCGGAAGGAAAAATGGACAGAAGGGCATCCTGTTTTATGGGTCAAATCCTGTTGTGCACCCGGACGATTTGTCTATCGCGTGCCTTCCCTATGAGAGAGGCATAAGAGCCATTCTCAATCCCAGATACTATGCTCCAGAGATGCAGGAATATTTCAAAAGGTGCGGATGCCGGTTATATCAAACGGAGTCCGAAGCAAAGTTTTATGAAGGGCTATGGCATCCGCCTCAAGTCCGAGCACTCATCGATGGACGAATTCCAGATAGACGGGGCATAGGTTTCATCCAGCCTAATTCCAAAGCATGCTACATGATCCATATTAGGGAAGCCAGCGAAGAGTCAAATTATGAAGACGAGCTAGCCGAGCCAGAAGAAGCCCCTCAAGAGCTCGAAGACGGCGGACAAGCGACCTTTGACGAGCTAACCGAGATTGACTTAGGAACGCCCGATGATCCAAGGCTGACCTACATCAGCTCACTCTTGTCAGAGGAAATGAAAGAGCAGATAATCGTCCTACTGCATGAGTTCGCCGACTGCTTCGTGTGGACGTACAAAGAAATGCCTGGCCTCTCCCCCGAAATGGCCATGCATAAGCTGGCTATATCTCCTGATGCCAAGCCAGTCAAACAAGCTCCTCGAAAAATGAGAAGGGAGCGAGAAGAAAAGGTCATCGAGGAAACTAAGAAACTTATCGATGCTGGCTTCATCAGAGAAGAGAAATATGCGGACTGGATCGCATGCATCGTCCCAGTGAAGAAGAAAAATGGGCAGATCCGAGGAAACTAAGAAACTTATCGATGCTGGATCATCAGAAAACATTTCTTTAGTGCTTCTCAAGTACTCAAGAATGTTCTTCACAGCTATCCAGTGTTTCTCCTCAGGATCTGATTGACACCCACTCACTACACCTAGTGAGTATGATACATCCTCTTAGATCTATCTCTATAGATCTTAATCACTGGATGTAGGAGGCATCATCCAGACCCTATCTGGAGAAACATTGTGATAAGTGGAGCTTGACCGAGTGTAGCATAGGAACACCTTTTCCTATCAAGAGTATGCCATCCACGTACAATACGAGAAAGACAACCTTACTCTCTACAACCTTCTTGTATATACAAGGTTCATCTACCTTTTTAATGAAGTCAAATTCTTTGACTGCCACATCAAAATAGATGTTCCAACTCCGCGATGCAGCTTGCACACCTTTCCGCTACTCCCACTGTCCACAAAGCCCTTTGGCTGTCATGTGCACGCTCCCTTCTAAATCACCATTTAGAAAAGCGGTTATGACGTCCAACTGCCAGATTTTGTAGTCATGGTATGCAGCGATGGCAAGTAGGATCCGAATGGTCTTAAGCACAGCCACTGGAGAAAAGGTTTCATCAAAATCCACACCTGGTTATTGACGACAACCTTTTGCAGCAAGTCTAGCTTTGAAAGTCTCAACTTTTCCATCTACACCAAGAATCTTCTCAAGATCCACTTGCTCCCGATGGGTTTTACCCCTTCAGGTGCAACTACCAAAGTCACTACTTTGTTGGGGCATATGGATTCCATCTCAGATCGCATAGCTTCCAGTCATTGCACAGAGTCCCCACTTGTGATGGCCTGCTCAATACTAGTTGGGTCATCATCATCTATGATGCAATCCTCGCTCCCACCATCAATGAGAAAACCGTAGTATCTCTCAGATGGATGAGGAACCTTACTAGATCGGCGGAGAGGCTGAGGTTCGTTGGGAACTATCGAATTCTCTAGTTCCACCAAATCTTCTGTTGTAGTTTGTGTAGTTGGAACTTTTTCCAGTTCTACCTGTTTGCCACTAATTTCTTTTTCAAGAAATTCCTTTTCTAAAAAGGTGGCATATCGAGAAACAAACACCTTTTGTTTCCCGGTGTGGTAGAAGATATACACTCGCAAATGTTTGGGATATCCAATAAACTTACACAGAAAAGACCTTGCCTTGAGATTGTCCGGATTTTATGTTTTCACATAGGCCAGACAACCCCATATCTTAATTCGTTTAAGAGATGGTATCTTTCCATTCCATATCTCATATGGAGTGGTAGGCACTGATTTGGATGGAACTCTATTTAATAGGTATGCGGCTTCTCAAGTGCATAACCCCCAAAAGGAAACAGGTAACTCAGCAGTACTCATCATAGAGCGCACCATATCTCATAGGGCGCGATACCTCCACCCCGATACATCGTTGTTCTGTGGTGTATACGGAGGAGTAAGCTGAGAGAGAATCCTATTCTCTTTTAAATAATCCAGGAACTCCATGCTCAAGTATTCTCCTCCCCGATCACATCGAAGGATTTTAATACTTCTACCCGTTTGGTTCTCTAATTCGCACTTATATTTCTTGAATTTCTCAAAAGCTTCAGACTCGTGTTTCAACAGAAACACATGTCCGAATCTTGAGAGATCGTCGATGAATGTAATGAAGTATAAAGAACCAACCCTGGTATGTGTAGACAATGGACCGTATACATCACCATGTATCAGTCCAAGAGTTCAGCAACTCTTTCTCCGTTTCATATAAACGGAGTATTGGTCATTTTACCTTTGAGACAAGACTAGCAAGTATCATAAGATAAAAATTTGAACGGATTCAAATATCCATCCCTATGTAACTTAGCTAGTCATGTCGCATTAATATGACTTAGTCTACAATGCCACAAGAAGGATTCGTTCATTTCTGAACTCTTCCTCTTGTGTGTGTTCTGTATGTTGATAACTGAGTTTTAATTCAGAACATATAAACCGTTACATAACGTACCAAACCCAATCAACACTTGATTTAGGTAAATGTTCATAACATTATTCTCTACTACAAAACAATATCCTTCTTTATCTAATAAATAAATTGATATTAAATTGCATATCATAGAGGGTACATAATAACAGTCGTTCAAGATCAATGTATTCCCATTTGGTAATACAAGGTAATATTCACCAACTACTTTGGCTGCAACATTTGCATCATTCCCTACTTTTAGAGAATGATCACCTTTTCCCGGTTCTCTACCTTTCTTTAGCCTATGTAACATATTACATATGTGGGATTCCGATTCGGTATCTAATACACAGGACGTAGAGTGGACTGAGAAACAGTTCTCGGTAACGAACACACCCGAAGAAGATGCATTAGCATGCTAATTTCTCGTTTGGGTGGCTTGGAAATCCGGATATTCCCCTATTTCCTGCTCGGACTTATAACAATTATAACTTAGAGCGGAACCAACATTCCCCAGCACAGTATAACAGGTGGGTCCGGTCAATACATCTATATTATTATCTTGATTAAGGTGTGAGATGGCCACTACCTGGAGAGAGAGAAGAAAACACTTAGCGTATGCTCTTACAAGATTAGATTGTTTATTATCTTATCTAATCAGGATGGCTCCCACTGTTTTTATCAAATCTTCCTTCAAATCCTAAAAGGTAAGACTAGCCGGGATTAATTACACTCTACAAGTTCGCCAATCTTTCGACCAGGCTAGTGTCGGTACTTTGAGGAAGGTTCCCCATACTTTCGCACGGACCTAATTAAAAAAAACCTCATTTTCCCAGGGGCATAACCCCATTAACACCTTTCTAGACACCTACTTGATCGGCTAATTGTGATGTGTAAAACTCTCCCAGGAATAACTCTTACTCACAGTGGGTATCGGGATCCAACTATCTCATAGAAGGTATGCAATCTCATTGCAAATTTCAACACTTGAAATTCCCAATAATATTTTATCCCCAACGTCCTATGATCTTGATGCAGGCCAACAAACTATAGTCCGCTAGTCAAGTTCAACCCGTACATTTCATGATTGAATTAAACCCACCCGCATGACCCTTGACGCAGGCCAACAAAGTCGTACGACTACCCTAATCCAATCGCATCATATGCAGCAAATAAGCACTAATTAGCTACCGCACACTACGCCTTGACACAGACCAACAAACGTAGCATGAATACTAAATAGTACTTATCTGAAATGACGGAGGGCTACGACAGGATTTTAAGAAAATCTTTTGCGTAATGAACTTGATATCGTTGTAGAATCGAATGATTTTGAAAAGAATGTTTTTGAGGCTTTTGCTAGTTTTGCTAAAGAGGTCACTCCCGGTGAAGGGATCTCGGCTCTTTCCTCATCGAATGAGGTGCTGGATATTCATGAATACCACTATGCAAAGTAAGAACTAGAGAAGCAATCAAAAGACAAAACCGAGTGGGTTGTAGTATCTGCTAGCTTTTTGTTAAAGAGGTCACTCCTGGTGAAGGGATCTCAGCTCTTTCCTCATCGAATGAGGTGCTGGATATTCATCGAGGAATACCGCTATGCAAAGCAAAAACTAGAGCTACCCTTTTTGAAAATTTGATTCTACAACATCTTTAGGTTTCTTTCCTTTTCATTAATCTCATTAATGAAATCCCATCAATTATGCTTCCTAAGTATCACTGAAGAAACGAAAATAGAACGTACGATTATACCATCAGCATTCGCCACAGTGTCCGTTATGCACCGTTAGGTTACTTAACTAACGGCATAGCGGGACGGGACTAGCACGGGTGCAAAACATAAGCAACATTTATTATATATCATATATATAATAACATCATTCGTCTCATTATATAAAGTGATCACATCACATAATATCATCAGCAGAAGTCCACATATGAAATATTGAATATACTAGGAATTCCGTGTTTTAAATTAAGCCAGTAAAAAATACGGATTCCACGGTCGTGATAAATAGCCACACCCACATCCTAAACCCCTACGAGAGCGGCAAGCAACCCTACCAATTCTAGAGTTAAGTGACCCGGTCTCGACTCGTCGAGATGGTCTCCTACTGGACTCTAGAACCTGGTTACTTATGCTCCCCACCTTGGGTCTATCCTAATGCGGAAAAGTAAATAATATACATCAATGGTGACATCATCCTCAACCGGAAGTGCCCCAATAAAAGAATATTACATACAAGTTTTTACATGAATGAAAATGAAAAACTCTCATCTCACATAAAAAAAACCCGGCTATTCAAACACGACGATCCAATATAACATATGACAGCAACACATAATATCACATATTATCAACGTAAGTAAATATGCATATCCCAATTGTCGTTGACATATAACAACGAAACTGGCGATACACCACATATTACACTTACGATCGCAAAAAAGAAAATGAAAGCTACAAGAATTGGAATCCGCAACCACCTTATACATCATAAACCCGGAATATCTCATATTTCGGATTTCATGCTTAACATTGTAAATCTTACATTTGGGTCTCAACTATGAAAACACCTTTTCAAAAGAAATCGGGTAATTCAACAAGATTCCCGATTCCTACCGAGACCGAAATGTTAAATTTACAAGCAACTAATCAATTTTCACAAAACTAATTAGTATAGATTCCAAATATTATATCACATTTCACAGATAGTTAGGCGATGTTAAACTTTTCGATCGAATCAACAAACACCCAAAATTTCCCAGAGAGCTCAACACTTAAGCACAGTCTAAAAATTACCCAGAACATACCACAGCACCTTATGGACCAACCGTAGAAGGGCCGACCCATGCCTCACTCATAGCGCCGCGGAACTACCGCAAACCCTAGGGTTTGGCCGCAGTTCCGCGGTCAAAGAGTCGAGTTTGGGTATCGTTCTTCTAGAGGGTCTATAGAATTACCTGCATGATTTTCTGAAGATTTTAAACCCAAAAAATCTCAAATTTTGGAAATTTTCAAAAGAGGGGTGAAAATGGGACTTTGATATTCGTTCGAACTTTTTAACATCGTCAAAGTTACCTGAAACGATGTTAAGATTACGACTACGAAACACTCCGAATTGCCTTTACAGAAAGATATCATATGCAATCTTAGTAAAAACAAACAACACTTGAAACACAAAATTCCATAGCCCCTAAACAAAAAAAAAATCAAAGCCAACCCAGCATCAAAATTCCGACCAGATTTCAAGTGTTGTTGTTTCGGGGTTTCGGAGTTGTTTCGGTTTCGCAATTCATCTAACATCGTCAAAACAACTCCTAATGCTCTAGCTTGTCTCTGATACCACTGCTGGGTTCCATAGCACCCTAACTATGATTTTATAGGGCATCAAGTATGCAATTTTAAAAACCCTAGAGAGCTATGCAACCCATACCAAAAATCTAACTAGAAAATTAGGAGTAAGCTAGCATGTAATCAAATATTACACTAAGTGAATGAGAAATACAACCTTTGTAGATCGGTCCTTCACTTCTAAAGATCTGTGTAGTAGTCCTTTCGCTCCAAGTAGTAATCTTTCGGACTTTAGTAAGGGTTCACAAGACAAAAAGAACAAGCTTTCTAGAAGTCTTCGAGGCCGAAGATGATCTACGTCGAGGAAACTCCAACTCAAGCTACCTTTTCACTAATTGAGAATAATTGAAGCAAACAACCTAAACTAAATAGCTAATCTGGTGTAGGTTGATGAAGTAGGATTTTTGCTCACTTTAGAATTATTTTTCTCACTAATTTTCTTCGCTTTCCAAAAATCTAGAGAGCAAAATTGGAATGAAGAAGAAGATGAAGATGAGAATGGAATGAGAGTGAGAATAGCAACCATGGGTGAGATAATATCTCATATTAACTCATATAGAGACTTAACCATGGCTTAAGATGATGGTTGGGTAAATAAATATCTATGATAAGACAAAATTAGTGAACTAAGTCAATGGTTCTACAAGCTTCCATTAAGCATCATATCATGACTAATTTCCACCTAATTTTGTATTTACCTTAAATAATAAAAACCATCATTATCTTAATTATGGTATGAGTCTCATACACCCATGTAGCATGTAGCATCTAGCATGACACAATAATATATATCACATATATATTAAATGTGAACAAGTGAGATAAAGAAATTCTTAAGTGGGCTAATATTAGTTAATGTATGTTAATATATCAAATATATATATAATTATACATTAAATTATTAAATCAACACTTGATTTAACAATCCGGCTATATCATATATAACCGACTAATATCATTTGTATCAACTTATCGAATCAACACTTGATTCAATAACCCGGCTATATCACATATAATCGACCGATATCACATATCGCATTATTAGAATACGGTATCACATACGCATATTAATCTCGGTCCCGCATATATCACATATGTGCTCCTACTTCGTTTTGCCTGAGCCAGGAAACCTCTGTGTAGAACTCTAAAAACTCGTCAATACGCCGGCAGTAGGTGATGATCATATCTGTAACACCCGAGCCCAATAATACTAGTTATATTACTAGTTGAGGGTTGTATATTGCTCATTCCAATTTTCCTGATTTTTCTGGTGTTTATTGCTAAATTTTAACCGGTTAAGTCATTTTGGCACATAACAAATTTTAACTCCTAAAATGAAATTTAAGATGTCCATGTTGGCCTACTCGTCGCCACTAGTCGCGTGGTAGCGTCCGCGTGTCGAGATTCCGTTCCGTTTGGCTAAACGGGCAAGTTTGGACGACTACGCGCGCGTGCAAGTGTCCGACTTGGGGGCATGCATTTTAATCATTAAACACCTCTTTTCAAAATTTGGAACCCGCTTAAAATCCTATAATTTGAATCTGGAACATTTGGGCGCAACCCGGGCGCGATTTGGAAATGTTTCATTTCGCGCCAAAAAGGGCCCGTTTCAATTTAATACCTTAAACTATAATATATACGTATATACTTCTCTTTAACTGTTAAATCCTTCACAAATCCTTCGAAATTAAATCTCAAATCTTTTCCCCTCGTGATCAACCAATCACAGAGCTTGGGTTTCCCCGAGTGGGCCCCGCTCCCTTTCCCTATCTCTCTCTCTCTCTTCCATCAATCCCTCTCTCTTTCTCTCTCCAATCTCCCTCTCTCTCTTCTTATATTTAAAAACCCATGCATGCAGCCGCCCCTCACCCCTCCCCTTCGTCACGAGAAAACACCTCAAACCCTAACCCTAGCTTCTCGCAACCTCACCGCCGGTCCCCCGCGACCTCGCCGTCGCCGCCCTCGCCACCACGAGACTCACCGCACCCACTTACCACCATCCTCCTCTCGTTCGCCCGCTCTTTCCCGCAACTGCACCCAACCCCGACGTCGCCTCCAACCCTGCAGAGCCGACGTCGACGCCGCCTCTCGCCGCCGACGCCTCCCACGACTCCCTCTCACCCTCCTCGTCGCGACCTCGGCATCACCTCCCTCCTCTCCTCGCTGGACCACCACCAACCTACAGCCGACCTTTAACCCATCGCCTACCCTCCGCTGTTCGCCGGAGAACGCGCCGGCGACCTCGACGTCGTCACCTGGGCCACCTCCTTCTCCCCCTCGACCACCAGAGCCGACCACCCTTTCCTCCACTCGCCGCAGCACCTTCTCCCGCACACCCCGAGGCTTTCAGCCCTTGCAGCCGCCGCCGCCGTTGCCTCGCCGGCGTCCCGGCGCCGTCGAGCCCGCCGGAGTCACCTGGTATCTCTCGGTGAGCATCACTATCTCTCCTTTGTGCAAAGTCTTCACCCCCGCTGATCGCTTTGAGGTTTTTATGTGTTGCTAACTTGTTGTCGCGTTTTGCCGAAATCCGACCGTGCCGTCTTGGCGAACCCGACGCTACAGCGAAGCCCCCTGGTCCGTGTGATCCCGTTGTTCGCTGTTGGGACCTGATCCGTGGCCCGTGCTAGCATACCGTGTTTTCTGCCGACATCGCATCCGTGTTCCAGATTTCAGAACCGTCGAGGCAAGTATCTAAATACTTGCTCTAACATGCTAGCGTGCGAGATCTAGTCTCGCCACGCAATTGAATTCATACTAATTAATACCACAACTTAATGATGGCAATTGATATCATATTATTGCAGTTATCTTAACCTGGAATCGTTACAACAGTTCCTCGTAATTAATCAACCCACATCAACCCATATTTCAACTAAATAAAACGACTGAATCATATCTGCTTAAATTGTTAAATCATTCATGAGACAATTATTATATTTAGTATAATTTCATGTAGTTTCCTTAATTTATAATTGTGGATATTGCTTCACCTTGTGGCGATTGCACCCTAAGATGATTGAACCTGTTAATAAGAGAATACAAACATCACTGTGGTTATATGGAATATTATGGTTAATTACTGTTCCCTGCTGCTGTTCATTATTGATTGTATACCTGTTGTGAGCACTTACCCGATTGCACGACATATTGACTTGACCCTGCTACACCTGACATATACATACATACCGACCCATCCTGTTGTACCATGACATTACTTATTTCATGATTTCATGCCTAATGCCGACAAACCTAACCATTCCTGCTGTCGATCCAGACAGACCTACTTTTACTTGACTTTGTGTTGGCATTAGTCCTTGACTACTGAATACCTGACCTGACATACATAGTTTGGGGGTATGGGGAAATCAAAGGTGAAACCGACTTGTAACTCAACAGTTCGATACATTGTTCTGATCAGTCTTACGGGCTTGGCCAGCTCCGGAGTGTTGATGCTGACATCACTCGTCCATCCTACTACCTTTTACTGCTTAGCGGCACGTCTCGGATTCAGCCCCGAGGGTTATGACCGTGGTCCCGGGCACGCACGGGATACTATTGAGTTACATCGACGATTCATCAATTGGTTTCAAAGACTATAAAGTAGAAAACCTGATAGGACAGTTTGGACACCATTGCACATTACCCTGCTTGTTATTTCTTGTTACTGCTTTATTCATGTTCATACTTGCATTTCTTATTACCATGTTTATGCTAT
Organism: Agapanthus africanus; assembly: GCA_030015575.1. NCBI lineage: Eukaryota > Viridiplantae > Streptophyta > Magnoliopsida > Asparagales > Amaryllidaceae > Agapanthus > Agapanthus africanus. Next base: position 17,881,962 of record JASDDO010000014.1, read on the forward strand.
ATACTTGATGTCTTGACGCGCTGACGTCTGGGTTTTGCATGGCCCAGATTCCTTACTACTGTCGCCGACCGCGCAGGAGTACTTCAGCCAGCAGGCTGATTTGAGTTCTATAGTGGTTAGTTTGTTTATTGCATTTTATTTCCAGGTGCGATCCCGCATTATGGGACGTACCTTTCTATTATCATATTGGATCATTGCTTCCGCACTTATTGTTTATTGATTCTCATTATTATGGATTTGGACATGTATTAGTTTAGCTTATTATCTTGTTCTTGATAACCTTACAACCGTAATGTGACTGTGGATGGATACTTCCTACCCACAGGTAGCATGGTTGGCTATGTCACGTGCCCAATCTTGCGCACTCTGTGAAGCGGGGCGTGACAATATCAGTCACCCACAAGCCGTCAGCGGTACCAGCTGTACGTAACGGCTACCCGGGTATTGAGCGATCAGAAGATTAACAAGCAAGCTTGCTCATACTCCTGTGAATCCTGTAAGTAACACTACCATACAGTCCGGTCTCTTCGTCTGATATGTCGCATATCTAGTCTGGGGTGGTAAACGTCAGACCCCGGTAACTTGATAAGTCGTGCCGATGTGAGGCTCATAACGGGTCGAGAAACTACTGATAACACTTACCAGTAAATCTCCATATAATCCCTGGCCAGGGACTTCTTATTATAGCCAATCGAGCACAGCGCAACATCAACCCCTAATAATGGGAGAGACGAAACCCCTCCTATCGCTCATTGCCTCCATGTGACTCGGGACTGTACCAAAAAACCACTGTTTTGCATATTCTCTTGAACGTGGTAAGGTGGAAATCAAAACACAGTGGGAATCACACAAGTCTCTATGACGATCTCGGGTCTACAGACTAATATCTACCAGTGTCACCAGAGAACTACTATCTGACGTTAGCTATAATACCATCTAGGAGTTCTCGGCGAGTCATGTTCAGTGTACCCAGTCTCCACTGAGCACCCGTATACCATCTTTGATGTCAAACACCAATGGATATGGGATCATCCATCGCCCATCAAATGGGTCAAGAAGCGTATATGCTAGTCTACTCTGGAATATCGATGCCCCGTCTCGATACACTCTCGACTGGGAACAATTAAAAGATGTACTTGTAGACTACCCTGGCCCCATTAGTATGATCTGCATCATAATCCTGGTAGTCAAGTGCACATCCTAAGGGCTTTATCAACATGTGAGAGAAAGACGGCATCACAATACAAGTCTACATGTTAAGATAAAGAGTAACCAGATAGCATACTATCATGTTGAGCAAGAAAGTCCTCCCTTTATATGTCCAAGCATCCATTGTAATATACAATCATATATAGCAATGGCCTCTAGGGCATACATATAACTAACAATCTTCATCCTTCAAGCATCCCCAGCGCAGTCACATTGTCGTGGTAGGTCAAGATCTTGATTGCGTCGTGTTTTACGTCGTTGTCGTCGTGCGGGTATCCGTATTCATCGTTGTTTTCATACCAATCAAGGCAATTTCATCTTGCAACATGCAATTTTACATATACCAAAATATATATATTTATAATATACATATATTTATAATGTTACAAATTAATATCAATATACAATATATAGAGATAACCTATAACAATAGCACGTGAACAGTTACAATTGTTGAGGTTGTGTAAATTTACTTATTTGAACTATTTTAATAGATACAATTTCGTTTATAATAAACAACAAGTGTAAAACGCTATTATAAATATATTTAGATCTATCTTTTAGCAAGTAATGATGCATACATGGATTCGTTACAGCTAGATAACCATGACAAATATAATATTGCTTTTATTACGACTGGTTGCACAAGTAAATATTTCTTCTGTTTAATACACAATATCTGACATATGCACGACACGTTATCTTTCCATTGCTTTAGTTGTACTGCCTATTAGCTGTATTGGTTGCCGATACGAACAATATTGATTGTTATTCTGTTTGACCTGACTTGTTGTCTTGCTAGACAAGACATGGTTCACGATTATTCCTGTATTGGTATAAGATAGGCATTCTATTGATACCTGAGTAGAACATGAAACCTGGGAAAAAGGGGAAATCAAGAATGAAACCCGACTTGTAACTCAGCAGTTCACTACTTTCCAGAGACTAATCAGTCGATACGAGCTTCGAGCTTCGGAATGATGATGTTGATATCATTCATCTGTACATGACATTGTTTTACTGCCTAGCTGCACGTCTCAGATTCAGCCCCGAGAATCGTGACCGTGATCCCGGGCACGCACGGGATACTATTGAGTTACGATGAGAATTATATTAATTGGTTTTAAATACCGTTAGGATAGATAACTTAGAAATACAGACTTTAGGATACACGTGAGATACCTATAGCCTGCCGTTATATCACCTGTGATTATTTGTTTATAATTATACATTATTGTGCACATAACACCTTATATGGTATATTGCTCAGTTTATTATTATAATATTTATGACGCACTGACGTCTGGGTTTTGCATGGCCCACTTCCTTTAACCTTGTCGTGGTAAGATCGAGAATATTTTGACAAACAAGCCGAGCAATGAGGAGCTTTGCGGATTAGTTAAGTGATGTTTAGTTTTATTTTATTTTCTAGTTATGATCCCATAAGAGACGTATGTAGGATATTATTTGATTAGATTCTTATTCGTTTTCGTTACTTTCCTATTATTATTTTATGGTGGCAGCTGGACATGTTATAGTTAGATATGTATTTACTGTTCCTGATATCTGATTAACAGCCGTAATGTGACTATGGAAGGATTTTTCTCACCATAGGTAGCATGGTTGGTTTTGTCACGTACCGTATTTACGGATTTTGGAAAGCGGGGCGTAACAATGACGATCTTGGCGATAAGGATCGATTTGGTGATGATGATCTTGGCGGCGACGAGGAGGAGAGGGAAACTGAGATGGGTTTCACTCGGCCTAGTTTAGGGGCTCGGTCATGGGTTTCGAGAAGAGGAGAGAGGAGATGATCATTGGTTAGGATTATGGGCAAAAGATAGAGATATGTGTTGGGGTTTGATTTGAGATTGAGAGGAGGATAAAGAAATTTTGAAAAGATAGAGAAAATGGGGTTAAAATATAATTGGCTTGATATCATATATTTGTTACTTAAATTAGTTTAGTATAAAATATTAGTTATTATAAAATATTCTTTAAATAACAATCCAATAACTATAACGGTAAAATGAATATAGATATATTTAAAAAAGTAACATGCACTAATTTGTCTATATTGATTTAAAATTGTATGTGTAAACTACAATAAAACTAAAATATATAATAATTGGTCAAATATTCAAACTATAAATATAAATCACTAAAAATCATGAATGATAAAACTCATAATAAAACACTCTAATAACCATAATATATGAAAACTACATTTTATAAAATAAACTGCTAACTAACAAGAAGAAAAATACAAAATAAAAATACATCAAAGAAAAAATATAATCATACAAAAGAATATAATAAACTAATAATTATAATGAGGAAACAAATAATTACCTATATTGGTTACCGATACCAACAATATTGACTTGTTATCTTGTTTGACCTGACTTATTATCTTGCTAGACAAGACATGTTCATGATCATTCATGTGTTGGCATTAGATAGGCATTCTATTAATACCTGACTAGAACATGAAACCTGGGGAAAATGGGTGTTTCCCCCAATCAGAGAGCAAAGCTCTATTCAAAATTTGAAATTTGAAATGAGGCAGCGCCTCATAAGAGCGTTAGCACCAAGAGCGCCAGCGCTAAGAGTCAAAGACTCTGAGGCAGCGCTCACGTGCAAAGTACGAGAGCGCTCGCGCCAAAAGCGCCAGCACTAAAGACTCTGAGGCAGCGCCTCACGTGCAAAGCAACAGAGCGCCAGCGCTAGAACTAAATGTTCTCCACCCTTGGATCAAAGATCCAACGAAGATGATAAATCATCAAATTACCAGAATAAAATTCTGTTGAGGAAATACTCCTCAAAATCTTTCCAAACAGGAAAGATTGTGCTCTGTAAATCAAAACACGGTTGGATCAAAGATCCAATGGTAATTAAAAATCACCAATATATAGAATAAGTTCTGTATGGGAAAGTATTTTCCCAATCTTGTTAATAACAAGAAAACTATTTTCTGTAAAACAGAAGCCCTTGGATCAAAGATCCAACGGTGGGAAACAATCCCCAAATCAATCAGAGATCTCTCAATGAGAGATTTCCTTAACTGATTCAACAAATCAGCCTCCACTATATAAAGGACTATATAAAGGACCCAAGACTTCAAGTCTTGTACAAAAGTAACCCCCCCCCCCATAAACTTCAATTTAAACAGAGAAACCTCCCTATAAGTTTCAAGTTCTCAGAAAAGAAAAAGATGAGAGCAAGCTCTAAGAAGATGAACCTTCTTCAAGGTAAATAAAAAGAAGAGAGATCATAACATCTCCTCGATTTTTAAGAGTTTAACTCTCACATCATAAGAACTTAGTTCTTTTTCTAGATCACAGATTCATAAGACAAAGTCTTTCATAAAAACAAAGAGATCATAGCATCTCCTCATAAAAGAAGAACTTAGTTTTTAGATCCATTAGACAAAGTCTCTTATAAACCGAGAATTTAATTCTCAGAGCACAGAACTGATCAGAAGCGCGTTAGCGCTCCAATTAAAAAGAAGCGGTTTAAAGATCCAAGTCTGGCGCTCAGCGCCAAGCGCTCCACGTGCTCCTCACGTAGGCGCTATTTTATAAGAAGCGTCTTAGCGCTCCAATTTAAAAGAAGCGCTTTAGCGCTCCAAGTCTGGCGCTCGCTCCGCGTGCTCCTCACGTAGGCGTTATTTTATAAGAAGCGCCTTAGCACTCCAATTTAAAAGAAGCGCTTTAGCTCTCCAAGTCTGGCGCTCAACGCCAAGCGCTCCACGTACTCCTCACGTGGCAGCTATTTTATAAGAAGGACCTTAGCGCTCCAAGTCTGGGCGCTATTTTAAAAGAAGCACCTTTCCACTCCAAGTCTGGCGCTCAGCGCCAAGCGCTCCACGCGCTTCTCACGTGGGCGCTGAGGAAACATAAAGCGCTATGTACATAAGGCCTCAGCGCCATAAAAAGTGTTCAACACTTAATAAAAGACAAAAAGAAAAAGGGGTGGCATAACCCAAATCAATGCTCAGCATTATTGAATAAAAAGGGGCTGAGCCCAAACAAATGTTCAACATTTCAAAATGAGTGGACCGAGTCCAAACAAATGTTCAACATTTTATTCAAAATTGAGTGGACTGAGCCCAAATTGGCCACAAGTCCTTAATCAACCGAGCCCATGTGCTTACAATTTCTCTAATTGGTCTTAGTCTCAAACCTGACTATAGATCTCCCAACCAACATTGGTTCAAGGGTACATCTCTTCACACCTCTGATACGTGTCATTGTAATTCTTCAACGTCTTCAGAGAGGTGGCGGGTCTCGACAACCAGAAACTCCACAGACTATGATGTCTTTAAACCATACAGACTATGATGTCTTTAAACCGTACAGATTATGATGTCTTTAAACCAGACTATGATGTCTTTAAACCGTACAGATTATGATGTCTTTAAACCAGACTATGATGTCTTTAACTGTACAGACTATGATGTCTTTAAACCAGACTATGATGTCTTTAAACCATACAGACTATGAGGTCTTTAAAACAGACTATGATGTCTTTAAACTAGACTATGATGTCTTTAAACTAGACTATGATGTCCTTAAACCATACAGACTATGATGTCTTTAAACCAGACTATGATGTCTTTAAACCTCACAGATTATGAAGTCTTTAAACCAGACTATGATATCTCTAAACCTTATGGACTATGAGGTCCTTAAACTCGTGGACTATGATGTCCTTAAACCCAATGGACCGCAATGTCCCTAAACTAAAACGATAGAGTCCAAATACTCCTTCGTTGGATCTAAATGATCCTAAAACCTTGTTAAGTAGATCTTAGTCTAAAATTGGGCTAACGTATCCCTAGCAAGCATTCAAGTTGATCTTAATCTAAAGCAAGATTAACGATCCTTAAACCAACCCAAACCTAAATCTAAGAAAATACGGATTTGGACTAATCCACGCCCTACGAGCGACAATATAAATTAGTCTCCGTATACAATCCACGGGCAACCAAAAATAAAATAAATACACACGACACGAAGTGACCATCTGGAGAAGGAGAAAGTGGTTACCGCGATGAGGTAGCGTAATTAACTGCAGGGGCTTGTGCCTGCAGGGAGGAGCATCCCCACAATAAAAAAAACCCTCGTAAACGAGAGGGAATCTGACGATGTCTGCTACAACGGCCGCATCTGTCCAAACCTCCGATATACAGTGCCATAAATCAACTTGGCATCTTCGGAGAGGTGGACGGATAAACCCAATAGCATCTGCCCCCAAATTCAAGCAAGACGTTTGTCTTCCCGGTTTTCGGCGGAGAACAGATTCTGGCACGCTCGGTGGGACCTTTTCCTCTTTCCACTCCACACTTCGTGTGTCGTGTTCGCGAACGAATCGCGGTTTAATATGGTTACCCCTGGATTCGAGGTACTAAGATTTGGTGTCTTTCTCCCGTGCAGAGAAAATGGCTTCCAACTGCACCAACTGCAACAACAACTCCCACTCCGTCCTCGCCGGATGAGTGACCTATGGGCCCTAAGCGGCCTCCATCTTCGCCATACCAGTGGAACAGGTGACTCAGGCCACCACCGGACTATTCTTTGGGACCATGATCCCAATGGAAAGCTTCAGCGTCCCAATGCCGTCACAGGAAGCTCCGAAGAAGTCAGTCTTTGATCGGCTCACCACTACCACGGCACCTCTCAACGGGTCGTCCAAGTCCAACGCCTCGGTCTTTAACAGACTAGGCCAAAGATCAAGTGGGCCCATAAAGAAGCTTGCAATACCTGAAGGAGTTATCCCTAAGCGGATAGCCATTCCAACTCCGACGGACGAAGTCGTCAAAGCGGCTTCCCCCTTTAAAGGATCGGTTTTCACAAGACTGTCCGTTCCAACTCCCGCTTCAGGCGAAGTCACCAAGGCTGCTTCCTCTGCTTAAAGGTCAGTGTTCAACAGGTTGGACGTTTCTTCTCAACGGACGTCAATTTTCGATAGGCTGGCACCAACAGCAACCCTTCACCAGAACAAGGGGCATGATGAAGCCACCCCCGTAACTGAGTCGTACCGTCTGCAAGATATGCTCAACGTCGCCACTGGCGCCGAGTGAATAAAGCTGGGGGCAGTTCCCCTTCTGGATTGACTCCACCAGCTTCGATGGTGGAAATTGACGCTGATGTTCTAACCCGGAACAGCTTTGAACCACTCAAGAAGGGTGCACAAGAACTCTCCGATCGCCGTGCTAAAAAGATCGCTTCCACCTGTGGAGAACCTTACAAAGGAAAAATCCGGAGCATCCCCCTCAATGGCTGTCCTCCAAAATCCACAGGTTCTGGCGAAGGGTCCAAGACTACTCCCGCCGACCAAAGAAAATGAAGGTTCGGCAAGAGAAGGACCACCCCGTCGTACCACAGAAGGTATCGTCTATATGGGTACCTGTTGCAACGGCCCCCTCAACTTTGACCGCCCATAAAAGGAGAAGGCCGGAGAAGATCCCCGTGTCTGCGATGAATCTCAAGGGCACTAAAGCCAAACGCCCCAAGTCTGGGGGCATGGTAGTACACACCATCTACATGGCTTCCGAGAAAGAGGATAGCCATATCTCCATGGGTCATCGACCACTCACCCGGTCTGTGACAAAGGCTCGGGAGCAACAACAGAAACTCCAGGAGATGCTAATAAAGATGGCCGCGCTCACTGGGCCGAAAGAAAGCCCGGAGACGTCGTCGGAGCAGCGCAAGGAACAGTAAACTGACGCCGAGTTCCTCCGAAGAATGCTCGAGAAGAAAGACAGAGGCCGCGGAACAAGCGGCCAACATAAAACAAATGGCGCTCTTGTTCCAAGATATGGTCAGGATGATGATACAGGCAGATCCTTCATCTGAAGACCCTCCGATTATCCTTGAAGACGACAGAGGGGAGACATCAAATCCTCTTCTGGCTCTATCAGCAGCCAAGAAAGAGACCATCTCTAAATCTGCCCTTGATGACTATATAGCTCAACAGATATGAGCTCCTCAAGCAAGCGAAGCGAACGGCCAAATCGTCTAGACCAGACGACCCTATCCGGGTTGGTACGATCAAATAAAGTACCCGCCAGAATATACGATCCCTAAATTCCATGTGTGTAAGGGGACGGGTAATCCACACCAGCACGTTGCTCAGTTCAGGGCTCTGTGCGGTAATACTGGGGGTGACGACAAACTGCTACTTTGCCAGTTTGTTGGCAGCTTATCGGAGACATCATTCGAATGGTACTCCGAGCTCCCGAATGACTCTGTCAAGACATTTGCATAAATGGAGCTACTGTTTACACAAAAATTCTCAAGCGCTAGCGAGCGCACCCCGATCACCGCACTAGTTAACGCCAGAGTGAAGCCGGGAGAAACCTGGGTTCAGTATTCAATTCGGTGGCGGAACCTATGATCAAGATGCGAACAGCGCATAGAGTAAGCTCCTGCCGTGGGCATGTTTGTGGGGACCCTTGACCCTCAGGCAACCATTTCCCAAATTCATGATGTTCTTCAAGCCGACCACTTTCCAGACCTTGATCGACAAGCTGGCCCAAATGGACCAGATGGGCCATAGACCGCCCTCCTTGAAAACGGAGCTTCGAAATGAAATGGGCAAAGGGAAAGCGACCTTTGTCGCTAACGCTCAACAACAGCTGAGTGAGCCAAAACCAGCTGCTCTCCAAGGCAAAAAACCGTGATTCCTCGATGAGAAATTGAGACGTCCTTACTCGTTTCCCGGGGATAAAACAAGGAGACTGTTCGAACTAGCGCTGCACAACAGGCTCATCACTCTGCCAGAGCCGAGACGCCCGACGTAATCAGGCGACGTCAACAATCCCAACTACTACCCATACCACCGAATGTTGGGCCATCCGATCGAAGATTGCTTCGTCTTCAAAAGCTGGATTGAGGACCAATACCAGCAAGGCAAATTCACGCTATCTGAAAACTGGAGGGTGAACCCGCTACAACCGCACTCTCCGAAAAACATGGACACGCCGGGGGCATCATGCTCATTCGTATAGGAAGCTCCATGGGAAGTAGCCCTTTCGGCTAAGACTAAAAGAATGCTGAAAGACCTTCAAGCTCGTCCGGTGATTAGGTAGGAGAGCCCGCTGGAGCCTGAGATTATTGAGGGGATGCTGAAACCGCGCCCAACGTTGAAAGCTGGTGATGGTGGACAGAACCTTCGGGCTAAGCCTCCGAAGTCTTTAAAGAAGAAGAAGAAGGCCAAGAAGCCCGTCCAACCCGAAGACAACCGTACAAGGTTGCAGAAATATATCGATGCACTGGAAGAATATAACCAGAGGGCACGGACCCCAATTACATTGGACGAATTCTTCAAGCATGTTCTTGAGAATGAAGACGATAACGCTGATGAAGGAGACGATTCTTCAGAAAAGCCCGAGAATTATGTGGCGAGCTGCCACATGATCTCCTACTCGTTAATAAAGGGCAAAGAAGCTCCTGATGCAGAGAAACTGGGGCAGATCCAGAACCGGAACTCTTAGAACCATCAGACGAGATGATTGACATGTTGCTGAACGAAGCCCGTCAGAGGAGCAAAGCTGATCGAGAGCGCAAAATGGCCTTATTCCAAAAAGCCAAACGTCGGCGACAGGATGAAAAGGTTGAAGCACTCTAACCAGATCGAAGCACTCCCACGGCAGACAAAAACAAGCTTAAGGAAAGGAAACGGTTCGCTAAAGCCCTGTCAATGGGAATGAAGCTGCCATCTCCCGAGGGAAATAATCCTGGCAGTATACGCCTTGACGAAGCGGATGTAAATCCTAACTACTGCTTGTACCATCAAAGGATCACACACCCCATCGAAGAGTGCAATGCCTTTAAAAACTGGTGGCAGGGATATGTTGCCCACCGACAACACGTCAAGCGATTGAAGCGCAAGGCTCGTCGGGAACAGAGAAGCACGACAGATGAGCGTAAAGAAATGTCGGCAACTGTCACATGGTTGAATCCGGGGGATCACAAGTTCTTACCTTCGGAAGCGATTCTGATGAAGAAATGGCCCTTGACCCCCTCTTTAAGGAATCCACCTATGGAAAAGAGGAAGAGGTGAAGAACTGCGAGAACATTCAGCTGCGTAATCGTACGTTGCCTGAAAAGAATCTCGAACCTTCAAACAAAGGTTCGAACAGAAAAGACAAGGGGAAGGAGAAAATCCATGAGGAGATTGCCCTCGATGATAGGGTCGTCAAAGAGCTCGCAGCCAAGGACCCGCCTAAGGAAAGCAAGGTGGATTACAATGTCCTAGCGCATTTGAGGAAGATACCCTCATAACTAAGCATATTGGACGCCCTCTTTCTATCTAAAGAAGCACGGGATTCCTTGGTCAAGGCGTTACAAGAGCCCGATCAGTTCCAGCCCTTCATCGCGGAGAAGAAAATGCAAGATGAACTGGCAGAAGTCCACACGGCTAACATTACATTTAATGGCGAGGATCTTCTCCTTGGTACGTGCGACCACAACCGCCTTTTGTATGTCACTGGATACTGCCATGACATCAAAATAGGGAAAATACTCGTTGACAACGGGTCTTCTGTCAACCTTCTCAACGTGCGGGTGCTAAACGAAATCTGCATGAGCGTTCAGCACCTCGCTCGGGATAAAATCACCATCTTCGGGTTCGACTCCTAGTCGTCGTAGATGCCAGGGTCCGTGATACTGACATTGCGCTTTGGACTTCTCGTCATAGACATCAAATTTCATGTCATCGACGCTAGGACTTGCTACAACGCTCTACTTGGTCGGCCTTAGTTACACGAATATAACGTCATCCCTTCTACACAACACTAGTGTATAGTATTTCAAAGACGGCCTCGAGTACACCGTTACGGGAGAGCTAAACTCATTCTCTGTGAACGAAGTCCGAAAATATGAAGACGCCAAGTACTTCCTACCAGACTTCGAAGACATGGAGAAGTGTCATAAGCCGGAGCTTAAACGGAAGCCCGTCACTCCCATTCCTACCTTTGGAAGCGATACCGAGGAGGATGAAGAAATAGTCTGCTCGGGACAGCCTCAGAAGCATAATAATAAACTCGGACCATCCGTTCCGATTTTGGTCTTTGGCAGCGACTCCGAAGATGAAACCAACGCCGTATTCTCCATCCGCCCGTCGATGCAAACCTTCGTCGGAGAAGACCGGAGTTTGCAAGTCGCCATGGTTCTGTGGCGGCACTACAGAGAGCTTGATGCGCTAGAAACATATAGTGTGCAAGAGTTGCAGACATTCTACGTCCCTCCCAGGCGAAGAGGTGAAAAGGCGATCCTATTCTACCGATCCACGGAGACTAAAGTCGAAAGAGAAGTCTGATATGGTGTCGATCCTGCGCTTGATAGGCTCCAACCAATCCATCTGCTCAGATACTACGCAGAGGGATTGAAAAGGTTATTGAGATGCCAAGGCGTACCCTTTAAACAAACTCCTCGACAAGCTCAATTCTACAACAGGATTTGGAATGTCCCCGGAACGCAGCGAAAATTGCCCAACGAAAAAATGGAAATGATCGGGCTTGGATATGTCCAGTCCAAGAAACGGGGACAGTTCCATGGCTGCCATGTCATAAAAGACCTTGATGAAGAAACGGATGCTCTTTTAAAAGACGCTGACGCTGAACCTGAACACGGTCCTGCCATAAAATGCCGAGTCCATCATTTGAAGATCAGATGGACAAGCTAATAAAGAAAGTGAGTCAAAAGGTTCGGGATGACTACAGTCGCGAAATGGCCATTTACGATAAAGCCAAGACGCAACGCCTCCTTCAGCAGGCTACAGAGGATGACAATGCCCTTCACCATCAGCCCGCCATGCATTCCCAAGACAAGAAAAAGGCCCAACGCAGAGGTAAGAACAAGTCAAAAAACGGAAAAAAACGTTCTACGACAGAAAAACGGATCCAAAAGGCCACGCGATCAAGAAAAGGTCAGCCGGAATCCGTCTCTAACGAAAAAGATGGGTCGAGCATATTCTTTCCCTCAAGACAAGACAAGGAAGATATTCGACATTGTCATGAAACATCAAATGATGGCACTCCCAGAGTCCAAGCACCCCGAACAAGCAAACGAGGTTCATCACCCGGATTATTGCTCCTATCATCGAGTAATCGGACATCCTCTTGAAGACTGCTTCACCTTCAAAAACTGGGTCGAAGTCTAATATCAACTCGGCAGATTCGCTCTATCCAACAGTTGGAGGGTGGCCCCACCACAAAGGCATGTGCCAAAAGCAACATATATGGCGAGAGTAGAACCAACCAGCATCGGTCCTGGAAACGATCTCGTACCTGTCACGCGATAACGCTGACAGAAGGAGTGCCCGAGATTATGGATGACCTCTCCTGGTGCTTCGAAAATGAGGATGAAGATGAGTTGATCTCAGAGTTTCCACCGGCGCCAAAAGAGCTGGAAGATGAAATACATACTACTGCGGACAACCTAAGGAAAATCGACTTAGGGACGGCAAACGACCCGCGACCAACGTTCGTTAGTGAGCTGCTGTCTAAAGAACAGGTGGCTACACTAAAATACGTGCTCACGCAGTATAAAGATTGCTTCGCATGGAACTATTCCGAGATGCCGGGGCAAGATCCAGAAATAGCTGTGCATAAATTGGCGATATCTCCGAACGTCAAGCCAGTCGAACAAGCACCAAGAAGAATGCGGCTCGAACTTGAAATGAGTATCAATGCAGAGGTCAAGAAGCTGATCGACTTCGTCTTCATTCAAGAAGTTCTATACTCCGACTGGATCGCCAACATTGTTCCAGTGATGAAGAAAAATGGGACGGTGCGCATCTGCGTAGACTTTCGGGACCTCAACAAAGCTTGTCCAAAGGATTTCTTTCCTGTACCGGTCACCGAGATGATGATAGAAAACACATCCACTCACGAAGTCTTCTCTTTCATGGACGGCTCATCAGGGTACAATCAAATAAAGATGCATCCCGAAGACCAGAAGCATGCCGCTTTCCGGACTCCTCTGGGTATATTCTGCTATAAAGTGATGCCTTTCGGCTTGAAGAACGCCGGCGCTACCTATCAGAGGGCTATGACGAAGATTTTCGACGATCTTATACACGAGATCGTCAAATGTTATATTGATGACCTCGTGGTGAAAAGAAAATCGTACGAGGAACATTGGGAGCATCTGAAGATGGTGTTCCAACGTCTTCGGAAATACAACTTGAAGATGAACACTCTCAAATGTGCGTTCGGAGTTTCCTCGGGCAAATTCATAGGATTCATCGTACGACACTGGGGCATCGAAATAGACCCGTCAAAGATCAAGACGATTATGGAAATGCCTCCGCCAAGAACTCTCAAGAAACTGCGATCTCTCCAAGGAAAGCTCGCGTATATCTGACGATTCGTAGCCAATCTCTCCGGCAAGTGCCGCCCCTACAGCCATTTAATAAAGAAAGGAACCACATTCGTCTGGGATCGTAAATGCTAGAATTCACTCGACGAAATTAAGCAATACCTGCGGAATCCGCCGGTACTGACCACCCCGGTCAAGGGAAAGCCCATCATCCTGTACACAACCGCCCTTGAAGGTTTTTTAGGAGCGCTATGGGCACAGGAAAATGACCAAGGGAAAGAGAGAGCTTTCTACTACTTGAGTTGAGTTCTACTGAGGGCAGAAAATAACTACTCGCCCATCGAAAAACACTGCCTGGCGCTAATCTTCGCGATAACGAAGCTCAGACACTATGCTTTGGCGTATGAGGTCCATTTCATATCAAAAGTGGATCCTCTCAAATATTTGATGTCAAGAGTCATACTAACGGGGCGGCTCGCTAAATGGGCCCTACTCTTAATGGAATTTTCGATAACATGCCGACCGCTCAAGGCAGTGAAAGGCCAGGCCATCGCCGACTTCCTCGCTGAGCATCCGATACCTGCTGATTCACCCCTAAACTGCGAATTGCTAGACGAACACGCATTTGACATGATCGACGAGGAGAAAGGATGGAATGATACCCGATAGGAACTCTATTTCGATGGAGCATCTTCCATAAAGAAGCGGCAACACAACACCCCTATAATCAAATCGGGAGTAGGTCTTATCTTCATGACTCGGCAAGGAGGGATAATGCGCTTTGCCTTTTCCTTAACAGAGCCAAGAACAAACAATGAAGCAGAATATGAGGCTTTGATAGCAGGTCTTGAGATCGTTGTCAACATGGGAATCAAAAACCTCCTCATATACGGAGACTCCCAGCTGGTCGTTAGTCAAGTAAACGGCGACTATCAAACGTGCAAACCAGAGTTGGTAAAGTACGGCGAGAGAGTGCAAAAATTGCTGACTCAAATCCCTTCCTACGCACTGGAAAGCATACCGCGAGCGGAGAATAGCAAGACGGATGCGCTAGCCAAGCTCGCTAAAGAACTGGATGATGAAAACCTCGATGACGTCAGGATCGTTGTACAAAGCCGTCAGGTTCTTGCACCAGCGGAAATATCTCCGGAGTCGTCTGAAGAAAAGGAAGTGACCGGGGAAACAGCCCTACAAATAGAGGGCCAAGAAAAGGCGAAGGATTGGAGAGAAGTCTTTATAAACTACTTCAAATCCCGTCAAACACCTAAAGATGCATCCTCAAGACATCAGTTCATTAAAAAAGCTCTGTCTTTCGCCTTCGTCAATGATACTCTATATAAGAGATCGTTCGACTCTTTATGGCTGAGATGCCTGGGACCGGAAGAAGCAAGGAGAGTCATCCAAGAAAATTATGACGGACTCTGCGGTTCTCATCAAGCCGGACCGAAGATGAAACTGAAGATCAAAAGAATGGGCTACTATTGGCCCACGATGATTCAGGACTTCCTCGAATATACGAAGCAGTACCACTCGTGTCAAATTCGTGGAGACTTCATCCACTGGCATCCAAACCCACTACACCCAACAGTGGCTAGCTGGCCATTCGAAATGTGGGGAACCGACATAATTGGGCCCATCGAACCAGCGTCATCCAGAGGACATCAGTTCATATTGGAGACAACTGATTACTTCTCTAAGTGGACAGAAGCAGTACCGCTGAGAGAAGTGAAGACGGAGAATATTCTCCATTTCTTCAAGACACACGTCATCTATCGGTTCGGCACTCCGCGAAGGATTATCTCCGATAATGGGCCAGACTACAGAAGCCATAAAATCAACCGCTTCGCACAACAGTATAAAATAGATTGGAGATACTCTTCGGTCTACAATCCACGAGCTAACAGTCTAGCTGAGGATTTCAACAAGACCTTGATGAAGATCATAAAGAAGACGGTGTCCAAAAATAAAAAGGACTGGCATGAGAGACTGCATGAAGCTCTCTAGGCTTACCGAACCACATTCAAAACGGCCACAAATACAACGCCATTCACGTTGGTATTCGGCATAGAAGCGGTACTCCCCCTCGAGATAGAGTTACCCTCTCTACGAGTGGCAGTTCATTATGAGCTAACAGACGAAGAGAATGCTCATCTTCGGCTTGAAGAGATAGACGCTCTCGATGAAACTCGTCTCATGGCGCAGCAAAACTTGGAGACTTACAAAGCAAAAATGACGCGCTCATACGAGAGATTGACCAGGCCGAGGACATTTCGCCAGGGCGAACTCGTGCTAGTGGTCAAGAGACCTATGATCCCCAATCGTTCCAAACGGGGGAAATTTGAGCCGAACTATGAGGGCCCATACATTATAGACAAAGTCTACTAAAGTGGGGCTTACTTTCTCATAGATATGCATGGCGAGAGACCCTTCAGGCCAATAAACGGACGGTTCCTGAAAAAATACTACGCCTGACGAGTTATGGCCTAGGTCAACGATAGATGACGACGCCTATGTCCACTCGCTATCTTCCTAAGCCCAAACTCTATAAGTAGTATCCAGCGAAACCGTTGTCTCCAAAACGACAGTGATGGACTGAAACGTCCCTAAACTAATAGTGAACCGTAATATCCTTAAGCTAGCTATGGACCGTAATGTCCCTAAACTAACAATGGACCGAAACGTCCTTAAACTAACAATAGACCGTAATGTCCTAAAACTAGTTACGGACCGCAATGTCCCGAAACTAGCGTTGGACCGAAACGTCTTTAAACTACTACAAACCGCAGCATCCTTGGGCTGACGCAAAAAAAAACGGTACGTCCATAAGCAAGATGGGCACGGATGAAAACCCGAAAGGGCTCCGTAAGTAAAAACAGCAGGCCTACCGGCGAGTTTGTGAAAACCCGAAAGGGCGCAGACTCGTAAAAAAATTCATGCGCACTTACAAGGTCCTCTCGACCTTGTAAGGAGAAAATACCCGTGTGAGATCCTTACGACTCACAAGGGAGCAACACACTTAGGAATCCCCATGATTCCTGAGGAGAAATTACACTTACGAGATCCTCATGACTCGTAAGGAGAACCCTCTTATGAGACCCTCACGGCTCATAAGATTCAAAAGTCTTAAGCTACAGGGATCTGAACCTATTCTTAAGCCATCACATTTCCCAGACTGCCCTACAAACGGTTCAATGCTGACCCTTGTATACAATCCACGGGCACAAATAATCATTTCCTTACCGAGTCCCACCAACGACGAAGAATGTCCTCATTTGGTGAATGAACACTTGAAGGTCCTCTCAATTTACGAGGAGAAAACACTTTTGCAAGATCCTTATGACTTATAAGAGAACATACACTTAAGAATCCTCACGATTCCTTAGGAGAAATCGCACCTACGAGATCCTCACGACTCGTAGGGAGAAACACCTTTATGAGACCCTTACGGCTCATGAAGTCAAAAGCCTTAGTCGACAGGATCCTAACCCTATTTGCTAAGCCACCTTTGTTCAAATCGACAGAGGCAAATGATGATTCACTCCTGGCAATGTCCCAGTGGTAGCGATGTTGATGCCTAAATCGGTAAAAAATTCCAAGTCCTTTCACGGCAAATGATGATTCGCTCCTGGCAATATTCCAGTCGCAGCGATGCTGATGCTAAGATTGGCACCAGATTCCAATTTCCATACTCGTGGCGAAAAGTCAGCGAGCCATAAATGCAAATGAAATAGCCGAAAGGATACGGCAACTTGCAACAAAATCAGCAAGTAAAATATATGCATACAAAAATAGCCGAAAGGATTGGGCAGCTCGCAATAAAAAGCAGCGGGTAAAAAAATAGCCGAAATGATTGGGCAATCGCGACTTTCGCAATATAAAAAGCTGAAATGATAGAGCATCGCGGGAAGAAATAAAAAAAGAATGAAAGAATGAAACTTTTGCCCTACAGGCGAGTCCATACTGACCCCTGTATACAATCCATGGGCATAAACGAAAAGGGAACCACATGTCCCCCATCAGACCCTGTCAAAAGGGAAAGTCAGATCTCGACAGCAACATCTGCATCCCAGAAGACCAACAATGGCGTTCCTTCTCATGCCAGCAGGGCATGGACGCAACACCATCAACCGGAGCCACAACAAAGTCCCCAGTTCCAAGACTCTATGGTTCACAGACAACCTAGAGTCAAAACCTTGACACCGCAGAAAGCGGAGCATGTCAACCCTGACACCGCAGAAAGCGGAGTACGTCAACCCTGACACCGCAGAAAGCGGAGTACGTCAATCCTGACACCGCGGAAAGCGGAGCATGTCAATCCTGACCCCGTCTCGGAAATACGTCAGCAAATGACCCCGTCTCAGAAATATGTCAGCAAATGACCCCATCGCGGAAACACGTCAGCAAATGACCCCATCTCGGAAACACGTCAGCAAATGACCCCGTCTCGGAAATACGTCATCTAATGACCCCGTCGAGGAAACCCGTCATCCAATGACCCCGTCGAGGAAACTCGTCATCCAATGACCCCGTCTCGGAAATACGTCAGCAAATGACCCCATCTCGAAAACACGTCATCCAATGACCCCGTCGCGGAAACCCGTCATCCAATGACCCCGTCTCGGAAACTTGTCATCCAATGACCCCGTCTCGGAAATACGTCAGCAAATGACCCCGTCTTGGAAATACGTCATCCAATGACCCCGCCTCGGAAATACATTAACCAATGACCTTCCCGTTAGAGCAATGCTTCTACTCGGAAACAAGTTAATTCACCAACCACTTACGAGTCCTCTCGACTTGTAGGGGAGAAAATTCTCTTGTGAGATCCTTACGAATCTCAAGAGAAAACACACTTAGGAATCCTCACGATTCCTAAGGAGAAAATACACCTACGAGATCCTCTCGACTCTTAGGGAGAAAAGTCTTTATGAGACCCTCACGGCTCATAAAGTTGAAAATTCTTAGGCAGCAGAGCTGAACCTATTTCCTAAGCCATCACTACCCTACAAGGAGGTTAAGATGGACTGCTATCTACTATCCTCAGGCCACATTTGCTAAAGTAACATGCCAATGACACAGCAAAGAAAAGAAAGCGATAGTACAAGATAAAAAAATGTGTGTCTTTTATTCATGAATTCGATTGAGTACAAGATACATCATATAAAAGAATTAAAAAATGAATAAAGGCATGTTATTCATAAATTACAAATTTTCGGTCGAGAAAAAGATGGCTACTGAGATGGAGGCATTTTTAGCAAATCAGCAAGCTGATCTCGCACTCCTCTCAATTCCTTTTCACGATCAGCCGCCGCGGCCAACTCCGTTTCAATTCGAGCCCGCTGCTACAAACAGGATGAAAGCTTCTCATCGATTTCCCGCTGAGTGGCTTCATGAGTCTGCGTGACCCGCTCAGTAAGGTCAAGCTTCTTCCTCAACACCAGCCCGTCAGAAATACATCGTTGGAGGTTTTCGAAAATAGCTTTCAGCTGCGCAGCATTTGCTTCGACCTGGGCACGCAATTGGACAGACTCGCTAGAAGTCGCCTCTTGTTCCTTCCGCATAAGGGTCGCCTCTTGTTCAAAATTTCGAAGGAAAGGAACACTCTGCTCAACCCATGCAGCTCACTGAGAGTTCAAAACTAATACTTCAGGAGCGAGATGCTTGAGCTCAATCTCATGCAGGCAGGCCTCGATCTTCCTGCAGTAATTAACCCAAGACTCGATGACGCCTTCATCATGAAAGTTTACGAGCGTCGCCAGCATGGGATTAACCTCAGCAGCAAAGTCTGCAGTAGATGAGAGGGCCTCGGCGTCAAGATCCTCGACGAACTCGCTCAACATTCACAGCAAAGTCTGCAGCAGATGAGAGGGCCTCGGCATCAAGATCCTCGACGAACTCGCCCCTGGAAGATGGACGTCTAGAAAAGGGCCCTGTCGGCATTAAAATGCGGGACTCAAAGGGAGACGGAGCTGGTGCGATTGCTGTAAAACAAGTTATGGTCAAATTTCGGCTCAAGAGATAAAGAAAATGCACGAGCGATGGAGTCTACTATACCGGCTGCGACAGGTGGAAAAGTTGGGAGTACCGGAGGCGCGGCTATTCTCTCGTCCCCTCCTCCAATCTGTAATGTTGCAAACAATTCAAAGAAGAATTAACAACGACATGGTCACTTGTAAAAGAAAGGAAAGGATGTCCGTTAAAAACTATACTCACCGACACCTGCAGGCAGGACGATTTCTGACTGTAAAGAGAAATGTGGGTTCAACACCTGATACAGATGATCGAAAAGAACTCCTGCAGAATTGCGACAATCTACTATCAATACAAGGAAGATGTTATCCACAATTTAAATTAAATAAATCGCAAACTCATACCTTCCAGCATTTGAGAGGACACGAGAGAAGGCGAAGGGACGGCGACCATCAGAGCAGCAACTGGTGACGCTTCTTTGGGTGGCGCAACCTCAACGTTCACCACACCTACACTCAAAACGAACAAAATTTCATCAGAGGGGACTGAAAGGGATTGCGAAATAAAAAGTAAACAACAACCCAAGACCTACCTGATGGGTCATTAGCCAAAACAGTGACGGAAGCATCACCGGGCATTGCGGCTTCTTCGCTCTCCTTCAGTGGAATAGTTTCGGCGCCCGTGGCTTCTTCCCCTGATTCTACAAGAGTTGTTGTGATGCTTTCGATGCCCACCGATATCGGGGAGCCGCAAAGGGAAAGAGCGACGATTTGGGCAGCCCCAGACTCCCGAGAGAGAGTAGCCGCTTCGGGCTCTGTGGTTGTCGTCATCTCACCTTCTATCTCATCGCCGAGGCTTGGCCCTGCAGGATATGGTATATAAGAATTTGAAGATCAAGTTCTAATAAAAAACTCAACGTTACGTTACCTTCGGGCAGCTTTTCGGTCTCTTCCCGAGCCGTGAGCGCAACCTGTCTATGGGTGGTAGACAGGGCAACTGGAGCATCCTCTGGAAGAATAGCGACAGATGGAGTGGTGCTTGAGCCTGCACCTACAACCAAAGCGGCATCACGTTCCTTCGCTGCATGCTTCCTGCGTTTCTTTTTGGTCTGAGCGGTGAGAAGTGATCTCCTCAAGACCTCCGTCAAAGGGACGTCATCGTCTGAACCAAGAGTTGCCTCTGGAGCCGTTACGGCGTCCGTCATCGGCTGCTTAAGTGAAGCCTCCCACGGTACTGTCGGAGGAGCTGGGGCCACAATAGCCGGCTCTGACAACATCGCTGCATCACCGCTCGAGATTGGCATCGCACTTGGAATAACCCGAGTCAAGGTAGTCCCTACAATAAAATAAAGGAGAGGGTCAGACCGCGAATAAGGAAAAAGGGAATGAAGGCACAATGAGCCAAAGTATACTAAGGCCCAAAGAAGCACGGAGCCTCTCTTCCTCTTCAAACGTTTTGAGGGAAGCCGCGAGAGCCACTTCGGCGGAGATGCCTGTTAAAAAAGAAAGCGTCAGTAAAAGAATGATAAAAAAAAAAGATAACCACAGAAAGATACGACTGAAGTCTACCTGACTGTGCGATAGTGATCAGCGCTGCTTCATTGCGAGCCAGTCGCTCGGAAGCCACAAGGGCAGCTTGAAGATCAGTATCATCCGCAGGCGCGATAAATAGACCCTCATTGGTCCCGTACTCGCACAACCCTTCGCTATAAGGAGCATGGGGCTCCTGGCCGAGCACAACGTCTGCAGAAAATAGCGACTTCTTCTTCTTTTGTGATCGAGCGCTGGCAGCCGGTGCCAGGAGTTTGCACTTGGCGGGCAACTTTGGGCGACGAGTCCCGATCTTCGTACCCACGCCAGACTCAGGAGACGCTACGGCCACCGCTTCTACAAGCATACGAGGTAGAGGCTTATCAGAAAAGGCGCGCGGGACCATAACCGTGGCAGCTTCTCTCAAGGAAGGACGAACGATGGTCTGTCGCTTCAAGAGAACGGCTGGATTACCAGCTATGACAGCATCCTTACGATCAAGCAATAATCGCTTTTCTTCCCTGATAACAGCATCCATCGCATGCTGGTACCACGCCACGTATACATTCAAGACCTTCGGGACACAGCTCGGCTCATTGATAAAGAAGTTAGACCCGGTGTTAAGCTGCATGAAATGGTGTAGCGCGTTGCGGATACCGTATTCCGTGGAAACCGGCTCAGCTAGGAAGGCCTCAAGCGGGATACCCTGATTATAGCTTGATTGTTGAGCGAAACGGTGCGGGTTGTATCTTATGAACAACGCCGAATCGTTCTTCCTAAACACTAAAAAGCCCGGCCTGATTGAATATAAGTGAAGAATCTCCCGAGCATTCAAGGTAGAAGCCCCATCTTTGAAGGTGTCCCGTAGCGGCTGCACCGTCTTAGTGGATTCCTTGCCGATAGTTAAAACCTTATCGACGAAGGTCCTGCCATCCCTGACCGTACGCGTGCGAAGAACCAAACCCCGAGCCTCTCGCTGAGTCGGTTCCAAAGGAGAAGCGTCAACTAGCCGCATAACCCGAGGAAAGTTATAACTTTTGTAGAAACGGGGCCGCTTGTGGACTCCAGAAGCACCGAGCACATGCAGCTCGAGCCACGAAGTGAAGTAGTGCAGCGGGAAATTTACGGACTGCACCCCCGGTTGAGTGGTGTCTGCCGCCAAGCTAAGGCCATGATACAGGTGAGCCAGCCCAGCGACCCCGACGGCCACTCGCATCCCAATAACCATTCGGTAAGCCGGGTAGAAGATGGATGGCCTCATATGGCGAGGGTGCATTGGGAGCACAAACCAACTTAACCATAGGCCGAGAAACCCCAGAAAGAACGCATCTTCGTCAATATCTGAAGCTGCGAGCTCTGCAAAGGGGACGACCGGGGTATCCGGGAGAAAGAAATTCCTTTGATCGGCCTCCGCTGTTGGCTGGCTGTCCAAGCCAAAACCAAATGGGTCGTCAAGCTTGGCGAATTTTGCTGCTTGGTTTGATAAGACCTCCGGGCGAAGAAAGCGAGCAATGAAATCCGTGAAGCTGACCCCGTGTCCTCCGGATTCGAGAAACAGACTTTCGTAAATTTTCAACACCTTAATCAAACTTAGGGATTGATGTTGAATGACATTCTCCAAGATAAGGCCCATCACCACTGATTTGGTGGCGAAGATGTACTCGTCAGGAGGAAGTAGTTCCTCGTAATGTTCCCTCCTGAAAGGTAAGCCGGAGATCTCCGCGAACTCCTCCAAAGAGATGGAAACTTCCCGATCTGATAGAAGGAAGGTGTGAGTCGGAATATTCCATTGTTCCAAGAAATCTTTGACCCACCATACAGGGGGCGTGGAATATTGGAAAAGAGAAGCGTAAACTGTGGGGTACAACCCAAGCTTTAGCAGCAGTGATTTCCTAGCCGACAAAATGTATCGAACCCACTGTAAGTACCCGGCTGGCTGGCGAGGAATCAAGCCTATCATGTACGGCTGTCCCCAAGGGCGCGACTCGCCTTGACATATACGTCGCCCCAAAATATCCAAAGCCATTGGCGGCTGTACGGGTATCGCGGCCATAGAGGGCTGAAGGCAACCTTCCGAAATCCAGTTGACCTCCTCTACGGCATAGTTCACTGGGGGTGAGTCGGCATAGTGGATCGCCGAAATAGGCTCCGAAGGTACCATACAAGATAAGCTGCGTCGACCCAGGATGATTTGATTGTACCATGCCCTCCATAAATGAAAAGACTTTTGCTCCGGGTCGTGATCTTTGATCAGCGTGAAGACTTCCCTATCCACGGGCGCGTCAGGGAATACGCTTTCCGGACGAACAAATGGGAAAAAAGTGTCAAAAGACATAGTACCTGCGCGAAAAAGAACAAGAGTTAGCTGTCAAGGCTACAGTTCAAATTCTGACACTTAGTACTTTAAATTTTGTACCGCACTGCAATGCAGTGGAAAAGGACCAGAGGGGACCCACAAAATCAAGATGATGGCTCATTATTGATGAGACAGACACTCATTAAATAAGAAATCCTAAAAAAAATCTAATTTAATGAGAGGCCCCCCGGGCCAAGGAGTTAAACTCCCTTGAGAGCAACGCTCTGCAGACAGGAGTGACATCTGTCAACTCTAATTATGAGAGAAATAAAATTCCCTAAAAAATTTAAGAGCTATGATCTGTGAAGACGATTGAATCATCCATCAAAACCCTAAAAAAAAAAGGTAAAGCTTTTGCAGAGTAAAAACTCCAAGATCTTCAAGATCTGTGAACGAACTCTAAGAGTTCTTTATAGAAGATGAATAGTGTTCCAGTTCATGGGTTAAAATCACCCTAAAAAGATTATATCTTGAAGAACTATGATCTAAAGATGAGCACAGCTCTGTTAATGGGTAGAACCTTAAAACATTTTAAGATCTACGATCTGAGAAGAGCAAAGCTCTGATAATAAGTTCAATCCTTACCAAATTTAGGAAGAGTTTTGACTCTAAGAAATTTCTTAAGGCAGAGAGCTTAGCTCTGAAGAAGAATTAAATTCTCAAGAACAAGAAAACAAGAAGATAAACAAGCAGTCATCTTAAGGGCCAAAGGCCCTATTTATAGGCGCTGGAAGTCGATTCAACTTCCAAGTTGATCCAACGGTGGAAAAGCTGCCACCGCTGCACTCACGTGTAAGCCACGTGAGCGCAACGGTGGGGGGCATTTATTTTCCCCAATCAGAGAGCAAAGCTCTATTCAAAATTTGAAATTTGAAATGAGGCAGCGCCTCATAAGAGCGTTAGAGCCAAGAGCGCCAGCGCTAAGAGTCAAAGACTCTAAGGCAGCGCTCACGTGCAAAGCACGAGAGCGTTCGCGCCAAGAGTGCCAACGCTAAGATTCAAAGACTCTGAGGCAGTGCTCATGTGCAAAGCACGAGAGCGCTCGCGCTAAGAGCGCCAGCGCTAAAGACTCTGAGGCAGCACCTCACATGCAAAGCACGAGAGCGCCAGTGCTAGAACTAAATGTTCTCCACCCTTAGATCAAAGATCCAACGAAGATGATAAATCATCAAATTACCAGAATAAAATTCTGTTGAGAAAATACTCCTCAAAATCTTTCCAAACAGGAATGATTGTGCTCTGTAAATTAGAGCACCGTTGGATCAAAGATCCAATGGTGATTAAAAATCACCAAGATATAGAATAAGTTCTGTATGGGAAAATATTTTCACAATCTTGTTAATAACAAGAAAACTATCTTCTGTAAAACATAAGTCATTGGATCAAAGATCCAACGGTGGGAAACATTCCCCAAATCAATCAGAGATTTTCTTAAGTGATTCAACAAATCAAACTCCACTATATAAAGGACCCAAGACTTCAAGTCTTGTACAAAAGTACCCCCCATAAACTTCAAGTTAAACAGAGAAACCTCCCTATAAGTTTCAAGTTCTCAGAAAAGAAAAAGAGGAGAGCAAGCTCTAAGAAGAAGAACTTTCTTCAAGGTAAATAAAAAGAAGAGAGATCATAACATCTCCCCGATTTTTGAGAGTTTAACTCTCACATCATAAGAACTTAGTTCTCTTTCTAGATCACAGATCCATAAGAAAAAATCTTTCATAAAAACAAAGAGATCATAGCATCTTCTCATAAAAGAAGAACTAAGTTCTTAGATCCATGAGACAAAGTCTCTTATAAACCGAGAATTTAATTCTCAGAGCACAGAACTGATCAGAGCTGCCAAAGAAGCACCTTAGCGCTCCAATTTAAAAGAAGCGCTTTAGCGCTCCAAGTCTGGCGCTCAGCGCCAAGCGCTCCACGTACTCTTCATGTAGGCGCTATTTTATAAGAAACGCCTTAACGCTCCAATTTAAAAGAAGCGCTTTAAAGCTCCAAGTCTGGCACTCAGCGCCAAGCACTCCACGTGCTCCTCACGTAGGCGCTATTTTATAAGAAACGCCTTAGCACTCCAAGTCTGGCGCTCAGCGCCAAGCGCTCCACGTGACCGCTATTTTATAAGAAGCACCTTAGCGCTCCAAGTCTGGGCGCTATTTTAAAAGAAGCGTCTTGGCGCTCCAAGTATGACACTCAGCGCCAAGCGCTCCACGCGCTCCTCACGTGGGCGCCGAGGAAACATAAAGCACTCTGTATATAAGGCCCCATCACCATAAAATGTGTTCAACACTTAATAAAAGACAAAAAGAAAAAGGGGTGTCAGAACCCAAATCAGTGCTCAGCATTATTGAATAAAAAGGGGCCGAGCCCAAACAAATGTTCAACATTTTATTCAAAATGAGCGGACTGAGTCCAAACAAATATTCAACATTTTATTCAAAATTGAGTGGACTGGGTCCAAGTTGGCCACAAGTCTTTAATCAACCGAGCCCATGTGCTCACAATTTCTCTAATTGGTCTTAGTCCCAAACTTGACTATAGATCTCTCAACCAACATTGGTTCAAGGGTATATCTCTTCACACCTTTGATATGTGTCGTTGTAATTCTTCAACGTCTTCAGAGAGGTGGCGGGTCCCGACAACCAGAAACTCCACAGACTATGATGTCTTTAAACAAGACTATGATGTCTTTAAACCATACGGATTATGATGTCTTTAAACCGTACAGACTATGATGTTTTTAAACCGTACAGACTATGATGTCCTTAAACCAGACTATGATGTCTTTAAACCATACAGACTATGATGTCTTTAAACTAGATTATGATGTCTTTAAACCATACAGACTATGATATCTTTAAACCAGACTATGATCTCTTTAAACCTCACAGACTATGACGTCTTTAGACCAGACTATGATGTCTCTAAAATTTACGGACTATGAGCTCCTTAAACTCGTGGACTATGATGCCATTAAACCCAATGGACCGCAATGTCCCTAAACTAAAACGATAGAGTCCAAATACCCCTTCGTTGGATCTAAATGATCCTAAAACCTTGTTAAGTAGATCTTAGTCTAAAATTATGCTAACGTATCCCTAACAAGCATTTAAGTTGATTTTAATCTAAAACAAGATTAACGATCCTTAAACCAACCCAAACCCAAATTTAAGAAAATAAGGATTTAGACTAATCCACACCCTATGGAAGACAACATAAATTAGTCTCCGTATACAATCCACGAGCAACCAAAAATAAAACAAATACACACGACACGAAGTGACCATCTGGAGAAGGAGAAAGTGGTTACCGTGATGCGGTAGCGTAATTAACTGCAGGGGCTTGCACCTGCAGGGAAGAGTGTCCCCACAATAAAAAAAACTCTCGTAAATGAGGGGGAATCTGACGAAGTCTGCTACAATGGCCGCATCTGTCCAAACCTCCAATATACAGTGCCATAAATCAACTTGGTATTTTCGGGGAGGTGGATGGAAAAACCCAATAGCATCTGCCCCCAAATTCAGGCAAGACATTTGTTTTCCCGGTTTTCGGCGGAGAACAAGGGGAAATCAAGAATGAAACCCGACTTGTAACTCAGCAATTCATTAGTTTCAAGAGATTGATCAATCGATACGAGCTTCGAGCTCCAAAATAATAATGCTGACATCATTCATTTATACATGACATTGTTTTACTGCCTAGCGGCACGTCTCGGATTCAGCCCCGAGAATCATGACCGTGGTTCCGGACACGCACGGGTCATGTGAGATACGATGAGAATTACATTAATTGGTTTTAAATACCGTTAGGATAGATAACCTAGAAATACAGACTTTAGGATACATATGAGATACTATAGCCTGTCGTTATATCACCTGTGATTGTTTGTTTATAATTATACATTATTATGCACATAACACCTTATATGGTACATTGCTCAGTTTATTATTATGATATTTATGACGTACTGACGTTTGGATTTTGCATGACCCAATTCCTTTAATCTTGTCGCAGGAAGATCGAGAATATTTTGACAAGCAAGCTGAGTAATGAGGAGCTTTGCGGATTGGTTTAGTAATATTTAGTTTTATTTTATTTTCTAGTTATGGTTTAACGTTGTGATCCCATAAGGGGCGTAGGTAGGATATTATTCGATTGGATTCTTATTCGTTTCTGTTACTTTCTTATTATTATTTTATTGTGGCAGCTGGACATGTTATAGTTAGATATTTATTTACTATTCCTGATAGCCGATTAACAGACGTAATATGACTATAGAAGGATTTTTCTCATCATAGGTAGCATGGTTGGCTTTATCGCGTACCGTATTTACGGATTTTGGGAAGCGAGACATGACAATGACGATATTGGCGGCAAGGATCGATTTGGTGATGATGATCTTATTGGCGGCGAGGAGGAGAGGGAAACGGAGATGGGTTTCGCTCGGCCTAGTTTAGGGGCTCAGTCATGGGTTTCGAGAAGAAGAGAGAGGAGATGATCATGGGTTAGGATTATGGACGAAAGATAGAGATATGTGTTAGGGTTTGATTTGAGATTGAGAAGAGGATAAAGAAATTTTGAAGAGAGGGAGAAATGGGGTTGAAATATAATTGGCTTGATATCATATATTTGTTACTTAAATTAGTTTAGTATAAAATATTAGTTATTATAAAATATTCTCTAAATAACAATCCAATAACTATAACAGTAAAATGAATATAGATATATTTAAAAAAGTAATATGCACTAATTTGTCTATATTGATTTAAAATTGTATGTGTAAACTACAATAAAACTAAAATATATAATAATTGGTCAAATATTCAAACTATAAATATAAATCACTAAAAAATCATGAATGATAAAACTCATAATAAAACACTCAAAACTAATAACCATAATATATGAAAACTGCAGCAGTAATTAAAACAAACTGCTGACTAACAAGAATATAAATACAAAATAAAAATACAACAAAGAAAAAATATAATCATACAAAAGAATATAATAAACTAATAATTATAATAAGGATACAAATAATCTAGAAAGGCTGGATTTGAACTTGAGACCTAGTGGAATAGCAATACAGCGTCTCAACCAATAGGATATAAGTAATGGTCATATATGTATTCAAATAGAAATGAATATATACCGAGTTTAAAAAGAGTACATGGATTTTATGGTTGTTACAATATGAAATATAATGTCGTAATGTTTTCTCCTATGTGTATATGATGTATTGCATGCAGAATAATATGAGATATATTGTATTAATATTTCTCCTACTTTTCATATTTGTTTGGTACGAATTATTAACGCACTGGTCTTCTAATTAGCCGTTGAGAAAATAAGAATGATTCATGAAACTCTCTGATTCATCAGGCTAGATGAGATTCATGTGCAAAGAGAGCTCCTTTCGGGAGGTTTTTTGGTCCCCCTATCTAGATCACAAATTTATGTATCATGGTAGTTTTTGTTATTTTTTTCGTCGCTTTTATATCCTTATATCCTTATCGACTTGTTTAGACTTATGTTGTATGATATGTTTTCTTTAGTGAAATCAGGTAGTCATACTCCACTTTGTCGTAAAAAGGGAAAGCTATAATGCGTGAAAGGCAGAAAGAGACGGTTCGTATATAATAGAAAAGGATATGAAGACGGATTATGACTAAAAATAAATTGTATTTTCCGATTCCATATAGATGATGGAAAAAGACGGTTTTTTGGCTGCCCTTGTTAACTAATTGCATGGCTTTAAGTCCTATATTGAGAGAATATAATGAGTTCCCCGAATAGACCATTTAGGATTTGTAGTTCTGCACTACCATGAAGATAAGGAACTTTCAGCTCAATAATTGAAATTATGACTAGTGCCTAATACCCACTTAGTAAAGGTCCCTTGCCTGCAATTTACTCTACCTCATGGTTTTTTTCACAGGTACCGAAGATGGCTCATCATTGTGATTCTTAACAGGGTTGAATGGGGGGAAAAGATCATGTATCGCCAATATCGGGTAGGTATCTTGCAATACATATTTTAGCACGAGCTAACTTTTTTTATTCCTTTTCTTTTTTACGTTCTAGATAAAATCTCTTGTGATGATGCAATAAATTGTTTTCAGATACTAGGCAAATAACTGTACACAAATGCACCATGTTGTGTGTTTTTACTATAGAAACATCGTTCTTCTTTCTGCAATAGAATATTCATTTTTGTACGCAGTGCAAATTTTTTGGGGACCGATTTAGTGCGTATGATGCAACACATCCACATTGATCACAAAAGGTTTGTTTTTTTCGACAATGATGCCTGTCGTTCAATGGATTGTTTTCGATGTCACAATTTTCAATATAGATTGCTCCAATTCATGCCATGAAGCCAGAGAGACACTCATTGGTCGAGGAATTCACATTGTCGAGTTTGGATGATAAAAGTAAGACAATGAGATCTCCGGCAGCGCGACATAGATTTAACCTTCATCTTCACCCTTGATATGCTTTAATGTCATTATCATACTCGCGAAATAAAGTTTCTGGAAATAGTGATTCTAGACTAATCAAACTCATTGCTGTGATCGGAAATAATATAAGAAATTAATATGCAACTTTATACTGATATATAGCGCCATCTACTCAACCTAAAACACAAGTTAGTGGGAGTAATAACATAAACAAATAAAAATAGAAAGGCATGAACTTTCCCTCCGCTTTTGACTAGCTGCTTTATTAAAGATATTTTAATGGTGTTATATCTTTGACCGATCACTTTTAATCATACTTTGCACATTATAGGCTTTGCCTTTTACCTCTTTAACATTGAAGAATATGGTTTGCTATGAACTGCAAGAATTAGTAAGTATTCTATATATGAAACTCAGAATTAATAAGTTAGGTGTCCCCTCATAGAGGATCCCAAGGTCGAGCCAATTGAGATGTTTTAGATGTGTGCATTGACGATTAATAAGTGGCGCCGGTTGGAAAACATGACAGAATTTTAGCTAATCGAGCGACTACTGAAGCGATGAACATGGATGCATGGAGACAGTTAATTAAAAGTGTGTTTACTGGTTTAATCGATGATGCGGTTCTTAAAAGAATTAAAGGAAAATTATTCACAGCCAATTCCAAAAGTTTGTAACTAAAGCTTGTCTACCAATTTTCCTGTCCATCAATAGAAAATTCCTGATAAATATTTGGATATCTGAATCAAATCTTCCACTGATTATCATGTGTAGCAACCTCTTCCCTGGGATAGGATAGGACTTGCAAGTTGGCTTATCTTTGTGCATGCATGCATGCATTAATGTTGGTGGAGGGTATTAAAACTTAAAATTCCCTTCTTCATGAAT
Organism: Agapanthus africanus; assembly: GCA_030015575.1. NCBI lineage: Eukaryota > Viridiplantae > Streptophyta > Magnoliopsida > Asparagales > Amaryllidaceae > Agapanthus > Agapanthus africanus. The sequence continues at coordinate 17,912,698 of JASDDO010000014.1, forward strand.
TATTCAGACCTTGGAGGAATATACTTATGATGTTATATTCCCTGCAAACTCTTAGGAGAGAATTGGATTCAATGATTCCTTCAGCATGCAGTGGCTCGCAATTAAACAAGAATCTGTCCACTGAAAACTAAAAGAAAATCCCATATCATCTCATCTAAAGCACATCCTTAAGTATCATCCCCTCCTCTCATTTTCTAATGTGACTTTCTAAATGCATTATAGATAGTCATTTTATTCCGAGCTCACGGATCCAAGGATTTTCTATCCATAGATATTTGGATCCTCGTCACAACTTTAGACTTTTGGTGTGACGGTAAAGGTTTTAAGATGGTATAAGAGCTCCCCTTGTTCAAATCTCCACCTTTAAGGCATTTTACACAGATTTATATTTAAAAATAGTCATTTCATAAAAGAGCAGGTCACAACCCACAAAAAATGATGCTCTAACCTGCGGAGAAGGGCTAATTTGATTGTAGAAGTATTTCTTTCAATCATCATCATAATTTAAGAGTTTTGGTATAGTATTGTTTCCTAACCTATTTAACGAAGCATATGCTCTTGTAAGTATTTAGAACCCAGCAAATCTTAGTATCAAACTATAAGCAAGTCTTGAAATTGCTCAAGAATATGCCCTCCTTTGCATCTCTCATGTGTGAACATGCATTAAGCAAGTACTAATTAATATTCTTTGACGAATAATTATGTGATTTCTCGGAAGTTCAACTACATCTCTTACTTTTGAAACAAAGATTACGTGACTTGCAAGTTTGATTAATTTTGAGAAAATCCTTGGTCATTATCCGTGATAGTGCACGATATTGGCGATCCCCCAAGATCATGACACGTGGCAGATGACGTGTCCCAGAACCCAGAAGAAAGGGCCCGCAAGGGCCGACCAGGCCATCCCGTGCCCGACCTGCAAGCACAAGCTAGCCCCCCATCGGGGCCCCTGCAAATTGGCCTCCTCGGCCCCTCAGCTCACCCCGAGCTGCCGCCAGACCAAGGCCCCTCGGCCTCCTCGCTCGACCCCGAGCTCCCGGCCGGGGTCGTCTTCCTCGGCCCTCCGACCAACTCCATCGCTCACAGGCGTACCCGTCGCTCCGCGAATCTCGCCATGCGCAGATTTCACGCCAGCAACATCCCACGTTCCATGCCATCAATCCCCATTAATGGGCGATCCGCTTTCTGCGCGGACGTGACGTCGGGGGGCGTAACCGCCGGCGAGATTCTCGTGCCTGCTGCTGCGTGCTCCACCGCTATATAAACCCCCATCACAGAGGGGTCAGGTAAGCAATTCTCGACACTTTTAAGCCGTAACTCTGCTCGGACCCGATCACTAACTTAAGCGTCGGAGGGTCCTCGGTGGTACCAAATCATCCCGGGACTTCTTTGCAGGTACTCGGCAACAACTTCCTCACCTCACTTCTTCCTTCAGAAACCCATTGAGACCCACACGCAACGAAGAATAATTAGCTAAGTTCACCGCGAGATCAACGGAAGACAATATCTGACGGAGGCCTAAAAAGGAGCTCCATCAGTTGGCGCCGTCTGTGGGAACACAACTCTACGAAATACAAAGTTGGCCTTCCTATCTCGTGGGGATCCCGGTACCAGCCGCCGTCTTCCACTCACTGAAGGCGGGGATGAACCTCCTCCCATGACAGTCATCAACGCCCTCGCAGGCCGGATAGATTGCCTGCAATCCCTCGTGGAGGCCCTCTTCCGCGTCCAAACGGCCGTGCCCGGGCCCCAGATCGCCGCTCCACCACCTCCAGAAGGCTTTGTCCCTGTATGGACGGCCGATCACCAACAGGCCGCGTCCCCTGGTCGCCGGTCTCTCGAACCGGTGCTCCCTGAGGCCCGTTGGGCGCTCCAGGGCTCGACACCGAGATCCGCCGCCAGGGCGCCTCGTCTCGAGCCTCCTCGTGACCCCTATCCCCCTGAGAAGATGTCAGTCACCTCGTCTATCCACGGGCGTGGTCGACCCCACCACCATCGGCGGGGCCGTACAGAAGAGGTCCGTCCAGGCGGCTCAAGAGCTATCTCACCCTGGGACCCGAGGCATCTTATTGAGAAGAATCGGGGCCGCTCCCAGACACAGGTCACCCACAGCGGGGGCCAGGGATCCCGAGGAGCCGATTCCTCTGGGTACCATGGTCGGCTCGACGCCCTCGAGAAGAAGATCGAGGGCATGCGCCGAGAAGCTCACCTCTCGAGCGATGGAGCTAAGTACGCCTCCGACTCGCTCACGAAGCCGTTCCCCGAGGAACTGCTCGCCGTCCACGTCTCCTCACGCAACAAGGCCACACCTCATCAAAATTTGGCCCAGCAGCTTCCCTGCTTGGTCGTCCCCAGCGGGCAGCTTCCCTGCCGCAACGCCGGGGACCAAAAAGCCCTCCCGGAGGCAGCCGAGCCCGAGGTCCCCTCGCTCGGCTATCCCCAGCGGGAAGCTTCCCTGCCACAACGCCGGAGATCAAAAGGCCCTCTCAGAGGCAATCGAGCCCGAGGTTCCCTCGCTCAGCTATCCCCAGCGGGCAGCTTCCCTGCCACAACGCTGGGGATCAAAAAGCCCTATCAGAGGCAGTCGAGCCCGAGGTTCCCTCGCCCGGCTATCTTTCAGGACAAAAGCCCTCGCCAAGAGGCACCGGGCAGTAACCCTGCCCGGCCAAGGGTCCTTGGTAGGCTTCTTACAGCCTTATAGCTCTCCCCGCGCCAAAGACCAAAGTCCTCCTAGAGGCAGTCGGGCCCTCGCTCGGCTATCCCCGGCTGGTAGCTTCCTACCACAACCGACAGGGATCAAAGTCCTCGCCAAGAGGCACTGGGCAGTAACCCTGCTCAGTCCCCGTCCTGAAAGATCAAAGCCCTCGCAAGAGGCAACCGAGCAGTTACCCTGCTCGGTAACAACTCCGGCTGGTAGCTCCTACCCACAACGCCGGGACTGAAGCGGTTGCCCCGTTCATTCATCCCGGGCTGGTAGTTGACTACCCACAATGCCAGAGGTCAAAGCCCTCGCCCAGAGGCCGCCGCGTAGCTCCACTGCCCGGACATCCTTAGTGGGCTTCTCACAGCCCCTCAAACGCTAAGGACACAGGCCCTCGCAAGGGGCGACCGAGCAGCTACCCTGCTCGGCCATCCTTGGTGGGCAACTCTCCTACCCCCGAGCCAGGAAGCAGGAAGCCTTTGCAAGAGGTGACGAGGCAGCTATCCTGCCCAGCCAACCCCGGATGGTGACCAATGCTCAGAATTAGAGATGCTCTGCGGCCTGGGAGTCCTCGAGCTTGCCTTCGGCGATCACGGCGGCCTCGTTATGTCGGGCGACCTCTCTTTTCCCGGCGTCCACCTCGCCCTCCAGGGCGGCGATCCTCGTCGACATCGACTCCTACTCTCACCTGGAGCTCTCTTGCAGAGCGGCAAGCTGGCCCACGGCCTCCAACGCCGGGGTTACCACCTCGGTCTCCACACGAAAGGCAAGGGCCACGTTCTGGAGTACCTGGGAAGACACAAAAAGATCAGAAAACGGGAAAGGGCACCAAATCTCACGATGAACTGGGGGCTTACCTGCACGGACTCCTGGGCGATCGACGCCAGCTGGGCCCTGAGGGTCCCTTCGGGAACTCGACCCCCGGCCGAGGTCTCTATTTCGTGCAGGAGGCTGTTCACGACCGACAGCCCCGACAGCACCGTGAACCGGAGCCCCCCTTCCTCCACTACAGTCGGCGAGGACCGGCCCCGGGAGGGTCTCCGGGAACTCTTCTTGAGCGGCTCCGAGGGAGAGCCGATCTCCTCTTCCGAAGCCGTGTCCTCCAGAATCAGGGCCCGCTTCCGACCCGATTCTCTGCTGGGGCCCGGGGCGGGATCCGCCACCGAGCGTCCTTGAGGCGCCGCCTCCGGGGCAGTAGGGATCAGAGCGGGCTGCGCCCGAGAAGAGCTGGCGCCCCCGGCCATAGTAGGCTGCCTCGGTTGGCGCATAGCATCTCGGAGAGAGCCGAAGTCTATGGATCCTGCATGAAACGAACACCCAACAGATCAGTAACACGAGTAAAATGTAAACCCAAAAAGCAAGCCTAACTTACTGACGAACTCGACGGGGCTAAGTCCGACTCAGCTCAAAACCCTCTCGGACAGCAGCACATCATGTCAAGGGACGGGCTCCCATGACGCCACACTCACCGCGGCGGGATCATCGGACAGGTTCCCCGGCAGACACTTCTCCCTTAACCACTTGGTGGGCACCGGCCAGTCCTCGCCCTCGGGAGGGGAAACGAAGAAAAATTTCTTTTTCCAATCATGAATGAAGGAGGACAAGGCCACAACCCCGGTCCCGGCAGCGACCCCGGGCCGCTTCCTAAAAGTAAAGTAAACCCATCTCGGGTCGCCAGCTCGACCTCCAGGGTGACTCTTGAAAACAAGGGAGGAATCGAGAAGGGAAAGACTGAAAGGAACCCCTGCAGCCTCAGGCGGATCAAGAACCCAAGGAGAATCCTCCACGCGTTCGGCACTAACTGGCCGGGGGCCAAACCGAAGAAATTCAGAGCGGCGATGACCTCAGGAGAGAAAGGCAGGCGCATTCCGCCCCAAAAATCTTCCAAATACAGGGCAATCTTCCTGCCCCGTACCTGGTCTGCCCTCTCTCCCTCCTCGGCCAGATGAAGCGTGTAGCGCGGGGGAATGTGGAAGCGAGCTCGAGCGTTGGCGAGCTCGTCCTCATGCCTCACCCAGCACGAGGTGCTGGGGGCCACATCTACCGCCTCCTCCCTGGAAGCGGCCCCCGCCTCACGGCCCCGGGGAGAGGGCCCAGCCCCTGCTCCCCGAGGAGACTCAGACACATCTAAAGGAACCCTAGTATCTACTCCTACAATGTCTACTGATTCTACAGAGGAAGACATCTAACCTGGGAAAAGAAATTCTTCAGAGGTTGGAAACGAAAGAGGGGAGACGAGCGCCGAGCAGCTGAGGCTTGAGAAAGGAAAAATATGAACGAGTAAGGGCCCTAGGGCGGGCCTCACCCATATTTATTGCCGCATACGGTCTCATCCAACGGCGCCCATCGTCTCCCGCCGAAATGGCTCCTCGCGCCCAACGGCTCCGGTCGTTCCATGTGGCAGCCCAGCGCTGGACCGTGTCCCATCAGACGCCGCAGACCTGCGCACGTCGCATCGGCTAATCGACGCTCGACACGTGGGCCGTCGCTTCGACTGCAGAGTGCACGAACCGGCGCACCTTCTTTAAATGCAAAGATCTCGCCCTGATTCGCTAGCAGAAAAGACAACCGACGGCCCGAGGACTCGTCCCGACGAAACAATAGAAAGGATCTCACCTCGGGAGGCCCAGCAGTCCACTCCTGACCCGACCACTAGCTGGTCGGGATAAGAGTGGGGGGCTAATGACAGTGCACGATATTGGCGATCCCCCAAGATCATGACACGTGGCAGATGACGTGTCCCAGAACCCAGAAGAAAGGGCCCGCAGCGGCCGACCAGGACACCCCATGCCCGACCTGCAAGCACAAGCTGGGGCCCCCTCGGGACCCCTGCAAATTGGCCTCCTCGGCCCCTCAGCTCACCCCGAGATGCCGCCAAACCAAGGCCCCTCGGCCTCCTCGCTCGACCCCGAGCTCCCGGTCGGGGCCGTCTTCCTCGGCCCTCCGACCAACTCCACCGCTCACAGGCGTACCCGCCGCTCCGCGAATCTTGCCATGCGCAGATTTCACGCCAGCAACATCCCACGTTCCACGCCATCAATCCCCATTAATGGGCGATCCGTTTTCTACGCGGGTGTGACGTCAGGAGGCGTAACCGCCGGCGAGATTCTCATGCCCGCTGCTGCATGCTCCACCGCTATATAAACCCCCATCACAGAGGGGTCGGGTAAGCAATTCTCGACACTTTTAAGCCGTTACTCTGCTCGGACCTGATCACTAACTTGAGCGTCGGAGGGTACTCGGTGGTACCAAACCACCCCGGGACTTCTTCGCAGGTACTCGGCAACAACTTTCTCACCTCACTTCTTCCTCCAGAAACCCATTAAGACCCACACACAACGAAGGATAATCAGCTAAGTTCACCGCGAGATCAAGGGAAGACAACATCTGACGGAGGCCTGAAAAGGAGCTCCATCAATCCGCGTTATGCTTAGATAATGTGTCGGTGTTAGAATTATTGAAGTTATTCCAGAGGATAAACCGATTCTCTATCGCCATAGGAAGATGATTATTCATGGAATCAATTTTGTTCCATGGAAGCATGCTCATGTGATAGGAACTGTTGCTACTATAAGTATATTTATGCTTGTATTTGATTTATGTGTTGAATTATATTGTCATCTAATAAGGTTTAAGTAGGCTAGAACGAGGTACAATCCACACCTGTGTTCAATTTATGCCTACTTACCCCATGTATGTAACTCATGTAAATATTGGATGTGGCCCCCACAGAAGTCGAACCACTGCCCTCCCATGAGACTAAGATTTTATCGGAGAATTTATGCTTCTTTGATTTGGTTATAAGTAACTCTTTAGTTTAAGTAGAACAAGAAACCCGTCAAACGAAGCATAGCAAACTCCTTGAAAATGATATCTTGTGTTATTAAAACAAGTAATTATAAAGTTCATGCACACAACCGAAAATATTATCAGCGAGTATGTTTCTTGCTAATATAATTTGGAGAATATTGTGCCGCCCGCTCTATACTCCGATGATAAGAAAACAAAGATATCTTGGTCTTATATATTTTATGGATATTAAGCTCGTGCTAAAGTGTGATGTAATATTGTTATATATTGGAGAAGTTTCTCTTCATTTTGTGAAGCTATTCCTGAGCCATGTTAGTTCGAGTTTCGACTATTAGCTGCATATATTATATTTGTCCAGGTTTGCAGCATGCAAATGTTTCTTCGTTTTGACGTGAGAAATGTGTGTGCCTTGTCTGCAGATGTAATTCTGAGAGCCATGTGGTTTGAACTTCATTCTTCTTCAGCACAAACCTTCAGCTGCCCTGCGCTGCACTCGTCTGTCTGCCGTTATCGCCGGTCTTTTATCAGACGACCCTGAATCGTTCGAGATACGGCCCCTGATTAATACTGAAGCCCTTGAGTTAATCGAGTTGGAAGAGTCACCATAATCAATTTTGAATCCAGAAAATTTATTCAATACTGCCTGCTCCTATTTGATTTATGTTGGCTTTTCTTCTTCAATATATATGAATGGACTTAATTGTATATTCATAGATATTGCTAGATGCAGTACTAGTTGTCATTAATTAGGATTTGTTTGGATGCATCTTTTCTCCACCTTTTCTAAGCCCAAATTTCATTTTTCCTTATGGATTGGAGCAATCATAAAATTTAGTTTGTTTGGATGACTTTTTTGGATAGATCTGAAGAAAAAAAAAAGGCTTCAAATAGCTCAATCCACCGGATTAAAAAAAAACTAACTCGCTGGCTTTTTTAATCCTGAATATTCTCTCTCTCCTCATTTCTGATCCAAATTATGGTCTTTACTTTCATTTGCCCACATCCCCAACTTCAACCTCCCTCTTTCTAAAAATTATAGCTCAATTCACCAGAGACGCCGTCGTCCTTGTCATCCTCCACCTCCCCGGCGATCTCGCCGCCCACAGTCTCTACATCTCCTTCCTCTACGTCTCCAAGGTCGGCCTCGACTTCGATTACTCGATCCCTCACCCTCCGCCTCCGCCCCCACCACCCTCTTCCACGCCCACTTCGATAAGAACAGCAATCGCGTCCTCAAGCTCATCCACGTCTGCGATCCGATCGCGTCCCCTATCTCCCGTCGAATCGCTACCTATTTGGCGTCGCCGCCACCAGCGAGATCCCGCTCGAAACCTGATGGAGGTTCTTTTCGGGTCTCCCTCAGATGTTGTCTTCCGTCGATCTCCCGGTGAATTTTGGAGGTGATCTCCTGTTGCGTGTGGGTCTCAATGGGTTTGAGGAGATTGGTGATTTGAGGAGTTTAGCGCCGAGTACCTGCAAGTCCCGGGATGGTTTGGTACCATCGAGGACCCTCCGACGATCAAGTTAGCATAAGATTCGAGCAGAGTAACGGCTAAGTGGACTAAAAAATGGCTTACTTGACCCCTCTGTGATGGGGTTTAGCGCGCGGCGGCAGCGCGCGGCGGCACGCGCGGCGGCAGCGCGCGGCGGCACGGGCGGCGGCAGGCGCGAGAATCTCGCCGGCAGTTACGCTCCCGACGTCACGTCCGCGTAAAGGACGGATCGCCCATTAATGGGGATCGTGATGGCGTAGAACGTGGGATGTTGCTGGCGGAGAATCTGCGCGTGGCGAGATTTGCGGAGCGGCGGTTACACCTGTGAGTGGCGGAGTTGGTCGGTTGGAGGGACCGAGGAAGATGGCCTCGGCTTGGAAGCTCGGAGACGAGCGAGAGGGCCGAGGAGTCATGGTCGTGTGGCAGCTCGAGGCGAGCTGAGGGGTCGAGGAGACCAATTCGCAGGGGCTCTGAGGAGGGTCAGCTCGTACTCGCAGTGCGAGGGTGGCCTAGTCGGCCCATGTGGGCCCTTTCTTCTGGGTCCTGGGACACGTCATCTGCCACGTGTCCTGATCTGGGAGCTCGTCAATATAGAGCATCATCAAAACCCTAAGTCGCATGGTCGATCTGTGCCTGGACTGGAGGTATTCCTTACCATCATCCTCTTGGTTGCATGGTAATTGAGCTCCAATCCTGAATGAAATCTTTGATTTATAGTTGAAATTGTTTATATCGATGAATTTGACATGGGTTTTTTATCTGAATCTGTTTGTGGTGGAAAGATTTGATCTTTGTTGTTGGGTGTTGAATTGCTCTCCTTTTTTATGATATGTGATCACCATTTAATCTGTTTTTGTTGCGTGTGTTGAATTGCTCTCATTTTTTATGATATGTGTGCACTATTTAATCTGTTTTTGTTGCATTTTCATGTCGTCTCCTTTGGCAATTTTTGTGTTTGTAGAGCTAAAATTAATCCGAAGATTTTTCCCATACCATCCAACCAAACAGGTTCAAAAATAAAATCCTTGATATTTATAGACTAAAAGGAATACAAGTGTAATCTGGGATATTTTTATCGCAAATTAAATCCGTACTCTGTTTGTTTTCCTTGCTATCTCCTATTGTTTTCCATTTCCTTAGATTTCTTGAGAAGCTTTATCAGATAATACACATGCAGAATAATCCTGCAACTTCATTTCTCTTTTCGCATGCTTCTTGAAGTTCTCATGATCTATACTCTGCCAATTCTATCACTTTAGTGTGAACGTAGAGAATCAAAATTAAAAGGGTAAATTATCAAAAACCCCAAAGAAGTTTTCGGGCTGACAAAAAACCCTGGCCCCAAAGCACTTGTCAAAAACCTCTTGAAAAGGTTTTCAATTGTGCACAAAAAAAGGACACCTATGGCATCTGTATAGTTGCTAGTTATATCTAATTTTTAAGCAATATGTATGCAGTTGCTTGTATATGTATGAGCTAATTAGATATAGTAGGCAACTATACAGATAAGAAATTTTTTCCAAGGGCTTGTTAATGACCGCTTCAGGGCATGGGAAAACTTGCTCAGGGGGTTTTGATAATTTACCCAAATTAAAATATCACTACAGTTTGCTACATCAATAAAGGTGCATTCTCTCCGGTCACGCTATATAAAGAGGTCTCGTGTTCGAGCCCTTGCATGGGTATTTCATCCTTTCTCCATTTCTTTATTTAATTAAATGCGCACGTCCAGATTCGTTCCTGAATGCGCGTGGGTGTGGATGTCATGGGACCTTTGGGGCTAGCCAGGGGTGCTCATTTGTCAAAAAAAACACTATATATAGAGGAAAATTTACCAAAAAAACATGTAAATTTATCCCTAAGATATGCATAGATAAAAAAGGTCGAAGTCTCAAATTGCATACAAGTTAACATTATCAGGTCAAAGTCTTGAACAAGCAGATAAATCTTTGAAACAAGCTTAAGCATTAATCCTAGGCTTCTTCAAAACTGATAAAGGTGAGATCAAACTTTCTTTGTAAGGAGTAACATTCTGATCTTAAGATTCGACCGAATATAACGGCCTCATAAACCTTCTTTTCTCAAGATCGTAACGATCAAACTTGTCGCTTTTGTGCCAAAACATTACGCCATCCTCAACCATCACTGGATACATAAGATAAGCCACATCAAAATCTTCAATCTGATGCATGTACTTAATAGAATTGTGGTAATCTTCCAAAACCCATAAATTCTCGTACTTAATATGTCCAGATTGATATCTAGTGAAGCACAGAGGCATAGATGCCCATCAAAGTTTAACAAATGGCGATTATACAAATAGCCAGCCGAGTGTCGGTGGCATGATTATATTGAGCTTTTCGCTCTTGATATCGAAAGAAACAATTTCTTGATGGATAAGTCAACCAGTCTATGGATCCATTCACAACAATAGATTTGCAAACATGTGATATATAAGAAGGCACACCTCGGGCGTTTCTCCAGGAATGGGAACAAAAATCAAAGATTTCACATTCAGTCCAGCCATTATGTCTAATGGAAGAGAGCCGCACAACCTTGTATTCTCCTGTAGAAATGTTTTGCCCCAACGCAACACTTGACAGTTGGCTATGGATAAGCCTGGTACTTCCTTGATGGTACTTCCTTGATGCTTGGATTCACAAAATAAGTTATAGATATCTATTATATACACAAACCAAACCGTTGCGAGAATTTGGCGCAAAAAAATGATCTCTTCCGCACAACTTGTTCAAATCAAACTTGTGAAACCCGTTGTCATAATAATGTACGGATAATTCACATCCCTGATCCCAAGTCGACACCAAGATGTCAATGTCGTCGATATTAGGCTTGTTTTCCAAGTGTTGAGTGATAAAGTGAATGTTCTTGCGTGAGTACCATAACTTGCACACGCACCTCACTCTCGAAACATATTTTGTAGGGAGTCATCTGTGTATCTCAATAATAACGTCGGGGGGAATAGAAATTACATCCTTGCTCTCTCTCTCTCTCTCTGTGTTCCGTGATCTTGGCGAGTAGAAGTCTCAAGGAATTTAAACTAAAATTTACATGGTAAATAAGATAAAATCATTAGCACGATGTATCTTTCTGGCATAAATGCTTGTTTTCGTCAATAATCTAAGCCATGGGTGAAAGTGTTGGAATGGGGGAAAACTAACAGGTTGAAAACATGAGCTTAAAATAGTAATTTGAAACTTGATACTATTTATGTCAGAACTTAAATACCTTGAAAACCAATCTTTTAAATAGTTGAATAAAACATCTATCAAACATCAAATGGTACTTGTAAAAGAACTAAAAGCATCCACAGGGGATCGTTATAAGTCGATATGGAAATTTAGTGGCGTAATAAGAAATTCATGTGTGATCCATTATCCATCGGTTAGCCCGTTGCAACCTATCACTATCAATGTTGTAAGACATGTAATCGTTCTCTATGCAATTGCTCCACACACACAATGCATAAACATTTTATATGTATTCTAATCAAACTATGCAAAAGCACATAAGTATAATTTAATATAAGTGCTTGAAAAAATGAGGAAAGATAGAAGAAAATATGTGCATAGGGACAATGATAAATCGAGGTCTTATTAATAGCCGCGAATGACCTCAAGCTTGGGTCCTTCATGTATGCTATTTTTTTTTATATTAGAACGGGCTCACCCAAAAAATTGCTAAGTTCTGTTCTTCTTTTATCTGTGGAACGAGTGTAAGCCAAGGCTCAAGCTTTTCAAAGCCATATACAACCAACCTAGGAATTTTAAAAAAATACATACATAAATCATATATTGTCATGGTAGGGCTATGACAAGCCCCTCTCCTGTCACAATCTTCTTAACAAGGAATTTGGAACTTATTTTGAGAGAGTCGACATTCAGCCGGTAGTAAAACTTTGTCAGACAGCAGCAATTAAAGTAATGATGATGATGATACATGCTAGTAAAGCAAGAGAAGGAAAGTGATGGAGATATGGATTTCCTTCAGATGTTACCTTCTGTAGATCTGCTGTTGGCGATGATGGAAGGCTGAGATTGAGTTGGAGGTTGCCTCTTGAAGCGTGTGGATCTCAATGGGTTTGAGGTGGTTGAGGCCGAGCTATCTGCAAGGAAGTCCCGGGGTGGTTGTACCACCGAGGCCCCCTCGACGATCAAGTTAGACAGGATATTTGAGCAGAGTAACGGCCTAGTAGGGAAAGAATGACTTACTTGAACCGTCTGAAAGAGGGGTTTATATAGTGGTGGCAACAGGCAGGCGGGCGCGAGAATCACGTCGGCCGTTACGCTCCCGGCGTCACGCTCGCATGATAGGCGGGATCCCGCATTAATAGCGAGACAGGATCATTAATGGGGGATCGTGATGGCGTGGAACGCGGGACGTGGCCGGCGAATATCTCGCGCATGGCGAGATTCACGGAGGTGAGGCGGATGCGCCTGCGATTGGTGTTGTTGGTCGGTCGATGAGACCGAGAAAGATAAGCTCGGCGGGAGACTCGGGGACGAGCGGGTGGCCGAGGTATCTTGGTTCTGCTATAGCCCGGAGGCGAGCTGAGAAGGCTGAGGAGGCCAATTGTGCAGGGGGGGCCGATAGTTGTTTGGTAAGCGGGTATAGGAGCGGTGTGGACGGTCGCAGAAGGTCGGCTATGTCCATGGGTCATGGACCCAGGGTATTCTTCCGACGTGCCGTTCTTGGTCCTTTCTTGCGAGCTTCGGGACACGTCATCTGCCACGTGTCATGATCTGGGAGATCATCGATATCGAGCATCATCATTAGCCCCCCGCTCTCGTATCGACCCGTTCATGGGTCGGGTTGAGAGTGGTCTGCCAGGTCACCCGAGGTGAGCTCCCTTTTCGAAGATATCGTTGTACGCATTCCCGGGCAATCAGTCGTATTTTCTTGATGACGTCAGCGGATCAGGGGTCAGATCTTCCATTAAAGAGGATGCGCCGGATCGTGCGTACGTTCGCCGAAGCGGCATCCCACGTGTCTGGCGCTAGTTGGCTGACGCGACGGGCCGCAGGTTCCGGCATCCGATGGGGTACGACCAATGCGCGTGTGACAGGTGGAGCGATGGAGGCTGTCGAATGCAAAGAGTCGTTTTGGCGGGAGATGGCTGTCGCCGTTGGATGTGCATGCCGGCGGCTATAAATAGAAGTGGGGTCCCCATCAAGGCCCATGCCTCTTCAAATTTTCCTCGTCTTGAGGCTCGTTAGCTCGGCGCTCTCCTTCTTAGGTCGGGATATCTACGTTTTGCTCTTCCGAGGATCCATCCCCCCATCAGGTTAGATGTCTTCTTGTGAAGAGTCTGTAGAAATAGACCGGGTAGAGTCTAAGGAGCCCCCCGTAGATTCTTCTTCTTCTCCTTCTGCTTCTTCTTCTGCTGCTTCTTCTTCCACTGAGTCGGAGTCCTCCCATGAATTTAGGGTCAGATCCTCTTTCCGGGGTCGCGCGACGGGGGCGGTTCCCAGGGCGGAGGTCGCGGATTCCCCTGGTGTGTCATCCACGGTGAGGTATGAGGATGAGCTCGCCACCGCTCGGGCTCATTTCCACATTCCTCCCGGCTATACGCTACGTTTGGCCGAGGAAGGAGAGAGAGCAGATCGGGTACGGGGTAAGGAGATTGCCATGTACCTGGAAGCCTTTTAGGCCAGAATGCGCATGCCCTTCTCTCCCGAGTTTGTTAGAGCGCTGAATCATTTCGGGTTAGCCCCGGGTCAGCTAGTGCCGAACTCCTGGAGGATTCTCCTTGGGTTCCTGGTCCGTTTGAAGTTGCACGTGATCCCTTTCAGGCTGAGCACCCTTGCTTCTTCTCTCTATTACAAAAGTCACCCCGGAACTCGCGCGAGTGATTTGATCTCAAAGAATAATTATAACCGCAATCAAGAATGGCATCGCTTGGTAGCTAGTCGGTGAGTACAGGTCGGTCCACAGGGATTTTATGTATTCTCGAATTGTTCTAACGAGTTAATTCCGATTGTTGTCGGATTGATTAAATCTAAAAACTAAGTTGATCTAAACTAGGATTAAAATCTTGCTAGGGTTAGGTTTAGGTTAAGTTTGGAAAGTCAATATTCCTCACCGCTTTCTATGCCCTCTTTAAGATCTATGAGGTGTTATGGTAATAATTAATAAAATGGATTAGTACCATCGGGAAGAAACGGTGTTTCTTTCTCTAGGTTATTGTCCTTCCTTTCTTAATTCTTACCCTAACCTCCATGGAAAACAAGCTCAACCGGTCCTTTATACTACGGTATCACCGCTACCTCGTGGGATAGGGTGCCGTAGGGAGCGGTGTGTGCATATATGCATGGAGTCCTATAAAAACGTGTGATGGGCAAGAAAGGGGTGAGAGATCTTCATCTCTCAAGCCTTCCCCAAATCTAACCCTAACAAGCGAGGAGACTACTCGCTCATTAGGAAATTGAAAAACATTTCTAAACTATCTATCTAGGGCAGAGAATAAAATCTAAACTAGGGCAAGAAAAAAATTACCTAGGGCATGGAAATAAAATTTAACTAGGGCAATGAAAAGAAAACTTACTCCTAATTTTTATTTGATGCTCTCTTCATATATTGCAGAAATTTACAGATCTGAATTTTTGATAAAATGAAATGAGGCACAAGAAGAGGCATGCTTCAAAAAGAACATTAGGGTTTCTATTTATAGATCATAGAAACCCTAGGGTTACAATTGATTCACGTCTGCATTTACAATTTTACCCTAAGAAAACCTTATTTGCTGCACCGACGCCACCGACACGCGCCTCGCACGCGCCATAGAAATTTTTCACCAATACGGGCGACGCACGGCCGCGGAACCGCGGCCAAAACCCCTATTTGGCCGCGGATCCGCGGCCATATAGGGAGCTTGTTAGTTGGTTTTTCCTGGGCTGCTTCCTGTTGCTTTTTTACTTCTTGTTTCTTTACTTGGTTTCTCAGATGGTCTTCTGGTTTCTTCCAGATCTCCTTAGTGAACAATGTCGTGGACTTTACCGCTTGCTTCGTGTCGAAGTATTGAACCTTACGCTTCCTTTGTTCTTTGTGAAATCGTCCATTGATCTTCGTTTAGTTTTCAAACTGTAGACTTGATCAAGATTCTTCCATTTGTTGGTCGTAGTCTCACTTTTGTAACGTCTTTTCGTCAATTTCACTGTTTTTGTTCCGAGAACCTGTAACCTGCAACTATGTAGCAGACATGGGTCAAAATCACCTGTTTATTTGTAAATTGAATAAGAATGGGGAATATAATAATGCAAAATTATGATATGAACAAATACCCCCAAACTTATCATTTGCTCGTCCTCGAGCAAAACTAGTTTTATTCTTGAAAAAGACATAGCCTCAATTTCGCAGGGAAACACGATTGCACTGAGCTCGTGCAACAAGCTGTTAAAGCTCTAGGTGTCCCTAGTAGGAGGAGTATTTTCTCCTGAGGGTTTTCAGCGGATACTACCCACAAAATCTTATCAATTTGGCATAATGATTTTTATTCTCCAATTAGGTTTTCTAACAAGAAACTCTATTATCTTCGACTTATAAATTATCCATCCGTATTTTTCACGCTTCCTTATCATTTAACTTAAAATTATATATGTTCTGTAGACTTACTTAGCTTTTGGCATCTTTTAAGTTTTCCTTCGAGGGTTCCATCTCAACTTAGGAATTTTTATCATCTCTATTAAAGATATAAGTCCTATATTTCATTCCTATCTCTCATCTAAACCCCAATCACATACCCCGACCTGTGTGTATATATCACCCCTACACTTGGAAATTCAAATCAAGCTATTATACTCTTGTCCATCGTCCACAGTACTTTTCAATTGGTAAATTTTTAGATGAAATTGCTCACACATTCTTCATGCGACCGTTAATACTTCTTGAGGTACCAACGACCGATTACAAAATGTGTTTGCATATTAAAGTGTAATTCCTAGTCTTGTAACACCTAAGGCTTTAGCAGTGACTCCCAAACCAGTTGGTCTAAGGCACTAGGTGATAAGGCACGCTCGCTAATTTTTTTCTATTAATGCAGTCTTAAGTAATTACAAAAATCAGTGTTCATTTTTTATCTCTTTATTCACACTTGTATTTTTATTTTATTTTCCTTCATACTAAGGACTTTAAACAATAGCATTTCAAGGTCTCCTCTATTATTCCAAGTTTTAAGATTCGTGTTTGTGCAATTTGTAGGGTATATATTTTCAGCATTTAGACTTAAGCTTAGAAATTATTTTTCAAACTTATACTTTAATAAAGATATCAATACTTTCTCTTGTTTTAACTTAGCCCAAGAAGTGAACTCAAAATATGGCTATTTCTAAATAAACTACAAAGACATATACTTTCTACCGTTAAATTTTAAGAAAGGTTATTTTTAGGGTTTTAATTTACGAAATCTAAGATCTAGTTATTCCTAGATAGTTAACCGTCTTATTAAACTTAAGTCAAATATGGCCAAAATTGAACTTTTCAATTTTTATTATTTTTTGAAAATTTTCAATTTTTATGGGTTTTAAAATAAATATGCAAATGCAAAAATATACATATGAATGGGAAGGAAGAAGGCTTATCGAACATACCCCCAAACTTAAACTTGACAGTGTCCTCACTGTCATGCTGCACCAAGAGGGTCAAAAATGTCGGCACTCCCCTGTTTATTTATTTATAATTTTTTTTAATATTTTTTATTGTTAAAAGAAATATATATATATATATATACAAAAAGGTCCCCCCCAAACTTCATTGAAACAATGTTAAACATCATTGCCAAACTTTGCAAAGACCAAACGTCAACACCAACCAGTTGAAAAATTTATCTGTGTAGAGTATCGGTCGGTGGAAGAACATGTTGTACCGAGCCAAAAAGAATTAGGGAAGATATAAGTGGTGGTATGGAAAGTATCTGTATGTACGTGGAAGTGAATAGATAGGAGGTGATGATGAATCAAAACGAGAATGTAAATGATCAGAAATCAGTGGAATATTGGCATTCTCGTAGCTTATTAAAAGAAAAGGGGGTGGTTCAACTTCTAAAGGAGGAGGTTGACTATCCACACAATCCCCAAGATGTTTCTGTGGATCATTTATTGACTTGGCATCATCCATCATATGCATATGATATTCAATTATGAGGGAACTAATCTCCTCGATGTCCGCCATAGTCCAGCCGAAAGCTTGTCGCTTATCTTGTAAGACCATTAAAAGGGCTTTCTCTTACTCGAGGGCTAGAGATGCCGATATGATAACAGGAAAGGTCTCATTCTCACCTAGGTAAGCGTATTTAAGGTAAGACGACAAGGGCTTGAGTTCGAGTTTCGTAGGCGAAACAATCAAAGGTAAAATTGGGGAATTTACCTCGAACTCAAAGGATTCCAACAAGGGTTCGAAATCACTGCAAACAACCGAATCGGATGGTTCAACTAACTCATCCAAAAATTCAAAGGACTCATATTCGGGCGGTGAGTCGTCAAAATCGTCCGAAAAACTGAAACATTCATAATCAATATCGGTTGTGCCAACTGTGTTAGATTCAAGGAGGGACGCACTAGTGGTGTCAAAACTGTTGTCATCAAACAGAAATTTTTCAAGCTCGCAGTCCTCCTGCGTGATTTCGTGAATAGAGCAAACTTCTCGTGTACTAGTTTTAGGCACGGGGGGCAGACTTCCTATCTTGTAAATATTGAACTCACTAGACATCTTCCCGAAGGATAGAGTCATAGAGCCATTGCGACAATTTATTACGGCATTGGAAGTGGCCAAAAATGGTCGACCGAGGATCACCGGAATTTAGTTCCGTGGGTTAGCAACAGGTTGTGTGTCCATAACAATAAAATCAACGGGGAATATGAAGTCCCCTACTTTGATCAACACATCCTCTAACTCACCCTTAGGATGGGTGATTGATCGATCAGCCATTTGGAGAGTACAACGAGTGAGTTTCAACTCTCCAACACCTAATTGCTCATACACGAAGTAGGGAGCAGGTTAACACTAGACCCAAGATCTAAAAGTGCTCTATTGATGTTCTTATCCCCAATTGTTATTAAAATTGTAGGACAGCCAGGGTCCTTCCGTTTCTGGGGTAAGGGTTGACGTTGGTTAATAGCATTGCTTACGGCACTAGCTACTAGCACTTTCTTGGGTATTTGTGACTTTCTCTTCGATGAGCATAAGCCCTTTAAGATTTTCGCGTAAGAAGGGACTTGTTGGATTGCATCCAAGAGAGGTATATTTATGCTAACCTGTTTAAATAACTCCACAATCTTCTCCATTTGTGGAGTTGGTTTATTGGAACTCAACCTGTTTGGAAATGGAGCATTTTGAAAATCTGTTGAGTCCAATGTCTGTGGAGTAGAATGTGGAGTTGGAACGGATCCCAGTGTGGGTATGTTCATGAAGTGAGATGTGGGTCCGTTCGGATCAGAAGAAGAAGAACCTTTTGAAGAATGAAGAATAAGCTCTAACGAAGAAGATGAAGATGGAAAAGAGGAAGATGAAGAAGAACCACCGGCGGGGGTTTCATCACTATTACCCACGTTATTTTGCAACACTATTCCAGTTATCAACGTGGTCATAGCATTTATATTATGATTTTGCTGTTCATATGCAACATGTGCGTTGTGTGTGTGACCGGGATTTGGCAATGGTTGAGATGGAAGCTTTCCCTTTTCTCGCTCTCTCAACGCAGCAGTTAGTTGTGCAATTTGGGCCTCAATAGATTTGATGATTTGTTCGTATGAAGCATTGTTGTGCACCAAAGACTGAATGGAAGTCTCCAATCTTGCTGCGGATTGTGTAGATTGTTGTAGAAACGCATCTAGACTTCTTTCTAGCGAGATAACCTTATCATCATTTGGTTGAACAAAATTGTTTTGAGGGTAAAAGTTGTTAGGCACAAAATTGTTCGTTTGATTTGGGTAAGGTGGTGGTTGGAAAGGTTGCTGGTATTGAGTTTGTTGTGGTGCTTGTTGTTGTGGAGGAGGAGGCCTTTGAAAGTTGTTGTTTCCTTGGAATTGTTGATTATGATTCCAAGCAAAATTTAGGTGACTCCTCCAATCCGGATTATAAGTCGAAGAGTATGGATCATTTCTTTGTCGTTGCTGAAAGGCAGCATTGACTTGATCTTGTCCTTGAACAGGTGGATTATAAGGACACTCTTCGGTAAGGTGTGATGGATCCGAACAACAAGCACAAACAGTTCGTGGGGGTAAAGCAGGGGCAGGAGAAGGCGATGAGATTTTGGTCTCAATGGTTTCTAGATTTTTCGTAAGTGCGGCCATCTCGGCCTTCATAGCAATCGACATATCTAATTGATGTATGCCTGCCCTAGACTGACCAATAGAAGAAGATGAAGTGGTCTTGGTGCTTTCCCACTGAAGTGTTTGCTCAGCAAGATCCTCGAGAAACTGCCAAGCTTCCTCACTAGATTTGGTTAGAAAGTGACCTTGACAAATGGTTTCCAGCAACTGCTTCGTTGCTGGGTTCAATCCCTCCTATAAAGTTTAGCAAAGTTGCCAATTTTCGATACCATGGTGAGGGCATTGAACAAGTAGGTCTTTGAATCTTTCAAAACACTTCCAAAATGGTTCGGAAGGAAGCTGGGAAAATTGTATAATCTCATTGCGAATTCTCGCGGTCTTGTGATGAGAATAAAACTTTTTAAGAAAAGCTTTAACAAACTCATCCCAATTTTTAATTGAATGTGATGCTGTGCTGTATAACCACTTCTCAGCTAAGTCACATAAGGTGAAAGGAATGACCCTTAGCCTTATAGCATCATCTGATAATTGGGTTTTTTTCATCATTGCGCAAACGTTTTGGAATTTGTTTATGAAGATATAGGCATCTTCGGATTCCAGTCTATGAAATTTTGGCAACATATTGATGAAGTGGGGTTTGATCTCAAAATTGTCCCCATTTGCCGGTGGGAGTGAAATACAAGTAGGTAAGGCGGTGCGGACAGGGTAGAAGAGATCCTGGAGCGCGATTCGTTGGGGCGCTTCAACAGGCGGGTGTTGCGGGTTATTCGCACCTAACGGAGGTGGAATCAGTCCCGTGGGTAAGGTGTTGTTAGGATTATATCCCGACATCCCTTCTGAGGAAGAATGTGAAGGTGAAGGTAAGGAAGTGGAAGGAATTTCGACTTCGGAGTCGAAAGTCTCGTCGGTCGGTACCAACGAGACACGGACTAATCGGGCACTAGTGTTCCTAGTCCAACCGGACATACACTAAAGAGGTAGTGTAGTCAAAAAAAAAGTGAAAAACAGAATGTGGAGGTAAGAAAACATCAGTGGAAAGAAAGTGGTGTAAGTGGGGTGCACGGATTTTTAGCGACAAGTTGCAAGTTTTTGTAAAATTTTTTTCCTTTTTTCTTTTTTCTTTATGTAGAGCTTTTTACAAAAAAGATTTTCGATAAAAGGCTTAGACACACGTTCAATCAACCACAAATGCACAATCAGGCCTAGATCTAAGGTCACCTAGGTCGGCTAGACAGCTCCTAACTGTTCCAAAGGGCAAGAAGTAGGACCTCAAACCGCCTCTTCACCGCCAATTGTGGCCAGGTAAGTGCCAGGTAAGTGGGAGGCTCTCCACCACGTAAGTAGTGGACCTAATTAAGTAACCACTTGCCTGGACACCACAAAGTCAGGTTAGGATCAACGGTCGATGCCTACAACTAGTCCTCTGTCCTATTGAGCGCGAAGTCCTTAGGGCTGAGTCTAATATTTTTTAATTAAAAGATGGTCAATGCAATATGCCTTATGTGATTTCTGGGGTCCTGGGAAGGGTGATGAAATCCCTACCCAATCTGGATTGGTTTCAAGCCCCTTAAAGTCCGATTAAATATGCAAAACAGTAAACAACCATTTGCAAACAATTTTTTTTTTATTTTTAGCGCGGCGCAAAGAATCCTGCACAAGATCGATTATTGGAAGGGGAGAGATTTTTTAGCGCAAAGAATCCTGCAGGCAAATTTACAGAGAAGATATCAGGGGGTGCAGAGAAAGAACAGAGGAGACTTACAGTGGTTTTTTAAGGTGATGACGTCATTTCCCTGCGGCGGAAGCGCGACCAAAGGGCGCTTTCGGCGGCGGAAACGCGGCGGCGGCGGCGGCGGCGGCGGTTTGATTCCCGAGATTTCTTCGGCTGCTCTGATTTTATTTTTCTCTGTTTTTCAGATCTGTCGTTTTCTGTTTTGATCTCCGGATTTTTCCAGATCCGAACTTGTTCGTCGATCCTGCAAAATTCACACGAACCACCCTTCAAACAATAAAAAGATGATAAATTTTTATATATTTTTTTTAGTTTTTATGATTTTTATAATTTATATTAACCCGAAATTGCAAAAAGAAAATACTACGCCATCCTCGGCAACGGCGCCATTTGATTTGATCTCAAAGAATAATTATAACCACAATCAAGAACGGCGTCGCTTGGTAGCTAGCCGGTGAGTACGGGTCGGTCCACAGGGATTTTGTGTATTCTCGAATTGTTCTAACGAGTTAATTCTGATTGTTGTCGGATTGATTAAATCTAAAAACTAAGTTGATCTAAACTAGGATTAAAATCTTGCTAGGATTAGGTTTAGGTTAAGTTTGGAAAGTCAATATTCCTCACCATTTTCTATGCCCTCTTTAAGATCTATGAGGTGTTATGGTAATAATTAATAAAGTGGATTAGTACCATCGGGAAGAAACGGTGTTTCTTCCTGTAGGTTCTTGTCCTTCCTTTCTTAATTCTTACCCTCACCTCCATAGAAAACACGCTCAACCGGTCATTTATACTACAGTATCACCGCTACCTCGTGGGATAGGGTGCCGTAGGGAGCGGTGTGTGCATGTATGCATGGAGTCCTATAAAAACGTGTGATGGGCAAGAAAGGGGTGAGAGATCTTCATCTCTCAAGCCTTCCCCAAATCTAACCCTAACAAGCGAGGAGACTACTCGCTTATTAGGAAATTGAAAAACATTTCTAAACTATCTATCTAGGGCAGAGAATAAAATCTAAACTAGGGCAAGAAAAAAATTACCTAGGGCATGGAAATAAAATTTAACTAGGGCAATGAAAAGAAAACTTACTCCTAATTTTTATTTGATGCTCTCTTCATACATTGCAGAAATTTACAGATCTGAATTTTTGATAAAATGAAATGAGGCACAAGAAGAGGCATGCTCCAAAAAGAGCATTAGGGTTTCTATTTATAGATCATAGAAACCCTAGGATTACAATTGATTCACGCCTTCATTTACAATTTTACCCTAAGAAAACCCTATTTGCTGCACCGACGCCACCGACACGCGCCTCGCACGCGCCATAGAAATTTTTCACCAATACGGGCGACGCACGGTCGCGGAACCGCGGCCAAAACCCCTGTTTGGCCGCGGATCCGCGGTCATATAGGGAGCTTGTTAGTTGGTTTTTCCTGGGCTGCTTCCTGTTGCTTTTTACTTCTTGTTTCTTTACTTGGTTTCTCAGATGGTCTTCTGGTTTCTTCCAGATTTCCTTAGTGAACAATGTCGTGGACTTTACCGCTTGCTTCGTGTCGAAGTCTTGAACCTTGCGCTGCCTTTGTTCTTTGTGAAATCGTCCATTGATCTTCGTTTAGTCTTCAAACTGTAGGCTTGATCAAGATTCTTCCATTTGTTGGTCGTAGTCTCACTTTTGTAACGCCTTTTCATCAATTTCACTGTTTTTGTTCTGAGAACTTGTAACCTGCAACTATGTAGCAAACATGGGTCAAAAGCACATGTTTATTTGTAAAATGAATAAGAATGAGGAATATAATAATGCAAAATTATGATATGAACAGCGGGCGAGCCGAGGTGGGTATACATCTCCTTTAGGAAACAACAGGGAAGTGTTGCCGGGTCGGGGGTCGTCGTGGTACCTGTAGGGTGTTTTCGTCATCCCATTGAGATGGGAATACGCGCGCGCTTGTCAGGCGCATTACAGATTCCCCCTGCCTAGGGTAGGTGGGGGTTTATTGATTGTAGGGATCCGAATCTCCGGCAGCCGCGGTCTAAGCTGTCGTTAATTACCCATCGCCTTTGGAGCGAGAGAACCTCCGATTGACGGGTCAACTATTCATGCGAACTCAATATGCAGTGTGCGTGTTTTGAAGGGGTTTTGGATATATCGGGGGGGCCACAGAGTTTTTACGGGGGACGTGTTTTGATGTGGAGTGCATAAAAATGGGGGGAGCGTCTTAAAAATGCATGCGTGGCACGTGGGCGCATGGTGCCCGGGGTCACGTGCGCGCACATGGGCGCTTTAGTGCCCGGGGTCACGTGCGCGCACGTGACCGATGGGCGGCTCGACGCCCGGGGTCACGTGGCGCACACATGACCGATGGGCGCCTCGGCGCCCGGAGTCACGTGGCGCATACGTGACCGATGGGTGCCTCGGCGCCCGGGGTCACGTGGCGCACACGTGACCACGGGAAACACCCGTGGGAAGGGGCCTAACCCCTAAGTTGGGGAGTTGAACTCCAAATGGGTTTTTGGAGTTGAACTCCTGACAGAAACTAATTTATGGAGTTAAACTCCAACAGGTCTAGAAAGGAGTTAAACTCCTAGGAATCTTTGGCTCTTCTTTTGAGCCTTAGATCTGTCCAAAGTTAGATTTTTGGAGATGGGTCTCCTTCTTCCTTCTCCTGATCGGACGGATCTTGGGGAAAGGGGAGTGAGATTCAAAATCTCCCCTTTCAACGATTTGATGGGAGATCCGAGCTCCCCTTTGTGGGTTTTGCGGTGAAAAACTACTTCTTTTTTAGAAAGGATGAGTTAAACTCTTGATTTAATTCAAAAAAGAGGAAAAAGGTTTTAGACCCTTGAAAAGAGGGAAGGAGGCACAAACCCTAGTTTTTGGGGAGAATGAAAATTGTTGTGTATCTTATTCATCATCATGTTGCCTTATATAGGCTTACATATTTACATATAGCCCCTTGGGCTTTACAAAATGGTATTTTGCACATCTCATACCTCATGTGCTCATTTCTTTTGCGCATAAGCCATGGGCTTTACAAAAATTTGGCTTTATGCCCATTCATGCATAAAAAATTACATAAAAATTATTTATTACATGATTTCATTTTGGCATGGGGGAGGCTAGCCGTGGGCTTGACTTGGGCATAGGCCCGCTTGACCTGGGCTTACGCCCACCTAGCTTGGGGTTGACCTTGACTTTGACTTGGTCAACCGGGGTGCAAATTTTGACCCCAACAAAGTGCCCCCCATCAATAAATGCACATCGCACATTTGAGTTGTGTGCATGAAATTGATGGATCTTGAAGCTGGACTTCGAGGTGGAATATCATTCTGGGGGCGGAGCATCCCTCGGGGAGCATGATTCCCGGGGATCGGAGTATCATTCCGATTTGCGGAGCATAATTCCAGAGTCGGAGTATCATTCCGAAGAGTCGGAGCATAATTTCGAGGTTGGAGCATAATTCCGGGATCGGAGCATCATTCCAAAGAGCGGAGCATGATTCCAGGGATCAGAGCATCATTCCGAAGAGCGGAGCATGACTCCAGGGATCGGAGCATCATTCCGAAGAGCGGAGCATGACTCCAGGGATCGGAGCATCATTCCGAAGAGCGGAGCATGACTCCAGGGATCGGAGCATCATTCCGAAGAGCAGAGCATGACTCCAGGGATCATAGCATCATTCTGAAGAGTCGGAGCATAATTCTGAGGGATCGGAGCATCATTCCGAAGAGCGGAGCATGACTCTAGGGATCGGAGCATCATTCCGAAGAGTCAGAGCATAATTCCGAGGGATCGAAGCATCATTCCGAAGAGCGAAGCATGATTCCAGGGATCGGAGCATCATTCCGAAGAGCGGAGCATGATTCCAGGGATTGGAGCATCATTCCGAAGAGTCGGAGCATCATTCCAAGGGATCGGAGCATCATTCCGAAGAGCGGAGCATGACTCTAGGGATCGGAGCATCATTCCGAAGAGCAGAGCATGATTCCAGGGATCGGAGCATCATTCCAAAGAGCGGAGCATGACTCCAGGGATCGGATCATCATTCCGAAGAGCGGAGCATGACTCCAGGGATAGGAGCATCATTCCGAAGAGCGGAGCATGACTCCAGGGATCGGAGTATCATTCCGAAGAGCGGAGCATGATTCCAGGGATCGGAACATCAATCCGAAGAGCGGAGCATGATTCCAGGGATCGGAGCATCATTCTGAAGAGTGGAGCATGACTCTAGGGGTCAGAGCATCATTCCGAAGAGCGGAAGACATTCTGACCGAAGCATAATTTTGATGCAAAGGTTGATTCCCAGGAGAAACATAATTCTGACAGGGAAGGCAGATACTCCGAGGCAAAGCATGATTTCGACACGGGGTGCACATTCTTAGACGAAGCATGATTCCGACACAGAGCTTGCTGTTGACTTGATTCCGAGGCGGAGCATAATTCCGACGAGGAGGTCGGTGGTTAATTCCGAGCCGAAGCATAATACCGACAGGGAAGGCAGATACTCTGAGGCGAAGCTTGATTTCGACGCGGGGTACACTCTGAGACGAAGCATGATTCCGACGCAGAGCTTGTTGGCTGACTTGATTCCGAGACGAAGTATAATTTCGACAAGGAAGGCAGATGCGCCGAGGCGAAGCATGATTTCGACACGGGATACACTCTAAGACGAAGCGTGATTCCGGCACGGAGCTTGTTGGCTGACTTGATTCCGAGACGAAGTATAATTTCGACAGGGAAGGCAGATACGCCGAGGCGAAGCATGATTTCGACACGGGGTACACTCTGAGCCGAAACATGATTCCGACGTGGAGATTGTTGATTTGATTTGATTGGGTTGACATCAGCATCGCTACACTGGAATATGGTACCAGGAGCGAATCATCATCTGTCATGAGAGGATTTAGGGATTTGATTTTTTTTTGGGCGGCATCTGTATTGCTGCACTGGAATAATGCCAAGAGCAACTCATCATTTGTCCCGGGAGGATTTGGGAATTGGTTTTTGCTTGGCATCGGTATCGCTACACTGGAATATGGTACCATGAGTGAATCATCATTTGTGCTTGCTTATCAGGAAGCGATGGCTTAAGAGACAGGTTTTAGGTCCCTATCACCTAAGACTTTTCAATTTTGTGAGCCGTAAGGGTCTCACAAAGCATTTTCTCCCTACGGGTCGTAAGGATCCCGTAGGTGTATTTACTCCTTAGGAGTCGTGAGGACAACCAAGTGTGTTGCTCCTTTGTGAGTCGTAAGGATCTCACGCGGGAATTTTCTCCTCACAAAGTCGAGAGGACTTTGCGAGTGCATTTCATCTCTTTTTCACGAGTTTGCGCCCTTTCGGGTTTTCACAAACTCGCCGGCAGTCCTGCTGTTTTTACTCACGGAGCCCTTTCAGGTTTTCATCCGTGCCCATTTTGCTTGTGGACATACCTTTTTTTTGGGGAATCTTCATCGCTGGTGAGACTTTGAATGTGGTCTCGCTGGTAGGACTTAGGAGAGATTGGGATCGTTTTACGCCCGTGGATTGTATACGGTTTTGCAGAATGTATTATCCAGACCGTAGGGCCAGAAGAATTTCGAGACTTTGTTGGCGTCTGCATCGCTGTACTGGAATATGGTACCAGATGCGACTCATCATTCGCCGTTGGGAAAACTTGGGATTTGGGTTTTTGGTCGGCATCTTCATTGCTGCACTGGAATAATGCCAGGAGCAACTCATCATTTGCCTTTCCTTGTTGTGAAGCGATGGCTTAGGAGACAGGTTTAGATCCCTATCACCTAAGGCTTTTCAATTTTATGGGCTGTAAGGGTCCCATAAAACCATTTTCTCCCTATGAGTCGTAAGGATCCCGTAGGTGCATTTTCTCCTTAGAAGTCGTGAGGACCCCCAAGTGTGTTTTTCCTTTATGAGTCGTAAGGATCCCACGAAGGTTTGTTCTCCTCGTGTATCATGAGGACACATAAGTGGGTCTTTCCAATGGACCATAATTCCAAGGGCGGAGACCAGCCGCGTAACTGGTGGTTGCGGTGGGGCATGGGCGTGATGAGAATTATTTGAGCCCGTGGATTGTATATGGCAGTCAACTTGGGGACCAACTATAGGGCTGGAAGAATTTTGGGAGATTAGATTTTGGTTGGCGTCTACATCGCTGCACTGGAATATGATACTAGGAGCGACTCATCATTCGCCATTGGGACATCCAGGGATTTGAAAATTTGGATTTGGTTAGCGTCTGCATTGCTGCACCGGAATATGGTACCAGGAGCAACTCATCATTCGCCACTTTGGGATTTGGATTTTGGTCGGCGTCTGCATCGCTGCACTGGAATATGGTACCAAGAGCGACTCATCATTCGTCGTTTTTTTTTACCGCGGTTGCTCTATCATTTCAACTTTTCTTATCGTGAAGGTCGCGATTGCCCTATCATTTCGGCTATTTACTCGCGGTTGCCCTATCGTTTCGGCTTTATTTTCATCTTTATTTTTACTCGCTGATTTTTATTGCGAGTTGCCCCATCATTTCGGCTTTTTATTTATTTATATTTATATTTATATCTTTTTTTTTGTTTTATTTACACATTTTTACATCCACGGTTTAACGACTTAGAGGTCGACTGTTTCCAGTTTAACGACGTGGTGGTCAGTTATTCCCAGTTTAATGACATGGTGGTCAATTATTCCCAGTTTAATGACATGGTGGTCAACTGACGGGGAGCTTAGAGAAGATACACAATTGAGCAGTTGTCAGGGGCACCGCTGGAGCTTGCCCGAGATGCCTTATTACTTTGTCGGTGTCGATGGCCTTGCCCCCACCTGGGGCCAAGAAAAGTCGTTCAAATACCGACTTGCGTTCGAAGATGGCAATTGAAAATTGTTAACCCCTGCACAAAAAAGCATGATTTCAGTACATGCAATCGATATGTATATTGATTGAGTTTACATGAACGTTTAACCCGAAATATGGGAAGAGAGATAGGTCCCACCGGGCGTGCCAGAACCTGTAGGGTGTTTTTCGTCACCCCGTTGAGATGGGAATACGCACGCGCTTTTCAGGCGCATTACAGATCCCCCCTGCCTAGGATAGGCGGGGGTTTATTGATTGTGGGGATCTGAATCTCCGGCAGCCGCGGACTAAGCTGCCGTTAATTACCCCTCGCCTTTGGAGCGAGAGAACCTCCAATTGACGGGTCAACTATTCATGCGAACTCAATATACAGTGTGTGTGTTTTGAAGGGGTTTTGGATATATCGGGGGCCCCGCAGAGTTTTTACGGCGGACATATTTTGATGTGGAGTGCATAAAAAATTGGGGGAGGAGCGTCTTAAAGACGCATGCGTGGCACGTGGGCTCATAGTGCCCGGGGTCATGTGCGCGCACATGGGCGCTTTAGTGCCCGGGGTCACGTGCGCGCACGTGACCATTGGGCGCCTCAGCGCCCGGGGTCACGTGGCGCACACGTGACCATTGGGCGCCTCAGCGCCCCGGGGTCACGTGGTGCACATGTGACCGATGGGTGTCTCGACGCCCGGGGTCACGTTGCATACACGTGACCGATAGGTGTCTCGGCGCCCGGGGTCATGTGGCGCATACGTTACCGATGGGCGCCTCGGCGCCCTGGGGTCACGTGGCGCACACGTGACCGATGGGCGCCTCGGAGCCCCGGGGTCACGTGGCGCACACGTGACCGATGGGTGCCTTAGGTCCCGGGGTCACGTGGCGCACACGTGACCACGAGAAACACCCGCGGGAAGGGGCCTAGCCCCTAAGTTGGGGAGTTGAACTCCAAAGGGGTTTTTGGAGTTGAACTCCTGACAGAAACTAATTTATGGAGTTAAACTCCAACAGATCAAGAAAGGAGTTAAACTCCTAGGAATCTTTAACTCTTCTTTTGAGCCTTGGATCTGTCCAAAGTTAGATTTTTGAAGATGGGTCTCCTTCTTCCTTCTCCTGATCGGCCGGATCTTAGGGAAAGGGGAGTGAGATTCAAAATCTCCCCTTTCAAAGATTTGATGGGAGATCCGAGCTCCCCTTTGTGGGTTTTGCGGTGAAAAACTAATTCTTTTTTAGAAAGGAAGAGTTAAACTCTTGATTTAATTCAAAAATAGGAACAAGGTTTTAGACCCTTGAAAAAGGGGAAGGAGGCACAAACCCTAGTTTTTGGGGAGAATGAAAATTGTTGCATATCTTATTCATCATCATGTTGTCTTATATAGGCATACATATTTACATATAGCCCCTTGGGCTTTACAAAATGTCATTTTGCCCATCCCATGCCTCGTGTGCTCATTTCTTTTGCACACAAGCCATGGGCTTTACAAAAATTTGGCTTTATGCCCACTCATGCATAAAAAATTACATAAAAATTATTTATTACATGATTTCATTTTGGCATGGGGGAGGCTGGCCGCAGGCTCGACTTGGGCATAGGCCCGCTTGACCTGGGCTTGGGCCCACCTGGCTTGGGGTTGACCTTGACTTTGACTTGGTCAACCGGGATGCAAATTTTGACCCCAACAGTACCTTCTTCCCTCCATGATTGGAAGAAGAAGTTTTTCTTTGTTGGGCCGCCCGAGGGTGAGGACTGGCCCGTGCCCACCTAGTGGTCTAAGGATAGTTGCCGGCGGGAGAGTCAGTCGAATGATCCCGACGCGGCGAAAGTGGCAGAGTGAGAGCCCATTCTCCGGGCTGACGTGCTGCTTTCTGAGCAGGCCCTTAGTTGGGCTAGGCTCAGCCCCGCCTAGTTCGCGGGTAAGTTAGGAGTTTACAGGAGATTTGTTTAGACTTGCGTTTATTTTTATTTTTACTTGTGTTGCTGACTCCGTTGTACCTTGTCCTGTGCAGAACCCATAGACGTGAGCAAATTCCGA
Organism: Agapanthus africanus; assembly: GCA_030015575.1. NCBI lineage: Eukaryota > Viridiplantae > Streptophyta > Magnoliopsida > Asparagales > Amaryllidaceae > Agapanthus > Agapanthus africanus. Next base: position 17,942,581 of record JASDDO010000014.1, read on the forward strand.
GCGGCCATGCTCGAGCAGAAGAAGGGATCGAGGGCTGGAGGTGCCAGCTCCTCCCGTCCGACGTCAGCCCCGGCTCCCCCAGCAGCCGCTCCACCTAGGCGTTCGAGTGCGGCCCGTGCCCCGGAGTCCAGCCAGGCGCCGAGCCAAAAGCGGGTTCGGGAATAAGAGGCCCGGGCTTCGGCGATAGAGACTGGCTCCCCGGCGTCGTCTCTCAAGAGGTTTCACCGGACCGTTCCGCGCACCCCGGCCTCCCCAATCTTTATGGACAAGGGGGACCTCCGCTTTGAGGTGCCCTCGGGGCTCTCCGTTGCTGACAGCCTGCTGACAGAGATGGAGAGGTCGGCCGGGGGCAAAATCCCTCGGGGGACTCTCAGGGCGCAAATAGAGGCCATCGCCCAAGAGGCATGTTCCCTCATGGGAATTAAATAAAATACAGATAAAGCAGTAAGGAAAACCTCAAATGAGGCATCATGTGACCGGGCATCACTTGCCCACACGTGACCAGGCCTCACGTGCAGACACGCGACCATTTACAGACAGAGCCTGTAAACACTGAATAAAATAAACAGTTGGAAATGTTGTATCAGTGGGGTCACGTGTCAACACGTGACCAGGCCTCACGTGCAGACACGTGACCATTTACAGACAGAGCCTGTAAACACTGAATAAAATAAACAATTGGAAATGTTGTATCAGTAGGGTCACGTGTCAACACATGACCAGGTCTCACGTGCAGACACGTGACCATTTACAGGCAAAGCCTGTAGACACTGAATAAAATAAATAATTGGAAATGCTTAATCAGTGGGGTCACGTGCCAACACGTGATAAGATCTTAAACCCTCTGAAACAATAGAATTAAATTCTAAATTAAATGCTTAATCAGTGGGGTCACGTGCCAACACGTGATGGGTTCCTGAGCCCTCTAAACCAATAGAATTAAATTCTAATTAAAGGAATCAAAAACCTTAATTGGAAAAATATTTCTCTAGATCTTTCCAAACAAAAAAGATTGCACTCTGTAAAAGGGAGCACCGTTGGATTAAAAATCCAACGGTGATTAAAAAATCACCAATTTATAGAAAAATTCTATACAAGGAAATATTTGCCTAAAATTTACCAAGAACAACAAATAAAATATCTTTTGGATTAAAAATCCATTGGTGAATAAAATTCACCGAATGATCTAAAAGATCATGTTGGTTATAAAATCAATAAAAATCTTTCAATGAAAGATTGCCTAAACAAACTGATTCTTTTCTTTCTCCTATAAATAGGAGCCAAGAAGAGAAGAGAAAGAGAGAGATACAACAACAGAGAGAGAATACAAAAAAAAAAGAATTTAATTCTCCAGAGAGAAAAGAAGATCTCTTCAGAGAAAGAAAACTCTAGGTAAGAGAAAAAGGAGATCATTCTATAAGCTCCCACAAAAAAAAAAGAAAATTTAATTCTAAAAACCAAGAGTTTAAATCTTCTAAAAAGAACTTAGTTCTTTCTCTGGTTGAAGATCTGCAGAAGCGGATCTCCTCACAAGTTGAGAATTTAATTCTCATCGGGGAGATTCTGCCATGCAGATCCAAAACTTAGAGGGAGAATTGGGTTTAAAGAATTTAATTCTTTCAAACACATAGGAATTTAATTCCTCTAAATAAAATTAGGGTTTAACCCTATCAAAAGAATTTAATTCTTAAATAAGGGATTTAACTCTCAATGCATGTAAAAGAGATCAGTACCCAACATGATCACATGTGTCCACGTGACTCCCCTCCTCAATAATCGAAAGAGAACGAATGAAATTGGGTCATGTGCTCCCACGTGACCCTTGAACAAACTTCTCAAAATAAAAAGGGAGTAAAGCCAAGACAGAACATATTTTGGGCGTCTCACGTGTTCCCACGTGACCCCTAGCAATTATCAAACAAAAGAGGATTCTACCCAAGGGCAATGCCCACCTAAAGGATGCCTCACGTGTATCCACGTGACCCCTGACAAACACCATTTTAAAGATGGGGTAAAACTGAAGAATTAATATTCAACGCATGGACGCCCTCGCGTGTCCCCACGTGACCCCTAACAATTACTTTTAATATCCAATGTATGGGTACCCATCATGTGCCCACACGTGATGGCCATAAAGATCAAGTGTTTAACACTTATATATTCTGGGAGTAAAATAAAAGAAGCAAGGCTCAATCTTCAGATGCTTCACGTGACCCCACGTGAGCGCTTCAATCTTAGTGTTTAACACTTCTTTAAGTGCCTCACGTGGGAGCACATGAGCGCCGAATATACTCTAGTGTTTAACACTATATTCAAGCCAATCTTAGCCTAAATTAGCTAACTTTTTCAGAGGCAAGATCCTTTGAAACTGAACCCCAATTATACTCTTGACTTCCAAAACTGATCATCTCATATGGCATTCAAAGTGATTCCCAGAGACTCCCAACCAACATTGGTTCAAGGGTACATCTCTTCATACCTCTGATATATGTCGTTGTAATCCTTCAACGTCTTCAGAGAGGTGACGGGTCCCAACAACCAGACATTCCAAGGACTATGAGGTCCTTAAACTCATGTACAATGATGTCCTTAAACTTTACGGACTGTGGGGTCCTTAAACTCATGGACTATGATGTCCTTAAACTTTATGGACTATGAGGTCCCTAAACTCATGGACCGTAATGTCCTTACACTAACAACGGACTGTAATGTCCTTAAACTAAAACGATAGAGCCCAAATGCTCTTTTCGCTGGATCTAAATGATCCTAAAACCCTGTTAAGTAGATCTTAGTCTAAAATTAGACTAACGTATCCTTAACAACCATTTAAGTTGATCTTAATCTCAAACGAGATTAACGATCCTTAAATCAATCCAACTACAGATCCCTCAACTGACATTGGTTCAAGGGTACATCTCCTCACACCTCTGATATTTATCATTGTAATCCTTCAACGTCTTCAGAGATGTGACGGGTCCCGACAACCAGACATTCCACGGACTGTGGGGTCCTTAAACTAATAGACTATGATGTCCTTAAACTTTACGGACTGTGGGGTCCTTAAACTCATGGACCATGATGTCCTTAAACTTTACAGACTATGAGGTCTCTAAACTACCATGGACTGTGAGGTCCTTAAACTCATAGACTATGATGTCTTTAAACTTTACAGACTATGACGTCTTTAAACAATGGACTATGATGTCCTTAAACTTCATGGACTATGATGTCCTTAAACTTCTGGACCGCAAAGTCCCTAAACTAATACAATAGAGCCCAAATGCTCTTTTGTTGGATCTAAATGATCCCGTTAAGTAGATCTTAGTCTAAAATTAGACTAACGTATCCTTAACAAACGTTTAAGTTGTTCTTAGTCTCAAATAAGATTAACGATCCTTAAACCCAACCCAAACCCAAATCTAAGAAAATACGGATTTGGACTAATCCACGCCTTACGGGCGACAACATAAATTAGTCTCCGTATACAATCCACGGGCAACCAAAAACAAAACAAACACACACGACACGAAGTGACCATCTGGAGAAGGAGAAAGTGGTTACCACGATGCGGTAGCGTAATTAACTGCAGGGGCTTGCGCCTGCAGGGAAGAGCGTTCATGTTCCCCTCCGAATGGCGGCCAAGACATGGGCTACCTTGCCTGAGATTCAGGGCAGATGCTATATGGTACTATCCGTCCACCTTTCCGAAGATGCCAAGTTGATTTATGGCACCGTACATCGAAGGTTTGAACGGATGCGTCCGATGTAGCAGACTTCGTCAGATTCCCCTTCGCTTGAGGGGTTTTTGATTGTGGGGACGCTCTTCCCTGCAGGCGTAATCCCCTGCAGTTAATTACGCTACCGCATCGCGGTAACAACTTTCTCCTTCTCCAGCTGGTCACTTCGTATCGTGGGTGTTTGTTTTGTGTTTGATTGCCCGTGGATTGTATACGGAGACTAAGTTATGTTGTCGCCCGTAGGACGTGGATTAGTCCAAATCCGTATTTTCTTAGATTTGGGTTTGGGGTTTTGGTTTGAGGATACGTTAGCCATATTTGAGACTAAGATCAACTCAAACGTTTGTTAAGGATACGTTAGTCTAATTTGAGACTAAGATCAACTTAACAGGATCGTTTAGATCCGACAAAAGAGCATTTGGGCTCTATTGTTCCAGTTTAGGGACATAGTGGTCCATTGAATATATGGCCGCCGGGACCCGTCACCTCTCTGACGACGTTGAAGGATTACAACGACAGGTGTCAGAGGAGTTCGGAGATGTACCCTTGAACCAAAGTCGATTGGGGGATCTATAGTCCAATTTGGGGCTAAAGTCTGTTTGAAGGTTTAAGGATACGTTAGCCATATTTGAGGCTAAGATCAACTTAAACGTTTGTTAAGGATACGTTAGTCCAGTTTGAGACTAAGATCAACTTAACGGGATCGTTTAGATCCGACAAAAGAGCGTTTGGGCTCTATTGTTCCAGTTTAGGGACATGGTGGTCCATTGCCAGTTTAGGGACATGGTGGTCCATGTTCCAGTTTAGGGACATAGTGGTCCATTGGTAGTTTAAGGACATTGTGGTCCATAGGTAGTTTAAGGACGCATAAGTCCATGGGTTTAAGGACCCCACGGTCCATATGGGTGTGTTTAAGGACGCATTAGTCCGTTAGTTTAAGGACGCATAAGTCCGCGGGTTTAAGGACCCCACAGTCCGTATCTTGGTTTAAGGACGCATAAGTCCATGAGTTTAAGGACCCCACAGTCCGTGTTGATGTGTGGTTGTCGAGACCCGTCACCTCTCTGAAGACGTTGAAGGATTACAACGACAAATATCAGAGGAGTTCAGAGATGTACCCTTGAACCAATAAGTTGGTTGAAAAAGCAGATGTGCTCAGTTCAAGATGATTTGAGGACTTATGGCCAGTTTGGGCTAAGTCCAATTATGTTTGAAATATTGGCCCTTTGTTGGCTCATTGAAGGAGAGGCTTTGCTTCTAGAAACTTAGCCAATTGGGCTAAAGCTAGTGTTAAACACTAAAGACCAACAGTGTTGAACACTGGAATTATGATTAGCAAGTTAGTGTTTAACACTAAAAGATAATCAGTGTTAAACACTAGCAACGGGCTTTCAAATTAATGTTAAACACTAAAGCAAATCAGTGTTAAACACTGGCAGCATAGATTTCAAATTAGTGTTAAACACCAAAGCAAATCAGTGTTAAACACCGGGAACAGAGTTTTCACATTAGTGTTAATCACTAAGAAAATTAGTGTTAAACACTGCAAATAGAGTTTTCCAAATTAGTGTTAAACACTAAGAAAATCAGTGTTAAACACTGCAGATAGAGTTTTCCAATTAGTGTTAAACACTAAGGAAATCAGTGTTAAACACTGCAGAGAGAGTTTTCCAATTAGTGTTAAACACTAAGGAGGGAGGGGTCACGTGCGGACACGCGAGAGCGCCCTGATTTCCCTTATTTTATTCTGCAGGTAAGTGTTTAACACTTTTAATTCTGACGGCCATCACGTGTGAGCACGTGATGGAGGCCCCCGCTCTGGTCTGTTAGAATGCTCATTAGGGGTCACGTGGTGACACGTGAGGGCGCCCTAAATCTGAAGCCAGATCTCCTTTGTTTTATCCTCAAATCTGCGAATAAGTGTTAAACACTTTTCATCTTTATTTTAGAGTATCACGTGTTGGCACGTGATGGGGGTTTATGCATCGAATATTACAGCACTTGCTGAGGGGTCACGTGGAGACACGTGAGAGCGCCCAAAGCTTCTTTTCTTTTGTTTTGCCATTAAGTATTAAACACTTTTATTTTTATTTTAGAGCATCACGTGTTGGCATGTGATGGGGATCTGTGCGCCAATTGTTAAAGCATTTGCTGAGGGGTCACGTGATAACACGTGAGAGCGCCCAAAGCTTTCATTTCCTTTGCTTTTTCTTTCTGCGTTTTGGGAGTCACGTGGGAGCACGTGAGGTGATGCTTCAAAGTTCTTTGCAGGGGGTCTTTTCAAGGGTCACGTGGGGGCACGTGACCCTAGTTCTTTTCATGAACAGAGATCTTTTAAGAATTGAATTCTTTGTAGGGTTAAATCCTAATTATGATTTTGGAGGAATTAAATTCCTATCGTGAAAGAATTAAATTCTTATTTAGGATGAAACCCTGATTTCTTTTCAAAGGAATTAAATTCCCAGATATGTAAAAGAATTAAATTCTTGATTAGGGTTAAACCCTAGTTTTGTTTTAGGAGAATTAAATTCTCAAAACTCAATTCCCCTTCTAAGTTTAGGATCTGTATGGCAGGATCTCGACCCGATGAGAATTAAATTCTCAAGTTATGGGGAGATGTGCTCTGTGCAGATCTTCAACCAGAAGAAGAGCTAAGTTCTTTTTTGTATAAGAGTTAAACTCTTGGATTTTGAGAATTAAATTCTCTGTTTGAAGTTTTGATTCCCTTTCTTTTCTCACCTAGGGTTTTCTTTGTTGAGAATTAAATTCTCCTTTCTTTTCTTCCCTCTTGAGAATTAAATTCTCCTCTCTATGTTTTTCTCTCAAAAAAGTAGATCCCCCTCTCTTCTTTTCTTGGCTCCTATTTATAGGAGAAGGAAGGGAATCAATTTGTTTAGCAAATCTCTCATTGAAAGATTTGATTTGATTTCATGATTAATATGATCCTTTGGATCACACAGTGAATTTTATTCACCGTTGGATTTTAAATCCAAAGATATTCTGTTTGTTATTTCGGTGAGATTTGGGGAGATCTTTCCTTATTTGAGATTTTTCCATAAATTGGTGATTTTTAATCACCCTTGGATCTTTAATCCAACGGTCCCCATAATCCTTTTCCATTTGGAAAGATTTAGAGAAGTTTAGAATTTTAATTCTATTTCGAAAGATTTTAGAGAAATTTAGAATTTTAACTCTATTAAACTGTAAGGCTTTCAAGCCTATCACGTGCTGGCATGTGACCCTTGATCACGTGTGAGCACGTGACCCCCAAATTGGTTCCTTTAACAGCCGCTTGTTTATGTTGTTGTTTTAACCATCACGTGTCAACACGTGACCATTGGTCACGTGTAAGCACGTGATACCTCGTTGAGGTATTTTCTGACTTTTAGAATTAAATTCTATTCATTATTTTAGAGGCTTTAAAAGCCCATCACGTGTCTGCACGTGACCCATGGTCACGTGTGAGCACGTGATGCCCCATTGGGGTCTTTTCTGAATTTTTATTATATCTTTTAACTCCTCCAGCGGGTCCTTAAAGGTCCATCACGTGTGGACACGTGATGCCTCATAACTTTTGATCCCGAATGAATTATGAGGCCCATAATATATCAAATCGAAGGGTTTTTCGAGATGCTTCCAATACCATCAGAATTTAATAGTTCCTCCTTTGGGAACTTATCAAAATACAGGCCGGAAGATATTGGTTCGCATTTCCTTAAGCGTATCGCTGCCATTTGATACCTTGGACTCTTCTGCGCAGAAATTTTCGGCGGGAACAAATGCCCCCCACTACTTTGCCCACGTAAGTATATACGTGGGTGAAGTAGTGCAAAGTAATGTATAACGTATGACCAGTTTCGGGTTGGTAGATTACTTTCAGAATCTTGACCTGAGAAGATAACGAGCGGACACAAGCGTCGTCATTTATCATTGACTCAGATCTCGACTCTTAAGAGATATAGTTCCAAACCCTTAACTCCATGAGCCGCACCCCTCTATCTCTTCTTATCTTACTCTGGCGTGAAGTAGTTTATATGCTCATTAGTAGCTTTTCCGTTTCAGTGGCATGTAGCTTTGGCGAGTATGGCTCATAGATGGTCCATCTTGACCTCTTTGCAGGGCGGTGATGGCTTAGGAGATAGGGTTAGGATCTGCCACCTAAGACTTTTCAACTTTATGAGCCGTGAGGGTCTCATAAAGACTTTTCTCCCTACGAGTCGAGAGGATCCCGCAGGTGTATTTTCTCCTTAGGGGTCGTGAGGACTCCTAAGTGTGTTTTCTCTTGAAAGTCGTAAGGATCTCACAAGAGAATTTTCCCGCTTATAAGTTGAGAGGACTCGTAAGTGGTTGTTTCCCTCCTTGTCGAGATTCGAATTTAGAGAGTGTGACCCGTGGATAGTATGCAAGAGACCGTTTTGGGCCGACTTGCAGGGTCCCAGTGCTTAGGAAATAGGTTTTTTAATCTCTACTGCCTAAGACTTTATCTCACGAGTCGAGACGAATCGTGAAGTTCTCGTAAAGACATCAATTTCCTCACGAGTCGAAACGGATCGAGCAGATCTCGCAAGAATATCCTAACGTCACAGTTAACCTCTGCTCTTTACGACAGAAGTCCGTCAGGGTCTGTGGTACTTAGGGTTTTGGCCGTCGTACCGTCGCATGAGCTGATATATTCCTCGATAGGCAATCGTGTTGTTCGAGTAGCCCTGCGACTGCCGTGTCTCTGATCCCTTCGGGGGCTGGACAAGACGTCTTCAAGCAATCCTCCTTGGCAGTTTGACCGTCGGAAGAGCAAGCGTTAGGAATTTGCCATGCCGCTTTTTACTTGAGGTTAGGCTCATTTTGGAGAGCCCCGATGAGTCATAACTACTCCGCGCTGGTGTGGGATGATCTCCGATAGTCTTTCAGGCTTTATATGACTTGCCGTTAAGACCCTGAAGCTAGGAATTTGGCCTTTGCTTCGTTTGCTGGCATTGCGTCCTCTGTATCGAGACGAATGTCGTGGTTGTCTCTAGGTTGCTGGTGAACCGTCGAGGTTTGGAACTAGGGATTTTGCCGTGGCTCCTTTTGATGATGTTGCGTCTGCTGTATCGAGACGAACGTCGAGGTGGTGACCACTCCGCACTGGTGCGAGATAATCTCCGATTGTCTTTCAGGCTTTATATGACTTGCCGTTAAGACGCATGAAGCTAGGAATTTGGCCTTCGCTTCGTTCGCTGGCATCGCGTCCTCTGTATCGAGACGAATGTCATGGTTGTCTCTAGGTTGCTGGTGAACCGTCGAGGTTTGGAACTAGGGATTTTTCCGTGGCTCCTTTTGGTGATGTTGCGTCTGCTGTATCGAGACGAACGTCGAGGTGGTGACCACTCCGCACTGGTGCGAGATAATCTCCGATTGTCTTTCAGGCTTTATATGACTTGCCGTTAAGACGCGTGAAGCTAGGAATTTGGCCTTCGCTTCATTCGCTGGCATCGCGTCCTCTGTATCGAGACGAATGTCATGGTTGTCTCTAGGTTGCAGCTGAACCGTCGAGGTTTGGAACTAGGGATTTTGTCGTGGCTCCTTTTGGTGATGTTGCGTCTGCTGTATCGAGACGAACGTCGAGGTGGTGACCACTCCGCACTGGTGCGAGATCATCTCCGATTGTCTTTCAGGCTTTATATGACTTGCCGTTAAGACGCATGAAGCTAGGAATTTGGCCTTCGCTTCGTTTGCTTTGGCGTGTCCGGATCCTGTTGGAGGAAGGACGCTGTGGTGACATCTCGTCTGCTGTATCGAGACGATCGTCGAGGTGGTGACCACTCCGCGCTGGGATGATCTCCGGTGGTCTTTCACACTTTATATGACTTTCCGTTAAGACCTTGAAGCTAGGAATTTAGCCTTCGCTTCGTTTGCTGGCATTGCGTATGCTGTATCGAGACGAATGTCGCGGTTGTCTCTAGGTTGTTGGTGAACCGTCGAGGCTTGGAACTGGGAATTTTGCCGTGGCTCCGTTTGTTTGAGTGTCGCGTCTGAACCCTGCTGGAGGAAGAACGCTGGGGTGACATCTCGTCTGCTGTATCGAGACGAACGTCAAGGTGGTGACCACTCCATGTGGGATGATCTCCGGTGGTCTTTCAGGCTTTATATGACTTGCCGTCAAGACCCTGAAGCTAGGAATTTGGCCTTTGCTTCATTTGCTTTGGCGCGTCCGAATCCTGCTGGGGGAAGAACGCTGGGGTGACATTTCATCTGCTGTATCGAGACGATCGTCGAGGTGGTGACCACTCCGCGCTGGTGGAGATGATCTCCGATTGTCTTTCAGGTTTTATATGACTTGCCGTCAAGACCCTGAAGCTAGGAATTTGGCCTTTGCTTCATCTGCTCTGACCGTAAGGTCTTTTGTTGACGCTGCGTCTGCATCTTGCTGGACTGCGAAGGAACGCTGCTGTTGACATTACGTCTGCTGTAACAAGACGAATGCCGAGGTGGTTACCACTCCGCACTGGTGCAAGATGATCTCCGATTGTCTTTCAGGCTTTATATGACTTGCCGTTAAGACGCATGAAGCTAGGAATTTGGCCTTCGCTTCGTTTGCTTTGGCGCGTCCGAATCCTGCTTGGGGAAGAACGCTGGGGTGACATTTCATCTGCTGTATCGAGACGATCGTCGAGGTGATGACCACTCCGCGCTGGTGCGAGATGATCTCCGATTGTCTTTCAGGCTTTATATGACTTTCCGTCAAGACCCTGAAGCTAGGAATTTGGCTTTTGCTTCATCTGCTTTGACCGTAAGGTCTTTTGTTGACGCTGCGTCTGCATCTTGCTGGAGTGAGGAGAAACGCTGTTGGTGATCTCTAGGTTGTCGATGTTGACGTCGAGACCCTGAAGCTCGGGATCTTCCTTTTGCTTCGTCTGTTGACATTATGTCTGCGATATTACGACAGATGTCGAGGTTGTCTATGAACCGTCGAGATTTGGCTTCGCTTTCTGGCGGAGCCTGTTCGGAAGGTATGGTTCACTCTTTATTTGTGCCCCTGGATTGTATACAGGGATCGATGTGATCTCACCTGTAGGGCAAAAAGTTTCATTCTTTCATTTTTTTTATTCTTTCCGCGATGCTCTATCATTTCAGCTTTTCATATCGCGAAAATTGCAATTGCCCAATCATTTCAGCTATTTTTCGTGGTGCCCAATCATTTCGGCTATTTTTCTTTTTACTCGCTGCTTTTATTGCGAGTTGCCCAATCATTTCGGCTGTTTTTGTATGCATACATTTTTACTTGCTGATTTTGTTGCAAGTTGCCCCATCATTTCGGCTATTTCGTATGCATTTTTTTTTTGGCTCGCTGATTTTTTTTCGAGTAGGGGATTTGGGATCTGATACCAATCTTGGCATCAGCATCGCTGCGACTGGAATATTGCCAGGAGCGAATCATCATTTGCCTTGAAAGGGCTTGGAATTTGATACCGGTTTAGGCATCAGCATCGCTGCAACTGAGATATTGCCAGGAGCGAATCATCATTTGCCTCTGTCGATGTTGAACAAAGGTGGCTTAGTAAACAGGGTTAAGGGTCCTGTCGGCTAAGGCTTTTGACTTCATGAGCCGTAAGGGTCTCATAAAAGTGTTTCTCCCTACGAGTCGTGAGGATCTCGCAGGTGCGTTTTCTCCTTAGGAATCGTGAGGACTCCTAAGTGTATGTTCTTTTATAAGTCGTAAGGATCTTACAAGAGTGTTATCTCTTTATGAGTCGAGAGGACTCACAAGGGTTGTTCACCGTGCGAACACATCCCTAGCCACGGGTGGGACTTGGTTAGGGAAATGTTTATTCGCGCCCGTGGATTGTATACAAGGGTCAGTATTGAGCCGCTTGTAGGGCCATATCGAAGGTTGTGGGGGGGGGGGGTTTGCTTAAGAACAGGTTCAGGTCTCTGTAACTTAAGACTTTCAAATCTTATGAGCCTTGAGGGTCCCATAAGAGAGTTCTCCTTACGAGTCGTGAGGATCTCGCAAGTGTAATTTCTCCTTAGGAATCGTGAGGATCCCTAAGTGAGTCGCTCCCTTGTGAGTCGTAAGGATCTCACGCAGGTGGTTTCTCCTTACAAGGTCGAGAGGATCCTGTAAGCGTCTTTTAACGAGGTTGCGCCCTTTCGGGTTTTCACAAACACTCGCCGGTAGCCCTGCTGTTTTTACTCACGGAGCCCTTTCGGGTTTTCGCCCGTGCCCACTTTGCTTATGGACATACCATTTTTTTTTGTTTTTTTTTAATTCTTTTTGGCACGTCAGCCTGAAGATGCTGCGGGTTGGGAGTAGTTTAACGACGTTTCGGTCATTTGCAAGTTTTAGGACATTGCGGTCCGCCGTTAGTTTAAGGACGTTTCGGTCCGCCGTCGCCGTATTTGAGACGCATCTCTAGTTTACTGACTTTTCGGTCTATGGGGATTTCCCTATGAATGAGCATGATGCCCCCGGCATATTCACCTTTTTCGGAGCATGTTGTTGCGGCGGGTTTACTTTCCACTTTTCGGGCAGCGCGAACTTGCCCTGTTGGTATTGGTCTTCAACCCAGTTTTTGAAGACGTAGCAATTTTCGAGTGGGTGACCCATTATTCTGTGGTAGGGACAATAGTTAGGATTGTTAACGTCACCTGGTTGCAATGGACGTTTTGGATCTGGCAGAGTGATGAGCCCGCTGCGCACTGCTAGCTCGAACAATCTCTTTGTTTTATCTTTGGGAAACGAGTAAGGACGTTTCAACTTCTCATTGAGGTATCGCGGCTTGTTGTTTTGACGACAAAACGGTCTCGGGTTACTCGGTCGTTGTTGAGTGTTGGCAACAAAGGCCATTTTTTCCTTTTCCTTTCTCATTTCGTTTGCTCCGTCATTTGCGGGTCCGAGATTCTTTCCGGGTAGCGTGAGATTGTACGGCTGAACATTCTCGCAACTCTCCAATTCTTTTGTTTTAGAAATGAATTCCTTGAAGAGAGGGTTGAGAGCGGCTTCTTCATCAGAATCGCTTCCAAAGGTGAGAACTCGTGATCCCCCGGGCTCGTCCCTATGACAATTGCCGGCAACTCTTTTATGCTCATCCGTCGTATTTTTTCGCTGTCTACGAGCTTCCCGCTTTATTCTATTGACGTGTTGTCTATGAGCGACATATCCTTGCCACCAACACTTAAAGGAGTTGCAATCTTCAGTAGGATGTGCGATCTTCTGATGATATAAGCAGAAGTTAGGATGCACGTCCGCTTCATCAAGATGTATACCGCCAGGAGAATTTTCTCTGAAAGAGGGCAGTTTCATCTCTATCGATATGGCTTTGGCGAATCGTTTCCTTGTCTTAATCCTGCTTTCATTTGCGTCGGATGTACTTTGATCCGGTAGGAGTGTTTCGACCCTTTCATCTAGTCGCCGGCGTTTGGCTTTCTCGAATATGGCCATCTCGCGCTCCCGATCAGTTTTGCTTTTAAGACGGGCTTCATTCAGGAATGCATCAATCATCTCGTCTGACGGCCACAGAAGTTCTGGTTCAGGACCCGCCCCCAGCTTCTCTGTGTAAGGAGCTTCTTCGTCATTTATTGGCGAGTGAGAGATCACATGGCAGCTTGCCACATAATCTTCAGATTCATCCGACGAGTCTTCTCCGTTGTCATCATCTCCATCCTCAAGGACGTGGCTGAGAAATTCTTGAAGTGTGACTGGGGTCCGCGCCTTCTGATTATATTCTACCAACGCGTCAATCTGTTTTTGCAGGTCCGTGCGCTTGTCACCAGGCTGCACCGGCTTTTCGGTCTTCTTCTTCTTCTTCGAAGAATTTGACGGCTGGGTGTGAGCGCTCTGACCATCACCACCCGTTTTTGGAGTTGGGCGCGGTTTCAGCATTCCCTCGATGATCTCGGGTTCCAGTGGATTTTTCCACCTGATTGCCGGGCACATTTGGAGATCCTTCAGCATTCTTTTAGTTTTGGTTGAAAGAGCAACCTCCCACGGGGCTTCTTCAACAAAAGAACAAGTTGCCCCCGGCGTGTCCGTTTTCTTTGGAGTGTGCGGCTGTGGCGGGTTCACCTTCAAGTTTTCGGATAACGCGAACTTGCCCTGTTGGTACTGATCCTCGATCCATCCCTTAAAGACGAAGCAATCTTCGATTGGATGGCTTACCGCTTGGTGGTAAGGGCAGTAATTAGGATCGTTGACATCACCTGGCTGCAGCGGACGTTTTGGATTCGGCAAATTTATGAGTCTGTTGCGCACTGCCAGCTCGAACAGTCTCCTTGTTTTATTCTGAGGAAACGAGTAAGGACGTCCTAGTCTCTCCTCGAGGGATGGGCGTGGACGCACGTTGTTTTGGCGAACAACCGGCTTTAAGTTGCTCGAGCATTGCTGAGTATTGGCAACGAAAGTTGCTTTCCCTTTGCCCTTTTCATTCCAAGGCTCTGTCTTTGAAGAGGAAGGCCTATGGCCCACCTGGTCCATTTAGGCCAGCTTGTCAATCAAGGCCTGGAAGGTGGTCGGCTTGAAGAACATTATGAATTGAGAGATGGTCGCTTGAGGGTCGAGAGTACCCACGAACATGCCCACGGCAGGAGCTTTTTCTATTCGTTGTTCACATTTTGACCATAGGTTCCGCCATCGTGTTGCGTATTGGACCCATGTTTCGCCGGGCCTTATCCTGGCATTTATCAGTGCTGTTATCGGGGTGCGTTCACTAGCACTCGCGAATCTTTGTGTAAACAGCAGCTCCATCTCCGCAAATGTTTTGACAGAGTCGTTAGGTAGCTCCGAATACCATTCAAATGCTGTTTCTGCTAAGCTGCCGGCGAATTGGCGAAGCAACAATTTGTCATCGCCTCCAGTATTGCCGCATAAGGCCCTGAATTGAGCGACGTGCTGATGCGGATTCCCTGTCCCTTTATATACGTGGAACTTAGGGATCGTATATCCCGGCGGGTAACTGATTTGGTCATACCAGCTTGGATAGGGTCGTCCGGTTCTAACAATTTGCGCAGCCACTTCATTCGCATGATGAACTCGTATCTGCTGAGCTATATAGTCGTCTAGTGCAGCCTTGGAAATGGTTTCCTCCTTGGCTGCTGAAAGGGCCGGAGGAGGATTAGATGTCTCCCCTCTATCGTCTCCAACAATGACTGGAGGGTCTTCAGCTGGAGGGTCCGGCTGTAACATCATCCCTACCATATCCTGGAAGAGGAGCGTCATTTGTTTTATGTTAGCCGCTTGCTCTGTGGCTTCTTTATTCTTCTTTTCGAGGATTCTGTGTAAGAAATCAGCATCAGTCTCTTGTTCGTGACGCTGCTCTGATGATGCCTCTGAGCTTTCTTTTGGCCCGGTAAGTGCGGCCATTGCAGTCATCATCTCCTGAAGCTTCTGTTGCTGCTCCTAGGCTTTCGTTACGGATCGGGTGAGCGGTCGGTGACCCGTCAAAGCACGGCTTTCCTCCTTTCCAGAAGTCATATAAACAGTGTGCACCACCATGCCCCCAGACTTGGGGTGTTTATGCTCAGAGCGTTTACAGTTCGCCATGTTCACAGGGGCTTTTTGCGGCCTCCTTTTCTTTTGAGTGGTTGAAGTTGAGGGGGCCGTTGTAGTGGGCGCCCAAGTAGCCGTTGCTTTTTGTGGCTTGACGGAGTAATCCTTCACCTGCCGAACCTTCATCGTTTTCTGTCGGCGGAGATAGTCTTGATCAATCACCGATTCCTGGATCTGTCGCCAGACCTTGTAAATTTTAGAGGGTAGCCGTTGAGGGGGCTGCTCCAGCTTCTTCTCTGGAGTATCCTCCACAGGTGAAGGAGTTCTCTTCAGCATCGCAGTAGGAGAGTTTCTGCGCACCGTGTTCAGCAATTCAAAGCTGTTCCCGGTTGGAACAGCAGCATCGATCTCCACCGTTGGAGCGGGTGGAGTAAGTCCAGACGGAGAGATGCCCCCAGCCTTTCTTACTCGGTGCCAGTGATGACGTCGAGCATGCCGTGCGGATGAGATCACCTCCGTTGTTGGATAAGCTTCTTCATGCCCCCTGCTTTGAGGAGAGACTGTTATTGGTGCTAGCCTATCGAAGACTGACGCCCGTTGAGAAGCAATGTTTAATCTGTCAAAGACAGACCTCTGAGCAGGGGAAGCAGCTTTGAGGACCTCGCCTGGAGCAGCAACCGGAATGGCCAGCCTTGTAAAAACTGACTTCTTGGAAGGAGGAGCCTTTCCAATGATTTCGTCCGCTTGAGCCGGGATAGCTATCCGCTTTGGGATGGCAGCTTCGGGTATCGCGGGTTTGCAGACATTCTGGCCCAGTCTGTTGAAAACTGAGGTATTGAAGCTGGGCGACCCGTTGAGAGGGGTCGCGGCAGTGGTAAGCCGATCAAAGACCGACTTCTTTGGGGCTTCTTTCAACGTCATTGTGGCATTGAAGCTCAACGGTGGGAGCATGGTCCCGAAGAATAATCCAGTGGTGTCTTGAGTTACCTGCTCCACTGGCATCTTGAAAAGGGAGGCCGCTTGGGGCCCATAAGTTACTCCTCCAGCAAGGACCGAGCGAGAGTTGCAGTTGCAGGCAGTGCAGTTTGAAGCCATTGATCTTCTGTTTTCTGCACGGAGCAAGACACCAAATCTTAGTACCTCGAATCCACAGGCAACTATAGTAAACCGCGATTCGTTCGCGAACACGACACACGAAGTGTGGAGTGGAAAGTGGAAAAGGTCCCACCGGGCGTGCCAGAATCTGTTCCCCTCCGAATGGCGGCCAAGACATGGGCTGCCTTGCTTGAGATTCGGGGCAGATGCTATATGGTGCTATCCGTCCACCTCTCCGAAGATGCCAAGTTAATTTATGGCACCGCACATCGAAGGTTTGAACGGATGCGTCCGATGTAGCAGACTTCGTCAGATTCCCCCTCGCTTGAGGGGTTTTTGATTGTGGGGACGCTCTTCCCTGCAGGCGCAAGCCCCTGCAGTTAATTACGCTACCGCATCGCGGTAACAACTTTCTCCTTCTCCAGCTGGTCACTTCGTATCGTGGGTGTTTGTTTTGTGTTTGGTTGCCCGTGGATTGTATACGGAGACTAAGTTATGTTGTCGCCCGTAGGACGTGGATTAGTCCAAATCCGTATTTTCTTAGATTTGGGTTTGGGGTTTTGGTTTGAGGATACGTTAGCCATATTTGAGACTAAGATCAACTCAAACGTTTGTTAAGGATACGTTAGTCTAATTTGAGACTAAGATCAACTTAACAGGATCGTTTAGATCCGACAAAAGAGCATTTGGGCTCTATTGTTCCAGTTTAGGGACATAGTGGTCCATTGAATATATGGCCGCCGGGACCCGTCACCTCTCTAACGACGTTGAAGGATTACAACGACAGGTGTCAGAGGAGTTCGGAGTTGTACCCTTGAACCAAAGTCGATTGGGGGATCTATAGTCCAATTTGGGACTAAAGTCTGTTTGAAGGTTTAAGGATACGTTAGCCATATTTGAGGCTAAGATCAACTTAAACGTTTGTTAAGGATACGTTAGTCCAGTTTGAGACTAGATCAACTTAACGGGATCGTTTAGATCCGACAAAAGAGCGTTTGGGCTCTATTGTTCCAGTTTAGGGACATGGTGGTCCATTGCCAGTTTAGGGACATGGTGGTCCATGTTCCAGTTTAGGGACATAGTGGTCCATTGGTAGTTTAAGGACATTGCGGTCCATAGGTAGTTTAAGGATGCATAAGCCCATGGGTTTAAGGACCCCACAGTCCATATGGGTGTGTTTAAGGACGCATTAGTCCGTTAGTTTAAGGACGCATAAGTCCGCGGGTTTAAGGACCCCACAGTCCGTATCTTGGTTTAAGGACGCATAAGTCCATGAGTTTAAGGACCCCACAGTCCGTGTTGATGTGTGGTTGTCGAGACCCGTCACCTCTCTGAAGACGTTGAAGGATTACAACGACAAATATCAGAGGAGTTTAGAGATGTACCCTTGAACCAATGAGTTGGTTGAAAAAGCAGATGTGCTCAGTTCAAGATGATTTGAGGACTTATGGCCAGTTTGGGCTAAGTCCAATTATGTTTGAAATATTGGCCCTTTGTTGGCTCATTGAAGGAGAGGCTTTGCCTCTAGAAACTTAGCCAATTGGGCTAAAGCTAGTGTTAAACACTAAAGACCAACAGTGTTGAACACTGGAATTATGATTAGCAAGTTAGTGTTTAACACTAAAAGATAATCAGTGTTAAACACTAGCAACGAGCTTTCAAATTAATGTTAAACACTAAAGCAAATCAGTGTTAAACACTGGCAGCATAGATTTCAAATTAGTGTTAAACACCAAAGCAAATCAGTGTTAAACACCGGGAACAGAGTTTTCACATTAGTGTTAATCACTAAGAAAATCAGTGTTAAACACTGCAAATAGAGTTTTCCAAATTAGTGTTAAACGCTAAGAAAATCAGTGTTAAACACTGCAGATAGAGTTTTCCAATTAGTGTTAAACACTAAGGAAATCAGTGTTAAACACTGCAGAGAAAGTTTTCCAATTAGTGTTAAACACTAAGGAGGGAGGGGTCACGTGCGGACACGCGAGAGCGCCCTGATTTCCCTTATTTTATTCTGCAGGTAAGTGTTTAACACTTTTAATTCTGACGGCCATCACGTGTGAGCACGTGATGGAGGCCCCCGCTCTGGTCTGTTAGAATGCTCATTAGGGGTAACGTGGTGACACGTGAGGGCGCCCTAAATGTGAAGCCAGATCTTCTTTGTTTTATCCTCAAATCTGTGAATAAGTGTTAAACACTTTTCATCTTTATTTTAGAGCATCACGTGTTGGCACGTGATGGGGGTTTATGCATCGAATATTACAGCACTTGCTGAGGGGTCACGTGGGGACACGTGAGAGCGCCCAAAGCTTCTTTTCTTTTGTTTTGCCATTAAGTGTTAAACACTTTCATTTTTATTTTAGAGCATCACGTGTTGGCACGTGATGGGGATCTGTGCGTCAATTGTTAAAGCATTTGCTGAGGGGTCACGTGATAACACGTGAGAGCGCCCAAAGCTTTCATTTCCTTTGCTTTTTCTTTCTGCGTTTTGGGAGTCATGTGGGAGCACGTGAGGTGGTGCTTCAAAGTTCTTTGCAGGGGGTCTTTTCAAGGGTCACGTGGGGGCACGTGACCCTAGTTCTTTTCATGAACAGAGATCTTTTAAGAATTGAATTCTTTGTAGGGTTAAATCCTAATTATGATTTTGGAGGAATTAAATTCCTATCGTGAAAGAATTAAATTCTTATTTAGGATGAAACCCTGATTTCTTTTCAAAGGAATTAAATTCCCATATATGTAAAAGAATTAAATTCTTGATTAGGGTTAAACCTTAGTTTTGTTTTAGGAGAATTAAATTCTCAAAACTCAATTCCCCTTCTAAGTTTAGGATCTGCATGGCAGGTTCTCGACCCGATGAGAATTAAATTCTCAAGTTATGGGGAGATGTGCTCAGTGCAGATCTTCAACCAGAAGAAGAACTAAGTTCTTTTTTGTATAAGAGTTAAACTCTTGGATTTTGAGAATTAAATTCTCTGTTTGAAGTTTTGATTCCCTTTCTTTTCTCACCTAGGGTTTTCTTTGTTGAGAATTAAATTCTCCTTTCTTTTCTTCCCTCTTGAGAATTAAATTCTCCTCTCTCTGTTTTTCTCTCAAAAAAGTAGATCCCCCTCTCTTCTTTTCTTGGCTCCTATTTATAGGAGAAGGAAGGGAATCAATTTGTTTAGCAAATCTCTCATTGAAAGATTTGATTTGATTTCATGATTAATATGATCCTTTGGATCACACAGTGAATTTTATTCACCGTTGGATTTTAAATCCAAAGATATTCTGTTTGTTATTTCGGTGAGATTTGGGGAGATCTTTCCTTATTTGAGATTTTTCCATAAATTGGTGATTTTTAATCACCCTTGGATCTTTAATCCAACGGTCCCCATAATCCTTTTCCATTTGGAAAGATTTAGAGAAGTTTAGAATTTTAATTCTATTTCGAAAGATTTTAGAGAAATTTAGAATTTTAACTCTATTAAACTGTAAGGCTTTCAAGCCTATCACGTGCTGGCACGTGACCCTTGATCACGTGTGAGCACGTGACCCCCAAATTGGTTCCTTTAACAGCCGCTTGTTTATGTTGTTGTTTTAACCATCACGTGTCAACACGTGACCATTGGTCACGTGTAAGCACGTGATACCTCGTTGAGGTATTTTCTGACTTTTAGAATTAAATTCTATTCATTATTTTAGAGGCTTTAAAAGCCCATCACGTGTCTGCACGTGACCCATGGTCACGTGTGAGCACGTGATGCCCCATTGGGGTCTTTTCTGAATTTTTATTATATCTTTTAACTCCTCCAGCGGGTCCTTAAAGGTCCATCACGTGTGGACACGTGATGCCTCATAACTTTTGATCCCGGATGAATTATGAGGCCCATAATATATCAAATCGAAGGGTTTTTCGAGATGCTTCCAATACCATCAGAATTTAATAGTTCCTCTTTCGGAAACTTATCAAAATACAGGCCGGAAGATATTGGTTCGCATTTTCTTAAGCGTATCGCTGCCATTTGATACGTTGGACTCTTCTGCGCAGAAATTTTTGACGGGAACAGTCCCCACAATCAAAAAACCCTCACAATGAGGAGGAATCTGACGAAGTCTGCTACATCGGTCGCATCTGTTTAAACCTTCGATACATGGTGTCATAAATCAACTTGGCATCTTCGGAGAGGTGGACGGATAGCACCAAATAGCATCTGCCCCCAAAATTCAAGCCGGACGTCCCAACGTCCCGGTCGCGTCTTTCGGCGGAGTACAAGGCCGTGCAGGTTAGTGCTCGTACCTCACTCGGTTTTTCATTCAGTGTCTTATTATTCATGAGATTTGGTGTCTCCCTTTTCTTTCTGACCCCCCCTGATTTCTTCAGGTCCTCCAGCACGTCGCCCTCGTCGTCCAAATGGAGGACGAGGAAATTGCCCCGGCGATGCGAGCCGCGGGCGAGATCTCCTCGCTGGAGGAGAGCTCAAAGTTGGAGCTGGAGGCGGCGATGGCGAGGGTCGCTGTCCTCGAGGACGAGGTGGCGGCCGGGAAACAGGAGGTCGCCAGGTGCCGTGAGACCGTCCGGGCCGCCGAGGCCAAGCTTCAGGACTCCAAGGTGCACATTGGCACCGTGAAGAAGTCGGCGAGCTCCCTCCGGAAGGAGTGCGAGGCTGCGATGGAGGGGATGAAGCGAGACGATCTCAGAGCGTCGAAGGCGGTGGAGAACTATAAGAAGTCAGACCATTTTTACACCGACCTAGCCGCAACCTCTACTCTCATCTGGCTCGACGCCCTCGACGCCGTCAAGGCTCAGATGCCAGAGTTCCCTAACGAAGAGCTCCGGGGCGAATATCCTCGCGGGGCTGACGCGCGGGGGATGCCCCTAGAAGCACTGCCGGGGAAGTGGGCCCCGGCGGGGAGGCGCCGAGGCTCCTGCGATGAGCGTCGATCCTCAAGACGCAGCCCCGATCGTGGTGGACGCGGTGCTCCTTGGGGTTGCCCCCGGCCCTGAGGCCTGAAACCCCTCGTCTTCTTATATCTTTTTTGTTGCCTTGGGAATCTTGTAAGCCTCCGAGCGTTTTTGTAAGGCCGGGGGGCTAGTAATACCTTTGTAAAGACTTTGGAATGAAGTATTTTTGCGGTGTTCGGCGCAGTTTTTCCTTTTTTTTCTTGTTGTTAAATCTCTGTTTGCACGGTGCTGAGCTTAGAGAACTTCATTTGGCGACCACACGTCAAGTTGAATTTAACCATTTTGCCAATTGCCTAAGTGTGCAAAGACCGGTATGAGGTCGGTATCTTCGTGGCCCCGAAGTCGACGTGGAGGTCGCGTAGTGAAGATACGTCGGGGTTATCCTCTAAGGATGGACCAAGCATGGATGCTGCCCAGTTGCCTCTTGTCGAAGGCTTAGATCCCTGGCCTCATGGGGTAATGAACTAACAGCCAGGGATGACGGAGCAGGGTAGCTGCTCGGTTGCCTCTTAGTGAGGGCTTCGATCCTTGGCTTCGTTGGGTATTGAAATAACAGCCAGGGATAGCCGAACAGGGTAGACGCTCGGCTGCCTCTTGGTGAGGGTTTAGATCCCTGGCGTCATGGGGTAGTGAACTACCAGCCAGGGATAGCCGAGCAGGGTAGCCCCTCGGCTGACTCTTGGTGAGGGTTTAGATCCCTGGCGTCGTGAGGTAGTGAACTACCAACCAAGGATAGCCGAGCAGGGTAGCCTCTCGGCTGCCTCTTGGTGAGGGCTTCAATCCATGGCGTTGTGGGGTAGGGAACTACCAGCCAGGGATAACCGAGCAAAGGCGATCCCGGTTGCCTCTTGGTGAGGGCTTCGATCCCTGGCGTTGTGGGGTAGGGAACTACCGGCCACGGATAACCAAGCAAGGGCGGGCCCGGTTGCCTCTTGATGAAGGCTTCAATCCTTAGCGCGGGAGGGGCCGCAAGAGGCCTGCTAAGGATGGACCGAGCAGGGTTGCTTCCCGGTTGCCTCTTGGCGAGGTCTTAGATCCCTAAGGACAGGCCGAGAAGGGTTACTGCCCGGTGCCTCTTGGCGAGGGCTTTGATCCTTAGCACGGGAGGGGCCGTAAGAAGCCTGCTAAGGACGGGCCGAGCAGGGTTGTTGCCCGGTGCCTCTTGGCGAGGGCTTGGATCCTTAAGGACGGGCCGATCAGGGTTACTGCCCGGCGCCTCTTGGCGAGGGCTTTGATCCTTAGCACGGGAGGGGCCGTAAGAGGCCTGCTAAGGATAGGTCGAGCAGGGTTGCTGCCCGGTGCCTCTTGGCGAGGGCTTGGATCCTTAAGGATGGGCCGAGCAGGGTTACTTGCCCAGTGCCTCTTGGCGAGGGCTTCGATCCCTGGCGGTGCGGGGTAGGGAACTACCAGCCAGGGATAACCGAGCAAGGATGGGCCCGGTTGCCTCTTGGTGAGGGCTTCGATCCTTAGCGCGGGAGGGGCCGCAAGAGGCCTGCTAAGGATGGACCGAGCAGGGTTGCTACCCGGTTGCCTCTTAGCTAAGGCTTAGATCCCTGGCGTCATGGGGTAGTGAACTACCAGCCAGGGATAGCCGAGCAGGGTAGCCACTCGGCTGCCTCTTGGTGAGGGCTTCGATCCTTAGCACGGGAGGGGCCGTAAAAAGCCTACTAAGGATGGACAGAGCAGGGTTGCTGCCCGGTTGCCTCTTGGCGAGGGCTTAGATCTCTAAGGATGGGCCGAGCAAGGTTGTTGCCCGGTGCCTCTTGGCGAGGGTTTTGATCCCTGGCGTCGTAGGGTAGTGAACTACCATCCAGGGATAGCTGAGCAGGGTAGCCGCTCGGCTGCCTCTTGGTGAGGGCTTAGCTCCTTAAGGACGGGACGAGCAGGGTTGTTGCCCGGTGCCTCTTGGCGAGAGCTTTGATCCCTGGCGTCGTGGGGTAGTGAACTACCAGCCAAGGATACCCGAGCAGGGTAGCCGCTCGGCTGCCTCTTGGTGAGGGCTTAGCTCCTTAAGGACGGGCCGAGCAGGGTTGCTGCCCGGTGCCTCTTGGCGAGGGCTTTAATCCCTGACGTCGTGGGGTAGTGAACTACCAGCCAGGGATAGCCGAGCAGGGTAGCATCTTGGTCGATTCGTGAGGTTCTGTCCGACCTTCCCGGTGTGAGTATCGGGAAGAGGGGCAGTCGCGGGCGACACGTGTCATGAACGCATGGGGGAGGCAAAGCGCCGGAGCAGCGTCGTTTCTATTTCTCCGAGAAAGGCTTGATGTCTGCCGCGTGGCGGTACAGTTGTGGGTGTAACGAGTGACCGTTGGACTCCTGGGGCGTTATGGGCTATAAAACGGAGGGAGCGTTGATCACTCCTTTCCTCACACCCAAAATGCAAGAATGGAGGACTTCTCTTTTACCATCCCCGACATCGTAAACTTCGAGGACGTGTACCTCTACAATCAGCACTGCACCGAGGACACGGTGCAGTTAGTGATAGCCCGCATTGAGGATCATTTCGGCCGACTGCTTCCCCGGTGCTCCCCCTGCTTCAGCTGTTGATGTACTCCATCTGGAGGGCGTCGCCGGGGCTCTACAACCCCTTGTCCGAACAGCTGAAGGAAGAGGCGGTTGGTAAGCTAAGGTCTTTGCGGTGCTTCGGTCTGATCTCCACGGGTCGACGGGATCGCTCGGCGGCACTCATCCTTGAGTGCTACCAATTTAGGCACGATGTCGACGTTCATGGATGGCGTCAGAGGCAGAGGTCTGAGGTCGCGAGGGCTCGGCTGGCGGAAATATCCTCGGAGTACCACGGGAAATGTTCTCTACACCCCCTTCCCCCGCTACTGTAAATTTTCTTTTTCAATGTACGGTTGAGGAGCCTATAATACCCTTTTGAATAAACAAAACTCTTCTTTTTGCAATGTTTTATCGATCTCTTCTTATTATATAAACAGATAGATCTTGAGAAAAGTTTACATTGCCTTAGTGAAAGAAGTACACGCCAGTAAATATTCTTTTTATTAGTACAGTTTGAGCTTCTCGGTCGTTCGTTGGCCTCCACGACCGGCGTGGGGTGCTGAGTCTCGTAGGTACTCGACGTACCCCCCGCCGACATGACCATGATTTGGCCGATTGTCAACTCGCCGGGAAGGGGACGCTGCTCCTGCTCGCGGTCAACTTGCCGCTTGTCCCGCAAGTACGCTGTCAGGTGTCCCGAACGGATGTGTTCCTCGATGTAGTCTCGGAGCTGCCTACAGCTCTCAGTAGAGTGGCCTAGCGACCTGTGGAAACCGCAGTAGGGGCCCCGGGTGCACTTTGCCGCCATGCGCGAGACCGGGGGGAGCTTGAAGAATCCCTCGCCCTTAGCCTCCTCGAGCAGTACCGTTTGGGAGACGTTGAGCGGGGTGTACTCCTGAAACTTCGGGGAGTAGGGCTTTGGCCGCTCAAGTCTCTTTTTCTCTTCCCTCGCCCTTTTCTTTTGGTCAGTTTGCTCTGCCCGGGGGAGATTTGCGTTCACCTCGGATTCGAGCTGGACCTCACGCTCGATCCAGGCCTTAACCTCGGCCATGGTCTTAGGTTGCGCTAATGCAAAGGAGTATAACCACTCCTTGTGCCTAAGACCAGACCTAAGTGCTGTAATGACCGTCTCGTCCTGATGTTCTGGGACCTCGAGAAGGGCGTTGTAGAAGCGAGTGACGTGCCCTTTGAATGTTTCTCTGTCCCCGCTTTTGATTGTGAAGAGTTGGTCGACGGTCCGCTTCTGCCGTCTGTTCCCGACGAAGTGGCCGAGGAATTGGGTGGCCAGCTCGTCGAAGGTTGAAATCGAGCGTGGCGCGAGTCCTCGGCACCAGTCTCATCCGGAGCGGATGAGAGTGGCCGGGAAAGCTCGGCATTGGGCGGCGTAAGAGTTGTCTTGGAAGCTCATTCCTGCGGTGAATGCGTCCAAATGGTTCTTCGGGTCAGACTTACCATCGAACAGAGAGACCTTTAGGGGCTTGTTCCGGGAGAAGACATGGACGACAAGCAGCTCTTCAGTGAAGAGTTTTGTGAGCGACTCGGCGGCGTACTTAACCCCGTCGCTCGAATGATGACCTTCCCGATGCATACCTTCGATCTTCTTTTCGAGGGCGTCGAGTCGGTCGTGGTACCTCGACGATTCGGCACATTCTGATCTTTGGCCTCTGTTGTTGGAGACCTGTATCTGGCCGCGGCCGCGGTTCCTTTCAATGAGGTTCCTTATGTCCCCCGGCGAGGTAGTCTTCGAGCCGCCGTAACGAGTCCCGTCCGTGCGACCCTGTCGAGGGAGGGGGTTTCGGTCATGCCTGGGCGCAGGCGAGCTGACCGACACCTCCTCGGGAGGGACAGGGGCGCGATAGGGCTCGGGGCGAGGCGCTCTGGCGACGGACCTCGGTGTTGAACAGTGGGGCGCCCAGCGGGTCATATAATATGTTGGCCCGGGAGATCTGCGGCCGTGGGAGGCAGCGAGGCGGTGGTCAGCAGTGCCGACGCGAGCAAAGTCTTCTCTCCCTCTGTAGGGGTCTCGGTCCCAAGGTTGGGGAGTGGCGACCTGGGGAGCTTGCCCTACCATTTGGACACGGACGAGCGCATCCACGATGGACGCGAGCCGATCTATCCGGACGGCTAGGGCGTTGATGGCGTTCGGGGGAGGAGATTCGTCCGCGCCTCCGTTGTGGGGGAGGCGACGGCTAGTGCTTGGATCGTCGCGGTGATCGCTCACCATTGAGTTGAGATCGGAAGATGAACTTTGTTCAGTGGAATGAAGAACTTCCCACAGATGGTGCCGGCTGATGGAGGTATGGATCTCCTTTAGATGTTACCTTCCATAGATCTGCTGTTGGCGATGATGGACGGCTAAGATTGAGTTGGAGGTTGCCTCCTGAAGCGTGTGGATCTCAATGGGTTTGAGGTGGTTGAGGCCGAGCTACCTGCAAGGAAGTCCCGGGGTGGTTGTATCACCGAGGACCCTCCGACGATCAAGTTAGACAGGATATTTGAGCAGAGTAACGACCTAGTAGGGAAAGAATGACTTACTTAAATCGTCTGAAAGAGGGGTTTATATATGTTGGGATTTCCTCAGCACCTAGCCTAGGGTTTGCAAGCACCAAGCATGCCACAACAAAAATTATAGGGGGTGCTAAGCAAACATCCAAGGAATCATGCTAGAAAAATAGGGTAACAAAACTAGTAACCAACCATTACAAAGAGAAGTGAACAAGAATACAACCTTTGTAGACCCGGTCCTTCACTTCTAAAGCTCCGTGTAGTCGTCCCTTCGCTGCGATCATCGAACTCCCGGACTCTAGTGATGGTTTACACGAAGAAATGAACGGGCTTGCTCGATGCCTTCGAAGCCGAAGATGATCTACGTCGAGAAGACTCAAACCCAAGCTAACCCTTCACTAGGTCATGAACTTTGTGAAGATAACACCCTATAATACCCCAGCAAGTGTATAGGATGATGAAATAGGAAGTGGGCTCACTTTAGATTTTATTTTCTCACAATATTTCTTCATTAATCCAAAACCTAGAAAGCATTGGAGTTGTGAAGAAGAAGATGAAGATGAGAATGAATAATAGAAAAAAAGAATAATGAATTATGTAACCATGGGTGAGTTAGTATCATGCACTAACCGTTGTAGAGACATAACCATGGTTTAAGTCTAATGGTTTGGTTTAAAAATATCTCAAATAAAACAAAATGTGTGGACTTTGCCAATGGCTATCCAAGCTTCATGAAGCTTTAAGCCATGACAAATAATGCCACCATTTTGAATTACTTAAAATAAATAAAACCCTCACAATTATAAATAAGCATGGTGTAAGTCTTACACACACCCAAGTTTGCATGTATCATCAAGCATGATACAAACATGTATACAATTATATATCACATATACACTTTGTGCACATCAAGTGAGAAAAACAATCTTAAGTGGGCTAATACTCGTTAATGTAAAGTAATATATCAAATATATAATTATACATTAAATCATTAAATCAACACTTGATTTAATGATCCGGTCATATCGCATATAATCGACTAATATCATGTGTATCATTTTATCGAATCAACACTTGATTCGATAACCCGGCTATATCGCATACAACCGACCGATGATACAAATCGCGAGAATAGAATACGGTATCATAAACTCATATTATTCTCGGTCCCACACATATCTCATATGTGCTCCTACTCCGTTTCGCTTGAGCCAGGAAACCTCTGTGTAGGACTTTAAAGACTCGTCAATACGCCGGCAGTAGGTGATGATCATATCAAACACCCACAAGCCGCAAGAGGCGTGCTAAACGTAACGGCCACCGGGTATTGAGCGATCTGAAGATCAACAAGCAAGCCTGCTCATACTCCTGCGAATCCAATTAGTAACACTACCGCACAGTCCGGTCTGTTCGTCTGATATGTCGCATATCTCGCCTGGGGATGGTAAACGTCAGACCCCAGTAGTTTGATAAGTCATGCCGATGTAAGGTCCATAACAGGCGTGAAACTACTGATAACACTTACCAGTAAATCACATTTACCCTGGCCAGGGATTTCAGTTATGGCCAATCGAGCATAGCGCAATATCAACCCCCAATACCGGGAGAGACGAATCCCCTCCTATCGCTCATTGCCTCCATGTGACTCGGGACTGTACCCAAAAACCAACTGTTTGCACGACTCGGTAGAGCCATGGTAGGGTGGAAATCAAAGCACAGTGGGAGACACACAAGACTCTATGACGATCTTGGGTTGACAGACTAACATGTACCAGTGTCACCAGAGAACTGCTATCTGATATGAGGTATAATACCATCTAAGAGTTCTCGGCGAGTCCGTTCAGTGTACCCAGTCTCCACTGAGCACCCGAATACCATCTCTGATGTCAAACACCAATGGATATGGGATCATCTATCGCCCATCACATGGGTCGAGAAGATATACGTTAGCCTACTCTGGAATATCTATGCCCTGTCTCGATATTCCCACGACTAGGAACATTGAAGGATGAACTCATGGACTACCCAGGCCCCACTAGTATGATCTGCATCATAATCCTGGAAGTCGAGTACATATCCTAAGGGCTTTATCAGTATGTAACAGAGAGACAGTAAGTATACATGTTAAGATAAAGAGCAACTAGATAGCGTACTATCATGTCGAGCAAGAAATTCCTCTCTATATATATCCCAGCATCCACTATAATATACATCTCATGTACAATAATGGCCTCTAGGGCATACATACAACTAACAATATAGTGGTGGCAACAGGCAGGCGGGTGCGAGAATCACGCCGGCCGTTACGCTCCCGGCGTCACGCCCGCGTGATAGGCGGGATCCCGCATTAATGGCGAGAGAGGCTCGTTAATGGGGGATCGTGATGGCGTGGAACGCGGGACGTGGCGGGCGGATATCTCGCGCATGGCGAGATTCACGGAGGTGGGGAAGATGCGCCTGCGATTGGTGCCGTTGGTTGATCGATAAGACCGAGGAAGATAAGCTCGGCGGGAGGCTCGGGGACGAGCGGGAGGCCGAGGTATCTTGGTTCTGCTATAGCCTGGAGGCGAGCTGAGAGGGCCGAGGAGGCCAATTGTGCAGGGGGCTTGGAGGCCAGCCAATGGTTATTTGGTAGGCGAGCATAGGAGTGGTGTGGACGGTCGCAGAAGGTCGGCTATGTCCATGGGTCACGGACCCGGGGTATTCTTCCAACGTCCCGTTCTTGGTCCTTTCTTGCGAGCTTCGGGACACGTCATCTGTCATGTGTCACGATCTGGGAGATCACCGATATCGAGCATCATCAGAAATGGAGGGTTGTACCTGAGGTTGAGAAAAGAAGTTACTTCCTTTAGGCAACAAAAATTTGGTGTAGGCATGAAGAGGTGGTAGGGGTTTGAAGGAATTTGGGAATCCGAGGAGGCTATAAACCCTGATTATTATCAGATCCAATAAAGGGGTGTCTAAATATGTAGTACCGTTTAGGCCAGGTACCCGTTTAGCCTGCTGGTCCACCGATAAAACATTGGCGACGGGTCAAAGTTTTACTATCCGTTAAATATTGCCCATACCCAGTTCACCAGTTTACAAGTATCACCGGGTCAACCCAACCCCCAGGTTTGTGAGTTTTAACCGGCCCGTCACCTGGTCGATCCAACCTGTGGGTTCATGGGCGCCACCCAGCCCGTATTGAACAAAATTAACTTTTCATTAATTTTCCTAAACACAAGAGTAAATATTTTACATTTAAAAAATTTATTATGAATACTATTATGATTTTTTGTGGGAATGGATATTTAAATGGATATTTTAACCTATATATTGTGTTTAATTAAGTTTGTTAATGTATACTAATACACACAATTTTTTTCTTTAAATTGCTAAAAATATTTCATGATACTACTCTAAGTTATGCGCTAAACCGTATATGAATAACCCGTTTATCTATTCACGGGTTACCCGTACAACCGTTCGTCCGTAGTGTGTTGGGTGATGGGCACGAAATTTAACATCCGTTTAAACCCGGGTATTTTTATCCATGTCCGTTTTACCCGCTTCCCGTAATGACCCGACCCGTGGGTGTAAGCCCCACCCGTTTCACACTTCTAGTTCCTTGCTTGGAAATTGTTGGTTTTGGACCGGACTTTATTCAGCACGTTGATGTGCTTTTACTCAAAACTTTAGGCCCGTTTCATTTTTTGGCGACAGCTCCCAATGGAAATATTCAAATTGGAAGAAGAGAATTTGTATGTTCTTTTTTGGTAAACTGTCAAACCCCAACCCCAACACTCCCAGCACGTTTTTCGCGTTCTAAAAAATCCCCCGGCCTCGAAAAGATCGTCAAAACCATCCTAAAAAAGTTTTTTATTGTGATATTTAATAGGTCTGCCATATCTAGTTTCCTGATATATCAAAGTAGTAGCCATCGATATCTAAGCAGCTCTATGTTATCTAAACCATTTCCTGCCATATCTAAACAGTTTGTATGAATTGGTTAGATATAACGGCTATTATAAAGATATAGCAGAAAAAATTTCAGGGGTTTTGACCACGGCTTTTAGATCAGAAGGTCTTTCACAACGGAAAAAAGAGATCATAAGTTCTTTCACAGCGGAAAAAAGTGTATGTTTTTTTGTTGACATTTCACCCTTTTCTTCCATGCCTCGACAAAATTGACGAAATATTAATATATTATGTCATCTATGTTTCCCGATAAATTCTCTCTTCTTTTTTTCACCCCTAATTCCTCTCTGCTAAAACCCTAAATTTGAGATCCAATCCATGGCTGTATTAAAAAATTTAGGGTTTTGACGAAGAGAAAGGGAGAAAAGGCTGAACTTTTTTCTTCCCGTTTCAAGAAACAAGATTGGAGAGCGAAGATTCAACTTTTCACGAAGCATTGTTCTGTGAGAATGGAGGCGACAAGAATCTAGGGTTTCCATGGCTCAAAGTCCATCGCATTCAGTTGAATTCAATTGGAAGGGCTTCATGAAAAGCATCACTCTTGCAGCTTAAAGGACGGAGGTAACATGTTTGATGTCATGTCTGTGAACAGACAGATTCTTGATATTGAGGATCAAAAGAAGGGTTTCATAAGGATTATGATATTGCTTTTATGCTTTAAACCACGGAAACAAAAGGCAGCAATTTGCTTCAGTCGTCTATAGAATTTCCGATTCATGTGATAGAATATGAACTTGGAGAATACGTTTTGCTTAGGAAGTAATGGGGATTTTGTTGAGTAGGGTAAGGCAATGATGATTAATAAATATGTTATGAGTAGTGTAGGTGATATCCAAATATTGGGTTATCAAATTCGTAATTGATTTTAAATTGATATAGTTTGTGGGGCAGTAATCAGGTTTCACTTGATAATATCGAATCAATTTATGAACCGCATTTCAGTATTGTAGGGATATCTATGGCTTTGCTCATTCATGCACAAAATCTATGGCATAGGAATAAGAATCGTTCCTCATCCTATGTTAAGAAGATTTGACGGAATGGGAGCAAGTTTTGAGCGATCACAATGATTTGAATAATCGAAACTATACGCCTACAACCATAAGAATAGTGTAATTCTTCTATTCCCGCTGGCTGCTAATATGAGAGCATTGGAGCAAGCACTAGGACCTGAAAGACATGGAAACATTCATCATTTATCGTAGAATTTTAGACCAAAGAAGTTTATCTCCACTACCCCTTCTTTTTTACCTTTAAATTCTTTAACCTTTGAAAATTTATCCATTAACCATATTGTCAAATGACATAATGAATTAATGCGAGTTGTTTCAGAGATAACTCAAAAATCTCTGACAAACTTGGGTAGTGATGTTGCCAACAATGACATTGTGGGCATATTTAAATCATATCTTGTAGTCATGAGATATTAGTGGCAATGTATCTATTTAAGGCCCATTTTCAGATTCCTTTGCTAAGAGTAAGCTTTCGGACCTTTTTATTGCATCTGAACAGGCAATCTTTCTCTTCCCTGCTTGTTTAATTCTTTTATTTCCGCGAACAAAATTAACCATGTAAGCTTTTCGAAAGCTTTGTTTGTTGTAGTTGTTGTAATTTTATAAGCTTTCATCTTACAATTTTGAATTTACTATGTGAAGAGGGAAGGTAGTGTCATAGTGAACCCAAAGGAGTTTCAGGACTAGGAAATGTAGGTATTTGTCTGATCCCCCCTATGTAAAACAACATTCTTCACCAGGTGTAATCAGTTCCAGTTCTTGGTCATTTGGCTTGTCAAATTGCTAGGCCGGTTTGAATGTTACAAAAGAAACGGGACGGTTTTTAAGAAAATGCCATGAGAATGTGTAATGGCTATCGCAAGACATTAAAATATGCAATTTTGCAAGAAAATCGTGTGTAATGCTATAGCATGTCACTCTCTTCCCAAACTAAAACTTCATGACCCCTGCTGTAGCTTCCAAAATGAAATTCTTGTTTTCATTTTATGGTTGCATCTTGGACTATGGAGTATTTTATCAAGTGGATTGAAATCAAAATGTTTTGTAGTGTACTGTATCTAGCAAGGATCGAGATTTCGGCCGAAACCACCGATACGTGGTGGTCTCATATCGGTTTCGGTGGAAACCGATACGACACCAACCATACAATACCGTTTCTGCCAAAATATTTAAAAACTTATTTTTTATACCATTTTTACTGTCATTATGATCATTGTAGGCCTTCGTTGTTGGAAAACCGAAAAAAGTGAACCCAAACCCTATATTAATACTTATCTAAGTACATTTTTCAATATATTTTGCATCATGGCTGGATTTTTAAATACTAGGATCATTGTCTTGTAATATAGAAGCATAAATTTAAGTATTTAATATATTTACACTTATGTATGTTGTATTACCGTCGAAACCAAAACCCGAACCGAGATTAGCGAAATTAGCCGAAACCCAACGAAACCAATAAAATTATGAGAGACCGAAACCGAGCTCTCGAACCTTGGTATCTAGATTCTATGTAGCAGCACCATGTATAGATTTCACTCCATTCTGTTAAAATTAAAAGCCTTCAAAGTCATCTTCAACGAACTCATGATACCTATCAAGGAAAGGAAAATAACTTGCACTAAGTTACTGAAATTTCAATGAGAATTCCAAAATTCAGCACAATGAAGCTCAGAAGCAAAAGTATATCATTACAAACCTTAATTAACAAAGAATTCCTGCTGCTTATTTAAAGGTAGAAGATGGTATCAAATTGTCTAATTTTCCCCTTTAAGATTCCTTCCAGGTACGATTGTTGTAAGTGTTTGTGGGCCCACCCCCATCGTGCCGGATTCAGGTTCATAGCAAGGACTTATAGGCTTGGACTTACACTACTACAAATAACCCTTGAGAGAACGGTTAAAAACCGTTCTCTCAAGCATTAGTGTAACCGTTCCCTGACTTTTGAGAACCGTTCTATGTATCGCGGTTTTCCGAAAATTGAGAACCGTTAAAACCGTTCTCCCAAAATGTGGATAACGGTTTAAACCGTTCTCCCTATAGAAGGGTATTTCTTTTAATAAAAAAATTTAAAATTCTGGAAATGGTTTAAACCGTTCTCCCAAAAATTATCAGGGAACAGTCTAAACTGTACTCCCAAAAAAAGGATATTTTTTAAATCAAAAAATATTAAAATTCTGGAAACGGTTTAAATCGTTCTTCCAAAAAATACGGTTTTTTATTCTGAAATACTCAGATTTTTGGAAACAGTTTAAACAGTTCTCGAAGGCAAATGTTTATTTTTAAAAATTATTTTTATTGATTAACAGCCCCTGCTTAACAATTAATAGTAATTCGAAAACATAATATTATATTCAACATAACAATAATATACCATCATCTTCAAATAACGATAAGAACATCACTATAATAACAACATAACAACAATATTCCGATATTAAACAAAACAAATTTAAACATCAATAATAAAAAACCATCAATAATTCGGAATACAATCTATGTATCAAATTCTTAAAGCAATACTTAATAAACATCAATGTCTAGAATCATAAACCAAATCCGCAAGCTAAATAGAGTACTTAAGTTTGAAAACTCGCAACAATCTGATTAATTACCTAGATGCCGCACCCGGTGAGAGACTCTACGGCCTATACATGCCACCATCCATCCACCTTGGATACATACGCCGATAGTGCTCATCTTGTTCCTCCCTTTGCTTTCGTGCCGCCTCGGCTTGCCGTTCTTCGTATGCTTCAAGATAGGCTTTGACACGAGCATCGATTTCTGCATTCAGGTTGCGTCGCTCTTCTTTTAATTCTTTTCGCAAGAGTTCCAGCTGTGCATCCGCCGAGCCGGATGCCTGTGACCGTGTCTGGGTGATGAAAAATTTGCGAATACTTGTGGAACTCGTACGACGTTGCATGCCTCCACTTCCTAAGCCCCTCTCGTGTCCACCGTGATATCCTTCGGATATCTCATTTAAGATGGGGGTAATCACATGTATCCGAGTATTGAGACCAACGTCTATCCCAACTGTTTTCTCCTCAAACGCCTTCTGCAAAGGTTCCATGTGGTTAAATTATATATTTTTTAAGGTTCAAAAAGAATCCAAATAGTTATTAACTATATGAAAGTGATGAATAAGCACAACTTACCCAATATTCTCGAGACGATGGATCTTTGTCGGAATGCGTCGAAATCCAAGCTTTAAATGGATCGTATCCGGGTGGATCTTTCTTTTTCTGCATTCAATAAACAATAATATAGATAAATTGCATGATAGATAATAATATTTAAAAAAATTCATTACGATCATAAACTTAAAGATTTAAAATACTAACCATATTTCAATTGACGTTTTGGAACAGTAACTTTCCACTAGTCGAATTAGAACGCAGGAGTTTCCTTATTTCTTTTGTTGCGTTTTGATTCGACCTTCAAATTAACAAAAAATTTTGATTACTAATATTATCTTTTCTGCATTGGACTTCGGTATCGTTTGGGTCAAAAGTTTGGTTAATAAAGATGCACACACATACGAATTTAAAATCATATATACCAGTTTTTCGGGGGTTGTCATGTAAGAGGCCAACTTTTCCCATTGTTCCCTCCGGATCCATGTTCTATGTTTTTCATGAGCTCCGTTCGCTCTTACGAAGTATTTGAATTAAGCCATTTGTCGAGGAATTCTGTTTTAAGCCAATTATGTTGCCTTTTTTTTATTCTGTACTCGGTCCATCATGTGTTTCATCAACAATTCTATATCAAATGACTCAATAACAGTACTGTAGTCGTCATCTGTACCGATATATCTATAGTGGTCATTGGATTGAAATAAAAGAATAAGAAGTTAAATCATTTTGAATAAGTACCAAATTATATATATTTGATAATACCTTAATATACCTGTGATGTTAAAAATAATCTCCTCACATGATCTTCTCCCTCGATAGATCACTCTTGATGCAACGGATAACGATCATAGTTCAACGCCGCCTCGCCAATATAGCTGCTGAAATTTGTGGAGTAGTCCCCAACTGGCTTACCACGTAGGATAATTTCTAAGATCCATGAGTTCTCTTCCCGTTTGGGGAAACAACTTTGTGGATTAGAGCGTCTTCGGAGTTTTTTCTTTTTATCTGTTTTAAAAAATATAAAACAACAATTTATAAACAGTTGAAGGGTGTCTAGTTTAATGTTGGTAATCGGAGTTGCAGCAGGGGTAGGAGAAGTCCCTATATGGGTAAAAAATAACAAGGGATGATTTACTTAGTTCAAATGAAGGTTCAGATTCAGGTTAATGCAAAAAAAATCCAAAATCACAATTTGACTCGAGCATATTGAAACTAAACTAATCATGGAAAGAAAGGCTTCATCCCCAATTTTGGGTCGGCAATTTGAACTCTCCCCCTTCACGTATTCAATTAACTTGACACCTATCATATATTTTTTATTTTTGTACCGACTCTAACCATGTTTGAATTAGTGTTCATTATATAATCATTATATTCTCTCAACAACAAGCAGTATACAAATTGCTATAAACTCAATTAATCCAGCTCAACAAGTCACCATTAAAGCAATAGTGTAACTCCTTATAACAATGAAAATATAATAGAATAAGTGCATGATTATCCTCAAGTCCCAAGTACATTGACTTTAAAAATTAATTACTAAATCAGATATACCTGAACCACAATCAGACAATCATTATTTGATATAGAATCTCACCCGTGTGTACTCCCATCAGCCCCTAATGCGCTAAGCCGATATGTTATATCACGCACTACAAAAATGAACTATTAGCCCATATAATAAATAGATGCATTGAAAACGAATATAATTGTTAAAAATTGAAAAAAATTGTATATGTGCATTAAAATTTAAAGTAGCAAACTAAAAGAAGTACATACCAAATTCAGGAGACCCGACTACTTCGGTATAATCTATCATATCCAAGTCTGTTGTGTACATCTGCTGGAGATGAGAGGGACACTATTGTGGGACGTGTCATCCGCTAAATGTATACCCCTATCTTTCTTCTTGATAGGTCTTCTTACACTTCGAGGAGGAAGTTTCTTTAGCATCACGACCTAAGAAATATTTAAAATGTCAGACTATATTTTATGTCTCGTCAGAATAGTTTAATAGTTATATTGATTTTATTATCTTAATCGTTTACCCTTGTTCGGTTCTTGATTTGAATCTTTCTTATTTTGTTTATCAAAATCCACTTATGTCACAACTATTGCATTGATATCTCGCTTAACCGATGTATGATCACCTTAATTAAAAAGAGTTTTTAATCTATAATTAAAATTAGATGCAGCTTCTTGAATAGAGAGAGCTAGGATTCATAGAGGACTTAACTGCCTGCATTACATTTTTGATTAAAATTTACTTATTTCTTAAAATTGATAGAGATATGTTTGATCTTAAACTATCACTATTAACTGATCATCACCGGACTATATACATGTATATGAAAACAAGAGTTAATAAGGCTTGATAGTTATCAATTACGAGTAAATCATTCTGAGTTTATTATTTGTCCTATGTCATCCAAAATATTTGCTTATGCATGTTTGATGAATTCAAATCTCTTTGGTTTGATAAAATAAGATAGGTGTACAATTAGCTTATCACATTGTTGAAGAATATAGAGGGAAGACAGTTTCAAGACTTTATATACCAATGACACTTAGTATTAATAGATTATTAATACTATATATGGAAAAGAGCAATTAATAATAGATCAGTTAAACAAGTTCAGTGCACTCAGTTACTAAATTTTGGCAATCCAGCCACAATATAAACTTCCCCAAATTATTAATAAGGGTTATCTGTTAAAGTATAAATGGAGGTGGTGGTGGTTGTTAGGTATATAGGGTGGGAGTTGTTAGGAATATGTATGCCCTAGAGGCCATTATTGTATGATATAGTGGATGCGTGGACATATATATAGATGACTTTCTTGCTCGACATGATAGTATGCTATCTGGTTGCTCTTCATCTTAACATGTACGCTTGTATTAGTATACTGTCCTCTGATACATGTTGATAAAACCCTTAGCATGTTGGCTTAACTATCAGGACTATGATACAAATCATACTAGTGTGGCTTGTGTAGTCCGCAAGCACATCCTTTAATAGTTCATAGTCGAGAGAGTATCAAGACATGGTATCGATATTTCAGAGTAGACTAGTGTGTACTTTTCTTGACCCTGTATGGGGCGATGGTTGATCCCACAACCATTGGTGTTTGACATCAAAGATTGTACACATGTACTCATTGGAGAATGGGTACACCGAACATGACTCGCCGAGAACTCCTAG
The DNA here is from genome assembly GCA_030015575.1 of Agapanthus africanus. Classification (NCBI taxonomy): domain Eukaryota; kingdom Viridiplantae; phylum Streptophyta; class Magnoliopsida; order Asparagales; family Amaryllidaceae; genus Agapanthus; species Agapanthus africanus. The sequence goes on from JASDDO010000014.1 coordinate 17,980,138, forward strand.
ATGGTACCATACCTATCATCAGAAAGCAGTTTTCTGGTGACACTTGTACAAGTTAGTCTGTAAACACGAGATCATCATAGTGTCTTGTGGTTCCCACTTTGCTTTGATTTTCTCCTTACCACGGCTCAAAGGAGTCGTGTAAACAGGTGGATTTTGGGTACAGTCCTGAGTCACATGGAGGTAGTGAGCGATAAGAGGGGTTTCGTCTCTCCCAGTATTTGGAGTTGATGTTGCGCTATGCTTGATTGGTTATAACAGCAAGTCCCTGTCCAGGGCTGATGAGATTTACTGGTAAGTGTTATCAGTAGTTTCTCAAATGGTTATAGACCACACATCAACACGACTTATCAAGTTACTGGGGTCTGACGATTCCACCCCCAGACTCGATATGCGACATTTCAGACGAAGAGACCGAACTGTACGGTAAGTGTTGCTTATAGGTTTTACAGGAGTTTGGACAAGCTTGCTTGTTAATCTTCTATTCGCTCAATACCTGGGTAGCCGTTACGTCCAGTTAGTATTGCTGACGGCTTGTGGGTATCTGATGTGATCATTAACTACTGCTGATGTATTGACGAGTCTTTAGAGTCTTACACAGAGGTTCCTAGCTCAAGCGAAGCGAAGTAGGGCACATATGGAGATATGTTAGGGAGCTTGATTAAATACGAGTATGTATACCGTATTCTAATCTAACGATATTTTGATATCGGTTAGGTTATATGTGATATAACCGGATTATTGAATCAAGTGTTGATTCAATGATTTGTTTTATGTATATATATTTGATATTGGCAGGTTATATATGATATGACAGGATTATTGAATCAAGTGTTGATTTAATATATAATATTGAATATTAGTCGGTTATATATGATATAACCGGATTATTGAATCAAGTGTTGATTTAATAATTTGATATATATTTATATATTTGATATATTTATATATATTGACTAATATCAAAGCTCACTAAAGATTTAATTCTCTTTATATATATATGATATATATATATTTATATATGTATTTGCTTTATTGTATCATGGTTGATGATACATAGAATTAGGATGTATGAGAATCACACATGAAGTGAGATGAAGAGATCATGATTTAAATTAATGAATTAAAAGAAAAGAAAATGAGTCATATTCTTTAGTTGCTTGTAGAAGCCTTGAGAAACCATGACTCATCACTTCTCTTTTGGATTATTCATCGATATTTATCACTATCTAATCCTTCATCTCATCACTTCATCTCATGGTTCATTGAACCTCATTCTCTCATCCAAGTTCATCTTCTTCTTCATTCCTCTCTAGGTTTTTTTTTGGGTTGGAAAAAGAAAAGAGAATATTTCTAAGTGAGCAAATCTCCTACTTCATCAACTTACACTAATCTAATCCATTAGTTAAGGTTGTTTGCTTCACTAATACTTTGATTAGTGAAGAGTGAGCTTAACTTAGAGAGACTTCAAGGTGGATCATCTTCGGCCTCGAAGACAACACGTAAGTTCGATCCTTTCTCGAGTAGAGTCGAAGAAGAGTTCTAGGGACTATTACTTGAAACTTTAGAAGTGAAGGACCGGTCTATAAAGGTTGTAAATTTCCATCACTTAGTGTAGAACTTGTTTGCTTACGCATAAACCCTAATTCTCTAGTTAGATTCTAGGTTAGTATGACTTAGCACTTTAGAGTTTTTAAAATTGCATACTTGATGCTTGTAGAAAACCTAGTAAAGGTGCTAAGACATACTTTCATGGTATCAGAGCCAAGCTAGAGACTTGGGCGTAGTCTAGACGATGTTAAAGTGTCCGATCGACGTTTTGAAACCGGGTTTTTGTCCAATTTTTCAAATGTTGAAATTTTCCAGATTAAAAATGCTCAGAAAATCGTGCAGGTATATTTAGGAAGATACAAGAAAACGAGATCGTAATCCCTACACTTGGCTGTGGAACCGCCACCTAAACCATGGTTTAGCCGCAGTTCCGCCGCTAAGTTGGGGAGTTAGATCTCCAGGTTTCTTGAGTTTCTTCATCTTTTCATTTTGCACTTTCTCGGTATTTTTGGTGAGGTTCAAGTTGTTGAGGTCTTTGTGGATTGGTGGTGTTTGAAATATCGATCGAAATGTTTAACATCGTCTAGATAGTTATGGATATGCGATACAATTTTTGGAATCCACATTGATTAGTTTTATGAAAACCAGTTAACGATTTGTAAATCTCGCGTTTTAGTCTCATTTGATGGATTGCTACGGAATTTCGATTCGGATCAAAACTCCGTCGCAATCTCGTATTGTACGCGAACACTCACCGAGAGACACTACTAGATAGCCACGCCTCATAGCCGCGACCAAGTGACTATAAGAGAACCCCATGGCTAAAAGCATCCACGCGGGTGCTCGCGGCCACGGTGTTCCGCCCAAGTGCACTTCGTTGACGGCATCGGGGGTGCAACCATCTACTAAAGTTCCCGACGAGCATTCGATCATCTTATCGGGAATCTTGTTGAATTGCCCGACTTAATTTGAAAAGTGTTTTCAAATTCGAGACTTAAATGCAAGGTTTATAGGGTTAGGCATGAAATCCGGAATATGCGATAATCCGGGTTTATGATGTCTAAGAATGATGCAGATTCTAATTATTGTAGTTTTCATTTCTTTTCTGCGACCGTAAGTATAATATGCGGCAGTATCCCCGATCTCGCTGCTATACGTCAACGACATTAGGGATACGTATATTTACTTACGTTGATGACATGTGATGTGTTGTTGGTTGATATGTTATATTGGATCGTCGTGATTGAATAGCCGGGGTTTTTTACGTGAGATGGGAGTTTTTCAATTTTCATTCATGTAAAAATTTGTATGTAATATTCTTTTATTGGGTCACTTCCGGGTTGAACTTGTCTTCATTGATGTATATTATTTATTTTTCCGCATTAGGATAGACCCAAGACGGGAAGCACAAGTAACCGGGTTCTAGAGTTCAGTGGGAGGCCATCTCGAATAGTCGAGACCGGTCTCCTAACTCTAGAATTGGTAGGGTTGCTTGCCGCTCTCGTAGAGGTCTAGGGATGTGGGCTTGACTATTCATCGCGACCGTGGAATCCGTGTTTTCATTACAGGCTTAATCTAAAATACGGACCTCCTAGTATATCCTATATTTCATATGTTTGCTTCTGCTGTTTTCTGTGATATGATGTGATCATATAACTGCGTGAGACAAATGCTACTTATATATATGATATACTAGTAGACACTATATATGTTTTGTATCCGCGCTAGTCCTGACCCCGCCCTGCTGTAAGTTAAGTAACCTTACTGTGAAGACCCGGGTCTCTGTAGCGAATGCGGATGGCATATGTGCGTGTTTTATTTTCATTTCTTCTGTGATGTTTAGGAAACATAAATAATGGGACACCATTAATGAGATTAATGAAAAGAAAAGAAACCTAAAAGATATTGTAGAATCAAAATTTTCAAAGAGGTAGCTCCAGTTCTTGCTTTACCTAGCGGTATTCCATTATGAATATTCAACACCTCATTCGATGAGGAAAGAGCCTAGATCCCTTCACCGGGAATGACCTCTTTAGCAAAACCGGCATATGCTACAACCCATTCGGTTTGTTTTGAAAAATACTCAATTTTAAAGCGGAGCTTAAACCACTCCTTTTCAAATAACTAGATTCTACAACGATATCAAGTTCATTACGCTAAAAGTTTTCTTTAAAACAAGTCGTAGCCCTCCTTCATTTCAGATAAGTGCTATTTAGTATTCGTGCTGCGTTTGTTGGCCTCCGTCAAGGCGTTGTGTGCGGTAGCTGATTAGTGCTTATCTGTCGCATGTTGATGCGATTTGATTAGGGTAGTCGTACGACCTTGTTGGCCTCCATCAAAGGTCGTGCGGGTGGGTTTAATTCAATCACAAAATGACGGGTTGAATTTGACTAGCGCTTATGATTTGTTGACCATAGCCAAGGTCATAAATCGGTAGGGGTAAAAACAAATATCGGGAATTTCAAGTGTTGAAATTTGCAATGAGATTGCATACCTTCTATATGATAGTTGGATCCCGATACCAACTGCGAGTAAGTGTTACTTCTGGAAGAGTTTTCCATTTTACAAATAGCTAATCCAGTAGGTGCCTAAAAAAGGTGTTAACAGGGTTATGCCCCTGCGGAAACGGGCTTATTTAATTAGTTCCATGCGAAAGCATGGGGAGACTCTCTCGGAGTACCAATACCTGCCTGGCTGACCGATTGACGAACTTGTAGGGTGTAATTAATCCCAGCTAAACTTACCTTTTAGGGTTTGAAGGAAGATTTGATAAAAACAGTGGGAGCCATCCTGATTAGATAAGATAATAACCAATCTAATCTTGCAAGAGCGCACGCTAAAGTGTTTTCTTCTCTCTCTCCAGATAGCGATCATGTCACGCCTTAATCAAGATAATAATATGAATGTATTGACCGAATCCGCTTATTATACTAGGCTTGGGAACGTTAGTTCCGCTCTATCTTATGGTTGTCATAAATTTGAGCAAGGGATAGGGGAATGCAAGGATTCCCATGCAACCCGAGCGAAGAAAGCATTCTGATGCATCTTCTTCGGGTGTGTTAGTTGCTGAGAACTGTTTCTCAGTCTACTCTATGTCCTGGGTATTGGATACCGGATCGGATCCCATATTTGTAATCTGTTACATGGGTTAAAGAGAAGTAGAGAACTGGAAAATGGTGATATGTCTCTCAGAGTAGGGAACGAAGCAATTGTTGCTGCCGAAACTGTCGGCGGATATCATCTTGTATTGCCAAATGGTAATACATTGATTCTGAACGACTGTTATTTCGTACCAAAGATGATGTGCAATATAATATCCGTTTCTTTATTATATAAAGAAGGATATAACTTTGCATTAGAGGAAAATGTTATGAACATTTTCCTAAATTAAGTGTTGATTGAGTTTGATACGTTATGTAATGGTTTATACGTTCTAAATCAAAATACAGTTTTTAATATACAGTATACACACAAGATGAAAAGTTCAGAAATGAACGAAGCCTTCTTGTGGTATTGTAGACTTGGTCATATCAATGCAACAAGACTAACTAAGTTGCATAAAAATAGATATTTGAATCCGTTCGAATTTACATCTTATGAAACTTGCCAGACATGTCTCAAAGGCAAAAGGACCAAAACTCCGTTTATTGAACACGAAGAAAGAGCTACTGAACTCTTGGGGACTGATACATAGTGATGCATGCGGTCCTATGTCTACACATGCCAGGAATGGTTCCCTGTACTTCATTACATTCACCAATGATCTCGCAAGATTCAGACATGTGTTCATGTTGAAACACAAATCTGAAGGTTTTGAGAAATTCAAGGAATATAAGTGCGAAGTAGAGAACCAGACGGGTAAAAGTATTAAAATTCTTCGATCTGATCGAGTAGCTGAATACTTAAACACGGAATTCCGAGATTATTTAAAAGAGAATGAGATTCTCTCTCAGCTTACTACTCCATATACACATCACAATGGAGTATTGGAGCGGAGGAATCACACCCTATTAGATATGGTGCGCTCTATCATAAGTATTGCTGAGTTACCTATTTCCTTTTGGGGTTATGCACTTGAGATAGCTGCATACCTATTGAATAGGGTTTCTACCAAATCTGTGCCTACCACTCCATATGAGATATGGGAGGGAAAGAGATCATGTCTTAATTTCATTAAGATATGGGGTTGTCCGGTTTATGTTAAAAAGCAAAATCCGGACAAGCTAGAGGCAAGTCTGTTCTGTGTAATTTTGTTGGATTTCCCAAACATTCGCGATGGTATATCTTCTACCACACGGAGGTACAAAGAGTGTTTGTTTCTCGAAATGCCACCTTTTTAGAAAAGGAATTTCTTGTGAAAGAAATTATTGGTAATGAGGTAGAGCTGAAAGAAGTTTCAGAAACACAAACTACAACTGATGATTTGGTAGAACCAGAGAATTCAATAGTCCCAGACAAACCCCAGCCACTCCGCAGATCTAGTAGGGTTCCTCATCCACCTGAGAGATGCTACGGTTTTCTCGTAGACGGTGAGAGCGAGGATTGTATCATGGAAGATGATGACCCAACTAATTCCGAGCAGGCCATCACAAGTGGGGACTCTGGGAAATTGTTGGATGCTATGCGATCTGAAATGGAATCCATGTACACCAACAAAGTATGGACTTTGGAAGTTGCTCCTGAAGGAGTAAAACCAATTGGGAGCAGTGGATCTTTAAGAAGAAAATTGGTGTAGATGGAAAAGTTGAGACCTTCAAAACAAGACTTGTTGCAAAAGGTTTCCGTCAACGACCATGTGTCGACTATGACGAGACATTTTCTCCAGTGGCTATGCTGTCCATCAGGATCCTACTTGCCATTGCTGCATACCATGACTATGAAATGTGGCAGATGGACGTCAAGACCGCTTTTTTAAATGGTGATTTAGAAGAGAGCGTGTATATGAAACAACCAGATGACTTCGTAGATAGTGGGAGCAGCGGAAAGGTGTGCAAGCTGCTTAAATCAATCTACGGATTAAAGCAGGTATCGCGGAGCTGGAACATTTGTTTTGATGTGGCAATCAAAGAGTTTGACTTCATCAAAAACGTAGATGAACCATGTATATATAAAAAGGTTGTAGAGAGTAAGGTTATCTTCCTCGTATTGTACGTGGATGACATACTCTTGATAGGAAATGATATTCCTATGCTGCACTCGGTCAAACTCTTCCTATCACAAAAGTTCTCCATGAAAGATTCGGGTGATGCCTCCTACATCTTAGGGATAAAGATCTATAGGGATAGATCGAAAAGGATGTTGGGATTGTCCCAATCCAGGTACATAGACACCATACTAAAGAGTTTTAGTATGGAAGATTCTAAGCGTGGTAATTTACCCGCTTGTTCAGGAATCACTCTCTCCAAAGAGATGTCTCCTAAGACTGATTAGGAGAGGGCTCGCATGCACATGCTACCCTATGCTTCTGCAGTTGGGTCTATCATGTATGCGATGTTATGCATCAGACCGGATGTAGCTTACGCACTTAGTGTGGTAAGTAGGTATCAATCGGATCCAGGAGAGAAGCACTGGACAACTATGAAGAACATTCTTAAGTATTTGAGAAGGACTAAAGAAATGTTCTTGGTGTATGGTAACAGAGAACTCCAGGTGGAGTCCTTTACCGATTCGAGCTTCCAGAGTGATAAGGACGACAGCAAGTCTGTCTCGGGTTTTGTCTTCACCCTCAAATGGAGGGGCGGTATGTTGGAAGAGTTCCAAGCAAGATACCGTAACAGGCTCGACGATGGAGGCTGAATACATCGCTGCTAACGATACTGCCAAAGAGGTCGTCTGGATGAAAAAGTTCATTGCTGAACTTGGTGTGATTCCATCCATTGAGGATCCAATACTCTTGTATTGTGATAACAATGGAGCTGTGGTTTTGGCCTAGGAACCCCGGTCCCATCAGCGATTCAGACATATTCTGAGGCGGTATCACCTGATCCGGGACATAGTTGATCACCGGGTGATCGAGGTCAGGAGAGTAGATACGAAGGACAACACGACGGATCCACTTACGAAGGCCCTCCCCCAGATGCAATTTGAGAGACTTTTTGGGATGTTGGGTATGGGATACTACAACAACTGACCTTAGTGCAAGTGGGAGATTGTTAGGAATATGTATGCCCTAGAGGCCATTATTGTATCATATAGTGGATGCTTGGATATATATATAGAGGACTTTCTTGCTCGACATGATAGTATGCTATCTGCTTGCTCTTTATCTTAACATGTACACTTGTATTAGTATACTGTCTCTCTGATATATGTTGATAACGCCCTTAGGATGTTGGCCTGACTACCAGGACTATGATGTAGATCATACTAGTGGGGCTTGTGTAGTCCGCAAGCACATCCTTTAACAGTTCCTAGTCGAGAGAGTATCGAGACAATGCATCGATATTCCAGAGTAGACTCGTGTGTACTTTTCTTGACCCTGTATGGGGCGATGGTTGTGTTGGGGTCGAAAATTACACCCCGGTTGACCAAGTCAAAGTCAAAGTCAACCCCAAGCCAATTGGGCCTAAGCCCACTGCAAGTGGGCCCATGCCCAAGTCGAGCCCCGCGGCCGGCTCCCCCATGCCAAAACGAAATCATGTAACAAATAATTTTGATGTAAATTTTTATGCATGAATGTAAGAAAAATGGGCATAAAGCCAAATTTTTGTAAAGCCCATTGCTCAGGTGCAAAAGAAATGAGCACATGAGGCATGAGATGGGCAAAATGCCATTTTGTAAAGCTCAATGGGCTATATGTAAATTTGTAAGCCTATATAAGATAACATGATAATGAAATAAAAAGAGAACTTTTCATTCCCCTCAAAATCTATGGTTTTTGTGCCTCCTCCTCTTTACTCAAGGTTCTAAACCTCCTTCCCCTTTTCAATTAAATCAATAGTTTTATGTTTTCTTTTCCAAAATTAAATAGTTTTTCACCACAAAACCCACAAAGGGGAGCTCAGATCTTCCATCAGATCTCAAAAAGAGTAGATTTTTAAATCTCACCCACTTTCTCCAAGATCCGGTCAACCGAGAGGAAGAAGAAGGAGACCCATCTTCCAAAATCCCATCTTGGGAAGATTCAGGGCCAAAGGGGAGAGAAACAAATGGGCCCTCTTTGATCATTTATAAAGATTTCTAGGAGTTTAACTCCATTCAAGATCTGTTGGAGTTCAACTCCATAAATTAATCTCTTTTTAGGAGTTTAACTCCAGAAGTCAAATCGGGAGCACAGTTCCTAGTGTAGGGACAAAGTCCATTTTCCTGCTGGCGCCCAGCGCCCGCGTGCCAAGCACGTGGGGCGCTGGTGCTCACCCGTCCATTGGACGCATTTCCCCCTCATTTTATATACACTCCACACTAAAAATACCTCCCCCGTTAGAAAAATTCTAACGGGGCGCTGCCCCGCACCCCGCAAGGGGGCTGCTAACCCCCTTGACCCCCAGCCCACTATCCGGGTAGCGGGACCCCTTTAAAAACTCCGCGGGGCCCTCGATATAAACGAAATCCCTTCAAAATACAACACTGCACACTGAGTTCGCATGACCTGTTTGACCCGTCAATCAGAGGTTCTCTCGCTCCAAAGGCGAGGGGTAATTAACGGCAGCTTAGTTCGCGGTTGCTGGAGATTCGGATCCCCACAATCAATAAACCCCTGTCTACCCTAGGCAGGAGGAATCTGTAGTACGCCTGACAAGCGCGCGCGTATTCCCATCTCAATGGGGTGGCGAAAAACACCCTACAGGTTGATCCCATAACCATTGGTGTTTGACATCAAAGATTGTACACATGTGCTCATTAGAGAATGGGTACACCGAACAGGACTCGCCGAGAACTCCTAGATGGTACCATACCTATCGTCAGATAGCAGTTCTCTGGTGACACTTGTATAGGTTAGTTTGTAGACCCGAGATCGTCATAATGTCTTGTGTTCCCACTGTGCTTTGATTTCCTCCCTACCACGGCTCAAAGGAGTCGTGTAAACAGGTGGATTTTGGATACAGTCCCGAGCCACACGAAGGCAGTGAGCGATAGAAGGGGTTTCGTTTCTTCCGGTATTGGGAGTTGATGTTGCGCTATACTCGATTGGCTATAACAGCAAGTCTCTGGCCATGTCTGATGAGATTTACCGGTAAGTGTTATCAATAGTTTCTCGAATGGTTATAGGCCACAATCGGCATGACTTATCAAGTTACTGGGGTCTAACGATTCCACCCCCAGACTCGATATGCGATATATCAGACGAAAAGACCCGACTGTACGGTAAGTGTTGCTTATATGCTTTACGGGAGTTTGGACAACCTTGCTTGTTGATCTTCTATTCGCTCAATACCTGAGTAGTCGTTACGTCCAGCTAGTACCGCTGACGGCTTGTGGGTATCTGCTGTGATCATGACCTATTGCTGGCGTATTGACGAGTCTTTAGAGTCCCACACAGAGGTTTCATAGCTCAAGCGAAACGAAGTAGGGCACATATGGAGATATGTGCGTGAGCTTGATTAAATACGAGTATGTGATACCGTATTTTAATCTAGCGATATTTGATATCGGTTAGATTATATGTGATATAACCGAATTATTGAATCAAGTGTTAATTCAATGATTTGTTTTATGTATATATATTTGATATTGGCCGGTTATATATGAAATGACCGGATTATTGAATCAAGTGTTGATTTAATATCTAATATTGAATATTAGTCGGTTATATGTGACATAACCGGATAATTGAATCAAGTGTTGATTTAATGTTTTGATATACATATATATATGATATTAGTCGGTTATAGATGATATAACCGGATTATTGAATCAAGTGTTGATTTAATAATTTGATATATATTTATTTATCTGATATATTTATATATATTAACTAATATCAAAGATCACTAAAGATTTAATTCTCTTTATATATATATGATATATATATATATTTATATATGTATTTGCTTTATTGTATCATTGTTGATGATACATAGAACTAGGATGTATGAGAATCACACATGAAGTGAGATGAAGAGATAATGATTTAAATTAATGAATTAAAAGAAAAGGGAATGAGTCATATTTTTTAGTTGCTTGTAGAAGCCTTGAGAAGCCATGACTCATCACTTCTCTTTTGGATTATTCATTGATATTTATCACTATCTAATCCTTCATCTCAAGTAAAGTGGAAATATTTTTAAGTGAGCAAATCTCATACTTCATCAACATACACTAATCTAGCTCATTAGTTTAGATTGTTTGCTTCACTAATATTTTGATTAGTGAAGAGTGAGCTTGAGTTAGAGTGATTTCAAGGTGGATCATTTTCGGTCTCGAGGTCAACAAGCAACCTCGATCCTTTCTCGAGTGGAGTCAAAGAAAAGTTCTAGGGACTACTACTTGGAGCTTTAGAAGTGAAGGACCGGTCTACAAAGGTTGTAAACTTTCATCACTTAGTGTAGAATTTGTTTGCTTACGCATAAACTGTAACAGCCCTATTTGAATGCAGTAGTTCACGATTTATCGAGATTCTTTTTCCATAATTTTTGAACTTTTAGTTAGCCGCTGGTATATTTTATTTTGAATTTTGCCGTAAATAATTTTGATATGAAAAAAATATTCAGTTTTTATATTATATATAATATTTTCTTAATGGCAGCAAAACAATATTTTGCGTATCTTAAAATTCCTAAATTGACATTAATATTGGTTTGCATACATATATTACCTTAGCTAACTCCTATTTACAGTTAATATGAAAACAAAAAAATATGTGCCGAATCTCTAAATACAACCAATTGAAGATGTGTGTGTGTGTGTGTATATATATATTTGTAAAATTTCTGTATATATTCAAACAAAATATCTCTCTCTATCTCTTATACTCACATCTCTCTCTCCCCCGACCCCCTCATCAAATCCCCTCGCCCTCACGAAACCTTAACCCACGTCTCCATCATCGCGTCGCCACCATCACCGCCGCCGCAAACCTCGACTCCAGCTCCTCACTCGTCGACCCTCGCCTCCTTCTCCTTCCCCCTCGTCTTCTTCGCATCGCGATCCCTGTCACCACCACAACCCCTAGCGGCAATCCTCGCCGTCGAACCTATCTCCCCCTTCGCCCTCGCTGGAAATCTCCCCCTCTCGACGACACCATCACGCAGATCTCCATCGTCCTCATCATCGCTTCCCTGCAGCAACACCGCAAGCCCTCACCGTCGCCATCCTCACCACCACAGCCTCCCATCTCCAGATCCGAGTGCTCTCGACTCGACCCAGGACCATCCGAACCCTAGCTTGATACGATCATCCTCTGTGAGTTTTTCCCTGATCCCTGTTTTTTTTTCAGAAAAAAATATAAATAAATGAAATGATAAGAAATCAGTGAGCATTGAAAAGGGAAAATTAGGATTTAAAACCCAAAGTTGATACGATTGCATTGGTCGTGTGATAATAGTTATGTAGATATTTATGGTTTAACCGATGAAATTTATCTAGGCGGATCGTATAACTCAGATCCCAAATCGCACTTTAGCTGAGATCGTGCCTCGCATCTTCGTGCATCGTTCTCCCATGATCTTTTCCTCAGGAAAGTACTCTTGCTTTACTTTTGGTCGATGTACATCGGCAGTCCTTTGTGATCATATGTATATATATATTTCCTGCACTGTTAGAACAAAAGGGAAATGTGTTAGTATCTATTTTTTCGTTATATCATACAAAAATATATATATGCAAACTTTTATGTAGCGAGTGAGAATAATTAGCGAGTGGTTTTAAAATGAGATTTATTTTAACTACAAATAAAGTTCGAAAGTTGTTAACCTATCTCACATTTATTTATTTATAGCCAGTTTGTGATTAATATACCCATATTAAGGTTAACGGTAAAGATAACAATTGTGACTCATACCAGCTTGTACACCATCTTTATGCAGTTACTATTACCTGATAACTATTACCACTGACAAGTCCTGACTATTCACTACTCTAGTCTCTATGAACGTGATCGCTGATTAGGATGCTGAACAACATGATATGACACACTACTATTTACCAGTTTCATCTCTATACAATTACCATACCACAATTCCAGTCTTTTCAGCATTCTTAATTAGTGCTCTAGTCATTACCATAGTAGATATAAGTACGCGGGTGTTGGGGTAGTTTGAGTGTGCGTTTGTACAACAGGATCTCAGGAGTCCCATGCCGGCAGCTCGTACCGGGCTATACCGGCCTCATGTTTACAGCTCGTACCGGGCTTTATCGGTCTCATGTTTATAGCTCGTACCGGGTTATATCGGTCTCATGTTTACAGCCCGTGTTTCCTAGCCCTTGGTGCACCACTCTTGGGTTAAGAATACTCCTGCAGAGGTTGACGCACACACTCGAGCTTACGATAGGATAGTTTACCTTTTAGTGACCAGTTAGATTATGACTTGACCTTTTACATACATGTTCCATAGTGTTTATGCATCTAATTATTTATATATCTGTTTTTCTTGCGTATCGGGCTTCACTATTTTCATATATTCATATTATTATACTACACACACCTTATATGTTGAGTACTTGCAGGGATGTTCTAACATCCCTGAGATTTGCCATCTCAGGTTTAGAGACAGATTTTCAGGGCCGAGCAGGACCGCAGCGACTACCAGGACTTTGCCGAAGATCAGTTACCGTAGGTTTATTTCCCTTTTCTGTTAGTTTTTAGTTTGTGCGCCCTTATGGGCATTAGGACTTATGTATCTCTTTTGGATCATATTTTATTTCCGAATCTATTGTATTGGATCTTTAATTGCATCAATTATCTAGTGAATCCATTTTTAGGATTTCTTGTGGTTTCATTGCAGCATGATTATCAGTATTATTCCTTTTTGGTATTGGATTTTATTTTTGACAGGTTAATCTAGACAGCCTTATGTGACTATGGAAGGATTTTTTCTTACCGTAGGTAGCACGGCTGGCCTTCGTCGCTTCCGTATTCCGTATTTTGGAAAGCGGGACGTGACAAGGTTTTGTTGGTATCAGAGCCAGGCTAACGTCAAAGGTTAGTCTGGGTTCTTCCGACCTTTTAGGTTAGAATCACATGTCTAGGTTTTCCCCAGTATGTCATGCTGCAGATTCCGTTAATTCTGACCGTAGGATTCGGGCGACTTACATAGAGTTACGATATTGTGCCCATGTACCACGGCATGGATACAATACGGTATTCTGTATGAGTAACTTAAAGTTCTACACTTAATCCGTATTCTTTGAATTGATTGTTACATTATCTCTTTGCTTCGCTCAGTTTTAATATTTTGAATTTAAAACTCGTTTTCGTTGCTAAACCTCATCGTTCGTTTTGACTTCAGAATCATGGCAGAAGAGAATTTGCGAGTATATGGGAGACGTGACAACAATACTGCACTATTTGGAGTTATACGTGGCATGCTGGAGAGTCAACAACAGCAGACCGAATTGCTACAGGAGGGCCTACTTGCTTCTCAGCAGACCGCTACTGCAGTCCTGAACAAGGTGGCTGAGGTTCGTGAAGGTAGACGTCCGGGCAGCGTCGCCGATTTCAGGAGACTACAGCCGACAGTTTTTACTGGCGCGGGCGGACCACTGGATGCTGAGCAGTGGATTGTCGACATGGAGAATTTGTTGTCAGCTGCCCGGGTTGCTGAAGAGGACAGAGTGGATATAGTCAAGATTCAGCTGCAAGATGTGACCAGAATTTGGTGGCTCGCAGAAGAGAACAGGTTGAAGAAACCAATTGCATGGACTGATTTCTCTACGGCTTTTCTTGAGAAATTCTTTCCCAAATCGGCCAGGATCGAAATGGAACAACAATTTATCAGTCTTCGTCAGAGAGATCGCACAGTGGACGAGGTAGCGGCTGAGTTTATCCGACTCAGTCGTTTCGCTCCATCAATGGTAGCCCAGGAGGAGGATAGAGCTAGAAGATTCTTACATTGTCTCACTCTGGAAATACAGGAGAAACTAGCTTCATATGATCTGGGGACTTATTCAGAGGTATTAAATGCGGCCCGCAGAATTGAGACAGTTATGGATAAGAGGAATAAACTTCAGAGTGGAGGATTCAAACGGCCGGTGAATCAAATTTCAGGGAGGATTCCAGTTAGACAGTATGGAGGAGTTCAGATGAAGCGTACCGCAACCCCACCACAACGAGAACCTCCGATTTGTGGATACTGTCAGATAGAGGGACACGTCGAGAGAAATTGCCGCCGTGCTAAGGGTCTATGTCTGATTTGTGGTGCATCAGATTGGGAGTTGTCCTAAGAGAGCTGAGCGCAACCAACCTCAGAAAGGACTTGTCCCTCAGAAGCAACTTTTTGATCAGAAGCGGGGAAACACAGGTCGTGGACAGGGGCGAGCCTTTACCCTGACAGCTGAGCAGGCGGAGGCGTCGGAGGATGTCGTTTCAGGTACCATTCTAATTTGTTATGTTCCTACTAGAGCACTTTTCGATTCTGGAGCTTCACACTGTTTTATGTCTTTGGATTTTGCCACAACACATTCTATTACACACAAAACACTGACTAGAGGTTGGGACATTCACACTGGAAATGGAGTAGTTATCACCAACCTAGAGTGTAAGCTTTGTCCGGTAGTGATTTGCGGCAGGGAGCTTTTCGCAGATTTCCTGTTGATTGGAACCGGTAGTTATGATGTCGTCTTAGGAATGGATTGGTTGGGCACCTTTCACGCACATATTGATTGTCGGGCCAAAACTGTAAACTTTCGCATTCCTAACCACTCAAAGTTCGTGTTCACTGGAGGGAGCAAATCTTTGGGACCCATAAAGTATAGAGCAAAGCCGACGTGCGGTATACTAGCGTTAATAGAGGTTGATATGAGTTCGGCACCGGTCGTAGTTCGGGAATTTTTGGATGTCTTTCTTGAGGACCTACCCGGCTTACCCCCGCTTCGTGCTTTGGGGTTTTCGATAGAATTATTAACGGGAACGACACCGATTTCTAAATCACCCTACAAGATGGCACCAGTTGAACTGGCGGAATTGAAAAAGCACATAGAAGACCTCCTCAGCAAAGGATTCATTCGCTCGAGTACTTCTCCGTGGGCCGCTCCAGTTTTACTAGTAAAGAAGGACGGCTCGTTACGCATGTGCATTGACTACCGAGAGTTGAATCGGGTTACGATTAAGAACAAGTACCCTATGCCTCGGATCGATGATTTGTTCGCTCAATTATGTGGTGCTCGAGTGTTCTCTAAGTTGGATCTTCGGTCAGAGTACCATCAAGTTCGTGTTAAAGCGGAGGATGTATGCAAGACAGCCTTCAGAACTCAATACAGTCACTATGAATTCTTGTTAATGCCATTCGGTGTTACTAATGCCCCAGTCGTGTTCATGGATTTAATGAACCGAGTTTTCTCTCAATACCTTGATCAGTTTGTCGTAGTTTTCACCGACGACATTCTTGTGTACTCCAAAAGCAAGGAGGAGCATGCCGAGCATTTGAGGATCGTGTTGCAGATACCGAGACAAGAAAAGTTATACGCCAAGCTTAGTAAATGCGAATTTTGGCTTGAACAAGTTCAACTTTTGGGCCACGTCGTTTCTGGAGACGGTATATCAGTAGACCCAGCGAAGATTGAAGCAATGAAAGATTGGCCAGCACCAAAGTCAGTAGCAGAGATTAGAAGTTTCTTGGGACTCGCAGGCTACTACCGCAGATTTGTTAAAGATTTCGCACGAGCGGCTGAGCCGTTGACAAGACTTACTCGAAAGGGAGTACCGTTCGTATGGTCAGAAGAGTGCAACCGAGCGTTCGAACTATTGAAGGAGAAACTCGCAACTGCACTCATATTGACCATACCAGATAGGACAGGAGGACTGGTGATTCATGGTGACGCTTCCGGCAAGGGGCTAGGCTGTGTCTTGATGCAGCGTGGGAGTGTTGTCGCTTATGCCTCGCGTCAACTGAGAACGCACGAGAAAAATTACCCAACTCACGATTTAGAGTTGGCCGCTGTAATCTTTGCTTTGAAAATTTGGAGGCATTATCTTTTGGAAGAACGAGTGGAAATTTTTACGGACCACAAGAGCTTGAAATATGTATTCACGCAGAAAGGGCTAAATATGAGACAACACACGTGGTTGGAGTTCATGACTGATTATAATATTGATTTGCAATATCACCCCGGGAAAGTAAATGTGGTACTGGATGCTCTCAGTCGGAGACCAACAACGATGTGGTTGACTGGCCAGAAGGAACTCATTGATGAATTTCGAAGACTCGATTTAGAAGTGGTAGAGCAGGGGACGCACGGAGAGTATTGGCAACTGCAAGTGCAATCTTCGTTAGTAGATCGTATTAAGGCTGCACAGGCTGGGGACCCGCAATTGCAGAAGTTCCGCGGGTTAGTAGAGGCCGGATTGAGGACATATCTATTGATACACAAAGATGGCTCATTAAAGATTCGGCAGTCGATTATGCGTGCCAAAGGGCGATGTTCGAGAGAAAGTGTTGAAAGAAGCACATAGTTCAGCCTATTCGGTGCACCCGGGTGGCACCAAGATGTATAGGGATGTTAAACAACACTTTTGGTGGAATGGCATGAAGAGAAAGATTGCCCGCTATGTGTCAAAATGCTTAGTGTGCCAGCAGGTGAAGGCCGAACATCAGCGAGTGGCCGGCCTGTTGCAACCACTTCACATTCTCCAGTGGAAGTGGGAACACATCACTATGGACTTCGTGACGGCTTTACCGCGGAGTCCTAAGGGCAATAATGCTATTTGGGTCATCGTCGACCGTCTCACAAAGGCAGCCCATTTTCTACCCTTTCGAGTGGGACAATCGACGGAGACATTGGCGGAGAAATATATGCAAGAGATCATACGGTTACATGGGGTGCCTATCACTATAGTATCGGTCCGGGACACGAGATTCCTCTCATATTTCTGGAGAAGCTTACAAGAGAGCTTAGGCACTCGTCTCCGTTACAACACAGCTTACCACCCCCAGACTGACGGAGAGTCTGAACGTACGATACAGATATTAGAAGATATATTGAGAGCCTGTATGCTAGATTTCAAGGGATCGTGGGAGGATCACCTTCACTTGGTGGAATTTTCGTATAATAACAACTATCAGGCGAGTATTCAGATGGCACCGTTCGAGGCACTTTACGGACGTAAATGTCGTTCCCCACTTTGCTGGGATGATGTGGGTGAGCGAAGATTACTAGGACCGGAGCTTGTAACCCAAACCGTTGAGAAGGTCCAGTTGATCGGGGACCGTATCAGGGCAGCACAAGATCGTCAGAAGAGCTGGGCGGATACTAGTCAAAGACCTCTTGAGTTTGGAGTAGGAGATCATGCCTTCCTTAAGATTCCGACGACTCGAGGAGTGATTAGATTTGGTAGTCGTGGGAAACTCAGTCCTCGATTTATCGGACCATTTGAGATTGCGGAACGCGTTGGAGTAGTGGCATACAGATTGGCCTTACCACCCTCTTTGGCTGGCGTACACGATGTATTCCATGTATCACAGTTGCGTCGGTACGTTCGCGATGACAGTCATGTTCTCGATCATTCTGAATTAACCTTGAGCACTGTTCTCTCGTATGAAGAGCAATCTATAGTCATTGTCGACCGTAGAGAGAAGGTTTTGAGAAACAAGATCATCCCTTTAGTTTTTGTATCTTGGGGCGGACGTTCTCGCGGGGAATCCACTTGGGAGCGTGAGGACGAGATTCGTCAAAAGTACCCACACCTGTTTTCTTGATCTTGTAGTCGTCCTTCCAATTTCTAGGACGAAATTTTCTGTAAGGTGGGTAGGATGTAACAGCCCTATTTGAATGCAGTAGTTCAAGATTTATCGAGATTCTTTTTCCATAATTTTTGAACTTTTAGTTAGCCGCTAGTATATTTTATTTTGAATTTTGCCGTAAATAATTTTGATATGAGAAAAATATTCAGTTTTTATATTATATATAATATTTTCTTAATGGCAGCAAAACAATATTTTGCGTATCTTAAAATTCCTAAATTGTCATTAATATTGGGTTGCATACATATATTATCTTAGCTAACTCCTGTTTACTGTTAATATGAAAACAAAATAAAAATCTGTGCCGAATCTCTAAATACAACCAATTGAAGATGTGTGTGTATATATATATATATATATATTTGTAAAATTTCTTTATATATACAAACAAAATATCTCTCTATCTCTCATACTCACATCTCTCTCCCCCGCTGCTCATCAAATCCCGACCCCCTCATCAAATCCCCTCGCCCTCACAAAACCCTAACCCATGTCTCCATCATCGCGTCGCCACCATCACCGCCGCCGCAAACCTCGACTCCCGCTCCTCACTCGTCGACCCTCGCCTCCTCCTTCCCCCTTCGCCCTCGTCTTTTTCGCATCGCGATCCCCATCACCACAACCCCGAGCGACAATCCTCACCGTCGAACCCATCGCCCCCTTCGCCCTCGCTGGAAATCTCCCCCTCTCGACGACACCATCACGCAGATCTCCATCGTCCTCATCATCGCTTCCCTGCAGCAACACCTCAAATCCTCACCGTCGCCATCCTCACCACCACAGCCTCCCATCTCCAGATCCGAGTGCTCTCGACTCGACCCAGGACCATCCGAACCCTAGCTTGATACGATCATCCTCTGTGAGTTTTTCCTCGATCCCTGTTTTTTTCAGAAAAAAATATAAATAAATGAAATGATAAGAAATCAGTGAGCATTGAAAAGGGAAAATTAGGATTTAAAACCCAAAGTTGATACGATTGCGTTGGTCGTGTGATAATAGTTATGTAGATATTTATGGTTTAACCGATGAAATTTATCTAGGCGGATCGTATAACTCAGATCCCAAGTCGCACTTTAGCTGAGATCGTGCCTCGCATCTTCGTGCATCGTTCTCCCCTGATCTTTTCCTCAGGAAAGTACTCTTGCTTTACTTTTGGTTGATGTACATCGGCATTCCTTTGTGGTCATATGTATATATATATTTCCTGCACTGTTAGAACAAAAGGGAAATGTGTTAGTATCTATTTTTTCGTTATATCATACAAAAATATATATAGGCAAACTTTTATATAGCGAGTGAGAATAATTAGCGAGTGTGGTTTTAAAATGAGATTTATTTTAACTACAAATAAAGTTCGAAAGTTGTTAAACTATCTCACATTTATATATTTATAGTCAGTTTGTGATTAATATACCCATATTAAGGTTAGCGGTAAAGATAACAATTGTGACTAATACCAGCTTGTACACCATCTTTATGCAGTTACCATTACCTGATAACCATTACCACTGACAAGTCCTGACTATTCACTACTCTAGTCTCTATGAACGTGATCGCTGGTTAGGATGCTGAACAACATGATATGACACACTATTATTTACCAGTTTCATCTCTATACAATTACCATACCACAATTCCAGTCTTTTCAGCATTCTTAATTAGTGCTCTAGTTATTACCATAGTAGGTATAAGTACGCGGGTGTTGGGGTAGTTTGAGTGTGCGTTCGTACAACAGGATCTCAGGAGTCCCATGCCGGCAGCTCGTACCGGGCTATACCGGTCTCATGTTTACAGCTCGTACCGGGCTATTTCGATCTCATGTTTTACAGCTCGTACCGGGCTTTATCGGTCTCATGTTTACAGCTCGAACCGGGCTATATCGGTCTCATGTTTATAGCTCGGACCGGGCTATATCGGTCTCTTGTTCATTCCACAGTTGGGCCCGTATTTCCTAGCCTCTGGGGCACCACTCTTGGGTTAGGAATACTCCTGCAGAGGTTGACGCACACACTCGAGCTTACGATAGGATAGTTTACCTTTTAGTGACCAGTTAGATTATGACTTGATCTTTTACATACATGTTCCATGGTGTTAATGCATCTAATTATTTATATATCTGTTTTTCTTGCGCATCGGGCTTCACTATTTTCATATATTCATGTTATTATACTACACACACCTTATACGTTGAGTACTTGCAGGGATGTTCTAACATCCCTGAGATTTGCCATCTCAGGTTTAGAGACAGATTTTCAGGCCGAGCAGGACCGCAGCGACTACCAGGACTTTGCCGAAGATCAGTAACCGTAGGTTTATTTCCCTTTTCTGTTAGTTTTTAGTTTGTGCGCCCTTATGGGCATTAGGACTTATGTATCTCTTTTGGATCTTATTTTATTTCCTAATCTAATGTATTGGATCTTTAATTGCATCAATTATCTAGTGGACCCATTTTTAGGATTTCTTGTGGTTTCATTGCAGCATGATTATCAGTATTATTCCTTTTTGGTATTGGATTTTATTTTTGACAGGTTAATCTAGACAGCCTTATGTGACTATGGAAGGATTTTTTCTTACCGTAGGTAGCACGGCTGGCCTTCGTCGCTTCCATATTCCGTAGTTTGGGAAGCGGGGCGTGACATAAACCCTAATTCTCTAGTTAGATTCTCGGTTAGTATGACTTAGCACTCTAGATTTTTTTAAATTGCATACTTAATGCTTGTAGAAACCTAGTAGAGGTGTTAAGACATACTTTCAGGAGCCTAAGTCTCTATTAGACTAACAACCTAGGAGAGGAAATATGAAAAGAATTTTAACTTCATAAAACTTAACCACTTGAGAGAGGCGGAAAGCTATCACTTAATTACTCTAATTCTTAAGAGAGGGATATTATATTAAAAAAATAATTATTTGATGAAGATATAGAAATAAAAAGATTAAGGGGAGCATATCAAAGATTCAAAATTACACTTTTTATGGGTTCTAAGACCCGACTTTGAAGTATTTTCATGACCCGACTTTGAAATATATCATGAAGACTAATTTTAAAATCAATAAGCAAGATATGATCATCGGTACTTAAACCAAACACTTTTTTTGCCAAATAATAACAAAATTCATGAAAGGAGGACACTTTAATATTTCAATGTTGAAATATTAATAAAATTTATCGGGTCTACATTATATGAACATTGAATGATGCAAGTTTTCTTTTTTTGACAAAAAACCGTTACCCAATTAATTTTTAGGGTTTTATAAAATATTGAAAATCAAACAACACCAGGTTGCAGTAGCGTACCTTAGAGTAGATTCCTCCACAAATTGAAAAAATATTCAAAAATTAATTTGGAAAAAAGAGATCTATAGAGATTTAAGGCTTGAGGGAAAACAGAGAACAATCGAGATTGAAGGAGATCGAGACGTGAGGAAGCTTGAAGCAAAAGAGATCCATCAATATCCAAGGATTTTTTCGAATTTATTTTTTTTGGAGGTGCTAGGGTTTAATTAATATGGGATTTTGTGGAGATATTTGTTCCTAGGGTTTTTATTATGGAGGCGTCATGTGCAGGGGAGGGCTTTTAATATTGGTTAATATGCGATCTCTTTTTATTGTGGAGGGAAAAATAATTTATTTTTTTTGGATATCTTGAATTTATTTTTTTGGATATCTCAAATTAAACTTTTAATTTTGGTTACATGCGATCGGTTCCTCCAAGGTTTTTAATTTTTTTTTCTGGGTGGGAAATGGGGAAACGGTTATAACCGTTGCCCAATAGCCCCGTTTTTTATTTTAATTATTTTTTGGGGGCGAGTGAGTGAAGGAACAGTTAAAACAGTTCCCCGACAAAAAGATATCGGAGAACTGATTAAACCGTTCTCAGAGAAAAAAAGCTTAGGTTCCCCCTAGAACCAATTGTAGTAGTGTTAGCCCAGTTGTTCACATGGTGCATTTTGGACAAGACCAAAGCCCCTCTCCTATCTTCAAACTGGGGTTTCACCATTAATTGATTTATGTCTTCATTATGCCCCTCTTTGCTCATTAGCTGCTCGAAGAAAAGTGCTTCTTTGTGTCACACTCACACCCTTGTTTTTTTGGGGGTTGTATGTAATGTAATGTGACATGATGCGTTTTTCTAAGTTGTAATAGCTATTATTTAATCCCGGAATTAATTGTCTTTAAATATTACAAAATAATTCTCTTGAAGAAACTTTTCGTATTTCTTGCTTTACATACGAGAAAAGCTAGAGACATTCTTTAAGAAATTGTTCTCATGTTCTAAACTCCTTCGGTGTTTTTTGTACTCTGAAGTTATTAAATTCCTTCTGATGAGATCATTTAACTCTCATTTTATGGATTAAGGATGTTTCTTGGTTTTCTGTTTCTTTCAAAAATCGACTTACATTTTAGGACGATGTGCCTCATTTCGTTGTGAATGAGAGGAGTCCCAGCAGCTTCCATTATACATATTTTTCTTTTAATTTTTTTTCGAAATTGTGTTTACTGTTATATATTTATCTATGTTGCTTGGATAACTGAATGTTGATTTCTTTTATAGTAATCTCAATGGTTCTTGATTTTAAGGATGACATTCAAAACATGCAGATTCGTGAATTATTGTTATTTGTTAGAAGAACAATACTTATGCTTCCAATACTTCTCCCCAATTGAAGGCTATTAAATTTTCGTTCTCTAATTTGTTTGGTGATTTCAGGCTTTATTTAAAGTATTTACTTTTCTTCTATCGTTAGGACAGAAATTTAACACCAGTGTCATAACCTTCTAACTCAGTGGGGAATCCGGTTATGCTGTATTTGATCCTTCGTGTCCAACCTTCTTGTTCTTGAATTGAGAAAAATGCACTATGGCATGGGCAAGCGAAATACGGACTGGGGAATGCCCTCATCTTCTTTTTGAAAGTAAAAGATCTGTTCCCGTCAAAAATTTCTCCGCAAAAGAGCCCAAGGTATCAAATGACAGCGATACACTTAAGAAAATGCGAACCAGTATTTTCCGGGCTGTATTTTGACAAACTCCCGAATGAGAAACAGCTAAATTCTGATGGTATCGAAAGCGTCTCGAAAAATCATTCGATCTGATATATTATGGGCCTCATAATCCATCCGGGATTAAAAGTTATGAGGCATCACGTGCCCACACGTGACCATTTACAGGCAAAGCCCGTAGCCACTTAATAAAATAAATGATTAAAAGGGGTCACATGACCACACGTGATGGGCCTTTAAACCCACTGAAAGGAATTAAAAAATATTATAAAACAGCAAGGAATACCCCAATGGGGCATCACGTGCCCACACGTGACCAAAGGTCACATGCAGACACGTGATGGGTTCCTAAGCTTGCTGAATTAATAGAATTAAATTCTAATTAAATAATTAATCAGTGAGGTCACGTGCCAACACGTGATGGGCTCTTAAACCCTCTGAAATAATAAGAATTAAATTCTAAACAATGGGGTCACGTGTCAACACGTGATAGGCCTCTAAACTCATTAAATAGAATTAAAAGTATAATAAAATAACAAGGAAAAACCCCAATGGGGCATCACGTGCTCACACGTGACCAAGGGTCACGTGCTGACACGTGATAATTCCTGAGTTCTCTAAAACAACAGAATTAAATGCTTAATCGAGAGGGTCACGTGTCAACACGTGATGAGATCCTAAGATCTCTGAAACAATAGAATTAAATTCTAATTAAGGGAAATCAAAAACCCTAACTGGAAAAATATTTCTTTAAATATTTCCAAACAAAAAGGATGGTATTCTGTAAAATGGAGCACCGTTGGATTAAAAATCCAATGGTGATTAAAAATCACCAATTTATGGAAAGATTTTATACAAGGAAAGATTTCTCTAAAATTCACCAAGAATAACAGATAAAAGATCTTTTGGATTAAAAATCCAATGGTGAATAAAATTCACTGAATGATCTAAAGGCTCATATTAATTATGAGAACAAACAAAATCTTTCAATGAAAAATTCATTAAACAAATTGATTCTTTTCCTTCTCCTATAAATAAAAGCCAAGAAGAGAAGAGAGAATTTTGGGGATCTTGAAATTTCCTAAAGACAAAAAAAGCAGAAAGAAAGGAAAGGAGAATTCAATTCTCAACAAAGAAAACCCTAGGTGAGAAAAGAAAGCGAATCAAAATTTCAAACAGAGAATTTAATTCTTAAAATCTAAAAGTTTAACTCTTCTGCAAAAGAACTTAGTTCTTTCTCTAGTTGAAAATCTGCAGAAGCACATCTCTCCATAGGTTGAGAATTTAATTCTTATCAGGTTGAGATCCTGCCATGCAGATCCAAAACTTAGAGGGGGAGTTGAGTTTAGAGAATTTAATTCTCTCAAAACAAAACTAGGGTTTAACCCTATATGAGAATTCAATTCTCCTAAAATTACAGGAATTTAATTTCTTCAAGATGGACAGAACTAGGGTTTAACCCTTTATAAGAATTTAATTCTTTCAAAATGGGAATTTAATTCCTCCAAAGTCGTAATCAGGGTTTAACCCTACAGAGAATTCAATTCTAAAAAAAAAGAAGACTTAAAAGATCTCCATGCATGCAAAGAACTAAGGTCACGTGACCCTTGAAAAGATTCCTGAAGAAAAGAAGCTTTGAGGCAATGCCTCACGTGCACCCACGTGACTTCCAAAACGCAGAAAGAAAAAACAAAGGAAATGAAGGTTTTGGGCGCTCTCACGTGTTACCACGTGACCCCTTGGCAAACGCTTTAACAGTCAGCGCATAAATCCCCATCACGTGCCAACACGTGATCCTCAAAATAAAAATAAAAAAAGTGTTTAACACTTAATTGCAGAGCGAAGTAAAAAGGGACCCGGTCCCACCTTTGGGCGCTCTCACGTGTCCACACGTGACCCCTTTTTCTTTAGTGTTTAACACTAATTTGGGTGTTTAACATTGATTGTCTTTTAGTGTTTAACACTAATTTGAGAGTTCTGTCTCCAGTGTTTAACACTGTTGCTCTTTAGTGTTTAACACTACTTTTAGCCAATTGGCTAATTTTCCAGAAGCAAAAGTCTCTCCTCCAAATAAATCTCAAAATTGAGGAAATCAAAGATAAAAATGTTACCAAAGCCCTCAAACTCTTGTTTAAGCACTGCTAAATGATGAGGGGCTGAACCCAGACAAATGTCTAGTGGCCAACACTTCAAACTTAATTGGACTTAGCCCAAGTTGGCCATGAGTCCTCAAATCAGACTCAACTGAGCCAATGTGCTCATAACTTAATTAATTGATCTCAGTTCCAAATTGGACCACAGATCATTTAATCCACTTTGGTGCAAGGGTACATCTCTTCACTCCTCTGATATTTGTCGTTGTAATCCTTCAACGTCTTCAGAGAGGTGACGGGTCCCGACAACCATACATTTCTATGGACTGTGAGGTCCTTAAACTCGACCGTGACGTCTTAAAACTAACATTGGACTGTGAGGTCCTTAAACTCATGGACTATGATGTCCTTAACCTCGACCGTGACGTCTTAAAACTAACATTGGACTGTGAGATCCTTAAATCCACGGACTATGATGTCCTTAACCTCGACCGCGATGTCTTTAAACTAACATTGGACCGTAATGTCCTTAAACTAATTATCGACCGCAATGTCACTAAACTAAACAATAGAGCCTAATTGCCCTCTTGTCGGATCTAAACGATCCCGTTAAGTTGATCTTAGTCTAAAATTAGACTAACGTATTCTTAACAAACGTTTAAGTTGATCTTAGTCTCAAATGAGACTAACGTATCCTTAAACCCAACCCCAAACCCAAATCTAAGAAGATACGGATTTGGACTAGTCCACACCCTACGGGCGACAGCATAAATTAGTCTCCGTATACAATCCACGGGCAACCAAACACAAAACAAACACCCACGACGCGAAGTGGCCATTTGGAGAAGAAGAAAGTTGTTACCGCGATGCGGTAGCGTAATTAACTGCAGGGGCTTGCGCCTGTAGGGAAGAGCGTCCCCACAATCAAAAATCCCTCAAACGAGTGGGAATCTGACGAAGTCTGCTACATCGGCCGCATCCGTTTAAACCTTCGATACATGGTGCCATAAATCAACTTGGCATCTTCGGAGAGATGGACGGATAGCACCAAATAGCATCTGCCCCCAGATTCAGGCAAGACATCACGTTTTCCCCGTCTTCCCCGTTTCCGGCGGTAAACAGATTCTGGCACGCCCGGTGGGACCTTTTCCTCTTTCCACTCCACACTTTGTGCGTCGTGTTCGCGAATGAATCGCGGTTTGCTATGGTTGTCGGTGGATTCGAGGTACTTAGATTTGGTGTCTTGCTCCGTGCAGAAAATAGAAGATCAATAGCTTCAAACTGCACTCATTGCAACAACTCCCACTCCATCCTCGCCTTAGGAGTGATCTACGGGCCTCAAGCGGCCTCCCTTTTCAAGATGCCAATGGAACAGGTGACTTAGGCTAACACCGGGCTATTCTTCGGGACTATGCTCCCACCAATGAGCTTCAATGCCCCAATGTCGTCGCAAGAAGCTCCAAAGAAGTCGGTCTTTGATCGGCTTACAATTATCGCGGCCCCTCTCAACGTGTCGCCCAAGTTCAATGCCTCAGCTTTCAGCAAACTGGGCCAAAACTCATGTGGGTCCATGAAGAAGCCTGCAATACCAGAAAAGGTTGTTCCGAAGAGGATAGCAATCCCTGCTCCTGAAGTCGTCAATGCGGCTTCTCCTGCCAAAGGGTCGGTCTTCACAAGTCTGACTATTCCGGCTCCCGTTCCTGCTCGAAGGTCTGTCTTTGACAGATTGGATACCGCTACTCAAAAGACGTCAGTCTTCAAGAGGCTGGCACCAGCGCCGCCTCATCTGGACAGGGGGCAAGACAAAGCCATCCCCATCGCTGAACCAACACCGTCCGCTCGATACGCTCGACGTCGCCACTGGCGCCGAGTAAGGAAGGCTCTCCCTCTGGGCTAACTCCACCGGCTCCAATGGTGGAAATTAATGCTGTTGTTCCAACCGGGAACAGCTTTGAGCTGCTGAACAAGGTACGCAGGAATTCGCCTATCGCCGTATTAAAAAGATCTTCGCCGCCAGTGGAGACTGTCACAGAAGCCGTAACAGTCCCCCCCAACGACTGTCTTCTAAAGTTTACAAAATCTGGCGATAAGTCCGAGAGTCGGTGGTTGATCAAGATTATCCCCGCCTGCAGAAAAAGCTGAAGGTTTAGTAGGAAGAAAACCGTCCTGGCAAGCTACAAAGGACGACAGCTATTTGGGTGCCCACTGCAACGGCCCCCTCAACGTCACCAGTCCACAAAAAGAAAAAGCCGGAGAAAATCCCCGAGTCTGCGACGAATCGTAAGACCACTGAACCCAAACGCCCCAAGTCTGGGGATATAACGGTGCATACTGTTTACATGGCTTCCGGAAAAGAGGAAAGCCGCGCTTCGACGGGTCACCGACCGCTCACCCGATCCTTGACAAAATCCCAGGAGCAGCAACATAAGCTTCAAGAAATGCTGACACAAATGGCCGAACTCACCGGGCCAAAAGAAAGCCCGGAGGCATCATCAGAGCAGCGTCATGAACAAGAAACCGATGCTGACTTCCTCCACAGAGTCCTCGAAAAGAAGGACAGAGAAGCAGCAGAACAAGCTGCCAACATAAAACGAATGACGCTTCTCTTCCAAGACATGGTCGGGATGATGTTACAGCCGGATCCTCCAGCTGAAGACCCTTCGATCATTATTGAAGATGACCGAGCGGAGACGTCGAACCCTCCTCCGGCTCATTTAGCAGCCAAGGAGGAAACCATTTCCAAAGCGGCACTGGATGACTATATAACTCAGCAAATACGAGCTCACCAGGCGAATGAAACGGCCGGCCAAGTCATTAAAACTGGGCGACCGTATCCAGGCTGGTATGACCAAATAAAGTACCCGCCGGGATACACTATCCCAAAATTCCATGTGTATAAGGGGACAGGCAATTCCCATCAACATGTCGCTCAGTTCAGGGCTCTTTGCGGCAACACTGGGGGTGATGATAAGCTTTTGCTCCGCCAATTCGTCGGCAGCTTGTCGGAAATGGCATTCGAATGGTACTCCGAACTTCCCAACGACTCTGTCAAAACATTTGCAGAGATGGAGCTGTTGTTTACACAGAGATTTGCAAGCGCTAGCGGGCGCACCCCGATCACCGCATTGATCAACGCCAGGATAAAGCCAGGCGAAACATGGGTTCAATATGCAATACGGTGGCGAAACTTATGGTCGAAATGCGAACAGCGCATCGAAGAAGCGCCTGCGGTAGGCATATTTGTGGGTACCCTTGACCCTCAGTCAACTATCTCCCAGTTCATGATGTTCTTCAAGCCAACTACTTTCCAGGCCTTGATTGACAAATTGGCCCAAATGGACCAGATGGGTCATAGACCGTCTCCTCCAGAGCCGGATCCTCAGAATGAAAAGGGGAAAGGAAAAGCGACTTTCGTCGCCAATACTCAACAACAGCCGAGCAACTTAAAACCGGTTGTTCACCAAAATAATATGCGTCCACGCCCATCCCTCGAAAAGAGACTAGGACGCCCTTACTCGTTTCCCCATGATAAAACGAGGAGACTGTTCGAGCTGGCAGTGCGCAACAAGCTCATAAATTTGCCGGATCCAAAACGTCCGTTGCAGCCAGACGATCTCAACAATCCTAATTACTGCCCTTACCATCGAGCAGTAAGCCATCTAATCGAAGATTGCTTCGTTTTCAAAAACTGGGTTGAAGACCAATACCAACAAAGGCAAGTTCGCGCTGTCCGAAAACTGGAAGGTGAGCCCGCCACAACCACATGCTCCGAAAAAGATGGATATGCCGGGGGCATCATGCTCATTCATAGGGAAAGCCCCATGGACCGAAAAGTCCACAAACTAGAAATTCGCCTCAAATACGGCAACAATGGACCACTATGTCCTAAAACTGGCTGCGGACCGAAATGTCCCTAAACTAACAATGGACCGCAATATCCTAAAACTTGCAACCGACCGAGATGTCTATAAACTATTACGGACCGCAGCATCTCCAGGCTTACGTGATAAAAAAACGGTATGTCCATAAGCAAAATGGGCACGGATGAAAACCCGAAAGGGCTCCGTGAGTAAAAACAGCAGGGCTACCGGTTAGTTTTGTGAAAACCCGAAAGGGCGCAGCCTCGTTAAAACAAAAAGGCGGTTGCGGTATGTCCATAAGAAAAATGGGCACGGATGAAAACCCGAAAGGGCTCCGTGAGTAAAAACAGCAGGGCTACCGGCGAGTTTTGTGAAAACCCGAAAGGGCGCAATCTCGCTAAAAGACACTTGCAAGGTCCTCTCGACTTTGTAAGGAGAAACCACCTGCGTGAGATCCTTACTACTCACAAGGGAGCAACACATTTAGGGATCCCCACGATTCCTAAGGAGAAATTACACTTGTGAGATCCTCACGACTCGTAAGGAGAACCCTCTTATGGGACCCTCACGGCTGATAAGATTTGAAAGTCTTAAGCTACAGGGATATGAACCTGATCTTAAGCAGCCCCCACAACCTTCGATCACTGTCCTACAAGCGGTTCAATATTGACCCTTGTATACAATCCACGGGCACGAATGAACATTTCCCTAACAGAGTCCTACCAGAGACTGGGGATATGCTCTTATGGCAAAAAACACTTGTAAGTCCTCTCGACTTGCAAGGAGAAAATACTCTTGTAAGATCCTTACGACTTACGGGAGAACATGCACTTAGGAATCCTCACGATTCTTAAGGAGAAATCGCACCTACGAGAGCCTCACGACTCGTAGGGAGAAATACCTTTATGAGACCCTTACGGCTCATGAAGTCAAAAGCCTTAGTCGACAGGATCCTAACCCTGTTTACTAAGCCACCTTTGTTCGTCATCGACAGAGGCAAATGATGATTCGCTCCTGGCCATATCCCAGTTGTAGCGGTGCTGATGCCGAAATCGGTGTCTAATCTCAAGCTTGCAGCAAGAAGCTAGCGAGCCACACATGCATACGAAATAGCCGAAATGATGGGGCAACTTGCAACAAAATTAGCAAGTAAAAAAAATGTATGCATGCAAAATAGCCGAAATAATTGGGCAACTCGCAATAAAAAGCAGCGAGTAAAAAAAATATATATAGCCGAAATGATCGGGCACCGCGGAAAATAGCCGAAATGATTGGGCAATCGCAACCTTCGCGATACAAAAGCTGAAATGATAGAGCATCGCGGAAAGAAATAAAAAAAATGAATGAAATGAAATTTATGCCCTACAGGTGAGATCACATCGGTCCCTGTATATAATCCAGGGGCATAAACAAAGAGGGAACCATACCTTCCCAACAGGCTCCATCAGAAAGCGAAGCCAAATCTCGACGGTTCATAGACAACCTAAAAACAAACTCGACATTTGTCGCAATATTGCAGATACAATGTCAACAAACGAAGCAACGGAAGATCCCTAGTTTCAGGGTCTCGACGTCAATATCGACAACTTAGAGATCACCGACGGCGTTTCTCCTCACTCCAACCAGATGCAGACGTGACGTCAACAACCGACCTCAGAGTCGCAACGAACGGAGCCATGGCAAAGTCCCTAGTTCCAAATCTCAATGGCCACATCTACAGCCTGGAGACCAACAACGGTGTGTCTTCTCATTCCAGCAGGACACAGATGTTACACCATCGAACGGAGTGACGACGAAATCCCAGCTCCACCTCAGCATTCGTCTCGTTACACTAGACGCGATATCAACAACGGTGTTCCTTCGCAGTCCAGCAGGATGCAGATGTAACGTCAACAAAAAACCTCACGGTCCAAACAAAGCGGAGTGACGGCGAAATCCCAACTCCACCTCAGCATTCGTCTCGCTACACCAGACGCAATGTCAACAACGATGTTCCTTCGCAGTACAGCAGGATGCAGATGCAACGTCAACAAAAGACCTCACGGTCGAAACAAAGCGGAGCGACGGCAAAATCCCAGCTCCACCTCAGCATTCGTCTCGATAGAGCAGACGAGAGATCACCAACGGCGTTCCGCAGCAGTCCAGCAGGATGCAGATGCAACGTCAACAAAAGACCTCACGGTCCAAAGCGGAGTGACGGCGAAATCCCAGCTCCACCTCAGCATTCGTCTCGCTACACCAGACGCAATGTCAACAACGGCGTTCCTTCGCAGTACAGCAGGATGTAGATGCAACGTCAACAAAAGACCTCACGGTCGAAATAAAGCGGAGCGACGGCAAAATCCCAGCTCCACCTCAGCATTCGTCTCGATACAGCAGACGAGAGATCACCAACGGCGTTCTTCAGCAGTCCAGCAGGATGTGGATGCAACGTCAACAAAAGACCTCACGGTCGAAACAAAGCGGAGCGATAGCTAAAACCCACCACAACCTCGACGCTCGTCTCGATACAGCAGACGAGATGTCACTACAGCGTCCTTCCTCCAACAGGATTCGGACGCGCCAAAGCAAACGAAGCGAAGGCCAAATTCCTAGCTTCAGGGTCTTGAAGGCAACTCATATAAAACCTGAAAGACTATCAGAGATCATCCCACATCAGCGCGGAGTGGTCACCACCTCGACGTTCGTCTCGATACAGCAGACGAGACGTCACTACGACGTCCTTCCTCCAATAGGATTCGGACACGCCAAAGCAAATGAAGCGAAGACCAAATTCCTAGCTTCAGGGTCTTGACGGTAACTCATATAAAACCTGAAAGACTACCGGAGATCATCCCACATGGAGTGGTCAGCACCTCGACTTTCGTCTCGATACAGTAGACGCGATGTCACCACATCGTTCTTCTTCCAACAGGACTCAGACGCGACAATCAAACAACGGAACCATGGCAAAATCCCTAGTTCCAAACCTCGACGGTTCATATGCAACCTAGAGACAACCGTGATATTCGTCTCGATACAGCAGACGCAGTGCCAGCAAACGAAGCGAAGGCCAAATTCCTAGCTTCAGGGTCTTGACGGCAACTCATATAAAACCTAAAAGACTATCGGAGATCATCCCACACCAGCGCGGAGTGGTTATGACTCATCGGGGCTCTCCAAAATGAGCCTAACCTCAAGTAAAAAGCGGCATGGGAAAATTCCTAACGCTTGCTCTTCCGATGGTCAAACTGCCTAGGAAGATTGCTTGAAGACGTCTTGTCCAGTCCCCGAAGGGATCAGAGACACGACAGTCGCAAGGCTGCTCGAACAACAAGATTGCCTATCGAGGAATACATCGGCCAATGCGACGGTACGACGGACAAAATCCTAGTACCACAGACCCTAACGGACCTTTGTCGTAAAGAGCAGAGGTTAACTGTGACGTTAGGACATCCTTGCGAGAACTTCTTGATTCGTCTCGACTCGTAAGGCAAACCCTTAGGCAATGGGGATTAAAAAACCCGTTTCCTAAAGCACTGGGGCCCTGCAAGTCGGTCCAAGATGGACTCTTGCATACTAATTCACGGGTCACACTCTCCGAAGTCGAACATCGACAAAGAGGGAAACAACCACTTACAAGTCCTCCCGACTTGTAAGCGGGAAAAATTCTCTTGTGAGATCCTTACGACTTTCAAGAGAAAACACACTTAGGAGTCCTCACGACCCCTGAGGAGAAAATACACCTGCGGGATCCTCTCGACTCGTAGGGAGAAAAGTTTTTATGAGACCCTCACGGCTCATAAAGTTGAAAAGTCTTAGGTGACAGATCCTAGCCCTGTCTTTTAAGCCATCACTGTCCTACAAAGAGGTTAAGATGGACTATCTATGGGCCACATTCCCCGAAGTCAAATATCGACAAGGAGGGAAACAATCACTTATGAGTCCTCTCGACTTGTAAGGGAAAAAATTCTCTTGTGAGATCCTTACGACTTTCAAGAGAAAACACACTTAGGAGTCCTCATGACCCCTAAGGAGAAAATACACTTGCGGGATCCTCTCGACCTGTAGGGAGAAAAAAACCTTCTTGAGACCCTTACGACTCATGAAGATGAAAAGTCTTAGGCTACAAGGACCCTAAAACTTGTCTCCTAAGCCCTTAATTCTATGTCCATGCATAACTCTGCACTACTTCACCCACGTACATACTTACGTGGGCAAAGTAGTGGGGGGCATTTGTTCCCGTCAAAAATTTCTACGCAAAAGAGCCCAAGGTATTAAATAACAGCGATACGCTTAAGAAAGTGCGAACCAGTATTTTCCGGGCTGTATTTTGATAAACTCCCGAATGAGAAACAGCTAAATTCTGATGGTATCGAAAGCGTCTCGAAAAATCCTTCGATCTGATATATTATGGGTCTCATAATTCATCCGGGATCAAAAGTTATGAGGCATCACGTGCCCACACGTGACCGGGCATCACGTGCCTACACGTGACCATTTACAGGCAAAGCCTGTAGGCACTTAATAAAATAAATGATTAAAAGGGATCACATGACCACACGTGATGGGCCTTTAAACCTACTGAAAGGAATTAAAAAATATTATAAAACAACAAGGAATACCCCAATGGGGCATCATGTGCCCACACGTGACCAAAGGTCACGTGCAGACACGTGATGGGTTCCTAAACTCTCTGAATTAATAGAATTAAATTCTAATTAAATAATTAATCAGTGGGGTCACGTGCCACACGTGATGGGCTCTTAAACCCTCTGAAATAATAAGAATTAAATTCTAAACAATGGGGTCACGTGCGAACACGTGATAGGCCTCTAAACTCATTAAATAGAATTAAAAGTATAATAAAATAACAAGGAAAAACCCCAATGGGGCATCACGTGCTCATGCGTGACCAAGGATCACATGCTGACACGTGATAATTCCTGAGTTCTCTAAAACAACAAAATTAAATGCTTAATCGAGGGGGTCACGTGTCTACACGTGATGGGATTCTAAGATCTCTGAAACAATAGAATTAAATTCTAATTAAGGGAAATCAAAAACCCTAACTGGAAAAATATTTCTTTAAATATTTCCAAACAAAAAGGATGGTATTCTGTAAAATGGAGCACCGTTGGATTAAAAATCCAATGGTGATTAAAAATCACCAATTTATGGAAAGATTTTATACAAGGAAAGATCTTTTGGATTAAAAATCCAATGGTGAATAAAATTCACTGAATGATCTAAAGGCTCATATTAATTATGAAAACAAACAAAATCTTTCAATGAAAAATTCATTAAACAAATTGATTCTTTTCCTTCTCCTATAAATAGGAGTCGAGAAGAGAAGAGGGAGAGAATTTTGGGGATCTTGAAATTTCCTAAAGACAAAAAAAAGCAGAGAGAAAAGAAAGGAGAATTCAATTCTCAACAAAGAAAAACCCTAGGTGAGAAATGAAAGGGAATCAAAACTTCAAACAGAGAATTTAATTCTCAAAATCTAAGAGTTTAACTCTTCTGCAAAAGAACTTAGTTCTTACTTTATTTGAAGATCTGCAGAAGCACATCTCTCCATTGGTTGAGAATTTAATTCTCATCGGGTTGAGATCCTGCCATGCAGATCCAAAACTTAGAGGGGGAGTTGAGTTTAGAGAATTTAATTCTCTCAAAACAAAACTAGGGTTTAACCCTATATGAGAATTCAATTCTCCTAAAATTACAGGAATTTAATTCCTTCAAGATGGACAGAACTAGGGTTTAACCCTACATAAGAATTTAATTCTTTCAAAATGGGAATTTAATTCCTCCAAAGTCGTAATCAGGGTTTAACCCTACAGAGAATTCAATTCTAAAAAAATAAAGAGACTTAAAAGATCTCCATGCATGCAAAGAACTAAGGTCACTTGTCCCCACGTGACTCTTGAAAAGATCCCTGAAGAAAAGAAGCTTTAAGGCAATGCCTCACGTGCTCCCACGTGACTTCCAAAACGCAGAAAGAAAAAGCAAAGGAAATGAAGGCTTTGGGCGCTCTTAACGTGTTACCACGTGACCCCTTGGCAAACGCTTTAACAGTCAGCGCATAAATCCCCATCACGTGCCATCACGTGATGCTCAAAATAAAAATAAAAAAAGTGTTCACTTAATTGTAGAGCGAAGTAAAAAGGGATCTGGTCCCACCTTTGGGCGCTCTCACGTGTCCACACGCGACCCTTTTTTCTTTAGTGTTTAACACTAATTTGGGTGTTTTAACACTGATTGTCTTTTAGTTTTTAACACTAATTTGAGAGTTCTGTTTCCAGTGTTTAACAATGTTGCTCTTTAGTGTTTAACACTACTTTTAGCCAAATTGGCTAATTTTCCAAAGGCAAAAGTCCATCCTCCAAATGAATCTCAAAATTGAGGAAATCAAAGATAAAAATGTTACCAAAGCCCTCAAACTCTTGTTTAAGCACTGCTAAATGATGAGGGGCTTAACCCAGACAAATGTCTAGTGGTCCAACAAAGGGCCAACACTTCAAACTTAATTGGACTTAGTCTAAGTTGGCCATAAGTCCTCAATTCAGACTCAACTGAGCCAATATGCTCATAACTTAATTAATTGACCTCAGTTCCAAATTGGACCACAGATCATTTAATCCACTTTGATGCAAGGGTACATCTCTTCACTCCTCTGATATTTGTCGTTGTAATCCTTCAACGTCTTCAGACAGGTGACGGGTCCCGACAACCATACATTTCTATGGCGACCGTGACGTCTTAAAACTAACATTGGACCGTGGAGTCCTTAAATCCACGGACCGTGATGTCCTTAACCTCGACCGCGATGTCTTTAAACTAACATTGGACCGTAATGTCCTTAAACTAATTATCGACCGCAATGTCACTAAACTAAACAATAGAGCCCTATTGCCCTCATGTCGGATCTAAACGATCCCGTTAAGTTGATCTTGGTCTAAAATTAGACTAACGTATTCTTAACAAACGTTTAAGTAGATCTTAGTCTCAAATGAGACTAACGTATCCTTAAACCCAACCCCCAAACTCAAATCTAAGAAGATACGGATTAGGACTAGTCCATGCCCTACGGGCAACGGCTTAAATTAGTCTCCGTATACAATCCACGGGCAACCAAACACAAAATAAACACCCACGACACGAAGTGACCATTTGGAGAAGGAGAAAGTCGCGTAATTAATTGCAGGGGCTTGCGCCTATAGGGAAGAGCGTCCCCACAATCAAAACCCCTCAAACGAGGGGGAATCTGCTACATCGGCCGTATCCGTTTAAACCTTCGATACTTGGAGCCATAAATCAACTTAGCATCTTCGGAGAGGTGGACGGATAGCACCAAATAGCATCTGCCCCCAGATTCAGGCAAGACAGTGCGTCTTCCCGATTTCCGGCGGTAAACAAGATCTAATAGGACCAGGATTCTGCAACTGCTTCTATGGTATCATGGATAATAGGTTGGATTTACTTATTGTCTCTTCTATACACCCTTGTTGCAGTTGTCCAAATATTCTTTCCTAATTGTTGGTTCTTATTTCAGAATGGATGTAAAAACATTTTCTGCATTAACTTTTGTTCTGTTAGATGATCATCTGGAGTTGCTTCCTGTCATGCCATCTACCATTTACGAATCTTAAATTGCAGTATTTAACTGAAATATTATTCTCATGCTAAACTCTTGAATAAATAACTGTCAGATAATTCTTATTTATGCTTTAGGTAGCTCAGCCTCGAAGTATTCGCAAGTGTTTCATAGAGGAGTTGACCAAGCTTTTCTCAGATTCATCTCATAGTGCTCATCAACCTGAGCATCTGGCACACCCAAAAGCAGCTCCAAAATTAAATAGCGAGGAAGGATCAGATTCGCAACAGAAGCTTTTGGAGAAGGAGATATAATAACCACCACAGGATCACTAAAAGGAAGGCTCAACATCACCTGATTTGACGGAAGTATCATGAACTTGCAATCACTGGAAAAATATAATGGAACAATAGATGGAAATCCATTCAAAGAACAGTGCAATGCTTGACAAATGTATGATGATGCTCAATCAACCACATAAACAACTGGAATAGGATTGAGATTTAGACATTTGGATGAACTGCCCAAGAATGGACCAACATAACATTTTGGAAGAAATTGAGGATCAGAGCCCAGAAAGTCAAGATCAAGAATTTCTGCGACTAAATCAGTATTGGCTGCAGCAATATTGCATGGGAGATCAATTGAATGATGCAGAGATATGTTGTGCGCATCAACAACAACAAATTACATAGTCATGGACTACTGATAATTCAGCTGCAAATGGATGTGGAACAATTATTTGAAGGTAAACGGATGAAAAGGCAACGTCATTAGCAACAACAGCAATAATTACAGTAGCAACCACAAGAAAGAATGCAGCTGCAATGTACCAACCAGATGCAGCAGCGGCAGCAACAACAAAATTATGACAGGAATCATTCTCCAAAAACAGAGGGCAACTTCACCACGGTGATGATGATGATGTAAGTTTACCAAATTAGCTTGTAAGTATCTATAAGTAAATATCTTCCTTGTTTTGATATTTTTGAAGCGACGACAAAGATGATCCAATCTCTAATGCAGCAGGACGAACTTCGAAGGTATGCAATGTTAACCTATGAATATCTTTATATTTTGATTATTTTACAAAACCGTATTTCAAATATACTATATGTTACTAACAATGTCAGACGAGTCAAAATACTACACAACTGGAGATATTCAAGCATAAAGACATTCAATATTGATATCGACAACTCAAAAGTAACATTGGCAAAGATCGGCAAGACTCGGAAGATCTCAATGCACATTCAAAGGATATAACGGAGAAGTCGCACATCGGAGATAATCAAGACTTTTCTATTTTCCTTGAGTCTAGAATCAAAGTCGATCTTAAACGGTTAGAATCAATTTTTCTATCCCATTTCAATTAATTTCTCAAAAACCAAAAATCCGTTTCAAATTTTATTTTTCAAACCAAAGTTGTGTCTGAAATATCATATATGGACGTTCTATATGGACGTCCATCATAGATGTCCATAGCAGTTTCAAAAAATTTCAAAATTTGGTTTTTGATTTGATTTTTGAATTTCTACCGGCTATAAACGGTCAATAACTGTTCTATCTTTTTGGAGCAGTTATAATAACTGTCCAAACTGCCCGTTTTCAACTTTCTATATATAGGATTCATTTTCAACAAGTTTTTCACCGATTCATTCTTTAACGTTTATATTTTATAGTTTTTGGTGAAAACTCGGTCTCTCTCAACTCGCAAGTTTTTCGCTACCTATTTTAGAGAGAGGAGATCTTTCTAGCGCTTTAGACTTTTCTATTTCATTTAGAAATGAAAGATTTCTAAAAGTTTCGAAGAAGTGATTGTTTTCAAACTTGTCTACTCTTTTGAAAAACTTCTTCGATATGGTTTTAATTTTTTTTCTTAATCTCCAAACTACAATCTCTCATCTCCTTAAATCGAAAATTTGATTTATCTTTTTGAGATCATTAGGATTGTTAAAGTTGGTTTGTAAACATTTGTAAAATCTTACTTTGTACGACCTAGAGAAGAAAAGTCCAAAATATTTACATTGTAAAGGTTTCGAACCCGTGCCTTGAAGAAAGCTTAGGTGTTCACCACCTGCTAGTGTAAAGGTTCAAAGATCTAAGTCTGAGAAAGATCTGAGTTTCTCCACTCGCAAGGAGTCGCTGGATAGTGAAGTTGAATCATGAGCAGAAGTTCTCAGACGAGAATTAGCTACAGAGTTGGTGAACCTCGTTAACAATTCTCTGTGTTCATTTACTTTTCTGGGCTTCCGT
Organism: Agapanthus africanus; assembly: GCA_030015575.1. NCBI lineage: Eukaryota > Viridiplantae > Streptophyta > Magnoliopsida > Asparagales > Amaryllidaceae > Agapanthus > Agapanthus africanus. The sequence continues at coordinate 18,019,307 of JASDDO010000014.1, forward strand.
GTTGATAGTTTTAGTACTTTAGACTCTGATTTTAATATTCCGTTGCAAAATTTGTCAATTCCGCAAAATTATTCTGCGTTTGCCATAAAGCCTTGCTCACCCGCTCTAAGGCTGTTTTCATGCAACTTTCTCTTTTTCCAAGGTATTGAATCCAGAGAATTTAGTTGATTCCATTGGAGACCTCCTCAGTGATTGAAATAAGTGTTATACTGTTGTTCAGTTTTATCTCCTTTCTTCAAGGTGACCAACTGATCAGTTTACTTTCATCCCATGAATCAGAAAAACTTTTGGGTGAAGTACCGGTGGTTGATTTACATCTCCCCCCCACCCCCACCCCCACCCTATTAATTATATTTTCTTGGTTGTAGGATTAACTGGCATATGAAAACTAATGCTCCATCTGCCCGAAAGGTCATTTATCAAATAGCCTGACTTGTAGCAGAGATGATTCTCAAACAATTGCACAATGGGAATACTTCAAGTATGTCTCTTAATGCCTTGTTTTGACAACACATATCCCATGGAAAAAAAGTTCAGCTGCCATTTATCAGCTGGATTGATCCAATCCTGCAAAAGGGTCTGTTTGGATGTGTTTTTTATTGTTTGATCCAGAGTAAAAAGAAAAAAAACCCTTACTTTGGCCCTATCCACCGGATAGAAAAAGTTGACCCTGAGCCAAAATAAATTTCCCGAGCTCGCCACTCGCGTCTCCGTCTGCACGGCTCGGTTCCTCTCTTCTTGTTCTTCCCTTCTCTCAAAATTTCTCTGTTTTTTACCCAAAAAGAATAAATTTCTCATGGCTCCTCCTTCGTCTTTCCAGCAGCTTCATCGTCATCGTCAGTTGCGTCAGCGCCGGAAGAAGGGCTATTGGAGTGTCATCAGGCGAGACCCCGCTCTCGCCTCGTCGGAGCCCTCATCTCCTTCAAGCCCCTTTATTCCCTCATGAAGCTCGGTGCTTGGCAAGTCCTCATCAGGTACAATTCATCAAATTTATTGATTTTCTTCAAGTGATTTGGTTTAGTTTGCTGATTGATTTGGAGATTGATTGAAGCACTGCTGGGAAATCGAACATCCCATGGAGGGAGATGACGGTTCTCGAATCAAATGTGTACGAGGAGTTTGAAAGAATTCGAAACTCCGCTCTTGTGTATCCTGATTGTGAGTTGTTGAATCTCCCTTTTTCTGCAAAATCAATCCCTAATTTGCATGTTGATTAGGGTTTGTAATGATCTTGTGAAAGTTTGAGTACCTTTGAATTTTTTTGAGGGAAAAAAATGAATATCCTTATCCCAAACTATCCAAACACTCGTTCAAATGGAAAAGCCCCTATATTTTCATCCAAACGAAATGCATTAGCATTACGGGATATTCTAATCCCAAATTAAATCCTACTAATTTTAATCTCAACTATCCAATCTTTCCCTTAGTAATGAGATATTCACGGCAATGCATCTAGTTACACCACTACAAGCATGAGTATTGGGTATGGAGGGTTTGGGACGGTCAAAACCATCCTCATGAGTTGAGGATGGTTAAAATCGTCCCTAGTTTGCAAAAAATTGGTTCGGCTATCCCCAATTTGTCGGGCCCAGCATAAAAAATTTGATCACAAGACAAAAATCAAAAAAACAAATCCCCAAGTTATTAGGCAAACCTTCAATACAACTTCAATTTTACAAAAACAACAACAACAAGAAACAGTGACTTACTTGCAGAGAGACGCCTCTTGTTCAAACCAAATATTTGTTTATTTATTACTCAAACTAAACTTTTACAAACTTAGAGATTACAATAGAGAGATAGAGAGATTACAAAAAAGAAGGGTTTATTTTTCGATGATACCCCAGTGCAGAGACTCCTCCCTTTTATAGAAGTGAAGAGGGCTCTGGAGTAGGCGAGCTGTCGCCTTCATTAGCTGCCATACAGCTGTCTTCCATTATTGAGGATAGTATGCTGCGCTGTCCTTGTCTCCTGACGTCATTGCATGCGTCACCTGATACCGGTTTTATAAAAACCGTGGGCTGGTTTTATGAAAACTATGGGCTGTATTCTGAAAAAAACCTTTTACTAAAAATCGTGTGCTTGGGGTTTTGTAGTCGTTTCTTTTAGTAAAGGATAATTTTTTTCATCATTCTTTATTTCATTAGGCCCTTTCCTTTATCCTGGCCCAATGCTGAGCCCATTAAGTCCTCCCAGAGCTGTTTTTAGTTCTTCCTCTTGGTCTTGGAATTGTCCTTGAAAGCATTCTTTCATTTCTACCGATTTGGTAGTTTTCTCAGACGTAGAAGAATGTGTCTAAATTGTCAAAAGTTTGTTCAAACTGCTTCTTCATATGTTCTAAGCAGCGTTTCATAAGTTCTTCTTCAGAGATAATAGGATATTTTCTCTGAAAAGATATTTTCAACTTTTGCATAGGGTTTTTTGTTGCTAATTCTTCTCTAATCCTTTTATCTAGGATATTATTATTATTCTTAATAGTTGCTTTTATGCTAACTATTTTTTATTCTTCTTCAATTCCTGACCACCATTTTATCAGAAATTTTCTAGATAGAATAGGAATATTTTCCTTGTTAATTTCAGCAATAATAGTTCATCTAAATATAAATGGAATTTCATTCTCAATAAAATAATATAAAGTACTTTCTGCTTCTATAATGGAGATATCATCTGTGTTGTGGAATCTTGGATGTGATTCTATCCAAGGTATGAATAAATCAAAAATTGTTTTAGGTAAGACGGCTAATTCTGCCCCTATTTTTTGCCACCATTGGATAAACCAATTGGGTATACCTGATTTTATTATAATAAATCAGGAGTGTTTTTTCGCCGGGTTTTCGTAATACAATTTTTTTTAAAAGCTTGGATATAATCCCAATAATTACATTCATGTCGTTCATCTTCTAATTTGAACGATCTCGCCCTATTATGGTGTAAAGCCCATTCATGAGGATTAAAAATTCTTTTTATAATAGCTTTAGAGAAATTAATAATTTCTCCACTATCTTTCCCATTTGGGTAGTAGTGTTTGATATCGACTGAATTCGAAACTATAAGCAAAGCCTCATAAACTTGCCTAGTTTTGCCTGCTGCTGACGCAAAGGCTATAGATTCTATATATTTTTCTTTTAACGACCATGGGTCATTCATTTGAGATATATCTCTTTTCTCTAGACAAATAATTTGTTCAGAGGTATTTTTTGGAATATAACTATCATTTGCATCTTCAATTGCCCTTTTAAATGATAGTCCAGGAATATTTCATGTCGAGGATGTTTCAGCTTCACTTTGAGGGCTGTAAATACTCATATTAGAAGTATTTTTTCTTGCCATTTTAGGCGATTTTCCTTCGGATCGGGCGTATGACGCTTCTGATTTCATGTCTACTTGCATGGAATTTAGCTTTTGCATTTTAAACCAATTTGCATATGGTGAGTTAGGAATATTATTCATTCCCCTTCCTCTGCTCCTTCCTGGGCCTTGATCCTTCGAGGGAGTCTGCATCTGCAGAATCTTGCAAGAATTCCCTGGTCAAAAAATCAGGAAGACAATTATTAGTACCTTCAATATATTCAATATCAAAGTCAAATACAGCTAATTCAGCTTGCCATCTAGCAAAATATTTGTTTTGATGTTAAATTTTTAACATCTTTTTGTATCACAGATTTAGCTGCATTACAATCTATTTTTAATAGAAATTTTTGATTTAATAAATCATCCTGGAATTTATAAATACATTTTATAATAGAAAGAATTTCTTTCTTGATAGTTGAATAATTCAACTGAGCTGGATTCCATTTTCCACAAGTAAATCTTACAAGAATCTCTTTATTATTTGTAGGATCTACTTGTTTTAAAATGCCTCCATATCCTATATTTAAAGCATCTGTTTCAACAATTTTCTTCCAATTAGGATTTGCAATGTGAAGACATGGTAAGTTTTTAACTGTCTCTTTAATCTTTTGAACGGCCTAGTATGACAGTCTGTCCAAGGAGATGGATTTTTTCTTAATTTATTTTATAAAATAGCTGCATCTATAGCTAAATTTTTATAATAATCTGCTACATAATTTAAAGCTCGTAAGAATCTTTGAAGCTGTTTTGTATCTGAAATATAATCTGGAAATTTAGAAGCAAATTCAATACTTCTTTCAATCGGAATAATGGTTCCATTTTGAATGTTATGACCCAGAAATCGTATAGCTGTTTGAAATAATTTCATTTTGGGAGTAGATATAACAAATCCATTTTTTTTAATAAGATGTTTGAAAATATTTAGATGTTTAAAATGCTGATCAATATTGTCAGAATAAATAAGGATATCATCTATATATGATAGAATAAATTCAGTATAAGGGTTAAAAATTGAATTCATAATATTTTGAAATTCAGATGGCGCATTTTTTAAATCAAATGGCATAACATTCCATTCAAAATGCCCAAATGGTACTGTAAATGCAGTTTTATATTTATCAGATTCATGAATCTGAATCTGCCAATAGCCTGATTTTAAATCAAACTTTGAAAAGATTTTGGTTTTGCTTATTCTATTAAGCAGATCCCTTTTATTAGGGAGAGGATATCTTATCCACTTGAGCACTTTGTTTAAAGGCTTGTAATTAATAACAAGACGTGGTACACCCCTTTCTTGTTCAGCAGCATTGTTAACATAAAATGCTGTACAACTCTATGGAGAAGATGATTTTCTAATTAGTTTTTTGTTTATAAGACTACTAATTTTCTTTTTACATAATTCAAGATATTCTTGATTCATTTGGCAAGGTCTTGCCTTAGTAGGAATATTTTTCTCTAAAAAATCTTCTATATAAGAAAGATTAACAATGTGTTGCTTTCTTTCTCAAAATGCATTAGGAAAGTTACTACAAGTTTGAGCTATAAACTCATTTTCTATTCCTTTAATCCTAGCTTTTATTAAACTAGAGTCTAACTGTTTATTTATTTGTAAAGAAGCTATTTCTTCTTTAATGAAATTTATTTGATTTTCTTTAAGGTAAATATCTTTTACCTCATTCAATATTTTTACCATTGGATCAGTTATAAACTGAAACATAATTTCTTTACCTTTATAAAGGCTGTAAATGCCTTCTGAGTCTATTCTTTTAATAGGCATTATTTTACTAAGAAATGGTGTTCCTAGTATCACATATTGTGATATCTCCTTTACAATAATAAAAGGAGAGGGAAGACATATATCTTCATTGCAAATATTTGCATTAGACATCTTATATGGTGCAGTTAAAGTATTATTATCAGCTGTACTCAGAGTTTGAGTAGTTCTCTCACAATATTTAATTGGAATAATTCCTTCTTGTATGCAGTTTAATTCTGCACCACTATCAACAAGAGCTATAAGATTAGGTATAACTAAATCGTTATTTATTATAAGATTAATCCTAATATACCATTTTTGATTTAATACTAAATCAATGGTCTGTAAGAATTTATCTGGTATTACTTCTCTTTCCCTAGTAATTTCCTCAATAAATTCTTTTTCATAATTTGAAGATTCACCTTGTATAATAGTGTTTCTTTCAATAACAGAGATACTCTGTAAAATGTCTTTATTTTGAATTTTTAATTCTATTATTTCTGTTTTTAAGTTATTAACCTCCTTTTGTAAGGCTGCAATTGTTACAGGCTTACCTACTTTTACTTGTTGTCTTTTAAAGACTTCTAAAAGTCTATAGACGTTATCAACCACAGGAGATTTCTCCTTTTCTTCTTTAAGAAGAACTTCAATCAACTTAGATTTAAATTCTGTTTGAATGTTTTCTTCTTTAATAATTTTAAGAATGATCTTATCTTCTTTGCTTATAACATTGATACTTAAGCCATTCATTTCAACTATTGATTTTCAGTAATTTTCATTTTTGTTGATATTACAACATTTACTGGAACATTCTTTTGTGGTTTTTTCTTCATCATCTGATGAAGAAGAATCTGTTGATTCAGATTCAGAGGATTCTGAAAAATTAATCATTATTTTATATAATGATTTTCTTAACTCTTCGTCTTCTATCTCGTTAATTTTCTTTTTTGTATAACATTTGTTGGCAAAATGACCAACTTTTCCACACTTATAACAAGTGGCAAAAGAAACAGATTTTTTCTTAAATCAGTGATGTTTTTTTTCTTCTTCCTTTCTTCTTTCCCCTTATCCTTAGAAGGATAAAAAATTCTTTTGTTCCTCTTTTTATAATGAGGATGACTAGATTCTACTTTTCTCGTTTTTCTCTTTTCATTCCGCTCTTTTTGCGGATCATCCATTGCGAATTGGCTACAGAATTCTCCCAACTCGTGCTTTCCAGTTAATCTCTGGACTTTTAATTGGTTTCTTAATTTTATGTCATTACATAAAGATAAACCTTCTTTAACACAAGTGCTTATTAAGCGACCATAGGTAAATGTATTATAGGGTATAACCCCATCATACTGCATTCTAAGATTTGTCCGAACTCTTTCGGCAAAAAGATTGGGTAAGCCATCAATAAATTTGGCTTTCCAATGAGAGTTATTTGCATATTCTAATTGCATAACTATGCTGAGAAAAGTGTCTTTATACCATCTAAAATGCGTTAATGTGGGACATCTTAGATTCTGTAATAAAGTTCTTACTTTCTCAGCTTGGTTACTTACATCCCCGGTAAAATGATCGAGAATTGTAAGCATTAAGGTATATACAGCGTCAGATACAGGAGAATTGTTCTCCATTTTAGCCGCGCTAAAAATTTCTATCTTTTGTGTGGGTGATAAACAATGATCCCACCAACCTTTTAAGGTTCCTGTGAATCCACAAGAGATAAACCTTGCAACATCAGCATCGGAATTTCCTTGTTGTTTTGATACTGTTGCATACATCATCATACGATGTAAAGTATCATGGATTTGCTTATCTGCTAATCCATCAATGTTCCATTCATAAATGGCTCGTCCTGAAAATGAGTTCGTTATAACTGCTTCATTTTCTTCATACAGGACATCTAACGGAGTTGGTCTTTTGTAATAATGTTTACCCAAAATTCTTTGTGGGTATTTTATAGTATTTATTACATCATCGTTAGACATATTGATCTGATCATCTGATATTTTTTCTATATCAGAGTCTTCTCCTGATATATCAGAAGGTTCTCCTTCAAGAATGTTTATTCTAGCATTATTAAATTTTTTCTCCAGAACATTTATAATATCTGAAGATATATTTTTGTCTTTAGATAATTTATAACCCGTAATATCTAAAGCTGGTTTAATTGGTACATAATTTTTTTCATTACTTATTTTTATAGCAGGAGTTTCTATTATAACTAAAGTCTCTAATTTATTAATTAGACTTTCAAGAGTAGATTCTACTCTAGTTAGCTGTTGACCAATAACTTGTATATAAATATTAGAAAAATTGTTTTGTTTAAAAATCTTTTGAAGTTCTTTCAACATATTTTCCATTTTATCATCTATAATAGGTTTTATAAAAGTCGTTGCCTCTAGGTTAGAGGTAGATATTCCAGATAACCTTAAGGGTTCAGTTGGAGGATATATAGATCTAACCGTTTTACCGTTTATGGTAGACCATTGTTTATAATGTTCTTCCAAAACATTAATTTTTCTTTCTTGTTCATTAAGAAAGTTTTCTAGAAACCAGTCAACAAAATATCTAAGACATTGGTTTTCTTCAAGATGTCTATAATATTGATTTTTATAATAATACATTTTATCTTTTGAGAAAGTTTTTGCAAACCATTGTCTAAAAGGTTTATGTTTGTTTTTCATAAATTCCTTATTAAGGAATTTTCTCAAATTGCTATCTGGTGTTGAATCCATAAAAACTATATATGAAAACTCATCTCTGATGAGGTAGGAAAAGTTTTATGTTCCTTCTCATATATAGGGTGTAATATATTTTCTTGTGAAATATTATTCCTTTCACTTCTCTATAAGAGGAGCTAGGTGTAGAAAAAGATATTCTTATAGAAGAATTGGTACTACCTTCTATATAAGTTTTTCCCGAAATTCTAGCTATATTATTTGAGCCGAATTTAACCTCAATATTTCCATCATCAGTCTGTGTGATCTGATCGATGTCAGTATCTATAATAGGTGCAGGTGGTACTGCAAAAGTAATAACCCATAATTCAGGAAAGTCAATTTCTTCCCATTTTATAATTCTATATTTTGCCACCATTGGATAAACTAAACAAGTAGATCCTACAAATAATAAAGAGATTCTTGTAAGATTTACTTGTGGAAAATGGAATCCAGCTCAGTTGAATTATTCTACTATCAAGAAAGAAATTCTTTCTATTATAAAATTTATTTATAAATTCCTGGATGATTTATTAAATCAAAAATTTCTATTAAAAATAGATTGTAGTGCAGCTAAATCTGTGATACAAAAAGATGTTAAAAATTTAACATCAAAACAAATATTTGCTAGATGGCAAGCTGAATTAGCTGTATTTGACTTTGATATTGAATATATTAAAGGTACTAATAATTGTCTTCCTGATTTTTTGACCAGGGAATTCTTGCAAGATTCTGCAGATGCAGACTCCCTCGAGGGATCAAGGCCCAGGAAGGGGAAGGAATAATATTCCTAACAACTCCCCATATGCAAATTGGCTTAAAATGCAAAAGCCAAAATCCATGCAAGTAGACATGGAATCAGAAGCGTCATACGCCCGATTCGAAGGAAAATCGCCTAAAATGGCAAGAAAAAATACTTCTAATATGAGTATTTACAGCCCTCAAAGTGAGGCTGAAACATCCTCGACAGGAAATATTCCTGGACTATCATTTAAAAGGGCAATTGAAGATGCAAATGATAGTTATATTCCAAAAAATACCTCTGAACAAATTATGTCTAGAGAAAAGAGATATATCTCAATTGAATGACCCATGGTCATTAAAAGAAAAATATATAGAATCTATAGCCTTTGCGTCAGCAGCAGGCAAAACTCGGCAAGTTTATGAAGCTTTGCTTATAGTTTCGAATTCAGTCGAAATCAAACACTACTATCCAAATGGGAAAGATAGTGGAGAAATTATTAATTTCTCTAAAGCTATTATAAAAAGAATTTTTAGTCCTCATGAATGGGCTTTACACCTTAATAGGGCGAGATCGTTCAAATTAGGAGATGAATGTAATTATTGGGATTATATCCAAGCTTTTAAAAAAAATTGTATTACGAAAACCCGGCGAAAAAACACTCCTGGTTTATTATAATAAAACATGACGTTATAAAATCAGGTATACCCAATTGGTTTATCCAATGGTGGCAAAAAATAGGGGCAGAATTAGCTGTCTTACCTAAAACAATTTTTGATTTATTCATACCTTGGATAGAATCACATCCAAGATTCCACAACACAGATGATATCTCCATTATAGAATGAGAAAGTACTTTATATTATTTTATTGAGAATGAAATTCCATTTATATTTAGATGGACTATTATTGCTGAAATTAACAAGGAAAATATTCCTATTCTATCTAGAAAATTTCTGATAAAATGGTGGTCAGGAATTGAAGAAGAATCAAAAATAGTTAGCATAAAAGCAATTATTAAGAATAATAATAATATCCTAGATAAAAGGATTAATGAAGAATTAGCAACAGAAAATCCTATGCAAAAGTTGAAAACATCTTTTCAGAGAAAATATCCTAACATCTCTGAAGAAGAACTTATGAAACGCTGCTTAGAACATATGAAGAAGCAGTTTGAATAAACTTTTGACAATTCAGACACAAATTCTTCTACGTCTGAGAAAACTACCAAATCGGTAGAAATGAAAGAATGCTTTCAAGGACAACCCCAAGACCCAGAGGAAGAACTAAAAACTGCAGATCAGTTTTGGGAGGACTTAATGGGCTCAGCGTTGGGCCAGGATAAAGGAAAGGGCCTAATGAAATAAAGAATGATGAAAAAAATTATCCTTTACTAAAAGAAACGACTGCAAAACCCCAAGCACACGATTTTTAGTAAAAGGTTTTTTTTCAGAATACAGTCCATAGTTTTCATAAAACCAGCCCACGATTTTTATAAAACCGGTATCAGGTGACGCATGCAATGACGTCAGGAGACAAGGACAGCGCAGCGCACTATCCTCAATAATGGAAGACAGCTGTATGACAGCTAATGAAGGCGACAGCTCGCCTACTCCAGAGCCCTCTTCACTTCTATAAAAGGGAGGAGTCTCTGCACTGGGGGATCATCGAAAAATAAACGCTTCTCTTTTGTAATCTCTCTATCTCTCTATTGTAATCTCTAAGTTTGTAAAAGTTTAGTTTGAGTAATAAATATTTGGTTTGAACAAGAGGCGTCTCTCTGCAAGTAAGTCACTGTTTCTTGTTGTTTTTGTTATTATTTTTTTTGTAAAATTGAAGCTGTATTGAAGGTTTAAATTGGTATCAGAGCCATGATTGGCTGAATATTTTCTTCTTCAAGATGGAGATCCATTAACATACAAGATAAGATGTTGTTTTAAACCAAGCAATCAGGTATGATTCTTTTCTGATCTACTTTAGAAATATTTTTCTGTATAATTAATTATGGAACGACATCCAAGTCGTGTAGGGGATCTTGTATTAAGCCAGAGATTGGCGTGTTGGAAGCCCATAAATCGTTGACAGTCGTGTAATTGAAAATACAGTTAGATATCTTTAAAGTAAAAACCAGAAAAAGAATATACAGAATTGCATGTAATAGAAGAACATCTTATCTTACTAAGTTAATGGTATCGAAATCTTGAAAAAGAAACTTTATATGTCTACACCATCTTCATCCACTGCAATATCTACTAAGATTGCTCGTAATAAGAGCAAACGTATCAAAAACTCAAATTTACTTGAGTATCCCTCAGATGAGGAACAACTGAACAAATGGACCATTCCAAATGTCCCAGCAAAAGAAATTTATAATATAAGGATGTTTGATCTATCGTCCAGACGTTCCATCAAAAGTATGGAAAAAACTATCTCTGTAGATAGCACAGAACAAACAATTCAACTCCTTTCAGAAAAGGATGTTTATAGATTTGAAAAACAATATAAATACCTTCATATTGGTTTAATTCAAGTAGCTTTTAAACCTCTTACTCTTCAAGGCTTAAATGCTTCTATATTGACATCTTTAAGAGATGCTAGATGCCTAGACTGGATCCTTCCCTGATGGGAATTATGCAAACAAGTCTTTGTCATGGGCCAGTTTATTTTGATGTTTACCCCAATTTAACTTTATCTTTGACTGACCCAAATATACTTGAGGCAGTAATTTTAAATCGTAAAACACATGGTTATAATTTCATGAAAGGATCTGAAACTATATCAATAGTTTATAGAATCCACTATAAAGTTTTAACAACTATGGCACCCAAGGTAAAAGCTAAGACTGAAAATGGTAAAACCACAGTCATTGAAACAAATCTTTTATCCTCTGGTGTTGCTACAAATAGAATTATAAAATGGGATGAAATTGACTTTCCTGAATCATTGGTTATTACTTCTGCAGTACCACCTGCACCTATTATAGATACTGACATCGATCAGATCATACAGACTGATGATGGAAATATTGAGGTTAAATTCGGCTCAAATAATATAGCTAGAATTTCGGGAAAATCTTATATAGAAGGTAGTACCAATTCTTCTATAAGAATATCTTTTTCTAGACATAGCTCCTCTTATAGAGAAGTGAAAGGAATAATATTTCACAAGAAAATATATTACACCCTATATATGAGAAGGAACATAAAACTTCTCCTACCTCATCAGAGATGAGTTTTCATATATAGTTTTTATGGATTCAACACCAGATAGCAATTTGAGAAAATTCCTTAATAAGGAATTTATGAAAAACAAACATAAACCTTTTAGACAATGGTTTGCAAAAACTTTCTCAAAAGATAAAATGTATTATTATAAAAATCAATATTATAGACATCTTGAAGAAAACCAATGTTTTAGATATTTTGTTGACTGGTTTCTAGAAAACTTTCTTAATGAACAAGAAAGAAAAATTAATGTTTTGGAAGAACATTATAAACAATGGTCTACCATAAGCGGTAAAACGGTTAGATCTATATATCCTCCAACTGAACCCTTAAGGTTATCTGGAATATCTATCTCTAACCTAGAGGCAACGACTTTTATAAAACCTATTATAGATGATAAAATGGAAAATATGTTGAAAGAACTTCAAAAGGTTTTTAAACAAGACAATTTTTCTAATATTTATATACAAGTTATTGGTCAACAGCTAACTAGAGTAGAATCTACTCTTGAAAGTCTAATTAATAAATTAGAGACTTTAGTTATAATAGAAACTCCTGCTATAAAAATAAGTAATGAAAAAAATTATGTACCAATTAAACCAGCTTTAGATATTACGGGTTATAAATTATCTAAAGACAAAAATATATCTTCAGATATTATAAATGTTCTGGAGAAAAAATTTAATAATGCTAGAATAAACATTCTTGAAGGAGAACCTTCTGATATATCAGGAGAAGACTCTGATATAGAAAAAATATCAGATGATCAGATCAATATGTCTAACGATGATGTAATAAATACTATAAAATACCCACAAAGAACTTTGGATAAACATTATTACAAAAGACCAACTCCGTTAGATGTTCTGTATGAAGAAAATGAAGCAGTTATAACGAACTCATTTTCAGGACGAGCCATTTATGAATGGAACATTGATGGATTAGCGGATAAGCAAATCCATGATACTTTACATCGTATGATGATGTATGCAACAGTATCAAAACAGCAAGGAAATTCCGATGCTGATGTTGCAAGGTTTTCTCTTGTGGATTCACAGGAACCTTAAAAGGTTGGTGGGATCATTGTTTATCACCCACACAAAAGATAGAAATTTTTAGCGCGGCTAAAATGGAGAACAATTCTCTTGTATCTGACGCTGTATATACCTTAATGCTTACAATTCTCGATCATTTTACCGGGGATGTAAGTAACCAAGCTGAGAAAGTAAGAACTTTATTACAGAATCTAAGATATCCCACATTAACGCATTTTAGATGGTATAAAGACACTTTTCTCAGCAGAGTTATGCAATTAGAATATGCAAATAACTCTCATTGGAAAGCCAAATTTATTGATGGCTTACCCAATCTTTTTGCCGAAAGAGTTCGGACAAATCTTAGAATGCAGTATGATGGGGTTATACCCTATAATACATTTACCTATGGTCGCTTAATAAGCACTTGTGTTAAAGAAGGTTTATCTTTATGTAATGACATAAAGTTAAGAAACCAATTAAAAGACCAGAGATTAACTGGAAAGCATGAGTTGGGAGAATTCTGTAGCCAATTCGCAATGGATGATCCGCAAAAAGAGCGGAATGAAAAGAGAAAAACGAGAAAAGTAGAATCTAGTCATCCTCATTATAAAAAGAGGAACAAAAGAAAATTTTATGCTTCTAAGGATAAGGGGGAAGAAGAAAGGAAGAAGAAAAAACATCATAGATTTAAGAAAAAAACTGTTTCTTCTGCCACTTATAAGTGTGGAAAAGTTAGTCATTTTGCCAACAAATGTTATACAAAAAAGAAAATTAACGAGATAGAAGACGAAGAGTTAAGAAAATCATTATATAAAATAATGATTAATTCTTCAGAATCCTCTGAATCTGAATCAACAGATTCTTCTTCATCAGATGATGAAGAAAAAACCACAAAAGAATGTTCCAGTAAATGTTGTAATATCAACAAAAATGAAAATTACTGGAAATCAATAGTTGAAATGAATGGCTTAAGTATCAATGTTATAAGCAAAGAAGATAAGAAGATCATTCTTAAAATTATTGAAGAAGAAAACATTCAAACAGAACTTAAATCTAAGTTGATTGAAGTTCTTCTTAAAGAAGAAAATGAGAAATCTCATGTGGTTGATAACGTCTATAGACTTTCAGAAGTCTTTAAAAGACAACAAGTAAAAGTAGGTAAGCCTGTAACAATTGCAGCCTTACAAAAGGAGGTTAATAACTTAAAAACAGAAATAATAGAATTAAAAATTTAAAATAAAGACATTTTACAGAGAATCTCTGTTTTTGAAAGAAACACTATTATACAAGGTGAATCTTCAAATTATGAAAAAGAATTTATTGAGAAAATTACTAGGGAAAGAGAAGTAATACCAGATAAATTCTTACAGACCATTGATTTAGTATTAAATCAAAAATGGTATATTAGGATTAATCTTATAATAAATAACGATTTAGTTATATCTAATCTTATAGCTCTTGTTGATAGTGGTGCAGATTTAAACTGCATAAAAGTAGGAATTATTCCAATTAAATATTGTGAGAGAACTACTCAAACTCTGAGTACAGCTGATAATAGTACTTTAACTACACCATATAAGGTGTCTAATGCAAATATTTGCAATGAAGATATATGTCTTCCCTCTCCTTTTATTATTGTAAAGGAGATATCACAACATGTGATACTAGGAACACCATTTCTTAGTAAAATAATGCCTATTAAAAGAATAGACTCGCAAGGCATTTACAGCCTTTATAAAGGTAAAGAAATTATGTTTCAGTTTATAACTGATCCATTGGTAAAAATATTGAATGAGGTAAAAGATATTTACCTTAAAGAAAATCAAATAAATTTCATTAAAGAAGAAATAGCTTCTTTACAAATAAATAAACAGTTGGACTCTAGTTTAATAAAAGTTAGGATTAAAGGAATAGAAAATGAGTTTATAGCTCAAACTTGTAGTAACTTTCCTAATGCATTTTGGGAAAATAAGCAACACATTGTTAATCTTCCTTATATAGAAGATTATTTAGAGGAAAATATTCCTACTAAGGCAAGACCTTGCCAAATGAATCAAGAATATCTTGAATTATGTAAAAAGGAAATTAGTAGTCTTATAAACAAAAACCTAATTAGAAAATCATCTTCTCCATGGAGTTGTACAGCAATTTATGTCAACAATGCTGCTGAACAAGAAAGGGGTGTACCACGTCTTGTTATTAATTACAAGCCTTTAAACAAAGTGCTCAAGTGGATAAGATATCATCTCCCTAATAAAAGGGTTCTGCTTAATAGAATAAGTAAAGCCAAAATCTTTTCAAAGTTTGATTTAAAATCAGGCTATTGGCAGATTCAGATTCATGAATCTGATAAATATAAAACTGCATTTACAGTACCTTTTGGGATTTTGAATGGAATGTTATGCCATTTGGTTCCCGAGACCCCCCTTTCTCTCTCGCGTGTCATCGAGACCCCATCCCCAAACCGCAACCCTAATTCCCCCCACCCCTCTTCATCTGCGGTGGTGGTGGCGGGCTTTTAAATTCAAGCTATTTTCAACATGAATCAAGAATGGGGTGCACTAAATTAGTATTTTTTGTTGTTAGTATTCTAATTCTTTTTTTAATAAAAAAAAACCCTAAATATATTTGTTAGGGTTTTTGTGGTTATGTTTGTAAAGTTTATTACTTTGCATGCTTAGAATAGTTATCATTTGCAGGATTTTGGTTTGAACTTGTGAAATACCAAAATTTAGGATTATGGATATGCTTCGGTAATTGATAACCCTAATGGTTGGAGTTTAAGATTTTGGTTTACGAAATTAGTTTTGTATGCAACACATGGAAATAATTGTGGAAAGAAACGAAATTTTAATATAAAACCAAAACAAAAACAAAACCGAATCAACCATCTTGTTTGATTCCTAAAATTCATTTTCCTATGAACCCAAAATCTGAACAAATCCAGCTAGAAAATTCTAATTTCTACAAAATTCATAATTTCTAAATTTATATACAATACAATTCAAGAAGGAAATAAACCATCATTAGAAATTAAACAGGCCATGCAAAACAATTCTCCAATCCAGCTCAAATCACTCAATGAAAAAGTACCTAAACTGTAAGCTTAATTCTCGATGCACACAACAATAATAAAACAACTTTACTTGAATATTTTCAAGAGTTGAAGAGCAAAAGTAAGCGCATCTTTAACTGGGAAGTAATAAAGTGACGATCACAATAGTTTGGAAACTATTTTGATAACCAAATATGCCTTAGTTACAATTTTTTTGTGTTTAGCAACTAAAATCCATGAGCTACGGTTTCGATAACCGAAACCTTTTTCCCAAGTAGGGCCTAACAAGTTTCACGGGCAGATGTGTATATTCAAGAGTAGAGCATCCAATGAATTATATTGATAAGATATAGTAGAGCTAGGGCTAAACCTAGATTTAGATACAATATATAAATAGATAGATAGATAAATAAATAAAAGATAGATTTCAAAAGTAAACTCACAGCGGGATGAACAATGAGAAAAAGGAGAACCAATAGCATGGACACCATGATGAGGAAGCGGATCCTGAGGAGTAGCATTCAACACCTAGATTTCATAAGGTTTTGTAAAGACGAGTAAAAAGACCAAATTATTAGAAATTTAAAGCAATTTTACATTACCTTCAACAAGTTAATCAATACAACTCTACTAATTAAATGCTAAAGGTTGGGGTCTCAATTTTTCTAATTTGATTAGATGACATTTCTTTTTTAGAAAAAAGAAAAGAAAAATAAAAAAATTCACTGAAACTGAATGCTCTCGGATAGTTTTGATCACATCAAATTCTCATTATCGAAAAACTGAAATCAACAATTTTATAAATATGAAAACCGTGCATGTTCATGCAACCAATTTTTTTTATATTTCATTACTGAACTCCTCAAAACCCATTTTTCTCTTTTCAAAACAAAACATGTGCATCGAGCAGAATGAATAAATTAAAATTATAAATGACGACGACGGGAAAGGGCTTCACAAAGGATAAAGGCATTCAAATCAATCAACAATTTTCGTGTTCCATCATATCATTTGTAACTAAAAAAAGAAATAGTTAATCATACTAATCAATTTTCATTTATTCCGAATAGTTAGTTAAAATAAAACAAGCTAACAATCACTCGACATATGTAATTTTAAGAATAAATAAATAAATAGTAAAAACAACACTGTAAGCATTTAAATCGGCATGATGTTTGATCATGATCATACCCATTATAACCAGCTTGAAAACCGCACAACAGTAGAAAATTCATACAGAGGATCTAATATTACATAAGAGAAGAAATATTCCAAGTTTTAAATGAGCTTTGTGTCAGTAGAATAATAGATAAAAAAGTAAACTGTTAATAGGATGAGCTAATGGTAATGGGGCGCAACAACAGCATATAAACCATGATCGAGAACGACCAGAACCTGGGCAAGGGCAGCAACGACCTACATTTCATAAGGTTCTAGAATCAGTTTCGTAAGAGTAAATTAAAACAATTCTTATACCTTCAACAAGTTATTCAACACAATTTGTTTGTGAAAATAATCAAAAGAAAATAATTTAATGGCTCAATCATAAAATGAGTTTACATGCAAATATATATAGGGCCATAGTCATCTCTCATATCTTAACCAATCTGACAACTTATAACTAATATCTAACAATCCATAATTAATATCTAAACTAATTATATTCATAACACTCTTCCGCAAGCTGGAGCGTAGATGTCAGTTATGCCCAGCTTGGATAGAAGACGAGTGAAAACCGGTCGAGAAAGAGGTTTTGTTAGAATATCTGCTAGTTAGGTCGAAGAGTAAACATGTTGGAATGCAACCATTTTATCTGTCACATTATCACGAATAAAGTGGCAATCTATTTCGATATGCTTGGTCCGCTCATGAAAAACTAGATTCTCAACAATGTGGATCGCAGCCTTGTTACCACAGAAGAGTGTAGTCGGAAGAGAAGAAGGAACCCTAAGATCTGTCAGAAGGGAAGTAAGACATACCAACTCAGCAATTATATGTGTCATAGATCTATACTCAGCCTCGGCAGAAGAACGAGCCCAATACATTTTGCTTCTTCTCCACGTAATCAAGTTTCCTCCCAAGAATACACAATAACCACTAGTGGAACGACGATCATCAATAGATCCAGCAAAGTCGGCATCCGCAAAGGCCATAAGTGACAACGTAGATGATGGTTTGTAGAGAAGACCTTATACTGGAAAACCTTTTATGTATCTGAGAATATGCTCAACTGCCTTAAGGTGGGAGGTCAAAGGATTCTGCATATACTAACTTACTGTGCTAACGGCAAAGGCAATGTCAGGCCGAGCGACAATGAGGTAAATAAGCTTCCCAACTAGACGCCAATATCGTCCTGGGTCAGGTAGTGGAGGATTCGAGCAAGAACTTAATCGAGATAGCTTGACCGAGAAATCCATATGGATGCTTACTGGTTTACATCCCAGAAATCATGTCTCAGATAGAAGTTCAAGTGCATACTTGCGTTGAGAGAGTTGTAATCACCTGATTTCCGGAATACTTCAATTCCAAGGAAATATCTAAGTGGCACAGGGTCCTTGGTATGGAAGTGTGAAGCCAAATGTTCTTTCACTTTGAAGATACCGGCAGAATCATCTCCAGTGATGATAATATCATCAAATATACATCAATACAATTACCATGTTTTAAGGACGATTGTGTAAAAAGAGACGTATCGGCGCGACTGCGTTTGAAACCCAATCTGTCGTAAAATCATGCCAAACTTTTCAAATCAAGCACGCGGTGACTGTTTCAGCTCATATAACGATTTGTGTAGAAGACAAACCCTATACTCCCCCGGCCGCTCAAGGCCAGGAGATTGCTGCATATAAATAGTCTCCAAGAAATCACCATTAAGAAATGCATTCTTCATATCAAGCTGATGAAGTGGCTATGCCTTAGAAATAGCCAAGGATATAAGAACACGAACCGATGTTAATTTGGCAACTGGCGAAAAGGTTTCGACATAATCCAAACCATATTGCCGAGTAAATCCTTTGGCCACTAATCGGGCTTTAAGACGGTCAGTCGTCCTATCTGGATTTTGCTTGACAGTAAAAACCCATCTACAGCCAACAACATTTTTATCCGAAGTCGGAGGTATCAATTTCCAAGTCTGATTAGAGCGTAGTACAGCAATCTCCTCTAACATACCTTCATGCCAACCTAGGTGTTGAAGTGCTTTCTGAACAGAGGAAGGAAGAGTGATGGTAGACAAGAAAGAAACAAACTAACAAGCAGATGATACCAGTTTATGATATGAAACAAAATTAGAAATCGGATGAGCAGTGGTACAAGAATGCTTACCCTTGCATATGACAATAAGAAGAGAACGAATTTTTTCGGAAGGCAGTGGTGTTGGAGAATCAGGAACAATGAACTGGATTGGAGTACCTACAGAAGAATCGTTGGAAGAATTATTGGTAGGAGCTGGCGGGACAACTTTCTTACGACGATGGTACACCTGTAGATAAGGGACTACATATTGACCATTAGGGAGCACGAGTGGAATAGATGAATCAAGGTCTGAGGAAGGCAAGTGTGGAACAGGAATAGGAGAAGTGGGGTCCTTGGAAAATAAGCTTGATATTCTAAGAAGATCACATCATATGAAATACAAACTTTGGATGTTGCAGGGTCAAAGCATACTCTTTTTGGGATCGAAAGTAACCTACAAATATTATATGGGTAGCTCTAGGATCAAGTTTGTTAATATGAGGATCTAGAACATGCGGATAGTATAGGCAACCAAACACTTTAGGAGAACAGGAAAATGGTTACCATGTGGAAACAAAATAGAGAAAGCCGATTGGTTGCCTAGAACCGGAGAATGCATGTGATTGATATAAAAACATGCTGCTGTGACTGTAAAATTCCACAATTGTTTAGGGACATGCATAAGCAAATGTCGGTTCATTCGTTCAGCAATTTCATTTTGCTGAGAAATATAAGAATATGAAGTTTGATGCAATATATCCTTGGTCTGACAAAATGCAATTAAATCCTTACTAATATATTTCTTAGCGTTATCGAAACCAAGAACCTTTACCGGAACACCAAATTGATTAGTAATATCAGCTACGAAGATTTTAAAGGTAGACAAAAGTTCGGACCTATGATGTAAAAGATACAACCAAGTCATACGTGAATGATTATCGATAAAAGTTACAAAATATATATAACCAAACACACTAAGAATTTTAAAGGGATCCTAAATATCAAAGTGAACCAATGCAAAGGGTAAATCTTGTCGTTTATTAACTGGAGAAAAAAGAGCGATGGTGTTTACCAAGAAAAGGCAGCATGTTATGTAAAGAAGAAAGAGGGGGATGAACAAGTCGTCGATGCCACCGGACAGTAGAAACAACTGCAGATATACTGGGAAGGTGATCAACGTAGTACGGTCCATTCTGTTCATGTCCCCGTCAATCCGCTGTCTCGTCAGAAGATCCTGTATCACAAAATGAGATGGCTAAAAAGTTGCGGAGCAATTAGAATCATTTGTAAGCTGACGAATAGAAAACAGGTTTTGTTTTAAAGATGGTACAATTAAAGCATTTTTAGTTGTAAAGATGAAGTGAGTGAGAAATCGGCAGAGCCAGAAACATGTGTGGAATTACCATCAGCCATGAAAATAAACTTGTGAGGACTAGAAGCAAGATCAGACGGTCCATCAGGAGACATGTGATTTGAGGCACCGAAATCGGCGGCCCACAAATGAGAATGAGAAAGGAACGAAATACCTGATAGAGTGGAAAAGTTGGCAGGATCTACCGAAGAGAGAAGATGACGCAACTGGCCCCACTCAGTACTGGATAAAGGTAAATCGCCGACAGAGGAGGAAGATTGGGCAGTATCAATTGGGATGGATGTCGGCGAGTTGTAGTTGTATCATCAGGATAGCCATGCTTCTCCCAACACCAGCCTACGCGATGATTAGTGCCGCCGCAATAAGCACAATAAAAACCGGCACGGCCACAGAAACCACGACCACGAGCAGTAATAGAGGGACGACCACATGACGGCTTACGACCACCAAAATCATAATCCATAATGAATGGCGTAAAAGACGATCACGAGAAAAAGTATCCAGCACACAAGCTGGAAGTCGGAGCAATACGATCTAGCAGATCATCTTCAATCGGAGTTTCGAGAGTGCTGCGGTGGCTATGGAGGAGGAGGTATCATTGAAGGAGCCGGCGTGTCACGCCCCGCTTCCCGAAATACGGAAGACGGAGAGCAACGAATGCCAGCCATGCTACCTACGGTAAGGAAAAATCCTTCCATAGTCACATAAGGCTGTCTAGCTTAACCTGTCAAAATAAAATCCAAAACCAAAAGGGATAATACTGATAATCATGCTGCAACGAAAACGACAAAGAATACTAAAAAAATGGGTCCACTAGATTATTGATGCAAATAAATACCCAATACAAAAGATTCGAAATAAGAATAAGATCCGAAAGGAGATACATAAGTCCTAATGTCCCACAAGGACGCACATGCTAAATACTAGTAAAAAAGGAAATAAACCTACGGGTTACTGATCTGCGGCTAAGTCCTGATAGTCGCTGCGATCCTGCTCAGCCTGAAAATCTGTCTCTGAACCTGAGATGGCAAATCTCAGGGATGTCAGAACATACCAGCAAGTACTCAACGTATAAAATGTATGTGTGGTATGATAACATGAATATATGAATGTAGTAAAGCTCGTGTGTGCAAGTAAAAACAGATGTAAATATATATGAATTAAAACTATAAAACGTGTATGTAAACAGGTCAGATCACATCCTACTGGTCACTAAAAGATAAACTATCCTATCGTGAGTTCGAATGTGTGCGTCAACCTCTGCAGGAGTATTCCTAACCCAAGAGTAGTGCCCCAGGGGCTAGGAAACACGGGCCCAACCGTGGAATGAACAAGCGACCGATATAGCCCGGTACGAGCTGTAACATACGACCGATATAGCCCGGTACGAGCTGTAATAACATGCGATCGATATAGCCCGGTACCAGCTGTAATAACATGCGATCGATATAGCCCGGTACGAGCTGCCCGCATGGGACTCCTGAGATCCTGTTGTACGAACGCACACTCAAACTACCGCAACACCCGTGTATTTATAGCTATCATGGTAATGACTAGCACTAATTAAGAATGCTGAAAAGACTGGAACTTGTGATATGGCAATTGTATAGAAATGAAACTGGTAAATAGTAGTATGTCATGTCATGTAGTTCAGCATCTTAGTCAGCGATCTCGTTCATAAGGACTAGAGTATTGAACAGTCATGACTTGTCAAATGTAATTGTTATCTGGTAATAGTAACTGCATGAAGGCGATGTACAAGCTGGTATGAGTCATAATTGTTATCTTTACCGTTAACTTTAATATGGATATACTAATCACAATCTGTCTAGAAATATATATAAATGTGAGACGGGTTAACAACTTTCGAACTTTATTTGTAGTTAAAATAGATCTCATTTTAAAACCACACTTGCTAATTTTTCTTACTTACCGCATAAAAGTTTACCTATATATATCTTGTACGATATAACGAAAAATAGGTACTAACACATTTCTCTTTTATTCTAACAGGAATGCCGATGTACATCGACCAAAAGTAAAGTAAAAATACTTGTCTGATCGGATCTCACGACGGGGTGCGTACGCTGTGTCCGACGTCGGGTAAACGTCGCGATGCACACACGTGCGTACAGAGCAGGACCAAGCTATGCAAGAACGTGACACGCTGGTTGAAGACGTCTACTGGATTGCCCGGATCGTCGGCGATAAGAACGGCTCCGGCGATCACCGGGAAACCAAGAATCAAGAAAGCAAAGAGAAGAAAGAAGAGGAAGAAAGAAGAAGAGGGCTGGGGTTCTCAAGTGTTCTGGGTTTTGGGGTTCCGCCATTTTGAAACGAGATTTTCATTAGGGTAGTGTATCGAACACTCTTGCATTATATACATGTCACGATTGGAATATCAATTTTAACTAATTAATTAAAATGTGATTCAATCACTATAAGTTCTACACGATACTAGAAAAGGAATATTAAACCCGAATATGTCCTACTCAGTATGATTAAATAACGATGGTCATACATTAGAATGTAACGATAGTGTAAATATAATACCAGTATAACTACAATTTGACAACTAATACTTTATAGCATGTAAAGCAAGTGAGGGGTTCACTTGCCTTGGTCGCTTGATATAGGAGCGACACTACGTGCGGGATCCGTTTCGTCACACGAGACGATGTGATGCATGACACGTGTGCGACGTAGGCGCAATGCGCGGTGACTCGGTACTGGATGCAGTGGCAACGCGGGCGTGATACGGTAGTGGACGTGGTGATGACGCGGGCGCTACACGGTATCGGGCACGGTCTTGACTCGGGACGTGATGCGGGAGCGGCACGGCGCGTGCACTGGATTGGGCACGGGGATTGATACGGCGTGGCATGACTACGTATGGCGCGATCACGACCTGATTGGCTACGGCTAAACTTGGCCTCGGCTTTGTTGTAGGTGTGTTGGGGCAATGAGGAGGAGTTTTGTCGATGGCAATCCAGGGGAAATGTCAGGACGATGACGATGGTGGTTGGGCGCGGAGCTCAGGCAGTGGCTCCGCGATGGCTAGGAGATGAGGTCTCGCCGGCGGTGGAGGTAGCCGCGGTTTTAATGAATAAATAGTTACGGAAAATTTCGGCAGCATCTCCTCTGTATTTTCTAAACTCCCAAATTGAGATACAATAAAAATACTGAAAATGAGCATATAATATAGTGTGGACACCCACGAACGATAAAATACTAATAGCCGCACAATCGGGCACTAAAATATCATAAAGCTACACAGCCGGGCAAATACAATAAATCAAACCCACACTCAATATATAATTTAAGGCGGTAAAAGACGACTACAACGATTTCAAGCGATATGAATGAGTTAATACTAAAACGAGTGGCAATAATTCATGATGTGTACAATATATTCTGTGGTAGTTAATTATAATTAAATATTAATTATAGAATGATGATAAAAGATAATAAAGCATAACCATTTGTAGAATTTAAGCATACTTTTTTTTGTTATGTGAGAAACCATTATTTTATGGTAGTACTTTTGCACAATGTTAGTGTTCTTTGAATGCACGGTAGTTTCAATTTTCATTGGATAATTCTTTATATATAATGTAAATATAATCAAGAAGAAATCAAATTGAGCCAAGCCCTCGGACTTAGGCAAGCAAGTGGTAGACACTTGCCTCGGGGTTCCACGGGTGCACGGCTCGCAACGAGATCGTGAGAAAACGATGGAAAGCTCGTTGAGCCAATTCACCAAACACTTGGCGCGCATCGTCGATACGTCGTTGAATCAGAGCGGCGTGGTGGAGAAACGTTCGTGGAGCTCGCACGAACTCGCTCCCGGTCTTAGAGCCACGGTTCTCTGCTCGGAACAGCATCCAATGGCTGTCGAAGTAGAGGATTTGGTTGGGGCAAAACGTCGAACATGTGGCGGATTTGGTTCCGAGGGATGAAGCAGTGCAGCGAGAGGTGTTGTCGGCGAGTGTGCACGGCCAAGGGGTGGAGCCAGACATGGAAGAGAAGGGGGCTCGACACCGGTGAGGTGACGACGGCACGGGCTCGAGTGTGCAGAGATGGGGAGCTCGGCTAAGATGTGAGTGGAGTTTGGGTGAGAAGGTAGAGGTGATGGCAGTGGTGGAAAGGAAAGTGGTGGTGGGGTCGACGGTGGTTCGGGATGTCATCGGCGAAGGGCTCCGGTGGTGCTGCAACAAGGTTGTAGATGATGGTGGCAATGGGTGTTGGTGGCATCCTCGAAGTGGTGGTGAGTTCTGGAGTTGGGTGAGAAGAAGGGGAGCTCAGTTAGGTGTCGTGATGAAGACGGTGGGTGTGCGTGGTGAAGGTGAAGGCGACGAGGGGAGGTGGGGTAAAGGGGATCTCGGGGCAGGCGAGTGGGTTGGGCTGGGGTAGCGGGTTGGGAAAAAGGAATTAGGAAATATTTAATTAGGTAAAAGTTTAGTAAATTAATATTAGAAAAATATAGAAAATTATTTATAGGAATTATATTTAGAAAAATATAGATAGTTTTGTATGAAAATTTGGGGAAGAATATCTGGAAATTATTTACAAAAATACGGTCATGACATAATCGGGACTGAGTATTACACTATGACTCTATTCTTTTCACCTACCCACTTAGTTTCTTGCAAACACATAATACCAACTCTCCTCCTAATCATCACCTCCACTAATTCTATTAGTCTACATGTAAGGGAACCTATGTTCCAAAAATCTAGACGGATCCTATCCTGTAAAAGGCATTTGCATAGAAAATTTTAAGATGAAACTATATAAGGTTCCATATCTTGCAATTTTGAAATTTTGATGTATGAGGTAAGGGAAGATATTGTCAGTGATTCAAAAACAATAATTTCAGTAATAAGTTACTGAATTTGATGTACAGGGGCAATCTCTGAAATACACTTTGATTGCAAACAAAAATCAGTCCATGGGTTACTGCATCAATTACAGATTCTGCTCAAACTTAGAACACATCTTAGTTTAAATGTAGGAAAAACCGTTTCCGATCCCAGTTTTGATAAGCGACTTATTTTTAAAACCACATATTTTCTGAACTGTTAAAAAATCCGAATTTACTGTTTCAAGCCCAAACATATTCTAATAGAGATATTGTTTCAGAAGTACCAGTTTTACCATTTCTTATGCATTCCAACTTTAATCACTTAATTTATTCTACCATGACACAATTTATATAATCATAACACTATTCGATCAAACCATGCTTCATGAGATCACAAAAGTGACTGCAGAATTTCTCGAATCTTAGTCCTTGTAACTCTACTACTTTTGTATGCTATGTTAGCATGTAAGCATGTTTCATACAGTATGAGAAAGCTGAAGCATAAGTATTTTCTCTCTTTTTTGATGATATGTTGTCTTGGGTGTTTCTTGCATTTAGGCTCTTCGTATTTCTTCTTTAAAGAATCGACTCTATAAGTAAACCAAGAAACACCCCGAAAAATACTAGCAATCTTGTTTTCTTGAGTATCTAAACATAGAAAGTCATGAGCATGATTTGTCGGAACAGCTGAAACAGTATAAGAAGCAGCTGCTGCGACAAGTACATGAATATGCACAACAATGATGGACAAACAAGCGGCGGAAAATTGTGCAACATAGTACCGATTATACGAGTGCTACTACGTGATTCTGCATGATTTTGATGTCGGTTGCAGACTCGGCTGCGCAAATATCATGTATATGATGTAATTAATGGGAAAATATTGTGTCCAGGCAAAGGTGATTGCATGCTGTAAATACTAAGGAGGCTAATACATAGAAGGAACAATTAGTTGATTTCTCTTGATGAATTTGGAAGGCTTTGTAGAAATTCCAATGTTTATGCATGCAAACTCTACATTAAAATATAATCAGTGTATATTCTGCTCCATCTGCTGAAATCAAATCGGTATTGTGCTGGATCTGAAAACGTCTCTCTTGTTAAAAAGTTGTGGTGAAGGTCGAGGAAATGTTTAACGTGTTGTTGCAGCTTGAGTCTTTTGTTTTATTAACTGGATGTTGGCACGGCATTTTTCCCCCCTAATCTTTTGTTTAAAAAGCGCGCTCGACTTGATTTAGATTGGGATGATGCGATACCATCTTAATGTCCGTGGTTAATATGTCGGTTGTAGATTTAACTGGGAGAATGCTATTGTGAAGGAGGAGATGCATCTTTTGAAAGCTGTAAATTAGGTGGTTGTTGATATAAAAGGATTCTTTGATTTATCTGCTTGAAATTGAAATAACTTTGTAGTCTTCCTATTCCAAACTAGCACTCAATTTTTCTCCAACAGTAAAAAAAATGACTTTTTGTTTCGATTCGGAGAAGCGAAATAAATGACAAAATAATACATATAACGCATCATCCTATAAAAAAGAGAAGAAAACTCAGAAACAAGAAAAAGGACCCGGTTCAATCGCTATTGTCATGATTCTTGCACAGTGCTTGAAGTCCATCCATAACATTAACTGGACTCGGCTTCAACACAAACTTTGGCTTCATTGTCGACTTGAGAGAGACGAAAGTATAATATATTTCTGAGGTGAGTTACGGCTCAACTTTTCATCAAATGAATAAAAGGAGAGAGATGAAAGAGCCAAGGGAGAAATATTAGGCTTGTAGTCTTATCCTTTTATGGCGGGTATTTATAGAAGATCCACAGTTTTTGTTTCCTAATTTTTTACTAGCACTAAAATACTAAAGTTTTCCTAAACCTGATTTGTTGTGGTAAAGTGGTATTTAATAAATTCCAAGTTTTAAATTCCATCCAGTAATTTGAATTGACTAACCTTAATAACCACCGGGCGGTAGGGCAATTTTAAAGTTTTTAAGCATGTTTTCTTATATTTATTGTTTCTAATAAACACATACAACCTTGACAGATTCAACAATGTGTTAACACGAAACAACCAGCACCTGTAGAGTTATATAAAACCACGATATTCAAGACAACCATGATTTATAATACAAAAATTTGGTTGAAACCTGATTCTATTGATTGACGGCTTAGACAGTTACAGCACCGCATATTGAAAATTTAGTAACTTTCATCTCAACAAGCTACTTTATTAGTTACCAAATATTGAGTCAAGCTACATTACCACTATCATCCAGTGGTAAATGCTCTTTAAAACTACTGAGCAAGGGAGATATGGGGTTTGAATATTACTCAAAAGCAAAAAAAATTAAATTGTTGAGCCAAGCCTTTCCTATAACAAAAAGAAATCTAGCCCACGTTCACATATGGCTAAATAAGTGAAACCACACCCGACTCGAACTCGGACTGGTTATCCTTACCTCCCATCGGATATTCCAATCAGCTGGGAAATAACAAACCTTGCAAACCCACTAAGGTGGTATCCTCACCTCCATACGTTCTAGGTATTTCCCTTACCGTCACCTCCCCCAGCCCAAATCCTTCACTCTCCACCGTCCGATTCGATTAAATGAACCCTTGACTGGATCAAAATCAAACCCCACTCCGAGATCCAACGGATGAGATTCCACCGGCGAGATGATTACCATAACGTCCCATGTACATATATAACCTCTCTTTCTCTCTCTCTCCCCCCCTCCCTCATATTTTCTCTTCTTCCTCCTCGTCCTTTTAATTTCTTAGGTTCCAATTCCCTCTCCCTCTCTCTCTCTAAAATATATCATTTTCTCTCTCTAGAGAGCTCTCTCGTCGTACACTTTCTCTCTCTAAGTCTCAGCGAATCTGGCATCGGATCGTGTCGGGTCCAATCCGGCTTCTAAGATTCGATTCGGACAAGACTGTAAGAGCCTGTAAGAGAGAGGAGTTTGTGATAATCCGTGTTGTTTTTTTGTTGTTTTTTTTTGTTTTTAGGGTTTTTGTTGTTGTTGTTGTTGAGGGGAGAAGGGGGGATACGATTGCGAGTATTGCGTTTGTTTTGTGATGGGTGAATGAGAAGGGTGAAGGAAGAGGGGTTGATGGGTTCGCAGCTTAAGAGGCCCAACTTGTCCAGAGCTGATCTGTGAGTTTCCCCCTCTAGAATTTCTCTTTCTCGCTCTCTTAATTTTGTTGTTGTGATTTTAGGGATGCTGTAAGAAATGGATGGATTTGTGGTTGTTAGGGATAAAAAAATTTGATTTGTTGTTGGATAAGGCAAATTGTTGATCGATTTGTTCCTGTTGTCTGATTTTAGGAAGTGGGTCTGCTGGAAGTTTTGATTTTTCCAGTGGATAACTGTTGTGCCTGAAAATTGATTTTATTTCCCCTCAAAATTTAGGGGATTTATGTGGATTGATTTTGTTTAGAGGGCGGTTTTATATATGATAAGGTCGATGGTAGAAAGGGAAAAGGTTTCGTTTTTTAAATAGGAATTTTAATTTTTGCCCTCATTTGGGGGTTAATAATGACAAGGGATGAAATGTTTGATGAGTGTGGTTTTTCATGTAAGAATCTTTATTGTGCAGGGAAAATAGTTATTTAGGCCATGATCTATTGTTATCTGTCTGAATCTTATGGTTTTGATGAAGGTCTGGGCAAAGCCATATGGCGGCTTCACCGGGAGCTGCCAGTAGTGCTCCGAAGCTTACGACAAACGATGCCCTGCAGTATTTAAAGGCCGTGAAAGATATATTTCAAGATAAGAGGGAGAAATATGATGAATTCCTGGAAGTCATGAAGGATTTCAAGAGCCAGAGGTTTGCCAAAATCACAATTTTTTGTTTTGCGGGGATATTCTTTCATTATTTAGTGTTCCACCTTCTTAATTTTGTGGTTCTCTCATGGTTCTAGGATTGACACCGGTGGGGTGATAGGAAGGGTAAAAGAGTTATTTAAAGGGCATCGCGATCTAATATTAGGGTTCAATACCTTCCTCCCAAAAGGGTATGAAATCAAGCTTCCAGAAGAGAAGAAACCTGTTGAGTTCGAGGAGGCTATTAGTTTTGTAAACAAAATAAAAGTATGGAGCATGTTTAAAAAATATAAGGGTTTTGGGTCTTATTCTAGCCTCATTTTGACAAGTCTTTTGTACCTGCAGAATCGATTCCAGTCCGATGATCAAGTTTACAAGTCATTTTTAGATATTCTAAATATGTATAGGCGAGAGAACAAATCCATCCAAGAAGTTTACCATGAGGTGTGTTGTGTATTTCAATTATTATTTCTTGTTTACGTGCAAATGATCTATGCTTTAAATAACAAATTATGTTTTTTTTAAAGGTAGCAGTCCTTTTCCAAAACCACCATGATTTGCTCGAAGAGTTCACTCACTTTCTACCCGATACCTCTGCCCCCGGTCCACATGTATCATATGGTAAATCCCTAATGCGTAGGGAGGACAGAAGTTCCATGATACCTGCAATGAGGCATCCTTATGTAGATAAGGTGCTTATATAAGTGTAGATTTCAGTATATATCTTTTTCTTTGAATGCTTTTCTCAGTCATTTATTAGTAGATGTTAGTTTTATTAGGCCTGGGAAGGAAAATAGCATATCCTAGTCATCATTTACCTGTCCAACATATAGTGATTCACTCCATATCATTTGTTTTTAGAAGGAAAGAGCGTACAGTTCGCATGCTGAACGCGACCTCAGCGTTGATCGCCCTGACCAAGAGCACGATAGGCAAAGGCGGCGTGCTGAGAAGGATAAGGATAGGAAGGAAGAGAGGGATAGGAAAGATTTTGAGCGGGATGACAAGGAAATGGTGCATGATAACAGGGATTTAGACAATGTACCCTGCAAACGTAGTAAAATTTCTCGAAGGGATGACTCTGCTTCTGAACATGTGCACCAAAACGGAGAAGGTGTTGAGAACTTTGGGACATATAGCATTTCAGCTTCTTCATTTGATGACAAGAATGCCTTGAAGAGTGAGTCCTCTATTTATCTTGTATTTCATATAAATACCTGCTTGTGCTTGCATAATGCATGGATACTTCAAGTAAAGTTACCATATACCTCAAATAGTTGGTCTCTTATATGCATTTCTGCCTGCGCTTCTATTCCACAATTTCATCCTTAACATTTACAATTGTTTTGTAGAATTATACCTTTTTTTGGTCAGTTATGATATCTTTATTTTGTAGGTTGACAATGCATAAAATTCATAAAGCGTGTCACATAGATCGCTGATTGTGTGGCGTTCCTTTGCTTGTCCCATCTAATTATATGCTTACTGCAAACTTGATCTGACCGTTTATACTGTCAATCAGTCGATGCTTGTCAATCTTTGCTATCATGTTAATAATTAAATTATTATGTGTGACTATTTACCGTCTTAAGGCTTTTAATCAGTTGGTAGCTGTCAGTTTATATACTACTTAGTACCATAGTAGGTGCCAGCCACTTATGCTTCGATGCTTCCATTTTTGCTATTTCTAGTGTTAGGTTCTTTATACTGGTACGAAAGGTGTTCAAAAGCTGCTTCACCTTCTGTAAAGAGCGCCAAATACCAAGTGCTGTTCTAAATATAAAAGCAAGCTTATCTTCTAGGTAAGTATGTCATTGAGGGCATATACAAGTAACTTACTACTATATTATGAAGGAAGGATTGAGTATTATAGTTGTGACCCTCCTATTTCCAATTCATTGTGGTAGTTATATCCCCAATTTTGTTGGTGTGATCAACCAATTGGCCTATAGCTAACACTGTTATACATGGCCTGAGGCAAGTTTTCAATGTGGCATACTTGCTTTCTTCTGATGCATGGATTCATCGGTTTGCCTGGTTAGTTGATGTATATTGGTTGAGTGTTAGTTTGTAATGCATATTTCCGGGTAATACTTTTGTTTATAGTGGAACCAATACATTCCAGTCTATATTTATTATTACGGAGCAGATGATCTTCATAGATTTACTGTGTTTTTTTTAATGTATGGCAGGTGCATACACTCGAGAATTCAATTTCTGTGAGAAAGTCAAGGAAAAATTACATGCTGACACATATCAGGAGTTTTTGAAATGTCTTCATATCTACAGCGAGGAAATAATTAGCAGAAGTGAACTGAAGAATCTGGTACACCTTTCTTCATAGTTATAGATTATCTCCAAGCATCACAGTTTTATAAGTTCATGATATCTCAATGTAATCTACTTCTTGTTATACATACTGATTTACATACTTGTAAGGTCTTTCTCTGGTCCTTGCATGAATATTAATCTTCTCTAGTCATATTTCCTTGTGAGGGATTAACATACCTTCGACCCCCCCCCCCAATAAAAATAAATAAATAACCCCCCCCCCCTTATGACCTACGTAATACGACATACAATAGACTAAATTTAATTCTTATGGTCACAAACCTTGTCAATATATAGTCATGGAAGAATAATTTCTTGATATTAGAAATTAGTTTTTATGGAAACGACTTTCAAGTTATATTGATAATGGTGTTAAGAAGTTTTTTGTCGCGGCTGTGGTATCCTTGGTTGGCCCTTATTTGTTAATGCAAAAAGATACTATGCTAGAAAAGGTTGTATGCCGAGAATTGTATGTGCCAAATCATGCATGATGTCAAGGGTGTCATGGTATACAGCACAGGTTCGGGTATGGATAAGGGATATGATTCGTGTATTTGCATGCTTCCAACATTAATGATACGATTCACTAGGGCACACTAAGTTTTTGTAGTATAAAATAGTTATTTATGTATTAACAAAAAATTATTATATTAGCAAATCTAAACTATAAGTATGAATATTTATTATTATTGGTTGATATAGATGATGTTCTGGTCAGTCATCCATGTTTGCTGCATCTAGTACATTATATAAGTTTAGAATGTGCAAAAGAGAGATGCACAAGTATTCTAGACAAATCCGAAAAATCCGATATGGATACGTATTCGATAGGTACATCTCCTCAACAAAGAATCCGTGCGACATAGGTGTCATGCAAGTTGGAAGACATATAAGCCAAAATTAGTAGTTGGTCTGGAAATCTGTTGTAATCGGTCCATGAAATTATGTAGTAGAGCAGACATGGCTTTTTTATATAAAAAATATATGGAAGAGAGGGATGAAGGCAACATCAGATAGTACTTTTTTAATCTTTAAAATGTTTGCGAAGAAATGAGTTTTAGAACACACCATTCTAGCATTTTGCGGGGAAGATGATTTAAGAATGCCCCCTAATCAGATTATCAGATCCCTCTTCTCATCCTCCTTTGACTTATATTCTTTCCGACCACAGAGTGATAGAGCTGCATAAAGTCAATTACAGGGTTTTATGGTTCCACAAACGTGCAGAATTTCTTAAAAGTGAGACGGTCGCTTCTATCAAAAGCAATTTCTAATCTTGATTGTTTCTTCTCGTTTATTTTAGTTTTCAAATTGCTGCATGTGTGTTTTAGCAATATTCGATGTTGACCCTCCTTGCATTGAACTTATGAAAGACAGCACTCGAGAGTCTCAAGACATTCGGAGGTTTAATTCATAGATTGAGATGATAGATTATTGACATGTTTGTAAACTAATGGCTGTAAACTGAAGCAAACACAAGGGAATACACCCTCATGACCCCCTCCCCCCTCCCTGGCGGGTAGTTGGGGTCCCCCCCGCGCGCACACATGTAATTGTGCCCTTTCAGAAATCACATATAGCTGCCAATTCTTTTTGGAGGTTTTGCATTATTCATAATAATTCCTTTCTGATGTTCATTATGAGCTCAACAAATTAAGCATATAGTCCTTCTTTCTGTTGCTGCATACCTTGTTGCCCTTTGTTGATCATACCTACTAAATTTTGTTCTCTCTCATTTTAAGGTGGCTGATCTCCTTGCGAAGTACCCAGATCTTATGGAAGGTTTCAATGAGTTTTTGGCTCATTGTGAAAACATAGGTAGTACATTTTTCCTTAAAATGTACTTAGCTTTTTGCCACCCTCTCTGATACCTTGATGTTATTTCGAATTGATTTTTTTGGGCAGATGGATTTCTTGCGGGCGTATTCAACAAAGGTATGTGGTAAAAGTTATTCATCTGGTTGCTGTTCTCTAATGAAATGACTTCGTTTTCCAAAATTCGTTTTGATTTAACATAATTTCTGGATGAAGATTAATTTTTGGTTTAGTTTTTGATTCTTCGCTTATAATAAATTGCCTGTGGTTCCATACTGACAGAATCATGGAATGAAGGTCATATGTCTAGATCAGTTAAGATAGAAGATAGAGATAGAGAAAGGGATGAGAGGGATAGAGACCGTGAAAGGGAGAAGGATAAAGACAGGGAACGACTTGATAAAGGCACTGCTTATGATTCTAAAGATGTAGCCAGTCAGAAGGTTCCTTTGTTTAACAAAGAAAAATATAATTTGTGCAAACCAGTATCAGAGCTTGACCTTTCAAATTGCCAAAGGTGCACCCCTAGTTACCGCCTCCTGCCAAAGCAGGTAATCATTCTGGCCATGAGCTTTTAAGTGGAAATCACCGCTATCTTCCTTATCCTGTATTACTGTTGCATGGCAGTATCCAATGCCTCCTGCAAGCCACAGGACTGAACTTGGCTCATCAGTGCTGAATGATAACTGGGTGTCTGTGACATCAGGGAGTGAGGATTATTCTTTCAAACACATGCGCAAAAATCAATACGAGGAAAGCTTATTTAGATGCGAAGATGATAGGTACTGATCCATCACTTCATTAGCAATATCTGTTGTTATTATTTACAGTATTCTGGTAATGTTGAGCTAAATATAAGAAAGTTAATAAACCATAACTCAGTACTTCCATTTCATAAAACATTTGAAGTATTATCTGTTACGTTTAGGTTCTTTATATCACTTAAATAAATATTAGGATCTTTTTTTCAGCTTTGGCAGTTGCTCATGTTGATACCACAGCTTTGATACTACAGCTTTATGCTAATTTGTTATTGTTACCTCCTTTTAATACTTGGAATTGATGGTAGGTTTGAGTTGGATATGCTACTAGAATCAGTGAATGCAACCACAAAGCGAATGGAGGAGTTGATAGAAATGATGCAGGACAACACCATTAAACCAGAAAGTCCAATTCGCATTGAAGATCACTTTACTGGTATGCGTGCTGTACAGTATCATATGTGTTTATATTTATTTGTAAATAGTTTCCTTAGGTACCTTTCTGACGTTTGACCCCTGCCGTCTCCATTTTTAGCATTAAACTTGAGATGCATCGAAAGATTATATGGGGAACATGGACTGGATGTGATGGACGTTCTCCGCAAGAATGCTAGTCTTGCTTTGCCTGTCATATTAACTCGTCTAAAGCAGAAGCAAGAGGAATGGTTAAGGTGTCGCTCAGATTTTAATAAGGTCTGGGCTGAAATTTATGCCAAAAACTATCACAAATCTCTTGATCATCGTAGCTTCTATTTCAAGCAGCAGGACACAAAGAGCTTGAGCACGAAAGGTATATTTGTAGTTAATCCGTTTTTGAAGAACCGTAACCATCTTGTTTGAGTTATATACCGAATGATTGGCTGACCTATGTTATTGTATAGTATACTTCCTCTATTTCCTAAGACCCATTAAAAGGTTCCTTCTCTGTGTGCTGATTGATGTTAATTACTGTTACTTCATTTCTTTTGAGTGTGCAGCTTTGCTGTCTGAAATTAAGGAAATTAGCAAAAAGAGGCGGAAGGAAGATGATGTGCTTCTTGCTCTTGCTGCTGTAAATCGGCGATCTATTGTTCCAAATATGGAATTCGAGTACCTAGACCCAGACATTCATGAGGACTTGTATCAAATCATTAAATACTCTTCTGGAGAACTCTGCACGTCCTCAGACCAGGTGGATAAAGTCATGAGGATATGGACAACCTTTTTGGAGCCAATGCTGGGTGTTCCTCCTCGACCTCATGGTGCGGGGGATACTGAGGATGCAGTGAAAACTAAGAATAATGCTGTCAAGGGTGGCCTAGCAAGTATTGGGGAGTGCAATGGAAGTCGTGGTGCTGGTGGGTCTGTTGCTAATACCAAACCAGACAATGGCTATGTCAGCCTTCCAGCAGAACATGCAAATTCATCAAGGGCTAGGCTCACAAATGGGGGAACAACGGTTACTGAAAATGGTTTCCATGAACCAGATAGATCTGCCCGCCAAAGAACTCCACTTCGTGGTAGGCTTTCGAGCAATGCTCATATGGCTAATGAAATGTCTGGAATAACTGTACAGGCTGCATCTGCTGAACGGTTAGCAGATAACGCCTCTGTTGCTAGCAGAGCAGAGCAAAGTCATACTAGAACCAACCTAGAGATCACAACAGGTTCAGAGAACAATAGTGTTGAAACTCTTTTTTTCATTTTTTTCTCTTCTCTTAAGAAACTGACAGTTCTTTTTGTTCATTATGACAGGGGCAAGTGCTACACCTTCAAAATCAGGTCATATTGGGACAGACACGGCGCTTGAGCCCCGTGTTGGTACTGAAGCTGTGCCTCTAGAGGTATCACTTTCGCTGAGCAAGTTTGGTTTCATTTGTGAGTGCCACTAAAGCCTAGTATTAAAGCCTCTCGCAGCTGAGCAAGAGGGCCGGGTTTCAAACCCCGCTTGCATCAGGTTACGGCCTATCAATCCGGGGAAAAAAAATCAGTTTGGTTTCATTTTAATACTATTTTCTTCTATATACTTGGAGGTTAAAACCAAAGGTAGCAAATGCAAGTTTTAAATTATATTGGTCTAGCCCGTTTTTAAAGATGTCCCCCCCCCCCTTTTCCATTACCTTTTTCAAGTGAATATTGGGCGACAAGATTAACTGCATTTGTTTTTTATTTGACATTTCTCATTCTTATGTGATGAGATTTTTTACAAGATTAATTACCCTGTTTTTTTTAATGGACCTTGAGCCCTTTTTATGGGGGTCAATGAATGTGGAAAATGAAAGGCAAGGAGAGAGAAGATTGTTGATATAGAGAAGAAGGAATGTATGTGGTAACTATGTTTGAATTCTTATTTATATTTAATAAACTTGGTATTGAAGTCAAATTGTTATCCAAGTGATTCTATATATAAAAGGAGATGAATATGTTTGGAAAATGGAAATTCGCACAAAATGCCGTCTTTGCGTTTTTTTCATTGTTGTGCGTATAAGGATTCAATAATTTAAAATAGCAGTGAGATATCAATTAAATTGTTTAAT
Organism: Agapanthus africanus; assembly: GCA_030015575.1. Classification (NCBI taxonomy): domain Eukaryota; kingdom Viridiplantae; phylum Streptophyta; class Magnoliopsida; order Asparagales; family Amaryllidaceae; genus Agapanthus; species Agapanthus africanus. The sequence continues at coordinate 18,055,897 of JASDDO010000014.1, forward strand.
TTATTTATTAACTCCGTATAATTTTTTATATGAATTGATATCATCTGTTGTTTTATTATCAGACAAGCTAACAACCCTTTTGCATTGAAGTAACAACCTTTTTGCATTTTTGAAGCGAACATCTTATTGTTTTGTGATTTTATAGACTAATGGTTGGCAACTTATGGCGTTCACTGACTAATATGTAAATCAATAGACAAATGCCCAGCAGCCTTTATCTTTTCTTCAGGGAGTGGTTTATACAAACTACAAGTATTCTCTATTTATTTTGATGATTTCCCTTCTACTTCTAGGGAGGGGATTCCGTGACCCCAATTACTACCGCAAATGGTGGTTGCACTAGTGAAAGCAACAAGGCTCATAGATACCATGAAGGTTCTAGTACTCTTAGCGGCTTTAAAGTTGAAAGAGAAGAGGGTGAATTGTCACCCAACGGAGATTTTGAAGAAGATAACTTTGTGGCCTTTGAAGACACTGCGGCAGATGTGGCACCGAAAGTGAATGGTGAGGCAGCAGGAGAGAACGATGCTGATGCTGATGATGAAGGTGAGGAGAGTGCCCAAAGATCAACAGAGGACAGTGAAAATGCATCTGAGGCTGGTGAAGATGTTTCCGGTAGTGAATCTGCTGGGGGCGAGGGGTGCTCACGTGAAGATCATGAGGAGGAAGAGGAGGATGCAGACCATGATGATGCCAAGGCTGAAAGTGAGGGTGAGGCTGAAGGAATGGCTGATGCGCACGACGTAGAGGGAGAAATTACGTCCTTGTCATTTCCTGAGCGATTTTTGCATACTGTGAAACCGCTTGCAAAGCTTGTGCCTTCTGCATTGCATGATAGAGAAGATGAAGGATCAAATATATTTTATGGGAATGATTCATTCTATTTGCTCTTCAGGCTCCATCAGGTCAGAGATGTGATACTTTTGATTTGTTTTGTTTATTTTTTCAAGCTAGATCTTTTGTGGATATATGGTTTCTTTTGGTGCAGACATTGTATGAAAGGATACTCTCGGCAAAGACAAATTCAGCTGTAGCTGAAAGGAAATGGAGATCCTCAAAAGATACAAACCCTCCTGATCTCTATGTCAAGTAATTACGATGCCTATTTATGTTTCTTCAGATTATGTTTCAATGCTTGTGATAATTATTTGTTTGCTTGATTATTTCTGGTCTTGTAGATTTACGAGTGCACTGTATAACCTACTTGATGGTTCTGCTGACAATACAAAGTTTGAAGATGATTGCCGTTCTATCATTGGAACTCAGTCCTATGTGCTTTTCACTTTGGACAAGTTAATATACAAAGTGGTTAAGCAGGTATAATCTCATGCTATGGCTACCCGATTCCTCAGTGATGCTATTAGATGTGAAATGGACTCATTTGTGTTTATGTTTCAGCTCCAAGCAGTTGCATCTGATGAGATGGACAATAAGCTTCTTCAGCTCCATTTGTATGAGAAGTCGAGGCAGCCTGGAAGATTTTTTGATATTGTATATCATGAAAATGCCCGTGTCCTCCTCCATGATGAGAGCATATACCGGTTTGAATATGTAAGCATCTTGTTCTTTTTGCTTTTGCAAATGCTTCTCCCTTTTTGGGGTTGTATAGCTCTTGGGGGAAAATGCCTCATGTACCATATGTTGTGAGCAGTTATATTTCCCATGTTTGTTTAGCAATATTTTTGTCAACAAATGTTGCAACCCATTAAACAATAACAAAGACACATCAGCAATGCCATATTTAGATATAATTGCAGGTCGAAATCAAACTCCTTTGCATTTTGTGCTTTACAAAACATTGAATTTGCATTTGAATTTGCATTGGAAATTCGTAGCCTGCAACAAAAGCTGCAAGCAACCAAACAATAGATTTGGAACTTATTTCCTGCAAATAATGTTGTGTTCAATAAATATTGCATGTGACCTGCTACATTTGCAATTTCTGCACAACCAATTACTACTACTAGTAATGGTAAGAAATTAACTTTAGCCTTTTTGCCTGATTTTTTATCTTTGCGAGTAAACAGATAAAACCCTTCACAGTGACTGTAGAAGTTGAAATTTCAAACAAATGATTAGATAAAGAACCATGTCAGTGGTTCTGTTTGGACAAAACAGTTAGCTTTGGCCTTCTCCTGCCTCTTGTATAAAGGGTAGAGCATCATGAGTCTATGACAGTATTTCTCAAAAGGGAACTAATATTAAAGTCAAATTTGATTTAGGAATTCTGATGTTCTTACCTTTTGATCGAATCTAATGGATTGACAACGCTCTACGTTTTGACAACATAATTTTTTTCTTACAGACATCGAATCCTACTCGATTATCCATTCAACTGATGGAATATGGATATGAAAAACCAGAAGTGACTGCTGTTTCTGTAGACCCTAGTTTTACATCCTACTTGCATAGCGAGTTCTTAACAAGTGTTTTAGATGAGAAGCATCAATATATCTACATGAAAAGGTATGATAAGTTACCCACCTAAATCTTGAGTTATCATAATAATTTGTCAACAGTGACTATGCAACATCCACAGGAACAAACGAAAAGTAGGTGATGATAATATTATCATAGGTATGGAGGCGATTGAAGTAATCAATGGCCTAGAAATCAAGATGTCGTGTAATTCCTCTAAGGTATGCATGTAGACTATGTGGGGTACCCTGTAGTTCGATTTAGTTATCCATATTAAGGCCTTTCTTATAAATGCATACCGCAGTCCTCATATGTGCTAGATACAGAAGATTGCTTGAGAAAGAGAAGGAGATTCTTCTATGGAGCTAGAAAGTCTCCAAAACTCGCACCTTGGAGACCACAACGGTGGCATAGGCTTCAGGAGAAAATTGTAGCATGACAAGAGGTACATTTTGCTTATCCATAAATGCCATTCAAATTTAGTTTTTATTCCCCTTGCGCATTTGGAAGATTGTTTGGTTCATATAATGTTATAATCCAATATCCAAATTCTAAAACTGCTATGAATAATATGAGAGGGGGGGTGTTTGTGGTGGGGGGGGAGCTCTTTGTGTGTGTGGGTGGGGGGGGGGGTGTTTGTGGGGGGGAGGCAAGAATAATAATTTGATAGGTGGCAAACATTTCTACTTTATATTTCAAACCCTCGTGAGGGTTTGTAAAATTGCAATTGATATTAATTTGTGGTTTCAACTAAATGCCACATGGTTAGATGCTGATCCGGTTACAGAACTTGGACCCTTTTTCAATCCCGTAAGACATGCCCACCTTTTCTAACCTTTGCAATGTGTTATGTGCATTATATTTCCTTTCATTGTCTAACAGTAACCAACAGCAGAGCCCATTTTGATGACAATGGCAATGACGATGTGTGTGCATGTTTTGCAGCACCAATTTGTTACCGTCGGTTGCTTGCGTGCAAGTTTTGTGCAGCAACCTATCCATTACGCAACCCTCCAGAATAAGAGCTGAGGGAAAATTGTGGTATATATATGTGCTGTGTGGGACGATGATGATTTTAGTTACTAAAGTTGATTTTGATGCCTCAAATGTGTATATATGTAAGAAGATTTGGAAATTTGGAACTGACCTGGTTCTTTTTCGTTCATATACTGTATAACTTATGTAAACATTTGTCCCTCGAACTGTTTCGTCATTCATTAAGTTATATTGCTTCTCCGCAAACAATACATGAATTTACTTAATTTTGCTGCATTTTTGACGTCTATGATTGCATATAATTGCATTGTAAAGAACCCCCTGTGTTAGAGATGTCAAATAAGAGAATGAAATTATGCTGAACAAACACTGCGGATGCCAAACAAATTCTAGGGATTGTTTCATCGGGTGTAGTTGGAGGCCTATGCAGTTTCAACTATACCGGAATCTAAAATATATGTTTGGTTCTAACTGGTAGTTATTTTAACATGTAGCACAAGCAGTTTCAACTATACCGGAATCTAAAATATCTGTTTGGTTCTAACTAGTTGTTATTTTAACATGTATAGTTGGAATAACAATTTCAGTTTGAGTTAGAAAACATGGAGTTGTAATTACGCTCAGCTATACCTATGATATGTACGGAAATGACAGTTAATGTGTTGCTTTATGCAAACAAATATTTTGCAGATGATATAAATACAATGTTTTTACAATGTTTTTCTAATTGCATAAGCAACCAAACAACTTCAAAATTTTTAATGAGCAGATCAATTAAAAATAAATAAAGATTTTACATCGAAATTGGGAATTAATCTTTTTGAAATTCCAAGCTGTGATTTTTGTCTCTTTGCTTGAAAGTGCTTTGCCACTCAGTGCCTCCGCCATGTGCGCGAAAGTGCAGGAGCCGACAGCTCAGCATAAAACGAACTAGCCACGTGTCGACTGCCCATTCGCTACAGCCTCATGCAGCTCCTCCACTATACAACTGGAACCCTCTGTCTCCCTCTCTGTGAAAATTCGAGATGCGAATCCAATTTGAATACGAAGCGGTGCCGTCCTCCGCCGCCGCTTCGTGGGCGGAGGATGGGATTCCAGAGGAGGGGCCTCTGATCCTCCGCCGGAGCCCTTCGAGGAGGAGGGCGGCGGCGACCGATCGTAAGATGGCTTCCGGCGAGGATGACGTCGGCTGCCGGCAGTCACTGGGGGGTGAAGTGGGCCAGGCGGCGGCGGAGACGTACTTGTTCACTCAACTCGCCGTAACCCTCGTGCAATACCTCCGGTACTATTGGTCCCTCATTTTTTATTTGGGTTTTTTTCCGCCAATGTGATTTAATATTTTTCTTTGTCCCTTTTCATAGTTGGTATTTACATACAGCCCCTCCAAACTTATAAATTACTCTTGTTGTCCCTCTTAATTAACAAAAAATTATCCTTTTAGAATACTCTATTAACACCGTTAGAGATTAATGGCAACACATTGGAAGATGGCATATATTACCTCCAAAATCTATTTTATATATAAGTTTCAAAATATACTACATTAACCATTATAGAACCTCCATATATTAGCATTATTTTAACAAAAAGAAATAAAACTCAAATACATTTTCATGGTACTAACACACATAAAACACAAAAACAACTATACAAATGCCTATAAGAAGTTGCATTTTTCAATTAATTTACCAGTTTCCACTTGTTGCTTCCAACTTCCTCTCAAACATTCCATTTTATGCATAATCATCTCAAAATCCTATTTTAAAGCTTCAACGTCATACCAATTTTTCCCTTCATCTAGGAAAAAAATTTCTTAAATTCAAGGGCTAATAATTCTTTTCGTCTCATGAGGTCCTTCTCCCACACAATATAACCGCAACCAATCAAATGTGGACCCATATAAATCTGTGCATAAGGTTGTGAAACTGAAATTTGAATCTATGGCTGTCACGACCCGAAAAGGGCACATGACCGGCACAAGGATTACGTGAAGTCAAGTGGCCCTCATTGAAACCCAAATAAGCCAAAGCTAGGAATCTAAACCATATATAAGTGGAAAATAGATGATAATAGATAGAGATGGAGTTTTAAAGATGTTTTGTAAAAAGTAAAACTTATTTCGAAAGATTATTCGAAAAGCGGGCGGCACCTTCGTTGTGAATTTTGAATAAAACGAGTACAATAATAATAAGTATAGCAACATCCCATATACGGAAGCTATAAATCAACGTTCAAACGGTGGAATCACAACCACGCAATAATATACAGCACCAAGAGGCGAAGGATTGACAGGCGGAATGTAAATAACATAATGTACATCAAGTCGACTCCACATGAGTCCGACTACAACAAAATATACAACTCTAAGGTTTCGACAATATATTAGACTTGATCTTTGATGGAGTACTTCTAGATACAAATAAGATATAAGGCAAATGCCGATACAAATTCTAACTCATCTAGCAAAAAATAAGCAATCATGCCCACAAGAAGATATATATGCCTACCAAGAGCCGCTACTGATCCAAGCGGTCTGTCACGCCCCGTTTCCCGGTGTACGAATAAGGACGCGACGAGGCACGCGACGTATTTACTCAGAAGTAAACACGTTAAGCGTAAATAAGTAATATAATATAAATGTACACAAGAATGACATGAGATATAAATGAACATCAACTTTTAATTTATTAAATATTCTTTCCAATACAACTGGAAAGTAAATATAATGCAGAAAGCAATGCCTAAATAATGGCATGAACTGAAAGTAAAAGTATATACAAGTGAACTCTCGGGGTCCTCAATAAACTGCTCCAAATCTTCTGAGCTGGGCTCTATCTCCAGAGAGTCGGATCCTCCTGACAACATTCCAAAGAAAGAATAATAAAGGAATGTCGTCAGCGAACAATCGCTTGGTAAGTCCTAAGAAATAAAGAAATAGAATAGACAGATAAGAGAATATAACTGGTATATGTACGTTAGTTATGTTAACGTAGTTGTTTGTAGCTCGGTACAGAATATGCCAGTGTATACGAGAGAAGTCCAACTTACCCCGTAGGCTGTTGTATATGGAGTACAAGGTCTCGTCAAAATCCACGGGACAACGGCAACGGATATTTAGGTTAGGTGTATTAAAGTGACCATCTCGTGCCACTTTTAACACATTCTGTACCAATCTACCCCTTTAAAAATCCCGTAATGTGTATTGTGTTGTTTTATAGATGTAAGACTTGCCGAAATCATGATATCAATTGCTCATGTAAATGGATAAGGATGTAAACGGATGGTCATGTAATCAAGTCAATGTATATCCATGGTTCGGTCAGTTCAAGTCATGTTGATATTTAATAATATTCAGTATATATGGATTCATGTTGTATTGGAGTTATGTTTGGATTGTATTCCGATTAGACTGAGACTCTGTCTGAGTCAGACGCTTAAACAGAATTGGATTTCTGAATTAGGTTTTGGAGTTATCGGTAACTGCTGCACATGGACGGCAGGATTTGTGATTTTTTCCAAGCCAATTACCATTGATAACCCCGTTTTAGTTTTCTACCTTAAATAGACAAGCACCCACTTTCTCCGGCTCCCTGAGGCTCAAGAGAATTGGCCACGCTTAAACCTATATTTACTAGGGTCCTTATTGTAAATTAATAAACTTAAGGGGGTTTTATGAAAAATAGTTTTGATATAATTTCAAAATAAACCTCAAATATTTATTAGTCGTATTTAGGGTTTTCATGAATGTAATTTTTAAAAGTGAAGTATTCTAATTATTATAAACCTAGATTGAATAGTATATGGTATTTTAGTGTAAATTGGAATTGTATAGATTTGTGATGGTATATTTATGAAATTTGTGATTCCTTTGTTTAGAAAATATGAAATTTATTATATATATTTAAAATAAATATTTTGATAATATATATATATATATAATTATTAAAAATAGAATTTATTTATTAAATAGAAAATCGCATTATTCTTAAAAATCGTATTAAAAATTCTATCGAGATCGGATGCTTCATGAGGAGGTCTGCATCTCGCTCTACTAGTACCGAGGATGTGCGATAACCCGCACCATCCAAATCGAGTTTCCCAAGATGGGTTGTAGAGGCTTAATTGCAAGGAATTTAATTTTAAACAATTTTAAAGAATACGGTTTTATTAGTTTAAGGTATTTTATTGTAAAATTGTATTTATCCCACAAAACACTGTTCCAAAAGCCATCGTGTTATGTCATGATGAGTTTTGTGATGAGTTAGGTCATTATCTCGTGAGTTTTCTAAAGGTAATATAAGCAAATATGATGAAAGATATCGAATAGAAAGTTTGTGGTATTTAACCGTAAAAATGAAATAAAAGTTGTATAGCATGGTATTTTAAATTGAAACTTGCTCTAAATGTTTGTTTATGATTACTAAACAAGTTGTAAGAATATGGGTATTTAGTTATTAAGAAAAGTTATGTTTTAATCAAAATTAAAATCGAAAGTCGGAATAACTACACTTCCGACGAGTTTTGAAAAGATGTCTTTTTTAGAATAGGAAGAGAGAAGAGGAAAGGAGACTTACGAGTTTAGGGTAGAGAGGAGAGGTAGAGGAAGGTTTTGAGAGTTTCGTAGAGTCGTGAGATCGTCGGAATCTTCCTGAATCGTCGTCGGAACTTGACATTGGCTAACTCCACTTGAACAACTTACTTGACTTGGAAAAATTTGAGGGTTTTGACAATGGATTTCAGAATAGAGAGAGCTAGGTATGGGGTGGTATTTATAGGATAGAATTAGGGTTTAGGGAATTAAAAAAATGAGAATTAAAATGCATTAAAATATTGGTTTAATGGTGATTTTTAATCCTCTGGTTAATTGCAGGAAAAACAAACAAATGAGGAGTAGTGGGGGGAGGCCAAGAGGTTAGGGTTCTAATTTTTGAAGCATTACCCACGGTTTCAACCGGTGGCGCCGGCCCAAAACCCATCTTCGCCGGTCGTTTGGTGGGGTTGGGTGCTTGGATCGTTGCCACGTGTTCTTGGCTGTGTGTACAATATTTTCCACATGTTTGATTAATCTGACTTTTCATTTCTACGTGTATTGCACATGTAAACTTTTGGGCTTCCAAAAAGTTTAAAAGAAAAATCATAAAATAATGTGGCTGATGGGATTCGAATACAGGGGCTACATCACAGCAATGCGAAAGCTTTACCAGTGAGCTACAAGTGGTTTCTTGTCGTTCTTAAACAAATTAAATACTTATAGCATACTCAGGGTTGCAAATACTCCATTTAGTACTTTAACTTTAAACAAATTTCTGTATATTAAAAACAGAGTCGTTACACGGTCAAACCTGCAAGAAACTATGGCACAACGGGTCTAAATTGCCAGCTCGTGAGTAGAATTTATATCACCAGAAGAAATTGCATGGATAAGTGGTGAAACAGCTAAGCACGATAAATATGTATATTAAGAAGGGAATAAACATGTGTCGAACTAGAGTTCGAGCGAAGAATAATAATAAATAAGCCTTCATGTACAACTCGTGTACCGCTATCCTATCCTATCCTGTGTAGTATATAATCTGTGTGTGGTTATCATGTCAATATCAAGTAATCAATATCTGACCCGGTACGGGCACAACATAACCAAGCATTTGAAAGCATGTGAGTTACGGAAGTAAATACAATACCATGACATGTAACGATAATCAATCAACATTCGTCAATAACTCAATGTATACATATACAACGGTGTCAAATCACGATTACCATAGCTATAGTGTTAATATCTATAGCACACGACCAAACATAACACAATTAAGACTATAATACATATATAGCACACATTTATATGCAATCATATAAAAGTAGCTGGAATATATATGTAAATGAAATCCTTTCAAAATAGTCGTATGATATATATCGAGGCACATGTAGCGGACATTGTTTTGTGAAGAAAGGTATGCATTTTGTGTAAAGTATGTGTCTCACCTTTTGAAGATGATTTATTTAAAAATGGGTTTTCTTTTGTAAAAGTCCGTGTCGATCATAGACACGTGGAAAATAGCGAGACTATATCTCTTTTGAAAACCTTATTAATATATATCGATATGTGAAAATAGTATTCAGGTACTGTCTCGTGGACCAGTCTTGTCCGGCTACTATATATAGCATAAATATATTTCATCAGTGCAGGGCATCTATGTCGATCCCTCACACACACACACACAATATCCATATCCGTGTAGGGCATCTATATCGATCCCTTACACATATATATAATATTCATCTCAGTGCAGAGCATTTATATTGACCTCTCATATATCCGTAGAGAAATTATGTGTCAACTACCTTCAATCACTCATGAATTGATCACACATATATCACCGGCGACATCTTGTGTCTTCCTGCCTCAATCTCTTATGGACTGATCACAATATATATCTCCTGAAACCCCGGATATATCCACCGTATCTGAATCATCTTTCCCTTTCATATATTCTATTATATATATTCAGTCTCTTAGGATTAATATCACATCACATTATATCCCCAGTAATATAAATCTCGTCAAACTTGTACCCTTTTAATCTGTGTGAACTAGGCGTAGCACAGGAGAGTAATATATCATAGCATAAGCCAGTAATATATGTGTGTGTGTGTGTGTGTCCCGTACCACCGAGATATATCATCATCTATATATAACGTGTAGCGGAATTATAAAGCGTAGCATAACAGATAACATCATCGTAAGTGTCACGCTCCGCTTCCCAAAAGTACGGAAACAGTAACGTGCCAAGGTCCGCAACCTAACCGTGTCGAGGGTGGTCTTTCTCGATACAGTTACGTTAAGCGTATAAATAAATCATGTAGGTAATGTACCAAAATTGATAATAAAAGCAAAAGCATTTATTTTCATTAACTAAAATTATTACATCCCAAATTACTGAAAGAAAACTAAATAGTTTGATTATATTGATTAAAAAAGAAAACAAGCCCTAAACAAGTGAGCAACTGAAAGAAAGATAACTACTCCGAAAAACCGGTCATGAGTTTCGCGTAGTCTTCATTAGTGGGTTCCACTCCATCGCCTCCTTCTTCATCAATCTCGCCTTCAACTAATGGACGTTTCAGGGATAGAGAAAGAAAAGGAAATCCGTCAGCGAGTTACACTCGAGTAGGATTTTCTCAACAAAAAGAAATGGTAAAGAGAACAAGTGTGTGTAATGTATGATGTCATATGTATGTAGAGGTATGATGTATGTATTGTAGGCATCAAGTAAAGTATGGTATACTGTATAAGGTAATTACTGGTAATATGTTCGTTTAGTTCGTTAAACAAGGGTATCAGATTCTCGAGATTATTCTGTTACACCATGGAACAACAATTGGGAAAAGTGAAATGTACCGTTCCACTTTCCCGGATCTAATCGAGTAATAGGGGAATCCAAGTCCGTATACTACCTTGCCTAATCAAACTACCCAGTCCCGTTTTATTCAGTGTACAGGTTTTACGAATTAAAGTTAGTGTGTATATCATCTATGCATGAAATATCATTTATCCGTGTTGGGACTATTCATATCATCCGTCCGAATATCGGGATTAGTAGTCGTACATGTTGGGACTGTCCAATTCATTTGTAGTAGTCGTCCATGTTGGGACTGTTCATCTATGCATGAAATATCATTTATCATTTACTCTGGAGTATCGATACCCTGTCTTGATAATCCTATGACTAGGGACAAGTTTAAGGATGTGCTTATAGACTGCCCAGCCCCCACTAGTCTGATTGCCATCACAACGTTGGTAGTTGTAATAATCGGTTTTCTTGTATACGTTTTCTTGTATTTTAATAAATATTTTGTTTTAGAAATTGTTACAAATATTTTCTTTACCTTTCCATTTAATTATGTCCAATTAATTTCCTATATTCTTCCTATTTCATTTTCCTTTAAATTCTTAAAATTAAAATCTAAACTAAACCTTATTCCCAAACCCTAACCCGACCCGACCCGATCCCATCCCCCTCTCTTTTCTCTCTTTCTCTCTCCTCTCTTTTCCTTTCTCCTTCTCTCTTTTCTCTCTTTCTCTCTCCTCTCTTTTCCTTTCTCCTTCTCTCTCCTCTCGATCCCAGCCCCCTCCTCCTTCGCAACGGCTCCCCCACGACCCGCTTCACGTTCGCCCAACGCCTTCGGATTTTTACGCGCCCACCTCCTCAAATCTCGCTTGCCGCAACGGCTATCTCCCTCTCCATCTCTCGTTCTCACTTCCACAAATCCACCGTCGGCCACCACCCTCTCTCGTGGCCTCCACAACACCTTCACCATCTCCTCGTCACAGCACCACCGGAGCTACCTCCACCGACCAAGACGAGCCTTTACTACCCCCTTCCTCCGACGAGCTCCTATCCATCGCCAACCAACTAATTGTATATAATATTCATATCCGTGTAGGGCATCTATATCGATCCCTTACACATATATATAATATCCATCTTAGTGCAGAGCATTTATATTGACCTCTCATATATCCGTAGAGAAATTATGTGTCAACTACCTTCAATCACTCATGAATTGATCACACATATATCACCGGCGACATCTTGTGTCTTCCTGCCTCAATCTCTTATGGACTGATCACAATATATATCTCCTGAAACCCCGGATATATCCACCGTATCTGAATCATCTTTCCCTTTCATATATTCTATTATATATATTCAGTCTCTTAGGATTAATATCACATCACATTATATCCCCAGTAATATAAATCTCGTCAAACTTGTACCCTTTTAATCTGTGTGAACTAGGCGTAGCACAGGAGAGTAATATATCATAGCATAAGCCAGTAATATATGTGTGTATGTATGTGTGTCCCGTACCACCGAGATATATCATCATCTATATATAACGTGTAGCGGAATTATAAAGCGTAGCATAACAGATAACATCATCGTAAGTGTCACGCTCCGCTTCCCAAAAGTACGGAAACAGTAACGTGCCAAGGTCCGCAACCTAACCGTGTCGAGGGTGGTCTTTCTCGATACAGTTACGTTAAGCGTATAAATAAATCATGTAGGTAATGTACCAAAATTGATAATAAAAGCAAAAGCATTTATTTTCATTAACTAAAATTATTACATCCCAAATTACTGAAAGAAAACTAAATAGTTTGATTATATTGATTAAAAAAGAAAACAAGCCCTAAACAAGTGAGCAACTGAAAGAAAGATAACTACTCCGAAAAACCGGTCATGAGTTTCGCGTAGTCTTTATTAGTGGGTTCCACTCCATCGCCTCCTTCTTCATCAATCTCGCCTTCAACTAATGGACGTTTCAGGGATAGAGAAAGAAAAGGAAATCCGTCAGCGAGTTACACTCGAGTAGGATTTTCTCAACAAAAAGAAATGGTAAAGAGAACAAGTGTGTGTAATGTATGATGTCATATGTATGTAGAGGTATGATGTATGTATTGTAGGCATCAAGTAAAGTATGGTATACTGTATAAGGTAATTACAGGTAATATGTTCGTTTAGTTCGTTAAACAAGGGTATCAGATTCTCGAGATTATTCCGTTACACCATGGAACAACAGTTGGGAAAAGTGAAATGTACCGTTCCACTTTCCCGGATCTAATCGAGTAATAGGGGAATCCAAGTCCGTATACTACCTTGCCTAATCAAACTACCCAGTCCCGTTTTATTCAGTGTACAGGTTTTACGAATTAAAGTTAGTGTGTATATCATCTATGCATGAAATATCATTTATCCGTGTTGGGACTATTCATATCATCCGTCCGAATATCGGGATTAGTAGTCGTACATGTTGGGACTGTCCAATTCATTTGTAGTAGTCGTCCATGTTGGGACTGTTCATCCTGCCTGTATGAATCTTCATTTGTAATAGTATTTCATACCTAAGTTCGCGCATTCTAGTCCTAACCGTATTGTAGGTCATGTCGTGTCATGTATCAAAAGTTGAATTAAAGTATATGATATCTCAGTCGATATGGACTTTCACGGTCGTTGGTTATATCTCGTTTCATTATAGTTTGTAAGGTAAACATAGTATTTTATATAAACCTTAGTTTATAATGGACTATGATATTTTATCGCAATTATTGTTAATATAAAAGGCATGGAATTTTAGTGAAATTGTCCGTTTATCAAAAGACCATGGTACTTTAGGGAAATTATTTTTTAATAAAGATTGTGATATTTAATAAAAATATCTCCTTATAAAAAGAGTATGGTATTTATATGGTATATTAACGAAAATTATCTTTTATTGTAAAGGTTGTGGTATTTTAACAAAAGAATCTCTTTTATAAAAAGTTAAATGTATTTTAGTGAAATTCTAATTTAAAAACTTTACTTTCGAAGTTAGGGGTATTTTTAGTAAGGTTTAACTTCTTAAAAGTATTTAGTAAAAATCTAGTTTTTAGGATTATTATTGATTTTTAAAAGAAAACCCTAGCTTTTAAAAGTTCAGGGTATTTTAATAAAAATAATTAGTCTACCAAGTTCATGGTATTTTAGTAAAAATTATGATTCGGAAAGGTTCATGGTATTTTAATAAAAATATCACTTAGAAAAGATTATGGTGTTTTAAGGAAAATACAATTTTTCCAAAGTTCGTGGTATTTTAATGAAAATATAAATTGTTAGGTGTTGATGGTATTTTTGCGAAAAAACCATTTTAGTGAAAATATGGTTTTATTAGTTTACCATCAATTTTATTTAAAAACAACCAATATATAAAAATTTACTATGATTTTTCCATATTTTTAACAATCGGGAAAAATTATCGATAACCTTTATTTAAAACCGACAAATAATTATATTTATTCACGTAAAATCTGTCCCGGTCATGACAGTCACTTGACAACTTAGTTTCATATGTCCAAGCACGGGCTTGTCCATTACCCCGTGATTTTATCTAGAAGGATAACTCCTAATGTTCATTATTTAATTAGGATTTAATATTGTTTTTAATTATCATAAACCGTAAAATAGATAATCTAGTTAAAAACTCATAATTAGATCCTTCAATTTTTTTCACAGATAGATATTATCATAATGAAGATAACATAGAGTCAAGTGTTGCGAGATCCTACCTGAAACGAGCTAGGAAAAAAAAGTCGGTGAGCATCGGGTTGTACGAGAACAAATATATGTTGAATCAAAAAATTGTTTTGCCTCTGAGACTTGGTCTAGAGTGTAGAAGACTCAAAAAGAAAGCTCTGAATTTTTTTTGGGATTTTTGTGTCGCAGGGATTTCTTTTCTAGGATTTTAGAAGCCAGGGTGCTTTTATAGGATTTTTGGGATTAAAAATCCCAATTTTTTTACCCCGGGCTAAAGGAGTTGTTAGTGATATATGCCTTAGAGGCCATTATTATATAGTACTGGATTGTATATTATATTTTGGAAGTTTGGGATATATACAGATATAATAACAGTCTTGCTCAACATGATAGTATGCTATCTGGTTTGAGTCTATTTTAACATATGTATATGTTTCTTTTAACATATTGCTAATATATGTTGATAGAGACATTGGGATCTTTGCTTGACTACTGTCACGCCCCGCTTCCCAAAATACGGAATACAAGAGGTGACTAGGCCAGCCATGCTCACACGGTCAAGAAAATATCCCACCGTGGTCACACTTCGGCTTCTAGTAGTACATGGCAAACAGTATTCTTAGCACAAGTAATGAGAAATGCATTTACTAATTCTATAAAAACAGATATAGAACTAACCATATAGAGTCAAAGGAAATAATAGCGCTGACGTCGCTGATCTAAATGTCCGCAATATCCTCTAGGTAAGGTAGGTCCTGATCCGAGCTAAGTCCGCTTCTCGCTCTGAGCATGCATACCCAGGCCGTCAGAGTGACACAATAGCAATGTGTGTGTGTGTGTGTGTGTGTGTGTGTGTGTGTGTGTGTAATACGTGCAATGATGATAAACATGAAGCTGTAGACATGGAGTAATGACGTGAGCATGAAGTAACCGGTACAGATCAACAATAAAGCATGTGTATCGAATAAGTAATCAATGCAATGTCCATATCACTAAACCTATCAATCTCTAAGTCTCAAAGTCCAAATCACTAAACTTATCGTCGGTCCGAGGGTGAACGTCAACCACCGCAGGAGCATTCCCAACCCAAGGGTAAGCCCCAAGGGCAAGGAAATACGGGCCCGAATCACGATCACTAAGAATCAGTAACACGATCTGTATAAAAATTTTGAAATCACGAAATATGCCGGCAGTGGGACTCCTGAGATTCCGTTGAACGAACTCGCACTTAAACTACCCAACACCCACGGTCTACATCAAACACCGACCACGAATCTAAGTACAAGTCGCTCCATGACAAGTCTACGCGAGAATTGGAGACTGGGTCTCCATCAAGCATGTCACGACTAGTATCCAAGATGTGTGGACAGTCCTCGATGTCTTACCTATGACACTAATATAAGTGCTTCCATACTCGTGCCATACCAGTTATAGTTACACTTATATATGCCCCATAGGCGTCGACAATACAATAACTAAATGGTTCCACTGATTGTGTACAAGTACGTGTCACTCCCACTATTCAATCACGCTTTCACACTAACGCACTTGCCACAATCCAATCACTAACACTATCACTCGGTAATCTAAGAAAGTTACTAGGGTATCAATACAAATGAACATTATTTACAAAGGGTATAACAGTCATTTAACATGATGGTGATATAGTAAATGCACTACTAAATACATATGAGCAGCGGGTATCGGTTGGATTAGAAAAATCATATAAAATCACACGTGCATAATTTGGCGAAACAATATAAAAGGCATAAACAGTGTATTAAATTATCTCTACAAAAAAATGGTTTCGAGTCAATCGGGTTTCAGGTTTGTGAGTTACGGTCTTTTCATTTTAGGTGTTCACTGCTGGAAATCCAATTTCTGAACTGGAAATCACGTTTTACTCTCTGTAGAAATCATAATTAGGCGACACTACAGTTAGATAATATTTATATTTACCTGTTATATTTCCAACGCATCATACGGATTAATAAATTCCGCTCTATGCAGGAAGATATGCACTTTCTAAGATTAAGGTATACATTTTGTTTCTGCATGAAACTGCAGTACACATCGACGGTTTAAAAGGTGTTATAAATATCAAACGACACCGGAATGCAATAGGACCAGTACCGTTAGAAAGTTAATTCTATATCCCACGCTTCCACATATGGTTCCACACACTTGCGCACTTAAACAGTGAAAAGTATACGTTCTAAAACAGGTAAAGGCAGAGATTCTTGCTCTGGACTGCAGTCCAGAGCCATGAATCGCCTCAGTTTTTATCGGCATAACTTATTAAAATACAGAGATGAGCTATGGGTGCTGTAGGTTTATCTGTTGTCTTCGATACGAGCCATAGAACGCCAAGATCTGATATATAAATGATTTATTATGATTTTAACCGTTCAGCTTGTCCGAGAACATTCAGCTTTTGCAAAGGTTATCGAGGGTAACGTTTTATGGGTGAAACGGCGTTGTTTTGCCGTCCAATTTCTACAAGGTATTCATTAAAAGTAATTGGGTATAATGATCATGGGTTACACCATATTCGCTTAAGTTATCGCATAGGGTCATATACTGAACACTTAAACTGTACAAACAGTTATCGATCGAAATATCGATTTCTTTTATCCGATTAACACGAAATTAATTCATGAGTTACTATATGATATTACTACGGCGTAATCGACCCAGTCGAGTCTCAAACACTAAAATTTACGATGATGGTTCTTATTCGATATTAACTTCACAACGATGTATATATGAAATATCTATACTTAAACATGTATATACATGTATATATGTATATATGTATATTCATGTATATATGTATATACATGTATATATGTATATATCAACATATATAATATCTAGAGATTACTATAGCATGATGAACAAGTGAAGGGGTCCACTTGCCTTTGGTCGCTTGATATAGAAGCGACACCATGTGTGGGATCCGTCTCGACACACGAGACGATGTGATGCTGGACACGGTGCGCGACGCGGGCGCGATGCGCGATGACCCGCTACTGGACACGGTTGCAACACGGGCATGCGATACGGTAGTGGGCGTGGTGATGACGTGGGCGTGACACGGTACTGGGCACGGTCTTGGCTCGGTGCGTGGTGCAGGCGTGGCACGGCGCGACACGGCACTGGACGCTTCTGAACACGACGTTGGGCACGAGCCAGGGCACGTCTGGGCACGCAGGCGACACTGGCTGGCACGGCGGTGGTGCAAAGGTGGGCACGAGCTCGTCAGCGAAGGCGAGGAGATGTGCTAGGGTCATGGGCGAAGTGGCAGTGGTCTCGACGGCGGAGGGTTGTAGAAGTTGGTAGTCATGGGTGTTGGCGAGAGATGATGATGACGAGGTGGCTC
The DNA here is from genome assembly GCA_030015575.1 of Agapanthus africanus. Lineage (NCBI taxonomy): Eukaryota > Viridiplantae > Streptophyta > Magnoliopsida > Asparagales > Amaryllidaceae > Agapanthus > Agapanthus africanus. Next base: position 18,073,768 of record JASDDO010000014.1, read on the forward strand.
GTGGTGATGGTGGAGGTAGAGACGAGGAGCTGTGGGATGTTGGTGACGGTGGTGGTTGGCGGCGGCGAAGCTTCTTGTGGTGGGGGCGGCCGTGAGTGTCGAAGTGGGCGATGATTGATCGCTTGGTGGAAGAGGAGGAGGGAAAAATAGGTGCTTGGTGTAGAGAAGAGGAGGGCTCGATGGTGGTGATGAGGGTGTTAGCGGTGGTTGCGATTGATGGGAGGCGAGGAAGGTGGCAGAGTTGTTGATGGGTTTATGGTGAGGCTTGGGCAGGAGTGGGGTCGGGACCGGCTTGGAGATTGCAGCGAGGGGCAATGAGAGAGGTGGTTGCTGAAGTGAGGGAGCTCGGACTTAGGTCCACTTCGGAGGAGGTTGTCGGTGATGAAGTGGGTGCAGGCGGCCACAGAAGCGGTGGCGAAGGGTGTAGTGGCTTGGGTGCTTGGAGTTGGTTGGCGATGGATAGGAGCTCGTCGGAGGAAGGGGGTAGTAAAGGCTCGTCTTGGTTGGTGGAGGTAGCTCCGGTGGTGCTGTGACGAGGAGATGGTGAAGGTGTTGTGGAGGCCACGAGAGAGGGTGGTGGCCGACGGTGGATTTGTGGGAGTGAGAACGAGAGATGGAGAGGGAGATAGCCGTTGCGGCAAGCGAGATTTGAGGAGGTGGGCGCGTAAAAATTCGAAGGCGTTGGGCGAACGTGAAGCGGGTCGTGGGGAGCCGTTGCGAAGGAGGAGGGGGCTGGGATCGAGAGGAGAGAGAAGGAGAAAGGAAAAGAGAGGAGAGAGAAAGAGAGAAAAGAGAGGGGGATGGGATCGGGTCGGGTCGGGTTAGGGTTTGGGAATAAGGTTTAATTTAGATTTTAATTTTAAGAATTTAAAGGAAAATAAAATAGGAAGAATATAGGAAATTAATTGGACATAATTAAATGGAAAGGTAAAGAAAATATTTGTAACAATTTCTAAAACAAAATATTTATTAAAATACGAGAAAACGTATACAAGAAAACCGATTATTACAACTACCAACGTTGTGATGGCAATCAGACTAGTGGGGGCTGGGCAGTCTATAAGCACATCCTTAAACTTGTCCCTAGTCATAGGATTATCAAGACAGGGTATCGATACTCCAGAGTAAACTAGTGTATACGCTTCTTATCCCCGTCAGGGGAGGTGGCCTGTCCCGCAGCCATTGGTATACGGTACCAAAAATAGTATACAAGTGCTCATTGGGTTATGAGTTACACTGGACGGACTCGCTGGGAATTGCTAATTGGTATTATACCTATCGTCAGTTAGCAGTTCTCCGGTGACATGAGTACAAATTAGTCTGTTGACTTGACATCACTATTCGTCTCGAGTGTGTTCCCACTGTACTTAGATTATTGCCCTACACTGCTCAAATGAGTCGTGCAAACAGGTGGTAGTTGGGTGCAGTCCCGAAGCACTTGGAGGCAGTAGGCGATTGAAGGGATTCGTCTCTCCCGGTATTGGGAGTTGATATCACGTTGTGTACGGCTGGCTAATACACAAAGTCTCTGGCCAGGGCAAGTGAGATTTACTGGTAGGTACATCAGTAGTTTCTCAGGGTGTATTGGGTTCCACGCCGCACGACTTATTGCGCTATTAGGGGTCTGACGTTTAGCACCCCTAGGCCCGATATATGATACTCTTAGACGACCAGACCGGACTGTACGGAGAATGTTGCTTATAGGCTCAGTAGGGTTTTCGGACGACTTATCGTGTCGATCTTCCCTTCGACAGATATCTGGGTAGCCGTTACGCACAGCTAGTGCCACTGACGTGCTTATAGTTAAACCCACTGCCAGTATATTGTTGAGTTTTTACAATCCCACACAGCGGGTTTCCCAATTCAGGTGAAACGGTGTAGTTTGCATATGGTTTTACGCATGGGTGTTCGATTGAACACGTGCATTTATGCACGTGCTTTAATCGGACGGTCTAGTAATACTAGCAAGTTTGAAAGACAGCCTGTTTTGATGCTAGTATTATATTGCTCTCTTTTGGGTATTTGTATTTTAACACGAATACGGTATTTATACGAATACGTTATTTGTATAAATACGGGTATTTGTACTTTGATACAGATACATGTATTTGTGCTTTGATACAAATACATGTATTTCTTTCTAAATATGAATACGCGTATTTTGTATTTCAGTACAAATACGGTATTCGTATTTTGGTAGAAATATGGTATACGTATTTATACGGGTATGGATATACTTGTTTATATACCTACATTTATATTTATAAGTGTTTGTATATGTGTACCTAGTGAGATGGCTACATGTTCTCTCTCTCTTCTCTTCACCATTAAACATAGAAGTGCTGGGCTTGTGACTCACCCTAGTGAGTCACCAAGCCCACCCACTCTTTTGTTTGAGGTGAGTAGAGATAAGAGTGAGAGTGTGAGATATTTTTGTAATGATGGTTGATGTTCTTCATCACTTGAGAATTTTCTCTTATTGCAAGTCATCTTCATTTTCTTCCTCAATACTTTTTCTTGAGTTGTGAGGATTAAAAGAGAGCATTTAGTTTTACAAACCACACCATTCTAAGCATGTTGTCTTAGCAAAACTTGATCTTTAATAGCTTCGGACGAACTTATCGCTTGAATCGGTATTCTCGGATGGATCATCTTTGACATGGAAGACCGACTTCGAGAGCTCGTTCCATTAACCCAAGGAGCTTGAGGGGTCGACTTTCAAGATCCGAAGGACCGTCTACAAAATTTGTAATTTCAACCGAGTAGCTAAAACTCTAGTTAGGCTTTGTTTAGTATAGTGTTTGGGCTTGTATCCTGAGAAGTTTAGTGTATTATGCTCAAGTTTTAAAGTTTTTGATTCCGCATAGTCGTAGTTGACACGGAAAGAAGCACATATACACTTACAGGAGCCGCTCCCCACGAGCCGACCAGATCCGCATCGTCCGCGTACGATATCCAACAACCCTTGTCGCGTCGCTCGTGAGCTGACTCGGGCCCCCGCTTGGTGTTAGCGCTGCTGATCTGGGTCGTTGGATCTTTTGATCCAACGGTTCAAATCAAATGTGCCAATTATACACATATATTTTTCTTTTTCTTATATTTAAAAAACTGTCGTCAGGATCCGGGCCGTTGGTTTCCAGATCCGACGGCCTAGATTCATTCCCGCTCGAAAAATTAACAAAAATTCGTTTTTAATATTTTTAAATGTTTTCAAATTAGTTTTTGGCTTTTAAAAATCATTTTAAAATATATTAAAATATTTTAAAATTTTGGGAAAATTATAAAAAAATATATTTTGATGTTTTCTTCCATTTGCAACCAAATTTGGTCCAAAATAACTCTCTTTGTCAGTTTTAAAAACTTTTCCCTTCGATAAAAAATCCATTTAAATTCTTAAAAATTCCCAAAAATTCATAAAAATCCTAAAAATCATATTAATTCATTTTAATTATATAAAAATGTTTTAAAAGTGTTTTCTACCAATAGATGCAGTAAAATAATTGTTTTGACATTGGAAAAATTAGAAAACGTTTATTTATTATGTATTTAAAGTACACGGTTGTTACAGTAAGGCAAATGAATATCGTAAGTTTCACACAACTAATAGGATAAAAATAGTGTTAAGGTCAAAAATTACATCCCGGTTGATCAAGTCAAAATTAAAGTGAACCCCGAGTCAAGTGTGTCAGAGCCCAAGCGAGCAAGCCAAAATCAAGTGGGGTTCAAGCGCAAGTCAAGACCGAGCATGGAAGGGGCCAGTTCTATGCCAAAAAGGAGGAAATAAATTAATTTAAATACAATTTTTAGAAATAAATGTATGAAAAATGGGTAAAAAGCCAAAATTTTGTAAACTCCATGACTTATGTGCAAAAATAAATAAGTTTAAGAGATATGGGAAGGCACGAGTGTCATTTGGAAAGGCCAAGGGGCTATATATAAAGTGTGTGGTCTATAAAAGGCAAACATGATGAGAAAATCAATAACTTTCATTCTCTCCATCTTTCTAAGGTTCTGTGCCTTCTTCTTCTTCCTCGAGATTTTAAACTTTCTTCTCTTTTTTAAATTAAATCAAGAGTTTAGCTCTTATTTCTCCAAAAAGAAATAGTTTTTTACCATAAAACCCTAGAAGGGGGTTCAAATCAAATCTCTAAAATGGGAGATTTTTAAATCTCACTTTCCTTTTTCTCCAAAATCCAACAAAAATAGAGGAGGAAAAAGGTGACCCGTCTCCAAAAATCCCACTTTATGAGGATCCAAGACTCATAAAAGAAGAAATGGATCCCTTTTCATCATCTCCGAAAATCTTTTGGGAGTTTAACTCCAAATAAAAATCTTTTCTTTAGGAGTTTATCTCTTCCGAATTCCGAAAACAAAAATAAAAATCCTTCTTTTTCCAGACGTTTAACTCCAAAGTCCTTCAGGAGTTCAACTCCCACTCCAGGGGCTAAGCCCATTTTTCTGCTTGTGCTTCCAGCAGACACGCGCTGCCTACGTGATCCGCTGCGTCTAGCGGCCGCGTGCAACGCATGTGACCCGCTGGCGCCCCAGCGGTCGGCTCGCTGGCGCCCAGCGGCTACATGCCGTCTCACGCGTCCTTATGACGCTCCTCACCCATTTTTCCCACACGTTCCACACTCAAAACACTTTTCTCTTTGAATTTTTTTTCTAACGGGACGCTGCCCGACATTCCGCAAAGAGGCTGCTAGTTCTCTTGACTCCCAGCCCACTATCCAAATAGCGGGACCCCCATAAACCCTGCGAGGCCCCCGATACGTCCAAAACACCTTCAAAATACAACACATGCAAACTGCGCATTGAGTTCGCATAACTGGTTTGACCCGTCAATCGGAGGTGCTCTCGCTCCAAAGATAAGGGGTAATTAACGACAGCTTAGTCCACGGCTGCCGAAAATGCAGATCCCCACAATCAATAAACCCCAGCTTATCTTAGGCAGGGAGAATCTGTACATGCCGGATCAGCGCGCGCATTACTATCTCAATAGGGTGACGAAAAACACTCTACAGATAGCATGTACGAGTAACATAAGCGTAGTATAATAGAACAGTAAATAAGTACTTACTTCAAGTATTCCCATATATATCTTTTAATGTAGAACGAAACGTTGTTTGAAAACAAGGAGGTTACGATATTTTTAATATATATATATATACATACATTTTTCAAATCCAAGTAGCACATCCTTACATTATCACTTTTTAAAACATGTGACGAATCGTTGTTATTAGAAAGTGGGTAATACCATATATCTGTAAAATCTCCCAATCGGGGTAATAATAAGACTCCGCGAGTCAGAATAAAATAAGGCCGTATTCGGCTAATCATCATCATCTATCATCGTCTACGGAATCTCGCCTCGTACGATAACCATCAAATACATCATTATATTGTATCATAATAATAATCGGTACGAATGTTTAATCTACGTAACCTAACACATAGCAATAATAGTACGGACATCAAGTCTCGTACGCACACAGCGATCGATGCGGACATCTCGTCGTCGCACTCGCTCAACGATAAGTACGGACATCCCGCGTCACGTACATTCACGGCGACTAGTATGGACCTCCAGTCGCGTACTCGCCCAATAATCAGTATGGATATCTAGTCACGTAAGCGTACAATATATCAATCGTACTATAATATCAGCCTACTATAATGTCAATCCTAGCATGATATGTAAGCATGGCAGTTCTACGTGGTATAACAGTACTAATGATGTGTAGTGTAGTATGCGAGTCTGTGATCGTGCAACATGGCAATCAATAATACTTATGCTGGTGTTCTACCATGTATCTACAATAAGCCTACTGAGTGAAATTAACGAGGTATACTATATATCGGACAAGTCTAAACATACATGGCATGCATCTTAAGCACATTCAATGATATAATAAGCAGTATGTTTTATGAAGATATTATACGCCATCCACCCGATTCCCCGCTCGTAGATATAATTTACTCGCTGTATGCGATCAAGCTAGTCGTATTCTACAACCGTCTTGCTCTTCGTCACCGTCTCGCTCTTCGTCACCACCTCGAAAGGTCTCCGAAATCAAACCTAGCATAAAAATAATCACTCAAACACACATAAGAATCCAAATCGGCATTGCTATAACGGATAACGCTCATACGTTAGAACCTATGACACCCGTATGCTAGTCGTGTGCTAAGTGCAAGGAATTACCTCCGGACTCGCTCTTCTAACACAAAAGACCGCATCAAGAATTAAAAATACGGATTCGCAAGTTTAAAAACCTTAAAATATCGGTAAAAAACCAACCCAAAATACTTCCAGATTTTGAAACGAGAAATCTGGGACAATTTAAAGCATCAAAAGAGCTTATTTATCAAGTATATGAGCTACTGACCAAATCTCGACACCCAATCAAAAAGTAGGCCGACGAAAAATTCCAAATAGCCGATATGGACGGCCAGGATTGAGAGTTGGGGCTTCCTGCTCCTGGTGTGGTCTCTTAGTTGTCCGACTAGCTCAATAGAACAATTTAAAAAATTTGCAGAGATACCAAATAGAGCCGGAATTGATTTGAACATCAAAACTCCGTAAAATCCTAATTTTTAACTTTAAAACCTTTAGAGCCAAAATCCTTGCATCTGATAACCTTTAGCTATGCCAAAATAGTTTATAATTACTAAACCACTACTTTATTGCACCACTCCAATCCATATCCATATCAAAACCCAATTTTGAAAGATAAAGACGCTAAAAGCATGAACTTTGACCAAAATATGCGGTTTGCATTGTGAGTAGGCTATAAACTTATCAAGGAAGAATTTTTACCACTCAAATGAGATGAAAGAGAAGATCAAGCACTACTACAAATAAGGATTGCCCCTACGAATTTATCCGTAGGGGCAAACCACTGCCCCTACGGATATAGCCGTAGGGACAAGAAAATACCCTGTAGGTACAAACGCCGTAGGTACAAGTTGAAGCCCTGAACTTGCCCCAACGGACAAAAACTTGCCCCTACGGAGTTCTGTGCAGGTCCCGTTTGCCCTACGGAGTAGGCCGTAGGAGCAACAAATTTATTTTATTTATGGTTTTTTAAAATAGATTACTTGTACCTACGGATGAATCCGTAGGGCCAAGTAATAACCCGTACGGATACATGCGTGGGTACATATCCGTAGGGGCAAAATATCGACAATCCTGATATTTTGCCCCTACGGATAACTCCGTAGGGGCATTTCTTTGCCCCTACGGATATATCCGTAGGGACAAGCTATATCCGTAGGGACAAGCTCAATCCCCTGATACAAAGATCATAGGGGAAAATATCAGTTATTCTGATATTTTGCCCCCACGGTTTAATCCGTAGGGGCAACATTTGTACCTGCGGATTAATCCGTAGGTACATATTATCAGTTTTTTTTTAAAAAGGGCTGCCTTTTTTTTCTCGCCATGTGCACAATAATATATACATCAATCAAATATAAAATTAATTATCACACAACATATATCGCAGTATTCATAATCACATCTCACGCATATAATATACAAAAGAAACCAAAAAACAGAATATGATATAAATATAAACACCGTAGGACCACCAATATCAATATCGTCCAAAATGTAGTACAATATGTATCATATAAATAAATACATGTTTCAAAAAATAAGAATCAAAAAGCTACCCTAGCTCGGTCCGGCTCCACCTCTGATAAACGCTAGAATCTGGCGCGCCTGCTCCTCGGTCAATAAATTATGCAATTCGGAGCGTGCGGGAGTCTGAGCGGGCTGTGGAGCTGGCGATGTGGTCTGCGCAGCCGCCGTCGAGGTAGTGGCTTGCGGAGCCGCGGCTGCGGGAGTCTGAGCGGACGGTAGAGCTATAGGAGCTGTCTGCGGAACCGCAGCCGATGTAGTGGCTTGCGGAGCCGCAGCCGAAGGAGATGCATGTGGAGGCTCGGCCGATGTACCCTGTCGCGTCTGGACCTAACGTGTGTAATAAGTGTGTAAGAACTGTGTATTATTCGAATTCGTATCATTATCAAGTTATTTCGAAACCCCATTTGGATATCTAGTTTGGAAAACCGTAGTTTATTTTAATTAGATATGTATGTATGATTAATCAAAGCTAAGTCTACAACCAAATAAGCTCAGGCTACGTACTAATATTGGATATGTTGATATCTATAATATGACATGATATTTTACTATTAAGTAGTATACATACCAGCATCTCCTTCAACTCCTGAATGGTGGCCTTCAAGCTCTCCAGTTCCTGCCGGACACATCGCTCACTGGAGACGGAGGAAGTAACCGCCGGGGTGGAGTCCAACCTCATATGGACCCTGCTAGGGCCCAGTCCCCGGCCTCTCTCCCAATCTCCGTGGTGCCCTCCGTATGCGGCGTCCAGGACTGGGGTCAGCAGCCTCGGATTGCTCTGTCCGGTAAAATCGATCCCCGAGGCCTCGGCCTGCTCAACCACCCGCTCCTACACCCACATTAAGCAGTAAAGTATAAGTATAAAATTTAAATTTGAACCTTCCAAAACTAAAATTTTAAATATGGGTTGAATAAATATTAACACTTACGCAATACTCCTGGGTAGCGACGTCGGGATATCGAAGCTCGCCCGTGGCGGGATCTGTCGAGGTGTCGTGGACGGCAAGATATGCGGACAGCACGCTCGGTGTACCACTTTGCGCCAGGGTCTGAGCTGTCTGCAATATTAGAAAATAACTCTTAATATTAGATATATTAGAAAATAACTCTTAATATTGCATTATATCACAAAGGCCGGTCTATTGTAATTTACCGATAACTCCATGGCTCGAGTAATATTCCTCAAGCCACCTGTGTAAGTGGGGCGACCCCTCTTCGCCGATTTCCTATTCTCTATATTTTGAGCGGCATGTTTCTGCACAACGTATTCACATTTAGTTTTCTAATTAAGGAACAAAAAAAAAAATTTATATCCTAAACAATGAATTACATTTAAAATACATACATGTTTGTGTTGAGAGTCGAAATATTCGCACAATAGAGGACATATCTCTACGTCGACTCCCGCAAACGCCGGAGTAGATAGGAGGGCCGCTCTCTCTGTCTCGAGGGTCACCATCCACAGGGAGCAGCAGTCGTCCTTCAGCTCATTCCTGTTGTATCGTACCTTGGTCTGCATGTTCTTCACCAGGCCATTGTACAGAGCATGAAGGTCGAGCACCCTTCCAGGGTGATCAGGGTCGGGTACAGGCTGAAAATCGTAATCCAACTGAAAATACAAAAAAAAACATTGTTATTAGATTGCAAGTATTAATAATAAATATATTGGATAAATCAAATGAAAATATATATTAACACCCGAGCCTGATCAAAGAAGAGGGCGAATGAGCGCTGGTGCTACTCGCCCCACTCAACGTGAAGTGGATAGTTTTTCACGAGCCGGCTCTCATCCCCCATATTCCGGCCGAACCTCTCGGCATGAGGACCGGTATAGCGATAGTCAAGGGTAAAAAAGAGGGGGAATGCTGCCTCCCCTAGCTCTGTCAGGCCTCAGCCTATGGGACTGATTCGGGCATCGAGTCCCCCTCTGGGGATGGCGAGGCCCTGCGTCTGCAAGAAATATCAAGACAATCAATATTAAGACAAAGTTGTATTAAGAAATCAAGGTTAAACGAAAATTGAAGTGTGATATATACCTCCGGTGACTAAAGCACGAGCCTGGGCCCGGGCAGCAGCACGAGCGGGACGATAGTTCCTCCGGTGAGGAACAGCCGGTGTCCCGGATGCGGACGCATCCCCTCCAACTAGAAAAAAACATTGACGCTAAATTTCCATGAAGTTCATATTTATTCTATAGAGCATATGTAAAATGAATAAATATTTTATATTTATTCATACTAACCTACAGACGATGCGGAGGGTACGGAAGTGGCAGGAGTGGCCCCTGCGTCAGATGTGGACGCACCACCTATAATTAGACAATTAAAAATAGATTATATAAGTAATTGCAAAAAGAATGTGTAGATCAATAATATAACGTTCTAAATCAATATGCATGCACTATAAGATATATAAACAATATGAAGCTCTGCCAATTCTACCTTCTGCCAGTACTTATTGCCATATCTATCGCACGGACAGAGAATCTTCTCTATTATGATCTTATTATGTGCGCGTGCAAATTCAATGAAAGGAGCAACTCCTGCGACATACTTAGGTTGCATACGTTGTTGTCAATCCACATACATCCGGTCCTTAACTCTGACGTACTCATGGGCCATGTTAGACTGTATAACATATAAATTGTAGGTTATGGTGACTATATTGAGAAATATAAGAACGGGATAGTTACTGACAAAGGAGAAAATCCGTGTATATGCTTTGTGTGTGCGTTTGTCGTTGAAAAGAATAAATTATCGAACGTATGTTAACCGATAGACGGGGACTAAGTGGCGCTTTTAGTTTCATATATTAGTATCGATGAGAATATGAATGTTTCATATTATTATCGAGTATCATATATTGGTTTTAACTTGAACATCTCGAATCACTCTCTAATGATGCGTTTGTTGTGTATTCTTGTTGTATGTGTGTGTTCCGGCTGTTGGGGGTAAGGCTTCTATCCCATTAAGAATGTATAGAGCGAACACCCATTCGCTTGTGCTTTCAACCGTTTCGAGTAAATTTCGGCAGCACCTCCCCGCTGTTCTCCGGGTACACTGTAATAGAATAGATAATCATTTCAAAGCTGTGAAACAACGTTGAAATGAACATCTAATCTATCTTTGTACACGGAGAACCAGCGGAAAGGTACCGACAAAATATCTCGAAACGGATGAAAACACAAGTAAATGAAGGTGTTTGCTTTATACATTCCTAACTTGTCCACACGGGACAAATCTATCGGTTACCATACGATTGAATCTTCTCGTCGCATAGACTATACGACGGTTGTTAATATAGAGCTATACCGTCCGATATTTTACAACCTTCTTATAATTCTATGTCACGACGAATATCGCACGTATGTTAAGCGATAGACGGGGACTAAGTGGCGCTTTTAGTTTCATATATGAGTATCGATGAGAATATGAATATTTCATATTATCATCGAGTATCATATATTGGTTTTAACTTGAACATCTCGAATCACTCTCTAATGATGCGTTTGTTGTGTATTCTTGTTGTATGTGTGTGTTCTGGCTGTCGGGGGTAAGGCTTCTATTCCATTAAGAATGTATAGAGCGAACACCCATCACTTGTGCTTTCAACCGTTTCGAGTAAATTTCGGCAGCACCTCCCCGCTGTTCTCCGAGTACACTGTAATAGAATAGATAATCATTTCAAAGTTGTGAAACAACGTTGAAATGATCATCTAATCTATCTTGGTACATGGAGAACCAGCGTAAAGGTACCGACGAAATATCTCGAAACGGATGAAAACACAAGTGAATGAAGGTGTTTGCTTTATACATTCCTAACTTGTCCACACGGGACAAATCTATCGGTTACCATACGATTGAATCTTCTCGTCGCATAGACTATACGACGGTTGTTAGTATCGAGCTATACCGTCCGATATTTAACAACCTTCGTATAGTTCTATGTCACGACGAACATCGCACGTATGTTAACCGATAGACGGGGACTAAGTGGCGCTTTTAGTTTCATATATGAGTATCGATGAGAATATGAAGGTTTCATATTATCATCGAGTATCATATATTGGTTTTAACTTGAACATCTTGAATCACTCTCTAATGATGCGTTTGTTGTGCATTCGTGTTGTATGTGTAACATGACTTTAAACCATTGAGATCAAGATTGATAGAACTGATCATCCTACATTGCAATGGCATTCATCTACCAAAAACTATTATTGCAATGGCATTCATCTATAACAATCAACAATTAAAACTAAAAATGTAGGATACTGATATCATAAAGCGTTATACGCAACATATGAATTCACATCACTGAAACATGCATCAAAAAAACATGTTCATCCAAAAGAAATGCCACTGTCAACAAATATAGACAAATACGTTATAAAAACAGTAACTAATTAACAAGTTGATTAGCATCTGGATCAAAAAAATGATAGGAAAAACATTGACTATGATCTATAATGACAAGTCTATTACCATGACTCTCGACTAATAAAGGTGGCTTTTCATCCTCGGTAGCTTGATAATTGGGATTTCATGGCGAATAAAAATATGCATATGCCGTTTGACCGGGAACTTCAATAGGAAACTTAATGAGGTCGGGTGTACTGAAGTACGCTTTGTATTTCGCTATATCAGGTGATGAAGCCCAAGCCCTAGCTAGCCCCAGCCCCACCCCAACCGAACCCTATCGAAGGTAAAGAACGTCCTTACAATTTCAATGTTCACGAAAACCTAGCGGCTTTCTAAGAAATTTTTTCGAATTTCGTTTCATTATTTTCAAATTTGACAATTCCTACAGGTTTCGATTTGGTTTGAGTTGGGGTTGAGATTTCGGGTTAAATTATTGCAAAAATTTAGAATTTATAGATTCAATTGAGAATTCAATTACTAGAAAATAGTTACTCCTGTTGATTGATGGCACTATAATTGCAGCAACTTATCTACAAAGAGATATAAGGGATTATATTGAGCTATTTTTTATTGTACAACTAAAATTTGTGCTGAATTTATGAGAAGAGATAATTGTGACTCAATGTGTCAACTTGCTGACTTCATGCATGAGGGATACAAAAGAGTTATTACAGCATCCTACATTGCAATACAATTTTCATAATTAATATAATAGCTCTGCGGTCTGAAGATAATATCTGTATGTAGTAATTGTTGAGCAGTAGTTTCTGATTATCATTATTTATTTTTGGTTAAAGAAACCAAAAACTACAACACGAAAGACACGAATTCTTCCCATGTCTCCTCATGTCTCCATGGAAATTGGGGCAACATCGTCAGAGACTACATTGTGGACCTGCATAAGATCGGCTCCGGCTCCTCCACCATCTACCGCGGCTGCGATCCCCCAGCCCAGCCCCAACCCCAACCGAACCCGAGCCCCAGCCCCAGCCCAGCCCCACCCCAACCGAACCCTAGCCCCAGCCCCAGCCCCAACCGAACCCTAGCCCCAGCCCCAGCCCCGGCCCCGGCCCCGTCCCGGCCCCAGCCCCAACCCCAACCGAACCCCAGAACCGAACCCTAACCCTAACCCTAACCGAACCCGATGCCGATGCCAAACCCTCACCCCTACCCGAACCTGGCCTGAACCCTAGACCTAACATCATCAAAATTAAAAATAATTCGAGATTTAATTACTAACCGGGCGCGCGGTGGTCGACGACGATCGGCGAAGGTGGCGATGAGACGCGGGAAGTCGACGAAGGTGTGGGAACGACTGGCGAAGGTGGCGACGAGGCGCGGGAACAGACGATGAGAGGCGCGGGAGTAAGAGAGAGAAATTTTGGGAACGATGAATAATTTTTCTGTGTTTTTTTTTATTAACCTATTTATATGCTCCTACGAACATAACCGTAGGTCCACCGTTTGCGGTTCCGTAGGGCCAAAAAAAAAATTAGACCGTAAGGCACCGTAGGGACAACGATGTGGCCCTACGGATAAATCCGCAGGGGCAAGAAATATTTGCCCCTACGGATTCCTGAGTCCGTAGGTGCAACCCCATATTGTAGTAGTGAAGTTTTGATGAATTTCATGATGGCTTCTGCTTGAAGTCTCGAGAGTGGAGATGGTTTGAAAACTTGATGACGATGGTTTCTACTTGGAGACTTGATCACTTGGTGTTTGCAAGAATGAAGAAATAATAGTTTGTTTGATTATTTGGCTTGGGATTTTTGAAAAGAGGGTAAGAGTGAACCATGGTTGAAAGTGTTCGAGAGAAAATGAGAGAGGCTTGAAATGAGAGAATGAGAGAATGAGAGAGGGGAATGGGAGGGAAGGAGGAAATTGGGGAGGCATGGACAAAAGCAGGGATGTGACTCTCTCTCTCTCTCTCTCTCTCTCTCTCTCTCTCTCTCATATTATTCAAATATAATATGTAGCCATGCAAAATTGAAATAATAACCCTAATTCCCAAACAAATCTAAGCGAAACATTAACATCATTTAAATGCTTGTCATCCCCAAAATTAAGTATTAAACTTAACTTGAAAATATTGATTTGTCGGCTTTAAATCTGTACATATATATACCAATTTATAATAAATCATCCCATAATTGGTATTATTTCAATAAAACATTTTATATTATTATTTAAATTCCAAAATATTATTTACCATTTTCTTAAATGTTACAATATCCATATCCAATTCAACGGAGAGGGAAAGAAGCCCTAGATTAAAAAAAACTCTAATTTGGAATATTTGAAAAATAAGAGGATTTTGAATGAAGAAATAAGACTTTGGATGTCATATATGTCTCCTCCTAATGTGTTGACGTTAATCTGTAACGGTGTTAACAAAATATTCTAAAAAGATGTTCTTTTGTCAATTAAGGGGATGACAGGAGCGACTTATAAGTTTAGGGAGGTTACAAGTAAATACTAATTACGAGGGGGGACAAAGAAATTTTTGTTTTTGGCGATTGCTATTTAGATTTTCCTTGGAATTTTTTTAAAAGAAATTTTACTGTACTTAAGATTCGCATTCATGTACAGGGATCAAAAATTAATTAGTCGGAATACTATTAAATTTCCGCAGTGAAATTATGGAATCCAGACAAGCCACATGTAGCAAATGGTTGAAAATACTTGTAGAGACTGCTTTTTCAAATTATTTCTAAGAAGATTACTTTTTTCTTTACATTGGATTTTATGGAGAGAAGAAATTTCAAAGATAAAAGTTTATAAAACACCCTTGGATTTATGAGAGTTTTTGAAAGAACACCACTCAACTTTACAAAATGTCATGAAAACTCACGAACCAACAATGTTGTGTGAAATTGTTAGTCATATTATCCCAAGATGATTGTTAGGGAAACAACAACCCAAATTGAAAGGAAAGAGTTAGAATTTTTGAAGTTCAATGGTGTCTGAAAAATCAAAGAAAATTCAATAGTGATATGAGTAATGCTTTTCTTACCGGTGCGGTGGAATTCATATAGGCTATTGGATTCCCATTGGATACAAGATGTGCAATGCTATCAACTACGTTCAGCTGTATCAAATGGGAATCCATATAGCCTACATGGATTCCACCGCACCGGAAAGAAAAGTATTACTCTAGTGATATATGAAATTTACTCAACGAAAAAGAAATAATCAGCAAGAAAAATGGTTGGCTGTCTTGATGGAGTAATACTTTTTCTAGTGGTGCGGTGGAAATCCATATAAGTTACGTAGATTTATATTGGATACAAGATAGATCATGTTATTTACTATCTGGGTACTTATATATCCTGTATCAAACCGTCAATCCAATGGGCCACGGGGACTGCATCGGAAGAGATGGGCCCCACTGCATAAAAAAGCGTGCGGCCCAGAACACAAGCAACAGGTGAACCAACCAAAAAGCAGCAGCAGCAGCAGCGCTACCAAAATTTTTTTAAGAAAAAGGTACGTAGTTGATGCAAGCATCCGATGTCCCTCACTGGGCCCCGCCATCTCTTCCCTTTTCTCTCCTCTCCTCTGTCTTTTTTATTAATCTCCTTTCCAAGATTCTCGAAAACCTCGCCGTCTGCCGATGGACGATGTGCCGGCGCTCGCGGTGTCGTCCCCCGCCTCCCCTTCGCCGGCGGAGGACGGGAACATCGAGAGGAGGCCCTTCCTTCGGAGAGCTCCGCCTTCGAGCACCAACGGACTGAAGAGGATGCCGGCGATATCCTGCGGCGGCGATCCTCGCCGGAGCTCGTTCCGGCGCGACGTCGAGCACGTCGCGGCCGAGACGTTCCTCCTCACTCGCCTCACCTTGATTCTTTTGACTTACTTGGGGTATTGATTCTTCCTCTTGTTGATTTGTTGATGCTCTTTTCGATTTAGCGCTTCTTTTTTCCTTAAAAAATTTAGGAACTTTTTTATGCCCATATTAGATCTCTGCGTGATTTGGAAAACCCATGTCGTAATTAGTTGACATGTTCACGATTTGATCATCATATTCCAGGCTTGCTAACACCGCTGCGGGTTTTGTGTGCCCCTTTTTGTTAGGGATCCAAACATGGGTTTTGTGCCAAGATGATTGCAGTCGCTCTGCTCTTTGTTCTTTGCTGATATTTGAGCATCCTGTTGCTTCTAGCTTTTTTGCTGCATCCCAACTGGTTTCATGAACTCACAACACATATCCTGCTGTCTACTGGTTTCTTGCGTATGTCCTTGCTTGCACATGTGAACAGATATCCATACAAACCACAGCTTAATTGCGTTTAAAAAGGCCAAGTAAATGATCACCCATGTGTAACTAATATATAAAAATTGACTCTTGGTTCTTGCCAATATGACCCCCAAGTTTGCTTGAACAGAGTCTTGAAGCGATGCCTAATGCGTGATTCCTATGGAAATTTGGATATCACCATACTAGATCGTTGCATGTGCATGTCCATGTGCAACTCACATTCTCCCTGTTGAGCTTTGGTGAATGTACCTTGGCCTCAATCCTACACATTCGTCCATGCAAATTAAACATGATATGGTTTATTATATTGTCAACGAAGTTCCTGTAGTTGCAAATTGGGGTTTAAAATCAACGATAAGAAAAAATACAACACAATAGATTGAGTCGAGTCACGTTTGACGCTTTCTCTAAAGCAATATTCGCTCCCCACTATGCAAAAGGGATTGGTGCGATTTACTTCAAGGATACAACAACTCAACCTTGTGTTTACAATCTCCCGTGTTGCACCCGCAGGGAATTGTCCGAAGAACTTGATCTTTATGATTACCAAAATTAACGAAGAGAAGAGAAGAGAAGAAAATGAGATATTTTTGAACTATAGAAGTTGAAGGGGTTTTCGTGAAACCCATTCCCTGTGAAAAGTTGCAATGAAGGATCTCGAAAATTAGTGGCTGTTGCCATAGAAACTCTAGCCAATTCAATTTCAATTTTTCTAAATTAATTTGGGGGCAAGCAACCGATTAAATGCAAAGGATGCTAATATAGCTTAATCATAGACCCAAAGGCCACTAGGCCACTGCTGGGCCTTACTTGGTTTTCACCAACATAATTAATTATTTTCTTTTCCTTTTGCACCCTTGGTCAAATTAACTTTCACTAAGTCAAACTTCTCACATAATATTCATTCTCATTTCCATAACAAAACATATTATAAGCATATAGATTTAAAACATAAATATTTTAATTTATTAAAATTATATATATTTTATACAAAAAATATGACAGTTCCATCGCCTCTGTCATAAGCTGGCTGCTCATTTTGATGCTTTTATGAACTCTGTCAATGCTCCAACATGTTGTGCAAGTTTCTCTAATGCATTAATGTGCTGATCTATCGCCTTAATATTAACTCTTAGACTTTTCCTTATTGGGAGTTTAAAACGACAGCACTGGATCTCTGTATGTTTTCTCATCCATTCATTTTATTCAGGGTAGGCTATAGGTGGATCACAAAGTTTCTTGCTCTCGCCTGTTATGCCATGTTGCTTATGCCAGGATTCCTACAGGGTGGGTATTTGAAATTCAGGTTCTTTTCTGGTTATGTTTTTGAATCACAGATATTTAATAGTTTCACTCTATGAATTACTTTATCAAATTGTGTTTAGAGTACTTAGATGTTCATACAAGGGCCAACCTAGGGTAGATAGCTTCTCTAGTACAAAAGTCGCCATTCATTGGCTTTCCAGTTTCAGTGCTTCTGGACATTGTTATCCCATATCAAGTTTAATTTATCTTGTTTACTCATGGCAGTTGGATATTACTATTTCTTCTCAAGTCAAGTGCAGAGAAGTGTAGTTTATGGAGAACAACCAAGAAATCGGTACGGAATTTGTCAACACAACTGTGATGTTCTGTCTAATTCATCCTTTTTGGTTCCTTAAGACATCTCAAAAAATTTTATAGTTTGTTATTTAGATATTTAGCTATTGAATTTTGATTCTGCAGTTTGGATCTGTATTTACCCGTGGATGCCGATGATGGCCTAAAACCAGTGGTGGCATTTGTAACTGGTGGCGCCTGGATTATAGGGTGAGTAGAGTGGACTCATCTTACATTGGCCATGAATTTGAAAGACTAATTATAAGAATAATAAAGTTTTGATACCTTGCAGTTAATGGACAGAACTCAGTTTCTTTTCCTTTGTGTGTTTTATCTTTGCAGTTATAAAGCATGGGGTGCTCTTCTTGGGAGGCGGCTCTCCGAACGGGGAATCATAGTGGCATGTATAGATTACAGGTTTATTTCTGAGGCACCATATTGGAATATTCTTCCTCAAGCATCTGAATATATACATGCAACTTTGTCTCCAATTTGTTTAATCTTAGGGTAAATTGTCACAAAACCCCAAGCACTTTTTTCCACTATCAAAAACCCCCCGGCCTCAAAACAGTAGTAAAAAAACCCTGGAAAATATTCCTGCTGTATCTGTATAGTAGCCTGCAGTATCTATACAGTAGTCTGGTATATCTAACCAAATTCATACAATCTATTAAGATATCACAGGTAGCGGTTTAGATATCGCAGGCAACTGTTTAGATATCGCTGGATACTGCTTAGATACCGCAAGAAACTAGATATAACAGGCGGCTACTAGATATCACAGGCAAGGGGTTTCTTGACAACTAAAAACTTTTTTATGGGGGTTTTGACTAACATTTCGAGGCCAAGGGGTTTTTGACAACAGAAAAAAATGCTTGGTTTTTTTTCTTTTTTGACAAGTTACCCTTAATCTTATGTTGTCGCCATTCTGCAGAAACTTTCCACAAGGGACCATCAGTGATATGATAAATGATGTTTCTCAAGGAATCTCATTTGTGTGCAACAACATTGCCAGCTTCGGGGGTGATCCTAACAGGTATTGAATTCTGGATTTTAAGAATGAGCAGTAGACTTTCTAGGAAATGACATTTCCCCCCTCCCTCAAATTGCTATAAAATTCCTACTTTCTGTTACGGATTTATCTTACAAGTCTAAGAGTACATCATTTGCTAGTTTTGGGTCATCAGTCCTAATCTTATTGTCTGGGTTTGATTTAAATCTAAAAGGAACTGTCATGAGAATACTTAAAGAAAAGCTCTCCTGTTTTCCAACAAATGAAGTTTTATTAGTTCCAAGTATTTTGACTCTTCTGCATTTTTTGCCCATCTCGTCTTGTATAGGATCTATTTGATTGGACAGTCAGCAGGTGCGCATATAGCCGCTTGCACTCTCTTGGACCAGGCAATTAAAGAATGTGGGGAGGGGGAGAGCATTACTTGGAGCGTCTCTGAGATAAAAGCATATTTCGGTCTGTCTGGAGGGTATGCATTTATTTGTCTTTAACCTTTACTTGGAGTTTGAATTTATTATACTTCTCTGACTGTTTTTTTATTCTTTATTTTTCCTATTTTTTAAAACTCTTTTTAGTGGTTGTAGAGAGGTAAGGTTGTTGAGTTTAGCTAGCATTTATTTTTGTTTCTCCTGTCTAGGAACTACTGGCAATCTTTGAACCCATGGAATGCCGCATCGAAGCGAAATATGTTCTCATCCTTACACATGTTTGAGCTTGATAACGCGCTTCCAATGTCACAAACATCCAAAATATGAAACAAATTTTGGAATGCTTTCTAAGTTATTATTGTCAAGGAATTTACATTCCTATTTGGTTTCTGTGCATCATGTAAAGCCAGGAAGCACATACTTTATGTTTGAAAGTAAAGTAGCTTCTGAGCACAATGTAGTGCTGGATGAAGATATTTTATGCTTGAAGATAAAATAATTGTGGAAATTTTGAAATTTTAGAGTTGCTACTAAAATTAAGGCACATCTGAAACAATCTGATTCTTTCCTTTTGAGCACGAAAATGAATCCCTCTTCACTTTGAACACCAAAGGCACACTAATACTTCCATACAATCTCAAGCAAGCATCAGCTGCATGATCTGATCCATTACATGGTCGGATTCTTTTCTATTTGTACTTGTACTAGCAAGGGTCCCCAGACTTCCCACACAATACGTGGGTACGAAGTCCAAAGTCTAGAAAATCGGATTAATTTAGAAGTTTATTGTGATATGACATGTAGGTTGTAATATCTCATGTTTGTGAAATTCATATGTAAAAATGTTGAACGATTATCTTGCAACTGCTTCAGCATTTTTTATTTTGCTTTTCAATATTTCTTGCTATAGCATACAAAAATCATGAAACTTTGAAATATCTAAATTTGCTTTTATGTTTTCTTAATATTTTGAATATAAAACCCATCACAATCACGAAATTTTTAATTTTCCAACCTTTTGCTTGCTATAACCTACGAAAATCGTGATATTTTCAAAGAATCCCAAAGTTTTTGTTTTCTTAAAATTTTCAATATTTAGCACATGAAAATAGAGAATTTTTCAAAAATCTATTTTTTTTGTTTTATTTGTTTTCTTTTCAATATTTTGCTATAGCAATCAAAAATCGCTAAATTTTCAAAAATCCTAAATGATTTTGCTTTCCCTGGTGTTTCAATATTTTACATGTTGTACACATGAAAATTGAGAAATTGAGAAATTTCCAAAAATCTAAAAAAAATCTTTTTATTTAGTTTTCCAGTATTTTTCTTGCTATATAGCGCACAGAAATCACGAGTTAGAAAATCCCAAAATTTATTGCTTGCTTCAAATATAGCACATAACAGCGAAATTTTAAAAATCCCAATTTTTCAATATTTTGATTGCTTTATCACATGCAAAACACAAAATATTCAAAAATATGGATTTTTTGTTTTCTTCCGTTTGTTAATATTAGCATGCTTATATAGCACACAAAAATCGTAAAGTTTTCAAAAATCTCAAAATTTTCTATTTGCTTTGGTTTTTTAATATTTTCTTGCTATATGGTACATGAAAATCGTGAAATTTGAAAAATCCCAAAAGTTTCGGTTTTCTTCAAATTAGCAATATTTTGCCCGCCAGCACATGACAATCGCATAAATTTCAAAAAATCTTAATTTTTTGTTTTTGGCTTTTCAATACTTTGTATATTACATCAAACGAAAATCGCAAAATTTTCAAAAATATAAAAAAAATCTATTTTCTTCCATATTTCAATATTTTGCATATATATGGCACAAAATTGCAAAATTTTTAAAAGTCTCAAAATTTTATGTTTTCTTCTGTTTTAAAATATTTTACTTATGGGTTTTTTTTTGAAATATTATTATTTTAAAAATATATTATTAAAATAGGGGGTTTAAATTAAAATTAGAAGAATAGGGTGGTTTGCCACCCCACCCCACCCCAGAATAGGGGCGGGTTCCTAGAACCCGTCCCCTATACAAATGTAGAGGGGGCGGGTTCCCAGAACCCGCCCTATATTTTATTTTATTTTTTTTAATTATTCGTTATATAAATTTAATTATAATTATATAATTATAAATATAATTGTAATTATAATATGATTATAATTATAATTATAATTCTTAAAAATAAAATAAAAGTAAATAAACGAAAAAAATATTTAAATTAAATAATAAAATTTCACTATATCAATGTTTTTTACAGAATGAATCCGTCAAAATTTGCAATACCAAAAAATCCTATCCGATTTCTATCTCGACGGTCAAATTTATAATATCAAAATGAATCCGTCAAATTTCCAATGTTAAAAAATCCTATCTGTTTGTAAAATTTAAATACTATCGTTTTCCTTTTCCTTTTTTCTTATGAAATCCGAGGAGGCTTGACATAAGCCTATGCTTCCTGGGATGACTGGAGGAACCACATGTTTCTTGGGTAGATGGCGGCGGCGGCGTCTGCTCTTCTGCTTCGGGTTCTGCTTCAGCTTCGTCTTGGACAGGCTGTTGATCCGCAAATCCTGAACCTGAATGTGGGACAGGTGTCGGATATGTGCTGCCTCCCAACAACTCTGCGTAGGACGCTAAATCCGTGTTCCAACTGAGCAGTTGTAGCGAAGAACATGTCCCGGTTTCATGCGGCTGATGTTGCACAAAACCTTGGCCCCATGGCTGCGCAAATCCTGACCCCCAAGGTTGCTGTTGTTGCGCAAAACCGGACTCCCAAGACGGCTGTTCTGCAAAACCTGACCCCCAAGACTGGTGTTGTTGCGCTTGTCCGGTATGCCAGGGTTGCTACTGACGATATGGTGATCCAAACCACCGATCCTGCTGCGCTGGATCTCCGTGATGCTGCGGCTCTGGTGCCGGGTCATACTGCGGCTGCGGTGCCGGTTCATACTGCGGCTCCGGTGCCGGCTGATATTGCGGCTCCGGTGCCGGCGATAAATGTTGAGAAATACTATATGAACCGAATACACCACCAATTAATTGGTCTACATTTGAAAATCGAGTCTGAGATGCCGGACCAGCATCAGTCGGGTATGGTTCCTGCACCATTGTTTGTACGAGATGCAACCCACGAGCCTGTCGTTACATTAGAAATAAGAAATAAGTATTGACTCATACCGCCGGATGTTAAAAAGTAATATGATATAAAGAATTCAACTTACCAAATCTCGTTCCATGTGGCCTCTAGGCTCGTACCGCGAGATGTTTTGGAAGTTGTTGGGGGGAGCAGAAAGATATCTTATGGTGACACGCTTATACCACTGTAGATATGCTTTGATAGCGTCGGTGGTTGTATGGTCACCTATTTGCTGTAAGGCAATACTACGCTGCCTATCCTCCCATCTCAGCAAATATTGATGATGATGCTCCCTCCAATCACACTCTGTCTTTCTTCCTCGCATGTCTCCCTCTATTGTCATAGGCGAAGGCGGCGGGATAGGAATATGTTGCGATCTATCAAACTGTCGCAACACCCTATCCGGGAGGTGCATGACAACGACATTAATGCAGAGGAGTGGGCATCGAGCCCACCAAACCGGCTCTCCTTCGAGACAGATGCCAGGTAAGCGTTGTAGACGATCTGCTGTATAAGGCGTCCACAGGAACTGCGCAAATAACATAGTAAAAAATTATGATTAAGGTATTTCAAAATTGTAAAACAAATTTAATTACTTAAGTTATGGTTACCTGAGCCGCCTCCATGCGATCCAACTCATCTCTATAGTACTTAAGTATTCGACGAGGAGCCTTATACGCTTTCTTCCCATTCCACCAACAGTCAGCGGCTTTCCGGGGATATCCAAGCCGGTTATTTTAACATTCTCCGGTCTTCCTATATACATATACTCCCATGACCAGATCTATAAATAAAGTTTCAGATTATAAGAGAGGAAACCAATATTACAATTTTGCAAAATTCTAGCTGTGAAAAATAAAGAATTTACCTGAAGTAATGTAATGCATCCACAAATTTTATTCTTCGTAGGAGCGCATGCCTTATCGAGTTCCTTATAAAGAAAGGCTAGGACCCCTGCTTCCCAAGCATATTGGCCACACACATCAAAAT
Source organism: Agapanthus africanus (assembly GCA_030015575.1). Classification (NCBI taxonomy): domain Eukaryota; kingdom Viridiplantae; phylum Streptophyta; class Magnoliopsida; order Asparagales; family Amaryllidaceae; genus Agapanthus; species Agapanthus africanus. The sequence goes on from JASDDO010000014.1 coordinate 18,097,275, forward strand.
CCGTTAGGAAGCCAAGGTATAACGGATGAACATGCGTTGCCGATTGGTCCGGCATCAACCAAGAACCGATCATGTACAGAATGTAGGCACGTGCATGTCTATCTAAGACTTCATCGGTGGATTCATCAGGGATATTACTAAATGTATCTTTTAGCCAGTTTAAACTGATCTTATACCCCTTACTGTAGCCTCCTGGTGTCTGATATTAGCATTTTTTTTTGAAATATTAAAGCTAGAAATAATGTACAACATAAAATAGGTACACTAAAGAGGGGAATCAGAATGAAATTGTTTACCTGTTCGAGAACAGACTCGGCATATGTATCCCAGTATGGGTAGTCGGTACCTGGACCAACAATTTTTCCTCCGACCAACCCAAGCCCATTGACCCGTAAATCGAGTGAGAGGCCAATATCCTGGAGTGTGATTGTGGCCTCACCCACCTTAGATGAAAATTGTGGGTCTCTTTTCTCCAGCGCTCAACCAGAGAGGTGACGAGGGCGTGGTCGATTTGGATATGACGAATCAACGACGCTTCATAAAATCCGGCCCGTCTAAACCGCTGGTTTATTCGTTGGTCGTTAACTATCCATTTGTCTGAGCTATGGGTGACGACGGTGAGATTATCTCCATCCTGCAAAATTAAATAATGTTATTTTCAACTATTTTAGAATTAAAAGAAAGGGGTAATTAAAAAAAATTAACTTAGTTTAGAATATTTCCTCCCCGTGTTGTATATTAAACGATCTGTGTTCGTTTTTGATGCACAAGCAGAGATTTGTCGAGTGGTTGATTCTCCATTGAAATGCACTGGAGCAGAGATTTGTCGAGGGTTTTATCAAGTAGAGATTAGATGAGTGGTTGATTTTCAAACTGATTTGTCGAGGGTTTTATAGTGAAGGGTGGGCAGGTTCCAGAAACCCGCTACAGTATTGGTTGTCAAATCAGCTGAAACCCGCCCTCTTCAATAATTATATGAATGGTGTCAAATCAGTTTGGTATTTCATATTCATAAAGAAAGAGGGCGGGTTCCAGGAACCCGCCCTCTTCAATAATTTTGTTTTTTTATATATTTTTGTAAAGGTGTCTTGTCAAATCAGTTTCTTTTAATATATTTATTTATTAAAACGTGAGTCTGTTGGGTTATTAAAGAGGGCGGGTTATTAGATCTCGCCCTCTTTAATAATTATATGAATGGTCACATCAGTTTTTTTTTGTCCATTGTCAGAAGGACATCATATTGAAAAGGGCGGGTTATTAAAACCCGCCCTCTTCAATAATTATTCGTGTCACTTGTCCCATCGTACACTGTGTGTTATGCCAGTGTTGTCCCAGCGTGTCTGTGTGTCAGGTCAATTAAGAGGGCGGGTTGTTAGAACCCGCCCTCTTCAATATCTTGCCGGCCCTCATATCCTATAAATAAGTCTCCGCTATACATTTCACTACCCATTTCATCTCTGTTAAATTTTCTTCTGTACAAGTCACTATCCATTTACTTCGATCAGTTTTTCTCCGCTATCAATTTTGTGTAAGTGTGGAATTTTAGAAGAAAGTCAAGTTCAGTACCATAGTCTGCGAGGAAGAGCTGCTGGATAGGATCAAGACGGAACAGTGAATAAAGTATTGGAAGTAAGCAATCTTTTCTAGACGAGACATTATTAATAAAAAACTTTAAAAAAAAGGAGATCCAAGATTATCAAAATGTTAAGTGTAGGAAAAATAATTTTAAAAAAATTATACAAGATTATCAAACTGAGTTTACTTTTTTACAGATAAATTAACTGTAATAGTAATGATTTTGGTTAGAAATGATTGGATCTAAAACAATACAGAGGAATAAATGGCAATTTTGCTACAAAAGAAAGTTTTTTGCAATTTCAACACAACATAAAAAATATAACTGTTTTTTGTGCAGGATTATGGCCTCCCCAAATTTATTTGTTGTATGTAAATACGATGGTCAGGTTATCACAAGTGCACAAGGTCCCGAGTATATGAGCGGGTCCGCACGAATCATTCGATTGGAAGCATCAACGACTTATGATGAACTAGAGACTAAAGTGTTCAAAATTACGAAATACGATCCCCGTGAAAGTAGGGTTAAGTTAAGTTGTATATGGCCTATGTTCAGTGGAAATGCATTGGTTGAAATTATAGACGATGCATCAATATCTTCGATGATAGATTTCGGTCTCTCAAACACCCATCATTCTTTTGAACTTTTGGTTCAGAAGGAGCAATTGGAAGTATGGTTGGAATATGCCGCTGGATTGAATGAGGTAGCATTCTTTGATGGTATGGTTGTGAATAACGATTTTGTCGAATTAGAAGATCCCGGCCTCGAACCGCAGGAAGATGATGGTTGGGTAGACTTAGCCGTGGCAGAAGTAAATACGGCACCCTATTTGGACGCGACAGCAGCAAGCGAAGATTGCATCAGTGTCGGGAATTTGTTTCAGGAAAAAGGAGATCTTATTTGTAAGCTGAAGTCGTGGTCTATTCAGCAAAACGTTACATTTAAAACCAAAAAGTCAAATAAGACATACTATACGGTGGTATGTACGAAAGCTCCTGAATGTCAGTGGAGATTGCATGCATGTTGTTCCAAAAGAGCCAAAGCTTGGAAAGTCACGGCCTACAACCAAGAACATACCTGCATCAATTCTATTTGTTACAAGATCACCGGAATTGCACTTCATCTTACATTTGCTCGCTAATCATGCCACTAATCCGTACAGATGTGGCGATGACTCCCCGAGAGATACGGCTCTTGGTTAGCGGAGAGCATAAAATTCAAATTTCGTATGTGAAGGCATGGGATGCTCGTAGAAAGGCTTTATGCAAGATATTTGGGGACTGGGAAAGCTCGTACAACTCGCGTCCCTTTTATGGAAGCCATGAAAGCATCGAATCCGGGGACCGTATACCGGTTAAAAACCACAGAAACAGAGGTCGAAGGCTCTGTCAGCTTTCAAAGAATTTTCTGGTGCTTTGGTCCATGTGCGGCTGGTTTCACACACCGTCGGCCGGTATTGTGCGTTGATGGTACGTATCTATAGATACGGTAAGTACAGAGACTGCATGTTAATTGCTACAGGTGTTGATGCTAATAACGGTATATTTCCGTTGGGATTTTCTATTGTCGAGAGTGAAAATACATCATCCTAGTCATGGTTTTTCCGTTAACTCAAAAATATCTCATCTGTTCTTCATAGAACAGATTTATGCATCATGTCTGATAGACATCTGGGAATACTTGCTGCAATGAGATCTGTATTTCCGACGACCCCACATAGATTTTGCCTACGACACTTCAGGCAAAATTTTGATCGAAAATTTAAAAATTCGGATCTACATAAGCTTATGTACAGAGCCGGTGAAGCGCCTGACCCTAATGTTCACGACATATCCATGACGAAAATTGGGGAGATGAGTCGAGCCGCGAAAGCGTGGTTAGATGAGTATCCAGTACGCATGTGGTCATAAGCACATGATGATGGGTGCAGATATCTACTAATGACGACTAATATGTCTGAAAGCTTCAACGGGGTCCTTAAAGGGGTTAGAGGCTTACCGATACAGGGTTTGATTGTTCGAACATTTTTCCGGATGAATACTTATTTTGTGCACAGAAGAGAAAAGTCCTTGGCGATGGAGACTCCGCTCACTGCGTATTACGAAGATATCTTTCGGAAAAGAGAACGCCGAGCACAATACTACAGATCCGAAAGGTTTGACACAGCGGAGTTTCAGGTAACGGGCGGTAATGGGAATCAATATACCGTGAACTTTAGAGATGAAGGGCTCTCTTCGTGTACATGCGGTCTTTTCTAGCAACACCATTTACCTTGTGCCCACGCAATTGCTGCTGTGAGCAGCATGCATAACTCACATTACAATTTCGCTTCTCATTACTATACAGTTTCCAATTACCAAGACGCATACGATCCAAAATTTCATCCTATACCGGACAGTCGCTATTGGCACTATTATACTGCCAACAGACAAACACCGACTGTACTACCGCCGGAAAAAAATATAAGGCCCGGAAGACCTAAGGTGCGTCGAGATCGAATGACAATGGATGCTGATTCTCAGCAAAGGCAAGCCAGATGTAGCCTATGCAAACAACCAGGCCATTATAGGACCAGATGTCCAGGACAGTCATCAGGGGCGGGACCTTCAGGATCGTGACAAGTCCACTCAGATTTTTTTGTATTATAAATTTGACGGATTCATTTTGTTATTATAAATTTGACCGTCGATATAGAATTTACATTTTACAAACAGCTAAGATTTTTTTCTATTGTAAATTATGGCGGATTCATTCTGTAAAAAACATTGATATAATAAAATTTTAATATTTTTTTCAAATTTATTTTCGTTTATTTATTTTTTAAAAAAATTTAAAATAATTATAATTATCATTATATAATTATAATTATAATTAAAATCAAAATCAAAATTATATTTATAATTATTATTATATAATTAATAATTAATAATTTAAAAATTAAAAAAATTAAAAAAACAAAGGGGGCGGGTTCCTGGAACCCGCCCTCTATACTATTGTATAGAGGGCGGGTTCGGGTTCCTGGAACCCGCCCTCTATATAGAGGGCGGGTTCCGGGAACCCGTCCCCTACTCTAGGGTGGGGTGGGGTGGGGGGCAAACCGTCCTATTTTGCGAATTTTAAAAAATTCTCTCTATTTTAATAATTTATTTTTAAAATAATAATATTTCAAAGAAAAACCCTTTATTATATAACACGAAAATCACGGAATTTTCAAAATTCCAAAGTTTTCTGTTTTCTTCAGGTTTTCAATATTTTGCATGATATAGCACATAAAAATCGCGAAATTGTTCTGTTTACTTTTGATTTTCAATATTATTTTCAAATATTTCAAAACTAATATGTTTTCTTCAGTTTTTCAATATTTTGCATGTTGTAGCGCATGAAAATCGTGAAATTTTCAAAAATCAAAAAAAGGCTTCCGTGAATATTTTGCATGATATAGCACAATAAAATTGCAAAATTTTCATAATACGCGATTTTTTTTGTTTTATTCGATTTGTCAATATTTTGCTTTCTATATAACATACGAAAATCGCGAAATTATCAAAATTCCCAAAATTTTCAATATTTTGCATGCGATTAACACACAAAAATCGTAACATTTTCAAATATCTAACTTTTTTGGTTTTCAAATATTTTGCTTGCTATGAGAAATGAAAATTGCAAAATTTCCAAAACTCTACAAAATTTTCTGATTATTTCTGTTTTTCAACATTTTGCATATAGCACACATAAATCACAAAATTTTCAAAATTTGAAACTTTTCTATCTTCTTCCATTTTTCAATATTCCGCTTTCCACACGAAAAATCACGCAACTTTCAAAAATCCCAAAATTTTCATTTTCTTTATTTCAATATTTTGCATGGTATAACATGCGGACATCGTGAATTCTTTTTTTAAAAATCTCAAAATTTTATGGTTTGTTCAGTTTTTCAAAATTTGCTTTGCTATAGCAAACGAAAATCGCCGTGTCCCCTAATCTTATATTTTGGGATTTATCCGTATCGCATCGTATCGTGTCCGTTTGCCCGTGTCCGTACAACCTTCACGGTTACTACACCCATGGAAATTATTCAACTTCACAAATAAGTTCAACTGGTTTGATTACTTGCAGTATTCTTCATAAAAGGTAAGACGTAAATTTCGACCAGATATAACAGGTCCCTCTTGAAGAGTTATATAAACTCATTCGTTGTCATCAAGTGGATGCAAGTTTAAACCAATCATGGGTCCAAGTTATCGCTGCCGATACCTTCTTTCCAATATCTATTTTAAGTAGGTCTAATAAACTACCTTTGCTAGATTTATCCTAATAAGATGGCTTAAGCATAAGTATCTGGCTTTGGTTGCTATTCATACAATTTATTTTCTTGATATAATTTGCTTAGTTTTTTCTAATCTGCAGGTATAATATGCTTAACTTGGTTGATCACTTCCATGCACGTGGGTTGTACCGCTCAATATTTCTCAGGTATTTTTTTGCTATTTTTATTCAAAAAAATATTGTTAAGCATGTATGTTTTTTGTGTCAGATACTTCTCATTTACTTTTTTCTTTTTCATTGTATAATAATTCAATTTTCTATTGCAGCATAATGGAAGGAGAGGAAGGATTAAAGCGGTATTCTCCTGAAATTGTGGTGAAGAACTTGAGAAATAGATGTGCAGCTTCCCTACTGCCTCAGTTTATTCTTGTCCATGGAACTTGTGATTATTCAATACCATCAAATGCCAGGTTGGTCTATACATGGAAAGTTTATGTGATAGCAATGTTGAAGTAGCCATTACAAAATTAACCTTTGGGGGTTGGGGGGGGGGGGGGGGGGGGTTACTTCTGACTATAATTCGAATGCATTTGGTTTATAAAGGTACAACCAAAGCCGTCATCACTTTTGTCGAGAGATTATATTTTTTTCTTCAAACACAACCTTTATTCCAAAATTTCTATGGTTGCCTACAATCCCATCTGCCCTCAGCTTATTATTGTCCACCACTTCTGTTAAGTTAGCAAACGCCATGTTCTCATAGGCCTCAATCTTTGAACATTTCACTCTCCTCCTTCCTAACAACTCCTTCAGTTTCATTACTCCTAACAGGTGTGCCGATTTTTCCATTCCATTATTGCAAAACATCTCAGATGAATATCCCTCACCTTCTCAATGTATCTTATTTCCCTTCGCGATTTCTTTGTGCCATCTTCTCGAGGGTAGCGTTGTTCAAAAATAATATTTTGTCTGTTACCAGTTACTGACCCGACTTCTATATGCAGTAAAACTTTTGCAGATGCCCTTCAAAGTATTGGAGTCCAAGTTAAATTAGTTCTGTATAAAGGGAAAACACACACGGATTTATTTCTTCAAGTAAGCAGCAACACTTCCTTTTTTATTGCAACTTAACTTAAGTTTCTGTATGAGCCCCCCCCCCCCCCCCCCGGCACAAATCTATGAGGTTGACTTACTTTGAAATGATACATGTTATATGCCCCTCCCCCAACTCCTGCCGCGCACAACGTTACATTAAAATAACTTAACGAAAAACATTAGATAGAAATTAAAAGGAAAAGATATTAAGGGAAAAAACAAACAAACTAAACAATACAAAACAGGTCATTGTAAAAAAATTAATTGCCCGCCCATCCATCGAATCAAAATAAGATGGGATCCAAGACTACAATAACAACTAGGTCTCCATGTAAGGTTCTAATAGTTCATAGTAGTCTACCAGAGCAAAAGCAAGGACCTAAATAACACAGCAAGTCATGGTCCTTGTGCTGCCCAAAATAACACATCAAAATGTGACCGACACACTACTACCTCCTGAACCCTCACAATATCCATTACCATAATTTATATGCCATAATGACTCTTTTTCATGCATGTCCTAATTCAAAAAGGTGAAACCCTTTTGGAGCTAGTTAGATATTTTGAAAAATTATTTAAGCGCCTCCTTAACATTTCAGTAAAAGTGTAATATATATTTCCTCCAAAGGATTAACCTTTCTCAACTTTCATGTTATGCTTTAATTGAAAAGTAAGAGAACATGATTAATTTTTTTTATTATAAAAAAGTACTTTTGGCAACGAAATCCTTTTGCTATGTTTAGTGTGATTATCTTGATAGTTCATTGTGAGTTGTATTTGTAGGATCCTCTGCGAGGTGGTAAGGATGAGCTGGTGGAAAATATAGCTGCAGTTATCCATGCTTGTGATGCTGTTTCAAGCAAGAAAGATGCTGTAGCCCCTCCAGCACGTCGTCTCGTTCCTGAGTTCATGTTGCAGTTGGCTCGCATGATAAGCCCCTTTTGATCACTGCTTGTCTAATCTCAAGCAGATTATTCAACACCTTCCACTGTAGGTAACTGGATTGCTTCTGTTTTTGGTTTCAAATTGTGTTACTAATTATGAGAACAAGTTTCAAGTAATATAGTATGGCTGGCAGAATAGAAAAGTTCCCTTGTAAGTTACTTTCTATATGGCCTGGGTATGACTTTGGAATGATCTTCTGGTTCACCAATCTATTCAGATTATAGTTTTTCACGTGAACAGACAAATTTATCTTTCTTCACATTGATAATTGTTGGATTATAGGAATTCACCCCCACCCCCACCCCCACCCCCCCACCCCAAAAAAAAGAATTGTTGTTGTTTTACTGAAAATAATAGGAAAAGTTGAGGTCAGCATTTTAATGCAAATTATATTTTGTTGCATGCATTAGAAACTTTAAATGCTAATCTTTTGGTTCTATTTTTGGATTGTCACATACAAAGATTTTCTTGGTGTTTGACTGAAACTTGAAAAGAAGGCTATCATGATTAATGTGGTTTCTCAATTATTTGAGAGCTTCATGTATTACCCTCAATATTCACATGCAACACTTAACATTTTCTTCTGATTTTCTAATTATTTCTGATGCCAGGTAGTAGTTTGCTTACAGATGACCTATTCTTTTGTCGCAAGAAGCATCCGGAAACATAACCAGTTGATGTTGTAAAGGGCTTTGTAAATCCAGTGTAGAAATGTTGCATGAATGCTAGAGACTTCAGTCCGGAGTATAGAAGAGGTTTCGACATGAAGGCTGCATGTTAGTAGTTCTCACAGTTCTTTGTGTTGAAGTGACTGGTTGTAGAGAAAAGGATCCCTTCAAATCCCAGAGCTTATAGTTGTCTACTAATAGCCCTATTTGATATTTGTAACCATTTTACATATAAACGGAATGAAAATTTTTACACCAATTTTCTCTTGATTTTTCATTATATGGTAGTACCAGATTCATTCCTTGTATGTGATTTTCTCGTGGATGATTTGTCTGCATATATGTTTGCAATCTGTGTAGAAATTCTATATATAATTCTCACAAGGCTGTAATTTTTCTCACTTGTTTCAGCATAACATCCAACATAATTTTGAGCTTTTTAACACACATGCTCAAATAAATAATATGATAAAATAAAGGGAGGGGATACAGGGGTAGGGACTTGATATCTCCTGCTACTTGTAAAGTTGATTTCATCAATTTTTTGCAGCTGGTTTGATTCTAGCCTGTAAAAAATCACATAGGCCAAGTGGTTCACATGTTTTTACTTTTTTTTATATCCAAGTACTAATATTAATTTTATTCTTGCTTTACACTAGCTTTAGGGGCTGCTCTCTTCTTGGGCGCCGGCTTGAGCTCAGCCTTCCTCAGGGATGGCTTCAGCTCCGCCATCTTTGGGGCCGGCTTTGAGACCGGAGCTGCTTTGAGTGCAGTGTCAACCACCTTGGGTCCAGTAGCAGCCTCCTTAGGGACCTGGGAGCTAACATTAATGGCTCTCTCAGCCTTCACTGATGCCATGCTGCTTCTGACTCTAATCTTCACACTACCACACAATACAGAGACTAGAGAGAAGGTTGCTGGATATCGTCTTTGATGTGCTTTCTGCTACTTATATAGAAATCGGAATAATGAAACAAGAGAACAAAGGTGATTACAGTATCGTGCCAAGTTGATATTAGAATATAAATGTACTGATAGTATTCTCTAATTAGTGCTGAGAATTAGAGGCACTGGTGTTGCCTATGATGTCAGTTCAGTTCCTTGTTAAGAGCATGTCATGCTTCATTGAATGGGAGATTAGAATCTGATGCATAAAAATGAATTTAAGCATCAACAACGCAAAATCAATCAAATTGACATCATCTTGAAAATCTCACCACTGATGTCCTTCAATTAAGTAGCTTCAGCCACTGGCTGATATTCTGTGCCTAAATATTCCAATTGAAATTCATAAAAATATAGCGAAAACCTCAATAAATATTCCAAATAAAATTCATAAAAATATAATAAAAACCATTAACTTCTTCAAGGAAAGCGCAAGTTAAAATAAAAACATCTGCAAAAAGGAGAGCTAAGGCACATTTTTAGAGAATCCATGAATAATTTATGAAGCATTCCCATCTTATAGTTTATGTGGGAAATTCAGAAATCAATAGACTTAAATGCTTGTTAACAGTCTTGCAATTTCAAGAACAATATCATAATCATAGAAAGGGTCAAAATTAAAATATGGAACCTGAAAACTGCCATATACTGCAAATTCAGCGTGAGTCAGAAAATTAAGCAACACATGTTAAAAATAACATGTATAATCCAAGGACTTTAAAAACAGAAAATTAAACAGATCAGAAACATGTCCGAGAGCTCCTAAACTGTTGTTGCTAATTCTCTCCAACCCTTCAACCAGTGTTCCTCATCCCAGCTGCAATGCCATTGACAGTTATAAGCAGTGCGTCCCTAAGCTTATTATTATCGTCGTCTCTCCTCAACCTCCTCAATATCTCTACCTGCAGCAGATTCATCGGATTCAGATATGGAAGCCTACTCTCTATCAACCTCCTCAGACTCCTATTGTTATCCGAAAGCTTATCGTGCCCTCCAACAACCAATATAAATTTCTCGGTTGTTGCTAGCTCGGTCCTCAGCTGCTCCCCAAGCACCCTCCTAGTCTCAGACACCAACACTTCATCATAGTACTTGGTTATGGAAGTGTCGGCCTTGGCTAGCACCATCTCGATAAGATCTATTGTGGATTGAAAGAAAGGCCACTCTTTGTACATTGCTCGTAAGTCGTCTTCGTACCTGTTTCGTGATGTGTTAGCTACATATACATTATTCGCTCAAACCTGAGAAGCTAAGATTGTGGGTATAGCAGTTTTTGGCATTGTATCAAAGTATCAGGTTTTACGAGATTTTGAATTCAAAACTAATCATAGTTGTTTGTTTGTTTGTTTTTAAATAAATTTTTCCGTCCTATTTAATCTTTTTTGCCTCTACAAAGTAGTGCTTCCACAAGAGGCATTTGCACATGGTCCAAAGACCCATATGAGGAGTGTCAAGTATTGAGATAATACATTGTTAGCTCACAACCCAACTGCTTAAGCTTTTGGGTTAAAGCGGTTCTTAAACTTAAGTATAGGTTTAACCGGTTCTTGGCAATACATACCCTTTATCACAGGCGTCCTTTAACCCAGCACCCACGCCTAACCAGGCTGGCACTACAAATCGAGTCTGTGTCCAGGCAAAGATCCACGGTATGGCACGGAGATGACCAATTCCAACAGAAGCCTTTCTTCGAGTAGGGCGGCTTCCAATATTAAGAAAACCAAGCTCGGCCTGAGGAGTGGCTTCTTGGAAGTAGGCGATGAACTCGGGGTTGCCGTAGACAATGCCGCGGTAGTGGTTGCAGCTGGTTTTAGAGATCTCTTCCATTATGTGCCGCCATTTTTCTTCTCTCGGTGGGATTGGAGGGCGGAGGGTGGCTAGAAGGACAGCAGTGGTGTAGATTTCAAGTTGGCGAACTGCAGTTTGAGGGAGGCCAAATTTGGCTTGGACCATCTCACCTTGCTCAGTTGAACGTAAAGTCCCCTGACAAACAAGAAAATAAAAAAAGGGGAATTGCAAGCGTCAACTGTTATGACATGGAAGCATATAATCCAAATCAGCGAATAACAAGAAAAATGCCAAGTGTTGTTCAAGATTTTATAACTTTGAAAGATCATGTCGGAACAAATGTGAATGTTTGAAAACATAAACGAAACTCCTCTCAGATTAAGCATGTTTTAGCTTCTCAAATTGCAAGTGTACAATGATAACACTTCCCTTGATAAAAATGATTATAATGATTTTCTCAGCAGTTCTTCAAAATTGTTGAGATAAAAGGTTTTCTTTTTTGTTGTTGTTCTCCAGCTCTTTTTTTTTGAATGGCAACTACTTGAAATTCTTTTATTCTAGATGTGATGTGCAGCCTGTTTATGGATTATGTTTCATAGCATCCTACAAGACAATTTATGTAGTAACTGTGATGGTTTAATTACTGCCGCTAGTTTTATTTAATGGTGCAATCTTTTGTGTGACTTTTCAATATTATTCCTTCTCTATGTCCATAAAATTTAAATTTAGCTTTAGCTGCAGTAAGCTACAATACTAGCTATGACACAGTAATTTGAAAAGAAATTATTTACTTACAAAACTTACATTGCTTGACATGAATTTAAGTGATAAGAATGTTGAAGTATTCATCCTTGTCAGAGAATAGCTAAATACACAAATTCAGAAAGAGTACAGAACACGAACTAATCCAATAACTTACCATCACGGATCCAGGAGGCTGCGATTGAATTGCAAGATATGTCGGCCCACCACCACGACCAATGCTACCTCCTCGACCGTGGAAGAGAGTAACTTTGATGCCATACTCATTACAAGCAGCAACAACATCCTCTTGGGCCTTGTACAGTTCCCAAGCTGCAGTGAAACGCCCCGCATCTTTACCCGAATCAGAATAACCAACCATGACCTGCACGAGATTGTGAAGAAGTTTTAGGTGTAGAAGTGGTTATGACGATGGAGTTTTGGTAAATATGCAGGGACGGGGGGTACCTCTTGATGTCCGTTATGGTTCTTTATGATGTGCTCCCGGTACCAATCAATTGACAATAGTTTCCGTATGACTGAACCAGCTCCTCTCAAATCTTTCACGGTTTCAAATAAAGGGACCACCCTTAAACTGTTTTGGAAAATTGCACAGCAAATTTCCAATATAAATATTTTATACAGAAAGATTTATTTATTTATTTATTTTTCTGTAAGGTTTGGCAAAATCAAAACCATTCCAAATGATGCACTTTTGCCACATTTAAAATGTTTAGATGACTAAATTGAACGTTTTAGAGGTTTCCTTTTTAGATGACCAAGATTACTGATATACATATCAAAGAGTATCTGAAATTTGATGTTACAGTAAACAGGTATGGTTTAGCTGTTTTTGAGGTGTGCACTTTGATAAGTGGACTAGAGCATACATTCTTAATTCAAGATGAAGTCAAAAACGTTTGTATTGTTGTTCATAAGAATATTATAACACCATGGATTCCAAATGCCATACATATTTATAAAAAAAAATACATGAAGCTCATGACAGTTTTTGTTAAATAACTTAGTTATTTGAAATTTGCAATTAATAAAATGAGCAACTCATGAATCTTATGACAAGACATCTTTTACAAAGCTTTTATAACATAATGCAAGTCATATGGTTTATATATAATTTCAAGGGAAGATTGTCTTATGTTTCACCAGATTAAGGCCTTCAAAGTTTCAAACTTCGTATTTATAAGAGAATAAGATCATCTTACGTTCCACCAGGACATGGTCTTCCTAGCTCTCCACTCACAGAAAGCCTTGAATCTTTCTGCAACAGCTCAACAGCAAGAACATCGCTTGCCTGCCATTTATCCATTTATCCACAATCAATAGCAGAATTTTTTTTATAACAAAAACGGATAAGAGGAAACTACAAGAGTTAACATCAATATGCACAACAATAAAACACAATGTGTTGTTGATACATACATTGGATGCCATTGATATCACATATGCTCCCAGAGAATCGCTCCCTAATTCAGCAGCTACACGGAAAGTGTCTAGGACCTCCTTCACATCCGAAGCCACCTGAAAAACTCAAAACAAATTATCACTATGCAAATTTTGGAGACGGTGTCATATATAAATACTAATAGCTGCAGTAGATTTTAATAAATAGGACATTGTTAACCCTCATGCTAAATTATTAGCAATAATCATGAATCTTATAAACATAGACACACGTATAAGTGTACCCAAGGCGACTCTTTAGAGTACTATCTAAAGTGCCACCCTGAAAAACACAGCATGGACAATCATAATGAATGATTTTATGCTCATATCATTATGGTACATATAGAAAAGGATCAGAACTCAGATTCAATATAATCCATCAAAGATGGTGTAAATAGAAATGATTCGTACACAAACATGAGTTTTTTTTTATTCAAATAAGATCCTGGTATAAAATGGAAACCGTCTGACAAAGATTTAAATTATGTTATATATCAAGTCCAAATTTTGCATGCTATTTCCAGTTCTGGTTCCATCTTTCAGTCTCAGCATAACCTAGAGAGGCCGCAATAGCTTACTACTGCCAACATAATCAAGAAATGGCCGCAATAGCTCACAACTGCCAACATAACCTAGAAATGGACGCAATAACGTTCTTTAGACTCCTGCCTAGTCTTATAAAAATAAAAATAAAAAATCTTAAACAATTTCTTAAGTCCTCTGTTTGAGTGGAAGAATTTTAACATATGAACACTCATTGTTTGTTGAAGTCTTAAGTTTCAATAACCATCTTGGCACTTTGATAGATAAATGGTTGTGGAGCTGAAAAGAGGCGAGGAACTAATTTAGCAAGCATTGACTTCTCACCTCTATGGTTTGGGGGACAAGCGGCCTTTTCCCTTTCAGTTCTCTTGTGAGGAACTCCAGTTTTTTCTCTTCATCCCACTCGCTATACACACCCATGTCTAAGTAATTTGTTATAGCAGCCAGTGTTTCAGTATGCCGAGCAGACTCCTATACGAAGAAAAATATATAAGTAAATTAAATTAAACCAAAACGATCAAAATATTCATGCACATGTTCGATTTTGAAAAGGTTAAAAAAAATAACCTGACGTAAGTCTAGCTTCATCAATACCATCCCAAATGTAGCAGCCCTTCTAATGAGATCTGCCAAGCGCCCATCAGCAAGTATGCCCGACCCACATGATTGCTACAGAAATTTATCAGTAACAAGTTTTCCTTCGAATGAACAAAAAAATAGATGTACTAATATGGATACAGTGGTGTACCAATGATTCATAGCATAGAAGTAGTGGTTCCAGAAGTTGGTTAGATGTTTCGTAATCATTTATAGGATCGTGTTCACAAGGAAGATCCTCAAGGAGAAGCTCCAACCTTCTCCGTGTCTTCACAAGCTGAGAGATCAAAACCATTAATAAAATATTACAATATAGTCCACAAGTAGAAATAAAATTCAGCAGAAACAAGAAATCTTATTTAAACACTGTTGTGTGTTCAATCTCTAGGTATCTAGAAACATACTAAATTAATTATTCAGATGCATTTCTGAACTATATTGTATCAAAGACAAACAAAAGATTTATAATATCTCTTTATTCAAAGTCAAATAAAAGGCTAACCTTGTCTTTAACATGTCCAAGAACAACTCTGTATGGAGCAATCCCAGGACGTTGATGCAGGCTAGGTTCCAGAAGCTTCCGGAAACTACTCCTTCCTGTTTGAGATTCTGCATATAGCTTTCTTTGGGTAATAAGATGAGTAGACATGGAACCATTCCTAGAAAATTTAGGAAGTCCTGTAGATGAATTTCCATCTTGAGAGACGGCTCCATTGCCCAAATTTCCTTTGGAATCATGACGAGGACCTAGTCGAGAAGGAACCGCCGAGCTTTGACTGTTCTGCTACCACAACATATGCAAAGAAAACAACAAGCAATAGATATAATGTAAAAGTGAAAGTAGAAGAAGAGTACAGGTAAAGATCGGAAATGTAGAGAAAGAAGAACAAGGCTTAAAAACTTTTTGCTGCTTCAAAGATTTAGCTTGCCTCGCGATTTGTGTTACCGGGGAAATCTAGTATTGGATACTGCGGGTCACCGTCTGCATCATACGCATGAAATGCTAATAATAATAAGAACATTGTTTACTAAATAAAGAAAGCACAATATAATAAATACCGTATGGTACCTCTGCAAGATGGAAGATCAGCAGCCATAGGAAGTTGCACTGGCAGAGCTGAAGCTTGTTGACTACAAGGCTTTGCCAGGCCTCTGTTAAATAGCTGATCCAAGTGTCCATGTTGCTGATCCTCAGATGCACTTTCTACAAAGTAATACATGTTTCAATTGGAGGATAAAAACTTGAAATATTTCAATTCGAAAAGCAGTACGAAATTATTTCCCAAAATTTCGCAAGATTGATCATATAAGATTGGCCATATCCAAAAATAATACTATGACAAGCACTTATCACAGGCTGCACCAGGTAATATGAAAGTAGAATCTAATTTAACTATACAAAGAAGTCTCTACAAAAAAGATTGAGACGCGGTTTTTGAATAAATACGCAATTTTAGTATGAAAAGTTCCTCTTAATCAAGCCTACTACTTACTATGAATATCAACAATTGGAAAACAGGTTTCTCATGTAAATAGTGGATAATGTCAGGTTGCTCTCCACCTTCAAGTAAGACTGTTATTATACTTCTTGATTGTTGTCAGATCTGGTCTCGGACTTAGACATGATAGAAAGAAATAAAATTGCTTGGGGAAAGGGGGCTGACTATTTTTTTTTATAAATATGTAGTTTGTAGCATGTTTCAAATAGTCTTGAAGTAAACTGCTTGTGTTTCCTATAACACCTGCTACTACTTTCAAGTGCTTATGTTAACTACAAATCAATTTCCCCCCAACATATAAGAGCATAAGGACAACAGGATGAACCTTCAAGTATTTCTTGTGCCAGGCTTGCCAACTTATCGCTGCATCTATTCATGGATAGCTCAAATCTGAGATTGTCAACTTCACGGATGTAGAGATCAAGTGCCATCCATCGTGACAATAGAGAAACATCTTTTGTGACCTATAACAAAGATTAAAAAAACAGTTTACACTTCCTTCGAAAGAGAACACATACCCGAAAGTTACAAATTATATTCAGAATGGCTTCGATCCTTCCATTCAACACATGCACTTTTGAATTTAAATTTTACATAATCACATTTATCCATAGCTCTACCCTTAATTCTAGTCCTGAAAAGACGAACAATAAACTGCAAAACTGAATGCATTAAACAACAAATAATAACATCATATCCAATGTTGCAATTAAATTTAAAAGGAAGCAGAACTCACTTTTGATGTAACATTAGGATTGCCATCTCTATCACCACCCATCCAAGATCCAAATCTTATCGGGGTTGCAGTTAATGGCAGCGGACGACCAGTATGCTGCAAAAATTAATAAAACAAAAAATATTTTAATAACAAATTGATTGTGAGAGGTTATATAGGCTTAAACTGACAATAAAACAAAGGAACTGAAATAACCTTTTTTAAAGCAGTGCTAACACGGCGTAAATAATGAGGTATGGCTTTCCAAAGTGATTGCTCCACAATATGCAGACCTATGAAAAGGGTGAAAAGAATAATATGCAGACCTATGAAGAGGGTGAAAAGTGAAGCGTTAAACACAGTAACTGGACTTACCGGCCCTTGCTTCATCAACCGGTGTGGGTTTATGACGCCTCAATTCATCTGTTTGCCATAACGAAGTAATCTCCCTTACCTACCAAAAAAGAAAGTTTGTACTATAATTAGCGTTGCTTCATGCCTTCAAATTTCAAAAATTAAAAGCTTTGACCAAGTCCGAGTACCAAATCTTCTATCAGCATCTCTTTATCTTCGTGGCTAAGATCGGGTCTCTCATTGAATTCTAGAAGATGCTGCCAGAAAACATAAACAAATCAACATATGATTTCATAGTTATTGCTTAGGTTTGGCTTGATTTGTCACGGTAAATGTCAAGAAATATAAATCCTGGCGATTGATTGTGTATCCTAGAGATTACTAATGAAAGAAATCAAAAGTGCAGAGAACTGAATGGCTCTCCTGATGTAACATGCGGATAGGAAAATTTTGTGTTTAACATCTAGTCATATGAAAAATAAAGCCATAACAACTACTTCACCAAAAAGTGCTCTTTTTCTCATTAAGCATCGATATCATCACCACACACACATGCACATTCACAGACACCCAAAAGAGAACTGAGAGATCTCAGTGGCACAAGAAAAGCATCCAAGACTGATGAAATTGACATGCAAACCTATACACAAGCACACCTGAGATATGATGAGAAAATTTTAAAACCAATCGTGAACCCTTTTGTTCGCTTACCAGCATGCAAACCATTTATAACATTTCGTGCACTATACATGTATAAGAAGGTAATTGTTACACATGTTTATTGGACTCCCTCTATATTTCAACTAGTTGTCAATCTATATACATGATTAGGCATGTGGCTTATCCATGGATCCAAGCAAAGGCTGTTATCCAAAGTTTGGGGACGACTGCATGAACCATTATTCTCGAGGTCTATCTCTTGTCAATAAGTAACTAGCATTTCTATTTTACTGCTCAAATCTCAATGAAGGGTTTGGGCAGTTGCGGTTATTGTTGGTAATGGACAGAAATCACAATCAAAATGAATATTAAAGCTCTAGCAAACAGAAAAAGAGAAAAATGTGGTGGTCGAGCTTACAGCTATTCTGATGTGTTTGTATTGCAAGGTACGTCTGTTTATTTGAGTGGGATGTGCAGTTAGAACGATTTCTATCTCCTGCATAAATGATGTGGAAAAAATACACAATCAATGAAAATTTGAGCGATCATTTACTTACCACATTGGAATTTCCATAAAGGAAAATAGCAAACCTGATTGCACACAGTATTATAAAGGTCTTCTGGAGGAACTCCATTTTGTCTCAACTTACTGAAAATATCATCGCATGATTTTGATAAATGGACAACATTGCGTGTTTTCCGAACTCTGTGTGCAGAAATCAATACCCTTAGTAGACATTCTAAACCTCATTACATGTTAACAGTGCGGCAGGATTTTCACAGCATCCATTTACGTATAAACATATTCTGCTGACACGCGATCCCAAGATCAAAATTTCTAAAACTCATTCAAAATTATGTGCATGGAACAAAAACTTTTACTGTTGTTTCAACAGGCTCTATGCTTATATATCAAAACTTAGAAATTGATTTTTCTTAGACAAAATGCCCTACAACCCTGTAAAAGTTTTCTTCAATTTCTTTTTTTGGAATAACAAGTCATAACCTAAAGCAAGCCGGGGTTTGAACCCTAGACCTCTTGCTCAATTGCAAGAGGCCTTACCACTACGTATTCAGAATTAAGTGCATGGCGTTAAAACTTTAACTAGTTATTCAACACGCACTATGCCTATATATCATAACTTTGAAATAGATTTTGCATAGACAAACATGCCGTACAACCCTCGAGAACTTATTTTTCAATTCTTTTTTTTCCTGAACAATAAGTTGTAAAATGATGCAAGCAGGGTTTGAACCCTCGGGCCTCTTGCTCAAGTGCAATTGGCTTTACCACTATGTTATAAGGGCACTCGCAATTAACTTTTATTACTTTGGAGTAGGTATAAGTTTAAATTAAGAAATGTTGTGGATAGGTTGAAAAAGGAAAATTAGGATGTCGATTGCCATACATCAGACAACCTCAAAATTGTAAACCCGATGTCGATTGCCATACATCAGACAACCTCAAAATTGTAAACCCCCTTGAGCAGGGTTTGAAGAATTGCAAAATTCCACAAACAAATTAATTACATAAAACTGAATATAAAACGGTATTTAAGAAGATTGAAGTCTATATACTAAATAATCACCTATGATGAGTTTCGGCAATTCCCATGAGATTGAGGTAGTGACTGAAAGCGCGAGCTAAAGCAACAGCTTCCTCAAGAGTCATCTTTGATATCTCGGTTGCCAGCTGCTTCTCCAGCAACTCCGCAGTGCTCTCCATCCCCGCATTTCTCATATTAACAGCACTCTATCATCAGAAAAATCGAGTGAACCCAAATCCTCAAGTCTCAAAATAAAAATGTAAACATCATCATCATTTATCCTAGGTATCAATATACGGGTCTAAAACAGAAATTACCCAAGAACACTGTCCTAAAAACGTTTGAAAAAATAGATGAAAGCCCAATTATCAAATAGCTCAAGATTTTTTCCCATAAAAAAAAAGGGTTCAAAATAACAGTTAAGAACTAGTATTGTAAAAAATGGCATAAATGAGACAGAGATCCAGTAATGAAAATCATCAGCATATTCAGTAAAATAGGAAGAAACAAAACTATGAAAAAATCATACTAAAAACTAAAATGCACGCATAAATGAATGTAAATGACAGCATTATATCAAGAAACCTAAAGTAATAATCATAACAACAGATGAAAGTAGATGAAAAACAATTCCAGGATGCATGCATTCATCTCTAATGAAAATTCTGCAACATTAAACATTACAGATAACCCGAACCCAAAAAAAGAAAAAAGAAAAAAACCTATGAATAATCCACATGAGAAAAAGTAATAATATATAGCTAAAAAAATGATTAATTAAAGGGGGGAAAAGAAAGGAAAAAATTCTCAATAGCCCATGAACTCATCGACAACAACAAATTCTATAAACGCAACAAAACCCATTAATGACTGTAAACGAAAAACTCGAGAAACCCCAAAAAAAATGGCAGTTACCATCAACAAGCTCCGTGAACACAACAAAATTTGCATCAAAATTTTCCGCAACCCATTTAAATGAATAAAAACAAAAAGTGGAACTTACCCATCAACAATCTCCATGAACCCAAAAAAAACCCATTAAATTTTTCATCAAAATCTTTGAACAAACCTGAGCGAGGATCCTCTTCCTCTCGACATTCTCCATGAACTGAGGCCCCACTTCTCTCTGCAGCACATCGATCAGCAAACTCCCCAGCAACCTGCAGTCGTCTTCGAACGCCTGGAACGAGATCTCCTCGGCAATGTCATCGGTTGTGTCCGTCATCTCTCTCTCTCTAAAAATGAAACAAGAAGGATCGCTTGAAAAAACAGAATGAAGAGGAGAGATAAACAGAGCAAGGGAGAGGAGAAGAAAATGGGAGGTTTTATTAGAGAGAAAGAGGGTGTCGTAGGTTTTACCGTGTCATGCACCATTGAAATGGAGACACGTGTGCGGCTAAACGGCGAAAAGGAAGCCCCTGGGTTAATATCAGCCGTTGGATGGAAACAGCTCATCACGTGATTTTTAGCGGAGGAGTTTTTACGGAGATCTTTTCAGTGGCTTTTTTTTGTCTTCTTATTATGTGATGAATTTGTTAATAAAAAATATGGTATTATTTTATTTTATTTTATTTTATTTTATATTTTCTTGTAAATAGAATTAGGTGATTTTTTGTGCTGCTTGAGTCTGAAAAAATATAGGATGTGCACGGGCTTTGTATCTCTGTCAGGCTCTTCTCTCACTTTTCCGGTATATTTTAATAGGTGCAAGATGGATAGCACATGAGAAAAACCCAAGAAAATTTGAGCTTGCACTTTATCACAGGTGTAAGGATATTAGATGAATGAATGGAATGCTCTAATTTTTTTTATGAAGAGATGAATGTTTTTTTTTACATGAAGGTGACATGAATGGTGATCCTAAACCCTCTAATTGATAAAAGAGATGTGAATAAATTTTGGAGTCTTATATTTATTAGAGAGATCTCGACTTCTATCCTGTAATGACAAACTGATGATACTTATAAGTGGAAATTTTCCAAATCACAACACGTAGCGACGTGTTGTCCACGTAAGCCTATTAGATTCCTAAGGGCTATGGAGCTGGAATAGGTATGATGCATTGGGGACATTTCTCGGCGCCTAGCCTCCGAGGTTGCACCCGACCTTTTGGAGGCCCCCTGAGTATATTCCATGTTCGCCTAACCACCAGCCATTGCCTGTCTCCAAGCAATCATAGATTTGAACTTTCTCGGCTCCCTTGCTCGTCGTCGAGCTATCTTATAGCTGAGGTTCCTCAACGTTCTTGCTTGTCTCCGAGCTATCATATAGCTGAGATTCACCAGTGTCCATGTTTGGCTAGGAGCACGGGGCACAAGCGGGCCCGCAACGGCTTCGTGTATTTCGCCACGAGGAGATCACCGCCGTTCCACATTCCGCATCCCACGCTAGCGTATCTCGCCGTTAATGAGCGTATCTTGCCATTAATAGGCGTATCCCGCCATCAACGCGAGTGTGATGCGGGAGCGTAACGAACGGCGAGAATCTCGCATCGGCTCGCTCCAATGTGATCCCTATATAAACCCCTCCTCCAGACGATTCAGGTAACTGGAACTCAATCCAATACGCCGCTACTC
This sequence comes from Agapanthus africanus, assembly GCA_030015575.1. NCBI lineage: Eukaryota > Viridiplantae > Streptophyta > Magnoliopsida > Asparagales > Amaryllidaceae > Agapanthus > Agapanthus africanus. The sequence continues at coordinate 18,119,254 of JASDDO010000014.1, forward strand.
TGCCCAATTATTCTCCAGTACTTACTTACTCATCGGAGGGTCCTACGGTGGTTTCCCACCCCGGGACTTCCTTTGCAGGTAGCTCGACGTCAACAACAACCAACAACTCATTGAGATCTACACCCATTCTTCACCATAAATCTCAACCGTTCAGCCCTGCTGGGTGCAAGATCGACGGAGGACAACATCTGAGGGAGATTCTGACCTCCGTCTGAGGGAGATTCCGACCTTCATCAGTCGGCGCCGTCTGTGAGAACAGAGAAGTTTTTTCCACCACAAAAGTTGATCTTCCGCCTTCAATTCGATGGCCGGCGATCATCGCAACGGAGATCCTACCGCGAGCCATCTCTCGCTTCGCAACAGAGGCGGAGATGGTTCCACTCCACCTCCAAATATCGCCGAAGCCCTAATAGCACGGATTGACTGACTGGCGGCGATGGTGGACGCGCTCGTTTGCGTTCAAGCTGCCGCCCAGGCCTAACAAATCGCCACACCTGCTCTCCAGAACAATGGCGGGAATGAGACGACGGACGAACGCGCTCGAGTCCACGGTCTCGCTCGTGTCAATCCTGACACCACGGGACACCGGCGTGTTGATTCCGGCAGTCACAATCCCCATATGAGGAATGATTTCTGTAACAACCATGAATTTTCTGTACAAATTTTTTTTCTTAAAGTACAGAAAGAAGTTTGCTAGTCCGAGCACAAGTTATAAATTTAATTTGTTTAAGAACAGCAAGAAATAGCTTGTATCTCATTGGTAAAGTCTTGAATTGTTGTGACGTAGCCCCTGTGTTCGAATCCCATTAGCCACATATATTTTTAATGATTTTTCTTTCAAACTTTTTGGAAGGCCAAAAGTTTACACGTGCAATACACGTAAAATGGAAAGTCATAAAAAATCAAACATGTGCTGAATGTTACATGAACCGACATGGACACGCAGCATTGATCCAAGCCCTAGCCCCCTACAGATGGCCGGCGAGATTGGCACTTGGGTCGGTGCCGCCGGCCCCCCGTAGCAAATGCCTCCTAACTCTGCACCCCAGTCCCTTAGCCTACCCCACTACTCATATGTTGTCTGATCTCCCTGTAAATTAATAGAGAGATTAAAATCCCATTAATCCAAGTTTAAATGTGTCGCGTCCCGCTTCCCAGTGTACGGTAAGGAGACGTGACGGGACCCGCGACGTATTTACTCAGAAGTAAACACGCTAAGCGTAGATGAGCAATATAATATAAAAGCACACAAGAAAAATATGAGATGTAAATGAACATCAACTTTTTATTTATTAAACATTCTTTATAATACAACTGAAAAGTAAAAACAACATGGAAAGTAATGCCTAAACAATGGCATGAACTGAAAATCAAAGTATATACAAGTGACTAAAGCTCGGGGTCCTCTGCGAACTGCTTCAAGTCGTCTGAGCTGGGCTCGATCTCCAGAGAGTCGGGTCCTCCTGACAACATTCCAAAGAAAGAATAGAAAAGGGATGTCGTAAGCGAACAATCGCTCGGTAAGTCCCAAAGAAAGATAGAAATAGACTGAACAGGTAAAGAGAATATATCTTGTATAATATATGATTATTATGTTAATGCGGTTGTTTGTAACTTGGTACAGAATGCATCAGTATATACGAAAGGAGTCCGACTTTCCCCGTGGACTAAGGTATACGGAGCACAAAGAACCGTTAAACCACGGAACAACAGTACGGATATTCAGGTTAGGTGTATTATGGTTACAGTCTCGTGCCACTTCTAATACATTCCATACCAATCTACCCCGTTAAAAACCCTGTAATGTTTACTGTGTTATTTTATAGATGATTTGCAGATATAAGACTTGCCAAAACCATGATATCAATTGTTCATGTAAACGGATAAAGATATAAACGGATAGTCATATAGACAAGTCAATGTATATCCATGGATCGGTCAAATCAAGTCATGTTGATATAGATTGTATTCTGGTATTCATGTTCAAGTTCCATTATATATGGATTCATATTGTATTAGAATTATATTTGGATTATATGTGGATTGGAATTGTATTCGGATTAAACTGAGACTCTGTCTGAGTCAGACACCTAAACAGAATTGAAGTCCTGAATTAGGTTTTGGAGTTATCGGTAACTGCTGCGCATGGACGACGGGATTTGTGTCTTTTTCCAAGACAATTACCGTATTGATAACCCTGTTTTAGTTGTCTACCTTAAATAGGAAAGCATCCACTTTCTCCGACTCCTTAAGGCTCAAGAGAATTGCTCCCGTTTAAACTTATATTTACTAGGGTCCTTATTGTAAATTAATATAACTTGAAAGGGTTTTATGAAAAATGGTTTTGATATAATTTCCAAAATAAACCTCAAATATTTATTTATCGTTTTTAAGGTTTTCATAGATGCAATTTTTATAAGATGAGATATTCTAGTGGGTATAAACCTAAATTGAATAGTATATGGTATTTTCATGTAAATTGACTTGTATTGATTTCTTGATGATATTTTCATGAACTTTTGTGGTTCTTTTCTTTTGATTTAGAAAACATAGAATATATCATATATTTAAAATAGATATTTTGATAATATTTACATATATATATATATATATATTAAAAATAGAATTTATTTATTAATAGAAATAACGTTTTCTTCAAAATTGTAATAAAAATTCCATCGAGATCGCATGCTCTGTGAGGAGATCCGCATCTCTCCCTACTAGTCCGATAGATGTGCGATAATCCGCACCAACCAAATCGGATATCCCAAAGTAGGTTATAAGGACGTAATCGTATGGAATTTGATTACAACAATTAAAAGAAATATTGTTTTGATAGTTTATAGTATTTAACTGTAAATTCATCTTAGCCACAAAAATATTATTTTCAAGCCATCATGCTGTGTCGTGATGAGTGTTGTGATGAGATAGGTCATTACCTCATGAGTTTTCTAAAGGTAATATGAGCAATATGATGAAGTAATGTCGTAGGTAAACTTTGTGGTATTTAAATGAAAAGGTGTAATACAAGTTGCACAGCATTTTATTTTGAATTAAAACTTGTTCTAAATGTTGTTTTATGGTTGCTAAACAAAATATAAAGAAATGGTTGATTTGTTGTTAAGAAAAGTTGGGTTTTTAATGAAATTAGAATTGGAAGTCGGAATAGCTCCGCTTCCGACGAGTTTTAATAAAAGAGCGTTTTAGAATAGAAAGAGAGGAGAGGGACTTACTGGTTGAAAAGAGAGAGAAGAGGTGGAGGAAGGTTTTGAAGGCGTTATGGAGCCGCGGTGTCGCCGGATTTGTTCCGAACCGTTGCCGTAACTTGACCTTGGGCTAACTCCACTTATACAACTTTTTGGACTTGGAAAATTTTGAAAGTTTTGACAATGGATTTCAGAATAAAGAGGGATAAGGTATAGAGTGGTATTTATAGGATAGAACTAGGGTTTAGGGTATTAAAAATGAGAATTAAAATACATTAAAATTTGGTTTTAAAGCTCATTTTAATTCTCTGGATATGTACAGGAAAATTAAACAGAAGAGGAGTAGTGGGGGAGGCCAAGGGGTTAGGGTTAAAAAGATGGGGGCATTACCTACGGAGAAAACCAGCGGCGCTGGCCTTTTGGCAAATCTCGCCGGTCCACTGTTGGAGATGGGGTGTGGGATTTGTGCCATGTGTCGGGGTCGTTTCATATAACTCAGTGCACATGTTTGATTTCAGTGACTTTTCATTTTTACGTGTATTACACGTGTAAACTTTTGGGCTTCCAAAAAGTTTAAAAGAAAATTAGCAAAAAATATAATATATGGCTGAAAGGATTCGAACACAGGGGCTACGTCACAGCAGTGCAAGGTTTTACCAATGAGTATGAGGAGCTGTGAGCTTCTTTCATCAACTCTTCCCGAACAGAACCTTATGGTACACATAATCTATTGCCATATCTCAAGGATCCGTCTTCATGAATGATGAAGTCTGTTCGAAGTCCACTTTCTACTTGTTCTCTGATCTTTTGCAACTTGGCATCACTTGCTTGAGTTGCTTTGTTCCGATTAACAATTGTAGACTGAACTTGTAAGTTCATCAAACTTGAAGCGTTACCTGACATGATCACTTCTATCTCCCTTTGATGCAAATCTTGTTGTAGTTTCCACTGTGCGGTGAGATTCATTGATAGTGGTTGGCGACTAAGTGCATCGGGTACTACATTCACCTTCTCTGGATGATATTGTAGATTGATGTCGAAGTCCGCCATAAGTTCTAACCATCTTCTCTGTTGCATATTCAACTCTTTCTGAGTAAATACATACTTCAGACTTTTGTGGTCTGTGTAGATATCTACCCGTTCTCCAAGAAGATAATGACGTCAAATCTTGAGTGCAAAGATAACGGCTGCCTACTCCTGATCATGCGTCGGATATTTGCGCTCATGAAATTTCAGCTGTCTTGATGCATAAGCTACAACTTTACTGTGCTGATGTAGAACAGATTCTAATCTCTTACCGGATGCATCACAATGCACTACGAAACCTCTAGATTGGTCCGGTATTACGAGAATAGGTGCTGATGTCAATCTTGACTTGAGTTCTACGAAATCTTGTTCGCATGCTTCTGACCACACGAATTCCTCATCTTTATATGTGAACTTGGTCAGGGGTGTTGCAATCTTCGAAAATTCTTCAATAAATCTTCAGTAGTATCCCGCTAATCCCAAGAAACTTTGAATGTCCTTCACTGTTTTTGGTGTCGGCTATTCGCTTACTGCTGATATTTTAGCTGGATCCACAGAGATTCCATCACCTGAAACGATATGTCCGAGAAATCCGACTTGCTCTATCCAAAACTCGCACTTGCTGTACTTGGCATAGAGTTGATGCTGTCGTAAAGTCTCCAGGACAATTCGTAGATATTCATCGTGCTCTTTCCGATTCTTAGAATACAACAGTATGTCGTCGATGAATATGACAACGAACCTGTCTAGGTACTCTCGGAAAACTTGATTCATCAGATTCATAAATATGGCTGGTGCATTGGTCACTCCAAATGGCATCACGAGAAACTCATAATGTCCATAGCGAATCATGAATGCCATCTTCGGAATATCAGACTCTTTGACCTTCACTTGATGATAACCCGAACGAAAATCTAATTTAGAGAAAATGCATGACCCACTTAGCTGAACGAACAGATCGTCGATTCGCGGTAGTGGATACTTGTTCTTTATCGTGACTTCGTTCAAAACTCTATAATCAATGCACATTTTGTATGAACCTTCCTTTTTCTTCACAAGCAAAATTGGAGATCCCCAACTTGAAGTACTGGGATGAATCCATCTTTTCTGCAGAAGTTCGTCCAGCTGAGTACGGATCTCCTTCAAACCTTCAGGGCTTAATCGATACGGTGCTTTGTGTTAGTGTTTATGCCCTAGAAGGCCATTACTGTATCATACCAGTCTGTATATTACTTAATGGAAGCTTGGGATATTCACAGTTGTATTGACAGTCTTGCTAAAAATGGTAGTATGCTACTTGGTTTGTGTCTACTTTAATATGTGCATATGTTTCTTGTAACGTATCGCTTAGACATATTAGTAGAGCCCTTAGGATCTTTGCTTGATTACCAGCGTTGTGATGGCAGTCACACTAGTGGGGGCTGGGTAGTCTATAAGCAACATCCTATACAGGTCCCTAGTCGTAGGATTATCGAGACAGGGCATCGATACTCCGGAGTAGACTAGTGTGTACGCTTCTCATCCCAGTTGGGGAGATGGTCTGTCCCACAGCCATCAGTACGTCGTACTGGAGATAGTATACAGGTGCTCGTTAGGTTACGGGTACACCGGACAGGACTCGCGGGGAACTGTTGGTTGGTATTATACCCGTCGTCAGTTAACAGTTCCCAGGTGACATGAGTACAGCATAGTCCGCAGACTTGACATTGCTGCTTCGCTTCGAGTGTGTTCCCACTGTTCTTAGATTGCTACCCTACCACGGCTCAAAGGAGTCGTGCAAACAGGTAGCAGTTGGGTGTAGTCCCGAAGCACTTGGAGGCAGTGGAGGTTAGACAGGATTCGTCTCTCCCGGTATTGGGAGTTGATATCGCGCTGTGTCAGAGAGCCATTACACAAAGTCCCTGGCCAGGGCAAGCGAGATTTACTGGTAGGTTCCAGTAGTTTCTCAAGGTGTAATGGGCTACGCTCCGACATGACTTATACCGCTATTAGGGGACTGATGCTTGCCGCCCCCTAGGCCCGATATGCGATAGTCTTAGACGAACAGACCAGACTGTACGGAGATTGTCACATCAGGCTCAGTAAGAGTTCGGATGGGTTTCCTCATCGGCCTTCTTATCGACATCTACCTGGGGACCGTTACGTACAGCTAGTGCCGCTTGCGGTCTGTGGTTAAACCCACTGCCAGCGTAGTGTCGAGTCTTTAGAGTCCCACACAGAGAGTTTCCCTGCTCCAGGCGAAACGATATAGAGGTCGTATGGTTTTACGACAGGGTTCGGACGCATCGTGTTTTTACGCACGTACGATGTTCGGACAGATTTTACTAGTCGGTTTTGGTTTAAGCCAGATTCTAGTATCGGATTATTGGATTTATACAGTCTAAAGTTTTTCCGTATTTTCACGGATAGGAAGGGCGTTCTCGTAATTTTTCGGGAAGCTTCTAGAAGCAAGGTGACTTGGGGGTTAAGGTGGCATTTGCATTAATTGGATAAATGAGTCATGGTGTGATTCATACATGGAGTTAATGAATCATTTATGATTTATATGACTCATGTGATGAATCACTTAGTGTATTAATGAAACGTGATAATATATCATTATTTGTTATTCATTTAATATATATGATATGTTTCATATATACACATATGATTCATTCATCCAAGAGGATTCTCATTCTCACATTCTCTCCCCTCAAGCTCTCTCTCTTCAAACCCTAACCCTAACCTCTCATGTGTTGAGATCAAGGGTTAGCTAGACTAATACATCCCTAATCCAACTCTATATCACCTAGGTAGCTTAGATTAGCACTTTGAGCAACCTAGTTATCTCAAGTTAGAGGTCAAGCTTGGAGTAGGTGCTCTCGGGTGGATCGTCTTTGACTCGAGGAGGCCGTTAAGGTGCCGACGTTCCAAAGAACCTACAAGGAGTAGAGGACAGCGATGAAGACCCGAACGACAAGTAACGTGAGGTATAACTTCGAATCCGAGTAGTTAAACCTTTCGTAGTTTGCTAGTAACGGTTTAGACACGATTCATGCGCTCAAGTCCGTGTTACGAAGCTTTGATAATCGTTTTTCATATATTCCGCCCCCCCGCAAGTTCGTGGGGTGCGTGACATGGACTTACAGTGGTATCAGAGCCAACTAAACCTTTACTAGCTTATTAGCAACTAATTAGAACTTCGATCGTCCGAAAAACGCGAAAACAACACCCCGAAACCCTATCAGTTTCTGTTAATTTTAAAAGTGTCAAAAAAATTATTTGATATGCCTTAAAATTCACAGCAGGGTATTATAAGAATACTGGGAAAATACGAGCCCCTAACTCAGCAAGACGGCCGCGGATCCGCGGCAAGATGGTGCTTTTGGCCGCGGATTCGCCGCCGAGTCAACACCGAGTTGACTCGGATTTGCTTTGTTATTCATATATTTTGGTGTTTTGTTTTCCAGTATATTCTGTTTCTGCCCAGGTTACTTCTGTGCTGGCTTGCATTTGGGGTAGACACGGAAAATGGTTGTCGATCGATATTCTAAGTTATTTGCTAATCGGGTTTTTATCTGTAATGATTAATGTGTTCGTAAACCTCCCCTAACTGCTAGTATGTCGGTTGGCAGGGGGTTGCACATTTCTGTAATGTTTACTATTTGTGTATATGAACTTGATTGGATCGTTGTGATGATTAGCCGGGGTTTGAGATGGGTTTTATATTCATTCATTCGATGTAAATTGTAATATGATATAATATTTTTTGGCGGGGCACATCCAGGTTGCGGTTGTAGCCACCGTTGTATTATTTCATTTACTGTTTTTTGCTTCTAGGATAGACCCAAGGTGGGGTACACAAACTACCGGGTACGTTGAAGTGTTTAGTGGCCTACTCACGTTGTTTAAGGAGACCGCTTCACTTCGGGTACTTGACGGGCAGTTTGACATACCCGTAGGGGTCTAGGGTGGGGTAATGGCTATTCATCACAACTGTGTAATCCGTCTTTTGTTGCAGACTCAAAGCAAACGTGGATTGCTTGTATATCCAATAATGTTCATCTGAGATATGGAATGCCTATTATTGCGTCTGACGAATATACAATATCTATATATGATAGCTATTTAGATGCCACTTATGTTTTACACCCGCGCTAGCCCAGCCCCCGCTCTGTCGTTAGTTAAGTAACCTAACGGGTGATGACGGGACCCAGTGGCGAATGCGGATGGCATAAGATGACGTTGTATTTTCGTTGTTTTCTGCAATGATAGATTAAATGATGGGACGCATTATTTTAATTCAAAGAAAATAAACCAAAGTTGAATCGTTAGAACAAATTTAAAAGAAACCACTCGGTTATTTTAAAAGAGAAGAATTTTTAATTGCGGAGCTTTAACCACTCCTTTTAAAAAGCTATCAGGTTCCTTCGATTATATCAAGTTCACTACGTTCACGGTTTCGCCAAAACCAGTCGTAGCCCTCCGTCATTTCTTATGGATGGTCAGTAGTATTCAAGCTATGTTTGTTGGCTTTCGTCAAGGCATAGTGTTTGGTAACTGCTGGGGTATTCATTTGTTGCATAGATAGATGAGTTGGTTTGGGACAGTCGTATTACCGTGTTGGCTTTCGTCAAGGGTATGTACGGGTGGGTTCAAATTAACAAGATAATGATGGGCATAACTTGATATGTGACTTATGATTTGTTGGCTTTCGTCAAGGTCATAAGAACATGGGGCAAAAATCCACATCGGGAGTTTCTAAAGAAACTGAAACCTGCTAGTGTTGCATACCATTTGGAGTTTGATGAATGTTGGTAGGATTCCTTCAACATTATCATACGATGATATTTGGATCTCGATCCTACTGTGAGTATATGCTACTTATCAGGAGATTCGTCACTTAACGATCAATGCTATAAACCAAGTAGGTGTCGAGAAAGGTGTCAGCGGGGCTACGCCCCCAGAGAAAAGAGGTTATTTAATTAAGGAACTTCGCGAAAGCGTTGGAAAACCTCCATCGAAATACCGACACTGGTCTGGCTGAACCGTTAAGCAAGTATTGTACAGTGAGAATAGTCCTGGCTAATTCTTCTTTTATAGTTTGAGGAAGGATTCGAGAAACAGTGGGAGCCATCCAGTTTAGATAAACTAAAAACCAATCTAAACTTGCAAGAGCATCATGCTAAAGTGTTTTCTTCTCTCTCTCATTGCAGCGACCTTGTGACCATGACTAGGTTACATCTAGATAACAATTTGACTGAATCTGACTTATATGACTGGCAAAGGTCTGTCCAGATGTCCATTGCCTATGACAAGCTGGACCACCCTATTACTACTCAAGATCCCGCCGTCCCAGGTCTAGTTTCCACCGTCGCGGATATGGATATCTGTCAGACAAGGAAAAAGGATAAAGCAAAAGCCAAGTGCCACGTGTTGGCTTCAGTTGATGGTGTATACCAGAAGCAGCACGAGAAGATGGACTCAGTTTCCATCTTTCTCCATAACAAATATTTACATGGAGAGCAATCTTATATCGCAAGATATGAGGTCTCGAATGAATTAATACAACGAGGTTGGTTGTCGGGTCATCAGTAGGGGACAACGTCCTTACGATGACTAGCTATATTAATGAGCTCAAGGACCTGGAGACCACGTTGGGAAACAGGTCATATGCTGACTTATTTCCACAGTCCTTACCCTCTACTTACACCCTGAAAGAAACCAGGAAGACACAAGCTCTGCTTAATGGGGGACCCTCTTCTTCTACATCCAGGGCGAAAGCAAATGGTGAAAAGAAGAAGACCTCTATAAAGCCGATATACAGTGTCAGTAAAGTAGGAGGAAAGGGAAGAGCAAAAGTTTCGGGACTTGGTGTAGGCAAGGAGGGATGTTTCTATTGTTATGGGAACGGACATTGGCAGAAGGATTGCAGGGCTTTGGAAGCCAGTAGCCAGGATACGAAGCATGTTGTGGCTTCGGCCTCAAGTGTGTTTGTAATTAAGAACTGTTTGTCAATTAACTCTACTTCCTGGGTACTAGATACCGGAGCAGGATCTCATATCTGTAATTCATTACATGCTTTGAGAAACCGTAGAGTTATCAGGGTAGGTGATTTGTCTCTCAGAGTTGCCAACGGAATGAGTGTGAACGCTGAATCCGTGGGAGAATATCACCTAGGTTTGACAAGTGGGCAGATATTGATTCTACGTAACTGTTTGTATATACCTAGTTTGACTTGTAATATCATATCGGTGTCCTTACTTTCGAAAGAGGGATATGATTTTACATTCGTAAGCGATGTAGTTCACATCCACCTAAATCAAGTTCTGATTGGGTCCGGTACATTAGATGACAGTATATACGTATTGAGTCAAGCTCAGGTTTTCAATGTCCAGAACACACTTAAAAGAAAGTCTCCAGAAATAAATCAGGCTTTCTTATGGCATTGTAGACTAGGTCACATCAAGGAAACACGATTAACGAAGTTACATAGAGAAGGATATTTGAATCCGCTCAAATATCAATCTTATGCCACTTGTGAATCTTGTCTCATGGGAAAGATAACAAAGACTCCGTTTACTGGACACGGAGTAAGAGCGAGCGAGCCCTTAGGATTCGTACACAGTGACGTGTGCGGTCCAATGTCTACACATGCGCGAGGTGGTTATTCCTACTTCATTACTTTTACGGATGATTTCTCTAGGTATGGACATATCTTCTTGATGGAGCATAAATCTGAGGCCTTTGAGAAATTCCAGGAATACAAGAATGAAGTGGAAAACCAAACAGGCAAAAGTATCAAGACACTGAGATCTGATCGAGGTGGTGAATACTTAAGTGCCGAGTTCCTGGGTTACTTAAAAGAGAATGGAATTCTCTCTCAGCTTACTCCTCCTGTAACACCCGAGCCCAATACTACTAATTTCTGTTACTGTTTGAGCATTAGGTAGTACTCATTTCATTTATCTTGCTTGTTTGGGTCTTACTGTAAAATTTTATCTGGAAAAGTCATTTATGCATATAACAAATTTTAGCATCTAAAATGAAATTAAAAATATCTATCTTGGCCTACTCGACACCCCTAGCCGCGTGGTAGCGTCCGTGCATCGAGTTCTCGTCCCGTTCGGTGAAACGGGCGAGTTTAGACGGCTACGCGCGCGTACGGGTGTCCGACTTGGGGGTATGCTTTTTAATCAGAAAACACTCAATTTCAAAATTAGGAACCCACTTAAAATCCTATTATTTAAATTTCGAATTTTTGGACCCGACCCGGGCGCGATTTAAAAATGTTTCATTTAGCTGCAAAATCCCAAATTTAATATAATATTTAAACCATATAATATTTCCTTAACTTATAAATCCTTACTGTTTAATCTTCAAGAAATCTTTTAAATATTTTTTTAACCCCACGAATCTTTTTTCCCCAGCCAATCAGCATAGGCTTATTAACCGCGAGCCCCCTCCACTATTTCTCTATCTCTCTCTCTCTCTCTCTAACCCCTCTCTCTCTCTATCTTTCTAACTCTCTCTCTCTCTAACTCTCTCTCTCTCTCTCTCTTCCATATATATTCTCTCCTCCCCTCGCACATTTTTCCCAGAACGCGAAAGCAAAACCCACCGTGAACCCTAACCCTAGCCGCCCTCACCGTCGCCGCAGTAGCCCCGACGCCGGCGCCAGCATCACCGTCGCCCTCGCCTCCGCCTCTTCCCCTCAACCTCAACCTCAACCTTGTCTTCTTTCCCCCGCGCACCTTGCTCGACGCGGCCACCTGCAGAATTCCCTGCAGTCGCCAAGTCGCCGCCGGCAACCACCTGAGCCGCCGACCATCACCTCGCCGAGTTCCCCTCACCTGAGTTTCCTCTCCTCGCCATCTCCTCTCTTTTCCTTTGTTCACCCGAGTCTCCACCCTCGCAACCCATCGCCTGCAACCTCACCCTCGCCGGAAAACCCATCACCACCGACCACCCGTCATCTCCTCGCCTCCCAGCAACCCCCCAGAATGCCAACACCACCACTACCGACCGATTTTGCACCTTCCCCGATCACCTCTACAGAAACCCATCTCGTCGTCGTCACCGTCGCGGCTTGGACCGCCGGTGATCTTGACGGCACCGATCGCCTCACTGCCGGGTTGCCGTGAGTGCATCCATCTCTGTCCAGATCCTCCCAAGCCCTTGCTGTTATCGTGTCGCGTGGGTTCGCGCCTCCGTTCTCGTGACTGTCATTTCGTCGAGGCAAGTATTCGATACTTGCTACATGCTATTGCAACTTTAAAACTTGCCTTAATATTTATGTATGGTTTAATGATGTATTATTTAGTAAATCACCTTACATACATTGCTTCCTGTTTAGCCTAGTAGCATGTCAAATTAATTATTTTCCTGATAAACCCCTTTTCAGAAGTAATAACAGTAGAGTTCTAATTAACCGTATCAGGCTCCGCTGTATCTTTATGTTTCCGAACCTAAGACTTAATCTCGCATCGAATTATTCATACCCAACGACCCCGTACATGATAGATTACATTTTGATTTACTGCTATGATGCTTTTATTCCAGTTTAGTTTATCAGATATTCATGAACAACTTAAACCGGTCAAATTAAAATTGCATTCTTTAAACAGATTATACTTGTAGTGGCATTCTTGGAACACTCAATGTTTTATTAACCTGATTACAGCAGTTACATTTACCATTCTGTATTCACGTTATATTGACACCATCTATTTAACACGATTGGAAAACTGTACAGCTAGCTAATAAATCCGCTTTATTGCTTTGCGCATTGATTAGATCTTGATGTTTGCTTATATCTGATTGTGAGCACACCCACGATATTATTTGTACCTTGACCTGACGTGCTACACATATATGTATATTGATACACCTGACATGGTACCGTATACTGTTGACTTGACCTGATGTACCATGACCCGACCTGTTACCTAATCTCGTGCCTAGTGCCAACAAACCTGACATGTAGTCCTCATGGACCATTTCTGTTGTCTATCCAAACAAACCTGTTTACCTGATCCTGTGTTGGCAATAGTTTCTTGATTTCGGAATACCTGACTTGACCTACACACATAACTTGGGGGTATGGGGAAATCAAAGGTGAAACCTGACTTGTAACTCGACAGTTCACTACCTGTTCTGGGTGTACACATTCCTATTTTGTGCCTAGCGGCATGTCTCGGTTTCGGCCGAGAATATTGTGGCCGTGGTCCCGGGTATGCACGGGATACTATCGAGTGTACACATTCCTGTTTTGTGCCTAGCGGCATGTCTCGGCTGCAGCCGAGAATATTGTGGCCGTGGTCCCGGGTATGTACGGGATACTATTGAGTTACATCGATGATTCATCAATTGATTTCAAAGACTTTAGATTAGAAAACTTGATAGAACAGTTTAGTTACCCACTGCACACTACCCTGCACTGCTTGTTTCATACTATTGCTTTATTCATGTTCTTTTGCATTGCCTGTTACATTGTTCGTATGATATTACTGGTTGACATGACGCGCTGACGTCTGGGTTTTGCATGGCCCAGATACTGTACCACTGTCGCAGTTCGAGCAGGAGTACTTCATCCAGCAGGCTGAGTTGTGAGTCCAGTAGTGGTTAGTTTTATTTCCTGCATTTATTTCCATATGTGAGCCCGCATTATGGGACATACTTTTCAGTATTGTATTGGATCATTTGCTTCCGCATTTATTTATCATTGACTCTTGTTATTCTGGATTATGGACATGTTTTTAGATAGTTTTCTCTTGTTCTCGATATCTCTACAGCCGTAATATGACTGTGGATGGATACTTCCTACCCACAGGTAGCATGGTTGGCTATGTCACGTGCCCAATCTAGCGTACTCTGGGAAGCGGGGCGTGACATGGTTCTTTTGGTATCAGAGCCATAGGATAGTCGGGTTGATTCTTTTGTAGTTGGGTATTGTACCCAATACATGAATCAGAATACCCGTGTTTAGGAAACATGTCCTACCACTTTGCCGTTTACCATTCTTGAATCACATCCTTCCTGATTATATCTTTTACGACGTGCAAACTTACTTTGCAAGTCGATTCGAAAAACCTGATTTCTTGTTATCTCTAGGACTTAGGCGACTTGGGTGGAGTTAAGTAATTGTGGCTATGATACCGCGACATAGTTACAATGCGGTACTCTATTTAAGTATCTTGGAGTTCTAGCCTTGATCTACATATTGAATCTATCATCATGCTAATGTTGGGTGTTTTGATTTCAGGGATATGGCAGATAAGAATTTCAAGACGTACCAGAGGCGTGTGGACGAAGCCGCCATGCTTGGAGTAATAAGAGGAATACTGGAAAATCAGAAGAGGCAGACTGAGCTGATCCAGCAGCAAGCAGACTTGTTTCAGGAAGGTTTGCAGATCGTTCGGCAGTCTGTAAACAACGCTGGAGCTAAACCAGTTGACCAAGTAGGGACCGTGGCAGATTTCAGACGTTTGGGTCCGACTACATTCACTGGTTTGGAGAAGCCGTTGCCAGCCGAGCAATGGCTGGTCGACACGGAGAATTTGCTGATTGCGGCACAGATTCCAGAGGACAAAAGAGTTGATGTGGTGCGCATTCAGCTAGTGGATTACGCCCGAGAGTGGTGGCTTGTGGAAGAGACCCGCTTGCCCAAGCCGATCAGTTGGGCGGATTTTTCTAAGAGTTTCCTGGAGAAGTTCTTCCCGCGGACTGCACGGGAGGAAATGGAAGAGAAATTTATTGGGCTGAGGCAGAATGGAGCACCCGTGGATGTGCATGCAGCAGAGTGGACGAGACTCAGCAGATTCGCTGGACCTTTAGTCGCCAACGATGCAGACAGGGCACGAAGGTTCATGCACAGTTTGGATGTGGACATCCAGAGGCAGATTGTCTCCCTGGGTTTGACCACTTTCTCACAGGTTCTTACGGCAGCTCGGGAGCAACAGAGTTTATCTGGGATGAAAGGGAGTTTGCAGCAGATAGCAGTTGCGTTAAAGAAGCAGTTCAGTCGGGCCGGTCGAGTTTTGGGCTAGGCCGACAAACAATATTCTTGCATCAATGGAAGTGATGAAAGTAAAGAGCCGGATGTTGTTCGTGATTCTATGGACGTGTTTGAAGATATATCGGATTTACCGCCGAGGAGAGACGTGGAGTTCGCAATTGATCTTATTCCTGGTGCAGCGCCAGTATCTAAAGTGTATTATCCAAGGGCGCCAGTAGAGTTGGAAGAAGTAAAGAAACAGGTTGTTGAATTGCTTTAAAAGGGTTGGATTCGAAGCAGTAACTCGCCTTGGGGAGCTCCAGTTCTTCCAGTAAAGAAGAAGGATGGCACAAGAAGGATGTGCATCGACTATCGAGAATTAAACCTGGTGGCTATCAAGAACAAGTACCCGATCCCTCGCATTGGAGAACTTTTTGAGCAGCTTAGTGGCGCGAGGGTATTCTCGAAGCTGGATTTACGATCCGGATATCTTCAGGTCCGAGTGAAAGCAGAAGATATTTGCAAGACGGCGTTTCGAACTCGGTATGGACATTACGAGTATCTAGTGATGCCCTTCGGAGTAACGAATGCGCCGGCGGTATTCATGGACTTGATGAACCGAATCTTTTCACCGTTCTTGGACCAGTTTATCGTGGTATTCATTGACGATATTCTGGTTTACTCGAAGAGTTTTGAGGAGCATGCTGAGCATTTGAGGATCGCACTGCAGACATTGAGACAGGAGAAATTGTATGCGAAGATGAGTAAGTGCGAATTTTGGCTGGAAGAAGTGAAGTTTCTGGGGCATGTTGTGTCGGGCGATGGAATCGCCATCGATCCCGAAAAGATTGCAGTGGTTCGAGATTGGCCGATTCCAAAGAATGTTGCTGAGATAAGAAGTTTCCTTGGATTAGCCGGCTACTATAGGAGATTGTAGAGAACTTCGCTCGTTTGGCAGAACCGTTGACCAAGCTTACGCGCAAGGAGGTACCTTTTGTATGGACGGATAGGTGTGCGTTAGCTTTCGAGACATTGAAGCAGAAGTTGATAACCGCCCCAATTCTGACTGTGGCAGACAATTCCGGAGGATTGGTGATTCACAGCGACGCATATGGGAAAGGATTGGGATGTGTTTTGATGCAGCATGGGAAGGTTGTAGCATACGCATCGAGACAATTAAAGACCCATGAGAAGAATTATCCAACTCATGACTTGGAGCTTGCGGCTGTGATCTTCGCTTTGAAGATTTGGAGACACTACCTTTTGGGCGAGAGAGTCGAAGTTTTTACAGATCACAAGAGTTTGAAGTATGTGTTCACTCAGAAGGAGTTGAATATGAGGCAGCGTAGATGGTTGGAGCTAATGGCCGACTACGATCTTGATCTTAAGTACCATCCCGGGAAGATTAACGTCGTGCCGGATGCGCTTAGTCGGTTACCAGCAATTCAGGTGTTAACTACGCAGTGGGAGATCATTGCAGATTTTCGAAGATTTGACTTGGAGGTTGTGCTACCGCGTTCTACGGGACATTTGATGCAGCTGCAAGTGCAGTCGTCTTTGATTGAGGAAATTTAAGCGGCGCAATCGCAGGATCCTAGACTCCAAAAGTTTCGAGAGCAAGTTGAAGCCGGACTACGAACAGATTTACTGGTCCACGAAGATGGTTCGTTGAGGTATGGTAGCCGTTTGTGTGTGCCAAAGGGAGATGTTCGTGAAGAGCTCATGAAGGAGGCACACAGTTCAGCTTATTCTGTACATCCAGGAGGCACAAACATGTACCGTGATATTCGACAGCATTTCTGGTGGGAGGGCATGAAACGGGAGATTGCTCGCTTTGTAGCTAAGTGCTTAGTGTGTCAGCAAGTTAAGGCTGAACACCAAAGGGTTGCTGGTTTATTGCAACCACTTCCGATTCCTCATTGGAAGTGAGAACATATAACCATGGATTTCGTGACGGCTTTACCGCGGAGTCCAAAGGGCAACAATGCAGTATGGGTGATTGTTGATCGGTGGACCAAGGCCGCTCACTTTATTCCTTTCCGCGTTGGTCAATCAACGGAGACTTTGGCAGAGCGGTACATGCAGGAGATTGTAAGATTGCATGGAGTACCGGTGAGCATCGTGTCCGATCGGGACACTCGGTTCTTATCACACTTCTGGAGGAGTTTACAGGAAAGTTTGGGGACTCGATTGAAGTTTAGCACAGCTTATCATCCTCAAACTGATGGTCAGTCGGAGAGAACGATCCAAACTCTTGAAGACATGTTGAAAGCATGCATGTTGGACTTCAAGGGTTCGTGGGAGGATCATCTACACTTGGTAGAGTTTTCTTACAACAATAGTTTCCAAGCAACTATCCAGATGGCTCCGTTTGAAGCGTTGTATGGTCGTAAATGCCGTTCACCTGTTTGTTGGGATGATATCGGTGAACGAAAATTATTGGGACCAGATTTGGTGGTACAGACAATTGAGAAAGTTAACACTACCGGGAGTCATATGAAGGCAGCTCAAGACAGACAGAAGAGTTGGGCTGACACGTCAAGAAGACCTCTAGAGTTCGCCGTGGGTGATTTGGTTTTCTTGAAGATATCACCGGCTAGAGGGGTGGTTCGTTTTGGGAGTCGAGGAAAGCTTAGTCCTCGATTCGTTGGACCCTTTGAGATCTTGGAGCGTGTTGGAGAGGTAGCGTACCGTTTGGCGTTACCACAGTCCTTGGCAGGTGTGTGCGATGTGTTTCACGTATCTCAACTACGAAGGTATGTTCGAGATGAAACATACGTGTTGGATCATTCGGAGTTAACAGTACGGGAAGATTTGACTTTTGAGGAGCGACCGGTTGAAATCGTGGATCGAAGGGAAAAGGTTCTCAAGAACAAGGTTATCCCCCTTGTGCTTGTTTCTTGGGGTAATCGATCGCATGGAGAGTCCACTTGGGAACGAGAAGATGAGATCCGGCAGAAATTTCCTCACCTTTTCCTGTAATTTCTATCTTTGTATTCTTGGAATTTCGAGGACGAAATTCTTTTTTTAGTTGGGTATAATGTAACACCCGAGCCCAATACTACTAATTTCTGTTACTATTTGAGCATTAGGTAGTACTCATTTCATTTATCTTGCTTGTTTGGATCTTACTGTAAAATTTTATCTAGAAAAGTCATTTCTGCATATAACAAATTTTAGCATCTAAAATGAAATTAAAAATATCTATCTTGGCCTACTCGACACCCCTAGCCGCGTGGTAGTGTCCGTGCATCGAGTTCTCGTCCTGTTCGGTGAAACGAGCGAGTTTGGACGGCTACGCGCGCGTACGGGTGTCCGACTTGGGGGTATGCTTTTTAATCAGAAAACACTCAATTTCAAAATTTGGAACCCGCTTAAAATCCTATTATTTAAATTTTGAATTTTTGGACCCGACCCGGACGCGATTTGGAAATGTTTCATTCAGCGCCAAAATCCCAAATTTAATATAATATTTAAACCATATAATATTTCCTTAACTGATAAATCCTTACTATTTGATCTTCAAGAAATCTTTTAAATATTTTTTTAACCCCACGAATCTTTTTTCCCCAGCCAATCAGCGTAGGCTTATTAACCGCGGGCCCCCTCCACTATTTCTCGATCTCTCTCTCTCTAACCTCTTTCTCTCTCTCTCTATCTTTCCCTATCTCTCTCTAACTCTCTCTCTCTCTTCCATATATATTCTCTCCTCCCCTTGCACATTTTTCCCAGAACGCGAAAACAAAACCCACCGTGAACCCTAACCCTAGCCGCCCTCACCGTCGCCGCCGCAGCCCCGACGCCGGCGCCAGCGTCACCGTCGCCCTCGCCTCCGCCTCTTCCCCTCAACCTCAACCTTGTCTTCTTTCTCCCGCGCACCTTGCTCGACGCGGCCACCTGCAGAATTCCCTGCAATCGCCAAGTCGCCGCCGACCATCACCTCGCCGTGTTCCCCTCACCTGAGTTTCCTCTCCTCGCCATCTCCTCTCTTTTCCTTTGTTCACCCGAGTCTCCACCCTCCCAACCCATCGCCTGCAACCTCACCCTCGCCGGAAAACCCATCACCACCGACCACCCGTCATCTCCTCGCCTCCCAGCAACCCCCCAGAACGCCAACACCACCACTACCGACTGATTTTGCACCTTCCCCGATCACCTCTACAGAAACCCATCTCGTCGTCGTCACCGTCGCGGCTTGGACCGCCGGTGATCTTGACGGCACCGATCGCCTCACTGCCGGGTTGCCGTGAGTGCATCTATCTCTGTCAAGATCCTCCCGAGCCCTTGCTGTTATCGTGTCGCATGGGTTCGCGCCTCCGTTCTCGTGACTGTCATTTCGTCGAGGCAAGTATTCGATACTTGCTACATGCTATTGCAACTTTAAAACTTGCCTTAATATTTATGTATGGTTTAATGATGTATTATTTAGTAAATCACCTTACATACATTGCTTCCTGTTTAGCCTAGTAGCATGTCAAATTAATTATTTTCCTGATAAACCCCTTTTCAGAAGTAATAACAGTAGAGTTCTAATTAACCGTATCAGGCTCCGCTGTATCTTTATGTTTTCGAACCTAAGACTTAATCTCGCATCGAATTATTCATACCCAACGACCCCGTACATGATAGATTACATTTTGATTTACTGCTATGATGCTTTTATTCCAGTTTAGTTTATCAGATATTCATGAACAACTTAAACCGGTCAAATTAAAATTGCATTCTTTAAACAGATTATACTTGTCGTGGCATTCTTGGAACACTCAATGTTTTATTAACCTGATTATAGCAGTTACATTTACCATTCTGTATTCACGTTATATTGACACTATCTATTTAACACGATTGGAAAACTGTACAGCTAGCTAATAAATCCGCATTATTGCTTTGCGCATTGATTAGATCTTGATGTTTGCTTATATCTGATTGTGAGCACACCCACGATATTATTTGTACCTTGACCTGACATGCTACACATATATGTATATTGATACACCTGACATGGTACCGTATACTGTTGACTTGACCTGATGTACCATGACCCAACTTGTTACCTGATCTCGTGCCTAGTGCCAACAAACCTGACATGTAGTCCTCATGGACCGTTTCTGTTGTCTATCCAGACAAAACTGTTTACCTGATCCTGTGTTGGCACTGGTTTCTTGATTTCGGAATACCTGACTTGACCTACACACATAACTTGGGGTATGGGGAAATCAAAGGTGAAACCTGACTTGTAACTCGACAGTTCACTACCTGTTCTGGGTGTACACATTCCTGTTTTGTGCCTAGCGGCATGTCTCGGTTTCGGCCGAGAATATTGTGGCCGTGGTCTCGGGTATGCACGGGATACTATCGAGTGTACACATTCCTGTTTTGTGCCTAGCGACATGTCTCGGCTGCAGCCGAGAATATTGTGGCCGTGGTCCCGGGTATGTACGGGATACTATTGAGTTACATCGATGATTCATCAATTGATTTCAAAGACTTTAGACTAGAAAACTTGATAGAACAGTTTAGTTACCCACTGCACACTACCCTGCACTGCTTGTTTCATACTATTGCTTTATTCATGTTCTTTTGCATTGCCTGTTACATTGTTCGTATGATATTACTGGTTGACATGACGCGCTGACATCTGGGTTTTGCATGGCTCAGATACTGTACCACTGTCGCAGTTCGAGCAGGAGTACTTCAGCCAGCAGGCTGAGTTGTGGGTCCAGTAGTGGTTAGTTTTATTTCCTGCATTTATTTCCAGATGTGAGCCCGCATTATGGGACATACTTTTCAGTATTGTATTGGATCATTTGCTTCCGCATTTATTTATCATTGACTCTTGTTATTCTGAATTATGGACATGTTTTTAGATAGTTTTCTCTTGTTCTCGATATCTCTACAGCCGTAATGTGACTGTGGATGGATACTTCCTACCCACAGGTAGCATGGTTGGCTATGTCACGTGCCCAATCTAGCGTACTCTGGGAAGCGGGGCGTGACACCTCCATACACACCACAACACAACGGTGTATCGGAAAGGAGGAATCGAACCCTATTGGATATGGTTCGTTCCATGATGAGCAAGGCTGAGTTACCGCGATCTTTCTGGGGTTATGTACTAGAATCAGCTGCATATCTTTTGAACAAGGTTCCAACCAAAACTGTGCCTACCACACCATATCAGATGTGGAGTGGGAAGAAACCCTATCTTCTGTACCTGAAGACATGGGGATGTCCAGCTTTTGTAAAAAAACAGCATCCGGACAAGCTCGAGGCACGCTCAGTAGAGTGTAGGTTTGTGGGATATCCAAAGAACTCCATGGGATATTGTTTCTATTACGCAGAGGAACAAAAGGTTTTTGTTTCTCGTCATACCCGCTTCTTAGAAACTGAATTTTTAGAAAATCAGAAGAGTGGGAGCGCAGTAGAACTAGAAGAAATTCCAGAACCACAAGCCGTTACTGAAAGTATGGTAGAACCAGAGATTTCAGAAGAAAGGGACATACCATCGCCTATCCGTAGAAATAGTAGGCAGTCTCATCCGCCCGAGAGATACTACGGTTTTCTTATAGACGGGGATCAAGAAGATTGCGTCATTGATAATGACGACCCTACTAGCTTCCAGCAAGCCATTCAGAGTGACGACTCGGTAAAATGGCTGGATGCAATGCGGACCGAAATGGAGTCCATGTACACTAACAAAGTATGGACTTTGGGCATTGCTCCAGATGGGGTAAAACCCGTAGGATGCAAATGGATCTTCAGAAAGAAGATTGGTGTAGATGTACAGGTTGAAACCTATAAGGCCAGACTTGTTGCAAAGGGTTTCCGTCAAAGACCTGGTTTGGACTATGACGAAACCTTTTCTCCAGTGGCTATGCTCAAATCCATTCGGGTCCTTCTTGTTATTGCTGCCTTCCACGATTATGAGATCTGGCAGATGGACGTAAAGACGGCCTTTCTAAATGGTAATTTGGAAGAGTGCGTCTATATGGATCAGCCAGAGGGATTCATTCAGAGTGGGAGCAGCGGTAAAGTGTGCAAGCTGCTTAAGTCCATTTATGGACTAAAGCAGGCATCGCGGAGTTGGAACATCTGTTTTAATGATACTGTCAAAGAATTCGACTTTATCAAAAATCCAGATGAACCATGCATATACAGTAAGATTGTAGGGAGAGTTGTTGTATTCCTCGTCTTGTACGTGAATGACATTCTCCTAATAGGAAATGATATTCCTATGCTACAGTCAGTCAAAAGATTCTTGTCACGGAAGTTCTCTATGAAGGACCTGGGTGATGCTACCTACATTCTGGGGATCCAGATCTATCGTGATAAATCAAAGAGGATGTTGGGACTTTCGCAGTCCAGGTACATAGACACCATATTGAAAAGATTCAGTATGGAAGATTCTAAGCGCGGTAACCTACCGGCTTGTCACGGAGTCACCCTCTTCAAAGAGATGTCTCCCAAGACTGATTTGAAAAGGGATCGCATGTCGATTATACCTTACGCTTCAGCGGTAGGCTCTATAATGTATGCGATGTTATGTACTAGACCAGATGTAGCATACGCATTAAGCGTTATAAGCCGGTATTAGGCAAACCCAGGGGAGAAGCACTGGATAGCAGTAAAGAACATTCTCAAGTACCTGAGGAGGACTAAGGAGATGTTCTTGGTGTACGGCGGAAAAGACCTCCAGATCGAGGCCTTTGCCAACTCCAGCTTCCAGAGTGACAAGGATGACTCCAAGTCCATGTCAGGTTATGTTTTTACCCTCAATGAAGGGGCGGTCTGTTAGAAGAGTTCCAAGCAGGAGATCGTTGCTGACTCAACGATGGAAGCGGAGTACATAGCTGCTTGCGATGCCGCAAAAGAAGCTGTCTGGATGAAGAAGTTCCTCATAGAACTTCAGGTGGTTCCTACCAGTGTTGGTCCAATACCTCTGTATTGCGAAAACAACGGCGCTATAGCTTTAGCGAAGGAACCCAGGTCCCATCAGAAGTCCAGACACATCTTAAGACGGTATCACCTGATCAGGGAGATTGTAGATTGCCAGGAGATCGAGGTAAAGAGAGTAGAGACGGAGAATAACGTTGCTGATCCATTCACAAAGGCCATTCCTCAGACGCAGTTCGAGAGGCTATTCGAGATCATTGGTCTGCGATATGCCAGTACATGGCCCTAGTGCAAGTGGGAGATTGTTAGTGTTTATGCCCTAGAAGGCCATTACTGTATCATACTAGTCTGTATATTACTTAATGGAAGCTTGGGATATTCACAGTTGTATTGACAGTCTTGCTAAAAATGGTAGTATGCTACTTGGTTTGTGTCTACTTTAATATGTACATATGTTTCTTGTAACGTATCGCTTAGACATATTAGCAGAGCCCTTAGGATCTTTGCTTGATTACCAGCGTTGTGATGGCAGTCATACTAGTGGGGGCTGGGTAGTCTATAAGCAACATCCTATACAGGTCCCTAGTCGTAGGATTATCGAGACAGGGCATCGATACTCCGGAGTAGACTAGTGTGTACGCTTCTCATCCCAGTTGGGGAGATGGTCTGTCCCACAGCCATCAGTACGTCGTACTGGAGATAGTATACAGGTGCTCGTTAGGTTACGGGTACACCGGACAGGACTTGCGGGGAACTGTTGGTTGGTATTATACCCGTCGTCAGTTAACAGTTCCCAGGTGACATGAGTACAGCATAGTCCGCAGACTTGACATTGCTGCTTCGCTTTGAGTGTGTTCCCACTGTTCTTAGATTGCTACCCTACCACGGCTCAAAGGAGTCGTGCAAACAGGTAGCAGTTGGGTGCAGTCCCGAAGCACTTGGAGGCAGTGGAGGTTAGACAGGATTCGTCTCTCCCGGTATTGGGAGTTGATATCGCGCTGTGTCAGAGAGCCATTACGCAAAGTCCTTGGCCAGGGCAAGCGAGATTTACTGGTAGGTTCCAGTAGTTTCTCAAGGTGTAATGGGCTACGCTCCGACACGACTTATACCGCTATTAGGGGACTGACGCTTGCCGCCCCCTAGGCCCGATATGCGATAGTCTTAGACGAACAGACCAGACTGTACGGAGATTGTCACATCAGGCTCAGTAAGAGTTCGGATGGGTTTCCTCATCGGCCTTCTTATCGACATCTACCTGGGGACCGTTACGTACAACTAGTGCCGCTTGCGGTCTGTGGTTAAACCCACTGCCAGCGTAGTGTCGAGTCTTTAGAGTCCCACACAGAGAGTTTCCCTGCTCCAGGCGAAACGATATAGAGGTCGTATGGTTTTACGACAGGGTTCGGACGCATACGTGTTTTTATGCACGTACGATGTTCGAACAGATTTTACTAGTCGGCTTTGGTTTAAGCCAGATTCTAGTATCGGATTATTGGATTTATACAGTCTAAAGTTTTTCCGTATTTTCACGGATAGGAGGGGCGTTCTCATAATTTTTCGGGAAGCTTCTAGAAGCAAGGTGACTTGGGGGTTAAGATGGCATTTGCATTAATTGGATAAATGAGTCATGGTGTGATTCATACAGTTAATGAATCATTTATGATTTATATGACTCATGTGATGAATTACTTAGTGTATTAATGAAACATGATGATATATCATTATTTGTTATTCATTTAATATATATGATATGTTTCATATATACACATATGATTCATTCATCCAAGAGGATTCTCATTCTCACCTTCTCTCTCCTCAAGCTCTCTCTCTTCAAACCCTAACCCTAACCTCTCATGTGTTGAGATCAAGGGTTAGCTAGACTAATACATCCCTAATCCAACTCTATATCACCTAGGTAGCTTAGATTAGCACTTTGAGCAACCTAGTTATCTCAAGTTAGAGGTCAAGCTTGGAGTAGGAGCTCTCGAGTGGATCGTCTTTGACTCGAGGAGGCCGTTGAGGTGCCGATGTTCCAAAGAACCTACAAGGAGTGGAGGACAGCGATGAAGACCCGAAGGACAAGTAACGTGAGGTATAACTTCGAATCCGAGTAGTTAAACCTTTCGTAGTTTGCTAGTAACGGTTTAGACACGATTCATGCGCTCAAGTCCGTGTTACGAAGCTTTGATAATCGTTTTTCATATATTCCGCCTCCCCGCAAGTTCGTGGGGTGCGTGACATGGACTTACACTTTGATCACTGGTTGTGTACCAGGTACTAAATCAATTCCGAATTCAAGAGCTCGATCGGGAGGAAAACCTGATATGTCTTCAGGAAATACGTCGTCGAACTCTCGAACTACCTCTAGCTTAACTTCTCCTGCTTATAGAGTTGCAATCACTGCCTTCTTCGGTTTTGCTTTGTAGGTACTAGGCTCCAGGGTACGATCTCCACTTTTAAAATAAAAGACCGAATGGTCTGGAATCTCGAACACTATCCTCCTTTGACGACAGTCGATGGTAGCGTAGAAAGTTCCTAGCCAATTCATACCCAAAACGATATTGAAATTCGGTATATCCAGCATCTTAAAGTCGGCATAGAATTCTTTGTTGCAGATGACCACTGGACACAGGTCATATCCTATTGTTTCCTTTAGAATGACGTTCCCTGAACTGACATTCCAGTTGGATACGAGCGGTTTGACAGGAATCGCATGAGTTCGGACGAACCGTTTTGACATAAAGCAATGAGATACTCTAGTATTGAAGAGTGCTAGTGCAGGAAGTGAGGCTACTAAGATCGTACCTAACTTGTGTGGAATATATTTAGGTATAGGAAAAGATATCTTGATATGTATAAAGATTGAAAGAAAAGAGTTACCGGAGAAAAGAGTTACCGGTGATGACTTGACCAGTGGCTTCAGCTTCTTCCACAGTCATTGTGAAAGCCTGTCGCCTCGGTACATTCCTCCTTGCTGGAGGAGCATTCCTCTGTCTGTTCCTCTGTCCTTGAGGTCGGTTCCTTTGTGCTTGATAGAACTGATGAGGAGGAAGTGTAGAAGGTCCACAAGGAGATGGAGCTGGGAGAGCAAGACGAGGAGCAGGTGCCTGGATAGCTGGCCGCTGCAGATAGGTGATTGCTGGTATGTATGCTGGATTCGGGTTGAGTCTATGAGGACATGCACCAATATCATGAGTGGATGAACCACAGACTAAGCACATGCCGTTTACACGCCTGAAGTCTTTCACCAAATGTCCATTCCTCCTGCAGTAGGTGCAGAAATCTAGACTGGTCCGGTTAAAAGTTACTCCTGGTCTTCTTGGTACAAACGATGGCCTGGAAGAGGCTCCTACTGCTATCTGAGTAGCAGGGCGCTTCATACCGGCAGATTGAGGTCTGCCCTTCTTCTTTACTACTGCCTCGTATTGACGAGCAGCTTTCAGAGCCAAATCGTGGGTTGGGAAATCCTCTGTAGCTAGAGCAGCTTGGATCTCCGGATCCAACCCCGGCTAAAATCGTCTGGCCCTGATCTCAGCAGTCGGTATGAGGTGTGCCGCGAACTTGTTACGGTCTTATGTTAGCTGTGTAGTATGTGTTATTAGAAAATCGAATATTTGAGACATGTCTTATCTGCTCAACATAGTGAACTCGACATCATACTCATCCACAGATTTGCTACACATAGAGCCTTATTGTAAGTGGATGAATTGTTGCTCCATGTCAAATCGAGCAGTCTCTGGAAAATACTTTACGTCGAACATGTCGCGAAATGTCTTCCATTCGATCGGCAGGGTAAGACGGCTTTCTTCCACCTTCCACCATACTCGGGCGTTGTTTCTCCCAATCAGAGCTAACCACTGTTCAAAATTCAAATTTGGAAATGAAGCAACGCTTCAGATGCAGCGCCAAGTGCGTTGCGCCCTAAGCAGCGCATCACATGCAAAGCGCGTGGGTGCTAGCGCTGGGTGCGCTGCGCTTTAAGCAGCACACCATATGGGCGCTAGCGCTAGATGCGCTGCGCTCTTAGCAGCGCACCACGTGTCAAACACGGGTGCGCTAGCGCAATGTGCGCTGCCCTTTAAGCAGCGCACCACGTGCAAAACATGGGTGCGCTAGCGCTGGAACTAAAAGCTCCCCACCGTCAGATCAAAAATCTAATAATAATGATAAATCATTAATTAATCAGAATTAAATTCTGTTAAGGAAAGATTCCTGAAAATCTTTCCAAATAACAGGATTGTGCTCTGTAAATCAGAGTACCGTTGGATCAATGATCTAATGGTAAATAAAAATTACCAAAAGACAGAATAAATTCTGTATGGAAAGATTTTTCCATCTTGTTAAAACAAGAAGATTGCCTTCTGTAAATCATAAGCCCTAGGATCAAAGATCCAACGATGGGAAATTCCCCAAATCAATTGGAGAGAAAATCTCCTTAACTGATTGAACAAATCAGCTTGCCCTATATAAAGGCCCCTAGACTTCAAGTCTCGAGAGACAGAGATATACAAAAAGAGAGAGAAAAACCTCCCCAAAAAACCTAGAGAAATCCAAAAGAGCAAACTCTTGCAAGAAGATTTTTCTTCAAGGTAAGAATGAATGATGATGAACACAGAGATGAAATCATCTCATGATTAAGAAAAAAGAATTCATTTCTTTAAAAAGATAATAGATCTACAAAGGCAAAAAGTCTTTCACAAAGAGATCAAAAGATCTCATCATAAAATAAAAGAAGAACTTACTTCTCACAGATCATAGATCTATAAGACTAAAGTCTTTCTCAAAGAGATCATGAACATTTCATTATAAAAAGGAGGGGAGAATAATTCAATTCTCTTAAGGATCATAGATCCATAAAGGCAAAGCCTTTCATCAATATAAGAGACTGAAACAAAATAAGAACGGTTGTTCTTAGATCCTGAGACAAAGTCTCTTTTAAAAATACATAAATTGTTTCTCAAATCATAAAATTGATCAGATGCGCTTTGCGCTCTTGAACTGCGCTTCTGCGCTCTCTGGACTGGCGCTCAGCGCCAAATGCACCACGTGTCAATCGCGCATGTACTGCTTAACAACTAACGTCTTGCGCTTCTGAAATAGCGCACTACGCTCATGGGCTGGCGCCAAGCGCACCACGTGTCACTCACGTGTGCGCCACTAAACTGAAAGCGCAATGTGCTCATGAACCAGCGCTCTGCGCTCATAAAATGGCGCAATGCGTCCATCATATGGCATTTAGCGCCAAGCGCGACGCGTGTCCTTCACGTATGCGCCACGTGGCAGAAGCGTACTGCGCTCTTTGACTAGCGCCAAGCGCACCATGTGTTGCGCTGACAGAACATAAATTATTCTTTAATAAGCCCAGAGTTATGATGAATGCTCAGCATTCAATAAAAGACAAAACATTGTCGAGATATAAATCAATGCTCGGCATTATTAAAAGGGCTAAGCCCAAATAAAAGCTCAACAGCCCAAAATAAATGTTAAACCATTTTAACTTGATTGGACTTAGCCCAAGATTGGCCATAAGTCCTCAAATTCAGATTAATTGAGCCCACATGCTCGTAAATCTTTTAACGGATCTTAGTTCCAAATTGGACAACAGATCTTTCAACCAAAATTGGTTCAAGGGTACATCTCTGAATCCCTCTGATATATGTCGTTGTAATCCTTCAACGTCTTCAGAGAGGTGACGGGTCCCGACAGCCATACATTTCACAGACTATGACGTCTTTAAACTGGACTGTGGGGTCCTTAAGCCCATGGACTATGATGTCCTTAACCTCGGACTGTGGGGTCCTTTAAAACCCATGGACTATGATGTCCTTAATCTCGGACTGTGGGGTCCTTTAAAACCCATGGACTACGATGTCCTTAACCTCGGACTGTGGGGTCCTTTAAAACCCATGGACTACGATGTCCTTAACCTCGGACTGTGGGGTCCTTTAAAACCTATGGACTACGATGTCCTTAACCTCGGACTGTGGGGTCTTTTAAAATCTATGGACTATGATGTCCTTAACCATGGACCGAGATGTCCTTAAACTAACAATGGACCATAATGTCCTTAAACTAATCGACCGCAATGTCCCTAAACTAAACGATAGAGTCCAAATGCTCTCTTATTAGATCTAAACGATCCCGTTAAGTAGATCTTAGTCTAAAATTAGACTAACGTATCCTTAACAAACGTTTAAGTTGATCTTAGTCTCAAATGAGACTAACGTATCCTTAAACCCAACCCCAAACCCAAATCTAATAAAATACGGATTTGGACCAATCCACGCCCTACGGACGACAACATAAATTAGTCTCCGTATACAATCCACGAGCAACCAAAAACAAAACAAACACCCACAACACGAAATGACCATTTGGAGAAGGAGAAAGTGGTTACTGCGAAGCGGCAGCGTAATTAACTGCAGAGGCTTGCGCCTGCTGGGAAGAGCATCCCCACAATCAAAAACCCCTCAACGAGGGGGAATATGACGAAGTTTGCTACAACGGCCGCATCCGTCTAAACCTTCGATATACGGTGCCATAAATCAACTTGGCATCTTCGGAGAGGTGGACGGATAGCACCAATTAGCATCTTCCCTCGAAATTCAGGCCAGACGGACTTACGCGGTCGCGTCTCCGTGTTTCGGTGGGGAACAGGCGTTATCAGTAAGTTGCAGCTTTGCAACCCTTACCCAAGCAATGTATGGCACTTATGCTGCTGCCAGATCGTCCTCAATCGACTGGGCCTATTCTTCAGCTTCTAAGGGGCTCTCTTTCCCAGAAAATTGCTTCGGATGAAGTGCCCGGAATTGCTTCACTCCAGGTGCTTCCGCTTATGGGCGGTTCATTAGTATGGCAGTCTGTTGCTGCTGTCCTTTCAGGAGGCTCTTAATTTCCTCGAGCAGTACCGTCTTCTCGTTGATCGGAGCTACAACGGTAAGCGTAAGTGGAAGAGGTGGTGGTATGTTGCTGACGATCACGTTGGTGCTAGTATTGTTCAAGAAATCCATAACTTTGAAAGAAAAATATGGTTAGAATATATTCAAGAAATATGAAATATAAAGAATGTTTAGTTGCCGAGTCTTATAATTCTTGTGTTATATTCCTTAGGTTTCCATGCAGAACTGACCATGCATGGTAGGGTTCCATATAAAACTGACCTGCATGGGCCGCCAACAAAAACTGTCACGCCCCGCTTCCCAGTGTACGGTAAGAAGACGTGACGGGGCCCGTGACGTATTTACTTAGAAGTAAACACGCTAAGCGTAGATAATCAATATAATGTAAAAGTACATAAGAAATACATGAGATGTAAATGAATAACAACTTTTTATTTATTAAACATTATTTACAATGTAACTGAAAAGTAAATACAATATGGAAAGCAATGCCTAAACAATGGCATGAACTGAAAATCAAAGTATATACAAGTGACTAAAGCTCGGGGTTTTCTGCGAACTGCTCCAAGTCGTCTGAGCTGGGCTCGATCTCCAGAGAGTCGGGTCCTCCTGATAAAATTCCAAAGAAAAAATAGAAAATGAATGTCGTTGGCGAACAATCGCTCGGTAAGTACCAAAGAGAGATAGAAATATACTGAACGGGTAAAGAGAATATATCTGGTATAATATATGATTATTATGTTAAAACGGTTGTTTGTACCTTAGTACAGAATGCATCAGTGTATACAAGAGGAGTCCAACTTTCCCCTTGGACTAAGGTATACGAGCACTGTTGGGGTAAAAAATCACACCCCAGTTGATCAAGTCAAAACCAAGGTCAATCCCAAATCAAGCGGGCCTGAGCCCAAGCCCAAGTCAAGACCAAGCATGGAAGGGGCCGGCTCCATGCCAAAAAAGAGGCAATAAATTAGTCTAAATGCAATTTTTAGAAATAAATATATGTAAAGTGGGCAAAAATCCAAAATTTTGTAAAGCCCATGTCTTATGTGCAAAAAAAGAAATAAGCACATAAGGTATGGGGTGGCAAAAGTGCCATTTGGCAAAACCCACGGAGCTATATGTAAAGTGTGTAGCCTATAAAGACAACATGATGAAAAAATCAATGATAACTTTTTTCTCTCTCTAAAAAATTAGGGTGCTGTGCCTCCTTCTCCTTCCTTAAAGTTCTAAACCGTCTTCCCCTTTTTGAATTAAATCAAGAGTTTCACTCTTTCTTTTCCAAAAATAAACAGTTTTTCACCATCAAACCCTTGAAGGAGAACTCGGATCTTCTATCAGATCTCAAAATGGGAGATTTTTAAATCTCACCCCCTTTTTCTTCAAGATCCGGCCAACAGAAGAGGAGGAGGAAAGAGACCCATCTCCAAAAAATCCCATCTTGGGAAGATCCAAAGCTCAGAAGAAGATCTAAAGCTAAAGGGGAGAAGAAAGGGGCCCCGTTTGATCATCCCCAAAGATTTCTAGGAGTTTAACTCCATTCAAAATCTGTTGGAGTTTAACTCCATAAATCAAACCCTTTTTTATAGGAGTTCAACACCATTCAACATCTGTCGGAGTTTAACTTTGTAAATAAAAACCCTCTTTCAGAGTTTAACTCCTATTTCCGGGGTTAAAATCTCCTTTCTTTCCGTCGGCGCCCAAGCGCCTAGAGCCCACGTGTCGGGCGCGTGAGGCGCTAGCACCCAGCGCCCACATGCCGGGCGCGTGAGGCGCTGGCGCCCAGCGCCTAACTCCCTAGCATCTTTAAGACGCTCCTCACCCTACTGTTTCCCACACTATGCCACACTCAAAATACACCCCCATTAGGAAAATTTTTCTAACGAGGCGCTGCCCCGCATCCCGTAAGGGGGCTGCTAGCCCTCTTGACTCCCAGCCCACTATCCGGATAGCGAGACCCCCGATATATCAAAAAACCCTCAATGCACAACACGCGCACACTAAACATTGAGTTCGCATGACCGGTTTGACCCATCAATCGGAGATTCTTTCGCTCCAAAGGTGAGAGGTAATTAACGGCAGCTTAGTCCGCGGCTGCCGGAGATTCGGATCCCTACGATCAATAAACCCCCGGCCTACCTAAGACAGAAGGAATCTGTATACGCCTAACAAGTGCGCGCGTATTCCCATCTCAATGGGGTGACGAAAAACACCCTACAAGCACAAGGAACCGTTAATCCACGGAACAACAACACGGATATTCAGGTTAGGTGTATTATGGTTACAGTCTCGTGCCACTTCTAATACATTCCGTAACAATCTACCCGTTAAAAACCCCGTAATGTTTTTTGTGTTGTTTTATAGATGATTTGCAGATATAAGACTTGCTGAAACCATGATATCAATTGTTCATGTAAACGAATAAAGATATAAATGGATAGTCATGTAGACAAGTCAATGTATATCCATGGATCGGTCAAATCAAGTCATGTTGATATAGATTGTATTCTGGTATTCATGTTCAAGTTCCATTATATATGGATTCATATTGTATTGGAATTATATTTGTATTATATGTGGATTGGAATTGTATTCGGATTAAACCGAGACTCTGTCTGAGTCAGACACTTAAACAGAATTGAAGTCATGAATTAGGTTTTGGAGTTATCGGTAACTGCTGCACATGGACGGCAGGATTTGTGTCTTTTTCCAAGACAATTACCGTATTGATAACCCCGTTTTAGTTGTCTACCTTAAATAGAAAAGCACCCACTTTCTCCGGCTCCCTGAGGCTCAAGAGAATTGCTCCCGTTTAAACCTATATTTACTAGGGTCCTTATTGTAAATTAATATAACTTGAGAGGGTTTTATGAAAAATGGTTTTAATATATTTTCCAAAATAAACCTCAAGTATTTATTATCGTTTTTAGGGTTCTCATAGATGTAATTTTTATAAGATGAGATATTGTAGTGGTGTAACAACTCCAATTCTTGTGTACATAAATTTGATTAAAAGTTAATGTATACTTGGAGTATTTATATTTCCTGTGAGTGCTATAAGTATTTGATTCAATTTTAAACAACAAGAAAGAGCTTGTAGCTCATTGGTAAGACCTTGCACAGCTGAACCAAAGCACCAGAGTTCAAATCCCATCAACCACACATTATTTGTATTTAAAGTTCTTTTAATCATTTAGAAGGCCAAGAGTCTACACGTGCACAACACGTAAACTGAAAAGTCACACATAAAACAAACGAGTCCATTGCAGTAGACCAAGCGACGGGGACATGTGGCAAGGAGACGCGGCCCGACTCGGGCCGGCGACTCGGTCAAATCGGTCGGCGGCGCCGGTCCGACTCAGTTGAAACTGCGATTTTCTTCTATCCTCTGCAACCTTTAGCCTACCCCATAACCCCTGTAGTATTTAATTTCCCTGCACATTTACAGAGCAAATTAAAAACCCCATTTAATCCATTTTTAATACAAAATTTTAATACACCCTTTCATTACCTTAAACCCTAATTTTTCCTATAAATACAACACCTCAAATCACCCCCTCACTCCCAAATCCCTGCCCAAACTCTTAAGAAAATTCCCAAGACTTTTTGTGTGCAAGTGGAGTTAGCAAAGGGCGAAACTCCGACGACAATCCAAAGAGTTTCCGGAGACGAAACGACGCACCGGTGTTTCCCTAATTTTCCTCTTCCTCTTCTCTTGACCCGAATCCGGTAAATCCCCCTTCTCTCTCTCTTTTTCCATTCTCAAATTCTTAATCCTTAAAACGTGTCGGAAGCGGAGTTATCCGGCTTCCGATTCTCTTTTCTTTCAAAGCTACAACATTTTCTTAATAACAAATCGACAACTTTTGATATAATGTTTAATACTCATTAACTAAGACAATAGATCAAGTTTGACATTAAAATGATAACCATAGCCAGTTTTATTTCAATTTTACATTAAAATACCTTTATGTTTCATATTGACATGTTTATACCTTTTAACTATGCTAGATTTAGAAAACTCACGAGGTAATGACCTGTCTCCTCACAACACTCATATATAATATAACACGATGATATTTGGGAACATAGATTTGGGGAAAATATGATTTTACACATAACTATCTCCGACTTATAAAAACATTTTTTCTACAATATGTGTGTTTTAACAAATCTTTGCAAATGCGCCTCTACAACCCATTTTGGGGAACCCGTTCGGGATGGTGCGGATTATCACACATGCTTGGGCTTAGTAGAGTGGGATGCAGACCTCCGCAAGACACAACCCAATTGCTACACCCAGGCCAGCAATCACTTACCAGCAGAGACCAGCCCTTCAGGCACCTGCTCCAAGACTCGCTCTCCCTGCTCCACCACCTAGAGGACCACCGGCTGCACCTCCTCCTCGTCAGTTCCATCAAGCTCAACGGAACGTTCCGAGGAATGCTCCTCCGGCCAGGAGGAATGTACCACGGCGACAGGCTTTCACAATGACCGTGGAAGAAGCTGAGGATACTGTCCAAGTCATCACTGGTAACCCTTTCTTCTCAAGCTTTTCTTTCAGTCTTAACACCTAACTACATATTTTTCCTATACTTAAAACATATCCCGCATACTTTAGGTACAATCTTAGTAGCCTCGCTTCCTGCACTAGCACTCTTCGACACTGGAGTATCTCATTGCTTAATGTCGCAACGGTTCGTACGAACTCATGCGATTCCAGTCACACCGCTTGTATCCAGTTGGAATGTCAGTTCTTCTAAAGGAAACAATAGGATACATCTTGTGTCCAGTAGTCATCTGCAGCAGAAAATTCTATGCTAATTTCAAGGTACTGGACATATCGAATTTCGACGTCGTCTTGGGTATAGATTGGCTCGGAACATTTTATGCTACCATTGACTGTCGTCAAAGGAGAGTAGTATTCGAGATTCCAGAGCATTCGGTCTTCTATTTCAAAAGTGGAGACCGTACCCTGGAGCCAAGTACTTACAAGGCGAAACCAAAGAAGGTAGTGATTGCAGCAATTCTAGCGGAGGAAGGATCAAAGCCAGAAGTGGTTCGAGAGTTCGACGATGTGTTTCTTGACGATATATCAGGTTTGCCTCCCGATCGAGCTCTTGAATTCAGCATTGATTTAGTACCAGGAGCACCCCCGGTGATCAAAGCACCTTATCGATTAAGTCCGGAAGGTTTGAAGGAAGTCCGAACTCAGTTAGACGAATTATTGGCGAAAGGATGGATTCGTCCCAGCACTTCAAGTTGGGGATCTCCAGTTCTACTTGTGAAAAAGAAGGAAGGTTCATATCAAATGTGCATCGATTATAGAGCCTTGAATGAAGTAACTATAAAGAACAAGTATTCGCTACCGCGTATTGACGATTTATTCGATCAGCTAAGTGGATCTTGTGTTTTCTCCAAGTTAGATCTTCGTTTGGGTTATCATCAGGTGAAGGTCAAAGAAGCTGATATTCATAAAACAGCATTCAGAACTCGTTATGGACATTACGAATTTCTTGTGATGCCATTTGGAGTGACCAACGCAACAGCAATATTCATGAACCTGATGAATCAAGTTTTCCGGGAGTACTTAGACAGGTTTGATGTCATCTTTATCGACGACATCCTGATGTATTCAAAGAGTCGGAAATAACATGCCGAGCACCTACGAATTGTCCTGAAAACTCTACGACAACATCAACTATATACCAAGTACAGCAAGTGCGAGTTTTGGCTAAATCAAGTTGGTTTCCTCGGACATATTATATCAGGCGAAGGAATCTCTGTGGATCCAGCGAAAGTTTCAGCAGTAAGCGAATGGCTGACACCAAAGTCAGTGAACGGCATTCGAAGTTTCTTGGGTCTAGCTGGATATTACAGAAGGTTCATTGAAGGCTTTTCAAAGATAGCGACACTCCTGACCAAGCTTATACGTAAAGATGAAAACTTTGTGTGGTCAGAAGCATGCAAGAACGCTTTCGTAGAACTCAAGTCAAGGTTGACATAAGCACCTATTCTTGTTATACCAGACCAATCTGGAGGTTTTGAAGTGCATTGCGACGCATCCGGTAAGGGATTAGGATGCGTTCTACATCAGCATGGAAATGTTGTGGCTTATGCTTCAAGACAGCTGAAGATTCATGAGCGCAATTAACCGACGCATGATTTGGAATTAGCAGACGTAATTTTTACTCTTAAGATTTGGCGCCATTATCTTCTTGGTGAACGAGTGAACATATACACATATCATAAGAGTCTGAAATATGTGTTTACTCAGAAGAAGATTAATTTGCAGCAGAGACGGTGGTTAGAACTCATGGCGGACTTTGATATCAATCTGCAATATCACCCAGGGAAGGTGAATGTGGTACCTGATACTCTTAGTCACCAACCATTAGCAATGAATCTCACCACTCAGTGGAAGCTTCAACAAGACTTGCATCGGATGGAGATTAAAGTGATCATGCCAGGTAGCGCTTCAAGTTTGATGAATTTACAAGTTCAATCTACCATTGTCAATCAGATCAAAGCAGCTCAAGCAAGTGATGCTAAGTTGCAAAAGATCAAAGAAAAATTAGAGAATGGACTCAGAACAGACTTCATCATCCATGAAGACGGATATTTGAGATACGGCAGCAGATTATGTGTACCAAAAGGTCCTGTTCAGGAAGAGTTAATGAAAGAAGCTCACAACTCTCCCTATTCAGTACATCCTGAAGGTACAAAGACGCACAAGAATCTACGTCAAAATTACTGGTGGCATGGAATGAAGCGTGAAGTAGCCAGAAGCGTCGCTAAATGCTTGGTGTGTCAGCAAGTAAAGGCTGAACATCACAGGACTGCGGGATTATTTCAACCATTACCTATCCCAGAATGGAAATGGCAATACATCACAATGGATTTTGTGACTGCACTTCCTCGCAGCACGAAGGGTAACGATGCAGTATGGGTTATTGTGGATCGACTCATAAATTCGGCTCACTTCATCCCATTTCGAGTTGGCCAATCAACTGAGACATTGGCAAAGAAGTACATGGAGGTAAGAATCTAAGTAAGATTTTAAATCTTCAAATATATACTATCTCTGATACCCATGAACTCATACAGGAAATTGTGAGACTTCATGGAGTACCGGTCTGCATTGTCTCTAATCGTGACACAATATTTCGATCACAATTTTGGCAAAGTTTGCAAGCGAGCTTGGGAACAAATCTGAACTTCAGCACAACTTATCATCCACAAACAGATGGTCAGTCTGAGCGAACTATTTGGATCTTGGAAGATATGCTCAGAGCATGTATGTTAGACTTCGGAGGATTGTGGGAAGATCACCAACATCTTATAGAGTTTTCAAACAACAACAGCTACCAAGCAAGCATAGGAATGCGACCCTTTGCAGCACTTTATGGAAGGAAGCGTCGATCGCCATTAAATTGGGACGACATCGGTGATAGAGAACTTCTTGGACTTGAGATGATGGTAGCAACTGTTGATGTGGTTCGTACTATCAGGAAAAGAATACGCATAGCCCAAGATCGACAGAAGCACTGGGCTGATGCAAAGCGCCGTCATTTGGAGTTTCAACCAGGAGATCATGTATTTCTAAAGATATCTCCGAACCGTGGAGTGATTCGATTTGGAAGACGGGGTAAGCTAAGTTCGAGATATATTGGACCGTTCGACATACTCGAACGAGTCGGTGAAGTGGCATACCGCTTGGCACTTCCACCTTCATTGGAAGAAGCGCACAATGTGTTCCACATATCCCAACTCAGAAGGTATGTGAGTGATCCCAGCCATATTCTCGATCATTCCGAGCTCACTGTACAACCCGACTTATCTTGTGAGCAACAACCTGTGGAGATCCTGGACAGGAAAGTGAAGTCACTTCGGAACAAGGAAGTCAACTTGGTTCGAGTGATGTGGAGAAAAGACACTCCAGGAAAATCGACATGGGAAAGGAAAGATGAGATGCGTGCAAGATATCATCACTTATTTATAAACTGGTCCTTAAAATAAATTGTAAATTTCGAGGACGAAATTTTTGTAAGGAGGGTAGACTGTAACAATTCCAATTCTTGTGTACATAAATTTGATTAAAAATTAATGTATACTTGGGGTATTTACATTTCCTGTGAGTACTATAAGTATCTGATTCAATTTTGAACAGCAAGAAAGAGCTTGTAGCTCATTGGTAAGACCTTGAACTGCTGAACCAAAGCACCAGAGTTCAAATCCCATCAGCCACGCATTATTTTTATTTAAAATTCTTTTAATCTTTTAGAAGCCCAAGAGTCTGCATGTGCACAACACGTAAACTGAAGAGTCATACATAAAACAAACGAGTCCACTGCAGTAGACCAAGTGACGGGAACACGTGGCAAGGAGACGCGGCCCGACTCGGCCGACTCGGGACGGCGACTCGGTCGAATCAGCCAGCGGCGCGGGTCCAACTCAGTTGAAACCCCGATTTTCTTCTATCCTCTGCAACATTTGGCTTACCCCATAACCCTTGTACTATTTAATTTCCCTGCACATTTACAGAGCAAATTAAAACCCCCATTTAATCCATTTTTAATACAAAATTTTAATACACCCTTTCAT
This sequence comes from Agapanthus africanus, assembly GCA_030015575.1. Lineage (NCBI taxonomy): Eukaryota > Viridiplantae > Streptophyta > Magnoliopsida > Asparagales > Amaryllidaceae > Agapanthus > Agapanthus africanus. Next base: position 18,157,854 of record JASDDO010000014.1, read on the forward strand.
TACCTTAAAGCCTAATTTTTTCTATAAATACCACACCTCAAATCACCCCCTCACTCCCAAATCCCTGCCCAAACTCTTAAGAAAATTTTCAAGACTTTTTGTGTGCAAGTGGAGTTAGCAAAGGGTGAAGCTCCGACGAACTTCTGACGACAATCCGAGGAGTTTCCGGCGACGAAACGACGCACCGGTGTTTCCCCAATCTTTCTCTTCCTCTTCTCTTGACCCTAATCCGGTAAGTCCTCCTTCTCTCTCTCTCTTTCCATTCTCAAATTCTTAATTCTTAAAACGTGTCGGAAGCGGAGTTATCCGGCTTCCGATTCTCTTTACATTCAAAAATACATCATTTTCTTAATAACAAACCTACAACTTTTGATATAATGTTTAATACTCATTAATTAAAATAATAGATAAAGTTTGACATTAAAATGATAACCATAGCCAATTTTATTTCAATTTTACATTAAAATACCTTTATATTTCATATTGACATGTTTATACCTTTTAACCATGCTAGGTTTAGAAAACTCACGAGATAATGACCTACCTCCTCACAACACTCATATATAACATAGCACGATGATATTTGGGAACATAGATTTGGGAAAAATACGATTTTACACATAACTACCTCCGACTTATAAAAATATTTTTCTACAAGATGCGTGTTTTAACAAATCTTTGCAAATGCGTCTCTACAGCCCATTTCGGGGAACCCGTTCGGGATGGTGCGGATTATCGCACATCCTTCGGCTTAGTAGAGTGAGATGCAGACCTCCGTAAGGAGCATACGATCTTGAAAGATTTAAAATACAATTTTCTTTAGAAATTGTGATTTCTATTATAATTAAAACGTATATTTTTAATAAATACATATATATGTAATTAATATCAAAATATTTATTTTTAATATTTATAAAATTCCACATTTCCAAAGTTCAAGAAAAACATCTCATTTACAAGAAAATACCATACAATTCCAATATTAAAAATAAATACCATATATTATGAAATTAGGCTTTATTCACTTGAAATGTCATATTGATAAAATATACATCCATGAAAACTCTAAAGATGATTATAAAATACTTGAGGTGTATTTTGAAAATTATACAAAATTAATTTTACATAAAACCCCTCAAGTTATACTAAATTACAATAAGGACCCTAATAAGCATAGGTTTAAGCGGGACCAGTCTCTTGAGCCTCAGGGAGCCGGAGATATGGGTGCTTGCCTATTTAAGGTAGACAACTTAACAAACGGTGTTATCAACACGGTAATCGTCTTTTAAAAAGACACAAATCCTGCCGTCCATGTGCAGCGGTTATCGATAGCACCAAAACATAATTCAGAATTCAATTTCTTTTCAAATTGTCTGACTCAGACTGGGTCTCAATATAATTAATCAGACTTGAATATGATTCAAGTATCAAACTACAATACAACATGAATCTATGAATCCGTCTATTCAATCTAATCAATCTATATTGACTGAACCGAACCATGGATATACATCCATCCACATGATTCTCCAGTTACATCCATTTAATGATATCATGGTTTCGGCAAGTCATCCATCTATATACAATATACAATTCAAACAATACATCAATACAATCAAGACATCGCGGGGTTTATAAGGGATAGACTGGTACGGAAGGTGTTAGAAGTGGCACGAAACTGTAACCATAATACACATAACCTGAATTCAATTGCTGTTGTACCGTGGCTGAACGGTTCCTTGTGATCCGTACACCCTAGTCTCCGGAATAGTGGGACTCCTGTCGTATACACTGGCATTCTTCTGTACCAAGCTACAAACAACAACGTTAACACTAAATACAACATTATAACAATATACTCTCTATTCTGTCTATTTCATTCTCGTTTATTTACGGGACTTACCGAGCGATTTGTTCGCCGACGATATTCTCTTTTTTCTTCTTTGGAATGTCGTCAAGTGATTCGGACTCGCTGGAGATCGAGCCCACCGGCGAGAATTTGGACCAGCTAGCTTTCGACCCGAACCTCTAGTTACTTGTACATTTCATTTCAGTACTTTCCATTTCTGTTATGCCACTGTTTAGGCATTGCTTTTCATTCCATGTATTTCCTTTTGAGATGTATTGTAAAAAGAATGTTAATAAATAAAGCTGTTGTTCGATTATATCTATTGTCTCTGTCTCTTGTGCATTTTATTTATATTGCTTAAATACGCTCAGCGTGTTTACTTATGAGTAAATACGTAGCAGTCTCGTCGCGTCCTCTGCCCGTATACTGGGAAGCGGGGCGTGACCAGTGGATATAAACCTAAATTGAATAGTATATGGCATTTTCATGTAAATTGACTTGTATCGATTTGTTGATGGTATTTTCATGAACTTTTGTGGTTCTTTTCTTTTGATTTAGAAAACATGGAATATATCATATATTTAAAATAGATATTTTGATAATATTTACATATATATATATTAAAAATAGAATTTATTTATTAATAGAAATCACGTTTTCTTAAAAACTGTAATAAAAATTCCATCGATCGTATGCTCCGTGAGGGGGTCTACATCTCGCCCTACTAGTCCGATGGATGTGCGATAACCCGCACCAACCAAAGCGTATTCCCCAAAATGGGTTGTAAGGATGAATCGTATGGAATTTGATTACAGCAATTAAAAGAAATACTGTTTTGATAGTTTATGGTATTTAACTGTAAATTCGTCTTAGCCACAAAAATATCGTTTTCAAACCCTCGTGCTATGTCATGATGAGTGTTGTGATGAGATGGTCATTACTTCGTGAGTTTTCTAAAGGTAATATGAGTAATATGATGAAGTAATGTCGTAGGTAAATTTTATGGTATTTAAACGAAAAAGTGTAATACAAGTTGCATAGCATTTTATTTTTAATTGAAACTTGTTCTAAATGTTGTTTTATGATTGCTAAACAAGATACAAAGAAATGGTTGATTTGTTGTTAAGAAAAGTTAGGGTTTTAATGAAATTAGAATCGGAAGTCGAAATAACCCCGCTTCCGACGACTTTTAATAAAAGATCATTTTAGAATAGAAAGATAGGAGAGGAGAGGGAACTTACTGGTTGAGAAGAGAGAGAAGAGGTGGAGGAAGGTTTTGAAGGTGTCGTGGAGTCGCGGTGTCGCCGGATATGTCCCGAATCGTCACCGGAACTTGACCATGGGCTAACTCCACTTGTACAACTTTTTGGACTTGGAAAAATTTGAGAGTTTTGACAATTGATTTCAGAATAGAGAGGGATAGGGTGTAGAGTGGTATTTATATGATAGAATTAGGGTTTAGGGTATTAAAAACGAGAATTAAAATACATTAAAATTTTGTTTTAAAGCTCATTTAAATTCTCTGGATATGTGCATGAAAATCAAACAGAAGAGGAGTAGTGGGGGGATCGGCAAAAAAAATAATATGTGGTTGAGGGGATTTGAACATAGGGGCTACGTCACAGCAGCGCAAGGCTTTACCAATGAGCTACAGGTGCTTTCTTGCTGTTTAAAAACAAATCAAATATTTATAGCATACCCAGAATTGCAAATACTCCATTTAGTACTTTAACTTTAAACAATTTTTGTACATTATAAACAGAGTCATTACAAAATGCATTTTTTAATTCTCTCTTCAATTCTCAAAACCCTAATTTATCCTATAAATACAACATCATACCCTACCCCTCTTCATTATGAAATCTCTTGTTAAAAATTCTCAAAAATTTCCAAGTCAAAGAAGAGTATAAGTGGAGTCAGCGTTAAGTCAAGTTCCGGCAAGAATTCGAGACGTTTCCGGCGACTCCGCGACGCCACAATGACCTCAAACTCTTTCTCTCTCTTTTCTTAAACCAAACAACTAGTAAGTCCCACCTCTATACTTCTCGTTTTATGATAAAACTTTATTTTTCAAATCACATCGGTAAGTGGAGTTATACCGATCTTTAAATTCTATTATCTTTAGAATTGCAATTTTTCTTAAGAACCAATCATCCAAATCATCAAACCTTGCTTGTTAATCATTACACAATTTTTTTAGAAACGGGTTTCAATTTAAAACTCCATGTAAAACAACTTTTATTAAGCTTTTACGCTTAGATACCATGAAATTACATATGATATCGTTTAATCATTCTTCCTTATATTATCTTTAGAAAAATCTCACGATGTAATGACCTACCTCTCACAAACATGCATCTTGACATAGCACGGTTCCCTTGAACAATAATTTTGTGGCAAATACGACTTTTACATCAAAATACCATAAACTATTAAAAACCGTATTCTTTAAATTGTGTTATTTAAATTCCTTGCGATTGTGCCTCTACAACCCACTTTTGGGAAATCTGATTCGGTTGGTGCGGGTTATCGCACATCCATCGGACTAGTAGAGTGAGATGCAGACCTCCTCACAGAGCATACGATCTCGATGGAATTTTTAATGCAATTTCTAAGAAAAACGTGATTTCCTATTTAATAAATAAATTTTATTTTTAATAATTATATATAAATATTATCAAACCATCTATTTTAAATATATAATAAATTCCATGTTTTTCTAAACAAAAGAAAAGAATTACAAGTTTCATGAAAATACCATCAAGCATCCATTCAAGTCAAGTTTATATTAAAATAACTTGAACTATTCAAGCCAGGTCTATATATTCACTAGAATACTTACCTTCAAAAGTTACATCCATGAAAACCCTAAATACGATAAATAAATACTTGAGATTTATTTTTTCATAAAACACCCTCAAGTTATATTAAATTACAATAAAGACCCTAGTAAATATAGGTTTTAGCGGGACCAATTCTCTTGAGCCTCAGGAAGCCGGAGAAAGTGGGTGCTTGCCTATTTAAGGAAAACAACTAAAACAAGGTTATCAAATGGTAATTGCCTATTTAAAGTGTCGATCCCCAGTTTGTTGGGATGATGTGGGAGAGCGAAGATTACTGGGTCTCGAGCTCATTGTTCAGACAGTCGACAAGGTCCAAATGATCAGGCAGCGCATTAAGACAGCTCAGGATCGACAGAAGAGTTGGGCAGATACCAGCAGGAGGGAACTAGAATTTGAAGTCGGAGATCACGTGTTCCTGAAGATTTCCCCTACCCGTGGAGTTATCAGGTTCGGAGGTCGGGGAAAGCTCAGTCCCCATTTTATCGGACCTTTTGAGGTGCTAGAGCGAGTAAGAGATGTGGCCTATCGACTTGCCTTGCCTCCATCGCTAGCTGGTGTGCACAATACCTTCCACGTGTCACAGTTGCGGCGTTATGTTCGGGATGAGAGCCACGTTTTGGACTATTCAGAGCTATTTTTTGGTACCGATCTATCATACGAGGAGCAGCCCACCACCCACCTCGACCGCAGAGAGAAAGTGCTGAAGAACAAGGTCATTCCGTTAGTCCGAGTGTCTTGGGGCGGTCGTTCCCCAGGAGAATCTACCTGAGAGCGGGAGGAAGATATCCGCGCACGTTTTCCACATCACTTTGTTTAGTACTTTTGTTTCTTTGTATCCTTGTTAAATTTCGAGGACGGAATTTTTGTAAGGGGGTAATGATGTAAATCACCGTTTCCATCAATGAAAATCCTTATATATTTTTCCTAGTTCCCCGAGTTTTTCCTTTCTTTTTTTTTCCCTCGTATTTTTGTAGGAAATTGGTTGCTAGATTTGCCGTATTTAAATTTCTCTAGACCATTAAATTAAAACCCTAAATTCCCTTTATCAATTAACCTCAGCCCAAACTCCCTAATATCTCAGCCCAATATAAATTAATTTAGATTAACATTAAATCCATAATCAACCCCCGGCCCAGCCCGTTTCCCTTTTATTAAAACTAAACCCCGTTTCCTTTGGCCCAAGCTCCCAAAGCCCACGCGCCCAAACCTACCCGACCCGCTTCCATTATCCTTCTTCCCCACTCGAAAAAAAAACTTTCCCGCTCACTTTTCTTCATTCCCACGTCGCCCCTCGTGCGCCCACGTCGCCCTCAACCGGGCCATTGCCCTACGCCCCGCGACCCCGGCCACGACTCCCTCAACCTCTTCTCAAACTCCTTCCCCCTCTCTCCCTCACACCCTCACTCTCCAACTCCTCCTCATCTTTCTATCTACAGAAAACCAAACTCGAGCACCCACTGCATCTCGCTCAACCCCCACCGCCAACGGCAACGACTACAACCCTCACCCTCCTCCCTCGCTCACTCCTTTCAACCAACAGAGCTCCCTACGCTACCCCACTCCCTTCAACCACCGAGCCTAACCCTACCCGATGAGCTCGGCCACCCCCTGCACCTCGACGCCGGCGAGCCTCCATTGCACCTGAACCACATCGTCGACCTCTGCACCCTCTACATCCTCAGCATCATCATCATCACTCCAAACCCGAGCCCCACTATCCCTCTCTCTCTCTCTCCAAAACCCACATCTCTACCCCCACTGTGCACATCGTCGGAGCGACCACCGCCGACATCGTCGACCCCAGCACATCCCAGGAGATCCACAGAGCATCCCCCTCCGCTTCCAGCGAACACGAGTCGTTCCCTGGACAACTCCGACGTCAAACCAGAACGCGAGCCGAGGCCGCGAACCCCAGCCGCGCTGTTCGTCACGCGTTCGTGCCATTTCCGCTGTCGTACATCACCAAAACGTCTCCAGGCAAGTACCCTACTTGCTACATGCTAGTTTATTTTCGTTACAGAACAAAACCGTATTAATTCCATGCTTACGATTCATGAAAACTTATATGACATAACTGTTCGATGCAAGATCCAAATGAAAACCTTCATTTAATTTGACGGAACTCGATTGCATATTTTGGCCCGTCTGGCAATGAACCCTGTGTAGAAATTTTACTGAAAGATATGATTGTTAATGGCTTAAACGAACACCCCCAATTACACCCGTAAAAACTGGGAATTTCCCGCACCTGAAATTTGTTAAAATCACAATTAAATGTGTACATATTGAAATGATGCGTTAGAGGGCTCAAATATAAGTAGACTCAACGACCTGTAACCCTATGCAAATTCTTAATTGTTTCTGTAATGAAATTATGACTATAATTGGTTCGGATAGCAGCTCTAGACTGCAGTCCTGAGCAACTCTGGGGATTGTTTTCTGTCCCGTAATGTTTACTACCTTGTTACCTGAACTTGTATGTTGCGAAACCCTACACTTTATTGAATTTGAATCTGTTAGGTAAATAACGCAAGTGGTTTCACCCCGTTTTATCGTCGTTTACTATTTAAACTGCAATTTAAAAGATCAGGACGCATAGCAGTCCCAAACAGAAATAGAATTGACATACTAGTGTTGAACAGTGCATAACTTCTGACATACAGATGCGATTGAGAATATGTATGTTAAGTTGAAAACCCTATTGAGAACTCTATATTTCATTCAACTGTAGCGTCGCTAAATTCTGATCCCAACTGGGTGAAATTTGTGCCGCGAAACGGACGTTCAGTTCAGAAACTGAATTTCCTGCAGCGAGCACTTAAATTGAAACGGCTGTAACATGAATGCCAGAAACCCGATTGTACTGAAACAAATTTTGATGAACTGCTGACAGAGTGTACTTGTTATCGTATTTGTATCATTTCGCTGAATTCTAAACATATGAATTACTGTAATTTTTGTAAGCTCATGACGTGCATATTGGTTCATATTACACATGACTTGTTAATGGCATAAATACACATACCTTACCCAATTGCCATATACATAGTGTTAGTGCGCATTAGTATTCAGTGGACATTGCATTATCGTACGTGAATGATATTGGTTTAGGAGTGTCAAGTACACCAATGGAAAGTGAATGATTCGTGACAGTGATTAATACAGTGAACAGTGACAAAACCGTGCTATTGATGCATACTTGTACACGACTAAATCATAATAATCAATAGTGTAAACCTGGGGGAAAAGGGGAAATCGAAGTGGAAAGAGCATCGTATTTAGCGGGACCGTGTTTTAGAGGATGATCATTCGAACAGTCATTCTTATATATTAGGTAGGATCTAGCGATCCGGCTGACATGGTTATGTCCCGGGTGTGTGGGCCGTTGTCTCGGGTATGTACGAGACTCCTGTTAAACATGATCCTCCTTTCCACTATACGATTTAACATGATCCTCCTTTCCACTATACGATTTCAAACATGACTTAGAGATCGATAGGGACACAGATCATACTTTGCATCATTTAGTGACATAGTGATTACCCGCATTTTACTTTCATTGTTATTACCTTATTTACTTGTTTCATGTTATTAACATAATAATTGCTATTACGTCGCTTTGACGACCTGAGTATACATGCTCAGACCTCGAGGAAGAACCAGCGCAGGAGTCGGATTTACCTTTCGAGCTGGCGGAGATCTAGTCTGGAGTACCCTTTCCTTCTTTTCTGCTTTCCCTAAAGAGGTCGTGTATTTGAACTTGGTTATTAGCCCTTCTTGTTTATTTGTAATTTGTGAACAATGGGATTTGATGTAATATTTTAGTGATGTGTTTCCTTTACTGCTGTGCTTTGTTTACTGATTACCATGTAATGCTAGAAGCCGAAGTGTAACTACGGCGGGATTATTCCTTGACCGTAGGAGCATGGCTGGCCTAGTCATCCCCCGTTTTCCGTATTTTGGGAAGCGGGGCGTGACAAATATAACGACCATGAAACAAAGAAGTGAATCAAGACTAGGACTCTAAGTTACTTAAATAGAGTACCGCATTGTAACCATGCTGCAGTTCATGGGTACAACTACATAACTCCACTCAAGTCGCCCAAATCCTAATATCAGAATCAAAAAACATGGAGAAACAATAGGGAACCAACAGGTTTCGAGTCGAGATGCAAAGGGGTTTGCATATCATCAAGAAAAGGATCAAGAGATAGATATGATTCAAGAATCCTGATAACAATGTGGCGGGACATGCTCCTAGTTACGAGTATTCTGATTCGTGTATTGGGTCCAATACCCAACTACAAAAGAATCAAACTCGATTAACATATATCTTATGGCTCTGATACCAAAAGAACCATGTCACGCCCCGCTTCCCAGAGTACGCTAAGATGGGCACGTGACATAGCCAACCATGCTACCTGTGGAGAGGAAAAATCCTTCCACAGTCACATTACGGCTGTAGAGATATCAAGAATAGGAAAGTAAACTAAACTATCTAGTACATGTCCATAAGCCAGGATAAATGAGTCAAGAAATAATATAATATGCGGAAGCAAAAGATCCAATAAATAAAACTCCTGGAAAGTAAAACTGGATACCAACAGGATCCTCATCGCTCGGTCTAACCGCGGCAGTATTCCTGATCAGTCTGCAACAAAGGTAGAGGATCTGGGCCATGCAAAACCCAGACGTCGGTGCGTCATAATATCAAGCAATACTATAAACATGGGTAGCAATACATGCGGGTATGAGTATAAATGATAAAACAGGCATAACAGTGATATAAGGACAGTGGGGTAACGTGTAGTGTGTAATCTAAACTGGTCTATTGGGTTAACTACTCTCAAGTCTTCGAAATCAATTTGAGGAATCATCGTTGTAACTCAATAGTATTCCGTGCGTGTCCGGGATCACGGTCTATGACTCTTGGGCTGAACCCGAGACGTGCCGCAAGGCAGTAAAGGATGGTAGGTAATGATGAGAGATGTCAGTAGCATCACTCCGAGGCTGGCCTAGCCCGTAAGACTGATCAGAAAAGGTATAGAACTGTCGAGTTACAAGTCATGTTTCATCATTGATTTCCCCATACCCCCAAGTTATATGTGTTCAAGTTAGATATTAAGTAATTTAGAGCTAATGCCAACACAGGATCAGGCAGGTACAGGTTTGTTTGGATAGACAACAGGAACGGTCTGTAAGGACAACAAGTCAGGTTTGTTGGCATTAGACACAAGATCAGGTAACAGGTAAAGCCATGGTACGTCAGGTCAAGCCAGGTAGTAGGTATCATGTCATGTCAAGAGGTGCACGGTACCATGTCGTGTTAGGTAGCAGGTGTAACAAGTCATGTCAGGACGCACAAGATGTCATGTGGGCGCTCAAATAATCCAACTAACATAAGCATGGGTGTACAAGACAAGCATGGGTACTAATAGAACAATAAGCTGGAACATTATAATGTGAAATGCAATCAGGTACAGATTAAGGTATGTGGATGCACGGTTATAAGTTTGGGTTTAAGGGATAGTTTCAACATTACTTGAATACAGTATAACAAATATGGATGTTAAACTCATGTTAATATGTACTAAAATAACCTAGAGATACAATTGAATATAAATTAGGCTAGCTGTATGTAAACGGTCGTCCGATAGGGTATAAATTATAAAAGGGGTACTATGGCTATGCAAATAAGTGTTATATGATTTAAATATGGATGTTGGTACTGTGTATAGTAAAACTAAATGCAACATGGTATGTTTCGAGCTATAAATATAAAATGATATAATGGATATCGAAATGTTAACATGGAATATGCGGCATTAAATTCAATCTACCGATACAATATGCAGTTGAATAAGTATATAATAATACAATAGCATGTAGCAAGTTTTACTTGCCTCGATAGATCGCGATACGGATACACACGGCATGTCCGACGTCGGCAAATGTCGCAACATCCACACACACACACGGGACAGGTCCAGGCACGGCAAGAAGGTAACCACGCAGGTAGGGGACGTCCACAGGGTTGCTTGGATCGACGGCAGCGCCACGACTCCGGTGATGACCGGAAAAATACGGATCAAGAATTGAACTGTAAAGAAGAAGAAAGAAGAATAAGAGAAAGAAGAAAGAAAAGGGAACTGGGGTCTCAGGTATGGCTCAGGGTTTGGATTCATGGATCAGAGAAGGCAGCGAGGGGCGAAGACGAGGTGGTGGGTCACCGGCAAGGCAGTGGACGTGCAGGGAGGGTTTCCTGGGTTCTTGGGATTTGGTGCATGAGTCGTGGCTTGCAGGGAAGGAGATGAGAGAGATGTTGGTGATGGTGATGAGGCCAATGAGGTCGGAGCTCCGGCGAGGAGCCGGTGATGGGTTGGAGGGTGTTATCGGTTTGCAGTGAGTTGTGAGGCTGCAGGGATCATGGTGTGCAGGGAAAAGGTTGGTCGGGGAAAGAAGAGGGATGCTCGAGGGAATAGAGGAGGAGAGGGGAGATGAAGCGACGACGACGTGGTCTCCGGCGGAAGCTAGGGTTAGGGTTCGCGAGTTCGTTGGGTTGCTGGGTTCATGTGGGTTCTCGTGCGGGGAGAGGAGAGAAGGTGTGATGGAGGGCTATGGTGATGTTTGATGTGGATGAAGGTGGTGGTGCTCTGGGATGAAGACGACGACGATGGTGATCGGAGGTTGGTGCTCAGTGCAGGGAAATGCAAAGGTCGTGGCTAGTAAGGGAGGACGTCGAGGAGGTGGTAGAAGAGAGGGGAGGCCGACGAGGTGGCCGGCGGTGAGGAGACGAAGGGTGAGGCGACGACGGCGCGAGGCTGGGGTGAGGCATGGGTTTTCTCGTGGGGAGGCGACGCTGGAAAAAATAAAAGAAGAAGAAGCGAGAAGAGAGAGAGAGAGAGAGAGAGGAGATCGAGAGGGGGGAGAGAGAGAGCGTGAATAGTGAGGAGAGATAGAATTGTTTTTATCTGGGGGGAGAGAGAAAGGAAGAGAAAGAAGGGAGAAAGAAAAGAGAGAGAGAGAGAGGGAGAGAGGGAGTAGGGCCGGGTTAGAGAGAGAGCTGGGATTGAGATTTAAAAAAATATTCAAAAAGATTTTAGGTTGGTATCAAGCTTTTAAAAGCCGGTTAAAAATATAAGAATATTAAATTAATTAATTTGAATTTTGGCGGAATACAAAAATATTCCAAAACAAGCCCGGGTCGGGTCTAAAAATTCAGATTTAACATACGAAAAATATATGTGATGACCAAATTTCAAAATGAATGCTTAGGTAACGAAAATGCCTACCCCCAAGAACGGATGCACGTACGTGCGTGTAGCCATCCAAACACGTCCGTTTCACTGAACGGGACGAGAACAAGATGCGCGGACGCTACCATGGGGTTAGGGGTATCATGCAGGGTATGAAATGTAATTTCAAAATATTTTCTGTGACTTAAAATGTTATATGGTAGAAAATGTAATGTCAGATAAAATGCAAGTGTGCAGTATACATGAAATGCACAGTTTACGCAATAAGTCAGGGTGAATCATAAATATGAATCAACAGGTTGAAGCAAGCGGGTCGGGTCGAATGCAAAGTAGAATGTAAACTACCATTTGCATCCAAATACGATAAATCAAGAAAATACCATGGATACGTAAATACGGAAACTGGAATTGGTATAAATGAATTCGGGTGTTACAGTATTCAACTTGATTCATTTACAATACATGACTTCAGCTGAAAAAATACAAGAAAAGAAATGCCTAAACAGGCGGCATGCATAAACTGAGAGAAAAAGATAACTAGTTTGGACCTGGGCCGCGATCTGATTGTGCTCCTCCTCTGTGGTGTCCACCTCCTCAGTCTCCACAGTATCTGACGAACATTCCAAGAAACAAAGGTGGGTGGAATGCCCGTCAGCGAATTTCGCTCGGTAAGTCCCCAAGAAATTGGTGTGAAGTATAAAGTATAATGATAAAAATGTATACCATAAATTAATGGACTAGGAGATATGTCATTTAAACATGTCATTTACTGTAAGCATGACAATTTTATTTAACATGCAGTTCTCTATATATATCATGGCAAATTAACATGAGTATAGTATAGCATGGTCGTTTGGTGTAGATATAGTGAATATGAAGTGAATGTAAGTGTCCTAAAAGTCTTTACATGGGTCAACTAATGTAACGTAAGTTCAAGGGTGAATGTCAACCAATCTCAAGAGTGTTCTTGAACCCAGCAGGCTGTAATCCAGGGGTAAGGAACCACGGGCCCGAATCAAGTGTTAGTAACGAGACTTCAAGCTAGTGTTGAAGTATTCCAAATTCAACATACTATAATCCAGGAGTAAGGAAACACGGGCCCTCATGATAACTTGCTTGTGTTAGCAGACATGGATTCATGATCTAGGGGGACTACTGAGATTTCGTTGGATTCACACATGAACTGCCCCAACACCCCGTGTATTCTACGTTACAGTTAAAATTACCAGTCTTCCTCGAATCCATGATTACATCAAGTGTGAAGATTGAGTTCATATCAATATCAAGTATTTATGTGAAGTTGTATTCATGGTTCGAGTCAAGTCGGTTTCAACAGCAGCCATTGTGTTCTGGTATTCATGTTAAGTTCAAGCCAAATTATACATGTTTGAATTTGATGTTGCTTTTAAGCATTCAAGTTCATGATTAAATATCCGTGTTTGATGTTCGATTCAGGTTTGAATTGGACTTAGATTGAGTCAGACACTTATACTGATTTAACTTTTGAATTCTTAGGTTCGGCAATTATCGGCAACGGTTGCACATGGACGGCAGTATTTGTGTCTTTTTTCAAGACAATTGCCATTGATAACACCGTTAACCTGTCTACCTTAAATAGGCAAGCACTTAATTTCTCCGGCTCCCTGGGGCTCAAGAGAATTGATCCCGCTTAAACCTATATTTACTAAAGTTCTTAAATATTATTATATATATCTCGAGGGGATTTTATGAAAAAATATATTAATATAGATTAAAAATAAAACCTCGAGGGTGATTAGTATTATCGAGAGTTTTCATGAGTATAGATTTTAAGTATTGTGGTATTTTAATGATAAACACATAGTATTTGAAAGTTCGTGGTATTTTACTGGAAAACTTGTTCTTTTTGGTATCTTGATGACATTTTATTGGCATTTATTAATCTTTAATTTTTAGAAAAATATGGATTTATTGTATTTTGAAAATACGGATTTATAATTTTATATAATTTTAATTTTAAAATTTTAGTTTTATTTAGAAAATCCGTTTTTCTTAAAAACCGTATTTATATACTTTCGAGATCAATGCTTCATGAGGAGGTCTGCATCTCGCTCCAGTATCTCTAGAATGTGCGATAATCCACACCATCCATTAGCGGGTCCTCTAAAGAGGGTTGTAGATGTATAATCGCAAAGAAAATGAAATACCGCTTTAAAAAATTCCGGTTTTAGAATTATGTAGTATTTTATTGTAAATACTATCTTCGAACCAAAAACGCATACAACTAGGCATCGTGCTATGAAACCAAGTTTGTGTGTGGGGTAGGCCGTTACCCCATGAAGTTTTTCTAAAAGCATTGTTTAAACGATTAGTCGAAAAGGTGTGATAAAAAAGTTCAAGGTATTTTAATGTAAAAGATCAATTATGGATATTTCACATGAGATTCTTGGGTAAAATTTGATTCTAAACATTAGTGTTAAGATTACAAGTGAAGTTGTAAAATTGTTTTGACCAAATGGTAAAAGAAAATGGAATTATAGGTTTTAGAAAAAAATGATATCGATAATAACTCCACTTTTACCGATATTTGATTTAAAATGAGTATCAATGAAAAGGGGATAATTGGGAAGGAATTACCATTCGAATATGTCAAGAAGGGGTTAAGGAAGAGGAGTGATGCTTCGGGGCGTCGCGGGAGCTCCGGAATTGGCTTCGATCTTCACCGGAACCAACTTGCTCGCTAACTCCACTTGCACCTAGGAACTTTTGAGAGAGTTTTGGCTAGAATTTTCAAAACGGTGAAGAGATAGGACATGGGGTGGTATTTATAGTGGAGAATTAGGGTTTGAGAATTAAAATTTGGATTAAAAAGCATTAAAAATGATGTTAAATTGTGAAATGACAGGTCTCTGTTTGATTACAGGGAAATCAAACAGTGCAGAGGAATTGAGGGGAGTTGAAGAGACGAGTGTGCAAAGCACGGAGCAATTTGGCTCCATCCTGACCATCCCCGTCGGCCCAAGAGGCTAATCCACCGGTCGATTTTGGGTGTTGGGTCTTAAGATTCGTGCCACATCGATTTCTCTGTGTTTACACCATTTTCCACATGTTTGATTTTTCTGAACTTTTCATTTCCACGTGTATTGCACGTGCAATCCTTTGGGCTTCCAAAAAGTTTTTCAAAAAATCAGAAAAATAATTGTATCTGATGGGAATCGAACACAGAGGCTACGTCACAGTGGTGCAAGGACTTTACCAATGAGCTACAAGTTGCTTCTTCCTTTTATTTAATAAAAGTAACTTATAACTCATACACAGGCCGCCAAACTCTTTTTTATATATTAACAGAAGAATTTCTGTATGTTAGTGTATATGCCCTAGAGGCCATTACTGTATCATACTAGTTTGTATATTACTTGATGGAAGTTTGGGATATTTACAGTTGTATAGACAATTTTGCTCAAAATGGTAGTATGCTACTTGGTATGTCTCTACTTCAATATGTGCATGTGTTTCTTTTAGCATATCGCTTATACATATCAGTAGAGCCCTTAGGATTTTTGCTTGATTACCAGCGTTGTGATGGTAGTCACACTAGTGGGGGCTGGGTAATCTACAAGCACATCCTTATACAGGTCCCTAGTCGTAGGATTATCGAGACGGGGCATTGATACTCCGGAGTAGACTAGCGTATACGCTTCTCATCCCAGCACGGGAGACGGTCTGTCCCACAGCCGTCAGTACGTCATACTTGAGATAGTATGCGGGTGCTCGTTAGGTTACGAGTACACTGGACAGGACTCGTCGGGAACTGTTGGTTGGTATTATACCTATCGTCAGTTATCAACTCCCAGGTGACATGAGTACAGCTTAGTCCGCTGACTTGACACTGTCACTTCGCCTCGAGCGTGTTCCCACTGTACTTAGATTACTACCCTACCACGGCTCAAAGGAGTCGTGCAAACAGGTAGTAGTTGGGTGCAGTCCCGAAGCACTTGGAGGCAGTGACGGTTAGACATGATTCGTCTCTCCCGGTATTGGGGGTTGATATCGCGCTGTGTCTAGGAGAGCCATTACACAGGTAGTCCCTGGCCAGGACAAGCGAGATATACTGGTAGGTTTCCAGTGTTATCTCAGGGTGTTCTGGGCTACACTCCGACACGACTTGTACCGCTATTAGGGGACTGACGTTTACCACCCCCCTAGGCCCGCCATGCGATATTCTCAGACGAACGGACCGGACTGTACGGAGATTGTCACATACAGGCTCAGTAGGAGTTCGGATGGGTTTACCTCATCGGCCTTCTTATCAACATCTACCTGGGGACCATTACGTACAGCTAGTGCCGCTTGCGGTCTGTGGTTAAACCCACTGCCAGCGTAGTGTCGAGTCTTTAGAGTCCCACACAGAGAGTTTCCCTGCACTAAGCGAAACGTGTAGAAGCCGTATGGTTTTACGGAAGGACTACGATCACTTACGTGCACTTGTGTGCGTATGTTGTTCGGGCAGGCAATACTAGTGGGCTTTGGTTTAAGCCGGATCCTAGTATTGCACGGATGGATTTGTTTTGTCTTATGTGCATTCGCATTCTACGGAATGCGGATGCGGTTGTGTATGCACAGTTTTGAGGAGCGAAGAAGGAGGAGGTGCCTCATTAGGGTTTTGACAGTTGATTCGGTCAAAACCATTTTGAGGCGGGCTCATTAGGGTTTTGGCAGTTGGTTCGGTCAAAACCATTATGAGCCGGGGACATTATTTACTAATCTTTTTAGTGATAATTATGTGATGGCTAATTGCTTTGACCATTTGACCATACTTGACTTTGTTGACCGTTTGATCAAAGTTGACTTGGACCTTCATGAGAGGTCTAGAGTTTTCTTTGGATTTCTTTTTATTTTTGGATTATGAAAATGGTCAAGTCAATTGTTGCCATCAACTTTATCTTGAAAAGATTAGTAATGATGATAGTGGTGTATTATTGCAACCATGGTTCATTTTCTTTAGCTCATAATTCATTTTCTCATTCTCTCTCTTATGAGAAAAAAAGAAAAGGCTCCATGGTTGTTCCTTCTTCTTCTTCCTCTTGAAAAATCCTTTGATCTCATGTTGTCACGCCCCGCTTCCCAGAGTACGCAAGATTGGCACGTAACATAGCCAACCATGCTACCTGTGGGTAGGAAGTATCCATCCACAGTCACATTACGGTTGTAGAGATATCAAGAACAATATAAATAAACTAATCTAACACATGTCCAAATCCATAATATCAAGAGTCAATAAACAATAAGTGCGGAAGCAAATGATCCAATACAATAAATAAACAGTACGTCCCATAATGCGGGCTCACATCTGGAAATGAAATGAAACAACTAAACTAATCACTAAGGGACTCACAGTTCAGCCTGCTGGCTGAAGTACTCCTGCTCGGTCGTCGACAGTGGTAAAGAATCTGGGCCATGCAAAACCCAGACGTCAGCGCGTCATGTCAACCAAATAATATAATATAAACATGGTAACAAGCAATGCAGGTATGAACATGAATAAAGCAGTACTAATAAATAACCGTGCAGGGTAATGTGCCGTGGTAACTAAACTGTCCTCTCAGGTTTCTACTCTATAGTCTTTGAAATCAATTGATGAATCGTCGATGTAACTCAATAGTATCCCGTGCGTGCCCGGGACCACGGTCAAGGTTCTCGGGGCTGAATCCGAGACGTGCCGCTAAGCAGTAATAGGTAGCAGGATGGATGAGTGATGTCAGCATCATCACTCCGGGGCAGGCCAAGCCCGTAAGACTGATCAGAACCGGTATCGAACTGTTGAGTTACAAGTCGGTTTCACCTTTGATTTCCCCATACCCCCAAGTTATGTATGTCAGGTCAGGTATTCAGTAGTCAAGGACTAATGTTAACACAGAATCAGGTAAAAGCAGGTATGTCTGGTTAGACAGCAGGAATGGTCCATGAGGACCCCAAGTCAGGTTTATTGGCATTAGGCATGAAATCATGTAATAGGTCAGGTCGTAGTACAATAGGTTGAGTCAGTATGTACATGGTGTCATGTCCGGTGTATCAGTATGGATATATGTCGGGTGTATCAAGATCGGGTCAACATGTAATGTGATCGAAGGTGTGCTCACAGCAGGTATACAATCGAGTAAGGAACAGCAGCAGGTAATAAAGTAAGCAGCAATAATAGTTTCGTTCGATCACAATAGTGCAGTTGTATTATACTAGCAGGTTCGAGCACCCTTGGGGTGCAATAATCACAGTGTAGCGCAATATTAATAACAGCAGGCAATAAAGATATAAGTGTGCGACTGTTATCCTCTAAATAGTAAAATGATTAGCAGGTAGTTGTTATTAAGGTTACGGTGGCAAAATACGATTTAGGTGGCAGTATTATAATATACATCATATTTCGTCCAATGAGACAAGTAGCAATACTTAGTTAATATAGCAAGTTTGTGAGTCAAACATTTAATTAATTTAACGTAGCATGTAGCAAGAAATCTTGCCTCGACGGTTTCGCAAACCGGAAAACACGAATGCCACGTCGGCGGAAAACACTAGACGGATGCACGGGCCACGGATCGAGTCCTAACAGCGAACAGCGGGACCACACGGACCAGAGTACTTCGCTGGAGAGTCGGGTCCAGACGACGGCACGGCCGGAATCCGGCAAAAGTCACACGGGCGACGGAGTTAGCAAACACGATATATGTAAATTAAAGATCAGCGGGGGAAATGAGCACAAAGGGAAAGATAAGGGATGCTTACAGGGAATAACCCGGGGCAACCACGACAGGTTTGCCGACGAGAGGGCGCCGGCGAGGAACAGGGAACGCGACAGCTCCGGCCAAAGGTTGCTGGACCCGGTGGTGCTGCGACGAGGGGATGCAATGGTCTGGTCTGGGTTGCAGGAGGGAGAGGAGGTGGTCGGCGGTGCGCTGGCGACGACGACGATGATCGACGGCAAGTTTCCCGGCGGCCTGGGGTTGTGTGATGGGGTTAGGCTCGGGTGCAGTGCAACGCAGGCGAGGGAAAGGAAGAAGAAGATCGGGGCTGATGCGCAGGAGATGAGGAGGACGAGCGGAGGCCGACGAGGAAGTTGGGTCGCCGGCGGTAGGCGGTGCAAGTGACGGTGGCGCTGGCCGAGCGCTGGAAAGAGAACGGAGGAAGGAGGGGCAGAGGAGGACGGGGTTGCGGCGTAGGCAAGGGTGCTGGTGGTGGTCTCGTCGGCGCGGGGACTGCGGCGGCGACGGCGACGAGCGGCTAGGGTTTGATGGGGTTCGAGGGTTTTTCTCGTGATGGATAAGAGAAGAGGGCGGCTGCGTAGGAATAGATATATATATAGGGATAGAGAGAGAGAGAGAAAGAGATTTGAGAGAGAGATAGAGAGAGAGAGAGAGAAAGAGATTTGAGAGAGAGAATGGGTTGGTGGGGCCACGAGGGTAAAGCCCTCGTGATGATTGGCTGGGAAATTGGTGGGTTTAGATTTAAAAGATTTTAGGGATTTAAACGTTGATTTAGGTAACAGCAACATATATATATAGTTTAATATATTTAGTTAAATGGGTTCGGCGCTAAATGAAACATTTTCAAATCGCGCCCGGGTTGCGCCCAAATGTTTTCAAATTCAAATTATAGGATTTTAAGCGGGTTCCAAATTTTGAAAAGGGGTGTGTAATGATTAAAATGCATGCCCCCAAGTCGGACACTTGCACGCGCGCGTAGCCGTCCAAGCTTTCCCGTTTCGCCGAACGGGATGAAATCTCGATGCGCGGATGCTACCACGCGACTAGTGGCGACGAGTAGGCCAACATGGATATTTTTAATTTCATTTTAGGTGTTAAAATTTGTTATGTGCCAAAATGACTTAACCGGTTAAAATTTAGCAATAAGCACCAAACCATCAGGATAAACGAAATGAGCAATGTATAATACTCAACCAGAACCAGAAATAGTATTATTGGGCTCGGGTGTTACATCATACCCAACTACAAAAAGAATTTCGTCCTCGAAATTCCGAGAATACAAGATAGCTAACTACTGGAAAAGGTGAGGAAATTTCTGCCGGATCTCGTCTTCTCGCTCCCAAGTGGATTCTCCATGCAATCGATTACCCCAAGAAACCAGCACAAGAGGGATAGCCTTGTTCTTAAGAACCTTTTCTCTTCGATCCTTGATTTCAACCGGTTGCTCTTCAAAAGTTAGGTCCTCCCGTACAGTTAACTCCGAATGATCCAAGACGTGAGTCTCATCTCGGACATACCTCCGTAGTTGAGACACATGAAACACATCGTGCACTCCTGCCAATGACTGTGGTAACGCCAAATGGTACGCTACCTCTCCAATACGCTCCAATATCACGAAGGGTCCGACGAATCGGGGACTAAGCTTTCCCCGACTCCCAAAGCGAATCACCCCTCTAGTCGGTGATATCTTCAGGAATACCAAATCACCCACGGCGAACTCTAGAGGTCTTCTTGACGTGTCGGCCCAACTTTTCTGTCTGTCTTGAGCTGCCTTCATATGCTTCCTCATTGTATTCACCTTCTCGACTGTCTGTACCACCAAATCTGGTCCTAGTAACCTTCGTTCACCAACGTCATCCCAACAAACAGGCGAACGGCACTTACGACCATACAACGCTTCAAACGGAGCCATCTGAATAGTCGCTTGGAAGCTATTGTTGTACGAAAACTCCACCAAGTGTAGACGATCCTTCCAAGAACCTTTGAAGTCCAACATGCAAGCCCTCAACATATCTTCAAGGGTCTGGATCGTTCTCTTCGATTGTCCATCAATCTGAGGATGATAAGCTGTGCTAACTTCAATCGAGTCCCCAAACTTTCTTGTAAACTCCTCCAGAAGTGCGACAAGAACCGAGTGTCCCGATCGGACACGATGCTCACCGGTACTCCATGCAATCTTACAATCTCCTGCATGTACCGCTCTGCCAAAGTCTCCGTCGATTGACCAACCCGAAAAGGAATAAAGTGAGCTGCCTTGGTCAACCGATCAACAATCACCCATACTGCATTGTTGCCCTTTGGACTCCGTGGTAAAGCCGTCACGAAATCCATGGTTATATGTTCCCACTTCCACCGAGGGATCGGAAGTGGTTGCAACAAACCGGCAACCCTTTGGTGTTCAGCCTTGACTTGCTGACACACCAAGCACTTAACCACGAAGCGAGCGATCTCCCGTTTCATACCTTCCCACCAGAAGTGCTGTCGAATATCTCGGTACATCTTTGTTCCTCCTGGATGTACAGAGTAAGCTGAATTGTGTGCCTCCTTCATAAGCTCTTCACGTACATCCCCTTTTGGCACACATACACGGCTACCATATCTCAACGAACCGTCTTCGTGGATCAGTAAATCGGTTCGTAGTCCGGCTTCAACCTGCACTCGAAACTTTTGTAGCCTAGGGTCCTGCGATTGTGCTGCTTTAATCTTCTCAACTAAGGACGACTGTACTTGTAACTGCATCGACTGTCCCATAGCATGTGGTAGCACAACCTCCAAGTCAAATCTCTGAAAATCCGCAATGATCTCCCTTTGTGCGGTCAATACCTGAATTGCTGGTAACCGACTTAGCGCATCCGGCACGACGTTAACTTTTCCCAGATGGTACTTAAGATCAAGGTCATAGTCGGCCATCAGCTCCAACCATCTGCGTTGCCTCATGTTCAACTCCTTCCGAGTGAACACATACTTCAAACTCTTGTGATCCGTAAAGACTTCGACTCTCTCGCCCAAAAGGTAGTGTCTCCAAATCTTCAGGGCGAAGATCACGGCCGCAAGCTCCAAGTCATGAGTCGGATAATTCTTCTCATGAGTCTTCAGTTGTCTCGATGCGTAAGCGACGACCTTCCCATTCTGCATTAAAACACATCCCAATCCTTTTCCAGATGCGTCGCTGTGAATCACCAGTCCTCCTGAATTATCTGGTACAGTTAGGATAGGGGCGGTTATCAACTTCTGCTTCAACGCCTCGAAGGCCAATGCACAACCATCCGTCCAAACAAACGGTACCTCCTTGCGCGTAAGCTTGGTTAACGGCTCTGCCAAACGAGCGAAGTTCTCCACAAATCTCCTGTAGTATCCGGCGAGTCCAAGAAAACTTCTTATCTCCGCAACATTCTTTGGAATAGGCCAATCTCGAACTGCTGCAATCTTTTCGGGATCGACGGCGATTCCATCGCCCGACACGACATGCCCCAGAAACTTCACTTCTTCCAGCCGGAATTTGCACTTACTCATCTTCGCGAATAATTTTTCCTGTCTCAGCGTCTGCAGTGCGATCTTTAAATGCTCAGCATGCTCCTCCGGACTCTTTGAGTATACCAGAATATCGTCAATGAATACCACAACAAGCTGGTCCAAGAATGGTGAAAAGACCCGGTTCATCAAATCCATGAATATTGCCGGCGCATTCGTCACTCCGAAGGGCATCACTAGATACTCGAAATGTCCATATCGAGTTCGAAACGCCGTCTTGCAAATATCTTCTGCTTTTACTCGGACCTGATGATATCCTGATCGCAAGTCCAGTTTCGAGAATACCCTCGCGCCACTAAGCTGCTCTAAAAGTTCTCCAATGCGAGGGATCGGGTACTTGTTCTTAATAGTCACCCGATTCAATTCTCGATAATCAATGCACATCCTTCTCGTGCCATCCTTCTTATTTACTAAAAGAACTGGAGCTCCCCAAGGTGAGTTGCTGCTTCGAATCCATCCCTTCTCTAGTAATTCACCAACTTGTTTCTTAACTTCTTCCAATTCCACCGGTGCCATCGGATAATAAGATTTTGATACTGGCGCTGCACCAGGAATAAGGTCAATCGCAAACTCTACTTCTCGCTTCAGCGGTAAGCCTGATATATCTTCAAACACATCCATAAAGTCGCGAACAACTGCCGGCTCTTCCTTACTATCAACTTCCATAGTCGCAAGAACACTGTTTGTCGGCCTAGCCCTACACTCGACTGGCCCGACAGAACTGCTTCCTTACCGCAACTGCTGTCTACACTGTTGGCCGCGAAAGGCCCAGCGAGACTACTGAGTCTCGTCCACTCTGCTGCATGCACGTCCACGGTTGCTCTATTCTGCCTTAGTCCGATGAACTTCTCTTCCATTTCCTCCCGTGCAGTCTGCGGGAAGAATTTCTCCTGGAAACCTTTAGGGAAATCCGCCCAACTGATCGGCTTGGGCAAGCGATTCTCCTCCACAAGCCATCACTCTCGGGCGCAATCCACTAGCTGAAAGCGCACCACATCATCTCCTTTGTCCTCTGGAATCTGTGCCGCAATCGGCAAATTCTCCGTGCCATTAGCCACTGCTCGGCTGGCAACGGCTCCTCCAGACCAGTGAAAGTAGACGGACCCAAAAGTCTGAAATCTGCTACAGTCCCTACTCGTTCGACTGGTCTAGTTCCATCATTGTTTACAGACTGCTGAACGATCTGCAAACCTTCCTGAAACAAATCTGCTATTGCTGATTCAGCTCAGTCTGTCTCTTGATTTCCAGCATTTCTCTTATCACTCCAAGCATGGCGGCGTCGTTCACACGTCTCTGGTACGTCTTCAACTTCTTACCTGTCATAATCCTGAACTCAAAACACCCAATATTAGCATGATGATAGATTCTGAATATAGATCAAGGCTAGAACTCCAAGATACTTAAATAGAGTACTGCATTGTAGCTATACCGCGGTATCATAGCCGCAATTACTTAACTCCACCCAAGTCGCCTAAGTCCTAGAGATAACAAGGAATTAGGTTTTCGAATTGACAATGCAAAGTAAGTTTGCATGTCGACATGATCCGGAAGAATGATTCAAGGATGGTAAAACGGTCAAAGTGGCAGGACATGTTTCCTAGTCACGGGTATTATGATTCGTGTATCGGGTGCAATACCCAACTACAAAGAATCAACCCAATTAACCTATGGCTCTGATACCAAAAGAACCATGTCACGCCCCGCTTCCCAGAGTACGCAAGATTGGCACGTAACATAGCCAACCATGCTACCTGTGGGTAGGAAGTATCCATCCACAGTCACATTACGGTTGTAGAGATATCAAGAATAATATAAATAAACTAATCTAACACATGTCCAAATCCATAATATCAAGAGTCAATAAACAATAAGTGCGGAAGCAAATGATCCAATACAATAAATAAACAGTACGTCCCATAATGCGGGCTCACATCTGGAAATGAAATGAAACAACTAAACTAATCACTAAGGGACTCACAGTTCAGCCTGCTGGCTGAAGTACTCCTGCTCGGTCGTCGACAGTGGTAAGGAATCTGGGCCATGCAAAACCCAGACGTCAGCGCGTCATGTCAACCAAATAATATAATATAAACATGGTAACAAGCAATGCAGGTATGAACATGAATAAAGCAGTACTAATAAATAACCGTGCAGGGTAATGTGCCGTGGTAACTAAACTGTCCTCTCAGGTTTCTACTCTATAGTCTTTGAAATCAATTGATGAATCGTCGATGTAACTCAATAGTATCCCGTGCGTGCCCGGGACCACGGTCAAGGTTCTCGGGGCTGAATCCGAGACGTGCCGCTAAGCAGTAATAGGTAGCAGGATGGATGAGTGATGTCAGCATCATCACTCCGGGGCAGGCCAAGCCCGTAAGACTGATCAGAACCGGTATCGAACTGTTGAGTTACAAGTCGGTTTCACCTTTGATTTCCCCATACCCCCAAGTTATGTATGTCAGGTCAGGTATTCAGTAGTCAAGGACTAATGTCAACACAGAATCAGGTAAAAGCAGGTATGTCTGGTTAGACAGCAGGAATGGTCCATGAGGACCCCAAGTCAGGTTTATTGGCATTAGGCATGAAATCATGTAATAGGTCAGGTCGTAGTACAATAGGTTGAGTCAGTATGTACAGGGTGTCATGTCCGGTGTATCAGTATGGATATATGTCGGGTGTATCAAGATCGGGTCAACATGTAATGTGATCGAAGGTGTGCTCACAGCAGGTATACAATCGAGTAAGGAACAGCAGCAGGTAATAAAGTAAGCAGCAATAATAGTTTCGTTCGATCACAATAGTGCAGTTGTATTATACTAGCAGGTTCGAGCACCCTTGGGGTGCAATAATCACAGTGTAGCGCAATATTAATAACAGCAGGCAATAAAGATATAAGTGTGCGACTATTATCCTCTAAATAGTAAAATGATTAGCAGGTAGTTGTTATTAAGGTTACGGTGGCAAAATACGATTTAGGTGGCAGTATTATAATGTACATCATATTCCGTCCAATGAGACAAGTAGCAATACTTAGTTAATATAGCAAGTTTGTGAGTCAAACATTTAATTAGTTTAACGTAGCATGTAGCAAGAAATCTTGCCTCGACGGTTTCGCAAACCGGAAAACACGAATGCCACGTCGGCGGAAAACACTAGACGGATGCATGGGCCACGGATCGAGTCCTAACAGCGAACAGCGGGACCACACGGACCAGAGTACTTCGCTGGAGAGTCGGGTCCAGACGACGGCACGGCCGGAATCCGGCAAAAGTCACACGGGCGACGGAGTTAGCAAACACGATATATGTAAATTAAAGATCAGCGGGGGAAATGAGCACAAAGGGAAAGATAAGGGATGCTTACAGGGAATAACCCGGGGCAACCACGACAGGTTTGCCGACGAGAGGGCGCCGGCGAGGAACAGGGAACGCGATAGCTCCGGCCAAAGGTTGCTGGACCCGGTGGTGCTGCGACGAGGGGATGCAATGGTCTGGTCTGGGTTGCAGGAGGGAGAGGAGGTGGTCGGCGGTGCGCTGGCGACGACGACGATGATCGACGGCAAGTTTCCCGGCGGCCTGGGGTTGTGTGATGGGGTTAGGCTCGGGTGCAGTGCAACGCAGGCGAGGGAAAGGAAGAAGAAGATCGGGGCTGATGCGCAGGAGATGAGGAGGACGAGCGGAGGACGACGAGGAAGTGGGGTCGCCGGCGGTGGGCGGTGCAAGTGACGGTGGCGCTGGCCGAGCGCTGGAAAGAGAACGGAGGAAGGAGGGGCAGAGGAGGACGGGGTTGCGGCGTAGGCAAGGGTGCTGGTGGTGGTCTCGTCGGCGCGGGGACTGCGGCGGCGACGGCGACGAGCGGCTAGGGTTTGATGGGGTTCGAGGGTTTTTCTCGTGATGGATAGGAGAAGAGGGCGGCTGCGTAGGAATAGATATATATATAGGGATAGAGAGAGAGAGAGAAAGAGATTTGAGAGAGAGATAGAGAGAGAGAGAAAGAGATTTGAGAGAGAGATAGAGAGAGAGAGAGAATGGGTTGGTGGGGCCACGAGGGTAAAGCCCTCGTGATGATTGGCTGGGAAATTGGTGGGTTTAGATTTAAAAGATTTGAGGGATTTAAACGTTGATTTAGGTAACAGCAACATATATATATATATAGTTTAATATATTTAGTTAAATGGGCATTTTCGGCGCTAAATGAAACATTTCCAAATCGCGCCCGGGTTGTGCCCAAATGTTTTCAAATTCAAATTATAGGATTTTAAGCGGGTTCCAAATTTTGAAAAGGGGTGTGTAATGATTAAAATGCATGCCCCCAAGTCGGACACTTGCACGCGCGCGTAGCCGTCCAAGCTTTCCCGTTTCGCCGAACGGGATGAAATCTCGATGCGCGGATGCTACCACGCGACTAGTGGCGACGAGTAGGCCAACATGGATATTTTTAATTTCATTTTAGGTGTTAAAATTTGTTATGTGCCAAAATGACTTAACCGGTTAAAATTTAGCAATAAGCACCAAACCATCAGGATAAACGAAATGAGCAATGTATAACACTCAACCAGAACCAGAAATAGTATTATTGGGCTCGGGTGTTACACATGTGTTGAGAGAAAAAGGATCCAAATAGACAAACACTTCTATCTACCTCTTCTACACATCCTAGGAC
Source organism: Agapanthus africanus (assembly GCA_030015575.1). NCBI lineage: Eukaryota > Viridiplantae > Streptophyta > Magnoliopsida > Asparagales > Amaryllidaceae > Agapanthus > Agapanthus africanus. The sequence goes on from JASDDO010000014.1 coordinate 18,184,732, forward strand.
ATCAAGACTAGCGATCTTGTTGCCCTAGTTGCCTCGGCTCGAGGTGGAGCTCGGAGTATAACTCTCGGGTGGATCGTCTTCGACTCAAGAAGGCCGTGGAGGTGATCAAGATCCGGATCGACCCTCGGAAGCGTGGATGGACGAGCCGGACAGCGGAGAGAAGACCCGAAGGACCGATGTCGTGAGGTATAATCTCTATGGCATAGTAGATAACACCTCTGGTAGTTTGCTAGTTTGTAGTTTAGCAAAGATCCTTCTTTTAGTCCATGTTGCCTTTGTGCCAAAAATTGTTTTTCGCCGTTTTCGCCTCCCCGTAAGAACCGGGTGAGCAACGTGGACTTACAGTGGTATCAGAGCCTAGTTAAACATAAACTAGCATGTTATATTTAGAATTTCGATCGAAAAAAAATCGCGAAACACGTCCGTAAAAACCAACTTTCTGCCGATTTTTTATACTGCTCTAAAAGTGATTTAACATACATGAAAAATCGACTCAGGGTTTTATAAAAACACAGAACAAAAACGATCCAGTGACTCGGTCAAAGCGCCGCGGATCCGTGGCAAGAACATTCTTCCTGCCGTGGATCCGCGGCCGAGTTGACTCGGCCGTGGACCGGGTTTTGTGCAGTGTTCTTATTTTGGTGTTTTGGGATTTTTAGTATAGTTTGTTTCTGCCCAGAATTTCCAGAAAATAAATTTGTGTTTGGGGTGGTTACAAATCCGTATCTTGATCGAAATTCTGTAGACTTTGGCTAATGGATATTATCCGTGATGTGATATATGTATTGAACGTCTGCTAATCGCTATACGTCAATTAGTGGGGGTTATACATATCTGTGATTTGTAATGTTGATGGTATGCGTATATGAACTCGTTGGATTGTCGCGGATGAATAGCCGGGTGGATGTGAGATGAGAGTTTCTTTTTCTTTCATTCATGTAAAATTTGTAAATTGATGTAATATTATTTTATGGTCGCATATCCGGTATGAGGTTGTAGCCGCCATTATATAATTTCTTTTTACTGTTTTTGCTCCTAGGATAGACCCAAGGTGGGGTGCACAAACTACCGGGTATCTCGAAGTGCCGAGTGGCCTACTCACGTCATTGAGGGAGGTTGCTTCGCTTCGGGTACTTGGCGGGTAGTTTGCCGCACCCGTAGGGGTCTAGGGTAGGGTTTGGCTATTCATCGCGACCGTGTAATCCGCTTTTCGTTGCAGGCTCGAACGAATCGCGGATTCCTAGTATATCCAAAGTGTTCATCCGTGATCTGGAATGGCTATCATTGCATCTGACGAATGTATATATCTATATATGATATCTATTTAGGCGCTGCTTATGTTTTGTATCCGCGCTAGTCCAGCCCCCGCTCTGTCGTTAGTTAAGTAACCTAACGGGTGATGACGGGGCCCCGTGGCGAATGCGGATGGCATAAGCGTACGTCATATTTTCGTTGTTTTCTGCAATGGTAGGATTAAATGATGGGACGCATTAAAATCAATGCAAGAAAATAAACCAAGTAAAAGTCGTTGGAACACTTTCAAAACCACTCGGTTCTTTTCAAAAACCAACTTTTAAATGCGGAGCTTGAACCACTCCTTTTAAAAGCTATCTCGTTCCATCGATTATATCAAGTTCACTACGTTCACGGTTTCGCCAAAACCGTTCGTAGCCCCCGTCGTTTCATATGAATATCCAACAGTATTCAAGCTGTGTTTGTTGGCCCTAGTCAAGGCACGGTGTTTGGTAGCTGGTGGGTATTCATATGTTGCATAGATAGATGCGTTGGTTTGGGACAGTCGTATTACTTTGTTGGCCATAGTCAAGGGTATATACGGGTGGGTTCAAATCAACCTGGACAACGACGGGTAGAACTTGATATGTGACTTATGATTTGTTGGCCTTAGTCAAGGTCATAAGAGCATGGGGCAAAAATCCACATCGGGAGTTTCTAAAGAAACTGAAACTTGCTAGCGCTGCATACCATTTGGAGTGTGATGATTCTGGTAGGATTCCTTCAGTTTTGTCATGCGGTGATATTTGGATTCCGATCCTACTGTGAGTATATGCTACTCCTCGGGAACTTTCTCACTTAACGATCAATGCTATAAACCAAGTAGGTGTCTAGAAAGGTGTTAGCGGGGCTACGCCCATAGGGAAAAGAGGTTACTTAATTAAGGAACTTCGCGAAAGTGTTGGAAAACCTCCCTCGAAGTACCGACACTGGCATGGCTGAACGGTTAAGCAAGTATTGTACGGTGAGATTGATCCTAACTAATTCTTCCTTTATGGTTTGAGGAGGGATTCGAGAAACAGTGGGGCCCATCCTGTTTAGATAAATTAAAAACCAATCTAAACTTGCAGGAGCATCATGCTGAGTGTTTTCTTCTCTCTCTCTTAATTGCAGCGACCCAGTGACCACACCCAGGTTACATCTAGATAATAAAATGACTGAATCTGACTGTTATGACTGGCAAAGGTTTGTCCAGATGTCCATTGCCCATGACAAGCTGGGACACCTCTTGACTGATCCAACCCTTGCCGTCTCAGGTCCAGTTTCCCCTGTCACGGATATTCATATCCGCAAGACATCGGAAAAAGACTGTGCGAAAGCCAAGTGTCTCGTGTTAGCCTCAGTTGATGGTGCATACCAGAGGCAGCACGAGAAGATGGGCTTAGTTTCTATCTTCCTCCATAACAAAGATTTATATGGAGAGCAATCTCGTATCGCAAGATATGAGACCTCGAACGAATTGCTTCCAGCGAGATTGGCTATCGGGTCATCTGTAAGGGGCAATATCCTTACAGAGACCGGCTATTTTGAGCTCACGGACCTGAAGACCACGTTGAAGAACGGGTCAGATGCTGACTTAGTTCTACAGTCTCTACCTACCACCCTGAAGGAAACCGGGGAAGTAGAAGGGAAGGGAAGGGCAGAAATATCGGGACTGGATGTAGTAAAAGAGGGATGTTCCTATTGTTACAGGAATGAACATTGGCAGAAGGATTGCGGGGCTAGCAAAGCCAGTTGCTAGGATTCGAAGTATGTTGTGGCTTCGGCTTCGGGTGTGTTTGTAATAGAGAACTATATGTCAGTTAACCCTACTTCCTGGGTATTGGATACCGGATCAGGATCTCACATCTGTAATTCGTTACAGGCTCTGAGAAACCGTAGGGTTATCAGGATAGGTGATATGACTCTCAGGGTTGCTAACGGAATGAGCATGTACGCTGAATCCGTAGGGGAATATCACCTTGGACTGACAACTGGGCAGATATTGATTCTGCGTGACTGTTTTTATGTACCAGGTGCGGCTTGTAATATCATATATGTATCCTTACTTTCTAAGGAAGGATATGATTTTACTTTTGTAAGCGATGTAGTCAACATCCACCTAAATCAAGTTCTGATTGGGTCAGGTACATTGAAAAACGGGATATACGTATTGAATCAAGCTCAGGTTTTCAGTGTCCAGAACACACTTAAAAGAAAGTCTCCGGAAACAAATCAGGCTTTCTTATGGCATTGTAGACTGGGTCACATTAATGAGACACGGTTAACAAAGTTACATAAAGAGGGATACTTGAATCCGTTCAAGTATCAGTCTTATGCCACTTGTGAATCTTGTCTCATAGGAAAGATGACAAAGACTCCGTTCACTGGACACGGAGAAAGAGCAGGCGAGCTCTTGGGACTCATACACAGTGACGTGTGTGGTCCAATGTCTACACATGCGCGAAGTGGTTATTCATACTTCATTACTTTCACAGATGATTTCTCTAAGTATGGACATGTCTTCTTGATGAAGAATAAATCCGAGGCCTTTGAGAAATTTCGAGAATACAAGAATGAAGTTGAAAAACAAACAGGCAAAAGTATCAAGACACTAAGATCTGATTGAGGTGGTGAATACTTGAGTGCCGACTTTCTGGGTTACTTAAAAGAGAATGGAATTCTCTCTCAGCTTACTCCTCCATTCACACCACAACACAACGGTGTATCAGAAAGGCGGAATCGAACCCTATTGGATATGGTCCGTTCCATGATGAGTAAGGCTGAGTTGCCGCGATCTTTCTGGGGTTATGCACTAGAAATAGCTGCATATCTTTTGAACCAAATCCTACTAAGTCAGTGCCTACCATACCATATTAGATGTGGAGTGGGAAGAAACTACTTTAAGACATGGGGGTGTCCAGCTTTTGTTAAAAAGCAGCATGCGGACAAGCTCGAGGCACATTCAGTACAGTGTAAGTTTGTGGGATACCCAAAGAACTCCAAGGGGTATCTTTTCTATTACGCAGAGAAACAAAAGGTTTTTGTTTCTCGTCATGCCCGCTTCTTGGAAACTGAGTTTTTGGAAAAACAGATAAGTGGGAGGGCAATAGAACTGGAAGAAATTCCAGAACTACGAGCTATTACTGAAAGCTTAGTAGAACCAGAGGGTTCGAAAGAACCGGACATCCCAGCGCCACTCCGCAGGAGTAGTAGGCAGTCTCATCCGCCCGAGAGATACTACGGTTTTCTCATAGACGGGGATAGAGAGGATTGCACTATTGATTATGGTGAGTCTACTAGCTTCCAGCAAGCCATTCAGAGCGGTGACTCGATAAAATGGCTGGATGCAATGCGGACCGAGATGGACTCCATGTACACCAACAAAGTTTGGACTTTGGACTTTGCTCCAGAAGGGGTAAAACCCGTAGGCTGCAAATGGATCTTCAGAAAGAAGATTGGTGTAGATGGGTAGGTTGAAACCTATAAAACTAGACTTGTTGCAAAGGGTTTTTGTCAAAGACCTGGTTTGGACTATGACGAGACCTTTTCTCCAGTGGCTATACTCAAATCCATTCGGATCCTTCTTGCCATTGCTGCCTTCCATGATTATGAAATCTGGCAGATGAACGTAAAGACGGCTTTCCTAAATGGAAATTTAGAAGAGTGCGTCTATATGGATCAGCCGGAGGGATTCATTCAGAGTGGGAGCAGCGGTAAAGTGTGTAAGTTGCTCAAGTCCATCTACGGACTGAAGCAGGCATCACGGAGTTGGAACATCTGCTTTGATGATACTGTCAAGGAATTCGACTTTATCAAAAACCCAGATGAACCATGCATTTACAGTAAGATTGTAGGGAGAACTGTGGTATTCCTCGTCTTGTACGTGGATGGCATTCTCCTAATAGGAAATGATTTTCCTATGCTACAGTCAGTCAAAGGATTCTTGTCACAGAGGTTCTCCATGAAGGACCTGGGCAATGCCAACTACATTCTGGGGATCCAGATCTATCGTGATAGATCTAAGAGGATATTGGGACTTTCACAGTCCAGGTACATCGACACCATACTGAAAAGATTCAGTATGGAAGATTCTAAGCGCGGTAATTTACCGGCTTGTCACGGGATCACCCTCTCCAAAGAGATGTCTCCCAAGACTGATTTGGAAAGGGATCGCATGTCTATTATACCCTACGCTTCTGCAGTAGGCTCTATAATGTATGTGATGTTGTGTACCAGACCAGATGTAGCATACGCATTGAGTGTTGTAAGCCGGTATCAGTCGGACCCAGGGGAGAAACACTGGATAGCGGTAAAGAACATTCTCAAGTACCTGAGAAGGACTAAGGAGATGTTCTTGGTGTATGGCGGAAAAGACCTCCAGATCGAGGCCTTTGCTGACTCCAGCTTCCAGAGTGACAAGGATGACTCCAAGTCCATGTCGGGTTATGTCTTTACCCTCAATGGAGGGGTGGTTTGCTGGAAGAGTTCCAAGTAGGAAACCGTTGCTGACTCAACTATGGAAGCGGAATACATAGCTGCTTGCGATGCCGCAAAGGAAGCTGTCTGGATGAAGAAGTTCCTCACGGAGCTTCAGGTGGTTCCTACCATTGTTGATCCAATACCGCTGTATTGCGACAACAACGGCGCTTTAGCTTTAGCGAAGGAACCCAGGTCCCATCAGAAGTCCAGGCATATTTTGAGGCGGTACCACCTGATCAGGGAGATCGTAGATCGCCGGGAGATCGAGGTGAAGAGAGTAGATTCAGAGAATAACACTGCAGATCCACTCACAAAGGCCCTACCCCAGACTCAGTTCGAGCGGCTGATCGAGATGATAGGCCTTCGATACGCCAGTACATGGCCTTAGTGCAAGTGGGAGATTGTTAGTGTATATGCCCTAGAGGCCATTACTGTATCATACTAGTTTGTATATTACTTGATGGAAGCTTGGGATATTCACAGTTGTATAGACAATCTTGCTCAAAATGGTAGTATGCTACTTGGTTTGTCTCTACTTCAATATGTGCATGTGTTTCTTTTAGCATATCGCTTATACATATTAGTAGAGCCCTTAGGATCTTTGCTTGATTACCAGCGTTGTGATGGCAGTCACACTAGTGGGGGCTGGGTAATCTACAAGCACATCCTTATACAGGTCCCTAGTCGTAGGATTATCGAGACGGGGCATCGATACTCCAGAGTAGACTAGCGTATACGCTTCTCATCCCAGCACAGGAGACGGTCTGTCCCACAGCCGTCAGTACGTCGTACTTAAGATAGTATGCGGGTGCTCGTTAGGTTACGAGTACACTGGACAGGACTCGTCGAGAACTGTTGGTTGGTATTATACCTATCGTCAGTTATCGACTCCCAGGTGACATGAGTACAGCTTAGTCCGCTGACTTGATACTATCACTTCGCCTCGAGCGTGTTCCCACTGTACTTAGATTACTACACTACCACGGCTCAAAGGAGGCGTGCAAACAGGTAGTAGTTGGGTGCAGTCCCGAAGCACTTGGAGGCAGTGACAGTTAGACATGATTCGTCTCTCCCGGTATTGGGGGTTGATATCGTGCTGTGTCTAGGAGAGCCATTACACAAGTAGTCCCTGGCCAGGGCAAGCGAGATATACTGGTAGGTTTCCAGTGTTATCTCAGGGTGTTCTGGGCTACACTCCGACACGACTTGTACCGCTATTAGGGGACTGACGTTTACCACCCCTTAGGCCCGCCATGCGATATTCTCAGACGAACGGACCAGACTGTACAGAGATTGTCACATACAGGCTCAGTAGGAGTTCGGATGGGTTTACCTCATCGGCCTTCTTATCGACATCTACCTGGGGACCGTTATGTACAGCCAGTGCCGCTTGCGATCTGTGGTTAAACCCACTCCCAGCGTAGTGTCGAGTCTTTAGAGTCCCACACAGAGAGTTTCCCTGCACTGAGCGAAACGTGTAGAAGCCGTATGGTTTTACGGCAGGGCTACGATCATTTACGTGCACTTGTGTGCGTATGCTGTTTGGGCAGGCAATACTAGTGGGCTTTGGTTTAAGCCAGATCCTAGTATTGCACGGATGGATTTGTTTTGTCTTCTGTGCATTCGCATTCTACGGAATGCGGATGCGGGTGTGTATGCACAGTTTTGAGGAGTGGAGAAGGAGGAGGTGCCTCATTAGGGTTTTGACAACTGATTCGGTCAAAACCATTTTGAGGCGGGCTCATTAGGGTTTTGGCCGTTTGTTCGGTCAAAACCATTATGAGCCGGTGACATTATTTACTAATCTTTTTAGTGATAATTATGTGATGGCTAATTGCTTTGACCATTTGACCATACTTGACTTTGTTGACCGTTTGATCAAAGTTGACTTGGACCTTCATGAGAGGTCTAGAGTTTTCTTTGGATTTCTTTTTATTTTTGGATTATGAAAATGGTCAAGTCAATTGTTGCCATCAACTTTATCTTGAAAAGATTAGTAATGATGATAGTGGTGTATTATTGCAACCATGATTCATTTTCTTTAGCTCATAATTCATTTTTTCATTCTCTCTCTTATGAGAAGAAAAGAAAAAGCTCCATGGTTGTTCCTTCTTCATCCTCCTCTTGAAAAATCCTTTGATCTCATGTGTTGAGAGAAAAAGGATCCAAATAGACAAACACTTCCATCTACCTCTTCTACACATCCTGGGACATCAAGACTAGCGATCTTGTTGCCCTGGTTGCCTCGGCTCGAGGTGGAGCTCGGAGTATAACTCTCGGGTGGATCGTCTTCGACTCAAGAAGGCCGCGGAGGTGATCAAGATCCGGATCGACCCTCGGTAGCGTGGATGGACGAGCCGGACAGCGGAGAGAAGACCCGAAGGACCGATATCGTGAGGTATAATCTCTATTGCATAGTAGATAGCACCTCTAGTAGTTTGCTAGTTTGTAGTTTAGCAAAGATCCTTCTTTTAGTCCATGTTGCCTTTGTGCCAAAAATTGTTTTTCGCCGTTTCCACCTCCCCGTAAGAACCGGGGTAAGCAACGTGGACTTACACTGTACAGAGATTTCAGAGTCGTTACAACAAATGTCAAGCGGATAGTGGGTAAGCCGACCAACTTGAAGCCGGAGAGAGACGATCGGGCGGATCATGGTTGTCGGGACCCGGTTCTTGCTCACGGAGCAAAGTGCCACGCCAAGTGTCGTGTTAAGTGGGCGGAGGCCACCTCTTGAATCCGTGGGGGCCACCTCTTGAGTCCGTGGGACCCACTGTAGAATAATGGGGACTCTTCGGAATACATTCCGGAAGAGGGCAGATCTGTACTATAAATGGAATGATACCACTCTTCAATACAGAGGCGCCTTTTAAGTGAACCGGCACTACAGGAGTTTGAGAACTCCGTAGTTAAGCGTGCTCGGGCCAGGGAAGTCCTGGGATGGGTGACCTCTTGGGAAGTGGCCCCTGGTCGCGTCCGGTTCGCTCCGAAGGACAAAAACGTGCGGTTTCGGCCAGAGCGGACAATACTCTCTGTATTGGAGGTGGGGCATGACAGAATGGTATCAGAGCTGGTCCCTCAATAGTAGGTCTGTGGTTCGAGGACGAACCATTGTTCGAAGGTGGGGAGAATGTCGGGACCCGGTTCTTGCTCACGGAGCAAAGTGCCACGCCAAGTGTCGTGTTAAGTGGGTGGGGGCCACCTCTTGAGTCCGTGGGGGCCGCCTCTTGAGTCCGTGGGACCCACTGTAGAACAATGGGGACTCTTCGGAATACATTCCGAAAGAGGGCAGATCTGTACTATAAATGGAATGATACCACTCTTCAATACAGAGGTGCCTTTTAAGTGAACCGGCACTACAGGAGTTTGAGAACTCCGTAGTTAAGCGTGCTCGGGCCAGGGAAGTCCTGGGATGGGTGACCTTCTGGGAAGTGGCCCCTGGTCGGGTCCGGTTCGCTCCGAAGGACAAAACCGTGCGGCTTTGGCCGAGCGGACAATACTCTCTGTATTGGAGGTGGGGCGTGACAATGGTCATCACCGGCTGACCCGAGTCCGAGCAATAAGGGCACCTGCCGTATCCGATCATTCAATGCAAGAGAGTTTAAACTGTATCAAAGAATATTTATTTTCTTTAATAAATAGATTTAGCTTCCATGAAATCTAAACTGCTTCTTTTTGTTTCCGAGCTAAGACGCCCCGCAAGATCGGTGGGTAGCTTCCTGCCCGTCTTGCAAAGACTAACCTTTTACTCAAGTAAATGAACCATGAATACGCCTATAGGCAGCCGGATAGCTTCCTGCCGGCCTATCCACAGCGAGTAGCTTCCTACCCAACAATGTCGTCGATCTAAAGCCCTCATCATGAAGCCGCCGGGTACCTTTCCGCCCGCCTATCCACAGCGGGTAGCTTTCTGCCCAAAAACGTCGTGAATCTAAATCCCTCATCACTAGACCGCCAGGTAACTTCCTGCTCGGCCTATTCACCGCGGGTAGTTTTTTGCCCAACAATACCGTGAATCTGAAGCTCTTACTACGAGGTAGCCGGGTAGATTCCTGCCCGGCCTATCCACAGCGGGTAGCTTCCTGCCCAATAATGTCGTGCATCTAAAGCCCTCATCACGATGCGGCCGGGTAGATTCCTGCCCGGCCTATCCACAGCGGGTAGCTTCTTTCCCAACAATACCGTGGATCCAAAGTCCTCATTACGATGCCACCGGGAAGCTTCTTACCTGGCCCATTCACCGCGGGTAACCTCCTGCCCAACAGTGCCGTGGATCCAAAGCTCTCATCATGAGGTAGCCGGGTAGCTTCCAGTTTGGCCCATTCATAGCGGTAGCTTTTTACCCAACAATGCCGTGAATCTATAGCCCTCATCATGAGGCAGCCGGGTAGTTTCCTGCCTGACTCATCCACAGCGGGCAGCTTCCTATCCAATAATGTCGTGGATCCAAAACCCTCATCACGGGGCGGCCGGGTAGTTTCCTTCCCGATCCATTCACTATGGGTAGCTTCTTGCCCAACAATGTCGTGAATCCAAAGCCTTCATCACGAGGCAGCCTGGTAGCTTTCTGCCCGGTCCGTCCACAGCGGGTAAGTTCCTGCCCAACAATGCCGTGAATCCAAAGCCCTCATCACGAGGCAACCGGATAGCTTCCTTCCCAGCCCATCCACAGCGGGTAGCTTCCTGCCCAACAACGCCGTGGATCAAAAGCCCTCATTACGAGGCAGACTGGTAGCTTTCTACCCAGCCCATTCACTGTAGATAGCTTCCTGCCTAACAACGGCGTAGATCCAAAGCCCTCATCACGAGGCAGCCGGGTAGCTTCCTACCCAACCTAAGCCGTGAATCCAAAGCCCTCATGCGAGGCCGACGGGCAGCTTCCTACCCGTCACACCCATTCACGGTCCAGGCGATGCACGCTGCAGCCGATCATTGGCCGCTTTCCTCTCACGTGGATTGTAAATCCCCGTTCCCATCAATAAAATCTTTCTACATTTTTTCCGAGTCCCCCGAATGTTTTCTCTTTCCTCATAATTTTGCGTGAAACTGGTTGTTTAAGTTTTAGCATTTAATTTTCCAATAACAATTAAAGCCAAGCCCAACAGCTAATAAAATAAAACCCAATTAATTAAATCCCTAAAACCCCAGCCCAAACAAATAAATTAAAATCCAAAGATATATAAATAATTCCTTTTAAGGCCAGCCCGGTAAATAAAGCAAAACCATACATATATATTCTTCCAAAACAATAAAGCCAGCACTCCCCAAGCCCAGCAAATCCTCAGCCAGCCCAGAACAAAGTATAAAACAAATGAATTAATCAAATTAATTGAACTAGCCCAATCCCCTTACCCGCATAGCGCAAACCCGACCCGACCCGCTCCAACCTTCTTCCCCGTGTTCATTTCCCGCTCGTTTTCTCCCCCGAGCTTCCCACGTCGCCCAAGCCCACGTCGCCGACCCACGTTCCCCCTCAACTCAACCACGACCGCGCGAGCTCCTCAAGCTCACCCTTCTCGCCTCTAACTCCCTTCTCCTCACACTCTCGATCTCTCCCAACTCCCAGCCTCACTCCCATAACCCACTGCACCCCCGACGACGCCGACGTCGCCGACGACGACTGTCACCTCGGTGACTCCCTCGCTTCCCTCTCCAGAACTCAAGCCCCCTACACTGCCTAACCCCTCCTCACCACTCTAAACCCATCGCCGAGACCTCACCGCACCACCTCGGCCACCACCTGCACCCTCCTCGCCGGCGAGCTCCCCACTTCCCTGAACCACCTCGTCGACCCTTTGCATTCTCTGCATCACCATTACCTCCTCAAAAACCCACACCAAACTCCTTGCGACCAAGCTCCGAACCCTACACACGACCCCCGTTGTGACCATCGCCGGAGCGACCGCCGCCGACCATCGTCGACCCCAGCACACCCCAGGAGATCCACAGGACCCCCACTCCGCTTCCAGTGATCGCGAGCCATCCCCGGGCAACTCCGACGACGAACCCGAAACGCGAGCCGAGGCCGTGAATCCAAACTGTGCCGTTCGTCGCGCATTCGTGCCGCTTCCGTGCGTCGCCAAAGTGTCTCCAGGCAAGTACCCCACTTGCTACATGCTAGATTATACTGTTGTAATTCAAAATTCTATTAATCCCATGTTTACGATTCGTGAAAACCTATATGACACAAGTGCTTGATGCAAAACCCGAACGAAAACCTTCCATTAAACTGACGGAACTTGATCATATACTCTGGCCTGTGTGGAAATGAACATTGTGGTGAAATTTGACTGGAAAATTTAATCGTTACTGGTTTGAACGATCACCCCCAAGTACACCCGTTAAAACTGAATATTTCCCGCGTCTGAAACTTGTTAAAATCATAATTAATTGTGTACACATTGAAATTATGTGTTAAAGGGCTCAAATCGAAGCCGACTCGACGACCTGGAACCACATACAAGATTTAAATTATTTCTATACTGAAAACACAATAGAAACCGGTTCGGAGAGCGACTCTGGACTGCAGCTCTGGATGTTGATTTCTATCTCGTAATGCTTACTACTTTGCTGCCTGAACTTGTATGTTGTGGAACCCTATACTTTATTGAAGATGAAACTGTTAGATAAATAATGCAAGTGATTTCACCCCTTTTTATCGTCGTTTACTATTTAAACTGCAATTTAAAAGAACAGGACGTATAACAGTCCCAAACAGAAACAGAACTGATACCCTAGTGTTGAACAGTGCATAACTTCTGATATGGAGACGCGATTGAGAATCCGTCTGGTGCGTTAGAAACATTATTGAAAAACATAAATTCATTTAACTATAGCGTCGCTAAATTCTGATCCCAACTGGGTGAAAATTGTGCTGCGAAACGGACGTTCAGTTCAGAAACTGAATTTCCTGCAGCGAGCACTTAAATTGAAATGGCTGTAACTTGAATACCCGAAATCCGATTGCACTGAAACAAATTTTTCTGAATTTCCGATAGAGTATACTTGTTACCGTATTTGTATCATTTCACTAAATTCTGAACATATGATTTACTGCAATTTTTATAAGCTCATGAGGTGCATAATAGTTCATATTACACATGATTCGTTAACTGCATAAATGTACATACCTTACCCAATTGCCATATACCTAGTTATAGTGCACGTTATTATTTAGTGTACAATGCATTATCGTGCGTGAACGGTATTGGTTTAGGAGTACCAAGTACGCCAATGGAAAAGTGAATGATTCATGACAGTGATTAATACAGTGAACAGTGACAAAACCGTGATATTGGTGCATACTTGTACACGACTAGACCATACTCGTCAATAGTGTAAACCTGGGGAAAAAAGGGAAATCGAAGTGGAAAGAGCATCGTATTTATCGAGGACTGTGATTTAGATGATGATCATTCGAACAACGACTCTTATATATATTAGGTAGGATCTAGCGATCCGGCTGACAGGGTTATGTCCCGGGCGTGTGGGCCGTTGTCTCGGGTATGTACGAGCCCTTCGTTAAACATGATCCTCCTTTCCACAACTCGATTTCAAACATGACTTAGAGACTGATAGGGACACAGATCATACTTTGCATCATTTAGTGACATAGTGATTATCTGCACTTTACTTCCACTGTTATTACCTTAGTTGCCTGTTTCATGTCACTATTATAATATTGCTATTACGTCGCTCTGACGACCTGAGTATGCATGCTCAGACCTCGAGGAAGAACCAGCGTAGGAGTCGGATTTATCCTTCGAGCCAGCGGAGATTTAGTCAGGAGTACCTTTTTCATCTTTTCTGTTTCCCTAAAGAGATCTTGTATTCGAACTCGGTTAGTAGTTCTTTTCTTGTTTTTATTGTAAATTGCGAACATGAAAGTTGATGTAATATTTTAGTGATGTATTTCCTTTACTTCTGTGCTTTGTTTACTGATTACCATGTAATGCTAGAAACCGAAGTGTGACTACGACGGGATTATTCCCTGACCGTAGGAGCATGGTTGGCTTAGTCATCCCTCGTTTTCCGTATTTTGGGAAGCATGGCGTGACATGGATCCGAACAGTCGATGTGATGTCTCACATCCGTGCTCCATATGTCGCCGTGTGGCACGAGATCGACGGTCGGCCCGTCGCTACGATGACCCGAGCAAATGAAACAACGTCTCCATTATGGTGTCGCCCTCTCAGTGATCCGCTGACGTCATCGGGGATACGCACGAAAATTAAGGCACACGGTAAAACATCACGTGGACTCAAAGATCGAAGAGACATAACCGCCAAACTCCATGTCGTTCCCGAACAATCCACCGCGAAGAACCCTCGGTACCAAGCTGAACAGAGAAAACCAAGTAGACTACTCTCGACCCGACCCATATATAGATCGGAATGAGAGCGGGAGGCTAACGATGATACTCATAAGTGGGAATTTCCCGGATCACGACATTTAGTAGATGGCGTGTCGCTCGCGTAAGCCTACTAGATTCCTGGGGTTATGGAGCCGGAATAGGTATAATGCATTGGGGACATTCCTCGACGCCTAACTCCCGAGGTTGCACCCGATCTTTTGGAGGCCTCCCCTCAATATGTTCCTTCTTCGCCTAACCACCAGCCATTACATATCTTCGAGCAATCATAGAGTTGAGCTTTCTCAGCTCTCCAGTTTGTCTCCGGGCTATCATATATTCCCTCAGCGTCCTTGCTCGTCGCCGAGCTATTCTATAGCTCAGATTTCTCGGCGTCCCTATCGGGACGGGATAATGGGACACGAGTGCCCCCTTAATGGCTCCGTGTATTTTGCCACGACGAGATCTCCGCCGCTCAATGTACCGCATCCCACGCCGGCATATCTCGCCATTACTGGGCGTATCCCGCCCTCAACGCGAGCATGACGCAGGGGCGTAACGGACGGTGAGAATCTCGTATCGGCTCGTTCCAATGCGATCCCTATATGAACCCCTCCTCCAGACGATACAGGTAACTGGAACTCAATCCAATACGCCGCTACTCTGCCCAATTATTCCCCGGTACTTTCTTGATCATCGGAGGGTCCTACGGTGGTTTTCCATCTCGGGACTTCCTTTGCACGCAGCTCGGCATCAAACAACAACCAATAACCCATTGAGATCCACACCCAACATTTACCATAAATCTCAACCGTTCAATCCCGCTAGCCGCAAGATCGAGTGGACAACATTTGAGGGTAATTCCAACCTCTATCACAATCGACAGCCTTATAGAATGAAATACAATAGTTTTAGATAAGAGGTGTTACTGAAAAACAATGGATCAAGCTTTCTTTTTTTCTTCCCTTCTCTCTTTAACGATTTAAGTTGCATATCGATTAGTTAATCAGTCATGTTCACATGAAACGTAACTTATTTGCCGTCTAAAAGATAATAGACATGCATGTACCCTTATTATGATAATTAAGCTCTATCATGCATGGGGATTATTAATACCGGGTCCACTTGTGATGGACAAAGTGTGTGGGACCCAAATTAATGTTTTAATATGCAGCACTCTACGAAGAAAGAAACAAATCAAGATGATCGACTATCAGACCCGACCCGCTAGCATTTGGGCCGAACATAAACCCGATATCCAATGATGTGGATCCTTTCTGATGAAATATTTGTTTCACGTGGGTTGAAGGGGGTGGTGACTGGGGCTCCAATCAGAGAGATGGAAGGAGGCGGTGAGCGGAAGCAGCCGGAGGTCGGGGTGGCGGTGTTCATAGTGAAGGGAAATTCCGTCCTTTTCGGCAGGCGCCTCACCCCCACCGGAAAAGACACTTTTGCCCCTCCCGGTGGCCACCTCGAGTTTGGTAAATCTCCAAACCCTACCAGTTTCATTATAATATTAGTGTTTTTTTTCTTGATTATGATATCAGTGATTGTTGATCAATGGATGATTAATATTTGGGGAATGTGTTGTTTAATTAGTTCTTGGATTGATTGGTCATATGATGTTCGATGTATTATTTCTCATCTCACATGTATCATCATGCCCATTGATGTTATAGGATTATGTCAAGAGTTAGAAGCATTCCGATGATTAATTTATGTTCCGCATATATCCCCGATGTCGGGGATGTGATTGCTCCTTAGCGAAAGAGTTTACTTGTGGATTGTTGAATCGCCTCCCTCAAGAGAGGGAGGGGGGGTTATGTGCTTTTAGAGTAGACACAATGTATATGACCTATTCCATGGCCAAAACCTCATGGAAACCTAGGAGGGTGCGTATGTCGGCAATTTTCGATACCGCTCTCATATGATTGATAAAATGTTTGTGAAGAACTATGTTAATTAGTACATCACCTCATATTTTCACCGTGAGTGCCTTTTTTATAGTCAAGGATTATGAAAGTGATGTTACCGAAAAAGGCGACGTCTAGAATATTTACTTGATGAGAAAGCAGGAGGCAAGCATATCGGTTTAGCTTCGAGATCCTGCAAAAAGGACATGTCGGCGTCCTTCCGACGCTCAAGTTAGTAATGGAAGTGAGATGTTTAGCTAGGGGTTATTGCAATAGAAACGGCATACCTCTTTAGGATTTACCTCGACTCATTATATAGTCCATGTCGAGGGTAGTTAGGGGCTTTGGAGAGACCATCAGTGATTCCTTGTTCCTTCTGACACCGGGGTGGGAGAGGTCCTGCCCTCTTTTCTTTCGGCCCCTAGTCGAGAGGCCTTTAGTTGGGCCCTTGCGCCGTTCTGGGTCCGTAGGTGTGTGGGTTCTCACCCTCCTAGGCCTACTTGGATTCAGCCTTTGGGCTTATTAGGACTGTTGGGCTGTCCCGGATATATCACAGATAAAACAAGATTGCCTATAAAGAATGAGAACAATAACACTATGTAGGGACTACAGTTAGAATTAATGTAGAGATTGGTTACAGAGATGAAAGAGGAGAAGATGATATATCATACCTAGATTGTTCACTTCGATACCTTGAGAAAATATGTGGAACTTGTCAGTAGAGCTTATATTGTAAGGTTGGTGCCATTATGTGCTAAGCGAAGGAGATTGACTATAAATAAAAAAAGATCGTTAAATACCAGGAAAGGACAAGGATTAAAGTTTCGCTGATATTGTCTAAAGTTGAGGGAGAAGAGCATTAATTCTAGACCTCCTCCTCTGATGCCATGGGAAGAAAATAATGTGATTTTCTTGTTAACTTCTAAAGTAAAAAATCTCTTTATGTTTTGATGGTTTTACAAAACCCCCCTCCCCCACACATATATATAACTAACCAAGTCAGATATATCAAAATACTACAAACCGGAGTTATACAAACTGGAGTTGCTCATATATCAGGACAATCATAATTTTAATTGATGTCAAATGAAGTATTGATATCAAATGAAGTATCGAAACGACACAATTGTACTCAATACGAAAATCAAAGGAATATACAAGAAAATTGACATCGAGGATAATCAAGACATTCAAGATTTTTTCATTTATTTTTGAGTCTATAGTTGGGACGATTTCAAAAAGTTTGAATCAAAATCCATATAAAATTCTAAAACAAATTTCTTAAAATTCAAAATATTGTTTTTAAACTTGTCTTAAAAACCGTGTTTGAAATATCAGACATATAGACGCCTATTTCAAATCTATAGACGTCTGACGTCTATAAGACGTCTATAACAATTATTATTTTTGAATTTTGAATTTTGGTGGGAATTTCAGCATTTAAACGGTTTTACAACGGCTATTAACTGTCCTATAATTTAGAGGGAGTTATTTTGACCGCCCTAAATTTGTTTCTATAAATAGAATAAGTTACATTGAAGTTTTTAACGTTGTTTTTTCTCGCTTTTAAAATTTGATTTACTTGAATTTTAGAATTCGTAAAATCTCTCTCTAACCTTTAAGCTTTTGTTATTCTAAATTTCAGAGAGAAACTAATTTTTCTAAAGTTTCTAGACTTTTCTACTTTTTAGAAAAGAAGGATTGTTAAAATTGAAATTTGCTTTAAACTTATTAAACTTTTTGAAAAACTTCTTCGAATTGATTCTTAAACTTTTAGTAATCTCCAAAGCACAATCCTTCATCTCCTACAATCTTAATTTTATTAATATTTTTGAGATCATTAGGATTGTCAAAATTGGTGTATATTGAGATTGTAATAATCTTGAAATTGTAATAACCTAGTGAAGAGAGGTTTAAGTTCTTCACAATTGTGAAGATCTAGAACTTTCGTCTGTTGTAAAAAGTCTAGACATTGACTATCTGCAAGTGTAAAGGTTCGGATATGAGCCTAGAAAAAGATCTGGGTTTCTCCACCCGTAAAGGAGTTAGTGAATCCTGAGCAGTAGTTTCAGGCGAGAACTAGTACAGAGGTGGTGAACCTCGTTAAAAATCATCTGTATCATCTGTGTTTATTTTTACATTTGTATCTCTGTGATTAATTCCGTGACTATGAAAATTTAGTACACTTAAAATTCCGCTGTATATTTTGCTTTTTCGCAAAAAAATACTCTGAGTTTGTCATATAGCCTTATTCATCTCCTTCTAAGGCTGCTTTCAATTAGTATCAGAGTGAATTACTCGTTTGTAAGATTAACATCTTGACTTTCTGATCCTATGGCAAATCAAATGGAAGGATAATCCATTAATCGTCATGCTCTTTTCAATAGTACAAATTATCAATTTTGGAAAACTAAGATTAAAATTTTTCTTCAATATATCTATTTAGAAGTTCTAGAAATTATTGAAAAACCCTTTGTTTCTCCTATGATAAATCCATTATCCGATGCTGATAATAGATTGATGACATTAAAGGTCAAGGCAATGAATGCACTTGATTGTTCATTGAATTCAGAAGAATTCAATAGAATCTCAATGTGTCAGACTGCCAATGAAATTTGGACTACCCTCCAGACTGTCCATGAAGGAACCGGTCAAGTTAAAGAGAGTAAGATCAACCGTCTCATGCATGAATATGAGATGTTCCAAATAAAAGATGATGAATCGATCGACTTCATATATTCTCGATTCAATAATGTCATTACCGAACTTTTCAATCTAGGAAAGAAATTAGATGACAAAGAAAAGTGCTATAAGTTGCTTAGATCTCTCACGATCTCATGGTAACCCAAGATCACTGCCATCGAAAAGGCTAATGACACGACCTCATTGAAAGTTGACACACTTATAGGAAAACTAAAATCCTATGAATTCAACTAGGAGATCTTAAACAAAAACTAGAAAAAGATACTCAAAAGAAAAATATCGCACTAAAGGCAACTACCAAATCAAAGCCTAAACAATATCAAGTAATAATGAAAGCGACGATGAAGAAATGACCCACACTGCAAGACGGTTCAAGAAGTATCTGAAGTCTAGAAGATTTTTTCAAAAGAAAGGTATATACAAGTCTAATAAGAATTTTAATTCTAATAAAACTTTGCGTTGTTTTGAGTGCAATAAGAAAGGCTATTTGAAATCCGAGTGTCCAAATTTCAACAAAAACAAATGGAAGTCAAAGAAGAAATCAGAAAAACGTTCGTTTCAAGCAATTTGGGACGACACGGATTCCAGTGATTTGAAAACTGAAGAAGTTGCCAACATGTGCTTCATCGTACAAAACGATGAGATAACCGATAACTTTTATATTGAATCTCTTAGTAAAACAGATTTGATTAGGCTTTATTATTTTCTTAAAGATAATTACGATAAGGTTAAGTCTAAAAATAAAATTTTGAAAACTAAATTAATCGCAAAGATTAATTCAGAAATAGTAATTAAAATTGAATTAAACGAAGTCAAATTAGACAACGAAAATTTAAATGAAAAACTTAAGTCTGTAACCATAACTAAAGAAAATATAATTGAAATAAATAAATTTGAAATATTTAATCTTAAACGAAAATCAGAAATAAAAGATAAAATGATTTTAAATTTTACTAAAAGTAAAATTAATTTAGATATTTTGTTAGGACAATCTATCAAACACCGTGATAAAGTAGGAATAGGTTTTAATAAACATACAGAGTTAGTTCCTAAAACTAAACCTTATAGCCCTAAATATTATTATTGCAAATATGGTGACAAATATGCTAATTCAACGTGTTACTATTGTTGCACATTATTAGGACACATTACAATATTACCACATTAAAAATAATTCCACTTATAAATACAATTTTACTCTTAATCAACCAAAAATGGTTTTGGTCCCAAAAGTAACACCTTCCTGTATTGCAGGACATCCAAAGACATAACAGTCGATGGATATTTGATAGTGGTTGTTTGAGGCATATGACTGGAAACATTCAAAGTTTTGAAACATTATCAAGAGAAGAAAATTGGAGTGTCACTTTTGGTGACAACAACAAAGTCAAGATCATCGGTAAAGCTGATATTTACTTTAATAATTCATCTAACTCAACTATCATAAAAGATGTACTATATGTGGAAAACTTAAAATATAAGCTATTTAGTGTTAGCCAGTTATGCGATAAAGGATATAACGTAGTTTTCGAAAAAAACATATGTAATATAATATATGATAATAAAATAGTCCTAACGTAAAAGATACCATAACATATATATAATATATACATAAGATTTTAAAAATCCAAATATTACATGTTTAATAGCAAACAATGAAGTAGAACCTTTATTCTAGCACAAAAGATTAGGTCATTTCTCAATGGATATTTTATCTAAAATTACAAGGAATAACCTAATCAAAGGCATACCCAGTCTAAAATTTATAAAAGATAGATTATGTGATACTTGCTAAAGAAGAAAAAAATTAAAATGTCTTTTAAACCTAAAAATAACATTTCAAGTGAAACTCCACTCCAATTGCTTCATATGGATCTGTTTGGTCCTAGTCGTAATGCGTGTTTAAGAGGTAAATTTTATGCATATGTAATAATAGATGATTACTTAAGGTTTACTTGGGTTTTCTACTTAAAAACTAAAGATTTGACATTTAAAACTTTTAAAATATTTTCAAAATAAATTCAAAACGGATCTTGGAGAAAAGTGACGTTGAGATTAAAAGTCTCCCTTTTAAAGATTTAATAGGAGATCTGAGCTCCCTTTCGGGAGTTTTATGGTGAAAAACTATTCCTTTTTAGGAAAAGAAGAGTTAAACTCTTGATTTAATTCAAAAAAAGATAGAATGTTTAGAACCTTGAAGAATAAGAAGGAGACACATAACCCTAATATTTTTTGAGGGGAATGAATTCTTCTTTTCATTTCATCATCATGTTGCTTTATATAGGTTTACAAGTTTGCATATAGTCCATTGGGTTTTACAAAATGACATTTTGTCCATCTCATGCCTTATGTGCTTATTTCTTTTTGCACACGAGCTTTACAAAACTTTGGTTTTGTGCCCATTTTCCTTACATTTATTCATAAAAAAATTACATCAAAATTATTTATTACATAATTTTCTTTTTGGCATGGGGAGGGCTGGCCTCTTCATGTTCGGGCTCGACTTGGGTATGGGCCCACTTGACCTGGGCTTGGGTCCGCTTGCTTGGACTTGGGTTCGGGCTTGGGCCTACTTAACTTGGATTCGAGCTTGGGCCCGGGCCCACTTTTCGGGCCTTGATTTTGACTTATTGATTTGTTGATCTCGATCGTGGGGTGTAATTTTTGATCTCAACACCAACTTCTTAAATCCTGATACTAGTTTAGATGATGATGATCCAATCTTAACAAAAGGTTTAGATGATCCATCAATTAATAAAATTGTTGAAACCAATCAAATGGAACAATAAAAGCAAGTTATTCATACTTCGCTCTTACAACAACAACAACAACTGAGCCTTTTATCCCAAGCATATGGACATGAGAGTCACGCCGGGTCCAGCACATGAATCCACCGTTGCCGGTCCCAAGTCCGGATGAGAAAGTGTGAGGGCTGTGGTAGGCTTGTGACAGCCAACGTCAAACTTTGTCACATTCTATGACATGAATCATACTTCGCTCTTAAAGGATTGGCAAATCAACAAAGATCATCCTAAGAATTTAATTATATAAGATATAGATAGATGAGTGGTCACTAGATCATCAAGATTTAACTTATGCATTTACTCAACATTCATTTCCGTCATAGAACTGAAGAATTTTAAAGAGGCTGAGAATGATGGAAATTGGATAGAAACAATGCAAGAAGAGTTAAATCAATTTGAAAGAAATAAAGTTCCAAAACCCAATAATAGACCAATTGTTGGCACTAAATGGGTTTTTAGAAACAAGCTAGCCGAGTCAGGAAATATAGTAAGAAATAAAACACGACTGGTTGCTCAAGCTTATAATCAAGTCGAAGGAATTGATTATAACGAAACTTACGCAACCATGGCTTGACATGAAGCTATAAAGATATTATAAACCTTTGCTTGTTTTAAAAACTTTGAAGTAATTCAAATGGACGTGAAAAACACTTTCTTGAATGGGACAATAGATGAAGAAGTATATGTAGCACAACCACCAGGCTTTGAAGATCACAAACATCCTGAGTATGTATACAAATTGGAAAAAAGGCATTGTACGGTCTTAAACAAACCCTTAGGGCTTGGTATGCAAGACTCAGTGCATTCCTACTCAAGATAGGGTATATGAAAGGGATGGTAGATAAAACATTATTCACTAAAGTCTATAGAAAGGATATTGTAGTAGTTCAAATATATGTTGACGATACCGGTTCTACTAATGAGCAGGTTTACTAAGAATTCTCTAAGTCTATGCAGGATGAATTTGAGATGAGTATGATGGGAGAACTGAACTTCTTCCTCGGATTTTAAATCAAACAAAATTCAGAAGGACTATTCATCAATCGATTTAAGTATACAAAGGAACTTATCAAGAAGTTCGGCTTAGAAAATGCAAAGACTTGTGAGACTCCCATGGCAACTAGAACAAAATCCACCAATGATGAAACCGGTAAGGCTGTAGATATATAACTTTATCGATGTATGATTGGAAATTTATTATATTTAATTGCCAGTAGACCTACGTCTGTTTTTGTGCACGGTTCCAAGCTGATCCTAGAGAGACACTTGGTAGCAGTCAAGAGAATCTTTAGACATCTCAAAGACTATCAATCTAGGGTTATGGTATCCAAAGAATAACATGTTTCACTTAACAAGCTATTCAGATACCGACTATGCTGGAAGTCAAACCGACCGTAAAATTACCAGTGGTACATGTTATTTTCTAGGAAATTACCTTATATCATTGCAGTCTAAGAAACAAGCATCAGTACCACTATCAACCGCTGAAGCAGAATACATTGTCGCCGGTGCATGTTGCGCACAAAGATTATGGATAAAATATATACCTTAAACGACTAAAAGGAATTAGTCTTTAACATACCCATACTCTATGACCACACAAGCACAGTTCAAATGACCACACAAGCACAGTTCAAATGACCAAAAACGCCGACCAACATGTCGAACAAAAAATATAGATGTTCGAGATCATTTTCTACGAGATCATTATCACAAGGGTGATATTATTCTTGAATACATATCAACCGATTCACAGATAGCCGATATTTTCACCAAACCTCTAGATAGAACTCGTTTTGCAATGATTAGAGGTGAACTAAATATGTTAGAACTAGAAACATAAAATTAATATATTAATTTTTTTTATAGACGTCTATTGCTCATTAAACTGGAGAGCAGTTTAATGATTTTGAATTTCAATTTCAAATTTGCCGTTTTTGCACCTAATTTCTGGGTTTTGTTCCCCCAATATTTAATCGAATAAAAAAGCAAAGCTCTGTTCAAAGTTTAATGAGGCAGCGCTTCACGTGCTCTCCACGAGGATGCCGGCGTCAGAGCCAATCTTATAGGATTAAATCATATGGTGGCGCCTCACGTGCTTATCACGCGGACACCAATGCGTAAAGCACAGAAACATTTTCTTAATAAGAATTAAATTCTTATATGGTGCCGCACGTGCTTATCACGCGGGCGTCAATGTGCAAAGCACATAAATACCTATCATAAGAATTAAATTCTTAAGTGACGTCCACATGCACAACTCGTGAGCGCCGGCGCCCAAGTCAAAATCAGTAGAATTAAATTCTACAGGGGATATTTCCCTAAAAGTGGGGATACTCTCTATTAAACAGAGCCGTTGGATCAAAAATCCAATAATGATGATAAATTATCAAATAATAGAATAAAATTCTATCAAGAGAAAATATTCCCCTAAGCTTCCTAAATGAGCAGGGAATTGTTGGATCAAAAATCCAATGAGATGGAAAAATATTTCCCTATTTCTTTTTAAACAAAAATGATTGCTTTCTATAAAACAGAGAGCACTTGGATTAAAAATCCAATGGTGATTAAAAATCACCATTTTACAGAATAAAATTTTGTATATGGGAAAATATTTTCCCAATCTCGTTAAAAACAAAAAGAATCATATTCTGTTGAACAAAAACCCTTGGATCAAAAGATCCAATGGTGGGTAAAATTTCCCATATCAATTTTGAGACCAATTAAATCAATTGGAATCTCTCAATGAGAGATTTTCTCAAAATTAATTAACAATTTGCATCTACTATATAAAAAACCTGAGATTTTAAGCCCCAAGAAGAGAATAAGGAACCCCCCACAAGCTTCTGAAAAAGGCAGAAAGCTTCCAAAACAACAGAGAATTCAATTCTCAAGAAAGAAGACTTTCCTCCTCAAAACCCTAGGTAAAGAAAACACAGAGATCAAAATATCTCTATTTACCCATTTAAGGGTTTAACACTTTTAAAAGAACTTAGTTCTTTCTTTGGATCTGAGATTCACAAAACAAGTCTCTCATAAGTTAGAGAATTTAATTCTCATTGGAAAGATCTTGTTCTTGAAAATTAAAGATTCAGTGAAGAACAAATTTTATGGAGTCCATAACATTTCAGGAACTTAGTTCCTTCAAATCAAGAACTTAGTTCTTAAAGAACATGATCTTAGATCCTCAAAATAATGATCTTGATGACCGTTAATGGTCAAAATACCATTAACAGAGATTTAAGTTCTCTAAAAATATTAACAGAGATTAAATCTTCATATAAAAGAAACCAGCGCCTCACGTGTTTCCCACGTGGGCGTCCCGTTTTAATAGCGCCCAACGCCTCACGTGAAACACACGTGGGCGCCATATAAAAAAGCGCTTAGCGCTTCACATAAAGCCAAAACGGCCAAGTGCTTAGCACTGATTGGGCAGCGCCCAGCGCCGCATGTGTTCCTTATATGGGCGCCACAAAAATAATAAGAACGTATAGCACTCCATAAAACGCCCAAAACGGCTGAGTGCTCAGCACTGATTGGGCAGCGCCTAGCACGTCACGTGGGCGCTATTAAAGAAAAAAAAAGAAGTAGAAAAGAAGAGAGAAAGGTGCTCAGTACTCTACATACAGCCAAAATAGCTGAGTGTTCAGCACTCATTGGGCGGCGCCAATAATTAAATGTTTCATATGACACCCATGTGAGTGTCAGAGCTCCAAATAAGTGCTTAGCATTTTTGCATAAAAGAAAAGGGGCTAAACAAACAGAGCCCAAATAAATGTTTAGCACTTTTGAATGAAAAGGAAAAGAGTAGGCAGACTAAGCCCAAATTGGCTAAGTCTCTGAATTTCTTGCAGCCGAGCCCAAATGCTCCTTTAACGGATTTTAAGTAAAAACGATCCTTAAAAAACATTGTTAAACCAATCTTTGTCACAAACATGACTAATGATCTCTCATTGATAATATCTAAAATGATATTCATCCTATATCTTCTGAGGTAATCTTATTCTCAAATATGACTAATGATTCTTAGGTCCACCACGACCCCTTCTTTCCTCAAATACGGGATCTGGTTCAAGGGCACATCCTTCTACACCTCTGATATATGTCGTAATTCCTCAACGTCTTCAGAGAGGCGGCGGGTTCCAACAACCAATAACACCTATCGTCATACATTGATGCACTTCCAAATTGACGTGCACACCTCAGAACCTCGTCTCACATGTCGATAATGGACCGAAACGTCCCAAACTAACGCGTTTCCCCAAAATGGGAATGTTGAACCGAAATGTCCTTAAACTAATATTCGCCCTAATACGGCGATGATGGACCGAAATGTCCCTAAACTAATATT
This sequence comes from Agapanthus africanus, assembly GCA_030015575.1. Lineage (NCBI taxonomy): Eukaryota > Viridiplantae > Streptophyta > Magnoliopsida > Asparagales > Amaryllidaceae > Agapanthus > Agapanthus africanus. The sequence continues at coordinate 18,210,604 of JASDDO010000014.1, forward strand.
CGCCCCAAACACGGAGGTAATAGACCGCGATGTCCTTAAACTAAAATAATTGGGCCAAATGCCCATATGTTTAAGTCGATCTTAATCTCAAACCAGATTAACGGTCCTAAAATAAACCAAACCCAAATCTAAAATATACGGATTTGGACTGATCCGCGTCTTACGGGCGACGACACAAACTAGTCTCCATATACAATCCACGGGTAACCAAAATAAACAAAAAACACACGACATGAAGTGAACTTCTGGAGGAGGAGAAAGTGGTTATCGCAATGCGGTAACGTAATTAACTGCAGGGAAGAGCGTCCCCACAATCAAAACTCCATCATAAAATGAGATGGAATCTAATAAAGTCTGCTACAACGGCCGCATCCGTCCAAACCTCTGATATATGATGACATAAATCAATTGGCATTTTTGGAGAGGTGGACGGATAAATCCAAATAGCATCTGCCCCTAGAATTCAGGTTAGACGGTCTAACGTCCCGGTCCGTCTTCTAGCGGTGAATAGGTTCTGGCACGTCCGGTGGGACCTTTGATCTGCTCAGAAAGATGCGCAAGAACTCTCCAACAGCGGTGCTAAAGAAATCGCCCCCACTTGCAGAAGTCACACCGCAGGCAAAGCTGGAGCAGCCCCATCAGCGGCTCTCCTCCCAAATTCATAGGGTCTGGCGGAAAGTCCAGGACTCTGTAATCAACAAAGATTACTCTTGTCGATCGAACAAATCAAATGCTCGGCGTCATACAGCGAGAGACTTCTTCTACACAGGTGCCTGTTACAACGGCTCCTTCAACTTCGACCTCTTACAAAAGGATGAGGCCGGAGAAAATCCCGCCGCCTGCGGCAAATTCCAAAGGTGAAGGACCCAAACGCCCCAAGTCTGGAGGCATGATCGTACATACGGTCTACATGGCTTCCGGGAAAGAAGAAAGCCGTGCTTCCATAGGACATCGACCGCAAACTCGGTTGCTGACAAAAGCTCAGAAGCAACAACAAAAGTTTATAGAGATGCTGACCAAAATGACAGCACTTACAGAGAAGAAAGAAATTCTGGACATAACAGCCGAACAGCGCCAGGAGCAGGAGACCGATATAGAGTTCTTGCGAATGGTGCTTGAAAGAAAGGACAAGGAAGCCGCCGAGCAGGCTGCTAACATAAAGCAGATGACTCTCTTGTTGCAGGATATGGTTGGAATAATGATCCAGCCAGAAACCCTAGCTGAGGATCCGCCGATAATTATCGAGGATGACATAGGAGAAACATCAAATCCTCTTCCGGCCTTATCGGCAGTCAGGGAGGAAACAATCTCCGAGTCTGCTCTTGATGATTATATCGCTCAACAAATACGAGCTCATCAAGCTAATGAAGCCACTGGACGACCGTATTCAGGCTGGTATGACCAAATCAAATACCCGCCGGGATATACGATCCCCGAGTTTCATGTGTACAAGGGGACATGCAACCTACACCAGCACGTCGCGCAGTTCAGAGCTCTGTGCAGCAACACTAGAGGCGATGACAAACTGTTGCTTCGCCAGTTCGTTGGCAGCCTGTCAGAAACGACCTTTGAATGGTACTCGGAGCTCCCAAATGACTCTGTAAAGACATTCACAGAGATGTAACTGTTTTTCACATAGCGGTTCGCCAGCGCAAGTGAGTGTGTTCACCGCCAGAAGACGGACCGGGACGTTGGGACGTCTGGCCTGAATTCTGGGGGCAGATGCTATTTAGATTTATCCGTCCACCTTTCCGAAGATGCCAAGTTGATATATATCGGAGGTTTAGACGGACGCGACCGTTGTAGCAGAGTTTATCGGATTTCTCCTCATTTTATAAGGGTTTTTTTTATTGTGGGGACGCTCTTCCCTGCGGGCGCAAGCCCTTTCAGTTAATTACGTTACCGCATTGCGATAACCACTTTCTCCTTTTCCGGAATTTCATTTCGTGCCGTGTGTTTTTGTTTGTTTCGGTTGCCCGTGGATTGTATACGGAGACTAGTTTGCGTCGTCGCTCGCACGGATTAGTCCAAATCCGTATATTTTAGATTTGGGCTTGAGTTGATTTAAGGATCGTTAATCTGGTTTAGGATTACGATCGACTTAAAACATATGAGCATTTGGGCTCAATTATCTTAGTTTAAAGACCTCACGGTCCATTATCGCCATGTTTGAGGCGAAGTTTTAGTTTATGGACATTTCGGTCCATTATCGCCGTATTTGGGGCGAATGTTAGCTTAAGGACATTTCGGTCCATTATCGCCGTATTTGGGGGCGAATATTAGTTTAAGAACATTTCGGTTCATTATTTGCCGTTTTTGAGGCGATTCTTAGTTTAGGGACATTTCGGTCCTTTATTCATTTTGCGCGCACGTGTATTTGTTACATGACGAAGTGAACAATGGTGATATAGAATGTGCCCAATTTGGGACACGATCCGATTTGAGGCATGCATGTCAATTGGAAGTGCATCAAGAAGTTATTGGTCGTCGGGACCCGCCACCTCTATGAAGACGTTGAAGAATTACAACACCATGTATCAGAGGTGTGAAGAGATGTACCCTTAAACCAAATCCCGTATTTGAGGGAAAAAGGGCGATGTTCCTAAGAATCGTTAGTCATATTTGAGACTAAGATTATCAGAGGGGATACGAGATAATTATCATTTTGGATATCATCAATGAGAGATCATCAGTCACGTTTGATACTGTGATCAGTTTGGAAAATCATGAGCAATATGGGTTCGGTTGATTTAAAATCAAAAAGGAAGCCCAAGCTTCACCGACTTAACCAATTTGGGCTAAGATTGGGTTCTTATACTACCCAGCATGCTAAGCACTTAATATATGTAGTGCTCACGCGTATTTCATGTGGGGTACTCAGATATGGGCGCTGCCCACTTTGCATGGCACTCACGTGGGAAACACGTGAGTGCTGAGCATTGATTCCATGTTTTATTTGCTCATCTCCTTTTTTACATAAGTGCTCAGCACTTGGCTGACGCTCACAAGTGGAGCACGTAAGGCGTTTTAGTTTTTTCTCTGTTTGTTTTAAGCATTCATGTGGGAAACACGTGAGGCAAAATAACAGTGTTAAGCACTAATTTTACTCACGTATACTTTACGTGAGACGCCAAGTTCTTCTTGTTTTTAGAAATATTAATCTCTATTGATGACATTTTAGTCATTGATGACCATCAAGATGTCTGTTTTGAAGATCTTGAATCATCATCATTGTTTTTATTGAAGAACTAAGTTCTCTTTTTTTAGTTAAGAACTAAGTTCTTTATGTAGGGTTAAATCCTAATTTCGGGAGGAATTAAATTCCCAGAACATATGTTCTTTTTCCTTTTAACCTAGTTCTTTCCCCTAAGTTTTGAGTCTGAAGAACTGAATCTCCCCGATGAGAATTAAATTCTCAACTTGTGGGGAGATTTGTTTTTGCAAGTCTCAAACCAGAGGAAGAACTAAGTTCTTATATGAAGGGTTAAACCCTTATGTCCGTTATACTAGACAAGAGGGATCCTTTTGATCTCCCATTTATTATTTACCTAGAGTGTTCTTGAAGGAGGAAGGTCTTCTTTCTTTGAGAATTAAATTCTCCATTCTCTCAAGAACTCACTGTATTTTTTTTTGGCAGGAGCTTATAGGTTTTTTTTCTCGGCAGGAGCTTATAGGTTTTTTTTTCATCTCTCCATGAGACTTGAAGTCTCGGGTCCTATATATAGTGGAGACAAGTTTGTAAACTAATTTTGAGAAAATCTTTCATTTAAAGATTCCAATTGATTTAATTGGACTCAAAATTGATTTAGGGAATTTTACCCACCGTTGGATTTTTGATCCAAGTGTTTCTGTCTTACAGAATATGTTTTCTTGATTTAACAAGATGTAGGGAATATTCTCCCATATATATAATAAGATTCTGAACGGTGATATTTTTATCACCATTGGATTTTTAATCCAAGGGTGTTCGGTTTAACAGAGCACAGTCTTTCCTTGTTTAGAAAGATATGATAAATATTTTCCATCTCATTGGATCTTTGATCCACTAACTTTCTGTTTAACAGAAAATATCCCTCCTAATAGAATTTAATTCTATGCTTAACCACCATTGGATCTTTGATCCAACAGTTCATTGTTTGAATAGAATTTAATTCTACGTAAGGAGGTGCCCTCACGTGGCTTATTTAGCTTCTTTGATTTAGTGTCCATATGCCCTGCATATGGGCGCTCACGTGTTTAACACGTGAGGCTGATTTGGCCTATAGTTGTTTGCCTGCAGCGCCTATATGCATATATGCTTTGCATATAGGCGTCTTATTAGCCTATCAGTTGTTTGATTGCAGCGCCTATATGCTTTACATATAGGCGCTCACGTGTTTAACATGCGAGGTTTGAGTTGTGGGGAATTTTCTCTTTTTTTTTAATTTTATGATGGAACAAATGTCCCCAGCGTTCTCACGCGGCTTGCACGTGAGTGCAACGCTGTTCACCTTTATCACCGTTGGATTGCCTAGGGAAATGGGGGCTGAACCGCTTCCCATCACGTCTTATAAATGGGGCCTTTGGCCCTTAAGATAACCACTGTTTCTTCATCTTTCTCAACTTTTCCTTGAGAATTTAATTCTCCTTCCAGAGCTTAGTTATCTGCCTCTAGCATTTCAGAGTTAAACTCTGCAAACATTTTTTTTTGGGTAAGGATTATGAACGACATTCACCTCTTAGGAAATCTTTTTCGTTCTTGTCTTGGATTTTAAATCCATCAACAGAGCTTTACTCTTTTCTTGAACTGATCTCTTAGAGATCTAAAACCTTTTTCTTTTAAGTAGACTCTGGGGTCTTGAATTAATGAGAATTGTTAATTCCTCTCTTAGGGTTTACCATCATCGATTTTTGAGGATCCTTGGAATTTAATTCCATTTTGTTTGTTTCTCCACCATGGGGATTTTTGGGATTTAATCCCATTATCAGAGGAATTTAATTCTAGTTTGTTCTATAGAGCTTAGCTCTGAGAAAATTCTTTTGGGAATTTGATTCCCTTTTCTTATTTTCTTTTTTAAGGTTCTTCTTGCAGATTTGAAATCTGTTGTAGAACACATTTTTCGAGGGTATTGGGAGTTTAACTCTACAGTTTAATAAGATTCTTCATTAAATGAGAATCTTTTTGGATTCTTACAATGAATGCCTTCTTCGTCATTGATGGGGGCGTTACAACCATTGTAATTTCTTTCTAGATCGTAATAATTTTGATATTTCGATTGCTAAACCCCTAACCGTTTTTTCTTTGCAGATACTATGGCGTCTTGTCTTTATGATCTTGAAGAGATTATCTCTTACGAAGATATTTGCATTCAAGGCCGCTGTCAAGGCCAGGAATTTACTGACGCCCAATGTGCCGAGGTGATGCGTCGCTTTGACAACTAGAACGGTCAATTACTCCTCCGCCGTTCCGCTCTTTTGAAAATTATCGTTGGGTCGATTTGGGAAGCAATCCCTGAGCTTGACGAGACTATTGCCGCTCGAGTCGTTTGACGACGCTGAAGACAAGGTGCATTCAGTATATCTGATGAGCCTGATCTCAAAGAAGCGGAGAGATGACCTCGTTGATATTTTGCATCGCGTCTTCCAACAGAATGCGATAATATCCGCGTATCAGAGGATGGACGATATTAGCGGGGATCCCGACGCTTGCATTAGTGAGAAAATGCATAAGAAAATGGCCAAAGAAGCCAGAAACACTTTGCTCAAACTTGCTTCTAAGTTCATGAACCCGTTTCCGGAATTCAGTGTCTTGCTGTTGTAAACATTTTATTTTTTTACCACCAATGTATAAATTTTTTCAAAGTATGAATGACAAAACTCCTCCTCCCTTTATACCAATGCTCATATGTGCCTCACGTGAAGTGTTATACATATATAAAAATTGTTGCCGGCGTCTACGTGTCACGCGCGTGAGGCATTGCTTAGGATTTTAATCCTGAACTAGCGCCGGCGCTCACGCGTTACGCACGTAAGGCCCTGTTGAGGGATCGTTTCACCTTCTTGCACTGATTTCCATGAGTCAACCTTTTATTTTCCCATGCCCTTTTTGTCAGGACTTGGAAATAGTTCCATCATGCACAATATTTTCTGTGTCTAGACTTGAATGCTTTTCTTTATAATCTGAATCTATATTTTTCTCTTTCTTCACAAGGAGAGTGCCATTTTCTTAATATACCAAGAGTTATGGCTTGCAATCGTCCGCATGCTCGTCGGCAACCATGGGAATTACCTATCGAGGGAATTGTTTCCCGTTTCGCTGCGCGACTAGTGGATCCCGTTCTCACTGATGACCAGTGTGACATGGTGATGCACGAGCTTCTGGCTCGTAGGGGCTCTCTTCTTCCTGTCGGTTCCATTTGGCTCCGGATGATCTTCTCGTCTGTGCTCGCCGACATTCCTTCTCATCCAGCAGAGATGACTTTGGCGATGCTCGACACAACGGAGGATAAGATCGAGGGCTTTTATGAGGCGTGTTTGATTTCCCAACCTTTGAAGGACCGCTCTGTTCAATTGCTAAGTCAGATGCGGGCTCGGCTGGATGTCATGTTCGCTTTCGCGGATAGGCATGGCGTTGACCGATGGGGAGCAATCACTCTTGAAGATCGCCATTTCGACATGGTAAAGAAGGCGGAAAGGGAGTTAGAGAATTTTGTTTATTGTTTTATTAATCCCTGTATCTTCGATCCCATATTTGGTGATCTTTTTCTGTGGAATAAATAAATAAAAATTTATTGACCACTGAATGTTTCATCCCCAGCACATATTCATGTGGGCATCTTGCCTCTGCACGTATACTTGTATTTTAAACTTTATAAGTTTCTGATGCATGCATCTAGACATAGGTGAGTACTGGACTAAAGCTTCCCTCTACCACCTTACTCATGGGGTATACCTGTAATGCATAACATATGGCTGGTTTCGGGCTGGTACGTCATACACTTTTTATAAGAATTTTGATCTTGAGAAGATAGCGAGCGGACACAAGCGTCGTCATTTATCGTTAACTCAGATCTCGATTCTTAAGAAATGTAGTTCTGAGCCCCAAGGCCTACGAGTTGCGCTTTTCTGTTTCTTGATGCCTTAATTTAGCGTAAAGTATTTTATATATTCATTTCGGACTTTGTAGTTTATTCACTCATTTCGGAGTCTCTAGTTTATGTATTCATTTCGGACTTTATAGTTTATTCACTCATTTCGGAGTCTCTAGTTTATGTACTCATTCGGAGATTATTTAGTTTACCTCCTTTGGGTTTACATGCAAACTTGTCCTAACGTTATATGCAGATAACCTCCATTCTTTATGACAGAGGTCCGTTAGATTTGTGGTACTAGGGTTTTGGTCCGTGGTACCGTCGTGTTGGCCGATGTATTCCTCGATATGCGTTTTTAAGCCGTTGTTCGAGTAGCCCCGTGACTGTTATGTCTCCGATCCCTTCGGGGGCTAGACAAGACGTCTTCAAGTAATCTCCTTGGGTCATGTTATCGTCGGAGGGGCAAGCGTTAGGAATTTGCGATGACGCTTCTTACTTGAGGTTAGGCTCAATTTGGAGCCTCGATGAGTCATAACCACTCCGTACTGGTGTGGGATGATCTCCGATAGTCTTTTAGGTTTTATATGGGTTACCTTCAAGACCCGAAGCTGGGAATATGCCGTCGTTTCATTTTTTGTTTTGACGATATCGCACCGATTCTTTGCTGAAGTAGGGTAGACATCTGTAAGACTTCTATGCTGTATGTATTGCAGTTGAAGTCCGGAGCCAGGAATATGTCATTGCTCCAATTTTGTTTAATAGCCGCGTCCGCATCCTGCTGAAATGAGGACGAGCGCCAAGATGGTCTCTAGGTTGTATATGAACCGTCAAGAGTTGGAGCTAGGATTTTGCCGTGACTCCATTTTTTGTTTGACCCTTGGGTCTTTGATGACGTTGCGTCTACACCCTGCTGGCATGAGAAACACGTCGAGCTGGAGTTAGGATTTTGTCGTGACTCTATTTTTTGTTTGACCCATGGGTCTTTGATGACGTTGCGTCTACATCCTGTTGGCATAAGAAGCACGTCGAGCTGGAGTTAGGATTTTGCCGTCACTCCTTTTTGAATTTGGCTCCTTGGAGCCTTTGTTGGCGTCGCGTCTACATCGAGAAGGAACGTCGAGCTGCAGCTGGGATTTTGCCGTTACTCCATTTTTGTTTGACCATTGGTTCTTTGATGACGTTGCGTCTACATCCTACTGGTACGAGAAGCACGTCGAGCTGGAGTTAGATTTTGCCGTCACTCTTTTTTGATTTGGCTCCTTGGATCCTTTGTTGACGTCGCATCTGCACCGAGAAGGAACGTCGGGATGACTTCTAGGTTGTACATGTTGCCATTAAGATCTGGCTTTCCCTTTGATGGAGCCTGGTGAGAAAATATGGTATCTTTTTTTTTCATTTATGCCCATGGATTGTACATAGGGGTTGGTGGACCTACCTGCAGGGCAGAGGAAACTTTATTTTATTTCATTTTTTATTGCCGTGATGCTTTATCTTTTTAGTTTTTCATATCGCGAAAGTCGTGATTGCCCAATCATTTCGGCTTTTTATCCGCGGTGCCCAATTATTTCGGTTATTTTTTTAATTTTTTGCTCGCTGCTTTTTATTGCGAGTTGTCCAAACATTTCGGTTGTTTTTATATCCATATTTTGCTCGCTGATTTTTATTGCGAGTTGTCCCATCATTTCGGCCATTTTATATGCATTTTTTCCTACTCGCTGCTGTTTTCTATTGCGAGTTTGGAATCTGATCCCAAGCTTGGCATCAGCATTGCTACAACTGGGATATTGCCAGGATCGAATCATCATTTGCCTTGAGAGGACTTGAAGTTCGATACCTTTTTAGGTTTCAGCATCGCTACGACTGGAATATTGTTAGGAGCGACTCATCATTTGCTTTAAGAGGACTTGAAGTTTGGCGTCTGTTTAGGCATCAGTATCGTTACAACTGGAATGTTGCCAGGAGCGAATCGTCATTTGGCTTTGTCGATTTGAGCAAAGATGGCTTAGCAAACAGGGTTAGGATCCCATCGACTAAGACTTTTGACTTTATGAGCCGTAAGGGACTCATAAAGGTATTTCTCCCTACGAGTTGAGAGGATCTTGTAGGTGTAGGTTCTTCCTAGAAGTCGTGAGGACTCCTAAGTGGTATTTTTCCTTGCAAGTCGTAAGGATCTTACAGGAGCGTTTTCTCTTTATAAATCGAGAGGACTTACAAGTTTCGTTCACCATATGAGATATTTCTTGCCATTGGTGGAACTTGGCGGGGAATTGTTTATTTATGCCCGTGGATTGTATATAAGGGTCAATATTAGACCACTTGTAGGGCGACTTGGGGGATATGACGGCTAAAGAACATGTTTAGATCCCTGTAGTTTAAGGCTTTTGAATCTTATGAGCCGTGAGGGTCTCATAAAGGGAATTCTCCTTACGAGTCGAGAGGATCCGTAAGTGTAATTTCTTCTTAAGAATGATAAGGATTTCTAAGTGTGTTGCTCCTTTATGAGTCGTAAGGATTCACAGAAGTATTTTCTCCTCACTAGGTCAAGAGGACTTTGCAAGTGCAGATGAATTTTTTATTTTACGAGTTTGTGCCCTTCCGGGTTTTCACAAGCTCACCGACAATCCTGCTGTTTTTACTCGCGGCGCCCTTTCGGGTTTTCATCCGTACCCATTTTGCTTGTGGACATACCGTTTTTTAACGAGATTGTGTCTTTTCGGGTTTTCACAAGCTCGCCGGTAGCCTTGCTGTTTTTACTCACGGCGCCCTTTCGGGTTTTCATCCGTGTCCATTTTGCTTTTAGACATACCATTTTTTACCAGCGATGGAACCCTCGAAAGTAGCTTCGTCGCGTGTGACCCACTATTTACTGGTGGGATTTGGGGGTGGTTTCATCGCTAAAGTAGCCGCGTAGCCAGTGGGACTTGAGTTGCATCCTCCGCCGTTAGGACTTTGATTGCAATATAGATCTCAAGGGAGTGGATTGCCGTTTTTGGTGCGATGCGCTAGTTTAGGAATGTTTCGGTCCTATATCGCTATATTTGAGACGGAATTTTAGTTTAGGGACATCTCGGACCTGTATTGCCTTGTTTGAGGCAGATAATTAGTTTAAGGACTTCTAGGTCTTATATTAGTTTAGGGACATCTCGGTCCGTTGTCGCCATATTTGAGACGGATTATTAGTTTAAGGACTTTTCGTTCCTTTGTCGCCATGTTTGAGGCGAATTTCTAGTTTAAAAATATCTCGGTCCTTTGTTAGTTTAGGGACTTTTCGGTTCGATGTCGCCATATTTGAGGCGAGGTTCTAGTTTAGGGACATCTCGGTCCGTTATTAGTTTTGGGACTTCTCGGTCCGATATGGCCATTTAAAAGGCGAGTTGTTAGTTTAAGAACATCTCGGTCCTTTGTCGCCATGTTTGAGGCAAATTTCTAGTTTAAGGACATCTCGGTCCTATGTCGCCATGATTGAGGCGATGTTCTAGTTTAAGGACATCTCAGTCCTTTGTCGCCATATTTGAGGCGAATTTATAGTTTAAGGACATCTCGATCCTTTATCGCCATGTTTAGGGCGAATTTTTAGTTTAAGGACATCTCGGTCCGTCATCGCTATGTTTGGGGTGACGGAGTTTCTTTGCATACCACTTTCAGAGTTTTTGACTTAGGAAGATGGCGAGTGGACACGAGCGTCGTTATCTATCATTGACCTAGGTCATGACTCGTTAGGCGTAGTATTTTGAGGAATCGGCCGTTTATTGGCCGGAAGGGTCTTTCGCCATGCATATCCATGAGCAGGTAGGCTCCACCTTGGTAGACTGTTTATGATGTACGGGCTTTGATAGCTCGGCTCGAATTTCCCGCGTTTTGCACGATTGGGAATCTTCGGTCTTTTGACGTCTAGCACGAGCTCGCCTTGGCGGAATGTTCTCGGCCTAGTCAGTCTTTCGTATGACCGTGTCATCCTTGCCTTATAAGCTTCCAGGTTTTGCTGCGCTTTAAGGCGAGTTTCATCGAGGGCATCGAGCTTCTCAAGCCGAAAATGAGCGTTTTCTTCATCTGTCAGCTCGTATTGCATCGCTACTCGTAGAGAAGGGAGTTCTATTTCCAGAGGAAGCACCGCTTCTGTGCCGAATACCAACATATGTGGTGTTGTATTCGTAGTCATTTTGAACGTTGTTCGGTACGCCCAGAGAGCTTCATGCAGCCTTTCGTGCCAGTCTCTTTTGTTTCTGGACACTGTTTTCTTTATAATCTTTGTCAAGGTCTTGTTGAAAACTTCAGCTAGACCATTGGCACGAGTATTATAGACTGAAGAGTATTTCTAGTCTATTTTATACTTTTGAGTGAAGCGACTGATTTTATGGCTCCTGTAGGCTGGCCTATTGTCCGAGATAATTCGTCGCGAAGTGCCGAACCGGTAGATGACATGTGTCCTGAAGAAATGGAGGATATTCTCCGTCTTCACTTCCTTTAGTGGTACTGTTTCTGCCCACTTAGAAAAGTAGTCGGTCGTTGCCAATATGAACCGATGTCCTTTGGACGATACTGGTTCAATGGGGCCAATTATATCGGTTCCCCACATTTCAAACGACCATCTAGCCACCGTTGGGTGTAGCGGATTTGAGTGTTGATGGATGAAGTCCCCGTGAATTTGGCACGAGTGACGCTGCTTCGCATATTCGAGGCAGTCCTGAATCATTGGGGGCCAATAAAAATCCATTCTTTTGATCTTCAGCTTCATTTTTGACCCAGCTTGGTGAGAACCGCAGAGTCCGTCGTGAGTTTCTTGGACGACTTTCTTTGCTTCTTCCGGCCCCAGGCATCTTAGCCACAGACAGTCGAACGATCTCTTATATAGAGTATCATTGACGAAGGCGAAGGACATAGCTCGTTTCATGAGTTGATGGCGAGACGACGCGTTTTTGGGCTTTCGTTGGGTTTCGAAGTAGTCTATGAAGACTTCCCTCCAGTCTTTGACCTTTTCTTCGTCCTCTATTTGAAGGGCTGCTTGTTCGGCCGTTTCTTTTCTTAAGTCTTCCGAAGATATATCAGTTGGCGCGAGGCTCTTGCGACTTTACACGATGATCTTTACGTCATTGAGGTCTTCGTCGGCTAATTCCTTAGCCAATTTGGCCAACGCATCCATCTTGCTGTTTTCTGCGCACGGTATACTCTTCAGGATGTAGGAGGGGATTTGTGTCAAACGGTTGTTGCACTCATTCGTCATACTTTATTAGTTCCGGCTTACATGTCTGATAGTCGCCATTTACGTGGCTAACGATTAGCTGTGAGTCTCCATATATGGGGAGGTATTTGATTCCCATGTCGACAGCGATCTTGAGACCTGCTATTAAGGCTTCATATTCAGCTTCGTTATTAGTCCTTGGCTCCGTTAAGGAGAGGGCATAACGCAATATCCCTCCTTGCGGAGTCACGAAGATAAGGCCCACCCCGACATTGATTATGGGGGCGTTTTGCTTTCGCCTCTTCATGGAAAGCGCTCCATCGAAGTAGAGTTCCCATCGGGAATCATTTTTTTCGTTCTCTCCTTCGATTGTGTCGAACACATGCTCATCCGGCAACTCGCAATTTAAGAGGGAGTCTGCTGGTATCGGATGCTCGGCGAGAAAGTCGGCGATGGCCTGACCTTTCACTGCTCTGAAGGGTCGATACGTTATCGAGAACTTCATCAGGAGGAAGGCCCATTTGGTAAGCCTTCCTGTTAATATGGCCCTTGCCATCAGATATTTGAGAGGATCCACCTTTGATATGAGATGGACCTCATATGCCAAGGCGTAATGTCCGAGCTTCGTTATCGCGAAAATCAGTGCCAGGCAGTGCTTTTCGATGGGGGAGTAGTTTTTTTCTATCCCCAGGAGAACTCGACTCAAATAATATAAAGCTCTCTCCTTCCCTGATCGTTCTCTTATACCCATAGCGCGCCTAGAAAACCTTCAAGGGCTGTCATATATAGGATAAGGGGTTTTCCCTTAACCGGAGCGGTCAATACTGGCGGATTTTGCAGGTATTGCTTGATTTCATCCCGCGCATTTTAGCACTTTTGATCCCAGACGAACGGGGTCCCTTTCTTCATCAAATGGCTGTAGGGACATCTTCAGATTATACTTCCGAAAACGTTGGTACACTATGTTTAGATGTTCCCAATGTTCTTCATAAGACTTGCTCTTCACCACAAGATCGTCGATGTAGCATTCGACAATCTCATGGATGGGGTCATCGAAAATCTTTGTCATGGCCCTCTGATAAGTAGCACCAGCGTTCTTTAAACCGAAAGGCATCACCTTATAGCAGAATATGCCCAGCGGAGTACGGAAGGCGGTATGTTTTTGGTCTTCATGATGCATTTTTATTTGGTTGTATCCTGAACATCCATCCATGAAGGAGAAGACCTCATGGGTAAACGTGTTATCGATCATCAGCTCGATAACAGGTACCGGGAAATCATACTTCGGACAAACTTTGTTGAGGTCCCGAAAGTCCACGTGGATGCGCACAGTCCCATTTTTCTTCATCATCGGAACGATGCCAGCGATCCAGTCGGGATATTGAACTTCTTGGATGAAGCCAGAATCAATTAGTTTCTTGACTTCAGCGTTGATATTCATCTCAAGTTCGAGCCGCATTCTTCTTGGCGCCTGTTTGACGGGCTTTCTGTCCGGCGATATGGCCAGTTTATGTACTGCCACTTTTGGATCTAGACCTGGCATTTCGGAGTAGTTCTATGCGAAGCAGTCATTATATCGTATGAGCACGTCTTTTAACGTGGCTACCTGTTTTTTAGATAGCAGCTCACTGACGAACGTTGGCCTCGGCTCATTTTCCGTCCCTAAGTCAATTTTTCTTAGATTGTCCGCCGTAGTGTGTATCCCGTCTACCAGCTCTTTCGGTGATGGTGGAACTCTGAGATCATCCCGTCCTCGTCTTCATTTACGAAGCACCTGAAGTGGGCATCTATCGTCTCGTGCCCTCTCCTTTGAGAGTGTTATCACATGGCCGGTACGAGTTCGCTTCCATTCTTGACGTTGAGCTGGTCCTGTCCTCACGGTATAGGTGGCTCATGCTTTTGCGGTGGGGTTACCCTCCGGCTGTCGGATAAAGCGAATCAGGCTTGTTGATACTGGTTTTCGACCTAGTCTTTGAAGGTGAAGCAGTCTTCAAGGGGATGACCTATGGCTCGGTGGTAGGAGCAATAATCCTGGTGATGGACCTCGTTTATTTGTTCGGAGTGCCGAGACTCCGGAAGTGTTATCATTTGATGCTTCATAACAAGGTTGAATATTTTTCCTGTTTTGTCTTGGGGGAAGGAATATTCCCGATCCATCTTCTTTATAAAGGATGGGTTCCAACCGAGTTTTTCTTGATAGCGCGGCTTCTTAGATCTGCCTTGTTTGCGAACGTTGTTTGCGCTCTTTGTCCTGTTTTTGTCTCTATTTCGGGATTTTTCCTTTTTGCGATGACATACAGCGGGCTGGGGATAAAGTGCATTGTAGTTTTCCGCAGATTGCTGATTGAGGCGCTGCGTCCTGACCTTCTTATAAATGACCATTTCGCGGCTATGATTGTCTCGGCTCCTTTCACAAGCTTATTTTATTAGCTTGTCTATTTGTTCTTCGAGCGATGGACTAACGTTCTTAGAGCTGGGTTTCGCTCTGTTTCAACGTCACGGCCATTTGGAAGATTATTTTTCTCTTCGCTGGAGCTGTTTATGACGCGACTGATGTGGAACTGCTCCCGTTTCTTGGACCGAACGTATCCGAGCTCGGTTGTCTCCATCTTCCTGTTGGGCATCTTTCGCTGATTCCTGGGAATATTCCAAATCTTTTTTTTAGAATTGGGGTTGTCGAATAGTTTGTTCGAGGGGTACACCCTGGCGTCTTAACAGCCTTTTTAATCCGTCCGTGTAGTATCTTAGTAGACGGATTGGTTGGGGCTTGTCGAGCGCAATCGGCACCATGCCAGACTTCTTTTTCTACTTTGGTCTTCGTATATTGGTAGAAAAGGATCGCCTTTTCATCTCTTCGCCTGGGAGGGACGTAGAAAGTCTGTAGTTTTTGTACGCTGTATGAATGGAGCGCATCAAGTTCCTTGTAATGCCGAGACAGAACCATTGTGATTTGCAGACTCTGGTCCGCTCTGACGAGGGTTTGTACTGATGGGCGGATGGAGAACACTGCATTGGCCTCGTTCTTAGAGTCGCTGCCAAAGACCAGAATAGGGGTAGATGGTCTGGGCCTGTTGTTTTCTTTCTGGGGTTGCCCCGAGTAGACTATTTCCTCATTTTCATCGGAATCGCTTCCAAAGATTGGAATAGTGGCGACGGACTTTTGTTAATCCTTCGGCTTATGACACCTTTCTGTATCTTCGAAGTCTGGTAGGAAGTACTTTGCGTCTTTATATTTCCGAACCTCGTTTACGGAGAACGGATTTAGCTCCCCTGTGATGGTGTATTCCAAGCCGTCTTTGAAATACTTCATACACTGATACTGTGTAAAAGGGATGACGTTGTACTCATGTAACCAAGGCCTTCCGAGCAAAGTGTTATAGCAAGTCTTGGCATCAATGACATGAAATTTGATGTCAATGACGAGCAACCCGAAGTGCAACGTCAGTATTACGGACCCGAGCGTCTTTGACGACTGTGAGTCGAACCTGGAGATGGTAATTTTGTCTCGGACTATGTGCTGAATGTTCATGCAAATCTCTTTCAGCACTTTCACGTTGAGAAGGTTAACGGAGGATCCGTTGTCGACAAGGATTTTCCCTATATTGATGTTGTGGCAATACCCGGTGACGTATAACGGGCGGTTATGTTCGCACGTACCGAGGAGCAGAGTTTCATCGCTGAATGTAATGTCAGCTGTGTGAACCTCTTTCAGCTCGTCCTTCATCTTTTCTTCCGCAAGAAAAGCTTGAAACTGATCGGGCTCTTGTAATGCCTTGATCAGAAATTCTCGTGCTTCTTTGGACAAGAGGAGAGCATCCAATATGCTTAGTTGTGAGGGTATTTTCCTCAAATGTGCTAGGACATTATAATCCACCTTGTTTTTCCTTGGCGAGTCCCTCATTCCGAGCTCTTTGACAACTTCACCGTCGAGGGCAAATTTCTCAAGGATTTTTTTATTTCCCTTTGTCTTTTTTGCTCGAACATTTATTTGTAGGTCCGAGGTTCTTCTCGAGCAGCGTGCGGTTACGCAGCTGAATATTCTCGCAGTTCTCCTTCTCTTCTTTTTCGGAGGCGGAGTCCTTGAAGGGAGGGCTAAAGGGTATTTCATCTTTAGAATCGCTCCCGAAAGCAAGAATTTGAGGCTTTTCCCTTTCCGGACTGGTATCAACCATATGACAGTTGCCAGTTGTTTTTTCACGCGCATCTGTCGCACTTTTTTACTGTTGACGAGCTTCGCGTTTCATCCTCTTGAAGTGTTTTTGATGGGCAATATCCTTGCCACCACTTCTTGAAGGCACTGCATTCCTCAGTGGCGTAGGTAACCCTCCGATGATATAGGCAGTAATTTAGATGTGAATTTTCTCCGTCGAGGCATATGATTTCGGGAGTGTTTCCTATTAGAGGTGGTAGCTTCATTCCCATTAACAGGGCTTTGGCGAACCGCTTCTTTGTCTTAATCCTGCTCTTATTTGTCACAGGTATACTTTGGTTTGGTTGGAGTACTTTACGACTCCTACTTACCGCGGTTTCTTCATCTTAATCCTGCTCTTATTTGTCACAGGTATACTTTGGTTTGGTTGGAGTACTTTACGACTCCTACTTACCGCGGTTTCTTCATCCTAACGCTGACGCTTAGCCTTTTCGTATATGGCTGTTTCGCGCTCTCGGTCAGCGTTGCTTTTTTGAAAGGCTTCGTTTAACAGCCTATCGATCGAGTCTTCTGGTAATTCCGGGGATTTTGGCACCGACTCCGCCCCCAGTTCCTCTGCGTTGTTTTTTGACGTTGAGAGAGTTTCTTCGTCATTTAACAACGAATTGGAGACCATGTGGCAACTTGCTATATTGCCTTCGATTTCTTCTGATGAGTCATTTTCCTCATCGTTGTCACCATCTTTGTTCTCAAGAATATGCTTGAGGAACTCTTCGAGCGTGACCAGTTTCTGCGCCTTCTGGTTATACTACTCCAGCTCGTCAATGTACTTTTGTAGGTCTGTGTGCTTGTCGTCATACTCAGCAGGCTGCACAGGCTTCTTGGTCTTCTTTTTCTTCGAGGATTTTGAAGGCTTGAGTTGGGAGTTTTGCCCTTTGTCAACAATTTTCAGCACGGGACGCGGTTTCAACATCCCTTCGATGATTTCAGGTTCAAGTGGGCTTTTCCACCTGACTGCTGGACATGCCTGTAAATCCTTCAGCATTCTTTTGGTTTTAACTGAAAGAACGACTTCCCATGGAGTTTCGTCCACGAGTGAGCATGATGCCCCCGGCGCATCCATCTTTTTTGGAGTGTGCTTCTGTGGTGGGTTCACCCTTCAGTTTTCAGACAGCGTGAACTTCTCCTGTTGATACCGGTCCTCGACTCAGTTCTTGAAGACGTAGCAATCCTCAATTAGATGGTTCACCATTCTGTGATAAGAGCAGTAGTTGGGGTTGTTGACGTCGCCGGGTTGCGGGAGACATCGTGGATTTGTCAATGCGATGAGTTTGTTACGCATTGCCAACTCAAATAGTCTCGTTTTATCACGGGAAAACGAGTAAGCGCGTCCTAACCTTTCTTCTACGGATAGGTGTGGACATGCGTTGTTTTGGCGAGCCGCCGGTTTTGGGTCGCTCGGTTGTTGAGTGTTGGCGACGAAGGCCGCTTTCTCTTTACCCTTGGCGTTTTGAGGGTCCTTATTTGAGGATGAAGGCTCGTGGCCCATCTGGTCCATATGGGCCAGTTTATCGATCAAAGCCTGGAAGGTGGTTGGCTTGAAGAATGTCATGAATTGGGACACAGGCGTTTGAGAATCAAGAATCTCGATGAACATGCCTACAGCGGGGGATTTTTTAATGCGCTATTTGCACTTTTGACTATAGGTTCCGCCACCGGATCGCATATTGGACCCAGGTTTCCCCTGGTTTTATCCTGGCATTGATTAATGCCGTGATCGGGGTGCGCTCACTTGCGCTGGCGAACCGCTGTGTGAATAGCGGTTCCATCTCCGTGAATGTCTTTACAGAGTCATTTGGGAGATCTGAGTACTATTCAAAGGCCGTTTCTGACAGGCTGCAAACGAACTGGCGAAGCAACAGTTTGTCATCGCCTCCAGTGTTTCCGCACAGAGCTCTGAACCGTGCGATGTGCTGGTGTGGGTTGCATGTCCCCTTGTACACATGGAGCTTGGATATCGTATATCCTGGCGGGTATTTAATTTGGTCATACCAGTCTGGATACGGTTGCCCAGTTATGACGATTTGGCCTGCGGCTTCATTAGCTTGATGGGCTCGTATTTGTTGAGCGATATAATCATCGAGAGTAGTCTTGGAGATCGTTTCCTCCTTGGCTGTTGATAAAGCCGGAAGAGGGTTTGATGTTTCCCCTCTGTCATCCTCGATAATTATCGGCGGATCCTCAGCCGGGGGTTTTGGCTGGATCATAATTCCAACCATATTCTGGAATAAGAGAGCCATCTACTTTATGTTAGCAGCCTGCTCAGCAGCTTCCTTATCCTTTCTTTTAAGCACCCTTCGCAGGAACTCTGTATCGGTCTCCTGCTCCTGGCGCTGTTCGGCTGTCATGTCCGGGCTTTCTTTCTGCCCGGTAAGTGCTGCCATTTTGGTCAGTATTTCCTGGAGTTTTTGTTGCTCCTGAGCTTTTGTCAGCGACTGAGTTTGCGGTCGATGTCCGACGAAAGCACGGCTTTCTTCTTTCCAGGAAGCCATGTAGACCGTATGTACAATCATACCCCCAGACTTGAGGCGTTTGGGTCCATCGTCTTTGGAATTTGCCGCCGGCGGTAGGATTTTCTCCGGCCTTATCCTTTTGTGGGAGGTCGAAATTGAAGGAGCCGTTGTAACATGCACTTGTGTAAAAGAAGTCTCTCACTGTATGACGGAGGGACGGTCTTTCTCTTGCCGAGCCTTCAATTTCTTCGGTCGACGAGAGTAATCTTTGTTGATTACAGAGTCCTGGACTTTCCGCCAGACCCTGTGAATTAGGGAGGAGAGCCGTTGATGGGGCCGCTTCAGCTTTGCCTGCGCTGTGACTTCTGCAGGCGGGGGCGATTTCTTTAGCACCGCTGTTGGAGAGTACTTACGCACCCTCCTGAGCAAATCAAAGCTGTTCTCAGTTGGAACAACAGCGCCGACTTCCACCATTGGAGCTGGTGGGGTAAGTCCAGAGGGGGAGTTGCCTCCAGCTTTTCTCACTTGGCGCAAGTGGCGACGACGAGCGTGTCTTGCAAAAAGGACCGCCTCAGTTTTGGAAGCGGTTTCTTCGTGCCCCCGGCTTTGGTGAGGGGCTACTGTTGGTGTCAATCTATTGAAGACTGACGTCCTTGGCAGAGTTTGAGAAGGAACAACCAATCTTTCAAAGACCGATCTTCTGATGGGGGAAGCGCTTTTGATGGCTTCATCTGCAGGAGTTGTTAGGGCTATCCGTTTTGGAGCAGCCCTTTCAGGTATCACGAGCCTCTTTACGGGCCCGTTTGGGTTCTTGCCCAGCCTGTTGAAGACTGAGACGTCAGTTTTGGACGGCCCGTTGAGACGAGCCGTTGTGGTCGCTAGTCGATCGAAGACCGGCCTTTTGGGAGCTTCTTCTTGCGGTGCCGAGGCACCGCAACTCACTGGTGGGAGCATGGTCCCGAAGAACAACCCAGTAATGACTCGTGTAACTTGCCCTATCGGCATTAAAAAGATTGAGGCCGCATTGGGTCTGTAGGTCACTCCTCCAGTTGGAGTGGAGCGAGTCTTGCTGTTGCATGTTATGCAGTTGGAAGCCATCGATTTATTTTTCTACACAGAAGCAAGACACCAAATCTTAGTACCTCAAATCCAAGGGCAACCATAGCGAACTGCGATTTTGTTCGCCTAACACGACACACGAAGTGTGAAGTAGAAAGAGGAAAAGATCCTACCGGGTATGCCAGAATCTGTTCACCGTCGGAAGACGGACCGGGACGTTGGGACGTCTGGCCTGAATTCTGGGGGCAGAAGCTATTTGGATTTACCCGTCCACCTCTCCGAAGACGCTAAGTTGATTTATGGCATCGTATATCGGAGGTTTGGACGGACGCGACTGTTGTAGCAGACTTTATTAGATTTCCCCTCATTTTATGAGGGTTCTATTATTATGGGGACGCTCTTCCCTGCAGGCGCAAGCCCCTGCAGTTAATTACGTTACCACATTGCGATAACCATTTTCTCCTGCTCCGGAAGTCCACTTCGTGTCGTGTGTGTTTTTGTTTGTTTTGGTTGCCCGTGAATTGTATACGGAGACTAGTTTGCATCTTCGCCCGTAGGGCACGGATTAGTTCAAATCCGTATATTTTAGATTTGGGGTTGAGTTGATTTAAGGACGTTAATCTGGTTTGGGATTAAGATCGACTTAAAACATATGAGCATTTGAGCTCAATTATCTTAGTTTAAAGACCTCACGGTCCATTATCGCCATGTTTGAGGCGAAGTTTTAGTTTAGGGATATTTCGGTCCATTATCGCCGTATTTGGGGGCATATATTAGTTTAAAGACATTTCGGTCAATTATCGCCGTATTTGAGGCGAATCTTGGTTTAGGGACATTTCGGTCCTTTATTCATCTTGCGCGCACGTGTATTTGTTACATGACGAAGTGAACAATGGTGATATGGAATGTGCCTAATTTGGGGCACGATCCGATTTGAGGCTGCACGTCAATTTGGAAGTGCATCAAGAAGTTATTGGTCGTCGGGACCCGCCATCTCTCTGAAGACGTTGAAGAATTACAATGCCATGTATCAGAGGTGTGATGAGATGTACCCTTAAACCAAATTCCGTATTTGAGGGAAAAATGGGTGATGGTCCTAAGAATCGTTAGTCATATTTGAGACTAAGATTATCTTAGGGGATACAAGATGAATATCATTTTGGATATCATCAATGAGAGATCATCAGTTACGTTTGAGACCGTGATCAGTTTGGAAAATCATGAGCAATATGGGTTCGGTTGATTTAAAATCAAAGAGAAAGCCAAAGCTTCACCGACTTAGCCAATTTGGGCTAAAGATTGGGTTCTTATACTACACAGCAATGGTAAGCACTCAATATATATAACGCTCACGTGTATTTCACGTGGGGTACTCAGATATGGGCGCTGCCTACTTTGCATGGCACTCATGTAGGAAGCACGTGAGTGTTGAGCATTGATTCCCGGTTTTATTTGCTCACCTCCTTTTTTACAGAAGTGCTCAGCACTTGGCTGACGCTCATGTGTGGAGCACGCGAGGCGTTTTAGTTTTTTCTTCTGTCTGGTTTAAGCACTCACGTGGGAAACACGTGAGGCAAAAAATTAGTGCTAAGCACTAATTTTACTCACGTGTGCTTTACGTGAGACGCTAAGTTCTTGTTTTTAGAGATATTAATCTCTAGTGATGACATTTTAGTCATTGATGACCATTAAGATGTCTGATTTGAAGATCTTGAATCATCATCATTGTTTTTATTGGAGAACTAAGTTCTTTTTTTTATTTATGTAGGAACTAAGTTCTTTATGCAGGGTTAAACCCTAATTTTGGAGGAATTAAATTCCCAGAACATATGTTCTTTTTCCTTTTAACCTAGTTCTTTTCCTAACTTTTGAGTCTAAAGAACAGAGTCTCCCCGATGAGAATTAAATTCTCAATTTGTGGGGAGATTTGCTTTTGCAAGTCTCAAACCAGAGGAAGAACTAAGTCCTTGTATGAAGGGCTAAACCCTTATGTCCGTTATACTCAGGCAAGAGGGATACTTTTGATCTCCCCTTTGTTATTTACCTAGAGTGTTCTTGAAAGATGAGGGTCTTCTTTTTTTGAGAATTAAATTCTCCGTTCTCTCAAGAACTCACTGTTTTTTTGGCTGGAGCTTATAGGTTTTTTTCCCCTCTCCATGGGACTTGAAGTCTTGGGTCCTTTATATAGTGAAGGCAAATTTGTTAATTAATTTTGAGAAAATATCTCATTTAGAGATTCCAATTGATTTAATTGGACTCAAAATTGATTTAGGGAATTTTACCCACTGTTGGATCTTTGATCCAAGTGTTTCTGTCTTACAGAATATGTTTTATTGTTTTAAAAAGATGGACGGAATATTCTCCCATATATAGAATAAGATTCCATTGAACGGTGATATTTTTATCACCATTATAATTTTAATCTAAGCGTGCTCGGTTTAACATAGCACAATCTTTCTTTGTTTAGAAAGATATTCGAAATATTTTTTATCTCATTGGATTTTTGATCCACCAACTTTCTGTTTAACAGAAAATATCCCTCCCAATAGAATTTAATTCTATGCTTAATCACCATTGGATATTTGATCCAAGGGTTCCTTGTTTGAGTAGAATTTAATTCTACGTAAGGAGGTGTCTTCACGTGTTTTACACGGGAGGCTTATTTAGCTTCTTCGATTTAGCGCCCATATGCCTTGCATCTGGGCGTTCACGTGTTTAACACGTGAGACTGATTTGGCCTATAGTTGTTTGACCGCAGCGCTTATATGTTTTGCATATAGGCGCTCACGTGGTTAACCACGTGATGCTTATTAGCCTATCAATTGTTTGATTGCAGCGTCTATATGCTTTGTATATAGGCGCTCACATGTTTAACACGTGAGGTTTGAGTTGTGGGGAATTTTCTCTTTTTTTATGAGGGAACAGAGCGCACCCCGATTACGACATTAATCAATGCCAGGGTAAAGCCAGGAGAAACCTCGGTCCAATATGCGATCCGGTGGCGGAACTTATGGTCAAAGTGCGAACAGTGCATTGAAGAATCTCCCGCCGTGGGCATGTTCATCGGGACTATTGATCCTCAAACGACTGTGTCCTAATTCATGACATTCTTCAAGCCAACCATCTTTCAGGCTTTGATCAATAAACTGGTCCAAATGGACCAGATGGATCACGGGCCTTCCTTCTCAAATAAGGACCCTCGAAATGCCAAGGGTAAAGTGAAAGTGGTCTTTATCGCCAACACTCAATAACAACCGAGCGACCCAAAACCACCTGCTCGCCAAAACAACACACGTTCACGTTTGTCCCTGGAAGAAAGGCTAGGACGTGCTTACTCGTTTCCTCGCGATAAGACGGGAAGACTATTCGAATTGGCAGTGCGTAACAAACTCATCACATTGCCAGACCTACGACGTCCACCGCAACCCGGCGACATTAACAACCTCAATTACTGCTCCTATCACAGAATGGTGAGCCATCCAATTGAGAATTGCTACGTCTTTAAGAACTGGGTCGAGGACCTGTATCAGCAGGGGAAATTCACGTTCTCTGATAACTGGAGGGTAAACCCACCACAGAAGCACACTCCTAAAAAGATGGATACGCCGTGGGCATCATGCTCGCTCGTGGAAGAAACTTCATGGGAAGTCGTTCTTTCAGCTAAAACCAAAAGGATGCTGAGGGATTTACAGGCATGTCCAGCAGTTAGGTGGAAAAGCCCACTTGAATCCGAAATCATAGAAGGGATGCTGAAACCGCGTCCCGTATCAAAAATTGTTGAGAAAGGGCAAAACTCTCAGGTTAAGCCTTCAGAGTCTTCGAAGAAAAAGAAGACCAAGAAGCCTGTGCAGCCTGCCGAGTACAACGACAAGCGCACAGACCTACAAAAGTACATTGACGCGCTGGAGGAGTACAACCAGAAGGCGTGGAGACCGGTCACTCTCGATGAATTTCTCAAGTATATTCTTAAAAACAAAGACAGTAACAATGATGAGGAAAATGACTCATCAGAAGAAGCCGGGGACCGTGTAGCAAGTTGCCACATGGTCTTCCATTCGTCGTTAAATGACGAAGAAACCCCCTCAGCTTTAGAAAACAACACAGAGGAACTGTGGGCAGAATCGGCGCAAAAATCTCCGGAAATGCCAGAAGACCTGCTCGATAGACTGTTAAACGAAGCTTTTCGAAAAAGCAAAACTGACCGAGAACGCGAACAAGCCATATACGAAAAGGCTAAGCGTCAGGATGAAGAAGCTGCGGCAAGGTGGAGTCGTAAAGTACTCTAACTAAACCAGTACCAGCAAGGCAGGTTCGCTTTGTCCGACAGCTGGAGGGTAACCCGCCGCAAAAGCATGAGCCAAAGAAAGGCCTATACCATGATGATAGGACCTGCTCAACACAAAAAATGGAAGCGAACTCATACCTGCCATATGATAACACTCTCAAACGAGAGAGGGCATGGGACTACGGATGACCTTCACATGTGCTTCGCAAATGAAGATGAGGACGAGGTAATTTCCGAGTTTCCACCGGCACCAAAGGAGCTGAAAGGCGTGATACATACTACGGCGGACAACCTAAGGAAAATTGACTTGGGGACAAAAAACGATCCAAGGCCGACGTTCGTCAGTGAGCTACTATCTAAAAAACAAGTAGCCACGTTAAAAGACGTGCTCATGCAATATAAAGATTGCTTCGTATGGAACTACTCCAAAATGCCAGGTCTAGATCCAAAGTGGCGGTACATAAACTGGCCATATTGCCGGACATAAAGCCCGTCAAACAGGCGCCAAGAAAAATGCGGCTCGAGCTTGAGATGAGTATCAACGCTGAAGTCAAGAAACTAATCGATTCCAGTTTCATCCAAGAAGTTCAATATCCCGATTGGATCGCTAATATGGTCCCAATGATGAAGAAAAATGGGACGGTTCGCATCCGCGTGGAGTTTCGGGACCTCACCAAAGTTTGTCCAAAAGATGACTTCCCGGTACCTGTTACCGAGCCGATGATAGATAACACGTCCACCCATGAGGTCTTCTCCTTCATGGATGGATCTTCAGGATACAATCAAATAAAAATGCATCCTGAAGACCAAAAGCATATCACCTTCCGGACTCCGCTGGGCATATTCTGCCATAAGGTGATTCCCTTCGGTTTAAAAAACGTTGGCGCTACCTACCAAAGGGTCATGACAAAGATCTTCGATGACTTCATACACGAGATCGTCGAATGCTACATTGACGACCTTGTGGTAAAGAGCAGATCTCATGAGGAACATTGAGAACATCTAAAAATAGTGTTCCGACGTCTTCGGAAGTATAATGTGGAGATGAATTCTCTAAAATGCGCGTTTGGAGTCACCTCAGGCAAATTCCTAGGATTCATCATACGTCACCGGGGTATCGAAATCGATCCTTCAAAGATCAAGACGATTATGGAAATGCCCACGCCAAGAACCCTCAAATAACCGCGGTCTCTCCAAGAAAAGCTCGTGTATATCCGGCGGTTCATAACCAACCTCTCTGGAAAATGCCGTCCCTACAGTCATCTAATGAAGAAGGGGACCCCGTTCATCTGGGATCAAAAGTGCCAAAACGCACTAGACGAAATCAAACAATACCTGCAAAATCCGTCGGTATTGACCGCTCCGGTTAAGGGAAACTCTTTATCCTCTATACGACAGCCCTTGAAGGCTCTCTAGGCGCGCTATGGACACAAGAGAACGATCAGGGAAAGGAGAAAACTCTATACTATTTGAGCCGTGTTCTTCTGGGGGCAGAAAACAATTATCCCCCCATAAAAAAACACTGCATGGCACTGATCTTCGCAATAACGAAGCTTAGACATTACGTCTTGGCACATGAGATCCATCTCATATCAAAGGTGGATCCTCTCAAATATCTGATGTCAAGGGCCATATTATCAGGAAGGCTTGCCAAATGGACCCTCCTCCTGATGGAGTTCTCGATAACGTATCGACCCTTCAAAGCAGTGAAAGGCCAGGCCATTGCCGACTTTCTTGCGGAGCATCCGATGCCAGCCGACAACCCCTTAAATTGTGAGTTGCCGGATGAACATGCGTTCGACACGATCGAAGGAGAGAAAGAAGAAGATGATTCCCAGTGGGAACTCTACTTCGATGGAGCGTCTTCCATAAAGAGGCGAAAGCAAAACACCCACATAATCAAAGCCGGGGTGGGCCTTATCTTCGTGACTCCGTAAGTAGGGATATTGCGTTACGCCCTCTCCTTAACGGAGCCAAAGACCAATAACGAAACTGAATATGAAGCTTTAATAGCAGGTCTCGAGATCGTTGTCGACATGTGAATCAAAGACCTCCTCATATATATAGACTCCCGCTGATCGTTAGCCAAGTAAATAGCGACTATCAGACGTGCAAGCCAAAGCTGATAAAGTACGGCGAAAGAGTGCAGCAACTGTTGACACAAATCCCCTCCTACATCCTGGAGAGTATACCGCATGCAGAAAACAGCAAGGCGGATGCATTGGCCAAATTGGCTAAGGAACTGGCCGATGAAGATCTCGATGACGTAAGGATCATCGTGCAAAGTCACCGGGTTCTCGCGCCAACAGATATATCTTCGGAAGACTTAATAGAGCCATCCGAAAGAAAAGAAACGACCGAACAAGCAGCCCTTCAAATAGAAGATGAAGAAAAGGTCAGACTGGAGGGTGGTCTTCATAGACTACTTCAAATCCCGACGAACGCCCAAAAATGCGTCGTCTAGATATCAACTCATGAAACGAGCTCTGTCCTTCGCCTTAGTCAATGATACTCTATATAAAAGATCGTTCGACTATTTGTGGCCATGATGCCTGGGACCGGAAGAAGCGAAGAGATGCATCCAAGAAACTCACGATGGACTCTGCGACTCTCATCAAGTTGGGCCAAAGATGAAGCTGAAGATCAAAAGAATATGTTCCTATTGGCCCACAATGATTCATGACTGCCTCAAATATGTGAAGCAGTGTCACTCGTGTCAAATTCATGGGGACTTCATCTATCAACACCCAAATCCGCTACATTCAACGGTGGCTAGCTAGCCGTTTGAAATGTGGGGAACCGATATAATTGGCCCCATTGAACCGGCATCATCCAGAGGACACCCGTTCATACTGGCAACGACCGACTACTTCTCCAAGTGGGCAGATGCAGTACCACCAAGAGGTGAAAACGAAGAATATCCTCCATTTCTTCAGGACCCATGCCATCTATCGGGTCGGCACTCCGCGACGAATTATCTCGGATAATGGGCCAGCTTATAGAAGTCATAAAATTAGCCGCTTTGCTCAACAGCATAAAATAGATTGGAGATACTTTTCAGTCTATAATTCTCGTGCCTACGGTCTAGCTGAAGCTTTCAACAAGACCTTGACAAAGATTATAAAGAAAACAGTGTCGAGAAACAAAAGAGACTGGCACGAAAGGCTGCATGAAGCTCTCTGGGCGTATCAAACAACATTCAAAACGGCTACGAACACAACACCATAGATGTTGGTATTCGGTACAGAAGCAGTGCTTTCCCTGAAAATAGAACTCCCTTCTCTATGAGTAGCGGTTTTATACGAGTTGACACATGAAGAAAATGCTCATCCTCGGCTTGAGGAGCTCGATTGCCCTCGATAAAACTCGCCTTGTAGCAGCGCAAAATCTGGAGGCTTATAAGGCAAGGATGACGGTCATACGAAAGACTGACCAGGCCGAGAACATTCCGCCAAGGCGAACTCGTACTAGTAGTCAAAAGACCAATGCTCCACAATCGTGCAAAACGGGGGAATTCGAGCCGAACTATGAAGGCCCGTATATCATAGACAAAGTCTACCAAGGTGGAGCCTACCTGCTTATGGATATGCATGGCGAAAGACCTTTCCGGCCAATAAACGGTCGATTCCTCAAAAAATACTACGCTTGACGAGTCACGACTTACGTCTATAATAGACGACGACGCTTGTGTTTGCTCGCTATCTTACCGAGTCAGAATTCTAAGAGTAGTATGCAAAGAAGATTCTCGCCTCAAATATGGCGACATCGAACCGAGATGTCCCTGAACTAGAATCTCACCTTAAACATGGCAACAACGGACCAAGAAGTTCTTAAACTAACTATTCGCCTCAAAAATGGCGATAACGGACCGAGAAGTCCTTAAACTAACTACCTCGCCTCAAATATGGCGACAATGGACCGAGATGTCCCTAAACTAGAACCTCGCCTCAAACATGTTGATAACGGACCGAGAAGTCCTTAAACTAATTATCCGCCTAAAAAATGGCGATAACGGACCGAGAAGTCCTTAAACTAACTACGTCGCCTTAAATATGGCGACAATGGACCGAGATGTTCTTAAATTAGAACCTTGCCTCAAATATGGCGACAACGGACCGAGAAGTCCTTAAACTAACTATCTCGTCTCAAATGTGGCGACATCGGACCGAGAAGTCCCTAAACTAGCAACCGACCGAGATGTTCTTAAACTAGAATCTCGCCTAAAATATGGCGACATCGGACCAAAAAGTCCCTAAACTAAAATTTTGCCTCAAAAATGGTGATAATGGACCGGAACGTCCCTAAATTAGTGCATCGCCCCAAATACGGCGATCCACTCCCTTGAGATCTATATTCCAATCAAAGTCCTAACGGTGGAGGTTGCAACAAGTCCCACTGGCTATGCAGCTACTTTAGCGATGAAGCCACCCCCAAATCCCACCAGTAAATAGATGGGTCACCCGCGACGAAACTACTTTCGAGAGTTTCATCACTCGTAAAAAAAGATATATCCACAAGCGGAATAGTCACGGATGAAAAAATCCGAAAGGGCGCCGTGAGTAAAACCAGCAGGACTGCCGGCAAGTTTGTGAAAACCTGAAAAGGCGCAATCTCGTTTAAAAAAACGGTATGACCACAAGCGAAATGAGCACGGATGAAAACCCGAAAGGACGCCGGGAGTAAAAACAGCAGGACCGCCAGCGAGTTTGTGAAAACCCGAATAAGACGCAAACTCGTAAAATAAAAAATTCATGTGCACTTACAATGTCCTCTCAACCTTGTGAGGAGAAAATACCTGCGTGAGATCCTTACGACTCACAAAGGAGCAGCACACTTAGAAATCCTTATGATTCCTGAGGAGAAATTACACTTACGGGATCCTCTCGACTCGTAAGGTGAATTCCCTTTATGAGACCTTCACGGCTCATATGATTCAAAAGTCTTAAGCTACAAGGATCTAAACATGTTCTTAAGCCGTCATATCCCCTAAGTTGCCCTACAGACGGTCCATATTGATCCTTGTATACAATCCACGGGCACGAATAAATATTCCCTTACCAAGTTCTACCAACCGCAAGAAATGTCTCCCACATGATGAACGATATTTGTAAGTCCTCTCGACTTATTAGGAGAATAACTCTTGGAAGATCCTTACGACTTACAAGAGAAGATATCATTTAGGAATTCCCACGATTCCTAAGGAGAAAATAGACTTACGAGATTTTTTCGACTCGTAGGGAGAAATATCTTTATGAGACCCCTACGGCTCATAAAGTCAGAAAATCTTAGTCGATAGAATCCTAACCCTGTTTGCTAAGCCACCCTTGTTCAAATCAACAAAGGCAAATGATGATTCGCTCATGGCAATATTCCAGTCGTAGCGATGCTGATGCCAATGTTGGTATCAGATTTCAAACTCGCAATAAAGACAGCAACGAGTAGCAAAAAAATGCATATGAAATAGCTGAAATGATGGGGCAACTCGCAATAAAAATCAGCGAGCAAAAAAAATGTATATAAACAGCCAAAATGTTTGGGCAACTCGCAATAAAAAGCAGCGAGTAAAAATAAAAAAATATACCCGAAATGATTAGGTACCACGATAAAAAGCCGAAATGATTGGGCAATCGCGACCTTCGCGATATAAAAGCTGAAAAGATAGAGCACCGCAGAAAGAAAAAAACCGAAAACGAAACTTTTTTGCCCTTCAAGTAGGTCCATATTGGCTCTTGTATACGATCTATGGGCACAAATGAAAGAAAGGGAACCACATTTTCCCACCAGGCTCTGTTAAAGAAAGAGCCATACCTCGACGGTTCATATACAACCTAGAGACTAACTCGGCATTCTTCTCATTCCAACAGAGTGCAGACGTGACGTCAACAAAGCTCCAAGGAGCCAAATCAAAAAGGAGTAATGGCAAAATCCCAGCTCCAGCTCGACGTTTCTTCTCATTCCAGCAGGATGCAGACGCAACGTCAACAAAAGACCTAAGAGTCGAAACGAAAATGGAGTCACGGCAAAATCCCAACTCTAAGTCTCGACGGCGCATATACAGCCTAGAGACCATCTCGACATTCCCCCTCATTTCAGCAGGATGCGAATGCGGCTATCAAATGAAATTGGAGCAATGACATATTCCTAGCTCCGGACTTCAATTACAATACATACAGCATAGAAGTCTTACAGCTGTCTACCCTACTTCAGCAAAGAATGGGCGCGGCATCGTCAAAATAAAAATGAAGCAATGACATATTCCCAGCTCGGGTCTTGAAGGCAACTCATATAGAGCCTAAAAGACTATCGGAGATCATCCCATACCAGAGCGGAGTGGTTATGATTCATCGAGGCTCCTAATTGAGCCTAACCACAAGTAAAAAGCGTCATGACAAATTTCTAACGTTTACTCTTCCGACGGTAATATGACCTAAGGAGATTACTTGAAGACGTCTTGTCCAGCCCCCGAAAGGATCAGAGACACAACAGCCACGGGGCTACTCGAACAACAGCTTGAAGACTGCATATCGAGGAATACATCAGCCAATGCGACGGTACCACGGACCAAAAGCCTAGTACCACAAACCTAGCGGACCTCTGTCGTAAAGAATGGAAGTTATATGCATATAACGTTAGGACAAGTTTGCCTGTAAACCCAAGGTAGGTAAACTAAATAAACTCCGAAATAAGTATATAAATTAGAGACTCCGAAATGAGTGAATAAACTATAAACTCCGAAACGAATAAATAAACTACAAACTCCGAAACGAGTAAATAAACTATAAACTCCGAAACGAGTAAATAAACAAGTGAACGCTAAATTAAGACATCAAGAAACAGAAAGGCGCAACTCGTAGGCCTCGGGGCGCAGAACTACATTTTTTAAGAATTGAGATCTGAATTTAACGATAGATGACGCCACTTGTGTGCGCTCGCTATCTTCTCAAGATCAAAATTCTTATAAAAATTGTCTATGACGTACCAGCCCGAAATCAGCCATATGCTATGCATTACAGGTATACCCATGAGCAAGGTGGTAGGGGGAAGCATTTGTCTAGTGCTCACTTATGTTTAGATCCATGCATTAGAAACTTCTAAGTTTAAAATGCATGTGCAGAGGCAAGATGTCCACATGGACATGTGCTAGGGGTAAAACATTCAGCGGTCAGCAATATAAAAAAGGGATATTTAAATAAATACTTTACTCCACAAGAAAAAGATCACCAAATAAGGGATCAAAGGTACAAGGGTTTACAAAACCATGAATGAAGTTCTCTAAACCCCTCTCAGCTTTCTTCACCATGTCGAAGCGGCGATCTTCATGAGGATTCGCTCCTCATCGGTCAACGCCGTGCCCATCAGCAAAGACATACATGATGGCCCACTGAGTCAGTATCTGGCTTAGCAACTGGACGGAGCGATGTCTCAGAGGCTTGATAATCAAAAGTGCCTCATGAAAGCACTTGATTTTGTCCTCCGCTACGTCGAGCATCGCCGGAGTCATCTCCGCCGGATGAGGAGGCATGTCAGCAAGAACAGACTGGAAGATCATACGGAACCAAATGGAGCCGATAGGAAGAGGAGACCCCCTACGAGTCAGAAGCTCGTACGTCACCGTGTCACATTGGTCATCTGTGAGAACGGGATCCACCAATCGTGCAGCAAAACGGAGAATAATTCCCTCAATAGGCACCTCCCATGGTTGCCGACAAGCATGAGGACGAGTGCAAGCCATAACTCTTGATCTGTTTAAAAAAATAATATAATAGTTCTTTCCTTGTGAAGAAGAAGGAAAAAATAGCTTCAGATTATAAAGAGGAGCATTCAAGTCTAGGCACAGAAAATGTTGTGCATGATGGAGCTATTTCCAAGTCCTGACAAAAGAGCATGGGAAAAGAAAAGGTTGACTCGTGGGAACCAGAGTAAGAAGGTGAAGCGATTTCCTCAGCAGCGCCTCACGTGCATAACATGTGAGCGCCGGCGCTAGTTCAGGATTAAATCCTGCAACAGTGCCTCATGTGCATGATACGTGAGCGCAGGCGCTAATTCTTTTCAAGATTAAATCCTGTGGCAGCG
Source organism: Agapanthus africanus (assembly GCA_030015575.1). Taxonomy (NCBI): domain Eukaryota; kingdom Viridiplantae; phylum Streptophyta; class Magnoliopsida; order Asparagales; family Amaryllidaceae; genus Agapanthus; species Agapanthus africanus. The sequence goes on from JASDDO010000014.1 coordinate 18,242,933, forward strand.
CCTCATGTGCATGACACGGGAAGCACCGGCGCTAGCTTTTTTTTATATATAACAATATTCCATGTGAGGCACATACAAGCACAGGCGTACAGAAAAGAGGGTGTTTTGTCATTCATACCTAGAAGAAATTTATACATCGGTAAAAGGGGGGTTTACATCGGCAGGACGTTGAATTCCGGACACGGATTCATGAACTTAGAGGCAAGTTTGAGTAAAGTGCTTCTAGCTTTGTTAACCATCTTATGCATTTTCTGACGAATGCAAGCGTCGAGATCTCCGTTGATGTCGTCCATCCTCTGGTATGCAGATATTGTCACCTTCTGTTGGAAGACGTGATGCAAAACAACGACGAGATTATCTCTCCGTTTCTTTGAGATCAGGCCCATCATATATATTGAATGCACATTGTCTTCAGTATCATCAAGTGTCTCGAACGGCATGGCCTCGTCAAGCTCAGGAAGTGCTTCCCAAATAGACCCAACGATAATCTTCAAAAGGGCAGAACGGCGGGAGAGCCATCGACCGTTGTAATAGTCGAAGCGATGCATCACCTCAGCGCATTGGGCGTCAGTAAACTCTTGGCCCTGACAGCAGCCTTGGACGCGAATATCCTCATAGGAGATAATCTCTTTAAGATCATACAGATGAGAAGCCATAGTACCTATAAAAAAGGGGGAAGGTTAATTATTGACACAATGTTCAAGGCCTTAGCAATCATGATACAAAAATCATCATGATATAGAAAAATGGCCCCCATAAAATCAAAGATGATGCCCCAATCAATGATGAAGTAGACATTTATTGTAGGAATCCAAAATTATTCTCATTTAATGAAAAATTTCATTGAACAGTAGAGATCAAGACTCCCAATATTCTCGAAAAACGAGTAATACATCGGATTCAAATCTGCAAGAACCCTAAAAAGAAATTGAGAAAAGAGAATAAAATTCCCAAAAGAGAAATTTTCTCAGAGTTAACTCTAGAACAACCCAGAATTAAATTCCTCTAATAGCGTGATTAAATCCCAGAAATCTCCATGGGAAATATACTGGAATTAAATTCCAGAGAACTCTTGAAGATCAGAATAATAGGGTAAAACCCTAAAATCTCCGAGACCAACAATTCCCTAAGCAAAGTTTTTTAAGATCTTTAAGAGATCGTTCCAAGAAAAAAGTAAAGCTCTGCTAATGGGTTGAAAACCCAAAATGAGAAGAGGATCTTCTAAAAGTTTCTTGAGAGTTAAATCATAGTCGTAATTCTTATCAATTTTTGATAGAGTTTAACTCTAAGAGTTTTTTTGGACAGAGATTTAAGCTTTGAGGAGAATTAAATTCTCAAGGAAAAAGAAGATGATTGGAACGACAGTCATCTTAAGGGCCAAAGGCCTTATTTATAAGACATGAAGGGACGGTTCAACTCCCCAAGAGATCGAACGGTGGAAAAGATGACACCGTTGCACTCACATGTGAGCCACGCGAGCACAACGGTGGGGTCATTTGTTCCTCCAATATTTAATCTAATAAAAGAGCAAAGCTCTGTTCAAAGTTTAATGAGACAGCGCCTCACGTGCTCTCCACGAGCACGGCAGAGCCAATCTTATAGAATTAAATCCTATGGTGGCGCCTCACGTGCTTATCACGCGGGCATCAAAATGCAAAGCAGAGAAACGCTTTCTGAATAAAACTTAAATTCTTATATGGCGCTGCACGTGCTTATCACGCGGACGCCAATGTGCAAAGCACATAAATACCTATCATAAGAATTAAATTCTTAAGTGGTGCCCACATGCACAACATGTGAGCGTCGGTGTCCAAATCAAAATTAGTAGAATTAATTTCTACACTGGGATATTTCCCTAAAAGTGGGGATACTCTCCGTTAAATAGAGCCGTTGGATCAAAAATCCGATAGTGATGATAAATCATTAAATAATAGAATAAAATTCTATCAAGAGAAAATATTCCCCTAAGCTTCCTAAATGAGCAGGGAATTTTTGGATCAAAGATCCAATGAGATAGGAACATATTTCCCTATATCTTTTTAAACAAAAAAGGATTGCTCTCTATAAAACAGAGAGCACTTGGATTAAAGATCCAATGGTGATTAAAAATTACCATTTTACAGAATAAAATTTTGTATATGGGAAAATATTTCCCCAATCTCGTTAAAAACAAAAAAAATCATATTTTGTTAAACAGAAACTTTTGGATCAAAGATCCAATGGTGGGTAAAATTTCCCAGATCAATTTTGAGACCTATTAAATCAATTGGAATCTCTCAATGAGAGATTTTTTCAAAACTAATTAAAAATTTGTCTCTACTATATAAAGAACCCGAGACTTCATGCCCCTGGGAGAGGAGGAACCCCCAATAAGCTTAGGAAAAAGGCAGAAAGCTTCCAAAACAACAGAGAATTCAATTCTCAAGAAAGAAGAAGACTTTCCTCCTCAAAAACCCTAGGTAAAAAAACATAGAGATCAAAATATCTTTATTTACCTATCTAAGGGTTTAGCCATTTTAAAAGAACTTAGTTCTTTCTCTGGATCTGGGATCCACAAGAAAAGTCTCACACAAGTTGAGAATTTAATTCTCATCAGGAAGATCTTGTTCTTGAGAATAAAAAAATTAGGGAAGAACAAATTTTATGGAGTCCATAACACTCCAGGAACTTAGTTCTTAAAGAATATGATCCCAGATTCTCAAAAAAATGATATTGGTGATCGTTAATGGTCAAAATACCATTACCAAAGATTTAACTCCTCTAAAAACATCTATAGAGATTAAATCTCCATATAAAAGAAATTAGCGCCTCACATGTTTTCCATGTGGGCGTCCCGCTTTAATAGGGTCCCGCGCTTCACATGAAACACACGTGGGCGCTATATAAAAAAGCGCTTAGCGCTTCACATAAAGTCAAAACGGCTGATTGCTTAGTACTGATTGGGCAGCGCCCAGCGCCGCACGTGTTCCTCACATGGACGCCACAAAAATAATAAAAGTGCTTAGCACTCTATTAAAAGCCCAAAACGGCTGAGTGCTCAGCACTGATTGTGTAGCGCCCAGTGCCTCACGTGTTCCTCACGTGGACGCCACCAAAGAAAAAAAGAAGAAAAGAGAGAAAGGTGCTCAGCACTCCACATACAGCTAAAATACCTGAGTGTTCAGCACTCATTGGGCAGCGCCCATAATTAAATGCTTCACATGACACCCATGTGAGTGTCAGAGCGCCAAATAAGTGCTTAGCATTTTTGCATAAAAGAAAAGGGGCTGAACAAACAGAGCCCAAATAAATGCTTAGCACTTTTGAATGAAAGGAAAAGAGTATGCATACTAAACCCAAATTGGCTAAGTCTCTGAAGTTTCTTGCAGTTGAGCTCAAATGCTCCTTTAACGGATCTCAAGTAAAAATGATCCTTAAAAAACATTGTTAAACCGATCTTAGTCGCAAACATGTCTAATGATCTCTCATTGATAATATCCAAAATGATATTCATCCTATATCATCTGAGATAATCTTAGTCTCAAATATGACTAACGATTCTTAGGTCCACCACGACCCCTTCTTTCTTCAAATACGGGGTCTGATTCAAGGGTACATCCTTCTACACCTCTGATATATGTCGTAATTCCTCAACGTCTGCAGAGAGGTGGCGGGTCGCAACAACCAACAACTCATTTCGTCATACATTGATGCACTTCCAAATTGACGTGCACACCTCAGAATCTCCCCTCAAACACGACCATAATGGACCGAAACGTTCCTAAACTAACGCGTTTCCCTAAAATGGGAATGTTGGAACGAAATGTCCTTAAACTAATATTCGCTCTAAAATACGACGATGATGGACCGAAATGTCCCTAAACTAATATTCGCCCTAAACACGGCGGTAATGGACCGTGATGTCCTTAAACTAAAATAATTGAGCTCAAATGCCCATATGCTTAAAGTCGATCTTAATCTCAAACCAGATTAACGGTTCTAAAATAAACCAAACCCAAATCTAAAAAATACGGATTTGGACTGATCCACGCCCTATGGACGACGACACAAACTAGTCTCCGTATACAATCCACGGGAAACCAAAACAAACAAAAACACACACGACACGAAGTGAACTTCCGGAGCAGAAGAAAGTGATTATTGCAATGCGGTAACGTAATTAACTGCAGGGGCTTGCGCCTGCAGGGAAGAACGTCTCCACAATAAAAAAACCCTTCATTTTAATCTGATAAAGTCTGCTACAACGGCCGTATTCGTCCAAACCTCCGATATACGGTGCCATAAATCAACTTGGTATCTTCGGAGAGATGGACAGATAAATCCAAATAGTATCTGCTCTCAGAATTCAGGCCAGACGTCCCAACGTCCCGGTCCGTCTTTCGGCGGTGAACATGTGTCCCTCTCTAGTTTTCCCTATAAATAAGAGGACAATGAAAGACAGAAACTCTAGAGTATTTCCCTTCTCTTTCATTTCCCTTTTGCAAAATCAATTTTTTTTCAATGACAGAGAACGATGTCAACTCGAAACACCTTTGTGATTGAAGAAGGTGATTGCTCGATAAAGAAAATTAAGGAAGAACCAATTTCACCAATTGGACGCATCCCAAACCCAACGCGCATTCTTCCATTTTCTTTATTGAAATCCTCTTTACCCCCTACGTTGGAGGAGGATGCATCTGAAGATCCTATAGAGGAAAATTCATTTCATCCTCCTCCAGACGATGAGAATGCTCCTCTTGTTGATCCTCCTCCACAAGGATCACCGGTCCTTAATCCTAATGCACAACAATACTATCATACTCCTACGGGTCTCGAGTCCGGGGAAAATGATCTATATTACGTTCATTCGGATCCGGAGGGGCATATATTGTTCATTGGATGCCTTGAGAAGCGTGAGAAGGTAATTCAAGCATTTGATCGAGTCAAGTGGGTGAAATTGTGATACCACGTTTCTAAAATGATCGGTGTTTGTAGTCAGATATATATTGTTTACTTCATTTTCTTTTGCTGTAGTTTGTATTTGTTGTATTTTTTTGATGTATTAAGTTTATGTATCGTTAGTTTAATTCTACTTTTAGTGTGTATGTTAAAACATATGCATGTTTTTATCTCTCATATTATATTTGTTTGAATTTTATACTTTTAATTCAAGTTTCATATATAACATTCATATATATATATATATATATATAATATAAACCAAACACAAAAGTCACTTAAAACCTATTATTAACGAATATTTAAGGTGCAGTGTTTTATTGTGCAGTAAATCCAATTATAGACGTCTATGGCTGTTTAATTTTTTAGATCTGAATCTGAAAAATTGTGACCCTTGGATGCACCTTTTCAATCTTAGACGTCTATTTGCCCTATATAAGTGCCCAAATACCCTTTAAAACCGATCTCTACCAGAGAACTCTCTTCCTTTTACTCCTTCACATTCATTTTTTTCCTCTCAAAACCCATCTTTTTACTCCAAAATTCACCAACGGTGAGACCAACAAAAAGTGAAGTTGGTGACTTCTCAACATCTAAGCGGCGACGACGCAATCGTTCTCCTACTCCTTCTAAACCCGTCGAAAAAGAAGGTGATGAAACCTACGAACAAGAAACAGAGCCGACCGATATTCCCGAAGAAGTCGAAGAAGAAGACGTTATTTTTGCATTCATCTCTCAAGATGCTTCATCTTTCTATAATCGCCTAGTGAAGAAGATCGTCACCGGCGCTAGAGTTCGACTCAATGAAATTGCCAACTTTCATTTCACCAAACTTCTCCAATATCAAGGTTGGATCCTATAGTCACCCTTGGTTGTACCACCTATTCCAATTTCGTTTATCTTTTTTTTATTCCAAAATGTTTAATCTTCAAGACAACCCAAATGTCATTCGCACTCGGCTACAACACCGTACTATCACAATTTCACCCGCTTTCCCCACTAGAATTTGAAATATTCCAAATGACGGGGTTGAAATTTTTAATGAATCCTTAGATATATTTGCACATTTCCCTTAAGGCGTTACTCATGAACATGTCTCGAGATTGCTACATGGTTATGAAAATCCCCGTATGTTCAATAATCCATATACTAGAAACCTTCTCCCTCATGTTCGTATTCTTTCCTTTCTACTTGGTCACACCATTTATCCTAAAACGGATAGTCGTGATAAGTTGCATCCTACACACAAATTATTAATCTATTGTGTGTTAGCCAACATTAGGGTCAACCTTGCCTCTTTCATAATTCAATCAATGTGGACTTTCCCCCCTTCAAAGTCTAATCTTTACTATGGAAAGGTCATTACTAAAATTTTGGAAGATATTGGTATCGATCCAAACATTGATCAAACTATTCATGCCTCCGACAAAGGTTTCAGGATATTAAACATTCGCCTTATGGGTTTAGGTGACTATGGTTTACAAGCTCCTCCGCAACCAATTCACTCTCCACCACATTCTCCTTTCACATTCACCACAATCTCAAGAACCTCCACATCAACAACCTCCACAATCTCAATTTCAACAACCTCCGCAGTATTTCCAAGATTTCTCGCAACAATTCTTTTAACATTTTGTGATTTGAACCTATATATAAACAATCGTTTCGATCATCTCCAAACTCGTATTGATGAAGCAAATGTTAGGATGGATTATCACTTTGCCCATCAATACTCTCAGTCATCCTATTCTCCACCACCACCGTTCGAGTACCATCCTCACCATCTGAGTGATGAGACACCGCATCAGCCAGGAGATGACGACCAGATGGATATGTTCATTTTAGTTATTTATTTATGTTGCTATGAAGTTGAACTTTGCTTTATTGCAAACTTAAATTCAATACGGTTGTAATAGGCTTATGTAGTGAATGGTTGGTTTATGATGTATTTTCTTATGCCTTTTTTCTTTTATTCACAGCATTTATTCTTATGCTTCATATATATATATATATATATTTCTTTTCCTAAACCTGCCACTTTTTGATATTTCAAAAAAGGAGGAGAAACATAAGCAAATGGTAAGGGGGAAATATGGATATAATATTCTAAGTTTTGTAAAATATCAAAAAGAGTGAGATTGTTAACTTCTATAGTAAAGAATCTCTTTATGTTTTGATGATTTTACAAAACCATAAATATATCAATTATGAATATATGGAGCCAACCATGTCAGATATGTTAAAATACTACAAACTGGAGTTATTCATATATCAGGACAATCACAATGTAACTGACATCAAATGAAGTATCGAAACGACACAATTGTACCCGATACGAAAATCAAAGGAATATACAAGAAAGCCGACATCGAGTATAATCAAGACATTCAAGACCTTTTCATTTATTTTTGATTCTAGAGTCGGGACGATCTCAAAAGGTTAGAATCAAAATCCATATAAAATTCTAAACCAAATTTCTGAAAATTCAAAATGTTATTTTTAAACTCGTCTTAAAAACCGTGTCTGAAATATCAGACATATAGACGTCTATTTCAGATTTATAGATGTGTATGAGACGTCTATAACAATTATTATTTTTGTATTTTGAATTTTGGTAGGAATTTCAGTTTTTAAACGGTTTTACAACGGCTATTAACCGTCCCATAATTTATGTGGAGTTATTTTAACCGCCTCAACTGTCCTAAATTTGTTTCTATAAATAGGTCAAGCTAAATTGAAGTTTTTAACGTTTTTTCTCGCTTTTAAAATTTGTTTTTCTTGAATTTTAGAATTCGTAAAAACTCTCTCTCTAGCCATTGTTGTTCTAAATTTCAGAGAAAACTTTTCTACCTTTTAGAAAAGAAAGATTGTTAAAATTTCGAAAAAGAAATTTGCTTTAAACTTATTTAACTTTTTGAAAAATTTCTTCGAATTGGTTCTTAAACTTTTAGTAATCTCCAAAATACAATACTTCATCTTCTAGAATCAAAATTTTATTAATCCTTTTGAGATCATTAGGATTGTCAAAATTGGTATATATTGAGATTGTAATAATCTTGAAATTGTAATAATCTAGTGAAGAGAGATTTAACTTCTTCACAATTGTAAAGGTTTAAAACATATGCCTGCTGTAAAAAGTCTAGGAGTTGAATGCCTGCAAGTGTAAAAGTTCGGATCTGAGCCTGGAAAAAGATCTGAGTTTCTCTATCCGTGAAGGAGTTGGTGAATCCTGAGCAGTAGTCTCAGACGAGGACTAGCCACAGAGGTGGTGAACCTCGTAAAAATTCTCAATGTCATCTATGTTTATTTTTACATTTTGTATCTCCGTGATTGATTCTGTGACTGTAATAATTAAGTACACTTAAAATTCCGCTGCATATTTTGCTTTTTCGCAAAAAAATACTCTGCATTTGCCATATAGTCTTATTCACCCCTCTTTAAGACTGCTTTCACTTATTACCTCATATTGTGAGGCCGACTACCTATTATATCTTTCTCTGGACATTAGAATATATATTCATAAGTTGTAAGGTGTTAGGCAGTGTCGGCTGGTTGGGGTGCCGCCTAGCGCCTAGGTGCCTAGAAGCCACCTAAGTGGTTTTAAGTATATAAGCTCGTATATGCAAAAATATGATATAGTGGAAGTGCACACATAAAGTAGTCTCGTGTGCTTGATGCTTAGTGGCATGAATTTAGATTGCGCAATCGAAAAAATCCAGGTCAACATACCACTAATTAATGTGTTAGGTTTTAATGGCAAGGTGCTCTTTTTTCATACAATCGCTTGACCTATAACTGGTACAAATTCAAAATGGTTGACGCCAGATTGGCACTAGGTAGAACTAGTGGTAATTCGAAATGTTGACGCAGATTGGCACTAGGTTGTAAGTTGTAACTTGTAAACATGGTTAATTCTTCGTTAAATCTTATTGGTCTTAAGAGTCATGCTTTGGATTAACACATTACACATCTAATGAGAAAAAGAGGGTGATAAAGAAAAAATGGACCTATAAGAAATTTACAACGAGCAGGAATGAATTTCTATCGACAAATAATTATCTTAGCGTTAACCCTCCATTATTTGGAGCCACATTCGCAAATTTCTGACAAATATAGGGCTTTGCAATAGAACTTTTATATGACTATTTGAAGTGTTTAAGCTAATTAGCCTAAGTTCTGCAAGAAGGGAGCAATCTTGAAAGCTTTCTGTCAATTACTACTATGATGAGATGTGTCTAATACCGAAAATATAACACTAAGCGGAATGAAAGAAGAGAATTAATGTAGCTGATAGTGTTGCTATTGTTTTCGCATGACCGCATCTCTCACCTTTTCCTTTCATCGTGACCAGGGGAGAGCTTCGAGGATTGCGCATCGAGGGAAGTCAAAGAAGAAACAGGACTAGATATCGAGAAAATCGAAGTCTTGTCGATCATCAACAACATGACATCTGATGATCCTAATCCCATTCATTTTGTCATTGTGTTGGTTCGTGCAGCACTGGTGGATCCGAATCAAGAGCACGTAAACGTTGAGCCCGATAAATGCCATGGTTGGGATTGGTATGAGTGGGATCATCTGCCCAAACCGCTCTTTGGAGCATTTGAAACACTAGCGAGAAGCGGATTTAACCCTTTCTTGGCCCCAAAACACTTGGTGATCAACGCGTAATTGGTGAAAGGATATGATGGTTTATATGCTGAAGGAAACGATCTTGTTGTTGATTATACATTTTCTTTTTGTTTGATGTGCTATGTATGATTTATGATTGGTTTAATTTCTCTTCCGTGCGTTCTTGGCATCTTCACGAGAATTGATTGTGAGAAAATAAAGGTGATCTTATGTCAAACTGCTCTGTTCCTTGCAATATCAGCAAGCAAGCTGTATTGATTTGCTTGTTCACTTTCAAATGCGGTGCACAAATATATCACATGCACAGAGGTTTTTTTTTCCTTTCTCTGAAGGGCAGGAAATTACACTGATTCGCAAAAGTTTGGCGTGCAGTGCAACAACCCATGTCACATAAAGAGCTTTGTTATAATGGCTTTGTTTTCTGTTTTTTCTCTTGAGTTTGCGTATCATTGTTATTATTTTTCTTTTTTGAAGAATTCTTGGCATGTTCATTATTTTCTTATTAAAATTTTGACACTAATGATGAATGGTAAATAATGCTGCTAGGATCAACATACTTCAAAGTCCTAGATTTTAGATTTCATGATGTTTTAAACAAGAGTAAATTGTCAAAACCCTCTTAGCTCTTTTTTCTCCGTTATCAAACCCCTCGGCCTCGAATCTGCAGTCAAAACCCTCCTAAAAAGGATTTTAGTTGTCAAAATACCCCTTACTTGTGATATCTAATATAGCAGGCTGCTATGTAGATATCGCATTAAAATTTTCTAAGAAGATTTTGACTACCGTTTTGAGGTTAGGGATTTTTGACAGCGGAAAAAAATGCTCCGGTTTTTTTTGTTGACAATTTACCCATTAAATAATTATACTTTTTAATTGAGTTCAACTTTAACTGCCTGCCCTTCATCCCATCAACCAGACGCTCTTTACCAGCATCTTGATTTTTTTATTCCTCTGTGCCTAAAAAAATAAAAATATCCACAGTGCCAAAGATTCCAAATCCTAAGATTTTATGTGTAGAACAAGCAACGCAAACACAAAACTTTTGACCATCGACTTCCTCCATCAGATTGAAAACAGACGGTCAAGATCTCTTCCCTACAGCGAATAAAAGTACCATCCACTCACCGCGAGTAACTCTACTCTAAACCCCTTGCGCTTTTAAAGAGCCGGGGAGGGCGGTGACGGGACCGCGAGATGGAGGGCGGTGACGGAACTCCGAGGGTGGCGGTGGAGGTGTTCGTGCTCAAGGGGAGCTGCGTTTTGTTGGGGAGGCGCCTCTCCGCGATCGGAAAGGACACTTTTGCCCTCTCTGGTGGTCGCCTCGAGTTCGGTAAGCTTACCGCCACCTCCAATTTCCCTGAGAATTGTATGCATTTTGCATTATAGCTCATCAGGTTACTGTTATTTACGATTTCATTTCTCTTTGAGGGGCTATCAGGAAATGAGTGCCGAGAGTTCTGCTTATTTTCATTTTCATAAGGAGCTTCTCTCAACTGTAAATGGATGTGGATAATCCAAATGGAATCGGTATTCGTATCCGGTTTTTTATAAAATACAGATATTGATTTTCATTTTCAATGATATCCATATTCATATTCGTGAAGGTTGAATACTTGCGAACGACAAACGGATACGGATATGATAACTCATATTCCTTTTGTAATCGTATCCGAATTAATATCCGACTTTTTATGATACGAGAATCCTTAAGCAAATTATAGATCAAGTATTATGTGATGGCAATTTTGCTTTGAAAAACACCAGCAGTTAGTGGATAGTTTTTTTCTTACAAAATATAACTAAATTAATGGATATATTATTTTTATTTTTAAGGATTGTAATGATATGATATGGACATGCCTAATGATAAGGAATTTTTTTTAATTTATTTTAGTTTTCCTTTGAATTGAAATCGGAAACACTCTCTGCACTATGTAGAGATATACTAGTATTTTGCATGCGCTACGACACGGGTTTTGATACCAACTAATTAATACTGTTTATTTGTAATTTTTTATAACCATGAATCATATGATGTGAGTTAGAGATGATAATTATATAATAAGGAAATAAAAGATGAACATGAGAAGGTATGTTGAGATCCTAAGATAAATTAATTCTTCTCGTATCTTTTATTTATATTTAATATATAAAATAACTATTATCTATCATTATACCCTTAATGTTTGGATTGGTTGTTGTTGAGTTAAATTAATTCTTCTCATATCTTTTAATTTAGGGTTTTTTACTTCTAGCCCCCAAAACATAACTAATTACTTTCTATCCCCTCGAAACTTGGTATTTACATTTTACCCCCCAAAACTAATAAAATACATCATTTTACCCTCCTTTGTGATTTCCGATAGAAAAACCAGTTAATTTTAGCTTTAAATTTTCTCCATATATTTTAGGTTTATCATTTACCTGAAAATAACAAATAAGAAGCCTTTACGACTTCCATCAGAAAAAATCCTCTTACCTTTAGTTTTAACTTTTCTCTATTGGATTTAGGTTTATCATTTACCTGAAAATAACAAGACTGCGGAAGTTGTTTCTGTGGTCTTACTTGTTGTCTTCTGATAAATGATAAATCTAAAATCTATAAAAAAAATAAATCTAAAGTTAACAGGTTTTTTTCTTATGGAAATCGTAAATGGGGGTAAAATGATATATTTTATTAGTTTTGGGGTAAAAAATAAATACCAAGTTTTGGAGGCTAGAAAGTAATTGACTATGTTTGGTGAGGATGGGGTTAGGGGGTGGGGATGGGGTTAGGGGGGGCTAGAAAGGATTGGTTGTTGACACTTTGAGTTAAATTAATTCTTCTCATATCTTTTAATTTATGTGCATTTAAATATAAAATAATATTTATATTTAATAAGGATTTGAGTTCTTAAGGTATTATCATATATTTTTATTAATTTGTGTTTTGAATATATAAAATAACTTTTATCTACCATTATCATTTTATTTTATTTTTCTTATAATTTTTTTTTAAATACAACTCAATAATATTTCTCATATCAAATCTAGGATATGGTTACAATATCATTAACAAATCATATTGAACCTGTATCATCAACAAATCATATTGAACAAATATAGTTAATTTTGCTCAATGCTTTATAATAGTATATATACTATTAAGATTATGATTTGTTGGTGAGATGTGATTACTGATTCTTATTTTTAAAATTTGTAATACCCGATTTGTTTATACTCAATTTCTGTATTTTAAATAAAATTCGATTTCTTTTCCCAATTATTGTATCTCTATTTTTTAATAAATATTTACCCCAAAATTCTTGTGCATAATTCCAAATAAATTCTGTCACGCCGCGCTTCCCGGTGTACGGTAAATGGGACGCGACTGGTCCGCTACGTATTTACTTACTCTGAAGTAAATACGCTAAACATATCTAAGCAATATAAAGTAAAATCACAAGAGACAAGATATATAAACTGAACAACAAATTTATTTATTAATATTCTTTTGTACAATACATGAAAAGGAAATACAACTGAAATAAAAGCAATGCCTAAACAATGGCATGACATGAAATTAAAGGTACTGAAAAGAAAATGTACAATGTCTAGAGCTCAGGGTCTTCGCTGTACTGATCCAATTCTTCTGCAGTTAGCTCGATCTCTGACGGTTCCAAATCACCTGACGACATTCAAAGAAGAAAGAAATAGAATGTCGTCAGCGAACAGGTCGCTCGGTAAGTCCCAAAGATAAGAGGAGAATAGACAGAGAGTAAGATAGAGAGAGAGTAGTTTTTAAAGTTGTATTATATTGTTATAATGTTGTATTTAGTGTTAACGCTGTTGTTTGTAGTTTGGTACAGAAGATGCCAGTGTATACGAGAGGAGTCTCACTTTCCCCGGAGACTAAGGTATCAGGAGTACAAGGCTCCGTCGATAATACCACGGAACAATGACATGGATGTAATTACGTCTTAAGTGACCATCTCGTGCCACCTTTAACATATTCCGTACCAGTCTACCCCTTAAACCTTGCGATGTCTTGTTTGCATTGTTTGTCTTGTAGATTGTATTGATTGTATAATTGATTGACTGACTAAAACCATGATATCAGTAAACGGATGTAACTGTAGAGTCATGTAAATGGAATAACTGGAGAACCATGTAAATGGAATGTATATCCATGGTTTGGTTCAGTCAAGTTGTATAGATTGATAATTGGATTCATGGATTCATGTTGAATGGTAATATTGAAGATTGTAGTTTGTAGTTGTACTTGAATCATATTCAAGTCAGATATAATCAGACTCAAATCCGAGTCAGACAATTAGAAATGTAAATCGAAGTCTTAATTATTTTTATTAATTTGTCTACCTTAGATAGACAAGCACTCAATTCTCCGGCTCCCTTGGGCTCAAGAGATTGGTTCTGCCTAAATCTATGTTTACTAGGGTCCTTATGGCGATTTATATAACTTGAGGGTTTTTTTTATGTAAAATACTTTTATATACTTTTCAAAATACACCTCAAGTATTTATTATTCGTCTTTAAAGTTGTAATGAATGTGGATTTTATATTGTGATATTTCTAGTGAAAATATCCTAGTTTCATAAATACAGGTATTTATTTGTAATATTGATTTATGTGGAATTTATGGTATTTAGTGTAAAATTGATTCTTGTGATTTTTAGAAAAAGGTGGAATATTTATATCATAACAAAATAGGTATTTTAATGATAAATATACATATATTTATACAAAAATAATTTTAATAAATATTTTATATTCTAAAAATCTCATTTTCTTAAGATATCATATTTTAAATCTTTCGAGACCGAATGCTCCTTGCGGAGGTCTGAATCTCGCACCACTAAGCCCGAGAATGTGCGATATTCCGCACCATTCCGAACGGGTTCCCCAAAATGGGTTGTAGCGGCGCTTTGCAAAGATTGTAAAATACTAAATTCTTTAGAAAACGGTTTTATGAAGTAAATGGTATTTATTTATAAAAATGCCAATTTTCCGTATTCTATGTTTTAGGGTCTCCTAAGTCAACTAAACTATTCCTAACTGGTCTAAACGACAAGTTGAGAGATGCCTCAAATCGCCTCTTCACCGCCAATTGTGGCCAGGTAAGTACAAGTGAAGAAAGGAGCGATCCGCTCACGAATTATCATGAGACGGGCCTTTTAAAATTACTTTTCTCACTTGCCTAGCCTAGACACCACAGAGTCTGGTTTAGATAAACGACCGATGTCCACAACTTATCGTATTTTCATAATAAGAGGTATTTATTTAAAAAGTGTATCAATACTAAATCTTTTAGTAATGGTTTTATTAAGTCAAGAGTATTTAAATGAAAATATTGTTTTCTCGTATTCTAAGTTTTCGATGGTATCGTGTTAGGTTGTATGTAAGTGTGTGAGGAGGTAGATCGTTACCTCGTGATCTATTTTAAATGTATAGAAAGTTTGATGGAGTTAAATGAAGGATTGAAACAATATGGTATTTAAGTGAAAAATACGATAAATTGAAATAGCTATCATTTCATGTGATGAAACTTGATCAAATTGTTTGATTAATGCTTAATAGTCAACATGAGAAAGTTTAAGTATGATTGTATTAGTGAGAAGTGGAATTTTATAAGAAACTGAATCGGAAATCGGATTTGTTCCGATTCCGTCGGGTTTTGTAAAAACCGTATTTTTAGATAGAAGAGATATATAGAATTTGGTTACGGGTTTTAGATCACACAAGAGAGTGAGAGGGAAGTAGAGGAATCGCCGGTGTGTTGCGTCGTCACCGGTAGTTCCTAAAACGATCGCCGGAAGTTCCGCCGGGAATTCGTCGGAGTTTCGCCTCGAGCTCACTTCGATTGCACACTAGGGTTCTAAAGATTTTTTTTGAGAGTTGGCTCAGAAATGTGAGTGAGAGGGTAGAAGGTAGGGTGGTATTTATAGGGTTAGGCTAGGGGTAGGGTATATGAAATGTTTTAATTTAAAAAATGTAAAAATGTATTAAAAAATCATTAAAATGGAGTAAATGGGGATTTTAAAGGTCTCTGAAACCGATCTAGGAATTTGAAGTGTATAGGGGGGGTTTAGAAGATGAAGAGATACAACATTAAAGAAGGGAACTTGGCCATCCGGGCCGAGTCAGGGCATGGGAAGGTGGGAGGCCGTCTAGTGTAGCCTCTGGTATATTTAATTTTTAAAGTGTAGTGGGAAAATCTGGAGTTATCTTGTGTGGACTGTTAGGCTTCCATAAAATTTAAAACAAAATAAATATTAAAAATAATGTGGGGCATGGGATTTGAACTCTGGTGGCTTGGTTCAACAATGCAAGGTAATACCAATGAGCTACAAGCTCCTTATAATTAAATTGCTAATTAATTACTTAAGTCTTGTGCTCAGGCAATAAATACCTCTTTATGGATTTTGAAAAAAAAAACAATTTAAAAATTTGTATGGAAAAAGTGTATAAGAAAATTAGGGTGGTTACAAATTCCCATTTAAATTCTATTTTTATTTCCTTATTTTCCTATTTTCTAAATCCTAGTCTTTTCTATATTTCATAAACCCTAACCTTACCCCAAAACCTAAACCTAACTAACCCAAGCCTTAGACCTACACCTCAGCCCGGCCCAACAAACCCCATTCCACATCCAAACCCCAGCCCTCCTTTCTTTCTTTCCCTCTCTTTCTTCTCTTTCCTTTCATCACCGACCACGACTTCTTCCTCCTCCTCCTCCTTCGCCCTCGCTTCCTCGTGACCCGGCCCCCCATGACGAATCTAACCCCAACGTTCAGCCCCGAGATTTCCTCGCCCACTCTCCCTCTTCTCTCAACAGCCTCTCCTTTCCTCATATCTCCCTCATTCTCCCCCTCTCCCTCTCACTCAAAATCTCTCTCTTGATCAATCTATAACTCTCTCTCTCTCTCGTTTTCTCCACTGCAACATCCTTCCCTGATCACCGCCGATCATCTCTCGGCGCCACCTCATCTCACCGGAGCCACCTCGCACCACCGCGACCTCTTACACCACCATAGCTACCCCCTCTCTCTACCGAGCACCACACCAAACAACCTACACCCTAATCGCCGCCACAGCCGACCATTACCCCGACTCACCTCGTTGCCAAAACCACCACCACCAGCTTCCTCTGCCTCGCCAGCACTGTCGACCACGACGAGCTCCTCCAAGCCGAACCCTACATCACCTCCACCCAACAACATCGAGACCTCCATCCTCCACCGACCAATGACATGCCATCATCGAGCTACCCACACCGCCTCTACCGTCGACGAGCCCTGAGCACCACCGACTTCTTCTCCTTCTTCCTTCCACGTTACTCCCCCTTCATCGCCAACTGCCCCGCGTGATTCATTACACCACCACCGTCTCCCCACAACACCACCTCTGATGTTGCCTGCCGGCAGTTTCCTCTCCTCCAAGCCCAGCTCTCAAACTCCTTCACTGCAGCCACCATCACCGCACAACTCCAACTCCGGACAGCAGCAGCCTCAGCTCCTTCTCCATCGACCCACCACTACCACCTCCCTTCACCTTTGACCGCCCCTGCCAACACCCTCGACGACTTCCGGCCATCACCTCCACCTGAGAACTTTCTCCTCCTCCTCCTCTTGACTCTATCTTTCCTCCAGCCTTGCACTTAGCTCACTGCCTTGCACTAATCTCCCGAACCCGAACCACTACACCCCTAAACCTCCTTCCTCCATCTCCGGCAACCACACCTCCTTCACGAGCCGGCATCATCAACAAGCCCCTAGTGCCGCCGCCGAGCTCCCAACACCTCCTTCTCATCCTCGACTCCAGCACCACAAACTCGAGCCCGAGCTGTCACCCATCGCCGCCTGCACTGTCTTAGTTCGTTGCCGTCGTCGTCTCCGCCCCACACCTTCTTTGCTATGTTGAGCCGCTGCCTCGTGTCACCACTGCACCATCTTCGAAGCCGAGCCTAAAGCCCCGCCGGCATTCCATCGAACCACCGTGCCGTCGCCGCCAACTTTCTCTTGCCGCCGCTGCCTCGTGCCAACGCCACGGTGTGCCCCCTGGACAACCGACGTCAAGCAAGTGAACTCCACTTGCTTTACATACTATGTTAATAAATACACACACACACAACTATACCGTAAAACACCGTCACATTTTTTAACAACAAACCGTGTTAATTTATCCGTATTGATTTTGTTGTAATCGAGTCTAACACCTCGCAATAATATCGTATGGAAATGGTGAGAATTAAATGGTGTTTTGATTAGTTGGATGAAAACGGTGTTTCGGTTGGTACATATATATATTTATCAAGAGTTCGATGCGATTGCCGGAGTCAAAACCCTATTAAAAATGCTTAAATCTTTTACCAATAGTTTTATTTACTGTTTACGAATATTGTGTAAAAATTGGACTCAAAACAACGTAGTTATCATCATGAAACGACATCCCCGATTGGTTATGTTAAATCTGGAAATCACCGTACATATCACGTTGTAAAATTAATACTAAATCAAATATAAATCGAATCGTGATGTTCTATGGCTCGTATCAAATCAGACTAGATAACCTAGAATCCTTTGCAAACTATTATTTGATATGACCTTGATACGATAATGAAAACTCGAGAGAATTACGGCTCTGGACTGCAGTCCTGTAACAACCGAGTTCATTTATACTAATTCCAGTTCCGTATTTATTATATCTGTGGTATTTTATTGATTTATCGTGTTTGAGTGCGAATGATATTTTACATTCTACATCGCATTCGACCCGACCCGTTTGCTTGAACTTGTTTGATTTATATTTATAGATTATCTTGACTTGTTACATAGACACGTGCATCTCATGATTACTGCATATTGGCATTTCATCTGACATCGCATATTTTACATATAACATTTTAGGTCACGGAAAAAAATTAAAATTGCATTTCATAGCCTGCTTGATACCCCTAACCCCGTGGTAGCATCCGCGCATCTGTTCTCGTCCCGTTCAGTGAAACGGACGTGTTTGGATGGCTACGCGCACGTACGTGCATCCGTTCTTGGGGGTATGCATTTTCGTAACCTGAACGTTCATTTTGAAATTTGGAAGTCGCATAAATTTTTCATATTTTATATCTGAATTTTTAGACCCGACCCGGGCGCATTTTGGAATATTTTTGTATCCCGCCTAAATTCAAATTTATTTAATATTTTATTTTAATTTACCTTTAAAATCTCGTTAACAAATAGATCCTTTTAAATTTTTTAAAATATAAAATCCTATCTTATTCTAACACCTAAATCCTTTTACAAATTTTAAATCTAAATCCTAATAAAAATTCTGATCTCTCTTCCTCTAGCTCTCTCTTTTTCCTCTGGGCCCCACCATCACGAGCCAATCAAATCTCTTCTTTCCTATTCACTGGGCCCCACTCGAATCTCTCTCTTCTTTTTCCTCTTCTCTTTCTCTCTCCCCTCGCGGCTAACTCTTTCTCTATCTCTCTTTCTCTCTCCCCCATATAAAAACAAGATTATCTCTCCTAACTGTTCACGTAGCCCTCTCTCACCTCTCGATCTTCTCTCTCTCTCAGAATCTCTCTCTCTCTCTCCTCTCGCTAATTTCTCTCTATCTTCCTATCATATATTTATCTTTCTTCTTCCTCTCTCTTTTCTTTTCAAAAACCCACGGAACCCAAATCCTACCACCGCTGCCTCCCCCTCGCTTACCCGTCGCCGACTCTCCTCTTGACCTCCACCATCACCTCAACCATCTCAGCCACCCTCTCCCTCCTTGACCACCTCCTTTTCCAAGAACCGACCCATCGCCTCACCACCTTTCCTCACCGACCTCGTCGCCGCCCATCACCGACGACCTCGTTGTCGTGTTCCCCTCCGTCTACTCACCCCCTCTCAACTCCCAAACACCACCACCACTATTCTAGCCTATCTCGAGCTCTTTCCCTGCACCCAAACTTAACCTCTGCACCCTCGCTGCACTATCGCCGCCGGAGCTCCGACGACCTCGTCGTTGTCTCCACAACCTTCTTCTCCCTCTCCCTTTCCTCTCCTTCTCTGCTAACGACCCCAGCCACCAAGAATCTCGCGCACACATACACCAGAACCCAAACCGAGCCCCTGCACACCTTTACACCGCCGGAGTGGATCGCCGCCGTCGATCTCGTCGTCGCCCCTCATTCCTTGTCTACGGTACAACCCAGTGAGCTTTGCACTCATTCTTCCTTCCCTTCTTTCTTCTTTCTTTCTTTCTTTTCTTTTCCCTCTTGTTGTTTTGAAGAAAAGTTCTCAGACTTTTGTAGTTCGCCGGAAGCCGGCCGTGCCGTTGACGATCCCGACGAGCCAGCGAACGTGCCTTGCTCGTGTGATCACCTCTGTGCGTTGTTTGGATCCGTTCCGTGTACCGTGCGCGCGTCGTGACTTTTGCCGCCGATGTGAGACATTCCGTACACCCGTTTCTTGTTCCGTCTAGACAAGTAAAACTTGCTACATGCTATTTAAATTATTTTTATACCTATTTAAATACATATTAAACCTGTTGTTTAAATCTAGTGCCCCATATTTCATTGTAACATTTCGATGTTCAGTTTATATCATTTTAGATCTAGAACTTGAAAAACATATCTTGTTGCATATTAGAATACAATACACTGTGCACATATCCATATTTGAATCACATAGTGCTTATTTGTACATCCCATAGTACCATTTTATAGTTTATAACCTTTCGGACACCCGTTTGTATCTATCTCGCCTAATATATATATATATATATATAATAATAATAATAATAATAATAATAATAATAATAATAATAATAATAATAATTGCATCCTTAGATCATATTAGTGCATGATAATGTGATATTAATATTCCATGTTTAATAAAGGGCATCCTAATCAATATTGGAACTAAAATCTTAACCCTAATCGATAACCGCGCATCCATATGTTTTAATCTATACCTATTTTGCATACTACATCACATTATTTCATTTTTATTGTACATTGGTATCCCATACCCATGTTTATTATAGTTTGATTATGAGCACCCACGTGACATTTGTGCACCCCCTGACATGACTTGATACACTACTACTTGATACGACTTGATACCGTGCACTTCTTGACATGATTGGATTTATATACACTACCTGACTTGACTTGATGTACCACAGCTTGACCTGTTACCTGATCTTGTTACTAATGCCAACAACCTTGACATGTTGTCCCTACGGACATTTCCTGTTGTCTATCCAGACAAACCTGTACCTACTTGATCCTGTGTTGGCATTAGCTCCAGTTTTATTAATACCTGACTTGAACACATAACTTGGGGGTATGGGGAAATCAATGATGAAACCTGACTTGTAACTCGACAGTTCGATACCTTTACTGATCAGTCTTACGGGCTAGACCGGCCTCGGGATGCTGCCGCCGACATCACTCATCGTTACATACTACCCTTTTACTGCCTAGCGGCACGTCTCGGATTCAGCCCGAGAATCTTCACCGTGGTCCCAGGCACGCACGGGATACTATTGAGTTACATCGATGATTCATCAAATTGATTTCAAAGACTTGAGAGTAGATAACCCAGTAGACTAGTTTAGATACTCACTGCACATCACCTGTGCCTTACCCTTCACTGTCACTACTTATATTACTGTTATACCTGTTTTACCGTTTATACTCATACCTGCATGCCTTGCTACACCTGTTTATATTATTGCTTGATGTTATGACGCACTGACGTCTGGGTTTTGCATGACCCAGATTCTTTACCTTTGCCGCGGGCCGAGCAGGAGTATTTCAGTCAGTAGGCTGAGCAGTGAGGACTTGGTAGTTAGTTTATTTTTTTTCTTTCGGTATTTTCATTCCTGACGTGAGCCCACATTATGGGACGTACATTCCAGTTTATTCTTGTATTGGATCTTTTGCTTCCGCATTATTTTATTCTTGACTCGTTTATTTCTGGCTTCTGGATATGTGTTAGATAGTTTATTATTGTTCTTGATATCTCTACAGCCGTAATATGACTGTGGAAGAATATTTCCTATCCACAGGTAGCATGGTTGGCTATGTCACGTGCCTATCTTAGCGTACTCTGGGAAGCGGGGCGTGACAAGTCCAGAGTAGTATTTTCTGATGACACCTGATTTTAAATGCCTGTACAGCCTTTTATAAATCTGAAAATACGGGGAGCCCTATATCGTTGCGTAGATAATCAAGTTAGCTAACTGAAAGGGTTGGTTTCATTTAATTTCAATACCGTTTGCTATTTTAAAAATATTTTTGATGGTTGACATGTTTTGCAGTTTTCTGCAATGATAGTTTTTACATATTGATATTAAACTGAATTTATCTCCTTGCATACAGTGGCTATTATTGATCCATCTGTTGCGTTGGAAACCCAACTGATAGAGCTAGATTTTATTCAACTGTAGCGATTCTTGGTTATGAACATAATATATAAAAAACGACGCTTAAAGTTGTACTTCCAGTTCTGAAATTGGATTTTCAGCAGTGAACATCTATTATAAATGATCATATATCCCTAACTAGTATCCCGGTTGAGTTGAAACCAATTTTAATGCTTAGATAATCAAAATACTTTATATACCTTTTATATTGTTTTGCTCAATTCCGCACGTGTGATTTATAGTGAATTTTGCAAGTCATATGACGCTGGCTGTCCATAATTTAGCAAATATTTATTTAACACATTTCTACCACATCTTGTGATTGCTTTACACCCTTTGCTTGATAATCGTTTACAGTGAAACCCCAGTGAATTATTGCATTTTCGATTGATAAGTGTTAGCGAATGGGTTGTGAAAAGTACGATAATGAACCAGTGATTGAAAGTATACTGATAAACGAAAGTATGACTGCATAGTGAAAATGATACGTACTTGTTCACAACCTATCTAATACCTGAACACATAGTATAACCTGGGAAAATCAATATGGAATCAAACTCGTATTTATCGAGGTACGGTGATTTAGATGATGATCATTCGATTTTAGTGATATGTACTGATTAGGTCGTGGGCCTAGTGGCACGGCTGCAGGGTTGTCCTGGGCAACAGCGGACTGTAGTCTCGGACATATACGGGACTCTTGTTAAACACGAGTATCTTTTTCCACCGATTGATTTCAATTGAGTTAATGACTGATAGGTAGTGACATACATATTGCCTTGATTGCCGACATGATGCAAATACTATATTGTTCTCATAGGCTTGATATTCCATATTCTTACGATACTAGTTTATGTTGTTCATTTTATGCTTAATATTATTATTGCACAAATTATATACTGCTATATTGTGTCGCTATGACGATCTGAGTATGCATGCTTAGAACGGAAAGTGTTCATTTCATACTTAGCCCAGATCAGGACCTACCATCTTCGAGGATATTGCGGAGATATAGATCAACGATGTCAGAGCTATCTTTTCTTTATCACTATCTGGTTAATTATTTCTTTTGCTTGTATCCGTTGCACTCTGATTCGTTTCAATGCGATGGATTTAGTGATTATGATTCTCATTACTTATGATGTGTTTACTGCTTACCATGTACTGCTAGAAACCGAAGTGTGTCTACTGCAGAATTATTTCTTGACCGTAGGAGCATGACTGGCCTAGTCACCATCGTATTCCGTATTTTGGGAAGCGGGATGTGACAAAATCCAACCAAGAATAGTGAGGATTTTTTTCAGTTGTTATTTTTTTTCTTTGTATTATAATAGTAGAGGTCTGTTAAGATTATGACTTGCTATTGAGTATGATCTAGGATTTGATTGTACTAGGGAAAAGCTAGATTTGGTATCACAATTGAATTTTATTTTTTAATTCATGTTGTTGCTATTTTTCATCTTTGCATTATAACAGTAGAGATACTATTAAGATTATGATTTACTGTTGAGTGTAATTCAGGGATGGATTGTATGTGTTAAGATTATGATTTACTGTTGAGTGTAATTCAGGGATGGATTGTATGTGTTAGATGAACAATAACAACAACAAAAAAGAATTTCACTGTTTTTCATTTTTTTTATCTTTCCTTTTTGAATTATTAATAATTATGATTTATGGTTGAGATGTAATTACTATATTTCATTTCTTAAATTCAACTCATTTTTTTAAAATTTTTTTATCTTTTCTTTTTGCATTATAATAGTAGAGATTCTCTTAGAATTTGTTGTTGGGATATGATCTGGATTTTATATTTTATATTTAACCAAGTATAATAAGAATTTTTCTATTTTTTGTTGTTATTTTTTCTCCTTACATTATAATAGTAGAGATAATGTTAAGATTAAAATTTGCTGTAGAGTTTCATCAAGGATTTGATTATATGAGAGGGGAGCTAGATTTAGTGCGACGACTGGATTTTATTTTTTTAAATTCATCCAAGAGCTTGCGATGTCAACTTGTCAAGTGTTTTCGAGAGAAAAAAGAGACTTCTATATGATATTTATTGATTTAGAGAAAGCGTACGACAAGATACCCAGAGAGGTATTATGGGGGACAATGATGAAGACGAGGTCCCCGACAAGTACATTGACATATTCAAAGATGCGTACGACAAGATACCCAGAGAGGTATTATGGGGGACAATGATGAAGACGGGGTCCCCGACAAGTACATTGACATATTCAAAGATATGTACGATAGAGTAGTGGCAAATGCCAGAACTTACGGCGGCATAACGAGTGATTTTCCGACTATAGTTGGCTTACATCAAGGGTCTGCATTAAGTCCATTCCTATTTGCCATCGTGATGGATGAGCTTATTAGAATTATCCAAAATAAGGAATCTTGGTGTATGCTATTCGCTGATGATATTGTTCTAGTAAATGAGATGAAAGTAGAGATTAATACCAAATTGGAGTTATGGAGGCAAACGTTGGAATCTCGGAGGTTCAGATTGAGCAGATCCAAAACAGCATATATGCATTGCAAATTTAGCAAATAGAGAAGTCGAGACCACATTGGTATAATACTGGAAGGATAAGAGATATCACCGAGCGTTCAGTTTAGATATTTAAGTTCCATCATCCAAAAGGATGGAGAGATCGATAACGATATTAATCAAAGGATCCAAACTGGTTGGTTGAAATGGAGGAGTGTAAAAAAGATTTTGTGCGATCGTAACTTTCCGTTAAGGTTGAAAGGAAAGTTTTATCGGATCGCTATTCGGCCTGCCTTATTATATGATATATAATGTTGTGCTCCTAAGAAACATCATGCACAAAAGATACACGTAGCAGATATGCGCATTTTTGTTGGATGTGTGGTAACACTAGAAAAAATAAGGTACGAAATGAGTATATTCGTGCAAAATTTGATGCAGTATCGGTGGAGAAGCAAATGCGGGAAAATCGGTTAAGATGGTTTGGTCATGTGCAACACAGACCTATGAAAGCACCGGTTCGACGAATGGATACTATCGATATATGCAATGTTAAAAGGACGAAAGTGGGACCGAAGAAAACATGGATGCAGGTGATATGAAAAGATATGGTTGCCAAAGGACTCGATGAAAGTATATTGTTCGATAGAAGTGAGTGGAGGCGGAGGATTCATGTGCTGGACCCGGCATGATTCTCATGTTGGTTCATGCAGCTTTCCCCATATGTTTGGGATAAAAGGTTTAGTTGTTGTTGTTGTATCCAACAGTGACAAATAGGGATTATGATTAAGCTATCATAAAAATCATATTGATTTTTTTTTTTGTTTTTTGGGAATTACTTCATACATACGACTATACGAGTGAAGTAGGGTAATCTAAATATGGTTAGAGTATAAGAACAAATCATATTCTTTTCTTATAATAATTAAAGTTGGGAAATGAGGAGAACTACACTAACAGCAAAAAAAAAATCTCAGTTTTTTCCATTTTATTTTTAAAATTCAATAGAGGATTTCAATATTTTGTTGTTGTTATTTTTCTTCTTTGCATTATAATAGTAGAGGTTCTGTAAAAATCAGGATTTGTAGTTGATGTGATTACTGAACCTTATTTTTAAAATACAACTATGGTAAGGATTTCCCTCATTTTTTTGTTATTATTTTTTATCTTTGCATTATAAGAGTATAAATATTAAGATAGGGATTTTCTCATAAGTGTGATCCATGATTTAATTGTATGAAGAGGAAGCTGGATTTGGTGTCACAACTGGATTTTATTTTTTAGATTCATCAAAGAGCAGTGAAAATTTTACTTATTTTTTTGTTGTTATTTTTCGTTTATAAAGATAGAGATAGTGTGAAGGTTAAGATTATGTTGAGTGTGATCTAGGATTTTTTGTATGAAAGGATGCCCATAACAAAATTTGAAATTTTTCTATATGCATGCATACTAATCTCCTGATAGGAATTCTTGACATTTTTGAAAAAGAATAATATTAAATGAAAAGAAAGCAGAGAACAAATAGGATTTATCAATCTACACCAATTTTTCACATGGTCTATGTTCAAACCATCAAAAGTTACCAATAGTACTATAGAAATCTTGGCTTTAGAATACAAATATATTTTTAAAGCAAATCTTCTTCATTTACCCTCCATGCTTCCTTTATTTCTCCAATGCTGATTCACAAATCGTATTTGAAGCCTATACTTTTTCTTTAGCGGAAGGAGTTCATCATGGCTTTTATAATATCTCGAGTTCACCATGTGAAAAGAACATATTTTAATACTTACTTTCCGCTAATCCAGGAAAGATTTAAAAATTCAACACTTTTTTAAAGAAATCGGAATATCAATGCAATAACTTAATTTAAAGAACAAATCACCAAAAAATTATAACAATTGAAAAATATGTTCCAGGGATCGATCAAAATAAAGACGGTGACGAAGAGAACCAGCAATCACATTTGAACAATAGAAAATATTACTCCAGTATCAACACAATTTGAAATCATGATTTCTTCATATATAAAAATATTTTTAGATTTTCAACTGTGGCTGTGAATCTATTTATACTACTCCATGATTGTTTTAGTTTGTATATAGTATAACTATAAAATCAACTGATATAAACAAACAATAAATTAGGGATTATTTGGATAGAGGATTTTGGTATTATATTTGTGAATCTTTATTAGTTTTAATTATATTGTCTTCGAAATTTATTCTCTTTTATTTTTTTGAAAAAATCCTGCCCATAAACTAAACAAATATTTTAAAAGTAAATAAATCAATGAATTTGTTGTTATGTTTTGTGATTTACACCAAACAATCTTTATTAATTTTGATTATTCTTTCTAATTTAATTGTTTGGATCGGGGAATTTGTTATGATGTATATGGTTTAAATTATCACAAACTTAATTTGTTATAATTGTTTTGGAATTTAATCTCTCTTTTCTTTTTATTTTTAATGATAAAGTGAAATTTTAGTTGTGAACTAAGCTTCAATGAATTTGTTATAATGTTTGTCATTTCAATCATCACAATCTTTATTGAATTTTTTTTCAAATTTTTTATATCTCCTTATCTTTTTAAAAAAAATTACTTAACAAAATCTTAGGCTTAGAGATTGTTTGGATGGGGAATTTGGTTTGATGTTTGTGATTTAACTTATCACAATCTTAATTAGTTTCGATTACTCTGGAATTTAATCTCTCTTTTCATATATTTTTTTATAGCGAAGTTAAATTTTTGTATAAACTAAGCCATACCGCCAATGAATTCATGTTTGTGATTTCAATCATCACAATCTTTATTAGTTTCGATTTTTCTTTCAAATTTGTTGCATCTCCTTATTTTTAAAAAACTTATTTAACAAATCTTTATACAAATATTTTTTCTCTATTTGCATAATAATAGTAAAGATACTGTTAAGATTAAGATTTGTTGTTGATTGTGATCCATGATTTGATTTCATGAGGAGCCAGCTGGATTTGGTATGACAAAAAACAAAAAAAAACACCAATTTGCTTTAAGGAGTATATAGATGTATGAATATAATTTTTACTATATTCGTTTTACATTCGTATCTGAATGTTTTTAAATACGGATAATGGTTTACATTATCAAACCATTATCCGCCGCATCCGCTAACAACTATCAGATGTGGATATGGTTACATTTATATCCGATTTGTATCTGATCTTTTTCATTCCTATTGATTAATTTCTTTCTAAAACTTTTTTTTTAAATGATAGTTTATTTGTATGGAAAGTAAAAAAATATATATGTCGATTATGTTTGGTTTGCTCGAGGAATGAGAATTGTCGGTTATAGATTATGGATAGAAAATTTTGATTAGCAAAAGCTTTTAACTAAATTGTAGATATAGGATGGGTAACTAGTGAAGGTAAGCCGGTAATGGGTCTGGGTTAAGGTAGCTATGGATCTAGAATATTTTATTCGATGGGTCTTGGTCGGGTCACGGTCTAGACCCGACACATTGACATGCCTAAGTGAAGGGGGATATCGGGTTTTATCTCCTTACTAAACCAACCCATTAAGTGTAATATTATAGCTGAGACCTTTGAGCAATGCGCAACACGAGAAGTGAAGGAGGAAACGGGTCTGGACATTGAAAAGATCCAGGCCCTGACCATCATCAACAGTGTGCAATTGGATGCTCCGAAACCCTCTCACTTTGTCACTATCATCATCCGGGCTGCGCTGTCGGACCTTGATCAGACGCCCGTTAATGTTGAACCCCGATAAGTGTGACGGGTGGGCTTGGTATGAGTGGGATCGTCTACCCGACCCGCTATTTCTGCCGTTGGAAAAGTTGGCCAGGAGTGGATTCAATCCTTTCTTGCACCCATCACAGTTGGTGAACAATGTATGAAGTTTGGTTTGTGTTTTGTATTGGTGTGTCATGCAAAATGGAAATTTGATGGGCGTTTTATTTTGCATGTTGAATGTTATGAGAAAACAGATAATTACAGTTTACGAATGCTTGGCAATTTTCTCAAAGAAAAGGGCTAAAATAATATTATTATAGACTAATATGAAGAAAATGTATGTGTGGTTGGGCACAATTGGTGCGGGCGGGCGGCCAGGTGGGTGCCACAAATATTGTATTCCTCTCTGATGGATAAAACCTCTCATTTTTATTTGAAATTCAGGAAATTTCCCTAACATGAAAAACATGCAATTTGGCCTAAAAATATTTAACAATGTTAGTTTTCTTATCTACATTTTCAAAAATGCCCTTTAACCTTTCTTTCTCACATTTCTTCCTTTGAATTTTTTTATTCCAAATTCTTTCTTCCTTAAAATGTATCTGTTTCTAGGGCCGTCAAACGGGTCGGGTCGGGTCGTAAACGGACAGGGTCAAACATGACCCGTCTAAATACGGGTTCGGGTGTACCCAAACCGAGTAATATCGGATCGACCCGACTTTACCCGTTTATTAATTGGGTCGGGTTGAATTATATGAACCAACATCAAACTAGATATAAGGATCTTTTGTTAGAGTTTTCTTATATGATAATTTTGAAAGTGAATATAGCTTGTTTAAAAAAATTTAGTGCGAAAATTGTTAAAAATTAAAAAACCCACTTCACAAAATCTCGCAATAATTAATTTATTCACAAACACATTAACACTAAAAGAAAGTAACCTAAAACAGACTAAAAATAAGTTGTGAAAATGTTTATATATCCTCATCATTCTAAATGCCCTTATAATAGGAGAGAAAATAAGACAAATATCATGTACTTTAACGGTTCCCTTGACCCGAATCGGCCTGTTTGTTAAACGGGTCAACTTGATCCGACCCGTTTAAAAAATAAACATGTTTGGGTCGGACTCGGGTCGCTGTTTTGAGCTCGGGTAATCGGATTCGGATATTTTTGACAGGCCTATATGTTTTCTGTGTAAAAGCATTTGGATTATTTTATAATTATATCGTTAGGCCTAAACATAACTAGATTGATTTTATTCTGCTTTTGTCATGCTTGATTCATGCCATCAACTTCTTTCTAAGATATCAAAGGATACAGAGATTTTTTTATTTTTGATTTAAAAACATCTATGTTCTATTAGTTTAATTTGCCATTAATTAATTTCTTACAAGATGTGAGAAAATTCCACAAGTTATGTGTTTTCTTTAATACTTCTGTCACGCCCCGCTTTCCTGTATACGCTTCCTGTATACGGAGAATGGATCGTGGCGAGGCACGCGGCACATTTACTCAGAAGTAAACGTATTAAGCGTAAATAAACAATATATAAATAAAAGAACAAGAATAACAAGAGATGTAATATAAACAACAACTTTTATTAACATTCATTCTTTACATTATAACTGGTTTGAAAAGGAAAGTATAAGAATGTAAGCAATTCCTAAACAGTGGCATATGAACTGAAAAGTAAGTAAGTAAAATAAGCCAGTAGTCGTGCTGCTCGGGTATCTGCTCCAAGTACTCCTCGCTGGGCTTAATCTCCTGATAGTCGGGTCCTCCTGACGAACATTTCAAAGAAAGAAGAGACATGAATGCCGTCAGCGAATTAGCGCTCGATAAGTCCTAAGAGAAAGAATATAATAGACAAGTAAAGATAATAGAACTGGTAATTGGTACAGGTATATATTTTTTACACCAACGTAGTTGTTTGTTACTTGGTACAGAATGTATCAGTGTATACGAGAAGAGTCCAACTATCCCGTGGATTATGAAAACAGAAAAGTATAAGGCCCCGTCAAAACCCACAGGACAACGGCAATGGATATTAATCCAGTGTCTTTTAGTGTCCATCATCGTACCACCTTTAATATATTCCGTATCAATCTACCCCGTTAAACCCCTTAATGTTTTGTATTGAATTATAGTTATCAGACTTGTCGAGACCATAGATACAACTTGTTCATTTAATCAGTTTCAGGATGTAAACAAGTAGTTAAGTAATCAAGTTAAGATATAGTCATGGTTCGGTCAAGTTAAATTATGTTTGCATGTTGATATTGTTCTGGTATTCAGGTTCAGCTTCAAGTATATATGCTATAGTTTGAATTCATGTTGAATTTGATTCATATTTGGAGTAGATTCTGGTTGGATTCAGATTGAGTTAGACTCAGATTGATTTGGACGCAGACTTGAGTCAGATACTTTAAACAGATTTGGATCCTGAATTAAATTCGGGAGTTATCGGTAACTGCTGTAAATGGACGACATGATTTGTGTTTTTTTCCAAGACAATCACTATTGATAATACCATTAAGTTTTTCTACCTTAAATATGTAATCATTCACTTTCTCCGGCTTTCTGAGACTCAAGAGAATTGATCCCGCTTAAACCTATATTTACTAATTTCCTTAAATGTAATTTTATGTAACTCGAGTGGGTTTTATGAAAAATGTTTTATATACTTTCAAAATAAATCTCGAGTATTTATTTATATTATTTAAGATTTTCATGAAGATGAGTTTTAAAGAGTAGGGTATATTAGTGAATATTTACATAGTTTGAATAGTTCAAGATATTTTAGTGTAAGACTTATCTTGTATTGATACTTGATGGTGTTTCAGTGAAACTTGTTATTCTTTTTAGTTTTAGAAAAACATGGAATTTTATTATAACTTGAAAATATGTAGTTTGATAATATTTATATAATTATTAAAAATTAATTTTTATTATTAAATAATAAATCTCGTTTTTCTTAAAAATCGTATCAAAATTCTTTCGAGACCGAATACTCCGAAAGGAGGTCTGCATCTCGCTCTACTAGCCTGAGAATATGCGATAATCCACACCATCTAATAGCGGATTCCTTAAAATGGGTTGTAGAGATATAATTGCAAAAATTTTGAAATACAATTCTAAAAAAAACTAGGTTTTTATAGTTCATGATATTTTAATGAAAAGTTGTAATCGCCACAAAAATATGTTTTAAAAAGTATCGTGCTATATAAACATGTGTGTATGTGAGTGATAGGTCATTATCCCGTGAAGTTTTTTAAAGGTAACAGTAAGCAAAACAATTAAATACGGTCGAAATAAAGTTCATGGTATTTAAGTGTAAAACTCAATTTAAAATTATTTAGTATGATGATTTAGGATGAAAGTTGTTTCTAATTATTAGTTTCATGATAACCATTAAGAGGTAGAATATGAACGAGTAATGCATAAAAAGATGTATTTTCAAGGATTTTAGAATCAAATGTCGATATAACTTCACTTACCGATATATTTTGGAAAAAAAACCATTTTAAGAAGAAAGAGTAGAATGGGGATGAACTTACTAGTTAGAAGTGTGAAGATGAGGTAGACGAAGATTGTGTAGTCGCCGTGGTATCGCGGAGTTGCCGGAACTTGCTCAATATCTCGCCGAAAGTCGACTTCTTGCTAATTCTACTTCTACTCCACTTGTACTTGAGAAAATTTGATAATTTTGATTAGGGATTTCAGAATGAGGAGGGGATAGGGTATGAGGCTGTATTTATAGTATGGAATTAGGGTTTTGGAATTGAAGAATGGATTAAAATGCATTTAAATTGGATTTAAAAATGAAATTGAATTCTGTTTAGTTTCAGAGAAATTAAACAGTGCAGGGATAATGGGGTAGGGGAAACGACAAGTGTGCAAAGCACGGGGATGTTTTACCAATGGAAGCCTGTCGTCGCCGGCCTGACGGGCAATCTCGCCGGCCATTCTTTGGAGTTGGGAGGTTGGATGCTTGCCACGTGATCCTCTCTGTCTACACAATATTTTACACATGTTTGTTTTTCCTGAATTTTTATTTTTGTGTGCCGTGCATGTGTAAACTTTTGGGTTTCCAAAAAGTTTAAAAGAAAAATAATATATGGCTGATGATATTCGAACACAAAGGTCATGTCACAACAGTGTAAGGCTTTACCAATGAGCTATAAATACTTTCTTGCTATTTTTAAATAAGAATAACTTTTAAATTTTGTTCAGGGTTGCAAACTCTTTTCTGTATTTTAAGAAGAAAAATTTTGTACAGAAAATTCAAGGTCGTTACAACTTCTTACTATTATATTGCTGCTAAAATTTCTAGTTATAACAACAAGGGTATTATGGATACCAAAGTTTTGTACATGCGGTGGAATGTATCTTTTAAAATCATCATACTAAATTTTGAGGATTTTTTTAAAAGAATGTAGAGAAGATAATAAATATTTTAAGACGGTTTTACAAAATTTTCAATGACCTGAAAAGTCAGTTATTCGTGTTTAAAACATATGCTATATTATCATGGATTTTTAAATAATTTTACCATGAATGCAAGATGCGATAAGATAACATCTAAAAAACCGACATGAAATATTAAATTAGATAATAAATATATGTGATTTATTTAATTTGGTAAACTAATTATCTATTGTTTAATTCGGTTTAAGCAAGGTTCAAATATCCAATATTTGGTTTAGATATTGCAAACAGATCTAGATAATTATAAACAGATCTAATCTTTTTATTTTTACTCAAAGTGAGATCAATTCAGAAGAAAACAAGAAATTGGAATAGGAGATGGATAAGTACACACTCAGCTTATGTGAGTTGAAAGATTTTCACTATGATCCTTTGTTATTCCATCAAAAGACTTTGTATTCCTTATCCTAATAAGGATGTTTCCGCTGATAGTAAATTTTAAATTTTTTTTTGAATTAGTGAATATAATTCCATAAGAAATAAAACGTTAGTTATCAATTTACTCCAATATCTCATTAATATGGATTAACTTCCTCAATAAAGATTAATTGCATAATCAAAAACCCATTACTTTCCTTTTCTCATTAATTGATGTTCTTGAAATCACAATATCTACAACATGTATATGTAACCATCCAGGTTCATTTCTTTTATGCCTTAAAAGACAACACGATTAATGTGCATGCATCATACTTGTAACGGCTCTGTTTTAATGTACATAAAATTTGTTTAAAAGTTAATGTTTAAATTGAGTATTTGCAATTCTGTGTATGCTATAAATATTTAATTTGATTTTAAATAGTAAGAAATCACTTATAGCTTATTGGTAAAGTCTTGCACTGTTGTGACATAACCCTTATGTTCAAATCCCCTTAGCTATATATTATTTTTTAATTAATTTTTTTAAAAAATTTTTGGAAGCTTAAAAGTTTATACGTGCAAAATACGTAAAAATGAAAAACCACTTAAATCTAACATGTGCACTGAGGTATATGATACGACCATGACACGTGGCATAAATCTAGACCCAAACCACCCTTAATGGACCGGCGAGATCAATCTATGGGACCGGCACCGCCAGGTAAATCCGTCGGGAAAGCCCCCAAATTTTTTTCCCAGCATCCTTTGGCCTACCCCACTACCCCCATACCGTTTGATTTCTCTGCAATTATCCAGAGAATAATAAATTCCCTCTTTAATCCATTTTAATTAAATCCCCGCTTTAATCCATTTTAATGCATATTTTTAATTTATTCTTCAATTCTCAAAATCCTAGTTTCTCCTATAAATACAAACATCACAACCCAACCTCCTCATTCAGAAATACATTGTTAAAACTCTCTAAATTTTCTAAGTCCAAAAGTTGTATAAGTGGAGTTAGCTCAAGGTCGAGTTCCGGCGACGTTTCGGGACAAATCCGGCGACGACGCGACTCCATGATGATTGCCAACCCTTCCTATCTCTCCCCTCTCCTTCAATCAGTAAGCCTATCACGACCCGAAATAGCACGTGACTGGTTCTTGAATCATATGAAATCAATAGGACCTCATATAATTCAAGTAAGCCAAAAACGCAGAAATCTAAAACCATTTTAAATAATAATTGAAGGAAAAGTAGTTTTAAAGAAGTAAAGAAAATATGTTTTAAAAATAAGGTTTTTAGATAAGTAAGTCGAATATGCATTTTTAAAATCTTGAGTCTTTTCTGAAAATTTCGGCAGAGTTTCCTTTATAAATACTGGCCCCCAAATGGGGTATAACAAGAATAATATATGCATAATGATAAAAGGCATCCCCAAACGGGAGCTAGCTCTTCGTCAATCGACGGTCACAACCACGCAACCAATATAATATACAACGCCGACGGGCGAGGGTCAAAACTCAAAAGAAATCTCAAATCAACAAGAAAACCATAATACTACAACGCGCGACTCCAGGGTCGAAATAATAATACACAACAGGTTTCTAAGTCTGAAATAAATATACAAGTCTGGTTGATGGAATTATTAGATACAACTGATTAAAATAAATACAAGGGTGGTCACGATGCGAGTGAACTCACTTACCAAAGCAATCATCCAGAAATGAAGCAGTGTGCCAGAAAAGCCGCAATAAAACCTGTACGGCAAAACTTGCAAGAAATGTGGCACAACAGGGGTGGGTTGCCAACTCGTGAATAGAAAACATCACAGAGCATAAATCGTATGTATGACTCATCCTAGGTCAAACGATCAGTAATAATATATATTCTCAACATGATAAAGTCTGAAATATGATAAGGTGGCAAAGGTAAACATCTATACATTAGTGTAATACCAAGTGCTCGTGTCAGTGCCTCAGCTAGCAACGTATCATAAATATGGGGTATCATCAATGTAATCATGTCTGTATGTATGTGGATCTCGTCCACGTGTCACCCAACAACACAAAACATCATGCAGATAAATATCATAAAGCATATGCATGGAAGTATGAGGATGTAAATCAACGTGTGTCCCTCGCGACACGTCAAAATCATGGAACCTGAGTGTCCAGCATTGACACTCGAAAACATCATGAAACCCGTGCCCAGTATCGGCACGTAAATTCTCATATATCGGGCTCCGTCAGTCCAGATCGGCCCACGGGCTCCGTCAGTTCGGATCGGCCCACGGGCTCCGTCAGTCCAGATCCGGATCGGCCCATATCATCTCTTAACTCTGGTCGGTATCCTCCGGATATCCGCCG
This sequence comes from Agapanthus africanus, assembly GCA_030015575.1. NCBI lineage: Eukaryota > Viridiplantae > Streptophyta > Magnoliopsida > Asparagales > Amaryllidaceae > Agapanthus > Agapanthus africanus. Next base: position 18,278,378 of record JASDDO010000014.1, read on the forward strand.
AGCTCAAATACAATCACCGGTAGGTAGTGGTCCCTCTTCCAGGCTCATCGCCTACTGCACGATATATCCGTTCTCATCCCGGGATACCATACCGGGTCTATCATGTACCCGCAATCGGTCTCATCCAGCTCCTCGAATCGGGTTTCATATGTCACACGTCTCAGAACCGAGAAAACGCATGGTGGACACACTGAAATATCATATCAAGAGAAACCGAGTTTTTAAACAATGCATACTTTCTTTTAAAATGACCACGGTTCTCAAATCCAGAAATCTCATGAAAACGGCATATCTCAATGCGTAAATCATAAAGCATGATGTATGCGACATGTGATAGAAATATAAGCATATCCGTATATCATGCAACATAAAACAGTAATATGCACACATCGAGGGGAAAACCGCTCTTTTAAATGAATCCAGTTTAAAAATATATCTTGCGGTTCCCAAATCTCCAAAATAAAACCAGAATCATCTATGTATGTGCAAATACGTATTTATGCAAGTATGGGTGTACAATTAGTCATATCCTGATGCAACAATTCTACTGTGTAGTGACATGGCAATTATCGATGATGAAGTGTGTGAGCCGACAAGTAGGTGTACATGGAACATACACATCATCGATAATGGTGCTGGTGTCCTGACAACATGGGTTTAATATAACAATAAACACATTTAAACATGCGATGCAATGCGAATAGCAAGAATATGCGGAAAATGAATAATGACACAACAGTGAAGAATCTATATCAGTATATATATGCCATATAGTTTTGCCATTTGAAATAATACGAATCGTGGTGTTTAGAAAAATAAGAGCTGCGGTGTTTTTAAGAAAAGATGCGTCTTTTGAAAATATCCGTAGAATCCTTTAGCCTGTCTTTAAAATACTCACGATTCGTTAATTTTGAAATAGGTATAACTCAGGTCTAGTCTAACATCTACTAAGTGCTACAGAACCAAACGAACAGTCTAACCGAATGGGTAAGGGAAACCACCTAAATCTGATTCGATATATATATATATATATATATATATATATATATATATATATATATATATATATATATATATATATATATATATATAATAGTCGGTGATCCCGCCTCAATAGTATCACATATGATACAATATACAATATGCCATTCTCGAGTCAAGAGTGCGGGTCTATCATCAATACATAACTCGTACGTAAATCCGTCGTACGGCATCCCAAATCAGGGTACGGGTCAAATATCATATTCATCTCATCATTTATCTGGTATCCTTATCACCATCTCTCATGAACTGGGTACTGACCTAAGTCTAGTACAAACTGATACCATATATATATATATGCATGTGTGAAACACACGCCTAAAGGCCCGCTATAACTCATGTCGTATCTTATAATACGAACCACATCATATCACCGATCTCATGGCACCATGCCCAAACTCATCGACTTATCTCCAAATATCATCCACTATCCTCATCATCCAACTGTAGGTATACGTATATATATATATACATCGTCCCATACCTATGTGTGTGTATATATATACGTATCCTCATATACGCACAAGTATAACAAAGTAAGCACGTGTGTGCGTGTGGGTGTAAACCTATTCTAGGGTTCACGACTAAGAAGCTATACTAGTTCATTTCTAATAACCCTAATCTAACCATAGAACACCTAATCACATCTTGAATATCCATGTCACACACAAAAGATATTATATATATATATATATAGTATATATATAGCATACTATACATCGAACTGCGAGGGTGCTATATGTCATCCACCCGATATCCCCCGTAGATATAATCTACTCACTTTGCTCTTCGCTTTCCGTTGCCGACGTCGCCACGTGCTTGCTTGTCGTCTCGAAGTCTTCGTGGGGTACCTACATAATCATAACGTATCGCAAATGCGTATTAAAATCACGTCGGAAAACCAAAACGACACTCTAAAGGCCTATAGGTTAGAACCTATGGACTACGCTTTCAAAACTACTATATAACACCCGATTTCGACGTACAAACGTCAAGTGATCGAACACCACACAAATTATAAAAATCCAGAATATAAAATACGCAAAATGAAACCCCGAATCAAAACAGCAACTCTTGAAAATGGTCCCAGATTTTACCCTAAGTCAAATTAGTCAATTTTGCATATGCCAAGGGTCTAGTTTACAGGAGATGAAGTTACAGACAAAGCACAAACCACAATGCTCAAGATCTGGCCGCAAATTGCGGCCAGAAAGGTTTTATTTGCGGCCCAGAAGTGGACTCGGGGGCTGGGGTCTTTAGGGTATGTTCTAAATCACCTGCACATCTCTTTGTGTTTGCTAAAAAAAATTTCAGGTCACCCGGGTGTTAGCAGATTTCAATATACACACACAGAATCTACAATTCTTCCGATATCGATTTTCTAAATCCGTATTCCGGGGTTCTAGTCTCTGGTTTAGGTCTGAATTCTAGCATTAGGGGGTTTGTGTAGCCTCTACTGAGCTCAATTACACATCACAACTCAAAAATTCCATAAGCCTTAACTAGAATTTCCCAAGTCTCACTAAACGACACCAAAACGGTTCTAAACAAGCATGGATGTAAAAGAAATGGAAATACTAGGCTAATGGTTAATAGAATACCTCATTTGGAAACTCAAGAATTTTCTTGAGTTGCCCCAAGTGTCCAAAATGAGCTTTCTTGGTCCAATGTATTGCTAGTGAGCTCATGCACATTTTTAATGAAGTGGGTATTGGGTTTTGAGATGTTTTTAATGGTGTTTGAGAGGATTGAAGAGGGGGAGTGAGTGAGGACAACAACAACAGCAGCAAGAGTGTAACATTTCAGAAAATATAAAATATTATTTTTGGAATTTAATATTAAAATAATATTTTTCCCAAAAACTGCCGATTTGCAAAATTGGGGTTTTCGAAAAAGTGTATAAATATATACCAATAATTATGAAATAAATAGGAATTAAAATGATTTATTCATTTAAAAATATATTTTAAGGATTTGTCATTTTTAAAATTTATTATATTCAGTTTTGATAAAAACCCGATTAATACACTGCTAATCGCGATTAAGCCAAATCCGCGTTTTTACAGTTTCCATGATTAGTGCACCATGACATGTTTCATTTTGTTTTGTGTTTCATTTCATTTGGGCTAAGTATTATGGTTTATTGGTGGAGAGAAAAGAAAAAAAAAGAAAAGTCAAAGGGGACAAATTGTTTAGGTTAAGTAGATTGTGAAAGAGAGAGAGAGAGAGTTTGAATTTGTGTGAGAGAGAGAGGGGGGCTGCCGCCGCCACTTTCTTTCCCCATATTTTTTGATTTTATCTCCTCCATCTCCTTAAGCTCACAACCCTCCTCAAATAATCCCTAAATCTATCTCCTAATAAGCCCCAAAATCCTACACACCCTTCACAAAAATTAATCCCCTCTTCAACCTCTACGCATGGGACCAAGAAATTTCAGTTTTCGATGATCTTGGGGATTCATGGGTGCTATATGAGGTAATACCTTCACCAATTGGGTAGTTTTTCATTTACATTAGTATTCATATATGTTTAGAAGTGAAATTGCGAAGGTTAGTGAACATTGGGAAACCCTAGAAAAGGGTTGAGTGTTTGTTGAAATTGGTGATGTGTGGTGGCTGCCTACAAGCCTTAGTGGTGTTTTACTGACATGGAACGGGGGATGAAACCCAAAATACGGATTTGGGATTTGAGTTCATGTCGATTTGTGAGAATAGTGATGGTATTTTAGGATCTGGAGTGACCCGGGTGACCTGAAAAGTTTTCTGGGATCACAGAGGGATGTGCAGGTGATACGGAGCAAACCCTAGAGACCCGAGACCAAACCCTAACTCCTGGGCCGCAAATTTAATCCCCTGGGCCGAAATTTGCGGCCTGGACACTTCATTTTTGGTTCCTGCTTCGTCTGTAGCTCCTATGTCAGTAAAATGGACCCTTTACATATGCAACTTTGACCAATTTGGCTTAGGGTAAAATCTGGGACCATTTCCATGAGTTGGTGCATTGTTTTACGCCTTCGTTTTGACTTGATTTTGGTATTTGGTATTGTGTTTCCGTCGTGTGGCGTTTGAACGTCCACGACCAGGGTTTTTGGTCTTGTTTTGCACGCAAAGCTATTGGTTTTGACCTATGAGCGAAACGTGTACCGTTTTGGTTTTTCGACCTAATTTTAATACGAATTGTGATTGTTTATCATTGTAGGTACCTTCACGTGGATTCCGAGGCGACGGAGCATGGCGTCATCGATTTCGGCTAGCGAAGACCAGGTGAGTGGATCTATATCCACGGGGGAAGTCGGGTGGATGGCGTAAAGCATCCCTGCAAAATATTGATGGAAAACTGATTATAGAATATGGTTAGGAAACCTAGATTAGGAAACCAGGGTTATAGTAAAGGATAGTTAGTGATACTATATTAGAAACTAAGGATAGTTAGAAATGAGATAATACGGCTATTATGTAATGACGGGATTAGAGGACGACGTTTGCCGATATTGCCGTTTAGGGTACCGTAGGACTAGGTAGTCGAAGTAGATGCGTCATTCGAACTATACCTTTTTCTAAACCGAAGAGTTGTATGTATCTTTTAAAAATATACCTTGAGGGATGTTACGGATTTTCAAATGATATCTTTTTCTTAAAAACACCGTAACCCCTATTTTCAAAACTACGATTCGCTTCTTTAAAAGTCCGATTGTATGGTTCGGGTGTGTATGTTAGATTAGATACCTATACTTATAGTAGAGATAGAATGTTTAGGTAAACTCGGCTTGCTATGAGTTATAAATGCGGTGAAAAGATTATAATACGGATATGATCATCTGATGATATGTTGGTATACGGATGCGAGTCGATCGAGATGATTTATACCCTGTCGATCCCCTGATGTGAGATTATAGTAGATGTGACCTGGAACATAGGTATATATATATATATATATATATATATATATATATAGATATATATAGAATATTGTGAATCATGCATGATAGGTCGTACGTGATTTCAGGCCGTACCCCACATTTGTCGTATAGGATGATAGGATCCCGATTAGCTTAATGCCGCCGTACGATGATTTTCCGTGCGTGATGAGTTTGACTTGATGATTGATCCTTACCCTTTACAAGAGGTTGCCGTACGATGGATCATACCGTACGCGATGTTGTTAGGCTGGATGCCGATTGATAGATTTCCCGACTCGGTCATATTAGATACGTATACCCGTCAGCATTGCATATGATTTACCTTATGTTGCATTCATATTATTTTCATTGCATTGCATATACCTATGTTAGTACACTTACACCATTATCGATGATGCGTATGTTACACGTACACAGATTTTCCGGCTCACACACTTCATCATCGATAATTGCCATGTCACTACACAGTAGGATTGCTGCATCATGATATGAATCTTTGCATAATCTACCTTCTATAGTTACCTGTGCACTTTTATACGATGTTGCATGATATATTGCTATGCTTACATTTCCATCACATGTCGCATACATCATGCTTTATGATTTTACACATTGAGGTATGCTGTTTTCATGAGATTTCTGGATTTGAGAACCGTGGCTATTTCTAAGAAAGCATGTACTGTTTTAAAAACCCGGTTTCTCTTTATATGATATTTCAGTGCGTCCACCATGCGTTTTCTCGGTTCTGAGACGTGTGCTTGAAACCCGATTCGAGGAGTTGGATGATCCGTTTGCGGGTTCATGGTGGACCCGGTATGGTTCCCCGGGGCGAGAAATGTTTTTCGTGGAGTAGACGATGAGCCTGGTAGGGTGGCGAGTACCTACCGGTGATAGTATTTGGGCTCGGCGGATATCCGGAGGATACCGACCGGAGTCGAGAGATGAGATGGGCCGATCCGGACTGATGGAGGCCGATATATGAGGATTTACGTGCCGATGCTGGGCACGGTTTTCATGATGTTTTCGAGTGTCGATGCTAGGCACTCAAGTTCCATAATTTTGATGTGTCGGGAGGGACACCGTTGATGTATATCCTCATACTTTCATGCACACCCCTTTATGATATTTACGTGCATGCAGACATTGATTTTGGGTGGACGAGATCCACATGCATACATACCTTGATTATGGTTGTACGAGATCCATATGCTGCATTGATTATTACTGTTGGATATTATCCACATGCATATAGGTATTGACTACCTTGTTGGTATATACAGGCCCGGTCATCCTAGATATCATAGTATTACCTTTATGATATAGTTGACTTAGGAGTCGTTGTTTATTCGATTTCTATCTGTTGATATTTTTCTACTCACGAGTTGGTAACTTACCCCGTTGTGCCACAGTTCTTGCAGGTTGACCGCTTGGATCAGTAGCGGCTTCGCTGGCACATGGTTGCATTCAGGTGTTTTGCATGGGTAGGTTGGATATTTGTATCATTCCTACTGTTGTATCTATATTTCATATTGTATCTAGTTAACTCCATCAATCAAAAGTTGTAAATTGTATAAGTGATGTAACACCCGAGCCCAATACTACAAAATTCTGTTACTGGTTGAGCATTAAATAGTACTCATTTCATTTAGCTTGCCTGTTTGTCACTTACTGTGAAATTTTATCTGGCATAGTCATTTCTGCATATAAAAAATTTTGGCATCTAAAATAAAATTAAAAATATTCATCTTGGCCTACTCGACACCCCTAGCCTTGTGGTAGCGTCCGTGCCTCGAGTTCTCGTCCCGTTCGGTGAAACGGGCGAGTTTGGAGGGCTACGCGCGCGTACAGGTGTCCGTCTTGGGGGTATGTTTTTTAATCATAAAACACCTCATTTTAAAATTTGGAACCCGCTTAAAATCCTATTATTTAAATTTCGAATTTTTGGACCCAAACCGGACGCGTTTTGAAAATGTTTTGTTTAGCGCCAAAATCCCAAATTAATATATATATTAAAACCATCGCATAATCTAATATTAACCAATCTAATACTCTTAACAGAAAAAAAATTTCTGAACTGTTAATCTTCTAAATCTTTTAAATTTTCTCTTTTAAAACCTTTGCAATCTTTTGCCCCAGCCAATCAGGGAAAGTTTAATCCTCGTGGGCCTCTCCATTAACCTCTCTCTCTGTTTCTAGCCTCTCTCTATCTCTCTCTCTCACATCTCTTTCTCTCTCTCTCTATCGTTCTATATCTCTCTCTCTCTAGCTTTCTCTCTCTCCTATATATTTATAATTCCCTCTCCTCTCGTCACGAGCAGAAACCCACCGAGAGCCTAACCCTAGCCGCCTTCACCGTCGCCGCCGCAGCCCCGACGTCGGCGCCAACGTCACCGTCGCCCTCGCCTCCTCTCAACCTCGACCTTGTCTTCTCCCCGCGCACCCTGCACGACAGCGGCCACCGGCAGACTTCCCTGCAGTCGCCTGAGACGTCACCGCGACCCCCTTGCGCCGCCCCTAGCCGTCGCCGACGAACCCCAACCATCTCTAAACACCATGTAAGTGTCTCTCCACCCTTCCTTTCCTCTTCTCTTTTTCCAGAACTGAAAACAGTTGGCTCGGAGTTTCTGCAGATCGCCGGAGACGCCGTCCTCGCCGCCGTCGATCTCGCCGTCGTCGCTAGTGCCCTCTGGACCAGTGAGTATTCCCCCATCATCTTCTTCTCTGGTCATTTCCTTCTTTCCAAGATCTATACCCGTTCGAAACCCTATTTACTGTTTTTGCGCTCGCCGGAATCCGGCCGTGCCGGCGACGTGTCCCGACAATCCAGCAGAGTACTCTGACCCGTGTGGTTCCTTGGTTCGTTGTTTGGGTTCAATCCGTGAACCGTGCGTCCGTCGCGTGTTTCCCCGCCGACGTTACGTTCCGTTTTTCCCGGTTCGCTACCCGTCGAGGCAAGTATCCCTTGCTACATGCTATACGATATATTTATATATGCTTTGACACATTAAACTTGTAAAACTTAACTTGGTATAGTCGTTTCTTATTTGGTTGCAATATGGCATTATATCATTTTACAGTTAACATAAAATTTACAGTTTGCCAATTTAACCCTAATAACCAAGTTTACCTGTTAATCACATTTTACTGTTTAGTAGATGGTAGCACTTACCCATGTAGTTCTATTACATTCGGACATTCGTATTCCAAGGCTTGATATAACTGTATTGCACCAATACCTAAATTATTGCACCGCTAAGGGTGCTTAAACCTGTTAACATACTTAAACGGCTGCATTGTATTACTGCACTCTTGTGATTAAATGAAACATGCTTATTATTTAATCCATTGCTTATTTCATGTTGTTAAATACCCTGTTCGATTATATATCTGTTTGTGAGCACACCCACGATATTGTTACATCTTGACTTGACTTTGTTACACATGGTATATATTGATACACCTGACATGGTACCGTTTACTGTTGACTTGACCTGATGTACCATGACCCGACCTGTTACCTGATCTCGTGCCTAATACCAACAACCTGACATGTAGTCCTCATGGACCGTTCCTGTTGTCTATCCAGACAAACCTGCTTGTATCTGATCCTGTGTTGGCATTAGTTCTTGATTACTGAATACCTGACTTGACTTGCACTTATAACTTGGGGGTATGGGGAAATCAAAGGTGAAACCTGACTTGTAACTCGACAGTTCACTACCTGTCCTGAGTGTACACATTCCTGTTTTGTGCCTAGCGGCATGTCTCGGTTTTAGCCGAGAATATTGTGGCCGTGGTCCCGGGTATGTACGGGATACTATCGAGTGTACACATTCATGTTTTGTGCCTAGCGGCATGTCTCGGCTGCAGCCGAGAATATTGTGGCCGTGGTCCCGGGTATGTACGGGATACTATTGAGTTACATCGACGATTCATCAATTGATTTCAAAGACTCTAGACTAGAAAACCTGATAGAACAGTTTAGTTACCCACTGCACACTACCCTGCACTGCTTGTTTCACATTATTGCTTTATTCATGTTTATTTTGCATTGCCTGTTACATTGTTCATATTATATTACTGGTTGACATGATGCGCTGACGTCTGGGTTTTGCATGGCCCAGATCCTGTACCACTGTCGCAGTCCGAGCAGGAGTACTCCAGCCGGCAGGCTGAGTTGTGAGTTCTGTAGTGGTTAGTTTTATTTCCTGCATTTATTTCTTGATGTGAGCCCGCATTATGGGACATACCTTTCAGATATTGTATTGGATCTTTTGCTTCCGCATTTATTTATCATTGACTCTTGTTATTCTGGATTATGGACATGTTTTTAGATAGTTTTATCTTGTTCTTGATATCTCTACAGCCGTAATGTGACTGTGGATGAATACTTCCTACCCACAGGTAGCATGGTTGGCTATGTCACGTGCCCAATCTTGCGTACTCTGGGAAGCGGGGCGTGACATGGTTCTTTTGGTATCAGAGCCATAGGTTAGTTGGGTTGATTCTTTTGTAGTTGGGTATTGTACCCAATACACAAATCAGAATACCCGTGTTAGGAAACATGTCCTGCCACCTTACCGTTTACCATTCTTGAATCACCTCCTTCCTGATTATATCTTTTACGATGTGCAAACTTACTTTGCATGTCGACTCGAAAAACCTGATTTCTTGTTATCTCTAGGACTTAGGCGACTTGGGTGGAGTTAAGTAATTGTGGCTATGATACCGCGGCATAGTTACAATGCGGTACTCTATTTATGTATCTTGGAGTTCTAGCCTTGATCTATATATTGAATCTATCATCATGCTAATGTTGGGTGTTCTTGATTTCAGGAATATGGCAGATAAGAATTTGAAGACGTACCAGAGGCGTGTGGACGAAGTCGCCATGCTTGGAGTGATAAGGGGAATGCTGGAGAATCAAAAGAGACAGACCGAGCTGATCCAGCAGCAAGCAGACTCGTTCCAGGAAGGTTTGCAGATCGTTCAGCAGTCTGTAAACAACGTTGGAGCTAAACTAGTTGACCGAGTAGGGACTGTGGCAGATTTCAGACGTTTGGGTCCGTCTACATTTACTGGTTTGGAGGAGCCGTTGCCAGCCGAGCAGTGGCCAGTCGACACGGAGAATTTGCTGATTGAGGCACAAATTCTAGATGACAAAAGAGTTGACGTGGTACGCATTCAGTTAGTGGACTACGCCCGAGAGTGGTGGCTTGTGGAAGAGACCCGCTTGCCCAAGCCGATCAAGTGGGCGGATTTTTCTAAGAGTTTCCTGGAGAAGTTCTTTCCGCGGACTGCACGGAAGGAAATAGAAGAGAAATTTATTGGGCTAAGGTAGAATGGAGCACCCGTGGACGTGCATGCAGCCGAGTGGACGAGACTCAGCAGATTTGCTGGACCTTTAGTCGCCAACGAGGCAGACAGGGCACGAAGGTTCATGCGCAGCTTGGATGTGGACATCCAGAGGCAGATTGTCTCCCTGGGTTTGACCACTTTCTCACAGGTTCTTACGGCAGCTCGGGAACAGCAGAGTTTATCTGGGATGAAAGGGAGCTTGCTGCAGACAGCAGTTGCGGCCAGGAAGCCCGCATTTGTACCTAACCGAGCTCATGGTCGGAAGGGTATTCCAGTGGACCGTCGCGGTGTAGCACCAATGAAGAAGCCTGTGATTGTTGATCGAAGAAAGAGCGTGATTTGCGACTACTGCCGTTTACCTGGACACGTGCAGAAGGATTGTCGAAGGAGACTGGGACTTTGTTTGGTTTGTGGAGCGGCTGATCACGCAGTTGGTGCTTGTCCGTCGAAGCTTCGCACGAGAGATGATATTCAGAAGCCTCCGCAGAGACCGTTCCAAGGGCAGAAACAGCTGACTCAAGGAACTAATCAGGCTCGAGCTTTTACCTTGACAGCTGAGGAAGCCAAGGCATCAGGAGAAGTGGTTTCTAGTACTTTACTCGTTCATGGTTTTCCCGCATTGGCATTATTTGATTCTGGTGCATCCCACTGTTTTATGTCATCCAAATTTTTAACTACACACTCGATTACCTGCACGACCCTGTCTAGTTTCTGGGACATACACACTGGGAATGGGAAAATCATATCTAGTACGGAGTGTAAAGATTGTACAGTTGTTGTATGCGGACGGGAACTCTTTGCAGATTTCTTGGTGATTGATACGGGCAGCTATGAAGTCGTCTTGGGAATGGATTTTCTTGGCACCTTCCACGCTCACATTGACTGTAGGGCAAAGAAAGTAATTTTCCAGATTCCCGGACATCCCGAGTTTACCTTTACTGGAGGAAGCAGTTCTGTCGGGCCAGTCGAGTTTAGGGCTAGGCCGACAAACAATATTCTTGCAGCAATGGAAGGTGATAGTGGTGGAGAGCCGGCGGTTGTTCGCGATTTTATGGACGTATTTGAAGATATATCGGGTTTACCGCCGAAGCGAGACGTGGAGTTCGCAATTGATCTTATTCCTGGTGCAGCGCCAGTATCTAAAGCGTATTACCCAATGGCACCAGTAGAGTTGGAAGAAGTTAAGAAACAGGTTGCTGAATTGCTTGAGAAGGGTTGGATTCGAAGCAGTAACTCGCCTTGGGGAGCTCCAGTTTTTCTAGTAAAGAAGAAGGATGGCACAAGAAGAATGTGCATCGACTATCGAGAATTAAACCGGGTGACTATTAAGAACAAGTACCCGATCCCTCGCATTGGAGAACTTTTTGAGCAGCTTAGTGGCGCGAGGGTATTCTCGAAGCTGGATTTATAATCCGGATATCATCAGGTCCGAGTGAAAACAGAAGATGTTTGCAAGACGGCGTTCCGAACTCGGTATGGACATTACGAGTACTTAGTGATGCCCTTCGGAATAACGAATGCGCCGGCATTATTCATGGACTTGATGAACCGAATCTTTTCATCGTTCTTGGACCAGTTTATTATGGTGTTCATTGACGATATTCTGGTTTAATCGAAGAGTGTTGAGGAGCATGCTGAGCATTTGAAGATCGTACTGCAGACTTTGAGACATGAGAAGCTTTATGCGAAGATGAGTAAGTGCGAGTTTTGGCTGGAGGAAGTGAAGTTTTTGGGACATGTCGTGTCTGGCGATGGAATTGCCGTCGATCCAGAAAAGATTGCAGCAGTTCGAGATTGGCCTATTCCAAAGAATGTTGCGGAGATAAGAAGTTTTCTTGGATTAGCCGGATACTACAGGAGATTTGTGGAGAACTTTGCTCGTCTGGCAGAGTGTAACCCTTCGAAAATCGTTTAGGCAGTTTTTCGGTAATCGGCTAATTTTTCGGCTTTTTCCGTAAAAAGTCAAAATTGATATTTTTCATTATAGACCTAATTATACAAAATTTGGATAAGATATTACTATAATTTTGTCACTAAAATGTCACTTATAATTTTCTAGTTAAATAAATTTTTTTTCATAATTTTCCCACCATAAAACTAAAAGTTTGCAAGTCATGATATAATTTTATTAACACCATATTTTAGCTTATAAAGACTCCTAATTATGAAATTTACCCAATTAAATTTGTATTTATCACTAATTTAATGTATTTAAAAAGGCTTAAAATAATAAAAAAATAATTAATTACGAAAAAAAATTTATTTAACTAGAAAATTATAAGTGACATTTTAGTGACAAAATTATAGTAATATCTTATCCAAATTTTGTATAATTAGGTCTATAATGAAAAATATCAATTTTGACTTTTTACGGAAAAAGCCGAAAAATTAGCCGATTACCGAAAAACTGCCTAAACGATTTTCGAAGGGTTACAATCTTCCCCCCTTAAAGAAATTCGGTCCCCGAATTAGAATTTAACTACGCGTACCTTCAAAAAGATGGGGATATCTCTTCCTCATCTCGACCTCGGTCTCCCAGGTGACCTCCTCGCTGTTCGGGCCACGCCAAAGGACCTTGACAGACGGTATAATCTTCGACCTCAATTTCTTCACCTGCCGATCCAAAATGACCACCGGCTGCTCGGTGAAAGAAAGATCACGCTCTAGCTGGATCGTCTGGTGCTGAATCGCCTGGGAAGGATCATGAAGGTACTTGCGGAGCATCGAGACATGGAATACGAGGTGAACATCGGGGAAGCTGGGCGGAAGAGCTAACCGATAAGCGACTGGACCAACACGCTATAAGATCTCGAAAGGACCAACATACCTAGGACTCAGTTTCCCTTTCCGCCCAAATCTCAACACACCTTTCATCGGAGAGACCTTCAGGAAAACATGATCGCCAACAGCGAACTCGAGTCGGCGACGACGCCTGTCAGCATAAGATTTCTGCCTGCTCTGTGCCGCTCTCATCCTGTCCCGAATCAGCTGTATCTTCTCGGTCGTCTCCTGTACGATCTGCGGCCCCAAAATACAGCTCTCCCTGAGCTCTGTCCAACATACAGGCGATCGACATCTCCTCCCATATAAAGCCTCAAAAGGTGCCATCTGAATCGTCTCCTGGAAGCTATTATTGTAGGAAAACTCGATCAAAGGCAAATGACGATCCCAGCTACCACCGAAATCTAAAACACAAGCTCTGAGCATGTCCTCAAGAGTCTGAATCGTACGCTCCGACTGACCGTCAGTCTGAGGATGAAAGGCTGTGCTAAAACTCAATCGGGTGCCCAAAGCTTCCTGGAGTTTCTGCCACAATCGGCTGGTAAACTGGGTGCCACGGTCGGACACGATGCAACTCGAAACGCCATGCAGTCGCACTATCTCATCAATATAAACCTGGGCGTACTGAGAAAATCTAAAAGTGGTCTTCACTGGCAGGAAGTGAGCCGCTTTCGTCAGTCGATCCACAATCACCCAAATAGAGTCATACCCTCGACTGGTCCTGGGTAGACCCACAACGAAGTCCATGGAGACCTGCTCCCACTTCCACTCAGGGATGGGCAAAGGCTGTAACTCGCCAGCTGGCCTCTGGTGCTCGGCCTTGACTTGCTGACAAGTCAGGCATCTCGACACAAAGTCTGTAATATCCTTCTTCATCCCGTCCCACCAGTAAACCTCTCTCAAATCACGGTACATCTTGGTAGAACCTGGATGCACACTATATACTGATCTATGTGCCTCCTCGAGGATATCACGCCTCAGTCCCTCTGAATCTGGCACGCATAGTCGAGTCCCAAATCGAAGTATCCCCTGATCATCAAACACGAACTCAGAAACTCTGCCCTGCCGAATCTGCTCAATAATATCTAATGTACGGGCATCGCCGGACTGTGCCTCGTGGATACGGTCAAGTAACTGTGGGCGTGCTCTGAAATGGGCCAGCTGTCCCCCTGTAGGAGTAAACTCGAACTGCACTCTGCTATCACGTAAAACCTGCCAATCCGCCGTCGACTGCATCTGCACTGCGCTCAAACAAGATAAGCTACCTCCGGGCCTCCTACTCAAAGCATCTGCCACCACATTCGCCTTGCCCGGATGGTATAGAATCTCGCAGTCATAATCTTTCACCAACTCCATCCAACGGCACTGTCTCAGGTTCAGATCTCGCTGCTGGAAAATATACTTCAAACTCTTGTGGTCAGTGAATATCTGGCACGACTCACCGTATAGGTAATGTCTCCAGATCTTAAGTGCAAATACCACTGTAGCCATCTCTAAATCATGGGTGGGGTAGTTCTGTTCGTGTTTCCTCAGCTGCCGAGAAGCGTACGCGATAACTCTGTCGTGCTGCATCAATACACATCCCAGCCCCACTCTAGAAGCATCACAATATACCACGAACCCGCCTGATCCTGAAGGCAATGCTAACACTGGTGCAGTAGTCAGACGAGTCTTCAACTGCTGGAAGCTATCCTCACATGCCTGGGTCCAATCAAAAGGAACCCCCTTCCGGGTCAACCCGGTCAAAGGTGCAGCAATGCGGGAGAAATCCTGGACGAAACGTCGATAATAGCCGGCCAGACCTAGGAAACTGCGAACCTCTGTAACTGATACTGGTCTAGGCCAACGCTGAACTGCCTCGATCTTCTTCGGGTCCACACAAATACCATCTCCCGTCACCACATGACCCAAGAAATCGACACTGTCTAACCAGAATGCGCACTTAGAAAATTTAGCGAACAGCTGATGCTCCCTCAAAGTCTGCAATGTGATACGTAAGTGCTGCTCATGCTCCTCCCGGCTCCGAGAATAAACCAAGATGTCGTCAATGAACACAATGATGAACTGATCGAGATACGGCCGGAATACACGGTTCATCAAATCCATAAAAGCTGCCGGGGCATTGGTGAGCCCGAACGACATCACCAAGAACTCATAATGACCATAACGAGTACGGAAAGCGGTCTTCGGAATATCCTCCTTCCGAACCCGCAACTGGTGATAACCTGATCGTAAATCAACCTTCGAGAAAAACCCTGCACCCTGGAGCTGATCAAATAAGTCATCAATGCGGGGTAGGGGATACCTGTTCCGCACAGTAACCCGGTTCAGCCGACGATAATCAATGCATAAGCGCATACTTCCGTCCTTCTTCTTAACAAACAAGACGGGAGCACTCCAAGGTGACACACTCGGTCGGATAAGCCCTTTGTCCAGCAAGTCCTGTAACTGATCCTTTAGCTCTCTCAGCTCCGCCGGGGCCATCCGATAAGGCGGTATAGAGATAGGCCCCGTGCCAGGGATCAAGTCAATACAGAACTCAATCTCGCGCTCTGGTGGCAGGCCAGGCAGCTCGTCAGGGAATACATCAGGAAACTCTCTCACAACAGGGACCTGGTCCAACGGAACCTCTGTGGAGCTAGTATCACAAATATAGGCTAAGAATCCCTGACACCCTTTCCTTAAGAGCTGACCAGCGCGAAGAGAAGAAATCAAGCTGGGAAGGGTAGCGCTACGATCTCCCTGAATAATAAGAACCGGCTCACCAGGAAAACTGAATCTGACTGCCTTTTCACGGCAGTCCACGGATGCATAACAGGTGGCTAGCCAGTCCATACCAAGAAGAACGTCAAAATCTAGCATATCGAGGAGAATCAAATCAACTGAAGAATCTCTCTCCCCGATACGAACGGAACACGATCGGTACACAAAATGGGCAACAAAAGACTCGCCTACCGGGGTAATAACGACAAGCGGCTGACTAACGGAGAAGACTCTCGGCCCAACCTCGGTGCAAAATACGTGGATACATAGGAATGTGTAGAGCCTGGATCAAATAATACCCGTGCATCAAAAAAACATACTGGCAAAGTACCTGTCACGACGGCATTGGATGCCTGTGCATCCTGAGGAGTCAATGCGAACACTCGGGCCTGTCCACCACTAATAGCTGGCTGTCCTCTGCCTCTACCTCGGCCTCTGCCTATGCCTCTGTCGCCTCGTCCTCTCTGAACCGGACCGCTACGCCCACGGCCTCTAGAAGCATCTGACTGACGTGGAGCATCGTCAGGAATAGGAAGTAAAGCTCTCTGAGAAGGTGGTGAGGGTGGTAAGGTCACATGCGGGACTGTCGCTGCGCCCTGGCGTCCCATGGTACAGTCTCTGACACGGTGGTACTGACTCCCACACCGAAAACATCCTGGAGACGACTGCTGGGTCTGTGGATATGAACCAAATAACTGACCTCGTCTCAATCCTCTGCCTCCACCATCTCCCGGAAATAATCTATCGCGGTGTCTATCCATCTGCCGCTGAGCTGGCGTATCAGTACGGATCCTCTTCGTCCCAGAAACGACCGGAGTCTCAGAAATACGCTCCTCCAAAAGTAAGGCTGCATCCATCGCGGCTGCGTATGTATCAAAGTGCTGGGTGCCGATGGCAAGGAATAGCTGTGTATCAAGCCCTCGCACAAACCTCTTTATTCTCTTCTCTTCTGTGTCGACTAGGTACGAAGCATATCGAGACAACTGGGTAAACTGTATATCATACTCCGACACTGTCATCCCAGGAGTCTTGCGCAAAGACTCAAAACTACGGGCTCGAGCATCTCGGACACTCTCCGGAAGAAAACGGGCAAGAAATGCAGCTGTAAACTCATCCCAGGTCATAGAAGGTAGACCTGCAGCTCGGCCTCTCTCTACTGAATCGTACCATGTCTGGGCAAGACCCTCCAAACAAAAACTCGCAAACTCCACCAATCTATCATCAGAACACCTCAACGAACGGCAAATCCGAGCCATCCTATCAAGAAATGCCTGTGGGTCCTCTGTCGCATCTATACCAGTAAAAGCTGGAGGTCTCAATCTCATGAACTCCTGTAGTGAAACAGGGATAGTCTCCGTAGTAGCAGCAGGAGTGACCATCTATGCAGCAGGTACGATCGTGGTCTGTGCGGTGGAAGGAACGTCCTCGGATCTCTGTACCCGGCTGGACTCAACTAAAGATCCCATCATCTGCCGCAACTCTTGCATGCCGGCCTCTAATCTGGCAATACGGTCAGGATAAGGTGGATCAGTATGACCCTGAGGGGTAGGCGTATCCTCCCGCTCGATCCTCGCCTCAGACGGGCCCGCCCGAATCTCATCCCTAGCGGCAGCCCGCTGAGCTCTCGTAGTCTTTGGCGGCATCGAAGCTAGAATAAGAAACAGGACTGATAAGGACATTGCAATTGAATCAAGGAATGCAAGGAATCAAGAAAGGAAATACAAGCAATTATGTCCTAAGGTCACTTAGGCGGAGTACCATATCGTAAGTATGCCGCGGATCATACCCACGCTACGCCACTCTGCTTACTCCATCTACCAAGGTCGTCCTACACTCAGAAAAAAATGATGAAAAAATGGGTTTTTTTGGAAAAAAATTGATGTGAGAGCATTAAATGAACTTGTGAATGACATTTTGTGTAGAATTTTCCACACTTCTCCTCACTCTCCTCCTCTCTTCACCTCAGGCCGAAATCTTGAGCTGCAGCCCCCCATTTCCCCCCTCACTTCATGCTTCTAAAATCATGATAAAATCAAGAAAAATCCACAAAATTATACCATTTTCTTCATAGATTCAAACCAAAACCCTAATCCATCCTTTCCCTAACCCTAATTAGTTAGAGAAGTGGAGAAAGGAGGCCACTTTGGAGGCTTAGTGCAAGTTGGGGATTCACTTGGGAGGTATAAATCCTAAACTAGTTGTTAATTTGTAGTTTAATAAAGCTAGTTTAGTATTTTGAAGTGATTAATTTCATTGTAATGGTTAGTTTTGAAATTTCAAGAAAGGGATTTGATTTTGAAATAGGGTTTGTAGCATGGTTGATGGGTTAAGTTAGGGCTTTGGTTATCTAATTGGTTAGAGTGGTAAATCGTGCGATGTTACGCTCGCTAAATCGATAAATTTCGATGTTTGTAACGAATCGGTAAGCAAATCGCTTACTAGTTTTTTTCGAAAAGTAGAATGCGACCAAATTGCGTTATGTTAGCGATATAATTAGCTTCGTATAGGACTATTAGAGTGCGCGAACACGGGGTTTCGTCTAGTCGGGTTGTAGTTTAGTCGATTTTCCCGAAATGACGATTCTAGTTAAAGGTTAGCGATTTTCGTGCGTTTCTCCGCGCACCGAGTGCATGCTATGATTAATTCGAGAGCGTGGATAATTGTATGTTGTGACTTGCATTGTGTTAGGTTTTGTAATCTTATGCTTGATATTGTGCAAATATAGGATCGGTCGGGGAAACTTCGGACATGGCGCGAAATGGCAAGGCGGTGGCCGGAACGGATTAGCGGGGATTTCAGGTGAGTAGATGTATTCATCTATGGGGGAATCGTCTGGATGGCGCGATGCGCCACCCCCTAGTTAGGATTACCCTATTTTTTGCAAGATTTACTTTGTTAGCTAGCTTATCCATTCATGTACACTGCATACCCTTATAGCGAACAGTATATTAAACTGCATGGACATTCATCTATACTTATGCTATATCATTTCGTAAGACACGAACACCTTACCATTGGCATCTGTTGCACGCGCACTATTCATGCGACACACACGCCTTTGGTAATTGCCATGCCACGTGCACTATAGAACCTGTTTATCTTAATATCGTCACCTGCATTCATACTTGATATATGAAACTGCATCGCATGCATATATCTCGCATCATCATCATATTTACATAGAACTCTAGCTAAAATTCACATCATACACATTGATACCATAGACATTTATCATATATAACATGTGGACATTATGATTTTCTTGAGGATTTCAGTATTGCTGCGATTTCTGGATTTTTGGGGAAAACCGCAAGAATTTAACAAAACCTTATATTTATCATTTTCAAAACAAAGTTGCAGTTTTCTCGTGATGTATGTGTTGTCCACCATGAGTTTTCATGTTTTCTGTTGGATTTCGAGACCCGATTCGAGGAGTGGATGAACCGTCTCGGGTACATGGTGGGCCCGGTATGGTACCCCGGGGCAAGAAGATCGAGTTGTAGACGATGAGCCTGGCAGGGGAAGACTACCTACCGGTGATGTCTGGCGCGGCGGATATCCAGAGGATACCGACCGTTGTCGTGAGATTTATGATATGGGCCGATCCGGACCGACGGAGCCCGATATTGAGACAGATATGATTCCTATTTGGTGTCGATGCTTGACACGGGTTTTCAGATGATTTCTTGATGGTATTTAGCTATTATACAGATATTCATGTTCTAAAGTTAAGAATTCAATACCCTTAGCATTTAAAACACTTAAAGACTTAATAATGATATTGCATACCTGTGCATGCATACTAGAGATAGTATATCACATATGGACATACATGTTGTGGTGCATTGCGTGCATTCTTACGATTGCCTTATTAGATGTTATATTTACTCACGAGCTGGCAACTCACCCCCGTTGTGCCACAGTGTCTTGCAGGTCGGACTCATCAGTCTTGTAGCGGCGGCTATCTTATTATCAGCTCTTTTTGCTCAGACTCGCGACATCGCCCGTAGGTGGGTTGCGAGCACACTTTATTTCTTTTTACTTTATCATTGTATCTAGTATTCTCCATCTACCACTTTATATTGTATATGCGACCTAGTGATGAGACTGAGAGACTTGTATATTTGTGGTTCTTTTGGGTCGAGCTCACTTGAGCCGGCGTTGTGTTTTCGGATACTTTGCGTTTCTTTCATGCTCTTTTCTTGATATTGCTATTATATTGCATGTGGTTGTGATCCGCATTGGGCGAAGAGCTAGCTCCCGCTTGGGGATGCCATTTTATGTTTACAGGTTTATTATCTTGTTGTACCCATTTTGGGGGATAGAAAATACAGGGGAGACTCTGCCGAAATTTTCGGGAATTTATGATGTTTTTTTTAAAGGGATTCTATGCAACTTAAATGTTTTTTTAAAAACCATTTTTTCATTAAAGGTTTTCCTTCACTCTCTTTTGATTTTGGTTTAGATTCTTCTGGGCTTTGGCTGACTTAGGTTACGGTACGCCTTTAGACGTCTCGTAATCTAAGTGCCAGTCGCGTTCCGTACTTTCGGGTCGTGACACAGAGCCGTTGACCAAGCTTACGCGCAAGGAGGTACCTTTTGTATGGATGGATAAATGTGCGTTAGCTTTTGAGACGTTGAAGCAGAAGTTAATAACCGCCCCTATTCTGACCGTGCCAGACAATTCCGGAGGATTGGTGATTCACAGCGACGCATCTGGGAAAGGATTGGGATGTGTTTTGATGCAGCATAGAAAGGTTGTAGCATACGCATCAAGACAATTGAAGACCCATGAGAAGAATTATCCGACTCATGACTTGGAGCTTGCGGCTGTGATCTTCGCTTTGAAGATTTGGAGACACTACCTTTTGGGCAAGAGAGTCAAAGTTTTTACAGATCACAAGAGTTTGAAGTATGTGTTCACTCAGAAGGAGTTGCATATGAGGCAGCGTAGATGGTTGGAGCTGATGGCCGACTACGATCTTAATCTTAAGTACCATCCAGGGAAGGTTAACGTCGTGCCGGATGCGCTTAGTCGGTTACCGGCAATTCAGGTGTTAACTACGCAGAAGGAGATCGTTGCAGATTTTCAAAGATTTGACCTGGAGGTTGTGCTACCACGTTCTACGGGACAGTTGATGCAGTTGCAAGTACAGTCGTCTTTAGTTGAGAAAATTAAAGCAGCACAATCGCAGGATTCTAGACTGCAAAAGTTTCGGGAGCAAGTTGAAGCCGGACTACGAACAGATTTATTGATCCACGAAGATGGTTCGTTGAGGTACGGTAGCCGTTTGTGTGTGCCAAAGGGTGTTGTTCGTGAAGAGCTTATGAAGGAGGCACACAGTTCAGCTTACTCTGTACATCCAGGAGGCACAAAGATATACCGTGATATTCGACAGCATTTCTGGTGGGAAGGCTTGAAACGGGAGATTGCTCGCTTTGTGGCTAAGTGTTTGGTGTGTCAGCAAGTTAAGGCTGAACATCAAAGGGTTGCTGGTTTATTGCAACCACTTCCGATTCCTCAGTGGAAGTGGGAACATATAACCATGGATTCATGACGGCTTTACCGCGGAGTCCAAAGGGCAACAATGCAGTATGGGTGATTGTTGATCGGTTGACCAAGGCAACTCACTTTATTCCTTTCCGGATTGGTCAATCAACGGAGACGTTGGTAGAAAGATACATGCAGGAGATTGTAAGATTACATGGTGTACCGGTGAGCATCGTGTCCGATCGGGACACTCGGTTCTTATCACACTTCTGGAGGAGTTTACAGGAAAGTTTGGGGACTCGATTGAAGTTTAGCACAGCTTATCATCCTCAAACTGATGGTCAGTTGGAGAGAACGATCCAAACCCTTGAAGACATGTTGAGGGCATGCATGTTGGACTTCAAGGGTTCGTGGGAGGATCACTTACACTTGGTGGAGTTTTCTTACAACAACAGTTTTCAAGCAACTATCCAGATGGCTCCGTTTGAAGCTTTGTATGGTCGTAAGTGCCGTTCACCTGTTTGTTGGGATGATGTTGGTGAACGAATATTATTGGGACCAGATTTGGTTGTACAGACAGTTGAGAAGGTTAACACTATCAGAAAGCATATGAAGGCAGCACAAGACCGACATAAGAGTTGGGCTGACACGTCAAGAAGACCTCTAGAGTTCACCGTGGGTGATATGGTATTCTTGAAGATATCACCGACTAGTGGGGTGATTTGTTTTGGGAGTCGAGGAAAGCTTAGTCCTCGATTTGTTGGACCCTTTGAGATAGTGGAGCGTGTTGGAGAGGTAGCGTACCGTTTGGCGTTACCACAGTCCTTGGCAGGTGTGCACGATGTGTTTCACGTATCTCAACTACGAAGGTATGTTCGAGATGAAACACACGTCTTGGATCATTCAGAGTTAACAGTATGGGAAGATTTGACTTTTGAAGAGCGACCGGTTGAAATCGTGGATCGAAGGGAAAAGGTTCTCAAGAACAAGGTCATCCCCCTTGTGCTTATTTCTTAGGGTAATCGATCGCATGGAGAGTCCACTTGGGAACGAGAAGATGAGATCCGGCAGAAGTTTCCTCACCTTTTTCTGTAGTTTTCTATCTTGTATTCTTGGAATTTCGAGGACGAAATTCTTTTTGTAGTTGGGTATAATATAACACCCGAGCCCAATACTACTAAATTCTGTTACTGGTTGAGCATTAAATAGTACTCATTTCATTTAGCTTGCCTGTTTGTCACTTACTGTGAAATTTTATCTGGCATAGTCATTTCTGCATATAACAAATTTTGGCATCTAAAATAAAATTAAAAATATCCATCTTGGCCTACTCGACACCCCTAGTCTTGTGGTAGCGTCCGTGCCTCGAGTTCTCGTCCCGTTCGGTGAAACGGGCGAGTTTGGACGGCTACGCGCGCGTACAGGTGTCCGTCTTGGGGGTATGCTTTTTAATCATAAAACACCTCATTTTAAAATTTGGAACCCGCTTAAAATCCTATTATTTAAATTTCGAATTTTTGGACCCAAACCGGGCGCGTTTTGGAAATGTTTTGTTTAGCGCCAAAATCCCAAATTAATATATATATTAAAACCATCGCATAATCTAATATTAACCAATATAATACTCTTAACAGAAAAAAATTTCTGACCTGTTAATCTTCTAAATCTTTTAAATTTTCTCTTTTAAAACCTTTGCAATCTTTTGCCCCAGCCAATCAGGGAAAGTTTAATCCCCGTGGGCCCCTCCATTAACCTCTCTCTATCTCTCTCTCTCACATCTCTTTCTCTCTCTCTCTCTATCGTTCTATATCTCTCTCTAGCTTTCTCTCTCTCCTATATATTTATAATTCCCTCT
Source organism: Agapanthus africanus (assembly GCA_030015575.1). Lineage (NCBI taxonomy): Eukaryota > Viridiplantae > Streptophyta > Magnoliopsida > Asparagales > Amaryllidaceae > Agapanthus > Agapanthus africanus. Next base: position 18,301,586 of record JASDDO010000014.1, read on the forward strand.
CCTCTTGTCACGAGCAGAAACCCACCGAGAGCCTAACCCTAGCCGCCTTCACCGTCACCGCCGCAGCCCCGACGCCGGCCCCAACGTCACCGTCGCCCTCGCCTCCGCCTCCTCTCAACCTCGACCCTGTCTTCTCCCCGCGCACCTGCACGACAGCGGCCACCGGCAGACTTCCCTGCAGTCGCCTGAGACGTCACCGCGACCCCCTTGCGCCGCCCCTAGCCGTCGCTGACGAACCCCAACCATCTCTAAACACCATGTAAGTGTCTCTCCACCCTTCCTTTCCTCTTCTCTTTTTCCAGAACTGAAAACAGTTGGCTCGGAGTTTCTGTAGATCGCCGGAGACGCCGTCCTCGCCGCCGTCGATCTCGCCGTCGTCGCTAGTGCCCTCTGGACCAGTGAGTATTCCCCCATCATCTTCTTCTTTGGTCATTTCCTTCTTTCCAAGATCTATACCCGTTCGAAACCCTATTTACTGTTTTTGCGCTCGCCGGAATCCGGCCATGCCGGCGACGTGTCCCGACAATCCAGCAGAGTACTCTGACCCGTGTGGTTCCTTGGTTCGTTGTTTGGGTTCAATCCGTGAACCGTGCGTCCGTCGCGTGTTTCCCCGCCGACGTTACGTTACGTTTTTCCCGGTTCGCGACCCGTCGAGGCAAGTATCCCTTGCTACATGCTATACGATATATTTATATATGCTTTGACACATTAAACTTGTAAAACTTAACTTGGTATAGTCGTTTCTCATTTGGTTGCAATATGGCATTATATCATTTTACAGTTAACATAAAATTTACAGTTTGCCAATTTAACCCTAATAACCAAGTTTACCTGTTAATCACATTGTACTGTTTAGTAGATGGTAGCACTTACCCATGTAGTTCTATTACATTCGGACATTCGTATTCCAAGGCTTGATATAACTGTATTGCACCAATACCTAAATTATTGCACCGCTAAGGGTGCTTAAACCTGTTAACATACTTAAACGGCTGCATTGTATTACTGCACTCTTGTGATTAAATAAAACATGCTTATTATTTAATCCATTGCTTATTTCATGTTGTTAAATACCCTGTTCGATTATATATCTGTTTGTGAGCACACCCACGATATTGTTACATCTTGACTTGACTTTGTTATACATGGTATATATTGATACACCTGACATGGTACCGTTTACTGTTGACTTGACCTGATGTACCATGACCCGACCTGTTACCTGATCTCGTGCCTAATGCCAACAACCTGACATGTTGTCCTCATGGACCGTTCCTGTTGTCTATCCAGACAAACTTGCTTGTACCTGATCCTGTGTTGGCATTAGTTCTTGATTACTGAATGCCTGACTTGACTTGCACTTATAACTTGGGGGTATGGGGAAATCAAAGGTGAAACCTGACTTGTAATCGACAGTTCACTACCTGTCCTGAGTGTACACATTCCTGTTTTGTGCCTAGCGGCATGTCTCGGTTTTATCCGAGAATATTGTGGCCGTGGTCCCGGGTATGTACGGGATACTATCGAGTGTACACATTCATGTTTTGTGCCTAGCGGCATGTCTCGGCTGCAGCCGAGAATATTGTGGCCGTGGTCCTGGGTATGTACGGGATACTATTGAGTTACATCGACGATTCATCAATTGATTTCAAAGACTCTAGACTAGAAAACCTGATAGAACAGTTTAGTTATCCACTGTACACTACCCTGCACTGCTTGTTTCACATTATTGCTTTATTCATGTTTATTTTGCATTGCCTGTTACATTGTTCATATTATATTACTGGTTGACATGACGCGCTGACGTCTGGGTTTTGCATGGCCCAGATCCTGTACCACTGTCGCAGTCCGAGCAGGAGTACTCCAGCCGGCAGGCTGAGTTGTGAGTTCTGTAGTGGTTAGTTTTATTTCCTGCATTTATTTCCTGATGTGAGCCCGCATTATGGGACATACCTTTCAGATATTGTATTGGATCTTTTGCTTCCGCATTTATTTATCATTGACTCTTGTTATTCTGGATTATGGACATGTTTTTAGATAGTTTTATCTTGTTCTTGATATCTCTACAGCCGTAATGTGACTGTGGATGGATACTTCCTACCCACAGGTAGCATGGTTGGCTATGTCACGTGCCCAATCTTGCGTACTCTGGGAAGCGGGGCGTGACAAGTGATGAGACTTAGTGAGACTTGTAGTTGCCAGATTTGAGCGATGGGTTTTATATTCACTTTTGGGGTTATATCTTGCTCATTTCTTTATCTTTTTGTGGTGAACTTCGCCGTTGGGCGTCGTATGCTCATTTATACTGTATTGCGTGGTTGTGATCCGCCATTTGGCGAAGAGCTAGCTTCCTGTTAGGGATGCCATTATCCTTATTATGTATTTGTGGTTTTGGATCAAAAAATACAAAGGAGGTGTTGCCAAAATTTTTAAAAAGACGAAACATGTTTTCAAACTAGTAAATTTCACTTGCATCATTCATGTACCTTTCTATGCATTAAGAAAACTTGATTTCATATACTTTTATTTCAAAACCTCACCTCCTTTATCTTTCTAAAAAGGTTTAGATTTCTGGGTTTCAGCTTACTTGAATTCCGCTACGCCTTTAGACGTTGCGTGATTCAAGTGCTGGTCACGAGCTAATATTTCGGGTCGTGACAAAGTTGGTACCAGAGCGCTAGGTTTAACCTTGTTCGAGTCTATGTTTGACTATGCGGAGTATAGGGCGGGAGTGTATTTCGGAACCTAGGCTTGACCTTACGGAACTTAGACTTGAACGGGGGGTATTAGACCCGAACTTTCGTTTTATAGGCTGACCCTGATTGCCGGAGTAGGTAGCTTGAGTAGAGTGACGTACGGTACGCATGTTCCGCGGCATATTTACGATACGGTACTCCACTTAAGAAACCTTAGGATGTACATATTTTAGAGACCAGCGACTCTCTTTGTATCCATGATTATATATCCATTTGAGATCCTTGATTCTATTTGTTTCCATGATCATACTCCCATTGAGGCCGTTTCTTCTTATGATCATGTATCCATTCTAGATCTGTCGTTTCCTTTCTTACCGTTGATCTGCTCTCTTCGATACTCGATTGAGGTTCTTTTCACCATAGTTTGAGCGCAGTTTGAGCTGCTGCTAGTGTTGTGGTCAGGGCGAGCTCGTCTGGTACGAGGGCTGACCATTGTGTTTTCTGGTGACATGGGAACGTCTCGACGTAGTGTTGTGTTGTGGCCTCTTGTGGAGGCGAATGCTTGGTTTTACACCGGATGATCGGGCCATTGTTAGAGTTGCCAGTTGCGAGAGGGCTGTAGATGTACAGCCTACCTCAGAGATTATGATGTCGCCTACCATGCAGACAGGTGACCCAGCGGTTGCTGAGATGATGGGATATCGCTTCTAGAGCTTACGAGCTAAGATCGCCGGAGCTTCCAGGCAGAAATGCGACAGATGATAGCTAGTCTACCCTGAATTGAGAGACGAAGGTGATTCATCAGATTGATGTGCCGACGCAGTCCCAGTTGAGTCGAAGATTTCCAGTGTGGAGAGAATCTTACTCAGACCTAGAGCGGACCGATCCAGAGATGACCGCCGATGTATCGCCTTTTCTGGAGGATTGAGGCATTGTTTAGCATGCGGGCGAAGAATATTCACATGTTGTATAGGCGAAGCTAAAAAGTTCGAACGAGTGTCAGAAACCCATTTTCCCAAGTTTAAAGTGTTTGGAGGAACATGCAGGTAATTCTGTGGACCCTCTAGAAGAATGAAACCCTAACTCGACATGATGACCATGGAACCGCTTTAAACCTTAGGGTTTGCGGCAGTTTAGTGGTGCCATCATTGAGGCTTGGGTTTGCCCTTCTACGGCTGGTCCAGAGGTGCTGTGGTATGTACCAGATATTTTAGACTGTGCTCAGGTGCTGAGCCTTCGGGAAATTTTGGGATCTTGATGACTTGATCGAAAAGTTTGATATCGTACGGATATCATGTGATAAGAGACCAGTAAGCTTACCAGCTTTGGATAGAGGACCTCACCCAGAGGCATTGTGAGTTGATCGAGAACGGACGGGTATTGAGTATTCCTCCGATGGTTGGGACAAATTCCCGAGAACGTGTTCGGCCAGATATCTTCTACAGAGTGATGAAGCTACAGAGTACGCGATTTCGATTCCGTGCGAGAGACTTCGGATTGACCATGGATGAGAACAGTTGCAGTGCGCAGATAACATGGCGTGATGTCATAGTGAGAGATGATAAAGACGAGTGGAACCGGAAGTTCGTGCGAGACGCTGACGAGCTGTTATTACTCCCCGTCGAGATCAGAGACCTGATATGCTTATAGAAGCGTTGGGATACGGCCAGTTTTCGAGGAAATGTGTGCGGAACACGCAGATGTCCAGAAAACGAGAAAAGATTATGTGAGAGTACCAGCCTCCGTATAGTTCGGCATAGGCGGGATCGGAAGAGACCTTGAGCAGGATTTCTTCCAGGACACTGTTGCAATGAGAATTTCACTCAAGATCAGATGTGTCACGTGTATTCAGAGGACTAGAGACCGACGCCAGTAACGTGCCGCCTTACGAGTGGTCGTGATGATTGACCGGGAGATGACCAGAGAAGTGCTAGAGCGGAATCGTTCCCGTTAGCACACCTGATAGGGCCGATGAGCTGATGGATTGCGAGATTCGTAATCCATAGAGAAGATAAGGACCCAGAGATAGAGGGTGCCAGACCGTGAGTAGGAGGCGAGCGGATGTTCTTGCCCTGTCAGTTTTGGGCGCACCGATATTTTCCGACATTGTAGGAGGTGTACCTCGATGTCATTTATTGCGATTTGTGTTTGTGATCCGAGTTTCATGCTTATATCGCTTGGATTTGAGTTTTTATGACGAGTTTCCTGATATTGATTTCGTGCACCATGGCTGCACCTACTGGGTGTTTACGTTTTGCGCATAGTTATCGCACCTGATATATATTTTATACACCATTGTGTTGATTTGCGATTTGTGCATGCTTATTGCGTTTGATGTCGATTTTATACCCGCGTAGCATGTGTTTATGATTTCATGGATTTCATACGGATGATTTGATTTTTGCTCCCGGTATAGCTTATACGTGCTTGCAGTGCATTGATATGTGTTTTGTGCACACATTTGCACACGATTTTGATTTATACACCTTGGTATACTCGGTGTTGCTTTTGATGCGTTCGAGTTATTGATTGTATTTCGTGCATTTGATGCACCCGATGTTATTTCGTGCACAATAGGTGCACCAGATATTGTTGTCATGCACACTGCTGCAGTGGACAGATACTTTCATGCACACCCGTTCCACGTAGTTTTGCGTTTTTGTGCATATTATGGAACCTGTATTTGGATTTGATTTCCATGCGCACCAGATGCATGTGATTTTTGGATATGCCTTTTAGGCTGATTTTTGCTTTTGAGCACTTTGTTTTCATGTTGAGCACTATATTGTGTATTAGCCAACAGGACTGATCTGAGGACAGCACCTGAGTACTTTGCATGCATTAATATACTACCAAAAGGGTTTTCAAAAGAAGCTATAGTCTTGCTATTTCCTACGTGTCCGTGAGCGACATGAACGTTTATAAAGGACGACCTTTTGGGATATTTTGAAAACAATGGAACGTGTATTTAAGAAAACATATATGTACATATATTATTATTTTTAAAATGAGTGTTCATCAGTTATGCTGTGAGTTACGCATTCCCGCAGAGATTTAGAAAAGATTTTGCATGTATTTTATTCGGATTTTGGAGTTTTCAAAGATGCGTACTATACACGTATTATAGTATTTGATTAGTGTATATTGGATTTTAGTAGTGGATTTCGAGATCTGCATCTCTATTGTAACTCCGAGGATATGCGTGCAAATCTGATAATTTGCGTGACGCTTGACGGAGTTGATTTTGAGTTTTGTACTCGTTCTCATGCGCACTTGGCGCGTTGTGCTATTTCTGCGTTTTCCATGATTTCGGAGCCCCGTTGTTTTGAGCCGATTATTGAAATGTTTTAGATTTTGGGGGTTTAGATTTAAATTCGGGAACCGAATTTATTTAAGGGGGGAAGATTGTAACATTTCAGAAAATATAAAATATTATTTTTGGAATTTAATATTAAAATAATATTTTTCCCGAAAGCTGCCGATTTGCGAAATTGGGGTTTTCGAATAAGGGTATAAATATTTACCAATAATTATGAAATAAATAGAAATTAAAATGATTTATTCATTTAAAAATATATTTTAAGAATTTGGCATTTTTAAAATTTATTATATTCAGTTTTGATAAAAACCCGATTAGTGCAATGCTAATCGCGATTAAGCCAAATCCGCGTTTTTACAGTTTTCATGATTAGTGCACCATGACATGTTTCATTTTGTTTTGTGTTTCATTTCATTTGGGCTAAATATTATGGTTTATTGGTGGAGAGAAAAGAAAAGTCAAAGGGGACAAATTGTTTAGGTTAGGTAGATTGTGTGAGAGAGAAAGAGTTTGAATTTGTGTGAGAGAGAGGGGGGCTGCTGCTGCCACTTCCTTTCCCCATATTTTTTGATCTTATCTCCTCCATCTCCTCAAGCTCACAACCCTCCTCAAATAATCCCTAGCTCTATCTCCTAATAAGCCCCAAAATCCTACACACCCTTCACAAAAATTAATCCCCTTTCAACCTCTACACATAGAACCAAGAAATTTCAGTTTTCGATGATCTTGGGGATTCATGGGTGCTATATGAGGTAATACCTTCACCAATTGGGTAGTTTTTCATTTACATTAGTATTCATATGTGTTTAGAAGTGAAATTGCGAAGGTTAGTGAACATTGGGAAACCCTAGAAAAGGATTGAGTGTTTGTTGAAATGGGTGATGTGTGGTGGCTGCCTGCAAGCCTTAGTGGTGTTTTATTGACCTGGAACGGGGGATGAAACCCAAAATACGGATTTGGGATTTGAGTTCATGTCGATTTGTGAGAATAGAGATGGTATTTTAGGATCTGGAGTGACCCGGGTGACCTGAAAAGTTTTCTGGGATCACAGAGGGATGTGCAGGTGATACGGAGCATACCCTAGAGACCCGAGACCAAACCCTAACTCCTGGGCTGCAAATTTAATCCCCTGGGCCGAAATTTGCGGCCTGGACACTTCATTTTTGGTTCCTGCTTCGTCTGTAGCTCCTATGTCAGTAAAATGGACCCTCTACATATGCAACTTTGACCAATTTGGCTTAGGGTAAAATCTGGGACCATTTCCATGAGTTGGTGCATTGTTTTACGACCTCGTTTTGACTTGATTTTGGTATTTGGTATTGTGTTTCCGTCTTGTGGCGTTTGAACGTCCACGACTAGGGTTTTTGGTCGTGTTTTGCACGCAAAGCTATTGGTTTTGACCTATGAGCGAAACATGTACCGTTTTGGTTTTCCACCCCGCTTTTAATACGAATTGTGATTGTTTATCATTGTAGGTTGCTTCACGTGGATTCTGAGGTGATGGAGCGTGGCGTCATCGATTTCGGCGAGCGAAGACCAGGTGAGTGGATCTATATCCATGGGGGAAGTCGGGTGGATGGCGTATAGCACCCCTGCAAAGTATTGTTGGAAAACTGATTATAGAATATGGTTAGAAAACCTAGATTAGGAAACTAGGGTTATAGTAAAGTATAGTTAGTGATACTATATTAGAAACTAAGGATAGTTAGAAATGAGATAATACGGCTATTATGTAATGACGGGATTCGAGGACGACGTTTGCCGATATTGCCGTTTAGGGTACCGTAGGACTAGGTTGTCGAAGTAGATGCGTCATCCGAACTATACCTTTTTCTAAACCGAAGAGTCGTATGTATCTTTAAAAATATACCTTGAGGGATGTTACGGATTTTCAAATGATATCTTTTCTTAAAAACACCGTAACTCCTATTTTCAAAACTATGATTCGCTTCTTTAAAAGTCCGATTGTATGGTCCGGGTGTGTATGTTAGATTAGATACCTATATTTATAGTAGAGATAGAATGTTTAGGTAAAATTGGCTTGATATGAGTTATAAATGCGGTGAAAAGATTATAATACGGATATGATCATCTGATGATATGTTGGTATACGGATGCGAGTCGATCGAGATGATTTATACCCTGTCGGTCCCCTGATGTGAGATTATTGCGGATGTGACCTGGGACATAGGTATGTATATATATATATATATATATATATATATATATATATATATATATATATATAGAATGTTGTGAATCATGGATGATAGGCCGTACGTGATTTCAGGCCGTACCCTCATTTGTCGTATAGGATGATAGTATCCCGATTAGCTTAATGCCGCCGTACGATGATTTTCCGTGCGTGATGAGTTTGACTTGATGATTGATCCTTACCCTTGACTAGAGGTTACCGTACGATGGATCATACCGTACGCGATATTGTTAGACTGGATGCCGATTGATAGATTCCCCGACTCGGTCATATTGGATACGTATACCCGTCCGCATTGCATATGATTTACCTTATGTTGCATTCATATTATTTTCATTGCATTGCATATACCTGTGTTAGTACACTTACACCATTATCGATAATGTGTATGTTACACGTACACAGATTTGCCGGCTCACACACTTCATCATCGATAATTGCCATGTCACTACACAGTAGGTTTGTTGCATCATGATATGACTCTTTGCATAATCTACCTTTTATAGTTACCTGTGCACTTTTATACGATGTTGCATGATATATTGCTATGCTTACATTTCCATCACATGTCGCATACATCATGCTTTATGATTTTACGCATTGAGGTATGCTGTTTTCATGAGATTTCTGGATTTGAGAACCGTGGCTATTTCAAAGAAAGCATGTACTGTTTTAAAAACCCGGTTTCTCTTTATATGATATTTCAGTGCGTCCACCATGTGTTTTCTCGATTTTGAGACGTGTGCTTGAAACCCGATTCAAGGAGTTGGATGATCCGTTTGCGGGTTCATGGTGGACCCGGTATGGTTCCCCGGGGCGAGAAATGTTTTTGGTGGAGTAGACGATGAGCCTGGCTGGATGGCGAGTACCTACCGGTGATAGTATTTGGGCTCGGCGGATATCCGGAGGATACCGAACGGAGTCAAAAGATGAAATGGGCCGATCCGGACTGATGGAGGCCGATATATGAGGATTTACGTGTCGATACTGGGCACGGTTTTCATGATGTTTTCGAGTGTCTATGCTAGGCACTCAAGTTCCATGATTTTGATGTGTCGGAAGGGACACCGTTGATGTATATCCTCATACTTTCATGCACACCCCTTTATGATATTTACGTGCATGCAGATATTGATTTTGGGTGGACGAGATCCACATGCATACATATCTTGATATTGGTTGGACGAGATCCATATGCATGCATTGATTATTACTGTCGGATGTTATCCACATGCATATAGGTATTGACTACCTTGTTGGTATATACAGGCCCGGTCACCCTAGATATCATAGTATTACCTTTATGATATAGTTGACACAGGAGTCGTTGTTTATTCGATTTCTATCTGTTGATATTTTTCTACTCACGAGTTGGCAACTTATCCCGTTGTGCCACAGTTCTTGCAGGTTAACCACTTGGATCAGTAGCGGCTTCGCTGGCACACAGTTGCATTCAGGTGTTTTGCATGGGTAGGTAGGATATTTGTATCATTCCCACTCTTGTATCTATATTTCATATTGTATCTAGTTAACTCCATCAATCAAAAGTTGTAAATTGTATAAGTGATGAGACTTAGTGAGACTTGTAGTTGCGAGATTTGAGCGATGGGTTTTATATTCACTTTTGGGGTTATATCTTGCTCATTTCTTTATTTTTTTGTGGTGAACTTCGTCGTTGGGCGTCGTATACTCATTTATACTGTATTGCATGGTTGTGATCCGCCGTTTGGCGAAGAGCTAGCTCCCGCTTAGGGATGCCATTATCCTTATTATGTATTTATGGTTTTGGATCAAAAAATACAAAAGAGGTGCTGCTAAAAATTTTAAAAAGATGAAACATGTTTTCAAACTAGTAAATTTCACTTGCATCATTCATGTACCTTTCCATGCATTAAGAAAACTTGATTTCATATACCTTTATTTTAAAACCTCACCTCTTTTATCTTTCTAAAAAGGTTTAGATTTCTGGATATCAGTTTACTTGAATTCCGTTACGCTTTTAGACGTTGCGTGATTCAAGTGCTGGTCACGAGCTCATATTTCGGGTCGTGACAAAGAGTGAGGGAGAGGAGAGAAAATGGTGAAGAGTGAAGTAGGAATGGGAGTTTGGTCTTAGGTTTGACCCCTTACCCTCTCACTCTCTCTCATGCCCATCCATCCATTCTTTATTCCCTTCTCCTTTTCTTTTCTTTTCCATTATTTTCCCCTCTCAACTAAAAACAACAACCATGATATAAAACATGAAGAAAAGCCATGAGAAAAATGTAACAACTGCTAAAAAAAGATATGTGCATGTTTTGCACAAAACAAGCTTAATGCGCGATTAGCGATTTTTGATCGCGATTAGCACTAAATTAGCATATAATTATTCATAAGAACTTATAATTTGCATAATTCACATAAAACACCATCTTTTTAGTAATTTCCATAATTTTCCAAAATTTTCCCATTTTATCGGTATTTAATTATACCGTCTTATTAAAATATTCAATATTATATTATTTAATTATAAAAATCCCCAAAAGTAATATTTTATTTTTTTGAAACGTTACAATCTTCCCCCCTTAAAGAAATTCGGTCCCCGAATTTAAATTTAAATACCTCAATACTAAAACATTTCAGTAAAAGACTAAACGTCGGGGTCCCGAAACCATCGATACATAAAACACGTCGTAGCGCAATGCGTGCGTATGGAAAATGAGCAGATAACTCCAAAACAAAACTCCGTCAAGTATCCCGCAATCATCGGAGTCATGAGGAAGATATCAAATGTCAAATCCAATACGAAAACCAATATGATATAAATCAGAACTATACATGTAAACATCAAATTTATACATGTAGATATCTGAAGGAAATGCATGCCAAACCATTTTAAGTCGCTGTACGATACGCATAACACTGCACAGTGGCGGACGTCTATTCTAAGAAAATAACCATATATGTATACATATTTTATTTAATATGTACGTTCCGCCATTTTAAAACAATTTAGAAGGGTTTCCTTATTTTAAACGTTTCATATCATATCAGACACGTAAATAAATACTGAGACTATAGCTCCCCTTTTTGGAAATCACTTTGATAACTATCAATGCATGCAAAATATATCCAGGTACTGTCCTCTGACTAGTCCCGCTCAGTACGAAAACAAATAGAAAATATCATAAAAACGTACTGCTCTATAAGAAATAAGTCCCAAAATATGCATAAGAATGCTACGTGCGTCTGGTGCGCACGGGAATCAAAATCCATATATATGCCATACATGTGCACAGAAACAATATCTAAGTGCAACGGATGTGCACAAAACACCTGTCAAAGGAAACGGGTGTGCCTGACAACAAATATCAGGTGCATCTGATATGCACGAGGAATCCCGATTCAGTGCATTTGGTGTGCACCAAAATCGCATCTCATAACATACGCCCAACATGCGAGAAAATCCAAATCAGGTGCATCCATCATGCATGAATAGAATCTAAATCATGTGCATCCAATGTGCACGAAATCACGAAATCCAATATCAAGCACCGAACATACGCAAAATCCAATCCAAGCACGCCAAATATGCGCAAGAATCCAAATCAAATGCACAGAGTGCACGAAATCAACATCAATATCAGAATCGAAATCAGGTGCAACCGTGGTGCACAAATACGTATCAATGCACCGCAAGCATATGTGAACTATACCGAGTGCAAATACCAAATCGTGTGCGTATCATATGCACAAAACCGACTCAACCGTATAAAGTCCATGAAGTCATAAATACGTGCAGCCAAGGCATAAAATGATATCAAGTGCAATAACTGTGCACAAATCATAAATACCCAGTAGGTGCAACCATGGCGCACGAAAACAAATATCTTGAAACTCAGTCATCAAGACTAAATCATGCGAATAGATTGCCCAAAATACCGAAATCTAAGGTGACGGATACGTGATAATCGAATCACCAAATCACAAATCATAAATACCGTCGTTGATAGTTCTTCGGCTCAACGGCCCAATATGGAATGATGACGGAAACAGTCCCGCTCTGGCACATCTTTTACAGATCTCTGGCTAACTATCTCGTCGACGATGCCGAACTCTGGCCTGCTGGGTGTGCGCAATATGACCGCTCCTGGGTCCAAGTCTTCTTGTATAGTATTCCAGAAAGGTCCTGTCGAGGTCTCTCTCAAATCTCGTTTCTGCCGAATTGCCCGGAAGTTACCACCCTTTACTATATATATTTCTTGTTCCAGAACGGCTACATTCTCATCGCGACTCCTTCTGGAAGATATATCAATAATCAACGGCTCTGCATGTGTATCATATCTCTGATGTCGGCGGAGTGGAACGTCATCTTTTAAAGATCTCGTACGAACCTCTTACTCCACTTTTTTCTGCTGTCGACTGCTTCGGACTCGTCTCATCGTGGCTACATGGACTGTGCTCCAACGGCTATACTCGTATTTGGTGTCTCCCAAGCAATGCATCCGTCACATGATATCCGAAAGATGTCAAGCCTTTCGATCGATTCGTCAAGGTTCCATAATTCTCCTAAGAGCTAAACATCTTGGGTACAGTTTAATAGTACTCCAGTACATGCCATAGCACCTATGGACCAACCGTAGAAAGGAAAATTGAAGCCTCACAAATGGCACCGCTAAACTGCCGCAAACCCTAAAGTTCAAAGGCGTTCCATGGTCATTACGTCGACTTAGGGTTTCATTCTTCTAGAGGGTCCATAGCATTACTTGCATTTGTCTCTGAATACTTTAAGCTTGGAAAATGGGTTCCTGACATTCGATCGTCTCCATCGACTCTCCATGTACCTGCGTGAAGCCGTCTCTAGCTGGAATCAATCCATCTGATAACCCCGCATCGGGGTAAGCGAACGACCACATGTCCTAGTCATTCATTCTCGGGTGACTAGCGACCTTCCATCATATCTCTAAGTATATACTCATGCTGCAGTAGCTCCAACATCTGGACGATATCTCGTCATTTGCAGCAACAAATGGCTCATTCGTCTGCACGCTGAACAGTGCCTCACTCATCACGAAAAAGCGATACATCAATGATCATCACATTCTGGCTGGCCTCTAGCAGTAGCTTGATCCTCTGGTGCTGATCTGCACATCCGAGACATCCCGTAAAAGCGATCCATCAAACGCTCATGGCACGAAAACACAATAAAATGATGGCTCTATGCAATCGTATGTCTCTGGAATCCTGCCCTAGTCATTCCTCGTTCGTGACGAGCTCGTGCTGACCGCAACTCTAGCCGTAGCTCTCTCTGCCCGTGTAATCGTGGCAGCAAAATCATAACCAATATCGATGAGGATAGATCATAGGAATGAATATAATACTGTGTAAGGAAATGTACATCCTAAGGCTCCTTAAGGGGAGTGGCGTATCGTAAGTATGCCGCGGAACATACACACGGTACGTCACTCTCCTCAAGTCACCTATTCTATCAACCAAGGTCAACCTACGCAACGAAAGTTCGGGTCTAATACCCCCTCGACTAAGTCTAAATTCCGTAAGGTCAAGCCTAAGTTCCGTATATATACAAATGCTCTAGGCTTTGCATAATCAAACTTAGACTCAAACCAAGGTTAACCTGGCGCTCTGATATCAACTTTGTAACGACCCGAAATAGCACGTGACTGGCCCTTGAATCATATGAAGTCTATAGGACCTCATATAATTCAAGTAAGCCAAAAGCCCAGAAATCTAAAACCATTTTAAATAATAATTGAAGGAAAACTAGTTTTAAAGAAGTGAAGAAAACATATTTTAAAAACAAGGTTTTTAAATAACTAAGCCGAATATGCATTTTTAAAATCTCAAGTCTTTTCTGAAAATTTCGGCAGAGTTTCCTTTGTAAATACTGGCCCCAAATGGGGTACAACAAGAATAATATATGCATAATGATAAAAGGCATCCCCAAGCGGGAGCTAGCTTTTCGTCAATCGACGGTCACAACCACGCAAGCAATATAATATACAACGCCGACAGGCGAGAGTCAAAACTCAAAAGAAATCTCAAATCAACAAGAAAACCATAATACTACAATGCGCGACTCTAGGGTCGAAATAATATATAACTGGTTTCTAAGTCTGAAATAAATATACAAGTCTGGTTGATGGAATTACTAGATACAACTGATTAAAATAAATACAAGGGTGGTCATGATGCGAGTGAACCCACCTACCAAACCAATCACCCAGAAAGGAAGCAGTGTGCCAGAAAAGCCGCAATTAAACCTGTACGGCAAAACCTGCAGAACTGTGGCACAATGGGGGTGAGTTGCCAACTCGTGAATAGAAAACATCTCAGAGCAGAAATCGTATGTATGACTCATCCTAGATCAAACGATCAGTAATAATTTATATTCTCAATATGATAAAGTCTGAAGCATGATAAGGTGGCAAGGGTAAACATCTATACATCAGTGTAATACCAAGTGCTCGTGTCAGTGCCTCAGGTAGCAACGTATCATAAATATGAGCTATCATCAATGTAATCATGTCTGTATGTATGTGGATCTCGTCCACGTGTCACCCAATGACACAAAACATCATTTAAGTAAATATCATAAAGCATATGCATGGAAGTATGAGGATGTAAATCAACGTGTGTCCCTAGCGACACGTCAAAATCATTGAACCTGAGTGTCCAGTATCGACACTCGAAAACATCATGAAACCCGTGCCCAGTATCGGCACGTAAATCCTCATATATCGGGCCCCGTCAGTCCGGATTGGCCCACGGGCTCCGTCAGTCCAGATCGGCCCATATCATCTCTTAACTCCGGTCGATATTCTCCGGATATCCGACGAGCTCAAATACAATCACCGGTAGGTAGTGGTCCCTCTTCTAGGCTCATCGCCTACTGCACGACATATCCGTTCTCATCCCGGGGTACCATACCGGGTCCACCAT
Organism: Agapanthus africanus; assembly: GCA_030015575.1. Classification (NCBI taxonomy): domain Eukaryota; kingdom Viridiplantae; phylum Streptophyta; class Magnoliopsida; order Asparagales; family Amaryllidaceae; genus Agapanthus; species Agapanthus africanus. Next base: position 18,316,755 of record JASDDO010000014.1, read on the forward strand.
GTACCCGCAATCGGCCTCATCCAGCTCCTCGAATCGGGTTTCATATGTCACACGTCTCAGAACCGAGAAAACGCATGGTGGACTCACTGAAATATCATATCAAGAGAAACCGGGTTTTTAAACAATGCATACTTTCTTTTAAAATGACCACGGTTCTCAAATCCAGAAATCTCATGAAAACGACATATCTCAATGCGTAAATCATAAAGCATGATGTATGCGATATGTGATAGAAATATAAGCATATCCGTATATCATGCAACATAAAACAGTAATATGCACACATCGAGGGGAAAACCGCTCTTTTAAATGAATCCAGTTTTAAAATATATTTTGCGGTTCCCAAATCTCCAAAATAAAGCCAGAATCATCTATGCATGTGCAAATACGTATGTATGCAAGTATTGGTGTACAATTAGTCATATCCTGATGCAACAATTCTACTGTGTAGTGACATGGCAATTATCGATGATGAAGTGTGTGAGCCGGCAAGTAGGTGTACGTGGAACATACGCATCATCGATAATGGTGCTGGTGTCCTGACAGCATGGGTTTAATATAACAATAAACACATTTAAACATGCGATGCGATGCAATGCGAATAGCAAGAATATGCGGAAAATGAATAATGACACAACAGCGAAGAATCTATATCAGTATATATATGCCATATAGTTTTGCCATTTGAAATAACACGAATCGTGGTGTTTATAAAAATAAGGTCTACGGTGTTTTTAAGAAAAGATGCGTCTTTTGAAAATATCCGTAGAATCCTTTAGCCTGTCTTTAAAATACTCATGATTCGTTAGTTTTGAAATAGGTATAACTCGGGTCTAGTCTAACATCTACTAAGTGCTACAGAACCAAACGAACAGCCTAACCGAAAGGGTAAGGGAAACCACCTAAATCTGAGTCAATATATACATATAATAGTCGGTGATCCCGCCTCAATAGTATCACATACGATACAATATACTATATGACATTCTCGAGTCAAGAGTGCAGATCTATCATCAATATATAGCTCGTACGTAAATCCGTCGTACGGCATCCCAAATCAGGGTACGGGTCAAATATCACATTCATCTCATCATTTATCTGGTATCCTTATCACCATCTCTCATGAACTGGGTACTGACCTAAGTCTAGTACAAACTGATACTATATATATATATATATATATATATATATATATATATATATATATATATATATATATATATATATATATATATATATATATGCGTGTGTGAAACACACGCCCAAAGGCCCGCTATAATTCATGTCGTATCTCATAATACGAACCACATCATATCACCGATCTCATGGCACCATGCCCAAACTCATCGACTCATCTCCAAATATCATCCACTATCCTCATCATCCAACTGTAGGTATACGTGTATATATATAAGTCCTATACCTATGTGTGTGTATATATATACGTATCCCCATATACGCACAAGTATAACAAAGTAAGTATGTGTGTGCGTGTGGGTGTAAACCTATTTTAGGTCTCGCGACTAAGAAGCTATACTAGTTCACTTCTAATAACCCTAATATAACCATAGAACACCTAATCACATCTTGAATATCCATGTCACACACAAAAGATATTATATATATATATAGTATATATATATAGCATACTATACATCGAACTGCGGGGGTGCTATACGCCATCCACCCGACTTCCCCCGTAGATATAATCTACTCACTTTGCTCTTCGCTTTCCGTTGCCGACGTCGCCACGTGCTTGCTTGTCGTTTCGAAGTCTTTGTGGGGTACCTACACAATCATAACGTATCGCAAATGCGTATTAAAATCACGTCGGAAAACCAAAATGACACTCTAAAGGCCTATAGGTTAGAACCTATGGACTTCGCTTTCAAAACCACCAAAAAACACTCGATTTCGACGTACAAACGTCAAGTGATCGAACACCACACAAATTACAAAAATCCAGAATATAAAATACGCAAAACGAAACCCCGAATCAAAACAGCAACTCTTGAAAATGGTCCCAGATTTTACCCTAGGTCAAATTAGTCAATTTTGCATATGCCCAGGGTCTAGTTTACATGAGATGAAGCTACAGACAAAGCACAAACCACAATGCTCAAGATCTGGCTGCAAATTGCGGCCAAAAGGGTTTTATTTGCGGCCCAGAAGTGGACTCAGGGGATGGGGTGTTTAGGGTATGTTCTAAATCATCTGCACATCTCTCTGTGTTTGCTAAAAAAATTTCAGGTCACCCGGGTGTTAGCAGATTTCAATACACACACACAGAATCCATAATTCTTCTGATATCGGTTTTCTAAATCCGTATTCCGGAGTTCTAGTCTCTGGTTTAGGTCTGAATTCTAGCACTAGGGGGTTTGTGTGGCCTCTGCTGAGCTCAATTACACATCATAACTCAAAAATTCCATAAGCCTTAACTAGAATTTCCCAAGTCTCTCTAAACGACACCAAAACGGTTCTAAACAAGCATGGATGTAAAAGAAATGGAAATACTAGGCTAATGGTTAAGAGAATACCTCATTTGGCAACTCAAGAATTTTCTTGAGTTGCCCCAAGTGTCCAAAATGAAAGCTTTCTTGGTCCAATGTGTTGCTAGTGAGCTCATGCACATTTTTAATGAAGTGGGTATTGGGTTTTGAGATGTTTTTAATGGTGTTTGAGAGGATTGAAGAGGAGGAGGGAGTAAGGGCGGCAGCAGCAGCAAGAGTGAGGGAGAGGAGAGAAAGTGGTGTAGAGTGAAGTGGGAATGTGAGCTTAGTCCTAGATTTGACCCTTTACCCTCTCACTCTCTCTCAAGCCCATCCCTCCATTCTTTATTCCCTTCTCCTTTTCTTTTTCTTTTCCCCTCTCAACTAAAAACAACAACCATGATATAAAACATGAAGAAAAGCAATGAGAAAAATGTAACAAGTGCTAAAAAAAGATATGTGCATGTTTTGCACAAAACAAGCTTAATGCGAGATTAGCGATTTTTGATCGCGATTAACACTAAATTAGCATATAATTATTCATAAAAGCTTATAATTTGCATAATTCACATAAAACACCCTCTTTTTAGTAATTTCCATAATTTTCCTAATTTTTCCCAATTTATCGGCATTTAATTATACCGTCTTATTAAAATATTCAATATTTTATTATTTAATTATAAAAATTCCCAAAAGTAATATTTTATTTTTTGAAACGTTACAAAGTCCCTTTTTCCCACTTCTCTCTCTAGTAAACAGAATTCTATTTTCAAAACTCGCCGGGAACGGAGTTATTCCGACTTCTGATTTTAATTTCATCAAAAACGCAATTTTTCTTAATAACAAATTTACCATCTTTTTACATATTGTTTATTAACCATTAAATAATATTTGGAACTAGTTTAAATTTAAATTATAATTTTAAACAACTTTTATTTAATTTTTACGGTAAAATACTATCTAATTTACAAACGACATTACTTTATAGTTTGGTTCATATTACCTTTAGAAAACTCACGAGTTAATGACCTATCTCATCACAACACTCATCTTGACATAGCACGATGGTTTTTGTAACAATTTTTGTGGGACAAAACACAATTTATATTAAAATATCGTAAACTATCAAAACCTGTATTTTTAAAATTGTTTTAATTAGTTCCTTGCAAATAAACCTCTACAACCCATTTTGGGGAACCCGATCGGGATGGTACGGGTTATCACACGTTCTTGAGACTAGTAGAGCGAGATGCAGACCTCCCCACAGAGTATTTGATCTCGATGGAATTCTTATTACAATTTTTAAGAAAACGTGATTTTTATTTAATAAATAAATTCTATTTTTAAAATTATATATATATATATATATTATCAAAATATCTATTTTAAATATAATATATATTCCATGTTTTCTAATCAAAAGAAAAGAATCACAAAAGATCATAAAAATACCATCACATTCAATACAAGTCAAATTATCATATACTATCCAAAGTTAGGTTTATATCCACTAGAATATTTCATTTTATAAAAATTACAACTATGAAAACCCAAAAGACGATAATTAAATATTTGAGGTGTATTTTGAGAATATATCAAAACTATTTTTCATAAAACCCTCTCAAGTTATATTAAATTACAATAAGAATCCTAGTAAATATAGGTTTAAGCGGGACCACTGTAACAACCCTAATTTTCTTATACCCTTTTATATACAAATTTTTTCATTAAATTTTTTCAAAAATTCATAAAGGGGTATTTATTGCCTGAGCACAAGACTTAAGTAATTGATTAGCAATTTAATTACAAGAAGGAGCTTGTAGCTCATTGGTAATACCTTGCATTGCTGAACCAAGCCACCAGAGTTCAAATCCCCTGCCCCACATTATTTTTAATATTTATTTTGTTTTAAATTTTTTGGAAGCCCAACAGTCCACACAAGATAACTCCAGATTTTCCTATTACACTTTAAAAACTAAATATACGAGAGGCTACACTAGACGACCCCCCACCTCCCCATACCCTGACTCGGCCCGACTCGGGCCGACGCCGCCGGCCGGACTCGTCCGGACGGCCGAGTTCCCTTCTTCAATGTTGTGTCTCTTCATCTTCCATAACCCCCTATACACTTCAAATTCCTAGATCGGTTTCAGAGACCTTTGAAATTCCTATTTACTCCATTTTAATGATTTTTTAATACATTTTTACATTAAAACCTTTCATATACCCTATTTACTCCAATTTTTAATGATTTTATATATTTTTACATTAAAACCTTTCATATACCCTATTTACTCCAACTTTTAATGATTTTATATATTTTTACATTTTTATTTAAAAACCCTTCACCTACCCTACCCCTAGCCTACCCTATAAATACACCCCCTCCCCTCTACCTTCTTATCCCAAAATCCTAAGCCCATCTCTCAAAATCCTCTCAAGAGTTGTGTACTTTGAAAACAAGTTCGCGGCGAAGCTCCGGCGAAATTCCGGCGGAAATTCCGGCAACGTTTTTCGGAACAACCGGCGACGAAGCAATGCCTCGGCAACCTCTTTAGTCCTCCTTCACTCCTTTGCTTATTCGAACCCTGTAAGTCCCATTCTATCCCCCTTTCTAATTCTCAAAAAATACGAAATTACGAAACCCGATGGAATCAGAACAAATCCGATTTCCGATTCGGTTTTCTATAAAATTTCACTTCTAATCAATTCAAACATGTCTAAACATCTTTATCATGATTATTAAACTTATAAAAATCAATTTGAATAAGTTTTCACACATGAAATGATAACCTTTTTAACTTACCGTATTTTTTTCACTTTAATACCATCATGTTTCAATTTCACATTTAACCTTTTAACATTGCTATACCTTAAAATAGATCACGAGGTAATGACCTACCTCCTCACACACACATATGAAACCATAATACGCTATCTTGAAAACTACTAATACGATAAAAGAAGATTTTACATTAAAATACCATTTCCTTAATAAAACCTTTTATAAAAGTTTAGGTTTGATACATTTGTTTAAACAATATCTTTAATAGGAAAAATACGATAAGTTGTGGACATCGATTGTTTATCTAAACCTGACTTTGTGGTGTCTAGGCAAGTGTGTTTAAGGCAAGTGGTTACTTAATTAGGACCACTACTTGTAGTGGAGAGCCTCCCACTTACCTGACACTTATCTGGCCGCAATTGGCGGTGAAGAGGCGATTTGAGGCTTCTAACGACTTGTCGTTTAGACCATTTAGAAATAGGCTAGTTGGTTTAGGAAACCCTAGAATCTAAAATACGGAAAATTACACTTTTCAAATAAATACCTTTTACTATATAAAACTGTTTTCTAAAGGATTAGTATTTTACAATCTTTGCAAAGCGCCGCTACAACCCATCTTTGGGGAACCCGTTCGGGATCGTGTGGTTTATCGCGCACCCTCGGGCTAGTAGCGCGAGATTCAGACCTCCGAAAGGTGCATTTGGTCTCGAAAGGTTTAAAATACGACATCTTAAGAAAATGAGATTTTTGGAATATAAAATATTTATTAAAAATTATTTTTGTATAAACATATGTATATTTATCATTTAAATATCTATTTTACTATAATATAAATTTTCCGCTTTTTCTAAAAATCACAATAATAAATTTTACACTAAAACACCATGAACTTCAAATAAATCAATATTACAGATAAATACCTATTATGCCACTGTTTAGGCATCTTTGCCGAAGATCCAGCACATTGCCGTTTGCCGAAGATCCAGCACATTAGTTTCATTGTACACTTTTCTTTCAGTACTTTTCATTTCCTGTTATGCCACTGTTTAGGCATCTTTTATTTCAGTTGTATTTCCTTTTCATGTATTGTACAAAGAATGTTAATAAATAAAAGTTGCTGTTTTTTTTATTTCTTGTCTCTTGTGTATTTATTTCTATATTGCTTAGATACGCTTAGCGTATGTACTTCTGAGTATATACGTAGCGGACCTCGTCGCGTGCCCTTCGCCGTATACTGGAAAGCGGGGCGTGACAGGTTTTGTTGGTGGCCCATGCAAGTTAGAGCTGTATGGAACCCTAAGCAATATAAAACACAAGAACTAGCAACTAAAACATTCTTTACAATTCATGTTTCTTAAATCTTACAATTTCATATTTCTTGAATCTTATCATTTCATTTGAATCTGTCCTAACCCAAATTTTCTTTCAGGGTTATGGATTCCCCGAATAACACCAGCACCAATGTCAACAACACACCTCCACCACTACCTCTCACACCTGCCGTTCCTGCTCTACTCAACGAGCAAACGGTTCTGCTTGAGGCAATCCGCAGCCTCCTAGAGGGACAGCAGCAGCTCTTAAGCCGTCCCGAGGCTGAAGCACCTGGGGTGAAGCAATTCAGAGCTTTATATCCCAAGCAGTTCTCAGGAAAGGGGAGCCCACTGGAAGCTGAGGAATGGGCTCAATGTATCGAGGATGATCTGGCAGCAGCACAAGTGCCAGAAATAGCTTGGGTCCGAGTTGTAAAGCTGCAACTCACTGACAATGCACGGAACTGGTGGAAGGCGGAAGAAAGCTGTCTTGATCAGCCCATTGAATGGAAGACTTTTCGCGAGAAGTTCGACGCGAAGTACTTCCCTGTGACTGCCAGGTTTGCCATGGAACAGCAGTTCATTCATCTACAACAAGGTTCGATGTGGAACAAGTCAGTAGATGAGTATGACGCTGAATTCACCATGCTCAGTCGGTAAGATATGTCACAGTATTTCAAATTTTTGATATCACATAATACACAGCTAACACAAGACCGTAACAGATTTGCGGCACACTTGATACCGACGGATGAGATCAGAGCCCGTCGCTTTCAACAAGGTTTGGACACGGAAATCCAGGCTGCACTAGCCACAGGGAAATTTCCGACTCACGAGGATGCTCTGGAAGCTGCCCGCCGTTATGAAGCAGTGATAAAGGCAAGGGGCAGACCTCACTCTGCAGGAGTGAAACGCCCTGCCACTCAAATGGCAGGAGGGGCCTCTTCAAGGCCAGCTGTTGAACTCAGAAGACTGGAAGATCGGCCAAGACCCGATTTTTGCTTTTATTGCAAGAGGGAAGGACACTTGTGGAAGGACTGTAGGCGCGCAAAAAGCCTATTCTTGGTTTGTGGCGCGTCCAATCACGGAATTGGAAACTGTCCTTATAGACGCAACTCAGCATACACACCCGTCAACTATCCGTAGCAGCCAGCTATCCAGGCTCCTGCAACTCGTCCTGCACTCCTAGCACCACCTCCACGTGGATTCCCTGCTCAGCCAAATCGCCAATTTTATCAGGCGCTGAGAAACATGCCTCGAGTACAGGGGAATATGCCTCCAGCTAGGAGGAACGTGTCGAGACGCCAGGTATACAATTTGGCGGCCGTAGAATCTGATACGGTTGGTCAGGATAACCCTGGTAATTCTCTTCAACCTTTTTCACACCCTTGCATCACTTTTTCATTCTTCACACTCTCACCAAACTATCCTTGAATCTGTTACACTTTTATTTTACAAATTTCGAGGACGAAATTTTTATAAGGAGGGTAGAATGTAACAACCATAATTTTCTTATACCCAATTATATACAAATTTTTAAATTAAATTTTTTCAAAAATTCATAAAGGGGTATTTATTGCCTGAGCACAAGATTTAAGTAATTGATTAGCAATTTAATTACAAGAAGGAGCTTGTAGCTCATTGGTAATACCTTGCATTGCTGAACCAAGCCACCAGAGTTCAAATCCCCTGCCCTACATTATTTTTAATATTTATTTTGTTTTAAATTTTATGGAAGCCCAACAGTCCACACAAGATAACTCCAGATTTTCCTATTACACTTTAAAAACTAAATATACCAGAGGCTACACTAGACGACCCCCCACCTCCCCATGCCCTGACTCGGCCCGACTCGGGCCGACGCCGCCGGCCGGACTCGTCCGGACGGCCGAGTTCCCTTCTTCAATGTTGTGTCTCTTCATCTTCCAAAACCCCCTATACACTTCAAATTCCTAGATCGGTTTCAGAGACCTTTGAAATTCCTATTTACTCCATTTTAATGATTTTTTAATACATTTTTACATTAAAACCTTTCATATACCCTATTTACTCCAATTTTTAATGATTTTATATATTTTTACATTAAAACCTTTCATATACCCTATTTACTCCAACTTTTAATGATTTTATATATTTTTACATTTTTATTTAAAAATCCTTCACCTACCCTTCCCCTAGCCTACCCTATAAATACACCCTCCCCTCTACCTTCTTATCCCAAAATCCTAAGCTCATCTCTCAAAATCCTCTCAAGAGTTGTGTACTTTGAAAACAAGTTCGCGGCGAAGCTCCGGCGAAATTCCGGCGGAAATTCCGGCAACGTATTTAGGAACAACCGGCGACGAAGCAACGCCTCGGCAACCTCTTTAGTCCTCCTTCACTCCTTTGCTTATTCGAACCCTGTAAGTCCCATTCTATCCCCCTTTCTAATTCTCAAAAAATACGAAATTACGAAACCCGATGGAATCGGAACAAATCCGATTTCCGATTCGGTTTTCTATAAAATTTCACTTCTAATCAATTCAAACATGTCTAAACATTTTTATCATGATTATTAAACTTATAAAAATCAATTTGAATAATTTTTCACACATGAAATGATAACCTTTTTAACTTACCGTATTTTTTTTCACTTTAATACCATCATGTTTCAATTTCACATTTAACCCTTTAACATTGCTATACCTTAAAATAGATCACGAGGTAATGACCTATCTCCTCACACACACATATGAAACCATAATACGCTATCTTGAAAACTACTAATACGATAAAAGAAGATTTTACATTAAAATACCATTTTCTTAATAAAACCTTTTATAAAAGTTTAGGTTTGATACATTTGTTTAAACAATATCTTTAATAGGAAAAATACGATAAGTTGTGGAGATCGATCGTTTATCTAAACCTGACTTTGTGGTGTCTAGGCAAGTGTGTCTAAGGCAAGTGGTTACTTAATTTGGGCCACTACTTGTAGTGGAGAGCCTCCCACTTACTTGGCACTTACCTGGCCGCAATTGGCGGTGAAGAGACGATTTGAGGCTTCTAACGACTTGTTGTTTAGACCATTTAGAAATAGGCTAGTTGGCTTAGGAAACCCTAGAATCTAAAATACGGAAAATTACACTTTTCAAATAAATACCTTTTACTATATAAAACCGTTTTCTAAAAGATTAGTATTTTACAATCTTTGTAAAGCGCCACTACAACCCATCTTTGGGGAACCTGTTCGGGATCGTGCGGTTTATCGCGCACCCTCGGGCTAGTAGCGCGAGATTCAGACCTCCGAAAGGTGCATTCGGTCTCGAAAGGTTTAAAATACGATATCTTAAGAAAATGAGATTTTTGGAATATAAAATATTTATTAAAAATTATTTTTGTATAAACATATGTATATTTATCATTTAAATATCTATTTTACTATAATATAAATTTTTCACTTTTTCCTAAAAATCACAATAATAAATTTTACACTAAAACACCATGAACTTCAAATAAATCAATATTACAGATAAATACCTATAACTAGGATATATTCACTTGAAATGCCACAACATAAAATGCACCCTCATTACAACCCTAAAGACGAATAATAAATACTTGAGGCGTATTTTGAAAAGTATATAAAAGTATTTTTACATAAAACCCTTCAAGTTTTATAAGTTACCCTAAGGACCCTAGCAATTGTAAGACCTCGATTCACATTTCTGATTGTCTGACTCGGGTTTGAGTCTGATTAATATGACTTGAATATGATTCAAGTCAATCTATAATCTACAAATTTCCACTTCAATATGAACTCATGAATCCATGAATACAATTATCAATTTATACAACTTGACTGAACCGAACCATGGATATATATTCCTTTTACATGATTCTCAGTTATTCCATTTACATAACTCTACGGTTATAACCATTTCCTGATATCATGGTTTCGGTCAGTCAGTCAATCAATCTTACAACCAATACAATTTATAAGATAACAATACAAACAAGATATCGCAGGGTTTAAGGGGTAGACTGGTACGGAATATGTTAAAGGTGGCACGAGGTGGTCACTTAAGACGTAATTACATCCATGCCGTTGTTCCTTGGTATTATCGACGGAGCCTTGTACTACAGGTTATCAAGGTCCCCGGTGTAAGTGGGACTCCCTTCGTATACACTGGCATCTTCTGTACCAGGCTATAAACAACAGCGTTAATACAACATTACAATATTATAATACAACATTAAAAGCTACTCTCTCTCTCTTACTCTCTGTCTATTTCTCCCTTATCTTTAGGACTTACCGAGCGACCTGTTCGCTGACGATATTCTATTTCTTTTTTCTTTGAATGTCGTCAGGTGATTTGGACCCGGCAGAGATCGAGCCATCTGCAGAAGACTTGGAGCAGTTTGTCGAAGATCCAGCACTTTAGTTTCATTGTACACTTTTCTTTCAGTACTTTTCATTTCCTGTTATGCCACTGTTTTGGCATCTTTTATTTCAGTTGTATTTCCTTTTCATGTATTGTACAAAGAATGTTAATAAATAAAAATTGCTGTTCTTTTTATTTCTTGTCTCTTGTGTATTTATTTCTATATTGCTTAGATACGCTTAGCGTATGTACTTCTGAGTATATACGTAGCGGACCTCGTCGCGTCCCCTTCGCCGTATACTGGGAAGCGGGGAGTGACAACCACTTTTCTTGAGCCTCAGGGAGCCGGAGAATATGGGTATAGACAAACTAAAAACAGTGTTATTACTACGGTAATTGTCTTAGAAAAAGACATAAATCCTACCGTCCATGTGCAGCAGTTACCGTTAACTTCAAATACTAATTCAGGACTTCAATTCTGTTTAAATGTTTGACTCAGATAGAGTCTCAGTTTAATCTGAAATCAATCAATCAATCTATCCTTGAATATGATTCAAGTATAACTCCTATTCAACATGAATCCATTTATACTAGAATTCAATCTATATCAACATGACTCGACCGAACCGAACCATGGATATACTCTTATTACATGACTATCCATTTATATCCATTCCATTTACGATATCATGGTTTCGGCAAGTCGTACATCTATTAAACAAAACAATACAAATCAATATAAAATACATTATGGGGTTTTAATGGGGTAGACTGGTACGGAATGTGTTAGAAATGGCACGAGATGGTCACTTTAATACACCTAACCTGAATATCCATTGCTGTTGTTCCGTGGTTTAACAATCCCTTGTGCTCTGTATTCCTAATTCCACGGAATAGTTGGATTCCTCTCGTACACACTGGCATATTTCGTACCAAGCTACAAACAACTGCGTTAACATAACAATAAAATAGTACACAGTTATATTATTTCCATCTATTCTATTTCTACCTTTCTTTAGGACTTACCGAAAGATTGTTCACTTACGACATTCCTTTTCTCTTCTTTCTTTGGAATGTTGTCAGGTGGATCCGACTCACTGGAGATAGAGCCTAGTTCATAGGACTTGGATCAGTTCAGCGAGGACCCCGAGCTTTTGTTTCTTATATATACTTACTTTCATTTTCATGCCATTGTTTAGGAATTGCTTTCATCATTGCATTTACTTTTCAGTTGTATTGTAAAAAAATGTTTAATAAATAAAAATTGCTGTTCATTTACATTTCATATCTTCTTGTGTATATTTACATTATATTGCTTAGTTACGCTTCGTGTGTTTATTTCTGAGTAAATACGTAGCGGGTCTCGTCGCGTCTCCTTACCCATACACTGGGAAGCAGGGCGTGACATGTTTTATTAGTGGCCCATGCAGGTTAGTGCTGCATGGAACCCTACCATGCAGGTCAGTTCTGCATGGACATGTATGTCAATTCTGCATGGAGTCCTAAGCAATATAATACAAGAATCAGCAACTAAAAACATTCTTTACATTTCATATTTCTTGAATCTTACAATTTCACATTCTTTGAATCTATCATAACCCTATTTTTCTTTCAAGGTTATGGATTCTCCAAACAATACCAGTACAAACTTCAACAACACACCACCACCTCTTCCACTTACGCATACCGTTGCAGCTCCGATCAACGAGCAAACGGTATTTGCTTGAGGCAATCCGAAGCCTCCTGGAAGGACAACAGCAGCAGACTGCTATCTTATTGAACCGCCCAGAAGCGGAAGAACCCGGAGTGAAGGAATTCCGGGCATTGCACCCGAAGTAATTTTCTGGGAAAGAGAGCCCTTTAGAAGATGAAGAATGGGCTCAGAGCATTGAGAACGATCTGGCAGCAGCACAAGTGCCAGACATTGCTTGGGTATGGGTTGCGAAGCTGCAACTCACCGACAACGCCCGAGTATGGTGGAAGGCGGAAGAAAGCCGTCTTGCCCAGCCTATCGAATGGAAAACTTTTCACGACATGTTCGACGCGAATTACTTTCCAGAGACTGCCCGATTCGACATGGAGCATGTTTCCCAAATAAAAGAGCAAAGCTCTGTTTAAAACTCAAAAGGCATCGCCTCACGTGTTTTCTATGAGGGCGTCAGCGCCAGAGTTAAAAACTCTTAAAAAAGCAAAGCACTGTTCAAAACTTATGAGTCATCGCCTCATGTGTTTGCCACGAGGGCGCCATCGCCAGAGTTAAAAACTCTTAAAAGAGTAAAGCTCTGTTCAAAACTCAAGAGGCAACGCCTCACGTGTCTACCATGAGGGTGCCAGCGCCAGAGTTAAAAACTCTTATTGGCGCCGCACGTGCACAGCATGTGAGTGCCGGCGCTTGGTAGAATTAAATTCTACTTTCTGTTAAATAGAGTGTTGGATCAAAAATCCAACGGAGAGGATAAATCATCAGAATGCAGAATTAAATTCTGTTGAGGAAATATTTCTCAAATCTTTTTAAATAAGAAAGATTACTCTCTGTAAAACAGAGCACCGTTGGATTAAAAATCCAATGGTGCTTGAAGAATCATCGAGCTACAGAATAAATTCTGTGTGGGAAAATATTTTCCTAATCTTGTTAAAAGCAAGAAAAATATCTTCTATAAAACAGAAGTACTTGGATCAAAAATCCAACGGTGGGTAAAATCCCCAAATCAATTAGGATCTCTCAATGAGAGATTTCTTCAACTAATTAACAGACTTGCCTCTACCATATAAAAGACCCAAGACTTCAAGTCTAAAGGAGAGAGAACCCCCCTCATAAGCTTAAAAAAAGGAAAAATGGAAGAAGGAAGCTTTTGAAAGGACAGAGAATTAAGTTCTCAAGGAAGAAGAACTCTCTTCTTGGAAATTTTAGGTAAATAAAATTAGATAAAGATCCTGTGGATCATTCAAAAAAAAAGAGAAGAAGAGAGAGAACTCAGGAGTGTATAGCACTCAGTGGGCGGCGCTCAGCGCCCAGCGCCTCACGTGACCCTCACGTGGGCACCATAAAATAAAGAGTGCTTAGCACTCAGTGGGCGGCGCTCAGCGCCCAGCGCCTCATGTGACCCTCACATGGGCACCATAAAATAAAGAGTGCTTAGCACTCAGTGGGCGGTGCTCAGCGCCCAGCGCCTCACGCGACCTTCACATGGACGCCATAAAATAAAGAGTGCTTAGCACTCAGTGGTTGGCGCTCAGCGCCTGGCGCCTCACGTGACCCTCATGTGGACGCCACAGAACATAAAGTGTTTGACACTCCTCAGGTAGCGTCTAGCGCCTCACGTGTTTAACACATGGGCGCCATAAAGAGTGCTCAGTATTCCATATAGAGACAAAAAAAAAGAGTAAAGTGTGAGGGTCAAAACTTATATAAGTGCTCAGCACTTTTTGCATAAAAAAGGGGACTGAGCCCAAACCAGTGCTCAACACTTCTTTTCAAAATAAAAAGAAAACTGAGTGGACCAAGCCTAAGTTGGCTAGGTCCCTAATTCAGATCAACCGAGTCCATGTGTTCACTACTTTCCAAATTGATCTTAGTCCCAAAAACGACTATCGCTCTTTCAACTGATGATATCCCAAGACGATATTTGTCCCACATTCCCCTGAGAAAATCTTAGTCTCAAAATACGACTAATGATTACCGGGTTTACCATTAATCCCTTTTTCCTCAAATACAGGAATTGGTTCAAGGGTACATCTCTCTACACCTCTGATACATGTCTTTGTAATTTCTCAACGTGTTCAGAGAGGTGGCGGGTCCCGACAGCCAACTGCTTTTTGGTGCACTTCCCAAGCTGACGTGCACATCCCAGATAAAACCACTGTAAGTCTACGCTAGCGCCGCGGCCGTCTACAGACGCCAAATGCGGAACAAAAACTTTTAACTTGGCGCTATCGTATGCTTTAACCCGGATCTGCCATTATTGCTAAACTAACATACTGTAAAGAGTGTAGGAAGATTGTACCGAACGATCCGAGTCCTTCGTTCTTCAACCATCATCCCACGCTCCGTTGCGGCTGCTCCGATCTCGTCGATCGCCGATCTCCTCGTCGAGGTGGCACCACATGATCGGTTCTTTAAACGGGCTCCCGCCTCTGACTCGAGGCAACTCGATCGTCAAGTTTGCTAAAAGAGACGACCAAGAATGATGTAGAGAATGAGTAGATGACTTTGTCTCTCTTCGTCCAAGTCCGTGGACGATCGGTTAATGAAGTTGCCGTGGAAATCGGGTGATGGAATGAAATGATCTGTGAATTCCAAACACCCCAAATATCTATCATAATCTTTTTTCTCTTGAATCAAGTGAAGTACATGAGAGAGAGAGAGGAGGCTAAATATATATCAAAGGAGGGAGGTGAGTGTAGGAGCTCCAAGTGGTGACCATATCACAATCATAGTTATCTAAACAATTATGAAAGAATGAATCACAAATTAGAACCAATTAGAACAAACCTAGTCATGCTTTAACATTAAAGAACCATTAATGCAAAGATGAGTCACAAAGCCACTTCATCACTTCTAGAATGATGACTCACTCCATCTGAAGAAAAGATAAATCCGTCTTTAACAGAATGTTAAAAGACGGCTGATAGAAAACTGGAAACTGGCAACTTCCAAAAATGATCCTGAAACGAATTTCAGGACAACCCCGAAACTGTATAAATATACCCGCATTTGTATTACGACCGAATACAAATGCAACTGAGACAAAGATATTATACCTACTCAATATAATACTCGGATCCGGCTTAAACCAAAGCCGACCAGTATTATCTGCCCGAAAAATAACACGTGCGTAAACGCACGTGCATTTTCCGAACCCTGCCATAAAACCATACGGCCTCTACAACGTTTCGCCCGAACTTGGGAAACTGCCTGTGGGGGACTCTAATGACTCGTCAGCACCCTGGCAGTGGGTTTAACCACAAACCGTCAGCGGCACTAGCAATGCATAACGGCTGCCCACGGACTGACCTTAAGGGTGGCCGAGGAGCGAACTCAAGGGAGACCGATGAGCGAACTCCTCCGAAAACCCTACTGAGCCTAACAGTGACAATGTATATACAGTCTGGTCCGTTCGTCAATGAGTATCGCATATCCGCCTAGGGGGCTAGTAACGTCAGACCCCCAGAAGCAGTATAAGTCGTGTCGGAGTGAAGCCCAATAACACCCTGAGATACTACTGGAGTACCTACCAGTAAATCTCCTGCCACGGCCGTGGGCTTTGTGTAATGGCTCTCCTAGACACAGCACGACCTCGCCCCCAATACCGGGAGAGACGAATCCCCTGCCGATCCGCTCACGTGCCTCCATATGGCTCGGGACTGTACCCAAAAACTACCTGTTTGCACGACTCCTTTGAGCCGTGGTAGGGTAGAAATCAAAGCACAGTGGGAACTCACACGAGACAAATGACGACCTCAGGTCGATGAACTAACCTGTACACATGTCACCAGGGAACTGCTATCTGACGGTAGATATAATACTAACTAGCAGATTCCCGGCGAGTCCTGTCCGGTGTACTCATAACCCAATGAGCACCTGTATACATCTTAGGTGATCCAACATACACCAGTGGCTTGTGAGACCGGCCACCGTCCCTCGTCGGGGTCTCGACTGTACACACTAGTCTACTCCGGAGTATCGATGCCCTGTCTCGAAACTCCCACGACTAGGGACCACAATTAAGGATATGCATCTAAACTACCCAACTCTCACGTATATGATCGCCATCATACTGTTGGTAGTAAAGCAAGATCCTAAGGGCTCTATCAAAGTGTAACATGCAATCAGTCACCTGAACATGTACACGACTGATAAAGGCAAACCAGATAGCATACTATCATCTTGAGTAAGACTGTCCTACCGGGATAGGTCCTCCGCAATCATTGCAATCACGTACCTGCGATCCAATAATTGACTATGAGGGCACTATCTCCAACAATCTCCCACTTGCACTCAAGGCTAATATTGCGATGTCGACTACTCACAGCCCGTGTGAAACCGAACATCCAACTCCTCTACTAATCAGTTTCACAAAGCCCGTTTGTAAAACTATTGTGTTCGAGAAATAGCCTCGGTGAGTGGATCCGCCTAGAAGTTTCTTTCTGTATCTCTCTTAATCTCAAGTTCGCGGAGAAAGCCATCTCCCGAATTGAGTAGTACCTGTCTTAGAATATGTCTGGATATCTGATGGGACCTTAGTTCATAAATGAACTCCATATCCAAACTTCTTAGACTGTATCGATCACTGAACCTAATCAGTATCGGGCACCTTGCTCCCCACAGTATCCTCTTGGACCACCTGTCCATAATACTGTCCCTCGTCAGAGGGAAAACTAAAAACTCAGACAATCACTCTGTCATCCATGTCACCTTTGAAGCCTGGAATGATAACCGTCTCCCGAAAGAGGCTGCCGTTATCAAATCCGTAGAACATGTACCAATGTTCTAAAACTGCTTCCTTATGTTTCTCTAGGATTGGATTAATACAAACTTATTGCATCTAGTGCAAAACCAACATTTGGTGTGGTACTTGATATCTCATGATTGACTCAATTGCCTTAGCAAGTGATCTGCCAATCATGCACATCCCTCTCCTCTTTAGTCTATACGACATCTTTAGAGAGGGTGACTCCATCACCTGCAGGTACACCACCATGCTAGGAGTCAACTATTCCAAAAACCATTAGAATATCTGTCAAAGTACCCACATTGGGAAACTACCCAAATCCAGATCTAAAACCATAGATCTAGAAACCAGAATGTCAAATATTATATCCATATCCTGTCTGGAGAAACAACTGTGTGACGACCACAGTACAACCGATCGTAGTATAGGAATTTTACTTCCTACTCTGTGTATGTCATCCAGATACCATGACATCACACCCTACTACCTTCTTAACTGATCCATCCCCTATTCTGATTGAAGTCAAGCCCATGACTGTCACATCAAAATTAGATGATCTATCTTCGCTATAACTGCTCAAGTCTATAAATAGATATAAGCATCTTGCCCACTATGCTTCCGCTGCTCCCACTGACTACGACAACCCTCCTACCGGGTCTCATATCCTGGAACAACAGTAGTGTCAAGTCTGGATAGATAAGAACCTCCCTGTCACCGTCCTTGAGACTACCGAAGTACCTCTCGGGTGTCTGAGGTTACCTACCGTACCTGCGGAGTGGCAATTGGAATGTCTAACCTGATTGAATGTATAGGTCCTATTAAATTTTCCGTAATCGTTCGCGGTTCTGGAATCACTTCCAGTTCTACCATACTCCCACTACTGTTTTCTGAAAAAGATCCATTTTTACTAAAACTGTGGCGAGTCAAGAACAATATCACTATTGATCTTCCAAATGGTAGAATATCAACCCTCGTCATAGCCAGGGTCAACCCACAAACAGCCATTACAGAAAACGTGCCCTGAGTTATCCAGTGTCTGGTTTTAATCATAAGCTGGACAACTCCCCGTACCTTAATTTCTTTTAAGGTACGAACTATTCTATATCCAATATAGAAACTTTGGCACTTATTTAATTGGAACCAAGATTCAATCCATGCAGCTGTCTCCAGTGCATATCAACTTAATGGAAAGAGGCTAATCAGCATTACTCAACTTAGGAATCCATCCAATTATGAGTAACCTGAAAGAGAAACACGTTTCTCAAAACCATCACTATCATCTGAATACCAATCACAAGAATCTACATCTTCGATCTCTTTGAAGAATCCCGACACTTGTGATACCTGGTTCTCTACTTTATTCTTATACCCATAACTTCTCAAAACTTAGACCTTGTATTTCTACGAAACACTCGTCTAAATACTAGAGAAGTTATAAGTAAATAGAACATAGTACGAGGACCTACCCCTTTGTCCTGATGGACACTGGACAACATACAATACTCTGTATAAGTCCGCTGAGTTAAACAACTCAAAACCTGTGCGTTGTAGGTGGAAAACTGTACCCTGGCGATTTCCTCAAATATCACCAATTACAACGAATTCCGATATAATGAGGATGATCACCCAATTCCCAATATCTTACTCCCACTCATCATCTGTAAAACCATACAGATATGAGAATGAAACCTGGTAAATACATACCCTTGGAGTAAGTGTCTAATCGGGAAAACAGTTTTTCCTTTAACATTGCACTGAAACATGAAGATGTTTCGTAGGGGTATCCTGGTATTCATAGCAATGCCTCTTCCATAATCCAATGACTTCAACCGTATATTTTATTGTCGTCTCTCCAAATACCTTTATTTGTCTTTAGTCGTTACCTTCTGTACACCATCGTTAGGCTAACTGGTTTTCTTCCTTCCCTACCGTTCGGCACCAGCCTATGGTTTGGAAGAAGACTATCCAGTAAGCATAATAGGTGTACCCTCCTAAACCAAGGAGTACTCGCATCTCGAGAGAAGGTGACGATAAAAGACAACTGAATAATACCTTATTCTTTTTAAAGGTGAAATAGGAGTGGCGATGAAGTACGCGGTTTCGGTCGTGAATGATATCAGTCACAATTTACTTTGCCCTCTTTCTAATCCCTTTATTTTGTCTTTACATATTACCTTCTGCACACCCTTCTTAGGCTAATTGGTTTTCTTCATTCCCTACCTTTCGGCACCAGCCTATGGTTTGGAATAAGACTATCCAATAAGCGTAATAGGTGTACTCTCCTAAACCAAGGAGCTCTCGCAACCTGAGAGAAGGTGATAATAAAAGACAACTGAATAAACCAATTCTATTTCTCCTGAACCTGGATCCATCCCCGAAGAAGTCCCTTCGAGTTCGTATATAAC
The DNA here is from genome assembly GCA_030015575.1 of Agapanthus africanus. Lineage (NCBI taxonomy): Eukaryota > Viridiplantae > Streptophyta > Magnoliopsida > Asparagales > Amaryllidaceae > Agapanthus > Agapanthus africanus. Next base: position 18,336,560 of record JASDDO010000014.1, read on the forward strand.
CATACGATGGATCTATCCAATGGAAGTGGATATCCGTAGTAATACGGGTGTTCTGAGAAATGCAAAGGGTAAAAGAAGGAGTGGCAATGACTTATGCAACTCAGACAATCCAATAAGCCAGTATTTTTAAGAAGGTTCGGTCAACCTGGTCACTGAGCCATAGTCTAGGGTCGGTCAAAGGTCGCTGCCAAAGAGAGAGAGAGAAAAGAAACACTCTGCGTGCACTCTAACCTAGATCAGAATGGTCATTATTTTATCTAATCCGGAAACCTCCCACTGTCCTATCAAATTCTCCTCCAAACCTAAAGAAGAATCAATCGGGATGACCCGAAGAGTAAACCAACTCATCAGTGGGAATCAGGATCCAACTCTCATCGCATGATAACGTGATGGAATGCATCTACGTTACTCATACTCCAGAAGGTATGCGCATACTCGGCAAGTTTCAGTTTCTTTAGAAACTCCTGATATAGTTTTTGCCCCATGCTCTTATGATCCTGACTAAGGGCCAGCAAATCATAAGTCACATGTCAAGTTCTGCCCGTCATTATCTTGTTAATTTGAACCCACCCGTACTCGCCCTTGACTAAGGGCCAACAAGGCTGTACGACTGTCCCAAACCAACTCATCTATCTATGCAACAAATGAATACCCAGCAGCTACCAAACACTATGCCTTGACTAAGGCCAACAAACATAGCTTGAATACTACTGACCATCCATAAGAAACGACGGAGGGCTACGACTGGTTTTTGGCGAAAAACCTTTAGCGTAGTGAACTTGATATCGCTGAAGGAACCTGATAGCTTTTTAAAATATAGTGGCGAAAACCTTTTGCTAAAGAGGTTTTTCCCGGTAAAGGGATCTCGGCTCTTTCCTCGTGGAATGAGGTGCAGGATATTCCACTGAATACCGCTATGCAAAGCAACTTGTAATCGACTATAGTAAAGTTATTACCCTGACGCAAACTTCTGTCCAAGGGGTCTTTCCCGGTGAAGGGATATCAGCCCTTGCCTCATCGAATGAGGTGCTGGATATTCCACTGAATACCTCTATGCATAACAAAAGGAAACGTCTTTGTAACAACACTTTTAAATTGTTCCAACAACTGTATACAGGTTTGTTTTTCTTTGCATTGATCAGAATCAACGCAGTCCCATCAATCAATCACACCAGAAAAGAACGAAAATAAAATGTACGTATATGCCATCCGCATTCGTCTCTGGGTCCCGTCATCACCCGTTAGGTTACTTAACTAACGACAGAGCGGGGACTGGACTAGCGCGGGTGTAAAACATATACAACATCTAATAGTATATAAACCAATATACATAATCGCTCCAGGCGTGATAATATGCAACATTACAGAAAAGTAATAAGCATCACAGAACAATACAGATATCTGGGATCCCCGAGTTTCACAGAGCCGCTGCTGAAACCCGACGTTCCCCTGTCGTGTGGATAGCCTGTGCAATGAAACCTAGACCCCTACGGGTGCGGCAAGTTACCCGCCAAAACCAGAAGCGAGGCAGTCCGCCACAGCATAGTGAATGGAACACCCGGCACTTCACAGAATCCGGTAAATTGAGCACCCCTCCTTGGGTCAACCTGTACCCCCTACGAGTGCGGCGAATAGTCTGCCAATTCTGAAGTGGGGCCCCTCTGCCTCTCAAAGCCATGAGATGCCGACCCGTTGCTTTCGCGAACCCGGCTATCCGTGCACTCCGTCTCGGGGTAAAACCTAGTACAGTAATGAAAAATAGTACAAAAGGTACATCGACCGCAACCTGGTCGTGCCCAAAAAGAATATTATACAGCAGGCAGTGACGGCAGTCCACAAGTTGGACGCTCGCCCCGCAATATCAAATGTACAAATAAACTCAAACTGTACTATCATTGCACACTGCTATCCACCACGACAAATCCGCAACATCACAGCACAACACAGAACATCAACGCGAATGTCACGTTCGCAAACCCGTCTAAAAGAACTATAGCAATCAGACGCGGTTTACCGATCAAATGACATTCCCGGTCGGAGATATAATGTAAGCACTGTAAACTAACGTGTTTAAATTACGATCGACCAAAGACCAAATTTCAAAAAGTGGGCCCCACTGCTTACTGGTGAACAGTAACAAAATCTGGGCCAAAACTTTATATTCCAAAAACCACAAAATGCCACCAAGAACCCACTGGAAAAATTTGGGGCCACGAGCTCAATGTTTGGCCGCGGAAGCGCGGTCAAACCTATGGTTTGACCGCCTTTCCGCGGCGGTATCATTGAGTCACGTGCCCAAATTTCTTCGTCGTTCTTAGAATTCCCTGCACGGATTTTTAAGACATCCAGAAATCAATTTCGACACCGTTTAAAATCAACAGAAACTGTCGTGCAAGGATTTTGTCGTTTTTGTTTTTCGGTCGGATCGATGTTTTAAACGCGTTAGCACAAGTTAGTATAGCAAAATGGTGAGGCTCTGATACCACTGTAAGTCTACGCTAGCGCCGCGGCCGTCTACAGACGCCAAATGCGGAACAAAAACTTTTAACTTGGCGCTATCGTATGCTTTAACCCGGATCTGCCATTATTGCTAAACTAACATACTGTAAAGAGTGTAGGAAGATTGTACCGAACGATCCGAGTCCTTCGTTCTTCAACCATCATCCCACGCTCCGTTGCGGCTGCTCCGATCTCGTCGATCGCCGATCTCCTCGTCGAGGTGGCACCACATGATCGGTTCTTTAAACGGGCTCCCGCCTCTGACTCGAGGCAACTCGATCGTCAAGTTTGCTAAAAGAGACGACCAAGAATGATGTAGAGAATGAGTAGATGACTTTGTCTCTCTTCGTCCAAGTCCGTGGACGATCGGTTAATGAAGTTGCCGTGGAAATCGGGTGATGGAATGAAATGATCTGTGAATTCCAAACACCCCAAATATCTATCATAATCTTTTTTCTCTTGAATCAAGTGAAGTACATGAGAGAGAGAGAGGAGGCTAAATATATATCAAAGGAGGGAGGTGAGTGTAGGAGCTCCAAGTGGTGACCATATCACAATCATAGTTATCTAAACAATTATGAAAGAATGAATCACAAATTAGAACCAATTAGAACAAACCTAGTCATGCTTTAACATTAAAGAACCATTAATGCAAAGATGAGTCACAAAGCCACTTCATCACTTCTAGAATGATGACTCACTCCATCTGAAGAAAAGATAAATCCGTCTTTAACAGAATGTTAAAAGACGGCTGATAGAAAACTGGAAACTGGCAACTTCCAAAAATGATCCTGAAACGAATTTCAGGACAACCCCGAAACTGTATAAATATACCCGCATTTGTATTACGACCGAATACAAATGCAACTGAGACAAAGATATTATACCTACTCAATATAATACTCGGATCCGGCTTAAACCAAAGCCGACCAGTATTATCTGCCCGAAAAATAACACGTGCGTAAACGCACGTGCATTTTCCGAACCCTGCCATAAAACCATACGGCCTCTACAACGTTTCGCCCGAACTTGGGAAACTGCCTGTGGGGGACTCTAATGACTCGTCAGCACCCTGGCAGTGGGTTTAACCACAAACCGTCAGCGGCACTAGCAATGCATAACGGCTGCCCACGGACTGACCTTAAGGGTGGCCGAGGAGCGAACTCAAGGGAGACCGATGAGCGAACTCCTCCGAAAACCCTACTGAGCCTAACAGTGACAATGTATATACAGTCTGGTCCGTTCGTCAATGAGTATCGCATATCCGCCTAGGGGGCTAGTAACGTCAGACCCCCAGAAGCAGTATAAGTCGTGTCGGAGTGAAGCCCAATAACACCCTGAGATACTACTGGAGTACCTACCAGTAAATCTCCTGCCACGGCCGTGGGCTTTGTGTAATGGCTCTCCTAGACACAGCACGACCTCGCCCCCAATACCGGGAGAGACGAATCCCCTGCCGATCCGCTCACGTGCCTCCATATGGCTCGGGACTGTACCCAAAAACTACCTGTTTGCACGACTCCTTTGAGCCGTGGTAGGGTAGAAATCAAAGCACAGTGGGAACTCACACGAGACAAATGACGACCTCAGGTCGATGAACTAACCTGTACACATGTCACCAGGGAACTGCTATCTGACGGTAGATATAATACTAACTAGCAGATTCCCGGCGAGTCCTGTCCGGTGTACTCATAACCCAATGAGCACCTGTATACATCTTAGGTGATCCAACATACACCAGTGGCTTGTGAGACCGGCCACCGTCCCTCGTCGGGGTCTCGACTGTACACACTAGTCTACTCCGGAGTATCGATGCCCTGTCTCGAAACTCCCACGACTAGGGACCACAATTAAGGATATGCATCTAAACTACCCAACTCTCACGTATATGATCGCCATCATACTGTTGGTAGTAAAGCAAGATCCTAAGGGCTCTATCAAAGTGTAACATGCAATCAGTCACCTGAACATGTACACGACTGATAAAGGCAAACCAGATAGCATACTATCATCTTGAGTAAGACTGTCCTACCGGGATAGGTCCTCCGCAATCATTGCAATCACGTACCTGCGATCCAATAATTGACTATGAGGGCACTATCTCCAACAACCACATCCCAAACTGGATGTGTCCTATATTATCGTTGCTCATCTTGACACGAAACAAATACACGTGCGCGCAAGATGGTCAACGGACCATAACGTCCTCAACCCCTACGGATCGAAACGTCCTAAAACTAACCACGGACCGAAACGTCTTTAAACTAAACCCCCACCTCAAAAAAAGATGATCTACGGACCGTAACGTCCTTAAACTACCACGGACCGTAACGTCCTCAAACTAAATCCTCACCTCAAAAAGGGTGACCTACGGACCGTAACGTCCTTAAATTAAACCCCCACCTCAAAAATGGCGATCTACGGACCGTAACGTCCTCAAACTACTACGGACTGAAACGTCCTTAAACTAAACCCTCACCTCAAAAGGGTGATCTACGGACCGTAACGTTCTCAAACTAACCATGGACCGTAATGTCCTCAAACTAAACCCTCACCTCAAAAAGGGTGACTTACGGACCGTAACATTCTCAAACTACTAAGGACCGTAACGTCCTTAAACTAAACCCTCACCTAAAAAACGGTGATCTACGGACCGTAACATTCTCAAACTATTACGGAACTGTTTACCGCCGAAAACGGAGACGAAACCGCGTAGGTCGTCTTGCCTGAATTTGCGGGCAGATGCTATTTGGGTTTATTCGTCCACCTCTCTAAAGATACCAAGTTTATTTATGGCACCGTGCATTGGAGGTTTGGAAAGATGCAGCCGTTGTAGCAGACTTCGTCAGATTCCCCCTCGTTGTGAGGGTTTTTTGATTGTGGGGACGCTCTTCCCTACAGGCGCAAGCTCCTGCAGTTAATTACGTTACCGCATCGCGGTAACCACTTTCTCCTGCTCCAGAGGGTCACTTCATGTTGTGTGTATTTGTGTTTATTTTGGTTGCCTGTGGATTGTATACGGAGACTAATTTATGTTATCGCTCGTAGGGCGTGGATTGGTCCAAATCTGCATATTCTTAGATTTGAGTTTGGGTTGGTTTAAGGATCTTTAATCTTGTTTGAGATTGAGATCAACTTAAATATTTGTTGAGGATACGTGAGTCTAATTTTAGACTAAGATCTACTCAACAGGATTTTGGGATCATTCAGACCCAACAAAAGAGCATTTAGGCTCCATTGTTTTAGTTTAAGGACGTTACGGTCCGTTGTTAGTTTAAGGACGTTTCGGTCCATAGCTTGTTTAAGGATGTTGCGGTCCATTTTCGCCATTTTGGGAAGTGCATCCAAAAGCAGTTGGTTGTCGGGACCCACCACCTCTCTGAATACGTTGAGGAATTACAATGACATGTATCAGAGGTGTAGAGAGATGTACCCTTGAACCAAATTCCAGATTGAGGGGAACCATCTAAGAATCATTATTCAATTTTGGGAGACTAAGATTAACTTAGGAGATGTGGGATGGACATTGTTCTGGTCAATTAGTTTGGGAAGTCATGAGCATAGAGGCTCGGTCTATTTGGAGATCTACCATATTTTAATCTCAAGAAGACTTAGCCAATTTGGGGCTGAAGTTGGCTTCTTATAGTGTTAAACACTAATATATGCTCGGTGCTCACGTGCTCCCACGTGAGATTCTAAAGCAGTGTTAAACACTGAAATTTGGGGTGCTCATGTGTGGCATGTGAGGCGCCTGAAAATTGGCGCTGTACACTTGGGTCCAAATCCCGTCTGTATATAAGTGTTAAACACTTAATTCTTGTGGCCATCACGTGTGGGCACGTGAGGCGTCCCAGAGTTGGGCACTGCTTCTTTGGGTTTGTTCCCTCTTCCTTTTATAAGTGCTAAGCACTTAGCTCATATAATGCTCATGTGCGAACACGTGAGGTACTCAAAAGTGAGTGTTGTCTTTGGATTTTTCCCTTTTTCTATTTAAACAACCGTTTGGGGTCACGTGAGAACACGTGATTCAATCTCAATCCTTCTTTTTTGTTTCTCAGAGGTGCTCACGTGGGAACACGTGAGCCTTTGTTATATAGCGTTGAACGCTAATGAATCACCAGTTTGTTCTTTTATATGTATGGAGATTTTGAGCTGAGCTTTGAGAATTTCAGGCCATTTTCTTTATAAGTATTAAATTCTTTTGTAGGGTTAAACCTTAGTTTTATCAGAGAAATTAAATTCCTGTATAAATTTGAAAAAATTAAATTCTTTGAACTTAGTTCTTTCCCCTAAGTTTTGAATCTACATAACAGAATCTCCCCGATGAGAATTAAATTCTCAATTTGTGGGGAGATCTGCTTCTGCAGACTTCAACCAGAGGAAGAACTAAGTTCTTTGAGAAGAGTTAAACTCTTGGTTTGAGAATTAAATTCTCTTTTATTTTGTGGGAGCTTTTGGGAGGCTTTTGTATATTTTTTTTAGAAGCTTATGGGATGGTCTCTCTCCATTTAGATTTAATCTCCTTTCTCCTATTTATAGGAGAAGGGAAAACATCACTTTGTTGAGAAAATCTCTCATTGAGAGATCATGATCGATTCCATAATTTTTTAGATCAATCAGTAAATTTTATCCACCGCTAGATTTTTAATCCAAAGGCTCTCTGTTCAAAAAAAAGATTTCTTGTTTGTTTTACAAGATTATGAATATCTTGTTAGTTTTAACAAGATTAGAATTTTATTCCATCATATCTTTTTAATTTAATAAGATCAGAAATATATTTTTTTAATATAGAATTTAATTCTATCATATGGATATCTCGTTAGTTTAACATAGAATTTTATTCTAATATAGATTTTTTTTTGTTATGTGAATATTTTGTTAGTTTAACGAGATTAGGTAAATATTTTCCTATGATAGAATTTTATTCGACCAGATGATCACCATTTGATCTTTGATCCAAAGGTCATCTGTTTAACAGAGAAGATCTTTTTAGTTTGAGTATGATCAGGAAAATATTTTCCAAATAGAATTTAAATTTATCAGATGATTTAATTGGTGATATTTTATCACCATCGGATTTTAAATCCAGAATTCTCTGTTAGAGAAAGATCTTTCCATATTAGAAAGATTAAGGAAAATATTTCCCAAATAGGATTTAATTATATCACATAGAATTTAATGGGAACATTTTCAATTGGGACGCTCACATGCTTTGCATGTGAGAGGCAAGAGGACTCACGTGTTTAACACGTGACCCATGCTGTGTTTACCGCTCATATGCTTTGTATATGAGCGCTCACGTGTTTTACATGTGAGGCCTGTTTGGCCATTGGTGATTTATGTTCAGCGCTCATATGCTTTGCATATAAGCGCTCATGTGTTTTACACGTGAGGCCTGTTTGGCCCTTAGTTATTTTCTTTCAGCGCTTATATGCTTTGCATATAAGCGCTCACGTGTTTAACATGTGATGTTCAACAGTGAATTCTTTTCCTCTTTCTTCTCTCCCTTTTTTTTATAAGGGTTATAAGGGAACAAATAGCTCTTGGCCGAAAATTTTGGCGGGAACAGGACCGAAACGTCCTTAAACTAAACCCTCATCTCAAAAATGGTGATCAACGGACCCTAAAGTCTTTAAACTAAAACAATAGAGCCCAAATGCTCTTTTGTTGGATCTAAATGATCCTAAAACCCTGTTAAGTAGATCTTAGTCTCAAATTGGACTAACGTATACTTAACAAAAATTTAAATTGATCTTAATCTCAACCGTGATTAATGATCCTTAAATCAACCCAAATCCAAATCTAAACTATATGGATTTGGACTAATTCACGCCCTACGGGCGACAACATAAATTAGTCTCCGTATACAATCGACGGACAACAAAAAATAAAACAAACACACACGACATGAAGTGAACTTCTGGAGCAGCAGAAAGTGGTTACCGTGATGCGGTAACGTAATTAACTGCAGGGGCTTGCACCTGCAGGGAAGAGCGTCTCCACAATCAAAAACCCCTCGCAAACGAGGGGGAATCTGAAGAAGTCCGCTACAACGGCCGCATCTGTCCAAATCTCTGTTATACGGTGCCATAAATCAACTTGGCATCTTCAGAGAGGTGAACGGATAAACCCAAATAGTATCTGCCCACAAATTCAGGCAAGACGATCCTACGCGGTTCCGTCTCTGTTTTTGGCGGTAAACAGATTTTGGCACGCCCGGTGGGACCTTTTCTTCTTTCCACTCCACACTTCATGTGTCGTGTTCACGAAAAAATCGCGGTTTACTATGGTTGCCCCTGGATTTGAGGTATTAAGATTTAGTGTCTTGCTCCTGTGCAGAAAAAAGACGAATCAATGGATTGCAAGTGTACCTGCTATAGCAACTCCCACTCCATCCCCGCTGGAGGAGTGACATATGGGACGAACGCGGCCTGCATCTTTTCGATGCCAGTGGAACAAGTGATTCAGGCCACCACTAGATTGTTTTTCGGGAGCATGCTCCCGCCAACAAGCTTTGGCATCCCAGTGCCATTAAAAGAGGCTCCAAAGAAGTCAGTCTTCGATCGACTTACAACCATCACGGCCCCTCTCAACGGGTTGTCCAAGGCTGCCACCTTAGTCTTCAACAGGCTGTACTGAAACTCAAGTGGGCCCGCAAAGAGGCTCGCAATACCCGAAGGGGTTATCCCAAAACGGATAGCTGTTCTAGCTCCGGCGAGTGAAATCGTCAAAGGGGCTTCTCCTGCTAAAGGATTAGTCTTCACATGATTGGCCGTTCCAACTCTTGCTATGGGTGAAGTCGTCAAAAATGCTTCCCTTACCAGAAAATCGGCCTTCGCAAGATTGGCCATCCCCTCTCAACGGACGTCAGTTTTCAACAGGCTGGCACTAGCAGTAGCCCTTCACAAAGCAGGGGGCATGAGGAAGCCACTCCTACAACTGAGGCAATCCCCATCTGCAAGACATGCTCGACGTTGCCACTGGCACTAAGTGAGGAAGGCTGGGGGCAACTCCCCCTCTGGACTTACTCCACCAGCTCCAATGGTGGAAGTTGACGCTGTTGTTCCAACTGGAAACAGATTTGAACCGCTTAGCAGGGTGCGGAGGAACTCCCCAACCGCAGTGCTGAAGAAACCTCCCTAACCAGCTGAAAGCATGAAGCAGGCAAAGCCGGAGCATCCCCCTCAGCGGCTGTCCTCCCAAATCTACATGGTCTGGAAGAAAGTCCAAGATTCCGTGATTAACAAGAACTACTCTCGTCAACTGGAAAAAAATGAAGGTTCGACAAGAGGAAAATCATCCCTTTACCATGCAGCGAGGGACTTCTCGGGCGCCTGTTACAATAACTCCTTCGACTTAGACTTCATACAAAAAGAGAAGGCCGGAGAATCTCCCACCGCCGGCGGCAAATCCTAAGGGTGATGGATCTAAATGCCCCAAGTCTCGGGCATGGTTGTGCACACGATTTACATGGCTTCCGGAAAAGAGGAGAGCCGTGTTTCCGTGAGTCATCGGCCGCAAACTCGGTTGTTAACGAAAACTCAGGAGCAGCAACAAAAGCTCCAGGAGATGCTGACGAAAATGGTAGCACTCACCGGGAAGAAAGAAAGTTCTGAAGCAGCATCCGACTAGCGCCAGGAGCAGGAGACTGATAAGGAGTTCTTGCGAAGGGTGCTGGAAAGGAAGGATAAGGAGGCCGCGGAACAAGCTGCTAATATGAAGCAGATGGCACGCCTATTCCAAGATCTGGTTGGAATGACGATTCAGCCAGAACCTCCAGCTAAAGACCCGCCGATAATTATCGAGGACGACAGAGGGAAAATATTAAACCCTCTTCCGGCTTTATCAGCAGCCAGGGAGGAAACGATCTCTAAAGCTACCCTCGATAACTACATAGCTCAGCAAATACGAGCTCATCAGGCAAACGAAGTGGCTGGCCATGTCGTCGTAACTGGGTGACCGTACCCAGGCTGGTACGATCAAATCAAGTACCCGCCGGGATATACGATCCCCAAGTTCCATGTATACAAGGGGACAGGAAACCTGCATCAGCATGTCGCCCAGTTCAGAGCATTATGCGGCAATACTGGAGGCGACGACAAATTGTTGCTTCGCCAGTTCATTGGCAGCTTGTCGGAGACGGCATTTGAATGGTATTCAGACCTCCCAAATGACTCCGTCAAAACATTCACAGAAATGGAGCTTCTATTCACACAGCGGTTCGCAAGCACAAGAGCGCACCCCGATCACGGCATTAATCAATGCCAGGGTGAAGCCAGGAGAGACCTGGGTTCAATACGCAATCCGGTGGCGGAACTTATGGTCAAAATGCAAACAACGCATAGAAGAAGCTCCTGCCGTGGGCATGTTCGTAGGGACCCTCGATCCTCAGGCGACTGTATCCCAGTTTATGATGTTCTTCAAGACGACCACCTTCCAGGACTTGATCGAAAAGCTGGCCCAAATGGACCAGATAGGCCACATGCCGTCCTCTTCAAAAACAGATCCTCGGAATGAAAAGGGCAAAGGGAAAGCGGCCTTCGTTACCAACACTCAAAAACAGCGAACCAACTTGAAACCGGTTGTTCGCTAAAGAAACGTGCGCCCGCGCCAGTCCCTCGAGGAGAAACTAGGACGTTCTTACTCATTTGCCCGTGATTAAACGAGGAGACTGTTCGAACTGGCGATGCATAACAAACTCATCACTCTGTCGGATCCGAGACGTTCGCTGCAGCCTGGTGATGCTAACATTCCCAACTACTGCTCTTACTACAGAGTAGTGGGTCACCCAATTGAGGATTGCTACGTCTTCAAAAACTGGGTCGAGGACCAATACCAACAAGGGAAGTTTGCGCTCTTCGAAAACTGGAGGGTGAATCCACCGCAGAAGCACGCTCTTAAAAAAGTGGATATGCCGGGGGTATCATGCTCATTTGTAGAAGAAGCTCTGTGGGAATTTGTCCTTTCAGCTAAAGATAAAAGAATGCTGAAGGACCTTCAAGCATACCCGGCGATCAGGTGGAAAAACCCGCTGGAGCCCGAGATCATTAAGGGAATGCTTAAACCGTGCCCAACACCGAAAGCTGGTAACGATAGGAAAAACACACAGGTCAAGCCTTCAATGTCTTCGAAGAAAAAGAAGAAGACCAAGAAACCCGTGCAGCTCGACGACAATCCGTACGACTTGCAAAAATACATAGACGCACTGGAGGAATACAACCAAAAGGCGCGGACCCCTGTCACTCTCGAAGAGTTTCTCAACCATATCCTTGAGAACGAAGATAGTGACATTGATGAAGGAAACGACTCGTCAGAAGAACCTGAGGATTATGTATCGAGTTGCCACATGGTCTCTCACTCGTTAAAAGATGAAGAAACTCCCTCGGTGTCAGAAAGCAACGCATAAGAACTGGGGGCAGGACTGGCATCAGAATCCCTGGGACTATCAGAAGACCCAATTGACAGGCTACTAAATGATGCCCTTCAAAAGACCAAAGCTAACCGAGAACGTGAAACGACCATATATGAAAGGGCCAAGCGTCGGTGTCGGGATGAAGAAGTTGTGGTAAGGATGAGTTGTAAAATACTCCACCAAAGCCAAAGCACACCTGCTACAAACAAGGGCAGGATCAAAGCAGAGAAGCAGTTCGCCAAACCCCTATCAATGTGAATGAAGCTGCCTCCTCTCATGGGGATCATTCCCAGGAGTACATGCCTCAACGAAGCAAATGTACATCCGAACTACTGCTTATACCATCGGAGGGTCACACACCCCACCGAAGAGTGTAATGCCTTCAAGAAATGGTGGTAAGGATATGTTGCTTACCGGCAACACTCCAAGCGGATGAAGCGTAAAGCCCGTAGACAACAAAGAAGCGCGACAGACGAGCATGAAGGAACGGCTGGCAACTGTCATATGGTTGATACCAGTTCGAAAAGAGGAAAATCTCAAGTTCTTACGTTCGGGAGCGATTCTGAGGAAGAAATAACCCTCGGCCCTCTTTTCAAAGAATTCACTTCTGGAAAAGAAGAAGACGAGAAGAACTGCGAGAACATTCAGCTACGCAACTGTACGTTGCCTAAAAAGAACCTCAGGCCTACAAACAAGGGTCCGAACAAAAGAGATAAGGGGAAGGAAAAAGTCCCTGAGGAAATCGCCCTCGATGATAGAGTCGTCAAAGAACTTGCAGCCAAAGACCCGCCTATGTAAAACAAGATGGATTACAATGTCCTGGCATATCTGAGAAAGATACCCTCAAAACTGAGCATACTGGATGCTCATCTCCTGTCCAAAGAGGCACGAGATTCTCTGATCAAGGAACAACAAGAGCATGATCAGTTCCAAGTTTTTTTTGCGGAAGAAAAGATGAAAAACGAGCTGGCAGAGGTTCACACAGCCGATATCACATTCGGTGAAGAAGATCTCCTCCTCGGAACGTGCAAGCACAATTGTCCTCTATATATCATCGGGTACTGCCACGACATCAAGATAGGGAAGATTCTGGTCAACAACAGGTTCTCCGTCAACCTTCTCAATGTAAAAGTGCTGAAGGAGATTTTCATGAACGTTCAGCACCTGGCTCGGGGAAAAATTACCATCTCCAGCTTCGACTAGCAGTCATCATGGATGCTGGGGTTCGTAATATTGACATTACGCTTTGGGATGCTCGTCACCGACATCAAATTTCATGTCATTGATGCCAAGACTTGCTACAACGCTCTGCTTGGCCGGCCTTGGTTACATGAGTATAACATCATCCCCTCTACACAACATTACTTCAAAGATAGACTCGAGTACACAGTTACAGGGAAGCTAAATCCATTCTCCGTAAATGAAGTCCGCAAATATGAAGACGCCAAGTACTTCCTGCCAGACCTCAAAAACACAGAAAGATGTCATAAACCAGAGGATAAACACAAAGCCGTCGCCACTATCCCGATCTTTGGGAGCGATACCGAGGAAGATGAAGAAATAGTCTACTCGGGGCAACCCCAAGGCAATAGGCCAGGACCATCTACTCCTATTTTGGTTTTTGACAGTGACTCTGAAGATGAAGCCAACACCGTATTCTCTGTTCGCCCATCAGTACAAACCATCACAGGAGATGATCAGAGTTTACAAATTACCATGGTTCCGCAGCAACATTATAGGAAACTTGATACGCTCGATAGATACGGCATGCAAGAGCTACAGACCTTTTACGTCCCTCTTAGGCGACGAGGTGAAAAGATGATCCTCTTCTATCAGTCTACGGAGACCAAAGTGGAGAAAGAAATTTGGCATGGTGCCGAACTTGCACTTGATAGGCTTCAACCAATCCGTCTGCCTAGATATTACGCAGAGGGATTGAAAAGGCTATTAAGATGCTAAGGCGTGCCCTTCAAGAAAACCGCGCGACAAACTCAGTTCTATAACAAGATTTAGGACATCCCCGAGACTCAGCGAAAGATGCCTAATGGGAAGATGGAGATGACTGGGCTTGGATACGTTCGGTCCAAGAAACGAGAGCGATTCTATGGCCGCCGTGTCATAAATAATTCCGGCGGAGAAGGGAATGCTTTTCCAGATAGCACTGATATTGAACCAGAGAGAGATCCTGCCATAAGAATGCCAAGTCCATCACTAGAAGAACAAATAGACAAGCTAATGAGAGAAGCTGTTCAGAAGGTTCGGGATGACTACAGCCACGAAATGGCCATTTACGAGAAGGCCAGGACACAACGTTTCACTCAGCAGTCTGCGGAAAGAGAAGACTATGATGCCCTTCACCCTCAGCCCGCTGTGCGCTCTCATGGAAAGGAAAAAGTCCGATATAAAGGCAACAACAAGGTGAAGAAAGAGAATGGCGTTCTAAAACTGCGAAGCATATCCAAGAAGCCACGCGATCGAGAAAAAAGCAGCTGGAATCCGTCTTTTATGAAGAAGATGGGTTGGGAATATTCTTTCCCTCGAGACAAAACAAGAAAAATATTCGACCTTGTCATTAAATATCAAATGATGACGCTCCCAGAGTCTCAGCATCCCGAACAAATAAATGAGGTCCACCACCCGACTTATTGCTCCTACCACCGAGCAGTAGGATACCCTTTTGAAGACTATTTCATCTTCAAAGACTAGGTCGAAGACCAGTATCAGTAAGGCAGGTTTGCTCTATCCGACGGTTGGAGGGTAACCCCACCATGAAAGCATGAGCCAAAAGCAACCTATATTGCGAGGGTAAGTCCAGATCAACATCGAGCCTTGAAACGAACTCGTACCTGCCATGTGATAACATTCTCAAAGGAGGGGGAGCACGAGAATATGGACGACCTTTCCCACTGCTTCGCAGATGAGGATGAGGACGGGGGGATCTCAGAATTTCCACCGGCGCCAAAAGAGCTGGAAGATGGGATACACACCACGTCGGACAATTCACGGAAATTGACTTGGGAATGGCAAACGATCCGAGGCCAACATTCGTCAGTGAGCTGTTGTCTAAAACACATGTGGCTACAGTAAATGACGTTCTTATACAATATAAAGATTTCTTCGCATAGAATTATTCCAAGATGCCAGGACTAGATCCAGAAATAGCGGTGCATAAACCGGCGATATCGCCAGGCGTTAAGCCAATCAAACAGGCGCTAAAAAGAACGCGGCTCTAGCTCGAGATGAGTATCAACGCCGAAGTCAAGAAACTAACTGACTCCGGTTTCATCCAAGAAGTTTAATATCCTGACTGGATCGCAAATATTGTTCTGGTAATGAAGAAAAATGGGACAGTACGCATCCGCGTGGACTTCCGAGACCTTAACAAAACTTGTCCGAAGGATGACTTCCTAGTACCTATTACTGAGATGATGATCCATAACACGTCCACTCATGAGCTCTTCTCCTTCATGGATGGATCTTCAGGCTATAACCAAATAAAGATGCATCCAGAAGATCAAAAGAATGCTGCCTTCCGGACTCCGCTAGGCAAATTTTTCTATAAGGTGATGCTCTCCGGCTTGAAGAACGCAGGCGCTACCTACCAGAGGGCCATGACAAAGATCTTTGATAATCTCATCCTTGAGATTGTCGAATGTTATATTGACGATCTCGTGGTAAAAAGCAAATCGTACGAAGAGCACTGGGAGCATTTGAAAATAGTGTTCCAGCGTCTTCGGAAATATATTCTGAAGATGAACCCTCTGAAATGCGCGTTTGGAGAATCCTCAGGCAAATTCCTAGGATTCATCGTACGAAACCGAGGCATCGAAATAGACCCATCAAGGATCAAGGCGATTATGGAAATGCACTCGCCAAGAACTCTCATGCAACTGCGGTCTCTCCAAGGAAAGCTCGTGTACATCCGGCGGTTCATAGCTAACCTTTCTGGCAAATGCCGCCCCTATAGCTATCTAATGAAGAAGGGGACCCCGTTCGTTTGGGATCGTAAATGTCAAAATGCACTAGACGAAATCAAGAAATATCTGCGGAACCCACCGGTACCGACCACTCCGGTCAAGGGAAAGCCTCTTATCCTGTACACAATAGCCCTTAAAGGTTCTTTAGGCGCGTTATGGGCACAGGAGAACGATCAGGGAAAGGAGAGAGCTCTCTACTATTTGAGTCGAGTTCTTCTGAGGGCAGAAAACAACTACTCTCCCATTGAAAAGTATTGCCTGGCACCGATCTTCGCGATGACGAAGCTCAGGCACTATGCCCTTGTTCCCCTCCGAACGGCGGCGCGGACTTTGCGTCTTGCCTGAGATTCGGGGCAGATGCTATGTGGTTTTATCCGTCTACCTCTCCGAAGATGCCAAGTTGATTTATGGCACCGTGTATCGGAGGTTTAGACGGATGCGGCCGATGTAGCAGACTTCGTCAGATTCCCCCTCAGGGTGAGGGGTTTTTGATTGTGGGGACGCTCTTCCCTGCAGGCGCAAGCCCCTGCAGTTAATTACGCTACCGCATCGCGGTAACAAGTTTCTCCTTCTCCAGAATTTCACTTCGTGTCGTGTGTGTTTGTTTTGTTTGTGGTTGCCCGTGGATTGTATACGGAGACTGAGTAATGCCGTCGCCCGTAGGACGTGGATTAGTCCAAATCCGTATTTACATAGATTTGGGTTTGGTGTTTTTAGTTTAAGGATGCATTAGTCGCGTTGCGTCTAAGATCAACTTAAGCGTTCGTCAAGGATACGTTAGTCCTGTTTTTGGACTAAGATCAACTTGACGTGATGATCGCTTTAATATCTGGCCTTCGGGACTCGTCACCTCTCTGACGTCGTTGAAGGATTACAACGACAGGTGTCAGAGGAGTTCAGAGATGTACCCTTGAACCAAAGTTGATTTGGGGTTTTATCATTCATTTAAATGTCTAAGGATGCGTTAGCCGTGTTTTGGGGGCTAAGATCAGCTTAAACGGGACCGTTTAGATCCGGCAAAAGAGCATTTGGAGGCTCTATTGTTCCAGTTTAAGGACGTAGTGGTCAATTTTCCAGTTTAGGGACGTGGTGGTCCATCGCCAGTTTAGGGACATAGTGGTCCATATTCCAGTTTAGGGACGTGGTGGTCCGATATTAGTTTAGGGACGTCTCGGTCCGATATTAGTTTAGGGACGTCTCGGTCCGATATTAGTTTAAGGACGTCTCGGTCCGATATTAGTTTAGGGACGTCTCGGTCCGATATTAGTTTAAGGACATTTCGGTCCACGAGTTTAAGGACCCCGCAGTCCATATTCATGTATGTGGTCGTCGGGACCCGTCACCTCTCCGACGTCGTTGAAGGATTACAACGATAGGTGTCAGAGGAGCTCGGAGATGTACCCTCAAACCGGATATAGATTGATTTAAGAGAGCAATCTTTGCTCAACCGATTTAATTTAAGGACTTATGGCCAAAATTGGGCTAAGTCCAGTTGAAAATGTTCAACACCCTTATTTATTTTTGGTCTATTAGACCTGTGCTAGGGTTTTGCCCCCACTTAAATAATGCATTGCATTACTTCAGGCCATTTATGCCTATTTTGACTGGGCTCTGCCCTTTTTATTATGATGCAGATCATTTGTTTTGGTCCATTGGACCTTTCAATTGGGCTCTGCCCTTTCAAACAATGCACAGCATTTTATTTATTAGGCCTGTTAAGCCTTTTAATTGGGCCTGGCCCTTCAGGAAGTGAAATGCATTGCATTTGTCAGGCGCTTTGCGCCAATCACCGAGCGCAAGCGCTTGTGGTGAGGACACGTGTCACGCTCTGGTGAGCGCAAGCGCAACAGCGCAGTGCGCTGCGCTAGTGCGCTGCGCTGTTGCGCTGCTGACACGTGGCGCGCTCTGGCGAGTTGCGCCAATTCCAGAGAGCAAAGCTCTATTTCAAGAGCGCGTAGCGCAAGTTGTTCTGTGGCTGACACGTGGCGCTCTCTTAAGAGCGCAACAGCGCAGTTTGGAAGTGCAGAGCACTAAGAATCTTTTAGATTCAAGAACAGAAGTGCAAAGCACTATTTGATTTCTTGATCTAAATTAGATCAAAGAAAAATAAATTTTTTTTTGTTTCAAGAACCAGAGGTTCATAAAAGTGCAAAGCACTATTTTTTTTTATTTTATTGTTTTCTTGTTTTAAAGAACCAAAGGTTCATAAGAAGTGCAAAGCACTGTTTTTTATGTAAAGATCATTGATCTTGTTTTTTAGATCAATGATCTATTAGAAGAAATTTCTTCTTCTATTTTATGAAGGTTCTTTACCTTTTTCTTGGAATTTTCTCAGAGTTCTCTCTGTTTGAAGCTCTTGACCTTTTTTTTAAAAGAAATGTTGATCATTTGAATTAAGGTCTAGGGTCCTTTTTATAGTGCCCATAAATTAGTTAAATTTGTTAAAGAGATCATTCTCTGAGTGATTTGGGGAATTTTCCCCACCGTTGGATCTTTGATCCAAAGGCCTCTGTTTTACAGAAGAAAATCTTCTTGTTTTAACAAGAACAGAAAAGATTTCTTAGAAATTTAATTCTGCTTGGCGCAGATGCCCCAGCGCGTGACACGTGTCGCGCAGCGCAAAGCGCAGCGCAACTGCGCTGACACGTGTCACGCAGCGCAGAGCGCAGCGCAACTGCGCTAGCGCATCTGCGCAGACACGTGTCGTGCAGCGCAGAGCGCAGCGCAACTGCGCTAGCGCATCTGCGCTGACACATCTGCGCTAGCGCATCTGCGCTGACACGTGTCGTGCAGCGCCGTGCTTGCGCAGCTGAAGCGTTGCTTCATTAAAATAGATCTTTACTCTGATTGGGCGTGCCTTCTTGGGCGCTGCGCTGACGTATCATCGCCGGACACGTGGCGCGTTGTGCCCGGGATTTGAAGCGTTGCTTCAAAATTTGAATTTTGAATTTCCAGCAGAGCTTTGCTCTGATTGGGGGAAACAAATGCCCCCCCACCGTTGCGCTCACGTGGCGCGCACGTGAGTGCAGCGGTGGCAAGCCCCTGACCGTTGGATCAAGGGGTGAGCTGAAGGGACGCAAGCGCCTTATAAATAGGACCTATGGCCCTTTAGAAAACTTCACCATTTTCTAGATTTTTGATTTCAGAGCTTTGCTCTTGCTTAGAACTTCAGAGCTTTGCTCGTTTCCACAGTTAGAAACTTTAGGTAAAACTTAATTTAAATCAAATTAATCTAAATTAATCTTAACCAAAGAGCTTTGCTCTCACAGATCCTTTGATCTAAAGGAATCCCCATTGGGGTTTCCTCAATAGAGCTTTGCTCTCATAAATCCATAGATCTGAAAAGATCTTGCTCATGGGTTCTAACCCATGAGCAAAGAGCTTTGCTCATGGATCCAAGAATAGATCTTTTTGGTCTAAAAATGAAGAACTTCTAAGGGTCTTCAAAAATGTTTTAATCTTCTTTAGGAGTTTTAAATAAGTTTTAACACCACAGAGCTAAGCTCTTTTTAAAGAATCTTATTCCTCTAAGACCAGAGTTTGACAAGTGTCACTCTGTGACAGAGCTTTGCTCTGAAAGAAGAGATTTCCTCCTTGTCTTTAGAGATTATTTATTAATGGGAATGTTTTCCTGGGGACCAACTGATGATCTCATCCAATGATGAGTTTGTCTTATTAACCGACGTATTGTCATCCAGATTTTGTGGGTCCCTCCTTGGTCTCCTATTCACTGCACTGTTGTGTGGTGTAATTAATTAATTTTAATTTAATTTAATAAATGCATTTTCCTCTTTTTTTATACGCT
Source organism: Agapanthus africanus (assembly GCA_030015575.1). Lineage (NCBI taxonomy): Eukaryota > Viridiplantae > Streptophyta > Magnoliopsida > Asparagales > Amaryllidaceae > Agapanthus > Agapanthus africanus. Next base: position 18,356,253 of record JASDDO010000014.1, read on the forward strand.
AAACGTTGGAATTACAACGCTAACGGCTAAATTGTTCTTTTGCAGCGATCATGTCTCTAGACACTTCATTCCCGTTCGTCCGCTCGGAGGAGGGATTTCCCGAGGCGCCCCTGGACCGTGAAGTCCTGGCTATGATCAAGGAGTACGACCCGGAGTACAAGAGTCTCCATCTTTGGGGGTCATGGTACAATCAGATCATCATAGGCCGACGGAGCTTCACCTGCGCGGTGCCGTCAGAACCCATCATGGCAATTCACTACGCTACCCCACCTTCAGTGCAGTGTGCCGTGGAGATGATAGACTGGACCGCGAACAGCTTTCTTCATCCCGCTATGGATGCGGTTCCGGTTCAGCGTCCCATGGTCTTGGATATCCTAGGACGCCGTATTTGTCAGGGAGAAGCACGGCCCTGGGGGAAATCATATAACCTTGGTTTGATTCCCCGTCACCCGATTGGCTATCTGTCGTGGGCCCGGTACATCCTGTCGACGAAGAAGTCGCAGTTGATAAGACTAGGACTGTACACCGCGGTCTACGTCTCTCTCTTCCAGTATCCCTCGCTCCCCACCTGGTGGTTCAAGGCTTTCTTGGAGCAATGGAATATTCCCACCCACACTTTCCTTGCCATGGATCGGAAAGTGTCCATTTCTTTGGAGGAATTCGCGGAGGTATCCGGCCTACCAGTCATGGGGGAACACTATGAAGAGCTTCTCCAGACAGATGAGTACGTCTTCGGTCCTAAGCCGATGGTAAGGGGGATTACGCCGGAAAATGCCGTTCAACACCAATTCCCGAGCCTGATCAAGGTGTTGAACATCTACGAGTCCCTTTTTATCGAACACGGGAGTCGGGGGGTTAACTTTGAGGACTTCATCGCTCGTTTCCTTCGTCCAAGCGTCATTTCATCGGGATCTGCTAAGTTTGCCACCTTGGATGACCCTTTCGGTTTAGGTTTGGATAACCTGCCAGCGAAAGACATAGACCAAAAGGACTTTTTTCTTCCTAACTCCCCAACCATGTCTTTTGCAGAAATTGCGGCCCCTGGAATGGATGAGGAGGCTTTCTTTTTAGGATTTCTCGGACTGTGGCTGAGTTGGTTCGCGATCCCAATGCATTCTCATTGCATGCGGCCTTCCGTCTTCTACCCAGCCCACCGAATGGTCATCGGGATAAAGGTGGCTGTGGGGATCGCTGGCTTGGCGCACCTATATCATGGCCTCAGCCGAGCAGCGGATGCCAACGAGCCCGGGGTACTGCACGTGGTCTTCCCGATGCACTACTTTGCATCGTGGCTCGAGCTACACACGGCGGGTGTCTTCGGCATGCATAAAAGGACTTCATTCTTTGACAAGTGCGGTTTTCCTCGCATTTTACAGTTGATTGGCTCATCAATCGTGACCCCCTCACCACGGGACGCCAGAGGCTTACTGCTTCGCCCTCACACCGTTGGAGTCGGGATGTCCTTTATTGATAAGGTATTAACCATTGGAAAAGCGTCCACCACTGCGGTGCGACCATTACAGGACTCTTTCAAGGATGGAGCTTCAGTGTTAACGGCCCGGGAGATCCTCCATTTGTATTCTATTAGACCGGGTTTCCTAGTCTTCAGGCAGGGCGGTGCAGCAGTCTTTATGAGATATAACCCGCATCGTTTTGCCCAACAATTGGGTTACGATCAAGGGGTACCCTTGGAAGCTTTCTTACTGGAACCTGCTGTCAATGAAGAAGGGACAGAGAACGCGTTACATCACTTCATGCGCCTGAACACGGGTTCTCGTTTTTTCATCAGCACGCCGGCCTGTGCTCCACGACTCCTTAATGTATATAAAGAGTGGTACAATCATGCGACGGGGGCTGTTATAAAGGAAGAGAGGCGGGTGTTGATCGATCGTAAAGAAGTACCCCCCGGCACCAACCGTAACGCTCCCTTAGCGCCAAGGATCCTGGTGGCTCCTCCTCTAAAAGATGCCGGGGGCAGACCATCACGTGCGCCAAGTCCTCCACGTGAGCTGCCGCTCCCTGATATCGCAGATGCACCTCCCGCACCCTGTGCTCCAGTGGAGACAGTGGTTGTACCCTCGCCGGAGCCTGGCGTGGGTGCGGACATCGGGACCCGTCGTCCCAAAGTGGCTGCTAAGCGGAAGTCGATCCCCCGCGAGCCTAGGGTCGGAGGACAAAAGAAAAAGAAGTCGCTCTTCGCTGCGGACGTCGTGTTCGGCCAGGAACCCCATGCTCCTTATGCTGAAGGTCTGCTCGAATATGGGACTAACGTAGGGTTAGTGATGCCGCCGCCGGACGATACAGACTTGGAGGCTGCTCTCAAAGCTTCGGCATGGTTGGTGAGGCGTGACGCGTGGTTGGCTAAGCTTGCGCAGTCAGGTAACTACTAGTCACATTTTTCTTATTACATCATATCTTCCTTATCGCCCTTGATTAACGCTTTTCTCTCCTTTCTTTCAACAGGCATCACTGATGAAGAAGCCATTGCCGCTTCTTTGAAGACTTTCCAAGAGGAGGAACGTCTTAGAGTGTCTATGGGCCTTAGTAAGTTTTAGTTCATCAAGTCTCCATCTCCCTCGTGTTATGTTCGATCTAACCTCTCTCTTTTTATTGCAAAAACCTCAATGCCATTCCCACCAAGCGACACAAATGTTCCGCCAGCCGCCGATATTCCTGCTTCCTTTGGGCCATCGCAGGAGGTTCGTCTTGAAGAGCCGATGAGAGATGCCTTAAAGGCTCTGGAGGCATCCCTGAACGAGGATGACGACGCCTTGAAGGAGGCGTCACAAAGGTCTATCGCGACAGCCCGAGAGGAAAGGAAGAGGCTGAGGCGTGAGGCGAAGGCACGCAGGGCTGCCTTGTCTATGGGAGCGGGTCCCAGCACTGTTCTTCATGCTGATACTCCATCCGAAGAGGCCCCTGTTGCCTTATCCACTGCCCGCAGAGAGGTGGCGCGCGCAGTTCGGAGCGCAAACGGTAAATCCACTTCAGGTAATGTTTCTCTCAGAGTTTTTGTTATAAGGATTTTAATGTCATTGGTCCTTATATCTCTTATCTTGCAGGGCCAAGTCCGATCGAGGGGGAGACGGAAACCGTTGATCCCAAAGAAACAGAGGAGGCGGTACCTGCCGAACTCGAGCCGACGGTGGGCAATGTCGTTGTGGCTCTGGAGCCTGAAGTGGAGGTCGAGGGGCCTACCGCCGAGAAGGTCATTGATGCCGAACCTGAAGTGGTGGCAGATGATATGATCATTATAACTGAGTCCCGGATGGTGGCGGATGAGGCGCTCGAGGCCGGCGATCCCCCGGCGATGGTGGACGATACAACCGCAACTACTGAACCTGAGAGAGTAGTGTGTGAGGTGGCCATGATTCCCGAGGACGAGCCAACCGCTCCTTCTATGGAATCTGGCAATACTCCGATCATAGCCCTTCCCGTCTATGGCCCTCCGCCGTCTCCAGGTCTTGCGAGCACGATGACGGTCCCCATCGAGTCGGGTGACGAGGCCACGGGCGGTGGTCTCATGTCGATAGAGGAGGGAGTCACCTCCGTTTAAGCCGGGAGCTCTTCAGGTAAACCCCAAGTGGCTGCTTTTCTTTACTTTACAGTCTTTTCTGACAAGTTCACCTTTTCGTAATGTAGGTGCAGCCAATGCCGATGCCCCACTGCTCGAGGGAGCGCCTTCAACGACTGCCTTGGCGGTGGTCACCTCTCAACCCTCTCTCATACCCTCGAAGATGTTGGAAGGTATGTGTTTACGATTTGTTAATCTTGTTTTCCAGCCATATAATTCGTGTACTAAAGTTACACTGTTGTGTTTTCAGGAGTGCTTTTTGATCACGTATATCAGATGTTGCTCCCACACTTTTCCTTCCCATCTGAGCTTGCTTCTTCCTCTGGTGGCGTTGGTGAGTATGATTTCCGTTGACATCCTTCCTCTCTTTTTTCTTATTGATGGAATTACCTCTAACCTCCTTTTCTCATCTAAACTGCAGTGCTACAGATTGAAGGAGGGGATAAAAGATCAGCTGCGCCGCCAGCCCTTCCGACCTTACCACCTGTCTCAACTGGTACAGTAACCATCATATTGGTAACTTTCCTTTCTTTATTTTCTGTACTATTATCTGATTGCATCCTGTTTCTTTCAGCTGTCGTTCTGGTTTCGGCGTCCTTCGAACCTCGCATCACAATGCCGGCGGGTCCTTATCTGAGGAGTCTGTCTTCAAAAGGCGCCGCGAATAGTCTGCGCATGTTGAGTGACTATGTCGAGGAACTCGACGTTGAAACTCCTACATCTGCCGCAGACTTCGCTATGGTGGTTAACCCGATGCTAGCAATACTCGTGAACTTTCATGATGAGGGCATCATTGCATCCTGGGTTAACCATTGTAAGGAGATCGAGGGTCGCTTATATCAGTTGGAGTCACTGCGTCCCGCTCCCGAGACCGTGGCTGCCAGTAATCAAAGGACAGCATGGATTGAGCAGAGCGCTCCTTACTTCCGCCATCTCAAACAAGAAGTCATTTCAAGGCGTAAGGAGCGTGGTGAGACTTCGAGCAAGTCTGCTCAGCTGCATGCTCGGGTGGAGGCCAATGCCGCACGGCTGAAGGTTATCTTTGAGGGCTTCCTGCAATGTCTCTCCGAAGGGTTATCATTGAGGCAAAAACTTGACGTTGTCGAGCGAGCTGCACCCAGCCAGGAAGCAGCCCAGAAGGCGGCGGAGGAGCAACTTTCATCCTTCTTGCAGCAGCGGGCCCAGGTGGAGGCGGAGGTGGCCGCGGCTGTCACTCGAGAGGAAGCGCTGAAGGAAGTGCGAGAGCAGCTTGTGAACTTACTAAAGACACTTCCTTCTCAGTAGCTATCCATTTTTGTATCGCTTGTACTTATAGATAAAAGAATGTATATATATATTTTTTTATTCTTTGACATAATGTATCCTGTATCCAATCAAGTTTATGAATAAAAGATACACCTTTTTTGTAATGTGTCATTTTTTTGGTCTTCTCCTTCTTTTATTATCAACATATCACCTTAGCGAACATGGTTGACGAATAGTAGGGCACACATCATGACTTTCCTAAGAATCAGCGATGGCTTAGGCCGCAGGTTCAGATCTGCTGCCTAAGACTTTTCAACTCCATAAGCCGTGAGGGTCTCATAGAGACTTTTCTCCCTACGGATCGAGAGGATCTCGTAGGTGGGTTTTCTCCTTAGGAATCGTGAGGTTTCCTAAGTGTGGTTTTCTCTTATAAGTCGTAAGGATCCTATAAGAGAAATTTTCCCTCTTACGGGTCGAGAGGACCCACAAGCGGTTGTTTCCCTCCTCGTCGAAATTCGACTTTGGAGAGTGAGACCCGTGAATAGTATGCAAGAGACCATTTTGGATTGACTTGCAGGGTCCCATTGTTCAGGAATCAAGTTTTTTAGTCCCTGCTGCCTGAGGCTTCATTTGCAAGTTGAGACGAATCGGGGGTTTCCCGCGGAGACAATGGTTTCTCTGCGAGTCGACGCGAATCAGGAGGCTCTCGTCAAGGAGTGTTTGTATCCGTGAGTTGAGGAGTTTGCTAGGGATTATTTGTTTCCAAAGCGCCAAGGATTATTTGTTTCCTTGGGGTTTGAAACGAGTCGAGGATTCCCACGGAGGCACTGGTGGCTCTGCGAGTCGACGCGGATCAGGAGGCTCTCGTCAAGGAGTGTTTGTATCCGTGAGTCGAGGAGTTTGCTAGGGATTATTTGTTTCCCAAGCGCCAAGGATTATTTGTTTCCTTGGGGTTTGAAACGAGTCGAGGATTCCCACGGAGGCATTGGTGGCTCTGCGAGTCGACGCGGATCAGGAGGCTCTCGTCAAGGAGTGTTTGTATCCGTGAGTCGAGGAGTTTGCTAGGGATTATTTGTTTCCCAAGCGCCAAGGATTATTTGTTTCCTTGGGGTTCGAAACGAGTCGAGGATTCCCACGGAGGCATTGGTGGCTCTGCGAGTCGACGCGGATCAGGAGGCTCTCGTCAAGGAGTGTTTGTATCCGTGAGTCGAGGAGTTTGCTAGGGATTATTTGTTTCCCAAGCGCCAAGGATTATTTGTTTCCTTGGGGTTTGAAATGAGTCGAGGATTCCCACGGAGGCATTGGTGGCTCTGCAAGTCGACGCGGATCAGGAGACTCTCGTCAAGGAGTGTTTGTATCCGTGAGTCGAGGAGTTTGCTAGGGATTATTTGTTTCCCAAGCGCCAAGGATTATTTGTTTCCTTGGGGTTTGAAACGAGTCGAGGATTCCCACGGAGGCATTGGTGGCTCTGCGAGTCGACGCGGATCGGGAGGCTCTCGTCAAGGAGTGTTTGTATCCGTGAGTCGAGGAGTTTGCTAGGGATTATTTGTTTCCCAAGCGCCAAGGATTATTTGTTTCCTTGGGGTTTGAAACGAGTCGAGGATTCCCACGGAGGCGTTGGTGGTTCTGCGAGTCGACGCGGATCAGGAGGCTCTCGTCAAGGAGTGTTTGTATCCGTGAGTCGAGGAGTTTGCTAGGGATTATTTGTTTCCCAAGCGCCAAGGATTATTTGTTTCCTTGGGGTTTGAAACGAGTCGAGGATTTCCACGGAGGCATTGGTGGCTCTGCGAGTCGACGCGGATCAGGAGGCTCTCGTCAAGGAGTGTTTGTATCCGTGAGTCGAGGAGTTTGATGAAGATACTGGTTTCTTCGGAGTTGGACTGAACCGTCGAGATTTGGCTTCGTCTTCTGGCGAAGCCTGTTGGGAAGGTATGGTTCCCTCTTTGTTTTGCGCCCTTGGATTGTATATAGGGATCGATGTGATCTTAACTGTAGGGCCAAAGTTTTATCATTTCTTCTTCTTCTTTTTTTATTTATTTCCGCGATGCTCTATCATTTCAGCTTTTATATCGCGAAGGTCGCGATTGCCCAATCATTTCGGCTATTTTCCGCGGTGCCCAATCATTTCGGCTGTTTATTTTATTTTTACTCGCTGCTTTTTATTGCGAGTTGCCCAATCATTTCGGCTATTTTTTATGCATACGTTTTTACTTGCTGCTTTTTTATTGCAAGTTGCCCCATCATTTCGGCTGTTTCGTATGCATGTGCGGCCTATCGGCTTTTCGCCGTAAACCTGAAATTACACACCGATTTCGGCATCAATGTAAGTCTACGCTAGCGACCCGGCAGTCTACAGACGCCAAAATGCGGAACAAAACTTTTAAACTGGCGCTATCGTATACTTTAACCCGGATCTGCCATTATTGCTAAACTAACATACTGTAAAGAGTGTAGAAAGATTGTACCGAACGATCCGAGTCCTTCGTTCTTCAACCATCATCCCACGCTCCGTTGCGGCTGCTCCGATCTCGTCGATCTCCGATCTCCTCGTCGAGGTGGCACCACATGATCGGTTCTTTAAACGGGCTCCCGCCTCTGACTCGAGGCAACTCGATCGTCAAGTTTGCTAAAAGAGACGATCAAGAATGATGTAGAGAATGAGTAGATGACTTTGTCTCACTTCGTCCAAATCCGTGGACGATCGGTTAATGAAGTTGCCGAGGTAATTGGGTGATGGAATGAAATGGACTGTGAAATTCCATACACCGATAAAACCTATCATAATCTTTTCTAGCAAAATGAAAACTCAAGAGAGAGTGAATGAGAGAGGAGGCCATCCATTCATATATGAAGGAGGAGGGTGAGTGTAGGAGCAAGTGGTGACCTTAAGAAAGCTTCTCACTTCAAAAGATCAAGAAGAAAATATCCTTAAGTAAACAAAATGCATTAATGAAAAAGGATGAGTCATTTAGAAACATTGAACTAAAAACCCTAGTCACCAAAAGCTTTAATGACACCATTAATGCCTAATGAGTCATGAAGCCAAGTCATCACCCTAGTCACCATATCTAGAAACTTCTAGAAGCACGACTCATCATATCTGAAGAAAAGATAAATCCGTCTTTAACAGAATGTTAAAAGACGGTTGATAGAAAACTGGAAACTGGCAACTTCCAAAAGTGATCCTGAAACGAATTTCAGGATAACCCCGAAACTGTATAAATATACCCGCATTTGTATTACGACCGAATACAAATGCAACTGAGACAAAGATATTATACCTACTCAATATAATACTCGGATCCGGCTTAAACCAAAGCCGACCAGTATCATCTGCCCGAAAAATAACACGTGCGTAAACGCACGTGCATTTTCCGAACCCTGCCATAAAACCATACGGCCTCTACAACGTTTCGCCCGAACTTGGGAAACTGTCTGTGGGGGACTCTAATGACTCGTCAGTACCCTGGCAGTGGGTTTAACCACAAACCGTCAGCGGCACTAGCAATGCGTAACGGCTGCCCACGGACTGACCTCAAGGGATGCCGATGAGCGCACTCATCCGGAAAACCCTACTGAGCCTAACAGTGACAATGTATATACAGTCCGGTCCGTTCGTCAATGAGTATCGCATATCCTGCCTAGGGGGCTAGCAACGTCAGACCCCTAATAGCAGTATAAGTCGTGTCGGAGTGAAGCCCAATACACCCTGAGATACTACTGGAGTACCTACCAGTAAATCTCCTACCATGGCCATGGATTTGTGTAATGGCTCTCCTAGACACAGCACGACCTCGCCCCCAATACCGGGAGAGACGAATCCCCTGCCGATCCGCTCACGTGCCTCCATATGGCTCGGGACTGTACCCAAAAACTACCTGTTTGCACGACTCCTTTGAGCCGTGGTAGGGTAGAAATCAAAGCACAATGGGAACTCACACGAGACAAATGACGACCTCAGGTCGATGAACTAACCTGTACACATGTCACCAGGGAACTGCTATCTGACGATAGGTATAGTACTAACTAGCAGATTCCTGGCGAGTCCTGTCCGGTGTACTCATAACCCAATGAGCACCTGTATACATCTTAGGTGATCCAACTGACACCAGTGGCTTGTGAGACCGGCCACCGCCCCTCGTCGGGGTCTCGACTGTATACACTAATCTACTCCGGAGTATCGATGCCCTGTCTCGAAACTCCCACGACTAGGGACCACAATTAAGGATATGCATATAAACTACCCAACTCTCACGTATATGATCGCCATCATACTGTTGGTAGTCAAGCAAGATCCTAAGGGCTCTATCAAAGTGTAACATGCAATCAGTCACCTGAACATGTACACGACTGATAAAGGCAAACCAGATAGCATACTATCATCTCGAGTAAGACTGTGTTACCGGGATAGGTCCTCCGCAATCATTGCAATCACGTACCTGCGATCCAATAATTGACTATGAGGGCACTATTTCCAACAATCTCCCACTTGCACTCAAGGCTAATATTGCGATGTCGACTACTCACAGCCCGTGTGAAACTGAACATCCAACTCCTCTACTAATCAGTTTCACAAAGCCCGTTTGTAAAACTATTGTGTTCGAGAAATAGCCTCGGTGAGTGGATCCGCCTCGAAGTTTCTTTCTGTATCTCTCTTAATCTCAAGTTCGCGGAGAAAGCCATCTCCCGAATTGAGTAGTACCTGTCTTAGAATATGTCTGGATATCTGATGGGACCTTAGTTCATAAATGAACTCCATATCCAAACTTCTTAAACTGAATCGATCACTGAACCTAATCAGTATCGGGCACCATGCCACCCACAGTATCCTCTGGAACCACCTGTCCATAATACTGTCCCTCGTCAGAGGGAAAACTAAAACTCTGACAATCACTCTGTCATCCATGTCACCTTTGAAGCCTGGAATGATAATCGTCTCCCGAAGGAGGCTGCCGTCATCAAATCCGTAGAACATGTACTTATGTTCTAAAACTGCTTCCTTATGTTTCTCCAGGATTGGATTAATACAAACTTATTGCATCTAGTGCAAAAAACAACATTTGGTGTGGTACTTGACATCTCATGATTGACTCAATTGCCTAAGCAAGTGATCTGCCAATCATGCACATCCCTCTCCTCTTTAGTCTGTAAGACACCTTTAGAGAGGGTGACTCCATCACCTGCAGGTACACCACCATGCTAGGAGTCATCTATTCTAAAAACCATTAGAATACTGTCAAAGCACCCATATTGGGAAACTACCCAAATCCAGATCTAAAACCATAGATCTAGAAACCAGAATGTCAAATATTATATCCATATCCTGTCTGGAGAAACAACTGTGTGACGACCACAGTACAACCGATCGTAGTATAGGAATTTTACTTCCTACTCTGTGTATGTCATCCAGATACCATGACATCACACACTACTACCTCCTTAACTGATCCATTCCCTATTCTGATTGAAGTCAAACCCATGACTGTCACATCAAAATTAGATGATCTATCTCCGCTATAACTGCTCAAGTCTATAAATAGATATAAGCATCTTGCCCACTATGCTTCCGCTGCTCCCACTGACTACGACAACCCTCCTACCGGGTCTCATAGCCTGGAACAACAGTAGTGTCAAGTCTTGGTCGATAAGAACCTCCCTGTCACCGTCCTTGAGCCTACCGAAGTACCTCTCGGGTGTCTGAGGTTACCCACCATACCTGCGGAGTGGCTATTGGAATGTCAAACCTGATTGAATGTATAGGTCCTATTAAATTTTCCGTAATCGTTCGCGGTTCTGGAATCACTTCCAGTTCTACCATACTCCCACTACTGTTTTCTGAAAAAGATCCATTTTACTAAAACTGTGGCGAGTTAAGAACAATATCACTATTGATCTTCCAAATGGTAGAATATCAACCCTCGTCATAGCCAGGGTCAACCCACAAACAGCCACTACAGAAACGTGCCCTGAGTTATCCAGTGTCTGGTTTTAATCATAAGCTGGAAAACTCCCCATACCTTAATTTCTTTTAAGGTACGATCCATTCTATATCCAATACAGAAACTTTGGCACTTATTTAATTGGAACCAAGATTCAATCATGCAGCTGTCTCCAGTGCATATCAACTTAATGGAAAGAGGCTAATCAGCATTACTCTACTTAGGAATCCATCCAATTATGAGTAACCTGAAAGAGAAACACGTTTCTCAAAACCATCACTATCATCTGAATACCAATCACAAGAATCTATATCTTCGATCTCTTTGAAGAATCCCGATACTTGTGATACCTGGTTCTCTACTTTATTCTTATACCCACAACTTCTCAAAACTTAGACCTTGTATTTCTACGAAACACTCGTCTAAATACTAGAGAAGTTATAAGTAAACAGAACATAGTGCGAGGACCTACCCCTTTGTCCTGATGGACACTGGACAACATACAATACTCTGTATAAGTCCGCTGAGTTAAACAACTCATAACCTGTGCGTTGTAGGTGGAAAACTGTACCCTGGCGATTTCCTCAAATATCACCAATTACAACGAATTCCGATATAATGAGGATGATCACCTAATTCCCAATATCTTACTCCCACTCATCATCTGTAAAACCATACAGATATGAGAATGAAACCTGGTAAATACATACCCTTGGAGTAAGTGTTTAATCGGGAAACAGTTTTTCCTTTAACAATGCACTGAAACATGAAAATGTTTCGTAGGGGTATCCTGGTATTCATAGCAATGCCTCTTCCATAATCCAATTCATGACTTCAACCGTATATTTTATTGCCGTCTCTCCAAATCCCTTTATTTGTCTTAGTCGTTACCTTCTGTACACCATCGTTAGGCTAAATGGTTTTCTTCTTCCCTACCGTTCGGCACCAGCCTATGGTTTGGAAGAAGACTATCCAGTAAGCATAATAGGTGTACCCTCCTAAACCAAGGAGTACTCGCAACTGAGAGAAGGTGACGATAAAAGACAACTGAATAATACCTTATTCCTTTAAAGGTGAAATAGGAGTGGCGATGAAGTACGCGGTTTTGGTCGTGAATGATATCAGTCGCAATTTACTTTGCCCTCTTTCTAATCCCTTTATTTTGTCTTTACATATTACCTTCTGCACACCCTACTTAGGCTAATTGGTTTTCTTCATTCCCTACCTTTCGGCACCAGCCTATGGTTTGGAATAAGACTATCCAATAAGCGTAATAGGTGTACTCTCCTAAACCAAGGAGCTCTCGCAACCTGAGAGAAGGTGATAATAAAAGACAACTGAATAAACCAATTCTATTTCTCCTGAACCTGGATCCATCCTCGAAGAAGTTCCTTCGAGTTCGTATATAACCATACGATGGATCTATCCAATGGAAGTGGATATCCGTAGTATACGGGTGTTCTGAGAAATTCAAAGGGTAAAAGAAGGAGTGGCAATGACTTATGCAACTCAGACAATCCAAAAGCCAGTATTTTAAGAAGGTTCGGTCAACCTGGTCACTGAGTCATAGTCTAGGGTCGGTCAAAGGTCGCTGCCAAAGAGAGAGAGAGAGAAAAGAAACACTCTGCGTGCACTCTAACCTAGATCAGAATGGTCATCATTTTATCTAATCCGGAAACCTCCCACTGTCCTGTCAAATTCTCCTCCAAACCTAAAGAAGAATCAATCGGGATCACCCGAAGAGTAAACCAACTCATCAGTGGGAATCAGGATCCAAATCTCATCGCATGATAACGTGATGGAATGCATCTACGTTACTCATACTCCAGAAGGTATGCGCATACTCGGCAAGTTTCAGTTTCTTTAGAAACTCCTGATATAGTTTTTGCCCCATGCTCTTATGATCGTGACTAAGGGCCACCCCACCATAAGTCACATATCAAGTTCTTCCCATCATTATCTTGTTAATTTGAACCCACCCGTACTCGCCCTTGACTAAGGGCCAACAAGGCTGTACGACTGTCCCAAACCAACTCATCTATCTATGCAACATGTGAACACCCCAGCAGCTACCAATCACTATGTCCTAGCTAAGGGCTAGACCAACATAGCTTGAATACTACTGACCATCCATATGAAATGACGGAGGGCTACGGCTGGTTTTTGGCGAAAAACCTTTAGCGTAGTGAACTTGATATCGCTGAAGGAACCTGATAGCTTTTTAAAATATAGTGGCGAAAACCTTTTCTAAAGAGGTCACTCCCGGTAAAGGGATCTCGGCTCTTTCCTCGTGGAATGAGGTGCAGGATATTCCACTGAATACCGCTATGCAAAGCAACTTGTAATCGACTATAGTGAAGTTATTACTCTGACGCAAACTTCTGTCCAAGGGGTCAGTCCCGGTGAAGGGATATCGGCCCTTGCCTCGTCGAATGAGGTGCAGGATATTCCACTGAATACCGCTATGCATAACAAAAGAAAACGTCTTTGCAATAACACCTTTTAAATTGTTCCAACAACTGAAAACAGGTTTGTTTTACTTTGCATTGATCAGAATCAACGCAGTCCCATCATTCAATCACACCAGAAAAGAACGAAAATAAAATGTACGTATATGCCATCCGCATTCGTCACTGGGTCCCGTCATCACCCGTTAGGTTACTTAACTAACGACAGAGCGGGGACAGGACTAGCGCGGGTGTAAAACATATACAACATCTAATAGTATATAAACCAATATACATAATCGCTCCAGGCGTGATAATATGCAACATTACAGAAAAGTAATAAGCATCACAGAACAATACAGATAATCTGGGATCCCCGGGTTTCACAGAGTCGCTGCTGAAACCCGACGTTCCCCTGTCGTGTGGATAGCCTGTGCAATGAAACCTAGACCCCTACGGGTGCGGCAAGTTACCCGCCAAAACCTGAAGCGAGGTAGTCCCCACAGCATAGTGAATGGAACACCCGGCACTTCTCGGAATCCGGTAAATTGAGCACCCCTCCTTGGGTCAACCTGTACCCCCTACGAGTGTGGCGAATAGTCTGCCAATTCTGAAGTGGGGCCCCTCTGCCTCTCAAAGCAATGAGATGCGGACCCGTTGCTTTCCCGAACCCGGCTATCCGTGCACTCCGTCGCGGGGTAAAACCTTGTACAGTAATGAAAAATAGTACAATAGGTACATTGACCGCAACCTGGTCGTGCCCCAAAAAGAATATTATACAACAGGCAGTGACGGCTGTCCACAAGTTGGACGCTCGCCCCGCAATATCAAATGTACAAATAAACTCAAACTGTACTACCATTGCACACTGCTATCCACCACAACAAATCCGCAACATCACAGCACAACACAGAACATCAACGCGAATGTCACGTTCGCAAACCCGTCTAAAAGAACTATAGCAATCAGACGCTGTTTACCGATCAAATGACATTCCCGGTCGGAGATATAATGTAAGCACTGTAAACTAACGCATTTAAATTTCGATCGACCAAAGACCAAATATCAAAAAGTGGGCCCCACTTCTTACTGGTGAACAGTAACAAAACCTGGGCCAAAACGATATTTACTAAAAACCCCAAAATCCAACACAGAACCCACTGAGAAAATTTGGGAGCACGTGCTCCCCACGTGGCCGCGGATGCGCGGCCAAACCATGGGTTTGGCCGCCCTTCCGCGGCAGCCTGGAGGGATCACGACCCCAAATTTTGTCGTGGTTCTTAAATATGCCTGCACGGATTTTTAAGATATACAGAAATGAATTTTGAGACCGTTTAAAATTAACAGAAACTGTCGGCTTGGATTTTTGCAGTTTTCGATTTTCGGTCCGATCGATATTATAAACGCGTTAGCACAAGTTAGTATAGCAAAATGGTGAGGCTCTGATACCACTGTAAGTCTACGCTAGCGCCCCGGCAGTCTACAGACGCCAAAATGCGGAACAAAACTTTTAAACTGGCGCTATCGTATACTTTAACCCGGATCTGCCATTATTGCTAAACTAACATACTGTAAAGAGTGTAGAAAGATTGTACCGAATGATCCGAGTCCTTCGTTCTTCAACCATCATCCCACGCTCCGTTGCGGCTGCTCCGATCTCGTCGATCTCCGATCTCCTCGTCGAGGTGGCACCACATGATCGGTTCTTTAAATGGGCTCCCGCCTCTGACTCGAGGCAACTCGATCGTCAAGTTTGCTAAAAGAGACGATCAAGAATGATGTAGAGAATGAGTAGATGACTTTGTCTCACTTCGTCCAAATCCGTGGACGATCGGTTAATGAAGTTGCCGAGGTAATTGGGTGATGGAATGAAATGGACTGTGAAATTCCATACACCGATAAAACCTATCATAATCTTTTCTAGCAAAATGAAAACTCAAGAGAGAGTGAATGAGAGAGGATGCCATCCATTCATATATGAAGGAGGAGGGTGAGTGTAGGAGCAAGTGGTGACCTTAAGAAAGCTTCTCACTTCAAAAGATCAAGAAGAAAATATCCTTAAGTAAACAAAATGCATTAATGAAAAAGGATGAGTCATTTAGAAACATTGAACTAAAAACCCTAGTCACCAAAAGCTTTAATGACACCATTAATGCCTAATGAGTCATGAAGCCAAGTCATCACCCTAGTCACCATATCTAGAAACTTCTAGAAGCACGACTCATCATATCTGAAGAAAAGATAAATCCGTCTTTAACAGAATGTTAAAAGACGGTTGATAGAAAACTGGAAACTGGCAACTTCCAAAAGTGATCCTGAAACGAATTTCAGGATAACCCCGAAACTGTATAAATATACCCGCATTTGTATTACGACCGAATACAAATGCAACTGAGACAAAGATATTATACCTACTCAATATAATACTCGGATCCGGCTTAAACCAAAGCCGACCAGTATCATCTGCCCGAAAAATAACACGTGCGTAAACGCACGTGCATTTTCCGAACCCTGCCATAAAACCATACGACCTCTACAACGTTTCGCCCGAACTTGGGAAACTGTCTGTGGGGGACTCTAATGACTCGTCAGTACCCTGGCAGTGGGTTTAACCACAAACCGTCAGCGGCACTAGCAATGCGTAACGGCTGCCCACGGACTGACCTCAAGGGATGCCGATGAGCGCACTCATCCGGAAAACCCTACTGAGCCTAACAGTGACAATGTATATACAGTCCGGTCCGTTCGTCAATGAGTATCGCATATCCTGCCTAGGGGGCTAGCAACGTCAGACCCCTAATAGCAGTATAAGTCGTGTCGGAGTGAAGCCCAATACACCCTGAGATACTACTGGAGTACCTACCAGTAAATCTCCTACCATGGCCATGGATTTGTGTAATGGCTCTCCTAGACACAGCACGACCTCGCCCCCAATACCGGGAGAGACGAATCCCCTGCCGATCCGCTCACGTGCCTCCATATGGCTCGGGACTGTACCTAAAAACTACCTGTTTGCACGACTCCTTTGAGCCGTGGTAGGGTAGAAATCAAAGCACAATGGGAACTCACACGAGACAAATGACGACCTCAGGTCGATGAACTAACCTGTACACATGTCACCAGGGAACTGCTATCTGACGATAGGTATAGTACTAACTAGCAGATTCCTGGCGAGTCCTGTCCGGTGTACTCATAACCCAATGAGCACCTGTATACATCTTAGGTGATCCAACTGACACCAGTGGCTTGTGAGACCGGCCACCGCCCCTCGTCGGGGTCTCGACTGTATACACTAGTCTACTCCGGAGTATCGATGCCCTGTCTCGAAACTCCCACGACTAGGGACCACAATTAAGGATATGCATATAAACTACCCAACTCTCACGTATATGATCGCCATCATACTGTTGGTAGTAAAGCAAGATCCTAAGGGCTCTATCAAAGTGTAACATGCAATCAGTCACCTGAACATGTACACGACTGATAAAGGCAAACCAGATAGCATACTATCATCTCGAGTAAGACTGTGTTACCGGGATAGGTCCTCCGCAATCATTGCAATCACGTACCTGCGATCCAATAATTGACTATGAGGGCACTATTTCCAACAATCAACACCGCTACAACTGGGATATTGCCAGGAGCGAATCATCATCTGCCTCTGTCAATGTCGAACAAAGGTGGCTTAGCGAACAGGGTTAGGGTCCTGTCGACTAAGGCTTTTAACTTCATGAGCCGTAAGGGTCTCATAAAGGTATTTCTCCCTACAAGTCGTGAGGATCTTGTAGGTGTATTTTCTCCTTAGGAATCGTGAGGATTCCTAAGTGTTTGTTCCTCTGTAAGTCGTAAGGATCCTACATGAGGGTTTTCTCTTTGTAAATCGGGAGGATTTACAAGGGTTGTTCACCATGCGAACATATCCCCCGTCACGGATGGGACTTGGTTGGGGAAATGTTTATTCGCGCCCGTGGATTGTATACAAGGGTCAGTATTGAGCCACTTGTAGGGAAATATCGGAAGTTGTGGGGGTTGCTTAAGCACAGGTTTAGGTCTCTGTAACTTAAGATTTTCAAATCTTATGAGCCGTGAGGGTCCCATAAGAGAGTTCTCCTCACGAGTCGTGAGGATCTCGCGAGTGTATTTTCTCCCTAGGAATCGTGAGGATCCCTAAGTGTGTTGCTCCCTTGTGAGTCGTAAGGATCTCACGCGGGTGGTTTCTCCTTACAAGGTCGAGAGGACCCTATAAGTATCTTTTAACGAGGTTGCGCCCTTTCGGGTTTTCACAAACACTCGCCGGTAGCCCTGCTGTTTTTACTCACGGAGCCCTTTCAGGTTTTCATCCGTGCCCATTTTGCTTATGGACATACCATTTTTTTATTATATATATATTTTTTTATTTATATTTTTTTTATTCATCTCGTCAGCCTAAGGATGCTGCGGTATTAGTTTAAAGACATTTCGGTCTGCTATTAGTTTAAGGACATTTCGGTCCGTCACTAGTTTAAGGACGTCTCGGTCCGTCGTTAGTTTAAGGACGTTTCGGTCCGTTATTGAGAAGGCTGGGTACTGCTTATAGAGCTTGAGCTTAGGAAGACAGAGAGCGGACATAGTCGTCGTCATCTATCATTGACCTAGGCCGTAACTCATTATGCGTAGTATTTCTTCAGGAAGCGACCGTTTATCGGCCTGAAAGGCCTTTCACCATGCATGTCCATGAGTAGATAGGCTCCTCCATGGTAGACTTTGTCTATGATGTACGGGTCTTCATAGTTTGGCTCGAACTTTCCCCGCTTGGCGCGATTGGGGATCATAGGCCTTTTGACCACTGACACAAGTTTGCCTTGGCGGAATGTCCTTGGCCGGATCAATCTTTCATATGAGCGCGTCATCTTTGCTTTATAAGCTTCCAGATTTTGCTGTGCTATGAGCCGGGTTTCATCAAGGGCGTCAAGCTCCTCAAGCCGAAGGTGAGCATTTTCTTCGTCTGTCAGCTCGTAGTGGACTGCCACTCGTAGAGAGGGTAACTCTATCTCGAGGGGGAGTACTGCTTCTGTACCGAACACCAACGCGTACGGCGTTGTGTTCGTGGCCGTCTTGAATGTAGTTCAATATGCCCAAAGAGCTTCTTGCAGTCTTTCGTGCCAGTCTTTCTTATTTCGGGACACCGTTTTCTTTATGATCTTTGTTAAGGTCTTGTTAAAGGCCTCAGCTAGACCGTTAGCTCGCGGATTATACACCGAGGAATATCTCCAGTCTATATTGTGTTGTTGTGCAAAGCGACTGATTTTGTGACTTCTGTACGCTGGCCCGTTATCGGAGATGATTCGCCTTGGCGTTCCAAACCGATATATGACATGCGTCTTGAAGAAGTGGAGGATATTTTCCGTTTTCACTTCTCTTAACGGTACTGCTTCTGCCCATTTAGAGAAGTAGTCAGTCGTTGCTAGGATGAAACGATGTCCTCTAGACGATGCTGGTTCGATGGGGCCGACTATATCAGTCCCCCACATTTCGAATGGCCAGCTAGCTATCGTTGGATGTAGTGGATTTGGGTGCTGGTGGATGAAATCCCCATGGATCTGACACGAGTGACACTGCTTCGCATATTCGAGGCAGTCTTGAATCATCGTGGGCCAATAGTAGCCCATCCGTTTTACCTTCAACTTCATCTTTGGGCCCGCTTGGTGGGAACCGCAGAGTCCGTCGTGAACTTCTTGGACGACCCTTTTCGCTTCGTCAGGTCCTAAGCATCTCAGCCACAGAGAATCGAATGACCTCTTGTATAGAGTATTGTTGACGAAGGCGAAAGACAGAGCTCGTTTCACGAGCTGATGTCTTGTGGACGCTTCTTCAGGCATTCGGTGGAACTTGAAGTAATCTATGAAGACTTCTCTCCAGTCCTCGGTATTTTCCCAATCTTTTACTTGCAGGGTCGTCTGCTCGCTCGCCCCTTTTTCTTCGGATGATTCCGGAGATATTTCTGCTGGGGCAAGCACCCGGCGGTTTTGCACCACGATTCTAACGTCATCGAGGTTTTCGTCAGCCAGTTCTTTAGCAAGTTTAGCCAACGCATCTGCTTTGCTGTTGTCCGCGCGCGGTATGTTCTCCAAAGTATAGGAGGGAATTTGGGTCAACAGTTGTTGCACTTTTTCACCGTATTTCACTAACTCCGGTTTGCACGTTTGGTAGTCGCCGTTTACTTGACTAACGACCAGTTGAGAATCCCCGTATATGAGGAGGTTTTCAATTCCCATGTCAATGGCGATCTCGAGGCCTGCTATCAGAGCTTCGTATTCGGCTTCGTTGTTTGTCCTTGGCTCCGTCAGGGAGAAAGCAAAGCGCATTATCCCTCCTTGTGGAGTTACAAAGATGAGTCCTACCCCCGATTTGATTATAGGGGTACTCTGTTTGCGCTTTTTCATGGAAGATGCTCCATCGAAATAAAGTTCCCATTGGGTATCACCACCGTCGATCGCATCGAACGCATGTTCGTCTGGTAAATCGCAATTTAGAGGAGAATCGGCGGGTATGGGATGCTCAGCGAGGAAGTCGGCGATGGCCTGGCCTTTCACTGCCTTGAGAGGTTGATACGTTATCGAAAACTCCATCAAGAGTAGGGCCCATTTAGCGAGTCGTCCCGTGAATATGGCCTTTGACATCAAGAATTTAAGGGGGTCCACCTTTGAAATGAGACGGACTTCATGCGCTAACGCATAGTGCCTAAGCTTTGTTATCACGAAGATCAACGCCAGGCAATGTTTTTCAATGGGGGAGTAGTTGCTTTCTGCCCCCAGTAGAACTCGACTTAAGTAGTAGAGTGCTCTTTCTTTCCCTTGATCGTTCTCTTGTGCCCATAATGCGCCTAAAGAACCTTCGAGGGCGGTCGTGTAAAGAATGAGAGGCTTTCCTTTAACCGGAGCAGCCAACACTGGAGGATTTTGCAGGTACTGCTTGATCTCGTCTAGTGCGCTTTGGCATTTTTGATCCCAGACGAACGGGGTTCCCTTCTTCATCAGGTGGCTATAGGGACGGCACTTTCCTGAAAGGTTGGCTATAAATCGCTGTATGTATGCGAGCTTCACTTGGAGAGACCGCAGCTGTTTGAGAGTTCTCGGCGGAGGCATTTCCATGATCGCTTTGATCTTTGACGGATCTATTTCAATACCTCGATGTCGAACAATGAATCCCAGGAATTTGCCTGAGGAAACTCCGAATGCACACTTAAGAGGGTTCATCTTCAAGTTATATTGTCGAAGGCGTTGAAATACGGTCTTCAGATGCTCGAGATGTTCTTCGTATGATTTGCTTTTAACCACGAGATCATCGATATAGCATTCGACGATTTCGTGTATAAGGTCGTCGAAGATTTTCGTCATGGCCCTCTGATAAGTAGCACCGGCGTTCTTTAAACCGAAAGGCATCACTTTATAACAGAATATTCCTAAAGGGGTCCTGAAGGCTGTGTGCTTCTGGTCTTCTGGATGCATTTTTATCTGGTTATACCCCGATGAGCCGTCCATGAAGGAGAAAACCTCATGAGTGGATGTATTTTCTATCATCAATTCGGTGACTGGCACTGGGAAATCATCCTTCGGGCAAGCTTTATTGAGATCCCGAAAGTCCACGCATACACGCACTGTCCCATTTTTCTTCATCACCGGGACGATGTTGGCGATCCACTCCGGATATTGAACCTCGTGGATGAAGCCAGAGTCGATCAGCTTTTTGACTTCAGCATTGATACTCATCTCAAGCTCGAGCCGCATTCTTCTCGGCGCCTGTTTGACTGGTTTGACGTTTGGGGATATCGCCAATCTGTGCACAGCAATTTCTGGATCTAGTCCCGGCATTTCGGAATAGTTCCATGCGAAGCAATCTTTATGCTGTAGAAGCACATCCTTTAACGCAGCCACCCTTTCTTCAGATAGCAGCTCGCTGATGAATGTTGGTCGCGGGTCATTTTCCGTCCCCAACTCAATTTTCTTGAGATTATCTGCAGTGGTATGGATTCCATCTTCCAGCTCTTTTGGCGCTGGTGGGAATTCTGAGATTATCTCGTCGCTGCTGTTTTCGAAGCACCAAGGGAGCTCATCTATGTCCTCGGGCTTTTCTTTTAATATTGTGATCATGTGACAGGTGCGAATTCGCTTCCAATCCCAATGTGGAACTGGTTTTTCTTCCGTGGCCTTGGGTTCGTGCTTTTGTGGCGGCGTTACCCTCCAGTTGTCAGACAGAGCGAATTTGCCAAGCTGGTACTGATCTTCGACCCAATTCTTGAAGGTGAAGCAATCTTCGAGAGGATGTCCTATTACTCGGTGATAAGAGCAATAGTCTGGGTGTGAGACTTCGCCTGCTTGTTCGGGGTGTTTGGACTCCGGCAGTGTAAGCATCTGATGTTTTAGAGCGAGGTCAAGTATCTTCTTCGTCTTGTCCCGAGGAAACGAGTACGCTCGACCCATTTTCTTCATAAGGGATAGATCAATAGCGCTCGACTCTCGTTTGCGTGGCTTCTTAGCCCTGCTTTGTTGTTGTTGGGCACCTTTTTGGCCTTTCGACTTATTTCTGCTTTTGCGTCGAGCCTTCTTTATAACAGGTTGACAGGGAGCAGCCTTTTCATCTTTCACGGCTTGTTGGAGAAGGCGTTGCGTTCTGGCTTTCTCGTAGATGACCATTTCGCGGTTATGGTCGTCTCGGACCTTTTGACCCGCTTCTCTTATAAGCTTGTCCATTTGTTCTTCGAACGATGAACTGGATTCCTTTCCATCTGGCACTTTTATTGGCTCAGGATTAGCGTCCTCCCATTGAGCATCCGCTTCTTCATCGAAGTCATATATGACATAGCAGCTGTTTAATAGCTGTCGTTTCTTTGAACGGATGTATCCGAGCCCGATCGTCTCCATCCTCCCATTAGGTAGCTTGTGTTGAGTTCCGGGGACGTTCCAAACCCTGTCATAGAATTTGGCCTTCCTAACAGTCTGTTCGAAGGGTATCCCTTGGCGCTTCAGCAGCTTTTTCAAACCTTCCGTATAATATCTGGGTAGACGAATGGGTTGAAGCCTGTCCAGCGTTGGATCTGCTTCATACCAGATCTCTTTCTCCACTTTATTTTCTTCAGAGCGGTAAAGCACAATTGCTTTCTCTCTCTTTCTC
The DNA here is from genome assembly GCA_030015575.1 of Agapanthus africanus. Taxonomy (NCBI): domain Eukaryota; kingdom Viridiplantae; phylum Streptophyta; class Magnoliopsida; order Asparagales; family Amaryllidaceae; genus Agapanthus; species Agapanthus africanus. Next base: position 18,378,608 of record JASDDO010000014.1, read on the forward strand.
CTGGGAGGGATATAGAATGTCCGCAACTCTTCTACACTGTAGATATTAAGTGCATCCAGTTCTTTATGGTGTCTAGGCGGCACCATGGCTATCTGTAGACTTCGCTCTTCATCAGCAGAAGTTCGGATTGACAGCCAAGCAGGGAATACAGCATGAACTTCATCCTCTGAATCGCTACCGAAGATCAATGAAGGAACGGATGGTCCCAGCTTGGTGTATTGGGGCGGACCCAAATAAGCTATATCCTCTTCCTCCTCGGTATCGCTGCCGAAGACAGGGATGGTGGCGTTGGTTTTGTTCTCAGGCTTGTGACATCTTTTTGTGTCTTCGAAACTCGGCAAGAAGTATTTGGCATCTTCATACTTACGAACTTCATTCACGGAAAACGGATTCAATTCTCCTGCCACAGTGTACTCGAGACCATCCTTACAATATTTCATACACTGATGCTGTGTAGAAGGGATAATATTGTACTCGTGTAACCATGGTCGTCCGAGCAGAGCATTGTAACATGTCTTGGCGTCTATGACATGGAATTTAATATCTGTGACGAGCAACCCGAAGCGTAACGTCAATATCACAGATCCAAGAGTCTTTGATGATTGGGAGTCGAACCCGGAGATGGTGATCTTGTCCCGCGCAAGGTGCTGGACGCTCATGCAGATTTCCTTCAACACCCGCACGTTGAGGAGATTAACAGACGATCGATTATCGATCAGGATTTTGCCTATCTTTATATCATGGCAGTATCCTGAGACATAGAGAGGGCGATTGTGTTCGCGCGTCCCAAGGAGAAGGTCTTCATCGCCAAAAGCAACGTCGGCCGTGTGCACCTCTTCCAACTCATCCTTCATCTTTTCTTCGGCCAGGAAGGCTTGGAACTGGTCCGGATCTTGTAGCGCTTTGATCAAAGAATCCCTCGCCTCTTTTGATAGTAACAGGGCATCAAGAATGCTGAGTTGTGAGGGCAGCTTCCTCAGATGCGCCAAGACATTGTAATCCACCTTATTTCTTTTCGGCGGATTCTTGGCGGTTAGCTCTTCCGCAACTTGGTCATCTAGAGTAATATCCTCAGAGACCTTTTCTTTCCCTTTATCTTTCTTGTTTAAGGGTCCAGATTCTTTTCAGGTAGCGTCCGATTGCGTAGCTGGATATTTTCGCAAACCTTTGGCTCTTCTTCTTTTCCCGAAGTTGACTCTTTAAAGAGAGGGGCGAGTTCCTGCTCCTCATCAGAATCGCTCCCGAACGTAGGCACTTGTCACGACCCGAGAATTCGACTCGTGACCGGCACTTAACCACGCAACGTCTACAGGCGTAACGCGGCTAAGTAAGCCGAACCCAGAAATCAAAACCAATAAATATAGAGTGATTTAAAAAATTTTGTAAAAGCAATAGTAAATGTCTGAAAAACTTCCATTTATTTAGTAGAAATCCCTTTTAAGTTCAAAAGTTATGAGTTTTATAATTTTGGTAACATTTCCTTTTTAAAACATTAGCCCCGAAAGTCGGGTAAAAGTAAGGTGTAGCGGAAATAACAAGTGACATGAATAAAGCATCACAATATGATATACGACGCCGTAGCGAAGAATACACAGTAAAACAAGGACAATATCATAAAAGATAAGACTGCATAAAGTAACGTCGGCTCACATGCGAGCTCGACACCAGAATATGAAATCATACAAATCGTCCTCACAACTGTCTCTAAGTCAATACAGAAGGTAGATGGAGAGTACTAGATACATCAATATACAACTGAAAGATAACAGATACCGTACAAAACCCACCTAAACAGCAAAAGGGCTATCTCTGCTCAAAAGGGGTATCTGTGCCAAAAGATGAGGTAACAGCCAGCCGTGACTACTCCCAAGGGCAACCTGCAAACACTGTGGCACAACGGGGGTGAGTTGCCAACTCGTGAATAGAGATAACATATAAAGGTGATCGCAAGCATGCACATATAGCGTGGCTCTACTAATGCCAGCAGATGATATCAATGCATGTCAACAGTGGATACAGTAGTAATGCATGTACTTTAACAGGTAAATGCCACAGGATGAGATGTATAGTAATCAATACTGAGTATGGGATAAATACTATCTACATGGACTATGTCAACATGGAAAACAATGATCGGTGCCTCAAACTGCACCCAAATCCCACATATACTCCGGCGCCGGCACACCCATCGGCCCTCAAATCCTGTATATCTCGGAGGAATCACGAGTGCCCAACATCGGCACCCAAAACATCATAAAATACCCGTGTCCAGCATCGACACGTAAATCCTCGAATATCGGGCGCCGTCAATCCGGACCGGCCCCACGGGGTCTGTCTGCGGTATCGGCCCTCGGCCCCGGCAGCACGGATCATCCCGCATCCATCACTCGACTCTGGTCAGTATCCTCCGGACAACTGCCAGGTCCAACCAATCACCGGTAGGTACTCGCCCACCTCCAGGCTCAATCGGCAAATCCCATCGATCATCTCGCCGAGGGGAACCATACCGGGCCCACCACGAACCCGCAAACGGAACATCCACTCCTCGAATCGGGTTTCAAGCACACGTCTCAGCACCGAGAAAACGCGTGGTGGACACACCAAAATATCATATCACGAGGTACCGGGTTTTTCAAAATAGCATATCTTTCCTTAAATAATTCCACGGTCCTCAAAACAGAAATCACATGAAAATCCAATACCAATAGTAAAATCCAATGCGAGATACAATATACATCAATCCATGGTATAGGTATAAGGGGAAAACCGCTTTTTAAAGTGGTTTCACTTCCGGTTTTAAAAGATGTCATGCGGCTCCCAATATACATGCAGGTCATATCAATCACATATGAGGCGAACTATAGCAATATAATCATGGCAGCTCTATAGTGAGTGTGGCATGGCAATTACTAACGGTGTGTGTGTAGCATGTAAATAGTGCCCGTGCAACATAAACCGTTAGTAATAGTGCGGTGTTCTATCAGTTCTAAGCAATATATATATCAATACAACAGAGAATGCAATATGCGATGACAGTCTATGGGGTGCATGCAACATATAGTAAATAAGTCCTATCAGCCCTGACGCATAACGCCATGCGGGCGATATCCCCGTAGATGTGAAATCTACTCACCGTGTCTCGCGCTAAGTGTATCCAACCACTTGCTTGCCCTTCTTCGCAGCGTCCGTCTCACTGGCCTGCGAACCTAGAATCACATACACATATCACACATAAGCTTAAGTCACAAAACGCGACATTATAATCCAACAAGAAACCTGTGTCGCAAACCAATCGCGCGTGTGCGCGATACGCTAAAACGTGTAAACACGCGCCACGAAACTACCCCGACGCGCCGCGATACGCAGAACCCCAAACCTACTCACGTATCGCGCGTGTCGCGAAGGTTTAGAAAACGGCAAAGTAGGTAACTGGTCCCAGATTTTCCCACAGAATTGATCTTACAAAAATATATATATCAAAAGACCCTACACACAAAAATACACCTACAGAACCCAAAAACCTCCAAAACACCACCTGTCTGGCCGCAAATTGCGGCCAGAATGGCGGTTTTGGCGGCCGTAGTAGGGAATTAGGGGGTCGGGTTTCACCTGGTGTCTCAGATCACCTCCACCATGCTACAGTATCCTCAATTTCATTCAGGTCTCATCGGGTCAATAGCAGATCCAGAAAAGTTCACTTTTGCACAAAAACGACATTTTGCATCACATAGGAAAACTGGTGGTATTTTAGTGAAATCGGGGTTGGACTAGGTTACAATGGCCTCACTAACACACTAACAAGCTACTGAAACCACAACTTACTTCGTTTGCACAAGATTCACACAAATTACCCCATATCACACTAAAACGCACCAATATCCACAAACCGAAGCAAAACTACACAATCTAAGCTAACTAGGGATCAAGTTAGGAAATATACCTCACTCTCGACCCTAGGGAGCTGCAGGAAGAAGAAGAAGTGGAGAGAAGTCGCTGCACAAGGAACTGGGGCTGCTGCTGCTCACTGCTGTGCTTGCCTCTGCTTGCTGCTGCTGTTTGTGCTTGCTGATGCTGCTGAGTGCTTCAGTTGTTGCTGTTGCTTTGCTAGCTGCTGCTGCTGGGGCTCTGCTGAGTGTGTGGGTGTGTTGTGTGAGTGTTTGAGAGAACAAGGAAATGAGAGAGGAAAACAATCAAACTCAAGGGTCAACCCCCCTCTCTCTCTCTCATTAATTGCAAGCATGGCTTGCCATGATGCACTCTCTCTCTCTCTCACTCACAAGTCAACACACAAAGAAACTAATTCAAATCCAAGAAATCTTTTAATTAGCTATTTAAAACCACTTAAAACCCAAAAGACTTTTAACCCTCAAGATTAACCCACCATGGTTAATAATTATTGTATTTACTTGATTTAAAAACCCTAGTTTACATGCACATGTGTGTGCAAGCCTAGGAAAATTTTGGAAAAATATTTATTAAATTAAGAAAAATATTTAAAACACAATTTGGTAAACTTTTTATTAAAAATCATTATTTAATTATAATTATCCACTAACCCTTATCCTAAGGTGTTACAATCTCTCCCCCTTAAAGAAATTCGTCCCCGAATTTCAAAAATCTAACTAAGGTTACCTTCAAAAAGATGGGGATACGTCTTCATCATTTCGCTTTCAGTCTCCCAAGTGACCTCTTCACGGTTCTGACCACGCCAAAGTACTTTAACTGATGGAATCTCCTTCGATCTCAATTTCTTCACTTGTCGATCTAAGATCATCACCGGCTGCTCTGCATAGGAAAGATCACGCTCAAGCTGGATCGTCGGATGCTGAATCGCGTGCGAAGGATCATGTAGATATCTGCGGAGCATCGAAACATGGAATACGGGGTGCACGTCTGGAAAGCTGGGCGGAAAGGCTAACGGTAAGCTACTGCACCGACACGCTCGAGGATCTCGAAGGGGCCCACATACCTGGGGCTAAGCTTCCCCTTCTTCCCAAACCTCATCACACCTTTCATTGGGGAGACCCTCAAGAAAACATGATCACCAACCGAAAACTCAAGTCTGCGTCGTCGACGGTCTGCATAAGCCCTCTGCCTACTCTGCGCTGCTCTCATCCTATCGCGAATCAACTGGATTTTCGCGGTCGTCTCCTCAACGATCTGTGGCCCTAAGATACTGCTCTCACTGAGCTCTGTCCAACAAGTAGGCGACCTACATTTCCTCCCATAAAGAGCCTCAAACGGTGCCATCTGAATAGTCTCCTGGTAGCTGTTATTGTAGGAAAACTCTACCAAGGGCAAATGATGATCCCAGCTACCTCCGAAATCTAGTACACAAGCTCTGAGCATGTCCTCGAGAGTCTGGATGGTCCGCTCTGACTGTCCGTCGGTCTGCGGATGAAAAGCCGTGCTGAAATTCAAGCGAGTGCCCAAAGCCTCCTGAAGCCTCTGCCATAGTCTACTAGTAAACTGGGTGCCTCTGTCGGACACAATGCACGTCGGGACTCCGTGTAGTCGCACTATCTCGTCAATATAGATCTGGGCATACTGAGTAAATCCGAAAGTCGTCTTCACCGGTAAGAAGTGAGCCGCTTTCGTCAAACGATCCACGATCACCCAGATGGAGTCATACCCCCTACTAGTCCTGGGTAGACCCACCACGAAATCCATCGAAATCTGTTCCCATTTCCACTCCGGAATGGGTAACGGCTGTAGCTCTCCCGCGGGCCTCTGGTGCTCAGCCTTGACTTGCTGACAAGTCAGGCATCTCGATACAAAATCTGCAATGTCCCTCTTCATTCCGTCCCACCAGTAAACATCTCTCATATCATGATACATCTTGGTGGAACCGGGATGAACGCTATACACCGATCGATGTGCCTCCTCAAGAATCTCACGCCTCAGCCCCTCAGCATCAGGTACGCACAGTCTGACTCCAAACCGTAGTATCCCCTGATCATCGATCACGAACTCGGAAAATCGGTCCTGTCCTATCTGTGCCATGATCTCTGAACATCGGTCATCACTGAGCTGTGCCTCACGTATACGATCAATCAACTGTGGGCGTGCACGGACATGCGCTATCTGTCCTCCAATCGGCGTGAACTCGAACTGTACTCGACTGTCGCATAATATCTGCCAATCCGCCGATGACTGCTCCTGCACTGCGCTCAAACAAGACAAACTACTCCCGGGCCTCCTGCTCAAAGCATCCGCCACCACATTTGCCTTGCCCGGGTGATATAAGATCTCGCAGTCGTAATCCTTCACTAACTCCATCCATCGACGCTGTCGAAGGTTCAGGTCCCGCTGCTGGAATATGTATTTCAGACTCTTGTGATCCGTAAATATCTGGCACGATTCGCCGTACAGGTAATGTCGCCAGATCTTAAGTGCGAAGACCACTGCTGCCATCTCCAAATCATGAGTGGGGTAGTTCTGCTCGTGCTTCTTCAATTGTCGCGAGGCATACGCGATCACCCTATCATGCTGCATCAGAACGCATCCCAATCCCACTCGAGAAGCATCACAAAAGACCACAAATCCGCCCGATCCGGAAGGTAAGGATAACACCGGTGCCGTCGTCAGCCGTGTCCGTAACTGCTGAAAACTGTGCTCGCACTCCTCCGTCCAAACGAAAGGAACTCCCTTCCGGGTCAACCCGGTCAACGGTGTAGCAATACGTGAGAAGTCCTGCACAAAACGCCTGTAGTAACCGGCCAATCCCAAAAAGCTGCGAATCTCCGTCACTGATGTGGGTCTGGGCCAACGCTGAACGGCCTCGATCTTCCTCGGGTCAACACATATACCGTCTTGTGAAATCACGTGACCCAAGAAGTCCACGCTGTCTAACCAAAAAGCACACTTGGAGAATTTCGCATAGAGCTGATGCTCCCTCAATGTCTGCAATGTAACCCGCAGGTGCTGCTCGTGCTCCTCACTACTCCGGGAATACACCAAGATATCGTCAATGAAGACTATAATGAACAGATCCAAGTAAGGCCGGAAAATGCGGTTCATCAGGTCCATGAAGGCTGCTGGCGCATTGGTGAGTCCGAACGACATCACCAAGAACTCGTAATGGCCGTAGCGCGTACGGAAGGCTGTCCGGGGAATGTCCTCCTGTCGAACCCGCAGCTGATGATAGCCCGATCGCAAATCGATCCTCGAAAAGTACCCTGCCCCCTGAAGCTGGTCGAACAAATCGTCGATACGCGGCAAAGGATACTTGTTCCGCACTGTCACCCTGTTCATCTGGCGGTAGTCGATACAAAGACGCAAACTGCCATCCTTCTTCTTGACGAACAGGACTGGAGCACCCCAAGGAGAAACACTGGGTCGAATAAGTCCCTTGTCCAACAAATCCTGTAACTGACTCTTCAGCTCACTAAGTTCCGCCGGGGCCATCCGATAGGGCGGTATAGAAATAGGCCCCGAGCCAGGAACCAAATCAATACAGAAAGAAATGTCGCGCTCGGGCGGCAACCCAGGAAGCTCGTCAGGGAACACATCAGGAAACTCGCTAACAACCGGAACCTGATCCAATGGAACCTCTGTAGCGCGAGCATCGCGAACATAAGCGAGAAATCCCGGACATCCCTTCCTCAAAAGCTGTCCAGCGCGAAAAGAAGAAATCACACTGTGAGGGGCGGCACCACGGTCCCCCAACACAACAAAAACCGACTCACCGGGGAAACAGAATCTAACTGTCTTCTCGCGGCAGTCCACAGAAGCATAGCACGTGGCTAACCAATCCATGCCCAAAAGAACGTCGAAGTCCAACATCTCCAGAAGGATCAAGTCGACAGGCAACTCTCTCTCGCCAATACAGACGATACAGGATCGGAACACGTGCCTAGCCACAAACGACTCTCCCACAGGAGTAGTCACCACAAGCGGCTGATCAAGTAAGCCGGACTCTCTACCCAAACTCGGCACGAAGTGTGTGGATACGTACGAGTGTGTGGATCCGGGATCGAACAATACATGTGCATCAACTGAACATACAGGGAGGATACCTGAAACCACTGCATTGGACGCCTGCGCGTCCTGATGTGTCAAAGCAAAGACCCTCGCCTGTCCACCACCTGCAACTGACTGACCTCTGGCTCGGTCATCTCGTCCTCTCTGAGCAACTCCTCCACGCCCACGACCTCTCTGAGCATAAGTCTGGCGCGGAGCAACGGTAGGCGCAACGGGCAACGCCCTCTGGGGTGGTGAAGGTGGTAAGGTAACATGCGGTGCTGCCGCCTCCCTCCGGTGTGTCTCTGGACAATCTCGAACGAGGTGAAGTAGGCTGCCACATCTATAGCAACCCCGCGGCGACTGCTGACCGTCCTGGGGATACGAACTAAACATCCGACCCCGTCCCGAATCTCTGCTACCCCTCGTACCGGAACGATACCTGTCGCGGCGTCTGAATGACTGCCTCCGTGCGGAAATACTGGTACGAACTCTCTTCGGCTCTGGAAGTACCGAAGTCTCGACAAGGTGCTCCTCGACCACTAGGGCTGCGTCTACAGCTGCTGCATAGGTCTCGTAGTGCTGATCGCTGATCGCGAGGAACACTGGTGAAATCAAGCCTCGAACAAATCTCCGGACTCGCAACTCCTCGGTGGCCACTAGATGTGGGGCGTAGACTGCTAGCTCTGTAAACAGTACGTCATACTCTGCCACTGTCATCCCTGGCGTCTGGCGCAAAGACTCAAACCTGCGTGCTCGGGCATCTCTAACACTCCGGGGAAGGAAACGGGCTAGAAATATAGTCACGAACTCCGTCCAGGTCATAGGAGGAAGACCTGCTGCTCTGCCCTTCTCCACTGAATCACACCATTTCTGCGCAAGACCTTCCAGGCGAAAGCTCGCGAACTCGACCCATCTCGCATCTGCACATCTGAGGGAACGGCATATCCTGGCCATCCTGTCTATGAAAGACTGTGGGTCCTCGGCTGTATCGGTGCCTGTGAAAACTGGAGGCTTCAGCCTCATGAACTCTGATAGCGATACTGTAATCACCTCCGTGGCTGCAGGGGCAACTGGCTGTGCGGTAGGCACCATCGCGGTCTCTGGAACTGGTGGAGCTACCTCTGGTCGCTGCGCTCGAAGCGTCTCAACTAGCGATCCTATCATCTGGCGCATCTCCTGCATACCAGCCCCTAACGAGGCGATCTGCTCTGTCACGGCAGGAACAGCCTGCTCGGGTACAACCGGCGTACTGCCCGGATCAGTCCTCGTCTCGGACGAGTCAACACGAATCTCGGCCCTCGCGGCCGCTCTCTGTGCCCTCGTAGTCTTAGGCGGCATAATGGCTGAAAGAAAATTTGGATTCGATAAGAACACGGAAATCGAATCACAAGAATATAAGGAGGGATCAAATCAATAAGTCCTAAGGTCGCGTAAGTGGAGTACCGTGTCGTGAGTATGCCGCGGAACATACGCACGCTACGCTACCCTGCCGCAGCTACCTACTCCATCATACCAGGGTCATCCTACACTCCGAAGGTAAAACCTAAGCTCTGATACCAACTTTGTCACGACCCGAGAATTCGACTCGTGACCGGCACTTAACCACGCAACGTCTACAGGCGTAACGCGGCTAAGTAAGCCGAACCCAGAAATCAAAACCAATAAATATAGAGTGATTTAAAACATTTTGTAAAAGCAATAGTAAATATCTGAAAAACTTCCATTTATTTAGTAGAAATCCCTTTTAAGTTCAAAAGTTATGAGTTTTATAATTTTGGTAACATTTCCTTTTTAAAATATTAGCCCCGAAAGTCGGGTAAAAGTAAGGTGTAGCGGAAATAACAAGTGACATGAATAAAGCATCACAATATGATATACGGCGCCGTAGCGAAGAATACACAGTAAAACAAGGACAATATCATAAAAGATAAGACTGCATAAAGTAACGTCGGCTCACATGCGAGCTCGACACCAGAATATGAAATCATACAAATCGTCCTCACAACTGTCTCTAAGTCAATACAGAAGGTAGATGGAGAGTACTAGATACATCAATATACAACTGAAAGATAACAGATACCGTACAAAACCCACCTAAACAGCAAAAGGGCTATCTCTGCTCAAAAGGGGTATCTGTGCCAAAAGATGAGGTAACAGCCAGCCGTGACTACTCCCAAGGGCAACCTGCAAACACTGTGGCACAACGGGGGTGAGTTGCCAACTCGTGAATAGAGATAACATATAAAGGTGATCGCAAGCATGCACATATAGCGTGGCTCTACTAATGCCAGCAGATGATATCAATGCATGTCAACAGTGGATACAGTAGTAATGCATGTACTCTAACAGGTAAATGCCACAGGATGAGATGTATAGTAATCAATACTGAGTATGGGATAAATACTATCTACATGGACTATGTCAACATGGAAAACAATGATCGGTGCCTCAAACTGCACCCAAATCCCACATATACTCAGGCGCCGGCACACCCATCGGCCCTCAAATCCTGTATATCTCGGAGGAATCACGAGTGCCCAACATCGGCACCCAAAACATCATAAAATACCCGTGTCCAGCATCGACACGTAAATCCTCGAATATCGGGCGCCGTCAATCCGGACCGGCCCCACGGGGTCTGTCTGCGGTATCGGCCCTCGGCCCCGGCAGCACGGATCATCCCGCATCCATCACTCGACTCTGGTCAGTATCCTCCGGACAACTGCCAGGTCCAACCAATCACCGGTAGGTACTCGCCCACCTCCAGGCTCAATCGGCAAATCCCATCGATCATCTCGCCGAGGGGAACCATACCGGGCCCACCACGAACCCGCAAACGGAACATCCACTCCTCGAATCGGGTTTCAAGCACACGTCTCAGCACCGAGAAAACGCGTGGTGGACACACCAAAATATCATATCACGAGGTACCGGGTTTTTCAAAATAGCATATCTTTCCTTAAATAATTCCACGGTCCTCAAAACAGAAATCACATGAAAATCCAATACCAATAGTAAAATCCAATGCGAGATACAATATACATCAATCCATGGTATAGGTATAAGGGGAAAACCGCTTTTTAAAGTGGTTTCACTTCCGGTTTTAAAAGATGTCATGCGGCTCCCAATATACATGCAGGTCATATCAATTACATATGAGGCGAACTATAGCAATATAATCATGGCAGCTCTATAGTGAGTGTGGCATGGCAATTACTAACGGTGTGTGTGTAGCATGTAAATAGTGCCCGTGCAACATAAACCGTTAGTAATAGTGCGGTGTTCTATCAGTTCTAAGCAATATATATATCAATACAACAGAGAATGCAATATGCGATGACAGTCTATGGGGTGCATGCAACATATAGTAAATAAGTCCTATCAGCCCTGACGCATAACGCCATGCGGGCGATATCCCCGTAGATGTGAAATCTACTCACCGTGTCTCGCGCTAAGTGTATCCAACCACTTGCTTGCCCTTCTTCGCAGCGTCCGTCTCACTGGCCTGCGAACCTAGAATCACATACACATATCACACATAAGCTTAAGTCACAAAACGCGACATTATAATCCAACAAGAAACCTGTGTCGCAAACCAATCGCGCGTGTGCGCGATACGCTAAAACGTGTAAACACGCGCCACGAAACTACCCCGACGCGCCGCGATACGCAGAACCCCAAACCTACTCACGTATCGCGCGTGTCGCGAAGGTTTAGAAAACGGCAAAGTAGGTAACTGGTCCCAGATTTTCCCACAGAATTGATCTTACAAAAATATATATATCAAAAGACCCTACACACAAAAATACACCTACAGAACCCAAAAACCTCCAAAACACCACCTGTCTGGCCGCAAATTGCGGCCAGAATGGCGGTTTTGGCGGCCGTAGTAGGGAATTAGGGGGTCGGGTTTCACCTGGTGTCTCAGATCACCTCCACCATGCTACAGTATCCTCAATTTCATTCAGGTCTCATCGGGTCAATAGCAGATCCAGAAAAGTTCACTTTTGCACAAAAACGACATTTTGCATCACATAGGAAAACTGGTGGTATTTTAGTGAAATCGGGGTTGGACTAGGTTACAATGGCCTCACTAACACACTAACAAGCTACTGAAACCACAACTTACTTCGTTTGCACAAGATTCACACAAATTACCCCATATCACACTAAAACGCACCAATATCCACAAACCGAAGCAAAACTACACAATCTAAGCTAACTAGGGATCAAGTTAGGAAATATACCTCACTCTCGACCCTAGGGAGCTGCAGGAAGAAGAAGAAGTGGAGAGAAGTCGCTGCACAAGGAACTGGGGCTGCTGCTGCTCACTGCTGTGCTTGCCTCTGCTTGCTGCTGCTGTTTGTGCTTGCTGATGCTGCTGAGTGCTTCAGTTGTTGCTGTTGCTTTGCTAGCTGCTGCTGCTGGGGCTCTGCTGAGTGTGTGGGTGTGTTGTGTGAGTGTTTGAGAGAACAAGGAAATGAGAGAGGAAAACAATCAAACTCAAGGGTCAACCCCTCTCTCTCTCTCTCATTAATTGCAAGCATGGCTTGCCATGATGCACTCTCTCTCTCTCTCACTCACAAGTCAACACACAAAGAAACTAATTCAAATCCAAGAAATCTTTTAATTAGCTATTTAAAACCACTTAAAACCCAAAAGACTTTTAACCCTCAAGATTAACCCACCATGGTTAATAATTATTGTATTTACTTGATTTAAAAACCCTAGTTTACATGCACATGTGTGTGCAAGCCTAGGAAAATTTTGGAAAAATATTTATTAAATTAAGAAAAATATTTAAAACACAATTTGGTAAACTTTTTATTAAAAATCATTATTTAATTATAATTATCCACTAACCCTTATCCTAAGGTGTTACAGCACTTGTGACCCGGCAGTGTTAACCATGCGACAATCGCCGGTAGTTCTTTCAAGCCCTTCGGTCGTATTTCTTTGCTCTCGACGAGTTTTACGCTTTTCCCGCTTGAAGCGTTGTTGACGAGCAACATATCCTTGCCACCATTTATCGAAAGCTTTGCATTCTTGAGTGGGGTGCGAAATCTTCTGATGATATAAGCAAAAGGAGGGGTGCATTTCTATTTCACCAGTAATTTTTCCTTCAGAGGATGGTAACTTCATGCCCATTGATATGGCCTTAGCAAACCTTTTCTTTATCTTGAATTGGCTTTTGTCGGTAGCGAAGGTGTTTTGCTCCAGCGGGATCGCCTCAGCTCTTTCATCAAGTCGCTGGCGCTTGGCCCTTTCAAATATAGCCATTTCGCGTTCTCGATCAGCTTTACTTTTCAGTCGAGCTTCGTTAAGGAACGCGTCAATCATTTCGACTAATAGCTTCGGAATTCTTGATTCGGTATCTGCCCCCAGCGTTTTAGTGCCAGAAGTCTCTTCATCGTTCGTGATCGAATGGGAGATCATATGACAGCTCGCTACATTTTCCTCGGATTCATCCGATGAACTTTCTCCCTCATCTTCCTCTTGAAAGACGTGGTTGAGGAACTCTTGGAGCGTAATGGGAGTCCGCGCCTTTTGGTTGTATTCATCTAGCGCGTCAATTTGCTTTTGTAAGTCCGTGCGCTTGTCGCCAGGCTTCACGGGTTTCTTAGATTTCTTCTTCTTCTTTTCGAAGATTTTGACGGCTGGTTGCGAGTGTTTGAGCCACCACCATCAGTCTTTGGAGTTGTACGCAGTTTCAACATCCCTTCAATGACCTGCGGTTCTAACGGGTTCTTCCACTTGATTGCTGGACATGCCTGAAGATCGTTTAGCATTCTCTTTGTCTTGGCTGATAATACAACCTCCCAAGGAGCTTCTTCAATGACGGAGCATGTTGCCCCCGGCGTATTCGTCCCCTTAGAGGTGTGGGGTTGCGGGGGATTCACCTTCCATTTGTCAGATAACGCGAACTTGCCCTGTCGGTACCGGTTTTCAAGCCAATTCTTGAAAACGTAGCAATCTTCGATCGGATGGCCTAGTACTCGATGATAAGGACAGTAGTTGGGCTCGTTGACGTCACTTGGTTGCAACAGACGTTTTGGATCCGGCAGATTTATGAGTTTGTTGCGCAACGCCAGCTCAAATAACCTCCTCGTTTTATCGTGGGGAAAGGAATAAGGACGTCCCATCCTATCCTCAAGGGGTACGTACGGGCGCATATTATTTTGACGAGCAACTGGCTTCGGGTCGTTCGGTTGTTGTTGAGCATTAGCGACGACGATCGCTTTTCCCTTCCCTTTGTCATTTCGGGAGTCCGGCCTTGGAAGAGGAGGTTTATGGCCCATCTGATCCATCTGTGCTAGTTTGTCGATCAAGGCCTGGAAGGTAGTCGGCTTGAAAAACATCATAAACTGCGAGATGGTTGCTTGTGGATCGAGGGTTCCCACAAACATACCAACTGCGGGAGCTTCTTCAATGCGCTGCTCACACTTTGACCATAAATTCCGCCATCGTATAGCGTATTGAACCCACGTCTCGCCGGGTTTTACCCTGGCGTTAATCAGTGCCGTCATCGGGGTACGCTCACTGGCACTTGCAAAACGCTGAGTGAACAGCAGCTCCATCTCCGCGAAGGTTTTAATAGAGTCATTTGGGAGTTCAGAATACCACTCGAACGCCGTATCTGATAAGCTTCCAACAAACTGGCGAAGTAACAGCTTGTCATCACCGCCGGTGTTGCCGCAGAGCGCCCTGAACTGGGCAACATGCTGATGAGGATTGCCCGTCCCCTTGTAGACATGGAACTTAGGAATTGTATAACCTGGCGGGTACTTAATCTGATCGTACCAACCCGGATATGGCCGCCCCGTCTTTACGACCTGACCGGCTGCTTCAGTCGCCTGATGCACCCGTATTTGCTGGGCGATGTATTCATCCAAATCAGCTTTTGATATGGTATCCTCTTTAGCTGCGGATAGAGCCGGTGGAGGATTCGATGTCTCTCCCCTATCATCTTCAAGAATGATCGGGGGATCTCCAGCAGGCGGATCTTGTTGAATCATCATACCCACCATATCCTGGAACAGGAGGGCCATTTTCTTTATGTTGGCTGCCTGCTCCGCAGTTTCTTTATCTTTCTTCTCTAGCACGCGCCGAAGGAATTCGGCGTCCGTTTCTTGTTCTTGACATTCTTCTGAGGATGTTTCCGGGGTTTCTTTCGGCTCTGTAAGTGCGGCCATAGCGTTCATCATCTCCTGGAGCTTCTGTTGCTGCTCCTGAGCCTTGGTCACTGACCGTGTAAGCGGTCTATGACCCGTGGATGTACGGCTATCTTCTTTTCCCGATGCCATGTAAACCGTATGAACTGTTATGCCCCCTGACTTGGGGCGTTTAGGTTCACCATTTTTAACTTTTGCCGCTGACGCGGGGGTTTTTTCTGGCCTCCTTCTTTTATGGGCCGTTGAGGTTGAAGGAACCATTGAAGGGGGCACCCTAGCAGCTGCTGTCCCCTGCTGTTTAATGAGACAATCCTTGTCTTTATCCACCTTCGCCTTTTTCTGGCGACGAGAGTGACCTGGGTCAATCACAGAGTCTTGAACCCTTCGCCAAACTTTATAAATTCTTGAAGACAGCCGTTGAGGGGGCTGTTCTTGCTTCGTTTCTGGAACCCTCTCCGCAGGTGGAGGAGATCTCTTCAATGTAGCGATTGGAGAGTTCTTCCGTACCCTCCTCAGCAGTTCAAAGCTGTTCCCAGTTGGAACAGCAGCGTTGACTTCCACTGCTGGAGCCGGTGGAGTTAGCCCTGAGGGGGAGTTGCCCCCTGCCTTTCTTACTCGTTGCCAATGGCGACGTCGAGCACGACGAGCCGTTGGGATTGGCTCAGAGATAGAGATAACTTCTTTTTGCCCCCTGCCTGAATGAGGCGTCGCCGGTGTTAACCTTTTAAAGACTGAGGTTGTTCCTTGCGGGGTAATATCCAATCTGTCAAAGACAGATCTTCATGCAGGGGCAGGAGCAGGAATCATCAGTCTTGAAAAGACTGACTCTTTGGCGGGAGAAGCCGCCTTAACGACTTCCGGAACAACGGCCGTTGCCCTCTTTGGGACAGCCAATTTAGAGTTCTGATTTAGCCTGGTGAAAACAGAGGCTGTCGGTTTGGTAGCGGACGACCCGTTGACAGGGGCCGTCGTAGCAGTGAGCCGGTCGAAGACCGACTTCTTGTTCATTTTCGGTGCAAGTATTGGCGCAGAGAAGCTTGTAGGTGGGATCATGGTCCCGAAAAACAGGCCGGTGGTGGCCTGGGTCACCTGTTCTACCGGCAGAGCGAGGAAGGAAGCCGCTTGGGGTCCATATGCCACACCTCCGGGGGAGGTGGAGCGTCCGTTGCAGTGGCATTTCGAGCAGTTGGTGCAGTTAGATGCCATTGAATCTTGAGTTCTGCGCCAGGAAAAAAACCAAATCTTAGTAACTTGAAATCCGAAGGCAACCATTTAACAAACCGCGATTGGTTCGCGAGGACGACACACGAAGTGTGGAGTGGAAAAAGGAAAAGGTCCCACCGGGCGTGCCAGAATCTGTTCCCCTCCGAACGGCGGCGCGAACTTTGCGTCTTGCCTGAGATTCGGGGCAGATGCTATGTGGTTTTATCCGTCTACCTCTCCGAAGATGCCAAGTTGATTTATGGCACCGTGTATCGGAGGTTTAGATGGATGCGGCCGATGTAGCAGACTTCGTCAGATTCCCCCTCAGGGTGAGGGGTTTTTGATTGTGGGGACGCTCTTCCCTACAGGTGCAAGCCCCTGCAGTTAATTACGCTACCGCATCGCGGTAACAACTTTCTCCTTCTCCAGAATTTCACTTCGTGTCGTGTGTGTTTGTTTTGTTTGTGGTTGCCCGTGGATTGTATATGAAGACTGAGTAATGTCGTCGCTCGTAGGACGTGGATTAGTCCAAATCCGTATTTACTTAGATTTGGGTTTGGTGTTTTTAGTTTAAGGATGCATTAGTCGCGTTGTGTCTACGATCAACTTAAGCGTTCATCAAGGATACGTTAGTCCTGTTTTTGGACTAAGATCAACTTGACGTGATGATCGCTTTAATATCTGTCCTTCGGGACTCGTCACCTCTCTGACGTTGTTGAAGGATTACAACGACAGGTGTCAGAGGAGTTCAGAGATGTACCCTTGAACCAAAGTTGATTTGGGGTTTTATCATTCATTTAAATGTCTAAGGATGCGTTAGCCGTGTTTTGGGGGCTAAGATCAGCTTAAACGGGACCGTTTAGATCCGGCAAAAGAGCATTTGGAGGCTCTATTGTTCCAGTTTAAGGACGTAGTGGTCCATTTTCCAGTTTAGGGACGTGGTGGTCCATCGCCAATTTAGGAACGTAGTGGTCCATATTCCAGTTTAGGGACGTGGTGGTCCGATATTAGTTTAGGGACGTCTCGGTCCGATATTAGTTTAAGGACGTCTCGGTCCGATATTAGTTTAAGGACGTTTCAGTCCGATATTAGTTTAGGGACGTCTCGGTCCGATATTAGTTTAAGGATGTTTCGGTCCACGAGTTTAAGGACCCCGCAGTCCATATTCATGTATGTGGTCGTCGGGACCCGTCACCTCTCCGACGTCGTTGAAGGATTACAACGATAGGTGTCAGAGGAGCTTGGAGATGTACCCTCGAACCGGATATAGATTGATTTAAGAGAGCAATCTTTGCTCAACCGATTTAATTTAAGGACTTACGGCCAAAATTGGGCTATGTCCAGTTGAAAATGTTCAACACCCTTATTTATTTTTAGTCTATTAGACATGTGCTAGGGTTTTGCCCCCACTTAAATAATGCATTGCATTACTTCAGGCTATTTATGCCTATTTTGACTGGGCTCTGCCCTTTTTATTATGATGCAGATCATTTGTTTTGGTCCATTGGACCTTTCAATTGGGCTCTGCCCTTTCAAACAATGCACAGCATTTTATTTATTAGGCCTGTTAAGCCTTTTAATTGGGCCTGGCCCTTCAGGAAGTGAAATGCATTGCATTTGTCAGGCGCTTTGCGCCAATCACCGAGCGCAAGCGCTTGTGGTGAGGACACGTGTCACGCTCTGGTGAGCGCAAGCGCAACAGCGCAGTGCGCTGCGCTGTTGCGCTGCTGACACGTGGCGCGCTCTGGCGAGTTGCGCCAATTCCAGAGAGCAAAGCTCTATTTCAAGAGCGCGTAGCGCAAGTTGTTCTGTGGCTGACACGTGGCGCTCCCTTAAGAGCGCAACAGCGCAGTTTGGAAGTGCAGAGCACTAAGAATCTTTTAGATTCAAGAACAGAAGTGCAAAGCACTATTTGATTTCTTGATCTAAATTCGATCAAAGAAAAATAAATTTTTTTTTGTTTCAAGAACCAGAGGTTCATAAAAGTGCAAAGCACTATTTTATTTTATTTTATTGTTTTCTTGTTTTAAAGAACCAAAGGTTCATAAGAAGTGCAAAGCACTGTTTTTTATGTAAAGATCATTGATCTTGTTTTTTAGATCAATGATCTATTAGAAGAAATTTCTTCTTCTATTTTATGAAGGTTCTTTACCTTTTTCTTGGAATTTTCTCAGAGTTCTCTCTGTTTGAAGCTCTTGACCTTTTTTTAAAAGAAATGTTGATCATTTGAATTAAGGTCTAGGGTCCTTTTTATAGTGCCCATAAATTAGTTAAATTTGTTAAAGAGATCATTCTCTGAGTGATTTGGGGAATTTTCCCCACCGTTGGATCTTTGATCCAAAGGCCTCTGTTTTACAGAAGAAAATCTTCTTGTTTTAACAAGAACAGAAAAGATTTCTTAGAAATTTAATTCTGTTTGGCGCAGATGCCCCAGCGCGTGACACGTGTCGCGCAGCGCAGAGCGCAGCGCATCTGCGCAGACACGTGTCGCGCAGCGCAGAGCGCAGCGCATCTGCGCTGACACGTGTCGCGCAGCGCAGAGCGCAGCGCAACTGCGCTAGCGCATCTGCGCTGACACGTGTCGCGCAGCGCAGAGCGCAGCGCAGCTGAAGCGTTGCTTCATTAAAATAGAGCTTTGCTCTAATTGGACGCGCCTTCATGGGCGCTGCGCCGACGTATCAGCGCCGGACACGTGGCGCGTTGCGCCCGGGATTTGAAGCGTTGCTTCAAAATTTGAATTTTGAATTTCCAGCAGAGCTTTGCTCTGATTGGGGGAAACAGCCCTGGCACATTAGGTCCATCTCATATCAAAGGTGGATCCTCTCAAATATATGATGTCAAGGGCCATACTAACAGGGAGGCTTGCTAAATGGGCCCTCATCTTAATGGAGTTCTCGATAATGTATCGACCTCTCAAGGTAGTGAAAGGCCATGTCATCGCCGACTTTCTCGTTGAACATCCGTTAGCAGCCGATTATCTCTTAAATTGCGAATTGCCAGATGAACACGCGTTCGACACGATCGAAGGGAAGACGGAGGAAAATAATGTCCAATGGGAACTCTACTTCGACGGAGCGTCCTCGTTGAAGAAGCGAAAGCAAAGCATCCCCATAATCAAAGCTGGGGTAGGCCTTATCTTCGTAACTCTGCAAGGAGGGATAATGCGTTTCGCTCTTTCTTTAACAGAGCCGAGGACAAACATGAGCCTGAGTACGAAGCTTTGATAGCGGGTCTTGAGATTGCTGTTGAGATGGGAATTAAAAACCTCCTCATATATGGAGACTCCCAGCTAGTCGTTAGCCAAGTAAATGGCGACTTTCAGACGTGTAAACCGGAGTTGGTATGATATGGCAAAAGAGTGCAGCAACTGCTGAATCAAATTCCATCCTACATCCTGGAAAGCATGCCGCGTGCGGAAAATAGGAAGGCGGATGCGTTAGCCAAGCTCGCTAAAGAACTGGCCGATGAAAACCTCGATGACGTAAGGATCATTGTGCAAAGCCGCCGGATTCTCGTGCCAGCAGAAATATCTCCAGAGTCATCTGAATGAAAGGAAGTGACCGAATATGCGACCTTCCAGTTAGAGGATGAAGAAAAGGTGAAGGATTAGAGAGAAGTCTTCATAGACTATTTCAAATCCCATCATACACCCGAAAGCGCATCTTTAAAACATCAGCTCATGAAACGGCCTCTGTCTTTCGCCTTCGTCAATGATACTTTATATAAGAGATCGTTCGACAGTTTATGGCTGAGGTGCTTGGGACCAGAAGAAGCGAGAAGGGTCGTCCAAGAAACTCACAATGGACTATGCGGTTCCCATCAATCCGGGCCAAAGATGAAACTGAAGATCAAGAGAATGGGCTACTATTGGCTCACGATTATTTAGGATTGCCTCGAATATGCGAAGCAGTGTCACTCATGTCACGGGGACTTCATTCATCAACATCCAAATTCTCCACACCTAACGGTAGCCAGCTGGCCGTTCGAAATGTGGGGAACTGACATAATTGGCCCCATGGAACCAGTATCATCCAAAGGACACCGGTTGATATTGGCAACAACCGATTACTTCTCTAAATGGGCAGAGGCAGTACCGCTAAAGGAAGTGAAGACGGAGAACATCCTCCATTTCTTCAGAATATACGTCATCTACCGGTTCAGCACTCCACGATGGATCATCTCGGATAATGGGCCGGCCTACAGAAGCCATGAGATTAGTCGCTTTGCATAGCGGCATAATATAGATTAGAGATACTCTTCGGTCTATAATCCCCGAGCTAACGGTCTAGCTGAGGCTTTCAACAAGACCTTGACGAAGATCATAAAGAAAACGGTGTCCAGAAATAAAAAGGACCGGCACGAGAGACTGCATGAAACTCTCTGGGCATATCGAACCACGTTCAAAATGGCTACGAATACAACGCCATTCACGTTGGTATTCGGCATAGAAGCGGTACTTCCCTTGGAGATAGAGCGACCTTCTCTATGAGTGGCAGTTCGATATGAGCTGACGGATGAAGAAAATGCTCATCTTCGGCTTGAGGAGCTCGATGCCCTCGATGAAACTCGTCTCATGGCGCAGCAAAACCTGGAAGCTTACAAAGTACGGATGACGCGCTTATACGAAAGACTAACCAGACCAAGAACATTCCGCCAAGGCAAACTCGTGTTAGTCGTAAAAAGACCTATGATCCCCAACCGTGCAAAGCGGAGGAAATTCGAGCCGAACTATGAGGGCCCATACATCATAGACAAGGTCTACCAAGGTGGGGCTTACCTGCTTGTGGATATGCATGGCGAAAGACCCTTCCGGATAATAAATGGCTGGTTCCTTAAGAAATACTACGCTTGACAGGTCATAACTCAGTTTAATGATAGACGACGATGCCCGTGTCTGCTCGTTGTCTTCCTGAGTCAAGACTCTATAAGTAGTATCCGGCAAAACTTCGCCTCGAAGCTGGCCCTGGACCGAGATGTCCCTAAACTAACAATGGACCGGAATGTGTTAGTTATATGTATGCCCTAGAGGCCATTACTGTACATACGATGTATATTGTAGTGGATGCTTGGACATATATTGTCACGCCCCGCTTCCCAAAATACGGAATACGAGGGGTAGACAAGTCCAGCCATGCTCCTACGGTCAAGGAAAAGTCCTGCCGTAGTCACACTTCGGCTTCTAGTTTCTCATGGTAAACAGTATATATTGCACAGGTAATGAGAAATGCAGTAACTGAAGGAAACAATATAAAGTCTGACCTGAAGTGGAACAAATGAAGGCAACACGGGAGGGCAAGTAAAGAAGTCTGTGATGCACGTCTAGTTCTGGTCCAGGCTAAAATCTTCTCCTCACACTGAGCATGCATACTCAGGTCGTCAGAGCGACACAATAGCAATATAATGTATATAATCAAGTAACAGCTCTAACAGTGGTAATAGATATGAATAACAGTAAATCAATGACAACATGAATATGAATGAGCAGAGATCAATGCAGCGGAAAAATAAAGCAGTATAACAATATGTCACGAATGTCAAGACAGTATAGAATGAATGTAAATGACAGTAAACCTATCAGTCTCTAAGTCTCACTGCACAGGTCAATAAGCCTATCGTCAGTCTAAGTGTGCGAGTCAACCACTCGCGAGTGTCCTCCACCCAAGGGTAGAACCCAAGGGCAAGGGACCACGGGCCCAGCATGTAACGAGTGTATCACGGTGTATATAGCACATACCCTGTAAATCTCCATATAACTCCCTAAATATATAAGCCGGCATGGGACTCCCGAGATTCTGTTGAACTCACACTTAAACTACCCCACACCCCGTGGTCTACATCAAACGCTAACCATCACCCTAAATACTAATCGATCCGTGACAAGTCTACGCGAGAACTGGAGGCAGGACCTCCATCAAGCACGTCCCGACTAATACCTAAGATAAATGGCAGTGTCGGATGCCTTATCTGTGACACCCGTGCAAGCGCTTCCATAAGTGTCCCATACCACTTATAGTCACACGTACACGCATCCCACAGACGTCGGCAATGCAATAGAACAATGAGGTCACTGATTGTGTACAAGTACTCATCACTTTCACTTAATCACAAATACACGAACACTGACGTACTTGCCACAATCACCACTAAAATCTAACACTGGGTAAATGCACGATGTCACTAGGTTATCACTACAATGATATGGATATGATGTGATGCGTGAACAAGTATATAAACATGATGAGGATGTTATGAAATGGCATTCTTTTACTTGCACGATTTATCATGAAACATATGTACATAATTTAGCGAAATGATAAACAGGTAGTAATTAATATGTTCAGTTATATATCCATATAATTTTGTTTCAAGTCAATCGGGTTCCAGGATCATTAGTTATGATTATTACCTTTTAAGCGCACGCGGCTGGAATTCCAATTTCAGAATCAGAAGTCCATTTCGCAACGCATTTTGATCTCAGTTGTGATCATAATTTAGTGACGCTACAGTTGAATGAATTCTATGGTTTTCAGTAAAGTTTTCAACGCAACAAACGGATCTTCAATCGCGTCTGTACGTTAGGAGTTATGATCAGTTTAATATTAACATGTCAGTTCTGGTTCTGCTGGGACTGTTATGTGTCCCGATCTATTAAAATACAGAATAAATAACAAATGGTAACGAAACAGTATGAAATTAATTGTGTTGTCTAGCTAACAGAGTTATCTACAATAAGCAGCGGAGTTCCGCAACTTACAAGTTAAGGAAATCCTATGGTATCCAGTGTGGAACAGCACGCAAATACTGGAGTCACTCTGGACTGCAGTCCAGAGTCGCACTCCGATCCGAATATCGTCACAGTTTAAATACAGAAATGTCTGAAAACTGGTATAGGGTTAAAGTTCATCGAGTCGGCTTCGATTTAAGCCCTCGAGCGCACCATTCTACTATGTATATAATTTATAGTGAATTTAACGATTTTCTGATACAACAGGATTACGGTTTTACGATCAAACTTGGGGGTAGTTGTTCTAGTCATTATCGATTACAGTATCCAACAAAAACCACACACTATACTCACAGCCCTACGGGCCAACCCACACCATCGAGTTCCGTCAAATCTGATAATGATTTTCTATGGGAACAAGCATCGAACAGTTTTGTGACAATATATAGCATCAAGCAAACATGGAATATATCTACGATTCTGATTTGTAATATATACAGAATAGCATGAAAGCAAGTAAGAACTTGCCTGGATCAGTCCCGGGGATGCACGGTGATTGCAATGTCAAGAACGCGCGACGAACGTCATGTATTGGCTCGCACGACTTTGGCTCGAGTTTCAATTTCGTCGTCGGATTTGTCCGGGGCGACTCGCGAATGTTGGAAGTGGGGAGGTGCTTTGTGGGTTTCCTGGGTGTGCTGGAATCGTTGACGCTGTCGAGCCTGATGGAGAGATTGCAGAGGAGACGAGAGCGAATTAGAGAGGGAAAGAGTTAGAGAGAGAAAGGGAATTGAGAGTGAGAAAGAGAGGGAGGGGACTGTGAGAGAGAGGGAGAAAGAGAGAGTGAGATATGAGGGAGAGAGTTGAGACAGAGAGAGAGAGAGTGATCGGGAGAGGGAGATTTAGAGAGAGAGAGAGAGTGACAGAGAGAGAGAGAGCAGGAGGGGGCAGTTGTTGTAGAGTGAGAATGAGAGAGAGACAGAGGAATGAGATAGAGAGAGAGAACTGAGAGAGAGGGGAAAACTGCAGGGAGAGAGAGGAAGTGATCGGAGGTCGGGGGAGTGTGGGGAGCTCGGGAGTTGGGTCGTCGGGTATTGGAGGGAGGTGAGGAAGGCAGGCGAGGCTCGGTGGCGGTGGCGAGAGGAGCGGGATGAGGGAGTGCTGGAAGTGAGGAGGAAGAGATGGTGAGGCGAGGAGGTGCGCGAAGAGAGAGCGAGGGGGTGAACGATGGTGGTGGAGGGCTGTCGTGGCGGTGGTGATGGAGGGAGGTGGCCGGTGGTGATGGAGGGAGGTGGCCGGTGGAGGCGAGCTCGGTGGATGATGGTGGTGAGGGTTGTAGTGATGGTTAGAGGCGGAGGAAGAGGAGGTGAATGGTGGTCGGAGTCGTCGTCGTTCACGGCGGAGTGATGAAGACCGTGGGGAGCTCGAGAGTGCTGCGGGTTGGGTGGAGGAGAAAACAGAGAGAGAGGGAAAGGAGAGGGAATGATGTAGGGGAAAGAGAAAGGGAGACGAGGCGCGAGGTGCGGTTGAGGGGGCGGGTCGTAGGGAAACGTGCGCGTCGACGTGGGCGCAGGCGAAGGAGGCGGCGGAGGAAACGCGCGCGGGAGGGAAGTTACCGTTGCGAGGAAGGAGATGGGTGAGGTAGCGGGCGTGGGCTGAAGTGGGCCTGGGCCGACCTGTTTTAAAAAAAAAAATAAAATAAAATATATGAGAGGGGCCGGGCTGAGGTATTAAAAGAGGAATTTGAAGAGAGAAGGGCCGGGCTGGAGGCATTTGGGCTGCAGGAGAAAAGAAATTGAATTCATCATTTTTTTTTAATATTGTGGGCTGAGGGAAACTGCTGGGCCGGGATTGATTTGTTTAGTGGTTTACATTATAATGGAAAAATTCCAATGGGCCGAGGGTTCTGTTGGGCTGCTGAATTCGAAAGAATTAAAGAAAATGGGTAAAAAGCTGGGCTGGGATTATTAAAGGGGATTTGGTGGGAAAAATAAAGAAGTGGGCCACAGATAAATTAAATAAAAAGGAGGGAAAAGGCTGGGCTAAATGGAGAAGGCTGGGAGAAAAGAAAAGTAATTGGAAAAATAGCAACGGGCCTGAGGCGAGTTTGGGCTAGGGGAATTAAAGAAGATTTAGATGAAAATAATTGAGTGGGCTTAAGGAATAAAATATGGTTTGTGTTTGAGGCTATATAAAAGAAATTTAAAAATAAATAAATAATTAGCAGTAAAATTTAAATAGATTTTATAAGTGATTTAGACATACGGGTATAGTATATAAAAAGGGGCTGGGTATTACATCATACCATCCTTACAAAAAAATTTCTTCCTCGAAATTTAAAATAAAGGATAGGTTATATAAACATAAGCGAAAGCTAATAGATTGCACACTAACACAAAAGATTTATTAGCAGCACGTGAACGAAGAAATTTGAAAATATATATATAAGTAAAAGCAACATACGGAAGGGTGGGTCTAATAGATAGAAGGCAGGAACAGCTATAAGGGTAAATACATGTATACAAGAATTTAGATAACAATAGCGAATAATAATACTCAAGGTTTGTTCGATAGAATCGAACTCAAATATGTGTACACATAAGCATATCGAAAGTAGCAATATAGAAATAATACGTATGAGACACAATCATTTATATTAGTAAACACAGGCACAACACTCGAAAATATAGTAATGAAAATGAGGTAGTGAAAGCTTAGTCGATTGGTTAAAACATTTAAAGGTAATTTATCAATCGAATAGTTTTAAATCAACTTAGAAAATTCACATAACGGGGAACATGGAACAATATATACGCAATGTTAGTTTGCGCTACTGAAAACGAGAGTAATAATAGCGTACTAAAAATATATAAAACGGAGTAATTAATAACACGTACTCTTTTACAAAATACTGAAAACTAAATTTTCGAATAACAGTGTTCCTAAATATAGCTAGGGTAACAAGGAAACACAAAGAGGTATAGGTCTAGCTAGGATAATGATTACAAAGAAGTGTGGCTTATTCAAAAGTCAGAGTATGGCGGCTTTAGACTGAATGTTAAGGAGATTGGGATAAGGTCAGCACAGGGAATAAGGGTGAGCAATAAAGGAATACAAAAAGGAACAAAAATGTGGGGGAAACAACAGTCGGTACAACACACGAATCAAAATTTGAAGGGTTAGTGAACTCGGAAGTTTCACAAGAGCCGTTCCCCTCCCAGAAGGATCTCAAACGGGGCACAGAGGAGGGATAAGGATGGCTCATTCCAAGGATCAAGGGGCCGTACTTTCTAATCAAAACGGGATGGAAACCATACAATGGGTAGGGATGGACAGTCAGGGATCCCAGCAGAAAAGTAAATGGATGCGGGCAATAAACAAGTATTAAACGAACCAATAATCAACAAGTTTACGAATCTAGAAGATTTATTTCATTCAAGATAATTTGAAACAAGCATTCTCGAAGACGGAAAGTGGCCCTAAACTATACACATTTTATTTGGCCAGACGACAACATTAAAAGAAATCCCATCAGTCGCGGTTGTGGAGATTCAGCAGGTTGCGGCAGGCTCGCGCGCTCAGGTAGGGGCGTCCATTTCCATAGTGCCTCGCAGGTATCTCTATTGGAAGTCCTTCCACCACAGGATCTTGATCTTCTGGTTCTTCTTCCTCAGATAGGGCTTCTTCATCGAGATCTGATTCCACGTGATCTTCTCCTTCTGGGTTCTCTTCCATGGGGTCTTCCTCCACTGGATTTTCTTCTATCGGTTCTTCCTCGGGGTCTTCCTCCATCAGGTTCTCTTCAGGATCTTCTCCCTCTTCATCAGAATCAGCTATCATGTCGAACTCTGGGACGGCTGCTCCTTCGTGCCCTGAATCATTGTTTTCGAAGTCGACTTGGGGACCATAAACCTCGTCATTGGAACTCGTCAGAGTGTGATCTAGGGAAACGCATGACTGTGCGTCCTCGTCTAGATGCGGCGCTGCTCCAGGGTGGGCCATGGCCTGAAAAGAGAAGTCATGATTAGACAGTGGAAAACATCAAGGAAAGCTCAGGGTACGAAATATAGGAGAGAAATATGCGGTTGCAGGAACTGAAAGATCAGAATAAAAATACTGTGATAATGAATAGAATTTGATATAGAGAAAGCATGAGAATGATACATATATTATGATTCAAATTTTATTTCATCCAACTAAAGTTCGACGGATACAAAGGTTCAAATGGAAGGAAATATTCATAAAAGATGGCAACATTATTATTGAAATTGGAAATCATGGAATTCTTCTTCGATTGCCAGAATGCTGCATCATCGTTACGGGAGTTGAATCCTGCGTTAGATCCGCCTTACGGTCGAAATTCAAACTACGCGATGATCCTCACTTGGTAGAAGTGGGGAGTGTGGACGAATTTCCTCCTTGTAGTTCTTTCCTTTCTGGACAACCGTTGATGAGATGTTTGTCAAAGCCGCATATCAGACAATTCCCTTGGGCACGGCGTCAATCCTTCTGAAGATGTCCTGGCCTCTTACAGTATTCACAGCAAGGGTTCTTCTGATGCTTCTGTTGACGCTTCATCTTCTTCTCTTTTCCTCGTCCAATAGGGGTCCCTTTATAATAGGATGCTCCCGCTGGTGCCTGATTCACCTGTCTTCTCAGTCCTTCAGCTAATAAGTCGTTTGTTCGCTCCTGGGCTTCCTTTAAACCTTGTAGTACACTAAGGATCTCAACATTCTGATTCTGGGGAACGAATAAAGATGGAGAGTCGCTAGAAGACATGATCCTGAAACAGTAGTTTTGAGAATGATATAAGCCACAAGCTGAACGAATCAAAATGGAATATGGATAGGACAAAGATTCAAGAACATCAGAGGTGATGAATTTATTACAAGTGGGAAAATCAACTGCATGACTTTAAGTCACTTGAATAGAGTACGGTGGTGCAATTGCAACCACGTGACCTTGTCAAGTCACCCGAAACCATAGCGAATGGATAGCTGAACACACGATGTGAATATGGATCAAGAATGATAAGTTTACAATCCAGACCGTGTGATGTCTTAGATTGCCAAACCATACACGGAAAACTGCAATCCCAATCGATGCAAAACCTGGGCTTTGATACCAACTAAACCATGTCACGTCCCGCTTCCCAAAATACGGAATACGAGGGGTAGACAAGTCCAGCCATGCTCCTACGGTCAAGGAAAAGTCCTGCCGTAGTCACACTTCGGCTTCTAGTTTCTCATGGTAAACAGTATATATTGCACAGGTAATGAGAAATGCAGTAACTGAAGGAAACAATATAAAGTCTGACCTGAAGTGGAACAAATGAAGGCAACACGGGAGGGCAAGTAAAGAAGTCTGTGATGCACGTCTAGTTCTGGTCCAGGCTAAAATCTTCTCCTCACACTGAGCATGCATACTCAGGTCGTCAGAGCGACACAATAGCAATTTAATGTATATAATCAAGTAACAGTTCTAACAGTGGTAATAGATATGAATAACAGTAAATCAATGACAGCATGAATATGAATGAGCAGAGATCAATGTAGCGGAAAAATAAAGCAGTATAACAATATGTCACGAATGTCAAGACAGTATAGAATGAATGTAAATGACAGTAACCCTATCAGTCTCTAAGTCTCACTGCACAGGTCAATAAGCCTATCGTCAGTCTAAGTGTGAGAGTCAACCACTCGCGAGTGTCCTCCACCCAAGGGTAGAACCCAAGGGCAAGGGACCACGGGCCCAGCATGTAACGAGTGTATCACGGTGTATATAGCACATACCCTGTAAATCTCCATATAACTCCCTAAATATATAAGCCGGCATGGGACTCCCGAGATTCTGTTGAACTCACACTTAAACTACCCCACACCCCGTGGTCTACATCAAACGCTAACCATCACCCTAAATACTAATCGATCCGTGACAAGTCTACGCGAGAACTGGAGGCAGGACCTCCATCAAGCACGTCCCGACTAATACCTAAGATAAATGGCAGTGTCGGATGCCTTATCTGTGACACCCGTGCAAGCGCTTCCATAAGTGTCCCATACCACTTATAGTCACACGTACACGCATCCCACAGACGTCGACAATGCAATAGAACAATGAGGTCACTGATTGTGTACAAGTACTCATCACTTTCACTTAATCACAAATACACGAACACTGACGTACTTGCCACAATCACCACTAAAATCTAACACTGGGTAAATGCACGATGTCACTAGGTTATCACTACAATGATATGGATATGATGTGATGCGTGAACAAGTATATAAACATGATGAGGATGTTATGAAATGGCATTCTTTTACTTGCACGATTTATCATGAAACATATGTACATAATTTAGCGAAATGATAAACAGGTAGTAATTAATATGTTCAGTTATATATCCATATAATTTTGTTTCAAGTCAATCGGGTTCCAGGATCATTAGTTATGATTATTACCTTTTAAGCGCACGCGGCTGGAATTCCAATTTCAGAATCAGAAGTCCATTTCGCAACGCATTTTGATCTCAGTTGTGATCATAATTTAGTGACGCTACAGTTGAATGAATTCTATGGTTTTCAGTAAAGTTTTCAACGCAACAAACGGATCTTCAATCGCGTCTGTACGTTAGGAGTTATGATCAGTTTAATATTAACATGTCAGTTCTGGTTCTGCTGGGACTGTTATGTGTCCCGATCTATTAAAATACAGAATAAATAACAAATGGTAACGAAACAGTATGAAATTAATTGTGTTGTCTAGCTAACAGAGTTATCTACAATAAGCAGCGGAGTTCCGCAACTTACAAGTTAAGGAAATCCTATGGTATCCAGTGTGGAACAGCACGCAAATACTGGAGTCACTCTGGACTGCAGTCCAGAGTCGCACTCCGATCCGAATATCGTCACAGTTTAAATACAGAAATGTCTGAAAACTGGTATAGGGTTAAAGTTCATCGAGTCGGCTTCGATTTAAGCCCTCGAGCGCACCATTCTACTATGTATATAATTTATAGTGAATTTAACGATTTTCTGATACAACAGGATTACGGTTTTACGATCAAACTTGGGGGTAGTTGTTCTAGTCATTATCGATTACAGTATCCAACAAAAACCACACACTATACTCACAGCCCTACGGGCCAACCCACACCATCGAGTTCCGTCAAATCTGATAATGATTTTCTATGGGAACAAGCATCGAACAGTTTTGTGACAATATATAGCATCAAGCAAACATGGAATATATCTACGATTCTGATTTGTAATATATACAGAATAGCATGAAAGCAAGTAAGAACTTGCCTGGATCAGTCCCGGGGATGCACGGTGATTGCAATGTCAAGAACGCGCGACGAACGTCATGTATTGGCTCGCACGACTTTGGCTCGAGTTTCAATTTCGTCGTCGGATTTGTCCGGGGCGACTCGCGAATGTTGGAAGTGGGGAGGTGCTTTGTGGGTTTCCTGGGTGTGCTGGAATCGTTGACGCTGTCGAGCCTGATGGAGAGATTGCAGAGGAGACGAGAGCGAATTAGAGAGGGAAAGAGTTAGAGAGAGAAAGGGAATTGAGAGTGAGAAAGAGAGGGAGGGGACTGTGAGAGAGAGGGAGAAAGAGAGAGTGAGATATGAGGGAGAGAGTTGAGACAGAGAGAGAGAGAGTGATCGGGAGAGGGAGATTTAGAGAGAGAGAGAGAGTGACAGAGAGAGAGAGCAGGAGGGGGCAGTTGTTGTAGAGTGAGAATGAGAGAGAGACAGAGGAATGAGATAGAGAGAGAGAACTGAGAGAGAGGGGAAAACTGCAGGGAGAGAGAGGAAGTGATCGGAGGTCGGGGGAGTGTGGGGAGCTCGGGAGTTGGGTCGTCGGGTATTGGAGGGAGGTGAGGAAGGCAGGCGAGGCTCGGTGGCGGTGGCGAGAGGAGCGGGATGAGGGAGTGCTGGAAGTGAGGAGGAAGAGATGGTGAGGCGAGGAGGTGCGCGAAGAGAGAGCGAGGGGGTGAACGATGGTGGTGGAGGGCTGTCGTGGCGGTGGTGATGGAGGGAGGTGGCCGGTGGTGATGGAGGGAGGTGGCCGGTGGAGGCGAGCTCGGTGGATGATGGTGGTGAGGGTTGTAGTGATGGTTAGAGGCGGAGGAAGAGGAGGTGAATGGTGGTCGGAGTCGTCGTCGTTCACGGCGGAGTGATGAAGACCGTGGGGAGCTCGAGAGTGCTGCGGGTTGGGTGGAGGAGAAAACAGAGAGAGAGGGAAAGGAGAGGGAATGATGTAGGGGAAAGAGAAAGGGAGACGAGGCGCGAGGTGCGGTTGAGGGGGCGGGTCGTAGGGAAACGTGCGCGTCGACGTGGGCGCAGGCGAAGGAGGCGGCGGAGGAAACGCGCGCGGGAGGGAAGTTACCGTTGCGAGGAAGGAGATGGGTGAGGTAGCGGGCGTGGGCTGAAGTGGGCCTGGGCCGACCTGTTTTAAAAAAAAAATAAAATAAAATATATGAGAGGGGCCGGGCTGAGGTATTAAAAGAGGAATTTGAAGAGAGAAGGGCCGGGCTGGAGGCATTTGGGCTGCAGGAGAAAAGAAATTGAATTCATCATTTTTTTTTTAATATTGTGGGCTGAGGGAAACTGCTGGGCCGGGATTGATTTGTTTAGTGGTTTACATTATAATGGAAAAATTCCAATGGGCCGAGGGTTCTGTTGGGCTGCTGAATTCGAAAGAATTAAAGAAAATGGGTAGAAAGCTGGGCTGGGATTATTAAAGGGGATTTGGTGGGAAAAATAAAGAAGTGGGCCACAGATAAATTAAATAAAAAGGAGGGAAAAGGCTGGGCTAAATGGAGAAGGCTGGGAGAAAAGAAAAGTAATTGGAAAAATAGCAACGGGCCTGAGGCGAGTTTGGGCTAGGGGAATTAAAGAAGATTTAGATGAAAATAATTGAGTGGGCTTAAGGAATAAAATATGGTTTGTGTTTGAGGCTATATAAAAGAAATTTAAAAATAAATAAATAATTAGCAGTAAAATTTAAATAGATTTTATAAGTGATTTAGACATACGGGTATAGTATATAAAAAGGGGCTGGGTATTACATATATAGGGAGGACTTTCTTGCTCGACATGATAGTATGCTATCTGGTTATACTTTATCTTAACATGTACTCTGATTGTCTCT
Organism: Agapanthus africanus; assembly: GCA_030015575.1. Classification (NCBI taxonomy): domain Eukaryota; kingdom Viridiplantae; phylum Streptophyta; class Magnoliopsida; order Asparagales; family Amaryllidaceae; genus Agapanthus; species Agapanthus africanus. The sequence continues at coordinate 18,410,833 of JASDDO010000014.1, forward strand.
ATATTACATGTTGATAAAGCCCTTAGGATATGTACTCGACTACTGGGACTATGATGAGATCATACTAGTGGGGCCACGGTAGTCGACGAGTACATCCTATAACTGTTCCTAGTCGAGGGTGTATCGAGACAGGGCATCGATACACCAGAGTAGACTAGCGTATACGCATCTTGACCCATATGATGGGCGATGGATGATCCCATATCCATCGGTGTTTGACATCAAGGATGGTGTACGGGTGCTCAGTGGAGACTGGGTACACTGGACGGACTCGCCGAGAACTCCCAGATGGTATTATACCATACGTCAGATGGCAGTTCTCCGGTGACACTGGTACAGAGTAGTCTGTTGACCCGAGATCGTCATAGAGTCTTGTGTGATTCCCACTGTGCTTTGATTTCCATCATACCACGTCCAAGAGGGCGTGCAAAAAGGTGGCTTTTGGGTACAGTCCCGAATCACATGGAGGCAATGAGCGATAGGAGGGGATTCGTCTCTCCCGGTATAGGGAGTTGATGTTGTGCTGTGTTCGATTGGCTATAACCGGAAATCCCTGGCCAGGGTTGTTGAGATTTACTGGTAAGTGTTATCAGTAGTTTCTCGAACTGTTATAGACCTCATATCGACACGACTTATCGAGCTACTGGGGTCTGACGTTTACCACCCCTAGGCGAGATATGAAACATATAAGACGACGAGACCGGACTGTACGGGAGTGTTACTGATTGGATTCACAGGAGAAGTTACAGGCTTGCTTGTTGATCTTCTGAGCGCTCAATACCTGGGTAGCTGTTACGTTTAGCTGACCGCTTGCAGCTTGTGGGTGTTTGATATGATCATCACCTACTGCCGGCGTATTGACGATTCTTTAGAGTCCTACACAGAGGTTTCTTGGCTCAGGCAAAACGGAGTAGGGGCACGTATGTGATATGTGCGGGACCGAGGATAATACGATATGAGATACCGTATTCTATTCTCGCGATATATGATATCAGCCGGTTCATCGGATCAAGTGTTGATTCGATGAATCGGTACGGATAAATATTAGTCGGTTATATGCGATATAGCCGGATTGTCGGATCAAATGTTGATTCGATAATTTAATGTATAATAATATATATGATATATTAAATTGCATTAACTAATATTAGCTCACTAATATTCCCCCTAGGCGAAAAGATGAAAAGGCGATCCTCTTTTATCGATCCGCAGAAACTAAAGTGGAGAAAGAAGTTTGGCATGGTGCCGATTCTACACTTGACAGGCCCCGGCCCATCCGTCTGTCCAGATACTACACAGAAGGATTAAAAAGGCTGTTGAGGCGCCAAGGCGTACCTTTCAAACAGACTGCTCGACAAGCTCAGTTCTACAACAGGATCTGGGACATCCCCGGAACTCACCGAAAATTGCCCAACGGGAGAATAGAAACGATCGGGCTTGGATATGTTCGATCCAAAAAACGGGAACGATTCCATGGTTGCTATATCATACATGACTTTGACGAAGAAGGAGATGATATGTTAAAAGGCGCTAACCCTGAACCAGAACGTGATCCTGCCATCGAAATGCCAGGTCCGTCGTTTGAAGAACGGCTGGATAAGCTAATAAGGGAAGCGGGTCAAAAGGTACGGGATGGCCATAGCCGTGAAATGGCCATTTAGGAGAAAGCCAGGACACAACGCCTCTTTCAGCAGGCCACGGAGAATGACAATGCTCTTCGTCGCTAACCCGTCATCCAAAAGACCTGGCGCCGAGGCAAAAATAAACCAAAGAACGGAAAAAACATTCGACAGCAGCGTAGCGGGTCTAAGAAGCCATGCGATCAAGAATCGAGCAGCCGGGATCCATCTCTTATAAAGAAGATGGGTCGAGAATATTCTTTTCCCCAAGACAAGACAAAGAAGATATTCGATCTTGTCATAAAACATCTAATGATGACACTTCCGGACTCCAAGCATCCCGAACAAGCAGACGAGGCCTCTCACCCAGAATATTGCTCCTACCACTGAGCAATAGGACATCCTCTCGAAAACTGCTTCACCTTCAAGAAATGGGTCGAAGACCAGTACCAACAAGGCAGGTTCGCTCTATCCAGCAGTTGGAGGATAACCCCGCAACAGAAGCATGAACCAAAAGCGACGTGTATAGTGAGAGTAGAACCAAATCAACATCGGTCTTGGAAACGATCTCGTACCTGTCACGCGATAACGCTGTCAGAAGAAGAACCCGAGAATATGGATAACCTCCCCTTGTGCTTCGAAAACAAGGAAGATGAGTTGATCTCAGAATTTCCACCGGCGCCGAAAGAGCTGGAAGATGGGATACATACTACGACAGATGACCTCAGGAAAATTGACTTGGGGACGGCAAATGACCCGCGGCTGACATCGTCAGCAAACTGTTGTCTGAAGAAAAGGATGCTACACTTAAAGACATGCTCATGCAGTATAAAAATTGCTTTGCATGGAACTATTCAGAGATGCTGGGACTCGATCCAGAGATTGCTATTCACAAATTGGCAATATCGCCGGACGTCAAGCCGATTAAACATGCACCGAGAAGAATGCGGCTCGACCTTGAGATGGGCATCAATGCCGAAGTCAAGAAGCCAATCGACTCCGGCTTCATCCAAGAAGTTCAGTATCCTGACTGGATTGCCAACATTATCCCAGTAATGAAGAAAAATGGGACGGTGCGCATATGCGAAGACTTCCGGGATCTCAACAGAGCTTGCCCAAATGATGACTTTCCAGTACCGGTCACCGAGCTGATGATAGACAACACATCCACTCACGAAGTTTTCTCCTTCATGGACGGCTCATCAGGATACAATCGGATAAAGGTTCATCCCGAGGACTAGAAGCATACCGCTTTCTGGACCCCTTTGGGTATATTTTGCTACAAGGTGATGCCCTTCGGTTTAAAGAACGCCGGTGCCACTTATCAGAGGGCCATGATGAAGATCTTCGATGACCTCATACATGAAATCGTCGAATGCTATATCGACGACCTCGTAGTTAAAAGCAAATCATACGAGGAACATTTAGAGCATCTGAAGATCGTGTTTCTGTTAGTGTATATGCCCTAGAGACCATTACTGTATCATACTAGTTTGTATATTACTTAATGGAAGCTTGGGATATTCACCATTGTTTACACAATCTTGCTCAAAATTCTAGTATGCTACTTGGTTTGTTTCTACTTCAATGTGCGTACATGTGTTTCTTTTAACATATCGCCTATACACATTAGTAGAGCCCTTAGGATCTTTGCTTGATTACCAGCGTTGTGATGGCAGTCACACTCGTGGGGGCTGGGTAATCCACAAGCACATCCTTATGCAGGTCCCTAGTCGTAGGACTATCGAGACAGGGCATCGATACTCCGAGTAGACTAGTGTATGCGCTTCTCATCCCAGTACGGGAGACGGTCTGTCCCACAGCCGTTAGTACGTCGTACTAGAGATAGTATGCGGGTGCTCGTTAGGTTACGAGTACACTGGACAGGACTCGTCGGGAACTGTTGGTTGGTACTATACCTATTGTCAGTTATCAGTTCCCAGGTGACATGAGTACAGCTTAGTCCGCTGACTTGATACTGTCACTTCGCCTCGAGTGTGTTCCCACTGTACTTTGATTACTACCCTACCACGGCTCAAAGGAGTCGTGCAAACAGGTAGTAGTTGGGTGCAGTCCCGAAGCACTTGGAGGCAGTGACGGTTAGATAGGATTCGTCTCTCCCGGTATTGGGAGTTGATATCGCGCTGTGTTTAGGAAAGACATTACACATTGTCGTCCCTGGCCAGGGCAAGCGAGATATACTGGTAGGTTTCCAGTGTTATCTCAGGGTGTTCTGGGCTACACTCCGACACGACTTGTACCGCTATTAGGGGACTGACGTTTACCACCCCCTAGGCCCGCCATGCGATATTCTCAGACGAACAGACCGGACTGTACGCAGATTGTCACATACAGGCTCAGTAGGAGTTCGTATGGGTTCGCCTCATCAGTCTTCTTATCGGCATCTACCTGGGGGCCGTTACGTACAGCTAGTGCTGCTTGCGGTCTGTAGTTAAACCCACTGCCAGCGTAGTGTCGAGTCTTTAGAGTCCCACACAGAGGGTTATTCTCCTTTGGGCAAAACAAAGTAGAGGTCGCATGGTTTTACGACGGGGTTCGTTCACATCCGCGCACTTGTGCATGTTTGGTGTCCGGACAGTCATTACTAGCGGGCTCTGGTTTGAGCCAGATCCTAGTATATGTTTTGGGGTTAGTTTTATCTCATTGTATTCGTGTTCCTCGGAATACGAATGCGGGTGTGTATGCACAGTTGTTTGAGGCGGAGGAAGAGAATTTTCATTAGGGTTTTGGAACGGGTGTGTATGCACAGTTGACAGTTGTCTTTTTCCAAACCCTAATGAATATTTGAAATATCAATTAATAATATTAATTTAATGAAATTGAGTTATGGTTAGGGTTGTTGACTTGTTGACCAAGGTTGACTTGTTGACCAAGGTTGAAACATTGACCATCATCATTTTACTCCAAAGATGCTCTTTGATCTTTGCAAAAACATTTAATGTGAAATGATAATGGTCTTATCAAACCAACCATCACCTTTTTCATTTTGATTAATATTATTAATTAGATTAATTCACATATATTGGTTATGGTTGTAAAACTATTATCATTCTCTCATTCTCACTCTCTCTCATCTCTTCTTCTTTCTCATCCTCTAGCTCAAAGGAAAATCATTCTCATGAGTTGAGAAACATTTCCTTAGAGATAAAACACCAAAGCCACTCTCTACTCATCCTAAGATTGAAGGTCTAGTAAGCCGGACACTTTAGTTTTCTCAAGTTCGAGGAAGGAGCTCAAGATAAAGACCCTCAGGTGGATCCATCTTCGGCAAGAGAAGGCGACGAGGAGAGAACAATCCGACCACCACAAGGAGTCCATGAGAAGGAGTTCAAGTTGAGGTATAACCCCTAACCGAGTAGGTAAAGCTCTAGTTAGTTGCTAGTGTGTAGTTTAGCAAAGATCCTTATTTTATAGTCCATGTTACCATAACCCTAAAAATCGTTTTTCACCGTTTCCGCAAGCCCGAAAGAACCGGGAGAGGTAACGTAGACTTACAGTGGTATCAAAGCCTAGCTAAACACACCCTAGCATGTTAGCAAAATATCTAGAATTTCGATCGGACAAAAAAACGCAAAACTCCCCGAAAAATTCAAATTTCTGCCGATTTTTATTTCTGCTCAAAAAATAATAAATCATGTACTAAAAATCGGCTCAAGCTTTTTAAAGAACAGGCAAGAAAAACGATCCAGTGAGTCGACCAACTCACCGCGGATCCGCGGCACGAGCTTGCTCCTGCCGCGGATCCGCGGCCGAGTTGATTCGACCGTGGATCGTTTCTCCTGCAGTGTTCTTGTGCTGGTGTTTTGTGATTTTTGGGATGGTTTGTTTCTGCCCAGAATTTCCAGAGAACAAATTTGTTTTTCGGGTGGTTGTAAATCCGTATTTTGATCGATTTTCTATAGACTTTGGCTAATGGGTTGTATCTGTAATGTTATATATGTATTGAACGTCTGCTGATCGCTATACGTCGATTAGTGGGGGTTATACATATCTTTGATCTGTAATGTTGATGGTATGTGTATATGAATTCGTTGGATTGTCACGGATGAATAGCCGGGGGGTTGTGAGATGGGAGTTTTTTTCTTTATCTTTCAATTCATGTAATATGTAAATTTGATGTAATATTATTTGTATGGCCGCACATCCGGGATGAGGTTGTAGCCGCTATTGTATAATTTCTTTTTACTGTTTTTGCTCCTAGGATAGACCCAAGGTGGGGTGCACAAACTATCGGGTATCTCGAAGTGGCGAGTGGCCTACTCACGTCGTTGAGGGAGGTTTCTTTGCTTCGGGTACTTGGCGGGTAGTTTGCCGCACCCGTAGGGGTCTAGGGTGGGGTATTGGCTATTCATCGCGACCGTGTAATCCGCTTTTCGTTATAGGCTCGAACGGAATGCGGATTCCTAGTATATCCAATGTAGTCATCTGTGATCTAGAATGGCTATCATTGTTATATATCTATATATGATATCTATTTAGGCGTTGCTTATGTTTTGCATCCGCGCTAGTCCAGCCCCCGCTCTGTCGTCAGTTAAGTAACCTAACGGGTGATGACGGGCTCCCGTGGCGAATGCGGATGGCATAAGCGTACGTCATATTTTCGTTGTTTTCTGCAATGGTAGGATTAAATGATGGGACGCATTAAAATTAATGCAAGAAAATAAACCAAGTAAAAGTCGTTGGAACACTTTCAAAACCACTCGGTTCTTTTCAAAAACCAACTTTTAAATGCGGAGCTTGAACCACTCCTTTTAAAAGCTATATCGTTCCATCAATTATATCAAGTTCACTAAGTTCACGGTTTCGCCAAAACCATTCGTAGCCCTCCATCATTTCAGTTAAATATTCGGTAGTATTCAAGCTATATATTTTGACCTCATGCCAAGGCATAGTGATTGGTAGCTGCCGGATATTTATCTGTTGCATAGATAGAATGCGTTGGTTTGAAACAGTCGTACTGCCATTTTGTCAAGGGTAGGTATGGGTGGGTTCAAATTAACCTGGATAATGATGGGTAGAACTTGACATGTGACTTATGACATTTTGACCTCACGCCAAGGTCATAAGAGCATGGGGAAAAATCCACATCGGGAGTTTCAAAAGAAATTGAAACTTGCTAGCGCTGCATACCATTTGGAGTGTGATGATTCTGGTAGGATTCCTTCAGTTTTGTCACGCGATGATATTTGGATCCCGATCCTACTGTGAGTATAGCATATACTCACAGTAGGTGAGCTACTCCTCGGGAAATTTCTCACTTAACGATCAATGCTATAAACCTAGTAGGTGTCTAGAAAGGTGTTAGCGGGGCTACGCCCCCAGGAAAAAGAGGTTCTTAAATTAAGGAATTTCGCGAAAGCGTTGGAAAACCTCCTTCGAAGAACCGACACTGGCCTGGCTAAACGGTTAAGAAAGTATTGTATGGTGAGATTGATCCCGACTAATTCTTCCTTTATGGTTTGAGGAGGGATTCGAGAGACAGTGGGAGCTATCCTGTTTAGACAAATTAAAAACCACTCTAAACTTGCAAGAGCATCATACTGAGTGTTTCTTCTCTCTCTCATAATTGCAGCGACCAATCGACATGACCGGACTTAAGTTATTACTAGATAAAAATATACTGACAGGGCCAAACTACAAAGATTGGCTCAGGAATGTCAAAATGGCAATCACTTACGACAAGTTGGGGTATCTCCTTACCACCAAAGCTCCCCCTGTCCAAGGTCCCACCTCCAGCGTCGCGGATATAGAAATCCGTAAGACATGGGAGATCGACTGCGCGAAGGCCAAGTGCCTCTGCTTGCCTCTATGGACAATGAACATCAGAGGTGGCATGAGAATATGGACCTGGAATCTATATTTCTTCATACAAAAGAACTGTATGGAGAGCAATCCCGTATCGCCAGATACGAAGTCTCGAAAAAGTTATTTTCGACAAAATTGGCCGTCGAATCATCGGTAGCGGAATACGTGCTTAAGATGATTGGCTTCATTGAAGAGCTCACGGACCTTGGGACCACGTTAGAGAACGAGCTCTATACGGACTTGATTCTCCAGTCCCTTCCTTCCACTTACGCCCAGTTTATCCTGAACTTCAACTTGCAAGGAAAAGAGGTTGAACTTCCGGAGCTCCTCAACATGTTGAGGAGTGCAGAGGGCACCTTACAGAAAGGTAGGGAAACATCCACTTTGTTTTTAGGAGGATCTTCCTCTTCTAAGTCCAAGGCGAAAGCCAAGGGAAAGAAGAAGAAAGCCCCTGCCAAACCAAGGGGCGGTGTTAGTAAAGTGGATACGAAGAGAAAGACAAAGGAAACAAAGGAAGCGGGAAAGCTTGTGGGAAAGGAAGAATGCTTTTACTGTCATAAGAGTAAACACTGGAAAAAGGATTGCAGGGCTTGGAAGGCCAGAAAGCGGGATCTAAAGCAAGTTGCGGCTTCGGCTTCAGGTGTGTATGTTATTGAAAACTGTCTTTCAATAAACTCTACTTCCTGGTTATTGGATACCGGATCAGGATCTCATATCTGTAATTCTTTGTAGGCATTGAGAAGGCGTAGGGTTTTGAAGGCAGGTGATATGACCCTCAGAGTTGCAAACGGAGCTGGCATGGATGCTGAGTACGTGGGGGACTATGACCTGGGAATGTCAGATGGACATGTTTTGGTTTTGCGTGATTGTTATTTTGTACCCAATGCAACCTATAATATCATATCTGTATCTTTATTATCTAAAGAAGGTTATGAATTTGAATTTGTAAGTAATGTTGTGAACATTCACCTTAATCAAGTTTTATTGGGTCGGGTACATTAAACAATGGTATATACGTGTTAAACCAACCACAGATTTTCAATGTCCAGAATACACACAAAAGAAAGTCTCCAGAAATCAATCATGCTTTCTTATGGCATTGTAGACTGGGTCACATCAATGAGAGAAGGTTGACGAAGTTACATACAGAAGGATATTTGGATCCGTTCGAATATCATTCATATGCAACTTTTCAATCCTGTCTCAAAGGAAAGATGAAAAAGACTCCGTTCACTGGACACGGAGTAAGAGCGAGCAAGTTCTTGGGGCTCGTACACAGTGACGTGTGCGGTCCAATGTCTACACATGCGCGAAGTGGTTATTCTTACTTCATTACTTTTACGGATGATTTTTCAAGGTTCGGACATGTCTTCTTAATGAAGCATAAATCTGAAGACTTTGAAAAGTTCCAGGAATATAAGAATGAAGTAGAAAAACAAACAGGCAAAAGTATCAAGACACTAAAATCTGATCGACGTGGTGAATACTTAAGTGCCGAGTTCCTGGATTACTTAAAAGAGAATGGAATTCTCTCTCAGCTTACTCCTCCATACACTCCGCAACATAACGGTGTATCGGAGAGACGGAACCGAACCCTATTGGATATGGTACGGTCCATGATGAGTAACGCTGAGTTGCCGCGATCATTCTAGGGATATGCGCTAGAATCAGCTGCATACCTTTTGAACCAAGTTCCAACTAAGACTGTGCCTACCACACCATATGAGATATGGAGTGGGAAGAAACCCTATTTTCAATATCTGAAGATTTGGGGATGTCCAGCTTTTGTCAAAAAGCAGCATGGAGACAAACTTGAGGCACGCTCGGTACTGTGCAAGTTTGTGGGATACCCAAAGAACTCGAGGCGGTATCTTTTCTATTACGCAGAGGAACAAAAGGTCTTTGTTTCTCATAATGCCCACTTTCTAGAACACTAGTTCTTAGAAAAGGAAATTAGTGGGAGCGCAATAGAACTGGAAGAAATTCCAGAACCACGGACTATTACTGAAAGCTTAGTAGAACCAGAAGGTTCGAAAGAACATGACATTCCTACGCCGCTCCGCAGGAGTAGTAGGCAATCTCATCCGCCCAAGAGATACTACGGTTTTCTCATAGACGGGGATAGAGAGGATTGCATCATTAATGATGATGAACCGACTAGCTTTCAGTAGGCCATTCAGAGCGTTGACTCGGTAAAATGGCTGGATGCAATGCGGACCGAAATGGAGTCCATGTACACTAACAAAGTATGGACTTTGGACGTTGCTCCAGATGGGGTAAAACCCGTAGGATGCAAGTGGATCTTCAAAAGGAAGATTGGTGTAGATGGACAGGTCGAGACCTATAAGGCTAGACTTGTTGCAAAGGGTTTTCGTCAAAGACCTGGTTTGGACTATGATGAAACCTTTTCTCCAGTGGCTATGCTGAAATCCATTCAGATCCTTCTTGCCATTGCTGCCTTCCACGATTATGAAATTTGGCAGATGGACGTAAAGATCGCTTTTCTAAATGGAAATTTAGAGGAGTGTGTCTATATGGACCAGCCAGATGGTTTCATTCAGAGTGGGAGCAGCGGAAAGGTGTGCAAGTTGCTTAAGTCCATTTATGGACTAAAGCAGGCATCGCGGAGTTGGAACATCTGTTTTGATGAGACGGTCAAAGAATTTGGCTTTATCAAAAATCCAGATGAACCATGCATCTATAGTAGATTTGTAGCACGAACTGTCATATTCCTCGTTTTATACGTGGATGACATTCTCTTGATAGGAAATGACATTCCTATGCTACAATCTGTCACAAGATTCTTGTCACACAGGTTCTCCATGAAAGGCCTGGGTTATGCCTCTTACATTCTGGAGATCCGGATCCATCGTGATAGATCCAAGAGGATATTAGGACTTTCAAATTCCAGGTACATCAACACCATACTGAAAAGATTCAGTATGGAAGATTCCAAGCACGGTAATCTACCGGCTTGTCACGGGATCACCCTCTCCAAAGAGATGTCTCCCAAGACTGATTTGGAAAGGGATCGCTTGTCTATTATACCCTACGCTTCTGCGGTAGGCTCTATAATGTATGCGATGTTGTGTACCAGACCAGATGTAGCTTATGCACCGAGTGTGGTAAGCAAGTATCAGTCAAACCCTGGGGAGAAGCACTGGATAGCGGTAAAGAACATTCTCAAGTACCTGAGAAGGACTAAGGAGATGTTCTTGGTGTATGGCGGAAAAGACCTCCAGATTGAGGCCTTTGCTGACTCCAGCTTCCATAGTGACAAGGATGATTCCAAGTCCATGTCGGGTTTTGTCTTTACCCTCAATGGAGGGGTGGTGTGTTGGAAGAGTTCCAAACAGGAAACCGTTGATGACTCGACAATGGAAGCGGAATATATCGCTGCATCTGATGCCGCAAAAGAAGCCGTCTGGATGAGGAAGTTCTTGAAAGAACTTCAGGTGGTTCCGTCCATTGTTGATCCAATACCTCTGTATTGCGACAACAACGGGGCTATAGCTTTAGCGAAGGAACCCAGGTCCCATCAGAAAATCCAGACACATCTTAAGGCGGTATCACCTGATCAGGGAGATCGTAGATCGCCAGGAGATCGAGGTTCGGAGGGTTAAATCAGAAGATAACATTACAGATCCATTCACGAAGGCCTTGCCCCAGACTCAGTTCGAGCGGCTGATCGAGATGACAGGTCTTCGATACGCCAGTACATGGCCTTAGTGCAAGTGGGAGATTGTTAGTGTATATGCCCTAGAGGCCATTACTGTATCATAGTTTGTATATTACTTAATGGAAGCTTGGGATATTCACCATTGTATATACAATCTTGCTCAAAATAGTAGTATGCTACTTGGTTTGTTTCTACTTCAATGTGTGTACATGTGTTTCTTTTATCATATCGCCTATACACATTAGTAGAGCCCTTAGGATCTTTGCTTGATTACCAGCGTTGTGATGGCAGTCACACTCGTGGGGGCTGGGTAATCCACAAGCACATCCTTATGCAGGTCCCTAGTCGTAGGACTATCGAGACAGGGCATCGATACTCCGTAGTAGACTAGCGTATGCGCTTCTCATCCCAGTACGGGAGACAGTCTGTCCCACAGCCGTTAGTACGTCGTACTTGAGATAGTATGCGGATGCTCGTTAGGTTACGAGTACACAGGACAGGACTCGTCGGGAACTGTTGGTTGGTACTATACCTATCGTCAGTTATCAGTTCCCAGGTGACATGAGTACAGCTTAGTCCGCTGACTTGACACTGTCACTTCGCCTCGAGTGTGTTCCCACTGTACTTTGATTACTACCCTACCACGGCTCAAAGGAGTCGTGCAAACAGGTAGTAGTTGGGTGCAGTCCCAAAGCACTTGGAGGCAGTGACGGTTAGATAGGATTCGTCTCTCTCGGTATTGGGAGTTGATATCGCGCTGTGTCTAGGAGAACCATTACACATTGTCGTCCCTGGCCAGGGCAAGCGAGATATACTGGTAGGTTTCCAGTGTTATCTCAGGGTGTTCTGGGCTACACTCCGACACGACTTGTAATGCTATTAGGGGACTGACGTTTACCACCCCCTAGGCCTGCCATGCAATATTCTCAGACTAATAGACCGGACTGTACGCAGATTGTCACATACAGGCTCAGTAGGAGTTCGGATGGGTTCGCCTCAACAGTCTTCTTATCGGCATCTACCTGGGGGCCATTTCGTACAGCTAGTGCCGCTTGCAGTCTGTGGTTAAACCCACTGCCAGCGTAGTGTCGATTATTTAGAGTCCCACACAGAGGGTTATTCGCCTTTGGGCAAAACAGAGTAGAGGTCGCATGGTTTTGCGACGCGGTTCGTTCACATCCGCGCACTTGTGCACGTTTGGTGTCCGGACAGTCATTACTAGCGGGTTCTGGTTTGAGCCAGATCCTAGTATATGTTTTGGGGTTAGTTTTATCTCATTGTATTCGTGTTCCTCGGAACACGAATGCGGGTGTGTATGCACAGTTGTTTGAGGCGGAGGAAGAGGATTTTCATTAGGGTTTTGGAATAGGTGTGTATGCACAGTTGACAGTTGTCTTTTTCCAAACTCTAATGAATATGTGAAATATCAATTAATAATATTAATTAAATGAAATTGAGTTATGGTTAGGGTTGTTGATTTGTTGACCAAGGTTGACTTGTTGACCAGGGTTGAAACATTGACCATCATCATTTCACTCCAAAGATGCTCTTTGATCTTTGCAAAAACATTTAATGTGAAATGATAATAGTCTTATCAAACCAACCATCACCTTTTTCATTTTGATTAATATTATTAATTAGATTAATTCACATATATTGGTTATGGTTGTAAAACTATTATCATTCTCTCATTTTCACTCTCTCTCATCTCTTCTTCTTCCTCATCCTCTAGCTCAAAGGAAAATCATTCTTATGAGTTGAGAAACATTTCCTTGGAGATAAAACACCAAAGCCACTCTCTACTCATCCTAAGGTTGAAGGTCTAGCAAGCCGGACACTTTAGTTTTCTCAAGTTCGAGGAAGGAACTCAAGGTAGAGACCCTCAGGTGGATCCATCTTCGGCAAGAGAAGGTGACGAGGAGAGAACCATCCAACCACCACAATGAGTCCAAGAGAAGGAGTTCAAGTTGAGGTATAACCCCTAACCGAGTAGGTAAAGCTCTAGTTAGTTGCTAGTGTGTAGTTTAGCAAAGATCCTTATTTTATAGTCCATGTTACCATAACCCTAAAAATCGTTTTTCACCGTTTCCGCAAGCCCGAAAGAACCGGGAGAGGTAACGTGGACTTACAGTTTCAGCGCCTTCGGAAATACAACTCGAAGATGAACCCGCTCAAGTGCGCGTTCGGAGTTTCCTCGGGCAAGTTCCTAGAATTCGTCGTCTGACACCGAGGCATCGAGATAGACCCGTCGAAGATCAAGGCGATCATGGAAATGCCTCCGCCATGGACTCTCAAGCAACTGCGGTCTCTCCAAGGAAAGCTCACGTATATCCGGCGATTTATAGCCAATCTCTCAGGCAAGTGCCGTCCTTACAGTCACCTAATGAAGAAGGGAACCCCGTTTGTCTGGGATCGCAAATGACAAAGTGCACTGGACGAAATCAAGCAATACCTACAGAATCATCCGGTGCTAACCGCTCCAGTCAAGGGAAAACCTCTCATTCTGTATACAACTGCCGTCGAAGGTTCTTCAGGCGCGCTGTGGGCATAAGAAAACGACCAAGGGAAAGAGAGAGCCCTCTACTACTTGATTCGAGTTCTATTGGGGGCAGAAGGTAATTACTCCGCCATCGAAAAACATTGCCTGGTGTCGATCATCGCAATAACAAAGCTCAGACACTACGCGTTGGCACATGAGGTCCATCTCATATCAAAGGTGGATCCTCTCAAATATTTGATGTCAAAGGCTATATTAACGGGACAGCTCGCTAAATAGGCCCTGCTCTTGATGGAGTTCTCGATAACTTATCGTCCCCTCAAGGCAGTGAAAAGCCAGGCCATCGCCGACTTCCTCGCTGAACATCCGATACCCGCCGATTCTCCTTTGAACCGCGAATTTCCCGACGAGCACGCGTTTGACACGATCGACGGGGAGAGAAGAGAGAATGATACCAAGTGGGAACTTTACTTTGATGGAGCATCTTCCATGAAGAAGCGCAAACAATGCACCCCCATAATCAAATCAGGGGTAGGCCTAATCTTCGTGACTCCACAAAGAGGGATAATGCGCTTTGCTTTCTCCTTAACAGAGCTGAGGACAAACAATGAAGCTGAATATGAAGCTTTAATAGCAGGTCTTGAGATCGCCGTTGACATGGGAATTGAGAACCTCCTCATATGCGGAGACTCCCAACTGATCGTTAGCCAAGTAAACGGCGATTATCAAACGTGCAAGCCAAAGTTGGTGAAATACGGCGATCGAGTTCAGCAACTGCTGACTCGAATTCCTTCCTACACCCTGGTAAGCATACCGCTTGCGGAAAACAGCAAAGCGGATGCATTAGCCAAGTTCGTTAAGAAATTGGCCGACGAGAACCTCGATGACGTACGGATCGTTGTGCAAAGCCGTCGGTCCTTACACCGGCAGAAATATCTCCAGAGTCTTCCGAGGAAAAGGGAGAGACCGAGCAAACGTCCCTACAAATAAAGGACCAGGAAAAGGCTATGGATTGGAGAGAAGTCTTTATAGACTACTTCAAATCCCGTAGAACACCTGAAGATGCGTCCTCAAGACATCAGCTTATGAAACGAGCTCTATCCTTCGCCTTTGTCAATGATACTCTATATAAAAGATCATTCGACTCCCTGTGGCTAAGATGCCTGGGACCTGAAGAGGCAAGGAGAGTTGTCCAAGAAACTCACGACAGACTCTGTGGTTCTCACCAAGCCGGGCCGAAGATGAAGCTGAAGATCAAAAGGATGGTCTACTATTGTCCCACGATGATCCAAGACTGCCTCGAATACGCGAAGCAGTGCCACTCATGCCAGATTCACGAGGACTTTATCCATCAACATCCAAATCCGCTACACCCAACGATGGCTAGCCGGCCGTTCGAAATGTGGGAACTGACATAATCGGGCCCATTGAACCAGCCTCGTCCAAATGACATCGATTCATTTTGGCAACAACTGATTACTTGTCCAAATGGGCGGAAGCAGTACCGCTGAGAGAAGTGAAGACCGAGAATATCCTCCATTTCTTTAAGACACACGCCATCTATCGGTTTGGCACTCCGCGACGGATTACCTCCGATAACGGACCGGCCTACAGAAGTCATAAGATTAGCCGCTTTGCACAGCAGCATAATATAGACTGGAGATACTCTTCGGTCTATAATCCCCGAGTTAACGGTCTAGCTGAGGCTTTCAAAAAGACCTTGACGAAGATCGTGAAAAGGACGGTGTTTCGAAATGAGAGGGACTGGCACGAAAGACTGCATGAAACTCTCTGGGCATATCGAACTACGTTCAAAAATGCCACAAACACGATGTCCTATGCGTTGGTATTCGGCACAGAAGCGGTCCTCCCCCTCGAGATAGAGTTACCCTCTCTACGAGTGGTAGTTCATTACGAGCTAACAGACGAAGAAAATGCTCACCTTCGGCTTGAGGAGCTCGATGGCCATGATGAAACCCGGCTCATGGCGCAATAAAATCTGGAGGCTTATAAAGCAAAGATGACGCGCTCATATGAAAGATTGACTAGGCCGAGAAAATTCCACCAAGGCGAACTCATGCTAGTGGTCAAAAGACCTATGATCCCCAATCGTGCCAAATAGGGCAAATTCGAGCCGAACTATGAAGGCACATACATCATAGACAAAGTTTACCAGGGTGGAGCCTATTTACTCATGGACATGCATGGCGAAAGACCTTTCAGGCCAATAAACGGTCGCTTCCTGAAAAAATACTACGCCTAACGAGTCACGACCTAGGTCAACGATAGATGACGACGTCTATGTCCGCTCGCTATCTTCCCAAGCCCAAACTCTATAACTAGTAGACGACTTTCGGACCGAAACGTCCTTAAACTAACCATGGACCACTATGTCTTAAAACTGGCTGTTGACCGAAACGTCGATAAACTATTACGGACCGCAGCATCCTAAGGCTGACAAAAAAACGATATGTCCATAAGCAAAATGGACACGGATGAAAACCCGAAAGGGCTCCGTGAGTAAAAACAGTAGGTCTACCGACGAGTTTTGTGAAAACCCGAAAGGGCACGATCTTATTAAACGACACTTGCAAGGCCCTCTCGACCTTGTGAGGAGAAACCACCTGTGTGAGATCCTTACGACTTACAAGGGAGCAACACACTTAGGGATCCCCACGATTCCTAAGGAGAAATTACACTTACGAGATCCTCACGACTCGTAAAGAGAATTCCCCTTTGAGACCCTCACGGCTCATAGGGTTCAAAAGCCTTAAGCTACAGGGATCTGAACCTATTTTTAAGCCATCACAATCTCCAATTTTGCCCTACAAGCGTCTCGATATCGACCCTTGTATACAATCCACGGGCGCGAATAAACATTTCCCTAACAAGAGTCCCACCAGAGGCTGGGGATATGCTCAGATGGCAAAAGACACTTGTAAGTCCTCTCGACTTATAAGGAGAAAGCACTCTTGTAAGATCCTTACGACTTACAAGAAGCCATACACTTAGGAATCCTCACGATTCCTAAGGAGAAAACTCACCTACGAGTTCCTCACGACTCGTGGGGAGAAATACCTTTATGATACCCTTACGGATAATGAAGTCAAAAGCCTTAGTTGACAGGATCTTAACCTTGTTTGCTAAGCCACCTTTGTTCGACATCGACAAAGGCAAATGATGATTCGCTCCTGGAAATATCCCAGTTGTAGCGATGCTGATGCCGAAATTGGTGTCTAATCCCAAACTCCAAGCGAAAATTCAGCGAGCCACAAATGCATATGAAATAGCCGAAATGATTGGGCAACTTGCAAATCAGCAAGTAAAAATGTATGCATGCAAAATAGCCAAAATGATTGGGCAACTCGCAATAAAAATCAGCGAGTAAATAAAAACAAATAGCTGAAATGATTGGGCAATCGCGACTTTCACGATATGAAAGCTGAAATGATAGAGCATCGCGGAAAGAAAAATATAAAATGAAATTTTTGCCCTACAGGTGAGATCACATCGATCCCTGTATACAATCCAGGGGCACAAATTAAGAGGGAACCATACCTTCCCACTAAGCTCCATCAGAAAAAGAAGCCACATCTCGATGGTTCACAGACAGCCTGGAGATCATCTCAACATTCGTCTCATTACAACAGACGCAACATCAACAAATCGGAGCTGCGGCGAAGTTCCCAGTTCCATGACTCGACGATGCACAGACAATCGAGAGTCAACCAATCCTGATTTCGTGAAACACAGCTTATATCAATCCTGACCCCGTAGGAAGCTTCCAGAGCGGAACCTGGTCCTTGTGGAACACGGCTTATGTCAATCCTGACCCCGTGGGAAACATCCAGAGCAAATCCTGGTTTCGTGGAACACGGCTTATGTCAATCCTGACCCCGTGGAAAGCATCCAGATCGAAACCAGGTCCTTGTGGAACACGGCTTATGTCAATCCTGACCCCATGGGAAACATCCAGAGCAAATCCTGGTTTCGTGGAACACGGCTTATGTCAATCCTGACCCCGTGGGAAGCGTCCAGAGCGGAACCTGGTCCTTACGGAACACGGCTTATGTCAATCCTGACCCGTAGGAAGCATCCAGAGCAAATCTTGGTTTTTTGGAACACGGCTTATGTCAATCCTGACCCCATGGGAAGCATCCAGAGCGGATCCTGGTCCTTACGGAACACGGCTGATGTCAATCCTGACCCCGTAGGAAGCATCCAGAGCAAATCCTGGTTTCGTGGAACACGACTTATGTCAATCCTGACCCCGTGGGAAGCGTCCAGAGTGGAACCTGGTCCTTGTGGAACACGGCTTATGTCAATCCTGACCCTGTGGGAAAGGCATCCAGAGCGGATCCTGGTCCTTACGGAACACGGCTAATGTCAATCCTGACCCGTGAGAAGCATCCATAGTGGAACCTGGTCCTTACGGAACATGGCTAATGTCAATCCTGACCCTGTGGGAAACATCCAGAGTAAATCCTGGTCTAGTGGAACATGGCTTATGTCAATCCTGACCCCGTGGGAAACGTTCAGAGCGGATCTTGGTCCTTGTGGAACACAGCTTATGTCAATCCTGACCCTGTGGGAAGCGTCCAGAGTGGATCCTGGTCCTTGCGGAACATGGCTATGTCAATCCTGACCCCATGGGAAGCATCCAGAGCAAATCCTGGTTTCGTGGAACACGGCTTATGTCAATCCTGACCCCGTGGGAAGCGTCCAGAGCGGATCCTGGTCCTTGCGGAACACGGCTTATGTCAATCCTGATCCCGTGAAAAGCATCCAGAGCAAATCCTACTTTCGTGGAACACGGCTTATGTCAATCCTGACCCCGTGGGAAGCGTAGAGAGCGGAACATGGTCCTTGTGGAACATGGCTTATGTCAATCCTGACCCCGTGGGAAACATCCAGAGCAAATCCTGCTTTCATGGAACACGGCTTATGTCAATCCTGATCCCATGGGAAGCGTCCAGAGCGGAACCTGGTCCTTGTGGAACATGGCTTATGTCAATCCTGACCCCGTGGGAAACATCCAGAGCAAATCCTGGTTTCGTGGAACACGACTTATGTCAATCCTGACCCCGTGGGAAGCGTCCAGAGCGGATCCTGGTCCTTGCGGAACACGGCTAATGTCAATCCTGACCCCGTGGGAAGCATCCATAGCAAATCCTAGTTTCATGGAACACGGCTTATGTCAATCCTGACCCTGTGGGAAGCGTCCAGGGCGGATCCTGGTCCTTGCGGAATACGGCTTATGTCAATCCTGATCCTGTGGGAAGCATCCAGAGCAAATCCTAGTTTCATGGAACACGGCTTATGTCAATCCTGACCTGTGTGAAGCGTCCAGACCAGATCCAGGTCTTTACGGAACACGGCTTATGTCAATCCTGACCCCGTGGGAAGCATCCAGAGCAAATCCTGGTTTCGTGGAACACGTCTTATGTCAATCCTGACCCCGTGGGAAGCGTCTAGAGTGGATCCTTGCCCTTGCGGAACACGGCTTATGTCAATCCTGACCCCGTGGGAAGCATCCAGAGCAAATCCTGGTTTTTTGGAATACGGTTTATATCAATCCTGACCCCGTGGGAAGCATCCAGAGCGGATCCTGGTCATTGCGGAACACGGCTTATGGCAATCCTGACCCCGTGGGAAGCGTCCAGAGCGGATCCTGGTCCTTATAGAACACGGCTAATGTTAATCCTGACCCCGTGGGAAGCATCCAGAGCAAATCCTGGTCTAGCGGACCACGGATAATGTCAATCCTGACCCCGTGGGAAGCGTCCAGAGCAACTCCTGATCCCATAGAACACGGTTAAAGTCAATCTTGACCCCGTGGGAAATGGCCAGAGCAACCTCCTGACTCCGTGAAATGCGGATAATGTCAACCTCATCCATCACTTACGGGTCCTCTCAACTTGTAAGGAGAAAATTCCCTTGTGAGATCCTTACGACTATATAGAGAAAACACACTTAGGAATCCTCACGATTCTTAAGGAGAAATTACACCTACGGGATCCTCTCGATCTGTAGGGAGAAAATCTTTATGAGACCCTCACGGCTCATAAAGTTGGAAAGCCTTAGGAGGCAGATCTTAACTTGACTCCTAAGCCATCGCTGTCCTATAAGGAGATCAAAATAGATTATCCACAAAATGCATTTACTAAAAGGGACACACCATCATGAAGGAAAATATGTCTTTTATTTATGAATCAAAATGAATACAAAGTATAATTTATGAAAGAATCAAAAAATACTCTCCTTCAGAAGTATGCACAAAAGAAGAATAGAAAAAATATACAATTCTTCAAGCCGGCGGACGATTTAATAGATTTTCCAGTTCATCCTTTTTCCATTGGGCCTCGGTTTCATGATTTATTATCGTCAAGAGACAGGCCTCCGCTTGAGCCTGTTGGGCCTAGTACGAGGCAAGCCGACTTTCGAGCTCCTTTTCTGTAACTTTATGAGCTTCGACCATTTCGCGAGTGAAAATGACGGCTTTATCAATGGCTACCACTTCCCTGATAGCTTCTTGAAGCACCCGCCAAATTTTATATGCCTGAGTGGTATTGGCTGTAAGATTAGCTTGAAGTTCCCTCAGCGCTTTGGAAGCCAGCCCGCTCCGAAAACTTTCAGCTAAGCCTCTTCTCGCATGACAGCATATTCGTAGCGCACCACTCAATCAGCCCCCGCAAGCTCGCCTTTGCAGCCACAACCTCTGAAGGAAGGCGTGTACATTCAAGACTATGCAAGAAAGCCTCCACCTGATGACAAAACTCAACCCAGATTTGCACCAATGTTTCACTATGGTAAGTAGCAAGAAAGGGAAGAGAACCGTTGGCTTCAGCGGCAAATGCTTTGGCCGTGATCAGACTGCCAGCACGAAGGTCTTCCATCAGAGCTGACAAAGAGTGAAGGCTTAGTTTTGCCATCCGTTCCGAGGCACGTAGAGCGTAGGGGCCAGGCACCATGACGATGCGAGATTCCATCATGGTAAGAACTGCCAAAGCTGTTAAGATTCATAAAAAGAAATCAGCGACACTTGCATGTAAATAGCAGGTGGAAAAGTGTCGAAACTTTACTTACCCACAGTCATGCAAGAAGGGTCTGAAGGCTCCCCAGGCCCGTTAAGAATCTCAACTTCGTCATCAGCTTCCAGAACTGTAGAAGACATCAGTGTTATTATATGAAATAATAATAATGCCGTGAGGAGAGGGAAAATGACACTAACTTTGCCCGGAAGAGAGGACGATGCGTTGAGGGGATATCGCCTGCGGAGCGGCCATCTCTAACAGACGCTAAAAAGACTTCCTGGGGGACAGGTCCACGATGGACGCCGCCAATCATCGTAGCTCTGAAAAGACAGAAAGGTTCAGATAATGGAGAGATTATTAAAATAAAATATATAGGGCTACCTTCGATGCTCCTCCCTCTCTGAACAGGAGGGATATCAGCCTCGGCGGTCTCCTCCCTACCCCCAGGCACATCATCGGGGACATGGGCCGGTATAACAACTCCCAATTGAGGAACAACAGCCAGCGCTGCAGGCTCCAATGAGAGGACAATGGCCTCGACTACCTGCCCCACAGCCTCCGGGCCGTCCCCAGAAAGATCCATTGAATCCGCGGCCAATGAAGATGTCTCTTCCGGGAGAGCAAGCACCGGGGGAACGAAAATCACCCATGGGAGCTCCGTGCTAGGAACAACAGTTGTATCGACCCCCTCCACACTTACTAGTGTCTCATCAGGGAAATTTACAGAGTACATAGTCAAGGCGCGACTCGAACCTAGATCCTCCGCCATTTCCGAAGTCCCTGCAAAGTTTTCACGAGGATAAGGATATATATATATATATAAGCAGTGCAAAATACTACAAAAAGATATATAAGTATACCAATGCGCAAAGGAGCTTCTAGTATGGCTTGTTCAAGCCGGCGTTCCTTCCTGAGGAGGTATGCTCGCCGGGGTTCGAGGGTAGATTCGTGGCCACCGGTCCACAACGAAAGAGCATCTTCGGCATCGGCCGAGATAGGCTGTTTAAGAGATATCTCGCTTCCCTCTTCCAAAGGACCTATAAATATCCGCCGTATCGATGGAGGATCTTCGTAAAAGATGACGGCAGGATAAGGCCTCTTCGGGATCCTTACATTCTCAGATTCATCCTGTGAGCATCTTATAGTCTCAGCCAATTGTGTGGCTTCCTCGGCAGATGAACCCGGGAAAAGTATACCACCATCCGATTCTTGCATGTCTAGTGGTTCATCTTAAAGGATAGGCTCTGATTCCACTAAAAAGTCGAGCAGATTGGTGACCGTCTTCTTTCGCCTCTTGGACCCAGAACTAACTGCAAAAGACGATTGCTTCTTTGCCCTCGGTGCTTTGTTGCGGCGTTGACCCACTTCGCCTTCAATATCCTCACTCGGCGGTGCTACCGATGACGACACTGACATTGCTGACGCCACAGCGGATGATACTGCTACTGGCGCCTTATTGGCCCTTGCTTGAGCTCTGGTGCGCGGCGGCATACCAGCTGTGAGAGTTAGATCCAATTCCGCCGTCTCAGGAATAAGCACAACACCAGCATCTCTCAGGGGAGGGTGAACCACAGCCCGCGGTCGCGGTGGGACTCCCGTAGCCTGGATCGGAGTGGGAACCTTATATCCAAGGAGCATCCTCCTCCCTCAACAATAATAGGACTGATTCGGTGGAGGTACCAGCCCGTGAAAGCCCCCATACATCGAGGAATGTAGTCAGCCTCGGGAATCATGAAGCAAGAGCCGGTGTTCATCCGCATGAAGTGATGAGCGGCGTCACGAACAATTTCCGACGACGGGCTGGTCTCCACTGTAAACGCCTCAAAGGAGACACCATGGTCATATCCCAGTTGCCAAGCAAAGCAGTATGGGTTGTACCGCATAAAAAGGGCTGTACCGTTTTGACGAAATACCAGATAACCCGGTCTGATCGAATATAAGTATATAGCTTCCGTAGGCTTTAGGGAGGGTGCTCCCTCTTTCGACGAGTCACAAAGCTGTTGAATCGGTCATGAAGGAGCAGAGAGGACTTGATCGTTAAATACCATCCCGCCCGCATTGGCATAGGGATTAAGCAGCACACGAATAGCTCTAGACTGAGTCGGATCAGGAGCAGAAGCGTCCACCAATCTCATGAGCCGTGAAAAAGTGTAGGTATCATAAAAGCTGGTTCTCTGATGCGCAGCAAATTCTTCTAGCACGTGCATCTTAATCCATGACGTAAAGTAATGAAGAGAGAAACTCACTACGTTCACGCCTGGGGTTGAGGTATTGGATGCAGCGCTTAGCCCATGATACAGATGCGCTAGCCCCGCAATGCCCATGGCTAGTCGCGTCCCTCCAGCGATGCGATGAGCAGGGTAAATGATTGAAGCTCTCATGAATCGACGGTGTGTTGGAATGACGAACCAGCTAAGCCAGACGCTGATAAAACCTACGAAGAAATTCTCTTCATCTATGCCAGGAGCTGCGATCGACTCAAAAGGTACAGCCAACAGGATTGGAATATAGAACTGCGGAAAATCCTCTTCTTTAGCTGGTAGCTTATTTAAACCGAACTTGAAGGGGTCGTTGATACTCGCAAACTTCGGAGCCGTCTTTGATAGAACGTCTCTGCGAAGGAAGCAGGCGATAAAGCTTTTGAAAGTGACGCCCTTCTCCTCTGACTCTGTGTGTAGCTTCTCAAAAATGCCCAGAGTCTTGATTAGACTTGGGTGCTTGTGGCGGACAACATTTTCAGTCGACAGGACGTCAAGCATAGCAGGCTCAGTTTCAAAAACATACTCATCAGGAAGCAGCGGTTCTTCATAGAGCGTCCCCCTGATCGGCAACCCCAAGATCTCGCGAAACTCTTCCAGAGAAATTGAAACTTCGCGGTCCCCTAGCAAGAAAGTATTGGTGGGAAAATTCCATTGATTTAAGAAAGCCTTAACCCACCAGACATGGGGGGACTGATAGTGGAAGAGAGACGCGTACACCGCCTGATAGAGCCCGACCCTTTGCAGTCGCGCACGATGGGCGGATAGGATATAACGGGCCCAGAGAAGGTAACCCGTGGGTTGTCGGGGAGTAAGCCCTATTTTGTAAACCTGTCCGCAGGGCTGGGCTTCACCTTGGCAGATACGACTCCCTAAGATGTCTATAGCTGGCAAAGGATGGTTTGGAATCCCAGTTGTTGACGGCTCGAGCCATCCTGCAGGGGTCCAGTTCAACATCTCCATAGCAAAGGTTGTCCGTGGACGCTCCATCGGCAAAAATGGGTAGGTAGGCTCCGTTGGTATCTCGCAAAGAAAGCTGTGGCGACCACAGATGATATGACCGTACCAGGTCCCCCATAAAAGCAAGTTGGTGCAATTAAGGTCGTGAGCTCTAATCATCACCATCACCTCTTCATCAGACGGTGACTGAGGAAAAGCAGCCTCTAAGAGGGTGAAAGGAAAGTATGGAAGAGAAGCCATTGTTCCTGAAATAGATGAAAGGAAACTGTTAATGAAGCCCATACGTGTGTGTGTGTGTGTGTGTAAAGGACAGTGGAAGAAAACGATAAACAACTTATTTTACGGGACCATTGGTTACAAAACACAGGGGCCCCACAAAATCAAAATGGCGGCTCACTAATGATGAGGTAGGGTAATCATTATGGGAATAAAAAGAAGATTCTCAATAAATGAACTGTGGATTTCAAACAACTCTGCACATTCCCCCAAGGAGAAAAACCCATTAAAGAAGCTCTGAGCAAATCGAGAAGGATCTCTGCAAGAACAACTCGGGATGAAAAATCCTAAGAAGTCTTCTTTTAAGAACTAAGTTCTTTAGAGAAATTAAATTCCTTTTGAACAGAGGAATTAAATTCATATAAAACATTTTCAGATCTAAAGACTCTTTGGAATGGAATTAAATTCCAGAGAGGACAAGTATCACCATCGATCCCTGAGATCAGAGAAGCCCCAACTAAAATGGTTCATTATTTTTTTTAAGAACTTGGAATTTTCTGAAGGGAAAAACCCTTGTTGTGGATTTAAAATCCAAAGAAAATTTCTACAAGAAGTTCTTCGGCCGTTCAAGATCCTTACCTAAAAATGGAAATCTTTTGTTGACAGAGTTAAACTCTGGAAATTTTTGAAATAGAGAACTGAGCTCTGGGAAAGAGAATTAAATTATCAAAGGAAAATGAACAAGGAAGAAGATGAAAGAGTGGAGGCGCTTCTGAAGAGACCCCTGTATTTATAGGATGTGATGGGAAACGGTTCATCTGCCCCCTTCCCTAGGCAGATCCAACGGCCACAAAAGATGACAGCATTGCACTCACGTGCAAACACGTGAGAACAACGCTGTGGGGGCATTTTTTCCCTCATAAAAATATCAGGAAAAACCCCAATGGGCATCACGTGCTCACACATGACCAAAGGTCACGTGCTGACACATGATGGTTTCCTGGGGACTCTATTATAATAGAATTGAATTCTAATCAATGGGAGTCACGTTCCCACACGTGATGAGCCTTTAAACCCACTGAAAAGAATTAAAAATATAATAAAACAACAAGGAAAAACCCCAATGGGGAATCACGTGCTCACACGTGACCAAGGGTCACGTGCTGACACGTGATAATTCCTGAGTTCTTTAAAACAACAGAATTAAATTCTGGTTAAGTGCTTAATCGAGGCGGCCACGTTTCAACACGTGATGGGATCCTAAGATCTCTGAAATAACACAATTAAACTCTAATTAAGAGGGAATTGAAAACCCTAACTGGAAAAATATTTCTTTAAATCTTTCCAAACAAAAAAGATGGTGCTCTGTAAAATGGAACGCCGTTGGATTAAAAGTCCAATGATGATTAAAAATCACCAATTTATGGAAAGATTTTATAGAAGAAAAGATTTCCCTGAAATTTTCCAGGAATAACAGATAAAATATCTTTTGGATTAAAAATCCAATGGTGAATAAAATTCACTGGATGATCTAAAAGATCATGTTGGTTACAGAAACAACCAAAATCATTCAATGAAAGATTGACTAAACAAATTGATTCTTTTCTTTCTCCTATAAATATAAGCCAAGAAGAGAAGAAGAGAGGATTTTTTTTGGAGAGAGAAACAACAACAGAGAGAAAAAAGAAAGGAGAATTTAATTCTCAAGAGAGAAAAGAAGATCTTTCCAGAGAAAAGAAACCCTAAGTGAGAAAGGGGAAAGAGATCTAAGCTCCATAAAACAAAAGAGAATTTAATTCTCAATTTAAGAGTTTAACTCTTCTGAATAAGAACTTAGTTCTTCCTTTGGTTGAAAATCTGCAGAATTAGATCTCCCCACAAGTTGAGAATTTAATTCTCATCGGGGAGATTCTGCCATGCAGATCCAAAACTTAGAAAGAGAATTAAGTTTAAAGAATTTAATTCTTCCAAATTCATAGGAATTTAATTTCTCCAAATAAAACTAGTGTTTAACCCTACATAAGAATTTAATTTTTCCAAATACATAGGAATTTAATTCCTCTAGATGAAACTAGGGTTTAACCCTACAAAAAAATTTAATTCTTAAAATAAGGGACTTAAAACTCTCCATGCACGTTAAGAGATCAGTACTCAAGCTGGTCACGTGGTAACACGTGACCCTCATCCTCAATGAGTAAAAAAGAACGAACAAGACTAGGTCACGTGCCCACATGTGACCCTTAAATGGACTTCTCAAAATAAGAAGGAATTATCCCAGAGGCAATACCTCATGTGCTCTCACGTGACCTTCAAAATAAAAGAGAACAAAGCCTAAGGCAGTACTGATCTAGGGCGCCTCATGTGTCCCCACGTGACCCCTGACAAACACCTTTTCAAAAGAATAAAATAGAGGAATACAGAGAAATTGATGCCCAACGCAGAGGCATTGTCACGTGTCCACAAGTGATGATTTCAAAGACTAAAAGTGTTTAACACTTATTTGCAGATTTTGAGAATAAAATAAAAGAGGTTTGGCCCATTTCTCAGGCGCCTCACGTGGTCCCACGTAACTACCTCACTTTTAGTGTTTAAACACTACTTTAAGCGCTTCGTCCTTAGTGTTTAGCACTATTTTCAGCACATCACGTGGGGGTACATGATCGCCAAGTATCCTCTAGTGTTTAACACTATTTTAAATACTAAGCTTAGCCCAAACTGGCTAAGTTTTCCGGAAGCAAATCTCCCCTTCAACCGAACTTTAAAATCCAGAGCAATAATGAATGGTTAGTGCTCAGCCAAAGATAAAATGTTGTCAGATCCCCCAAACCCCTGTTTAGCATTGCTAAATAATGGGGGGGCTGAACCCAGACAAATGTTCAACAGTCCAACAAAGGTCCAACATTTCGAACCTAATTGGACTTAGCCCAAGTTAGCCATAAGTTCTCAATTCCGATTTAACTAAGCCAACATGCTCATAATCTAATTAATTGATCTTAGTTCCAAATTGGACTACAGATTTCCCAATCAACTTTGGTTCAAGGGTACATCTCTTCACTCCTTTGATATTTGTCGTTGTAATCCTTCAACAACTTCAGAGAGGTGACGGGTCCCGATAACCAATTATTCCATAGACTGTGGGGTCCTTAAACTCATGGACTATGATGTCCTTAACCTGGATTGTAGGGTCCTTAAGCCCATGGACTATGATGTCCTTAACCTGGACTGTAGGGTCCTTAACCTGGATTGTGGGGTCCTTAAGCCCATGGACTATGATGTCCTTAACCTTTACAGACTATGATGTTTTTAAACTGGACCACCATGTCCTTAAACTGGTAATGGACCGAAATGTCCTTAAACTAACGATGGACCACCATGTCCTTAAACTGGTAATGGAACGAAATGTTCTTAAACTAACGATGGACCACCATGTCCTTAAACTGGTAATTGACCGCAATATCCCTAAACTAAATAATAGGGTCCAAATGCTCTTTTATTGGATCTAAACGATCCCGTTAAGTTGATCTTAGTCTAAAATTAGACTAATGTATCCTTAACAAACGTTTAAGTTGATCTTAGTCTAAAATTAGACTAACGTACCCTTAACAAACGTTTAAATTGATTTTAGTCTCAAATGAGACTAACGTATCCTTAAACCCAACCCCAAACCCAAATCTAAGAAGATACGGATTTGGACTAAATCATGCCCTATGGGCGACAACATAAATTAGTCTCCGTATACAATCCACGGGCAACCAAAAACAAAACAAACACACATGACACGAAGTGACCATCTGGATAAGGAGAAGGTGGTTACCGCGACACGGTAACGTAATTAATTGCAGGGGCTTGCGCTTGTAGGGAAGAGCGTTCCCACAATAAAAACCCCCTCAAATGAGGGGGAATCTGACGAAGTCTGCTACATCGGCCGCATCCGTTTAAACCTTCGATACATGGTATCATAAATCAACTTGGCATCTTCGCAGGAGTGGACGGATATCACCAATTAGCATCTTTCCCCAAATTCAGGCAAGACGGACCTACGCGGTCGCATCTCTGTGTTTCGGAGGAGAACAATGCATATTATTTACTTTTCTGAATTAGGATAGACCCAAGGAGGGAACACAAGTAACCGGGTTCTAGAGTCTAGTGGGAGACCATCTCGAGGCGTCGAGACCGGGTCTCCTAACTCTATAATTGGTAAGGTTGCTTGCCGCTCTCGTAGGGGTCTAGGGATGTGGGTTTGGCTATTCATCATGACCGTGGAATTCGTGTTTTATACTGGCTTAATTTAAAACTCGAATATCCTAGTATATCCAATATTTCATATGTTGATTTCTGCTGCTATATTCTGTGATGTGATCACTTTATATAATGTGATAGATACTGTATATAGTATATGTGATATATTATATAGACGTTGTTTATGTTTTACACCCGCACTAGCCCTGCCCCGCTCTGTCGTTAGTTACCTAATCTAACGCTGTATGACGGGACATCGAGACGAATGCGGATGGCATAAGCGTACGTTGTATTTATCTGTGATACTTAGGTAACTTAAAAGATGGGACATTCATTAATGAGATTAATGAAAGAAAATAAACCTAAAGATGTTGTGGAATCGAATTTTCAAAAACAGACAGCTCTAGTTCTTGCTTTGCATAGCGGTATTCTTTGTAGAATATCCTGCACCTTATTCGATAAGGAAAGAGCCAAGATCTCTTCACCGGGAGTGACCTCTTTAGCAATAACTGGCAGATACTACAACCCTCGATTTCGTCTTTTGATTGCTTTTCTAGTTCTTTCTTTGCATAGTGGTATTGTGAATATCCAACACCTCATTCGACGAGGAAAGAGCCGAGATCCCTTAGCCGGGAGTGACCTCTTTAGAGAAACTAGCAAAAACCTCAAAAACACTCCATTTTAAATCATTTGATTTTACAATGATATCAAGTTCATTACGCAAAAGGTTTTCTTAAAAACCTGTCGTAACCCTCCGTCATTTCAGATAAGTACTTCATAGTATTCTTGCTACATTTGTTGGCCTGCATCAAGGCGTAGTGTGCGGTAGCTATTTATACTTATCTGCTAAAGCATATGATGCGATTAAGTTAGGGTAGTCGTGCGACTTTGTTGGCCTGCGTCAAGGGTCGTGCTGGTGGGTTTAATTCAATCATGAAATGCACGGGTTGAACTTGACTAGTGGACTATGGTTTGTTGGCCTGCGTCAAGGTCATAGCCTGCTAGGGGCAAAATTATCGGGAATTTCAAGTGTTGAAATTTGCAATGAGATTGCATACTTTCTATGAGATAGTTGGATCCCGATACCTACTGCGAGTAAGATTTACTTCTAGGAAAACGAGGTTTATATTAATTAGGTCCGTGCGAAAGCACGGGAAACCTCCCTCAAAGTACCGGCATTGGCCTGGCTGAAAGATTGGCGAACTTATAGGGTGTAATTAATCCTGGCTAGTCTTTCCTTTTAGGGTTTGAAGGAAGATTTGATATAAACAGTGGGAGACATCCTGATTAGATAAAATAATAACCAATCTAATCTTGCAAGAGCAAACGCTGAGTGTTTTCTTCTCTCTCTCTCTCTCTCCAGATAGCGACCATGTCACGCCTTAATCAAGATAATAATATGGATGTATTGACCGAACCCGCTTGTTATACTGAGGTAGGGAACGTTGGTTCCGCTCCAACTTATAATTGTTATAAGACCGAGCAGAAAATAGGGGATTACTAGGATTCACGTGCTGCCCAAACGAAGAAAGTGCATTGTTCCCCACCGAAAGACGCGGAGACGCGACCGCGCAGGTTCGTCTTGCCTGAAATTCGGGGCAGATGCTAATTGGTGCTATCCGTCCACCTCTCCGAAGACGCCTAGTTGATTTATGACACCATGTATCGAAGGTTTAAACGGATGCGGCCGATGTAGCAGACTTCGTCAGATTCCCCCTCTTTGAGGGGTTTTTGATTGTGGGGATGCTTTTCCCTGCAGGCACAAGCCCCTGCAGTTAATTACGCTACCGCATCGCGGTAACAACTTTCTCCTTCTCCAGATGGTCAATTCGTGTCGTGTATGCTTGTTTTGTTTTTGGTTGCCTGTGGATTGTATACGGAGACTAATTTATGTTGTCGCCCGTAGGGCGTGGATTAGTCCAAATCCGTATTTTCTTATATTTGGGTTTTGGTTTGGGTTTAAGGATACGTTAGTCTCATTTGAGACTAAGATCAACTTAAACGTTTGTTAATGATAAATTAGTCTAATTTTAGACTAAGATCGACTCAACATTTGTTAAGGACCCGTTAGTCTAATTTTAAAATAAGATCAACTTAACATGACCATTTAGATCTAACAAAAGAGCATTTGAACTCTATTGTTTAGTTTAGGGACATTACGGTCGATTACCAGTTTAAGGACATAGTGGTCCAGGTTAAGGACATCATAGCGGGTTTAAAGGGACCCCACAGTCCGAGGTTAAGGACATCGTAGCCTATGAGTTTAAGGACCCCACAGTCCGTAGTTTAAAGACATCGTAGTCTATGAAGTTTAAGGACATCATAGTCCATGAGTTTAGGGATCCCACAGTCCGGTTTAGAGACATCGTAGTCTATAAAGTTTAAGGACATCATAGTTCATGAGTTTAAGGACCCCACAGTCCGTGAAATGTATGGTTGTCGGGACCCGTCATCTCTCTGAAGACGTTGAAGGATTACAACGACAGATATCAGAGGAGTAAAGAGATGTACCCTTGAACCGGTGTGATTCGGTTGAAAGATCTGTAGTCCCGTTTGGGACTGAGATCTGTTAAATATTCGTGAGCAGATGAGATCAGTTCAATATAAGTTGAGGACTTATGGCCAATATTAGGCTAAGTCCAATAAGATTAAAATGTTTAACATTTTATTGTTCTGGGTTGTTGAGCCTTTATTTGGGCTAGGCCCTTTTAATAATGCTGAGCATTAGATCCTGACATTTTTTTGTCTTGTATTGAATGCATAGCATTCATCAGAACAATGTGTGTTCTGACAGCGCACCACGTGGCGTGCTAGGCGCTTTGCACCAATTAGAAAGCACATTGCGCTTCTGCCAAGTAGCGCACACGAAAAGGACACGTGTCGCGCTTGGCGCTAAACGCCTGATGATGGGCGCATTGCGCCAGTTTATGAGCGCATTGTGCTTTCAATTTATGAGCATGTTGCGCTAGTTTAGTGGCGCTCAAGTGAGTGACACGTGGCGCACTTGGCACTGAGCGCCAGCCTATGAGCGCAGTACGCTGTTTCAGAAGCGCAAAGCGCAAGTTGCATACTTGGTTGACACGTGGCGTATTTTTGCGCTGAGCGCCGATCCAAGGAGCGCAGAAGCGCAGTTCAAGAGTGCAAGGCACTTTTCAATAGCGCAAAGCGCATTTGATCAAATTTATGATCTGTGAACAAATTTATGTTCTTTTTAAAGGAGTCTTTGCCTCAAGATTCAAGAACAACAGTTCTTATTTTTGAAAGGGCTTTGCCTTTGTAGATTAATGATCTGTGAATAAAGTAAATACTTCTTCTGATTTTATGATGAGATCTTTTGATCTCTTTTTATAAAAGACCTTGGTCTTTATAGATGTATGATCTTTTAAGAAGATAATTCTTCTGTTTTAAAGAGATGATTTCATCTCTTTGTTCAAGAATCATTCTTTTTACCTTAAAGAAATGATCTTCTTTCAAGAGCATGCTCTCTTTCTTTTGAGTTTTCTCAAAGTTTGTATGGGGGTTTCTCTTTCTCAGACTTGAAGTCTTGGGGCCTTTATATAGGACAAATTGATTTGTTAAATTAGTTAAATAGATCTTTCTCTGATTGATTTGGGGATGTTTCCCCACCGTTGGATCTTTGATTCTAGGGTTTCTGTTTTACAGAAAGCAATCTTTTTGTTTTTAACAAGATTGGAAAGATCTTTCCATAATAGAATTTTAATTCTGATTAATTAATGATTTATCATTATTATTAGATATTTTGATCTAACGGTGGGGAATTTTATATTTCCAGCGCTGGCGCACCCGTGCTTTGCACGTGGTGCGCTGCTCAGAACGCAGCGCACTTTGCGCTAGCGCACCTACATTTGACACGTGGCGCGCAGCGCAGCCTGCGCTAGCACACCCATATTTGACACGTGGTGCGTAGCGCGCCTAGCGCTGGATTTGAAGCGTTGCTTCAATTTTTGAATTTTAAATTTCAAAACAGAGCTTCGCTCTGAATGGGGGTGCACTGCCTAGGGCGCAGCGCACCTGGCGCTTGCGCATCCGTGTTTGACACATGGCGCGCAGCGCACCTAGCGCTGAATCTGAAGCGTTACTTCAACTTTTAAATTTTGAATTTTAAAACAGATTTTTGCTCCGATTGGGGGAAACAAATGCTCCCCCACAGTTGCGCTTACGTGGCGCACACGTGAGTGCAGCGATGGAAGCATCTGAGCCCTTGGATCAACTTAGAAGTTGAAGAGGCGGTTCAATGCCTATAAATAGGACCTTTGGTCGCTTAGATGATTATCATCTTCTTTCTTTGAGAATTTTTGTTCAGAGCACAGCTCTTCTGTTTAAGAACTTCTCAAGAGTAATCTCTTTCCAAACTTAGGTAAAGTTTTAAATTTTTTAATAAATTAGGGTTTTACCAATTAACAGAGCCTTGCTCTTTATAGATCTTTGATCTACAGAAAACCCATTTAGGGTTTCATTAGCAGAGCTTTGCTCTCATGAACCCATAGATCTAAAGAGATCTTTTGGGGTTTCTTAGCCCATAAATAGAACCTTGTTCTTTTGAATCATGTGTAGATTTCTTAATCTTTGATGAAGAACTCTTAAGAGTTTTTTCATGGATCTTGAAGATCCCAGGATTTTTTATTCATAAAAATTAATTGATTTTAATTTTCTTTTCTGATGGGTTTTCCCATCATCATTACAGAGCCAGGCTCTTTAAGGAATTTTATTCCTTCATGATCAGAGTTTGACAAGTGTCACTCTGTCATAGAGCTTTGCTCTCAAAGGGAGATATTCTCCTTTTCCCGAGGGATCTCTCATTCAATGAGAATTTTCTTGAGGATTTACTCATTAATTAACAGTCTTATCCAATGATGAGGCTGTTTTATTAATTGATGCATTGTCATCCAGATTTTGTGGGCCTTCTTTGGTCCCTCTTCACTGCATTGCATTGCGGTACAACTTTTAAAGTACCGAGTGTCAGAAATTTAAAATTAAATTATAGCACTGACAGCTGATTTTTGTCCCTCTTTTTTGCAGGCGACGTGTCTTTCGATTTCTCTTTCCCATTTGTTCGTTCAGAAGGAGGATTTCCTGGAGCACCTGTAGACCGGGAAGTCCTAGTTTTGATCAAAGATCATGACCCGGAACATAAGAATCTTCACCTATGGGGGACATGGTATAATCACATTATTAAGGGTCGACAAAGCTTTTCGTGCGCGGTACCTTCGGAGCCCATCATGGCGATTCATTACGCCAACCCACCCCCGGTGAATTATGCCATGGAGATGGTTAATTGGACTTCAAAAGGTCTTCTTCAGCCTGCTATGGCTTTAGATATCTTGGGACGACGTATTTGTCAAAGCGAGACGTGGCCGTGGGGGCAACCATATAATATAGGCGAGACTTTGCCAGTGATTATTTCCGCTTCTTTAGCCTTAAAGCAAGAGAATGCACTTTTGGCAGTGTTGAGATCGAATCGGCAAGCATTTGGTTGGACAATGGCCGACATCAAAGGGATTAGTCTCTTAATTGTTGAACATTACATACATCTGATGGATGAATCCAAACCAACCCGAGACCCACAAAGACGGTTAAATCCCGTAATGAAGGAGGCGGTAAAGAAAGAAATCGTCAAGTGCCTTGATAGTGGAATAATTTACCCCATATCTGATAGCCAATGGGTAAGTCCAATTCATGTGGTCCCTAAAAAGTCTGGCATCACGGTCATCACTAATGAGGCTAATGAGTTAATCCAAACACGCACCTAAACTGGGTGGCGCGTATGTATTGATTACAGGAAACTCAATGCCTCGACGAGGAAAGATCACTTCCCTCTACCTTTCATTGACCAGATGTTAGAACGATTAGCGGGACACGTATATTACTGTTTCTTGGACGGATACTCTGGCTATAACCAGGTTCCCATCGCCGAAAAGGATCAAGATAAAACCACATTTACTTGTCCTTTCGGAACTTTTGCTTATAGACGCATGCCCTTTGGGTTATGCAACGCTCCCACTACATTTCAGCGGTGCATGATGGGGATATTTTCAGATATGGTGGAAAATTTTCTGGAAATTTTTATGGACGATTTCTCCATTTTTGGGGACTCTTTTGAGGACTGCCTTCGTAATCTTGACGCGGTTCTTACCCGCTGTAAGGATAAGAACTTGATTTTGAATTGGAAAAAATGTCATTTTATGGTCCAAGAAGGTATTGTACTTGGACATATAATTTCACGAAAAGGCATTGAGGTTGACAGAGCTAAAATAGATGTCATTCAAAACCTCCCTCCTCCCAACTGCATCAAAGATATACGATCCTTCCTTGGTCATGCAGGATTTTATAGGAGATTTATTAAGGACTTTAGCAAAATTGCTAGACCCTTAACCCTTCTATTGGCCAAGGAAACTACTTTTCACTTCGATTCGGATTGTGAGGCTGCTTTTGAATCGCTTAAAGAATCACTCACTACAGCCCCGTTCTATCATCTACGGATTGGAACCACCCGTTCGAGCTTATGTGTGATGCGTCAGATTTTGCTATTGGTGCTGTCTCAGGACAACACATTGATAAGATGCCACATGTAATTTACTATGCAAGTAGGACCTTGAATGATGCACAAATAAATTACACAACTACCGAGAAAGAACTCTTGGCAGTTGTATTTGCATTAGAGAAATTCAGGCCCTACTTGATTGGCTCACCTATTGTGGTTTACATAGATCACTCCGCCCTACGACATCTTTTATCGAAGAAGGATGTGAAGGCCAGGCTAATACGTTGGATCCTATTGTTACAAGAATTTGATCTTATCATCAAAGACAATAGTGGATGTGAAAACGTTGTAGCCGACCATCTTTCACGCATCACTTCTTCACCAACTTTGACCGTGCCAATAAATGACTCATTTCCTGACAAACAGCTCTTGACTGTATCCTACGAACTTTGGTTCATGGATATCATGAAATATCTTGCGACGGGGCTTATTCCTAGTGATTGGTCGAAACAAGACAAACTTCGATTTCTATCCCAAGTAAAATACTTTTACTGGGATGAACCTTATCTATTCAAGTATTGTTCCGGTCAAATAATTCGCAGGTGTGTCCCTAACGAAGAATTCAAGAGCGTGTTATCATTTTGTCATGATCAGGCATGCAGCGGTCATTTTGGACCTCGAAAAACGGCGGAGAAAGTTTTGCAATGTGGCTTTTATTGGCCTACATTATTTAAAGATGCATATGAACATTGCAAAACTTGTCCGCGATGTCAGCATTTGGGTCGGATTTCACGAAGGAACGAGATGTCGCTCCAACCTATATTGGTTGTGGAAATATTTGATGTTTGGGGTATTGATTTTATGGGCCCTTTTCCCAACTCCTTTTGGAATCTATATATCTTGTTAGCGGTTGATTATGTCTCGAAATGGGTGGAAGCTATACCGTGTCGCACTAATGACAACAAAATTGTCATTAAGTTCCTTAAAGAAAATATCTTTTCACGATTCGGATACCCTCGCGCTATAATTAGCGACAACGGGACACATTTCTGCAATCGGTCTTTCGAGGTCTTGATGCGGAAATATTCAATCACTCACAAGCTTTCTACGCCCTATCATCCCCAAAAAAGCGGGCAGGCTGAGATCTCAAATAGGCAGATCAAACAAATATTGGAGAAGACGGTTTTGAAAAACCGTAAAGATTGATCAACCAAATTGACGGATGCTCTTTAGGCATTCCGCGCCGCTTATAAGACCGATCTTGGTATGTCTCCATACCGCCTTGTGTTTGGGAAGGCATGCCACCTTCCTGTCGAGATCGAACATAAAGCAATGTGGGCTATTAAAGAGCTTAATTTTGATCTTGATCATGCAGGCAGCTATCGGAAGCTGCAATTGAATGAGCTAAGCGAACTCCGCGATGAAGCTTACGATAATGCGGTAATAGTAAAGAACAGGGCTAAAGTGTTCAACGATAAAAATCTTTTTAGAAAAACCTTCACATCGGGGCAACAAGTCCTTCTTTACGATTCCCGTCTCCAGCTTCATCCGGGTAAGCTTAAATCTCGTTGGAAAGGAACTTTTGTGGTGCGGTATGTACACCCGCACGGGGCAGTTGAAGTTGAAAACTTGAAAAACGGTTCAATTTTTAAAGTAAATGGGCATAGATTAAAACCATATTTTTCTGCTGACCCCGCGGAGGAGCTCCTGTTTTTACAGGAGCCGCTTTATCAAAACTAAATTTCCTCCGCCTCACCTCCATATTTTTGGTAACATTTTCTCATTTTAAGAATGGAGGTGAGTAAAAAATGGATTTAATTGAATATCTGTGCGTGCCAAAGAATAAGTTTGGGGGTAGTTTTCATTTAACTCTTATTTTACCCCTTGTATCTCTCCTCTAGTATACAGGTCCATGTTCTCAAAAGGCTACATCAGTGAGGACACTGCTGAAAACAGGTTTGGGGGGAAGTTTGTATTCACTGAATTATCTTTGACACCGGGCATTAAAAAAAAATTATATAACAAAAGAGTAGAAAGTGAAAAATTACATCCAAAAGATAGGAATAGTTTAAAAAAACCAAGAAGATTAGAAGTTTTCTTAAACGAACTGATAATAAGTAGTTATGAGCTGTTGTCCCAAGGGTTAGTAAGATGAAGGAAATCACTAATCTGAGAATAAAAATAAGTCTGAAAAATAGTTTCTATTCTGGAAGTCAAACATTTGAATGTTGATACCCAACTATTTGCACTTACACACGTCTTGAAACTCGGGATAGTAGAGAATACCTTGAAATGCTCTTGCCTAAAAGCCAAAGTATGAAGGAAATGAAAAAAATGAAGAAAATATAAAAATGGTGAAAAGAAAAAAATGAACACTGGTTTTGTTATCGCAAAGGTAGAAATAAAAAAAAATATAGCGAGGGTGCCTCTTCACCTAGTGCCCTAAGGCCAACTGGTTTGGGAATCACTGCTAAGCCTTAGGTGGTGCAAGACGAGAAAAATATTATCACCTAATCAGTAAGCACATGAGTAATCGGTCGGTTAGTACCTCAAGAAGTATTAACGGTCGCATGAAAATGTGTGAGCAAATCTAAATATTCATCAAGTTAAAAAGTACTGAGGTTGATGGACAAGAGTATGATAGCTTGAATTGAATTCTCCGAGTGTAGGGATGTCCATTTCACACACGTAGGGTTATATGATCGATGTTTGGATGAAAGGTAGGAATGAAGAATAAAGATAATGTTTTATTGAGGGATGATGTGATTTCTAACATTTTTTCATGACTATTAAGATAGGGCTCATGACAACTGAAAAACTAGTATAGTTGGAAACTCTTATTTTCAAAGTCTTTCTTTTATGGTTCTTATCTTTATATGTAAATTTCACCATCTCTCTTTTTTTATAAAATTTTGTGGGTGTAATCCGCTGAAAACCCTCAGAAGACAACACTCCTCCTACTAGGGACACTTAGAGGTTTAACGGCTTGTTGCACATACTCAGTGCAATCGTGTTGCCTACGAAAGTGTGCTTAGTTTTCTCCTTTCTTTTTCTCCTCTTGAATAAACTAGTTTGCTCGGGATGATCAAAGATAAGTTTGGGGGTATTTGTTCAGTTGATAAAACTGCACATTTGTTATTACATTTTTCCTACCATTTTCATATTAAAAAAGGTCTTTATTATAATATATCATACATATGAGGGTTTATCTGTAAAAATAATATTTTCCATGTGTTGATATATTATAATTAGCATTTGGTAGGAAAATGTATGCAAATAATATCATTGACCAAATCATAATAGAACAAAGTCTACTAAATATTATTTGAGTTGTTATGCAGAATTTTTCCAAGTTATGCAGAATTTTTCAAGACTAAAATCAAGGAAATTAAGTTGTTAAAGAAAACTTGCCTAATTAAGAAAGCAAAACTTGGAGACCAAGTCTGGCAGCAACCACGAGAAGATTTCCATGATACAAAGTTCCAAGGATCGCCAAATGTCACAAAGACAGAGACCCAGAAAAATGATCAAGGGATGAGATTGAATGGCCGCGGATCCGCGGCCATACCCCCCTTGGGCCGCGGATCCGCGGCCATAAAGAAGATTCACAAGTTGAAAATTTTCTGCGGGATCTCTACTACTATTTACCTAATTTGGAAGCAAAGGTTTCTGGCTTTGGACTATAAATATGGACCGAGAGCCTCTTGGAAAATTTATCAAGCCGACGAGATCACGAAGTCCAAGACGGCTCACGCATTCAGGCTGATCATCAACGGTTCATCTACCTCCTTGGAAGAGATCGAGAAGCAAACTAGTATTTGTAATCATATTCTAAGGAAACAAAGTGTAAATGAGTTTTGTTGATTAATAAAGGTAGTTCTTTTTTCTTATTCTATTTCTTTATAGTTTCATTATGAATTCTCTCTCCATCTCTTCTTCTCCCAACATGCGCGAGTAATTCTCCGCTTGTTAGGATTTGTAGGATTAGGGTAGGTTAATGGATGATGAAAATCCTTAAACTCTTTTTACGTCCTATAAAATTTATAAACTTTATCAAAAGAATCATTAACATCCTAATCGGGCGCGCTACCAATTCATTGTTAGTCTCGACCGCGATTAGATATTAGATTAATGATTGATTTGGTAAAGGCTAGATATGAACGGAGTTCCGTGTCGAGATAGGGGTTAAGAGTGGGATTCCTTTTCCCTTCAGAAACCCTAATCTACATGCATCACTGTCATTCTAGTTTTAAATCTATTAAAGGATAGAAAGAGTAATCTTTAATTAATCATCCATAACTACTAAATCCTAATGAACCCTACAGGCCCCCTTCTTATATAAACTTACATCCGTAGTTAATCTAGATCTATATTTTGCATCCGTGTTTAACGTAGATCTAGATCCTACAACCATTATACAACATTCTTATTTTTTCCTCCTCTCTTTCTCAACACGTCTAAAGTAAGAATAAAAGGTTCAACGTTTCCCAGAGGACGACCCGTACTCATCTCGGTCTAGCTACACGCGACACCGTTATTGATTGCGGTTAAACTACAAACACACTTTTTCACATCAATCAGGGAGAATTATGAGGAGCTGCTTCCTACGGATGAATACGTTTTTGGTGCCAAGCCAGTGATAATGGGCCTTACCCCGGAGAACGCCATTCAGCACCAGTTCCCTAGTCTAATAAAGGTGCTGAACATGTACGAGAGCCTCTTCCTGGAATCCGGAGGTCGGGGGGTCAGTTTTGCGGACTTCATTGCCCGTTTTCT
Source organism: Agapanthus africanus (assembly GCA_030015575.1). Lineage (NCBI taxonomy): Eukaryota > Viridiplantae > Streptophyta > Magnoliopsida > Asparagales > Amaryllidaceae > Agapanthus > Agapanthus africanus. Next base: position 18,450,439 of record JASDDO010000014.1, read on the forward strand.
TTGCCCGGAGATGTTGTCCCGACGAGGCGAAAAGTTTGCTAAGCTCGATGATCCCTTCGGCTTTGGCTTGGACCGTCAGCCGGTATTGGAAGCTGATCAGAAGAGCTTCTTTCTTCCTGACGCTGCGATCATCCCTCTGTCAGAAATCGCCACCCCAGGCATTGACGAGTATGCGTTCTTTCTTGGGTTTCTTGGGTATGGTTGAGTTGGTTCGCATTCCTATGCATCCTCGTTACATGAGGCCTTCTGTCTTCTACCCCGCGCATCGCATGGTTTCCGGAATACAAGTGGCCATCAGGATCGCCGAGTTAGCCCACTTATACCATTGTCTTAGGGTAGATGCGGATACCACTGAACCGGGGGTGCATCCTGCCAACTTCCTAATGCATTACTTCACATCATGGATGGAGATGCACGTGCTCGGGGTTTTCGGCATTCACAAGAGACCTCCGTTTTATGAGAGATGCAAGTTACCTCGGATTATGCGGCTGGTGGACGCTTCCATCGTGAGTCCGTCACAGCGGGAAGCTAGGGGCTTGCTCCTTCGTCCGCACACGGTCGGAGATGGTATGTCTTTCACAGACAAAGTCTTGACCATCGGGCAGGAAACTTCAAAAGCGGTGCTGTCACTGCAAGACATTTTTAAGGACGGGGCCTCTGTGTTGAAAGCCCGGGAGATTCTCCATTTATACTCCATCAGGCCGGGCTTTCTTGTATTCAGGCAAAATGACGTGGCGCTATTCATGAGATACAACCCCCATCATTTTGCCCAGCAGCTGAGTTATAATCAGGGAGTCCCGTTGGAGGCTTTCTTGGTAGAACCCGTTGCCACCGAAAAGGGAATGCGGGGTGCGCTGCATCACTTCATGCGCTTGAATACGGGCTCTCACTTCTTTATCAGGGAACCGAGGGCCCTTAACGTACACGTGGCCTGGTATCAACATGCAACGGGTGCTGTTATCAGGGAGGAGAAGCGGCTGCTACTCGACCACAAGGGTGCACCCCTACTAGTGACCGAAACCTCCCCTTGAAGCGACAAACTATTTTCATTCTTCTGCTAAGAGGAGCTGCAGTGATTGAAGTCCCCGAGGACAGGACTGAGCTACCGGTGCCCCGTTCTCCCGTGAAGACGGTGGATGTACCACCGGTGCCCCATGCTCCCGCGGAGACGGTAAATATAGCTTCCCCCGAATCTGGCGTGGGCTCAGATATCGGGACTCGTTCCCCAAAGTGTCCACCAAGCATAAGTTTGTGCTTGCTGCGACTGGAGATCGCGCGCAGAAGAGGAAGAGGAAGTCGGTCTTCTTTTTAGATGTTTTGCTTGGCCTGGAGCCTCACCCTCCTTATAACGAGGGCCTGAGCTAATATGGGACCAACGAAGGTCTCTTTATAGCGCCGGAAGATACTGACCTTGAGGCCTCCATTGCAGCTTCTGTGCGATCCGTAAGCCACAAAGCGGAAATGGCTCTCCTCGCGCAATTAAGTGAGTATAAGTTGTAACTTCTATTATTGCATTATATTTTTATTTTTATTATCATGTCTTAACTGACATTTTTCCTTCTGTAACAGGCTTTACCACTGAAGAGGCTCTGGTGGCTTCCCTTAGGACCTTTAAGGAGAAGGAAAGGAATCGCGCTTTGTTGGGCATTGGTATGTCTCGGCTTATTGCATCTTCATTCTCCTTTCTTATGGACAGTCTGCCCCCTTCTTTATCTTATCGCAGGGACTACCTCCACTCATGTTCTTCCGAGTGTGGCACCGACTTCGCAGGGCGGTGCGGAGACGCTTGCTAGGCCGGCCATCTCAGTTCCGCCGGTATTGTTGAAGGAAGCTTCACTTAAGCAACCGATGACGGATGCCATAACGGCTCCAGAGGTAACCCTTGGCGCGGATGACGACGTCCTATTGATGGAGGCATCTAGAAGATCCACTTTGACGGCTCGAGCGGAGAGGAAGCGCAGAATGCGCGTGGCAAGGGAGCGTAGTGCTGCCTTGGCCGCTGGTGTGGGTTCGAGCACCGCTACCCTTGCCCCTACTCCTTCAGAGGAATCCACGGCTGCCTTGTCCACTGCCTATAGACGGGCACCAGTGCGGCTCAGGAAGCAGTCGGTAGACCAACTCAAGGTAATGTGACATGGGGTTCCTTTGTTAAAGTTTTAAATACCAGTTCTCATATATCTTATCTTGCAAAGCCGAGTCTTACCGAAGAAGTGGCAGCGACCACTGAACCTGGGATAACGGTAGAGAAGGTAGCCGTGATTGCCGAACCCGAGGCAGCGGTAGGCGAGATGGCTGCGATGGTCGAGCTCGAGGTAGCGGCGGGTGAGACATTCACGATCGTCAAGCCTGAGATGGCGGTAGGTGAGATGGCTACAGCCGCCGAGCCTGAGGTGACGATGGGTGAGACGGGTACTGCCGCCGAGCCCGAGGTAGTCACTCTTTCGCAAGAGTCGGGCACTGCCTCGATCGTCGCTCTTTCTGCCTGCGGCTCTTTGCCATCTCCTGGCGTCGCAAGCGTTACGACGGCTCTCGTAAAGTCAGGGGATGAGGTACGGGAGGTGAGACCATCCCGATGGAGGAGGGTGAAGCAGTCGCTATATCAAGTGACGCCCTCATCGCGGTTCCGACCGGTGACTCACCAGGTAGATCTTGGGTCGTTGCTTTTCTTTTTATTCTGCAATCCTTTTCCATCTTTCCTGACAGTATTTATCTCATTTCTAATGCAGGCGTGGCGAGTGCTGAGGTCGCGCTACCCGAGGCAACGCCATCAGTTACCGTTTTGAAGGTGACCCCTCCTCTACCTTCTCTCGTACCATCTCAGATGTTGGAAGGTACGGATTCATGACCCATCAATCTTATTTTTAGGTTGTATGACTTATGTACTGGCATTGCATTATTGCGTCCTTGCAGGAATCCTTTTTAATCACCTGTATCAGGTGCTACACCCACACTTTTCTTTCCAGTCGGAGATTAGTCCGCCTGCTGATGTCGGTAAGTATTTTTTCTAACCGACATTCTTTCTTTAACGGGCAGTCACGTTATTGCTAATTCTTCTTTGCATTGCTTGTAGCCTTACAAATTGAAGGAGGAGACGAGGGTATCGTTGCGCCACCGGAACTCCCAGCTCTGCCCTCTGTTGCAGCCGGTATAATAGACTCTATTGCTCGTGTATTTTCCTTATTTCTTGAGCCGACATCTGACTATGATTTATTTTGCAGCAATCACGTTGACTCTAGCTCCGTTCGAGTCTCGCATCATAATGCCAGCAGGCCCCTTTTCTCGACGTGCATCCTCGAAAGGCGCCGCGAATAGTCTGCGCATGTCGAGCGACTACATCGAGGAGCTTGACGTGGAACTCCCACATTCGCTGCAAATTTTGCCGCGGAGCTTAATCCTATGCTGGCGACGCTCGTGAACTTTCATAGTGAGGGCGTTGTTAAGTCTTGGGTTAATCACTGCAGGAAGATTGAGGCTTGCCTTCATGAGCTCGAGGTCGGACGTCCTGCTCCAGAAGTCCTGGATGTGAACACTCGACGGGCTGCGTGGGTCGAGGAGAGCACTCCCTACTTCCGCCATCTTGAACAGGAAATGGCCTTGAAGCGTAAGGAGTGCGAAGAAGCTTCAAGCGAATCTGCTCGATTGCATGCTCAGGTTGATGCGAATACTGCCCAGTTGAAAGTTATCTTCGAAGGCCTTCTGTGATGCATTTATGACGGGTTAACACTGAGGCAGAAGCTCGACGTCGTCGAGTGGGATGCACAAAATCGTGAAGCAGCTCAGCGGGCCATCGAGGAACAACTTTTGTCTTACTTGCAGCAGCGAGCCCAGGTCGAAATAGAGTTGGCCGCGGCAGCTGATCAAGAAGAGGGGCTGAGGGAAGTGCGCGAGCGGTTGATCGGACTATTGAAAGCGCTTCCCTTTCAATAATTCTTTTTTTATACCATTTGTAATTTTGAATAAAATTTACTCATTCTTTTATTCTTTCATATGATGTATTTTGTACCCAATTGAATTCATGAATAAAAGATACATTTTTTTCGCAATGTCTTGTGTCATCTCTCTACTTTCTTCTTTCTTTTGTTATCAGCATGTCAGCTTAGCAAGCATAGCCGGCAGATGATAGAGTGAGTATCTTGTCTTGGCTTCTTCGAGGGGTAGTGATGACTTAGAAAGCAGGTTCAGATCTGCTGCCTAAGACTTTTCAACTTTATGAGCCGTGAGGGTCTCATAAAAGCTTTTCTCCCTACGAGTCGAGAGGATCTCGTAGGTGTAATTTCTCCTTAAGAATCGTGAGGATTCCTGGGTGTGGTTTCTCTCGAGAGTCGTAAGGATCTCACAAGAGAATTTTTCCCTCTTACAAGTCGAGAGAACTCATAAGTGGTTGTTTCCCTCCTTGTCGAGATTCGAATTTGGAGAGTGTGGTCCGTGAATAGTATGCAAGAGTCTATTTTGGACCGACTTGCAGGACCCCAGTGCTTAGGAAACAGGTCCTCATCCCCATTGCTTAAGACGTTTCCCTACGAGTCGAAACGAATTGAGAAATTCTCGCAAGGACACTAATTTCCTCACGAGTCGAGACGAATCAAGAAGTTCTCGTAAGAATTTCCTAACGTCACAGTTAACTCCTGCTAATAGAAGTTCGTTAGGGCCTGTGGTACTAGGGTTTTTTACCCGTCGCACCGTCGCGTTGGCTGGTGTATTCCTCGACGCATAATCTTGCTGTTTGAGTAGCTCCGCGACTGGTGTGTCTCTGATCCCTTCGGGGGCTGGACAAGACGTCTTCAAGTAATCTTCCAGGTGATATTACCGTCGAAAGAGCAAGAATTAGGGATATTCCATGTCGCTTTTTATTTGAGGTTAGGCTCAGTTTGGGAGCCCCGATGAGTCATAACCACTCCGCGCTGGTGTGGGATGATCTCCGATAGTCTTTCAGGTTTTATATGGGTTGCCGTCAAGACCCTGAAGTTAGGAATATTGCCTTCTGTAACATTTCAAAAAAATAAAAATATTATTTTTGGGAATTTTTATAATTTAATATTATTTTAATGAATATTTTAATATTTCGGTATTATTAAATACAAATAAATGGGAAAAATTTTGAAAAAATTATGGAAAATTCTAAAATAGAGTATTTTATGGAATTATGCCATTTTTAAGTTTTTATGATTAGTTATATGCTAATTTAGTGCTAATCGCGATTAAAAATCGCTAATCGGTTTTTTAGCAAATTTGTGCAAAACATACACATATCTCTTTTCTTACACTTGTGCATAATTTTATCATGTTTCTTTTGGGGTTACTATTCTTATGAGAAGGATTTTGAAGAGAAAAAGAAAAGAAAAGAAATGGAAAAGGATTATTATATGAGGTATGGTGAGAGAGAGAGGAATAGGCTTCTTTGACCAAGGACTTAGCCATTTCCTTTGATCCCAACACTCATTTCTCTCCCTCTCCCTTAACTCCCTGCTGCTGCTGCTGCTCCTCACCTCCCTCCCCACTTCACCTCCTCAAAACACCTCTAAAACAACTCCAAAACCCCACTCTCATTTCATTAAAAGTGTGCACAAGCTCAAGATCTACACATTGGACCAAGAAAGCAAGGATTTTGGCCACTATGGGCAACTCAAGAAAATTCTTGAGTTGCCAAATGAGGTATTTTCTGGACCTTAAGCTTAGTTTATGCATTACCTTTACCCCATGTTTAGATTGAACCGATATTGTTTGATTTTGTGGACTTAAGGAAAACCTAGTTAGGGTTTGAGGGAATTTTGTGTTGTAATGTGAAATTGAGCTCAGTAGAGGTTATATAAACACCTTAGTGCTGTAATTGAAACCCAAACCTGAGACTTAAGAACCGGAATGCGGATTTAGAAACCGACATCGGAAAATTTGTGAAATCTGTGAAGGTTATATTGAATCTGCTATCACCTCGAAACTCTGAAAATTATTTTGGTTGGACAGTGGTATGTGCAGGCACCAAGGAAGCTACCACCAGAACCCTAGCCCCTACCCCCTATTCCCGGCCATAAATTTATCCATTCTGGCCGCAATTTACAGCCAGACCATGGTGGATTTGCCTCGTTTTGGTTTTGGTGCCCCTTTACCAGTAGATTAGACCCCTGGCATGTGCAAAATTGTTCAGTTTGACCTAGGATGAAATCTGGAGCCTATTTCCTTAGTTGCTGTTTTGGATTCGTGTTTCCGTATTCCGTATTTTGAATTCTGGATTTGTGTATTGCGTTTTACCTCGAATACTTGGCGTTTATACGACGATATCGAGGATTGATTGATGGTTTTGAAGGCGTACCCATAGGTTCTAACCTATAGGCCCCTTTAGTGTATCGTTTTGGTTTTCGTGTGACGTTTTAGCTTTGATTCAGTTTTAATACCCGTTTACGATACTTTGACGTGTAGGTACCCCATAAAGACTTTGGGACGACAAGCAAGCGCGTGGCGACGTCGACAGATGAAGACGCAAGGTAAGTAGATTATATCTACGGGGGGAAGTCGGGTGGACGGCGTATAGCACCCCCGCAGTCCTTAGTTGGTATACTATATATATGTATATATTATATATAATAGTTATCGTGGATTTTGTATTAGGTGTATTATGGATAGTTTAGGGTTAGAAGTAAACTAGTGTAGTTCCTAGTCGCGAACCCTAGAATAGATTTACACCCACACGCACACCCTTGCACATTCATTATACTTACACTTTGTTGATGATATTGGATGACATTGGAGATGAGTCGATGATATTGGGCATAGTGCCGCGAGATCGGTGATTTGATATGATTCGTATTTGGGATACGACATGTGATTTTTAGCGGGCCTTTGGGCGTGTGTTTTACCACAGTATTCATACTTATATAGATGGTATCGATTTGTACTAGATTTAGATCAGTACCCCAGATTATGTGATATGATGATAAGAATACCAGATAATTGACGAGCTAATTGTGACCGTATCCAGCTATTGGGATGCCGTACGATGATTTACCGTACGAGCTTTATATATTGATGATGGATCCGCACTCATGACTTGAGGATGTCATATGATATACTGTATCGTACGCGATACTACTGAGGTGGGATCACCTACTACTATATATACATATCGACTCAGATTTAGATGGTTTCCATACCCCTCCCGATTGACTTGATACTCAGATCTGTAGTTTGCATAGTAGATGTTAGACTAGACCCGAGTCATACCTATTTCAAAAATTACGAATCAGGAATATCTTAAAGACAAGTAAAGGGATTCTACGGGTATTTTCAAAGACGTATCTTTCTTAAAAACACCGTAGCCCTTATTTTACTAAAAATCCTGATTCGTCTTATTTCAAATGGCATAACTGCAAGACATATACATACTGATGTAGATTCTTCACTGTGGTGTTGATTAATTGATTTCCGCATATTCATGCTATTCACATTGCTTTGAATATGTTTATTGCTATATTACTATCATGTTGCTAGGACACCAGAACCATTATCGATGATGCGTATGTTCCACGTACACTTGCTTGCCGGCTCACACACTTCATCATCGATAATTGCCATGTCACTACACAGTAGTATTATTGTATCAGGATATGACCTTGTATGTGCATGCTATTATTCCATGTTGCATGATATGCTGTTATACTTGCATTTCATTTATATGTCACATACATTATGCTTTATGATTATGCGCATTGAGACATTTGTTGTTTCTATGATATTTCTAAATTTGGGAACTGTGGGTATTTCAAAAAGATTATGTAAATGCTTTAAAAACCTGGTTACCCTTGATATGATATTTCAGCTTCCACCATGAGTTTTATCTGTTCTGATATATATATACACCCCATGCGAGGAGGCGGAGAGGCCGTATGAGGGTACATGGTGGGGCCCGGAGGTACCCCGGGGCAAGAACGGATCTATCGCGCAGTAGGCGATGAGCCTGTCAGGGGAACCGTACAGTCCGGTGTTATTACCTTTTACTCGGCGGTTATCTTGGGGATACCGACCGGAGCTATGTGCGTATGATACGTCGAAATTCGAGGGTCTAAGCTGGGCACTCGGGTTTCGAGGGAGCGTATGATACGTACCTATCAGGGCTAGTCTTGGTGACAGTGCCTGATAGATGAGGATTTATGTGCCGATACTAGGCACAGGTTTCATGATGTTTTCCATGATTTTGATTATATCCTCATATTTGCATGCATGATGCTTATTGTCATTGGGTGACAGGTGGACAGGATCCACATATATACAGACATTGATCACATACAGACTTTGACTACATTGATCATACTTCATTTGTATATATAACAGGATATGAGGGCGTTGTTATATATATCCTTACACCAATATTAGTGGAACGGGACGCTAATATATGTGTATTGATATCCATTTTGATACTTCATCATATTTACTTCATGAAGACATACCTTATATTTATGATTGTTATTATCTGAGGCGCTGGCACGAGTACTTGGCACTACATACACGATTAGATGTTACATTGCCACCTTATCATGCTTCAGACTTACTCTTGAGGTTTATATTATATCTGATCGTATTCACCTAGGATTATGTCATGCATTCGATTTCTGCTTGTAGATATTTTCTATTCACGAGTTGGCAACTCACCCCCATTGTGCCACAGCTTCTTGCAGGTTTTGCCGTACAGGTTCCATAGCGGCATTTCTGGCACACTTCTTCCTTTGCGGGTGAATTTCATTTGGGTAGGTGGGTTCTTTGCATCAGAACCACCATTGTACATATATTATTCTTTTGTATCTAGAAATTCCATCAACCAAAAACTTATATATTGTTTCAGATTTAGACACTAGTGATGTATTATTTCGACCTTAGAGTCACGTGTAGTAGTATTACGGTTTTCATGTTATTTGAGTTCTATTTGAGTTTTTGATCCTCGCCATTCGGCGTTGTATATTATATTGCTTGCGTGGTTGTGACCGTCGATTGACGAAGAGCTAGCTCCCGCTTAGGGATGCCTTTTATCATTGCATATATCTTATTCTTGTTGTACCCCGTTCGGGGCCAGTTTTTACAAAGGAAACTCTGCCGAAATTTTCATAAAAGACTATACATTTTTAAAAAATGCATATTCAGCTTAGTTATTTAAAAACCTTGACTTCAAAACATATTTTTTTCACTTCTTTAAACTAGTTTTCTTTATTTACTCCTTAAAATGGTTTTAGATTTCTGGGCTTTTTGGCTTAATTGGATTAGATGGGGTCCTATAGATTTCATATGATTCAAGTGCCAGTCACGAGCTATTTCAGGTCGTGACACCTTCGCTTCGTTTGCTGGCATTGCGTCTGCTATATCGAGACGAATATCGCAGTTTGTCTCTAGGTTGTTGGTGAACCGTCGAGGATTGGAACTAGGAACTTTTCCATGGCTCCATTGTTGTGTCGCGTCTACATCCTATTGGGGGAAGAACACTGGGGTGACATTGTGTCTGCTGTATCAAGACGAACGTCGAGGTGGTCTTTAGGTTGTTGGTGAACCGTCGGGACCTGAAACTAGGGACTTTGCCATGGCTCTGTTTTGCGGATGTCGTATGTTCCTGCAGAGACACTGATTTCTTTGCGGGTCGACGCGAATTGAGATGCTCTCGTCAAGGACGCTGATTTGCCTGAATTGAGGTTTTTGCCAAGGACACTGATTTCCCCGGAGTTAAGACGAATCGAGAGATTCCTGCAAAGACACTGATTTCCTTGCGGGTCGACGCAAATCAAGATGCTCTCTTCAAGGATGTTTATTTCCCTGAATCGAGGTTTTGCCAAGGACACTGATTTCCCAAGGGTTGAGACGAATCGAGATATTCCTGCAAAGACGCTAATTTCTCTGCGGGTCGATGCGAATCGAGATGCTCTCGTCAAGGATGCTGATTTCCCTGAATCGAGGAGGTTGCCAAGGACACTGATTTCCCTGGTGTTGGTTGACTTGTTTCTGAGACAGAGTCATTGGATAACGTATTTCCAAGACGGGGTCATTTGCTGACGTTGCGTCTGTTGTAATGAGACGAATATTGAAGTGATCTCTAGGTTGTCTGTGAACCGTTGAGATTTGACCTCTTCTTCTGATGGAGCCCGAGGAGGGAAGGTATGGTTCCTTCTTTGTTTGTGTCCCTGGATTGTATACAGGGATTGATGTGATATCGCCTGTAGGGCATAAATTTTATTTATATATATTTTTTATTTCTTTCCGTGATGCTCTATCATTTCAGCTTTTATATTGCGAAAGTCGCGATTACCCAATCATTTCGGCTATTTTTCGTGGTGCCCAATCATTTCGGCTATTTATTTTATTTTTACTCGCTGATTTTTATTGCGAGTTGCCCAATCATTTCGGCTATTTTGCATGCATACATTTTTACTTGCTGATTTTGTTGCAAGTTGCCCCAACGTTTCGGCTATTTTGCATGCATGTGTGGCTCGTTGGCTTTCCGCTGCAAGCCTGGAATTAGACACCGATTTCGTCATCAGCACCGCTACAACTAGGATATTTCCAGGAGCGAATCATCATTTGCCTCTGTCGATGTCGAACAAAGGTGGCTTAGTGAACAGGGTTAGGATCTTGTCGACTATAGCTTTTGACTTCATGAGCCGTAAGGGTCTTATAAAGGTTTTTCTCCCTACGAGTCGTGAGGATCTCGTAAGTGCGTTTTCTCCTTAGGAATCATGAGGACTCCTAAGTGTATGGCTTCTCGTAAGTCGTAAGGATCTTACAAGAGTATTTTCTCCTTATAAGTCGAGAGGACTCACAAGGGTCGTTCACCGTGTAAACATATCCCTAGTCACGGATGGGACTTTGTTAGGGAAATGTTTATTCGTGCCCGTGGATTGTATACAATGGTCAATATTGAGCCGCTTGTAGGGCAACATTGGAGGTTGTGATGGCCGCTTAAGAACAGGTTCAGATCCCTGTAGCTTAAGACTTTCAAATCTTATGAGCAGTGAGGGTCTCATAAGAGGGTTCTCCTTACGAGTCGTGAGGATCTCGCAAGTGTGATTTCTCCTTAGGAATCGTGAGGATCCCTAAGTGTGTTGCTCCCTTGTGAGTCGTAAGGATCTCACACAGGTGGTTTCTCCTTACAAAGTCGAGAGGACCTTGCATGTGTCTTTTAACGAGATCGCGCCCTTTCAGGTTTTCACAAAACTCGCCGGTAGCCCTGCTGTTTTTACTTACGGAGCCCTTTCGGGTTTTCATCCGTGCCCTTTTGCTTATGGACATACCGTTTTCTTTTTTCTCTTTTTTTATTCTAACGAGGTTGCGCCCTTTCGGGTTTTCACAAAAATCGCCGGTAGCCCTGCTGTTTTTACTCACGGAGCCCTTTCGGGTTTTCATCCGTGTCCATTTTACTTATGGACATACCGTTTTCTTTTTTTCTTTTTTTTATTCTTTTTTTTGTATCAACTTTGGGATGCTGCAATCCACCGTAGTTTATCGACATCTCGGTCAACATCTAGTTTTAGGACATAGTGGTCCATTATTAGTTTAAGGACGTTTCGGTCTGTTGTTAGTTTAACGACGTTTCGGTCAACAGGTAGTTTTAGGACATAGTGGTCCATTGTTAGTTTAAGGATGTTTTGGTCTGTTGTTAGTTTAACGACGTTTCGGTCAACAGCTAGTTTTAGGACATAGTGGTCCATTATTAGTTTAAGGACGTTTCGGTCTGTTGTTAGTTTAACGACGTTTCAATAATTCATAGGTCGGACATGTTTGAAGATCTTTCAGCATTCTTTTAGTTTTTGCCGAAAGAACAGTTTCTCATGGAGCTTCCTCTATAAAAGAGCATGATGCCCCCGGCGTGTCCATCTTTTTCTGAGCATGTGGTTGTGGCGGGTTCACCTTCCAGTTGTCAGACAACGCGAATTTGCCCTGTTGGTATTCATCCTCAACCCATCCTTTGAAGACGTAGCAATATTCGAGTGGATGACACATTATTCTGTGGTAGGGACAATAGTTAGGATGGTTAACGTCATCCGGTTGCGACGGATGTTTTGGTTCTGGCAGAGTGATGAGTCCGTTGCGCACTGCCAGTTTGAATAGTCTCCTTGTTTTTTCCCTGGGAAATGAGTAAGGACGTCTCAACTTCTCATCGAGGGATCGAGGCTTGTTGCTTTGACGAACAGACGGTCTCGGATTACTCGGCTGTTGCTGAGTGTTGGCGACAAAGGTCGCTTTCCCGTTACCTTTTTCATTCCGAAAACCGACTTTTGAAGGGAAAAGCTTATGGCCCATCTGGTCCATTTGGGCCAGCTTGTCAATCAAGGCCTGGAAGATGGTCGGCTTGAAGAACATCATGAATTGAGAGATAGTTGACTGAGGGTCAAGGGTCCACATGAACATGCCCACGGCAGGAGCTTCTTCTATGCGTTGTTCGCATCTCGACCATAGGTTCCGCCACCGGATTGCATACTGCACCCATGTCTCTCCCGGCTTTACTCGGGCATTGATCAATGCCGTGATCGGGGTGCGTTCGCTGGCACTTGCAAACCGCTGAGTGAATAACAACTCCATTTCCGTAAACGTTTTGACGGAGTCGTCGGGAAGCTCTGAGCACCATTCGAACGCCGTCTTCGCCAAGCTGCCGACGAACTGACGAAGCAACAATTTGTTGTCACCTCCAGTATTGCCGCAGAGAGCCCTGAACTGAGCAACATGCTGATGTGGATTACCCGTACCCTTATATACGTGGAATTTAGGGATCGTGTATCCCGGCGGGTACTTTATTTGGTCATACCAACCTGGATAGGGTCATCCAGTTTTAACAACTTGGCCGGCCGCTTCATTCGCCTAGTGAGCTCGTATTTGCTGAGCAATGTAGTCATCCAAAGCGGCCTTGGAAATGGTTTTCTCCTTGGCTATTGAAAAAGCCGGAGGAGGGTTCGATGTCTCCCCTCTGTCATCTTCAATGATGATCGGAGGGTCTTCAGTTGGAGGTTCCGGCTGCAAAATCATCCCAGCCATGTCTTGGAACAAGAGAGTCATTCTTTTTATATTGGCTGCTTGCTCCGCAGCCTCTTTTTCTATCCTCTCGAGCATTCTTCGGAGGAACTCGGTGTCAGTTTCTTGTTCCCGACGCTGCTCCGATGACGTTTCCGGGCCTATTTCCGGTCCTGTAAGTGCGGCCATTTGCGTCAGCATTTCCTGAAGCTTCTGTTGCTGTTCCTGGGCTTTTGTCACGGATCGGGTGAGCGGTCGGTGACCTGTAGAAGTGCGGATTTCCTCTTTTCCGGAAGCCATATAAACAGTATGCACAATTATGCCCCCATACTTGGGGCGCTTGGGCTCAGCGTCTTTGTGGTCTTCCGTAGTCACAGGGGCTTTCTCCGACCTCTTTCTTTTCTGAGTGGTTGACGTTGAGGGGGCCGTTACAGCGGGCACCCAGGTGGTTGTCGTCATTTGTGGCTTGACAGAACGATTCTCTTCCTGCTGAACCTTCTCCTTCTTCTGTCGGCGAGAGTGATCTTGATCAATCACCGACTCCTGGACCTGTCGCCAGACTTTGTAGATTTTGGAGGATAGCCGCTGAGGGGGCCGCTCCGGCTTTATTTCCGTAACATTCTCCACAGGTAGAGGGGATCTTTTTAGTACGGCGGTAGGAGAGTTCCTGCGTACCTTGTTCAGCAATTCAAAAATGTTCCCAGTTGGAACAGCAACATTGACTTCCACCATTGGGGCTGGTAGAGTTAGCCCAGAGGGGGAGTTGCCCCCAGCCTTGCTTACTCGGCGCTAGTAGCGACGTCGAGCGTGTCGAGCCGATGGTGTTGGTTCGGTGATGGGGATGGCTTTGTCATGCCCCCTGTTCTGGTGAGGCGTTGTTGCCGGCGTCAGCCTCTTGAAGAGTGATGTTCGTTGAGTAGCAATATCCAATCTGTCAAAGACAGACTTTTGAGCAGGGAAGGGAGTCGGAGTGGGAGCCAGAACAGTCTGTCTTGTAAAGACCGACCCTTTGGCAGGAAAAGCCGCCTTGAAGACTTCGGGGGCAGGGATGGTTATCCTCTTCGGAATAACCTTTTCTGGAACTGCAGGCTTCATCATGGGCCCACATGAACTTTGGCCTAATCTGGAGAAGACTGAGGCGTTGGAGCTGGACGACCCGTCGAGGGGGGCCGCTGTAGTTGCTAGCCGATTAAAGACTGACTTCTTGGGAGCTTCTTGTGTTGGTATAGGAGCGCTGAAGCTCGTTGGCGGGAGAATGGTCCCTAAAAACAATCCATTGGTGGCCTGAGTGACCTGTTCCACGGGCATCATGAACAGGGAGGCCGCTTGGGGCTCGTAAGCTATGCTTCAAGATGAGGTGGAACGTGAGTTGCAGTTGCAGCTGGAACACTTCACGCAAGTAGACGCCATTGATGTTTCGTTTTTTGCACCAAGCAAGAAACCAAATCTTAGTACCTCGAACCCAAGGGCAACCATATCAAACCGCGATTCATTCGCGAGCACGACACATGAAGTGTGGAGTGGAAAGAGGAAAAGGTCCTACCGGGCGTGCCAGAATCTGTTCCCCGTCGAAAGACGCGGAGATGCGACCGTGCAGGTTCGTCTTGCCTGAAATTCGGGGCAGATGCTAATTGGTGCTATCCGTCCACCTCTCCGAAGATGCCAAGTTGATTTATGGCACCATGTATCGAAGGTTTAAACAGATGCGGCCGATATAGCAGACTTCCTCAGATTCCCTCTCGTTTGAGGGGTTTTTGATTGTGGGGACGCTCTTCTCTACAGGCGCAAGCCCCTGCAGTTAATTACGCTACCGCATCGTGGTAACAACTTTCTCCTTCTCCCGATGGTCACTTCGTGTCGTGTGTGTTTGTTTTGTTTTTGGTTGCCCGTGGATTGTATATGGAGACTAATTTATGTTGTCGCCCGTAGGGCATGGATTAGTCCAAATCAGTATTTTCTTAGATTTAGGTTTTGGTTTGGGTTTAAGGATACGTTAGTCTCATTTGAGACTAAGATCAACTTAAACGTTTGTTAAGGACACGTTAGTCTAATTTTAGACTAAGATCGACTCAACGTTTGTTAAGGACACGTTAGTCTAATTTTAGACTAAGATCAACTTAACATGGCCATTTAGATCCAACAAAAGAGCATTTGAACTCTATTGTTTAGTTTAGGGACATTACGGTCGATTACCAATTTAAGGATATAGTGGTCCACGTTAAGGACATCTTAGTCCGTGGGTTTAAAGGGACCCCACAGTCCGAGGTTAAGGACATTGTAGTCCATGAGTTTAAGGACCCCACATTCCGTAGTTTAAAAACATCGTAGTCTATAAAGTTTAAGGACATCATAGTCCATGAGTTTAAGGACCCCACAGTCTGTGAAATGTATGGTTATCGGGACCCGTCACCTCTCTGAAGACGTTGAAGGATTACAACGACAGATATCATAGGAGTAAAGAGATGTACCCTTGAACCGGTGTGAGTCGGTTGAAAGATCTATAGTCCAGTTTGGGACTGAGATCTGTTAAATATTCGTGAGCAGATGGGCTCAGTTCAATATAAGTTGAGGACTTATGGACAATATTGGGCTAAGTCCATTAAGATTAAAATGTTTAACATTTTATTGTTCTGGATTGTTGAGCCTTTATTTGGGCTTGGCCCTTTTAATAATGTTGAGCATTAGATCCTGACATTTTTTTGTCTTGTATTGAATGCATAGTATTCATCAGAACAATTTGTGTTCTGACAGCGCACCACGTGGCGCGCCAGGCGCGCCAGGCGCTTTGCGCCAATTAGAAAGCGCATTGCGCTTCTGCCAAGTAGCGCACACGAAAAGGACACGTGTTGCGCTTGGCGCTAAACGCCAGATGATGGGCGCATTGCGCTTGTTTATGAGCGCATTGCGCTTTCAATTTATGAGCGCATTTCGCTAGTTTAGTGGCGCACAAGTGAGTGACACGTGGCGCACTTGGCGCTGAGCGCCAACCCATGAGAGCAGTGCGCTGTTTCAGAAGCGCAAAGCGCAACTTGCATACGTGGTTGACACGTGGCGCATTTTGGCGCTGAGCACCGATCTAAGGAGCGCAGAAGCGCAGTTCAAGAGTGCAAGGCACTTTTCAATAGCGCAAAGCGCATTTGATCAAATTTATGATCTGTGAACAAATTTATGTTCTTTTTAAAAGAGGTTTTGCCTCAAGATTCAAGAACAACAGTTCTTATTTTTTAAAGGGCTTTGCCTTTGTAGATCAATGATCTGTGAATGAAGTAAATACTTCTTCTGTTTTGATGATGAGATCTTTTGATCTCTTTTTATAAAAGACCTTGGTTTTTATAGATTTATGATCTTTTAAGAAGATAATTCTTCTGTTTTAATGAGATGATTTCATCCCTTTGTTCAAGAATCATTCTTTTTACCTTGAAAAAATGATCTTCTTTCAAGAGCTTGCTCTCTTTCTTTTGAGTTTTCTCAAAGTTTGTAAAGGGGTTTCTCTTTCTCAGACTTGAAGTCTTGGGGCCTTTATATAAGGCGAATTGATTTGTTAAATTAGTTAAAGAGATCTTTTTCTGATTGATTTGGGGTGTTTTCCCACCGTTGGATCTTTGATCCTAGGGCTTCTGTTTTACAGAAGGCAATCTTCTTGTTTTTAACAAGATTGGAAAGATCTTTCCATAACAGAATTTAAATTCTGATTAATTAATGATTTATCATTATTATTAGATCTTTTGATCTAACGGTGGGGAATTTTATATTTCCAGCGCTGGCGGACCCGTGCTTTGCACGTGATGCGCTGCTCAGAGCGCAGCGCACTTTGCGCTAGCGCACCTACGTTTGACACGTGGTGTGCAGCGCAGAGCGCAGCCATGTTTGACAGGTGGCGCGCAGCGCGCCTAGCGCTGGATCTGAAGCGTTGCTTCAATTTTTGAATTTTGAATTTCAAAACAGAGCTTTGCTCTGATTGGGGGAAATATGCATGATGATGCATCTTCTTCGGGTGTGAACGTTATGCAGAACTGTTTCTCAGTATACTCTACGTACTGGGTATGAGATACCGAATCAGAATCCCGTTAATGTAATTTGTTACATGGGCTACAGATAGGTAGAGAACTGAGAATGGGTGATAAAGTTTCAAGAGTTGGAAATGGTGCAATTGTTGCAGCCAAGATGTTGGTAGTTATCACCCTGTATTACCAAATACATTGATTCTGAACGAATGTTATTAGATACCGAACTTGATATGCAATATTATATCAGTCTCTTTATTTAGTAAAGAAAGATATAATTTTGTAATGTTGGATAATATTTTGAATATTTCATATATCAAGAGTTGATCGGTTCAGGCAAGTTATCTAAAAGCATATATGTTCTTAATCAAACCACGGTTTTAATTTACAGAACACACATAAGAGGAAGAGTTCAGAAATGAATAAATCCTTCTTGAGGCATTGTAGACTAGCTCATATCAATGCGACCCGACTAGCTAAGTTACATTAAGATGCATATTTAAAACAGTTTGAATCTACATCTTGTGAAACTTTCCAGTCACGTCACAAAGACAAAATGACCATAGCTCAGTTTACTGGGAACAGAGAAAGAGTTAGTGAACTCTTAGGACTGATACATGATGATGTATGTGGTTCCCTGTCTAACATGCCAGGATTAGTTCTTTGTACTTCATTACATTCACTGATGATCTCTCAAGATTCGCACATGTGTTCCTGTTGAAACAAAAGTCTGAGGATTTTGAGAAATTCAATGAATATAATTCAGAAGTGGAGAACCAAAACGGGTATAAGTATTATGTCCTTTGATGTGATCAGGGGGAGAATAATTAAGCATGGAATTCCTGGACTATTCTAAAGGAGAATGAGATTCTCTCTCAGTATTACTCCTCCAAATACACCACAGCACAACGGTGTATCGGGGCAGAGCAATCGTACCCTATTTGATATGGTGCGCTCTATGATGAGTACTACTGAGTTGCCTATTTCCTTTTGGGAGTTATGCACTTGAGAAGCTGCATACATTTTGAATTGTGTTCTAACCCAATCAGGTGCCTACCACTCCATATGTGATATGGTATGGGAAGAGCCCATCTCTTAAGTAAGTTAAGATTTGGGGTTGTTCGGCCTATGTCTAAAAGCAAAATTCGGACAAGCTCGAGGCAAGGTCATGTTTCCCCCAATCAGAGCAAAGCTCTGCTTTGAAATTCAAATGTTAAAACAGGTGAAGCAATGCTTCAGATTCCTTGCGCTGAGCGCCACGTGTCAAAAAACAGACACGCCAGCGCAAGGGGCGCTGCGCCTAAGGCAGCGCACCCCAATCAGAGCAAGGCTCTGTTTTAAAATTCAAATTTTAAAAATAAAGGAAGCAACGCTTCAATTGTGCTGCGCTCTGCGCTGCGCGACACGTGTCAGCGCAGGTGCGCTAGCGCAGTTGCGCTGCGCTCTACACTGCACGACACGTGTCAAGCGTAGGTGCATTTGCGCCAACTGTGGCAGCACTAAAACTTAAATAATAAATTATTTAATTAATCAGAATTAAAATTCTAGAAATATCTTTTTAATCTTATTAAAATAAGAAGATTATCTTCTGTAAAACAGAGGCCTTAGGATCAAAGATCCAACGGTGGGGAAATATCCCCAGATCAATCAGAGAAAGATCTCTGTAACAAACTCAACAGACCAATTGACCCTATATAAAAGCCCCTAGACTCCAAGTCTCATAGACAGAAAAAAGAGAAAAAAGAGAGAACTCTGAAAGAATTTAGAAGATCATCTTCTTGAAGGTAAAGAATTTAATTCTTGAAGAACAGAGATGTAAACATCTCACAAAAAGAAGAATTTCTTCTAAAAAAATCAAAGATCTAAGAACAAGATCAAGATCTTCAATTAAAAGAAAAAAGATAAAAAAAAATCCAATCACAAAAATTAAAGAAGTAATTTACTTTATTTTTAGATCTTTTGATCTATATAAAGGCACTGCCTTTTGATGAACCATTGGTTCTTGAATTTTGAGGTAGAACCTCTTCAGAACAAGAAAAAACTTGTTTCTTTGATTTAAATTGGATCAAGATGCGCTCTGCGCTATTGAACAGTGCCTCGCACTCTTAATTTGCGTTGTTGCGCTCATTGGACTGGTGCAAGTCACCAGAAAGCGCCACGTGTCAATCTGCGCCTTGCGCTCCTAAAAACAGAGCACTGCGCTCTTGGATTGGCGCACTGCACCAGAGCGCACCATGTGTCAGCAGCGCACTGGCGCAGCGCATTGCGCTAACAAACTTGCGCCCAGCAGAGCGTGACACGTGTCACCTCCACATGCGCTGGCGCCTTGCGCTCTTTAATTGGCGCAGAGCGCCTGACAGGCCACGCGGTGTACTGTCAGATCATTAAATGCTCTGCATTATTAAAAAGGAGAAGAGCCCAATTAAAAGGTCTAACAGACCAAGACAAATGCTATGCATTATTAAAAAAAGGGCAGAGCCCAATTAAAAGGCCTAACAGGCCTAATCTAAATGTTGTGCATTTAATTAAAAAGCCCAATACTATGCATTGTTTAAAAAGGGAAGAGCCTAAGCAAAAGCCTAACAGGCCTAATATAAATAAAATGTTAGACATTTTTCTAACTGGAGTTAACCCAATTCTGGCCATAAGTCTTCAAATTAAATTGAACCGAGCACAACTGCTCTCCCAAATCAATTTACACCCGGTTCAAGGGTACATCTCTGAACTCCTCTGATATGTGTCGTTGTAATCCTTCAACGTCGTCAGAGAGGTGACGGGTCCCGACAACCATACATTGCTACGGACTGTGGGGTCCTTAAACTCATGGACCGAAATGTCCTTAAACTAATATTCGTCGACAAAATGGGAATGTTGGACCGAAATGTCCTTAAACTAATAGTCGTCCCCAAAATGGGAATGTTGGACCACCATGTCCCTAAACTGGCAATCGACCGAAATGTCCCTAAACTAAACAACAGAGCCCAAATGCTCTCTTGTCGGATCTAAACGATCCCGTTAAGTCGATCTTAGTCTGAAATGAGGATAACGTATCCTTAACGAACGTTTAAGTTGATCTTAGCCTCAAATATGGCTAACGTATTCTTAAACTAAAACCCCAAACCCAAATTTAAGAAAATACGGATTTGGACTAATCCACGTCCTACGGGCGACAACACAAATTAGTCTCCGTATACAATCCACGGGCAACCACAAACAAAACAAACACCCACGACACGAAGTGACCATCTGGAGAAGGAGAAAGTTGTTACCGCGATGCGGTAGCGTAATTAACTGCAGGGGCTTGCGCCTGCAGGGAAGAGCATCCCCACAATCAAAAACCCCTCAAGCGAGGGGGAATCTGACAAAGTTTGCTACATCGGTCGCATCCGTTTAAACCTTCGATACATGGTGCCATAAATCAATTTGGCATTTTCGGAGAGGTGGACGGATAGCTCCAATTAGCATCTGCCCCGAATCTCAGGCAAGACGTCTCTGTCGCGCCGTCTTTCAGAGGGGAACAGATTCTAGCATGCCCTGTGGGACCTTTTCCTCTTTCCACTCCACACTTCGTGTGTCGTATTCGCGAACGAATCGCGGTTTGTTAATGGTTGCCCTTCGGTTTCAAGTTACTAAGATTTGGTCTTTTACTTGGCGCAGAAAGCAAACAGCAATGGCGTTCAACTGCTCAAGGTGTTCCACATGCAACTGCAACTGACGCTCCGCCTCGTCTGGGGGCATAAGCTACGGGCCCCAAGCGACCTCTTTGTTCACGATGCCCGTGGAGCAGATTACTCAAGCCACCACAGGACTGTTTTTTGGGACCATGCTCCCGCCAGCGAGCTTCACCATCCCTGTATCCGTATCGGAAGCTTCAAGGAAGTCGGTCTTCGATTGGCTTGCTACTACTACGGCCCCTCTCAACGGGTCGTCCAATTCCAACTCCTCGGTCTTCACCAGGCTGAACTCGAACTCCAAAGGGACTACCAAGAAGCTCATAATACCTGAAGTGGCCATCCCAAAGAAGATGGCCATCCCTGCTCCTGAAGTCATCAAGGCGGCTTCTCCTGCCAGAGGGTCGGTCTTTGCGAAACTGGCTGCTCCCGTTCCTGCTCCCGCTCAGAGATCTGTTTTTGACCGGTTGGACACGGCTTCTCAACGGACGTCAGTCTTCAAGAGGCTGACACCCGCAACAGCCCCCCACCTAAACGAGGGGCAAGACAAAGCTGTCGCTGAACCAATCCCAATAACTCGTCACGTCCGACGTCGCCACTGGCGCCGGATAAGGAAGGCTGGGGGCAACTCCCCCTCTGGGCTAACTCCACCAGCTCCAACGGTGGAAATTAATGCTGCTGTTCCAACCGGGAACAGCTTTGAGCTGCTAAACAGGATACGCAGAAATTCGCCTACTGCCGTACTAAAAAGATCTCCGCCACCGGTAGAGACCGTCGTAGAAACAAACCCGGAGCAGTCTCCTCAACGGCTGTCTTCTAAAGTCTACAAGGTTTGGCGACGAGTCCGAGAATCGGTGATTGATCCAAATTTCTCCCATCAGCATAAGAAGTCAAAAGTCCGACAGGCCACCTGGGTGCCCACAACATAAGACGTCCAAAGTCTACAAGGTTTTGCGCTTCAGCGCTTGACGCTTGAGCGCAAGCGCTCCACGTGTCGGCACGGGGGCGACTTGCACTGGCATGGGGGCGACTTGCGCTCGAGCGCAAGCGCGCCACATGTCTGCACCGTGGCGACTTGCGCTCGAGCGCTTACGCTGGAGCGCAAGCATGCCACGTGTCGGCACGCGGGCGCTCTGCGCTTGAGCGCCGGAGAGGAAAAGAGGCTTTTAGCCTAAAAAAATTTCTTGGAAGAGAAATCAGGGAAGAGTTGGACTCCTGAGTGTGTTATTTTTTTTTTGGGTTTAGTGAAAAAGGTTCTTCTTCTTCCTCCTCTGTTAGCTGGATCTTGAAGATCAAGAGATATGGGATTTTTAAAAATCTCTTCTTTTTGAGATCTAATGGAAGATCCGAGTTCCCCTTCATGGGTTTTGTGGTGAAAAACTAATTTGTTTTATAAAAAGAAGAGTAAAACTCTTGATTTAATTCAAGAGAAAGAAGAAGGTTTTGGAACCTTGAAAAAGGAGAAAAGATCTCAGATCTGAAAATTTTTAGAGAGAGAAAAAAGTTGTTGAGATATTTCATTATTTTTGCTTTTATAGGCTGTACACTTTACACATAGCCCCTTGGGCTTCACAAAATGGCATTTTGCCCATCCCATGGCTCATGTACCATTTCTTTTTGCACATAAGCCGTGGGCTTTACAAAATTTTGGCTTTATGCCTATTTTTCTTACATTTATCCATAAAATAAAATAAAAAAAATACAACAAAATTGTTCATTACAAAATTTTTATCTTGGCGTGAGGGGAGGCCGGCCGCTTCATGTTCGGGCTCGACCCGGGCATGGTCCCACTGGATCTGGGCTTGGGCCCACTTGGCTTGGGGTTGATTTGTATTTTGACTTGGTCAACCGGGGTGTAAATTTTTACCCCAACAGTGCTATTATGAAGCGCTTCTTCATTTCAAATTTCAAAATTTGAACAGAGCTTTGCTCTGATTGGGGGTAACAAATGCCCCCACCGTTGCGCTCATGTGGCCTACAAATGAGTGCACCAGTGGCAGCATGTCCACCATTGGATCAATCTTAGAAGTTGAAACGGCTCTCAGTACCTATAAATAGGGCATTTGGCTCTTGAGATGACACATGTTCATCTCCTTTCTTGTTTTTTTTTCTGAGACTTAATTCTCTTTAAGAGCCAAGCTCTCTGTTTTAAGAACTCTCTTAGAGTCAGAGCTCTGTCAAAAATCTAGGTAAGGATCAAATGTTTGAAGAGATTATTTTATAATATAGGGTTTTACCTATTAACTGAGCTTTGCTCTTTTTCAGATCATAGATATAAAGAAACTTTTAGGGTTTTCTTAATAGAGCTTTGCTCTCTTGAAATCATAGATCTAAAGAGATCTTTCTTAGGGTTTCTTAACCCATTAGAGAAGAACTCTTAGAGTTCATCTTGTAAATCGTAAAGATCTCAGAGTTTTTAACTCAGTAAAGCTTTGCTTTTAGGGTTTTTGGATGGATTATTCCATCTTCTTCACAGAGCATTGCTCTTTAGAATTTTTGGGGGGAATTTTATTCCCTTCATCATTAATTATGACAGATGTCATATCTGTTGTAGAGCGCTGCTCTCAAGGGAGTTCAACTCCTTGACCCGAGGAGTCTCTCATTAAATTAAAATCCTTTTAGGATCCCTCCTTAATTTCATAAATTTGAATTTGTTGGGTGTCTTAATCAGCACTTGTTTTTTTATGCGGATATCAAGAGTTGTTTAAATCCCCATGTCTGCTTCAATAAGCATTTTCTTGATCAGTCTGTCCACTAAACTCTCACTGATTTTCATTTTTTGGCGCTATGGCCACTCATTTGTACTGTCTTGACGAAATCATCTCTTATGAGGACATTCGCGCACAAGACCGTTGTCAAAACCAGGAGTTTACAAATGCCCAATGTGCTGAAATTATGAATCATTTCAATGCACACAACGGTTGGCTGCTTTCTCGTTACTCTGCTCTCTTGAAGATTATAGTGAGAGCAATTTGGGGAGCACTTCCTGGATTTTATGAAGCCATGCCGCTTAATGCACTAGATGACGCTGAAGATAAGGTGCACTCAGTGTACCTGACGGGCCTAATCTCGAAGAAGCGGCGAGATAATCTCATTGATATTTTGCATCAAACTTTCCAACAGATGACGATAATCACTGCTTATCAGAGGGTGGAGGACATCAGCGAAGATCCTGATGCTTGTGATCGTGAGAGAATGCACACGAGAATGGTCAGAGAGGCCAGAAACATTTTAGACGGCCTCGCTTTCGAATTTCTTGATCCGTGTCCCGGATTCAATGTTTTGTCATTGTAAACATTTTAATGATGCTTTTGATTACTGTTTTCATCAATGTAAGAACTTGCTGAGGTATGAATAGCAAATTTTTCCTTTCCATGCATTTATTTTATTTTTTTTGCACATACATGAGTGGGTACGCTTCGGACGCTCAATTGGATGTAAATTAAATGTTCTCCTTATTGCCTTGCGTAATATGTGATTGACGTCCGTGGGTTATGCCTTTTTGATTTGACTTGACGCAAAACAGTTTACGTACTCTTGAGCAGCACCTCAATTTCGATGGCATGTAATTTTGGCAAGTGTGGCCTGTAGATCATAAGTAACAGTTCGTCTTGAACTCTTTGTAGGGTAGTGATGGCTTAAAAAACAGGTTCAGATCTGCCGCCTAAGACTTTTCAATTTTATGACCCATGAGGGTCTCATAACGAATTTTCTTCCTACGAGTCGTGAGGATCTCGTAGGTGTATTTTCTCTTTAGGAGTCGTGAGGACTCCTAAGTGTGCTTTCTCTTGAGAGTCACAAGAATCTCACAAGAGAATTTTCTACCTTACAAGTCGAGAGGACTTGTAAGTGATCAATGAGTTGGCCTTTTTCCGAGTCGAAGCACTGCTCTGACGAGGAGGTCACTTGGTTGACGTATTTCCGCGACGGGGTCATTGGATGATGTATTTCCGCGACGGGGTCATTTGCTGACGTATTTCCGCGACGGGGTCATTGGCTGACGTGTTTCCGCGACGGGGTCATTGGCTGACGTGTTTCCGCGACGGGGTCATTTGCTGATTTATTTCCGAGACAGAGTCATTGGATGATGTATTTCCGTGACGAGGTCATTGGATGACGTATTTCCGTGACGGATTCATTGGCTGACGTGTTTCCGCGACGGGGTCATTAGCTGACGTGTTTCCGCAACGGTGTCATTTGCTGACGTGTTTCCGAGACAGGGTCATTGGATGACGTATTTCCGCGACAGGGTCATTGGATGATGTATTTCCGCCATAGGGTCATGTGCAGACGTATTTCCGCGACGGGGTTATGTGCTGACGTATTTCCACAATGGGGTCATTGGATGACGTATTTCCGCGACGGGGTCATTTGTTGACGTATTTCCGTGACGAGGTCATTTGCTGACGTGTTTCCGCGACGGGGTCATTTGCTGAAATATTTCCGCGACGGGGTCATTTGCTGACGTATTTCCGTGACGGGGTCATGTGCTGACGTATTTCTGCTACGGGGTCATTGGATGATGTATTTCTGCGACGAGGTCATGTGCTGACGTATTTCCGCGATGAGGTCGTGTGCTGACGTATTTCCGTGATGGGGTCATTGGATGACGTATTTCCGCGACGGGGTCATTTGATGACGTATTTCCACGACGGGGTCATTGGATGACGTATTTCCGCAACGGGGTCATATGCTGACGCATTTCCGCTACGGGGTCATTTGATGACGTATTTCTGCGATGGGGTCATTGGACGTATTTCCGCGACGGGGTCATGTGCTGACGTATTTCCGCGACGGGGTCATTGGATGACGTATTTCCGCGACGGGGTCATGTGCTGACGTATTTCCGCGACGGGGTCATTGGATGACGTATTTCCGCGACGGGGTCATATGCTAACGTATTTCTGCTACGGGGTCATTTGATGACGTATTTCCGAGACGGGGTCGGGTTGACTTGCTCTACTTTCTGCGGTATCGAGACTGACTCTAGGTTGTCTGTGAACCCTAGAGTTTTAGAACTGGGGACTTTGTCGTGGCTCCGATTGGTGGTGTCGCATCCGTTCCTTGCTGGCAGGAGGAGGAACGCCGTTGTTGATCTTCTGGGATGCATATGTTGCTGTTGAGATCTAACTTTTCCTTTTGACAAGATCTGGTGGGGACATGTGGTTCCCTTTTCATTTATGCCCATGGATTGTATACAGGGGTCAGTATGGGCTCGCCTGTAGGGCAAAAAGTTTCATTTCATTTTTTTATTTCTTTCCGCGATGCTCTATCATTTCAGCTTTTTATATCGTGAAAGTCGCGATTGCCCAATCATTTCGGCTATTTTTCGCGGTGCCCAATCATTTCGGCTATTTTTTTATTTTTACTCGCTGCTTTTTATTGTGAGTTGCCCAATTATTTCGGCTATTTTTGTATGCATATCTTTTACTTGCTAATTTTGTTGCAAATTGCCCCATCATTTCGGCTATTTCATATGCATTTCTTTTACTTGCTGATTTTGTTGCAAGTATGGAACTTGGAACCTAATGCTAATCTTAGCATCAGTATTGCTGCGACTGGAATATTGCCAGGAGCGAATCATCATTTGCCGTGAAAGGACTTGTAATTTGATTCCGATTCGGGCATCAGCATCGCTACCACTGGGACATTGCCAGTAGCGAATCATCATCTGCCTTTGTCGGTTCGAACAAGGGTGGCTTAGAAAACAGGGTTAAGCTCCTATCGACTAAGGTTTTTGACTTCATGAGCCGTAAGGGTCTCATAAAGTTGTTTCTCCTTACGAGTCGTGAGGATCTCGTAGGTGTATTCTCTCTTTAGGAATCATGAGGATTCCTAAGTGTATGTTTTCTTGTAAGTCGTAAGGATCTTGCAAGAGCATTTTCTCCTTATAAATCGAGAGGACTTACAAGGGTCGTTCACCAAGCGGGGAAATTTCATGCTATTGGTGGGAACTTGGTGGGGGATACGTTTATTTGTGCCCGTGGATTGTATACAAAAGTCAATAATGAACCGCTTGTATGGCAATCAGTGGAGTGTGATGGCTTAAGAACAGGTTCAGATCCATGTCGTTTAAGGCTTTTGCATTTTATGAGCCGTGAGGGTCTCATAAAAGGGTTCTCCTTACGAGTCGTGAGGATCTTGTAAGTGTAATTTCTCCTTAGGAATCGTGGGGATCCCTATGTATGTTGCTCCTTTGTGAGTCGTAAGGATCTCACGCAAGTAGTTTTCTCCTTACAAGGTCGAGAGAATTTTGCAAGTGTCTTTTAACGAGATTGCGCCCTTTCGGGTTTTCACAAACTCGCCGGTAACCCTGCTATTTTTACTCACGGAGCCCTTTCGGGTTTTCATCCATGCCCATTTTGCTTATGGACGTACTGTTTTTTTGTGTCAGCTTTAGGATACTGCGGTTCGTAGCAGTTTACAGACATTTCGGTCAGTCGTTAGTTTTAGGACATTTCGGTCCATTGCTAGTTTAAGGACATTACGGTCCGTTATTAGTTTAGGGACATTTCGGTCCTTTGTTAGTTTAAGGACATTACGGTCCGTTGTTAGTTTAAGGACATTACGGTCCGTTGTTAGTTTAAGGACATTACGGTCCGTCGCATGTTTTTGAGGCAAGGTTTCGTCGGATACTACTTATAGAGTTTGGGTTTGGGAAGATAGCGAACGGACATAGGTGTCGTCGTCTATCGTTGACCTTGGCCGTGACTCATCAGGCATAGTATTTTTTGAAGAACCGGTCGTTTATTGGCCTGAAGGGCCTTTCGCCATGCATATTCATGAGCAAGTAAGCCCCACTTTGGTAAACCTTGTCTATGATATACGGGCCCTCATAGTTTGGCTCGAATTTCCCCTGTTTGGCACGATTAGGGATCATAGGTCTTTTTACGACTAGCACGAGTTCGCCTTGGCGGAATGTTCTCGGCCTAGTCAAACTTTCGTACGAGCGCGACATCCTTGCTTTGTAAGCCTCCAGGTTTTGCTGCGCCATGAGCCGGGTTTCGTCAAGAGCGTCGAGCTCCTCCAGGCGAAGATGAGCATTCTCTTCGTCCGTTAGCTCATAATGTATTGCCACTCGTAGAGAGGGTAGCTCTATCTCCAAAGGGAGTACTGCTTCAGCGCCGAATACCAATGCATACGGCGTTGTATTTATGGCCGTTTTGAACGTAGTTCGATACGCCTAGAGAGCTTCATGCTATCTCTCGTGCCAGTCCTTTTTGTTTTTGGACACCGTCTTCTTTATGATCTTCGTCAAGGTCTTGTTGAAAGCCTCAGCTAGACCATTAGCTTAGGGATTATAGACCGAAGAGTATCTCCAGTCTATATTATACTGCTATGCGAAGCGGCTGATTTTGTGACTTCTGTAGGCCGGCCCGTTATCGAAGATAATCCGTCGCAGAGTGCCGAACCGATAAATGACGTATGTCTTGAAGAAATGGAGGATATTCTCTGTCTTCACTTCTCTTAGTCGTACTGCTTCTGCCCACTTGGAGAAATAATCGGTTGCGCCAATATGAACCGATGTCCTCTAGATGATGCTGGTTAGATGGGCCCAATTTTGTCGGTTCCCCACATTTCGAACGGCCAGCTCGCTACTGTTGGGTGTAGCGGGTTTGGATGCCGGTGGATGAAGTCTCTATGAATTTGGAACGAGTGGTACGGCTTTGCATATTCGAGACAGTCCTGAATCATCGTGGGCCAATAGTAGCCCATCCTTTTGATCTTCAGCTTTATCTTTGGCCCGGCTTGATGAAAACCGCAGAGTCCGTCATGAGTTTCTTGGACGACTTTCCTTGCTTTTCTGGTCCCAGGCATCTTAGCTACAGAGAGTCGAACGATCTCTTATATAGAGTATCATTGACGAAGGCGAAGGACAGAGCTCGTTTCATAAGCTGGTGCTTTGAGGACGCATCTTCAGGTGTTCGACAGGATTTGAAGTAGTCTATAAAGAATTCTCTCCAATTCTTAACCTTTTCCTGGTCTTTTATTTGTAGGGTCGTTTGCTTGGTCTCTCCCTTTTCTTTGGACGACTCCGGAGATATTTCTGCCGGTGCAAGAACCCGATGGCTTTGCACAACGATCCTTACGTCATCGAGATTTTCATCAGCCAATTCTTTAGCGAGCTTGGCCAGTGCATCAGCTTTGCTATTTTCCGTGCATGGTATGCTCTCCAACATGTAGGAGGGGATTTGGGTCAGCAGTTGCTGCACTCTCTTACCATACTTTACCAACTCAGGTTTGCACGTTTGATACTCGTCGTTTACTTGACTAACGACTAACTGGGAGTCTCCGTATATGAGGAGGTTTTCGATTCCCATGTCGACGGTGATTTCTAGACCTGCTATTAAAGCTTCATATTCGGTTTCATTGTTTGTCCTTGGCTCTGTTAAGGAAAAGTCAAAGCGCATTATCCTTCTTTGTGGAGTCACGAAGATAAGGCCTACCCCAGATTTGATTATAAGGGAGCTGTGCTTTCGCTTCTTCATGGAAGAGACCCCATCAAAGTAGAGTTCCCATCGGGTATCACTTTCTCCTCACTCCCCGTCGATCATGTCAAACACGTGCTTGTCTGCCAATTCGCAATTTAAGGGTGAATCGGCAGGTATTGGATGCTCAGCGAGAAAGTCGGTGATGGCTTGGCCTTTCATCGCTTTGAGGGGTCGATAGATTATCGAGAACTCCATTAAGAGGATGGCCCATTTAGAGAGCCGTCCTGTTAGTATAGCTCTTGACATCAAATATTCGAGAGGATCCACTTTTGATATAAGATGGACCTCATGCACCAAAGCATAATGCCGGAGCTTCATTATCGCGAAGATTAATGCCAGGCAATATTTTTTAATAGGGGAGTGGTTGTTTTCTACCCCCAGGAGAACTCGTCTCAAATAGTAGAGGGCTCTCTCTCTTTCTTGGTCATTTTCCTGTGCCTATAATGCGCCTAAAAAACCTTCAAGAGCTGTTGTGTATAGGATGAAGGGCTTTCCCTTGACCGGAGCGGTCAGTACTGGTGGATTCTGTAGGTATTGCTTGATTTCGTCCAGTGCGCTTTGACATTTGCGATCCCAGACGAAAGGAGTCCCCTTCTTCATTAGATGACTATAGGGGAGGCATTTACCGGAGAGATTAGCTATGAACCGCCGGATATATGTGAGCTTTCCTTGGAGAGACCGCAGTTGCTTGAGAGTTCTTGGCGGAATCATTTACATGATCGCCTTGATCTTTGACGGGTCTATTTCGATGCCTCGATGTCGTATGATGAACCCTAAAAATTTTCCCGAGGAAACTCCGAACGCGCATTTGAGAAGGTCCATCTTCAGGTTGTATTTCTGAAGACGTTGGAATACTACCTTCAGATGTTCCCAATGCTTCTCGTGTGATTTTCTTTTTACCATGAGATCGTCGATATAGCATTCGACGATTTCATGTATGAGGTCATAGAAGATCTTCGTCATGGCCCTCTGATAGGTAGCGCCGGCATTCTTCAAGCCGAAAGGCATCACTTTATAGCAGAATATGCCCAGAGGAGTCCGGAAAGCGGTATGCTTCTGGTCTTCGGGATGCATCTTTATTTGATTGTACCCCGAAGAGCCGTCCATGAAGGAGAAGACTTCGTGAGTGGATGTGTTGTCTATCATCAGCTTGGTAACCGGTACGGGATAGTCATCTTTCGGGCAAGCTTTGTTGAGGTCCCGAAAATCTACGCAGATGCGCATTGTCCCATTCTTCTTCATCACTCGGATGATATTGGCGATCCAGTCAGGGTACTGAACTTCTTGGATGAAGCCGGAGTCGATTAGCTTCTTAACTTTAGCGTTGATGCTTATTTCAAGTTCGAGCCGCATTCTTCTTGGTGCTTGCTTAACTGGCTTGACGTCCGGGGATATCGCCAATTTATGCACAGCTATCTCTGGATCTAGCCTCGGCATCTCGGTATAGTTCCATGCGAAGCAGTCTTTATACTGCATAAGCACGTCTCTTAGCGTAGCTACCTGTTCTTCGGATAGCAGCTCACTGACGAACGTAGGTCTCGGGTCGTTTGCTGTCCCCAAGTCGATTTTCCTTAGGTTGTCCGCAATAGTATGTATTCTATCCTCCAATTCTTTTGGCGCCGGTGGAAATTCCGAGATCAATTCCTCTTCACCCTTGTTTTCGAAGCACCAGGATAGGTCATCCATGTTCTCGGGCACTCCTTCTTCTGACAGCGTTATCACGTGATAGGTACAAGATCGTTTCCAAGACTGATGTTGATTTGGTTCTACTATCACCATATACATTACATTTGGTATATGCTTTTGCGGTGGGGCTACCCTCTTACTGTTGGATAGAGCGAAACTGCCGAGTTGATATTGTTCTTCAACTCAGTTTTTGAAGGTGAAGCAGTCTTCAAGAGGATGTCCTATCGCTCGGTGATAGGAGCAATAATCCGGATGAAAGGCCTCGTTTGCTTGTTCGGGGTGTTTGGACTCCGAGAGTGTCATCATCTGATGTTTCATGATAAGATCGAATATCTTCCTTATCTTGTCTTGGGGAAAAGAATATGCTCGACCCATTTTCTTTATAAGAGACAAATCTAGGCTAATCAATTCTCGATCGCGTGGCTTCTTAGACCCGCTTTACCGCTGTCGGACATTTTTTCCATTCTTTAGTTTGTTTTTGCCTCCGTGTCGGGTCTTTTGTATGACGGGCTGGCGACGAAGGGTATCGTCATTCTCCGTAGCCTGCTGAAAGAGGCGCTGCGTCCTGTCTTTCTCATAAATGGCCATTTCGCGACTATGGTCATCCCGAACCTTTTGACCCGCTTCCTTTATTAGCTTGTCCATCTGTTCATCGAACGACAGACTTGGCACTTTAATAGCGGGACCTTGTTTTGGTTCAGGGTTAGCGTCTTCTAACAGAGCATCTCCTTCTTCATCAAAGTCATGTACAACGTAGGAGCCACGGAATCGTTCCCGTTTCTTGGATTGAACTTATCCAAGCCCGATCGTTTCTATTCTCCCGTTGGGCAATTTTCGCTGAGTTCCAGGGACGTTCCAGATCATATTGTAGAACTGAGCTCGTCGAGCCGTCTATTTGAAGGGTACGCCTTGGCGCCTCAACAACATTTTCAATCCTTCCATGTAGTATCTGGGCAGACGGATGGGCGGGAGCCTGTCAAGCGTGGAATCGGCACCATGCCAGATTTCTTTCTCCACTTTGGTTTCCGCGGATCGATAAAAGAGGATCGCATTTTCATCTTTTCTCCTGGGAGGGACGTAGAACGTCTGCAGTTCTTGCACACCATAGGTATCAAGTGTGTTGAGCTCTTTGTAATGCTGTCACGGAACCATAGAGATTTGCAAGCTTTGATCTTCTCCAGCGAGGGTCTGTATCGATGGCAGAACAGAAAATACTGCATTAACCTCATCTTCAGAGTCACTGCCGAAGACCAGAATAGGGGTGGACGGTCCCGGCTTGTTGCATTTGGGCGGTCTTGAATAAACTATCTCTTCCTCCTCTTCGGTATCGCTCCCAAAGACCGGAATAGTGGTGATAGCTTTTTTCTTATTCTCCGGCTTATGGCATCTTTCCGTGTCTTCAAAGTCTGGCAGAAAGTACTTTGCGTCCTCGTATTTGCGGACTTCATTCATGGAGAATGAGTTTAGCTCCCACGTTACGGTGTACTCAAGACCATCCTTGAAATACTTCATACACTGATGTTGTGTAAAAGGGATGATGTTATATTCTTGTAACCAAGGCCTGCCGAGCAAAGCGTTGTAGCAAGTCTTGGCGTCAATGACATGAAATTTGATGTAAGTGACGAGCAGCCCAAAGTGTAATGTCGGTATCACAGACCCAAGCGTCCGTGATGACTGAGAGTTGAATCTGGAGATAGTGATTTATCCCGAGCAAGGTGTTGAATGCTCATGCAGATTTCTTTTAACACCATCACATTTAGGAGGTTGACAGAAGACCCATTATCAACTCGGATCTTCCCTATCTTGATGTCATGGCAGTATCCGGTGACGTACAAGGGACGGTTGTGCTCGCATGTTCCGAGGAGGAGATCTTCGTCGCCGAAAGTGACGTCAGCATTGTTCACTTCTTCCAGCTTGTCCTTCATCTTTTCTTCAGCAAGGAAAGCTTAGAACTGCTCGGGCTCTTGTAGTGCCTTGATCAAAGAATAGCATAAGGGCATCGAGAATGCTTAACTGCGAGGGTATCTTCCTCAGGTGTGCCAGAACGTTGTAATCCACCTTGTTTTTCTTGGGTGGGTTCTTGCCTGCCAACTCTTTGACGACTTGATCATCAAGGGCGATATCTTCACGGACTTTTTCCTTCCCCTTATCTTTTCTGTTCGATCCCTTGTTTGTGGATCCGAGATTCTTTTTGGGTAGCGTACGATTGCGTAGCTGAATGTTCTCGCAGGTCTTCGTCTCTTCTATTTCAGAGATGGATTCCTTGAAGAGAGGGCCGAGGGCTATTTCTTCATCAGAATCGCTCCCGAATGTGAGAACTTGTGATCCCTTGCTATCAACCATGTGACAGTTGCCGGAAGTTCTTTTGCGCTCATCTGTCGTGCTCTTCTGCTCTTGACGGGTTTTGCGCTTCATCCGCTTGAACTGTTGCCGATGAGCAACGTATCCCTGCCTCCAATTTTTAAAGTCATTGCACCCTTTGGTAGGGTGAGTGATCCTCCGATGGTACAAGCAGAATCTTGGATGTGCATCTAGTTCGTCGGGGAACGTATTTTTTGAAGTATCTTCTTTGGAAGGTGGAAATTTTATTCCCATCGACAGGGCTTTAGCAAATTGCTTCCTTGTCTTGAACCTGCTTTTGCTGGCGGCAGAAGTGCTTCTATCCGGTTGGGGTATTTCAATCCTTTCGTTTAGTCGCCAACGTTTGGCTTTTTCGTATATGACGACTTCACGCTTTTGGTCAGCTTTGCTTTTCTGAAGCGCCTTGTTCAGGAATACGTCAATCATCTTGTCTGACGATTCTAGGAGTTCTGGTTCGGGATCTTCCCCCAGTTTCTCTGCATCAGGAGCTTCTTTGCCATTTATCAAGTGAGAGATTATGTGGCAGCTCGCCACATAGTCTTCAGGTTCATCTGACGAGTCTTCTCCTTCATCATTATTGACATCTCTGTTTTCAAGGATGTGGTTGAGAAACTCTTGGAGTGTGACCGGGGTTCGCGCCTTCTGCTTGTATTCCTCCAGCGCGTCAATATGTTTTTGCAAGTCCGTGCGCTTGTCATCAGGCTTCACGAGCTTTTTGGTCTTCTTATTCTTCTTTGAAGATTTTGACGGCTAGGCATGGACGTTTTGAATATCGCTACCAATTCTTGGCATCGGGCACGGCTTCAGCATTCCCTCAATGACTTCGGGCTCCAGCGGACTTTTCCAACTGATCGCCGGGCTTTTTTGTAGATCCTTCAGCATTCTTTTCATTTTGGCTGAAAGAACGACCTCCCATGGAGCTTCTTCTATAAATGAGCATGATGCCCCCGGCGTATCTACCTTTTTAGGAGTGTGCGGCTGGGGCGGGCTTACTTTCCAATTCTCGGACAGTGCGAATTTGCAGTGTTGGTATTGGTCCTCAATCCAGCCTTTAAAGACGAAGCAATTTTCGATTGGATGGCCTACTACTCGGTGGTAGGAGCAGTAATTAGGATTGGTGACATCACCTGGCTACAGTGGGCATCTCGGATCTAGTAGATTGATGAGCCTGTTGCGTATCGCCAGTTCGAACAGTCTCTTTGTTTTCTCCCGCAGAAACGAGTAAGGACGTCTTAATTTTTCGTTGAGGAATCACTTTCTATCGCTTTGGCGATCAGCTGGTTTTGGACCAATCGGCTGTTGCTGAGCATTGGCGATGATGGTCGCTTTCCCATTCCCCTTTTCACTCCGCGGCTTCGACTTCGAAAAGGAAGACCTGTGGCCCATCTGATCTATTTGGGCCAACTTATCAATCAAGGCATGAAAAGTAGTTGGCTTGAAGAACATCATGAATTGAGATATGGTCACATGCAGATCGAGGGTTCCTACAAACATGCCCACTGCAGGAGCTTCTTCAATACGTTGTTCGCACTTCGACCATAGATTCTGCCACCGTATCGCGTACTGAACCCATATTTCGCCTGGCCTCACCCTGGTGTTAACTAGTGCGGTGATCGGGGTGCGCTCGCTAGCGCTTGCGAATCTCTGTGTAAACAGTAACTCCATTTCTACAAATGTCTTGACGGAGTCATTCGGGAGCTCAGAATACGATTCGAACGCTGTCTCCGACAAGCTGCTAACAAACTGGCGAAGCAGCAGTTTGTTGTCACCCCCAGTATTACCGCACAAGGCTCTGAATTGAGCAACGTGCCGGTGTGGATTCCCTATCCCTTTATATACATGGAATTTAGGGATCGTATATCCCGGCGGGTATTTTATTTGGTCGTACTAACCCAGATAGGGTCGTCCAGTCTTAAAAATTTGGCTGGCTGCTTCACTCGCCTGATGAGCTCGTATCTGTTGAGCGATATAGTCATCCATGGTGGCTTTGGAGATGGTCTCCTCTTTGGCTGCTGATAGAGCCGAAAAAGGGTTCAATGTCTCCCCTCTGTCGTCTTCAAGGATAATCGGGGGGTCTTCAGCTGGAGGATCCGACCGTATCATCATTTTGACCATATCTTAGAATAAAAGAGCCATTTGTTTTATTTTGGCCGCTTGTTCCGCGGCATCTTTGTCTTTCCTATCGAGCATTCTTCGGAGGAATTCGGCATCAGTTTCCTGTTCTTGACGCTGCTCCGACGATGTTTCCGGGCTTTCTTTTGGCCCAGTGAGTGCGGCCATTTTCGTTAGCATCTCTTGGAGCTTTTGCTGTTGTTGCTCCTGAGCCTTTGTTACTGATCGGGTGAGCGGTCAGTGACCCGTAGAAGTATGACTTTCCTCTTTTCCGGAAACCATATAAACAGTGTGAACCACCATGCCCCCAGACTCAGGGCGTTTAGGTTCAACACCCTTTAGATTCGTCGCAGCCGCGGGGATTTTCTCCGGCCTTCTCCTTTTGTGGGCGGTCGAAGTTGATGGGGCCGTTACAGCGGACACCCAAGTAGACGACACCTTATGTTGTACGAAAGGGTGGTCCTTCTCTTGTCGAACTTTCATCTTCTTTGGTCGGCGGGAGTAGTCTTGGTTGATCACCGAGCCTTGGACCTGTCGCCTGACCTTGTGAATTTTAGAGGATAGCCACTGAGAGGGATGCTCCAGCTTTGTCATTGCAGCATTCTCCACAGGTGGAGGAGATTTTTTCAGCCCGGCCGTCGGAGAGTTCTTATGGACCCTCCTAAGTGGTTCAAAGCTGTTCAAAATTGGAACAGCAACGTCGACTTCCGCCATCGGAGCCGGCAGGGTAAATCCAGATGGGGAATTGCCTCCAGCTTTTCTCACTCAGCACCAGTGGCGGCGTCGAGCATGTCGAGCAGAAGGTATTGATTCGGCTATGGGGGTGGCTCCCTCATGCCCCGTGTCCTGGTGAAGGGTTGTCGTTGGTGCCAGCCTATTGAAAATTGACGTCCGTTGAGTGGGGATGGCCAACCTGTCGAAGGCAGACTTCCGAGCAGGGGAAGCAGCCTTGGTGACTTCGCCTAAAGTGGGAGTTGGAGCGGACAGTCTAGTGAAGACTGATCCCTTAGCAGGAGAAGTCTCTCTGATGACTTTGTTCATTGGAGCAGGGATGGATATCCGTTTCGGGATAACCCCCTTAGGTATCCCGGGCTCCTTCACGGGCCCATTGGATTTTTGGCCCAGTCTGTCAAAGACTGAGGCATTGGATTTGGGTGACCCATTGAGAGGGGCCACGGTAGTCGTAAGCCGATCAAAGACCGACTTCTTCGGAGCTTCTTGCGATGGCAGTAGGGCGTTGAAGCTCATTGGTGGGAGCATGGACCCAAAGAACAGTCCAGTGGTGGCCTGAGTCACCTGTTCCAGTGGCATCGTAAAAACGGAAGCCGCTTGAGGCCCATAGGTCACTCCTCCAGCAAGGACGGAATGGGAGTTATTGCCGTTGTTGCAGTTGAAAGAATTTTCTCTACATGGAGCAAGATACCAAATCTTAGTACTTCGAATCCAAGAGCAACCATAGCAAACCGTGATTCGTTCGCAAAACACGACACATGAAGTGTGGAGTGGAAAGATGAAAAGGTCCCACCGGGCATGCCAGAATCTGTTCTCCACAGAAAGACGCGACCGGGACGTTGGGACATCCGTCCTGAATTTTGGGGGCAGATGCTATTTGGATTTATCCATCCACCTCTCAAAAGATGCCAAGTTGATTTATGGCACCATTTATCAGAGGTTTAGACGGATGCGGCCGATGTAGCAGACTTCGTCAGATTCCCCCTCGTTTGAGGGGTTTTTTAATTGTGGGGATGCTCTTCCCTGCAGGCACAAGCCCCTGCAGTTAATTATGCTACCACATCACGGTAACAACTTTCTCTTTCTCCATATGGTCACTTCGTGTCGTGTGTGTTTGTTTTATTTTTAGTTGCCCGTGGATTGTATACGGAGACTAATTTATGTTGTCGCCCGTAGGGCGTAGATTAGTCCAAATCCGTATTTTCTTAGATTTGGTTTTGGGTTGGGTTTAAGGATCGTTAATCTCATTTAAGACTAAGATTAACTTAAACGTTTATTAAAGATACATTAGTCTAATTTTAGACTAAGATCTACTTAACATGATCATTTAGATCCAACAAAAGAGCATTTGGACTCT
Source organism: Agapanthus africanus (assembly GCA_030015575.1). Classification (NCBI taxonomy): domain Eukaryota; kingdom Viridiplantae; phylum Streptophyta; class Magnoliopsida; order Asparagales; family Amaryllidaceae; genus Agapanthus; species Agapanthus africanus. The sequence goes on from JASDDO010000014.1 coordinate 18,487,826, forward strand.
ATTGTTTTAGTTTAGAGACATTGCGGTCCATAAGTTTAAGGACATCATAGTCCATAAAATTTAAAGACATCATAGTCTGTGAGTTTAAGGACCTCACAGTCCATGGTAGTTTAGAGACATCATAGTCGGTAAAGTTTAAGAACGTCATAGTCCATGAATTTAAGGACTCCACAGTCCGTAAAGTTTAAGGACATCATAGTCCATGAATTTAAGGACCCCACAGTCCGTAGAATGTCTGGTTGTGGGACCCATCGCCTCTCTGAAAACGTTGAAGGATTACAACGACACATATCAGAGGAGTGAAGAGATGTACCATTGAACCAATATTGTTTGGGAGATTTGTAGTCAAGTTTGGGACTAAGATCAAAGATTTATGAGCATATGGGCTCAATTAATCTGAATTAGGGATCTGTGGCCAACTTGGGCTCGGCCCATTCGGTTAAAATCTTAGACATTTAATTAGGCTCAGTCTTTTTTCATTTAATAATGCTGAGCATTTGTTTGGGTTCTAACAACCGTTTTTGTCTTTTATTGAGTGCTGAGCACTCATTATAGCTCTGAGGCTTTATTTAAAGAACATTTTATGTTCTATCAGCGCACACGTGAGGAGCACGTAGTGCGCTTCGCGCTGAGCACAGTCAATAAGCGCAGAGCACTTCTGTTAAGTAGCGCACACGTGAGGAGTACGTGGCGCGCTTGGCGCTGAGCTCCAGTAAATGAGCGCAGAGCGCTTCTGTTTAGTAGCGCACACGTGAGGAGCACGTGGTGTGCTTGGCACTGAGCGCCAGTCAATGAGCGCAGAGCGCTTCTGTTAAATAGCGCACACATGAGGAGCACGTGGTGCGCTTGGTATTAGTCACCAGATTTTGAGCGCTAAGGTGCTTCTTATGAAGTAGCACATACGTAAGGAGCACGTGACGCGCTTGGAGCTGAGCGCCAGACAATGAGCGCAGAGCGCTTCTGATCAATTTCGTGATCTGAGAAATAAGTTCTCGCTTACAAGAGACTTTGTCTCATGGTTCTAAGAACAAAGTTCTTATTTTTATAGGAGATGTTACAATCTCTTCTATTTTCTTTTGTGAAAAACTTTGTCTTTGTAGATCTATGATCTGAAGAGAATGAAATTCTTCTCCCCCCTTTTTATGATGAGATGCTATGATCTCTTTTTGTGAAAGACTTTGTCTTTGTAGATCTATGATCTGAAGAAAGAACTATGTTCTTCTTCCTTGATGAGATGTTTTTTATCTCTCTGTTTTTACCTTGACGAAAAGTTCTTCTTCTCAGAGCTTGCTCTTTTCTTTGAAATTTCTCAAAGCTTGTAGGGGGGGTCCTCTCTGCGAGACTTAAAGTCTTGGGTCCTTTATATAGTAGAGGCTGATTTGTTGAATCAGTTGAAGAGATCTTTTCTCTAATTGATTTGGGGATGTTTCCCACTGTTGGATCTTTGATCGTAGGGCTTCTGTTTTACAGAAGGCAATCTTCTTATTTCTTAACAAGATTGGAAAATCTTTTCCCATACAGAACTTATTTTGTATCTTGGTGATCTTTAATCACCAGCAGGGAACATTTAGTTCCAGCGCTAGCGCTCTCGTTCTTTGCACGTGAATGCTGCAAAAGAGTCTTTGACTCTTAGCACTAGCGCTGCTAGCGCTCTTGTGCTTTGCACGTGAGCACGTGAGCGCCGCATCAGAGTCTTTGACTCTTAGCGCTGGCGCTGCTAGCGCGAGCGCTCTCGTGCTTTGCACGTGAGCACCGCATCAGAGTCTTTGACTATTAGCGCTGGCGCTGCAAGCGCGAGCACTCTCGTGCTTTGCACGTGAGCGGTGCAGCAGAGTCTTTGACTCTTAGCGCCGGCGCTATTATGAAGCGCTGCTTCATTTCAAATTTCAAAATTTGAATAGAGCTTTACTCTGATTGGGGGAAACAGGGTGCTCAGTGGAGACTGGGTACACTGGACGGACTCGTCGAGAATTCCCAAATACCTCACGTCACATGGCAGTTCTCTGGTGATATTGGTACAGGTTAGTCTGTCGACCCGAGATCGTCATAGAGTCTTGTGTGATTCCCACTGTGCTTTGATTTCCACCTTACCACTTTCAAGAGAATGTGTAAAACGGTGGATTTTGGATATAGTCCAGAGTCACATGGAGGAAATGAGCGATAGGAGGGGATTCGTCTCTCCCGGAATAGGGAGTTGATATTGCGCTGTGCTTGATTGGCTATAACAGGAAGTCCCTGGCCAGGGTTGATTCTGAGATATACTGGTAAGTGTTATCATTAGTTTCTCGACCCGTTATAAGCCTTATATCGGCACGACTTATCGAGTTACTGGGGTCTAACGTTTACCACCCCTATACGAGATATACGACATATCAGATGAAGAGACCGGACTGTGCGGTAGTGTTACTGATTGGACTCACAGGAGTATGAGCAGGCATGCTTGTTGATCTTCTGATCGCTCAATACCCGAGTGGCCGTTACGTTTAGCAGACCTCTTGCGTCTTTAGGTGTTTGATATGATCATCATCTACTGCTGGCGTATTGACGAGTCTTTAAAGTCCTACACAGAGGTTTCCTGGCTTAAGCGAAACGGAGTAGGAGCACATATGTGATATGTTCGGGACCAAGATTAATACGATATGTGATACCGTATTCTATTCTCGCGATTTGTGTTATCGGTCGGTTATATGTAATATAGCCGGGTTATCGAATCAAGTGTTAATTCGATAAGATGATACACATGATATTAGTCGGTTATATGTGATATAGCCGGATTATTAAATCAAGTGTTGATTTAATAATTTAATGTATAATTATATATTTGATATATTAATTTACATTAACTAATATTCATTCACTTAAGATTTCTTTCTCACTTGGTGCATTAGTATTTATGTGATATATATTAGTGTATAACATTTTGTGTCATGCTTGATGATACATGCAACTTGGGTGTGTGTGTGTGACTTACACCATGCTAGTTGTGATCTAGGGTTTTTAATTATCTAAGTAATTCAAAATTTTGGAATATTTAGTCATGGCTAGAAGCTTGGAGAAGCTTGCTTAACCATTGACCAAGTCCACAACTTTTGTTTTACTAAAGATATTTATAAACCCAACCATCATAGCTAGTTATGGTTAACTCTCTACAAAGGTTAGCATATGATGTTAACTCACCCATGGTTGCCATTATCCACTTGATTTTGATCATGAGAGTTTTCTTCATCTCCTTCCTCAAGCTCACTAGCTTCAATGGAGATGATAAAAATCAGTGAGAAAATTATTTCTAAAGTGAGTAAATTTCCTATGTCATCATCGTCTACTACTAGCCATTTAGTATTGGGTGTTTTCTTCACTAATTCCACAATTAGTGAAGAGGTAGCTTGGGGTAGTGTCTCCTCGACGTAGATCATCTTCGGCCTCGAAGACTTCATGCAAGCTTGCTCATTTCTTCAGGAGAACCCTTTCAAGAATTCGGGTGTTCATGATTTGCAGTGAAGGGACTACTACACGGAGCTATTGAAGTGAAGGACTAGTCTACAAAGGTCGTATTCCTTGTTCACTTGTATGTAAAGTTGTTTACATATCGATTCGTCGGATTTTCAAGTAACGATTCTAGGGTTAGGGTTAGCTAGACGACAAATTTTTGTAATTGGCATGGGTGATGCCTCCCGAAACCTTGCTGCCGTGCTAGACAACCCTGCATTCATCCCTGACTCGACGAGGGCCATCGTAATGCTTGCGACACCCGCCGATACCAAGGAGCCAGAAGGAGAAAGAGCACCAGTCTTTACAGTCCCAGATTCCCAAGAAAGAGTGACCACTTCGGGCTCTGTAATCATCGGCGTTTCGCATGCCATACCATCGTCAGGACTTGTCCCTGCTTGAAAGAAAATGCGTATGTCAGAATTTGAGGATCAAATTCAAATAAAGGACTAGGCGTTATGTTACCTTGAAGTATCTTTTCAGTTTCTTCCCGAGATGCACGTGCAACCTGTCTATGGGCTGTAGACAGGGCGGAAGGAACATCCACCGAAGGAATGTCAGCAGGACGAATACTGCTTGAGCCTGCACCTGCGGCCAAAACAGTATCGCGTTCCCTCGCCGCATTCTTCCCGCGCTCCTTTTCAGTCCGAGCAGTGAGAACTGACCTCCTTAAGACTTCCGACAGGGGGAAGTCATCGTCCGAACTGAGCTCTGCCTCCGGATCTGCTACGGCGTCCATCATCGGCTGCTTCAGCAATGCCTCTTGTGGTGACTTTGGGATGGCCGTGACCGTAGTAGCTGGCTCTAGAAGCCCTGCTGCATCGCCACTTGGGATTGGCACTGCACTTGGAATGACCTGAGTTACGGTAGTTCCAGTAATAGGGCGAACAGAAGGGTTAAATCATGAATAAAAAGAGTAAATGCGTAATTAAACGAATTATACTAAGTCCCAAAGAAGCGCGGAGCCTCTCTTCATCCTCGAATGTCCTCAGGGAAGACGCAATAGCCTCTTCGGCAGAAATACCTATTGAACAAGAAAGTGTCAATAGAAGCATAATAAAAAGAAAATGGATAGCCATAGAAGAATATAACTGAAGTATACCTGACTTCGCGATAGAGATCAACGCTGCTTCCTCGCGATCCAGTCGCTCGGAAGCCGCGAGGGCAGCCTATAGATCAGTATCGGTCACAGGCACGTCGAACAAACCCTCATTGGCGCTATATTCGCACAAGCCCTCACTGTAGGGAGCATGTGGCTCCTGGCTGAATATGACATCGGTAGAAAGTAGAGACTTCTTCTTTTTCTGCGAGTGGACACCAGGGGCCGATGAAAAGAGCTTGCGCTTAGCGGGCATTTTCGGGCGGCGGTCCCGTTTTCCGTACCAGCGCCAGATTCTGGGACGCCACGGCTACTGCAGTTGCGGGAACACTCGATTGAAGCTTCTAAGAAAAAGATCGTGGGACCACAGCCGTAGTATCTTCTCTTAAGGAAGGACGAATGGAAATCCGTCGTTTTAAGGGGACAGATGGATTGCTAGCGGGGACTGCATCCTTGTGATCGAGTAATAACTGCCTTTCTTTCCTGATAACAGCACCCGTCCCATGCTGGTACCACGCCACGTAAGCGTTTGAAGCTTTCGGCACATAGCTCGGCTTGCTAATGAGAAAATTGGACCCCGTATTTAATCGCTTAAAGTGGTGCAGTGCACTGCGAATACCCTCCTCCGTAGCAGCCGGCTTGGCTGAGAATGCCTCGAGAGGAACACCCTGATTATAACCCGACTGTTGGGCGAAGCGGTGCGGGTTGTATCTCATGAACAATGTCGAGGCGTTCTGTCTGAATACTAAAAAGCCCGGCCTAATAGAATACAAGTGCAAGATCTCCCGAGCCTTCAACGTGGAAGCCCTATCTTTGAAAGTGCCACGCAGCGGTTGCACCGCCTTAGTAGATTCCTTGCTGATAGTCAAGACTCTATCGACAAAGGTCATGCTGTCCCCAACCATGCGCGGGCGGAGGACCAGTCGTCGAGCCTCTCGCTGCGACGGGTCTGACACATAAGCGTCAACCAGATACACGACCCGAGAAAAGTTGTAGCTGTCATAGAAGCGGGGTTGTTTGTGAACACCGAAAGCGCCTAGCACGTGAATCTCGATCCACGACATGAAATAGTGCAACGGAAGATGTACGGTCTTTACCCCGGCTGAGCAGTGTCTTCCGCTAAGCTCAAGCCGTGATATAGATGAGCCAGCCCTGCGATCCCAATGGCCACACACACTCCTGCAATCATGTGGTGGGCCGGATAAAAGACGGACGACCTTATATAGCGAGGATGCGTCAGAAGAACAAACCAATTCAAAAATACTGATGAACCCCAGATAGAACGTCTTTTCATCGACGTCTGGAGCAGCGAGCTCTGTGAAAGGGATGACCGGAACGTCCAGAATGAAGAAACTCCTCAAATCTTCCTCTGCCGTTGGCAAGTTATCCAAACTAAAACCGAACGGGTCATCAAGCTTAGCGAATTTCATGGCTTGTTTTGATAAGACGTCTGGGTGAAGAAAGCGGGCAATGAAATCTGCAAAGCCAACTCCGTGCCCTCCAGACTCTAAGAACAAACTCTCATAAATGTTCAACATCTTGACTAGGCTTGGGAATCGGTGTTGAACAGCATTCTCCGGAGTAAGGCCCATCACCACTGATTTAGTGGCAAAGATGTACTCGTCAGGGGGAAATATCTCCTCGTAATGTTCTCCTCTGACGGGTAAGTCGGAGATTTCCGCAAACTCCACCAAGGAAATTGAGACCTCCTGGTCTGATAGAAGAAATGTGTGTGTTGGGATGTTCCACTATTCCAGAAAAGCCTTAACCCACCATACATGAGGCACGGGATATTGGAAAAGGGACGCATATATGTCAGGATACAGCCCAAACTTCAGCAGCAGCGACTTCTTGGCCGACAAGATATACCGAGCCCACTGCTAATAGCCAGCTGATTGGCGAGGAGTCAACCCTATCATATAGACTTGCCCCCAAGGAAGCGACTCGCCTTGGTATATGCGCCGTCCCAAAATATCCAAAGCCATCGGCAGCTATACGGGTATTGATGCCATAGAGGGTTGAAGGCGACCCTCCGAAGTCTAGTTGACCACTTCTACGTCATAAATCACTTGAGGCGAATCGGCATAATGAATCGCTGAAATTTGCTCAGAGGGCACTGCACAAGAAAAACTGCGCCGACCCCGAATGATCAGATTATACCATGACCTCCACAAGTGAAGAGACTTCTGCTCTGGGTCATGATCTTAAATAAGTACGAAGACTTCTCGATCCACTGGCGCATCGGCAAAGGCGCTCTCTGAACGTACGAAAGGGAAGGAAGAGTCGAAGGCCATTGCACCTGCACAAAAGAAGAAGGTTTGGCTATTGGCGTTATGATTCAGAACTTTAACGTTCTTTGATACTTAAAAAAATTTGTACTGCATTGCAGTGGGACAAAGAGGGGCCCACAAAATTAAAGTGACGCCCCATCATTGATGAGGCGGTCACTCATTGAGAATAGAATCCTAAAAGGATTCTCATTTAATGAGAAATATCATTAGACTAAGGAGTTAAACTCTCTCGAGAGCTGTGCTCTGCAAACAGATTTCATATCTGTCTGAAAACTAAGAAGGGAATAAAATTCCCCAAAAATTTCTTAGAGCCATGCTCTGTAAAACAATAGGGGAATCTACCAGAACCCTCAAAAGCAAAGATTTTTAACAGGGTAAAACCCCAAGATCTTTAAGATCTGCAAGAAAAATCCTAGAAACTTTAAGAGTTCTTCATGAAAGATGAGCAAAGCTCAGATTAACGGGTTAAGAAACCCTAAAATATATTTTAAGATCTACGATCTAAGAAGAGCATAACTTTGTTATTGGGTTCGATCATAATCCTTACCAAGTTTATTTGGCAAAGTTATAACTCCAAAAGAGTTTCTTTGGGCAGAGATCTAAGCTTTAAAAAGAGAATTATATTCTCAGAAAGAAGAAGTTTAGGGAAGATGAACAACAGTCATCTCAAAGGCCAAAAGCCCTACTTATAGGCACAAGGAGATGGTTCCACTTCCACGGAGATCAAACGGTGGAAAAGATGTCACCGTTGCACTCACGTGTGAGCCACGTGAGTGCGGCAGTGGGGGGCATTTGTTTCCCCAATAAAAGAGCAAAGCTCTGTTCAAAACTCAAGAGGCAGCGCCTCACGTGTTTGCCACGAGGGCGCCAGCGCCAGAGTTAAAAACTCTTAAAAGAGCAAAACTCTGTTCAAAACTCAAGAGGCAGCGCCTCACGTGTCTGCCATGAGGGCGCCAGTGCCAGAATTAAAAACTCTTATTGGCGCAGCACGTGCACACCACGTGAGCGCCGACGCCTGGTAGAATTAAATTCTACTCTCTGTTAAACAGAGTCGTTGGATCAAAGATCCAACGGAGAGGATAAATCATCAGAATGCATAATTAAATTCTATTGAGAAAATATTTCTCAAATCTTTCTAAACAAGAAAGATTACTCTCTGTAAAATAGAGTACCATTGGATTAAAAATCCAATGGTTATTGAAGAATCACCGAGCTACAGAATAAATTCTGTGTGGGAAAATATTTTCCTAATTTTGTTAAAAACAAGAAAAATATTTTCTGTAAAACAGAAGTTCTTGTATCAAAAATCCAACGGTGGGTAAAACCCCCAAATCAATTAGGATCTCTCAATGAGAGATTTCTTCAACTAATTAACAGACTTGACTCTACTATATAACAGACCCAAGGCTTCAAGTCTAAAGGGGAGAGAACCCCCCCTAAGCTTAAAAAAAAGAAGATGAAGGAAGCTTTTGAAAGAACAAAGAATTAAGTTCTCAAGGAAGAAGAACTCTCTTCTTGGAAATTTTAGGTAAATAAAATTAGATAAAGATCCTGTGGATCATTCAAAAAAAAAGAGAAGAAGAGAGAACTCAGGAGTGCATAGCACTCAGTGGGCAGCGCTCAGCACCCAGCGCTTCACGTGACCCCCACGTAGGCGCCAAAAAATAAAGAGTGCTTAACACTCAGTGGGCGGCGCCCAGCGCCTCACGTGACCCTCACGTGGGCGCCATAAAATGAAGAGTGCTTAGCACTCAGTGGTTGGCGCTCAGCGTCTGGCGCCTCACGTGACCCTCATGTGGATGCCACAGAACATAAAGTGTTTGACACTCCTCAGGCAGCGCCTAGCGTCTCACGTGTCTAACATGTGGGCTCTATAAAGTGTGCTCAGCACTCCATATAGAGACAAAAAAGAGAGAGTAAAGTGTGAGCGTAAGAACTTATATAAGTGCTCAGCACTTTTCACACAAAAAAAGGGGACTGAGCCCAAACCAGTGCTCATCACTTCTTTTCAAAATAGAAACAAAACTGAGTGGACCAAGCCCAAGGTTGATAGGTCCCTAATTCAGATCAACCGAGTCCATGTTCTCACTACTTTCCAAATTGATCTTAGTCTCAAAAACAAATATCGATCTTTCAACTGATGATATCTCAAGACGATATTTGTCTCACATCCTCTTGAGAAAATCTTAGTCTCAAAATATGACTAATGATTACCGGGTTTACCATTAATCCCTTTTTCCTCAAATACGGGAATTGGTTCAAGGGTACATCTTTCTACACCTCTGATACATGTCGTTGTAATTGCTCAACGTCTTCAGAGAGGTGGCGGGTCCTGACAGCCAACTACTTTTTGGTGCACTTCCCAAGCTGACGTGCACATCCCAGATCAAACCACATCCCAAACTGGATGTATCCCATATTATCGTTTCTCATCCCGACATGTAACAAATACACGTGCGTGCAAGATGGTCTACGGACCGTAACGTCCTCACACCCTACGGACCGAAACGTCCTAAAACTAACCACGGACCAAAACGTCCTTAAACTAAACCCCCACCTCAAAAAGTGTGATCTACGGACCGTAACATCCTCAAACTACTACGAACCATAACGTCCTCAAACTACTATGGACCGTAACGTCCTCAAACTAAATCCTCACCTCAAAAAGGGTGACCTACGGACCATAACTTCCTCAAACTATTACGGACCGTAACGTCCTTAAATTAAACCATCACCTCAAAATGGTGATCTACGGATCGTAACGTCCTCAAACTACTAGGACCGAAACGTCCTTAAACTAAACCCTCACCTCAAAAAGGGTGATCTACGGACTGTAACATTCTCAAACTAACCACCGACCATAACGTCCTCAAACTAAACTCTCACCTCAAAAAGGGTGACCTACGGACCGTAACGTCCTCAAACTACTACGGACCGTAACGTCCTTAAACAAAACCCTTACCTAAAAAATAGTGATCTACGGACCGTAATGTTCTCAAACTACTATGGACCGAAACGTCCTTAAACTAAACTCTCACTTCAAAAAGGGTGATCAACGGACCATAATGTCCTTAAGCTAAAACAATAGAGCCCAAATGCTCTTTTGTTGGATCCGAATGGTCCTAAAACCCTGTTAAGTAGAACTTAATCTCAAATTAGACTAACATATCCTTAAAAAAAATTTAAGTTGATCTTAATCTCAAACGTGATTAATGAACCTTAAATCAACCCAAATCCAAATCTAAGATATACGGATTTGGACTAACGTATCCTTAAAAGAAAAATTAAGTTGATCTTAATCTCAAACGTGATTAATGATCCTTAAATCAACCCAAATCCAAATCTAAGATATACGGATTTGGACTAACGTATCCTTAACAAAAAAATTAAGTTGATCTTAATCTCAAACGTGATTAATGATCCTTAAATCAACCCAAATCCAAATCTAAGATATACGGATTTGGAATAATCCACGCCTTACGGACGACAACATAAATTAGTCTCCGTATACAATCCACAGGCAACCAAAAATAAAACAAACACACACGACACGAAGTGAACTTCTAGAGTAGGAGAAAGTGGTTACCGTGATGCTGTAACGTAATTAACTGTAGGGGCTTGCGTCTGCAGGGAAGAGTGTCCCCATAATCAAAAACCCCTCGTAAACAAGGAGGAAACTGACGAAGTCCGCTACAATGGCCGCATCTGTCCAAACCTCCGATATATTGTGTCATAAATCAACTTAGCATTTTCGCCGGTAAACAGAGCAGCAGTTCATTCACTTACAACAAGGCTCTATGTGGAGTAAATCGGTGGATGAGTATAATGTCGAGTTCACTATGTTGAGCAAGTAAAGATATGTTTCAAATATTCGATTTTCTTTTATTACATACTACACAGCTAGCACAAGACCATAACAGGTTCGCGGCACACCTTATTCCGACTGCTGAGATCAGGTCCAGACGATTTTAGCAAGGGTTATATCCGGAGATCCAAGCTACTTTAGCTACAGGGGATTTCCCAAATCACGAACTGGCTCTGAAAACTGCTCATCGATATGAGGCAGTAGTGAAGATGAAGGGCAGATCCCAATCTGCTAGAGTGGAGTGCCCTGCTGCTCAGATGATAAGAGGAGCCCCTTCAAGGCCACATTTTATACCAGGAGACCGGGAGTACCATTCAACCGGCCATGTCCAGCCTTTTTAACCTACTGTAGGAGGGATGGACACCTGGAGAAGGATTGTAGGCATGTTAATCGCCTTTGCTTAGTCTGCGGCTTAGCCATACATGATATTAGGTCTTGTCCTCATAGACTCAATCCAAACGCTTCACCCAGACCAGCAATTACCTATCCGCTGCGACCAGCTTTCCATGCATCTGCTCCACGACTTGCTCTCCCAGCTCCACCTCTTCGTAGACCGACTGCACTTCCTCCTCGTCATTTACACCAAGCACAAAGGAACCTACCTCAAGTACAGAGGAACAGACAGAGGAATGCTCCTCCAGTAAGGAGGAATATACCGAGGCGACAGGCTTTCACAATGACTGTGGAAGAAGATGAAGCCACTGGCCAAGTCTGTTGGATATAGTGCCCTCAAGTCAATTATTGAATCGCAGGCACGCGATTGCGATGATTGAGGGAGAACCTATACGGATAGAACAGTCTTACTCAAGATGATAATATGCTATCTGATTTGTATTTATCATCATGTACATGCTTTATGTGGTATTACATATCACTATTATATGTTGATAGAGACCATAGGATTCTTGCTTGACTACCAGCATTATGATGGCAATCATATATGTGGGAGCTGGGTGGTCTATAAGCACATCCTTAAATGTCCCTGGTCGTGGGAGTATCAAGACTGGGCATCGATACTCCAGAGTAGACTAGTGTATACTGATCGAGACCCCGACAAGAAGCGGTTGCCAGGTCTCACAAGCCATTGGTGTTAGTTTGTTCACCTTAGATAATATACAGTTGCTCATTGGGTTATGAGTACACTGGACGGACTCACCAGGAACCTGCTAGTTGGTACTATACCTATTGTCAGATAGCAATTCCCAGATGACATATGTGCAGGTTAGTCTTTCGACCTGAGATTGTTATTTGTCTTGTGTGAGTTCCCACTGTGCTTTGATTACTACACTACCACGGCTCAAAGAAGTCGTGCAAACAAGTTTTAGTTGGGTACAGTCCCGAGCCACATGGATTCAGTAAGCGGATTGTCGGGATTCGTCTCTCTCGGTATTGGGGGGTTGATGTCGCGCGGTGCACGGGTAGCCATCACCAGAAATCCTTGGCTAAGGTAGTCGAGAATTGCTGATTTGGATTAATAGTTTCTCAGTTGGTGATGAGCTTCATACCGATATGAAATGTCTTGTTATTAGGGGTCTGATTTTATCCACCCCCTAGACTCGATATGCGATACTTTTAGACAAACAGATCAGACTATACGGATATTTTCACGGACAGGCTCAGTAGGGGTCAGGATGAGTTTGCTCGTCGACCTTCCTTTCACTCAATACCTGGGTAGCCGTTACGTACAGCTAGTGCCGCTGACGTGCTTATGGTTAAACCTACTGCCGGCATATTGACGAGTCTTTACAGTCCCGCACAAAGGGTTTCCCTGTTTTGGGCGAAATGATGTAGAGGCTGTATGGTTTTACGGAAGTGTTTGATCATATACGTGCACTTGTGCACGTATCAGGATTTGGACGGATAATACTAGTGGGATTCGGACGGATAATACTAGCCGGATTCTAGTATTATATTGTTGGATTATTTTCGTCTCATTGTATTCGTATTTTTCGGAATACGGATACGGGTATGTATATACGGATGAGGGGTATTCTTGCAATTTATTATATGGTGCTTCTAGAAGATTCCACCTCATTTAATTTTAACCATTTAGAATTAAATGGTTAAATGAGGTGGAGAGAATGAGGTGTTGTATGCAATTATTGTGGCATGGCTTTGTAGTGACTTATGGTCACTATTGAAACATGCTTGGTCATTTGTTTTGTTGTGAGATATTTTTTGTTGACTTGAGATATTTTGTGTTGACTTGAGATATTTATTGGATGGCTTCATTATTGCTCACAACTCTCACAACACAACATAAAAAGATTTAGCCATTTTCTTGAGTTGCCTCTCACTCTCATCCTCAATCTTCTTCTTCTACCTCCACCCTTCAACTCTCATGTGTTGAGAAACTTAGGGTGTTTGGAGACAAATTAATCCATCACTACACTCTACATCCTCTAGGCTATCTAATTTAGCGATCTAGGTATCCCAGTTACTTCGTCTATTGAGGCAGGAGCTCGAAATATAAATCCTCGGGTCGATCATCTTCGATAAAGGGAGACTGGAGATCAAGCTTGATCATGGAGGCCTCTAGGAGCTTGGGATGATGGTTGAAGACCGAAGGACTCAGATCATTCGGTATAACCATTCTAAACTCCTATTTGTATATTGCTAGTTTAGGATTAATGATAGATCCGGGTAGCGGGTTGTGTTGGCGCCGGTTTAGAAAATTTTTGTTTCGCAATCGGCCACAGTTTAATGACCAGGGCGCTTGCATAAACCAACAAAGTCATCACTGGTAACTCTTTCCTTTCAAGATTTATTTCAGTCTTTATATATACCCATATATCTTTTTCTTATACCTAAAACCTATCACACATAACTTAGGTACGATCTTAGTAGCCTCACTTCCTGCACTAGCACTTTTCGATACAGGAGCATCTCATTGCTTTATGTCGCAACGGTTCGTCGGAACTCATGCGATTCCAGTCAAACCACTTGTATCCAGCTGGAATATCAGTTCAAGGAACGACGTTCTAAAGGAAATAATGGGATACGACCCGTGTCCAGTGGTTGTCTGCAGCAGAGAATTCTATGCTGACTTCAAAGTACTGGACATACCGAATTTTGATGTCGTTTTGGGTATGGATTGGTTAGGAACATTCTATGATACCATTGAATGTCGTCAAAGGAGGGTAGTATTCGAGATTTCAGAGCATCCAGTCTTTTATTTCAAAAGTGAAGATCGCACCCTGGATCCAAGCACATACAAAGCAAAACCGAAGAAGGCAGTGATTGCAACACCTCAAGCAGAGTAAGGATCGAAGCCAGAAGTAGTTCGAGAGTTCGACGATATATTTCCTGAAGACATATCGGGTTTGCCTCCCGATCGAGCTCTTGAGTTTAGCATTGATTTAGTATCTGAAGCACAACCGGGGATCAAAGCTCCGTATCGCTTGAGTCCCGAAGGTTTGAAAGAGATCTGAACTCATTTAGATGAATTATTGAAGAAAAGATGGATTCGTCCCAGCACTTCAAGTTGGGGATCGCCATTTCTACTTGTGAAGAAGAAGGAAGGTTCATATAGAATGTGCATTGATTATAGAGCTCTAAATGAAATAACTATAAAGAACAAGTATCCACTTTCGCGCATCGACGATCTTTTCGATCAGCTAAGTGGGTCTTGCATTTTCTCCAAGTTAGATCTTCGTTCGGGATATCATCAGGTGATGGTCAAAGAGTCTGATATTCCGAAGACGGCATTCAGAACTCGCTATAGTTATTATGGGTTTCTTGTGATTCCATTTGGAGTGACCAATGCACCAGCTATATTCATGAACCCAATGAATCAAATTTTCCGAGAGTACGTAGACAGGTTTGTTGTCATTTTCATCGACGACATCCTAGTATATTCTATAAGTCGGAAAGAATATGCTGAGCACCTACGAATTGTCCTGGAGACTTTATGGCAGCATCAACTATATGCCAAGTATAGCAAGTGCGAGTTTTGGCTATATCAAGTCGGTTTTCTCGGACATATTGTATCAGGCGATATAATCTCTGTAGATCCAGCTAAGGTATCAGCAGTAAGCGAATGGCCGACACCGAAGTCAGTGAAGGAAATTTGAAGTTTCTTCGGTTTATCAGGATATTAAAGAAGATTCATTGAAGGATTTTCGAAGATTGCAACACCCCTGACTAAGCTCACGCGTAAAGATGAAGAATTCGTGTGGTCAGAAGCATGCGAACAAGATTTTGTCGAACTTAAGTCAAGATTAACATCAGCTCCTATTCTCGTAATACTGGACCAATCTAGAGGTTTCGTAGTGCATTACGATGCATCTGATAAGGGATTAGGATGTGTTCTACATTAGCACGGTAAAGTTGTAGCTTATGCATCAAGACAGCTGAAGATTCATGAGCGCAACTATCTGATGCATGAACTGGAATTGGCAGTCGTTATCTTTGTTCTTAAGATTTGGCGTCATTATCTTCTTGGAGAACGAGTGGACATATACACAGACCACAAGAGTCTGAAATATGTGTTTACTCAGAAAGAGTTAAATATGCAGCAGAGAAGATGGTTAGAACTTATGGCGGACTTCGACATCAACCTACAATATCATCCAGGAAAGGTGAATATAGTACCTGATGCACTTAGTCGCCAACCACTATCAATGAATCTCACCGTACAGTGGAAGCTTCAACAGGATTTGCATCAGATGGAGATAGAAGTGATCATGCTAGGTAACGTTTCAAGTTTGATGAACTTACAAGTTCAGTCTACTATTGTAAATCAGATTAAAGCAGCTCAAGCAAGTGATGCCAAGCTGCAAAAGATCAGAGAACAAGTAGAAAGTGGACTTAGAACAGATTTCATCATCCATGAAGACGGATCTTTGAGATACGGCAGTAGATTGTGTGTACCACAAGGTTCTGTTCGGGAAGAATTGATGAAAGAAGCCCATAGCTTTCCTTATTCAGTACACCCTGGTGGTATAAAGATGTACAAAGATCTGCGGCAACATTACTGATGGCATGGAATGAAGCATGAAGTATCCAGAAGCATCGCTAAATGTTTGGTGTGTCAGCAAGTGAAAGCCGAATATCACAGGACTGCTGGTTTACTTCAACAGTTACCTATTCCAGAATGGAAGTGGCAACACATCACCATGGACTTCGTGACTGCTCTTCCTCGCAACATGAAAGGTAACGATACGGTATGGGTTATTGTGGATCGACTCACAAAGTCGGCTCACTTTATCTCATTTCGAGTTGGCCAATCTACCGAGACATTAGCAAAGAAGTACATAGAGGTAGGTTTCGAGGACAAAATTTTTGTAAGGAGGGTAGGATGTAACGACTCTGTTTTAATGTACAGAAAATTTATTTAAAAGTTAATGTACAAATGGAGTATTTTCAATCCTATGTATGTTATAAGTATTTAATTTGCTTTTGAACAGCAAGAAAGCACTTGTGGCTCATTGGTAAAGTCTTGCACTGCTGTGACATAGTCCCTGTGTTCAAATCCTCTCAGCCACATATTATTTTTTAATTGATTTTTCTTTTAAATTTTTGGAAGCTCAAAAGTTTACACGTGCAAAACACGTAAAAATGAAAAGTTACTTAAATCAAACATGTGCACTGAGATATATGATACGACCATGACACGTAGCACAAATCTAGACCCATACCACCCTTAATGGATCTGCGAGATCAATCTATGGGACCGGCACTGCCGGGTAAATCCATAGGGAATGCCTCCAATTTTTTTCCCAGCACCTCTTGGCCTACCCCACTATCCTCATGTTTGATTTCTCTGCATTTATCCAGAGAATGATAAATCCATTTTTAATCTATTTTAATGCATATTTTTAATTCATTCTTCAATTCTCAAAACCCTAATTTCTCCTATAAATACAAACATCACACCCTAACCTCCTCATTCAGAAATTCATTGCCAAAACTCTTTAATTTTCAAGTCCAAAAGTTGTACATTTGGAGTTTGCTCAAGGTCGACTTCCGGCGACGACGCGAATTCACGACGATTGCCAACCCTTCCTCTATCTCTCCCCTCTGCTTCAATCAGTAAGTCCCCTCTTCCCTCTTCTCTCTCTAGTAAATAGAAACTATTTTCAAAACTCGTCGGAAGCGGAGTTATTCTGACTTCCGATTCTAATTTTATAAAAAACACAATTTTTCTTAATATAAAATTTACCATCTTTTTACATATTGTTTATTAATCATTAAATAACATTTGAAACAAGTTTCAATTCAAAATATAATATTAAACAACTTTTATTTAAGTTTTATGGTAAAATACCATCTTGTTTACATACGACATTATTTTATAGTTTGGCTCATATTACTTTTAGAAAACTCATGAGGTAATGACCTACCTCATTACAACATTCATCTCGACATAGCACGATATCTTTTGTAATAATTTTTGGGGGACAAAACACAATTTACATTAAAATACCTTAAACTATCAAAACCCGTATTCTTTAAATTGTTTTAATTAATTCCTTGCAAATAAGCCTTTATAATCCATTTTGGGGAACTTGATCGGGATGGTACGGGTTATTGCACGTTCTCGGTACTAGTAGAACGAGATGCAGACATCCTCACGGAGCATTCGATCTCGATGGAATTCTTATTAAAATTTTTAAGAAAATGTGATTTCTATTTAATAAATAAATTCTATTTTTATAATTATATATATATATATTATCAAAATATCTATTTTAAATATAATATATATTTCATGTTTTCTAATCAAAAGAAAAGAATCACAAAAGATCATGAAAATATCATCACATTCAATACAAGTCAAATTACAAGAAAATACCATATACTATTCAAAGTTAGGTTTATATCCACTAGAATATTTCATTTTATAAAAATTACAACTATGAAAAGCCTAAAGATGATAAATAAACACTTGAGGTGTATTTTGAGAATATATCAAAACTATTTTTCATAAAACCCTTCAAGTTATATTAAATTACAATAAGGACCCTAGTAAATATAGGTTTAAGCGGGACCGGTTCTCTTGAGCCTCAGGGAGCCGGAGAATATGGGTGCTTGCCTATCTAAGGTAGACAAACTAAAAACGGTATTATCAATACGGTAATTGTCTTGGAAAAGACACAAATCCCGCCGTCCATGTGCAGCAGTTTCCGATAACTCCAAAAACTAATTCAGGACTTTAATTCCGTTTAAGTGTCTGACTCAGACAGAGTCTCAGTTTAATCTGAAATCAATCAATCAATCTATCCTTGAATATGATTCAAGTATAACTCCTATTCAACATGAATCCATTTATACCAGAATTCAATCTATATCAACATGACTCGACTGAACCGAACCATGGATATACTCCGATTACATGACTATCCATTTATATCCATTCCATTTATATGATATCATAGTCTCGGAAAGTCGTACATCTATTAAACAAAACAATACAAATAGATACAAAATACATTACGGGGTTTTAATGGGTTAGACTGGTATGGAATGTGTTAGAAGTGGTACGAGATGGTCACTTTAATACACCTAACCTGAATATTTATTGTTGTTGTTCCGTGACTTAACGGTTCCTTGTGCTCCGTATACCTTAGTCCACGGAATAATTGGACCTCTCTCGTATACACTGGCATATTTTGTACCAAACTACAAACAACTGCGTTAACATAACAATCAAATAGTATAAAGTTATATTATTTCTGTCTATTCTATTTCTACATTTCTTTGGGACTTACCGAGCGATTGTTCGCTGACGATATTCGTTTTCTCTTCTTTCTTTGGAATGTTGTCAGTGGATCCGATTCACTGGAGATAGCCTAGTTCAAAGGACTTGTATCAGTTCAGCGAGGACCCCGTGTTTAAGACTCTTGTATATACTTACTTTCATGTTCATGCCATTGTTTAGGCATTGCTTTTATCATTGTATTTACTTTTCAGTTGTATTGTAAAGAAATATTTAATAAATAAAAGTTGTTGTTCATTTACATTTCATGTCTTCTTGTGTATATTTACATTATATTGCTTAGTTACGCTTAGCATGTTTATTTCTGAGTAAATACGTAGCGGGTCTCGTCATGTCTCCTTACCCGTACACTAAGAAGCGGGGTGTGACAATACTTCTAATAATGTTATTGTTTGGCATGTGTGAACAGTGTGTGTTTACACTACCCCCATAAGCAATGAAGAAAGATTTTAAAATATTTTTAAAAATATATATATATAACAACATAAATTTTTATATAAAAAGTCTTTTTATACATGGAAATTATGATGGTTTGAACCATACAACCAACATGGTAGACCAACTCTGTTTACAATGAAGGCATGGGTCCAATATGGATAAAGTCTTTGAAATTGCCGCATGAAATTAAATGAAAAGGAATTAAAACAATATACAATATTCTATCCCTCAGAATTGATAGATTTTAATTTGATCCTGGCTATGAATGATCCAAGACATCTTGCACAGCTGTAAGAAGGTTTGGCTCAAAACTAGTGACACTTACCGGCCAAGTATAAATTTTATGGTACTAACAATATGATTAATTAGTATACTGGTATCAGTTACCTAAATCCACATGGCTTTCATGATAAAGGAAAAAAAATTCATTATCTTTACTATTATAAGTCTAACTTTATGTATGATGTCATTATTGTTGAGATTGTGTCTCGTATTCGTATATGTTTATGGATCATTCAGGCCGGATCATCTATTGATATAGGCTACCAATAGATGCTAGGTTTTATTGTTGGGGAAAAGATAGGTTGGCTTGAATGATGTATCTGTGTGTGTGTGTGTGTGTGTGTGTGTGTGTGTGTGTGTGTGTCTTGTAGTGTTAGAGCAAGAAAGAGTAAGATTGTTGAGTGGTGTGAGTACTTTGTAATCTCTTTTATGTGTTTAATGAAATCCTCGTATTTATCCACGTGGATGTAGGCCGAGGTGGTCTAACCGCATTAAATCCGATGTTCCTCTTCTTTAGGGTGATTGTGTTATCTGTGATCTTGATGTGGTTTACATGGTGAGGGGGTCAATATCCCCAACAAGTGGTATATATTTGTGGAAATGCTTCAAAGAGCCTTTGATCTCCTTTGTTCTACATTGCCTACAAGGTGTTTGTGAAATTGCTTCAAAACTCTTATGGTCTCTTTGGTTGGATTTGGATGATCCGTTTGGATTCTGAGTGTAATACCCAGTTCCGTTGTGAATATTTTGCATATTTATAAATAAATGTCTTCCCCCAAAAATTTTCTATTTAAAATTCTACAATCAATATTTCCAATATTTTTCTAAATATAATTTCTAATTTTATTTTTTCCTAACCTAAAGCTTAAACCCTAACCCCTTTTATATTTTTCCTAACACAAACCCAAAGCCCCGGCCTAAAGCCCACAAACCCAAGTCCGTTCCATAACCCTACCCTACCCGACCCGTCATCCCCGAGACTCGACCCGACCCGACTCGCCCACTCCCCTTATTCTTCTTATTCTCTTCTTTTTCTCGCCTTCCTCGCGAACCCCCACGACCTGCTCCTCCTCGCCCTACGTCCTCTCCTCCCTCGCGCTACCTACGACGCCCGCTCTTCAACGACCAAGATGACGAAACCCACATCCTCGCTTCTTACTTCGCACGACCCGCTCCTGCAACAGCCTCGACAACGAAGCCCACGATCACCGCCACCTTCTCGCCATCTCTCCCATGCAAACCCTAGCAGCCATCTCCACTGACAGCATCCCTTCCCACTATTGGATATATATGCCCTAGAGGCCTTCATTGTATAGGATGCTAGGGATGTGTATGTATATGACAATCTTGCTCGATATGATAGTACGCTATTTGGTTTGTCTTTATCTTAACATGTGATATATTTTACTCTGTGTTTCATATATTGTGAACATATTGATAAAGCCCGGAGGATGTTTGCCTGACTACCAGTGTTGTGATGACAGTCATACTTGTGGGAGCTGGGTGGTCAATAGGGACATCCTTAAATGTCCCTAGTCACAGGAGTATTGAGACTGGGCATCGATACTCCAGAGTAGACTAGTGTATGCATATCTACACCCTGACGAGGGGCAATGGATTGGTCCTACAGCCATTGGTGATGTGCACCTAAGATTGTATACAGATGCTCACTAGGTGTGAGTTCACCGGACAGGACTCGCCGAGGACTGACTAGATGGTATTATACTTAGCGTCAGATAGCAGTTCTCTGGTGACATGTGAGCAGATAGTCTGTCGACCTGAGATCGTCATTTGTCTCGTGTGAGTTCCCACTGTGGTTTGATTACTACCCTACCACGGCTCAAAGGAGTCGTGCAAACAGGTTTTAGTTGGGTACAGTCCCGAGCCACATGGAGGCAGTGAGCGACTGTTAAGGATTCGTCTCTCCCGGTATGGGGAGTCGATATCGCACAGTGATCAGTTGGTCATTACCATAAGTCCCTGGCCAGGGCTGATTGAGAATTACTGGTGGACGGACCGGTAGATCCTCAGATGGTCTTGAACCACACCGACACGACTTGTACGGTTATTAGGGGTCAGACGTTTCCCATCCCCCTAGACCTTACATGCGATACTCTCAGACGAACAGACCGGACTGCACGGATATTGTCACGGACAGGCTCAGTAGGGGTTTCGGACGAGTTCGCTCGTCGGCCTTCTTATCGACATCTACCTGGGGACCGTTATGTACAGCTAGTACCGCTTGCGGCCTGTTGTTAAACCCACTGCCAGCAAAGTGTCGAGTTTTTAGAGTCCCATACAGAGGGTTGTCCACCTTTGGGCGAAATGAGGTAGAGGTCGTATGATTTTTACGACAGGGTTCGTTCACATACAGGTACTTGTGAGTGTTTGGTGTTCGGGAAGTTGATACTAATGGGCTTTGGTTTAAGCCAGATCCTAATATCTGATTTTGGGTTGGTTTAGTCTCATTGCATTTTGTGTTCTTCGGAACACGGATGCGGGTATGTATATACAATTGACAGAGGCAGAGAAAGAGACATCTCATTAGGGTTTTGACCAGTGACTTGATTAAAACCTTAATGAGATGGAGAAATTGATTATTAATCTTTTATTAGAGATAATTGTGTTATGGCTAATTTGGTTTGACTATTTGACCATGTTGACCCTTGTTGACTTAGATATTTTTGTTGAGCAAAAAATATTTGTGCTTAGCATTAATTGTGACATGATAATGGTCAAATCAACATCAACCATGAAAATTATCTTAATAAAATTTTGATTATTCTTTTTCCCTAATATAAGAGCTCACCCTTCATTTTATCATGATACATTCTCTCTCATGGTTGCTCTCTCTCCTTCTTCCTCTCTCTCAAGCCCTAGTGTTTCATGAGTTGAAAATCAAAGGCCATTGAGACCAAACCACCAAAATCCTTCTCTACTCACTCTAGGGTTCTTAGTTTAGCACACCAAGCACTCTAGTTACTTCATTGTAGAGGTTGGAGCTCAAGGTAGAGTCTTTCGGATGGATCTTCTTTGACGCAGAGAAGCCGGTGAGGAGGAACCATCCACAACCACTCCAAGGAGCTCACAACAAGGAGAAGCACAACAAGGAGAAGAATGAGTTCAAGATTGAGGTATAACCATCCAACATAGTAGTTAGAACTCCTAGTTAGTTTGTTAGTTGATGTTTAGCAAAGATCCTAGTGGCTAGTCTATGTTATCTTGCAAAGAAAAATTCAATTTTTACTTATTCCGCCTCCCCGTAAACTACCGGGGTAGGTAACATAGATTTACAGTGGTATCAGAGCCTAGCTAAACCATAACTAATATCTTAGCAAAGTCTTTTGAACTTCGATCAAGGAAAAATCCAGAAAACACGAACAAAAAATTGCTTTTTCTGTCGATTTTTAAAACGGGTCTAAAAATATTTTCGGAGACTTGAAAAATACGTGCAGGCTTTCCCTAGAACACTGAAGAAATTTGGGCGCCTAACTCGCTCAGACCACCGCGGAACGGCACCGCAGAACCGCGGCCGAACCAAGCGTTCCGCCGCGGATCCGCGGCCGAGTCGACTCCGAGTTCGTCCAAATTTTTTCTGGTGCTCTTTGTGTTGGTTTTGTATTTTCTGGGATATTTTGTTTCTGCTCAAGAATTATTGTGTACAGTGTTGTACTTGGAGTAGATTCAAATATGGTTATTGATCGGAATTCTATAAACTTTAGCTAATCGGATTATATCTGTAATGTGTTATATGTGCTGAACGTCTACTAATCGCTATACGTCGATTAGTGGGAGTTGCACACATCTGTGATCCGTGATATTGGTTTGTGTATATGAATTTGTTGGATTGTCGTGGATGAATAGCCGGGGTGGTGAGATGAGTGTTTATCTTTCATATGATGTAAATTGTAAATAGATGTAATAGTATTTTATGGTCGCACTTCCGGGTTGAGGTTGTAGCCACCATTGTATATTATTTCTTTTACTGTTCTCTGCTCCTAGGATAGACCCAAGGTAGGATGCACAAACTACCGGGTACTTTGAAGTGCCAAGTGACCTACTCACTTTGTTGAGGGAGGTTGCTTCACTACGGGTATTTGGCGGGTAGTTTGCCGCATCCGTAGGGGTCTAGAGTGGGGTTTGGCTATTCATCGCAACCGTGTAATCCGTCTTTCGTTGCAGGCTCAAACGAAACGCGGATTCCTAGTATATCCAATGTGTTTATCTGTGATCTGGAATGTCTATTATTGCGTGAGACGAATGGATATATGTATATATGATATTTATTAGGCATTGCCTATGTTTTGCACCCGCGCTAGTCCAGCCCCCGTTCTATCGTTAGTTAAGTAACTAATGGGTGATGACGGGTCCCGTGGCAAATGCGGATGGTATAAGCGTACGTTGTATTTTCTTTTCTTTCTGCAATGGTAGGATTAATTGATGGGACAGCATTAATTCATTAATGCAAATAAAACAAACCTAAACTAAATCGTTGGAACAATTTCAAAACCACTCGGTTTTCTTCAAAAAGCAAATTTTAAATGCAGAGCTTAAACCACTCCTTTTAAAAAGCTATCATAGTTCCTTCGATTATATCAAGTTCATTACATTAACGGTTTCTCCAAAAACCAGTCGTAGCCCTCCGTCGTTTCAAATAAACAATACATCGTATTCATGCTATGTTTGTTGGCCTACGTCAAGGCATAGTCAATGGTAGCAATGTGTTGCTTATTTGTTGCATAGATAGATGCATTAGTTTAGGACAGTCGTACAGCCTTGTTGGCCTACATCAAGGGCGAGTATGGATGGGTCTAAATTAATCAGGACAATGACGGGTAGAACTTAACCTGCGTCTTATGATTTGTTGTCCTACGTCAAGTTCATAAGAGCTTGGGGTAAAACCCACATCGGGAGTTTCAAACATAAAGGAAACTTGCAGATTTAGCATACCTTCTGGAGTGAGGTGACTAGAGTGTCCTCCATCTAGGTCATCATACAATGATAGTTGGATCCCGATCCCACTGATAAGTAGGATTACTCTCGGGAAATTTTCTCACTTAAACAATCAATACTATAAACTAAGTAGGTGTCTAGAACGGTGTTAGCGAGCTTACACCTCCAGGAAAAAGAGGTTATATAATTAAGGAACTTCGCGAAAGCGTTGGGAAACCTCCCTCGAAGTACCAACACTAGCCTGGCTGAAAGGTTAAGCAAGTATTGTGACGTGCGATTAATCCTGACTAATTCTTCTTTTAGGGTTTGAAGAATAATTTGAGGAAACAGTGGGAGCCATTCTGTTTAGATAAACTAATAAACCAATCTAAACTTGCAAGAGCATATGCTGACTGTTTCTTTTCTTTCTCTCTCTCTCTCTCTCTCTCTCTGGCAGCTACCATGACAGGACTAAAACTATTACTTGAAAAGAATACACTGACCAGGCCAAACTATAAGGATTGGCTAAGGAACATCAACATTGCACCGACTTATGACAAAGTTGCGTATGTCACCACCGCTACCGCTCCCCCTATCCCAGGACTATATTTCTCAGTTGTGGACAAAGAGGTCCGCAAAACTTGGGATCTAGACTGTGAGAAAGCTAAGTGTATCGTGCTGGCATCCATGAACAATGAACTCCAGAAACAGCACGAAAGTATGGATATTAAATCCATTTTTCTCCATTGCAAGGATTTGTATGGAGAGCACTCTCGTATCGCGAGGTACGAGACCTCAAGGAAACTATTCCAGATGAGGTTAGCTCCAGGATCACTTGTAGGAGAGCATGTCCTAAAAATTATCAGCCTCATTGAGGAACTCACAAACCTGGGATGCGTGCTAGAAAATGAGTTGTACATTGACTTGATATTGCAGTCCCTTCCCCACACCTTCTCTCAGTTCGTGCTGAACTTCAATATGCACGATATGGAAGCTGATCTTCCAAATCTCCTCAACATGCTGAAGGTAGCAGAGAGCTCCTTGAAAAAGGAGAAGACCCTTGTTCTGTATATTGGCCAATCATCCTCTTCTAAATCCAAAACGAAAGCTAAGGGGAAGAAGAAGATGAAAGCCACCAAACCGAAAGGTGGGGTCAAGAAGGTGCAGGGAACGAACAAGGCGGGGAAAGTGAAAGCGGACAAGAATGAATGCTACTATTGTCACAAGCAGGGGCACTGGAAAAAGAATTGCATGGCTTTCAAAGCCAAGGAAACGAAGCAAGCTGATGCTTCTGCTTTAGGTGTGTTTGTAATCAAAAACTGTTTTTCAGTAAACTCTACATCATGTGTACTTGATACCGGTTCTGGTTCTCACATCTGTAATTCTTTGCAGGCTCTGAGAAACCTAGAGCACTGAAGAAAGGTGATATGACCCTTCGGGTAGGCAATGGAACAAATGTGGATGCTGTTGCAATTGGAGATTATCACCTGGGGTTGATTAGTGGGCACATTTTGGTGTTGTACAGTTGTTTTTGTATTCCCAGTATGCTATGTAATATTATATCAGTATCTTTGTTATCTAATGAAGGATATAATTTTGCACTTGAAAGAAATGTCATGAACATTCTCCTAAATCAAGAAATGATAGGGTTTGGCACACTGGAAAACGACATATACATACTTAATCAAGCTCAAGTTTTCAATATTCAGAACACACTCAAAAGAAAGGCTCCAGATTTAAACCAAGCCTTCCTATGGCATTGTAGATTTGGTCATATAAATGAAACAAGGTTGACTAAGTTGCATAAAGATGGATATTTAGATCCGTTTGAGTATTCATCATATGCAACTTTTCAATCATGTATCAAAGGGAAAATGACCAAATCTCCGTTCACCGGACACGGAGAAAGAGCCACGGAGCTCTTGGGACTTGTATACAGCGATGTATATGGTCCGATGTCTACACATGCACGAAGCGGTCACTCCTACTTCATCACTTTTACTGATGATTTCTCGAGGTATGGACATGTGTTCTTAATGAAGTATAAATCCGAGACCTTTGAGAAATTTAAGGAGTATAAAAATGAAGTAGAGATACAGACCGGTTAAAGCATAAAGATGCTTCGATCTGATCGAGGTGGAGAATACTTAAGTACCAGTTTTCTTGAATGCTTAAAAGAGAATGGAATTCTCTCTCAGCTTACTCCTCTGTATACACCTCAGCATAATGGTGTATTGGAAAGAAGGAATCGCACACTACTGGACATGGTGCGTTCAATGATGAGTAGTGCTGAGTTGCCACTTTCCTTCTTGGATTTTGCACTAGAATAAGCTGCATACCTATTGAATAGAATTCCGACTAAGTCTGTGCCTATCACTTCATATGAAATGTGGAGTGGGAAGAGACCATATCTTAAGTATCTCAAGATATGGGGGTGTCCAGCATTTGTTAAAAAGCAGAATCCGGACAAGCTCGAGGCACGATCAGTTTTGTGCAAGTTTGTGGGATACCCCAAACATTCAAGGGGATATCTTGTCTACCATACTGAAGAACAAAAGGTGTTTGTCGCTTGCCACATTGTCTTCTTAGAGAGCGAATTTCTTGCAAAAGAAATTAGTGGGAGCGCGGTAGAACTGGAAGAAATTCAAGAACCACAAACTGCTGCCGAAGACTTAGTAGAACCTCAAGTTTCAATAGAACCCGACGAACCAACGCCGCTCCGCAAATCTAGTAGGCTTTCTCGTCCGCCTGACAGATACTATAGGTTTCTTGTAGATGGGGATCGAGATGATAGCATTATCGATGATAATGAGCCTACTAATTTTCAGCAGGCTTTCACGAGTAATGACTCGGTGAGATGGCTGGATGCTATGAGATCCGAAATGGAATCCATGTACACCAATAAATTATAGGCTTTAGATGTTGCTCCTCTTGGGGTAAAACCAGTTGGATGCAAATGGATCTTCAGAAAGAAGATTGGTGCATTTGGACAAGTGGAAACCTACTAAGCTAGGCTCGTTGCAAAAGGTTTCGTCAAAGACCAGGATTAGACTATAACGAGACCTTTTCTCTGGTAGCTATGCTTAAATCCATTCGGATCCTGCTTGTCATTGTTGCATTTCATGACTATGAAATCTGGCAGATGGACGTAAAAACAGCTTTTCTAAATGGACATTTAGAAGAAAGTGTTTACATGGATCAACCAGAAGGTTACTTAGATAGTGGGAGCAGCGGAAAATTGTGCAAGTTGCTTAAATCCATTTATGGATTAAAGCAAGTATCGCAGAGTTGGAACATCTGCTTTGATGAGACAGTCAAAGAATTTGACTTTATCAAAAATGTAGATGAACCATGCATTTATAGGAAGATTGTGGAAGGAGCAGTAGTCTTCCTCGTTCTATACGTCGATGACATACTGCTGATAGGGAATGATATCCCTATGCTACAATCGGTAAATCTCTTCTTGTTACAGAAATTATCCATGAAAGACTTGGGAGATGTCTCCTACATTCTGGGGATTAAGATCTATCGTGATAGATCCAAAAGAATGTTGGGACTTTCACAGTCCAGGTACATTGACACTATACTAAAGAGATTTAGTATGGAAGATTCCAAGCGCGGTAATTTAGCCGCTTGTCACGGGATCACCCTCTCCAAAGAGATATCTCCAAAGACTGATGAAGAGAGGGCTCACATGGGCATTATATCCTACGCTTCGGCTGTAGGATCTATAATGTATGCGATGTTATGTACCATACTAGATGTAGCTTACGCACTTAGTGTGGTAAGCAGGTATTAGTCTGACCCAGATGAGAAGCATTGGATAGCGGTAAAGAACATTCTCAAGTACCTGAGAAGGACTAAGGAGATGTTCTTGGTTTATGGTAATGGGGACCTCCAGGTCGAGGCTTTTACCGACTCCAGTTTCCAAAGTGACAAAGATGACTCTAAATCTGTTTCGGGTTTTGTGTTTACCTTCAATGAAGGGGCAGTATGTTGGAAGAGTTCCAAACAGGATACCGTCGCAGACTCAACAATGGAAGCTGAGTATATAGCTGCTAACGATGCCGCAAAAGAGGCTGTCTGGATGAAGAAGTTCATCTCTGAATTTTAGGTGATTCCGTCCATTGCCAATCCAATACCTTTGTATTGTAATAACAATAGGGTTGTGGCATTAGCGAAGGAACCAAGGTCCCATCAGAAATCCAGGCATATCTTGAGGCGGTATCACCTGATCAGGGAGATCGTGGATCGCTGGGACATCGAGGTACGAAGAGTGGACATAAAAGACAACACGGCGGATCTATTCACCAAGGCCATCCCTCAAGTCCAGTTCGAGAGGCTGTTTGAGATGTTGGGCATGCGGTACGCCAGCAACTAGATCTAGTACAGACAATGGGTACTCATTGCACCAATTACAGGCCTTAGTGCAAGTGGAAGATTGTTGCATATATATGCCCTAGAGGCCTTCATTGTATAGGATGCTAGGGATGTGTATGTACATGACAATCTTGCTCGATATGATAGTACGCTATTTGGTTTGTCTTTATCTTAACATGTGATATATTTTACTCTGTGTTTCATATATTGTGAACATGTTGATAAAGCCCATAGGATGTTTGCATGACTACCAGCGTTGTGATGGCAGTCATACTTATGAGAGCTGGGTGGTCAATAGGCACATCCTTAAATGTCCCTAGTCGCAGGAGTATTGAAACTGGGTATCGATACTCCAGAGTAGACTGGTGTGTATATATCTAAACCCTGACGAGGGGCGATGGATTAGTCCCGCGGCCATTGGTGATGTGCACCTAAGATTGTATACAGATGCTCACTAGGTGTGAGTTCACCGGACAGGACTCGCCGAGGACTGACTAGATGGTATTATACCTAGCGTCAGATAGCAGTTCTCTGGTGATATGTGTGCAGATAGTCTGTCGACCTGAGGTCGTCATTTGTCTCGTATGAGTTCCCAATGTGCTTTGATTACTACCCTACCACGGCTCAAATGAGTCGTGCAAACAGGTTTTAGTTGGGTATAGTCCCGAGCCACATGGAGGCAATAAGCGACTGTTAGGGATTCGTCTCTCCCGGTATGGGGAGTCGATATCGCACAGTGATCGGTTGGTCATTACCATAAGTCCCTGGTCAGGGATGATTGAGAATTACTGGTGGACGGACCAGTAGATCCTCGGATGGTCTTGAGCCACACCGACATGACTTATACGGTTATTAGGGGTCTGACATTTCCCACCCCCTAGACCTTACATGCGATACTCTCAGACGAACTGACCGAACTGCACGGATATTGTCACGGACAGGCTCAGTAAGGGTTTCGGACGAGTTCCCTCGTCGGCCTTCTTATCGACATCTAATTGGGGACCGTTATGTATAGCTAGTACCGCTTGCGGCCTGCAGTTAAACCTAGTTCTAGTGTAGTGTCGAGTCTTTAGAGTCCCACACATTGGGTTGTTCACCTTTGGGCGAAATGAGGTAGAGGTCGTATAGATTTTATGACAGGGTTCGCTCACATACGCGTACTTGTGCGTGTTTGGTGTTCGGGCAGTTGATACTAGTGGGCTTTGGTTTAAGCCAGATCCTAGTATCTGATTTTGGGTTTGTTCAATCTCATTGCATTCCGTGTTCTTCGGAACACGGATGCGGGTATGTATATACAGTTGACAGAGGCAGAGAAAGAGACACGTCATTAGGGTTTTGACCAGTGACTTGATTAAAACCTTAATGAGATAGGGAAATTGATTATTAATATTTTATTAGAGATAATTGTATTATGGCTAATTTGGTTTGACCATGTTGACCCTTGTTGACTTAGATATTTTTGTTAAGCGAAAGATATTTGTGCTTAGCATTAATTGTGACATGATAATGGTCAAATCAACATCAACCATAACAATTATCTTAATAAAATTTTGATTATTCTTTTTCCCTAATATGAGAGCTCACCCTTCATTTTATCATGACACATTCTCTCTCATGGTTGCTCTCTCTCCTTCTTCTTCTCTCTCAAGCCCTAGTGTTTCATGAGTTGAAAATCAAGGGCCATTGAGACCAAACCACCAAAATCCTTCTCTACTCACTCTAGGGTTCTTAGTTTAGCACACTAAGTACACTAGTTACTTCATTGTAGAGGTTGGAGCACAAGGTAGAGTCCTTCGAGTGGATCTTCTTTGACGCGGAGAAGCCGGTGAGGAGGAACCATCCATAACCACTCCAAGGAGCTCACAACAAGGAGAAGCACAACAAGGAGAAGAAGGAGTTCAAACTTGAGGTATAACCATCCAACATAGTAGTTAGAACTCCTAGGTAGTTTGTTAGTTGATGTTTAGCAAAGATCCTAGTGGCTAGTCTGTGTTATCTTGCAAAGAAAAATTCGATTTTTATCTATTCCTCCTCCCCGTAAACCACCGGGGTGGGTAATATAGACTTACACCCACACAACCCACGACACCCACCACTTCATCACCATCTCCTCCACCCATCAATATCACCGAGCACCCACAAGAAACTCACTGCACCGACCGCCTGCTGCCACCGCTCACCTCCACCTCGCCACCGCTGACCATCGACCACGACGCCACCAGCAGCCCCAACTCAACCCCAACCGAGATCCCTCACCATCTTCCACCCTCCCTCGTCTTCGTCCTCGTCACCTCCACCGTCGAGGCCACCCCAGTGCCCGATGAGACCCACATCAAGACGCACACCAAACACCCAACCACGTCGACGCCTTCTCCTTCAGCTAAGCCGACCTCCCTGGTCGCCATCATCTCCAAGAGCGCCACCTTCTCTTCCCCACGCACCTCCCTCCTCCTCCGATTGGGAGGAACTCCACCGCCGACCACTAACAACGTCGCCGATATCCTCCTCGTCACCAACACCCACTGCCACCATCATCAACAACCTTGCTGCAGCACCACTCGAGCTTCTCGCTTTCACCCCTTCTAAGACCCGTCACCTTCACCCTGCCACCGCGACCACCACCCACCATCATTGTCATCTCCTATCATCGTCTCCAAGAACCCCAACATCATCGTCAACTGCAACAGCCGAGTGCAACCCAACACGACCTTCATTGCCGTCGTCTTCTTCTACCTCCTCTTCCATCAAACCAAGCACATTTGATGTCAACTCAAAGAAACTCATCGCCTCATCGCCGCCGAGTTCCTTGGCTGCACCTGGACCGAGCACAACACAGATCCCAAGTCGATACCAAGCTGAGATCGATCTCCGTCATTATCATTGCGGCCGTCTCTTTCATCGCAGTCATTGTTTTCTAGCCAAGCTCTTCTCCTGTTGATCTCTTGACGGAGCAGTAGCCATCATCGCCGAAATTGTTGTCTTCATCGTCTTCTTCCAGCTCAAGCCATAGTTGAGTCAAACTCCAGTTGTCACCGCCATGAAATGTGTGAACAGCTGCTATTTCTGTTACGGTTTCTGCTGCTGTGTTGTTGTTGTCGTGTCGTTACCGCCTTTGCTGTGTCGTCTTCGTTACGGTCGTCGCCAGGCAAGTGAAAATTCTTTACTTGTTACTCATGCTAATTTACTAGTTAGATTAAATAACCAAGTTAAAGATTTAATCGCACGTGTGTGTATGTGTGTGTATTGTAAATTATAATGGAATTTTTGGAAAACCGTTGCGTTGATTGTATGGAATCGGACCCAACTCCGGTCTATCAATCGTAATGATATCATTTAGAATTTACATGAATTAGTTGTTGTTATAATCAGTGGGTAAAACTGAAGACGGTCGATACTCGTATTTATAACCTAAGTTCGAAGCGACACATAAATGAAAATTCTGGTGAAAGTGTCCATGTTTTGTGATCGTCGAATCCCTTATTGAATGTCGTGTAAGGTTTTGAGTTAACAATATCGTGTTTATAATCATGTAATGTTGCCCCAAAAGGTGACGTCGAATCTAGAATTCACCGTACATGCCACGTTCTAAAATCCATATTAAACCGAATGCAACTTGTAACCTAATGTTTTATAGGTCGTATCAAAGCGAATAGATAAAGTTACAACACCCCAGAGTTTGTCCTTATATTTTAATAAGTTCTAACGACGAAAGCTTAGGTGATTCATAGCTCTAGACTGCAGTCCAGAGCCTGAGTCTTTACCTTTACTCGTTTTGGAACGCTTGTTTCTCCCTGTTTAAGTGCGCAAGGGTGCGGAATCATATATGGAAGCGTATAGAATTGAATTAAATTTCTATCGGTGCTGGTCTTATTACATTACAGTGTCGTTTGATATTTATAACACATTTTATACCGTCAATGTGTTCTGCTGTTTCATGCAGAAACTGAATGTATGCCTTAACCTTAGACAGTGTGTATCTCCCTGCGTACAGTGGATATTATTGATCCTTCTGATGCATTGAAAACATAACAGATAAGTCTAAATATTATCTAACTGTAGCGTCGCCTAATTATGCTCCCAACAGGGAGTAAAATGTGTTACGAAACGGACTCCCAGTTCAGAAATTGGATTTCCTGCAGTAAACACTTAAAATGAAATGACCATAACTCACAACCCTGAAACCCGATTGAATTTAAACTAATTTTAATGGTTAGATAAACAAGTATACTTTATATTCCTTTTATATTGTTTCGCCAAATTATACACTTGTGATTTTATATGATTTTTCTAATCCAACCGACACCGGTTGCTCATATGTTTTTAGCAGTGTATTTACTGTATTCACATCATATTGCATGACTGTTATACTCTTATAAATAGCGTTCATTTGTATCGATAACATGGTGACCGTGTTACATTACTAAGTGATAAATATTAGTGATTGGATTGTGGCAAGTACGTTAGTGTGAAAGTGTGGATGAATAAGTGAAGTGATACGTACTTGTACACAATCAGCGAAACCAATTAGTTATTGCATTGTCGACGCCTATAGGACATATATAAGTATAACTATAACTTGTCCATGACAGGTATGGAAGCACTTATATTAGTGTCATAGGTAAGACATCGAGCACTGTCCAATTATCATGGATACCAGTCGAGACATGCTTGATGGAGACCCTATCTCCAGTTCTCACGTAGACTTGTCATGGAACGACTAGTATTTGGATTCATGATCGGTGTTTGATCTAGACCACGGGGTGTGGGGTAGTTTGAGTGTGAGTTCGATCAACGGAATCTCAGAAGTCCCACTGCCGGCATATGTAGTGATTTCGGGAGTCGTATGGATGGTGTTTCTGATTCTTAGCGAGCATGATTCGGGCCTATGTTTCCTTGCCCCTGGGGCCTACCCTTGGGTTGGGATACTTCTGCGGTGGTTAACGCTCACACTCGGACTGACGATAGGTTTAGTGACCTGGACATTGAGACTTAGAGGCTGATAACTTTAGTGACATGGATATTGCGTTGATTACGGATATGATACAATTGCTTTATCGTTACATGTACCGGTTATTTCATGCCCGCATCATTACTCTATGTTATTGCTTCATATTTATCATCATTGCACATATTACATAGTCATATATATTGCTATTGTGTCGCTCTGACGACCTGAGTATACATGCTCAGAGTGAGGAGCGGACTTAGCTCGGATCAGGATCTGTCTTACCTCGAGGATATTACGGACATCTAGATCAGCGACGCCAGCGCTATCTTTCCCTTGATTTCTATCTGGTTAGTTTTATATATGTTTTGACAGAATTATTGATTGCATATCTCATTACCTGTGCTATGATTACAGATTACCACGTAATGCTAGAAGCTGAAGTGTGACTACGGCAAGATATTTTCTTGACCGTTGGAGCATGGCTGGCCTTGTCACCCCTCGTATTCCCTATTTTGAAAAGCGGGGCATGACACTGAGTTCACAAGTTAACCGTTTTTGATAAAGAAGAACTAGATCCGATGTGTTTTGTCATTGTCCAGAGTTGATTGGTAGAGATGGAGCTTGTGGAGGCTCATGGTGACCGGATCTTGTTTATGGATAACGGGTATTAGCGGATCTAGAGTTGAAAAGCTGGTGGTGGTGAGATTTGGTCGGATTTGGGCAAATTGAGGTTCCACAAATTTTGATGGGAATTTTTTTTGCATCAACGGCTTAGATTGATTTGGTTGTGGATCGAACATTTGAAATCCGATTTTGGCGATCCATGTATGCATTCCTATGTATTGAGGCACTCCGGATGCGCTGGTGGTGTTGGATTTGCGAAATTACGCTGTTTTCGAGTTGATATGACACAATTTAGTGCTTGTTCGACGATGATCATATGTCTATGATGATTGGGTAGATTAGAGGTTGATCAGAGTCGATGGGGGCACCATGGTGCGTTGTGTGGAATGGTCCTTATGGTTGAAAGATGCATGATGTGTTTCGGACATGGTGGCACATGGTGAGCAAGCCATCGGTGGTGTCTCATTATTGGGTCTCAGGGGTTGAACTGAAGTGAAGCAGTGAAATGTTCATGAAAACCCGGTGCACGGTATGTTGCCCGATCCTGTTACTTTTGAGGAGAGTACAATGTAGAGTACGATGTAGTGATCATGAGTGCTCGGAGGGAGAGTACGGTATAGTAATCATAAATGATTGTGAGAGATCAGAGGTTGTTCGTGTAGGGCAGGTTGAGTTGATCATGATGCTCGTGTTAGAAATAATGATGACAGCGAGATGTTCACTGCAGATGGATCACGGTGCATTTTCCAGTGGATGTTTGTGAAGCGGATTACAAGAACAATAGTGTGTTTCCGGATGATAGGCTATGGATTCGAGCCAAGATGGAGATTGTTGGGATTGTGTCTCGTATCCGTATGAGTTTATAGCCCATTTGGGCCGGGTCATCTGTTGGTGTGGACTATCAATAGATGCTAAATTTTTTTAGTTATGTATATATCTATTTTTGGGAAGAGATATGTTGGCTTGAAAGAGATAATTGTGCGAGAATATTTTGTGCCTTCCCTCTCTTATAGTGTGAGTGTAAGAGAACGATGAGAAAGAGATTGTTGAATGGTGTGAGTATTTTGTAATATCTTTTGTTTGTTTAATGAAATTCTCGTATTTAGCCTTGTGGATGTAGGCCGAGGTGGTCGAACCACGTTAAATCCGGTATTCTTCTTCTTTAGTGTGATTGTGTTATTTGTGATCTTCATGTGCTTTATAGGGTGAGGGGATCAATTTCCACAACTAGTTTTATTCCAAAATAGAAAAATTCAAAAGAAGAAAAAAGGAATACTCTTTCATAGATGGCCAACTCCCCTAAGCTCCACGTAATCAAAGTGCGCACGCACACACCAGTGTTTTAACACATGCGATGCACATGATATGATATGCAAAATATAGAGATTTTTATATAGTCGGAGTATATTTGTGTTTTATTACTTTAAATTTTAAAGCTAATTTATTATTTTTAATAAATTTGAGAAATTAGTAATTATTTTATAAACATTTTGAGGACCTTTCATTAAAAAAAAACGAACTGTTAATCAAGTCTCTTTTTCCAATATATGATTTAGATGTGTAATAACCGACCATAATTATTTCCTTACAAACATTTTTGTTTAAATCAATAATTGATGGTTTAATAGATATCGATTCTAAGAGATTTCCTCGTATCAAAAGAATTACGGATTTTTCTCATTTTGTGAGTAGCAAATTTTTAAAAAAATGTGAGAACGTCCACATCTCTCTTTTTGCCTTATATCAAGTTTCACATGCAATAAAACATATAACAAGTTTCACATGCAATATCATGTGCCTTAAATTAATTTTTAAAATGACATGTGGTAAGAAAATTTCCTTGAAAATAATAAAATAAAATAAAATTATCATAACATGGATCTCTCTAATATATAAGATAATAACATTATTAACAAATTATAAGCAATAAACATAGATATATTTTGATTATAACATTTAAATATCTTATCAATTTATCTCTAAGGTTATAACTAGAAAAATATGGAGCCTCATGTTAATCTAAATATGAATTTATAAAAAAATAAAAAAAAAACAAAAATAAAAGTCTATAAAACCCCTAATAATCTTACTTAAATTTCTAGCCATATGACCTATAATATATATTTTTGTTCATATAATTATTTAAAATTCATATCTATGTTTGAATTTTGGATATATTCTGATATTCAAACTAAATCGAGCCAAACAGAACAACGTAAAAACCTTAAACCTATTTCATTGTTGTTGTTGCCGCCCTTGTTGCTATTCTTATTGTTTTTGGTTGGATTGCTCGCCTTGATAAGGATGATTCTCTTGATTGTAAATTTATTTCGAAAAAATGAATTAATGAATATACTTCTAATATAAGTGAAATGCTACTTATTAATTTACTCCAATATCTCATTAACATGAATTTACTTCCTCAATAAAGATAAATTTCATAGTTAATTAATAACCCATTATTTTCATTTCCTTCGTTGATATTCTTCAAATCACAATAGCTACAACATGTCTATGTATAACCTCCGAGCGAGGGTTCATTATTTTTGTGTTAAATGTCCACACAATTAATGTGCATGCACCATATACCACAATAATGTTATTGTGTAGCACATTGTATCCGGTGTGTTTACACTGCCTCCACGTTTAACGAATAAAGAATGGAGAAGATCTTTAAAAAAATATGTAAAATAGTGTAGACTTTTATATGTAAAAAGACTTTTTTTAGGAACTCTCTAGAAGTTTGAAAGATTGTTCATAGTGTGAGACAATTGGTTTTGGGCATGCGAATTGTGCTATAGTTTGAACTATACAGCCAACATGGTAGGCCAGCCTTATTTACAAGGAAGGAATACTAGGCAATATTTTGTATACAGCATATTATATGTGAGAATTAGGCAAGATTTGGTAATAATTTGTATATGACATAATATATGTGAGATTTATTCAATCTCTATGTGATGATTCTCACAAGTGGTATCTCCTCATATTACGACACGTGGCGGGCGACGTGTCCCGAAGGCTACGGAGGTGGAATAAATAAGTTGCATTATAAGCATTTTTCGGGACTTCGTCTTGAGGAATATATCCGAACTTTCAAGAGACCTCCCTGAATACATTCCACATTCACCTAGGAAACTACCAACAGCTCGTCTCCGAGCTTTTCCGGCCTTCCGGCTCGTCTCCGAGCCCCGGGCATGCCGAGCTTCCTCAGCCTCCCGGCTCGTCTCCGAGCCCCAGACATGCCGAACTTTCTCGGTCTCCCCCGATCAATCAAGAGCGCGGATCCCGTGCGCTCCGCAACGGCTCCGCGTATATCGCCAGGTCGAGATATCCGCCTTCCCACGATCCACGTCCCGCGCTGGCGCATCCCTCCATTAATGGGTGTATCCTGTTAGTTATATGTATGCCCTAGAGGCCATTACTGTACATGGGATGTATATTGTAATGGATACTTGGATATATATAGGGAGGACTTTCTCGCTCGACATGATAGTATGCTAACTGGTTGCACTTTGTCTTAACATATTGACTTGTATACGTGATGATGTCTTGCTCTCATATGTTGACAAAGCCCTTAGATTGTGTACTTGACTATCAGGTCTATGATGGAGATCATACTAGTGGGGCCAAGGGTAGTCTACAAGTACACCCTTCAATTGTTCCTAGTCGTGAGAGTATCGAGACATGGTATCAATACTCCAGAGTAGACCAGTGTATACGCATCTTGACCCATATGATGGGCGATAGATGATCCCACATCTATTGGTGTTTGACATCAAGATGGTATACGGGTGCTCAGTGGAGACTGGGTACACTGAACGGACTCGCCGAGAACTCCTAGACGGTATTATACCTATCGTCAAATAGCAGTTCTCTGGTGACACTGGTACAGGTTCGTCTGTCAACCCGAGATCGCCATAGAATCTTGTGTGATTCCCACTGTGCTTTGATTTCCACCTTACCACGGTCAAGAGATCGTGTAAAACGGTGGTTTTTGGGTACAGTTCCGAGTCACATGGAGGCAATGAGAGATAGGAGGGGCTTCGCCTCTCCCGGTATTGGGAGTTGATGTTGCGCTATGCTCGATTGGCCATAACAGGAAATCCCTGGCCAAGATTGCTGAGATTTACTGGTAAGTGTTATTAGTAGTTTCTCGAACCGTTATGGACCTTACATCGGCTTGACTTATCAGTCTATTGGGGTCTGACGTTTTACCATCCCCAGGCTGTTGATATGCGACATATCTGACGAATAGACCAGACTGTACGGTAGTGTTACTGTTAGGCTTTTGCAGGAGTTAGAGCGGGCTTGCTTGCTGATCTTCTTATCGTTCAATACCCGGGTAGCCGTTACGTCCAGCTAGTACCGCTGACGGCATGTGGGTGTTTGATGTGATCATCACCTACTGCCGGCGTACTGACGAGTCTTTAGAGTCCTACACAGAGCTTTCACTGGCTCAGGCAAAACAAAGTAGGAGCGCATATGTGATATGTACGGGACCGAAATTAATATGAGTATGTGATACCGTATTCTATTCTCGTGATATAAAGTATCAATCGGTTATATGTGATATAGCCGGATTATCAAATCAAATGTTGATTCGATAAGTCGATACTGTATCGGTCGGTTATATGCGATATAACCGGATTATCGAATCAAGTGTTGATTCAATATAATGATACAAATAATATTAGTCAGTCATATGAGATATAACCGGATTACACTAATACAAATAACGGTTGCCCCTACGGATTTATCCGTAAGGGCAAACCACTGCCCCTACGGATATCTCCGTAGGGGCAAAAAAATACCCTGTAGGTACAAACGTCGTAGGTGCAAGTCGAAGCCCTGAACATACCCCTACGAACTAAAAATTGCCCCTACGGAGTTATGTGTAGGTATCGTTTCCCCTACGGCTTAGGCCGTAGGGACAAAAAAATTATTTTATTTACGGTTTTTAAAAATAGATTACTTGTATCTACGGATGAATCCGTAGGGCCAAGTAATAGTCCCTACGGATACATGCGTAGGTACATATCCGTAGGGGCAAAATATCAGAAATCCTGATATTTAGCCCCTACGGATAACTCCGTAGGGGCATTTGTTTGCCCCTACGAATATATCCGTAGGGGCAATCCCAACCCGCTGATACTGAGATCACAGGGGAAAATATCAGTTATTCTGATATTTTGCCCCTACGGATTCAACCGTAGGGGCAATATGTGTACCTACGGATTAATCCGTAGGTACATATTATCAGTTTCTTTTTTTAAAAAGGGCTGCCTATTTTTTTCTCGCCCTGTGCACAATAACATATATATCTATCGAATATAAAATTAATCATCACACAACATATATCGCAGTATTCATAATCACATCTCACGCATATAATATACAAAAGAAACCAAAAAACAGAATATGATATAAATATAAACACCGTAGGACCACCAATATCAATATCGTCCAAAATGTAGTACAATATGTATCATATAAATAAATACATGTTTCAAAAAATAAGAATTAAAAAGCTACCCTAGCTCGATCCAGCTCCACCTCTGATAAACGCTAAAATCTGGCGCGCCTGCTCCTCGGTCACTAAATCATGCAATTCGGCGCGTGCAGGAGTTTGAGCGGGCTGTGGAGCTGGCGATGTGGTCTGCGCAGCCGCCGTCGAGATAGTGGCTTGCGGAGCCGCGGCTGCGGGAGTCTGAGCGGGCGGTGGAGCTATAGGAGCTGTCTGCGGAACCGCAGCCGATGCAGTAGTTTGCGGAGCCGCAGCCGAAGGAGATGCATGTGGAGGCTCGGCCGATGTATCCCGTCGCATCTGGACCTAACGTGTGTAATAAGCGTGTAAGAACTGTGTATTATTCGAATTCTTATCATTATCAAGTTATTTCGAAACTCCATTTGGATATTTAGTTTGGAAAACCGTAGTTTATTTTAATTAGATATGTATGTATGATTAATCAAACCTAAGTCTACAACCAAATAAGCTCAGGCTACGTACTAATATTGGATATGTTGATATCTATAATATGACATGATATTTTACTATTAAGTAGTATACATACCAGCATCTCCTTCAACTCCTGAACGGTGGCCTTCAAGCTCTCCAGTTCCTGCTGGACACGTCGCTCACTGGAGACGGAGGAAGTAACCGCCGGGGTGGAGTCCAACCTCATATGGGCCCTGCTAGGGCCCAGTCATCGGCCTCTCTCCCAACCTCCGTGGTGCCCTCCGTGTGCGGCGTCCAGGACTGGGGCAACAGCCTCGGATCGCTCTGTCCGGTAAAATTGATTCCCGAGGCCTCGGCCTGCTCAACCACCCGCTCCTACACCCACATTAAGCAGTAAAGTATAAGTATAAAATTTAAATTTGAACCTTCCAAAACTAAAATTTCAAATATGGGTTGAATAAATATTAACACTTATGCAATACTCCTGAGTAGTGATGTCGGGATATCGAAGCTCGCCCGTGGCGGGATCTGTCGAGGTGTCGTGGACGGCAAGATATGCGGACAACACGCTCGGTGTACCACCTTGCGCCAGGGTCTGAACTGTCTGCAATATTAGAAAATAACTCTTAATATTAGATATATTAGAAAATAACTCTTAATATTGCATTATATCATAAATGAAAATATATATTAATACTCGAGCCTGATCAAAGAAGAGGGCAAATGAGCGCCGGTGCTGCTCGCCCCACTCAACGTGAAGTGGATAGTTCTTCACGAGCCGGCTCTCATCCCCCATATACCGGCCGAACCTCTCGGCATGAGGACCGGTATAGCGATAATCAAGGGTAAAAAAGAGGGGGAATGCTTCCTCCCCCCGGCAAATGTCAGAACATTATATTTAGCACATACTGGTCTATAAAATTGACAAGAAATACCAAAATCAACAAATTCAAAGCCTTACCTACAGAGATAG
Organism: Agapanthus africanus; assembly: GCA_030015575.1. Taxonomy (NCBI): domain Eukaryota; kingdom Viridiplantae; phylum Streptophyta; class Magnoliopsida; order Asparagales; family Amaryllidaceae; genus Agapanthus; species Agapanthus africanus. The sequence goes on from JASDDO010000014.1 coordinate 18,528,823, forward strand.
CAGATGTGCTCCTCTGGTATCTGCATGTATCAAAATTTGAATAATATTAATTAATTTCAGTACATACATATTAACAAGATAAACTCGCATATAGCGCTGCTTACACATACTACAGGGAGTAAACAAGCTCTTGTAGATCATCAGGCGCAAATCTAATCTCATCAAGCAGCACATGATAATGAGTTGGACGCGTGGTGCCCTATTTTATGATAAAATTTTTAGGACACATTAAGTTGCGATGAAAAAAACTGTATATATCTAAATGCGATCCAAATTTGAGAATTGAAAATAATCAATTGAGAAAAGAATGAAAGGAAATTTTCTAAGTGCATGCTGAGTGTGTGTATATTTATGATAAAAATTACTATCCAAGTAAGAGCAAAAGGAATGTGTGTATATTTATGATATAGCATTCTAAATCAATATACATGCACTATATGATATATAAACATACCTGGAGGAGCGGGAGTGGCCTCTGTCCCTGATATGGACGTATCACCAACAACTAAACAATCAAGCATTGACAATATAAGTAATTTTGACATAAACAGGCATGAATATCTATAATATTACATTCAAAATGGATATGCGTGCAATATACCTGGAGGTGTGGCAAAGTCCACACGGAAGGAGAAATCCGAAGGGGTCTCTGATCTGGGTGCAAGACCGGCCCTCTGAAGCTCCCTACGCAGCTCTTCGGGCGGCAGAACCGCTCTGCCTCTGCCTCTGCCTCTGCCGGTGCCGCGGCTGGAGCTCCTGCCACCCCTCGCTGCTCCCGTCATCGTCATCAAATCTAGTCCTGCATATTCTCCTATAAGAAATCCTTGAAACTCCTATAAGAAACATTGGAACTCCTATAAGAAATCACCTAATATTCTCATAAATTCTTGAAAGGAATAGGACTTTGAATATACAAAAAAAGAAAGTGAAAATCCTGATCAAGCATCATACTCAGATTTCAGATGACCCCCATCAAAAGACTTCTATAAAGCCAAAGAAGGCAACATAAAACCCTTTTAGTCAATTAGAGAGCGCACCTGCAGTGAGAAGTGGTAAAAATATCACCCAACAAGGGTGTAATTTACAGAATCAGTTGAAACTCTTGAAAGTCATAGAAGAACCTGAACTGCACAAATCTGATGTATACTTTCCATTGGACACTAAGAAGTCTCTAAAAGGAAAAGCCAATGTGAAAGCCATCATTAGTTCATATCAGAAGATTGATGTTGAAACAGAGAACAAGGAATGTCATTTTCTTCTTCTGCCACATTACTTTCTTCTCCTTCTTCTTCTGCCACATTACTGTCTTCTCCTTCTTACTATGTGCGTGTGCAAATTCAATGAAAGCAGAAACTCCAGTAACAAACTTAGCTTGCATACGTTGTTACCAATTCACATATATCCAGTCCTTAACCCTGACGTACTCATGGGCCATGTTAGACTGTATCATATAAATTGTAGGTTATGATGACTATATTGAGAAATCTAAGAACGGGATGGTTACTGACAAAGGAGAAAATCCGTGTATATACTTTGTGTGTGCGTTTGTCGTTGAAAAGAATAAATTATCGATAATCAAAGTTATATTTGAGGATACCCATGTATGAGTTGTATTCTAAATTGTGGGTTGGGTTTAAGGATCGTTAATCTCATTTGAGACTAAGATCAACTTAAACGTTTGTTAAGGATACGTTAGTCTAATTTTAGACTAAGATCAACTTTGTATAGTTCTATGTCACGACGAATATCGAACATATGTTAACCGATAGAAATTAACTGCTGTCGTGTGACACTTATGCTATTTTCAGGTACCGACTAAGTGGACTGCCTGAAGAAATTATATATATGGGGATTGTGATGGCTGCTGGCAGGGGATTGTGATGGCTGCTGGCAAGGGATCAAAGAAGGGCCTCATTTAAAAGATGACCCACAGCTAATGGCGCGTTCTAACAACTATAAAAGAAGTATGTTGACATTATTAAGATGACCTCTATAAAAGAAGTAGACAAAATAATCAGCAGAAGAAGAAAAAAGTAGCTTTAACTTTAACTTAAGAACAATGATATATCAGATCTAACAACTTACTAAAAGATTCAAGATAGTAATTTTGTTATTTAATATGAGACCTAAAAGACAAAATCCTATCATGATAATGAATAGGTACCAAACTGTTTAGGTAAATTACACCATAATTTGATTGGATCTCTTCTTCGGAGGACCTCCAAAATTAAGTCGTGGACCTTTTCAGACTATTTCTATTTAAATTATGAGATCGACACATGCCTTATTAAACTCATGAAGTTTTTTGAAGAGTCATTGGAACTTGCTAGTTTTGAAATTTGAAATATGCAAAATGTTTGTAATCTCCAAAAACATAAGTTCGGAAAAAATGTCATTGCATTGCAATATCGCAATGAATAGGTGCCAAACTGTTTAGGTAAATTACACCATAATTTGTAATATATCGCCATGTGACTATGTCATTGCAATATTGCAAGCAAACAACCTAGCAAATAATTGGTGCACCTAATACAGTTTTTTTTGTACAGTATTACCCATGATGTCAACAAAGAAATTATGAGCAAAACACAAGTTCGTAAATCATTAACTAATATAAAATTTTAATATCGACAATAGTAGTAATGTTATGTTTGCTACCTTCGTCTCTCTCCCTAAAGGAACAAATTATAATAGGTATACAAAATTACCGACCGCTAAGAAACTTACTACTCATTTATCCAACAGGATTTTGGGATTTGTTTGCTCTCGGTCATATATGCATCTTCAAATATATAGGAAAGAACCTTATCAGATCAATAACCAGATGCCAAATAAACCAATTAGTCATTTTGTTGGACTGTGATAACATCATCACATGTAAATATCCATGAACAGGCCGAAAAAGAAAAAGAAAAGGAAAAAGAAACAAACAAATCAGAAATTACCACATCTAGGGTTATCAACAATGATATAAATGAAACCACAAACTACCACAGTGATCAAATAATCTACAATACTGCATTGTGCAGACAATGTAAAAGGTATGTCATAAAAAAGGATAAATCTAGTACATTATTAACCTGAGGGCAAAAAAAATCTAAAACGGTTTCAATATAAATAATTGCCAATGACAATGAGCTCTTAAAGGTTGGCATTTGGCAATTCTACAATATGCAAAATTATTCTAGTTTATACAACGACAAGTATGACAAGGGTAAAATTGAAGAAATATGTATCTATTCAAAAAGGCAAATATGTAGTGTTTAAATATGTAACAGGATTATAGTTCAAACTTCAAAGTGAATACCTAATATCTCATTTACGATAAACCCAAAAAAACAAAGAAAAAATATATGTTTATGTATTTTTGTGTTCTATTTAATCCTTTTCATCCCTAAATCTGCTCATGTCTATGTTGCATGACCATGACAACACCGAACCAAATACTTGAGCACAACTAACCAAATACTTGACCACAACTAATGCCCAACCCCAACCGCAGCCCCCTGTCGAACCCCAACCCCAACCGCAGCCCCCTGCCGAACCCCAACCCCAACCGCAGCCCCCAGCCCCAGCCCTAACCCTAACGCTAACCCCAACCGATGCCTCATCGGTACCCAAATCATGAACCATAGCCCTAAAACAATCAAAAAATTGTTTAATTGAAGATTTCCTAACCTGTGCAGGCGGTGGCGACGACGAATCGGTGGCGATGACAATCGGAGATGAGGGAGAAGCAGGCGGTGACGACGACGAATGGAGATGAGGAAGAAGCAGGTGGTGGCGACGACGAATCGGCCGGATTTAGCGATGACGAGAACGGCAACGACGAGAATGGCGATCGGCGGGAATGAGGGTTTGGGGATTTGGGTTCGCGCGCAGTGATGAGAAAATAATATTTAGAGATAATCAGCGTAGGGATCGATCTGCCTTTTTACTTAAATCACTATTTACATGCCCCTACGGATAAGTCCGTAGGTTCTTGGTTTGCGGCTCCGTAGGGGTAAACAACAATTTAAGATTTAATAATTTTTAAATAAATATGTAAGGACCGTAGGGGCAACCGTTTGGCCCTACGGATTAATCCGTAGGGCCAAACTAAATCTGCCCCTACGGATCTCGTTATTCGTAGAGGCAACCCCCTATTTTAGTAGTGTTATTAAATCAGGTGTTGATTTAATAATTTATTGTATAATTATATATTTGATATATTAATTTACATTAACTAATATTAGCTCACATAAACATTTATTTTTCTTACATATGCACACTTAATGTATATGTGATATATATTAATTGTGTTTTATTTTGTGTCATGGTTGATGATACAAGGTACATGGGTGTATGAGACTTACACCATGATAAAGATAATGTAGGATTTATTTATTTAGTGTAAATCAATTATTAGTTGGATAATGGTCACATGGCATGAAACTTTGAGAAGCTTGGAGACCCATTGACTAGTCCACTAGTTTTGTTTTATACTAGATATTTTGTTAACCCAACTATTATCTTAACTCATGGTTAAGTCTCTACATGAGACATATTAGATATTTTCTCACCCATGGTTGCCATTCTCTCACACAACATTATCGCTCTTCATCTTCTTCTTCAAGCTCAAGAGCTTTCTAGCTTTTGGACAAGTGAGAAACTTTAGTGAGAAAATCAATTCCAAAGTGAGCAAAAATCCTACTTCATCATCCTCTACTAGATTAGCACTTTAGTATAGGGTGTTAGCTTCACTAATCCCACATTAGTGAAAAGGGGAACTTGGGTTAGTGTCTCCTCGACGTAGATCATTTTCAGCCTCGAAGACTTCAAGCAAGATCGTTCCTTTCACCTTGAGAAGCCATGCAAGAGTCCAGGAGTTACATGATCTCAGCGAAGGGATGACTATAATGAGCTTTTGAAGTGAAGGACCGGTCTACAAAGGTTGTATTTCTCATTCACTTAGATGTTAAGTTGTTAACATTGTTTGATTGTTTAAATTTCTAGTTAAAAATTCTATGTTAGAGTTATTTAGAACGGCATGGACGATAACTCCCGAAACCTTGCTGACGTCCTAGGTAACCCTACAGTGGTATCAGAGCCAAGCTAGAAATTTAAATGATATTTGTTAGATTACGAAACCGAAACTGCTCCGAAACTTGAAACACAAAATCTGGGTTCTGTCGATATTTTAGAGGTGTCAAAATTTTTTTTAAACAACTGCAGAATGTTGTATGTGATATAACATGAACACTGGAAAAATTTGAGGCATTTTGGAGAAATTTTGACCGGCCACTACACCCCTCATCTCGGCCCAAAACCGAGCTCCCCTTCTGAAATTTTGCATGTGTTTCAGTCTCTAGGTTTTAATGTTTCAAGTGTTGTTTGTTTTTGCTAAATTTGCATGTGATGTTAACTTTCTGCAAAAGCAATTCGGAGTGTTTCGCAGTCATAATTCTAACATGTATTCGGGTTATTTAGACGATATTAAAAGGTTTGAACGGATATCAATAATCCAGTTTTTCCCCGCTGGAAATTTTCTAAGTGTTGGACTTTTTCCGAATTAAAAATTTTCAGAAATCTTGCAAGCGATTCTGTGGACCCTTTAGAAGAACGAAACCTAAACTCGATTATGTGACCATCAGAACCGCCACCAAACCCTAGGGTTTATGGTAGTTCAGCGGTGGCACATGTGAGGCATTGGTTGACCCTTCTACGGCTGGTTCATAAGAGCTGTGGCTGTTTCTGGGTACTTTTTGAACTCCGCTCAAGTGTTGAGCTTATTGGGAAATTTTGGGTTCTTATTTATTCGATCGAAAAGTTTAACTTCGTCTAGTTATCTGTGATTGTGATACAATATTTGGAATCCACATATAGTTATGAGATAACTAGTTTGAATTTTATAAATCTAGCAGTTTAGTCTCATTTGATCGGTTGCCCCGGAATTTTGATGTGATCAAAAGTTTGTCGCAATTACGTAGTGTACGAGGATACTCGCCGGGTAACCTTACTAGATAGCCATGCCCCATAACCCCGACCAAGTGACTGTAGGAGAACCCCGTCGCTAAAAGCATCCGTTCGGGTGCTCGCGGCAGCGGTGTTCCGCCTTAGTGCACATCGTCAATGGCATCGGGGGTGCGGCCATCTACTAAAGTTTCTGACGAGCATTCGATCAGGTAATCGGGAATCTTGTTGAATTACCCGACAGATTATTGAAAAGTGTTTTCAATATCGAGACTAAAATGCGGGGTTTATAATTGTTAGGCATGTGACGTCTAAGGAATTCATTTGGTTAGGAATGAAATCCAATATATGTGATACATTGGGTTTATGATGTCTAAGGTGGTTGCGGATTCCAATTCTTGTAGTTTTTCACTTTCTTTTTGCGACCGTAAGTGTAATATGTGGCGTATCGCCAGTTTCAATGTATATGTCAATAACAACTGGGATACGCATATTTACTTACGTTGATATTATGTGTTGCTGTGATATGTTATATTGGATCGTCGTGTTTGAATAGCCGGGGGTTTTATGTGAGATGAGAGTTTTTCATTTTCATTCATGTAAAGCTTGTATATAATATTCTTTTATTATGGCACTTCCGGGTTGAGGATGATGTCACCATTGATGTATATTATTTACTTTTCCGCATTAGGATAGACCCAAGGAGGTGATCACAAGTAACCGGGTTCTAGAGTCCAGTGGGAGATCATCTTGAGGAGTCGAGACCGGGTCTCCTAACTCTAGAATTGGTAGGGTTTCTTGCCACTCTCGTAGGGGTCTAGGGATGTGGGTTTGGCTATTCATCGCGACTGTGGAATCCGTGTTTTATACTGGCTTAAATTAAAACACGGAATTCCTGGTATATCCAATATTTCATATGTGATTCTTCTGCTGCTGTTATTATGTGATGTGATCAGTAGATATTCTGAGATGAATGATTATATTTTATATTATATATATGATATATAATAAATATTGATACTTTCGTTTCTTATGTGATACTTGGGAAGCATAATTATTGGGACATCATTAATGAGATTAATGAAAAAAAAGAAACCTAAAAATGTTGTAGAAACTTGTTTTAAAAGCTGGTAGCTCTAGTTCTTATTTTGCATAGCGGTATTCCTTGTAGAATATCCAGCACCTTATTCGATAAGGAAAGAGCCGAGATCCCTTCACCGGGAGTGACCTCTTTAGCGAAACTAGCAGATACTACAAACTTGGATTGTCTTTTGATTGCTTCTATAGTTTTGCTTTGTATAGTGGTATTTGTGAAATATCCTGCACCTCATTCGATGAGGAAAGAGCCGAGATCTCTTCACCGGGAGTGACCTCTTTAGCAAAACTAGTAAAGCCTAAAAAACACTCCTTTTTCAAAATCACTCGATTCTACAACGATATCAAGTTCATTACACAAAGGTTTTTCTTAAAAACCTGTCGTAGCCCTCCGTCATTTCAGATAAGTAATAGTTAGTATTCGTGCAACGTTTGTTGGCTTGTGTCAAGACGTAGTGTGCGGTAGCTAACTAGTGCTTATCTGCAGCATACGATGAGATTGGATTAGGGTAGTCGTGCGACTTTATTGGCCTGCGTCAAGGGTCGTGCGGGTGGGTTTAATTCAATCATGAAATGTACGGGTTGAACTTGCCTAGCGGACTATGGTTTGTTGGCCTGCGTCAAGGTCATAGGACGCCAGGGGCAAAATATTATCGGGAATTTCAAGTGTTGAAATTTGCAATGAGATTGCATACCTTCTATGAGATAGTTGGATCCCGATACCCACTGCGAGTAAGAGTTACTCCTGAGAGAGTTTTACACATTACAATTACCCGATCAAGTAGGTGTCTAGAAAGGTGATAACGGGGTTACGCCCCTGGGAAAACGAGGTTTATTTTAATTAGGTCCGTGCGAAAGCACGTGAAACCTCCCTCAAAGTACTGACACTGGCCTGACCGAAAGACTGGAGAACTTGTAGGGTGTAATTAATCCCGGCTAATCTAACCTTTTAGGATTTGAAGGAAGATTTGATAAAAACAGTGGGAGCCATCCAGATTAAATAAAATAATAACCAATCTAATCTTACAAAGAGCGCACGCAGAGTGTTTTCTTCTCTCTCCTGGTAGCGACCATGTCACGCCTTAATCAAGATAATAATATGGATGCATTGACCAAACCTGCTTATTATACTGTGCTAGGGAACGTTGGTTCCGCTCCATCTTATAATTGTTATAAATCCGAGCAGGAAATAGGGGAATATCTGGATTTCCATGCCACATAATCGAAGAAAGTGCATGTTGATGCATCTTCTTCGGGTGTGTTCATTACCGAGAACTGTTTCTCAGTATCCTCTGCGTCCTGGGTATGTGATTCCGGATCAGGATCCCACATATGTAATCTGTTACATGGGCTACTGAAAGGTAGAGAACTAAGATTGGGTGATATATCTCTAAGTGTTACAGAATGGTGCAATTGTTGCAGCCAAGTCAGTTGGTAAATATCACCTTGTATTTATACATTGATTCTGAACGAATGTTATTACATACCGAACCTGATATACAACATCACATCAGTTTCTTTATTCAGTTAAAGAAGGATATAATTCTGTATTAGCGGATAATGTTGTGAACATTTTCCTGAATTAAGAGTTGATTCAATCAGGAACGATATATAATAGCATATACGTTCTTAATCAAACCACGGTTCAAAGTGTCTAGAACACACACTAGAGGAGCAGTTCAGAAATGAACGAATCCTTCTTATGGCATTGTAGACTAGGTCATACCAATGCGAAATGAGCAGCTAAGTTACATAAAGATGAATATAAGAATCTGTTCGAATTTTCATCTTATGATACTTGCCAGTCTTGTCTCAAAGGTAAAATGATCTATACTCCGTTTATTGGAAACAGAGAAAGAGTTACTGAACTCTTGGGACGCATACATGATGATGTATAAGGCTGGTTCTTTGTACTTCATTATATTCATCGACTATCTCTCAGAATTCGTACATATGTTCCTGTTGAAACACAAGTCTGAAACTTTTGAGAATTCAAGAAATATAAATTTGAAGTTGAAAAACCAAACGGGTAGAAGTATTCAAGTCCTTCGATGTGATCGAGGAGGAAAATACTTGAGCATGGAATTCCTGGATTTTCTAAAAGAAGAATGTGATTCTCTCTCAGTTTACTCCTTCGTATACACTAAAGCACAACGGTGTATCGGGGCGGAGGCATCACACCCTATAAGATATGGCGCGCTCTATGATGAGTACTGCTGAGTTACTGTTTTCCCCAATCAGAGCAAAGCACTGTTCAAAATTTCAAATTTTGAAATGAAGCAGCGCTTCATAGCAGCGCCAGCTGTAACGTTTTAGAAATCGTTATGCGAATTTTTTCATTTTAGGCTAAAATAGTCGGTATTTTCCGTTTTAACCCGATTGTGATCAAAGTTCTGTATAAACTTGATGGCACCTAGTTTAGCTAGAATGAAGCTAGTTTGTGGGCTTTGGGAGTCAATTGGAAGTTTTGGTTCATATAGAATTTTCCCTAATTTAATATTATTTTAAGTTGTTAATTATGCACTTAATTAGTGGTAATTACAATTTTGGTTTGGGTTAATTACTTCTAATGTGAATCTATGCTAATCTAATCATTAGATTTTTTGTTAATCCAACCATCCATAAATATCTAGATATTTGTGGGTAATTAGGTTTTTTTTTTAAAAAGAAAAGAAAAGAAAATGTGGTATTTTGCATTAATGAGCATTTATTACATTTTTTTGCTAGAAATTTCCACACGCTTCACAAAACTCCTATCACTTATCCTCATGGCCGAGCCTCCCCAATGTTCTGCCCATTTTATTTCCTTACCCTTTTTCTATAATTCCAAGCTTAATAAATCTCCAAAAATCCTTAAATAAATCCATACAACTCATAAACAAAACTTAACCCATTATTTTTCTTCACTAAACTAGCATGGATTTTCAAGAAAAACATCATTTTGGAGGGTTAATTTGGTGTTAGTCACTAATTGGTGTTCTTGAGGAGGTATAATTTCAAACCCTAATCTTTAATTCTTGTATTTAAATCAATAAGCTTGCTATTTTAATTGTTTAACATAGCTTTAATTTCATGTTTAGTTAATTCATGATAATTTTAGTGAAATTCAAGTTAGGGTTTAACTTGATGAAAGGGTTAATTGTTAATTGAAAATTAGGAAAACATAACTTAGTGGAAAAATGATAATTGTTGTTAATTTCTAATTTGTCTAATTGAGTTTCTAGCAAACTAGGTTTTACTAGAACATATTTGGGTGAGAGTAAAATTATGGAAATGGTTTGGATAACTTAGTTAAGCTACTTTGCGATGTTTGTGATCGCTAGAATCGTGTTAGCTTTAACTTGTGCTAAACTTGCGATAAAATTGCTTACTAGGTTTCTTTAAGTTGGACGTAGGTTCAATTGGTCGTTGCAAGATTATATATATTATCTTTCTCGTATTTTATTGGGTTGTGTTTGCGCGATCGGTACGATCGGAGTCTAGACTTGGTGGTTGCGTAGTTTAGCAAACCTAGCTAGGCTTTTGCCGATGTCATGCGCGTTTTGTGCACTAGGTGCGAAGTGTAATTTTCTAGGCGTTATCCTTGCGTTTCGTTATCTTTGTATCGGCGTAGGATATTTAGCTTATGTGATGTGTTTGTGAAATTTTAAGATCGCAAGCGGGGACTTCGGACGCTGCGAATAAAGGGAAGCAGGTGGTCGGATTTTCGTAGCTCGAGATCATCGGTGAGTAGATTTAACATCTACGGGAAAATCGCCCGTATGGCGTTATACGTCAGGGCTGGATTAGGATATGATAGCTGTATGTTATTCACATATGAGTTGATTGCGCATGAGCGTTATTGCATATTATTACCTATTGTACCTTGACTTGTACCTATTGGACACAACACCATTACTAACGGTTCATGTTGCACGAGCACTAATTGGTATGCTACACCCACACCGTCGGTAATTGCCATGACACACACTGTTTCCCCCAATCAATGCAAAGCTCTGTTTGAATTTCAAAATTCAAAAGGTGAAGCAACGCTTCAGATCCCTTGCGCTGCGCGCAGAGCGCCACGTGTCAAAAGCAGACACGCCAACGCAAGGAGTGCTGCGCCCAAGGCAGCGCACCCCCAATCAGAGCAAGGCTCTGTGTTAAAATTCAAATTTTAAATAAAGGAAGCAATGCTTCAGATAACTTGCGCTCTGCGCTGCGCGCCACGTGTCAAACAGTGGTGCGCTAGCACAGTTGCGTTGCGCTCTGCGCTGCGCGACAGGTATCAGGGGCAGGTGCGCTAGCGCCAATTGCACCAGCACTGGAATTTAAATAATAAATTATTAATTAATCAGAATTAAAATTCTAGAAAGATCTTTCCAATCTTATTAAAATAAGAATATTGTCTTCTGTAAAACAGAGGCCTTAGGATCAAAGATCCAACGGTGGGGAAATATCCCCAGATCAATCAGAGAAAGATCTTTGTAACCAACCTAACAAACTAATTGGCCCTATATAAAGGCCCCTAGACTCCAAGTCTCACATATACAGACACAGAAAGAGAGAACCCTTTGAAAAAATTTGAAAGTCAAGCCTTTGAAGAAAGAAGATCATCTTCTTCAAGATAAAGAATTTGATTCTTGAAGAACAGAGATGAAACCATCTCATTAAAAAAGAAGAATTTCTTCTAAAAAGATCAAAGATCTAAGAACAAGATCAAGATCTTCAATATAAAAAAAAGATCAAATAGGATGCAATCATAAAAGATTAAAAAAATAATTTACTTCATCCCTAGATCTTTTGATCTATTTAAAGGCACTGCCTTTTGATGAACCATTGGTTCTTGAATCTTGAGGTAGAATCTCTTTAGAACAAGAAAAACTTGTTTCTTTGATCTGAATTGGATCAAATTGCACTCTGCGCTATTGTACAATACCCTGCACTCTTAAATGCGCATTTGCGCTCCTTGCACTGGTGCAAGTCACCAGAAAGCGCCACATGTCAATCACAGAACAATCTGCGCCTTGCGCTTCTAAAACAGAGCACTGCGCTCTTGGATTGGCGCACTGCACCAGAGCGCGCCACGTGTCAGCAGCGCACTGGCGCAGCGCACTGCGCTAACTGACTTGCGCTTGCCGCAGAGCGTGACACGTGTCACCTCCACATGCGCTAGCGCCTTGCGCTCTTTAATTGGCGCAAAGCACCTGACAAGCCACGTGGCGCATTGTCAGACCACTAAAATGCCATGCATTATTTAAAAGGGCAGAGCCCAAGTAAAGGCCTAATAGGCCAAATATAAATGCTATGCATTTAATTTAAAAGCCCAATGTTATGCATTGTTTAAAAGGGCAGAGCCCAACTAAAGGCCTAACAGGCCAAATATAAATAAAATGTTGCACATTTTCAAATGGACTTAGCCCAATTCTGGCCATAAGTCCTCAATATAAATTGAACTGAGCACAACTTCTCTTTTAATCAATTTACACCCGGTTCGAGGGTACATCTCTTTACTCCTCTGTCATCCGTCGTTGTAATCCCTCAACGTCATTAGAGAGGTGACGGGTCCCGACAACCACACACTGCTACGGACTGTGGGGTCCTTAAACTCATGGACTATGACGTCCTTAACCTCGACCGTGATGTCTTAAAACTAATACCGGACTATGATGTCCTTAACCTCGACCGGGATGTCTTAAAACTAATACCGTACTATGATGTCTTTAACCTTGACCGTGATGTCTTAAAACTAACACCGGACTGTGAGGTCCTTAAGCTCATGGACTATGATGTCCTTAACCTTGAACGCAACGTCTTAAAACTAACATTGGACCGCAATGTCCTTAAACTACCTATCGACCGCAATGTTACTAAACTAAACAATAGAGCCCCCAATTGCTCTCTTGTCGGATCTAAACGATCATGTTAAGTCGATCTTAGTCTAAAATTAGACTAACGTGTCCTTAACGAACGTTTAAGTCGATCTTAGTCTCAAATAAGGCTAATGTATCCTTAAACACCCCCCAACCTCAAATCTAAGAAAGATACGGATTTGGACTAATCCACGTCCTACAGGCGATGGCATAACTTAGTCTCCGTATACAATCCATAGGCAGGCGAACACAAAACAAACACACACGACACGAAGTGACCATATGGAGAAGGAGAAAGTTGTTACCGCGGTGCGGTAGCGTAATTAACTGTAGGGGCTTGCGCCTGCAGGGAAGAGCGTCCCCATAATTAAAAACCCCTCAAGCGAGAGGGAATCTGACAAAGTCTGCTACATCGGACACATCCGTTTAAACTTTCGATACACGGTACCATAAATCAATTTGGCATCTTCGGAGAGGTGGACGGATAGCACCAATTAGCATCTGCCCCGAATTTCAGGCAAGACGGACCCGTGAGGTCGCGTCTCTGTGTTCGGAGGGGAACAGATTCTGGCACGCCCGGTGGGACCTTTTCCTCTTTCCACTCCACACTTCGTGTGTCGTATTCGCGAACGAATCGCGGTTTGTTAATGGTTGCCCTTGGGTTTCAAGTTACTAAGATTTGGTCTCTTACTTGGCACAGAAAGCAAAACAGCAATGGCATTCACCTGCTCGAAGTGCTCCAATTGCAGCTGCAACCCACGCTCCGCCTCACCTGGAGGTATAGCTTATGGACCTCAAGCGGCATCATTGTTCACGATGCCGATAGAACAGGTCACCCAGGCTACTACTGGACTGTTTTTCGGGACCATGCTCCCGCCAATGAACTTCACTGCTCCCGTGCCCATACCAGAAGCTCCCAAGAAGTCGGTCTTCGATCGGCTTACAGCTGCTGCGGCCCTTCTCAATGGGTCGCCCAACACCAGTTCCTCGGTCTTCTCCAGATTGGGCCAAAACTTCTGCGGGCCCACGATGAAGTTTGCAGTCCCGGGGAAGGTTATTCCATAAAGGGTAACCAAACCTGCTCTTGAAGGCGTCAAGGCAGCTTCTCCTACCAAAGGATCGGTCTTTACAAGACTGACCATCCCAACTCCCGCTCTTGCTGTTCAAGAGACATCAGTCTTTAACAGGCTGACACCGGCAACATCCCCTTACCTGAACAGGGGATAAGACAAGACCATCCCCATCACCGAGCCAATTCCCACAGCTCGACTTGCTCGACGTCGCCACTGGCGTCGAGTGAGGAAGTCAGGGGGCAACTCCCCTTCTGGGCTAACTCCTCCAGCCCCGACGGCAGAAATTAATGCTGCTGTTCCAACCAGGAACAGTTTTGAACTGCTAAATAAGGTGCGTAGGAATTCTCATACCGCCGTACTGAAGAGGTATCCTCCTCCACTGGAGAAGGTTGTGGAAGCAAATCCAGAACAGTCCCAATCCCCTCAGCGGCTATCCTCCAAAGTTTACAGAGTCTGGCGGCAGGTCCGAGACTCGGTGATCGACCCAAATTTCTACCACCAGCACAAGAAGCTGAAGGCCCAACAGGAAGACAGCCATCCTGCCAAGCCGCGGAAAGCTATCTGGGTGCCCACCTTGACGACCCCTTCAACTTCGACCGCTCATAAAAAGAGAAGGCCGGAGAAGATCCCCGTGCCTGCGGCAAAAGTCAGAGGCACTGAACCCAAACGCCCTAAGTCTGGGGGCTTGGTGGTCCACACCGTTTACATGGCATCTGAGAAGGAGGATAGCCGCGCTTCAACGGGCCACCGACCACTCACCCGATCCATCACAAGGGCCCAGGAACAACAGCAGCAGAAGCTCCAAGAGATGCTAACTGCGATGGTCGCACTCACCGGACCAAAGGAGATCCCGGAGGCGTCATCGAAACAACGCCGCGAACACGAGACCGATGCTGAATTCCTTCATAGAATGCTTGAAAGGAAGGACAAGAAGGCTGCAGAACAAGCGGCCAATATAAAGCAAATGGCTCTCCTGTTTCAAGACATGGTCGAGATGATGATACATCCGGATCCCCCAGCCGAAGATCCTCCGATTATACTTGAAGATGACAGAGGAGAAATGTCAAATCCACCTCCGGCTCTTTCAGCAGCCAAAGAGGAAACAATCTCTAAGGTCGCCCTGAATGATTATATTGCTCAACAAATACGAGTTCACCAGGCAAATGAGGCAGCCGGCCAAGTTGTCAAAACGGGGCGACCGTATCCGAGCTGGTATGATCAGATAAAATACCTGTCGGGCTACACAATCCCGAAATTCCATATCTACAAGGGGACAGGCAATCCCCATCAACATGTTGCCCAGTTCAGGGATCTTTGTGGCAACACCAGCGGCGATGATAAGCTCTTGCTTCGCCAATTCGTCGGCAGCTTATTGGAGACGGCGTTTGAGTGGTACTCCGAGCTTCCAAACGACATTGTCAAAACTTTCGCAGAGATGGAGTTTCTATTTACTCAGTGATTCGCGAACGCCAGTGAACGCACCCCGATAACAGCTTTGATCAATGCAAGAGTGAAGCCGGGCGAAACTTGGGTTCAATATGCAATCTGATGGCGGAACTTATGGTCGAAGTACGAACAGCGCATCGAAGAAGCACCAGCGGTGGACATGTTCGTGGGCACCCTAGACGCTCATGCAACTATTTCACAGTTCATGATGTTCTTTAAACCAACCACGTTCCAAGCTTTAATCGATAAGCTAGTCCAGATGGATCAAATGGGTCACAGACCGTCTCCCCCGAAGCCAGAACCGTGGAACGACAAGGGTAAAGGGAAGGTGTCACGCCCCGCTTCCCAGAGTACGCTAGATTGGGCACGTGACATAGCCAACCATGCTACCTGTGGGTAGGAAGTATCCATCCACAGTCACATTACGGCTGTAGAAATATCAAGAACAAGATAAAACTATCTAAAACATGTCCATAATCCAGAATAACAGGAGTCAATAATAAATAAATGCGGAAGCAAATGATCCAATACAAATAACTGAAAAGTGTGTCCCATAATGCGGGCTCACATCAGGAAATAAATGCAGGAAATAAAACTAACTACTACTGAACTCACAGCTCAGCCTGCTGGCTGAAGTACTCATGCTCGGACTGCAACAGCGGTACGGAATCTGGGCCATGCAAAACCCAGACGTCAGCGCGTCATGTCATCAAGTAATATAATATGAACAGTGTAGCAGGCAATGTAATATAAACATGAATAAAGCAAGAATAACAATAATATGAATCATACCAGTACAGGGTAGCGTGCAGTGGGTAAACTAAACTGTTCTATCAGGTTTTCTATTCTAAAGTCTTTGAAATCAATTGATGAATCATCGATGTAACTCAATAGTATCCCGTGCATGCCCGGGACTACGGTCAAGACCCTCGGGGCTGAATCCGAGACGTGCCGCTAGGCAGTAACAGGTAGAAGGATGGACGAGTGATGTCAGCATCATCACTCCGGGGCTGGCCTAGGCCGTAAGACTGATCAGAACAGGTATCGAACTGTTGAGTTACAAGTCAGGTTTCACCTTTGATTTCCCCATACCCCCAAGTTATGTATGTCAAGTCAGGTATTCAGTAGTCAAGAACTAATGCCAACACAGGATCAGGTAAAAGCAGGTTTGTCTGGATAGACAACAGGAACGGTCCATGAGGACTACATGTTATGTTTGTTGGCATTAGACACAAGATCAGGTAACAGGTAAAGCCATGGTACATCAGGTCAAGCCAGGTAATGTATAAAGGTGTCATGTCATGTCAAGAGTATACGGTACCATGTCATGTCAAGTAGGAAGTGTAACAGGTCATGTCAGGAAGCACAAGATGTCATGTGGGTGCTCATAATCAAACTAACATAAGCATGTGTATAAATAAACAAGCATGAGTACTATCAGAACAATAAACTGGAACATGTAATATGATATGCAAATAGATATAATTTCAAGGATATGGATGCACAGTTATCGATTAGGGTTATATTTATAGTTCCAATATTAATTAGGATACAATTTATTAAACATGGAGTGTTAATATCACATTATTATGTAGTAATGTGATCTATGCATGCAATTATATGTATCTTAAATGCGATGGATGCAAACGGGTATCCGAAAAGTTATAAAACTATAAAATGGTAATGTGGGATGTACAACTAAGCAATATGTGATATAAATACTGATATAATAATATTAATATGGATAGCATATTCAAAGCGATTAATAACTATAAAAGTGGTATTGATTAACCATGCACAAGAAAGTTCCGTTCAGAAATTCAGCGTCACCCTAATTTGTAAAATAGCTTAAAAATAACAAACGTTCTCCAAAAGGGACGTGTCTTATACCAAAACAAAGATAATTAAATAAGGTTTTCAGTTTTATAAGTATAAGCATCTCAGGTTGTCCTTACAAAAAGTTATGAACATTCGAAATTGAAAGTTTGTTGCTGGAATTTCCCTGGACAGCAGTTTGGAGACATTTTAATTTGCATTTTACGTTATTTAAACAATTTATTTTGCAAGTAAATATTTCATAGAGTTATATTATTCTGAGTTAGATTCGTAACGAACTAAAGAACGTATACTAATGATTTTTCTATGATTTATAATGAATTTTATACGGTAAGGTGTACAGTAAAATTCAGATTTGTCGTATCCGCTTTTTCAACGACGTTTCATGTGTAAACTATAATATTTTAAATATATAATATCATAAAATGCAGATTATAAACTAATTAAAAATAATAAGAAGAAATATTACGACGATGTATATTTTAATTGATATGGATGCAGTATAATGTAATCTAGTATGTCACAAGATAAGTTTTCATGATCTAGATTTAATATGATATAAACGGATGCAAACGGAACATCGAAACGTTATAAAATTAAACATGGGGCACTAGATTTAAACTATAGGTATGGTATTTATTTAAATAGGTATAAAATGAATTATATAGCATGTAGCAAGATTAACTTGCCTCGATGGGTCGCAAATCGGGAAAACGGAACGTTAACCGTTGGCGGAGAAAACTCGCGACGGGCGCACGGTTCACGGAATGAACCCAAACGACGAACAAAGGAACCACATTGGTCGGGGTACCTCGCTGGAACGTCGAGAAGCGTCACCGGCACGACGAAATTCCGGCAACAAAAGAACAGTCAAAAAAAATGAGAAACGAGACATGAAGCAAGAAGAGAAAGAATGATAAAGAGAAGTACGAGAGAATATATGAGAGAGAGAGAGAGAAAATGTGGAGAGAGAGAGAGAGCTGCAGGTGGGGGCCCACGGAATTAAAAGGAACGCGATTGGCTAAAGGGGAATCGTTAGTTAGGGATAAATATTAATTAAAGATTCAAAACATTTTAAGGAACAGTAGGATATATATATAGGTTAATTTAAAGATTTAAAAGATAGGTAATGAACAGTAAGATATCAGGTTAGTTAGAAAAATATATGCGATGGTTTTAATAATATTAAAATTTGGGATTTTGGCGCCAAATAAAACATTTCCAAATCGCGCAGGGGTCGGGTCCAAAAAATTTGAAATTGAAATAATAGAATTTTAGGCGGGATCCAAAATTTAAAATGAAGTGTTTTATGATCAAAAAGCATACCCCCAAAACGGACACACGTACGTGCACGTAGCCGTCCAAACTCGCATGTTTCATGGAACGGGACGAGAACACGATGCACGGACGCTACAACAGGGTTAGGGGTGTCAAGCAGGCCAAGATGAATAATTTTAATTTTATTTTAGATGCCAAAAATTGTTATATGCAGAAATTAATTTCCGGGTAGAATTTACAATAATTAACCATCAAGCTTGATAAATGAAATAAGTGCCACACTACGTTCGAACGGTAACTGAAATTAGTAGCATTGGGCTCGGGTGTTACATTATACCCAACTACAAAAAGAATTTCGTCCTCGAAATTCCAAGAATACAAAGATAGATAACTACAAGAAAAGGTGAGGAAACTTCTGCCGGATTTCATCTTCTCGTTCCCAAGTGGACTCTCCATGCGAGCGATTACCCCAAGAAACAAGCACAAGGGGGATAACCTTGTTCTTAAGAACCTTTTCCCTTCGATCCACAATTTCAACCGGTCGCTCCTCATAAGTTAAGTCTTCCCGTACTGTTAGCTCCGAATGATTGAAAACGTGTGTTTCATCTCGAACATACTTACGGAGTTGAGATACGTGAAACACATCGTGCACACTTGCCAAGGACTGCGGTAACGCCAAACGGTACGCTACCTCACCAACACGCTCCAAGATCTCAAAGGGTCCAACGAATCGAGGACTAAGCTTTCCTCGACTCCCAAAACGAATCACCCCTCTAGTCGGTGATATCTTCAAGAATACCAAATCACCCACGGCGAACTCTAGATGTCTTCTTGACGTGTCAGCCCAACTCTTCTGTCTGTCTTGAGCTGCCTTCATATGATTTCTGATAGGGTTAACCTTCTCAACTGTCTGCACAACCAAATCTGGTCCCAATAATCTTCGTTCACCGACATCGTCCCAACAGATAGGTGAACGGCATTTACGACCATACAAAGCTTCAAATGGAGCCATCTGAATAGTTGCCTGAAAACTGTTATTGTAAGACAATTCCACCAAAAGTAGATGATCCTCCCAAGACCCCTTGAAGTCCAACATGCATGCTCTCACATATCCTCAAGAGTTTGGATCGTTCTCTCCGACTGACCATCAGTTTGAGGATGATAAGCTGTGCTAAACTTCAATCGAGTCCCCAAACTTTCTTGTAAACTCCTCCAGAAGTATGATAAGAACCGAGTGTCCCGATCGGACACGATGCTCACCGGTACTCCATGCAATCTTACAATCTCCTGCATGTACCGCTCTGCCAAAGTCTCTGTTGATTGACCAACCCGAAAAGGAATAAAGTGAGCTGCCTTGGTCAATCGGTCAACAATTACCCATACTGCATTGTTGCCTTTTGGACTCCGCGGTAAAGCCGTCACGAAATCCATGGTTATATGTTCCCACTTCCACTGAGGAATCGGAAGTGGTTGCAATAAACCAGCAACCCTTTGATGTTCAGCCTTAACTTGCTGACACACCAAGGACTTTGCCACAAAGCGAGCAATCTCCCGCTTCATGCCCTCCCACCAGAAATGCTATCGAATATCTCGGTACATCTTTGTGCCTCCTGGATGTACAGAATAAGCTGAACTGTGTGCCTCCTTCATAAGCTCTTCACGAACATCACCCTTTGGCACACACAAACGGCTACCATACCTCAACGAACCATCTTCGTGGATCAATAAATCTGTTCGTATCCCGGCTTCAACCTGCTCTCGAAACTTTTGCAGTCTAGGATCATGCGATTGAGCTGCTTTAATATTCTCGATCGAAGACGACTGCACTTGCAACTGCATCAACTGTCCCGTAGAACTCGATAGCACAACCTCCAAGTCAAATCTTCGAAAATCTGCAACGATCTCCTTCTGCGTAGTTAACACCTGAATTGCTGGTAACCGACTAAGCGCATCCGGCACAACATTAACCTTCCCCGGATGGTACTTAAGATCAAGATCGTAGTCAGCCATCAGCTCCAACCATCTACGTTGCCTCATATTAAGCTCCTTCTGTGTGAACACATACTTCAAGCTCATATGATCAGTAAAAACTTCGACTCTTTCGCCCAAAAGGTAGTGTCTCCAAATCTTCAAAGCGAAAATCACAGCCGCAAGCTCCAAGTCATGAGTCGGATAATTCTTCTCATGGGTCTTCAATTGTCTCGATGCGTATGCTACAACCTTCCCATGCTGCATCAAAACACATCCCAATCCTTTCCCAGATGCGTCGCTGTGAATCACCAATCCTCCGGAATTGTCTGGTACGGTCAGAATAGGGGCAGTTATCAACTTCTGCTTCAACGTCTCAAAAGCCAACGCACATTTATCCGTCCATACAAAAGGTACCTCCTTGCGCGTAAGCTTGGTCAACGGCTCTGCCAGACGAGCAAAGTTCTCCACAAATCTCCTGTAGTATCCGGCAAATCCAAGAAAACTTCTTATCTCAGCAACATTCTTTGGAATAGGCCAATCTCGAACTGCTACAATCTTTTCTGGATCGACGGCAATGCCATCGCCAGACACAACATGCCCCAAAAACCTTACTTCCTCCAGCCAAAACTCGCACTTACTCATCTTCGCATACAATTTCTCCTGTCTCAAAGTCTGCAGTGCGATCTTCAAATGCTCAGCATGCTCTTCAAAACTCTTCGAGTAAACCAGAATATCGTCAATGAATACCACAATAAACTGGTCCAAGAACGGTGAAAAGATTCGGTTCATCAAGTCCATGAATACTGCCGGCGCATTCGTTACTCCGAAGGGCATCACTAAGTACTCGTAATGTCCGTACCGAGTTCGAAACGCCGTCTTGCAAATATCTTCAGCTTTCACTCGAACCTGATGATATCCGGATCGCAAATCCAGCTTCGAGAATACCCTCGCGCCACTAAGCTGCTCAAAAAGTTCTCCAATGCGAGGGATAGGGTACTTGTTCTTAATAGTCACCCGGTTTAATTCTCGATAGTCGATGCACATCCTTCTTGTGCCATCCTTCTTCTTTACTAGAAGAACTGGAGCTCCCCAAGGAGAGTTACTGCTTCGAATCCAACCCTTTTCAAGCAATTCAGCAACCTGTTTCTTTACTTCTTCCAACTCTACTGGCGCCATTGGATAATACGCTTTAGATACTGGCGCTGCACCAGGAATAAGATCAATTGCGAACTCCACGTCTCTCCTCGGCGGTAAACCCGATATATCTTCAAACACGTCCATAGAATCACGAACAACAGCCGGCTCTTTACTTTCATCACTTCCATTGATGCAAGAATATTGTTTGTCGGCCTAGCCCTAAACTCGACCGGCCCGACCGAACTGCTTCCTTAACGCAACTGCTGTCTGCTGCAAACTCCCTTTCATCCCAGATAAACTCTGCTGCTCTTGGCTGCTGCAAGTATTTGTGAGAAAGTGGTCAAACCCAGGGAGACAATCTGCCTCTGGATGTCCACGTCCAGTCTGCGCATGAACCTCTGTGCCATGTCTGCATCGTTGGCAACTAAAGGTCCAGCGAAACTACTGAGTCTCGTCCATTCTGCTACATGCACATCTACGGGTGCTCCCTTCTGCTTTATTCCGATGAACTTCTCTTCCATTTCCTCTCGTGCAGTCCGCGGGAAGAACTTCTCCAGGATACTCTTAGAAAAATCCGCCCACTTGATCGGCTTGGGCAAGCAGGTCTGCTCAACAAGCCACCATTCTCGGGCGTAGTCCACTAGCTGAATGCGTACCACAACAACCTTTTTGTCATCTGGAATCTGTGCCGCAAAAAGCAAGTTCTCTGTGTCAACTAGCCACTGCTCCACTGGCAACGGCTCCTTTAAACCAGTAAATGTAGACGGACCCAACCGCCTGAAATCTGCTACGGTCCCTACTCCGTCAACTGGTCTAGCTCCAACATTGTTCACAGACTGCTGAACGATCTGCAAACCTTCCCGAAACGAGTCCGCTTGCTGCTGGATCAGCTTGGTCTGTTTCTTTGATTCTCCAGCATTCCTCTTATCACTCCAAGCATGGCGGCTTCGTCCACACGCCTCTGGTATGTCTTCAATTTCTTACCGGCTATAATCCTGAACTCAAAATACCCAACATTAGCATGATGATAGATTTTGAATATAGATCAAGGTTAGAACTCCAAGATACTTAAATAGAGTACCGCATTGTAACTATGCCGCGGTATCATAGCCACAATTACATAACTCCATCCAAGTCGCCTAAGTCCTAGAGATAACAAGGAATCAGGTTTTCGAATTGATATGCAAAGAAAGTTTGCACATCGTAAAAGATATAATCAGGAAGAATGTGATTCAAGAATGGTAAAAAGGTCAAGGTGGCAGGACATGTTTCCTAAACACGGGTATTCTGATTCGTGTATTGGGTATAATACCCAACTACAAA
The DNA here is from genome assembly GCA_030015575.1 of Agapanthus africanus. Lineage (NCBI taxonomy): Eukaryota > Viridiplantae > Streptophyta > Magnoliopsida > Asparagales > Amaryllidaceae > Agapanthus > Agapanthus africanus. The sequence goes on from JASDDO010000014.1 coordinate 18,551,786, forward strand.
AGAATCAACCCGACTATCCTATGTCTCTGATACCAAAAGAACCAAGTCACGCCCCGCTTCCCAGAGTACGCTAGATTGGGCACGTGACATAGCCAACCATGCTACCTGTGGGTAGGAAGTATCCATCCACGGTCACATTACGGCTGTAGAAATATCAAGAATAAGATAGAACTATCTAAAACATGTCCATAATCCAGAATAACATGAGTCAATAATAAATAAATGCGGAAGCAAATGATCTAATACAAATAACTGAAAAGTGTGTCCCATAATGCGGGCTCACATCAGGAAATAAATGCAGGAAATAAAACTAACTACTACTGAACTCACAGCTCAGCCTGCTGGCTGAAGTACTCATGCTCGGACTGCAACAGCGGTACGGAATCTGGGTCATGCAAAACCCAGACGTCAGCGCGTCATGTCATCAAGTAATATAATATGAACAGTGTAGCAGGCAATGTAATATAAACATGAATACAGCAAGAATAACAATAATATGAATCATACCAGTACAGGGTAGCGTGCAGTGGGTAAACTAAACTGTTCTATCAGGTTTTCTATTCTAAAGTCTTTGAAATCAATTGATGAATCATCGATGTAACTCAATAGTATCCCGTGCATGCCCGGGACCACGGTCAAGACCCTCGGGGCTGAATCCGAGACGTGCCGCTAGGCAGTAACAGGTAGCAGGATGGGCGAGTGATGTCAGCATCATCACTCCGGGGCTGGCCTAGCCCGTAAGACTGATCAGAACAGGTATCGAACTGTTGAGTTACAAGTCAGGTTTCACCTTTGATTTCCCCATACCCCCAAGTTATGTATGTCAAGTCAGGTATTCAGTAGTCAAGAACTAATGCCAACACAGGATCAGGTAAAAGCAGGTTTGTCTGGATAGACAACAGGAACGGTCCATGAGGACTACATGTTATGTTTGTTGGCATTAGACACAAGATCAGGTAACAGGTAAAGCCATGGTACATCAGGTCAAGCCAGGTAATGTATAAAGGTGTCATGTCATGTCAAGAGTGTACGGTACCATGTCATGTCAAGTAGGAAGTGTAACAGGTCATGTCAGGAAGCACAAGATGTCATGTGGGTGCTCATAATCAAACTAACATAAGCATGTGTATAAATAAACAAGCATGAGTACTATCAGAACAATAAACTGGAACATGTAATATGATATGCAAATAGATATAATTTCAAGGATATGGATGCACAGTTATCGATTAGGGTTATATTTATAGTTCCAATATTAATTAGGATACAATTTATTAAACATGGAGTGTTAATATCACATTATTATGTAGTAATGTGATCTATGCATGCAATTATATGTATCTTAAATGCGATGGATGCAAACGGGTATCCGAAAAGTTATAAAACTATAAAATGGTAATGTGGGATGTACAACTAAGCAATATGTGATATAAATACTGATATAATAATATTAATATGGATAGCATATTCAAAGCGATTAATAACTATAAAAGTGGTATTGATTAACCATGCACAAGAAAGTTCCGTTCAGAAATTCAGCATCACCCTAATTTGTAAAATAGCTTAAAAATAACAAACGTTCTCCAAAAGGGACGTGTCTTATACCAAAACAAAGATAATTAAATAAGGTTTTCAGTTTTATAAGTATAAGCATCTCAGGTTGTCCCTACAAAAAGTTATGAACATTCGAAATTGAAAGTTTGCTGCTGGAATTTTCCTGGACAGCAGTTTGGAGACATTTTCATTTGCATTTTACGTTATTTAAACAATTTATTTTGCAATTAAATATTTCATAGAGTTATAGTATTCTGAGTTAGCTTCGTAACGAACTAAAGAACGTATACTAATGATTTTTCTATGATTTATAATGAATTTTATACGGTAAGGTGTACAGTAAAATTCAGATTTGTCGTATCCGCTTTTTCAACGACGTTTCATGTGTAAACTATAATATTTTAAATATATAATATCATAAAATGCAGATTATAAACTAATTAAAAATAATAATAAGAAATATTACGACGATGTATATTTTAATTGATATGGATGCAGTATAATGTAATCTAGTATGTCACAAGATAAGTTTTCATGATCTAGATTTAATATGATATAAACGGATGCAAACGGAACATCGAAATGTTATAAAATTAAACATGGGGCACTAGATTTAAACTATAGGTATGGTATGTATTTAAATAGGTATAAAATGAATTATATAGCATGTAGCAAGATTAACTTGCCTCGATGGGTCGCGAATCGGGAAAACGGAACGTTAACCGTCGGCGGGGAAAACTCGCGACGGGCGCACGGTTCACGGAATGAACCCAAACGACAAACAAAGGAACCACATTGGTCGGGGTACCTCGCTGGAACGTCGAGAAGCGTCACCGGCACGACGGAATTCCGGCAACAAAAGAACAGTCAAAAAAAATGAGAAACGAGACATGAAGCAAGAAGAGAAAGAATGATAAAGAGAAGTACGAGAGAATATATGAGAGAGAGAGAGAGAAAGTGGAGAGAGAGAGAGAGAGCTGCAGGTGGGGGCCCACGGAATTAAAAGGAACACGATTGGCTAAAGGGGAATCGTTAGTTAGGGATAAATATTAATTAAAGATTCAAAACATTTTAAGGAACAGTAGGATATATATATATAGGTTAATTTAAAGATTTAAAAGATAGGTAATGAACAGTAAGATATCAGGTTAGTTAGAAAAATATATGCGATGGTTTTAATAATATTAAAATTTGAGATTTTGGCGCCAAATAAAACATTTCCAAATCGTGTAGGGGTCGGGTCCAAAAAATTTGAAATTGAAATAATAGAATTTTAGGCGGGATCCAAAATTTAAAATGAAGTGTTTTATGATCAAAAAGCATACCCCCAAAACAGACACACGTACGTGCACGTAGCCGTCCAAACTCGCCCGTTTCATGGAACGGGACGAGAACACGATGCACGGACGCTACAACAGGGTTAGGGGTGTCAAGCAGGCCAAGATGAATAATTTTAATTTTATTTTAGATGCCAAAAATTGTTATATGCAGAAATTAATTTCCGGGTAGAATTTACAATAATTAACCATCAAGCAAGATAAATGAAATAAGTGTCACACTACGTTCGAACGGTAACTGAAATTAGTAGCATTGGGCTCGGGTGTTACAGAAGGCGACCTTCATTATGAACACTCAATAGCAGCCCAGTGCCCCAAAGCTAGCAGATCAACTGGAAGAGAGACGGTGCTATTACAATGAGAAAATGAAGCGTCCTTACTCATTCCCACGGGACAAGACGAAGAGGCTGTTCGAGCTGGATATGCGCAACAGGCTTATTAGTTTGCCGAATCCTAGGCGACCACCGCAACCCAGTGAAGTGAATAATCCCAATTACTGTCCTTACCACCAAACGGTAAGTCACCCAATCGAGGATTTCTTCGTCTTCAAGGGATGGATCGAGGATCAATACTTATAAGGCAAGTTTGCGCTCTCCGAGAAGTGGAAGTTAAACCGCCACAACCGCACACTCCTGAGAAGACGGACACATCGGGGGCAACTTGTTCTTTTGTTGAAGAAGCTCCATGGGAAGTCGTGCTTTCAGCCAAAACCAAAAGAATACTGAATGATCTCCAGACATGCCCGGCGATCAGGTGGAAGAACCCGCTGGAACCCCAGATCATCGAAGGGATGCTGAAGCCGCGCCCAACTCCAAAGATTGGTAGTGATGGCCCAAGCACTCACACCCAGCCATTAAAATCTTCAAAGAAGAAGAAGAAGAGATCTAAGAGGGCCGTGAAGCCTGGCGACAAGCGCACGGACTTACAGAAACAGATCGACGCGCTGGAGGAGTATAATCAGAAAGTGCGGACTCCCATCATGCTCCAAGAGTTCCTCAGCCACGTCCTTCAGGAAGAAGATGATGGAGAAAGATCGTCAGATGAATCTAAGGAATACGTGGCAAGTTGTCATGTGATCTCTCATTCGTTTACAGACGATGAAAAAACTCCTTGCACTGAGAAGCTGGGGGCAGATTCTAAGCCGGAACTTCTGGGGCCGTCAGATGAAACGATTGACACATTCCTCAACGAAGCTCTCTTGAAAATTAAAGCTGATCGGAAGCACGAAACGGACATATTTGAAAGAGCCAAACGCCGGCGACTAGACGAAAGAGTCGAGATACTCCTGCCAAATCAAAAGACATCCGTTGTGGATAAAAACAAATTCAAGACGAGGAAAAGGTTTGCTAAAGCCATATCAATGGGAATGAAGCTACCACCCTCCGGAGGAAACTCTCCCGATGAAGCAAAGATGCATTCTAGCTACTGCTCATATCATCAAAAGATTAGGCACCCCACCGAGGAGTGCAATGCTTTTAAAAGATGGTGGCAGAGATATGTTGCTCACCGGCAACATTTTAAGCAGATGAAACGCAAAGTTCAGCGGGAGCAAAGGAGTGCGGCTGATGAGCATAAAAGAGACACCGGTAACTGTCGCATGGTCAACACTGGTGGATCGCAAATTCTCACCTTCATAAGCGACTCTGACGAAGAAATGGCTCTAGACCCCCTCTTTAAAGAATCCGCATTTGGAGAAGAGGAAGAACTGAAGACCTGTGAAAACATCCAGCTGCGCAATCGCATGCTCCCAGAAAAGAATCTCGGATCCACGAGTAAGAAAGATAAGGGAAAAGAAAAGGTCTCCGAGGATATCGCCCTTGATGACCAAGTCATGAAAGAGTTGACCGCCAAAGACCCGCCAAAGAAGAATAAGGTGGACTATAACGTTCTGGCGCACTTGAGGAAGTTACCCTCGCAGCTCAGTATTCTCGACGCCCTTCTACTATCCAAACAAGCGAGAGATTCACTGATCAAGGCGCTACAAAAGCCAGAGAAATTCCAAGCTTTTCTCGCCGAAGAAAACATGAAGGACGAGCTGGAGGAAGTACACACAGCCGATATCACCTTCAGCGATGAAGACCTCCTCCTCGAGACGTGCGAGCACAACTGTCCCCTCTACGTCTCAGGGTACTGCCACGATGTAAAGATAGGCAAAATCCTGGTCGACAATGGGTCTTCCGTCAATCTCCTCAACACACGAGTGTAGAAGGAAATCTGCATGAGCGTCCAGCATCTCGCTCGTGATAAAATCACCATCTTTGGTTTTGATTCCCAGTCATCGCGGACCCTCGGGTCTGTGATATTGACATTAAGCTTTGGGCTACTTGTCACAGACATTAAATTCCATATTATTGAAGCCAAGACATGCTATAACGCTTTGCTCGGCCGGCCTTGGTTACACGAGTACAACATCATCCTTTCTACACAACATCAGTGTATGAAATACTTTAAGGATGGTCTTGAGTATACCGTAACAGGAGAGCTGAATCCATTCTCCGTGAACGAAGTCCGCAAGTATGAAGACGCAAAATACTTTTTGCCAGATTTCGAAGACACGGAAAGATGTCACAAACCGGAGAACAAATTTATCACCACCATTACCGTCTTCGGGAGTGATACTGAGGAAGAGGAAGAGATGGTTTATTCAGGCCCACCCCAGTACAACAAGCCAAGACCGTCCGCTCCTATGTTAATCTTCGGCAGCGACTCAGAAGACGAGGTCCATGCTATATTCTCTGCTCGGCCTTCAATACAAACATTCGCTGATGAAGAGCAGATTTTGCAAATTGCCATAGTTCCGACCAAACATCATAAGGAACTGGACGCGCTTGATATCTACAATATAGAAGAGCTGCAGACGTTCTTTATAGTCGTTAAGCGAGTGGAGTGAGTTGAGGCTCCCTCCCAAGCGAGAAGGCGAAAAGGCAATCCTATTCTACCGCTCCGGGGAAACCAAAGCGGAGAAAGAAATCTGGCACGGTGCGGATCCTACACTTGACAGGCTTCATCCCATCCGTCTGCCTAGATATTATACAGAAAGCTTGAAAAAGCTGTTGAAGCGCCAAGGGATCCCCTTCAAACAGACTGCTCGAAAAGCTAAGTTTTATGACAGGATCTGGAACGTTCCCGGAACTCACAGCGCAAGTTGCCCAATGGGAGAATGGAAGCAATCGGGCTTGGATACGTTCGATCCAAGAAACGGGAGCTGCTCAGTGACTGCTATGTCGTACATGACTTTGATGAAGAATGAGATGCTCAATGGGAGAGTGCTGATCCTGAACCAGAAAAAGTCCCCGATGCGAAAATGCTCAGTCCGTCGTTCGAAGAACAAATGGACAAGCTTATAAAGGAAGCTTGTCAAAAAGTCTGAGACGACCACAATCGCGAGATGGCCATCTACGAGAAAGCCAGGACACAGCGCCTTCTCCAACAGGCTGCGAAAGATGAAAATGCCGCTCCCTGTCAACCTGTTGTAAAAAAAGGCCCGACGTAGAGGCAGAAACAAGTCAAAAAGCATAATAAGCATTCAGCAACGACAAAGCGGGACCAGGAAGTCACGCGAGCGGGAATCAAGCGGTCCGGATCTGTCCCTTATGAAGAAGATGAGTCGAGCATACTCTTTTCCTCAAGACAAGACAAAGAAGATACTTGACCTCGCTATAAAACATCAAATGATTACACTGCCGGAGTCTAAACACCCTGAGCAAGCAGGTGAAGTCTCTCACCCAGACTATTGCTCTTATCACCAAGTAATAGGGCATCCTCTCGAAGACTGCTTTACCTTCAAGAACTGGGTCGAAGATCAGTATCAACTCGGCAAGTTCGCTCTATCCGATAGTTGGAGGGTAACACCACCGCAGAAGCATGAACCCAAAGCTATGAGAGTAGAACCAGATCCACATCGGTCTTCGAAGCGAGCTCGTACTTGTCACATGATAACAATATCAAAAGAAGAGACCGAGAATATGGATGACCTTCCCTGGTGCTTCGAAAACAATGATAACGAGGTGATCTCAGAGTTTCCACCGGCGCCAAAAGAGCTGGAAGATGGGATACACACTACTGCGGATAACCTCAAGAAGATTGATTTGGGGACGACAAGTGACCCGCGACCGGCATTTGTCAGTGAGCTGCTATCTGAGGAAAGGGTGGCTGCGTTAAAAGACGTGCTTATGCAGCATAGAGATTGCTTCGCATGGAACTATTCCGAAATGCCAGGATTAGATCCAGAGATCGCGGTCCACAAACTAACGATATCCCCGGACATCAAGCCGATCAAACAAGCACCGAGAAGAATGCGGCTCGAGCTTGAGATGAGCATCAACGCCGAGGTCAAGAAGCTGATTGACTCCGGCTTCATCCAGGAAGTTCAATATTCTGACTGGATCGCCAACATCGTCCCAGTGATGAAGAAAAATAGGACGATGCGCATCTGTGTGGACTTTCGGGATCTCAATAAAGCCTGCACGAAGGACGATTTTCCAGTACCGGTCACCGAGCTGATGATAGATAACACGTCCACTCACGAGGTTTTCTCCTTCATGGACGGCTCATCGGGATATAATCAGATAAAGGTGCATCCCGAAGACCAGAAGCACACCGCTTTCCGGACCCCTTTGGGTATATTCTGCTACAAAGTGATGCCCTTCGGTCTAAAGAACACCGGTGCCACCTATCAGAAGGCCATGACGAAGATCTTCGATGACCTTATACATGAAATCGTCGAATGCTATATCGACGACCTCGTGGTTAAAAGAAAATCATACGAGGAACATCTCGAGAATCTGAAGATCGTGTTTCAACGCCTTCGGCAATACCACTTGAAGATGAACCCTCTCAAATGTGCGTTCGGGGTGTCTTCAGGTAAATTCCTAGGGTTCATCGTCCGACACCGAGGTATCGAGATAGATTCGTCGAAGATCAAGGCGATTATGGAAATGCCCCCGCCAGGGACTCTCAAGCAATTACGGTCTCTCCAAGGGAAGCTCGCGTATATCCGGCGATTTATAGCCAATCTCTCTGGCAAGTGCCGCCCCTGCAGTCACTTGATGAAAAAGGGGACCCCGTTCGTCTAGGATCACAAATGCCAAGGCGCGCTGAACGAAATCAAGCAGTATCTGCAGAATCCGCCAGTGCTGGCTGCTCCGTCACAGGAAAGCCCCTCATCCTTTATACAACCGCCCTCGAAGGTTCTTTAGGCGCGCTGTGGGCACAAGAAAACGACCAAAGGAAAGAAAGAGCTCTCTATTACTTGAGTCGAGTTCTCCTGGGGGCAGAAAGCAATTATTCTCCCATCGAAAAACACTGCCTGGCGTTGATCTTTGCGATAACAAAACTCAGGCACTATGCATTGGTACATGAAGTCCGTCTTATATCAAAAGTGGACCCTCTCAAATATTTGATGTCAAAAGCCATATTGACAGGTCGACTCGCTAAATGGGCCCAACTCTTGATGGAGTTCTCAATAACCTATCAACCTCTTAAGGCAGTGAAAGGCCAGGCCATCGTCGATTTCCTCGCTGAACATCCGATACCGGCCGACTCTCCCTTGAATTGTGAACTGCCAGACGAACATGCGTTTGATGCGATCGACGGCGGTGATACCCGATGGGAACTTTATTTCGATGGAGCATCTTCCATAATGTCACGCCCCGCTTCCCAGTGTACGGTGAAGTGGACGCGACGAGGCCCGCTACGTATATACTCAGAAGTATATACGCTAAGCATAACTAAGCAATATAAAGTAAATCACAAGAGACGAATAATATAGAAATAACAGCAACTTTTATTAATAACATTCTTTTTACAATGCAGGAAAAGAAAATACAACTGGAATGAAAAACAATGCCTAAACAGTGGCATAACAGAAAATGAAATAAACTGGAAAGAACAAGGTACAGTATCTAGAGCTCTGGATCTTCCTGGAACTGCTCCAAATCTTCACCAGTGGGCTCGATCTCCTCTTGGTCCAACGCACCTGACGACATTCAAAGAAGAAAGAGATAGAATGTCGTCAGCGAACGGGTCGCTCGGTAAGTCCCAAAGATAAGGAAGAATGAGAATGACAGAGTAACAGTATTTTCTAAAGTATTATATTGTTGAATATTATGGAACATTGTTTAACGCTGTTGTTTGTAGCTTGGTACAGAAGGATGCCAGTGTATACGAGGGGGATCTCTATATGCTAGAGATCAGGGCAAAAGGAAAGTACAAGGAACCGTTATGCCACGGTACAACAGCAATAGGATTCAGGTTAGGTGTCTTAATCTAACCACCTCGTGCCACCTTTAACACCTTCCGTACCAATCTACCCCTTAAACCCCGTAGTGTTTTAACAGTAATGTGGTATTGGAATATGTAAGTTGAGTGACTGACCAAAACCATGATATCAGTAAACATGTTGTAACTGTATAATCAGGTAAATGGAATATCAGGATAATGGATGAATATCCATGGTTTGATTCAGTCAAAAAGAATATGTTGTTAACTGGATTCAGGGTTTCATGTATTCAAAGTGTGTTGGAATATAAAAGAATATAGATTGACTTGAATTATATTCAAGTCAGAAATAGTCAGACTCTAATCCGAGTCAGACTAAAAGAAGATAATTTGAAGTTCAATATTAGCTTGGGGCCTTATGGTAATTTGTAAAACTTGAGGGGGTTTTATGTAAAAATACTTTTGTATAGTTTTCAAAATACACCTCAAGTATTTAATAATCGTCTTTATTGTTATAATGAATGTGAATTTTATTTGTGTTATTCTAGTGAATATATTCTAATAAAAGTATTAATTATCTTATCTGAAATTCATGGTATTTTAGTGTAACTTTTAATCTTGTAATTTTTAGAAAAATGTGGAAACTTTATATTATGATAAAATAGGCGTTTAAATGATAATTATATATATATTAACATATGAATAATTTTATATAAATATTTTATTTAGAAAAAATCTCATTTTCCCTAAATATTGTATTTTGAACCTTTCGAGACCGAATGCTCCTTGCGGAGGTCTGAATCTCGCACTACTAGCCTGCGGGTACACGATGAACCGTACTATCCCTAACAGGTTCCCCAAAAGTGGGTTGTAGCGGCGCTTTGCTTAGGTTTAACAAATACTTTTCATTTGGGAAAACGGTTTTATAAATATAGGGTATTTATTTGCAAAAAAGTATAGTTTTCCGTATTTTAGTTGTTAGGGTTTCCTAAGCCAACTAGCCTACTTCTAAGTCTAAACGATGAGTCATTAGAAGCCTCAAATCGCCTCTTCACCGTCAATTGCGGCCAGGTAAGTGCCAGGTAAGTGGGAAGGAACCACAGTCGTGGGCCTAATTAAAAACCACTAGCCTTAGACACACTTGCCTAGGCACCACAAGACAGTTTAGATAAACGATCGATATCCATGACCAATCGTGTTTTCATTTTATTAAAAGATTTTATCTAGAAAAGTTTACAACTTAAAGCTTTAAATAAAGATTAAGGTATTTTAGTGAAAAGTCCTGTAATTTCGTATTCTGTGTTTTGATATTTATCAATTAGGGTTATATTGAGTGTGTGTAGAGGTAGGTCATTACCTCGTGACTTATTTTAAGTTTTGGTGAAGTTTAAAGGTAAAACATGCTATGTTAAACTTAAAGGTATTATAGCGCAAGAATACGGTATTCGAAAACGTTATCATTTTATGTGTGAAATTTCATTCAAATTGGATTCTACAAGTTTAATGATCAAGATAAACCTATTTAGGAGTGAGGGAATTAATTAAACTAAGAAAAATGAACTTCGTGGTATTTTTATGAAAAGAATACGGTTTTGCAAAGAAGTTATCATTTCATGTGAAAAAGTTTGATTAAATTGATTTATGGGTGATTAACAGTCAACATGAATATGGGTAGATAATATGTATTAGGTGACAAGTGGAAATTTATAGAAAAAACGAATCGGAAATCGGTTTGTCCGATTTCCGTCGGGTTCCAAAAAGTCGTATTTTTATCTTAAAGAAAAGAGAGATAGAAGAAGGTGGGACTTACGGTTTGGACAAGCTAAGGAAGCTAATGGACGAGGTGGTTGTCGATTCGTTGAAAACGTCGCGAAGGTTCTGATCCGGTCGCCGGAATCCGTCGTCGATTTCGGCAGCGCTTCACTTCTCACTCTTCGTACCGAGTTCTCGAGAATTTGGGAGAGTGGACTTAGAGTTGTGAAGGGAAAAGGTAGAGTATAGGGGTCTTTATATAGGGCTAGGCAAGGGTTAGGGTTAGGGTTAAAAAATATTAAAAGAAAATATAAAAAACATTAAAAATTCATTAATTTTGGTCTTTAAAGAGATTTATTTGGAATTTTGTAACAGTACAAAATATTTAGAGTATGCAGGTGAAGAGACTAGGTCAACACGAAACTTTTTCGTGTTGACGACTCGGCCGACCGGCCGAGTCCGGTCGGCGGCGCCGGCCGATTCGGCCGAGTCGGGTCTCGTTGGGTGGGTCTTGGTCTGGGGGGAATTTTGGTATAGTTTAATTTTTTTTAATTCGCAATAAATTGTGAGTTATGGTTGTTTGACCGTTTGACTTCTAAAAAAAATTAAAACAAAATGATATAAAAATTATGTGGGGCATGGGATTCGAACTCTGGTGGCTTGGTTCAGCAGTGCAAGGTATTACCAATGAGCTACAAGCTCCTTCTTGTAATTATTGTATGGAATTAGATACTTAAATTGTTTCCGGCAACATCAATACTCCAAGTATACACTATATTTAAAGCAAATTTTTGGTATACAAAATTGGAGTTGTTACATTCTACCCTCCTTACAAAAAATTTCGTCCTCGAAATTTACAACTTTTATTTGAGGACTAGTTTACAAAAAGGTGCGGATATCTTGCACGCATTTCATCCTCCCTTTCCCACGTGGATTCTCCTGGAGTGTCTTTCCTCCACATTACCCGGACCAAATTAACTTCTTTGTTCCGAAGTGTCTTCACTTTCCTGTCCAGGATCTCCACAGGTTGTTGCTCACAAGACAAATCGGGTTGTATCGTGAGCTCGGAATGATCAAGTACATGGCTGGGGTCACTCACATACCTTCTGAGTTGGGATATGTGGAACACGTTATGCACTCCTTCTAATGAGAGTGGAAGCGCTAAACGATATGCCACTTCACCGACTCGTTCGAGTATATCGAACGGTCCAATGTATCTTGGACTCAACTTTCCCCGTCTTCCAAATCTGACCACTCCGCGGTTCGGAGAGATTTTCAGGAATACATGATCTCCTGGCTGGAACTCCAAGTGTCGTCTCTTCGCATCAGCCCAGTGCTTCTGTCTATCTTGAGCTATGCGTATTCTTTCCCTGATAGTACGAACTACGTCAACGGTCGCTACTATCATCTCTGGTCCAAGGAGTTCTCTATCTCCGATGTCGTCCCAACTTAATGGCGATCGACACTTCCTTCCATACAATGCTGCAAAAGGAGTCATTCCTGTGCTTGCTTGGTAGCTGTTGTTGTACGCAAACTCCACAAGATGCAGGTGATCTTCCCACGATCCCTTGAAGTCGAGCATACATGCTCTGAGCATATCCTCCAAGATCTGAATAGTTCGTTCCGACTGACCATCTGTTTGTGGATGATAAGCCGTGCTGAAATTCAGACTTGTTCCCAAGCTTGCTTGCAGACTTTGCCAAAATTGCGATCGGAACCTGGTGTCACGATCGGAGACAATGCAGACCGGTACTCCATGAAGTCTCACAATTTCCTGTATGAGTTCATGGGTATCAGAGATAGTACATTATGAAGAGTTTAAATCTTAATTTAGATTATTACCTCCATGTACTTCTTCGCTAATGTCTCAGTTGATTGGCCAACTCGAAATGGGATGAAGTGAGCCGACTTTGTGAGTCGATCCATAATGACCCAAATCGCATCGTTACCCTTTGTGCTGCGAGGAAGAGCAGTTACAAAGTCCATCGTGATGTGCTGCCACTTCCATTCTGGGATTGGTAACGGTTGAAGTAGTCCAGCTGTCCTGTGATGTTCAGCTTTTACTTGCTGACACACCAAGCATTTTGCGACGCTTCTGGCTACTTCACTCTTCATTCCATGCCACCAATAATTCTGACGTAGATCTTTGTACATTTTGGTACCTCCAGGATGTACTGAATAGGGAGAGCTGTGAGCTTCTTTCATTAACTCTTCCCGAACAGGACCCTTTGGTACACACAATCTGCTGCCGTATCTCAAAGATCCGTCTTCATGGATGATGAAATCTGTTCTGAGTCCATTCTCTACTTGTTCTCTGATCTTTTGCAACTTAGCATCGCTGGCTTGAGCTGCTTTGATCTGATTGACAATAGTTGATTGGACTTGTAGATTCATCAAATTTGAAACATCACCTGGCATGACTAGTTCAATCTCCATCTGATGTAGGTCCTGCTGAAGCTTCCACTGTGCGGTGAGATTCATTGCTAATGGTTGGCGACTAAGAGCATCAGGTACTACGTTCACCTTTTCTGGATGATATTGCAAGTTGATGTTAAAGTCCGCCATGAGTTCTAACCATCTTCTCTGTCGCATATTCAACTCCTTCTGAGTAAACACATACTTCAGACTTTTATGATCTGTGTAGAAGTTCACTCGTTCACCAAGTAAGTAGTGGCGCCAAATTTTGAGAGCAAAAATGACGGCTGCCAACTCTAGATCATGCGTCGGATAATTGCGCTCATGAGTCTTCAGTTGTCTTGAAGCATAAACCACAACCTTACCGTGCTGATGTAGAACACATCCTAGTCCCTTACCGGATGCATCACAATGTACTTCGAATCCTCCAGTTTGATCCGGTATGACGAGAATAGGTGCAGATGTCAGTCTTGACTTGAGTTCTACGAAAGCTTGCTCGCATGCTTCTGACCACACAAATTCTTCATCTTTTCGTGTGAGCTTGGTCAGGGGTGTTGCTATCTTCGAAAAGCCTTCAATGAATCTTCTGTAATATCCAGCTAAGCCCAAGAAACTCCGAATATCCTTCACTGATTTTGGTGTAGGCCATTCGCTGACTGCTGAAACCTTTGCTGGATCTACAGAAATCCCTTCTCCTGATACGATGTGTCCAAGAAAACCAACATGTTTTAGCCAAAACTCGCACTTGCTGTATTTGGCATAAAGCTTATGTTGTCGAAGTGTTTCCAGGACAATTCGTAAGTGCTCCGCATGCTCTTTCCGATTCTTAGAATATACCAGGATGTCGTCGATGAAGATGACAACGAACCTGTCTAAATACTCCCGGAAGACTTGGTTCATAAGGTTCATGAAGATTGCTGGTGCATTGGTCACTCGAAATGGCATTACTAGAAATTCGTAATGTCCATAGCGAGTTCTGAAAGCTGTTTTGTGAATATCAGCTTCCTTAACCTTCACTTGATGATAACCTGAACGAAGATCTAGTTTAGAGAAGACACAAGATCCACTTAGCTGATCGAATAAATCGTCGATGCGCGGGAGTGGATACTTGTTCTTTATAGTAACTTCGTTCAAGGCCCTATAGTCGATGCACATTCTGTATGAACCTTCCTTCTTCTTCACCAATAGTACAGGTGCTCCCCAACTTGAAGTGCTGGGACGAATCCATCCTTTCGCCAGTAATTCGTCCAACTGGGTTCGAACTTCTTTCAATCCTTCCGGACTTAGTCTATACGGTGCCTTGATCACTGGTTGTGCTCCTGGTACTAAGTCAATACTGAATTCAAGAGCTCGATCGGGAGGCAAACCTGATATATCGTCAGGGAATACATCGTCGAACTCTCGAACTACCTCCGGTCTTGATTCTTCCTCTGCATGAGCTGCTGCAACTACTGCTTCCCTTGGCTTTGCTTTGTAAGTACTTGGCTCCAGGGTGCGATCTCCACTCTTGAAATAGAAGATCGGATGATCTGGAATCTCAAATACTACCCTCCTTTGACGACAGTCGATGGTAGCATAAAAGGTTCCAAGCCAGTCCATTCCTAGCACCACATCGAAATTTGGTATGTCCAGTACCTTGAAGTCAGCGTAAAACTCTCGACTGCAGACGACGACTGGACACATGTTGTATTCCATAGTTGCCTTTAGAACACCATTTCCAGAACTGGCGTTCCAGCAAGATACAAGCGGTGAGACTGGAATCGCATGGGTTCGGACAAACCGTTGCGACATAAAGCAGTGGGATGCTCCAGTATCAAACAGTGCAAGTGCAGGTAGTGAAGCTACTAGGATTGTACCTAAGGTATATGGGATAGGTTCAGGTATAGGGAAAATGTGTAGATAAACAAGACTGAAGATAAGTTTGAGAAAGAAGGTTTACCAGTAATGACTTGGCCAGTGGCCTCAGCTTCTTCCACAGACATCATGAAAGCCTGGCGCTTCGGCACATTCCTCCTGGCCTGAGGAGCATTCCTCTGAACGTTCCTTTGAGCTTGATGGAACTGTCGAGGAGGTGGTGCAGCTTGTGGTCCCCTGGGTGGTGCAGGCAGTGCAAGTCTGGTAGCAGGTGCCTGAAGAGCTGGTCGATGCTGATAAGTATTTGCTGGCCTGGGTGCAGCAACTGAGTTCTGCCTTTGAGGACAAGATCCAATATCGTGAGTGGCTGAACCGCAGACTAAGCAGAGGCGGTTGGCTCGACG
Source organism: Agapanthus africanus (assembly GCA_030015575.1). Taxonomy (NCBI): domain Eukaryota; kingdom Viridiplantae; phylum Streptophyta; class Magnoliopsida; order Asparagales; family Amaryllidaceae; genus Agapanthus; species Agapanthus africanus. The sequence continues at coordinate 18,567,321 of JASDDO010000014.1, forward strand.
GCAGTCCTTCATCATATGTCCAGTTCTCTTGCAGTAGGTGCAAAAAGCTGGGCTAGGACGATGAGTTGGTACTCCGGGTCGCCTCGGCACGAAAGATGGTCTGGACGTGGCTCCACCTGCCATCTGGTTGGCAGGGCGCTTGACTCCTGCAGACTGAGGTCTGCCCCTCTCTTTTATGACTGCCTCATAACTGCGGGCAGCTTCTAGGGCTTCCTCATGAGTCAAAAACTTTCCTGTGGCTAGAGCAGCCTTAATCTCTGTATCCAAACCTTGCTGAAAACGACGGGCTCTGATCTCGTCCGTCGGTATCAGGTGTGCCGCGAATCTGTTTAAAGATTGTATTAGCTGTGTAGTATGTGATATTTAAAAATTGAACTATTGTGACATATCTTACCGGCTCAACATAGTGAACTCAGCATCGTATTCATCTACCGATTTCTCTCACATTGATCCTTGCTGTAGATGAATAAACTGCTGCTCCATAGCGAACCTGGCAGTCACAGGGAAATATTTCGCGTCAAACTTCTCACGAAATGTCTTCCATTCAATCGGTTGCGCTAGACGGGTTTCTTCCGCCTTCCACCAATTGCGAGCATTATCCGTGAGTTGTAGCTTCGCTATACGGACCCAAGCGTGGTCTGGCACTTGAGCTGCTGCCAGATCGTCTTCGATGCTTTATGCCCATTCTTCTGCTTCGAGAGGGCTTCCTTTACCAGAGAACTGCTTTGGGTGCAAAGCCCTGAATTGCTTTACTCTCGGTGCATCGTTATCAGGACGGCTCAGAAGTTGTTGCTGTCCCTCGAGAAGACTACGGATCGCATCAAATAACATCGTCTTCTCAGTGGGTGGTGCGGGAACAGCTGGTGTGAGAGGTAGTGCTGGAGGGGTGTTGTTGACATTAGTGCTGGTGTTGTTCGGGGAATCCATGATCCTGAAGAAAAATTTTGGATTAGGACAGATTCAAATACATGAAATGATATGATTCAAGGAATAGAGATTCAAAGAACATGAATTGTAAAGAATGTTTTAGTTGCTGGTTCTTGTGTTACATTGCTTAGGTTGTTCACGCAGACCGGAACTGCATGACAGGGATTCATACAGCTCTGACCTGCATGGGCCAGCAACAAAACCTGTCACGCCCCGCTTCCCAGTGTACGGCGAAGTGGACGCGACGAGGCCCGCTACGTATATACTCAGAAGTATATACGCTAAGCGTAACTAAGCAATATAAAGTAAATCACAAGAGACGAATAATATAGAAATAACAGCAACTTTTATTAATAACATTCTTTTTACAATGCAGGAAAAGAAAATACAACTGGAATGAAAAACAATGCCTAAACAGTGGCATAACAGAAAATGAAATAAACTGGAAAGAACAAGGTATAGTATCTAGAGCTCTGGATCTTCCTGGAACTGCTCCAAATCTTCACCGGTGGGCTCGATCTCCGCTTGGTCCAACGCACCTGACGACATTCAAAGAAGAAAGAGATAGAATGTCGTCAGCGAACGGGTCGCTCGGTAAGTCCCAAAGATAAGGAAGAATGAGAATGACAGAGTAACAGTATTTTCTAAAGTATTATATTGTTGAATATTATGGAACATTGTTTAACGCTGTTGTTTGTAGCTTGGTACAGAAGGATGCCAGTGTATACGAGGGGGATCTCTATATGCTAGAGATCAGGGCAAAAGGAAAGTACAAGGAACCGTTATGCCACGGTACAACAGCAATAGGATTCAGGTTAGGTGTCTTAATCTGACCACTTCGTGCCACCTTTAACACCTTCCGTACCAATCTACCCCTTAAACCCCGTAGTGTTTTAACAGTAATGTGGTATTGGAATATGTAAGTTGAGTGACTGACCAAAACCATGATATCAGTAAACATGTTGTAACTGTATAATCAGGTAAATGGAATATCAGGATAATGGATGAATATCCATGGTTTGATTCAGTCAAAAAGAATATGTTGTTAACTGGATTCAGGATTTCATGTATTCAAAGTGTGTTGGAATATAAAAGAATAAAGATTGACTTGAATCATATTCAAGTCAGAAATAGTCAGACTCTAACCCGAGTCAGACTAAAAGAAGATAATTTGAAGTTCAATATTAGCTAGGGGCCTTATGGTAATTTGTAAAACTTGAGGGGGTTTTATGTAAAAATACTTTTGTATAGTTTTCAAAATACACCTCAAGTATTTAATAATCATCTTTATTGTTATAATGAATGTGAATTTTATTTGTGTTATTCTAGTGAATATATCCTAATAAAAGTATTAATTATCTTATCTGAAATTCATGGTATTTTAGTGTAACTTTTAATCTTGTAATTTTTAGAAAAATGTGGAAACTTTATATTATGATAAAATAGGCGTTTAAATGATAATTATATATATATATTAACACATGAATAATTTTATATAAATATTTTATTTAGAAAAAATCTCATTTTCCCTAAATATCGTATTTTGAACCTTTCGAGACCGAATGCTCCTTGCGGAGGTCTGAATCTCGCACTACTAGCCTGCGGGTGCACGATGAACCGTACTATCCCTAACAGGTTCCCCAAAAATGGGTTGTAGCGGCGCTTTGCTTAGGTTTAACAAATACTTTTCATTTGGGAAAACGGTTTTATAAATATGGGGCATTTATTTGCAAAAAAGTACAGTTTTCCGTATTTTAGTTGTTAGGGTTTCCTAAGCCAACTAGCCTACTTCTAAGTCTAAACGATGAGTCATTAGAAGCCTCAAATCGCCTCTTCACCGTCAATTGCGGCCAGGTAAGTGCCAGGTAAGTGGGAAGGAACCACAGTCGTGGGCCTAATTAAAAACCACTAGCCTTAGACACACTTTCCTAGGCACCACAAGACAGTTTAGATAAACAATCGATGTCCATGACCAATCGTGTTTTCATTTTATTAAAAGATTTTATCTAGAAAAGTTTACAACTTAAAGCTTTAAATAAAGATTAGGGTATTTTAGTGAAAAGTCCTGTAATTTCGTATTCTGTGTTTTGATATTTATCAATTAGGGTTATATTGAGTGTGTGTAGAGGTAGGTCATTACCTCGTGACTTATTTTAAGTTTTGGTGAAGTTTAAAGGTAAAACATGCTATGTTAAACTTAAAGGTATTATAGCGCAAGAATACGATATTCGAAAACGTTATCATTTTATGTGTGAAATTTCATTTAAATTGGATTCTACAAGTTTAGTGATCAAGAGAAACCTATTTATGAGTGAGGGAATTAATTAAACTAAGAAAAATGAACTTCGTGGTATTTTTATGAAAAGAATATGGTTTTGCAAAGAAGTTATCATTTCATGTGAAAAAGTTTGATTAAATTGATTTATGGGTGATTAACAGTCAACATGAATATAGGTAGATAATATGTATTAGGTGACAAGTGGAAATTTATAGAAAAAAAGAATCGGAAATCGGTTTGTCCGATTTCCGTCGGGTTCCAAAAAGTCGTATTTTTATCTTAAAGAAAAGAGAGATAGAAGAAGGTGGGACTTACGGTTTGGACAAGCTAAGGAAGCTAATGGACATGGTGGTTGTCGATTCGTTGAAAACGTCGCGAAGGTTCTGATCCGGTCGCCGGAATCCGTCGTCGATTTCGGCAGCGCTTCGCTTCTCACTCTTCGTACCGAGTTCTCGAGAATTTGGGAGAGTGGACTTAGAGTTGTGAAGGGAAAAGGTAGAGTATAGGGGTCTTTATATAGGGCTAGGCAAGGGTTAGGGTTAGGGTTAAAAAATATTAAAAGAAAATATAAAAAACATTAAAAATTCATTAATTTTGGTCTTTAAAGAGATTTATTGGGAATTTTGTAACAGTACAAAATATTTAGAGTATGCAGGTGAAGAGACTAGGTCAACACGAAACTTTTTCGTGTTGACGACTCGGCCGACCGGCCAAGTCCGGCCGGCGGCACCGGCCGATTCGGCCGAGTCGGGTCTCGTTGGGTGGGTCTTGGTCTGGGGGGAATTTTGGTATAGTTTAATTTTTTGTAATTCGCAATAAATTGTGAGTTATGGCTGTTTGACCGTTTGACTTCTAAAAAAAATTAAAAAAAAATGATATAAAAATTATGTGGGGCATGGGATTCAAACTCTGGTGGCTTGGTTCAGCAGTGCAAGGTATTACCAATGAGCTACAAGCTCCTTCTTGTAATTATTGTAAGGAATTAGATACTTAAATTGTTTCCAGCAACATCAATACTCCAAGTATACACTATATTTAAAGCAAATTTTTGGTATACAAAATTGGAGTTGTTACACATGAAGAGGCGCAAACAAAACACACATATAATCAAATCAGGGGTAGGCCTTATCTTCGTGACCCCGCAAGGAGGGATAATGTGCTTTGCTTTCTCCTTAACAAAGCCGAGGACGAACAATGAAGCCGAGTATGAAGCTTTGATAGCAGGCCTCGAGATCGCCATCGACATGGGAATTGAAAACCTCCTCATATACGGAGACTCTCAACTGGTCGTCAGTCAAATAAATGGCGACTACCAAACGTGCAAGCCAGATCTGGTGAAGTATGGCGAGAGAGTACAGCAACTGCTGACTCAAATACCTTCCTACATCATGGAAAGCATACCGCGTGCAGAAAACAGCAAAGCAGATGCACTAGCCAAGCTCGCTAAAGAACTGGCCGATGAGAACCTTGATGACGTAAGAATCGTGGTACAAAACCGTCGGGTTCTTGCTCCGGCAGAAATATCTCCAGAGTCATCCGAGGAAAAGGAAGCGACTGAGCAGGTGGCCCTACAAATAAATGACCAAGAAAAGGCTGAAGATTGGAGAGAAGTCTTTATAGACTACTTCAAATCCCATCAAACGGCTGAAGATGCGTCCTCAAGACATCAGCTTATGAAATGAGCTTTGTCTTTTGCTTTCGTTAATGATACTCTGTACGAGAGTTCATTTGATTCTCTGTGGTTGAGATGCCTGGGACCTGAAGAAGCGAAAAGAGTCGTGCAGGAAGTTCATGACGGACTCTGCGGTTCACACCAAGCAGGCCCAAAGATGAAGTTGAAGATTAAACGGATGGGCTACTACTGGCCCACGATGATTCAGGACTGTCTCGAATATGCGAAGCAATGCCATTCATGCCAAATCCATGGGGACTTTATCCATCAGCATTCAAATCCACTATATCCAACGGTGACTAGCTAGCCGTTCGAAATGTGGGGAACTGACATAATCTGTCCTATCGAACCCGCGTCGTCCAGAGGACATCATTTCATTTTGGCGACGACTGATTACTTCTCCAAATGGCCAGAAGCAGTACCGCTGAGGGAAGTGAAGACGGAGAATATTCTCCATTTCTTCAAGACGCACGTCATTTATCGGTTTGGAACTCCGCGATGGATCATATCTGATAACGGGCCAGCCTACAGAAGCCAAAAGATTAGCCGCTTAGCACAACAGCACAACATAGACTGGAGATACTCCTCAGTTTATAATCCCCGAGCTAACGGTCTAGCTGAAGCCTTCAACAAGACCCTGACAAAGATCATGAAAAAGACGGTGTCCCGAAACAAGAAGGACTGGCACAAGAGACTGCATGAAGCTCTCTGGGCATATCGAACTGCGTTCAAGAGGCCACGAACACAACGCCGTATGGATTGGTATTTGGTACAGAAGCAGTACTCCCTCTCGAGATAGAGTTACCTTCTCTACGAGTGGCAGTCCATTACGAGCTGACGGACGAAGAGAACGCCCACCTTCGGCTCGAGGAGCTTGATGCCCTTGATGAAACCCGGCTCACAGCGCAACAAAATCTGGAGGCTTATAAAGAAAAGATGACGCGCTCATATGAAAGATTGAACAGGCCGAGGACATTCCGCCAAGGCGAACTCGTGCTAGTGATCAAAAGACCTATGATCCCCAATCGCGCCAAGCGGGGAAAATTCGAGCCGAACTATGAAGACCCTTACATCATAGACAAGGTCTACCAGGGTGGAGCCTATCTACTCATGGATATGCACGGTGAAAGACCATTCAGGCCAATAAACGGTCGCTTCCTAAAGAAATACTACGCCTAACGAGTTACGGCCCAGGTCAATGATAGATGACGACGATTATGTCTGCTCGCTATCTTCCTAAGCCCAAAACTCTATAGGTAATAGCCGGTTAACGGACCGAAACGTCCCTAAACTAACAGCAGACCACTATGTCCTAAAACTAGCTGTTGACCGAGATGTCGATAAACTACGGTGGATTGCAGCATTCCAAAGCTGATAAAAAAAGAAAAAAATAAAAACGATATGTCCATAAGCAAAATGGGCATGGATGAAAACCCGAAAGGGTTCCGTGAATAAAAACAGCAGGGCTACCGGCGAGTGCTTGTGAAAACCCGAAAGGGTGCGCCCTCGTTATATATTAAAAAAAAAAGGGAGAAGAAAAAAAAAAGAAAACGGTATGTCCATAAGCAAAATGGGCACGGATGAAAACCCGAAAGGGCTCCGTGAGTAAAAATAGCAGGGCTACCGGCGAGTGTTTGTGAAAACCCGAAAGGGCATAGCCTCGTTAAAAAACACTTGCAAGGTCCTCTCGACCTTGTGAGGAGAAACCACCTGCGTGAGATCCTTACGACTCACAAGGGAGCAACACACTTAGGGATCCCTACGATTCCTAAGGAGAAATTACACTTGCGAGATCCTCACGACTCGTAAGGAGAACTCTCTTATGGGATCCTCACGGCTCATAAGATTTGAGAGTCGTAAGTTACAGAGACCTGAACCCGTTCTTAAGCAACCCCCCACAACCTCCGATACTGCCCTACAAGCGGATCAATACTGACCCTTGTATACAATCCACGGGCGCGAATAAACATTTCCCTAACCGAGTCACATTCGTGACTAGGGATATGTTCGCATGGTGAACAACCCTTGTGAGCCCTCTCGACTTATAAGGAGAAAACTCTTTTGTAAGATCCTTACGACTTACAGGAGAACATACACTTAGGAGTCCCCACGATTCCTAAGGAGAAAACACACCTACGAGATCCTCACGACTCGTAGGGAGAAATACCTTTGTGAGACACTTACGGCTCATGAAGTCAAAAGCCTTAGTCGACAGGATCCTAACCCTGTTCGCTAAGCCACCTTTGTTCGATATCGACAGAGGAAAATGATGATTCGCTCCTGGCAATATCCCAGTTGTAGCGGTGCTGATGCCGAAATCGGTGTCTAATCTCAAGCTCGCGGCAAAAGCCAGCACGCCATACATGCATACAAAATAGCCGAAATGATGGGGCAACTTGCAAACAAAATCGGTAAGTAAAAATGTATGCATGCGAAATAGCCGAAATAATTGGGCAACTCGCAATAAAAAACAGCGAGTAAAAATAAAATAAATAGCCGAAATGATTGGGCACCGTGAAAAAAAAGCCGAAATGATTGGGCAATCGCGACCTTCGTGATATAAAAGCTGAAATGATAGAGCATCGCGGAAAGAAATAAAATAAAAATAACAATGAAATTTATGCCCTACAGGTGATGTTACATCAATTCCTGTATACAATTCAAGGGCGCAAACAAAGAAGGAATCACACTCCTTCTCTCCCAGGTTCCATCAGAAGAAGAAGCCAGGTTTCGATGAATCACAGATAGCCTGGAAATCATCTCAACATTGATCCCAGCAGACACAACATCAAGCAAAGCAGAACAGCGGCAACTCCCAGTTCCATGACTCGACGGTATACAGATAACCAAAAGCCAAGTCCCAACTCCGGGAAATGCGGATATAATCAACAAAATTCCTGGTCATGTGGAACACAGATAACGTCACTTCTGACCCCGTAGAAAACGTCCAGAGCGGATCCTGGTCCTCACAGAGCACGGCAGTGAACCCGTGTGAAGCATCCAGAGAGGAGCCTAGTTCTCGCCGAACACGGCAGTGAACCCGTGGGAAGCATCTAACGCAAATTCCTGGTCACGTGGAACACGGATAACGTCACTTCTGACCCCGCGGAAAACGTCCAGAACGGATCCTGGTCTTCGCAGAGCACGGCAGTGAACCCGTGTAAAGCATCCAGAGCGGAGCCTAGTCCTCGCCGAACACGGCAGTGAACCCATGGAAAGCATCTAGCGCAAATTCCTGGTCGTGTGGGACATGGATAACGTCACTTCTGACCCCGTGGAAAACGTCCAGAGCGGATCCTGGTCCTCGCAGAGCACGACAGTGAACCCGTGTAAAGCATCCAGAGCGGAGCCTAGTCTTCGCCGAACACGGCAGTGAACCCGTAGGAAACATCTAGCGTAAATTCCTGGTCACGTGGAACACGGATAACGTCACTTCTGACCCCGTGGAAAACGTACAGAGCGGATCCTGATCCTCGCAGAGCACGGCAGTGAACCCGTGTGAAGCATCCAAAGCGGAGCCTAGTCCTCGCCGAACACGGCAGTGAACCCGTGTGAAGTATCTAGTGCAAATTCCTGGTTACGTGGAACACGATAACGTCACTTCTGACCCCGTGGAAAACGTCCAGAGCGGATCATGGTCCTCGCGGAGCACGGAAGTGAACCCGTGTGAAGCATCCAGAGCGGAGCCTGGTCCTCGCCGAACACGGCAGTGAACCCGTGGGAAGCATCCAGAATAAACACCGGACTGTGAGGTCCTTAAACTCACGGACTATGATGTCCTTAAGCTTGACCGTGATGTCTTAAAACTAACAATCAAACAAAATGATTTTAAACTAATTTTACCTTAGTTCAAGGGTACATCTCTTCACTCTTTTGATATTTGTCGTTGTAATTCCTCAACGTCTTCAAAGAGGTGGCTGGTCCCAGTAACCACACATTTCACGGACTGGGAGGTCCTTAAACTCACGGACTATGATGTCCTTAAACTCGACCGTGATGTCTTAAAACTAACACCGGACTGTGAGGTCCTTAAACTCACGGACTATGATGTCCTTAACCTCGACCGTGAAGTCTTAAAACTAACATTGGACTGTGAGGTTCTTAAACTCATGGACTATGATGTCCTTAATCTCGACCGTGATATCTTAAAACTAACAACGGACTGTGGAGTCCTTAAATCCACGGACTATGATGTCCTTAACCTCGACCGAGATGTCTTAAAACTAATGGACTATGATGTCCTTAACCTCGACCGCGATGTCTTTAAACTATGGTGCCCCGGAAAGCATCCACAGCAACCCCTGACTCCGTGAAATACGGATAAGGGCAACTTCACCCATCACTTGCGAGTCCTCACGACTCCTAAGGGAGTAAATTCTCTTATGAGATCCTTACGACTCTCAAGAGGAAGCACACTTAGAAATTCTCATGATTCTTAAGGAGAAAATTACACATACGGGATCCTCTCGACCCATAGGGAGAAAATAATTTATGAGGCTCTTACAGCTCATAAAGTTGAAAAGTCTTAGGTGACAGACCCTAACCCTGTTTTCTAAGCCATCGCCACTCTACAAAAGGCATAAGATTGACAACTATATACTATCTACAGATCGCACTTGCTAAAATCACATGGCAAGCAACAAAAAGAAAAAGAGAAGAAAGCAGAAAGATGACACAAGACATTACGAAAGAAATGTATCTTTTATTCATGTATGCAGTTGGGTACAAAATACATCATATGAAAGAATAAAAGAATGAATACATTTTATTCAAAAATTTACAAATGCTACAAAATGTTCATGGAGAAGGAAGCGTTTTTAACAAATTCGCAAGCTGTTCTCGCACTTCTTTCAACGCCTCTTCCTGATCGGCTGCCGCGGCCAACTCTGCTTCCACCTGGGCTCGCTGCTGCAAGTAGGATGAAAGTTATTCTTCGACGGCTCGCCGAGCTGCTTCACGACCTTGGGCATCACGCTTAACGGTATCGAGCTTGTGCTTCAATGTTAACCCGTCGGAGATACTTTGCAGAAGACCCTCAAAGATAACTTTCACCCGAGCAGCGTTCGCGTCGACCTCAGCACGCAGTCGAGCAGACTCGCTTGAGATTTCTTTGCATTCCCTCCGCTTTAAAGCCGCTTCTTTGGATTCGAATCTGTACAGAATTGTCGGACACTGGAATGATAATATCCTATAAGTATATCAAATCCCTAGTCGATCTACTATTTAGCGCCCATAGTAAAATAAAGTAGAAAAAATATAAAAGAGTGGAAAAAAGATGAAGTTTTTTTTTTTTGACATGAGGAACCCCTTATTTATATAAATATGTATGAGCATGAGAAAGAAAACACAATCTCTTAATCATAGTAATCATGATTCGGGGATCTCACAAATAATATGTCAAATATACAAAGGGCTTGTCTGAGATAATGGGTAAGGGCTTATGTGTGAAACAATTATTACCCAGGGTCTAGCTGTAAATATCAGCTCCCATGCCCTTTATAAACAAAGACACAGAGAAGAAAGAAAAAGCTAAGATGAAAATTATGGAGTTCTTTTCAGTTCTTGTAAGAGTTGGGATCTCATCAAAATCCCATGAATTTTAATCCATTTAGTTGCCTTCAGGTTCCCTTTCATTGCAGTTTTATTTGAATAGGAGCAGGGTTTGAAACTTGAAGGTGGAGATGGAGCATCCCTATCAATGGTATCAGAGCACACCGAGTGTTCGATGAAATGCCCCAACCACAACTCGAATTTCCGCCACAACTCCATATCCTTATCATCGCCAATATCTACCACCTCCCTTCACATCACCATTCTCGTTCTCCATTTTATCATCAAACATCTCACAATTCCCCACCAACTGCACGACATGATCCCAGAGGCGACGATTCCAAATCCTGACAATCGTGTAAGAGAAAAGGGATTTATTCTCAACAAGGTATGTTAACAGGAAATGTTAAAATTGATGCATGAAAAGCATAGACGCAGAATATGCATAGGTTGGCAGTAAAATATTTAGCAGTTAACAGGAATGTTAAAATTGATGTATCAAAAGCATAAATTATCGGTTTTCTAGAACTTCGAAATATTTTAGCTTTAATATTTAGGCTCTTATTCACCAAAAAGGGAGATAAATTTTCAAAAAGATTCTTTCTAAACCTGGGGTCTGTAACAATTTTCACAAAATGTAACCGAAGCGAGCTTTTAGTCGATTTCTGCTTGAACATTATATATGATAGAACTTGCTATGTTTCAGTTATAATGCGTGAAACTTTACTGGCAGAGTACAAGTTATTACCGAGGGAGTAGCGTGTTTGGAGACGGAACGATGCCAGAAAACATCAAATTCTACTATCACTGAACAGCCTCCCTCGAAGCGCTCTAAAATTGAGGGCGCTTTTACATCAAGCAATAACGGGTCTTCAAAGGTAAAGAGCGGTGTTTCACTGATGAGTCATTCCCTCCCGAGAAAATAAGGGAGCATATCCATAGTTTCGGGCAACAGGTTGTTCAGGTTAGAACACATCTTTCATTAGAAGTTGAGTTTGATTATCATTTTAAGTTGTTCTGTTTGAGTCTAATTTATCTTATCCTTAAAAATGCTAAGTTAATTATGACAGAATAGGAGTTTCGGTTGAATTAGACATCTATAAATATTATTTCTTCATAAAAATAAGTTTATTTGTACTCTCATACTTTTCTCTTATATATATATATATATATATCTAGTATGCTTTCTTTTACATTGCCATTTCATTTTAAACATATCCATCTCTTTCTTTTTTCTTTCTTTTTTAGTCAGGACACGAGACAGACAAGGACACGTGCAGTTTGTGCAGGATGAATGATCTCCGATATGAACCACCTCCTCGGTATTGCACGTTATGTTTTAGCAGGATTGATCTCGATGGATCTTGTTATTCAATCAAAATTAATTTCGAGACATTGTTCTGTCCAACTTGTTTTAATCGTCCTGGGAAGGATGTTTCCGTTGATGGGAAATCTAATTCCAAATCCGAACTCGTCAAGATAATCAATTATGCTCACACTCTTTCTCAAAGAGAATCGGTGAGGGTTTAATTAAAATCTTTCTTAATTATCATCTGTTCATGATTTATCTAAAAGGTCTTTAATATGTCAATGTATAAATAATTTTGCTTTTATTTGCTCTTCATCAGTTGGTCCAATGTCAGAAGTGTGGGGCTCGGAAGCACCAAACATGTGCTCTTGTTAACCTCGAGAGGCTCGAGGCGATGAAGGGTAATTACACGTGCCCAAATTGCATCTTACAAGAGACCGGGACCGGAGAACATTTGCGGAGCATGATGCTTGGAGCAAAGGACTTGTGAACAACCATTCTGAGCGACCACTGGGGTTTTAGACGTCTTAACGAAGAGAGACATAAAAGAGCAGATTCTTTGCTGCAGAATGTTTCTGACATACCAGCAGCTGAAGGCCTTGTTGTCAGAGCCGTGCCATCTGTCATCATGGAATCGAATGTAAAACCGGCTTTTCGAGGACTTTTCTCAGAAACGGAATATCCTTCAGGTTTTCTTTACAAATACAAGATCATCATGTTGTTTCAGAACATTGATGGCGCGGATGTTATCCTCTTCGTCATGTACGTGCAAGAGTATGGCTCGGATTGCGCAGGTCCAAACGGAAGGCGTGTTTACATTTCATTCCTTGATTCTGTTAAATATTTTAGGCCTGAAGTTAAGGCTGTATCCGGAGAGGCTTTGCGTATTTTTGTTTATCAAGAAATTTTCTTGGGATATATCGTTTATTGCAAGAGGCGGGGCTTCAATTGTTTCGATTTATGGGTTTGTCCACCCTGCAAGGGAGAGGATTATATCCTTTACTGTCACCCCAAGTCACAGAAGACGCCCCGAGATCGCGAGCTCCTGAAATAGCAAGTCTCACAATAATTGTGTGCTGATTGTACGCCCTTTTCAAGTCTTTTATACTAATATGATTTATATCATTCATGACAGGTATAAATCTGTGATTTTGAAAGCTTTGGAGGAAGGGATTGCTGGAAAATGCGGATGGTTATATGATCGTCTCTTTGAGAAGAAAGAATACAAGGCCAATATCACAGCAAAACGTTTGCCGAATTACGATGGTGATTACTGGCCTGTAAAAGCCGAGGAGATCCTAGAAAGAATTGAAGAGAACGGCGGAAAGTCCAATGATAGATCTCAAAGGGCTTGCAGATGAGGACACGATGATATAGAACAATCGGAAAGATGCACTTCTGATGGAAGAATTTAGAGAAATTGTAGTATGAAAGAAGAAAAACTTTATCACGATCCATCTTTGCCATCTCTGCATGTCACGTCCCGTTTTCTAGAATGCGCAAACTACGGCACGTGATAAAGCCAACCATGCTACCTGTGGATAGGAATCATCCCTCCACAGTCACATTACGGCTGTCTATAGGATATTAAGAACAGAAAAAAATATAAAACTAGCTGTTACATGTCCATTTGCCAAAATAAAAGAGTCAAGAAAATGTATAAACGGAAACGATAGTAATATCCAATAAACAACATCTGAAAATGCATCTCAATATGGACTCACATCAAGAAATGAAACTGCAGAAAATAACTAAACTAAATATCACTAAACTCAATTCCTCACTGCTCGGCTTGACGGCTAAAATACTCTTGTTCAGCCTGCGATAGGATAGAGGAACCGGGACATGCAAAACCCAGATGTCAGTGCGTCATAACATCAAAATAACAATAATAATCATGATGTAACGATATAGGTAAACATGAATATAAATGAGAACACATGTATGAAACAGTGAGGTGTATGTATGTGATGTGTAACCTAAGCTCTGTGCTTCTAAGCTAACTATTCTAAAAGTTTTTGAAATCAATTTAATGGAATCGTCGATATAACTCAATAGTATCCCGTGCGTGCCCGGGACCACGGTCAAGATTCTCGGGCTGAATCCGAGACGTGCCGGTAGGCAGTAAACAGGTAACATGTACAGATGAATAATGTCAGCAGTATCATCCCGGGGCTGGCCTAGCCCGTAATGACTGATCAGTATAAGTATCGAACTGTTAAGTTACAAGTCAAGTTTCATTATTGATTTCCCTTTACTCCCCAGGTTATGTGTTGTGTTCAAGTCAGGTATTGATAATGTAAGTCTAATGCCAACATAGGATCAAGCGGGTGCAGATTTTGTCTATGTAGACAACAGGTTACGTCCGTCAGGACAACAAATCAAGATTGTCAGTATTAGTAACAAGATCAAAGTAACAAATCAAGTAGTGTGTCAGGACATATCATGTGGTGCATATGTATCAAATAGATGCTCAAATGTGAACCTGTAACGAATATCTGACACGGTAAACACGACTGATATCAAGATATATATGTGTCTATCTATAATAACCTGTTATACATCTATGACTACTTATGATGCAATCTAGATAACACGTCATGATAATGTAATAGTGAAATGATATCAGGGTGTTCCGGCATGTAATTAGAGGTGTTATTATTAGTACAGCTACGTACGGATATCGAAAAACGGCAAAACTGTACATTGGATGCATAGTCACAACACATGTAATATTTTTATTCATATGGATCTAAATATATTAACATAACATGTTGCAAGATAAACTTGTTTGATCGGATCTCACGACGGAGTACGTACGTCACGCTCGACGTCAGGTAAACGTCGTGATGCAACCATGTGAGTACAGGACTGGACTTGGCTACTCAAAGACGTGACCATACTGGATGACAGCGATGACTGAATCGTCTGGATCGTCGGTGACGTGCGCGGCTCCGGCGACGGTCAAGAACCGATAAAGAAAGAAAGAAAAGAAAGAAAGAAGAAGAGAAAGGAGAAGGAGATCAAGAAGAATGGGGCTGGGGTCAGCTCTGGGTTCAAAGGACAAGGAAGACGAAGAGGTGACGACGGCGACGATAGGCAGCTGTCGACGGCAAGGGAGTTGCCGTCGGCCGAGGGTTTCTTGGGTTGTTTTTGGAGTTACTGTTGGGGTTCAAGGGTAGCGAGGATGGTGGTGGTGGTGTCGGGGATGGAGAGGGAAACAAGGTGAATGCTGGGGTTAGGGTGATGGCGCGGTGAAGTCTCCAGCGATGATAGGTGCCGGCGTCGAGGATTTGTAGGGTGCAGGGTGTTCTCGATGCTCGGGTTCTTAGTGGTGGTTTGTGGTGTCGGGGAAAGGAGAGAGGTGAGGAGAAGGAGGAGGTGACGGAGGTGGTTGTGACGAGGTCGGGAGGTCGACGTTGAAGGCGGGGATGTGGGCTAAGGCTAGGGTTTGTGTTCTCGGGGTTGTGGGGATCTCGTTGGGATGAAGGAGGAGAGGAATGAGATAGGAGAGGAGGTGAAGTTGATGAGGGTGGTGAAGTAGGATCGACGAGGAGGTCGGCGGCGAGGTCTGGGACGTGGGTTAGGGCATGGATTCATGAGCGAAGGCTGGGAGAAGATGAGTGAGGAAGAGAGAGAGTTGTAAATATATATTAGGTTTATGTAAATTATATTATATATGTATAGGGGGAGAGAGGCAGGGGGAAGAGAGTTTACGAGAGGAAAGAGAGGGAGCGTAGGAAGTGAGGATAGAGAAAGAGAGATATGGGAAAATATTATTAGTTAAAATAATATTATATATATATACACACTGTAAGTTTTAAGTTTTAAGAAAAATATTATAATATATTTATTTTAGGTTTAAACAACTAATGTTAAAATACACCGAAAAATATCCGGGTCTCTTCTAAAAGTCTAGTTTTAAAATATGAATAATATACGTATCAGCCAAAACCATATTGCGATGCCCGGTTAAATAAAATGTATACCTCCAAGAACATATACACGTAAATACACGTAGCGATCCAAACGAGTCCGTTTTATCAAACTGGACATGAACACGATGTCACGATGCAACCACGAGATATAGGGTATGAATGCAGGCCATGCTAGATGTTACAATATATTGTGTGTTTATAATTTGTATTATTTAAAATATATGCAGATACTAAAAATATGATACATGTATATAGAACCTAGATATGTACGGGTCATCTGTACTAGCAAGGATATGTCGTAACCTAGAACCATAATGGGTTTCGATCATGCGGGTCGGGTTGGATACTAACCACAGATACCAAATGCACTATCCCCATCCAAAACGATAATAATCAAGAGGTAGTCGCAAGATTATAAAATACCCAAATAAAATATGGTATAAATATACTAGGGTTTTACATTATACCCAACTACAAAAGAATTTCGTTCTCAAAATTCTCAGAACAAGAAAAGATAAGAAAACATGAATCTAAGAAAATAGGTGTGGAAACTTCTGTCGAATCTCGTCTTCACGTTCCCAAGTTAATTCTCCGTGCGAACGATTCCCTCATGAAACAAATACTAGAGGGATAATCTTGTTCTTGAGGACCTTTTCTCGTCGATCTATAATAGTCATCGGTCGTTTTCGTATGTCAAGTCCTCCCTTACTGTTAGTTCCGAGTGATCTAAGACGTGTGTCTTATCTCGAACATACTTGCGGAGTTGAGATACATGAAATACGCCGTGAACACTCGCCAAGGATGGTGGTAAAGCCAATCGATAAGCCACCTCTCCAACGCGCTCGATAATATCGAAAGGCCCCATGAATCGAGAACTAAGCTTTCCTCGACTACCAAATCGATTCACTCCTCTAGTCGGTGATATTTTCAGGAATACAAGATCGCCAACTGCGAACTCCAGAGGTCTTCGTCCTGTATCTGACCAATTTCTCTATCGATCTTGCGCCGCCTTCATCTGCAACCTGTTTACGAACTTCACCTTTTAGTGAACGGTTTCCTTCATCATGAATTTGTAAGTTTGTTCTAAAACTTGTGGGTTATTAGCCCACCACTCTTCCGCTGCGCTACTCTGATAAACTGAAGCGGGTTCATCAGAACTGCTTCAATCAAAACACCTTACATCTGAACGGTCTTGAAGCAGTCTGTACTATTGCAATCATCAAAAGCTTCTCCTGTGTTTGTCACGACCCGAAATGGCACTTGACTGGCACTTGAATCATACGAAATCTATAAAACCCCATCTAATTCGAGTAAGCCAAATTCCCAGAAATCTAAACCATTTGAAAGAAGGAAGTGAAGGAAAACTTGTTTTAAAGTTTGCATATAATCACTTTAAAAAGTTGTAGTAAACTTTTTTAAAATATCAAATTTTTTCCGAAAATTTTGACAGAGTCTCCTTTGTAAATGCTGACCCCAAATGGATACAACATAAATAATAGACATAAATGAATAAAGGCATCCCAGGCGGGAGCTAGCTCTTCGCCAAATGGGCGGTCACAACCACGCAAGCAATATAATATACAATGTCGAAAGGCGAGGATCAAAACTTAAAAGGAAACCCAAAATCATCAAGAAAACCATAATAATACAAGCGCGACTCTAAAGTAGAAAGAATAAACATGTTGGTCTTCTAAGTCTATACAATATACAAACCCGGTTGATAGAGTTTACTAGATACAACTGAATATAAATAAAATACATTGGTAGTCACGATGCGAGTGAACCCACCTACCAAAGCAATCACCCGGAAAGGAGCAGTGTGCCAGCAAAGCCGCCAAGAAAACCTGCATGGCAAAACCTGTAAGAACTGTGGCACAACGGGGGTGAATTACCAACTCGTGAGTAGAAAACATCACCGAGCAGAAATCGCATGTATGACTCAATCCTAGGTCATACGATAATAATATATTCTCAATATAATATCCTGAACCATCTACACATAAGTGTAATACCGCGTGCTCGTGTCAGTGCCTCAGATAGCAACATATCATATATATGATGTATGAATGCATCGAAATGAAAACAGAATACATTATGAATGAGAAAATTGTTTTCTTTATTTAGTGAGATTTATGTATATATAAATCGAGGTATCATCAATGAAATCAACATAAAATCCGTGTCAAGCATCGACACAAAACATAAATCCCAATATCCGAAATCTCGTGCTCCGGCTATCCGGACTGGCCCATATCATAATATCTCAATACCTCAAAGTCTCAATATCTCAGGCTCCGGCTATCCGGACTGGCCCCTGGGCTCCGGCTATCCGGACTGGCCCCTCATCAAATCCCACGACTACGTCGGTATCCTCCGGATATCCGCCGCGTCAGAAATAACCGGTCGGTAGTGCTCCCCTGCCAGGCTCAACGCCATCATCTGCGACCATCTTGTCCCGGGGTACCGCACCGGGTCTACCATGCACCCACAGACGGTTCCTCCTCCTTCTCGAATCGGGTGTATGATTTCGTTTAAGAGCCGAGAAAACTCATGGTGGACATATCACATATCATATCACAAGAAAACTGCAACTTGTATTTTTAAAATGATATTAAGTTTATATAAAATTCTCGCGGTTTCTCCAAATTAAGAAATCTCATGAAAATCCAAAATCCCAATCTCAAGAGTAATAACAATGAATTACTGGGCTCCGACAATCCGGACTGGCCCATAATATCACATGGTAAATGAATATATAAATATGCATGAAATATCACAGCAATAAATGCAATATCTAAATTAGCATATAAAAGGCATGCGCACTAGTATTATGTCGAAACTATCAGCTAGCAATTTATACTAATGAAGTAGTATTTTCTAAAGTATACGTGGCATAACAATTTCCGATGATGATGTGTGTGAGCCGGCAAGCAGGTGTACGTGTAGCATACGCATTATCGGTAATGGTGCCGGTGTCCTGACAGCATGGATTTATAATCACTAAAGTACACATTAAATATGCAATGCGATGATAACAATATGAATGAACAGAGCATGAAAAGTAGACGCGACAATAAGAAATATACAATTCTATATACGAGTCATACGGTTTTGACATTTAAAATAACGCGAATCGTGTGTTTATAAAATAGGGCTACGATGTTTTTAAGAAAAGGTGCGTCCTTTGAAATATCCGTAGTCTCGTTCGGCCTGTCTTTAAAATACTCACGATTCGTTAGTTTTGAAAATAAGTATAGCTCGCGTCCAACTCTAACATCTACTAAATAAACTACAGGACAGCTAAGAGACTAACAAAACGGTAAGGAAATCCATCTAAGTCTGAGTCGATCTATATATCTAGTAGTCGGTGATCCCGCCTCAATAGCGTCACATACGATAACATATATATAATACGACATTCTCGAATCATGAGTGCGGATCTATCATCATAATTATATCACGTACGGTAAATCCATCGTACGGCATCCCAAATCTGGGTACGGGTCGAATATCACATTTATCTCATTATTCATCTGGCATCCTTATCATCATATCCTGAATTAGGGATACTGATCTAAAGTCTAGTATATTCTGATACCATCAACATATATATATACGTGTGTATGAAAACGCATCGCCTAAAAACCCACTATAACATCTTGGCGTATCTCATAATACGAACCAAGTCATATCACCGATCTCGTGACATCATGCCTAATCAAATCGACCCATCTCCAAGATCCATATACTATCCTCAACATCATGTGTATACACACACACACACACACACATATATATACATATACATACATACTCACATACATATATGTATATATATATATACACACACACACACACATACATACATATGTGTGTGTGTGTGTCCCCATATATGCACAAGTAAAACAGATTTATGCGTATGTGTGCACACGTGAGTGTAAACTTTATTGTAGGATTCGCGACCACAACTAGTTAACGACACTATCCACCAATTATACTAAACTTTAATCCATAATCTCCTAAGATCTTACTTGCTAATTATCCATATTTCACATAAGACATTTTCATATATAAATATAATATATGATAGGCTACACTACGAACTGCGGAGATGCTATACGCCATCCACTCGACTTTCTTCATAGATATATATCTACTCACCTGGACGCTTTGGCTAATCTGATCCAATCTCCGCCTTTTCATTTCCGCGTCACGTCCGACGCTTCTGCACCCGATCTTAGGAATATACAAAAGGAAAACAAGAAAATAAATATAAATATTCGCGGACATAAACAATACAAGTCAACCACACGCATTAACACGACGCGCGCACACTTGGTGCACGAAGCGCCCTGACAACGCTACAAACTACAACGAGGGTCAATACGTGAAAATCCTCAAACTTGAAACCCAAACGTACCAATCTTGGTTTCACAACTCACTAAATATTATATGAAATAAGTTGTAACTCATCAAAACCCCAAAATAAGTCAAACCAATTTATTTCCAAAAACCTAGTAAGCCTCAATTTCCCGTTTTAGCACAAAACTTGATGTTTTAAAAATTCTAGTGGCCACAATAATCACTAAATATCTTAACTAAGTCACACAAACGACAACTAAATTTTAATCTCACTTAATTTCATTAACCCAAAAATTCTAGTTTGCAAAATAGCTTAATTAGTACAATTTTAAAATAACAATTAGCAAACTAGCAACTAGATTAGATTTTACATGTCTTAAAGTGTTAAACTACACAATTAAACCATGATCAAATGATATAAACCCTAACTTGATCCAAACCCAAATCTTGAATTTTCAAGTTAGCAACTAGAACCAAATTACCACTTAAATATGATAGATTAAGAAAAAAACAACAATTTCATTATAGGGTTAAGATTTATACCTCACAAAATCAAGAGATCAAACTTGAAATCTAGCCTCCCAAACTTGCTTCTATGCTCCAAGATCCATGCTTGAATGACTAAGGAATAATGGGTAAGGAATGGATTTGGAATTTAATGATTTTTTTATATTGATTTTAGATGGATTTTTGATGGATTTTGAAGAGAAAAGGAGGTGGAGAAATTAGGGGGGGCTGTAGGAGCTGCTGGCCGAGCCTAAGGAGAGAAGAGAGAGAGAGAGAGTGAGGTGAGGGAAAAAAAACAAGTAATGAAAGTCCCAAGTCAACACAAACCCATACCTCTTTGTTTATTCATTGTTTTCTTTTCCCCTTTTCATTTCTTTTGTTTTCTTCTCTTAATTTGGAGGGGAGAATGGGGAGGGCTGCTGATTGGGTCGGCCAAGGAGGGGAAATGGGGGAGGGGGGTATGGGTTTGGGTAGGAGTTTCCAAGTCAAGAAAAGCCTCACATAGCTCAATAATGCAACATACAACCTAATTCTATTTTTATTTTATTTTATTTATTTGTTCTACGACCTTAGAACTAACTAGAACTTGGAACTAGCTTGGAACAAAAAACATCATGTTACAAATTAGGTTTTAGTTGTCATGGTTCGCAGGATTTGTATTACCCCATTCCAATTTGTAAATGTCACTAATTAAATGTATTAGTGAAGCCTTAAAATAATATTTAAAATAATTAATTACGGAAAATATTTTAGTAAATTAGAAATTTTATAAGTGACCCATTAAATATCAAATACTAGCAATTAAATAGCTAGAATATGTATATTTAAATTCATGTGGAAAAATAATTATTTCCTGGTTTTTACGGAAAACACCTGTTATTTTACTGATTATCCGAACTTTCACCTAAACGATTTTCAAAACGTTACAGTGTTTCTTCTTGTTCTTTGAAACGCAGACGGACTGGTCAATACGGGACAAAAGGAAAAATATAACGCGGTTGTTGGATTCAAGTTTGCGATAAGACATAAATTCATAAGCAATGAACCGAGAGAAAAAAAGTAGTATAATGAATATAAGTCAAGAAAATGAATCGAAATAGAATTCCAGGTTACTTAAATAGAGTACCGCGTTATAACCATGCCGCGGTACATAGTTACAATCACTTAACTCCATTCATGTCGTCCAAATCCTAGTATCAGAATCGAAGGAATAAGAAAGGAGAAACAATAAAAAATCAGGAGGATTTCAAGTTGAGATGCAAAATCATTTCTATATCGTCAAGATACAAGAGTTAAGGGAAAAATAAGATTCAAGACTAGTAGGGTAGTAATGTGGCAGGACATATTTCTAATTCCGGGTTTCCTGGTTAGTGTATTGGGTTCAATACCCAACTACAAAAGAACCAAACCCGATTAATTCTAAATCCAAAGGCTCTGATACCAAACAAACCCTATCACGTCCCGCTTCTCAGAGTGCGCAAACTACGGCACGTTACAGAGCCAACCATGCTACCTATGGATAGGAATCATTCCTCCACAGTCATATTACGGCTGTCTATAGCATATCAAGAACAGAAAAAAATATAAAAGTAGCTAGTACATGTCCATTTGCCAAAATAAAAGAGTCAAGAAAATATATAAACGGAAACGATAGTAATATCCAATAAACAACATCTGAAACTACGTCCCAATATGGGCTCACATCAAGAAATGAAATTGCAGAAAATAACTAAACTAAATATCACTAAACTCAATTCCTCATTGCTCTGCTTGATGGCTAAAGTACTCATGTTCAGCCTGCGATTGGGATAAAAGAACTAGGTCATGCAAAACCCAGACGTCGGTGCGTCATAACATCAAAATAACAATAATAACCAGGATGTAACGATATAGGTAAACATGAATATAAATGAGAACACAGATATGAAACGGTGAGGTGTATGTATGTGACGTGTAACCTAACGTTTGTATTTCTAAGTTATATATTCTAAAAGTTTTTGAAAACAATTTAATGGAATTGTCGATATAACTCAATATTATCCCATGCGTGTCCGGGACCGCGGTCAAGATTCTCTGGCTAAATCCAAGACGTACCGCTAGGCAGTAAACAGGTAACATGCACAGATGAATGATGTTGGCAGCAGCATCCTAGGGCTGGCCTAGCCCATAATGATTGATCAATATAAGTATCGAACTGTTGAGTTACAAGTCATGTTTCATTATTAATTTTCCCTTATTCCCCAGGTTATGTGTTCAAGTTAGGTATTGATAATGTAGGTCTAATGCCAACACAGGATCAAGCAGGTACATGTTTTTTCTATGTAGACAACAGGTTACGTCCGTCAGGACAACAAGTCAGGATTGTCAGCATTAGTAACAAGATCAAAGTAACAAGTCAAGTAGTGTGTCAGGACATGTCATGTGGTGCACATGCATCAAATAGATACCCAAATGTGAACATGTAACGAATATCTGACATAGTAAGCATGACGGATATCAGGATGTATATGTGTCTATCTGTAATAACCTGTTATACGTCCATGACTACTTATGATGCAATCAAGATAACACGTCATGATAATGTAATAGTGAAATGATATCAGGGTGTTCCAGCATGTAATTAGAGGTGTTATTATCAGTACGGATACTTTAATACCCGGTTCCTTTTTGAATAATTTCCGTATTTCAAAACAAAAAAAATTCTAATTAATTTAAATGACTTATTTTCTTAACCCTATATATAAATTTCTTAATACCCTAATTTTATTTTACCCAAATCATATTTTTCTCCATGGCCCGTTCCCTAGCCAAGCTCACGAACACCACACCCCCAGCCCAACCAAACTCTTCTTTTCTTTTCCTTCCTTAACCCCACCCGACCCATGCCCGACCCGACCCATTCCGACCCGACCCGCACTTGCTTCCCCCTTCATCTCCCTCGTTCTTCCTCCCTTCCCGCTTTTCCCCCCAACGTCGCTCCCCACTCCTCGCACTCACGCCCCTGCGAATCGCGCTCGCTAACTCCCCCACGACCCGCGCCCACGCCCCAATGGCCGCGCCCGCTTTTCCCACGACCCGCGCCCGCCTCATGACCCCCTCCTTCGCCAACCGCCGTGACGACCGCGTCTCTCTCGCCAACGAATTTCCCACGACCGCGCCTCAACCCACCGACCCCCTCTCTCGTTTTCATTCCCTCCCTCTCACTCTCCCCTCTTCCATCCCATGCACCACTACCGCCTTCATCTCCCTCGTCCCGAGCACCCCACTGTAAACCCACCACTGGAGCTCCCCCATCGCCTCCACCAACCCAGCTCCATCCTTCGCCGCAACCACCGCCTTCATCTCCTCCTCTTCTTCCTCCTCATCACCGACACAGCACCACTACCATCAGCACCGTCGCTGCCTCCTCCGCGGAACTCATCGCCTGCACACCCCCTCGCCGAGATTCCCACCTCGTCGGAACCCTCGCTGCCACCTCCAACCACTGACACCTTCGCCGAGACCCGTCCCCGCGCCCGCTCCCCGACGACCGATCCCTCCTCCTCTCATCTCCATCTCTCCTCCAGTTACCGATCCCTTCATCGATCAAGCTCATTGCCTTGCACCAAGCTCACAAACCCGAACCCAAACCATAGCACTGCAAACCTGAGCCTGAGTCGTCGTCCCCTTATCGCCGCTGTCGCCGAGCTGCCACCCATCACCGCCTACGCCGTCTGAGCTCATCGCCATCGCCGTCTCTGACCCATAGGCTCCTTGCTGTGTTGGGTCGCTGCCTCGTATCGTCACTGCGCCATCTTCGAAGCCAAAGCCCGAGCCTCCAATCTTCACGAACCGCGGCAACCATCACCACCGTTCACCACCTCGCTGTCGAGCTCCGAGCTCAGTCGCCATCGCCGATGAACCCTGGACCACCCTTTTTTTGCTGCATCATGCTCGGACCGCATCATCCCGTTCCCGTTATCACTCCCGGGTCCAGCATCATGCCACACTGTGCCCGGCTCCGCGCCACCGCGTACCCAGACGCGTCGCGCCTTGTACCCACTCCCCGTGCCACATCATACCCAGTCCCCGTGCCATGTTGTGCCAGCCCCCGTGCCATACCGTAACCGATCCAGTGCACGTGTCGTGTTGCTCCCGGACCACGTACCGAGTCAAGACGGTGCCCAGTACCGTGTCGCGCCCGCGTCATCGCCACGTCCACTGCCGTATCTGGCCCGCGTCGCCACTGCATCTAGTACCGAGTCACCGCGCATTGCGCCCGCGTCACACCCGCGCCGTCTCGTGTGTCGAGACAAACTCTGCACGTTCGTCGCTTTCATATCAAGCGACCGAGGAAAGTAGAAACCCCCTTCACTTGCAAATCATGCTACTATAATTTATATAAATTATATCATATTACTACATAATTAGAGGTATATAAGTGCGTGTGTTATCGTACGTAGATATATAAATTCCATTATAGTGATAAGTTTAATTGAACACAAGTACCTCAAGTCATGTGTTTGGTCATATTGGATCGGACCCACCTTGGGTTTATTGATCGTATGAATATAATTTAAATTTCTCATGAATTAATCGAGTCAGATTGTCACTTGTATACACCAGTCAAGAGTTCAATGTGAAAACCAAATCTAATATGGCGGAACTTAGATGTAACGGATTACCTTAGCGATAATGAATACTATGTAAAGAGTTGGGTCGAAAATACGGACCCTAACACCGTGAAATATCATCCTTATTTAGATCTGCCAAATCTGAAATTTCCCGTACACTTAACTTGTAAAAATCATAACAATTTGGATACACACCGGGATACTGTGTTCGAGGGCTCGTATCGAAGACGACTCGACAAGCTAGAACCCATATAAATTATGATCTATTTCTATTTCAAACGGTGTCGGAAACTGTTTGGGAGTGCGGCTCTAGACTGCAGTCCAGAGCAGCACTGCGTGTAGACACTTGGAATGAAATACTTTTAAATCTCTGTGTGGAAATGGTATTATGCGTACTCCTATACCGTAGTGAATATAAATCTGTTAGCTAATCATTGAAAGTGGTTTCATTCATTTTTATCATCGTTTGCTATTTTAATCAAATTCTAAACTATCAGTATATACTGCGGTCCCAACCAGGGACAGAACGCATATCCCGATATTAAACATTTCATAACTCCCAGCACACAGAGGATATTATCAGTCCATCTGATACGTTGGAAACCTAACTGTTAAGCCTAAATATTATCCAATTGTAGCGTCGCCTAATTATGCTCCCAATTGGGAGTAAAGCGTGTTACAAAACGGACTTCCAGTTCAGAAATTGGATTTCTTGCAGTGAACACTTAAAATGAAATGACCATAACTAGCGAACCTGAAACCTGATTGACGCGAAACCAATTTTTATGGACAGATAATTAAATATACTGCTTACCCCTTTTATATTGTTTTGCTAAATTCTGTGCGTGTGATTTATAGTAAATTATGCAACTGGTAGGACATTGACTGCTAATATTTTCATTCATATCGTAATTAATTGCATTCTCATCATATAATGTAGCGTTATACCCTCATTTGAATAGTTGTCATAAACATTGATAATATAGTGACCGTGATACATTACCCAGTGATAAATATTAGTGATTGGATTGTGGCAAGTACGGTAGTGTTAAAGCGTGATTGAATAGTGAAAGTGACACGTACTTGTACACAATCAGCGGAACCAGTTAATTATTTCTTTGTTGACGCCTATGGGGCATATGTAAGTGTAACTATAACTGGCGTGTGACGGTTATGGAAGCACTTATATTAGTGTCATAGATATGGCGTCAAACACTGTCCATTTGTCTTTTGTACCAGTCGAGACATGCTTGATGGAGACCCTGTCTCCAGTTCTCGCATAGACTTGTCATGGAGCGACTAATATTTGGATTCATGGTTGGTATTTGATGTAGACCGTGGGTGGAGGGTAGTTTGAGTATGAGTTCGATCAACGGAATCTCGGTAGTCCAACTGCCGACATATACAGCGATTTTGGGAGTCATATGGATGATATTACTGATTATTAGCGAGCGTGATTCGGGACCGTGTTCGCTTGCCCCTGGGGCTTACCTTTGGGTTGGGGATACTCCTGCGATGGTTGACGCTCACACTTAGACTGACGATAGGTTTAGCGACCTGGACAGTGAGACTTAGAGACTAATAGGGTTAGTGATATGGACATGCATTGATTACTGTTTCGATATACCTGCTTTACTGTTTACCTGTACCGATTATTTCATGCTCGCGTCATCGTTCTATATTTACTGCTTCTTTTTCATCATCATTGCACATGTTTACATGTGTATTTATATATATTGCTATTGTGTTGCTCTGACGACCTGAGTATGCAGGTCGAGCACATTGCTCATTTCGAGACCAGAAGTGGACAGAGCTTAGATCAGGACCTGACGTACCTCGAGGATTTTGAGCACATCCATATCAGCGACACTAGCACTATCTTTCCCTTGATCCTTATCTGGTATATCTTTTATCTATTCTAATAGAATTAGTGACTGCATTCCTCATTGCATGTGCATTAATTACTGATTACCACGTAATGCTAGAAGCCGAAGTATGACTACGGCAGGATATTCCTTGACCGTAAGAGCATGGATGACCTTGTCAACCCCTCGTATTCCGTATTTTGGGAAGCGAGGCGTGACAGATACGTACGGATATCAACATACGATAAAACTATAACATTGGATGCATAGTCACAGCACATGTAATATTTTTATTCATATGGATATAAATATATTAACATAGCATGTTGCAAGATAAACTTGCTTGATCGGATTTCACGAGGGTACGTACGTCATGTTCGATGTCGGGTAAACGTCGCGATGCAGCCACACGCGTACATGACTGGACTTGGCTACTCAAAGACGTGACCACGCTGGATGACGACGATGACTGGATCGTCCGGATCGTCGGCGACGTGCGCGGCTCCGGCGATAGTCAAGAACCAATAAAGAAAGAAAAGAAAAGAAAAAAAGAAGAAGAGAAAGGAGAAGGAGAATGGGGCTGGGGTCGGCTCTGGGTTCAGAGGACAGGGAAGACGAGGAGGTGCAACGGCGGCGATGGGCAGCTGTCCACGGCAAGGGAGTTACCGTGAGAGGTTCTTGGGTTGTTTTTGGAGTTGTTAGGGTTCAAGGGTGGCGAGGATGGTGGTGGTGGTGTCGGGGATGGAGAGGGAAACGAGGTGAAAGCTGGGGTTAGGGTGATGGCGACGGTGAAGTCTCCGGTGATGAGAGGTGCCGGCGTCGGGTGTTTGTAGGGTGCAGGGTGTTCTCGGTGCTTGGGTTCTTGGTGGTGGTTTGTGGTGTCGGGGAGAGGAGAGAGGTTAGGAGAAGGAGGAGGTGACGGAGGTGGTTGTGACGAGGTCGGGATGTCGAAGGCGAAGGCGGGGATGTGAGCTAGGGCTCGGGTTTGTGTTCTCGGGGTTGTGGGGATCTCGTCGGGATGAAGGAGGAGAGGGACGAGAGGGGAGAGGAGGTGAAGTTGATGTGGGTGGTGAGGTATGGTTGATGAGGAGTTCGGTGGCGAGGTCTGGGGATGTGGGCTAAGGCGTGGGTTTGTGAGCGAAGGCAAGGAGAAGATGAGTGAGGAAGAGAGAGAGAGAGTTGTAAATATATATTAAGTTTACATAAATTATATTATGAGAATAATGGAGAAAAGATGCCATAGGAGGGAATTCCCTCCTATGGCGTCGGAAAAATACCCCCTCCACCAATTTTTCCGACGATCGGCCCCCATCATGTTCATCGTCATCATTTAAGATGTGGGTACACCAAATTTCATGTGATTCTACAACTTTTTCACCGTTGATTTAGCAATGTAAAAAGTTCTATTGTCGGTAAACCGTTAATTTTGAACCCACTAAATCAACGGTGAAAAAGTTGTAGAATCACATGAAATTTGGTGTACCCACATCTTAAATGATGACGATGAAGATGATGGGGGCCGATCGTCGGAAAAATTGGTGGAGGGGGTATTTTTTCGACGCCATAGGAGGGAATTCCCTCCTATGGCCTCTTTCCTCCATTAATCTCTTATATTATATATGTATAGAGGAGAGAGAGGTAGAGTAAGAGAGAGAGGGGCAGGGGAGAATGAGAGTCTACGAGATGAAAGAGAAAGGAGCGTGGGAAGAGAGACAGTGAGGATAAAGAGAGAGATACGGGAAAATATTATTAGTTAAAATAATATTATATATATATATATAAAAGTTAATATATACACACTGTTAGTTTTAAGTTTTAAGAAAATATTATAATATATTTATTTTAGGTTTAAACAGTTAATATCAAAATACTCCGAAAAATACCCGAGTCTCTTCTAAAAATTTGGTTTTAAAATATGAATAATATACGTATCAGCCAAAACCATATTGTGATATCCGGTTAAATAAAATGCGCACCCCCAAGAACGAATACACGCAAATACACATAGAGATCCAAACGAGTCCGTTTTATCAAATTGGACATGAACACGATATCAGGATGCAACCACAAGATATAGGATATGAATACATGCCATGCTAGATGTTACAATAATTTGTCCGGTTATAATTTGTATTATTTAAAATATATGCAGATTCTAAAAATATGATACATGTATATAGAATCTAGATATGCACGGATCATCTGTACTAGCAAGGATATGTCGTAATGTAGAACCATAATGGATTTTAATCATACGGGTCGGGTCGGATACTAACCACAAATACCAAATGCACTATCCACACCCAAAACAATAAGAGGTGGTCGCAAGATTAGAAAATACCCAAATAAAATATGGTATAAGTGTACTAGGGTGTTACACTGCAAGCATTGCGATCGGCCTATTTCGTCTGGAAAGCAATGGGCGGTTTGCAACAATCCTGATAATTTTCTACTTTGTGAGAAGTAAGTTGTTATCAATTCATGTTAGCAAACTCTATTCTTATTTGTTCAGAGCAGCTGCAATTTATTAGAGCAAAACAAGCAGATGAAAGAGACACGGCAACCTTCTTCTAAAAGGAAAAAGCTCTCATTCTGTGAAGTGAGTACCTAAACCTAATGTTTTCTCTTCCAATTAATTTTTCTAATCCAATCGGTAGATTGTTATCTAAATCCTAAACATCTGAGCAGGTTCAGGTGGACGATAACCCAGCAGAGACCGTTGAGAAATTATTGGATTATTGTGAGAAGAACGTCTATCAATTCGGTACCCTTCAAAGGGCAAAACATTCGACAATGATGATCTTATATAATCTGCATAAGCATGAGTGGGTTCGTGATACATACGGCCACGAGTGATCATAAATCAGAGCAGCGCAAACAGCAACCCCAACGTTTACTGGAGGTATTGCCTTTAAACCATCCCATTGCTAATAAAATCATACATGTTGTAAGCTTAGGATCCATACGCTGGAATGTTTCATTGGACTTTCAAAATGCTTCATTTTAAAATTTTATGCACGATAATTTCCTTAATTTTTCATTCCTACTGTAGCATCGCTAATTCCTGACATTATTTGTGTTCTTTTTTTTTGTGACAGAAGTTACCCGGTGCTCCTTTGTTACATTTATCCAAATGTCATGTCCCTCAATGCAAATACTCATTCTGTCGATATCTCAAAGGACTCGCCCATCACACAATTAAATGCCAAACCGGTTCCAATGGAGGTTGCAGGAATTGCCAAAATATGTGGGCCCTTCTTTTCAAGCATGCAGAGTCTCGTGCGGATCCAGAATGCCATGTATTTCGGTGCAGGTATGCTTTCGATCTTCATTACTCTTTTCGCATTCCTATTATCTTTATATTTTCAATGATCAATCAAATTAAAAGCTAGCTTAAGGCCCTGTTTGGGTTTGGAGTTAGGTTTAACTGGACATTATTTCAAGGCTTGATTCCCAAAAAACTATAAAAAACTTAGGGGACGTGACATGTAACTATCAAATTGTTTGAAAATTATAGAAAACTGCCATAGTGTACGGACATTCTTAAATTTTTTAAATTGGTTTGATAGCTTATTCAAAATTCAGTAAACAAGTTTGGTGGTTTATTGAAAATTTACTAAACAAGTTTGATAGTTTATTGCTTATTAATTTTATAAATTCTCGTACACTTGGTAGTTTCCTGTAATTTTTAAAGAATTTGGTAGTTATTTGTTACGGTCTCTCTAAGTTTTTGGTAGTTTTTGAGGCTTAAGCCTTATTTTGACTATACACAAACTCCAACTTTTTGCATAGTTGCACGCCTCAAAGGGCATACATGTCCATCGTCAACTTTTGAGTTAAGATAAAAGATGTCCAATTGAAGCATATGCAGTTATCTCGACTTTAGAGTTCAGATAGCTACGGTTTCCCCAAGCTCCAAAACCATAGCCAAAACAGCCAGGGCTAAGATTTTAGTGTCACGTGTAGATAAGTTTACAAAGCTTTAGCTACATGGATTAACGACGACGCATACGAACGAACGTAATTTAATTCCTGATATCATTTCCTGACTACATGCGGGGTCTTTTCAAGGATTTGAAGAAGAGGAAGCGAATGCAAGTGGCATCTATATGACGATCCTACAAAATCTGCATAAGCATGAGTTGGTGCCACGGGTGATCATAAATCAGAGCAGCGCAAACAGCGCCCCCGACATTTTCTGCAGGTATTTCCTTGTGATAATGCTCAATATTGGCGACCCTTAGGATCATGACACGTGGCGGAGGGCACGTCCCAGAACTCAGAAGAAAGGGCCCACAAAGGCCGACCAGGCCACCCCTGTACCCCGACCGGCCAACACAAGCTAGCCCTCCTCGGGGCTCCCTGCAGATTGGCCTCCTCGGCCCCTCAGCTCGCCTTGAGCTGCCACAGGATCAAGTCTCCTCGGCCTTCTCGCTCGTCCCCGAGCCCCTTGGCTGAGGCCGTCTTCCTCGGTCCTCCGACCAGTTCCGCCGCTCATAAGCGTAACCGCCGCTCTGCGAATCTCGCCATGCGCAGATTCTCCGCCAGCAACATCCCACGTTACACGCCTTCACGATCCCCATTCATGGGCGATCAGCTCTCTACGCGAGCGTGACATCGAGAGCGTAACTGCCAGCGAGATTCTCGCGCCTACTACTGCGTGCCTCCACCACCATATAAACCTCCATCACAGAGGGGTCAAGTAAGCCATTTTTTACTCCACTCAGCCGTTACGCTGCTCGGATCTAGTACTAACTTGATCGTCGGAGGGTCCTCGGTGGTATCAAACCATCCCGGGACTTCTTTGCAGGTACTTGGCGTCCAAATCCTCCAATCACCAAATCTCCTCAAAACCCATTGAGACCCACACACAACAGGGGATCCCCTCCAGAATCCACCGGGAGATCGACGGAAGACAACATCTGAAGGAGATCTGAAAAGGACCTCCACAAAAACAAAGTTGGCCTTCCGATCTCCGTCTACATGGCAAGCGACCGTCGTGAAGATTTGGGTACCAGCCACCGAATCCCCCTCACCGGAGACG
The DNA here is from genome assembly GCA_030015575.1 of Agapanthus africanus. NCBI lineage: Eukaryota > Viridiplantae > Streptophyta > Magnoliopsida > Asparagales > Amaryllidaceae > Agapanthus > Agapanthus africanus. The sequence goes on from JASDDO010000014.1 coordinate 18,599,386, forward strand.
CGGATGAACCCCCTCCGGCGACCATCATCCACGCCCTCGCCAGCCGAATAGATCGGCTACAGTCCCTTGTGGAGGCGCTCGTCCGCGCCCAAACGGCCGGGCCTAGGCCCCAGATCGCCGCTGCTCCGCCTCCGGAATGCTCTGCTCCTATCGGCACAGCCGACCACCAGCAGGCTGCGACTCCTGACCACGGATCTCACGGACCGATACTCCTTGAGGCCCGTTGGGCGCCTCGCGGCTCCACCCTCAGGCCCGCCGACGGAGCAACATGCCTCGGACCTCCTCGTGACCCTTGCCCCCCCTGAGGAGATGTCGGTCACCTCGTCTGCCCACAGGCATGACCGACACCCTCTCCCCTGACGGGGTCGCACAGAAGGGGCTCGCCACGACGGCTCGAGAGCCACCGCGCCCGGGGATCTGAGGAACCTCATTGAGAGGAACCGGAGTCATGCCCAGACACAGGTCTCCCACAGCAGAGGCCAGGGATCACGAGGCGCCCGGTCCTCGGGATACTACGGCCGACTCGATGCCCTCGAGAAGAAGATCGAGGGCATGCGCTGGGAAGGTCACCTCTCGGCCGACGGGGCCGAGTACGCCGCCGACTCGCTCACCAAACCGTTTACCGAGGAACTGCTCGCTGTCCACGTCTCCTCGCACAGCAAACTCCCGAAGGTCTCTCTGTTCGATGGGAAAACCGACCCCAAAGACCATTTGGATGCTTTCACCGCGGGAATGAGCTTCCAGGACCATTCCTATGCCGCCCAGTGCAGGGCCTTCCCAGCCACCCTCATCCGTTCTGGTCGGGACTGGTTCCGAGGACTCGAGCTTCGCTAAATCTCGACCTTCTACGAGCTGGCTACTCAGTTCCTCGTGTAAGTCCACGTTGCCCACCCCGGTGCTTACGGGGAGGCGGAATAGGTAAAAAACGATTTTTTCTCAAGGCAACATGGACTAGAAACTAGAGGATCTTTGCTAAACAAAAACATAGCAAACTAACTACAAGTTTAGCTACTCGGTTAGAAGGTTATACCTAGGTCTTGAACTCCTTCTCTTCTTGCTCCTTGGAGGTTTTTGAACGGCTCCTCCTCGTAGTCTTCTCTTTGCCGAAGAAGGATCCACCCGAAGACCTCTACCTTGAGCTCCTACCTCAACCTAGAGCTAAAGTGCTTGGCTTGCTAAACCTAGAACCCTAGAATGAGTAGAGAGGAGTTGTGGTGGTTTTATCTTAAGAGCTCATGGTTCTCAACACATGAGAAATGAGAGCTTTGAGAGAGAGGAAGAGGATGAGCTAAGCATATGAGAGAGAAAGTGCAAGAAAGAATGAGGATATTTTATCAACCATACTCTCATATTAGTGAATTATGAAAAATAATAATAATCAAGAAAAATGTGATGGTTCATTTGGAATGACCATTATCATTTCACATTAAATGAATTTTGCAAGAATCAAGGAGCATCTTTCATGTGAAATGATGATGGTCAATATGTCAACATAGGTCAACAAGTCAACCAAAGTCAAATGGTCAACAACCATAACCATGGCACAATTATCCTTAATTAATACCATTAATCATATTTCTCATTCTTATTAGGGTTTGGAAAAAGTCAACGGTCAACAACCCTAATGAGAATCCTCTGCCTCTGCCTCTATCAACTGTGCATACACACCCGCATCCGTGTTCCGAGGAACACGAATACACCGAGACAAAACCAATCCCAAAACAAATATTAGGATCTGGTTTAAACCAAAGCCCGCTAGTAATAACTGCTCGGACACCAAACGTGCACAAGTGCGCGGATGTGAACGAACCCCGTCGCAAAACCATGCAACATCTACTCTGTTTTGCCCAAAGGCGAATAGCCATCTGTGTGGGACTCTAAAGACTCAACACTACGCTGGCAGTGGGTTTAACTACAGGCCGCAAGCGGTACTAGCTGTACGTAACGGTCCTCAGGTAGATGCCGATAAGAAGACTGATGAGGTGAACCCATCCGAACTCCTACTGAGCCTGAATATGACAATCTCCGTACAGTCCGGTCTGTTCGTCTGAGAGTATTGCATGGCGGGCCTAGGGGGCGGTAAACGTCAGTCCCCTAATAGCGGTACAAGTCGTGTCGGAGTGTAGCCCAGAACACCCTGAGATAACACTGGAAACGCTACCAGTATATCTCGCTTGCCCTGGCCAGGGACTTTGTGTAATGGCTCTCCTAGACACAGCGCGATATCAACCCCCAATACCGGGAGAGACGAATCATGTCTAACCGTCACTGCCTCCAAGTGCTTCGGGACTGCACCCAACTACTACCTGTTTGCACGACTCATTTGAGCCGTGGTAGGGTAGTAATCTAAGAACAATGGGAACACACTCGAGGCGAAGTGACAGTGTCAAGTCAACGGACTATGCTGTACTCATGTCACCTGGGAACTGATAACTAACGATAAGTATAGTACCAACCAACAGTTCCCGACGAGTCCTGTCCAGTGTACTCGTAACCTAACGAGCACCCGCATACTATCTCAAGTACGACGTACTAATGGCTGTGGGACAGACCATCTCCCCTGCTGGGATGAGAAGCGCATACGCTAGTCTACTCCGGAGTATCGATGCCCCGTCTCGATAATCCTACGACTAGGGACCTGTATAAGGATGTGCTTGTAAATTACCCAGCCCCCACTAGTGTGACTGCCATCACAATGCTGGTAATCAAGCAAAGATCATAAGGGATCCACTAATGTGTATAGGCGATATGCTAAAAGAAACACATGCACACATTAAAGTAGAAACAAACCAAGTAGCATACTACCATTTTGAGCAAGATTGTCTATACAACTGTGAATATCCCAAGCTTCCATTAAGTAATATACAAACTAGTATGATACAGTAATGGCCTCTAGGGCATATACACTAACAATCTCCTACTTGCACTAGGGCCATGTACTGGCGTATCGAAGACCTATCATCTCGATCAGCCGCTCGAACTGAGTCTGGGGTATGGCCTTCGTGAATGGATCTGCAGTGTTATTCTCCGAATCTACTCTCTTCACCTCAATCTCCCGGCGATCTACGATCTTCCTGATCAGGTGGTACCGCCTCAAAATGTGCCTGGACTTCTGATGGGACCTGGGTTCCTTCGCTAAAGCTATAGCGCCGTTGTTGTCACAATACAGCGGTATTAGATCAACAATGGTAGGAACCACCTGAAGCTCCGTGAGGAACTTCTTCATCCAGATAGCTTCCTTTATGGCATCGCAAGCAGCTATGTACTCCGCTTCCATAGTTGAGTCAGCGACGGTTTCCTGCTTGGAGCTCTTCCAGCAAACTGCCCTTCCATTGAGGGTAAAGACATAACCCGACATGGACTTGGAGTCATCCTTGTCACTCTGGAAGTTGGAGTCAGTAAAGGCCTCGATCTGGAGGTCTTTTCCGCCATACACCAAGAATATCTCCTTAGTCCTTCTCAGGTACTTGAGAATGTTCTTTACTGCTATCCAGTGTTTCTCCCCTGGGTCCGACTGATACCGGCTTACAACGCTTAATGCGTATGCTACATCTGGTCTGGTACACAACATCGCATACATTATAGAGCCTACCGCAGATGCGTAGGGTATAGATGACATGCGAGCCCTTTCCAAATCAGTCTTGGGAGACATCTCTTTGGAGAGGGTGATTCCGTGACAAGCCGGTAGATTACCGCGCTTTGAATCTTCCATACTGAATCGTTTCAGTATGGTGTCGATGTACCTGGACTGCGAAAGTCCCAACATCCTCTTAGATCTATCACGATAGATCTGGATCCCCAGAATGTAGTTGGCATCGCCCAGGTCCTTCATGGAGAACCTCTGTGACAAGAATCCTTTGACTGACTGTAGCATAGGAATATCATTTCCTATTAGGAGAATGTCATCCACGTACAAAACGAGGAATACGACAGTTCGTGCTACAATTTTACTATAGATGCATGGTTCATCTGGATTTTTGATAAAGCCAAATTCTTTAACCGTCTCGTCAAAACAGATGTTCCAACTCCGCGATGCCTGCTTCAGTCCATAAATGAACTTAAGCAACTTGCACACCTTCCCGCTGCTCCCACTCTGAATGAAACCCGCTGGCTGATCCATATAGACACACTCCTCTAAATTTCCATTTAGAAAAGCGGTCTTTACGTCCATCTGCCAAATCTCATAATCGTGAAAGGCAGCAATGGCAAGAAGGATCCGAATGGATTTGAGCATAGCCACTGGAGAAAAGGTTTCGTCATAGTCCAAACCAGGTATTTGACGGAAACCCTTTGCAACAAGTCTAGCCTTATAGGTCTCAACCTGTCCATCTACACCAATCTTCCTTTTGAAGATCCATTTGCAGCCTACGGGTTTTACCCCTTCTAGAGCAACGTCCAAAGTCCATACTTTGTTGGTGTACATGGACTCCATTTCGCTCCGCATTGCATCCAGCCATTTTACTGAGTCACCGCTCTGAATAGCTTGCTGGAAGCTAGTAGACTCATCATTTTTAATGACGCAATCCTCTCTATCCCCGTCTATGAGAAAACCGTAGTATCTCTCGGGCGGATTAGATTGCCTACTACTCCTGCGGAGTAGCGCAGGAATGTCCTATTCTTTCGAACCTTCTGGTTCTACTAAGCTTTCAGTAATAGCTTGTGGTTCTGGAATTTCTTTCAGTTCTATTGCGCTCCCACTTATCTGATTTTCTAAAAATTCAGTTTCCAAGAAGCAGGCATGACGAGAAACAAATACCTTTTGTTCCTATGCGTAATAGAAGAAATATCCCTTGGAGTTCTTTGGATATCCCACAAACTTGCACTGTACTGAGCATGCCTCGAGTTTGTCCGCATGCTACTTTTTGACAAAAGCTGGACATCCCCATGTCTTAATGTATTTAAGATAGGGTCTCTTCCCACTCCACATCTGATATGGTGTGGTAGGCACTGGCTTAGTTGGAACTCGGTTCAAAAGATATGCAGCTGTTTCTAGTGCATAACCCCAGAAAGATCGCGGTAACTCAGCCTTACTCATCATGGAACGAACCATATCCAATAGGGTTCGATTCCGCCTTTCTGATACACCGTTGTGTTGTGGCGTGTATGGAGGAGTAAGCTGAGAGAGAATTCCATTCTCTTTTAAGTAGTCCAGAAACTCGGCACTTAAGTATTCACCACCTCGATTAGATCTGAGTGTCTTGATACTTTTGCCTGTTTGTTTTTCAACTTCATTCTTGTATTCCCGAAATTTCTCAAAGGCTCGGATTTATGCTTCATCAGGAAGATATGTCCATACCTAGAGAAATCATCCGTAAAAGTAATGAAGTATGAATAACCACTTCGCTCATGTGTATACATTGGACCACACACGTCACTGTATATAAGTTCCAAGAGCTCGCTCGCTCTTACTCCGTGTCCAGTGAACGGAGTTTTTGTCATCTTTCCCATAAGACAAGATTCACAAGTAGCATAAGACTGATACTCGAACGGATTCAAGTATCTCTCTTTATGTAACTTTGTTAACCGTGTCTCATTAATGTGACCCAGTCTACAATGCCATAACAAAGCCTGATTTGTGTCCGGAGACTTTCTTTTAAGTGTGTTCTGGACACTGAAAACCTGAGCTTGATTTAGTACGTATATTCCGTTTTCTAATGCACCTGACCCAATCAGAACTTGATTTAAGTGGATGTGGACCACATCGCTTACAAAAGTAAAATCATATCCTTCATTAGAAAGTAAGGATACAGATATGATATTACAAGCCATACTAGGTATATACAAACAGTTACGCAGAATCAATATCTGCCCACTTGTCAATCCAAGATGATATTCCCCTACGGATTCAGCATCCACGCTCATTCCGTTGGCAACCCTGAGAGTCATATCACATATCCTGATAACTCTACGGTTTCTCAGAGCCTGTAATGAATTACAGATGTGAGATCCTGATCCGGTATCCAATACCCAGGAAGTAGGGTTAATTGATATACAGTTTTCTATTACAAACACACCCGAAGCCGAAGACACAACATGCTTCGAATCCTTGCTACTGGCTTTGCTAGCCCTGCAATACTTCTGCCAATGTCCTTTCGCGTAACAATAGGAACGTCCCTCCTTCACTACATCTAGTCCCGAAACTTTTGCCCTTCCCTTTCCTTCTTCTTCCCCGGTTTCCTTCAGGGTATAAGTAGAGGGCAGAGACTGTAGAATCAAGTCAGTACTTGACCCGTTCTCCAACGTGGTCTTTACGTCCGTGAGCTCATCAAAATAGCTAGTCTCTGTAAGGACGTTGTCCCCTACAGATGACCCGAATGCCAACCTCGCTTGAAGCAATTCGTTCGAGGTCTCATATCTTGCGATACGAGATTGCTCTCCATATAAATCTTTGTTATGGAGGAAGACAGAAGCTAAGTCCATCTTCTCGTGCTGCCTCTGGTATGCACCATCAACTGAGGCCAACACGAGGCACTTGGCATTCGCACAGTCTTTTTCCGATGTCTTACGGATATCAATATCCGTGACAGGGGAAACTGGTCCTGAGACGGCAGGGGTTTGATTAGTCAGGAGGTGTCCCAGCTTGTCATGGATAATGGTCATGTGGACAGACCTTTGTCAGTCATAACAGTCAGATTCAGTCATTTTATTATCTAGATGTAACCTATGTCTGGTCACAGGGTCGCTGCAATTAAGAGAGAGAAGAAAACACTTAGCATGATGCTCTTGCAAGTTTAGATTGGTTTTTAGTTTATCTAAACAGGATGGCTCCCACTGTTTCTCGAATCCTTCCTCAAACCATAAAAGAAGAATTAGTCGGGATCAATCTCACCGTACAATACTTGCTTAGCCGTTCAGCCAGGCCAGTGTTGGTACTTCGAGGGAGGTTTTACGACACTTTCGCGAAGTTCCTTAATTAAATAACCTCTTTTTCCTGTGGGCGTAGCTCCGCTAACACCTTTCTAGACACCTACTTGGTTTATAGCATTGATCGTTAAGTGAGAAAGTTTCCCGAGGAGTAGCATATACTCACAGTAGGATCGGGATCCAAATATCATCGTGTGATAAAACTGAAGGAATCCTACCAGAATCATCACACTCCAAATGGTATGCAGCGCTAGCAAGTTTCAGTTTCTTTAGAAACTCCCGATGTGGATTTTTGCCCCATGCTCTTATGACCTTGACTTTGGCCAACAAATCATAAGTCACATGTCAAGTTCTACCCGTCATTTTCCAGGTTAATTTGAACCCACCCATACCTACCCTTGATTTTGGCCAACAAGGCAGTACGACTGTCCCAAACCAACGCATCTATCTATGCTACATATGAATATCCAATAGCTACCAATCACTATGCCTTGATTTTGGCCTACAAACACAGCTTGAATACTATTGACTATCCATATGAAATGACGGAGGGCTACGAATGGTTTTGGCGAAACCGTGAACGTAGTGAAATTAATACAATCAAAGGAACGTGATAGCTTTTAAAAGGAGTGGTTCAAGCTCCGCATTTTAAAAGTTTTCTGTTTTGAAAAGAAACCGAGTGGTTTTGAAATTGTTCCAATGACTTAACTTTGGTTTATTTTCTTGCATTAATTTAATGCGTCCCATCAATTAATCCTACCATTGCAGAAAACAACGAAAATATGACGTACGCTTATACCATCCGCATTCGCCACGGGGCCCCGTCATCACCCGTTATGTTACTTAACTAACGACAGGGCGGGGGCTGGACTAGCGCGGATGCAAAACATAAGCAACGCCTACTAGATATCATATATAGATATATACATTTGTCAGATGCAATGATAGCCATTCCAGATCACAAATGAATACATTGGATATGCTAGGAATCCGCGTTTCGTTCGAGCCTGCAACGAAAGACGGATTACACGGTCGCGATGAATAGCCAAACCCCACCCTAGACCCCTACGGGTGCGGCAAACTACCCGCCAAGTATCCGAAGTGAAGCAACTTCCCTCAACAACGTGAGTAGGCCACTCGGCATTTCAAAGTACCCGGTAGTTTGTGCACCCCACCTTGGGTCTATCCTAGGAGCAAAAACAGTAAAAGAAATAATATACAATGGCAGCTACAACCTCATCCCGGATGTGCGGCCATAAAAATAATATTACATCAATTTACATATTACATCAAATGAAAGAAAAAGAAACTCTCATCTCACAAAACCCCAGCTATTCATCCGCGACAATCCAACGAGTTCATATACACAATCCAACAACATTACAGATCACAGATATGCACAACCCCCACTAATCGACGTATAGCGGTTAGTCGACATTCAATGCATATATCACATCACAGATATAACCATTTAGCAAAAGTTTGTAGAACTTCGATCGAAACACCAATTTGTAACTACCCCAAACACAACATTGTTCTCTGGAAATTCTGGGCAGAAACAAAATATCTTTAAAATCCCAATACAGAACACTGAACAAACTGCAGCAAACACGAGTCGCGCCGAGTCAACTCGGCCGCGGATCCGCGGCGAAATGCGTGGTTTCGCCGCGCTTCCGCGGCGCGTTGACCGAGTCGTGGTTTCATTTTTCCTGCATGTCCTAAAAAAACCCTGCACCGATTTTTAAGGTATGTGGAATTATTTTTAGAGCAGTTTTAAAAATCGACAAGAAGTTTAGTTTTTGGACATATTTCGCGATTTTTTTTCGGATCGAAGTTCTAATCACTTTGCTAACATGCTAGTTGTTGTTTAACCTGGCTCTGATACCACTGTAAGTCCACGTTGCCCATCTCGGTGCTTACGGGGAGGCGGAATAGGTAAAAAACGATTTTTTCTCAAGGCAACATGGACTAGAAACTAGAGGATCTTTGCTAAACAAAAACCTAGCAAACTAACTACAAGTTTAGCTACTCGGTTAGAAGGTTATAACTAGGTCTTGAACTCCTTCTCTTCTTGCTCCTTGGAGTGGTTTGAACGGCTCCTTCTCGTAGTCTTCTCTTTGCCGAAGAAGGATCCACCCGAAGGCCTCTACCTTGAGCTCCTACCTCAACCTAGAGGTAACTAAAGTGCTTGGCTTGCTAAACCTAGAATCCTAGAATGAGTAGAGAGGAGTTGTGGTGGTTTTATCTCAAGAGCTCATGGTTCTCAACACATGAGAGATGAGAGCTTTGAGAGAGAGGAAGAGGATGGGCTAAACATATGAGAGAGAAACTGCAAGAAAGAATGATGATATTTTAGCAACTATACTCTCATATTAGTGAATTATGAAAAATAATAATAATCAAGGAAAATGTGATGGTTCATTTGGAATGACCATTATCATTTCACATTAAATGAATTTTGCAAGAATCAAGGAGCATCTTTCATGTGAAATGATGATGGTCAATATGTCAACATAGGTCAAAAAGTCAACCAAAGTCAAATGGTCAACAACCCTAACCATGTCACAATTATCCTTAATTAATACCATTAATCATATTTCTCATTCTCATTAGGGTTTGGAAAAAGTCAACGGTCAACAACCCTAATGAGAATCCTCTTCCTCTGCCTCTGTCAACTGTGCATACACACCCGCATCCGTGTTTCGAGGAACACGAATACACTGAGACAAAACCAATTCCAAAACAAATACTAGGATCTGGCTTAAACCAAAGCCCGCTAGTAATAACTGCCCGGACACCAAACGTGCACAAGCGCGCGGATGTGAACGAACCCCGTCGCAAAACTATGTGACCTCTACTCTGTTTTGCCCAAAGGCGAATAGCCCTCTGTGTGGGACTCTAAAGACTCGACACTACGCTGGCAGCGGGTTTAACCATAGGCCGCAAGTGGTACTAGCTGTACGTAACGGTCCCCAGGTAGATGCCGATAAGAAGACTGATAAGGTGAACCCATCCGAACTCCTACTGAGCCTGAATGTGACAATCTCCGTACAGTCCGGTCTGTTCGTCTGAAAGTATCGCATGGCGGGCCTAGGGGGGCGGTAAACATCAATCCCCTAATAGCAGTACAAGTCGTGTCGGAGTGTAGCCCAGAACACCCTGAGATAACACTGGAAACGCTACCAGTATATCTCGCTTGCCCTGGTCAGGGACTTTGTGTAATGGCTCTCCTAGACACAGCATGATATCAACCCCCAATACCGGGAGAGACGAATCTTGTCTAACTGTCACTGCCTTCAAGTGCTTCGGGACTGCACCCAACTACTACCTGTTTGCACGACTCATTTGAGCCGTGGTAGGGTAGTAATCTAAGAACAATGGGAACACACTCGAGGCGAAGTGACAGTGTCAAGTCAACGGACTATGCTGTACTCATGTCACCTGGGAACTGATAACTGACGATAGGTATAGTACCAACCAACAGTTCCCGACGAGTCCTGTCCAGTGTACTCGTAACCTAACGAGCACCCGCATACTATCTCAAGTATAACGTACTAATGGCTGTGGGACAGACCATCTCCCCTACTGGGATGAGAAGCGCATACGCTAGTCTACTCCGGAGTATCGATGCCCCGTCTCGATAATCCTATGACTAGGGACCTGTATAAGGATGTGCTTGTAGATTACCCAGCCCCCACTAGTGTGACTGCCATCACAACGCTGGTAATCAAGCAAAGATCCTAAGGGCTCCACTAATGTGTATAGGCGATATGCTAAAAGAAACACATGCACACATTAAAGTAGAAACAAACCAAGTAGCATACTACCATTTTGAGCAAGATTGTCTATACAACTTTGAATATCCCAAGCTTCCATTAAGTAATATACAAACTAGTATGATACAGTAATGGCCTCTAGGGCATATACACTAACACCTCGGCCACTTCGTTGGGAACCGTCGGCAGAAGCGCACGGTCGACTACCTCTTCACAATTAAGAGTGGAGACAAGGAGACGTTCAAGGCTTACATCACCCGCTTTTACAACGCCCTCCTCGAGGTTCCCGAGCACCGGGACGAGACCGTCATCACGACGCTCAGATCTGGTCTGAGGCACAAGGAGTGGCCGCACAGCCTAAGACTATGGCCAAGATCAAGGCGTGGACCGAGCGCGAGGTTCAGCTAGAGTCTGAGGTGAACGCGAACCTCCCCCGGGCAGAACGATCCGACCAGAAGAAGAGGGCTCGGGAGGAGAGGCCAGAGCGTAGGCAGCCCTATCACCCGAAGTTCCAGGAGTACACCCTGCTCAACGTCTCCCTCGCAGTGTTATTAGAGGAAGCCCAGGGAAAGAGGTTCTTCAAGTTCCTACCGATCCCACGTCAGGCCTTGAAGCGAACCCGAGGCCCTTACTGCGCCTTCCACCAGACGCTGGGTCACGCCACGGAGGATTGTAAGCAGCTCCGGGACTACGTCGAGGAGCTCATCCGATCGGGACACCTCGCCGCCTACTTGAGAGACAAGCGGCAAGCCAACCGCGAGCAGGAGCAGCGTCCCCCTCCCGCCGAGCTGACCGTCGGCCAGATCATGCTCGTTTCGGCAGACGACCCGTCCGGCGCCCAGGGAGCCCCGTACCCGGTGCCGGGCACAGAGACTAACAAGCCTCCGGGGAACTCGGGCTACGCTAACAAGGTTATCTATTAGCATGTACCTTTATTTTGGCACGATGTAAACTCCTCCTAGGGTCTGTTGTTAATTAAATAAAGATCAATGGAACGTTGCAAAAAAAAGGAGAAAGATTTCATTTATTCGAAAAAGGTATTATGGGCTCCCCAGTGGCGCTTCGCCTCCCCCCACGTTCGATGCGCATACTACGTGCACGGTCGCCACGACCGTTCCTGTTCCCCATACCAGCAACTGGAGGGTCGGGCGAAACCTCATGAAGAGCCATCCGAGCCGCTACCCTGCCTGGCTATCTCTGGCCGGTAGCTTCCCTACTCGCAACGCCAGGGATCAAAGCCCTCGCCAAGATGCAGCCGCGCAGCTTCACTGCCCGGCTAACCTTAGCAGGCCACCCACGGCCCCTCCAACGCTAAGGATCAAAGTCCTCCCTAGAGGCAGCCCAGCAGCTACCCTGCTCGGCTATCCCCGGCCGGTAGCTTACCTACCCGCAACACTGGGGATCGAAGCCCTCGCCAAGAGGCAACCGCGTGGCTTTACTGCCCGGCCATCCTTAGTGGTCTTCTTACAGCACCTCCAGCGCTAAGGATCAAAGTCCTCCATAAAGGCAGCCGAGTAGCTTCCCTGCTCGTCTATCCCTGGCGGGCAGCTTCCCTGCCGCAACGCCAGGGATCAAAAAGCCCTCCAAGAGGCAGTCGAGCCCGAGGATCCCTCGCTCGGCTATCCTTCAGGAAAAAAGCCCTCGCCAAGAGGCGCCGGGCAGTAACCCTGTCCGGCCAAGAGTCCTTGGCAGGCTTCTTACAGCCCTTCCCGCGCTAAGGACTAAAGTCCTCCCAGAGGCGGTCGAGTCCTCGCTTGGCTATCCCTGGCTGGTAGCTTTCTACCACAACCGATAGGGATCAAAGTCCTCGCCAAGAGGCGCCGGGCAGTAACCCTGCCCGGTCCCCGTCCTGAAGGATCAAAAGCCCTCGCAAGAGGCAACCGGGCAGCTACCCTGCCCGATCATCTCCGGTTGGTGGCTTCCTACCCGTGACGCCAAGGGTTGAAGCCCTCGCAAGAGGCACCCGACTGGCTACCCCGCTCGGTCATCCTAGGCTGGTAGTTTCCTACTCCCGACGCCAGAGATCAAAACCCTCGCCAAGAGGCAACCGCGCAGCTTCACTGCCCGGTTGTCCTTAGCGAGCTCCTTACATCCCCTCCGACGCTAAGGAACAAAGCCCTCCATGGAGGCAGCCGAGTAGCTTCCTTGCTCGGCTATCCCTGGCGGAAAACTTCCCTGCCGCAACGCCAGGGATCAAAGGCCCTCACCAAGAAGCAACCGCGCAGCTTCGGGGCCAGGGACGTCGAGTTTATCCAAGTCTGAGTGATCCCCCTCGACTTCGGGGCCATGGAGACGCCTCTTTCTCGGCAACACTTGGCACGCTCGACAAGTGATCGAAACCAACTCGATGGATGATCGCTAGGCAAATAACCGACCTGACATGGAAACCCAACGGCGCGAGAAGAAAATTTTTTACAAGCAAGCCAATGAAACCAAAGAAAAAGTTTTATTACTAAAAGGCGGTCTTTACAGAGGGTATTTTTGGCTCCCCAGCCTAACAAAATGCCCGGAGGCTTACAAAGTTCCATACGCAGCAAAATAAAAAAGGAGGAGGAAGACGGGGGCTTCAGGCCTCGGGGCCAGGAGCGACCTCGGGGCCCTCGACATCCACCACGAGGAGAGCTGGGTCCTCGGCGACTTCCTCGCCATTAATCTCCTGCCCCTGCCCGCTGGTGTCCGCGAGGGGGTACTGGGCCCGGAGCTCTTCGTCGGCGAACCCCGGCACCCGGGCCTTAACAGCGTCGAGGGCCTCATGCCAGATGAGGGTCGTGGCGACGGCCAGGTCATCATAGTAGTCTTTCGACTTCTTGTAGCCCTCCACCGCCTTCACCGCCGAGAGGTCGGCCAACTTAGCCGCCCTCAGGTTGGCCGACTTCGCCCACTCAGCCGCCGCCCCCAGCTCCTTTCGGAGGATTTTCACTGTCTTCTTCAGGTTGCCGGCCAGCACCTGAGCATCCTCAAGCTTGGCCTCAGCAACCGTGGAGGCCTCGCGGTGCCGGGAAACTCCCACTTCCTGGACTCCACCTCGCCCTCCAAGGCGAAGACCCTCGCCTTCATCGCCTCCAGCTCCCGCTTGGAGCTCTCTTCCAGCGAGGCGAGCTGGCCCGCAGCTTTCATCGCCGGGGCTACCACCTCAGCCTCCATGCGCAAGGCAAGGGCGACGTGCTGAAGGACCTGAAAGGCAGAAGAGAGATCGGGAAGATGAGAGAGGCACTGAACCTCAAAAAATAATAATAATAAAAGACAAGTGCTTACCTGCACGGACTCCTAGACGATGGACGCCAGCTGAGCCCTGAAGGTCCCCCCGGGGACTCTACCCCCGGCCGATGCCTCTATCTCATGCAGCAGGCTATCCGCGACGGATAGCCCCGAAGGCACGGAGAATTGGAGACCGCCTTCCTCCACCGTGATCGGTGAAGACGGTCCCCGGGAATCCCTCCTCTTGAGCGGCCTTGAGGGACAGCCAGTCTCCTCCTCCGAGGCCGGGTCCTCCAGAATCCTAGCCCGCCTCTGACCCGACATTCTGCTGGGCCCGGGGGCGAGATCCGTCTCCGAGCGCTCGCGGGGCACTACCGCCGGGGGAGAAGGAACCGGGGCAGGCTGTGAACAGGAAGAGCCGGCGCCCCCAACCTTCGCAACCGGCCTCGGCTGGCGCATGGAAGCCCGGAGCGAGTCCATGTCCATGGGTCCTGTACGGAACCAAGTGAAAAACGAGTCAGCGACATAGGCAATATACGAACCAAAAAAGAAAACCTAAACTTACCGACGAACTCAACGGGGCTAAGCCCGACCCAACTCAGAACCCTCTCAGACAACAGCACGTCGAAATGGGGGATGGGCTCCCACGACGCCACTCTCACCGCGACGGGGTCACTGGACTGGTTCCCCGGCAAGTGCTTCTCCCTCGACCACTCTGTAAGCACGGGCCAGTCATCGCCCTCGGGAGGGGAAACAAAGAAGAACTTCTTCTTCCAGTCGTGAATGGAAGAAGGCAAGGCCACAACCCCCGTCCCGGCGGCGCCCTCTGGTCGCTTTCTGAAATAGAGATAAACCCACCTCGGGTCACCCGCTCGACCACCGAGGTGATTTTTGAAAACGAAGGAAGAATCAAGGAGGGAAAGGCTGAAGGGGATCACCTGTAACTTCAGGCGGACCAGAAACCCGAGGAGAATCCTCCACGAGTTCGGCATCAACTGACCGGGGGCTAACCCGAAGAAGTTCAACGCTTCAACGACCCCAGGAGAGAAGGGCAGACGCATTCCACCCTAAAATGCTTCCAAATATAGGGCGATCTCTCTGCCCCGTACTTGGTCTGCCCCCTCTCCCTCCTTGGCCAGGCGGAGCGTATAGCGTGAAGGGATGTGGAAGCGAGCCCGAGCATTGGCAAGCTCGTCCTCATGCCTTATCCAACACGAAGCGCTAGAGGCAGCATCTACCGCCTCCTCCCTGGGGGCTGCCCCTGCCACACGATCCCGGGAAGAGGGGCCAACCCCTGCTCCCCGGGAGGACTCAGGCTCATCTAAAGGGTTCCTAGAACCTACCTCAACGACATCTACTGACTTGACAAGAGAAGACATCTAACCTTGGGAAGAATGATCCTCGGGGAACGAAAATGGAAGGAAGAAGACGAGCGCCGAGCAACCGAGACTTAGAACGGGAAATATGAAGGAGTAGGGGCCCTGGAACGGGCCCCACCCCTATTTATCGCCATAAGCGACCTCATCCAACGGTGCCCTTCATCTCCCGCCAAGACACCTCCTCGCATCCAACGGCTCCGATTACTCCACTTGTCGTCCCCGCACTGGAACGCACCCTTTCAGGCGTCGCAGGTCTGCATACGTCGTGTCAGCCAACCGACGCTCGACACGTGGGCCGTCACTTCAAAGGAAAGATATACGAACCGGCGCACCCTCCTTAAATGCAAAGATCTCGCGCTGATTCGCTGGCAGAAAAGACAGCTCGCGGTCCGGGGACGCGTCCCGACGAAACCTTAGGAGGGAGTTCACCCCGGGCGGCCCGGCGGTCCACTCCCGACCCGACTCGCTGGCTGGTCGGGACAAGAGTGGGGGGCTAATGATAATGCTCAATATTGGCGACCCTTAGGATCAGGACACGTGGCGGATGGCACGTCCCAGAACTCAGAAGAAAGGGCCCACAAAGGCCGACCAGGCCACCGCTGTACCCGACCGGCCAGCACAAGCTAGCCCTCCTCAGGGCTCCCTGCAGATTGGCCTTCTCGGCCCCTCAGCTCGCCCTGAGCTGCCACAGGACCAAGTCTCCTCGGCCTTCTCGCTCGTCCCTGAGCCCCTTGGTCGAGGCCGTCTTCCTCGGTCCTCCGACTAGTTCCGCCGCTCACAGGCGTAACCGCCGCTTCGAGAATCTCTCCATGCGCGGATTCTCCGCCAGCAACATCCCACGTTCCACGCCTTCACGATCCCCATTCATGGGCGATCCGCTCTCTACGCGGGCGTGACGTCGGGAGCGTAACTGTCGGCGAGATTCTCGCGCCTGCTGCTGCGTGCTTCCACCACCATATAAACCCCCATCACAGAGGGGTCAAATAAGCCATTTTTTACTCCACTCAGCTGTTTTGCTGCTCGGATCTAGTACTAACTTGATCGTCGGAGGGTCTTCGGTGGTATCAAACCATCTTGGGACTTCTTTGCAGGTACTTGACGTCCAACTCCTCCAATCACCAAATCTCCTCAAAACCCATTGAGACCCACACACAACAGGGTATCCCCTTCAGAATCCATCGGGAGATCGATGGAAGACAACATCTGAAGGAGATCTGAAAAAGACCTCCATCACCTTGATACTATCCTATTGCATTTTGTTGCAAGTTCTGCAACATGCATAAGTCCTATTACAACTGTCAGTGCACATATGCTTTATATAATTATTGGAATTATAAATTGCGTCATTTTTAAATTTTATAGACGGCAATTTCCTCTATTTCCATTCCTACTGGAGCATCGCTAATTCCTGGCATTATTTGTGTTCTTTTTTTGTGACAGAAGTTATCCGGTGCTTCTTTGTTACATTTCCCCAACCGCCGTGTTCTATATGCACATACCCGTTCTGTCGATATATCAAACGACTCGCCCATCACACAATGAAATGCCAAACCAGTGCCAATGGAGGTTGTGTGCATTGCCAGAATATCTGGGCCCTTCTATTCAAGCATGCACGCAATCATGTAAGGATCCAGAATGCCATGTACTGCGGTGCATGTATGCTTTCGATCTTAGTTTACTAATTTCGCATTTCTATTATCTTTATATTGTCAATGGTATTAAAATTAAAGCCTAAGGCCCTGTTTGAGTTTGGAGTTAGGTTAACTGGACTTTGTTCTAACCGGAGTTATAGGTTATGCAAACTCCAGGTTTGCAAGACTGTATACACATCTAGCGTCAATTTTTGAGTTAAGATAACTTTGGAGTTTAGATAGCTACAGTTTCCCCAACTCCAAAACCATAGCCAAACAAGCCGGGACTAGGATTTTATAGTTAAGTGTAACAAGTTTACAAAGCTCCGGCTAACATGGATTAAATTTGATTCCTAATATCATTTACTGACTACATGCGGGGTCCTTTTAGGGATTTGAAGAAAAGCGCAGCAGCAGCAAATGCAAGAGGGGTCTCGACATCCAATAGCATTAGAAGAAGTTTATTGTCGTAGGGAAGCAGCGAAGGAGAGTGATTAAGGAAACGGGGAATGGCAAATTTAGATCGACCCCCGGATTAATTTTATATCTGGTCTACTCATCTAGTTGTAATTGTTGAGAAATTTATATATTGTCTATAATTACTCAACCTTTTGATTGAGCTATTCTCTTTTACTGTTTAATTAGTTGGTTCGCAAATCACATATGAGGATATAGAATTTTGTCTCAACTCTTTTTTTTCTCCAAATTGTTAGAAACTTGTGATCTGTTTGTTATTCTCTCTCTCTTTCTCTCTCTCTCGCTCCAGTACCCTATCCCTTTTCTCTCTCATGGCTGGCTCTTTGTGGGCAAGAAGCCAGGCAACATTAATAAGCATTAGATACATGCTTGGCCTTATAATGGACATGGCCTGTATTGGGACCCACCTTATCATTATAAGGCTGCATACCCCTCTGCAAGCTTATAGGCAGCAAATTTCTAGCAGCTTGACATAATATATAATATAGAAAACCATTCATATTGAGATGTTCACCATAGACCAGGCTCTAAACGAGCCGCGCTTGAGAAGATTGGCTCGGGGTTTCTTTGGTCGGCCTAAATTCGGCTCGGGTCTGAATCGGGCTGGAGATGCTCAGCTCACGCCCGGCTCGATTGAACATGTTCAGCGCACGCCCGGCTCAGATCCAACTCGATTGAACATGCCCAGCTCGTGTCCGGCTCAGATCCGGCTCGATTAATCATATTTATCTTTTAAAAAAAACTTCTTTTCTACAATCAAAGATTTTCCTTTATACAACAACAACAACTGAGCCTTTTATCCCAGCATATATGGGGTAGCCTATATGAACCAACATGAGAATCACGCCAGGTCCAGCACATGAATCCTCCGCCTCCACTCACTCCTATCGAATAATATACTTTCATTTAGACCTTTGGCAACTATATCTTTTCGTATCATCTTTATCCATGTTTTTTTTGTCTCCTTTTTGCCCTTTTGACATTGCCTATATCGAGAGTATCTATTCGTCGAACCAGTGTTTCCATAGGTCTGTGTCGCACATGACCAAACTATTTTATAGCATGTTTTCCCGCATCTTCTCATCCACATGTGCTACACCAATTTTTGCACGAATATCCTAATTTTGCACATTATCTTTTCCAGTGTTGCCACACATCCAACGAAGTATGCACATCTCCGCTACGTGCATTTTATGTGTATGATATTTCTTAGGAGCCTAACATTCTGTACCATATAATAAAGCAGGCCGAATAGCGCTCCGATAAAACTTCCCTTTCAATCTTAACGGAAAGCTACGATCGCACAAAATCCCTGTTGCACTCCTCCATTTCAACCAACCAGATTGGATCCTTTGATTGATATCGCCATCGATCTTCCCATTCTTTTGGATGATAAAACCTAGATATCTAAACTGATCGCTCGGCGTTATCTCTTGCCCATCGAGTGTTATACCACTCTAGTCTCGACTTCTCTGTTTGATAAATTTGCAATGCATATAAGTTGTCTTGGACCTGCTCAATCTGAACCCCCGAAATTCCAATGTTTGCCTCCATGACTCCAATTTGGCATTAACCCCTGATTTTGTCTCATTTACTAGAACTATATCATCAGCGAATAGCATACACTAAGGTATCTCATCTTGGATAGTTCTAGTAAGTTCATCCATCACGATGGTAAGCAGAAATGGACTTAATGCAGATCCTTGATGTAAACCAATTGTAATCAGAAAATCACTCGTTAGGCCGCCGCAAGTTCTGACATTTGCCACTAGTCCATCGTACATGGTCTTGATTATGTCGATGTACTTGACTGGGACCCCCTTCTTCATCATTGTCCCCCCATAATACCTCTCTAGGTATCTTGTCGTATGTTTTTTTTAACTCAATAAATATCATATGCAAATCTCTTCTCCTTGCTCGAAAAATCTCGACAAGTTGACGAAGCAAATGAATAATCTCTGTCGTCGATCGTCCATGCATGAACTCAAACTGATTCTCTATTATCCTAGCATCCTTCCTTGGCCTGTGATCAATCACCCTCTCCCAAAACTTTATAGTGTGACACATAAGTTTTATTCCGTGGTAGTTTGAGCAATTTTGAATGTCATTCTTGTTCTTGTAGATAGGTAAAATGGTGCTTTTCGTCTACTCATTTGGCATATTTTTTGTTTGCCAAATCTTATTAAACAGGTCTGTCAGCCATTTAACGCCAATCTCTCCTAAGTATCTTCAAATCTTGATAGGAATCCCATCTAGACCTGTTGGATATAGTGCCCTCAAGGAAATTATTGTAATTGCAGACAGGCAATTATGATAATTGAGGGACGACCTATACAGGTATAACAATCTCACTCGAGATGATAGTATGCTATCTAGTTTATCTTCATCGTAAATGAAGGATGGTATGCTATCTGGTTTATCTTCATCGTTGATGAAGCCCGTATGATTGTTGCTTGACGACCAGTATTGTGATGGCGATCATATATGTGAGAGCTGTGTTGTCCATAAGCACATCCTTAAATGTTCCTAGTCATGGGAGTATCGAGACTGGGCATCGATATTCCAGAGTAGAATAGTGAATACGCTTTGAGACCCCGACGAGGGGTGGTGGCCGGTCTCACAAGCCAATGGTGTTGTGACACCTAAGATAGCATACAGGTACCCACTGGAGATGAGTACACTGGACGGACTCGCCGAGAACTTCTAGATGGTATTATACCTATCGTCAGATGGAAGTTCTCAGGTGGCATGAGTACAGGCTAGTCCTTTGACCTGAAGTCGTCGTGAGTTCCCACTATACTTTGATTACTATCCTACTATGGCTCAAAAGAGTCGTACAAACAGATTTTAGTTGGGTACAGTTCCGAGCCACATGGAGGCAGTGGTCGACTATTAAGGATTCGTCTCTCCTGATACTAGGAGTCGATGTTGCGTTGTGCTCGGTTGCTATCACCAGAAATCCGTGGCCACGGTAGGGGAGATTTACTGATAGTTGATCAGTTGTATCTCAGTTGGTGATGAGATTGACTCAGACATGACTTATCGGGTTAGTAGGGGCCTGATGTTATCCACCCCTAGACCCGATATGCGATACTCTTTAACGAAGAGACGAGACTGTACGGAGATTGTCACATTCAGGCTCAGTAGGGTAAGGACGCACTTGATTGTCGACCCCCCTTTCGACAACTACCCGGGTAGCCGTTACGTACAACTAGTGCCGCTGACGTGCTTGTGGTTAAACCCACTGCCAGCGTATTGTCGAGTCTTTAGAGTCCAACACAGAGGGTTTTCCCGGTTCAGGCGACAGATGTAGGAGCCATACGGTGGTACGTGCAGGGGGTCTGATTAAATACGTGTACGCGATACACGGACTTTAATCCGACGATTGATAATACTAGCCAGTTTAGGATTAAGCCGGATTATTAAATCAGGTTTTGATTTAATAATTTATATATGTATTTTGATACATGTATTTTAGTATTATTGTTCACTATTTATTTTCTCTATTTGGTGCTATCCGTATTTTTATATGGATACACGTATATATAGTGATACATATACTAGGTAAAGTATTCCGTATTTATACGGGAATGCTTCTAGAAGAAGGATACCTCATATTTAATTTTCTATTTTGAAAATTAAAAAGGGAAATGATGTGTAAAGTTAAAGACAATGAAGCATGGCTAAAACCATGTAGAGAGGCATGGCTTTGTTTTTAAATGATTGTTTTTATTTGGTTGCACTATTGGTGCATGATTCATATTGATGTAGTCATTCCTTTTTACTAAAACACTTGATGTTTTTCTCACTTGCTCCATGACTCATGCTTTATGCTTCATCTTCTCCTTCTCCTTTTCCTTCTTTCTCCCATATTTGAGCAAGATTCGAGAGATAAAAATTTAGTGGAGTATTCCTACATCATCGACCATCCAAATCTAGCAAATTTGGGTCGTCGGTTTGAGCCTCCTCTACGTTCCCTTGGATGATCCGTCTTCGGCAAGGGTGATCAATTCTCAAGCGTGATTCCGGTGGCTACGAGTTTGGAGGGGTCTTCCACAATTGGGTGGACACGCGACAAAGGTTGTATTTCTTCAACCCTTGCACTAATAGAATAGCTAGTTTAGGTGGGTTTTACGGGACTCCGGTGCTCGCAAGAATTTTTGTTTTTGCTTCAGCCTCGGCCGCGGTTTCCGCGGCGCAGGCGCCGGATCCCAACAGGACCAACCGCTTTTCTTAATTTCATTCTCCTCAAAACCTCTTTAATCTCAGGTACTCTTATTTTACGTATTAAATCACGGTTTACATCTTGAGATTGAATGACAAGTCCATCCAAATTCTTAGTAAAACTCTCATTGAACAATTTGTCTAAATAATCTCCCCACCTTTCCTTGATATCCTCATCTCGAACTAAAACATGCTGATCTTCATTTTTGACACATTTCACCGCACACAGTCTTTGGTTTTCCTTTCCCGCATCCAAGTGTGTGTGTATATATATATATATATATATATATATATATATATATATATATATATATATATCATTTTCAGCCTCCTTAGTGTCTAACTTCTCGTACACCTCTTTATAGACCTTAATTTTAGCTTCCCGAATAGCTTTCTTAACTTCTTTTTAGTCATTTTATACTTCTCAAATCTCTCTGTATCTCTGATTTTCTTTAAATGTTTATAAGAATCCATCTTAATTTTAATAGCAGTATTTACCTTTTCGTTCCACCATGATGTCTCCTTGGATGGTGGAGCACCACCTCTCGACTCACCAAGTAGATATCTAACTACCATCTTAATATAACTAGCCATCTTGTTGCATATTGTGTCTGAATTATTTTCAAACTGCCAATCCGCCTCTTGAATTACACAATTTATAAAATCTTTTTGGTTACCTTTCTTTAGTCGCCACTACTTAATTTTAGATTTTACCTTACGTCTAATATTTCTAGGCTCTCTTCTAAATCGAAAATCTAGAACTAAAAATCTATATTGAGTGGTTACACTCTCACCCTGACACTACCTTACAGTCGATACAACAGCATCTATCTATCCTTCTCGTCAAAAAAAGTTTATTTGACCTGCACTCAATCCACTTTTTAAAGTGTTGAGGTGAGACTCTCTTTTCCTAAACCAAGTGTTTGCTAAGATCAAATCATAAAACAAGGCAAAATCTAGAATCGAGCTACCTGTTTCATTCCTTTGTCCAAAACCAAAATCTCTATGGATAGTATCAAACCACTACGACTAGTATCTACATGTCCATTGAGATCACCACCAATAAATAACTTCTCTCCACTAGTTATCCTTTACATCATTTCGTCTAAATCCTCACAGAATAAACGCTTTCTACCGTCATCAAGATCTATCTATGGTGCATAAGTACTAATAACATTAAAGATCTTCCCATCTAGAATAGGTTTAACTAGTAAAATCCTATCACATTGTCCCCTAATCTCAAGTGCATCCTTAAGCAACCGTCTATTTATGATTACGCCTACTCCATTACAATTTTTATCTCTATCCGTATATCAAAACTTATAACCTCAAGGCTCTATGACTCTACCTTTTTCATCTACCTACTTAGTTTCTTGCAAACATATAATACGAACTCTCATCCTAATCACCACCTCCACCAATTCTGTTAGTCTACCCTTAAGGGAACCTATGTTCCAAGAAACTAGAAGGATCCTATGAAACCCTTATTTATTTGTCACTACATCTGGGTTTCGATGTAGCGCGCCGCTTTCGGACGATGACCTAGAAGTCCTTGCATAGTTAACACTACACCCAGGATCCGATGTAGCCCGTTGCTGAGAGAAGACGCCCCAACGATATTCTTATTATAGTTCATGTCATAAAATATGACAAAGTTTTACATTGGCTGTCACAAGCCTAGCACAACCCTCATCCTTTTTCATCCGGACTTGGGACCGGCAACGGTGGGTTTTAAGCTTTTCCTTTATACAAATGATAAAACAAAATAGAAATCAAACAATTCAAAGGCGTCACTTAACTTAGATCTCGAAATATTTAATCAAGACCAAACAATTAAATCCTCAAATTCAACAAGAAATCATCTCTGCGTATTACAGATTCTCATCATCATCAACAAATGATGCATAAATCGCAAAAAACAACACCTAAAACGAAGAAATCGAAAGGGGTTCTTCAAAATACCTTGCTCAATTGAATCCCAAGCATCAAGTGTAAAAATCGAAACTTTAAAGAAATTTAGAGATAGAGAGAAAAAAATGCACTCGAGTTTTTTTTCGTTTTCTTTTTTATATAAGACTATATTATAAATTAATGGGTAATGGGCATTGGGTCTAATGGTTAGCTACTAACTACTAAGTTACTTACTAGTCATTACTCACTAGACTTATATTATGGATTTTGGGTTAATGGATCATGGATGCAATTGTATTTGGGCATATGCAAATATACTCGAGTTGTTACCGAACTCGAGCTGGGTACCAAACGAGCCAGGATCGGCTCATATCCGGCTCGTTAAATAAACGAGTTAAGATTTTGGCTCATGTTCGGCTCATTAATAAACGGGCCGAGCTTAAACGTGTTCTTAGTGAGCCGAGCTCTACCAGCCTTATCATAGACTTCCTCAAATGGAGGGCATACTTCTCTAGTTTCATATATATAAGGTTAATGGAGGAAAGATGCCGTAGGAGGGAATTTGCGCTTATGGCGTCGGAAAAATACATCCTCCATGATTTTTTTCGATGATCAGCATATATCATCTCTATCTTTATCATCTAAGATGTGGTACACCAAATTGCATATGATTATACCATTTTTTTCACCGTTGATTTAGTTGATGCAAAATTAATGGTTTGCCGACAATAGAACTTTTTACATTGCTAATTCAACGGTGAAAAAGTGGTGGAATCACATAAAATTTGGTGTATGCACATCTTAGATGATAACGATGATGATAATGGATGCCGATCGTTGGAAAAAATGGTGGAGATTGTATTTTTTCGACGTCATGGGAGGAAATTCACTTCTATAGTCTTTTTCCACCGTTATTCTATACACACACCCCTTGATAGGTTCCTTAATCTTATGAGAGCTATCAGAGTCGGTCTACTGCTGCCATTCTTCACTGTGAGAGACTTGGGTTACTATGGCTGCAATGTAGTTCAGCTTCTCAGCAGCTCTTTTACTTATGATTTTCTCTGTACCCTTCTTTTTTTTCTTGGAAATTTCAAAGATAAAGGACAATTTAATAACAACAATGTTGGTAAAATGATAAATCATGGGACAGTTTCCATTCTCATTGGATTGTTCTTTTTCAAAGAAAAAATTCTTTTGATTTGCGATCATGTGAGAGAGAGTAAGAAATATAACATATATTCCTTCAAAACACAAGGAACTCCCTTTTGCACTCGAATTTCATAGAGATAAATAATTTTAGAATGAACCAATAACTAACAAGTTTAGCATACATAATAACAAAAGATCATCATATAAGACAATATCATCAACTGAACAACATATATATTAGTTTTCATTACAAACAATTACAAAATGCCCACAAAAGAAAAATTTGTACACAAACTGTAAAATATATAGCCAAATGCCATATTTCACCCCCTACACTTGCTCTCTGCTTACAGGAACAAAACCGAAATAAACACAACCACGATCTCTTGAACAAGAATCACCCACCAAAATCCAACAACTGAAGAATCAGAGAACCCAAACGATGATGCAAATGAACCTGAATCCTCATCTGAATTTTCTTCCCTGGCTTTGTTATTCGAACTCATCACATAATTCTCCTTATCACTTTTGCATTCATCAACACCGAGAGGCGCATTTTCATTAGAAACCACCTTAGCTCTATAGCAAAGGTTTGGATTGCTCCATGAAACAAATCTCCTCCCCATCCTTTCATAGAATTTTCCTGAAAAATCCAGTTCGCCTGTAAAATTGTTCGCATTGAGATGAAGCGCATGCAAGCTAGGCAAAGATTCGAGCTTTGCAGGGATTTTTCCATATAGATAATTGTCATTCAATGCAATGAATCTAAGCCTTTCAAGCTTGGTGATAGACTCTGGGATCATTCCTTCAAGGCCCAAATTGGAAAAATCCAAATTGGTTAAATTAATTAACTTCTTGAAGCTAAATTCGATAAGGTTTCCTCCTATCGGGTTGTTTGATAGAAGCAAATCTTGCAATGAGGCCATTTCTTGAAGAGATTGGCTTAGCCCATCAGATAAATTGTTGGTCCTGAGATCTAAAAGAGTGAGCGTCTTCAAATTGCCGAGCTCTTTCGGTATGTTTCCATGAAATTTATTGTTGCTCAAATCCAACTTTAGCAAAGAAGAGAGGCTTTCAAGCGATGAAGGCAAGTAGCCGGTTAGATAATTTCTACTGAAATCCAATATCAAGAGCTTACTCAAATTGTCGCAAAGGGATAATGGAATGCTCCCCGAAAATTTGTTCCCCGCGAGAGATAATCTCTTGAGATTGGTTAAATTGCCAAGTTGTTCAGGTATTTCTCCCGATAGCGAATTTTCGACTAGTACTAAGGATTGAAGATTGGTGAGTTGGCCGAGACCGGCCGGGATTTCTCCGATTAAACCTTGATTGGATCTCAATTCTAAGGTTTCTAAGCTTGAAGCTAAGTTTTTCCAGTTAAGGGGTGGTACAGTGGTGTTGTGATCAGAAGTGAAGCAATCATATATGGAAATTGTCTTTAGATGCTTGAGATTGAATAGAGATGGTGTAAATTTCGCATCTTGAGTGCATTCGAGGGAGTTTCCGAGCACAGGTCCTATGTTTAGGCTAGTAATGTACCATAACCCGTCGACGAAATCGCAGGAAACTCCCTGCATTTTAAAAATAAGGAACAATCACTCAAATATAAATAGTAGCCAGCAATTAGTTAGAGCCAAAAAATGGTTGATTCAACTCAACATTGGAAACCTCACATAAAGTTGCAATCAACATTGCAATTATTCACTCCACTTGTTCCTCATGTTCGTAATACATTTAGAAATTTTCACTTGAATACCACATTATAATTTCAATTTGAAAAAAGGGAGAATCTTTTTGGGAGCATTCATATTTGTATATAATTAGTAGGATATCAATATGAACTTTAAAGCTATTAGAGTACTTAATTTCAGCCTCCCTTTTTTTGCACATAAATTTCTTGGCCAAACATTTGGTGTTAATAACAGAGCAGTCTCACAATCTTTTCAAATTTTTTGTGGTCCTTTTCTTCACAGGGGAAAAAAAGAACCATAGATGCATGATGAGGATGATGAGAACATTTACAAGCCTTGGTTCCAAATTTTTGGGGCCGGTTGTATGAATCATTCTTTCAAGGCTATTTCAATGTTAAATTAACAATTAACATATCATCCTTAATATGTTCTATCCATTTTCATTTAAGTCTTGTCACTTTTTCTAATCTTGACTGTTATTTTGAAAAAAAAAACTTAGAAACTAATTAAGATTACAATACAAGGTTCAATTTTATTTTTTTTTAATAAAAAGCATCAAGAAAATCAAGAAAATTGGCAATACCTGAATTGGTGTCCATCCACAAGGATCTGGATAAAGTCCAGAGCCATTCCACCAACTCCCAACAAAACCTTGAATCACTGAATACAAAGATTCAAGCTCACCCATCTCCATTGGAGCCACAACACTCATTTGAGATTCACACAACCCATTAACCCAAAGGAGCTGAAGGAAAATAAAAACTTGGGCAGCTCTAAATCTCCTCATTGCTTCACTTGGACTCAAGAGTTTCAAAAAAAAAAATGGGCTAGCTTTAAAGAAAAAACCCAGATTGAAAATGGCCAGAAAAGGCTATAGCATCAGCTTTTTGAAGCAGTTGAGAGGAAAGCCAATGGTTTCATGCCAAGTGAAGGAAACATGATTGCAGTGTGAGATTTTTTTTATTCTTTTAATTTTTTGAGAGAGGGATTGAGAGACTTACAAAAAAGAAGAGAAAAAATCTAGAGTTTGGGCTCTTTTGTAAGCTTTTGTTTATGATGCCAAAAAAGGGAAGAGAAATTTAATGTTGGGGGAACCTTCGTATGACCCAAGAATAAAGTGTGTGTGTGTGTGTGAGAGAGAGAGAGAGAGAGGTTAAGGAAGAACACTGTTGAAGAAGAAGGAACAGGGATGAAAAAGATGCTGAGGTGACTGTTTAAGATATAATGTTTTGAAGTGAGTGTGATATATTACACTTCTCAATAAATAAATAAATGCATGGATAGGTAAATAAATAGAAGGGTAAATTGTCAAAACACTCTAACCAGGTTTTCCAGCTGACAGAAATCTTTCCGCCTCGAGACGGTTATCAAAAACCCTCTAAAAACTTTTCACGCGGTATCTGTTTAGTTGCCTACTGTATCTAAATAGCTCATACATATCATATGTAACTATATAGATATTGCAGTCTGACGCGTAGATATCGCATATTAGATATAGCAGACTCCTATGCAATTACCGTAGGCAGCGGTTTTTTTACAACCGAAAACCTTTTCAGGGGGTTTTTGACAAACACTTCGGTGCCAGAGGCTTTTTGTCAGCGGAAAAACCTGCTTGGGGGATTTTGAAAATTTATCCCTAGAGAGCATTGACGGAGGTATGATGATAGATTAATATGTGAAATGAAGAGAAGAAGAGTATAAAGAAAAATATTTAAACTATTGGGCTTGAAATTGAAATCTACCGCAATCCATTCAAAAGACAAAAACAATAGGCCCGCTTATTTGACACTAGTATATAGATATTGTGAATACAACCATTTTGTTTCTTAGATGGATTGTGGTAGGATTTCACTCCCGTTTGGTAAAGTATTGCTCCATTGTAAATGGTCGTTATTTACTCTTCACAGTTGTCAAGATCAGGAATCATGGTAATTGTACTTAGAGTAATAATGAATACCCATCCCCAAAAAAAGTTATAATGAACTGTACTTTTAGTAACATTATTTTGTATGTTATTAACCTCTAATATTTATATGCTACACTAAAATGTTTTCAAGCAACTGAGGAAATACTTACTATGTGAGCTATGTCCAATTGATGTTTCTATTTACTTAGGATTATTTAGAAAAGTGTTCCTTAGAAACATTTTACATAAAAAACTCTTTGCTGACTTCATAAAGTTGAATAAGAAGTAGAGTTGTAAGAAAAATACTCCTCATATAAATTCATGTAAATGAATCTAAACTTAAATTTTTTTTATAAGACAGTCATAAAAATGCTGTTCTTGTCAGCGATTTTTTAAAGCATGAAGTTTTGTTTGTATTTTAGAGAGAAAGATCGATATCATATATAGCCAGATATAAAACAATAAAAATTGCAAATCATTCAATTTGTTTGCAATTTTGAAATCTTTGGGGGTGTTAATTGTGGAAAGAAGGGGGGAGATTTTGAAAGAGGAGCATGTGATGTGAGGGAGTGAATCTGAATGGGCTTTGGGCTCAGAGATTTGGTTTGGAAGGGGGGACCATGTCCCTTGCATGTGACTTGCATGTTGATGCATTGAAGAAGGGAATGTTACCATGTTGGCCATTGCTCTTTCCAAATCTCTCTTATCCCATTTATGACTCTTTTCCTTTCTTTTTTACATTTTACTCTACCTCTTTCTTTTTACACCATTTTTATTCAAATTATTTTGAGAATTTTGAATGTTGAAGCTAAGATTTCTCGCTCAAATTTGTGGATGAGCCAAAATGTTCAGAGCATATTGGGCTTCGAAAAGATAACAATAGTTTTACTTAAAGTTTCTTTCCCTTGAAGTTTATAAGCTATACATGTAGCTCAACTTTTCTACCAATCAAAATGGGATACCATTTTCCATATAAAGCAAGGCCAATAACAATGTTTCTTATATTTGTGAAACTTTTATTTGTAGTTTCGTAATCTCTCCTTTATTGGTTTAGTTAGTAAATAACAAATTGCAAGCTGTGGTTACAACTTGATTCAGCCTTGGTTATATGTTGGATTGATCATGAAGGTTCTCCTTCTGGTATTGCAAATCCGATACTTGATGCTATATAGAATTGGATTGGATTGTTTGATGGATTTTAAGACTCCTATTTTCCGTGAAAGAAATACAGGTGACAATTATTTGGCATATGCTGAGCACTAGATCGTGTGGTCGGGTTTGTAAAAATGACCCTTTCTGGGGTTTTATTGCAGTTGGTCCGAATGACCGTCAGAATTGCTTCTTTGTAATATCTTAAGAAGCGTTTTGCATCACCCCAAAAAAGAAACAAAGAAGGAAGGAAAGGAAGAAAGAAATTGCAAGTAAAAAATGTCCTTTGTAGGGTTGTTGCTTGCTTTTAACTGAGTTTAAACATGAAGCAACTACTCTACCAAAGCATATATGTGTTGTGACAGGTTGGGATTTTGAGAGTACACCTAAGCTCATCATGCACACCTAACAATACAAAGAGAGAGGCATCCATCTATCATTAGAGTAGAACTAATTATAGTTAGACATGCAATAAATCTTGTGAAAGTGTATATGTATTGTGACAGGGTCTCTCTCTCCCTCTTTCTCATGGTGCAAGGAGTAAAAATTAAATGCTGAGCTTGTATAACAATTTCACATATAAAAACTTATCTCTCTCTTAGAATTCTTGGTGTTGGATGAATACATTATGGTTTCCGCGAAAAAGATATGTATCTACTGTAAGAGATCATAAACTGATTCCTGGCGTTTGAAAGGAAAAAGGTCTATTGTGGGAGGAAAAGAGTGTCTGCTATGCAAGAAATAATAGCAGAGGTCCTCTGTTTGGATCCTGGCCACAGATCCTATGCACCAACACCAAAGGCCTCCTGTTTTACACAATTCTGGACCGTTGATTTCGATTTTGGATGAATCTGGACCGTTCGTTGCAATAGGATGGGTGCTATTTTACTGCTAATAGCAGCCGCTCCGAATCCCTGTTGTTGATATTGCTATGTCGGTAAATTTTGTTTTATTTTTCTCCAAGCATGATTTTTCTCGCCCGGCATTGGCGGTGTGTATTTATATATCTTAATACCCCTAATTTCATAAGCTTAACGAACTAGAGCTCTTGCTAAAAAACAGAGAGGTTTCAGGCTATTATTTGATTTAATTGCTAATTAATCTTGGATTAGTTGAAGATAAAGGTTGCTGTCTACTACCCTAAGAACCTACAGCTCACATCTCCCTGGACTTTTAACATAGGCCCTTCGTTGAGGGACAGAGAGGGAGGGGTGGTCCTGATTCTAAAAAATGCCAATTCCTAGAACAGCCCACCACCCCACCCCCACCACGCCTACTAGTAGTGATGGGTCCTTAACAGTGTGGTCCTCTCTCTCCTCTCTCTCTGACGAGGCTCACAGACGAAACCCTAAGATTTACGACACGTAGCAGATGACGTGTCATTTATGTACGCCCACTAGATTCCTGGAGGCTACAGAGCTAGAATAAGTAGGATACATTGAGGACATTTCTCGACGTCTCACCTCCGAGATTGTACCCGACCTTTTAGAGGACCTCCCCGGAGTATGTTCCCGCTTCGGCTGACCGCCAGCCAATAGCTCGTTTCCGAGCTATCCTATAACTGAGACTCAGCTCATTTGCTCGTCCCCGAGCTATCCTATATTTGAGATTCCTCAGCGTCCCTGTTTGGCAGGAAGGATGGAGCCCGAGCGTCCCCGTAACGGCTCCATGTATCTTGCCACGACGAGATCTCTGCCGCGCCACATTCCGCATCTCACGCTAGTGTATCTCGCCATTAATGGACATGTCCCGCCATCAACGCGAACGTGACGTAGAGGCATAACGGATGGCGAGAATCTTGCATCGGCTCGCTCCATGCGACCGCTATATAAACCCCTCCTCCAGATGATTCAGGTAACTCGAACTGATTCCAATACGCCGCTACCCTGCCTTTATTTCTCGGTATTTATTTGATCGTCGAAAGGTTCTACGGTGGTTACCTACCCCGGGACTATCCTTACAGGTAGCTCGGCGTCAACGATAACCCACTGAGATCCACACATTCAATCCTCACACCAAATCTCAACCGTTCAGAACCGGTTACAGCAAGATCGACGGAGAACAACTACTAAGGGAGATTTTGAACCTCCATCAGTTGGCGCCGTCTGTGGGAACGAGAAGCTCCTCCACCCAAAAAGTTGATCTTCCGCTTTCGATTCAATGGCAAGCGATAATCGCCGCGACCCCAGCACGAGCCGCTCCGTCCTCCATAACGGAGGCGGGAGCGGCCCAACTCCCCCTCCTAACATCATCAATGCCTTGTCCGTCCGGATTGATAGGCTCACGACGATGATGGATGCGCTCACCCGCGTTCAAACGGCCGTCCGTACCCGCCAAACCACTGTTTCCCCTCTCCGGGATGACGACGTACGTAGGAAGACGGAAGCGCACGCTCAGGCCCTCGACCTCACTCACGCTCATCTTGATGTTACCAAACAGCGACGTGCCGATTCTGGCAGACATGACCAGCATGCGGGGAATGATTCCATAACCCGTTGGGCGCCGGATAGCTCGACACCCCGATCTCAGAGGAGACAAGGCTATCGCTTCGACGCACGCCGCGTTTTCACGCCCCCCGAAAAGGTGTCAGTCGGATCGCCTGATTCCAGGCAGGACCAACGCACCCACTTCCGTTGAAGCCATGTGTATGGCGAACGTCAGGACTACCCATGAAGGGTCCCTCCCGAGGATTTAAGGATTGTGATAGAGCAAAACAAAAATCGTTCCATCATGCAAGCCCGGAGTAGAGATAGCAAGAACTCCGACTATGAAGAATCCTCGGGGTACCAGCAACGAATCGAGGCCCTCGAAAAGAAAAAAGAAGACATACGACAGGATGACCGTGCGACCGACGAAGGGGTGAAGTATTCCGCCAATTTGATCACAAGGCCCTTTGCAGAACAACTACTCGCTGAGCGTGTCTCATCCAGGAACAAACCGCCCAAAGTGGCCCTCCTCGACGGAAAGTTTGAACCGAAGGACCACTTGGACGCGTTTACGGTGGGCATGAGCTTCCAAGACAACTCGGACGCGGGCCGATACCGAGATTTTCCCACCACCCTCATCCGCGCTGGCCGGGATTGGTTCCGAGGGCTCACGCCGTGCTCAATCTCGACCTTCGACGAGCTGGCGACCCAATTCATCAGTCATTTCGTCGGCAACTGACGACAGAAAAGGACGGTCGACTACCTGTTCACCATCAAAAATGGAGACAATGAATCCTTCAAGGGGTATGTCACCCGCTTCTAAAATTCCCTCCTAGAGGTTCCCAAGCACCGCAACGAAATGGTTATCATCGCCCTGAGGTCGAGTCTCAGGCATAAAAGAGTGGCTCCGCTCTTTAGCATCAGCGCAACCTAAGACCATGGCCGAAGTAAAAGTATGGACCGAGCGAGAAATCCAACTCGAGTCGGAGGTGAACGCCAACCTACCCCGGAGCGACCAGGTAGACCGAAAAAGACGGGGCTGAGAGGAGAAAAAGAAGTCCGACCGACCAAAACCCTATTCCCCGAGGTTCCACGACTACACTGCACCGAATGTCTCCCAGGCCGTGCTACTAGAAGAGGCTAAGGGCGAGAGGTTTTTTAAACTCCCCCCGACTACCCAGAGGATGGGCAAGCGACTCCGCGGCACGTACTGCGCCTACCATAGGTCGCAGGGGCACCCGACCGAGAATTGCAACAGCTCCGTGACTATATTGAGGATCCGCTTTGGTTAGCTGGGGAAATACCTACGAGACAAGCGGCAGGCGGAGCATGAGCAAAAAGACCAACCCCCTCCCCGGGAGTTAACTATCGGTCAGATCATGGTCATTTCGATGGGTCCGGCTCCGGACAGAAGGGGGATCACCACCTCTTACCCATCATGGTCATAAGTGACCGACCCACAAGAAGTGTAGGAAGGATGACCCAATCACCTTCACCGACGAAGACCTTCACGGCATATCACTTCCACACAATGACCCCCTTGTGATAATAGCCGGAGTTCACCGTTATGAGGTCCGGAGAATATTGGTCGATTCAGGGAGTTCGGCGGACATCCTGTTCTATAATTGTTTCCAACGTATGGAATTAAATCCTTCCGACGTCCAACCGACCTCCCACGTCCTCTACGAGTTCACCAACCATTCCATCCCGGCCGAAGGTTCGGTCACCCTCCTCCTCAACGTTGGGGAAGCAGGCGAAACGCGAACTATATCGGTGAACTTTCTCGTTTCCAAGATCCTGTTGTCCTATAACATCCTCCGGGGACGCCCCGTCCTAAACACCCTCCGAGCTCAGATCTCAACCTACCACATTGCGCTCAAATTCCCTTTAAATAACGGGGGATTTGGCCGGGCATATGGAGACCAGCAAACTGCCAGGATCTATCTCACCTCGACATCCCCCGCCGGGGAGCAAGGCGATGATTTTGAAGATAAGCATGACCCTCAGGGGTTCTTGGACACACGCGACGACCGGAAGGAAATTCTAGGCATCCCGGTAGAGGCATTAGCGGAAGATCCCCTTATAGAAGGAGTTGACTGCCGGACTGTCCAGATCGGCTCTCTCCTGACAGGAAGCGTCCGTGAAGACCTAATCCGGTTCCTCCAGAACAACTCGGATGTGTTCTCTTGGACGCCAGCAAACATGTCCGAGATCGACCCCAAAGTGATCTCCCACAAACTCGGGGTCGACCCAAAAGCCAAGCCAATCCGGCAAAGAAAAAGAAGTTTCGCACCAATGAAACAAAAAGCGATAGAGGAGGAAGTGGACCGACTGCTCGCTGCCGGCTTCGTCAAGAACCTGGATTGCTCGGATTGGCTGGCGAACGTGGTCATGGTAAAGAAAGCGAACGGGAAGTGGCGCATGTGCGTCGATTTCACTGACCTGAATAAGGCGTGCCCCAAAGACAACTACCCTCTTCCACGGATAGATCAGCTAGTAGACTGCTCGGCAGGTCACGAGTTACTAAACTTCATGGACGCTTTCTCCGGTTATAATCAAATCCAAATGAACCCGGATGACGAACAGCTGACCGCCTTCACTACAGATCGAGGAGTATACTGCTACCGGGTAATGCCTTTCAGACTCAAGAATGCTGGAGCCGCGTACCAGCGACTAGTCAACAAACTGTTCAAACCACAAATTGGGGAAAATATGGAAGTCAACGCCGACGACATTCTCGTGAAATCTACCTCAGCTGCCGGACACACTATAGATCTCGACGAAACATTCGATGTCCTGCGAAAATACAAGATGAAGCTGAATCCCGCTAAATATGCGTTCAGCGTCACAAGCGGGAAATTCCTGGGGTTCATGATTACCCACCGTGGAATCAAGGTGAACCCAGAGAAAATCAACGCCATCATCAACATGGCGACGCCCGAAATCAATGTCGATATCATGGGACTTACTGGGAGGGTGTCCGTATTGAGTCGATTTATGTCCAGATCCGGAGAAAAGTGCCCCCTTTCTTCAGAGCCCTGAGGAAAATCCCCAGGTTTGAATGATCTGAGAAATGCCAAAACTCTTTCGAACAACTTAAGGCACACCTGGCGACCCCCCACTTCTCACCCGACCAGTCGAAAGCGACGGGCTGTTACTAAATCTAACCATCTCCGACCAAGCGGCCGGCTCAGTGCTCGTCAGAGAATTCGAAAGCACGCAGAGACCGGTCTACTACGTGAGCCACGTTTTCAAGGACGCAGAAACCAGATATCCAGCCATAGAAAAAATAGTTCTCGCACTTGTCATCGCCTCCAGGAAACTATGACACTATTTCCAGGCACACACAATTCTCGTCCTCACTGAACAAACTTTAAGGAATATTCTCATCTCCCCCGAATCATCGGTTCAATTGGAGAAATGGAGGTGGGAGCCGTCTTAATTCGACAACAAATACTGACCCATACGGGCCATCAAAGTACAGGCATTGGCCGATTTCGTTGTCGAATGCACTATTCCCTCTAAGGAAGGAACAACAATACAGGGTCTCGACCTACGACCCTCGGTCGAGGAGGTGACCGGCCCAATCCCGGACTGGATACTCTACGTGGACGGATCCTCCACAGAGGAAGGGAGTGAGGCCGGCCTGATCATCCGCGGCCCAAATGAGGCGGAGATGGAGTACTATCTGAGGCTTGGTTTTAAGGTATCAAACAACGCCGCAGAGTATGAGGCCTTATTGGCTGGACTATGAATCGGCTCCAGAGTGAGGATGAAGACCATCCGGGTACGTAGCGATTCTGCGCTAGTCGTCAGCCAAGTAACCGGGCGTTTCGAAGCCCGGGAACCACTAATGATAAAATACCCGGCGGAGGTAAAAAGGCTTCGGAGAAATTTCGATGAAATCCAAGTGGAGCAGATTCCCAGAAACTTGAACACCGAGGCCGATGCCCTGAGCAAACTCGCCTCTTCCTATTCGGCCAATCACAAGAAAAACATTTTCTTCGAAGTCCTGCCATGGCCCAGTGTGGAAGATGAAGAAGCAACAATCCAAATCTACACGACCCAAGAAGATACCCCGGATTGGAGAAAGCCCATCGTAGAATTTCTGAAAGATGGGGTACTTCCAAAAGACCTTCGAGCAAAAGCCCGCCATTTCTTATGGAGCAAAGAAAACCAATACAAGAAGTCGTACACTCAACCTCTGCTCCGATGCGTCGATTCCCACAAAGCAGACTACGTCTTATGAGAAATACACAAAGGGTTCAGAAGGGCACATCAAGGAGCCCGCAGCCTGGTCCAAAAGACACTACTCCAGGGGTACTATTGGCCGAGAATACACAAAGATGTCGAGAAATTGGTCAGAAGATGCAAGAGTTGCCAACTCTTCGGCAGCATCCCTCGTCTTCCCACCACCGAACTAACGCCACTAAGTTCCCTGTTCCCCTCCGAATGGCGGCCGACACATTAGGACGTCTTGCCTGAGATTCGGGGCAGATGCTATTTGGTTTTATCCGTCTACCTCTCCGAAGATGCCAAGTTGATTTATGCCACCGTGTATCGGAGGTTTAGACGGATGCTGTAACACCCGAGCGTAATACTACTAATTTCTGTTACTGTTTGAGCATTAGGTGGTACTCATTTCATTTATCTTGCTTATTTGTGGCTTACTGTAAAATTTTATCCGGAAAAGTCCTTTCTGCATATAACAAATTTTAGCATCTAAAATAAAATTAAAAATATCCATCTTGGCCTACTCGACACCCCTAGCCTTGTGGTAGCGTCCGTGCATCGAGTTCTCGTCCCATTCGGTGAAACGGGCGAGTTTGGACGGCTGCGCGCGTACAGGTGTCCGTCTTGGGGGTATGCTTTTTAATCATAAAACACTTAATTTTAAAATTTGGAACCCGCTTAAAATCCTATTATTTAAATTTTAAATTTTTGGACCCGACCCGGGCGCGATTTGGAAATGTTTTATTTAGCGCCAAAATCCCAAATTTTAATAATATTTTAACCATAGTATATTTCGTTGATATATATATATTCTTCACTGATTAAGTAATCTAGTAAATCTTTTGATATTTTTGTTAAAACCGTTAAATCATTCCCAGCCAATCAATAATTTCGTGGGCCCCTATCCTTCTCTCTCTCTCTCCCTCTTTCTCTCTCTCTCCCTCTCTCTCCCCCCCCGATCTCGATCTTTCTCTCTCTTTCTCTTTCCTCTATAATTCAAATCTTTCTTCCTTTTATTTTCCAGCAACGATAACCCAAGTCAGAGTAACCCCGGCCGCCTCCATCGTCGCCACCGCAGCTCGACGCCGACGCCGCGACCACCTCTGTCCTCGCCTCCTCTTCCTCGTCTCACCCATATCCTCATCCTTCCACCTTCGCAGCAACCTGTGAACCCCATCGCAGCCATCTGCAAACCCCCCTGTGCACCGTCGGGCCGCCGTCTGTCGCCGCCGACAACCCCGTCCTCTTGTCCCGGACCTCGCACGCCCCTCGGTAAGATACTTCCCTCCTCTTTCCCTTCTTTCTTCCTTCTTGGCTAATGTTTTCTTCATCGACAGTTTTCTTCCCCCGCGATCACTGTTCACCGCCGGAGCTCCGGAGACGTCGTCAACCTTCGCAACCCCTCTGCTGATCATCGTAAGCACCCTCTCAGATCCTCCTTCCCCTTTCCTTGTATTTTCCTTGTATTTCTTGTTTCATATCATGATGTCTCGCTCACTGTTCTTTTCTCGCCGGAATCCGGTAATGCCGACGACGTGATCCGACGTTCCAGCGAGGTACCCCGATCCGCGTGGTCCCAGTGTTCGTTGTTTGGGTTCAATCCGTGAACCGTGCGTCCGTCGCGAGTTTCCCCGCCGACGTTACGTTCCGTTTTTCCCGATTCGCGACCCGTCAAGGCAAGTACCCCTTGCTATATGCTATACCGTATAATTATATATGTATTGACATCCTAAAACTGTAAAATTAGCTTGGTACAATCGTTTTCCATTTCGGTTATAAATTGCATTATATCATTTTACGGTTAAACATGAAACTTACAGTTCGCAATTTGAACCCAATAATCAAATCTACCGGTTCAATCACATTTTACTGTTAAATAGCTGGTAGCAATTATCCATGTAGTTCTGTTACATTCGGACACTCGTATGCATTTAACCTGATATAACTATATTGAACCGTCACATAAATTATTGCACCGCTAAGGGTGCTTAAACCTGTTAACATGACTAAACGGCTACATTGAATTATTGCACTCTTGTGATTGAATGAAACATACTTATTATTTAATTCATTGCTTATTTCATGTTGTTAATACCCTGTTCGATTATATATCTGATTGTGAGCACACCCACGATATTGTTTACATCTTGACCTGACATGGCCACATATATATATTGATACACCTGACATGGTACCGTATACTGTTGACTTGACCTGATGTACCATGACCTGACCCGTTACCTGATCCTGTGTCTAATGCCAACAAACCTGACATGTAGTCCTCATGGACCGTTCCTGTTGTCTATCCAGACAAACCTGCTTTTACCTGATCCTGTGTTGGCATTGGTTCTTGATTACTGAATACCTGACTTGACATACATAACTTGGGGGTATGGGGAAATCAAAGGTGAAACCGACTTGTAACTCAACAGTTCGATACCTGTTCTGATCAGTCTTACGGGCTCGGCCAGCCCCGGAGTGATGATGCTGACATCACTCGCCCATCCTGCTGTTTGTTACTGCCTAGCGGCACGTCTCGGATTCAGCCCCGAGAATCTTGACCGTGGTCCCGGGCACGCACGGGATACTATTGAGTTACATCGACGATTCATCAATTGATTTCAAAGACTTTAGAATAGAAAATCTGATAGAACAGTTTAGTTACCCACTGCACACTACCCTGCACTGCTTGTTTCACATTTTTGCTTTATTCATATTTATTTTTGCATTGCCTGTTACATTGTTCATATTATATCACTTGTTGACATGACGCGGTGACGTCTGGGTTTTGCATGGCCCAGATTCTGTACCGCTGTCGCAATCCGAGCAGGAGTACTTCAGCCAGCAGGCTGAGCTGTGAGTTCTGTAGTAGTTAGTTTTATTTTCTGCATTCATTTCCTGATGTGAGCCCGCATTATGGGACATACTTTTCAGTTATTGTATTGGATCATTTGCTTCCGCATTTGTTTATTATTGACTCCTGTTATTCTGGTTTATGGACATGTTTTTAGATAGTTTTATCTTGTTCTTGATATCTCTACAGCCGTAATGTGACTGTGGATGGATACTTCCTACCCACAGATAGCATAGTTGGCTATGTCACGTGCCCAATCTAGCGTACTCTGGGAAGCGGGGCGTGACATGGTTCTTTTTGATATCAGAGCCATAGGTTAGTTGGGTTGATTCTTTTGTAGTTCGGTATTGTACCCAATACACAAATCAGAATACCCGTGTTAGGAAACATGTCCTGCCACCTTGCCGTTTACCATTCTTGAATCACATTCTTCCTGATTATATCTTTTACGACGTGCAAACTTACCTTGCATGTCGACTCGAAAAACCTGATTTCTTGTTATCTCTAGGACTTAGGCGACTTGGGTGGAGTTAAGTAATTGTGGCTATGATACCGCGGCATAGTTACAATGCGGTACTCTATTTAAATATCTTGGAGTTCTAGCCTTGACCTATATTCAGAATCTATCATCATGCTAATATTGAGTGTTTTGAGTTCAGGATTATGGCAGGTAAGAATTTCAAGACGTACCAGAGGCGTGTGGACGAAGCCGCCGTGCTTGGAGTGATAAGGGGGATGCTGGAGAATCAAAAAAGACAGACTGAGCTGATCCAGCAGCAAGCAGATTCATTTCAGGAAGGTTTACGGACCGTTCAGCAGTCCGTAGATAAGGTTGAAGCTAAACCAGTTGATCAAGTTGGGACCGTGGCAGTTTTCAGACATTTGGGTCCGTCTACATTCACTGGTTTGGAGGAGCCGTTGCCAGCCGAGCAGTGGCTAGTTGACACGGAGAATTTGCTGATTGCGGCACAGATTCCAGATGACAAAAGGGTTGATGTGGTACGCATTCAGTTAGTGGACTACGCCCGAGAGTGGTGGCTTGTGGAGGAGACCCGTTTGCCCAAGCCGATCAAATGGGCGGATTTTTCTAAGAGTTTTCTGGAGAAGTTCTTCCCGCGGACTGCACGGGAGGAAATGGAAGAGAAATTTATTGGGCTAAGGCAGAATGGAGCACCCGTGGACGTGCATGCAGCAGAGTGGACGAGACTCAGCAGATTCGCTGGACCTTTAGTCGCCAACGATGCAGACATGGTACGAAGGTTCATGCGCAGCTTGGATGTGGACATCCAGAGGCAGATTGTCTCCCTGGGTTTGACCACTTTCTCACAGGTCCTTACGGCAGCGCGGGAACAACAGAGTTTATCTGGGATGAAAGGGAGCTTGCAGCAGACAGCAGTTGCGGCCAGGAAGCCCGCATTTGTGCCTAACCGAGCCCATGGTCGCAAGGGTATTCCAGTGGACCGTCGCGGTGTAGTACCAATGAAGAAGCCTGTGATTGTTGATCGAAGAAAGAGCGTGATTTGTGACTACTGCCGTTTACCTGGGCACGTGCAGAAGGATTGTCGAAGAAGGCTGGGACTTTGTTTGGTTTGTGGAGCGTCTGATCACGCAGTTGGTGCTTGCCCGTCGAAGCTTCGTACAAGGGATGATATTAAGAAGCCTCCGCAGGAACCGTTCCAAGGGCAGAACAGCTGACTCAAGGACCTAATCAGGCTCGAGCTTTTACCTTGACAGCTGAGGAAGCCAAGGCGTCAGGAGAAGTGGTTTCAGGTACCTTACTTGTTCATGGTTTTCCCGCATTGGCATTATTTGATTCTGGCGCATCCTACTGTTTTATGTCATCCAAATTTATAACTACACACTCGATTACCTGCACGACCCTGTCTAGTTTCTGGGACATACACACTGGGAATGGGAAAATCATATCTAGTAGGGAGTGTAAAGATTGTACAGTTGTTGTATGCAGACGGGAACTCTTTGCAGATTTCTTGGTGATAGATACGGGCAGCTATGAAGTCGTCTTGGGAATGGATTTTCTTGGCACTTTCCACGCTCACATTGACTGTTGGGCAAAGAAAGTAATTTTCCAGATTCCCGGACATCCCGAGTTTACCTTCACTGGAGGAAGCAGTTCTGTCGGGCCAGTCGAGTTTAGGGCTAGGCCGACAAACAATATTCTTGCAGCAATGGGAGTTGATAGTGGTGAAAAGCCGGCGGTTGTTCGCGATTTTATGGACGTATTTGAAGATATAACGGGTTTACCGCCGAAGCGAGACGTGGAGTTCGCAATTGATCTTATTCCTGGTGCAGCGCCAGTATCTAAAGCGTATTATCCGATGGCACCAGTAGAGTTGGAAAAAGTTAAGAAACAGGTTGCTGAATTGCTTGAGAAGGGTTGGATTCGAAGCAGTAACTCACCTTGGGGAGCTTCAGTTCTTCTAGTAAAGAAGAAGGATGGCACGAGAAGGATGTGCATCGACTATCGAGAATTAAACCGGGTGACTATTAAGAACAAGTACCCGATCCCTCGCATTGGAGAACTTTTTGAGCAGCTTAGTGGCGCGAGGGGATTCTCGAAGCTGGATTTGCGATCCGGATATCATCAGGTCCGAGTGAAAACAGAAGATATTTGCAAGACGGCGTTTCGAACTCGGTACGGACATTATGAGTACTTAGTGATGCCCTTCGGAGTAACGAATGCGCCGGCAGTATTCATGGACTTGATGAACCGAATCTTTTCACCGTTCTTGGACCAGTTTATTGTGGTATTCATTAACGATATTCTGGTTTACTCGAGGAGTTTTGAGGAGCATGCTGAGCATTTGAAGATCGCACTGCAGACGTTGAGACAGGAGAAATTGTACGCGAAGATGAGTAAGTGCGAGTTTTGGCTGGAAGAAGTGAAGTTCTTGGGGCATGTTGTGTCTGGCGATGGCATTGCCGTCGATCCAGAAAAGATTGCAGCAGTTCGAGATTGGCCGATTCCAAAGAATGTTGCTGAGATAAGAAGTTTCCTTGGATTAGCTGGATACTACAGGAGATTTGTGGAGAACTTCGCTCGTCTGGCAGAGCCGTTGACCAAGCTTACG
This sequence comes from Agapanthus africanus, assembly GCA_030015575.1. NCBI lineage: Eukaryota > Viridiplantae > Streptophyta > Magnoliopsida > Asparagales > Amaryllidaceae > Agapanthus > Agapanthus africanus. The sequence continues at coordinate 18,641,346 of JASDDO010000014.1, forward strand.
CGTAAGGAGGTACCTTTTGTATGGACGGATAAATGTGCGTTAGCTTTTGAGACGTTGAAGCAGAAGTTGATAACCGCCCCTATTCTGACCGTGCCAGACAATTCCGGAGGATTGGTGATTCACAGCGACGCATCTGGAAAAGGATTGGGATGTGTTTTGATGCAGCATGGGAAAGTTGTAGCATACGCATCGAGACAACTGAAGACCCATGAGAAGAATTATCCGACTCATGACTTGGAGCTTGCGGCTGTGATTTTCGCTTTGAAGATTTGGAGACACTACCTTTTGGGCGAAAGGATCGAAGTTTTTACTGATCATAAGAGCTTGAAGTATGTGTTCACGCAGAAAGAGCTTAATATGAGGCAGTGTAGATGGTTGGAGCTGATGGCTGACTACGACCTTGATCTTAAGTACCATCCGGGGAAGGTTAATGTTGTGCCGGATGCGCTTAGTCGGTTACCAGCAATTCAGGTGTTAACTACGCAGAAGGAGATCATTCCAGATTTTCGAAGATTTGACTTGGAGGTTGTGCTACCGCGTTCTACAGGACAGTTGATGCAGCTGCAAGTGCAGTCGTCCTTGATTGAGAAAATTAAAGCAGCACAATCGCAGGATCCTAGACTGCAAAAGTTTCGAGAGCAGGTTGAGGCTGGACTACGAACGAATTTACTGATCCACGAAGATGGTTCGTTGAGGTATGGTAGTTGTTCCCCTCCGAACGGCGTCCGACGACGCGAGGACGTCTAGCCTGAGATTCGGGGCAGATGCTATATGGTTTTATCCGTCTACTTCTCCGAAGATGCCAAGTCGATTTATGGCACCGTGTATCGGAGGTTTAGACGGATGCGGCCGATGTAGCAGATTTCGTCAGATTCCCCCTCGCTTGAGGGTTTTTTGATTGTGGGGACGCTCTTCCCTGCAGGCGCAAGCCCCTGCAGTTAATTACGCTACCGCATCGCGGTAACAACTTTCTCCTTCTCCAGAATTTCACTTCGTGTCGTGGGTGTTTGTTTTGTTTGTGGTTGCCCGTGGATTGTATACGGAGACTGAGTAATGCCGTCGCCCGTAGGACGTGGATTAGTCCAAATCCGTATTTACTTAGATTTGGGTTTGGTGTTTTTAGTTTAAGGATACGTTAGCCGCATTTGAGACTAAGATCAACTTAAACGTTCGTTAAGGATACGTTAGTCTGATTTGAGACTAAGATCAACTTAACGGGATCGTCTAGATCCATTTCCAGTTTAAGGACGTAGTGGTCCATTTAATATATGGCTGTCGGGGACCCGTCACCTCTCTGACGACGTTGAAGGATTACAATGACATGTGTCAGAGGTGTTCGGAGATGTACCCTTGAACCAAAGTCGATTTGGAGTTTTATAGTCCATTTAAATGTTTAAGGATACGTTAGCCGTGTTTGGGGGCTAAGATCAACTTAAACGGGATCGTTTAGATCCGGCAAAAGAGCATTTGGAGGCTCTATTGTTCCAGTTTAGGGACGTAGTGGTCCATAGGTAGTTTAGGGACGTGGTGGTCCATGCTCCAGTTTAGGGACGTGGTGGTTCATGTTCCAGTTTAGGGACGTGGTGGTCCATCGCCAGTTTAGGGACGTAGTGGTCCATCATTAGTTTAAGGACGTTTCGGTCCAATATTAGTTTAAAGACGTTTCGGTCCATCAATCCCATTTTGGGATGAATATTAGTTTAAGGACGTTTCGGTCCATCATTAGTTTAAGGACGTTTCGGTCCGACATTAGTTTAAGGACGTTTCGGTCCACGAGTTTAAGGACCCCGCAGTCCGTCTTGATGTGTGGTCGTCGGGACCCGTCACCTCTCTGACGTCGTTGAAGGATTACAACGATGGGTGTCAGAGGAGTTCGGAGATGTACCCTTGAACCGGTCGTAAATTGATTTAGGGAGCAGCCGTGCTCAGTCAATTTAGTTTTAGGACTTACGGCCATGATTGAGCTAAGTCCAGTTGAAAAATATTCAACGCTTTTATTTGTTTTTGGTCTATTAGACCTGTGCTAGGGCTTGGCCCATTTTTAAATAATGCATTGCATTATTTTCTATTTTTTTGTTTGGGCTCTGCCCATAAAAGATGCAGAGCATCAATTTATTCTGGGCTCTGCTCATTTATGAATGATGCAAGGCATCTACTTTGTTTGGGCTCTGCCCCTTTTAAAATGCATAGCATTTTTATTATTTTGTTTGGGCTCTGCCCATTTATAAATGATGCAGAGCATCAATTTAATTAGGCATGCTTGGTCTTTTTGATTTGGGCCTGGCCCTTTAAGAAATGCCTTGCATTTGTCAGGCACTTTGCGCCAATCAGAGAGCGCAAGCGCTTGTAGTGTTGATATGTGTCGCGCAAGCGCAGTGCGCTGCGCTAATGCGCTGCGCCTGCGCTGCTGACACGTGTCGCGTTCTGGTGGCTTGCGCCAATCCAGGAGCGCAACAGCGCAGTTTGCAAGTGCAAAGCACTATGATTTAAGAATCTTTTAGATTCAAGAACCAATGGTTCATAAAAGAAGTGCAAATCACTATTCGTTTCCTTGATCTAATTTAGATCAAAGAAAAACAAGTTTTTCTTTTTATTTCAGGAACCAAAGGTTCATAAAAAGTGCAAAGCACTATTCTTTATTTTGTTTTTCTTGTTTTAAAGAACCAGTGGTTCATAAGAAGTGCAAAGCACTGTTCATTATGTGAAGATCATTGATCTTATTTTTAGATCAATGATCTATTAGAAGAAATTTCTTCTATTTTGTGAAGGTTTTTACCTTTTTCTTGAAACTTTTTCAGAGTTCTCCCTGTTTGAAGCTCTTGATTTTTTCAAGAATGTCGATACTTTTTTTTATTTTAGAAAGAAGGATCATTGGTCGTTGGGACCCACCACCTCTCCGACGACACTGAGAGATTACAGTGCCATATATCGAAGGTGTGGAGGGATGTACCCTTTGAACCATGTCTCACTTATTAGGGGGGAAGAACAGGCTGGAGCTTAAGCTTCTCGCTACTGAAAAAGGCTTCTTTGCGTTCGCGCACGTGCGTCGCACGTGTTGGGCGCATGTGCGTCGCACGTGTTGGGCGCTCATATTTGCACGTAGCGCACATGGATCTTGCGCATATGCGCCTTATGGGGGGGAGCAAGCTCCAATGGAGAACGAGTCTCCTTTGAATATTCTCATGTGGTGCGCACGTGCGTTGCACGTGGCGCACATGCGCATTTTGAGGAGAAGCAAAGTTTCTATATATGGAGAACAAGCTCCTTTTAATATTATTAAATGTTCTCATGTGGTGCGCACGTGCGTTGCACGTGGTGCCGCATGGCGGGCACACGTGCGTTGCACGTGGCGCACATGCGTATTATGAGGAGAAGCAAAGCTTCTATATATGGAGAACAAGCTCCTTTTAATATTATTAAATGTTTTCATGTGGTGCGCACGTGCGTTGCACGTGGTGCCGCATGGCGGGCACACGTGCGTTGCACGTGGCGCACATGCGCATTATGAGGAGAAGCAAAGCTTCTATATATGGAGAACAAGCTCCTTTTAATATTATTAAATATTCTCATGTGGTGCGCACGTGCGTTGCACGTAGTGCCGCATGGCGGGCACACGTGCGTTGCACGTAGCGCACATGGCGCTTGCGCATATGCGCATTATGGAGGAGCATGCTCCTATCTTGGAGAACTAAGCTCCTTTGAGTATTGAATCCTTTGAGAATTTAACTCTACCTTTCTAAGAGGTATCCTCTCTTATTTATATGGGAGTGGTAGAGAAGCCATCTCTCATTTTCCCGATGTGGGACTAAAAAATGCATTCCTCATGTAGTAGAGCATTACTTTAGATTACACGTGTATAACACATTTGCTCTTAAATTTTGATCTCGGATGAATTATGAGGCCCATAATATATCAAATCGAAGGTCTTTTCGAGATACTTTCAATATCATCAGAATTTAGCTGTTTTTCGTTCCGGAGTTTATCAAAATACAGCTCGAAAAATACCGGTTCGCATCTTCTTCCTTAGATCACATGTGCATAGACATTTGCTCATAACTTTTGATCCCGGATGAATTATGAGGCCCATAATATATCAAATCGAAGGTCTTTTCAAGATGCTTTCAATACCATCAAAATTTAGTTGTTTCTCATTCCGCAGTTTGTCAAAATAAAGCTCGGAAAATACTGGTTCGCATCTTCTTTCTTAGATCACATGTGCATAACACATTTGCTCATAACTTTTGATCCCGAATGAATTATGAGGCCCATAATATATCAAATCGAAGGTTTTTTCGAGATGCTTTCAACACTATCATAATTTAACAGTTTCTCATTGGGGAGTTTATCAAAATACAGGCCGGAAGATACCGGTTCGCATTTTCTTAAGCGTATCGCTGCCATTTGATACCTTGGACTCTTTTGCGCAGAAATTTTTGGCGGGAACAGTAGCCGTTTGTGTGTGCCAAAGGGAGATGTTCGTGAAGAGCTTATGAAGGAGGCACACAGTTCAGCTTATTCTGTACATCCAGGAGGCACAAAGATGTACCGAGATATTCGACAGCATTTCTGGTGGGAAGGCATGAAACGGGAGATTGCTCTCTTTGTGGCTAAGTGCTTGGTGTGTCAGCAAGTTAAGGCTGAACATCAAAGGGTTGCCGGTTTATTGCAACCACTTCCGATTCCTCAGTGGAAGTGGGAACATATAACCATGGATTTCGTGACGGCTTTACCGCGGAGTCCAAAGGGCAACAAGGCAATATGAGTGATTGTTGATCGGTTGACCAAGGCAGCTCACTTTATTCCTTTCCGGGTTGGTCAATCAACAGAGACTTTGGCAGAGCGGTACATGCAGGAGATTGTAAGATTGCATGGGGTACCGGTGAGTATCGTGTCCGATCGGGACACTCGGTTCTTATCACACTTCTGGAGGAGTTTACAGGAAAGTTTGGGGACTCGATTGAAGTTTAGCACAGCTTATCATCCTCAAACTGATGGTCAGTCGGAGAGAACGATCCAAACTCTTGAAGACATGTTGAAAGCATGTATGTTGGACTTCAAGGGTTCATGTGAGGATCATCTACACTTGGTGGAGTTCTCTTATAACAACAGTTTTCAGGCAACTATCCAGATGGCTCCGTTTGAAGCTTTGTATGGTTGTAAATGTCGTTCACCTGTTTGTTGGGATGATGTCGGTGAACGAAGATTGTTGGGACCAGATTTGGTGATGCAGACAGTTGAGAAGGTTAACACTATCAGAAATCATATGAAGGCAGCACAAGACAGATAGAAGAGTTGGGCTGACACGTTAAGAAGACCTCTAGAGTTCGCCGTGGGTGATTTGGTATTCTTGAGGATATCACCGACTAGAGGGGTGATTCGTTTTGGGAGTCGAGTAAAGCTTAGTCCTCGATTTGTTGGACCCTTTGAGATATTGGAGCGTGTTGGAGAGGTAGCGTACCGTTTGGCGTTACCGCAGTCCTTGGCAGATGTGCACGATGTGTTTCACGTATCTCAACTACGAAGGTATGTTCGAGATGAAACACACGTTTTGGATCATTCGGAGTTAACAGTACGAGAAGACTTGACTTTTGAGGAGCGACCGGTTGAAATCGTGGATCGAAGGGAAAAGGTTCTTAAGAACAAGGTTATCCCCCTTGTGCTTGTTTCTTGGGGTAATCGATCGCATGGAGAGTCCACTTGGGAACGAGAAGATGAGATCCGGCAGAAGTTTCCTCACCTTTTTCTGTAGTTCTCTATCTTGTATTCTTGGAATTTCGAGGACGAAATTCTTTTGTAGTTGCGTATAATGTAACAGCCGAGCCCAATACTACTAATTTCTGTTACTATTTGAGCATTAGGTGGTACTCATTTCATTTATTTTGCTTATTTGTGGCTTACTGTAAAATTTTATCCGGAAAAGTCATTTCTGCATATAACAAATTTTAGCATCTAAAATAAAATTAAAAATATCCATCTTGGCCTACTCGACACCCCTAGCCTTGTGGTAGCGTCCGTGCATCGAGTTCTCGTCCCGTTCGGTGAAACGGGCGAGTTTGGACGGCTGCGCGCGCATACAGGTGTCCGTCTTGGGGGTATTCTTTTTAGTCATAAAACACTTAATTTTAAAATTTGGAACCCGCTTAAAATCCTAATATTTAAATTTCAAATTTTTGGACCCGACCCGGGCGCGATTTGGAAATGTTTTATTTAGCGCCAAAATCCCAAATTTTAATAATATTTTAACCATAGTATATTTCGTTGATATATATATATTCTTCACTGATTAAGTAATCTAGTAAATCTTTTGATATTTTTGTTAAAACCCTTAAATCATTCCCAGCCAATCAACAATTTCGTGGGCCCCTATCCTTCTCTCCCCCGATCTCTCTCTCTCTCTCTCTTTCCTCTATAATTCAAATCTTTCCTCCTTTTATTTTCCAGCAACGATAACCCAAGCCAGAGTAACCCCGGCCGCCTCCATCGTCGCCACCGCAGCCCGACGCCGACGCCGCGACCACCTCCGTCCTCGCCTCCTCTTCCTCGTCTCACCCATATCCTCATCCTTCCACCTTCGCAGCCACCTGTGAACCCCATCGCAGCCACCTGCAAACCCCCCTGTGCACCGTCGGGCCGCCGTCCGTCGCCGCCGAAGACCCCGTCCTCTTGTCCCGGACCTCGCACGCCCCTCGGTAAGATACTTCCCTCCTCTGTCCCTTCTTCCTTCCTTCTTGGCTAATCTTTTCTTCATCGACAGTTTTCTTCCCCCGCGATCACTGTTCACCGCCGGAGCTCCGGAGACGTCGTCAACCTTCGCAACCCCTCTGCTGATCATCGTAAGCACCCTCTCAGATCCTCCTTCCCCTTTCCTTGTATTTCTTGTTTTTCTTGTTTCATATCATGATGTCTCGCTCACTGTTCTTTTCTCGTCGGAATCCGGCGATGCCGACGACGTGATCCGACGTTCCAGCGAGGTACCCTGATCCGCGTGGTCCCAGTGTTCGTTGTTTGGGTTCAATCCGTGAACCGTGCGTCCGTCGCAAGTTTCCCCGCCGACGTTACGTTCCGTTTTTCCCGGTTCGCGACCCGTCGAGGCAAGTACCCCTTGCTACATGCTATACCGTATAATTATATATGTATTGACATCCTAAACCTGTAAAATTAGCTTGGTACAATCGTTTTCCATTTCGGTTATAAATTGCATTATATCATTTTACGGTTAAACATGAAACTTACAGTTCGCAATTTGAACCCAATAATCAAATCTACCGGTTCAATCACATTTTACTGTTAAATAGCTGGTAGCAATTATCCATGTAGTTCTGTTACATTCGGACACTCGTATGCATTTAACCTGATATAACTATATTGAACCGTCACATAAATTATTGCACCGCTAAGGGTGCTTAAACCTGTTAACATGACTAAACGGCTACATTGAATTATTGCACTCTTGTGGTTGAATGAAACATGCTTATTATTTAATTCATTGCTTATTTCATGTTGTTAATACCCTGTTCGATTATATATCTGATTGTGAGCACACCCACGATATTGTTTACATCTTGACCTGACATGGCCACATATATATATTGATACACCTGACATGGTACCGTATACTGTTGACTTGACCTGATGTACCATGACCTGACCCGTTACTTGATCCTGTATCTAATGCCAACAAACCTGACATGTAGTCCTCATAGACCGTTCCTGTTGTCTATCCAGACAAACCTGCTTTTACCTGATCATGTGTTGGTATTAGTTCTTGATTACTGAATACCTGACTTGACATACATAACTTGGGGGTATGGGGAAATCAAAGGTGAAACCGACTTGTAACTCAACAGTTCGATACATGTTCTGATCAGTCTTACGGGCTCGGCCAGCCCCGGAGTGATGATGCTGACATCACTCGCCCATCCTGCTACTTGTTACTGCCTAGCGGCACGTCTCGGATTCAGCCCCGAGAATCTTGACCGTGGTCCCGGGCACGCACGGGATACTATTGAGTTACATCGACGATTCATCAATTGATTTCAAAGACTTTAGAATAGAAAACCTGATAGAACAGTTTAGTTACCCACTGCACACTACCCTGCACTGCTTGTTTCACATTATTGCTTTAGTCATATTTATTTTTGCATTGCCTATTACATTGTTCATATTATATCACTTGTTGACATGACGCACTGACGTCTGGGTTTTGCATGGCCCAGATTCTGTACCGCTGTCGCGGTCCGAGCAGGAGTACTTCAGCCAGCAGGCTGAGCTGTGAGTTCTGTAGTAGTTAGTTTTATTTCCTGCATTCATTTCCTGATGTGAGCCCGCATTATGGGACATACTTTTCAGTTATTGTATTGGATCATTTGCTTCCGCATTTGTTTATTATTGACTCCTGTTATTCTGGTTTATGGACATGTTTTTAGATAGTTTTATCTTGTTCTTGATATCTCTACAGCCGTAATATGACTGTGGATGGATACTTCCTACCCACAGGTAGCATTGTTGGCTATGTCACATGCCTAATCTAGCGTACTCTGGGAAGCGGGGCGTGACAGATGCGGCCGATGTAGCAGACTTCGTCAGATTCCCCCTAGCTTGAGGGGTTTTTGATTGCGGGGACGCTCTTCCCTGCAGGCGTAAGCCCCTGCAGTTAATTACGCTACCGCATTGCGGTAACAACTTTCTCCTTCTCCAGAATTTCACTTCGTGTCGTGTGTGTTTGTTTTGTTTGTGGTTGCCCGTGGATTGTATATGGAGACTAAGCGATGTCATCGCCCGTAGAACGTGGATTAGTCCAAATCCGTATTTACTTAGATTTGGATTTGGTATTTTGGTTTAAGGATACGTTAGCCGTATTTAGGCTAAGATCGACTTAAACGTTTGTTAAGGATACGTTAGTCTGATTTGAGACTAAGATCAACTTAACGGGATCGTTTGGATCCGACAAAAGTGCATTTGGGGGCTCTATTGTTCCAGTTTAGGGACATAGGGGTCCATATTCCAGTTTAGGGACGTGGTGATCCATGTTCCAGTTTAGGGACGTGGTGGTCCATCGCCAGTTTAGGGACGTGGTGGTCCATGTTCCAGTATAGGGACATGATGGTCCATCGCCAGTTTAGGGACGTGGTGGTTCATCATTAGTTTAAGGACGTTTCGGTCCAACATTAGTTTAAGGACGTTTCGGTCCAACATTCCTATTTTGGGGTAAATATTAGTTTAAGGACGTTTCGGTCCACGAGTTTAAGGACCCCGCAGTCCATATTGATGTGTGGTCGTCGGGACCCGTCACCTCTCCGACGTCGTTGAAGGATTACAACGATGGGTGTCAGAGGAGTTCGGAGATGTACCCTCGAACCGGTCGTAAATTGATTTAGGGAGCAGCCGTGCTCAGTCAATTTAATTTGAGGACTTATGGCCATGACTGGACTAAGTCCAGTTTCAAGATTCTTTTGTCTTTGGCCTATTGGACCTGTGCTAGACCCTTGCCCGTTTAGTGTATTATTTTTCTTTATTTTGGTTGGGCTCTGCTCCTTTTTTAAAATGCATAGCATTTTTGATTAGGTCTGTTAGGCCTTTTAATTGGGCTCTTTCCCTTTTCGTAATAATGCAGAGCATTAAATACTCTGATAGTACCCCACGTGGCTTGTCAGGCGCTTTGCACCAATTAATAAGCGCAAGCGCTCGTGGAGGTGACACGTGTCACGCTCTGGTGAGCGCAAGCGCAACAGCGCAGTGCGCTGCGTCAGTGGGCTGCGTTGTTGCACTACTGACACGTGGCGCTTCCTGACGGCTTGCGCAATAGTGCAGTTTTGGCAAGTGTTGGGCACTGTTAACTTGAGAATCTTTTAGATTCAGAACCAATGGTTCATAAAAAGATGTGCAAAGCACTGCTTGTTTTCTTGATCTAATTTAGATCAAAGAAAACAAGTTCTTCTTGTTTTTCTTATCTCGGGGAACCAATGGTTCATAGAAAAGTGCAAAGCACTTATTATTATTTATTTTTCTTTTTATTAGAGATCCGTGATCTTGTTCTCAGATCAATGATCTGTTCATAAGAGAATTTTCTCTTTTTCTAAAGGTTTTTTACCTTTTTTTGTTCTTGAGGATTTCTCTCCAATTCTTCAGAGTTCTCTCTGTTTAATTTCTCACAAAATGTTGATGCCTTTGAATTGAGGTCTAGGGTCCTTTTTATAGTGCCTATAAATTAGTTAAATTTGTTAAAGAGATCTTTCTCTGAGTGATTTGGGGAATTTTCCCCACCGTTGGATCTTTGATCCAAGGGCTTCTGTTTTACAGAAGAAAATCTTCTTGTTTTAACAAGAACAGAAAGATTTCTTTAAAATCTTAATTCTGTTTGGCGCAAACGCCCCAGCGCTTGACACGTGTCGCGCAGCGCAACGCTTGCTCAGTTGCGCTTGCGCAACTACGCAGACACGTATCGCGCAGCGCAATGCTTGCGCGGCTGTGCTTGCGCAGCTGTGCGTGCGCAACTGCGCAGACACGCGTCGCGCAGCGCTTGCGCAGCTATGCCTGCGCAACTGCGCAGACACGTGTCGCGCAGCGCAGCGCTTGCGCAACTGAAGCGTTGCTTCCTTTACTTTTATTTTTAAAGAGCCTTGCTCTGATTGGACGCACTGCCTTGGGCGCTGTGCTGATGCATCAACTTCTGACACGTGGCGCGTTGCGCGCGGCATAAAGAATCTGAAGCGTTGCTTCATTTATTAAAGTTTAAATTTTCAAAGCAAAGCTTTGCTCTGATTGGGGGAAGATGAAGCGTTGCTTCATCTCCCGCCTTGGAATTTGAACAGAGCTTTGCTCTGATTGGGGTAAACAAATGCCCCCCACCGTTGCGCTTACGTGGCCCCAAACGCGAGCGCAACGGTGGCAGAATTCCAACCGTTGCGGCAACTTTTGGAAGTTGAAAGGGCACTTGATGCCTATAAATAGGACCTTTGGTCCGGCACAGATGATTATCATCTTTAAAATTTTGATTTTAAAAAACTTCAGAGCTTTGCTCTTGCCTTCAAGAACTCCTCGAGTTAGATTTTCCTAAACAGAAACTATTTAAGTAAGAATTAGTCTTGAATTAAATCAATCTTAATTAATAGAGCTTTGCTCTCATAGATCTTTGATCTAAAGAAAATCCTTTTGGGGTTTCACCAAATAGAGCCTTGCTCTCAGGAATCTGTTTCAGGGTTTCTTAACCCATGAACAGAACCTTGCATCTTTGGCAAAATATAGACCTCTTTGATCTAAAAAAAAATGAACTCTTAAGAGTTCGAATATGGATAATGAAAATTAAAAATGGAGTTTTGTATCTAATGGATTATATCATCTTTTAATAGTAATGATCTCAGAGTCCTCGGGGGGATTTCTTTAAATTCCCCTTATTAGGATTTTGACAGTCACTCCTGTTTGCAGAGCATTGCTCTCAAAGAGTTTAACTCTCTGTGTATTTTTTATCGCTAATCTTCCTGTGATGTTTCCTCCAGGCATTATGGCGGTGCGTCTATACAGTCTGCATGAATTCATCACCTACGAGGATATCCGTGTACAGGGCCGTCAGCAAAACCAAGAGTTTACGGATGCCCAGTGTGCGGATGTCATGGGTCGTCTGAACGCACGTGTTGGTTGGCTGCTCCCCCGCCGCTCTGCTCTCTTGAAAGTCGTGCTGAGAGCAATTTGGAGAGCACTCCCGGGGTTCCACGAGGCCCTACCGCTCAATACGCTGGATGATGCCGAAGAAAAGGTGCATTCAGTGTACCTGTCGGGGCTGATCTCGAAGAAACGGCGGGATAACCTTATCGACATCCTGCACCAAATTTTCCAGCAGACGACGATAGTCGCTGCTTATCAAAGGCTGGGGGGCCTTGCCGAGGATCTTGACACACAGGAGCACGAGAGGTTGCGCACGAGAATAATCAGAAAGGCCAGAAGAACTCATAATGGCCTTACTTTTGAATTCCTCAATCCGTGCCCTGGATTTGAGGTTATTCCATTGTAATAATGTTTCTCGTTTATCGCTTTTATGATTGTAAGAATGTTGGCAATATTAATGGAAATTTTTGTTTTTCCTAGCTTGTCTTATCTTTTGTTCTGAGTCTTTTGCTTATGCATGAATGAGTGTGTCTCGAACGCTTGATCAAATGTAAATCGGATGCTCTTTCTGTTGCTTTCTTCTTTCCCTTATTATCAGCATGCTGTCTTGATAAACATAATTGGAAGATAACTTAGTTTTTCAAAAAGATAGCGATGGCTTAGGCTGCAGGTTCGGATCTGCCGCCTAAGACTTTTCAACTCTATGAGCCGTGAGGGTCTCATAGAAACTTTTCTCCCTACGGATCGAGAGGATCTCGTAGGTAGGTTTTCTCCTTAGGAATCGTGAGGATTCCTAAGTGTGTTTTCTCTTGTAAGTCGTAAGGATCCCATAAGAGATTTTTTCCCTCTTACGAGTCGAGAGGACCCGTAAACGGTTGTTTCCCTCCTTGTCGAAACTCAACTTTGAAGAGTGAGACCCGTGAATAGTATGCAAGAGACCGTTTTAGATCGACTTGCAGGGTCCCATTGTTCAGGAAGCAAGTTTTTTAGTCCCTGCTGCCTGAGGCTTCATTTTGCAAGTTGAGACGAATCGGGAATTTTCCCGCGGAGACACTGGTTTCTCTGCGAGCCGACGCGAATCAGGAGGCTCTCGTCAAGGATGTTTGTTTCCCTGAGTTGAGGTATTTGCCAAGGATTATTTGTTTCCCTGGTGTTGAAACGAATCGAGAATTTCCCACGGAGACATTGGTTTCTCTGCGAGTCGATGTGAATCAGGAGGCTCCCGTCAAGGATTGTTTGTTTCCCTGAGTTGAGGTATTTGCCAAGGATTATTTGTTTCCCTGGTGTTGAAACGAATCGAGAATTTCCCACGGAGACACTGGTTTCTCTGCGAGTCGATGCGAATCAGAAGGCTCTCGTCAAGGATTGTTTGTTTCCCTGAGTTGAGGTATTTGCCAAGGATTATTTGTTTCCCTGGTGTTGAAACGGATCGAGAATTTCCCACGGAGACACTGGTTGCTCTGCGAGTCGACGCGGATTAGGAGGCTCTCATCAAGGATTGTTTGTTTCCCTGAGTTGAGGTATTTGCCAAGGATTATTTGTTTCCCTGGTGTTGAAACGGATCGAGAATTTCCCACGGAGACACTGGTTTCTCTGCGAGTCGATGTGAATAAGGATGCTCTCGTCAAGGATTGTTTGTTTCCCTGAGTTGAGGTATTTGCCAAGGATTATTTGTTTCCCTGGTGCCAAGGATTATTTGTTTCCTTGGTGTTGAAACGAGTCGAGAATTTACCACGGAGACACTGGTTTCTCTGCGAGTCGACGTGGATCAGGAGGCTCTCATCAAGGATTGTTTATTTCCCTGAGTTGAGGTATTTTCCGAAGACACTGGTTTCTTCGGAGTTGGGATGAACCGTCGAGATTTGGATTCGTTTTCTGGCGGAGCCTGTTGGGAGAGTATGGTTTCCTCTTCGTTTACGCTCTTGGATTGTATACAGGGATCGATGTGATCTCAACTGTAGGGCCAAAGTTTTATCATCATTTTTTTTGTTTTATTTCCGCGATGCTCTATCATTTCAGCTTTTATATCGCGAAGGTCGCGATTGCCCAATCATTTCGGCTATTTCTCGTGGTGCCCAATCATTTTGGCTGTTTATTTTGTTTTCACTCACTGCTTTTTATTGTAAGTTGCCCAATCATTTCGGCTATTTTGCATGCATACATTTTATTTGCTGTTTTTTATTGCAAGTTGCCCCATCCTTTCGGCTATTTCGTATGCATGTGCGGCCTACTGGCTTTCCGTCGTAAACCTGAAATTAGACACCGATTTCGGCATCAGCACCGCTACAACTGGGATATTGCCAGGAGAGAATCATCATCTGCCTCTGTCGATGTCAAACAAAGGTGGCTTAGCGATCAGGGTTAAGGTCCTGTCGACTAAGGCTTTCGACTTCGTGAGCCGTAAGGGTTTCACAAAGGTATTTCTCCCTACAGATCGTGAGGATCTTGTAGGTGTATTTTCTCCTTAGGAATCATGAGGATTCCTAAGTGTTTGTTCCTCTGTAAGTCATAAGGATCCTACAAGAGGGTTTTCTCCTTGCAAGTCGAGAGGACTTATAAGGGTTGTTCATCATGCACACATATCCCCAATCACGGATGAAACTTGGTTAGGGAAATGTTTATTCGCGCCCGTGGATTGTATACAAGAGTCAGTATTGAACCACTTGTAGGGCAATATTGGAAGTTGTGGGGGTTGCTTAAGCACAGGTTTAGGCCTCTGTAACTTAAGACTTTCAAATCTTATGATCCGTGAGGGTCCCATAAGAGAGTTCTCCTTACGAGTCGTGAGGATCTCGCAAGTGTATTTTCTCTTTAGGAATCGTGGGGATCCCTAAGTGTGTTGCTCCCTTGTGAGTCGTAAGGATCTCACGCGGGTGGTTTCTCCTTACAAGGTCGAGGGGACCCTGTAAGTGTCCTTTAACGAGGTTGCGCCCTCTCAGGTTTTCACAAACACTCGCCGGTAGTCCTGCTGTTTTTACTCACGGAGCCCTTTCGGGTTTTCATCCGTGCCTATTTTGCTTATGGACATACCGTTTTTATCTTATTATTTATTTATTTATTTATTTATTTATTTATTCTCTCTTTTTTTTACGAGGTCGCGCCCTTTCGGGTTTTCATGAACACTCGCCGGTAGCCCTGCTGTTTTTACTCAAGGCGCCCTTTCGGGTTTTCATCCGTGCCCTTTTTTGCTTATGGACATACCGTTTTTATTTATTTATATATTTTTTTAATTAATTTTTTTTGTTTTGTCAGCCTACGGATGCTGCGGTATTAGTAAGGACGTTTCGGTCCGCTATTGAGAAAGCTGGCTACTGCTTATAAAGCTTGAGCTGCGGAAGATAGCGAGCGGACATAGTCGTCGTCATCTATCATTGACCTAGGCTGTGGCTCATTAAGCGTAGTATTTCTTTAAGAAGCGACCGTTTATTGGCCTGAAAGGCCTTTCACCGTGCATGTCCATGAGTAGATAGGCCCCACCCTGGTAGACCTTATCTATGATGTACGGGCCTTCATAGTTTGGCTCGAATTTTCCCCGCTTGGCGCGATTGGGGATCATAGGCCTTTTGACCACTAGCACGAGTTCACCTTGGCGGAATGTCCTCGGTCGGGTCCATCTTTCATATGAGCGCGTCATCTTTGCTTTATAGGCCTCCAGATTTTGTTGCGCTATGAGCCGTGTTTCTTCAAGGGCATCAAGCTCCTCAAGCCGAAGGTTGGCATTTTCTTCATCTGTTAGCTCGCAGTGGACTGCCACTCTTAGAGAGGGTAACTCTATTTCGAGCGGGAGTACTGCTTCCGTACCGAATACCAACGCGTACGACGTTGTGTTTGTGGCCGTCTTGAACGTAGTTCGATACACCCAGAGAGCTTCTTGTAGTCTTTCATGCCAGTCCTTCTTATTTCGGGACACCGTTTTCTTCATGATTTTTGTCAAGGTCTTGTTGAAGGCTTCAGCTAGACCATTAGCTCGCGGATTATAAACTGAGGAATATCTCCAGTCTATATTATGTTGCTGTGCGAAGCGACTGATCTTGTGGCTTCTATAAGCTGGTCCGTTATCGGAGATGATCCGTCGCGGAGTTCCAAACCGGTATATGACATGCGTCTTGAAGAAATGGAGGATATTCTCCGTCTTCACTTCCCTCAACGGTACTGCTTCTGCCCGTTTGGAGAAGTAATCAGTCGTTGCCAGGATGAATCGATGTACCCTGGACGATGCTGGTTCGATAGGGCCGACTATATCAGTTCCCCACATTTCGAACGGCCAGCTAGCCACTGTCGGGTGTAGCGGATTTGGATGCTGATGGATGAAGTCCTGAATCATCGTGGCATTGCTTCGCATATTCGAGGCAGTCCTGAATCATCGTGGGCCAGTAGTAGCCCATCCGTTTGATCTTCCACTTCATCTTTGGGCCCGCTTGGTGAGAACCGCAGAGTCCGTCATGAACTTCCTGGACGACTCTTTTTGCTTCGTCTGGTCCCAGGCATCTCAACCATAAAGAATCAAACGACCTCTTGTATGGGGTATCATTGACGGAGGCGAAAGACAGAGCTCGTTTCATAAGATGATGTCTTGAGGACGCATCTTCGGGCATTCGGCGGTATTTGAAGTAGTCTATAAAGACTTCTCTCCAATCCTCGGTATTTTCCCGATCTTTTATTTACAGGGTCGTTTGCTTAGTCGCTCCCTTCTCTTCGGGTGATTCCGGAGATATTTCCGCTGGGGCGAGCACCCGACGGCTTTGTACCACGATTCTTACGTCATCGAGGTTCTCATCAGCCAGTTCCTTGGCGAGCTTGGCCAATGCATCCGCTTTGCTGTTTTCCGTGCGCGGTATGTTTTCCAAAGTATAGGAAGGAATTTGGGTCAACAATTGTTGCACTCTTTCACCGTACTTCACCAATTCTGGTTTGCATGTTTGCTAGTCGCCGTTTACTTGACTAACGACCAGTTGGGAATCTCCATATATGAGGAGGTTTTCAATTCCCATGTCGATGGCGATCTCGAGGCCTGCTATCAAAGCTTCGTATTCGGCTTCATTGTTTGTCCTTGGCTCCGTTAGGGAGAAAGCAAAACGCATTATCCCTCTTTGTGGCGTTACAAAGATGAGTCCTACCCCCGATTTGATTATAGGGGTACTTTGTTTGCGTTTCTTCATGGAAGATGCTCCATCGAAATAAAGCTCCCATCGGGTATCACCACCGTCGATCACATCAAATGCATGTTCGTCTGGAAGATCGCAATTTAAAAGAGAATCGGCGGGTATCGGATGCTCAGCGAGGAATTCGGCGATGGCCTGGCCTTTCACTGCCTTGATAGGTTGATACGTTATCGAGAACTCCATCAAGAGCAGGGCCCATTTAGCAAGTCGTCCCGTCAATATGGCCCTCGACATCAAATATTTAAGGGGGTCCATCTTCGAAATGAGACGGACCTCATGCGCCAACGCATAGTGTCTAAGCTTTGTTATCGCAAAGAATCAACGCCAGGCAGTGTTTTTCAATGGGGGAGTAGTTGCTTTCTGCCCCCTGTAGAACTCGACTTAAGTAGTAGAGTGCTCTTCCTTCCCTTGATCGTTCTCTTGTGCCCATAATGTGCCTAAGGAGCCTTCGAGAGCGGTTGTATAAAGAATGAGGGGCTTTTCCTTGACCGGAGCAGCCAACACTGGAGGGTTCTGCAGGTATTGTTTGACCTCGTCTAGCGCGCTTTGGCATTTTTGGTCCCAGACGAACGAGGTTCCCTTCTTCATCAGGTGGCTGTAGGGACGGCACTTGCCTGAAAGATTGGCTATAAATCGCCGTATATACGCGAGCTTCCCTTAGAGAGACCGCAGCTGTTTGAGAGTCCTTGGCGGAGGCATTTCCATGATCGCCTTGATCTCTGACGGATCTATCTCGATACCCCGGTGTCGGACGATGAATCCCAAGAATTTGCCCGAGGAAACTCCGAATGCACACTTGAGAGGGTTCATCTTCAAGTTGTATTGCCGAAGACGTTGAAATACGGTCTTCAGATGCTCGAGATGTTCCTCGTATGATTTTCTTTTAACCACGAGATCGTCGATATAGCATTCTACGATTTCATGTATAAGGTCATCGAAGATTTTCGTCATGGCCCTTTGGTAGGTGGCACCGGCATTCTTTAAACCGAAGGGCATCACCTTGTAGCAGAATATACCCAAAGGAGTCCTGAAGGCGGTGTGCTTCTGGTCTTCGGGATGCATCTTTATCTGATTATACCCTGACGAGCCGTCCATGAAGAAGAAAACCTCGTGAGTGGACGTATTGTCTATCATCAGTTCGGTGACTGGCACTGGGAAATCGTCCTTCGGGCAAGCTTTATTAAGATCCCGGAAGTCTACGCATATGCGCACTGTCCCATTTTTCTTCATCACCGGGACGATGTTGGCGATCCATTCAGGGTATTGAACTTCCTGGATGAAGCCAGAGTCGATCAGCTTCTTGACCTCGGCGTTGATACTCATCTCAAGCTCGAGCCGCATTCTTCTCGGCGTCTGTTTAACTGGCTTGATGTCCGGAGATATCGCCAATCTATGAACAACAATTTCTGGATCTAGTCCCGGCATTTTGGAATAGTTCCATGCGAAGCAATCTTTATGCTGCATAAGCAGGTCTTTTAATGAAGCCGCCTTTTCTTCAGACAGCAGCTCACTAATGAATGTCGGTCGTGGGTCATTCGCCGTCCCCAACTCAATTTTCTTAAGGTTATCCGCCGTGGTATGGATTCCATCTTCCAGCTCTTTTGGCGCTGGTGGAAATTCTGAGATTACTTCGTCGTTGCTGTTTTCGAAGCACCAGGGAAGGTCATCCATGTTCTCGGGCTCTTCTTTTGATGTCGTTATCACATGACAAGTACGAATTCGCTTCCAATCCCAATGTAGAACTGGTTCTTCTTCCGTGGCCTTGGGTTCGTGCTTCTGTGGCGGTGCAACCCTCCAGTTGTCGGACAGAGCGAACTTGCCAAGCTGATACTGATCTTCAACCCAATTCTTGAAGGTGAAGCAGTCCTCGAGAGGGTGCCCTATCACTCGGTGATAAGGGCAATAGTCCGGGTAAGAGACTTCGCTTGCTTGTTCGAGGTGTTTAGACTCCGGCAGTGTAAGCATTTGATGTTTTAAAGCGAGGTCAAGTATTTTCTTCGTCTTGTCCCGAGGAAAAGAGTATGCTCGACTCATTTTTCTCATGAGGGATAGATCAGAACCGTTCGATTTTCGCTCGCGTGGCCTCTTAGCCCCGCTTCGTCGCTATTGAGCGCCTTTTTCGCGTTTCGACTTGTTTCTGCCTCTGCGTCGGGCCTTCTTTATAACAGGTTGACAAGGGGCGGCATTTTCATCTTTCACGGCCTGTTGGAGAAGGCGTTGCGTTTTGGCTTTCTTGTAGATGACCATTTCGCGGTTATGATCGTCCCGGACTTTTTGACCCGCTTCCCTTATAAGCTTATTCATTTGTTCTTCGAACGACGGACTGGGCTCCTTTGCATCTGGAACTTTCACTGGCTCAGGATTAGCGTCCTCCCATTGAGCATCCGCTTCTTCATCGAAGTCATACATGACATAGCAGCTGTTTAGTAGCTCTCGTTTCTTTGACCGGATGTATCTAAGTCCTTTTGTCTCCATTCTCCCATTAGGCAGTTTGCGTTGAGTCCCGGGAACGTTCCAGACTTTGTCATAGAACTTGGATTTTCGAACGGTCTGCTTGAAGGATATCCCCTGGCGTTTCAGCAGCTTTTTCAAACCTTCCGTATAATATCTGAGAAGACGGATAGGCTGAAGCCTGTCGAGCGTAGGATCCGCGCCATGCCAGATTTCTTTCTCCACTTTGGTTTCTTCAGAGCGGTAGAATAGAATTGCCTTTCGGTTTCTCGCCTGGGAGGGATATAGAACGTTCGCAACTCTTCTACACTGTAGATATCAAGCGCATCCAGTTCCTTACGGTGTTTAAGCGGTACCATGGAGACTTGTAGACTTTGCTCTTCGTCAGCGGACGTTTGTATTGAAGGTCGAGCAGGGAATACAGCACGGACTTCATCTTCCGAGTCGCTACCAAAGATTAACGTAGGAGTAGATGGCCCTGGCTTGTTGTGTTGGGGCGGCCCCGAATAAACTATCTCCTCTTCCTCCTCGGTATCACTGCCGAAAATAGGGATGGTGGCGTTAGCTTTGTTCTCCGGCTTGTGACACCTCTCCGTGTCTTCGAAATCCGGTAAGAAGTATTTGGCATCTTCATATTTGCAGACTTCGTTCACGTAAAACGGATTCAGTTCTCCCACCACGGTATACTCGAGACCATCCTTAGCGTATTTCATACACTGATGTTGTGTAGAAGGGATGACGTTGTACTCGTGTAACCACGGTCGGCCGATCAAAGCGTTGTAGCATGTTTTGGCGTCTATGACATGGAATTTAATGTCCGTGACGAGTAGCCCAAAGCGTAGCGTCGGTTACATAGACCCAAGAGTTCTTGATGACTGGGAGTCGAACCCGGAGATGGTGATCTTGTCCCGAGCAAGGTGCTGGACGCTCATGCAGATTTCTTTTAACACCCGCACATTGAGGAGGTTAACGGAGGATCCATTGTCGATCAGGATTTTGCCTATCTTTATGTCGTGGCAGTATCCTGAGACATAAAGGGGGCGATTGTGTTCGCACGTTCCAAGGAGAAGGTCTTCATCACCAAAAGCGACATCGGCAGTGTGCACTTCCTCCAATTCATCCTTCATCTTTTCTTCAGCCAAGAAAGCTTGGAATTGTTCCGGATCTTGTAATGCCTTGATTAACGCTTCTCTTGCCTCCTTTGATAGCAAAAGGGCATCAAGAATGCTGAGCTGTGAGGGTAGCTTCCTCAGATGCGCTAAGACGTTGTAATCCACCTTATTCCTCTTCGGCGGGTCTTTGGCACTTAGCTCCTCCACCACTTGGTCATCTAAGACGATATCTTCAGAGACCTTTTCTTTCCCCTTATCTTTCCTATTTGTGGGTCCGAGATTCTTTTCGGGCAGTGTCCGATTACGCAACCGGATATTTTCGCAAACCTTCGGCTCTTCTTCTTTTCCCGAAGTGGACTCTTTAAAGAGAGGGGCAAGTTCCAGCTCTTCATCAGAATCACTCCCGAATGTAGGCACCTGTGATCCCCCGGCGTTAACCATGCGACAATCGCCGGTAGTTCTTTTAAGCCTCTCGGTCGTGTTTTCTCGCTCTCTACGAGTTTTATGCTTCTCCCGCTTAAAATGTTGTCGATGAGCAACATATCCTTGCCACCATCTATCGAAGGTCTTGCATTCTTCAGTGGGGTGCGAAATCTTCTGGTGATACAAGCAATAGGAGGGGTGCATTTCCACTTCACTGGTGATGTTTCTTTCGGAGGATGGTAACTTCATGCCCATTAATATAGCCTTAGCAAACCTTTTCCTCATCTTGAATTGGCTTTTGTCGGTAGTGGAGGTGTTTTGCTCCAGCGGGATCATTTCAACTCTTTCATCCAGCCGCTGGCGCTTGGCCCTTTCAAATATGACCGTCTCGCGTTCTCGATCAGCTTTACTTTTCAACCGAGCTTCATTAAGGAATGCGTCAATTACTTCATCTGGTGGCCCCAGAATTTTTGGTTCAGGCTCTGCCCCCAGCGCTTCAGTACAAGGAGTCTCCTCATCGTCCATGGACGAATGGGAAATCACATGACAGCTCGCCACATATTCTTCAGAATCATCAGATGAACTTTCTCCCTCATCTTCCTCTTGGAAGACGTGATTGAGGAACTCTTGGAATGTAATGGGAGTCCGTGCCTTCTGGTTGTATTCCTCCAGCGCGTCAATTTGTTTTTGCAAGTCCGAGCGCCTGTCGCCAGGCTTCACGGGCTTCTTTGATTTCTTTTTCTTCTTCTTCGAAGATTTTGACGGCTGGTTGCGAGTGCTTGAGACACCGCCATCGGTCTTTGGAGTTGGACGTGGCTTTAACATCCCTTTAATGACCTACGGTTCCAACGGGTTCTTCCACCTAATCGCTGGACATGTCTGAAGATCGTATAGCATTCTCTTTGTCTTGGTTGATAATACAACCTCCCAAGGAGCTTCTTCAACGACGGAGCATGTTGCCCCCGACGTATTCGTCCCCTTAGATGTGTGGGGCTGCGGGGGATTCACCTTCCATTTGTCAGATAACGCGAACTTGCCTTGTCGGTACTGGTTTTCAAGCCAATTTTTGAAAACGTAGCAATCTTCGATCGGATGGCCCAGTACTTGATGATAAGGACAGTAGTTGGGATCATTGACATCATTTGGTTGTGACGGACGTTTTGGATCCGGCAGATTTATGAGTCGATTGTGCAACGCCAGCTCGAATAGCCTTCTCGTTTTATCTCGGGGAAACGAGTAAGAATGTGCTAGCCTTTCCTCAAGGGCTACGTACGGGCGCGTATTATTTTGACGAACAACCGACTTCAAATTGCTCGGGTGTTGTTGAGCATTAGCGACAACGATCGCTTTTCCCTTCCCCTTGTCATTTCGGGAGTCCGTCTTTGGAAGAGGGGGTTTATGGCCCATCTGATCCATTTGCGCTAGCTTGTCAATCAAGGTCTGGAAGGTAGTCGGCTTGAAAAACATCATAAATTGCGAGATGGTTGCTTGCGGATCAAGGGTTCCCACAAACATACCCACCGCGGGAGCTTCTTCAATGCGCTGCTCGCACTTCGACCATAAGTTCCGCCACCGTATAGCATATTGAACCCACGTCTCACTTGGCTTTACCCTGGCGTTAATCAGTGCCGTCATCGGGGTGCGTTCACTGGCACTTGCAAAACGCTGAGTAAACAACAGCTCCATCTCCGCGAAGGTCTTGATAGAGTCATTCGGGAGCTCAGAGTACCACTCGAACGCCGTATCTGATAAACTTCCAACAAACTGGCGAAGCAAAAGCTTGTCATCACCGCCGGTGTTGCCGCAGAGTGCCCTGAACTGGAAAACATGCTGGTGAGGATTTCCCGTCCCCTTGTAGACATGGAACTTGGGAATTGTGTAACCTGGCGGGTACTTGATTTGGTCGTACCAACTTGGATATAGCCGCCCCATTTTTACGACCTGGCCAGCTGCTTCAGCCGCATGATGAACCGTATTTGTTGGGCTATGTACTCGTCCAAATCAGCTTTGGAGATTGTATCCTCCTTAGCCGTCGACAGAGCTGGCGGAGGATTTGATGTCTCTCCCCTATCGTCTCCAAGGACGATCGGGAGATCTTCGGCCGGAGGATCTTGTTGGATCATCATCCCCACCATGTCTTGGAACAGGAGGCCCATACGCTGTATGTTGGCTGCTTGTTCAGCAGCCTCTTTGTCCTTCTTTTCCAATATTCGACGAAGGAATTCGGCGTCGGTTTCTTCCTCTTGGCGTTCATCCGAGGACGTTTCAGGGTTTTCTTTTGGCCCAGTAAGTGCGGCCATAGCGTTCATCATCTCTTAAAGCTTCTGCTGCTGCTCCTGCGCTTTGGTCACTGAACGCGTAAGCGGTCGATGACCCGTAGATATGCGACTGTCTTCTTTACCAGACGCCATGTAGACGGTATGAACTACAATGCCCCCTGACTTAGGGCGTTTGGGTTCACCACCTCTGATATTCGTCATCGGCGTTGGCACTTTCTCCGGCCTTCTTCTTTTATGGGCCATAGAAGTTGAGGGGGACGTTGCTTTGGGCACCCTGGTGACTGTCATCCTTTCCTGTTTGATCGGGCGGTCTTTTTCTTTTTCCACTTTCGCCTTTTTCTGTTGACGAGAGCGATCTGGGTCAATTACGGAGTCTTGAACTCTCCGCCAAACTTTATAAATTTTTAAGGACAGCCGTTGAGGGGGTTGTTCCTGCTTCGTTTCCGGAACTTTCTCCGCAGGTGGAGGAGATCTTTTCAGTGTAACGGTTGGAGAGTTCTTACGTACCCTCCTCAGCAGTTCAAAGCTGTTCCCAGTTGGAACAGCAGCGTTGACTTCCACCACTAGAGCCGGTGGAGTTAGCCCTGAGGGGGAGTTTCCCCCTGCCTTCCTTACTCGTCTCCAGTGGCGTCGTCAGGCGCGACGAGTTGTCGGTATCATTTCAGAGACAGAAACAGCTTCTTCTTGCCCCCCGTTCAGGTGTGGGGCTGTTGCCGGCGTCAGCCTATTGAAGACTGATGTCTCTTGAGCAGCAAGAGCAGGAGTGGGAATTGGGACGGTCAATCTTGTAAAGACTGATCTCTTAGCAGGAGAAGCCGCCTTGACGACTTCAGGAGCAGGTTTGGCTACTCTTTTTGGAATAACCTTTTCTAGGACTGCAAGCTTCATTGTGGGCCCGCAGGAGTTTTGGCCTAGTCTGGAGAAGACCGAGGCACTGGTGTTGGGCAACCCGTTGGGAGGGGCCGCAGTAACTGAAAGTCGATCGAAGACCGACTTCTTAGGAGCTTCTTGTACGGGCACGGGGGTGCTGAAGCTTGTTGGCGGAAGCATAGTTCCGAAAAACAACCCCGTGGTGGCTTGAGTAATCTGCTCCACGGGCATGGTGAACAAAGAGGCCGCTTGGGGCCCGTAGGTTATGCCCCCAGTTGAGGCCGGACGCGAGCTGCAGCTGCAGTTAGAGCACTTCGAACAGGTAGAGGCCATTGATGCTTGAGTTCTGCGCCAGGCAAAAGTCCAAATCTTAGTAAACTTGAAATCCAAAGGCAACCATTAACAAACCGCGATTCGTTCGCGAAGACGACACACGAAGTGTGGAGTGGAAAGAGGAAAAGGTCCTACCGGGCGTGCTAGAATCAGTTCCCCTCCGAATGGCGGCCGACACATTAAGACGTCTTGCCTGAGATTCGGGGCAGATGCTATTTGGTTTTATCCGTCTACCTCTCCGAAGATGCCAAGTTGATTTATGGCACCGTGTATCGGAGGTTTAGACGGATGCGCCCAATGTAGCAGACTTCGTCAGATTCCCCCTCGCTTGAGGGGTTTTTGATTATGGGGACGCTCTTCCCTGCAGGCGCAAGCCCCTACAGTTAATTATGCTACCGCATTGCGGTAACAACTTTCTCCTTCTCCAGAATTTCACTTCGTGTCGTGTGTGTTTGTTTTGTTTGTGGTTGCCCGTGGATTGTATACAGAGACTAAGCGATGTCATCGCCCGTAGGACGTGGATTAGTCCAAATCCGTATTTACTTAGATTTGGGTTTGGTGTTTTGGTTTAAGGATACGTTAGCCGTATTTAGGCTTAAGATCGACTTAAACGTTTGTTAAGGAAACGTTAGTCTGATTTGAGACTAAGTTCAACTTAACGGGATCGTTTGGATCCGACAAAAGAGCATTTGGGGGCTCTATTGTTCCAGTTTAGGGACATAGTGGTCCATGTTCCAGTTTGGGGACATAGGGGTCCATATTCCAATTTAGGGACGTGGTGGTCCATGTTCTAGTTTAGGGACGTGGTGGTCCATCGCCAGTTTAGGGACGTGGTGGTCCATGTTCCAGTTTAGGGACGTGGTGGTCCATCGCCAGTTTAGGGACGTGGTGGTCCATCATTAGTTTAAGGACGTTTCGGTCCGGCATTATTTTAAGGACGTTTCGGTCCAACATTAGTTTAAGGACGTTTCGGTCCAACATTCCCATTTTGGGGTAAATATTAGTTTAAGGACGTTTCGGTCCACGAGTTTAAGGACCCCGCAGTCCATATTGATGTGTGGTCGTCGGGACCCGTCACCTCTCTGACGTCGTTGAAGGATTACAACGATGGGTGTCAGAGGAGTTCGGAAATGTACCCTCGAACCGGTCGTAAATTGATTTAGGGAGCAGCCGTGCTCAGTCAATTTAATTTGAGGACTTATGGCTATAACTGGACTAAGTCCAGTTTCAAGATTCTTTTGTCTTTTGGCCTATTGGACCTGTGCTAGACCCTTGCCCGTTTACTGTATTATTTTTCTTTATTTTGGTTGGGTTCTACCCTTTTTTTAAAATGCATAGCATTTTTTATTAGGCCTGTTAGGCCTTTTAATTGGGCTCTGTCCCTTTTCTTAATAATGCAAAGTATTAAATACTCTGATAGTGCCCCACGTGGCTTGTCAGGCGCTTTGCGCCAATTAATAAGTGCAAGCGCTCGTGGATGTGACACGTGTCACGCTCTGGTGAGCGCAAGCGCAACAGCGCAGTGCGCTGCGTTAGTGGGCTGCGCTGTTGCACTGCTGACACGTGGCGCTTCCTGACGGCTTGCGCAATAGTGCAGTTTTGGCAAGTGCTGGGCACTGTTAACTTGAGAATCTTTTAGATTTAGAACCAATGGTTCATAAAAAGAAGTGCAAAGCACTGTTTGTTTTCTTGATCTAATTTAGATCAAAGAAAACAAGTTCTTCTTGTTTTTCTTATCTCGGGGAACCAATGGTTCATAGAAAAGTGCAAAGCACTTATTATTATTTATTTTTCTTTTTATTAGAGATCCTTCATCTTGTTCTCAGATCAATGATCTGTTCATAAGAGAATTTTCTCTTTTTCTAAAGGTTTTTTACCTTTTTTTGTTCTTGAGGATTTCTCTCCAATTCTTCAGAGTTCTCTCTGTTTAATTTCTCACAAAATGTTGATGCCTTTGAATTGAGGTCTAGGGTCCTTTTTATAGTGCCTATAAATTAGTTAAATTTGTTAAAGAGATCTTTCTCTGAGTGATTTGGGGAATTTTCCCTACCGTTGGATCTTTGATCCAAGGGCTTCTGTTTTACAGAAGAAAATCTTCTTGTTTTAACAAGAACAAAAAGATTTCTTTAAAATCTTAATTCTGTTTGGCGCAAACGCCACAGCGCTTGACACGTGTCGCGCAGCGCAGCGCTTGCTCAGTTGTGCTTGCGCAACTGCGCAGACACGTATCGCACAGGGCAATGCTTGCGCGGCTGTGCTTGCGCGGCTGTGCTTATGCAACTGTGCAGACACGCGTCGTGCAGCGCAGCGGTTTCGCAGCTGTGCATGCGCAGCTGTAACACCCGAGCCCAATAATACTATGTATATTACTAGTTGAGGGTTATTTATTGCTCTTCCCAATTTTCCTGATTTTCTGGTGTTTATTGCTAAATATTACCCGGTTAAGTCATTTTGGCACATAACAAATTTTAACTCCTAGAATGAAATTTAAGATGTCCATGTTAGCCTACTCGTCGCCACTAATCGCGTGGTAGCGTCCGCGTGTCGAGATTCCGTTCCGTTTGGCTAAACAGGCAAGTTTGGGCGACTACGCGCGCGTGCAAGTGTCCGACTTGGGGGCATGCATTTTAATCATTAAACACCTATTTTCTAAATTTGGAACCCGCTTAAAATCTTATAATTTGAATTTGGAACATTTGGGCGCAACCCGGGCGCGATTTGGAAATGTTTCATTTCGCGCCAAAAAGGGCCCGTTTCAATTTATTATATTTAAACTAAATTATACGAATATATATTCGTTTCTCAGTATCCTTCACAAATCCATTTAAATCTTATTCCAAATATTTTTCCTCACACACCCTCAGCCAATCACGAGCTCACAATTGAGCTCGTGGGCCCCCTCCTTTCCATCTCTCTCTCTGCCTCTCTCCTCTTTCTCTCTCTCTTTCTATCTCACCAACTCTCTCTCTCTCTCTCTCTCTCAACAATCTCTCAACAAACCTCTCTCTCTCTATCTCACCAAATAATCCTTCTCTCTCCAATCTCCCTCTCTCCTCATATATATATTTAATCTCACCATGCAGCCGCCCCACGTCCTCTTCCTCGCGACTAAACCCACGCGAAACCCTAGCCCTCGCGATCCCGTCGCCGACTTCCCCGCGACCTCGCCGTCGCCGCCGGCAACGCCGCCTCGACCGCCGCACTTCCTCCCTCCTTCCTCCTCTCTCTCCCGCGACTGCACCCATCTCCCCGACGCCTCCATCCCCTCGCGACCTCGCCGTCGACGTCGCCTCCGACCGTCGACGCCTCCCATGACTCCCTCTCACACCCCTCGTCGAAGACCTCGTCATCTTCACGAGAACCCGCACAAACCTCACCAGAAAATCTCACCGAGCCTAACCCTAGCATTCCCCGGTCGTCGGGACAGCTGCCGTAGACCATCGTCGGCGTTTCCGGAGACACCGCCGACCACCTCTTCGTTCCCCCTACGATCCAGATCAGGTCAGGACCTCCCCTACGCACGACAACATCTCTTTCCAGCGAACCAGAGGGATTCCAGCCCTCGTCGCATCTCCTGTTCACCGCCGGCGCGCCCATCGCCGTCGGGCCCGTCGTAGTTGCCCCTGGTTCTTCCCTGTAAGCATCCCTTTAGCTTTCCATTCATGTTTAATCCCTCACTGGTCTTTGTTGCGTGTATCGGGTTTGCTAACATCGTTGCTTTTGACTTTTGCCGGATTCCGACCGTGCCGTTATTTGGACCCGACGCCCCAGCGAAGTCCCCTGGTCCGTGCGATCCCGTTGACCTCTGTTGGGACTCGATCCGTGGCCCGTGCTTCCGTATCGCAGTTTCTGCCGACATCGCATCCGTGCTTCGGTTTGCGGAACCGCCGAGGCAAGTATCCGAATACTTGCTTTAACATGCTACAAACTTAATAATCATGTTATCTGTTATAATCACACGACTTGGTGACAATTACAGTCATCCGTAATGTTAAACCATTGTAGTTGTTACTTGTAGTTAATCGGTATGCTTTTAATCAACACCTTAACTAATTAACCAATTTGGCACATCCTTGCCTAAATTGCTAGATCATCCTCACTTCATTTGTTAAAGCCACTCATGAGGTAAATATTATACTTAGTTCAAATTCTTGTAACTCCATTATGTATACTATCGATATTGTTTTATCTTGTGGCTTTTGCACCTCAAAGGTGCGTGAACCGGATTAATATGAAAATACAAACCTCACTGTGTTCACATAGAATAATAATTGTTACTTACTGTTTCCTGCTACTGTTCATTATTTGTTACTATACCTGTCATCATCATATACCTGATTGCATTACATATTGACGATCTTGATACACCTGACTCATGCACTGATACACCGGACACAACACCCTGTACATATCGACTCGACCCGTTGAAAGCAACCTGACATGTACCTGATCTCATGCCTAATGCCGACAAACCCAACCATTCCTGCTGTCGATCCAGACAGACCTACCTTTACTTGACTGTGTTGGCATTAGTTCTTGACTACTGAATACCTGACTGACATACATAGTTTGGGGGTATGGGGAAATCAAAGGTGAAACCGACTTGTAACTCAACAGTTCGATACATTGTTCTGATCAGTCTTACGGGCTTGGCCAGCTCCGGAGTGTTGATGCTGACATCACTCATCTATCCTACTACCTCTTACTGCTTAGCGGCACGTCTCGGATTCAGCCCCGAGAATTATGACCGTGGTCCCGGGCACGCACGGGATACTATTGAGTTACATCGACGATTCATCAATTGGTTTCAAAGACTGTAGAGTAGAAAACCTGATAGGACAGTTTAGTCACTACTGTGCATTACCCTGTTTATTACTTCTTATTGCTGCTTATTCATGTTCATGCTTGCATTGTTTATTACCATGTTTATGCTAATACTTGATATCATGACGCGCTGACGTCTGGGTTTTGCATGGCCCAGATTCCGTGCCCTTGACGTCGACCGAGCAGGAGTACTTCAGCCAGCAGGCTGAACTGTGAGTTCTTGAGAGTTTAGTTTATTTATGTCATTTCATTTTCAGATGTGAGCCCGCATTATGGGACATACTGTTTATTCATTGTATTGGATCATTAGCTTCCGCACTTATTGTTTATTGATTCTTGTTATTATGGATTTGGACATGTATTAGTTTAGTTTATTTTACTGTTCTTGATATCTTTACAACCGTAATGTGACTGTGGATGGATACTTCCTACCCACAGGTAGCATGGTTGGCTATGTCACGTGCCCAAATCTTGCGTACTCTGGGAAGCGGGGCGTGACATGGTTTTATGGTATCAGAGCCATAGGTTAGTTGGGTATTGCACCCGATACACGAATCAGAATACCCGTGATTAGGAAACATGTCCTGCCACTTTGACCGTTTTACCATCCTTGAATCCTTCTTCCGGATCATGTCGGCATGCAAACCTACTTTGCATTGTCAAACGTGAAAACCTAACTTCTTGTTATCTCTAGGACTTAGGCGACTTGGGTGGAGTTAAGTAATTGCGGCTATGATACCGCGGTATAGCTACAATGCGGCACTCTATTTAAGTATCTTGGAGTTCTAGCCTTGATCTATACTCAGAATCTATCATCATGCTAATGTGGGTACTTTGATTTCAGGGATATGGCCGATCAGAATTTGGAGATGGACCCAGGGCATGCGGTCTTAGCCGCCAGGCAAAGAGTGATAAGGGGATTGATGGAGAAACTAAAGGAACAACTCGAGCTGGAACCAGCATTTACAATGGACCCCACGCCCGTACGTAGACGTATTCCAGTGAACAGGCGCAACGTAGCACCAATGAAGAAAACCAGTATGGGTGATCGGAAGGGGAGCGTGATCTGTAGTTACTGCCATAAACTCGGACACGTGCGAAGGGAGTGTCGTTTGAGGCTGGGACTTTGTTTTAGATGTGGAGCGGCAGATCACACCGTTGATGTTTGTCCGTCGAAGCCTCGCACGAAGGATGATACGCAGAAGCCTCCGCAAGGACCGTTCCAAGGACAGGAACCGCTTACTCAAGGACCACAGCAGGCTCGAGCGTTCACGTTGACAGCTGAAGAAGCTAAGGCATCGGGAGAAGTGGTTTCAGGTAATTTACTCGTTCATGGTTTTCCCGCTTTGGCATTACTTAATTTCGGAGCATCCCATTGTTTATGTCATCCAAATTTATAACTACACACTGGGAATGGGAAAATTATAGCTAGTAAGGATAGTAGAGATCGTACAGTTGTTGTTTGCGGACGGGAGCTTTTTGCAGACTTCTTGGTGATTGATACGAGCAGGTACGAGGTTGTCTTGGGGATGGATTTTCCTGGCACTTTCCACGCCCACATTGGCTGTAGGGCAAGGAAGGTAATTCCAAATTCCCGGACACCCTAAGTTTACTTTCATTGGAGAAAGAGATTCTGTCGGGCCAGTCGAGTTTAGGGCTAGGCCGACGAACAGTGTTCTTGCGGCTATGGTAGTGGAGAGTGATGAAGAGCCGGCAGTCGTCCGCGACATTATGGATGTGTTTGAAGACATTTCGGGCTTACCACCGAAGCGAGATGTGGAGTTCGCGTGTGACCTTACTCCTGGTGCAACGCCAGTATCAAAAACGGACTATCCAATGGCACCAGTAATGTTGGAGGGAGTTAAGAAACAAGTGAGTGAATTACTCGAGAAGGGATGGATTCGAAGCAGCAACTCACCGTGGGGGAACTCCAGTTCTCTTAGTGAAGAAGAAGGATCGCACTGCCGACGCTGAGACAAGAGAAGTTATTTGCGAAAGTGAGTAAGTGCGAATTCTGGTTGGAAGAAGTGAAGTTTCTGGGGCATGTCGCGTCGGGCGATGGAATCGCCGTTGATCCCGAGAAGATAGCAGCAGTTCGGGATTGGCCGGTTCCAAAGAGTGTTGCAGAGATAAGGAGTTTTCTTGGACTCGCCGGATACTACAGAGGATTTGTGGAGAACTTCGCTCGGTTAGCTGAGCCGTTAACCAAGCTTACGCGTAAGGAGGTACCGTTTGTTTGGACAGATGGATGTGCATTGGCCTTCGAGACGTTGAAGCAGAAGTTGATAACCGCCCCTATCCTAACCGTACCGGACAATTTCGAAGGACTGGTGATTCACAGCGACGCATCTGGAAAGGGATTGGGATGTGTTTTGATGCAGAATGGGAAAGTCGTCGCTTACGCATCGAGACAGCTGAAGACTCATGAGAAGAACTATCCGACTCACGACTTGGAGTTTGCAGCCGTGATCTTCGCCCTGAAGATTTGGAGACATTACCTTCTGGGCGAGAGAGTTGAAGTCTTTACGGATCACAAGAGTTTGAAATATGTGTTCAATCAGAAGGAGTTGAACATGAGGCAACGCAGATGGTTGGAGCTGATGGCCGACTATGACCTTGAACTTAAGTACCACCCGGGAAAAGTTAATGTCGTGCCAGATGCGCTAAGTCGGTTACCAGCAATTCAGTTATTGACTACACAGAGAGAGATCATTGAGGAGTTTCGAAGATTTGACTTGGAGGTTGTGCTACCGCGTGCTACAGGACAGTTGAGGCAGTTACAAGTACAATCGTCCTTAGTTGAGAAGATTAAAACGGCGCAATCGCAGGATCCTAGACTGCAAAAGTTTCGAGAACAGATAGGAGCCGGACTACGAACCGATCTACTGATCCATGAAGATGGTTCGTTGAGGTATGGTAGCCGTGTGTGTGTGCCAAAAGGAGATGTGCGTGAAGAGCTTATGAAGGAGGCACACAGTTCAGCTTACTCTGTACATCCAGGAGGGACAAAGATGTACCGAGATATTCGACAGCACTTCTGGTGGGAAGGTATGAAACGGGAAATTGCTCGCTTCGTGGCTAAGTGCTTGGTGTGTCAGCAAGTCAAGGCTGAACACCAAAGGGTTGCTGGTTTGTTGCAACCACTTCCGATTCCTCAAGGGAAGTGGGAACATATAACCATGGATTTTGTGACGGCTTTACCGCGGAGTCCAAAGGGCAACAGTGCAGTATGGGTGATTGTCGATCGGTTGACCAAGGCAGCCCACTTTATTCCGTTTCGGGTTGGTCAATCGACAGAGACTTTGGCAGAGCGGTACATGCAGGAGATTGTCAGATTGCATGGAGTACCGGTAAGCATCGTGTCCGATCGGGACACTCGGTTCTTATCGCACTTTTGGAGGAGCTTACAAGAAAGTTTGGGGACTCGATTGAAGTTTAGCACAGCTTATCATCCTCGGACTGATGGACAATCGGAGAGAACGATCCAGACCCTTGAAGATATGTTGAGGGCTTGCATGTTGGACTTCAAAGGTTCTTGGGAAGATCATCTACACCTGGTGGAGTTTTCGTACAACAACAGCTTCCAAGCAACTATTCAGATGGCACCGTTTGAAGCGTTGTATGGTCGTAAGTGCCGTTCGCCGGTTTGTTGGGATGATGTTGGCGAACGAAGGTTATTGGGACCAGATTTGGTGGTACAGACAGTCGAGAAGGTGAATACAATCAAGAAGCATATGAAGGCAGCTCAAGACAGACACAAGAGTTGGGCCGACACGTCAAGAAGACCTCTAGAGTTCGCCGTGGGCGATTTGGTATTCCTGAAGATATCACCGACTAGAGGGGTGATTCGCTTTGGAAGTCGGGGAAAGCTTAGTCCCCGATTCGTTGGACCCTTCGAGATATTGGAGCGTGTCGGAGAGGTATCGTACCGGTTGGCGTTACCATCGTCATTAGCAGGAGTTCACGATGTAATTCATGTGTCTCAATTACGGAGGTATGTTCGTGATGAGACTCATGTCTTGGATCATTCGGAGTTGACCGTTCGGGAGGACCTGACTTTTGAGGAGCGACCAGTCGAGATCAAGGATCGAAGAGAAAAGGTTCTCAAGAACAAGGTTATCCCTCTTGTGCTAGTTTCTTGGGGTAACCGATCGCATGGAGAATCTACTTGGGAGCGAGAAGACGAGATCCGGCAGAAATTCCCTCATCTTTTCCAGTAGTTAGTTATCTTGTATTCTTGGAATTTCGAGGACGAAATTCTTTTGTAGTTGGGTATGATGTAACACCCGAGCCCAATAATACTATGTATATTACTAGTTGAGGGTTATTTATTGCTCTTCCCAATTTTCCTGATTTTCTGGTGTTTATTGCTAAATATTACCCGGTTAAGTCATTTTGGCACATAACAAATTTTAACTCCTAGAATGAAATTTAAGATGTCCATGTTAGCCTACTCGTCGCCACTAATCGCGTGGTAGCGTCCGCGTGTCGAGATTCCGTTCCGTTTGGCTAAACAGGCAAGTTTGGGCGACTACGCGCGCGTGCAAGTGTCCGACTTGGGGGCATGCATTTTAATCATTAAACACCTATTTTCTAAATTTGGAACCCGCTTAAAATCTTATAATTTGAATTTGGAACATTTGGGCGCAACCCGGGCGCGATTTGGAAATGTTTCATTTCGCGCCAAAAAGGGCCCGTTTCAATTTATT
The DNA here is from genome assembly GCA_030015575.1 of Agapanthus africanus. NCBI lineage: Eukaryota > Viridiplantae > Streptophyta > Magnoliopsida > Asparagales > Amaryllidaceae > Agapanthus > Agapanthus africanus. The sequence goes on from JASDDO010000014.1 coordinate 18,675,110, forward strand.
ATATTTAAACTAAATTATACGAATATATATTCGTTTCTCAGTATCCTTCACAAATCCATTTAAATCTTATTCCAAATATTTTTCCTCACACACCCTCAGCCAATCACGAGCTCACAATTGAGCTCGTGGGCCCCCTCCTTTCCATCTCTCTCTCTGCCTCTCTCCTCTTTCTCTCTCTCTTTCTATCTCACCAACTCTCTCTCTCTCTCTCTCTCTCAACAATCTCTCAACAAACCTCTCTCTCTCTATCTCACCAAATAATCCTTCTCTCTCTAATCTCCCTCTCTCCTCATATATATATCTAATCTCACCATGCAGCCGCCCCACGTCCTCTTCCTCGCGACTAAACCCACGCGAAACCCTAGCCCTCGCGATCCCGTCGCCGACTTCCCCGCGACCTCGCCGTCTCCGCCGGCAACGCCGCCTCGACCGCCGCACTTCCTCCCTCCTTCCTCCTCTCTCTCCCGCGACTGCACCCATCTCCCCGACGCCTCCATCCCCTCGCGACCTCGCCGTCGACGTCGCCTCCGACCGTCGACGCCTCCCACGACTCCCTCTCACACCCCTCGTCGAAGACCTCGTCATCTTCACGAGAACCCGCACAAACCTCACCAGAAAATCTCACCGAGCCTAACCCTAGCATTCCCCGGTCGTCGGGACAGCTGCCGTAGACCATCGTCGGCGTTTCCGGAGACACCGCCGACCACCTCTTCGTTCCCCCTACGATCCAGATCAGGTCAGGACCTCCCCTACGCACGACAACATCTCTTTCCAGCGAACCAGAGGGATTCCAGCCCTCGTCGCATCTCCTGTTCACCGCCGGCGCGCCCATCGCCGTCGGGCCCGTCGTAGTTGCCCCTGGTTCTTCCCTGTAAGCATCCCTTTAGCTTTCCATTCATGTTTAATCCCTCACTGGTCTTTGTTGCGTGTATCGGGTTTGCTAACATCGTTGCTTTTGACTTTTGCCGGATTCCGACCGTGCCGTTATTTGGACCCGACGCCCCAGCGAAGTCCCCTGGTCCGTGCGATCCCGTTGACCTCTGTTGGGACTCGATCCGTGGCCCGTGCTTCCGTATCGCAGTTTCTGCCGACATCGCATCCGTGCTTCGGTTTGCGGAACCGCCGAGGCAAGTATCCGAATACTTGCTTTAACATGCTACAAACTTAATAATCATGTTATCTGTTATAATCACACGACTTGGTGACAATTACAATCATCCGTAATGTTAAACCATTGTAGTTGTTACTTGTAGTTAATCGGTATGCTTTTAATCAACACCTTAACTAATTAACCAATTTGGCACATCCTTGCCTAAATTGCTAGATCATCCTCACTTCATTTGTTAAAGCCACTCATGAGGTAAATATTATACTTAGTTCAAATTCTTGTAACTCCATTATGTATACTATCGATATTGTTTTATCTTGTGGCTTTTGCACCTCAAAGGTGCGTGAACCGGATTAATATGAAAATACAAACCTCACTGTGTTCACATAGAATAATAATTGTTACTTACTGTTTCCTGCTACTGTTCATTATTTGTTACTATACCTGTCATCATCATATACCTGATTGCATTACATATTGACGATCTTGATACACCTGACTCATGCACTGATACACCGGACACAACACCCTGTACATATCGACTCGACCCGTTGAAAGCAACCTGACATGTACCTGATCTCATGCCTAATGCCGACAAACCCAACCATTCCTGCTGTCGATCCAGACAGACCTACCTTTACTTGACTGTGTTGGCATTAGTTCTTGACTACTGAATACCTGACTGACATACATAGTTTGGGGGTATGGGGAAATCAAAGGTGAAACCGACTTGTAACTCAACAGTTCGATACATTGTTCTGATCAGTCTTACGGGCTTGGCCAGCTCCGGAGTGTTGATGCTGACATCACTCATCTATCCTACTACCTCTTACTGCTTAGCGGCACGTCTCGGATTCAGCCCCGAGAATTATGACCGTGGTCCCGGGCACGCACGGGATACTATTGAGTTACATCGACGATTCATCAATTGGTTTCAAAGACTGTAGAGTAGAAAACCTGATAGGACAGTTTAGTCACTACTGTGCATTACCCTGTTTATTACTTCTTATTGCTGCTTATTCATGTTCATGCTTGCATTGTTTATTACCATGTTTATGCTAATACTTGATATCATGACGCGCTGACGTCTGGGTTTTGCATGGCCCAGATTCCGTGCCCTTGACGTCGACCGAGCAGGAGTACTTCAGCCAGCAGGCTGAACTGTGAGTTCTTGAGAGTTTAGTTTATTTATGTCATTTCATTTTCAGATGTGAGCCCGCATTATGGGACATACTGTTTATTCATTGTATTGGATCATTAGCTTCCGCACTTATTGTTTATTGATTCTTGTTATTATGGATTTGGACATGTATTAGTTTAGTTTATTTTACTGTTCTTGATATCTTTACAACCGTAATGTGACTGTGGATGGATACTTCCTACCCACAGGTAGCATGGTTGGCTATGTCACATGCCCAAATCTTGCGTCCTCTGGGAAGCGGGGCGTGACAGCAGCTGTGCTTGAGCAACTGCGCAGACACGTGTCGCGCAGCGCAGCGCTTGCGCAGCTATGCTTGCGCAACTGCGCAGACACGTGTCGCGCAGCGCAGCGCTTGCGCAACTGCGCAGACATGTGTCGCGCAGCGCAGCGCTTGCGCACCTGAAGCGTTGCTTTCTTTACTTTTATTTTTAAATAGCCTTGCTCTGATTGGACGCACTGCCTTGGGCGCTGTGCTGACGCATCAACTTCTGACACGTGGCGCGTTGCTCGCAGCGTAAAGAATATGAAGCGTTGCTTCATTTATTAAAGTTTAAATTTTCAAAGCAAAGCTTTGCTCTGATTGGGAGAAGATGAAGTGTTGCTTCATCTCCCGCCTTGGAATTTGAACAGAGCTTTGCTCTGATTGGGGTAAACATTCCCCTTGGTCATTTGCACAGTGGGGGATGGATATGGTGGGCCAGCTCCCCATTGGCATGGGTGGACACAGGTACATTCTTGTCGCCATAGATTACTTCACAAAATGGATTGAATCCGTGCCGATCAGGAAACTGGATGCCGCCTCTACTATCAAATTTTTGCAGAACAATATAATCTCCCGATTCGGAATCCAAAGGTGCATCATCACCGACCATAGAACCAACTTCGAGAATGACAGAGTCAAAGAATTCTGCAAGGACTATCACATATGATGAAGTTTGCCGCGGCCGCACATCCCCAGTTGATTTACCCAACTGTGAAGGGTCCCTTTCAAGTGAAACCATACCCAACCCTTGTGATCTCTACACCTCCACTCTTGAACCAAAACTGATTGAAAACCATACTTTTGATGAGGTGTTGGAGAATTTTAACCTTCATTTGAATGAAGTGATTGACATTGGGGATATATTGATTGATGAACCCGAAATTTTGGATGATTTTGTCCCACCAATTCATCAAATCCTTTCACTTCCTTGTGGTCATCATCTTGAGCCTTTAATTCTTCCCGAACCACAAATATGTCTTGAAGTTGATGATAATGGTATACCCGAAGATCAGACCGAAATACAGCCTCCATCTTCCACATATGGTTCAGCAACACTCGACACACCAATTTGTTTACCCATTTCACCATCTACTTTCTCTGGCTCTTCTTCTGTTTCTATAATTTCAGTGAGTTTTGATGAATCACAATCCGTTAATTCAAGTTCAATAATACCATAAATTCAACTTGATATTTTTGAAAATGAGGTAGATGAGTTTTTCGAGTCCTCTACCTCAATAATTTTTGAATCAAGAAGGATAAATTCTGGTACAAAACTCTTTGACAGCAAAATGTTCAATCACAACATTGATAAAAGCTTTGAAGAACTTTTTGCTGACGAACTTGAATTTTTAAACAATACGGATTTTGTGATTGATCAATCTCCACTTATAGAGGTTGAACCGTCCCCATTCTTTCTTCCTAATCATTCACATTCATCCTCATTCTTTCTTTTCTCTAATTTCAAACCCTTTCCAGACCACCTCTTATACCTTCCCCACTTTTTCTTGCCTCGATACAATACATTCTTCCACCAACCTATACGATATACTGATAAAATCTTTGAATGGTCGGTGTTAACTTTTGGTCTTTGTAAAGTTTTATTTTGATCAAAAGACTCACCCCCCCTTAAAATGCTTCGTATTGTCTAACTCATGTTTGAGGGGGGGTATATTTTTGGCTCTTGAACATAACTTTTGTCCTCAAATTTGTGAGCCAAAAATAAGTTTGGGGAAGGTTTTTCACTTTCATATATTCTTGCCCCCATTAATAATTTCCTCCCAAGTCTACAGGTTTTTGAGCTTAATGGATGATATCAGTGAGGACACTGCTGTAAACAGGTTTGGGGGAGGTTTGTGCTTATTTACACATCAATTTGCATCATAATTTGCATAAGCACAACGTTTTCAAAAATTTTAAAAAAAAAATTCTTTTATAACAAAAGAGTAGAAAGTGAAAAATTACATCCAAAAGATAGGAATAGTTTAAGAAAACCAAGAAAATTATAAGTTTTCTTAAACGAACTAGTAATAAGTAGTTATGAGCTGTTGTCCCAAGGGTTAGTAAAATGAAGGAAGTCACTAATCTGAGAATAAAAATAAGTCTGAAAAATAGTTTCTATTCTGGAAGCCAAACATTTGAATGTTGATACCCTACTATATGCACTTACACACGTCTTGAAACTCGGGATAGTAGAGGATACCTTGAAATGCTCTTGTCTAAAAGCCAAAGTATGAAGGAAATAAAAAAATGAAGAAAATATAAAAATGGTGAAAAGAAAAAAATGAACACTGGTTTTGTATCGCCAAGGCAGCAATAAAAAATATAGCGAGGGTGCCTCTTCACCTAGTGCCCTAAGGCCAACTGGTCTGGGAGTCACTGCTAAGCCTTAGGTGGTGCAAGACGAGGAAAATATTATCACCTAATCAGCAAGCACATGAGTAATCGGTCGGTTAGTACCTCAAGAAGTATTAACGGTCGCATGAAAATGTGTGAGCAAATCTAAATATTCATCAATTTAAAAAGTACTACGCCAGATGGACTAGAGTATGATAGCTTGAATTGAATTCTCCGAGTGTAGGGATGTTCTATTCACACACGTAGGGGTATATGATCGATGTTTAGATGAAAGGTAGAAACGAAAAATAAAGACGATGTTTTATTGAGGGATGATATGATTTCTAACATTTTTTCATGACTATTAAGTTAGGGCTCATGACAACTGAAAAGCTAGTGTAGTTGGAAACTCTAAATTTTCAAAGTATTTCTTTTATGGTTCTTATCTTTATATGTAAATTTCACAATCTCTCTTTTATTATAGGATTTTGTGGGTGTAATCCGCTGAAAACCCTCAGGAGACAACACTCCTCCTACTAGGGACACCTAGAGGTTTAACGGCTTGTTGCACGTGCTCAGTGCAATCGTGTTCCTACGAAAGTGTGCTTAGCTTTCTCCTTTCTTTTTCTCCTTCTCTTGAATAAACTAGTTTGCTCGGGACGATCAAAGATAAGTTTGGGGGTATTTGTTCAGTAGATAAAACTGCACATTTAATATGACATTTTTCCTACTATTATTATATAATAAAAGGTGTTTATTATAATATATGATACATATGAGGGTTTATCTGTAAAAATACTATTTTCATGTGTTTATATATTATAAATAACATTTTGTACGAAAAAGTAAGCATATAATATCCATGTAACATTTGGCCCATTTAAATATGCTTACCTTATTAATACCTTTGACCAATTCTTAATGCTTAAGTTAATATCTCAATAAAATAAACTCTACTAATATTGTTTGTTGAGTTATTGTGTAGAATTTTCAGGGTTGAAATCAAGGAAATCAAAGTTGGAAATCAAATCTACCAAAGATATTCAAGAAACTAATTCTGGTAGAAATGTAGAAAAGATTTTCAAAGTCTAGATACTCAAAAGATTACCAAGTGTTACAGATATGAAGCTACAAAAATTAGAGGCCATGATCTCACCAAAAGGGGGCGGATCCGCGGCCAAACCTATCCAATGGCCGCGGTTCTGCCGCGGATTTGAAGAGTTGAGATATGGGATTGTGGTGGTTAGGATCCTAACAACTAGTTTCCATATTATGAAACTAGGGTTCTGGCTCTGTGACTATAAATAAGGACCGAGAGCCTCTTGGAAAAATCATCAAGCCGAAGAGATCACGAAGTCCAAGACGGCTCACGCATCCAGGCTGATCATCAACTGTTCATCTACCTCCTTAGGAAAGATCGAGAAGCAACTAGTTTGTAATCATTTTCTACGGAATAAAGTGTAGATTGTTCAAGTTGATTAATAAAGGTAGTTATTTTATTTAATTCTTTTGCATTTTACATTATGTTTTCCCTCTCTGTCTTTTCATCTTCTTCTCCCAACATGCGCGAGTAATTCTTCGCTTGTTAGGGTTCGTAGGATTAGGGTAGGCTAATGGACGATAAAGATCCCTAAACCCTTTTTAAGTCCTATAAAGTTTATGAACTTTATCAAAAGAATCATTAACATCCTAATCGGGTGCGCTAGCAATTCTTTGCTAGTTCCGACCGCGATTAGAGATTAGATTAATGATTATTTTGGTAAAGGCTAGATATGAACGGAGTTCCGTGTCGAGATAAGGGTTAAGAGTGGGATTCCTTTTCCCTACAGAAACCCTAATCTACACGTATCACCGTCGTTCTAGTTTTAAATCTATTAAATGATAAAAAGGGTAACTTTTATTTAATCGTCCATAACTACTAAATCCTAACGAACCCTACAAGCCTTCTTATTATATTATCTAAGTCTCTAAAATAATCTAGATCTATATTTTACATTCTTTTTTAACGTAGATCTAGAAACCATTCTATAAAATTCTTTATCCCTCCTCTCTTTCTCAACACATCTAAAGTAAAAGTAAAAGGTTCCACGTTTCCCAGAGGACGACCCGTACTCATCTCGGTCTAGCTACGTGCGATACCGTTATTGATTGCGGTTAAACTACAAAACAAACTCTTTCGAACCAATCAAATGGCGCCGTTGCCGGGGAAACGTGCGTAATTTTTTATTTTTACTATTTGTGTTGAATTCTTAGACGAGTCATATCATTATTAAAACAAAACTGCAAATTGTATATTTAACGATTATTGTGTGAATTTTTGCGAGGAAATCTGGAGTCACGGACTTGAGGAAACAGGAGATCTAGGGTTGACACTTCTCTGGTAAGATTCTAACTCCCTTCTCTCTCCTCTAAAATCCAATAAAATCTATTTTCTGCAGGATTCTTTGCAAAATATCGCCGCTCAAAAATCTTTTTGCAAAGTTTTGTTTTTCGGTTTGTTTTTGCATATTTTATTACGGATCTTTAAGGGGCAAGGACCAAATGAAGATTAGGTGGGGATTTCATCACCCTTCCTAAGCCCCACAAATCACAAACCAAGCATATAGATCAACCCTTCATTAATTTAAAAAATATCTAGACCAGACTCTAAGGACTGTCGCGCTCAATAAGGACAGAGGAAGATCGTGGGTAATCTATCGTTTATCCGCATTATTTTTGTAGTGCCTAGGCAAGTGTGTCAAAGGCTAGTGGTTTTTAATTAGGCCCACGACGTGATTCCTTCCCACTTACCTGGCACTTACCTGGCTACAAGGGTAGTACGGAGGCGGTATAGGATTTATCCTGCGGCTTGTCCTTTGGAAGTCTAGGAGCGGTCTAGAGACTGGACCTAGGTAACCATAGTTCTTGGGTTCTGCATTTTTGTGATTTGTCTAAATCCGTCCTTTTTTTAAAACAAACCAATTACTTTCTCTCCTTTTTACCCCTTCACCCTTCTTCTCTTCTTATAATGGGTGACCTAAACAGAAGAACACTTGCCGAGCTTTGCTGTCCACAACCAGATATCTCTTGTTTTCGAAATCCCTTCGGTATACCGTCCGGCTCTTCCATGTCCTTAAGAGATCATATAGAACAAGCAGGAAGAAACAGTTGGCCACCTCAGTCTAGGTTTTATCAACCGTATCCTAATCCTACACCTGTTTCAGTTCATACCCAGAGTGAGGAAGCCCCTAGACGAATGTCCATTGCTGAGCACATAGCTAGGTCTAGAGGCCAAAGTTTCAACCCGGACCAATATCAACCATCACCACCACTGTCCGGAGAAGAGTTTGATATGTGGTTTGTATATAGCCAACCAACCAACCCATATCAATATTCTTCTTATCATAATATTGATCCTACTCCTACCCAAGTTCAGCAACCATTCTGTTCCTATCAATCCAATCCGACTTTTCCACCTACTCTAGACAGTTCTTCTAATCAGTCATTTGGGAGTTTTAATTATCCACAGGAATTTCAATCTTATACTGAAACCCCTTATCAATCCAAGACTAGTCTGGAGCAGACATTAGAAAAATATATGGAACTGACGAATCAAATTATGAAGGATTTGTGTAGTAAGACAGAACTGTACACCCTTCCTAATCAAACCTCCCCTTTCCAAACTGAACTCCACAACTCCAGTTTCATAGATTCATCAAGTACAATGTCTGATAAGTTGTGTGACTTTGTAGTGTTTGATTTACCCAACTGTGAAGGGTCCCTTTCAAGTGAAACCATACCCAACCCTTGTGATCTCTACACCTCCACTCTTGAACCAAAACTGATTGAAAACCATACTTTTGATGAGGTGTTGGAGAATTTTAACCTTCACTTGAATGAAGTGATTGACATTGGGGATATATTGATTGATGAACCCGAAATTTTGGATGATTTTGTCCCACCAATTCATCAAATCCTTTCACTTCCTTGTGGTCATCATCTTGAGCCTTTAATTCTTCCCGAACCCCAAATATTTCTTGAAGTTGATGATAATGGTATACCCGAAGATCAGACCGAAATACAGCCTCCATCTTCCACATCTGGTTCAGCAACACTCGACACACCAATTTGTTTACCCATTTCACCTTCTACTTTCTCTGGCTCTTCTTCTGTTTCTATAGTTTCAGTGAGTTTTGATGAATCACAATCCGTTAATTCAAGTTCAATAATACCATAAATTCAACTTGATATTTTTGAAAATGAGGTAGATGAGTTTTTCGAGTCATCTACCTCAATAATTTTTGAATCAAGTGGGATAAATTCTGGCACAAAACTATTTGACAGAAAAATGTTCAATCACACCATTGATAAAAGCTTTGAAGAACTTTTTGCTGACGAACTTGAATTTTTAAACAATACGGATTTTGTGATTGATCAATCTCCACTTATAGAGGTTGAACCGTCCCCATTCTTTCTTCCTAATCATTCACATTCATCCTCATTCTTTCTTTTCTCTAATTTCAAACCCTTTCCAGACCACCTCTTATACCTTCCCCACTTTTTCTTGCCTCGATACAACACATTCTTCCACCAACCTATACGATATACTGATAAAATCTTTGAATGGTTGGTGTTAACTTTTGGTATTTGTAAAGTTTTATTTTGATCAAAAGACTCACCCCCTCTTAAAATGCTTCGTATTGTCTAACTCATGTTTGATGGGGGGTATATTTTTGGCTCTTGAACATAACTTTTGTCCTCAAATTTGTGAGCCAAAAATAAGTTTGGGGGAGGTTTTTCACTTTCATATATTCTTGCCCCCATTAATAATTTCCTCCCAAGTCTACAGGTTTTTGAGCTTAATGGATGATATCAGTGAGGACACTGCTGTAAACAGGTTTGGGGGAGGTTTGTGCTTATTTACACATCAATTTGCATCATACTTTGCATAAGCACAACGTTTTCAAAAAATTAATAAAAAAAAATTTCTTTTATAACAAAAGAGTAGAAAGTGAAAAATTACATCCAAAAGATAGGAGTAGTTTTAGAAAACCAAGAAAATTATAAGTTTTCTTAAACGAACTAGTAATAAGTAGTTATGAGCTGTTGTCCCAAGGGTTAGTAAAATGAAGGAAGTCACTAATCTGAGAATAAAAATAAGTCTGAAAAATAGTTTCTATTCTGGAAGCCAAACATTTGAATGTTGATACCCTACTATATGCACTTACACACTTCTTGAAACTCGGGATAGTAGAGGATACCTTGAAATGCTCTTGTCTAAAAGCCAAAGTATGAAGGAAATAAAAAAATGAAGAAAATATAAAAATGGTGAAAAGAAAAAAATGAACACTGGTTTTGTATCGCCAAGGCAGCAATAAAAAATATAGCGAGGGTGCCTCTTCACCTAGTGCCCTAAGGCCAACTGGTCTGGGAGTCACTGCTAAGCCTTAGGTGGTGCAAGACGAGGAAAATATTATCACCTAATCAGCAAGCACATGAGTAATCGGTCGGTTAGTACCTCAAGAAGTATTAACGGTCGCATGAAAATGTGTGAGCAAATCTAAATATTCATCAATTTAAAAAGTACTACGCCAGATGGACTAGAGTATGATAGCTTGAATTGAATTCTCCGAGTGTAGGGATGTTCTATTCACACACGTAGGGGTATATGATCGATGTTTAGATGAAAGGTAGAAACGAAAAATAAAGACGATGTTTTATTGAGGGATGATATGATTTCTAACATTTTTTCATGACTATTAAGTTAGGGCTCATGACAACTGAAAAGCTAGTGTAGTTGGAAACTCTAAATTTTCAAAGTATTTCTTTTATGGTTCTTATCTTTATATGTAAATTTCACCATCTCTCTTTTATTATAGGATTTTGTGGGTGTAATCCGCTGAAAACCCTCAGGAGACAACACTCCTCCTACTAGGGACACCTAGAGGTTTAACGGCTTGTTGCACGTGCTCAGTGCAATCGTGTTGCCTACGAAAGTGTGCTTAGCTTTCTCCTTTCTTTTTCTCCTTCTCTTGAATAAACTAGTTTGCTCGGGACGATCAAAGATAAGTTTGGGGGTATTTGTTCAGTAGATAAAACTGCACATTTAATATGACATTTTTCCTACTATTATTATATAATAAAAGGTGTTTATTATAATATATGATACATATGAGGGTTTATCTGTAAAAATACTATTTTCATGTGTTTATATATTATAAATAACATTTTGTACGAAAAAGTAAGCATATAATATCCATGTAACATTTGGCCCATTTAAATATGCTTACCTTATTAATACCTTTGACCAATTCTTAATGCTTAAGTTAATATCTCAATAAAATAAACTCTACTAATATTGTTTGTTGAGTTATTGTGCAGAATTTTCAGGGTTGAAATCAAGGAAATCAAAGTTGGTAAATCAAATCTACCAAAGATATTCAAGAAACTAATTCTGGTAGAAATGTAGAAAAGATTTTCAAAGTCTAGATACTCAAAAGATTACCAAGTGTTACAGATATGAAGCTACAAAAATTAGAGGCCATGATCTCACCAAAAGGGGGCGGATCCGCGGCCAAACCTATCCAATGGCCGCGGTTCTGCCGCGGATTTGAAGAGTTGAGATATGGGATTGTGGTGGTTAGGATCCTAACAACTAGTTTCCATATTATGAAACTAGGGTTCTGGCTCTGTGACTATAAATAAGGACCGAGAGCCTCTTGGAAAAATCATCAAGCCGAAGAGATCACGAAGTCCAAGACGGCTCACGCATCCAGGCTGATCATCAACTGTTCATCTACCTCCTTAGGAAAGATCGAGAAGCAACTAGTTTGTAATCATTTTCTACGGAATAAAGTGTAAATTGTTCAAGTTGATTAATAAAGGTAGTTATTTTATTTAATTCTTTTGCATTTTACATTATGTTTTCCCTCTCTGTCTTTTCATCTTCTTCTCCCAACATGCGCGAGTAATTCTTCGCTTGTTAGGGTTCGTAGGATTAGGGTAGGCTAATGGACGATAAAGATCCCTAAACCCTTTTTAAGTCCTATAAAGTTTATGAACTTTATCAAAAGAATCATTAACATCCTAATCGGGCGCGCTAGCAATTCTTTGCTAGTTCCGACCGTGATTAGAGATTAGATTAATGATTATTTTGGTAAAGGCTAGATATGAACGGAGTTCCGTGTCGAGATAAGGGTTAAGAGTGGGATTCCTTTTCCCTAGAGAAACCCTAATCTACACGCATCACCGTCGTTCTACTTTTAAATCTATTAAAGGATAAAAAGGGTAACTTTTAATTAATCGTCCATAACTACTAAATCCTAACGAACCCTACAAGCCTTCTTATTATATTATCTAAGTCTCTAAAATAATCTAGATCTATATTTTACATTCTTTTTTAACGTAGATCTAGAAACCATTCTATAAAATTCTTTATCCCTCCTCTCTTTCTCAACACATCTAAAGTAAAAGTAAAAGGTTCCACGTTTCCCAGAGGACGACCCGTACTCATCTCGGTCTAGCTACGCGCGACACCGTTATTGATTGCGGTTATTCTACAAAAACACTTTTTTCGTATCAATCATCGACCAATGCACAAAAGTACAAAAAAAAGAGAAAGAGATAATACACCGTAACCTTGACCAAAAGGGGATTTACTTATACTTTATTCGGAGGTATTCTTGGCTCCTCAGCCATAGAACCATTACAACAAAAGAGGAAGAGAATTAAGAAAAAATTGACGATGATACTCGGAAGAGAGATCCTTCAGCCGAGCTCAGGCAACCTCCGCCCGCTCTCTCTGACGGTACCCATGCACCCTAGAAGCCACGGATTCGCTACGGTCCCCAACCGTTGAACACGACGCCACGACCAATCTCTGCTGAAAACATTCGAGAAGAATGTCCACCGAGCAATCCCGCCTGCTCTTCGAGATCAGGCCAAGCTCGTGGACCGTATTCATCTTGTCAAACGCCTCGTCCATCTTTTGCGGAGACAGGGCATTGTAAAGACCCGGGGAAGAACACCATATCGTATAGATTAGCACTTGCAGGAGAGGAGACCGTCGGGGTAGTAAACGCCCGTAGTAGCCCTCCAAACGGCATATCACGGCCTCATACGTCGCCTCGGAACGGTCGAGATGATAGAAATACACGTCGTCCCGAGATACGATCTCCCTGATGGTGTATACGTGGCCCGTCATCTTGAAGAAACATAGCAACTAAGAGAAAGTCGGTGTAGGAATTCGAAAGTGAGGCCATTCCTTCGATATTTATAGCCTCAACAAAAATCTTCCAACGACCGAGATTTTCTCGCGCCACAGTTCAAATCACGAAATGTCGCACTTTCCCGATAAGGCACGGCCACATGGCATCTGATAGCTGGTCGCCGCAGCCCCCCCCAATACGGGTCAAGGAAGGTTGAATGGCGTTCCTAGAAAAACTATAGAATCTGGAAAACCCTTGTCAAGAGACGGCCAAGTAGTTTCCTATCCGGCTTATCCGGTGAAGGCAGTTTTCTGCCCGGCCACTCTGCGGATCCAAAGCCCTCGTCAAGAGGTGGCCAAGTAGTTTCCTGCTCGGCTCATCCGCCGAAGGTAGCTTCCTGCCTAGCCACTCGGTGGATCATAAGCCCTCGTCCAAAGGTGGCCGAGCAGTTTCCTGCTCGGCTCATCCGTTGAAGGCAGTTTCCTGCCCGGCCCCACTGCGGATCTAAAGCCCCCGTCAAGAGGTATCCGAGTAGTTTCCTGCTCGGCTCATCCGCTGAAGGCAGCTTCCTGCCTGGCCACTCGGCGGATCCTAAGCCCTCGTCCAGAGGCGGCCGAGCAGTTTCCAGCTCGGCTCATCCGCTGAAAGCAGTTTTCTGTCCGGCCCCTCTGCGAATCCAAAACCCTCATCAAGAGATGGCCAAGTAGTTTCCTGCTCGGCTTATCCGCTGAAGGCAGCTTCTTACCAGGCCACTCTGCGGATCCCAAGCCCTCTTCTAGAGACGGCCAAGCAGTTTCCTGCTCGGCCCTTTCAAGGTCTAATTCAGACACGACGATCGATCGTTGCCTTGACTTCGGGATGAAGAGGAACGCCGGCTTACCCACACTTGGCGTTCGCTCGATTCAGATGTGACGCACGATCCTCACCTCGATTTCGGGGTGAGAATGGACGCCGGCCTACCAACACTTAGCGTTCGCTCGATTCATACGCGGCGCTCGATCATCACCTTGACTTCAGGTGAGGGAGGACGCCGGTCTACCTATACTTGACTTTTTGCTCGCTCTTACTGTGTGCTTGCTCAGCACTCAACACTCGACTTTACACATACTGGACACCGACTTATCTGCACTTACAGAAATAGAAGCACTCCAAAGGCGAGCTAAAAATACTTGCGAGCTAAAAGTACTTTATTTATATTCAAATTTGTGTACAAGATACTATGGGCTTCCCAGGCTTACAAAAATGCCCGGATGCTTGCAAAAAGTTTTTAACAACATAACCGCCTCGGGAGTTGCTCAAACCGCCTTCTCGGCCGCAACTTCTCCTGGATCGGCGCCTCTGTCAGGGGCTACGAAGGCAACCTCCGGCTCGGCACTTCCGCCGGCTGCCTGGCCTCCCCCAACCGGCTCGACGACGCCCCCCGGTGGCACTTCTTCGGCAAGTGGATACCTTGCGCGAAGCTCCTGACCGTCAAATCCGGGGAGGGCTTCCTTGACGAAATCAAGGACGTTGTGCTACTCGACGGCCGCGGAATCGGCGAGGTCGATGTAGAACTGATCAGAAGCCTTGTATTCTTCTACGGACATTTTCGCAATACTTTCTGCCAACTTCACTGTCTCGAGGGAAGCCTGGGTATCTCTTTTGAACGAGTCCCTCTGCCTTTTCACGGCATCGAAGAGCCCGTTGACCTCCTCCATCTGGGCTTGGATTGCCCGATTAGAGTCGGTAAGAAGCCGATAGGACTCCATCAATTTAGCAACCATCAGGCTCTTCGCGACCAACCTCGAGTCGAAAAGGGCCGCCTTTTCTTCCGCCTGCTGCAGCCAGGCGAGGAGCTCTTCCTCTCGCAAAGAAGATTCACCCGCCTTCTTTATCGCCGGGGTCACCTCCCCGGACTCCATTGCGGCAATCAAGGCACAATGCTGGAGGACCTGAGGAAAACGGGAACCGAGTTAAAAGCTAAAACAGGATAAAATAGAGCAAAAAACACTTGAAGAAATTCTCGGAGAGTTACCAACCTGAACAGCCTCCTGAGCTATTACCGTCACTTGGGTCTTCATGGTTCCTCGGGGAATCTTAGTCCCCCGCCGTCTTTTCCATGTCGGCCACAAAAACCCCCGAGGGCATCTCGATGCAGAAGTCGCCTCCTGCACCTGAATCCCGGCTAGGGTGGAAAGAAACCATCCTCTTCTGCCTCTTGAGTGGGGATTCGGCAGGAGGCGGCGCTTCCGTCCTAGCCTGGGGTTGTTTCCTTATAAAAAAAGAGAAGAAGAAGATGAGAGAAAGAAAGGGGGAAACTCCCCACTAAACAAGCCTCATGTGTTAAACACGTAAGCGCCTATATGCAAAGCAATTCTGAGACAGAAGTCCTTGGATCAAAGATCCAACGGTGGGTAAAATTCCCCAAATCAATTCTGAGACCAATGAAATCAATTAGGATCTCTCAATGAGAGATTTTCTCAGAATTAAACAAACTTCCCTTTACTATATAAGGGACCCGAGACTTCAAGTCTAAAAAAAAAAGAGGAGAAGAGAAAGAGAGATGCAGAGAGAGAGAGAGAGAGAACTCCTCAGAGGCTTAAAGAAAAGAGAATATACAGTGAGCTTTTGAGGAACAGGAGAATTTAATTCTCAAAGAAAAGACTTGCTTCCTTGAAACACTAGCTAAAAAGAAAACACATCTCCATTGCCTCTCTAAGGGTTTAACCTTTCATATAAGAACTCGGTTCTTTCCTTTAGTTGAGATTTGCAGAGGCAAATCTCACCACAAGTTGAGAATTTAATTCTCATCGGGAAGATTTTCTCTGCAAGATTCAAAACCTAGTGGAGAAGAACTAAGTTACATAAAAAAAGGGAAGAAGAAGAACGGGAACACATAGGAATTTAATTCCTCCAAAAATTAGGGTTTAACCCTATATATAAGAACTTAGTTCTTCAATAAAAAAATAGTGATCCAAGATCTCCAAGGCCAAATCGTTGGTGCTTAACACTATTTCGAAACTGTCACACCCTGCTTCCCAGTATACGGGCAGAGGACGCGACTGGCCGCTTCGTATTTACTCTGAAGCAAATACGCTAAGCGTAACTAAGCAATATAAAAGAAATATACACAAGAGACAAATATAATGAAACATCAACTTATTTATTAACATTCTTGTGTACAATGCATGGAAAAGTAAATACATCTGATTGAAAGCAATGCTTAAACAATGGCATAACAGAAATGGAAAGTAATGGAATGAAATGTGTACAAGTGTAACTACAGCTCGGGATCTTCAATAAACTGGTCCAAGTTTTCAGTGCTAGGCTCTGTCACGCCCTGCTTCCCGGTGTACGGCGAAGGGGACGCGATGAGGTCCGCTACGTATTTACTGTGAAGTAAATACGCTAAGCGTATCTAAGCAATATAAAGGTAATTCACAAGAGACAAGAGATATAAAATTAACAGCAACTTTATTAATAACATTCTTTTATACAATACATGAAAAGTAAATACATCTGAAATAAAAGCGATGCCTAAACAATGGCATAACAGGAAATGAAAAATACTGAATAGAACAAGGTACAATGTCTAGAGCTCGGGGTCTTCGTGGAACTGATCCAAGTCTTCACCGGTGGGCTCGATGTCTGACGGGTCCAAAACACCTGACGACATTCAAAGAAGAAGGAAATAGAATGTCGTCAGCGAACAGGTCGCTCGGTAAGTCCCAAAGATAAGGAAGAATTAGAAAAGACAGAATAAGAGGTATCTTCTAAAGTTGTATAATATTGTAGAATATTGTGTTTACGCTGTTGTTTGTAGCTTGGTACGGAAGGATGCCAGTGTATACGAGAGGGGTCTCAGTATGCTAAAGACCAGGGCAAACGGAATGTACAAGGAACCGTTAAGACACGGTACAACAGAAACGGAATATAGGTTAGGTATCTTAATCTTACCATCTCGTGCCACTTCTAACACCTTCCGCACCAATCTACCCCTTAAACCCCGTAGTGTTTTGATTGTATTGTTGTATTGTATTGTATAGTTGGATGAATGACCAAAACCATGATATCAGTAAACAGATTGTAACTGCATAATCAGGTAAATGGAATAACTGGATAATGGATGTATATCCATGGTTTGATTCAGTAAAGTTGTATAGATTGATAACTGGATTCATGGATTCATGTGTTCATATTGAATTGGAATATTATAGAATGTAGATTGACTTGAATCATATTCAAGTCAGAAATAATCAGATTCAAACCCGAGTCAGACAATAGAAATGTAAATCGAAGTTCTATAATTGCTAGGGTCCTTAGGGTAATTTATAAAACTTGAGGGGGTTTTATGTAAAATACTTTTGTATAGTTTTCAAGATACACCTCAAGTATTTATTAATCATCTTTAGAGTTGTAATGAGGGTGGATTTTATATTGTGCCATTTCTAGTGAAAATATCCTAGTTTTATATAAATAAAGGTATTTACCTGTAATATTGATTTATTTGAAGTTCATGGTATTTTAATGTAAAATTTATTCTTGTGATTTTTAGGAAAAGGTAGAACATTTATATTATAATAAAATAGATATTGAAATGATAAATATATATATATTTATACAAAAATAATTTTAATAAATATTTTATATTCCAAAAATCTCATTTTCTTAAGATGTCGTATTTTAAACCTTTCGAGACCGAATGATCCTTGCGGAGGTCTGAATCTCGTACTACTAAGCCCGAAGGTGCACGATAAACCGTACTATCCCAAACGGGTTCCCCAAAGTGGGTTGTAGCAGCGCTTTGCAAAGATTGTAAAATACCAATCCTTTAGAATATGGTTTTATTAAGTAAAAGGTATTTATTTGCAAAAGTCGATTTTTCGTATTTTAGATTCTAGAGTTTTCTATTTCAACTAGACTATTTCTAAATGGTCTAAACAACAAGTCGTGAGATGCCTCAAATCGCCTCTTCACCGCCAATTGTGGCCAGGTAAGTACAAGTGAAGAAAGGAGGGATCCGCTCACGATTCATCGTGAGACGGGCCTTTTAAAATTACCTTTCTCACTTGCCTAGCCTAGACACCACAAAGTCAGGTTTAGATAAACGATCGATATCCACAACTTATCGTATTTTCCTATTAAAAGATATTTGTTTTAAAAGTGTATCAAACCTAAAACTTTTAGAAAAGGTTTTATTAAGAAAATGGTATTCAAATGTAAAATCTTGTTTTATCGTATTCTAAGTTTTTAAGGTAGCGTGTTATGTTTGCATATGAGTGTGTGAGGAGGTAGGTCATTACCTCGTGATCTACTTTAAGGTATAGCAATGTTAAGGGGGTTAATTGTGAAAACAAAACATTGTGGTATTTAAGTGAAAAAAATACGATATATTGCAAAAGCTATCATTTCATATGAGAAAACTTGTTCAAATTATTTGTTAAGTGATTAATATTCAACATAGAGATGTTTAAGCATGAATGTATTAGTGAGAAGTGAGATTTTATAGAAAACCGAATCGGAAATCGGATTTGTTCCGATTCCGTCGGGTTTTGTAAATTCGTATTTTTATGAAAGAAAAGAAAGATAGAAAGGGGGACTTACGGGTTTGGACAACACTAGAGAGTGAGAGGGAAGTAGAGGGTTTGCCGGTGCGTCGATTCGTCGTTGAGAGTTCCTAGCACGATCACCGGAATTTCGCCGTCGATTTCGTCAGCGCTTCGCCTTTCGCTCGTTTCCAAAGTACCAAAGTTCTCTTGGAATTTTGAGAGAGTGGACTCAGAAATTTAGGATGAGAGGGTAGAGGGTATGGGGTGTATTTATAGGGTTAGGCTAGGGTTAGGGTTTTTAATTAAAAAATGTAAAAATTATATAAAAATCATTAAAAAATGGAGCAAATGGGGATTAATAGGCTCTCTGTAACCGATCTGAATATTTAAAGTATGCAGGGGGGTTGACCAGGAAAAGGTGCTCAACATCTATGTTGGGGACTCGGCCGAGTCGGGTCGAGTCAGGTGGTCGGGGGCTGTGGGGTCGTCGGGTGTGGCTTCTGGTGAATCTAACTTTTCATGTGTAGAAGGAAATTTGTGAGAAACGCACGTGTAACTGTTGGTATTCTAAAAAATCAAAAACAAAATAATATTAAAAATAATGTAGGGCATGGGATTTGAACTCTGGTGGCTTGGTTCAGCAGTGCAAGCTATTACCAATGAGCTACAAGCTCCTTCTTGTAATTATGGAGTGAAATAAATACTTAAAGAGATATCAGCAACAATAAATACTCCAAGTATACATTGAATTTAAATCAATTCTTTGTACATTAAAAATGGAGTTGTTACAGGCTCGATCTCTGGAAGGTCCGAAACACCTGACGACATTCAAAGAAGAAAGAAAGAGAATGTCGTCGGCGAACAAATCGCTCGGTAAGTCCCAAAGATAAGGAAGAAGTAGAAAATACAGAAGAGAGAGAGAGTGTGTAACTTTTAAAGTTATATTATATTGTTATAATGTTGTATTTAGTGTTAACGCTGTTGTTTGTAACTTGGTACAGAAGGATGCTGTTCACACCATAAAAACCTATAAAAATTGAAAATTTTCAAAAATTATAAAAATTAATGTATTCAATTTTGGCCATATTTGACTTGAGTTTGATAAATAGGTTAACTGGCTAGGAACAACTAGATCTTAGACTTAGTAAATTAAAAACCCTAAAAATAACCTTCCTTAAAGTTTAATGGTAGAAAGTATATGCCTTTGTAGTTTATTTAGAAATAGGAAAATTTTGGGTTCACTTCTTAGGCTAAGTCGAAACAAAGGAAAATTATTGATATCTTTATTATAATATAAGTTTGAAAAATAATTCCTAGCTTAAGTCTAGATTCTGAAAATGTATAGCCTACAATTTGCACGATCACGCACCTTGAAACTTGGAATAGTAGAAGAGACCTTGAAATGCTCTTGTCTAAAGTCCTTAGTACAATGAAAATAAAAGAAAAAAAAGTGAATAAAGAAAAAAAATAAACACTATTTTTTGTGATTACTTAAGCCTGCAAAAATAGAAAAAATATTTAGCGAGGGTGCTTCATCACCTAGTGCCTTAGACCAACTGGTTTGGGAGTCACTGCTAAAGCCTTGGGTGTTGCAAGACTAGGAATTACGTTTTAAAGTGCAAACGCATTTTGTAATCGGTCGTTGGTACCTCAAGAAGTATTAACGATCGCATGAAGGATGTGTAAGCAAAATTCATTTAAAAAATCCACCAATTAATAAGTGCTTTGGACAACGGACAAGAGTACGATTGCTTGATTTGAATTTCCAAGTGTAGGGGTGATTTATACACACACGTAGGGGTATGTGATTGGAGTTTAGATTAAAGAAAGGAGTGAAGAATAGAACTTGTATCTTTAATAGAGTTGATAAAAATTCCTAAGTGGAGATGGAACCCTGGAAAGAAAACTTAAGAGATGCCGAAAGCTAAGTAAGTCTACAGAATATATATAATCTTAAGTTAAATGATGAGGAAGTGTGAAGAATATGGGTGGATGATTTATGAGTCGACGATAATAGAATTCCTTGTTAGAAAACCTAAGTGGAGAACAAAAGTCGAAAAGCCGAATTGATAGGATTTTGTGGGTAGTATCCGCTGAAAACCCTCAAAAGACAACACTCCTCCTACTAGGGACACCTAGAGGTTTAACGGCTTGTTGCACATGCTCAGTGCAATCGCGTTTCCCTACGAAAGTGCGGTTAGGTTTTTTGTAGAGAATAAAAATAAGTTTGCTCGAGGATGAGCAAAAGATAAGTTTGGGGGTATTTGTTCACACCATAATATTGTATTATTATATTCCCCATTCTTATTCGTTTTATAAATAAACAGGTGCTTTTGACGCATGTCTGCTACATATTATAGGTTACAGGTTCTTGGATCTAAAACAGTGAAAAAGAGAAAAGACGATGCAAAAGTGGAACTACAACCAGCAAACAGAAGGATTTTGATAAAGCCTACACAAAGATCAGTACAAGGCAACGCAAGGTCCAGGATTAAAAAGCGAACGGTTAAAAGTCCACTGCAATTGTTCACTGGAGATCTGGTAGAAACCTAGAAGCTATTTTAATAAAAGAACCAAAGAAATAAGAAGCCCAAGAGTCCAAGAAAAAGCCCAGGAAAAATAAGCCTCCAGTGCCATCATTGGGCCGCGGAACCGCGGCACAACCCATGCCGAGGCCGCGGTTCCGCATCCATCCAGAGCCCGTAGAAGGTTAATTTTTTACCAAGTTTCAGAGGCGGCGCGGATCTTTGACTAGGTCTTTTCTTAGAGGGAATTTTTGTAAAAGCAGATGTACGAATCAATTGTAACCTAGGGTTTCTATGTCCTATAAATAGAAGCCCAATTCCTTGTATTTGTTTATGCCTCCCTATGCCTCTTTCTATGAATAAAATTTAGAATTCTTTTGGAGAGCATCGGTGCCTCTTTTCAATTCATGAATTCAGATCTGACAACCCTGTGTTGATGTTTGGAGAGAGCCATCTGTAAGTAGTTAGATTCAATTCTTGCCCTAGGTAATTTTTCATTCTCTGCCCTAGATAAATGTTTTTAAATTCCCTAATGAGCGAGTAGTCTCCTCGCTTGTTAGGGTTAGCTTTGGGAAAGGCTTTTGAGAGATGAGATCTCTCATCCCTTTCTTGTCCATTATATATTTTTCATAGGACTCCATGCAAACATGCACATACCGCTCCCTACGGCACCCTATCCCTCGAGGTAGCGGTGATACCGTATTATAAAGACCCGGTTGTGATGTTTTCCATGGAGGTTAGGGTAAGGATTGATAAAGGAAGGACAAGAAACTAGAGGAAGAAAACATCTTCCCGATGATTCTAATCCCTTTTGTTAATAATTACCATAACTCCTACTAGATCCTAACATGGGTATAAAAAGCGTTGAGATTTATTTACATTTCCAAACCATTCCTAAACCTAACCCTAGCAAGATTTAGATCTAGATAATCTTAGTATAGATAGATTTAGTTTTTAGATTTAATAATCAATCCGACGCCCATCGGAATTAACTCGTAAGAGCGATTAGGAAATTCACAACATCCCTGTGGACCGACCCGTACTCACCAGCTAGCTACCAAGCGACGCCATTCTTGATTGCGGTTAATAGATATTTTTGAGATCAATCAGATGCCAGTGTATACGAGAGGAGTCTCACTTGTCCCGGAGACTAAGGTATCAGGAACTCAAGGAACCATTCATGCCACGGTACAACAGCAAAGGAATACAGGTTATGTGTCTTATGGTTGCAGTCTCGTGCCACTTCTAACACCTTCCGTACCAATCTACCCCTTAAACCCCGCAATATCTTGGTTGTATTATTTGTATTGTATTGCAACTTGTAATGTCTTGTAATATAGATTGTATAATTAGATGACTTGCCGAAACCATGATATCAGTAAATGGGTGTAACTGGAGAATCATGAATGCAACTGGAGAATCATGTAAATAAAAGTATATCCATGGTTCGGTTCGGTCGATACAGGTTGAATATATTGAATATATGGATTCATGGATTCATATTGAATTGTAGTATTGTAGATTGTACTTGAATCATATTCAAGTCAGATTATTTATAATGAGACTCAGTCTGAATCAGAACAATTAGAAAAGAAATTGAAGTCCTGAATTAGGTTTTGATGTTATCGGTAACCGCTGCACATGGGCGGCAGGATTTGTGTCTTTTTCAAAGACGATTACCGTGTTGATAACACCATTTGTTAGATTGTCTACCTTAAATAGGCAAGCACCCACTTCTCCGGCTCCCTGAGGCTCAAGAGATTGGTCCCGCTTAAACCTATGTTTACTAGGGTCCTTAGGGTAATTTATAGAACTTGAGGGTTTTTTATGTAAAAATTTTTTTGTATAGTTTTCAAAATACACCTCAAGTATTTTATTATCGTCTTTAGAGTTTTCATAGATGTAGATTTTATATATGTGACATTTCTAGTAAGATAAACCTATTTTTCATAATACATGGTATTTAATTGTAAAGTGTTGACTTGTATGGAATTTCATGGTATTTTTATATAAAGTGATTCTTTTGACTTAGAAAAGTTGGAATATTGATATTATAACAAAAATAGATATTTTGATGATAGATATATATTATTTATATAAAATAATTTTAATTTATTATTTTTCTAGAAATCACATTTTTCTTAAGATATTTGTATTTTTTAAATTCTTCGAGACCGAATGCTCCTTGCGGAGGTCTGAATCTCACATTACTAAGCCTAGGGATGTGCGATAATCTGCACCATCCCAGTCGGGTTCCCCAAAATGGGTTGTAGCGGCGCTTTGCAAAGATTTGTAAAAATACGTAATCTTGTAGAAAACGGTTTTTATAAGTTAAAGGTAGTTTTGTGTAAAACGATATTTTCCAAATCTATATTACCCAAAAGGTATTGTGCTATATTTCATATGAGTGTTGTGAAGAGGTAGGTCATTACCTCATGATCTAACTAAAGGTATAGCAAGAATTGTGATGTTTTAAAGTCAAAACTATACTACATGGTATTTGACTGAAAAAAAGCGGTAAAAGTTACAAAACAAAATATTTTGCTATGAAATTTGTTCATGATGTTTTGTTAATAATTAATAATTAAGATGTGAGAGTTTGTGATGGTTGCGTTTAATGAAAATTGCACTTTTTAAAGAAAACCGAATCGGAAGTCGGATTAACTCCGCTTCCGTCGGGTTTTAGAAATACGAGTTTTTAGAATAGCAAAGTGAAGAGGGGGGAGGGACTTACTTGCTGTTAGGTTAGAGAAGAGGGAGAGGAGGAAGTAGGATTCGCCGGTGCGTCGTTTCGTCGTCGGAAACTCCTAGGGTCGTCGTCGGAATTTCGTCGGAGCTTCGCCCTTTGCTAACTCCAAATGTACACTAAAATTCTATAGAGTTTTCTTGAGAGTTTTGGACAGAGTTTGTGAGTGTGAGGTGTGTGTTTAGGGTTGATATTTATAGGGTAAAGCTAGGGTTAGGGTAGGTGAAAAGTTGTATTGAAATTTGTATTAAAAATGCATTAAAAAATGGTGTAATGGAGTTTTTAAGAGTTCTGGAACCGATCCAAGAAATTAAAGTATGCAGGAGTGATGGGAAGTTGAAGAGGAACAACTTTCATGTTGGACAACTCCGCATCGGAGCCGACTCAGCCGCCGCCGCCGGCCGAGTCGCCGTTGCCGACGGCCCGATCCTGCTGAGTCAGGCCGGGTCGGGGTCCCCTGAGTCCGTCGTCAGTTGGTCTATTCCCTGGGATAGTTTTTTTTACATG
The DNA here is from genome assembly GCA_030015575.1 of Agapanthus africanus. NCBI lineage: Eukaryota > Viridiplantae > Streptophyta > Magnoliopsida > Asparagales > Amaryllidaceae > Agapanthus > Agapanthus africanus. The sequence continues at coordinate 18,699,507 of JASDDO010000014.1, forward strand.
TGAAGTGGGGTTTTTATGAGTTATGCACGTCTAGACCTTTGGGATTCTAAAAATTTAAAAGAAAAAAATATTAAAAATAATGTGGGTGATGGGATTTGAACTCTGGTGCTTTGGTTCAGCAGTGCAAGGTCCTACAAATGAGTTACAAGATCTTTCTTGCTATTAAAAAGCAAAACAAATTTATAACTTGTGCTCAGGCAAAAATACCCCTTCCTGTATTTTTTGAAAAATTGTACAGAAAGTTGTACATAAAGTTTAGGCTTGTTACAGAAGCCTCACGTGTTTCCCACGTGAGTGCTTCAAACGAACAAGGAAAATAACCAAAATTTTCTCACGTGTTTACCACGTGATTTGTTTAAGAGGGAAAAAAAATAAAATAAAGAGTAAACTACAGTACTCCAACATCAATAAAGGAAAAGGGGACACCCATGTGCTTTGCACGAGAGCCAAGTGCTTAACACTTATATAAAAGAGGGGGGAATAAAACCCAAAGAGCAGTGCCCATATTTGGGGTGCTTCACGTATGTCACGTGAGCGCCATAAAACTCTAGTGTTTAACACTAATCCAGTGCCCACGTGAAACACACGTGAGTAATGTATTCCTCAGTGCTTAGCACTGTTGGAGACTCAATCTTAGCCCAAATTGGCTAAATTTTTCTGAGGTTAGACCTCTGTGATACTAAAACAACCGAGCCCCTGTGCTCATGTTTTTCCAAATTGACCTTAGTCTCAAAAATGGCTAGTGGTCTCCCATTGATGATATCCTAAATGATACCCATCTTATATCTCTTAAGATAATTTTAGTCTCAAATATGACTAACATTCTTTAGGTCTACAGCAGCACCATCTTTTCCCTCAAATATGGAATTTGGTTTAAGGATACATCTCTCCACACCTCTGATATATGTCGTTATAATTCTTCAACGTCTTCAGAGAGGTGGCGGTTCCCAATAACCAACAACTCGTTGGTGCACTTCCAAATTGATGTGCACACCTCAAATCAAACCACACCCCAAACTGGGTGCATCCTAAATCATCGTTGTTCAGCCCGTCACGTAACAAATACACGTGCGCGTAAAATGGTGATCAACGGACCGAGACGTCCTTAAACTAAAATTTCACCTCCAAAATGGTGATCAACGGACCGAGACGTCTTTAAACTAAAATCTCACCTCCAAAATGGTGATCAACGGACTGAGACATCCTTAAACTAAAATCTTACCTCCAAAATAATAATCAACGGATCGAGATGTTCTCAAACTAGAACTTCGCCTCCAAAATGGCGATAAAGGACCGAAACGTTCTTAAACTAAAACAACAGAGCCCAAATGCTCTTTTGTTGGATCTGAATAAAAAAAATAATCCTAAGACCTTTTTAAGTAGATCTTAGTCTCAAATTGGACTAAAATATCCTTAACAAAAAACCAGTCGATCTCCAAATGCTCGTATGTTTAAGTTGATCCCAATCTCAAACCAGATTAACGATCCTTAAATCAACCGAAGCCCAAAACTAAAATATACGGATTTGGACTAATCCGCGCCCTACGGGCAACGACATAAATTAGTCTCCGTATACAATCCACGGGCAACCCAAACAAACAATAACACACACGACACGAAGTGAACTTCCGGAGCAGGAGAAAGTGATTATCGCGATGCGGTAACTTAATTAACTGCAGGGGCTTGTGCCTGCAGGGAAGAGCGTCCCCACAATCAAAAACCCCTCGCAAACGAAGGGGAATCTGACGAAGTCATGCTACAACGGCCGCATCCGTTCAAACCTCCGATATACGGTACCATAAATCAACTTAGCATCTTCGGAAAGGTGGACAGATAAATCCAAATAGCATCTGCCCCTAAAATTCAGGCCGGATGTCCTAGCGTCCCGGTCGCGTCTTTCAGCGGTGAACAGATTCTGGCACGCCCGGTGGGACCTTTTCCTCTTTCTACTCCACACTTCGTGTGTCGTGTCTCGCGAACAAAATCGCGGTTTGATATGGTTGCCCTTGGACTCGAGGTATTAAGATTTGGTGTCTTGTTCCTGTGCAGAAGAAGAAGATAAAATCAATGGCTTCCACATGCACAAACTGCAACAGCAACTCCCACTCCGTCCCAACTGGAGGAGTGACATATGGGTCAAATACGGCCTCCATCTTTTCAATGCCGGTAGGGCAGGTGACTCAAGCCACCACTGGATTGTTCTTCGGGACCATGCTCCCGCCAGCAAGCTTCAGTGCCCTAATGCCACCGCGGGAAGCTCCCAAGAAGTCGGTCTTCGATCGACTTGCAACCACTACGGCCCCTTTCCACGGGTCATCCAAGTCTGCCAACTCAGTCTTCAATAGGCTGAGCCGAATCTCAAATGGGCCCATAAAGAGGCTCGTGATACCCGAAGGGGATATCCAAAAACGGATAGTCCTCCCTACTCCTCCGGCAGGTGAAGTCATCAAAAGTGCTTCCTCTACCAGAAAGTCGGTCTTCGAAAGATTGGTCATTCTCTCTCAAAGGACATCAGTCTTCGACAAGATGGCACCAGCAGCAGTCCCTAACCAAAGCAGTGGGCACGACGGAGCCGCTTCCACAACTGAGGTGGTCCCATCTACAAGGCATGCTCGACGTCGCTACTGGCGCCGAGTGAGAAGAGATGGGGGCAACTCCCCCTCCGGACTCGCCCCACCAGCTTCAATGGTGGAAGTTGATGTTGATGTTCCAACCGAGAACAGCTTTGAACCGCTTAGGAGGGTGCGAAAGAACTCCCCAACCGCGGTGTTGAAGAAATCTTCACTTCCTGCTGAAAACATGACGCAGGCAAAATCGGAGCAGTCCCTTCAACGGCTCTCCTTCCAAATTCACAGAGTCTGGCGGAAAGTCTAGGACTCTGTGATCAACAAAGACCACTCTCGTCAACCGGAGAAAATGAAGGTTCGACAAGAGGAAAATCATCTCTCCACCATACAGCGAGGGACTTCTTCCACACAAGCGCCTGTTACAACGACTCCTTCAACTGCGACCTCCTATAAAAAGATGAGGCCAGAGAAAATATCACCGCCTACGGAAAATTCCAAAGGCGCTGGACCCAAACGCCCCAAGTTTGGGGGCATAATCGTACACACGGTTTGCATGGCTTCCGAGAGAGAGGAAAGCCGTGCTTCCGTGGGTCATCAACCGCAAACTCGGTCGTTAAAAAAGGCCCAGGAGCAACAACAAAAGATCCAGGAGATGCTGACGAAAATGGCAGCACTCACCGGGCAGAAAGAAAGCCCAGAAGCGGCGTCTGAACAATGTCAGGAGCAGGAGACCGATACAGAGTTCCAGCCAGAACCTCCAGCTGAAGACCCGCCGATAATCATCGATGACGACAGAGGGGAAACATCAAATCCTCTTCCAGTTTTATCAACAACCAGGGAGGAAATGATCTCTAAAGCCGCCCTTGATGATTACATAGCTCAACAAATATGAGCTCATCAGGCAAGTGAAGCGGCTGGCCAAATCGTCAGAACTGGGCTACCGTATCCGGGCTGGTATGACCAAATCAAATACCCACCAAGATATACGATCCCCAAGTTCCACATGTATATAAAAGGACATGCAATCCTCATCAACACATCGCTCTGTTCAGAGCTCTATGCGGCAATACTGGAGGTGCCGACAAATTGCTGCTTCGCCAGTTCGTTGGCAGCCTGTCAGAAACGGCATTTGAATGGTATTCGGAGTTCCCAAATGACTCCGTCAAAACATTCACAGAAATGGAATTGTTGTTCACGCAGCGGTTCGCCAGCGCAAGCGAGCGCACCCCGATCACGGCATTAATCAATGCCAGGGTGAAGCTAGGAGAGACCTGGGTTCAATACGCAATCCGGTGGCGGAACTTATGGTCAAAATGCGAACAACGCATCGAAGAAGCTCCTTCCATGGGCATGTTCATAGGGACTCTGGATCCTCAGGCGACTGTGTCCCAGTTCATGACATTCTTTAAGACGATCACCTTCCAGGCTCTGATCGACAAGTTGGCCTAAATGGACTAGATGGGCCACAGACCTTCCTCTTCAAAAATGGACCCTCGGAATGCAAAGGGTAAAGGGAAAGAGGCCTTCGTTGCCAACACTCAACAACAACCGAGTGACCCGAAACTGGTTGCTCGCCAAAACAACGCGCGTCCGTGCCAATCCCTCGAAGAGAAGTTAGGACGTGCTTACTCGTTTCCACGTGATAAAACGAGAAGATTGTTCGAGCTGGCAGTGCGCAACAAACTCATCACTCTGCCGGACCCAAAATGTCCACTGCAGCCCGGTGACGTCAACAATCCCAATTACTGCTCCTATCACCGAATGGTGAGCCACCCCATTGAGGATTGCTATGTTTTCAAGAACTGGGTCGAGGACCAGTACCGCCAAGGGAAATTCACGCTGTCCGAGAACTGGAGGGTGAACCCGCCATAGGAGCATGCTCCCGAAAAGGTGGATACGCCGGGAGCATCATGCTCATTTGTGGAAGAAGCTCCATGGGAAATCGTCCTTTCAGCTAAACCCAAAAGGATACTGAAGGATCTTCAAGCATGTCCAGCAATCAGATGGAAAGGCCCGCTGAAGCCCGAGATTATTGAAGGGATGCTGAAACCGCGTTCCGCACCGAAAACTGTTGAAGATTGGTAAAACCCCCAGGTCAAGCCTTCAAAGTCTTCGAAGAAAAGAAAAAGACCAAAAAGCCCGTGCAACCTACCGAGTATGACGACAAGCACATAGAACTGCAAAAGTACATTGACGCACTGGAAGAATACAACCAGAAGGCGTGGACACCAGTCACTCTCGAAGAGTTTCTTAACCATATCCATGAAAATGAAGATAGTGACGATGATGAGGAACACGAGTCATCAGGAGGAACCCAAGACTATGTAGCAAGTAGCCACATGGTTTCTTATTCATCGTCAAATGGCGAAGAAGCTCCCTCGGCGTTAGAAAACAACGCAGAGGAACTGGGGGCAGGACCGGTGCCAAAATCCCTGGAACTATCAGATGACCCAATTGACAGGCTGCTAAACGAAGCCTTTTAAAAGAGAAAAGCTGACCGAGAACGTGAAACGGCCATATACGAAAAGGCCAAGCGTCGGCATCAGGATGAAGAAAACGCGACAAGGAGGAGTCTTAAAGTACTCCAACCAGACTGACCCACGCCTGTGGAAAACAAAAGCAGGACCAAGACAGAAAAGTGATTTACCAAAGCCCTGTCGATGGAAATGAAGCTGCCACCTCTCAAGGGAAATACTCCCGGGGCCACATGCCTCAATGGAGAGGTTTCACATCCGAACTACTGCCTATATCATCGGAGGGTCACCCACCCCACCGAAGAGTGCAATGCCTTTAAGAAGTGGTGGCAAGGATATGTTGCCCACCGACAACACTTCAAGCAGATGAAGCGCAAAGCTCGTCGGCAGCAAAGAAGTGCGACAGATGAGCGTGAAGGAACGGCTGGCAACTATCATATGGTTGATACCAGTTCGACAAAAGGAAAATCCCAAGTTCTTACATTCGGAAGCGATTCTGAGGAAGAAATAACCCTTGGCCGTCTCTTCAAAGAATCCACCTCCCGAAAAGAAGAAGAGGAGAAGAACTATGAGAATATTCAGCTGAGTAACCGCACGCTGCCTGAAATGAACCTCGGGCCTACAAACAATTGTTCGAGCTAAAGAGACAAGGGGAAGGAAAAAGTCCCTAAGGAAATTACCCTCGATGATAGAGTCGTCAAAGACTCGCAGCCAAGGACCTGCCTAAGAAAAACAAGGTGAATTACAATGTCCTGGCACATCTGAGAAAGATACCCTCATAATTGAGCATACTGGATGCTCTCCTCATGTCTAAAAAAGCAAAAGATTCTCTGATCAGGGCATTACAACAGCCCGATCAGTTCCAAGCTTTCCTTGCAGAAGAAAAGATGAAGGACGAGCTGGCAGAGGTTCATACAACTGACATTACATTCGGCGATGAAGATCTCCTCTTCGGAATGTGCGAACACAACCGTCTTCTATATGTCACCGGGTATTGCCACGACATCAAGATAGAGAAGATCCTGGTCGACAACGGGTCCTCCGTCAACTTTCTCAACATGAAGGTGCTGAAGGAGATTTGCATGAACGTTCAGCACCTGGATCGGGATAAAATTACCATCTCTGGGTTCGACTCTCAGTCATCGCGGACGCTTGGGTCCGTAATATTGACATTACGCTTTGGGCTTCTCGTCACTGACATCAAATTTCATGTCATCGACGCCAAGACTTGCTATAATGCTCTGCTCGGCCGGCCTTGGTTACACGAGTACAACGTCATCCCTTCTACACAATACCAGTGTATGAAGTATTTCAAAGATGATCTCGAATACACCATCACGAGGGAGCTAAATCCATCTCCGTAAACGACGTCCGAAAATATGAAGACGCAAAATACTTCCTACCAGACTTCGAAGATACAGAAAGATGTCATAAGCCAGAGGATAAATGGAAGTCCGTTGTCACCATCCCTGTTTCCTGATTTAAAATCAGAAAAGCTTATGGAAAAAGCTTCAGAAGAGGGTCACATGCTTACACGTGACCAGCAGTCACGTGTTGGCACGTGACATCTAAAAGCATCATCAAGGCAGATTCAGCTTCCTGACTACATCAAAGAAAAGGGCTTCAGAAAGGGTCACGTGCTCCCACGTGACCAGGGTCACGTGTTGGCACGTGACATTTTAAAGCGGATTCAAAGGCACATCGGTTCCCTGATCAAATCAAGGAAAAAGCTTCAAAAGAGGTCACGTGCTCCCACGTGACCAGGGGTCACGTGTTGTCACGTGACGCTCAAAACATCAGAATTGTTCTCCTGATAAATCAAGGAAAAAGAACCCAAACAAGGGTCACGTGCTCACACGTGACCAGGGGTCACGTGGTGGCACGTGACAGCTAAGCAGCAGAAAAAAGCAGAGCGCAAAGGAAAGGAGGGAGGCTCGTTCCAAGGGGGTCACGTGCCCACACGTGACCATGGGTCACGTGGTCACACGTGACCGGCTTTCAAAGCCCATTTTGTTAACAGAATTAAATTCTGAAGGAGATTCAAATCTTTCCAAAGGAAAGCGATTATCTGGAACCGATCGAATTAAAGATTCAGAGGTGATGAAATATCATCTATCTATGGGAAAATCTCGAATTGGAAAGATTTCCCCTCTAAATCTAACAGAAATAACAAAGGAGAATTCCTGGATTTGAATGGTGAATAAAATTCACCTAGCAATCCAAAGGTCCAAAACGAATGATGGATGCAAATCAAATCTCTCAATGAAGATTCGTCAAAAACTAATTGACTCGGCTGCTTCTCCTATAACTAGGAGCCAAGAGACATACAAAGAGAGACATACACACAGAGGGAAGAAAAAGAGAGAGAGCCCTGATACTTTGAGAAATTTGGATCTTCTGCAAAAGAAAACCCTAGGTAAGAAAGGGAAGGCTTTTTGAAAGAAAGAGAATTTAATTCTCAACAGAGTTTAACTCTGATATATAAAACAGAAGAACGTATTTCTTCTCTCTTTGATAGAGGATCTGCAAAGTGCACATCTCCCCTTAAAGTTGAGAATTTAATTCTCAATGGGTCGAGATCCTGCCATGCAGATCCAAAACATGGAGAGGGAACGGAAGTATGAGAATTTAATTCTCGCAGAACTATAGGAATTTAATTCCTTTAAAATAAAATTAGGGCTTGACCCTGTGTTATGGGAATTTAATTCCTTCAGAACAAAAAGAAACAGGGTTTAACCCTAATTAAGAACTTAGTTCTGTTGAACAGCGGGAATTTAATTCCCTTAATCATAATTTAACAGAGAATGGGAGTTCAGTTCCTTAAAAGCTTTTATTATGGTTTAACCCTATTCAGTTCTTCACATATATGAGGAATTTAATTCCTACAGAAAATTCAGAGTTCAACTCTATATAAGTCTTCAGAAGGAAGTAGGAATTTAATTCCTCTGAAATTTATAGCTCGAGGAATTTAATTCTTGAAAAAAGATTAACAGATCCTCTAAACAACATAGAGGCAGGGTCACGTGTCACCACGTGACCCCCCAAGAGATCTACAGAAAGCCCCTTTGAGGAAGCACCCCACGTGACCCACGTGACCCTCAGCAGAAGCGTTAACATATAAGCATTTGAATGCCCGTCACGTGATGACACGTGATACTCTGAAAAATGTGATAATCTCAGCAGAATCAATGAAGGGAGGGCGCTCTCACGTGTTTCCACGTGACCCCTCTTGCCTTAGTGTTTAACACTAAATCGAAACTCCCGAATCCAGTGTTAAAACAACTGTTGGGCCTTAGTGTTCAACACTAATCAAAAACTTTACTTGCAGTGTTCAACACTGACTACCTTAGTGTTTAACACTAATTTGAGGGCTCTGTTGCCAGTGCTTGATACCGATCTGTTTTAGTGTTTAACACTAATTTGAAAGCCTTGTCGCTGGTGTTTAACACCAATTATCTTTTAGTGTTAAACACTAACTTGTCAATCTCATTCCCAGTGTTCAACACTGATTGCTCTGTAGTGTTTAACACTAGGCTCTGGCCCAATTAGCCAAATGGATAGAGGCAAAGCCTCTCCTGATTGGACTTAGCCCAAGATGGCCATAAGTCCTCAATTCATAATTAACTAGGCTAATGGGCTCATAATATAATTAATGGGTCTTGATCCCCAATTGGGCCAAGGACTATTTAAGCCATTCCGGTTCTAGGGTACATCTCTTCACTCCTTTGATACTTGGCATTGTAATCCCTCAATGTCTTCAAAGAGGTGACGGGTCCCGACGACTACACATTGATATGGACTGTGGGGTCCTTAAACCCGTGTCTAATGCAAAATTCCTGGTTACGTGGAACGCGGATAACGTCACTCTTTGACCCCGCGGAAAACGCCCAGAGCGGAGCCTAGTCCTCGCCGAGCACGGCAGTGAACCCGTGTGAAGCATCTAGTGCAAAATTCCTGGTTACGTGGAACATGGATAACGTCACTCTTTGACCCCGCGGAAAACGCCCAGAGCGGAGCCTGGTCCTCGCCAAGCACGGCAGTGAACCCGTGTGAAGCATCCAGAGCACATACCGGATTGTGGGGTCCTTAAACCCATGGACTATGAGGTCCTTAACCTTGACCGAGATGTCTTAAAACTAACAACGGACTGTGGGGTCCTTAAACCCATGGACTATGAGGTCCTTAACCTTGTCCGAGATGTCTTAAAACTAACAATGGACTGTGGGGTCCTTAAACCCATGGACTATGAGGTCCTTAACCTTGACCGAGATGTCTTAAAACTAACAATGGACTGTGGGGTCCTTAAACCCATGGACTATGAGGTCCTTAACCTTGACCGAGATGTCTTAAAACTAACAATGGACTGTGGGATCCTTAAACCCATGGACTATGAGGTCCTTAACCTTGACCGAGATGTCTTAAAACTAACGATGGACCGCAATGTCCTTAAACTACCCATGGACCGCAATGTCCTTAAACTAGAACAATAGAGCCCCATATGCTCTTTTGTCGGATCTAAACGGTCCCGTTTAAGTTGATCTTAGCCTCAAAGATGGCTAACGTATCCTTAAACCTTCGAACAGACTGGACTATGAATCCCCTCAATTAACTCTGGCTCGAGGGTACATCTCTGAACTCCTCTGACATCCGTCGTTGTAATTCTTCAACGTCGTCAGAGAGGTGACGGGTCCTGACGGCCATACATACGACGGACCACTATGTCCCTAAACTGGAACAATAGAGCCCCCAAACGCTCTTTTGTCAGATCTAAACGATCCCGTTAAGTTGATCTTAGTCTCAAGTTAGACTAACGTATCCTTACCAGACGTTTGAGTTGATCTTAGCCTCAAATATGGCTAACGTATCCTCAAACCAAACCCCCAAACCCAAATCTAAGACAACACGGATTTGGACTAGTCCACGCCCTACGGGCGACGACATAACCCGGTCTCCGTAAACAATCCACGGGCAACAAAACAGAAAATAAACACACACGACATGAAGTGACCATCTGGAGAAGGAGAAAGTTGTTACCGCGATGCGGTAGCGTAATTAACTGCAGGGGCTTGCGCCTGCAGGGAAGAGCGTCCCCACAATCAAAACCCCCTCAAACGAGGGGGAATCTGACGAAGTCTGCTACATCGGCCGCATCCGTTTAAACCTTCGATATATGGTGCCATAAATCAACTTGGCATCTTCGGAGAGGTGAACGGATAGCATCAATTGGCATCTACCCCGAATCTCAGTGCCAAGACATCGCAGTCTTGTGCGCCGTCTTTCGGAGGGAAACAGATTCTGGCACGCCCGGTGGGACCTTTTCCTCTTTCCACTCCACACTTCGTGTGTCGTGATTCGCGAACCAATCGCGGTTCGCTAATGGTTGCCCTTGGGTTTCAAGATGCTAAGAATTGGCGTCTTGCTTATTGCAGAAAGCGAAGGATCGATGGCTTCTACTTCTGCGAAATCCTCCAACTGCTCAGACTGCAACTGCGACCAACGCTTTTCCTCACCAGGAGGTATAGCTTACGGACCCCAAGCTGCTTCGTTATTTACAATGCCGGTGGATCAGGTGACTCAGGCCACTACCGGATTGTTCTTTGGGACTATACTCCCGCCAACAAGCTTCATGGCGCCGGTGCTGACAAAGGAAGCTCTCAAGAAGTCGGTCTTTGATCGTCTTACCCTTGCCGCGGCTCCTTTCAACGAGTCGCCCAACGTCAACGCCTCGGTCTTCTCTAGATTGGGCCAGAAATCCTGCGAACTCATCACGGGGCCTACAATCTCAGAGGAGGCTGCTTCTAAGAAAGTGGCCGCTCCTGCCTCCGAAATCGCCAAGGCGGCTTCCCCGGCCAAAAAGTCGGTCCTTACAAGATTAACGGCTTCAGCTCCCGCTCCTGCTGCCCAAAGGACATCGGTCTTTGACAGGCTAGCACCAACAGTGACCCCCCATCCACACAGGGGACAAGACGAAACCATTCTTACCGCTGACCCTATGCCGTCCGCTCGACACGCTAGACGTCGTCATTGGCGCCGAGTAAGGAAGGCTGGGGGCAACTCCCCATCTGGATTGACTCCATCAGCCCCGGTGGCAGAAGTTAATGCTGATGTTCCAACTGGGAACAGCTTCGAAATGCTAAATAAGGTGCGAAGGAATTCTCCCACTGCGATGCTAAAGAGGTCTCCTCCCCCATTAAAAAAGGTTGTGGAAACAAAACTGGAACAGCCCCGATCTCCTCAACGGCTGTCTTCCAAAATCTATAAGGTTTGGCGGCAGGCCCAAGACTCGATCGTCGATCCAAACTTCTCCCGCCAACAGAAGAAGCTGAAAATCCAACCGGAGGCCGGCCACCAGGCTAAACCCCGAAAGGCTGTCTGGACGACCACCTCAACGGCCCCCTCAACCTCCATGGCTCATAAAAGGAGGAGGCCAGAAAAGATCCCCCAGCATGCAACGACGGCTAAAAGCACTGAGCCCGGACGCCCTAAGTCTGGGGGCATGGTGGTGCACACTGTTTACATGACTTCTGGAAAGGAGAAAAGCCGCACTTCTACGGGCCACCGACCGCTAACCCGATCCGTGACGAAAGCCCAGGAGCAGCAACAAAAGCTTCAGGAAATGATGAATGCTATGGCCGCACTTACCGGGCCAAAAGAAAGCCCAGAAACGTCCTCAGACGCACGCCAGGAGGAAGAAACCGACGCTGAATTCCTCCGCCGGATACTGGAGAAAAAGGACAAAGAGGCTGCTGAACAAGCGGCCAACATACAATGTATGGGCCTTCTCTTCCAAGATATGATAGGAATGATGATTCAGCAGGACCTACCCGCCGAGGATCCCCCAATCGTTCTTGAAGACGACCGAGGAGAAACGTCAAATCCACCACCAGCCCTCTCAACGGCCAAGGACGAGGCAATCTCTAAGGCTGACTTGGCTGACTACATAGCCCAGCAAATCCGGGTCCATCATGCGACTGAGGCAGCTGGTCAAGTCGTGAAAACGGGGCGGCCGTATCCAAGCTGGTACGACCAAATCAAATACCCGCAAGGCTATACGATACCAAAATTCCACGTGTATAAGGGGACCGGCAACCCCCATCAACATGTCGCCCAGTTCCGGGCCCTCTGTGGTAACACCGGCGGTGATGATAAACTGTTGCTCCGCCAGTTCGTGGGCAGCTTATCAGAAACAGCGTTCGAATGGTATTCGGAACTCCCGAACGATTCTATCAAAACGTTCGCTGAAATGGAGTTGTTATTCACCCAGCGATTCGCAAGTGCCAGCGAACGCACTCCAATAACTGCATTGATTAACGCCAGGGTAAAACCAGGCGAAACCTGGGTCCAGTATGCTATACGCTGGCGGAATTTGTGGTCGAGATGCGAGCAACGCATTGAGGAAGCACCCGCAGTGGGTATGTTCGTGGGAACCCTAGACCCCCACGCAACTATCTCCCAGTTTATGATGTTCTTTAAGCCAACCACATTCCAGGCTTTAATCGACAAGTTGGCTCAGATGGACCAGATGGGTCATAGACCACCTCCCCCGAAGTCGGAACCTCGGAATGACAAGGGTAAAGGAAGGGCAACCTTTGTCGCGAATGCCCAACAGCAACCTAACGCCCCGAAACCGGCAGATCAATTGGAAGAAAGACGCCGGTATTATAATGAGAAGATGAAGCGTCCCTACTCGTTCCCACGAGACAAGACGAAACGGTTATTCGAGCTGGCAATACGCAACAGGCTTATAAACCTACCAAATCCAAGGCGACCGCCGCAACCCACCGAGGTGAATAACCCTAACTATTGCCCTTACCATCAAACGGTAAGTCACCCGATTGAAGATTGCTTCGTCTTCAAAGGATGGATTGAAGATCAATACCTCCAGGGGAAGTTTGTACTGTCCGAAAAGTGGAAGGTGAACCCACCACAACCGCATACTCCAAAGAAAGCAGATGCACCGGGGGCAACCTGCTCCTTTGTTGAAGAAGCTCCATGGGAGGTCATGCTATCAACTAAAACCAAAAGAATGCTGAGAGACCTTCATGCGTGCCCTGCGATCGAATGGAAGGACCCTCTTGAACCTCAAATTATCGAAGGGATGATGAAGCCCTGCCCAACTACGAAGACTCGCGATAAGGGCCCAAATACTCACGCCCAACCGTCAAAATCTTCGAAGAAAAAGAAGAAATCCAAGAAGCCCGTGGAGCTTGGAGACGAGCATACGAACTTGCAGAAGCAAATCGACTCGCTGGAAGAGTACAGTCAAAAGGCGCGAACTCCTGTCACACTGCGAGAGTTCCTCAACCACATCTTTCAAGAGAGAGATGATGAAGAGAGTTCGTCGGATGAATCCAAAGAGTACGTGGCGAGTTGTAACGTAATCTCCCACTCGTTTACCGATGATGAGAAAACTCCTGGCACTAAGAAGCTGGAGGCAAAGCCTGAACCAGAGCGTGTGTGGCCAACAAATGAAATGATCAATGCCTTTCTAGACGATATTCGTCTAAAGAGTAAAGCGGATCAGGAGCGTGAGATGGCAACGTCAGAAGGAACCAAAGGTGGGCGACTGAACGAAAGAGTTGAACTACCCCTGCCAGAGCGAAAAGCATCCGAAGTAGACAAGAAGATATTCAAGACGAGAAAAAGGTTTGCCAAAGCCATGTCAATGGGAATGAAGCTACCACCCTCGGAAGGAAACACGCACGATGGGGTGGAGAGGCACCCTGATTATTGCGCATATCATCGGAAAATCTCACACCCCACGGAGGAGTGCGACGCCTTTAAGATATGGTGGCAAGGATATGTTGCTCGTCGGCAACATGTTAAGCGCATGAAACGCAAGATCCGTCGGGAGCAAAGAAGTACTGTCGATGGGCACAACAGAACTACTAGCAACTGTTATATGGCTCACACCGAGGGGTCACACGTTCTCACCTTTGGGAGCGACTCTGATGAAGAAATGGCTCTGGGCCCTCTCTTTAAAGAGTCCGTTTTGGGGAAAGAGGAGAAATCGGAGGCCTGCGAGAACATTCAGCTGCGTAATCGCACACTCCCAGAAAAGAATCTCGGGCCTGTAAGTAGAAAAGATAAGGGAAAGGAAAAGGTCACTGAAGATATCACTTTAGATGACCAAGTCATGAGAGAGCTGGCTGCCAAAGACCCTCCTAGGAAGGGTAAGGTGGACTATAACATCCTCGCGCACCTAAAGAAGCTACCTTCTCAGCTTAGCATTCTTGATGCCCTCCTATTATCAAAAGAAGCGCGAGACTCACTAATTAAGGTGTTACAAGAACCTGAGCAATTCCAAGCCTTCCTCGCCACTGAAAGGATGAAGGATGAACTGGAGGAAGTGCATACGGCCGACATCACTTTCGGTGACGAAGACCTCCTTCTCGGGACGTGCGACCACAACCGTCCCCTATATGTCTCTGGATACTGCCATGATATCAAGATAGGCAAGATCCTGGTGGATAATGGATCCTTCGTCAATCTCCTTAATGTTCGGGTGTTGAAGGAAATCTGCATGAGTGTGCAACACCTCGCTCGTGACAAAATTACTATCTCCGGTTTCGATTCACAATCGTCACGGACTCTCGGATCTGTGATACTAACATTACGCTTTGGACCTCTCGACACAGACATCAAATTCCATGTCATTGAGGCCAAGACCTGCTACAACGCCTTGCTCGGTCGTCCTTGGCTACACGAGTACAACATCATCCCTTCTACACAACATCAGTGTATGAAGTACTTTAAGGATGGTTTCGAGTATACCGTAACAGGAGAGTTAAACCCATTTTCCGTGAACGAAGTCCGCAAATACGAAGATGCGAAGTACTTTTTGCCAGATTTCGAGGATACAGAAAGGTGTCGCAACCCGGAGAACAAAACCGCCGCCACCATCCCTGTTTTCGGGAGCGATACCGAAGAAGAAGAAGAGATAGTTTACGCCGGTCCATCTCAACGCAACAACCCAGGGACGTCCGCCCCCATATTAGTCTTCGGAAGTGACTCGGAAGATGAGGTTAATGCCGTGTTCTCCAATCGGCTGTCAATACAAGCACCTCCTGGCGATGACCATAGTTTGCAAATCACCATGGTACCGCGAGAACACTACAAGGATCTCGACACACTTCAAGCTCACAATGTGCAGGACCTGCAAACATTCTACATCCCTCCCAGGCAAAGGGGTGAGAAGGTGATCCTATTCTACCGATCCTCAGAGTCGAAAATAGAGAAAGAGATCTGGCATGGCGCGGATGCTACACTCGACAGGCTCCAACCCATCCGTCTGCCCAGATACTATACAAATGGATTAAAGAAGCTATTGAAGCGCCAAGGAGTACCCTTAAAACAGACTGTTCGGCAGGCTCGGTTCTACAACAAGATTTGGGATGTCCCTGGGACTCAACGCAAATTGCCCAACGGGAAAATGGAAACACTTGGGCTTGGATACGCGAGAACCGGAAAACGGGGACGGGCCCACAGCAGCTACGCTATATATACCTTTGATAAAGAAGAGGACGCCCTGTTAGGAGACGCCAACCCTTCATCAAAACTAGACCCCGTGATTGAAGTGCCGAGTCCGTCGTTTGAAGAACGAATGGACAAGCCTATCAGGAAAGTGGGTCAGAAAGCTCGGGAAGACCACAACCGCGAAATGGCCATCTACGAGAAGGCCAGGACGCAACGTCTATTTCAACAGGCTGCAAAAGACAAAGATGCTCATCCTTTTCAACCCGTCGTACGAAAGGCCCGATGCGGAGACGGAAATAAGTCAAGAAGCGGAAAGAGGAGCCGACAACAACGACGCAGGATTAGAGGGTTACGGGATCGGGTATTGCGCGGCTCGGATTTGTCCCTCATGAAGAAGATGAGCCAGGCGTACTCCTTCCTCCGAGACAAGACGGAGAGGTTACTCAAGCTCGCTATAAAACATCAAATGATCGCGCTTCCAAGGTCTAGACATCCGGAGCAAGCTAACAAGGCTTCTCATCTGAGCTATTGCTCTTATCACCAAGCCATAGGACATCCTACCGAAGACTGCTTCACCTTTAAGAACTGGGTCGAGGACCAGTACCAACAGGGCAGATTCGCTTTATCCAACGGATGGAGGGTAACGCCGCCACAAAAGCATGAACCCAAGGCCGCAAGAGCAGAACCGGATCCACCTCAATCCTGGGAGCGGATTCGCACCTGTTATACGATTACGATATTAAAAGAAGAGCCGAGAACATAGATGACCTTCCCCGGTGCTTTGAAAACAGCGATGATGAGGTGATCTCAGAATTTCCGCCAGCTCCGAAAGAACTGGAAGATGGTATACATACTACTGCAGATAACCTCAAGAAGATTGAGTTGGGATCGGCAGATGACCCAGACCGACATTTGTCAGCGAGCTGCTCTCTGAAGAAAAGGCGGTTGCGTTAAAGAAAGTGCTTCTACGGCATAAAGACTGCTTCGCGTGGAACTACTCCGAGATGCCAGGATTAGATCCGGAGATTGCTGTGCATAAATTAGCAATATCCCCAGATATCAAGCCAGTCAAGCAGGCGCCAAGGAGGATGCGACTCGAGCTTGAGATGAGCATCAACGCCGAAGTCAAGAAACTGATCGATTCTGGATTTATCCAAGAAGTCCAATATCCCGACTGGATCGCCAATATCGTCCCGGTAATGAAGAAGAATGGGACGGTACGCATATGCGTGGATTTCAGGGATCTCAATAAAGCCTGTCCAAAAGACGATTTCCCAGTACCAGTAACCGAGCTAATGATAGATAACACGTCCACTCACGAGGTTTTCTCCTTTATGGACGGTTCGTCAGGATACAATCAGATAAAGATGCATCCCGAAGACCAGAAGCACACCGCTTTCCGGACCCCTTTGGGTATATTCTGCTACAGGGTTATGCCCTTTGGTCTGAAGAACGCTGGCGCTACCTATCAAAGGGCCATGACAAAGATCTTCGACGACCTCATACATGACATCGTCGAGCGCTATATCGATGACCTCGTAGTAAAGAGCATGTCATACGAAGATCATTTAAAGCATCTGGAGACTGTATTTCAACGCCTTCGGCAATATAATTTGAAAATGAATCCTCTCAAATGCGCGTTCGGAGTCTCCTCGGGCAAATTCCTGGGATTCATCGTTCGACACCGAGGTATTGAAATAGATCCTTCAAAGATTAAAGCGATCATGGAAATGCCTCCGCCAAGAACCCTCAAACAGTTGCGGTCTCTCCAAGGGAAGCTCGCATACATCCGGCGGTTTATCACCAATCTTTCAGGCAAATGCCGTCCTTACAGCCACCTGATGAAGAAGGGAACTCCATTCGTTTGGGATCACAAATGCCAAGGCGCACTAGACGAGATCAAGCAGTACCTGCAGAACCCTCCGGTGTTGGCTGCGCCGGTCAAGGGAAAACCCCTCATTCTTTATACGACCGCCCTCGAAGGTTCCTTGGGCGCATTATGGGCACAAGAGAACGATCAGGGGAAAGAGAGAGCACTCTACTACTTAAGCCGAGTTCTACTGGGGGCAGAAAGCAACTACTCTCCCATTGAAAAACATTGCTTGGCGTTAATCTTCGCGATAACAAAGCTCAGGCACTATGCGTTGGCGCATGAAGTCCGTCTCATTTCAAAGGTGGATCCCCTTAAATACTTGATGTCAAAAGCCATATTGACGGGACGACTCGCTAAATGGGCCCTGCTCTTGATGGAGTTCTCGATAACGTATCAACCTCTCAAGGCAGTGAAAGGCCAGGCCATTGCCGATTTCCTCGCTGAGCACCCGATACCGGCCGATTCTCCTCTGAACTGTGATTTGCCGGACGAGCATGCATTTGATGCGATTGGCGGCGGTAGCACCCGATGGGAGCTCTATTTCGATGGAGCGTCCTCCGTAAAGAAACAGAAACAAGGTATCCCCATGATCAAATCGGGGATAGGCCTCTTCTTTGCAACTCCACAAGGAGGGATAATGCGCTTCGCCTTCTTCTTAACAGAGCCGAGGACAAACAATGAAGCTGAATACGAAGCTCTGATAGCAGGCCTCGAAATCGCCATCGACCTGGGAATTGAAAACCTCCTTATATACGGGGATTCTCAACTGGTCGTTAGTCAAGTAAATGGTGACTACCAAACGTGCAAACCGGAGTTGGTGAAGTACGGCGAAAAGGTGCAACAACTATTAACCCAAATTCCCTCCTATACTTTGGAGAACATACCGCGCGCAGAAAACAGCAAAGCAGACGCGTTGGCCAAACTTGCTAAAGAGCTGGCGGACGAAAACCTCGATGATGTAAGAATCGTGGTACAAAGTCGTCGAGTGCTCGCCCCGGCAGAAATACCTCCGGAATTATATAAAGGAAAGGGAGCGACTGAGCAGACGACCCTACAAATAAAAGACCATGAGAAGGCCGAGGACTGGAGGGAAGTCTTCGTAGACTACTTTAAGTCCCACCGAATGCCCAAAGAAGCGTCCTCAAGACATCAGCTCATGAAACGAGCTCTGTCCTTCGCTTTCGTCAACGATACTCTGTACAAGAGATCGTTTGATTCTCTATGGCTGAGATGCTTGGGACCTGACGAAGCAGAAAGAGTCATTCAGGAAGTTCACGACGGACTTTGCGGTTCTCACCAAGAAGGCCCAAAGATGAAGTTAAAAATTAAACGGATGGGTTACTACTGACCCACGATGATCCAGGACTGCCTCGAGTATGCGAAGCAATGCCACTCATGCCAGATTCATGGAGACTTTATCCACCAACATCCGAATCCACTGCATCCAACGGTGGCTAGTTGGCCATTCGAAATATGGGGGACTGACATAGTCGGCCCCATCGAGCCAGCATCATCCCGGGGACATCGTTTTATCCTGGCGACAACTGATTACTTCTCTAAATGGGCAGAAGCAGTACCACTGAGATAAGTGAAGACGGAGAATATCCTCCATTTCTTCAAGACGCACGTCATCTATCGGTTTGGAACCCCACGGCGGATCATCTCCGATAATGGGCCAGCCTACAGAAGCCATAAGATTAGCCGCTTCGCGCAGCAGCACAATATAGACTGGAGATATTCTTCAGTTTACAACCCACGAGCTAACGGTCTGGCCGAGGCCTTCAATAAGACCTTGACGAAGATCATAAAAAAGACCGTTTCCCGGAATAAGAGAGACTGGCACGAAAGGCTGCAAGAAGCCCTTTGGGCTTATCGAACTACATTCAAGACGGCCACGAACACA
This sequence comes from Agapanthus africanus, assembly GCA_030015575.1. Classification (NCBI taxonomy): domain Eukaryota; kingdom Viridiplantae; phylum Streptophyta; class Magnoliopsida; order Asparagales; family Amaryllidaceae; genus Agapanthus; species Agapanthus africanus. The sequence goes on from JASDDO010000014.1 coordinate 18,718,800, forward strand.
ACGCCGTACGCGTTGGTATTTGGGACGGAAGCAGTGCTCCCCCTTGAGATAGAGTTACCCTCTCTACGAGTAGCAGTCCACCATAAGCTGACGGACGAATAAAATGCTCACCTTCGGCTTGAGGAGCTTGATGCCCTCGACGAAACCCGGCTCATAGCGCAACAACATCTAGAAGCCTACAAAGAAAAGATGACGCGCTCGTACGAAAGATTGACCAGGCCGAGCACGTTCCGCCAAGGCGAACTCGTACTAGTGGTCAAAAGACCCATGATCCCCAATCGTGCCAAGCGGGGAAAATTTGAGCCAAACTATGAAGGCCCGTACAACATAGACAAGGTCTACTAGGGTGGAGCCTATCTACTCGTGGACATGCACGGTGAAAGGCCTTTCAGGCCAATAAACGGCCGCTTCTTAAAGAAATACTATGCTTAATGAGCCACAGCCTGGGTCAATGATAGATGACGATGACTATGTCCGCTCGCTATCTTCCTAGGCTCAGACTTTACAAGAAGCAGCAGGCCTTCCCATATCGACGGACCGAAACGTCCTTAAACTAACAACGGACCGAAACGTCCTTAAACTAACGATGGACCGAAACGTCCTTAAACTAACAACGGACCGAAACGTCCTTAAAACTATCGACAGACCGAAACGTCCTTAAACTAACGGCGGACCGAAACGTCCCTAAAACTACTACCGCAGCATCGTTAGGCTGACGAGGTGAAAAAGAGAGAAAAAAAAAGTAAAAAAAAATATATATATGAAAAAGAATTAAAAAAAACGGTATGTCCATAAGCAAAATGGGCACGGATGAAAACCCGAAAGGGCTCCGTGAGTAAAAACAGCAGGACTATCGGCGAGTGTTTGTGAAAACCCGAAAGGGCGCAACCTCGTTAAAAGACACTTATAGGGTCCTCTCGACCTTGTAAGGAGAAACCGCCTGCTTGAGATCCTTACGACTCACAAAGGAGCAACACACTTAGGGATCCTCACGATTCCTAAGGAGAAAATGCACTTGCGAGATCCTTACGACTCGTAAGGAGAATTCTCTTGTGGGACCCTCACGGCTCATGAGATTTGAAAGTCTTAAGTTACAGAAACCTAAACCTGTTCTTAAGCAAATCCTCCACAACCTTCGATATTGCCCTACAAGGGACTCAATACTGACCCTTGTATACAATCCACGGGCGCAAATAAACATTTCCCCAGCAAAGTCCAACCCTTGTAGGTCCTCTCGACCCATAAGGAGAAAGCCCTCTTGTAGGATCCCTACGACTTACAGAGAAACACACACTTAGGAATCCTCACGATCCCTAAGGAGAAAATACACCTGCAAGATCCACACGACTTGTAGGGAGAAATACCTTTGTGAGACCCTTACGGCTCATGAAGTCAAAGCCTTGGTCGACAGGACCCTTAACCCTGTTTGCTGAGCCACCTTTGTTCAGCATCGACAGAGGCAAATGATGATTCGCTCCTGGCAATATCCCAGTTGTAGCGGTGCTGATGCCGAAACCGGTGTCTAAAATCCAAGCTTGCATCGAAAAGGCTAGCGAGCCACACATGCATACGAAATAGCCGAAATGATGGGGCAACTTGCAATAAAAAGCAGCAAGTAAAAATGTATGCATGAAAAATAGCCGAAATGATGGGGCAACTCGCAATAAAAAGCAGCGAGTAGAGAATAAATAAATAGCCGAAATGATTGGGCACCGCGAAAAATAGCCGAAATGATGGGGCAATCGCGACCTTCGCGATATAACAGCTGAAATGATAGAGCATCGCGGAAAAAGAAATAAAATAAAAGTAAAATCTTCGCCCTACGGGTGATGTTACATCTATCCCTGTATACAATCCAGGGGCGCAATCAAAGAAGGGATCATACTCCTTCCCAAGGTTTCATCATAAGAAGAAGCTAAATCTCGACGGGCCACAAGCGACCTAGAGATCATCCCAACATTCGTCTCGTAACGACGGACACAACTTCAAGCTAAGCGGAACATCGGCAACTCCTAGTTCCATGGCTCGGTGGTATACATATCGCCAACAGTCAAACTTCCATCCCGTGAAATGCGGATACAATCAGCAAAATTCCTGGTTACGTGGAACGCGGATAACGTCACTCTTTGACCCCGTGGAAAACGTCCAGAGCGGATCCTGGTCCTCGCAGAGTACGGCAGTGAACCCGTGTGAAGCATCCAGAGCGGAGCCTAGTCCTCGCCGAGCACGGCAGTGAACCCGTGTGAAGCATCTAGTGCAAAATTCCTGGTTACGTGGAATGCGGATAACGTCACTCTTTGACCCCGTGGAAAACGTCCAGAGCGGATTCTGGTCCTCGCAGAGCATGGCAGTGAACCCGTGTGAAGCATCCAGAGCGGAGCCTAGTCCTCGCCTAACGCGGCAGTGAACCCGTGTGAAGCATCTAGTGCAAAATTCCTGGTTACGTGGAACGCGGATAACGTCACTCTTTGACCCCGTGGAAAACGTCCAGAGCGGATCCTGGTCCTCGCAGAGCACGGCAGTGAACCCGTGTGAAGCATCCAGAGCGGAGCCTAGTCCTCGCCGAGCACGGCAGTGAACCCGTGTGAAGCATCTAGTGCAAAATTCCTGGTTACGTGGAACGCGGATAACGTCACTCTTTGACCCCGTGGAAAACGTCCAGAGCGGATCCTGGTCCTCGCAGAGCATGGCAGTGAACCCGTGTGAAGCATCCAGAGCGGAGCCTAGTCCTCGCCTAACGCGGCAGTGAACTCGTGTGAAGCATCTAGTGCAAAATTCCTGGTTACGTGGAACGCGGATAACGTCACTCTTTGACCCCGTGGAAAACGTCCAGAGCGGATCCTGGTCCTCGCAGAGCACGGCAGTGAACCCGTGTGAAGCATCCAGAGCGGAGCCTAGTCCTCGCCGAGCACGGCAGTGAACCCGTGTGAAGCATCTAGTGCAAAATTCCTGACTACGTGGAACGCGGATAACGTCACTCTTTGACCCCGCGGAAAACGCCCAGAGCGGAGCCTGGTCCTCGCCAAGCACGGCAGTGAACCCGTGTGAAGCATCCAGAGCAAATACTGGACTGTGGAGTCCTTAAAATCCATGGACTATGACGTCCTTAACCTCGACCGTGATGTCTTAAAACTAACGATCAACCACCCCGATTCCTTACAGATTTTGCCTTGGTTTAAGGGTACATCTCTTCACTCCTTTGATGCCTGGCGTTGTAATTCCTCAACGTCTTCAAAGAGGTGACGGGTCCCTGCAACCACACATCGGACTGTGGAGTCCCTAAATCCACGGACTATGAGGTCCTTAACCTTGACCGTGATGTCTTAAAACTAACATCGGACTATGGAGTCCCTAAATCCACGGACTATGAGGTCCTTAACCTTGACCGTGATGTCTTAAAACTAACATCGGACTGTGGAGTCCTTAAATCCACGGACTATGAGGTCCTTAACCTTGACCGCGACGTCTTTAAACTACAATACCTGGAGAAACCCCTGACTCCGTAAAACACGGACAAGGGTGACCACATCCAGCACTTACGAGTCCTCACGACCTGTAAGGAAGAAAAAAAAACTCTCTTGTGAGATCGTTACGACTCTCAAGGGAAAACCCGCTTAAGAATCCTCACGATTCTTAAGGAGAACTTACACCTATGGGATCCTCTCGACCTGTAGGGAGAAAAACTCTTTATGAGACCCTCGTGGCTCGTAAAATGCAGAAGTCTTAGGAAGCAGATCTTAACCCTGAATCCTAAGCCATCACTGTCCTGTAAGGAGATCAAGATAGAATATCCGCAGAATGCATTCAATAAAAAGGGGACACATCATTGAGAAGAAAAATGTATCTTTTATTCATAAAACAAAATGGATACAAAGTACAATTCATGATGGAAACAAAAAAAAAGAGAAAGATACTCTCATCCATGAGTATGTACAAAAAGGAAAAAAGATACAAGTCCTCAAGCCGGCGGGCGATGCAATAATTTTATCAGCTCGTCATTCTGTTGCTGAGCCACGGCTTCATGACGCAAGATCTCCAAAAGACGAGCCTCCGCCTGAGCTTGCTGAGCCTGATACGAAGCGAGCCGAGCTTCGAGCTCTTTCTCGGTGGCCTTATGAGCCTCGACCCTCTCACGAGTGAACGTGGCAGCTTTGTCGAGAGCCACCACCTCTTTGATGGACTCCTGAAGCACCCGCCAGAGTTCATACGCTTTGTTGGCCCTGGCTGTGAGATTGGCTTGAAGCTCGCCCAACGCCTTGGAGGCTAGCTCCCTCTCCGAGAATTTGCGGCCAAGCCTCTTCTCACATGACGTCATGTTTGCCGCGCACCGTGCTATCAGCCCCCGTAACTCCGCCTTTGCAGCCACGGCCTCCGAAGAAAGGCGAGAACACTCGAGAGCGTACAAACAAGCCTCCACCTTCCTACAGAACTCCACCCAGACCCGCACCACCTCCTCGCTGTGATAGGTGGCGAGAAAAGGAAGGGAGCCGTTAGCTTCAGCGGCAAACGCTTCGGCTGTGGTCGCACTACCAGCGCGAAGCTCCTCGACGAAAGAAGATAGGGAAACAAGGCTCAATTGGGCCAAGCGTTCTGAAGCCCGCAAAGCGTAGGGGCCGGGCGGCATCACAATGCGTGATTCCAAAGCCATGGAGACTGGCAGGGCTGTTCAAATTTGGCAAATGTTAGTAAAACTCTTAAACGCAGAATGAACGGGACTATAATAAAATGTCACTCACCGACAGTCATGCAAGTAGGAGCTGAAGGTTCCCCTGGCCCTTCAACGACCTCGACCTCATCGTCGGCTTCCAAAACTATAAAAGACATCAACGTCATTTCGCAAAATAGTAACAATGCTATGGTAAAGGAAGGGCGAATAACACTGACATTGCCCAGAGGAAAGGACAATACGTTGAGGGGAGATCGCCTGCGGAGCTGCCATCTCCAATAAACGCTGAAATGACTGTCGAGGCGACAGATCCGCAATCGTGGCCGCCAAACCGTGCAATTCTGGGAAAGACAAAAGATTTCAGACTATGAAGGGGTTGCTAAATTAAAACCCAGAGGGATACCTTCAACACTCCTCCCATTCTGAGCCGGAGGGATGGCAGCTTCAACGGTCTCCGCCGTGACCTCAGGCTCCAACAAAGGGAGAGTAGTCCCGACTACCTCGCTTCCAGCCTTTGGGCCGCCCTCACTAAGAGTCATTGGGGTGGCGGCCTCCAGGGGAACCTCCCCCAAAGGGGCAAGCACCCCCTGATCAAGAACCGCCGCTGGAAGTTCTACCATGAGAGGAGCAGCCTCATCAGCCCCCTCCACATCCAGCAAGGCTTCATTAAGAATTTCGGCGGGCGTTAGCTTTAATGGGCCAGTAGGGAGCTCCCCCAACGTCGAAGGTTCTGCACGATTCAAATAAGAATAATGATACATATGCACGGGCATAAATAATCGGAAAGATTACAAAAGAAGCACAACATACCTATACGCAAAGAAACCCTCAATATGGCTCCTTCAAGCCGCTTCTCCTTCTCAAGGAGGTAAGCTCGCCGAGGTTCAAGGGTAGACTCATGACCACCGGTCCATAAAGAAAGTGCATCAGCTGCGTCTTCTGAAGCGGCCTGCTTCAAAGCCCTTTCCCCCCATTCCTCCAAAGGGCCGATAAATCGCCGCCGAATCAACGAAGGGTCTTCGTAAAAAATTACAGCTGGATAAGACTTCTTCGGGACCTTGGCGTTATGGGACGCGTCGTTTGAACGCCGTATGGCCTCAGCCAACTGTGCAGCCTCCTCATCAGCCGAACTCGGGAAGAGAAGTCCAGCGTTTGACTCTTGCAAGGCCAATGGTTCGTCTTCAAGGATAGGCTCAGACTCCACCACAGAATCAAGCGGGATGGTAGCCGCTTTCCTCCGCCGTTTAGACCCAGAGCCGGTCGCTGAGGATGACCGCTTCCTCCCTCGCGAAGCCTTAGGGCGGCGCTGGCCCACATCGCCATTGTCGACGCCACGGGGGGCGGTGCCGCCACCGGCAGAGATGCTACTACTGGGGCCCGTTTACCCCGCGATCGGGAACCCAAGGGCATACCAGCTGTTGGAGTAAGGTCTACCCCTGACTCCCCCGGAATGAGGGCGGTGCCAATCTCCCTCAAAGGGAAGCGGACTGGAACCCTCGGTCGCAGCTTAGCTCCCGAAACCTGAGGAGGGGCGTCGTGACCAAGATGAACCCTTCTTTCTTTAGCAATAATTGGGGTGATCCGATGAAGATACCAGCCCGTAAACGCACCTACGCATCGGGGCATGTACTCGGCTTCAGAGACCATGAAATGAGAGCCGGTGTTCAGCCTCATGAAATGATGAGCGGCATCGCGAACAGCATCGAGCGAAGGGATCGGGGCGACTATAAAAGCCTCAAAAGGAACACCCTGGTCGTATCCAAGCTGCCGGGCAAATCGATGTGGATTGTACCGCATAAAAAGAGCTGCACTGTCCTGGCGAAACACCAAGTAGCCCGGTCTAATTGTATACAAATGCGTGGCCTCCCGGGGCTTCAGAGAAGGCGTGTTATCTTTCGACTGGTCCCAGAGTTGTTGAACGGGACCCGAAGGAGTAGACAAAACCCGATCATTAAAAACCAACCCGCCAGCGGTGGCATGAGGAGAAATCAACACCCGAATAGCCCCAAATTGAGTCGGGTCGGCAGCAGAAGCACCCACTAGTCGCATAAGTCGCGGGAAAGGATAGGCGTCGTAAAAGGCGGGCCTCTGAAGCATAGCAAAAGACCCCAGCACATGCATTTCGACCCACGACGTGAAATAATGAAGCGAAAAGTTCACTACGTCCACGCCAGGCGTAGAGGTATTAGCTGCGGTGCCCAATCCATTATAGAGGTGCGCCAAGGCCGGGATGCCGATGGCCAACCGCATCCCCTCAGCAATACGATGAGCCGGGTAGATGACCGAGGCTCTCATGAAGCGGCGATGCATGGGGATAACGAACCAACTAAGCCAGACACTAACAAACCCCACAAAGAACGTCTCCTCGTACATGCCCGGGACAGCAATGGATTCAAAAGATATCGGCGATATAATAGGGATGTAATACTGAGGTAAATCTGACTCGTTGGTCGGCAACCTCTTCGGACCGAACCCAAAGGGGTCCCCAATGTTGGCAAACTTCGGGGCTGTCTTCGATAAGGCGTCCTCACGAAGGAAACGAGCAATGAAGCTCTTGAAAGTAACACCCTGCTCCTCGGACTCGGTGAATAATCGGTCGAAGATGCCTAGCGCCTTGATTAAACTGGGGCGCTTGTGGCGAACAGCATTCTCAGCAGACAGGCCGTCAACCGGGGCGGGCTCGGGTTCAAAAACGTACTCGTCAGGAGGCAACAACTCCTCGTACAAACTACCCCTGATTGTCAACCCTGAAATATCATAGAATTCTGCTAGGGAGATCGAGACCTCGCGATCTCCAAGGACAAAAGTATTGGTAGGAAGATTCCATTGGTTTAAAAACGCCTTAACCCACCAGACATGCGGGGACTTATAATGGAATAGTGACGCGTATACGGCCTGATAAAGCCCGACTTTCTGCAACCGCGCACGATGGGCAGAAAGGATATAGCGAGCCCAGAGAAGGTAGCCCGTAGGATGCCGGGGAGTGAGCCCTATCTTATAAATTTGCCCCCACGGGTGGGCCTCACCCTGGCAGATACGCCGCCCTAAGATGTCTATGGCCGGGATCGGATGGTTCGGAATACCGGTCGTCGAAGGCTCGAGCCTCCCCGTTGGAGTCCAGTTGGGCATTTCCACAGCAAAAACTGTCCTTGGAGGATCCATCGGTAAAAATGGGAAAGTGGGCTCCGTTGGCACCGCGCAAAGAAAACTCCGGCGACCCTGAATAATCTGACTGTACCAAGATCCCCATTGAAGAAGGTTGGTGCAGTTCGGGTCATGGGCCTGAATCATCGCCATCGCTTCCTCATCAGATGGTGACTGAGGAAAAGCAGCCTCCGAGCGAGAAAAGGGAAAGCGTGGAACAGAAGCCATCGCATCTGAAATCCAATAAAGGAAGACCATTAAAAGAAAAGTCAGCAATACATATTCATGCATGAACACGAAGACTAGTTAAAGAAAGCAACAGCAGAGTTTCTGGGACCATTGGCCACAAAACATATGGGCCCCACAGAATCCGGATGACGGCTCATTAATAATGAGGCCAAATAGTTACAATAAAACAAAGGGAATATCCTCATTTAATAAAGAATGATGACCATGCACATTCCCCCCAACAGGAGCTGTCTCGGGCTCTACAATGGATCCAGCAAAATCAAAGGAATTAAATTCCCACAGAAGACATCATTACAAAACTCCCATTGCATTAATTGCAGAAGAACAACCTAGGGCCAAGAGACCTCAGGAAGCCTCCGCGTGAAGAAATCAAGTCCTTCATTGGAATTAAATTCCTTATTAAGAAAAGGGAATTAAATTCCCAGAAACATTCTTGGATGGAATTAAATTCCATGGAGTTGAAACGCCATCATCATCTCCCCAAAGATCATCTAAACCCTAAGAGATCTACTGTTGGAGGTTAAGTGGTCTCATATTTTGGTTAAAGAACTTGAAGAAAAAATGGGTTCTTTGTGAAACCCTTGGTATGGATTTAAAATCCAGAGAGTTTTGTCAAAATGAAGGTGCTTCGATCATCAATACCTGAGGAAGAAGGGTCACTTGAACAGAGTTGAACTCTGAAAATTGTTTCAACACAGAGAACTAAGCTCTGGAAGCGAGAATTAAATTCTCAAGGAAAAAGTTCTCAGAAGAAGAAGATGAGCAAAGTGAAGGCTCCTATGAAGATGAGCAAAATTCCTGGTTACGTGGAACGTGGATAACGTCACTCTTTGACCCCGCGGAAAACGCCCAGAGCGGAGCCTGGTCCTCGCCAAGCACGGCAGTGAACCCGTGTGAAGCATCCAGAGCACATACCGGAATGTGGGGTCCTTAAACCCATGGACTATGAGGTCCTTAACCTTGACCGAGATGTCTTAAAACTAACAACGGACTGTGGGGTCCTTAAACCCATGGACTATGAGGTCCTTAACCTTGACCGAGATGTCTTAAAACTAACAATGGACTGTGGGGTCCTTAAACCCATGGACTATGAGGTCCTTAACCTTGACCGAGATGTCTTAAAACTAACAATGGACTGTGGGGTCCTTAAACCCATGGACTATGAGGTCCTTAACCTTGACCGAGATGTCTTAAAACTAACAATGGACTGTGGGATCCTTAAACCCATGGACTATGAGGTCCTTAACCTTGACCGAGATGTCTTAAAACTAACGATGGACCGCAATGTCCTTAAATTACCCATGGACCGCAATGTCCTTAAACTACCCATGGACCGCAATGCCTTTAAACTACCCATGGACCGCAATGTCCTTAAACTAGAACAATAGAGCCCCATATGCTCTTTTGTCGGATCTAAACGGTCCCGTTTAAGTTGATCTTAGCCTCAAAGATGGCTAACGTATCCTTAAACCTTCGAACAGACTGGACTATGAATCCCCCCAATTAACTCTGGCTCGAGGGTACATCTCTGAACTCCTCTGACATCCGTCGTTGTAATTCTTCAACGTCGTCAGAGAGGTGAAGGGTCCTGATGGCCATACATACGACGGACCACTATGTCCCTAAACTGGAACAATAGAGCCCCCAAACGCTCTTTTGTCGGATCTAAACGATCCCGTTAAGTTGATCTTAGTCTCAAGTTAGACTAACGTATCCTTAACAGACGTTTGAGTTGATCTTAGCCTCAAATATGGATAACGTATCCTCAAACCAAACCCCCAAACCCAAATCTAAGACAACACGGATTTGGACTAGTCCACGCCCTACGGGCGACGACATAACTCGGTCTCCGTAAACAATCCATGGGCAACAAAACAGAAAATAAACACACACGACACGAAGTGACCATCTGGAGAAGGAGAAAGTTGTTACCGCGATGCGGTAGCGTAATTAACTGCAGGGGCTTGCGCCTGCAGGGAAGAGCGTCCCCACAATCAAAAACCCCTCAAACGAGGGGGAATCTGACGAAGTCTGCTACATCGGCCGCATCCGTTTAAACCTTCGATATATGGTGCCATAAATCAACTTAGCATCTTCGGAGAGGTGAACGGATAGCACCAATTGGCATCTTCCCCGAATCTCGGTGCCAAGACATCGCAGTCTTGTGCGCCGTCTTTCGGAGGGGAACAATCCCGATCTTTGGGAGTGACACCCAGGAAGACGAGGAAATAGTCTACTCGGGGCAACCCCAATGCAAAAGGCCTGGACCATCTACTCCTATTTTGTTCTTTGGCAGTGACTCTGAGGACGAGGCCAACGCCGTTCTCCACTCGCCTATTAGCTTAAACCGTTACTGGAGCTGATAAGAGTTTACAAATCACCATGGCTCCGCAGCGGCATCACAGGGAACTTGATGCGCTCAATACATATGGCGTACAAGACCTGCGGACTTTCTACGTCCCTCTTAGGTGAAGAGGTGAAAAGATGATACTCTTCTACCAATCTACGGAAATCAGGGTAGAAAAAGAAGTCTGACATGGCACCGATTTTGTGCTTGATAAGCTTCAACCAATTCTTCTGCCCAGATATTACACAGAGGGATTGAAAAGGTTATTAAGATGCCAAGACGTACCCTTCAAACAAACCACTCGACAATCCCAGTTCTACAACAAGATTTGGGACGTCCCCGGGACTCGGCGAAAGATGCCCAACGGGAGAATGGAGATGACTGGGCTCGGATATGTTCAGACAAATAAACGGGAGCAATTGCACAACTGCCGCATCATAAATGGCTTCGGTAAAGAAGGGAATGTTTTTCCAAATGGTTATAACATTAAACCAGAGCGAGATCCCGCTGTACGAATGTCAAGTCCATCGTTCAAGGAGCAGGTTGCCAAGCTAATAAGAGAAGCCGGTCAAAAGGTTCGGGATGACCACAACCGCGAAATGGCTATTTACGAAAAGGCTAGGACTTAGCGTCTCATTCAACAGTCTACAGAAAAGAAAAATCACGATACCCTTCACCCTCAGCCCGCTGCATGTTCTCGGGACAAGGAAAATGCCCGACACAGAGGCAAAAACTGTTAGTTATATGTATGCCCTAGAGGCCATTATTGTACATAATTGTATATTATAGTAGATGCTTAAACATATATAGAGAGGACTTTCTTGCTCGACATGATAGTATGCTATCTGGTTGCTCTTTATTTTCACATGTAGACTAGTATTGTGATGCTGTCTTTTCTCTCACATGTTGATAAAGCCCTTAGGATGTGTACTTGACTACTAGGACTATGATGCATATCATACTAGCGGGGTCAGGGTAGGCCACAAGTTCCTCCATTAATTGTTCCTAGTCGTGAGAGTATCGAGATAGGGCATCGATATTCTAGAGTAGACTAGTGTGTATGTTTCTTGGCCCTGTATAGGGCGATGGATGATCCTACATCCATTGGTGTTTGACTTCAAAGATTGTACACAGGTGCTCATCGGAGAATGGGTACACCGAACATGACTCGCCGAGAACTCCTAGATAGTATTATACCTATCGTCAGATAGTAGTTCTCTGATGACACTGGTACAGGTTAGTCTGTAGACCTGAGATCGTCATAGAGTCTTGTGTGATTCCCACTGTGCTTTGATTTCCACCCTCCCACGTTCAAGAGAGCGTGAAAACAGGTGGTTTTTGGGTACAACCCCGAGTCACATAGAGGCAATGAGCGATAGAAGGGGTTTCGTCTCTCTCGGTATTTGGGGCTGATGTTGCACTGTGCTTGATTGGCCATAGCAGGAAGTCCCTGGCCAGGGCTAATACTGAGATTTACTGGTAAGTGTTATCAGTAGTTTCTCGACCCGTTATGAGCCTCACAGGGGCATGACATATCAAGTTATCGGGGTCTGACGTTTACCACCCCCAGACTAGATATGTGACATATCAGACGAAGAGACCGGACTGTACGGTAGTGTTACTTATTGAATTCATGGGAGTATGAACAAGCTTGCTTGTTGATCTTCTGGTCGCTCAATACCCGGATAGCCGTTACGTCCAACTAGTACCGCTGATGGTTTGTGGGTAACTGATATGATCATTACCTACTGCCGGCGTATTGATGAGTCTTTAGAATCCTACACAGAGGTTTTCTGGCTCAAGCGAAATGAAGTAGGGCACATATGTGATATGTGCGGGTCCGAGATTAATACGTGTATGTGATACCATATTCTAATCTCACGATATATGATATTAGTCGGTTATATGTGATATAGCCGGATTATTAAATCAAGTGTTGATTTAATAATTTAATATATAATTATATATTTGATATATTAATATATATTAACTAATATTAGCTGACTTAAGAATTTCTTTTCTACATATACATTTAATATATATGTGATATATGTTAATGTATTTATTTATTGTATCATGCTTGATGATACATTGGACATGGTTGTATGAGACTCATATCATACTTAAGATAATTTAGGTATTTAATTATTAAGGGAAAAACAAAATTAGGTGGAAAAAGCCATGGTTTAAGATGCTTTTAGAAGCTTGTGGAAATATTGACTTAGTCCACTAATTTTGTTTTACTCTAGATATTTATTAACCCAACCATTATCTTTAGCCATGGTTAAGTCTCTACAAATATCATATATGATATTTTCTCACCCATGGTTTCCATATTCACCACTTCTTCTTCTTCATTTCATTTGAGCTCTCTAGGTTTTCATGAGTGAGAAAAAGAAAAAGAGAAAATTAATTCTAAAGTGAGCAAAATTCCTACTCCACCAATCTATACCAAACTAGCCATTTAGTATAGGTTGTTTAATTAACTAATTCTCAATTAGTGAAGAGGTAGCTTGAGTTAGCGATTCTTCGACGTGGATCATCTTCGGTCTCGAAAATCCTTGGGCATGCTCGTTCCTTTCACCTAGTGGAGCCTAAGGAGAGTCCGGAAGACCACAACTTGGAGCTAACGGACTACTACACGGAGTTTTAGAAGTGAAGGACCGGTATACAAAGGTTGTATTCCTTGTTCACTTAGAGTAAAGTTGTTTACTTGCTTAATTAAACCCTAATTCTCTAGTTAGATCCTTGGTCGGGCTCACTCGGCACCCTAAAATTTTAAAATAGCATACTTGATGCTTGCCGAAGCCGTCGGGGGTGCTAAATGAACCCAGCAGTGGTATCAGGGCCATGTTAGAGCATTAGGAGTTGTCTAGGTGAAGTTAAAGTGTTCGATCGACTATTCAAAAACCCGAAAAACACACTCTCTGGAATTTTTCAAAAGTTAGAATTTTTCTAATTAAAAATATTCAGAAAATTGTGCAGGGTTTTTTGTGAACCCACAAGAAAAACGACGGCCCAACTCGACCAAACGACCGCAGAAGCGCGACTAAAGCATGCCTTTGGCTGCGGTTCCGCGGCGCCGTTGGTGAGGCAGGGAGCGTGCTTTCTTGTGTAGGTCCGTAGGTGCTTGTGGCACTGTCTGGGTATTTTTAACTGTGACTCAAGTGTTGAGGTCTCTAGGAAGTTTGGGTGTTTGATAAATCGATCGAAATGTTTAACATCGTCTAGATATCCGTGATTTGTGATACAATATTTGGAATCCACAATAATTAGTTTTGTGAAAACTAATTAGTATTTTGTAAATCTAGCAATTTAGTCTCTTTTGATCGATTGCCGCGGGATTTTGATTCGGATCAAAACTCCGTCGCAATCTCGTATTGTACGCGAACGCTCGCCGAATAATACTACTGGATAGCCACGCCCCATAGCCCCGACCAAGTGACTGGAGGAGAACCCCGTAACCAAAAGCATCCGTTCGGATGCTCGCGGCCTCGGTGTTCCACCTAAGTGCACTTCGTCGACGGCATTGGCGGTGCGGCCGTCTACTAATATTTCCGACGAGCATTCGATCATTCATTGGGAATCTTGTTGAATTGCCTGACTGGATATCGAAAAGTGTTTTCAATTTGAGACTAAAATACCAGGTTTATAACGTTAGGTATGAAATTCGGAATATGTGATATTCCGGATTTATGATGTCTAAGGAATTTATACGGTTGGGCATGAAATCCGAAGTATGTGATATTTCGGATTTATGATGTCTAAGGATGTTGCGGATTCCATTTATTGTAGTTTTCACTTTCTTTTCTGCGACCGTAAGTGTATATGGTGTATCGCCGGTTTCGTTGTTATACATCAACGACAATTGGAATGCGCATTTTTACTTACGTTGATGACATGTGATGTTGTGTGTTGCTGTGATATGTTATCTTGGATCGTCATGATTGAATAGCCGGGTTTTTTTTGCGAGAGATGAGAGTTTTTCATTTTCATTCATGTAAAAACTTGTATGTAGTATTCTTTTATTGGGACAATTCCGGGTTGAGGATGATGTCACCATTGATGTATATTATTTACTTTTCTGTATTAGGATAGACCCAAGGCGGGGAGCACAAGTAACCGGGTTCTAGAGTCCAGTGGGAGACCATCTCGAGAAGTCGAGACCGGGTCTCCTAACTCTAGAATTGGCAAGATTGCTTGCCGCTCTCGTAGGGGTCTAGGGTTGTGGGTTTGGCTATTCATCATTGTAACGTTTTAGAAATCGTTTATGCGAATTTTCCGTTAATAGGTAAAATAAACTGTGTTTTTTGTAAAACCTAGAAGTGATCATTTTTCGGTATAGACTTAACTGCACCTAGTTTAACTAGGAAATTTCTAGTTGCGGTATTTAGTTGGTCACTTGAAAATTTTAGTTCACTTAAATATTTTACTTAATTAAAATATTATTATAAGCTTTTAATTATGCACTTAATGTTGGACTTTGACGTTCTCCTGGACACGGACTGGTTAGCTACGTACTATGCGTCTGTGGACTGCCGCAAGAAGACAGTCAGGTTTTGTTTTCCCGGTGAGTCAGTTCTTGTTGTGCAAGGGGACCGTGGTGCCGCCCCTCACAGCTTGATTTCAGCATTTTTCGCTAGTTGGCTTTTGAGGAGAGGATGTCGAGGATTCTTGGCTTTCATTCGTGATACCGGAGCCACAGTAGATTCGTTGGACCGGGTTCTTATTGTGCGATAGTTTCACGACGTTGTCCCAGTTGAGCCGGCGGAACTTAGGAAGCTTTAGGATCAATTGCAAGAGTTGCTTGATAGGGGACTTATACGTCCAAGTGTTTCGCCTTTGGGAGCTCCTGTGTTGTTCGTCAAGAAGTAGGACGGCATTTTGAGATTGTGCATTGATTTCGTCAATTGAACCGAGTTACGGTGCGGAATAGGTATCCTTTACCTCGCATTGACGATTTGTTTGATCAGCTCTGATCGGTCGAAAATATTGCATTTTTAACACATCAATTTCCCTACTATTTCTAATCATCTAAAGATGTTTGGTATAAATATAACACATATTAGCAATTCGTCTGCAAAATATTAAATAACATATGTTATACATTATATTATTCCGAGAAGGTCATTTCTCTAAATAAATACGCTAAGCGTAATATAAGCAATATAACAATGACAAGAATAGACGAGTGGAAATAAAATCCAACCATTTTATATATTTACAGTCTCAACTTTACAGAATTTAACTGATACAAGAAGTCTGAACATAAAAATGTTTAAACATGTAACTTACTAAAAAGAAAAGCTGGAAAGAAAACTGATAATCTGCTTCAGGTGCGAACTGGTTGTAATTCTCTGCAATCGCTTCCACCTCCACTGATCCTAAGTCACCTGACGAACATTCCAATAAACAAAAGGTGGGTGGAATGCCCGTCAGCGAACTTGCGATCGGTAAGTCCCAATAGAGATGAGTAATATATAGATTGAGTGCAAGATGACATATAATATAGTATAAATAGAAATTGTAATATGTGAACAAGTATGGTAATGTATATGGAAACTATATCAGTATGGAAATGTAACATGAGCATAGAACACAAGTATAGCATGGCCGTGGAGTGTAGGTATAGTGAATATGAAGTGAATGTAAGTGTCCTAAAATGTATCAAAAAGGGTAAAATTAACTAACGTGAGCTCAAGTGTGAATGTCAACCAATCTCAAGAGTATTCTCGAACCCAAGGCTATCGTCCAGGGGTAAGGAATCACGTACCCAAAATAGCGGGACTTCAATTGTTATTGAAGTATTCCAAACCCAACAGGCTATCATCCAGGGGCTTGGAAACACGGGCCCTCATTCATGAATTTGTGATGTACCGTTTCAGCCCGGTACCACAGCAACGTTATTTGTACCGTTTCAGCCCGGTACCACAGCAACGTTATTTGTTATAGTGGGACTCGTGAGATTTCGTTGGATTCATACTTAAACTACCCCAACACCCCGCGTATCTAAAATTATAGTTACAGTTACAAGTCTTGCTCGAATCCATGAATACATCAAGTTGCAAGCTTAGTTCATTTCAAGGTCAGGTGTTTATGTTAAGAATCGTGTATCATGTCAAGTGTCAAAGAATCCTGGACTAATGCATCACATGCAACATTAAAGCTTCACATGTTTAACTTCTCCTACCTCAAAATTATATTAGATACACTTTATAAGAAAACTGCTATGCAGTATGCACTCAGAGTTTTACTAAATTTCAAATATATAGGGTGTCCATATTATGTTATCAAAATTGCCTTTGCTGAGTTATGTAGAGGTGACAGTATCAACTCATATGGGAGCTATGTCTAGATAGGGCATGAAAAGTGGAAAGAACACAATTTAAAAGGCTAAATTGGTTGCTTGAAAGTACCATAATGGTAATTAACAGAAGCTTCATAACAGCATCCTCATAAAGATCATCCCAAATGGAAGCACCATGATCTAGTGTACTGGAGTGATATTTAGATAATACAAAATGTTAAATATTATGCATAATGGTACCCATATCTGAAATGGATGATAGAAGATAACATGTGGACATAATTCCAATAGACAAATATCACTTATCAGATATCAATGACAATTATTGGTTACAACGCTAGGAATTGGATTACAATAGGTTAGTGTTTGTTTACATCCCTGCTAGAATTACAACAAAGAGGGATAAAATTGACATCCATTCATGGAGAAGCCTTCCAGGCCAAATAAACTGATTTAGCTTAAAAAATTGGCATGAACCTTTTGGGATAGACAAGCCAATCAGATATGTGCATATTTATTAGTTATACAATTAATGTTATTAATCAACATTATCTCATCATGGACTTCATACAACAAAAATGCAATTTGGCATTGAAATGATAGGATTTGAAGGAAATATATGGAATGAAATCCCTTCTATAGGAAACGTCCTAATAGAGGAGAAAATTAATGCAATATGATCCAAACCCATTTCCATTATGTTTAAACCCAACCGATTTATTGATTTGATTTAGCCAAATTTTTCCAGCTTCCAACTGTACACTAATCTAGTCTTCATGTTTTTTTTTATGTCTGGAAAAATCAATAATTCTTATACAATAATACTTTATGAGAATGTTTCAGTAACTGGTATTGTCCCACATGAGATGCAGTTTCACATATAAATGAACTGTAAGGATACAGCAGAATAATATATTTATACTGATTATATACCTACACAAACTCATACAAAGCATTGAAGATTAATTCACGAGAGAAAGTACATGTCTATGACTCATATATATATATATATATATATATATATATATATATATATATATATATAAAGATTAAAAGCTAGTATACTAGATTCAACAATCCAACGTTTGCACTTTTATTTTCTCTTGGATAGTAGCATTCTAGAACCAGAACAAAAATGAACCAAGTTCCTAAAGCACTACTAAGATGTCAACAATAAACAAGCAAACACAAAGTAGCAGGGAAAGAAAAAGGCTAGGATGTGGAGGGAGAGGGGACTTACGCGTGATTAGAATGGATGAGAGAAAACTTTTTCGGGCATTTCATCGAACACCTTGGAGCTTAAATTGAAACGTCGATGGATGAGGGTCTGCAGGCGTCGTCGGTGGCCTTAGCGGCTGTGGACGACGGCTAGGATCTCCGACAGTGGATTAAAGGAGGCACGACGACGATGGAGCACAGGCTTGGATGGCTCGAGCTCGGTCGCTCGAGCTTCGGAAGGGGTGGCGAGAGGTTCGGGGATGGAGGCCAATGAGGGGAGGTGAGAGAGATGATGAGGTCAGTTATGTTTTGTGCAAGGAATTGAAGTGGGGGTGTTAATGGGGTTTTAATTTGGGAAGAAAAAGGGTCGGTTTTAATGAAGGAAGAACAAGGGGGTGTTTTAATAGGTGGTGGGGTTTGGAAGTTAAAGAGACATGGTGTATGGGATTTGGTTGCAATTACACAGTGAAAGAAAAGGGTTTTTTTTTCATGCTTGGGTCTGGGTTCTGTTTGTAGGGAATGGATGGCTAAATTAAATGGGTATGGGCTTTGGTTATTTAATAAAAGAAAATGGTTTTACTAAGAATGTTCATTTGGTACCAAATATAAAGAGGAGAAGAAATAGCTAAGTGATTAAATACTCTAAACGGTCTTTTAGGCTCAAGGAAAATAATAGAAAAAAAAATGGAGGGATAAAAATAGTAATATAAAAATAGCATATAGTAGAAAACAAAATTTATGGAAAATATCAATAACAAATAAATACAGTATTATATATATATATAAGGCAATACGAAGATATAGAAATTTTTGGGTCGTTACATTCTACCCTCCTTAAAAATAATTTCGTCCTCGAAATTACCTAAGAAAGATGATGCAACCGAATGAGTAAACAAAATGGTTAAAAGATCGAGATGGCGATGAAAGGTTTATACATTTGATTCCGTTGTATTGAGACGAGGGAAAACAAAAAGGGATTCAAGGGAATCTAAATCAAGAATACAGTCGTTGCCGTCTATAATTCTTAAAAGAATTTCGTCCACGCAATTCTCTCGAGAAATACGTTGCAACACCTCAAGGATTATAACAGTTGTATAGGTTAGGGTAAGAACTACTATTTGTACACCTACGTTGTGTGGAAAATTCAAGTAAAAGAAGAAACAAAAGAATGCAAGGATTTAAAATGGCTGAAAATGATGGAAAGAAATTACCAGGGACAACCTAATTCATGACTTCGGCCTCGACAGCCGACATATTGAAAGCCTAGAGTCTCGGCATATTCCTTTGTGCCCGATGGTATACTTGTTGCTGAGGGGGTAAGGGTTGCCCATGCTGAGTTGGTGCAGGAAGATCTAAACGAGGAGCGGGAGCTTGAATAGTCGGCTTAGGTGCGTAGGCTGTGCCAGATCTGTACTGTGGGCAATCACTTAAAATGTGCATAGGCGATCCACAAATCATACAAAGACCGTTAGCTACTCTGCAATCTTTTGCCAGGTGCCCCGCCCTCTTGCAGTAATTGCAGATTTTTGATCCATGGTTGTAACGACCCTCTTGATCTCTTAGGTGGCGCTATAGATTCTGGCATCGAGGAGGCTTCTCCAGTAATATGGCTAACTGGGCGTTTTTCTCCGGCCGACTGTGGTCTTCCCTTCTTCTTGATGACAGCTTCATAACGACGGGCTGCCTTCAAAGCTGCTTCATGAGTCGGAAAATCTCCCGTTGCTAGAGCAGCCTGGATGTCGAGGTCTAAACCCTGCTGAAAACGTCTGGCGCGGATCTCGGCAGTAGGAATCAGATGAGCAGCGAACCTGCTGAGAATAGTGAAATCGGCGTCGTATTCATCTACTGACTTGTCCCACATGGATCCTTGTTGTAGGTGGATAAATCGTTGCTCCATCTCAAAACGGGCAGTCTCAGGAAAGTACTTGGCGTCAAAAAGATCACGAAAAGTCTTCCACTTGATTGGCTGTGCAAGTCGGCTCTCTTCGGCCTTCCACCAGACTCTGGCATTGTCAGTGAGCTGAAGTTTTGCTACTCGAACCCAAGCTTCTTCTGGAACTTGGGCTGCAGCCAGGTCATCTTCGATACTTTGAGCCCATTCTTCAGCTTCCAGTGGGCTCCCCTTTCCTGAGAACTGTTTGGGATGTAAAGCTCTGAATTGCTTCACCCCAGGTGCTTCAGCCGCAGGACGGTTCAAGAGCCGCTGCTGACCCTCCAATAGGCTCTTGATAGCCTCGAGAAACACCGTCTGTTTAGTGAGGAGATTTGCAGCAATAGATGGTGGTGGTGTCTCGCCGTTGTTGTTGATCGGTTCAAGGGAAGCCATCACCTTGGATAGAAAAGATGGATTAGGATAGATTCAAAGGAATTGAAAGGTAAGGAATGTAAAAGTAGTCGGATTTTATCTTTCTTGTATCATATTGCTTACGACTTCACGCAGAACGGGACCTGCATGGGGCCCCCAACAAAACCTGTCATGCCCCGCTTCCCAGTAGATGGAAACGGTGACGTTGCAAGCCCGCGACGTATTTATTCCGAGAAGGTCATTTCTCTAAATAAATACGCTAAGCGTAATATAAGCAATATAACAATGACAAGAATAGACGAGTGGAAATAAAATCCAACCATTTTATATATTTACAGTCTCAACTTTACAGAATTTAACTGATACAAGAAGTCTGAACATAAAAATGTTTAAACATGTAACTTACTAAAAAGAAAAGCTGGAAAGAAAACTGATAATCTGCTTCAGGTGCGAACTGGTTGTAATTCTCTGCAATCGCTTCCACCTCCTCTGATCCTAAGTCACCTGACGAACATTCCAATAGACAAAAGGTGGGTGGAATGCCTGTCAGCGAACTTGCGCTCGGTAAGTCCCAATAGAGAAGAGTAATATATAGATTGAGTGCAAGATGACATATAATATAGTATAAATAGAAATTGTAATATGTGAACAAGTATGGTAATGTATATGGAAACTATATCAGTATGGAAATGTAACATGAGCATAGAACACAAGTATAGCATGGCCGTGGAGTATAGGTATAGTGAATGTAAGTGTCCTAAAATGTATCAAAAAGAGCAAAATTAACTAACGTGAGCTCAAGTGTGAATGTCAACCAATCTCAAGAGTATTCTCGAACCCAAGGCTATCGTCCAGGGGTAAGGAATCACGTGCCCAAAATAGCGGGACTTCAATTGTTATTGAAGTATTCCAAACCCAACAGGCTATCATCCAGGGGCTTGGAAACACGGGCCCTCATTCATGAATTTGTGATGTACCGTTTCAGCCCGGTACCACAGCAATGTTATTTGTACCGTTTCAGCCCGGTACCACAGCAACGTTATTTGTTATAGTGGAACTCGTGAGATTTCGTTGGATTCATACTTAAACTACCCCAACACCCCGCGTATCTAAAATTATAGTTACAGTTACAAGTCTTGCTCGAATCCATGAATACATCAAGTTGCAAGCTTAGTTCATGTCAAGGTCAGGTGTTTATGTTAAGAATCATGTATCATGTCAAGTGTCAAAGAATCCTGGACTAATGCATCACATGCAACAGTAAAGCTTCACATGTTTAACTTCTCCTACCTCAAAATTATATTAGATACACTTTATAAGAAAACTGCTATGCAGTATGCACTCAGAGTTTTACTAAATTTCAAATATATAGGGTGTCCATATTATGTTATCAAAATTGCCTTTGCTGAGTTATGTAGAGGTGACAGTATCAAATCATATGGGAGCTATGTCTAAATAGGGCATGAAAAGTGGAAAGAACACAATTTAAAAGGCTAAATTGGTTGCTTGAAAGTACCATAATGGTAATTAACAGAAGCTTCATAACAGCATCCTCATAAAGATCATCCCAAATGGAAGCACCATGATCTAGTGTACTGGAGTGATATTTAGATAATACAGAATGTTAAATATTATGCATAATGGTACCCATATCTGAAATGGATGATAGAAGATAACCTATGGACATAATTCCAATAGACAAATATCACTTATCAGATATCAATGACAATTATTGGTTACAACGCTAGGAATTGGATTACAATAGGTTAGTGTTTGTTTACATCCCTGCTAGAATTACAACAAAGAGGGATAAAATTGTCATCCATTCATGGAGAAGCCTTCCAGGCCAAATAAACTGATTTAGCTTAAAAAATTGGCATGAACCTTTTGGGATAGACAAGCCAATCAGATATGTGCATATTTATTAGTTATACAATTAATGTTATTAATCAACATTATCTCATCATGGACTTCATACAACAAAAATGCAATTTGGCATTGAAATGATAGGATTTGAAGGAAATATATGGAATGAAATCCCTTCTATAGGAAACGTCCTAATAGAGGAGAAAATTAATGCAATATGATCCAAACCCATTTCCATTATGTTTAAACCCAACCGATTTATTGATTTGATTTAACCAAATTTTTCCAGCTTCCAACTGTACACTAATCTAGTCTTCATGTTTTTTTTATGTCTGGAAAAATCAATAATTCTTATACAATAATACTTTATGAGAATGTTTCAGTAACTGGTATTGTCCCACATGAGATGTAGTTTCACATATAAATTAACTGTAAGGATACAGCAGAATACTATATTTATACTGATTATATGCCTACACAAACTCATACAAAGCATTGAAGATTAATTCACGAGAGAAAGTACATGTCTATGACTCATATATATATATATATATATATATATATATATATATATATAAAGATTAAAAGCTAGTATTCTAGATTCAACAATCCAACGTTTGCACTTTTATTTTCTCTTGGATATTAGCATTCTAGAACTAGAACAAAAATGAACCAAGTTCCTAAAGCACTACTAAGATGTCAACAATAAACAAGCAAACACAAAGTAGCAGGGAAAGAAAAAGGCTAGGATGTGGAGGGAGAGGGGACTTACGCGTGATTAGAATGGATGAAAACGAGAGAAAACTTTTTCGGGCATTTCATCGAACACCTTGGAGCTTAAATTGAAACGTCGATGGATGAGGGTCTGCAGGCGTCGTCGGTGGCCTTAGCGTCTGTGGACGACGGCTAGGATCTCCGATAGTGGATTAAAGGAGGCACGACGACGATGGAGCACAGGCTTGGATGGCTCGAGCTCGGTCGCTCGAGCTTCGGAGGGGGTGGCGAGAGGTTCGGGGATGGAGGCCAATGAGGGGAGGTGAGAGAGATGATGAGGTCAGTTATGTTTTGTGCAAGGAATTGAAGTGGGGGTGTTAATGGGGTTTTAATTTGGGAAGAAGAAGGGTCGGTTTTAATGAAGGAAGAACAAGGGGGTGTTTTAATAGGTGGTGGGGTTTGGAAGTTAAAGAGACATGGTGTATGGGATTTGGTTGCAATTACACAGTGAAAGAAAAGGGTTTTTTTTCATGCTTGGGTCTGGGTTCTGTTTGTGGGGAATGGATGGCTAAATTAAATGGGTATGGGCTTTGGTTATTTAATAAAAGAAAATGGTTTTACTAAGAATGTTCATTTGGTACCAAATATAAAGAGGAGAAGAAATAGCTAAGTGATTAAATACTCTAAACGGTCTTTTAGGCTCAAGGAAAATAATTGGAAAAAAAAATGGAGGGATAAAAATAGTAATATAAAAATAGCATATAGTAGAAAACAAAATTTATGGAAAATATCAATAACAAATAAATACAGTATTTTATATATATATATATATATATATATATATATATATATATATATAAGGCAATACGAAGATATAGAAATTTTTGGGTCTTTACAATGATGCTTGAGTAAATCTCCGCTTGTTACGGAATGAAGAGATTTGGTAGATCTAGTGATGATAAAATTCTAATACTAATCATAAATCTCCGCTTTCTCGAAGTGTTCCTTCTGGCTTGATTGTGTTGACTTCCTAGGTCATGTGGTTACGGGAGACGGTATTCGTATGGACCCGAGGAAGATCGAGGCTATACAGCTTTGGCCCAAACCTGTATCTGTGACAGAGGTCCGTAGCTTTTGGGCTTAGCCGGTATTTACTGCCGTTTCGTGCAGGATTTCTTAAGTATCGCTGCACCGCTGACCGGACTGACCAGGAAGGGGGTTCCTTTTCTTTGGACTGAGGCATGCGAGCTGTGTTTTCAGCAGTTGAAGACTCGGTTGACGACTGCACCAGTTCTATCTTTGCCTTCTGGATCGGACGACTTTGTCGTTTACTGTGATGTTTCGCGAGTGGGGCTCGATTGTGTATTGATGCAGCATGATAGAGTTATCGCTTATACTTCCCGATAGTTGAAGAAGCACGAGCAGATTTATCCCACTCATGATCTTGAGATGGCCGCGGTGGTCTTGCGCTGAAGATTTAGAGACACTACTAGTACGGAGAGTCATATCAGATTTTCACAGACCACCAGAGCTTTAAGTACATCTTCCTGTAGCGGGATCTGATTTTGAGACAGCGCCGTTGGATGGAGCTTGTGAAGGATTATAATTGTCAGATCCTTTATCACTCGGGCAAGGCGAATGTGGTAGCTGATAGTTTGAGTCGTAGGCCCGGGGATAGCTTGTCCCAGTTGAGCGCAGTTCAGAGACAGTCTTCTGCAGATTTGCAGTTCTTGTGCGACAGCTGAGTACAGTTAAGTTCACATCCACTGGGGGACAGCTTGCTCACGTCCGCGCCCGTCTACTTCTACTTAATCGTTTTCGTGAGGCACAGCCCGCCGATGCCCATTTGTCTGAGATTCTTGAGCATGTTCGGCAGGGTAGAGATTCGGAATTTTTGATTGATGACCTGGGTGTGCTACATTACGGGACTCGCTTGTGTGTACCTGATACCGATAGGTAGAGACGCGAGATCCTAGAGCAGGCACATCAGTCAGCTTTTTGTGTTCACCCAAGTTCCACCAAGATGTAACGTGACTTGAGAGATAGTTACGGGTGGGCAGGGGTGAAGAGTGATGTATCGGACTTCGTTTCGAGGTGCCTGACTTGTTAGTGAGCTAAGGCTGAGCATTTGAGACTGGTAGGAGAGTTGCAACCTTTAACCTTTCCGGAGTGGGAATGGGAGCAAATCTCCATGGATTTCGTTGTGGATCTACCCAGGTCTAGTCAAGGGTATGACTCCATTTGGGTGATTTTGTTGTCCGGTAAACGAAAGCGGCTCACTTCCTTCCAGTAAAGACCCCTTTCGGTTATGCTCAGTATGCTCAGTTTGCTCATTTATACGTCGATAAGTTTGTGCGTTTGCACGGAGTTCCTTCATGCATTGTATCCAATAGAGACACCCAGTTCACTAGCCGTCTTTGGCAGAAGCTTCAGAAAGCCTTGGGTACCTGGTTGAGCTTTAGCACCGTTTCCCATCCATAGACCGATGGTCAGTCAGAGCAGACTATACCGACTCTAAAGGATATGCTTCGTGCATGCGTGCTTAATTGTGTTCGTAGTTGGGATCGTCACTTGCCATTGATGGAGTTCTCCTACAATGTCAGTTATCAGGAGACGATTCAGATGGCAACTTTTTAGGCTTGTATGGTAGATTGTGTCGATCGCCAGTCTGTTAGATCGACTCAGTGAGAGCAAGATTTTCGGACCCCAGCTAGTCAAGAGACTACGGAGATGATCCAGTTGATTCAGAACAGGATGAGAGCAGCCCAGTGCAGATAGAAGTCTTATACCGACCGTCGTCGTTGCAGACTTGAGTTCGCAGTGCGGGATCATGTATTCCTACGAATTTCTCCAATGAAGGGGAAAATTAGTCCCAAAATTGTAGGTCCTTTTGAGATCCTTAAGCGAGTCGATACCGTTGCCTATCGTTTGGCACTTCCGCCCAGATTTCTAGATGTTCACCCCGTATTCATTGTGTCGATACTTTGCAATTACCTTCATGGCCCTTCTCACATGATTCTGCACCAGACCATTCAAAAGAATGCGATCTTTTGTTCACCAAGCAACCGATAATTTTATTGGATCGGTAGGTGGAGAAACTTCGGTCAAAGGTCTTACCATCTGTGAAGGTTCTTTGGCGTAGCCCGTCTGTAATACCCGGTTCTTTTATATACACCTATATCCGTATATCTCTTTAACATATAAAATTTATTTATAATTATTTATTTGTTTTCAAAATCCCATTAAACCCAGACCTTACCTTTCATTCCCTCCGGCCTAAGCCGTTTTCCTTTTATTGAAATTAAACCCAAAACAAACCTTGTGTATATTTTTCGTCTAAAGTCAGCCCCTGAACCCAAACCCTAGTTCCAAATATTTATCCTAAACCAAAATCCCAAGCCCATTCCTTTTAATAACTTAATTTCTTTTATTAACACCAAACCCAAATCCCTCCTTTTTATCCTTTCCATTATTTCCTCAGCCCACGAAAACTTTTAAAGGAATTTAAATGAAAAGCCCGGCCCTTTATTTTCCCTCATTTCTAATAAAATCCCTCTGGCCCAAATCCCCGGCCCCATTCTTTTCCCTCATTTATTATTTGATTTTCCTCTAAATTCCCCGGCCCAATCTCTAGCCCAGCTCACGCGTGGCCCACTCCCGCGCTTCCTACCCGACCCGCCACCTACAGTGCCATCTCCCCCAACGGCTACTTCCTCCTCCCCCGCTCGCGATCCGCGATCTCCGCCGCTTCCGTCGCCAACGCTCGCGCGCCGTTACCCCACGTCGCGCACTCCCCTCTCTAACCCCTCGCCGCCTCCTTTCTCTCTCACTCTCAAGATCCAAAACTCTCAAGCTTTCCTCCTCGTTCACCCAAGAATTCACCTGCATCCCCTATCACCGAGCACCCAACGCCGCTCGCCCTGACGGCGACGACTACGACCTATTACCCTCCTCCCTCGTTCACTACCTCACACCAACAGAACTCCCTCGCTACCTCACCCCTCAATCGAGCTCGATCCCCTACACGCCTCCGCCACCGAGCCGAGCCCGCTTCCCTCGACGACGGCGATGACCCCACCACCTCGTACTCCCCTCGACCTCCTCCACGTCGCCAACAACCCTCTCGACCAAGCATCTCCTTTCCCCTTCAGTTCCCTCACCCGACCCCCTCTCTCTCTATCCCTCTCTACACTCTCTTCCCTTGCTCTCTCTCTGTTTTCTCACTCTCACCCTCTCTCTCTCTATATCACTCCCTCTCTCTCTTTCTCAATCTCTCCCTCTGTTCTCTCTCATCTCACTCTCTCACTCTCTGTCTTTATCTCCCTCTACTCTCTCTCTTTCCCTCTGTTCTCTCTCTCTCACTCTCTGAAATCTTTATCTCTATATATCTCTAACTCTCTCTCTCTCTCTAAATTCCCTCTCTCTCCCTCTGCAATCCCTCTCCATCGGCCTCGACAGCACCAGCGATCTCCAGCCCCGACACCCCTCACTGCAAACCGGAGCCCATCGTCGACGCTGAGCCATTACACAGAGCTCAATCCGAGGCCAAGACCAAATTCTTGCCGTTGTTGCCGCGTGTGTCGTGCCGTGCATACCTTGCCATCAATTCATCGCTTCCAGGCAAGTATTCTTACTTGCTTCATGCTAATCTTATTATGTTACAAATCCAAATCGTATAAATTGCAATGTTACTATTCGTGATAACGTACACTATTTACCTGTTCGATGTAAGGCCCCAATGAAAATACTTGTTTAATTTGACAGAACTCAATTGTATAATCTGGCCCGTATGGCTGTGAATCTAGTGTGTGAATTTCGTTGGAAAATATGACCGTTAATGACTAAAACGACTACCCCCAAGTTTACCTGTAAAACTGGAAATTTCTTGTACCTGAAAACCGTTAAAATCACCATAAATTATATACATACTGGAATGATGAGTTCGAAGGCTTAAATCAAAGCCGACTCGACGAAATATAACCCTATGCAAGTTTCTAATTGGTTATGTACTTAAATTGTAACAATATTTGGATCGGAGTATGACTCTGGACTGCAGTCCAGAGCGTTTCTAGTTGTTGTTTACTGTCCCGTAATGGGTACCACACTGTTTCCTTAACTCGTAGGTTGCGGAACTCCACTGTTTATTAAAGGTGAATCTGTTAGCTAGACAACACAAGTGGTTTCATTCTGTTTCGTTATCGTTTGTTATTTAATCTGTAATTTAATAGATGGGGACGTATAACAGTCCCAACAGAATCAGAATTGACATACTAGTATTGAACAGTGTATATCTCCTGATGTACAGATGCGATTGAGAATCCGTCTATTGCGTTGAAAACCTCACTGAAAACTCTAGATTTCATTCAACTGTAGCGTCGCTAAAATCTGATCCCAACTGGGATTAAAATGCGTTACGAAATGGACTTCCGATTCTGAAACCGGATTTCCAGCCGTGAACGCTTAAAATGAAATAGCCATAACTAATGATCCTGAAACCCGATTGCCGTGAAACCAAATTCGCTGGTTAGATAATCAATCATACTATTTATTCCCCGTTTATCATTTCGTTAAACTGTACAAGTTTGTTTTATGATAAATATTGCAAGTGGTAGATTACTGATTCATGACATCCTAATCATGCTTTCCACACTGTTTACGCATCATATCATACTTATGTCACTGCATTGATAATTTAGTGATAATGTGCATTACCCAGTGTTAGGTATTAGTGATGATTGTGGCAAGTACGTTAGTGTTCGTGTATAAGTGAATAAGTGAAAGTGACACGTACTTGTGCACAATCAGTGAACCTTATTATTCTATTGCATTGTCGACGTCTGTGGGACGCGTGTACGTGTGACTATAAGTGGTATGGGACACTTATGGAAGCTCTTGCATGGGTGTCACAGATAAGGCACCAGACACTGCCATTTACCTTAGGTATTAGTTGGAACGTGCTTGATGGAGGTCCTGCCTCCAGTTCTCGTGCAGACTAGTCATAGACCGATTGATATTTGAGGTTTTGGTTAGCGTTTGATATAGACCACGGGGTGTGGGGTAGTTTGAGTGTGAGTTCAACAGAATCTCGGGAGTCCCTTGCCGGCTTATATATATGGAGATTTACAGGGTACATGATTATTACCGTGAGTTACATGTTGGGCCCGTGGTCCCTTGCCCTTGGGTTCTATCCTTGGGTGGAGGACACTCGCGAGTGGTTGACTCTCACACTTTGACTGACGATAGGCTTAGTGACCTGTACAGTGAGACTTAGAGACTGATAGAGATAATGGCATTGATACATATTACTTACCGTTGTTGACATACCTGACATACTATATTACTGTTTTACTGTTCATCTGATCCATTAGACACTCCATTGATTACTGCATGTTCATATCTATACCATTCTGATTTACTGTTATATATATCTGTTATCAATATTCAAGTTGTCACTTGTATCTATATATTATATTGTTATTGTGTCACTCTGACGACCTGAGTATGCATGCTCAGTGTGAGGAGTGGATTTAGCCTGGACCAGGACTAGACGTACATCGCGGACATCTTGATTAGCTATCCAGAGTTATACCCTTTTGTTTCCTATTAGGTCAGTTCTTTATATTGTTTTGATTCAGTTACTGCATTTCTCATTACCTGCGTATTATTTACTGATTACCATGTAAAGCTAGAAGCCGAAGTGTGACTACGGCAGGATATTTCCTTGACCGTAGGAGCATGGCTGGCCTTGTCAACCCCTCGTATTCCGTATTTTGGGAAGCGGGGCGTGACACCGTCTAGTGAGGAGATCACTTGGGAGGCTGCGAGCGAGATGCGGAAGAAATTTTTCCTCATCTCTTCGAAGGTACGCATAGATAAAATTTTAAATTCGGAGACCGAATTTCTTTAAAGGGGAAGATTGTAACGTTTTAGAAATCGTTTATGCAAATTTTCCATTAATAGGTAAAATAAACCGTGTTTTCCGTAAAAACCTAGAAGTGATCATTTTTTCGGTATAGACTTAACTGCACCTAGTTTAACTAGGAAATTTCTAGTTGCGGTATTTAGTTGGTCACTTGAAAATTTTAGTTCAATTAAATATTTTTCCTTAATTAAAATATTATTATAAGCTTTTAATTATGAACTTAATTAGTGGTAATTACAATTTGGATTAGGTTAATTATGCTAATTTGCATCCATGCCAACTTAATCACAAGATTAAGCACTTTGACTTCTTTGCAAAATATCTAGATATTTTGAAGGTTAATGGAAATTTTGATTAAAGAATTATGAGGTGGCATAAAGTAAAGTGCTTTAATTAAGCTTTAATTGTGTTTTAATCTAGATCTTTCCACACTTTTCCACAACATTCCTCATTGTTTCCTTGAAGTGGCCGACCCCCCCCCCCCTTCTGCTCCATTTCATTTCCCACTCCATTTTCACTTCTTCAAGCTTCTAAAATTCATCAAAATTCATCAAATAATCCCACAAACTCAAAAACAAATCCATACCCATTATTCTTTAGCCTTAACCAAGCTTGGATCTTCATGAAAGTTAGCATTTTGGAGGCTATTTTGATGATCTAGTTGCAAGTTTAGAATCAAGTTTTGAGGTATAAAATCCTAACCCTAAGCTTAATTGTTTTTTTAATACATTAAGCTAGCTTATTAGATATTTAAATATGGCTTTAATTTGCATATTTAGAAATTCAAGAAAAGGTTTCGAAGATCAAGTTAGGGTTTTGATTGTATGTAATGGTTAAGTGAGTAATTTAGACTTGGAAAAATTAACCTAATTATGAGATCGTTAATTGTTATTTTCCTAATTGTCTAATTAAACTTGATTGCAAACTAGCTTTTACTAAATCTTATATGGGTGAGATTAAAATTGTCGTAAAGATTTGTGTGGCTTAATCAAGATATTATGTGATGATTGTGACCACTAGATTTTGTTAAACTTCTAGATTTGAGCTAAAATGATTAAAATATGCTTACTAGGTTTTCGGATAAATTAGGTGTGGGTTTCTTATGACGTTGCGATGCTATATATATTATCTTCCACGATATATATTGTGTTGTGAATGCGCGATCGGTACGATCAGGGTCTAGGCTTGGCGGTTATGTCGTTTTGCGTTCCTAGCTAAGGTTGTGCTGATGTCGTACGCGTTTTGTGCACTAGGTGCACAGTGTGTATATCTTGTGGACGTTATCCTTGCGTTTTGTTGTCTTTATGTCGGCGCAGGATATTTAGCCTTATATGTTGTGTTTGTGAAATTTAGGATCGCAAGCGGGGACATCGGACGCTGCAAAGAAAGGGAAGCAGGTGGTCGGATTTACTTAGCTCGAGGTCATTGGTGAGTAGATTTAACATCTACAGGGGAATCGTCCGCATGGAGTTATGCGTCTGGGCTAGATTAAATGACATGATTATTAGTTATAAGTATATGGACATTGATTGTGCATATGTACCATTGTTGCATACCTCATTTTCTTATTGCATATGGACATAGTATTAATGAGACACAATACTATTATTGACGGTTCATATTGCACGAGCACAAATTGTATGCTACACACACACCGTCAGTAATTGCCATGACACGCACAATATATTCAAATGTGATATTGTATCGGTAATTGCCATGACACGCAAAATATATATACTTAGGTAATATTGTATTAGTAATTGCCATGACACGCACAACCCCTATACATACGTGATATTGTATTGGTTATGGACAATTGAGACATTGATTCTTATTCCATTGTGCTTATGAAATATAGCTAACACATATACATACGTGATATTGTATTGGTTAGGGGTAATTGAGACATTGATTCTTATTCCATTGCGCATATGAAATGTAGTATACTTGCTATACTTACATCCTTACACATATACCTTGCTATAGCTACATGTACATCATGCATACATACTTACATGTACACCCACATACCTTGCTACACCTACATGTACATCATGCATACATACTTACATGTACACTCACATACCTTGCTATAGCTATATATACCCCTAAGTGGTATTTTATTGTCATTTGACATTGAGACGTTGATTATTGTGCTATTGCGCTTATGAAATGCATCATACATACCTACTTACATGTAGATACACATATCTTGCTATAATTACATGTACACCTCATATGATACTGCACTTGATTTCAGAGGAATTGGGAACCACTCGAAGCATTTAAATAACGGTTTTCCCTTGATATGCTCATATTACTGTTCTATGTTGCATTTATCACGTTTTCATGGATTTACGCATTGAGATATGGATTTCATGTGATTTATGGATTTGAGAACCGTGGGGGTATTTCAAGAATTTATGTATTGTTTGAAAACCTGGTTTCTCTTGATATGATATTTCAGTGTGTCCACCATGAGTTTTATCGGTTCTGAGACATGTGTTAGAAACTCGATTCGAGGAGTGGTAGGCACCGTCTGCGGGTACATGGTGGATCCGGTATGGTTCCCCAGGGCAAGAGGTGATTTTCGTGATATAGACGATAAGCCTGGCAGGAGGAGTACTACCTACCGGTGATAGTATTTGGACTCGGCGGTTAACTGGGGGATAC
This sequence comes from Agapanthus africanus, assembly GCA_030015575.1. Lineage (NCBI taxonomy): Eukaryota > Viridiplantae > Streptophyta > Magnoliopsida > Asparagales > Amaryllidaceae > Agapanthus > Agapanthus africanus. The sequence goes on from JASDDO010000014.1 coordinate 18,751,211, forward strand.
CGACCGGAGTTATGTACGGACATGATATATGGATTGCGAGTGTCGATGTGGGACACTCAAGTTCCATGAGATGTACAGACATGAGGGCTGGTCCTGGTGACGGCACCTGAGAGATGAGTATTTACGTGTCGATACTGGACACTAGTTTTCATGATATTTTTGGGTGTTGATGTTGGACACTCAGGTTCCATGAGACTTACAGGATATGAGGGCCGATCTGAGGATGCGGTGCCTGAGGTATTGGGATTTGGAGTGTCGTTGATGGACATTAGTTTTTTCCACGATGAGGATTCCGTGTTGACGATTTGTTTTATCCCATACTCAGCATTTATTGATATGCATTACTTCATGTTTTAGTAGTACCTGATAGAGTACCTTTCATGACTGTTGCATATACATATTGTCATATTATACTATCAGTTTGCATGTGATAGATTATCGCAGTACGTGCATACCTGCGATTACCTGCATGATGTTATTTACTATTCATGAGTTGGCAACTCACCACCGTTGTGCCACAGTGTTTTGCAGGTTAGACCCTCAGAGTAGACGTGACAAGGCTTCATACGATCTCCACTTTTGCGGATACCGCTACGGCTGACTGTGAGCAGTTTTGCTATAGGTGGGTTTTGCGGTTATCCGATGATGCTCATTGTATATCTTATTGTATCTAGTACTCTCCATTTACCATCTTCATGTATTTGACTTAAAGACGAGTTGTGAGGATCGATGTTGTATTATTTTGTGACTTGGGTGCCGTACTCGTGGGAGCCGGTCTTGTTATGTAGTTCTATCACCTTATGCTGTTTTCATTTATATTTCTTCGCTACGACGTCGTATATTTGCTTGTGGTGTTTGTTTCCGCCGTTGGGCGTGATTTGCTCCCGTTTGGGATGCATTATTTATATTCTATGTTGTACCCGTTTCGGGGCTAGTTTTTACAAAGGAGGTGCTGCCGAAATTTTTAAAAAAATGAACTTATGTTTAAAGATTTTTACTTGAGATTCCCAAAAGTTTTTAACAATGTTCTTATCACTTACTACTTTTGATGGTTTAGATTTCTGGGTTTTCGGCTTACTTGAATTGCGTTACGCCTGTAGACGTTACGTGGTTTAAATGTCGTCACGTGCCAATTTCGGGTCGTGACAATCATGACCGTGGAATCCGTGTTTTTTTACTGGCTTAATTTAAAACACGGACCTTCTAATATATCCAATATTTCATATGTTGACTTCTGCTGCAATGTTCTGTGATGAGATCATATTAGTGCATGAGACGAATGCTTTATATTATATATATGATATATAATAAACGTTGCTTATGTTTTGCATCCGCACTAGTCCCTGCCCCCGCTCTGCCGTTAGTTAACTAACCTAACGGTGCCTAACGGGACCCCGAGGCGAATGCGGATGGCATAAGCGTACGTTGTATTTTCGTTTCTTTATCTGCGATGCTTAGGAAGCATAAATGATGGAACTTCATTAATGAGATTACTGAAAGGAAAGAAACATAAAGATGTTGTAGAATCAAAATTTCAAAAAGATGGCTCTAGTTCTTGCTTTGCATAGCGGTATTCCTTGATGAATATCCAGCAACTCATTCGATGAGGAAAAAGCCGAGATCTCTTCACCGGGAATAACCTCTTTAGCAAAAGCTAGTAAATGCTACAGCCCACTCGGTTTGTTTTGAAAACTATTCGATTTTAAAAGCGGAGCTTAAACCACTCCTTTTCAAATCACTCGATTCTACAACGATATCAAGTTCATTACGCAAAAAGTTTTCTTAAAAAACTGTCGTAGCTCTCCTTCATTTCATATAAGTGCTACTTAGTATTCATGCTACATTTGTTGACGATGTTAAGACGTAGTGTGCGGTAGCTAATTAGTGCTTATCTGCAACCATACGATGCGATTGGATTAGGATAGTCGTATGGCTTTCTTGACTATGTTAAGGGTCGTACGGGTGGGTTTAATTCAATCAAGAAATGATGGGTTGAACTTGGCTAGCGCTTATGATTTGTTGACTATGTTAAGGTCATAAGTTGCTAGGGGAAAAAATATTATCGAGAATTTCAAGTGTTGAAATTTGCAATGAGATTACATACCTTCTATGAGATAGTTAGATCCCGATACCCACTGCGAGTAAGAGTTACTCCTAATAGAGTTTTGCACTTTACAATTAGCCGATCAAGTAGGTGACTAGAAAGGTGTCAACGGGGTTATGCCTCCGGGAAAACGAGATTTATTTTAATTAGGTCCATGCGAAAGCATGGGGAACCTCACTCAAAGTACCGACACTAGCCTGGCCGAAAGATTGGCGAACTTGTAGGGTGTAATTAATCCCGGCTAGTCTTACCTTTTAAGGTTTGAAGGAAAATTTGATAAAAACCAGTGGGAGCCATCCTGATTAGATAAGATAATAACCAATCTAATCTTGCAAGAGCATACGCTAAAGTGTTTTCTTCTCTCTCTCTCTCTCTAGGTAGCGACCATGACACGCCTTAATCAAGATAATAACATTGATGTATTGACCGGACCCGCTTGTTATACTGAGCTGGTAAACGTTGGTTCCGCTCTATCTTATAATTGTTATAAGTTCGAGCAGGAAATAGGGGAATATCCGGATTCCCACGCCACCCAAACGAGAAATGAGCATGTTGATGTATCTTCTTCGGGTGTGTTTGTTACCGAGAACTGTTTCTCAGTATACTCTACGTCATGGGTATTAGATACCGGATCGGGATCCCACATATGTAATATGTTACATGGACTAAAGAAAGGTAGAGAACTGAGAATAGGTGATCATTCTGTAAGAGTAGGGAATGGTGCAAATGTTGCAGCCAAAACAGTTGGCGAATATCATCCTGTATTACCAACTGGTAATACATTGATTCTGAACGAATATTATTATATACCGAACCTGATATGCAATATTATATCGGTTTCTTTATTAAGTAAAGAATGATATAATTTTGTATTGCAGGATAATATTATGAATATTTTCCTAAATCAAAATTTGATTGGATCAGGCTCGTTAAGTTATGGTATATACATTCTAAATCAAACCAAAGTTCTTAACGTACAGAACACACATAAGAGGAAAAGTTCAGAAATGAACGAATCCTTCTTGTGACATTGTAGACTAGGTCATATCAATGCGACACAACTAGCTAAGTTACATAAGAATGGTATTTAAACTCGTTTGAATTTACATCTTATGAAACTTTCTAGTTATGTCTCAAAGGCAAAATGACCAAAACTCCGTTTACCGGACATGGAGAAAGAGCTACTGAACTCGTAGGACTGATACATAGTGATGTATGCGGTCCCATGTCTACACATTCCAGGAATGGTTCCTCGTACTTCATTACATTCACTGATGATCTCTCAAGATTCGGACATGTGTTCCTATTGAAATACAATTCTGAAGCTTTTGAGAAATTCAAAGAATATAAGTGCGAAGTAGAGAACCAAACGGGTAAAAGTATTAAAATCCTTCGATCTGATCGGGGAGGAGAATACTTAAGCACGGAGTTCCTGGGTTATCTAAAAGAGAATGGGATTCTCTCTCAGCTTATTCCTCCGTATACACCACAGCACAAAGGTGTGTCGGAGTGGAGAAATCGCACCCTATTAGATATGGTGTGCTCTATGATGAGTACCGCTGAGTTACCTATTTCCTTTTGGGGTTATGCGCTTGAGACAACAGCATACCTATTGAATCAAATTCCATCTAAATCGGTGCCTAAAACACTATATGAGATATGGAGTAGAAAGAGACCGTATCTTAAACGAGTTAAGATATGGGGTTGTCCGGCCTATGTAAAAAAGCAAAATCAGGACAAACTCGAGGCAAGATCAGTTCTTTGCAAGTTTGTGAGATATCCAAAGAATTCATAAGGATGTATTTTCTACCATGCTGAGGAACAAAAGGTGTTTGTTTCTCAATATGCCACCTTTTTAGAAAAGTAATTTCTTGTAAAAGAAATTAGTGGCAAAGAGGTAGAACTGGAAGAAGTTCCAGCCACACAAACTACAACTGATGATTTGGTGGAACCGGAGGATTCAATAGTCCCCGACGAAGCTCAACCACTCCGCAGATCTAGAAGGATTCCTCATCCATCTGAGAGATACTACGGTTTTCTCATTGACGGTGGGAGCGAGGATTGCATCATAGAAGATGATGACCCAACTAGCTTCGAGCAGGACATCATGAGTGGGGACTCTGTGAAATGGCTGGATGCAATGCGATCTGAGATGGAATCCATGTACACCAACAAAATATGGATTTTGAAAGTTGCTCCGGAAGGGGTAAAACCCATTGGGAGTAAGTGGATCTTTAAGAAGAAACTTGGTGTAGATGGAAAAGTTGAGACTTTTAAATCTAGACTTGTAGCAAAAGGTTTTCGTCAACGACCAGGTGTGGATTATGATGAAACCTTTTCTCCAGTGGCTATACTTAAGTCCTTCCGGATCCTACTTGCCATCACTGCATACCATGACTACGAAATCTGGCAGATAGATGTCAATACCGCTTTTCTAAATGGTGATTTAGAAGAGAGCGTGTACATGACTCGGCCAGAGGGCTTCGTAGATAGTAGGAGCAGCTGAAAGGTATGCAAGCAGCTTAAATCAATCTACGGGTTAAAGCAGACATCGCGGAGTTGGAACATCTGTTTTGATATGGAAGTCTAAGAGTTTGACTTCATCAAAAACGTAGATGAGCTGTGTATATACAAAAAGGTTGAAGAGAGTAAGGTTGCCTTCCTCGTATTGTACGTGGATGACACACTCTTGATAGGAAATAATGTTCTTATGCTGCACTCGGTCAAGCTCTTCTTATCACAAAGATTCTCCATGAAGGATCTGGGTGATGCCTCCTACATCATGGGGATTATGATTTATAGAGATAGTTCTAAACGGATGTTGGGATTGTCCCAATCTAGGTACATTGACACCATACTAAAGAGGTTTAGTATGGAAGATTCCAAGCGTGGGAATTTACCCACGATCTCAGGAATCACTCTCTCCGAAGAGATGTCCCCCAAGACTGATTTGGAAAGGGCTCGCATGCAAGGGATTCCCTATGCTTCGGCAGTTGGGTCTATCATGTATGCGATATTATGTATCCGACCGGATGTAGCGTACGCACTTAGTGTTGTAAGCATGTATTAATCGGATCCTGGGGAGAATCACTGGACAGCTGTGAAGAACATTCTTAAGTACTTGAGAAGGACTAAAGAAATGTTCTTGGTGTATGGTAACGGTGAACTCCAAGTGGATTCCTTTACCGATTCGAGCTTCCAGAGTGATAAGGACGACTCTAGATCGGTCTCGGGTTTTGTCTTCACCCTCAATGGAGGGGAGGTATATTGGAAGAGTTCTAAGCAAGATACCGTGGCAGACTCGACGATAGAGGCTGAATACATTGCTGCCAACGATGCCGCCAAAGAGGCTGTCTGGATGAAGAATTTCATAACTGAACTTGGTGTGGTTCCATCCATCGAGCATCCAATAACTTTGTATTGCAATAACAATAGAGCTGTGGGTTTAGCCAAAGAACCCAGGTCCCATCAGCGATCCAGGCATATTCTGAGACGGTATCACCTGATCCGGGAGATAGTAGATCGCCGAGAGATCGAGATCAGGAGAGTTGACATGAAGAATAACACTGCGGATCCACTCACGAAAGCCATTTCCCATATACAATTTGAGAGACTCTTTGGTATGTTGGGTATGGGATACTGCAACAACTGGCCTTAGTGCAAGTGGGAGATTGTTAGTTATATGTATGCCCTAGAGTCCTTTATTGTATATGTTTGTATATTATAGTGGATGCTTGGACATATATAGAGAGGACTTTCTTGCTCGACATGATAGTATGCTATCTGGTTGCTCTTTATCTTAACATGTAGACTAGTATTGTGATGCTGTCTTTTCTCTCATATGTTGATAAAGCCCTTAGGATGTGTACTTGACTACCAGGACTATGATGCAGATCATACTAGTGGGGCCAGGGTAGTACACAAGTTCATCCTTTAATTGTTCCTAGTCGTACGAGTATCGAGACAGGGCATCGATATTCCAGAGTAGACTGGTGTGTACGTTTCTTGACCCTGTATGGGGCGATAGATGATCCCACATCCATTGGTGTTTGACATCAAAGATTGTACACAGGTGCTCATTGGAGAATGGGTACACCGAACATGACTCGCCGAGAACTCCTAGATGGCATTATACCTATCGTCAGATAGCAGTTCTCTGGTAACACTGGTACAGGTTAGTCTGTAGACCCGAGATCGTCATAGAGTCTTGTGTGATTCCCACTGTGCTTTGATTTCCACCCTCCCACGTTCAAGAGAGCGTGCAAACAGGTGGTTTTTCGGTACAGTCCCGAGTCACATGGAGGCAATGAGCGATAAGAGAGGTTTCGTCTCTCCCAGTTTTGGGGGTTGATGTTGCGCTATGCTCGATTGGCCATAACAGGAAGTCCCTGGCCAGGGCTGATACTGAGATTTACTGGTAAGTGTTATCAGTAGTTTCTTGAGCCGTTATGAGCCTCACGTCGGCATGACTTATCAAGTTATTAGGGTCTGACGTTTACCACCCCCAGACTAGATATGCAACATATCAGACGAAGAGACCGGACTGTACGGTAGTGTTACTTATTGGATTCACGGGAGTATGAAAAAGCTTGCTTGTTGATCTTCTGATCGCTCAATACCCGGGTAGCCGTTACGTCCAGCTAGTACCGCTGACGGCTTGTGTGTAACTAATATGATCATTACCTATTGCCGGCGTATTGACGAGTCTTTAGATTCCTACACAGAGCTTTCCTGGCTCAAGCGAAACGAAATAGGGCAAATATGTGATATGTACGGGACCGAGATTAATACGTGTATGTGATACCGTATTCTAATCTCGCGATATATGATATTAGTCGGTTATATATGATATAGCCGGATTATTAAATAAAGTGTTGATTTAATAATTTAATATATAATTATATTTGATATATTAATATATATTAACTAATATTAGCTCACTTAAGAATTTCTTTTCTACTTATACATTTAATATATATGTGATATATGTTAATGTATTTATTTATTGTGTCATGCTTGATGATATATTGGACGTGGGTGTATGAGACTCATACCATACTTAAGATAATTTAGGGATTTAATTATTAAGGGAAAAATAAAATTAAGTGGAAAAAGCCATGGTTTAAGATGTTTTTAGAAGCTTGTGGAAACATTGACTTAGTCCACTAATTTTGTTTTACTCTGAATTTTTATTAACCCAACCATTATCTTTAGCCATGGTTAAGTCTCTACAAATATCATATATGATATTTTCTCACCCATGGTTGCCATAATTCACCACTTCTTCTTTTTCATCATCTCATTTGAGCTCTCTAGGTTTTCATGAGTAGGGAAAGGAAGAAAAGAAAATTAATTCTGTAACAACCCTGTACTTTCTGTACGAATTTTTTTTTCAAAAATACAGAAAGATATACTTTTGCCTGAGCACAAGTTATAAATTTGATTTGCTTTTGAATAGCAAGAAGGAGCTTATAGCTCATTGGTAATACCTTGCACTGCTGAACTAAAGCACCAGAGTTCAAATCCTACTAGCCACATTATTTTTTATATTGATTTCTTTTAATCTTTTTAGAAGCCCAAGGTCTACACGTGCATAACTCATAAAAGCCAAGAGTCGCACATAAAACAAACGACTCCACTGTAGTAACCAAGCGATAGAGGACACGTGGCATGTGAGACTCGGCCTGACTCGGTTGACTCGGGTCGGCGGCGCGGCTGACTCGGCCGGCGGCGCGGCTGACTCGGCCGGCGGCGCCGGGTCAACTCGGCCGAAACCTTATTTCTTTGGTTTTTCTGGCAACTCTTGGACTTCTCATAACTCCTGAACTATTCATTTTCTCTGCACATTTATAGAGCAATTTAAAACACCCAATTAAACCATTTTTAATACAAAATTTTAATACACCCTTCCATTACCCTAAACCCTAAATTTTCCTATAAATACCACACAAAAAATCACCCCTCCTCACTTCCAAATCTCTGTCCAAACTCTCAAGAAAATTCCATAGATTTTTTGTGTGGAAGTGGAGTTAGCAAAGGGCGAAGCTCCGACGACGACCCGAGGAGATTCCGACGACGAAACGACGCACCGGCACCACCCACTCCTTCCTTTTCCTCTTATCTACACTACAATCCAGTAAGTCCCTCCTCACTCTTCTCTTTTCTATTCTGAAAACTCGTAATTCTAAAACCAGACGGAAGCGGAGTTAATCCGACTTCCGATTCGGTTTTTCTTTAAAAGTTCCATTTTTCTTAAAAACAAAAATACTAAACTCTCACAACATCACTATTAATTATTAACAAAACATATTGAACAAGTTCCATATCAAAAGAATGTATATTGTAATTTTTATCGCATTTTTCAGAAAAATACCATATAGTTTAGTTTTGACATAAATCATTATAATCCCTTACTATACCTTTAGATAGTTCACGAGATAAAGACATACCTCTTCACAACACTCATATGTAACATAGCACGATAATATTTGGGAACATACTTTTAGGAAAATACGATTTTACACAAAACTACCTCAAACTTATAAAAAAAACTTTTCTACAAGATTATGTATTTTAAACAAATCTTTGCAATATGCCTCTACAACCCATTTTAGGGAACCCGTTCGGGATGGTGTGAATTATCGCACATCCTCGGGCTTAGTAGTGCTAGATGCAGACCTCCGCAAGGAGCATACGGTCTCGAAAGATTTAAAAATACAAATATTTTAAGAAAATGAGATTTCTACAAAAATAATAAATTTAATTATTTTATAAATATATATATATATATATTATCAAAATATCTATTTTTGATATAGTATAAATATTCCAACTTTTCTAAATTAAAAAAAAATCACTTCACATGAAAAGACCAAACAATTCCAATATTACAAATAAATACCATAAATTATGAAATTAGGTTTTAATCACTAAAAATGTCACATTGATAAAATATATATCAATGAAAACTCTAAAGACAATAATAAAATACTTGAGGTGTATTTTGAAAATTATACAAATTATTTTTACATAAAACCCCTCAAGTTATACTAAATTACAATAAGTACCCTAGTAAATATAGGTTTAAGCGGGACCGGTCTCTTGAGCCTCAGGGAGCCGGAGATATGGATGCTTGACTATTTAAGATAGACAACTTAACAAATGGTGTTATCAACACGGTAATCGTCTTTGAAAAAGACACAAATCCTGCCGTCCATGTGTAGCGGTTACCGATAACATCAAAACTTAAATTCAGGATTTCAATTTCTTTTTTCTAAATTGTCTGACTAAGACTGAGTCTCAATATATACAATCTGACTTGAATGAGATTCAAGTATAAAACTACATTACAATATGAATCCATGAATCCATATAATCAATCTGTTCAATCTATCAATACAACTTGACTGAACCGAACCATGGATATACATCCATCAACATGATCCTCCAGTTACATCCATTTACTGATATCATGGTTTCGGCAAGTCATCCATCTATACAATATACAATATACAATTCAAACAATACAAGACAATACAATTTACAATACAATCAAGATATCACGGGGTTTAAGGGGTAGATTGGTATGGAAGGTGTTAGAAGTGGCACAAGACAGCAACCATTAAGACACCTAACCTCTATTCAATTGCCGTTGTACCGTGGCTGAACGGTTCCTTATACTTTCCGTCCACCTTAGTCTCTGGTCTACTGATACTCCTTTCGTATACACTGGCCTCTTCTGGACCAAGCTACAAACAACAGCGTTAACAATAAAATACAACTTTATAAGTTACACTCTCTCTGTCTATTCTATTTCTCCTTCATCTTTCACTACTACAAATAAGGGTTGCTCCTACGGATTTATCGGTAGGGGCACCCCCTTGCCCCTACGGAGATGTGCGTAGGGGCGAAAAAAGACCCCGTAGGTGCAAAGGCCGCAGGTGCAAGTTGAAGCCCTGAACTTGCCCCTACGGGCAAAATCTTGCCTCTACGGAGTTCTGTGTAGGTCCTGTTTCACCTACAGAGTAGGCCGTAGGGTAAAAAAAGTTATATTATTTACGGGTTTTTTAAATATATTAACTGTACCTACGGAGATAGCCGTAGGGCCACGTACTATCCCCTACGGATACCTACGCAGGTACTTATCCGTAGGGGCAAAATATCAGGATTTCTGATATTTTGCCCCTACGGATAACTCCGTAAGGGCAAAGCAATGGCCCCTATAGACATATCCGTAGGGGCATTCCCAACCCCCCTGGTACTAAGATCAAGGGGGAAATATCAGTTACTGCTGATATTTTGCCCCTACGGATATAGCCGTAGGGGCAACATGTGTACCTACGGATTAATCCGTAGGTACACATTATCTGTATTTTTTTTAAAAAAAGGGCTGCCTGATTTTTTCCCGCCCTGTGCACAATAATATTTATAACAATAAAATATAAAATTAATCATCACACAATATATATCGCAGTATTCATAATCACATCTCACGCATATAATATACAAAAGAAACCCAAAAACTGAATATGATATAAATATAAACCAATATCAATATCAATATCATTTCAAAATGTAGTACAATATGTATGATATAAATAAATACATGTTTCAAAAAATATGAATCAAAAAGCTACCCTAGCTCGGTCCAGCTCCACCCCTGATAAACGATAGAATCAAGCGTGCCTGCTCCTCGGTCAATAAACCCTGCAATTCGGCGCGTGCGGGAGTCTGAGCGGCCTGTGGAGCTGGCGATGTGGTCTGCGCAGCCGCCGTCGAGGTAGTTGCTTGTGGAGCCGCGGCTGCGGGAGTCTGAGCGGGCGGTGGAGCTATAGGAGCTGTCTGCGGAACCGCAGCCGATGTAGTCGCTTGCGGAGTCGCAGCCGAAGGAGATGCATGTGGAGGCTCGGTCGATGTACCCTGTCGCGTCTGGACCTAACGTGTGTAAGAAGCGTGTAAGAACTGTGTATTATTCGAATTCGTATCATTATTAAGTTATTTCGAAACCCCATTTGGATATCTAGTTTGGAAAATCGTTGTTTATTTTAATTACATATGTATGTATGATTAATCAAACTTAAGTCTAAAACCAAATAAGCTCAAGCTACGTACTAATTATAGATATGTTGATATCTATAATATGACATGATATTTTACTATAAAGTAGTATACATACCAGCATCTCCTTCAACTCCTGAACGGTGGCCCTCAAGCTCTCCAGTTCCTGATGGACACGTCGGTCACTGGAGACGGAGAAAGTAACCGCCGGGGTGGAGTCCAACCTCATATGGGCCCTGCTAGGGCCCAGTCCCCGGCCTCTCTCCCAACCTCCGTGGTGCTCTCCGTGTGCGGCGTCCAGAACTGGGGTCAGCAGCCTCGGATCGCTCTGTCCGGTAAAATCGATCCCCGAGGCCTCGGCCTGCTCAACCACCCGCTCCTACACCCACATTAAGCAGTAAAGTATAAGTATAAAATTTAAACTTGAACCTTCCAAAACTAAAATTTCAAATTTGGGTAGAATAAATATTAACACTTACGCAATACTCCTGGGTAGCGACGTCGGGATATCGAAGCTCGCTCGTGGCGGGATCTGTCGAGGTGCCGTGGACGGCAAGATATGCGGACAGCACGCTCGGTGTACCACCTGACGCCACGGTCCGAGCTGTCTGCAATATTAGAAAATAACTCTTAATATTAGAAATATTAGAAAATAACTCTTAATATTGCAGAATATCACAAAGGTCGGTCTATTGTAATTTACCGATAACTCCATGGCTCGAGTAATATTCCTCGAGCCACCTGTGTAAGTAGGGCGACCCCTCTTCACCGACTTCCTGTTCTCTATATTCTGAGCGGCCTGTTTCTGCACAACGCATTAACATTTAGTTTTCTAATTAAGGAACACAAAAAATAAATTATATCATAAACAATGAATTACATTTAAAATACATACCTGTTTGCGCTGGGAGTCGAAATATTCGCACAATAGAGGCCATGTCTCTACGTCGACTCTCACAAACGCCGGAGTAGATAGGAGGGACGCTCTCTCTGCCTCGGGGGTCGCCATCCACAGGGAGTAGCAGTCGGCCTTCAGCTCATTCCTGTTGTATCGGACCTTGGCCTGCATGTTCTTCATCAGGCCATTGTACAGAGCATGAAGGTCGAGCACCCTCCCCGGATAATCAGGGTCGGCTACAGGCTGAAAATCGTAATCCAACTGAAAATACAAAAAAAAATATTGTTATTAGATTGCAAGTGTTAATAATAAATATGATAAGCAGATAGATCAACTAAAAATATATATTAATACGTACCCGAGCCTGATCAAAGAAGAGGGCGAATGAGCGCTGGTGCGGCTCGCCCCATTCAACGTGAGGTGGATAGTTCTTCACGAGCCGGCTCTCGTCCCCCATATACCGGCAGAACCTCTCGGCATGAGGACCGGTATAGCGATAGTCAAGGGTAAAAAAAAGGGGGAATGCTGCCTCCCCCCTAGCTCTGTCAGGCCTCAGCCTATAGGACTGATTCGGGCCTCGAGTCCCCTTCTGGGGATGGGGAGGCCCTGCGTCTGCACGAAATATCAAGACAATCAATATTAAGACAGTTGTATTAAGAAATCAAGGTTAAACGAAAATTCAAGTGTGATATATACCTCCGGTGACTATCGCACGAGCCTGGGCCCGGGCAGCAGCACGAGCGGGACGATAGTTCCTCCGGTGAGGAACAACCGGGGTCCCGGATGCGGACGCATCCCCTCCAACTAGAAAATAAACATTGACGCTAAATTTCCATGAAGTTCATATTTATTCTATAGAGCATATGTAAAATGAATAAATATTTTAAATTTATTCATACTAACCTGCAGACGATGCGGAGGGTATGGAAGCGGCAGGAATGGCCCCTGCGGAAGATGTGGACGCACCACCTATAATTAGAGAATTAAAAATAGATTATATAAGTAATTGCAAAAAGAATGTGTAGATCAATAATATAACGTTCTAAATCAATATGCATGCACTATAGGATATATAAACATACCCGCAGGTGCGGTGGTGTCACCACCTACAGCTAGACAATAATAAAAATTGCTAAGTAAGAGAAAAAGGAATGTGTGTATTTATGATATAGCATTCTAAATCAATATACATGCACTATATGATATATAAACATACCTGGAGGAGAGGGAGTAGCCTCTGTCCCAGATGTGGACGCATCACCAACAACTAGACAATCAAACATTGACAATATAAGTAATTTTGACATAAACAGGCATGAATATCTGTAATATTACATTCAAAATGGATATGCGTGCAGTATACCTGGAGGTGTGGCAAAATCCACACGGAAGGAGGCATCCGAAGGGGTCTCCGATCTGGGTGCAAGACCGGCCCTCTGAAGCTCCCTACGGAGCTCTTCGGGCGGCAGAACCGCTCTGCCTCTGCCTCTGCCGCGGCTGGAGCTCCTGCTGCCCCTCGCTGCTCCCGACATCGTCATCAAATCTAGATAAACGGTTCGTGGACGCATTAGACAATCATTAAAAGTATTGACTATATATGTATAGAGCGTAAAATGTGAAGTAATAATATAACATTACTGATAACCTTTTTCGTTTCGTGGGCGCATTATACATATCTACTTGGATTTCATCGTCGATGTCATTTTTAACCCACGTAACTTCATGATCGGTCGAAGGCAACCCGTCCTTCGAAACAGACGGTCGGAGCACTTTAAGCCTTCTTTCTTCTTCGTCCTCATCGCTGTCCTCGAATTCTGGGACATCGTAGACATCTCTGGGTTTCTATCGGCATACAACACTCCATCCCGGATGCTTCAAACACTGTGAGTAGTATACTTGGAACGCTTGGTTCGGAAAGATAAACGGATCTTCCTGACCGTAAAATCGAAGTGTGTTCACACTGGTCAATCCATATTCATCTTTCCAAGTCCCAAGATTGCTTCTCCATATGTCCGTATCGGTTCGCGGATCGTACCAAATACACTGGAATATATAAAAGGGTTCTGATCGTCCGGGATAGTGGATGTCGAGTATACAATTTAAATACCCATAGCAAATCACACCGTCCAATCCTACCATCGCAATCCCACTATTTTGAGTGGTTCTAGATGTTTCTATGTCCTTAACTTCGAATTTGTATCCAAGGACACCAAATCCTTTGTAATATGCAACCTCCATACTAGGAAATTGAGATAAACATCTTGAATCACTCTCAAATGATGCAGACAAGTTCGGATCGTGGATCTAACAAAACAAATTTTACGACAAATACATAACGATACAAGTTTAGATTAAAACTGATAGCAATAAAATGTTATTCGAATAACTTACATGATCTGTGACCCAATCACAAAAATTATCCTGATGGTATTTTTCCAAACGTTCTTCGTTCCAATCAGGATGCCCCTCACGTACCTCGTTAAAATGAATTCTGTTTTCGACAAATAATTGTGACATTAATAATATATCATTTCATACACACACAAACACAGATATAACAATTAATCCAAAAAAACTTACTCTCTAATTTGTTCAAGACATGCGCAATTAAGCAAGATAAACCGGTATATCTTGTTGATAAATATAGTGTCTACCCTCTTAAACTCGGCTTTACCATATGGCCCGTCTTGAATTCTTCGTGGTCGGTTAAGCCTTGTCTCAATTTTCTCGTCCAGATAGCGGGAATAAAATGTGGTTGCTTCATCAAGAAGATAACCTTGCATGATAGAACCCTCTGGTCGATTTTTATTGCGTATATACTTCTTAAGAGTGTAGAGGTACCTAATGAAAATATGTTGAATAAATAAATACGGGCATACAGGACAACAATAAATTTATAAATTGCGCGAAACGAAAAATTACACGTACCTCTCGACGGGATACATCCATCGATATTGTACCGGTCCAGCTAATTTCGCCTCAGTTGCAAGATGAACCGTCAAGTGTATTATGATATCGAAGAATGACGGTGGGAAAATACGCTCAAACTTGCAAAGTATCAATGCAATAGAATTTTCTAGTTTATCCAGCGTCGCAACCTCCAGTGTTTTAGTACACAACTCCCTGAAAAAACAACATAGGTCGTTGATTACTAGACCAACCGAGTCGGGGAGAGAAGTCCTGAGGGCTAATAGAAGAAGGTGCTCCACGATAACATGGTGATCATGACTTTTCAGCCCATCGATCTTGCCCTTCACAATTTTTATTTTCTTGTTGAATGATCCTGAGAAACCTGTGGGGACTTTCAAATCATGCAACACCTGCAGGAATCTTTTCTTCTCCGGTTGTGACATATGATAAGCGGCATTGGGAAGTACAAACTTGACCGGTTTACCCGCTACCGGTCTAGGGTGCAATTCACTTCTTATTCCCCACTCTTGTAGATCCATCCGAGCATTCATGTTGTCTTTCGATTTCCCGTCTTTACAAAGAAGCAAGTTAAGTATGTGCTCTGATACTCCCTTCTCTATATGCATGACGTCCAGACAATGACGCACTGAATTTGTAGACCAGTACGGAAGCTCGAAGAAAATGCTTAACTTGTTCCAATATGGTGGTTTTACCTGTTTCGTCGGATCCATCCCGAAGGTCACGTTATTGTAACCATCCCATTTAGCAGTCACGTCCTCTCCGGACAATGGGGATGGAGGTCCAAGAAGCTCCTGATGACCATCAAAGTGAACCGTGTCTAACCTATAGGGGTGGTCTGGAGGCAGGAAACATCGATGGCCGCAATAACAAACCTTCCTGCTAAAATTCAAGAATTTTGATGTTGAGTGTTCATGGCAATGAGGACATGCTTTGTGACCATGTACGGACCAACCTGATACCATTCCATACGCAGGAAAGTCATTAATTGTCCACATTAAAGCCGCACGCAGTATGAAGGTTGTATTTGTGTTTGCATCATATGTCTCTACACCATCAATGAACAAAGATTTCAACTCCTCGATCAGAGGTCGGAGATAGACGTCGATATTGTTCCCCGGTGAGTTTGGTCCGTCGATAAGAAGAGGCATCATAAAGTATGATTGGTCCATAGCCAACCAAAGCGACAGGTTATAAATTATCATTACAACGGGCCATGTGTTGTGAATTCCAGCCATATAGTTGAATGGGCAGAAGCCATCAGTAGCCAGTCCGAGCCGGACATTGCGAGGATCACTACTGAATATTGCGTGCCTCCTATCGAAATCCTTCCATGCCGGTGAATCTCTTAGATGGTTCATTTTTCCATCTTCGCTTGGAGGAGCACGATGATGCCAAATCATTTCCTCGGCTGTTTTCTTGCACCTGAATAGCCTCTGTAGCCTCTGTGTTATGGGAAAGTATCGTGCTATCTTCATAGGTATATCAGGCTTCTTATCAAAATCTTTTGGCTTATACCTGGCCTCTCCGCATGTTGGACACTTTTTCAAATCTGAATTCTCTTTCCGGTACAACACGCAATTTTTAGGACATGCTTGAATCTTCTCGCACTTTAAACCCAAATCAGACATCATCTTCTGGGCTTCGTACCAGCTGTCGGGCACATTATTTCCCGGAGGCATAGAATCTTTCAAGAACGAAAGAAGCATTGTGAATGACTTGTTGCTCCATCCATTTAGGCACTTAATCTGGAAAAGTTGGACGAACCATGAGAGGGTGGAATACTTCGCATTCTCATAAATTGGTTTCCTAGCATCATTCATGAAATTTTCATATTTATCCGCACGCGGTCCTTGACCGGAAGGAATGTCATCTTCGGTACGAATAGATTCACCTAGGGCAGCCTCTACCATATCCTCCATTTCTTCTGATGGAAATAAATTGCCGTCTCCTGCCGCATTACCGAATTCTTCTTCTTCTCCTGCCGCATTATCGTGTTCTCCTTCTTCTTCTGCCGCAGTACTGCATTCTTCTCCTTTCCCGTGATATTTCCAAGTTGTATAAAGTCTAGTAAACCCATGTTTTACAATATGAAGCTCTGCCAATTCTACCTTCTTCCAGTACTTATTGCCACATCTATCGCACGGACAGAGAATCTTCTCTATTATGATCTTATTATGTGCGCGTGCAAATTCAAGGAAAGCAGCAACTCCTGCGACAAACTTAGGTTGCATACGTTGTTTCCAATCCACATACATCCAGTCCTTAACTCTGACGTACTCATGGGTGATGTTAGACTGTATAACATATAAATTGTAGGTTATGCTGACTATATTGAGAAATATAAGAACGAGATAGTTACTGACAAAGGAGAAAATCCATGTATATGCTTTGTGTGTGCGTTTGTCGTTGAAAAGAATAAATTATCGCACGTGTGTTAACCGATAGACGGGGACTAAGTGGCGCTTTTAGTTTCATATATGAGTATCGATGAGAATATGAAGGTTTTATATTATCATATATTGGTTTTAACTTGAACATCTCGAATCGCTCTCTAATTATGCGTTTGTTGTGTATTCTTGTTGTATGTGTATGTTCCGGCTGTCGGGGGTAGGCTTCTATCCCATTAAGAATGTATAGAGCGAACACCCATCATTTGTGCTTTCAACCGTTTCGAGTAAATTTCGGCAGCACCTCCCCGCTGTTCTTCGAGTACACTGTAATAGAATAGATAATCATTTCAAAGCTGTGAAACAACGTTGAAATGAACATCTAATCTATCTTTGTACATGGAGAACCAGCGGAAAGGTACCGACGAAATATCTCGAAACGGATGAAAACACAACTGAATGAAGGCGTTTGCTTTATACATTCTTAACTTGTCCACACGGGACAAATCTATGGGTTACCATACGATTGAATTTTCTCGTCGCGTAGACTATACGACGGTTGTTAGTATCGAGCTATACTGTCCGATATTTAACAACCTTCGTATAGTTCTATGTCACGACGAGCATCGCACGTATGTTAACCGATAGACGGGGTGTGGCGCTTTTAGTTTCATATATGAGTATCGATGAGAATATGAAGGTTTCATATTATCATCGAGTATCATATATTGGTTTTAACTTGAACATCTCGAATCGCTCTCTAATTATGCGTTTGTTGTGTATTCTTGTTGTATGTGTGTGTTCCGGCTGTCGGGGGTAGGCTTCTATCCCATTAAGAATGTATAGAGCGAACACCCATCACTTGTGCTTTCAACCGTTTCGAGTAAATTTCGGCAACACCTCCCCGCTGTTCTCCGAGTACACTGTATTAGAATAGATAATCATTTCAAAGCTGTGAAACAACGTTGAAATGAACATCTAATCTATCTTTGTACACGGAGAACCAGCGGAAAGGTACCGACGAAATATCTCGAAACGGATGAAAACACAAGTGAATGAAGGCGTTTGCTTTATACATTCTTAACTTGTCCACACGGGACAAATCTATGGGTTACCATACGATTGAATTTTCTCGTCGCGTAGACTATACGACGGTTGTTAGTATCGAGCTATACTGTCCGATATTTAACAACCTTCGTATAGTTCTAGGTCACGACGAGCATCGCACGTATGTTAACCGATAGACGGGGACTAAGCGGAGCTTTTAGTTTCATATATGAGTATCGATGAGAATATGAAGGTTTCATATTATAATCGAGTACCATATATTGGTTTTAACTTGAACATCTTGAATCACTCTCTAATTATGCGTTTGTTGTGCATTCGTGTTGTATGTGTAACATGATTTTAAACCATTGAGATCAAGATTGATAGAACTGATCATCCTACATTGCAATGTCATTCATCAACCAAAAACTATTATTGCAATGACATTCATCTATAACAATTGTAACACCCGAGCCCAATGCTACTGGTTTCTGTTGTCGTATGTTGGCGTATGGTATTTATTTCGTTGATCCTACTTGACTGTTGTGAGTTATAAATTTTACCCGGCAATTCATTTCTGCATATAACAATTTAAGACATCTAAAATAAAATTAAAAATATTTGTCATGGCCTGCTTGACACCCCTAACCCTGTTGTAGCGTCCGTGCATCGTGTTCTCATCCCGTTCAGTGAAACGGGCGAGTTTGGACGGCTACGCGTACGTACGTGTGTCCGTTTTGGGGGTATGCTTTTTGAGTGTAAAATACTTCATTTTAAATTTTGGATCCCGCCCAAAATTTCTTATTTCAATTTCAAATTTTTGGACCCGACCCGGGCGCAATTTGGAAATATTTTACTTTGCGCCAAATCCCATTTTCTATTATTTTTTTAAACCGTCGAATATATTTTTTAACCATATAATTTTTACTATTCCTAAATCTTTTATTAAAATTTTTCCTAACCCCCCCCCCCCACAAATCTTCCAACCAATCATTTTCTTTCTTTCACCCGTGGGCCCCCACTTTATCTCTCTCTCTCTCTCCCCTCTCGCTAACCTCTCTCTCTCTCTCTCCCCGTCTTTATCTCTCTCTCTCTCCCTATATCTCTCTCTCTCTCCTCTATATATAAACTTCATCCCTCCTCAATTTCTTTCCTTCAGCGAACCCACCTCGCGCGCGTACCCTAGCCACCGTCTCCCTTCGCCGCAGTAGCCCACGCCGACGCAGCCATCACCGGCCTCCTCGCCCTCGTCGCATCCACATCCACCTCTTCTCCCTCCTTCATCAACTCCCCGTGCACCCTGCACCGGCAACCGCGGCCACCTGCACACCGCCTGCACCTCGTGGGATCGCCGCCGGCGATCTCGATCCGTCCCCCCGGGCCTCACGCATCCCTCAGTATGCTTCTTCTCCTCTCCTACTCTCTTCTCCTTTTCTTCTTCTTTTCTCGGTTCACATTTTATTGATCCGTAGGTTTCCGTCGCTGTCGTCGTAGGCCGACCGCCGGAGCTCCGTCGACGTGATCGATAATCACAACCTCCCCACAGATCCTCGTGAGCACCCCCTTCTCTGTCCTCCTTCCTTTCTTCTTTATTTTCTTTTCTTTTCTTGTTGCATTCTTGATCGTTCGCTGTTTTGCATCTCTCCGGAATCCGGCCGTGCCGGCGACGTGTCCCGACGATCCAGCGAGATACTCTGATCTGTGTGGTTCCACTGTTCGTCGTTTGGGTTCATTCCGCGAACCGTGCGCCCGTCGCGAGTTTTCCCCGCCGACGTTTAACGTTCCGTTTTCCCGATTCGCGACCCGTCGAGGCAAGTACCCCTTGCTACATGCTAAATAATATTTACACACACATCGATAACACCCTAAACCTGCAGTTTAACTTTAGTACTATAATTCCCCATTTTCATGTTCAATATCGTGTTATATCATTTTATCTTTCAAACTTGGAACCTACCATTTGCAATTACTATATTAAACCTAATAACCACATTTGCATGTTTTGATCACACTTTTACTATTGACGTAGCCTATGGCACTTTCTCTATAGTTTTACTTCATTCGGACACTCGTGTACATTAACCTGTATTAACTGTGATTATATATATATCATTGCATCCATAAAATTCTTAAACTTGTTAACATGATTTGACGGCTATAATTGTCATACTGTATTCTTATAACGTTGAAATCATCTCTGTGACACAACTGATAACTGTACTGCTAATTGAATGAATCTGCCTATTGCTTAATTCATTGCTTAAATCATGTTGTTGATAACCATGCTTGATTATATAACTGATTGTGAGTACACCTATGATATCGCTAACATCTTGACCTGACTTGTTACATACACATTGATTGACCCGACATGGTACCGTACTGCTTGACTTGACCTGATGTACCATGACCTGACCCGTTACCTGATCTTGTGTCTAATGCCAACAAACCTGATATGTAGTCCTCATGGACCGTTCCTGTTGTCTATCCAGACAAACCTGTTTACCTGATCCTGTGTTGGCATTAGTTCTTGATTACGGGATACCTGACTTGACATACACATATAACTTGGGGGTATGGGGAAATCAAAGGTGAAACCTGACTTGTAACTCAACAGTTCGCTACTTGTTCTGATCAGTTTTAGAGGCTAGGCCAGCCTGGGAATGATGATGCTGACATCATTCATCTGTACACATTCCTGTTTAGTGCCTAGCGGCATGTCTCGGTTTCAGCTCGAGAATCTGGGGCCGTGGTCCCGGGTATGTACGGGATACTATTGAGTTACATCGATGATTCATCAATTTGGTTTCAAAGACTTTAGAACAGAAAACCTGATAGAACAGCTTAGTTTACCCACTGCACTGCTCCGACTTATATTATTGCTACCCTTGCTTTATTCATGTTTATATTCGCATTGCCTGTTACCATGTTTATATGTTATTACTTGATGACTTGATGCGCTGACGTCTGGGTTTTGCATGGCCCAGATTCTGTACCGCTGTTGCAGTCCGAGCAGGAGTACTTCAGCCAACAGGCTGAGCTGTGAGTGTCAGCAATAGTTAGTTTTCTTTCCTGCATTTATTTCCTGATGTGAGCCCGCATTATGGGACATACATTCCAGTTATTTTGTATTGGATCTTTCGCTTCCGCATTTTATTATTCTTGACTCATGTTATCTTGGATTATGGACATGTTTTAGATAGTTTTATTTTGTTCTCGATATCTCTACAGCCGTAATGTGACTGTGGATGGATACTTCCTACCCACAGGTAGCATGGTTGGCTATGTCACGTGCCCATTTTACCGTACTCTGGGAAGCGGGGCGTGACATGGTTCTTTTGGTATCAGAGCCATAGGTTAGTCGGGTTGATTCTTTTGTAGTTGGGTATTGTACCCAATACACGAATCAGAATACCCGTATTTAGGAAACACGTCCTGCCACCTTGCCGTTTTACCATTCTTAAATCACATTCTTCCTGATTATATCTTTTACGATGTGCAAACTTCCTTTGCATATCGACTCGAAAACCTGAATCCTTGTTATCTCTAGGACTTAGGCGACTTGGGTGGAGTTATGTAATTGTGGCTATGATACCGCGGCATAGTTACAATGCGACACTCTATTTAAGTAACTTGGAATTCTAGCCTTGATCTATATTTTGAATCTATCATCATTCTAATATTGGGTGTTTTGATTTCAGGATTATGGCTGATAAGAATTTGAAGACGTACCAAAGGCGTATGGACGAAGCCGCCATGCTTGGAGTGATAAGAGGAATGCTGGAGAATCAAAAGAGACAGACCGAGCTGATCCAACAGCAAGCGGAATCGTTTCAGGAAGGTTTGCAGATCGTTCAGCAGTCTGTGAACAATGTTGGAGCTAAACCAGTTGACCGAGTAGGGACCGTAGCAGATTTCAGGCGTTTGGGTCCGTCTACATTTACTGGTTTGGAGGAGCCGTTGCCAGCGGAGCAGTGGCTAGTTGACACAGAGAACTTGCTTATTACGGCACAGATTCCAGATGAGAAAAGAGTTGATGTGGTACGCATTCAGTTAGTGGACTACGCCCGAGAATGGTGGCTTGTGGAGGAGAACCGTTTGCCCAAGCCGATCAAGTGGGCGGATTTTTCAAAGAGTTTCCTGGAGAAGTTCTTCCCGCGGACTGCATGGGAGGAAATGGAAGAGAAGTTCATCGGGCGAAAGCAGAAGGGAGCACCCGTAGATGTGCATGCAGCAGAATGGACAAGACTCGGCAAATTCGCTGGACCTTTAGTTGCCAACGATGCAGACAGGGCACGGAGGTTCATGCGCAGCTTGGATGTGGACATCCAGAGGCAGATTGTCTCCCTGGGTTTGACCACTTTCTTACAAGTACTTGCGGCAGCCCGAGAGCAGCAGAGTTTATCTGGGATGAAGGGGAGTTTGCAGCAGACAGCAGTTGCGGTAAGGAAGCCAGCATTTGTACCAAACTGAGCTCATGGTCGCAGAGGTATTCCAGTGGACCGTCGAGGTATAGCACCCATAAAGAAGCCTATTGTCGTCGATCGAAGAAAGAGCATGACTTGTAACTACTGCAATTTACCTGGCCACGTGCAAAAGGATTGTCGAAAGAGGCTGGGACTCTGTTTGGTTTGTGGAGCGGCAGATCACGCTGTTAGTGCTTGTCCGTCAAAGCTTCGTACGAGGGATGATTTTCAGAAGCCTCCGCAGAGACCGTTCCAGGGACAGAAACAGCTGACTCAAGGACCTAATCAGGCTCGAGCTTTTACCTTGACAGCTGAAGAAGCTAAGGCGTCAGGAGAAGTTGTTTCAGGTACTCTACTCGTTCATGGTTTTCCCGCATTAGCGTTATTTGATTCTGGTGCATCCCATTGTTTTATGTCATCCAAGTTTATAACTACACACTCGATTGACTGCACAACCCTGTCTAGTTTCTGGGACATACACACTGGGAATGGGAAAATCATAGCTAGTAGGGAATGTAAAGATTGTACAGTTGTTGTGTGCGGACGGGAGCTTTTTGCGGATTTCTTGGTGTTTGATACGGGCAGCTACAAAGTCGTCTTGGGAATGGATTTTCTTGGTACTTTCCACGCTCACATTGACTGTAGGGCAAGGAAGGTAATTTTCCAGATTCCCGGACATCCCGAGTTTAGCTTCACTGGAGGAAGCAGTTCTGTCGGGCCAGTCGAGTTTAGGGCTAGGCCGACAAAAAATATTCTTGCAGCAATGGAAGTTGATAAAAGTGAAGAACCGGCTGTTGTTCGTGATTTTGTGGACGTGTTTGAAGATATATCGGGTTTACCGCCGAAGCAAGACGTTGAGTTCGCAATTGATCTTATTCCTGGTGCAGCACCAGTATCCAAAGCGTATTATCCAATGGCACCAGTAGAGTTGGAAGAAGTCAAGAAACAGGTTGCTGAATTGCTTGAGAAGGGTTGGATTCGAAGCAGTAACTCGCCTTGGGGAGCTCCAGTTCTTCTAGTAAAGAAGAAGGATGGCACAAGAAGGATGTGCATCGACTATCGAGAATTAAACCGGGTGACTATTAAGAACAAGTACCCGATCCCTCGCATTGGCGAACTTTTCGAGCAGCTTAGTGGCGCGAGGGTATTCTCGAAGCTGGATTTGCGATCCGGATATCATCAGGTCCGAGTGAAAGCAGAAGATATTTGCAAGACGGCGTTCCGAACTGGGTATGGACATTACGAATACTTAGTGATGCCCTTCGGAGTAACGAATGCGCCGGTAGTATTCATGGACTTGATGAACCGAATCTTTTCACCATTCTTGGACCAGTTTATTGTGGTGTTCATTGACGATACTCTGGTTTACTCGAAGAGTTTTGAAGAGCATGCAGAACATTTGAAGATCGCACTGCAGACGTTGAGACAGGAGAAGCTATTTGCGAAGATGAGTAAGTGCGAGTTTTGGCTGGAGGAAGTAAAGTTTTTGGGGCATGTTGTGTCTGGCGATGGGATTGTCGTCGATCCAGAAAAGATTTCAGCAGTTCGAGATTGGCCGATTCCAAGGAATGTTGCAGATATAAGAAACTTTCTTGGACTCGCCGGGTATTACAGAAGATTTGTGGAGAACTTTGCTCGTCTGGCGGAGCCGTTAACCAAGCTTACGCGCAAGGAGGTACCTTTTGTATGGACGGATAAGTGTGCGTTAGCTTTTGAGATGTTGAAGCAGAAGTTGATAACCGCTCCTATTCTGACCGTGCCAGACAATTCCGGAGGATTGGTGATTCACAGCGACGCATCTGGGAAAGGATTGGAATGTATTTTGATGCAGCATGGGAAGGTTGTAGCGTACGCATCGAGACAGTTGAAGACCCATGAGAAGAATTACCCAACGTATGACTTGGAGCTTGCGGCTGTGATTTTCGCTTTGAAGATTTGGAGACACTACCTTTTGGGCGAAAGGGTCGAAGTTTTTACTGATCATAAGAGCTTGAAGTATGTGTTCACGCAGAAGGAGCTTAATATGAGACAACGTAGATGGTTGGAGCTGATGGCTGACTACGATCTTGATCTTAAGTACCATCCGGGGAAGGTTAATGTCGTGCCGGATGCGCTTAGTCGGTTACCAGCAATTCAGGTGTTAACTACGCAGAAGGAGCTCGTTGAAGATTTTCGAAGATTTGACTTGGAGGTTGTGCTACCGCATTCTACAGGACAGTTGATGCAGCTGCAAGTACATTCATCGTTGATCGAGAATATTAAAGCAGCGCAATCGCAGGATCCTAGACTGCAAAAGTTTCAGGAACAGGTTGAAGCCGGACTACGAACAGATTTATTGATCCACGAAGATAGTTCGTTGAGGTATGGTAGCCGTTTGTGTGTGCCAAAGGGAGATATTCATGAAGAGCTTATGAAAGAAGCACACAGTTCAGCTTATTCTGTACATCCAGGAGGCACAAAGATGTACCGAGATATTCGACAGCATTTCTGGTGGGAAGGCATGAAACGGGAGATTGCTCGCTTTGTGGCAAAGTGCTTGGTGTGTCAGCAAGTTAAGGCTGAACATCAAAGGGTTGCTGGTTTATTGCAACCACTTCCGATTCCTCAGTGGAAGTGGGAACATATAACCATGGATTTCGTGACGGCTTTACCGCGGAGTCCAAGGGGCAACAATGCTGTATGGGTGATTGTTGATCGTTTGACCAAGGCAGCTCACTTTATTCCTTTTCGGGTTAGTCAATCAACAGAGACCTTGGCGAAGCGGTACATGCAGGAGATTGTAAGATTGCATGGAGTACCGGTGAGCATCGTGTCCGATCGGGACACTCGGTTCTTATCACACTTTTGGCGGAGTTTACAGGAAAGTTTGGGGACTCGATTGAAGTTTAGCACAGCTTATCATCCTCAAACTGATGGTCAGTCAGAGAGAACGATCCAAACTCTTGAAGATATGTTGAGAGCGTGCATGTTGGACTTCAAGGGTTCATGGGAGGATCATCTACATTTGGTGGAGTTTTCTTACAACAACAGTTTTCAGGCAACTATCCAGATGGCTTCATTTGAAGCTTTGTATGGTCGCAAATGTCGTTCACCTGTGTGTTGGGACGATGTCGGTGAACGAAGATTGTTGGGACCAGATTTGGTTGTGCAGACAGTTGAGAAGGTTAACACTATCAGAAATCATATGAAGGCAGCACAAGACCGACAGAAGAGTTGGGTAGACACGTCAAGAAGACCTTTAGAGTTCGCCGTGGGTGATTTGGTATTCTTGAAGATATCACCGACTAGAGGGGTGATTCGTTTTGGAAGTCGAGGAAAGCTTAGTCCTCGATTCGTTGGACCCTTTGAGATCTTGGAGCGTGTTGGTGGGGTAGCGTATCGTTTGGCGTTACCGCAGTCCTTGGCGAATGTGCACGATGTGTTTCACGTATCTCAACTCCGTAAGTATGTTCATGATGAAACGCATGTATTGGATCATTCGGAGCTAACAGTACAAGAAGACTTGACTTTTGAGGAGCGACCGATTGAAATCGTGGATCGAAGGGGAAAAGGTTCTTAAGAACAAGGTGATCCCTCTTGTGCTTGTTTCTTGGGGAAATCGCTAGCATGGAGAGTCCACTTGGGAACGAGAAGATGAAATCCGGCAGAAGTTTCCTCATCTTTTCTTATAGTTATTTGTTGTCTATCTTTGCATTCTTGGAATTTCGAGGACGAAATTCTTTTTGTAGTTGGGTATAATGTAACACCCGAGCCCAATGCTACTGGTTTCTGTTGTCGTATGTTGGCGGATGGTATTTATTTTGTTGATCCTACTTGACTGTTGTGAGTTATAAATTTTACCCGGCAATTCATTTCTGCATATAACAATTTAAGACATCTAAAATAAAATTAAAAATATTTGGCATGGCCTGCTTGATACCCCTAACCCTGTTGTAGCGTCCGTGCATCGTGTTCTCGTCCCGTTCAGTGAAACGGGGGGTTTGGACGGCTACGCGCACGTACGTGTGTCCGTTTTGGGGGTATGCTTTTTGAGTGTAAAATACTTCATTTTAAATTTTGGATCCCGCCCAAAATTTTCTTATTTCAATTTCAAATTTTTAGACCCGACCCAGGCGCAATTTGGAAATATTTTAGTTTGCGCCAAATCCCAATTTCTATTATTTTTTTAAACCGTCGAATATATTTTTTAACCATATAATTTTAACTATTCCTAAATATTTTATTAAAATTTTTTCTAACCCCCCCCCCCACAAATCTTCCAACCAATCATTTTCTTTCTTTCACCCGTGGGCCCCCACTTTATCTCTCTCTCTCCTCTCGCTAACCTCTCTCTCTCTCTCCCCCCCCCGTCTCTATCTCTCTCTCTCTCTCCCTATATCTCTCTCTCTCTCCTCTATATATAAACTTCCTCCCTCCTCAATTTCTTTCCTTCAGCGAACCCACCTCGCGCGCGTACCCTAGCCACCGTCTCCCTTCGCCGCAGTAACCCACGCCGACGCCGCCATCACCGGTCTCCTCGCCCTCGTCGCATCCACATCCACCTCTTTTCCCTCGTTCATCAACTCCCCGTGCACCCTGCACCGGCAACCGCGGCCACCTGCACACCGCCTGCACCTCGTGGGATCGCCGCCGGCGATCTCGATCCGTCCCCCCAGGCCTCGCGCATCCCTCAGTAAGCTTCTTCTCCTCTCCTCCTCTCTTCTCCTTTCTTCTTCTTTTCTCGGTTCACATTTTATTGATCCGTAGGTTTCCGTCGCTGTCGTCGTAGGCCGACCGCCGGAGCTCCGTCGACGTGATCGACAATCACAACCTCCCCACAGATCCTCGTGAGCACCCCTTCTATGTCCTCCTTCCCTTCTTCTTTATGTTCTTTTCTTTTCTTGTTGCATTCTTGATCGTTCGCTGTTTTGCAACTCGCCGGAATCCGGCCGTGCCGGCGACGTGTCCCGACAATCCAGCGAGATACTCTCATCTGTGTGGTTCCACTGTTCGTCGTTTGGGTTCATTCCGCGAACCGTGCGCCCGTCGCGAGTTTTCCCCGCCGACGTTTAACGTTCCGTTTTCCCGATTCGCGACCCGTCGAGGCAAGTACCCCTTGCTACATGCTAAATAATATTTACATACACATCGATAACACCCTAAACCTGCAGTTTAACTTTAGTACTATAATTCCCCATTTTCATGTTCAATATCGTGTTATATCATTTTATCTTTCAAACTTGGAACCTACCATTTGCAATTACTATATTAAACCTAATAACCACATTTGCATATTTTGATCACACTTTTACTATTGACGTAGCCTATGGCACTTTCTCTATAGTTTTACTTCATTCGGACACTCGTGTACATTAACCTGTATTAACTGTGATTATATATATCATTGCATCCATAAAATTCTTAAACTTGTAAACATGATTTAACGGCTATAATTGTCATACTGTATTCTTATAACGTTGAAATCATCTCTGTGACACAACTGATAACTGTACTGCTAATTGAATGAATCTGCCTATTGCTTAATTCATTGCTTAGATCATGTTGTTGATAACCATGCTTGATTATGTAACTGATTGTGAGCACACCTATGATATCGCTAACATCTTGACCTGACTTGTTACATACACATTGATTGACCCGACATGGTACCGTACTGCTTGACTTGACCTGATGTACCATGACCTGACCCGTTACCTGATCTTGTGTCTAATGCCAACAAACCTGATATATAGTCCTCATGGACCGTTCCTGTTGTCTATCCAGACAAACCTGTTTACCTGATCCTGTGTTGGCATTAGTTCTTGATTACGGGATACCTGACTTAACATACACATATAACTTGGGGGTATGGGGAAATCAAAGGTGAAACCTGACTTGTAACTCAACAGTTCGCTACTTGTTCTGATCAGTTTTAAAGGCTAGGCCAGCCTTGGAATGATGATGCTGACATCATTCATCTGTACACATTCCTGTTTAGTGCCTAGCGGTATGTCTCGGTTTCAGCCCGAGAATCTGGGGCCGTGGTCCCGGGTATGTACGGGATACTATTGAGTTACATCGATGATTCATCAATTTGGTTTCAAAGACTTTAGAACAGAAAACCTGATAGAACAGCTTAGTTTACCCACTGCACTGCTCCGACTTATATTATTGCTACCCTTGCTTTATTCATGTTTATATTCGCATTGCCTGTTACCCTGTTTATATGTTATTACTTGATGACTTGACGCGCTGACGTCTGGGTTTTGCATGGCCCAGATTCTGTACCACTGTTGCAGTCCGAGCAGGAGTACTTCAGCCAACAGGCTGAGCTGTGAGTGTCATCAATAGTTAGTTTTCTTTCCTGCATTTATTTCCTGATGTGAGCCCGCATTATGGGACATACATTCCAGTTATTTTGTATTGGATCTTTCGCTTCCGCATTTTATTATTCTTGACTCATGTTATCTTGGATTATGGACATGTTTTAGATAGTTTTATTTTGTTCTCGATATCTCTACAGCCGTAATGTGACTGTGGATGGATACTTCCTACCCACAGGTAGCATGGTTGGCTATATCACGTGCCCATTTTAGCGTACTCTGGGAAGCGGGGCGTGACAACAATCAACAATTAAAACTATAAATGTAGGATACTGATATCATAAAGCGTTATACGCAACATATGAATTCACATGACTGAAACATGCATCAAAAAAACATGTTCATCCAAAAGAAATGCCACTGTCAACAAATATAGACAAATACGTCATAAAAACAATAACTAATTAACAAGTTGATAAGCATCTGGATCAAGAAAATGATAGGAAAAACAATTGACTATGATCTATAATGACAAGTCTATTACCATGACTCTCGACTAACAAAGGTGGCTTTTCGTCCTCGGTAGCTTGATAATTGGGATTTCATGGCGAATAAAAATATGCATATGCCGTTTGACCGGGAACTTCAATAGGAAACTCAATGAGGTCGGGTGTACTGAAGTACGCTTTGTATTTCGTTATATCAGGTGATGAAGCCCAAGCCCTAGCTAGCCCCAGCCCCACCCCAACCGAACCCTATCGAAGGTAAAGAACGTCCTTACACTTTCATATTTCTATTAATGATGCAAGTCTCCACCAAGTCAAATTCTTGCAATATCATTCTTTTTAGAGTATGTC
The DNA here is from genome assembly GCA_030015575.1 of Agapanthus africanus. Taxonomy (NCBI): domain Eukaryota; kingdom Viridiplantae; phylum Streptophyta; class Magnoliopsida; order Asparagales; family Amaryllidaceae; genus Agapanthus; species Agapanthus africanus. Next base: position 18,781,260 of record JASDDO010000014.1, read on the forward strand.
TAATTTAATAGATAGAATTTCAAAGTTGGGCAACCAAGAAAAAGTAACAAGGGATTTTACATACATGCCAAAGCTTTGATTATTTATTTATTTATTTTCCATTTCATATTAGTACTTTTATATGTTTGATGATGGCAAGAAATACAAATTATATTAGAACATTGTACATACCTAATTTCCACTTGAAATCGGTTTTTTCTTTTATCAGTACTCGTTGACATATAGTAACAAACAATATTTGATTAGAAGGACCCAAGATTTTCTCGATCAACAATAATTTTAGTATTCAAACTAGGCTAAAATTGCTGGAAATTCCTCTCAGTTTTGCCAAATTCAGCAAACCCCCACCCAAACCTAACCCTAACCCCAGACCCAGCCCCAGCCCAACCCCAACCTAACCCTAGCCCCAGCCCCAGCCCCAGCCCCAGCCCAGCCCAGCTCCAACCTAACCCTAACCCCAGCCCCAGCCCAGCCCAGCCCCAACCTAACCCTAACCCCAGCCCCAGCCCAGCCCAGCCCCAACCTAACCCTAACCCCAGCCCCAGCTAAACCCCAACCCTAACCCTAACCCTAACCCTAGCCCCTGCCCCAGCCCCAGCCCCAGCCGAACCCCAACCCCAACCCTAACCCTAACCCCAATCCCAACCCCAACCGCAACCCCTGCCGAACCACAACTCCACCAGCAACCCTAACCCTAAATAATCAAAAATTTGTTTAGTTGAAGATTTACTAACATGTGCGATGGAGAGACGATCGATCGGTGGCGACGACGAAACGGAGGCGACGACGAAAACGGCGCGACGAGGAAGAACGGTGACGCTCGAGAACGGCGGTGGCGACGACGAGAACGGCGGTGGCGACGACGAGGACGGGCGGGAATGATTTGGGGATTTTGGTTCGCGCGCGATCGAGAGAGAGAGAAAGAGATAAGGGGCGTAGGCGATCTGTGCCTTTTTAATTAAATCGCTATTTAGTTGCCCCTACGGATTTGTCCGTAGGTCCTTGGTTTGCGGCTCCGTAGGGGCAAACACGAAATTAAGATTTAAAATTTTTACTCTTGAACGTCTTGGACCGTAGGGGAAACCTTCTAGCCCTACGGCTTAATCCGTAGGGCCAAAATAAATAGGCCCCTACGGATTTCAATATCCATAGGGGCAACCCCCTATTGTAGTAGTTTTTGGGACTTACCGAGCGATTGTTCGCTGACGACATTCCTTTTCTTTCTTCTTTGGAATGTTGTCAGGTGATTCGAACCTTCAGGAGATCGAGCCCACTAGCGAGGATTTAGACCAGCTAGCTTACAACCCAGAGCTCTAGATACTTGTACATTTCATTCCAGTACTTTCCATTTCTGTTATGCCAATGTTTAGGCGTTGCTTTCCATTCCATGTATTTACTTTTCAGATGCATTGTACAAAAGAATGTTAATAAATAAAGTTGTTGTTCATTACATTTGTCTTTTGTGTATATTTCTTTTATATTGCTTAGTTACGCTTAGCGTATTTACTTCTGAATAAATACGCAGCGGCCAGTCGCGTCCCCTTCGTCGTACACCGGGAAGCGGGACGTGACAAATTCTAAAGCGGGCAAAATTCCTACTTCACCAATCTATACCAAACTATCCATTTAGTATAGGTTGTTTACTTCACTAATTCTCAATTAGTGAAGAGGTAGCTTGAGTTAGCGATTTTTCGACGCAGATCATCTTCGTCCTCGAAGATCCTTGAGCAATCTCGTTCTTTTCCCCTAGTGGAGCCTAAGGAGAGTCCGGGAGACCACCACATGGAGCTAAGGGACTATTACACGAAGCTTTAGAAGTGAAGAACCGGTCTACAAAGGTTGTATTTGTTGGGGTCAAAATTTGCACCCCAGTTGACCGGGTCAAAGTCAAGGTCAACCCCAAGTAAACGGGTCCAAGCCCAAGCAGGTGAGCCCATGCCTAAGCCGAGCCCCGCGGCTGGCCTCCCCTATGCCAAAATAAAAATCATGTAACAAATAATTTTGATGTAATTTTTTGTGCATGAATGTAAGCAAAATGGGCATAAAGCCAAATTTTTGTAAAGCCCATCGCTTATGTGCAAAAAGAAATAGCACATGAGATATGGGATGGGAAAAATGATATTTTGTAAAGCCCAATGGGATATATGTAAATGTGTTAGCCTATATGAGGCAACATGATGATGAATAAAGCATACACTTTTCATTCCTCTCAAAAAAAGGTTACGGTTTTTGTCCATCCTTCTCCTTCCTCAAGGTTCTAATCCTTCTGCTTTTTTAAAATTAAATCAAAAGTTCTACTCTTCCTTTTTCAAAACTAAATAGTTTTTCACTACAAAACCCACAAAGGGGAACTCAGATCTTCCATTAGATCTCAAAAAGGAGAGATTTTTTTTTTAAAATTTCATACTCCTTGTTCTTCAATATCCGGCCAATAGAGGAGGAAGAAGGAGACCCGTTTCCAAGAACCACCTTTTGGGGAAGATCCAAGGCTCAAGGGAGAAGCCCCTTCCATCAGCTCCAAAATATCTTAGGAGTGTAACTCCTCAAAAATATATATACATATATATATATATATACAAAATAATAAATATTTCCTTTTTGGAGCACAGCTCCCAGTACAGGGACCAAGTCCCTTCTATTGCTGACGTCTAGCGCCCACGTGCCAGGCACGTGGTGCGCTGGCGCTCTGGCTCACAGCGCCCGCGTGCCAGGCACGTGGGGCGCTGGCGCTCTGGCGCAAAACGCCCGCGTGTCTTGTACGTGGGGCGCTGGCGCCTTCTCCCACGCATCCCTTTCCCTTATATATATGTGTGTGTGCGCGCGCGCGCGCGCGCGCACATACACATACTTCACCACATTGTTCCCGTTAGAAAAAAATTCTAACGGGGTGCTGCCCCGCACCCCGCAAGGGGGCTGCTAGCCCCCTTGACCCCCAGCCCGCTATCCGGGTAGCGGGACCCCCGTAAAAACTCTACGGGGCCCCCGATATATCCAAAACCCCTTCAAAATACAACATTGTACATTAAGTTCGCATGACCAGTTTAACCCGTTAATCGGAGGTTCTCTCGCTCCAAAGACAAGGGGTAATTAATGGCAGCTTAGTCCGCGGCTGCCGGAGATTCGGATCTCCACAATCAAGAAACCCCCGCCTACCCTAGGCAGGGGGAATCTGTAGTACGCCCGACAAGCGTGCGCGTATTCCCATCTCAATGGGGTGACGAAAAACACCCTACAAATTCTGGCACGCCCGGTGGGACTGTTCTCTCCACCCATATTTCGGGTTAAACGTTCATGCGAACTCAATCAATATACATATCTATATTTATATTAAAATAATGCTCTTTCATGCAGGTTTTCAAGCAATCACTTCTCAACAATGTCTCCAAAGATTAACTCAGTTCCCGTCTCCTATACGATGAAGATGGACGTCAGGACAGTCCTCCCGGCCAGTCTCGGGCGACAATGGGAGGAGCCGCCGCTACCATTTGGCTTTATTGTGTTCGTGTCAGCTAACGCCGTCCCTGCTCTTCAAGCTCCGGTAACTGACAAACTGGCCTCGAATGGCAAGAGGCCAAATATGGTGGTCTCGAGGGCGCCCCAACCCAGACGCGAGTCGGTGTTCAAACGGCTCTCCATGGCCCTAGCTGGGGGCAAAGCCGTCAGAACAAAAGAAGTTTCCAGACGTCGCGGGCAAGCACAGGCGATACTTTCGACGGAAATGCGGGCGGATGTTTTCTCTAACCTCCCCATCACTCAGCCTATGGCGGCTTCCCGAATAGCAGAAGCCTGCCAAGTGCTCAAGGCAGAGAAGCTGAGGCAGAAGCGGCTCAGATATAGAGCCAACAAAAGGGCTAGGGCTCAGGCCATATTAAAATTTATGAATTTCCAAAGTCCGGACCGCTCCGGGAAACTAGCTGCCAGTGATGAAAGGATGGCTGAATGTGTTATCCACACAATCTACATGGTGGGCATGCGTCCCAGCGACAACCTTCGCAGCAAAAGCAAGGAGGGGGCCACCGCATCTCAAATCCAATCTGGTGTGAATATGGCTGCCACATTCCAAGACCAGCCTCCTCTGGAAGTTAATGAAGACCCTTCCAGTGAGGCTGATAAGCAGAGAGAGCCCTCGGTTCATGAGGAGTCGAGCTCGGAAAGAGAAGATGGGTCAATCTTCCGTCCCAAGAACGTAGAGCAGCAACTTCTCCAAGAGCTCCGAAAACAGCTCAGAAGGAAAGACAAGGAGATGGCCAAGCTCTACTCAAAAATTGATGACTTGACAAACGTCGTCTTACAGCTCACGGCCCAACTTGTCTCTCAGCCGCCCAATCAGGCACAGGGCTCTGCTCATGAACCGGGAAATGGTGTCCCGAGACAGCCGGCGCCTATTCCCTCAAATCCAAAAGTGGGAGGACCTCATGAAAATCAGTCGCATCCTATCTCTGTAAGTCGATGTACTACACCCCACGACTTGCGGGGAGGCGGAATAATGAAAAACGATCTTGTTTTATGCGCTAACCAAGAATCTTTGCTAAACTATAACTAACAAGAATCATAGAAGTTATCAATTACTATGAAAAGTGATTATACCTAATGAACCGTATCCTTCATCTTTTCGTTCTCCACGTCCTCTCCAGCCTTCTCTATGTAGTAGATGATCCACCCGAGAGCTATACTTCAAGCTTCACCTCTAACTTGAGGTAACTAGGTTTCTTAAAGTGCTAATCTAAGTAACCTAGGTGATATAGAGAAGGGTTATGGATTAAGTAGTCTATTCTAATCCTTGGTCTCAACACATGAGAGGGGAGGATTAGGGTTTGAAGAGAGAAAGCTTGAGAAGAGAGAAGGTGAGCAAGAGAATAGAATGAGATAATGATCTCTCATGATATATATGAAGCATTATCATTATCAAATTAAATCAAATAAAGGATTTAACAACCATGCTTCATAAATACAAATGAGTGATTCATCTACATGAGTCATTAACCATTTATGAAGCATTAATGACAAGGATGAATCACACAAATGAGTCTCTAATCTCATTTAATACTTATGCCACCTAAACCCCCAAGTCACCAACCTTCTAGAAGCTTCTCGCGAAATTACGAGAACGCCCCTCCTATCCATGAAAACATGGAAAAACTTTAGACTGTATAAATCCAATAACCGGATACTAGAAACTGGCTTAAACCAAAGCCGGCTATTAAAAACTGTCCGGATGTCGTACGTGCGTAAACACACGTATGCGTCCGAACCCTTGTCGTAAAACTATACGACCTCTATATCGTTTCGCCTGGAGTAGGGAAACTCTCTGTGTGGGACTCTAAAGACTCGACTACTACGCTGGCAGTGGGTTTAACCACAGACCGCAAGCGGCACTAGCTGTACGTAACGGTCCCCAGGTAGATGTCGATAAGAAGGCCGATGAGGAAACCCATCCGAACTCCTACTGAGTCTGATGTGACAATCTCCGTACAGTCCAGTCTGTTCGTCTAAGACTATCGCATATCGGGCCTAGGGGCGGCAAGCGTCAGTCCCCTAATAGCGGTATAAGTCGTGTCGGGGTGAAGCCCATTACACCCTGAGAAACTACTGGAACCTACCAGCAAATCTCGCTTGCCCTGGCCAGGGACTTTGCGTAATGGCTCTCTGACACAGCGCGATATCAACTCCCAATACCGGGAGAGACGAATCCTGTCTAACTGCCACTGCCTCCAAGTGCTCGGGACTGCACCCAACTGCCACCTGTTTGCACGACTCCTTTGAGCCGTGGTAGGGTAGCAATCTAAGAACAGTGGGACACACTCGATGCGAAGTAGCAGTGTCAAGTCTGCGGACTATGCTGTACTCATGTCACCTGGGAACTGTTAACTGACGACTGGTATAAAACCAACCTACAGTTCCCTGCAAGTCCTGTCCGGTGTACCCGTAACTCAACGAGCACCTGTATATTATCTCTAGTACGACGTACTGACGGCTGTGGGACAGACCATCTCCCCAACTGGGATGAGAAGCGTACATACTAGTCTACTCCGGAGTATCGATACCCTGTCTCGATAATCCTATGACTAGGAACCTGAATAAGGATGTGCTTGTAGACTACCCAGCCCCCACTAGTGTGACTGCCATCACAACGCTGGTAGTCAAGAAAGATCCTAAGAGCTCTATCAATACGTATACTCACATATTAAGATAGAAAAAACCAAGTAGCATACTACCATCTTTAGCAAGACTGTTATATACATGTGAATATCCCAAGCTTCCATTAAGTAATATACAAACTAGTATGATACAATAATGGCCCCTAGGGCATATACACTAACAATCTTGGGAAATGTCTTGGCTACCGATGATAGTAGCCCGCTAACTCAAGATCAAATCATGGATTTGGTTGCCAACAAAGTCAAAACATTGGTAGCTGAAGCCGAAGCGCAAAAAGATGTTAGCAGTAGCGGGAGACCATATCCTGCTTAGTATGATCTGGTAGAATTTCCCAGCGGCTATGTCATCCCTAAATTCGGAAGATTTGATGGGACAGGAAATGCGAATCAGCACATCGCCCACTTCAAAGCCTCATGCAGGAATACTGGGGGCAATGATGCACTTCTCCTCTGCCAGTTCGTTAATAGCCTGACCGATGTCGCTTTCGACTGGTACGTGAGCATACCGAATGGCTCCGTTACTACTTTCGTCTAAATGGAATCTTTGTTTCGACAAAGGTTCATGAGTGTCAGCGATAAGATCAGCATCGCCGACCTCGTAAGGACCAAGCCAAAGAACAACAAAAGCGGCACGGATTTTATAACCCGATGGCGCAATCTCTCCATCAAATGTGAACCGCCGATAGAGCAGGACCAATCTGTCAGTCTCCTTGTCAGAAATCTCAACCATTGGATGGCCCCGTTTCTATGCACTGCGGGTCTCAAAACATTCCAAGAGCTGACCAGGAAAGTTCAGATGCTGGAGTGCTTAAAGCAGGAGTCCTCCTCGAATTCCCAAAATAACAATAGTCATGGAGAAACCGAAAGGACGATAATCGCAAAGGCGGAAATTCCGACGATTCTGAATCTTTCAACACCTCGGTTAACCGAAATAAATTAGGGATGAGCGGGCCTAATGCCAATCAGCCTCGGAAGCCAGTGTTCGGAGAGGGAGGAGAATCCCCACTGAAAGAAAAGCTGGATAAGGTCTATTCCTTCAGAAGGGACAAAATCCGTAAAATATTCAAAGACGCCCTGAGAAACGGTCTACAACTGCTAGAGTCAAAAAGACCGCAAGAAGCGAATATGACCGACGACCCCAAATACAGCCCCTATCACAGAGTGATAAGTCATGCCATTGAGGACTGCTTCATCTTCAAAGATTGGGTCGAAAAGCAATACAAGGCAGGAGAGATAGAACTGTCTAAAGGCGTGTTAACAAACAGTCAAGCTGCGACCGCCAATTTCATACAAACGGAGACCGAAGTCCTTCGTGAAACTAATTCTCTCAGACATCTGCCTTTCTCTGAAAATAGTTGACCGTCATGTCATTAAACTGGGAATAATCGACCACTAAGTCGTTTAACTGGGAATGTAAAAAATGTGTGTGAATAAAAAAAATGTGTAAATAAAACGAAAAAAAAAAGCCGAAATGATGGGGCAACTCGTAATAAAAACCAGCGAGTAAAATAAAGATGAAAAAAATAAAGCCGAAATGATGGGGCAACCGCGAATATAAAGCCGAAATGATAGGGCAATCGTGACCTTCACGATAAGAAAAGCTGAAGTGATAGAGCAATCGCGGTAAAAAAAACGGCGAATGATGAATCGCTCCTGGTACCATATTCCAGTGCAGCGATGCAGACGCCAACCAAAATCCAATTTCCCAAAATTCTCCCAGCTTTACGGGTGGTCTCCAAATCGACTATCGTATACAATCCACGGGCTCAAATAATTCTCCTCACATTCATGCCCCATAGCAATCACCAGTCACGCGGCTGGTCTCCTCCCTTGGAATTATGCTCCATTAGGAAGACCCACTCATGTGTCCTCACGATGTATGAGGAGAACAAACCTTCATGGGATCCTTACGACTCACAAAGGGAAAAACACACTTGGGAGTCCTCACGACTCCTAAGGAGAAAATACACCTACGGGATCATTACGACTTGTAGGGAGAAAATGCTTTATGAGACTCTTACGGCTCATAAAATTGAAAAGCCTTAGGTGATAGGGACCTAAACCTGTCGCCTAAGCCATCGCTCCCCAACGGGAAAAGGCAAATGATGAATTGCTCCTGGCACCTGTGCTTCAGTGTTAGCAACGTTGATGCCAGCCCCTACCCCAAAATTCTAAGCTTTCGATCCATAGACCCCTAAGTCTTTAAACTGGGAACATATGACCTCTAAGTCGTTAAACTGGAAACAGATGACCCCTAAGTCGTTAAACTAGAAACGAGGGAGATCCCCTCATGGCGAATGATGAGTCGCTCATGGTACCACATCCCGGTGCAGCGATGCAGACGCTGACCAAATTCCAAATCTCATACCCCAACGGCGAATGATGAGTCGCTCCTGGTACCATATTCCAGTGCAGCGATGCAGACACCAACAAAGTCCCGAAATTTTTCCGGCCCTACGGTCTGGATCATACATCCTGCAAAACCGTATACAATCCACGGGCGTAAAATGATCCCAATCTCTCCCAAGTCCTACCGGCGAGACCACATTCAAAGTCCCACCGGCGGTAAAGATTCAAAAAAAAATGTATGTCCACAAGCAAAATGGGCACGGATGAAAATCCGAAAAGGCTCCGTGAGTAAAAACAGCAGGATTGCTGGCGAGTTTGTGAAAACCCGAAAGGGCGCAAACTCATGAAAAAGAGATGAAATGCACTCGCAAAGTCCTCTTGACTTTGTGAGGAGAAAATTCCCGCGTGAGATCCTTACGACTCACAAAGGAGCAACACATTTAGGAGTCCCACGACTCCTAAGGAGAAAATACACCTACGGGATCCTTACGATCCGTGGGGAGAAAATGCTTTGTGAGACCCTTACGGCTCACGAAATTGAAAAGTCTTAGGTGACAGGGACCTAAAACCTGTCTCCTAAGCCATCGCTTCCTAATAAGCAAACGCAAATGATGATTCGCTCCAAGTACCATATTCCAGTGTAGCGATGTTGATGCCAAACAAAAACCTAAATCCCCAAATCCACTCATGGCAAATGATGATTCGCTCCTGGTACCATATTCTAGCGTAGCGATGCTGATGTCAACCCAAATCAAATCAAACCAACTACCACTGCGGCGGAATCATGCTTCGTCTCAGAATGTACCCCGTGTCGAAATCATGCTTCGCCTCGGAGTATCCACCTGCCCTGTCGGAATTATGCTTCGGCTCAGAATCAACCAGTGACCTCCTCGTGGGAATTAAGCTCCGCCTCGGAATCAAGTCGACCAACAAGCTCTGCGCCGGAATCATGCTTCGTCTCAGAGTGTACCCCGTGTCGAAATCATGCTTCGCCTCGGCGTATCTGCCTTCCTTGTCGGAATTAAGCTCCGCCTCGGAATCAAGTCGACCAACAAGCTCTGTTCCGGAATCATGCTTCGTCTCAGAGTGTACCCTGTGTCAAAATCATGCTTCGCCTCGGCGTATCTGCCTTCCCTGTCGGAATTAAGCTCTGCCTCGGAATCAAGTTGACCAACAAGCTCTGCGCCGGAATCATGCTTCGTCTCAGAGTGTATCCCGTGTCGAAATCATGCTTCGCCTCAGCGTATCTGCTTTCCCTGTCGAAATTATGTTTCGTCTCGGAATCAAGTCAGCCAACAAGCTCTGCACCGGAATCATGCTTCGTCTCATAGTGTACCCCGTGTTGAAATCAAGCTTCGCCTCGGAGTATCTGCCTTCCCTGTCGGAATTATGCTTCGCCTGGGAATCAACCTCTGCATCGAAATTATGCTTCGGTCAGAATGTCTACCACTCTTCAGAATGATGCTCCGATCCCTGGAATCATGCTCCGCTCTTCGGAATGATGCTCCGTCCCTGGAATCATGCTCCGCTCTTCAGGAATGATGCTCTGATCCCTGGAATCATGCTCCGCTCTTCAGGAATGATGCTCCGATCCCGGAATTATGCTCCAACCCTTGGAATTATGCTCCGACTCTTCGGAATGATACTCTGACTATGAAATTATGCTCCGCAAATCGGAATGATGCTCCGATCCCCGGGAATTATGCTCCCCGAGGGATGCTCCGCCTCCGGAATGATGTTCCACCTCGAAGTCCAGCTTCAAGATCCATCAATTTCATGCACACAACTCAAATGTGCGGTGTGCATTTATTGATGGGGGGCACTTTGTTGGGGTCAAAATTTGCACCCCAGTTGACCGGGTCAAAGTCAAGGTCAACCCCAAGTAAACGGGCCCAAGACAAGCAGGTGGGCCCATGCCCAAGCCAAGCCCCGCGGCCGGCCTCCCCCATTCCAAAATAAAAATCATGTAACAAATAATTTTGATGTAATTTTTTGTGTATGTATATAAGCAAAATGGGCATAAAGCCAAATTTTTGTAAAGCCCATGGCTTATGTGCAAAAAGAAATAGCACATGAAACATGGGATGGGCAAAATGCCATTTTGTGAAGCCCAAGAGGCTATATGTAAATGTGTAAGCCTATATGAGGCAACATGATGATGAATAAAGCATACACTTTTCATTCCTCTCAAAAAAGGATAGGGTTTTTATGCCTCCTTCTCCTTCCTCAATGTTCTAAACCTTCTTTTTTTGAATTAAATCAAGGGTTTTACTCTTCCTTTTCCAAAACTAAATAGTTTTTCATTACAAAACCCACAAAGGGGAACTCAGATCTTCCATTAGATCTTAGAAAGGAGAGATTTTTTTTTTAATTTCATACTCCTTGTTCTTCAAGATCCGGCCAACAGAGGAGGAAGAAGGAGACCCGCTTCCAAGAACCCCCTTTTGGGGAAGATCCAGGGCTCAAGAGAGAAGCCCCTTCCATCAGCTCCAAAATATCTTAGGAGTTTAACTCCTCAAAAATATATATACATATATATACAAAATAATAAATATTTTCTTTTTGGAGCACAGCTCCCAGTACAGAGACCAAGTCACTTCTGCTGCTGACGTCTAGCGCCCGCGTGCCAGGCACGTGGTGCGGTGGCGCTCTGGCGCCCGGCGCTCTGGCGCCCGGCGCCCGCGTGCCAGACATGTGGTGCTCTGGCGCCCAGCGCCCGCGTGCCAGACACGTGGTGCGCTGGCGCTCTGGCGCACAGCGCCGGCGTGCCTTGTACGTGGGGCGCTGGCGCCTTCTCCCACGCATCCTTTGGATGCTCTTTCCCTTATATATATATATATATATATATATATATATATATATACACACACACACACACATACTCCACCACACTGTTCCCGTTAGAAAAAATTTCTAACGGGGCGCTGCCCCGCACCCCGCAAGAGGGCTGCTAGCCCCCTTGACCCCCAGCCCGCTATCCGGGTAGCAGGACCCTCGTAAAAACTCTGCGGGGCCCCCGATATATCCAAAACCCCTTCAAAACACAACACTGCATATTGAGTTCGCATGACCAGTTTAACCCGTTAATCGGAGGTTCTCTCGCTCCAAAGGCGAGGGGTAATTAACGGCAGCTTAGTCCGCGACTGCCGGAGATTCGGATCCCCACGATCAATAAACCCCCGCCTACCCTAGGCAGGGGGAATCTGTAGTATGCTCGACAAGCGCGCGCGTATTCCCATCTCAATGGGGTGATAAAAAAACACCCTACAGTATTCCTTGTTCACTTAGAGTAAAGTTGTTTGCTTGCTTAGTTAAACCCTAATTTTCTAATTAGATCCTTGGCCGGGCTCGCTCGGCACCCTAAATTTTTAAAATATCATACTTGATGCTTGCCGAAACTGTCAGGGGTGCTAAACAAACCCAGCAAAAACATGGTAGAGAATGAGAATGACGTTCGAAAACAGCGAAATGGATCCAAGAAGCCATGCGATCGAATAAAAGTCAACTGGAATCCATCTTTTATGAAGAAGATGGATCAGAAATACTCTTTCCCCCAAGACAAAACAAGGGACCTTGTCATTAAGCATCAAATGATGACGCTCCCGGAGCCTCGGTACCCCGAACAGATAAATGAGGTCCATCACCCGGATTATTGCTCCTACCACCGAGCAACAGGTCATCCTCTTGAAGACTGCTTCACCTTCAAAGACTGGGTCGAAGACCGGTATCAACAAGGCAGGTTCGCTCTATCCAACAGTTGGAGGGTAACCCCACCGTGAAAGCATGAGCCAAAAGCAACTTATATTGCTAGAGTATGTCCAGATAAACATCGAGCTTGGAAACGAACTCGTACCTGCTGTAAGTGCACGGCGGCGCCCCGGCCGTCAATCCGACGGCCAAATGCGGAAGCGGTGATAAACTTTAATTTTCTTGAACTGGCAAACCGCCGCGCACTAATACCCGGATCGAACCACTAACTAGTCCTAGCTATCTACAAGAAAGGGAAGAGAGATATACCGACAGATCCGAGTCCTCCGGTGTTCTCGTCGTCGTCCCGATCTCCTGCGGAATATGCCGTCTCCTCCTCGTCGCCGGAAGCGCACCACATCGCCTACTTCTTTTACGGGCTCCCACCTCAATGCCGAGGCAACTCGGGCACGAAGCTGGCTAGTCGACGTGCCCAAGATTTGCTGTAGAATGTTGTGTAGGACTCAAGTCTCACTTTGGGGTTCATGGAGATGCCATTTTGGTGGAGGGATGATACAAGAATTATGTGGAGGAACTAGGGGGTTTTTGGAGCATGAAATGAACAAGATTTCCACCCTCAAAAAACTTGGACAGCCCTTGCCCAAAAAAATGGCCGGCCTCTCTTGGTGGGGGAGTGAGTGAGAATGAAAGAGAGAGGTCATAGAATAAGGGAGCCATACAATAATCCCAAGGAGAGAGAGAGAGGGAAGACTATCATGCAAAAGGAAATCATGAAAGAATATGGTCACAATCACACCCACTCTCAACTACTCACCAACAACCATGATTGCACCAAAACCAACACTCCAACAAGCTAATGATCACTTCCAAAAGTCATGCCATCATGAAGATAGAAGTCAAGGTCAAAAGAATGGTGCACCATCATGATACAAGGAAATATGCAAAGACCCCCTCCACAAATGCTTATTTTCAACAATGCAAATAAGCCCTCCTCCACCAATCTTCGGCCAATGAACGGAACAATGGAAATCGGCCGAAACGGAAAGCAAACTGGCAACTCCAGAAAACTGGTCCCGTAATAAATTACAGGAAAACCCCGATACTGTGCATACACACCCGCATCTGTATTCCTACCGAAATACAAATGCAATGAGACAAAATCTACACTGTACTATACTAGGATCCGGCTTATACCAAAACCGGCTAGTAATATCCGTTCGATCCTGATCCATGCAATACCGCACGTATCTGATCGAACCCTGCCATATATCCATACGGCCTATAGTACAAACTGTCCGATCCTGATCCGTGCAATACCGCACGTATCTGATCGGACCTTGCCATATCTCCATACGACCTCTACAACCTTTCGCCCGAAAGCTGAGTAACTGAATGTGGGGGACTCTAAAGACTCGTCAACACCTTGGTTGTGGATTTAACCACTAGCACGTCAGAGGTATAAGCCAATACGTAACGGGCTACCAGGTATTGACTAAAAGGGACGTCTGTGAGCGAACTCAGCCTGACAACCCTACTGAGCCTGTCAGTGACAATATCCGTACAGTCCGGTCCATTCGTCTATGAGCATCGCATGGCGGGCCTAGGGGGTTGGTAAAAGTCAGACCCCCAAAAGCGGTACAAGTCGTGTCGGAGTGTAGCCCAGAACACCCTGAGATACTACTGGAATACCTACCAGTAAATCTCCTTGCCTCGGCCGAGGGCTTCGTGTAATGGCTCTCCTAGACACAGCACGACCTCACCCCCAATACCGGGAGAGACGAACCCCTGAAGATACGCTCACTGCCTCCATGTGGCTCGGGACTGTACCCAACTAAAACCTGTTTGCACGACTCCTTTGAGCCGTGGTAGGGTAGTAATCAAAGTACAGTGGGAACTCACACAAGACAAATGACGATCCCCAGGTCGATGAACTAACCTGCACACATGTCACCAGGGAACTGCCATCTGACGTCTGGTATATGACCAACTAGCATGTTCCCGGCGAGTCATGTCCGGTGTACTCATAACCCAATGAGCACCTGTATACATCTTAGGTGATCCAACTGACACCAGTGGCTTGTGAGACCGGCCACCGCCCCTCGTCGGGGTCTCGACTGTATACACTAGTCTACTCTGGAGTATCGATGCCCTGTCTCGAAACTCACACGACTAGGGACCATTTAAGGATATGCTTATAGACCCCCAGCTCCCACTTATATGATCACCCTCATACTGCTGGTGGTCAAGCAAGAATCCTAGGGGCTCTATCAACGTGTAATAGCAACTTGTCAGGTCACCTGAAACAGTACACGATGATAAAGGTAAACCAGATAGCATACTATCATCTCGAGTAAGATTGTCCTACCGGGATAGGTCCTCCATCAATCATTGCAATCACGTACCTGTGACCTAATAATTGACTCTGAGGGCACTATCTCCAACAATCTCCCACTTGCACTCAAGGCTAATTATTGCGGTGTCGCATACTCACAGCTCGTGTGATACCGAACACCCAACTCCTCTACTTGTCAGCCTCACAGATCTCGTTTGCGAAACTATTGCGTTCGAGGAATAGCCTTAGTGAGTGGATCCGCTTTGTTGTTTCTTTCTATGTCTCTCTATATCTCAAGTTCACGGAGAAAGCCATCTCCCGAAATGATCAATACCCGTCTTAGAATATGTCTGGATGTCTGATGGGACATAGCTCATAAATGAACTCCAAATCCAAACTTCTTAAACTGTATCGTCAACTGAACTTAATCAGTATCCTACGCCATGCCACCCTCAGTATTGCCTTGGACCACCTGTCCAAAATACTGCCCCTCATCAGAAGGAAAACTATAACTCTGACAACCTGCTTGTTGTCCAGGTCACCTTTGAAGCCTGGAATGATAACTGTCTCCCGAATAAGGCTGTCGCTATCATATCCCTAGAACATCCACTTATGTTCTAAAACTGCTTCCGACTGTTTCTCGAGGATTGGATCAAATGTCAACTTATTGCATCTAGTGCAAGAACAACATCTGGTGTGGTACTTGACATCTCATGATTGACTCAATTGCCTGAGCAAGTGATCTGCCAATCATGTACATCCCTCTCCCCTTTAGTCTGTAGGACACCTTTAGAGAGGGTGACTCCATCACCTGTAGGTATACTACCGTGCCAGGAGTCGTCCATTCTAAATACTCTTAGAATGCTGTCTAAGTACCCTGATTGGGAAACCACCCAAATCTAGATCTAAAACCATAGGTCTAGTAACCAGTATGTCTGATAAAAAATCCATTTCCTTTGTGGAGAAACCACTGTGTGACGACCAAAGTATAACCGATTGTAGTATAGGAGTTTCCTTTCCTACTCTGTGTATGTCATCCAAATACCAGGATATCACACCCTACTACCTTCTCAACAGATCCATCCCCTATTCTGATGAAGTCAAACCCATGACTGTCACGTCAGAAACAGATGATCTATCTCCGCTATAACTGCTTTAGTCTATAAATAGACATAAGCTACCTGTCCACCAATGCTTCCGCTGCTCCCACTGACTACGACAACCCTCTGGCAGAGTCATATAGACGTACACTTCTAAAACTAGTTTAGAATGACGCTATACTCATCCTCCCGCCGGGTCTCGCAGCCTGGAACAACAGCAATGGTAATTGTGGGTAAACAAGAACTTCCATGTCACCGTCCTTGAGGCTACCGTAGTACCTCTCGGGTGCCTGAAGTTACCCACCTTATCTGCGGAGTGGCCAATGGAATGTCAATCCAGATTGAATGTTTAGGTTCCTTGTCAAATCTTCAGTAATCGTTTGTGGTTCTGGAATCACTTCCAGTTCTACCATACTCCCACTACTGTTTTTCTGAAAAAATCCATTTTTTAAATAAAACTGTGGCGAGTCTAGAACAATATTGCTATTGTTCATCCAGATGGTAGAAAGTCAACCCTCGTCATAGCCTGGGTCAACCCACAAACAGCCATTACAGAAACGTGCCTTGAGTTGTCCAATGTCTGGTTTTAAGCATAAACCGGACAACTCCCCGTACCTTAACATCGTTAAGATACGAACTGTTCTATATCCCATATAGGAACAGAGGCACTGATTTAACTGAACCAAATCCAAATCATGCAACTGTCTCCAGTGCATGTCAACTAAATGGAAGGAGGCCGATCAGCGTTACTCAACTTAGGAATGCTTCCAATTATGAGTAACCTGAAAGAGAAGAAAGTTCTCTTAGTCACTACTACCAACTGAATACCATACACAAGTATCTACATCTTCGATTGCTTTGAAGAATCCCGATACTTGCTACACCTGGTTCTCTACTCTATTCAAATACCCATAACTTCTCAAAATTCGGACCCTGTGTTTCCACGAAACACCTGTCTAAAAACCAGAGAAGTCATAAGTAAACCGAATATAGTACGAGGACCAACCCCTCTGTCCTGATGGACCCTGGACAACATACAATACTCTGTATAAGTCCCTTGAGTCTGATAACTCATTCACTGTGTGTCGTAGGTTGAAAACTGTACTTATGGTTAAGAAGAATTACACCGCTGTTTAATACTCCTTACCTAACCATCCACTGATATAGGTAAATGTCGTAGACATAATTTCAGAAAGGTATATCTCACTCTATGAAAATAGACGTACAGATATATCAATTTGAAATTGGTGCATAAAAGCGGATATTCAAAACCAAATATTTGCTGACCGGCAAACAACCCAGGTGATTTCCTCAAATATCACCGATTACAACGAATCCCGATATAATGAGGATGATCACCCAATTCCCAATAACCTACTCCCACTCATCATCTGTAAAACCATACAGATGTGAGAATCATACTTGGTAAATACATACCCTGGAGTAAGTATCTAATCGGGAAATCAGTTTTCTTTTAACATTACACAGTGAAACTGAAACATCGAAATGTTTCGATGGGGTATCCTGGTATTCCTAGTAATGCCTCTTCCAGATTCACGTCTGTAACCTTGTAATTCTTTGCCACCTCTCCAAATCCCTTCATTTGTCTTTAGTCTTTACCTTCTGCACACCCCTTTAGGCCAAATGGTTTTCTTCCTTCCCTACCGTTCGGCACCAGCCTATGGTTTGGAAGAAGACTATCCAATAAGCATAATGGGTGTACTGTCCCAATCCTAGGAACACTCGCAATGCGAGAGAAGGTGAAGATAAAAGACACCTGAATAAATCTTATTCCTATTTCTCCTGAACCAGAATCCATCCCCGAACTGGAACAAGTTCCTTTCGAGTTCGTATATAACCATACGATGGAGTATCCAATAAACTGTGGATCTTCGTAGTGATACGGAGTGTCCTGGAGAAATGCAAAGGTGATTTTAGGATTGGCGAAGGAATACTTGGTTTGGTCGTGAATATCTGTTGCAATTTACTTTGCACTCTTACTAATCCCTTGCTTTGTCTTAACTTAATACCTTCTGCACACCATCGTTATGCTAATTGGTTTTCTTCATTCCCTACCGGTCGGCACTAGCCTAAGGTTTGGAAGAAGACAATCCAATTTGCGTAATAGGTGTACTACCCCTAAACCAAGGAGTACTCGTAACCTGAGAGAGGGTAAAAGGAAAAGACAACTGAATAATCCTATCCGTTTTCTCCAGAACCTGAAACCATCCTCGAATAAATTCTTTCGAGTTCGTATCTAACCATACGATGGTTTTGTCCAATGGAAGTGGACGTTCGTAGTAATACGGGGTGTCCTGGAGAAAAGGGTAAAAGTAGGAGTGGCAATGAGGTTTGCAACTCTGACAATCCAAAAGCCAGTGTTAAGAAGGTTCGGTCAACTTGGTCACTGAGTCATAGTCTTAGGGTCGGGTCAATGGTCACTGCCAAAGAGAGAGAGAAAAGAAACACTCAGCGTGCACTCTAACCTAGATCAGAATGGTTACCAATTTATCTAATCTGGAAACCTCCCACTGTACCGTCAAATTCTCCTCCAAACCTGAAAGAAGAATTAGTCGGGATCACCCGAGGAGTAAACCAACTCATCAGTGGGAATCGGGATCCAACTATCATCGCATGATAACGTGACAGAATCCGCTCACGGTATCACACTCCAGAAGGTATGCGCATATCTGGCAAGTTTCAGTTCTTTTGAAACTCCCGATGTGATTTCTGCCCCATGCTCTTATGACCTTGGCGTGAGGTCAAAATATCATAAGTCACATGTCAAGTTCTGCCCGTCATTATCCAGGTTAATTTGAACCCACCCGTACATACCCTTGACGTAGGCCAAAATAGTAGTACGACTGTCCCAAACCAACGCATCTATCTATGCAACAGATAAATACCCAGCAGCTACCAATCACTATGCCTTGGCGTGAGGTCAAAATACATAGCTTGAATACTACCGAATATTTAACTGAAATGACGGAGGGCTACGAATGGTTTCTGGTGAAAAACTTTAACGTAATGAACTTGATATCGTTGAAGGAACTGATACCTTTTTAAAATATAGTGACGAAAACCTTCGCTAAAGAGGTCACTCCCGGTGAAGGGATCTCGGCTCTTTCCCCGTAGAATGGGGTGCAGGATATTCCAAATGAATACCGCGATGCAAAGCAAAAGTAATCGGCTATAGTGAAGTTAATGCCCTAACGCAAACTTCTGTCCAAGGGGTCACTCCCGGTGAAGGGATCTCGGCCCTTGCCTCGTCGACTGAGGAGCAGGATATTCCAACTGAATACCACGATGCTGTTAGTGTTTATGCCCTAGAAGGCCATTACTGTATCATACTAGCTTGTATATTACTTAATGGAAGCTTGGGATATTCACATGTATATAACAGTCTTGCTAAACATGGTAGTATGCTACTTGGTTTTTCTATCTTAATATGTGAGTGTACGTATTGATAGAGCTCTTAGGATCTTGCTTGTCTACCAGCGTTGTGATGGCAGTCACACTAGTGGGGGCTGGGTAGTCTACAAGCACATCCTTATTCAGGTCCCCGGTCGTTGGATTATCGAGACAGAGCATCGATACTCCGGAGTAGACTGGTGTGTACGCTTCTCATCCCAGTTGGGGAGATGGTCTGTCCCACAGCCGTCAGTACGTCGTACTGGAGATAGTATACAGGTGCTCGTTAGGTTACGGGTACACCGGACAGGACTCACAGGGAACTGTTGGTTGGTTTGATACCAGTCGTCAGTGAACAGTTCCCAGGTGACATGAGTACAGCGTAGTCCGCAGACTTGACACTGCTACTTCGCCTCGAGTGTGTCCCACTGTTCTTAGATTGCTACCCTACCACGGCTCAAAGGAGTCGTGCAAACAGGTAGCAGTTGGGTGCAGTCCCGAGCACTTGGAGGCAGTGGCGGTTAGACAGGATTCGTCCCTCCCGGTATTGGGAGTAGATATCGTGCTGTGTCAGAGAGCCATTACGCAAAGTCCCTGGCCAGGGCAAGCGAGATTTGCTGGTAGGTTCCAGTAGTTTCTCAGGGTGTAATGGGCTTCACTCCGACACGACTTATACCGCTATTAGGGGACTGACGCTTGCCGCCCCCCTAGGCCCGATATGCGATAGTCTTGGACGAACGGACCGGACTGTATGGAGATTGTCACATCAGACTCAGTAGGAGTTCGGATGGGTTTACTCATCGGCCTTCTTATCGACAACTACCTGGGGACCGTTACGTACAGCTAGTGCCGCTTGCGGTCTGTGGTTAAACCCACTGCCAGCGTAGTAGTCGAGTCTCTAGAGTCCCACACAGAGAGTTTCCTACTCCAGGCGAAACGATATAGAGGTTGCATGGTTTTGCGACAAAGGGTTCGGACGCATACGTGCGTTTACGCGCGTACGACTTTCGGACAGTTTTTACCAGTCGGCTTTGGTTTAAGCCAGTTACTGGTATCCGGTTATTGGATTTTTACAGTCTAAAGTTTTTCCGTATTTTTACGGATCGGAGGGGCGTTCTCGTAATTACTCGAGAAGCTTCTAGAAGATGTGACTAAGGAGGTTTGTTTTGGAAAGAGAGTGAGTCATAGTGGTGATTCATTCACTTCATTAATGCACATTTATTGCTTAATGACTCATGTTAATGAATCATCACAAGATATTTTGTGAAGCATGCTTATTCATTTCCTTTATTGATTATTTGAAAATAAGAATGCTTCATAATATTATGATACACTCTCTCTCTTCTCTCATTATCTTATCACACATTCTCTCTCCTCAAGCTCTCATCTTCAAACCCTAATCCTTAATCCTCATGTGTTGAGATCAAAGGATTAGTTAGACTAAACAATCCATAACCTTCACTCTTTATCATCCTTTCATCTTTGATTAGCAATCAAAGTTGATTAGTTACCTCAAGTTAGAGGTTTAGCTTGGAGTTTTGCTCTCGGGTGGATCGTCTACTACCTAGAGAAGGTCGAGGAGAACAAAGGAGGACGTAAAGAAGAAGGACCGGTTTCATTAGGTATAATCCCTAATCACTTGTGAGATGAAACTTTAGAATACGGTTATTTAGAGTTTAGCTTCGATTCAAGCGGTTAGTCGATGTTCGTTGTTTAAACTTGATTGTTTTTGAAAATTCCGCCTCCCCATAAGTACTGGGGTGTACTACATCGACTTACAGTGGTATCAGAGCCTCGCTAAACAATAAATAACCTAGTTGCAAATTTGTACGAATTTCGAACGGAAAAACGAAGCCGGAAAACCCTAAAAAATGTAAGTTTCTGTCGAATTTAAAACGATGTCAGAAAATTTTTCAGGTGAGCTCAGAGTGCTTGACATGACACCAGAAGAACACCCAAGAAAAACAGTCGACTGAATCGACCAACTCGCCGCGGAACCGCGGCCTCAGCCACTGAGTTGCCGCGCTTCCGCCGCCGAGTTGGCGAGTCAGCGGCCGATTTTTCTTCTGTTGCTTCTCTGTGTAATTTGGGGTTTTCTGGAATGTTTAATTATTGCTCAGGTTACTGTTTAACAGAGCAGATTTTGGAGCAATATTGAAGTTGTTTATTCGATCGAATTGTACAGTATTTGCGTATTGGATTATATCTGTGATTGTTTAATGTGTTCGTAAACCTTCCCCAACTGCTAGTATGTCGGTTGGCAGGGGGTTGCACATTTCTGAAATGGTTATATCTGTTTGTGCATATAAACTGTATTGGACTGTTGTGGTGTATAGCCGGGGTTTGCAATGGGTTATTGTTTTAATTCATTTGTTGTAAATGTAACTTGTTGTAATATTATTTTTGCGGGGCACTTCCAGGTTGCGGTCGTAGCCACCGTTGTATTATTTCATTTTACTGTTTTTGCTCCTAGGACTGACCCAAGGTGGGGTACACAGACTGCCGGGTGGGTAGTTTGCCGTACCCGTAGGGGTCGAGGGTGGGGTAACGGCTGTTCATCACAACTGTGTAATCTGTCTTTTCTTGCAGGCTCAAAAGAAATACAGATTGCTTGTAAATCCAATATTGTTTATCTGTGTTCTGGAATGAATATCATTGCGTCTGACGAATGTAAAATATCTATATTTATGATAGCTATTTAGACGCCACTTATGTTTTACACCCGTGCTAGCCCAGCCCCCGCTCTGTCGTTAGTTAAGTAACCTAACGAGTGATGACGGGACCCCGTGGCGAATGCGGATGGCATAAGAGGACGTTGTATTTTCGTTGTTTTCTGCAATGATAGGTTAATGATGGGACGCATTATCTGTAATGCAAAGTAAAACAAACCAAAGTTTAAATCGTTGGAACAATTTAAAAGAAACCACTCGGTTATTTTTAAAACAGATATTTTTAAATGCGGAGATTTAACCACTCCTTTTAAAAGCTATCAGGTTCCTTCGGTTATATCAAGTTCACTACGTTCACGGTTTCGCCAAAACCAGTCGTAGCCCTCCGTCATTTCATTTGGGTATTCAGTAGTATTCAAGCTATGCATTTTGGCCAAAGTCAAGGCATAGTGTTTGGTAGCTACTGGGTTTTCATTTGTTGCATAAGATAGATGAGTTGGTTTGGGACAGTCGTATTACCATTTGACCAAAGTCAGGGGTATATACGGATGGGTTCAAATTGACAAGATAATGACGGGTAGAACTTGACATGTGACTTATGACATTTTGACCAAAGCCAAGGTCATAAGAGCATGGGGCAAAAACTTATATCGGGAATTTCTAAAGAAACTGAAATTTGCAAAGAGATGCATACCATTTTGAGTTTGATGAATGTTGGTAGCATTCCTACAACATTATCAGACGATGATATTTGGATCCCGATCCTACTGTGAGTATATGCTACTTATCAGGATATTCGTCACTTAACGATCAATGCTATAAACCTAGTAGGTGTCCAGAAAAGTGTCAGCGGGGTTACGCCCCCAGAGAAAAGAGGTTACTTAATTAAGGAACTTCGCGAAAGCGTTGGAAAACCTCCCTCGAAGTATCGACACCGGCCTGGCTGAACGGTTAAGCAAGTATTGTATGGTGAGAATAGTCTTGGCTAATTCTTCTTTTATGGTTTGAGGAAGGATTCGAGAAACAGTGGGAGCCATCCAGTTTAGATAAACTAAAAACCACTCTAAACTTGCAAGAGCATCATGCTAAAGAGTTTTCTTCTCTCTCTCCTAAATGCAGCGACCCTGAAAATGACTGGACTTAAGTTACTTTTAGAGAAAAATATACTGACGGGGCCAAACTATAAAGATTGGCTGCGGAATGTCAAGATGGCCTTGACCTACGACAAATTGGGGTACATCCTCACCGCTACGGCACCTGCTGTCCCTGGTCCCAAATCCAGCAATGCGGATAAGGAAATCCGCAAAACCTGGGATTTAGATTGCGCGAGAGCCAAGTGCATCGTGCTTGCCTCGATGAACAATGAACATCAGAGGAGGCACGAGGATATGTCTCTAGATGGCATATTTCTCCATACAAAGGAACTTTATGGAGAGCAATCTCGTATAGCCAGATACGAGACCTCAAAGAAATTGTTTCGAGCGAGGTTGGCTGTCGGGTCATCGGTAGGTGAACATGTCCTACAGATGATTGGCTATATAGAAGAGCTCGCAGACCTTGGGACGACTTTGGATAATGAGCTCTATACAGACCTTGTTCTCCAGTCCCTTCCTCCCACCTACGCCCAGTTTATCCTCAACTTCAATCTTCAAGGAAAAGAAGTTGAACTTGCGGAACTCCTGAACATGTTAAGGAGTGCAGAGGGCACCTTGCAGAAGGCAAGGGAAACACCCGCTATATTTGTTGGCGGTTCATCTTCTTCCGGGTCCAAGGCTAGGGCCAAAGGAAGGAAGAAGAAGGCCGCACCCAGACCTAGAGGAGGTGTTAGTAAGGTGGGAGGGAAGGGAAAGAAAAAGAAAGCAGTACCGATAGTTGGTCAGGATGAGTGCTTCCATTGTCACAGGAAAGGGCACTGGAAGAAGGATTGCAAGGCGTGGAACGCCAAGAACCAGGAACCGAAGCAGGCTGTGGCTTCGACTTCAGGTGTGTTTGTAATTGAGAATTGTCTGTCAATCAACTCTACTTCCTGGGTATTGGATACCGGGTCAGGATCTCATATTTGCAATTCATTGCAGGCACTGAGAAACCGTAGAGTGCTGAAGGAAGGTGATATGATCCTCAGGGTTGCTAACGGAGCTAGCGTGGGAGCTGCGTCCGTCGGGGATTATCACCTAGGATTGACGAGTGGACACATTTTGGTTTTACATAACTGTTATTTTGTACCCAGCTTAACGTGTAATATCATATCAGTTTCCTTGTTATCAAATAAAGGTTATGATTTCACGTTTGTAAGAGATGTTGTAAACATCCACCTTAATCATGGTTTGATTGGGTCCGGTACTCTAAATAACGGCATATATGTGTTAAACCAACTCCAAATTTTCAATGTCCAGAACACACTAAAAAGAAAGTCTCCAGATTTAAATAAAGCTTTCTTATGGCATTGTAGACTGGGTCACATCAATGAGAGAAGGTTGACTAAGTTGCATAAAGAAGGATATTTGGACACGTTCGAATATCAAACTTATGACACTTGTCAATCTTGTCTCAAAGGAAAGATGACAAAGACTCCATTCACTGGACAAGGAGTAAGAGCGAGCGAGCTCTTAGGACTCATACATAGTGATGTATGCGGTCCAATGTCTACACATGCGAGAGGTGGTTTTTTCTATTTCATTACTTTCACGGATGATTACTCAAGATACGGATTCATTTATCTGATGAAACATAAATCCGAGGCTTTTGAGAAATTCCAAGAGTATAAGAATGAAGTAGAAAACCAAACCGGCAAAAGTATAAAGACACTTAGATCTGATCGAGGTGGTGAATACTTGAGTGCCGAGTTCCTAGGTTACCTAAAAGAGAAAGGAATTCTCTCTCAGCTTACTCCTCCGTACACTCCACAGCATAACGGTGTATCGGAGAGACGGAATCGAACCCTATTGGATATGGTACGATCCATGATGAGTAATGCTGAGTTACCGCGATCTTTCTGGGGTTATGCGCTAGAATCAGCGGCATATCTTCTGAACAGGGCTCCAACCAAGACTGTGCCTACCACTCCATATCAGATGTGGACTGGGTAGAAACCCCATCTTCAGCATATGAAGATTTGGGGATGTCCAGCTTTTGTTAAAAAGCAGCATGTGGACAAGCTCGAGGCACGATCAGTAAAATGTTTGTTTGTGGGATATCCAAAGAACTCCAAGGGATATTATTTCTATTACGCAGAGGAACAAAAGGTTTTTGTTTCTCGTAATGCCCATTTTCTGGAAAATCAGTTTTTAGAAAAGGAAATAAGTGGGAGCGAAATAGAACTGGAAGAAATTCCAGAACCACAAACTGCTACTGAAAGTTTGGTAGAACCAGAGGTTCAAGAAGAACAGAACATTCCCGCACCCCTCCGCAGAAGTAGTAGGCCGTCTCATCCGCCTGAGAGATACTACGGTTTTCTCATTGACGAGGATAGAGAGGATTGCATCATAGATGATGATGAACCTACTGACTTCCAGCAGGCCATCCAGAGCGGCGACTCGGTACGATGGCTAGATGCAATGCGGACCGAGATGGAGTCCATGTACACCAACAAAGTATGGACTTTGGACTTTGCTCCAGATGGGGTAAAACCCATAGGATGCAAATGGATCTTCAAGAAAAAGATTGGTGTAGATGGACAGGTGGAAACCTATAAGGCTAGACTTGTTGCAAAGGGTTTTCGTCAAAGACCTGGTTTGGACTATGACGAAACTTTTTCTCCAGTGGCTATGCTCAAATCCATTCGGGTCCTTCTTGCTATTGCTGCCTTCCATGATTATGAAATCTGGCAGATGGACGTAAAGACGGCTTTTCTGAATGGAAATTTAGAAGAGAGCGTCTATATGGATCAGCCAGAGGGTTTCAATCAGAGTGGGAGCAGCGGGAAAGTATGCAAGCTGCTTAAGTCCATTTACGGACTAAAGCAGGCATCGCGGAGTTGGAACATCTGCTTTGATGAGACAGTCAAAGAATATGACTTTATCAAAAATCCAGATGAACCGTGCATATATAGTAAAGTTGTGGCCAGAAGTGTCGTATTCCTCGTCTTGTACGTGGATGACATTCTATTGATAGGAAATGACATTCCTATGCTACAATCTGTCAAAGGATTCTTGTCACACAGGTTCTCCATGAAAGACCTGGGTGATGCCTCTTACATTCTGGGGATCCGGATCTATCGTGATAGATCCAAGAGGATGTTGGGACTTTCGCAGTCCAGGTATATCGACACTGTACTGAAAAGATTCAGTATGGAAGATTCTAAGCGCGGTAATCTACCGGCTTGTCACGGAATCACCCTCTCCAAAGAGATGTCTCCCAAGACTGATTTGGAAAGGGAACGCATGTCAATTATACCCTACGCTTCTGCGGTAGGCTCTATAATGTATGCGATGTTGTGTACCAGACCAGATGTAGCTTACGCACTAAGCGTGGTAAGCCGGTATCAGTCAGACCCAGGGGAGAAACACTGGATAGCAGTAAAGAACATTCTCAAGTACCTGAGGAGGACTAAGGAGATGTTCTTGGTTTACGGCGGAAAAGACCTCAGGTTGGAGGCCTTTGCTGATTCCGGCTTCCAGAGTGATAAGGACGATTCCAAGTCCATGTCGGGTTATGTCTTTACCCTCAATGGAGGGGCGGTGTGCTGGAAGAGCTCCAAGCAGGACACCGTTGCTGACTCGACGATGGAAGCGGAGTATATAGCTGCTTGCGATGCCGCAAAAGAAGCAGTCTGGATGAAGAAGTTCCTAACAGAACTTCAGGTGGTTCCTACCATAGTTGACCCAATACCTCTGTATTGCGACAACAACGGAGCTATAGCTTTAGCGAAGGAACCAAGGTCCCATCAGAAGTCCAGACACATCTTGAGGCGGTATCACCTGATCAGGGAGATCATTGATCGTCAGGAGATCGAGGTTCGGAGAGTTGCTTCAGAAGAGAACATTGCTGATCCATTCACGAAGGCCCTTCCTCAGATTCAGTTCGAGAGGCTGCTCGAGATCATTGGTCTGCGATATGCCAGTACATGGCCCTAGTGCAAGTGGGAGATTGTTAGTGTTTATGCCCTAGAAGGCCATTACTGTATCATACTAGCTTGTATATTACTTAATGGAAGCTTGGGATATTCACATGTATATAACAGTCTTGCTAAACATGGTAGTATGCTACTTGGTTTTTCTATCTTAATATGTGAGTGTACGTATTGATAGAGCTCTTAGGATCTTGCTTGTCTACCAGCGTTGTGATGGCAGTCACACTAGTGGGGGCTGGGTAGTCTACAAGCACATCCTTATTCAGGTCCCCGGTCGTTGGATTATCGAGACAGAGCATCGATACTCCGGAGTAGACTGGTGTGTACGCTTCTCATCCCAGTTGGGGAGATGGTCTGTCCCACAGCCGTCAGTACGTCGTACTGGAGATAGTATACAGGTGCTCGTTAGGTTACGGGTACACCGGACAGGACTCACAGGGAACTGTTGGTTGGTTTGATACCAGTCGTCAGTGAACAGTTCCCAGGTGACATGAGTACAGCGTAGTCCGCAGACTTGACACTGCTACTTCGCCTCGAGTGTGTCCCACTGTTCTTAGATTGCTACCCTACCACGGCTCAAAGGAGTCGTGCAAACAGGTAGCAGTTGGGTGCAGTCCCGAGCACTTGGAGGCAGTGGCGGTTAGACAGGATTCGTCCCTCCCGGTATTGGGAGTAGATATCGTGCTGTGTCAGAGAGCCATTACGCAAAGTCCCTGGCCAGGGCAAGCGAGATTTGCTGGTAGGTTCCAGTAGTTTCTCAGGGTGTAATGGGCTTCACTCCGACACGACTTATACCGCTATTAGGGGACTGACGCTTGCCGCCCCCCTAGGCCCGATATGCGATAGTCTTGGACGAACGGACCGGACTGTATGGAGATTGTCACATCAGACTCAGTAGGAGTTCGGATGGGTTTACTCATCGGCCTTCTTATCGACAACTACCTGGGGACCGTTACGTACAGCTAGTGCCGCTTGCGGTCTGTGGTTAAACCCACTGCCAGCGTAGTAGTCGAGTCTCTAGAGTCCCACACAGAGAGTTTCCTACTCCAGGCGAAACGATATAGAGGTTGCATGGTTTTGCGACAAAGGGTTCGGACGCATACGTGCGTTTACGCGCGTACGACTTTCGGACAGTTTTTACCAGTCGGCTTTGGTTTAAGCCAGTTACTGGTATCCGGTTATTGGATTTTTACAGTCTAAAGTTTTTCCGTATTTTTACGGATCGGAGGGGCGTTCTCGTAATTACTCGAGAAGCTTCTAGAAGATGTGACTAAGGAGGTTTGTTTTGGAAAGAGAGTGAGTCATAGTGGTGATTCATTCACTTCATTAATGCACATTTATTGCTTAATGACTCATGTTAATGAATCATCACAAGATATTTTGTGAAGCATGCTTATTCATTTCCTTTATTGATTATTTGAAAATAAGAATGCTTCATAATATTATGATACACTCTCTCTCTTCTCTCATTATCTTATCACACATTCTCTCTCCTCAAGCTCTCATCTTCAAACCCTAATCCTTAATCCTCATGTGTTGAGATCAAAGGATTAGTTAGACTAAACAATCCATAACCTTCACTCTTTATCATCCTTTCATCTTTGATTAGCAATCAAAGTTGATTAGTTACCTCAAGTTAGAGGTTTAGCTTGGAGTTTTGCTCTCGGGTGGATCGTCTACTACCTAGAGAAGGTCGAGGAGAACAAAGGAGGACGTAAAGAAGAAGGACCGGTTTCATTAGGTATAATCCCTAATCACTTGTGAGATGAAACTTTAGAATACGGTTATTTAGAGTTTAGCTTCGATTCAAGCGGTTAGTCGATGTTCGTTGTTTAAACTTGATTGTTTTTGAAAATTCCGCCTCCCCATAAGTACTGGGGTGTACTACATCGACTTACAGATGCAAAACAAAAGTAAACGTCCTTGCAATAACAGCTTTTTGAAAAGTGTTCCAACAACATCAGATTAGGTTTGTTTTTAACTTGCATTGATCCGAATCAATGCAGTCCCATCAATTGATCACACCAAAAAGAACGAAAATATACTGATGTACGTATATGCCATCCGCATTCGCCACTGGGTCCCGTCATTACCCGTTAGGTTAGCTAACTAACGACAGAGCGGGGACTGGACTAGCGCGGATGTAAAACATATACAACATCTACTAATATATATACCAATATATTATATTTCTCTCAAGGCGTGAAAGAAATGCAACATCACAGAGAATGAACAGCATCACAGAAACAATACAGATATCTGGGATCCCCGGGTTTCACAGAGCCACTACTGAAACCCGACGTTCCCCTGGTCGTGTGGATGGCCTATGCAATGAAATCCTAGACCCCTACGGGCGCGGTAAGTCACCCGCCAAAACCTGAAGCGAGGCAGCCCCCTTCAGTACCGTGAATGGACCACCCAGCACTTCACGGAATCCGGCAACTTGGGCACCCCTCCTGGGTCAACCTGTACCCCCTACGAGTGCGGCGAATAGCCCGCCAATCCTAGAGTGAAGCCCCCTCCGTCTCAATGCCATGAGATGCGGGCTTGTTGCCCTCTAGAACCCGGCTATCCGTGCACCCCGCTGCGGGGTAATCCTAGTACAGAAAGTAAAATATACATACAACGGGTACATCGACCGCAACCAGGTCGTGCCCCAAAATACTAATACAAACTAGCAGTGACGGCAGTCCACATGTCGGACGCTCGCCCCGCAATATCAAATGTACATAATACAACCACAACTGTACTAGCATTGCATCCAGGCTATCCCCCACGACCGGTCCGCAACATCACAGCAAAAACAGAACATCAACGTGAAAGTCACGTTCGCAAATCCGTCTAACCGGGCTATAGCAGTTAGACCGGATTTACCGATCAAGTGACATTCACGGTCGCAGATATAATGTAAATACTGTGAAAAATGTGTTTAAATATCCGATCGATCAAACTTTAACAAGTGGGCCCCAAGTACTACTGTAGCACATCAAGAAAGTCTGGGCCCAAAATTAATATTCCAAAACCCATATTTTAAGCCCACAAAGACACTGTAGAAATTTGGTGCAGGGATCTGCACAGTGCGCGGCGGAAACGCGGCTCCAAGGTGGTTTTGGCCGCGTTTCCGCGCCTCCACTGTCGACTGACCCTGTCGAATTTCTACAGTATCCTTGTAATCTCCAGTACATCAATTTTATACAACCTGAAAAAATTTTGGAGACTAAAAAATTTCAACAGAAAACTGTCACTTTGAAAAACACGGTTTTGGAACTTTTTCATCGATCGGAAATGCAAACACATTACACAAAGCTAGACTAAGTTAATGGCGAGGCTCTGATACCACTGTAAGTGCACGGCGGCGCCCCGGCCGTCAATCCGACGGCCAAATGCGGAAGCGGTGATAAACTTTAATTTTCTTGAACTGGCAAACCGCCGCGCACTAATACCCGGATCGAACCACTAACTAGTCCTAGCTATCTACAAGAAAGGGAAGAGAGATATACCGACAGATCCGAGTCCTCCGGTGTTCTCGTCGTCGTCCCGATCTCCTGCGGAATATGTCGTCTCCTCCTCGTCGCCGGAAGTGCACCACATCGCCTACTTCTTTTACGGGCTCCCACCTCAATGCCGAGGCAACTCGGGCACGAAGCTGGCTAGTCGACGTGCCCAAGATTTGCTGTAGAATGTTGTGTAGGACTCAAGTCTCACTTTGGGGTTCATGGAGATGCCATTTTGGTGGAGAGATGATACAAGAATTATGTGGAGGAACTAGGGGGTTTTTGGAGCATGAAATGAACAAGATTTCCACCCTCAAAAAACTTGGACAGCCCTTGCCCAAAAAAATGGCCGGCCTCTCTTGGTGGGGGAGTGAGTGAGAATGAAAGAGAGAGGTCATAGAATAAGGGAGCCATACAATAATCCCAAGGAGAGAGAGAGAGGGAAGACTATCATGCAAAAGGAAATCATGAAAGAATATGGTCACAATCACACCCACTCTCAACTACTCACCAACAACCATGATTGCACCAAAACCAACACTCCAACAAGCTAATGATCACTTCCAAAAGTCATGCCATCATGAAGATAGAAGTCAAGGTCAAAAGAATGGTGCACCATCATGATACAAGGAAATATGCAAAGACCCCCTCCACAAATGCTTATTTGCAACAATGCAAATAAGCCATCCTCCACCAATCTTCGGCCAATGAACGGAACAATGAAAATCGGCCGAAACGGAAAGCAAACTGGCAACTCCAGAAAACTGGTCCCGTAATAAATTACAGGAAAACCCCGATACTGTGCATACACACCCGCATCTGTATTCCTACCGAAATACAAATGCAATGAGACAAAATCTACACTGTACTATACTAGGATCCGGCTTATACCAAAACCGGCTAGTAATATCCGTTCGATCCTGATCCATGCAATACCGCACGTATCTGATCGAACCCTGCCATATATCCATACGGCCTATAGTACAAACTGTCCGATCCTGATCCGTGCAATACCGCACGTATCTGATCGGACCTTGCCATATCTCCATACGGCCTCTACAACCTTTCGCCCGAAAGCTGAGTAACTGAATGTGGGGGACTCTAAAGACTCGTCAACACCTTGGTTGTGGATTTAACCACTAGCACGTCAGAGGTATAAGCCAATACGTAACGGGCTACCAGGTATTGACTAAAAGGGACGTCTGTGAGCGAACTCAGCCTGACAACCCTACTGAGCCTGTCAGTGACAATATCCGTACAGTCCGGTCCGTTCGTCTATGAGCATCGCATGGCGGGCCTAGGGGGTTGGTAAAAGTCAGACCCCCAAAAGCGGTACAAGTCGTGTCGGAGTGTAGCCCAGAACACCCTGAGATACTACTGGAATACCTACCAGTAAATATCCTTGCCTCGGCCGAGGGCTTCGTGTAATGGCTCTCCTAGACACAGCACGACCTCACCCCCAATACCGGGAGAGACGAACCCCTGAAGATACGCTCACTGCCTCCATGTGGCTCGGGACTGTACCCAACTAAAACCTGTTTGCACGACTCCTTTGAGCCGTGGTAGGGTAGTAATCAAAGTACAGTGGGAACTCACACAAGACAAATGACGATCCCCAGGTCGATGAACTAACCTGCACACATGTCACCAGGGAACTGCCATCTGACGTCTGGTATATGACCAACTAGCATGTTCCCGGCGAGTCATGTCCGGTGTACTCATAACCCAATGAGCACCTGTATACATCTTAGGTGATCCAACTGACACCAGTGGCTTGTGAGACCGGCCACCGCCCCTCGTCGGGGTCTCGACTGTATACACTAGTTACTCTGGAGTATCGATGCCCTGTCTCGAAACTCACACGACTAGGGACCATTTAAGGATATGCTTATAGACCCCAGCTCCCACTTATATGATCGCCCTCATACTGCTGGTGGTCAAGCAAGAATCCTAGGGGCTCTATCAACGTGTAATAGCAACTTGTCAGGTCACCTGAAACAGTACACGATGATAAAGGTAAACCAGATAGCATACTATCATCTCGAGTAAGACTGTCCTACCGGGATAGGTCCTCCATCAATCATTGCAATCACGTACCTGTGACCTAATAATTGACTCTGAGGGCACTATCTCCAACACCTGCCACGTGATAACATTCTCAAAAGAAGGGAACCATGAGAATATGGATGACCTCTCCAGATGCTTCGCAGATAAGGATGAGGATGAGACGATCTCAGAATTTCCACCGGCGCCAAAAGAGCTGGAAGATGGAATACAGACCATGGCGGACAATCTAAGGAAAATTGACTGGGGAACGGTAAACGATCTGAGGCCAACGTTCGTCAGTGAGCTGCTATCTAAAAAGCAGGTGGCTACTTTAAAAAATGTACTCATACAATATAAAGACTTCTTTGCATGGAATTATTCCGAGATGCCCGGACTAGATCCAGAAATAGCGGTACATAAACTAACTATATCGCTAAACGTTAAGCCAGTCAAACAGGCGCCAAGAAGAATGCGGCTCGAACTCGAGATGAGTATCAATGCCGAAGTCAAGAAACAAATTGACTCTGGCTTCATCCAAGAAGTTCAGTATCCCGATTGGATTACCAACATTGTTCCAGAGATGAAGAAAAATGGAACAGTGTGCATCTGCGTAGACTTTCGAGACCTTAACAAAGCCTATCCGAAGGATGACTTCCCAGTACCTGTTACCGAGCTGATGATCGATAACACATCCACTCATGAGGTCTTCTCCTTCATTGATGGATTTTCAGGCTACAATCAAATAAAAATGCATCCTGAAGACCAAAAGCACACTGCCTTTCAGACTCCGCTAAGCATATTCTGTTATAAGGTGATGCCTTTCGGTTTGAAGAACGCAGGCGCTACCTACCAGAGGTCCATGACGAAGATCTTCGATGACCTCATACATGAGATTGTTGAATGCTATATTGATGACCTTGTGGTGAAAAGCAAATCGTACGAGGAGCACTGGGAACATCTGAACATAGTGTTCCAGCGTTTTCGGAAATACAATCTAAAGACGAATCCTCAGAAATGCGCGTTCGAAGTCTCCTCAGGCAAATTCTTAGGATTCATCATATGACACCGAGGTATCGAAATAGACCCATCAAAGATCAAGGCGATTATGGAAATGCCCACGCCAAGAACTCTCAAACAACTGCAGTCTCTCCAAGGAAAGATGGCGTATATCCGGCGGTTCATAGCCAACCTCTCCAGCAAATGTCGCCCCTACAGCAATCTAATGAAGAAGGGGACCCCGTTCATTTGGGATCATAAATGCCAAAGTGCACTGGATGAAATCAAGCAATACCCGGAGAACCCGCTGATACTGACCGCTCCGGTTAAGGGAAAGCCCCTTATCCTGTACACAACAGCCCTGGAAGGTTCTCTAGGCGCGTTATGGGCACAGGAGAACGACCAGAGGAAGGAGAGAGCTCTCTATTATTTGAGTCGAGTTCTCCTGGGGGCAGAAAACAACTACTCCCCCATCGAAAAACACCGCCCGGCACTGATCTTCGCTATAACGAAGCTCAGACACTACGCCTTGGCACATGAGGTCCATCTCTTTTAAAAGGTGGATCCTCTCAAATATTTGATGTCAAGAGCCATACTAATAGGAAGGCTTGCCAAATAGGCCCTCCTCTTGATGGAATTCTCGATAACGTATCGACCCCTCAAAGCAGTGAAAGGCCAGGCCATCGTCGACTTTCTCGCTGAGCATCCGATACCAGCTGATTCTCCCTTAAATTGTGAATTGCCAGATGAACATGCGTTCGGCACAATTGAAGGGGAGAAGGAGGAAAATAATGTCCAATGTGAACTCTAATTCGATGGAGCATCTTCAATGAAGAAGCGGAAGCATAACACCCCTATAATCAAAGCCGGGATGGGCCTCATCTTCATGTCTCCGCAAGGAGGGATAATGGTTTCGCCCTTTCCTTAACGGAACCAAGAACAAACAACGAGGCTGAATATGAAGTTTTGATAGCGGGTCTTGAGATCGCTGTCGATATGGGAATCGTAAACCTCCTTATATATGGAGACTCCCAGTTGATCGTTAGCCAAGTAAATGGCGACTATCAGACGTGCAAACCAGATTTGATAAATTATGGTAGGAGAGTGCAGCAACTACTGACACAAATCCCCTCCTATATCCTAGAAAGCATACCGCGTGTAGAAAATAGAAAGGCGGATGCATTAGCCAAGCTTGCTAAGGAACTGGCTGACGAAAACCTCGATGACGTAAGGATCGTTGTGCAAAGCCGCCGGGTTCTTACGCCAGCAGAAATATCTTCGGGGGATTTAACAGTGTCGTCTGAAGGAAAGGAAGCGACTAAACAAGTAGTCCTTCAAATAAAATACGAAGAAAAGATCTAGGATTGGAGGGAAGTCTTCATAGACTACTTTAAATCCCATCGAACGCCCGAAAACGCGTTGTCAAGACATCAGCTCATGAAACGGGCTCTATATTTCGCCTTCGTCAATAATACTCTATACAAGAGGTCGCTTGACTGTCTATGGCTAAGGTTCTTGGGAACAGAAGAAGCAAAGAGGGTCGTCTAAGAAACTCACGACGGACTCTGCGGTTCTTATCAAGCCGGGCCAAAGATGAAGCTGAAGATCAAAAGAATGGGTTACTATTGGCCCGCAATGATTCAGGACTGTCTCGAATATGCGAAGCAGTGTCACTCGTGCCAGATTCACAGGGACTTCATCCTCCAACATCCAAATCCGCTACACCCAACGATAGATAGCTGGCCAATCGAAATGTGAGGAACCGCATAATTGGCCCTATTGAACCAGCGTCATCCAAAGGACACCGATTCATACTGGCAATGACCGACTACTTTTCTAAGTGGGCGGAAGCAGTACCACTAAGGGAGGTAAAGACGTAGAATATTCTCTATTTCTTCAAGACACATGTCATCTACCGGTTCGGTACTCCGCGATGGATAATCTCGGATAATGGGCCAGCCTACAGGATCCATAAAATCAGCCGCTTCACAGAACAAC
Source organism: Agapanthus africanus (assembly GCA_030015575.1). NCBI lineage: Eukaryota > Viridiplantae > Streptophyta > Magnoliopsida > Asparagales > Amaryllidaceae > Agapanthus > Agapanthus africanus. The sequence continues at coordinate 18,816,589 of JASDDO010000014.1, forward strand.
ACAAAATAGACTGAAGATACTCTTCTGTCTATAATACCCGAGCTAATGGTCTAGCTGAAGCTTTCAATAAGACCTTGACCAAGATTATAAAGAAAACGGTGTCCAGAAACAAAAAGGACTGGCATGAAAGATTGCACGAAGCTCTTTGGGCGTACCGAACGACGTTCAAAACGGCTACGAATACAACACCATACACGTTGGTATTCGGCACAGAAGCAGTCCTTCCTTTGGAAATAGAACTCCTTTCTCTCCGAGTAGAGGTTCGATACGAGCTAACAGATGACGAAAATGCCCATCTTCAGCTTGAGGAGCTCGATGCCCTCGATGAAACTCGCCTCATGGCGAAGCAAAACCTAGAAGCTTACAAGGCAAGGATGACACGCCCATACGAAAAACTGACTAGGCCGAGAACATTCCGCCAAGACGAACTCGTGTTAGTCGTCAAAAGACCTATGATCCCCAATCGTACAAAACGGGGAAAATTCGAGCCGAACTATGAAGGCCCGTACATCATAGACAAGGTCTACCAAGGTGGGCCTATTTACTCATGGATATGCATGGCAAAAGACCTTTCCGGCCAATAAAAGGCCGATTCCTCAAGAAATACCACGCTTGACGAGTCACGACTTAGGTCAATGATAAATGATTACGCTCGTGTCCGCTCGCTATCTTCCTGAGTCAAAACTCTAAGTGGTATTCGGAAAAACTTCGCCTCAAACATGCTGACAACAGACCATAATGTCCTTAAACTAAAGCCTTACCTCAAAAATGGTGATAATGGACCACTACGTCTTTAAACTGGCAACGGACCGAGATGTCCCTAAACTAATAATGGACCGAAATGTCCATAAACTAGTGCTCCGCCTCAAACATGACGCATTGCCCCAAATACGGCGATATCTTCTCTTGAGATCTATATTGCAACCCAAGTCTCATTGGCAAACCGATGGGTAAAAAAATGGTATGTCCACAAGCAAAATGGGCACGGATGAAAACCTGAAAGGACGCCGTGAGTAAAAACAGCAGGGCTACCGGCGAGTTTGTGAAAACCCGGAAAGGCGCGATCTCGTTAAAAAAGGTATGTCCACAAGCAAAATGGACACGGATGAAAACCCGAAAGGGCGCCGTGAGTAAAAACAGCAGGGCTACCGGCGAGCTTGTGAAAACCCGAAAGGGCGCAATCTCGTAAAATTTTCACTTACGAGATCCTCTTGACTCGTAAGGAAAACTCCCCCTATGAGACCCTCACGTCTCATAGGATTCAAAAGCGTTAAGCCACAGGTACTTAAACCTATTCTTAAGCCATCATATCTCCCAAGTTTCCCTATAGGTGGTCCAATATTGGCTCTTGTATACAATCCACGGGCACAAATAAACGATTTCCCCTACTAAGTTACACCAATGATGAGGAATGTTCTCATATGGTGAACGACACTTGTAAATCCTCTCGACTTATAAGGAGAAAACACCCTTGCAAGATCCTTACGACTTATAAAAGAACACACACTTAGGAATCCCCACGATTCCTAAGAAGAAAATACGCGCACGAGATCCTCATGACCCGTAGGGAGAAATAACTTTATGAGACTCTTACGGCTCATAAAGTCGAAAAGTCTTAGTCGACAGGATACTAACCCTGTGTACTAAGCCATCTTAGTTCAAATTAGCATAGGCAAATGATGATTCGCTCCTGGCAATATCCCAGTTGCAGCGATGCTGATGCCTAAATCGGTGTCAAGCTCCAAGTCCTTTCAAGGCAAATGATGATTCGCTCCTGGCAATATTCCAGTCGCAGCGATGCTGATGCCAAGATTGGAATCAGATCTTAAGTTCCATACTCGCAATAAAAATCAACGAGCAAAAAAATGCATATAAAAATAGCCGAAATGATGGGGCAACTCGTAATAAAAGTCAGCGAGCAAAAAATATATGCATATGAAATAGCCGAAATGTTTGGGCAACTCACAATAAAAAGCAGCGAGTAAAAATATAAAAATAACCGAAATGATTGGGCACCGCGATAAATAGCCGAAATGATTGGGCAATCGCAACTTTCGTGATATGAAAAGCTGAAAAGATAGAGCATCGCGGAAATAAAAAAATAAAATAAAATTTTCTCTGCCCTGCAGGTGAGTCTACATCGACCTCTGTATACAATCCATGGGCACAAATGAAAAAGGGAACTATGTTTTCCCACCAGGCTCCGTCAAAGGGAGAGCCAAGTCTTGACGGTTCACAAAACAACCTAAAGACTACCTCAACATTCATTTCGTTACATCAGACGCAATATCAACAACGGCGTTTCCTCTCACTCCAGCAGGATGCAGACGCGACGTCAACAAAAGACCCCAGGGTCGAAACAAAACGGAGCCATGGAAAAATTCCTAGCTCCAAGTCTCGACGGTTCACATACAACCTAGAGACAACCTCGACATTCTTCTTATTACAGCAGATGCAATGTCAACAAAGGCTCCAAAACAGCCACATAAAAAAGGAAACGAAGGCAAAATTCCTAACTTCAGGGTCTTGACGGCAACTCAAATAAAACTCGAAAGACTATCGGAGATCATTCCACATCATTGCGGAGTAGTTATGACTCATCGGGGCTCCCAAACCGAACCGAACCTCAAGTAAAAAGCGACATGGCAAAATTCCTAACGCTTGCTCTTCCGACGGTCAAACTGCCAAAGAAGATTACTTGAAGACGTCTTGTCTAGCCCCTGAAGAGATCAGAGACACGACGGTCGCGGGGCTACTCGAACAGCAGCGTAAAGTCTGCATATCGGGGAATGCATCAGCCAACGCGACAGTACCATGGACTAAAACCCTAGTACCACAAAGCCTAACGGAGCTCTGTCGCAAAGAGCAGGGGTTACCTATAACATTAGGACAAGTTTGCCTATAAACCCAAGGGAGGTAAACTGAATAAACTCCGAAACTACAAACTCCGGAATGAGTGAATAAACTACAAACTCCGAAATGAGTCCATAAACTAGAGACTCTGAAATGAGTGAATAAACTACAAACTCCGTTTATTCGTGAGTTTAAGTGAATACAAGATACTTTTATTCAGGGATCAAAATGAATACATTTTATTCAGGGATCAAAATGAATACATTTTATTCAGGGATCAAAATGAATGCAAATAGAAAAGAATATACAGCAAAAAAATTTCTAAGACGGTAGACGGTTCAATAAGCCCGCAAGTTCGTCATTTTTCCACTGGACTTCTACTTCGAGCTCTATCAGTGCCGCAAGACGAGTCCCTGCCTGTGCCTGTTGATTCTGGTATGAAGCGAACCGACTTTCAAGCTCTTTCTCGGCGACTTTGTGGGCTTCAACCATCTCACGTGTAAAAATAACGTCTTTATCGAGAGTCGTCACTTCTGTGATGGCCTCTTAAAGCACCTGCCAAATTTCATATGCACGAGCGGTCTTGACAGTGAGCTGGGCTTGAAGTTCCCCTAAAGCTTTTAAAGCCAACTCCCTCGCCGAAAACTTCCCTTTGAGACTTTTCTCGCTCATTTAGCCGCACATCGTTCGATCCATCCACGCAGGCTCGCTTTTACAGACAAGATGTCGGAAGGAAGGCGTGTGCATTCAATCCCATGTAAACAGGCCTCCACTCTGCGGCAATACTCAACCCAGGTACGCACCAATGCCTCATCATGATAAGTGGCAAGAACAGATAAGGAAGCGTTGGCTTCAGCAGCGAATTCTTCGGCCGCGACAGAAGTACCAGCGCGAAGATCTTCGATGAGAGCCGCCAGGGAATAAACGCTCTGTTTTTCCATCCTCTCAGATACGCGTCGGGCATAAGGACCTGGTGGCATGGGGATCCGAGACTCTAATGGGGTCAGGGCTGGCAAAGCTGTGAAGATATATGTGCGGTCAGTTGTATTTCCAAATATAGAGTAAGGAAAATGAAGCCAAAAATAAAATGTCACTTACCCACAGTCATGCAAGACAAGTTTGAGAGATCCCCAGGTCCATCAAGAATCTCGACTTCGTCGTCGGCTTTCAGAACTGTGGTTTAAAATGAAGGGCATATCAGCATCATGATAAAAATATAAAACAAAAAGGGAAAAAGAATACCGACCTTATCCAGAAGAGAGCACTATGCTTCGTGGAGGTATCGCTTGCGGGGCTGCTATGTCAAGCAATCGCTGGAAGTTTTTCCTCATGGAAAGATCCACGATGGAAGCCGCCAGCTCCCGCAATTTTGAGGGAAGGAAAAGTTCAGATAATGGAAGGGTCATTAAAAAAATGTGTATGTATATAAGATTACCTTCGATACTTCGCCCGCTCTGAACTAGAGGGATGGCAGCCTCCTCTATACCCTTAGGTGCATCATTGAGGATATTTTTGAAATCTATAGCCGGCATGGCAGTCTCCAATAAAGGAACAAAAGCCGCCGCGGAAGGCCCTGAGGTGGGGATAACAATTTCAGCAATCTCTTCTACACCCTCCCTTGCGTCACTAGAGATATCCATGAGATCTATGGCCGGCAAGACCACCTCTGCCGAAGGAGTAGACGCTGAAGGGACAGAAGCCACCACCGGGAGCTCCACAGCAAGAGTAGCAGCTTCAGTAATCTCCTCTACACCCTTCGGTGCGTCACGGGATATATTCGTAGAATCCGCAGCCATGGCTCGATCTGGGCTCAAACCCACTTCCGTTGCAGAAGTCGCTGCAAAGTTTTTGTAAAGATAAGGAGACGTGAAAGTAATACAAATTACTCGCCAAAAGAAAAACATGAAAAATACGCATACCAATACGCCAAGAAGCCTGAAGTATGGCTTTTTCGAGCCATTGTTCTTTTCTGATCAAATGCGCTTGCCGGGTTTCAATCGCAAGTAAATGGCTGCCTGTCTTCAGTGCAAGCTCGTCTTCAGAACCAATCGAGATGGGCTGTTTGAGAGCCCGTTCTTCTTCCATTAAAACACATCCCAAACCTTTCACAAACGCGTCATTGTGAATCACCAATCCTCCGGAACCGTCTGGTACGGTCAAAATAGGAGCGGTTGTCAATCTTTGCTTCAACGCCTCAAAAGCTGACGCACATCTATCCGTCCATACGAACGGTACCTCCTTTCATATAAGCTTGGCCAAAGGCTCAGCTAAACGAGCAAAATTCTCTACAAATCTTCTGTAGTATCCTGCAAGTCCCAGAAAACTTCTGATCTATGCTACGTTCTTCGGAATGGCCAATTCTGAACCGCTGCAATCTTTTCAGGATCAACAGCGATTCCATCTCGGGATACGACGTGCCCCAAAAACTTCACTTCTTCAAGTCAAAACTCGCACTTGCTCATCTTTGCATACAATCTTTCATGCCTCAATGTCTGCAGTGCAGTCCTCAAGTGTTTTGCATGCTCTTCTAGGCTCCTCGAGTAGACCAGAATATCATCGATGAACACCACTATAAACTGGTCCAAGAACGGAGAAAAGATTCGGTTCATCAAGTCCATAAATATCTCCGGTGCATTCGTGACTCCGAATGGCATCACTAAATACTCGTAATGTCCATATCGAGTTCGGAACGCAGTCTTGCAGATATCCTCTGATTTAACTCAAACTTGATGATATCTGGATAGCAAATCCAGCTTCGAGAATACCCTCGCGCCACTAAGTTGCTCGAACAATTCACCAATGCGAGGGATCGGGTACTTGTTCTTAATAGTCACCCGGTTTAATTCTCGATAATCGATGCACATCCTCCTTGTGCCATCTTTCTTCTTGACTAGAAGAACTGGAGCTCCCCGGGGTGAATTGCTGCTGCGAATCCAACCCTTCTCTAGCAATTCGGTAACCTGTTTTTTTTACTTCTTCCAACTCTACTGGTGCCATCGGATAGTACGCCTTTGAGATTGGCGTTGCACCAGGAACAAGATCGATCGCGAACTCCACATCTCGTTTTGGCGGTAACCCCGAGATGTCCTCGAAAACATCCATGAACTCTCGAACTACAGCTGGCGCTTCCTCCTTATTAACTTCCATCGACGAAAGAACGGCGCTTATCGGCCTAGCCCTAAACTCGACTGGCCTAACAGAACTGCTACCTCCAGCAAAAACAAACTCCGGATGTCCGGGAATTTGGAAAATCACTTTCTTTACCCTACAATGAACGTGAGCGTGGAAAGTGCCGAGAAAGTCCATTCCCAAGACAACATCGTAACTTTCATGATCTTCACGTTCCCAGTGTGCATGTCCCAACAACAAGACAGGGTTGTGCAAGAAATAGAATGTGCAGCAATAAACTTGGACAACATAAAACAATAGGATGCACCAGAATCGAATAATACTAATGCGGAAAAACCATGAACAAGTAGGATACCTAAAACGACTTCATCTGAAGCCAAGATACTGAAGAAGATAAGCATGGTAAACAGGATTCAAGCTTGCGATAAAACATGAACTGGTAAACAATGAAACCGAGAGAAGCAAGGTAAAATAACGACCGTAAATCAAGAAAGTGAATCAAGACTAGGACTCCAAGTTACTCAAATAGAGTACCGCATTGTAACCATACTGCAGTTCATGCGTACAATCACATAACTTCGTTCAAGTCGCCCAAATCCTAGTATCAGAATTGAAGGAATAGGAAGGGAGAAACAATAGGGAATCAGGAGGATTCCAGGTTGAGATGCAAAGTCATCCATCTCATCAAGATAAAGGGTCAAGAGAAAGATAAGATTCAAGAATGGTGTTCCCCTCTGAATGGCGGCGCACAGGACCTGTTGGTGTCCTGACGCTGAGATTCGGGGAAGATGCTATTTGGTTTTATCCGTCCACCTCTCCGAAGATGCCAAGTTGATTTATGGCACCGTATATCGAAGGTTTAGACGGATGCGGCCGATGTAGCAGACTTCGTCAGATTCCCCCTCGCTTGAGGGGTTTTTGATTATGGGGACGCTCTTCCCTGCAGGCGCAAGCCCCTGCAGTTAATTACGCTACCGCGTCGCGGTAACAACATTCTCCTTCTCCAGAATTTCACTTCGTGTCATGTGTGTTTGTTTTGTTTGTGGTTGCCCGTGGATTGTATACGGAGACTGAGTAATGCCGTCGCCCGTAGGACGTGGATTAGTCCAAATCCGTATTTACTTAGATTTGGGTTTGGTGTTTTGGTTTAAAGATACGTTAGCCGTATTTGAGGCTAAGATCAACTTAAACGTTTGTTAAGAATACGTTAGTTCAGTTTGAGACTAAGATCAACTTAACGGGATCGTTTAGATCCGACAAAAGAGCGTTTGGGCTCTATTGTTCCAGTTTAAGGACATAGTGGTCCAACATTCCCATTTTGGGGACGGATATTGGTTTAAGGACGCATAAGTCCATGAGTTTAAAGACCCCACAGTCCGTATTAATGTGTGGTTGTCGGGACCCGTCACCTCTCTGACGACGTTGAAGGATTACAATGACAAATATCAGAGGAGTTCAGAGATGTACCCTTGAACCAAAGTTAGTTGAGAGATCTATAGTCCAATTTGGGACTAAAGTTTGTTTGAAGGTTTGATTTAAGGACACGTTAGCCATATTTGAGGCTAAGATCAACTTAAACGTTTGTTAAGGATACGTTAGTCCAATTTGAGACTAAGATCAACTTAACAGGATCGTTTAGATCCAACAAGAGAGCATTTGGGGGCTCTATTGTTCTAGTTTAAGGACATAGTGGTCCATTACCAGTTTAAGGACATGGTGGTCCATATTCCAGTTTAGGGACGTGGTGGTCTATCGCCAGTTTAGGGACGTGGTGGTCCATATTCCAGTTTAGGGACGTGGTGGTCCGACATTAGTTTAAGGACGTTTCGGTCCAATATTAGTTTAAGGACGTTTCGGTCCAACATTAGTTTAAGGACGTTCCGGTCAAATACAAGTTTAAGGACCCCGCAGTCCATCTTGATGTGTGGTCGTCGGGACCCGTCACCTCTCTGACGTCGTTGAAGGATTACAACGATAGGTGTCAGAGGAGTTCAGAGATGTACCCTCGAACCAGATATAAATTGATTTAGGGAGCAGCCGTGCTCAGTCAATTTAATTTGAGGACTTACAGCCATGATTGGGCTAAGTCCATTTGGGAAAATACTCATCATTTTTATTTGTTTTTGCATTGCATTTCTTTTTATTTTTATTTGGGCTCTACCCATAAAGGATGCAGAGCATCAATTTGTTTTGGGCTCTGCCCATTTATAAATGATGCAGAGCATCAATTTTACTTGGGCTCTGCCCTTTTTATTGCTTTGCGATTTATTTTGGCCTGCTAGGTCTTTTTGACTTGGGCCTGGCCCTTTAACAAAAGAAATGCATTGCATTTTTCAGGCGCTTTGCGCCAATCAAAGAGCGCAAGCGCTTGTGGTGATGACACCTGTCATGCAGGCGCAGTGCGCTGCGCTAGTGCGCTACGCTTGCGCTGCTGACACGTGGCGCGCTCTGGTGAGTTGCGCCAATTCCAGAGAGCAAGGCTCTATTTCAACAGCGCATAGCGCAGATGGTTCAGATGCTGACACGTGGCGCTCTCTGGTGGCTTGCGCCAACCCAAGAGCGCAACAGTGCAGTTTTGCAAGTGCAAGGCATTATGATTTAAAAATCTTTTAGATTCAAGAACTAATGGTTCACAAAAGAAGTGCAAAGCACTTATTCGTTTCCTTGATCTAATTTAGATCAAAGAAAGACAAGTTATTCTTTTTATTTCGAGAACCAAAGGTTCATAAAAATGCAAAGCACTATTTTTTATTTATTTTTGTTTTTTCCTGTTTTAAAGAACCAGTGGTTCATAAGAAGTGCAAAGCACTATTTTTATTTTGTTTTTTTTATTAAAGATCTATGATATGTTCATAAGAGAACTTTCTCTTTTTCTAAAGGTCTTTACCTTTTTTGTTCTTGAGAAGTTCTTCAAAGTTCTCTTTCTCTCTTTTTTTTTAGAAAAATCTCCCTCCTTTGAATTGAGGTCTGGGGTCTCTTTATAGTGCCCATAAATTAGTTAAATTTATTAAAGAGATCTTTCTCTGAGTGATTTGGGGAATTTTCCCCACCGTTGGATCTTTGATCCAAGGGCTTCTGTTTTACAGAAGAAAATCTTCTTGTTTTAACAAGAACAGAAAAGATTTCTTTAGAATTTTAATTCTGTTGGGCGCAAATGCTCCAGAGCGTGACACGTGTCACGCAGCGCACAGCGCAGCGCAACTGCGCTGACACGTGTCGCGCAGCGCAACTGCGCTAGCGCATCTGCGCTGACACGTGTCGCACAGCGCAGCGCAACTGCGCTGACACGTGTCGCGCAGCGCACAGCGCAGCGCAACTGCGCTAGTGCATCTGCGCTGACACGTGTCGCGCAGCGCACAGCACAGCGCAACTGAAGCGTTGCTTCCTTTAATTTTACTTAAAATAGAGCTTTGCTCTGATTGGGCGCGCCTTCTTGGGTGCTGCGCTGATGCATCTGCGCATGACACGTGGCGCGTTGCGCCCGAGATTTGAAGCGTTGTTTCAAAATTTGAATTTTGAATTTCCAACAGAGCTTTGCTCTGATTGGGGGAAACAAATGCCCCCCCACCGTTGCGCGCACGTGAGTGCAACGGTGGCAAGCCCCTGACCGTTGGATCAAGCGATGAGCTGAAGGGACGCAAGCGCCTTATAAATAGGACATATGGCCCTTTAGAAAACTTCACCATTTTCTAGATTTTGATTCCAGAGCTTTGCTCTTGCTTAGAACTTCAGAGCTTTGCTCTCGTTTCCAGAACTTTAGAGCTTTGCTCATTTCCAGAGTTAGAAACTTTAGGTAAAATTAATTTAAATCAAATTAACTTAAATTAACCTTAACCAAAGAGCTTTGCTCTTACAGATCTTTTGATCTAAAGAGATCCCCATTGGGGTTTCATAAACAGAGTTTTGCTCTCAAAAATTTATTGATCTGCAGAGATCTTGTCCATGGGTTCTACCCCATGGACAGAGTTTTGCTCTTTGAATCATCTGTAGATCTTTTAGATCTGAAAAATGAAGAAATTTTCATAAGTTTTTCATGGATTTTTCAAGATTAAAAAAAAGTTAATTCTTTTAGGTGTAAACATTTTCTGATGGACATTTCCATTATTACCATAGAGCTATGCTCTTTTTAAACCTTATTTCCCTGAGACCAGAGTTTGACAAGTGTCACTCTGTGACAGAGCTTTGCTCTGAAAGAGGAGATTTCCTCCTTGTCTCTAGGGATTCTTCCCTTTTTTTTTATTAATGGGAATGTTTTCCTGGGGACCAACTGACAATCTCATCCAATGATGAGGTTGTCTTATCAACTGACGTATTGTCATCCAGATTTTATGGGTCCCCCTTCGGTCTCCTACCCACTGCACTGCTGTGTGGTGTAATTAATTAATTTTAATTTAATTAATGCATTTTCTTTTTTAAATGCCAAGCGTTGGAATTACAACACTAACGACTAAATTGTTCTTTTGCAGCGATCATGTCTCTAGACACTTCATTCCCGTTCGTCCGCTCGGAGGAGGGATTTCCCGAGGCGCCCTTGGACCGTAAAGTCCTGGCCATGATTAAGGAGTACGACCCGGAATACAAGAGTCTCCACCTTTGGGGGCCGTGGTACAATCAAATCATCATGGGCCGACGGAGCTTCACATGCGCGGTGCCGTCAGAACCCATAACGGCGATTCATTATGCCAGTCCACCCCCGGTGCAGTACGCCGTGGAGATGGTTGATTGGAAATCGAAGGGCTTTCTACATCCCGCCATAGATGCGATTCCGGTTCAGCGTCCCATAGCTTTAGATATCCTGTGACGCCGCATCTGTAAAGCGAGGCGCGACGTTGGGGGCAATCATATAATATCGGTTTGATCCCCGGCCACCCAATCGGCTATCTGCCGTGGACCCGGTATATCCTGTCGACGAAGAAGTCGCAGTTGATAAGATTAGGATTGTATACCGCAGTCTACGTCTCCCTCTTCCAGTATCCCACGCTTCCCACCTGGTGGTTCAAGGCCTTCCTGGAGCAGTGGAACATTCCTACCCACACTTTCCTCGCCATGGATCGGGAAGTGTCAATCTCTTTGGAAGAGTTTACGGAGGTATCCGGTCTACCGGTCATGGGGGAACATTATGAGGAGTTGCTCCCGACGGATGAGTACGTCTTTGGTGCTAAGCCGGTGATAAGGGGGCTCACGCCGGAGAACGCTGTTCAACACCAATTTTCAAGTCTGATCAAGGTGTTGAACATCTACGAGGCCCTTTTCATTGAGCGTGGGAGCCGCGGAGTTAATTTTGAGGATTTCATTACTCGATTCCTTCACCCAAACGTCCTCTCGGCAGAAGCTGCCAAGTTTGCCACCCTTGAGGATCCTTTCGGTTTAGGTTTGGATAACCTGCCGGCGAAGGAAATAGACCAAAAGGACTTTTTTCTTCCTAACTCCCTAACCATGTCTTTTGCAGAAGTCGCAGCCCCCGAGATGGACGAGGAGGCCTTCTTTTTAGGATTTCTTGGGCTTTGGCTGAGTTGGTTTGCGCTCCCAATGCACTCTCATCGCATGCGGCCCTCTGTTTTTTACCCAGCCCATCGAATGACTATCGGGGTAAAGGTGGCCGTTGGGATCGCCGGCTTGGCGCACTTATATCATGGCCTCAGCCGAGCAGCGGATGCTAACGAGCCTGGGGTGCTGCATGTGGTCTTCCCGATGCACTACTTTATGTCGTGGCTCGAACTACATACGGCGGGTGTCTTCGGCATGCATAAAAGGCCCTCGTTCTACGAAAGGTGCAGTTTTCCTCGCATTCTACAGTTGATCAGCGCATCAATTGTAAATCCATCGCCACGAAATGCCAGGGGTTTACTCCTTCGCTCCCACACCGTTGGAGCCGGTGTGTCTTTCATTGACAAGGTGTTGACTATTGGAAAAACGTCCACCACTGCAGTGCGGCCATTGCAAGACACTTTCAAGGATGGAGCTTCAGTTTTAACGGCCCGGGAGACCCTTCACTTATATTCCATCAGACCGGGCTTCTTAGTGTTTAGGCAGGACGTGGCAGCGATCTTCCTGAAATATAACCCGCATCGTTTCGCCCAACAGCTGAGCTATAATCAAGGGGTACCGCTGGAGGCTTTTTTATCGGAACCTGCCGCGACTGAAGAAGGGATGGAGAGATCGCTGCATCACTTCATGCGTCTAAACACGGGCTCTCACTTCTTTATCAGTGAGCCGGCTTGCGCCCCACGACTTCTTAGGGTATATACATAATGGTACAGTCATTCGACGGGAGCGGTCATAAAGGAGGAAAGGCGGTTGCTGATCGACCGTAAGGGTGCACCTCCAGGTAGCGATCGCAACGCTCCTCTGGTGCCAAGGACCCCGGTAATCCCCCCTTTAAAAGATGCCAAAGCCGGACCCTCGCGTGCGCAGAGTCCTCCGCATGGATTGCCGCTCCCTGATATTGCGGATGCACCACCAGCGCCCTGTGCTCCCATGGAGACAGTGGTTATAGCCTCACCAGAGTCTGGCGTAGGTGCGGACATCGGGACCCGCCGTCCCAAGGTGGCTGCTAAACGGAAGTCGATCCCACGTGCACCTCGGGTCGGAGGGCAGAAGAAAAAGAAGTCTCTCTTCGCTGCGGACGTTGTGTTCGGTCAGGAACCCCATGCTCCCTATGCCGAGGGCCTGATCGAATACGGGACTAACGAAGGATTAGTGATGCCGCCGCCGGACGATACAGACTTGGAGGCTGCTCTCACAGCTTCAGCGTGGTTGGCGAGGCGTGACGCGTGGCTAGCTAAGCTTGCGCAATCAGGTAACTACTAGTCGCCTTTTCTTTATTGCAACATATCCTCTTCATTGCCTTTGATTAACGTTTTTCTTTCTTTTCTTTCAACAGGCATCACTGATGAAGAAGCCATTGCCGCTTCTCTGAAGACTTTCTAGGAGGAGGAACGTCTTAGAGCATCCATGGGCCTTAGTAAGTTTCGATTCATCAAGTTTTCATTTCCCTTGTGTTATGGTCGATCTAACCTTTCCCTTTTAATCACAGGAACCTCAATGCCGCTCCCTCCAAGTGACGCAGATGTTCTACCAGTTGCCGATGTTCCTGCTTCCTCAGGGTTACTGCAGGAAGTTCGTCTTGAAGAGCCGATGAGAGACGCCTTAAAGGCTCTGGAGGCATCTCTGAATGAGGACGACGACGCCCTGAAGGAAGCGTCACAGAGGTCCATCGCGACAGCCCGGGAGGAACGGAAGCGGTCAAGGCGTGAAGCAAAAGCACGGAAGGCTGCCTTGGCTATGGGAGCGGGCCCCAGCACCGTCCCTCGTGCTGATACTCCTTCCCAAGAGGCCCCCGTCGCCCTCCTATCCACTGCTCGGAGACAAGTGGCGCGCGCAGCTCGGAGCGCAAATGATAAATCCACTTCAGGTAATATTTCTCCCAAGATTTTATTGTAAGAGTTATAATGCCATCGGTTCTTATATATTTTATCTTATAGGGCCAAGTCCGACCGAGGGGGAGGCGGAGACCGTTGAACCCAAGGAAGCAGAGGAGGCGATGATACCTGCCGAACTCGAGTCAACGGTGGGCAACGTTGGTGAGGCTTTGGAGTCTGAAGTGGAGGTTGAGGGGGCTACAGCCGAGAAGGTCATTGATGCCGAACCTGAAGTGGTGGCAGATGAAATGATCATTATAACTGAGCCCAGGGTGTTAGCGGACGAGGCGCTTGAGGCTGGTGACCTCGTGGTGACGGTGGACGAGACAACCACGACTAATGAACCTGAGGGAGTAGCGGGTGAGGTGGCCATGACTCCCGAGGACGAGCCAACCGCTCCTTCTCTGGAATATGGGAATGCTCCAGTTATAGCCCTCCCCGTCAATGGTTCTCCGCCGTCTCCAGGTCTTGCGAGCACAACAATGGTTCCCATTGAGTCGGGTGATGAGGCCACGGGCGGTGGCCTCATGTCGATGGAGGAGGGAGCCGCCTCCGTTTCGGCTGGCAGCTCACCAGGTAAATCCCAAGTTACTATCCTCTTTATCTTACAATCCTTTTTGACAGGTTCATATTTGTTCGTAACGCAGGTGCAGCCAGTGCCGATGCCCCATTGCTCGAGGGAGCGCCTTCAACTACTGCCCTGGCGGTGGTCACCTCTCCGCTTTCTCTCATACCGTCAAAGATGTTGGAAGGTATGAGTTTACAACTTATTAATCTCATTTTTCAGACGTATAATTTGTGTACTAAAGTCATACTGTTATGTCTTTCAGGAGTGCTTTTTGACCATCTTTATCAGGTGTTGCTCCCACACTTCTCTTTCCCATCCGAACTCGCTTCTTCCTCTGGTGGCGTTGGTGAGTATGATTTCCTTTGATATCCTTCTTTTTTTTTATTGATGGAATTACTTATAACCCTCTTTTTTTCATCTCAACTGCAGCGCTACAGATTGAAGGAGGGGATAAAAGATCGGCTGCGCCACCGGCCCTTCCGGCCTTGCCACCTGCCTCAGCTGGTATAGCGACTATCACATTAATAACTCCCCCTTTTTTTACTTCCTGAACTGTCATCTGATCACATCTTGTTTCTTTTCAGCGGTCGTTCCGGTCTCGGCGCCCTTCGAGTCTCGTATCATAATGCCGATAGGTCCTTTCCTGAGATGTCCATCTTCGAAAGGCGCCGCAAACAGCTTGTGTATGTTGAGCGACTACATTGAGGAGCTCGACGTTGAGACCCCTACTTCTGCTGCGGACTTTGCTACAGTGGTTAACCCGATGCTGGTGATACTCGTGAATTTCCATGACGAGGGCATCATCGCATCTTGGGTTAATCATTGTATGAAGATCGAGGCTCGCCTGCATCAGCTGGAGTTGATGCGTCCTGCCCCCGAGACTTTAGCCGTGAGCAATGAAAGAGCAGCATGGATCGAGGGAAGCGCCTCTTACGTCCACCACTTGGAACAAGAAGCAGCTTTAAGGCTAAGGGAATGCCAAGAGACCTCGAGCGAGATAGCCCATCTGCGTGCTGAGGTTGAAGCGAATGCTGCCCAAGTGAAGACTATCTTTGAGGGTCTCCTGGAGCGCATCTCCCATGGGCTAAACTTGAAGCGAAAGCTTGATGTAGCTGAGCGCGATACCCTAGGTCGGGAAGCTGCTTATCAGGCCGTCAGGGAGCAGCTTGCGTCTGTCTTGCAGCAACGGGCCCAAGTGGAGGCGGAGCTGGCGATGGTAGCCGATCAGGAGAAAGCGGGGAAGGAATTGCGCGAACAATTGCTAGATCTATGCAAGATGCTTCCTTCTTAGTAATTCTCCTTGTATCGTTTGTACTTGTAAATAAAAAATGTATGTATATTTTTTATTCTTTAGCACAATGTATCCTGTATTCAATCAAGTTTATGAATAAAAGATGCACATTTTTTTGTAATGTCTTGTGTCATTTCTCTGCTTTTTCTTTCTTTTATTATCAACATGCCACCTTAGTAAACATGGTCAACAGATAATAGAGCACGCATCTTGACTTTCTTAAGAAATAGCGATGGCTTAGGCCGCAGGTTCAGATCTGCTGCCTATGACTTTTCAACTCTATAAGCCGTGAGGGTCTCATAGAGATTCTTCTCCCTACGGATCGAGAGGATCTCGTAGGTGGGTTTTCTCCTTAGGAATCGTGAGGATTCCTAAGTATGGTTTTCTCTTATAAGTCGTAAGGATCCTATAAGAGAATTTTTCCCTCTTACGAGTCGAGAGGACTTATAAGCGGTTGTTTCCCTCCTTGTCGAAGTTCGATGTTGGAGAG
This sequence comes from Agapanthus africanus, assembly GCA_030015575.1. Taxonomy (NCBI): domain Eukaryota; kingdom Viridiplantae; phylum Streptophyta; class Magnoliopsida; order Asparagales; family Amaryllidaceae; genus Agapanthus; species Agapanthus africanus. The sequence continues at coordinate 18,832,341 of JASDDO010000014.1, forward strand.
TGAGACCCGTGGATGGTATGCAAGAGACCGTTTTGGGCCAACTTGCGGGGTCCCAGTGCTTAAGAAACAGGCTTCTTTTATGCCCACTGCCTAAGGCTTTATCTCACGAGTCGAGCCGCCTCAACAATTTTTTATGAGTCGAGACGAATCGAGCGTTTCTCGGAAGAACTTCTTAACGTCGCATTTAACCTCTGTTCTTTACGACAGAAGCCCATTAAGGTTGGTGGTACTTAGGGTTTTGGTCATCGTACCGTCGCATAAGCTGACATAGTCCTCGATAGGCAATCGTGCTGTTCGAGTAGCCCTGCGACTGTCGTGTCTCTGATCCCTTCGGGAGCTGGACAAGACGTCTTCAAACAATCTTCCCAGGAAGTTTGACCGTCGGAAGAACAAGCGTTAGGAATTTGCCATGCCGCTTTTTACTTGAGGTCAGGCTCATTTTGGCGAGCCCCGATGAGTCATAACCACTCCGCGCTGGTGTGGGATGATCTCCGATAGTCTTTCAGGTTTTGTGTGAGTTGCCGTCAAAACCCTGAAGCTAGGAATTTGGCCTTTGCTTCGTTTTGCTGGCATCGCGTCTGCTGTATCGAGACGAATGTCGCGGTTGTTTTTAGTTTGCTGATGAACCGTCGAGGTTTGGAACTAGGGATTTTGCCATGGCTCCATTTGTTTAATTGTCGCGTCCGAATCCCGCTAGAGGAAGAACGCTGGGGTGACAACTCGTCTGCTGTATCGAAACGAACGTCGAGATGGAGCTGGAATTTTGCCGTGGCTCTGTTTTTTTGATTGTCGCGTCCAAATCCCGCTGGAGGAAGAACGCTGGGGTGACAACTCGTCTGCTGTATCGAAACGAACGTCGAGGTGGAGCCGGAATTTTGCCGTGGCTCTGTTTGTTTGATGATGTTGCATCTGCTGTGTCGAGACGAACGTCGAGGTGGTGACCATTCCACACTGGTATGAGACGATCTCCAATTGTCTTTCTGGCTTTATATGGGTTGCCGTCAAGACCTTGAAGTTAGGAATTTAGCCTTTGCTTCATTTGCTTTGTCATGTTCGAAGCTTGTTGGAGGAAGAACGTTATTGTTGACATTGCGTCTACTGTATCGAGGCAAATGTCACGGTTGTCTCTAGGTTGTTGTTGAACCGTCGAGACTTGGCTTCGCTTTTTGGCGGATCCTGTTGGGAATGTATGGTTCCCTCTTTGTTTGTGCCTCTGGATTGTATACAGGGATTGTTGTGCTATCGTCTGTAGGGCATGAATTTCGTTATATATATATTTTTTTTATTTCTTTCCGCGATGCTCTATCATTTCAGCTTTTATATCGCGAAGGTCGCGATTGCCCAATCATTTCGGCTATTTTTCGCGGTGCCCAATCATTTCGGCTATTCATTTTATTTTTACTCGCTGCTTTTTATTGCGAGTTGCCCAATCATTTCGGCTATTTATGTTATTTTCTCTCGCTGCTTTTTATTACGAGTTGCCCAATCATTTCGGCTATTTTGCATGCATACATTTTTACTTGCTGCTTTTTATTACAAGTTGCCCTATCATTTCGGCTATTTCGTATGCATGTGCGGCCTATTGGCTTTTCGCTGTAAACCGATTTCGGCATCAGCACCGCTACAACTGGGATATTACCAGGAGCGAATCATCATCTGCCTCTGTCGATGTCGAACAAAGGTGGCTTAGCGACCAGGGTTAAGGTCCTGTCGGCTAAGGCTTTTGACTTCATGAGCCGTAAGGGTTTCACGAAGTTATTTCTCCCTACAAGTCGTAAGGATCTTGTAGGTGTATTTTCTCCTTAGGAATCATGAGGATTCCTAAGTATTTGTTCCTCTGTAAGTCGTAAGGATCCTACAGGAGGGCTTTCTCCTTGTAAGTTGAGAGGATTTACAAGGGTTATTCATCGTGCGAACATATCCCTAATCTCGGATGGGACTTAGTTAGGGAAATGTTTATTCGCGCCCGTGGATTGTATACAAGGGTCAGTATTGAGCCACTTGTAGGGCAGTATCGGAAATTGTGGGGATTGCTTAAGCACAGGTTCGGGTCTCTGTAACTTAAGACTTTCAAATCCTATGAGCCGTGAGGGTCCCATAAGAGAGTTCTCCTTACGAGTCGTGAGGATCTCGCAAGTGTATTTTCTCCTTAGGAATCGTGGGGATCCCTAAGTGTGTTGCTCCCTTGTGAGTCGTAAGGATCTCACGCGGGTGGTTTCTCCTTATAAGGTCGAGAGGACCCTATAAGTGTCCTTTTAACGAGGTTGCGCCCTTTCGGGTTTTCACAAACACTCGCCGGTAGTCCTGCTGTTTTTACTCACGGAGCCCTTTCGGGTTTTCATCCGTACCCATTTTGCTTATGGACATACCGTTTTTTATTTTATTTTTTATTTTCTTCTTCTTGTTTTTTTTTTTACGAGGTCGCGCCCTTTCGGGTTTTCACGAACACTCGCCGGTAGCCCTGCTGTTTTTACTCACGGAGCCCTTTCGGGTTTTCATCCGTGCCCATTTTGCTTATGGACATACCGTTTATTATATATATATATATATATATATATATATATATATATATATATATTTTATATATATATTTTTTATTCATCTTGTCAGCCTAAGGATGCTGCGGTAGTAGTTTAAAGACGTTTTGGTCCCTTGCAAGTTTTAGGACATTACGGTCCATCATTAGTTTAAAGACGTTTCGGTCCGGGGTCGCCGTATTTGAGGCGAATATCTAGTTTATTGACTTTTCGGTCTGTGGGGCTTTCTCTATGACTGACCATGATGCCCCCGGCGTATCCATCTTTCTCGGAGCATGCGGTTGTGGCGGGTTCACCTTCCAATTTTCCAACAACGCGAACTTGCCTTGTTGGTATTGGTCTTCAACCCAGTTCTTGAAGACGTAGCAATTCTCGATCAGATGACCTACCGTTTGATGGTAAGGGCAATAATTAGGATTATTAACATCGTCTAGCCGCAACGGACGTTTTGGACTCGGCAGATTGATGAGTCTGTCGCACACTGCCAGCTCAAACAGTCCCCTTGTTTTATCTTGCGGAAACGAGTAAGGACGTTTCAACTTTTCCTGGAGGGGTTGTCGCTTGTTGCTTTGGTGAGGAACCGGTCTAGGGTCACTTAATTGTTGTTGAGCGCTGACGACGAAGGCCGTTTTTCCTTTTCCTTTATCCTTTTTGTTCGCTCCGTTGTTTGTGGGGCCGGGATTTTTTCCGAGTAGCGTGCGATTGCATGGCTGAACGTTCTCACAGCTCCTCAATTCCTTCATTTTTGAAATAGATTCCCTGAGGGAAGGGTTGGGGGTAGCTTCTTCGTCAGAGTCACTTCCAAAGGTGATAATTTGCGATACCTTAGAGTCGGCCGTATGACAATCGTCGGCGGCTCTTTTGCGATCATCTATCGCATTTTTTCGATGTCTACAAGCTTCACATTTTTTCCTGTCGAAGTGTTGCTTTTGAGCGTCATACCCTTACCACCAACAGTTAAAAGATTCGCAGTCTTCGATAGGATGTATGATCTTCTGATGATATAAACAGAAGTTAGGGTGCATCTCTACCTCAGCGAGAGTATTTTCTTCAGAGGGCGGTAGCTTCATTCCTACAGATAAAGCTTTGGCGAACCTTTTCCTCGTCTTGAATTTGTTTTTACCCGCAGTGTATGGCTTTTGATTTGACGGGAATGCCTTGGCTCTTTCCAGTATGGCCATTTCATGCTCTTGATTGGCTTTTGCTTTCAGACGAATTTCATTTAGGAAGGCATCGATCAACTCGTCTGATGGCTGTAGGATCTCCGGCTCAGGATTCGCTATTGGTTTCTCAGCGCAAGGAGCCTCTTCAACGTCTGCCAGTGAGTGAGAAATCACATGACAAGTCGCTACGTAGTCCTCAGATTCATATGATGAGTTTTCTCCATCGTTTTCATCCTTGACTAAAGAACAAGATGCCCCCGGCGTGTCCGTCTTCTTTGGAGAGTGCGACTGTGGTGGGTTCACCTTCCAGCTTTCAGACAGCGCGAACTTGCCTTGTAGGTATTGATCCTCGATCCATCCCTTAAAGACGAAACAATCCTCAATCGGGTGACTTACCGTTTGGTGGTAAGGGCAATAATTGGGATTATTAAGATCGCCTGGCTGCGACAGACGCTTTGGACTCGGCAGATTAATAAGTCTGTTGCGCACTGCCAGCTCGAACAGTCTTCTCGTTTTATTCTGAGGAAACGAGTAAGGACGTCCTAGCCTCTCTTCGAGGGATGGGTGTGGACGCGCGTTGTTTTGGCGAACGACCGGCTTTGAGTTGTTCGACTGTTGCTGAGCATTGGCGACGATGATCGCTTTCCCTTTTCCTTTCTCATTTCGGGGATCGGGTCTTGGAGGAGACGGTCCATGGCCTATCTGGTCCATTTGGGCTAATTTGTCGATCAAGGCCTGGAAGGTGGTCGGCCTGAAGAACATCATGAATTGCGAGATAGTCGCCTGCGGATCGAGAGTGCCCACAAACATGCCTACCGCAGGTGCCTCTTCTATGCGTTTTTCGCATTTCGATCATAGGTTTCGCCATCGTGTTGTGTATTGGACCCACGTTTCGCCAGGCCTTATTCTGGCATTTATTAGTGCTGTTATCGGGGTGCGTTCACTAGCACTCGCGAAACTTTGTATAAACAACAGCTCCATCTCCGCAAATGTTTTGACAGAGTCGTTAGGTAGTTCTGAATACCATTCAAAGGCTGTTTCTGCTAAGCTGCCGACGAATTGGCGTAGCAACAACTTGTCATCGCCTCCAGTATTGCCGCATAAGGCCCTGAATTGAGCGACATGCTGATGCGGATTCCCTGTCCTTTATATACGTGGAATTTAGGGATCGTATATCCCGGCGGGTAACTGATTCGGTCGTACCAGCTCGGATACGGTCGTCCGGTTCTAGCAATTTGCCCAGCCATTTCATTTGCCTGATGAACCCGGATCTACTGAGCTATATATTCGTCTAGGTCAACTTTGGAGATTGCCTCCTCCTTGGCTGTTGACAAAGCCGGTGGAGGATTTGACATTTCTCCCCTGTCGTCTTCATGGACGATCGGAGGATCTTCAGCAGGAGGGTCCGGCTGTAACATCATCCCTACCATATTTTGGAAGAGGAGCGCCATCTGTTTTATGTTAGCCGCTTGCTCTGCAGCTTCTTTGTCCCTCCTTTCGAGAACTCTACGTAAGAAATCAGCATCAGTTTCTTGTTCGTGACGCTGCTCTGATGATACTTCCGAACTTTCTTTCGGTTCGGTAAGTGCAGCCATCAAAGTCATCATTTCCTGCAGCTTCTGTTGCTGCTCTTGGGCTTTCGTCACAGATCGGGTGAGCGGTCGGTGACCCGTCAAAGTGCGGCTTTCCTCCTTTCCGGCAGCCATATAAACAGTATGCACTACCATGCCCCCAGACCTGGGGCGTCTGTGCTCAGCGCTTTTACGGTTCGCCATATTCACAGGGGCTTTTTGCGGCCTCCTTTTCTTTTGGGTGATTGACGTTGAGGGAGTCGTCGTAGTGGGCACCCATCCAGCTGTTGCTTTTTTCGGCTTGACAGAGTAGTCCTTCTCCTGCCGCACCTTCATCTTTTTCTGTCGGCGGAGATAGTTTTCATCAATCACCGACTCTTGGACCTGTCGCCAGACTTTGTAAATTTTAGAGGACAGCCGTTGAGGGGGCCGCTCTAGCTTCTTCTCTGGAGTATTCTCCACAGGTGAAGGAGTTCGTTTCAACATCGCAGTAGGAGAATTTCCGCACACCGTATTCAGCAATTCAAAGTTGTTCCTGGTTGGAACAGCAGTATCGATCCTCACCGTTGGAGCTGGTGGCGTAAATCCAGAGGGGGAGTTGCCCCCAGCCTTTCTTACTCGACGCCAGTGGCGACGTCGGGCGTGTTTTGCGGATGGAGTCACCTCCGTTGTTTGATAAGCTTCTTCGTGCCCCCTGCCCTGGGCAGGGGAAGCAGCTTTGAGGACCTCGCCTGGAGCATCAACCGGAATAGCCAGCCTTGTAAACACTGACTTCTCGGAAGGAGAAACCCTTCCAATGATTTCGTCCACTTGAGCCGGGATAGCTATCCGCTTTGGGATGGCAGCTTCGGGTATCGCAGGTTTGCAGACGTTCTGGCTCAGTCCGTTGAAAACTGAGGTACTGAAACTGGGCGACCCGTTGAGAGGGGTCGCGGTAGTGGTAAGCCGATTAAAGACCAACTTCTCCGGGGTTTCTTGCAACGTCATTGTGGCATTGAAGCTCAACGGTGGGAGCATGGTCCCGAAGAATAATCCAGTGGTGGCTTGAGTTACCTGCTCCACTGGTATCTTGAAAAGAGAGGCCGCTCGGAGCCCATAAGTCACTCCTATAGCGCGGACGGAGCGAGAGTTGCAGTTGCAGGCAGTGCATTTTGAAGTCATCGATCTTCAGTTCTCTGCACGGAGCAAGACACCAAATCTTAGTACCTCGAATCCACAGGCAACCACAACAAACCGCGATTTGTTCGCGAACATGACACACAAAGTGTGGAGTGGAAAGAGGAAAATGTCCCACCGGGCGTGCCAGAATCTGTTCCCCTCCGAATGGCGGCGCACAGGACCTGTTGGTGTCCTGACGCTGAGATTCGGGGCAGATGCTATTTGGTTTTATCCGTCCACCTCTCCGAAGATGCCAAGTTGATTTATGGCACCGTATATCGGAGGTTTAGACGGATACAGCCGATGTAGCAGACTTCGTCAGATTCCCCCTCGCTTGAGGGGTTTTTGATTGTGGGGACGCTCTTCCCTGCAGGCGCAAGCCCCTGCAGTTAATTACGCTACCGCGTCGCGGTAACAACTTTCTCCTTCTCCAGAATTTCACTTCGTGTCGTGTGTGTTTGTTTTGTTTGGTTGCCCGTGGATTGTATACGGAGACTGAGTAATATCGTCGCCCGTAGGACGTGGATTAGTCCAAATCCGTATTTACTTAGATTTGGGTTAGGTGTTTTGGTTTAAGGATACGTTAGCCGTATTTGAGGCTAAGATCAACTTAAACGTTTGTCAAGGATACGTTAGTTCAGTTTGAGACTAAGATCAACTTAACGGGATCGTTTAGATCCAACAAAAGAGCGTTTGGGCTCTATTGTTCCAGTTTAAGGACATAGTGGTCCAACATTCCCATTTTGGGGACGGATATTGGTTTAAGGACGCATAAGTCCATGAGTTTAAGGACCCCACAGTCCGTATTAATGTGTGGTTGTCGGGACCCGTCACCTCTCTGACGACGTTGAAGGATTACAACGACAAATATCAGAGGAGTTCAGAGATGTACCCTTGAACCAAAGTTGGTTGAGAGATCTATAGTCCAATTTGGGACTAAAGTTTGTTTGAAGGTTTGATTTAAGGACACGTTAGCCATATTTGAGGCTAAGATCAACTTAAACGTTTGTTAAGAATACGTTAGTCCAATTTGAGACTAAGATCAACTTAACAGGATCATTTAGATCCAACAAGAGAGTATTTGGGGGCTCTATTGTTCTAGTTTAAGGACATAGTGGTCCATTACCAGTTTAAGGACATGGTGGTCCATATTCCAGTTTAGGGACGTGGTGGTCCATCGCCAGTTTAGGGACGTGGGGGTCCATATTCCAGTTTAGGGACGTGGGGGTCCATATTCCAGTTTAGGGACGTGGGGGTCCGACATTAGTTTAAGGACGTTTCGGTCCAACATTAGTTTAAGGACGTTTCGGTCCAACATTAGTTTAAGGACGTTCCGGTCCAATACGAGTTTAAGGACCCCGCAGTCCATCTTGATGTGTGGTCGTCGGGACCCGTCACCTCTCTAACGTCGTTGAAGGATTACAACGATAGGTGTCAGAGGAGTTCGGAGATGTACCCTCAAACCAGATATAAATTGATTTAAGGAGCAGCCGTGCTCAGTCAATTTAATTTGAGGACTTACAGCCATGATTGGGCTAAGTCCAGTTGGGAAAATACTCATCATTTTTATTTGTTTTTGCATTGCATTTCTTTTTATTTTTATTTAGGCTCTACCCATAAAGGATGCAGAGCATCAATTTGTTTTGGGCTCTGCCCATTTATAAATAATGCAGAGCATCAATTTTACTTGGGCTCTGCCCTTTTTATTGCTTTGCGATTTATTTTAGCCTGCTATGTCTTTTTGACTTGGGCCTGGCCCTTTAACAAAAGAAATGCATTGCATTTTTCAGGCGCTTTGCGCCAATCAAAGAGCGCAAGCATGACACGTGCCATGCAGGCGCAGTGCACTGCGCTAGTGCACTGCGCTAGTGCGCTACGCTTGCGCTGCTGACACGTGGCGCGCTCTGGTGAGTTGCGCCAATTCCAGAGAGCAAGGCTCTATTTCAACAGCGCATAGCGCAGATGGTTCAGATGCTGACACGTGGCGCTCTCTGGTGGCTTGCGCCAACCCAAGAGCGCAACAGTACAGTTTTGCAAGTGCAAGGCATTATGATTTAAGAATCTTTTAGATTCAAGAACCAATGGTTCACAAAAGAAGTGCAAAGCACTTATTCGTTTCCTTGATCTAATTTAGATCAAAGAAAAACAAGTTATTCTTTTTATTTCGAGAACCAAAGGCATAAAAGTGCAAAGCACTATTTTTTATTTGTTTTTGTTTTTTCCTGTTTTAAAGAACCAGTGGTTCATAAGAAGTGCAAAGCACTATTTTTATTTTGTTTTTTTATTAAAGATCTATGATCTGTTCATAAGAGAACTTTATCTTTTTCTAAAGGTCTTTACCTTTTTTGTTCTTGAGGAGTTCTTCAAAGTTCTCTTTCTCTCTTTTTTTTTAGAAAAATCTCCCTCCTTTGAATTGAGGTCTGGGGTCTCTTTTATAGTGCTCATAAATTAGTTAAATTTGTTAAAGAGATCTTTCTCTGAGTGATTTGGGGAATTTTCCCCACCGTTGGATCTTTGATCCAAGGGCTTCTGTTTTACAGAAGAAAATCTTCTTGTTTTAACAAGAACAGAAAAGATTTCTTTAGAATTTTAATTCTGTTGGGCGCAAATACTCCAGAGCGTGACACGTGTCACGCAGCGCACAGCGCAGCGCAACTGCGCTGACACGTGTCGCGCAGCGCAACTGCGCTAGCGCATCTGCGCTGACACGTGTCGCTCAACGCACAGCGCAGCGCAACTGCGCTAGCGCATCTGCGCAGACACGTGTCGTGCAGCGCACAGCACAGCGCAACTGAAGCGTTGCTTCCTTTAATTTTACTTAAAATAAAGCTTTGCTCTGATTGGGCGCGCCTTCTTGGGTGCTGCGCTGATGCATCTGCGCATGACACGTGGCGCGTTGCGCCCGAAATTTGAAGCGTTGTTTCAAAATTTGAATTTTGAATTTCCAACAGAACTTTGCTCTGATTGAGGGAAACAAATGGCAAGATGGTAAAGTGACGGGACATGTTCCTATTACGAGTTTTCTGATTCGTGTATTGGGTCCAACACCCAACTACAAAAGAATCAAACCCGATTAACCTAAATCCCATGGCTCTGATACCAAACAAACCCTGTCACGCCCCGCTTCACAGAGTGCGCTAAGATCGGCACGTGACAGAGCCAACCATGCTACCGGTGGCTAGGAAACATCCATCCACAGTCACATTACGCTTGTCTATAAGATATCAAGAACAGTAAAGTAAAAATAAACTATCTAGTACATGTCCAAATGCTAGAATAAACGGGTCAAGAAATAATATGCGGAAGTAATAAATCCAATAAACCATAACATATGGAAAGTACGTCCCAAATACAGGCTCACATCAGGAAATGAAACTGCGGAAAGGAAACTAACTAAACTATCACTAACACGATCCTCACTGCTCGACCTGTCGGCTGAAATACTCCTGGTCAGCCTGCGAAAGAGACAGAGGATCTGGGCCATGCAAAACCCAGACGTCAGTGCGTCATAATATCAAACAATAAAATATAATCAGGAGGTAACAATATATGCGGGCATGAGTATGAACAGTAATGAGTGTATAACAGTAACACGAATATGGAACAGTGAAGTGTATGTGCATGCAGTGAGTAATCTATGCTACTGGGTTAATTACTCTCAAGTCTTTGAAATCAATTTAATGAATCGTCGATGTAACTCAATAGTATCTCATGCATGCCCGGGACCATGGTCCAGATTCTCGGGCTGAAACCGAGACGTGCCGCTAAGCACAAAACAGGAAATATGTACAGATGAATGATGTCAGCAACAGCATCCCGGGACTGGTCTAGCCCCCAAAACTGATCAGTATAAGTGTCGAACTGTTGAGTTACAAGTCAGATTTCATCATTGATTTTCCCTTACCCCCAAGTTATGTGTTCAAGTCAGGTATTGATAAATCTGGAGCTAATGCCAACACGGGATCAAGCAGGTACAGGTTTTGTCTGAATAGACAACATGATATGTCCGTCGGGACAACAAGTCAGGATTGTCGGCATTAGTAACAGGATCAGGTATCAAGTTAAGCAGTGGTGTATCAGGTTATGGCAGGTGGTGTACAGTGCATTCAATGGATGCCCAACAGTAAAATGCAACTAGTATCGAAACACGGTAAAACACGGATGCACAAGTGTTTATCAGGGATCATATCTACAACTCCAAGACTAAGTATGATACACATTATCAAACATGGGGTGCTAACATAACGGTAACATGATATAATATGACATGGCATGCAACTAGATATATAATCAATAACACGGATACAAACGGATATCAGAGAAACGGTAAAACTGTAACATGGATGTGAAATGCAATGAACATGTAATAATTCTATACCTATGGATGTAAAATACGTTGCATAACCTGTAACGAGATAAAATTGCATGCGACTAGATATGTAAATAACGGTATGGATACGTACGCGTATCGAAAAACTGTAAAACTGTAACATAGGATGCACAATGCAGTAAACATATGATATTTTTATTCATATGGATGCAAATATAATAATATAGCATGTAGCAAAAAAAACTTGCCTGATCGGATCTCACGATGGGGTGCGTACGCCGTGTACGATATCGGTAAATGTCCCGATGCACACACGGGCGTACAGAACTGAACCAGGCAAAGCAAGAACGTGACCACGCTGGCTGGGGATGTCCACTGAGTCGCCCGGATCTTCGGCGACGGCACGGCTCCGACGGTGACCAGAAAATGTGGAATCAAGAAACAAGAAGAGAAGAAGGGGAAGGAGAAGGAGAATGAGATGAAGATAGGCTCTCTGGGTTTGGATGCACTGGGATCAGGGAGGAAGGCGAGGGGGTGACGTCGATGATGGGCCATCGATGGTGAGGATGCAAGCGAGGGTTTTCCGGCGAGGGGAGTGGGCTGCGATTCTTGAAGTCAGGTGAGGATACTGTGCAGGGGAAAGGGTGATGTGGTGGCGGCTATCAAGGGAGAGGTGATGAGGGAGATGAAGGTGTCGACGAGGGTGTGGAGACGACAATGAGGTTGGAGCTCCGGAGGCGAGGGTGCAGGTGCGAGTTGCAGGGGTCGGGTTCTTGGGTTGTATAGGGGTTCGAGCTCGGGAAAAGAGGGAGAGAAGGAAGGAGAAGGAGGTGAGGTGGTCTAGGAATGGCCGACGACGGCGAGGAGAGGTCGGCGACGAGGACAGAGGCGACGATGGGTGCAAGGTGCAGGCGTGCTGGGTTTCTTGGGTTGAGGTCGTCGGGGATGGGTGAAGGCCCGGGGTGGTGGTGTGGATGAGGGTAAGGAGGTGGAGACGTTGGCTGCGGTGGTGACGACGGCGACGAGGGCAGGCGAGAGGCGCGGGCGAGCGAACATGGGTTCGTTCGCGTGAGGCGGGAACGAAGAAAGAAGATGAGAAGAAAAATATGAGGGTGAGAGAGAGTACGTGTAAAATATTAGTTTTTAAAAATATATTTATAGTGAGGAGAGAGAGAGCCGGGATTGGTTAAAGAAAATATATATATATATATATATATATATACTATTATAGAGAGAGAGAGATACTAATTGTTAACAGTTAGGATAAAATATATTTAGTTATAAAAATATATATATAACGTATATATTTACAGTTATATCGTAAAGAATATAATATTAGGAAAATTTGAGATTTTGGCTAATACAAAATTACTCCAAAATATACCCGAGTCGGGTCTAAAATTACGGTTTCAAAATATGGATAATATACGTGTTAACCAAAACCAAAATAGGATATCCGGGTAATGAAAAAGTATACCCCCAAGAACGGATGCACGTAGCGATCCAAACGAGTCCGTTTCACCAAACGGAACGAGAACAAGATGTACGGATGCTATCACAGGATCAGGGGTATGATGCAGGCCATACTAGATATTTTTTAAAATATTTTATTTGACTTTACTTGTTTTATTAAAAAAAATGCAGATACCAATATAATGCAGATGAATAGGATATACAACATGAAAGTGCACGGATCCTCATAACTAGCAGGGATAAATCATAAACATGAATCAAGATGGATTTTCAGTAAGCGGGTCAGATCGGATGCAAACACAGATACCAATTACACTATTCGCAACCAAAACACAATAAATCAATAAATATCCATAAATAAAGAAATACCCAAAACAGAACTGGTATAAATGAACTAGGGTGGCGCGGACGCTCTATCAATGACATCGAGCAGATAGGTTCTGTTGGCACTCCACAAGTAAAGCGACGGCAGCCCCTGATGATATGATCGTACCACGCCCCCATAAAAGAAGACTCGTATGGCCTTTTTCATGCGTCATAATCATCGCCATAACTTTCTCGTCCGATGGCGATTGCGGAAAAGCGACTTCTGAGCGAGTGTAAGGGAAGTCAAGAAGTGAGGCCATCGTTCCTGAAATAAGAGGGGAAAGGAAAAACCCCATTTAAAAAAAAATATAATAATAAAAAATAATAAAATGAAATAAAATTAAAAAAAAATGTGATGTTTGTTCCATGGGACCATTGGCTGCAAAACTAATGGACCCCACAAAATCAATATGGCGGCTCACCAATGATGAAACAAGATAATCATTGCGAGAATCAAAAAGGATTCTCATTAAATAGACACTGGAGTTTAAACAAACTCTAGGCATCCTCAAAGAAAAATGAGTTCTGTTAAAATACCCAACAAGTTCAAATTTGTGGAAATAAGGGTAAAACCCTATAATAAAAATATACTCAAGAACACCAAGGAATACAATTCCCAAAAGGCCTTCTTGATCTTTCAAAGCAAAGCTCTTTGATGAGGAATCAAATTCCTTTTAAGCAATGGAATTAAATTCCAAAAAACCCCATGATGGGAAACGAAAAAATGGAATTAAAATTCCAAAAATCCTCAAAGATCAGAGAGGAAACACCCGATCTTCGAAGACATGGGGGTTTACTACACAAAAGATTATGTATTTTTGGATCTCTAAGAGATCGATTCCAGAAGAGAGCAAAGCTCTTGCGGTGGATTTAAAATCCAGAAAAAAAAATTAGAGAAAAGAGGTTTCTTGTTCCTAAGAGATAAATGTCGTTCAAGATCTTTACCCAAAAGAGTTTTTTTTAACAGAGGTTTAACTCTGAAATTTCAACGGGCAGAGAACTGAGCTCTGAAAGGAGAATTAAATTCTCAAGAGAAAGACTATGGAAGAAGACGAAGAAATGGTAGCCATCTCAAGAGCCAAGCCCTCGTATTTATAAGACATGATGGGAACGGTTCATTTTCCCGTTCCCCTTGGCAATCCAACGGCTGTAAAAGTGGACAGCGCTGTACTCACGTGCAAGCCACGTGAGAGAAACGCTGTGGGGGCATTTTTTTCCTTATAAAAAAAAGAGTAGAAGAAGATGAGAGAAAGAAAGAAGGAAACTCCCCACTAAACAAGCCTCACGTGTTAAACACGTGAGCGCATATATACAAAGCATATAGACGCTGCAATTAAACTACAGATAGGCTAAACAAAGCCTCGCGTATTAAACACGTGAGCGCCTATATGCAAAGCATATAGGCGCTGCAATTAAACTACAGATAGGCTAAACAAAGTCTCACGTGTTAAACAGTGAACGCCTGTATGCAAAGCATATATGTGCTGCAATCAAACAACAGATAGGCTAAACAAAACCTCACATGCTAAACACATGAGGACACCTCCTCACGTAGAATTAAATTCTACTTAATGAACCGTTGGATCAAAGATCCAACGGTGATTAAATATAGAATTAAATTCTATTGGGAAGAATATTTTCTGTTAGACAGAGAGTTAATAGATCAAAGATCCAAAATATTTTCTATATCTTTCTAAAGAGAGAAGGATTATACTCTGTTAAATTAAGCACCCTTGGATTAAAAATCCAATGGTGATTAAAATGTCACCGCTCGATAGAATTTTATTTTATATATGGGAGAATATCCCCAATCTTGTTGAAAAATAAGAACAATATCTTCTGTAAAACAGAAGTCCTTGGATTAAAGATCCAACGGTGGGTAAAATTCCGCAAATCAATTCTGAGACCAATTAAATCAATTAGGATCTCTTAATGAGAGATTTTCTCGGAATTAAACAAACTTCCCTTTACTATATAAGGGACCCGAGACTTCAAGCCTAAGAAAAAAAGAGGAGAAGAGAAATAGAGACGCAGAGAGAGAGAACTCCCCAGAGACTTAAAAAAAAGAGAATATACAGTGAGATTTTGAAGAACAGGAGAATTTAATTCTCATAAAAAAGACTTGCTTCCTTGAAACACTAGGTAAAAAGAAAACACATCTCCTTTGCCTCTCTAAGGGTTTAACCCTTCATATAAGAACTCGGTTCTTTCCTTTTGTTGAAATTTGCAGAGCCAAATCTCCCCACAAGTTGAGAATTTAATTCTCATCGGGGAGATTTTGCTCTACAAGATTAAAAACCTAGGAGAGAAGAACTAAGTTACATAAAAAGGGAAGAAGAAGAACAGGAACACATGGGAATTTAATTCCTCCAAAGATTAGGGTTTAACCCTATATATAAGAACTTAGTTCTTTAATAAGAAAAATAGTGATCCAAGATCTCCAAGGCCAAATCATTGGTGTTTAGCACTATTTCGAAGCCTCACGTGTTTTCCACGTGAGTGCTTCAAACGAACAAGGAAAATAACCAAAACTTCCTCACGTGTTTACCACGTGATTTGTTTAAGAGGAAAACAAATAAAATAAAGAGGAAACTACAGTACTCCAGCGTCAATAAAGGAAAAGGGGACACCCACGTGCTTTGCACGAGAGCCAAGTGCTTAGCACTTATATAAAAAGGGGGGAAACCCAAAAAGCAGTGCCCATATTTGGGGTGCCTCACGTGTGTCACGTAAGCGCCATAAAACTCTAGTGGTTAACACTAATCCAGTGCCCACGTAAAACGCACGTGAGTACTGTATTCCTCAGTGCTTAGCACTGTTGGAGACTCAATCTTATCCTAAATTGGCTAAAGTTTTCTGAGATTAGACCTCTGTGATACTAAAACATTCGAGCCCCTGTGTTCATGTTTTCCCAAATTACCCTATGTCTCGAAAATGACTAGTGGTCTCCTATTGATGATATCCTAAATGATACTCATCCTATATCTATTAAAATAATTTTAGTCTCAAACATGACTAACATTCCTTAGGTTTACAGCAACACCATCTTTTCCCTCAAATATGGGATTTGGTTTAAGGGTACATCTCTCCACACCTCTGATATATATCGTTGTAATTTTTCAACGTCTTCAGAGAGATGGCGGGTCCAGATAACCAACAACTCGTTGGTGCACTTCCAAACTGATGTGCACACCTCAAATTGTAATTCTACGGTAGCGCCCCGGCCGTCAATCCGAGGCCAAATGCGGAACAAAAACTTTTTACGAAACTGGCGCTAACGTAGGCTTTCACCTGGATCGTACCATTAACACTAAACTAGCTATCTACAAGAAGTTGGTGGCTATACCGATCGATCTGTGTCCTTTTATCTTTAGCCACCATCCCTAGCTCCTCGCGGCATCTCCGATCTCGCTCGATCTCCGGTCTCCTCGTCGAAAAGGGCACCACATCAAGAAGTCTTTTTACGGGCTCTCGCTTCAAACCGAAGCAACTCGGACATGAAGTTTGCTAGCCGACATGTCCAAGGTGAAGTAGAGAATGTGTGTGATAAATTTGTCTCAAGCATCCATTGATTCTCAACTCATGAGATTGTATGGATGGAGGTTGAAGATGAAGCCATTAGAGGAAGAGGTGAGCTCAAGAAGAAAGAAGAAGAAAAGGAACTTACTTATTATGTTGTGTGTGATTTTGAGAGAGAGAAAGGGATATATATCAATAACCAAAGTCCCAAGACATCACATGGCAGCCCCTCTCTCTCCAAAATACCCCCACTAATCATAATTAGCTCCATAAATCAATCCATGTCACATTAATGGTCACACAAACCTAGACCATGAGTCACCATGTACATGTGGCATGAAAAGATGCTTATGGACAAAACCCGCACTCACATTTTCCTCCACTGAACATTTAAACCAAAATGTTTAATCCAATAAAAAGATATGGCATCAACTAAAGTAAACTCGTGACGGATCGCAAGGATACCCCTCACCTGTATATACATACCTGCATCCGCATTCCGACTGAATGCGAATGCAATGAGACTAAAGTAATCCAACAAATCTAATACTAGGATCTGGCTTAATCCAAAGCCCACTAGTATGATCCGTCTGATCATGATCCGTGCACAAATGCACGTATATGATCGAACCCTACCATAATACCATACGACCTCTACAACGTTTCGCCCGAACTTGGGAAACTTTCTGTAGGGGACTCTAAAGACTCGTCAATACGCCAGCGGTGGGATTAACCACAAGCACATCAATGGTACTAGCTGTACGTAACGGCTACCCATGTATTGACCAAAAGAGAGACCGATGAGCGAACTCATCCTGGAACCCTACTGAGCCTGTTAGTGACAATATCCGTACAGTCCGGTCCGTTCGTCTATGAGTATCGCATGTCGGACCTAGGGGGCTGGTAACGTCAGACCCCCGATAGCGGTATAAGTCTTGTCGGAGTGTAGCCCGGAATACCCTGAGATACTACTGGAATACCTACCAGTAAATCTCCTGCCTTGGCCAAGGACTTTGTGTAATGGCTCTCCTAGACACAGCGCGATCTCACCCCCCAATACCGGGAGAGACGAAACCCCTGCCGATCCTCTCACTGCCTCCATGTGACTCAGGACTGTACCCAACTAAAACCTGTTTGCATGACTCCTTTGAGCCATGGTAGGGTAGTAATCAAAGCACAGTGGGAACTCACACGAGACAAATGACGATCTCAAGTTGATGAACTAACCTGTACACATGTCACCAGGGAACTGCTATCTGACGCTAGGTACAATACCAACTAGCAGGTTCCCGGGGAGTCCTGTCCAGTGTACTCATAACCCAATGAGCACCTGTATACATCTTAGGTGAACCAACTGACACCAATGGCTTGTGAGACCGGCCACCGCCCCTCGTGGGGGTCTCCACTGTATACACTAGTCTACTAATGGAGTATCGATGTCTAGTCTCGAAACTCCCACGACTAGGGATACTTGAAGGATGCGCTTATAGACTACCCAACTCTCACGTATATGATCGCAATCATACTGCTGGTAGTCAAGAAAGAATCCTAAGGGCCATATCAACGTGTAATAGTGATATGTAATGTCACCTAAAACATATACACGATGATAAAGACAAACTAGATAGCATATTATCATCTTGAGTAAGACTGTCCTGCCGGTATAGGTCCTCCCTCAATCATTGAAATCACGTGCCTGCGATCCAATAATTGACTTGAGGGCACTATATCCAACACAAATCAGACCGCACCCCAGACTGGGTTCATCCCAAATTATCGTTGTTCAGCCCATCACGTAACAAATACACGTGCGCGCAAAATGGTGATCAACGGACCGAGATGTCCTTAAACTAAAATCTCACCTCCAAAATGGTGATCAACGGACCGAGACATCCTTAAACTAAAATCTTAACTCCAAAATGGTGATCAACGGACCGAGATATCCTCAAACTAGAACTTCGCCTCCAAAATGGCAATAATGGACCGAAACGTTCTTAAACTAAAACAACAGAGCCCAAATGCTCTTTTGTTGGATCTGAAACAAAAAAACTGATCATAAGACCTTGTTAAGTAGATCTTAGTCTCAAATTGGACTAACGTATTTTTAACAAAAAACCAGTCGAGCTCCAAATGCTCATATGTTTAAGTTGATCTTAATCTCAAACCAAACTAACGATCCTTAAATCAACCCAGGCCCAAATCTAAAATATACGGATTTGGACTAATCCGCACCCTACGGGCGACGACATAAATTAGTCTCCGTATACAATCCACGGGCAACCCAAACAAACAAAAACACACACGACACGAAGTGAACTTCCGGAGCAGGAGAAAGTGGTTATCGCGATACGGTGATGTAATTAACTGTAAGGGCTTGCGCCTACAGGGAAAAACGTCCCCATAATTAAAAACCTCTCGCAAGCGAGGGAAAATCTGACGAAACCACGCTACAACGGCCGCATCCGTCCAAACCTCTGATATACGGTGTCATAAATCAACTTGACATCTTCAGAGAGGTGGACGGATAAATTCAAATAGCATCTGCCCCCAAAATTCAGGCCGGACGTCCTAGCGTCCCGGTCGCGTCTTTCACGTCTTTCGGCGGTGAATAAAGAATTTCTTTAAATCCGCCTCCGCAGTCGGCAAGTTATCCGAACCGAACCCAAACGGGTCGTCAAGTTTGGCGAATTTCGCAGCTTGTTTAGACAGAACTTCCGGACGAAGAAAGCGGACGATGAAATCTGCGAAGCCAACTCCGTACCCGCCAGACTCCAGGAATAAACTCTCGTATATGTTCAACACCTTAATCAAGCTTGGAAACTGATGTTGAACGGCGTTCTCCGGAGTAAGGCCCGTTACCACTGGTTTGGTGGCGAAGACATACTCACCGGGGGGAAGCAACTCCTCATAGTGCTCCCCTCTGACAAGTAGACCGGAGATCTCTGCAAACTTCTCCAAAGAAATCGAAACCTCCCGATCTGATAGGAGACAGGTATGGATCGGGATATTCCATTGTTCCAAAAAGGATTTGATCCACCATACATGAGGAGCGCGGTAGTGAAAGAGGGACGCATAAATCGCGGGATACAACCCGGTCTTTAATAACAGCGATTTCTTGGCCGACAGGATATATCGAGCCAACTGTAGATAGCCGGCCGACTGACGGAGAGTCATTCCTATCATGTAAACTTGCCCCCAAGGACGCGACTCTTCCTGGCATATGCGTCGCCCCAAAATATCCAAGGCCATCGGTGGCAGCACTGGTATTGAAGCCATTGAAGGCTGAAGACGACCTTCCGAGGTCCAGTTAACCTCTTCTACTATGAAGGTCACCAACGGAGAATCAGCATAATGGATCGTCGGGATCGGCTCCGAAGGCCTGCGCAAGCAAAACTACGCCGACCCCGAATAATTTGACTATACCATAACCCCAACAGATGAAGAGACTTTTGCTCTGGGTCATGGTCCCGGATAAGTGCGAAGACTTTTCGATCTACGGGCGCGTCGGCAAAGGCAGTCTCCGAACGAACGAAGGGAAAGGAGGAATCGAAAGCCATAGTACCTGCATAAAAAGGGAAGGGTCTATTGACACAATGTTCAAGGTTCTAGCATTCTTTTACACTTAAATTTGTACTGCACCGCAGTTCAAAATGAAAGGGACAGAGGGCCTCACAAAATCAAGGTAACGCCCCATCAATAATAGGGCAGCCACTCATTAAAAATAAAATCCAAAAGGATTCTCAATTAATGAGAAAACATCATTAAACTCTGGAGTTGAACTCCCTCGAAAACTGTGTTCTGCAAACAGATTTCAAATCTGTCAAGAAATTATGAAGGGAATAAAATTCCCAAAAGAATTTCTTTAAAAAATTCTTCAGAGCCAAGCTCTGTAGAACAATGGGATAGCATTCCAGAACTCCACTCGAGAAAGGGAATTAAATTCCAAATAACCTTCAAAATACAAAATTGCAAACAGGGTAAAACCCTAAAAGATCTTTAAGATCTACGATCTACTCAAGTAAAAAAAATTAGATCTCTAAGAGATCATTACAAAAGAAGAGAAAAGCTCTGTTAATGGGTTAAAAAACCCTAAGACATGAAGAGATTCCTCAAACATTAGGACATGGTCATGGTTCTTACCAAAACTTTGACAAAGTTTTGACTCTAAAAGAGTTTCTTTGAACAGAGATCTGAGCTCTGAAAGAAGAATTAAATTCTCAAGATAGAAGAAGGTTAAGAAGAAGATGAACAAGCATCCATCTCAAGGGCCAAAGACCCTATTTATAAAACTTTAAGAGACGGTTCAACTCCCCAGGAGATTGAACGGTGGAAAAGGTTTCACCGCTGCACTCACGTGTAAGCCACGTGAGCGCAACGGTGGGGGGGCATTTGTTTCCCCTAATAAAAGAGCAAAGCTCTGTCCAAAATTTAAGAGGCAGCGCCTCTCGTATCTTCCACGAGAGCACCAACAACAGAGTTAAAAACTCTTATATTGGCGCAGCACGTGCTCCTCACGTGGGCGCCAATGTACAAAGCACATAAAGAATTAAAACCTTAATTAGCGCCCGCGTGCACAACACGTGAGCGCCGGCAACCAAGTAGAATTAAATTCTACTCTCTGTTAAACAGAACCGTTGGATCAAAGATCCAACGGAGATGATAAATTATCAAGACTCAGAATTAAAATTCTGTTGAAAGGAAATATTGCTCAAATCTTTCTAAAACAAGAAATATACCTTCGGTGGGATCATAGAATAAAATTATATGCCCTCTGTAAAACATAGGACCATTGGATTAAAATCGAATGGTGATTAAAAAATCACCGTTCTATAGAATAAATTCTGTATATGGGTAAATATTTCCCCAATCTTGTTAAAAACAAAAACAATATCTTCTGTAAAACAGAAGTTCTTGGATCAAAGATTCAACGGTGGGTAAAATTCCCCAACTCTATTTTGAGGCCAATTAAATCAATTAGGATCTCTAAATGAGAGATTTTCTCAGAATTAAACAAACTTTTCTCTACTATATAAAGGATCGAAGACTTCAAGTCTGGAGAGAGGAAGCCCCCCATAAGCTTTTAAAAAAAAGGAAGAAAGCTTCAAAAAGAAACAGAGAAGAAGATCTCCCTCCTCAAAAAACTCTAGGTAAATAAGAAGAACAAAGATCATCTCATTTATATATCTAAGGGTTTAACCCTTCTTCAAGAACTTAGTTCTTTTTCTGGATCTGAGATCCACAAGACAAGTCTCGCACAAGTTGAGAATTTAATTCTCATCGGGAGGAACTTATTCTTGAGAGAAATCTGGTCCTCATAAAAGAAAGAACGTGGTGTCCAGCGCCTCACGTGTTTCTCACGTGGGCGCCACAGAGGAAAGTTCCTAGCACTTAATGAGTGGCGCCCAGCGCCTCACGTGCGCCTCACATGGGCGCCACAGAATGGAAGAGTGCTCTGCACTCGAATAGCTTAAAGTGCTCTTATCTGAGCTAGCTATTATCCTGCGCGCGCGAGAGGGGGACTTGACTCTCTTTGCTTCACCTCCTGGAAGTAGGGATTTAAGCACAGTTGTGATTCCGCTTTCACTAAAAAATAGTAGGAGCAAAGAGTTCCACAAAAGAAAAGAGTCTGAGACCGATCTAAGAACTATCTCTCTTTTTCGTTTTTTTTCTTTTGAGTTGGTCTACCAAATGTGTTTTCCCTACTTAACAGGCTCAGGAAGCTTTCTCGTTGTCTCTGTTTAGCCTGAGGTATCAGGTTACCTATTTCTATATCTCTATGGCGTATTTCAAACTTTAAATATGCATACCTCACGTTGCCCTTACCCTGAATTCAATTCACTCTTTCTATCAAAATTAGATAGGTGGCGCGCACGCGTTTAAGGCTCACCGGGCTCCATGTAGCTAGGAAGTCCGGTTATTGGACTTCCCCCGGACAAGCAACAGGAGACGTTCGTGCTTGCCGACTGGGCAACCACTCACTGTTCGGGCTCACCGGCCAGGCTCACCGGACGAGGATTTTCAACAGATTTCATGCCTTGCGCCGTTCCGCTGCGCTCCACTCGTTCGACTGAAGCGCCAACTGGTCGAACAGAGACGAAAGTCGGCCGTCATGGAATTAGACCAAGGGGAATCCCCATAGGACCCCGTCTCCTGCATCTTTCGCACGTAGGAGATCGAGACAACAGCCTCAGGGCTATGTGGAAGTAGATCGATTGCCCTAGATAGACAACTAAATAGAGGGTCTCTACAAACAAGTCTATAAGGAAGTTTCAAAAAATGGATTGGTAGTAGTCCGGTCACACCCGAACAATAATATTCCAGAGGAAATGCACCTAAGATCAAATATTTTGAGCCGGCTTCCGTGGAAAATTCCTTTTTTTACGGGAGCTAGACGAGCACTTGCAAGAGAGCGGCCGACAGATCTAAAACTGCTCTAGTAAAGTAAAACGAAAGTAGTCTCTTATAGGCACACGAGAGAAAGCAATTCAGGGAATTTGAATCGACGATAGCGAGATACATAGCCCTTTAATAATATATGGGTAGTGAGGACTATATTACTATAAAGAAAGGAGTCGGTGAGGGCTTTCGAATGGACTCTTCTCTTCTGCCTCTGTCGTCATGTTGACCGAGCATACATCCCATGGACGTCTCTGTGGTGGATAAGTAGAGCAGTAAGGGTCTTCCCAGAACTGTAGGATTCAAAAAATCTTTGTTGATTCGATCAACGTCAATACAGGAAGGAGATCTCAATTGGAGAGGAGCTATTGGGGACCCCTTTACAAGCGGATTTATCACGGGAATACCCTATGTTTACCACGCATTTGATTGAACTGAAAAGTGTAGCAGGAAAGAGGGACGTGCCTGGTCAGCCGTTCGTCATAGAACTTGTGCCTCGTCGCGGCGAGGCAGCGCCTAGCGTCTCATGTGCTTCGCAAGTGGGTGCCATAAAGAGTGCATAGCATTCCATACAAAGACAAAAAGGGGTAAAGTGTTTAACACTTATTGGGCAATCCCTACGACTGAGAGCCCACATGGTTATACGTGAGCGTCAGAACTTATATAAGTGCCTAAGCCCTTTTTCAAAAAGGGGATTGATCAAACAGAACCCAAATAAGTGTTTGACACTTTTCAATAAAAAAAAATGAATGGACCAAGCCAAAATTGGCTACGTCCCCTGAGGATAAAACCCCCCTGATTCAAAACAACCGAGCTCCTGTGCTCATGTTTTCCCAAATTGACCTTAGTCTCAAAAATGACTAGTGGTCTCCTATTGATGATATCCTAAATGATACTCATCTTATATCTCTTAAGATAATTTTAGTCTTAAACATGACTAACATTCCTTAGGTCTACAGCAGCACCATCTTTTCCCTTAAATATGGGATTTGGTTTAAGGGTACATCTCTCCACGCCTCTGATATATGTCGTTGTAATTCTTCAACGTCTTCAGAGAGGTGGAAGGTCCCAATAACCAACAACTCGTTGGTGCACTTCCAAACTGATGTCCACACCTCAAATCAGACCGCACCCCAAACTGGGTGCATCCTAAATCATCGTTGTTCAGCCTGTTACGTAACAAATACACGTGCGTGCAAAATGGTGATCAACGGACCAAGACGTCCTTAAACTAAAATCTCACCTCAAAAATGGTGATCAACGGACCGAGACGTCCATAAACTAAAATCTCACCTCCAAAATGGTGATCAACGGACCGAGATGTCCTCAAACTTGAACTTCGCCTCCAAAATGACGATAACGGACCGAAACGTCCTTAAACTAAAACAACAGAGCCCAAATGCTCTTTTGTTAGATCTGAAGCAAAAAAATGATCCTAAGACCTTGTTAAGTAGATCTTAGTCTCAAATTGGACTAACGTATCCTTAACAAAAAACCAGTCAAGCTCCAAATGCTCATTTGTTTAAGTTGATCTTAATCTCAAACCAGATTAACGATTCTTAAATCAACCCAAGCCCAAATCTAAAATATACGGATTTGGACTAATCCGCGCCCTACGGGAGACGGCATAAATTAGTCTCCGTATACAATCCACGGGCAATCCAAACAAACAAAAACACATACGAAACGAAGTGAACTTTCGGAGCAGGAGAAAGTGGTTATCGCGATGCGGTAACGTAATTAACTGCAGGGGCTTGCGCCTTCGGGGAAGAGCGTCCCCACAATCAAAAACCGCTCGCAAACGAGGGGGAATCTGATGAAGTCACGCTACAATGGCTGCATCCGTCCAAACCTCCGATATACGGTGCCATAAATCAACTTGGCATTTTCGGAGAGGTGGACGGATAAATCCAAATAGCATCTGCCCCCAAAATTCAGGCCGGACATCCTAGCGTCCCGGTCACGTCTTTCGGCGGTGAATAGGGGCGCCGGATCTCGCGCGTACTTCTGCCCTCTCCCGCAGCGTTCCTCCGGAACGGGGGGCGCTGCGGAAGCCTTGGCTAATGATGTTTGCCGGTGAGAAGCACCCGGAGCAAACCGGGACGAACTTGCACCACCACCCTTCCTCCCCTGGGCCTTGGCGGCCATGACAGCCATAATCTTCGAGCGATCCATCGGCTCTGCGAGATACACATAAGAAAGAGATCAGCGACCAAAAACAGCAACGAAATCTTGTAAGTCTAAATAGATCGGCTAAAACCCTAACTTACCCACAAAGCGCGTGGGACTGAGTCCCGCCCTGCTCAAAGCCTGTCCGGAAAGCAGGACATCTGCCCGCTGGATCGGTTCCCATTGAGACACCACTCTTGCCTCAGGGGCATTCGAATGCATAACCCTAGGACAATCGGTCATATGCCACTTGATGGACACAGGCCAATCCTCACCCTCCGGTAGCCCGACAAAGACAAACTTCTCCTTCCATTCGTGGATGGAAAAAGGGACAACCACTACCCCCGACCCAGCCGCCCTATGTTTTTTGAATGAAAGGTACACCCAGCTCAGTTCGTCCTTGCTGGTACCGGGATGATTTTTATAGCAAAGAAAAGAAAGAGAATGATCAAATCAAAGAGAATCCGATCAATCTTCAATCGGACCAGAAACCCGAAGAGGATTCTCCACGAATTCGGCGCTAGCTGACCCGGGGCGAGACGGAAACAATGGAGCACGGCACAAACTTCAGGCAAGAAGGGCAGACACATCCCAGCCCGGAACGCTTCCAAGTATAAGGCAATCTCTTTGCCCTGCACCTGGTCTGCCCGCTCGCCCTCCCTGGCCAAACTGAATGATTAGCCAGAGGGAATATGAAAACGAGCCCGGATTTGAGAAAGCTTGTCCAGACGGTTCAAAACTGAGGGCGCATCACGAGTTTTCCCGATGTGCACCTTGGGGGCTCTCTTCGCCCCCCGACGACGAGGGACAAGGGCATTGTTTCCTTTGGAGGGCGAACCCGACACAGAAGATGAAGATGAAGAACTCTCTCGGCTATCGGAAGCTGAGGAGAAAGAAGACCCACTGGACTCAGCTTCAGAAGCTGAAACCTCATCGCTCGACTCAATCCCTACTACATCAATAGATACTTCGGAGGAAGACATCTAACCTGATTCAAGGAAGGATTGGCCGAGAAAAGTTTTTTTAGCTAAAGTTCCAACCTAAGCGGATGTGCGCCGGGCAATTTTCAGACGACAAGAGACGACTAGGGCAAAGTATCTGCCGTGGGATGCCCTCTATTTATACAATCAGCAAAGGGGCATCCAACGGCCCAAATCCGTTCCCGCCGAAACGAAGCGCCACACCTAGCGGCCACCGGGACTCCACGCGGCAAACGGCCATTGGACACGTCCCCTCACGCCAGGATTCAGGTGGCAGCCCCTCACGTCCCGCCACCCGGTGGTAGACACGTGGCTAGTAGTCCAACCGTCCGAGTGAGCGAAACGGCGCCCCCTTTTAAAGCACAATCATTTCACTGATCCGCTGACGTCACCAAAGATACGCACATGAGTTAAAGCGCTTCATGAGCCGCCACCTGGACCCAAGGATCCGAGAGGATTAGCCGTCAAACATCGCACCTTCCTCGGAAAACCCGTTGCGGGAAAATCTGAGGCTGAATTGTTAAAAACCGGGCTTACCACTCTCGACCTGACCCATAAATAGATCAGGGCGAGAGTGGGAGGCTAATGATGAAGCTCACAGACGGGAACCCCCATATTTAATACACATAGCAGATGACGTGTAATCCGCGTACGCCCACTAAATTCCTGGAGGCTACGGAGCTGGAATAAGTAGGATGCATTGGGGATATTTTTCGGGGTCTCGCCTCCGAGGTTGTACCCGACCTTTTAGAAGACCTCCCCGGAGTATGTTCCCGCTTCAGCTGACCACTAGCCAATAGCTCGTCCCAGAGCTATCCTACAGCTGAGACTTCTCAGCTCACTTGCTCGTCCCCGAGCCATCCTATATTTGAGATTCCTCAGCGTCCATGTTTGGCCGGGAGCACAGATCCCGAGCGCCCCCGTAACGGCTTTGTGTATCTCGCCACAACGAGATCTATGCCGCTCCACGCCCGCATCTCACGCTAGCGTATCTCGACATTAATGGACGTGTCTCGCCATCAACGCGAACGTGACGCAGGGGCATAACGGACGGCGAGAATCTCACATCGGCTCGCTCCATGCGACCGCTATATAAACCCCTCCAAATAATTCAGGTAACTCGAACTGATTCCAATACACCGCTATCCTGCTTTTATTCCTTGGTACTTACTTAATCGTCGGAGGGTCCTACGGTGGTTACCCATCCCGAGACTTCCCTTGCAAATAGCTCGGCGTCAACGATAACCCACTAAGATCCACACATTCAATTTTCACACCAAATCTCAACCATTCAGAACCGCTTACAGCAAGATCGATAGAAGACAACTACTAAGGGAGATTTTGAACCTCCATCACTCTCTCATTTACATATACACACACATACAAATACATATACATAAGGAGTTTCTTTCATGCTGGCTTTCTGTACATCTCTTTTCAACCATGTGTCTCTTTATTTATTCCTTGGACTTCTGATTGCAACAAGTTGCTTGTTGCAAGCTGCGCTAACCATATCAAGATGAAGAAAACCAAGGCAACATGCAACAGATAGGGATTGAAGCGGGCATTAGAAAGATTGACATTGCCCATGAAATTTAACCGCAGAGAACACACGAAGTTCAAGAAAACAATCGGTTTGCTTAATACATTGCAAGTGATAAATTTCCAATTCATACGCATAGCATACATGCTTTTATAAAGAGAGAAAAAAAAACACATTCCAATCGACTATTACACAACCAACAATCATAGAACCAACTACAGCTGACCTGACCTTGATACAATAGATCATCGGCTATTTTACTGGAAAAAATTACAGGTAGCAAACACTAATAAGTTACATCTGGATGCTAGATTGAAAGCCCTTTAGAATCAAGGAAACAAAAAGGGGAAGAATAAGAAAAATAAAAAAGCTATTGAAGCTCCAAGGATCAAGTAGTAAAGAACTTCCAAAGCTTCTTCCCGATTGAAGCGTTGAGTTTCTCTTCTTCATCGTCGAAAGCATCGCCGTCTTCGGTAGCAGAGCTTCCAGCCGAGGGGGTTGCACATTCGCTTGCCGCTGCTGCGCCATCTACTTCTTCACCCCCGTTTTCTCCCATTGTCCTCTCGCTTATCTCCACCGACTTTATGACATCACTCTCCATATATACTTCTTCCACCATTTCCCTCTGTAAGAAGGGCAAGCCAATGAGGTTTAAATAACCACCTTAGAATAATTCCTTGCGGTTTAATTTTAATAGCCTGTTTCTTTCAGGAAAAAAAGAACATTGCGTTTACATTGATACTTCGACTAGATGATTGACTAAAAAACGATGGCAATAACGCACCATTTGGGGCAAGCAGATTTTGGTAGCCAGTCCCTTCTTGAATACAATAAGACAGATACTTGCATCTTACACATGTGATCGTTAAATGAAGAGAATGGTGTGCAAGACAAGATGGGTCATTTACGTATTAAATTCATTCTAATTGTAGGAATTGTTACTGTTCTAAAGAATAATCATCAAGTAGAAAGATTTGATACAACCTCACATCGAGCCTCTCTTAGGTACCGCCCCTATCTCTGGTCAATGAAACTAATGACAAGAGAAGGCTAGCCATTATTCAAATTCCGTCCAATACTAGATGGAGAAGACTAAATGTATGAACTGGGGCTCAGAACCTAACAATTTCCACCAAGGGCGTGCAGGTTGGGTCTCATTGGAGTCTCTGACCCGACCCAACCATACACAACCCACTTTCAGTTTTTTGGCTTCCTGCACCCACCAATCCAATAGTACAGGTACAAGCTTAGTTACAAAACTTTCAGTGTCAGATAAATATTTACATCAGAACCCGTGCGATAGAGCCTGATACCCAGCCCACAACCCATATCTGTTTCCTATAGCCAATCCCAAAACCAAAAGCCCCCTAATATGGTAAAGTGTTTTACAGGTAGAACTTAGATTATAACATATAACCCATAATTTTACTCGAGCATAAACGAGAGACTACCAGTTTTGGCACATGAAAGGGTTCATTAAGAGAACTCACTTGCATAATTTTAAGCAAGCAATCATCAGGAACATGATGAAACTTCATTATAAATATCCCAGATATCTCCAAAGAAGATCTAGTATTTGGGCATACAACTAGGCCAAAGAACACAACGACGATATCCCTATGAGAAACATCCTATGGAACAGAAAAGAACTTCCATAAATAAACAGAATACCTTAGACGATGACACTTCCTTGACACTTCTTGATGTGGATTTCTGCAGTATGTGTGTCGCTTCGTTATTTTCTTCAACAAAACCTGATGGAGGAGAAACAGTGACCCGAATCTTAGAAGTCCCTTCCTCAACATGATCACCCTTAGAAGTCCCATCCTTGGAACTTTGATGGCTAGCCGTCGCCTTGTTTCCTTTTGGCTGATCCGATGCAGCCTGGGGTGCTGCAACTGAGCTTGCACTGCCACCAGAAGATAAAAGCATTGAATCGGTCACATTAATCATTATATAAAGGTCAACATACTGAAAATATTCCAAAGTCAGTAAAAGAGGGCAGAGAATTGGATGTTTAGCATAACTGTGAACAACCCCAAAAAAAGGGAAGGGAAAAAATAAATAAAAGAAAAGGAAATAAACAGCAACAGAAAATAAAGGAAGCAATACAGAACACCCAAAAAACACAAGAAAAATGTTAATTGCTCACACTGTGGTGCGCCTAAGGTTGTAGCGCTTTTCTCCAGGGGCCTGCATTGCAGTTGTTGAGATCTGCCGCTTTTTACGACGCCTTCCTATTGAAGATACACTCTGAGAATGAGCTTCGCTGTCATCTGCTTCACTAGTCGTCATCTCTGATGTCGGTGGACGCCGCCGTTTCTGCCTTGCATTGGAAACCACTTGATCCGTATGCACCGAAGCTCCTTGGCTTTCTTCATCGATGTGCTGCAAATCTTTCGCATCCCCATTTGTTTCTCTGTCAACTTTCAAATCAGAAGCTTCTCCAAGAATAGCTTTGGCGTCTTCAACAACTGCTTTAACTGATCGAGTCCTTGTAATTGTTTTAGCCCTGCCCCTCCTGATAGGTTGGGCGCGTTGCTGCTTTGATGGCCGAGGATGAGAAACATTTTCAGGGGGTAGAGAAGAACCCTCCGTAGCATTTTGTTCATCAATAGTAGCAATAACAGGTTGACCATCAGCCTGCCTAACATCCATCAAATTGTCAAGCATTTCTACATCCTCATGTGCTCTGCCATCACCATCAAGCTGAGCTCTTTGGGCATCGAACAAGTAATTAGTTGCATCCTCTGATGCAACCATATTAAGTCGCTCGCCAAACGCAACAGTATTTTCAGCATGGCTTTCAGTAGGATGCTCAGCATTCTTTCCAGGTGAGAACTTAAAGATCTTTGAGCACTTCTGCAGAAATCCTGAACCAAAAGAGCGAGGCGCGGTTCCTTGTGGAGATAGAACAATTTCCTTACCTTTTGAAGGCTCCTCGACGAAGCCATAAGCAAGGCTTGGAAAAGGAACATCAGCATTGTCAATTTCTGTAGATGGTTGAAGACCAAGTACCTCTAATTCACTTATTGAAACACCACAGTTATGGCAGGTCTTACACCGCTCAGCTGCTGCAAGGAACCGATCTTTCTCCTCAACAAATTCTGCACGCTGATCTTTCAGGGTTTTGCTGAGCTCACGGAGTTTATCAATATCTTTCTGAATCTCAACTTGATCTTCCTCAAGTTTCCTTTTACGGAGAGAGAACTCTTCCTTCTCCCTATTTAACCGATCTTGCTCAATCTTAAGCTTCAGAAGTTTCGAATCATTTAAGCTGATTGAAGAAGAAATACGGTTAAGTTCAATATCCCTTCTCATTTCAAATTCCTTCTCCTTCTCCTGCAGTCTCTTCTCCATATCTTCCTGTTTTTTCTGCATGTTCATCTCAAGGTCATGCTTACGAAGCGCAAGCTCTCGAGTAACATCGGCCAGTTGCCTCTCCACATCCTCACGAGCCACAGACCGCTCATGCTCCATAGTGTTCTTGAAAGCTTCTTTCTTTAATCTAATGTCTTCCAACTGCCTCTCGATATCCACTTTAGCCTGTAATTCTTCATTTTTCAATCTTTCCTGTTCATTACGCCGCCACTTTTCAAACCGCTCTCTCTCATCATTAACCTTTTCCATCTCACTTTCTAACGCTATTCTTTTCTCATCCAGTGCTTCCCACTCTCTCTCAAATTTCTGTCTTTCCTCTCGGAGTGCCTCAGTTTCTTTTGCAAGTGACTCTCTCATCATCCTATATTCCTCGATTTCTTGCTTCAGCTTTGACTGCAATTGGAGATGTTGCTCCCTCTCTTCTGCAGTAAGCTTCAGGTTTTCTTTCTCATGGATAATTTTCTCTTCTTCAGCCTTCATTGCGGCCCTCAACCTCTCAATTTCAGTTCTAGACAGCAGGAGCTCCTGGGAATCTTTCATCATCTGTTCCTTTTCTTTCTGCAACTTCTTTTCATCAGATTTTACAGATTCCTCCCACTTCTTTAAAGCTTTTGACTTCACATCAATATCTTTTTCCTTAATTTTTAACTTTTCCAGCTTACTCTCTAATGTTTGTTCTCTCTTACAAATTTGTTCCTCTTTGCGGGTAATTTCCATCCTCTCTTTATCTACTGCATTGAGTTTCCCTTTTATTTCTTCATCAAAGGACTTTTGCTTCTTTTCTAGTTCCCATTCGAACTCTTTCTTCTTGGCATCTAAAACAGTATTATGGTGATCAAGAAGCTTTTGGATCTCCTCCTGTTGAAAACAGGCAAGGACAGGGTCAGGCCTGATAAAAAAATAAAAAAAGAAAGATCTCTATAAACGCATTGCACCGTAAGAGAGGACATGAAAATAATAAGAATGAACACATATGAGGAAAGCATTCCAAATTTACAAGGGCTTTCAAAATGTGTAAGAGTCACAATAAAAAGCCTATAGATGAATGTCCAACTAGATTACCCTTCTTCGCTAACGATCCTTCTCAAAAATGCATATAGGACGGCATTTAAACTAAATTTACAGTCAAAAGTCTCTCTAAGTTACCAACAATGGAAAATGGCAGCATAACATAAAACAAGTACAGAAATACTATATATACATATACAAGAATCATTTATAAAAAAAAGAATTAAATAAAGATGAACCTTCAAAAGCAATGAATTAAATATAAATAAATAAAGGCTCTAGCTAACAGTTACAGGATCAGACATGGGGATCTTACTGAAATAATCAAATACAGTTAATGTCTATTGATATAATTAAGAATATGGCTCATTGATGCCAATTATCGGTTTGGGGTCTCTCAGTTAATGCTGGTTACTCAATCATCAGTTCATGCAGACATGGATGGAAACTTTCAGCCTGATTTTCCATTAGTAGCATTTTGTAAATGCGCTCTATTGCAGAAGATTTATTTAGTTGATGATATTCTATCAATTTTACAACCAATAGATCTTTTATATATATAAATAGTAGAATGAATCTTGAGAGCCTGCAGAACAACAGTTGAATCAAGGAATCTTTCGTCTGTGGTCTTAAGATTATATACTGAACCGCTATAATAACAATCCAAGTTGAGATTGCAATGTCTTTCCTAACAGCAAAGAGATCCAACAAAATTGTCAAAGAAAAATTAAACAAATAGGAGCATCATAGACCAAGATTATGCCAAACTGCTGCTTAATTGAGCCATTCAAGCAACCATTGCTCTCAATTTCTATATATATAGTGCCATAAATTCGCATACAAGTGAGAGAGGGGGAAATTTTAATGCTTACTCTTTCACGAGCATTAAGTTTTTCCTCTATCTCCAATAAATCTCTCTCTTTCTTCCCTAGATTTGTCATCTTAACTTCAGCATCCTGAAACCAAAGTTAGATACAGTTAGAAGGCATGTCACCAAATGATGAAAATTAATGCAAGTCTTATCTGAAAGAAACTAACCTTCTCTTTTGAAGCTAAAGCTCTCAGTCTTATATTAAAATCTTCCTCCTTGTTTTTCAGAGCATTTGTTGTGATCTCAATCATTTTTCTTGCTTCTTCAAGCTCATCTTCTTTCTTCTTAAGAAGTCTATCTGCCTCATTTGCCCTGTCCTCTCTCTCATTGAGAAATCTTTGCCCATCAACCAGTCTTTTTTGACCATCCTGAAGTTTCTTTTCCCAATCTCGCAGATGCTCTCTTTGTTCTGCTATATCTTTGTCAACAGCCTTCCGTCTGTTGTAAGTCAAAATCATGGGCATCACCAAGAAACAGAGAATGTAGTAAGAATGCTACCGATATTTAAAAATTATGTAAAAAGTAACAAGGAGAAGCATACATACTCAGAATTCAAAGCAAACATTTCTCGTTGAACTTTACGTTCACGGGCCTCCACATCCTCTAATTTTCTATCCACATCAGAGCTCTTCCTACTTGCTTCAGCAAGCTTCGCATCAGCAGAGTGTAATTTTCTTTCAACCTCCAAATATTTCTCTTCAATACTGGCTTCCATAGCATGTGCATCCGACATCTTTTTATCAGATGTAAACTTGACTTCTGCAATCTCAGCACGCATCTCTCGCAGTGCCTTTTCAAGCTGTGCACACCATTTCAAAATAAAAAAGGAAATTATGTTACTGACTAAATGCAGGATATTGGATAAATATCACTAATGAATGATACAAGCTAAAGCAATATTTAAGGGTGTACAGATCATCATCACCAAGTGACACCGAAGATATAAAAAGAAAAAAAATCACGTCCACAGGAACAGTGGTTACGAAACAGACATCTTGTTTCCACAAATATTGATTAACAGTTCACAAGTAGTTTCTAGAATACAATCTTAAACATTATCAAAGAAACACCCGAATATGCATGAGCGCGATTTCTGCAATGTTACGGAAAGGTGGCATTCTGCTATCTTGTGGCTATTAGTTCTTTTAAGTACCAAATAAAGTTACTGTTTCAAGCTGATACAAATAATCTACAAGTAAATCACAAATTCCACAGGCATGGGGAAACCACACAAACTTTTCATTACCTAAATGCTTAAAAGCCATAAACAACTTGGTATATGCATTCAAATAACAAACCAAATACCAAACTACCAAGCTTTTTGATGCATGTATGATACAGATAGCTTGTGCTTCCTAAATTAGTGTGTGAATAATTCAATAATAAAGTATCCAGGCAAAGAGATCAACTAAGCATCCAGTTGCAATGGAAGCCAACATAAGTTCAGTGACTTTTCCTCTTTTCTGCTGCGGAAAGGATCAAAGGAATGCAAACAAAGAAAAGGAAAGATACAATAAGCCAACAAGTTAAGAATTCTACCCAACGGAATATATTTTTAGAAAACTTTTATGTGTGCACATGAAGGCATAAATGTGAGGCATAAAAAGAATTTATCTCAAACTTACATCTGTGACACACTGTTTCTCGACCCCCAAGGCCTTCCGCAAGTTCTCCTCTCGCTTCTCTGATTCAGATATAGCTATGATGTGTGCTGCTTGCTCTCTTTTCAGTATCTCCTCTGCTTCAGATAGTCTCAACCTAATTTCCTCATAGCTGGAAGACCATTCCTTCTTCTCAATCAGGAGAAGTCCCATATTATACTGATATTCATGAAGCTGCTCAAACAACGGTCAAGTAATGAAAGAAACAGGTTAGAATCTACCAGAAACTTGGTGATGATTGAACTAAACCAAACAAACAAGAAAAGTATCTTGATTACGTATCAGGATGTCCAAAGTTAAAATGTTGCAACATTGACAAAGAAATAAAAGACGAGATTTGGTAGGAAGTTCACTAGCAATAGAATTTAAGGCTCTAATAAAGAAGTCGTTAATAATATGAAGAAAAATACACAATGGTTAGACAAAGTTCAAAAAGAAGCAGCCATAATATCAGCGAACGGATGATAAAAGAAATCAACAAAGACCCAGACTGCCAATCCAAATGAACGTGTGCAAGGCTTGACGCTGGTGTGTTCGTTCTTACTTAGATAACCTTAAAGTTTGCTCAATCCCGGCTCATTAAGGCCGTCATACAACCCCGAGCAGGCTCTCGACAACCCAAAGATTATGCAAAAGTTAAAATCTACAGTATTGAGTACTCTGAGATGTTCCTTCATAATTTTATTCTATACAACTGCGGAAGATCCCGGAAATGTAACTTCATATCCATAAAGTTCACCTTTCCTATTGTCAAATAGACTCAATACATTAAGGCAACCCACGCCAGCAGGTCATGTAGCAGCTAAAATACTATAAAGAGTCCAAGTAGGTTCTCTATACCTCCTAAGATGTCAGAGTATTCACAAGTTTAGAATATTAAATTAAATTTTAAGAAAACGACTTCAAAATCATAAATAACATGTATAGAAACCACCGTCACTCAGCAAACTAAAGTACAGAACAACATGATGTTTCTAGTCATCCGAAAAATAGTAACCGGTTAAGTTTCTAAGGTTCTATCCACCTAACCCCAATTTCCAAAATCATCTGTATACTATACAAGCGACTAAACAAAACCTTGGACGTTTTTATGGTGAAATGAAGCTCGAAGGAAACTGTAATTAATTCCTATTAACCTTAAAGTGTACTTGCCATTATGACCTATTGCACGGACACGGACACTGCAACACGCACAAGACACGACACGGGAACACGTCGAAGTTCTATTAAATAGGATATGGGGATATGGATACAACAAATTTAATTAATACATATATACATATGCATGTATGTATAATTTGGTAATGAGAAAGTAGGACAATAAAATTTGAATAATATTTGATGGTTAGTTGGAAAAACCGCTTTAAGTTCACGGTGTTCTATTGAAATTAAGCTAAGCGGCTGTAGAAAAGAGGGATTTTGAACTGCTCAAGATCCAGTCACGACTATGGCATGTCTGACTACTGTCGTGGAGGTATTTGTATCCGATACTTGTTTGATACGGATACAACACCTGTTTTGTTGTGTCCATGCAACCATGCTAAATTTAACGCTTTCAGTCTAACTTAATTACTTTCTCGCCTCAAACTGAAATTTCTTTATATGCAATATATCAATCCCTTCTGACTTTACAAACCTATAATACAGCCATCCTGATATGCAATGTGAATACTATTTAGGAATATTACAAGCATAAGTTTTACTGGATCAAATTGAGTAAGAGATGAAATCTCTAACGGGTTCTCAGAAATATTCAAACACACTGCATAGAAATTTCATGGTTTCTGTACAGCCTTCTATCTTGGCTCGGAGCAAAGCGGTTTACTTGTGTTTATATTGAACATATGCAACTCCTTGTAGATCACGAAAATATGTTGTTCAAGGGGAACCACTAAAGGTCTTGGTTATGCTACTCAACTTAAATTTCTACCCCTCTACTCCACCTAATTTGCAAATTTCATACAAACTAATATATCCCAAATGAGTTCCCTGTAATTACCTTGGCCTATCAAGAAACGCATGCATACTACTGGTAAAGCTCGAATAATACTTAAAATTCTAAACTTTTATTCGCACATGAATTAAGAAATTAAACAGAAGAACCAGCTCTCACCTCGTTTTCGACCTCCAAGATCCTTGAAGCAAGCGCCTCCCTATCTTTTCTCTGAAGAACAGACTCATCAAGCAAACCCTCATCCCTGAACCTCCTCCAAACCTCCACGCCATCTCCTCCTCCTCCTCCTCCTGCCGCTCCTCCGTTCTCTCCCAGCAAAGCCGCCGACGGCGGCGGCGCCGCCTCTCCGGCGATCCCCTTACCTTTCGACCTGCCAAGAATCGCTCCGCTGGCGCTTCTTGAGTTGTCGCCAGAAACCCTAGGAGAGAGAGCCCAGCCCTTTCTTTGCGGAGTGAACATCAGGAATCAAGAAACATAGATGACAGAACCGATTGGAAACCCTAATTAGGGCTCAACTCGTAGCAAAAGTTACGAATTTGGTCGAAGATTTGGGGGATCGAAACCCTAGATTGGGGGGAACCGGGGGGATTTGGGGGTGGGGGGGAGGAATCGAGCTAAAGGAGGAAACCCTAGAGAGAGAAAGAAAGAGAGAGAAAATGAGAGGAAACGAGAAAAGTTCGATCAAATTGTTTTTCTGGGACCGCAGCCTTTTGTTTTAATTGATTAATTAATGGGAAGCGCGCTCTCGTGAGGACGAAATTGCCCCTTCTCTGTTTCAAATTTTGAATTGAGGGGCTTAATTGCACATGAAAATAATTTCTTGCTGTTTTTGCATTTTTTTACCCATGGAGATGGAGATGGAGATGGAGATGGGAAATTATTGTGTAAAGGATTTTGCTAATTCGTTCCATCAATCAAATTTATTATCCAATTTTACCATATACAGATTGTTTAATTTCGTGGATGATTTTATTATATACAGTGCCACTAATGAATTTTGCTAATATGCAAAATATATTTCCTCACTCTCCATCATAACTTCAGAGTTACGGTTCTGTGAGATTGGCTCGAAATCCGCTTGTTAAAATCTCATTCGAGTTTTGTTCAACAATTAAACGAGTCGAGCCTAAAAAATTCAATGCTTGTTGGAGTAAACAAACAAATCTGATCATGGCATGTTGAAACTCGGCTCATATAGGCTCGATAGTTTGTATATTATTTAATATCTAGCAGTAATAATAAAATGGCTGTTCATTCTTAAATTTAGATCGTATTATTAACCCTGTTGATATTAATTCGAGACTTATATCATAATAAATATTGAGTCAAATACTATCATGCTACGATATTGAAGAATTTAGAGGATTAATAGCTTTCAATTGGTTGATAAGGTTTTAAACAAGTTTCGAACTTGTTTATTTAGTTATGACATTATATTTCCCGCTGCTCAATTTGTCAGGTATGAAATTGCATATTTAATTGAATTCTCAGTTCGCTCTTGCTTTTTTTATTGCTAGTTTTCATATTTTGGAGTTTGAAAGCTCAGTGGCTCATTTAACAACCTGGCATCTGTTTGAAAGAACCTTTTCTAATACCCATCCTTTAAAATACATGTTCGCCTATTAAAATTTGTATTGAGATTGCAAGTTCCAATCGGTGAAGGTGTTGTACTCAACTTATTAAATCCAGTACCTGTGCAATATTGTTTATGAACGAGCCTTCGTCTTTAGTTTGTCTCTAATAAGATTAATAACATAAGATGTCACATGGCCCCAGGGGTTCAATTGACCCTACTGAAATTTGGTGCCATGGATACTAATGAGCGGTTTCAACTTTGAATAAGGCTTTTCAGCAGAGAAGAATTTAGGCTTTTCAGCTTTGAATTAAGAGATTTGACCACACTGAACCATGCCTATTGTAGCTCAATGTATTTTTGACCCCGCTGAACCATAATCCTGCCTCCACCACCAGATGTCAGTATAATATATATAACATGTTTTGTGTGTGTGTCTCTCTCTCTATATATATATATTTCTTAGCCGAAAGAATTAATAAAACGAGCAAACAATAATATTAGCTGTTTAATTAATGATGCCGCCACCCTCTAATCACCATGCTTAACGAACACCTTAATTAATCACCAAAAGGGCAATCTCGTCATTACGCAGTCTCTTTGGATATGGTTTGGTGTCGATCGCAACGTGCGCTGGACATCGTGCCGAAGCCAATTGACGAAAACACCCTTCAAACTTGCTGTAACATTGGATCCACCCCCTTAGACTTGGTAAATTGGTGAGTATTCAAGGGTTGTTTTTGTAAAGAATTTAGAAAGAATTTTGAGTGGAGTCAGTGTGATGAGAGCATACAGATTGGAATATGCTGGAATTTATTTAAAATGCCAAGAAATTTGACAAGGCTTAAAATGTTTTCAGGGAATAGTTTGAGATGGGTTGGATACAAAGTTTAGAGCATGAAGACAAGCATCTTTTCTTTTTCCTTTTTTATGAAAAGTGTTAAATTGCAATAAGCAAGCATATTTATAATATTGTCTATATTCCAAATATTATATTATGTAAAATGAGAAAGATCATGCTTAAAATCTGTATACCATGACTTCCTTCTTATTATCAAGTAAATATGGTTAGGCCCGAAGTTAAAGCAGTATATGCTGTCCAAACATATTTGGATCCGTTTTGGCGAAAGATTGCCTTGGCCAGTCTCGTAAATAAAGTTCAACCTTCTGTTTCCTCGTTATGTTCTTACCATTAATTAAAAATAAATCGCCAGTTTGCCATCTAAAGGGTTGGAAGATAGGTGTGCATAGTATTTATCGAGTCGCGGTGTATGAAATAATCTTCAAGAATTAAGAAAAGGACTTGTCTTTGTGGGAACTTTTAACAATATTTGAGTTTCCTTTGGGTGTGTTCAAAAAAGAATATAAGTTCTTAATCTTTGATATAAGTTTCTAAACGGTCTCTAGTATCTCTAGCTGCTGCTGCTGCTGTTTATTTATTTATAAAAAAAAGCATACCAATGGAGATTGATTCTCATTCATGTGACTATATAAAGTTTGTGAAAATACTAGTGTGGGCTCACATTTTGCATGGGCTATTTTTGGAGCCTTTTGGGCCAGTCCAACAAGCCATAAAAGCCCACAACTGTGATTGGGGCATAAAGAAAATGTAAATAAATGAAATTTTTGACGCACAGGCGGCCCTAAGCTCTCATATATGCATGTTCAATAAAAAAAGCGTAAGCTAGCTTCATGCATAACAAGAAGATATTAAGCTCTT
Source organism: Agapanthus africanus (assembly GCA_030015575.1). NCBI lineage: Eukaryota > Viridiplantae > Streptophyta > Magnoliopsida > Asparagales > Amaryllidaceae > Agapanthus > Agapanthus africanus. The sequence goes on from JASDDO010000014.1 coordinate 18,871,714, forward strand.
AGTTGCTGACGGGTGATCTGTCGTGTCAGTCGAACACTCGGATGCCGTTGGTTGGATCAAGAGAGTCGGTGTTAGACTCGAGAAACCATTTGGACCGGTCATTAATTCATTGGTTTCCGTTAACTTCATCTTATAACGATACTAAATGGCGATTCGTCATCCTCAACATTTTCTAGTGGGAGAAAAATGGCTAGAAAAGGTGGAAAATTTAATCAACTATTTGCCTATTTCTATCCAAATAAACTCATCTTGCATCTGCACTAGAATTACAAAGCATACGACATTTGTGTTGAAGTCATGTTTAAGGACCACATTGTGTCACATGCATGTTATTGTTGACTATGGGCTCATTGGATGTTAGAATGAAGCAAACTACTCTAGCTAATTATTTTTTATATGTGGTTGAACAAACTTTAAACCTTATAGAGACTAAAGCATATTGCTGAGTAATTGATTTAGAGTTAAACAAGTGTTTATACATTATTCGTATCAAAATCGGAGCAAAAACTCGACAAAGTTTCACAACCGTGTGTAAGATCAAACTGACTATTTCTCTCAATGCCAACCTTATGACCGAGAAAACTTTCTTATATACCCTCGAAATAAATGTCTATAATAAAGGAGAAGAAAAAATGAAGACTGGCAATGAGAAATTTGATTAGATCAACTTCATTTCTTAGGTAAATCAAAGGTTTGGGTGATGCACTGAAGAAGTTTATGCATCCCTGTTAATGCAAAGCAATATTATTTGTCACTAGGCATAATACTTTGAGCATCAAGGAATGACCTCTGATGGAGATTATGATCTCTTTCAAATGTTGTCCTTCATCAATTTGATGCGAGCGGTTTTGAACGGTTGTGATTTGGGTTGAGAGTCGAGTGTGTGGATTTCAATGGGTTGGTGTCAATGCCGAGCTATCTGCAAAGGAAGTCCCGGATGGGTGACCACCGTAGGACCCTCCGACAATCAAATCAGTACCGTGGAATAAGAGCAGAGTAGAGGCCTATTAGAATGAATTCGTGTTACCTGAATCGTCTGAAAGAGGGGTTTATATAGTAGTCGCGTGGAGCGAGCCGGCGCGAGGTTTTCGCCGCCAGTTACACCCCCTTGTTACACCCGCGTTGATGGCGGGATCCGCTCATTAACGGGGAACGCGCCCGGGTGGGACGCGGGACGTGGGGCAGCGGATATCTCGCTTTGGCAAGATACGCGGAACCGTTGTGGGGGCATTTGGGCTTCGCGCTCTCGGTTGATCGGGAAAGCCGAGAAAGCTCGGCCTGTCAAATGGATCGGAGATGAGCCGGGAGACCGAGAAAGCTCAGACCTTGCAGCAGCTCGGAGACGAGCAAGGAGGCTGTGGAAGCTCGATTGTAGGATTGCTCGAAGGTGAGCCGATGACTCATTGTTAGGCGAATATGGAAGGTATTTCGGGGAGGTCTCCGAAAGGCCGGATGCAACCTCGGAGGCGAGGTGCCGAGGAATGTCTCCAATGCATCAGGCTCATTCCAGCTCCGTAGCCCCCGAGACACGTCATCCGCTACGTGTCGTGATCTGAGGAATTCCCACTTGTGAGCATCATCATTAGCCCCCCACTCTCGTTTCGACCTATTTATGGGTCGGGTCGAGAGTGGTCTGCTTGGTTTTCTCTGCTCAGCTTGGTGCCGAGGTTTCTTCGGGGTGGATTGTCCGGGAATGACATGGCGTTTGGCAGTCGCGTCGTTTTGATTTTCGAGTCTATGTGGCTTCTCACCGTGCGCCTAAATTTTCGCGCGTATCCCCGATGACGTCAGCGGATCGGTGAAATGATTGTGCTTTAAAGAGGGGGCGCCATTTCACTCGATCGTCAGTTGGGTTACAGGCCACATGTCCGGCGTTGATTGGCGAGCGCGATAGGCTGTCTTTGGCTCCTGCCGCGAAGAGACGTCCTCAATGGTCGATCGCCACATGGAGCCTCAACGGTCGCTAGGTGGGACGCTTCGTTTTAGAGGGAATTGATCTGGGCCGTAAGATGTTCTCTTTGGAGTGTATAAATAGGAAGGGGCCATTCTAGAGCCGACACTTTGCCTTAGTTGTCGTTCATCGTTTGAAGATTTCCCGGCGCATCTCTTCTTAGGTCGGATTTTCTGCTGGATTTTCCTCGGCAAACATTTTCCTTGAATCAGGTTAGATTTCTTTCTCCGAGGTGTCTGTAGATGTAGTAAAGATAGGGTCGGGCGATGAGGCTCCAGTTTCTGGGGCCGAGTCCAGCGGGTCTTTCTCCTCCTCGGCTTCAAATAGTCGAGAGGGTTCTTCTTCTATTGCGTCTTCTGTGTCGGGCTTGCCCCCCAGAGTTAGGGCTGCCTTTGTCACTCGCCGTCGGGCAGCGATAAGGGCTCCCAAGGTATGCATCGGGAATACCCGCGATGTGCCCTCCGTCTTGAATCGTCTGGACCAGCTTTCCGACATCCGGACTTGATTTCATATCTCCTATGGCTATTCACTCCGTCTGGCCAGAAAGGATGAGCGGGCAGACCAGGTGCAGGGTAAGGAGATTGCCCAGTATTTGAAAGCATTCTGAGCAGGGATGTGTCTGCCTTTCTCATCCGAGATTTGTGCGGTGCTCCATTGTTTCCGTCTTACCCCGGGCCAGTTAGCGCCGAACTCGTAGAGCATCCTCTTTGGGTTTCTGGTCTGGTTAAAATTTGATCAGATCCCCTTCGATTTGAGCCTCTTCCTGTTTTTTCTTTGTTATAAAAATCACTCCGGGACTAGTAAGGAAGAGCCAAGCCGGGTTTATCTGTCGTTTAAAAAACGTAAGGGTAGGACGGTCGGGTCTGGGGTAGTGGTTGTCCCTTCTTTCTGTAAGTACACGGTAGCGCCCCGGCCGTCTAACAGACGCCAAATGCGTAACAAAAACTTTTACAACTGGTGCTATCGTATACTATAACCCGGATCTGCCATTAAAGCTAAACTAACAAACTACAAAGTGGGTAGAAATGTTATACCGAACGATCCGAGTCCTTCGGTCTTCAACCATAATCCCACGCTTTATTACGGCTGCTCCGATCTCCTGAATCTCCAGTCTTCTCGTCCAGGTGGCACCACATCGACGGATCTTTAAACGGGCTCCCGCCTCTAAACCGAGGCAACTCGATCATCAAGTTTGCTAAAAGAGATGACCAAGATTGATGTAGAGAATGGGTAGAACACTTTGTCTCGTTACGTCCAATGCTGTGGACGAACGGTTAATGAAGTTGCCTTTTGGATTCAAATGAAATGAGAAATGAATATATGAAATTTCCATGAAGCCAAAACCATAGTCTTTTTCTTTTGCAGTTCCTTCATCCACTCTCAAATGAGAGGGCCGGCCAATATATCATGAGGAAGGGAGTGAGTGTAGGAACTAGTGAGGGTGACCATAAGTAAGGATACTTATCATTTCATTAAAGAAAGAATGACTCACAAATGACACCTTGCACAAACACATTTAATGCAAGAATGAGTCATTTAACCTAGTCACCATTCTATTAATGCAAATGAATGAGTCACAAGCCTAGTCACTAATCTAGAAGCTTCCACACACATGACTCACCCTCATGAAGAAAAGATAAATCCGTATTAAACCGAATGTTTAATACGGGTGATAGAAAACTGGAAACTGGCAACTTCCAAAAGCGATCCTGAAACGAATTTCAGGATAACCCCGTAACAGTATAAACATACCCGCATTTGTATTACGACCGAATACAAATGCAACTGAGACAAAGATATTATATCTACACAGTATAATACTCGGGTCCGGCTTAAACCAAAGCCCACCAGTGTTATCTGCCCGAAATATGACACGTACGTAAACGCACGTGCATTTTCCGAACCCTGCCATAAAACCATACGGCCTCTACAACGTTTCGCCCGAACTTGGAAAACTGTCTGTGGGGGACTCTAATGACTCATCAACATACTGGCACTGGGTATAACCACTAGCACGTCAGAGGTACGAACTGTACGTAACGGTTGCCTATGTATTGATTGGAAGGGAAGCTGACGAGCGAACTCATCCAGAAACCCTACTGAGCCTAACATTGACAATATACATACAGTCCGGTCCGTTCGTCTATGAGTATCGCATATCGGCCTAGGGGCTGGTAACGTCAGACCTCCAATAGTGGTATAAGTCGTGTCAGAGAGTAGCCCAGAACACCCTGAGATACTACTGGAGTACCTACCAGTAAATCTCCTGCCTCGGCCGAGGGCTTTGTGTAATGGCTCTCCTAGACACACCGCGATCTCACCCCCAATACCGGGAGAGACGAATCCCCTGCCGATCTGCTCACTTGCCTCCATGTGGCTCGGGACTGTACCCAAAAAAGACCTGTTTGCACGACTCCTTTGAGCCGTGGTAGGGTAGAAATCAAAGCACAGTGGGAACTCACACGAGATAAATGACGACCTCAGGTCGATGAACTAACATGTACACATGTCACCAGGGAATTGCTATCTGATGCTAGGTATAATACCAACTAGCAGGTTCCCGGCGAGTCCTGTCCGGTGTACTCATAACCCAATGAGCACCTGTATACATCTTAGGTGAACCAACTAACACCAATGGCTTGTAAGACCGGCCACCGTCCCTCGTCGGGGTCTCGACTGTATACACTAGTCTACTCTGGAGTATCGATGCCCTGTCTCGAAACTCCCACGACTAGGAACACTTTAAGGATGTACTTATAGACCCCAGCTCCCACGTATATGATCGCCATCATACTGCTGGCAGTCAAGCAAGATCCTATGAGCTCTATCATCATGCAATAGTGAACTAAAGCATGTATACGATGATAAAGTCAAACCAGATAGCATACTATCATCTCGAGCAAGACTGTCATATCGGTATAGGTCATGTCTCAATCATTGCAATCACGTACCTGCGATCCAATAATTGACTTTAAGGGCACTATATTCAACAATCTCCCACTTGCACTTAAGGCTAATTATTGCGATGCCGCATACTCACAGCCCGTGTGATACCGAACATCCAACTCCTCTACTAATTAGTTTCACAAATCCCGTTAGTAAAACTATTGTGTTCGAGAAATAGCCTTAGTGAGTGGATCCGCCCTAATGTTTCTTTCTATGTCTCTCTTAATCTCAAGTTCGCGGAGAAAGACATCTCCCGAATTGAGTAATACATGTCTTAGAATATGTCTGGATATTTGATGGGACCTAGTTCATAAATGAACTCCAAATCCAAACTTCTTAGACTGTATCGATAACTGAACCTAATCAGTATCTAGCACCATGCCTCCCACAGTGTCCTCTTGGACCAACTGTCCATAATACTGTCCCTCGTCAGAGGGAAAACTATAACTCTGACAATCACTCTGTCATTCATGTCACCTTTGAAGCCTGGAATGATAACCGTCTCCCGAAGGAGGCTGCTGTCATCAAATCCGTAGAACATGCACTTATGTTCTAAAACTGCTTCCTTATGTTTCTTCAGGATTGGATTAATATAAACTTATCGCAACTAGTGCAAAAACAATATCTGGTGTGGTACTTGACATCTCATGATTGACTCAATTGCCTAAGCAAGTGATCTGCCAATCATGCACATCCCTCTCTCCTTTAGTCTGTAAGACACCTTTAGAGAGGGTGACTCCATCACCTGCAGGTACACCACCATGCCAGGAGTCATCTATTCTAAAATACTATTAGAATACTGTACCCACATTGGGAAACTACCCAAATCAAGATCTAAAACCATAGATCTAGAAACCAGAATGTCTGATATTATATCCATATCCTTTGTGGAGAAACAACTGTGTGACAGCCACAGTATAACCGATCGTAGTATAGGAATTTTACTTCTTACTGTGTGTATGTCATCCAAATACCAGGACATCACATCCTACTACCTTCTTAACAAATCCATCCCCTGTTCTGATGAAGTCAAAGCCATGACTGTCACATCAAAATTAGATGATCTTATCTCCGCTATATTTGCTCAAGTCTATAAATAGACATAAGCTACTTGCCCACTATGCTTCCGCTGCTCCCACTGACTACGACAACCCTCTGGCAGAATAATATATATATATATATATACGTGCACTTCTAAAGCTAGTTTAGAACGACGCTAAACTTATCCTCCTGCCGGGTCTCATAGTCTGGAACAACAGTAGTGTCAAGTCTGGGTAAACAAGAACCTCCCTGTCACCGTCCTTGAGGCTACCAGAGTACCTCTCGGGTGTCTGAGGTTACCCACCATATCTGCGGAGTGGCTATTGGAATGTCAAACCTGATTGAATATATAGGTCCTATTAAATTTTCCGTAATCGTTTGCGGTTCTGGAATCACTTCCAATTCTACCATACTCCCACTACTGTTTTCTGAAAAAATCCATTTTACTAAAACTGTGGCGAGTCAAGAACAATATTACTATTGATCTTCCAAATGGTAGAAAATCAACCCTCGACATAGCCCGGGTCAACCCACAAACTGCCATTACAGAAACGTGCCTAGAGTTATCCAGAGTCTGGTTTTAAGCATAAGCCGGACAACTCCCCGTACCTTAACATCGTTAAGATATGAACCATTCTATATCCAATATAGAAACTTTGGCATTTATTTAATTGGAACCAGATTCAAATCATGCAGTTGTCTCCAGTGCATATCAACTTAATGGAGAGAGGCTAATCAACATTACTCAACTTAGGAATACATCCAATTATGAGTAACCTGAAAGAGAAACAAGTTTCTCTAAAACCATTACTATCATCTGAATACCAATCATAAGAATCTACATCTTCGATCTCTTTGAAGAATCCCGATACTTGTGACACCTGGTTCTCTACTTTATTCTTATACCCACAACTTCTCAAAACTTAGACCTTGTATTTCTACGAAACACTTGTCTAAAATCTGGAGAAGTCATAAGTAAACAGAACATAGTACGAGGACCAACCCTTTTTGTCCTGACGGACTCTAGACAGCATACAATACTCTGTATAAGTCCGCTGAGTCGAATAACTTAAAACCTGTGCATCGTAGGTTGAAAACTGTACTTATGGTTAAAAACTACTCCGTTGTTCAATGCTCCTTACCCAATCGTCAACTGATATAGGTAAATGTCATAGACATAATTTCAAAAAGTTATATCTCACTTTATAAAAATAAACGTATAGATATATCATTTTGAAATTGGTGTACAACAACGGATATTCAAAACCAAATACATGTCGTCTGGCATAAACTCAGGCGACTTCCTCAAATATCACCAATTACAACGAATTCCGATATAATGAGGATGGTCACCTAATTCTCAATAACTTACTCCCACTCATCATCTGTAAAACTATACAGATGTGATAATCATACCTGGTAAATACATACCCTGGAGTAAGTATCTAATCGGGAAATCAGTTTTCCATTAACAATGCACTGAAACATAAAAATGTTTTCGTAGGGGTATCCTGGTATTCTTAGTAATGCCTCTTCCGTAATCCAATTCATGACTTCAACCGTATATTTCTTTGCCATCTCTCCAAATCCCTTTATTTGTCTTTATTCATTACCTTCTGTACACCATCGTTAGGCTAAATGGTTTTCTTCCTTCCCTACCGTTCGGCACCAGCCTATGGTTTGGAAGAAGACTATCCAGTAAGCATAATAGGTGTACCCTCCTAAACTAAGGAGTACTCGCAACTTAAGAAAAAGTGATGATAAAAGACAACTGAATAATAACTTATTCTATTTCTCCCGAACTGGGGAAAAAAGCAAAGGTGAAATAGGAGTGGCGATGAAGTACGTGTTTTGGTCGTGAATGATAACAGTCGCAATTTACTTTGCCCTCTTTCTAATTCCTTTATTTTGTCTTTAGTTATTACCTTCTATACACCTGCTTAGGCTAATTGGTTTTCTTCATTCCCTACCTTTCGGCACCTGCCTATGGTTTGGAATAAGACTATCCAATAAGCGTAATAGGTGTACTCTCCTAAACTAAGAAGCCCTCGCAACCTGAGAGAATGTGATAATAAAAGACAACTGAATAAACCAATTCTATTTCTCCTGAACCTGGATCCATCCTCGAAGAAGTCCCTTCGAGTTCGTATATAACCATACGATGGATCTATCCAATGGAAGTGGATGTCCATAGTAATACGGGGTGTTCTGAGAAATGCAAAGGGTAAAAGAAGGAGCGGTAATGACTTATGCAACTTAGACAATCCAAAAGCCAGTATTTTAAGAAGGTTCGGTCAACTTGGTCACTGAGTCATAGTCTAGGGTCGGTCAAAGGTCGCTGCCAAAGAGAGAGAGAGAAAAGAAACACTTTGCGTGCACTCTAACCTAGATCAGAATGGTTATCACTTTATCTAATCAGGAAACCTCCCACTGTTATCTCAAATTCTACTCCAAACCTCAAAGAAGAATTAGTCGGGATCACCCGAAGAGTAATCCAACTCATCAGTGAGAATCGGGATCCAACTATCATCGCATGATAACTTGATGGAAGCCACTCAAGTTATCACACTCCAAAAGGTATGCGCATGCCTGGCAAGTTTCTTGTATGTTTGAAACTCCCGATGTGATTTTTACCTATACTCTTATGACCTGGACTTTAGTCAACAAATCATAAGTCGCATGTCAAGTTCTACCCGTCATTATCCAGGTTGATTTGAACCCACCCGTACCTACCCTTGACTTTAGTCAACAAGGCATTACGACTGTCCCAAACCAACGCATCTATCTATGCAACAGATGAATATTCAGCGGCTACCAAACACTATGCCTTGACTTTAGTCAACAAACATAGCTTGAATACTACTAACTATCCATAAGAAATGACGGAGGGCTACGGCTGGTTTTTGGCGAAAAACCTTTAACGTAATGAACTTGATCTCGTTGAAGGAACCTGATAGCTTTTTATAAAAATATAGTGGCGAAAACCTTTTGCTAAAGAGGTCACTCCCGGTGAAGGGGTCTCGGCTCTTTCCTCGTGGAATGAGGTGCAGGATATTCCAACTAAATACCGCGATGCAAAGCAACTTGTAATCGACTATAGTGAAGTTATTACCCTGACGCAAACTTCTGCCCAAGGGGTCTCTCCCGGTGAAGGGATATCAGCCCTTGCCTCGTCGAATGAGGTGCAGGATATTTTAAACTGAATATCACTATGCAAAACAAAAGGAAACATCTTTGTAATAATACCTTTTAAAATTTGTTCCAACAACATCAAATATAGGTTCGTTTTATCCTTGCATTGATAAGAATCAATGCAGTCCCATCAATCAATCACACCAGAAAAGAACGAAAATATAATGTACGTATATGCCATCTGCATTTGCCACTGGGTCCGGTCATCACCCGTTAGGTTACTTAACTAACGACAGAGTGGGGACTGGACTAGCGCAGGTGTAAAACATATACAACATTTAATAGAATATACACCAATATACAATAATTGCTCCAGGCATGATAATATGCAACATTACAGAAAAGCAATAAGCATCACAGAACAATACAGATAATCTGGGATCCCCGGGTCTCACAGAGCCGCTATTGAAACCCGACGTTCCCCTGGTTGTGTGGATAGCCTGTGCAATGAAACCTAGATCCATACGGGTGCGGCAAGTTACCGCCAAAACCTGAAGCGAGGCAGCCCCCTACAGCAAAATGAATGGACCACCCAGCACTTCACGGAATCCGGTAACTTGAGCACCCCTCCTTGGGTCAACCTGTACCCTCTACGAGTGCGGCGAATAGTCTGCCAATTCTAGAGTAAGGCCCCTCTGCCTCTCAAAGCCATGAGATACGGACCCGTTGCCCTCCAGAACCCGGCTATCCGTGAACTCCGTCGAGGGGTAAACCTAGTACAGAAATAAAAATATGTACAACGGGTACATCGACCTCAGCCCGGTCGTGCCCCAAAAGAATATTATACAAACAGGCAGTGACGGCAGTCCACATGTTGGACGCTCGCCCCGCAATATCAAATGTACAAATAAATCCAAACTGCACTATCATTGCACACTGCTATCCACCACGACATATCCGCAACATTACAGCACAACACAGAACATCAACGCGAATGTCACGTTCACAAATCCGTCTAAAAGAGCTATAGCAATTAGACGCAATTTACCGCTCGAATGACATTCCCGGTCGGAGATATAATATAAGTACTGTAAACTAACACGTTTAAATTTCGATCGACCAAAAATCCCAAAGTGGGCCCCACAAACATCTGCTGTACAGTAATAAAATCTGGGCCCAAAAGAACAGTACCAGAAACCATAATTTCCCAAGTAGAAACTACAGAAGAAAAATTGTCAACTGAATCACCAAGACGGCCGCGGTTCCGCGGTCAAAGCTAGGCTTTGACCGCGGTTCCGCGGCCGTACGGTCGATTCACTTGATCATTTTTCTCCAGTTTTCTTTGAAAAGTCTGCTTAATTTTCTGGTATACTCAAAATGATTTTTAGACCAATTTAAAAATCGACAAAAACTTTAGACTTGGAAATTGCGATTTTGAAGATTTTGTTCGATCGATATTTTAAACGCGTTAGCACAAGTTAGTAAAGCTTAATGGTGAGGCTCTGATACCACTGTAAGTACACGGTAGCGTCCCGGCCGTCTAACAGACGCCAAATGCGGAACAAAAACTTTTATAACTGGCGCTATCGTATACTATAACCCGGATCTGCCATTAAAGCTAAACTAACAAACTACAAAGTGGGTAGAAATGTTATACCGAACGATCCGAGTCCTTCGGTCTTCAACCATCATCCCACGATTTGTTGCGGCTGCTCCGATCTCTTGAATCTCCAGTCTTCTCGTCCAGGTGGCACCACGTCGACGGATCTTTAAACGGGCTCCCGCCTATGAACCGAGGCAACTCGATCATCAAGTTTGCTAAAAGAGATGACCAAGATTGATGTAGAGAATGAGTAGAACACTTTGTCTCGTTACGTCCAATGCTATGGACGAACGGTTAATGAAGTTGCCTTTTGGATTCAAATGAAATAAGAAATGAATATATGAAATTTCCATGAAGCCAAAACCATAGTCTTTTTCTTTTGCAATTCCTTCATCCACTCTCAAATGAGAGGGCCGGCCAATATATCATGAGGAAGGGGGTGAGTGTAGGAACTAGTGAGGGTGACCATAAGTAAGGATACTTATCACTTCATTAAAGAAAGAATGACTCACAAATGACACCTTGCACAAACACATTTAATGCAAGAATGAGTCATTTAACCTAGTCACCATTCTATTAATGCAAATGAATGAGTCACAAGCCTAGTCACTAATCTAGAAGCTTCCACACACATGACTCACCCTCATGAAGAAAAGATAAATCCGTATTAAATCGAATGTTTAATACGGGTGATAGAAAACTGGAAACTGGCAACTTCCAAAAGCGATCCTGAAACGAATTTCAGGATAATCCCGTAACAGTATAAACATACCCGCATTTGTATTACGACCGAATACAAATGCAACTGAGACAAAGATATTATATCTACACAGTATAATACTCGGATCCGGCTTAAACCAAAGCCCACCAGTATTATCTGCCCGAAATATGACACGTACGTAAACACACGTGCATTTTCCGAACCCTGTCATAAAACCATACGGCCTCTACAACGTTTCGCCCGAACTTGGGAAACTGTCTGTGGGGGACTCTAATGACTCATCAACACACTGGCACTGGGTATAACCACTAGCACGTCAGAGGTACGAGCTGTACGTAACGGTTGCCTATGTATTGATTGGAAGGGAAGCTGACGAGCGAACTCATTCAAAAACCCTACTGAGCCTAACAGTGACAATATACATACAGTCTGGTCCGTTCGTCTATGAGTATCGCATATCGGCCTAGGGGGCTGGTAACGTCAGACCCCCAATAGCGGTATAAGTCGTGTCAGAGAGTAGCCCAGAACACCCTGAGATACTACTGGAGTACCTGCCAGTAAATCTCCTGCCTCGGCCGAGGGCTTTGTGTAATGGCTCTCCTAGACACAGCGCGATCTTACCCCCAATACCGGGAGAGACGAATCCCCTGCCGATCCGCTCACTTGCCTCCATGTGGCTCGAGACTGTACCCAAAAAAGACTTGTTTGCACGACTCCTTTGAGCCGTGGTAGGGTAGAAATCAAAGCACAGTGGGAACTCACATGAGACAAATGACGACCTCAGGTCGATGAACTAACATGTACACATGTTACCAGGGAACTGCTATCTGATGCTAGGTATAATACCAACTAGCAGGTTCCCGGCGAGTCCTGTCCGGTGTATTCATAACCTAATGAGCACCTGTATACATCTTAGGTAAACCAACTAACACCAATGGCTTGTGAGACCGGCCACCGCCCCTCGTCGGGGTCTCGACTGTATACACTAGTCTACTCTGGAGTATCGATGCCCTGTCACGAAACTCCCACGACTAGGTACACTTTAAGGATGTACATATAGACCCCAGCTCCCACGTATATGATCGCCATCATACTGCTGGCAGTCAAGCAAGAATCCTATGGGCTCTATTATCATGCAATAGTGAACTAAAGCATGTATACGATGATAAAGTCAAACCAGATAGCATATGTTTCCCCCAATCAGAGCAAAGCTCTGTTTGAATTTCAGAAATTCAAAAATTGAAGCAACGCTTCAAATTCCTTGCGTTGCGCGCAACGCGCCACGTGTCAAAAACCGATACGTCAGCGCAGCGCCCAACGCAGCGCGCCCAATCAAAGCAAGGCTCTATTTAAAACAAAATTAAAAGAAGCAACGCTTCAGATGATCTGCGCGACGCGTGGCAGCGCAGTTGCGCTGCGCTCTGCGCTGCACGCCACGTGGCAGCGCTCTGCGCTGCGCGACACGTGGCAGCGCAGTTGCGCTGCGCTCTGCGCTGCGCGCCACGTGGCAGCGCAGTTGCGCTGCGCTCTGCGCTGCGTAACACGTGTCAAGCGCTGGTGCATCTGCGCCAAACAGAATTAAAATTCCAGTAAGATCTTTCTGTTCTTGTTAAAACAAGAAGATTGTCTTCTGTAAAACAGAAGCCCTTGGATCAAAAATCCAACGGTGGGGAAAATTCCCCAAATCACTCAGAGAAAGATCTCTTTACCAAATTTAACAAATTAATGGTCACTATATAAAGGCCCCTAGACCCCAATTTCAAAAAAACAATACAACACAAAGAGAAAAAACAGAGACAGAAACAGAGAGAACTCCTCTAAAGAAAATCTTGAGAAGAAATTCAGAAAAAAAGAAGGTAAAACCTTTTAAAAAGAAGAACTTCTTCTGAATAGATCATTGATCTAAAAACAAGATCAAGGATCTTCAATGAAAAATAAATAATAACAAAGGCATTGCCTTTTTTATGAACCATTGGTTCTGGAATCTTAAAGATTCTTTTCTTGAATCCAAAATTGGATCAAGATAATTAAAACAGTGCCTTACACTTGAAAATCTGCACTGTTGCGCTCCTGGGTTGGCGCAAGCCACCAGAGAGCGCCACGTGTCAGCACCGGAACCACTTGCGCTGTACGCTTTTAAGATAGAGCATTTCTCTCTGAAGTTGGCGCAACTCACCAGAGCGCGCCACGTGTCAGCAGCGCAATAGTGCAGCGCACTGGCGCAGCGCACTACGCTGTCGCACTTGCGCTCACCAGAGTGTGACACGTGTTACCACGACAAGCGCTTGCGCTCAGTAATTGGCGCAAAGCGCATGACAAATCACCGTCAAGTAATTAATGCACTGCATTATTTACAGAAGGGCCAAGCCCAATTAAAAAGGGCCTAACAGGCCAAATTAAATGCAATGCATTATTTTAAAGAAGGGCATAGGCCAAACAGATGCTCTGCATCATTTATAAAGGGACAAAGCCCAAATCAGAAAGGCCTAGCAGGCCAGAATGAAATGCAGTGCAGGCCTAATAGGCCAAAGATAAAAAAACTTTGAATATTCTCAACTGGACTTAGCCTAATCATGGCCGTAAGTCCTCAAATTAAATTGACTGAGCATGGCTGCTCTCTTAAATCAATTTACATCCGGTTCGAGGGTACATATTCGAACTCCTCTGACACCTATCGTTGTAATCCTTCAACGACGTCAGAGAGGTGACGGGTCCCGACAACCACACATCGACACGGACTGTGGGGTCCTTAAACTCATGGACTTATGCGTCCTTAAACCAAGATACGGACTGTGGGGGCCTTAAACCCACGGACTTATGCGTCCTTAAACTAATGGACTAATGCGTCCTTAAACACAACCATACGGACTGTGGGGTCCTTAAACCCACGGACTTATGCGTCCTTAAACTAATGGACTAATGCGTCCTTAAACTAACATCCGTCCCTAAAACGGGAAGGATGGACCACCATGTCCCTAAACTGGCAATGGACCACCATGTCCCTAAACTGGCAATGGACCACCATGTACCTAAACTGGAACAATAGAGCCCAAATGCTCTTTTGTCGGATCTAAACGATCCCGTTAAGTTGATCTTAGTCTCAAATTAGACTAACGTATCCTTAACAAACGTTTAAGTTGATCTTAGCCTCAAATATGGCTAACGTGTCCTTAAACCAAAACCCCAAACCCAAATCTAAGAAAATACGGATTTGGACTAATCCACGTCCTACGGGTGACGACATAAATTAGTCTCCGTATACAATCCACGGGCAACCACAAACAAAACAAACACCCACGACATGAAGTGAAATTCTGGAGAAGGAAAAAGTTGTTACCGCGATGCGGTAACGTAATTAACTGCAGGGGCTTGCGCCTGCACGGAAGAGTGTCCCCACAATCAAAAAACCCCTCAAGCGAGGGGGAATCTGACGAAGTCTGCTACATTGGCCGCATCCGTCTAAACCTCCGATACACGGTGTCATAAATCAACTTGGCATCTTCGGAGAGGTGAACAGATAAAACCAAATAGCATCTGCCCCGAATCTCAGGCAAGACGTCTTCACGTCGCGCCGTCTTTCGTAGGGGAACAGATTCTGGCACGCCCGGTGGGACCTTTTCCTCTTTCCACTCCACACTTCGTGTGTCGTGTTCGCGAACAAATCGCGGTTTGCTGTGGTTGCCTGTGGATTCGAGGTACTAAGATTTGGTGTCTTGCTTCGTGCAGAAAACTGAAGGTCGATGGCTTCAAAATGCACTACCTGCAACTGCAACTCTCGCCGTCCCTGCTGGAGGAGTGACTTACGGGCCCTAAGTGGCCTCTCTTTTCAAGATGCCAGTGGAACGGGTAACTCAAGCCACCACTGGACTATTCTTCGGGACCATGCTCCCACCGATGAGCTTTAATGCCCCAATGACGTTGCAAGAAGCCCCAAAGAAGTCGGTCTTTGATCGACTTACCACTGCCGCGGTCCCTCTCAACGGGCCGCCCAACTCCACCGCCTCTGTTTTTAACAGGCTAGGTCAGAGCTCCAACGGGCCCATGAAAAAGCCAGCAATACCAGAAGATGTTATCCCGAAGCGGATAGTTATCCCTACTCCAGTTTCAGGTGAAATCACCAAGGTTGCTTCCCCTGCTCGGAAGTCTGCTTTTGACAGGTTGGCCGTCCCCATTCAACGGACGTCGGTCTTTAAAAGGCTTGTACCAGCAAATTTTGACCAACACAGGGGGCATGAGGAGGTCACCCTTACGGCTGAACCAACTCTATCCGCACGACACGCTCGACGTCGCCACTGGCGCCGAGTAAGGAAGGCTGGGGGCAACTCCCCCTCCGGATTCACTCCACCAGCTCCAACGGTGGAGATCGATGCTGCTGTTCCAACCGGGAACAGCTTTGAATTGCTGAACACGGTGCGCAGAAACTCTCCTGCTGCGGTGTTGAAACGAACTCCTTCACCTGTAGAGAATACTCCAGAGAGGAAGCTAGAGCAGCCCCCTCAACGGCTGTCCTCTAAAATTTACAAAGTCTGGCGACAGGTCCAAGAGTCGGTGATTGATGAAAACTATCTCCGCCGACAGAAAAAGATGAAGGTTCGGCAGGAGAAGGATTACTCCGTCAAGCCACGAAAAGCAACAGCTACTTGGATGCCCACCGCAACGGCCCCCTCAACTCCAATCACTCAAAGGAAAAGGAGGCCGCAAAAAGCCCCTGTGAACTTGGCGAAGCGTAAAAGCGCTGAACACAAACGCTCCAAGTCTGAGGGCATGGTGGTGCACACTGTTTATATGGCTTCTGGAAAGGAGGAAGGCCATGTTTCGATGGGTCATCGACCGCTCACCCGATCAGTGACAAAAGCCCTGGAGCAGCAACAGAAGCTTCAGGAAATGATGACTGCAATGGCTGCACTTACCGGGCCAAAAGAAAGCTCGGAGGCATCATCAGAGCAGCGTCATGAACAAGAAACCGACGCTGACTTCCTACGCAGAGTTCTCGAAAAGAAGGACAAAGAAGCCGCAGAGCAAGCGGCTAACATAAAACAAATGGCGCTCCTCTTCTAAGATGTGGTAGGGATGATGTTACAACCAGACCCTCCTGCCGAAGATCCTCCGATCGTCCTTGAAGACGACAGGGGAGAAACATCAAATCCTCCACCGGCTCTGTCAACACCCAAGGAGGAGACAATCTCCAAAGCTGACTAGGACGGATATATAGCTCAGCAGATACGGGTTCATCAGGCGACTGAGACAACCGGTCAGAGCGTTAAAACGGGACGACCCTATCCAGGATGGTATGACCAAATAAGATACCCGCCGGGATATACGATCCCCAAATTCCACGTATATAAAGGGACAGGGAATCCGCATCAGTATGTCGCTCAATTCAGGGCCTTATGCGGCAATACTGGAGGCGATGACAAATTGTTGCTGCGCCAATTCGTCGGCAGCTTAGCAGAAACAGCCTTTGAATGGTATTCGGAGCTACCTAACGACTCTGTCAAAACATTTGCGGAGATGGAGCTACTATTTACACAAAGATTCGCGAGTGCTAGTGAACGCACCCCGATAACAGCACTGATAAATGCCAGGATAAGGCCAGGCGAAACGTGGGTCCAATACGCAACACGATGGCGGAATCTATGGTCGAAATGCGAACAACGCATAGAAGAGGCACCTGCGGTAGGCATGTTCGTGGGCACTCTCGATCCGCAAGCGACCATCTCGCAATTCATGATGTTCTTCAGGGCGACCACCTTCCAGGCCTTGATCGACAAATTAGCCCAAATGGACCAGATGGGCCATGGACCGTCTCCTCCAAAACCAGACTCTCGAAATGAGAAAGGAAAAGGGAAAGTGATCGTCATCGCCAATGCTCAAGAGCAGCCGAGCAACTCAAAGCCGGTCGTTCACCAAAACGACGTGCGTCCATGCCCATCCCTCGAGGAGAGACTAAGACGTCCTTACTTGTTTCCTCAGAATAAGACAAGAAGACTGTTTGAGCTGGCAGTGTGCAACAGACTCATTAATCTTCCGAGTCCAAAACGTCTGTTGCAGCCAGGCGATCCCAATAATCCTAATTATTGCCCTTACCACCAAACGGTAAGTCACCCGATCAATGATTGTTTCGTCTTTAAGGGATGGATCGAGGATCAGTACCTACAAAACAAGTTTGCCCTATTTGAAAAGTGGAAGGTAAACCCACCACAGCCGCACACTCCAAAGAAGACGGACGCACCAGGGGCAACTTGTCATGTGATCTCTCACTCATTGGCGGATGATAAAGTGGCTCCTTGGGCCGAGAAACCGAGAGCGGAACCTGAACCAGAAATTCCACGGCCGTCAGACGAGTTGATCGATGCCTTCCTGAATGAGATTCGTCTGAAAGTTAAAGCCAATCAAGAGCGTGAGATGACCATACTGGAAGGAGCCAAACACCGCCGACTAGACGAAAGAGTCGAGGCACTCCCGTCAAATCAAAAGACACCCATTGCTGATAAAAACAAAGTCAAGACAAGTAAAATGTTTGCTAAAGCCCTATCAGTAGGAATGAAGCTACCACCCTCTGAAGAAAATACTCTCGGTGGAGTAGAGATGCATCCTAACTTCTGCTTATATCATCAGAAGATCATACATTCTACCGAAGACTGCGACTCCTTTAAGTGTTGGTGGCAAGGATATGTCGCTCAAAAGCAACACTTCAACAGGACAAAGTGTGAAGCTCGTAGACATCGGAAAAATGCGATAAATGAGCGCAAAAGAGCCGCCGCCGACTGTCATGTAGCCGACTCCAAGGGATCGCAAATTATCACCTTTGGAAGCGACTCTGACGAAGAAGTTGCCCTCAACCCTCTCCTCAAGGAATCCATTTCAAAAATGAAAGAATTGAGGAGTTGCGAGAACGTTCAGCCGTGCAATCGCACGCTACTCGAAAAAAATCTCGGCCCCGCAAACAAAGGATCGAGCAAAAAGGATAAAGGGAAGGGAAAAACAGCCTTCGTAGCCAATACTCAACAGCAATCGAGTGGCCTTAGACCGGTTGTTGGCCGAAACAACAAGCGGCAACCCCTCCAGGAAAAGTTGAAACGTCCTTACTCGTTTCCTTAAGATAAAATAAGGAGACTGTTCGAGCTGGCAGTGCGCGACAGACTCATCAATCTGCCGAGTCCAAAACGTCCGTTGCGGCTAGGCGATGCTAGCGACCTTGATTATTGCCCTTACCACCAAACGGTAAGTCACCTGATCGAGGATTGCTATATCTTCAAAAACTGGGTTGAAGATCAATACCAACAAGGCAAGTTCGTCATCTCCGAAAACTGGAAAGTGAGCCCGCCACAACCGCACGCGCCGGGAAAGATGGAGACGCCGGGGGCATCATGCTCATTCATAGGGAAAGCCCCATAGACCGAAAAGTCAGTAAACTAAAGCTTCGCCTCAAATACGGCGATGACGGACCGAAACGTCCTTAAACTAATGATGGACCGCAGTGTCCTAAAACTTGCAAATGACCGAAACGTCTTTAAACTACTACCGCAACATCTTTAGGCTGATGAGATAATATATATATATATATATATATATATATATATATATATATATATATATATATATATATAAAACAAAAAAAAACGGTATGTCCATAAGCAAAAAGGGCACGGATGAAAACCCGAAAGGGCTCCGTGAGTAAAAATAGCAGGACTACCGGCGAGTGTTTGTGAAAACCCGAATGGGCGCAAGCTCGTTAAAAGACACTTACAGGGTCCTCCCGACCTCGTAAGGAGAAATCACCCGCGTGGGATCCTTACGACTCACAAGGGAGCAACACACTTAGGGATCCCCACGATTCTTAAGGGGAAAATACACTTGCGAGATCCTCACGACTCGTAAGGAGAACTCTCTTATGGGACCCTCACGGCTCATAAGATTTGAAAGTCTTAAGTTACAGAGACCTAAACCTGTTCTTAAGCAACCCCCACAACTTCCGATACTGCCCTACAAAGCGGTGCAACACTGACCCTTGTATACAATCCACGGGCGCGAATAAATATTTCCCTAACCAAGTCCCATCCGTGACTAGGGATATGTTCATACGGTGAACAACCCTTGTAAGTCCTCTCGGCTTATAAAGAGAAAACCCTTTTGTAAGATCCTTACGACTTACAGGAGAACATACACTTAGGAATCCTCACGATTCCTAGGGAGAAAACACACCTACAAGATCCTCACGACTTGTAGGGAGAAATACCTTTGTGAGACCCTTACGGCTCATGAAGTCAAAAGCCTTAGTCGACAGGACCCTAACCCTGTTCGCTAAGCCACCTTTGTTCGACATCGACAGAGGCAAATGATGATTCGCTCCTGGCAATATCCCAGTTGTAGCAATGCTGATGCCTAAACCGGTATCAAAATTCCAAGCCCTTTCATGGCAAATGATGATTCGCTCCTGGCAATATTCCAGTTGTAGTGATGCTGATGCTGGGATTGGCACCAGATTCCAAGTTCCACACTCGCGATGAAAAAATCTGCGAGCCACACATGCATGTGAAATAGTCGAAATGATGGGGCAACTTGCAATAGATGCAGCAAGTAAAGATGTATGCATGCAAAATAGCCGAAATGATTGGGCAACTCACAATAAAAAGCAGCGAGTAAAAAGAAAAATAGCCGAAATGATTGGGCACTGCAAAAAATAGCCGAAATGATTGGGCAATCGCGATTTTCGCGATATAAAAAGCTGAAATGATAGAGCATCGCGGAAAGAATAAAAAAAATGAAACTTTTTGCCCTACAGATGAGATCACATTGATCCCTGTATACAATCCAGGGGCACAAACAAAGAGGGAACCATGCCTTCCCAACAGGCTCCATCAGAAAGCGAAGCCAAATCTCGACGGTTCATAGACAACCTAGAGACAACCTACAGACAACCTTGACATTTGTCGCAATATTGCAGACACAATATCAGCAAATGAAGCAAAGGAAGATCCCTAACTCCAGGGTATCGACGTCAACATCGACAACTTAGAGATCACCAACGGCGTTTTTCCTCACTCCAACCAGATACAGACATGACGTCAACAATCGACCTCAGAGTCACAACGAAATAGAACCATGGCAAAGTCCCTAGTTCTAAATCTCAATGGCCACATCTACAGCCTGGAGACCAACAACGGTGTGCCTCCTCATTCCAGCAGGACACAGATGTTACATCATCAAACGGAGCCACGACATGGTCCTTAGTTCTAAATCTCGACGGTTCACAGACAACTTAGAGACCATCTCAGCATTTATCTCGTTACAGTAGACGAGATGTCAATGACGGCGTTCCTTCGCAGTCCAGCAGGATGTAGATGCAACGTCAACAAAAGACCCCATGGTCAGTAAAGCGGAGTGACGGCAAAATCCCAGCTCCACCTCAGCATTCGTCTCGATACAGCAGACGCAATGTCAACAACAGTGTCCTTCCTTCGACAGGATTCGGACACACTAAAGCAAATGAAGCAAATGCCAAATTCCTAGCTTCAGGGTCTTGACGGCAACTCATATAAAGCCTGAAAGACAATCGGAGATCATCTCGCACCAGCGCGGAGTAGTCACCACCTCGACGTCCGTCTCAATACAACAGACGAGATGCCACAACAGCGTTCTTCCTCCAACAGGACTCGGACGTGACAAAGCAAACGAAGCGAAGGCCAAATTCCTAGCTTCAGGGTCTTAACGGCAAGTCATATAAAGCCTGAAAGACAATCGGAGATCATCTTGCACCAGTGCGGAATGGTCACCACCTCGACGTTCGTCTCGATATAGCAGACGAGATGTCACCCCAGCGTTCTTCCTCCAGCAGGGTTCAGACGCGACAATCAAACAGACGGAGCTACGGCAAAATACCTGGTTCCAAACCTCGACGGTTCACCAGCAACCTAGAGACAACCGCGACATTCGTCTCGATACAGCAGACGCGATGCCAGCAAACGAAGCAAAGGCCAAATTCCTAGCTTCAGGGTCTTGACGGCAACTCACATAAAACCTGAAAGACTATCGGAGATCATCCCACACCAGCGCGGAGTGGTTATGACTCATCGGGGCTCTCCAAAATGAGCCTAATCTCAAGTAAAAAGCGGCATGGCAAAATTCCTAACGCTTGCTCTTCCGACGGTCAAACTACCAAGGAGGATTGCTTGAAGACGTCCTGTCCAGCCCCCGAAGGGATCAGAGACACGGCAGTCGCAGGGCTACTCGAACAACACGATTGCCTATCGAGGAATATATCAGCTGATGCGACGGTACGACGGCCAAAACCCCAAGTACCACAGACCCTAACGGACTTCTGTCGTAAAGAGCAGAGGTTAACAGTGACGTTAGGATATTCTTGCGAGAAATGTTCGATTCGTCTCGACTTGTGAGGAAATTGATGTCTTTGCAAGAACTTCTCGATACGGCTCGACTCGTAAGATAAAGCCTTAGGCAGCAGGGATTAAAAAACCTGTTTCCTAAGCACCGGGACTCTGCGAGTTGGCCCAAAACGGTCTCTTGCATACTATCCACGGGTCTCACTCTCCAAAGTCGAATCTCGATAAGGAGGGAAACAACCGCTTACGAGCCCTCTCGACTCGTAAGAGGGAAAATTCTCTTATAAGATCCTTACGACTTATAAGAGAAAACGCACTTAGAAATCCTCATGATTCCTAAGGAGAAAATCCACCTATGAGATCCTCTCGATCCGTAGGGAGAAAAGTCTCTATGAGACCCCCACGGCTCATAAAGTTGAAAAGTCTTGGGCGGCAGATCTGAAACTGCGGCCTAAGCCATCGCTATCTCTTGAAGAAACCAAGATACTCACTCTATTATCTGTCAACCATGTTTATTAAGACAGCATGCTGATAATAAGAGAAAGGAAGAAAGCAAAAGAGCACACAAGACATTGCAAAGAAAAAATGTGTATCTTTATTTATTAATTCAATCAAGTAAAGGTGAATCGTACAAAAGAATAAAGAATGGATACATCTTATTCGAAAAAGAAAAAATTTACAAGTATATAGATACAAAGGCAGCTACTGGGAAGGAAGCGTCTTAAATAGCCCTATCAGTTGTTCGCGCACTTCCTTCCATGCCTTTTCCTGGTCGGCCACCACCGCCAGTTCCGCTTCTACTTGAGCCCGTTGCTGCAAGAAGGATGCAAGCTTCTCCCTAACGGCCTGCTGAGCTGCTTCGCGGCCTGGGGCGTCACTCTCAGCGGCATCAAGCTTCCGCTTATGTGTTAGCCCATTAGAGATACGCTCCAGAAGACCCTCGAAGATAACCTTCACCTGGGCAGCGTTCGCCTCAACTTCAGCACGTAGGCGAGCAGTCTCGCTTGAAGACTCTTGACATTCCTTCAGCCTTAAAGCTGCTTCTTGTTTCAAATGGCGGAAGTAAGAAGCGCTTTGCTCGATCCATGCTGCCCGTTGAGTACTCACGGCCAAAACCTCAGGGGCAGGACGCATCGACTCTAGATGATGCAGGCGGGCCTCGATTTCCCTGCAGTGATTAACCCAAGATTCGACGACGCCTTCGTTATGAAAATTTACAAGCGCCGCCAACATTGGGTTAACCTCCACAGCGAAATCTGCGGCAGATGGGAGAAAATCTGCGGCAAGCTCTTTGATGTATCCGCTCAACATGCCCAAACTCATCACGACACCCTTTGAAGACGGACGTTTCAAGAAGGGGCCTGCCGGCATTAGGATGCGAGACTCAAGAGGGACCGGGATTGGAACGACAGCTGAAAAAACAAAATACGATTAGATGACAGTTCAAGAAATACAAAAAAAAGTCATCGATGCGATAGTTTACTATACCGGCTGCAGCAGGTGGCAAGGCCGGAAGGGCCGGTGGCACGACCGATCTCTCATCCCCTCCTTCGATTTGTAGCACTGCAATCAGGACGAGGGAAAGTTAGAAATAATTCCATCACTAAAAAAGGAAAGACATCAGTTGGAAACTATACTCACAAGCGCTACTGGAGGAAGAAGCGAGTTCAGATGGGAAGGAGAAGTGCGGGTGCAACACCTGATAGAGATGGTCAAAAAGCACTCCTGAAAAGACGCAATAATACGAAATTAGTACATAAATTATGCGGCTGAAAGATAAAACTAATGGGTTGCAAATCCATACCTTCCAACATCTTTGATGGTACAAGGGAAGGCTGAGAGGTGACCACCGCCAAGGCAGTAGTTGACGGCGCTCCCTCGAGCATTGGAGCATCAGCACTGGCCGCATCTGCGTTAAAGACAAAGATAAACTTGTCAGAAAGGATTGCAAGATAAAAAAGGGGCAGCAACTCGAAATTTACCTGATGAACCGCCAGCCGAGACGGAGGCGTCTCCCTCCTCCATCGATATAGGTCCACCTCCTGTGGCCTCATCACCAGACTCTACGACGGTCGTCGTCGTGCTCGCGAGGCCAGGAGACGGCGAGGGGACCGTAAGCGGGGAGAGCAATGATCAGACCATTGCCAGACTCTTGAGAAAGAGCAGCCGGCTCGTCCTCAGGAATCATGCCCGCCTTACCCGCTACTCCCTCGGGCTCGGCGGTCGCTATTGTCTCATCCGCCGTCACCATGAGGTCGCCGGTCTCAGGCGCCTCGTCCGCCGCTGCCCCAAGCTCAGTTATAGCGGTCGTCTCATTTTCCGCCACCTCAGGCTCGGCATCAATGACCTTCTCTGGTGCAGCTCCCTCAGCCCCCATCTCAGGCTCAGCAACCCCGGCGACGTTGCCCACCGTCAGCTCGGGTTCGGCCGGTGCCTCTTCCTCTGTCCCCTTAGGTTCGACGGTTTCCGTCTGCCCTTCAGTTGGACTTGGCCCTGCAGGACAAGATATATAAGAATCGACAGGCTTATAATTCTTACAACAAAATTTTGAAAGATACATTGCCTGAGGTGGACTTATCATTAGCCTCCCTATTTGCGCGCGCCGCCTGTCTGTGAGCTGTAGACAAGGCGACCGGGGGCTCTTCCGAGGGGGTATCAGCACGAGGGACGCTGCTTGGGCCCGCTCCCACGGCCAAAGCAGCCATGTGTGCCTTCGCCTCGCGCCTCGACCGCTTTCTCTCCTCCCGGGCCGTCACGACGGACCTCTTTGACGCTTCCTTCATCAAGGCGTCCTCATCCTCGTATAGAGTTGCCTCCAGAGCCTTCAGAGCGTCTCTCATCGGCGTCTCAAGTCGGGTTTCTCACGGTGGCCCTGATGAGGTCGAGACTTCAGTAGTCGGCCCGGGGAGAGTCCCCGCGTCGGCTTGCAAAGTAGGTCCCGCAGTCCCTGCAATAAAACAAAGGAAATGTTAGATTGACCACAACAAAAGGAGAATAAAGACTGAATGAATCGAAATGTACCGAGGCCTAGGGATGCTCAGAGTCGTTCTTCCTCTTGAAAAGTTTTGAGGGAAGCAGCGATGGCTTCTTCAGTGGTGATGCCTGTTTGAAGAAAAGAAAGGAAAAACATTAGTCAAAGACAGTAATAAAAGTACGATGCAATAAAGAAAATGTGACTAGTAATTACCCGATTGTGCAAGCTTAGCTAGCCATGCATCGCGCCTCGCCAATCGCTCTGAAGCTGCAATGGCGGCCGCCAGATCAGTGTCATCTGTCGGCATAACCAATCCTTTATTGGTCCCGTACTCGCCCAAGCCCTCGTTATAGGGAGCATGAGGTTCCTGACCGAATACAACGTCAGCTGAGAAGAGCGACTTCTTCTTCCTCTTCTGCCCGCCAGCCTTGGGTGCACCCAAGATCAACTTGCACTTTGCAGGCACCTTAGGGCGGTGGGTCCCGATATCCGCACCCACGCCGGACTCCGGCGACACCACATTGACCGTTTCCGCTGGAGCACGGGGCGCTGGTGGCGCATCTACCGTATCGGGAAGCGGCAATCCGCGCAGGGGGCTCAACACGCGCGGTGGCCTAACTCCGGCATCTTTCAGCGGAGGAATGACCGGGTCCTTGGCTTCAAGAGAGCCTTGCGATCGCCGCCGGGAGGCGCACCCTTGCGGTCAACCAGCATGCGCTTCTCCATAAGGATAACTGGACCCATTGCATGCGCGTACCAAGCCACGTACGCGTTGAGCACCTTGGGGACGCAGCTCGGCTCGCTAATGAAGAAATAGGAACCCGTGTTAAGCCGCATGAAATGGTGCATTGCATTCCTTATCCCCTCTCGGCTGGCCACGGGCTTTTCCAAGAAAGCTTCCATCGGGATCCCCTGGTGATAGCTCGATTGCTGAGCGGACCGGTGAGGGTTATACCTCATGAAGAGTGCCGTCTCATTCTGCCTAAACACCAGGTAGCCCGGCCGAATAGAGTAGAGGTGGAGGATCTCCCGAGCTTTCAATATGGAGGCCCCGTCCTTAAAATCATCGCGCAGCGGCACTACCGATTTGGCGGTCTCTGGGCCTATGGTTATGACTTTATCCAAAAAAGAAACCTTCGCTCCGACCAAGTGTGGACGAAGGAGCAGCCCCCTAGCCTCCCGTGGAGGTGCAACCACGATCGAAGCGCCGACCAACCGCATGACTCTTGGGAGTCTGCACTTCTCAAAAAACGGAGGGATCTTATGGGCGCCGAACACCCCGTGCACATGCATTTCCATCCAAGAGGTGAAGTAGTGCATCGGGAAGTTAGCAGGCTGCACCCCAGGCTCATTAGCGTCCGCTGCTACGTTAAGTCCATTATAAAGGTAAGCCAGCCCGGCGATTCCTACTGTCAACTGCAGACCAGCCATCATTCGATGCGCTGGGTAGAAAACAGATGGCCGCATGTGGCGCGGGTGCATAGGTAGCGCGAAGCTGCACAACCACAATCCCAGGAACCCTACAAAAAAGGTCTCCTCATCCATACCCGGGACGGCGATTTCTGACAAGGACATGACGGTGGCGCCAGGGAGATAAAAGTCCTTGTGATCATCCTTCGATATGGGTCGGCGGTCCAAGCCGAAGCCAAAAGGGTCATCAAGCTGGGCGAACTTCTCGCTCCGCTCCGATAGGAACTCCGGTTGAATGAAGCGGGCGAAAAAATCTGCGAAACTGACTCCCCGGATGCCCGATTCCAGATAGAGCCCTTCATAGATCTCCAGCACCTTCACCAAGCCCGGAAACTGGTGCTGAATAGCGTTCTCCGACGTCAGATCAAACACCAGCGGCTTGGTGGCAAAGACGTATTCGTCAGGAGGAAGCAGCTCCTCGTAATGCTCCCCCCTCATCGGCAGACCTGAGATTTCAGCAAATTCCTCCAAGGAGATAGAGACTTCCCGGTCCGTCATCAGGAAGGTGTGGGTGGGGATATTCCATTGCTCGATAAAAGCCTTAATCCACCACGTTGGAGGAGAGGGATACTCAAAGAGCGAAACGTAGATGGCCGAATACAAACCAATCTTCATCAGATGAGTCCTCTTCGCTGATAAGATGTACCGGGGCCACTGCAAATACCCGGTGGGTAGTCGCGGGATCAATCCAATGTTATAGGCCTGTCCTCAAGGGCGTGTTTCACCCTGACAGATTCGCCTCCCCAAATGTCTATTGCCGGCGGTGGCTGCACGGGAACAGCACCAATTGCAGGCTGGAGGAGGTCATCCAAATTCCAATTTTTGACCTCCACGGCATACTTCACCGGGGGTTCATCCGCATAGGGGATCGAAAATATGGGCTCAGACGGCGTAGCGGAACCGAAGCTTCGGCGATCCTGAATGATCTCGTTATACCACCTACCCCACAGGTGAAGGTTCTTGTGCTCAGGGTCATGAGCCTTGATGAGAGTGAGCACCTCTCGGTCTACTGGTGCCTGGAGAAATCCTCCCTCCGAGCGACCAAACGGGAATGATAAGTCAGCAGACATGTGTTTCCTGATTTAAAATCAGGAAAGCCTACAGAAGAGGCATCACGTGCTAACACGTGACCAGCAGTCACGTGTTGGCACGTGACATTTAAAAGCGGCTTAAAAGGCACATCAGTTCCCTGATCAAATCAAGGAAGAGGCTTCAGAAGAGGTCATGTGCTCATACGTGGCCAGGGGTCACGTGTTGGCACGTGACATTTAAAAGCAGCGGACTCATTCTCTGATTAAATCAAGAAAAAGGCTCCAGACGAGGGTCACGTGCTCACACGTGACCAGGGGTCACGTGGTGGCACGTGACGGCTAAGCAGCGGAAGAAGGCAGAGCGCAAAAAGAAGAAGAGGGCTCATTCCAAGGGGTCACGTGCCCACACGTGACCAGGGGTCATGTGGCCACACGTGACCGGCTTTCAAAGCCTATTTATTTAACAGAATCAAATTCTGAAGAGATCACTCAAATCTTTCCAAAGGAAAATGATTATTTGGAACCGATTGAATTAAAAATTTAAAGGTGATTAAATATCACCTATCTATGGAAAAATCTTGAATTTGGAAAGATTTCCCCTTAAAATCTAACCGAAATAACAAAGGAAAATCTCTGGATTTAAAATCCAATGGTGAATAAAATTCACCTAATAATCCAAAGGCCCAAACAAATGGTGAATACAAATCAAATCTCTCGATGAAAGATTCAACAAAAACTAATTGATTCTGCTGCTTCTCCTATAAATAGGAGCCAAGAGACACACAGAGGGGGATATATGCAGAGGGATCGATAACATAGAGAGAAAAATAGAGCCTTGATACTTTGGAGGAATTTGGATCTTCTGCAAAAGAAAATCTTAGGTAAGAAAGGGAAGGCCTCAAAAGAGAATTTAATTCTCAACAGAGTTTAACTCTGATATTAAACAGAAGAATATAGTTCTCTCTTTAGTGGAGGATCTGTAAAGTGCACATCTCCCCTTGAATTGAGAATTTAATTCTCATTGGGTTGAGATCCTGCCATGCAGATCCAAAGCATAGAGAGGGAATGAAAGCTTGAGAATTTAATTCTCACATAACTATAGGAATTTAATTCCTTTAAAATAAAATTAGGGTTTAACCCTATGTTATGGGAATTTAATCAGGGTTTAACCCTAGTTAAGAACTTAGTTCTGTTAAAATAACAGGAATTTAATTCTCTTAAGAAAGAAGAAATTAGGGTTTCAC
This sequence comes from Agapanthus africanus, assembly GCA_030015575.1. NCBI lineage: Eukaryota > Viridiplantae > Streptophyta > Magnoliopsida > Asparagales > Amaryllidaceae > Agapanthus > Agapanthus africanus. Next base: position 18,900,170 of record JASDDO010000014.1, read on the forward strand.
CCTATGACAGAACCTCATTCCTCAGAATAATTCTCTAAAAGAGAATGGGAACTTAATTCCTTAAAGCTGTTATTAGGGTTTAACCCTATGATAGAATGCAGTTCTTCACATATATGAGGAATTTAATTCCTACAGAAAATTCAGAGTTCAACTCTATCACAGAATATAAATCTTCAGAAGGAAATAGGAATTTAATTCCCCAAGAAATTATTGTTAGGGTTCAACCCTGCGAAGAATTTAATTATTAAAGGGATTAACAGATCTTCCAAAAAACATACAAAAAGGCAGGGTCACGTGCTACCACGTGACCTCCGAAAAGATCCACAGAAAAGGGCCCTTTGAGGCAGTGCCTCACGTGACCCACGTGACCCTTGGCGGAAGCTTTAACATACAAGCACCAAGATGCCCATCACGTGACAGCACGTGATGCTCCAAAGTATTCAATGCTTTTGACAGAATAAAATAAAGGGAGGGTGCCCTCACGTGTTACCACGTGACCCCTCTTGCCTTAGTGTTTAACACTAAATTGGAACCCCTGAGCCCAGTGTTAAACACTGTTTTGCCTTAGTGTTCAACACTAATTAAAGAGCTTTCTTGCAGTGTTTAACACTGAATTTCTTAGTGTTTAACACTAAATTAAATCTATGTTGACAGAGTTTAACATTAATTTTCTTAGTGTTCGACACCAAATTAAAATCTCTACCACCAGTGTTTAGCACTGATTATCTTAGTGTTTAACACTAATTTGAGATCGCTGTTGCTAGTGTCTAACACTGACTTGCCCTAGTGTTTAACACTAATTTGAACCCCCTGTTGCTAGCGTTTAACACTAATTTCAGCCCAATTGGCTAAATATCCAGAGGCAGAGCCTCTCCTCTAATGGACCAACAGAGGGCCAAAATCCTAAACATGATTGGACTTAGCCCAAGCTGGCCATAAGGCCTCAATTCAAATTCAACTGAGCCAACGGGCTCATAATATAATTAATTGGTCTTGGTTCCAAATTGGGCCAAAGATTATTTAATCTACCTCGGTTCAAGGGTACATCTCTTCACTCCTTTGATACGCGGCGTTGTAATTCCTCAACGTCTTCAAAGAGGTGACGGGTCCCGATGACCACATATTGATACGGACTGTGGAGTCCCTAAATCCACGGACTATGAGGTCCTTAACCTTGACCGTGATGTCTTAAAACTAACATCGGATTGTGGAGTCCCTAAATCCATGGACTATGAGGTCCTTAACCTTGACCGTGATGTCTTAAAACTAACATCGGACTGTGGAGTCTCTAAATCCACGGACTATGAGGTCCTTAACCTTGACCGTGATGTCTTAAAACTAACGTCGGACTGTGGAGTCCCTAAATCCACGGACTATGAGGTCCTTAACCTTGACCGGGATGTCTTAAAACTAACTACGGACTGTGGAGTCCCTAAATCCACGGACTATGAGGTCCTTAACCTTGACCGCAACGTCTTAAAACTAACATTGGACTGCAATGTCCTTAAACTACCCATGGACCGCAATGTCCTTAAACTACCTACCGACCGTAATGTCACTAAACTAAACAACAGAGCCCCCCCTTTTTATTGCTCTCTTGTTGGATCTAAACGATCCCGTTAGGTTGATCTTAGTCAAAAAACTAGACTAACGTATCCTTAAGAAATGTTTAAGTCGATCTTCGTCTCAAATGAGGCTAACGTATCCTTAAACCCAAACCCCCAAACCCAAATCTAAGATAATATGGATTTGGACTAGTCCAGCCCTACGGGCGACGACATAACTCAGTCTCCGTATACAATCCACGGGCAACTAAACATAAAATAAACACACACGACACGAAGTGACCATCTGGAGAAGGAGAAAGTGGTTACCGCGATGCGGTAGCGTAATTAACTGCAGGGGCTTGCGCCTGCAGGGAAGAGCGTCCCCACAATAAAAAACCCCTCAAGTGAGGGGGAATCTGACGAAGTCTGCTACATCGTACGCATCTGTTTAAACCTTCGATATACGGTGCCATAAATCAACTTGGCATCTTCGGAGAGGTAGACGGATAGCACCAATTAGCATCTGCCCCGAGCCTCAGGCGAGACGACCACGCGTCTCGGCCGCCGTTCGGAGAGGAACAGATTCTGGCACGCCCGGTGGGACCTTTTCCTCTTTCCACTCCACACTTCGTGCGTCGTGATTCGCGAACCAATCGCGGTTCGTTAAGGGTTGCCCTTGGGTTGCGAGGTACTAAGATTTGGCGTTTTTCTTGGTGCAGAAAACAAAGGATCAATGGCGTTCAACTGCTTGAACTGCAAATACAACCGACGCTCCGCCTCACCTGGAGGTGTAGCATATGGACCGCAGGCTGCTTCCCTATTCACTATGCCAGTGGAGCAAGTAACTCAAGCCACCGCTGGACTATTCTTCGGGACTATACTCCCACCCATAAGCTTCAACGCCCCTGCACCATCACAAGAAGCTCCCAAGAAGTCGGTATTCGATCGGCTTGCTACTACTGCGGCCCCTCTCAATGGGTCGCCCAGCTTCACTGCCTCGGTTTTTAACAGACTAGGCCAGAGATCCAACGGGCCCATGAAGAAGCCTGCAATACCAGAAAAGGTTGTTCCGAAGAGGATAGCCATCCCTGCTCCTGAAGTCGTCAAAGCGGCTTCTCCTGCCAAAGGGACGGTCTTCACAAGACTGACTATTCCGGCTACCGTTCCTGCTCGAAGGTCTGTCTTTGACAGATTAAATACCTCTACTCAAAAGACGTCAGTCTTCAAGAGACTGGCACTAGCAGCGCTTCATCTGGACAGGGGGCAAGACAAAGCCATCCCCGTCGCTGAACAAACGCCGTCCGCTCGACATGCTCGCCGTCGTCACTGGCGCCGAGTGAGGAAGGCTGGGGGCAACTCTCCCTCTGGGATAACTCCGCCAGCTCTAATGGTGGGGATCGATGCTGCTGTTCCAACCGGGAACAGCTTTGAATTGCTGAACACGGTGCTCAGAAACTCTCCTACTGCAGTGCTGAAGAGAACTCCTTCACCTATGGAGAATGCTCTAGAGAAGAAGCCGGAGCAACCCCCTCAGCGGTTGTCCTAAAAAATCTACAAAGTCTGGCGACAGGTCCAAGAGTCGGTGATTGATGAAAACTATCTCCGCCGACAGAAAAAGATGAAGGTTCGGCAGGAGAAGAATTACTCCGTCAAGCCACAAAAAGCAACAGCTACTTGGGTGCCCATTACAACGGCCCCCTCAACTCCAATCACTCAAAAGAAAAGGAGGCCGCAAAAAGCCCCTGTGAACATGGCGAACCGTAAAAGCGCTGAACACAAACGCCCCAAGTCTGGGGGCATGGTGGTACACACTGTTTATATGGCTTCCGGAAAGGAGGAAAGCCGTGCTTCGACGGGTCACCGGCCGCTCACCCGATCCGTGACAAAAGCCCGGGAGCAGCAACAGAAGCTTCAGGAAATGATGACTGCAATGGCTGCACTTACCGGGCCAAAAGAAAGCTCGGAGGCGCCATCAGAACAGCGTCACGAACAAGAGACTGATGTTGATTTCTTACGCAGAGTCCTCGAAAAGAAGGACAAAGAAGCCGCAGAACAAGCAGCTAACATAAAACAAATGGCGCTCCTTTTCCATGATATGGTAGGGATGATGTTACAGCCGGACCCTCCAGCTGATGACCCTCCAATCATTGTTGAAGACGATAGAAGGGAGACGTCTAATCCTCCTCCGGCTCTTTCAGCAGCCAAGGAAGAAACCCTTTCCAAGGCCGCACTGGATGACTATATAGCTCAGCAAATACGGGCTCATCAGGCGAGTGAAGCGGCTGGGCAAATTGTTAGAACCGGACGACCCTACCCAAGCTGGTATGACCAAATCAGTTACCTGCCGGGATATACGATCCCTAAGTTCCACTTATATAAAGGGACAGGGAATCCACACCAGCATGTCGCTCAATTCAGGGCCTTATGCGGCAACACTGGAGGCAACGACAAACTGCTGCTTCGCCAATTCGTCGGTAGCTTAGCAGAAACAGCCTTTGAATGGTATTCGGAGATACCTAACGACTTTGTTAAAACATTTGCGGAGATGGAGCTACTGTTTACACAAAGATTCGCGAGTGCTAGTGAACGCACCCTGATAACAGCACTGATCAACGCCAGGAGAAACGTGGGTTCAATACGCAACACGATGGCGGAATCTGTGGTTGAAATGCGAGCAGTGCATCGAAGAAGCGCCGGTAGTGGGCATGTTTGTGGGAACTCTAGATCCGCAAGCAACCATCTCCCAATTCATGATGTTCTTCAAGCCAACTACTTTCCAGGACTTGATTGACAAGTTGGCCCAAATGGACCAGATGGGACATAAACCGTCTCCTCCAAAGCCAGACTCTCGAAATGAGAAAGGAAAAGGGAAAGCGATCGTCGTCGCCAATACTCAACAACGGCTGAGCAATTCAAAGCCAGTTGTTCGCCAAAGCAACGTGCGTCCACGCCCATCCCTCGAGGAGAGACTGGGACGTCCTTACTTGTTTCCTCAGGATAAAATGAGGAGACTGTTCGAGCTGGCCGTGCGCAACAGACTCATCAATCTGCCGAGTCCAAAATGTCCGTTGCAGCCAGGCGATGTCAACGATCCCAATTATTGCCCTTACCACCAAGCGGTAAGCCATCCAATCGAAGATTGCTTCGTCTTTAAGGGATGGATTGAGGATCAATACCTTCAAGGAGAGTTTGCGCTGTCCGAGAAGTGGAAGGTAAACCCACCGCAGCTACACACTCCGAAAAAGACGGACACACAGGGGGCAACTTGTTCTGTTGTTAAAAAAGCTCCGTGGGAGGTCGTGCTGTCAGACAAAACCAAAATGATGTCGAATGATCTCCAGACATGCTCGGCGATCGGATGGAAGAACTCGCTAGAACCCCAGATCGTCGAAGGAATCCTGAAACCGTGCCCAACTACAAAATCCGGTGGTAATGGGCAAAACACCCAGACACAGCCGTCAAAGTCTTCGAAGAAGAAGGAGAAGACCCAAAAGCCCGCGAAGTTAGATGAAAAGCGCACGAATCTGCAAAAACATGTTGATGCACTGGAAGAATATAATCAGAAGGCGCGGACTGCAGTCACACTCCAAGAATTTCTCACTCACGTCCTTGCGGACAAAGATGATGACAATGGAGAAGACTCGTCGGATGAGTCTGAGGATTATGTGGCAAGTTGTCATGTGATCTCTCACTCGTTAATAAACGGTGAAGAAGCTTTGGATGCAGAAAAACCAGGGACAAATCCCTAGCCTGAACTTCTAGGACCATCAGACGAAATGATTGATGCATTCCTGAATGAAATTCGTCTAAAAAGTAAAGCCGATCGGGAGCGTGAGATGGCTATATTTGAAAAGGCCAAACGCCGGCGACTAAATAAAAAGGACGAAACACTCCCACCAGATCAAAGTACATCCGCCGCAAATGAAAGCAGGATCAAGATAAGGAAACGATTCGCCAAATCCATATTGATGGGGATGAGACTGCCCTCTTTCAGAGAAAATTCTTGCGGTGGTATACATCTTGATGAAGCGGACGTACATCCTAACTTCTGCTTATATCATCAGAAGATCGCACATCCTACTGAAGACTGCAACTCCTTTAAGTGTTGGTGGCAAGAATATGTCGCTCACAGGAAACACTTCAATAGGACAAAGCTTGAAGCTCGCAGACAGCGGAAGAATGAGACTGATGAGCATAAAAGAATTGCTGGCGATTGTCATAGGGTTGATCCCGAAGGATCGTGAGTTCTCACCTTCGAGAGCGACTCTGACAAAAAAGTAGCCCTCGGCCCTCTCTTCAAGGAATCCATCTCTAAAACGAAAGAATTGAGGAGTTGCGAGAGCATTCAGCCTTGCAATTGCACGATACCTGGAAAAAATCTCGGACCTGCAAGCAACGGTTCGAACAAAAAGGATAAAGGAAAGGAAAAAACGGCCTTCGTCGCCAACGCTCAACAACAATCGAGTGGCCCTAGACCGGTTGTTCGCCAAAGCAACAAGCGGCAACCCCTCTATGAAAAGTTGAAACGTCCTTACTCGTTTCCCCGGGACGAAACAAAGAGGCTGTTCGAACTAGCAGTGCGCGACAGGCTTATCACTCTACAGGAGCCGAAATGCCAGCTACAACTGAATGAGGTCAACAATCCTAATTACTGCCCTTACCACCAAGTATTGGGCCATCCGATCGAAAATTGCTAAATCTTCAAAAACTGGGTTGAAGACCAATACCAACAGGGCAAGTTCGCGCTGTCCGAAAACTGGAAGGTAAGCCCGCCACAACCACATGCTCCGAGAAAGGTGGATATGCCAGGGGCATCATGCTCATTCATAGGGAAAGCCCTATAGACCGAAAAGTCAGTAAACTAGATATTCGCCTCAAATATGGCGACGGTGGACCGCAATGTCCTAAAACTTGCAAATGACCGAAACGTCGTTAAACTACTCCCAACCCGCGGCATCTTCAAGCTGATGTGGTAAAAAAAAAGGTACGTCCACAAGCGAGATGGGCATGGATGAAAACCCGAAAGGGCTCCGTGAGTAAAAACAGTAGGGCTACCGGCGAGTATTGTGAAACCCCGAAAGGGCGCAGACTCGTTAAAATAAAAACAAAAAACAAAACAAAACAAAACAAAAAAAACGGTATGTCCATAAGCAAAATGGGCACGGATGAAAACCCGAAAGGGCTCCGTGAGTAAAAACAGCAGGGCTGCCGGCGAGTGTTGTGAAAACCCGAAAGGGCGCAACCTCGTTAAAGGACACTTGCAAGGTCCTCTCGACCTTGTGAGGAGAAACCACCCGCGTGGGATCCTTACGACTCACAAAGGAAGCAACATACTTAGGGATCCCCACGATTCCTAAGGAGAAATTACACTTGCGAGATCCTCATGACTCGTAAGGAGAACTCTCTTATGGGACCCTCATGGCTCATAAGATTTGAAAGTCTTAAGTTACAAAGACCTGAACCTGTTCTTAAGCCACCCCCACAACCTCCGATATTTCCCTACAAGCGGCTCAATATTGGCCCTTGTATACAATCCACGGGCGCGAATAAACATTTCCCTAACCAAGTCCCACCCGTGACTGGAGATATGTTCGCATGGTGAACAACCCTTGTAAGTCCTCTCGACTTATAAGGAGAAAACCCTTTTGTAAGATCCTTATGACTTACAGGGGAACATACACTTAGGAATCCTGGAGCAAAGGAAACCCCAAGAAGCCTCTATGGGGAAGAACTCAGTTCATCACAGGAATTGAATTCCTTTTGGAAAGGGGAATTAAATCCCCAGAAACTTTTTTCTGTGAACGGAGTTAAACTCCATGGATTCGAACTGTCATCATCATCTCCTTAGAGGATCAGATGAACCCAAAAAGAGATTTACTGCTGAAGGTTAATTGGTTTCATGGGTTCATGTTTAAAGGGTAAAAACCCTTGTTTTGGATTTAAAATCCAGAGGAATGTGAAAGTTCAGCGTTTGTTCAAGGACATTACCTGAGGGAAAGAATTCTTTTCGAACAGAGTTAAACTCTGAAAATTGTTTCAAGGCAGAGAACTAAGCTCTGGAAGAAGAGAATTAAATTCTCAGAAAAAGTTTGCAAGGAGGAAGATAAGCAAAGTGGAGGCTCTTCTGAAATGACCCCAATATTTATAGGAGGTGATGGAAACGCTTCATCTCCCCAAATCCCTAGAGGAATCCAACGGTCGCAAAAGGTGACAGCGTTGCACTCACGTGCAGACACGTGAGAACAACGCTGTGGGGGCATTTGTTTCCTGATTTAAAATCAGGAAAGCCTACATAAGAGGCATCACGTGCTAACACGTGACCAGCAGTCACGTGTTGGCACGTGACATTTAAAAGCGGCTTCAAAGGCACATCAGTTCCCTGATCAAATCAAGGAAGAGGCTTCAGAAGAGGTCACGTGCTCACACGTGGCCAGGGGTCACGTGTTGGCACGTGACATTTAAAAGCAGCGGACTCATTCTCTGATTAAATCAAGAAAAAGGCTCCAGACGAGGGTCACGTGCTCATACGTGACCAGGGGTCACGTGGTGGCACGTGACGGCTAAGCAGCGGAAGAAGGCAGAGCGCAAAAAGAAGAAGATGGCTCATTCCAAGGGGTCACGTGCCCACACGTGACCAGGGGTCACGTGGCCACACGTGACCGGCTTTCAAAGCCTATTTATTTAACAGAATCAAATTCTGAAGAGATCACTCAAATCTTTCCAAAGAAAAATGATTATTTGGAACCGATTGAATTAAAAATTTAAAGGTGATTAAATATCACCTATCTATGGAAAAATCTTGAATTTGGAAAGATTTCCCCTTAAAATCTAACCGAAATAACAAAGGAAAATCTCTGGATTTAAAATCCAATGGTGAATAAAATTCACCTAATAATCCAAAGGCCCAAACGAATGGTTAATACAAATCAAATCTCTCGATGAAAGATTCAACAAAAACTAATTGATTCTGCTGCTTCTCCTATAAATAGGAGCCAAGAGACACACAGAGGGGGATATATGCAGAGGGATCGATAACATAGAGAGAAAAATAGAGCCTTGATACTTTGGAGGAATTTGGATCTTCTGCAAAAGAAAATCTTAGGTAAGAAAGGGAAGGCCTTAAAAGAGAATTTAATTCTCAACAGAGTTTAACTCTGATATTAAACAGAAGAACATAGTTCTTTCTTTAGTGGAGGATCTGTAAAGTGCACATCTCCCCTTGAATTGAGAATTTAATTCTCATTGGGTTGAGATCTTGCCATGCAGATCCAAAGCATAGAGAGGGAATGAAAGCTTGAGAATTTAATTCTCACAGAACTATAGGAATTTAATTCCTTTAAAATAAAATTAGGGTTTAATCCTATGTTATGTGAATTTAATCAGGGTTTAACCCTAATTAAGAACTTAGTTCTGTTAAAATAACAGGAATTTAATTCCCTTAAGAAAGAAGAAATTAGGGTTTCACCCTATGACAGAACCTCATTCCTCAGAATAATTCTCTAAAAGAGAATGGGAACTTAATTCCTTAAAGCTGTTATTAGGGTTTAACCCTATGATAGAATGCAGTTCTTCACATATATGAGGAATTTAATTCCTACAGAAAATTCAGAGTTCAACTCTATCACAGAATATAAATCTTCAGAAGGAAATAGGAATTTAATTCCCCAAGAAATTATTGTTAGGGTTCAACCCTGCGAAGAATTTAATTCTTAAAGGGATTAACAGATCGTCCAAAAACATACAAAGAGGCAGGGTCACGTGCTACCACGTGACCCCCGAAAAGATCCACAGAAAAGGGCCCTTTGAGGCAGTGCCTCACGTGACCCTTGGCGGAAGCTTTAACATACAAGCACCAAGATGCCCATCACGTGACAGCACGTGATGCTCCAAAGTATTCAATGCTTTTGACAGAATAAAATAAAGGGAGGGTGCCCTCACGTGTTACCACGTGACCCCTCTTGCCTTAGTGTTTTAACACTAAATTGGAACCCCTGAGCCCAGTGTTAAACACTGTTTTGCCTTAGTGTTCAACACTAATTAAAGAGCTTTCTTACAGTGTTTAACACTGAATTTCTTAGTGTTTAACACTAAATTAAATCTCATTTGACAGAGTTTAATATTAATTTTCTTAGTGTTCGACACCAAATTAAAATCTCTGCCACCAGTGTTTAGCACTAATTATCTTAGTGTTTAACACTAATTTGAGATCCCTGTTGCTAGTGTCTAACACTGACTTGCCCTAGTGTTTAACACTAATTTGAACCCCCTGTTGCTAGCGTTTAACACTAATTTCAGCCTAATTGGCTAAATATCCAGAGGCAAAGCCTCTCCTCTAATGGACCAACAGAGGGCCAATATCCTAAACATGATTGGACTTAGCCCAAGCTGGCCATAAGGCCTCAATTCAAATTCAACTGAGCCAACGGGCTCATAATATAATTAATTGGTCTTGGTTCCAAATTGGGCCAAAGATTATTTAATCTACCTCGGTTCAAGGGTACATCTCTTCACTCCTTTGATACGCGGCGTTGTAATTCCTCAACGTCTTCAAAGAGGTGACGGGTCCCGATGACCACATATTGATACGGACTGTGGAGTCCCTAAATCCACGGACTATGAGGTCCTTAACCTTGACCGTGATGTCTTAAAACTAACATCGGATTGTGGAGTCCCTAAATCCACGGACTATGAGGTCCTTAACCTTGACCGTGATGTCTTAAAACTAACATCGGACTGTGGAGTCCCTAAATCCATGGACTATGAGGTCCTTAACCTTGACCGTGATGTCTTAAAACTAACGTCGGACTGTGGAGTCCCTAAATCCACGGACTATGAGGTCCTTAACCTTGACCGGGATGTCTTAAAACTAACTACGGACTGTGGAGTCCCTAAATCCACGGACTATGAGGTCCTTAACCTTGACCGCAACGTCTTAAAACTAACATTGGACCGCAATGTCCTTAAACTACCCATGGACCGCAATGTCCTTAAACTACCTACCGACCGTAATGTCACTAAACTAAACAACAGAGCCCCCCTTTTTATTGCTCTCTTGTTGGATCTAAACGATCCCGTTAGGTTGATCTTAGTCTAAAAACTAGACTAACGTATCTTTAACAAACGTTTAAGTCGATCTTAGTCTCAAATGAGGCTAACGTATCCTTAAACCCAAACCCCCAAACCCAAATCTAAGATAATACGGATTTGGACTAGTCCATGCCCTACGGGCGACGACATAACTCAGTCTCCGTATACAATCTACGGGCAACTAAACATAAAATAAACACACACGACATGAAGTGACCATCTGGAGAAGGAGAAAGTGGTTACCGCGATGCGGTAGCGTAATTAACTGCAGGGGCTTGCGCCTGCAGGGAAGAGCGTCCCCACAATCAAAAACCCCTCAAGCGAGGGGGAATCTGACGAAGTCTGCTATATCGGACGCATCCGTTTAAACCTTCGATATACGGTGTCATAAATCAACTTGGCATCTTCGGAGAGGTAGACGGATAACACCAATTAGCAACTGCCCCGAGCCTCAGGCGAGACGACCACGCGTCTCGGCCGCCGTTCGGAGGGGAACAGCATGTTTCCTGTAGAGGGACAAAAGTTAGCCGTCAGTGTTGTAATTCCAACGCTTGACATGTTAAAATTTATAGTACATTGCAATGCAATGGGTAGGGGACCAAATGGGGACCTACAAAATTTGGATGACAGTGTTTTATTTAATAAGACAGCCCCATCATTGGATGGGACTGTCAATTAATGAAGAGATCCCCAGGAGAATATTCTCATTAATGGAAAATCCCTAGAGACAAGGAGAAAATCTCCTCTTTCAGAGCAAAGCTCTGTCACAGAGTGACATTTGTCAAACTCTGGTCTCAAGGGAATAACATTTCCTTAAAAGGAGCCTAGCTCTGTAATAATGATGGAAAGATCCATCAAAAGAAAATTTTAACTCCTAAAGATTAAAAATTTAGAGTCTTAAAAAATCCATGAAAACTTATAAAAAGTTCTTCATGTTCAGATCAAAAAAGATCTACATTTGATCCATGAGTAAAGCTCTGTTCATGGGTTAAAACCCATGAACAAGATCTCTGTAGATCTATGGACTTTTGAGAGCAAGGCTCTGTTGATGAAACCCCAAAGGGGTTTTCTTTAGATCAAAGATCTATAAGAGCAAGGCTCTGTTAATTAAATTTAATTAAATTTAATTTAATTTAATTTTACCTAAGATGATTCTAAGTTATGAACTCTAGAGTTCTTGAAAAGAAACGAGAGCAAGGCTCTGAAGTTCTTAAAAACAAGAGCAAGGCTCTGAAAATCAAAGTTCTTAAAAAATGGTAAATCATTTACTAAGGACCAAGGGTCCTATTTATAGGCGCCTGCGCCCTTTCAACTCACCGGTTGATCCAATGGCTAGGATCTTGCCACCGCTGCACTCACGTGCGCGCCACGTGAGCGCAACGGTGGGGGGGGCATTTGATTCCCCCAATCAGAGCAAAGCTCTGTTTGAATTTCAAAAATTCAAAAATTGAAGCAACGCTTCAAATTTCTTGCGCTGCGCGCAACGCGCCACGTGTCAAAAGCTGATACGTCAGCGCAGCGCCTAATCAGAGCAAGGCTCTATTTAAAACAAAATTAAAAGCAGCAACGCTTCAGATGATCTGCGCTCTGCGCTGCGCGACACGTGGCAGCGCAGTTGCGCTGCGCTCTGCGCTGCGTAACACGTGTCAAGCGCTGATGCATCTGCGCCAAACAGAATTAAAATTCCAGTAAGATCTTTCTGTTCTTGTTAAAACAAGAAGATTGTCTTCTGTAAAACAGAAGCCCTTGGATCAAAGATCCAACGGTGGGGAAAATTCCCCAAATCACTCAGAGAAAGATCTCTTTAACAAATTTAAAAAATTAATGGGCACTATATAAAGGCCCCTAGACCCCAATTTCAAAAAAACAACACAACACAAAGAGAAAAAACAGAGACAGAAACAGAGAGAACTCCTCTAAAGAAAATCTTGAAAAGAAATTCAGAAAAAAAGAAGGTAAAACCTTTTAAAAAGAAGAACTTCTTCTGAATAGATCATTGATCTAAGAACAAGATCAAGAATCTTCAATGAAAAATAAATAATAACAAAGGCATTGCCTTTTTTATGAACCATTGGTTCTGGAATCTTAAAGATTCTTTTCTTGAATCCAAAATTGGATCAAGATAATTAAAACAGTGCCTTGCACTTGAAAATCTGCACTGTTGCGCTCCTGGGTTAGCGCAAGCCACCAGAGAGTGCCACGTGTCAGCACCAGAACCACTTGCGCTATGCGCTTTTAAGATAGAGCATTGCTCTCTGAAGTTGGCGCAACTCACCAGAGCGCGCCACGTGTCAGCAGCGCACTAGCGCAGCGCACTGCGCTGTCGCGCTTGCGCTCACCAGAGTGTAACACGTGTCACTACAACAAGCGCTTGCGCTTAGTAATTGGCGCAAAGCGCCTGACAAATCACTGTCAAGTAATTAATGCACTGCATTATTTACAGAAGGGCCAAGCCCAATTAAAAAGGGCCTAACAGGCCAAATTAAATGCAATGCTTTATTTTAAAGAAGGGCAGAGCCCAAACAGATGCTCTGCATCATTTATAAAGGGACAAAGCTCAAATCAGAAAGGCCTAGTAGGCCAGAATGAAATGCAGTGCAGGCCTAATAGGCCAAAGATAAAAAAAACTTTGAATATTCTCAACTGGACTTAGCCCAATCATGGCCGTAAGTCCTCAAATTAAATTGACCGAGCACGGCTGCTCTCTTAAATCAATTTACATCTGGTTCGAGGGTACATCTCCGAACTCCTCTGACACCTATCGTTGTAATCCTTCAACGACGTCAGAGAGGTGACGGGTCCCGACAACCACACACCGACACGGACTGTGGGGTCCTTAAACTCATGGACTTATGCGTCCTTAAACCAAGATACGGACTGTGGGGTCCTTAAACCCACGGACTTATGCGTCCTTAAACTAATGGACTAATGCGTCCTTAAACACAACCATACGGACTGTGGGGTCCTTAAACCCACAGACTTATGCGTCCTTAAACTAATGGACTAATGCGTCCTTAAACTAACATCCGTCCCTAAAACGGGAAGGATGGACCACCATGTCCCTAAACTGGCAATGGACCACCATGTCCCTAAACTGGAACAATAGAGCCCAAATGCTCTTTTATCGGATCTAAACGATCCGTTAAGTTGATCTTAGTCTCAAATTAGACTAACGTATTCTTAACAAACGTTTAAGTTGATCTTAGCCTCAAATATGGCTAACGTGTCCTTAAACCAAAACCCCAAACCCAAATCTAAGAAAATACGGATTTGGACTAATCGACGTCCTACGGGTGACGACATAAATTAGTCTCCGTATACAATCCACGGGCAACCACAAACAAAACAAACACCCACGACATGAAGTGAAATTCTGGAGAAGGAGAAAGTTGTTACCGCGATACGGTAACGTAATTAACTGCAGGGGCTTGCGCCTGCAGGGAAGAGCGTCCCCACAATCAAAAAACCCCTCAAGCGAGGGGAATCTGACGAAGTCTGCTACATCGGCCGCATCCGTCTAAACCTCCGATACACGGTGCCATAAATCAACTTGGCATCTTCGGAGAGGTGGACGGATAAAACCAAATAGCATCTGCCCCGAATCTCAGGCAAGACGTCTTCACGTCGCGCCGTCTTTCGGAGGGGAACAACATACTATATCTCGAGCAAGATTGTCATATCGGTATAGGTCCTGTCTCAATCATTGCAATCACGTACCTGCGATCCAATAATTGACTTTGAGGGCACTATATCCAACAATTTCATCCATGAGTGGAAGGAGAAGTTCGTTTTCGTCGGTCCTTCGGAGGGTGAGGATTGTCCTGTACCCACCCAATGGCACAGGACCGAGGGTGAGGCAATCGAACGCCCCCAAGGCGAAGGTAGTGTCCCAGTGGGAACCGATTCAGCGGGCTGTTGTCCTGCTCTCCGAGCAGGTACTGACTGTGCTGGGCTCAGTTCTGCACGTTTTTTGGGTAAGTTAGGGCTCCCGACGATCCGTTTAGACTTTACCAAAATTCTTTTGTCGTTCCTGTGTTGCTGACCCTTTCCTTATGTTTTTTTTCCTTTTTGCAGATCCCATGGACCGATAAAAAATTATGGCCGTTATGGCTGCCAAGGCCCAAAGAAGAAAGACCAGTGGTGCCAGCTCGTCCTGACCGGGTTCGAGCACTGCTCCTAGGCAAACTCCCCCGGCCAAGACTCCCGTAACGCCCTCGTCCCGGATGAACACCACGGGGGGACAGAAACAAGCGTAGGACCTGGCGTCTCGGGTCAGGGCGGAGGTGACTCCCCCCGCCGAATCCCCCTTAAAAGACAAAAGCAGGTGCTTTCTCAGCCACCCCCTTCCGGGATTCAAGTGCAGGAGGGCGACTTCTGCATCGAGGTGCCCTCGGGGCTATCCGTGGTCGACAGCATGCTGGCGGGCATGGAGAAAGCGGCTGGGGCCAAGATCCCCCGGGGCACCTAAAGGCCCAAGTGGCCGTCATAGCTCAGGAATTGGTTCAGGTCGGTAGCTTTCTTTATTAATTTCTTAAGCTTTACTTCCTCAGTTTCAGTTCTTTAACACGTTTGTTATTTTCCTCAGGTTCTTCAGCACTGCGCTCTCCTTGTCATCATGGAGTCCGAGGAGATCGCCCCGCCAATGAAGAAGGCGGGCGAATCCTCCTCGCGAGAGGAAGAGCTTCTTCTTCAATTGCAGCAAACCGAAGAGAAGGCGGTCCTTCTTGACTCGAGATTTGTCGTCAAGGGCCTGACGGTCTCCAAGTAGAAAGATTCCCATCGGCTCTTAACCGAATCTAACCGGGCTATCCAAGCCCAGATAGAGGAGACGAACGGCCTTTTCAACGCCATGAAAAGGTCGAGGGACGCCATCAAGAAGGATGTCCGAACGGCTTGTGATGCGGCGAAACTTGCTGAGAGCAGTGCGGAGAGGGCCGTGGAGGAGTACAAGGCGTCCGATCAGTTTTACCTCGATCTTTCCGACTCTGTAGCCGTCGGGTGGCACAATGCTCTCGACGCCGTCAAAGAGGCTATGCCCGAGTTCGTCGACCGCGAGTTCCGAGCAAGGTTTCCCCTCGCCGAGGAAGCGCTACAGGACGGCGCCGAGCTGGTCGCAGAAGCCGTGGTGGCCGGCGGAAGCACCGAGCCCGAGGTCGCCATTATGGTCCCCGATAGCGGCGCAGAGCCAGAAGAGATGGCGGCCGAATGGGCAGCCTGAGTACCCTTTCTTCTTTTTCTCTTTTTAGAATTTTTGTAAGCCTCCGAGCATATTTGTAAAGATGAGGAGCCCACAATACTTTGTGTATAATTTTGATTTTTGTAAGCCTCCGGGCATTTTTATTAGGCCGAGGAGCCCACAATACCTTGTATATAATTTTGATCGTAAATAAATTACATACATTTGCTCAAGTCAAAAGTTTTTCCTCTCTCTCTCTCTCTTTTAGCTCGTAAAACATCTCTTCTTTATCTTGTGAGTACAAGTTTTTTTTAACCTGCAAGTGATTTTAGCTCGCAAGTGCAAAGGTTATCCAGTGGGCGTGACGCAATCTTCCTGTAGGCCGGAGCCCTCCCTTTCTCCGGAGTCGAGGATTCGATCGTGCATCGAGCATGAATCGAGCGATAGCCAAGTGTAAGAAGATCGGTATCCTCCCTTTTTCCCGGAATTGAGTATGGATCATGCGTTAGCCAAACCTGGATAGGCCGGTATCCTCTCTTTTCCCGGAATCGCCCCTAAAGTAATCTCCCACAAGCTCGGGGTCGACCCGATATCTCGTTTTGACGAGATACGTGGAGCCGTTGCGGGGATGCTTGGGCTCCGCGCTCTCGGTTGATCGGGGAAGTCGAGGAAGCTCGGCCTGTCAGATGGTTCGGAGACGAGCCGGGAGGCTAAGGAAGCTCAGACCTTGCAACAGCTCGGAGACGAGCAAGGAGGCTGTGGAAGTTCGGTTGTAGGATTGCTCGAAGGTGAACTGATGACTCATTGTTAGGCGAATATGGAAGGTATTCCAGAGAGGTCTCCGAAAGGCCAGATGCAACCTCGGAGGCGAGGTGCCGAGAAACGTCTCCAATGCATCGGGTTCATTCCAGCTCCGTAACCCCGGAAAACGTCATCCGCTACGTCTCGTGATCTGGAGAATCCCCACTTATGAGCATCATCAATCTCTCACATGACCCTATATAATTGAAGTGTTCATAGATCTCATTCCACTGCTAAATTAAACCATATAATATTTATATGGTAACTAACTTAGACTTAAGCCTATAACTCTTTCTGATCTCCAAAATCTCCTTAGTGTCAGGACATTTACTTAACAAGAAAAATTAATATATCACATGTGGTTATAATCATTAAGATTACACATTAATCTCACTAACACAGACAATCACTAATCATTAAAAGCACGACAGGTTAAGAATGCTGATTATTTAAAAGGTATCTGAGTATTGGTAATTAATGCTCCAGAATTTTTATTCAATCAAGCCTGAATAAATAAGGATTTAGTTGAATGTTAACTGGCAGTTTTGTCTACCAGCTTCAATGCTGATTATTTGAAGTGTGTGATATCTTTATCTAATGCTAACTATCAAGAAATGTTCCAAATTGATTTGCAGTGATATGTCTAGATTTTATGAAAATGTAAGAAAGAAGAAGAAACATAGACTGCAACTAATAATGATCTAAACTTTAATGACATAGCTATCGGTAGCATTTGTATGCGAGAAATAGTCCCACATCGGATGGAGAGACGAATGCCCAAGCCTTTATATTAATTCCCAATATTTAAATAATATTTTAAACAAAGTGGGTTATGAGCCAAGTGGGCCTGATTTCTAGCAGTTTATAATATTTATTTATTATTATCTTTGATATGGCACTTGGGCCATCCTGAGTTAACTTAATAACAGAGTTTGCCTTTTTGAATTTCAAATTCAAAGGCTGTCTAAAAAACTGTTCACTGCAGTTTTATTGTCTGAACAGTCACAACCGTCCAAACAGTTGTGTCTATTTAACTCTAGTCATAACCATCCAAACAATTATGTCTATTCAACTCTATAAATTAAGTCTTGCTCTTCACAATTTTTTCATATTCTTCTCATTATCTTCTAAGAAAGTTTCAAGGGCTTTGTTGTATCTTGGGGTGATTTCCTTCTACTGTACTCTCATAGTGGAGGCAATATCACCTTTCGGAAAGTGTATCATACACGCCTCAAAGTTTTTAATTATGTCTTAACCAAACTAAAACTCAACAATCGAAAAGTGGTATACCATGGAGACAGAATTAAATTCAAGTATCAAGATTCATTTCCAGAACCAAGATGTTATCAAACCGGATCGATTCGATGGGAGCAATTACACTAGATGGAAAGACAAGATGGTGTTCTTGTTGACCGCCTTGAAAATATTTTACGTGCTCGATCCGAACTAACCGCCAATTCCAGATTCAGCCACAACTTCGAATGATGCTGAGAGTGCCAGAACAGAGAAAAATAAGTGGGAAGAAGATAAATTAGTTTGTCGCGGGTACATTCTTAATTCTCTCACCGATCGTCTGTATGATCTTTACAGAAATATGAAGACACCAAAAGAAATCTGGAGCGCCCTTGAAACAAAGTACAAAAATGAGAAGAGAGGTACGGATAAATTTCTAGCGCTTAAATATTTTGAATTTAAGATGACTGATGACATGCCAATTATGGATCAAGTGCATGAATTACAAATTCTCGTCTCTAAACTGAGCGAACTTGAAATTAAAGTCCCTGATTCGTTTCAAGTTGGAGTGATTCTATCTAAACTTCCTCCTACTTGGAATGAATACAGAAAGAAAATTCTGTACTCTCTTGAAAATTTTACCATAGAGCAATTTCAGACTCATCTGCAGATTGAGGCAGAGAACCATGCACGTGACATGATTTTTCTTAGATCTAAATCTAACTTTAAAGTGAATCATGTCAGTGAAAATGGTCATAGAAAATTTCAGAACAATTTTAAAGTCCAGAAGAAGGGAAATGATTTTAAGAAATCTAATTTTGCAAAGAAGAAATGGCCTTGTTATAACTGTGGAAAGAAAAACCACTATATTAAAGATTGCAAATTCAGAAATACCGGAAAAAAAACTTGGTTTCGGATCAGAAAATAGCAACAAGACAAATCTAATAGAAAATGAAGTCAAAGAACTTGTTGCTATGGTTTCTGACATGAAGATAGGCATGATTACAGAATTGCATATGGCTGCGGTAACTAGAACTGCAGATTGGTGGCTGGATTCTGGCGCAACCATCCATGTATGCAATAACGAAGCAATATTTAAAACCTACACAGATCAGAAAGAACCTGAAGAAGTGTTGATAGGAAATCACGTTTCGGCTAAGTGCTCGGTAAAAGAAGTGTTGAATTGAAGTTTACATCTGGATAGAAACTTACTCTGCTTAATATATTTCGTGTTTCTGATTTGAGAAAAAAATCTTGTATCTGCAAATCTGTTATGCAAGAAGGGATTTAAAATTGTTCTAGAGTCTGACAAAGTTGTAATATCGAAGAATGATATATTTATAGGAAAGGGATATTCCTGTGATGACATGTTCAAACTCAGTATTAATAAAATAAATTGTGTGTTTGCTTATGTTGTTGAGTATTCTTTTTCTTTGTGGCATGCTAGATTATATCATTTAAATTTTCGCTCTTTAAAGTATATGTCTAAATATGGTTACATTGCATGTCAGAATGATCATAATGATAAATGCGAGGTTTGCATAGAAGCAAAAATGACTAGAAAACATTTCCCTAAAATCGAAAGAGATACTAATTTATTAGAACTTGTTCATTCTAATATTTGTGAATTAAATGGTTAATTAACTAGAGTAGGAAAAAGATATTTTATAATTTTTACTGATGATCATTCTCGTTTTACATATGTATATTTATTAAGAACAAAAGATGAAGCATTTGAGAAATTTAAAGAGTATAAGTCAGTTGTAGAAAATCAGAAAGATAAAAGGATTAAAATCCTTAGAGTGATAGAGGGGGAGAATATGTTTCTGATTCTTTTTCTCAATTCTACGAAATGCGTGGTATTATTCATCAAAGAACTGCACCTTATACGCCTCAACACAATGGATTAGCCGAAAAGAAAAATAGGACTTTAATTGAAATGGTAAATGCTATGCTTTTAAATACTAAATTACCTTTTAATTTTTGGGGTGATGCACTTTTAACAGCATGTTATATTCATAATAGAATACCATCCAAGAAAACTCATGGTTCACCATATGAAATTTGGAATAGTAGAAAACCCAATTTAAACTATATTAAAGTGTGGGGGTGCATAGCATATTATAAAGTGACTGATCCATATAAATCTAAATTAGGGCCGAGAGATATTAGAAGTATATTTGTTGGATATGCACAAAATTCTAAAGTATATCGACTTCTAGATTTAGAATTAAATGCCATAATTGAATCAATACATGTTGAATTTTTTGAAAATAAATTTATGCATGACAATGTTGATTCTAATTTGTATAATAAGGAAAATACAGCAACTTCTAAGAAAATTACCAATAAGAAAAGAAGAGAAAGTAATGAAAATATTGAACCAAGAAAAAATCAAAGAATCAGAAAAGAAAAATCATTTGGTCCTGATTTTATTGATTCGCGTTCAATAGTCTTTCTTGTTGAAAGAGATAGAACCAACAAAGTACCTATTCTATTTAATATAGAAGAGGATCCTAAAACATTTAGTGAAGCAATGTCGTCAAGAGATACTGCATTTTAGAAAGAGGTTGTTGATGACGAAATGGACTTAATAATGTCTAATAATACCTGGATATTGGTTGACTTGCTTCAAGGATCTAAGCCTATAAGTGTAAATGGATATTTAGAAGAAAACAAAATACAGATGACTCTATACAAACTTTCAAGGCAAGATTAGTGGCTAAAAGATTCACACAAAATGAGGGCATAGATTATTTTGATACTTATGCACATGTGGCTAGAATAACATCGATTAGAGTTCTTATAGTTTTGGTTTCAATATATAATTTATATGTGCATCAAATGGATGTAAAAACGGCCTTTTTAAATGGAGAATTAAATGAGGAAGTATACATGGAACAATCCGAAGGTTTCATAATTTCTGGAAATGAGAACAAAGTTTGTAAATTAACTAAATCGCTATATGGTTTAAAACATGCCCCTAAACAATGGCATGAGAAATTTGATAAAGCAATAATATCAAATGGTTTTAAGTATAATAGTGCGGATAAATGTATATATTCCAAAGTCAATCAGAATTATGGGGTAATCATGTGTCTCTATGTAAACGACATGTTGATATTTGGTACAAACATGATTATAATAAATGAAACAAAAAAGTATTTAATTTCAGTATTCAAAATGAAAAATTTGAATGGAGTAGATACTATTTTAGGAATAAAGGTGAAAAAATATAGTGAAGGGTTTGTGCTAAACCAATTTCATTATATAGAGAAATTATTAAATAAATCCCAACATCTTAATATTAAAGAATGTGTTACTCCGTATGATCCGAGTATGAAATTAAATGAGAATTGTGACAATGTAATTGCACAATTAGAATATGCTAGCGCTATTGGAAGCCTTATGTATGTGATGCATTGTACAAGGCCTAATATAGCTTTTGCAGTATGCAAATTGTCACGATACACCAGTAAACCCAGTACTAATCATTGGAAAGCCATCAGTAGAGTTCTTGGGTATCTAAAAAGAAGAAAAGGGTTTGGTCTATTTTATTCTAATTATCCTGCAGTACTAGAAGGTTATTCAGATGCAAGTTGGATCACAAGTGTGAGTGATAATAAATCCACAACAGGTTGGGTATTTACAATTGGAGGCAGTGCTATTAGTTGGGCCTCTAAGAAACAAAGCCGCATCACACTTTCAACAATGGAATCTAAATTTGTCGCTTTGGCTGCTGCAGGCAAGGAAGCAGAATGGCTGGGAAATTTATTATTGGATATAGAGTTATGGCCATAACCAATGCCATCTATTTCCTTGCATTGCGATAGTGAGGCGACTATATCTAGAGCTTATAATAATGTTTATAATGGTAAATCTAGACACATTAGTTTAAGGAATGAATATGTTCGAGATTTAATTACTAATAGAATAATTATCATAGTTTATGTGAGATCTACAAAGAATTTAGCAGATCCCTTTACCAAGGCATTATCTAGAGATTTGGTAAAGAATACGTCAATCGGAATGGGACTTAAACATTTACAATTTGGCACCAGTAATAGTAACCCAACTTTAATTAGTAAAAACTAATTTTAATAGTTTAATGGGTAATAACAAGTTACTGTCATGTGCATGTATTGCACTAGACGTCTCATTCTTATATAAATAAGTATCTAATGTTGTCTGTTACGATAATGATGATGAGCGAAAGCTCTCAATGGAGTTATTTAATTTTTAAATATCCACAGTAACAAGGATATAATAAATAAAACTCCACCTATATTACCATAGAAGTCGTGCCGCTTTAACAAGAGATATGAAGTATTCTCTTATAAATGCTTATGAAGTACAATAGTAGCACATGGCCATAATAGTGCTAAAGCAGTTATAAACCTCTTAGAAAATAAGAACTATTGTGTGTGTTGTATTTCAAATTTTAATAATAAAAGTTTTGGTTTAATCTGCGGACACCAATAACTTTGTTAGAAGATTGATATATACACACTAATGGAAGGTTTAAATCGAGAGATATGCATAATATTTGTCACGAGAGAGATGTGGTTGCAGCCAATATATACAAACCAGTGGAGGATTGTTAGTAATTTGAATCTATTGGTAGCATTTGTATGCGGGAAATAGTCCCACTCGGATTGAGAGACGAATGCCCAAGCCTTTATAATAATTCCCAATATTTAAGTAATATCTTGAGCAAAGTGGGTTATGAGCCAAGTGGACCTGATTTCTAACAGGCTTATAATATTTATTTATTATTATCTTTGATAGGGCACTTGGGCCATCTTGGGTTGACTTAATAATGGAGTGTCTTTTTGAATTTCAAATTCAAAGGCTGTCTAAAAAAACCATCCACTGCAGTTTTGTTGTCTGAACAGTCACAACCGTCCAAACAGTTGTGTCTATTCAACTCTAGTCACAACCATCCAAACAGTTGTGTCTATTCAACTCTATAAATTAAGTCTTGCCCTTTCCAGTTTTTTCATCTTCTTCTCGTTATCTTCTAAGAGAGTTTCAAGGGATTTGTTGTATCTTGGGGGTGATTACCTTCTACTGTACTTCCATAGTGGGCGCAATATCATCTTTCAGAAAGTGCATCATACACGCCTCAAAGTTTTTAATTCTGTCTTAACCAAACTAAAACTCAAAATCATTTTAACACGGACAAAAGAAAAGTCAACCTCGCTACACTAACTCTAAACTTTAAAATTCATATTCAAACACAAATAGAAGCCAAATCTTGATTAGAGTTTTCTGCTCTAGCAAAAACTCTTAAATTTAAATTAACTCAACAATAACAGTGATGTTATGTTTTGAACCCACCGTTTCTCTCAAAAACAGTGATGCTATGTAAAATTCTAATAGTCGTTTTGTGAAAAAAAAAAATAATATAAGAAATAACTAACTTATTAAATTTTAACAATATAAATACAAATTCTACTAAAGCCTTTAATTAAGAAGACTATATTATTTTAACTAAAATTTTCTGAAATATTTGTCCATATTGTCAAAATATCAATACCAGTAAGATTATAATTTGATCCAATATCTCTTCTATAAATCATTTATGATCAAAGGCAAAATCAACCATATTTATCCCAAAATTTTAATTAAACAAGTCATATGTGACGTAGGAGCCAATAGAAATACATCATATCATTCATTTTTTTGGGGACGTAAATCATATCATTCATATTTCCAAACGCGTACAAGCATGCATATGGCCCTCCCTTCGATCCTTCGGTTCAAGCACATGGACTATATACCCGAGTCTCTGTCATTTAAATTCTTTATTAATTTTGTCTCTTGCAAGTTCGTAAAGCGATAAGTCAATAATTCATGAATGTATATATACAGAACCGATCGAATTGAAAGATGCATTGTGATCTTTTCAAATCTCTTTTCATACAATCTATCTTCATATTTCTAATTTGTTCTTTCTTTTCACTTATTCCACTGTTCAACAATTAATCCCAGTCTCCTCATTTACAATAACATCACGCATGACAAGATCAACCTATGTTTCTGTGATCAGATAGTTTAATCTGACATTACCAGCATCTGCCAGTACACCAATCACCAATCATGTCTAGCTCAATTACAAAGACAATCCTGATGCTACCTTAATATATATTCCGCCTTAGGTTTAATGACGCCTAATCACCACTATTCTTTTATCCTCAACAGAATATACGGATACAGATGCAAATACGTCTACTACTAACTACTAACATAAACAATCCTAGATAGATCTAAGTCTACATAGAAGATATACTTATACAAAACCATGCATTTTGATAAGTATATATTTTTTGTTCTCCAAACAACAAGTGACACACTAAACAAAAACTAGTGACATTAAGAAAGACATAACTTATCTAGGACTTGGTATAATTTTGTATCAGTTAATCAAGTCATGACAGGAATCTTAGACGTGGGAGTGCGAGAGATAAGGCGACCCTTTAGCTTCTTGTTCTTTCTCTCTTCATGGCATTCATCAATTCATTCATGATCAAGCCAGCTAATGCTAATTTAATTAAGTCCTCACAAAAATATATGCAAGTGTACTAAATCAAAGGCTAGCTCTGCATGCAATAATACCCACTAATTTATATAAATATGTAGCTTGAAGTCATCCATGCAAGTATAGGAATAGGACTTCTCTTAGTCTATATCATCTCTAACTATTCCTCTATAGTTTGAAATCTTCACTACTAGCTACTCTATGGCACTTGCTAAAGAACGAACTATGCGACATAACTCGCAGTCTTCGTTCTCTCGAGGGCTAGATCCTTCTTCGCTTGAGTTCTTCGGTCTCAAGGGGCGTCATTCTTCGATGCTCGAAGATGGTACTACCATTTTTGATCCTAGCATCAATTCTAATATTGGGTTCATGGGTTCTTTCCAGAATGAACATGAGCAATCTATGATCAACCATTGGGCCTATTCGAGTTCTACTTCTTTGCTTAGTTTTGATCAAGGGGATCGATTCGCGGGTGCGAATTATACAAAGTTAGATCAAGAACAAGACGACTGTGATCTTTGGATCGATACCATGGACCGAGACGATAATTCTCGAGTTGCTCGAGATATGAATTGCTTCGAGATGGCAAGTGGTGCTTACGGGGAGGAGAGGTTCATGAGGTTTCAAGATGGTGGAGATCAAGAAGAGAAAGGTTCTCAAAAGCGCCCTTACATGGTACTGTTGATCTTGCATCAAGTATATTTTTATCAAATATTAAGATGGTTTCTTATGTTAGATACCCCTAAACCTTCACCATGCATAAGTACAAAAGCTTTTGGTGCGGTAGTAGGGGGACTTTAAAATCATATAAGAATATAAAATTATAGCTGTCAGCTGACATCATGTAACTTCGGAGTTTCGTTGCAGTGACATAGACTTTAAGAGTTTTAGGATTCCATTTTGATATGTTGACCTTCTTGTAGGGCGGTGAAATGATGGCTTCAAAGAAGCAATGTGGCAGTAATAGGAAGGCCAAAGCAAAGCCTTCTCCATCAAAGGACCCCCAGAGTATTGCAGCAAAGGTGTGTTGGGCATATTCATGCATCTTTCTTAGGGCCTTCATGCAGTTAATTAAACATATTAATTGAATAATCACTTTACGCAGAACCGAAGGGAAAGGATCAGTGAGAGGCTCAAAGTTCTTCAAGATCTTGTGCCTAATGGCACAAAGGTTGGTACATTCTTACTTTCTTCATTAGTACTTCAATATCGACAGTTTGGAATTTCGGATAATTATCTTTTTATTATGTATTTGTTCAGGTTGATTTGGTTACTATGCTAGAGAAAGCCATTAGCTATGTGAAGTTCCTCCAGTTGCAAGTGAAGGTAATCCATTTTGGTTTCTTACTTCTCTTTCATTTCCCAATTCCTTATATGATGCAAAGTCTAAACTAATAATCCCAATTCGACTATAATAATAATAATAATAATAATAATAATAATAATAAAGACCTAAGCCCAATCCTTTCGATACAAGTCACATGAGGATAAAATAATCTCAACAATTTGTTTGCAATTTTGCAGGTTTTGGCAACCGATGGATTCTGGCCTGCTCAAGGCGGCAAGGTACCAGAGGTAGCTCAAGTGAAGGAGGCCATTGATGCCATCTTATCTTCTCATAGAGGCAAAAATTCTAGCTCTAAGTAGTAATTACCCAGCTCTATAATTTTCAAGAAGGATATATGAGGAATAATCAAGTCTTCATGCATGCATGCAAAAGGAAAGGAATGAAATTTGGCTTGGATGCATTTATAATCTTTCATATAATGTTGAAGTTATCTGAACATATATCCTCTAGAATATAAAAATTAAAGTTTATTGACAAAGGTTGTAATATTATTCAATTTCTAGTTTTGATTACCCTCTTTTTCTGGATCTATTTGTGCTGCTGAGGGAATGCAACTTCTAATATATAGCAAGAATATCGTCTTTTCTTCTTAATTTTTCTTAGACTTTCTATCCTGGTCTGGTAGATTTTTTAATCTGCACGTCGATTGATTTTCAAGAATTTTGTCGAGTCTTTTTCGTTTCAGTAGTTACCCCGATCATGAATTAATCAGTAAGACTTCTGACCGGTTGTAAAACTTTAATTTGCATGCATGTACGCGAAGATGATGATACAAAGTAGATTAAAAAGAAAGAGAGTGTACCAATTTTTTAACAAAAATTAGCCAAAAGTGAATTCTCCAAGCATGCAGCTTGTTTTACTTCTAGCTAGCATGAAGAATAAGCAGAATAGATACGCACATATATATGTTCAATTGATGTCCCTTAATATGATGATATAGTTATCATTGGATGCAGCAACAGCCTAACAAAAGATTGGGCGCACTAAAATTTTCATGCAATATCAATGCAATTTATGCCTCCCAAAATTACTAAATCAAAGGCCATTTTCACTAGCATAAATTTGAGAAAAACGGAAAAAAAAGACAGGCGAGGGATGTTCTAAAAAAACCATGGCTGTTGTAGCTTTAACCAATTATTCAGAACTCCCGATCGACCAACAAAAATACTGGCAGTGAAGTTAGATGCACGATCCACACCCTTGATACTAGAACATATATAAATGCCGTTGTCGACTCTTAAGGACAGGATAATTCTTACACTACTACAAATAAGGGTTGCCCCTACGGATATCTGCGTAGGGACGAAAAAATACCCCGTAGGTGCAAAGGCCGCAGGTGCAAGTTGAGGCCCTGAACTTGCTCCTACGGGCAGATTCTTGCCCCTACGGATATATCTGTAGGTGTTATTGCCCCTACGGATTACTCCGTAGGGGTAATCAAATCATATATGTATTTTTTTTTTTTTTGAATATATTGTATGTACCTACGGATACAACCGTAGGTCCTTGTTCTACCCCTACGGATAACTCCGTAGGGGATAGGCAGTGGCTCCTACGGATATATCCGTAGGGGCACTCCCAACATCCTGCACTGAGATCAGGGGGGAAAATATCAGGAAACCTGATATTTTGCCTCTACGGATAAATCCGTTGGGGATAGACAGTGGCCCCTACGGACATATCCGTAGGGGCACTCCCAACACCCTGCACTGAGATCAGGTGGGAAAATATCAGGTTTTCTGATAGTTTGCCCCTACGGATAACTCCGTAGGGGCAACGTATATACCTACGGCTTAATCCGTAGGTACATATTGTCTGTATTTTTTTTTTAAAAATGGGTTGCTAGATTTTTTCCCGCCCTGTGCATAATACTATATACATCAATCAAATCATATATTGCAGTATTCATAATCTCATCTCACGCATATATATAATATACAAAAGAAACCCAAAAACTGAATATGATATAAATAAAAACCAATATCAATATCGTTTCAAAATGTAGTACAATGTCATATAAATAAATACATGTTTCAAAAATTAAGAACCAAAAAGCTACCTTAGTTCGGTCCAGCTCCATCTCTGAATAACGTTAGAATAACGCGCGCCTGCTCCTCGGTCAATACACTCTGCAATGCTACAAATAAAGGAGTCTGAGCGGCATGTGGAGCTGGCGATGTGGTCTGCGCAGCCGCCGTTGAGGTAGTCGCTTGCGGAGCCGCGGCTGCGGGAGTCTGAGTGGGCGGTGGAGCTACAGGAGCTGTCTGCGGAACCGCAGCCGATGTAGTGGCTTGCGGAGCCGCAGCCGAAGGAGATGCATGTGGAGGCTCGGCCGATCTACCCTGTCGCGTCTGGACATAACGTGTGTAAGAAGCGTGTAAGAACTATGTATTATTCGAATTCGTTTCATTATTAAGTTATTTTGAAACCCTGTTTGGATATCTAGTTTGGAAAAGCGTTGTTTATTTTAATTACATATGTATGTATGATTAATCAAACTTAAGTCTAAAACCAAATAAGCTCAAGCTAAGTACTAATTATGGATATGTTGATATGTATATAATATGAAATGATATTTTACTATAAAGTAGTATACATACCAGCATCTCCTTCAACTCCTGAACGGTGGCCCTCAAGCTATCCAGTTCCTGATGGACATGCCGGTCACTGGAGACGGAGGAAGTAACCGCCGGGGTGGAGTCCAACCTCATATGGGCCCTGCTAGGGCCCAATCCCCGTCCTCTCTCCCAACCTCCGTGGTGCCCTCCGTGTGCGGCGTCCAGAACTGGGGTCAGCAGCCTCGGATCGTTCTGTCCGGTAAAATCGATCCCCGAGGCCTGGGCCTGCTCAACCACCCGCTCCTACACCCACATTAAGCAGTAAAGTATAAGTATAAAATTTAAACTTGAACCTTCCAAAACTAAAATTTCAAATTTGGGTAGAAAAAATATTAACACTTACGCAGTACTCCTGGGTAGCGACGTCGGGACATCGAAGCTCGCCCGTGGCGGGATCTGTCGAGGTGCCGTGGACGACAAGATATGCGGACAGCACGCTCGGTGTACCACCTGACGCCACGGTCCGAGATGTCTGCAATATTAGAAAGTAACTCTTAATATTAGAAATATTAGAGAATAACTCTTAATATTGCAGAATATTAGAGAATAACTCTTAATTTACCGATAACTCCATGGCTCGAGTAATGTTCCTCGAGCCACCTGTGTAAGTGGGGGCGACCCCTCTTCGCCGACTTCCTGTTCTCCGTATTCTGAGCGGCCTGTTTCTGCACAACGCATTAACATTTAGTTTTTTAATTAAGAAACACAAAGAAATAAATTATATCATAAATAATGAATTAAATTTAAAATACATACTTGTTTGCGTTCGGAGTCGAAATAAGCGCACAATATCAGGCCTCAGCCTATGAGATTGATTCGGGCCTCGAGTCCCCCTCTGGGGATGGAAAGGCCCTGCGTCTGCACGAAATATCAAGACAATCAATAATAAGACAAAGTTGTATTAAGAAATCAAGGTTAAACAAAAATTCAAGTGTGATATATACCTCCGGTGACTAGCGCACGAGCCTGGGCCCGAGCAGCAGCACGAGCGGGACGATAGTTCCTCCGGTGAGGAACAACCGGGGTCCCGGACCCGGACGCATCCCCTCCAACTATAAATTAAACATCGACGCTAAATTTCCATGAAGTTCATATTTATTCTATAGAGCATATGTAAAATGAATAAATATTTTAAATTTATTCATACTAACCTGCAGACGATGCGGAGGGTATGGAAGCGGCAGGAGTGGCCCCTGTGGAAGGTGTGGACGCACCACCTATAATTAGACAATTAAAAATAGATTATATAAGTAATTGCAAAAAGAATGTGTAGATCAATAATATAACCTTCTAAATCAATATGCATGCACTATAGGATATATAAACATCTTGAATCACTCTCAAATGATGCAGACAAGTTCGGATCGTGGATCTAACAAAACAAATTTTACGATAAATACATAACGATACAAGTTTAGATTAAAACTGATAGCAATAAAATGTAATTCGAATAACTTACATGCTTTGTGACCCAGTCACAAAAATTATCCTGATGGTATTTTTCCAAACGCTCTTCGTTCCAATCAAGATGCCCCTCACGTACCTCGTTAAAATGAGTTCTGTTTTCGACAAATAATTGTGACATTAATATTATGTCATTTCATACACACACAAACACAGATATAACAATTAATCCAAAAGAACTTACTCTCTAATTTGTTCAAGACATGCGCAATTAAGCAAGATAAACCGGTATATCTTGTTGATAAACATAGTGTCTACCCTCTTATACTCGGCTTTACCATATGGTCCGTCTTGAATTCTTCGTGGTCGGTTAAGCCTTGTCTCAATGTTCTCGTCCAGATAGCGGGAACAAAATGTGGTTGCTTCATCAAGAAGATAACCTTGCATGATAGAACCCTCTGGTCGATTTTTATTGCGTATATACTTCTTAAGAGTGTAAAGGTACCTAATGAGAATATGTTGAATAAATAAACACGGGCATACAGGACAACAATAAATTTATAAATTGCGCGAAACGAAAAATTACACGTACCTCTCGACGTGATACATCCATCGATATTGTACCGGTCCGGCTAACTTCGCCTCAGTTGCAAGATGAACCGTCAAGTGTATTATGATATCGAAGAATGACGGTGGGAAAATACGCTCAAACTTGCAAAGTATCAACGCAATAGAATTTTCTAGTTTATCCAGCGTCGCAACCTCCAGTGTTTTAGCACACAACTCCCTGAAAAAACAACATAGGTCGTTGATTACTAGACCAACCGAGTCGGGGAGAGAAGTCCTGAGGGATAATGGAAGAAGGTGCTCCACGATAACATGGTGATCATGACTTTTCAGCCCATCGATCTTGCCCTTCACAATTTTTATTTTCTTGCTGAATGATCCTGAGAAACCTGTGGGGACTTTCAAATCATGCAACACCTGCAGGAATCTTTTCTTCTCCGGTTGTGACATATGATAAGCGGCATTGGGAAGTACAAACTTGCCCGGTTTACCCGCTACCGGTTTAGGGTGCAGTTCACTTCTTATTCCCCACTCTTGTAGATCCATCCGGGCATTCATGTTGTCTTTCGATTTCCCGTCTTTACACAGAAGCAAGTTAAGTATGTGCTCTGATACTCCCTTCTCTATATGCATGACGTCCAGACAATGACGCACTGAATTTGTAGACCAGTACGGAAGCTCGAAGAAAATGCTTAACTTGTTCCAATATTGTGGTTTGACCTGTCTCGTCGGATCCATCCCGAAGGTCACGTTATTGTAACCATCCCATTTAGCAGTCACGTCCTCTCCGGACAATGGGGATGGAGGCCCAAGAAGCTCCTGATGACCATCAAAGTGAACCGTGTCTAACCTATAGGGGTGGTCTGGAGGCAGAAAACGTCGATGGCCGCAATAACAAACCTTCCTGCTAAAATTCAAAAATTTTGATGTTGTGTGTTCATGGCAATGAGGACATGCTTTGTGACCATGTACGGACCAACCTGATAGCATTCCATACGCAGGAAAGTCATTAATTGTCCACATTAAAGCCGCACGCAGTATGAAGGTTGTATTTGTGTTTGAATCATATGTCTCTACACCATCAATGAACAAAGTTTTCAGCTCCTCGATCAGAGGTCGGAGATAGACGTCGATATTGTTCCCCGGTGAGTTTGGTCCGTCGATAAGAAGAGGCATCATAAAGTATGATTGGTCCATAGCCAACCAAGGCGACAGATTATAAATTCTCATTACAACGGGCCATGTACTGTGACTTCCAGCCATATAGTTGAATGGGCAGAAGCCATCGGCAGCCAGTCCGAGCCGGACATTGCGAGGATCGCTACTGAATATTGCGTGCCTCCTATCGAAATCCTTCCATGCCGGTGAATCTCTTGGATGGCTCATTTTTCCATTTTCGCTTGGAGGAGCACGGTGATGCCAAATCATTGCCTCGGCTGTTTTCTTGCACCTGAATAGCCTCTGTAGCCTCTGTGTTATGGGAAAATATCGTGCTATCTTCACAGGTATATCAGGCTTCTTATCAGAATCTTTCGGCTTATACCTGACCTCTCCGCATGTTGGACACTCTTTCAAATCTGAATTCTCTTTCCGGTACAATACGCAATTTTTAGGACATGCTTGAATCTTCTCACACTTTAGACCCAAATCAGACATCATTTTCTGGGCTTCGTACCAGCTTTCGGGCACATTATTTCCCGGAGGCATAGAATCTTTCAAGAACGAAAGAAGCATTGTGAATGACTTTTTGCTCCATCCATTTAGGCACTTAATTTGGAAAAGTTGGACGAACCATGAGAGGGTGGAATACTTCGCATTCTCATAAATTGGTTTCCTAGCATCATTCATGAAATTTTCATATTGGTCCTTGACCGGAAGGAATGTCATCTTCGGTACGAATAGATTCACCTAGGGCAGCCTCTACCATATCCTCCATTTCTTCTGATGGAAATAAATTTCCGTATCCTGCCGTATTACCGAATTCTTCTTCTTCTCCTGCCGCATTATCATGTTCTCCTTCTTCTTCTACCGCAGTACTGCATTCTTCTCCTTCCCCGTGATATTTCCAAGTTGAATAAAGTCTAGTAAACCCATGTTTTACAATATGAAGCTCTGCCAATTCTACCTTCTGCCAGTACTTATTGCCACATCTATCGCACGGACAGAGAATCTTCTCTATTATGATCTTATTATGTGCTCGTGCAAATTCAAGGAAAGCAGCAACTCCTGCGACAAACTTAGGTTGCATACGTTGTTTCCAATCCACATACATCCAGTCCTTAACTCTGACGTACTCATGGGCCATGTTAGACTGAATAACATATAAATTGTAGGTTATGCTGACTATATTGAGAAATATAAGAACGGGATAGTTACTGACAAAGGAGAAAATCCGTGTATATGCTTTGTGTGTGCGTTTGTCGTTGAAAAGAATAAATTATCGCACGTTATGTTAACCGATAGACGGGGACTAAGTGGTGCTTTTAGTTTCATATATGGGTATCGATGGGAATATGAAGGTTTCATATTATCATATATTGGTTTTAACCCGAACATCTCGAATCGCTCTCTAATTATGCGTTTGTATGTATGTGTTCCGGCTGTCGGGGGTAGGCTTCTATCCCATTAAGAATGTATAGAGCGAACGCCCATCACTTGTGCTTTCAACTGTTTCGAGTAAATTTCGGCAGCACCTCCCCGCTGTTCTCCGAGTACACTGTAATAGAATAGATAATCATTTCAAAGCTGTGAAACAACGTTGAAATGAACATCTAATCTATCTTTGTACACGGAGAACCAGCGGAAAGATACCGACGAAATATCTCGAAACGGATGAAAACACAAGTGAATGAAGGCGTTTGCTTTATACATTCTTAACTTGTCCACACGGGACAAATCTATGGGTTACCATACGATTGAATTTTCTCGTCACGTAGACTATACGACGGTTGTTAGTATCGAGCTATACTGTCCGATATTTAACAACCTTCGTATAGTTCTAGGTCACGACGAGCATCGCACGTATGTTAACCGATAGACGGGGACTAAGTGGCGCTTTTAGTTTCATATATGGGTATCGATGGGAATATGAAGGTTTCATATTATCATATATTGGTTTTAACCCGAACATCTCGAATCGCTCTCTAATTATGCGTTTGTATGTATGTGTTCCGGCTGTCGGGGGTAGGCTTCTATCCCATTAAGAATGTATAGAGTGAACGCCCATCACTTGTGCTTTCAACCGTTTCGAGTAAATTTCGGCAGCACCTCCCCGCTGTTCTCCGAGTACACTGTAATAGAATAGATAATCATTTCAAAGCTGTGAAACAACGTTGAAATGAACATCTAATCTATCTTTGTACACGGAGAACCAGCGGAAATATACCGACGAAATATCTCGAAACGGATGAAAACATAAGTGAATGAAGGCGTTTGCTTTATACATTCTTAACTTGTCCACACGGGACAAATCTATGGGTTACCATACGATTGAATTTTCTCGTCGCGTAGACTATACGACGGTTGTTAGTATCGAGCTATACTGTCCGATATTTAACAACTTTCGTATAGTTCTAGGTCACGACGAGCATCGCACGTATGTTAACCGATAGACGGGGACTAAGTGGCGCTTTTAGTTTCATATATGGGTATCGATGGGAATATGAAGGTTTCATATTATCATATATTGGTTTTAACCCGAACATCTCGAATCGCTCTCTAATTATGCGTTTGTATGTATGTGTTCCGGCTGTCGGGGGTAGGCTTCTATCCCATTAAGAATGTATAGAGCGAACGCCCATCACTTGTGCTTTCAACCGTTTCGAGTAAATTTCGGCAGCACCTCCCCGCTGTTCTCCGAGTACACTGTAATAGAATAGATAATCATTTCAAAGCTGTGAAACAACGTTGAAATGAACATCTAATCTATCTTTGTACACGGAGAACCAGCGGAAAGATACCGACGAAATATCTCGAAACGGATGAAAACACAAGTGAATGAAGGCGTTTGCTTTATACATTCTTAACTTGTCCACACGGGACAAATCTATGGGTTACCATACGATTGAATTTTCTCGTCGCGTAGACTATACGACGGTTGTTAGTATCGAGCTATACTGTCCGATATTTAACAACCTTCGTATAGTTCTAGGTCACGACGAGCATCGCACGTATGTTAACCGATAGACGGGGACTAAGTGGCGCTTTTAGTTTCATATATGGGTATTGTTCCCCTCCGAACGGCGGCCCGGACTTCGCGTCCGTGCCCGAGGTTCGGGGCAGATGCTATTTGGTTTTATCCGTCTATCTCTCCGAAGATGCCAAGTTGATTTATGGCACCGTGTATCGGAGGTTTAGACGGATGCGGCCGATGTAGCAGACTTCGTCAGATTCCCCCTCAGGGTGAGGGGTTTTTGATTGTGGGGACGCTCTTCCCTGCAGGCGCAAGCCCCTGCAGTTAATTACGCTACCGCGTTGCGATAACAACTTTCTCCTTCTCCAGAATTTCACTTCGTGTCGTGTATGTTTGTTTTGTTTGTGGTTGCCCGTGGATTGTATACGGAGACTGAGTAATGCCGTCGCCCGTAGGACGTGGATTAGTCCAAATCCGTATTTACTTAGATTTGGGTTTGGTGTTTTTAGTTTAAGGATGCATTAGTCGCGTTGCGGCTAAGATCAACTTAAACGTTCGTTAAGGATACGATAGTCCTGTTTGAGACTAAGATCAACTTAACGTGATCGTTTAGATCCGACAAAAGAGCGTTTGGGCTCTATTGTTCCAGTTTGGGAGATTCATAGTCCAATTTGGGACTAAAGTCTGTTTGGAGGATACGTTAGCCATTTTTGAGGCTAAAATCGACTCAAACGTTTTTTAAGGATACGTTAGTCCAGTTTGAGACTAAGATCAACTTAACAGGATCGTTTAGATCCGACAAAAGAGCATTTGGGCTCTATTGTTCCAGTTTAGGGACATAGTGGTCCATAGCATTTATGGCCGTCGGGACCCGTCACCTCTCTGACGTCGTTGAAGAATTACAACGATAGGTGTCAGAGGAGTTCAGAGATGTACCCTTGAACCAGAGTTGATTTGGGGTTTTATCATTCATTTAAATGTCTAAGGATGCGTTAGCCGTGTTTGGGGCTAAGATCAACTTAAACGGGACCGTTTAGATCCGGCAAAAGAGCATTTGGAGGCTCTATTGTTCCAGTTTAGGGACGTAGTGGTCCACTTTCCAGTTTAGGGACGTGGTGGTCCATCACCAGTTTAGGGACGTGGTGGTCCATATTCCAGTTTAGGGACGTGGTGGTCCGATATTAGTTTAAGGACGTCTCGGTCCGGTATTAGTTTAGGGACGTTTCGGTCCGATATTAGTTTAGGGACGTTTCGGTCCGATTAGATAAGTGGTCGTTGGGACCCGTCACCTCTTTGACGTCGCTGAGGAATTACAACGAGGGATGTCAAAGGAGTTCGGAGATGTACCCTCGAACCGGTCGTGAATTGGTTTAGGAGAGCCGTTTTGCTCAATCAATTTAATTTTAAGGACTTACAGCCAGGATTGGGTTAAGTCCAATTTTTTATTTATTTTAGGCTCTGCCTGACTAAAAGAATCAATCCCAAACAGGGCTCTGCCCCTTTATTATTTTGCAATTTGGTTTGGGCCAGACCTTTTAAACTAATGAGTTGCGTTTGTGCAGAAACTCAAGAATTTTCCAAACAGGGCTCTGCCCTTTTATTATTTTGCAATTTGATTTGGGCCAGGCCCTTTTAAATAATGAGTTGCATTTATGCAGAAACTCAAGAATTTTCCAAACAGGGCTCTGCCCTTTTATTATTTTGCATTTCTGCAGAACCCCAAGAATTTTCCAGATTTAAGAACAAAAGTGCATAGCACTTTCGATCTAAATTTGGATCAAAGGAAAACAAGTTTTTTTTTTCTTCTTGTTTTCCCTGATTTCACAGAACCAAGGGTTCATATCAAGTGCAAGGCACTATTTATTTCTTTTTATTGAATTATTCACTTTTTTAATCCTCTGTTCTTCAGAAGTTTTTACCTTTTTCTTTTTTGTGTTCTTGATTAATCTTCAAGAGTTCTTTCTCTTCTTTTTTTTTTATGCCAGAAGTTGATTCTTCCCCTTTTTTCTTTTTTCCTTTGAGGTCTGGGGTCTTATTTATAGTGCTCACAAATTTGTTGAATTTGTTAACAAGATCTTTCCTGAATGATTTTGGGAATTTTCCCACCATTGGATCTTTGATCCGAAGGCAGAAGAAAATCTTCTGGTTTTGGAAAGAACAGAAAAGATTTCATTAAAGATTTTTATTCTGTTTCTGCGCAACTCCGCAATGAATGACACGTGTCGCGCAGTGGGAGGCTTGCGCAACCGTGCTTGCGCAACTGCGCAGACACGTGTCGCGCAGGTGTGCACTTGCGCAACAGTGTTTGCGCAACTGCGCAGACACGTGTCGCGCAGATGTGCACTTGCGCAACTGCGCAGACACGTGTCGCGTTGTGGGCCTCTTGCGCACTGCGCAACGCACGGAATCTGAAGCGTTGCTTCATTTATTTTAACTTTTATTTTCAAGACAGAGCTTTGCTCTGATTGGAGAAAAACAGAAGCATTGCTTCTTTTCCCACCTTGGAATTTGAACAGAGCTTTGCTCTGATTGGGGTAAACAGGTATCGATGGGAATATGAAGGTTTCATATTATCATATATTGGTTTTAACCCGAACATCTCGAATCGCTCTCTAATTATGCGTTTGTATGTATGTATTCCGGCTGTCGGGGGTAGGTTTCTATCCCATTAAGAATGTATAGAGCGAACGCCCATCACTTGTGCTTTCAACCGTTTCGAGTAAATTTCGGCAGCACCTCCCCGCTGTTCTCCGAGTACACTGTAATAGAATAGATAATCATTTCAAAGCTGTGAAACAACGTTGAAATGAACATCTAATCTATCTTTGTACACGGAGAACCAGCGGAAATATACCGACGAAATATCTCGAAACGGATGAAAACACAAGTGAATGAAGGCGTTTGCTTTATACATTCTTAACTTGTCCACACGGGACAAATCTATGGGTTACCATACGATTGAATTTTCTCGTCGCGTAGACTATACGACGGTTGTTAGTATCGAGCTATACTGTCCGATATTTAACAACTTTCGTATAGTTCTAGGTCACGACGAGCATCGCACGTATGTTAACCGATAGACGGGGACTAAGTGGCGCTTTTAGTTTCATATATGGGTATCAATGGGAATATGAAGGTTTCATATTATCATCGAGTATCATATATTGGTTTCATATTATTTATTGTTTACTTTATTTTATTTAATATTTATAATTAAATATATTGATAAATAATATTTGCAACAGAGAATCAAATTACCGAAATGCCTCATTTCATCTCCAAAGCTATTTATTTCCCCCAAATTAAAACCCCTCCAAAATCCCAAAAGAACTTTATCTATCTATATCAAAAAATTGAAGCAGCAAGCAGTGCCATTTCCTTCTCTTCTCCCAAAACCCAGCTCGCCTTCAATCTCTCCAACTCATCCTAACCCCAACCCAGCCCCAGCCGAACCCCAACCCAACACTAAACCCTAACCCGGCCTAACCCTAACTCCAACCCAGCCCCAGCCGAACCCCAACCCCAACACCAAACCCCAACCGAACCCTAACCCTAACCCTAACCCCAACACCAGTCGTCGAACCCCAACCGCCGATCGAACCCGTACCCTAACCCTAATCCTAACCCTAACCACAACCGATACCTAATCCTAACCCTCATCGATCGCTACCCTAACATCATTATAATAATGTTTAACTAATTATCTGTAGGCGTCGACGGAGACGCAATCGGCGACGACGAGGGCGGTGGCGACAACGAGAACGGAGCACGGTGGCGACCACGAGATCACTGCGCAGGCGTGGCGACGACGATTCGGCTTGGATTCGGTGACGACGAGATCACTGCAGCGCGGCGGCGACGACGATCTCGATTTGGGAAAATTTGGTTTCGCACGAGAATAAGAAAAAAAAAATAATCAACGTAGGGATCGATCTCTTAAATCCCTATTTATATGCCCCTACGGATATACCCGTAGGTGCTTGGTTTGCGCCTCCGTAGGGGAAAAAAACACTTTAAGATTTAATAAATTTTAAATAAATATTGAACGACCGTAGGGGCAACCGCTTTGCCCTACGGATTAATCCGTAGGGCCAAACTTTTATTGCCCCTACGGATGTTATTATCCGTAGGGGCAACCTCTTATTTTACTAGTGTTAGCGCAAGGCTGCATGCATGATACTTGTAAAATATGAAGGTCACAAGTTCAAAACATAGCATACGGCTAACGCTAATACAGCCCTAGTCAACATAGAGCACCTAGGACACAGGCAACATGAATCGAAACTACACAAGTTTTTCCGCACAATATCCAGTTTTAATGTGCGATCATGTATGGTTCAAAGACTTCTTGCAATAAGAGAAAAAGACACGCTATGTGTGGGTTCTTCGAAACGCCCAAAATCCATCATGCACGAGACCTAAATTAATGTTGGCGCAAATGCAAACGATATCATTTCGGGCAATCTTATGAATAAAACTAATTAGGGGAAGCAATGCCACTAAGTTTCTCATGATAACTGTACCTACAAGGATCAAGTCTGGCCTACTCAATTATTTAAATAACAAGAATTACAAGATTATATCTAAACAAAGGAAATATGATAGAAGCTTCACTAGCTAAGCTTCCCTATTAGCAAATCACCTTCATTACATAAGCTCTCGCTTATTCACACCTACCGATCATGTGCTGAATTAATTAACCCCTCACATGAACACATGCAACTCCCCTCAACAAGCGCAGCCACATTCTCATCCTCAAGCTAAAATTCCAACTCCCCCCTTAAGTTCAACAAAAGCCAGGAACTTAAACCAATTTAAAAACTTATAAGCAGTACTAATAATTTACTTAATTTAATGAATGATGGTGAGGCTAAGTAGAATACCTGTCTTTTCTAGGGAATGTGGCCACTCCTGAGACCTGCGTCGAGAATCGCTCTCCACCGTCAGACCAAATGATCCAACAGCGATCGGAGCCTCATCGATTATCTTGATCCCAACACCCGGATCACCAAAGTTATTACAGGCTTTAATTCTCTCACAATATTTTATTCAGTCATTGTTGAATCCTAGAGCTTTGATTTTTCTAATCACATTTAGCATTTGTTTATGGGCTATGATTGATGCTTTGGCAGCTTGTGTGCTTGCATGCATGCATGCAAGCATGTAGTTGTGCTTCCTATTGCCCTAAATTTAGATATATGATAGAATATAGAAGGTTCTTAAGTTCAAATAGTCCTCATCAAACATCTTAGTTAAGCCAAGCTGTTGTCATCACTCTTGTCACATGCATTTTGAGATCTGATTCTCATAATTCATATGCTAGTAGTAATCCAATCAATATCATATGGCTTTAGCTATTTTGTGTGGACTTAATAGGCTAAGGAAAGGGAATTAGGATCTTTCTTGTTATGAACAATTTATTATTATTATTATTATTATTATTATTATTATTTTGGACACTGGCTGCAAGTCCTAACTTATGCATACAACACACCCACACACGCATCACATACAAGCACAACACAACACGTGCCTTGGTGACCCATGAATTTCCCACAAAAGCGTAAATTTGTGGCCGCTTCCTCTCCTAGGGTTCGTGGGCGAACCCCGCACTCTCCCCACGAGAGGGGAAGTGCCCAACTGAGCTATTGCGCGTTGGTTGAGTAATTTAGTTAGAAGGTCCATATGTGTCACGTCCCGCTTTCCAAAATACGGAATACGAATGGTGATAAGGTCAGTCATGCTCCTACGGTCAAGAAAATAACATGTCGTAGTCACATTTTGGTTTCTAGGATTATGTGGTAATCAGTAATCATAGCACAAGTAATGAGAAATGCAGCCACTAATTCTATCAAACAGATGTAAAACTAACCAGATAGAGTCAAAGGAAATGATAGCGTTGACGTCACTAATCTAGATGTCCGCAGTATCGTCGAGGTAAGACAGATCCTGATCCGAGCTAAGTCCACTTCTCACTCTGAGCATGCATACTCAGGTCGTCAGAGCGACACAATAGCAATATATACATATATAATATGCAACGATAATAAACACAAAGCAATAAGTATAGAGTAATGACGCGAGTATGAAATAATCGGTACATGTAATGATAAAATAGGTATATCAGATCAGTAATCAATGCAATATCCATATCACTAAATCAATCAGTCTCTAAATTTCAATATCGAAGTCACTAAACTTATCGTCAGTCCACGTGTGAACGTCAACCACCGCAAAAGTATCCCCAACCCAAGGGTAAGCCCCAGGGACAAGGGAACACGGGCCCGAATCACTATCAGTAAAAATCAGAAACACTATCAGTACAAATTCCGAAATCACTGAATATGCCGGCAGTGGGACTCCTGAGATTTCGTTGAGATCGAACTCACGCTCAAACTACCCTACACCCCGCGGTCTACAT
Organism: Agapanthus africanus; assembly: GCA_030015575.1. Taxonomy (NCBI): domain Eukaryota; kingdom Viridiplantae; phylum Streptophyta; class Magnoliopsida; order Asparagales; family Amaryllidaceae; genus Agapanthus; species Agapanthus africanus. The sequence goes on from JASDDO010000014.1 coordinate 18,941,045, forward strand.
CAAACACTGACCATGAATCTAGATACTAGCCGCTCCATGACAAGTCTATGCGGGAATTGAAGACAGGGTCTCCATCAAGCATGTCTCGACTGGTATCCAAGATAAATGGACAGTGCTCAATGTCTTACCTATGATACTAATATAAGTGCTCCCATACCCGTCCCATATCAGTTATAGTCACACTTATATATGTCCCATAGACGTTGACAATACAATAACTAATTGGTTCCGCTGATTGTGTACAAGTACATGTCACTTTCATTATTCAATCACGCTTTTACACTAACGTACTTGCCACAATCCAATCACTGACATTTATCACTTGATAATATACCACGCTCATTAGGATATTTATGCAAATGAACACTATTTACAAGGGTATAACAGTCGTGCAACATGATGGGAATACAGTAAATGCACTGCTAAAAACATATGAGCAGCCGGTGCTGGTTGGATTAGAAAAATCATATAAAATCACACGTGCATAATTTGGCGAAACAATATAAAAGGCGTAAACAGTGTATTAAATTATCTCTACAGAAAAATTGGTTTCGAGTCAATCGAGTTTCAGGTTTGCGAGTTAGGGTCATTTCATTTTAAATGTTCACTGCTGGAAATCCAGTTTCTGAACCGGAAGTCCGTTTTGTAACACGTTGTACTCCCTGTTGGGAGCATAATTAGGCGACGCCGCAGTTAGATAATATTTAGATTTATCTGTTATGTTTTCAACGCACTAGACGGATCGATAATATCCGCTGTACGCAGAGAGATATGCATTGTCTAAGGTTAAGGTATACATTCTGGTTCTGCACGAAACTGCAGCACACATCTACGGTTTAAAAGGTGTTATGAATATCAAACGACACTGGAATGCAATGAGACCAGCGCCGTTGGAAAGCTAATTCAATTCTCCACACTTCTATGTATAGTTCCGCACATTTGCACGCTTAAACAGTGAAAAGTATGCGTTCTAAAACGGGTAAAGGCAGAGATTCTTGCTTTGGACTGCAGTCTAGAGCTATGAATTGCCTAAGTTTTCATTGTCATAACTTATTAAAATACAAAGATGAACTTTGGGGTGATGTAGGTTTATCTGTTGGTTTCGATACGAGCCATAGAACATTAGATTACAAGTCGCATTCAGTTTAATATAGATTTTAGAACGTGGCATGTGCGGTGAATTCCAGATTCAACGTCGCCTTTTGGGCGTGTCGTTTCTTGTGCGAAACAACGTTATTTTGCATTCAAATTTCTACACGATAATTATAAACAGTAAAAGGAATTATCGATAATAAGTTTCGCTATTTTTTATTTAAGTTTTGGTTTAGGATTCGCATCAAACACTCTTGCATTATATACATGTCACGATTGAAACATCGGTTTTACCCAATTAATTAAAGTGTGATTTAATCACTACAAGTTCTACACGGACTAGAAAGGTAATATTAAACCCGAATGTGTTCCACTCAATATGATTAAATAACGACGGCCATATATTAGAATGTAACGATAATTACAGTGTAAATATAATATCAATATAACTATAAATTTGACAAACTAATATCTTATAGCATGTAGAGAAAGTGAGGGGTTCACTTGCCTCGGTCGCTGACATGGAAGCGACGAACGTGCAGACTATTCATCTCGACACACGAGACGGCTACGAACGTTGCGGAATCGGGCATGACGCGACGCGGGGCTCGAGCGTGATAGAGGTTACGACGGACGTATGTGATGTTGCGACGTCGACTGCGCTGATAACCGTGATAGTTAGCACGACCTAAGCCACAGCTTGGTCAGCGACAAAGACGACAAGGGCAGCGGCTAAGGCGACGGATACACGTGCTCGATGAAATGCCGGGGCTCGATTTTGGCGTCGATTGATGCTGTGGAGGGTGCGATGGTGGTGGAACTGGGCTGCAGTGAGCAGAGAAGAGCTCGTCGGTCGTGGTTGCGGTAGACGAGGGCCGTCTTTGTGTCTGATGCTCGGAGGTCGGAGCTAGGACGCCGGCGGTGGTTGTTGGAGTTTTGAGGGAGGAAGTGGAGGGCAGAGCAGTCGAGGGGAGGTTGGTGATAGAGGTTGTTGTTAGAGGAGCGGCCGGGGGTGACTTGGGCGGTGTTTGACGATGGTGGTGGAAGCAATGAAGGTGAGGGCTCGAAGTTGTGAGGGGAGGAAGAATGGGAAGATGCTTGGGGTTGTGGCGACGGTGGTGGCTGGGGAGTGGAGCTCGACAAGGTTAGCGGAGGAAGGTGGTCGCAGAAGTTAGAGGCAGTGGGCCACGGTGTTGTGGGGTTAGGTAGCGGGCTTGCTTGACGGAGGTGGTTGTTGGAGTTTGCTCGGGTGCAAGGAAGTGGAAGCTCAGCGGTGCTGGTTCAACGGTGCAATGGGGAGTTAGGTGGCTATAGGAGGATGGTGAAGAGTCGAGGTAAGGGGAGCGGTTGAGAGGAAGATAGAGTGGAGAGGGTTTCTCGAAGGCGTTGGGGATGGTTGGGTCATGGGTGGAGCGGGTCACGGGGAGCCATTGGCAAGGAAGGAGGAACGACGAGGACGAAAGCTCAGAGGAAGCGTTGGGGGCGTAGGAGGAACGAGTCACGCGGGGGGTGGCAAGAGGGGGGAGGTGCTACAGAGGTCACGGGGAGCTCGTTGCGAGAAAGACGGGAACAGAAAAGAAAAGGAGGAGGAACAGAAGAAGAAGAATGGAATTTGAGTCGGGTCGGGTAGATCGGGTCGGGTCAGGTAGGTCGGGTGTGGGTTATAAGCCGGGCTGGGGGCTAGGAAAAAGGTTAGGTTTTGAACGTTAGGGTTAGGGTTTGGGTTTAGGTTTTAAAAATTAGAAATTATTATTAGAAAAACATAAGAAATATTTATAGAAAATATTTAAATTGAGAAAATTTTGGGAAATATTTATTTATAAATACGGAAAAATATTTACAAAGGAACTGGGTATTACAATATGGTTGATTATTATAGTAACATGAAACTTAATATCATATAATATTTTAAAAAATGTGCATGGCATGTATACAAAGGAGGTGGAAGCATATTAAGAGTATGTAATAGCAAAAGAAGCATGTTAGCAAAACTCATGCATGGGGAGCATATTGTCTGTATATAGAGATAGTAATATAGCTAAATTGCATAAATGTATCATGGATTTCACTTTTATGCTATTGATACTATGAACTTACACAATTAGAGATAACTACCAGTCTGCCATGAACTATTTTGTTGCACCTAACTACCATACATCGTTAATTCTTTTTTTATAATTGGACCGCCGTATCCTTCACTGTTTAAGTTTTTTTTATGAAAAATTAAAGTAAATTACAACTAAAAATAATTAATTAAAAAAATTAAAATTACATAAAAATTTATTTTAGAATGTGATTGAAGATTGGAAGAGCGATGATAGAATGGGTGGTGTCGAGTTCAAGGGTGAAGACGAGCGGAGGAAGGAGATAAAAAGAAAAAAGAGGAACAAGATCAAGCTCTAAAGATTTAGAGAAATATTGTAGCCGGGCATGTAAAATTTAGAGGTTGTTGATTTCGAAAGTTGGGAATTTAGAGATTTCAATATTTGAGTTTTGATGGTTTAAAGATTTAAAGGCATGGGGGTATTAATTTTGGTGACTCAAAGATTTTCGGATTTAGAGGTTTCGGGATCTAGAGATTTTAGGGGTAATGGGTTTAGTAATTAGGGTTTGAGAATTTAGGGATTAGGGAGATTAGTAATTCTAAGATTTTTAAATGATGGTTGAGGATGATGAAAAGGAGTTTGGAATTTAGAAATTTTAAGGGTTTGAAATTTTTAGATTTGGGGATTTTGGAATTAGGGATATGGGGTTTGAGGGTTTAGGAATTAAAGAATATGAGAATTTATAGATTCAAAGGATCTCAATGGATGTGTTTTAAGGTTTTAAGATGATGGGTGTGCGAGAAAGATGAAGATGGGTTTGAAATTTACGAATTTTGAAAGTTTGAAATTTTTAGATTTAAAAATTTTGGAATTATGGATTTAAAGATTTCGAGGTCTAGAGATTAAAGAGTATGGAAATTTAAAGATTCAAAGGATTTGAATGGATGTGTTAAGAAGAGGAGGAAAGGAGGAAAGAGAACAAGAGAAGAGGAAGAAGAAAATGGTAAAAAAATGTCAAAACACGCCATTTTTAAAAATGATGTCACCATTTATTTTAACGTGTAAAGACGTTTCTATACTTGATGATACTTTATTACAGTCGGGGATGATAGTTCATGGTACTTATCTGTAATTAAATTAGTTCATGATACCAATCACATAAAAAATGATAGTTCATAGGATGGGTGATATTGCTTCCATGCTATTTGTGACTCCTAACCTCACTTTAAGATCACAAGACCATATCCCCCTCCGGTTTGACTCTATTGGTCACCATTGGATCATGAATAGCACCAATACTAAGTGTTCAAAATAGCACCCAACCCAAATCTGTTCATGGATACATTTATTCAATTTAGCCATATTAATATTCTTGTTTTCGCTTATACGGAAAGAAAAACTTAGAACGTGCAGTATTCTCGGTAGTTTGTGTGGGTAAATATGCATATATATAATTTATTTCTTTTGCTTTCTATATTTAAATTCTCACACAAAAAAGTAAATGTTTTATTAGCATAAATCAACAACAAAAAAACGCTAGTTTACGACCATTTAACTAAAGTTCCTACGGATTAGCTATTTCGACCTAGATTGGAACGGTGATTCTTCCGATCCGGAAGGCTTCTGTTCCTCGGTGGTTAGATCGCAAATCACTAGTGATTTAGGCGATTCATGGCAACACATACCATATGAGAATTAATTTGTCTCTAATCTCACCAAACATAAACTACAAATGTCCACAAACACACCCTATACATTTAGCCATGCAGTATGCATCTTACACATAATTTTTCATTTATGATCATTTATATATGATATAAATCGCACCCCATATTCAATAAATACTGTGCGCAAACCTACAGAAAGTTCGTAGGAGTTGGATCTTGAAAAACATTCTTCTGAAGTGACACGGCTTGTTACAACATACAACACTCAACCATTTTCCTACTGAACCCACAAATGCTAACGGGGTTCAATACAGAATCCTGTCATGTAAGGTTACATAGAACTAACTGCATCAAGATCATCAATATACACATCATCTCCTACACGTTCGCCACAGATTCTACCAGCTTCTCGAAATGTATCTCAGCCGATCTATACTTGAGCTTAAACCCACTCTTCATCCATGAATTAATGCACATCGACGCTTGCATACTACCATAGGGCAAACAGAATTTCTGCTTTCCTACTTCCCCACATTTACTCGAAAACAATTCATCGGGCTCAACACAAGTTCCTTGAACTGCTAAATAATCCCGTGCCATTATAGAAAGTCGTGGGTATCGAGTACTATTAGCCTTCCACCAATCTAATACATCAGTAGCTATCGCTAATGGCGGTTCCGATAAATACTGTGAAAATTCATCAGAAGCCGTGGTTAAATTTCCTCGTCTCCTCTTTCTCGCAATCTCCTCAGCAAAAGAAGCCACATTGGCTTCTTCAGCGTCAAAACCATTGGTTATTGTGGGGAACTCGGTTTTTGCATAAGTTCTTGTAAAATGGCTCCCAGCTTCTTCTAAGTTTTTCTCAGAGTTTAGGTTCTCGGGGATTAGCTCTTTTTTTATTCTTGGATCAAGGACAGCGGCCTTAAAAGTGAAAACGTTGTAAACTTGGGTGCTATAGCTTCTAGAACTTTTTTCCATGTCATCAGCCAAGCTTCTAAGCCATTCATGGCGGGAGGTATCTCTGCAGATGTTGATCATTTCAAAGACATGGTCCATGAAGAAGAGCACGAGACCGATGCTGGGCATTTTAGATGTGCATAGGTTAGTTGTGATTTTATGGAAGGGTTCTAGGTAAGGGTGCAATATGTTGATTATGGATTTTTCTGTGGCGGTTAGCAGCAACAAGTTCATGGTCCCGAAGGTTTCTCCGTGCTTCTTTATGGTGCTATCCATGGAATTTGTGGCCTACATGACAAAAAATTTGATAAATGTATTATTAAATAGATGATAAGTTGTTATTATATCAATGAAGTTGAGATCTGTTATAGATTTGATCCAATTCACTAATTGAGTAGACCCCAAGTTATGGGTTTATATTTTTTTTAGTAAAGAGTTTTATGGAGGAAAAGAAGTTAATAAACATATTCAATTAGACCAAATATAAGCAGAGGTTTTCTAGATGATAATTCTTCTGTGTGGATTGGAGATCTACCACAATTAACGGTTTATTTGATAACGAGATTATTAAGTTTGGAATATTTTACCTGGTACTTTAAACTCCAGGCATCCTTGCGTACAATGCAACATTGGTGGTATCGGACAGTTTAAACGAGTCAGAACTCGATTTCGAGGGGTTTTAACAGATCGCTGGAAAAACACTCGATATCCTTGGTAGGACCTATATGTATTTGTATCAGCTAAGTATTTATACCTTGGCCAAGAATTTGAAGCAAATCTAGGCAGTTGGTTACTTTGGATATAGCCTAGGACCCTACGGGACACCCACCCGAAGATTTAAAGGAATACCAAATAGCGAAGAAGATTACTGACTTGTTGAGAAGGAAGAAGAGGAGAATGATTGTTGGAAGGTGTTTGCGTGATTCAAGGATTTGTGATGTACTAACGGCTTCTTATTAAATTAGCCGGAGAATACATCAAAGCATTGGTTGGCCAAGAGATATTCAAGATCATTTAAGCACAAATAATTTGTGTGTGTGTGTGGGGGGGGGGGGGGGGGCGCAAGAAGAACCAAAACAATACATATACCTTCCGCACAATATCCAGCATTGTATAATCACCATTCCAGCTTGCTGAAGTATCAAGTGGGAACTTCCACGAGCCTTCCTGATAAATAGCAGTCAGCTGTTTGAAATCCTGGGCAATTTCCGGAACTGAATTCAACTCAAGGGCGAACTCTCGGATTTTCGACAGTAACGGCTTCAGAGTCCTCAGTCCCTCTTCTATAATCAAATTTAGGGTCCGGGCAGCACATGGAATGTAACAAAAAGGCATCTTTCTAGCATCGAGCTCCTCTTTTAGAGCATGGGAAGCATGGATTGCATGAGAACTCCCATCAGTTGTACAAGAGAGTATCTTCTTGTCAATGTTAAACATCTGAAGAACCCCCATGAGAGCATGAAATATCTCCGGACCCGTGCATGGGTAAGGAATGTGAACTACATTGAGAAGAACTTTATGCAAGGACCAGTTCTCGTCAATCCAATGGCATTTAATGCCCATATAGAATATTTGTTCATAGGAAGTCCAAAAGTCGAGGGTGATGGAAACTTTAGAGCTCGTGTTTTCTAGTAATGCTCTAATGTCCTCGCGCATACTTCTGAAGATCTCGAGAGTGACTGCATGGAACTTTTCCTTAGGCCACAATTCAGCTGAGGGATTGAGAAACTTGAATGAGTTTAGAAGAGCTTCATCCTCAAAGGCGGCAGAGGGGAGAGAGGCTTTGATGAACCATTTGAGAAGCAACCAGTTCAAATTATCAAAATCTAAAGTCGCAGGTTTTGGTTGAGGTTGAGGCCTCTTAACAGGGGTTACACTTTGTGGAGTTTGTTGGCTGTTTTCGCCTCGACGATCGTAACCTGGATGTCGCTGGTTGAGATGCCTTCCCAGATTTCCTTTGTATAATAGCGAATTTTAAATTAGACTATGCATAAATAATTGACTTCAGAATTGTTCATTAGCGTAAGCAAATTAATCATTTAATGAAGTTTGTTGATAGCCGTTCCACTGCTTGGCTTTCTTTTCTAATGAATTTACAAGAATAACTAAAGGGCACAGAAAAACAAAGTTAACTGACAAAAAGTGCAATGAAGGATAAATGTATAACACACAGTGGCACCGAGACTACTATCTTATAGTCATTATAATGTTAAATTAAAGAGTAATTTAGACAAGTATATGAAACACCACAGCGAGTTGGTGCCTTGTTCATATATGATGTATCTCGATTCTTAAGGCAAAATGCATATCAGGATGGTGATATATAAATGAAAAGTTTTATTAGTTTCTGAAATAGCTCGGTATTCTTCATAGAACAATATTGAACAAGAATTAGATTTATGAATTCCTAAGATAAAACATTAGCATATTCTGCAAAATATTTCTTAACACAGACAAAGAATTAGCTGTGTAGTATAACAATTACCGGTTGCGGTAGTTATAGAATAACTCTGTCTGCAAAATATGCAACTTCTAGTCTTCCCATCAGGAGCCGTTTCAAAGAATTTGAGAGACACTGATGTCATCGATTTTTTTCTTGGATTCACAGATGGGACCATGCTTCCTTTCTCCGAAGAACTCAATCCAACTTCCAAAGGTTCTGCTGTTGGCAAAAGAGCTATGTCCATAATTGATTTAGTTTCCGTCTCTGCCCAAAGCAACATAGTAGAAAAGAAGTGACTCATGATAGTTGAAGAATTCGGAGAAAGAATCAGGACAAATATGAAGATTACAAATAATTAACTAACCATGGAATGTGCGTGTGCGTGTGCGTGTGCGTGTGTGTGTGTGTGTTTTATGAAAGAGATCAATAAATTATTATATGTTTCTTAAGTCTTTCCCTTCCCCATTTGAAACGTAAAAGGGTTTGCATGAAAATTTCAATGTCAAAAGAGGATATCAGCAGAAATAAATTTTATAACTACAAGTATATTCAATATTTTTTTGATTTTCTTTTAAAATAAGAAGAATCAGGTTCCTTTCCCTGGATGGTTTTAATCACAGGACGTGCCTGGAACATCTGCAAATGATTTAACAAGCATTTAGAAGTTGACCGTTACAGTTCAGATCCAAATAAACAAACTATCGGCAAAAAAGATCAAGCAAAATTTTAACAGCCAAAGAACTAATCAATAACTCCTACACTCTAGTCATTTATATTAGTTTCAGAATATATATAAGTGCATCCAGTGCCAAACAGAGAGTAGGCTTGAGTCGCTTGACTACTGTGATGCTCTGTAAATTGAAAGTAATAATCCAGAGAAAAAATAATCATTATACTAAAAAATGAAGCACTCATATGTATGAAATGTTCAAAACCATGCTTGGCCCCAAAACAAACAAAGTTAGACTAATGTTTTATTGTGATCTGCTAGCTAACAAACTTCACTGCAGATTTTATATGTCGGATGTATCGGGATTGTGTTTCGTATCCGTTTGCGCATCTATGGGCCATTGGATTGGGAAATCTATTGGGGTGGGCTACCGACAGGAGATGAATAGTTCAAGGTCTTGAGCACTGTTATCTCTCATTTGGTCTAGCCGCGTAATATCTGGTGTCTTTCTTCTTCTTGTGATGTGATATCAAGTGCACTTAATTTGATGATGGGAACAGCATCCCCAAAGGGATGCCCATGGAACATAAATGTTTATAGCATTTTCATGTGCAGCGGAGCTGCTGCAATATCAGAATAAAGTGTGATTTTGATATTACTAGGGATGATATATAGGTTTTTCACTCTCATGGATGAATAAACTTAGATAGTAAATATCTCTTGGGGCATCTCTTGTCACAAAGTTATTTAACCATGAGACACAAGAAGTTATTTAGCCATGAGACAAAGGGGAAAAAAGTTTAATAAAATAAGGTTATACATTTCTAAAAGATAATATAACTGGAGAAAGAAATGCAGCAAGTTGAAACAACTACATCACTATGGTACTGCACAACCAGATTAAGTTGAAGAATCGTAAACGCTAAACCACATAATGAGATCCGATCATCACTTATACTCGCATTGTTTTCCAGTATAATAATAGATGGCCTATTGAATATCAGCAGAGAATTTCCTTCCCACCATAATGCTATTCCACGTTATTTAAAGCCACACAAAATGAGGTAATGGCAAATTAGCTCATATAACAAAAAGGCAATAAAATGTTCTCTATGCTCTCTAAATTATCAACGAAATATGTATTGATCATCAGCATGGTACCAATTATGATATAGGAAAACAAGTTTCAAAAATCTACCCGGCAACAGTTACATGAGACTGTAAAATATGTTTGGAGGTAAAAAGGACCAGCGTGCAACTACCTTTCATGCGTTTATATGTACCATTCCACTCCATCAAGTTCTTTGCTTGCCAATGAATGCCACCTAAACGTCAATATTTAAGAAATTTGTAAGTTATATCATAGTTTTAGGAGATACAAATCATGAATTTGTTGCACGGATGATCAGTTATGACCAACATGGATTCACACTTGACAGTTTCTCACATATTCACCAATTCCAAAAAAAAAGTTTGCAGTGAAACAGCAAATGAACATACTGTTAGTATAAGTAACACTTTTGTAACTCATATATATTTTAAGGATTCAGGCAGAACAATGCAAGAATAAACGTTAAATACTTTCGAAAAAAAGGTTGAGAATATGTGGTCTTGACAATTACAGATTTTTGGTGATCGCAAGTATACTAAAACGTCAAACTTATTGAGTGATTATAATGTCACGAGGTTCCCTATCCCGAGTCTCCTGTATGTTGCATCACTTCGAAAGATTTAAGGTATGCCAGTCAAACAAATGAATCTCATGGATTCTAGATGTGATAACTAATACGAACTGCTTTCAATTCAATACAGATATAAACATTATCTCATACTCGCCTCCCTCTTTATGGATCTCATCTCGTATGATGCACACTCCAAATTTGGCTCATGCCACTTATTGATGACCATTACAAAAGTGAACATAGGATGAGAAGAACCCCCCAAGTGCTATTTACTCAAACAAAATCATCATTCTTCTGATATGAAATATTGAGTTGGCTATTTTAATTTCAACTACCCCATTCCCACCCTCTTCCTCACACTCACACAAAAATAAATATCGTATAAGATTTTGCTTCACATGCAAAAAAAAACTCGTGCTAACTAACTAGAATTTAACAAGTTTAAGAAACGTTCTAATTATGATCTCCATAGTGAATAAAATCTTTATTTCTTCCTAAAATTGGAAGATGAATAAGAATTTCGTATCAAAAGTTAGCAAATGTGCATATTTTTATGTTCAAGTAAGTGCACAATCAACAGTCGCCACGCCGAAATTACTTACAGGATCCAAGTTCCCCCAATTGGGTACACGCCAAGTCCAATCCCATCCTAAATTGGTGAAGTAGTTTTGTGATCTTATCTAATTTTTAACTCCATCTTTAAATTTCACATATTTCACAGCTCCAGTTTGCATAACATGATATCAGATCTAAGAAAAATCAAATATTTCACTCAATTTCTACAAAGATTCAGTTGTAAATCTCAAGAAAAACTAATAATTAATTCTCCTAATGTTTAGGGGTTTAGACAAAAGAGAGGGAAAAACTACGCACCGAATTTGACGGAGTGGGGCCCGCGCCGATGACATCCGGCAGCGACCGCCGACGCCGAGATCCGCGGGTCGAAAGATCGCCAAAGGGAGATGGAATCGCCGGGGAAAACAGATCGAGCCGAAGCGGCGCCGATCGAAGCCGGATCTGAGCCGATCGGAAATGGCGAGCGAGAGACGTGTAGAGAGAGAAAGGAGTTTTGGAGAGAGAGAGACGGCTCAGGCTTCACGTGACTGAGTCAGTGGGGTTAGTGTATTGGAGCTTAAGCTGAGTCGGCTGTACATGTATTAAAAGATTGGGAATTTGTGGGTCCAGCCAATAAAAGAATGAGTTTGGGCCCATACAAGCACATTTTCTTTTTTCTTTTACTTTTCTTTTTCTTTTTTAATTAAGTATGCCACCCTTTGGGAAAGGGAACATGCGACATCTTTGGGGGGAAATTACCCTATGAACTATACTTCTTGAGGTGTATTGTAAAACGCTTCTATTCCTATTTGCTACTGTTGTATTTTTCTTTTTTCCTTTCTTTTTGAACGAGAGTTGCTCGTAGAAAGTATACCAACCGAATGATATATGTAACGAATGTATCCGTTTATAAATAAATAAAAAATTTAATTGAATTTCTACAGAAAAGAAAAGAACTGGGAAAGAACGCAATTTTTCCTTTTTTTGGCAAAGAAAAGGAAAAGAAAATGAAGGAGGGAAAAGAAAGAAAAGGGAAAGAAAAAAACATATAATATAATATGGTCGCTGACGTCAGCGAGGCGGCGATCGTTTTGGACGTGGGCGGCGCGTGGGGCCATGCACGTGGCGGCGGCTGCGTGTGGTGTGGGGAAGCGGGTCGCGGGTTGGGTATTTTATTTGACCCATTAAGCTGATTTCTATGTATGTGTATATGAGCTCATCTGCCGATCAAAACAATTCCCAAAAATATCCCATAAATCCCAGACATATTTATCTGGTTCGTGTAAAAGTTTCAGGCCAAGGGGATCTTGGGGTTAGAGTTATTGTCTCGGTAAGTTCAGATTGTCGGTACCAACATCCGTGCTTCATATGTAAGTCCAGATTCTCTTCGTTTCGGCCAGTTAAAAATCTCGAAAAATTATGAGAAAATTCTTTTAAAATACTAGACTACTTCATATCGCTCGGGTAAAAAATTTAGAGCAGGAGAGATCCGGGTTGGGAGATATCGACTTTACAAGTCGAAGGTTGTTGATACTCATATCTGATTTTTGTAAGTCTTTCGTGCAAATTTTCCCCTTTTGCAATGCCTACCCTATTGTGACTATTTTCCTACTGCAAGTATTCTTTTATGAGTTTCCAAAGTATTTACTTGTTCTTCTTATCAGAATTTGCAAAGTAATGAGTTTCTTGTTTGCATGAAAATAGACGATATACAATTAAGTTTACCGTCATGAAAATACCTGATCCGTGATTAAGACTTGATATGTATTCAGTGGATAGCTCTTGTTATAGAAACTCATGGCTAGAAACTGCAAACATGTTTAAAGATTATTTTTAATGACATGGGGTAACGTGGTTAGTTGTGAAATAAATAGAGCCGCATACTTCAAGAAGACGATAAATGCTATTGTATACAAAACTAAATGCCACATGAAACAAAGTGCCACGCCATACTGACTGGGGCTACCTCTTGAATTCATGGGGGCCATCTTTAGAACCCTCATATGATGTTCCGACATGATGAACGGAATACTCAGGATGCCGCATGCCCTATACCATTCTTTCCGGCTCTATTGATAAAATATCATTTTTAAAAGAATTAACATGTCATCATATATACATAAGCTTGCAATATTTTCCTTGTTAATTACTGCATTAACATTTGATTTACCGACATCATATTTTCATTATTATTACTGGATTTGGGAGACTTACCCGAGCGTTGCTGCTCGCTAACGAATATTTCTTGTGTTTTGGATTATTCCATCAGATTTAGTTAGTGGTGGTTGAGGCTACACGGAATTGATGCTGGCTTAGCATATCAGTTATACTTCCAAGGCTAAGCGTAGTTCGTGTAGTTATAGTTTTCTTTCAACTCCGCTACCTCTTTTATCATTCCTATTATTTTTCAACACCTCATTGTTTTAGAGGTGAATTCCCTTTAATTTTCAAGAATCTTTGCATCTTGTATTATTTTTTGAATATCTTGTTGTAATAATTTGTTGGATGGATATGTATTATGATTCTTGTAATATGGGTGTTGTGTGTCTCAACATCTAGCGTGTCTATATCGAGAAGGTGTGCTTCTCAGTACAGATACGTCACCGGCCATGTCGCGTCCTCGCCACCATTTTCTAGGAAGAAGGGCATGTCAATATACCATTAATTATAATAAAATATTTAAAATCAACATAATATATTGAAAATGTATCTATAAAATATATATACATGTAAAGTAAAGATAATATCATATTAGAAATATAATGTAAATCTCCGTTCCCATCAATAAAATCTTTCTATATTTTCCTAGTCCCTGAATGTTTTCTCTTTCCTCGTAAAATTTTGCGTAAAGTTAGTTGCTCAAGTTTTAGCATTTAATTTTTCCTAAACGGTTAAAATCAAAGTCAAAGAAAATAATATATAATTTCCCCATTTAAACCAAGCCCAAACCAATAAATTAAAACCAAAGTTATATAAATAAAACCCCAGCGCAGAACAAAATATAAACCAATTAATTAAATCCCCATTCCCCAGCCCACAACTTCCCGGCCCAACTCCTTATCCTTACCCGCAACGCGCCCGCCAACCCGACCCGACCCGACTCCATTTTCTTCCCCATTAAAATTCTTTTCCCGCTCCTTTTCATTCCTGCGCGTCCCCACGTCGTGCCCACGTCACCCCACGCCCGCGTCGCCACCCCACGTCTCCACGCTCCTCGACCACGACCGCGCGCGCTTCTCAACCCCTCCTCGTCTCTCTAGCTCTCTCCCTCCTCACACTCTCGATCCCTATCCAGCTCCCTCCTCTCCTCTCTTCAAGCCCCCTGTGTCATCCATCTCTACACCCCGTCGCCGCCGCCGCCGACTACTATCACCTCGTCGACTCCCTTGCTCCTCTCTCCAGAACTCAAGCCCCACTTCACTCCCCGCACCGACGACGACTATCACCTTGTCGACTGTGTAGGGTGTTTTTCGTCACCCCATTGAGATGGGAATACGCGCGCGCTTGTCAGACACATTACAGATTCCCCCTGCCTACGGTAGACCGGGGTTTAATGATTGTGGGGATCCGAATCTCCGGCAGCCGCGGACTAAGCTGTCGTTAATTACCCCTCGTCTTTGGGGCGAGCGAACCTCCGATTGATGGGTTAAACTGGTCATGCGAACTCAATGTGCAGTGTACGTGTGTTTTGTTTTGGAGGGGGGGTTGGATATATCGGGAGCCACGCAGAGTTTTTTACGGAGGTCCCGCTATCCGGATAGCGGGCTGGGGGTCAAGGGGGCTAGCAGCCCCCTTACGGAGTGCGAGGCAGCGTCCCGTTAGAATTTTTTTTCTAACAGGGACAATGTCGTGGAGTATGTGTGTGTGTGTGTGTGTGTGTGTGTGTGTGTATAAGGAGGAAAAGGGCATCCAAAGGATGTGTGGGGCCAGCGCCAGCGCTTTGAGCGCTAGCGCACTACGTGTCCGCACGTGGGCGATCGGGCGCTAGCGCTCTGAACGCAAGAGCGCTAGCGTGCCACGTGTCAGCACATGGGCGCTCGGGCGCTAGCGCACTGAGCGCTAGCGCGCCACGTGTCAGCACGTGGGCGCTAGCGCTCTGAGCGCAAGAGCGCTAGCGCGCCACGTGTCAGCACGTGGGCGCTAGCGCTCTGAGCGCAAGAGCGCTAGCGCGCCACGTGTCAGCTGTTTCGCCCAATCAGAGTAAAGCTATGTTGAAATTCAAAATTCAAAATTTTGAAGCAACGCTTCAAATCTCGGACGCAACACGCCACATGTCAGGTGCTAATACGTCAGCGCAGCGCCCAAGAAGGCGCGCCCAATCAGAGCAAAGCTCTATTTAAAGGAAGCAACGCTTCAGTTGCGTATGCACTGCGCTGTGCGACACGTGTCAGCGCAGATGCGCTCGCGCAGTTGCGCTGCGCGCTGCGCGACACGTGTCAGCGCAGATGCGCTAGCGCAGATGCGCTGCGCGACACGTGTCATGCGCTGGGGCATCTGTGCCAAACAGAATTAAAATTCTAAGAAATCTTTTCTGTTCTTGTTAAAACAAGAAGATTTTCTTCTGCAAAGCAGAAACTCTTGGATCAAAGATCCAACGGTGGGGAAAATTCCCCAAATCACTCAGAGAAAGATCTCTTTAACAAATTTAACTAATTTATGGGCACTATAAAAAGGACCCTAGGCCTCAATTCAAAGCATCAACATTTTCTTGAAAAAAATCAAGAGCTTCAAACAGAGAGAGAATTCTGAGAAAATTTCAAAGAAAAAGGTAAAGACCTTCACGAGAGAAAAGAAATCTCTTTTAATAAATCATTGATCTAAAAACCAGATCAATGTTCTTCACATAATAAACAGTGCTTTGCACTTCTCATGAACCACTGGTTCTTTAAAAAACAAGAAAATAACAAAATAAAAATAGTGCTTTGCACTTTTATGAACCTCTGGTTCTTGAAACAAAAAGAAAAAACTTATTTTTCTTTGATCTAAATTAGATCAAGGAATCAAATAGTGCTTTGCACTTCTGTTCTTGAATCTAAAAGATTCTTAGTGCTCTGCACTTCCAAACTGCGCTGTTGCGCTCTTAAGAGAGCGCCACGTGTCAGCTACAGAACAACTTGCGCTACGCGCTCTTGAAATAGAGCTTTGCTCTCTGGAATTGGCGCAACTTACCAGAACGCGCCATGTGTCAGCAGCGCAACAGCACAGCGCACTGCGCTGTTGCGCTTGCGCTCACCAGAGCACGACACGCGTCCTCACCACAAGCGCTTGCGCTCAGTAATTGGCGCAAAGCGCCTGACAAATGCAATGCATTTCTTTTCCTGAAGGGCCAGGCCCAGTTAAAAGACCAAGCAGGCCTAATTAAATCGATGCTTTGCATCATTTATAAATCGGCAGAGCCCAAACGAAATAATTAAAATGCTACGCATTTTAAAAGGGGCAGAGCCCAAACAAAACAGATGCCTTGCATCATTCATAAATGAGCAGAGCCCAGAATAAATTGATGCTCTGCATCTTTATGGGCAGAGCCCAAACAAAAAAAAAATGGAAGAAATGCAATGCATTATTTAATAAAAGTGTTGAACATTTTCAACTGGACTTAGCCCAATTTTGGCCGTAAGTCCTCAAATTAAATTGACTGGGCATAGCTCTCTCTTAAATCAATTTATATCCGGTTCGAAGGTACATCTCCGAACTCTTCTGACACACGTCGTTGTAATCACTCAACGTCGTCAGAGAGGTGACGGGTCCCGACGACCACACCCTTCAATATTGGACCGAAACGTCCTTAAACTAATATTGGACCGAAACGTCCTTAAACTAATGTTCGTCCCCAAATGGGAATGTAGGACCAAAATGTCCTTAAACTAATGATGGACCACCACGTCCCTAAACTGGCGATGGACCACCACGTTCCTAAACTGGAAAATGGACCACTACGTCCCTAAACTGGAACAATAGAGCCTCCAAATGCTCTTTTGCCGGATCTAAACGGTCCCGTTTAAGTTGATCTTAGCCCCAAACATGGCTAACGTATCCTTAAATATTCAAATGGACTATAAAACCCTAAATCAACTTTGGTTCGAGGGTACATCTCCGAACTCCTCTGACACCTATCGTTGTAATCCTTCAACGATGCCAGAGAGGCGACGAGTCCCAACGGCCATATATTAAATGGATCGCCATGTTAAGTTGATCTTAGTCTTAAATCAGACTAACGTATCCTTAACGAATGTTTGAGTTGATCTTAGCCGCAACACGACTAATGCATCCTTAAACTAAAAACACCAAACCCAAATCTAAGTAAATATGGATTTGGACTAATCCACGTCCTACGGGCGACGGCATTACTCAGTCTCCGTATACAATCCACGGGCAACCACAAACAAAATAAACACACACGACACGAAGTGAAATTCTGGAGAAGGAGAAAGTTGTTACCGCGATGCGGTAGCGTAATTAACTGCAGGGGCTTGCGCCTGCAGGGAAGAGCGTCCCCACAATCAAAAACCCCTCAAGCGAGGGGGAATCTGATGAAATCTGCTACATCGGCCGCATCCGTCTAAACCTCCGATACACGGTGCCATAAATCAACTTGGCATCTTCGGAGAGGTGGACGGATAAAACCAAATAACATCTGCCCCGAATCTCAGCGTCAGGACATCGCGGTCCTGTGCGCCGTCCTTCGGAGGGGAACAGATTCTGGCACGCCCGGTGGGACCTTTTCCTCTTTCCACTCCACACTTCGTGTGTTGTCCTCGCGAACCGATCGCGGTTTGTTAAATGGTTGCCTTCGGATTTCAAGTTACTAAGATTTGATCTTTTGCCTGGCGCAGAACTCAAGATTCAATGGCCTTTAACTGCACCAACTGCTCGAAATGCCACTGCAACGGACGCTCCACCTCACCGGGAGGTGTAGCATATGGGCCCCAAGCGGCTTCCTTCCTCCCTCTGCCGGTAGACCAGGTGATCCAGGCCACCACCGGCCTATTTTTCGGGACCATGACCCCACCTACAAGCTTCTCTATACCAATACCTGCACCGGAAGTGAACAAGAAGTCGGTCTTCGACCGGCTTACTGCCACGACGGCCCCTGTCAACGGGTCGCCCACTACCAAACCAACAGCCTCGGTTTTTGCCAGGCTGGATCAGAACTCTAAACTGGCCGTCCCAAGGAAGGCAATAACCGCTGCTCCAGAAGTCGTCAAGGCGGCTTCCCCTGTCAAAGAATCAGTCTTTTCAAGGCTGACGATTCCTGCTCCTGCCCCTGCTCGAGGATCCGTCTTCGACAGGTTGAATATCACCCCTCAAAAGACAACCTCAGTCTTTAAGAGGTTAACACCGGCGGCGCCTCATTCAGACAGGGGGCAAAAAGAAGATGTCGCAATCTCCGAGCTAGTCCCAACGGCTCGTCATGCTCGACGTCGCCATTGGCAACGAGTGAGGAAGGCAGGGGGCAACTCCCCTTCAGGACTAACTCCACCGGCTCTAGCGGTAGAAGTCAACGCTGCTGTTCCAACTGGGAACAGCTTTGAACTGCTGAGGAGGGTACGGAAGAACTCTCCAACCGCTACACTGAAAAGATCCCCTCCTCCCGCGGAGAGAGTTCCGGAAACGAAGCAAGAACAGCCCCCTCAACGGCTGTCCTAAAAAATATACAAGGTTTGGCGGAGGGTTCAAGACTCCGTGATTGACCCAAATCACTCTCGTCAACAGAAAAAGGCGAAGGTGCAAAAAGAAAAGGACCGTCCTATTGAACAACAGGGGACAACGATCACTAGGGTACCCACTGCAATGGCCCCTTCAACTTCAACGGCCCACAAAAGAAGGAGGCCGGAGAAAACCCCCGCGCCGGCGACAAATATCAGAGGTGGTGAATCCAAACGCCCTAAGTCAGGGGGCATTGTAGTTCATACCGTCTACGTGGCATCTGGTAAAGAAGACAGCCGCATATCTACAGGTCATCGGCCGCTCACCCGATCAGTGACCAAGGCACAAGAGCAACAACAAAAGCTCCAAGAAATGATGAATGCTATGGCCGCACTTACAGGGCCAAAAGAAAATCCTGAAACGTCCTCAGATGAGCGCCAAGAGGAAGAAACCGACGCCGAATTCCTTCATCGGATATTGGAGAAGAAGGACAAAGAGGCTGCTGAACAAGCAGCCAACATACAACGTATGGGCCTCCTCTTCCAAGACATGATAGGGATGATGATACAACAGGATCCTCCGGCTGAAGAGCCCCCGATCGTCCTTGGAGACGATAGGGGAGAGACATCAAATCCTCCGCCAGCTTTGTCAACAGCTAAGGAGGATATAATCTCCAAAGCTGATTTAGACGAGTACATAGCCCAACAAATACGGGTTCATCATGCGACCGAAGCAGCCGGCGACAAATATCAGAGGTGGTGAATCCAAACGCCCTAAGTCAGGGGGCATTGTAGTTCATACCGTCTATGTGGCATCTGGTAAAGAAGACAGCCGCATATCTACAGGTCATCGGCCGCTCACCCGATCAGTGACCAAGGCACAAGAGCAACAACAAAAGCTCCAAGAAATGATGAATGCTATGGCCGCACTTACAGGGCCAAAAGAAAATCCTGAAACGTCCTCAGATGAGCGCCAAGAGGAAGAAACCGACGCCGATTTCCTTCATCGGATATTGGAGAAGAAGGACAAAGAGGCTGCTGAACAAGCAGCCAACATACAACGTATGGGCCTCCTCTTCCAAGACATGATAGGGATGATGATACAACAGGATCCTCCGGTTGAAGAGCCCCCGATCGTCCTTGGAGACGATAGGGGAGAGACATCAAATCCTCCGCCAGCTTTGTCAACAGCTAAGGAGGATATAATCTCCAAAGCTGATTTAGACGAGTACATAGCCCAACAAATACGGGTTCATCATGCGACCGAAGCAGCCGGCCAGGTCGTGAAAACGGGGCGACCATATCCGAGTTGGTACGATCAAATCAAGTACCCGCCCGGTTACACAATTCCCAAGTTCCATGTCTACAAGAGGACGGGCAATCCTCACCAGCATGTTGCCCAGTTCAGGGCACTCTGCGGCAACACCGGTGGTGATGACAAGCTTTTACTTCGCCAGTTTGTTGGAAGTTTATCGGATACGGCGTTCGAGTGGTACTCTGAGCTCCCGAACGGCTCTATCAAAACCTTCGCAGAGATGGAGCTGCTGTTTACTCAGCGTTTTGCAAGCGCCAGTGAACGTACCCCGATGACGGCACTGATTAACGCTAGGATAAAGCCCGGCGAGACGTGGGTTCAGTACGCTATACAATGGCGGAACTTATGGTCAAAGTGTGAGCAGCGCATTGAAGAAGCTCCTGCAGTGGGTATGTTTGTGGGAACCCTCGATCCACAAGCAACCATCTCGCAGTTTATGATGTTTTTCAAGCCGACTACCTTCCAAGCCTTGATCGACAAACTAGCACAGATGGATCATATGGGCCATAAACCTCCTCTTCCAAGGCCGGACTCCCGAAATGACAAAGGGAAGGGAAAAGCGATCGTCGCCGCTAATGCTCAACAACAACCGAGCGACTCAAAGCCGGTTGCTCATCAAAATAATATGCGCCCGTACGTACCCCTTGAGGATAGGATGGGACGTCCTTATTCCTTTCCCCGCGATAAAACGAGGAGGTTATTCGAGCTGGCGTTGCGCAATAGACTCATAAATCTGCCGGATCCAAAACATCTGTTGCAACCAAGTGACGTCAATGAGCCCAACTACTGTCCTTATCATCGAGTACTAGGCCATCCGATCGAAGATTGCTACGTTTTCAAGAATTGGCTTGAAAACTAGTACCGACAGGGCAAGTTCGTGTTATCTAACAAATGGAAGGTGAATCCCCCGCAGCCCCACACCTCTAAGGGGACGAATACGCCGGGGGCAACATGCTCCATCGTTGAAGAAGCTCCTTGGGAGGTTGTATTATCAGCCAAGACAAAGAGGATGCTAAACGAACTTCAGACATGTCCAGCGATCAAGTGGAAGAACCCGTTGGAACCACAGGTCATTGAAGGGATGTTGAAGCCACGTCCAACTCCAAAGATCGATGGTGGTGGCTCAAGCACTCGCAACCAGCCGTCAAGATCCTTGAAGAAGAAGAAAAAGAAGTCAAAGAAGCCCGTGAAGCCTGGCGACAAGCGCACGGACTTACAAAAGCAAATTGACGCACTGGATGAATACAACCAAAAGGCACAGACTCCCATTACGCTCCAAGAGTTCCCCAATCACGTCTTTCAAGAAGAAGATGGGGAAGAAAGTTCATCGGATGAATCCGAGGAATATGTGGTGAGCTGTCATATGATTTCCCATTCGATCACGAACGATGAGGAAACTCCTTGTACCGAAGCGCTAGGGGCAAATCTTGAACCAAAATTCCCGAAACTATCAGATGAAATGATTGACGCGTTCCTTAACGAAGCTCGACTGAAAAGTAAAGATGATCGAGAACGCGAGACGGCCATATTTGAAAGGGCCAAGCGCCAGCGACTTGATGAAAGAGCTGAGATGATCCCGCTAGAGCAAAACACCCCTGCTACCGACAAAAGCCAATTCAAGATGAGAAAAAAGTTTGCTAAGGCCATATCAATAGGCATGAAGCTACCATCCTCTGAAGGAAACATCACCGGTGAAGTGGAAACGCACCTCTCCTATTGCTTATATCATCAGAAGGTTTCTCACCCTACTCAAGAATGCAAAGCTTTCGATAGATGGTGGCAAGGGTATGTAGCTCATCGACAACACTTTAAATGGGAAAAGCGTAAAACTCGTCGGGAGCAAAGAAATACGACCGAAGGGATTAAAAGAACTACCGGCGATTGTTGCGTAGTTAACACCGGCGGGTCACAAGTGCTTACATTCGGGAGTGATTTTGATGGAGCTAGAACTTGCCCCTCTCTTTAAAGAGTCCGCTTCGAGAAAAGAAGAAGAGCTGAAGGTCTGCGAAAATATCCGGTTGCGGAATCGGACGCTGCCTGAAAAGAACCTCGGACCCTTGAACAGAAAAGATAAAGGGAAAGAAAAGGTCTCTGAAGATATCGTCTTAGATGACCAAGTTCTGGAGGAGCTAGCCGCCAAGGACCCGCCAAAGAAGAATAAGGTGGATTACAACGTCTTAGCGCATCTGAGGAAGCTACCCTCACAGCTCAGCATTCTTGACGCTCTTTTGCTATCAAAGGAGGCGAGAGATTCGTTAATTAAGGCACTCCAAGACCCAGAACAATTCCAAGCATGCCTGGCCGAGGAAAAGATGAAGGATGAATTGGAGGAAGTGCACACGGCCGATGTTACTTTTGGCGACGAGAACCTTCTCCTTGGGACGTGCGAACACAACCGCCCCCTTTATGTCTCAGGATACTGCCACGATATTAAGATAGGCAAAATCCTGATCGACAATGGATCATCCGTTAATCTCCTCAACGTGCGGGTGTTAAAAGAAATCTGCATGAGCGTCCAGCACCTTGCTCGTGACAAAATCACCATCTCCGGGTTCGACTCCCAGTCATCAAGAACTCTTGGGTCTGTGATACTGACGCTACGCTTCGAGCTACTCGTCACGGACATTAAGTTCCACATCATAGACGCCAAGACATGCTGCAACGCTTTGCTCGGCCGACCATGGTTACACGAGTACAACATCATCCCTTCTACACAACATCAGTGTATGAAGTATTTTAAGGATGGTTTCGAGTATACCGTGACAGGAGAACTGAACCCGTTCTCTGTGAACGAGGTCCGCAAATACGAAGATGCCAAATACTTCTTACCGGATTTCGAAGATACGGAGAAGTGTCACAAGCCGGAGAATAAAGCTAATGCCACCATCCCTGTCTTCGGCAGTGATACCGAGGAGGAAGAGGAGATAGTGTATTCGGGTCCGCCCCAACACAACAAGCCAGGACCGTCCGCCCCTACGTTGATCTTTGGTAGCGACTCAGAAGATGAGATCCATGCTGTATTCTCTGCTCGACCTTCAATACAAATGTTCGCTGATGAAGAGCAAAGTCTGCAAGTCGCCATGGTGCCGCTTGAACACCATAAAGAACTGGATGCACTTAATATTTACAATGTAGAAGAGCTACAAACGTTTTACATCCCTCCCAGGCGAGAAAGCGAGAAAGCAATTTTGTTCTACCGCTCTGAAGAAACCAAGATAGAAAAAGAAATTTGGCATGGTGCAGATCCTACGCTCGACAGGCTTCAGCCTATTCGTCTTTCCAGATATTATACAGAGGGTTTGAAGAAGCTGCTGAAACGCCAGGGAATATCCTTCAAGCAGACCGTTCGAAAAGCCAGGTTCTATGACAAAATCTGGAACGTTCCCGGGACTCAACGCAAACTGCCTAATGGGAGAATGGAAACAATTGGGCTTGGATACGTCCGGTCAAAGAAACGAGAACTACTACACGGCTGCTACGTCGTGTATGACTTCGATGAAGAGGCGGATGCTCAATGGGAGGACGCTAATCCTGAGACGGTGAAAGTTCCAAATGCAAAAGTGCCCAGTCCGTCGTTCGAAGAACAAATGGACAAACTTATAAGGGAAGCGGGTCAAAAAGTCCGAGACGACCATAACCGCGAAATAACCATCTACGAGAAAGCCAGAACGCAACGCCTCTTTCAACAGGCCGTGAAAGATGAAAATGCCGCTCCTTGTCAACCTGTTATAAAGAAAGCTCGGCGCAAAAGTAGAAATAAGTCCAAAGGCCAAAAAGGCGCTCAACAGCAACAAAGCAGGACTAAGAAGCCACGCAAATGGGAGTCGAGCGTTATTGATTTATCCCTCATGAAGAAAATGGGTCGAGCGTACTCGTTTCCTCGGGACAAGACGGAGAAGATACTTGATCTTGCTCTAAAACATCAAATGCTTACACTGCCAGAGTCCAAAAACCCCGAACGAGCAGGTGAAGTCTCTGACCCAAATTATTGCACTTATCACCGAGTGATAGGACACCCTCTCGAAGATTGCTTCACCTTTAAGAATTGGGTCGAAGATCAGTACCAGCTTGGCAAGTTCGCTCTGTCTGACAACTGGAGGGTAACACCGCCACAAAAGCACGAACCAAAGCCACAAGAACGAAGCCAACTCCACATTGGGATTGGAAGTGAATTCGCACCTGTCACATGATAACAATATTAAAAGAAGAGCCCGAGGACATAGATGAGCTCCCTTGGTGCTTCGAAAACAGCAACGATGAGGTGATCTCAGAATTCCCACCAGCGCCAAAAGAACTGGAAGATGGAATCCATACCACTGCGGATAACCTCAAGAAAATTGAGTTGGGAACGCTAGATGACCCGCGACCGACATTCATCAGCGAGCTGCTATCTAAAGAAAGGGTGGTCGCGTTAAAAGACGTGCTTCTACAGCATAAAGATTGCTTCGCATGGAACTATTCCGAAATGCCGGGACTGGATCCAGAAATTGCTGTGCACAGATTGGCGATATCTCCGGACGTCAAGCCAGTCAAACAGGCGCCGAGAAGAATGCGGCTCGAGCTTGAGATGAGCATCAATGCTGAGGTCAAGAAGCTGATTGACTCTGGCTTCATCCAGGAAGTTCAATACCCTGAATGGATCACCAACATCGTCCCGGTGATGAAGAAAAATGGGACGGTGCGCATATGCGTGGATTTTCGGGATCTCAATAAAGCCTGCCCAAAGGATGATTTCCCGGTGCCGGTCACCGAACTGATGATAGACAATACATCCACTCATGAGGTTTTCTCCTTCATGGATGGCTCATCAGGGTATAATCAGATAAAGATGCATCCCGAAGACCAGAAGCACACCGCCTTCAGGACCCCTCTAGGGACATTTTGTTATAAAGTAATGCCCTTCGGTTTAAAGAATGCCGGTGCCACTTATCAAAGGGCCATGACGAAGATCTTCGATGACCTTATACACGAAATCGTCGAATGCTATATCGACGACCTCGTTATTAAAAGCAAATCATATGAGGAACATCTCGAGCATCTGAAGACCGTATTTCAACGCCTTCGGCAATACAACTTGAAGATGAACCCGCTCAAGTGTGCATTCGGAGTTTCCTCAGGCAAATTCCTGGGATTCATTGTTCGACACCGAGGTATTGAAATAGATCCGTCAAAGATCAAAGCGATCATGGAAATGCCTCCGCCAAGAACTCTTAAACAGTTGCGATCTCTCCAAGGGAAGCTCGCATACATACGGCGATTTATAGCCAATCTTTCAGGCAAGTGCCGTCCCTATAGCCACCTGATGAAGAAGGGAACCCCGTTCATCTGGGATCAAAAATGCCAAAGCGCACTAGACGAGATCAAGCAGTACCTGCAAAACCCTCCAGTGTTGGCTGCTCCAGTTAAGGGAAAGCCTCTCATTCTTTACACGACCGCCCTCGAAGGTTCTTTAGGCGCATTATGGGCACAAGAGAACGACCAAGGGAAAGAAAGAGCACTCTACTACTTAAGTCGAGTTCTACTGGGGGCAGAAAGCAACTACTCCCCTATTGAAAAACACTGCCTGGCGTTGATCTTCGCGATAACAAAGCTCAGGCACTATGCGTTGGCGCATGAGGTCCGTCTCATTTCAAAGGTGGACCCCCTTAAATACTTGATGTCAAAGGCCATATTGACGGGACGACTCGCTAAATGGGCCCTACTCTTGATGGAGTTTTCAATAACGTATCAACCTCTCAAGGCAGTGAAAGGCCAGGCCATCGCCGACTTCCTCGCTGAGCATCCCATACCCGCCGATTCTCCTCTAAATTGCGATCTTCCAGACGAACATGCGTTTGATGCGATCGACGGTGGTGATACCCGATGGGAGCTCTATTTCGATGGAGCATCTTCCGTAAAGAAGCGTAAACAAAGTACCCCTATAATCAAATCGGGGGTAGGACTCATCTTTGTAACTCCACAAGGAGGGATAATGAGCTTCGCTTTCTCCTTAACAGAGCCTAGGACAAACAATGAAACCGAATACGAAGCTCTGATAGCAGGCCTCGAGATCGCCATCGACATGGGAATTGAAAATCTCCTCATATATGGAGATTCCCAACTGGTCGTCAGTCAAGTAAACGACGACTACCAAACGTGCAAGCCAGAATTGGTGAAATACGGTGAAAAGGTGCAACAACTGTTGACCCAAATTCCCTCTTATACTTTGGAGAACATACCGCGTGCGGAAAATAGCAAAGCAGACGCGTTGGCCAAACTTGCTAAAGAACTGGCTGACGAGAACCTCGACGGCGTTAGAATCGTGGTACAGAGCCGTCGAGTTCTTGCCCCAGCAGAAATATCTCCGGAATCATCCGAAGAAAAGGAAACGACTGAGCGAATGACCCTGCAAGTAAAAGATTGGGAAAATACCGAGGATTGGAGGGAAGTCTTCATAGACTACTTTAAGTCCCACCGATTGCCCGAAGAAGCGTCCACAAGACATCAGCTCATAAAACGAGCTCTGTCTTTTGCCTTCGTCAATGATGCTCTATATAAGAGGTCATTCGATTCTCTGTGGCTAAGATGCTTAGGACCTGACGAAGCGAGAAGGGTCGTCCAGGAAGTTCATGACGGACTCTGCGGTTCTCACCAAGCAGGCCTAAAAATGAAGTTGAAGATCAAACGCATGGGCTACTACTGGCCCACGATGATTCAGGACTGCCTCGAATATGCGAAGCAGTACCACTCATGTCAAATTCATGGGGATTTCATCCATCAGCATCCAAATCCATTACATCCAACGGTGGCTAGCTGGCCGTTCGAGATGTGGGGAACTGACATAGTCGGCCCCATCGAACCAGCATCGTCTAGGGGACATCGTTTCATCCTGGAAACGACTGACTACTTTTCCAAATGGGCAGAAGCGGTACCACTGAGGGAAGTGAAGACGGACAATATCCTCCATTTCTTCAAGACGCATGTCATATATCGGTTTGGAACTCCGCGACGGATCATCTCCGATAACGGGCCAGCTTACAGAAGCCACAAGATCAGTCGCTTCGCGCAACAGCATAATATAGACTGGAGATATTCTTCAGTTTACAATCCGCGAGCTAATGGTCTAGCTGAAGCCTTCAACAAGACCTTGACAAAGATCATAAAGAAAACGGTGTCACGAAATAAGAAGGACTGGCACGAAAGACTGCAAGAAGCTCTTTGGGCGTATCGAACTATGTTTAAAACGGCCATAAACACAATGCCGTACGCGTTGGTATTTGGGACGGAAGCAGTGCTCCCCCTCGAGATAGAGTTACCCTCCTTACGAGTGGCAGTCCACTACGAGGTGACGGACAAAGAAAATGCTCACCTTCGGCTTGAGGAGCTTGACGCCCTTGATGAAACCCGGCTCATAGCGCAACAAAATCTGGAAGCTTATAAAGCAAAGATGACGCGCTCATATGAAAGATTGACCCGACCGAGGACATTCCGCCAAGGCGAACTCGTGCTAGTGGTCAAAAGGCCTATGATCCCCAATCGCGCCAAGCGGGGAAAATTCGAGCCAAACTATGAAGGCCCGTACATCATAGATAAAGTTTACCAGGGTGGGGCCTATCTACTCATGGACATGCACGGTGAAAGGCCTTTCAGGCCGATAAACGGTCGCTTCCTAAAGAAATACTATGCTTAATGAGCCACAACCTAGGTCAATGATAGATGACGACGACTATGTCCGCTCGCTATCTTCCTAAGCTCAAGCTTTATAAAAAGTAGTCGGCCTTCTCCATGACGGACCGAAACGTCCTTAAACTAACGACGGACCGAAATGTCCTTAAACTAATAGTGGACCGAAACGTCCTTAAACTAATACCGCAGCATCCTTAGGCTGACGAGATGAATAAAAAAAAATATATATAATAAATAAAAATGGTATGTCCATAAGCAAAATGGACACGGATGAAAACCTGAAAGGGCTCCGTGAGTAAAAACAGCAGGACTACCGGCGAGTGTTTGTGAAAACCTGAAAGGGCGCAACCTCGTTAAAGGACACTTACAGGGTCCTCTCGACCGTGTAAGGAAAAACCACCCGCGTGAGATCCTTACGACTCACAAAGGAGCAACACACTTAGGGATCCCCATGATTCCTAAGGAGAAAATACACTTGCGAGATCCTCACGACTCGTAAGGAGAACTCTCTTATGGGACCCTCACGGCTCATAGGATTTGAAAGTCTTAAGTTACAGAGACCTCAACCTGTGCTTAAGCAATCCCCACAATTTCCGATATTGCCCTACAAGCGGCTCAATACTGACCCTTGTATACAATCCACGGGCGCGAATAAACGTTTCCCTAACCAAGTCCCTTCCGTGACTGGGGATATATGCACATGATGAACAACCCTTATAAATCCTCTCGATTTACAAGGAGAAAACCCTCCTGTAGGATCCTTACGACTTACAGAGGAACATACACTTAGGAATCCTCACGATTCCTAAGGAGAAAATACACCTACAAGATCCTCACGACTTGTAGGGAGAAATACCTTTGTGAGACCCTTACGGCTCATGAAGTTAAAAGCCTTAGTTGACAGGACCTTAACCCTGCTCGCTAAGCCACCCTTGTTCAACATCGACAAAGGCAGATGATGATTCGCTCCTGGCAATATCCCAGTTGTAGCGGTGCTGATGCCGAAATCGGTGTTTAATTTCAGATTTACGGCGAAAAGCCAGTAGGCCGCTCATGCATATGAAATAGCCGAAATGATGGGGCAACTTGCAATAAAAAGCAGCAAGTAAAAATATATGCATGCGAAATAGCCGAAATGATGGGGCACCTCGCAATAAAAAGCAGCGAGTAAAAACAAAATAAACAGCCGAAATGATTGGGCAACTCGCAATAAAAAGCAGCGAGTAAGAATAAAATAAATAGCCGAAATGATTGGGCACCGCGAAAAATAGCTGAAATGATTGGGCAATCGCGACCTTCGCGATATAAAAAGCTGAAATGATAGAGCATCGCGGAAATAAAATAAAATAAAAAGAAGAAATGATAAAACTTTGGCCCTACAGTTAAGATCACATCGATCCCTGTATACAATCCAAGGGCGTAAACAAAGAGAGAACCATACTTTCCTAACAGGCTCCGCCAGAAGATGAAGCCAAATCTCGACGGTTCAGTCCAACTCCGAAGAAACTAGTGTCTTCAACAGATACCTCGACTCACGAATATAAACACTCCTTGACGAGAGCCTTCTGATTCGCGTCGACTCGCAGAGCCACCAGTGCCTCCGTGGGAGATCCTCGACTCGTTTCAAACCCCAAGGAAACAAATAATCCTTGGCGCTTGGGAAACAAATAATCCCTAGCAAACTCCTCGACTCACGGATACAAACACTCCTTGACGAGAGCCTCCTGATCCGCGTCGACTCGCAGAGCCACCAGTGCTTCCGTGGGAAATTCTCGACTCGTTTCAAACCCCAAGGAAACAAATAATCCTTGGCGCTTGGGAAACAAATAATCCCTAGCAAACTCCTCGACTCACGGATACAAACACTCCTTGACGAGAGCCTCCTGATCCGCGTCGACTCGCAGAGCCACCAGTGCTTCCGTGGGAAATCCTCGACTCGTTTCAAACCCCAAGGAAACAAATAATCCTTGACGCTCGGGAAACAAATAATCCCTAGCAAACTCCTCGACTCACGGATACAAACACTCCTTGACGAGAGCCTCCTGATCCGCGTCGACTCGCAGAGCCACCAGTGCCTCCGTGGGAAATCCTTGACTCGTTTCAAACCCTAAGGAAACAAATAATCCTTGGCGCTAGGGAAACAAATAATCCCTAGCAAACTCCTCGACTCATGGATACAAACACTCCTTGACGAGAGCCTCCTGATCCGCGTCGACTCGCAGAGCCACCAGTGCTTCCGTGGGAAATCCTCGACTCGTTTCAAACCCCAAGGAAACAAATAATCCTTGGCGCTTAGGAAACAAATAATCCCTAGCAAACTCCTCGACTCACGGATACAAACACTCCTTGACGAAAGCCTCCTGATCCGCGTCGACTCGCAGAGCCACCAGTGCTTCCGTGGGAAATCCTCGACTCGTTTCAAACCCCAAGGAAACAAATAATCCTTGGCGCTCGGGAAACAAATAATCCCTAGCAAACTCCTCGACTCACGGATACAAACACTCCTTGACGAGAGCCTCCTGATCCGCGTCGACTCGCAGAGCCACCAGTGCCTCCGTGGGAAATCCTCGACTCGTTTCAAACCCCAAGGAAACAAATAATCCTTGGCGCTTGGGAAACAAATAATCCCTAGCAAACTCCTCGACTCACGGATACAAACACTCCTTGACGAGAGCCTCCTGATCCGCGTCGACTTGCAGAGCCACCAGTGCCTCCGTGGGAAATTCTCGACTCGTTTCAAACCCTGAGGAAAAAAATAATCCTTGGCGCTTGGGAAACAAATAATCCCTAGCAAACTCCTCGACTCACGGATACAAACACTCCTTGACGAGAGCCTCCTGATTCGCATCGGCTCGCAGAGAAACTAGTGTCTCCGCGGGAAATTCGCGATTCGTCTCAACATGCAAATGAAGCCTCAGGCAGCAGGGACTAAAAAACTTGCTTCCTGAACAATGGGACCCTGCAAGTCAATCCAAAATGGTCTCTTGCATACTATTCACGGGTCTCACTCTCCAAAGTCGAATTTCGACGAGGAGGGAAACAACCGCTTATGAGTCCTCTCGACTCGTAAGAGGGAAAATTCTCTTATAGGATCCTTACGACTTATAAGAGAAAACCACACGTAGGAATCCTCACGATTCCTAAGGAGAAAACCCACCTACGAGATCCTCTCGATCCGTAGGGAGAAAAGTCTCTATGAGACCCTCACGGCTTATAGAGTTGAAAAGTCTTAGGCAGCAGATCTGAACCTGCGGCCTAAGCCATCGCTATTTCTTAAGAAAGTTAGGATACTCGTTCTAATCCTCCGTTAACCATGTTTGCTAAGGTGATATGCTGATAATAAAAGAAAGAAAAGACGGAGAAAATGACACATTACAAAAAAGGTGTAGCTTTTATTCATAAACTTGATTGGATACAGGATACATTATGTCAAAGAATAAAAATATATATATATATATACATTCTTTTATCTACGAGTACAAACGATACAAAGATGGATAGCTACTGAGGAGGAAGTGTCTTTAGTAAATTCACAAGCTGCTCTCGCACTTCCTTCAGCGCTTCCTCCTGAGTGACAGCTGCAACCACCTCCGCCTCCACCTGGGCCCGCTGCTGCAAGAAGGATGAAAGTTGCTCCTCCGCCGCCTTCTGGGCTGCTTCCTGGTTGGGTGCATCTCGCTCGACAACGTCAAG
Source organism: Agapanthus africanus (assembly GCA_030015575.1). Classification (NCBI taxonomy): domain Eukaryota; kingdom Viridiplantae; phylum Streptophyta; class Magnoliopsida; order Asparagales; family Amaryllidaceae; genus Agapanthus; species Agapanthus africanus. The sequence continues at coordinate 18,972,475 of JASDDO010000014.1, forward strand.
TTGTTGCCTCAATGATAACCCTTCGGAAAGACATTGCAGAAGGCCCTCAAAGACAACCTTCAGCCGTGCGGCGTTGGCCTCCACCCGAGCATGCAGTTGGGCAGACTTGCTCGAAGTCTCACCACGCTCCTTACGCCTTGAAATGACTTCTTGTTCGAGATGGAGGAAGTAAGGAGCGCTCTGCTCAATCCACGCCGTTCTTTGATTACTGGCAGCCAAGGTCTCGGGAGCGGGACGCAGCGACTCCAACTGATATAGGCGACCCTCGATCTCCCTACAATGGTTAACCCAGGATGCGATGATGCCCTCATCATGAAAGTTCACGAGTATTGCTAGCATCGGGTTAACCACCATAGCGAAGTCTGCGACAGATGTATGAGTTTCAACGTCGAGTTCCTCGACGTAGTCACTCAACATGCGCAGATTATTCGCGGCGCCTTTTGAAGACAGACTCCTCAGATAAGGACCCGCCGGCATTGTAATACGAGGCTCGAAGGGCGCCGAGGCCGGAACGACAGCTGAAAAGAAACAGGATGCGATCAGATAACAGTACAGAAAATAAAGAAAGGGAAGTTATCAACGTGATAGTCGCTGTACCAGTCGAGACAGGTGGCAAGGTCGGAAGGGCCGGCGGCGCAGCTGATCTTTTATCCCCTCCTTCAATCTGTAGCACTGCAGTCGAGATAAAAGGGGGGGGGGTTAGAGGTAACTCCATCAATGAAAAAAGAAAGACGTCAATGGAAATCATACTCACCAATGCCACCAGGGGAAGAAGCAAGTTCGGACGGGAAAGAGAAGTGTGGGAGCAACATCTGATATACATGATCAAAGAGCACTCCTGAAGAGACACAACAATATGACTTTAGTACACAAATTATATGTCTGAAGTATAGGATTAATAAATTGCAAACCCATACCTTCCAACATCTTAGATGGTATGAGAGAGGGTTGAGAGGTGACCACCGCCAAGGCAGTTGTTGAAGGCGCTCCCTCAAGCAGTGGAGCATCGGCACTGACTGCACCTGCGTTACAACAAATGCGAATTTGTCAGAAAGGATTGTAAAATAAAAAAGATAGCAACTTGGGATTTACCTGATGAGCTGCCGGCTGAAACGGAGGCGATTCCCTCCTCTATTGACATGAGACCACCGCCCGTGGCCTCATCACCCGACTCAATGGGAACCGTTGTGGTGCTCGCGAGACCTGGAGACAGCGGAGGACCATAGACGGGGAGGGCTATGACTGGAGTATTGCCAGATTCCAGAGAAGGAGCGGTTGGCTCGTCCTCGGGAATCATGGCCACCTCACCCACTATTCTCTCAGGTTCAGTAGTCGCGGTTGTATCGTCCACCATCACCACGAGATCGCTGGCCTCGAGCGCCTCATCCGCCACCACCCTGGACTCAGTTATAATGATCATATCATCTGCCACCACTTCAGGTTCGACATCAATGACCTTCTCGGCGGTAGGCCCCTCGACCTCCACCTCAGGCTCCAAAGCCACAACGACGTTGCCCACCGTCGGCTCGAGTTCGGCAGGTACCTCCTTCTCTGTTTCTTTGGGATCAACGGTTTCCGCCTCCCCCTCGATCGGACTTGGCCCTGCAAGATAAGAGATATAAGGACCAATGGCATTAAAATCCTTATAACAAAAACTCTGAGAGAAATATTACCTGAAGCGGATTTACCGTTTGCGCTCCGAACTGCGTGCGCCACCTCTCTGCGGGCAGTGGATAGGGCGACTGGGGCCTCTTCAGATGGAGTATCAGCATGAGGGGCGGTGCTGGGACCCGCTCCCATAGCCAAGGCAGCCCTGTGCGCCTTCGCCTCACGCCTCAGCCACTTCCTTTCCTCCCGGGCTGTCGCGATGGACCTTCATGATGCCTCCTTCAAGGCGTCGTTATCCTCGTTCAGGGATGCTTCCAGAGCCTTTAAGGCATCTTTCATCGGCTCTTCAAGACGAACCTCCTGCGGTGGCTCAGAGGAAGCAGGAACATCAGCAGCTGGTAGAACATCTGCGTCACTTGGAGGGAACGACATTGAGGTTCCTGTGATTAAAAGGGAAAGGTTAGATCGACCATAACACAAGGGAAATGAAAACTTGATGAGTCGAAACTTACTAAGGCCCATGGATGCTCTAAGACGTTCCTCCTCCTGGAAAGTCTTCAGAGAAGCGGCAATGGCTTCTTCATCAGTGATGCCTGTTGAAAGAAAAGAAAGAAAAGCGTTATTCAAAGGCAATGAAGAGGATATGTTGCAATAAAGAAAAGGCGACTAGTAGTTACCTGATTGCGCAAGCTTAACTAGCCACGCGTCACGCCTCTCCAACCACGCTGAAGCTCTGAGAGCAGCCTCCAAGTCTGTATCGTCCGGCGGCGGCATCACTAATCCTTCGTTAGTCCCGTATTCGATCAGGCCCTCGGCATAGGGAGCATGGGGTTCCTGACCGAACATGACGTCCGCTGCGAAGAGCGACTTCTTTTTCTTTTTCCCTCCGACCCTAGGCTCACGGGGGATCGACTTCCGTTTAGCAGCCACTTTGGGACGACGGGTCCCGATGTCCGCACCCACGCCAGACTCCGGCGAGGATACAACCACTGTCTCCACCGGAGCACAGGTGCGGGAGGTGCATCTGTGATATCAGGGAGCGGCAACTCACGTGGAGGACTTTGCGCACGCGATGGTCTGCCCCCGGTATCTTTTAGAGGAGGAGCCACCGGGGTCCTTGGCACTAAGGGAGCGTTACGGTTGGTGCCGGGGGGTGCTTCTTTACGGTCGATCAACACTCGCCTCTCTTCCTTTATAATGGCCCCCGTCGCATGATTGTACCGCTCTTTATATACATTAAGGAGTCGTGGAGCGTAGGCCGGCGTGCTGATGAAAAAACGAGAACCCGTGTTCAGGCGCATGAAGTGATGTAACGCGTTCTCCATCCCTTCTTCATTGGCAGCAGGTTCCAGTAAGAAAGCTTCCAAGGGTACCCCTTGATCGTAGCCCAGTTGTTGGGCAAAACGATGCGGGTTATATCTCATGAAGATTGCCGCACCGCCCTGCCTGAAGACTAGGAAGCCCGGTCTAATAGAATACAAGTGGAGGGGCTCCCGGGCCGTCAACACTGAAACTCCATCCTTAAAGGAGTCCTGTAATGGTCGCACCGCAGTGGTGGACGCTTTTCCAATGGTTAATACCTTGTTAATGAAGGACATCCCGACTCCAACGGTGTGAGGGCGAAGCAGTAAACCTCTGGCGTTCCGTGGTGAAGGGGTCACGATTGATGAGCCAATCAACTGTATAATGCGAGGAAAACCGCACTTGTCAAAGAATGAAGGCCTTTTATGCATGCCGAAGACACCCGCCGTGTGTAGCTCGAGCCACGATGCAAAGTAGTGCATCGGGAAGACCACGTGTAGTACCCCGGGCTCATTGGCATCCGCTGCTCGGCTGAGGCCATGATATAGGTGCGCCAAGCCAGCGATCCCCACAGCCACCTTTACCCCGATGACCATTCGGTGGGCTGGGTAAAAGACAGAAGGCCGCATGAGATGAGAGTGCATTGGGATCGCGAACCAACACAGCCACAGTCCGAGAAATCCTAAGAAAAAGGCCTCCTCATCCATTCCGGGGTCCGCAATTTCTGCAAAGGACATGGTTGAGGAGTTAGGAAGAAAAAAGTCCTTTTGGTCTATGTCTCTCGCTGGCAGGTTATCCAAACCTAAACCGAAAGGGTCCTCAAGGGTGGCAAACTTGGCAGCTTCTGCCGAGAGGACGTTTGGATGAAGGAACTGAGCAATGAAATCCTCAAAATTAACTCCGCGGATCCCGCGTTCGATAAAGAGAGATTCATAGATGTTCAACATCTTAATCAAGCTCGGGAATTGGTGTTGAACAGCATTTTCCGGCGTGATCCCCTTACCATCGACTTAGCGCCGAAGACGTACTCATCAGTCGGGAGCAGCTCTTCATAGTGTTCCCCCATGACCGGTAGGCCGGATACCTCCGCGAATTCCTCCAAAGAGATGGACACTTCCCGATCCATGGCAAGGAAAGTATGGGTGGGAATATTCCATTGCTCCAAGAAAGCCTTGAACCACCAGGTGGGGAGCGTGGGATACTGGAAGAGAGAGACGTAGACCGCGATGTACAGTCCTAGTCTTATCAACTGCGACTTCTTCGTCGACAGGATGTACCGGGCCCACGGCAGATAGCCAATCGGATGACGGGGAATCAGACCAAGGTTATATGATTGCCCCCAGGGTCGTGCTTCACCTTGACAAATACGGCGTCTTAGGATATCCAAAACCATGGGACGTTGAACCGGAACCGCATCCATAGCGGGATGAAGAAATCTGTTCGCGGTCCAATCTACCATCTCCACGGCATACTGCACTGAAGGTGGGGTAGCGTAGTGAATTGCCGTGATGGGCTCAGACGGCACTGCGCATGTGAAGCTACGTTGACCCATAATGATCTGGTTATACCAAGACCCCCAAAGGTGGAGTTTCTTGTACTCCGGGTCGTATTCTCTAATCATGGTCAGGACTTCACGGTCCGAGGATGCCTCGGGAAATCCCTCCTCCGAGCGGACGAACGGGAATGAAGTGTCTAGAGACATGATCGCTGCAAAAAAATAATTTAGCCGTTAGTGTTGTAATTCCAACGTTTGGCGTATAAAAAAGAAAATGCATTAATTAAATTAAATTAAAATTAATTAATTACACCACACAGCAGTGCGGTGAGTAGGAGACCAAAGATGGACCCACAAAATCTGGATGACAGTACGTCAGTTAATAAGACAACCTCATCATTGGAGCGATCTGTCAAGGAAAACATTTGGTCCCCAGAAAAACATTCCCGTTTATAGAAAAGGGGGGAAGAATCCCTAGAGACAAGGAGAAAATCTCCTCTTTCAGAGCAAAGCTCTGTCACAGAGTGACACTTGTCAAACTCTGGTCCCAAGGAAATAAGATTCCTTAAAAGAGCATGGCTCTGTGGTAATGATGAAAAAGGTCCATCAAAATTTTTTTGGAATCTTGAAAGATTCATGAAAAATTTATAAAAAATACTCTTCATTTTTCAAATCTAAAAGAGCTGTTTTTAGATTTATGAGCAAAGCACTGTTCATGGATTAAAACCCATGAACAAGATCCCTGTAGATCTATAAATTTTGAGAGCAAAGCTCTGTTTATGAAACCCCAATGGGGATCTCTTTAGATCAAAAGATCTGTGAGAGCAAAGCTCTTTGGTTAAGATTAATTTAAATTAATTTGATTTAAATTAATTTTTACCTAAAATTTCTAACTTTGGGAAGGAGCAAAGCTCTGAAGTTCTTAAGCAAGAGCAAAGCTCTGTTGAAATCAAAAATCTTAAAACGGTAAGATTTTTCTAAGGGCCAGAGGTCCTATTTATAAGGCGCTTGCGCCCCTTGAGCTCACCCCTTGATCCAACGATCAGGAGTTTGCCACCGCTGCACTCACGTGTGCGCCACGTGAGCGCAACGGTGGGGGGGGCATTTGTTTCGCCCAATCAGAGCAAAGCTCTGTTGAAATTCAAAATTCAAAATTTTGAAGCAACGCTTCAAATCTCGGGCGCAACGCGCCACATGTCAGGTGCTAATACGTCAGCGCAGCGCCCAAGAACGCGCGCCCAATCAGAGCAAAGCTCTATTTAAAGGAAGAAACGCTTCAGTTGCGCATGCACTGCACTGCGCGACACGTGTCAGCGCAGATGCGCTCGCGCAGTTGCGTTGCGCTGTGCGCTGCGCGACACGTGTCAGCGCAGTTGGGCTAGCGCAGTTGCGCTGCGCTGTGCGCTGCGCGCCACGTGTCAGCGCAGATGCGCTAGCGCAGCTGCGCTGCGCTGTGCGCGACACGTGTCAGCGCAGATGCTCTAGCGCAGCTGCGCTGCGCTGTGCGCGCGGCACGTGTCACGCGCTGGGGCATCTGCGCCAAACAGAATTAAAATTCTAAGAAATCTTTTCTGTTCTTATTAAAACAAGAAGATTTTCTTCTGCAAAGCAGAAGCCCTTGGATCAAAGATCCAACGGTGGGGAAAATTCCCCAAATCACTCAGAGAAAGATCTCTTTAACAAATTTAACTAATTTATGGGCACTATAAAAAGGACCCTAGGCCTCAATTCAAAGCATCAACATTTTCTTGAAAAAAGTCAAGAGCTTCAAACAGAGAGAGAATTCTGAGAAAATTTCAAAGAAAAGGGTAAAGACCTTCACGAGAGAAAAGAAATCTCTTTTAATAAATTATTGATCTAAAAACCAGATCAATGTTCTTCACATAATAAACAGTGCTTTGCACTTCTCATGAACCACTGGTTCTTTAAAAAACAAGAAAAAACAAAATAAAAATAGTGCTTTGCACTTTTATGAATCTCTGGTTCTTGAAACAAAATGAAAAAACTTATTTTTCTTTGATCTAAATTAGATCAAGGAATCAAATAGTGCTTTGCACTTCTGTTCTTGAATCTAAAAGATTCTTAGTGCTCTGCACTTCCAAACCGCGCTGTTGCGCTCTTAAGAGAGCGCCACGTGTCAGGTACAGAACAACTTGCGCTACGCGCTCTTGAAATAGAGCTTTGCTCTCTGGAATTGGCGCAACTCACCAGAGCGCGCCACGTGTCAGCAGCGCAACAGCGCAGCGCACCGCGCTGTTGGGCTTGCGCTCACCAGAGCACGACACGTGTCCTCACCACAAGCGCTTGCGCTCAGTAATTGGCGCAAAGCGCCTGACAAATGCAATGCATTTCTTTTCCTGAAGGGCCAGGCCCAGTTAAAAGACCAAGCAGGCCTAATTAAATCGATGCTTTGCATCATTTATAATGGGCAGAGCCCAAACGAAATAATTAAAATGCTACGCATTTTAAAAGGGGCAGAACCCAAACAAAACAGATGTCTTGCATCATTCATAAATGAGCAGAGCCCAGAATAAATTGATGCTCTGCATCTTTATGGGCAGAGCCCAAACAAAAAAAAATGGAAGAAATGCAATGCATTATTTAATAAAAGTGTTGAACATTTTCAACTGGACTTAGCCCAATTTTGGCCGTAAGTCCTCAAATTAAATTGACTGAGCATAGCTCTCTCTTAAATCAATTTATATCCGGTTCGAAGGTACATCTCCGAACTCCTCTGACACACGTCGTTGTAATCACTCAACGTCGTCAGAGAGGTGACGGGTCCCGACGACCACACCCTTCAATATTAGACCGAAACGTCCTTAAACTAATATTGGACCGAAACGTCCTTAAACTAATGTTCGTCCCCAAATGGGAATGTAGGACCGAAATGTCCTTAAACTAATGATGGACCACCACGTCCCTAAACTGGCGATGGACCACCACGTCCCTAAACTGGAAAATGGACCACTACGTCCCTAAACTGGAACAATAGAGTCTCCAAATGCTCTTTTGCCGGATCTAAACGGTCCCGTTTAAGTTGATCTTATCCCCAAACATGGCTAACGTATCCTTAAATATTCAAATGGACTATAAAACCCTAAATCAACTTTGGTTCGAGGGTACATCTCCGAACTCCTCTGACACCTATCGTTGTAATCCTTCAACGATGCCAGAGAGGCGACGAGTCCTAACGGCCATATATTAAATGGATCGCCATGTTAAGTTGATCTTAGTCTTAAATCAGACTAACGTATCCTTAACGAACGTTTGAGTTGATCTTAGCCGCAACACGACTAATGCATCCTTAAACTAAAAACACCAAACCCAAATCTAAGTAAATACGGATTTGGACTAATCCACGTCCTACGGGCGACGGCATTACTCAGTCTCCGTATACAATCCACGGGCAACCACAAACAAAATACACACACGACACGAAGTGAAATTCTGGAGAAGGAGAAAGTTGTTACCGCGATGCGGTAGCGTAATTAACTGCAGGGGCTTGCGCCTGCAGGGAAGAGCGTCCCCACAATCAAAAACCCCTCAAGCGAGGGGGAATCTGATGAAATCTGCTACATCGGCCGCATCCATCTAAATCTCCGATACACGGTTCCATAAATCAACTTGGCATCTTCGGAGAGGTGGACGGATAAAACCAAATAGCATCTGTCCCAAATCTCAGCGTCAGGACATCGCGGTCCTGTGCGCCGTCCTTCGGAGGGGAACATCAGCACGTGGACGCTCGGGCGCTAGCGCTTTGGGAGCTAGCGCTCTGAGCGCTAGCGCGCCACGTGTCAATACGTGGGCGCTCGAGCGCTAGCGCTCTGAGCGCAAGCACGCTGGCGCTATGAGCACAGCGCGCCACGTGTCAGCACGTGGGCGCTCGAGCGCTAGCGCTCTGGGCGCAAGAGCGCTAGCGCACCACGTGTCAGCACGTGGGCGCTCGAGCAGCAAAAGGGACTTGGTCCCTGCAATGGGAGTTGTACTCCAAGAAAGGAGCATTTATTATTTTTTTTTGTGTGTGTGTGTGTGTGTGAGGAGTTAAACTCCAAGGATGTTTGAAGCTGATGAAGGGGCTTCTCCCCTTGAGCCCTAGTTCTTCCCTAAAGTGAGGTTTCTGGAGTCTCCTTCTTCTTCTTGTCGTTTGGTCGGATCTTGAAGATCAAGAGATGTGAGATTTTAAAAATATCTTCTTTTTGAGATCTAATGACAGATCCAAGTTCCCCTTTGTGGGTTTTGTGGTGAAAAACTATTTAGTTTTGGAAAAGAAAGAGTAAAACTCTTGATTTAATTCAAAAGAAAGGGGAAGGTTTGGAACCTTCAGATGGGGAAAGAGGCACAAACCCTAGGTTTTTGAGAGAATGAAAAAGTCTTTTTTTTTATTCATCATCATGTTGCCTTATATAAGCTTACATATTTATATATAACCCCTTGGGCTCTACAAAATGGCATTTTGCCCATCCCATGGCTCATGTGCCATTTCTTTTTTGCACATAAGCCATGGGCTTTCAAAATATTGGCTTTATACCCATTTTGCATACATTCATGTATAAAAAATTACATAAAAATTATTTATTACATGATCTATATTTTGGCATGGAGGAGGCTGGCCTCGGGCTCGACTTAGGCATGGGCCCGCTTGACCTGGGCTTGGGCCCACCTGGCTTGGGGTTGACCTTGACTTTGACTCGGTCAACCGGTGTGCAAATTTTTACCCCAACAAAGTGCCCCCCATCAATAAATGCACACCGCACATTTGAGTTGTGTGCATGAAATTGATGGATCTTGAAGTTAGACTTCGAGGCGGAACATCATTCCAGGGGCGGAGCATCATCCCGGGGAGCATGATTCCCGGGGATCGGAGCATCATTCCGATCCGCGGAGCATAATTCCAAGGTCGGAGCATCATTCCGAAGAGTCGAAACATAATTCTGAAGAGTATAGGAATGATTCCAAGGATCGGAGCAACATTCCGAAGAGCGGAGCATGATTCTAGGGATCGGAGCATCATTCCGATGAGCAGAGCATCATTCCAGGGATCGGAGCATCATTCCGATGAGCGGAGTATGATTCCAGGGATCGGAGCATCATTCCGATGAGCGGAGCATGATTCCAGGGATCGGAGCATCATTCCGATGAGCAAATCATGATTCCAGGGATCGGAGCATCATTCCGATGAGCGGAGCATGATTCCATGGATCGGAGCACCATTCCGATGAGCGGAGCATCATTCTAGGGATCGGAGCATCATTCCGATGAGCGGAGCATGATTCCAGAGATCGGAGCATCATTCCGAAGAGCGGAGCATGATTCCAAGGATCAGAGCATCATTCCGATGAGCGGAGCATCATTCCAGGGATCGGAGCATCATTCCTATGAGCGGAGCATGATTCCAAGGATCGGAGCATCATTCCGAAGAGCGGAGCATGATTCCAAGGATCGAAGCATCATTCCGATGAGCGGAGCATGATTCCAGGGAGCGGAGCATCATTCCGAAGAGCAGAGCATCATTCCAAGGATCGGAGCATCATTCCGAAGAGCGGAGCATGATTCCATGGATTGGAGCATCATTTCGATGAGCGGAGCATGATTCCAGGGATCGGAGCATCATTCCGAAGGGCGGAGCATCATTCCGAAGGGCGGAGCATGATTCCAGAGATCGGAGCATCATTCTGAAGGGCGAAGCATGATTCCAGGGATCGGAGCATCATTCCGAAGGGTGGTAGACATTCTGACTGAAGCATAATTTCAATGTAGAGGTTGATTCCCAGGTGAAGTATAATTCCGACAGGGAAGGCAGGTACTCCGAGGCGAAGTATGACTCCGACATGGGATACATTCTGAGACGAAGCATGATTTCGACGCAGAGCTTGCTGGTTGACCTGATTCCGAGGCGGAGCTTAATTTCGACGAGGAGGACGCTGATTGATTCCGAGCCGAAACATAATTCCGACAGGGAAGGCAGATACACCGAGGCGAAGCATGATTTCGACACGGGGTGCACATTCTGAGACGAAGCATGATTCCGGCGCAGAGCTTGCAGGTTGACTTGATTCCAAGGCGGAGCATAATTCCGACAGGGAAGGTCGATATCCCGAGGCGAAGCATAATTTCGATACGGAGCATGATTCCGCCGCAGAGGTTATTGGTTTGATTTGATTTGGGTTGACATCAGCATCGCTACACTGGAATATGGTACCAGGAGCGAATCATCATTTGCCATGAGTGGATTTGAGGATTTCGGTTTTGGTTTGGCATCTGCATCGCTGCATTGGAATAATGCCAGGAGCAACTCATCATTTGCCCCGGAAGGACTTGGGAACTGGTTTTTTTTGTTTGGCATCAGCATCGCTACACTGGAATATGGTACCATGAGTGAATCATTATTTACGTTTGTTTATTAGGAAACGATGGCTTAGGAGACAGGTTTTAGGTCCCTATCACCTAAGACTTTTCAATTTTGTGAGCCGTAAGGGTCTCACAAAGCATTTTCTCCCTACGGGTCGTAAAGATCCCGTAAGTGTATTTTCTCCTTAGGAGTCGTGGGGACTCCCAAGTGTGTTGCTCCTTTGTGAGTCGTAAGGATCTCACGCGGGAATTTTCTCCTCACAAAGTCGAGAGGATTTTGTGAGTGCATTTCATCTCTTTCTCACGAGTTTGCGCCCTTTCGGCTTTTCACAAACTCGTCGGCAGTCCTGCTGTTTTTACTCACGGAGCCCTTTCGGGTTTTCATCCGTGCCCATTTTGCTTGTGGACATACCATTTTTTTTATTTTTTTATTTTTATTTTATTATTTTTGGTGGGACTTTGAATGTGGTCTCATCAGTAGGACTTGGGAGAGACTGGGATTGTTTTAAGATTGTATACGGTTTTGCAGGATATATGATCCAGACCGTAGGGCCGAAAAAAATTTCGGGATTTTGTTGGCGTCTGCATCGCTGCACTGTAATATGGTACCAGGAGCGACTCATCATTCGCCATTGGGGTATGGGAGTTGGAATTTGGTTGGCGTCTGCATCGCTGCACTGGAATATGGTATAAGGAGCGACTCATCATTCGCCATTTGGGGGTTGGGAAGCGATGGCTTAGGAGACATGTTTAGATCCCTATCACCTAAGGCTTTCCAATTTTATGGGCCGTGAGGGTCCCATAAAAGCATTTTCTCCCTACAAGTCGTAAGGATCCCGCAGGTGTATTTTCTCCTTAGGAGTCGTGAGGACTCCTAAATGTGTTTTTCCTTTATGAGTCGTAAGGATCCCCAAAAGGTTTGTTCTCCCCATGTATCGTGAGGACACATGAGTGGGTCTTCTTAATGGAGCATAATTTCAAAGGCGGAGACCGGCCGCATAACTGGTGATTACGGTGGGGCATGAGGGTGATGAGAATTATTTGAGCCCGTGGATTGTATACGGTAGTCAATTTGGGGACTAACCGTAGGGCTGGGAGAATTTTGAAAAATTGGATTTTGGTTGGCGTCTGCATCGCTACACTGGAATATGGTACCAGGAGCGACTCATCACTCGCCGTTGTTTTGTTTGTTGTTGTTTTTTTGTTTTTGTTTTACCGCGATTGCTCTATCATTTCAGCTTTTCTTATCGCGAAGGTCGTGATTGCCCTATCATTTCGGCTATTTATTCGCGGTTGCCCCATCATTTCGGCTTCATTTTCATTTTCATTTTTACCCGCTGATTTTTATTGCGAGTTGCCCTATCATTTCGGCTTTTCTTTATTTTTCTTTTATTTACACATTTTTTTGTTTATATACACACATTTTTTTTACATTCCCAGTTTAACGACTTAGAGGTCGATTGTTCCCAGTTTAATGACGTGGTGGTCGACTGTTTTCAGAGAAAGGCAGATGTCTGAGGGAATGAGTTTCACGAAGAACTTCGGTCTCCGTTTGTATGAAATTGGCGCTCGCAGCTGGACTGTTTGTTAACACGCCTTTAGACAGTTCTATCTCTTCTGCCTTGTATTGCTTTTTGACCCAATCCTTGAAGACGAAGTAGTCCTTAATGGCATGATCTATCACTCTGTGATAGGGGCAGTATTTGGGGTCGTCGGTCATATTCGCTTCCTACGGTCTTTTTGACTCTGGCAGTTGTAGACCGTTCTTCAGGGCGTTTTTGAATATTTTACGGATTTTGTCCCTTCTGAAGGATTAGACCTTGTCTAACTTCTCTTTCAGTGGAGATTCTCCTCCCTCTCCGAACAATGGCTTCCGAGGCTGGTTGGCACTAGGCCCGCTTATCCCTCGCTTATTTCGGTTAGCCGAAGTGTTGAAAGACTCAGAATCGTCGGGATTTCCACCTTTGCGATTATCATCCTTTCGGTTTCTCTAGGACCTATTGTTATTTTGGGAGTCAGAGGAGGACTCCTGCTGTAAGTCGATGTACTTCACCCCAGTACTTATGGGGAGGCGGAATTTTCAAAAACAATCAAGTTTAAACAACGAACATCGACTAACCGCTTGAATCGAAGCTAAACTATAAATAACCGTATCTTATGAGTTTCTTTTCACAAGTGATTAGGGATTATACCTAATGAAACCGGTCCTTCTTCTTTACGTCCTCCTTTGTTCTCCTCGACCTTCTCTAGGTAGTAGACGATCCACCCGAGAGCAAAACACCAAGCTAAACCTCTAACTTGAGGTAACTAATCAACTTTGATTGCTAATCAAAGATGAAAGGATGATAAAGAGTGAAGGTTATGGATTGTTTAGTCTAACTAATCCTTTGATCTCAACACATGAGGATTAAGGATTAGGGTTTGAAGATGAGAGCTTGAGGAGAGAGAATGTGAGATATGATAATGAGAGAAGAGAGAGAGTGTATCATAATATTATGAAGCATTCTTATTTTAGAATAATCAATAAAGGAAATGAATAAGGATGCTTCATAAAATATCTTGTGATGATTCATTAGCATGAGTCATTAAGCAATAAATGTGCATTAATGAAGTGAATGAATCACCACCATGACTCACTCTCTTATCCAAAAGAAACCTCCTTAGTCACATCTTCTAGAAGCTTCTCGAGTAATTACGAGAACGCCCCTCCGATCCGTAAAAATACGGAAAAACTTTAGACTGTAAAAATCCAATAACCGGATACCAGTAACTGGCTTAAACCAAAGCCGACTGGTAAAAACTGTCCGAAAGTCGTACGCGCGTAAACGCACGTATGCGTCCGAACCCTTTGTCGCAAAACCATGCAACCTCTATATCGTTTCGCCTGGAGTAGGAAACTCTCTGTGTGGGACTCTAGAGACTCGACTACTACGCTGGCAGTGGGTTTAACCACAGACCGCAAGCGGCACTAGCTGTACGTAACGGTCCCCAGGTAGTTGTCGATAAGAAGGCCGATGAGTAAACCCATCCGAACTCCTACTGAGTCTGATGTGACAATCTCCATACAGTCCGGTCCGTTCGTCCAAGACTATCGCATATCGGGCCTAGGGGGGCGGCAAGCGTCAGTCCCCTAATAGCGGTATAAGTCGTGTCGGAGTGAAGCCCATTACACCCTGAGAAACTACTGGAACCTACCAGCAAATCTCGCTTGCCCTGGCCAGGGACTTTGCGTAATGGCTCTCTGACACAGCACGATATCTACTCCCAATACCGGGAGGGACGAATCCTGTCTAACCGCCACTGCCTCCAAGTGCTCGGGACTGCACCCAACTGCTACCTGTTTGCACGACTCCTTTGAGCCGTGGTAGGGTAGCAATCTAAGAACAGTGGGACACACTCGAGGCGAAGTAGCAGTGTCAAGTCTGCGGACTACGCTGTACTCATGTCACCTGGGAACTGTTCACTGACGACTGGTATCAAACCAACCAACAGTTCCCTGTGAGTCCTGTCCGGTGTACCCGTAACCTAACGAGCACCTGTATACTATCTCCAGTACGACGTACTGACGGCTGTGGGACAGACCATCTCCCCAACTGGGATGAGAAGCGTACACACTAGTCTACTCCGGAGTATCGATGCTCTGTCTCGATAATCCAACGACCAGGGACCTGATTAAGGATGTGCTTGTAGACTACCCAGCCCCCACTAGTGTGACTGCCATCACAACGCTGGTAGACAAGCAAGATCCTAAGAGCTCTATCAATACGTACACTCACATATTAAGATAGAAAAACCAAGTAGCATACTACCATGTTTAGCAAGACTGTTATATACATGTGAATATCCCAAGCTTCCATTAAGTAATATACAAGCTAGTATGATACAGTAATGGCCTTCTAGGGCATAAACACTAACAATCTCCCACTTGCACTAGGGCCATGTACTGGCATATCGCAGACCAATGATCTCGAGCAGCCTCTCGAACTGAATCTGAGGAAGGGCCTTCGTGAATGGATCAGCAATGTTCTCTTCTGAAGCAACTCTCCGAACCTCGATCTCCTGACGATCAATGATCTCCCTGATCAGGTGATACCGCCTCAAGATGTGTCTGGACTTCTGATGGGACCTTGGTTCCTTCGCTAAAGCTATAGCTCCGTTGTTGTCGCAATACAGAGGTATTGGGTCAACTATGGTAGGAACCACCTGAAGTTCTGTTAGGAACTTCTTCATCCAGACTGCTTCTTTTGCGGCATCGCAAGCAGCTATATACTCCGCTTCCATCGTCGAGTCAGCAACGGTGTCCTGCTTGGAGCTCTTCCAGCACACCGCCCCTCCATTGAGGGTAAAGACATAACCCGACATGGACTTGGAATCGTCCTTATCACTCTGGAAGCCGGAATCAGCAAAGGCCTCCAACCTGAGGTCTTTTCCGCCGTAAACCAAGAACATCTCCTTAGTCCTCCTCAGGTACTTGAGAATGTTCTTTACTGCTATCCAGTGTTTCTCCCCTGGGTCTGACTGATACCGGCTTACCACGCTTAGTGCGTAAGCTACATCTGGTCTGGTACACAACATCGCATACATTATAGAGCCTACCGCAGAAGCGTAGGGTATAATAGACATGCGTTCCCTTTCCAAATCAGTCTTGGGAGACATCTCTTTGGAGAGGGTGATTCCGTGACAAGCCGGTAGATTACCGCGCTTAGAATCTTCCATACTGAATCTTTTCAGTACAGTGTCGATATACCTGGACTGCGAAAGTCCCAACATCCTCTTGGATCTATCACGATAGATCCGGATCCCCAGAATGTAAGAGGCATCACCCAGGTCTTTCATGGAGAACCTGTGTGACAAGAATCCTTTGACAGATTGTAGCATAGGAATGTCATTTCCTATCAATAGAATGTCATCCACGTACAAGACGAGGAATACGACACTTCTGGCCACAACTTTACTATATATGCACGGTTCATCTGGATTTTTGATAAAGTCATATTCTTTGACTGTCTCATCAAAACAGATGTTCCAACTCCGCGATGCCTGCTTTAGTCCGTAAATGGACTTAAGCAGCTTGCATACTTTCCCGCTGCTCCCACTCTGATTGAAACCCTCTGGCTGATCCATATAGACGCTCTCTTCTAAATTTCCATTCAGAAAAGCCGTCTTTACGTCCATCTGCCAGATTTCATAATCATGGAAGGCAGCAATAGCAAGAAGGACCCGAATGGATTTGAGCATAGCCACTGGAGAAAAAGTTTCGTCATAGTCCAAACCAGGTCTTTGACGAAAACCCTTTGCAACAAGTCTAGCCTTATAGGTTTCCACCTGTCCATCTACACCAATCTTTTTCTTGAAGATCCATTTGCATCCTATGGGTTTTACCCCATCTGGAGCAAAGTCCAAAGTCCATACTTTGTTGGTGTACATGGACTCCATTTCGGTCCGCATTGCATCTAGCCATCGTACCGAGTCGCCGCTCTGGATGGCTTGCTGGAAGTCAGTAGGTTCATCATCATCTATGATGCAATCCTCTCTATCCCCGTCTATGAGAAAACCGTAGTATCTCTCAGGCGGACGAGACGGCCTACTACTCCTGCGGAGGGGTGCGGGAATGTTCTGTTCTTCTTGAACCTCTGGTTCTACCAAAATTTCAGTAGCAGTTTGTGGTTCTGGAATTTCTTCCAGTTCTATTTCGCTCCCACTCTTCTGATTTTCCAAAAATTCAGTTTCTAAGAAGCGGGCATGACGAGAAACAAAAACCTTTTGTTCCTCTGCGTAATAGAAGCAATATCCATGAGAGTTCTTTGGATATCCCACAAACTTACACTCTACTGAGCGTGCCTCGAGCTTGTCCGGATGCTGCTTTTTTACAAAAGCTGGACATCCCCACGTCTTCAGGTACTGAAGATAGGGTTTCTTTCCACTCCACATCTGATATGGTGTGGTAGGCACAGTTTTGGTTGGAACTCTGTTCAAAAGATGTATCGCTGATTCTAGCGCATACCCCCAGAAAGATCGCGGTAACTCAGTATTACTCATCATGGATCGTACCATATCTAATAGGGTTCGATTCCGTCTCTCCGATACACCGTTGTGCTGTGGAGTGTACGGAGGAGTAAGCTGAGAGAGAATTCCTTTCTCTTTTAGGTAACCTAGGAACTCGGCACTTAAGTATTCTCCACCTCGATCAGATCTTAGTGTCTTAATACTTTTGCCTGTTTGGTTTTCCGCTTCATTCTTGAATTCCAGGAATTTCTCAAAGGCCTCTGATTTATGCTTCATTAAGAAAACATATCCATACCTAGAGAAATCATCTGTAAAAGTAATGAAGTAGGAATAACCACCTCTCGCATGTGTAGACATTGGACCGCATACATCACTATGTATGAGTCCTAAGAGCTCGCTCGCTCTTACTCCTTGTCCAGTGAATGGAGTCTTTGTCATCTTTCCTTTGAGACAAGATTGACAAGTGTCATAAGTTTGATATTCGAACGTGTCCAAATATCCTTCTTTATGCAACTTAGTCAACCTTCTCTCATTGATGTGACCCAGTCTACAATGCCATAAGAAAGCTTTATTTAAATCTGGAGACTTTCTTTTTAGTGTGTTCTGGACATTGAAAATTTGGAGTTGGTTTAACACATATATGCCGTTATTTAGAGTACCGGACCCAATCAAACCATGATTAAGGTGGATGTTGACAACATCTCTTACAAACGTGAAATCATAACCTTTATTTGATAACAAGGAAACTGATATGATATTACACGTTAAGCTGGGTACAAAATAACAGTTATGTAAAACCAAAATGTGTCCACTCGTCAATCCTAGGTGATAATCCCCGACGGACGCAGCTCCCACGCTAGCTCCGTTAGCAACCCTGAGGATCATATCACCTTCCTTCAGCACTCTACGGTTTCTCAGTGCCTGCAATGAATTGCAAATATGAGATCCTGACCCGGTATCCAATACCCAGGAAGTAGAGTTGATCGACAGACAATTCTCAATTACAAACACACCTGAAGTCGAA
The DNA here is from genome assembly GCA_030015575.1 of Agapanthus africanus. Lineage (NCBI taxonomy): Eukaryota > Viridiplantae > Streptophyta > Magnoliopsida > Asparagales > Amaryllidaceae > Agapanthus > Agapanthus africanus. The sequence continues at coordinate 18,990,261 of JASDDO010000014.1, forward strand.
GCCACAGCCTGCTTCGGTTCCTGGTTCTTGGCGTTCCACGCCTTGCAATCCTTCTTCCAGTGCCCTTTCCTGTGACATTGGAAGCACTCATCCAGGCCAACTACCGGTGCTGCTTTCTTTTTCTTTCCCTTCCCTCCCACCTTACTAACACCTCCTCTAGGTCTGGGTGCGGCCTTCTTCTTCCTTCCTTTGGCCCTAGCCTTGGACCCGGAAGAAGATGAACCGCCAACAAACATAGCGGGTGTTTCCCTTGCCTTCTGCAAGGTGCCCTCTGCACTCCTTAACATGTTCAGGAGTTCCGCAAGTTCAACTTCTTTTCCTTGAAGATTGAAGTTGAGGATAAACTGGGCGTAGGTGGGAGGAAGGGACTGGAGAACAAGGTCTGTATAGAGCTCATTATCCAAAGTCGTCCCAAGGTCTGCGAGCTCTTCTATATAGCCAATCATCTGTAGGACATGTTCACCTACCGATGACCCGACAGCCAACCTCGCTCGAAACAATTTCTTAGAGGTCTCGTATCTTGCTATACGAGATTGCTCTCCATAAAGTTCCTTTGTATGGAGAAATATGCCATCTAGGGACATATCCTCGTGCCTCCTCTGATGTTCATTATTCATCGAGGCAAGCACGATGCACTTGGCTCTCGCGCAATCTAAATCCCAGGTTTTGCGGATTTCCTTATCCGCATTGCTGGATTTGGGACTAGGGACAGCAGGTGCCGTAGCGGTGAGGACGTACCCCAGTTTGTCATAGGTCAAAGCCATCTTGACATTCCGCAGCCAATCTTTATAGTTTGGCCCCGTCAGTATATTTTTCTCTAAAAGTAACTTAAGTCCAGTCATTTTCAGGGTCGCTGCAATTAGGAGAGAGAGAAGAAAACACTTTAGCATGATGCTCTTGCAAGTTTAGAGTGGTTTTTAATTTATCTAAACTGGATGGCTCCCACTGTTTCTCGAATCCTTCCTCAAACCATAAAAGAAGAATTAGCCAAGACTATTCTCACCGTACAATACTTGCTTAACCGTTCAGCCAGGCCGGTGTCGATACTTCGAGGGAGGTTTTCCAACGCTTTCGCGAAGTTCCTTAATTAAGTAACCTCTTTTCTCTGGGGGCGTAACCCCGCTGACACTTTTCTGGACACCTACTAGGTTTATAGCATTGATCGTTAAGCGACGAATATCCTGATAAGTAGCATATACTCACAGTAGGATCGGGATCCAAATATCATCGTATGATAATGTTGAAGGAATCCTACCAACATTCATCAAACTCCAAATGGTATGCATCTCTTTGCAAATTTCAGTTTCTTTAGAAATTCCCGATATAAGTTTTTGCCCCATGCTCTTATGACCTTGACGTATGCCAACAAATCATAAGTCACATGTCAAGTTCTGCCCATCATTATCTTGTTAATTTGAACCCACCCGTATATACCCTTGACGTATGCCAACAAGGTAATGCGACTGTCCCAAACCAACACATCTATCTATGCAACAAATGAATACCCCAGCAGCTACCAAACACTATGCCTTGACGTATGCCAACAAGCATAGCTTGAATACTACTGACCATCCATAAGAAATGACGGAGGGCTACGACTGGTTTTGGCGAAACCGTGAACGTAGTGAACTTGATATAACCGAAGGAACCTGATAGCTTTTAAAAGGAGTGGTTAAATCTCCGCATTTAAAAATATCTGTTTTAAAAATAACCGAGTGGTTTCTTTTAAATTGTTCCAACGATTTAAACTTTGGTTTATTTTACTTTGCATTACAGATAATGCGTCCCATCATTAACCTATCATTGCAGAAAACAACGAAAATACAACGTCCTCTTATGCCATCCGCATTCGCCACGGGGTCCCGTCATCACCCGTTAGGTTACTTAACTAACGACAGAGCGGGGGCTGGGCTAGCGCGGGTGTAAAACATAAGTGGCGTCTAAATAGCTATCATAATATAGATATTTTACATTCGTCTGACGCAATGATATTCATTCCAGAACACAGATAAACAATATTGGTTTTGCAAGCAATCTGTATTTCTTTTGAGCCTGCAAGAAAAGACAGATTACACAGTTGTGATGAATAGCCGTTTACCCCACCCTCGACCCCTACGGGTACGGCAAACTACCCACCCGGCAGTCTGTGTACCCCACCTTGGGTCAGTCCTAGGAGCAAAAACAGTAAAATGAAATAATACAACGGTGGCTACGACCGCAACCTGGAAGTGCCCCGCGAAAATAATATTACAACAAATTACATTTACAACAAATGAATTAAACGAAAACCCATTGCGAACCCCGGCTATACACCACAACAGTCCAATACAGTTTATATGCACAAACAGATATAACCATTTCAGAAATGTGCAACCCCCTGCCAACCGACATACTAGCAGTTGGGGGAGGTTTACGAACACATTAAACAATCACAGATATAATCCAATACGCAAATACTGTACAATTCGATCGAATAAACAACTTCAATATTGCTCCAAAATCTGCTCTGTTAAACAGTAACCTGAGCAATAATTAAACATTCCAGAAAACCCCAAATTACACAGAGAAGCAACAGAAGAAAAATCGGCCGCTGACTCGCCAACTCGGCGGCGGAAGCGCGGCAACTCAGTGGCTGAGGCCGCGGTTCCGCGGCGAGTTGGTCGATTCAGTCGACTGTTTTTCTTGGGTGTTCTTCTGGTGTCATGTCAAGCACTCTGAGCTCACCTGAAAAATTTTCTGACATCGTTTTAAATTCGACAGAAACTTACATTTTTTAGGGTTTTCCGGCTTCGTTTTTCCGTTCGAAATTCGTACAAATTTGCAACTAGGTTATTTATTGTTTAGCGAGGCTCTGATACCACTGTAAGTCGATGTACTTCACCCCAGTACTTATGGGGAGGCGGAATTTTCAAAAACAATCAAGTTTAAACAACGAACATCGACTAACCGCTTGAATCGAAGCTAAACTATAAATAACCGTATCTTATGAGTTTCTTTTCACAAGTGATTAGGGATTATACCTAATGAAACCGGTCCTTCTTCTTTACGTCCTCCTTTGTTCTCCTCGACCTTCTCTAGGTAGTAGACGATCCACCCGAGAGCAAAACACCAAGCTAAACCTCTAACTTGAGGTAACTAATCAACTTTGATTGCTAATCAAAGATGAAAGGATGATAAAGAGTGAAGGTTATGGATTGTTTAGTCTAACTAATCCTTTGATCTCAACACATGAGGATTAAGGATTAGGGTTTGAAGATGAGAGCTTGAGGAGAGAGAATGTGAGATATGATAATGAGAGAAGAGAGAGAGTGTATCATAATATTATGAAGCATTCTTATTTTAGAATAATCAATAAAGGAAATGAATAAGGATGCTTCATAAAATATCTTGTGATGATTCATTAGCATGAGTCATTAAGCAATAAATGTGCATTAATGAAGTGAATGAATCACCACCATGACTCACTCTCTTATCCAAAAGAAACCTCCTTAGTCACATCTTCTAGAAGCTTCTCGAGTAATTACGAGAACGCCCCTCCGATCCGTAAAAATACGGAAAAACTTTAGACTGTAAAAATCCAATAACCGGATACCAGTAACTGGCTTAAACCAAAGCCGACTGGTAAAAACTGTCCGAAAGTCGTACGCGCGTAAACGCACGTATGCGTCCGAACCCTTTGTCGCAAAACCATGCAACCTCTATATCGTTTCGCCTGGAGTAGGAAACTCTCTGTGTGGGACTCTAGAGACTCGACTACTACGCTGGCAGTGGGTTTAACCACAGACCGCAAGCGGCACTAGCTGTACGTAACGGTCCCCAGGTAGTTGTCGATAAGAAGGCCGATGAGTAAACCCATCCGAACTCCTACTGAGTCTGATGTGACAATCTCCATACAGTCCGGTCCGTTCGTCCAAGACTATCGCATATCGGGCCTAGGGGGGCGGCAAGCGTCAGTCCCCTAATAGCGGTATAAGTCGTGTCGGAGTGAAGCCCATTACACCCTGAGAAACTACTGGAACCTACCAGCAAATCTCGCTTGCCCTGGCCAGGGACTTTGCGTAATGGCTCTCTGACACAGCACGATATCTACTCCCAATACCGGGAGGGACGAATCCTGTCTAACCGCCACTGCCTCCAAGTGCTCGGGACTGCACCCAACTGCTACCTGTTTGCACGACTCCTTTGAGCCGTGGTAGGGTAGCAATCTAAGAACAGTGGGACACACTCGAGGCGAAGTAGCAGTGTCAAGTCTGCGGACTACGCTGTACTCATGTCACCTGGGAACTGTTCACTGACGACTGGTATCAAACCAACCAACAGTTCCCTGTGAGTCCTGTCCGGTGTACCCGTAACCTAACGAGCACCTGTATACTATCTCCAGTACGACGTACTGACGGCTGTGGGACAGACCATCTCCCCAACTGGGATGAGAAGCGTACACACTAGTCTACTCCGGAGTATCGATGCTCTGTCTCGATAATCCAACGACCAGGGACCTGATTAAGGATGTGCTTGTAGACTACCCAGCCCCCACTAGTGTGACTGCCATCACAACGCTGGTAGACAAGCAAGATCCTAAGAGCTCTATCAATACGTACACTCACATATTAAGATAGAAAAACCAAGTAGCATACTACCATGTTTAGCAAGACTGTTATATACATGTGAATATCCCAAGCTTCCATTAAGTAATATACAAGCTAGTATGATACAGTAATGGCCTTCTAGGGCATAAACACTAACACCTGCTTTGAGCGTTCCAACATCTGGACTTTCCTGGTCAGCTCTTAGAATGTTTTGAGACCCGCGGTGCATAGGAACGGGGCCATCCAATTGTTGAGATTTCCGACAAGAAGACTGACAGATTGGTCCTGCTCTATCGGCGGTTCACATTTGATGGAGAGATTGTGCCATTCGTACTGCTTTCGTTGTTCTTGGGCTTGGTCCTTACGAGCTCGGCAATGGTGATCTTATCGCTGACGCTCATGAACCTTTGTCGAAACAAAGATTCCATTTAGACGAAAGTAGTAACGAAGCCATCAGGTATGCTCGCGTACCAGTCGAAAGCAACATCGGTCAAGCTATTAACGAACTGGCGGAGGAGAAGCGCATCGTTGCCCCCAGTATTACCGCATGAGGCTTTAAAGTGGGCGATGTGCTGATTCGCATTTCCCGTCCCATCGAATCTTCCGAATTTGGGGATGACATAGCCGCTAGGAAATTCTACCAGATCCTACTGAGCAGGATATGGTCTCCCACTACTGCTGATATCTTTTTGCGCTTCGGCTTCAGCTACCAAGGATTTGACTTTGTTGGCAACCAAATCCATGATTTGATCTTGAGTTAGCGGGATACTGTCATCGGTAGCCAAGACATTTCCCGAGATAGGATGCGACTGATTTTCATGCGGTCCGCCCACTTTTGGATTTGAGGGAACGGGCGTCGGCTGTTTCGGGACACCGTTTCCCGGTTCATGAGAGCCCTGCGCCTGATTGGGCGGCTGAGAAGCAAGTTGGGCCGTGAGCTGTAAGACGACATTTGTCAAGTCGTCAATTTTTGAGTAGAGCTTGGCCGTCTCCTTGTCTTTGCTTCTGAGCTGTTTTCGGAGCTCTTGGAGAAGTTGCTGCTCTGCGTTCTTGGGACGGAAGATTGGCTCATCTTCGCTTTCCGAGCCCGACTCCTCATAGACCGAAGGGTCTTTCTGCCTATCATCCTCATCGAGAGGGTTTTCATCATCCAGCGGAGGTGGCTGTTCTTGGAAAGCGGCAACCACATTCAAGCCAGATTGGATTTGAGATGTGGTGGCCCCGTCCTTTCTCTTGCTGCACGTGCCCACCGTGTAGACAGTGTGGACCACATATCTAGCCATTTCCTCATCTTCGGCGGGGTAACCCTGTTCTTCGAACCGCATGAGTTTCCGCCTAGCAGGAGCCCTAGCCCTTTGGTTGGCTCTATATCTGAGCCTTTTCTGCCTTAGCTTCTCTGCCTTGAGTGCTTAGCAGGCTTCTGCTCTCCGGGTAGCCGCCATAGGCTGAGTGATGGGGAGCTTAGAGAAGATACCCAATTGAGCAGTTGTCAGGGGCATCGTCGGAGCTTGCTCGAGACGCCCTGTTGCTTTGTTGGTATTGATGGCCTTGCCCCCAGCTGGGGCCAAGGAGAGTCGTTCAAACACCGACTTGCGTTTGAGTTGGGGCGCCTTCGAGACCACCACATTTGGCCTCTTGCCTTTCGAGACCGATTTGTCTGTCGCCGAGGCTTGTGGAGCTGGGATGGCATTACCTGACACGAATAGGATAAAGCCGAATGGTAGCAGCGGCTCTTCCCATTCGCCCGAGACTGGCCGGGAGGACTGTCCTGGCGTCCATCTTCATCGTGTAGGAGATGGGAGCCGTGTCGAGAGCTGAGCTTATCCTTGGAGACATTTTTGCGGCGACTGGAGATTGCAATTCGAAATTCGTTAACCTGCACAAAGAAGCATGATTTCAGTACAGGCAGTCGATATGTATATTGATTGAGTTTGCATGAACGTGTAACCCGAAATATGTGAGGAGAGATTTGTCCTACCGGGCATGCCAGAATCTGTAGGGTGTTTTTCGTCACCCCACTGAGATGGGAATGCGCGCGTGCTTGTCAGGCGCATTACAGATTCTTCCTGCCTACGGTAGGCCAGGGTTTAATGATTGTGGGGATCCGAATCTCCGGCAGCCGTGGACTAAGCTGTCGTTAATTATCCCTCGCCTTTGGGGCGAGGGAACCTCCGATTGACGGGTTAAACTGGTCATGCGAACTCAATGTGCAGTGTACGTGTGTTTTGTTTTGGATGGGGCTTGGATATATCGGGAGCCACGCAGACTTTTTTATGGGGGTCTCATTACCCGGATAGCGGGCTGGGGGTCAAGGGGGCTAGCAGCCCCCTTGCGGGGTGCGGGGCAGCGCCCCGTTAGAAATTTTTTCTAACAGGGACAGTGTCGTGGAGTATGTGTGTGTGTACATATGTATACATATGTATAAATATATGTATATATATAAAAGGAGGGAAAAAGGCATCCAAAGGATGTGTGGGGCCAGCGCCAGCGCTTTGAGCGCAAGAGCGCCAGCGATTTGAGCGCTAGCGCACCACGTGTCAGCACGTGGGCGCTCGGGCGCTAGCGCTTTGGGCGCTAGCGTTCTGAGTGCAAGAGCGCTAGCACGGCACGTGTCAGCACGTGGGCGCTCGTGCGCTAGCGCACTGAGCGCTAGTGCGCCACGTGTCAGAACATGGGCGCTTGGGTGCTAGCGCTTTGGGTGCTAGCGCTCTGAGCGCAAGAGTGCTAGCGCGCCACGTGTCAGCACGTGGGCGCTCGGGCGCTAGCGCTTTGGGACCTAGCGCTCTGAGCGCAAGAGCGCCACGTGTCAATACGTGGGCGCTCGAGCGCAAGCGCTCTGAGCGCAAGCGCGCTGGCGCTATAAGCGCAACGCGCCACGTGTCAGCACGTGGGCGCTTGGGCGCTAGCGCTCTGGGCGCAAGAGCGCTAGCGCACCACGTGTCAGCACGTGGGCGCTCGAGCAGCAAAAGGGACTTGGTCCCTGCAATGGGAGTTGTACTCCAAGAAAGGAGCACTTATTATTGTGTGTGTGTGTGTGTGTGTGTGTGTGTGTAACTCTAAGAAAGGAGCACTTATTATTGTGTGTGTGTGTGTGTGTGTGTATGAGGAGTTAAACTCCAAGGATGTTTGAAGCTGATGAAGGGGCTTCTCCCCTTGAGCCATAGTTCTTCCCCAAAGTGGGGTTTCTGGAGATGGGTCTTCTTCTTCTTCCTGTCGTTTGGTCGGATCTTGAAGATCAAGAGATGTGAGATTTTAAAAATCTCTTCTTTTTGAGATCTAATGATAGATCCAAGTTCCCCTTTGTGGGTTTTGTGGTGAAAAACTATTTAGTTTTGGAAAAGGAAAAGTCAAACTCTTGATTTAATTCAAAAGAAAGCGGAAGGTTTGGAACCTTCAGAAGGGGAAAGAGGCACAAAACCTAGGTTTTTGAGAGAATGAAAAAGTCTTTTTTTTATTCATCATCATGTTGCCTTATATAAGTTTACATATTTACATTGAGCCCCTTGGGCTCTACAAAATGGCATTTTGCTCATTCCATGGCTCATGTGCCATTTCTTTTTTGCACATAAGCCATGGGCTTACAAAATATTGGCTTTATGCCCATTTTGCATACATTCATGTATAAAAAATTACATAAAAATTATTTATTATATGATCTATATTTTGACATGGAGGAGGCTGGCCGCGGGCTTGACTTGGGCATGGGCCCTCTTGACCTGGGCTTGGGCCCACATGGCTTGGGGTTGACCTTGACTTTGACTCGATCAACCGATGTGCAAATTTTTACCCCAACAGACTGTCTACAACATTTACTTTCCCCGGCGAGCTCCCTACTGCCCTGAACCACCTCGTCGACCCCTCTACATCATCACCATCACCACCAAACCCGAGCCCCTACACTGCCTCACTCCCTCGCTGCAAACCCCCACTCCAAGCTTCGAACCCTGCAACCTCACCCCCTGCTGCACCATCGCCGGAGCGACCACCGCCGACCTCAGCACACTCCCAGGAGATCCACAACACCCCATTATGCTTCCAGCGATCACGGGCCATCCCCCGGGCAACTCCGACGACGAACCCGAACTCGAGCCGAGGCCGTGAACCCAAATCGTGCTGTTCGTTGTGCGTTCGTGCCGTTGCCGTGCGTCACCAACGCGTCTCCAGGCAAGTACCTTACTTGCTACATGCTAGATTATACTGTTACAATTCAAAATCCTATTAATTCCGTGTTTATAGCTCGTGAAAACTTATACGACACAAGTGTTTGATGTAAAACCCGAATGAAAACCTTCCATTAAACTGACGGAAATTGATCACATGAATTGTCCCGTGTGGTAATGGACATCATATTAAAACTTGGCTGAAAAATACCATCGTTACTGACTTGAACGTTTATCCCCAATTACACCCGTTAAAACTGAAAATTTCGCGCGTCTGAAACTTGTAAAAATCATAGTTAACTTTTTACAAATTGAAATGATGCGTTCGAGGGCTCAAATCGAAGCAGACTCGACGACCTGGAACCCCATACAAGTTTTAAATTGTTTCTATACTGAAAATACGACGGAAACTGATTTGGAGAGCGGCTCTGGACTGCAGTCCAGAGCAGCTCTGGTTGTTGTTTTCTGTCTCGTAATGCTTACCCCTTTGCTGTTTGAACTTGTATATTATGGAAACCTATGCTTTAGTGAAGATGAAACAGTTAGATAAATAATGAAAGTGGTTTCACCCCTTTTTACCGTCGTTTACTATTTAAACTGTAATTTAAACGAACAGGACGTATAGCAGTCCCAAACTGAAACAGAACTGATACCCTATCGTTGAACAGTGCATAACTTCTGATGTAGAGAAGCGATTGAGAATCCGTATGGTGCGTGGGAAACCCTACTGAAAAACCTAAATTTTATTAAACTGTAGAGTCGCTAAATTCTGATCCTAACAGGGTGAAAATTGTGTCGCGAAACGGACGTTCAGTTCAGAAACTGAATTTCTTGTAGCAAGCACTTAAAATGAAACGGTTGTAACTTGCAAACCCGAAATCCAATTGAACTGAAATAAATTTTACTGAACTGCCGGCTGAGTCTACTTGTTACCATTTTCATATCGTTTCATTGAATTCTGAACGTATGATTTACTGCAATTTTTATAAGCTCATGAGGTGCATAATAGTTCATATTACACATGACTCGTTAACCGCATAAATGCACATATATTACCCGATTGCCATACACATAGGGATAGTGCGCATTATTATTCAGTGTACAATGCATTATCGTGCGTGAATGATATTGGTTTAGGAGTGTCAAGTACGCCAATGGAAAAGTGAATGATTCGTGACAGTGAATAATACAGTGAACATTGACAAAACCGTGTTATTGGTGCATGCTTGTACACGACTAAATCCTAATCATCAATGGTGTAAACCTGGAGAAAAAGGTGAAATCGAAGTGGAAAGAGCATCGTATTTAGCGAGGACCGTGATTTAGAGGATGATCATTTGAACAACGACTCTTATATATATTAGATAGGATTTAGCGATCCGGCTGACATGGTTATGTCCCGGGCGTGTGGGCCGTAGTCTCGGGTATGTACGAGACCCTCGTTAAACATGATCTTCCTTTCCACAACTCGATTTCAAACATGACTTAGAGACTGATAGGGACACAGATCATAATTTGCATCAGCTAGTGACATAGTGATTACCTGCATTTTACTTCCACTGTTATCACCTTATTTGCCCGTTTCATATCACTATTATAATATTGCTATTACGTCGCTCCGACGACCTGAGTATGCATGCTCAGACCTCGAGGAAGAACCAGTGCAGAAGTCGGACTTACCCTTCGAGCTAGCGGAGATTTAGTCAGGAGTACCTCTTCCATCTTTTTCCGCTTTACCTAAAGAAACCTTGTATTCGAGCTTGGTTAGTAGTTCTTTTCTTGTTTTATTGTAATATCGTGAACAATGAAATTTGATGTAATAATTTAGTGATGTATTTCCTTTACTTCTGTGCTTTGTTTATTGATTACCATGTAATGCTAGAAGCCGAAGTGTGACTACGGTGGGATTATTCCTTGACCGTAGGAACATGGCTGGCCTAGTCATCCCTCGTTTTCCGTATTTTGGGAAGTGGGGCGTGACATGGTTTTGTTGGTATCAGAGCCGCGTTTAGTAGTAAGGGATAACATTAACTACACTTTATCACGTTATTTTCGCTTCACTATTCCAGACTTTCATCCTTGTATCTAATCATATCCTTTTAAATATCTTCCAGCGATATGACGTCCCCGAACGACCACTCCTCGGACTCAAGTTCTCAGGATCGCACGGAGAGAATACTTAGTGCACTGACGTCTCTCGCCGAAGCCCAGGAGAGAAAGACGGACCTGCTCACCGAGGAACTCAGGGCTATTACCGCTGTAGGGGGACCCTCCGCGCTCATTACTGCCCCCGAGGGTACTGCTCCACCAGCCTTTTCTTCCAGGGCTGGCACCGTATCAGATTTCCGAAGGTTACATCCAGCTGCATTTACAGGACTAGCCGAATCACTCGAGGCCGAGCAATGGTTGGTTAATATGGAGAACTTACTGACGGCCGTCAGGGTACCAGAGGAAGATAAAGTGAATGTGATAAAGATCCAGTTGGAAGATGAAGCCCGTACATGGTGGCCAGTGGAAGAAAGCAGACTAGAAAGGCCAATCGAATGGAGAAAATTCAAGGAGTGCTTCTTGGACCCCTATTTCCCTTCCACTGCTAAGGCCGAGATGAAAGAAAGATTCATTTTACTGAAGCAGAATGGCCGTCCCGTGGACGTATACGCGGCAGAATTCAACCGTATGAGACGGTTTGCTCCGTACATGGTCGCTTCAGAGGCCACCAGGGCCAGGCGCTTCTTACAGGGACTTGATTTCGAGCTGCAGCAGTTGATCGCGCCACTCGAGTTGCAGACTTTTGCACAGGTACTCAACGCGGCGAGAATTCAGGAGAAACTGATCAACAAATTCAGGAAGCCCCCAATTGTTCCAGCACGCACCCACGCACCTTCTCGAGGAGTCATACCAGTTCACAGGCCTGGAGCAACACAGATGAAGCGTCCATTCGTGCCCCAGCATCGCCCCTAGAGCAAGAACGTAGTTTGCGGCTACTGCAATAGAGATGGGCACACCCAGAAGGACTGTCGCCGCGCCAAGGGACAGTGTTGGATTTGCGGATCCAGTAAGCACAGAGTTAGCGGTTGCCCCGAGCGGATAGAGTTACATAGAGGGTCTGGACCGCAGCCGCAGAAATCGCAGGAGCAGAGGCAACCCTACACAGGCCGCGGTCAGGGACGGGATTTCACCTTGACCGCCGAGCAGGCAGAGGCTTCAGGAGAAGTTTTCACAGGTATTCTACTCGTACATTCCATGCCAGCTAGAGTACTATTTGATTCTGGAGCATCGCACTGTTTCATATCTGCGCATTTCGTTGATACACACTCCATACCACATGAACCACTAACAAAGGGTTGGGAAATACATACGGGTAATGGTGTTATAGTATCGAGTCGAGAATGTAGATCATGTCCGGTTGTAGTGTGTGGTAGGGAATTCTATGCTAATTTCCTTTTGATCGGAACAAGCAGCTATGACGCAATTCTCGGGATGGATTGGATGAGTACCTTCCATGCAGTTATTGATTGTCGAGCAAGGAATGTGATCTTCCACATTCCCAATCACCCAGAGTTTATTTTCGAAGGCGGGAGCGAATCTTTGAAGCTAGCCAAGTATAGAGCCAAGCCAAAGGAGTTGACAGCTATGGAGATTGATGAGAGCCCAGCCCCAGAGATTGTTCGGGACTTTCTGGACGTGTTTCCTGAAGATTTACCAGTTCTACCACCTCCACGCGTCTTGGAATTCTCGATCGATTTGACTCCAGGTACAACACCAGTTTCCAAGGCCCCGTACAGAATGGCACCGGTTGAGTTGGCAGAATTGAAGAAGTAAATTGAAGAACTCTTGGAGAAGGGATTTATTCGGCCAAGCGTTTCACCATGGGGTGCACCAGTTCTGTTAGTGACGAAGAAGGATGGATCACTGCGGATGTGTATAGACTATCGAGAGCTGAACAAGTCACAATAAAGAACAAGTACCCAATTCCACGCATCGACGACTTATTCGATCAGTTAAGTGGGGCCAAGGTATTTTCGAAGCTGGATCTCTGTTCTGGATATCATCAAATCAGAGTAGAAGCCGAGGATATATGCAAGACGGCTTTCAGGACCCGATACGGACATTATGAGTTCCTCGTGATGCCGTTCGGTGTTACCAATGCTCCAGCGATATTCATGGATTTGATGAACAGGGTGTTTGCAAAGTATTTGGACACATTTTCCATTGTATTTATCGACGATATACTAGTCTACTCAAAGACCCGGGAGGAGCATGTTGAGCATTTGCGCACGTTTCTACAAATTCTTCGGGAAGAGAAGCTGTACGCGAAATTGAGCAAGTGTGAATTCTGGCTCGACAAGGTTCAGTTCTTGGGACACATTGTTTCGGGCGAAGGCATCTCAGTGGACCCGGCAAAGATAGAATCTGTCAGAGATTGGCTAACACCGAAATCAGTGGCCGAGATCAGAAGCTTTCTGGGACTGGTAGGATATTATCGGAGGTTCGTCCAAGACTTTTCAAGGATCGTTGAACCGTTGACGAGGCTGACACGGAAGGATGCACCGTTTGCGTGGACAGAGGAGTGTATTCAGGCATTTGAGACACTGAAGCAGAAGTTAACCACGACGCCCATTCTTACAGTACCAGATGATTCCGGTGGTTTGGTGATACATAGTGATGCCTCAGGGAAGGGCTTAGGCTGTGTTCTGATGCAGCATGGTCGGGTGGTTGCTTACGCCTCTCGACAGCTGAGAAATCACGAGAGGATCTATCCTACGCATGACTTGGAGTTAGCTGCAGTGGTTTTTGCGTTGAAGATTTGGAGGCACTATCTGTTGGGCGAGAAAGTGGAAGTGTACACAGATCACAAAAGTCTGAAGTACGTCTTCACTCAGAAAGAACTAAAAATGAGGCAGCGCCGATGGCTAGAACTGATGGCGGATTACGACTTGGACCTTCAGTATCACCCGGGGAAAGTAAATGTTGTACCTGATGCTCTCAGTCGCAAGCCAGCGGTCATGATATTGACCAGTCAGAGGAGCATCATTGAGGATTTCCAGAGACTCGAGCTTGAAGTCATTACACTGAGCGCAATCAGGCATTTTTTGCAAATACAGGTGCAGTCTTCCCTTGTGGATCGCATCAAGGCTGCACAAGCGGATGATCCTCATTTGCAAAAGTTCAGAGCGCAAGTAGAAGCCGGGCTAAGAACGGACTTAATCATACATGAAGTACCAAAGGGGGATGTTCGAGAAGAGGTACTGGCTGAGGCGCATAGTTCAGCTTATTCTGTGCATCCGGGAGGTACGAAGATGTATCGGGACCTAAAGCAGCATTTTTGGTGGAACGGGATGAAGCGAGAAATTGCGCGGTCCGTATCCAGATGCTTGGTATGCCAACAGGTGAAGGCGGAATGTAACAACTCCAATTTTTGTATACCAAAATTTGATTTAAAATTGAAGTATACTTGGAGTATTAATGTTGCTGATAACACTTTAAGTATCTATCTCTTTACAATAATTACAAGAAAGAGCTTGTAGCTCATTGGTAATACCTTGCACTGCTGAACTAAGCCACCAGAGTTCGAATCCCATACCCCACATTATTTTTATTATTGATTTTTTAAAAAACCTTTAGAATACCAAGAGTTTACACGTGCATATCTCACAAAAACCCCACTACACCCCAAGATGTAACACTTGCAGAGGGTAGATGGACCGTCGGGGGAGATCCAGGTCACCGGACTCGGTCGGGAATCGGCCAACTCGGCCTTGACTCGGCCGACTCAGTGATCCGACCGAGTCACGGCCGAGTCACCCCCTTTTAGGCCGATTCCGGCAAGGGTCACAACATGAAAGTTGTGTCTTTTGGTATTCCCTACCCACCTGCAAAGTTTCAGCCCAATCCCACTTCCAGAGATCTTTAAAACCCCCAATTACTCCACTTTTAATACATTTTTATTACATTTTATCACATTTTTATTTTTTAACTTTTCATCTACCCTAACCCTAACCCTAGCCTAGCCCTATATAAAGGCCCCTACCCTCTACCTTTTCCCCTCACAACTCTAAGCATACTCTCTAAAACTCTTGAGAACTTGGTGCAAAGAGCGAGAAGCGAAGCACTGCCGAAACCGACGACGGATTCCGGCGACCGGATCAAGACCGACGTGACGTTTCCAACGAATCGGCAACCACCACACCTTTTAGAACGCTTAGCTTGTCCAAACCCGTAAGTCCCAACCTTCTACCTCTCTTTTCTATATTTGCAAAATACGACTTTTTGAAACCCGACGGAAATCGGACAAACCGATTTCCGATTCGGTTTTTTCTTAAAAATTCCACTTGTCACCTAATACATATTATCAACCCTCTTGCATGTTGACTATTAATCACCCTTAAATCAAATTTAATTGTACTTTTCCACATGAAATGATAAGTTCTTTAGAAAACCGTATTTCTTGCATAAAAATACCATCAAGTTAAATTTTAATGTTCTATTTAGATACCCCACTCCTAATCATGTTTATTTTGATAACAAAACTTGTTTCATTCAATTTGGATGAAATTTCACACATGAAATGATAACGTTTATGAATACCGTATTCTTGCACCTTAATACCCTTAAGTTTAACATAGCTTATTTCACCTTGAAACTTCACCAAAATTTAATATAAGTCACGGGGTAATGACCTACCCTTACACACACTCATTATAACCCTAATTGATAAATAACAAAAATACAGAATACGATATTATAGGACTTTTTCACTAAAATACCATAACCTTTATAACTTTTAGTTTAACCCTTAAATTGTAAACTTTTCTAAATTAAAACTTATATAAAATGAAAGCACGATTGGTCATGGACATCGATCGTTTATCTAAACTGTCTTGTGGGTCTAGGCAAGTGTGTCTAAGGCTAGTGGTTTTTAATTAGGCCCACAACCGTGGTTCCTTCCCACTTACCTGGCACTTATCTGGCTGCATGATGGTGAAGAGGCGATTTGAGGCTCTAATGATTCATCGTTTAGACCATAGAAGATAGGTTAGATGGTCTAGGAAACCCTAACAACTAAAATATGGAGAACTATATACTTTTACAAATAAATACCCTATATTTAGAAAATCTTTTCCCTAAATTAAAAGTATTTATAAAACCTGAGCAAAGTGCCATTACAACCCATTCGTGGGGAACCTGTTAGGGATAGCACGGTTCATCGTGCACCCGCAGGCTAGTAGTGCGAGATTCAGACCTCCGCAAGGAGCATTCGGTCTCGAAAGGTTTAAATACAATATTTAAGGAAAGTAATATTTTTTGTAAATAAAATATTCATTTAAAAATCATTTAAGTGTTTTATTATATATAATTATCATTTAAACACTTATTTTGTTATAATATCAAGTTTCCACTTTTTCCTAAAAATTATAGATTAAAAGTTACATTAAAATACCACGAATTTCAAATAAACAATTAATACTTTTATTAGGATATATTCACTAGAATAACACAAATAAAATTCACATCCATTACAATAATAAAGACAATTATTAAATACTTGAGGTATATTTTGAAAACTATACAAAAGTACTTTTTACATAAAACCCCCTCAAGTTTCACAAATTACAATAAGGCCCCTAGCTAATAGTGAACTTCAAATTATCTTTCTTTTAGTCTGACTCGGGTTAGAGTCTGACTAATTCTGACTTGAATATAATTCAAGTCAATCTATATTTCAATCATATTCCAACACAACTTGAAATCATGAATCCCTGAATACAGTTAACAATATATTCATTTTTGACTGAATCAAACCATGGATATTCATTCCATTATCCTGATATTCCATTTACCTGATTATACAGTTGCAACATGTTTACTGATATCATGGTTTTGGTCAGTCACTCAATTTACATATTCCATTACTACAACACTGTTAAAACATTACGGGGTTTAAAGGGGTAGATTGGTACGGAAGATGTTAAAAGTGGAATGAGGTGGTCAGATTAAGACACCTAACATGAATACTGTTGCTGTTGTACCGTGGCATAACGGTTCCTTGTACTCTCCGTTTGCACTGATCTCTAGCATATAGAGATCCCCCTCGTATACACTGGCATTCTTCTGTACCAAGCTACAAACAACTGTGTTAAACAATATTCCATAATATTCTATAACATAATACTCTAGAAAATACTGTTACTCTGCCATTCTCACTCCACTTTTCTTTGGGACTTACCGAGCGACCTGTTCGCTGACGACATTATATTTCTTTCTTCTTTGAATGTCGTCAGGTGCATTGGACCAAGTTGAGACCGAGCTAACAACTGAAGATTTGGAGCAGTTCCAAGAAGATCCAGAGCTCTAGACTTTGTACTTGTTCTTTCCAGTATTTCCTTTTATTATTATGCCACTGTTTAGGCATTGCTTTCTTTTTTCATTCCAGTTGTATTTTCATTTCATGCATTGTATAAAGAATGTTATTAATAAAAGTTGCTGTTATCTCAATCTCATTTGTCTCTTGTGATTATTTTATATTGCTTAGTTACGCTTAGCGTATGTACTTCTGAGTACATACGTAGCGGGCCTCGTCACGACCACTTCGCCGTACATTGGGAAGCGGGGCGTGACAGGTTTTGTTGGTGGCCCATGAAGGTCAGAGCTGTATGAATCCCTATCATGCAGTTCTGGTCTGCGTGAACAACCTAAGCAATGTAACACAAGAAACAGCAACTAAAACATTCTTTACAATTCATGTTATTTGAATCTTACAAGTCTTTATTCCTTGAATCTTATCATTTCATGTATTTGAATCTGTCCTAATCCAAATTTTTCTTCAGGATTATGGATTCCCCAAACAATTCCCCGAACAACACCAGCACCAATGCCAACAACACCCCTTCAGCACTACCTCTCACTCCAGTTGTTCCCGTACCATCCACTGAGCAAACCATGCTTTTCGATGCGATCCGCAGTCTGCTAGAGGGACAACAACAACTTCTGAGTCGTCCTGAGACAGATGCACCGGGAATCAAACAGTTCAGAGCGTTGCACCCGAAGCAATTCTCGGGAAAAGGGAGCCCTCTCGAAGCAGAAGAATGGGCGCAAAGTATTGAAGATGATCTGGCAGCAGCTCAAGTGCCAGATAATGCCTAGGTCCGTGTAGCGAAGCTACAGCTCACGGATAACGCTCGAAATTGGTGGAAGGCGGAAGAGACCCGTCTAGCCCAGCCGATTGAATGGAAAACATTTCGCGAGAAGTTCGACACAAAATATTTCCCTGTGACCGCCAGGTTCGCTATGGAACAGCAATTTATTCACCTACAACAAGGATCTATGTGGGAGAAATCTGTAGATGAGTATGATGCTGAGTTTACTATGTTGAGCCGGTAAGATCTGTCACAGTAGTTCAATTTTTTTAATATCACCTACTACACAACTAACACAACCTTTAAACAGATTCGCGGCACACCTGATACCGACGGACGAGATCAGAGCCCGTCGTTTTCAGCAAGGTTTGGACACCGAAATCAAGGCTGCTCTAGCCACCGGGAAGTTTTTGACTCACGAGGAAGCCCTGGAAGCTGCCCGCAGTTACGAGGCAGTGATAAAAGAGAGGGGAAGACCTCACTCTGTAGGAGTCAAGCGTCCTGCCAACCAGATGGCAGGTGGAGCCACGTCCAGACCATCCTTCATGCCGAGGCGTCCCGGAGTACCAACTCATCACCCTAGCCCAGCCTTTTGCACCTACTGTAAGAGAAAGGGACATATGATGAAGGATTGCCGTCGAGCCAACCGCCTTTGCTTGATCTGCGGTTCAGCCACTCATGACATTGGATCCTGTCCTCAAAGGCAGAACTCAGTTGCTGCAACCCGGCCAGCTAACAACTATCAGCAGCGACCAGCTCTTCCAGCACCTGCTACCAGACTTGCACTGCCTGCCCCACCTAGAGGACCACAAGCTGCACCACCTCCTCGACAGTTCCATCAAGCCCAAAAGAACGTTCAGAGGAATGCTCCTCAGGCCAGGAGGAATGTGCCGAAGCGCCAGGCTTTCATGATGTCTGTTGAAGAAGCTGAGGCCACTGGCCAAGTCATTACTGGTAAATTTCCTTCCTAAATTTATCTCCTAGTTTTGGTTACCTACACACTTTCCCTATACCTAAAACCTATCCCATATACCTTAGGTACAATTCTAGTAGCTTCACTACCTGCACTTGCACTGTTTGATAATGGAGCATCCCACTGCTTTATGTCGCAACGGTTTGTCCGAACCCATGCGATTCCAGTCTCACCGCTTGTATCCTGCTGGAACGTCAGTTCTGGAAATGGTGTTCTAAAGGCAACTATGGGATACAGCATGTGTCCGGTCATCGTCTGCAGTCGAGAATTTTACGCCGACTTCAAGGTACTGGACATACCGAACTTTGATGTGGTTCTAGGAATGGACTGGCTTGGAACCTTTTATGCTACCATCGACTGTCGTCAAAGGAGGGTAGTATTTGAGATCCCAGATCATCCGATCTTTTACTTTAAGAGTGGAGACCGTACATTGGAGCCAAGCACTTACAAAGCAAAGCCAAGGGAAGCAATAGTTGCGGCAGCTCATGCAGAAGAAGAAGCAAGACCGGAGGTAGTTCGAGAGTTCGATGACGTATTCCCTGACGATATATCAGGTTTGCCTCCTGATCGAGCTCTTGAATTCAGTATTGACTTAGTACCAGGAGCACAACCAGTAATCAAAGCACCATATAGACTAAGTCCAGAAGGTTTGAAGGAAGTACGAACACAGTTGGACGAATTACTGGCGAAAGGATGGATTCGTCCCAGCACTTCGAGTTGGGGAGCACCTGTACTACTGGTGAAGAAGAAGGAAGGTTCATATAGAATGTGCATCGACTATAGAGCCTTGAACGAAGTTACTATTAAGAACAAGTATCCACTTCCGCGCATCGACGACTTATTCGATCAGCTAAGTGATCTTGTGTCTTCTCTAAACTAGATCTTCGTTCAGGTTATCATCAAGTGAAGGTCAAGGAAGCTGATATTCACAAAACAGCTTTCAGAACTCGCTATGGACATTACGAATTTCTATTAATGCCATTTGGAGTGACCAATGCACCAGCAATTTTCATGAATCTTATGAACCAAGTCTTCCGGGAGTATTTAGACAGGTTCGTTGTCATCTTCATCGACGACATCCTGGTATATTCTAAGAACCGGAAAGAGCATGCGGATCACTTACGAATTGTCCTGGAAACTCTTCGACAACATAAGCTTTATGCCAAATACAGCAAGTGCGAGTTTTGGTTAAAACAAGTTGGTTTTCTTGGACATATCGTATCAGGAGAAGGAATTTCTGTGGATCCAACAAAAGTCTCAGCAGTCAGCGAATGGCCTACACCAAAGTCTGTGAAGGATATTCGGAGTTTCTTGGGTTTAGCTGGATATTACAGAAGATTCATTGAAGGCTTTTCGAAGATAGCAACACCCCTGACCAAGCTCACACGAAAAGATGAAGAATTTGTGTGGTCAGAAGCATGCGAGCAAGCTTTCGTAGAACTTAAGTCGAGACTGACTTCTGCACCTATTCTTGTAATACCGGATCAATCTGGAGGATTTGAAGTGCATTGCGATGCATCCGGTAGGGGATTAGGATGTGTTCTACATCAGCACGGTAAGGTTGTGGCTTATGCTTCCAGACAACTGAAGACTCATGAGCGCAATTACCCGACGCATGATCTAGAGTTGGCAGCCGTTATTTTTGCTCTTAAAATTTGGCGCCACTACTTACTTGGTGAACGAGTGAACATCTACACAGATCATAAAAGTCTGAAGTATGTGTTTACCCAGAAGGAGTTGAATATGCGGCAGAGAAGATGGTTAGAACTTATGGCGGACTTCGACATCAATTTGCAATATCATCCAGGAAAGGTGAACGTAGTACCTGATGCTTTTAGTCGCCAACCATTAGCAATGAATCTCACCGCCCAGTGGAAGCTTCAGCAAGACCTACATCAGATGGAGATCGAACTAGTCATGCCAGGTGATGTTTCAAATTTGATGAATCTACAAGTTCAATCAACCATGGTCAATCAGATCAAAGCAGCTCAAGCCAGCGATGCTAAGTTGCAAAAGATCAGAGAACAAGTGGAGAATGGACTCAGAACAGATTTCATCATCCATGAAGACGGATCTTTGAGATACGGCAGCAGATTGTGTGTACCAAAGGGTCCTGTTCGGGAAGAGTAATGAAAGAAGCTCACAGCTCTCCCTATTCAGTACATCCTGGAGGTACCAAAATGTACAAAGATCTACGTCAGAATTATTGGTGGCATGGAATGAAGCGTGAAGTAGCCAGGAGTGTCGCAAAATGTTTGGTGTGTCAGCAGGTAAAGGCTGAACATCATAGGACAGCTGGACTACTTCAACCGTTACCAATCCCAGAATGGAAGTGGCAGCACATCACGATGGACTTTGTAACTGCTCTTCCTCGCAGCACAAAAGGTAACGATGCGATTTGGGTTATTGTGGATCGACTCACAAAGTCGGCTCACTTCATCCCATTTCGAGTTGGCCAATCAACTGAGACATTAGCAAAGAAGTACATGGAGGTAATAATCTAATTTAGATTTAAAAACTCTTCACAATGTACTATCTCTGATACCCAGAACTCATACAGGAAATTGTGAGACTGCATGGAGTACCAGTCTGCATTGTCTCCGATCGTGACACCAGGTTCCGATCACAATTTTGGCAAAGTCTGCAAGCTAGCTTGGGAACAAGTCTGAACTTCAGCACGGCTTATCATCCACAAACAGATGGTCAGTCGGAACGAACTATTCAGATCTTGGAGGATATGCTCAGAGCATGTATGCTCGACTTCAAGGGATCGTGGGAAGATCACTTGCATCTTGTGGAGTTCGCGTACAACAACAGCTACCAAGCAAGCATAGGAATGGCACCTTTTGCAGCATTATATGGAAGGAAGTGTCGATCGCCATTAAGTTGGGACGACATCGGAGATAGGGAACTCCTTGGACCAGAGATGATAGTAGCGACCGTGGATGTGGTTCGTACTATCAGAGAAAGAATGCGCATAGCCCAAGATAGACAGAAACATTGGGCTGATGCAAAGAGACGACACTTGGAGTTCCAGCCAGGAGACCATGTATTCTTGAAGATATCTCCGAACCGCGGAGTGATCAGATTTGGAAGACGGGGAAAGTTGAGTCCGAGATACATTGGACTGTTCGATATACTCGAACGAGTCGGTGAAGTGGCATACCGATTAGCGCTTCCACCCTCATTGGAAGGAGTGCATAACGTGTTCCATATATCCCAACTCAGAAAGTATGTGAGTGACCCCAGCCATGTACTTGATCATTCCGAGCTTACGATACAGCCCGATTTGTCTTGTGAGCAACAACCTGTGGAGATCCTGGATAGAAAGGTAAAGACACTTCGGAACAAGGAAGTTAATTTGGTCCGGATAATGTGGAGAAAAGACACTCCAGGAGAATCCACGTGGGAAAGGGAAGATGAGATGCGTGCAAGATATCCGCACCTTTTTTTGTAAATTAGTCCTTAAATAAAAGTTGTAAATTTCGAGGACGAAATTTTTGTAAGGAGGGTAGATTGTAACAACTCCAATTTTTGTATACCAAAATTTGATTTAAAATTGAAGTATACTTGGAGTATTAATGTTGCTGATAACACTTTAAATATCTATCTCTTTACAATAATTACAAGAAAGAGCTTGTAGCTCATTGGTAATACCTTGCACTGCTGAACTAAGCCACCAGAGTTCGAATCCCATACCCCACATTATTTTTATTATTGATTTTTTAAAAAACCTTTAGAATACCAAGAGTTTACACGTGCATATCTCACAAAAACCCCACTACACCCAAAGATGTAACACTTGCAGAGGGTAGATGGACCGTCGGGGGAGATCCAGGTCACCGGACTCGGTCGGGAATCGGCCAACTCGGCCTTGACTCGGCCGACTCAGTGATCCGACCGAGTCACGGCCGAGTCACCCCCTTTTAGGCCGATTCCGGCAAGGGTCACAACATGAAAGTTGTGTCTTTTGGTATTCCCTACCCACCTGCAAAGTTTCAGCCCAATCCCACTTCCAGAGATCTTTAAAACCGCCAATTACTCCACTTTTAATACATTTTTATTACATTTTATCACATTTTTATTTTTTAACTTTTCATCTACCCTAATCCTAACCCTAGCCTAGCCCTATATAAAGGCCCCTACCCTCTACCTTTTCCCCTCACAACTCTAAGCATACTCTCTAAAACTCTTGAGAACTTGGTGCAAAGAGCGAGAAGCGAAGCGCTGCCGAAACCGACGACGGATTCCGGCGACCGGATCAAGACCGACGTGACGTTTCCAACGAATCGGCAACCACCACACCTTTTAGAACGCTTAGCTTGTCCAAACCCGTAAGTCCCAACCTTCTACCTCTCTTTTCTATATTTGCAAAATACGACTTTTTGAAACCCGACGGAAATCGGACAAACCGATTTCCGATTCGGTTTTTTCTTAAAAATTCCACTTGTCACCTAATACATATTATCAACCCTCTTGCATGTTGACTATTAATCACCCTTAAATCAAATTTAATTGTACTTTTCCACATGAAATGATAAGTTCTTTAGAAAACCGTATTTCTTGCATAAAAATACCATCAAGTTAAATTTTAATGTTCTATTTAGATACCCCACTCCTAATCATGTTTATTTTGATAACAAAACTTGTTTCATTCAATTTGGATGAAATTTCACACATGAAATGATAACGTTTATGAATACCGTATTCTTGCACCTTAATACCCTTAAGTTTAACATAGCTTATTTCACCTTGAAACTTCACCAAAATTTAATATAAGTCACGGGGTAATGACCTACCCTTACACACACTCATTATAACCCTAATTGATAAATAACAAAAATACAGAATACGATATTATAGGACTTTTTCACTAAAATACCATAACCTTTATAACTTTTAGTTTAACCCTTAAATTGTAAACTTTTCTAAATTAAAACTTATATAAAATGAAAGCACGATTGGTCATGGACATCGATCGTTTATCTAAACTGTCTTGTGGGTCTAGGCAAGTGTGTCTAAGGCTAGTGGTTTTTAATTAGGCCCACAACCGTGGTTCCTTCCCACTTACCTGGCACTTACCTGGCTGCATGATGGTGAAGAGGCGATTTGAGGCTCTAATGATTCATCGTTTAGACCATAGAAGATAGGTTAGATGGTCTAGGAAACCCTAACAACTAAAATATGGAGAACTATATACTTTTACAAATAAATACCCTATATTTAGAAAATCTTTTCCCTAAATTAAAAGTATTTATAAAACCTGAGCAAAGTGCCATTACAACCCATTCGTGGGGAACCTGTTAGGGATAGCACGGTTCATCGTACACCCGCAGGCTAGTAGTGCGAGATTCAGACCTCCGCAAGGAGCATTCGGTCTCGAAAGGTTTAAATACAATATTTAAGGAAAGTAATATTTTTGTAAATAAAATATTCATTTAAAAATCATTTAAGTGTTTTATTATATATAATTATCATTTAAACACTTATTTTGTTATAATATCAAGTTTCCACTTTTTCCTAAAAATCATAGATTAAAAGTTACATTAAAATACCACGAATTTCAAATAAACAATTAATACTTTTATTAGGATATATTCACTAGAATAACACAAATAAAATTCACATCCATTACGATAATAAAGACGATTATTAAATACTTGAGATATATTTTGAAAACTATACAAAAGTACTTTTTACATAAAACCCCCTCGAGTTTCACAAATTACAATAAGGCCCCTAGCTAATAGTGAACTTCAAATTATCTTTCTTTTAGTCTGACTCGGGTTAGAGTCTGACTAATTCTGACTTGAATATAATTCAAGTCAATCTATATTTCAATCATATTCCAACACAACTTGAAATCATGAATCCCTGAATACAGTTAACAATATATTCATTTTTGACTGAATCAAACCATGGATATTCATTCCATTATCCTGATATTCCATTTACCTGATTATACAGTTGCAACATGTTTACTGATATCATGGTTTTGGTCAGTCACTCAATTTACATATTCCATTACTACAACACTGTTAAAACATTACGGGGTTTAAAGGGGTAGATTGGTACGGAAGATGTTAAAAGTGGAATGAGGTGGTCAGATTAAGACACCTAACATGAATACTGTTGCTGTTGTACCGTGGCATAACGGTTCCTTGTACTCTCCGTTTGCACCGATCTCTAGCATATAGAGATCCCCCTCGTATACACTGGCATTCTTCTATACCAAGCTACAAACAACTGCGTTAAACAATATTCCATAATATTCTATAACATAATACTCTAGAAAATACTGTTACTCTGCCATTCTCACTCCACTTTTCTTTGGGACTTACCGAGCGACCTGTTCGCTGACGACATTCTATTTCTTTCTTCTTTGAATGTCGTCAGGTGCGTTGGACCAAGTTGAGACCGAGCCAACAACTGAAGATTTGGAGCAGTTCCAAGAAGATCCAGAGCTCTAGACTTTGTACTTGTTCTTTCCAGTATTTCCTTTTATTATTATGCCACTGTTTAGGCATTGCTTTCTTTTTTCATTCCAGTTGTATTTTCATTTCATGCATTGTATAAAGAATGTTATTAATAAAAGTTGCTGTTATCTCAATCTCATTTGTCTCTTGTGATTATTTTATATTGCTTAGTTACGCTTAGCGTATGTACTTCTGAGTACATACGTAGCGGGCCTCGTCACGACCACTTCGCCGTACATTGGGAAGCGGGGCGTGACACGGAACATCAGAGGACAGCAGGATTGTTACAACCGCTTCCGATACCAGAATGGAAGTGGGAGCACATTACTATGGATTTCATGACGGCCTTACCACGGAGCCCTAGGGGCAACAACGCCATTTGGGTTATCGTCGACCGCCTCACGAAAGCTGCACACTTCTTACCTTTCCGAGTGGGACAGTCGACAGAGTCACTTGTGGAGAGATACATGCAGGAGATAGTACGACTTCACGGAGTCCCGGTCAGCATTGTGTCAGATCGAGACACCTGATTCGTGTCGCACTTCTGGAGGAGCTTACAGGAGAGTTTGGGTACCCGCCTCAAGTTCAGCACAGCTTATCACCCGCAGATGAACGGAAAATCCGAGCGTACGATTCAGACGCTCGAGGATATGTTGAGAGCCTGCATGTTGGATTTTCAGGGTTCCTGGGAAGATCATCTGCATCTAGTTGAGTTTTCTTATAACAACAGTTATCAGGCTAGCATCCAGATGGCTCCTTTCGAAGCACTTTACGGGCGGAAGTGTCGATCCCCAGTTTGTTGGGATGATGTAGGAGAACGAAGATTACTGGGTCCCGAGCTCATTGTTCAGACAGTCGACAAGGTCCAAATGATCAGGCAGCGCATTAAGACGGCTCAGGATCGACAGAAGAGTTGGGCGGATACCAGCAGGAGAGCACTAGAATTTGAAGTCGGAGATCACGTATTCCTAAAGATTTCCCCTACCTGCGAAGTTATCAGGTTCGGAGGTCGCGGGAAACTCAGTCCCCGTTTCATTGGACCTTTTGAGGTGCTAGAGCGAGTAGGAGAGGTGGCCTATCGACTTGCCTTACCTCCATCGCTAGATGGTGTACACAATACCTTCTACGTATCTCAGTTGCGGCGTTATATTCGGGATGAGAGCCATGTTCTGGACTATTCGGAGTTAGCTTTGGGTACCGACCTATCTTACGAGGAGCAGCCCACCACCATCCTCAACCGCAGGGAGAAAGTGCTGAAGAATAAGGTCATTCCGTTAGTCCGAGTGTCTTGGGGCGGTCGTTCCCCAGGAGAATCTACCTAGGAGCATGAGGAAGATATCCGTGCACGTTTTCCACATCTCTTTGTTTAGTACTTTTGTTTCGTTGTCTTTTTTTAAATTACGAGGACGAAATTTTTGTAGGGGGGTATGATGTAAATCCCCGTTCCCATCAATAAAATCTTTCTATATTTTCCTAATCCCTGAATGTTTTCTCTTTCCTCGTAAAATTTTGCGTAAAGTTAGTTGCTCAAGTTTTAGCATTTAATTTTTCCTAAACGGTTAAAATCAAAGCCAAAGAAAATAATATATAATTTCCCTATTTAAACCAAGCCCAAACTAATAAATTAAAACCAAAGTTATATAAATAAAACCCTATCCCAGAACAAAATATAAACCAATTAATTAAATCACCATTCCCCAGCCCACAACTTCCCGGCCCAACTCCTTATCCTTACCCGCAACGCGCCCGCCAACCCGACCCGACCCGACTCCATCTTCTTCCCCATTAAAATTCTTTTCCCGCTCCTTTTCATTCCTGCGCATCCCACGTCGTGCCCACGTCGCCCTACGCCCGCGTCGCCGCCCCACGTCTCCACGCTCCCTCGACCATGACCGTGCGCGCTCCTCAACCCCTCCTCGTCTCTCTAGCTCTCTCCCTCCTCACACTCTCGATCCCTATCCATCTCCCTCCTCTCCTCTCTTCAAACCCCCTGCGTCATCCATCTCTACACCCCGCCGCCGCCGCCGCCGACTATCACCTTGTCGACTCCCTTGCTCCTCTCTCCAGAACTCAAGCCCCACTTCACTCCCCTTGCCTGCACACCCTCCTCGCCACCGAGCCTCCCCTGCACCCTCCTCGCCGGCGAGCTCCCCACTGCCCTGAACCACCTCTTCGACCCCTCTACATCATCACCATCACCACCAAACCCGAGCCCCTACACTGCCTCACTCCTTCGCTGCAAACCCCCACTCCAAGCTTCGAACCCTGCAACCTCACCCCCTGCTGCACCATCGCCGGAGTGACCACCACCGACCTCAGCACACTCCCAGGAGATCCACAACACCCCACTCCGCTTCCAGCGATCACGAGCCATCCCCGGGCAACTCCGACGACGAACCCGAACTCGAGCCGAGGCCGTGAACCCAAACCGTGCCGTTCGTTGCGCGTTCGTGCCGTTGCCGCTGCCGTGCGTCGCCAACACGTCTCCAGGCAAGTACCCTACTTGCTACATGCTAGATTATACTGATACAACTCAAAATCCTATTAATTCCGTGTTTATAGTTCGTGAAAACTTATACGACACAAGTGTTTGATGTAAAACCCGAACGAAAACCTTCCATTAAACTGACGGAAATTGATCACATGAATTGGCCCGTGTGGTAATGGACATCATATTAAAACTTGGCTGAAAAACACCATCGTTACTGACTTGAACGTTCACCCCCAATTACACCCGTTAAAACTGAAAATTTCGCGCGTCTGAAACTTGTAAAAATCATAGTTAACTGTTTATAAATTGAAATGATGCGTTCGAGGGATCAAATTGAAGCCGACTCGACGACCTGGAACCCCATACAAGTTCTAAATTGTTTCTATACTGAAAATACGACGAAAACTGATTTGGAGAGCGGTTCTGGTTGTTGTTTTCTGTCTCGTAATGCTTACCCCTTTGCTGTTTGAACTTGTACATTGCGGAACCCTATACTTTAGTGAAGATGAAACAGTTAGCTAAATAATGAAAGTGGTTTCACCCCTTTTTACCTTCGTTTACTATTTAAACCGTAATTTAAACGAACAGGACGTATAGCAGTCCCAAACTGAAACAGAACTGATACCCTAGTGTTGAACAGTGTATAACTTCTGATGTAGAGACCCGATTGAGAATCCTTATGGTGCGTTGAAAACCCTATTGAAAAACCTAAATTTCATTCAACTATAGAGTCGCTAAATTCTGATTCCAACAGGGCAAAAATTATGTCGCGAAACGGACGTTCAGTTCAGAAACTGAATTTCCTGCAGCGAGCATTTAAAATGAAACGCCTGTAACTTGCAAACCCGAAATCCGATTGCACTGAAATAAATTTTACTGAACTTTCGACTGAGTCTACTTGTTACCATTTTCGTATCGTTTCATTGAATTCTGAACGTATGATTTACTGCAATTTTTATAAGCTCATGAGGTGCATAATAGTTCATATTACACATGACTCGTTAACCGCATAAATGCACATATATTACTCGATTGCCATACACATAGGGATAGTGCGCGTTATTATTCAGTGTACAATGCATTATCGTGCGTGAATGATATTGGTTTAGGAGTGTCAAGTACGCCAATGGAAAAGTGAATGATTCGTGACAGTGAATAATACAGTGACATGTGACAAAACCGTGTTATTGGTGCATACTTGTACACGACTAAATCATAATCATCAATAGTGTAAACCTGAGGAAAAAGGGGAAATCGAAGTGGAAAGAGCATCGTATTTAGCGAGGACCGTGATTTAGAGGATGATCATTCGAACAACGACTCTTATATATATTAGGTAGGATCTAGCGATCTGGCTGACATGGTTATGTCCCGGGCGTGTGGGCCATAGTCTCGGGTATGTACGAGACCCTCGTTAAACATGATCCTCCTTTCCACAACTCGATTTCAAACATGACTTAGAGACTGATAGGGACACAGATCATAATTTGCATCAGCTAGTGACATAGTGATTACCTGCATTTTACTTCCACTGTTATCACCTTATTTGCCTGTTTCATATCACTATTATAATATTGCTATTACGTTACTCTGATGACCTGAGTATGCATGCTCAGACCTCGAGGAAGAACCGGCGCAAGAGTCGGACTTACCCTTCGAGCTAGCGGAGATTTAGTCAGGAGTACATCTTCCATCTTTTTCTGCTTTACCTAAAGAAACCTTGTATTCAAGCTTGGTTAGTAGTTCTTTTCTTGTTTTATTGTAATATTGTGAATAATGAAATTTGATGTAATAATTTAGTGATGTATTTCCTTTACTTTTGTGCTTTGTTTACTGATTACCATGTAATGCTAGAAGCCGAAGTGTGACTACGGCGGGATTATTTCTTGACCATAGGAGCATGGCTGGCCTAGTCATCTCTCGTTTTCCGTATTTTGGGAAGCGGGCGTGACATATAGTACTACCTCCAATTTCACAATACATGTCTTTCTATATTCTTTATTTTTTCCTCAAATTATTTGTCTCCTTAAAGTAAGTTCCAATTACCAATAGGCTTAAAATATAAAAGTTCCCAATCTAACCCTAAGCTGGAAGAATAAATCTCCAAGCCATAAGTTTCTTCATGCATGATAAGTCCTAAGAAATTCAAGAAAAGTACCCTAGGGTTGAATAAGGAAATTACATATATAGAATTTTAGGTTCAGCAGAATCATTTTTTTCCTCAATAGACGTGCAAACGCGAAAAAAGACGAGCACCGTAAAACGGAGGGAGTATTGAATAACGGTATACCGGTCAGTATTTTATGATATCCGGGTTCAGATGATGGTAGACAGTATCCTACCAATGTATCTGCTTACTTCAACATACATCAATACTCAAGAAAGAGTTGATTATCGAATTTATGATGGGAATTCCACTCATTTATTTCTTGACCCTTGGATCGAAGAAAATTCTCTTTTGGATATTTTTGAAGAGTAATTGGCACATGAGATTGGTTTATCCCTAAGTGTAAAGCTTTCTGTTTTCATTCGTGATGGAAAATGGTTACTATCTCAAATTATTTCACAACAAATTTTGGAGGCATGCAAATTAATTCGATCAATAAATATTGATAGATCCATCGTCGGTGGCACCTTATTTTTAAAGCCTTCTCATTCCAGCAAATTCACATCAAAATTGGCAAAAACATCGCGTATACCACAATACATCCTTGGGCTAAATTTGTTTTGTTCCATAAATCGATTTCTAAAAACTCTTTGTTACGCCCAGCTTCCCAAAAGAAAGTGAAGAGATAACGTGGTATGGTCCACAACTTAACTGTATTGAAAATGGTCTATTTCAATACAGTTATGGTAAACGTATGAATATCTATAACATGGAGGATTTATACCAAAACGAAATAATAAAAACAGAAGACATTTTTGTTTCCATTAACAAAAACTTTATTACATCCCAAAAAAATAAGTAAAATAAACTAAATAGTTTAATTATATAGAAGGAAAAGAGCAATGCCCTAAACATGTGGGCAAACAAACAAAAAATGTAACCAGCTAATCATCCGTTACCAAGTCCGCATAACTTTCATTAGTAGATTCCACACCTTGATCCTCATAATAATATCCGTCCTCATCTAACGGAAATTCCAGAGATAGAGAAGAGAGAAAAAAAGTAAAGTCCGTCAACGAGTTACACTCGGGTAGAATTGCCTCATAAAGAAATAAGGGTACAAAAAGAACAAACAAGTGTATATAGGTATGATATGTGTATAAAAGCATGATGTATATGTGTATGAGGGTATGAGGTATATTTAAATAAGGGTATGTTGTATGAGCTATCTATTAGGTAAATGTTCGTATTAGTTTGTTAAATAAGGGTCCGGATATTCGCGATTATTCCGTTGTGGTCACGAAATAACAACCGAGGAAGTGAAATGTACAGATTCACTTCCCGGGATCATGATCGAGTAGTAGGGAAATCCGAGTTCCGCATATTCATGCCTAATCAAACCGCCCATCCCCGTTGTTCAGTGTAAGGGTTTTGACGAATTAGAGTTAGTGCGTATATCATCTAGGCATGAAATTTTCACATTGGATGCCATCCACATATTGGATTATTCGCCCGAATATCGGCTTAGTATTCGTCTGAATATCGGGTTAGTAGTCGTCCACATATTTGACTGTTCACCCTACCTGCAGGGATCTTCATTTATAAAGTATTTCATATCTAGGTTCGCGTATTCTAACCCTAACCGTATCATGTGTCATGTATGTCGTAAACTTGTATTCAAATAATTGATATCATTTAATATAGTTTTCTACAACCATTCATTTTATCTTGTTACCTTTTAAAGTTTGTAATGTGAATCATGGTATTTTATAAAAACCTTAGTTAATAAAGATCATTGTTTATAATAGAACCATGGTATTTTAGAGTAAATATAATTTGGGAAACCTATGGTGTTTTAATGAAAATATCTTTTAATGAAAGGTTATGAGATTTATTTGAAATTATCTTTTAATAAATATTTAGGTATTCTTTTGGGAAATATTTTTTAATAAAAGATTATGGGTTTTGTTGAAAATAGCATTTTTGTAAAGATCAAGGTATTTAAATGAAATTATATCCTTTTAGGAAAGATTAAGGTATTTTATTGTAAATAATAATTTATAAAGTTATATTATTTATTTGGAGGTAATATTTTTGAAATACGTCCGTGTTGGCAACCGCTGCACATGAGCGGCAGGATTTATACCCTTTTCAGGGACGATTGCCTAGTAACCACAAGATATTTACGTAAAATATTACCCTATTTAAATTAGAGTATTTTATTAAAGGTGGCATTCTACGAAAAAAACTCCGCGTTGACAACCGTTGCATATGGACGGCAGAATTTATGTCCTTTTCAGGGACGATTGCATGTTAACCACATGGTGTTTCATATAAAATATTACCCTATTTAGATTGGTGTATTTTATTGAACTATAGTGGTTATAGGCTAAAAAATATTAATAAAAATATTCTGTCTAAGTGAAAGGGTATGAAAGTGAAAAACTATAATATAATCATTTAGGTATATGAAATAATTAGTAATACCCTTTATCAAATGGTAAAAGGATTTTAATGAAACTAAAATAATTGGTGGATAAGAGTACAAGTAAAAATATCATTTTAGTATGACTAAAGTATTTTATTCAAATTTTCTTATATCATCAACATATTAATAAAATGAAGGTATTCTGTGGAAGTAACCTATTTTAAAATCTGATTGGTATCATAGGGTAAGATTGTTATATCAACTTAACATCCAATAAGAAAATATAGTGTTTATGATCATGGATATGTGTGTATATGTGGGGTAGGTCGTTACCCCGTGATATCAATATCAAATATATGGTTTTATATAAATACGATGGCACTGTAACCTAAGCATGCAATATTTTTTTAACATTGATTTAAGGCGTATGGAGAGATTAAAATTCAGATTTAGAAATCAAAAAAAAAGTGACAGATACAAGATGGCGAGAGACGGATCCTACCTTTGTTTTGAAATAAAGATTTAGGAAGCCGAAACGTCTCGTTGCATTAAAATATGAATATCTCCACGTTCTGATTTTTTTCTCGATGATTGGGTGGAGCCACAACATCAGCGTCATCGAGACGAAGGTCTGGATATTTTTTTTCAGAATTTTCGGAGTTCTTTGGTGTGAGAAAAGTGAATGGAAAGGGCTGTATATATAGGGTTTAAGTGGTAACAAACAAATCCCAAAATAATCTATCAGAACAACAAAATCTATGCCCGCAATGATTTTGAGATTCATCGCGTGATGATTTAAGCCGCCGCTAGAGATTCGTGGTTGTTGGATTCGCATCCAACAACTCACGATCGTGCCCACACCCCCGGCCTCGTCGCGGGTAAGGAAACCACGCGTTTTCGCGTGGTCCTCACCATGTGGGCGCCGCCGTAATTTCTGGTCCATTGGATTTAAAATCTAACGGCTCAGGTTAACACACCATTTAACTATTTTTTTAATTTTTAAATCTTAAACAGTTTTTTATAAATTGAATTTGTTATGATTTTTTTTAAATAGTTTTAATTACGGGAAAAATACTAGAAAATACCAGAAAATCTATTTTATTGTTATCTTCAGTTTAAAAATGATTTTGAGCTAAAAGTAAATAATATTCCTATATCTAAAATATTTGTTAGTTATTATAATTATTTAAAAGTCTAGTTTATCTTTAAAAACATTTTAATTTCGAAATGATTATTTTAATTAATAATAAAAATATATAAATTATGTTAAGACATTATAAAATTTCATCAAAATATTTTTATCCTAGAAAAATATAAATAGCTTTTAGAAAATTCCTTTAATTGTATTTAAATACTTTAAAAATTACTAAAATTACTTTTAAAAATAAAATCATTAAAATAAAATATTTTTCCATTAACGAAACACGCAAATAAATACTTGGTACTAAATAAAAGACCTTTTATTAGGCATTAGAAAATGCGCTTGCTACACTCTTTTTCTCCATGGCAAGCCACTATTGAAAATTTGAAAATTGTCGATCTACTTCAAGCAAGAGGTATTGGTAATGGGGGCACGATGCATTCTTTGCAGATCACAACCCGAAAACCATAAACATTTTTTTTAATGTCGTTTCTCTAATTGGGTGGTATGGGCATCATTAGCATGTTGTGGCATTTTTAGTCCACCCTCCAAAATACGCGACATGATAGAGTTCATTGAATCGAAGTTTCCTAGCAAGGAGCCAATTGGAGCACTCTTTCGTATCGTGATTGCAAATATTGTTTAGCATATTTGGAAAGAACACATCTATAGAATTTTTATATTTCATTATAGGTCTAAAAAGATTGTTCTTCGAGATGTTATCTCCGATTGTTAATGTCAAGCCCTGCTTCCCAAAATACGGAAATACGAGAACGAAACCCGGCCAGCCATACTATCTATGGTAAGAAACCATTCTCGCATAGTCATATTTAGGCTTCTTGCAGTATATCAAGCCACACAGAAATAATAATAATTCTAATACGTGTCCATTGTTACCAAAATAACGATAATAAAAGCAAATGCTAGATTAACCAAGTCTCAAGTTCTCGGCTGGTCCAAATAATAAATAAGTAAGCGGTACACAAGTTCTAGTCTCTTATGGGATCAGGAAAAAAAATCTAAGGAAATAAAATGCAGTTTTGGAATAACTAAAACAGTTTAATAATCTAGATAACCGAAGATGTGCCTCAAAACTCGGCCATTTTCTTAAAATACTCCTGATCTTGTGGTTCTACTGACAGTGGATCTGGACCATGCAAAACACAGACATCAGAGCGTCGAAATCGTATGATCATAATAAAGGCATAAAAGTGACATGATAGACAGTTACAACATGAACTAGTGACATGTAAACAAACAATAAAAAATAATAAGAATATCATGTGATATAACAGTCAGAACATGGTAAATTAACATCATGTGAAACTTAGATGTCAATATCGTTAAATATTGTCTATCCTAATAGTATTTGAAATCAGTTAATGAAAATTTTCTCATGACTTAAAAGTATCTCGTGCATGTCCGGGACCACGGTAATAGACTTTCGAGGCTGAATCCTGAGACATGTCGCTAAGCACTAAATCTTACAATGTGAAGTACAATCGACAAATAATGTCAGCATCATCATTCCAGAACACAGAGGCTCCTCTCGACTAATCAGTCTCTAAATCTAAGTTCTCTTGAATTACGGTTTGGGTTTCATTCCTTAATTTCCCCTTTCTCCAGTTTTATATTTTATGTCAAGTGTCAATCTAATTCTTACCTAATACTAACTCTAGAACAGTCAAGTAATATGTCATGTCAAGCAATGGATAAATCGGTAAGCAATATCATAAATTCGTTGGTATTGGATAATAATTATATTTCAAGAATATTCTAACATGGTAACTAGTAAAAAAATTCAAACATGTGTACATATAAGCAATCAATATGACTAGCATTATCAGAAATAACATAATCGCATAAATAACCATGAATAAGTTGTATTTATTGATCATTCACATGAACATATAGTTCTGGAAGTTCAGCAACACTCTAATCTATAAAATACTTTAAAAATAACAAACGATCTCTAAAAATAACGTGCCATATGCCAAAACGAATCTAATTCGATAAGGTTTACACTGATATAAATTATAGCATATCAGATTATTCCCACGGAGAGTTATGGTTGTTCGAAATTGAAAATTTGGTGCTAGAAATTCATTGGACATCAGTCCAGAGATGAGTCTCTTCGCAGTTTATGGCAATTAAACAATTTTTTTTGTAGGAAATTTTTTTACAGTTCTAAATTATTCTAAGTTATCTTCGAAACGAGGTAAAGAATACCTGCTAACAAATTTTGTGCAATTTATAATGAATTTTCCAACGTAAAGGGTATAGTAAACTCCAGATTTGTAGTCTCCGTTTGGCGGCGACATTTCATGTGTAAAAACACAATATTTTCCATCAATATTTTGCAACAATGATTATTAGATATTGATGATGCCCACAAGTGGTATTTCCTCAGATTACGACACGTGGCGGATGACATGTCCCGAAGGCTACGGAGGTGGAATAAATGAGTTTCATTAAGGGCATTCCTAGGGACCTCGTCTCGAGGAAGTGTCCGACCTTTCAGGAGACCTCCCTGAGTACTTTCCATCTTCACCTAGCAAACTACCAACGGCCCGTCTCCGAGATTCCTTGGTCTCACTGCTCGTCTCCGAGCCATCTGTCAGTCCGAGCTTCCTCGGCATCACTGCTCGTCTCCGAGAAATCTGTCAGGCCGAGCTTCCTTGGCTTCCCCGATCAACCGAGAGCGTGGAATCCAAGCGCCCCCGCAACGGTTCCGCGTATCTCTCCAGGGCGAGATATCCGCCTCCACTCATTCCACGTCCCACACTAGTGCGTCCCCCATTAATAGGCGTATCCCGCCATTAATGCGAAGATAACGCATGGGCGTAACTGACGGCGGCGATCTTGCGCCCGCTCGCTCTACGCGACCACTATATAAACCCCTCTCTCAAACGACTCAGGTAACTCTGAATCATTTCCAGTACACCGTTACTCTGCACTTATTCCCCAGCACTAACTTGATCGTCGGAGGTTCTTACGGCGGTCACCCATCCCGGAACTTCTTTTGCAGATAGCTTGGCGTCAATGCCAACCCATTGAGATCCACACATTCAACAACTCCCAAACCAAATCTCAAACGTCAAATACCGCCATCACAGGATCGACGGAGGACAACATCTGAAGGAGATCATAGTCTCCATTAGTTAGCCCCCCACTCTCGTTCCGACCTATTTATAGGTCAGGTCGAGAGTGGCCTGCTCGGTTTTTCTTCGGCTCAGTTTGGCGTCGAGAATCAGAATGTAGATCGCCCAGGAAAGACATTGTTTCCCCAATCAGAGCGAAGCTCTATTCAAATTCCAAGATTTGAAATGAAACGACGCTTCTGCTTTCCCCAATCAGAGCAAAGCTCTGTTCAAATTCCAAAATTCAAAAATTCAAAAATTGAAGCAACGCTTCAGATTCTGCGCGCTGCGCGCCACGTTTCAAAAGCAAGACACGCCAGCGCCAGGAGCGCTGCGCCCTAGGCAGTGCACCCCTAATCAGAGCAAAACTCTGTTTCAAAATTCAAAATTTAAAAGTTGAAGCAACGCTTCAGATCCAGCGCTCTGCGCTGCGCGCCACGTGTCAAACACAGGTGCGCTAGCGCAGTTGCGCCGCGCTCTACGTTGCGCATCACGTGTCGAACGTGGGTGCGCTAGCGCAAGGTGCGCTAGCGCTGGAATTAAAAATTCCCCCACCGTCAGATCTAAAGATCTCCTAATAATAAATTATTAATTAATCAGAACTAAAATTCTGTTCTGGAAAGATTTTTCAATCTTATTAAAACAAGAAGATTATCTTCTGTAAAACAGAAGCCTCAGGATTAAAGATCCAACGGTGGGAAATATTCCTAAATCAATCAGAGAAAGATGTCTTAAAACTGATTTAACAAATCAATTGGCCCTATATAAAGGCCCCTAGACTTCAAGTCTAAACGATACAGAAGATAGAGATATAGAGAATACAAGAGAAAAGAGAGAAAAAAAAAACCTCAACAAACTTTGAGAAAAACTCAAAGAGAAAGAAAGGCAAGCCTTTAGAAGAAAAAAGATCATTTCTTCATCTTTAAGGTAAAGAATTAATTCTTGAACAACAGAGATGAAATCATCTCGTAAAAAGAAGAAACATCTTCTAAAAAGATCTTAGATCTATAAAAAGACCAAGGTCTTTGATTAAAAAGAAAAGATCAAAAGATCTAATCATAAAAAGATAAAAAAAAGTATTTTACTTCATTCACAGATATTTTGATCTATAAAGGCAGAGCTTTTTTTTATAAAAACAAGAACTGTTGTTCTTGGATCTTGAGGCAAAACCTCCTTTGAAGAACGTAAATTTTTTCTCCGATCTTAAAATTGATCAAAATGCGTTTTGCGCTATTAGAAAGTGCTTTGCACTCATGAACTGCGCCTTTGCACTCCTTAGATCGGCACTCAGCGCCAAAACATGCCACGTGTCAACCATAAACACAATCTGCGCTTTGCGCTCATGAAAACAGCGCACTGCGCTCGTGGGTTGGTGCTCAGCGCCAAGCGCGCCACGTGTCACTCACTGGCGCACCCATAAACTAGTACAGCACGCTCATAAATTAAAAGCGCAGTGCGCTAACAAACTAGCGCTTAGCGCTAAGCGCGACACGTGTCCTCCTCATGTGCGCTAACCGACAGAAGCGCAATGCGCTCTTTGACTGGCGCAAAGCGCCTAGTGCGCCACGTGGCGCGCCGTCAGATCATACTTTGTTCTGATAAATGCTATGCATTCAATATAAGACAAAAAATGTCAGAGCCCAATACTTGACATTATTAAAAGGGCAGAGCCCAAACAAAGGCCTAACAGGCAAAACAAAAATAAAATGTTAAATATTTTTAACTGGACTTAGCCCAATTCTGGCCATAAGTCCTCAATTTAAATTGAACTGAGCTCATCGGCTCTTCCAATCAATTTACACCCGGTTCGAGGGTACATCTCTTCACTCTTTTGATATTTGTCGTTGTAATCCCTCAACGTCGTCAGAGAGGTGGCGGGTCCCGACAACCACACATTACTACGGACTGTGGGGTCTTTAAACTCATGGACTATGACGTCCTTAACCTTGACCGTGATGTCTTAAAACTAACATCGGATTGTGGGGTCCTTAAACTCACGGACTATGATGTCCTTAACCTTGACCGTGATGTCTTAAAACTAACATCGGACCGTGGAGTCCTTAAACTCACGGACTATGATGTCCTTAACCTCGACCGTGATGTCTTAAAACTAACATCGGACTGTGGGGTCCTTAAACTCATGGACTATGATGTCCTTAACCTCGACCGCGATGTCTTAAAACTAACAATGGACCATAATATCCTTAAACTAATTATCGACTGCAACGTCATTAAACTAAACAATAGAGCCCAATTGCTCTTTTGTTGGATCTAAACGATCCCGTTAAGTTGATCTTAGTCTAAAATTAGATTAACGTATCCTTAACAAACGTTTAAGTTGATCTTAGTCTCAAATGAGACTAACGTATCCTTAAACCCAAACCCCCCAAACTCAAATCTAAGAAAGATACGGATTTGGACTAGTCCACGCTCTACAGGCGACAACATAACTTAGTCTCCGTATACAATCCACGGGCAACCACAAACAAAACAAACACCCATGAAGTGACCATCTGGAGAAGGAGAAAGTTGTTACCGCGATACAGTAGCGTAATTAACTGCAGGGGCTTGCGCCTGCAGGGAAGAGCGTCCCCACAATCAAAAACCCCTCAGATGAGGGGGAATCTGACGAAGTCTGCTACATCGGCCGCATCCATTTAAATGTTCGATACATGGTGCCATAAATCAACTTGGCATCTTCGGAGAGATGGACGGATAGCACCAATCAGCATCTGCCCCGAATTTCAGGCAAGACGGACCTATGCGGTCTCGTCTCTGTGTTCGGAGGGGAACAGATTCTGGCACGCCCGGCATTATTAAAAGGGCAGAGCCCAAACAAAGTCCTAACAGACAGAACAAAAATAAAATGTTAAACATTTTTAACTGGACTTAGCCCAATTCTGGCCATAAGTCCTCAATTTAAATTGAACCGAGCTCATCGGCTCTTCCAATCAATTTACACCCGGTTTGAGGGTACATCTCGTTACTCCTTTGATATTTGTCGTTGTAATTCCTCAACGTCTTCAAAGAGGTGATGGGTCCCGACAACCACATATTTCATGGACTGTGGGGTCCTTATACTCATGGACTATGATGTCCTTAATCTCGACCGTGATGTCTTAAAACTAACAACGGACTGTGGGGGTCCTTAAACCCATGGACTATGATGTCCTTAATCTCGACCGTGGTGTCTTAAAACTAACAATGGACTGTGGAGTCCTTAAGTCCACGGACTATGATGTCCTTAACCTCGACCGTGATGTCTTAAAACTAATAACGGACTATGAGGTCCTTAAACTCACGGACTATGATGTCCTTAACCTCGACTGTGATGTCTTAAAACTAACAATGGACTGTGGAGTCCTTAAGTCCACGGACTATGATGTCCTTAACCTCGACCGCGATGTCTTAAACTAACAATGGATCGTAATGTCCTTAAACTAATTATCGACCGCAATGTCATTAAACTAAACAATAGAGCCCAATTGCTTTCTTGTCGGATCTAAACGATCCCGTTAAGTCGATCTTAGTCTAGAATTAGACTAACGTGTCCTTAACAAACGTTTAAGTTGATCTTAGCCTCAAATAAGGTTAACGTATCCTTAAACACAACCCCCCAAACCCAAATCTAAGAAAGATACGGATTTGGACTAGTCCACGCCCTACGGGTGAGAACATAACTTAGTCTCCGTATACAATCCACGGGCAACCAAACACAAAACAAACACCCACGACACGAAGTGACCATATGGAGAAGGATAAAGTTGTTACCGCGATGCGGTAGCGTAATTAACCGCAGGGGCTTGCGCCTGCAGGGTAGAGCGTCCCCACAATCAAAAACCCATCAAACGAGGGGGAATCTGACGAAGTCTGCTACATCGGCCGCATCCGTTTAAACCTTCGATACATGATGCCATAAATCAACTTGGCATCTTCAGAGAGGTGGACGGATAGCACCAATTAGCATTTGCCCCCAGATTCAGGCTAGATGTTCCGTCTTCCCGGTTTCCGGCGGTAAACAGATTCTGGCACGCCCGGTGGGACCTTTTCCTCTTTCCACTCCACACTTCGTGTGTCGTGTTTGCGAACGAATCGTGATTTCTAATGGTTGCCCTTGGGTTTCGAGGTACTAAGATTTGGCATTTTTCTTGGTGCAGAAAGCGAAGGATCAATGGCGTTCACCTGCTCAACGTGTTCCATATGCAACTGCAACCCATGTCCTGCCTCAACTGGAGGCATAGCTTACGGGCCCCAAGCGGCTTCCCTGTTCACGATGCCCGTGGAACAGATCACTCAAGCCACCACAGGGTTGTTTTTCGGGACCATGCTCCTGCCAGCAGGCTTCAGCACTCCTCTACCAACACCAGAAGCTCCCAAGAAGTCAGTCTTTGATCGGCTTACAACTACTGCGGCCCCTCTCAACGGGTCGTCCAGTTCCAGCTCCTCGGTCTTCACTAGACTGGGCCAAAATTCCTGTGGGCCCACAATGAAGTCTGCAATCCCAGAGAAGGTTGTTCTGAAGAGGATAACCAACCCTGCCCCTGAATTCGTCAAGGCGGCTTCGCCTATCAAAGGGTCGGTCTTTACTAGACTGACTGTTCTGGCTCCCGCTACGGTTCCTGTCCCTGCTCAGAAGTCTATTTTCAACCGATTGGATACTGCTTCTCAAAAGACGTCAGTCTTTAAGAGGCTGGCACCAGCGGCGCCTCACCTGGACAGGGGGCAAGACAAAGCCATCCCCATCGCCGAACCAACCCCAACAGGTCGACAAGCTCGACGTCGCCACTGGCGCCGAGTAAGGAAGGCTGGGGGCAACTCCCTCTCTAGACTAACTCCACCAGCCCCAACGGGGGAAGTCAATGCTGCTGTTCCAACCGGGAACAGTTTTGAACTGCTGAATAAGGTGCGCAGGAACTCGCCTACCGCCGTACTGAAAAGATCTCCGCCACCAGTGGAAACTGTCACAGAAATAAAGCCGGAGCAATCCCCTCAACGGCTGTCTTCCAAATTTTACAAAATCTTGCGACAAGTCCGAGAGTCGGTGGTTGATCAAGACTATCTCCGCCGGCAGAAGAAGCTGAAAGTCCGACAGGAAGAAAACCGTCCTGTTAAGCCATGGAAGGCAACGGCTACTTGGGTGCCCACTGCAACGGCCCCCTCAACTTCGACCGCCCATAAGAGGAGAAGGCCGGAGAAAATCCCTATATCCGCGACAAATGTCAAGGGCACTGAGCCTAAACGCCATAAGTCTGGGGGCATGGTGGTGCATACCGTCTATATGGCATCCGGAAAAGAGGATAGCCGTATCTCCACGGGTCACCGACCGCTTACGCGATCCGTGTCAAATGCCCAAGAGCAGCAACAGAAGCTTCAGGACATGATCACTGCGATGGCCGCGCTCACAGGACCGAAAGCAAGCCCAGAGGCATCCTCAGAGCAATGCCATGAGCAAGAAACTGATGCCGAATTCCTTCGGAGAATGCTTGAAAAGAAGGACAAAGAGGCCGCGGAACAAACGGCCAATACAAAACAAATGGCCCTTCTGTTCCAAGATATGGTGGGCATTATGATCCAACCGGATCCCCCAGCCGAAGATCCTCCAGTAATGATTGAAGATGATAGAGGAGAAACATCAAATCCACCTCCGGCTCTTTCAGCAGCCAAGGAGGAAACTATTTCCAAGTCCGCCCTGGATGACTATATTGCTCAGCAAATACGAGTTTACCAGACGAATGAAGTGGCTGGGCAAATTGTTAGAACTGGGCGACCGTATCCAGGCTGGTACGATCAAATAAAATACCCGCCGGGCTACACGATCCCCAAATTCCATGTGTACAAGGGGACAGGCAATCCCCATCAATATGTCGCTCAGTTCAGGGCTCTTTGTGGCAACAATGGTGGCGATGATAAACTTTTGCTCCGCCAATTTGTCGGCAGCTTATCGGAGACGTCATTTGAGTGGTGCTCCGAGCTTCCAAACGACTTCGTCAAAACTTTCGCAGAAATGGAGTTGTTGTTCACCCAGCGATTCACAAGTGCTAGTGAACTCACCCCAATAACGGCATTGATCAATGCCAGGGTAAAGCCGGGCGAGACATGGGTTCAGTACGCGATCCGATGGCGGAATCTATGGTCGAAGTGCGGACAGCGCATTGAAGAAGCACCAGCGGTGGGCATGTTCGTGGGCACTCTAGACCCTCATGCCACTATTTCACAGTTTATGATGTTCTTCAAACCGACCACATTCCAGGCTTTAATCAACAAGCTAGCCCAGATGGATCAGATGGGGTATAGACTGTCTCCCCCGAAGCCGGAACCGCGGAACGAAAAGGGTAAAGGAAAGATGATCTTCGTTGCGAACACCCAACAGCAGCCCAGTGCCCCAAAGCTAGCGAATCAACTGGAAGAAAGATGACGCTATTATAATGAGAAGATGAAGCGCCCTTACTCATTCCCGCGGGATAAAACGAAGAGGCTGTTCGAGCTGGCAATGCGCAACAGGCTTATCAATTTGCCGAATCCGAGGCGACCACTGCAACCCAGCGAAGTGAATAATCCCAATTATTGCCCTTACCACCAAACGGCAAGCCATCCGATCGAAGATTGCTTCGTCTTTAAGGGATGGATCGAGGATCAGTACCTACAAGGCAAGTTCGTGCTGTCTGAGAAGTGGAAAGTAAACCCACCACAACCGCACACTCCTAAGAAGATGGACACACCGGGGGCAACGTGCTCTTTTGTTGAAGAAGCACCATAGGAGGTCGTTCTTTTAGCCAAAACCAAAAGGATGCTGAATGATCTCCAGACATGCCCAGCAATCAGGTAGAAGAATCCGCTGGAACCCCAGATCATCGAAGGGATGCTGAAGTTGTGCCCAACTCCAAAGATCGGTGGTGATAGCCAAAGCATTCATGCTCAGCCGTCGAAATCTTCGAAAAAGAAGAAGAAATCCAAAAAGCCCATGAAGCCTGGCGACAAGTGCACGGACCTGCAGAGACAAATCGACGTGCTGGAAGAGTATAATCAGAAGGCGCGGACTCCAATCACGCTCCAAGAGTTCCTCGGCCACGTCCTTGAGGACGAAGATGATGGAGAAGACTCGTTGGATGGATCTGGGGATTACGTGGCAAGTTTCCATGTGATCTCTCATTCATCGCTGGACAATGAAGAAGCTCCCTGCACAGAGAGACTGGGGGCAGGTCCCGAGCCGGAACTTTTATGGCCGTCAGACGAAATGATCGACACCTTCCTGAATGAGATTCATCTGAAAAGTAAAGCCGATCAGGAGCGTGAGATGGCCATATTTGAAAGAGCCAAACGCCGGTGACTAGACGAAATAGTCGAGACACTCCCGCCGAATCAAGGAACATCCGTCGCAAATAAAAACAAGTTCAAGACGAGGAAAATGTTTGCTAAAGCCATATCGATGGGAATGAAGCTACCACCCTCCGAAGGAAACACTATTAGTGAAGCGGAGATGCATCCTAGCTACTGATCATATCATCGAAAGATTTCGCACCCCACCGAAGAATGTGACGCTTTTAAAAGATGGTGGCAGGGATATGTTGCTCACCGGCAACATTTTAAGCAGATGAAACGCAGAACTCGTCGGGAGCGAAGAAATACGACCGAAGAGCGTGGAAGAACTACCAGCAACTGTTGCATGGTTAACGCTGGGGGATCACAAGTTCTTACGATCGGGAGTGACTCTGACGAAGAGATGGCTCTTGGCCCTCTCTTTAAAGAATCCACCTTGGGGAAGGAGGAGGAACC
Source organism: Agapanthus africanus (assembly GCA_030015575.1). Classification (NCBI taxonomy): domain Eukaryota; kingdom Viridiplantae; phylum Streptophyta; class Magnoliopsida; order Asparagales; family Amaryllidaceae; genus Agapanthus; species Agapanthus africanus. The sequence continues at coordinate 19,034,673 of JASDDO010000014.1, forward strand.
GAAGGCCTGTGAAAACATTCAGCTGCGCAATCACACGCTTCCAGAAAAGAATCTCGGACCTACAAGTAGAAAAGATAAGGGAAAAGAAAAGGTCTCTGAGGATATCGCTCTAGATAACCAACCCATGAAAGAGCTGACCTCCAAGGACCCGCCAAAGAAAAGTAAGGTGGACTATAACGTTCTGGCGCACTTGAGGAAGTTACCTTCGCAGCTCAGCGTTCTCGACGCCCTTTTACTATCCAAAGAAGCGAGAGATTCATTGATCAAGGCGCTACAAGAACCAGAGCAATTCTAAGCTTTTCTCACCGAAGAAAAGATGAAGGACGAGCTGGAGGAAGTACACACAGCCGATATCACCTTCGGCGACGAAGACCTCCTCCTTGGGACGTGCGAGCACAACCGTCCCCTCTATGTCTCGGGGTACTATCACGATATAAAGATAAGCAAAATCCTGGTTGACAATGGGTCTTCCGTTAATCTCCTCAATGTGCGAGTGTTGAAGGAAATCTGCATGAGCGTCCAGCATCTCGCTCGTGATAAAATCACCATCTCTGGTTTTGACTCCCAGTCATTGCGGACTCTTGGGTCTGTGATATTGACATTACGATTCGGGCTACTTGTTACGGATATTAAATTTCATGTCATTGACGCCAAGACATGCTATAACGCTTTGCTTGGCCGACCTTGGTTACACGAGTACAACATTATCCCTTCTACACAACATCAGTGTATGAAATACTTTAAGGATGGTCTCGAGTATACCGTAACAGGAGAGTTGAACCCGTTCTCCATAAACGAAGTCCGCAAGTATGAAGATGCAAAGTACTTCTTGCCAGATTTCGAGGACACGGAGAGATGTCACAAACCGGAGAACAAAACTATCACCACCATCCCGGTCTTTAGGAGAAATACTGAAGAAGAGGAAGAGATGGTTTGTTCAGGTCCACCCCAGTACAACAAGCCAGGGCCGTCCGCTACTATGTTGATCTTTGGCAGCGACTCGGAAGATGAAGTCCATGCTATATTCTCCGCTCGGCCACCAATACAAGCATTCGCTGGTGATAATCAGAGTTTGCAAATTACCATGATTCCGCGGGAGCACTACAAAGATCTCGACGCACTCGAAACTTATAGCGTACAAGAGCTACAAACATTTTATGTCTCTCCCAGGCGAGAAGGTGAAAAGGCGATCCTATTCTACCGATTCGGGGAAACCAAAGTGGAGAAAGAAATCTGGCACGGCACAGATTCTATACTTGACAGGCTACAGCCCATCCGTCTGCCTAGATATTCCATAGAAGGCTTGAAAAGGCTATTGAAGCGCCAAGGGATACCCTTCAAACAGACCGCTCGAAAGGCTAAGTTCTATGACAGGATCTAGAACGTTCCCGGAACTCAGCGCAAGTTGCCTAACGGGAGAATGGAAGCTATCGGGCTTGGATATGTGCGGTCCAAGAAACGGGAGTTACTCCGCGATTGCTATGTCGTACATGACTTTGATGAAGAAGGAGATGCTCAATGGGAGAATGCTAACCCTGAACCAGAAAGAGCCCCCGACGTGAAAATGCCCAGTCTGTCGTTCGAAGAATAAATGGACAAGCTTATAAGGGAAGCAGGTCAGAAGGTTTGAGACGACCATAATCGCGAAATGTCCATCTACGAGAAAGCCAGAACGCAACGCCTTCTTCAACAGGCTGCGAAAGATGAAAATGCCCTTTCCTGTCAACCTGTTGTACAAAAGGCCCGACGCAGAGGCAGAAACAAGTCAAAGAGCGGAAAAGGCGTTCAACAACGACAATGCGGGACCAAGAAGTCACGCGATCGGGAATCGAGCGGTCCGGATTTGTCCCTTATGAAGAAGATGAGTCGAGCATACTCTTTTCCTCAAGACAATACAAAGAAGATACTTGATCTTGCCATAAGACATCAAATGCTTACACTCCCGGGGTCCAAGCACTTCGAGCAAGCTAACGAGGTCTCTCATCCAGACTATTGCTCTTATCAACGAGCAATAGGACATCCTCTCGAAGACTGCTTCACCTTCAAGAACTGGGTCGAAGACCAATATCAGCTCGGCAAGTTCGCTCTATCCGACAGTTGAAGGATAACTCCGCCGCAGAAGCATGAACCCAAATCCATGAGGGTAGACCCAGATCCACATCGGTCTTGGAAGCGAGCTCATATTTGTCATATGATAACAATATCAAAAGAAGAACCCGAGAATATGGATGACCTCCCCTGGTGCTTCGAAAACAATGATGACGAGGTGATCTCAGAGTTTCCACCGGCGCCAAAAGAGCTGGAAGATGGAATACATACCACTACAGATAACCTCAAAAAAATTGATTTAGGGACGATAAGTGACCCGCGGCCAACGTTCGTCAGTGAGCTGTTGTCTGAAGAAAAGGGTGGCTACACTAAAGGACGTGCTCATGCAGCATGAAGATTGCTTCGCATGGAATTATTCCGAGATGCCAGGACTAGACCCAGAGATTACGGTTCACAAACTGGCCATATCCCCGGACGTCAAGCCAATCAAACAAGCGCCGAGAAGAATGCGGCTCGAGCTTGAGATGAGCATCAACGCCGAGGTCAAGAAGCTAATCGACTCTGGTTTCATCCAAGAGATTCAGTATCCTGATTGGATGGCCAACATTGTCCCAGTAATGAAGAAAAAAGGGACAGTGCGGATATGTGTGGATTTTCGGGATCTCAATAAAGCCTGCCCGAAGGATGACTTCCCAGTACCGGTCACCGAGCTAATGATAGAAAATACGTCCACTCATGAGGTTTTCTCCTTCATGGATGGATCATCAGGATATAATCAGATAAAGATGCATCCCGAAGACCAGAAGCATACCGCTTTCCGGACCCCTTTGGGTATATTCTGCTACAAGATGATGCCCTTCGGTCTAAAAAACGCCGGCGCCACCTATCAGAGGGCCATGACGAAGATCTTCGATGACCTTATACATGAGATCGTCGAATGCTATATCGACGACCTTGTGGTGAAAAGCAAATCATACGAGGAGCATTTAGAGCATCTGAAGATCGTATTTCAACGCCTCCGGCAATACAACTTGAAGATGAACGCTCTCAAATGCGCGTTCGGAGTTTCCTCGGGCAAATTCCTGGGATTCGTCGTCAGACACCGAGGCATCGAGATAGATCCGTCAAAGATCAAGGCAATTATGGAGATGCCCCCGCCGAGGACTCTCAAGCAATTGTGGTCTCTCCAAGGGAAGCTCGCGTATATTCAGCGATTTATAGCCAATCTCTCAGGTAAGTGCCGTCCTTACAGTCACCTGATGAAGAAGGGAACCCCGTTCGTCTAGGATCATAAATACCAAAGCGCGCTGGATGAAATTAAGCAATACCTGCAGAATCCATCAGTGCTGGCTGCTCCAGTCAAGGGAAAACCCCTCATTCTGTATACAACCGCCCTTGAAGGTTCCTTAGGCGCATTATGGGCACAAGAGAATGACCAAGGGAAGGAGAGAGCCCTATACTATTTGAGTCGAGTTCTACTGGGGGTAGAAAGCAATTATTCTCCTATCGAAAAACATTGCCTGGCATTGATCTTCGCGATAACGAAGCTCAGGCACTATGCATTGGCGCATGACGTCCGTCTCATATCGAAGGTGGATTCTCTCAAATATTTGATGTCAAAGGCCATATTGACAGGGCGGCTCGCTAAATGGGCCTTGCTCTTGATGGAGTTCTCAATAACCTATCAGCCTCTTAAGGCAGTGAAAGGCCAGGCCATCGCCGACTTTCTCGCTGAGCATCCGATACCTGCCGACTCTCCCTTGAACTGCGAATTGCCGGACGAACACGCGTTTGACACGATCGACGGTAATGGCACCCGATGGGAACTTTATTTTGATGGAGCGTCTTCCATGAAGAAGCGCAAGCAAAGCACCCCTGTAATCAAATCAGGGGTTGGCCTCATCTTCGTAACTCCACAAGGAGGGATAATGCGCTTTGCCTTCTCCTTGACAGAGCCGAGGACAAACAATGAAGCCGAATATGAAGCTTTGATAGCAGGTTTCGAGATCGCCATCGACATGGGAATTGAAACCCTCCTTATATACGGAGACTCCCAACTAGTCGTTAGTCAAGTAAACGGCGACTATCAAACGTGTAAACCAGAACTGGTAAAGTACGGCGAGAGAGCACATCAGCTGTTGACTCAAATTCCTTCCTACACCTTGGAAAGCATTCCGTGTGCGGAAAATAGCAAGGCGGATGCATTAGCCAAGCTCGCTAAGGAACTGGCTGACGAGAACCTCGACGACGTGAGGATCATTGTACAGAGCCGTTGGGTTCTTGCACCGGCAGAAATATCTCCGGAGTCGTCCGAAGAAAAAGGAGCGACCGAGCAAATGGATCTGCAAGTAAAAAACCAGGAAAAGGTTGAGGATTGGAGAGAAGTTTTTATAGACTACTTCAAATCCCGTCGAATGCCTGAAGATGCGTCCTCAAAACATCAGCTCATGAAGCGAGCCCTACCTTTTGCCTTCGTCAACGATACTCTGTACAAGAAGTCATTTGATTCTCTGTGGTTGAGATGCCTGAGACCTGAAGAGGCGAAAAGAGTCGTCCAAGAAGTTCACGACGGACTTTGCGGTTCTCACCAAGCAGGCCCGAAGATGAAGTTGAAGATTAAACGGATGGGCTACTACTGGCCCACGATGATTCAGGACTGCCTCGAATATGCGAAGCAATGCTCCTCATGCCAGATCCATGGGGACTTCATCCACCAGCATCCAAATCCATTACACCCGACAGTGGCTAGCTGGCCGTTCGAAATGTGGGGAACTGACATAATAGGCCCCATCTAACCGGCATCGTCCAGAGGACATCGATTCATTTTGGCAACAACTAATTACTTCTCCAAATGGGCAGAAGCAGTACCGCTGAGGGAAGTGAAGACGAAGAATATCCTCTACTTCTTCAAGACGCACGTCATTTATCGGTTTGGAACTCCGAGACGGATCATCTTCGATAACGGGCCAGCCTACAGAAGCCACAAGATCAGCCGCTTCGCACAACAGCACAACATAGACTGGAGATACTCCTCAGTTTATAATCCCCGAGCTAACGATCCGGCTGAGGCTTTCAACAAAACCTTGACAAAGATCGTGAAAAAGACGGTGTCTCAAAATAAGAAAGACTGGCACGAGAGACTGCAAGAAACTCTCTGGGCGTATCGAACTACGTTCAAGACGGCCACGAATACAACTCCATACGCGTTGGTATTCGGCACAGAAGCGGTACTCCCCCTCGAGATAGAGTTACCCTCTCTACGAGTGGCAGTTCATTATGAGCTAACGGACGAAGAGAACGCTCACCTTCGCCCTGAGGAGCTCGATGGCTTTGATGAAACCCGGCTCCTGACGCAGCAAAATCTGGAAGCTTATAAAGCAAATATGACGCGCTCATATGAAAGATTGACCAGGTCGAGGACATTCCGCCAAGGCGAACTCGTGCTAGTGGTCAAAAGACCTATGATCTCCAATCGCGCCAAGCGGGGAAAATTCGAGCTGAACTATGAAGGCCCGTACATCATAGACAAGGTCTACCAGGGTGGAGCCTATCTACTCATGGACATGCATTGTGAAAGACCTTTCAGGCCAATAAACGGTCGCTTCCTGAAGAAGTACTATGCTTGACGAGTCACGACCTAGGTCAATGATAGATGGCGACGACTATGTCCGCTCGCTATCTTCCTAAGCCCAAACTCTATAAGTAGTAACCGTCTTACTCTACAATGGACCGAAACGTCCTTAAACTAACAACGGACCGAAACGTCCTTAAACTAACGACGGACCGAAACGTCCTTAAACTAACAATGGACCACTATGTCCTAAAACTAGCCGTTGACCGAGATGTCGATAAACTACGGTGGATTGCAGCATCCCAAAGATGATACAACAAAAAAAAGAGAATAAAAAAAGAGAGAAAAAAGAAAACGGTATGTCCATAAGCAAAATGGGCACGGATGAAAACCCGAAAGGGCTCCGTGAGTAAAAACAGCAGGGTTACTGGCGAGTTTTGTGAAAACCCGAAAGAGCGCAACCTCGTTAGAATAAAAAAAAGAAGAAGAAAAAAGAAAACAATACGTCCATAAGCAAAATGGGCACGAATGAAAACCCGAAAGGGCTCTGTGAGTAAAAACAGCAGGGCTACCGACGAGTTTTACAAAAACCCGAAAGGGCGCAATCTCGTTAAAAGACACTTGCAAGGTCCTCTCGACTTTGTAAGGAGAAACCACCTGCGTGAGATCCTTACGACTCACAAGGGAGCAACACACTTAGGGATCGATCCCTAGGGAGAAATTACACTTGGGAGATCCTCACGACTCGTAAGGAGAACTCTCTTATGGGACACTCACGGCTCATAAGATTCAAAAGTCTTAAGCTACAGGGATCTGAACCTGTTCTTGAGCAGCCCCCACAACTTCCAATACTTCCCTACAAGCCGCTCAGTGCTGACCCTTGCATACAATCCACGAGCGCGAATAAACATTTCCCTAACAAAGTCCCACCCGTGACTAGGGATATGTTTGCATTGTGAGCAACCCTTGTGAGTCCTCTCAACTTATAAGGAGAAAACACTCTTGTAAGATCCTTACGACTTATAAGTGAACATACACTTAGGAGTCCTCACGATTCCTAAGGAGAAAACGCACCTACGAGATACTCATGACTTGTAGGGAGAAATACCTTCATGAAACCCTTACGGCTCATGAAGTCAAAAGCCTTAGTCGACAGGATCCTAACCCTGTTTACTAAGCCACCTTTGTTCGACATCGACAGAGGCAAATGATGATTCGCTCCTGGTAATATCCCAGTTGTAGCGATGCTGATGCCGAAATCGGTGTCAATCCCAAGTTTGCAGCGAAAAGCTAGCAATCCACACATGCATACGAAATAGCCGAAATGATGGGGCAACTTGCAAATAAAAAATCAGCAAGTAAAAAAAAATGTATGCATGCAAAATAGCCGAAATGATTGGGCAACTCGCAATAAAAAGAAGCGAGTAAAAATAAAGGAAATAGCCAAAATGATGGGGCAACTTGCAAATAAAAAATCAGCAAGTAAAAAAAAATGTATGCATGCAAAATAGCCGATTGGGCAAATCGCAATAAAAAGCAGCGAGTAAAAATAAAACAAGTAGCCGAAATGATTGGGCACCACGGCAAAATAGCCGAAATGATTGGGCAATCGCGACCTTCGCAATATAAAAGCTGAAATGATAGAGCATCGCGGAAAGAAATAAAAATAATAATAAAATGAATAAAATTTATGCCCTACAGGTGATATCATGTCAATCCCTGTATACAATCCAGGGGCGCAAACAAAGAAGGAATCACACCCTTCCTTCCCAAGCTTCATCAGAAGAAGAGGCCGAATCTCAATGGTTCATAGACAGCCTATAGATCATCTCAACATTCGTCTTATTACAACAGACACAATATCAAGCAAAGCGGAACAGCGGCAACTACCAGTTCCATGACTCGGCGGTGTACAGCTGACCGAGAGTCAAACTCCGACTCTATGAAATGCGGATAAAGTCAACCCTTCCTGGTCACGTGGAATGCGGATTATGTCACTCCTAACCCCGTGGGAAATGTCCAGAGCGGATCCTGGTCTTCGCAGAGCACGGCAATGACCTCGTGTGAAGCATCAAGAGCGGAGCCTGGTCCTCGCCGAACACGGTAGTGAACCCGTGGGAAGCATCCAGAGCAAAATTCCTAGTCACGTGGAACGCGGATTATGTCACTTCTGACCCTGTGGAAAACGTCCAGAGCGTATCCTGGTCCTCGCAGATCACGGCAGTGAACCCATGTAAAGCATCCAGAGTGGAGCCTGGTCCTCGCCGAACACGGCAGTGAACCCGTGAGAAGCATCCAGAGCAAAATTCCTGGTCATGTGGAACGTGGATTACGTCACTCCTGACCCCATGGAAAACTTCCAGAGCGGATTATGGTCCTCGCAGAGCACGGCAATGATCCCATGTGAAGCATCCAGAGCGGAGCCTGGTCCTCGCCGAACATGGCAGTGAACCCGTGGGAAGCATCCAGAGCAAAATTTTTGGTCACGTGGAACGCGGATTATGTCACTTCTGACCCCGTGAAAAACATCCAGAGCAGATCCTGGTCATCGCAGAGCACGGCAGTGAACCCGTGTGAAGCATCCAGAGCGGAGCCTGGTCCTCGCCGAACACGGCAGTGAACCCGTGGGAAGCATCCAGAGCAAAATTCCTGGTCACGTGAAACACGGATTACGTCACTCCTGACCCCGTGGAAAACGTCCAGAGCGGATCCTGGTCCTCGCAGAGCACGGCAGTGAACCTGTGTGAAGCATCCAGAGCGGAGCCTGGTCCTCGCCGAACACGGCAGTGAACCCGTGGGAAGCATCCAGAGCAAAAAATTGGACTGTGAGGTCCTTAAACTCACGGACTATGATGTCCTTAATCTCGAACGTGATGTCTTAAAACTAACATTGGACTGTGGGGTCCTTAAACCCATGGACTATGATGTCCTTAACCTCGACCGTGATGTCTTAAAACTAACATTGGACCGTGGGGTCCTTAAACCCATGGACTATGATGTCCTTAACCTCGACCGTGATGTCTTAAAACTAACATCGGACTGTGGGGTCCTTAAACCCATGGACTATGATGTCCTTAACCTCGACCGTGATGTCTTAAAACTAACATTGGACTGTGAGGTCCTTAAACTCATGGACTATGATGTCCTTAACCTCGACCGTGATGTCTTAAAACTAACAACGGACTGTGGAGTCCTTAAATCCATGGAATATGATGTCCTTAACCTCGACCGTGATGTCTTTAAACTACGGTATCCTGGAAAACGTCCAGAGCAGAGTCTGGTCCTAACAGAACACGGCAGTGAACCCATGGGAAGCATCCAGAGCAACCCCTAACTCCGTGAAATGCGGATAAGGACAACTTCATCCATCATTTACGGGTCCTCACGACTTGTAAGGGAGTAAATTCTCTTGTGAGATCCTTACGACTTTCAAGAGAAAATACACTTAGGAATCCTCACGATTCTTAAGGAGAAATTACACCTACGGGATCCTCTCGACCGGTAGGAAGAAAATTCTTTATGAGACCCTCACGGCTCATAAAGTTGAAAAGTCTTAGGTGACAGATCCTAACCCTGTTTTCTAAGCCATCACTACCTTACAAAGAGCACAATATTGACAGCTATATACTATCTACAGACCGCACTTGCTAAAATCACATGGCAAACAACATAACAAGGAGAAGAAAGCGACAGAAAGAATATCTGATTTGCATTTAATTAAGCGTCCGAGGCATACTCATTCAGGCCTGGCGAACCATCCTAGTATGCTTTCTTTCGCGATCACAAGCGTCGGGATCCCCACGTATGTCTTCCACCCTCCGATAGGCAGCAAGTATGGCCGACTGTTGAAAAGCCTGGTGCAGGAGATCGATAAGATTGTCTCGCCTTCTCTTTGATATTAGGCTCATCAGATACACCGAGTGCACCTTATCCTCGGTGGCATCCAATGCCCTAAGCGGCACGCCGATACAGAATAGAGGAAGTGCTTCCCAGATCGCTCCCACAATAAGCTTCAGGAGAGGGGAGCGTCGAGGAAGCAGTCGACCATTGTATACGTCAAAGCGACTCATAATTTCGGCACACTCGGCGTTTGTGAATTCTCGATTTTAAGAACGGCCGAGTGAGCGGATGTCTCCGTAAGAGATAATCTCGTCGAGGTCATACATGTGAGCGTCCATTACTCCTGAAAAAGAAAATCAACAAAATTAGCAGACAGACCGATTAAGCAAATTCTTATTAAAAACAGGCACAGGGAGTTAAACTCCTCGAGAGCAATGCTCTGCAGATAGGAGTGACACCTGTCAAAATCAATTATGAGGGGAATTTAAAAGAAATCCCCCAAGAACATTGAGAGCCTTGCTCTGAGAAGATGATATAATTCGTCAAAAAATAAAATTCCATTTTTTTTAATCTTCAAGGTCCATGAAAAACTCTTAAGAGTTCTTCTATATGATTTGAAAGGAGCAAAGCTCCATTAATGAATTAAGAAATCATAATTAAAATCCTTCTAAAGAGAAAAGCTCTATTAATGGAACCCTAATAGGGTTCTCTTTAGAACTCTTTAGACCTAAATGGGTTTTCTGAAGATCAAAGATCTATTAAGAGCAAGGCTTTGTTAATAGGTAAAACCCTAAATAATTAAGATTTATTAAAATTTTACCTAAGTTTGGAAAGAGTTTCTTTTTTTACTTTTGAGAAATTCTCAAACAGAAGAGCTGTGCTCTGAACAAAATTCTCAAAGAGGATGATAATCATCTAGAGGACCAAAGGTCATATTTATAGGCGTTAAGACATCTCTTCAACTTCTGAGTTGATCCAAGGGCTCAGATGTTGCCACCGCTGCGCTCACGTGTGGGCCACGCAAGCACAACGGTGGGGGGCATTTGTTTCCCCAATCAGAGCGAAGCTCTGTTCAAATTCCAAGATTTGAAATGAAACGACGCTTCTGCTTTCCTCAATCAGAGCAAAGCTCTGTTCAAATTCCAAAATTTCAAAATTTCAAAATTCAAAAATTGAAGCAACGCTTCAGATTCTGCGCGCTACGCGCCACGTATCAAAAGCAAGACACGCCAGCGCCAGGAGCGCTGCGCCCTAGACAGCGCACCCCCAATCAGAGCAAAACTCTGTTTCAAAATTCAAAATTTAAAAGTTGAAGAAACGCTTCAGATCCAGCACTCTACGCTGCGCGCCACGTGTCAAACACAGGTGCGCTAGCGCAGTTGCGCTGCGCGCTGCGCTGCGCGCTGCGCTGCGTGCCGCGTGTCTAACACGGGTGCGCTAGTACAGTTGTGCCGCGCTCTGCGCTGCATGCCACGTGTCAAACACCGGTGCGCTAGCGCAGTTGCGCTTCGCGCCACGTGTCGAACGTAGGTGCGCTAGCGCTGGAATTAAAAATTCCCCCACCGTCAGATCTAAAGATCTCCTAATAATAAATTATTAATTAATCAGAACTAAAATTCTGTTATGGAAAGATTTTTCAATCTTATTAAAATAAGAAAATTATCTTCTGTAAAACAGAAGCCTCGGGATCAAAGATCCAACGGTGGGAAATATTCCCAAATCAATCAGAGAAAGATCTCTTAAAACTGATTTAACAAATCAATTGGCCCTATATAAAGGCCCCTAGACTTCAAGTCTAAAAGATACAGAGGATAGAGATATAGAGAATACAGAAGAAGATAAGAAAAAAACCTTTACAAACTTTGAGAAAAACTCAAAGAGAAAGAAAGGCAAGCCTTTAGAAAAAAGAAGATCATTTCTTCATCTTTAAGGTAAAGAATTAATTCTTGAACAACAGAGATGAAATCATCTCGTAAAAAGAAGAAACATCTTTTAAAAAGATCTTAGATCTATGAAAAGACCAAGGTCTTTGATTAAAAAGAAAAGATCAAAAGATCTAATCATAAAAATATAAAAAGAAGTATTTTACTTCATTCACATATCTTTTGATCTATAAAGGCAGAGCCTTTTTATAAAAACAAGAACTGTTGTTCTTGGATCTTGAGGCAAAGTCTCCTTTGAAGAACGTAAATTTTTTCTCTGATCTTAAAATTGATCAAAATGCGCTTTGCGCTATTAGAAAGTGCTTTGCACTCATGAACTGCGCCTTTGCGCTCCTTGGATCGGCGCTCAGCGCCAAAACATGCCACGTGTCAACCATAGACACAATCTGCGCTTTGTGCTCCTGAAAATAGCGCACTGCGCTCTTAGGTTGGCATTCAGCGCCAAGCGCGCCACGTGTCACTTACTGGCACACCCATAAACTAGTGCAGTGCGCTAACAAACTAGCGCTTAGCACTAAGCGCGACACGTGTCCTCCTCGTGTGCGCTAACCGACAGAAGCGCAATGCGCTCTTTGACTGGCGCAAAGCGCCTAGTGCACCACGTGGCGCGTGATTCGTATGTCAAAAACTATCTCTATTACCGCAATCAAGAACGGCGTCACATGAAGCTAGCCGGTGAGTACGGGTCGGTCGACAGGGATGTTATGAATCTCCTAGTCACGCTAACGAGTTAATTCCGAAGGGTGTTCGGATTGATTATTAAATCTAAAAACCTAAATTATCCTATACTACGATTATCTAGATCTAAACTTGCTAGGGCTAGGTTTAGGGATGGTTTGGAAATGCAGGTAAATGTCAACGCTTTCTATACCCGAATGAAGATCTATGAGGAGTTATGGTAATTATCAATAAAGGGTATTAGATCCATTCGGGAAGGTGTTCCTTTCTCTAGGTTCTTGTCCTTCCTTTAGAGATCCTTACCCTAACCTTCATGGAAAACGCGCGCAACCGGGCTTTTATACTACGGTATCACCGCTACCTCGAGGGATAGGGTGCCGTAGGGCGCGGTGTGTGCGTGTATGCATGGAGTCCTATTTAAAATATATTATGGGTAAGAAAGGGATGAGAGATCTCATCTCTCAAAATCCTTCCCCAAAGCTAACTTTAAACAAGTTCCTAGGGCATAAAATTAAATCTACCTAGGGCAAAGAATTGAAATCTAAACTAGAGCAAGGAATTAAATCTACTTACAGATGCATTTCTCCAATCATCAATGCAGGTTTGTCAGATCTGAATTTTTGAATTGAAGAGAGGCACCGATGCTCTCCATAAAGAATTTCTGAATTTTTATTAAAAGGAGGCATAAGAAATTACAATGATTAGAGTTCCTATTTATAAAGAATAGGAAACCCTAGGGTTACATTTGTTTCGCATGTCTGAAATTACAAAAATAGCCCTTAGGTTGACTAGTCAACGCCGCAAAAAAAAAAACTTGGTAAAATTTGCAGCTCCTAATTCCTCATGCCCGCCGCGGAACCGCGGCCGCAGCCAGGGTTTGGCCGCGGTTCCGCGGCCAAAAGATGGACTTGGGCTGAGTGCTTTCTGTTGCTGGCTCTGCATGACTTGTACTTCCTGTTTCTTTGGTTCTTTTATCAATTGGGCTTCTACAATAGTTCCAGATCTTCAGTGAACAATTTGCAATGGATTTTTAACTGTCTGTTTTGTATTTTTGGACCTTGAGTTGCCTTGTTAATTGTGAACTGTCTTTCGATGTAGGCTTGACTAAGATCTTCTGTTTATTGGTTAAAGTCCATAATCGTCTTTACATCATTTTCACTGTTTCCTGTCCAAGAACCTGTAACCTGTAACATTTAGCAGACATGCGTCAAAAGTACCTGTTTATTTATAAAAAGAATAAGAATGGGGAATATAATAATGCAATATTATGGTGTGAACAAATACCCCCAAACTTACCTTTTGCTCGTCCTCGAGCAAACTTAGTTTTATTCACTAAAATCCTAACCACACTTTCGCAGGGAAACGCGATTGCACTGAGCTCGTGCAACAAGCCGTTAAACCTCTAGGTGTCCCTAGTAGGAGGAGTGTTGTCTCCTGAGGGTTTTCAGCGGATACTACCCACAAAATCCTATCAACTCGGCCCATTGACTTTTGTTTTCCAATTAGATTTTCTAACAAGGAATTCTATTACCGTAGACCCGCAAATTATCCACCCATATTCTTCACACTTCCTCATTATTTAAATTAAGATTATATTTTCTACTTACCCTAATGACAGGCGGGGATCAAATTTTCTATTCTTACCCTAGTTAAATTTAATTCTTTGCCCTAGTTAATCTTTTATTCTCTGCCCTAGATAAATGTATTTTAATTCCCTAATGAGTGAGTAGTCTCCTCGCTTGTTAGGGTTAGATCTGGGGAAGGTTTGAGAGACGAAGATCTCTCATCCCCTTTCTTGCCCATCATATATTTTCATAGGACTCTATGCATACATGCACATACCGCTCCCTACGGCACCCTATCCCTCGAGATAGCGGTGATACCGTAGTATAAAGGCCCGATTGTGATGTTTTCCATGGAGGTTAGGGTAAGGATTGATAAAAGAAGGACAAGAAACTAGAGGAAGAAAACATCTTCCCGATGATTCTAATCCCTTTTATTAATAATTACCATAATACCTATTAGATCTTCATATGGGTATAGAAAGCGGTGAGATTTATAGACTTTCCAAACTTAACCTAGACCTAACCCTAGCAAGACTTAGATATAGATTAATTTAGTTTTTAGATCATTTGATTTATCTCAAAATCTATCTATAACCGCAATCAAGAACGACGTTGCATGTAGCTAGCCGGTGAGTACGGGTCGGTCCACAGGGATGTTGTGAATTTCCTAATCGCGCTAACGAGTTAATTCCGAACGGTGTGAATGGATTAATTAAATCTAAAAACTAAATTAACCTAGGGCAATTGAATTAAAGATCTAATTATCTAACTAGGGCAGATAATAAATTTAACCTAGGACAAGGAATTAAATTTAACTAGGGCAAGGAATTAAATTTAACCTAGGGCAGAGAATGAAAAATTACCTAGGGAAAGAATTGAAATTAATTACTTACTTTACAGATGGCTCTCTCCAAACATCAACGCAGGGTTGTCAGATCTGAATTCATGAATTGAAAAGAGGCATCGATGCTCTCCAAAAGATTTCTAAATTTTATTCATAGAAAGAGGCATAGGGAGGCATAGCCTTTACAATGATTTGGAGTTCCTATTTATAGAGGATAGGAAACCCTAGGTTACAATTGATTCGCACGTCTACATTTACCAAAATATCCTTAGGAAGACCTAGTCAAAGTAGACTTCCAGCTTTGGTAAAATTTTATATCTCTGTCTCTTTTAAAAGGAAGTAGTGGGCCTTGAAATTTTCTTTGTGGGCTCTTCTGTCTTTGGGCTTCCTTATTATTTGGTTCTTTTATTAAAATAGCTTCTATGTTTCTTCCAGATCTCCAGTGAATAATTGCGGTAGACTTTTAACCGTTCGCTTTGTAATCTTGGACCTTGCATTGCCTTGTACTTTGTTAATTTTATCTTTGATGTAGGTTTGATCAAGAGTCTTCTGTTTGTTGGTCAAAATCCACTTTTGCATCGTCTTTTCATCGTTTTCACTGTTTTCTGTCCAAGAACCTGTAACCTGTAATATGTAGCAGACATGCGTTAAAAGCACCTGTTTATTTATAAAACGAATAAGAATGGGGAATATAATAATGCAATATTATGGTGTGAACAAATACCCCCAAACTTATCTTTTGCTCGTCCTCGAGCAAACTTATTTTTTATTCTCTACAAAAAACCTAACCGCACTTTCGCAGGGAAACGCGATTGCACTGAGCTTGTGCAACAAGCCGTTAAACCTCTAGGTGTCCCTAGTAGGAGGAGTGTTGTCTCCTGAGGGTTTTCAGCGGATACTACCCACAAAATCCTATCAATTAGGCTTTTCGACTTTAATTCTCCAATTAGGTTTTCTAACAAGGAATTCTATTATCGTCGATTCGCAAATTATCCACCCATATTCTTCACACTTTCTCATCATCTAACTTAAGATTATATATGTTCTATAGACTTACTTAGCTTTCGGCATCTCTTAAGTTTTTCCTTCTAAGGTTCCATCTCCACTTAGGATTTTTTATCAACTCTACTAAAGATACAAGTTCTATTCTTCATTCCTTTCTCTCATCTAAACTCCAATCACATATCCCCACGTGTGTGTATAAATCACCCCTACACTTGGAAATTCAAATCAAGCAATCATACCCTTGTCCGTTGTCCAAAGTACTTATTAATTGGTGAATTTTTAATTGAATTTTGCTTACACATCCTTCATGCGACCGTTAATACTTCTTGAGGTACCAACGACCGATTACAAAATGCGTTTGCACTTTTAAAGCATAATTCCTAGTCTTGCAATACCCAAGGCTTTAGCAGTGACTCCCAAACCAGTTGGTCTAAGGCACTAGGTGATGAAGCACCCTCGGTAAATATTTTTCTATTTTTGCAGCCTTAACTAATCACAAAAACCAGTGTTCATTTTTTTATTCTTTATTCACACTTGTATTTTTTATTTCATTTTCTTCGTACTAAGGACTTCAGACAAGAGCATTTCACGGTCTCCTCTACTATTCCAAGTTTCAAGGTGCATGATTGTGCAAACTATAGGGTATACATTTTCAGAATCTAGACTTAAGGTAGGAACTAATTTTCAAACTTATACTCTAATAAGAACATCAATACTTTTCCTTTGTTTCAACTTAGCCCAAGAAGTGAACTCAAAATTTGCTTATTTCTAAATAAACTACAAAGACATATACTTTCTACCGTTAAACTTTAAGGAAGGTTATTTTTAGGGTTTTTAATTTACTAAGTCTAAGATCTAGTTGTTCCTAGCTAGTTAACCTATTTGTCAAACTCTGGTCAAATAAGCCAAAATTGAATACAATAATTTTTATAATTTTTAAAATTTTTCAATTTTTATGGGTTTTCAAATAAATATGCAAATACAAAAATATACATATGAATGCGAAGGAAGAAAACGTACCGAGTATACCCCCAAACTTAAACTTGACAGTGTCCTCACTGTCATGCCACACCAAGAGGGTTGAGAATGTCGGCACTCCCCTGTTTATTTATTTATAAATTTTTTAATATATTTTTTAATGTTTTGAATTTTTTTTTATTTTTTTATAGAAAAAGAAAACAAAAATATATATACATATATACAACAAGGTTCCCCCCAAACTTAAGCTTGGCCTTACACAAGCCAAAGGTTAGCACCAACCATTCAAAAATCTTATCGTGGTCATGGTCGAGTTGGTGAAAGAATTGAGTGGAAAGAAAGGAAATGAGAAGCACAAGAGACCGTGTGGATGTAGAAACGGGATACGGTCTCGGTGGGGGAGAAGAATGGCGGAAAAGAGAAAGAAGTGGAGTACGATCTTGAGGGTGTAAATCGAGTGAATAAATTAGCGCAATTTGTGATGACTGATTTGTTAAAAGCGATTGCGCTAATCTATCAACCCGTCGAGCAATGGGGTCAAATCCCTCAAGATTAGCAAGAAAACATGGGTACGCCGAACTTGGTATTGGAGATGAAAGCGTAACGGTCTCTTGTACGGTCGGAACGATTGGAAGGACGAAAGGGAGTGAATTAGGGATAGTGTTATTCTCACCGAAGTAATCTGTCGCGAACTTGAAGGATTCCATCAATGGTTCGAAACAAATGTAAGCAACCGAGTCTGATGGTTCGACTAACTCATCTGAAAATGTAAAGGACTCAAACTCGGGCTGTGAGTCATCAGCATCGTCCGAAAAAGTGAAACACTCGTAAGTGTTATCGTCTGTGAGAACTGTGTTAGATTCAAAGAGAAATTTTTCAAACTCACAGTCTTCAAGTGTGATATTAGGCGTGGTCGGAACGATGGAAAGGAGGGAGGGTGATTTAGGTAAACGTTCAAGAGAATGAATTGGAAAATCCGACACATCAAACAAAAATGGTTCAACCTCAATATTATCTTCAATACTCTCCTTAATACTATCCTCATAATTTTCCTCAATATTTATCTCATCCATGCCACTGTCATCATAATCAAGACGCATATGAAGTTCGGGAGAAACATTTAAGGCTTCGGGATGATGAATTGGACATAAAAGTTCAATCAAATCGACAGGTTCATCATCCGAAATTTTCCCGGCGTCTATATCCTCAATCAAGTGAAAATCAATTTTTTCTGACACCTCATCAAAAGAATGGATATTTATCGATTTAGGTTCAAGATTGGAGGTGTAAAGGTCAAAAGGATTACGTGTGGTTTCACTCGAAAGGGGTTCTTCACAATCTGGCAAATCAAGCACTACAAAGTCGTACAACTCATCATTTTGGACACATGTTTGAAAATTGGAGTTGTTGGATTCAATTGGGTATGGGTAGGTTTGATTTGGAAATCCTCTCACATTCTCGCTCTGTCCAACCGCCTTCTTATACATTGAAAAATTTGAAGCTAGTTGAAAACTAGCTAACGGTTCACTAGGTTGCATAAGGGCGGTAATGGATGCTTCCACATTCCTAACCATTTTTTTTGTTGCTAAGATATAAGCCTCCAACGAATCTTCCAAACTAGACTTGGGTGGTAAGGGGGTTTCGGTAAAAGATTCGAAATTTTTTGGATATGTGAAACTCCCAAAAGGCTGTGTAGAAACAGTGTTTAGTGATGGTGGGAAAGTCGAGCAGGACTGGTAGGAAGTGGTTGGTTGGACAGGGGTAGGGTCAACATGTGGATAAAAAGGTGAATAGTCTTGTGGATCCCTAGAATAGATGTGTGGAGAGGGGTGAAAGATCGGCTACGAGATCGAGCAATATGCTCAGCAATGGACATCGGTTTAGGAGTTACAGCGGGACTTGAAAAAGTGGTATCAACATATGAAGGTGGTAAAGGTTGACTTGGTTGACACAGAGTGGGTTGCAAAGTCAAACTGTTTCTCCTAGACGCTTCTATTTGATCTTTCAAAGATATTTTGGGCACGGAGGGATCTTCCTTAAATCGACCGAAACAATTGACTTACGGCGCAAAGTTAGGTTCAGGATACCAAAGTTCGGCAAGAGATTTATGACGTGGGGTACCCATGATAGAAGAAAGAGAAGAGAAAGAAGATTTGGGTGCAAGGATTTCTTAGCGAAAAAGTTGCAAGTCTTTTTATAAAAAATTCCTCTTATTTTTTTTATTTGTTTTGCAAAAATGATTTTTGATAAAGGGCTAAGACACACTTTCGATCAACCAAAAATGCACAATCAGGCCTAACTCTAGGGTCACCTAGGTCAGCTAGACAGCTCCTAACTGTTCCAAAAGGCTAGAGATAGGACCCCAAACCGCCTCTTCACCACCAATTGCGGCCAGGTAAGTGCCAGGTAAGTGGAAGGCTCCCCGCTACAAGTAGCGGTCCTAATTAAGTAACCACTTGCCTTGACACACTTGCCTAGACACCGCAAAGTCAGGTTAGGATAAACGGCTGATGCCTATAACCAGTCCTCTGTCCTATTGAGCTCGAAGTCCTTAGGGCTGAGTCTAGTATTTTTTTAAATAAGATATGGTCAATGCAAATGCCATATGTGATTTCTGGGGTCCTGGGAAGAGTGATGAAATCCCCACCCAATCTGAATTGGTCAAAATCCCCTTAAAATCCGATTAAAGATATGCAAAACAGTAAATCACTTGTAATCAAAGATTTTTTGTTGTTATTGCAATTTGAGAAAAGATATGCAAACCAGAAAAGATTTCTTGCAATCAATTTTTATTTTAAATGCGCGCAAAGAATCCTGCACAAGATTTGTTATTTGGAAGGGGGAACATTTTTAAGCGCAATGAAATCCTGCAGGAGATTTTTCAGAAGATATATCGGAGATTTGCAGAGGAGGAGAGAGAAAACTCACAGAGATTTGCAGTGGCGAAACTTTATTTATTTATTTATTTATTTTTATTGAACCGCAGAGCAAATCTGGCGACTTGAAACGATCAAACGGCCGCGGATCCGCCGCCGCAACCCTCTTCCAACCGCGGATCCGCCGCAAAGCGATGACGTCAGCAGACTTTTTTTTTTTGATCAGATCACCGCGATTCTTCTTGTTGACTCGGTCCTCCAAATTTCTTCTGTTGTCTATTGTGATATTCCTCTGTTTGTTCGGATTTGATATTCCTCTGTTTGTTCGGATTTGATATTTGCTGTTTTGATCTCTGTAGATTTCCAGATCCGAATTTGTTCGTAGATCCTGCAAAATTCACACGAAAATACCCTTTCCAAAAATAACAGATGATATATTTTTATATTTTTTTGATTTTTCAAATTTTTATGATTTTTTTAAAGAATAAACGGAAATTGCAAAAAGGAAAAACTACGCCATCCCCGGCAACGGCGCCATTTGATTTATCTCAAAAACTATCTATAACCGCAATCAAGAACGGCGTCGCATGTAGCTAGCCGGTGAGTACGGGTCGGTCCACAGGGATGTTGTGAATTTCCTAATCGCGTTAACGAGTTAATTCCGAACGGTGTGAATGGATTAATTAAATCTAAAAACTAAATTAACCTAGGGCAATTGAATTAAAGATCTAATTATCTAACTAGGGCAGATAATAAATTTAACCTAGGGCAAGGAATTAAATTTAACTAGGACAAGGATTTAAATTTAACCTAGGGCAGAGAATGAAAAATTACCTAGGGCAAGAATTGAAATTAATTACTTACTTTACAGATGGCTCTCTCCAAACATCAACGCAGGGTTGTCAGATCTGAATTCATAAATTGAAAAGAGGCATCGATGCTCTCCAAAAGATTTCTAAATTTTATTCATAGAAAGAGGCATAGGGAGACATAGCCTTTACAATGATTTAGAGTTCCTATTTATAGAAGATAGGAAACCCTAGGTTACAATTGATTCGCACGTCTACATTTACCAAAATATCCTTAGGAAGACCTAGTCAAAGTAGACTTCAAGCTTTGGTAAAATTTTATGTCTCTGTCTCTTTTAAAAGGAAGTAGTGAGCCTTGAAATTTCCTTTGTGGGCTCTTCTGTCTTTGGGCTTCCTTATTATTTGGTTCTTTTATTAAAATAGCTTCTATGTTTCTTCCAGATCTCCAGTGAATAATTGCGGTGGACTTTTAACCGTTCACTTTGTAATCTTGGACCTTGCATTGCCTTGTACTTTGTTAATTTTATCTTTGATGTAGGTTTGATCAAGAGTCTTCTGTTTGTTGGTCAAAGTTCACTTTTGCATTGTCTTTTCATCGTTTTCACTGTTTTCTGTCCAAGAACCTGTAACCTGTAATATGTAGCAGACATGCGTCAAAAGCACCTGTTTATTATAAAACGAATAAGAATGGGGAATATAATAATGCAATATTATGGTGTGAACAGCGCGCCGTCAGAACATACTTTGTTCTGATAAATGCTATGCATTCAATATAAGACAAAAAATGTCAGAGCCCAATGCTTGACATTATTAAAAGGGAAGAGCCTAAACAAAGGCCTAACAGGCAGAAAAAAAATAAAATGTTAAACATTTTTAACTGGACTTAGCCTAATTCTGGCCATAAGTCCTCAATTTAAATTGAACTGAGCTCATCGGCTCTTCCAATCAATTTACACCCGGTTTGAGGGTACATCTCTTCACTCCTTTGATATTTGTCGTTGTAATCCATCAACGTCGTCAGAGAGGTGGCGGGTCCCGACAACCACACATTACTACATACTGTGGGGTCCTTAAACTCATGGACTATGATGTCCTTAACCTTGACCGTGATGTCTTAAAACTAACATCGGACTGTGGGGTCCTCAAACTCACGGACTATGATGTCCTTAACCTTGACCGTGATGTCTTAAAACTAACATCGGACTGTGGGGTCCTTAAACTCATGGACTATGATGTCCTTAACCTCGACCGTGATGTCTTAAAATTATCATCGGATTGTGGGGTCCTTAAACTCACGGACTATGATGTCCTTAACCTCGACCGTGATGTCTTAAAACTAACAATGGACCGCAATGTCCTTAAACTAATTATCGACCGCAACGTCATTAAACTAAACAATAGAGCCCAATTGCTCTTTTGTTGGATCTAAACGATCCCGTTAAGTTGATCTTAGTCTAAAATTAGACTAACGTATCCTTAACAAACGTTTAAGTTGATCTTAGTCTCAAATGAGACTAACGTATCCTTAAACCCAAACCCCCCAAACCCAAATCTTAGAAAGATACGGATTTGGACTAGTCCACGTCCTACGGGCGACAACATAACTTAGTCTCCGTATACAATCCACAGGCAACCACAAACAAAACAAACACCCACGATACGAAGTGACCATTTGGAGAAGGAGAAAGTTGTTACCGCGATACGGTAGCGTAATTAACTGCAAGGGCTTGCGCCTGCAGGGAAGAGCGTCCCCATAATCAAAAACCCCTCAGATGAGGGGGAATCTGATGAAGTTTGCTACATCGTCCGCATCCGTTTAAACTTTCGATACATGGTGCCATAAATCAAGTTGGCATCTTCGGAGAGGCAGACAGATAGCACCAATTAGCATCTGCCCTGAATTTCAGGCAAGACGGACCTACGCGGTCACGTCTCTGTGTTCGGAGGGGAACAGACATAACGTTTGGCGGTGGTGTCGTTTCGATCTTTAGGCCTGCGTGTCATCTCGTCGTGCGCCTGAATTTTCACGCTTATCTCCGATGGCGTCAGCGGATCAGTGAAATGATTGCGCTTTAATGAGAGGGCGCCGTTTCAGTCGATTCGCCAGTTGGGATACGAGCTAAGTGTCGAACGTCGGTTGGCGGAAGCGACAGGCTAGTTCTGACTCCTGCAGTTGAAGAGACGTCCCTAATGGTCGGTCGCCACGTGGAGCTTCGACTGCCGCTTGGACGCGATGTTTCGTTTTGGAGGGAATCAATCGGGGCCATGGGATGTTCTCTTTTGGGGTGTATAAATAGGAGGGGACCATCCTAGGGCCGACACTTTGCCCTAATTCTCTTTGATTGCTGAAGATTTCCCGGCGCTCCACTTCTTAGATCGGATCCTCTATTTTTTTTCCTCGGTGAGTCCCTTTCTTTGAATCAGGTTAGATGTCTTCATCCGAGGAGTCTGTTGAGATAATAAGGATAGAGTCAGATGATGAGGCTTCAGTTTCTGGGGCCGATTCCAGTGGGTCTTCCTCTTCTTCGGCTTCAGATAGCCAAGAGGGTTCTTCTTCTTCGTCGTCTTATGTGCCGGGTTCGCCCCTAGGGTCAGGGCCGCCCTTGTCACTCACCGTCGGACGGCGAAAAGGGCTCCCAAGGTGCTCATCGGGAACACCCGCGATGCGCCCTCCATTTTGAAGAGTCTGGACGTGCTTTCCGAAATTCGGATTCGATTCCACATCCCCTCTAACTATTCCATCTGTTTAGTTAGAGAGGGTGAGCGGGCGGACAAGGTGCATGGCAAGAAGATTGCCCTGTATTTGGAAGCTTTTCGGGAAGGAATGCGTCTGCCCTTCCCAACCGAGGTTTGTGGGGTGCTTCGTTGCTTCTGTCTTGCTACGGGCCAGCCAACGACGAACTCGTGGAGGATCCTCCTCGGGTTTCTGGTCCGGTTGAAATTAGATCAGATCCCCTTCAATTTGACCCTCCTCGTGTCTTTCCTTTGTTATAAAAATCACCCCGGCACCAGCAAGGAAGAGCCGAACTAGGTGTATTTTTCGTATAAAAAACGTAAGGGCGGGACGGCCGGGTCGAGGGTAGTAGTCGTCCCTTTTTCCGTCCACGAATGGAAGGAGAAGTTTGTATTCGTCGGGCCACCTTACGGCGAGGATTGTCCTGTGCCTATACAGTGGCACAGGACCGACTGCCCGAGGGCAAAGCAGTCGACTTCCCCCGAGGCGGGGGTGATGTCCCAGTGGGAACCGATCCAGCGGGCGGATATTCTGCTATCCAAGCAGGCACTAAGCTAGACCGGGCTTAGTCCTGCGCGTTTTTTGGGTAAGTCAGGGCCTTCGACGACCTGTTTAGACTTTACTAAATTTCCTTTGCCGTTTTGGTGTCGCTAACCCCCTTTGTTCGCATGTTCTTTTTCACAGAGCCTATGGACCGATCAAAAATCCTGGCCGCCATGGCCGCCAAGAACCAAGGAATGAAGGCCGGGGGCGTAAGGTCGTCACGACCCGGTTCGAGCTCTGCCCCATGGCCAACTCCACCGTCCAAGCCTTCCGCCGCTCTCTGAGCCCCAAAAGAATGCCGTTGGGGGGGGGGTCATAAGCACGCGCGGGACCCGACTCCCCGGGCAAGAGAGGAGGAAGAGGATGAGCCCGCTGAAATCCCCCTCAAAAGGCTGAAGCGTACGGTTTCTCATCCACCTTCTACCGGGATCCCAGTACAGGAGGGCGACTTCTGCATTGAAGCGCCCTCAAGGCTCTCCGTCGCCGACAGCTTGCTTCCGGACATGGAGCAAGCAGCCGGGGGCAAGATTTCCCGGGGGACTGTGAAGGCCCAGGAGGTCGCCATAGCGCAGGAGGCGGTTCAGGTCGGTACTTGACTTTTCTTAAAATTTCTTAAGTCTTGTTTCCTCGGTTTGAGCTTTCTAACCCGTTTGCTGCTTTTCTCAGGTCCTTCATCACTGTGCCCTCCTCGTCGCCATGGAATCCGAGAAGGTAGCCCCGGCCATGAAAAAGGCGGGCGAATCCTCCTCGTGGGAGGAGAAACTCCGCCTCCAACTGCGGCAGGCGGAGGAGAAGGTGGCTCTTCTCAACACTTGACTAGTCCTCGAGAGGTTGACGAACTCCAAGCTGAAGGAGTCTCATCGGCTCCTGGATGAGTCCAACCGGGCTATCCAGGCCAAGTTGGAGGAGGCGAAAAACCTCTACAACTTGATGAAGAAGTCGAGAGACGTCCTCAAGAGAGATGTCCGGGTGGCTATGGACACGGTGAAGCTCGCTGAGAACCGGCCGGCAAAGGCCGTGGAAGGATATAAGGCATCTGACCAATTTTACGTCGATCTCGCCAAATCCGCGGCCGTCGTGTAGAACAGCGCCCTCGACGCCGTCAAGGAGTCTATGCCGGGGTTCGATGACAGCGAGCTCCGCGCCAAGTACCTCCTGACCGAGGGAGCGCCATAAGGGGACGTCGCCAAGGCTGCAGTTGGAGGCGAGGCTGTCGGCCGAAGAACCGACCCCGAGGTCGCAGTTTTGGTCCTTGATGGCGGCCTCGAGCAGGGTGAGATCTCGGCCGAGCGAGCGGCCTGAGCTTTCCTCCCTTGAAGATTTTTTCTTTCCTTAAAATTTTGTAAGCCTCCGGGCATTTCTATAAGACTGAGGAGCCCAGAATACCTTATATTTATCTTTGATTATAAATAAAGTACTCATTTTTCCTTTACCCAAATGTCTGCTCGCCGCACAAGTACTTTTAGCTCGTATACTTTTCATTGTTTGAATCTTCATTCTGCAAGTATTTTTAGCTCGTAGGTCTTTTTATCTTGCAAGCGCCAGGCTGGTGTCCTCCTTTTAGACGGATTCAAGGTGGAGATCGCGCGTCGAGTGTAAACCGATTAATGGTCCAATCAAGAATCTGCTCGGTGACCTTGTGAAGAGGGCTTTTAGATCCGCTTCTTTGTAGGACAGGAATCTACCCGCTGCGGATGGACCGAGCAGGAAGCTACTCGATCGCCTCGACGTCAAGGGCTTTAGATCCACAGTATTAAAGGGTAGGAAGCTACCCACTACGGATGGACCGAGCAGGAAGTTACTCGGTGGCCTTGTGAGGAGGGTTTTAGATCCACAACATTGATAGGAAGGAAGCTACCCACTGCGGATGGACCGAGTAGGAGGCTACTCGGTGGCTTCGTGAGGATGGCTTTTGATCCACAGAGTAATTGGGTAGGAATCTACCCGCTGCGGATGGACCGAGTAGGAAGCGACTCGATGGCCTCGTGAGGAGGGCTTTTGATTCACAGCGTAGTTGGGCAGGAATCTACCCATTGCGGATGGACCGAGCAGGAAGCTACTCAGTTTCCTCAACGTCGAGAGCTTTAGATCCATAGTATTGATGGGCAGGAAGCTACCCACTGCGGATGGAACGAGCAGGAAGCTACTCGATGGCCTCGTGAGGAGGGCTTTGTTCCCGCCAAAAATTTCTGCGCAAAAGAGCCCAAGGTATCAAATGGCAGCGATACGCTTAAGAAAATGCGAACCAGTATTTTCCAGGCTGTATTTTGACAAACTCCCGAATGAGAAACAGCTAAATTCTGATGGTATCAAAAGCGTCTCTAAAAAACCCTTCGATTTGATATATTATGGGCTTCATAATTCATCCGGGATCAAAAGTTATGAGCAAATGTGCTATGCACGTGTAATCTAAGAAAGAAAATGCGAACCAGTATTTTTCGGGCTGTATTTTGACGAACTCCTGAATGAAAAACAGCTAAATTATGATGATATCTAAAGTGTCTCGAAAAAACCTTCAATTTGATATATTATGGGCCTCACAACTCATCCGGGATCAAAAGTTATGAGCAAATGTGCTACGCACGTGTAATCTAAAGTAATGCTCTACTACATGGGGGATGCATTTTTAGTCCCACATCGGGAAAAAGAGAGATCTCTTCTCTACCACTCCTATATAAATAAGAGGGGATACCTCTTAGAAAAGGAAGAGAATTCAATTCTCAAAGGAGATTAGTTTTCCATAGGAGCTTGCTCCAAGTTAGGGCCATAGCCGCCCTCCATAATGCGCATATACGGAAGTGCCATGTGCGCTACGTGCAACGCACGTGCACCCGCCACGTGCGCACCACGTGCAATGCGCGTGCGCACTACGTGCAATGCGCGTGCGCACCACGTGTGAGGATTCAATCCTCAAAGGAGCTTAGTGCTCCAAGTTAGGGCCATAGCCCCCCATAATGCACAAGCGCTACGTGCAACGCACGTGCGCCAGCTACATTGCACCACGTGCAACGCACGTACGCCCGCTATATTGCACCACGTGGGAGGATTTAATCCTCAAAGGAGCTTAGTTCTCCAAGTTAGGGCCATAGCTGCCCCCATAATGCACATATGCGCAAGCTCCATGTGCGCTACGTGCAAACATGTGCGCCCAACACGTGCGACGCACGCGCGCGAACGCAAAGAAGCCTTTTCAGCAGTGAGAAGCTTAAGCTCCAGCCTGTTCTTTCCCCCTGATGAGTGGGATATGGTTCAAAGGGCACATCACTCCAAACCTTCGATATATGGCGCTTTAATCTCTCAGTGTCGTCGGAGAGGTGGTGGGTCCCAACGATCAATGATCCTTCTTTCCAAAAAAAGAAAGGAAGAAACCCCCCATAAGTTTCACATAGAGGAACCCCCCACAAACTTTGAGAAATTTCAAAGAGAAGAGTAAGCTCTCGGAAGAAGAATTTTCTTCAAGGTAAATAGAACGGAGAGATCGAAGCATCTCATCAATGAAGAAGAACCTAGTTCTTTTTTCTAGATCATAGATCTATAAGACAGTGGTCTTTCACAAAAGAGATCATAGCATCTCATCATAAAAAGGGAGGGAAAAAAACTTAGTTCTCGTTAGATCACAGATCTATAAGATAAAGACAAAGTCTTTCACAAAAAACATAAGAGATTGTAACATCTCCCATAAAAATAAGAACTTTGTTCTTAGATCCACGAGACAAAATCTCCTATAAATGAGGACTTAATTCTCAGAGCACAAAATTGATCAAGAGCGTTCTGCACTCATTGACTGGCGCTCAGCGCCAAGCGCGCCACGTGCTCCTCATGTGTGCGCTATTTCATAAAGAGCGCTCTGCACTCATTGGCCGGCGCTCAGTGCCAAGCGCGCCACGTGCTCCTTACGTGTGCGCTATTTCACAAGAAGTGCTCTGCACCCAAATTTGGCGATCAGCGCCAGGCACGCCACGTGCTCCTCACGTGGGCGCTACTTCATAAGAAGCGTATTAGCGCTCTAAATCAAGCGTATTAGCGCTCTAATTCAAGCGCTCAACGCCAAGCGCGCCATGTGCTCCTCACGTATGCGATATTTCACAAAGAGCGCTCTGCACTCATTGACTGGCGCTCAGCGCCAAGCGCGCCACGTGCTCCTCATGTGGACGCTGAGGGAACATAAACTGTTCTTTAAATAAAGCCCCAGAACCATAATAAGGGCTCAACACTCAATAAAAGACAAAAAGATTGTCAGAAACCAAACCAATGCTCAGTATTGTTAAATGAAAAAGGACTGAGCCTAATTAAATGTCCAACATTTTAACTGAGTGGGACGAGCCCAAGTTGACCACAAATCCCTAATTTAGATTAATTGAGCCCATATGCTCATAAATCTTTTTAACTAATCTTAGTCCCAAACTTGACTACAGATCTCCCAACTAACATTGGTTCAAGGGTACATCTCTTCATACCTCTGATATATGTCGTTGTAATTCTTCAACGTTTTCAGAGAGACGGAGGGTCCCAATAACCAATAACTTTTGGTGCATCCCCAAACGGTTGAACCAAAACCACACAGACTATGACGTCTTTAAACTGGACTATGACGTCCTTAAACTTTACGGACTATGGGGTCCTTAAACTCATGGACTATGATGTACTTAAACTTTATGGACTGTGAGGTCCTTAAACTCATAGACTATGATGTCTTTAAACTTTACAGACTATGACGTCTTTAAACTGTCACGGACTATGATGTCCTTAAACCCAATGGACCGCAATGTCCCTAAACTAAAACAATAAAGTCCAAATGCTCTTTTGTTGGATCTAAATGATCCTGTTAAGTAGATCTTAGTATAAAATTAGACTAACGTATCCTTAACAAACGTCTAAGTTGATCTTAGTCTCAAATGAGCTTAACGGTCCTTAAACTCAACCCAAAACCAAATCTAAGAAAATACGGATTTGGACTAATCCATACCCTACGGCACGACAACATAAATTAGTCTCCGTATACAATCCATGGGCAACCAAAAATAAAACAAACATACACGACACGAAGTGACCGTTTGGAGAAGGAGAAAGTGGTTACCGCGATGCGGTAGCGTAATTAACTGCAGGGGCTTGCACATGCAGGGAAGAGCGTCCCCACAATCAAAAACCCCTCACAATGAGGGGGAATCTGACGAAGTCTGTTATATCGGTCGTGTCCGTCTAAACCTTCGATACATGGTGCCATAAATCAACTTGGCATCTTCGGAGAGGTGGACGGATAAAACCAAATAGTATCTACCCCCAAATTCAGGCAAGACGACCTACGCGGTTTCGTCTCTGTTTTCAGCGGTAAACAAGCTTTAAATCCACAGCATTGATGGGCAGGAATCTTCCCACTGTGGATGGACGGAGCAGGAAGCTGCTCGATCGCCTCACGACGAGGGCTTTATTGACTCTATAGTATCTTCTTGGGTGTCGTTCAACCTCCCTTGACCCGCAAAAGGCAGGAATGGCGACCGTCGCAGGTGACACGTGGCGGTGCCATATCGGGAAAGTGCAATATTCCGTAATTTGCGTCGATGTGCGAGTAAATCTTGGCCGATGGTAGATTTTTGTTGAGGCTATAAATACTGAAGGTACATTGATTTCTTTCTAGTCTCGCACTCCCTGAAGATGTCCGGTCACATGTATACTATCAAGGAGATTGTTTCCTATGACAACGTATACTTTTAAAACCTTGATCGCTCCGAGGAAACGTACGGTGATAAGCCGAGATCTGGGCCCGTAGAGCGTTTAAGGTAGGACATCCCAGGAGAATGTTGTAGGATGAAGGGACCTTGGCGACGAGGAAGTCCATTGGTATGGTTCGCGTATTGCCTACTTCCTTAATGTTGAGGAAGAGGGTGACCAATCCTTTGACAGAGACGGAATGATTCGTGAACCCAGATAGGACATGGGAGGTAGGTCGGAGGTCGGATGGTCCTATCGCCATACGCTGGAAACAGTCGTGGAATAGGATATCCGCCGAGCTCCTTGAGTCGACCAATATCCTTTGGACTTCGTAACGGTAGACTCTAGCCATTATCACGATAGGGTCATTGTGAGGGAGTGATATTCCGTGGAGGTCCTCGTCTGTGAAAGTGATCGGCTTGTCCCTCCTGCATCTCCTGTGTGGCATACCGCTTGTACCCTCGATTGGGAGGATGTGGCAGTTCCCCTCACTTTCTCGAGCTGGATCCGAGGTAACGACCATGATCTGCCCGATCGTTAATTCCCCGGGAGGGGTTTGGTCATTTTATTCCGGCTCCGCCTGCCCTTTGTCCTGCAGGTATTTCGCTAGGAGGCCTGAGCGGATCAACTACTCGATGTAGACACGGAGTTGTTTGCAGTTCTCAGTCGGGTGAACCTGCGACCTGTGGAAGGCATAGTATGGGTCGGGGAGACGCTTGCCTGCCCTTTGGGTGACTGGCAAGAGCTTAAAGAACCTCTCGCCCTTAGCTTCCTCTAGCAGCTCGGTCTAAGAGATGTTTAGGGGAGTGTACTCCTGAAACCTCAGGAAGTAAGACTTCGGACGATCGACTTTCTTTTTCTCCTCCCTGTCCCTTTTCTTTCTGTCCGCCTGGTCAGCTGTAACAATCCTAAACTTTCTGTACAATTTTTTTTCAAAAATACAGAAAGGAGTACTTGAGCCTGAGCATAAGTTATAAATTTGTTTTGCTTTTGAACAGCAAGAAAGAGCTTGTAGCTCATTGGTAAGACCTTGCACTGCTGAACCAAAGCATCCGAGTTCAAATCTCATCAGCCACATATTATTTTTATTTTAAATTCTTTTAATTTTTTAGAAGCCCAAGAGTTTACACGTGCACAACACGTAAACTGAAAAGTCACACATAAAACAAACGAGCCCACTGCAGTAAACCAAACGACGGGGACACGTGGCGAAGAGACGCGGCCCGACTCGGTCGAATCGGCCGGCGGCGCCGGTCCGACTCAGTTGAAACCACGATTTTATTCTATCCTTTGCAACCTTTGGCCTACCCCATAACCCCTGTACTATTTAATTTCACCGCATATTTACAGAGCAAATTAAAACCCCCATTTAATCCATTTTTAATACAAAATTTTAATACACCCTTTCATTATCCTAAACCCTAAATTTTCCTATAAATACCACACCTTAAATCACCCTCCTCACTCCCAAATCCCTGCCCAGACTCTCAAGAAAATTCCCAAGACTTTTTATGTGCAAGTGGAGTTAGTAAAGGGCGAAGCTCCGGCGAACTTCCGACTGCAATCCGAGGAGTTTCCGGCGATGAAACGATGCACTGGTGCTTCCCCAAACTTCCTCTTCCTCCTATCTTGACCCTAATCCAGTAAGTCCCCCTTCTCTCTCTCTTTTACTATTCTTAAATTTTTAATTCTTAAAACGTGTCGGAAGCGGAGTTATCCGACTTCCGATTCTCTTTTCTCTCAAAAATACAACATTTTCTCATAACAAAACTACAACTTTTGATATATTGTTTAATACTCATTAACTAAGACAATAGATTAAGTTTGACATTAAAATGATAAACATAACCGGTTTTATTTCAATTTTACATTAAAATACCTTTATGTTTCATATCGACATATTTATACTTTTTAACCATGCTAGCTTTAGAAAACTCCCGAGGTAATGAACAAGCTCCTCACAACACTCATATTTAACATAGCATGATGAAATTGGGAACATAGATTTGTGAGAATACGATTTTACACATAACTACCTCCGACTTATAAAAACTTTTTTCTACAAGATGTGTATTTTAACAAATATTTGCAAATGCACCTCTACAACCCATTTCGAGAAACCCGTTCGGGATGGTGTGGATTATCGCACATTCTCGGGCTTATTAGAGTGAGATGCAGACCTCCGCAAGAAGCATACGATCTCGAAAGATTTAAAATACAATTTTCTTTAGAAAATATGATTTCTATTATAAATAAAACTTATATTTTTAATAAATAAATATATATGTAATTAATATCAAAATATCTATTTTTAATATTTTTAATATTCCACATTTCCAAAATTCAAGAAAAATATCTCATTTACAAGAAAATACCATACAATTCCAATATTACAAATAAATACCATATATTATGAAATTAGATTTTATTCACTAAAAATGTCACATTGATAAAATATACTTCCATGAAAACTCTAAAGACGATAATAAAATACTTGAGGTGTATTTTGAAAACATAACAAAATTATTTTACATAAAACCCCCTCAAGTTATACTAAATTACAATAAGGACCCTACTAAACATAGGTTTAAGCGGGACCAGTCTCTTGAGCCTCAGGGAGCCGGAGATATGGGTGCTTGCCTATTTCAGGTAGACAACTTAACAAACGGTGTTATTAACACGGTAATCGTCTTTGAAAAAGACATAAATCCTGCCGTCCATGTGCAGCGGTTACCGATAACGCCAAAACATAATTCGGGATTCAATGTCTTTTCTAATTGTCTGACTCAGACTGGGCCTCAATATAATCAATCTGACTTGAATATGATTCAAGTATGAAATTACAAAACTACAATTCAATATGAATCCATATATTCAATCTGTTCAATCTATACAACTTGACTGAACCGAACCATGGATATACCTCTATCTATATGATTCTTCAGTTACATCCATTTACTGATATCATGGTTTCGGCAAGTCATCCATATATACAATTCAATTTACAAGACAACATAATACAAACAATACAAACAAGACATCACGGGGTTTATAAGGGGTAGATTGGTACGGAAGGTGTTAGAAGTGGCACGAGACAATAACCATAAAGACACCTAACCTGAATTCAATTGCCGTTGTTCCGTGGTATTATCGACGGAGCCTTGTACTCTTGATACCGTAGTCTCTGGTCTAGTGAGACTCCTCTCGTATACACTGGCCTCTTTTGTACCAAGCTACAAACAACAGCGTTAACACTAAATACAACATTAGAACAATATACTCTCTATTCTGTCTATTCCATTCTTGTCTATTTACGGGACTTACCGAGCGATTTGTTCGCTGACGACATTCTCTTTCTTCTTCTTTGGAATGTCGTCAGGTGTTTCGGACCTTCTGGAGATTGAGCCCACCAACGAGGATTTGGATCAGTTAGCTTTCGACCCAGAGCTTTAAATTCCTTGTAAATATTTACATTTTGTATTTTTCCATTTTTGTTTTGCCACTGTTTAGGCATTGCTTTCTGGTCCATGTATTTACTTTCAGATGTATTGTAAAAAGAATGTTTAATAAATAAAGTTGTTGTTCAATTATATCCATTGATATTGTCTCTTGTGCAATTTACTTATATTGTTTAGATACGCTTAGCGTGTTTACTTCAGAGTAAATACGTAGCGGCCTCGTCGCGTCCTCTGCCCATATACTGGGAAGCGGGGCGTGACAGGTTTTGTTGGTGGCCTATGCAGGTCAGAGCTGTATGGAACCCTACCATGCAGTTCAGCTCTGCGTGGAAAACCTAAGCAATATAACATAAGAACCGGCAACTAAAAACATTCTTTACAATTCATATTTCTTGAATCTTACAATTTCATATACTTTGAATGTATCCTAAAATTAAAATTTTCTTTCAAGGTTATGAATTCCCCAAACAACACCAGCACGAATGTCAACATCACTTCCCCACCACTATCACTCACACCTGCCGTCGCTGCTCCGATCAATGAGCAGACGGTACTACTTGAGGCAATCCGAAGTCTCCTGGAAGGACTGCAGCAGCAGACTGCTATAATATTGAACCGACCAGAAGCAGAAGCAACCGGTATAAAGCGCTCTGCCACCCAGATGGCAGGAGGAGCATATCCTATACAGCCTTCAAAACCCAAGAGACAGAAAGAAACAATTTACCAGTCAAGTCCAGGTTTTTGTTTCTACTGCAGGAAGGATGGACACTTATGGAAGGACTGTATAGTTTGTGGTGCATCTAATCACGGAATTGGAACCTGTCCTTATAGAAGCAACCCAGCTCACACACCCACCAACTACCCATAGAGACCGGCTATCCAGGCTCCTGCACCTCGCATTGCACTCCCTGTTCCTCCACCTGCACAACCTACTTGAAGGGTTGCCCAGCACAGCAGCAAGGTTTCGGGAGGCATCATCCATGCCATATTAAATTTTTTGCCGTTCTAGCTAACCCTAACCT
The DNA here is from genome assembly GCA_030015575.1 of Agapanthus africanus. NCBI lineage: Eukaryota > Viridiplantae > Streptophyta > Magnoliopsida > Asparagales > Amaryllidaceae > Agapanthus > Agapanthus africanus. Next base: position 19,068,297 of record JASDDO010000014.1, read on the forward strand.
TAGAATCATATACTAGAAATCCGACGGAATAAAATACAAACACTTTGTAACTAAAAGTGAACAAGGAATACAACCTTTGTAGACCGGTCATTCACTTCATTAGCTCCGTGTAGAAGTCCTTTCGTTGCGATCATGAAGTCCCGGACTCTAGAGAGGCTCTCCTGAAGAAACGAACATACTTGCTTCAAAGTCTTCGAGACCGAAGATGATCTACGTCGAAGAGACACTAACCCAAGCTATCTCTTCACTAATTGTGGAATTAGTGAAGCAAACACCCTATAATAAAAGCCAAGTAGTAGAGGATGATGAAGTAGGAATTTTGTTCACATTAGAAATCATTTTCTCACATTATTTTCTCACTTATCTAAAAACTAGCAAGCTTTTCTCAATGAAGAAGAAGATGAATAATGAGCAAGAGAGAATGAACTCATAAGGTGAGAAAATAAACCATGGTGAGTATATGACACACACTAACCCTTATAGAGAGTTAACCATGGATAGCTATGATGGTTGGGTTTATAAATATCTTAAGCTAAACAAAAATACAAGACTAAGTTAATGCAACCACAAGCTTCTCAAAGCTTCTTTCCATGACAAAGTCTAACTCATTTTTGAATAACTTTAGATAAATAAAACCCTAGATAATCCCTAGCATGGTGTAAGTCATACACACACCAATATCCATGTATCATCAAGCACGACACAAAATAATGTACACTAGCATATATCACATATATACAATGTGCACAAATCAAGTGAGAAAAGAAATCTTAAGTGAATTAATATTAGTTAATGTAATTTAATATATCAAATATATAATTATACATTAAATCATTAAATCAACAATTGATTTAATAATCCGGCTATATTACATATAACCGACTAATATCAAATGCAACAACTTATCGAATCAACACTTGATTCGATAACCCGGCTATATCACATATAACCGACCTATGTCACAGGTCGCGAGAATAGAATATGGTATCACATATCGTATTAATCTCGGTCCCGCACATATCACATATGCGCTCCTACTCCGTTTCGCTTGAGCCAGGAAACCTCTGTGTAGAACTCTAAAGACTCGTCAATATGTCGGCAGTAGGTGATGTTCATATCAAACACCCACAAGCCGCAAGCGGTCTGCTAAACATAACGGCCACTCGGGTATTGAGCGATCAGAAGATCAATAAGAAAACATGTTCACACTCTTGCGAATCCAATCAGTAACACTACCGTACAGTCCGGTCTCTTCGCTTGATATGTCGCATATCTTGTCTAGGAGTGGTAAATGTCATACCTCAGTAACTCGATAAGTCGTGCCGATATGAGGTTCATAACGGGTCGAGAAACTATTGATAACACTTATCAGTATATCTCTGAATCAACCCTGGCCAGGGACTTCCTGTTATAGCCAATCAAGCACAACGCAACATCAACTCCTAATACCGGGAGAGACGAAACCCCTCCTATCGCTCATTGCTTCCATGTGATTCGGGACTGTACCCAAAAGCTATCGTTTTGCACGTTCTCTTGAACGTGGTAAAGTGGAAATCAAAGCACAGTGGGAATCACACAAGACTCCATGACGATCTCGGGTCTACAGACTAACCCGTACCGGTGTCATCAGAGAACTGCCATCTGACGTGAGGTATAATACCATCTGGGAGTTCTTGACGAGTCCGTCCAGTGTACCCAATCTCCACTGAGCACCTGTATACCGTCTCTGATGTCAAACACCAATGGATATGGGATCATCCATCGCCCATTTACATGGGTCGAGAATCTATACGCTAGTCTACTCTGGAATATCGATGCCCTGTCTCGATACACCCACGACTAGGAAAATTTGAAGGATGTACTTATCGACTACCATGTCCTTACTAGTATGATCTGCATCATAATCCTGGTAGTCAAGTACTCATCCTAAGGGCTTTATCAACATGTAATATAGAGACAATCAATGTACATGTTAAGATAAAGAGCAGCCAGATAGCATGCTATCATGTCGAGCAAGAAAGTCCTCCATATATATGTCCAAGCATCCACTACAATATACATCGTATGTACAGTAATTGCCTCTAGGGCATACATATAACTAACAATCTCCCACTTGCATTAGGGCCATCTGTTGTAGTATCTCATACCCAACAATCAGCAGTAGTTGAAGTATCTCATACTCAACCATCCCATAAAAGCCTCTCCTGGGAATAGGCCTTTGTGAGTGGATCCGCCGTGTTGTTCTCTGTGTCTACTCTCCTAACCTCGATCTCCCTGGAGATCAGCCATCTCCATGATCAGGTGATACTGTCTAAGAATATGTCTGGATCACTGATGGGATGGGGGTTCCTAGGCCTAAGCCACAACTCCATTGTCACACAATAGTAGGAATGAAGTTCATCTCATGAACTTTTATACATTCAGACTACCTCTTTGGTAGTATCCTTGGTAGCAATGTATCCAACCTTTATCGTCTAGTATGCCACAGTATCTAGCTTGGAACTCTTCCAACATACCGTCCCTCCACTGAGGGTAAAGACAATACCTGTAACTGACATTCAGTCGTCCTTACCACCCTGGAAGCTATCCAGTGATTCTCCCCAGGATCGATTGATACCATCTCACTACACCTAGTGAGAATCCTAACATCCACTTAGATCTATCTCATAAATCCAAAATCCAGGATTTATGAGGTATCACCTTGATCCTATATGGAGAATCCTTGTGATAAGAGAAGATTGAGCGAGTGTAGCATAGGAAACACCTTCCCTATCAAGAGTATGTCATCCACGTACAATACGAGGAAGAACACCATACTCTCTACTACCTTTTTGTATATACAAGATTCATCTACCATTTTGATGAAGTCAAACTCTTTGACTACCACATCAAAATAGATGTTCCAACTCCGCGATGCCTGTTTTATCCCATAAAGCAACTTGCACACGTTTCCGCTGTTCCCACTGTCTACGAAGCCCTCTGGCTGTGTACTTATAGACGTTCTCTTCTAAATCACTATTTAGAAAAGCAGTCATGACACCCAACCTCCAGATATCGTAGTCATGGTATGTAGCAATGGCAAGTAGGATCCGGATGGACTTAAGCATAGGCTACTAGAGAAAATGTTTCATCATAAATCACACCTGATTGATGACGAGAACCCTTTTCAACAAGTCTAGCTTTGAAAGTCTCAACTTTTCCATATACACCAAGTAATCTTCTCAAGATATACTTGCTCCTGATGGGGATTTAACCTTTCAGATATAGCAACCAAAGTCCATACTTTGTTGGTGTATATGGATTCCATCTCAGATCGCTTAGCATCCAGCCAATCTTACAGAGTCGCCACTCCTGATGGCCTGCTCAAAACTAGTTGGGTCATTATCTAATGATGCAATCTTCGCTCCTACTGTCATAGAGAAAACCGAAGTATCTTCCAGGTGGATGAGGAACCCTACCAGATCGGCGGAGAGGCCGAGGTTCGTCGGGAACTATTGAATCCTCCAGTTCTACCAAATCATCAGCTATAGTTTGTATAGCTGGAACTCCTTCCAGTTCTACCTCATGACCACTAATTTCTTCACAAGAGATTCCCTTTCCCAAAGGTGGCATGCTGAGAAACAAAACACATTTTGCTCCTCAGTGTGGTAGAAGATATTCCCTTGCGAATGTTTATGATATCCAACAAACTTCCACAGAACTGTCCTTGCCTCGAGCTTGTCCGGATTTTGCTTCTGACATAGGTCGGACAACCCCAAATCTTAACTTACTTAATACATGGGCTCTTCCCATACCATATCGCATATGGAGTGGTAGGCACCCGACTTGGTTGGAACCCAATTCAATAGGTATGCAGCTTCTCAAGTGCATAACCCCAAAGGAAATAGGCAACTCAGTAGTACTCATCATAGAGCGCATCAAATCTAATAGGGCGCGATTGCTCCGTCCCAATACACCAACGTGCTGTGGTGTATACGGAGGAGTAACGCTGAGAGAGAATCTCATTCTTCTTTAGAATAGTCCAGGAATTCCGTGCTTAAGTATTCTCCTCCCTGATCACATCAAAAGACATAATATTTATACCCATTATGGTTCTTTACTTCTGACTTATATTCTTTGAATTTCTCAAAAGGTTCAGACTTGTGTTTCAACATGAACATATGTCCGAATATTGAGAGATCATCAGTGAATGTAATAAAGTACAAAGAACCATTCCTGGCATGTGTAGACAGGGGACCTACATACATCATCATGTATCAATCCCAAGAGTTCACCAACTCTTTCTCTGTTTCCAATAAACGGAGCTATGGTCATTTTATCTTTGTGACATGACCGGAAAGTTTCATAAGATGTAAATTCAAACTGAGTTAAATATGCATCTAAATGTAACTTCAGCTAGTCGGGTCGCATTGATATGACCTAGTCTACAATGCCTCAAGAAAGATTTGTTCATTTCTGAACTCTTCCTCTTGTGTGTGTTCTGTACATTAAGAACTGTAGTTTGATTTAGAACGTTTATGCCATTAGATAACGCGCCTGAACCGATCAACTCTTGATATAGGAAATATTCAAAACATTATCCAACAATACAAAATTATATCCTTCTTTATCTTAATAAAGAGACTGATATGATATTGTATATCAGGTTCAGTGTCTAATAACATTCGTTCAGAATCAATGTATTTGGTAATATAGGATGATAACTGCCAACAAGCTTGGCTGCAACACTTGCACCGTTTCCAACTCTTGAAACTTATCACCCATTCCCAGTTCTCTACCTATCTGTAGCCAATGTAACAGATTACATATATAGGATCCTGATCCGGTATCTCATACTTAGGACGTAGAGGATACTGAGAAACAGTTCTCGGTAATGAACACACCCAAAGAAGATGCATCATCATGCACTTTCTTCATTTAGGCGGTACGGGAATTCTGGTAATCCTCTATTTTCTGCTCGGTCTTATAACAATTATAAGTTGGAGCGGGACCAACGTTCCCCAGCTCAGTATAATAAGCGGGTTCGGTCAATAGATCCGTATTATTATTTTGATTAAGGCGTGACATGGTCGCTACCTGGAGAGAGAGAGAGAAGAAAACACTCAGCGTATGCTCTTGCAAGATTAGATTGGTTATAATTTTATCTAATCAGGATGGCTCTCACTGTTTCTATCAAATCTTCCTTCAAACCCTAAAAGGAAAGACTAGCCGGGATTAATTACACCCTACAAGTTCGCTAATCTTTCGGCCAGGCCAGTGTCGGTACTTTGAGGGAGGTTCCCTGTGCTTTCGCACGGACCTAATTAAAATAAACCTCGGTTTCCCAGGGGCGTAACCCCATTAACACCTTTCTAGACACCTAGTTGATCGGCTAATTGTAATGTGTAAAATTCTTCCAGGAGTAACTCTTACTCGCAGTGGGTATCGGGATCCAACTATCTCATAAAAGGTATGCAATCTCATTGAAAATTTTAACACTTGAAATTCTCGATAATATTTTGCCCCTGGTGACTTATAAACTTAACTATGGTTAACAAATCATAAGCACTAGTCAAGTTCTACCCGTCATTTCGTGGTTAATTAGACCCACCCACATGACCCTTAACTATGGTCAACAAAGTCACATGACTGTCCTAATTAATCGCATCATATGCTGTGTAGGAAGACATCACTTAGCTACTGCACACTACGTCTTAACTATGGTCAACAAACATAGTACGAATACTAAGTACTCTACTTCCTAAAATGACGGAGGGCTACGACAAGTTTTTAAGAAAACCCTTTGCATAATGAACTTGATCTCGTTGTAGAATCGAGTGATTTTGTAAAGGAGTGTTTTTGAGGTTTTTACTAGTTTTGCTAAAGAGGTCACTCCCGGTGAAGGGATCTCGGCTCTTTCCTTATCGAATAAGGTGCAGGATATTTCATAAATACCACTATGCAAAGCAAAAACTATAGAAGCAATCAAAAGACAAACCGAGTGTGTAGCATCTGCTAGTTTCGCTAAAGAGGTTGCTCCCGGGGAAGGGATCTCGGCTCTTTCCTTATCAAATAAGGTGCTGTATATTCTACAAGGAATACCGCTATGCAAAGCAAGAACTAGAGCTACCGGTTTTTAAAACAAGTTTCTACAACATTTTTAGGTTTCTTCTATTTCATTAATCTCATTAATGAAGTCCCATTTATTATGCTTCCCAAGTATCACATATGAAACGAAGGCAGCAATATTAATTATATCTCATATATATAATATAGGCATTCGTCTGAACATATTACAGTGATCACATCAAAGAGCAGCAGAAGATAACATATGAAATATTGGATATACTAGGATTTCCGTGTTTTAAATTATGCTTGTATAAAACACGGATTCCACGGTCGCGATGAATAGCCAAACCCACATCCCTAGACCTCTACGAGAGCAGCAAGCAACCCTACCAATTCTAGAGTTAGGAGACCTGGTCTCGACTCCTCGAGATGGTCTCCCACTGGACCCTAGAACCCGGTTACTTGTGCTCCCCGTCTTGGGTCTATCCTAATACAGAAAAGTAAATAATATACAATGGTGACATCATCCTCAACCCGGAAGTGCCCCAATAAAAGAATATTACATACAATGAATTTAACATGAATGAAAATAAAAACTCTCATCTCACATAAAACCCCCGGCTATTCAAAACACGACGATCCAATACAACATATCACAGCAACACATAACATCACATGTCATCAACGTAAGTAAATATGCGTATCTCAATTGTCGTTGACATATAACAACGAAACCGGCGATACACCACATATTACACTTACGGTCGCAGAAAAGAAAGTGAAAAACTATAACAGTTGGAATCTGCAGCCACCTTAGACATCATAAACCCAATGTATCACATACTTTGGATTTCATGCCTAACCAAATGAATTCCTTAGACATCGCATGACTAACAATTATAAACCCCGCATTTTAGTCTCGATCTCGAAAACACTTTTCAATATCAAGTCAGGAAATTTAACAAGATTCCTAACATCCTGATCGAATGCTCGTCGGAACTTTAGTAGACGGCCGCACCCCCCGATGCCGTCGGCGAAGTGCACTAAGGCGGAACACCGCTTCCGCGAGCACCCGAACGGATGCTTTAGGCAAAGGGGTTCTCCGACAGTCACTTGGTCGGGGATATGGGGCATGGCTATCTAATAAGGTTACCCGGCGAGCATTCGCGTACGCTACGTGATTGCGACGGACTTTTGATCACATCAAAATCCCATGGCAACCGATCAAATGAGACTAAATTGCTAGATTTATAACATTCAAATTAGTTATCTCATAACTATTTTTATGGATTCTAAATATTGTATCCAATCACATGATACCTAGACGACGTTAAACTTTTCGATCGATTCATCAAAGTCCCACAATTTCCCGACGACTCAACACTTGAGCACAGTTTTAATAACACCCAGAATATGCCATAGTACCTATGCACCAGCCGTAGAAGGGCAGACCCAAGTCTCACTCATGTCGCCACGGAACTGCGGCAAAGCCTAGGGTATGACCGCGGTTCCGCGATCCAAAAAGTCGAGTTAGGGTTTCATTCTTCTAGAGGGTACATAGAATTGCTTGCATGTTTTTCCGAATACATTAAATTTGAAAAAATGGGTTTTTGACATTCGATCGAACTTTTAAACTCCGCCTAGCCAATATGTGAATAACCCGAAACAATGTTAAAACTACGAATACAAAACACTCCGAATTGCTTATACTGTAAGATTACATCACATGCAAAATTAGCAAAAACAAACAACACCTGAAACATCAAAACCCAGTCACTGGAACACAGTGAAAATTTCAAGCAAAACCAACATTTTTTGGCTGGCCACAACTACCTTGATCTTGGCTAAAATCCGAGCAAACTGCCTGAAATTTTCATGGTGTTCATGATATATCCCATATAACATTCTGTACTTGTTTAAAAAAAAAATTGACAACTTTTTAGAATCAACAGAAACTACATTTTCGTGTTTCAAGTTTCGGAGTATTTCGGTTTCGTAATCTTAACAAAATCCGTCTAATTTTCTCGCATGGCTTTGATACCACTGAAGGGTTGCCTAGCACGGCAGCAATGTTTCGGGAGGCATCATCCATGCCATATTAAAATTTTTGCCGTTCTAGCTAACCTTAACCCTAGAATCATATACTAGAAATCCGATGGAATAAAATACAAACACTTTGTAACTAAAAGTGAACAAGGAATACAACCTTTGTAGACCGGTCCTTCACTTCATTAGCTCCATGTAGTAGTCGCTTTGCTGCGATCATGAAGTCCCAGACTCTAGAGAGGCTCCCTTGAAGAAACGAATATGCTTCCTACGAAGTCTTCGAGGCCGAAGATGATCTACGTCGAGGAGACACTAACCCAAGCTATCTCTTTACTAATTGTGGAATTAGTGAAGCAAACACCCTATACTAAAAGGCAAGTAGTAAAGGATGATGATGTAGGAATTTTGTTCACATTAGAAATCATTTTCTCACATTATTTTCTCACTTATCTAAAAGCTAGCAAGCTTTTCTCAATGAAGAAGAAGATGAATAATGAGCAAGAGAGAATGAACTCATGAGGTGAGAAAATAAACCATGGTGAGTATATGACACACACTAACCCTTCTAGAGAGTTAGCCATGGCTAGCTATGATGGTTAGGTTTATAAATATCTTAAGCTAAACAAAAATAGAAGACTAAGTCAATGCAACCACAAGCTTCTCAAAGCTTCTTGCCATGACAAAGTCTAACTCATTTTTGAATACATTTAGATAGATAATCCCTAGCATGGTGTAAGTCATACACACACCCATGTCCATGTATCATCAAGCATGACACAAAATAATGTACACTTGCATATATCACATATATACAATGTGCACAAATCAAGTGAGAAAAGAAATCTTAAGTGAATTAATATTAGTTAATGTAATTTAATATATCAAATATATAATTATACATTAAATCAACAATTGATTTAATAATCCATCTATATTACATATAACCGACTAATATCAAATGCAATAACTTATCGAATCAACACTTGATTCGATAACTCGGCTATATCACATATAACCGACCTATGTCACAAGTCGCGAGAATAGAATACGGTATAACATATCGTATTAATCTCGGTCCCGCACATATCACATATGTGCTCCTACTCCGTTTCGCTTAAGCCAGGAAACCTCTGTGTAAGACTCTAAAGACTCGTCATGTAACAACCCTAATTTTCCTATACACTTTTCTACACAAAATTTTAATTTTTTTTTCAAAATCCATAAAGGGGTATTTTAGCCTGAGCACAAGATATAAGTAATTATTTTGTTTTTAATTACAAGCTACAAGAATGTAATAACTCTATTTTTAGTGTACAAGAAATTACTTTAAATTTAATGTATACTTGGAGTATTTACTATTGCTGCTATCATTTTAAGTAATTAAATAACTCCATAATTACAAGAAGGAGCTTGTAGCTCATTGGTAATACCTTGCACTGCTGAACCAAGCCACCAGAGTTCAAATCGCATACCCCACATTATTTTTAATATTGATTTTTTTAAAACCTTTAGAATACCAAGAGTTTACACGTGCATATCTCACAAAAACCCCACTACACCCAAACATGTAACACTTGCAGGAGTTAGATGAACCGTCGGGCGGGATCCAGGCCACCGGACTCGGCCGGTAATCGGCCAACTCGGCCTTGACTCGGACGACTCAGTGCTCCGACCGAGTCACGGCCGAGTCACCCCCGAGTCGGCCGAGTCACCCCCGAGTCGGCCGATTCCGGCGACGGCCACAACATGAAAGTTGTGTCTTTTCATATTCCCTATGCACATGCAAAATTTCAGCCTCAGACCACATCCATAACTCTTAAAAAACCCCAATTACTCCATTTTTAATACATTTTTATTACATTTTATCACATTTTTATTTTTAACTTTTCTTCTACCCTAACCCTAGCCTAACCCTATAAATACCAACCCTACATACTACCCTCTCACCCCCAAAATCTTAAGCCACTCTCTCAAAAGTTTTCCAAGAAGTGTGTGCTTTGAAAACAAGTTCGCGGCAAAGCTCCGATGAGATTCCGGCGGGAATTCCAGCGACGTTTTTAGAAACAACCGACGACGAAGCAATGCCTCGGCAACTTCTTTAGTTCCCCTATACTCTTTAGAATAGATCGAAACCAGTAAGTCCCATTATATCCCCCTTTCTATTTCTTTAAAATATGAATTTACGAAACCCGACGAAATCGGAACAAATCTGATTTCCGACTCGGTCTTCTATAAAATTTCACTTCTAATTAATTTAATCATGCTTAAATATCTTATTGTTGACTATTAAATATTCAACGAATAATTTGAACAAGTTTTCTCACATGAAATGATAACCTTTCCAATCTATCGTATTTTTCACCTTAATACCATCATGTTTCGATTTCATATTTAACCCCTAAACTTTGCTATACATTTAAAATAGAGCACGAGGTAATGACCTACCTCCACACACATGCAAATACAACCCTAAAACGATATCATCAAAAACTTAGAATACGATAAAAACAACGCTTTCATTTAAATACCATTTTCTTAATAAAACCAATTCTAAAAGTTTAACTTTGATACACTTTTAAATAAATTCCTCTTATTAGGAAACACCATAAGTTGTGGACATCGATCGTTTATCTAAACCTGACTTTGTGGTGTCTAGGCTAGGCAAGTGAGCTTAGGTAACTTTAAAAGGCCCGTCTCACGATTCGTGAGCGGATCTCTCGTTCCTCACTTGTACTTACCTGGCCACAATTGGTGGTGAAGAGGCGATTTGAGGCTTCTAACGACTTGTCGTTTAGACCATTTAGAAATAGACTAGTTGGCTTAGGAAACCCTAGAATCTAAAATACGAAAAATTTACACCTTTGCAAATAAATACCTTTTACTTTATAAAACCGTTTTCTAAAAGATTAGTATTTTACAATCTTTGCAAAGCGCCGCTACAACCCACCTTTGGGGAACCCGTTAGGGATAGTACGGTTTATCGTGCACCCTCGGGCTTAGTAGTGCGAGATTCAGACCTCCGCAAGGAGCATTCGGTCTCGAAAGGTTTAAAATACGAACAATAAATACTTGAGGTGTATTTTGAAAAGTATATAAAAGTATTTTTACATAAAACCCCCTCAAGTTTTATAAATTACCTTAAGGACCCTAGCAATTATAAGACTTCGATTCACATTTCTGATTGTCTAACTCGGATTTGAGTCTGATTAATCTGACTTGAATATGATTCAAGTCAATCTTTAAACTACAAGATACCAATTCAATATGAACACATGAATCCATGAATACAATTATCAATTTATACAATTTGACCGAACCGAACCATGGATATATATTCCTTTTACATGATTCTTAGTATTCCATTTACATGACTCTACGGTTATAACCGTTTCCTGATATCATAGTTTCGGTCGGTCAGTCAATCACTCATACAATCAATACAATTTTACAAGATAACAATACAAACAAGATATCGCGGGGTTTAAGGGGTCGACTGGTACGGAATATGTTAAAGGTGGCATGAGGTGGTCACTTAAGACGTAATTACATCCATGCCGTTGTTCTATGGTATTATCGACGGAGCCTTGTACTACAGGTTACCAAGGTCCCCGGTGTAAGTGGGACTCCCCTCGTATACACTGGCATCTTCTGTACCAGGCTACAAACAACAGCGTTAATACAACATTACAATATTATAATACAACATTAAAAGCTATTCTCTCTCTCTTACTCTCCGTCTATTTCTCCCTTATCTTTGGGACTTACCGAGCGACCTGTTCGCTGACGACATTCTATTTCTTTCTTCTTTGAATGTCGTCAGGTGGTTTGGACCCGACGGAGATCGAGCCATCTCAAGAAGACTTGGAGTAGTTTACCGAAGACCTTGCACTTTAGTTTCATTGTACACTTTTCCTTTCTGTATTTTTCATTTCCTGTTATGCCACTGTTTAGGCATCATTTTATTTCAGTTGTATTCCCTTTTCATGTATTGTACAAAAGAATGTTAATAAATAAAAGTTGCTGTTACTTTTATATCTTGTCTCTTGTGTATTTATTTTATATTGCTTAGATACGCTTAGTGTATGTACTTCTGAGTATATACGTAGCGGGTCTCGTCGCGTCCCCTTCACCGTATACCAGGAAGCAGGGCGTGACACGTCAATACGCCGACAGTAGGTGATGATCATATCAAACACCCACAAGCCGCAAGCGATCTGCTGAACATAACGGCCACCCGAGTATTGAGCGATCAGAAGATCAACAAGCAAGCCTGTTCACACTCCTGCGAATCCAATCAGTAACACTACCGTATAGTCCGGTCTCTTCGCTTGATATGTCGCATATATCGTCTAGGGGTGGTAAACGTCAGACCCCAGTAACTCGATAAGTCGTGCCTGTTCGCCGCCGAAAACCAGGAAGACAAACTTCTTGCCTGAATTTGGGGGCAGATGCTATTTGGTTTTATCCGTCCACCTCTCCGAAGATGCCAAGTTGATTTATGGCACCATGTATCGGAGGTTTAGACGGATGCGGCCATTGTAGCAGACTTCGTCAGATTCCTCCTCATTTGAGGGTTTTTTTATTGTGGGGACGCTCATCCCTGCAGGCGCAAGCCCCTGTAGTTAATTACGCTACCGTATCGCGGTAACAACTTCCTCCTTCTCCAGATGATCACTTCGTGTCATGTGTGTTTATTTTTATTTTTGGTTGCCCGTGGATTGTATACGGAGACAAATTTATATTGTCGCCCGTAGGGCGTGGATTAGTCCAAATCCGTATTTTCTTAGATTTGGTTATGGGTTGGGTTTAAGGACCGTTAATCTCATTTGAGACTAAGATCAACTTAAACGTTTATTAATGATACGTTAGTCTAATTTTAGACTAAGATCTACTTAACATGATCATTTAGATCCAACAAAAGAGCATTTGGACTCTATTGTTTTAGTTTAGGGACTTTGCGGTCCATTGGGTTTAAGGACATCACAGCCCGTGACAGTTTAAAGACGTCAGAGTCTGTAAAGTTTAAAGACATCATATTCTATGAGTTTAAGGACCTCACAGTCCATAAAGTTTAAGGACATCATAGTCCATGAGTTTAAGGACCCCATAATCCGTAAAGTTTGAGGACGTCATAGTCCAGTTTAAAATCGTCATAGTCTGTGTGGTTTTGGTTCAACTGTTTGGGGATGCACCAAAAGTTATTGGTTATTGGGGCCCTCCATCTCTCTGAAGTCGTTGAAGAATTACAACGACATATATCAGAGGTATGAAGAGATGTACCTTTGAACCAATGTTGGTTGAGAGATCTGTAGTCAAGTTTGGGACTAAGACCAGTTAAAAAGATTTATGAGAATATGGGCTCAATTAATCTGAATTAGGGGCCTGTGGCCAACTTGGGCTCAACCCACTTAGTTAAAATGTTGAACATTTAATTAGGCTCAGTCCCTTTTCATTTAACAATGCTGAGCATTGGTTTTGGGTTCTGACAACCTTTTTGTCTTTTATTGAGTGTTGAACACTCATTATGGCTCTGGGGCTTTATTTAAAGAACAGTTTATGTTCTCTCAGCGCACACGTGAGGAGCATGTGGCACGCTTAGCGCTGAGCGCCAAATTTAGAGCGCTAAGGCGCTTCCTGTAAGATAGCACACACGTGAGGAGCATATGGCGCACTTGGCGCTGAACGCCAGTCAATGAGTGCTGAAGCATTTCTTGTGAGATAGTGCACACGTGAGGAGCACGTGGCGCGCTTGGCGCTGAGCGCTAGCCTTGAAGCGCTAAGGCGCTTCTTATGAAATAGCGTACACGTGAGGAGCACGTGGTGCGCTTGGCGCTGAGCGCCAGACTTGAAGCGCTGAGGCGCTTCTTTGAAATAGCGCTTGGAGCGCTGGGCGCTGTGCGCTGGCCTTGGAGCGCTAAGGCGCTTCTTTTTAATTGGAGCGCTAAAGCTCTTTTTAGGCAACTTTGATCAGTTCTGCGCTTTGAGAATTAAATTCTCGTTTATAAGAAACTTTGTCTCGTAGCTTTAAGAACATCGTTCTTATTTTTATAGGAGATGTTACGATCTCTTTTGTCTTTGTGAAAGACTTTGTCTTTGTGGATATGTGATCCGAAGAGAATTATGTTTTTCTCCTCCCCTTTTTATGATGAGATGCTATGATCTCTTTTTTGTGAAAGACCTCTGTCTTATAGATCTATGATCTAGAAAAAGAATTACGTTCTTCTTATTTTTGACGAGATGATTTGATCTCTCTGTTTTATTTACCTTGAAGAAATTCTTCTTCCGAGCTTGCTCCTCTTTGAAATTTCTTATAGTTTGGGAGGGGGGGTTCCTCTGTGCAAGACTTGAAGTCTTCGGTCTTTTATATTAGGGAGGTTGATTTGTTGAATCAGTTGAAGAGATCTTTTATCTAATTGATTTGGAGATTTCCCCACCGTTGGATATTTGATCCTAGGGCTTCTGTTTTACAGAAGACAATCTTCTTATTTTTAACAAGATTGGGAAAATATCTTTCCATACAGAATTTATTCTGTATCCTGATGATTTTTAATCACCATTGGATCTTTGATCCAACAGTGCTCTGATTTACATAGCACAATCTTTCCTGTTTGGAAAGATTTGAGGAGTATTTCCTCAACAGAATTTTATTATGAATTTTGATGATTTATCATCTTTGTTGGATCTTTGATCCAACGGTGGAGAATATTTAGTTCTGGCGCCAGCGCTCTCGTGCTTTGCACGTGATGTGCTGTCACAGAGTCTTTGACTCTTAGCGCTCAGCGCTCTCGTGTTTTGCACATGATGCACTGCTTCAGAAACTTTGACTCTTTAGCGTTGATGCTCTCAGCACTCTCGTGCTTTGCATGTGAGGCGCTGCCTTAGAGTCTTTGACTCTTTCGCGCTGGCGCTCAGCGCTTTCGTGCTTTGCACGTGATGCGCTGCCTCAGAGTCTTTGACTCTTTAGCGCTAGCGCTCAGTGCTCTCGTGCTTTGCACGTGAGGCGCTGCCTCAGAGTCTTTGACTCATGGCGTCGGCGCTCTTAGCGCTCGGCGCTCTTGTGCTTTGCACGTGATGCGCTGCTTCAGAGTTTTTGACTCATGGAGCTTGCGCTCTCGGCGTTCAGCGCTCTCGTGCTTTGCACGTGAGGCGCTTCCTCATTACTGAAGGTGTCTTTTCACCTTCCTTCTCCGCTTTTCCTAAGTCAAGCTTCTCTTTCTCAGAGCTTGGAAATAGTTCCATCATGCACAACATTTTCTGTGCCTAGACTTAAATGTCTCCCTTCATAATCTGAAGCAATTCTTCTTTTCTCTCTCATTTTCAGAGAATCATTTTAACAGAGAAGAGCTATGGCTTGTAATCTCCCACATGCTCGCCGTCAGCCATGGGTGGTGTCCATTGAGGAAATTGTTTCTCGTTTTGCTGCGCGCTTGGTGAACCCTACCCTTACGGATGACCAATGTGACACGGTGCTGCACGAGCTCTTGACTCGTATAGGATCTCCTCTCCCCATCGCCTCCATTTAGCTCCGGATGGTTTTCTTGTCTGTGATCAATGATATTCCCCCTCCTCCGGCGGAGATGACTTCGGCAATGCTCAACGCCGCTGAAGACAAGATCGAGTGCTTCCACGAGACACTTTTGATCACCACAGCTCTGAGGGATCGCTCTATTCGGCTCCTAAGCCAGATACGGGCTCAGCGGGTCGTCATGTCTGCCTTTGCTGATGGGTGCGGTGCTGACCGATGGGTAGCTACTCTTCGTGAAGATCGCCGCTTTGTCATGGTGGAGAAGGCGGAGAGGGAGTTAGATAATTTTATCCATATTTTTGTAAATCTCTGTACTTTCGATCCCATGTTTGGTGATTTATTTCTTGTAGAATAAAAGGTTCAATTAAATGCTTTGTTTTTGTCATTGAACACCTATTCTTTCCCTGATGTATGCATGTGCGTATATGAATGAGCTTGGTTTCACACATATCTGTAAACGAAACTTAAGCCGGCATAAACAGGAATAAATAGCTCTTGGTCGAAGATTTTGGCGGGAACAAATGCCCCTACTACTTTGCCCATGTAAGTATGTACGTGGGTGAAGTAGTGCAGAGTAATTCATAGCGTATGACCGGTTTCAAGTCGGTATATAATTTTCAGAATCTTGATCTAAGAAGATAGTGAGCGGTCACAAGCGTCGTCATTTATCATTGACTCAAATCTCAACTCTTAAGGGATATGGTTCTAAACCCTCAGCCCTATGAGCTGCACCCTTCGATTTCTTTGTGTCTTAATCTGTCGTGAAGTAATTTACTTTCTCATGAGTAACTCCTCCATTTCAGTGGCATGTAACTTTGGCAAGTGTGGCCTGTAGACGGTAGATAACAGTTCATCTTGACCTCTTTATAGGATAGCGATGGCTTAGGAAACAGGGTTAGGATCTGTTGCCTGAGACTTTCCAACTTTATGAGCCGTGAGGGTCTCATAAAGACTTTTCTCCCTACGAGTCGAGAGGATCCCGTATGTGTAATTTCTTCTTAGGAATCGTGAGAATTCTTAAGTGCGTTTTCCCTTGAAAGTCGTAAGGATCTCACAAGAGAATTGTTTTGCTTACAAGTCGAGAGAACTCGTAAGTGGTTGTTTCCCCCTTGTCGATATTCGACTTGGGAAAGTGTGGCCCGTGGATAGTACATCTTGACCTCCTTGCAGGGCAGTGATGGCTTAGGAGACAAGGTTAGGATCTTCCACCTAAGACTTTTCAATTTTATGAGCCGTGAGGGTCTCATAAAGTCTTTTCTCCCTACGAGTCGAGAGGATCTCGTAGGTGTCTTTTCTCCTTAGGAGTTGTGAGGACTTCTAAGTGCGTTTTCTCTTGAGAATCGTAAGGATCCCACAAAAGAATTTTCTTTATGCACAGGGACACTAATTTCCCCGTAGGTCGAGACGAATCGAGAGATTCTCGCAAAGACACTGATTTCTTTGCGGGCCGAAACGAATCGAGAGGTTCTCGCCAAGAACACTGATTTCCCTGAATCGAGGTTTTGCCAAGGACACTGATTTCCCTGGGGGTCGAGACGAATTGAGGTATTCCTGCAAAGACACTGATTTCGCTGTGGGTCGGCGCGAATCGAGATGTTCTCGTCAAGGACGCTGATTTCCCTGAATTGAGAGGTTTTACCAAGGACACTGATTTCCCTGGGGGTCGAGACGAATCGAGGTATTCCTGCGAAGACACTGATTTCTCTGTGGGTCGACGCGAATCGAGATGTCCTCGTCAAGGACGCTGATTTCCCTGAATCGAGATATTTAGCGATGGCTTAGGAAACAGGTTCAGATCTGTCGCCTAAGACTTTCCAACTTTATGAGCCGTGAGGGTCTCATTAAGCATTTTCTCCCTACGAGTCGAAAGGATCTCGTAGGTATCTTTTTTCCTTAGGAATCATGAGGATTCCTAAGTGCGGTTTCTCTTAAGAGTCGTAAGGATCTCACAAGAGAATTTTTCCCGCTTACAAGTCGAGAGGATTCGTAAGTGGTTGTTTCCCTCTTTGTCGAGATTCGACTTTGGAGAGTGTGGCCCATGAATAGTAAACAATAGTCCATCTTAGACCGACTTACAGGGCCCCGGTGCTTAGGAAACAAGTCCTTATCCCAATTGCCTAAGGCTTTGCCCTACGAGTCGAGACGAATCGAGAAGTTCTCGCAAGGACACTAATTTCCTCACGAGTCAAGACGAATCGAGAAACTCTCACAAGGGTTTCCTAACGTCACAGTTAACTCCTGCTAATAGAAGTCCGTTAGGGTCTGTGGTACTAGGGTTTTTTACCCGTCGCACCGTCGCGTTGGTCGATATATTCCCCGATATGCAATCTGGTTGTTCGGGTAGCCCCGCGACTGTTGTGTCTTTGATCCCTTCGGGGGATGGACAAGACGTCTTCAAGCAATTTTTCAGGTGGTATTACCGTCGAAAGAGCAAGCGTTAGGGATATTCCATGTCACTTTTTACTTGAGGTTAGGCTCAGTTTGGGAGCCCTGATGTGTCATGACCACTCCGCGCTGCTGTGGGATGATTTCCGATAGTCTTTTTAGGTCTCATTTGAGTTGCCGTCAAGACCTTGAAGTGAGGGATTTTCCTTGGCTTCGTTTGTTGACATTGTGTCTGCAATATTGGGACGAATGTCGAGGTTGTCTCTGGGTTGTCTGTGAACCGTTAAGGTTTGGAACTAGGGCACTTTGTCGTGGCTCCGTTTGTTGATGTCGCGTCTGCATCCTGCTGGAGGAAGAACACTCTTGTTGGTCTCTAGGATGTAGATGTAGCCGTCGAGCCTTGGAACTAGGGACTCTGCCATGGTTCCGAGGTGGTCTCTAGGTTGTCTGTGAACTGTCGAGATTTGGAACTAGGGGACTTTGCCGTGGCTCCGTTTGTTGATGTCGCGTCTGCATCTTGCTGGAGGAAGAACGCTGTTGTTGGTCTCTAGGCTGTAGATATTGCTGTCGATACTTTGAAGCGAGGGATTTTCTTTTGCTTCGTTTGTTGACATTATGTCTGCAATATTGCGATGAATGTCGAGATTGTCTCCAGGTTGTCTGTGAACCGTCGAGATTTGGAACTAGGGGACTTTGTCGTGACTTCGTTTGTTGATGTCGCGTCTGCATCCTGCTGGAAGAAGAACGCGTTGTTGATCTCTAGGCTGTAGATGTTGCCGTCGAGACTCTGAAGCGAGGGGTTTTCCTTGGCTTCGTTTGTTGACATTGTGTCTGCAATATTGCGACGAATGTCGAGGTTGTCTCTGGGTTATCTGTGAACTGTTGAGATTTGGAACTAGGGGACTTTGTCGTGGATCTGTTTGTTGATGTCGCATCTGCATCCTGCTGGAGGAAGAATGTTGTTGTCGGTCTCTAGGCTGTAGATGCTGCCGTCGAGACTCTGAAGCGAGGGATTTTCCTTGGCTTCGTTTGTTGACATTGTGTCTGCAATATTGTAACAAATGTCGAGATTGTCTCTGAGTTATTTGTGAACCGTCGAGATTTGGAACTAGGGGACTTTGCCATGGCTCCGTTTGTTGATGTCGCGTCTGCATCCTACTGGAGGAAGAACGCTGTTGTTGGTCTCTAGGCTGTAGATGTTGCCGTTGAGACTCTGAAGCGAGGGATTTTCCTTTGCTTCGTTTGTTGACATTGTGTCTGCAATATTGCGACGAATGTCGAGGTTGTCTATGAACCATCGAGATTTGGAACTAGGGGACTCCGCCATGGTTCCATTTGTTGATGTTGCGTCTGTATCCTACTGGCATGAGGAGGAACGTTGTTGCCGGTCTTCTGGGATGCAGATATTGCCGTTGAGACTTGACACTTTGATGGAGTTTGTTGGGACATGTGGTTCCCTTTTCGTTTATGCCCATGGATTGTATACAGGGGTCAGTATGGACTTACCTGCAGAGCAAAAAGTTTCATTTCATTTTTTATTTCTTCCCGCGATGTCTATCATTTCAGCTTTTTATATCGCGAAAGTCGTGATTGCCCAATCATTTCGGTTATTTTTCGTGGTGCCCAATCATTTCGGCTGTTTTTTCTTTTTACTCGCTGTTTTTTATTGCGAGTTGCCCAATCATTTCAGCTGTTTTTGTACGCATATATTTTACTTGCTGATTTTGTTGCAAGTCGCCCTATCATTTCGGCTATTTCATATGCATTTATGGCTCGTTGACTTTTGCCGCGAGTATGGAACTCGGGATCTGATCCCAATCTTGGCATCAACATCGCTGCGGCTGGAATATTTCCAGGAGCGAATCATCACTTGCCGTTGTCAGTTCGAACAAAGGTGGCTTAGCAAACAGGGTTAGGATCCTGTCGACTAAGACTTTTGATTTCATGAGCCGTAAGGGTCTTATAAAGATATTTCTCCCTACGAGTCATGAGGATCTTGTAGGTGTGTTTTCTCCTTAGGGGTCGTGAGGACTCCTAAGTGCGTTTCTTTTGTAAGTCGTAAGGATCTTATAAGAGTGTTTTCTCCTTATAAGTCGAGAGGACTTACAAGTGTTGTTCACCAAGCGGCGAAATTTTGCGCCATTGGCGGGAACTTAGTGGGGGAGACATTTATTTATGCCCGTGGATTGTATACAAGGATTAATATTGAACCGCTTGTAGGGCAAAAGTTGGGAAAAGTGATGGCTTAAGAACAGATTCAGATCCTTTTAGCTTAAGGTTTTTGAATCTTATGAGCCGTGTGGGTCTCATAAGAGGGTTCTCCTTACGAGTCGTGAGGATCTCGTAAGTGTAATTTCTCCTTAGGAATCGTGCGGATCCCTATGTCTGTTGCTCCTTTGTGAGTTGTAAGGATCTCACGCAGATAGTTTTCTCCTTATAAGGTCGATAGGACCTTGCAAGTGTCTTTTAACGAGATTGCGCCATTTCAGGTTTTCACAAACTCGCTGGTAGCCCTGCTGTTTTACTCACGGAGCCCTTTTGGGTTTTCATCCATGCCCATTTTGCTTGTCGACGTACCCTTGTTTTTTCTATTATTTTACGAGTCTGCGCTCTTTTGGGTTTTCACAAACTCGCCGGTAGCCCTGCTGTTTTTACTCACGGAGCCCTTTCGGGTTTTCATCCGTGCCCATTTTGCTTATGGACATACCATTTTTTTACGCGTCAGCCCAAGGATGATGCGGGTTTGTAGTAGTTTAAAGACGTTTCAGTCCGTAGATAGTTTTAGGACATTACAGTCCATTGTTGCCATATTTGAGGCAAATTTCTAGTTTACAGACTTTTCGGTCCATAGCTCATCCTGTATGCACGTGTATCTGTCACGTGACGGGATACGTAACGATAAAGTGGGATACACCCATTTAGGGTGTGAGTTGGTTTGGCTGGGGTGTTTTGTGATCTGTAGGGTGTTTTTCATCACCCCATTGAGATGGGAATACGCACGCGCTTGTCAGGCGCATTACAGATTCCCCATGCCTAGGTTAGGCTGGGGTTTATTGATTGTGGGGATCCGAATCTCCGGCAGCCATGGACTAAGCTGCCGTTAATTACCCCTCGCATTTGGAACGAGAGAACCTCCGATTGACGGGTTAAACTGGTCATGCGAACTCAATATGCGGTTTTGTGTTTTGAAGGGGTTTAGGATATATCGGGGGGCCCACAGAGTTTTTACGGGGGTCGTGGAGTGTGTGTGTGTACGTATATATACAAAAAAAGGGAAAGGGCATCCAAAGGATGCGTGGGAAAAAGTAATCGGGCGCTAGCGCTTTGGGCGCTAGAACCTTGAGCGCAAGAGCGCTAGCGCCCCACGTGCCAGGCACGTGGGCGCTCAGTCGCTAGCGCTCTGAGCGCAAGAGCGCTAGCTCCCCACGTATCAGCATGTGGGCGCTCGGGCGCTAGCGCTTTGGGCGCTAGCGCCCCACGTGTCATCATGTGGGCGCTCGAGCGCTAGCACTTTGTGCGCTAGAGCCTTGAGCGCTAGCGCCCCACGTGTCAGCACGTGGGCGTTCGGGCGCTAACGCTTTGGGCGCTAGCGCAAGGGTGCTAGCGACCCACGTGTCAGCACGTGGGCGTTCAGGCGGCAAAAGGGACTTGGTCCCTGCAATGGGAGTTGTACTCCCAGAAAGGAGCACTTACTATTATTTTTTTTTTGTGTGTGTGTATGAGGAGTTAAACTTCTAGGATGTTTTGAAGCTGATGAAGGGCATCCCCCTTGAACCTTAGTTCTTCCCGAAAGTGGGGTTTCTGGAGATGGGTCTCCTTCTTCTTCCTTTGTTGGCCAGATCTTGAAGATCAAGAAGTATGAGATTTTAAAAATCTCTCCTTTTTGAAATCTGATGAAAGATCTGAGTTCCCCTTTGTGGGTTTTGTGGTGAAAAACTATTTTGTTTTTTAAAAGGAAGAGTAAAACTCTTGATTTAATTCAAAAGAAAGAAGAAGGTTTTAGAACCTTGAGGAAGGAGAAAGATCTCATATTGGGATTCCTTTTTTGGAGAGAGAAAAAGTTGTCGAGATATTTCATTATCTTTTTCTTTATAGGCTATACACTTTACATATAGCCCCTTGGGCTTCTCAAAATGGCATTTTTCCTATCCCATGGCTCATATGTCATTTCTTTTTGCACATAGGCATGGGCTTTACAAAATTTTGGCTTTATGCCCATTTTTCTTACATTTATTCATAAAATAAAATACAAGAAATACAGCAAAATTTTGGCATGGGGGGAGGCCGGCCACTTCATGTTCGGGCTCGCTCCGGGCATTGGCCCACTTGACCTGGGCTTAGGCCCATTTGGCTTGGGGTTGACTTTGATTTTGACATGGTCAACTGGGGTGTAAATTTTTACTCCAACAAATTGCCCCCATCAATAAATGCACACAACATATGTGGGTCGTGTGCATGAAATTGATGGATCTTCTTTCACTTGGAGGCGACTTGATTCGGTCCCCACCTTTTGGGAAGCTGGCACTGCCCTTTTTACGACATGGACGGTCGATGCTTGACGTGTCTCCGAGATGGAGTGTCTGGTTGGCTTGATTCCGAGGCGGAGCATAACCCCGACGAGGAGGTTGTTGCTGCCCTTTTAGCGACGTGGACGGTCGGTACTGCCCTTTTAGCGACGTGGACGGTCGGTGCTGCCCTTTTTGCCACGTGGACGGTCGGTGCTGCCCTTTTTGCGACGTGGACGGTCGGTGGTGCCCTTTTTACGACTTGGACGGTCGGCTCTACCTTTTTTGCGACTTGGACGGTCGGTGCTGCTATTTTAGCGACTTGGACGGTCGGTGCTGCCCTTTTAGCGACGTGGACGGTCGATGTTGCCCTTTTAGCGACGTGGACGGTCGGTGCTGCCCTTTTAGCGACTTGGACGGTCGGTACTGCCTTTTTGCGTCTTGGACGGTCGATGCTGCCCTTTTAGCGACTTGGACGGTAGACTCTGCCCTTTTTGAGATTTGGACGGTCGGTGTTGCCATTTTAGCGACATGGACGGTCGGTGCTGCCCTTTTAGCGACGTGGACGGTCGATGCTGCCCTTTTAGCGACGTGGACGGTCGGTGCTGCCCTTTTAGCGACTTGGACGGTCAATGCTGCCCTTTTTGCGACTTGGACGGTCGATGCTGCCCTTTTAGCGATTTGGACGGTCGGTTCTGCCCTTTTAGCGACGTGGACGGTCGGTGCTGCCCTTTTAGCGACGTAGACGGTCGGTTCTGCCCTTTTAGCGACATGGACGGTCGGTGATACCCTTTTAGCGACGTGGACGGTCGGTTCTGCCCTTTTAGCGACGTGGACGGTCGGTGCTGCCTTTCTAGCGACGTGGACGGTCGATGCTGCCCTTTTAGCGACGTGGACGGTCAGTTTTGCCCTTTTAGCGACGTGGACGGTCGGTGCTGCCCTTTTAGTGACGTGGAAGTTCGGTTCTGCCCTTTTAGCGACGTGGACGGTCGGTGCTGCCCTTTTAGCGACGTGGATGGTCGGTGCTTGATTTGACTTGCTCTGCTTCTTACGGTGTCAGGGTTGAAGTTGACTTGCTGATTCGATGTGATTTGGGTTGACATCAGCACCGCTACACTGGAATATGGTACCAGGAGCGAATCATCATTTGTCATGAGGTGATTTCCCTCATTCCCAGTTTAACTACTTAGGGGTCATCTTTTCCCAGTTTAACGACTTAGAGGTCATCTATTCCCAGTTTAAAGACTTAGGGGTCTATTGGATTGGAGTTCGGAATTTTGGGGTTAGGGTAGGCATCAGCGTTGCTAACACTGAAGCACATGTGCCAGGAGCAATTCATCATTTGCCCTTTCCTGTTGGGAAGTGGTGGCTTAGGAGACAGGTTTAGGTCCCTATCATCTAAGGCTTTTCAATTTTATGAGCCGTAAGGATCTCATAAAAGCATTTTCTCCCTACGAGTCGAAAGGATCTCGTAGGTGCACTTTTTCCTTAGGAGTCGTAGGGACTCCCAAGTGTGTTTTTTCTTTGTGAGTCGTAAGGATCCCATGAAGGTTTGTTCTCCTCATGTATCGTGAGGACACATGAGTGGGTCTTCCCAAATGGAGCATAATTCCGAGGGCGGAGACCAGTCGCGTAACTGGTGATTGCGGTGGGGTATGGGTATTCTGAGAATTATTTGAGTCCGTGGATTGTATACGGCAGCCAATTTGGGGACTAACCGTAGGGCTGGGAGAATTTTGAGAAATTGGATTTTGGTTGGCGTCCGCATCGCTACACTGGAATATGGTACTAGGAGCGACTCATCATTCGCCGTTTGGGGACTTGGAATTTGGATCTTGTTTGGCATCAACATTGCTGCACTGGAACAACGCCAGGAGCAACTCATCATTTGCCTCGAAAGGACTTGGGATTTGGGTTTTGGTCGGCATCAGCACCGCTAACACTGAAGCGTAATGTCAGGAGCGACTCATCATTTGACATTTCCCATTGGGGAGCGGTGGCTTAGGAGACAGGTTTAGGTCCCTGTCACCTAAGACTTTTCAATTTTAGGAGCCGTAAGGGTATCATAAAAGCATTTTCTCCCTACGAGTCGAGAGGATCTCGCAAGTGTATGTTCTCCTTAGGAACCGTAAGGATTCCTAAGTGTGTTTCTCCTTTGTGAGTCGTAAGGATCTCACGCAGGGATTTTCTCCTCACAAGGTCGAGAGGACTTTGCGAGTGTATTTCATCTCTTTTCACGAGATTGCGCCCTTTCTGGTTTTCACAAACTCGCCAATAGTCCTGCTATTTTTACTCACGGAGCCCTTTCAGGTTTTCATCCGTGCTCGTTTTGCTTGTGGACATACCGTTTTTTTTGCCGCCGGTGGGACTTTAAAAGTAGTCTCACCGGCAGGATTTGGGAGAGATAGGGGTCGTTTACGCTCGTGAATTGTATACGGTTTTGCAGAATGTATGATCCAGAACGTAGGGCTGATGTGCTCAATTCGCCTGCGACTTGGAGTATTCACGCGTAGTATTTCTTGAGATATCGGCCATTGATGGGTGGCATGGGCCTTTCTCCCTCGGCACTTATTAGTTGGTAGGATCCTCCATCGAACACTTTCTCGATGATGTATGGTCCTTCCCAGTTTGGCTCGAATTTTCCCTTGGCATGTTGATTGGGGATGATTGGTCTTTTGAGGACCAACACCGATTCACCTATCTTGAAAGCGCGGAGACGAGTTATCTTGTCATAGGCCCGTGACATTTGGGATCGGTATAGCTCCAGATTTTGCTGCACAATGAGCCTCTTTTCTTCGAGGGTGTCGAGCTCTTCAAGCCGAAGGAGCACGTTTTCCTCCTCCGTCAACTCGCGCTGAATGGCCATTCTTAAGCTTGGAACTTCGACTTCGAGGGGAGGACCGCCTTCACTCCGAAAAGCAATGAGTATGGAGTGGACTGAGTTGGAGTACGGTGCTTGGTACGATATGCCCACAACGCCTCGTAAAGCTTGAGATTCCAGTCTCTCTTGTTGGCTGAAGCATTTTTCCTTAGGAGCTTGCATAGAGTCTTATTGAAGGCTTCGGCTAGCCCATTGGCTCTTGGATTATAGATGGAGGAATATCTCCAGTCTATCTTGTGTTGAGTAGCGAATCTTGAGACTTTGAAGCTCTTGAAAGAAGGCTCATTGTCAGAAATGATTCTTCTTGGTGTACCGAAGCGGTATAAAATATTATGCCGGAAGAACATCAGAATATCTTCTGTTTTGACTTCTTTTAACAGGACAGCTTCAGCCCATCTGGAGAAATAGTCAGTTGCGGCTAATATGAACCGGTGGCCTTTGGATGACGGAGGATCAATTGGGCCAACTATGTCGGTGCCCCAGACTTCGAAGGGCCACGACACCACTGTAGGATGCAACGGATTGGGATGCTTGTGAATGAAATCGCCATGAATTTGGCAGATATAACATTTCTTTGCATGCTCTCCTCAATCCTATATCATGGTGGGCCAGTAATACCCAAGTCGTTTGATCTGAAGCCGCATTTTGGGGCCGGACTGGTGAGCCCCGCTGACGCCTGAGTGAACTTCTTTCTTAACTTTTTGGGCTTCGGCCGATGACAGGCACCTGAGCCAGAGTTGGTCATATGACCTGCGGTATATAGTGTCATTCATAAACACGTATCAGAGAGCTGTCTTCTTCAGCTGAATCTTTGCAGATTTTCCTTCGGGCAGCTTGTCGCATCGGAGGTACTCTATGAAGGGTCCTCTCCAATCGGGCCCGTCTTGGATGATCGAAGCTTCTTCGGCCGGACTGCTCTTCTGTTTCGCGCATTCCTCATCTCGTAGAGACTAGGGGTAGAATTTTCCGGCTCCTGACTGTGATCAGAATTTCTTCCATGTCAGGATCAGCCAGCTCCTTGGCTAGGCGAGCGAGTATGTCGGCTCTTCTGTTCAACGCTCTGGGGACTCTCATTAGTTCAATGTGAGTGAACCGTTTTATGAGTTCCACCACCCGGCTTCTGTACCGAGCTAACTCGGGTTTGTATATCTTATAGTCGCCGCTTACAGCATGACAGCCCATCTTGCCATTCTGCCGGCTAGGCTTGCTTTGGTCTTCAAGTGTTTGAGCGGGTCGACCTTGGAGATCAGCATAACCCGATGATCGAGCAAATAATGCCGTCTTCACAGCAAATATCAGGGCCAGACATTGCTTTTCGATTGGGGAATAATTGTGTTCCGCCCCAACTAGAGTTCGACTGAGGTACTAGAGTGCATTTTCTTTTCCCTCCTCGTTGTTCTGGGCAAGGAGTGCACCGAGTGACTCATCTAGCGCGGCAGTGTAAAGAATCAGCGGTTTATTTAGAATGGGAGTGGCCAGCACTGGAGGGTGCAACAAGTATTGTTTGATGCTTTCAAACGCTGCTTGACATTCAGCATCCCAGATAAAAGGAGCTCCTTTCTTCATGAGCTTTGAGAAGGGCCTACATCTCCCCGATAGATTTGACATAAACCTTCGTATATAAGCAAGCTTACCTTGAAAAGATCTTAGCTGTGTCAAATTCTTCGGAGGGGGCATCTCCATGATGGCCTTTATCTTGGATGGGTCAACTTCAATCCCTCGATGTCGGACTATGAAGCCCAGGAATTTTCCCGATGACACGCCAAAAGCGCACTTCAGAGGATTCATTTTCAGATCGTACTCCTTCAGTCTGGTGAGAACGGTCCTAAGATCTTGGATGTGATCGGCCTTGGCTTTAGTCTTGATGACCAGATCATCAACATAACATTCGACGACCTTATGAATTAGGTCATCAAAGATATTAGTCATCGCCCTTTGATATGTAGCACCTGCGTTCTTCAGTCCGAACGGCATCACTTTGTAGCAGTATATTCCGATCGGGGTTCGAAATGCTGTGTGCTTCTCATCCTCAAGTGACATCTTGATCTGATTATACCCAGACGAGCCATCCATAAAGGTGAACAGTTCGTAATTTGAAATGTCATCGGCCATCATTTCCATAACCGGTAGCGGGAAGTCGTCTTTAGGACATGCCTTGTTGAGGTCCCTGAAATCGACACAAACTCGGATCTGCCTATTTTTCTTCTTCACTGGGACTATGCATGCGATCCAGTCCGCATATTTTTCCTCCCTGATGAAGCCGGCATCGATGAGTTTCTTGGTTTCCTCGATGACCTTTTCTTCCAACTGCTTTCTCTTTCTTCGAGGAGCTTGTTTGACCGGCTTAGCATCAGGAGATATAGCCAGCTTATGCACGGCTACTTCAGGGGAAAGGCCAAGCATTTCTTTGTACGTCCACGCGAAGCAGTCGACGAACTCGTGCAGCAGGGCGATTATCTGCGCTTTCATTTCCTCTGATAAGAGCGAGCTGATGTAGGTCGGCCTTGGATTTTCGGGCGTTCCTAAGTCAATCTCGGTTAGCTCGTCAAAGGTTGCTTGTCCGCCATCTTCGAGCTCTTGAGGAGATTCTTCTGGTTCGGCTATCTCGTCATCATCATTTGATCTTTCGCTGGCTTCACCAACATGGATCATGTAGCATGCTTTGGAATCAGGTTGAATGAAGCCTATGCCCCGTCTATCTGGAATTCGTCCATCGATGAGTGCTCGGACCTGGGGCGGATGCCATAGCCCTTCATAAAACTTTGCTTCGGACTTCGTTTGATATAGCCGGCATCCGCACCTTTTGAAATATTCCCGCATCTCGGGTGCATAGTATCTGGGATTGAGGATGGCTCTTATGCCCCTCTCATAGGGAAGGCATGCGACAGACAAATCGTCCGGGTGCACAACAGGATTTGACCCATAAAATAGGATGCCCTTCTGTCCACTTTTCCTTCCGGGAACGTAGAAAGTTTTCAGCTGGTCCACAGTAGAGACTGACAATGCATCGAGCTCTTTGCACATCTGCTCCGGCACCCTTGTGACAGCTAGGGACCCTTCTGTAATTTCGAAGGTCTCTCGTAGTTTCGCTTGTTGCATGGGGGTCCAATCTGCGCAGCTATTGCAAGGCAGGTCCTCTTCTTCCGACTCTTCAGTGTCGCTGCCAAGATGAGGGCGAGTTTTGCTTCTAGATGGGCCTTCAGCGTCAGATTCGTCCGTATCGCTACCGAAACGAGGGCGCGTTTTACGGAAGGACGGACTTCCAGCGTCGGACTCATCAGTGTCGCTACCGAAACGCGGGCGCACTTGGGCGTTTTTGATTTTAAGTCTTGGGGCCGCTCTATCCTCAGTCAGTTGTGTCTTAGCATTTTGGTGGTTCATAAAGTACCGAGAATCTTCATATCGGACTTCATGCACACCGAACGGCTGGATGTCTCCGTCAATGCGTCTTTCTTCGCCATTTTTAGTATACTTCATGCATTGATGGAGAGTTGACGGGACGATGCCGTAATCGTGGAGCCACGGCCATCCCAAGAGAATCTTAGAAGACGTGTCAGCGTCGATCATGTATATCTTAGCTTCGGTCTGCAGATCCCCAAATTTGATTGGCAGAGCTATGGGCCCCAGAACTTGCTGGCAATTTTGGTTGAAGCCTTGAATGACAATCCTTTCCCTTGACAGGTGTCGGATGTCCATTGAAAAACTCTTCAGAGCTCGCAAGTTCATGATGTTCACCGAGGACCCCGGATCAATCAATATGCGATTAATCCAATCTTCGTCGCTGTACCCGGTCACGTAAAGCGGCCGATTATGCTCAGCCATTCCCAGTAGTAAGTCTTCATCCTTAAACGTGACTGCGGCGGCATGCAGAGTGTACTGAGCTTCTTTCATATTAATTTCCGCAAAGCGAGCCTGATACCGCTCAGGGTTTTGCAGAGCATGTATGAGAACATCTCTAAGCTCTTGAGATAGAACCAAGGCATCGTAGATGCTAAGGAGAGACGGAAGCTTTCGGAGGTGAGCCATGACATTATAGTCTACTGGGGAAGGACTCGAATCTTCATGAATAAGTTCTCTGCCATCTTCTTCATTAGCGACTTGTTTTTCCTTCCCTTTTGGGGTGTTGCCCTGATTTGGCGGTAGAGCCATGCCGCTTCTAAGCTGGATTTGGTTGGCCTTTATGGCGAGCTCCTCGTCCTCTTCGGGAAAACAGAGCTCCTTCTCAAAGTCGCTGCCAATATGGATGGCGTAGCAGGTCACTACTGGGATCTCTTCATTGGAGTCTTCTTCTAACTCCTCCAGAATTTCAGCCGCTCGTACAGGGAGGAACTCCTTCAATTGAATTAAAGTTCTTTCCTTCTGTTCATATTCTTCGAGGGAATCGATATATTTTTGAATGGTCGATCTCCCTGCAGACTCCTTTTTGCGCCGAGCTTCACTTTTCTTCTTCTTGAGCTTTTTGGATTTTGAGCCTGATGGAGCCGCATTGGCAGCTGGAAATGTAGGTTTCTTCTGCCCTTCCCATTCCGTTCTGGGCTCTTTCCGAAGTAGCTTTATCATCTTCTTCGTCTTATTAGATATATGCGTACTCCACGGAGGCTGCGGTGAGTCCGTTTCATTTCTCAGGGTAGCGGGTTCGGCTGTCTGCTCCCAGAAAGCTTCAGCTTCTGTCTGTATAAAGTTGGTGGCTGCAACTTGATTGTTCACCAACACACTTTTGGACAGATCGATCTCTCCAACCTTGTACTGCTTCTCGACCCAGTTTTTGAAGATATAACAATCCTCGATCGCATGGCTCACTACTCGGTGGTACGGGCAATACAGGGGATTATCGGTCATTTTTGCTTCTTGAGGTCTTTTCGACTCCGGCAATTGTAGACCGTTGTTCAAGGAATCTTTAAATATCTTTCGGACCTTGTCCCTCCTGAAAGAGTAAACCTTGTTCTTTTCCTCCTCTAGGGAAGGCCCTTCTCCTCCCAGCACTGGCTTTCGAGACCGGCTGGTTTTGGATTCGCCCGCCCTTCGCTTTTCTTCATTGTCGGACGCATTGAAGACATTGGTACTGCTGGAACTCCCGCTTCTATGGTTGTCGTCCCGCTTGCTTTTCCAAGTCTTGTCTCTCTGAGAGTCCGGGGTAGACTCTTGCTTCAAGCGTTCCAGCATTTGGACTTTCTTGGTTAGCTCTTGAAACGTCTTGAGGCCTGCTGTACACAAGAATGGGACCATCCAATTGCTAAGGTTCCCAATGAGAAGGCCGAAGGACTGGTCCTGCTCCAGCGGCGGTTCGCACTTGACGGTGAGATTACGCCATTGGGCGATAAAGTCGGTGTTGCTTTCATTCTTCCCCGGCTTGGTCCTCACAAGGTCAGCAATGGAGATTTTATCACTGACACTCATGAACCTTTGCCGAAACAGAGACTCCATTTGGGAAAAGGTAATAACGGACCCGTCTAATATACTCGCTTACTAGTCGAAGGCGACACCGGTCAGGCTGTTGACAAACTGACGAAGAAGGAGCGCATCATTGCCCCCTGTATTTCCGCACGATGCTTTAAAGTGGGCGACATGCTGATTGGCATTTCCCATTCTGTCAAATCTTCCGAACTTAGGAATGACGTTGCCGCTCGGGAACTCGATCAGATCGTACTGTGTGGGATACGGCTGCCCACTACTGCCAATTTCTTTCTGAGCTTCAGCTTCGGCCACCAATGTTTTAACATTGCTGGTGACCAAATCCATTATCCGATCTTGTGTTAGCGGGATGGTGTTATCTGGGGGCAAGGCGTCCCCAGAAGCAGAATGCGGCCGGCTTTCGAGCGGCTTGACTAATCTTTGACCCAAAGGGACAGGCATCGGCCGCTTCAGATTGTCATCATCCGGCTCATGAGTAGCGACTTGTGCTTGATTGGGAGGCGCTTGAGCAATTTGAGCCGTAAGCTGCATCACAACGTTCATTAGGTCGTCAATATTCGAATAGAGCTTGGCCATCTCTTTATCTTTACTCTTGAGCTGTTTTCGAAGCTCTTGAAGCAGCTCTTGCTCTGCGGTCCTGGGGCGGAAAGTCGGCTCTTCCTCGCTGTCTGAGCTTGACTGTGCCTGGACCGAAGGGTCCTTCTGCCTATCGTCCTCATCGAGAAGGTTTTCCTCATCCGGCGGAGGCGGATGTTCTTGAAAAGTGGCAACCACATTCAAGCCAGATTGGGCTTGGGATGTGGTGGCCCCATCCTTGCTTTTGCTGCGAAGGTTGTCCCTGGGGCGCCCGCCGGCCATATAGACCGTATGGATAACATATCCAGTCGTCTTTTTATTATCGGCGGCTGATTTCACGGATCGCTGTCTTGAACCCCCTGTTTCGGTAATGGGCAGTCGATCGAAGGCGGCTGGCCTGGCCGGATTCTTGAATGGTGCCGACGCTTCTTTTCTGTATTTGCCCCTCTTCTTTCGCGCGGCATAGAGCGCCTGATAGACTCTTGAAAAGACAGTGTCATATTTTTTCTGTTGGGGCCGGGACACGTCTCTTTGTAGCGACGTTCGGACCGCTGTCTTCTTGCTTCTGGCGGTCATGGTATTTTTCTGAACCCACTTCAGAGGTTCGAAGGAATTGCTGATTTTTACGGCCGATTCAGCCGTCGTCGCAGGACGACTCTGCTATTAGAATCTCACAAGATTCCACCTGGCCGGAGTCCTGGCCCTCTTGTTGGCTCGATACCTGAGCCGCTTCTGTCTCAGCTTTTCTGTTTTGAGCACTTGGCTGGTCACGGCTCCTCAGGAAGCCGCCGTAGACCGGGCGATGGAGGGCTTTGGAGATACCCCTGATTGTGCATTTGTTGGAGTCATCGCCTGAGCTCGTCTGCAACGTTTGATGTTTCCCTTTGTACCGGAAGTCTTACCCCCAGCTGGAGCACCAGAGAGTCATTCAGACACCGTCTTAAGCTTCGGTTGTGGTGCCTTGGCGATCACGACATTCGGCCTCTTGCCCCTTGAGACCGGCTTGGCCGCCTGCTTTATCGGGATTTCTGCCAGATGAGAGCTTCCGGCAGGGTAGATGATGACGGAGCCAAACTGATGGGGCAGTTCCTCCCACTATCGACTGAGGCTTATGGGGAGAACCACACGAGCATTGACCTTGACCACGTACAGGATCGGGGTCGCGTCGGAAGCTAAATTCATCTTGGGAGACATTGTCGTTGAAAGTTGATTGCTACATGGAAAAAAACATCATTTCAGTACAGGCAATCGATATGTATATTGATTGAGTTCGCATGAACGTTTAACCTGAAATATGGGAGGAGAGAAACGTCCCACCGGGCGTGCCAGAATCTGTAGGGTGTTTTCGTCACCCCATTGAGATGGGAATACGCACGCGCTTGTCAGGCGCATTACAGATTCCTCCTGCCTCGGTTAGGCTGGGGTTTATTGATTGTGGGGATCCGAATCTCCGGCAGCCGCGGACTAAGCTACCGTTAATTACCCCTCGCATTTGGAACGAGAGAACCTCTGATTGACGGGTTAAACTGGTCATGCAAACTCAATGTGCAGTTTTGTATTTTGAAGGGGTTTGGGATATATCGGGAGGCCCACAGAGTTTTTATCGGTGGCCCCACAGTTTCATGGAGTATGTGTGTGTGTGTGTGTTTATATGTATATATACGTATATATACAAAAAAAGGGAAAAGGCATCCAAAGGATGCGTGGGAGAAAGCGCTAGAGCGCTAGCGCTTTGGGCGCTAGCGCCTTGAGCGCAAGAGCGCTAGCGCCCTACGTGCCAGGCACGTGGACGCTCGGGCGCTAGCGCTCTGAGCGCTAGCATCCCACGTGTCCGCACGTGGGCGCTCGGGCGCTAGCGCTTTTGGCGCTAGCGCTCTGAGCGTTAGCGCCCCACGTGTCTTCACGTGGGCGTTCGGGCGCTAGCGCCTTGAGCGCAAGGGCGCTAGCACTTTGAGCGCTAGCGCCCCACGTGTCAGCACGTGGGCGCTCGAGCGCTAGCGCCCCACGTGTCAGCACGTGGGCGTTCAGGCGGCAAAAGGGACTTGGTCCCTGCAATGGGAGTTGTACTCCCAGAAAGGAGCACTTATTATTTTGTGTGTGTGTGTGTGTGTGTGTGTGTGTGTGAGGAACTCCTAGGATGTTTTGAAGCTGATGAAGGGCTTCCCCCTTGAGCCCTAGTTCTTCCCCAAAGTGGGGTTTCTGAAGATGGGTCTCCTTCTTCTTCCTTTGTTGGACGGACCTTGAAGATCAAGAAGTATGAGATTTCAAAAATCTCTCCTTTCTGAGATCTGATGGAAGATCTGAGTTTCCCTTTGTGGGTTTTGTGGTGAAAAACTATTTTGTTTTTTAAAAGGAAGAGTAAAACTCTTGATTTAATTCAAAAGAAAGAAGAAGGTTTTAGAACCTTGAAGAAGGAGAAAGATCTCAGATTGGGATTCCTTTTTTGGAGAGAGAAAAAGTTGTTGAGATATTTCATTATTTTTGCCTTTATAGGCTATACACTTTACATATAGCCCCTTGGGCTTCTCAAAATGGCATTTTGCCTATCCCATGGCTCATGTGCCATTTCTTTTTGCACATAGGCCATGGGCTTTACAAAAATTTGGCTTTATGCCCATTTTTCTTACATTTATTCATAAAATAAAATACAAGAAATACAGCAAAATTTTGGCATGGGGGGAGGCCGGCCGCTTCATGTTCGGGCTCGCTCTGGGCATTGGTTCACTTGACCTGGGCTTAGGCCCACCTGGCTTGGGGTTGACTTTGATTTTGACTTGGTCAACTGGGGTGTAAATTTTTACCCCAACATGATCCATCCCTACCGCGACATCTTCCACTTGACGTCAACGCCTGACTTTTTCGAATATGGCCATTTTGCGTTCTCGATCAACTTTTCTCTTCTGACGGGCTTCGTTTAGCAGCACGTCAATCAGCTCATTGGACGGTTCCAAGGATTTTGGTGTCGATTATGCCCCAGCTTCTCTGCATCAGGAGCTTCCTTATCATCTATTGACGAGTGAGAGATCATGCGACAACTTACCACGTAATCTTTGGGGTTTTTCTGACGCGTCATTTCCTTCGTCATTGTCATTGCCTCTGTTCCCAAAGATATGGTTGAGAAACTCATGTAGTGTGACTGGGGTCCGTGCCTTCTGGTTGTATTCCTCCAGCGCGTCAATATGCTTTTGCAAGTCCGTGCACTTGTCATCAGGCTTCACGGGCTTCTTCTTATTCTTTGAAGACTTTAATGGCTGGGCCTGAGCGTTTTGGCCATCGCTACCCACTCCCGATGTTGGGCGTGGTTTCAGCATCCCATCGATGATCTCCGGTTCTTGCGGGCTTTTCCACCTGATCACTGACATGTTTGAAGATCTTTCAGCATTCTTTTAGTTTTTACCGAAAGAACAACTTCCCATGGAGCTTCCTCTATGAATGAGTACGATGCCCCCGGCATGTCCATCTTTTTCGGAGCATGTGGTTGTGGCGGGTTCACCTTCCAGTTTTCAGACAACGCGAATTTAGCTTACTGGTATTGGTCTTCAACCCAGTTTTTGAAGACGTAGCAATCTTCGAGTAGGTAACCCATTACTCTATAGTAGGGACAATAGTTAGGATGGTTAACGTCACCAGGTTGTGACGGATGTCTTGGATCTGGCAGAGTGATGAGCCCGTTGCGCACTACCAGTTCGAACAGTCTCCTTGTTTTATCTTGGGGAAATGAGTAAGGACATCTTAACTTCTCATCGAGAGATCGCCGCTTGTTGCCTTGGCGAGCAGCTGGTTTCGGCTCACTCGGCTGTTGTTGAGCGTTGGCGACAAAGGCCGCTTTCCCTTTCTCCTTTTCGTTTCGATGCTCTATCTTCGAAGAAGATGGTCTATGACCCATCTGATCCATTTGGGCCAGCTTGTCAATCAAGGCCTGAAAGATGGTCGGCTTGAAGAACATCATGAATTGAGATATGCTCACATGCGGATCGAGGGTTCCCACAAACGTGCCCACTGCAGGGGCCTCTTCTATGCGTTGTTCGCACTTCGACTATAGGTCCCGCCACCGAATTGCATACTGAACCCATGTCTCTCCCGGCTTCATCCTGGCGTTAATTAGCGTGGTGATCGGGGTGCGCTTGCGAATCTTTGTGTAAACAGTAGCTCCATTTCTGCAAATGTCTTGACGGAGTCATTCGGGAGCTCGGAATACCACTCGAATGTTGTCTCCGATAAGCTGCCAACGAATTGGTGAAGCAATAGCTTATCGTCACCTTCGGTGTTGCCGCACAGAGCCCTGAATTGAGCAACGTGCTGGTGTGGATTCGCCGTCCCCTTATATACATGGAATTTAGGGATCGTATACCCCGGCGGGTACTTTATTTGATCGTACCAACCCGGATAGGGTCGTCCAGTTTTAACAATTTGGTCGGCCGCTTTGCTCGCCTGATGAGCTCGTATCTGTTGAGCGATATAGTCATCCAGTGCGGCTTTGGAGATGGTCTCCTCTTTGGCTGCTGATAGAGCTGGAAGAGGGTTCGATGTCTCCCTTCTATCGTCTTCAAGGATAATCGGGGGGTCTTCAGCTGGAGAATCCGGCTGTATCATCATCCCGACCATATCTTGTAATAAAAGCGCCATTTGTTTTATATTGGCCGCTTGTTCCGCGGCCTCTTTTTCTTTCTTCTTGAGCATTCTTCGGAGGAATTCAGCATCGGTTTTCTGCTCCAGACGCTGCTCCGACGATGTCTCCGGGCTTTCTTTCGGCCCAGTGAGTGCGGCCATCTTTGTCAGCATCTCCTGGAGATTTTGTTGTTGTTGCTCCTGAGCTTTAGTCACTGATCGCGTAAGTGGTCGATGACCCGTGGAGATACGGCTATCCTCCTTCCCGGAAGCCATGTAGATGGTGTACACTACCATGCTCCCAGACTTGGGGCGTTTGGATTCAGTGCCCTTGAGATTTGTCCCAGACACGGGGATCTTCTCCGGCCTTCTCCTTTTATGGGCGGTCGAAGTTGATGGGGCTGTCGCAGCCGATGCTTTCCGTGATACGACGGCGGTGAAATTCTCCTCCTACCGGATTTTCATTTTCTTCGATCGGCGGGAGTAGTCTTGGACTCTTCGCCAGACCCTGTAGATTTTGGAGGACAGCCGCTGAGGAGGTTGCTCCGGCTTCGCCTTAATAACATTTTCAGCGGGTAGAGGAGATTTTTTCAACACGGCGGTTGGAGAGTTCTTGCGCACCCTCCTGAGCGGCTTGAAGCTGTTCCC
Source organism: Agapanthus africanus (assembly GCA_030015575.1). Taxonomy (NCBI): domain Eukaryota; kingdom Viridiplantae; phylum Streptophyta; class Magnoliopsida; order Asparagales; family Amaryllidaceae; genus Agapanthus; species Agapanthus africanus. The sequence continues at coordinate 19,104,931 of JASDDO010000014.1, forward strand.
AGTTGGAACAGCAGCGTCAATTTCCACCATCGGAGCTGGTGGAGTCAATCCAGAGGGAGAACTGCCCCTAGCTTTTCTTACTCGGCACCAGTGGCGATGTCGAGCATGTCTTACAAATGGTACTGGCTCAGTTACGGGGGTGACTTCATCATGCCCCCTGTTCTGGTGAAGGGTTGCTGTTGATGCCAGCCCATCGAAGACTGACGTCCGCTGAGATGGATAGTCAATCTTGCGAAGGCCGACTTTTGGGCAGGGGAAGCACTTGTAACGACCTCACCCGAAGCAGGAATTAGGATGGCCAGACTTGCGAAGACCGATCCCTTAGCAGGAGAAGCCCCTTTGACGACTTCGTCCATCGGAGTTGGAATGCTATCCGCTTCGCGATAACCCATTCAGGTATTGCAGGCTTCTTCATGGGCCCACTTACGCTCAGGCTCAGCCTGTCGAAGACTGATGCGGTATACTTGGACTTGGATGACCCGTTGAGAGGAGTCGTGGTAGTGGTAAGTCGATCAAAGACCGACTTCTTCGGAGCTTCCTGTGATGGCATTAGGACGCTGAAGCTTGCCTGTGGGATCATGTTCCCAAAGAACAGTCCAGTGATGGCCTGAGTCACCTGTTCCACTGACATGGCGAAGATGGAGGCCCCTTGGGGCCCATAGGTCATGATTGATACGAAAATTTGTGTTTGTAGTAGTTAACCGCAATCAATAACGGTGTCGCGCGTAGCTAGACCGAGATGAGTACGGGTCGTCTTCAGGGAAACATTGAATCTTTTACTTACTTTAGATGTGTTGAAAAAGAGAGGAGGAAATAAGAATTTTGTGAAAAGTTTCTAGATCTACGTTAAGCAAGAATGCAAAAATATAGATCTAGATTATTTTAGGAATATAGTTAATATAATAGAAGGGCTTGTAGGGTTCGTTAGGATTTAGTAGTCATGGACGATTAATTAAAAGTTACCCTTTTTATCCTTTAATAGATTTATAACTAGAACGACGGTGATGCGTGTAGATTAGGGTTTCTAGAGGGAAAAGGAATTCCACTCTTAACCCCTATCTCGACACGGAACTCCGTTCATATCTAGGCTTTACCAAAACAATCATTAATCTAATCTCTAATCGCGGTCAGAACTAACAAAGAATTGTTAGCACGCCCGATTAGGATGTTAATGATTCTTTTGATAAAGTTCATAAACTTTATAGGACTTAAAAAGGGTTTAGGGATGTTCATCGTCTATTAGCCTACCCTAATCCTACGAACCCTAACAAGCGGAGAATTACTCGCGCATGTTGGGAGAAGAAGATGAAAAGACAGAGAGGGAAAGCATAATGTAAAATGCAAAAGAATTAAATAAAACAATTACCTTTATTAATCAACTTGAACAATCTACACTTTGATTCCTTAGAAAATGATTACAAAGACTAGTTTGTTCCTCGATCTCTTCCAAGGAGGCAGACGAACAGTTGATGATTAGCCTGGATGCGTGAGCCGTCTTGGACTTCGTGATCGCGTCGGCTTGATGAATTTTCCAAGAAGCTCTCGGTGCCTTTTTATAGTGCTAAAGCCAAAATACAAGCTTCCAAATTAGGTAAATAGATGTAAAGATTCACCCAAAAATTTCGCATCAACTAACTCCACAATCCTGCCGTGGATCCGCGGCCCAAGTGGGGGTATGGCCGCGGATCCGCGACCATTAGATCTCATCCCTCCATCAAAATTTAGGTGCTCTGTCTTTATGACATGTGGTCTTCTCTGGAACCTTTGTATCTTGAAATCTTCTCGTGATTGCTGCCAGACTTGGTCTCCAAGCTTTGCTTTCTTAATTAGGCAAGTCTTCTTCAACAAATTGATCTCCTTGATTCTAGTCTTTGAAAAATTCTGCACACTTGGAAATCTTTTGCACAACAACTCAAATAATATTTAGTAGACTTAGTTCTACTAGGATTAGGTCAATGAATTTATTTGCATACATTTTTCTACCAAATGCTAATAAAAATATATTAACAGATGGAAAATAGTGTTTTTACACATAAACCCTCATATGTATGATATATTATAATAAAGTCATTTTTTTAATATGAAAATGGTAGGAAAAATGTAATACAAATGTGCAGTTTTATCAACTGAACAAATACCCCCAAACTTATCTTTGATCGTCCCGAGCAAACCAGTTTATTCAAGAGGAAAAAAGAAAGGAGAAAACTAAGCACACTTTCGTAGGCAGACACGATTGCACTGAGCACGTGCAACAAGCCGTTAAACCTCTAGGTGTCCCTAGTAGGAGGATTGTTGTCTCCTGAGGGTTTTCAGCGGATTGCACCCACAAAATCCCATAACAAAAGAGAGATAGTGAAATTTACATATAAAGATAAGAACCATAAAAGAAAGACTTTGAAAATAAGAGTTTCCAACTACACTAGCTTTTCAGTTGTCATGAGCCCTATCTTAATAGTCATGAAAAAATGTTAGAAATCATATCGTCCCTCAATAAAACATCGTATTTATTCTTCATTCCTACCTTTCATCCAAACATTGATCATATACCCCTACGTGTGTGTAAAGAACATCCCTACACTCGGAGAATTCAATTCAAGCTATCATACTCTTGTCCATCTACCTTAGTACTTTTTAATTTGATGAATATTTAGGGTTGCTCACACATTTTCATGCGACCGTTAATACTTCCTGAGGTACTAACCGACCGATTACTCATGTGCTTGCTGATTCGGTGATAATATTTTCCTCGTCTTGCACCACCTAAGGCTTAGCAGTGACTCCCGGACCAGTTGGCCTTAGGGCATTAGGTGAAGAGGCACCCTCGCTATATTTTTTTTATTGCTGCCTTGGCGATAAAAAAACCAGTGTTCATTTTTTTTTCTTTTCACCATTTTTATATTTTCTCCATTTTCTTTTATTTCAATTATACTTTGGCTTTTAGACAAGAGCATTTCAAGGTATCCTCTACTATCCCGAGTTTCAAGACGTGTGTAAGTGCATATAGTAGGGTATCAACATTCAAATGTTTGGCTTCCAGAATAGAAACTATTTTTCAGACTTATTTTTATCCTCAGATTAGTGACTTCCTTCATCTTACTAACCCTTGGGACAACGGCTCATAACTACTTATTACCAGTTCGTTTAAGAAAACTTCTAATTTTCTTGGTTTTCTTAAACTATTCCTATCTTTTTGATGTAATTTTTCACTTTCTAGTCGTTTGTTATAAAAAAAAAATTTTAATGTCCAGTGTCAAAGATAATTTAGTGAATACAAACCTCCCCCACAAACCTGTTTTCAGCAGTGTCCTCACTGATGTAGCCTTTTGAGAACATGGACCTGTATACTAAGGGAGAGATACAAGGGGTAAAATAATAGTTAAATGAAAAATTCCCCCAAACTTATTCTTTGATACGCACAGATATTCAATCAAATCATTTTTTACTCACCTCCATTCTTAAAATGTGAAAAAGTTATCAAAACATGGAGGTGAGGCGGAGGAATTTTAGTTTTGATAAAGCGGCTCCTGTAAAAACAGGTGCTCCTCCGCGGGGTCAGCAGAAAAATACGGTTTTAATCTATGCCCATTCACATTAAAAACCGAACCGTTTTTCAAATTTTCGACTTCAACTGCCCCATGCGGGTGTACATACCGCACCACAAAAGGTCCTTTCCAACGAGATTTAAGCTTACCCGGATGAAGATGGAGACGGGAATCGTAAAGAAGGACTTGTTGCCCTGATGTGAAGGTTTTTCTAGAAAGATTTTTATCGTGGAACACTTTAGTCCTGTTCTTTACTATCACCGCATTATCGTAAGATTCATCGCGGAGTTCGCTTAGCTCATTTAACTGCAGCTTCCGATAGTTGCCTGCATGATCAAGATCAAAATTAAGCTCTTTAATAGCCCACATTGCTTTATGTTCGATCTCGACAGGAAGGTGGCATGCCTTCCCAAACACAAGGCGGTATGGAGACATACCAAGATCGGTCTTATAAGCGGTGCGAAATGCCCAAAGAGCATCCGTCAATTTGGTTGACCAATCTTTACGGTTCTTAGAAACCGTTTTCTCCAATATCTGTTTGATCTGCCTATTTGAGATCTCAGCCTGCCCGCTTGTTTGGGGATGATAGGGCGTAGAGAGCTTGTGAGTGATTGCATATTTCCGCATCAAGGCCTCGAAAGAACTATTGCAGAAATGTGTCCCGTTGTCGCTAATGATAGCGCGAGTGTGTCCGAATCGCGAAAAGATATTTTCTTTAAGGAACTTAATGACAACTTTGTTGTCATTAGTGTGACACGGTATAGCTTCCACCCATTTCGAGACATAATCAACCGCTAACAAGATATATAGATTCCCAAAGGAGTTGGGAAAAGGGCCCATAAAATCAATACCCCAAATATCAAATATTTCCACAACCAATATAGGTTGGAGCGGCATCTCGTTCCTTCGTGAAATCCGACCCAAATGCTGACATCGCGGACAAGTTTTGCAATGTTCAAATGCATCTTTAAATAATGTTGGCTAATAAAAGCCACATTGCAAAACTTTCTCTGCCGTTTTTCGAGGTCCAAAGTGACCGCCGCATGCCTGATCATGACAAAATGATAACACGCTCTTGAATTCATCGTTAGGGACACACCTGCGAATGATTTGATCGGAACAATACTTGAATAGATAAGGTTCGTCCCAGTAAAAATATTTTACTTGGGATAGAAATCGAAGTTTGTCTTGTTTCGACCAATCACTAGGAATAAGTTCCGTAGCAAGATAGTTCACGATATCCACGAACCAAGGTTCGTAGGTTAAATTCAAGAGCTGTTCGTCAGGAAATGAGTTATTTATCGGCACGGTCACAGTTGGCGAAGAAGTGATGCGTGAAAGATGGTCGGCTACAACGTTTTCACATCCACTCTTGTCTTTGATAACAAGATCAAATTCTAGTAACAATAGGATGCAACGTATTAGCCTGGCCTTTGCATCCTTCTTCGTTAAAAGATATCGTAGGGTGGAGTGATCTGTGTAAACCACAATAGGCGAGCCAATCAAGTAGGGCCTGAATTTATCTAATGCAAATACAACTGCCAAGAGTTCTTTCTCGGTAGTTGTGTAATTTATTTGTGCATCATTCAAGGTCCTACTTGCATAGTAAATTACATGTGGCATCTTATCAATATGATGTCCCAAGACAGCACCAATAGCAAAATCTGATGCGTCACACATAAGCTCGAACGGGTGGTTCCAATCCGGAGATGATAGAACGGGGGCTATAGTGAGTGATTCTTTAAGCGAATCAAAAGCAGCCTCACAATCCGAATCGAAGTGAAATGTAGTGTCCTTGGCCAATAGAAGGGTTAAGGGTCTAGCAATTTTGCTAAAGTCCTTAATAAATCTCCTATAAAATCATGCATGGCCAAGGAATGATCGTATATCTTTGACGCAGTTGGGACGAGGAAGGTTATGAATGACATCTATTTTAGCTCTGTCAACCTCAATGCCTTTTCATGAAATTATATGTCCAAGTACAATACCTTCTTGGACCATAAAATGGCATTTTTCCCAATTCAAAGTTAAGTTCTTATCCTTACAACGGGTAAGAACAGCGTCAAGATTACGAAGGCGGTCCTCAAAGGAGTCCCCAAAAATGGAGAAATCGTCCATAAAAATTTCTAGAAAATTTTCCACCATATCTGAAAATATCCTCATCATGCACCGCTGAAATGTAGCGGGAGCGTTGCATAACCCAGAAGGCATGCGTCTATAAGCAAAAGTTCCGAAAGGACAAGTAAAAGTGGTTTTATCTTGATCCGTTTCGGCGATGGGGACCTGGTTGTAGCCAGAGTATCCGTCCAAGAAACAGTAGTAATAGTGTCCCGCTAATCGTTCCAACATCTGGTCAATGAAAGGTAGAGGGAAGTGATCTTTCCTCGTCGCGGCATTGAGTTTCCTGTAATCAATACATACGCGCCACCCAGTTTGGGTGCGTGTTTGGATTAACTCATTAGCCTCATTAGTGATGACCGTGATGCCAGACTTTTTAGGGACCACATGAATTGGACTTACCCATTGGCTATCAGATATGGGGTAAATTATTCCACTATCAAGGCACTTGACGATTTCTTTCTTTACCGCCTCCTTCATAACGGGATTTAACCGTCTTTGTTGGTCTCAGGTAGGTTTGGCTTCATCCATCAGATGTATGTGATGTTCAACAATTAAGGGACTAATCCCTTTGATGTCGGCCATTGTCCAACCAAATGCTTGCCGATTCGATCTCAACACTGCCAAAAGTGCATTCTCTTGCTCTATGGCTAGAGAAGCGGATATAATCACTGGCAAAGTCTCATTCTCTCCTAAATATGCATATTTAAGATGAGAAGGTAGCGGTTTGAGATCAAGAATTGGCGGAGAGACAATAGAAGGTGGGGTAACGGAATGATATTCAGACTTCTTAAGAGGTTCAAAACTTGCATAAGATATTGACTCGGAAAGTGCTGCTGACTTTTGCAACGAGTCAACGGGTTCAATCTCAAGGTCGGACTCATTGAACATATCCTCACTGTGAAGTGGTGTATGATCAAACGATGTCTCATTAGTGTTGTCGAGAACATCAAAGCAAAGCTCCTCATCCATGCAGCTTTCGGAAGCTATCTTGTGGATGGAACAAACATCCAGCAAATGAGCAGAAGGTTCTGATGGCTGACTTCCTAGCTTATAAATATTAAGCTCAATTGTCATTTTCCCGAAGGATAAGTTCATAGAACCGTTATGACAATTAATCACAGCGTTAGAAGTTGCTAGGAAGGGTCGACCAAGTATCACCGGGATTTGGTTGCGTGGGTTTGCCACAGGTTGTGTATCTAAAACAATAAAGTCCACGGGAAATATGAATTCCCCGACTTTAATTAACACATCCTCTAGTTCACCCTGAGGTTTGGTGATATTTCGGTCTGCCATCTGGAGAGTACAATGGGTGGGTTTTAACTCTCCAATTCCTAACTGCTCGTAAACTGAATAAGGAAGCAAGTTGACGCTAGCGCCTAGATCGAGTAAAGCACGATTAATATTTTTACCCCCTATAGAAATAGAGATTGTAGGACTGCCGGGATCCTTACGTTTCTTTAGTATTTGTTGGGTAAAAGATGTGCTAACATTACTCGTCATGAAAACCTTTTTAGGCACTTGAGTTTTTCTCTTCCTAGTGCACAAGTCTTTAAGGATTCTTGCATAAGATGGGACTTGTTGAATAGCATCTAGGAGAGGAATATTCACACTAACTTGCTTAAACATTTCCACAATCTTCTCCATTTGCGGGTTAGGTCTATTGGCCCTTAATCGGTTTGGAAATGGAGCTCGATCAATAAGTTTTGGGTCCAACGTTTGTGGAGAAGATTGTGGCGACGGATTCGATCCTAAAATTGGATTGGACATCGACTTAGATAGATTTGGCGAAATGTTCAAGCCTTGGGGAAAACGGAGAATAGGCTCGGATGAAGGTGGGGGACTAGACGAATTAGGGGAAGAGGAAGAAGAAGCTGGGGTATCAAATGTGTCACTAACATCAAACTGCTCACCCACTCGGTTATTCAGCTCTCTCCCCGATCTCAACGTAGTAACGGCATTCACATTATGATTTTGTGAATGGCCAGGATTCGGTAGGGGTTGAGATGGGAGTTTCCCTTTCTCCCTCGCACTCATTGCGGCGTTTAACTGTGCGATTTGGTTTTCTAATGATTTAATACTCTCACCATGGGAGGCGGAGTTTTTCGTTATGATATCAATAGAAGACCTCATCTCAGCCGAAATTTGCATGGATTGTTTCATAAACATATCCAAAGTTTGTGCAAGTGAGTTGTCAGTACCGGCCACTTGTGGTGTAGAAATGTTGGCCGGATTTTGGAAATTCTGTAACTGAAAGGGGGGCTGATTCTGTGGTTGTGGTTGCTGTGGAGGAGGTCTTTGATAATTTCTTTGTTGGTTTTGATTCCAAGCAAAGTTAGGATGATTCCTCCATCCTTGATTGTATGTGGAAGAATAAGGGTCGTTTCTAGGTCGCTGCTGAAAAGCAGCATTAGCTTGAAACGAAGCATTCATAGGACATTCTTCCGTTAAGTGTGAAGGATCCGAACAGCAACCACAGACAGTCTTAGGAAACGTAACCTGATTCAGGGAGAATGATGAGAATTTGTTCTCAATAGCGTCGAGTTTCTTCTGTATCGCTGCCATTTCGGCTTTCACTGCGATAGAAGCATCGAGCTGGTGAATACCTCCCTTAGTTGAAGGTGGTCTTAGGCTTTCCCACTGCAACGTGTGTTCAGCAAGGTCTTCCAGATATTTCCATGCTTCACCGTCATCTTTAGACATGAAATTGCATTGACACATTGTTTCAAGCATCTGCTTTGTCGTTGGATTAATGCCCCCATATATAATCCGACATAAATCCCATCTTTGTATTCCATGATAGGGGCATTGGACAAGAAGATCCTTGAAACGTTCAAAGCACTTCCAAAATGGTTCAGTGGGAAGTTGGGTGAACTGGTTGATCTCGCTCCTAATATGTGCAGTCTTATGGTTTGGGTAAAATTTCTTAAGAAATGCTATGACAAATTCATCCCAATTAGTGATAGAGTGTGCGGCAGTATTGTAAAGCCATTTTTCTGCCAAGTCGCACAGTGTGAATGGGAGAAGAAGTAAGCGCATAGCATCTAAAGTCAATTGTGAAGTACCCATCATTGCGCATACGTTTTCGAATTTGGTGATGAAAATGTACGCGTCTTCCGACTCAAGCCTGTGAAATTTGGGCAGCAGATTGATGTAGTGGGGTTTAATTTCGAAATTATCCCCGTTAGGTGGTGGAAGAGATAGATAAGTGGGAAGAGGACCACGGATAGGATAGCATCTCTCTTGGAGAGAAATGCGCGGTGGATTCTGCGCACCTTCGGGCGGTGGCAGCGTGGTGTTATAATTTGATGGAGTGCCGTCCATCTCGGTCGTGGTGTGTGGTGGAAAAGAAGATGAAGAAGTACTGACTTCGGCGTCGATAGCAGGAACGCGGACAAGACGGGCACTAGGATCCCGTGTCCAGCCGAGCATGCACTAAGCGGGTTTAGTGCAAGTGGCAGCGTGTGTGTGATTTAAAATTGGCTTGTTTTGAAAATGTGGGACTCAAGACAAATCACCCTAAAATGCACAAGCAACCCTAGAATTAAGGTCACCTAGGTCAGTCTCTAGACCGCTCCTAGACTTCCAAAGGACAAGCCGCATGATAAATCCTCTACCGCCTCCATACTACCCTTGTAGCCAGGTAAGTGCCAGGTAAGTGGGAAGGAACCACGGTAGTGGGCCTAATTAAAAACCACTAGCCTTTGACACACTTGCCTAAGCACTACAAAAGTAATGCGGATAAACGATAGATTACCCACGACCTTACTTTGTCCTTAATGAGCGCGACAGTCCTTAGAGTCTGGTCTAGATTTTTTTTTAATTAATGAAGGGTTGATCTATATACTCGGTTTGTGATTTGTGGGGCTTAGGAAGGGTGATGAAATCCCCACCTAATCTTGATTTGGTCTTTGCCCCTTAAAGTCCGTATTAAAATATGCAAAACAAAACCAATCACAAAACTTTTGCAAAAAGATTTTTGAGCGGCGCGATTTTGCAAAGAATCCTGCAGAAGATAAATTTTATTGGATTTGAGAGGAGAGAGAAGGAGTTGAGAATCTTACCAGAGAGTTCTGTAGCCCTAATCCCTCTAAACCGCCGCGTTTCCGCCGCAGGAAGCACCTTTGTGCCGCGGTTCCGCCGCAAGGTTGAAGGAACAGTTGATGAAAATTTTTCTCAAGCCCTCTGTGCTCCTCTGGATCTCGATGAATGCCTCTGTCTTCTGTTTTCCTCAATTCTGTGACTCCAGATCTCCTTGCAAAAATTCACGCACAAATCGTTAAATATGCAATTTGCAGTTTTGTGTTAATAATGATATGACTCGTCTAAGAATCCAACACAAATAGTAAAAATAAAAAATTACGCACGTATCCCCGGCAACGGCGCCATTTGATTGATACGAAAATTTGTGTTTGTAGTAGTTAACCGCAATCAATAACGGTGTCGCGCGTAGCTAGACTGAGATGAGTATGGGTCATCCTCAGGGAAACGTTGAATCTTTTACTTACTTTAGATGTGTTGAAAAAGAGAGGAGGAAATAAGAATTTTGTGAAAAGTTTCTAGATCTACGTTAAGCAAGAATGCAAAAATATAGATCTAGATTATTTTAAGAATGTAGTTAATATAATAGAAGGACTTGTAGGGTTCGTTAGGATTTAGTAGTCATGGACGATTAATTAAAAGTTACCCTTTTTATCCTTTAATAGATTTATAACTAGAACGACGGTGATGCGTGTAGATTAGGGTTTCTGGAGGGAAAAGGAATCCCACTCTTAACCCCTATCTCGACACGGAACTCCGTTCATATCTAACCTTTACCAAAACAATCATTAATCTAATCTCTAATCGCGGTCGGAACTAACAAAGAATTGTTAGCGCGCCCGATTAGGATGTTAATGATTCTTTTGATAAAGTTCATAAACTTTATAGGACTTAAAAAGGGTTTAGGGATGTTCATCGTCCATTAGCCTACCATAATCCTACGAACCCTAACAAGCAGAGAATTACTCGCGCATGTTGGGAGAAGAAGATGAAAAGATAGAAAGGAAAAACATAAAGTAAAATGCAAAAGAATTAAATAAAAAAACTACCTTTATTAATCAACTTGAACAATCTACACTTTGATTCCTTAGAAAATGATTACAAAGACTAGTTTGCTTCTCGATCTCTTCCAAGGAGGTAGACGAACAGTTGATGATCAGCCTAGATGCGTGGGCCGTCTTGGACTTCGTGAGCGCGCCGGCTTGATGAATTTTCCAAGAGGCTCTCGGTGCCTTTTTATAGTGCTAAAGCCAAAATACAAGCTTCCAAATTAGGTAAATAGATGTAAAGATTCACCCAAAAATTTCGCATCAACTAACTCCACAATCCTGCCGCGGATCCGCGGCCCAAGTGGGGGTATGGCCGCGGATCCGCGGCCATTAGATCTCATCCCTCCATCAAAATTTAGGTGCTCTGTCTTTGTGACATGTGGTCTTCTTTGGAACCTTTGTATCTTTGAAATCTTCTCGTGATTGCTGCCAGACTTGGTCTCCAAGTTTTGCTTTCTTAATTAGGCAAGTCTTCTTCAACAAATTGATCTCCTTGATTCTAGTCTTTGAAAAATTCTGCACACTTGGAAATCTTTTGCACAACTCAAATAATATTTAGTAGACTTAGTTCTACTAGGATTAGGTCAATGAATTTATTTGCATACATTTTTCTACCAAATGCTAATTAAAATATATTAACAGATGGAAAATAGTGTTTTTACACATAAACCCTCATATGTATGATATATTATAATAAAGTCATTTTTTTAATATGAAAATGGTAGGAAAAATGTAATACAAATGTGCAATTTTATCAACTGAACAGGTCACTCCTCCTGCGAGGACGAAGTGGGAGTTGTTGTCGTAGCTGGTGCAGTTGGAAGCCATTTTATCTGCATGAAAGCAAGACATCGAATCTTAGTACCTCGGATCCAGGGGCAACCACATTAAACCGCGATTAGTTCACGAACACGACACACGAAGTGTGGAGTGAAATGAGGAAAATGTCCCACCGGCGTGCCAGAATCTGTTCGCCGCCGAAAACTGGGAAGACAAACGTCTTTACTGAATTTGGGGGCAGATGCTATTTAGTTTTATCCGTCCATCTCTACGAAAATGCCAAGTTGATTTATGGCACCATGTATCAGAGGTTTAGACGGATGTGTCCGTGGTAGCAGACTTCGTCAGATTCCCCCATATTTGAGGGGTTTTTGATTGTGGGGACGCTCTTCCCTACAGGCGCAAGCCCCTGGAGTTAATTACGCTACCGCATCGTGGTAACAACTTTTTCCTTCTCCAGATGGTCATTTCGTGTCGTGTGTGTTTATTTTTATTTTTGATTGCCCGTGGATTGTATACGGAGACAAATTTATGTTGTCGCTCATAGGGCATGGATTAAGCCAAATCTGTATTTTCTTAGATTTGGTTTTGGGTTGGGTTTAAAGACCGTTAATCTCATTTGAGACTATGATCAACTTAAACGTTTGTTAAGGATACGTTAGTCTAATTTTAGACTAAAATCTACTTAACAAGATCATTTAGATCCAACAAAAGAGCATTTGGACTCTATTGTTTTAGTTTAGGGACTTTGCGGTCCATTGGGTTTAAGGATATCATAGTCCGTGACAGTTTAAAGACGTCATAGTCTGTAAAGTTTAAAGACATCATAGTTTATGAGTTTAAGGACCTCACTGTCCATAAAGTTTAAGGACATCATAGTCCATGAGTTTAAGGACCCCATAATCCGTAAAGTTTGAGGACGTCATAGTCCAGTTTAAAATCGTCATAGTCTGTGTGGTTTTGGTTCAACTGTTTGGGGATGCACCAAAAGTTATTGGTTATTGGGGCCCTCCATCTATCTGAAGTCGTTGAAGAATTACAACGACATATATCAGAGGTATGAAGAGATGTACCTTTGAACCAATATTGGTTGAGAGATCTGTAGTCAAGTTTGGGACTAAGATCAGTTAAAAAGATTTATGAGCATATGGGCTCAATTAATCTGAATTAAGGGTTTGTGGCCAACTTGGGCTCAGCCCACTTAGTTAAAATGTTGAACATTTAATTAGGCTCAGTCCTTTTTCATTTAACAATACTGAGCATTGGTTTTGGGTTCTGACAACCTTTTTGTCTTTTATTGAGTGTTGAACACTCATTATGGCTCTGGAGATTTATTTAAAGAACAGTTTATGTTCTCTCAGCGCACACGTGAGGAGCACGTGGTGCGCTTGGCGCTGAGCGCCAGATTTAGAGCGCTAAGGCGCTTCCTGTAAGATAGCGCATACGTGAGGAGCACGTGGCGCGCTTGGCGCTGAGCGCCAGTCAATGAGTGCTGAAGCATTTCTTGTGAGATAGCGCATACGTGAGGAGCACATAGCGTGCTTGGCGCTGAGCGCTAGCCTTGAAGCGCTAAGGCGCTTCTTATGAAATAGCGCACACGTGAGGAGCACGTGGTGCGCTTGGCGCTGAGAGCCAGACTTGAAGTGCTGAGGCGCTTCTTTGAAATAGCGCTTGGAGCGCTGGGCGCTGGGCGCCAGTCTTGGAACGCTAAGGCGCTTCTTTTTAATTGGAGCGCTAAAGCTCTTTTTAGGTAACTTTGATCAGTTCTGCGCTCTGAGAATTAAATTCTCGTTTATAAGAAACTTTGTCTCGTAGCTTTAAGAACAATGTTCTTATTTTTATAGGAGATGTTACAATCTCTTATGTTTTTGTGAAAGACTCTGCCTTTGTGGATCTGTAATCCGAAGAGAATTAAGTTTTTCTCCTCCTCTTTTTATGATGAGAAGCTATGATTTCTTTTTTGTGAAAGACCTCTGTCTTATAGATCTATGATCTAGAAAAAGAATTAAGTTCTTCTTCTTTTTGACGAGATGATTTGATCTCTCTGTTTTATTTACCTTGAAGAAATTCTTCTTCTGAGTTTGCTTCTCTTTGAAATTTCTCAAAGTTTTGGGGGGGGTTCCTCTATGCAAGACTTGAAGTTTTCGGTCCTTTATAAAGGGGAGGATGATTTGTTGAATCAGTTGAAGAGATCTTTTCTCTAATTGATTTGGGGATTTCCCCACCGTTGGATTTTTGATCCTAGGACTTCTGTTTTACAGAAGACAATCTTCTTGTTTTTAACAAGAATGGGAAAGTATTTTCCCATACAGAACTTATTCTATATCCTGGTGATTTTTAATCACCATTGGATTTTTGATCCAACGGTGCTCTGATTTACATAGCACAATCTTTCCTGTTTGGAAAGATTTGAGGAGTATTTCTTCAACAGAATTTTATTATGAATTTTGATGATTTATCATCTTCGTTGGATCTTTGATCCAACGGTGGAGAACATTTAGTTCTGGCGCCAGCGCTCTCATGCTTTGCACGTGATGTGTTGTCACAGAGTCTTTGACTCTTAGCGTTTGGCGCTCAGCGCTCTCGTGCTTTGCACGTGAGGCGCTGCCTCAGAGTCTTTGACTCTTTAGCGTTGACGCTCTCAGCACTCTCGTGCTTTGCACGTGAGGCGTTGCCTCAGAGTCTTTGACTCTTTAGCGCTGGCGCTCAGCGCTCTCGTGCTTTGCACGTGATGCGCTGTCTTAGAGTCTTTGACTATTTAGCACTGGCGCTCAGCGCTCTAGTGCATTGCACGTGAGGCGCTGCCTCAAAGTCTTTGACTCATGGCGTTGGCGCTCAGCGCTCTCGTGCTTTGCACGTAAGGTGCTTTCTCGTTACTGAAGGTGTATTTTCACCTTCCTTCTCCAATTTTCCTGAGTCAAGCTTCTCTTTCTCAGAGCTTGGAAATAGTTCCATCATGCACAACATTTTCTGTGCCTAGATTTAAATGTCTCCCTTCATAATCTGAAGCAATGCTTCTTTTCTCTCTCATTTTCAGAGAATCATTTTAATAGAGAAGAGCTATGGCTTGTAATCACCCACATGCTCGCCGTCAGCCATGGGAGGTGCCCATTGAGGAAATTGTTCCTCGTTTTGTTGCGCGCTTGGTGAACCCTACCCTTACGGATGACCAATGCGACACGGTGCTACACGAGCTCTTGACTCCTATAGGATCTCCTCTCCCTATCGTCTCCATTTGGCTCCGGATGGTTTTCTTTTCTATGATCAATGATATTCCCCCTCCTCCGGCGGAGATGACTTCGGCAATGCTCGACACCGCGGAAGACAAGATCGAGTGCTTCCACGAGGCACTTTTGATCACCACAGCTCTGAGGGATCGCTCTGTTCGGCTGCTAAGCCAGATACGGGCTTAGCGGGTCGTCATGTCTACCTTTGCTGATGGGTGCGGTGTTGACCGATGGGTAGCTACTCTTCGTGAAGATCGCCGCTTTGTCATGGTGGAGAAGGCAGAGAGGGAGTTAGATAATTTTATCCATAGTTTTGTAAATCCATGTACTTTCGATCCCACGAGGCACTTGTAAATGTCGATCCCATGTTTCGTGAAGATCGCTCTGTTTGGTTGAACACTTGTAAATCCTGTAGAATAAAAGGTTCAATTAAATGCTTTGTTTTTTTCGTTGAACACTTGTTCTTCCCATGATGTGTGCATGTGCGTATATGAATGAACTTGGTTTCATACATACTTGTAAACGAAACTTAAGCCGGCATAAACAGGAACAAATAGCTCTTGGCCGAAGATTTTGGCGAGAACAGTGCCGATATGAGGCTCATAACGGGTCGAGAAACTACTGATAACACTTATCAGTATATCTCTGAATCAGCCCTGGCCAGGGACTTCCTGTTATAGCTAATCGTGCATAGCGCAACATCAACTCCCAATACCGGGAGAGACGAAACCCCTCCTATCGCTCATTGCCTCGATGTGATTTGGGACTGTACCCAAAAGACACCATTTTGCACGTTCTCTTGAACGTGGTAAGGTGGAAATCAAAGCACAGTGGGAATCACACAAGACTCTATGACGATCTTGGGTCTACAGACTAACCTGTACCAATGTCACCAGAGAACTGCCATCTGACGTAAGGTATAATACCATCTGGGAGTTCTTGGTGAGTCCGTCCAGTGTACCCAGTCTCCACTGAGCACCCGTATACCGTCTCTGATGTCAAACACCAATGGATATGGGATCATCCATCACCTATCTACATGGGTCGAGAAGCTATACGCTAGTCTAGTCTGGTATATCGATGCCCTGTCTCGATACACCCACGACTAGAAACATTTGAAGGATGTACTTATCGACTACCTTGTCCCTACTAGTTTGATCTGCATTATAATCCTGGTAGTCAAGTACTCATCCTAAGGGCTTAATCAACATGTAATATAGAGACAATCAATGTACATGTTAAGATAAAGAGCAACCAGATAGCATACTATCATGTCGAGCAAGAAAGTCCTCCATATATATGTCCAAGTATCCACTACAATATATATCGTATGCACAGTAATGTCCTCTAGGGCATACATATAACTAACACTACTCGCCAATTCCATCAGGTACTGAGGAACATGTCTCAAGGGCAGAGAAACATGCCCCAAGGACAGAGGAATGCGCCCCCATCTAGGAGGAATGAACAACGGCGTCAGGCTTTCTTTTTAGCGGCCGAAGAAGCAGAGGCCGTAGACCAAGATAACCGTGGTAATTTCCTCAACTCTTTTCAAATCTCTCGCATTCTTTCGTTTTCTTACATATTTTTCATACACTATCAGTACTTCTATCACTAAACTTTCTTTGAATCCGTTACACTTTCCTTTTACAAATTTCGAGGACAAAATTTTTTAAGGAGGGTGGAATGTAACAACCCTAAAATTTCTGTACAATTTTTTTTTCAAAAATATAGAAAGAGGTACTTGAGCCTGAGCACAAGTTATAAATTTGTTTTGCTTTTGAACAGTAAGAAGGAGCTTGTAGCTCATTGGTAAGACCTTGCACTGCTGAACCAAAGCATCCGAGTTCAAATCCCATCAGCCTCACATTATTTTTATTTTAAATTCTTTTAATCTTTTAGAAGTCTAAGAGTCTACACGTGCACAACACGTAAACTGAAGAGTCACACATAAAACAAACGAGTCCTCTGCAGTAGACCAAGCGACGGGGACACGTGGCGAGGAGACGTGGCCCGACTCGGGCCGGCGACTCGGTCGAATCGGCCGGCGGCGCCGGTCCGACTCAGTTGAAACCCCTATTTTCTTCTATCCTCTGCAACCTTTGGCATATCCCATAACCCCTGTACTATTTAATTTCCCTGCACATTTACAGAGCAAATTAAAAACCCCCATTTAATCCATTTTTAATACAAAATTTTAATACACCCTTTCATTACCCTAAACCCTAATTTTTCCTATAAATACCACACCTCAAATCACCATCCTCGCTCCAAATCCATGTCCAAACTCTCAAGAAAATTCCCAAGACTTTTTGTGCGCAAGTGGAGTTAGCAAAGGGCGAAGCTCCGACGAACTTCCGACGGCAATTCGAGGAGTTTCCGGCGACGAAACGACGCACCGGTGCTTCCCTAAATTTCCTCTTCCTCCTCTCTTGACCCTAATCTAGTAAGTCCCCCTTCTCTCTCTCTTTTACTATTCTCAAATTCTTAATTCTTAAAACACGTCGGAAGCGGAGTTATCCGGCTTCCGATTATTTTTCTCTAAAAAATACAACATTTTCTTAATAAAAAACCTACAACTTTTGATATATTGTTTAATACTCATTAACTAAGACAATAGATCAAGTTTGACATTAAAATGATAAGCATAGCCTGTTTTATTTCAATTTTTCATTAAAATACATTTATATTTCATATCGACATGTTTATACATTTTAACCATGTTAGCTTTAGAAAACTCACGAGGTAATGACCTACCTCCTCACAACACTTATATGTAACATAGCATGATGAAATTGGGAACATAGATTTGGGAGAATACGATTTTACACATAACTACCTCCGACTTATAAAATCCTTTTTCTACAAGATATGTATTTTAATAAATCTTTGCAAATGCGTCTCTACAACCCATTTTGGGGAACCCGTTCGGGATGGTGCGGATTATCGCACATTCTCGGTCTTAGTAGAGTGAGATGCAGATATCCGCAAGGAGCATACGATCTCGAAAGATTTAAAATACAAGTTTCTTTAGAAAATGTGATTTCTATTATGAATAAAACTTATATTTTTAATAAATAAATATATATATGTAATTAATATCAAAATATCTCTTTTTAATATTTATAATATTCTACATTTCCAAAATTCAAGAAAAACATCTCATTTATAAGAAAATACCATACAATTCCAATATTACAAATAAATATCATATATTATGAAATTAGGTTTTATTCACTAGAAATGTCACATTGATAAAATATACATCCATGATAACTCTAAAGATGATAATAAAATACTTGAGGTGTATTTTAAAAATTATAAAAAATTATTTTACATAAAACCCCCTCAAGTTATACTAAATTACAATAAGGACTCTAGTAAACATAGGTTTAAGCGGGACCGGTCTCTTGAGCCTCAGGGAGCCGGAGATATAGGTGCTTGCCTATTTCAGGTAGACAACTTAACAAACAGTGTTATCAACACGGTAATCGTCTTTGAAAAAGACACAAATCCTGCCGTCCATGTGCAGCGGTTACCAATAACGCCAAAACATAATTCAGGATTCAATGTCTTTTCTAATTGTCTGACTCAGACTGAGTCTCAATATAATCAATCTGACTTGAATATGATTCAAGTATGAAATTACAAAACTATAATTCAATATGAATCCATATATTCAATCTGTTCAATCTATACAACTTGACTAAACCGAACCATAGATATACCTCCATCTACATGATTCTTCAGTTGCATCCATTTACCGATATCATGGTTTCGGCAAGTCATCAATCTATACAATTCAATTTACAAGACAACACAATACAAACAATACAAACAAGACATCGCGGGGTTTATAAGGGGTAGATTGGTACGGAAGGTGTTAGAAGTGGCAGGAGACAGCAACCATAAAGACACCTAACCTGAATTCAATTGTTGTTATTCCGTGGTATTATCGACGGAGCCTTGTACTCTTGATACCGTAGTCTCTGGTCTAGTGAGACTCCTCTCGTATACACTGGCCTCTTCTGTACCAAGCTACAAACAACAGCGTTAACACTAAATACAACATTAGAACAATATACTCTCTATTCTGTCTATTTCATTCTTGTCTATTTACGGGACTTATCGAGCGATTTGTTCGCTGACGACATCCTCTTTCTTCTTCTTTGGAATGTCGTCAGGTGTTTCGTACCTTCTGGAGATCGAGCCCACCAGCAAGGATTTGGATGAACTAGCTTTCAACGCAGAGCTTTAGATTCCTTGTACACATTTACATTATGTATTTTTTCCATTTTTTTATGCCATTGTTTAGGCATTGCTTTCCAGTCCATGTATTTACTTTCAGATGTATTGTAAAAAAATGTTTAATAAATAAAGTTGATGTTCAATTATATCCATTGACATTGTTTCTTGTGCATTTTACTTATACTGCTTAGATACGCTTAGCGTGTTTACTTCAGAGTAAATACGTAGCGGCCTCGTCGCGTCCTCTGCGTGTATACTAGGAAGCGGGGCGTGACAGGGGCTCGGGGCTGGTTTGAGTTTACCTCGGAGTCTAGGCTTTTACTTCAGCCATGGTCTTAGGTTGCACTAATGCAAAAGAGCGGAGCCACTGTTTGTGCCTAAGACCCGACCTCAGCACGGTAATGACTATTTCATCGAGGTGCTCGAGGACCTCGAGGAGGGTGTTGTAGAAGCGAGTGACATATCCTTTAATGGATCCTTTGTTTCCACTCTTAACGGTGAACAGGTAGTCGACCGTCCTTTTCTGTTGTCGATTCCCGACGAAATGACCAAAGAATTGGGTGGCCAGCTCGTCGAAGGTCGAGATGGAGTGTTGCTTAAGTCCTTGAAACCAGTCCCGGACAACCCGGATGAGGGTGGTGGGGAAAGCTCGGCATTGAGCCGCGTCCGAGTTATCTTGGAAGCTCATGCCCACTGTAAATGCCTCTAGGTGGTCCTACAGGTCGGATTTAACGTAAGTACCGTCAAGATACTTATATGATGTCTATATGTCCATTTTTTGCCCTACTACACATCACCATGCCTATGAACTGAATTGTTATTATATCTATACATAATAATTGTCACCGTAATATGCTATTGGATTAAATAACGTTACATATTACTAACCACTGATGTTACTAAATATTATAATACAGATATTCACACTAGGTTACGATAATATTACAGCAAAATCTAATCTTACCGTAACTAGCATGTAAAGTAAGTATATGATACCTGATGGAGGTCCTTTTCGGGTCTCCGTCAGATGTTGTCTTTCGTCGATCTCCCGGTGGATTTCGGAGGTGATCTTCTGTTGCGTGTGAGTCTCAATGGGTTTTGAGGAGATTGATGGTTTGAGGAGTTTGCGCCGAATACCTGTAAGGAAGTCCCGGGATGGTTTGGTAGCACCGAGGACCCTCCGACGATCAAGTTAGCACAAGATCCGAGCAGAGTAACGGCTAAGTGGGGTGAAAAAAAGCTTACTTGACCCCTCTGTGATGGGGGTTTATATAGTGGCGGCAGCACGCAGCAGCAGGCGCGAGAATCTCGCCGGCAGTTACGCTCCCGACATCACGCCCGCGTAATGAGCGGATCGCCCGTTAATAGAGATCGTGATGGCGTGGAACGTGGGATGTTGCCGGCGGAGAATCTGCGCATGGCGAGATTTGCGGAGCGGCGGTTACGCCTGTGAGTGGTGGAGTTGGTCGGTCGGAGGGACCGAGGAAAATGGCCTCGGCGGGGGAGCTCGGGAACGAGCGGGAGGGCCGAGAAGTCTTGGTCTTGTGGTAGCTCGGGGCGAGCTGAGAGGCCAAGGAGGCCAATTTGCAGGGGGTCCTGAGGAGAACCAGCTCGTGCTTGCGGGCCCTTTCTTCTGAGTTCTGGGACACGTCGTCTGCCACGTGTCCTGATCTGGGAGATCGCTAATATAGAACATCATCATTAGCCCCCCACTCTTTTCTCGACCAGCTGGAGGGCCGGGTCAAGAGTGGACTATCGGGCCGCCCGGGGTGATCTCCCTCTTAAGATTTCGTCGGGATACGTCCCCGGGCTGTCAGCTGTCTTTTCTGCCAACGAATCAGGGAGAGATCTCTGCATTTAAGGAAGGTGCGCCGGTTCTTGCATCCTGTCCCTGAAGCGACGGTCTGCGTGTCAAGCGTCGGTTGCCGGCCGCGACGTGTGCAGACCTGCGGCGTCTGATGGGATGCGGACCAGTGTGGGAACGACAAGTGGAGCGATCGGGTCCATTGGACGCGAGGAGGCATTTTGGCAGGAGATGAAAGGCGCCGTTGGATGAGGGCGATTGCAGTGATAAATAGGGGTGGGGCCCACTCCAGGGCCCCTACTCCTTCATATTTCCTCGCTCTAAGTTCTGGTTGCTCGGCGCTCGTCTTCTTTCTTTTGCTTTCGTTTCGCGGGGATCTCTTTTCTTCAGGTTAGATGTCTTCTTTTGCAGAGTCTGTAGATGCCATAGGAGTAGGTTTTAGGGACCCTCAAGTTGAGCCTGAGTCTTCCCGGGGAGCAGGGGTCAGATCCTCTTCTCGGGATCGTACGGCGAGGGCAGCCCCCAGGGAGGAGGAGGTAGACGCCACCCTCGGCGCGTCGTGTTGGGTGCGGCATGAGAACGAGGTTACCAATGCTTGGGCTCGCTTCTACATCCCTTCCCATTATACGACTCATCTGCCTTGAACTTGAGGGTGTATACCCACTTGCAGCCAACCGTACGCTTTCCTCAAGGCAACGGGACAAGCTCTCAGGTATTGTTCTGATTCAGGGCTTCCATCTCTTCTTCCATGGCCTTTTTCTTCGTCTGGCCAAGGAGGGAGAGAGGGCAGACCAAGTACGGGGCAGGGAGATCGCCCTGTATTTAGAAGTTTTTTGGGGTGGAATGCGTTTGCCCTTCTATTCCAAGGTCGTCGAAGCGCTGAACTTCTTTGGGTTAGCCCCTGGCCAGCTAGTGCCGAACTCGTGAAGGATTCTTCTCGGGTTCTTGATCCTCCTGAAGCTACAGGCGGTTCCCATCAGCCTCTCCATCCTTGATTCCTCCCTTGTCTTCAAAAATCATCCTGGGGGACGAGCGGGCGACCCGATGTGGGTCTACCTCTCTTTAGAAAGCGACAGGGAGGTGCCGCCGGGACAGGGGTCGTAGCCCTGCCTTCTTCCATTCATGACTGGAAGAAGAAGTTTTTCTTCATCGCGCCGCCCGAGGGCGAGGACTGGCCCGTGCCCACCAAGTGGTCGAGGGAAAAATTCATGCCTGGGAACCAGTCCAATGACCCCGCCACGGTGAGAGTGGCGTCATGGGAGCCCGTCCCCCGATTTGACGTGTTGCTGTCTGAAAGGGTCCTGAGTTGGGCTGGGCTCAGCCCCGTCGAGTTCGTCGGTAAGTTAGGCTTGCTTTTTGGCTTGTATATTGCATGTGTCACTGACCTCTTTGCATTTGTTTTTGTGCTGGACCCATGGATATGGACGAGCTCCGAGCCTCCATGCGCCAGCCGAGGAAGGTCACGAAGGCTGGAGGCGCCAGCTCTTCCCGTTCGAAGACTGCCCCGGCTCCTTCGGCCTCCATCCCAGCGCCTCCGATGGCCGCGTCCCTTGAGCATTCAGGGGCGGATCTCGCACCGGAGCCTAGCAGAGCGCCGGGCCAGAAGCGGGCTCGAATTCTGGAGGACCCGGTCTCGGAGGAGGAGACCGGCTCTCCATCGGAGCCACTAAAGAGGGGTTCTCGGAGGCCTCCTCGGGGCCCGTCCTCGCCGATCATGGTGGAGGAGGGGGGCCTCCGGTTCGCGGTGCCCTCAAGGCTATCTTTCGCGAATAGCCTGCTGCACAAAATAGAGAGGTCGGCAGGGGGCAGGGTCCCGGGGGGGACCTTTAGGGCCCAGATGGAGTCCGTGCAGGTAAGTGCTCGGTTACTTGTGAGATTTGGTGCTTCCTTCATCTTCCTGACCTCTTTCTTATTTTTTCAGGTCTTCCAGCACGTCGCTCTTGCCCTACGGATAGAGGCCGAGGTGATAGCTCCGGCGATGAAGGTCGCGGACCAGCTTGCCTCGCTGGAAGAGAGCTCTAAGTAGGAGCTGGAGGCGGCGATGGCGAGGGTTGCTGCCCTGGAGGGCGAGGTGGATGTTCCCCTCCGAATGGTGGCCAAGACATGGGCTGTCTAGCCTGAGATTCGGGGCAGATGCTAATAGGTGCTATCCGTCCACCTCTCCGAAGATGCCAAGTTGATTTATGGCACCGTGTATCGAAGGTTTAAACGGATGCGGCCGATGTAGCAGACTTCGTCAGATTCCCCCTCGTTTGAGGGGTTTTTGATTGTAGGGACACTCTTCCCTGCAGGCGCAAGCCCCTGCAGTTAATTACGCTACCGCATCGCGGTAACAACTTTCTCCTTCTCCAGCCGGTCACTTCGTGTCGTGGGTGTTTGTTTTGTTTGTGCTTGCCCGTGGATTGTGTACGGAGAAAAATTTATGTTGTCGCCCGTAGGACGTGGATTAGTCCAAATCCGTATTTTCTTATATTTTGGTTTGGGGTTTGGTTTAAGGATACGTTAGCCATATTTGAGGCTAAGATCAACTCAAACGTTTGTTAAGGATACGTTAGTCTGATTTGAGACTAAGATCAACTTAACGGGATCGTTTAGATCCGATAAAAGAGCATTTGGGCTCTATTGTTCCATTTTAGGGACATAGTGGTCCATTGCATGTATGGCCGTCGGGACCCATCACCTCTCTGACGACGTTGAAGGATTACAACGACATATATCAGAGGAGTTCAGAGATGTACCCTTGAACCAAAGTCGATTGGGGGACCTGTAGTCCAATTTGGGACTAAAGTCTGTTTGGAGGTTTTGGTTTAAGGATGCGTTAGGCATATTTGAGGCTAAGATCAACTTAAACGTTTGTTAAGAATACGTTAGTCTGATTTGAGACTAAGATCAACTTAACGGGATCGTTTAGATCCGACAAAAGAGCGTTTGGGCTCTATTGTTCCAGTTTAGGGACATAGTGGTCCATTGCCAGTTTAGGGGCATGGTGGTCCATTTCCAGTTTAGGGACATAGTGGTCCATGTTCCAGTTTAGGGACGTGGTGGTCCAATATTAGTTTAAGGACGTTTAGGTCCGATATTAGTTTAAGGACGTTTCGGTCCACGAGTTTAAGGACCACGCAGTCCATATTAATGTGTGGTTGTCGGGACCCGTCACCTCTCTGAAGACGTTGAAGGATTACAACGACAAATATCAGAGGAGTTCAGAGATGTACCCTTGAACCAATGAGTTGGTTGAAAGAGCAGATGTGCTCAGTTCAAGATGATTTGAGGACTTATGGCCAGTTTGGGCTAAGTCCAATTATGTTTGAAATATTGGCCCTCTGTTGGTCCATTGAAGGAGAGGCTTTACCTCTAGAAACTTAGCCAATTGGGCTCAAGCTAGTGTTAAACACTAAAGACCAACAGTGTTGAACACTGGGAATAAGATTAGCAAGTTAGTGTTAAACACTAAAAGATAATCAGTGTTAAACACTAGCAACAGGGCTTTCAAATTAGTGTTAAACACTAAAGCAAATCAGTGTTAAACACTGGTAATCAGAGATTTCAAATTAGTGTTAAACACTAAAGCAAATCAGTGTTAAACACCGGGAACAAAGTCTTTAGATTAGTGTTAAACACTAAGGATAGAGGGGTCACGTGTGGACACGTGAGAGCGCCCTGATTTCCCTTATTTTATTCTGCAGATCAGTGTTTAACTCTTTTAATTCTGATGGCCATCACGTGTGAGCACATGATGGAGGCCCCCGCTCTGGTCTGTTAGAATGCTCATTAGGGTTCACGTGGTGACACGTGAGGGCGCCCTAAATGTGGAGCCATGTCTCCTTTTGGTTTATCCTCAAATCTGCGAATAAGTGTTAAACACTTTTGTTTTTATTTTAGAGCATCACGTGTTGGCACGTGATGGGGATCTGTGCGCCAATTGTTAAAGCATTTTGCTGAGGGGTCACGTGATAACACGTGAGAGCGCCCAAAGCTTTCATTTCCTTTGCTTTTTCTTTCTGCGTTTTGGGAGTCACGTGGGAGCACGTGAGGTGATGCCTCAAAGTTCTTTGCAGGGGATCTTTTCAAGGGTCATGTGGGGGGCACGTGACCCTAGTTCTTTTCATGAACAGAGATCTTTTAAGAATTAAATTCTTTATAGAGTTAAATCCTGATTATGATTTTGGAGGAATTAAATTCCTATCGTGAAAGAATTAAATTCCTATTTAGGATGAAACCCTGATTTCTTTTCAAAGGAATTAAATTCCCAGATATGTAAAAGAATTAAATTCTTGATTAGGGTTAAACCCTAGTTTCATTTTAGGAGGAATTAAATTCCTGTGAGTTTGGGAGAATTAAATTCTCAAAACTCAATTCCTCCTCTGTGTTTCAGATCTGCATGGCAGGATCTCAACCCAATGAGAATTAAATTCTCAATTCATGGGGAGATGTGCACTTTGCAGATCCTCAACCAGAGAAAGAACTAAGTTCTTTTCTTTATATAAGAGTTAAACTCTTTTGAGAATTAAATTCTCTTTTTAAGCCTCTCTTTTCTTACCTAGGGTTTTTTCTTTTGCAGAGAATTCAATTCTCCTCTCTTTTCTTTTTTCTCTTGAGAATTAAATTCTCCTCCCTCTGTTTCTTCTCTCCAAAAAAGTAGATCTCCTCTCTTCTTTTCTTGGCTCCTATTTATAGGAGAAGAAAGGGAATCAATTTGTTTAGCAAATCTCTCATTGAAAGATTTGATTTGATTTCATGATTAATATGATCGTTTGGATCACACAGTGAATTTTATTCACCGTTGGATTTTAAATCCAAAGATATTCTGTTTGTTATTTCGGTGAGATTTGGGGAGATCTTTCCTTATTTGAGATTTTTCTATAAATTGGTGATTTTTAATCACCCTTGGATCTTTAATCCAACGGTCCCCATAATCCTTTTCCATTTGGAAAGATTTAGAGAAGTTTAGAATTTTAATTCTATTTCGAAAGATTTTAGAGAAGCTTAGAATTTTAACTCTATTAAACTGTAAGGCTTTCAAGCCTATCACGTGCTGGCACGTGACCCTTGATCACGTGTGAGCACGTGACCCCCAAATTGGTTCCTTTAACAGCCGCTTGTTTATGTTGTTGTTTTAACCATCACGTGTCAACACGTGACCATTGGTCACGTGTAAGCACGTGATACCTCGTTGAGGTGTTTTCTGACTTTTAGAATTAAATTCTATTCATTATTTTAGAGGCTTTAAAAGTCCATCACGTGTCTGCACGTGACCTATGGTCACGTGTGAGCACGTGATGCCCCATTGGGGTCTTTTCTGAGTTTTTATTATATCTTTTAACTCCTCCAGCGGGTTCTTAAAGGTCCATCACTTGTGGACACATGATGCCTCATAACTTTTGATCCCGGATGAATTATGAGGCCCATAATATATCAAATCGAAGGGTTTTTCGAGATGCTTCCAATACCATCAGAATTTAATAGTTCCTCCTTCGGGAACTTATCAAAATACAGGCCGGAAGATATTGGTTCGCATTTCCTTAAGCGTATCGCTGCCATTTGACACCTTAGACTCTTCTGCGCAGAAATTTTTGGCGGGAACAGTGGGGGCCGGGAAATGGGAGGCTGCCCGGCACCGCGAGGCCGCCGTGGCTGCTGAGGTCAAGCTTGAGGACGCTCAGGCGCTCGCCGGAAACCTGAAGATGACGGTGAGAACCCTCCGGAAGGAGTTGGGGGCGGCGGTCAAGGCGGCGGAGCAGGCCGACCTCTGGGCGGTGAAGGCGATGGAGGGCTACAAGAAGTCGAAGGACTTCTACAATGACTTAGCCGTGGCCACCACCCGCATCTGGCACGAGGCCCTCGACGCCGTCAAGGCTCGGATGCCGGAGTTTGCCGATGAAGAGCTCCGGGACGAATACCCCCTCGCGGACGCCGATGAGCAGGGGGAAGAGATTCCTGACGAGGAGTTGGCCAAGGACCCTGCCCGACTCGTGGTAGATATCAAGGACCCCGAGGTCGTGTCTGGCCCCGAGGCCTAAAGCCCCCGTTTTCCTCCTCCTTTTATTTTGTCGCTTCTGGAATTTTTGTAAGCCTCCAGGTAGTCTGTAAGGCTGGGGAGCCCAAAATACCCTTTGTAAAGACTTCGCTTTTGGTAGTAAAACTTTTTTGGTTTCATCGGTTTGCACTTTATCTTCTGTTTGTGAAGAATGCAAGTAAAATATCTTTGCTTGCACTATTAGGCTTCCATATCAGGTTGGCTATCTGTCTAGCGATCGTTCGTCGAGTTGATTTCGATCACTTGCCAAGTGTGCCAAGAGCTGCTGAGAAGGAGGCATCTCCATGGCCCCGAAGTCGAGGGGGGATCGCTCAGACTTGGATAGACCTGTTGTCCCTTATTGGGGCTTCGGATCCGCTGCATGCGATGGGCAGAGGGATGTCTGTCGTAGTTTTGCCGAGCATAAATGGGCTCAGTGGCCTCGTTATGAGGGTTACAAGCCTGCAGCGTCTGTTGGGCAGGAGGACGCCTGCTGGGTATAACCGAGCAGGGAAGCTGCTCGGTTGTCTCTTGGCGAGGGCTTTGATTTCTAGCGTTGCGAGCAGGCAACCACCGGCCGGGGATGGCCGAGCGAGGGTCGGGCTCGACTGCCTCTGGGAGGAATTTTTGGTCCCTGGCGTTGCGGGTAGGGAAGCTACCGGTCAGGGATAGCCGAGCAGGGTAGCTGCTGAGCTGCCTCTAAGGAGGACTTTGATCCTTAGCGTTGGAGGGGCCGTTGGAGGCCTGCTAAGGATAACCGGGCAGTGAAGCTGCATGGTTGCCTCTTGGCGAGGGTTTTGATCCCTGGCATTGCGAGTAGGGAAGCTACCAGCCGGGGATAGCCGAGCAGGGTAGCCGCTCGGCTGCCGCTAAGGAGGACTTTGATCCTTAGCGTTGGAGGGACTGTATGAAGCCTACCAAGGATGACCGGGCAGTGAAGCTGCGCGGTTGCCTCTTGGCGAGGGCTTTGATCTCTGGCGTCATGGGTAGGCAACTACCGGCCTGGGATGACCAAGCAGGGTAGCCGTTCGGAGGCCTCTTGTGAGGGCTTTGATCCCTAGCGTCATGGGTAGGGAGCTACCAGCCGGAGATGACAGAGCAAGGGTCGGGCTCGGTTGCCTCTTGCAAGGGCTTTTGATCCTTCAGGACGGGGATTGAGCAGGGTTACTGCCCAGTGCCTCTTGGCGAGGACTTTGATCCCTGTCGATTGTGGTAGGAAGCTACCAGCCGGGGATAGCCGAGCAAGGGTCGGGCTTGACCGCCTCAAAGGAGGACTTTGGTCCTTAGCACGGGAGGGGCTGTAAGAAGCCTACCAAGGACCCTTGGCCGAGCAGGGTTACTGCCCGGTGCCTCTTGGCGAGGGCTTTTGTCCTGAAGGATAGACAAGCGAGGGTCGGGATCGACTACCTCTAAAAGGGCTTTTGATCCCTGTCGGTCGTGGTAGGAAGCTACCAGCCGGGGATAGCCAAGCAGGGTAGCTGCTGGGCTGCCTCTAAGGAGGACTTTTGACCCTTAGCGTTGGAGAGGCCGTAGGAGGCCTTCTAAGGATAATCGGGCAGTGAAGCTGCGCGGTTGCCTCTTGGCGAGGGCTTTGACCCTTGGCGTTGCGAGTAGGGAAGCTATCGGCCAGGGATAGCCGAGCAGGGTAGCTGCTGAGCTGCCTCTAAGGAGGACTTTGATCCTTAGCTTTGGAGAGGCCGTAGGAGGCCTGCTAAGGATAACCGGGCAGTGAAGCTGCGCGGTTGCCTCTTGGCGAGGGCTTTGATCCCTAGCGTTGCGAGTGGGGAAGCCACTGGCCGGGGATAGCCGAGAAGGGTAGCTGCTCGTCTGCCTCTAAGGAGGACTTTGATCCTTAGTGTTGGAGGGGCCGTAGAAGGCCTGCTAAGGATAGCCGGGTAGTGAATCTGCGTGGTTGCCTCTTAGCGAGGGGTTTGATCCCCAGCGTTGCGTGTAGGGAAGCTACCGGCCAGGGATAGCCGAGCATGGTAGATGCTTGGCCGATTCTTTATGAGGTTTCGCCCGACCATCCAGTTGCAGGTATGGGGAACAGGGACGGTCGCGGCGACGTGCGCATAGCATGCGCATTGAATGTGTGGGGAGGCGAAGCGTCAGAGCTGCGTCGTTTCGATTCCGCCAGAGAAGGCTCAATGATTGCCGCCTGGCAGCGACTTTTTGGGCGAAAACGGGCGACTGTTGAGTCCCGTTAGGGCGCAGCGGGCTATATAGCTGAGGGAGCGCTGGTCCTTCTTTTCTTCATAGACAGATCGTCGAGAATGGAAGACTTCCCTTTTACCATCCCCGGTATCATCCACTTCGAAGACGTATACCTCTATGACCAGAACTGCACCGAGGATACAGTACAGTTGGTCTACGAGAACATCGAAGACCACTGTTCAGTTGAAAATATTGCACTTTGGTATAAGTATTTTCCTTACATTTCTTAAATAATAAAAGGTGTTTATTATAAATATTAAACATATTTGGATTTATCTGCAAAATACTATTTACCATATGTTTATATATTATAATTAATATTATGAAGGAAAATATAAGCATTTTATATTTATATAATATTTTGGTAATTGAAAATATGCATATCATATCAAATATTCTAATCACAATTCTTAAAAGATATAATATCATACAAATGGTTAGAATAATATTTCAAAATATATGCATAATATTTTATTAATTAAAAGATGCATAGCATATCAAATATTCTTAATCATGTTTGTTAAAGATTTATTACCATATAAAATGCATAGCATATTAAATATTCTTAATCAAGTTTCTTAAAGATTTATTACCATATATAGTGATTAAGACACTCTCTCTAATTTAATAAATAAACTAACATTATTCATAGAGATATTGTGAAAGATTTAGCTCAGGTCAAGAGATGAAGATGTTCAAGATGTCAGGATCAAAAATCTGCCAAAATCATAAAATCAATACTGACAGGGACTCAGAATCCAGGCATGGAAAGTTACCATATTAGGAAGTCACCATATATGGTAACTAGTTTTTCTTCTTTGAGGGCTATATAAAGGACCAAGGGCTAAAGTTAGAAGACATCAAGCCGACGAGATCACGAAGCCCCAGACGCTCACGCATCCAGGCCGATCATCAACTGTTCGTCTACCTCCTTAGGAAAGATCGAGAAGCAACTAGTTTGTAATCATTTTCTACGGAATAAAAGTGTAGATTGTTCAAGTTGATTAATAAAGGTAGTTATTTTATTTAATTCTTTTTGCATTTTACATTATGTTTTTCCTCTCTTTCTTTTCATCTTCTTCTCCCAACATGCGCGAGTAATTCTCCGCTTGTTAGGGTTCGTAGGATTAGGGTAGGCTAATGGACGATGAAAATAACTAAACTCTTTTTAAGTCCTATAAAGTTTAAAAACTTTATCAAAAGAATCATTAACATCCTAATCGGGCGCGCTAGCAATTCTTTGCTAGTTCCGACCGCGATTAGAGATTAGATTAATGATTGTTTTGATAAAGGCTAGATATGAACGGAGTTCCGTGTCGAGATAAGGGTTAAGAGTGGGATTCATTTTCCCTCCAGAAACCCTAATCTATACGCATCACCGTCGTTCTAGTTCTAAATCTATTAATGGATAAAAAGGGTAACTTTTAATTAATCGTCCATAACTACTAAATCCGAACGAACCCTACAAGCCCTCTTATTATATTATCTACATCCCTAAAATAATCTAGATCTATATTTTTGCATTCTTGCTTAACGTAGATCTAGAAACCATTCTTCAAAATTCTTTATCCCTCCTCTCTTTCTCAACACATCTAAAGTAAGAATAAAAGGTTCAACGTTTCCCTGAGGACGACCCGTACTCACATCGGTCTAGCTACGCGCGACACCGTTCTGATTGCGGTTAACTACAAAAACACATTATTTTTCTACTAATCAACCACTTCGGCCGGCTACTTCCCCGGCGCTCCCCCATGCTGCAGCTGCTGATGTACTCTATCTGGAGGCATCGCTGGGGCTTTACAACCCCTTGTCCGAGCAGCTCTACGATAAGGCCGTGGGCAAGCTGCGGTCTCTGAGGCGCTTCGGCCTGATCTCCGCGAGTCGGCTGGCTCACTCGAAGGCGCTCGTCCGTGAGTTCTATGAACCGAGGCTCGAGCTCAATGCGCGCGGGGGGGTTCAAGGGCTGAGGTTGGATCTCGCGAGGCCTCGGCTGGCGGAGATCTTTACTGAGTACCATGAGCAGTGCTCTCTGCACCCTCTTCCCTCGCTGCAGTAATTTTCTTTTTCTTTTTGTATGTATGGCTGAGGAGCCCATAATACCTTTTTGAATAAATGAGACATTTCCTTATTTTTCGCAATGTTCCATTGATCTTTATTAAATTTACAATAGACCCTAGGAAGAGTTCACATTGCCCTAAAAAATACATGCTAATAGATGACCTTATTAGCGTGGCCCGAGCTCCCCAGAGGCTTGTTGGTCTCCGTGCTCGGCACCAAGTATGGGGCTCCCTGGGCTCCGGACTGGTCATATGCCGAAACGAGTATGATCTAGCCGATGGTCAGCTCGGCAGGAGGGGGACACTGCTCCTGCTCACGGTCGCCCTGCCGCTTATCCTTCAAGTAGGCGGAGAGGTGCCCCGATCGGCTGAGCTCCTCGATGTAGTCCCGGAGTTGCTTACAATCCTCCGTGGCGTGGCTCAACGTCCGGTGGAAGGTGCGGTAGGGGCCCCGGGTTCGCTTCGAGGCCTGACGCGGGATTGGAGGGAGCTTAAAGAACCCCTCGCCCTGGGCCTCCTCTAGTAACACTGCGAGGGAGACGTTGAGCGGGGTGTACTCCTGGAACTTCGGGTGATAAGGCTGCTGACGCTCTGGCTTCTCTCCCCGAGCCCTCTTCTTCTGGTCGGACCGTTCGGCTCAAGGGAGGTTCGCATTCACCTCGGACTCGAGCAAGATCTCGCGCTCGGTCCACGCCTTGACCTCGGCCATGGTCTTAAGTTGCGCCAACGCAAAGGAGCACAACCACTACTTGTGCCTGAGACCAGATCTGAGCGCCATGATGACGGTTTCGTCCCGGTGTTCGGGGACCTCGAGGAGGGCATTATAGAAGCGGGTGACGTATGCTTTGAACGTCTCCTTGTCCCCGCTCTTAATTGTGAAGAGGTAGTCGACCGTGCGCTTCTACCGATGGTTCCCGATGAAGTGGCCGAGGAACTGAGTAGCCAGCTCGTTAAAGGTCAAGATTGAGCGAGACTCGAGTCCTCGGAACCAGTCCCGAACAGAGCGGATGAGGGTGGCTGGGAACGCCCTGCACTGGGCGGTGTCGGAATGGTCCTGAAAGCTCATCCCCACGGTGAAAGCATCCAAATGGTCTTTCGGGTCGGTTTTCCCGTCGAACAGAGAGACCTTCGGGGGCTTGTTGCGCGAGGAGACGTGGACAGTGAGCAGTCCCTCGGTAAACGGCTTGGTGAGAGAGTCGGCGGCGTACTTAGCCCCATCGACTGAGAGGTGACATTCCCGGCGCATGCCCTCGATCTTCTTTTCGAGGGCGTCGAGTCAGCCGTGGTACCCTGAGGATTCGGCGCCCTGTGATCCCTGGCATTTGCTGTGGGAGATCTACGTCTGGGCGCGGCCCCGGTTCCTCTCGATGAGGTTCCTCAGATCCCCGAGTGAGGTGGCCCTCGAGCCGTCGTGGCGAGCCCCCTCTGTGCGACCCTATCGTAGGAGGGGGTGTCGATCACGCCTGGGGGCAAATGAGGTGACCGACATCTCCTCAGGGGGGTAAGGGTCGCGAGGAGGCTCGAGGTGAGGCGCTCTGGCGGCGGATCTTGGTGTGGAGCCGTGGGGCGCCCAGCGGGCCTCACGGAGTATCGGCCCGTGAGATCTGTGGCCATGGGTCTTAGCCTGCCGGTGGTCAGCTGTGCCGACGAGGGCAGAGCCTTCTGGAGGCGGAGGAGCGGCAATCTGGGGCCCTGGCCCGGCCATTTGGATGCGGACGAGCGCCTCCACGAGGGACTGTAGCCGATCTATTCGGCTAGCGAGGGCATTGATGACGGTCGCCGGAGGAGGTTCTTCCACGCCTCCGGTGAGGCGGAGGCGGCGGCTGGTATCTAGATCTTCAGGGTGATCACTTGCCATGTGGATGGAGATCGGAAGGCCAACTTTGTTTTTTGGGGAGTTTAGTTTCCCACAGACGGTGCCAACTGATGGAGGTCCTTTTTGGGTCTCCTTCAGATGTTGTCTTCCGTCGATCTCCCGGTGGATTTCGGAGGTGATCTCCTATTGCGTGTGGGTCTCAATGGGTTTTTAGGAGATTAGTGGTTTGAGGAGTTTGCGCTGAGTACCTGCAAGGAAGTCCCGGGGTGGTTTGGTACCACCAAGGACCCTCCGACGATCAAGTTAGCACAAGATCCGAGCAGAGTAATGGCTAAGTGGGGTGAAAAAAAGCTTACTTGACCCCTCTGTGATGGGGGTTTATATAGTGGCAGCAGTACGCAGTAGCAGGCGCGAGAATCTCGCCGGCAGTTACACTCCCGACGTCACGCCCGCGTAATGAGCGGATCGCCCGTTAATGGGGATCGTGATGGCGTGGAACGCGGGATGTTGCCGGCGTAGAATCTGCGCATGGTGAGATTTGCAGAGCGGCGGTTATGCCTGTGAGTGCTGGAGTTGGTCGGTCGGAGGGACCGAGGAAGATGGCCTCGGCGGGGGAGCTGGGGAACGAGCGGGAGGGCCGAGGAGTCTTGGTCCTATTGTAGCTCGAGGCGAGCTGAGAGGCCGAGGAGGCCAATTTGCAGGGGTCCTGAGGAGAGCCAGCTTGTGCTTGCAGGTCGGGTACAGGGTGGCCTGGTCGGCCCCTGTGGGCCCTTTCTTCTGAGTTCTGGGATACGTCGTCTGCCACGTGTCCTGATCTGGGAGATCGCCAATATAGAGCATCATCAATACTTGTCTCGAGTCGACGATCACGCGAACGAGACGACACGAAGAAGCGAAGTATCTGCAGGATACTTGTGCTATGGTTGCAACACTTGCGGACAAGGCAGAATGATAAACGACAATTTTAAAGCAATCACAAGCAACCATAACCCCAAAAAATCATCCAAACACTAAAATCTGAAAAAACTAGAAAACAAATCAAAGCCAGTTAGGGATTTTATGAGACTATGACCTTTGAAGCATTTCTACGAGTACATAGATGATCCTAGCTAGGCATCGAGTCCACTGGGAACAAACTTAGATGTCGATCTTCTCACCGAAGATGATCCACCATGAAGGAACCTAACCCAACCTTCAAACTTCACAAGAACAACTTATAGTGAAGCAACTTGTTCTCACTTTTACCAGGAGATGAGAGGAAGAAGAAGTAGATGATGATCTCTATCTTTTGCTCTCTTTCTTTCTCTTTTGTTTTCTTTCTGTGGGAGCTAAAATGAGGAGAGAGAATATAGATGAAGAGAATGAACTTGCTTACTTCATTTCTCTCTCTTCATTTGCTTTTGTGGAAAGGGAAGAGGCATCCATCCAAGTAGGGCCCACAAGCCCACTCCCTCTTCACATGGCTCCCTGATAGAGAACTAAAGGAGAATTATGTATAATATACATAATTGTATTTATATCAAATATAAATACATAAAAGAAAGAGAAAGAATAAGACATTATATATATATATATATATAATTAAATCAACACTTGATTTAATAATCCAGATTTATAAGAAACCCAGAAAGTATTATAAAACGTTCGATAAATGTACATGTATCATCATATACATGAGTTTAATCGAACTCCTGTACGTATCAACATACACACCCTACATCATTTCGCCTAAGCCGGGAAACCCTCTGTGTGGGACGATAAAGATCCAATAATACGCTGACAGTGAGTTACTGGATCAAATCCATAACCCACATGTATGTCGGTGGCACTAGCTGTACGTAACGGCTACCCAGCTATATGTCTAAAGAAAGGTTGACAAGCAATCTCATCTGTAACCTACAGAGCCTATCGATAACAATCTTCGTACAGTCCGGTCTCTTCGTAAAATAGTGTCATATACCAGGTCTGAGGGGTGGATCCAGTCAAACCCTCAATAACCATATAAGTCATGCCGATGTCAAACTCATAACCAACAGAGATACAATTGATAACCCTTTGTTTACCGCTGAAGACCGGATCGAGACACGGAGGACGTCTAGCTCGAATTTGGGGGTAGATACTATTTGGACATATCCATCCACCTCTCCAAATATACCAAGTTGATTTATGACACCATATATCGAAGGTTTGGACAGATGCGACCGTCGTAACAGGTTTTATCAGATTCCCCCTCATTTGTGAGGGGATTTTGATTGTGGAGACGCACTTCCCTGTAATTGTAATCCCTTACAGTTAATTACGTTATCGCATTGCGATAACCACTTTCTCCTTCTCCAGCAGTTCACTTCATGTCGTGTATTATTTTGTTTGATTTGGTTGCCGGTGGATTGTATACGGAGACTAATTTATGTGGTCGCCCGTAGGGCGCGGATTAGTCCAAATCCGTATATTTAGATTTGGGGATTGAACTTAGATTGTATGTATTCTCTTAATTCAAGAATATTTTGTTTTATTTAAAAACCATTAATCTAGTTTGAGATTAAAATCAATTTAAATATATGAGCATTTGGGCTCAATTTATTTTAACTAAGAATACATTAGCCTTATTTTTAACTAAGATTAACTTAACAATATTTTTAGGATTACTAAATTTTATTAAAATCTAACAACATAGCATTTGGGCTCGGCTGCAAGAAACTTTCAGAGGGACTTAGCCAATTTGGGCTTGGTCTGCTCAGTCTTTCTTTTTTTCCCTTCAAAAGTGCTAAGCACCTATTTGTGGCTCTGGCGCTCACGTGGGAAACATATGAGGTATTCAGCCTTTGCTTTGGTGGCTCACGTGTGTTTCACGTGATTGCTTTATTTTTGGGTGCTGAATTGCTTTGTTTTTTTTGGGTGCTTACGTAGGAAGCACGTGAGGCGCCAAGTTCTTTTTTTTAAAGATTTAATCTCTGCTAATGACATTTTGGCCATTAATGATCACCCAGATCTCTACTTTGAAGATCTGATATTAATTTTATTTAAGAAACTAAGTTCTTTTTTTTTTATAAGAACTAAGTTCTTTATGTAGGATTAAACCCTATTTTTTTAGAGGAATTAAATTTCTAGAATATATGTTCTTTTTCATTCTCTTTCTTTTTAACCTAATTCTTTTCCTTAAATTTTGAGTTTGAAGAGCAAAATCTCCCCGATGAGAATTAAATTCTCAACTTATGGGAATATTTGCTTTGCAAATATCAAATCAGAGGAATAATTGTTTCCCCAATCAGAGCAAAGCTCTGTTTGAATTACAAAATTAAAGAAAGCAACACTTCAGTTGTGCAAGCGCTGCGCTGCGCGACACGTGTCAGCGCAGATGCGCTAGCGCAGTTGCGCTGCGCCGTGCGCTGCGCGACACGTGTCAGCGCAGTTGCGCTAGCGCAGTTGCGCTGCGCGACACGTGTCAGCGCAGTTGCGCTGCACTTTGCGCTGCTTGACACGTGTCACGCGCTGGGGCGTTTGCGCCAAACAGAATTAAATTCGATCAAGATTTTTCTGTTCTTGTTAAAACAAGAAGATTGCCTTCTGTAAAACAGAAGCCTTTGGATCAAAGATCCAACGGTGGGGAAAATTTCCCAAATCACTCAGAGAAAGATCTCTTTAACAAATTTATGGGCACTATATAAAGGCCCCTGGACCCCAAATCAAAAAAAACATTTTTGTGAGAAATCAAGAACTTCAAACAGAGAGAACTCTGAAGAAATTTCAAGAAGAAAAAGGTAAAAGACCTTTAAAATAGAAGAATTTCTTCAAATAGATCATTGATCTAAGAACAAGATCAATGATTTTCAATAAAAAAACAAAAAAAATAATAGTGCTTTGCACTTATGAACCATTGGTTCTCTGAGATCGAGAAAAAATAAGAAACACTTATTTTCTTTGATCTAAATTAGATCAAGAAAACAAAAGGTGCTTTGCACTTCTTTTATGAACCATTGGTTCTGGAATCTAAAAGATTCTCAAGTTAATAGTGCCTTGCACTTGTAAATCTGCACTGTTGCGCTCTTGGGTTGGCGCAAGCAATCAGAGAGCGCCACGTGTCAGCATCTGAACCATTTGCGCTATGCGCTATTGAAATAGAGCCTTGCTCTTTGAAACTAGCGCAACTCACCGCAGGGCGCCACGTGTCAGCAGCGCAAGCGCAGCGCACTGGCGCAGCGAACTGGCGCAGCGCACTGCGCTTGCATGACACGTGTCATCACCACAAACGCTTGCGCTCTTTGATTGGCGCAAAGCGCCTGACAAATGCAATGCATTTCTTTTGTTAATGGGCCAGGCCCAAATCAAAAAGACCTAGTAAGCCAAAATAAATTGCAAAGCAATAAATGGGCGGAGCCCAGGTAAAATTGATGCTCTGCATCTTTTATAAAAGGGCAGAGCCCAAGTAAAATTGGTGCTCTGCATCATTTATAAAATGAGCAGAGCCCAAAACAAATTGATGCTCTGCATCCTTTATGGGCAGAGCCCAAACAAAAATAAAAACAAATAAAAGTGTTGAACTTTTTTCAACTGGACTTAGCCCAATCATGGCCGTAAGTCCTAAAATTAAATTGACTGAGCATAGCTGCTCTCCTAAATCAATTCACATCCGGTTCGAGGGTACATCTCCGAACTCCTTTGACTCCTATCGTTGTAATCCTTCAACGACGTCAGAGAGGTGACGGGTCCCGACAACTACACATCAACACGGACTGTGGGGTCCTTAAACTCATGGACTTAAGCGTCCTTAAA
Organism: Agapanthus africanus; assembly: GCA_030015575.1. NCBI lineage: Eukaryota > Viridiplantae > Streptophyta > Magnoliopsida > Asparagales > Amaryllidaceae > Agapanthus > Agapanthus africanus. The sequence goes on from JASDDO010000014.1 coordinate 19,142,613, forward strand.
CCAAAAGACGGATTGTGTGATCCTTAAACCCGCGGACTTATGCGTCCTTAAACCAAAACACGGACTGTGGGGTCCTTAAACCCACGGACTCAAGCGTCCTTAAACTGGAACATGGACCACCATGTCCCTAAACTGGAATATGGACCGCAATGTCCTTAAACTACCAATGGACCACTACGTCCCTAAACTGGAACAATAGAGCCCCCAAATGCTCTTTTTTCGGATCCAAACGATCCCGTTAAGTTGATCTTAGTCTCAAATCAGATTAACGTATCCTTAACGAACGTTTAAGTTGATCTTAGCTTCAAAATGGCTAACGTATCCTTAAACTAAAACACCAAACCCAAATCTAAGTAAATACGGATTTGGACTAATCCACGTCCTACGGGCGACAGCATAACTTAGTCTCCGTATACAATCCACGGGCATCCACAAACAAAACAAACACACACGACACGAAGTGAAATTCTGGAGAAGGAGAAAGTGGTTACCGCGATGCGGTAGCGTAATTAACTTCAGGGGCTTGCGCCTGCAGGGAAGAACGTCCCCACAATCAAAAACCCCTCAAACGAGGGGGAATCTGACGAAGTTTGCTACATCGGCCGCATCCGTCTAAACCTCCGATACACGGTGCCGTAAATCAACTTGGCATCTTCGGAGAGGTAGATGGAAAAAACCATATAGCATCTGCCCCGAACCTCAGGCAAGACGTCCTCGCGTCTCGGCCGCCGTTCGGAGGGGAACAGATTCTGGCACGCCCGGTGGGACCTTTTCCTCTTTCCACTCCACACTTCATGTGTCGTCTTCGCGAACGAATCGCGGTTTGTTAATGGTTGCCTTTGGATTTCAAGTTTACTAAGATTTGGTCTCTTGCTTGGCACAGAAAAGAAATCAAGCATCGATGGCCTCTACTTGTTCGAAGTGCTCCAACTGCAGCTGCAGCTCGCGTCCGGTCTCAACTGGGGGCATAACCTACGGGCCCCAAGCGGCCTCTTTGTTCACCATGCCCGTGGAGCAGATTACTCAAGCCACCACGGGGTTATTTTTCGGAACTATGCTTCCGCCAACAAGCTTTAGCACCCCCATGCCCATACAAGAAGCTCATAAGAAGTCGGTCTTCGATCGACTTACAGTTCCTGCGGCCCCTCTCAATGGGTCGCCCAACACCAGTGCCTCGGTCTTCTCTAGACTGGGCCAAAACTCCTGCAGGCCCACAATGAAGCTTGCAGTCCCGGAAAAGGTTACCCCAAAAGGAGTACCCAAACCTGCTCCTGAAGTCGTCAAGGCAGTTTCTCCTGCTAAGAGATCGGTCTTTACAAGATTGACCGTCCTCCCAGCTCCCACTCTTGCTCTTGCTACTCAAAAGACATCAGTCTTCAATAGGCTGACACCGGTAACAGCCCCACACCTGAATAGGGGGCAAGAAGAAGCCGTTTCTGTCTCTGAGCCGATACCGACAACTCGTCACGCCCGACGACGCCACTGGCGCCGGGTAAGGAAGACCGAGGGCAACTCCCCTTCTGGGATGACACCGCCAGCTCCAACGGTAGAAGTTGACGCTGCTGTTCCAACTGGGAACAGCTTCGAGTTACTGAACAGAGTACGCAGAAACTCGCCAACTGCGGTGCTCAAAAGATCTCCTCCACCAGTAGAGACTACCGTGGAAGCAGAAAAGCCGGAGCGGTCTCCTCAATCACTATCCTCCAAGATCTACAGGACATGGCGACGAGTTTGAGAATCTGTGATTGATCCTAATTTCTCTCGCCAACAGAAGAAGTTGAGAGGTCAGCAAGAAGAAAATCCCCCGGTCAAGCAACGAAAGACGACGACCGCTTGGGTGCCCAAAGCAACGGCCCCCTCAACTTCTACGGCCCATAAGAGAAGAAGGCCGGAGAAAGTGCCAACGCCGATGATGAATATCAAAGGTGGTGAACCCAAACGTCCTAAGTCAGGGGGCATTGTAGTTCATACCGTCTCCGTGGCGTCTGGTAAGGAGAATAGTCGCATATCTACGGGTCATCGACCGCTTACGCGATCAGTGACCAAAGCGCAGGAGCAGCAGCAGAAGCTCCAAGAGATGATGAACGCTATGGCCGCACTTACTGGGCCAAAAGAAAGCCCTGAAATGTCCTCGGATGAACGCCAGGAGGAAGAAACCGACGCCGAATTCCTTCGTCGAATATTGGAGAAGAAGGACAAAGAGGCTGCTGAACAAGCAGCCAACATAAAGCGTATGGGCTTCTTGTTCCAAGACATGGTGGGAATGATGATCCAACAAGATCCTCCGGCCGAAGATCCCTCGATCGTCCTTGAAGACGATAGGGGAGAGACGTCAAATCCTCCGCCAGCTCTGTCAACAGCTAAGGAAGAGACAATCTCCAAAGCTGACTTGGACGAGTACATAGCCCAGCAAATACTGGTTCATCATGCGACTGAAGCAGCCGGCCAGGTCGTAAAAACAGGGCGGCCATATCCAAGTTGGTACGATCAAATCAAGTACCCGCCCGGTTACACAATTCCTAAGTTCCATGTCTACAAGGGGACGGGCAATCCTCACCAGCGTGTTGCCCAGTTCAGGGCACTCTGCGGCAACACCGGCGGTGACGACAAGCTGTTGCTTCACCAGTTTGTTGGAAGCTTATCAGATACAGCGTTCGAGTGGTACTCTGAGCTCCCGAACGACTCTATCAAAACCTTCGGGGAGATGGAGCTGTTGTTTACTCAGCATTTTGCAAGCGCCAGTGTACGTACACCGATGACGGCACTGATTAACGCCAGGGTAAAGCCAGACGAGACATGGGTCCAATATGCTATACGGTGGCGAAACCTATGGTCAAAGTGCGAGCAGCGCATTGAAGAAGCTCCCGCGGTAGGTATGTTTGTGGGAACCCTTGATCCGCAAGCAACCATCTCGCAATTTATGATGTTTTTCAAGCCGACTACCTTCCAGGCCTTGATTGACAAGCAAGCGCAAATGGAACAGATGGGCCATAAACCCCCTCTTCCAAAGCCGGACTCCCGAAATGACAAGGGGAAGGGAAAAGCGATCGTTGTCGCTAATGCTCAACAACAACCGAGCAACTCGAAGCCGGTCGTTCATCAAAATAATATGCGCCCGTACATAGCCCTTGAGGAGAGGCTAGGACGTTCTTACTCTTTTCCCCGAGATAAAACGAGGAGGTTATTCGAGCTGGCGTTGCGCAACCGACTCATAAATCTGCCGGATCCAAAACGTCCGTCGCAACCAAATGATATTAATGAGCCCAACTACTGTCCTTATCATCGAGTACTGGGTCATCCGATCGAAGATTGCTACATCTTCAAAAATTGGCTTGAAGACCAGTACCGACAGGGCAAGTTCGCGTTATCTGACAAATAGAAGGTGAATCCCCCGCAGCCCCACACCTCTAAGGGGATGAGTACGCCGGGGGCAACATGCTCTGTCGTTGTAGAAGCTCCTTGGGAGGTTGTATTATCAGCTAAGACAAAGAAAATGTTGAACGACCTTCAAGCATACCCAGCGATCAAGTGGGAGAATCCGTTGGAACCGCAGGTCATTGAAGGGATGTTGAAGCCACGTCCAACTCTAAGGACCGATGGTGGCGGCTCAAGTACTCGCAACCAGCCGTCAAAATCTTCGAAGAAGAAGAAAAAGAAATCAAAGAAGCCCGTAATGCCTGGCGACAAGCGCACGGACTTGCAAAAACAAATTGACGCGCTGGAGGAATACAACCAGAAGGCACGGACTCCCATTACATTCCAAGAGTTCCTCAATCACGTCTTTCAAGAGGAAGATGAGGGAGAAAGTTCATCTGATGAATCTGAAGAATACGTGGCGAGCTGTCATGTGATTTCACATTCGTTCATGGACGATGAGGAGACTCCTTGCACTGAAAAGCTGGGGGCAGATCCTGAACCAAAAATTCTGAGGCCATCAGATGAAGTAATTGACGCATTCCTTAATAAAGCTCAGTTGAAAAGTAAAGCTGATCGGCAACGCGAGGCGGTCATATTCGAAAGGGCCAAGCTCCAGCGCCTTGACGAAAGAATTGAGATACTCCCGCTGGAGCAAAGTACACCCACTGTGGATAAAATCAAAATCAAGATGAGGAAAAGGTTCGCTAAAGCCGTGTCAGTGGGCATGAAGCTACCATCCTCCGAAGAAAAAATTACTGGTGAAATGGAAATGCACCCCTCCTATTGCTTATATCATCAGAAGGTTTCGCACCCCACTCAAGAGTGCAAAGCTTTCGATAGATGGTGGCAAGGATACGTTGCTCATCGACAACATTTTAAGCAGGAGAAACGTAAAACTCGTCGGGAGCGGAAAAATATGACCGAAGGGTTTAACAGAATTACCGGTGATTGTCGCATGGTTAGTGCCGGGGGATCACAAGTGCTTACATTCGGGAGCGATTCCGATGAGGAGCTGGCTCTTAGCCCTCTCTTTAAAGAGTCCACTTCGGGAAAAGAAGAAGAGCCGAAGGTCTGCGAAAATATCCGACTGCGTAATCGGACGCTGCCTGAAAAGAATCTCGGACCCTCAAACAGAAAAGACAAAGGGAAAGAAAAGGTCTCTGAGGATATTACCCTAGATGACCAAGTCATGGAAGAGCTAGCCACCAAGGACTCGCCAAAGAAAAATAAGGTGGATTACAACGTTCTAGCGCATCTGAGGAAACTACCCTCGCAGCTCAGCATTCTTGTCGCCCTTTTGCTATCGAAGGAGGCGAGAGATTCGTTAATCAAGGCACTACAGGATCCGGAGCAATTCCAAGCTTTCCTATCCGAGGAAAAGATGAAAGATGAATTGGAGGAAGTGCACACGGCGTTTTTGGTGATGAAGACCTTCTCCTTGGAACGTGCGAACACAATCGCCCCCTTTATATCTCAGGATACTGCCACGATATAAAGACAGGCAAAATCCTGATCGACAATGGATCCTCCGTTAATCTCCTCAATGTACGGGTGTTAAAAGAAATCTGCATGAGCGTCCAGCACCTTGCTCAAGACAAGATCACCATCTCCGGGTTCGACTCCCAGTCATCAAGAACTCTTGGGTCTGTGATACTGACACTACGCTTCGGGCTACTCGTCACAGATATTAAGTTCCACGTCATAGACGCCAAGACATGCTACAACGCTTTGCTCGGCTGACCGTGGTTACACGAGTACAACGCCATCCCTTCTACACAACATCAGTGTATGAAATACGTTAAGGATGGTCTCGAGTATACCGTGGTGGGAGAACTGAACCCGTTCTCCATGAACGAAGTTCGCAAATATGAAGATGCCAAATACTTCTTACCGAATTTCGAAGACACGGAAAGGTGTCACAAGCCAGAGAACAAAACTAACGCCACCATCCCTATTTTCGGGAGTGACACCGAGGAGGAAGAGGAGATAGTTTATTCGGGTCCGCTCCAATACAACAAGCCGGGACCATCTGCTCCTACGTTGATCTTTGGTAGTGACTCGGAAGATGAGGTCCATGCTATATTCTCTGCTCGGCCTTCAATACGAATGTCCGCTAACGAAGAACAAAGTCTACAAGTCGCCATGGTACCGCTTAATCACCGCAAAGAACTGGATGCACTTGATATTTACAATGTAGAAGAGCTGCAAACGTTCTATATCCCTCCCAGGCGAGAAAGTGAAAAAGCAGTTCTATTCTACCGCTCTAAAGAAACCAGAGTGGAGAAAGAAATCTGGCATGGCGCGGATCCTACGCTTGATAGGCTTCAGCCCATCCGTCTCCCCAGATATTATACAGAAGGCTTGAAAAGGTTGCTGAAACGCCAGGGGATATCCTTCAAGCAGACCGTTCGAAAAGCCAAGTTCTATGACAAAGTCTGGAACGTTCCCGGGACTCAACGCAAACTGCATAATGGAAGAATGGAGACAAAAGGGCTTGGATACATCCGGTCCAAGAAACGAGAGCTACTAAACGGTTGCTACGTCGTGTATGACTTCGATGAAGAAGCGAACGCTCAGTGGGAGGACGCTAATCCTGAACCAGTGAAAGTTCCAGATGCAAAAGTGCCCAGTCCGTCGTTCGAAGAACTAATGGACAAACTTATAAGGGAAGCTGGTCAAAAAGTCCGAGACGACCATAACCGCGAAATGGTCATCTACGAGAAAGCCAAAACGCAGCGCCTCCTACAACGGGCCGTGAAAGATGAAAATGCCGCTCCTTGTCAACCTGTCATAAAGAAGGCTCGACGCAGAGGCAGAAACAAGTCGAAACGTGAAAAAGGCGTTCAAAAGCAACAAAGCGGGGATAAGAAGCCACGCGAGCGAAAATCGAGCGGTTCCGATCTATCCCTCATAAGAAAAATGGGTTGGGCGTACTCTTTTCCTCGGGACAAGACGAAGAAAATACTTGACCTCGCTCTAAAACATCAGATGCTTACGCTGCCGGAGTCACCCCGAACAAGCAGGCGAAGTCTCACACCCAGACTATTGCTTTTATCACCGAGTGGTAGGGCATCCTCTCGAAGACTGTTTCACCTTCAAGAATTGGGTCGAAGATCAGTATCAGCTTGGCAAGTTCGCTCTGTCCAACAACTGGAGGGTAACGCCGCCACAAAAGCACGAACCCAAGGCCACGAAAGAAGAACCAGTGCCACATTGGGATTGGAAGCGAATTCATACTTGTCACGTGATAATGATATCAAAAGAAGAGCCCGAGGACATGGATGACCTTCCCTGGTGCTTCGAAAACAGCAACGACGAGGTAATTTCAGAATTCCCACCAGCGCCAAAAGAGCTGGAAGATGGAATCCATACCACCGCAGATAATCTCAAGAAAATTGAGTTGGGAACGGTGAACGACCCGCGACCGACATTCGTCAGCGAGCTGTTATCCGAAGAATGGGTGGCTGTGCTAAAAGACTTGCTTATGCAGCATAAAGATTGTTTCGCATGGAACTACTCCGAAATGCCGGGACTAGATCCAGAAATTGCTGTGCACAAATTGGCAATATCCCCGGACGTCAAGCCAGTCAAACAGGCGATGAGAAAAATGCGGCTCGAGCTTGAGATGAGTATCAATGCCGAGGTCAAGAAGCTGATCGATTCTGGCTTCATCCAAGAGGTTCAATATCCGGAATGGATCGCCAACATCGTCCCGGTGATGAAGAAAAATGGGACAGTGTGCATATGCGTGGACTTCCGGGATCTCAATAAAGCCTGCTCGAAGGAAGATTTCCCAGTGCCAGTCACCGAACTAATGATAGACAACACGTCCACTCATGAGGTTTTCTCCTTTATGGACGGCTCGTCAGGGTATAATCAGATAAAGATGCATCCGGAAGACCAGAAGCATACCGCCTTCAGGACTCCTTTGGGTATATTCTGCTACAAGGTGATGCCCTTCGGTTTAAAGAATGCCGGTGCCACCTATCAAAGGGCCATGACGAAGATCTTCGATGACCTTATACACGAAATCGTCGAATGCTATATCGACGATCTCGTGGTTAAAAGCAAATCATACGAGGAACATCTCGAGCATCTGAAAACTGTATTTCAACACCTTCGGCAATACAACTTGAAGATAAACCCTCTCAAGTGCGCATTCGGAGTTTCCTCGGGCAAATTCCTGGGATTCATCGTCCGACACCGGGGTATCGAGATAGATCCGTCAAAGATCAAGGAGATCATGGAAATGCCTCCGCCAAGGACTCTCAAACAGCTACGGTCTCTCCAAGGGAAGCTCGCGTATATACGGCGATTTATAGCCAACCTTTCAGGAAAGTGCCGTCCTTACAGCCACCTAATGAAGAAGGGAACCCCGTTCGTCTGGGACCAAAAATGCCAAAGCGCGCTAGACGAGATCAAGCAATACCTGCAGAACCCGCCAGTGCTGGCTGCTCCGGTCAAGGGAAAGCCCCTCATTCTTTATACAACCACCCTCGAAGGTTCCTTAGACGCATTATGGGCACAAGAGAACGATCAAGGGAAAGAAAGAGCACTCTGCTACTTAAGTCAAGTTCTACTAGGGGCAGAAAGCAACTACTCCCCCATCGAAAAACACTGCCTGGCGTTAATCTTCGCGATAACAAAGCTCAGGCACTATGCGTTGGCGCATGAGGTCCGTCTCATTTCGAAGGTGGACCCCCTTAAATATTTAATGTCGAAGGCCATATTGACGGGACGACTCACTAAATGGGCCCTGCTCTTGATGGAGTTCTCGATAACGTATTAACCTCTCAAGGCCGTGAAAGGCCAGGCCATCGCCGACTTCCTCGCTGAGCATCCGATACCCCCCGATTCTCCTTTAAATTGCGATCTTCCAGACGAACATGCGTTTGATGAGATCGACGATGGTGATACCCGATGGGAGCTTTATTTCGATGGAGCATCTTCCATGAAGAAGCGCAAACAAAGTACCCCTATAATCAAATCGGGGGTAGGACTCATCTTTGTAACTCCACAAGTAGGGATAATGAGCTTTGCTTTCTCCCTAACAGAGCCGAGGACAAACAATGAAGCCGAATAAGAAGCTTTGATAGCAGGCCTCGAGATCGCCATCGACATGGGAATTGAAAACCTCCTCATATACGGAGACTCCCAGCTGGTCGTTAGTCAAGTAAACGGCGACTACCAGACGTGCAAGCCAGAGTTGGTGAAGTACGGCGAAAAGGTGCAACAATTATTGACCCAAATTCCCTCCTATACTTTGGATAACATACCGCACGCAGAAAACAGCAAAGCGAACGCGTTGGCCAAACTCGCTAAGGAACTGGCTAATGAGAACCTCGATGACGTAAGAATCGTGGTACAAAGCCGTCGGGTGCTTTCCCCAGCAGAAATATCTCCGGAATCACCCGAAGAGAAGAGAGCGACTGAGCAGACGACCCTGCAAATAAAAGATCGGGAAAATACCGAGGATTGGAGAGAAGTCTTTATAGACTACTTCAAATATCGTCGAACGCCCGAAGATGCGTCCTAAGACATCAGCTTATGAAACGAGCTCTGTCTTTCGCCTTCGTCAATGATACTCTGTACAAGAGGTCATTTGATTCTCTGTGGGTGAGATGTCTGGGACCTGAAGAAGCAAAAAGAGTCATTCAGGAAGTTCATGACGGACTCTGCGGTTCTCACCAAGCGGGCCCAAAGATGAAGTTGAAGATCAAACGGATGGGCTACTACTAGCCCACGATGATCCAAGACTGCCTTGAGTATGCGAAGCAATGCCACTCATGCCAAATCCATGGGGACTTCATCCACCAGCATCCAAATCCACTCCATCCAACAGTGGCTAGCTGGCCATTCGAAATGTGGGGGACTGACATAGTTGGCCCCATCGAACCAGCATAGTCCAGGGGACATCGTTTCATCCTGGCGACAACTGACTACTTCTCCAAATGGGCAGAGGCAGTACCACTGAGGGAAGTGAAAACGGAGAATATCCTCCACTTCTTCAAGACACACGTCATATATCGGTTTGGAACTCCGCGACGGATCATCTCCGATAACGGGCCAGCTTACAGAAGCCACAAGATCAGTCGCTTCGCGCAACAACACAATATAGACTGGAGATATTCCTCGGTTTATAATCCGCGAGCTAATGGTTTAGCTGAGGCCTTCAACAAGACCTTGACAAAGATCATGAAGAAAACGGTGTCCCGAAATAAGAAGGACTGGCATGAGAGGCTGCAAGAGGCTCTTTGGGCATATCGAACTACGTTCAAGACGGCCACGAACGCAACGCCATATGCGTTGGTATTCGGTACAGAAGCAGTACTCCCCCTCGAGATAGAGTTACCCTCTCTACGAGTGGCAGTCCACTATGAGCTGACGGACGAAGAAAATGCTCACCTTCGGCTTGAGGAGCTTGATGCCCTCGATGAGACCCGGTTCATAGCGCAACAAAATCTGGAAGCCTATAAAGCAAAGATGACGCGCTCATATGAAAGATTGACCCGGTCGAGGACATTCCGCCAAGGCGAACTCGTGCTAGTGGTCAAAAGGCCTATGATCCCCAGTCGCGCCAAGCGGGGGAAATTCGAGCCAAACTATGAAGGCCCGTACATCATAGACTAGGTCTACCAGGGTGGAGCCTATCTACTCATGGATATGCACGGTAAAAGGCCTTACAGGCCAATAAATGGTCGATTCGTAAAGAAATACTACGCTTAGCGAGTCACTGCCTAGGTCAATGATAGATGACGACGACTATATCCGCTCGTTATCTTCCTAAGATCAAACTTTATAAGCGGTAGCCAGCCTTCTCCATGATGGACCGAAACGTCCTTAAACTAATGGCGGACCGAAACGTCCTTAAACTAATAGCGGACCGAAACGTCTTTAAACTAATGGCGGACCGAAACGTCCTTAAACTACTACCGCAGCATCCTTAGGCTGACGAGATGAATAAAAAAAAAGGAAAAAAAAGAGAAAAATAAAATTAAAAAAAATGATGATAAAAACGGTATGTCCATAAGCAAAAAAGGGCACGGATGAAAACCCGAAAGGGCTCTGTGAGTAAAAACAGCAGGGCTACCGGCGAGTGTTCGTGAAAACCCGAAAGGGCGCGACCTCGTAAAAAAAAGAAGTAAATAAAAATAAAATGAATTAAAAAAAAAAGGGGGTATGTCCATAAGCAAAATGGGCATGGATGAAAACCTGAAAAGGCTCCGTGAGTAAAAACAGCAGGACTACCGGCGAGTGTTTGTGAAAACCCGAAAGGGCGCAACCTCATTAAAAGACACTTACAGGGTCCCCTCGACCTTGTAAGGAGAAACCACCCGCGTGAGATCCTTACGACTCACAAGGGAGCAGCACACTTAGGGATCCCCACGATTCCGAAGGAGAAAATACACTTGCGAGATCCTCACGACTCGTAAGGAGAACTCTCTTATGGGACCCTCACGGCTCATAGGATTTAAAAGTCTTAAGTTATAGAGACCTAAACCTGTGCTTAAGCAACCCCCACAACTTCCAATATTGCCCTACAAGTGGTTCAATACTGACCCTTGTATGCAATCTACGGGCGCGAATAAACATTTCCCTAACCAAGTCCCATCCGAGACTGGGGATATGTTCGCATGGTGAACGACCTTTGTAAATCCTCTCGATTTACAAGGAGAAAACCCTTTTGTAGGATCCTTACGACTTACAGAGGAACATGCACTTAGGAATCCTCACGATTCCTAAGGAGAAAATACACCTACAATATCCTCACGACTTGTAGGGAGAAATACCTTTGTGAGACCCTTACGGCTCATGAAGTTAAAAGCCTTAGTTGACAGGACCTTAACCCTGTTCGCTAAGCCACCTTTGTTCAATATCGACGGAGGCAAATGATGATTCGCTCCTGGCAATATCCCAGTTGTAGCGGTGCTGATGCCGAAATCGGTGTCTAGATTCAGATTTACGGCAAAAAAGCCAGTAGGCCGCACATGCATATGAAATAGCCGAAATGATGGGGCAACTTGCAATAAAAAGCAGCAAGTAAAAACATATGCATACAAAATAGCCGAAATGATTGGGCAACTCGCAATAAAAAGCAGCGAGTGAAAATAAAATAAATAGCCGAAATGATTGGGCACCGCGAAAAATAGCCGAAATGATTGGGCAATCACGACCTTCGCGATATAAAAGCTGAAATGATAGAGCATCGCGGAAATAAAACAAAAAAAATGATAAAACTTTGGCCCTACAGTTGAGATCACATCGATCCTTGTATACAATCCAAGGGCGCAAACAAAGAGGGAACCATACTTTCCCAACAGGCTCCGCCAGAAAACGAAGCCAAATCTCGACGGTTCATCCCAATCCCGAAGAAACCAGTGTCTTCGGCAAATCCTTCGACTCGAGGAAACAAGTGTCCTTGATGAAGAAAATCCTGATTCGCATCGGCTCGCAGAGAAACTAGTGTCTCCGTGGGAAATTCTCGATTCGTTTCAACACCAGGGAAACAAATATCCTTGGCAAATACCTCAATTCAAGGAAACAAGTGTCCTTGATGAGAGCCTCCTGATTCGCGTCGACTCGTAGAGAAACCAGTGTTTCCGTGGGAAATTCTCGATTCGTTTCAACACCAGGGAAACAAATATCCTTGGCAAATACCTCAATTCAGGGAAACAAGCGTCCTTGATGAGAGCCTCCTGATTCGCGTCGACTCGCAGAGAAACCAGTGTCTCCGTGGGAAAATCTCGATTCGTTTCAACACCAGGGAAACAAATATCCTTGGCAAATACCTCAATTCAGGGAAACAAGCATCCTTGATGAGAGCCTCCTGATTCGCGTCGACTCGCAGAGAAACCAGTGTCTCCGTGGGAAATTCTCGACTCGTTTTAACAACAGAGAAACAAATATCCTTGGCAAATACCTCAATTCAGGAAAACAAGCATCCTTGATGAGAGCCTCCTGATTCGCGTCGACTCGCAGAGAAACCAGTGTCTCCGTGGGAAATTCTCGACTCGTTCCAACACCAGGGAAACAAATATCCTTGGCAAATACCTTAATTCAGGGAAACAAGCATCCTTGATGAGAGCCTCCTGATTCGTGTCGACTCGCAGAGAAACCAGTGTCTCCACGGGAAATTCTCGATTCGTTTCAACACCAGGGAAAAAAATATCCTTGGAAAATACCTCAATTCAGGGAAACAAGCATCCTTGATGAGAGCCTCCTAATTCGCGTCGACTCGCAGAGAAACCAGTGTCTCCGCGGGAAATTCTCGATTCGTTTCAACACCAGGGAAACAAATATCCTTGGCAAATACCTCAATTCAGGGAAACAAGAATCCTTGATGAGAGCCTCCTGATTCGCGTCGACTCGCAGAGAAACCAGTGTCTCCGTGGGAAATTCCCGACTCGTTTCAACACCAGGGAAACAAATATCCTTGGCAAATACCTCAATTCAGGGAAACAAGCATCCTTGATGAGAGACTCCTGATTCGCGTCGACTCGCAGAGAAACCAGTATCTCCGCGGGAAATTCTCGATTCGTTTCAACACCAGGGAAACAAATATCCTTGGCAAATACCTCAATTCAGGGAAACAAGCGTCCTTGATGAGAGCCTCCTGATCCGCGTCGACTCGCAGAGAAACCAGTGTCTCCGCGGGAAATTCTCGATTCGTTTCAACACCAGGGAAACAAATATCCTTGGCAAATACCTCAATTCAGGGAAAGAAGCGTCCTTGATGAGAGCCTCCTGATTCGCGTCGGCTCGCAGAGAAAACAGTATCTCCGCAGGAAATTCCCGATTCGTCTCAACTTGCAAGATGAAGCCTCAGGCAGCAGGGATTAAAAACTTGTCTCCTGAACAATAGGACTCTGCAAGTCGGTCTAAAGCGGTCTCTTGCGTACTATTCACGGGTCTCACTCTCCAAAGTCGAATTTCGACAAGGAGGGAAACAACCGCTTACGGGTCCTCTCAACTCGTAAGAGGGAAAAATTCTCTTATAAGATCCTTACGACTTATAAGAGAAAACGCGCTTAGGAATCCTCATGATTCATAAGGAGAAAATACATCTACGAGATCCTCTCGATCCGTAGGGAGAAAAGTCTCTATGAGACCCTCACGGCTCATAGAGTTGAAAAGTCTTAGGCGGCAGATCTGAACCTGCGGCCTAAGCCATCGCTATCTCTTGAAAAATCTAGACGCTTACTCTATTATCGGTCAAATGTGTTTATCAAGACAGCATGCTGATAATAAGAGAAAGGAAAAAGCAAAGAAATAGTATAAGACATTGCAAAGAAAAATGTGTATCTTTATTGAATGTAATCAAGTACAAGATGAAGCGTACAAAAACCCGATTAGATTAAGGCGAGCCACACCGGGGAATGGATACATATTATTTAAAAAGAAAAATTTTACAAGTATCTAGATATAAGGAGAGTTACTGGGAAGGAAGCGTCTTGCATAGCTCTAGCAATTGTTCGCACACTTCCTTCCCCACTTTCTCCTGATTGGCCACCACCGCCAGCTCCGCCTCCACTTGGGCCCGTTGCTGCAAGACAGATGCAAGCTGCTCCCTGACGGCCTGATGAGCAGCTTCGCGGCCTGGGGTATCACGCTCGGCTACATCAAGCTTTCACTTCAAGTTTAGCCCATGGGAGATGCGCTCCAGGAGACCCTCAAAGATAGCCTTCACTTGGGCAGCATTCGCCTCAACCTCAGCACGCAGACGGGTCGTCTCGCTCGAGGTCTCTTGGCATTCCCTTAGCCTTAAAGCTGCTTCTTGTTCCAAGTGGTGGACGTAAGAAGCGCTTTCCTTGATCCATGCTGTTCTTTCATTGCTCGCGGCTAAAGTCTCGGGGGCGAGACGCATAGACTCCAGCTGATGCAGGCGAGCCTCGATCTCCATACAATGGTTAACCCAAGATGCGATGATGCCCTCGTCATGGAAATTCACGAGTATCACCAGCATCGGGTTAACCACCGTAGCGAAATCTGCAGCAGACGTAGGAGTCTCGACGTCGAGCTCCTCAACGTAGTTGCTCAACATACGCAAGCTGTTCGCGGCGCCTTTCGAAGATGGTCGTCTCAGGTAAGGACCTGCCGGCATTGTGATGCGAGACTCAAAGGGCGCCGAGACCGGAACAACAGCTGAAAAGAAACAAGATATGATCAGATAACAGTTCAGGAAATAAAAAAATGGGGAGTTATCAATATGATAGTCGTTGTACCAGCTGAGGCAGGTGGCAAGGCCGGAAGGGTCGGTAGCGCAGCCGAGCTTTCATCCCCTCCTTCGATTTGTAGCACTGCAGTCGGGACGAGAAAAAAGTTAGAAGTAATTCCATCAATGAAAAAGAAAGATATCAATGGAAACCATACTTACCAGCGCCACCAGAGGAAGAAGCGAGTTCAGATGGGAAGGAGAAGTGTGGGAGCAACACCTGATAGAGATGGTCAAAAAGCACTCCTGAAAGACACAGCAGTACGACTTTAGTACATAAATTATACGGCCGAAAGACGAAAATAATAGATTGCAAATTCATACCTTCCAACATCTTCGATGGTATAAGAGAGGGCTGAGAAGTGACCATCGCCAAGGCCGTAGTCGACGGCGCTCCCTCGAGCAGTGGAGCATCGGCGCTGGCCGCACCTGCGTTAAAAAACAAGGGTAAACCTGTCAGAAACGAGTGCAAGATAAAAAAAGAGGGGACGGTAATCCGAAATTTACCTGATGAGCCTCCAGCCGAGACGGAGGCATCTCCCTCCTCCATCGACATAAGACCACCACCCGTGGCCTCATCCTCAGACTCCACGGGGGCCGTTGTCGTGCTCGCAAGGCCAGGAGACGGCGGGGGACCATAGGCAGGGAGGGCTATGACCAGAGCATTGTCAGATTCCTGAGAAAGAGAGGTTGGCTCGTCCTCAGGAATCATGTCTACTTCACCCGCTACTCCTTCGGGCTCAGCAGTAACGGTTGTCTCGTCCACCGTCACCACGAGGTCATCGGTCTCAGGCACTCTGCCCGCTGCCACCTCGGGCTCAGCAACAACCGCTTGCTCAGGCATAATGGACGTAACCATTTCGTCAGCCACTATCTCGGGCTCAGCAATCCCAGCCGTGTCATCCGCCACCGGCTCGGGCTCGACCAATGCCTTTTTCCTTAGCCCCTCAGGTTCGACAGTCTCCGCCTCCCCCTCGGTTGGGCTTGGCCCTGCAAGGAAGAACATATGAGAACCGACAGCTTTATAATTATTACAATAAAAACTCTGAAAGAAGTATTACCTGAGGTGGACTTCTCGTTATCCTCCCTATTAGCGCGAATCGCCTGTCTATGAGCTGTAGACAGGGCGACCGGGGGCTCTTCTGATGGGGTATCAGCACGAGGAATGGTGCTTGGGCCCGCCCCAATGGCAAGGCAGCTCTGCGTGCCTTTGCTTCGTGCCTCGACCGCTTCCTTTCCTCCCGGACTGTCGCGATGGACCTCTTCGACGCTTCCTTCATTAAGTCGTCATCGTCCTCGTTCAAAGATGCCTCCAGAACCTTTAAGGCATCTCTCATCGGCTCTTCGAGACGGACCTCCCGCAGTAGCCCTGAGGAAGCAGGAACATCGGCAGCTGGCAGAACATCCGCGTCACTTGGCGGGAATGGCATTGAGGTTCCTGCGATAAAAAGGGGAGAGTTTAGATTGACCATAACACAAGGAAAATGAAAACTTGATGAAATTGAAACTTACTAAGGCCTAAAGACGCTCTAAGGCGTTCCTCCTCTTGGAAGGTCTTGAGGGAAGCGGCAATGGCTTCTTCAGTGGTGATGCTTGTTGGAAGAAAATAAGGAAAAATGTTAGTCGTAGGCAATAATAAAAATATGATGCAATAAAAAATGCGACTAGTGATTACCTGATGCTGCAAGCTTAGCCAGCCACGCGTCGCGCCTCGCCAACCGCTCCGAAGCTTCGAGGGCGGCCTCCAAGTCCGTGTCATCCGGCGGCATGACTAATCCCTCATTAGTCCCATATTCACTCAGGCCCTCACCATAGGGGGCATGGGGTTCCTGACCGAACGCGACGTCTGCGGCGAAGAGCGACTTCTTTTTCTTCTGCCCGCCAACCTTAAGTGCACGTGGGATCGACTTACGCTTAGCAGCCACCTTGGGACGGCGGGTCCCGATGTCCGCACCCATGCCAGACTCCGGCGAGGCTACAACCACTGTCTCCACTGGAGCACAGGGCGTTGGAGGTGCATCCGCAATATCGGGGAGCGGCAATCCGTGCGGAGGACTTTGCGCACGCGGTGGCCCGGCTCTAGCATCTTTTAGAGGGGCAACTACTGGGGTCCTTGGCACTAAAGGAGCATTGCGGTCGCTACCTGGAGGCGCACCCTTACGGTCGACCAACAATCGCCTTTCCTCTTTTATAACGGCTCCCGTCGAATGACTGTACCATTCTGTATATACCCTGAGGAGTCGTGGGGCGCAAGCCGGCTCACTGATAAAGAAGTGGGAGCCCGTGTTTAGACGCATGAAATGATGCAACGTGCTCTCCATCCCTTCTTTGGTCGCAGCAGGTTCCGATAAGAAAGCCTCCAGCGGTACCCCTTGATTGTAGCTCAGCTGTTGGGCGAAACGATGCGGGTTATATCTCATGAAAATCGCTGCCCCATTCTGCCTAAACACCAAGAAGCCCGGTCTGATAGAATATAAGTGGAGGGTCTCCCGAGCCGTCAAAACTGAAGCTCCATCCCTGAAAGTGTCTTGCAATGGCCGCACTGCAGTGGTAGACGCCTTTCCAATAGTCAACACCTTATCGACGAAAGACACACCGGCTCCAACGGTGTGGGGGCGAAGGAGTAAACCCCTGGCATTTCGTGGCGATGGACTCACAATTGATGCGCCAATCAACTGTATGATGCGAGGGAAGCTGCACCTGTCGTAGAACGATGGCCTTTTATGCATGCCGAAAACACCCGATGTATGTAGCTCGAGCCACGATATGAAATAGTGCATCGGGAAGATCACGTGCAGCACCCCAGGCTCATTAGCATCCGCCGCTCGACTGAGGCCGTGGTACAAATGTTCTAAGCCGGCTATCCCAACAGCTACCTTTACCCCGATGGTCATCCGGTGAGCCGGGTAAAAGACAGAGGGCCGCATATGGCGAGAGTGCATCGGGAGCGCAAACCAACTCAGCCATAGCCCAAGAAATCCTAAAAAGAAGGCCTCCTCGTCCATCTCAGGGGCTGCAACTTCCGCAAAAGACATGGTCGGGGAGTTAGGAAGGAAAAAACCCTTTTGGTCTATTTCTTTCGCCGGTAGGTTATCCAAACCTAAACCGAAAGGGTCCTCGAGGGTGGCAAACTTGGCAGCTTCTGCCGAAAGAACGCTGGGGTGGAGGAACCGGGCAATGAAATCCTCAAAACTAACTCCGTGGCTCCCACGCTCGATGAAAAGGGCCTCGTAGATGTTCAACACCTTGATCAGACTTGGGAATTGGTATTGAACAGCATTCTCCGGCGTGAGACCCCTTAAAGCCGGCTTGGCACCGAAGACATACTCGTCTGTCGGAAGCAACTCCTCATAGTGCTCCCCTATAACGGGTAAACCGGAGACCTCTGTGAACTCCTCCAGAGAAATTGACACTTCCCGATCCACAGCGAGGAAAGTGTGAGTGGGGATGTTCCACTGCTCCAAGAAAGCCTTGAACCACCAGGTGGGAAGCGTGGGATACTGGAAGAGGGAGACATAAACCGCGGTGTACAATCCTAATCTTATTAACTGCGACTTCTTCGCCGACAGGATGTACCGAGCCCACGGCAGGTAGCCGATCGGGTGGAAGGGGATCAGACCTATGTTGTATGATTGTCCCCAAGGCCTCGCCTCGCCTTGACAGATACGGCGTCCCAGGATATCCAAAACCATAGGACGCTGGACCGGGATTGCATCTATGGCCGGATGAAGAAAGCCCTTCGATGTCCAATCAACCATCTCCACGGCGTACTGCACCGGGGGTGGGCTGGCGTAATGAATCGCCGTGATGGGTTCTGACGGTACTGCACATGTGAAGCTGCGTCGACCCATAATAATCTGATTGTACCACGACCCCCAAAGGTGGAGACTCTTATACTCCGGATCGTGGTCCTTAATCATGGATAAGACTTCACGGTCCAAGGGCGCTTCAGGGAACCCTTCCTCCGAGCGAGCGAACGGGAATGAAGTATCGAGAGACATGATCACTGCAAGTGAACAGAAATTAGCCGTTAGTGTTGTAATTCCAACGCTTGGCGTTTAAAAAAAATTCATTAATTAATTAATTAAATTAAAATTCATTAATTAATTAATTAAATTAAAATTAATTAATTACACCACACAGCAGTGCAGTAGGTAGGAGACCCAAGGGGGACCCACAAAATCTGGACGACAATACGTCAGTTAATAAGACAACCCCATCATTGGATGAGATTGTCAGTTGATCCCCAAGAAAATATTCCCATTAATAATAAAAAAAATCCCTAGAGACAAGGAGAAAATCTCCTCTTTCAGAGCAAAGCTCTGTCACAGAGTGACACTTGTCAAACTCTGGTCTCAGGGGAATAAGATTCCTTAAAAGAGCCTAGCTCTGTGATGATGATGAGAAAATTTATTTAAACTCCTAAAGAAATTAAAAATTTTGAAGACTCTTAGGGGTTCTTCACTTTTAGATCAAAAAGATCTATTTTTGATCCATGAGCAGAGCTCTGCTCATGGGTTAAAACCCATGAACAAGATCTCTGTAAATCTATGGATTCGTGAGAGCAAACCTCTGTTGGTGAAACCCCAAAGGGGACTTCTTTAGATCAGAAGATCTATGAGAGCAAAGCTCTGTTGGTTAATTAAAACTAATTTAATCCAAGATTAATTTTACCTAAAGTTTTCTAACTTGGAAAATAAGAGCAAAGCTCTAAAGTTCTGGAAACAAGAGCAAAGCTCTGAAGTTCTTAAGCAAGAGCAAAGCTCTGTAAATCAAAAATCTAGAAAATGGTGAAGTTTTTCTAAAGGTCCAGAGGCCCTATTTATAAGGCGCTTGCGCCCCTTCAGCTCACCCGTTGATCCAACGGCCAAGATCTTGCCACCGTTGCACTCACGTGCGCGCCACGTGAGAGCAACAGTAGGGGGCATTTGTTTCCCAAATCAGAGCAAAGCTCTGTTTGTATTACAAAATTAAAGGAAGCAACGCTTTAGTTGCGCAAGCGCTGCGCTGCGTGACACGTGTCAGCACAGATGCGCTGCGCCGTGCGCTGCGCGACACGGCAATTGCGCTGTGTTATGCGCTGCGCAACACGTGTCAGCGCAGTTGCGCTGCGCTTTGCACTTCTTGACACGTGTCACGCGCTGGGGCGTTTGCGCCAAACAGAATTAAATTCGAGTAAGATTTTCCTGTTCTTGTTAAAACAAGAAGATTGCCATTTGTAAAACAGAAGCCCTTGGATCAAAGATCCAACGGTAGGGAAAATTCCCCAAATCTCTCAGAGAAAGATCTCTTTAACAAATTTATGGGCACTATATAAAGGCCCCTAAACCCCAAATAAAAAAAACATTTTTGTGAGAAATCAAGAACTTCAAACAGAGAGAACTCTGAAGAAATTTCAAGAAGAAAAAGGTAAAAGACCTTTAAGATAGAAGAATTTCTTCTAATAGATCATTGATCTAAGAACAAGATCAATGATCTTCAATAAAAAAACAAAAAAAAATAATAGTGCTTTGCACTTATGAACCATCGGTTCTCTGAGATCGAAAAAAATAAGAAACACTTGTTTTCTTTGATCTAAATTACATCAAGAAAACAAAAAGTGCTTTACACTTCTTTTATGAACCATTGGTTCTGGAATCTAAAAGATTCTCAATTTAATAGTGCCTTACACTTGTAAATCTGCACTGTTGCGCTCTTCGGTTGGCGCAAGCCATCAGAGAGCGCCACGTGTCAGCATCTGAACCATTTGCGCTATGCGCTTTTGAAATAGAGCCTTGCTATTTGAAATTAGCGCAACTCACCACAGCGCGCCACGTGTCAGCAGCGCAGGCGCAGCGCACTGCGCTTGCATGGCACGTGTCATCACCACAAGCGCTTGCGCTCTTTGATTGGCGCAAAGCGCCTGACAAATGCAATGCATTTCTTTTGTTAATGGGCCATGCCTAAATCAAAAAGACCTAATAGGCCAAAATAAATTGCAAAGCAATAAATGGGCAGAGCCCAGGTAAAATTGATGCTCTGCATCTTTTATAAAAGGGCAGAGCCCAAGTAAAATTGGCGCTCTGCATCATTTATAAAATGAGCAGAGCCCAAAACAAATTGATGCTCTGCATCCTTTATGGGCAGAGCCCAAACAAAAATAAAAACAAATAAAAGTGTTGAACTTTTTTCAACTGGACTTAGCCCAATCATGGCCGTAAGTCCTAAAATTAAATTGACTGAGCACAGCTGCTCTCCTAAATCAATTTACATCCGGTTCGAGGGTACATCTCCAAACTCCTTTGACTCCTATCGTTGTAATCCTTCAACGGCGTCAGAGAGGTGACGGGTCCCGACAACCACATATCAACACGGACTGTGGGGTCCTTAAACTCATAGACTTAAGCGTCCTTAAACCAAAAGACGGATTGTGGGATCCTTAAACCCGCGGACTTATGCGTCCTTAAACTAAAACACGGACTGTGGGGTCCTTAAACCCACGGACTCAAGCGTCCTTAAACTGGAACATGGACCACCATGTCCTTAAACTGGAATATGGACCTCAATGTCCTTAAACTACCAATGGACCACCATGTCCCTAAACTGGAATATGGACCGCAATGTCCTTAAACTACCAATGGACCACTACGTCCCTAAACTGGAACAATAGAGCCCCCAAATGCTCTTTTGTCGGATCCAAACGATCCCGTTAAGTTGATCTTAGTCTCAAATCAGACTAACGTATTCTTAACGAACGTTTAAGTTAATCTTAGCTTCAAAATGGCTAACGTATCTTTAAACTAAAACACCAAACCCAAATCTAAGTAAATACGGATTTGGACTAATCCACGTCCTACGGGCGACGGCATAACTTAGTCTCCGTATACAATCCACGGGCATCCACAAACAAAACAAACACACACGACACGAAGTGAAATTCTAGAGAAGGAGAAAGTGGTTACCGCGATGCGGTAGCGTAATTAACTGCAGGGGCTTGCGCCTGCAGGGAAGAGCGTCCCCACAATCAAAAACCACTCAAACGAGAGGGAATCTGACGAAGTCTGCTACATCGGCCGCATCCGTCTAAACCTCCAATACACGGTGCCATAAAACAACTTGGCATCTTCGGAGAGGTAGATGGATAAAACCATATAGCATCTGCCCCGAACCTCAGGCAAGACGTCCTCGCGTCTCGGCCGCCGTTCGGAGGGGAACAATAACTAAGTTCTTTTTTTTATGAAAGGTTAAATCCTCATTTTCATTTATACTAGGTAAAGGAGATATTTTTATCTTTTCTTTTTATCTAGAGTTTGAAAGGAAGGAGATTTTCTTCTTCGAAAAAAATTAAATTCTCTGTTTTTGTGACTTCTATCTTTTTGTTTGCAGAAGCTTAGGGTGGTCGATCCTCTATGTGTGCATCCCGAGACTTGAAGTCTTGGTTCCTTTATATAGGAGAGCCAGTTTGTTAATTAATTTGAGAGATACCAATTAATTTAATTTTCCTCAAAAATTATTTGGGGGATTTTATCCACCGTTGGATTTTTGATCCAGAGAGTTCTGTTTTACAGAATATATATATATATATATATATATATATATATATATATATATATATATATATTCTTGTTTTCAACAAGATTGGGGATATTTTTTTCCATATACAGAATTTAATTCTGTTAGACGGTAATTTTTAACCACCATTGGGTTTTTAATTCAAGGGCCCTCTATTTAACAGAGCACATCTTTCTTTATTTAGAAAGATATAATGAAATAGTCTCCCATCTCATTGAATCTTTGATCCAACAATTTTCTCCTTAATAGAAAATATCCTTCTCATTTAGGAAGTTTTGAAAGATATTTCCCCCAATAGAATTTAATTCTATATTTGATGATTTTTTAATCATCATTGGATCTTTCATCTTACGATTCTCTATTAACAGAGAATATTTTACCCTTTTAGAAAGATCAAGGGAGGTATTTTCCCAAGAATAGAATTTAATTCTATATAGGAAAGTGCCCTTACGTGTTTAACACATGACCCTGGTGTGGGTTTCAGCCAGTTTTATTTTAGCGCTCTTATGCTTTGCATATGAGCGCTTACGTGTTTAACACGTGAGTCTGGCTTAGCCTTTAGTTACTTTTATACTCAACACTTATATACTTTTGCATATAAGCGCTCGCGTGTTTAACATGTGAAGCTCGTTTAGCCTATAGATTATTTATTATTGGCGCTTATATGCCTTGTATATAAACGCTTGCGTGTTACACACGTGAGGTCAGTTGGCTTTTAACCACTTACTCTTAGTGTTTATATGCTTTGAATACAAAAAATAGAATTTAATTCTATATATAGAGTTTAATTCTATCTGAAGCTAATGCTTCAAAAGGGTGTTCTCACGTGTTTAACACGTGACCCTAATGTGGGTTTTAATCTATTTATTTAGTGCTTATATGCTTTACATATAAGCGCTCACATGTGTAACGCGTGGGGAATGTTTAGCCTTTAGTTGTTTCTTTTCGGTGCTTATATGATTTGCATATAAACGCTCACGTGTTTAACACGTGAGGCTCAAAACGTGGGAATTCTCCTCTCTTTTTTCTCTCCCTTTTTTTATAAGAGAACAAATGCCCCCAGCGTTGCTCTAATGTAGCTTGCACGTGAGTGCAACGGTGTCCATCTTTACCACCGTTGGATCGCTTAGGGGAATGGGAAGTTGAACCAATCCCATCACGTCTTATAAATGGGGTCTTTGGCCTTAGAGTAACTATTGATTTTCATCTTCCTCCTTGAGTTTTTTCTTCCTTGAGAATTTAATTCTCATTTCAGAGTTTAGATCTCTGTCCTCAGAACTCCTCTGATCAGAGTTAAACTCTGCCAAAATTTTGGTAAGGATTATGAACAGAGCTTAGCACTTAGAAGACTTTTTTTGAATGTCCTTTTTTTGGATTTTTAACCCATTTAACAGAGCTCGGCTCTTTTCTTGAACCGATCTCTTGGAGATCTAAAAAAACATTTCTTTTTTTTATAGACCGTGGATCTTGATGTTCACATCAAGGGTGTGAATCAATGGACGTTTTTTAGAATCGTTGATTCTCTTCTTAGGGTTTTACCCTATCATTGATCCTGACATTTGAGCGTCTTTGGAATTTAATTCCATTATATTTCCCATCTGTTTCCCAACATGGGGATTTCTGGGATTTTATCCCATTATTAGGGAATTTAATTCCATTTTGTTTTGCAGAGCTTTAGCTCTGATTTCATTTTTTTTTTTGGAACTCTAGGAATTTTTTTCCCTTTACCATTCTTGGGTATTTTCCTTTTTAAGGTTTTAATATCCCTTTCACAGATTTGAATCTGTTGTTGTCTTTAAAAGAACCCACTTTTCGGGGATATTGGGAGTTTTTAACTCCACTGTTCATTTAATGAGAATCCTTTTTTATTCTCACAATAGGCACTTGTCTCATTATTGACGAGCCGTCATTTTGATTTCGTGGGGCCCACTAGTTTTAGAGTAAGTAGTCCCAGCATTTTTTATTGCTGACTCCACCTGGTTTCTTTTCAGATACCATGTCTGGTCATCTGTATGATCTTGAAGAGATTATCTCTTATGAGGAGATTCGTATCTAAGGTTGCTTTCAAGGCTAAGAATACACTATGGCCCAATGCGACGAGGTGATACGTCGCTTCGATGATTACAACAGTCGATTGCTCCCCCTCCATTCTGCCCTTTTGAAGATCGTCGTTGGGTCGATCTGGGAAGCTATACCTGGGCGTCTTGAGGTTATGCCGCTCCAACCGCTCGATGATGCTGAAGACAATGTGCATTTTGTGTATCTGATGGGGTTGATCTCGAAGTAACAAAGAGATAATCTTGTTGCTATCTTACACCGTGTCTTTCAACAAAAGGCGATAGCATCAACGTACTAGAGGGTGGAGGACATCAGTGGTGACCATGACGCTTGCATCTAAGAGAAGATACATAAAAAGATGGTTGATGAGGCTGAACGTGCATTGCTCAAACTTGCTTTTCAGTTTGAGAATCCATGTCCAGAGTTCAGTGTCTTGTCGCTGTAGATCTGGGATCATGCGTTCCCTTTTTTTTTGCACCGAAAGTATGTAGTTCTCTTTTGAAGTATGAATGAAAAGCATCTTTCCCTATCGTATCTGCACCTTCCTTTTCTTGATTGTCTCGCTCTGGCGCGGATTAGTTTTTGTTCATTTCAGAGTGTTTTTAGTTTACGTACTCATTTTGTAGTTTCTAGTTTACCTACTCATTTCGGAGTATTTTCAGTTTACCTCCCTTGGGTTTATAGGAAAACTTGCCTTAACGTTGGATGTAGATAACCCGCATTATTTTATGACAGGGGTCCGTTAGGTTTGCGGTACTAGGTTTAAGTCCGTCGTACCGTCGCATTGGCCGATGTATTCCTCAATATGCAGTCCTTAGGCTGTGTTCAGTTGAAAATATTGCACTTTGGTATACGTATTTTCCTTACATTTCTTAAATAATAAAAGGTGTTTATTGTAAATATTAAACATATTTGGATTTATCTGCAAAATACTATTTGCCATATGTTTATATATTATATTAATATTATGAAGAAAAATATAGGTGTTCCCCTCCGAAAGACGGCCAAGACATGGACTGTCTTGCCTGAGATTCGGGGCAGATGCTAATTGGTGATATCCGTCCACCTCTCCGAAAATGCTAAGTTGATTTATGACACCATGTATTGGAGGTTTAAATGGATGCGGCCGATATAGCAGACTTCGTCAGATTCCCCCTCGTTTGAGGGGTTTTAGATTGTGGGGACGCTCTTCCCTGCAGGCGCAAGCCTCAGCAGTTAATTACGCTACCGCATCGCGGTAACAACTTTCTCCTTCTCCAGCTGGTCACTTCGTGTCGTGGGTGTTTGTTTGTGTTTGGTTGCCCGTGGATTGTATACGGAGACTAAGTTATGTCGTCGCCCGTAGGGCATGGATAGTCCAAATCCGTATTTTCTTAGATTTGGGTTTGGGGTTTTGGTTTAAGGATACGTTAGCCCTGTTTAAGGCTAAGATCAACTTAAACGTTTGTTAAGGATACGTTAGTCCAGTTTGAGACTAAGATCAACTTAACGGGACCATTTAGATCCGACAAAAGAGCGTTTGGGCTCTATTGTTCCAGTTTAGGGACATAGTGGTCCACTTAATGTATGGCCATTGGGACACGTCACCTCTCTGACGACGTTGAAGGATTACAACGACGGATGTCAGAGGAGTTCAGAGATGTACCCTTGGACCAAAGTTGGTTGGGTGATCCATAGTCCAATTTGGGACTAAAGTTTGTTTGAAGGTTTAAAGATACGTTAGCCATATTTGAGGCTAAGATCAACTTAAATGGTTGTTAAGGATACGTTAGTCCAGTTTGGGACTAAGACGACTTAACGGGATCGTTTAGATCCGACAAAAGAGCGTTTGGGCTCTATTGTTCCAGTTTAGGGACATGGTGGTCCATTGCCAGTTTAGGGACATGGCGGTCCATCTCCAGTTTAGGGACATAGTGGTCCATTTCCAGTTTAGGGACGTAGTGGTCCAATGGTAGTTTAAGGACGCATAAGTCCATGGGTTTAAGGACCCCACAGTCCATATGGGTGTGTTTAAGGACGCATTAGTCCATTAGTTTAAGGATGCATAAGTCCGCGGGTTTAAGGACCCCACAGTCCGTATCTTGGTTTAAGGACGCATAAGTCCATGAGTTTAGGGACCCCACAGTCCATGCTGATGTGTGGTTGTCGGGACCCGTCACCTCTCTGAAGACGTTGAAGGATTACAATGACAAATATCAGAGGAGTTCAGAGATGTACCCTTGAACCAATGAGTTGGTTGAAAGAGCAGATGTGCTCAGTTCAAGATGATTTGAGGACTTATGGCCAGTTTGGGCTAAGTCCAATTATGTTTGAAATATTGGCCCTCTGTTGGTCCATTGAAGGAGAGGCTTTGCCTTTAGAAACTTAGCCAATCGGGCTAAAGCTAGTGTTAAACACTAAAGACCAACAGTGTTGAACACTGGGAATAAGATTAGCAAGTTAGTGTTAAACACTAAAAGATAATCAGTGTTAGCAACAGGGCTTTCAAATTAGTGTTAACACAAAAGCGAATCAGTGTTAAACACTGGTAGCAGAGATTTCAAACTAGTGTTAAACACTAAAGCAAATCAGTGTTAAACACCGGGAACAGAGTTTTCCAATTAGTGTTAATCACTAAGAAAATCAGTGTTAAACACTGCAAATAGAGTTTTCCAATTAGTGTTAAACAGTAAAGAGGGAGGGGTCACGTGCGGACACGTGAGAGCGCCCTGATTTCCCTTATTTTATTCTACAGATCAGTGTTTAACACTTTTAATTTCCTGGCCATCACGTGTGGGCACGTGATAGGCATCCATCCATTAGATATTAAAGGGATTTGTTAGGGGTCACGTGGGGACACGTGAGGGCGCCCTAAATGTGGAGCCAGATCTCCTTTGTTTTACCCTCAAATCTGCGAATAAGTGTTAAACACTTTCCTTTTTATTTCGAGCATCACGTGTTGACACGTAATGGGGATTTATGCGCTGACTGTTAAAATGTTTGCTAAGGGGTCACGTGGTAAACACGTGAGAGCGCCCAAAGCCTTCATTTCCATTGATCTTTCTTTCTGCGTTTTGGGAGTCACGTGGGAGCACGTGATGGCATCAAAAAGTGGGGCCAGATCCCCTTTATTTTGTTCTGCAAACAAGTGTTAAACACTTTTAATTTTCATAGCCATCACGTGTGGGCACGTGATGTATAATCATGCCGTGATTTATTAGAACATTTATTAGGGGTCACGTGGTAACACGTGAGAGCGCCCAGAATTGTTTCTGCCTTTGCTTTGTTCCATATATAATGAGGGTCACGTGGGAACACGTGAGGCATTGCCTCAAAGCTTTCCTCTTCTCATTTTTGGGGGATCTGTTCAGGGGTCACGTGGGGCACGTGACCTTTGTCTTTTCACGAACAGAGATCTTTTAAGAATTGAATTCTTTGTAGGGTTAAACCCTAATTTTGATTTTGGAGGAATTAAATTCTTATCATGAAAGAATTAAATTCTTATTTAGGATGAAACCCTGATTTCTTTTTAAAGGAATAAAATTCCCAGATATGTAATAGAATTAAATTCTTGATTAGGGTTAAATCCTAGTTTTGTTTTAGGAAAATTAAATTCTCAAAACTCAATTCCCCTTCTAAGTTTAAGATCTGCATGGCAGGATCTCGACCCGATGAGAATTAAATTCTCAACTTATGGGGAGATGTGCTCTGTGCAGATCTTGAACCAGAAGAAGAATTAAGTTCATTTTTATATAAGAGTTAAACTCTTGGATTTTGAGAATTAAATTCTTTGTTTGAAGTTTTGATTCCCTTTCACCTAGGGTTTTCTTTGTTGAGAATTAAATTCTCCTTTCTTTTCCTCCCTCTTGAGAATTAAATTCTCCTCTCTCTGTTTTTCTCTCCCAAGAAGTAGATCCCCCACTTTCTCTTCTTTTCTTGGCTCCTATTTATAGGAGAAGGAAGAGAATCAATTTGTTTAGCAAATCTCTCATTAAGAGATTTGATTTGTATGTTGAGAGATTTAATTTGCATTCATCATTAATCTGGGCCTTTAGATCATTCAGTGAATTTTATTCACCATGGATTTTAAATCCAAAAGATATTCTATTTGTTATTCTGGTGAGATTTTCAGGGAAATCTTTCCTTGTCCAAGATTTTTCCACAAATTGGTTATTTTTAATCACCCTTGGATCTTTAATCCAACGGTTCCCATAATCATTTTCCATTTGGAAAGATTTAGAAGCTTTTAGAATTTTAATTCTATTTCGAAAGATGTAAATGATCTTTTTTTTTTAGAATTTAATTCTATTGAACAGCAAGGCTTTTACAGCCAGTCACGTGTTGCCACGTGACCCCCAATTGAGTCCTTTTCTCAGTGTTTACTTACGCTTCAGTTGTAACCGTCACGTGTCAATACGTGACCATTGGTCACGTGTGAGCACGTGATACCTCATTGAGGTAATCCCTCCAGCCATTTGTTATTTTATTTATGTTTTAATAATGGTCACGTGTGAGCACGTGACCCCTAATTGGGTCCTTCTTCAGCCATTTGTTTTATTTTGTTGTTTTAACCATCACGTGACCATTGGTCACGTGTTAGCACGTGATACCTCGTTGAGGTATTTTCTAACTTTTAGAATTAAATTCTATTCATTATTTTAGAGGCTTTAAAAGCCCATCACGTGTCTGCACGTGACCCATGGTCACGTGTGAGCACGTGATGCCCCATTGGGGTCTTTTCTGAGTTTTTATTATATCTTTTAACTCCTCCAGCGAGTTCTTAAAGGTCCATCACGTGTGGACACGTGATGCCTCATAACTTTTGATCCCGGATGAATTATGAGGCCCATAATATATCAAATCGAAGGGTTTTCGAGATGCTTCCAATACCATCAGAATTTAATAGTTCCTCCTTCGGGAACTTATCAAAATACAGGCCGGAAGATATTGGTTCGCATTTCCTTAAGCGTATCGCTGCCATTTGATACCTTGGACTCTTCTGCGCAGAAATTTTCGGCAGGAACAAACGCCCCCCACTACTTTGCCCACGTAAGTGTATACGTGGGTGAAGTAGTGCAAAGTAATGCATAGCGTATGACCAGTTTCGGGTTGGTATATAACTTTCAGGATCTTGATCTGAGAAGATAACGAGCGGACACAAGCGTCGTCATTTATCATTGACTCAAATCTTGACTTTTAAGAGATATAGTTCCAAACCCTTAACTCCATGAGCCGCACCCCTCTATCTCTTCATATCTTACTCTGGAGTGAAGTAGTTTATATGCTCATGAGTAGCTTTTCCATTTCAATGGCATGTAGCTTTGGCAAGTGTGGCTCATAGATGGTCCATCTTGACCTCTTTGCAGGGCAGTGATGGCTTAGGAGACAGGGGTAGGATCTGCCACCTACGAATTTTCAACTTTACGAGCCGTGAGGGTCTCATAAAGACTTTTCTCCCTACGAGTCGTGAGGATCTCGTAGGTGTCTTTTCTCCTTAGGGATCGTGAGGATTCCTAAGTGTGTTTTCTCTTGAGAGTCGTAAGGATCTCACAAGAGAATTTTCCCTCTTACGAGTCGAGAGGACCCGTAAGCGGTTGTTTCCCTCCTTGTCGAGATTCAACTTTGGAAAGTGAGACCCGTGGATAGTATGCAAGAGACCGTTTTGGGCCATCTTGCAGGGTCCCAGTGCTTAGGAAACAGGTTTTTTAATCCCTACTGCCTAAGGCTTTATCTCACGAGTCGAGACGAATCGAGAAGTTCTCGCAAAGACATCAATTTCCTCACGAGTCGAAACGAATCGAGCAGATCTCGCAAGAATATCCTAACGTCACAGTTAACCTCTGCTCTTTACGACAGAAGTCCGTTAGGGACTGTGGTACTCAGGGTTTTGGCCGTCGTACCGTCGCATGAGCTGATGTATTCCTCGATAGGCAATCGTGCTGTTCGAGTAGCCCTGCGACTGCCGTGTCTCTGATCCCTTCGGGGGATGGACAAGACGTCTTCAAGCAATCCTCCTTGGCAGTTTGACCGTCGGAAGAGCAAGCGCTAGGAATTTGCCATGCCGCTTTTTACTTGAGGTTAGGCTCATTTTGGAGAGCCCCGATGAGTCATAACCACTCCGCGCTGGTGTGGGATGATCTCCGATAGTCTTTCAGGCTTTATATGACTTTCCGTTAAGACCCTGAAGCTAGGAATTTGACCTTTGCTTCGTTTGCTGGCATTGCGTCCTCTGTATCGAGACGAATGTCATGGTTGTCTCTAGGTTGCTGATGAACCGTCGAGATTTGGAACTAGGGATTTTACCGTGGCTCCTTTTGGTAATGTTGCGTCTGCTGTATCGAGACGAACGTCGAGGTGGCGACCACTCCATGTAGGATGATCTCCGGTGGTCTTTCAGGCTTTATATGACTTGCCGTCAAGACCCTGAAGCTAGGAATTTGACCTTCGCTTCATTTGCTGGCATCGCGTCCTCTGTATCGAGACGAATGTCGCGGTTGTCTCTAGGTTGCTGGTGAACCGTCGAGGTTTGGAACCAGGGATTTTGCCGTGACTCCTTTTGGTGATGTTGCGTCTGCTGTGTCGAGACGAACGTCGAGGTGGTGACCACTCCGTGCTGGTGCGAGATGATCTCCGATTGTCTTTCAGGCTTTATATGACTTGCCGTTAAGACCCTGAAGCTAGGAATTTGGCCTTCGCTTCATTTGCTTGGTGTGTCCTAATCCTGTTGGAGGAAGAACGTTGTTGTTGACATCTCATCTGCTGTATCGATATGAATGTCGTGGAGGTGACCACTTCATGTGGGATGATCTCTGATTGTCTTTTCGGTTTTATATGAGTTACCGTCAAGACGTTGAAGCTAGGAATTTGGCCTTCGCTTCGTTTATTTTGACCGTAAGGTCTTTTGTTGACGCTGCATCTGCATCCTGCTGGACCGCGAAGGAATGCTGCTGTTGACATTGCATCTGCTGTAACGAGACGAATGCTGAGGTGGAGCTAGGATTTTACCGTCACTCCGCTTTGCTGACCATGGGGTCTTTCGTCGATGTTGCATCTGCATCCTGCTGGACTGCGGAGGAACACCGTTGTTGACATCTCGTCTGCTGTAACAAGATGAATGTTGAGGTGGAGCTGGGATTTTGCCATCGCTCTGCTTGATGGTGTAACATATGTGTCCTGTTGTAACGAGGAGGCACTCCGTTGTTGGTCTCCAGGCTGTAGATGTGGCCATTGAGATTTGGAACTAGGGACTTTGCCATGGTTCCATTTCGTTGCGACTCTGGGGTCAGTTGTTGACGTCACGTCTGCATCTGGTTGGAGTGAGGAGAAACGCCGTTGGTGATCTCTAAGTTGTCGATATTGACGTCGAGACCCTGAAGCTAGGGATCTTCCTTTGCTTCGTCTGTTGACATTATGTCTGCGATATTGCGACAGATGTCGAGGTTGTCTCTAGGTTGTCTATGAACCGTCGAGATTTGGCTTCGCTTTCTGGCGGAGCCTGTTGGGAAGGTATGGTTCCCTCTTTATTTGTGCCCCTAGATTGTATACAGGGATCGATGTGATCTCACCTGTAGGGCAAAAAGTTTCATTCTTTCATCATTTTTTTTATTCTTTCCGCGATGCTCTATCATTTCAGTTTTTTATATCGTGAAAATCGCGATTGCCCAATCATTTCGGCTATTTTTCGCGGTGCCCAATCATTTCGGCTATTTTTCTTTTTAGTCGCTGCTTTTTATTGCGAGTTGCCCAATCATTTCGGCTATTTTGCATGCATACATTTTTACTTGCTGATTTTGTTTGCAAGTTGCCCCATCATTTCGGCTATTTCGTATGCATTTTTTTTTGGCTCGCTGATTTTTTTTGCGAGTAGGGGATTTGGGACCTGATACCAATCTTGGCATCAGCATCGCTGCGACCGGAATATTGCCAGGAGCGAATCATCATTTGCCGTGAAAGGACTTGGAATTTGATACCGGTCTAGGCATCAGTATCGCTACAACTGGGATATTGCCAGGAGCGAATCATCATTTGCCTCTGTCGATGTTGAACAAAGGTGGCTTAGTAAACAGGGTTAAGGGTCCTGTCGGCTAAGGCTTTTGACTTCATGAGCCGTAAGGGTCTCACAAAGGTATTTCTCCCTACAAGTCGTGAGGATCTTGTAGGTGTGTTTTCTCCTTGGGAATCGTGAGGATTCCTAAGTGCATGTTCTCTTGTAAGTCGTAAGGATCTTACAAAAGGGTTTTCTCCTTATAAGTCGAGAGGACTTACAAGTGTTGTTTGCTGTACAAGCATATCCCTAGTCACGGATGGGACTTTGTTAGGGAAATGTTTATTCGTGCCCGTGGATTGTATACAAGGGTCAATATGAGCCGTTTGTAGGGCAATATCGAAGGTTGTGGGGATTGCTTAAGAACAGGTTAAGGTTTCTGTAAGTTAAGACTTTCAAATCTTATGAGCCGTGAGGGTCCCATAAGAGAGTTCTCCTTACGAGTCGTGAGGATCTCGCAAGTGTATTTTCTCCTTAGGAATCGTGAGGATCCCTAAGTGTGTTGCTCCCTTGTAAGTCGTAAGGATCTCACACGGGTGGTTTCTCCTTACAAAGTCGAGAGGACCCTGTAAGTGTTTTAACGAGGTTGCGCCCTTTCGGGTTTTCACAAACACTCGCCGGTAGCCCTGCTGTTTTTACTCACGGAGCCCTTTCGGGTTTTCATCCGTGCCCATTTTGCTTATGAACATACCGTTTTCCTTTTTTTTTATTCTTTCTATTCTTTTTTTTTAACGAGGTTGCGCCCTTTCGGGTTTTCACAAACACTCGCCGGTAGCCCTGCTGTTTTTACTCACGGAGCCCTTTCGGGTTTTCATCCGTGCCCATTTTGCTTGTGGACATACCTTTTTTTTTATTTTTTGTTTTTTTTTTTACCACGCCAGCCTGAGGATGCCACGGGTTGATAGTAGTTTAACGACGTTTCGGTCATTTGTAAGTTTTAGGACATTGCGGTCCGTCGTTAGTTTAAGGACGTTTCGGTCCGATGCCAGTTTTAGGACATAGTGGTCCACCGTCGCTGTATTTGAGGCGAATCTCTAGTTTACTGACTTTTCGGTCTATGGGGCTTTCCCTATAAATGAGCATGATGCCCCCGGCATGTCCATCTTTTTCGGAGCATGTGTTTGTGGCGGGCTCACCTTCCAGTTGTCAGACAACGCGAATTTGCCCGGTTGGTATTCATCCTCAATCCAGCTTTTGAAGACATAGCAATTTTCGAGTGGGTGACCCATTACTCTGTGGTAGGGACAATAGTTAGGATTGTCAATGTCACCTGGCTGCAACGGACGTTTTGGATCCGGCAGAGTGATGAGCCCGCTGCGCACCGCTAGCTCGAACAGTCTCTTTGTTTTATCT
This sequence comes from Agapanthus africanus, assembly GCA_030015575.1. Classification (NCBI taxonomy): domain Eukaryota; kingdom Viridiplantae; phylum Streptophyta; class Magnoliopsida; order Asparagales; family Amaryllidaceae; genus Agapanthus; species Agapanthus africanus. The sequence goes on from JASDDO010000014.1 coordinate 19,176,227, forward strand.
CTGGGGAACAAGTAAGGACGTTTCAACTTCTCATTGAGGTGTCGCGGCCTGTTGTTTTGACGACCAAACGGTTTCGGGTCACTCGGCTGTTGTTGAGCATTGGCGACGGAGGTCGCTTTTCCATTCCCCTTATCCCTTTTGTTCGATCCCTTGTTTGCGGGTCCGAGATTCTTTTCGGATAGCGTGCGATTGCGCAGCTGAATATTCTCGCAATTCCTCAATTCTTTCGTTTCAGAGATGGATTCCTTGAAGAGAGGACCGAGGGCTACGTTTTCGTCGGAGTCGCTCCCGAAGGTGAGAACTTGCGATCCCCCAGGATCAACCCTATGACAATTGCCGGCAATTCTTTTACGCTCATCTGTCGCATTTTTCCGCTGTTTACGAGCTTCACGCTTTGTCTTGTTGAAGTGTTACCTGTAAGTGACATATCCTTGCCACCAACACTTAAAGGAGTTGCAGTCTTCAGTAGGATGTGCGATCTTCTGATGATATAATCAGGAAGTTAGGATGTACGTCCGTTTCATCAAGATGTATACCACCGGGAGAATTTTCTCCGAAAGAGGGCAGTCTCATCCCCATCGATATGGCTTTGACGAATCGTTTCCTTATCTTAATCCTGCTTTCATTTGCGGCGGATGTACTTTGATCCGGTGTGAGTGTTTCGACCCTTTTATCCAGTCGTCGGCGTTTGGCTTTCTCGAATATGGCCATCTCGCGCTCTCGATCAGCTTTGCTTTTAAGACGGGCTTCGTTCAGGAATGCATCAATCATTTCATCTGATGGTCCTAGAAGTTCTGGCTCAGGATCTGCCCCTAGCTTCTCTGTGTAAGGAGCTCCTTCGTTGTTTATCAACGAGTGAGAGATCACATGGCAGCTTGCCACATAATCTTCAGATTCATCCGACGAGTCTTCTCCATTGTCATCATCTCCATCCTTAATGACGTGGCTGAGAAATTCTTGGCGTGTGATTGGAGTCTGCTCTTTTTGATTGTATTCTTCCAACGCATCAATCTGCTTTTGCATGTCCGTGCACTTGTCACTAGGATTCACGGGCTTTTTGGTCTTCTTCTTCGGCGACTTTGACGGCTGAGTGTGAGCGCTTTGTCTATCATCACCGATCTTTGGAATTTGGCGTGGTTTTAGCATCCCCTTGATGATTTGAGGTTCGAGCGGGTTCTTCCATCTGACCGCCGGGCGTGTATGAAGATCACTCAGCATCCTTTTGGTTTTGGATGAAAGCACGACCTCCCATGGGGCTTCTTCAACAAAAGAACAAATTGCCCCCGGTGTGTCTGTCTTCTTAGGAGTGTGCGGTCATGGTGGGTTTACTTTCCACTTCTCAGACAGCACAAACTTGCCTTGTAGGTACTGATCCTCGATCCATCCCTTAAAGACGAAGCAAGCTTCGATTGGATGGCTTACCGCTTGGTGGTAAGGACAGTAATTTGGATCGTTGACATCGCCTGGTTGCAACGGACATTTTGGATTCGGCAGATGGATGAGTCAGCTGCATACTGCCAGCTCGAACAGTCTCCTTGTTTTATCCTGAGGAAACGAATAAGGACGTCCCAGTCTCTCCTCGAGGGATAGGCGTGGACGTACGTTGCTTTGGCGGACAACCGGTTTAAAGTTGCTCGGCTGTTGTTGAGTATTAGCGATGAAAGTTGCTTTTCCTTTCCCCTTTTCATTCCGAGGATCCGTCTTTGAAGAAGATGATCTATGATCCATCTGATCCATTTGGACCAACTTGTCAATCAAGGCCTGGAAAGTAGTTGGCTTGAAGAACATCATGAATTGCGAGATGGTCGCTTGCGGATCAAGAGTGCCCACGAACATGCCCACCGCCGGCTCTTCTTCGATCCGCTGTTCGCATTTCGACCATAGATTCCGCCATCGTGTTGCGTATTGAACCCACGTTTCGCCTGGCCTTATCCTGGCATTGATCAGTGCTGTTATCAAGGTGCGTTCACTAGCACTCGCGAATCTTTGTGTAAACAGCAACTCCATCTCTGCAAATGTTTTGACAGAGTCGTTAGGTAGCTCCGAATACCATGCAAAGGCCGTTTCTGCTAAGCTGCCGACGAATTGGCGAAGCAACAGTTTGTCATCGCCTCCTGTGTTGTCGCATAAGGCCCCTTGTACACATGGAATTTAGGGATCGTATATCCCGGCGGGTAGCTGATTTGGTCATACCAGCCCGGGTATGGTCGCCCAGCTTTGACGACTTGGCTGGCCGCTTCACTCGCCTGATGAGCTCGTATTTACTGGGCTATATAGTCATTCAGTGCGGTCTTGGAAATGGTTTCCTCCTTGGCTATTGACAGAGCCGGTGGAGGATTCGATGTCTCTCCTTTGTCATCTTCAAGGACAATCGGAGGATCTTCAGCAAGAGGATCTTGCTGGATCATCATCCCTACCATATCTTGGAAGAGAAGCGCTATTTGTTTTATGTTAGCCGCTTGCTCTGCGGCTTCTTTGTCCTTCTTTTCGAGGACTCTGCGTAGATAGTCAGCATCAGTTTCTTGTTCATGACGCTGCTCTGATAATGCCTCCGAGCTTTCTTTTGGCCCGGTAAGTGCGGCCATTGCAATCATCATCTCCTGAAGCTTCTGTTGCTGCTCCTGGGTTTTCGTCACGGATCGGGTGAGCGGTCGGTGACCCGTCGAAGCACGGCTCTTCTCCTTTCCAGAAGCCATGTATACGGTGTGCACCATCATGCCCCCAGACTTGGGGCATTTGGGCTTAGCGTCTTTGTGGTCTGCCACGTTTACTGGGGCTTTCTCTGGCCTCCTTCTTTTCTGAGTGGTTGACGTTGAGGGGGCCGCTGTCGTGAGCACCCAAGTAGTCGTCGTCTTTTGTGGCTTAACAGGACGGTTTTCTTCCTGCCGGACCTTCAGCTTCTTCTGCTGGCGGGAGAAATTTCGATCAATCACCGAGTCTTGGACTTGGGACCTTGTAGATTTTAGAGGACAGCCGCTGAGAGGACTGTTCTGGCTTGGCTTCCGCAACATTTCCCACCGGAGGAGGGGATCTTTTTAGTACGGCGGTAGGAGAGTTTCTGCGCACCGTGTTCAGCAATTCAAAACTGTTCCCTGTTGGAACAGCAGCATCGATCCCCACCGTTGGAGCTGGCGGAGTTATCTCAGAGGGGGAGTTGCCCCCAGCCTTCCTCACTCGGTGCCAGTGGCGACGTCGAGCATGTCGTGCGGATGAGATCACCTCCGTTGTTGGATAAGCTTCTTCATGCCCCCTCTGAGCAGGGGAAGCAGCTTTGAGGACCTCGCCTGGAGCAGCAACCGGAATGGCCAGCCTTGTAAAAACTGACTTCTTAGAAGGAGGAGCCTTTCCAATGATTTCGTCCGCTTGAGCAGGGATAGCTATCCGCTTTGGGATGGCAGCTTCGGGTATCGCGGGTTTGCAGACGTTCTGGCCCAGTCTGTTGAAAACTGAGGTATTGAAGCTGGGCGACCCGTTGAGAGAGGTCGTGTTCACAACAGAATACTGCATTTTATACCGCCCATTCTTACGCTCGTGTGTTTATAGGTAGGTACTTTTGATCTGTGTTTGTTACATATCTACAGAGTACAGGTTTTCAGTCCAAATATTGCAAATCATGACAAAATCTCCACAGTTACACCAAATACAGAACATTTGTCACAGCAGATAAAAGCCGGGTTCCGGTCATCCATATCCGTCCGGTGCTACGTATCGGTTCCAGGGACAAGACATATGACAGCAGTCATTCGTGTCTCGGACAAGCACAGAGCACGAAGGGGGGCAGCATAAAAATCAATGGGTGCGCGGAGCTCAAGAGAGATAAAGTCAAAAGTGAAGAAAAGATAACAATCTTGGACTATGAATTCTGCTGATATTCTGGATGAAATTATCAGAAAATACATGTACCAGACAAGAGGGGACAGAAGACCAGGGATGCACACAGAAGACCACTCCCTAACACCACTATAGGGGCGCGGATCCGCGGCCATAGGGGGGCATAGGCGGTGGATCCGCGGCCGTACTGTGCCCTCTCTCTGACATTTTTCTGGGGTGTTTTGGTCTTTTCACATGTGGTCTTCTGGTTGCCCTAGAACTCCATTCTCCTGCCTATAAATACAGCAGATCAGGGCTGAGCCAAGAGAGCAATTTTTGGAGCTTTTCTTTGTTCTCTTTTTTTGTTTTGTTCTTCTTCTTCCTCTTCTTCATTCTTTCTCCATGACATTGTAGTGAGAGCTTTTGAGTGGAAGATTAATGAAGATGAGGGTTCTTTATCTTTCTTGTTAGTTTGCTCCCCCTTGAGATTTCTGCTTTCTCTTGCTCATTCAATCTCTTCATTGAGGTTGAATGGTTAAGAGTTAGTTATTGATCTCAAGGGTCGTATTTTCTCACGGACTAGCACTTCATTTCACATGCGTTCTCTACCCTTCTCTTGATCTTGCAAGTTCTTCATTGAGCTTGCAAGTTTAAGGGTTGGCTATTGAGCACATGCTTGGCTTGGGTCCTAGTTCCGTATTCTTTTTATTACCCGCTTTTTATTACTTGTCTTTTTATTACTTGCATTTTATTTCATGCATTTTATTCATGCTCTTTAATACTTGTATCTTTTTCTTTTCTTTGTTCTTTTCTTTTTGTTCTCTTTTGTTTATATTGTGAATGTTGTAATTATTGTTGTTGTTAAGAATTAATACGGTTTCATAAGTTAACATTTCTTTGCCAATTCCTTTTCCCGTTATTTTCCATTTGAACTTCGCCGAAACCATACGCAAGCGCTCCGTTAGGCACCGTACCCTGACAAGGTAACGGTGATTCCTAACCGCGACCGGTTGCGTTCGGTTTGGCCGAAGGCGAAAGCAAGAGACAAGAACGGAAGGACAAGGGTAAATAAGCCGGATTCCACGAATACCGCGCTTAAATCCCCTAATCCACGTTGTTGCCGATTGCTTAGCTTCAATTGGTCAAGACTCGGCTCAAAGGTTTTGAGTACGGATTTCTTAGCTTACAATCTCGTATTTTCTTAACAACTTTATACTTGCAGATAAACACATAGGTTAGTCTGAACAAAACACATACAAGATTCTTTATTGACTCGTCTAAGACAAGAAGGTAAGATACCACCATCTCCCTGTGGACCGACCCGTGCTCACCGGCTAGCTGCATAGCGACACCGTCCTGATCGCGGTTACACTTTAAATCTTTGAATATCCGACACGCCAAAAGCGTGCGATCAAATGGCGCCGTTGCCGGGGAGACGGTAGCGTATTTTCTTTCTTGTTATTCGGGTTAATATTCTTTTTGTATATATATAAAAAATATATATATATATATATATTCTTTTTGTTTTTTTTGGACAATATTTTTGTGGGCAAGTGTGCAGATTTTTGCAAGTTTGCAAACTGCGATTGTGGGAGCAAAGTGTACATTCAACGTTAAGGTGATTACGAAGTACAGTGCCAAAGATCCGGGTAGTTTGACCCGCGCAAGCGAACCTTTCAAGCTTTCCGGATTTGATTCAACGGGGGTTTCCTAACCCAAAACTTAAACGGTACGTACTTTACTAACACCTTCTTCTCAAATCCGACGCTTCCAATATACTATTCTTTTGCAGGATTCTTTGCAAGTTAACTAGCAAACGCCAAAATTGACTAACCCGTATTTGTTGCAGCGCCGCGCTTAAACTAAAAAACGAATGTTTTATTCTTTATAGAATTTTTTTGAATTGCGCATTGCATACATTAATACGGACTTAAGGGCAAGCGAACCCCACAACATACGGTAAAGGATTTCATCACCTTTTCCGTGGCCCACAAATTACGAACTTGCGCATAACGTTTACCCACACAAATTTAAAAGAAACTAGACTTTAAGCCTTAAGGACTTCGCGCTCACTAGGAGAAGTTAACTGTATTTAGAAGCTTGCTTAACGGTATATTGTTTACGGGGTGTCTAGGAAAGTGTTAACGGCGAAACCGCCAAAAGAGAAAGGGTTATTTAATTAAGGAACTTCGCGAAAGCGTTGGAAAACCTCCCCTTATCTCTGCACTTACCTGGCCTCGTGATCAGTGTATCTTGAGCCTGTTTCTCGACACAGTTTTACTTCGACAATCAAGTTCTGGAGCAGGTCTAGTTGACCTAGGTTAACCCTAGAACGATTAGGTGTGTGGTATTTCTGTGTCGTGATTTTTGTCCATATTTTTTTGTGTATATTTCATTCTTTTGCTAACAACTAACCAAAAAAAAAACACATTCTTTTTCCTCTCCTCTTCTCTTCCTTTCTTTCATTCTCTCTTCATATCATGGGTACTCCACCTCGCAAAACTCTTGCCGAACTTTGGTACCCACAACCAGACATTACTTCATACGGTTCTTGTTTTGGTCGAACATCGAACGACCCATCCATGCCCAAAATTTCACTGAAAGATCGCATAGCAGCGTCTAGGACAAACACTTGCACCCCTCATTCCACTTTGTATCAACCTTTTCAACCTCCCGTACCCGCTTATGTTGATACCCCTTCTGCAAGTCGTCCTTTGTCCATCGCTGAACGAATTGAACAATCCCGTAGCCGATCTTTCACTCCTTTCACCACTACAAATTCTTGGGATCAACAATTCCATTCACCTTCTTATCCAAATGTTGATCCCACTCCTGTCCAGCCATTCAACTCCTACCAATCCTACCCTAATTTTGCACCTTCCCTAGACATTGCATCAGAACCGCAATTTGGGAGTTTTTAGTATCCATACAGCTGTGAATCTTTTACTGAAACCCCTTCACAACCTATGTCTAGTTTAGAACAGTCCTTGGAAGAATTTAGGGTAGCTTCACAACAGACGATGGATTTGAATGTGTCCATGGCCGCCCTCATGCAACCTAGTGACCCGGGAGCTAGTTTTCAACTATCTCCAAATTTTCCAATGTATGATGAGGCGGCAGGACAGGCTGTGAATTTGAGAGGAGAGAGTGAGCTATACCCCCTTCCAAATCAAACCTACCCGTCCCAAATTGAATCCCACAACTCCTGTGTTGAAAGTCTATCAAGTGTCCCAAACGAATTATCAGTTGAAGATAGAATGTTTAATGAGTTGTGCGACTTTGTAGTGTTTGATTTGCCAGATTGTGAAGGGACCTTGCCAAGTGAAACCATTTCCAATCCTTTCGACCTCTACACCTCCATCTTAGAACCTGAATTGATTAATATCCATGCTTTTGATGAGGTGCCTGAGAATATTAATTTTCACTTGATTGAGGATATTGACGCTGGGAACATTTTGGATGATGAACCCGTAGATTTAGCTGAGTTTGTCTGTTCAAATCATCATCCCGAGTCTTTAACTGTTTTTCCCGAACCTCATATGCGTCTGGATTTTGATGAAATATGCATGGATGAGCTTAATTTTGAGGAAAATTTTGAGGAAAATTTTGAGGATAGTCTTGAGGATGAACCAGTTTTGTTTGATGAGTCGGATTTACCAATTCATCCTGTTCCTTCCACTGACTGTGTACACCCTCCTGAGCCTATAACCGATACCCTTCCTCAACCACTTCCCTCCATCCTGTCCGTCGTTCCGACCTTGCAAGAACCCGTCTCACTTTCATTTACTATGTCTGGTTTACCAAGTTCGGCGTACCCATGGTTTCTCACGAACCTTGAGGGATTTGACCCCATCTCTCGACGAGTTAATAGATTAGCACAATCGCTTTTTACACATCGCTCATCACAAATTGTGCTAATCTACTCACTCCATTTGCACCCTCAAGTTCGTATTCCACTTCTCTTCCCCTTCCGCCATTCTTCTTCTTCTCATCTACCGAGACCGCATTCCACTTCTCTCCACAAGCGGTCTCGCGTAGTCTCCATTTCTTACCTCTCCGTCTTCTTTGACCAACCACTGCTTTTTCACGATAAAATCTTTGAATGGTTGGTACTAACTTTTGGCCTGTGTAAGGCCTTGTATAGCTTTATACAGATCTTTCCCCCCTAATCCTGAACTTCAACGCTTAACAGTGGAAACACTGTTTCACTTAAGTTTGGGGGGGCTCCTTTTTTGTATATATTTTTTGTTTTTCTTTTTGTTTTGTATATAATTTGTTTTTAGAGGAAGCGCCGGCAATTTTGACCCTCTTGGTATAGCCTGACAGTGAGGGCACTGTCAAGTTTAAGTTTGGGGGTGTGCTTGGTAAGCTTTCTTCCTTCGCATTCATTTGTATATTTTGCATTTGCATACCTTATTAAAAACCCATAAAAATCAAAAAATTTCTAAAAATATAAAAACTTTTTGTCAAGTTAGCTTGTGGAAGAACTCTGATTCAACATTCGACGGTTTTTGTTTGAAAAGATAGGAATAACTAAATCCTATGTTTGGATTTTGAAAACCTGAAAGATAACTCTCCTTTGAAGTTAACTATAGCTGATATACGTCTTTACATCACACTACACGTGTCGTGAATTTTGGGAATTAGATGACAAGTCTTTCATGTTTAAACTTTTAAACAGATAAATGATTTTCTGAGGATCAAATAGGTTTGTTCTGAAATAAGTAATGTCAAGAATAGTTTATGAAGTAAAGCGAATATGAAGGAATGTTATTGATGCCGTAATTGGAGCTAAGTCTGAAAAATAACCCATCTAAAACTTGATTGGAATGATTACACACCAAACCCACTAAACACGTCTTTTATCCAAAAAAATATTTGAACTGCCGGTTATACCTCCGTTCGTATTAAATCATCTGATTTTCACGATAAAACTGTCTTTTGTTTTCTGGACCTAGGTAACTTGAGTAATTAAGTCCGCTGGGGTGTTTCTACACCTAATGCCCTAAAACCAACTGGTTTGGGTGCATTGGCCCAAAGCTCGCTAAGAAGCCTAGAAAGTCCAGTTTTAAAAACAAAGTCAAGCAAGTGTTCTCTCCGAGTTAAAATTCCTAACGGTTCTTTGTGTGAGAATAATCTTGATAAAAGACAGGCTTTTAAAAAAAAATTTAACGGAGATATGAAGGTTTTACTCTATGATAAAGACTATTGCACGTTCACAGAGGTGTGTATGAAATGAAAACAAGAAAAAAGGTGGAGTGAAGAATAAGACCTAGTTTCCTGTTAGGGAAGATAGAAATTCTGAAGTTGAAACTTTACTGGAAAACGAAACTTGAAAAATGCTTAACTCGTTATAAAACTTATGTGATCCATTTAAAATTGTTATCTGGGCTTTATTGTGTGACATAATGACTTTATTCGACCTTTCGGGAACTTAACGACACTATTTTGCACTGCACGTAAAGACATATAAAACCTGTAGTTAAATAAGAAGCGAGGTGTGAAAACTAAAGGTTCGATAGTCTAGACCTAGGATTATAGAATTGTTATTTTCTTAAACAAAACTTTAGGGTTTGAATCTTAGTCATTTTACAAACTAGCATGACGGGATTTTGTGGGTGTAATCCGCTGAAAACCCTCAGGAGACAACACTCCTCCTACTAGGGACACCTAGAGGTTTAACGGCTTGTTGCACGCGCTCAGTGCAATCGCGTTCCCTGCGAAAGTGCGGTTATCATTTTATTTTTGTGAATAATTGGTTTTGCTCGGGACAAGCAAAAGTTAAGTTTGGGGGTATTTGTTCACAACAGAATACTGCATTTTATACCGCCCATTCTTACGCTCGTGTGTTTATAGGTAGGTATTTTTGATCTGTGTTTGTTACATATCTACAGAGTACAGGTTTTCAGTCCAAATATTGCAAATCATGACAAAATCTCCACAGTTACACCAAATACAGAACATCTGTCACAGCAGATAAAAGCCGGGTTCCGGTCATCCATATCCGTCCAGTGCTGCGTACCGGTTCCAGGGACAAGACATATGACAGCGGTCATTCGTGTCTCGGACAAGCACAGAGCACGAAGGGGGGCAGCACAAAAATCAATGGGTGCGCGGAGCTCAAGAGAGATAAAGTCAAAAGTGAAGAAAAGATAACAATCTTGGACTATGAATTCTGCTGATATTCTGGATGAAATTATCAGAAAATACATGTACCAGACAAGAGGGGACAGAAGACCAGGGATGCACACAGAAGACCACTCCCTAACACCACTATAGGGGCGCGGATCCGCGGCCATAGGGGGGCATAGGCGGCGGATCCGCGGCCGTACTGTGCCCTCTCTCTGACGTTTTTCTGTGGTGTTTTGGTCTTTTCACATGTGGTCTTCTGGTTGCCCTAGAACTCCATTCTCCTGCCTATAAATACAGCAGATCAGGGCTGAGCCAAGAGAGCAATTTTTGGAGCTTTTCTTTGTTCTCTTTTTTTGTTTTGTACTTCTTCTTCTTCTTCTTCATTCTTTTTCCATGACATTGTAGTGAGAGCTTTTGAGTGGAAGATTAATGAAGATGAGGGTTCTTTATCTTTCTTGTTAGTTTGCTCCCCCTTGAGATTTCTGCTTTCTCTTGCTCATTCAATCTCTTCATTGAGGTTGAATGGTTAAGAGTTAGTTATTGATCTCAAGGGTCGTATTTTCTCACGGACTAGCACTTCATTTCACATGCGTTCTCTACCCTTCTCTTGATCTTGCAAGTTCTTCATTGAGCTTGCAAGTTTAAGGGTTGGCTATTGAGCACATGCTTGGCTTGGGTCCTAGTTCCGTATTCTTTTTATTACCCGCTTTTTATTACTTGTCTTTTTATTACTTGCATTTTATTTCATGCATTTTATTCATGCTCTTTAATACTTGTATCTTTTTCTTTTCTTTGTTCTTTTCTTTTTGTTCTCTTTTGTTTATATTGTGAATGTTGTAATTATTGTTGTTGTTAAGAATTAATACGGTTTCATAAGTTAACATTTCTTTGCCAATTCCTTTTCCCGTTATTTTCCATTTGAACTTCGCCCAAACCATACGCAAGCGCTCCGTTAGGCACCGTACCCTGACAAGGTAACGGTGATTCCTAACCGCGATCGGTTGCGTTCGGTTTGGCCGAAGGCGAAAGCAAGAGACAAGAACGGAAGGACAAGGGTAAATAAGCCGGATTCCACGAATACCGCGCTTAAATCCCCTAATCCACGTTGTTGCCGATTGCTTAGCTTCAATTGGTCAAGACTCGGCTCAAAGGTTTTGAGTACGGATTTCTTAGCTTACAATCTCGTATTTTCTTAACAACTTTATACTTGCAGATAAACACATAGGTTAGTCTGAACAAAACACATACAAGATTCTTTATTGACTCGTCTAAGACAAGAAGGTAAGATACCACCATCTCCCTGTGGACCGACCCGTGCTCACCGGCTAGCTGCATAGCGACACCGTCCTGATCGCGGTTACACTTTAAATCTTTGAACATCCGACACGCCAAAAGCGTGCGATCAGGTCGCGGCAGTGGTAAGCCGATCAAAGACCGACTTCTTTGGGGCTTCTTGCAACGTCATTGTGGCATTGAAGCTTAACGGTAGGAGCATGGTCCCGAAGAATAATCCAGTGGTGGCCTGAGTTACCTGCTTCACTGGCATCTTGAAAAGGGAGGCCGCTTGGGGCCCATAAGTCACTCCTCCAGCAAGGACCGAGCGAGAGTTGTAATTGCAGGTAGTGCAGTTTGAAGCCATTGATCTTCTATTTTCTGCACGAAGCAAGACACCAAATCTTAGTACCTTGAATCCACAGGCAACCACAGTAGACCGCGATTCGTTCGCGAACACGACACACGAAGTGTGGAGTGGAAAGAGGAAAAGGTCCCACCGGGCGTGCCAGAATCTGTTCCCCTCCGAAAGACGGCCAAGACATGGACTGACTTGCCTGAGATTCGGGGCAGATACTAATTGGTGATATCCGTCCACCTCTCCGAAGACGCCAAGTTGATTTATGACACCATGTATCGGAGGTTTAAACGGATGCGGCCGATATAGCAGACTTCGTCAGATTCCCCCTCGTTTGAGGGGTTTTTTATTGTGGGGACGCTCTTCCCTGCAGGCGCAAGCCCCTGCAGTTAATTACGCTACCGCATCGCGGTAACAACTTTCTCCTTCTCCAGCTGGTCACTTCGTGTCGTGGGTGTTTGTTTGTGTTTGGTTGCCCGTGGATTGTATACGGAGACTAAGTTATGTCGTCGCCCGTAGGGCATGGATAGTCCAAATCCATATTTTCTTAGATTTGGGTTTGGGGTTTTGGTTTAAGGATACGTTAGCCCTGTTTAAGGCTAAGATCAACTTAAACGTTTGTTAAGGATACGTTAGTCCAGTTTGAGACTAAGATCAACTTAACGGGACTGTTTAGATCCGACAAAAGAGCGTTTGGGCTCTATTGTTCCAGTTTAGGGACATAGTGGTCCATTTAATGTATGGCCATCGGGACCCGTCACCTCTCTGACGACGTTGAAGGATTACAACGACAGATGTCAGAGGAGTTCAGAGATGTACCCTTGGACCAAAGTTGGTTGGGTGATCCATAGTCCAATTTGGGACTAAAGTTTGTTTGAAGGTTTAAAGATACGTTAACCATATTTGAGGCTAAGATCAACTTAAACGGTTGTTAAGGATACGTTAGTCCAGTTTGGGACTAAGATCGACTTAACGGGATCGTTTAGATCCGACAAAAGAGCGTTTGGGCTCTATTGTTCCAGTTTAGGGACATGGTGGTCCATTGCCAGCTTAGGGACATGGCGGTCCATCTCCAGTTTAGGGACATGGCGGTCCATTTCCAGTTTAGGGACGTAGTGGTCCAATGGTAGTTTATGGACGCATAAGTCCATGGGTTTAAGGACCCCACAGTCCATATGGGTGTGTTTAAGGACGCATTAGTCCATTAGTTTAAGGACGCATAAGTCCGCGGGTTTAAGGACCCCACAGTCCGTATCTTGGTTTAAGGACGCATAAGTCCATGAGTTTAGGGACCCCGCAGTCCATGCTGATGTGTGGTTGTCGGGACCCGTCACCTCTCTGAAGACGTTGAAGGATTACAACGACAAATATCAGAGAAGTTCAGAGATTTACCCTTGAACCAATGAATTGGTTGAAAGAGCAGATGTGCTCAGTTCAAGATGATTTGAGGACTTATGGCCAGTTTGGGCTAAGTCCAATTATGTTTGAAATATTGGCCCTCTGTTGGTCCATTAAAGAAGAGGCTTTGCCTTTAGAAACTTAGCCAATTGGGCAAAAGCTAGTGTTAAACACTAAAGACCAACAGTGTTGAACACTGGGAATAAGATTAGCAAGTTAGTGTTAAACACTAAAAGATAATCGGTGTTAGCAACAGGGCTTTCAAATTAGTGTTAACACAAAAGCGAATCAGTGTTAAACACTGGTAGCAGAGATTTCAAACTAGTGTTAAACACTAAAGCAAATCAGTGTTAAACACCGGGATCAGAGTTTTCCAATTAGTGTTAATCACTAAGAAAATCAGTGTTAAACACTGCAAATAGAGTTTTCCAATTAGTGTTAAACACTAAGGAGGGAGGGGTCACGTGCGGACACGTGAGAGCGCCCTGATTTCCCTTATTTTATTCTGCAGATCAGTGTTTAACACTTTTAATTTCCTGGCCATCACGTGTGGGCACGTGATAGGCATCCATCCATTAGATATTAAAGGGATTTGTTAGGGGTCACATGAGGACACGTGAGGGCGCCCTAAATGTGGAGCCAGATCTCCTTTGTTTTACCCTCATATCTGCGAATAAGTGTTAAACACTTTCCTTTTTATTTCGAGCATCACGTGTTGACACGTGATGGGGATTTATGCGCTGACTGTTAAAATGTTTGCTAAGGGGTCACGTGGTAAACACGTGAGAGCGCCCAAAGCCTTCATTTCCATTGATCTTTCTTTCTGCGTTTTGGGAGTCACGTGGGAGCACGTGATGGCATCAAAAAGTGGGGCCAGATCCCCTTTATTTTGTTCTGCAAACAAGTGTTAAACACTTTTAATTTTCATAGCCATCACGTGTGGGCACGTGATGTATAATCATGCCGTGATTTATTAGAACATTTATTAGGGGTCACGTGGTAACACGTGAGAGCGCCCAGAATTGTTTCTGCCTTTGCTTTGTTCCATATATAATGAGGGTCACGTGGGAACACGTGAGGCATTGCCTCAAAGCTTTCCTCTTCTCATTTTTGGGGGATCTGTTCAGGGGTCACGTGGGGCACGTGACCTTTGTCTTTTCACGAACAGAGATCTTTTAAGAATTGAATTCTTTGTAGGGTTAAACCCTAATTTTGATTTTGGAGGAATTAAATTCCTATCGTGAAAGAATTAAATTCTTATTTAGGATGAAACCCTGATTTCTTTTTAAAGGAATAAAATTCCCAGATATGTAATAGAATTAAATTCTTGATTAGGGTTAAATCCTAGTTTTGTTTTAGGAAAATTAAATTCTCAAAACTCAATTCCCCTTCTAAGTTTAGGATCTGCATGGCAGGATCTCGACCCGATGAGAATTAAATTCTCAACTTATGGGGAGATGTGCTCTGTGCAGATCTTGAACCAGAAGAAGAATTAAGTTCTTTTTTATATAAGAGTTAAACTCTTGGATTTTGAGAACTTAATTCTCTGTTTGAAGTTTTGATTCACTTTCACCTAGGGTTTTCTTTGTTGAGAATTAAATTCTCCTTTCTTTTCTTCCCTCTTGAGAATTAAATTCTCCTCTCTCTGTTTTTCTCTCCCAAGAAGTAGATCCCCCACTTTCTCTTCTTTTCTTGGCTCCTATTTATAGGAGAAGGAAGAGAATCAATTTGTTTAGCAAATCTCTCATTAAGAGATTTGATTTGTATGTTGAGAGATTTAATTTGCATTCATCATTAATCTGGGCCTTTAGATCATTCAGTGAATTTTATTCACCATGGATTTTAAATACAAAAGATATTCTATTTGTTATTCTGGTGAGATTTTCAGGGAAATCTTTCCTTGTCCAAGATTTTTCCATAAATTGGTGATTTTTAATCACCCTTGGATCTTTAATCCAACGGTTCCCATAATCCTTTTCCATTTGGAAAGATTTAGAAGCTTTTAGAATTTTAATTCTATTTCGAAAGATGTAAATGATCTTTTTTTTTTAGAATTTAATTCTGTTGAACAGCAAGGCTTTTACAGCCAGTCACGTGTTGCCACGTGACCCCCAATTGAGTCCTTTTCTCAGTGTTTACTTACGCTTCAGTTGTAACCGTCATGTGTCAACACGTGACCATTGGTCACGTGTGAGCACGTGATACCTCATTGAGGTAATCCCTCCAGCCATTTGTTATTTTATTTCTGTTTTAACTATCACGTGTCAACACGTGACCATTGGTCACGTGTGAGCACGTGATCCCTAATTGGGTCCTTCTTCAGCCATTTGTTTTATTTTGTTGTTTTAACCATCACGTGTCAACACGTGACCATTGGTCACGTGTAAGCACGTGATACCTCGTTGAGGTATTTTCTGACTTTTAGAATTAAATTCTATTCATTATTTTAGAGGCTTTAAAAGCCCATCACGTGTCTGCACGTTACCCATGGTCACGTGTGAGCACGTGATGCCCCATTGGGGTCTTTTCTGAGTTTTTATTATATCTAACTCCTCCAGCGGGTTCTTAAAGGTCCATCACGTGTGGACACGTGATGCCTCATAACTTTTGATCCCGGATGAATTATGAGGCCCATAATATATCAAATCGAAGGATTTTTCGAGATGCTTCCAATACCATCAGAATTTAATAGTTCCTTCTTCGGGAACTTATCAAAATACAGGCCGAAAGATATTGGTTCGCATTTCCTTAAGCGTATCGCTGCCATTTGATACCTTGGACTCTTCTGCGTAGAAATTTTCGGCGGGAACAATAGGCATTTTATATTTATATAATATTTTGGTACTTGAAAATATGCATATCATATCAAATATTCTAATCACAATTCTTAAAAGATATAATATCATACAAATTGTTAGAATAATATTTCAAAATATATGCATAATATTTTAGTAATTAAAAGATGCATAGCATATTAAATATTCTTAATCAAGTTTCTTAAAGATTTATTACCATATAAAGTGCATAGCATATTAAATATTCTTAATCAAGTTTCTTAAAGATTTATTACCATATATAGTGATTAAGATACTCTCTCTAATTTAATAAATAGTACTAACATTATTCATAGAGATATTATGCAAGATTTAGCTCAGGTCAAGAGATCAAGATGTTCAAGATGTCAGGATCAAAAATCTGCCAAAATCATAAAATCAATACTGACAGGGACTCGGAATCCAGGCATGTAAAGTCACCATATTAGGAAATCACCATATATGGTAACTAGTTTTCTTCTTTGAGGGCTATATAAAGGACCAAGGGCTAAAGTTAGAAGGTATCAAGCCGACGCAATCACGAAGTCTCAGACGGTTCACGCATCCAGGCTGATCATCAACGGTTCATCTACCTCCTTGGAAGAGATCGAGAAGCAACTAGATTTGTAATCATTTTCTAAGGATTCAAGTGTAATGAATTTTGTTGATTAATAAAGGTAGCTTTCTTTTTCTTATTCTATTTCTTCATAGTTTAATTATGCAATTTCTTTCCATCTCTTTTTCTCCCAACATGCACGAGTAATTCTCCGCTTGTTAGGGTTCGTAGGATTAGGGGAGGCTAATGGATGATGAACATCCCTAAACCCTTTTTAAGTCCTATAAAGTTTATGAACTTTATCAAAAGAATCATTAACATCCTAATCGGGCGCGCTAACAATTCTTTGCTAGTTCCGACCGCGATTAGAGATTAGATTAATGATTGTTTTGGTAAAGTCTAGATATGAACAGAGTTCCGTGTCGAGATAAGGATTAAGAGTGGGATTCATTTTCCCTCCAGAAACCCTAATCTGCATGCATCTCTGTCGTTCTAGTTTTAAATCTATTGAAGGATAAAAAGAGTAATCTTTAATTAACCATCCATAACTACTAAATTCTAATGAACCCTACAAGCCCTCTTATTATATTATCTACATCCCTAAAATAATCTAGATCTATATTTTTGCATTCTTGCTTAACGTAGATCTAGAAACTTTTCACAAAACTCTTTATTCCTCCTCTCTTTCTCAACACATCTAAAGTAAGAATAAAAGATTCCACGTTTCCCTGAGGACGACCCGTACTCATCTCGGTCTAGCTACGCGCGATACCGTTATTGATTGCGGTTAATTACTACACACTTTTTCACATCAATCAAATGGCGCCGTTGCCGGGGAGACGTGCGTAATTTTTTATTCTTGCTATTTGTGTTGAATTCTTAGACGATTCATATCATTATTAAAACAAAACTGCAAATTGCATATTTAACGATTTGTGTGTGAATTTTGCGAGGGAATCTGGAGTCACGGACTTGAGGAAACAGGAGATCTAGGGTTTCACACTTCTCTGGTATCTTTCTTAACTCCTTCTCTCTCCTCTTAAATCCAATAAAATCTATTTTCTGCAGGATTCTTTGCAAAATATCGCCGCTCAAAAATCTTTTTGCAAAGTTTTGTTTTGCGGTTTGTTTTTGCATATTTTAATACGGATTTTTAAGGGGCAAAGACCAAATCAAGATTAGGTGGGGATTTCATCACCCTTCCTAAGCCCCACAAATCACAAACTAAGCATCTGCATCAACCCTATATTAATTTAAAAAATATCTAGACCAGACTCTAAGGACTGTCGC
This sequence comes from Agapanthus africanus, assembly GCA_030015575.1. NCBI lineage: Eukaryota > Viridiplantae > Streptophyta > Magnoliopsida > Asparagales > Amaryllidaceae > Agapanthus > Agapanthus africanus. The sequence goes on from JASDDO010000014.1 coordinate 19,193,856, forward strand.
GCTCAATAAGGACAGAGGAAGGTCGTGGGTAATCTATCGCTTATCCGCATTACTTTTGTAGTGTCTAGGCAAGTGTGTCAAAGGCTAGTGGTTTTTAATTAGGCCCACTACTGTGGTTCCTTCCCACTTACCTGGCATTTACCTGGCTGCAAGGGTAGTACAGAGGCGGTAGAGGATTTATCCTGCGGCTTGTCCTTTGGAAGTCTAGGAGCGGTCTAGAGACTGGACCTAGGTAACCATAGTTCTAGGGTTGTGCATTTTTGTGTGATTTGTCTAAATCCGTCATTTTTCAAAACAAACCAATTATTTTACCCCTTCCCCCTTCTTCTCTTCTTATAATGGGTGAACCAAATAGACGATCTCTTGCCGAGGTTTGCTGTCCACAACCAGATATCTCTTGTTTTCGTAATCCCTTCGGTATACCGTCTGGCTCTTCCATGTCCTTAAGAGATCATATAGAACAAACATGAAGAAACAGTTGGCCATCTCAGTCTAGGTCTTATCAACCGTATCCTAATCCTACACCTGTTTCAGTTCATACCCAGAGTGAGGAAGCCCCTAGACGAATGTCCATTGCTGAGCACATAGCTAGGTCTAGAGACCAAAGTTTCAACCCGGACCAATATCAACCATCACCACCACTGTCCGGAGAAGAGTTTGATATGCGGTTTGTGGCATATAAGATGTCTGTTGAAAATAGCCAACCAACCAACCCATATCAATATTCTTCTTATCATAATATTGATCCTACTCCTACCCAAGTTCCGCAACCATTCTATTCCTATCAATCCAATCCGACTTTTCCACCTACTCTAGACAGTTCTTCTAATCAGTCATTTAGGAGTTTTAATTATCCACAGGAATTTCAATCTTATACTGAAACCCCTTATCAACCCAAGACTAGTCTGGAGCAGACATTAGAAAAATTTATGGAAATGTCGAACCAAATTATGAAGGATTTGGGTATTAAGACAGAACTGTACACCCTTCCTAATCAAACCTCCCCATTCCAAACTGAAATCCACAACTCCAGTTTCATAGATTCATCAAGTACAATGTCTGATAAGTTGTGTGATTTTGTAGTGTTTGATTTACCCAACTGTGAAGGGTCCATTTCAAGTGAAACCATACCCAACCCTTGTGATCTCTACACCTCCACTCTTGAACCAAAACTGATTGAAAACCATACTTTTGATGAGGAGTTTGAGAATTTTAACCTTCACTTGAATGAGGTGATTGACGTTGGGGATATTTTGATTGATGAACCCGAAATTTTGGATGATTTTGGCCCACCAATTCATCAAATCCTTTCACTTCCTTGTGGTCATCATCTTGAGCCTTTAATTCTTCCCGAATCCAAAATATGTCTTGAAGTTGATGATAATGGTATACCCGAAGATCAGACCGAAATACAACCTCCATCTTCCACATCTGGTTCAGCAACACTCGACATACCAATTTGTTTACCCATTTCACCTTCTACTTTCTCCGGTTCTTCTTCTGTTCCTATAGTTTCAGTGAGTTTTGATAAATCACAATCCGTTAATTCAAGTTCAATAATACCGGGAATTCAACTTGATTTGGATATTTTTGAAAATGAGGTAGATAAGTTTTTCGAGTCCTCTACCTCAATAATTTTTGAATCAAGTAGGATAAATTCTGGCACAAAACTCTTTGACAGCAAAATGTTCAATCACACCATTGATAAAAGTTTTGAAGAACTTTTTGCTGACGAACTTAAATTTTTAAACAATACGGATATCGTGATTAATCAATCTCCACCTATCGAGGTTGAACCGTCACCATTCCTTCTTCCTAATCATTCACATTCATCCTCATTCTTTCTTTTCTCTAATTTCAAACCCTTTCCAGACCACCTCTTATCCCTTCCCCACTTTTTCTTGACTCGATACAACATATTCTTCCACCAACCTATACGATATACTGATAAAATCTTTGAATGGTTGGTGTTAACTTTTGATCTTTGTAAAGTCTTACTTTGACCAAATGACTCACCCCCTCTTAAAATGCTTCGTATTGTCTAACTCATATTTGAGGGGGGGTATATTTTTGGCTCTTGAACATAACTTTTGTCCTCAAATTTGTGAGCCAAAAATAAGTTTGGGGGAGGATTTTCACTTTCATATATTTTTGCCCCCATTAATAATGTCTCCCCAAGCTTACAGGTTTTTGTGATCCAGCAGATAGCAACAGTGAGGACACTGTTGAAAACAAGTTTGGGGGAGGTTTGTGCTTATTTACACATCAATTTGCATCATATTTTACATAAGCACAAAATTTTCAAAAAAAAAAATTTAAATTGTTTTTTATAACAAAAGAGTAGAAAGTGAAAAATTACATCCAAAAGATAGGAATAGTTTAAGAAAACCAAGAAAATTAGAAGTTTTCTTAAACGAACTGGTAATAAGTAGTTATGAGCTGTTGTCCCAAGGGTTAGTAAGATGAAGGAAGTCACTAATCTGAGGATAAAAATAAGTCTGAAAAATAGTTTCTATTCTGGAAGCCAAACATTTGAATGTTGATACCCTACTATATGCACTTACACACGTCTTGAAACTCGGGATAGTAGAGGATACCTTGAAATGCTCTTGTCTAAAAGCCAAAGTATGAAGGAAATAAAAAAAAATGAAGAAAATGTGAAAATGGTGAAAAGAAAAAAAATGAACACTGGTTTTGTTATCGCCAAGGCAGCAATAAAAAAATATAGCGAGGGTGCCTCTTCACCTAGTGCCCTAAGGCCAACTGGTCTGGGAGTCACTGCTAAGCCTTAGGTGGTGCAAGACGAGAAAAATATTATCACATAATCAGCAAGCACATGAGTAATCGGTCGGTTAGTACCTCAAGAAGTATTAACGGTCGCATGAAAATTGTGTGAGCAAATTCAACTAAATATTCATCGATTAAAAAGTACTGAGGCAGATGGACAAGAGTATGATAGCTTGAATTGAATTCTCCGGGTGTAGGGATGTTATTTACACACACGTAGGGTTATATGATTGATGTTTGGATGAAAGGTAGGAATGAAGAATAAAGATGATGTTTTATTGAGGGATGATGTGATTTCTAACATGTTTTCATGACTATTAAGATAGGGCTCATGACAACTGAAAAGCTAGTATAGTTGGAAACTCTTATTTTCAAAGTCTTTCTTTTATGGTTCTTATCTTTATATGTAAATTTCACCATCTCTCTTTTATTATAGGATTTTGTGGGTGTAATCCGCTGAAAACCCTCAGGAGACAACACTCCTCCTACTAGGGACACCTAGAGGTTTAACGGCTTGTTGCACGTGCTCAGTGCAATCGTGTTTGCCTACGAAAGTGTGCTATTTAGGTTTTTCTTTTTCTTTTTCTTTTTCTCTTTCTCTTTCTCTTGAATAACTAGTTTGCTCGGGACGATCAAAGTTAAGTTTGGGGGTATTTGTTCAGTTGAAAATATTGCACTTTGGTATAAGTATTTTCCTTACATTTCTTAAATAATAAAAGGTGTTTATTGTAAATATTAAACATATTTGGATTTATCTGCAAAATACTATTTGCCATATGTTTATATATTATATTAATACTATGAAAAAAAATATAGGCATTTTATATTTATATAATATTTTGGTACTTGAAAATATGCATATCATATCAAATATTCTAATCACAATTCTTAAAAGATATAATATCATACAAATGGTTAGAATAATATTTCAAAATATATGCATAATATTTTAGTAATTAAAAGATGCATAGCATATTAAATATTCTTAATCAAGTTTCTTAAAGATTTATTACCATATAAAGTGCATAGCATATTAAATATTCTTAATCAAGTTTCTTAAAGATTTATTACCATATATAGTGATTAAGATACTCTCTTTAATTTAATAAATAATACTAACATTATTCATAGAGATATTATGCAAGATTTAGCTCAAGAGATCAAGATGTTCAAGATGTCAGGATCAAAAATCTGCCAAAATCATAAAATCAATACTGACAGGGACTCGGAATCCAGGCATGGAAAGTCACCATATTAGGAAGTCACCATATATGATAAGTAGTTTTCTTCTTTGAGGGCTATATAAAGGACCAAGGGCTAAAGTTAGAAGGCATCAAGCCGACGCGATCACGAAGTCCCAGACGGCTCACACATCCAGGCTGATCATCAACGGTTCATCTACCTCCTTGGAAGAGATCGAGAAGCAACTAGATTTGTAATCATTTTCTAAGGATTCAAGTGTAATGAATTTTGTTGATTAATAAAGGTAGCTTTCTTTTTCTTATTCTATTTCTTCGTAGTTTAATTATGCAATTTCTTTCCATCTCTTTTTCTCCCAACATGCGCGAGTAATTCTCCGCTTGTTAGGGTTCGTAGGATTAGGGGGATAATGGATGATGAACATCCCTAAACCCTTTTTAAGCCCTATAAAGTTTATGAACTTTATCAAAAGAATCATTAACATCCTAATCGGGCGCGCTAACAATTCTTTGCTAGTTCCGACCGCGATTAGAGATTAGATTAATGATTGTTTTGGTAAAGGCTAGATATGAACAGAGTTCCGTGTCGAGATAAGGGTTAAGAGTGGGATTCCTTTTCCCTCCAGAAACCCTAATCTGCATGCATCTCTGTCGTTCTAGTTTTAAATCTATTAAAGGATAAAAAGAGTAATCTTTAATGAACCATCCATAACTACTAAATCCTAAAGAGCCCTACAAGCCCTCTTATTATATTATCTACATCCCTAAAATAATCTAGATCTATATTTTTGCATTATTGCTTAACGTAGATCTAGAAACTTTTCACAAAACTCTTTATTCCTCCTCTCTTTCTCAACACATCTAAAGTAAGAATAAAAGATTCCACGATTCCCTGAGGACGACCCGTACTCATCTCGGTCTAGCTACGCGCGACACCGTTATTGATTGCGGTTAATTACTACACACTTTTTCACATCAATCAGGCTGCTATTCGAGTAGTCCCGCGACTGTCGTGTATCTGATCCTTCTAAGGCTGGGCAAGACGTTTTCAAGTAATCTTCTTTAGGTTGGTGTATATCTATTACCATCAGAAGAACAAGTGTTAGGTATTTACCGTGGCGCTTTTTACTTGAGGTTAGGGTCAATTTGGAGCCTCGATGAGTCATAACCACACCCTTCTTAGATGGGATGATCTCCAATGGTCTTTAGGTTTTGTATGTATTGCCGTCAAGACCTGAAGCTAGGAATATGCCATCACTTCGTTTTTGTTTTGTTGATGTCACGCCGATTCTTTGCTGAAGTAGGGTATACATATGTATGACCTCTATGCTATATGTATTGCAATTGAGGTCTGGAGCTAGGAATATGTCGTTGCTCCGATTTCGTTTGATAGTTGTGTTCGCACCCTGCTGAAATGAGGAGGGAACACTGAGACGGTCTCTAGGCTATAGATACTGCCATTAAGATCTGAAACTAGGATTTTGCCGTCACTTCACTTTTATTTGATTCTTTGTTGGAATGAGGGGAACACCGAGATGATCTCTAGGCTGTAGATGTTGCCATTAAGACCTGAAACTAGGATTTTGCCATCACTTCACTTTTATTTGATTGTTGCGTCCGTACCGTGCTGGAATGAGAGGGGAACGCCAGGATAGTATCTAGGTTGTATATGTACCGTCAGGACTTGGAGGTGGGATTTTGCTATTACTCCATTTTTACTTTGACCTTTGGGTCCTTATTGACATCACGTCTGTACTTCGCTGAAGTAGGAAGGACGTCCAAATAATCTCTAAGCTGTAGATGTGTCATCTAGACTTGGTTCTTCTTTTGACGAAGTGTGGTGGGAAAATATGGTTCCCTTTCTTTCATTTGTGCACATGAATCGTATACAAGAGTCAATATGGACATACTTGCAGGGCAAAAAAGTTTTATTTTGTTTTATATATTTTTTTTCTATTTCCGTGATGCTCTATCGTTTCAGTTTTTATGTCGCAAAAGTTGCGACTGTCCAATCATTTCGGCTCTGTTATTTCATTTTTTTTACTCGTTGTTTTTTATTGCGAGTTGCCCTATCATTTTGCCTTTTTTTACGCGGGTTGGGGGTTTGGAACCTGATATCAATCTTGGTATCAGTATCCCTACAACTGGAATATTTCTAGGAGCGAATTATCATTTTCCTTTGTCGATTTGAACAAAGGTGGTTTAACAAACAGGGTTAGGATCCTGTCAACTGAGGCTTTTTGACTTTATGAGCTGTATGGGTCTCATAAAGGTTTTTCTCTCTACGAGTCGGGAGGATCTCGTAGGTGTATTTTCCCCTTAGGAGTCGTGAGAATCTTATAGAGGGTATATTCTCCATACGAGTCATGAGGAACTCGTAAGTGCATTTACTTCTTAGGAATTGTATGGATTCATAAGTGTGTTACTCCTTTGCAAGTCGTAAAGATCTCACACATGTTTTTCTCCTTATAAAGTCGTGAGGGCTTTGTAAGTGCTTTTTTTACGAGTTCACGTCTTTTCGGGTTTTCACTAGCCCGCTGGCAATCCTGCTGTTTTTACTCACGGCACCCTTTCGGGTTTTCATCCGTGCCCATTTTGCTTGCGAACATACCTTTTTTTTTACGAGTTCGCGCCCTTTCGGGTTTTCACTAGCTTGCTGACAGTCTTGCTGTTTCTACTCACAACGCCCTTTCGGGTTTTCATCCATGCCCATTTCGCTTGTGGACATACATTTTTTTTACGAGTTTGCTCCCTTTCGGATTTTCACTAGTTCGCTGGCAATCCTGCTTTTTTTACTCACGGTGCCCTTTCGGGTTTTCATCCGTGCCCATTTCCCTTATGGAGATACCTTTTTTTTAGGCGGCTCATAAGGTAACGCATCATTAGCTGTAGGCCCCGATTTTTTTTAAAGGACTATATCATGTGAGACCTGCGAGAGTTATGAATCATTTATGCCCGTGGATTATATACGGTAATCGATATGGGGATTCACCGTAGGGATAAACGTGTTAGTTTAAGGGCATTATGGTCCATTATCGCCGTATTTCGGGACGAATATCAGTTTAAGGACTTTTCGGTCCAGCATTAGTTTAAGGACATTTCCGTCCATTATCACCGTTTTTGAGGCGATGGAGTTTTTCGGATACTACTCTCAGAGTTCTGACTCAGGAAGATAGGGAGCGGACACAAGCGTCGTCATCTATTATTGACATAAGTCATGACTCGTTAGGCGTAGTACATTTTGAGGAATCGGTCGTTTATTGGCCAGAAGGGTATTTCACCATGCATATCCATGAGCAGGTAGGCTCCACCCTGGTAGACTTTGTTTATAATGTACGTGCCTTCATAGTTCAGCTCGAACTTTCCCCGCTTTGCACGATTAGGGATCATTGGTCTTTTGACTACTAGCATGAGTTCGCCTTAGCGGAATGTTCTCGGCCTGGTCAGTTTTTTATATAACCATGTCATCCTTGTCTTATAAGCCTCCAGTTTTTGCTGTGCTATGAGGCAAGTTTCGTCAAGGGCGTCGAGCTCCTCAAGCTAAGATGAGCATTTTCTTCATCTGTCAGCTAATATCAAACTGCTACTCATAGAGTGGGGGGTTCTATATCTAATGGGAGCACTACTTTCGTGCTGAACACCAATACGTATGGTGATGTATTCGTGGTCTTCTTGAACATTGTTCGGTACGTCCATAGAGCTTCATGCAGCCTTTCGTGTCAGTCTTTTTTGTTTCTGGACACTGTCTTTTTTATAATCTTGGTCACGGTCTTGTGAAGGCTTCAGCTAGACCGTTGGCCCGAGAATTATAGACTGAGAAGTATCTCTAATCGATCTTGTGTTGTTGTGCGAAACGGTTTATTTTATGGATTCTGTAAGCTGGTTCATTATCCGAGATAATTCATCGCGGAGTGTCGAATCGATAGATGACATGGGTTTTGAAAAAGTGGAGGATATTCTCCGTCTTCACCTCCCTTAGTGGTACTGCTTCTGCCCACTTAAAGAAGTAATCGGTTGTTGCCAATATAAACTGATGTCCTTTGGATGACGCTGGTTCAATGGGGCCAATTATATCGGTTCCCCACATTTCGAACGGCCAGCTGACCACTGTCGGGTGCAGCGGATTTGAATGCTGGTGTATGAAGTCCCCGTGAATTTGGCATGAGTGATATTGCTTCACATATTCGAGACAGTCCTGAATTATCGTGGCCAATAGTAACCCATTCTTTTTATCTTCAGCTTCATTTTCGGACCCGCCTGATGGGAGCCGCAAAGTCCATCGTGTATTTCTTAGACGACTTTCTTTGCTTTCTCTGGCCCCAGGCACCTCAGCCATAGGAGGTCAAATGATCTCTTATAAAGGGTATCATTGACGAAGGCGAAAGACAAAGCTCGCTTCATGAGCTGATGTCTAGACGACGCATTTTTGGGAGTTCGTTGGGACTTGAAGTAATCTATGAAGACTTCTCTCCAGTTCTTGACCTTTTCTTCGTCCTCTATTTGTAGGGCTACTTGTTCGGTCATTTCTTTTCCTTCGGATGACTCTATCAGGTCTTCCGAAGATATATCTGTTGGCACGAGGATCCTGCGGCTTTACACAATGATCCTTACGTCATTGAGGTCTTCATCGGCTAATTCCTTAGCCAATTAGGCCAACACATCCGCTTTGCTGTTTTCCGCTCGCGGTATACTTTCCAGGGTATAGGAAGAGATTTGTGTCAACAGTTGCTGCACCTTTTCGCTATACCTTATCAGCTCTGGCTTGCACGTTTAATAATCGCCATTTACTTGACTAACGATCAGCTAGGAGTCTCTATATATGAGGAGGTCTTTGATTCCCATGTCGATAGCGATCTCAAGACCTGCTATCAAAGCTTCATATTCAGCTTTGTTGTTAGTCTTTGGCTCCGTTAAGGAGAGGGTGTAATGCAGTATCCCTCCTTGCGGGGTTACGAAGATAAGGATCTCCCCAGTTTTGATTATGGGGATATTTTGCTTTCGCCGCTTCTTGGAGGATGCTCCATCGAAATAAAGCTCTCATTAAGGCTTATCTTCTTCTTTTTATTTTTCAATTGCGTTAAACGCGTGCTCATCCGGCAACTCGCAATTTAAGAGAAAGTCGGCTGGTATCGGATGCTCCGCTAGAAAGTCGGCAATGGTCTGCCTTTTCACCGCTTTGAAGAGGCGATATGTTACCGAGAACTCCATTAGGAGAAGGGCCCATTTGGCAAGCCTTTCTGTTAATATGGCCCTTGACATTAAATATTTGAGAGGATCTAACTTTGATATGAGATGGATCTCATGTGCGAGGGCGTAATGTCTGAATTTCGTTATTGCAAAAATTAGCGCCAGGCGATACTTTTCGATGGGGGAATAGTTGTTTTCTGCCCCCAGGAGAACTCGACTTAAATAGTATAGAGCTCTTTCCTTTTCTTGATCATTCTCTTGTGCCCACAATGCGCCTAGAGAACCCTCAAGGGCCATTGTATATAGGATAAGGGGTTTTCCATTTACCGGATTGACCAATACCAGCGAATTTTGCAAATATTGTTTGTTTCGTCTGGTGCGTTTTGGCACTTTTGATCCCAGACGAACGGGGTCCCTTTCTTCATCAGATGACTGTAAGGACGACATTTTCCAGAGAGGTTGGTTACGAACCGCAGGATGTACGCGAGCTTTCCTTAGAGGGATCGCAACTGTTTGAGGGTTCTCGGCGTGGGCATTTGCATAATCGCCTTAATCTTTGAGGAATCAATTTAAATACCCCGGTGACGTATGATGAATCCTAGGAATTTGCCTGAGGAAACTCCAAACGCACATTTCATAGGATTCATCTTCAGATTATACTTTCAAAGATGTTGGAACACTATTTTTATATGTTCCCAATGCTCCTTATGAGATTTGCTCTTCACTAAAAATTCATCGATATAACATTCAACAATCTCGTGTATGAGGTCATTGAAAATCTTTGTCATGGCCCTCTGATAGGTAGCGCCAACGTTCTTCAAACCGAAGGGCATCACCTTATAGCAGAATATACCCAACGGGGTCCGGAAGGAGGTGTGCTTCTGGTCTTCAGGATAGATTTTTATTTGGTTGTATCCTGAAGATCCATCCATGAAGGATAAGACCTCATGGGTAGACGTGTTATCGATCATCAGCTTGGTAACGGGTACTGGGAAGTCATCCTTAGGGCAAACTTTTTTGAGGTCCCGAAAGTCCACGCAGATGCGAACCGTCCCTTTTTTCTTCATCACCGGAACGATATTAGCGATCTAGTCAGGATATTGAACTTCTTGGATAAAACCGGAGTTGATTAGTTTCTTGACTTCAGCGTTGATACTCATCTCAAGTTCGAGTCGCATCCTTCTTGGCGCCTGTTTGATTGGCTTTATGTCTGGCGATATGGCCAGTTTGTGTACCGCCACTTATGGATCTAAACCCAATATTTCAGAGTAGTTCCAGACGAAGCAATCTTTATACTCTATGAGCACGTTTTTTAACGTGGCTACCTGTTTTTCATATAGTAGCTCGCTGACGAACGTTGGCCTCAGATCATTTTCCATCCCTAAGTCGATTTTTCTTAGATTGTCCGCCGTGGTGTGTATCCCATCTTCCGGCTCTTTTGGTGCTGGTGGAAACTTTGAGATCACCTCGTCATCGTCTTCATTTGCGAAGCACCTGTAGAGGTCATTCATAGTCCCATGCCCTCCCTCTTTTGAGAGTGTTATCATATGGCAGGTACGAGTTCGCTTCCATTCTCGATATTGAGCCGGTCCTATCCTGATGGTATAGGTCCTCTTTGGCTTATGCTTTTGTGGTGGGGTTACCCTCCAGCAGTCGGATAACGTAAACCTGCCTTGTCGATACTGGTCTTCTACCTAATCATTGAAGGTGAAGCAGTCTTCAAGGAGATGACCTATTGCTCGGTGATAAGAGCAATAATCCGGATGATAGACCTTGTTTATTTGTTCGGGACGCTGAGACTCCGGAAGCATTATCATTTGGTGCTTTATGACAAGCTTGAATATTTTTCTTTTCTTGTTTTGAGGGAAAGAGTATTCTCGACATATCTTCTTTATAAAGGATGGGCTCCAATCGAGTTTTTCTCGATTGCACGGCGTCTTAGTTCCGCTTTATTGTCTTCGAGCGTTTTTTGCGTCCTTTGCCCTGTTTTTACCTCCATTTCGGGGTTTTCCCCTTTCGCGAGAACATATAGCAGGCTGTGGATAAAGAGTATCATAGTCTACTTTGTCCGCGGATTGCTGACTGAGACGTTGCGTCCTGGCCTTTTCATAAATAGCCACTTCGCGGCTATGGTTGTCCCAGCTAGCTTGGCAAGTTTCTTTTATAAGCTTGTCAATTTGTTCTTCAAGCGACGGACTTAACGTTCTTAGAGCGGGATCTCGCTCCAATTTGACATCACAGCTATCAGGAAGAGCATTTTCTTCTCCACTTAAGCTATTTATGATGTGGCAATTGTAGATTTGTTCCCGTTTCTTGGACCGAACGTATCCCAGTCCAGCTGTCTCTATCTTCCCGTTGGGCATCTTTCATTGAGTTTCGGGAATATCCTAAATCTTTTTGTAGAATTGGGCTTGTCGAACAGTTTGTTCAAGGGGTACGCCTTGGCGTCTTGACAGCTCTTTCAATCTCTCTGCGTAATATATTGGCAAACGGATGGGTTGGGCAAGTCGAGTGCAAAATAGGCACAATACCAAATTTCTTTTTTTACTTTGGCTTCGTAGATTAGTAGAAGAGGTTCTTCTTTTCATCTCTTCGCTTAGAAGGTACGTAGAAAGTTTGTAGTTCTTGTACGTTGTATGCATCAAGCGCATCAAATTCCTTGAAATGCCGAGGCGGAGCCATTATAATTTGTAGGCTCTTATCTGCTCCGGCAAAAGTCTTCATTGACGGGCGGCCGGAGAACACTGTATTGTCCTCGTCCTCTGCGTCGCTGCCAAAGACCAAAACATGAGTAGACAGTCCGGGCTTATTGTTTTCTTTTTGGGGTTGCCCCGAGTAGACTATTTCTTTGTCTTCCTCAGTATCGCTCCCAAAGATCGAGATGGTGGCTGCGGATTTTTGTTTACTCTCCGGTCTGTAGCACCTTTCCGTATCCTCAAAGTCTGGTAGGAAGTACTTTGCATCTTCGTATTTCTGGACTTCGTTTATCGAGAACGGGTTTAGCTCTCCCGTAACGGTGTACTCCGAGCCATCCTTGAAATACTTTCTGATGTTGTGTAGAAGAGATGACGTTGTGCTCGTGTAACCAAGGCATACCGAGCAAAGCGTTATAGCAAGTCTTAGCGTCAATGACATGAAATTTGATGTCAGTGACGAGCATCCCGAAGTATAGCGTCAGTATTACAGACCCAAGCGTCCGTGATGACTGTGAGTCAAACCCAGAGATGGTAATTTTATCTTGGGCAAGGAGCTGAACGTTCATGCAAATTTCCTTCAGCACTCTCACATTAAGAAGGTTAACGGAGGATCCGTTGTCGACAAGGATTTTCCTTATCTTGATGTCGTGGCAGTACCCGGTGACATATAACGGACGATTATGCTCGCATGTACCGAGGAAGATATCTTCATCGCTGAATGTAATATCAGCCGTGCGGACCTCTGCCAGTTCATCTTTTATTTTCTCTTCTGCGAGGAAAGCTTGGAACTGATTGGGCTCTTGTAATGCCTTGATTAGGGAATCCCGTGCCTCTATGGACAGGAGGAAGGCATCTAGTATGCTTAGCTGCGAGGGTATTTTCCTCAAATGTGCTAGGACGTTATAATCCACCTTGCTTTTCTTAGACGGGTTCTTTGTGGTGAGCTCTTATACCACTTCTTCATCGAGGGCGATTTCTTTGGATATTGTTCCTTTCCCTTTGTCTTTTTTGCTTGAACCTTTATTTGCAGGTCCCAGGTTTTTCTCAGGCAGCGTACAGTTATGCAGCTGAATATTCTCACGGTTCTTTTTCTCCACTTCTTTTTTGGAGGCGTGGTCTTTGAAGAGAGAGTTGAGGGGTGTTTTATCTTCAGAATCGCTCCCGAACGTAAGAACTGGAGGTTTTCCTCCATCCGAATTGGTACCAACCATATGACAGTTGCTAGTCGATTCTTCATGGTTATTCGTCTCGCTATTTTGATGTCGACGAGCGCGAGCTTCATGCTTCATCCTCTTGAAGTGTTTTTGATGGGAAACATATCATTGCCACCACTTCTTGAAGGCACTACATTCCTCATTGGGGGTGGGTGACCCTCCGATGATATAGGCAGTAGTTTGGATATGATTCTTATCCATCGAAACATGTGACCCTGGGATTGTTCTTTATGTGAAGTGGCAGTTTCATCCCCATTGACAGGGCTTTGGCGAACCGCTTCTCTATTTTGATCCTGCTCTTATTTGTTACATGTGTGTTTTGGTTTGGTTGGAGCACATTACAACTCGTCCTCACCATAGCTTCTTTATCTAGACGTTGACGCTTAGCCTTTTCATATATGGTTTTCTCGTGTTCTCGGTCAACTTTTCTTTTTTGAAAGGCTTCGTTTAGCAGTCTTTCAATCGGGTCTTCTTCTGGCAGTTTCGGGGATTTTAGCGCCGATTCTGCTCCCAATTCCTCTGTGTTATTTTCTGACGCTGAAGGAGACTCTTCATCATATAACGATGAATGGGAGACCATGTAGCAACTTGCTACATAGTTTTCGGTTTCTTCTGGTGAGTCATTTCCCTCATCATTATCACTGTCTTCGCCCTAAGAATATGCTTGAGAAATTCCTCGAGCGTGATTGGTTTTCGCGCCTTCTGGTTATACACCTCCAGCGCATCTATGTATTTTTGTAGATGTGTGCGCTTGTCATCATACTCGGCAGGCTGCTGTTCAAATCAGATTTTTGCATTTTTATACCGCCCATTCTTAATCACATTGCATATAAGTAGGTACTTTTGATCCATGTCTGCTAAATAGTTGCAGGTTACAGGTTCTCAGCTTTTTACAGTGAAATTCATGAAAAGTCGCAACAAATGTGAGACTACGACCAACAATAGATGAATACTGATCTTCGCTAACCATTCGTATGATGCAGCCTACTAGTTCAAGAGACAAAATGGAAAATCGTTGATCACTTCAATGCACAAGGCACAAGGGCAGCACAAGATCTAAGACTTCAACGCGGAGCTCATGGCAAAAGTCCACATTATCTTGCGCTGTTAAATATCTGGAAGGAAATTGAAGAGATTATGAGAAACCAAGAGGATAAAACAGAAGATAAAAGCAACATGAAAAGACCAGAAAGTTTGATGCCCCAAGTCCACCAAATTGCCACGGAACCGCGGCCAAACAGGCACTTCTGCCGCGGTTCCGCGACCGTGCAATGCACGTGTCGGTGGCAGTGTCGGTGCTTTAACTCGGCTCTCTTGGGGTAGTTTTGTAATTTCGTGTATGGATCAGAATGTAAACCTAGGGTTTTCCTATCTATAAATAGGAGAGCTCAAAACCAAATTAAGGGTGCCTCTTTTGAGGATGCCTCTCTTTACTTTTATGCCTCTTTTTAATTTCTAGATCTAAATTTCAATTCCATTGTAATGCATTTTTGAGAAGTCATCAATAAAGTAAGTTTTTATTTTTTTATCTCGCATTTTTTTATCGTATTTTAAATACCTGCAATTTTAATTTGTTAAATTTAGTGATAGAAATTTATCTGCTTTTTTCCTTATAATGAATTTTATTGTTATCTCTCTAATGAGTGAGTAATTCCTCACTTGTTAGGGTAGGAGAGGGAAGGTTTGAGAGAAGGAAATTTCTCTCACTCTTTTTTTTGCCCAAATAATTTTAAATACGGACTCCCTTTAATTCAACCATAATCCGCTCACTACGGCACCCTATCCTACATGATAGCAGTGATTCCCTAGCTAGACCGGTTGTGGTTGAATTAACCGGAGGTTAGGGCTAAGAGCCAAGAACAGACGGACAAGGACCAAAAAGAAGAAACTATGTTTCTTCCCAGTCGTGCTAATTCCTGTTGTTGCCGATTACCCTAACACCTTTATTCACAAATAAGGCATTGAAAGAAGTGAGAAGATCCCTATTTCGAACTAACATAATCCTAACCCTAACAAGCTTTCTATCAACTTATTCTCATTCATAGATCTTAAAACAAAACCAAACTTAATTGGACTTAACTCGTAAGAACATAAAGAAAAGGATTCTTTCTCCCTGTGGATCGACCCATTCTCAACCGGCTCGCTACCAAGCGACACCGTCTTGATTGCGGTAAATTTAAACACGAAAAATCTTTGACAATCAAATGGCGTCGTTGCCAGGGAGACGGTAGTCTCTTTCTTTGTGTAATTTCGGGTTAATTAAAAAAATTTAAAAATTATAAAAAATTTAAAACAAAAAAATAAAATAAAAATAAAAATCATCTTGTTATTTTTGAAAGGTTTTTGTGCAAGTGTGTAGGCTTGGAGCAAACTCTGTTTCAGATCTGGACCAAATTCAGTGAACAAATCAATATTCAAGAGATCTAGACAGAAAGAGGAAAACAAACTCAGCACAGGGAATAAGTTTGAAGCAGTCAAACGTCTGAACAGCCGTGGAACCGCGGCATAATCGACAGTTTGACCGCGAAACCGCGGTCAAAGGGTGACATCAGCAACCCAAATCTCTGTGAGTATCTCATTTCTCATCTACTCTCCTCTGCACTCCACTGAAAAAAATTTCCTGCAGGTTTCTTTGCACAGATTCTCTTTCTCCTATCCAATAAATTGTTTTTGTGCAGGATTCTTTGCGCTGCCAAATAAAAAAAAATTGCAAGTGTTTTAGATTTTTGGTGTGTTAACTGCTTTGCATAATTAATACGGAATCTAAGGGGCTATAACACCAATCAAAATTGGGTGGGGATTTCATTACCCTTCCTGAGACCCCAAAAATCACTAAAAGCATATGCATCATTCTTGAGCTAAATTAAAAAAAATACCTAGACTCAGCCAACTAAGGACTGTCATGCTCATTAGGACAGAGGAAGGTTGTGGGCATTCAATCGTTTATCTAAACTTGACTTTGTGGTGCCTATGCTAGACAAGTGAGAAAGGTAACTTTAAAAGGCTCGTCTCACGGTGATTCGTGAGCGGAACTCTCCTTTCTTCATTTGTGCTTACCTGGCTACAATTGGCGGTGAAGAGGCGATTTGAGGGATATCTCACAACTTGTAACTTTGGAACAGTTAGGAGCAGTCTAGTGGACTTTTAGGACCATAGCTCTAGGTATGATTGTGTATGTTTTAACTATGATTGTTTGAAATTTTGTCGTAAGTCCGTACACATTCTTGCAAAAACTCTTTCTAAAAAAACACTTTCAAAAATTTCAACTCCAAAAACAAACAAATTTTTTTTATAAAAATTAAATAAATTGAAAAAAAACACATTCTTTTTCTTCTCCTTTCTCTCATCGCATCATGGATACTCCACCTCGCAAAACTCTTGCCAAACTTTGATACCCACAACCAGACATTACTTCCTACGATTCTTATTTTGGTCTAATTTCGATCAACCCCTCCATACCCAAAATTTCTTTGAAAGATCGGATAGGCGCGTCTAGGACAACCAATTGGACTCCGTAATCCACCTTGTATCAACCATTTCAACCTTCACCACTTTCTTACGTTGATACTCTTTTTTCGAGTCCTGTTGTAACTCTGAAACCCATGTCTATTGCTGAAAATATTGAACAATCTCGTAACCGATCTTTCACTTCTTTCACCACTGCGAATTCTTTGGATCAACAATTCCATTCATTTTCTTATCCAAATGTTGATCCTACTCATGTCCAACCATTCAATTCCTACCAGTCCTATCCGACATTCGCACATTCCCTAGACATTGCTTCTACACAGCCATTTAGAAGTTTCCAGTATCCAACAACTTTGAATATTTTACTGAAACTTCTTCACAACCCATGTCTAGCTTGGAACAGGCATTGGAAGACTTTAGGGTAGCGTCATGCCAACAGAAGATGGATTTGAATGCGTCCATGGCCGCCCTCATACAACCTAGTGACCCGGTATCTGGTTTCCAACTAGCTCCAAATTTTTCAATGTATGATGAGGCGGTTAGACAGATTGAGAATTTGAGTGGTGAGAGCGAGCTGTACACCCTTCCAAATCAAACCTACCCATCCCCAATTGAATCCCACAACTCCGGTTTTGAATGTCTATCAAGTGTTTCAAATGATTCACCAGTTGAAGATACAACGTTTAATGAGTTGTGCGACTTTGTAGTGTTTGATTTACCTGATTGTGAAGCGTCCTTTTCGAGTGAAACCATCACCAATCCTTTTGACCTCTACACCTTCATCTTAGAACCTGAATTGATTGATATCCATGCTTTTGATGAGGTGTCTGAGAAACTTGATTTTCACTTGATCAAGGATATTGACGCAGGAAATATTTTGGATGATGAACCAGCAGTTTTGGATGAGTTTTTCTTTCCAATTCATCATCCCGAGACATGAAATGTTTCTCCCGAACTTCATATGCGTCTTGATTTTGATGAGAATTGCATGGATAAGCTAAATTTTGAGGATAGTATTGAGGAAATTATTGAGGATGAAGCAGTTTTACTTGAGGAGTCAGATTTTCTAATTCATTCTATCTCTTTCATTGACTGCTCACACCCTCCTGAATCTTTAACCGATACCCTTCCTCAATCACTTCCCTCAATCCTCGTTCCGATCTTGCAAGAAACCATTACACTTTCATTTTCAATGTCTGGTTTACCAAGTTTGATGTACCCATGTTTTCTCACGAATCTTGAGGGATTTGACCTCATTTCTCAGTGGGTTGATAGATTAGCACAATCGCTTTTTACACATCGGTCATTACAAATTGTGCTAATTTATACACTCCATTTCCACCCTCAAGCTCGTATTCCACTTCTTTCTCCCACTTTCTCTGGTTCTTCTTCTAATCTTCTTTTAATGATAGCGAGTGTTAATGAATCACAATCCGATATTTTGAGTTCGATAATTCTAGAAAAACAACTTGATTTAGACTCTTTTGAGAATAAGGTAGATGAGCCTTACGAGTCTCTTACCTCCATAATTTTTGAAAAATCAAGTGTGTTGAATTCTGGCGCGACACTTATTGACATTGAAACGTTCAATCGGACCTTCGATGAAAGTTTCGAAGATATTTTGGCTGACGAACTCGCATTCCTAAACGACACGGATTTTGTGATTAATCAACCTCCACCTGAAGAAGTCGAACCACCACCATTTCTTCTTATCCCATACGAGAATGTGACCATTCTTCCTATTCCTAATCATCCACATTCTCGTTTCTGTCACGCCCCGCTTCCCAGTGTACGGCGAAGTGGACGTGACGAGGCCCGCTACGTATATACTCAGAAGTACATACGCTAAGCGTAACTAAGCAATATAAAGTAAATCACAAGAGACAAATGATATAGGAATAACAGCAACTTTTATTAATAGCATTCTTTGTACAATGTATGAAAAGAAAATACAACTGAAATGAAAAGCAATGCCTAAACAATGGCATAACAGAAAATGAAAATACTGGAAAGAACAAGGTACAATATTCAGAGCTCGGGATCTTCGTGGAACTGCTCCAAATCTTCACCGGTGGGCTCGATCTCAGCTTGGTCCAACGCACCTGACGACATTCAAAGAAGAAAGAAATAGAATGTCGTCAGCGAACAGGTCGCTCAGTAAATCCCAAAAATAAGGAAGAAATAGACAGAGACTAAGAAAGGGAGAGAGAGAGTATCTTTTAATGTTGTATTGTATGGTCATATTATAGTAGTATGGTGTTAACGCTGTTGTTGTAGCTTGGTACAGAAGGATGCCAGTGTATACGAGAGGGGTCTCGGTATGCTAGAGACCAGGGCAAATGGAAGTGCAAGGCTCCGTTATACAACCCGGAACAACGGCAATTGGATTCAGGTTAGGTGTCTTAATCTTACCGTCTCGTGCCACCTTTAACACCTTCCGTACCAATCTACCCCTTAAACCCCGCGATGTCTTGTTTATATTGTTATCTTGTAAAATTGAATTAATTGCATGATTGACTGACTGACTGACCGAGACCATGATATCAGGAAACGGTTATAACCGTAGAGTCATGTAAATGGAATACTGGAAACATGTAAAAGGAATACCCATGGTTCGGTTCAGTCAGGTTATATAAAATGTTAACTGGATTCTGGGATTCATGTGTTCATATTGAGTTGGAATATAAAAGAATATAGATTGACTTGAATCATATTCAAGTCAGAAAGAGTCAGACTCTAACCCGAGTCAGACTAAAAGAAAGATAATTTGAAGTTCAATAATTGTTAGGGGTCTTATTGTAATTTATAAAACTTGAGGGGGTTTTATGTAAAAAGTACTTTTGTATAGATTTCAAAATACACCTCAAGTATTTGTTATTCGTCTTTAAAATTATAATGAGTGTGAATTTTATTTGTGTTATTCTAGTGTATATATCCTAATAAAAGTATTAATAGATTTATTGGAAACTCATGGTATTTTAATGTAACTTTTAATCTTGTAATTTTAGAAAAAGATGGAAAATTTATCTTATGATAAAATAGATTTTTAAATGATAATTAAATATATATTAATACAAGAATAATTTTAAATAATATTTTATTTTTCCAAAATCTCATTTTTTTTCTTAAATGTCGTATTTTAAACCTTTCGAGACCGAATGCTCCTTGCGGAGGTCTGAATCTCGCACTACTAGCCCGCGGGTGCACGATGAACCGTACTTTCCCTAACGGGTTCCCCAAAGGTGGGTTGTAGCGGCGCTTTGCTTAGGTTTAATAAATATCATTCATTTAGAAAAACGGTTTTATAAATATAAGGTATTTATTTGTAAAAGGAGTATAACTTTCCGTATTTTATTTCCTAGGGTTTCCTAAGCCAACTAGCCTATTTCTAAGGTCTAAACGATAAGTCATTAGAAGGCTCAAATCGCCTCTTCACCGTCAATTGCGGCCAGGTAAGTGCCAGGTAAGTGGGAAGGAACCACAGTCGTGGGCCTAATTAAAAACCACTAGCCTAGACACACTTGCCTAGATACCACAAGACAGTTTAGATAAACGATCGATTTCCATGACATATCGTGCTTTCATTTTAAAAGATTTTATTTAGAATTGTGTACAACTTAAAACTTTCAAGAAAGGTTTATAAAGAATATGGTATTTTAGTGAAAAGTCTTATATTTTCGTATTCTATATTTTGATGTTTATCAATTAGGGTTATATTTGTGTGTGTGTAGAGGTAGGTCATTACCTCGTGACTTATTTTAAGTTTTAATGAAGTTTAGAGGTTAAACATGATATATTAAACTTGAAGGTATTAAAGCGTAAGAATACGGTATTTGAAAACGTTATCATTTCATGTGTGAAAATTCATTCAAATTGATTTCTACAAGTTTATTTATCAAGATAAACATATTTAGGAGTGAGGGAATTGATTAAACGAAGAAAAATAAACTTCATGGTATTTTTATGAAAAGAATACGGTTTTACAAGAAAGCTATCATTTCATGTGAGAAACTTTATTTAAATTGGTTTCTAGGTGATTAATGGTCATCATAGATAGGTTTGGGTATTATGTATTAGATGACAAGTGGAAATTTGAAGAAAAACGAATCGGAAATCGGTTTGTTCCGATTTCCGTCGGGTTCCAAAAAGTCGTATTTTCTATTAAAAGAAAAGAGAGATAGAAGAGATGGGACTTACGGTTTTGGACAAACTAAGGAGGCTAAGGGAGGTGGTGGTTGTCGGTGCGTCGAAAACGTCGCGAAGGTTCTACTACGATCGCCGGAATCCGTCGTCGGTTTCGGCAGCGCTTCGCTTCTCGCTCTTTGTACCGAGTTCTCGAGAATTTGGGAGAGTGGACTTAGAGTTGTGAGGTGAAATAGTAGAGGGTGGGGGTCTTTATATAGGGCTAGGCTAGGGTTAGGGTTTGGATTAAAAAAATATTTAAAAAATGTAAAAATTCATTAAAATTTCATTAAATTTGGGATTAAAAGAGGTTTAATGGAAATTTGGTAACTGTTCACAAAAAATAAAGTATGCAGGGGGTATGACCAAGTCAACACGGGATTTTTCCGTGTTGACGACTCGGCCGAGTCGCCGGCCGACTTGGCCGAGTCGGGTCTCGATGGGTGGGGTTTCACATGGGGGGAATTTTGGTATACTTTATTTTTTTTATACCGCATTAATTTGAGAGTTATGGTTGTTTGACCGTTTGACTTCCCAAAAAAATTAAAACAAAATGATATAAAATTTATGTGGGGCATGGGATTCGAACTCTGGTGGCTTGGTTCAGCAGTGCACGGTATTACCAATGAGCTACAAGCTCCTTCTTGTAATTATTGTAGGAAAGTAGATACTTAAAATGTTATCAGCAACATCAATACTCCAAATATACTTCAATTTTAAAACAATTTTATGTACACTAAAATGAAATTATTTAAAAACAAAATAATTAAATATATATATCTTGTGCTCAGATTAAAATACTCCTTTATGGAAAAATTTAAAAAAATGAAAAAAATTTGTACAGAAAAGGGTATATGAAAATTAGGGTTGTTACATTCTACCCTCCTTATAAAAATTTCGTCCTCGAAATTTGTAAAAGGAAGGTGTAACAATGCTAGGAAGTTTGGCGAATAAAAGTGATACGATGGTGAAAAAAAGGCTTACCGGTGTTACCTTGACCTACAGTCTCGGCTTCTAAAGTGAAGGTCTGTCGCCGTAGTATATTCCTTTTAGCTGAAGGCACATTCCGCCTTTGAGGCCTATTTCTCTGCCCTCTAGACATGTCCCTCGTTGCCTGTTGGAATTGGCGAGTAGGCTGTGCAGGTGGTGGAGCAGGTAGTGCAGGTCGAGTTGCAGGAGCCTGGATGGTTGGCCGCTGCGGGTAGTTGGTGGGTGTGTGAGTTGAGTTGCTATTGTTAGGACAGCTACCAATTCCGTGGTTGGATGCGCCACAAATTAGACACAGGCCTTTTGCGTGCCTACAGTCCTTCCACAAATGTCTCTTTCTATGGCAGTAATGGCAAATTTCTTCAGTCCTCCTAGGTTCAAACAATGGCCTGGAAGAGGCTCCACCTGCCATCTGGTTGGCAGGGCGCTTGACTCCTGCAGACTGAGGTCTGGCCCTCTCCTTTATCACTGCCTCATAACTGCGGGCAGCTTCTAGAGCTTCCTCATGAGTCAAAAACTTTCATGTGGCTAGAGCAGCCTTAATCTCTGTGTCCAAGCCTTGTTGAAAGCGACGGGCTCTGATCTCGTCCGTCGGTATCAAGTGTGCCGCGAATCGGCTCAACATGGTGAATTCAGCGTCGTATTCATCTACCGATTTATCCCACATTGATCATTGCTGTAAATGAATAAACTGTTGCTCCATAGCGAACCTGGCAGTCACAGGGAAATATTTCGCGTCGAACTTCTCGCGAAATGTCTTCCATTCAATCGGCTGAACCAGACGGGTTTCTTCCGCCTTCCACCAATTACGTGCATTATCCGTGAGCTGTAGTTTTGCTACACGGACCCAAGCGTTGTCTGGCACTTGAGCTGCTGCCAGATCGTCTTCGATGCTTTGCGCCCATTCTTCCGCTTCAAGAGGGCTTTCTTTACCAGAGAACTGCTTTGGGTGCAAAGCTCTGAATTGCTTTACTCCCGGTGCATCGTTCTCAGGACGGTTCAAAAGTAGTTGTTGTCTCGAGAAGGCTGCGGATCGCCTCGAATAGCATCGTTTGCTCAGTGGGTGGTGCAGGAATAGCTGGTGTGAGAGGTAGTGCTGGAGGGGTGTTGTTGACGTTGGTGCTGGTGTTGTTCGGGGAATCCATGACCTTGAAGAAAAATTTGGATTACGACAGATTCAAATACATGAAATGATAAGATTCAAGGAATAGAGATTTGCAAGATTCAAAGAACATGAATTGTAAAGAATGTTTTAGTTGCTGGTTCTTGTGTTATATTGCTTAGGTTGTTCACGCAGACCAGAACTGCATGACAGGGATTCATACAGCTCTGACCTGCATGGGCCACCAACAAAACCTGTCACGCCCTGCTTCCCAGTGTACGGCGAAGTGGATGCGACGAGGCCCGCTACGTATATACTCAGAAGTACATACGCTAAGCGTAACTAAGCAATATAAAGTAAATCACAAGAGACAAATGATATAGGAATAACAGCAACTTTTATTAATAGCATTCTTTGTACAATGCATGAAAAGAAAATACAACTGAAATGAAAAGCAATGCCTAAACAATGGCATAACAGAAAATGAAAATACTGGAAAGAACAAGGTACAATATTCAGAGCTCGGGATCTTCGTGGAACTGCTCCAAATCTTCACCGGTGGGCTCGATCTCAGCTTGGTCCAACGCACCTGACGACATTCAAAGAAGAAAGAAATAGAATGTCGTCAGCGAACAGGTCGCTCGGTAAGTCCCAAAGATAAGGAAGAAATAGACAGAGAGTAAGAGAGAGAGAGAGAGTATCTTTTAATGTTGTATTGTATGGTCATATTATAGTAGTATGGTGTTAACGCTGTTGTTGTAGCTTGGTACAGAAGGATGCCAGTGTATACGAGAGGGGTCTCAGTATGCTAGAGACCAGGGTAAATGGAAGTACAAGGCTCCGTTATACAACCCGGAACAACGGCAATTGGATTCAGGTTAGGTGTCTTAATCTTACCGTCTCGTGCCACCTTTAACACCTTCCGTACCAATCTACCCCTTAAACCCCGCGATATCTTGTTTATATTGTTATCTTGTAAAATTAAATTGATTGCATGATTGACTGACTGACTGACCGAGACCATGATATCAGGAAACGGTTATAACCGTAGAGTCATTTAAATGGAATACTGAAAACATGTAAAAGGAATACCCATGGTTCGGTTCGGTCAGGTTATATAAAATGTTAACTGGATTCTGGGATTCATGTGTTCATATTGAGTTG
This sequence comes from Agapanthus africanus, assembly GCA_030015575.1. Classification (NCBI taxonomy): domain Eukaryota; kingdom Viridiplantae; phylum Streptophyta; class Magnoliopsida; order Asparagales; family Amaryllidaceae; genus Agapanthus; species Agapanthus africanus. Next base: position 19,217,842 of record JASDDO010000014.1, read on the forward strand.
GAATATAAGAGAATATAGATTGACTTGAATCATATTCAAGTCAGAAATAGTCAGACTCTAACCCGAGTCAGACTAAAAGAAAGATAATTTGAAGTTCAATAATTGTTAGGGGCCTTATTGTAATTTATAAAACTTGAGGGGGTTTTATGTAAAAAGTACTTTTGTATAGATTTCAAAATACACCTCAAGTATTTGTTATTCGTCTTTAAAATTATAATGAGTGTGAATTTTATTTGTGTTATTCTAGTGAATATATTCTAATAAAAGTATTAATTGATTTATTGGAAACTCATGGTATTTTAATGTAACTTTTAATCTTGTAATTTTAGAAAAAGATGGAAAATTTATCTTATGATAAAATAGGTTTTTAAATGATAATTAAATATATATTAATACAAGAATAATTTTAAATAATATTTTATTTTTCCAAAATCTCATTTTTTCTTAAATGCCGTATTTTAAACCTTTCGAGACCGAATGCTCCTTGCGGAGGTCTCAATCTTGCACTACTAGCCCGCGGGTGCACGATGAACCGTACTTTCCCTAACGGGTTCCCCAAAGGTGGGTTGTAGCGGCGCTTTGCTTAGGTTTAATAAATACCATTCATTTAGAAAAACGGTTTGATAAATATAAGGTATTTATTTGTAAAAGGAGTATAACTTTTCGTATTTTATTTTCTAGGGTTTTCTATGCCAACTAGCCTATTTCTAAGGTCTAAATGATAAGTCATTAGAAGGCTCAAATCGCCTCTTCACCGTCAATTGCGGCCAGGTAAGTGCCAGGTAAGTGGGAAGGAACCACAGTCGTGGGCTTAATTAAAAACCACTAGCCTAGACACACTTGCCTAGACACCACAAGACAGTTTAGATAAACGATCGATGTCCATGACATATCGTGCTTTCATTTTAAAAGATTTTATTTAGAATTGTGTACAACTTAAAGCTTTCAAGAAAGGTTTATAAAGAATATGGTATTTTAGTGAAAAGTCCTATATTTTCGTATTCTATATTTTGATGTTTATCAATTAGGGTTATATTTGTGTGTGTGTAGAGGTTGGTCATTACCTCGTGACTTATTTTAAGTTTTAATGAAGTTTAGAAGTTAAACATAATATATTAAACTTGAAGGTATTAAAGCGCAAGAATACGGTATTTGAAAACGTTATCATTTCATGTGTGAAAATTCATTCAAATTGATTTCTACAAGTTTATTTATCAAGATAAACATATTAAGGAGTGAGGGAATTGATTAAACGAAGAAAAATAAACTTCATGGTATTTTTATGAAAAGAATACGGTTTTACAAGAAAGCTATCATTTCATGTGAGAAAATTTATTTAAATTGGTTTCTAGGTGATTAATAGTCATCATAGATAGGTTTGGGTATTATGTATTAGATGACAAGTGGAAATTTGAAGAAAAACGAATCGGAAATCGGTTTGTTCCGATTTCCGTCGGGTTCCAAAAAGTCGTATTTTCTATTAAAAGACAAGAGAGATAGAAGAGATGGGACTTACGGTTTTGGACAAACTAAGAAGGCTAAGGGAGGTGGTGGTTGTCGGTGCGTCGAAAACGTCGTGAAGGTTCTACTACGATCACCGGAATCCGTCGTCGGTTTCGGCAGCGCTTCGCTTCTCGCTCTTTGTACCGAGTTCTCGAGAATTTAGGAGAGTGGACTTAGAGTTGTGAGGTGAAATAGTAGAGGGTAGGGGTCTTTATATAGGGCTAGGCTAGGGTTAGGGTTTGGATTAAAAAAATATTTAAAAAATGTTAAAATTCATTAAAATTTCATTAAATTTGGGATTAAAAGAGGTTTAATGGAAATTTGGTAACTGTTCACAAAAAATAAAGTATGCAGGGGGTATGACCAAGTCAACACGGAATTTTTCCGTGTTGATGATCCGGCCGATTCGGCCGAGTCGCCGGCCGACTTGGCCGAGTCGGGGCCGAGTCGGGTCTCGATGGGTGGGGTTTCACATGGGGGAATTTTGGCATACTTTATTTTTTTATACCGCATTAATTTGAGAGTTATGGTTGTTTGACCGTTTGACTTCCTAAAAAAAATTAAAACAAAATGATATAAAAATTATGTGGGGCATGGGATTCGAACTCTGGTGGCTTGGTTCAGCAATGCAAGGTATTACCAATGAGCTACAAGCTCTTTCTTGTAATTATTGTAGGAAAGTAGATACTTAAAATGTTATCAGCAACATCAATACTCCAAGTATACTTCAATTTAAAAACAATTTTATGTACACTAAAATGAAATTATTTAAAAACAAAATAATTAAATATATATATCTTGTGCTCAGATTAAAATACTCCTTTATGGAAAAATTTAAAAAAATGAAGAAAAAATTTGTACAGAAAAGGGTATATGAAAATTAGTGTTGTTACAGTTTCCGTTCACCATTATTGTTTCGTCTCTACATATCGAAAAGTAAACCTTTTCTTTTACACCACTTATCTCTTCCCCACTTCTTCCTAGCTCCATACATGTTCTTCCACCAACCGGTGCATTTCACTGATAAATTTTTCGAATGGTTGGTGTTGACTTTTGGTCTTTGCAAAGCTTAGCATTGACCGTAACTTTGACCCCCCCTCTTTAAAAGCTTAACATTGTTTAACTTAAGTTTGGAAGGGTATAATTTGGCTCTTGAAAATAATTTTTTTAACTAAAAGTGGTAAGCCAAAAATAAGTTTGGGGGAGATTTTCACGATCATATTTCATGTCCCCTAATAATTTTTTCCTCCCAAGTTTACAGGTTTATGAGATTTACAAAAATGGCAACAGTGGAAACACTGTTTCACTTAAGTTTGGGGGGACATTTTTGTGTATATATATTTTGTTTTTCTATTATTATTATTATTAATAAATAATAATAATAATAAATAAACAGGGAACCGCCGACAATTTTGACCCTCTTGGTGTAGCCTGACAGTGAGGGCACTGTCAAGTTTAAGTTTGGGGGTGTGTTCGGTAAGCTTTCTTGCTTCGCATTCATATGTATATTTTTGCATTTGCATACTTATTTTTAAACCCATAAAAATCAAAAAAATTATAAAATTATTAAATTTGAAAAGTTCAATTTTTGGCCATATTTGATTTAAGTTCAACATGACGGTTGACTAGTTAGGAAAAACTAGATCCTAAACTTAGTAAATTAAAAACCCTAAAAATAACCTTTCTTAAAGTTTAACTGTAGAAAATATACGTCTTTGTAGTTTATTTAGAAATAGGAAAATTTTGAGTTCAGTTCTTGGGCTAAATCGAAATAAGGAAAGAGTATCGAAAGCTCTAATTGAAGTACAAGTCTGAAAAATAATTCTGAAGCTTAAGTCCAAATTCTGAAAGTATATACCCTACGTTACGCACTCACACACATCTTGAAACTTGGGATAGTAGAGAATACATTGAAATGCTCTTGTCTAAAATCCTTAGTATGAAAGAAAATAAAATAAAAGTATAAGTGTGAATAAAGAGATAAAAAATGAACACTGGTTTTGTAATTACTTAAGGCGGTATAAATAAAAAATATAGCGAGGGTGTTTTATCACCTAGTGCCTTAGACCAACTGGTTTGGGAGTCACTGTTAAGCCTTAGGTATTGCAAGACAAGGAATTAAGCCTAAATGCGCAAGCACATTTTGTAATCGGTCGTTTAGTACCTCAAGAAGTATTAACGGTCGCATGAAGGATGTGTGAGCAATTTCATCTAAAATTCACCAACTAAAAGTATTTTGGAAGATGGACAAGAGTATGATAGCTTGAATTGAATTTCCAAGTGTAGGGATGATAATTACACACATGTAGGGGTATATAATTGGAGTTTGGAGGAGAGATATGAATAAAAGATAGGGCTTATATCTTCAGTAGAGATGATAAAAATTCCTGAGTTAAGATTGAGCCTCAGAAAGAAAACTCAGGAGATGCTGAAAGCTTTATAAATTGACAAAACGTATATAATCTTAAGTTAAATGAAAAGGAAGCGTGAAAAATACGGGTTGATGATTTCTAAGTTGAAGATAATAGAATTTCTTGCTAGAATACTGAATTGAAGAATTAGAATCAAAGACCAAATTGATCGGATTTTGTAGGTAGTATCCGCTGAAAACCCTCAGGAGACAACACTCCTCCTACTATGGACACCTAGAGGTTTAACGGCTTGTTGCACGAGCTCAGTGCAATCGCGTTCCCTGCGAAAGTGAGGTTAAGACTTTTTGAGAATAAAATTGGTTTTGCTCGGGACGAGCAAAAGATAAGTTTGGGGGTATTTGTTCATATCAGATTTTTGCATTTTTATACCGCCCATTCTTAATCACATTGCATATAAGTAGGTACTTTTGATCCATGTCTGCTAAATAGTTGCAGGTTACAGGTTCTCAGCTTTTTACAGTGAAAATCATGAAAAGTCGCAACAAATGTGAGACTACGACCAACAACAGATGAATACTGATCTCCGCTAACCATTCGTATGATGCAGCCTACTAGTTCAAGAGACAAAATGGAAAATCGTTGATCACTTCAATGCACAAGGCATAAGGGCAGCACAAGATCCAAGACTTCAACGTGGAGCTCATGGCAAAAGTCCACATTATCTTGCGATGTTAAATATCTGGAAGGGAATTGAAGAAATTATGAGAAACCAAGAGGATAAAACAGAAGATAAAAGCAACATGAAAAAGACCAGAAAGTTTGATGCCCCAAGTCCACCAAATGGCCGCGGAAAGCGCGGCCAAACAGGCACTTCTGTCGCGGTTCCACAGTCGTGCAGTGCACGTGTCGGTGGCAGTGTCGGTGCTTTGACTCGGCTCTTTTGGGGTAGTTTTGTAATTTCATGTATGGATCAGAATATAAACCTAGGGTTTTCATATCTATAAATAGGAGAGCTCAAAGCCAAATTAAGGGTGCCTCTTTTTGGGTGCCTCTTTTGAGGATGCCTCTCTTTACTTTTATGCCTCTTTTAATTTCTAGATCTAAATTTCAATTCCATTGTAATGCATTTTTTAGAGGTCATCAATAAAGTAAGATTTTATTTTTTTATCTCGCATTTTTTTATCGTATTTTAAATACCTGCAATTTTAATTTGTTAAATTTAGTGATGGAAATTTATCTGCTTTTTCCTTATAATGAATTTTATTGTTATCTCTCTAATGAGTGAGTAATTCCTCACTTGTTAGGGTAGGAGAGGGAAGGTTTGAGAGAAGGAAATCTCTCTCACTCCTTTCTTTGCCCAAATAATTTTAAATACGGACTCCCTTTAATTCAACCATAATCCGCTCACTACGGCATCCTATCCTACATGATAGCGGTGATTCCCTAGCTAGACCGGTTGTGGTTGAATTAACCGGAGGTTGGAGCTAAGAGCCAAGAATGGACGGACAAGGACCAAAAGGAAGAAACTAAGTTTCTTCCCAGTCGTGCTAATCCCCGTTGTTGCCGATTACCCTAACACATTTATTCACAACTAAGGCATTAAAAGAAGTGAGAAGATCCCTATTTCAAACTAACATAATCCTAACCCTAACAAGCTTTTTATCAACTTATTCTCATTCATAGATCTTAAAACAAAACCAAACTTAATTGGATTTAACTCGTAAGAACATAAAGAAAAGGATTCCTTCTCCCTGTGGATCGACCCGTTCTCAACCGGCTAGCTACCAAGCGACACCGTCTTGATTGCGGTAAATTTAAACACAGAAAATCTTTAACAATCAACTGCACAGGCTTCTTGGTCTTCTTATTTTTCTTCAAAGATTTCGAAGGCTTGATTTGGGGGTTTTCCCCTTGTCAGCAATTTTTGACCCGGGACGAGGATTTAGCATCCCTTCGATTATTTCGAGTTCAAGTGGGCCTTTCCACTTGACTGCCGGACATGCCTGCAGATCCTTTAGCATTCTTTTGGATTTTGCTGAAAGAATGACTTCCCATGGAGTTTCTTCCATGAATGAGCATGATACTCCCTGTGCGTCCACCTTTTTGGGAGTGTGCTTCTGGGGCGGGTACACCCTTCAGTTATCAGTCAGTTTGAATTTCCCCTGTTAATACTGGTCTTCAACCCAATTTTTGAATACGTAGAAATCTCAATTGGATGGCTCACCATTCTGTGATAAGAGTAGCAATTAGGGTTGTTGACGTCGCCAGGTTGGGATGGACGCCGCGGGTCGGGCAATATGATAAAGTTATTTCGCATCGCCAACTCGAACAGTCTCCATGTTTTATTACATGGAAACAAGTAAGCGCGTCCTAGACTTTCTTCCAAGAATAGGCGCAGACGCGCGTTGTTTTGGCGAGCAGCCGGTTTTGGGCCGCTCGGCTGTTGTTGCGTGTTAGCGATGAAGGCCGCCTTTCCTTTACCCTTAGTATTTCGAGGGTTCTTATTTGAGGAAGAAGGCCCATAACCCATCTGATCCATCTGGGCCAGTTTGTCTATCAGAGCTTGAAAGGTCATGGGCTTGAAGAACGTCATGAAGTGGAACACAGTCGTTTGAGGATCAAGGGTCCCGATGAACATGCTCACGGCAGGAGACTCTTCAATGCACTGTTCGCACTTAGACCACAGGTTCCGCCATCAAATCGCGTATTGGACCCAGGTTTCTCCCTCGCACTGGCGAAACGCTGTGCGAACAGCAGTTCCATTTCTGTGAAGGTTTTCATGGAGTCATTTGGGAGCTCCGAGTACCATTCGAAAGTTGTCTCTGACAGGCTGCCGACGAAATGGCGAAGCAACAGTTTGTCGTCGCCTTCAGTATTGCCGCATAGAGCTCTGAATTGTGCGACATACTGGTGAGGCTTGCCTGTTTGTTTATAGACATGAAAATTGGGGATCATATATCCTGGCGGGTATTTGATTTGGTCATACCAACCTGGATATGGTTGCCCAGTTTTGACAATTTGGCCGGCGGCTTCATTGGCTTGGTGAGCTCTTATTTGCTGAGCAATGTAATCATCCAGGACGGCTTTGGAGATCGTTTCCTCCTTGGCCGCTAACAAAGCCGAAGGAGGGTTTGAAGTTTCCCCTCTGTCATCCTCAATGATTATCGGCGGATCTTTAACCGGGGGTTCTGGTTGAATCATCATGCCAACCATGTCTTGGAACAAGAGAGCCATCTGTTTTATGTTAGCAGCTTGCTCAACGGCCTCTTTGTCCTTTCTCTCTAGCACCCTTCGCAGAAACTCTGTATCGGTTTCTTACTCTTGGCGTTGTTCGACTTCTTTTTCCAGACCTTCTTTTTGTCCGGTGAGCGCTGCCATTTTGGTCAACATTTCCTGGAGCTTTTGCTATTGCTCTTTAGCCTTAGTCAGCGATCGGGTTTGCGGTTGATGACTTACTGAGACACGGCTTTCTTCTTTTCTTGAAGCCATATAGACCGTATGTACGATTATGCCGCCAGATTTGGGGTGTTTAAGTCTATCACCTTTGGAATTTTCCGTGAGAGGTAGAGTTTTCTCCAGCCTCATTTTTTTACGAGAGATTGGAGTTGAAGGAGCCGTTGTGACAAGTACCTATTTAGGAGAAGTCCCCTGTTGTATGGCGGAGGAGCAATCTTTTCCTTACCGGCCCTTAAATTTCTCGGGTCGACAAGAGTAATTTTTGTCAATCGTCGAGTCTTGGACTTTTCGCCAGACCCTATGTATTTGTAAGGAGAATCTGTTCCCCTCCGAACGGCGGCCGAGACGTTAGGACGTCCGTGCCTGAGGTTCGGGGCAGATGCTATTTGGTTTTATCCGTCCACCTCTCCGAAGATGCCAAGTTGATTTATGGCACCGTGTATCGGAGGTTTAGACGGATGCGGCCGATGTAGCAGACTTCGTCAGATTCCCCCTCAGGGTGAGGGGTTTTTGATTGTGGTGACGCTCTTCCCTGCAGGCGCAAGCCCCTGCAGTTAATTACGCTACCGCATCGCGGTAACAACTTTCTCCTACTCCAGAATTTCACTTCGTGTCGTGTGTGTTTGTTTTGTTTGTGATTGCCCGTGGATTGTATACGGAGACTGAGTGATGTCGTCACCCGTAGGACGTGGATTAGTCCAAATCCGTATTCACTTAGATTTGGGCTTGGTGTTTTTAGTTTAAGGATACATTAGTCGCGTTGCGACTAAGATCGACTTAAACGTTCGTTAAGAGTACGTTAGTCTTGTTTTAGACTAAGATCAACTTAACATAGTGATTGATTTAATTATCTGGTTGTCGGGACTCGTCACCTCTCTGACCTCGTTGAGGGATTACAACGACAGGCGTCAGAGGAGTTCAGAGGTGTACCCTTGAACCAAAGTTGATTTGGAGTTTTATCGTTTATTTGAATATCTAAGGACACGTTAACCGTATTTGGGGTTAAGATCAACTTAGACGGGACCGTTTAGATCCAACAAAAGAGCGTTTGGGCCCTATTGTGCCAGTTTAGGGGACGTGGCGGTCCATTGCCAGTTTTAGGGACGTGGTGGTCCATTATTAGTTTAGGGACGTTTCGGTCCGTCGCCAGTTTAAGGACGTAGTGGTCCATATTCCAGTTTAGGGACGTGGTGGTCCGTCGCCAGTTTAGGGACGTGGTGGTCCATTATTAGTTTAGGGACGTTTCGGTCCGATACTAGTTTAGGGACGTTTCGGTCCATCATTAGTTTAGGGACGTTTCGGTCCACGAGTTTAAGGACCCCGCAGTCCATATCGATGTGTGGTCGTCGGGACCCGTCACCTCTTTGACGTCGTTGAGGAATTACAACGACGGATGTCAAAGGAGTTCGGAGATGTACCCTCGAACCGGATGTAAATTGATTTAGAAGAGCAATTTTGCTCAGTCAATTTAATTTAAGAACTTATGGCCAAAATTGGGCTAAGTCCAGTTGAAATGTTCAACATTTTATTTGCTTTTGCATTGCATTTCTTTTTTTTTATTTTTATTTGGGCCTTGCCCAGAAAGGATGCAGAGCATCAATTTGTTTTGGGCTCTGCCCTTTTAGGAATGATGCAAGGCATCAATTTTATTTGGGCTCTGCCCTTGTATAAAGGATGCAAAGCATCAATTTATTTGGGCTCTGCCCATTTATTGCCTTGCAATTTATTTTGGCCTGTCAGGTCATTTTGATTTGGGCCTGGCCCTTTAATTAATGCATTGCATTTGTGCAAAATACTGTTAATTTGAGAATGTTTTAGATTCAAGAACCGATGGTTCATAAAACAAGTGCAAGGCACTATTTGATTTAGATCTAAGAAAAAACAAGTTTTTCTTATATCAGAGAACCAAAGGTTCATAACAAGTGCAAGGCACTATTAATTTAATAACCTTTTAGGTTCAAGAACCGATGGTTCATAAAACAAGTGCAAGGCACTATTTTTACTTATTTATTTATTTATCGTTAAAGATCTATGATCTTGTTCATAAGAGAATTTTCTCTTCTTTAAAAGGTTTTTACCTTTTTTCTTTATTCTTCAAGAGTTCTCTTCTCTTTTTTTTTTAGCAAGATGTTGATGCCTTTGAATTGAGGTCTAGGGTCCTTTTTATAGTGCCCATAAATTAGTTAAAGTTTGTTAAAGAGATTATTCTCTAAGTGATTTGGGGAATTTTCCCCACCGTCGGATCTTTAATCCAAAGGTCTCTGTTTTACAGAAGAAATCTTATTGTTTTAACAAAAACAGAAAAGATTTTCTCAAATCTTTATTCTGTTTTTGCAATAAAGAATTTTATTTTATTTTTTTATTTTTTTATTTTTTTATTTTTTATTTATTTTTTGCTTGCGCAACTGCGCGTTGACACGTGTCGCGCAACTGCGCAGCTGCGTGACACGTGCTGCGCAGTTGCGCACTACGCAGCTGTGTGACACGTGTCGCGCAGCTGCGCAGTTGCGCACTGCGTGACACGTGTCGCGCAGCTGCGCAGTTGCGCAGTTGCGCACTGCGTGACACGTGTCGCGCAGCTGCGCACTTGCGCAGTTGCGCACTTTTTTTTTTCTTTTTGTTTTTTTTTTGAGCTTTGCTCTTATAGAGTACGTTACTTCATTTATTTTAATTTTAATTTTCTTTTTAATTTTCAAGACAGAGCTTTGCTCTGATTGGAGAAAAACAGAAGCATTGCTTCTTTTTCCATCTTGAAATTTAAACAGAGCTTTGCTTTGATTAAGGTAAACAAATGCCCCCCCCACCGTTGCGCTTACGTGGTCTCCTAACATGAGCGCAGCGGTGGCAGACTCCGAACCGTCGCGCCATCTCTTGGAAGCTGAAAGGGCACTTGATGCCTATAAATAGGACCTTTGGTCCTCGAAAAATTCTTTACCACTTCAAGAATTTTGACTCAGAGCCTTGCTCTTGCTTAAGAATTTTCAGAGCCTTGCTCTTGATTTTTTTTCCAAGAACTCCAGAGTTCATAACCATCATAGGTAAAAATTAAATTAAATTAAAGCTGATTAATAGAGCCTTGCTCTCCATAGATCCCTAATCTAAAGAAAACCTATTTAGGGTTTCATTTAGCAGAGCTTTGCTCTAAAGAGGTCCAAAGAGAACTCAGGAGAATCCTGTTAGGGTTCCATTAATAGAGCTTTACTCTATAAAAGATTTTTCTTATATCTTCTTAATTAATGGAGCTTTGCTCCTCCCAACTTATATGGCACTTGAGAATATTATTATTATTATATCATTTTTTTTTCAGAGCGGAGCTCTCAATATTTTCAGGGAATTTTCCTCAAATTCTCCTCATAACTGATTTTGACTGGTGTCGCTCCTGTCTGCAGGGCATTGCTCTCGAGGAGTTTAACTTTTAACTTTCTGTATTTTCTTGTTTGTTAATATCCCTGTATTGTTTTCTTCAGATATTATGGCGGTGCGTCTATACAGCTTGCACGAGTTCATCACTTATGAGGATATCCGTGTACAGGGCCGTCAACAGAACCAGGAGTTTACGGACGCTCATTGTGCAGAGGTCATGGGTCGCCTGAATGCCAGCGGTGGCTGGCTGCTACCTCGTCGTTCGGCCCTTTTTGAAAGTCGTGCTGGGGTCAATATGGAGAGCACTCCCAGGTCTTCACGAGGCCTTACCGCTCAATGCGCTAGATGATGTCGAAGACAAGGTGCATTTAGTGTACCTGACGGGGCTGATTTCGAAGAAACGGCGAAACAACCTCGTTGACATCCTACATCAAATCTTTCAGCAGACGACAATCGTTGCTGCTTATCGAAGGCCGGAGGGGCTTGCCGATGATATTGACGCCGAGGAGCGCGAGAGGCTGCGCATAAGAATAATTAGAAAGGCCAGAAGAAGTTTGGACGGCCTTACTTTTGAACTCCTCAATCCCTGCCCCGGATCTGAAGTTATTCCATTGTAATAATGTTTTCCTTTTACCGCTTTTCAAAATTGTAAGAATTTTTGCCAATATGAATGGAAACTTTTTACTTCAGCTTCTCTTATTTCCCGTCCTGAGTTTTCTGTCCATGCATAAATGAATGCGTCACGCATGCCAGATCAAATGTAGACCAGATATTCTCTCTGTCATCTTCTTTCTTTTAAAGTCAGCAGGCTGTCTTAATAACCATGGTTGATGGATGTCTAAAACGAGTATTCTGACTTCCTCAGGAAATAACGATGGCTTAGGCCGCAGGTTCAGGTCTAATGCCTAAGACTTTTCAATTCTATGAGCCGTGAGGGTCTCATAGAGGCTTTTCTCCCTACGGATCGAGAGGATCTCATAGGTGGATTTTCTCCTTAGGAATCGTGAGGATTCCTAAGTGTGGTTTTCTCTTATAAGTCGTAAGGATCTTATAAGAGAATTTTCCCTCTTACGAATCGAGAGGATTCGTAAGTGGTTGTTTCCCTCCTCGTCGAAATTCGACTTCGGAGAGTGAGACCCGTGAATAGTATGCAAGAGACCAGTTTGGATTGACTTGCAGGGCCCCATTGCTCAAAAAGCAAGCTTTTCAATCCTTGCTGTCTAAGACTTTATCTCACGAGTCGAGCCGCCTCGACAATTTTTCACAAGTCGAGACGAATCGAACGTTTCTCGCAAGAACATCTTAACGTCGCATTTAACCTCTGCTCTTTACGACAGAAGCCCGTTAAGGTCGGTGGTACTTAGGGTTTTGGCCATCGTACCGTCGCATAAGCTGATATAGTCCTCGATAGGCAATCGTGCTGTTCGAGTAGCCCCGCGACTGCCGTGTCTCTGATCCCTTCGGGGGCTGGACAAGACGTCTTCAAGCAATCCTCCTTGGCAGTTTGACCGTCGGAAGAGCAAGCGCTAGGAATTTGCCATGCCGCTTTTTACTTGAGGTTAGGCTCATTTTGGAGAGCCCCGATGAGTCATAACCACTCCGCGCTGGTGTGGGATGATCTCCGATAGTCTTTCAGGCTTTATATGACTTGCCGTTAAGACCCTGAAGCTAGGAATTTGGACTTTGCTTCGTTTGCTGGCATTGCGTCCTCTGTATCGAGACGAATGTCATGGTGGGAACTAGGGATTTTGCCGTGGCTCCATTTGTTTGATGACGTTGCGTCTGCTGTGTCGAGACGAACGTTGGGGCGACATCTCATCTGCTGTATCGAGACGGACGTCGAGGTGGTGACCACTCTGTGCTGGTGCAAGATGATCTCCGGTTGTCTTTCCGGTTTTATATGAGTTACCGTCAAGACGTCGAAGCTAGGGATGTGGCCTTCGCTTCGTTTTCTTTGGTGTGTCCAAATCCTGTTGGAGGACGAACGCTGGGGTTAACATTTCGTCTGCTGTATCGAGATGAACGTCAAGGTGGTGACCACTCTGTGCTGATGCGAGATGATCTCCGATTTCCTTTACGGTTTTATGTGAGTTACCGTAAAGACGTTGAAGCTAGGAATGTGGCCTTCGCTTCATTTGCCTTGTCATGTCTGAATCCCTGCTGGAGGAAAAACGCTGGGGTCGACATCTCGTCTGCTGTATCGAGACGGACGTCGAGGTGGTGACCACTCTGTGCTGATGCGAGATGATCTCCGGTTGTCTTTCTGGTTTTATATGAGTTACCGTAAAGACGTTGAAGCTAGGAATGTGGCCTTCGCTTCATTTTCTTTATCATGTTTGAATCCCTGCTGGAGGAAGAACGCTGAGGTTGACATTTCGTCTACTGTATCGAGACGAATGTCAAGGAGGTGACCACTTCATGTGAGATGGTCTCCGATTGTCTTTCCGGTTTTATGTAAGTTACCGTAAAGACGTTGAAGCTAGGAATGTGTCCTTCGCTTCATTTGCTTACACTGCGTCTGGTGTATTGAGACGAATGCTGAGGTGGAGCTGGGATTTTGCCATCACTCCGCTTTGTTTCGACCGTGAGGTCTTTTGTTGATGTTGCATCTGCCTCCAGCTGGACTGCGGAGGAACGTTGTTGTTGACATTGCGTCTACTGTATCGAGACGAATGCTGAGGTGAAGCTGGGATTTTGCCATCGCTCCGCTTGATGGTGTAACATCTGTGTCCTGTTGGAATGAGGAGGCACACCGTTGTTGGTCTCTAGGCTGTAGACGTTGACGTCGAGAACCTGAAGCTCGGGATCTTTGTTTGCTTCATTTGTTGACATCGTGTCTGTAATATTGCGACAAATGTCGAGAAGGTCTCTAGGTTATCTATGAACCGTCGAGATTTGGCTTCGCTTTCTGGTGGAGCCTGTTGGGAAGGTATTGTTCCCTTTTTATCTGTGCCCCTGGATTGTATACAGGGATCGATGTGATTTCACCTGTAGGGCAAAAAGTTTCATTCTTTTTTTTATTCTTTCCGCGATGCTCTACATTTCAGCTTTTATATTGCGAAGGTCGCGATTGCCCAATCATTTCGGCTATTTTTCGCGGTGCCCAATCATTTCGGCTATTTCGCATGCATACATTTTACTTGCTGCTTTTATTGCGAGTTGCCTAATCATTTCGGCTATTTATTTTATTTTTACTCGCTGTTTTTTATTGCGAGTTGCCCAATCATTTCGGCTGTTTATTTTGTTTTTACTCGCTGCTTTTTATTGCGAGTTGCCCAATCATTTCAGCTATTTTTCTTTTTTTTTACTCGCTGTTTTTTATTGCGAGTTGCCCAATCATTTCGGCTATTTTTCTTTTTACTCGTGCATACATTTTTACTTGCTGATTTTGTTTGCAAGTTGCCCCATCATTTCGGCTATTTCGTATGCATTTTTTTTTATGAGTAGGGGATTTGGGATCTGATACCAATCTTGGCATCAGCATCGCTGCGACTGGAATATTGCCAGGAGCGAATCATCATTTGCCGTGAAAGGACTTGGAATTTGATACCGGTTTAGGCATCAACATCGCTACCACTGGGATATTGCCAGGAGCGAATCATCATTTGCCTCTGTCGATGTAGAACAAAGGTGGCTTAACGACCAGGGTTAAGGTCCTGTCGACTAAGGCTTTTGACTTTATGAGCCGTAAGGGTCTCACAAAGCTATTTCTCCCTACAAGTCGTAAGGATCTTATAGGTGTATTTTCTCCTTAGGAATCGTGAGGGTTCCTAAGTGTATTGTTCCTCTGTAAGTCGTAAGGATCCTACAGGAGGGTTTTCTCCTTGTAAGTCGAGAGGACTTACAAGGGTTGTTTACCATGCAAACACATCCCTAGTCTCAGATGGGACTTAGTTAGGGAAATGTTTATTCGCGCCCGTGGATTGTATACAAGGGCCAATATAGGACCACTTGTAGGGCAATGTCGAAAGTTGTGGGGGTTGCTTAAGCACAGGTTTAGGCCTCTGTAACTTAAGACTTTCAAATCTTACGAGCCGTGAGGGTCCCATAAGAGCCTTCTCCTCACGAGTCGTGAGGATCTCGCAAGTGTATTTTCTCCTTAGGAATCGTGGGGATTCCTAAGTGTGTTGTTCCCTTGTGAGTCGTAAGGATCTCATGCAGGTGGTTTCTCCTTACAGGGTCGAGAGGACCCTATAAGTGTTTCTTAACGAGGTTGCGCCCTTTCGGGTTTTCACAAACACTCGCCGGTAGTCCTGCTGTTTTTACTCACGGAGCCCTTTCGGGTTTTCATCCGTGCCCATTTTGCTTATGGACATACCGTTTTTTTTTAATTCTTTTTATTCCTTTTAATTTTTTTTTCTTTCTCTCTTTTTTTTTTTAACGAAGTCGCGCCCTTTCGGGTTTTCACGAACACTCGCCGGTAGTCCTGCTGTTTTTACTCACGGAGCCCTTTCGGGTTTTCATCCGTGCCCATTTTGCTTGTGGACATACCGTTATTATTATTATTATTTTTTTTTAACGTCAGCCTGAAGATGCGGCGGGCTGGGAGTAGTTTAACGACGTTTCGGTCATTCGCAAGTTTTAGGACATTGCGGTCCGCCGTTAGTTTAAGGACGTTTCGGTCCGTTGTTAGTTTAAGGACGTTTCGGTCCGTTTGTAGTTTAAGGACATTGCGGTCCGTTATCTAGTTTTAGGACGTAGTGGTCCGCTAGGCTTTCTCTATGAATGAGCATGATGCCCCCGGCGTGTCTATATTTTTCGGAGCATGCGGTTGTGGCGGGTTCACCTTCCAAATTTCGGACAACGCGAACTTGCCCTGTTGGTATTGGTCTTCAACCCAGTTCTTGAAGACGTAGCAATCCTCGATCAGATGACCTACCGTTTGGTGGTAAGGGCAATAATTAGGATTATTAATATCGCCTGGCCACAACGGACGTTTTGGACTCGGCAGATTGATGAGTCTGTCACACACTGCCAGCTCGAACAGTCCCCTTGTTTTATCTTGCGGAAACGAGTAAGGACGTTTCAACTTTTCCTGGAGAGATTGCCGCTTGTTGCTTTGGCGAGCAACCGGTCTAGGGTCACCTGATTGTTGTTGAGCGCTGGCGACGAGGGCCTTTTTTCCTTTTCCTTTATTCTTTTTGCTCGGTCCCTTGTTTACGGGGCCGAGATTTTTTTCGAATAGCGTGCGATTACATGGCTGAACGTTCTCGCAGCTTCTCAATTCCTTTATTTTCGAAATAGATTCCCCGAGGGAAAAGTTGGGGATAGCTTCTTCGTCAGAGTCGCTTCCAAAGGTGACAATTTGTGATCCCTTGAAGTCGGCTATATGACAGTCGGCGGTGGCTCTTTTGCGCTCATCTATCGCATTTTTTCGATGTCCACAAGCTTCACACTTTGTCCTGTCGAAGTGTCGCTTTTGAGCGACATACCCTTGCCACCAACAGTTAAAGGATTCGCAGTCTTCGGTAGGATGTATGATCTTCTGATGATATAAACAGAAGTTAGGGTGCATCTCTATCTCAGAGAAAGGATTTTCTTCGGAGGGCGGTAGCTTCATTCCTACTGATAGAGCTTTGGCGAACGTTTCCTCGTCTTGAATTTGTTTTTACCCGCAGGGTATGGCTTTTGATTTGACGGGAATACCTTGGTTCTTTCCAGTATGGCCATTTCATGCTCTTGATTGGCTTTTGCTTTCAGACGAATTTCATTTAGGAAGGCATCGATCAACTTGTCTGACGGCCGCGGAATTTCTGTTTCAGGGTCCGCCGTTGATTTCTCAGCGCAAGGGTCCTCCTCATCATCCGTCAGTGAATGAGAAATCACATGACAAGTCGCTACGTAGTCTTCGGATTCATTCGATAAGTTTTCTCCATCGTTTTCATCCTCGACGAAAGAACAAGTTGCCCCCGGCGTGTCCGTCTTCTTTGGAGAGTGCGGCTGTGGGGGGTTTACCTTCCAGCTTTCAGACAGCGCAAACTTGCCTTGCAGGTATTGATCCTCGATCCATCCCTTAAAGACGAAACAATCTTCAATTGGGTGACTTACCGTTTGGTGGTAAGGGCAATAATTGGGATTATTAAGATCGCCTGGCTGCAACGGATGTTTTGGATTCGGCAGATTAATGAGTCTGTTGCGCACTGCCAGCTCAAACAGTCTTCTCGTTTTATTCTGAGGAAACGAGTAATGACGTCCTAGCCTCTCTTCGAGGGATGGGCGTGGACGCACGTTGTTTTGGCGAGCGACCGGCTTTGAGTTGCTCGACTGTTGCTGAGCGTTGGCGACGATGATCGCTTTTCCTTTCTCATTTCGGGGATCGGGTCTTAGAGGAGACGGTCTATGGCCCATCTGGTCCATTTGGGCTAATTTGTCGATCAAGGCCTGGAAGGTGGTCGGCCTGAAGAACATCATGAATTGCGAGATGGTCGCTTGCGGATCGAGAGTGCCCACAAACATGCCTACCGCAGGTGCCTCTTCTATGCGTTGTTCGCATTTCGACCATAGGTTCCGCCATCGTGTTGCGTATTGGACCCACGTTTCGCTTGGCCTTATCCTGGCATTTATCAGTGCTGTTATCGGAGTGCGTTCGCTAGCACTCGCGAATCTTTGTGTAAACAGCAGCTCCATCTCTGCAAATGTTTTGACAGAGTCGTTAGGTAGCTCCGAATACCATTCAAAGGCTATTTCTGCTAAGCTGCCGACGAATTGACGTAGAAACAATTTGTCATCGCCTCCAGTGTTGCCGCATAAGGCCCTGAATTGAGCGACATGCTGATGTGGATTCCCTGTCCCTTTATATACGTGGAATTTAGGGATCGTATATCCTGGCGGGTAACTGATTTGGTCATACCAGCTCGGATACGGTCGTCCGGTTCTAACAATTTGCCCAGCCGCTTCATTCGCCTGATGAACCCGGATCTGCTGGGCTATATATTCGTCTAGGTCAACTTTGGAGATTGCCTCCTCCTTGGCTGTTGATAGAGCCGGCGGAGGATTTGACGTTTCTCCCCTGTCGTCTTCAAGGACGATCGGAGGATCTTCAGCAGGAGGGTCCGGCTGTAACATCATTCCTACCATATCTTTGAAGAGGAGCGCCATCTGCTTTATGTTAGCCGCCTGCTCTGCAGCTTCTTTGTCCCTCTTTTCGAGAACTCTGCGTAAAAAGTCAGCGTCGGTTTCTTGTTCTTGACGCTCATCCGAAGACGTTTCAGAGCTTTCTTTTGGCTCAGTGAGTGCAGCCATTGTATTCATCATTTCCTGAAGCTTTTGTTGTTGCTCCTGGGCTTTCGTCACGGATCGGGTGAGCGGTCGGTGGCCCGTAGAAGTGCGGCTTTCCTCCTTTCCAGAAGCCATATAAACAGTGTGCACCACCATGCCCCCAGACTTGGGATGTTTGTGTTCGGCGCTTTTATACTTCGCCATGTTCACAGGGGCTTTTTGTGGCCTCCTTTTTTGAGTGATTGGAGTTAAGGGAGCCGTTGTAGTGGGCACCCAAGTAGCTTTTGCTTTTTGTGGTTTGACAGAGTAATCCTTCCCCTGCCGAACCTTCATCTTTTTCTGTCGTCGGAGGCAGTCTTGATCGATCACCGACTCTTAGACCTATCGCCAGACTTTATAAATTTTAGAGGACAGCCGTTGAGGGGGCTGCTCTAACTTCTTCTCTGGAGTATTCTCCACAGGTGAAGGAGTTCGTTTCAACATCGCAGTAGGAGAGTTTCTGCGTACCTTGTTGAGCAGTTCAAAGCTGTTCTTGGTTGGAACAGCAGTATCGATCCCAACCGTTGGAGCTGGCGGAGTTATCTCAGAGGGAGAGTTACCCCCAGCCTTCCTTACTCGACGCCAGTGGCGACGTCGAGCGTGTCGTGCTGATGGAGTTGTTTCAGCTATAGGGGTGACCTCCTCATGCCCCCTGTGTTGGTCAGAATATACTGGTACCAGCTTTTTAAAGATCGACGTCCGTTGAACGGGGACGGCCAATTTGTCAGAAGCGAACTTCTGAACATGGGAAGAAACCTTGGTGATTTTTCCAGGAACGGGAGTTGGAATGGCTATCCGCTTCGGGATAACGCCTTCTGGTATGGCAGGATTCTTCATGAGCCTGTTAGAGCTCTGGCCTAGTCCGTTAAAAACTGAAGCAGTGGAGTTGGACGACCCGTTGAGAGGGGTCGCGGCAGTGGTGAGTCGATCGAAGACCGACTTCTTTGGAGCTTCTTGCAATGTCATTGGGGCGTTGAAGCTCATTGATGGGAGCATGGTCCCAAAAAATAGTCCAGTGGTGGCTTGAGCCACCTGCTCCACCGGCATTTTGAAAAGGGAGGCCGCTTGGGGCCCGTAAGTCACTCCTCCAGCAATGACGGAGCGAGAGTTATCGCTGCGGACGGTGCAGTTCGAAGCCATCGATTTTCTGTTTTCTGCATAGAGCAAGACACCAAATCTTAGTACCTTGAATCCACAGGCAATCACAGCAAACCGCGATTTGTTCGCGAACACGACACACGAAGTGTGGAGTGGAAAGAGAAAGAGGTCCCACCGGGCATGCCAGAATCTGTTCCCCTCCGAACGGCGGCCGAGACGTTAGGACGTCCGTGCCTGAGGTTCGGGGCAGATGCTATTTGGTTTTATCCGTCCACCTCTCCGAAGATGCCAAGTTGATTTATGGCACCGTGTATCGGAGGTTTAGACGGATGCGGCCGATGTAGCAGACTTCGTCAGATTCCCCCTCAGGGTGAGGGGTTTTTGATTGTGGTGACGCTCTTCCCTGCAGGCGCAAGCCCCTGCAGTTAATTACGCTACCGCATCGCGGTAACAACTTTCTCCTACTCCAGAATTTCACTTCGTGTCGTGTGTGTTTGTTTTGTTTGTGATTGCCCGTGGATTGTATACGGAGACTGAGTGATGTCGTCACCCGTAGGACGTGGATTAGTCCAAATCCGTATTCACTTAGATTTGGGCTTGGTGTTTTTAGTTTAAGGATACATTAGTCGCGTTGCGACTAAGATCGACTTAAACGTTCGTTAAGAGTACGTTAGTCTTGTTTTAGACTAAGATCAACTTAACATAGTGATTGATTTAATTATCTGGTTGTCGGGACTCGTCACCTCTCTGACCTCGTTGAGGGATTACAACGACAGGCGTCAGAGGAGTTCAGAGGTGTACCCTTGAACCAAAGTTGATTTGGAGTTTTATCGTTTATTTGAATATCTAAGGACACGTTAACCGTATTTGGGGTTAAGATCAACTTAGACGGGACCGTTTAGATCCAACAAAAGAGCGTTTGGGCCCTATTGTGCCAGTTTAGGGGACGTGGCGGTCCATTGCCAGTTTTAGGGACGTGGTGGTCCATTATTAGTTTAGGGACGTTTCGGTCCGTCGCCAGTTTAAGGACGTAGTGGTCCATATTCCAGTTTAGGGACGCGGTGGTCCGTCGCCAGTTTAGGGACGTGGTGGTCCATTATTAGTTTAGGGACGTTTCGGTCCGATACTAGTTTAGGGACGTTTCGGTCCGATACCAGTTTAGGGATGTTTCGGTCCATCATTAGTTTAGGGACGTTTCGGTCCACGAGTTTAAGGACCCCGCAGTCCATATCGATGTGTGGTCGTCGGGACCCGTCACCTCTTTGACGTCGTTGAGGAATTACAACGACGGATGTCAAAGGAGTTCGGAGATGTACCCTCGAACCGGATGTAAATTGATTTAGAAGAGCAATTTTGCTCAGTCAATTTAATTTAAGGACTTATGGCCAAAATTGGGCTAAGTCCAGTTGAAATGTTCAACATTTTATTTGCTTTTGCATTGCATTTCTTTTTTTTTATTTTTATTTGGGCCTTGCCCAGAAAGGATGCAGAGCATCAATTTGTTTTGGGCTCTGCCCTTTTAGGAATGATGCAAGGCATCAATTTTATTTGGGCTCTGCCCTTGTATAAAGGATGCAAAGCATCAATTTATTTAGGCTCTGCCCATTTATTGCCTTGCAATTTATTTTGGCCTGTCAGGTCATTTTGATTTGGGCCTGGCCCTTTAATTAATGCATCGCATTTGTGCAAAATACTGTTAATTTGAGAATGTTTTAGATTCAAGAACCGATGGTTCATAAAACAAGTGCAAGGCACTATTTGATTTAGATCTAAGAAAAAACAAGTTTTTCTTATATCAGAGAACCAAAGGTTCATAACAAGTGCAAGGCACTATTAATTTAATAACCTTTTAGGTTCAAGAACCGATGGTTCATAAAACAAGTGCAAGGCACTATTTTTACTTATTTATTTATTTATCGTTAAAGATCTATGATCTTGTTCATAAGAGAATTTTCTCTTCTTTAAAAGGTTTTTACCTTTTTTCTTTATTCTTCAAGAGTTCTCTTCTCTTTTTTTTTAGCAAGATGTTGATGCCTTTGAATTGAGGTCTAGGGTCCTTTTTATAGTGCCCATAAATTAGTTAAAGTTTGTTAAAGAGATTATTCTCTAAGTGATTTGGGGAATTTTCCCCACCGTCGGATCTTTAATCCAAAGGTCTCTGTTTTACAGAAGAAATCTTATTGTTTTAACAAAAACAGAAAAGATTTTCTCAAATCTTTATTCTGTTTTTGCAATAAAGAATTTTATTTTATTTTTTTATTTTTTTATTTTTTTATTTTTTATTTATTTTTTGCTTGCGCAACTGCGCGTTGACACGTGTCGCGCAACTGCGCAGCTGCGTGACACGTGTCGCGCAGCTGCGCAGTTGCGCACTACGCAGCTGCGTGACACGTGTCGCGCAGCTGCGCAGTTGCGCACTGCGTGACACGTGTCGCGCAGCTGCGCACTTGCGCACTGCGTGACACGTGTCGCGCAGCTGCGCACTTGCGCAGTTGCGCACTTTTTTTTTTCTTTTTGTTTTTTTTTTGAGCTTTGCTCTTATAGAGTACGTTACTTCATTTATTTTAATTTTAATTTTCTTTTTAATTTTCAAGACAGAGCTTTGCTCTGATTGGAGAAAAACAGAAGTATTGCTTCTTTTTCCATCTTGAAATTTAAACAGAGCTTTGCTCTGATTAAGGTAAACAGAGTCATTGATGAGGCTGCACTAGCTGTTGTGGTGCAGGGACCTCTACTGGCAGAGGTGATTTCTTCAGCACCGCTGTCGGGGAGTTCTTACAAACTCTTCTGAGTGGATCAAAACTGTTCCTGGTTTGAACAGCAGCATTGACCTCCACCATAGGAGCTGGTGGGGTGAGCCCAGAGGGAGAGTTGCCCCCAGCCTATCTTATTCGGCGCCAGCGGCGACGTCGAGTGTCCCTTGCTGAAGGAACCGCCTTAGTTTTGAAAGCGGTTTTATTATGCTCCCGGTTTTGCTGAGGGGTTTCAATCGGCGTCGGCCTGTTGAAGACCGACGTTCTTGATAGAGTTTGAGGAGGGCCAGCCAATCTTTCGAAGACCGACCATCTGATGGGGGAAGCACCTTTGCCGGCTTCGCCTGTAGCAGGGGAAGGAATGGCTAACCTTTTCAGGGTACCCCCTTCAGGTATCACGAGCTTCTTTACAGGCCCGCTCGAGCTTTTGCTTAGCCAGTTGAAGACTGAATTTTCAGGGTTTGACGGCTTGCTGATGGGAGCCTTCGTGGTTGCTAGCCGATCGAAGACCGACTTTCGGAGAGCTTCTTCTTATGGCGTTGGGGTGCCGAAACTCACAGGTGGGAGCATGGTTCCGAAGAACAGTCCGGTAGTGGCTTGTGTGACATGCCCCGCCGGCATTGAGAAAATAGAGACCGTGTTGGACCCATAGGTCACTCCTCCAGTTGGGATGGAGCGGGAGTTACTGTTGCATGAAGTGCAGTGAGACACAGGAGCAAGACGCCAAGTTTTAGTGTGTCGAATCTAAGGACAACCATAGCGAACCGTGATTTTGTTCGCGACACACGTGTTGGGGTTGTAATTTACACCTTATTGACCAAAGGTCAAAGTCATGGTCAAACCGAGGACAAGTAGGCGGGCCCTACTGTCGAATCCAAGCTGACCCTACGCCCAAACTCATGCCGGGCCCACGCCCGAACTCAAGTCGGGCCCACGCCCGAACCCAAGTGCAAGCGGGTGGGCCCAAGCAGACCGGTCGCATGCCAAGAAAGTACAATAAATAAATGTAATATTTAAATAAATAGGCAAAAAGCCAAATTTTTGTAAAGCCCATGGCTCATATACAAAAGGAAATAAACCCATGAGGCATGAGATGTGCAAAATACCATTTTGTTAAGCCTAAGGGGCTATGTATAAACTTGTAAGCCTATATAAGGCAACATTATAATAAAATAAACAACTTTTTCATTCCCCTCAAAAATTAAGGTTCTATGCGTCCTTCTCTTTCCTCAAGGTTCTAAACCTTCTTCCTTTTTTTTGAATTAAATCAAGAGTTTAACTCTTCTTTTCCTAAAATAAATAGTTTTTCACCATAAAACCCTTAAAGGAGAGCTCAGATCTTCCATCAAATCTTTAAAATGAGAGATTTTTAAGTCTCACCCCCATTTTCTTCAAGATCCAGCCAACGGATATCTCCAAAAATCCTACTTTGGGAAAGATCTAAGGTTTAAGTGAAGATCCAGGGCTCAAGAGAGAAGAAAGGGGTCCCCTTTCATTATCTCCGAAAATCCTTTAGGAGTTTTACTCCAAATCAGTTTTTGAGGAGTTCAACTCCAAGATCCAAATTCTCAAAGGAGTTTAACTCCAAATCCAAACCTCGAAAAAATTGAAACCAAAAATTCCAGATATTTTAGGAGCTTAACTTTACAAAAAGATCCCTTTTTAGGAGTTTAACTCCAAAAGTCACTCGGGAATTCAACTCCTAATCCAAAGACTAAGCCCTTTTTTTTCTCACGGGCGTCCAGCGCCCACGTGCAGGGCGCGTGATACACTGGCGCCCAGCGCCCGCATGCCAGGCACATAACCCGCTGGCACCCAGCGCCCGCGTGCAGGGCGTGAGACCCGCTGGCACTCGTGGGCCAAGCACGTGAACCGCTGGCGCCCAGCACCCGCGTATAGGGCACGTGACCCGCTGGCGCCCAGTGCCCACGCGCCACGCACGTAGCCCGCAGGAGCCCAACGCCCATGTGCCATCCATGTGTCCTTAGGACGCTCCACATCCCTCTTTTCCCCCACACGCTCTACATTAAAAATACATCCCACGTTAGAAAAAAATTTCTAAAGGGATGCTGTCCCGCACCCCGCAAGGGGCTGCTAACTCTCTTGAACCCCAGCCCGCTATCCAGATAGCGGAACCTCCGTAAACTCTGTGAGGCCCCCGATACATCCTTCAAAATATAAACACACACTGCACATTGAGTTCGCATGACTAGTTTTATCTGTCAATCGGGGATTCTCTCGCTCCAAAAGTGAGGGGTAATTAACGACAGCTTGGTCTGCGGCTGCCGGAGATTTAGATCCCCACAATCAATAAATCCCAGCCTATCCAAGACAGGGGGAATCTGTATACGTCTGACAAGCGCGCGCATTCCCATCTTAATGGGGTGACGAAAAACACCCTACAACATGAAGTGTGGAGTGGAAAAAGAAAGAGGTCCTACCGGGCATACCATAATCTGTTCACCGCCGAAGACCGGACCGAGACGCGGAGGACGTCTAGCCTGAATTTAGGGGCATATGCTATTTGGGCATATCCATCCACCTTTCCGAAGATACCAAATTAATTTATGGCACCATATATCGGAGGTTTGGACAGATGCGACCGTTGTAGCAGATTTTATCATATTCCCACTTATTTGTGAGGGGTTTTTGATTGTGGGGACGCTCTTCCCTATACGCACAAGCCCCTGCAGTTAATTACGTTATCGCATTGCGATAACCACTTTCTCATTCTCCGGTAGTTCACTTCGTATCATATGTTATTTTGTTTGTTTTGGTTGCCTGTAGATTGTATACAGAGACTAATTTATGTCGTCATCCGTAGGGCGCGGATTAGTTCAAATCCGTATATTTTAGATTTAGGGATTGAACTTAGGTTGTATATATTCCCTTAGTTCAAGGATGTTTTGTTTTATTTAAGGGTCGTTAATCTAATTTTAGATTAAGATCAATTTAAATATATGAGCATTTGGACTCAATTTATTTTAACTAAGAATACGTTAGTCTTATTTTTAGACTAAGATCAATTTAGCAATATTTTCAAGATCATTAAATTTTATTAAGATCCAACAACAGAGCATTTGGGCTAAGCTGCAAGAAACTTTCAGAGGGACTAAGCCAATTTGGGCTTGGTTTGCTCAGTTTTTTCTTCTTTTTTTTTTCAAAAGTGCTAAGCACTTATTTGTGGCTCTGGCGCTTACGTGGGAAACATATAAGGCATTCAGCATTTGTTTTGGTGGCTCACGTGTGTTTCACGTGATTGCTTTATTTTTAGGTGTTGAATTGCTTTGTTTTTTTTTTGTCCTGGGAAGCACGTGAGACGTAAAGTTCTTTTCTTTTAGAGATTTAAGCTCCGTTAATGGCATTTTGGTCATTAATGATCACCCAGATCTCTGCTTTGAAGATCTGATATCAATTTTATTTAAGAAACTAAGTTTTTCTTTTATTTTTATAAGAACTAAGTTCTTAATGTAGGGTTAAACCCTATTTTTTTTAGAGCAATTAAATTTCTTGAATATATGTTCTTTTTCTTTCTCATTCTTTTTAATCTAGTTCTTTTCCCTAGATTTTGAGTTTGAAGAACAGAATCCCATCGATAAGAATTAAATTCTCAATTTATGCGAAGATTTGCTTTGCAAATCTCAAATCAGAGAAAGAACTAAGTTCTTTTTTTTATGAAGGGTTAAACCCTCATTTTGGTTTATACTAGGTAAATGAGATATTTTTATCTCTTTTTTTCTTTTTACCTAAACTTCGAAAGGAAGGAGATCTTTTTTTTCGAAGAGAATTAAATTCTCTATTTTTGTGACTTCTGTCTTTTTGTTTGCAAAAGCTTGGAGATTCAATCCTCTCTGTGTGCATCCTGAGACTTGAAGTCTCGATTCCTTTATATAGGAGATGCAGTTTGTTAATTAATTTGTGAAAATCTCTCATTTGAGAGATACCAATTGATTTAATTTGTCTCAAAAAATATTCGGAGGGTTTTATTCACCGTTGGATTTTTTATCCAGAGAGTTCTGTTTTACAGAATATATATATTCTTGTTTTTAACAAGATTAGAGATATATTTTCTCATATACAGAATTTAATTCTGTTAGACGGTGATTTTTAACCACCATTGGGTTTTTAATTCAAGGGTTCTTTATTTAACAGAGCACATCTTTCTTTGTTTAGAAAAATATAGGAAAATATTCTCCGATCTCATTGGATTTTTGATCCAACAACTTTCTGTTTAACAGAAAATATCCTTCTCGTTTAGGAAAATTAGAGAGATATTTTCTCCCAATAGAATTTCATTCTATATTTGAAGATTTTTTAATCACCATTGGATTTTTGATCCTATGATTCTCTATTAACAGAGAATATCTTTCCCTCTTAGAAAGATCAAGGGAGGTTTTTTGCTAAGAATAGAATTTAATTCTATATAGGAAAGTGCCCTCACGTGTTTAACACATGACCCTAGTGTGGGTTTCAGCCTGTTTTATTTTAGCGCTCATATGCTTTGCATATGAGCGATCATGTGTTTAACATGTGAGGCTGGTTTAGCCTTTAGTTAAAGCATATGAGCGCTCACGTGTTTAACACGTGAGGCTGGTTTAGCCTTTAGTTACTTTTTTTCTCAGCGCTTATATATTTTTGCATATAAGTGCTCACGTGTTTAACGCGTGAGGCTCGTTTAGCCTTTAGGTTATTTAATCTTGGCGCTTATATGCCTTACATATAAGCGCTTGAGGCCGGCTGGCCTTTAGCCACTTACTCTTAGTGCTTATATACTTTGCATACAAGAAATAGAATTTAATTCTATATATAGAGTTTAATTCTATCTGAAACCAATGCTTCAAAAGGGTTTTCTCACGTGTTTAACACGTGACCCTAATGTGGGTTTTAATATGTTTATTTAGCATTTATATACTTTGCATTTTAGCGCTCACGTGTTTAACACGTGGGGCTTGTTTAACCTTTAGTTGTTTGCTTTCGGTGCTTATATGTTTTGCATATAAGCACTCACGTGTTTAACACGTGAGGCTCAAAATTTGGGAATTCTCCTCTCTTTTTTTCCCCTCCCTTTTTTATAAGGGAACACCCTTATCAGTTTATCTCAACCGTCCTGGCCTGAAACTTATGGTTATAGTCAATCAGGCACAGCGCGACATTAACTTGCTATACCGGGAGGGACGAATCCCCTCGACCGCTCACTGCCTCCATGTGCTTCAGGACTAT
Source organism: Agapanthus africanus (assembly GCA_030015575.1). Taxonomy (NCBI): domain Eukaryota; kingdom Viridiplantae; phylum Streptophyta; class Magnoliopsida; order Asparagales; family Amaryllidaceae; genus Agapanthus; species Agapanthus africanus. The sequence goes on from JASDDO010000014.1 coordinate 19,244,864, forward strand.
ACCCAACTAAAACCTGTATGCACGGCCCTTAATCAAAGTACAGTAGGAACACACACAAGACACTATGACGATCTCAAGTTAGAAGACTACCTTTATACTCATGTTACCAGAGAATTGCTATCTGATAATAGGTATAATACCATCTAGGAGTTCTCGGTAAATCGGTTCGGTATATCCATTCTCCAATGAGCACTTGTATACAATCTTTGGTGTCAAACACCAATGGCTGTGGGACCAACTATCACCCCGGTCGAGATCAAGAATTATATTCATTAGTCTACTCTGGAATATCGATGCTCAGTCTCGATACTCCCACGACTAGAAACGTTTAAGAACGTGCTTATGAACTACTCATGCCCCATTAGTATGATCACATCATAATTCTGGTAATCAAGCAAAGATTCTACGGGTTTTATCGACATGTATTAGCGATATGTAATAACAAGTAAAATATATACACGTGTAAGATAAAGACAAACCAGATAGTATACTATCATATCGAACAAGAATGTTTTATACATATATATGTCCAAGAATCAATTGCAATAATTTCCTCTAGGGTATACATATTTAACAGCTTCGACAAGACGCAAGATCTTAGCTAGACGGCTCGGCTAGAATGAAGCAACCGAGAAAGGAGAAGAAGAAGAAGACGTCGATCTCGGCTGGAGTAAGGGTCTCAATTTGATGGTGCGGTCCAAAGGGTGCTCGGTTTGGATTACTCGAAGAAGCGAGAGGAAGAAGATGGGTTCGGCTGGGTTTTGTTTTGAGAGGAGAGAATACAATGATGGGGTCGGTTGTTGATGAAGATGGGTTAGAGGGATCTAGGGTTTGGGTTTTGTTTCTGGAGAGGAGAGAAGAGGAGAAGAAGGATGAGGGGTTTAAAATAGGGATGGGTTTTTAATGTTATTGTATTGTTATAAATTGTTATTTATAATATATTTTTTAGTTAGTTTTGTTACCGATGATGATGATAGATTAGTTGCACGTTTAAACTAATAATAATTAAACATAATTTTGATAACTGAATGTAATTATCCCACGTAAACTTTACAATGCCACAATTCAATGATTTAATTATAAATTATACCATATTTTTGTATCTATAATAAATTGAACATAATAACTGATATATTTTTTTGCTTTTATATTGGTTTGTTGTTTTGTTGATAGTTTGTTAAGTTTGTTATAATTTTACATATGTAGTATATTAGTATATAATTATTATAGGATAATTGGTTATATGTATGTGTTGGTATGATATTACGAAATATGTAAGTATTGTTGTAGGTTCATATATTTATTTATCTATTTCTCTTTTCTATATATCATTTATTATTATTATCATAATATTTAAATTTGTTACATATTTAATATTTGAATTTATCTTATATGAATATTTAGTAAAATATTATATGATAAAGATAAGTTATAATATATACATAAATACATTGATAATTAATTACTAAAATATGAACAACATATTTATTTACCTTAAATAAAATATTAAACTTTAATTAAAATAATTTCATTTGAGTAATTAATAACCAATACTATTACTATGTCGTACAAATTTTCTAGGATGTCACAGTTAACATCTCCGATTGTTCTATTATAGTGGTTAAGTTCTTTAATGTAACATACCTTAATTGTGGACCAATTGCTCGCAATTAGAATGTTTTACCTTCCTTTTTAAGGATATGATTAGATCTTGAGTTATTGACTTGTAATATCCTTAATTTTGTTGTTTGTGTTCAATATAGTTTGTAACAATTTTTTTTGGGTAAATTGTTGAAAAACCTCCGCCCCAAGTGAAACCTGTCAAAAAGTCCTTGGGCTTTTTGAACATATTAAAAAAATCCTAGGCCCATCATTTTTTCCATTACATACTCATAGCAGTGGGTATGTTAATATATCCCAAAAATACCCTTAGAGACCCATATACCCAAGTACAAGTTGACATCTATAAATTTTTGGGCAAAAATTCTGATGTTGTAGTTTCCTGTAACTTCTATTATATTGCATGTAATTTCTATCCTGGGTTGAGTTTTAAATGTTCCAATCAAGCCATTTTCTCTCCAAATTCACTACTTCCCCCCCACCCTCCAAAATACCCTATTTACCAACTGAACCGCAATTATCCCTTTCATTTTCTCCATTATCCTTCTCTCATTTACTCTATTTTCATTTAATTTCTAATAATTTGTCTGTAACTTCTAACAACATGCATGTAACTTCTAAGCAATTGCATGTAACTTTTAAACAGTTACCTATAAATCCTAATAACTTGCTTGTAACTTATAAGCAGTTGTCTGTAACTTTTAATAATTTTCCTGTAATTTCTAATAAGCTGCATGTAATTTCTAAACGGTTGCATATAACTTCTAATAAATTCTCTTCTTACAAAGTTTGTAATTGATAATATTTTGAGGTAGCTTTTAATACTAATTGCTTGCAGTATTTGTTGCAATAATTTAATTAAAAATTAAAACATTTATTTCATTGATGTTGCATACATTTGTGGTTATATGAATGTCATTATGAACAATTCAAAGCCTAAATGTTATATCACCAAAATTTAAATAGTTTTATCGTCAAAACTTGCAATTTCTCCATTATCCTTCTCTCGTTTTCTCCATTTTCATTTAATTTCTAATAACTTGCATGTAACTTCTAATAACTTGTTTGTAACTTCTAAAAAGTTGTATATAACTTCCCTTCTTGCAAAGTTTGTAATTGATAATGTTTTGAGATAGCTTTTAATACTAATTGCTTGCAGTATTTGTTGTAATGATTTAATTAAAAATTAAAACAGTTATTTCATTGAAGCTGATGATGCACATGTTTGTGGTTGTAATGACATTATGAACAATTCAAAACCTAAATATTATATCACCAAAATTTAAATAGTTATATCACCAAAACCTGCAATTTCTCCATTATCCTTCTCTCATTTACCCATTTTCATTTAACTTCCAATAACTTGTCTGTAACTTCTAATAAACTGCATGTAACTTTTAAGCAGTTGCCTGTAACTTCTAATAAACTGCATGTAACTTTTAAGCAGTTGCCTGTAATTTCTAATAACTTACATAATTTCTAATAAACTGCAGGTAGCTACTAAGCAGTTGCCTGTAACTTCTAATAACTTACCTCTAATTTCTAATAAGCTGTATGTAATTTCTAAGCAGTTGCATGTAATTTTTAATAATTTCTCTTCTTGCAAAGTTTGTAATTGATAATGTTTTGTGATAGCTTTTAATACTAACTGCTTGCAGCATTTATTGCAATGATTTAATTAAAAAATTAAAATAGTTATTTCATTGATGGTGCACACATTTATGGTTGTATGAATGACATTATGAACAATTCAAAGCCTAAATGTTATATAGTTATACGATCAAAACCTGCAATTTCTTCATTATCCTTCTTTTATTTTCTCCATTATCCTTCTCTCATTTTCTCCATTTTCATTTAATTTCTAATAACTTGTATGTAATTTCTAATAAGCCGTGTGTAATTTCTAAGAAACTGCATGTAACTTCTAAGCGGTTGCATGTAATTTCTAATAAGTTACATGTAAATTCTAAGCAGTTGATCTTGGAGTCGGATTTTGATCATATTAGCTCTTCATTAAGAACTTGCAAAATTAGACTTTAGCAAAGAAAAAGAAAACTTGCAAAATTAGACAATTACAATTTTTACACAGTTCCAAAAACCACAAACGCAATATCCCCAAAATCATCTAAAAACGGATTATGCCAGAGAAAAAAAAAATGGAATGGAGATTAGAAACATGGCATAACAACTCAAAACTTATCAAAAAATCACAAACTCACAACCCCTTTTTACTGCCTTCCTCCTTCATCACCCATCACATTTACATTCTTAAAAAAGAAAAAGAAAAAAAAGAAGCGATGCTGATCTTGGAGTCGATCGCTGCAAGGTGTGAGTTTTTTTAAGGCTTTGGCAGCAAGAAGTTGATGTCGACCTTAACATCACTGCCGACAGAAGATTTTCTACAGTCTTTGGATGAGAAGAAATTGATATCGATCTTGGCATTGCTGCCGGGGGGGGTTCTACAGGCTTCGGCAACGAGAAAGCCGATTCGATCCTGGCGTCGTTGTCGGCGAGGGCCTTTTAAAAGTTTCAATGTCAGGAGTCGTCGTGGCGATGGCAACGACAAGAAGGAAACGAAAGATGTGTGAGAGATCTTTTGAGAGCCAGAAATAGATTTGTTGATTTGAAAAGAAAGGTAATTTGGTAAGCTCTTCTAATTTGAAACACTAGGCCTAATTCAAGTAGAGCGGGTTTCTCATAAAGATCCGTGAATAGAAGGCCCAGCCATTTTTAAAATACCAAGGACTTGTTGACAGGGTTTTTTAGACAGGAGACTTTCAACAATTTACCCTTTTTTTTAATGTATAAAATTTGGGCTTAAATACTTACTCAAGAATCACATTCGCGTGGCACCACAAAGTTCTAAATTCACAAAATCATCATCAGTTTCCTAATCTGACAAGGCAGTTAATGCCGAGACATGAAGTAACATGAGCTATGACGCTATCATAATATGGTTCAACTACTTGAATTCAAGTTACAACAAAGCAAACCCACAACATAAGCACATCAGCAACAATCCATAGTACCAACATCACAACTTTATTTCCATAACATCCAGCACCTGTGCACTTAGGCTTCACAGGGAGCAACAGGTTACCACTTCCAACCAAACATAAAAAGCATCGAAAAGCTTCAACGATACCAAATAACCAACATTTGGAAATTCTCTCTATAGAGCTAAAACAAAACCCCAGTTTTTTCATTGCCCCCTTTTATTATAAACTAACAGTCACCCCTCAAAGCATATGTTACATTACAAGGGACTCTGATTAAGAGCTTTACTGATATCAATTCGAGCCTCCCTTAAGAAGCTCGATTTGGCACTGCATGGCCTCGGCCCCTAGGGACATATCCATAACCTCGGCCATACTGAGAGCCATGAGCACGGCCTCCACCACGAAAACCGCGTCCTCCGCTTCGATTTGGAAGATGCCTTGGAAAATCACCAAAAGTCTGCAGGAACAAATTGCGTTATAGCTGAGAAGTATAATTTTTTGATTAGCTGAGATTAATGGGAAGGTTTCTCAAGACCTCTGTGTCTATTTTCAACTGCTCTGAGTATTTCATTCTACCGCCTTGTGAACCAAGATCTGAATTGTTGCAAGAGAGGGTGTCGAAGAAGTCATCCTTCACATAGACCAGCTTCAGGGATAAAAACATGCAACTGATCAATATTCTACATTGTAATTCAACATGGATTTGGCTATAAAACACACCCACAAACTGGGAAGACACCATGAAAGTTGTAAATTAAGGCCTTGTTTGGCTCAAAAGTTATTGAAAGTTCAATGTAAAATGAAACCAGGAATTGTATACATATACAAACTCCATATATGAAAAAATGGGATTTTACCAACATTAATGGCTGTTTGACAACACAGGTCTGAGTTTAGGAGAAAAAGGGGATAAAATTTCACAAACTTTGCCTGATCAAATTGGAGTTTAAATTTGGGGTCTCCAAAACTCCTGTTTTAAGAACTCTATTATAGACGCCAAACACACTTCAATTTATCATTTGAGAGTTTGCACTGCAAACTCCACAAAAGCATTTAAAAACAAGAGGATCAAATTACTGCTCAAGACCATTGTCAGGCATTACATAGTTGCAATGTGGGTAAAAGACTGAGGAGATGAGATTTGCTATAGCATAATTGCATGAACAACTGTGTACCTTGATACCAGGCTTATAAGCTTCAGCATCATCATCATCCTGATTATCATCTGCTTCATCATCATCGCCTTCTTCTGTGTCATGCAACAGGGCTTTGCTTTTACCAAGATGGCCCCAGACTTCATCCTTGTTGAATTTCTCGTTCATAGCCATAAAATCAAACTCTTCAGTAAATTTAGTTACGGGACATGAATGCTGCAAAAGCGCACAAATCAAAGACGTGTTGCGTTAGAATTTCATGAAATCGCCTGATGTCAATGCTTGCAGGGAAGCAGATTTTGTATAAACAAGTTGGTTGAGCAATGAAAACACCAAAAAAGAACCCATATAGGTTTGGAATATGGAGGCAGTAAAGATATATATGAAGGTTTTGATGAGATGTTGCTTAGTAGAGCTAAAATGAACAAAAGACTATAGCCAACCACAACGAACTGGAATTTGAGGTTCTGATGTTTTCCTTCAACTATAGCAGGTTAATGTACGATTTTGCTTTCATGTCTTCCTCTTTGTTTTGGCAGTTCTAGGAAGATCATATAGCACTCACAAACTCAATGGATACCAATATATCTATCATTTTATTACAAGAAAATAAGGCTGGGAAGATTATTACTCCATTTCCTCTTCCTCTTCCTCTTCCTCTTCCTCTTCCACGCCCCCTGTTGTAGTGATGTGAGTGCATAATAGCTCCGTTTGGCTGTAAATGAACAGAAAAATATGAACTTGTCAAGCAATAATTCATATAACCATAACACTAATTGGGAAAAACCCAATTTTTAGGATGAAGTCATGCAAGAAGAAATAACTTCACACATGATAAAATCATCGTGATAATCATCACAACCTTTTCACAGCAATATGGGGTCAGGTATGGAGCGATGCTTTAATAAAATAGTGGCAAAGAATATCATACTCCAATAGGATAGTGTTCTTAATTTGAAGCATTATTTTTCGTTATCCAAAATAACTACCTGCCTCTCATCAGATTAACATATTTATATCAGATATCTCTGTTTAGTCTCACAACGTAGGACATGAATACCTCCCCCCCCCCCCGGGAGATTTCTAACAGATATCTGTGTTTAGCCTCACAACGTAGGACATGAATACACCACCCTGCATGGGGGGGAGAGGGGGAGAGAGAGAGAGAGAGCAATTATCTAGTTCTTTTCAATAAATTCCTATTACAATCGTAAGAACAAATGGGCATGGCCCAGAGGGCAAACTTTCATCTCCCAAGTCCGAGCCCATGGTTTAATTCCGAAGTGGGGTTCGCTTCCAAAAATATTCCAGTTGTTGTGTTTCACTTATTTCCATCATTCCCCAAATTGTAAGGATGATCGATATTTATTTATTTTTTGCCAAAGGCGAGGGCAAAAAGCCCAATTATATTTATATATATATATATATATATATATATATATATAAGGTTACAAAAAGAAAATTAAATAAATGAAAACAAGATCAAGGCTATTACAAGACAATAGCTCAAGATCGAACTTGGAAGAAAGAGGGTAGTGCACTCCAATTTCGAGCAATTGGTCCACCACCAAGAGTCGTAGCATCAAAGAACTTAGCTACTCTAATAGAAGTATCAGAGATAGCATCCCGAAGTACAATCTCTTTGGACCTACATTGAGATCTAAAGGTTCTATAATTCCGTTCTTTCCAAACATACCAAACAATATTTGCAATCACTATATGAAGAAACGCTCCGATCGGATTCTTACATGAGAACTTCGATTGGATAAAATCTATGATGTCATGAAGGTTAGATGGTCGATTGGAAAGCTTGCAAAGTGCTAATGATACTCGGAGCACCCAACTTGAAAATTCACACTAAAAAATAGATGGTTATGGCTTTCGGATTGAGTTTTGCATAAAATGCATTGTCCTCTTTCACCGATACCTCTTGCTTGAAGTAGATCGAGAATTTTCAATTTTCCAAGAATATCTTGCCATAGACGGAACGGGTTCTTTGGAATGGATTTGTGAAACCAAACAAATTTAGCCCAAGAATATATCAAGAAGGGTTGTGGTAGAAGCGACACTTTCGTCGATTTTACGGTGAATATGCCCAAATGAGAAGGTTTCCAAAATAAAGTATCGCCGTTGATAGAACTATCAATATTAATCGACCGAATCAACCTCCATGCCTCATTTACACGTGAAGCAGAATGAGGTAGAAACCATTTACCATCATGAATAAGGACCGAAAGCTTAGTATCAAGAGGAATACCAATATCATATGTCAATTGCTTTCCAAAAATATCCAAAAAAGATCCTCCTTCAATCCAAGAATCAAGAAAAAGATAAGTTTGAAGTCCCATCATCGATCCGATATTCGACTCTATTTTTAAATAGATCTCTTATATGAAGTATACTTTTCATTATAGGAGATTTCCAAGATGACGAAGTGGTATAAAATGTTCGAAAAATATTTCTCCTTGAAGGTGCCATAAACACCAAGTGAGTCCATAAAGCCCAAGGTTCCTCTTTATGAAAAGACTTGCAACAAACCTTTAATCTTGATGTAAGATTGCAATCATGTGGAGAAAATAAGCCCAAACCACCTTGCTCTTTCAGCTTACAGATGTCCTTCCACTTTATACTAAATTTTTTTGAATTGCCCCACAAAAATCCATGACAAATAGATTCAACTTTTCTTAAAACGCTTTTTGGAAGGTTGAAAACTTAGGATCAATATATTTGATAAACAAGGAGAGCAGACCGAAGAATCTCAAACCGACCGGCCATTGAGAGAAGTTTAAACTTCCATCCGCTAAGTCTCGATGTCATTTTATCTAGTAGTGGTTGACACATGGTAGCAGTAAGACTTCTAGAAGAAAGCGGACAGCCAACATATGTAAAAAGAAGTGTCCCCTCTTCCATGCCAAGTGTTTGAAGAATCAACGGCTTGAAGCTCGAAACCACCGTAGATATGAAATAGATATTGCTTTTATTCTTATTTGCTCGTAGGTCGGAGATGCTTTCGAAGGAATTGAGTACGTCATGTAGAGCTATGGCCGATTCCGCATTGCTTTTTCCAAGAACAAGAATATCGGCATATAGGAATACCAAGAGAGCTCCTATCGATAGTCCCAAATTCATCGGAATCCATCTTTTCTTGCAAAGGTTGAGAAAAAGAAATCACTAATGTGAATAAATAAGATAAAAGAGGGTCACCTTGTCGAAGATCAGAAGTGGATCCAAAATATCCATGATGTGAGCCGTTCAAATTAACCGAGAACATTAGTTTATATACGCAAGCACGGATCCATTTGAGCCCTATTGAAGAAAAGCCCCTTTGATCCATTATATGCAAAAGAAAATCTCTATTAACGGAATCAAATGCTTTATGCAAATCGATTTTTACACAAAACCCCTTTTTTGCATTCTGTTGGTGAAAAGCATGAATTAAATCGGAAGCAAGAAAAATATTATCTTCAATACTCCGACTATGAATGAAGGCACATTGGGTGGAAGGGATAAGATGTGGCATAATAGACTTGAGTCTCAATACAAGCATTTTGGCGATATATCTATAAAAGCAATTACAAAGAGAGATGTGCCTAAATTCGGAAAAAGAATATGGATTTTTTGTTTTGGGAATTAGAGAAATCAAAGTAGAGTTGGTACATTTTGGTAGCTTAGCCGTATTGAAAAAATAAAGAATGGCTTTTATTACCAAGCTTCCAACGACGGGCCAAGACTTTTGGAAGAAAAGATTATTGAATCCATCTGGTCCCGGAGATTTTAAAGGATTGGCATTAAAAACCATATTATTTATTTCCTCGTTAGTGAAGGGTTTGGAAATGTCATGGATGTGTGTTTCTTTAAGTTTCGGTCCGCTGTCAACAAAGGAAAAGGAATACCGGTGAAATGAGTTAAGTGCTTGGTAAACGTACACGGCTTTGAAAGCAATTATAGAAGGATCGGAAGTGAATGAACCATCTTCAAGTTGAATAGAATTGATGTGATTGGAGCAACGCCGTTTATACATAGCCGCATAGAAAAATCTATTATTCCCATCACCTAATTGAAATCAATTAACTCTTGATTTTTGTTTGAGAATAGATTTTTTGAGTTGTAGAAGATGATTGAGCTTATTTGAAGCATTTTTATCTAAGGAGCAAAGGTTAGAATCAAGGGGATTAGCATCAAGGGTAGTTTGGATGTTGAAAAGGTCATTTCTAGCATTTTTTATTTTCAAATGAATATCTCCAAAACATAGTTTGCTCCAAAGTTTCAATACACACTTAACATCTTTAAGTTTCTTGCAAAGAATAAAAATGAGATCGCCGGTATAGAAACCTTTCCAAGCATTGTCAACGACGTTAAGAAACTCCGGATGATTGACCCAAATATTCAAGAACTTAAAAGCTTTAGGTGAGGAAGAACCAACGGCATTAGTGACATGTATTGGAGAATGGTCGGAAATACCCGGTTCTAGGAAGTTAGCAATGGCATTCAGATAAGTTTTCATCCAAAGAATATTGCAAAGAGCTCGATCAAGTTTTTTCATAATACGGTCGGTAGGGTTGTGATTACTCTGAGTAAAATTGAAACCCATAGACGCCATATTATCGACTTGACAAGAAAAAGGGCAATCGTTGAAACTGTTCATGTTGGAAGAATTCACCGGGTTACCGCATACTTTCTCATGTGCGGAACAGACAATATTGAAGTTACAACGAGCAACCATGGTTTATTAATTGAAGACGAAGCAGGCACAAGATCATTCCAAAGACGAACCCGCTTCGAACCATCATTTTGCCCATACACCAAAGACAAAGAAATCATGAAAAACCCCTCGGACATTAAGATGGAGTTGGTCCGTTGAAATGAGATCAACAGAATACCTCTTTACATCAAACTTAACCCAAATTCATCCATGAGTAAACTCAAAATTGTTGAAGGATTCATCTTGAAAGAGACTGAATTTCGCTAAATTAACTTGAAGTCATTTTGACTTTAGTCTCAACTAGGCGTAGAATGTCGACGGAATTCTCTCATGACGTGTCTGACATTCTTTCACCTTTTTGGGGTCATGGAAGCCCCTCACGTTTCAACACAGTACACTTGACGGAGCTATCATTTTTTAACAAATGGTTATTTGCATTGGGATTTCCTGGTGTATTTGTGTTGACGTCACTATTGGATTTTTGAATATCATGAACTATCATTTGCTCATCTTCAACAATAGCAGAAGATTCTCCAAGCACTTGAAAACGATTAGACGATGGTACTTGATTTGCAATTGGGTTTCCTTCTTCGGATTTTTTGCGGCTTACAATCTTCCATTGGCCTTCATGATTTGATAGAGAAGAATGGGATATGATGGAATTTAAGGATGGAGGGATGATATTGGATAACACTTTTGATGAGTACATAATAGTGTTGGTTTTTGTGACGATGGTAGGTTGACGATGTAAGGTTCAAATTATAATGGGTAGGCTTAATATATGAGGGTGGAATGGAAAGTGGGCACGACATATCGGAATGTGCGAAAGTCTTGCACTTGAAATATTGAGGTGGTTTCCAATCATAAATGATTGGTTATAAGGAAATATGGCCTTCGTGATGGAGAGTAGTTTCTTTCGAAAGTATTTAATCCGGCTTCACTTCAACACACACGAGCAAATTCCATACGTGTTTCTTTAGATGTAAGCTCGTCCATGAATGGAAGGGACCCGATGAAGCTACCAAATTTAGCAAGACCGCGGTTGGCATACAATCCAGTGAGAGATTGAGAAATTTAACCCAAATAGGAATTATGGCAAAATTATATTTTGTGATCTTCATACCCGGCTCCCATTCTTTGAGAATCAATGGACGCCCACCAACAAACCAAGAAGCAGAATCTCTAACGAGAATCATATTCTCACGGTTTGAAAATTTAAAGGAAAAAAGCCTTCCTCTAAAGCGGATACTCGCACACTACCGTGATATCACCATTGTTTTTTAAAAGACTCAACAAGAAGGTGGTAATTTTGACGTTTTCCAAGACAACTCACAAGAGGGGCCCACTTCTCTTTTGCCAATTGTTCATCTTCGTCAGTAAGCTCAATAACTCCATCTTCGCTTGGAGGAATGTAATCAAGAGATCGTTTTTCATTGGAGCTTGTGGAGGTAAGCATTGCTTTCCAATTTTTTGAAGTATTGGTTGCGAGATTGGTAAAACAACCTCGTTTAAATGGATAGCGGTTGGCGGTACATCATTCGAAAGCTTATCATTAGAAAATGGAGGCAAAGATACTTCAATTTCCTCCGTCACAAGTGACTTCAACTTTTCATCGGTAATTACATTGGGTTTGGTCGCAACACAGCAAGTGGCAGAATCTTCATCACATTCGACAGAAATATTGTTTGAAAGTGAGGGAATTCGATGAGTGAGAAGCTTCGTTTAAGCTTACCAATTTTCTTAGCCCCAAGATTGGGTTTCATAGCCGAGCTAAGTAGTACTTTTGAAGTGCTATTTGACATTGAAAGAAATAAAGTAGAGTATTTGAATGGGGAAATTATACAAACACTTGGTGGGTATTGAAAAAGAAGTCTATGCACAAAGGTTTTGCAAAGAGGAATTTCAACAAACACAATATGGACGATGGAAATGGATAGAAAAACAAAAGAGAGTGAAGCTTAAGAGGGAAGAAAGTAAAGGGTTGTGGAGTGATTAAGAAAGAAAATTCAAATGACAAAAGAAAAAGGAGTTGATGTTGAAAGCAAAAAAAAAGATGGAAATCGAAAAGAAGCTATGGGGACATGAGAAACTTGAAAAGAAGAAAAAGAAGAATTTGATGTTGAATTTGTTTATGAAAGGAGGAATGAGTTAGATAGGAAGTGGTCATGGATTGAATTAAGAATGGGAGGAAAGTTGGGATGTTTAGGAGAGGGAGTAGATATGCATGAGGATTAAATTATGAAGTGTTGCATGTCTATAGCAATATATATGATTATTGCTTCTTAATTAATGCTTGGCTAGTTCTGTAACAATGAGTGGCTTGGTATGCTGAAATCTACATCTTCTGATACTTGATCCTTGGCAGTCCAAATAGTTGTTTTTTAATTAATTTACTAAAAACTCCCAACAGGTTTGGATCAGAATCAGAAAATTATCACTACCTTTGAAATGATAAAAAAAACTACCAAATTTAACAGCGCCACGTCAGCACCGTTTGTGCCACGTCAGCGCCACGTCAACCAAGCAGCCACTTCAGCATAAAAATTATAAAATCCCCAAAATACTCCTTTTTAACCCTAATCCTAATTTCCAAAAAAATAAAACAAATATAAAACCACCCTCTTCTTCCTCCCATCACTGCAATGACTCTGGCGCCGGCGCCACCTCCTTCGACCTCTCCTTCCTCTTCCCTCAACAGACCCTGTCATCACCACAACTACCAACATCATCATTGTCATCTTCATCTTCCTACCCCCCACCACCTCGTTCGCCCTCGCCTTCTCTCGATGGCGTCTATCATCGTTGTCATCATCTTCAATTTCTTCTTCAGTTTCTTCTTCTTTATCCCTCAAACCCTTCCTCCGACCTCGCCCCTTCCCCTCCTCTGAAGACCCCTTCCCCAACCTTGCCAATCATCGTCGTTGTCATCGTCATCTTCTTTTTCTTCTTCAATTTCTTCTCCCCCAGGCCTCCCCGACCCCTTCCCCCTCCTGCGATGCCCCCACCCCTCGCCTTATCTCGCCCATCTCCATCGCCGTCGTCGTCATCATCTTCTTCTTCAATTTCTTCTTCTTCATCTCTTGCCCCTGCCCCCCTAAGGGCCCCTGACAGCCCCCTTCCCCCTCCTCCCGTCGCCCCCCCGGCCACCCTCTAGTAGCCCCAGAAAAATAATTAATTATTTAGTTAATATTTAATAATTATTAAAATTATTTAAAAAGTAATTTATAATTAATTAACTATATTATGAAAAGGGCAAAATGTCATTTGACATGAACAGTGACGTTGACCAAACATTGACCATTAAGTTCGGTAGTTTTTTTATCATTTCAAAGGTAATGGTGGTTTTCTGATTCTGGTCCAAACTAGTTGGGAGTTTTCAATAAACAAGCCTTTAATAAATAGAAATGTTTACTAAATTTGACTATAAGTAACCCCCCCTTCCAGCCTAACTTGGTTGTTTCTACTTTATCTTCATAATCAACCTTACCTCATGAATCATGATCTTACTACTTACAGTTGGCTAAGAGAATTGAACTCATAGCACATTGCAGAAGCACTCTAGGACATGCAATTTATTACTTAAAATCGGCGATTTTTATATTTGCTCCGTACTCGAAGATAAGGCGAGAGGAATGAATCGCTCAAGTTTAAAATAACAAAATAGAGGATAGACAAGTATATTCTTCCTATATGACTAGTATTATTCGACTCCATTTATTCAAATTCCGCTTCATTTGTTCATAGATAACACAAAAGAATATGGTTAGTTGTTTCGATAAAGGATATGAAATTGACAAAGGTTTGCCTCCAATTCTCGAAAGAAAGAACTAGTTATCAAATTTTCTGGTTGATTTCTTCTTCTTTTTTTAAATTAACAATGTTTTCACCTTTCTATGTGAAGGTATACCAGTAGAATTTCATTTTTAGTCCTTCGAGTATAACGCGCTGCAGGGAGAAAATTTCACATATAATATACATGCAAAGGTGCAAATTATAAAGTTTCTGATAAAATAGTCAATAAATACCTAGAAACTATAACAGTTGATAAAAGATATAAAAGCATCCTAATTCCAACGATTGCATGGACAGGTAAGGACGCACGGAGAGGAAAGCTTTAACACATAGCTATGGGGCTCATGCTTTTTTTATGAGATACAATTAACTTAATATTAAGTATACAATGGTGGATATTAATCAGCTTTGCTGTTGGCATTATTCGTGCCATGGAATTGAATATGATTTTCCATACCATATTTAATTCCCCTTCTTTAAAATCTTTCCCCTAGACCAATCCCCAAGTCTAGAAGACTTTGATTGACGCCTACTAGAATTTAGAATTATTGCAAACTATCATAGTTTTCCCAAGCTAAAATTTGGTAAGAAATGAAAATGCGGACGTCAAAAAACTCACTTTTCATGGAGGGTTACTTAATAGCCAACTCCATTCTAATGAGCAGAAGGCTTAAATGATAATATTAAGTATAAAATGGATCATTAGCTGCAAAATAATTAATCAAACGGTATAACAAAAAGCATATAAACATACCTTCTGATGCATAGGTTTAGGTAAGGGCAGTAGAGGCTCCTTGACCTTTGGCGGTGCACGTACGGATGATTCCGTTACGTGCATGGATGATTCCGCTACACACGCGGATGATTCCGCTACAAGTGCTTTTTTCTTAGCTTCCTGGGGTTTAGCCTCTATGTCATTATTGCCTGTTTTCATAGGCTGGGAAGAAGGAATTGTTGTGGGGGAAGGCTGCAACAATTGATCAGGTGTCAATAAAGATACTGCTGGTTCAACTACATTTGAACTGGGCGAACCAATAACTGAAGGTATAGCCTGAGGTGTTGTTTCATAACCCAATTTTGGAGCAGGACTTGTTATTGGCTTGCTACCAACAACATCAGATGACACGTTTTTTGAGCTTGCTATTAAAGGATTATGGGTAGAAGTTAATGGAGGCACCACTGGATGAGAGGCCGCAGGAGATATATTTGGCATCAGACTCAGACTTGGTGCTGTTTCAGAAGCTAACAAACTAGCTTGGGTAGGGGCAACTGTAGTGGGCAAAGTAGTAGATGTTAAACTCATAGGGTGCTCTGGCAAATTCAAGGGTGTGTTTATTGCAGGATATTGCAAAGGTTGCTGGATAGATTGAGCAATAGGCAATCCAGGGGGTGGCCGGAGATGAAGAAGGCCACTTGGTTGTGCATAAAATCCTTGCCAATACATTGGCATTCCGAGCCCAGAGCCATTTGCAGTTGGTAGAGCTGGTGGGGTCCCCCACGACCCTAAGTTTCCCCCAGGTTGATATAGGGGCAAGCTACCTTGGAAAGTTGGCCTCGGAAGTCCCAACCGAGCTGTATGAGAATTAGGATCTGAACCAGCTCCATTTACAATAGCTGGTATGCTAGCCGATGTTGATGCAGGTTGAGAATAGTGTGACTGCAGAGATTTGAAGTTAATATGGTGTAACTTGAGTTGAGAGGAAATTAGTGAAAGTTTATGTCAATGTACCTGAATAATAGCAGGATCGTTGTGAATGGGAGAAGTTTGAGCAGGTGGCGATGCCTTTACCTGTAGATCCTGCAAATAAAGCACATACACTAGACTGAAAGCAGAAAAATGGGAGCTCAAGCAGAAATAAGTTTCGTATGAATTAAAATAAATTTCAAAGAGAAGGGAAGCTATAAATCCAAGTCAACAAATAGGCCATTAAAAGTATGCAAGAGGATTATCAGGTACAAGAACAAGTTTTCGTCTCTCATTTTGAAACTTTCATGAAGAAAAGCCTAAACATAAAAATATGGCAAAAGGGATTAAAATAAACAAAGAATGTGGCACAAAGGAAAAATGGGCAAACATTGTAAACTATAATCTGACAATCAAGAAATGGGGGAAAAATGACCATTGTGCTCCGACAAAGAGGACTACCCAGTAGAAAAGGACATGGAGGGAGTGCAGAAAGCGCTTTAATAAGATTTGACCATAGGTCCATAAATATTGTTGAAATCCTAATTGTGTGGTCAAATCCAGCCCGTAAGGTGCAAAAATTGAGAAATGTCATTTACACCAAACAAAAAAATGCAACAATATCATTCTCACATTCAAGTTTCGTAAAGAATTTGATAATTGTTATACAATAATTACTAGTATCTGCCACTTCAAATTCCAGAAAGCCTTGTTTAGGGGTCTAGGAAAATAGTAGAATCTTTCACTTCGATTTATGGACATCACAGCAGAACAGTACATCAGAAAACCAAATATATTCTAATAAATGAATTCATGACAATGTAACATGCTATTGCATCAAATTCATAAAATTGTGCAAAATCACAGCAGTGTGCTATAGGTTTCAGAGAAAATGGAAGGTTGTTAATTTATTTGAGGAAAAAGGTGCTTAGGATCGAGTAGATGAAGAGAAAAACTCATGGCAAGTTGGTTAATAATCGCTCAAAGTCTACAACAACCTTCCTTACACCCAAAGTCTACTCATACACCTTTCACAGTATTGCTGTGAATCTTTTTTTTCTGGGGGGTGGGGGGGTGGGGGGGGATATAGCATCCATCTAACAGTTTTACATGACCGTCTAAGAGAAAACGTAGAACCTAAGAATTTTCATCTTTGTGTGTAAGTCGTGCAAGCATAAGATTAGGAATGGCAATGGGGCGGGGCGGGGCGGGGGATTGCCTATCCCGTCCCTGCCTCATACCCTGCCGGGACGGCGAAAATATACCCCATCCCCGTCCCACCGGGGAACCCAATTCCCCGCGGAGACCCCGCCCCGCCCCATCATATTGTGTATTAGAAACCATGTGTGTGTATATAGTGAGAGAGAGAAACATGTGAGAATGGTAATTTGTTGTCGATCGTTGGCTACTATGAGAGAGCGGGAGACAACAATGGTCCGATCAACCAACTGTGAGAAGTGAAGACTGTAGAGTGCAAAATTGAGAACTAGGGAGGCGTTTAAGGTTACAAATGGGACAAGGAGTATTTATATACAGAGTTACACTATAAATAATATTATAAAAGAAAATATTTTAGCAATTATCTATATTGTGAGGCAGGGTGGGACGGGGGAAGTTAATACCATCCATGCTCCGTGCCCCGGTCAACAGTCAAAATCCCCGCCCCGATCGGTACGGGGTGGTACCCAAGGAGGCAAAATTGCCATCCCTACAAAAGATAACTAGCAAATAAAAGAGAGTGCAGAAGAAACATGACGCTAAGATATTCTGTTGGGTTATGCCAGTGTCCTAGCTATCTACAGTGATTTGCGGAACAAAAATTTTCAAAACTGACGCTGGAACAACCTTATAATCCGGATCTACCATAAACCCAAAACTAACAAATAAAGAGGAGTTTAGAATGGTTATACCGAATGATCCAAATCCTTCGGTCTTTCACCATCTTTCTAAGCTCGTAGAGGCCACCATGATCAAGCTTGATCACCGGTCTCCCTCCATCGAAAATGATCCACCTGAGGATTTGTAGTTCGAGCTCCAACCTCATGGCCGAGATAACTAGGGTACCTAGTTCGCTAAACTAGACAGCCTAGAGGATGTAGAATCTAATGATAGATTAATTTATCTCCAAACATCCTTTTAGGGTGGAGGTAGAAGAAGAACTTGAGAAGATGAGAGTGTAGAGAACATGAAGCAACCAAGGAAAAATGGCTAAGTGTTGTGAACAAAAGAAAATGAATCAAACCTCCCAAAAAATCTCACAACACAAATAAATATCAAGCATACCACAATAGTGAACCATGAGTCACCACAAAGCAATGCTTCCATAAATACCAAATCACACCTCATCCCTCCACCTCATTTAACCATTTAACAAAATGGTTAAAACAAAAAATGATGCGGCATCTTCTAGAAGTATCTTGTAATAAATTACAAGAATACCCATCATCCGTATATATACCCATATCCGTATTCCGAAAAATACGAATACAAAGAGACGAAAATAATCCAATAATATAATACTAGGATCCGGCTTAAACCAAAACCCGCTAGTATTATCCGTCTGAATCATGATACGTGCACAAGTGCACGTATATAATCGAACCCTGCCGTAAAACCATACGGCCTCTACATCGTTTTGCCCGAAGCTGGGAAACCCTCAGTGTAGGACTTTAAAGACTCGTCAATACGTTGGCAGTGGGTTTAACCCACAAGCACGTCAGCGGCACTAGCTGTATGTAACGGCTACATAGATATTGAGCGAAAGGAAGGCTGACGAGCAAACTCATCCGAACCCCTACTGAGCCTGTCCGTAACAATCTTGTCTGTTTGTCTAAGAGTATCGCATATTAAGTCTAGGGGATGGATAAAGTCAGACCCCTAATAACACGATATTTCGTGTCGGTACGAAACCCATCACCAACTAAGAAACTACTAATCCAAATCAGTAATTCTCGACTACCTTGGCCAAGGATTTCTGGTGATGGCCACCCGTGCACCTCACGACATCAACCCCCAATACCGGGAGAGACGAATGCCCGACAATCCGCTCACTGCGTTTTTGTGGCTCGGGACTGTACCCAACTAAAACCTGTTTGCACGACTACTTTGAGCCGTGGTAGGGTAGTAATCAAAGCACGGTGGGAACTCACACGAGACAAATGACGATCTCAGATCGACAGACTAACCTGTACACATGTCACCTGGGAACTGCTCTCTGACAATAGATATAATACCAACCAGCATATTTCCGGCGAGTCCGTCCAGTGTATTCATAACCCAATGAGCACCTGTATACTATCTTAGGTGGCTAACTGACACCAATGGCTTGTGAGACCGGCCACCGCCCCTCGTCGGGGTCTCGATAAGTATACACTAGTCTATTCTGGAGTACCAATGCCCGGTCTCGATACTCCCACGGCTAAAGACATTTAAGGATGTGCTTATAGACCACCCAGTTCTCACGTCTATGATCGCCATCATAATGCTGGTAGTCAAGCAAAAATCCTATATGCTCTATCAACATGTAATAGCGATCTGTAATACCACATAATGAATGTACATGATGATAAAGAAAAACCAAATAGCATATTATCATTTTAAGTAAGACTGTTCTACCCGTATAGGTCGTCCCTCAATCATTGTAATCATATGCCTGTGATTACAATAATTGCATTGAGGGCACTATAGCCATCAATCTCCCACTTGCACTTAAGGCTAATAATTGCGGTGTCGCATACTCACAGCCCGTGTGATACCGAACACCCAATTTCTCTACTAATCAGTCTCACAAAGCTCGTTTGTGAAACTATTGCGTTCGAGAAATAGTCTCAGTGAGTGGATCCGCTCCAGTATTTCTACCTTTATCTCTATTTATCTCAACTTCGTGGAGAAAGACCGTCTCCCAAAATGAGCAATACATGTCTTAGAATTTGTCTGGATATCTGATGGGACCTAGTTCATAAATGAACTCTAAATCCAACAAACTTCTTAGAGTGTATCATCCACTGAATTTAATCGGTATCCTGCGCCATGCCTTCCACGGTATCCGCTTGGACCACCTATCCAACATACTGCCCCTCAAAAAAGGAAAAACTATAACTCTGACAGTCACTCTGTCATCCAGGTCATCTTGAAAGCCTAAAATGATAACCGTCTCCAGAAGGAGGCTGCCGTTACCGTATACCAAGAACATTATCTTATGTTCATAACTGCTTCCCAATGTTTCTCCAGGATTGGATTAATATATACTTATTGCAGCCTGTGCAAAATCAATATCTGGTGTTGTACTTAACATCTCATGATTGACTCAATTGTCTAAGTGATATGCCAATCATGCAAATCCCTCTCCTCATCAGTCTAAAAGACATCTCTTCAGAGAGGGTGACTGCATCACCTGCGGGTACACCACCACGCCAGGAGTCGTCCATTCTAAAATACTTAGAATAGTGTCAAAGTACCTAAATTAGGACACTTCCTAAATCTAGATCTAAAACCATAGATCTAGTGACCAGAATTCCTGATATTTTATCCATATCCTATGTAGAGAAACCACCTTGCGACAACCACCGTATAACCGAAGATCTCTTCACATTAAGTACATGTCATCCAAATACCAGGACATCACTCCCTACTACCTTCTTACCAGATCCATTTCTTATTCTGATGAAGTCAAACTCTATGACTGTTACATCAAAACTAGATGATCTGTCTCCGCTATACCTGCTTTAGTCTATAAATAGACATAAGCCACTTGCCCACTATGCTTCCGCTACTCCCACTGACTACAACAATCCTCTGGCATAGTCATATACACGTGCACTTCTAAAGCTGATTTAGAACGACGTTATACTCATCTTCCTGCCATATCTCATAGTCTAGAACAGCAGCAGTAGCAAGTTTGGGTAATCAAAAACCTCCCTATCACCGTCTTTGAGGATACCGAAATACCTCTCGGGTGCCTGAGTTTACCCACCAAATCTGCGGAGTGGCTAATGGACCGTCGAAACCAATTGAATCCTTAGATTCTACTAAATTTTTAGTAATTATTTATGGTTCTGGAATTACTTCCAGTTCTACCATACTCGCACTAATGTTTTCTGAAAAGAATCCATTTACTCAAACTGGTGGAAAGTCAAGAACAATATAACTATTGATCTTCCAGATGGTAAAAAGTTAACCCTCGTCAAAGCTCGGGATAACCCACAAACTGCCATTACTGAAACGTTCCTTGAGTTTGTCCAGATTTTGGTTTTAAGCATCTGCCGGACAACTCCATATACCTTAACATCGTTAAGATATGAATCCATTCTATATATCCAATATAGAAACTGGGGCACTAATTTAATTGGAACCAGATTCAAAAATCATGCAGCTGTTTCCAATGCATATCAACCAAATGGAAGAAAGCCATACAACATTACTCATCCAGGAATACATCCACGTATGAGTAACCTGAAAGAGAAATAAGTTCTCAAAATTATTATTTACAACGGAATACCAAACACAAGTATCTACATTTTTGATCACCTTGAAGAATCATAATACTTGCAACATATGGTTCTCTACTTTATTCTTATACCTATAACTTTTCAAAACTTGGACCTTGTATTTCATCGAAATACTTGTCTAAAACTAGAGAAGTAATGAGTAAACAGAATATAATACGAGTACCAACCCCTTTGTCCTAACGGACATCGGACAACATACAATACTCTGTATAAGTCCTCTGAGTTTAATAACTCAAACCCTGTGCGTCGTAGATTGAAAACTGTACTATGGTTAAGAAGAATTACACCGTTGTTGAATGCACCTTACCTAACCATCAACTGATATAGATAAATGCGATTGACATAATTTCAAAAGGCCATCTCACTTTATAAAATAAACGTACAGACATATCAGTTTGAAATTGGTGCATAACGACGGATATTCAAAACCAAATATTTGTCATCAGTCAAAACCCAGGTGATTTCCTCAAATATCACCAATTACAAAGAATTCCGATATATAGAGGGTCTAATCATCCAATTCTCAATATTCTACTCCCACTCACCATCTGTAACGCTATACAGATGTGAGAATCAAATCTGGTAAATGCATACCCTAGAGTTAGAATCTAATTGGAAAAACAGTTTCACTTAACACCGCAC
Source organism: Agapanthus africanus (assembly GCA_030015575.1). NCBI lineage: Eukaryota > Viridiplantae > Streptophyta > Magnoliopsida > Asparagales > Amaryllidaceae > Agapanthus > Agapanthus africanus. The sequence continues at coordinate 19,266,964 of JASDDO010000014.1, forward strand.
AGTAAAACTGAAACACGAAAGTGTTTCGAAGGGGTAGCCGGGTATTCCTAATAATGCCTCTTCCACTATCCAGATTCATGACTGTAGCCGTATACTTCCTTGCTCTCACTCTAATCCATTTATGTCTTTACTTATTACCTTTTGTACACCACTTAAGCTAATTGATTTTCTTCCTTTCCTACCCTTCGGCACCAGCCTAAGGTTTGGAAGAAGAATATCCAATAAGCGCAATAGGTGTACTCTCCTAATACTAGAAGTTCTCGCAACCTGAGAGAAGGTAAAGGGAAAAGACAACCGAATAATCCTTATTCTATTTCTCCAGAACCAGAAACCATTCTCGAACTGGAACAAGTCCTTTCGAGTTCGTATGTAACAATACGATGGAATACCCAAGCAATATGGATCTTCGTAGTGATACGGAGTGTTCCAGAGAAATGCAAAAGTAATATAGGAATGGCAGGGGTATACATTGTTTCGTCGTGAATGATAGCAGTCTCAATTTCCTTTGCCTTTTATCTAATCCCTTTATATGTCTTTACTTATTACCTTCTGTACACCACACTTAGGCTAATTGGTTTTCTTCCTTCCCTATCTTTCAGCACCTACCTATAGTTTGGAAGAAGACTATCCAATAAGTGCAATAGGTGTACTTTCCTAATACCAGGAGCCCCCGCAACCTGAGAGAAGGTAAAGCGAAAAGACAACCGAATAATCTTATTCAATTTCTCCAGAACCATAATTCATTCTCGAACTGGAACAAGTTCCTTCGAGTTCGTATGTAACTATACGATGGAATATCCGAGAAATATGGATCTTCGTAGTGATACGGAATGTTCTGAAGAAATGCAAAAGGGATGTAGGAGCGGCAATGATATATGTGACTAAATAACAATCCAAAAGCCAAAGTGTTTTTAAGAAGGTTCGTTTAACTTGGTTCATGAGTTATTAAGGTCAGGCCATGGTCGCTGCCAGAGAGAAAAGAAACACTCAGCGTGCACTATAACCTAGATTAGATTGGTTAATCACTTTATCTAATCAGGATGGCTCTTACTATTTCTTCGAATTCTCCTTCAAACCCTAAAAGGAAAATTAGTCGGGATCATCTAAAATCACCCGAGTAACACCTACTCATCAGCGGGAATCGGAATCCAACTATCGCCGCATGATAACTTGATGGAATTCACTCAAGTCACCACACTCCAGAAAGTATGCGCATGCCTGGAAAGTTTCCTTTATGTTTAAAACTCCCGATGTGGTTTTTACCCCTAACACTTGTGACCTTGACGTAGGCCAACATGTCATAAGTCGTTAGTCAAGTTCAACCGGTCATTATCCTGGATTAACGTAGACCCACTCGTACAAGTGCTTGACGTAGGCCAAAATAACTGTACGGCTGCCCTAAATAATCGCATATCCATGCAGCAAACAAACATTACCCAACTACCATTCACTATGCCTTGACGTAGGCCTACATACATAGCATAAATACTAAGTGATACTTGTAAGAAACGACGGAGGGCTACGGCTAGATTTTGGCGAAAAAACTTTAACGTAATGAACTTGGTATCGTTGAAGAAACCGAGTGGTTTTACAAATATATAGCGGCGCAAACTTTTGCTAAAGATGTCACTTCCTGTGAAGGTACCGAGTGGTTTTACAAATATATAGTGGCGCAAACTTTTGCTAAAGAGGTCACTCCTTATGAACGGATCTCGGCTCTTTTCTCATCGAATGAGGTGCATGATATTCCAAACTGAATACCACGATGCAAAGCAAAAGAATCGACTATAGTGAAGTTATTACACTGACGCAAACTTTTGCCCAAAAGGTCGCTCCCCATGAAGGGATATCGGCTCTTGCCTCGTCGAATAAGGTGCTGGATATTCATAACCGAATACCACTGTACAAAGCAAAAGAGAACATCTGTAATATCAGTTTTTAAATAACTTGGTTCCATGTTTTCCTTGCATTAATCAGAATTAATGCAGTCTCATCAATTAAACCATATCATACCAGAAAAGAACGAAAATACAATATACGTGTATGGCATCCGCATTCGCCACGGGGTCCCGTCATGCACCGTTAGGTTACTTAACTAATAGTAGAGCGGGGTCTGGACTAGCGTGGATGCAAAACATATACAACATCTACTAGTATATATATAAATATATATAACATTCGTTCCAGGCATGTTATAAGCAACATCACAGAATTTCAGCAAGCAACGCAGAATAGGGGATAATCTTGGAGCCCCGGATTTTATATGAGCCGCAAATGAGACCCGACGTTCCCTGTCGTGTGGATAGCCTGTGCAATGAAAACCTGGACCCCTACGAGTGCGGCAAGTTACCCGCCAATCCCAGAAGTGAGGCAACCCCAATCAACAAAGTGAATGAGCCACCCAGCACTTTACGGAATCTGGTAACTTGAGCACCCCTCCGTGGGTCAACCTATACCCCCTACGAATGCGTCGAATAGCCCACCAATTCTAGAGTGAGGCCCCCTCCGTCTCAACGCCGTGAGATGCGGGCCCGTTGCTCTCTAGAATCTGGCTATTCGAGCACTCCACCGCGGGGTAATCCTAGTACAGAAAATGAAAAATATATGTACAAGGGTGACATCGACCTCAACCCGGTCATGCCCCAAACAAAAAATATACAAACTGGCAGAGACGACAGTCCACATCTCGGACGCTCGCCCCGTAATATCAAGTGTACAAATGAATCTGAACTGTACAACTATCATTGCACCACTGGCTATCCATCACGACAATCCAACCACATCCTCAGCACAACACAGAACATCAACGTGAATGTCATGTTCGCAAACCCGTCTAAAAGAACATATAGCAGTTAGACGAGTTATACCGCTCTAATGACATTCACGGTCGCATATAGTAATGTATGTACTGAAAACTTATAAACGGTGTTATAAATAGCGACTTCGAAATACTCCGTATTGCCCCCAAACCAAAGATAACATAATATGCAATCTGGGCAAAAACAAACAATACCATAAATCCAATATTCAAGATTATAGAACACCGCTAAAAACCCAAGACCCAAGTCCCCTACAAAACCGGTGTCGCCGGGAATTTTGCCGATCTCACCGGCCAAAATGTGGAATTTGGGTCTCGTTTTTGGAGTGTGTTCTAATTACAATAAAAGTAGTTTTATGCAATAATTTAAAAAAATTTAGAAGACTACAAAAATTCGACAGAAACTTGAATATCGTTCGTATTGATTCGGTTTTGTTACGTTAAATATCGTTTAAACTGCTAATTTAGGGTTTATGGGTTGGCTCTGATACCATGTTGGGTTATGCCAGCGTCCTGGCCATCTACCGTGACCGTTTGCGGAACAAAAATTTTCAAAACTGGCGTTAAAACAACCCTATAACCCGGATCTAACATAAACCTAAAGCTAGCAAATTAAAGAAGAGTTTAGAATGGTTATACCGAATGGTCCGAGTCCTTTGGTCTTCCACCATCTTCCTAAGCTCCTAAAGGCCACCGTGATCAAGACTGATCGCCGGTCTCCCTCCATCGAAGATGATCCACTTGAGAATTTGTAGTTCGAGCTCCAACCTCATAGCCGAGATAACTAGAGTACCTAGTTCGCTAAACTAGATAGCAAAGAGGATGTAGAATCTAATGATGGATTAATTTGTCTCCAAACACCCTACGTTTCTCAACAAATGAGAATTTTAGGACGGAGGTAGAAGAAGCAGCTTGAGGAGATGAGAGTATAGTGAGCATGAAGCAACCAAGGAAAAATGGCTAAGTGTTGTGAACAAAAGAAAATGAATGATACCTCCCAAAAAATCTCACAACACAAATAAATATCAAGCATGCCATAATAGTGAACTATGAGTCACCCCCATAAGTCACCACAAAGCAATGCTTCCATAAATGCCAAATCACATGTCATCCCTCCACCTCATTTAACCATTTAACAAAATGGTTAAAACAAAAAATGAAGTGGTATCTTCTAGAAGCATCTTGTAATAAATTATAAGAATACCCCTCATCTGTATATACATACCCGTATCCGTATTCCGAAAAATACGAATACAAAGAGACGAAAATAATCCAATAATATAATACTGTGAACCGGTTTAAACCAAAGTCCACTAGTATTATCCGTCTGAATCATGATACGTGCACAAATGCACGTATATAATCGAACCCTGCCGTAAAACCATATGACCTCTACATCGTTTCGCCCGAAGCAGGGAAACCCTCTGTGTAGGACTCTAAAGACTTGTCAATACGTTGGCAGTGGGTTTAACCACAAGCACGTCGGCGGCACTAGCTGTACGTAACGGCTACCCAGGTATTGAGCGAAAGGAAGACCGACGAGCAAACTCATCCGAACCCCTACTGAGCCTGTCCGTGACAATCTCCGTACAGTCCGGTCTGTTCGTCTAAGAGTATAGCATATCGAGTCTAGGGGATGGATAAAGTCAGACCCCTAATAACGCGATATTTCGTGTCGGTACAAAACTCATCACCAACTGAGAAACTACTGATCCAAATCAATACTTCTCAACCACCTTGGCCAAGGATTTCTGGTGATGGCCACCCGTGCACCTCGTGACATCAACCCCCAATACCGGGAGAGACGAATCTCCGACAATCCGTTCACTGCGTCTATGTGGGTCGGGACTGTACCCAACTAAAACATGTTTGCACGACTCTTTTGAGCCGTGGTAGGATAGTAATCAATTGCGTCTATGTGGGTCGGGACTGTACCCAACTAAAACCTGTTTGCACTACTCTTTTGAGCCGTGGTAGGATAGTAATCAAAGCACGGTGGGAACTCACACGAGACAAATGACGATCTCAGGTCGACAGACTAACCTGTACACATGTCACCTGGGAACTGCTCTCTGACAATTGGTATAATACCAAGCAGCATGTTCCCGGCGAGTCCGTCCAGTGTATTCATAACCCAATGAGCACATGTATACTATCTCAAGTGGCTAACTGACACCAATGGCTTGTGAGACCGGCCACCGCCCCTTGTCGGGGTCTTGATAAGTACACACTAGTCTATTCTGGAGTATCAATGCTCAGTCTCGATACTCCTATGACTAGGGACATTTAAGGACGTGCTTATAGACCATCCAGCTCTCACGTATGTGATCGCCATCATAATGGTGGTAGTCAAGCAAGAATCATATGGGCTCTATCAACCTATAATAGTGATATGTAATACCACATAATGCATGTACATGATGATAAAGACAAACCAGATAGCATATTATCATTTTGAGTAAGACTGTTATACCCGTATAGGTCCTCTCTCAATCATCATAATCACCTGCATGTGATTACAATAATTGCCTTGAGGGCACTATAGCCAACATATTCCGGGTAAGAAAATACATTCAGGAATAAATGAAGTTAAAAAGGAAAAGGATTTGGCAATAGTTTGCAAGTTTAGAATAAATCTAACTGTAAAAAGCAATAGCTCAAACCATGATATTCACAAGCAAAGGGCACCGGATTAAATTGACAGAGTCCTTACTATTAAATGACAAAGACATGATGAATATGGACATCTCTATATAAAGTTATAAAATAATTTAGGATTATTGTGGCTGTTAATGATATCTTGACCGGAAATAAATCAATAAAGCTAAGTGGTGAGGACTTGCTGATATATTTTCAGTTTCTTTTGTACTTGAACGACTTTCATATGCTAGTAAATTAGTTCTAGAGTAGCCACTTTCATTCAAGGGCATAATATTTCTTCAGTACCCTGATATCAGTTCCTCGAAAAAGTATGTACTCGTAGACTTTGTCGCTGGCAGGAATTTGTGGACCATCTTTCTTCCGTCCTTCTGTTCCAAAAGACCGAACTGCAGGACAAAAGAAAAAGAGTAGGATGGAAATGTCAGTTGCAACTCACAAGATATCTTTGAATGTACATATAAAGAAGATATAACCATAACTTGTTTTTATCAAAGACTTCTCGACAAGACAAATTTATATTTCAAATGTCACAAAAGAGAAAAGAGAAATCTTTGAAGCAGCCATCGAGCTAAATATCAGTCTCTCTTAGCCTATAATCTGCTTGTTGTAACAAGTGATGTAATTAAGCAGGCATTCACAGGAGAAATTTCTCTACAAAATGACAGGAAAACCAAACCATTTAGGCCATGTTTGGATACCTGGGATAGAAATTTTTCGTAATTCATGTAGGAAAAAAATGTCTCGGAATGCATCTGCATTGCATTGCGTTCCATTTGGTGAAAAATTCGGAGGATTTTTATAACAAAGCTTGTTTGGCCAGTAAAGGATAAGTTTTCATAATAAAATATTATTATATATAGAAATTAAAAGTGTAGACAAAATGATATTTTTATTTTCTTCAATTTTTTTAGATCTCTCAACTCATTTTCTTGTAACTCAATTATTTTAGATCTCTCAACTCATTATCTTCCAACTCAATATATTATCAATTCCAAAACATATTTTCTTCCAACTCATTTTTATTTTTTTAATCAATTTTATAACTCATTTTCTTCCGTTTTAATTTTTCTTCAATTCCATAGTCTATCGTCTTATTTCTCAATTTTTATTCAATTCTCACGACCCATTATTATCATCGTTGTATCTTTCAATTTTCCACCACACGTCTTTTTTTCAATTTTCTTCTTAATTTTCACAACCCATCGTCATGTTTATTTTCTTAATTTCAACCCATTGAATTCTAAAAAAACTTCAACCTACTATATTCTTTTTCAAAATCGTTTTTTCTAATTCCACAATTCATCTTTCTCTCTTTTTTTAGTTCAAACCAACTTGAGAATCTCCTTTAATGATTATTTTTATAAGCAATTTATTAATTATTTTACAATACAACCCATCTCAAAATCCCATTTCAAATTTAAGAAAATAAAAAGGAGAAGCGAGATAAAGGGTGTAAGAGATAATATATTGAAGAAAAGGGTGATTGAGAATTTTTTTATCAAAGGTAAAATAAGACAAAAAAAAAGATTGAAGAAAAAACTACTCAAAAAGGAAGACGAACAAGGGGAAGAGAGAGGATTAAAAAAATTAGCTCTAAGCTAATTTTTTTAATCCATAGGAATAGCCCTATTTAGGGGTTTTGAAGCCTCCGGATTAATATTGAAAATCAGCATCCAAACAGCCACTTATGAGGAATTGACCTAATTCATCGGAAAAAAGGAATCTTGATATAAAATCCATAGGATTAGCCATATCCAAACATGCCCTTAGGGGGTGTTAGTCCCAAATCATTTAAAAATACAATTCTAAAATTTGAAAATTCATGTTATTTAAAGCATTTATTCCGCCAGACTTTTTCAAAGTGGACAAGTCAAGACTACCAGACTCTTTCAAGTCAGCAAGTCAAGACTACCGGACTCTTTCAAGTGGTTCAATTCTTAGAAACCCACATTTGAAACCGGTCCCAAGTTATTTAAAATTGGAATTTGCTTAATAGTGTTAGTCAAAACTAGTATTTTAGAATGCGAGAATTTAGATTTTATAATTCATCATTCAACTTATAGTACAAAAATAAGAAAACCAATCAATTTTCAAATCACCATATACCCCTAGGTTTTCTAAAATGGTATATTAAACATAATTGACCAAAATTTAAATAACCCATCCCACTCGACATAGTCACCACCAGCTGCCGCCACTATTAACCGAATATCGACCGCCGTCGGTCTACCGTCCCCATCACCGTCGCCGACCGACAGCCACCCGTCGCCATCCCTGTTCGCCGCCGGCCCCGTTTGCCGCCACACATCACCGCCTTCTATCATTGACCCCGTTCGCAGTCGTCCCCGTTCTCTGCCGCCATCACTAATCGCCTTTCGTCGTCATCCCCGTTCGCCGACGCCATCGTCGACACCACCCGTCACCGACTCCGATCACCGTCCCGTTCGTCGCCGCCCGTCGCCACCGATCGACCATGCCCGGCGCCAGCCGACGATCGCATTCGCCGCACCGGTCATCCTATCAGCGTCCGTCGAACCTCCGTCGGTTGAGAACCGGTTAACGTCCACTATTAAAAGTATTGCCCTAAATTACATATGGATTTTGAAACCAAATGACTTGCATTTTGAATAGAAAAGAATTTTATCAAAATGACAGTCGTTTCATTTACAAATTCTGGATTGTAAAAATATCGGGGGATAACACCCCCTTAAAGATCCTGAAAGCCCTAGCAACAACTAGCCAATTGGTGTTCAATAAAAAGGAAACCAAAGCATGGAAATAAAAAAAACCACCGATTCATTGTCCCCATTGTCCCCATCGTGTAAGCTTTCCCTCAATTAAATGGGTCAGCTATGTAGCAAAAGCTGCAAAACTCAGTCAAGAAATCTCCCAAGTGAACTTACTATAATTTATCGTGAGCCTTGGGTTAGTGCCAATTCCTGGCTTGGCATGTAGATAGAACTATATATTTTGGTCAGTTTAGGTTTCTTCAACCAAAGAGATAAAACGTTATCATCCGCAACAAGTCATTAAAAGTGAAATTAAATCGAATACTGAAAGGTAGTACTTATTTGACCAAAATATTCTTGGAAATGAATAATTTCTACAGATATCCATCACAGATAACCTGATGATTTTAATCTAACAAGGATCCTCTTGTTTAATTTGAATTTCGCTGGATGAGATTATACACATTCTTTTTTTGGCTAAAAGGGAGTTGCATATAGCAACAATTACGATAATAATCACAATAATAATAAAAACAATAGCATAGCAAAGAACAACAACAACAATGGTGCATCGTCTTCATCTAAAGCCTTTTCCCATCCAAATTGGGCCGGCTATGAAGCAAAGATGCAGTAAATATCTAAAAAGGTTTTGCGACCTGTTGTCGACCTAATCTGAACCCTCAACAAATAATTGTCAAATTACAAGTTCAAAAAACTATGACAAAAGAAAGGCTTGTCATATGACCAGTTGGTATCCTTCAAATTCTCATAGACTACATAGAAGTCTAAACTAAAGGAAAAAGATAATATATTTGCTATATTGAATTAATTTCAACTCTAAGGAACAAATATAGCCAAGTGCAAAATGGAACATGTTCCATGAAATGGTGCATATTAAACGCTTGCTAACATTCAGCCAGATTAGGCCTGATAAGATGGATGCGTATAGGGACCTTCGCGCAGATGGTTTACATTGGAGAAAAACAACTTAGTATGAAATCATTTGATATATAAAACAGTGCAGAGATCAGAAGAGAACTTCCCTTAAATGGCAATGGCATGCCTCATGCTGCACTACAAGCAGGGCGAAGCATGCAGGATAAACAAAACTGTGTAGGTAGCAAAAATAATTTGCTAAAATCACCCTATGTTTCATTTAACATAAATAATCCTGACCTCGCAATACAGCCACATACCAAATCGCCTTAAAATTAAAACCCATCACCAAAATCTTCAGCGCGGTCATAAAAACCTATAATTGCAATTAACTAATTAGGATTTTGAAGGAATTACCATTACAAAACCTGATGTTGGATTCTTCAGTGTTGATGTTGTATATGATCCCCTCGTACCTGATATCACACTTAATGGTCAGGCTAATAAGGCTCCCAATACAGGAATCGACCAAGAGATTCTCTGATCTAGAGGTCCCCGCCGCCATGGCCGAGATTTCTTGAAAGCTTCTTAGAAAGATACATATATTGGGTATTTAAAGGTTATGGGCTATATATTTGAGAGGGGGATGAACTTAGGGGTGGTGGGTGGTATTTGGTTATTTCACGTCGGGTGCCGAATTGTGTGGTAGTGGGGATAATTCTTGTGATTTGGTGAAGAAAAATATATTGGTATCAATGTGAAAATGGACAAAAATGATCATATCTAAATGATTGCTAAAATACGTGCTCGTTATTTTATTTCTTTATGGCGCTCGTGCAATTCATAAATGCAGGCAGGTCATTTACAGGCGAGGATGACGTAGGATGGGGACGCTAGAGTGATACAAATGAACAGTCCATACCCCTAGTCTCCTAAAAGGGGTAAAAATGACAAAAGGCACTTTGGAGTGAATGCAACATGTAATTCACCATGCGTTATCAGTTCGTTCTTATATTGTAGTGCACAGCCAGAAATAAAATTCAATATGAATTGAGTGTGAATTAATCACTGTACTCACTGTACACAACAACAAAGCCTGATTGTGCATTATTATGAAACCTTCGTCACAACTTCCGCTCCATCAATGTGAAGCGCAAAAAGAAGGCTTAATATATAAGATAATTCCTAGGTTGCACGGACACTTCCAAGGGGTTACCGTATCCGTGTCCAACACGTATCGGACAATGACACTTGCAAGAGACTTGCACGACACGTGTTGTATATGTATCATATATATATAGTATGTGTTCTATGAGTGTCATATGCGTTTAAACATATTTTTAGATTGTTATTATCGGATAGCACGTTAGCATTTAATTTTTCCTTATTTAATGTTGTCACAAAAATTTGATATCTTATTTATCTTTATAAGAGTCTATATATAGCCGTGTCCCCGTATTCTAGATTTTGGGATTTTGTTGTGTCTCTGTATCGCATCATGTCGTATTTGTGTCCATGTATCCGTGTCCATGCAACATTGGATAATTCCAAAAAGGAAAGTAACCAAAAATAATTGCTCGAAAACCAACATAAAAATATTCCAGCAAATTTGTTTTCTAAATAGCTAATCCAAAAAGAAAGTATGAAAATAATTCTAGACCCAAATGAGATACGAGGATGTATCTATAGTGAAACCTGCAATTCAATTTCTCGAAAAAGGACCAAGACATCAAATATGCTCCAAAGTGCAAAAAGGCTACAAAAAGTTAACAAATCATATCTCATTGGAAGAAGAATGTTGCAAGAGCCTTTATTCTAAATTTTTGGGTTAGCTCCACTCAGAACCTTCTCTGCCCATATCCGACAAGGTTTTTACGATGCACGTCAACTACCAAACAAAACCCTTGTTTCTCCGTGTTTGGGACAAGCAATGAAAGAAATAAGACAGCTGCCACAAGCATGCATGGCTATATCACATTTGAAACATTCATAAATTCAAATATCTAGTTTGGTCACTGCAATCGAATTAGATCTTGCTACACATAACATATAGAAACACGGTAACATACCATAACAAGCTGAAGCAAATATGCATTAACACCTCAATTTGATCAGAGTTCGAACAAAAATTTCTCAACTAATCATCTAAACAGCTAACCAGCAACTTTGGTAGCTAAATTGCACTTCCACGCTATCTAAACCCAAAAAAAAAAACAGTTCCCAGATCACATACATGGACTTTCTAGGACAAACAAACTACAACCGAATTCAATGCATTGTATGAAAAAGCTCTCGGTGTAAAATTCTTCGTATATACGACAGCACAGAGATCAAAGTTTTAACTTTCTTTCCATAACACACATCATCCTTCACAACAAGCACATTGATGCATGCATTGGTTACTAAAATTACATAGCCAACTAAAAACAGTGACACTGATAGCAACAAAATTTACCAAAATATCATATTTAAGAAAATAATAATAATCACGTTACTAAAACCTTGTGCAGGATTGTAATAATACCAAGATCGCAATCGAGTAATTAGGGTTTCAAGGGAGACTCACCATTGCGAAGTCCGATGCTGGACTCCTGAGTGTTGATGTTGTACAAGATCCCCTCGTATCTGATCTCGCACTTGGAGGTCAAGCTGATGAGGCTCCCGATGTAGGAGTCGGCCGAAGGTGTCGCCGATCTCGAGGTCTCCGCCGCCATGGCCGATGTTTTCCCTCTCTTCGATCTTTTTCAAAGCCTTTTTTAGTGTGAGAAAGAGAGAGAGAGGAGATTGAGAGAGATTTGGGTATCGAAAGGTTATTTCGGGTGAGGATTAGGGCATTATAAAGCGGGGCTACTGCGCTTTGAGGAGGGTGGGGACATTTTGGTAATGTCATGCGGGGTACCTAATGGTGCTGTTAGTGGGGATAATTATTGTGATTTTTGTATAAGAAATAGATACGGTTTTTTTTAACAAACACATGTGTATGGTCATTAAAAAAAACTAAGGCAATCGTATGATGAATCTTGAGCCAAATGGTTATTTTAAAATATATATTTAGATTTAAATGAGTGTTGAAATTTCCTAACTACGTTTTGAGTTTTTGGTGATGAACGGATGAACCGATCATCTATAGGCCAACAAGCCCAGCTCTCATGTGCTGTAGACACACGTATTACATTTTCTTAATAAGATAATAAGTAGCATGTAACTTGTAAGCAGTTGCATGTGGCATCTATGCACTTGTCTATAACTTCTGATAAACTGCATATAACTTCCGATAAGTTGTCTGTAGCTTGTAAGCAATTGCTGATAACTTCTGATTGGTAGCATGCGACTTCTATGCACTTACCTTTAACTTCAAACCACTTGCATGCAACTTCTAATTGGTTGCATGTGGCTTCCATGCACTTTCCTTTAATTTCTAACCATTTGTTTGTAATTTCTAATAAATTGCATGTAACTTGTAAACAGTTGCCTGTAACTTCTAATTAGCTGCATGTGATTTCTACGAATTTGTCTTTAGTTTCTAACCACTTGCATGTAACTTCTAACTAGTTAATTGTAACTTCTAATAATTTGCATGTAACATGTAAGCACTTTCTTATAACTTCTGATAAGTTGCATGTAACTTCTGATAAGTTGCATATGACTTCCATACACTTGCCTGTAACTTCTAACCACCTTACCGCAACTTCTAATCAGTTGCCTGTAACTTTTAATAAGTCGCGTGTGGCTTCTAATAAGTTACTTGTAATCTGTAGCCAGTTGCATATAACTTCTAATTAGTTGCATGTGACTTCCATGCACTTGCCTTTAATTTCTAACCACTCGCTTGTAAGTTATAATTAGTTGCGTGTGGTTTCTAATAAGTAGGCACTTTCCTGTGATTTCTAACAACTTGCCTGTAACTTTTAATTAGCTGCACGTAACTTCTAAACACTTACCTGTAAGTTCTAATTAGTTGCATGTAATTTATAAGAAAAAAAATTTGGGGCTTAGTTCCTCGGGGTACCCAGGCGTCCCATAACTCCAACATCAGTTATATAAAACTGATAATCAACAAAAATATCATTTATACCACAGTATCGACCAATATCGGCTATATAAAACAGATAATATCAACAAAAATATCATTTATATCACAATGTCGGCGATATTAAAATAAATACGTCAACAGTTTTTTACATTTATTAGACAAATCAGTAATATATAAGCAATTTGTCATTCTCACTCAAAACAAGTAATAATGTCGGCGTACACCGACCAAAAACAAATAGATGAATATGTAAGTCCCTAGCGCCCTCATCACGGAGGCCACAGTCGATGCGGAAGCGGAAAACAAAACTATCGAGAGGGCAAACAGAGACTAAAATCTAGAATCGATCCAAACACTTTAAACTAGAAACTAACATGCAAGGGTTTAGAAAATATAAATTTCGACGTGTGCCCACCTAATTGTGGAAGGCCCCTCCAAACTAGCAGACGCCGAGAACGTGCTTGAGAGGCGGCCGCCTTTGCCGAAGACGATCCACCCGAGGGAAACTGATCCAAGCTTCGATCGACGTTCCAAACTTGCCGGGATGGACTGTGGGTGATGTAGGAACTTTTTCACTGGCTTTCTCTCTAAGTTTACCATGCTCAAGAGAGAAAGAAGGAGGAGGAGGAGGTGAGGAAACTTAGCCATCCATGGCTAGGTGTTGAGAATGAAAATCAATCTCTCAAAGTAGAAAAGAATGGCTTGCTTTCTTTTCAACCATGCATGAATAAAAAATCCAAATGATTTTATGACTATAAAATCAAAACCACGCCTCTCTACAATTCTCCCTTTACCCTTCACCAACCCATCTCATTATTTGAATTTCCAAAAAGGAAAATCAATTATGAGATGTTCTTCTTCTAGAAGCATTCCCGTATAAATACGGAATACTTCGCTCGTTATACGTATCGCTATATATACGCATATCCGTATAAAAATACGGATAGCACCCAAGAGAGAAAATGAATAGTGAACAACAATACTAATATATATATATATATATATATTATTAAATCAAAACCTGATTTAATAATCCGGCTTAATCCTAAGTCGGCTAGTATTATCAACCGTCCGATTAAAATCCGTATATCCTATACACGTATTTAATCGGACCCCTGCGCGTACCAACGTATGGCCTCTACATCTATCACCTGAACCGGAAAAACCCTCTGTATGTGACTCTAAAGACCCGACAATACGCTGGCAATGGGCTTAACCACAATCACGTCAGCGACACTAGTTGTACGTAACGGCTATCCAAGTACTTGCTGAAAGGGGTCCGACAACCAAGTACGTTCTTACCCTACTGAGCATAAATGCGACAATCTCCGTACGGTTCGATCTCTTCGTCTAAGAGTATCACATACCGGGTCTAGAGGGTGGATAACGTCAGACCCCTAATAACCCGATAAGTCGTGCCAGAGTCGAGCTCATCACTGTTTCCCCCAATAAGAGAGCAGGGCTTTGTTCAAAATTTGAAATTTGAACTGAGGCAGCGCCCCATGTGCAAAACACGAGAGCGCTCGCGCCAAGAGCGCCAGCGCCATGAGTCAAAGACTCTGAGACAGCGCCTCACGTGCAAAGCACGAGGGCGCCAGCGCCAGCGCCATGAGTCAAAGACTCTGAGGCAGCGCCTCACGTGCAAAGCACGAGAGCGCCAGCGCCAGAACTAAAAGTTCTCCACCCTTGGATCAAAGATCCAACGAAGATGATAAATCATCAGAATGCAAAATTAAATTCTGATTGAGGAAATACTCCTCAAATCTTTCTAAACAAGAAAGATTGTGCTCTGTAAATCAGAACACCGTTGGATCAAAAATCCAATGGTGATTAAAAACCACCAAGATACAGAATAAGTTCTGTATGGGAAAATATTTTACCAATCTTGTTAATAAAACAAACAAGAAAAATGTCTTCTGTAAAACAGAAGTTCTTGGATCAAAGATCCAACGGTGGATAAATTCCCCAAATCAATTAGAGATCTCTCAATGAGAGATTTTCTTAACGGATTCAACAAATCAGTCTCCCCTATATAAAGGACCCAAGACTTCAAGTCTTGGACAGAGAGACCTCCCCATAAGTTTCAAATTGAAAGAAGAAAAAGAGAAGAACCACCCCATAAACTTCAGAGTTCAAGGCAAGAACTACCTCTCCTCATAAAAGAAGAACTTAGTTCTTAGATCCATGAGACAAAGTCTCTCATAAAGAAAAACAAAAGAGATTATAGCATCTCCTCATAAAAGAAGAACTTAGTTCTTAGATCCATGAGACAAAGTCTCTCACAAACGAGAATTTAATTCTCAGAGCACTGAACTGATCAGAACCGCCAAAAACAGTGCCTGGAGCCGAGCGCTCCACGTGCTCCTCACGTGGGCGCTATTTTAAAGGAAGCACTTTAGCACTCCAGATCTGGCGCTCAGCGCCGAGCGCTCCACGTGCTCCTCACATGGGCGCTATTTTATAAAAAGTGCCTTAGCACTCCAAGTCTGACGCTCGGCGCCGAGCGCTCCACGTGCTCCTCACGTGGGCGCTATTTTAAAGAAAGCGCTTTAGCACTCCAAGTTTGGCGCTCAGCGCCAAGCGCTCCACGTGCTCCTCACGTGGGCGCTATTTTAAAGAAAGCGCTTTAGCACTCCAGGTCTGGCGCTCAGCGCCAAGCGCTCCACGTGCTCTTCACGTGGGCGCTATTTTATAAAAAGTACCTTAGCACTCCAAGTCTGGCGCTAAGCGCTCCACGTGATCCTCACGTGGGCGCTGATGAATAAAGAGTGCTCTGTAAATAGAGCTCGGCGCCATAAAGAGTGTTCAACATTCAATAAAAAACAAAAGAAAGAGGGGTGTCAGAACTCAAATCAATGCTCAGCATTTTTGGACAAAAAGGGACCGAGTGGACTGAGCTCAAACAAATGTTCAACATTTTATTCAAAACTGAGTGGACTGAGCCTAAGTTGTCCACAAGTCCCTAATTCAGATCAACCAAGCCCATGTGCTTCTTAGTCCCAAACCTGACTACAGATCTCCCAACCAACATTGGTTCAAGGGTACATCTCTTCACACCTCTGATATGTGTCGTAATTCTTCAACGTATTCAGAGAGGTGGTGGGTCCCGACAATCAGAAACTCCATGGACTATGATGTCCTTAAACCCAATGGACCGCAACGTTGCTAAACTAAACTCTATGGACTATGATGTTTTTAAACTCCACGGACTATGATGTTCTTAAACCACGGACTATGATGTCCTTAAACCATGGACCGCAACGTCCCTAAGCTAAAGCAATTGAGCACAAATGCTCTTTTGTTGGATCTAAATGATCCTAAATCTTGTTATGTAGATCTTAGTCTAAAATTAGACTAACGTATCCTTAACAAATATTTAAGTTGATCTTAATCTCAAATGAGGTTAACTATCCTTAAATCAAACCAAACCCAAATCTAAGACAATACGGATTTGGACTAATCCCCGTCCTACGGGCGACAACATAAATTAGTCTTCGTATACAATCCACGGGCAACCAAAAAAATTAAAATAAACACACACGACACGAAGTGAACATCTGGAGAAGGAGAAAGTGGTTATCGCTACGCGGTAACGTAATTAACTGCAGGGGCTTACGCCTGCAGGGAAGAGCGTCCCCACAATCAAAAACCCCTCGCAAACTAGGAGGAATCTGACGAAGTCTGCTACAATGGTCACATCCGTCTAAACCTCCGATACACGGTGCCATAAATCAACTTGGCATCTTCGGAGAGATGGATGGATAAAACCAAACAGTATCTGCCCCTAAAATTCAGGCCAGACGTCCCAACGTCCCGGCCGCGTCTTTCGGCGGCGCACAGATTATGGCACGCCCGGTGGGACCTTTTCTTCTTTCCACTCCACACTTCGTGTGTCGTGTTCACGAACGAGTCGCGGTTTAATATGGTTGCCCCTGGATTCGAGGTACTAAGATTTGGTGTCTTGCTCCGTGCAGAAGAGAAGATGACGTCAATGGCTTCCAACTGCACCAATTACAACAACAACTACCACTCCGTCTCTGCTGGAGGAGTAACTTACGGGCCCCAAGCGGCCTCTATCTACGCAATGCCGGTGGAACAGGTGACACAGGACACCATGGGATTGTTCTTCGGGACCATGCTCCCACCAATGAGCTTCAACGCCCCAGTGCCATCACAGGAAGCTCCAAAGAAGTCGGTCTTTGATCGGTTTACCACTACCACGGCCCCTCTCAACGGGTCGTCCAAGTCCAACGCCTCGGTCTTTAACAGACTAGGCCAAAGCTCAAGTGGGCCCGTGAAGAAGCCTGCAATACCCGAAGGAGTTATCCCGAAGCGGATAGCCATCCCAGCTCCGGTAAACAAAGTCGTCAGAGGGGCTTCTCCTGCTAAGGGATTGGTCTTTGCAAGACTGGCCATCTCAATTCTTGCTTCGGGTGAGGTCGTTAAAAATGCTTCCCCTGCCACAGAGTCGATCTTTGCAAGGTTGACCGTTCCCTCTCAGCGGACATCGGTCTTCGACAGGTTGACCCCAGCAGCCCTTCACCAGAACATGGAGCATGATGAAGCCACCCCTGTAACTGAGCCAGACCCATCTGTAAGACATGCTCGACGTCCCCACTGGCGCAGAGTGAGGAAGACTGGGGTCAGCTCTCCTTCTGGACTTACCCACCAGCTCTAAGGGTGGAAATTGACGATGCTGTTCCAACCGGGAACAACTTTGAGCCACTCAGGAGGGTGTGCAAGAACTCTCCAACTGCCTTATTGAAAAGGTCTCCTCCACCTGTGGAGAATGTTACTAAAGCAAAGCCGGAACAATCTCCTCAGCGGCTGTCCTCCAAAATCCATTGGGTCTGGCGGAGAGTTCAAGACTCCGTGATCGACAAAGACTACTCCCGCCAACAGAAGAAAATGAAAGTTCGGCAAGAGGAGGATCATCCCGCCGCCATGCTACGGAAGGTGTCGTCTATAGAAGTGCCTATTACATCCCCCTCAACTTCGACCACCCATAAAAGGAGAAGGTCGGAGAAGATCCCTGTGTATATAACAAATCTCAAGGGCACTGAACCTAAACGCCCGAAGTCTGGGGGCATGGTAGTGCACACCGTCTACATGGCTTCCGGAAAAGAGGAAAGCCATACTTCTACGGGCCATCGACCACTCATACGGTCTGTGACGAAGACCCAGGAACAGCAATAAAAGCACCAGGAGATGATGACAAAGATGGCCGCACTCACCAGAAGGAAAGCCCGAAAGTATCGTCGGATCAACGCCAGGAGCAGGAAACCGATGCCAAGTTCCTCCAAAGAATGATCGAGAAAAAAGATAAAGAGGCCACGGAACAAGCGGCTAACATAAAACAAATGGTGCTCCTGTTCCAAGATATGGTGGGCATGATGATCCAGCCAGATCCTCCAGCTAAAGACCCTCCAGTAATCATTGAAGACGACAGAGGGGAGACATCAAACCCTCTTCCGGCTTTATCAGCGGCCAGGGAGGAGACGATCTCGAAAGCTGCGCTTGATGACTACATAGCTCAACAAATACGAGCTCATCAGGCAAACGAAGCTACTGGCCAAGTCGTCAGATCTGGACGACCATATCCAGGCTGGTACGATCAAATTAAGTACCCGCCGGGATATACGATCCCTAAATTTCACGTGTACAAGGGGACAGGCAACCCCCATCAGCACGTCGCTCAGTTCAGGGCTCTCTGCGGCAATACTGAAGGTGACGACAAATTGCTATTTCGCCAGTTCGTCGGCAGTTTAGCAGAGACAGCTTTTGAATGGTACTCAGAACTTCCGAATTGCTCCATTAAAACATTCACAGAAATGGAGTTGTTATTCACCCAGTGTTTCGCAAGTGCCAGCGAACGCACCCCAATTACGGTATTGATCAATGCCAAGGTGAAGCCAGGAGAGACATGGGTTCTGTATGCAATTCGGTGGCGGAACCTATGGTTGAGATGCGAACAACGCATAGAAGAAGCTCCTGCCGTGGGCATGTTCGTGGGGACCTTGGATCCACAAGCAACTATATCCCAATTCATGATATTCTTCAAGCCAACCACTTTCCAGGCCCTAATCGACAGGATGGCCCAAATGGACCAGATGGGCCATAGACCACCCTTCTCGAAAACTGAGCTTCGAAATGAGAAGGTGAAAGGTAAATTGACCTTCGTCGCCAACGCTCATCAACAGCTGAGTGATCCGAAACCGATTGCTCGTCAAGGCAATAAATCGCGATTCTTTGACGAGAAGTTGAGACGTCCTTACTCGTTTCCCCGGGATAAGACAAGGAGACTGTTTGAACTAGCGGTGCGCAACAGGGTCATCACCTTGCCAGATCCAAAAAACCCACTGCAGCCCGGCGACGTTAACAATCCCAATTACTGCCCCTATCACCGAGTATTAGGTCATCCAATCGAAGATTGCTTCTTCTTCAAAAACTGGATTGAGGACCAATACCAACAAGGCAAATTCGCGCTGTTTGAAAACTGGAAGGTAAACCCGCCACAACCGCACGCTCCTAAAAAGGTGGACACGCCGGGGGCATCATGCTCATTTATAGAGGAAGCTCCGTGGGAAGTTGTTCTGTCGGCTAAAACTAAAAGGATGCTGAAGGATCTTCAAGCATGCCCGGCGATCGGATGGAGAAACCCGCTAGAGCCAGAAATCATTGAGGGGGTGTTGAAACCGCGCCCAACATCGGGAGTTGGTAGCAATGGGCAAAACACCCAGGCCCAGCCGTCAAAGTCTTCGAAGAATAAGAAGAAGACCAAAAAGCCCGCGCGGTCTGATGACAAACGCATAGATTTGCAGAGACATATTGACGCACTGGAGGAATATAACCAGAAGGCGCGAACCCCGATCACATTCCAAGAGTTTCTCAGCCATATCCTGGAGAGCGGAGATAATGACAATGATGACGGAAATGACTCGTCGGAAGAACCCGAGGATTATGTGGAAAGTTGTCACATGATCTCTCATTCACCCATAAATGACGAAGAAGCTCGCTCAGCATCAGAAGATAATATGGAGGAGCTGGGGGCAGGTTCGGTGCCAAAATCCTTGGAACCATCAGACGAGATGATTGACATGCTGCTGAACGAAGCCCGTCAGAAGAGCAAAGCTGATCAAGAGCGTGAAATGGCCATATTCAAAAGGGCCAGGCGTCAGCATCAAGTTGAAGAAGCCATGATAGGGATGAGTCGCAAAGCATTCCAACCAGATCGAAGCACGCCTGTGGCAGACAAAAATAGGCTTAAGACAAGGAAACGGCTCACTAAAGCCCTGTCAATAGGAATGAAGCTGCCTCCTTTCAAAAGAGATACTTCCGGCGGTATATACCATGACGAAGCGGACATTCATCCGAGCTACTTCTTATACCATCGGAAGGTTATACATCCCACTGAAGAATGCAATGCCTTCAAGAAATGGTGGCAGGGATACGTTACTCACCGACAACATTTCAAGCGGATGAAGCGCAAAACTCGTCGGGAGCAGAGAAATACGACAGATGAGCGTAAAAGAACTGCCGGCAACTATCATATGATTGATACTAGGGGATCGCAAGTTCTCACCTTCGGAAGCGATTCCGACGAAGAAGTAGCCCTCAGCCCTCTCTACAAAGAATCCACCTCAAGAGAAGAGGAAGAGGTAAAGAACTGTGAGAATATTCAGCTGCGTAACCGTACGTTGCCTAAAAAGAATCTTGGACCCACAAACAAGGGGTCGAACAAAAAAAATAAGGGGAAGGAAAAAGTCCCTAAGGATATCGCCTTCGATGATCGAGTCGTCGAAGAGCTGGCAGCCAAAGATCCGCCTAACAAGATCAAGGTGGATTACAATGTCCTAGCACACCTGAGGAAGATACCCTCACAGCTAAGCGTTTTGGATGTCATTCTGTTGTCTAAAGAGGCACGAGATTTTCTGATCAAGGCATTACAAGAGCCCGAGCAGTTTCAAGCTTTTCTTGCCGAAGAAAAGATGAAGGACGAGTTGGAAGAAGTGCACACAGCTGACATTACTTTCAGTGATGAAGATCTCTTCCTCGGAACGTGCGAGCACAATCGTTCCCTGTATGTCACCGGGTACTGCCATGATATCAAGATAGGAAAGATCTTAGTTGACAACGGGTCCTCTGTCAACCTCCTAAATGTGAGGGTATTAAAAGAAATCTGCATGAGCATTCAGAATCTCGTTCAGGATAAAATCACCATCTCCAGGTTCGACTCCCAGTCATCACAGATGCTCGGGTCCGCAATACTGACGTTACGCTTTGGGCTGCTCGTTACAGACATCAAATTTCATGTCATTGACGCCAAAACCTGCTACAACGCTTTACTCGGCAGGACTTGGTTACACGAGTACAACATCATCCATTCTACACAACATCTGTGTATGAAGTATTTCAAAGATGGTCTCGAGTACACTGTGACAGGGGAACTAAACCCATTCTCCGTAAATGAAGTCCGCAAGTATGAAGACGCTAAGTATTTCCTACCAGACTTTGAAGACACGGAAAGATGCCATAAACCGGAGAATAAGCAAAAAGCCATCACTACTATTCCGGTCTTCGGGAGCGATACCGAGGAAGAAGAAGAGATAGTCTATTCGGGGCCGCCCCAATGCAACAGGCCGAGACCATCTACCCCTATCCTGGTCTTTGGCAGTGACTCTGACGACGAAGTCAATGTAGTGTTCTCGGTCCGTCCATCAATGCAGGCCCTCGCTGGAGATGATCAGAGTTTGCAAACTGCCATGGTTCCGCGGCATCACTACAGAGAGCTCAATGTGCTTGAAACATAGTGTGCAAGAGAAGCAGACATTCTACGTCCCTCCCAGGCAAAGAGGTGAAAAGGCAATCCTATTCTATCGATCCACGGAGACTAAAGTTGAAAGAGAAGTCTGGCATGGTGCCGATTTTACGCTCGACAGGCTCCAACCCATCCGTTTGCCCAGATATTATGCAAAGGGATTAAAGAGGTTATTGAGATGCCAAGGCGTACCTTTCAAACAAACTACTCGACATGCTCAGTTCTACAACAAGATTTGGAGCGTCCCCGGAACTCAGCGAAAATTGCCCAGCGGAAGAATGGAAACGATCGGGCTTGGATATGTCCGGTCCAAGAAACGGGAGCAATTCCATGACTGCCATGTCATAAATGACCTCGATGAAGAAGGGGATGCTCTTTTAAAAGACGCTGACGCTAAACCGGAACGAGGTCCTGCCATGAAAACACCGAGTCCGTCGTTTGAAGAACAGATGGACGAGCTAGTAAGGGAAGCGAGTCAAAAGGTTCGGAACGACCACAGCCGCGATATGGCCATTTATGAGAAAGCCAAGACGCAACGCCTCCTTCAGCAGGCCACAGAGGATGACGATGCCCTTCACCGTCAGCCCGCCATGCATTTCCTAGGCAAGAAAAAGGCCCGACGCGGAGGCAAAAACAAGTTAAAGAACGGAAAAAACGTTCGATAGCGGCGAAACGGATCCAAAAGGCAACGCGATCGAGAAAGGGTCAGCCGGAGTCTGTCTCTTATGAAAAAGATGGGTCGAGCATATTCTTCCTTCGAGACAAGACAAGGAGAATCTTTGACCTTGTCATAAAATATCAGATGATGACACTCCCGGAGTCTCGGCACCCCAATCAAGCAAACGAGGTTAATCACCCGGATTATTGTTCCTATCACCAAACGATAGGACATCCTCTCGAAGACTGCTTCACCTTCAAAAACTGGGTCGAAGACCAATATCAACTCGGCGGATTCGCTCTATCCGATAGTTAGATGGTAGCCCCACCACAAAAGCATGTGCCCAAAGCAGCGTATATAGCGAGAGTAGAATCAGATCAACATCGGTCTTAGAAACAAGCTCATACCTGTCACGTGGTAACGTTATCAGAAGACGGAGTGCCCGAGAATATGGATGATCTCTCCTGGTGCTTCGAAAATAAGGATGAAGATGAGTTGATCTTAGAATTTCCACCGGCGCCAAAAGAGTTGGAAGATGGAATACATACTACTGCGGACAATCTAAGGAAAATCGACTTGGGGATGGCAAACGACCCGCGACCAACGTTCGTCAGTGAGCTGCTGTCCAAAGAGTAGGTGGCTATGCTAAAAGACGTGCTCATGCAGTATAAAGACTGTTTCGCATGGAACTATTCCGAGATGCCATGGCTAAATCCAGAAATAGCTGTGCATAAATTGGCGATATCTCTAGACGGCAAACCAGTCAAACAAGCACCGAGAAGAATGCGGCTCGAACTTGAAATGAGCATCAACGCCGAAGTCAAGAAGCTAATCGACTTCGGCTTCATCTAAGAAGTTCAATACCCAGACTGGATCGCCAACATTGTCCCAGTGATGAAGAAAAATGGGACGGTGCGCATCTGCGTGGACTTCCGGGACCTCAACAAAGCTTGCTCGAAGGATGATTTTCCTGTACCAGTTACCGAGTTGATGATAGATAGCACGTCCACTCATGATGTCTTCTCCTTCATGGACGGATCATCGGGGTACAATCAAATAAAGATGCATCCCGAAGACCATAAGCATACCGCTTTCCGGACTCCTCTGGGTATATTCTGCTACAAAGTGATGCCTTTCGGTCTGAAGAACGCCGCCGCTATCTATCAGAGGGCCATGACAAAGATCTTTGATGACCTCATACATGATATCGTCGAATGTTATATTGATGATCTCGTGGTGAAAAGCAAATCGTACGAGGAGCACTGGGAGCATCTGAAGATAGTGTTTCAGCGCCTTCGGAAATACAACCTGAAGATGAACCCTCTGAAATGCGCGTTCGGAGTTTCATCAGGCAAATTACTAGGATTCATCGTGCGACATCGAGGTATCGAAATAGATCCATCAAAGATCAAGGCGATTATGGAAATGCCTCCGCCAAGAACTCTCAAGCAACTGCGGTCTCTCCAAGGAAAGCTCGCATATATCCGACGGTTCATAGCTAATCTCTCCGGCAAATGCCGCCCCTACAGTCATCTAATGAAGAAGGGGACCCCGTTCGTTTGGGATCATAAATTCCAAAGCGCACTGGACGAAATCAAGCAATACCTGCAAAATCCGCCGGTACTGACCGCTCTGGTCAAGGGAAAGCCCCTCATCCTGTACACAACCGCCCTTGAAGGTTCTTTGGGCGCGCTATGGGCACATGAGAACGACCAAGGAAAAGAGAGAGCTCTCTACTATTTGAGTCGAGTTCTCCTGGGGGCAGAAAACAACTACCCCCTATCGAAAAACACTGCCTGGCATTAATCTTCGCTATAACGAAGCTTCGGCATTATGCGTTGGCGCATGAGCTCCATCTCATATCAAAGGTGGATCCTCTTAAATATTTGACGTCGAAATCCATTCTAACGGGACGGCTCGCTAAATGGGCCCTACTCTTAATGGAAATCTCGATAACATACCGACCTCTCAAGGCAGTGAAAGGCCAGGGCATCGCCGACTTCCTCACTGAGCATTTGATACCTGCTGATTCACCCCTATATTGCGAGTTGCCAGACGAACACGCGTTTGACGCAATTGACAAGGAGAAAGAAGGGAACGATACCTGATGGGAACTTTACTTCGATGGAGCGTCCTCCTTGAAGAAGCGAAGGCAAAACTCCCTCATAATCAAATCTGGGATAGGCCTCATCTTCGTGACTCCACAAGGAGGGATAATGCGTTTTGTCTTTTCCTTAACGGAGCCAAGAACAAACAACAAAGCGGAATATGGGGCCTTGATAGCAGGTCTTGAAATCGCTATCGACATGGGAATCGAAGACCTCCTCATATACGGAGACTCTCAGCTGGTCGTTAGTCAAGTAAACGGCGACTATCAAACATGCAAACCGGAGTTGGTAAAATACGGCGAAAGAGTGCAACAATTGCTGACTCAAATCCCTTCCTACATCCTGGAAAGTTTACCGCGTACAGAAAATAGCAAAGCGGACGCATTAGCCAAACTCGCTAAAGAACTGGCTGACGAAAACCTCGATGACGTGAGGATCGTTGTACAAAGCCGTCGGGTTTTTGCACCAGCAGAAATGTCCACGGAGTCGTCTGAAGAAATGGAAGCGACCAAGCAAACGGCCCTATAAATAGAGAACCAAGAAAAGGCTAAGGATTGGAGAGAAGTCTTTATAGACTACTTCAAATCCCGTCAAACGCCGGAAGATGCAACCTCAAGACATCAGCTCATGAAACGAGCTCTGTCTTTCACCTTCATCAATGATACTCTATATAAGAGGTCGTTTGACTCTCTGTGGCTGAAATGCCTGGAACCGGAAGAAGCAAGGAGAGTCGTCCAAGAAACTTACGACGGACTTTGCGGTTCTCATCAATCCGGGCCAAAGATGAAGCTGAAGATCAAAAGAATGGGCTACTACTGGCCCACGATGATTCAGGACTGCCTTGAATACGCGAAGCAGTGCCACTCGTACCAAATTCATGGAGACTTCATCCACCAGCATCCGAACCTGCTACATCCAACGGTGGCTAGCTGGCCGTTTGAAATGTGGGGAACCGACATAATTGGGCTATTGAACCAGCGTCATCCAGAGGACATCGGTTCATATTGGCGACAACTGATTACTTCTCTAAATGGGCAGAAGCAGTACCGCTAAGAGAAGTGAAGACGGAGAACATCCTCTATTTCTTTAAGACACACGTCATCTATCGGTTCGGCACTCCGCGGCGGATTATCTCCGATAACGGGCCAGCCTACAGAAGTCACAAAATCAGCCGCTTCGCATAGCAACATAATATAGACTGAAGATACTCTTCGGTCTATAATCCCCGAGCTAACGGTCTAGCTGAGGTTTTCAACAAAACCTTGACAAAGATCATAAAGAAGACGGTGTCCAAAAATAAAAAGGACTGGCACGAGAGACTGCATGAAGCTCTCTGGACGTATCGAACTACGTTCAAAACAGCCACAAATACAACGCCATTCGCGTTGGTATTCGGCACAGAAGCGGTACTCCCCCTCGAGATAGAGCTACCCTCTCTACGAGTGGCGGTTCATTACGAGCTAACAGATGAAGAGAATGCTCATCTTTGGCTTGAGGAGCTCGATGCCCTCGATGAAACTCGTCTCATGGCGCAACAAAACCTAGAAGCTTATAAAGCAAAGATGGCGCGTTCATACGAAAGACTAACTAGGCCGAGAACATTCCGCCAAGGCAAACTCGTGCTAGTTGTCAAAAGACCTATGATCCTCATTCGTGCCAAACGGAGGAAATTCGAGCCGAACTATAAAGGCCCGTACATCATAGACAAGATCTACCAAGGTGGGACCTACCTACTCATGGATATGCATGGCGAAAGACCCTTCCGGCCAATAAACGACAGATTCCTTAAGAAATACTATGCCTGACGAGTCAAAACTCAGGTTAATGATAGATGATGACGCCTATGTCCGCTCGCTATCTTTTTGAGTCAAGACTTTAAAAGTAGTATCCAACGATACCCCGTACTAAACACGGAAAACAACGGACCGAAATGTCCTGAAACTAGCTACGGACCGAAACGTATTTAAAACTACTACGAACCGCGGCATCTTTGGGCTAACGCGGTAAAAACAAACAAACAAAAAACTATACGTCCATAAGCGAAATAGGTACGGATGAAAACCCGAAAGGGCTCCATGAGTAAAAAACAGTAGGGCTACCGGCGAGTTTGTGAAAACCCGAAAGGGCGCAGACTCGTAAAAAATTCATGCACACTTACAAGATCTGCTCGACCTTGTAAGGAGAAAATACCTGCGTGAGATCCTTATGACTCACAAGGGAGCAACACACTTAGGAATCCTCATGATTCCCAAGGAAAAATTACACTTACGAGATCCTCACGACTTGTAAGGAGAATCCTCTTATGAGACCCCCACGGCTCATAGGATTCAAAAGTCTTAAACTACAGGGATCTGAACCTGTTCTTAAGCCATCACATTTCCTAGATTGCCCTACAAGCGGTTCAATATTGACCCTTGTATATAATCTACGGGCACAAATAAACGTTCCCTCACCAAGTCCCACCAACGACGAGGAATGTCCTCATGTGGTGAACAACACTTGTAAGTCCTCTCGACTTATAAGGAGAAAACACTCTTGTAAGATCCTTACGAGTTATAAGAGAACATACACTTAGGAATTCTTACGACTCCTAAAGAGAAAACAAACCTACGAGATCCTCACGGCTCGTAGGAAGAAACATCTTTATGAGACCCTTACGGCTCATGAAGTCAAAAGCCTTAGTCGACAGGATCCTAACCCTGTTTGCTAAGCCACCTTTGTTCGAATCGACAAAGGCAAATGATGATTTGCTCCTAGCAATACCCCAGTTGTAGCGATGCTGATGCCTAAATCGATAACAAATTCTAAGTCCTTTCACGGCAAATGATGATTCGCTCCTGGCAATATTCCAGTCGCAGCAATACTGATGCTAAGTTTGGTATCAGGTCTTGAGTGCCATACTCGCAATAAAATCGGCGAGCCAAAAATGCATATGAAATAGCCGAAATGATGGGGCAACTCGCAATAAAAATCAGCGAGTAAAATATATGCATACAAAAATAGCCGAAATGATTGGGCAACTCGCAATAAAAAGCAGCAAGTAAAAAAAAAGAAAAAATAGCCGAAATGATTGGGCACCACGAGAAATAGCCGAAATGATTGGGCAATCGCAACTTTCGCGATATAAAAAGCTGAAATGATAGAGTATCACGGAAGGAAATAAAAAAGAAAGAATGAAACTTTTGCCCTACAGATGAGTCCATACTGACCCATGTATACAATTCATGGGCATAAACGAAAGGGAACCACATTTCCTCATCAGACTCTGTCAAAGGGAGAGTCAGATCTCGACGGCAACATCTATGGCCAAAAAATCAACAACCACGTTTTTTCTCACTCCAACCGAATGCAGACGTGACGTCAACAACCGACCTCAGAGTTGCAACGAAGCCGAGCCATGGCAAAGTCCTTAGTTCCAAATCTCGACGGCTATATCTACAGCCTGGAGACCCACAACGGCGTTCCTCCTCATTCCAGCAGGATATGGACGCGACACCACCAATCGGAGCCACGGCAAAGTCCCTAGTTCTAAGACTCCACGGTTCACAAACAACCTAGAGTCAACCGTGACACCGCAGAAAACGCCGACACCGTAGAAAGCGGAGAAAGTCAAACCCTGACACCGCAGAAAGTGGAGAAAGTCAACCCTGATATCGCAGAAAGTGGAGAAAGTCAACCCTGACATCGCAGAAAGCGGAGCTAGTCAACCAATAATCCCTCGATTCGTCTCAACTCGTAGGGGGAGCCTTAGATAATGGGGATAAAGACCTGTTTCTAAGTATTGGGACCCTGCAAGTCGGCCCAAGATGGGCCACTGTATACTATTCACGGGTTACACTCTCCAAAGTCGAATCTGGACAAGGAGGGAAACAACCATTTACGAGTCCTCTCGACTTGTAAAAAGGAAAAATTCTCTTGTAAGGTCCTTACGACTCTCTCGAGAGAATACGCACTTAGGAATCCTCACGATTCCTAAGGAGAAATTACACTTACAAGATCCTTTCGACTCGTAGGGAGAAAAGTCCTTATGAGACCCTCACGGCTCATAAAGTGGAAAAGTCTTAGGAAACAGACCTAAACTTGTTTCCTAAGCCGTCTCTACCTTACAAAGAGGTTAAGATGGACTTCTATCTACTATTTACAGGCCACATTTGATAAAGTAACATGCCAATGACACATCGAAGAAAAGAAAGCGATAGTACGGGATAAAAACAAAAATGCGTCTTTTATTCATGAATTCAATTGAGTACAAAATACATCATATAAAAGAATAAAGAAATGAATGAATGCATGGTGTTCATATATTACAAATTTTCAGTCGATACAAGGGAGATTCCACTATACCCTTTTCACTCGGGAAAGCAACTCAGCCAGCTGCGCGCACGCTCCTCTCAGTCCTCTCTCGCAATCGGCCACCGTGGCCGATTCCGCCTCAACTTGAGTCCGCTGCCGTAGACAGAATGAAAGCTTTTCATCGGTTTCTAGCAGGGTAGCTTTGTAGTCCTGCACGACCCGCTCGGTAGAGTCAAGCGTCCGCCTCAGCGTCAACCCATCCGAAATGCATCGCTGGAGATTGTCAAAGACGGCTTTTAACTGCGCAGCATTTGCTAACCTAGGCGCGCAACTGGGCAGATTCGCTTAAAGCTACTTCATGTTCCTTTCGCCTCAGAGTCGCCTCTTTTTCAAAATGGCGGATGAAAGGAACACTACTCTCGATCCACGTAGCCCGCCGGGAGTTCAAAGCTGATACTTCAGGAGCGGGACGCTTGAGCTCAATCTCATGCAGGCATGCCTCGATCTTTCGGCGGTAATTAATCCAAGACTCGACGACACCTTCGTTATGGAAGTTCATGAGCGTCGCCAGCATAGGGTTAACCTCAGCAGCAAAATCTGCAGCGAATGCGAGGGCCTCGGCGTCAAGATCCTCAACGAATTCGCTCAACATTCGCAGGCTAGTCGCAGCGCCCCTGGAAGATGGGCATCTAGCAAAGGGACCTGCCGGCATTGGGATGCGAGACTCAAAAGGAGCTGGAGCTGGTGCGATTGCTGCAAAAAAAAATTATGATCAAACATCGACTTGGAAGGTAAAGAGAATACACGAGCGATGGAGTCTACTATACCGGCTGTGGCAGATAGCAAAATTGGGAGTGTCGGAGGAGCGACTATTCTCTCGTCCCCTCCTCCAATCTGTAACGCTGCGATCAATGCAAAGAAGAATTAGCAATGACATGGCTACCCGTAAACGAAAGGAAAGGATGTCGGTTAAAAACTATACGCACCGACACCAGCAGGTGGGACGATTTCTGACTGGAAGGAGAAATACGGGTTCAACACCTGATACAGATGATCAAAAAGGACTCCTGCAAAGTAGTGACAATATACTTTCAGTACGAAGAGGATGATACCCACAATGAAACTGATAAATTGTGAAACCTATACCTTCCAGCATTCCAGAGGATATAAGAGAAGGCGATGGAACAACGGCCGTCGTGGCGGCGACTAGAGGCACTTTAGATGGCACGATCTCAGCGTTCACTGCATCTACACTCAAAACAAACAAAATATCATCAGAGGAAGCTGAACGAGATTGAGAAATAAAAGAAACAGTGACTCAAGACCTACCTGATGGGTCATCAACCAAAACCACGATAAAAGCATCACCAGGCGCAGCGGCTTCTTCGCTCTCCTTCACTGGAATAGCTTCTGCACATGTGGCTTCATCCCCTGATTCGACAAGGGCCATCATGACACTCGCGATGCCCGCCGATACCAGGGAACCACAAGGGGAAAGAGCGGCGGTTTGGGCAGTCCCAGACTCTCTCCCGAGAGTAGCCACTTCGGGCTCTGTTGTCGCCATCGTCTCGCCCGCCATCTCATCGCCAGGACTTGGCCCTGCAGGATATGGTGTATAAGAATTTGCAGATTGAGTTCTAATAAAAAAGACCGGGCATTACTGTTGGGGTAAAAATTTACACCCCGGTTGACCAAGTCAAAATCAAAGTCAACACCAAGCCAAGTGGGCCCAAGCCCAGATCCAGTGGGCCCATGCCCGGGTCGAGCCAGAACATGAAGCGGCCGGCCTCCCCCCATGCCAAGATAAAAATTTTGTAATAAATAATTTTGTTGCATTTCCTTTATTTTATTTTATGGATAAATGTAAGAAAAATAGGCATAAAGCCAAATTTTTGTAAAGCCCATGGCTTATGTGCGAAAAGAAATGGCACATGAGCCATGGGATAAGCAAAATGCCATTTTGTGAAACCCAAGGGGCTATGTGTAAAGTGTATAGCCTATAAAGACAAGGATAATGAAATATCCCAACAACTTTTTCTCTCTCTAAAAAATTTTCCAGATCTGGGATCTCTCCTTCTTCAAGGTTCCAAAACCTTCTTCTTTCTCTTGAATTAAATCAAGATTTTACTCTTCTTTTTATAAAACAAAATAGTTTTTCACCACAAAACCCATAAAGGGGAACTCAGATCTTCCATCAGATCTCAAAAAGAAGAGATTTTTAAAAAAAAATCCCACATCTCTTGATCTTCAAGATCCAGCAAATAGAGGAGGAAGAAGAAGAACATCTTTCACTAAACCCCCCAAAAAGAAGAAAAACACACTCAGGAGTCCAACTCCTCTCTGATTTCTCTTCTGAGAAATTTTTTCAGGCTAAAAGCCTCTTTTTCTCGCCGGCGCTCAAGCGCAGAGCACCCGTGTGCCGACACGTGGTGCGTTTGCGCTCAAGCGCACAGCGCTCAAGCGCAGAGCGCTCAAGCGCAGAGCGCCCGCGTGCCGACACGTGGCGCGCTTGCGCTCAAGCGAAAGCGCTCGAGCGCAAGTCGCCCCCGTGCCGACATGTGGCGCTCTTGCGCTCCAGCGCAAGCCGCCCCCCGTGCCGACACGTGGCGCTCTTGCGCTCCAGCGCAAGCTCTCGAGCGCAAGTCGCCCCCGTGCCGACGCGTGGCGCTCTTGCGCTCCAGCGCAAGCGCTCGAGCGCAAGTCGCCCATGTGCCGACACGTGGCGCGCTTGCGCCCAAGCGCTCAGCGTCTGAGCGCAAAGCGCCCACGTGCCGACACGTGGCGCGTTGCGCTCCAGCACTCTGCGCTCGAGCGCAAAGCGCCCACGTGCCGACACGTGGCGCGCTTGCGCTCAAGCGCCTAGGCGCTGGCCCCACGCATCCTTTGGATGTCCTTTTCCCCTTTATTTATATATGCATGTATATATATACATATGTATACAAATGTACACATACACATACTCCACGACACTGTCCCTGTTAGAAAAAATTTCTAACGGGACGCTGCCCCGCACCCCGCAAGGGGGCTGCTATCCCCCTTGACCCCCAGCCCGCTATCCGGGTAGCGGGACCCCCGTAAAAACTCTGCGCGGCTCCCGATATATCCAAACCCCCCTTTCAAAACACAACACACATACACTGCACATTGAGTTCGCATGACCATTTTAACCCGTTAATCGCAGGTTCCCTCGCCCCAAAGGCAAGGGGTAATTAACGGCAGCTTAGTCCGCGGCTGCCGGAGATTCGGATCCCCACAATCATTAAACCCCGGCCTACCCTAGGCAGGGGGAATCTGTAGTACGCTTGACAAGCGCGCGCGTATTCCCATCTCAATGGGGTGATGAAAAACACCCTACAGATTCTGGCACGCCCGGTGGGACCAATCTCTTCTCCCATATTTCGGGTTAAACATTCATGCGAACTCAATCAATATACATATCGATTGCCTATACTGAAATGATGTTTTCTTTTCGTGCAGCAATCAACTTTCAACGACAATGTCTCCCAAGACGAATTCAACTTCCAAAGCGACCCCGATTCCGTACGTGGTCAAGATCAACGCTCGTGTGGTTCTCCCCGCAAGCCTCAGTCGACAATGGGAGGAACCGCCCCGCCAGTTTGGCTCTGTCATCATCTACCCTGCCGGAAGCGCTCATCTGGCAGAGATCCCGGCGGAACAGGTGGCCAAGCCGGTCTCAAGGGGTAAGAGGCCGAATGTCGTGATCGCCAAGGCACCACAACCGAAACTGAAGATGGTGTCTGAACGAGTCCCTGGCGCTCTAGCTGGGGGCAAGACTTCCGATGCGAAGGGCAACATTAAATGTTTCGTACGAGCTCAGGCGATGACTCCAACAAATGCACAATCGGGCGTATCTCCAAGGCCCTCCATCAACCGGTCTGTGGCGTCTTCCCAAAGAGCCGAAGTCCGCCAGGTGCTTAGAACAGAAAAGTTAAGGCAGAAGCGGCTCAGGTATCGAGCTAATAAGAGGGCCAAGGCTTCGGCCAAATGGAATCGTGTGAAGTTCCAAGAGCGGGGTCGCCCCGCGACGACGGCTGAGTCGGACGTAAGAATCAACAATTCCTTCGAGCCTCTGAAGTGGGTTCAGAAAAACGCCATGACCGCCAGAATCAAGAAGACAGCGGTCCGAACAGTGCCACAAAGAGACGTGTCCCGGCCCCAACAGAAAAAGTATGACACTGTCTCTTCAAGAGTCTATCAAGCACTCTGTGCCGCACGAAAGCAGCGGGGCAAACCCAGAAAAGAAGCGCCAGCACCATTCAAGAACCTGGTTGGGCCAGCCGCCTTCAATCGACTACCAGCTATCGAAGCAAGGGGGTCAAGACAGCGATCCGTGAAATCAGCCGCCGATGATAGAAAGACGGCCGGATATATCATCCATACGGTCTATATTGCAGGCGGGCGCCCCAGCGACAACCTTCGCAGCAAAAGCAAGGACGGGGCCACCACATCCCAAGCCCAATCTAGCCTGAATGTGGTTGCCGCCGCCCAAGAACAGCCGCCCCCGCTGGATGAAGAAAACCCTCTCGATGAGGATGATAGGCAGATAGACCCCTCGGTCCATGTAGAGTCAAGCTCGGACAGCGAGGAAGAGCCAACTTTCTGCCCCAGGACTGTGGAGCAGGAGCTGCTTCAAGAGCTTCGAAAACAGCTCAGGAGCAAAGATAAAGAGATGGCCAAGCTCTATTCAAAGATTGACGACTTAACGAACGTGGTGATGTAGCTTACGGCTCAAATTGCTCAAGCGCCTCCCAATCAGGCACAAGACGCTACTAATCAGCCGGGTGATGACAATCCGAGGCAGCCAATGCCTATTCCTTTGGGACCAAGACTGGTCGAGCCAAATGAAAGCCGGCCACATTCCGCTTCTGGGGATGCCTTGGCCCCAGATAGCACTATCCCGCTAACACAGGATCGGATAATGGATTTGGTCACCAGCAAGGTTAAAACATTGGTGGCCGAAGCCGAAGCTCAGAAAGAAATCGGCAGTAGTGGACGGCCATATCCCGCGCAGTACGATCTGATTGAGTTCCCAAGCGGCTACGTCATTCCTAAGTTCGGAAGATTTGATGGAACGGGGAATGCAAACCAGCACGTCGCCCACTTCAAAGCATCGTGCGGAAATACATGGGGCAATGACGCGCTCCTTCTTTGTCAGTTTGTCAACAGCCTGACCGGCGTCGCCTTCGACTGGTATGCCAGTATACCGGACGGGTCCGTCATTACCTTTGCCCAAATGGAGTCCCTGTTTCGGCAAAGGTTCATGAGTGTCAGTGATAAAATCTCCATTGCCGACCTTGTGAGGACCAAACCGGGGAAGAATCAAAGCAACACCGACTTTATCGCCCGATGGCGTAATCTCACAGTCAAGTGCGAACCGCCGCTGGAGCAGGACCAGTCCGTCAGCCTTCTCATTGGAAACCTCACCAATTGGATGGTCCCATTCTTGTGTACAGCGGGCCTCAAGACATTTCAGGAGCTAACCAAGAAAGTCCAAATGCTGGAACGCTCGAAGCAAGAGTCCCCGCCGGACTTTCAGAGAGACAAAACCTGGAAAAGCAAGCGGGACGACAACCGTAGAAACGGGAGTTCCAGCAGTACCAATGTCTTCAATGCCTCCGACAATGAAGAAAAGCGAAGGGCGGGCGAATCCAAAACCAACCGGTCTCGAAATCCATTGCTGGGAGGAGATGGGCCTTCCCTAGAGGAGAAAAAGAACAAGGTTTACTCTTTCAGAAGGGACAAGGCCCGCAAGATATTTAAAGATGCCCTGAACAACGGCCTACAATTGCCGGAGTCGAAAAGACCCCAAGAAGCAAAAATGACCGACAATCCTCTGTATTGCCCGTACCACCGAGTAGTGAGCCATGCGATCGAGGATTGCTATATCTTCAAGGACTGGGTCGAGAAGCAGTACAAGGCTGGAGAGATTGAGCTGTCCAAAAGCGTGTTGGTGAACAATCAAGTTGCAACCGCCAACTTTATACAGACAGAAGTTGAAGCCTTCTGGGAGCAGACAGCTGAACCTGCTGCCCTGAAAAAGGAAACTGACTCATCGCGGCCTCCGTGGAGTACGCACATATCTAATAAGACGAAGAAGATGCTAAAGCTACTTCAGAAAGAGCCCAGGATGGAATGGAAAGGACAGAAGAAGCCTACCAGTCCAGCTGCCAATACGGCTCCATCGGGCTCAAAATCCAAGAAGCTCAAGAAGAAGAAAAGTGCAGCTCGGCGTGAAAAAGAGTCTGCAGGGAGATCGACCATTCAAAAATATATCGATTCCCTCGAAGAATATGAACAAAAGAAAAGAACATTGATTCAATTGAAGGAGTTCTTCCCTGTACAAGCGGCTGAAATTCTGGAGGAGTTAGAAGAAGACTCCAATGAAGAGATCCCAGTAGTGACCTGCTACGCCATCCATCTTGGCAGCGACTCCGAGGATGAGCTCTGTTTTCCCGAAGAGGATAAGGAACTCACCATAAAGGCCAATCAAATCCAGCTCAGAAGCGGCAGGGCTCTACCGCAAAATCAGGGCAACGCCCCAAAAGGGAAGGAAAAACAAGTCGCTAATGAAGAAGATGGCAGAGAACCGGCCGATGAAAACATAAGTCCTTCCTCGGTGGACTATAATGTCTTGGCACATCTCCGGAAGCTTCCGTCTCTCCTGAGCATCTACGACGCCTTGGTCCTATCTAAGGAGCTTAGAGATGTTCTCATTCACGCTCTACAAAACCCCGAGCGGTATCAGGCTCACTTTGCGGAAATTAATATGAAAGAAACCCAGCACGCTTTGCATGCCGCCGCAGTCACATTTAAGGATGAAGACTTTCTACTGGGAATGGCTGAGCATAATCGGCCGCTTTACGTGACCGGGTACAGCGACGGAGATCGAATTAATCGCATATTGATTGATCTGGGGTCCTCGGTGAACATCATGAACTTGCGAACTCTGAAGAGTTTTTCAATGGACGTCCGACACCTGTCAAGGGAAAGGATTGTCATTCAAGGCTTCAACCAAAATTGCCAGCAAGTTCTGGGGTCTATAGCTTTGCCAATCAAATTTGGGGATCTGCAAACTGAAGCTAAGATATACGTGATCGATGCCGACACGTCTTATAAGATTCTCTTGGGGCGGCCGTGGCTCCATGATTACGGCATCATTCCGTCAACTCTCCATCAATGCATGAAGTATACTAAAAATGGCGAAGAAAGACGCATTGACGGAGACATCCAGCCGTTCGGTGTGCATGAAGTCCGATATGAAGATTCTCGGTACTTTATGAACTACCAAAATGATAAGCCACAACTGACTGAGGATAGACCGTCCCAAGACTCAAAAGCAAATCTACGCCGGCTATCACTTTCAAAAGCAAAAATACCCAAGTGCGCCCGCATTTCGGCAGCGACACCGATGAGTCCGATGCTGGAAGCCCGTCCTTCCGCAAAACTCTCCCTCATTTTGGCAGCGATACGGACGAATCTGTTACTGAAGGCCCGTGTAGCAGCAAAGTCCGCCCTCATCTTGGCAGTGACACTGAAGAGTCAGAAGAAGAGGACCTACCATGCAACAGCTGTGCAGATCGGCCCCCCATGCAGCAAGCGAAACTATGAGAGACCTTCGAAGTCGCTGAAGGGTCCCTGGCCATCACAGGGGTGCCGGAACGGATGTGCAAAGAGCTCGACACATTGTCAGTCTCTACCGTGGACCAGCTGAAAACTTTCTACGTGCCCGGGAGGAAAAATGGACAGAAGGGCATCCTGTTTTACAGGTCAAACCCCGTTGTGCACCCGGACGACCTTTCTGTCGTGTGCCTTCCCTATGAGAGAGGCATAAGAGCCGTCCTCAATCCCAGATACTATACGCCCGAGATGCGGGAATACTTTAAGAAGTGCGGATGCCGGTTATATCAAACGGAGTCCGAAGCAAAGTTTTACGAAGGGCTATGGTATCCGCCCCAGGTCCGAGCACTCATTGATGGACGAATTCCAGATAGACGGGGCATAGGCTACATTCAACCTGATTCCAAAGCGTGCTACATGATCCATGTTGGTGAGGCCAGCGAAAGATCAAATGATGATGACGAGATAACCGAGCCAGAAGAAGCTCCTCAAGAGCTCGAAGATGGCGGACAAGCAACCTTTGATGAGCTAACCGAGATTGACTTAGGAACGCCCGATAATCCAAGGCTGACCTACATCAGCTCATTCTTGTCGGAGGAAATGAAAGAGCAGATAATTGCCCTCCTGCGTGAGTTCGTCGACTGCTTCGCGTGGACGTACAAAGAAATGCCTGGCCTTTCCCCTGAGGTAGCCGTGCATAAGCTGGCTATATCTCCTGATGCCAAGCCAGTCAAACAAGCTCCTCGAAGAATGAGAAGGGAGTTGGAAGAAAAGGTCATCGAGGAAACCAAGAAACTCATCGAGGCCGGCTTCATCAGGGAAGAGAAATGTGCAGACTGGATCGCATGCATAGTCCCAGTGAAGAAGAAAAATGGGCAGATCCGAGTTTGTGTCGATTTCAGGGACCTCAATAAGGCATGTCCTAAAGACGACTTTCCGCTACCGGTCATGGAAATGATGGTCGATGACACCTCGAATTACGAACTGTTCACCTTTATGGACGGCTCGTCTGGATATAATCAGATCAAGATGTCGCCTGAGGATGAGAAGCACACAGCATTTCGAACCCCGATCGGAATATATTGCTACAAGGTAATGCCATTCGGACTGAAGAACGCAGGTGCTACATATCAAAGGGCAATGACTAATATCTTTGATGACCTAATCCATAAAGTCGTCGAATGTTATGTTGATGATCTGGTCGTCAAGACTAAAGCCAAGGCCGATCATATCTAAGATCTCAGGACCGTTCTCACCAGACTGAGGGAATACGATCTGAAGATGAATCCTCTGAAGTGCGCTTTTGGCGTGTCAACGGGAAAATTCCTGGGCTTCATAGTCCGACATCGAGGGATCGAAGTTGACCCATCAAAGATAAAGGCCATCATGGAGATGTCCCCTCCGAAGAGTCTGACGCAGCTAAGATCTTTTCAAGGCAAGCTTGCTTATATACAGAGGTTTATCTCAAATTTATCAGGGAGATGTAGGCCCTTCTCAAAGCTCATGAAGAAAGGAGCTCCTTTTATCTGGGATGCCGAATGTCAAGCAGCGTTCGAAAGCATCAAACAATACTTGTTGCACCCTCCAGTGCTGGCCGCTCCCATTCCAAATAAACCGCTGATTCTCTACACTGCCGCGCTGGACGAGTCACTCGGTGCGCTCCTTGCCCAGAATAACGAGGAAGGAAAAGAAAATGCCCTCTACTACCTCAGTCGAACTCTAGTCGGGATGGAACACAACTACTCCCCAATCGAAAAGCAATGCCTGGCTCTAATATTTGCTGTGAAGAAGCTGAGGCACTATTTGCTCGCTCATCGGGTTATGCTGATCTCCAAGGTCGACCCGCTCAAACACTTGATGACCAAAGCAAGCCTAGCCGGCAGAATGGCAAGATGGGCTGTCATGCTACTTGAGTTTGACATAGTTTATACCCCTCAGAAAGCAGTAAAAGGGCAAGCTATTGCAGACTTTCTCGCCGCTCATCCCATACCAGAAGGGTCGCCGCTAAATTGTGAGTTACCCGATGAACAAGTGCTGCACCTCGAGGAAGATGAGCCATGTTGGGAGCTCTACTTCGATGGAGCCTCGTCAATAAGGACCTCCAGTAAATCAAGCGTTCCGGAGATAAAAGCAGGAATATGATTGGTGTTCATCACACCATCAATGGGAACCCTACGGCGTTCTTTTGCTCTCACCGAGCCTCGGACAAACAATGAAGCTGAGTATGAAGCTCTGATAGCTGGTTTGGAGCTTGCCGTAGAAATGGAAATCCGTCGGCTACGAGTCTACGGTGACTCCCAGCTCGTCGTCAACCAAGTAAGCGGCGACTATAAGATATACAAACCCGAGTTAGCTCGGTACAGAGGTCGAGTGGTGGAACTCATGAAACGGTTCACTCATATTGAACTAACGAGAGTCCCTAGAGCGTTGAACGGAAAGGCTGATGTACTCGCTCGCTTGGCCAAGGAGCTGGCTGATCCTGACATGGACGAAATTCTGATCACAGTCAGGAGCTGGCAAATTCTACCCCCAGTCTCTCTACGAGAAGAGGAAAGCGCGGAACAGAAGAGCAGTCCTGCGGAAAAAGCTTCGATCATCCAAGACGAGCCCGATTGGAGAGAACCCTTCATAGAGTACCTCCGATACGACAAGCTGCCCGAAGAAAAATCTGTGAGGATTCAGCTGAAGAAAAGAGCTCTCCGATACGTGTTTGTAAATGACACGTTATACCGCAAGTCATATGACCAACTCTGGCTCAGGTGTCTGTCATTGGCCGAAGCCCAAAAGGTCATGAAAGATGTCCACTCGGGCGTTTGCGGTGCTCACCAATCTGGCCCCAAGATGCGACTTTAAATCAAACGGCTTGGGTATTACTGGCCCAGCATGATACGGGATTGCGGAGAGCATGCAAAGAAATGTTATATCTGCCAAATTCACGGTGATTTTATCCACAAGCATCCCAATCCATTGCATCCTACGGTGGCGTCGTGGCCCTTCGAAGTTTGGGGCACCGACATTGTTGGCCCAATTGATCCTCCGTCATCTAAAGGCCACCGGTTCATACTGGCCGCGACAGACTACTTCTCCAGGTGGGCTGAAGCTGTCCCGCTAAAAGAAGTCAAGACAAAGGATATTCTGACATTCTTCCAGCATAATATTCTATACCGCTTCGGTACACCAAGAAGAATCATTTCTGACAATGGGCCTTCTTTCAAGAGCTTCAATGTCTCAAGGTTCGCTACTCAGCACAAGATAGACTGGAGATATTCCTCCATCTATAATCCAAGAGCCAATAGGCTAGCCGAAGCCTTCAATAAGACCCTATGCAAGCTCCTGAGGAAAAATACTTCAGCCAACAAGAGAGACTGGAATCTCAAGCTTCACGAGGCATTGTGGGCATATCGTACCACGCACCGTACTCCAACTCAGTTCACTCCATACTCATTGCTCTTCGGAGTGGAGGCGGTCCTCCCCCTCGAAGTCGAAGTTCCAAGCTTAAGAATGGTCGTTCAGCATGAGTTGACGGAGGAGGAAAACGTGCTCCTTCGACTTGAAGAACTCGATGCCTTCGAAGAAAAGAGACTCACGGTGCAGCAAAGTCTAGAGCTATACCGAGCCCAAATGTCACGGCCCTATGACAAGATAACCCGTCTCCACGCTTTCAAGAAAGGTGAATTGGTGTTGGTCCTCAAAAGACCGATCATCCCCAATCGACATGCCAAGGGAAAATTCGAGCCAAACTGGGAAGGACCATGCGTCATCGAGAAAGTGTTCGACGGAGGATCCTACCAACTAATAAGTGCCGAGGGAGAAATGCCCATGCCACCCATCAATGGCCGATATCTCAAGAAATACTACACGTGAATGCTCCAAGTCGCAGGCAAATTGAGCACATCAGCCCTACGGTCTGGATCAGACATCCTGCAAAACCGTATACAATCCACGGGCGTAAATGACCCCTATTTCTCCCAAATCCTGCCGGTGAGACTACTTTAAAGTCCCACCAGCGGCAAAAAAAAAAGAAAAAAAAAAGAAAAAGAAAAAAAAAGAAGAAGAAATAAACGGTATGTCCACAAGCAAAATGAGCACGAATGAAAACCCGAAAGGGCTCCGTGAGTAAAAACAGCAGGACTACCGGCGAGTCTGTGAAAACCCGAAAGGGCGCAAACTCGTGAAAAGAGATGAAATACACTCGCAAAGTCCTCTCGACCTTGTGAGGAGAAACCTCCTGCGTGAGATCCTTACGACTCACAAAGGAGCAACACACTTAGGAATCCTCACGATTCCTAAGGAGAAAATACACCTGCGGGATCCTCACGACTCGTAGGGAGAAAATGCTTTTATGGGACCCTCACGGCCCATAAAATTGAAAAGCCTTAGGTGATAGGGACCCAAACCTGTCTCCTAAGCCATCGTCGCCAACGGGAAACAACAAATGATGAGTCGCTCCTGGCATTTCGCTTCAGTGTTAGCGGTGCTGATGCCGACCAAAAACCCAAATCCCAAGTCCTCCCAAGGCAAATGATGAGTTGCTCCTGGCATTATTCCAGTGCAGCAATGCTGATGCCAAACAAGATTCAAATTCCAAGTCCCCAAACGGCGAATGATGAGTCGCTCCTGGTACCACATTCCAGTGCAGCGATGCAGACGCCAACCAAAATCCAATTTCTCAAAATTCCCCCAGCCCTACGGTTAGTCCCCAAATTGACTACCGCATACAATCCACGGGCTCAAATAATTCTCGTCATACCCATGCCCCACCACAATTACCAGTTACGCGGCTGGACTCCGCCTTTGGAATTATGCTCCATTGAGAAGTCCCACTCATGTGTCTTCACGATACATGAGGAGAACAAACCTTTGTGGGATCCTTACGACTCATAAGGGAAAAACACACTTAGGAGTCCTCACGACTCTTAAGGAGAAAATACACCTGCGGGATCCTTACGACTCGTAGGGAGAAAATGCTTTTATGGGACCCTCACGGCCCATAAAATTGAAAAGCCTTAGGCGATAGGGATCTAAACCTGTCTCCTAAGCCATCGCTCCCCAATCGCCAAATGGCGAATGATGAGTCGCTCCTGGTACCATATTCCAGTGCAGCGATGCAGACGCCAACCAAATTCCAAATCCCATACCCCAACGGTGAATGATGAGTCGCTCCTGGTACCTTGTTCCAGTGCAGCGATGCAGACGCCGACAAAGTCCCGAAATTTTTCCGGCCCTACGGTCTGGATCATACATCCTGCAAAACCGTATACAATCCACTGGCGTAAAACAATCCCAATCTCTCCCAAATCCTCTCGGGGCAAATGATGAGTTGCTCCTGGCATTATTCCAGTGCAGCAATGCAGATGCCAAAAAAAAACAAAAAAAAAAACAAACAATCCTCAAATCCTCTCGGGGCAAATGATGAGTTGCTCCTGACATTATTCCAGTGCAGCAATGCAGATTCCAAACAAAAACCAAAATCCCAAAATCCTCTCCATGACAAATGATGATTCGCTCCTGGTACCATATTCCAGTATATTGATGCTGATGTCAACCCAAATCAAAATCAACAAGTCAACTTCCACTCCGACGCCACAGAAAGCGGAGCAAGTCAGAATCCAATCTCGACACCGCAAGAAGCGGAGCAAGTCAAGTCTACCCCTGACACTGCAAGAAGCAGAGCAAGTCAAATCAAGCACCGACCGTCCAAGTCGCAAAAAGGGCAGAATCGACCGTCCAAGTCGCAAAAAGGGCAGCATCGACCGTCCAAGTCGCAAAAAGGGCAGCATCGACCGTCCACGTCGATAAAAAGGGCAGTATCGACCGTCCAAGTCGCAAAAAGGGCAGCGCCGACCGTCCACGTCGCTAAAAAGGGCAGCATCGACCGTCCAAGTCGCAAAAAGGGCAGCACCGACCGTCCACGTCGCTAAAAGGGCAGCATCGACCGTCCAAGTCGCAAAAATGGCAGCATCGACCGTCCACGTCGCTAAAATGGCAGAACCGACCGTCCACGTCGCTAAAAGGGCAGCATCGACCGTCCAAGTCGCAAAAAGGGCAGCATCGACCGTCCACGTCGCTAAAATGGCAGCATCGACCGTCCACGTCGCTAAAATGGCAGAACCGACCGTCCACGTCGCTAAAAGGGCAGCATCGACCGTCCAAGTCGCAAAAAGGGCAGAACCGACCGTCTACGTCGCTAAAAGGGCAGTACCGACCGTCCAAGTCGCAAAAAGGGCAGAACCGACCGTCCACGTCGCTAAAAGGGCAGTACCGACCGTCCAAGTCGCTAAAATGGCAGCATCGACCGTCCAAGTCGCAAAAAGGGCAGCATCGACCGTCCACGTCGAAAAAAAGGGCAGCATCGACCGTCCAAGTCGCAAAAAGGGCAGTACTGACCGTCCAAGTCGCTAAAATGGCAGCACCGACCGTCCACGTCACAAAAAGGGCAGCGCAGGATTCCTACAAAGCGGGAACCAGATCACTTCGGGCCAGGGGAAACGTCTATCACGGACACTCCATCTTGGAGTCATGTCAAGCAACGACCGTCCATGTCGTAAAAAGGGCAGTGCCAGCTTCCCAAAAAGCGGGAACCAAATCAGGTCGCCTCCAAGTAAAAGAAGATCCATCAATTTCATGCGCACGACCCACGCACGACCCACATATGTGGCGTGCATTTATTGATGGGGGGTAATTTGTTGGGGTAAAAATTTACACCCCGGTTGACCAAGTCAAAATCAAAGTCAACCCCAAGCCAAGTGGGCCCAAGCCCAGATCCAGTGGGCCCATGCCCGGGTCGAGCCAGAACATGAAGCGGCCGGCCTCCCCCATGCCAAGATAAAAATTTTGTAATAAATAATTTTGTTGCATTTCCTTTATTTTATTTTATGGATAAATGTAAGAAAAATAGGCATAAAGCCAAATTTTTGTAAAGGCTTATGTGCAAAAAGAAATGGCACATGAGCCATGGGATAGGCAAAATGCCATTTTGTGAAACCCAAGGGGCTATGTGTAAAGTGTATAGCCTATAAAGGCAAGGATAATGAAATATCCCAACAACTTTTTCTCTCTCTAAAAAATTTTCCAGATCTGGGATCTTTCTCCTTCTTCAAGGTTCCAAAACCTTCTTCTTTCTCTTGAATTAAATCAAGAGTTTTACTCTTCTTTTTATAAAACAAAATAGTTTTTCACCACAAAACCCATAAAGGGGAACTCAGATCTTCCATCAGATCTCAAAAAGAAGAGATTTTTAAAAAAAAATCCCACATCTCTTGATCTTCAAGATCCAGCAAACAGAGGAGGAAGAAGAAGAACATCTTTCACTAAACCCCCAAAAAAGAAGAAAAACACACTCAGGAGTCCAACTCCTCTCTGATTTCTCTTCTGAGAAATTTTTTCAGGCTAAAAGCCTCTTTTTCTCGCCGGCGCTCAAGCGCAGAGCGCCCGCGTGCCGACACGTGGTGCGCTTGCGCTCAAGCGCAGAGCGCCCGCGTGCCGACACGTGGTGCGCTTGCGCTCAAGCGCACAACGCTCAAGCGCAGAGCGCCCGCGTGCCGACACGTGGCGCGCTTGCGCTCAAGCGCAAGCGCTCGAGCGCAAGTCGCCCCCCGTGCCGGCACGTGGCGCTCTTGCGCTCGAGCGCAAGTCGCCCCCCGTGCCGACGCGTGGCGCTCTTGCGCTCGAGCGCAAGTCGCCCCCGTGCCGACGCGTGGCGCTCTTGCGCTCGAGCGCAAGTCGCCCCCGTGCCGACGCGTGGCGCTCTTGCGCTCCAGCGCAAGCGCTCGAGCGCAAGTCGCCCCCGTGCCGACGCGTGGCGCTCTTGCGCCCAAGCGCTCAGCGTCTGAGCGCAAAGCGCCCACGTGCCGACACGTGGCGCGTTGCGCTCCAGCACTCTGCGCTCGAGCGCAAAGCGCCCACGTGCCGACACGTGGCGCGCTTGTGCTCAAGCGCCTAGGCGCTGGCCCCACGCATCCTTTGGATGTCTTTCCCCCCTTTATTTATATATGCATGTATATATATACATATGTATACAAATGTACACATACACATACTCCACGACACTGTCCCTGTTAGAAAAAATTTCTAACGGGGCG
Organism: Agapanthus africanus; assembly: GCA_030015575.1. NCBI lineage: Eukaryota > Viridiplantae > Streptophyta > Magnoliopsida > Asparagales > Amaryllidaceae > Agapanthus > Agapanthus africanus. The sequence goes on from JASDDO010000014.1 coordinate 19,311,677, forward strand.
CTGCCCCGCACCCCGCAAGGGGGCTGCTAGCCCCCTTGACCCCCAGCCCGCTATCCGTGTAGCGGGACCCCCGTAAAAACTCTGCGCAGCTCCCGATATATCCAAACCCCCCTTTCAAAACACAACACACATACACTGCACATTGAGTTCGCATGACCATTTTAACTCGTTAATCGCAGGTTCCCTCGCCCCAAAGGCGAGGGGTAATTAACGACAGCTTAGTCCGCGGCTGCCGGAGATTCGGATCCCCACAATCATTAAACCCCGGCCTACCCTAGGCAGGGGGAATCTGTAGTACGCCTGACAAGCGCTCGCGTATTCCCATCTCAATGGGGTGACGAAAAACACCCTACAATTACGTTACCTTGCAAAGGATTCTCGGTCGCCTCCCGAGCCGCGTGCGCAACCTGTCTATGGGCGGTAGACAGGGCAGCTGGAGCACCTTCTGAAGGAACAGCGACAGATGGAGTCGTGCTTGAGCCTGCACCTATAGCCAAGGCGGCATCACGTTCCTTCGCTGCGCGCTTCCTTTCAGTTTGGGTCATGAGAGCTGATCTCCTCAAGACCTCCGTCAAAGGGACGTCATCGTCCGAACCAGGCTCTGTCTTTGGAGCCGTTACAACGTCTGTCATCGGTTGCTTTAGCGAAGCCTCCTGCGGTAATGTTGGAGGAGCGCTTTGCTTTCCTCGGCCTCTACTCTCCCTTGCTTTCTGGGGCCACAATAGCTGGCTCTGGAAGCGTCGCCGCATCACCACTTGGGATCGGCACCGCACTCGGGATAACCTGAGTCAAGGTAGTCCCTGCAATAAAATAAAGGAAAGGGTCAGAGCACGAATAAAAAAGGGGGGAATGAAGGCACAATGAGCTGAATTATACCAAGATCCAAGAAAGCGCGGAGCCTCTCTTCTACTTTGAAAGTCTTGATGGAAGTCGCAGGGGCCTCTTCGGCAGAAATACCTGTTGAAGAAAAGGGCATTAGTAAAAGCAGAATAAAAGAATATAGCTGCTAAAGAATGTAATTGAAATATACCTGACTTCGCTATAGTGATCAATGTCGCTTCATCGTGAGCCAATCGCTCGGAATCCGTAAGGGCAGCTTGGAGATCAGTATCATCCTCGAGCGCGATAAATAGACCCTCATTGGTCCCGTACTCACATAAGCCTTCGCTGTAGGGAGCATGGGGCTCCTGGCCGAGTACAACGTCAGCAGAAAAGAGAGATTTCTTCTTTTTCTGTGAGTGAGCGCCGACAGCCGATGACAGGAGCTTGCGCTTAGCGGGCAATTTTGGGCGGCAAGTCCCGATCTCCATACCCACTCCAGACTCCGAGGACGTTGCCGCTACCGCTTCTACAGGAATACAGGGTAGAGGTTTATCAGGAAAGACGCGCGGGACTACAACCACAACAGCTTCTCTTAAGGAAGGACGAATGATGGTCTGTCGCTTTAAGAGGACAACTGGATTACCGGCAGGGACTGCACCCTTGCGATCGAGCAATAACCGCTTTTCTTCCCTAATAACAGCGCTCGTCGCATGCGAGTACCACACCACATATGCGTTCGAGATTTTCGGAACGCAGCTCGGCTCACTGATAAAAAAGTTGGACCCGGTGTTTAGTCAAATGAAATGGTGTAGCGCGCTACGGATACCCTCCTCTATAGAAACCAGCTCAGCTAAAAAGGCCTATAGCGGGACACCCTGGTCGTAGCTCGACTGTTGAGCGAAACGGTGAGGGTTGTACCTCATGAACAGTGCCGAGTCGTTCTACCTGAACACTTAAAAGCCTGGCCTGATTGAGTACAGATGCAGAATCTCCCGAGTCTTCAATGTAGAAGCCCCGTCTTTGAAGGTATCGCGCAGCGGCTGCACCGTTTTGGTAGATTCCTTGCCGATAGTTAGAACCTTGTCGACAAAGGTCATGCTATCCCCGACCATACGCGGGCGAAGGACCAGGCCCCGAGCCTCTCGCGGTGACGGATCTAAAACAAAGCGTTAACTAGGAACATGACCCGAGGAAAATTATAACTGTCGTAGAAACGGGGCCGTTTATGTACTCCAAAAGCGCCGAGCACATGAAGCTCTATCCACGACGTGAAATAATGCAGCGGGAGGTTTACGGGCTGCACCCTCGGCTGAGTGGTGTCTGCCGCTAAGCTGAGACTATGATACAAGTGAGCTAGCTCAGCAATCCCGACGGCCACTCGCGTCCCGACAACCATTCGATGAGCCGGATAGAAGAAGGATGGCCTCATATGGCGAAGGTGCATTGGGAGCACAAACCAGCTTAACCATAGACCAAGGAACCCCAAAAAGAACGCCTCTTCGTCGATGTCTGAAACCGCGAGCTTTGCAAAAGGGACGACCGCGGTATCCGGAAGGAAGAAATTCTTTTGATCTGCTTCCGCTGTCGGCTGGCTGTCCAAGCCAAAACCAAAAGGATCGTCAAGTTTAGCGAACTTCGCAGCTTGTTTTGACAAGGCTACTGGGTGAAGAAAGCGGGCGATGAAATCTGTGAAACTGACCCCATGCCTTTCGGATCCGAGAAACAGACCTTCATAAATATTCAACACCTTGATCAGACTCGGGAATCGATGTTGAATAGCATTCTCCGGAGTAAGACCCATCACCACTGATTTGGTGGCGAAGATGTACTCGTCAGGGGGAAGTATTTCCTCGTAATGTTCCCCTCTGACGGGTAAGCCAGAGATCTCCGCGAACTCCTCCAAAGAGATTGAAACTTTCCAATCTGATAGAAGGAAGGTGTGAGTCCGAACATTCCATTGTTCCAAGAAAGCTTTGACCCACCATACAGGGGGCGTGGAATACTGGAAAAGAGACGCATAAATCGCGGGGTACAACCCGAGCTTCAGCAGCAGCGATTTCATGGCCGACAAGATGTATCGAGCCCACTGCAGATATCCGGCTGAAGGGCGATGAGTCAAGCCAATCATGTACGCTTGTCCTCAAGGGAGCGACTCGCCTTGACATATGCGCCGCCCCAGAATATCTAAAGCCATCGACGGCTGTACAGGTATCGAACCCATCGAGGGCAGGAGGCGTCTATCCATAATCCAGTTAACCTCCTCCACCGAGTAATTCACCTGGGGTGAGTCAACATAATTAATGGCGGAAATTGGCTCTGAAGGCACCGCACAAGAGAAGCTGCGCCGACCTCGAATAATTTAGTTGTACCATAACCCCCATAAATGAAGAGACTTCTGCTCCGGGTCGTGATCTTTAATCAATGCGAAAACTTCCCGATCCACGGGCGCGTCTGCATAGGCACTCTCCGGGCGAACAAACGGGAAGAAAGTGTCGAAAGACATAGTACCTGCGCGAAAAGGAACGAGGGTTAGCCGCCAGTGCTACAGTCCAAATTCTGATACTTGGTACTTTAAAATTGTACCACACTGAAATGCAGTGGAAAGGGACCAAGGGGGACCCACAAAATCAAGGTGACGGTTCATCATTGATGAGACAATCACTCATAAATAAAAAAGAAGAAATCCTAAAGAAGATCCCCATTTAATGAGAGACCCCTCGGGCCAAGGAGTTAAACTCTCTCGAGAGCAACGCACTGCAGACAGGAGTGAAGTCTGTCGACTCTAATTATGAGGGGAATAAAATTCCCTAAAAATTTTAAGAGCTGTGCTCTGTAAAATGATGGAATGATCCATCAAAACCCTAAAAAGCAGAGCTTTTTACAGAGGTAAAACCCTGAGATCTTTAAAAGATCTGAAATACAGATCTAAGAAACTCTAAGAGTTATTCATTAAAGGGTTAAGAAATCCTAAAAAAAGATTTCTTTACATCTATGATCTAAGAAGTGCAAAGCTCTGTTCTAATTAACGGTTTAAAGAAACCTTAAAATACATCTTTAAAGATCTACGATCTCAGAAGAGCAAAGCTCTGTCAAGGGGTTCAATTATCCTTACAAAAAATTGGGCACAGTTCTAATTCTAGGAAGAGTTTCTTAAGGCAGAGAACTAAGCTCTGAAAGGGGGAGAATTATATTCTCAGAAATGAAAAGAGCAAAGGAGAAGATGAACACCGGTCATCTCAAAGGGCCAAAGGCCCTATTTATAGGCGCTGGAAGTCGATCCAACTTCCAAGACAATCCAATAGTGGAAAGGCTGTCACCGCTGTACTCACGTGTGAGCCACGTGAGCGCAACGATAGGGGGCATTTGTTTCGCCCAATAAGAGAGCAGGGCTCTGTTCAAAATTTGAAATTTGAACTGAGGCAGCACCCCACGTGCAAAGCACGAGAGCGCCTGTGCCAAGAGCACCAGCGCCATGAGTCAAAGACTCTGAGGCAGTGCCTCACGTGCAAAGCACGAGAGCGCTCGTGCCAGCGTCAAGAGCGCCAGCGCCAGCACCATGAGTTAAAAACTCTGAGGCAGCACCTCACGTGCAAAGCACGAGAGCGCCTGCGCCAAAAGCGCCAACGCCAGGAGTCAAAGACTCTGAGGCAGCGCCTCACGTGCAAAGCACGAGAGCGCCAACGCCAGAACTAAAAGTTCACTACCCTTGGATCAAAGATCCAATGAAGATGATAAATCATCAAAGTGCAGAATTAAATTCTGATTGAGGAAATACTCCTCAAATCTTTCTAAACAAGAAAGATTGTGCTCTGTAAATCAGAGCACCGTTGGATCAAAGATCCAATGGTGATTAAAAATCACCAAGATACAGAATAAGTTCTGTATAGGAAAATATTTTCCCAATCTTGTTAAAAAAACATACAAGAAAAATGTCTTCTGTAAAACAGAAGTCCTTGGATCAAAGATTCAACGGTGGATAAATTCCCCAAATCAATAAGAAATCTCTCAATGAGAGATTTTCTTAACTGATTCAACAAATCAGCCTCCCCTATATAAAGGACCCAAGACTTCAAGTCTTGGACAGAGGGACCTCCCCATAAGTTTCAAATTGAAAGAAGAAAAAGAGAAGAACTCCCCCATAAACTTCAGAGTTCAAGGCAAGAACTACCTCTTTTCAAGGTAGGGAAAAACAAAAGAGATCATAGCATCTCCTCATAAAAGAAGAACTTAGTTCTTAGATCCATGAGATAAAGTATCTCATAAAGAAAAACAAAAGAGATCACAACATCTCCTCATAAAAGAAGAACTTAGTTCTTAGATCTATGAGACAAAGTCTCTCATAAAGGAAAACAAAAGAGATCATACCATCTCCTCATAAAAGAAGAACTCAGTTTTTAGATCCATGAGACAAAGCCTCTCACAAACGAGAATTTAATTCTCAGAGCACCGAACTGATCAGAACTGCCAAAAATAGTGCCTGGCGCCGAGCGCTCCACATGCTCCTCACATGGGCGCTATTTTAAAGGAGGCGCTTTAGCACTCCAGGTCTGGCGCTCAGCGCCGAGCACTCCACGTGCTCCTCACTTGGGCGCTATTTTATAAAAAGTTCCTTAGCACTCCAAGTCTGACGCTCAGCGCCGAGCGCTCCACGTGCTCCTCATGTGGACGCTAATGAAATAAAGAGCGCTATGTAAATAGAGCTCAGCGCCATAAAGAGTGTTCAACACTCAATAAAAAACAAAAAAAAGAGGGATGTCAGAACCCAAATCAATGCTCAGCATTTTTGAACAAAAAGGGACCAAGTGGACTGAGCCCAAACAAATGTTCAACATTTTATTCAAAACTGAGTGGACTGAGCCCAAGTTGGCCACAAGTCCCAAATTCAGATCAACTAAGCCCATGTGCTCACAATCTCTTTAATTGGTCTTAGTCCCAAACCTGACTACAGATCTCCCAACCAACATTGGTTCAAGGGTACATCTCTTCACACCTCTGATATGTGTCGTTGTAATTCTTCAACGTCTTCAGAGAGGTGGCGGGTCCCGACAATCAGAAACTCCATGGACTATGATGTCCTTAAACCCAATGGACCACAACGTCCCTAAACTAAACTCTATGGACTATGATGTCTTTAAACTCCATGGACTATGATGTTCTTAAACCACGGACTATGATGTCCTTAAACCATAGACCGCAACGTCCCTAAACTAAAGCAATAGAGCACAAATGTTCCTTTGTTGGATCTAAATGATCCTAAATCTTGTTAAGTAGATCTTAGTCTAAAATTAGACTAACGTATCCTTAACAAATATATAAGTTGATCTTAATCTCAAATGAGATTAACGATCTTTAAATCAAACCAAACCCAAATCTAAGACAATACGGATTTAGACTAATCCCCGCCCTACGGGAGACAACACAAATTAGTCTCTGTATACAATCCACGGGCAACCAAAAAAAATAAAATAAACACACACAACACGAAGTGAACATCTGGAGAAAGAGAAAGTGGTTATCGCTACACGATAACGTAATTAACTGCAGGGGCTTGCGCCTGCAGGGAAGAGCGTCCCCACAATAAAAAAAAACCCTCGCAAACATGGGGAATCTGACGAAGTCTGCTACAACGGCCGCATCCGTCTAAACCTCCGATACACGGTGCCATAAATCAACTTGACATCTTCAGAGAGGTGGACGGATAAAACCAAATAGCATATGCCCCCAAAATTTAGGCCAGACGTCCCAACGTCCCGGCCGCGTCTTTCGGCGGCGCACAATCACCAACAGAGATACTACTGAACAACTTAGTAAATCTCATCCTTCGTGGCCACGGATTTAGGGTGATGGCCAACCGAACACAGCGCGACATCGACTCTTAATATCAGGGGAGACAAATTCCTAGCAATCGATCACTGCCTCCATGTGGCTCGGGACTGTACCCAATTAAAACATGTTTGCACGAATCCTTTGTGCCATGGTAGGGTAGTAATCAAAGTACAGTAGGAACTCACACGAGACAAATGACGATCTCGGGTCAAAAGACTAAGCTGTACTCATGCCACCTGAGAACTTCCATCTGATGATAGACATAACACCATCTAGGAGTTATCGGCGAGTCCGTCCGGTGTACTCACTTCCAGTGAGCACCTGTATACTATCTTAGGTGATACAATACCAGTGGCTTGTGAGACCGGCCACCGCCCCTCGTCGGGGTCTAGAAACGTATACACTAATCTATTCCGGATTATCGATGCCCAGTCTCGATACTCCCACAACTAGGGACATTTAAAGATGTGATTATGGACTACTCAGGTCTTATTTATATGATCACCATCATAATGTTGGTAGTCAAGCAAGAATCCTATGGGCTTCATCAATGATGAAGACAAATTAGATAACATACTATTATTTCAAGCAAGACTGTTCTACCTGTATAGGTCCTCACTCAATTATCATAATCGCCTATTTGCAATCATAATAATTGCCTTGAGGGCACTATATCCAACAGAATACATGTACGAATAACAAAGAGTTCAAATTTCGGCTAAACAAAAACCGAAACAATATCAAGTCATTTCTTTCTCGTTCTCTAATAGAATTTGTGCACATCATTTTTTGTACAAACATTCTTCCAATGCGTCACTTGTGCTTGTAACGATCCTGAAATTCCTGTACAAATGTAACTTGTTCAATATATGGAAAGGGTATTTCAGCCTGATTAGGAGTTATAAGATAAATTTGTTCAATAAAAGCAAAAGACAACTTGTAACTCACTGGTTAGGACTTTCCACTGATGTTCTTTAGCCTGAAAGTTCGAATCCCATTAGCCCCAATTATTTTTAATATTTTTTCTTTTTAATTTTTCGGAAGTCAAAGAGTTGCACGTGCAATTCACGGAGAAACGAAAAGTTTCAGAGAAAACAAACTGGAGAAATGAGGAGTTAACACAAATTAAAACACATGAACAAAGCCTCAAGGCACGTAGCCTCCATCCAACCGCCAAAAAATGCCCAAAAACCGTTTCTAGCGGTTGGATCTTACCCGTTTGACCCTTTGTCTCCCCTCTGCTCCTTTTTCCACTTTATTTTCTCTGAATATTAACAGAGACCGGTAAACCCTTCATTTTTCTCCATTAGCACCATTAAATCCATTTTTAATTCAATTTTAATTTCCTATACTCTCATATCTTACCCTATAAATATCACGCCATCCCCTAGCTCTCCTCTATTTTGAAATCTATAGCAAAAATTGTCTAAAAATTCTCAAGTTCAAGAAGAGTTAAACTAGTCACGTGGAGTTAGCTCGATCCAAGTTCGTTCTTTCGAAAACCGGAGCCGTTCTCGACGCTACCACGATTTCATGAATACCTCCTACCCTCTTCCTCTCTTTTCAAAGCTTGAAAACCCGTAAGCCCCTTTTTCCTCTCTTTCGTTTAATCTCAAACCACTTCTTAAAACAGTAACGATTTAAAATGGAGTTAGCATTAGAATATTCTTTTAAAATTAATTTTATCACACTTGCCATATTAAATAATTCACCCTAACCCTTCTAACACCACTTTAAATATTATTCATCTCACTTTTGAATTGTTTAAAAGTTTTGAACTAAATAAACCATACAATAAAATTACACAAAAATACCATGAACCTTACTTATACCTTTTAACGTTATCATGAACTATAACTCTAGAAAATTCATGGGGTACCGACCTACCCCATCACATACACTATAGTTTCATAGTATGATATTTTATATTATAATGTTTTATCCTAAATGAAATAATTTTCATTAAAATACCCCCACTTTATAAAATACTTTTTATTTCTGTTTTTTTACCCTTTGCAATTACGCCTCTACAACTCTCGTTAGGGGATCCATTTGTGAATGGTGCGGGTTATCGTACATCCTTGGGATAGTAGAGCGGGATGCAGAACTTCTCACGGAGAATTTAGTCTCGAAAGAAATTAAAAATACGATTTTAAGAAATACGACTTTTAAAGCAAATTAAATCATTTGAAAATTATATAGATCATAAATTCGTATTTTCTATGAAAACAAATTTTGAAAACTATTTTTTTAAATCAAAAAATAAAATTACACAAAAATACCATCAAGTTTCCAAAAGATAGATTTTTCATTAAAATACCATAAACTTTAAAAGTTAGATTTTTACACTAAAATACCACAAAATATAAAATACATTTATTATCAAAAATCTTGACTTTTTAAACAATATATTTTTATTATAAACTTATTCAAGACTTTAGAATGAATTAAAAACCCTCAAGAATTTTAAATGGTATTTTTACTAAAATACCCTAAAAATCAATATACTGGTTTAGGTTACGTATTTAGGTTGCAGATTGGTTTGGCTGGTATTTTCTCTTGTCAGTTGTCTCAAGGTTGCCAGAGACAATGATACTCAACTTGTCTCTCCCTAAATATAGATCGTAATCTTAGGGTGGAAATTATCAATGATAATAGTCTTGGAAAAGGATAAATTCTGTCTTCCATATGCGGTTATCGATAATTTTCCAAACTCAAGAATTTACAAGATTAAATCTATTCATAAGATTTAAATTTAGTAAGATGAAATGACTATATCTCGAATCCAAATTCGAACCTAAACTTGAATTTAAACTCGAACTCGAATCCAAACTCGAACCTAAACTTGAACATAAACTTGAACTCAATCTACTCGAACTAACTTGACTCGACTCAGTATTGCAATTGATACGACTCGCATTCTACTTGACTTACTCGACTACATTATTCACTTTTGCAATCTATGTTTTCGATTAAGACATGTTATAATCAACCAATCAAATCAACTAAGTTGATACAACAGTTATAATTTATTATATTCGGAGTATTTGGGATAGTTTCAGGTGTGAATCAAACGGAACTTCAGGAGTCCCGTATTAACCTACTCGAATCTCAGTCGGGTCGACTCCTCCACAGCTTGGAGTCATGATGTTAACACATGAAATGGGCCCGTGTTTCTTTGCTCCTGAGACCCCACTCTTGATCTCATGAATACTTCTACGGCTGCGTTGACATTCACACTTGGAATTTAACGTTAATATAGTGACCATATAGAGAACTATAGGATATATACCCATGTTCATTTCCACATACTTTTTGCTTCCCGTTTACATTACTTCATGATTATGCTATACCTGTCACTCTTCACTTTTACCCTACTTTTGGGACTTACCGAGCGCTAGTTCGCTGACGGGCATTCCATCCATTTTTATTTTCTTGGAATGTTTGTCAGATACTGTTAAGACGGAGGAGGCGGACGTCACAGAAGAGGATTACAACCAGATCGCTGCTCAGGCTTAGCTTAGCTTACATTTTCTTTCAGTTTATGTATGCCATCTGTTTAGACATTTCTGTTCTTGTATTTCCTTTTCAGTTAATGTAACACCCTAGTACGATTATACAATGTTAATTGGTATTTTAAAACTTACTTTATATTTCTTTTATTTTATTCTTTTGGGTTGCGATTGATTCAAATGGTAAAGATAGTTATCCGACTCGACCCGCATGTGTGAAACCTATTAAGATTCTAGGTTATATTTTATTAATATTTGTCGCAAACTGAATCCATGAGAATCTAGTGTGTTTGTGTAGTTTATATGCACATATTTTTTGGTAGGCACAAGTTAAATATATTCTATTTTAGTTAACTGCCATCGTATGGTTAAGCATCCCATATCTTATTTTTTCCTTTTATCTATTACGTTTAAATCTCAAGATATCTAATATCAAATATTTGTTAAATTTAGATATATATTTAAAATCCTTTTCAATCTTATATTGGGGGTGTAATTTATTTAATATATATTCTTGTATTATGATTAAGAAGTTTACGCTTGTGAATTATTTTCCAAAATGTATTTTTTGATGAGATTTTGGTGGAAATTGATTGTAGTTTGATATTATCTATATACATTAAAACGATAATATATATATCCTAACTTTTACACACACACACACACACTATATAATATAATATAAGAATTTTTCTTTTTCTTTTAAAAATAACTCTCTCTCTCTCTTCCCTCTCTCTCACCTTCTCTCATCAAAACCCTTTCTCTCTCCTCTAATGCAAACCCCCGCCTCCTAACACCGAGCATCCTCTACCGCAGGCGGTTCACCGTCTCGTTTTCACGTCTGCCACCATTGTACGACTCTTTTGAGCAGTGGTAGAGAGGAAATCAAAACACAGTGGGAACCACACAAGACTCTATGACGATCTCAGGTCTACAGACTAACCTGTACCGGTGTCACTAGAGAACTGCTATCTGACGATAGGTATAGTACCATCTAGGAGTTCTTGGCGAGTCCTTTTCGATGTACCCATTCTCTAATAAGCACATGTGTACAATCTTTGATGTCAAACACCAATGGATATGGGATCAACCATCGTCGCATACAGGGTCAAGAAACGTACACACTAGTTACTCTGAAATATCGATGCTCTGTCTCGATATTCCCTCGACTAGACAATTGAAGGATGTGCTAGTGGACTACCTATGTCCCAGTAGTATGATCCGCATCATAGTCCTGGTAGTCAAGCCAACATCCTAAGGGCTTTATCAACATGTATATGAGAGACGGTGTAATAATACTAGTGAATATATTAAGATAAAGACAACCATATAGTATACTATCATGTCGAGCAAGAAAGTCCTCCATATATATATATATGTGTGTGTGTGTGTCCAAGCATCCACTATATCATACAATAATGGCCTCTAGGGCATACATATCACTAACAATCTCTGACACGCCCCGCTTCCCAGAGTACGCTAAGATAGGCACGTGACATAGCCAACCATGCTACCTGTGGATAGGAAATATCCTTCCACAGTCACATTACGGCTGTAGAGATATCAAGAACAATAATACACTATCTGATACATGTCCATAAGCCAGAATAAAACGAGTCAAGAATAAAATAATGCGGAAGCGAAAGATCCAATACAAGAATAAACTGGAATGTACGTCCCATAATGCGGGCTCACATCAGTAATGAAAATACTGAAAGTAAAATGAACTAACTACTAGCAAGTCCTCACTGCTCAGCTTGCTGACTGAAATACTCCTGCTGGGCCTGCAGCAAAGGTAAAGAATCTGGGCCATGCAAAACCCAGACGTCAGTGCGTCATAATATCAAGCAATACTATAAATAGGGGTAGCAATACATGCAGGTATGAGTATAAATGGTAAAACAGGTATAACAGAGATATAAGTGAGGACAGTGAGGGTAATGTGTAGTGAGTAATCTAAACTGGTCTACTGGGTTAACAATTCTCAAGTCTTTGAAATCAATTTGATGAATCATCGATGTAACTCAATAGTATCCCGTGCATACCCGGGACCACGGTCAAGATTCTCGGGCTGAATCCGAGACATGCCGCTAGGTACTAAAACAGGAAATATGTACAGATGAATGATGTCAGCAGCATCATCCCAAGGCTGGCCTTGTTGGAGATAGTGCCCTCAGAGTCAATTATTGGATCACAGGCACGTGATTGCAATGATTGAGGGAGGACCTATCCCAGGAGGACAGTCTTACTCGAGATGTTAGTATGCTATCTGGTTTATCTTTATCATCGTGTACTGCTTTAGGTGACCGGACAGGTCGCTATTACACGTTGATAGAGCCTCTAGGATTCTTGCTTGACGACCAGCAGTATGATGGTGATCATATACGTGGGAGCTGGTAGTCTATAAGCACATCCTTAAAAGGTCCCTAGTCGTAGGAGTTTCGAGACTGGGCATCGATACTCCATTAGTAGACTAGTGTATACAGTCGAGACCCCGACGAGGGGCGGTGGCCGGTCTCACAAGCCACTGGTGTCAGTTGGTTCACCTAAGATGTATACAGGTGCTCATTGGGTTATGAGTACACCGGACAGGACTCGCAGGGAACCTGCTAGTTGGTCTTATACCAGATGTCAGATAGCAGTTCCCTGGTGACATGTGTACAGGTTAGTTCATCGACCTGAGATCGTCATTTGTCTCGTGTGAGTTCCCACTGTGCTTTGATTACTACCCTACCACGGCTCAAAGGAGTCGTGCAAACATGTTTTAGTTGGGTACAGTCCCGAGCCACATGGAGGCAGTGAGCGGATCTGCAGGGGTTCGTCTCTCCCGGTATTGGGGGTGAGGTCGCGCTGTGTCTAGGAGAGCCATTACACAAAGCCCTCGGCCGAGACAGGAGATTTACTGGTAGGTATTCCAGTAGTATCTCAGGGTGTTCTGGGCTACGCTCCGACACGACTTGTACCGCTTTTGGGGGTCTGACTTTTACCAACCCCCTAGGCCCGCCATGCGATGCTCATAGACGAACGGACCGGACTGTACGGATATTGTCACTGACAGGCTCAGTAGGGTGTCAGGATGAGTTCGCTCATCGACGTCCCTTTTGGTCAATAGCTGGTGGCCCGTCACGTATTGGCTTATACCTCTGATGTGCTAGTGGTTAAATCCACAGCCATAGTATTGACGAGTCTTTAGAGTCCACCACACATACAGTTACTCAAGTTTCGGGCGAAACGCTGTAGAGGCCGTATGGAGATATGGCAGGGTCCGATCAGATACGTGCGGTATTGCACGGATCAGGATCGGACAGTTTGTACTAGTGGCCGTATGGTTATATGGCAGGGTTCGATCAGATACGTGCGGTATTGTACGGATCAGGATCGGACGGATATTACTAGCCGGCTTTGGTTTAAGCCGGATCCTAGTTTAGTACAGTGTAGATTTTGTCTCATTGTATTTGTATCCGGTAGGAATACAGATGCGGGTGTGTATGCACAGTATCGGGGTTTTCCTGTAATTTATTACGGGACCAGTTTTCTGGAGTTGCCAGTTTGCATTCCGTTCCGGCCGGTTTTCCTTTGTTCTTTCCCGGCCGGACTTTTCCTATGGAGGGTGTTATTTGCAAGTTTGCAAATAACATATTGTGGAGGGGTTTCTTGCATATGGATTGATTATGATGGCATCTTTTCTTTTCATACATCATTTCTTGCTTTATTTGTGATTAGAGTTGGATTTGATTTGGAAATGATATTGTTATCATGATGTTTGGTTGTGGTCACCACTCACCTCCCTTATACATGATGCTTTTCCTCCACCATTCTCACAAGAGAGAAGAAGCTTCACTTGAGAGAAAAAGAATGAGAGAGTTCATTTTTGGTTATGTGAGGAATTCTTCTTCTCTATCCTTCTTGCTAGAAAATTGAAAGCATCAATTTTCTTAACCTCCTCCTTCATCCTCCATGGCAACTAAAACCCCAAATGAGATATAGCATCTACACTACATTCTACAGCAAATCTTGGGCACGTCGACTTGCCAGCTTCGTGCCCGAGTTGCCTCGGTATTTAGGTGGGAGCCCGTAAAAGATGCAGGCGACGTGGTGCCCTTTCGGCGAGGAGGCGACGACATGGAGACAGGACTTTCCGCGGGAGATCGGGACGATGAAGAGAAGACCGGAGGACTCGGATCACTTGGTATACTTCTCTTTCCATCTCTTGTTAGCTAGTATAGGTTAATGGTTAACGATCCGGGTTTTATTGTCCGCGGTAGCGCCAGTTTCCAAGTAAGGAAAATTTTTGATTCCGCATTTTGGTCTCGGTAAGACGGCCGGGGCGCTGCCGTGGCGCAACATGGTATCAGAGCCACGCCATTAACCTAGTCTAGCTTTGTCTAATGTGTTTTACCTTTCCGATCGACCAAAATTCCAAAAATCCGCGTTTTACATACATCAGTTTTCTGTTGAATTTTTTCTTGCTCGAAAATTTTTTCAGGTTGTAGAAAAGTGATGTACTGGAAATTGTAAGAACACTGTAGAAATTCGATGCAGTGAATCCATAGTGAGAGCGCGGAACCGCGGCCAAACACCCCTTTGGGCCACGGTTCCGCCGCACTATGTTGAGATCACCGCATGAAATTTCTGCAGTTGTTCTCTGAGTTGTTTTTAGGGTTTCTGGAATATTAAGTTTGGGCCCAGAATTTCTTGATGTGCTACAGTAGTACTTGGGGGCCCACTTGTTAAAATTTGATCGATCGGATATTTTAAACACATTAGTTCACAGTATTTACATTATATCTGCGACCGTGAATGTCACTTGATCGGTAAATCCTGTCTAACTGCTATAGCCCGGTTAGAAGGATTTGCGAACGTGACTTTCATGTTGATGTTCTGTGTTTATGCTGTGATGTTGCGGATCGGTCGTGGGGCATAGCCTGGATGCAATGTTAGTACAGTTTTGTTTTATATGTACATTTGATATTGCGGGGCGAGCGTCCGACATGTGGACTGCCGTCACTGCCTGATTGTATTATTCTTTTGGGGCACGACCTGGTTGCGGTCGATGTACCCGGTGTATGTATATTTTACTTTCTGTACTAGGATTACCCCGCGGAGGGGTGCATGGATAGTCGGGTTCTAGAGGGCAACGGGCCCGCATCTCATGGCATTGAGACGGAGGGGGCTTCACTCTAGGATTGGCGGGCTATTCGCCGCACTCGTAGGGGGTACAGGTTGACCCAGGAGGGGTGCCCAAGTTACCAGATTCCGTGAAGTGCTGGGTGGTCCATTCACGTTGCTGAAGGGGGCTGCCTCGCTTCAGGTTTTGGCGGGTGACTTGCCGCGCCCGTAGGGGTCTAGGATTTTCATTGCACAGGCTATCCACACGACCAGGGGAACATCGGGTTTCAGCAGCGGCTCTGTGAAACCCGGGGCTTCCAGATATCTGTATTGTTCTGTGATGCTGTACATTTCTGTGATGTTGCATTCTTATCACGCCTTGAGCGAATATAATATATTGGTATATATATTAGTAGATGTTGTATATGTTTTGCATCCGCGCTAGTCCAGTCCCCGCTCTGTCGTTAGTTAAGTAACCTAACGGGTGATGACGGGACCCAGTGGCGAATGCGGATGGCATATACGTACATCATTATTTTCGTTCTTTATTGGTGTGATTAATTGATGGGACTGCGTTGATTTGGATCAATGCAAGATAAACAAACCTATTCTGATGTTGTTGGAACAATTTTTCAAAAAGCTGTTATTGCAAGGACGTTCACTTTTGTTTTGCACAGTGGTATTCAGTTGGAATATCCTGCTCCTCAGTCGACGAGGCAAGGGCCGAGATCCCTTCACCGGGAGTGACCCCTTGGACAGAAGTTTGCGTCAGGGTAATAACTTCACTATAGCCGATTACTTTTGCTTTGCATCGTGGTATTCAGTTGGAATATCCTGCACCTCATTCTACGGGGAAAGAGCCGAGATCCCTTCACCGGGAGTGACCTCTTTAGCAAAGGTTTTCGTCACCATATTTTTATAAAAAGTTATCCAGTTCCTTCAACGATATCAAGTTCATTACGGTAAAAGGTTTTTCGCCAAAAACCATTCGTAGCCCTCCGTCATTTCAGATTAGTATTACTTAGTATTCGTGCTGCGTATGTCGTGCTTAGCCGAGGCGTAGTGTTCGGTAGCTATGTAGTGCTTTTCTGTTGCATGGATATGAGATTGGTTAGGACAGTCGTGCGGTCATTTTGGCTCAGTCAAGGATTCGTGCGGGTGGGTCTAATTCAATCAAGATAATGACGGGTTGAACTTGACTAGGATCCTTTGATATGTTGGCTCAGTCAAGGTCACTTGGGTCCTAGGGGTAAAAATCACATCGGGAGTTTCTAAAGAAACTGAAAATTGCCAGGCATGCGCATACCTTCTGGAGTGTGGTGACGTGAGTGGATTCCGTCACGTTATCATGCGATGATAGTTGGATCCCGATTCCCACTGATGAGTTAGTTTACTCCTCGGGTGATCCCGGCTAATTCTTCTTTCAGGTTTGGGGAAGAATTTGACGTTACAGTGGGAGGTTTCCTGATTAGATAAATTGGTGACCATTCTGATCTAGGTTAGAGTGCATGCTGAGTGTTTCTTTTCTCTCTCTCTTTGGCAGCGACCATTGACTCGACCCTAGACTATGACTCAGTGACCAAAATTAACTGAACCTTCTTAAACATTAGCTTTTGGATTGTCAGAGTTGCAAACCTCATTGCCACTCCTACTTTTACCCTTTTCTCCAGGACACCCCGTATTACTACGAACGTCCATTTCCATTGGACAAAACCATCGTATGGTTATATACGAACTCGAAGGACTTCGAGGATGGTTTCTGGTTCTGGAGAAAACGGATAGGACTATTCAGTTGTCTTTTCTTTTCACCTTCTCTCAGGTTGCGAGTACTCCTTGGTTTAGGAGTAGTACACCTATTACGCAAATTGGATAGTCTTCTTCCAAACCATAGGCTGGTGCCGACCGGTAGGGAATGAAGAAAACCAGTTAGCCTAAACGGTGTACAGAAGGTATTAAGTTAAGACAAAGTAAGGGATTAGTAAGAGGGCAAAGTAAAGTGCGACTACTATTCACGAACAAACCAAGTATTTCTTCGCCAATCCTAAATCACCTTTGTATTTCTCCAGGACACTCCGTATTACTACGAAGATCCCAGTTTATTGGATAATCCATCGTATGGTTATATACGAACTCGAAAGGAACTTGTTCCAGTTCGGGGATGGATCCTGGTTCAGGAGAAATAGGAATAAAGTATATTCGGTTGTCTTTTATCTTCACCTTCTCTCGTTTTGCGAGTGCTCCTAGGATTAGGACAGTACACCCTTTATGCTTATTGGATAGTCTTCTTCCAAACCATAGGCTGGTGCCGAACGGTAGGGAAGGAAGAAAACCATTTGGCCTAAAGGGGTGCACAGAAGGTAATGACTAAAGACATAGAAAGGGATTTAGAAAGATGGCAAAGAATTACAAGGTTACAGTTGTGAATCTGGATAATGGAAGTGGCATTACTAGGAATACCAGGATACCCCAACGAAACATTTCAATGTTTCAGTTTCACTGTGTACTGTTAAAGGAAAACTGATTTCCCGATTAGACACTTGCTCCAGGGTATGTATTTACCAGGTATGATTCTCACATCTGTATGGTTTTACAGATGATGAGTGGGAGTAAGTTATTGGGAATTGGGTGATCATCCTCATTATATCGGGATTCGTTGTAATCGGTGATATTTGAGGAAGTCACCTGGGTTGTTTGCCGGACGGCAATTATTTGGTTTTGAATATCCGCTATTATGCACCAATTTCAAATTGATATATCTGTACGTCTATTTTTATAGAGTGAGATATACCTTTTTGAAATTATGTCTATGACATTTACCTATATCAGTGGATGGTTAGGTAAGGAGCATTAAACAGCGGTGTAATTCTTCTTAACCATAAGTATAGTTTTCAACCTACGACACACAGTGAATGAGTTATCAGACTCAAGGGACTTATACAGAGTATTGTATGTTGTCCAGGGTCCATCAGGACAGAGGGGTTGGTCCTCGTACTATATTCGGTTTACTTATGACTTCTCTAGTTTTTAGACAGGTGTTTCGTGGAAACACAGGGTCCGAATTTTGAGAAGTTATAGGTATTTGAATAAAGTAGAGAACCAGGTATTGCAAGTATCGGGATTCTTCAAAGTGATCGAAGATGTAGATACTTGTATATGGTATTCAGTTGATAGTAATGATTAAGAGAACTAGCTTCTCTTTCAGGTTACTCATAAATGGAAGCATTCCTAAGTTGAGTAACGCTGATCGGCCTCCTTCCATTTAGTTTACATGCACTGGTGACAGCTGCATGATTTGAATCTGGTTCAATTAAATCAGTGCCTCTGTTTCTATATTGGATATAGAACAGTTCATATCTTGACATTGTTAAGGTATGGGGAGTTGTCCGGCTTATGCTTAAAACCAGACACTGGACAACTCAAGACACGTTTCTGTAATGGCTGTTTGTGGGTTGACCCAGGCTATGACGAGGGTTGACTTTCTACCATCTGGAAGATCAATAGTGATATTGTTCTAGACTCGCCACAGTTTTATTAAAAATGGATTTTTCCAGAAAACAGTAGTGGGAGTATGGTAGAATTGGAAGTGATTCCAGAACCGCAAACGATTACTGAAGATTTGATAGGAACCTAAAGATTCAATCTGATTTGACATTCCATTGGCCACTCCGCAGATATGGTGGGTAACCTCAGGCACTCGAGAGGTACTTCGGTATGCTCAAGGACGGTGGCAGGGAGGTTCTTGTTTACCCAGACTTGCCATTGCTGTTGTTCCAGACTGTGAGACCCGGCAGGAGGATGCGTATAGCGTCGTTCTAAAATAGCTTTAGAAGTGCACGTCTATATGACTCTGCAAGAGGGTTGTCGTAGTCAGTGGGAGCAACGGAAGCATTGGTGGAAAGTTGGCTTATGTCTATTTATAGACTAAAGCAAATATAGCGGAAGTAGATCATCTATTTCTGATGTGACAGTCATAGGTTTGACTTCATCAGAATAGGGGATGGATCTGTTGAGAAGGTAGTAGGGTGTGATGTCATGGTATTTGATGACATACACAGAGTAGGAAGTGATATTCCTATACTGCGATCGGTTACGCTTTGGTCGTCACACAGTGGTTTCTCCACATGGGACTTGGACATTATATCAAACATACTGGTTACTAGATCTATGGTTTTAGATCTAGATTTGGGTGGTTTCCCAATCAGGGTACTTTGACAGCATTCTATGAGTATTTAGAATGGACGACTCCTGGCACGGTAGTATACCTGCAGGTGATAGAGTCACCCTCTCTAAAGTTGTCTTACAGACTAAAGGGGAGAGGGATACGCATGATTGGCAGATCACTTGCTTAGGCAATTGAGTCAATCATGAGATGTCAAGTACCACACCAGATGTTGTTCTTGCAGTAGATACAATAAGTTGATATTCATCCAATCCTGGAGAAACAATTGGAAGCAGTTTTAGAACATAAGTTGATGTTTTAGGGAATTGATAACGACAGCCTCCTTTAGGAGACGGTTATCATTCCAGGCTTCCAAGGTGACCTGGATGACAGAGAGGTTGTCAGAGTTATAGTTTTCCTTCTGATGAGGGGCAGTATTTTGGACAAATGGTCCAAGGCAATACTGAGGGAGGCATGGCGCAGGATACTGATTAAGTTCAGTTGTCGATACAGTCTAAGAAGTTTGGATTTGGAGTTCATTTATGAGCTAGGTCCCATCAGACATTCAGACACATTCTAAGACATGTATTGCTCATTTCGGGAGATGGCTTTCTCCACGAACTTGAGATATAAAGAGACATAGAAAGAAACATCCTAGCGGATCCACTCGCTGAGGCTATTCCTCGAACACAATAGTTTCACAAACGGGTTTTGTGAGATTGACTAGTAGAGGAGTTGGGTGTTCGGTATCACACGGGCTGTGAGTATGCGACATCGCAATAATTAGCCTTGAGTGCAAGTGGGAGATTGTTGGAGATAGTGCCCTCAGAGTTAATTATTGGATCACAGGCACGTGATTGCAATGATTGAGGGAGGACCTATCCCAGGAGGACAGTCTTACTCGAGATGTTAGTATGCTATCTGGTTTATCTTTATCATCGTGTACTGCTTTAGGTGACCGGACAGGTCGCTATTACACGTTGATAGAGCCCCTAGGATTCTTGCTCGACGACCAGCAGTATGATGGCGATCATATACGTGGGAGCTGGTAGTCTATAAGCACATCCTTAAAAGGTCCCTTGTCGTGGGAGTTTCGAGACTGGGCATCGATACTCCATTAGTAGACTGGTGTATACAGTCGAGACCCCGACGAGGGGCGGTGGCCGGTCTCACAAACCACTGGTGTCAGTTGGTTCACCTAAGATGTATACAGGTGCTCATTGGGTTATGAGTACACCGGACAGGACTCGCAGGGAACCTGCTAGTTGGTCTTATACCAGATGTCAGATAGCAGTTCCCTGGTGACATGTGTACAGGTTAGTTCATCGACCTGAGATCGTCATTTGTCTCGTGTGAGTTCCCACTGTGCTTTGATTACTACCCTACCACGGCTCAAAGGAGTCGTGCAAACAGGTTTTAGTTGGGTACAGTCCCGAGCCACATGGAGGCAGTGAGTGGATCTGCAGGGGTTCGTCACTCCCGGTATTGGGGGTGAGGTCGCGCTGTGTCTAGGAGAGCCATTACACAAAGCCCTCGGCCGAGGCAGGAGATTTACTGGTAGGTATTCCAGTAGTATCTCAGGGTGTTCTGGGCTACGCTCCGACACGACTTGTACCGCTTTTGGGGGTCTGACTTTTACCAACCCCCTAGGCCCGCCATGCGATGCTCATAGACGAACGGACCGGACTGTACGGATATTGTCACTGACAGGCTCAGTAGGGTGTCAGGATGAGTTCGCTCATCGACGTCCCTTTTGGTCAATAGCTGGTGGCCCGTCACGTATTGGCTTATACCTCTGACGTGCTAGTGGTTAAATCCACAGCCATAGTATTGACGAGTCTTTAGAGTCCACCACACATACAGTTACTCAAGTTTCGGGCGAAACGCTGTAGAGGCCGTATGGAGATATGGCAGGGTCCGATCAGATACGTGCGGTATTGCACGGATCAGGATCGGACAGTTTGTACTAGTGGCCGTATGGTTATATGGCAGGGTTCGATCAGATACGTGCGGTATTGTACGGATCAGGATCGGACGGATATTACTAGCCGGCTTTGGTTTAAGCCGGATCCTAGTTTAGTACAGTGTAGATTTTGTCTCATTGCATTTGTATCCGGTAGGAATACAGATGCGGGTGTGTATGCACAGTATCGGGGTTTTCCTGTAATTTATTACGGGACCAGTTTTCTGGAGTTGCCAGTTTGCATTCCGTTCCGGCCGGTTTTCCTTTGTTCTTTCCCGGCCGGACTTTTCCTATGGAGGGTGTTATTTGCAAGTTTGCAAATAACATATTGTGGAGGGGTTTCTTGCATATGGATTGATTATGATGGCATCTTTTCTTTTCATACATCATTTCTTGCTTTATTTGTGATTAGAGTTGGATTTGATTTGGAAATGATATTGTTATCATGATGTTTGGTTGTGGTCACCCTTTGTGCTCTCCTACACTCACCTCCCTTATACATGATGCTTTTCCTCCACCATTCTCACAAGAGAGAAGAAGCTTCACTTGAGAGAAAAAGAATGAGAGAGTTCATTTTTGGTTATGTGAGGAATTCTTCTTCTCTATCCTTCTTGCTAGAAAATTGAAAGCACCAATTTTCTTAACCTCCTCCTTCATCCTCCATGGCAACTAAAACCCCAAATGAGATATAGCATCTACACTACATTCTACAGCAAATCTTGGGCACGTCGACTTGCCAGCTTCGTGCCCGAGTTACCTCGGTATTTAGGTGGGAGCCCGTAAAAGATGCAGGCGACGTGGTGCCCTTTCGGCGAGGAGGCGACGACATGGAGACAGGACTTTCCGCGGGAGATCGGGACGATGAAGAGAAGACCGGAGGACTCGGATCACTTGGTATACTTCTCTTCCCATCTCTTGTTAGCTAGTATAGGTTAATGGTTAACGATCCGGGTTTTATTGTCCGCGGTAGCGCCAGTTTCCAAGTAAGGAAAATTTTTGATTCCGCATTTTGGCCTCGGTAAGACGGCCGGGGCGCTGCCGTGGCGCAACAGGCCTAGCCTCTAAAACTGATCAGTATAAGCAAGCGAACTGTCGAGTTACAAGTCAGGTTTCATCATTGATTTCCCCATACCCCCAAGTTATATGTTTAAGTCAGGTATTAATAATCCGAAGCTAATGCCAACACAGGATCAAGCAGGTACAGGTTTGTCTGGATAGACAACAGGAAATATCCGTAGGGACAACATGTCAAGGCTGTTGGCATTAGTAACAAGATCAGGTAACAGGTCAAGATATGGTACATCAGGTCAGGTCAAGTAGTGTAAATAAATCCAATCATGTCAAGAAGTGCACGGTATCAAGTCGTGTCAAGTAGTAGGTGTATCAAGTCATGTCGGGGGTGCACAAAATGTCACATGGGTGTTCATAAACAAACTAAAATAAGCATGGGTATACAAAACAAGTATGGGGTACTAATGGAACAATAAAAATAGAACATTGTGATGTGGTATGCAAATAGGTACAGATTAAAGCTTATGGATGCACAGTTATCGATTTGGGTTAAGATTATAGTTCCAACATTAATTAAAATACACTTTATCAAATATGGAATGTTAAAATCTCATTATTATGCATTAAATGATCTAAGGATGCAATTGTATATATAATAGGCTAAATGGATGCAAACGGTGTCCAAAGGGTTATAAACTAT
Source organism: Agapanthus africanus (assembly GCA_030015575.1). Classification (NCBI taxonomy): domain Eukaryota; kingdom Viridiplantae; phylum Streptophyta; class Magnoliopsida; order Asparagales; family Amaryllidaceae; genus Agapanthus; species Agapanthus africanus. Next base: position 19,334,779 of record JASDDO010000014.1, read on the forward strand.
TAAAAGGGTACCGCGGGCTGTACAAATAAGCATTATGTGATTCAAATATGGATATGGGTACCGTGTATCGTAATCTAATATGCAACATGATATGTTTCAAGTTCTAAATCTAAAATGATATAATGGACATCGAAATGTTAAAATGGAACATGTGGCATTAGATTTAATCTACAGGTTTAATATGCATATAAATAAGTATAAAATATTATGAATAGCATGTAGCAAGTTTTACTTGCCTAGACGGATCAAGAAACGGGTATACGGAACGTCTCACGTCGGCGGAAAAAGTCGCGACGCGCTCACGGTACACGGAACGGATCCAAACAACGCACAAGGTGATCACATGGGTCAGGTATGCTCGCTGGGTCGTCGGGATCGTCGACGGCACGACCGTGTTCTGGCGATCTACTGTAGACAGCAACAGTTAAAGAAAAGAAGGAAAAGAAAGAAAGAAATAATGAAGGAAAATGAGGGGAAGAAGGGATTGAGAGAAGAGAAGCTCACTGTGGTTCAGAGGGAAGTCGTGAGGTGTCGACGGCGTCGACGGAGCTCCGGCGAGGTGGTTGGTGATTAGGGTTTTGGTTAGGGTTTGGGTTTGCTGGGTTTTAATGCAGGGATGGTGCAAGGTTTTATGAAGGGGAGAAGCGCAGAGGAGAGAAAGGAGAAGAGAGGAGAATGATGGTGATGGCGAGGGATGATCGGCGGCGAAGGAGATGTGGTGGTGATGGGTTCAGAGATGGTGTTTGTGGGCGTCGAAGGTTTGCAGTGGGTCAGAGTTTCGAACTCAGGAAGGAGGGGAGAGAGGGAGGTGGTCGAGGGAGATGAGAGCGGTGAGGGGAGGCCGACGAGGTCGACGGCGATGGTGGCGACGGGCGCGAGCGAGCTAGGGTTTCGTGGTCGCGAGAAAATAAAAGAAGGAGAAGATGATGATGCAAGAAGGAGAGAACGTGGTTTTTAAAATAGGTTAGGTTAAAAAAGAATATATTTATGTAGGGGGAGAGAGAGAAAAAGTAAGCAGAGAGAGAGAGAGGGAGAGAGAGATTTGTCAGTTAAAAGTATTTTTTAAAAAAATCTTTTCTTTAAAATATTACTTGTTTAATATATATATTTTACAGAAGTATAATATAAAAGAATATAATATTAGTACGTTTTGAGATTTTGGCAAATACAAACTTACTCCAAAACACGTCCGGGTCGGGTCTAAAAATCCGGTTTTAAAATATGAAAAATATATGCGAAGACCAAATTTTAAGATGGATGCTTAGGTAACGAAAATGCATACCCAAGAACGGATGCACGTACGTGCGCGTAGCCATCCAAACACGTCCGTTTCACTGAACGGGACGAGAACAAGATGCGCGGATGCTACCACAGGGTTAGGGGTATCATGCAGATTAGGAAATGCAATTTTAATTTATTTTCCGTGTTCTAAAATGTTATATGTAAAACATGCGATGTCATATGAAATGTCAATATGCAGTATACATTGGATGCACATGTCTATACAACAAGTCAGGGTAATCTATAAATATGAATCATACAAGTTCAAGAAAACGGGTCGGGTCGAATGCAAAGGCAAATGTAAAATACCATTCGCACCCAAACACGATAAATCAATAAAATGCCACAAATAAATAAATACGGGAACTGAAATGGTATAAATGAACTAGGTTGTTACAATCTCCCACTTGCACTAAGGCCAGTTGTTGTAGTATCTCATACCCAACATCCCAAAAAGTCTCTCGAATAGCATCTGGGGGAGGGCCTTCGTGAGTGGATCCGATGTGTTATCCTCTGTGTCAACTATCCTGACCTCAATCTCCCAGCGATCTACTATCTCCCTGATCAGGTGATACCGCCTAAGAATATGTCTGGATCTCTGATGGGACCAGCGTTCTTTGGCCAAAGCCACAGTTCCATTGTTATCATAATACACGGGTATTGGATACTCAATGGATGGAACCACACCAAGTTCAGCTATGAACTTGTTTATCCAGACAACCTCTTTGGCAGCATCGTTGGTAGCGATGTATTCAGCCTTTATCGTCAAGTCTGTTACGGTATCTTGCTTGGAACTCTTCAAACATACCGCCCCTCTACTGAGGGTGAAGACAAAACCCGAGACCGACTTACTGTCGTCCTTATCACTCTGGAAGCTCGAATCGGTAAAGGAATCCACCTGGAGTTCACCGTTACCATACACCAAGAACATCTCTTTAGTCCTTCTCAAGTACCTAAGAATGTTCTTCACAGCTTCAGCATTTCACCCCTGGATCTGATTGATACCTACTTACTACACCTAGTGAGTAATCTACATCTGGTCTGGTACATAACATCGTATACATGATAGACTCGACTGCCGAAGCATAAGGTATCCCTTGTATGCGAGCCCTCTCCAAATCAGTCTTGGGAGACATCTCTTTGGAGAGAGTGATTCCTGAACAAGCGGGTAAATTACCATGCTTAAAATCTTCCATACTAAACCTCTTTGGTATGGTGTCTATGTACCTAGATTGGGACAATCCCAACATCCATTTAGATCTATCTCTATAGATCTTAATCCCTAGGATGTAGGAGGCATCACCAAGATCTTTCATGGAGAACTTGTGTGATAAGAAGAGCTTGACCGAGTGTAGCATAGGAACATCATTTCCTATCAAGAGTATATCATCCACGTACAATACGAGGAAGACGACCTTACTCTCTACAACCTTTTTGTATATACATGGTTCATCTACATTTTTGATGAAGTCAAACTCTTTGATAGCTTCATCAAAACAGATGTTCCATCTTCGCGATACGTACTTTAATCCGTAAATTGATTTAAGCAGCTTGCATATGCTTCTGCTGCTCCCACTGTCTACGAAGCCCTCTGGCTGTGTCATGTACTCACTCTCTTCTAAATCACCATTTAGAAAAGCGGTTTTGACGTACAACTGCCAGATTTCATAGTCATGGTATGCAACAACGGCAAGTAGGATCCTGATGGACTTAATCATAGCCACTGGAGAAAATGTTTAATCATGGTCGACACCTGGTCGTTGACGAAAACCTTTTGCTACAAGTCTAGTTTTGAAAGTCTCAACTTTTCCATCTACACCAATTATCTTCTCAAGATCCACTTGCTCCTGATGGGTTATACCCTTTCAGGAGCAACTTTCAAAATCCATACTTTGTTGGTGTACATAGATTCCATCTCAGATCGCATAGCATCCAGCCATTTCACAGAGTCTCCACTTGTGATAGCCTGCTCGAAACTAGTTGGGTCATCATCTTCCATGATGCAATTCTCGCTCTCATCGTCTATGAGAAAACTATAGTATCTCTCAGGTGGATGAGGAACTCTATTAGATCTGCGGAGTGGCTGAGTTTCGTTGTGGACTATTGAATCCTCCGGTTCCACCAAATTGTCAGTTATTGTTTGTGTAGATGGAACTTCTTCCAGTTCTACTTCATTACCACTAATCTCTTTGACAAGAAATTCATTTTCTAAAAAGGTGGCATGTCGAGAAACAAACACCTTTTGTTCCTCAGTTTGGTAAAAGATGTAGGGTTCCTAGGCACTCTAACAAGGTTCTACAAGGCATCTACCATGCCCGATTCAAAAAAAATAGCTGTGCCGAACAACCCTAACCAAGATCGTATACTAGAGATTATGCGAAACCTAGCAAGTTAAACTCTTTAACTACAAGTGAAAGGGATTACAACATTTGTAGATCCGGTCCTTCACTTCTAAAGCTCCATGTTGACGTCCCTTCGCTGCGATCATCGGGATCCCGGACTCTAGCGATGGTTTCTTCGGAGAAATGAGCGGGCTGGGTCGTTGACTTCGAGGCCGAAGATGATCTACGTCGAGGAGACTCAAACTCAAGCTCCATCTTCATTAGGTCAAGAACTTTGTGAAGAGAATACCCTAAACTAAATGGAAAGTAGTAGAGGATGATGAAATAGGAAGTAGGTTTACTTTAGATTTGGATTTCTCACTCTAAATCTTCACTTGAAAATTTTTCTAGCAAGCTTTCTTCTTCTTGAAGAAGAAGAAGAAGAAGAAAAGAAATAAGAATGAATAATGAATTATCACAAAAGAATAATCAAGTAAAGTCTATCATATTGCAACCATGGGTGAGTTTACCTTTGTAGAGACTAAACCATAGTTTGAGGTAATGGTTAGGTTAATGAAAATCTTAGGCAAAACAAAATTAGTAGACTTTGTCAAAGATGCTTGAAAGCTTCATGAAGCTTCAAACAAAGACAAAGAAAGCCACCATTTTGTTTTACCAAAACAATAAAAACCTAAACCATTATCTTAAACAAGGTGTAAGTCATACACACACCCAAGTTTGCATGTATCATCAATCATGATACAAACTAGTGCACAAACATACATCACATATACAACTTGTGCACATCAAGTGAGAAAATCAATCTTAAGTGAACCAATACTAGTTAATGTAAAGTAATATATCAAATATATAATTATACATTAAATCATTAAATCAACACTTGATTTAATGATCCGGTCATATCGCATATAACTGACTAATATCTAGTGTATCAATGTATCGAATCAACACTTGATTCGGTAACCCGGCTATATCTCATATAACCGTCCGATGATACAAATCGCGAGAATAGAATACAGTATCACATACTGGTATTATTCTCGGTCCCGCACATATCTCATATGCGCTCCTATTTCGTTTCGCTTGAGCCAGGAAACCTCTGTGTAGGACTCTAAAGACTCGTCAATACGCCGGCAGTAGGTGGTGATCATATCAATCACCCACAAGCCGTAAGCGGTCTGCTAAACGTAACGGCCACCCGGGTATTGAGAGATCAAAAGATCAACGAGCAAGCCTGCTCACACTCCTGCGAATCAAATCAGTAACACTTACCGCACAGTCCGGTCTGTTCGTCTGATATGTCGCATATCTTGCCTAGGGTGGTAAACGTCAGACCCCAGCAGCTTGATAAGTCATGCCGATGTAAGGTCCATAACAAGCATGAAACTACTGATAACACTTACCAGTAAATCAGTGCAACCCTGGTCAGGGATTTCCAGTTATGGCCAGTCGAGCATAGCGCAACATCAACCCCCAATACTGGGAGAGACGAATCCCCTCCTATCGCTCATTGCCTCCATGTGAATCGGGACTGTACCCAAAAACCACCTGTTTGCATGACGCAGTAGAGCCGTGGTAGGGTGGAAATCAAAGCACAGTGGGAGACACACAAGACTCTATGACGATCTCGGGTCAACAGACTAAGTTTTACCAGTGTCACCAGAGAACTGCCATCTGACGTAAGGTATAATACCATCTAGGAGTTCTCGGCGAGTCCGTTCAGTGTACCCAATCACCACTGAGCACCCGCATACCATCTCTGATGTCAAACACCAATGGATATGGGATCATCCATCGCCCATCACATGGGTCGAGAAGATATACGCTAGTCTACTCTGGAATATCGATGTCCCGTCTCAATATTCCCACGACTATGAACATTGAAGGATGTACTCATGGACTACCCAGGCCCCACTAGTATGATCTTCATCATAGTACTGCAAGTCGAGTACACATCCTAAGGGCTTTATCAACATGTAACAGGTATACATGTTAAGATAAAGAGCAACCAGATAGCCTACTATCATGTCGAGCAAGAAAGTCCTACCTATATATGTCCCAGCATCCACTACAATATACATCTCATGTACAGTAATGGCCTCTAGGGCATACATATAACTAACAATCTCCCACTTGCACTAGGGCCATCTATAGCAGTGGTTGCAGTATCTCATACTCAACCATCCCTTATAAGTCTCTCTCTGGGAAAAAGCCTTTGTGAGTGGATCCGCCGTGTTGTCCTCTGAGTCTACTCTCCTAACCTCGATCACCCTGGAGATCAACTATCTCCATGATCAGGTGATACTGCCTTGGAATATGTCTGGGTCACTGATGGGACCGTGGTTCCTGGGTCAAAAACCACACTTCCATTGTCACACAATGGTAGGAACCTAGTTCATCTCATGAACTAATATACACCCAAACTGCCTCTTTGGTAGTATTTTTGATAGCGATGTCACCAGCCTTTATCTTCTAGTTTGCCACGGTATCTCTCTTGGAACTCTTCCAACATACCGTCCCTCCGCTGAGGGTAAAGACAATGCCTGCGACTGACATTCAGTCGTCCTTATCACCCTGGAATTTTTCTAGTGATTCTCCCCGGGATCGATTGATACCATCTCACTACAACTAGTGAGAATCCTAACATCCAATTAGATCGATCTTATAGATCCAAAACCCAGGATTTAGGAGGTATCACTTTGATCCTATATGGAGAATCCATGTGATAAGAGGAGATTGACCGAGCGTAGCATAGGAAACTCTTTTCCTATCAAGAGCATGTTGTCAACGTATAATACGAGGATGACCACCTTACTCTCTACTACCTTTTTGTATATACAAGGTTCATCTACTATTTTGATGAAGTCAAAATCTTTGACTACCACATCAAAATAGACGCTTCAACTCCGCGATGCCTGCTTTATCCTGTAAAGCAACTTGCACGCGTTTTCACTGCTCCCACTGTCTACGAAGCCCCCTGGCTGTGTACTTATAGACGCTCTCTTCTAAATCAATATTTAGAAAAGCAGCCATGACACCCAACCGCCAGATATCGTAGTCATGGTATGTAGCCGTGGCAAGTAGGATCTGGATGGACTTAAGCACAGCCACTGAAAAAGGTTTCATCATTATCCACGCCTGGTCGATGACGAAAACCATTAACAAGTCTAGCTTTAAAAGTCTCAACTTTTCCATCTACACCAAGTAATCTTCTCAAGATATACTTGCTTCTGATGGGGATTTAACCCTTCAGATATAGCATCCAAAGTCCATACTTTGTTGGTGTACATGGATTCCATCTCAGATCGCTAAGCATCCAGCCATTCTTACAGAGTCCCCACTCTTGATGGCCTGCTCGAAACTAGTTGGGTCATCATCTCATGATGCAATCCTCGCTCCCACTGTCATCGAGAAAACGAAGTATCTCTCAGGCGGATGAGGAACCCTGCTAGATCGGCGGAGAGGCTGAGGTTTGTCGGAATCTATTGAATCCTTTGGTTCTACCAAATCATCTGCTGTAGTTTGTATAGCTGGAACTCCTTCCAGTTCTACCTCATGACCATTAATTTCTTCATAAGAAATTCCCTTTCACAAAGGTGGTATGTTGAGAAACAAAACATATTTTGTTCCTCTGTTAGGTAGAAGATATTCCTTTGCGAATGCTTGGGATATCCAACAAAATTCTACAGAACCGACTTTGCCTCGAGCTTGTCCGGATTTTGCTTTTAGACACAGGCCGGACAACCCCAAATCTTAACAAATTTAAGATATGGGCTCTTCCCATTCCATATCACATATGAAGTGGTAGGCAATGGATTTGATTAGAACCCTATTCAATAGGTATGCATCTTCTCAAGTGCATAACTCCCAAAAGAAAATAGGAAACTCAGTAGTACTCATCATAGAGCGCACCATATCACATAGGGTGTGATTGCTCCGCCCCGATACACCGGCGTGCTGTGGTGTATATGGAGGAGTAATGCTGAGAGAGAATCCCATTCTCCTTTAGAATAGTCCAGGAATCCCGTGCTCAAGTATTCTCCTTCCTGATCACATCAAAGGACATAATACTTATACCCGTTTTTGGTTCTCTACTTCTAACTTATATTCGGTGATTATCTCAAAAGTTTCGGACTTGTGTTTCAACAGGAACATATGTCTGAATATAGAGAGATCATCAGTGAATGTAATGAAGTACAAAGAACCGGTCGTGGCATATGTAGACTGGGGACCTTTATACATCACTATGTATCAGTCCCAAGAGTTCACTAACTCTTTCTCTGTTTCCAGTAAACGGAGCTATGGTCATCTTATCTTTGTGACATGACCGGAAAGTTTTATAAGATGTAAATTTAAACTGATTTAAATATGCATCTAAATGTAACTTAGCTAGTCGGGTCGCATTGATATGACCTAGTCTACAATGCTTCAAGAAGAATCCGTTCATTTCTGAACTCTTCCTCTCGTGTGTGTTCTGTATACTAAGAACTATATTTTGATTTAGAACGTCAATGCTTTTAGATAACGTGCCTGAACCGATCAACTCTTGATATAGAAAATGTTCAAAACATTATTCAACAATACAAAATTATGTCCTTTCTTTACTAATAAAGAGACTGATATGATATTGTATATCAGGTTCGGTATCTAATAACATTCGTTCAGAATCAATGTATTCTGGTAATACAGGGTGATAGTGACCAACAGACTCGGCTGCAACACTTGCACCGTTTTCTGTCTCATGAAACTTATCACCCGTTCTCAGTTCTCTACCTTTCTGTAGCCCATGTAACAGATTACATATGCGGGATCCTGATCCGGTATCTAATACCCAGGACGTAGAGGATACAGAGAAACAGTTCTTTGTAATGAACACACCCGAAGAAGATGCATCATCATGCACTTTCTTCGTTTGGGTGGCACGGGAATCCTGGTATTCCCCTAATTCCTGCTCTGTCTTATAACAATTATAAGTTGGAGCGGGACCAACGTTCCCCAGCTCAGTATAACAAACGGGTTCGGTCAATACATCTATATTATTATCTTGATTAAGGCGTGACATGGTCGCTACCTGGAGAGAGAGAGAGAAGAAAACACTCTGCGTGCGCTCTTGTAAGATTAGATTGGTTATATATTTTATCTAATCAGGATGGCTCCCACTGTTTTTATCAAATCCTCCTTCAAACCCTAAAAGGAAAGACTAGCCGGGATAAATTACACTCTACAAGTTCGCCAATCTTTCAGCCAGGCCAGTGCCGGTACTTTGAGGGAGGTTCCCCGTGCTTTCGCACGGACCTAATTAAAATAAACCTCATTTTCCCAAGGGCGTAACCCCGTTGACACCTTTCTAGACACCTACTTGATCGGCTAATTGTAAAGTGCAAAACTCTCCCAGGAGTAACAATTACTCGCAGTGGGTATCGGGATCCAACTATCATATAGAAGGTATGCAATCTCATTGCAAATTTCAACACTTGAAACTCCCGATAATGGTTTTTACCCCTAGCACTTATGACCTTAACTATGGTCAACAAATCATAAGCACTAGTCAAGCTCTACCCGTCATTTCGTGATTAATTAGACCCACCCACATGACCCTTAACTAAGGTCAACAAAGTCATGCGACTGTCCTAACTAATCGCATCATATGCGGTGTAGGAAGTCATCACTTAGCTACCGCACACTGTGCCTTGACTATGGTCAACAAACACAACACGAATACTAAGTACTCTACTTCCTAAAATGACGGAGGGTTGCGGATGGTTTTTAAGAAAACCTTTAACGCTTTGAACTTGATCTCGTTGCGGAATCAAATGGTTTTAAATGGAGTGTTTTTTAGGCTTTTACTAGTTTCGCTAAAGATGTCACTCCCGGTGAAGGGATCTCGGCTCTTTCCTCGTCGAATGAGGTGCAGGATATTCACAATACCACTATGCAAAGCAAGAACTAGAAAAGCAATCAAAAGACAAACCGAAGGTTGTAGCATCTGCTAGTTATTGCTAAAGAGGTCACTCCCGGTGAAGGGATCTTGGCTCTTTCCTTATCGAATAAGGTGCTGGATGTTCTACAAGGAACACCGCTATGCAAAGCAACAACTAGAGCTACCTAATTTTTGAAATTCGATTCTACAACATCTTTTAGGTTTATTTTCTTTCATTAATCTCATTAATGAATGTCCCATCATTTAAGTCCACCTAAACATCACAGATAAATACAACGTACGCTTATGCCATCCGCATTCGCCTCGATGTCCCGTCTGCACCGTTAGGTTAGGTAACTAACGGTAGAGCGGGGCAGGGCTAGCGCGGGTGTAAAATATAAGTAACGTCTATATAATATATCATATATACTATATACAATATCTATCTGAACATATCATATGATCACATCACAGATAACGCAGCAGAAAACAACATATGAAATATTGGATATACTAGGACGTCCGTATTTTATTTTGAGCCCCTATAAAACACGGATTCCACGGTCGTGATGAATAGCCAATCCCACACCCCTAGACCCCTACGAGAGCGGCAAGCAACCCTACCAATTCTAGAGTTAGGAGACCCGAACTCGACTCCTCGAGATGGTCTCCCACTGGACCCTAGAACTCGGTTACTTATGCTCCCCTCCTTGGGTCTATCCTAATGCGGAAAAGTAAATAATATACAATGGTGACATCATCCTCAGCCCAGAAGTGCCCCAATAAAATAATATTACATACAATGAATTTTACATGAATGAAAAAGAAAAACTCTCATCTCACATAAAAAACCCGGCTATTCAAACACGACGATCCAATATAACATATCCAGCAACACATAACATCACATGTCATCAACGTAAGTAAATATGCGTATCCCAATTGTCGTTGATGTATAGCAACGAAACCGGCGATACTCCACATATTACACTTACGGTCGTAGAAAAGAAAGTGTAAAACTACAACAGTTGGAATCCGCAACCTCCTTAGACATCGCATGCCTAATCAAATGAATTCCTTAGACATCGCATGCCTAACAATTATAAACCCCGCATTTTAGTCTCATTATCGAAAACACTTTTCAATACCAAGTCGGATAATTCAACAAGATTCCCGACATCTTGATCGAATGCTCGTCGCAAACTTTAGTAGACGGCCGCACCCCCGGATGCCTTCGACGAAGTGCACTAAGGCGGAACACCGCTGCCGCGAGCACCCGAACGGATGCTTTTGGCTACGGGGTTCTCCTACAGTCACTTGGTCGAGGCTATGGGGCGTGGCTATCTATTAAGTTTACCCGGCGAGTATCCGCGTACGCTACGTGATTGCAACGGACTTTTGATCGCATCAAAATTCCGTGGCAACCGATCAAATGAGACTAAAGTGCTATGTTTATAACATTCAAATTAGTTATCTCATAACTACTTGTGGATTCCAAATATTGTATCACATTCCAGATAAATAGACAATGTTAAACTTTCCGATCGAATAATCAAACACCCAAGTTTTCCCAAATAGCTCAACACTTGAGGGGAGTTTAAGAACATCCATTTCATACCACAGTACCAACAGTCCAGCCGTAGAAGGGTCAAGCCAACGCCTCACATGTGGCACGCCGTACTGCCCCAAACCTTAAGGTTCAAAAGGCAGTTCAAGACGGTCACATAATCGAGTTAAGGTTTGTTGTCTTCTAGAGGGTCCATCGCGTTACTTGCACGATTTAGACGTTCTTAAACAACGGAAAAATCCAACACTTGGAAATTTTCCGGCAGGGGAAAAAGTGAGTTATTGATATCCGGTCGAACTTTTTAACACTTTCTAAAATTACCCGGAAAAACTTAAACGAAGTTAAATTATCCGATCGAATCAATGAATCCCCAATACAACCCAGAAAACTCAACACTTGAGTATAAATTGAAAATTCCCAGAAGAATCAGCAAACACATACGGAGGTTACTGTGCAAAATACAAAGAATGATGTGACTGTACGGCCGTGGAACCGCCGCAGGAGCATGCTCATGCCGCGGTTCCGCGGCGCATTGATCGACTTAGGAGCACGTGCTGCACAGTAATTCCTAGAAAACCCTACTGATTTTTCTGAGTATTTTTAATTCACAAAATATCACAATTTCAAAAAATGTCCAGAGAAGGGTATTATCGGGGTTATCCGGGTTCTATCGGACTTCTAACTTCGTCTAGACTTCGTCTAAAGCTCTAGCTTGTCTCTGATACCACTGTAGGGTTCCTAGACACTCTAATAAGGTTCTACAAGGCATCTACCATGCCCGATTCAAAAAAAATAGCCGTGCCGAACAACCCTAACCAAGATCGTATACTAGAGATTATGCGAAACCTAGCAAGTTAAACTCTTTAACTACAAGTGAAAAGGATTACAAAATTTGTAGATCTGGTCCTTCACTTCTAAAGCTTCGTGTTGACGTCCCTTCGCTGCGATCATCGGGATCCCGGACTCTAGCGATGGTTTCTTCGGAGAAATGAGCGGGCTGGGTCGTTGACTTCGAGGCCGAAGATGATTTACATCGAGGAGACTCAAACTCAAGCTCCATCTTCATTAGGTCAAGAACTTTGTAAAGAGAATACCCTAAACTAAATGGCAAGTAGGAGAGGATGATGAAATAGGAAGTGGGTTCACTTTAGATTTAGATTTCTCACTCTAAATCTTCACTTGAAATTTTTTCTAGCAAGCTTTCTTCTTCTTGAAGAAGAAGAAGAAGAAGAAAAGAAATAAGAATGAATAATGAATTATCACAAAAGAATAATCAAGTGAAGTCTATCATATTGCAACCATGGGTGAGTTTACCTTTGTAGAGACTAAACCATAGTTTGAAGTAATGGTTAGGTAAATGAAAATCTTATGCAAAACAAAATTAGTGGACTTTGTCAAAGATGCTTGAAAGCTTCATGAAGCTTCAAGCAAATACAAAGAAAGCCACCATTTTGTTTTACCAAAACAAATAAAAACCTAAACCATTATCTTAAACATGGTGTAAGTCATACACACACCCAAGTTTGCATGTATCATCAATCATGATACAAATTAGTGCACAAACATACATCACATATACAACTTGTGCACATCAAGTGAGAAAATCAATCTTAAGTGAACCAATACTAGTTAATGTAAAGTAATATATCAAATATATAATTATACATTAAATCGTTAAATCAACACTTGATTTAATGATCCGGTCATATCGCATATAACCGACAAATATCTAGTGTATCAATGTATCGAATCAACACTTGATTCGGTAACCCGGCTATATCTCATATAACCGTCCGATGATACAAATCGCGAGAATAGAATACAGCATCACATACTGGTATTATTCTCGGTCCCACACATATCTCATATGCGCTCCTATTTCGTTTCGCTTGAGCCAGGAAACCTCTGTGTAGGACTCTAAAGACTCGTCAATACGCCGACAGTAGGTGGTGATCATATCAATCACCCATAAGCCGCAAGCGGTCTGCTAAACGTAACGGTCACCCGGGTATTGAGCGATCAGAAAATCAACGAGCAAGCCTGCTCACACTCCTGCGAATCCAATCAGTAACACTTACCGCACAGTCCGGTCTGTTCGTCTGATATGTCGCATATCTCGTCTAGGGGTGGTAAACGTTAGACCCCAGGAGCTTGATAAGTCATGCCGATGTAAGGTCCATAACAAGCATGAATCTACTGATAACACTTACCAGTAAATCAGTGCAACCCTGTCCAGGGATTTCCAGTTATGGCCAGTCGAGCATAGCGCAACATCAACCCCCAATACCGGGAGAGACGAATCCCCTCCTATCGCTCATTGCCTCTATGTGAATCGGGACTGTACCCAAAAACCACCTGTTTGCACGACTCAGTAGAGCCGTGGTAGGGTGGAAATCAAAGCACAGTGGGAGACACACAAGACTCTATGACGATCTCGGGTCAATAGACTAAGCTGTACCAGTGTCACCAGAGAACTGCCATCTAACGTAAGGTATAATACCATCTGGGAGTTCTCGGCGAGTCCGTTCAGTGTACCCATTCACCACTGAGCACCCGCATACCACCTCTGATGTCAAACACCAATGGATATGGGATCATCCATCGCCCATCACATGGGTCGAGAAGATATACGCTAGTCTACTCTGGAATATCGATGCCCCGTCTCGATATTCCCACGACTAGGGACATTGAAGGATGTACTCATGGACTACCCAGGCCCCACTAGTATGATCTGCATCATAGTCCTGCAAGTCGAGTACACATCCTAAGGGCTTTATCAACATGTAACAGAGAGACAGAAAGTATACATGTTATGATAAAGAGCAACCAGATAGCCTACTATCATGTCGAGCAAGAAAGTCCTACCTATATATGTCCCAGCATCCACTACAATATACATCTCATGTACAGTAATGGCCTCTAGGGCATACATATAACTAACAAAAGATATACCCTCACGAATGTTTAGGATATCCTACAAATTTGCACAGAACTGATCTTGCCTTGAACTTGTCCGGATTTTGCTTTTTAACATAGTCCGGACAACCCCATATCTTAACTCGTTTAAGAGATGGTCTCTTCCCATTCCATATATCATATGGAGTGGTAGGCACGGATTTGGTCGGAACTCTATTCAATAGGAATGCAGCTATCTCAAGTGCATAACCCCAAAAGAAAATAGGCAACTCAGTATTACTCATCATAGAGCGCATCATATCTAATAGGGTGTGATTCCTCCGCTTTAAAACTCCATTGTGATGTGGTATATACGGAGGAGTAAGCTGAGAGAGAATCTCATTCTCTTTTAAATAGTCTCTGAATTCCGTGCTCAAGTATTCTCCTCCCCGGTCAGATCGAAGGATTTTAATACTTTTACCCGTCTGGTTTTCAACTTCGTACTTATATTCCTTGAATTTCTCAAAAGCTTCAGACTTGTGATTCAACAAGAACACATTTCCGAATCTAGAGAGAGCGTCGGTGAATGAAATAAAGTACGAGGAACCATTCCTGGCATGTGTAGACATATGACCGCATACATCACTATGTATCAGTCTCAAGAGTTCAGTAGCTCTATCTCCGTATCTAGTAAACGGAGTTTTTGGTCATCTTGCCTTTGAGACATGACTCGCAAGTTTCATAAGATGTAAATTCGAACGGTTTCAAATATCCATCTTTATGCAACTTTAGTTAGTCTTGTCGCATTGATATGAGCTAGTCTACAATGCCACAAGAAGACTTTGTTCATTTCTGAACCGTTCCTCTTGTGTGTATTCTGTATACTTAGAACTGTATTGTGATTTAAAATGTATATACCGTTATACAACGTACCATACCCAATTAACACTTGATTTAGGAAAACATTCACAATATTTTTGGTACGAAATAAAAGTCGCTCAGAATCATTTTGTTACCTCTTGGTAATACAAGGTGATATTCGCCAACTGATTTAGCTACAATAATTACACCATTCCCTACTATTATAGACATATCACCCTTTTCCCAGTTCTCTACCTGCCACGACCCGAAATATTAGCTCGTGACCAGCACTTAAATCACACAACGTCTAAAAGCGTAACGTAATTCAAGTAAGCTGAAACCCAGAAATCTAAACCTTTAAAGAAATAAAAGAGGTGCAATTTTGAAATAAGGCATAATGAAGAAAAACGTTTTCTTAAATGCATAGAAAAGGGAACATGAAAATGCAAGTTTATCCTACTTGTTGTAAAACATGTTCGTCTTTTAAAAATTTGGGTAGCACCTCCCTTGTATATTTTGATCCAAAACCACAAATACAAGATAATATAAAAGGTATCCCCAAGCGGGAGCTAGCTCTTCGCCAAATGGCGGATTCACAACCACGCAAGTAATAAAACAAGTATACGACGCCTAACGGCGAAGATCAACACAAAATTTAATGAATAAAGCAAGACATCAACCCAAAAAGCGAATATAAAACCCATCGCTCAAGTCTCGCAACTACAAGTCTTTCTAAGTCTTACTATTTATAAAAATACTAGTTTTGATTGATGGAGTTGACTAGATATAAATGAATAATAAATACAATAGTGGCACGATCCGATATATACCACTTAACAAAGCAAATCACCCGAATGAAAGTGTGCGCCAAAGATGCCGTTACCGATCCATGCGGTCAACCTGCAATAACTGTAGCACAACGGGGGTGAGTTACCAACTCGTGAGTAGAAAACATCATCAGGTAGAAATTGAATAAAATAACGATTTCCTAGGTCAACTATATCATAAAGGTAATACTATGATATCTAGGGTGACCGTAAGGGTAAATATGTTCCAAAAATAAATAATGCAAGTATGCAAGTGGATATCATCCAATAATATAATCAATGCCAATATACATGTGGATCTCGTCCACTCGAAACATCGTAATAGCATATGCATGTAAATATAAGAGGATATCAAGAATGTGTGTGTTCATCAATGACACACCAAAACATGTAACCTGAGTGTCCAACACCGACACTCGAAATATCATGAAACCCGTGTCCAACATCGACACGTAAATCCTCATATCTCAGGCTCCGGCTATCCGGACTGGCCTGTAACCATCTCATGACTTCGGTCGGTATTCTCCGGATAACCGCCAGGTCCAAAATACTATCACCGGTAGGTAGTGTTCCCCTGCCGGGCTCAACGCTATCATCTGCAACCATCTTGCCCTGGGGTACCTCACCGGGTCCACCATGCACCCGCAGACGGTTCCTCCTCCTCGAATCGGGTGTATGATATCGCTCAAGAGCCGAGAAAACTCATGGTGGACTATACAAATATCATATCAAGAGAATCTAGGTTTTTAAAACAATACATATTTTCTTTTGAAATAACCACGGTTCTCAAATTCAGAAATCTCATGAAAACAGCATATCCCAATGTGTATAGTTATAAAGCATGATGTATGCGACATATAATAGAAATATAAGCATATCTGTATATAATGCAACATGGAATAGTAATATGCACATATCAAGGGAAAACCGCTCTTTTAAATGAATCCAGTTTTAAAGATGTATCTTGCGGTTCCCCATTTCTCTAAGGTCAAATGCAATATTGTACAAAGGTGTATATGTAACTATAGCAAGTAAATTATGCAAGGAGTCATATCATGATGCAGCAATTCTACTGTGTAGTGATATGGCAATTATCGATGAAGAAGTGTGTGAGCCGGCAAATCTGTGTAAGTGTGACATACACATCATCGATAATGGTGCAGGCGTACTAGCACAGGTATATGAAATGCAATGGTAATGACATGAATGTCGCATAAAGTAAATCGGCAGCTAAAAGGTATAAGGTATACGTATCTAACATGACCGAGTCGGTGAATCTATCAATCGGCCTCCTCTAGTCAAGGGTATGGATCAATCATCAATTAACTCATCACGTACGGTAACTCATCGTAAGGCGTCATAAAACAATTCAGGATCCTAACAACCTATGTGACAAGGAGGGTACGGACCTCACATTTCGTACGGCTTCTCATTCAAGATTCACAACATTATCCATATATATATATATATATCTCAGGTCACGTCCGCCTCAATCTCGGATCATGGGACCGGTAAGGTATCAATTATCTCATATCGACTCGCATCCGTATACCAACATATCATCAGGTCATCTTATCAATCAAAAGTCATATATTATCAACCTCATGTTAAACCATTATAATCCCCTATTGGTTTTCTTTACAACTACTTATCTATACCTATCATATCATGTCACCCAAACCGTAAGCTATACTTTTAAGTCATAGTATATCTTATCTCCTACTAATTCCTTAACCCTGTTCCTAACATTCTAATATGTTTTCTCTAACCATATCCTATAGTTTTCTAGTCTAGGGTTCCTTAACCGTATTTTATAAATCGGTTTTCATCAAAACTTGCGGGGGTGCTATACACCATCCACCCGACTTCCTCCGTAAATATAGATCTACTCACCTTGATCCTTGCTCGCCGAAGTCGATGACGCCATGCTCTATCGTCTCGGAATCCACGCGAAGGTACCTACAATATCAACACATATCACAAATGCTATTAAATCGAGTTCGGAAAACCAGTACGGCACACGGTGCGTTTATAGGTTAGAACCTATACCTCGCATGCAAAACAACCAAACAAATCCTTGTTGTTGACGTACAAATGCCCAACAACCAAATACAATACCAAATACCAAAACACAAGAATTCAGAATCGCAAAACACGAAAACAACAACCTAGGAAAACCCCTACCAGATTTCTCTATAGGGCAAACTAAGGGATTTTGCACATGGGGTCAGTCTAGATATCTGATAAAGAAGCCATGGTCTAAAAATCATAAAAAAATGCCCCGACATGGCCGCAATTTGCGGACAATACACTTAAATCTGCGGCCAGATTAAGGGGGTAGGGGCTTAGGTTTCAGGGGGTGATTCATGGTTGCCTGCACGTCTCATGGTCAAGAGAACTTCTTTTACAATGGTCTCGAGTCATCCCAGATCTCTGAATACCATCACTAAATCCACAAAAACCCGATATCGACAAATCTAAAGTTCGTATTTTAGGGTTTGGTCACTGGTCCAGGTCAAGAATCGATCTTTAGGGTCTTGTAAACAGCCACTAGGTATCACCCAATCCACACAACACTCAAACCCTTCTCTAGGAATTTTCTAACATCACTAATCACCACCAAACCAAATCTAAACTAAACTAGAATACAAAGAAACTAGAAACTAAACTAAAGGAAATGAATTATACCTCATGGATGTAGCCAAGCAAAACCCTAGCTCCCCAAAGTCCTCAAAATCCAACATTGATGGGTCCAAAGTGTAGAGGGTGAAGAGGGGATCAATTTTAATGAAAGGGATTTAGGATTTGGATGAAGAATTTGAGATGATTTCTTGGGGTGAAGGTGGAGGGAACGTGAAGATGAAGAAGGAGAAGAAGAAAAGAAATGGGGAGGAAAATGTGGCTGTCCCTCTCTCTTTTCTCTTATTCTCACCTTCTCTCTCACTCTTTTACCCTTTTACTCTTTCTCATTTTCTTTCTTTTCTTTTTAATACCAAAACACATAATACCCTAAAAACCACACAAGGAAACAACGTGTAATCAAAACATAATATGACATGGTGCACTAACCATGGAAAACTCTAGAAACACGGATTTGGCTTAATCGCGATTAACGATGCACTAATCGGGGTTTTTCCAAACTGCATATAATAAACTTTTTAAAATGCCGAATCCGATAAATATATTTTTAAATGAATAAATTATTTTAAATCTCTAATTATTTTACAATTTTTTGTATATATTTATACCTTTTTACGAAAACCCCAATTTCGCAAATCGGGTAGTTTTCGCGAAATATATTATTTTAATATTAAATTCCAAAAATAATATTTTATATTTTCTAAAATGTTACACTACCTCTCTTTAGCCCATGTAACAAATTATATACGTAGGATCCTGATCCGGTATCCAATACCCAGGATGTAGAGTTAACCGAGAAACAGTTCTTGGTAATGAATACACCCGAAGAAGATATATCAACATACTTATTTTTTGTTTGGGTGGCGTGGGAATCCGGATATTCCCTTATTCCTTGCTCAGACTTATGACAATCATAAGATAGAGAAGAACCTAGCCCAGTATAATGTAACATTTCAGAAAATATAAAATATTATTTTTGGAATTTAATATTAAAATAATATATTTCGCGAAAACTACCCGATTTGCGAAATTGGGGTTTTCGTAAAATGGTATAAATATATACCGGTAGTTGTGAAATAATTGGGGATTAAAATGATTTACTCATTTAAAAATATATTTATTGGATTTGACATTTTTATAATTAATTATACGCAAGTTTAAAATTAAACCCGATTAGTGCACTGCTAATCGCGTTTAAGCCAAATCCGTGTTTCTACAGTTTTCCATGGCTAGTGCACCATGACATGTTACATGTTGTTTCATTTGCATTTATGATATTTTGTTTTATTATTGTGAGCAGAAAAGAGAAAAGGAAAGAAAAAGTGAATCATAGCTTAAGTAAGGGTGAGGGTGAGAATAAGAGAGAGAGGGGGGGTTGCCATTTCATTCCCTCCCCATTATTTACCTTCATATTCTTCCTCCTCATCTCCCTCCACCTTCACCTCCATGAATCACCTCAAAAATCTTACTAAAACCCTACACCTTCTTCATTAAAAGTGATCCCCACCTCATCCTCAACACATTGGCCCAATCAAAGTTGGATTTTGAAGACTTTAGGAAGCTAGGGTTTTTCTTGAGTTGCCCAAATGAGGTATAAATCCTTTCATTTAGTTTAGTTTTTAGTTTCTTAGCATCTTATAGTTGTTTAGAGTTAAATCGATTTATATTATGATGTTTGGAAATTCCAAGAGAAGGATTGGGGTTTGAGTTGTGTTGTGGTGAGGCGTGGTGGCTATTACAAGACCTTAGGGATTGATTTCAAGGCCTGGAAATGAATATAGAACCCAAAATACGAACTTAGAAATGGTCCCATGTCGGTTTTGTGACATTTTAGTAGCCTACAGAGATATGGAGCACTCTGGGAAGTTTCTGAGAAAAACTAGCAACTCGAGAGACCTAGTTAGACCAATAGGACACCACCATGAGAAGACAAACCCCAACAGAGCACCTTTGGCCGAGCAGGCCGGTTTTGAGGTGAATGTGGCTGGCCAAATTTTTATGTTTTGTGTCTAGGTTTGGTCTGTAGCTCACATACCCCCTATACAACTCCCTGTACTTTCTAGTTTTGTTCCAATTGACCTGAACCAAAATCTGGGAGCACATTAGGGTGTTTTTGGCTATGTTTTCCAAGTTTTGAATGCTTGGTTTTGATGTTTGGATTTGTATTTGGTTGTTGGGCGTTTGTACGTCAACAACAAGGGTTGTTTGATTGTTTTGCATGCGTAAACTATAAGTTCTAACCTATGAGCGCACCGTGTGCCGTATTGGTTTTCCGGACTTGATTTTAATAGCATTGCGACTATGTATTTATTGTAGGTAGCTTCGCGTGGATTTTGAGACAATGGAGCATGGCGTCATCGACTTCGGCAAGCAAGGATCAAGGTGAGTAGATTTATATCTACGGGGGAAGTCGGGTGGATGGCATATAACACCCCCGCAAATTTTGATGAAAAACGATATATAGGATATGGTTAAGGAAACCTATATTAGGAAACTAGGGATGTGGTTAAAAGGATAGTTAGAAGTGATATGATATGATTAATACGTGATAACGAGATTTGAGATATCGATATGATGAGATAAGATGATACGAGCGGATACGATTGATATAAGATTTATAGTGGCATGTTGCGAGAACGTTATATACATTAAGATATGACATTTATGCAAAATAACAGGATATGAGATTTGATACGGATGTGGCTTTAGATATATCCATATTTATGAGAATAATGAGTGATATGCCGTACGAGACTTGAGATCCGTACTCTCATTGTCGTATAGGTTGATAGATCCCTATTTTTGTTAAATGTCACCGTACGAAGGATTACCGTACGCGATGTGAGTTACCGGATGGATGATCCGCGCTCGTGATTTGAGGATGATTTCGATGATATTGCCGTATTGGATACTATAAGACTAAATAGCCGACGTAAATGTGTCATCCGAACCATACATATTTCCAAACTGAAGAATCGTATGCATCTCTTAAATAGATACCTTGAGGGACGTTACGGATTTTCAAATGATATCTTTTCCTTAAAAACATCGTAGCCTCTACTTTCAAAACTACGATTCGCATCTTTTAAAAACTGATCGTATGATTCCGGTGTAGATGTTAGATTAGATGTGTATGCTTATAGCATTTCATTTACGATGTACCTTATGCTACGTTCATATTTTTCTCATTACATTACATATACTTGTGCTAGTACACCTACACCATTATCGATGATGCGTATGTTACACTTACTCAGGTTGTCGTCTCACACACTTCATCATCGATAATTGCTATGTCACTTACACAGTAGAATTGCCACATCATTATTCTATGTTGCATGATATACTTGCTATGCTCACACCATTATGATATGTCGCATGATATACTGATATTGTCACATCACTGTTCCATGTTGCATAATATACGGATATGCTCACATTTCTGCTATATGTTTGCATACATCATGCTTTACGATTATATGCATTGAGATGCTGTTTTCATGAGATTTCTAGATTTGAGAACCGTGGTTATTTCAAAGGAAAATATATATTGTTTTAAAAACCTGGTTTCTCTTGATATGATATTTCGAGACGTCCACCATGTATTTTCTTGGTTTTGAGATTGGCATGTAAAACGCGATTCAAAGAGCGGTAGGCACCGTCTACGGGTACATGGTGGACCCGGTGAGGTACCCCGGGGCAAGAAGACTCGCATTGTTAGGTGGTGGTCTGGCAGGGGAGCACTACCTACCGGTGATAATATTTGGACCTAGCGGTTATCCGGAGGATACCGACCAGAGTGATGAGATGGATATGAGGGCCGACCAGAGTATGCGGCGCCTGAGGGCCGATCTGAGGATGCGGCGCCTGAGATTTGAGGATTTACGTGTCGATGCTGGACACAGGTTTCATGATGTTTCGAGTGTCGGTGTTGGACACTCAGGTTTCATGATTTTGATGTGTCATTGATGGACACACGATAGTTGATATCCTCATATTTACATGTATATACTTTCATGATATTTGCATGCATGATGTTGTGTCATTGATGGACACGTAAATGTTATCCACATGCATACAGGCATTGATTATTGTTGGCACATATGTAGATATGGTCACCCTAGATATCATAGTATTACCTTTATGATATAGTTGACCTAGGAATAATTGTTTATTTCGATTTTTACCTGATGATGTTTTCTACTCACGAGTTGGCAACTCACCCCCGTGTGCCACAGTTCTTGCAGGTTGACCGCATGGATCAGCAGTGGCATCGCTGGCACACAGCTTGCTTCGGGTGATTTACTTTAGTAGGTGGTATATGTTGGATCGTACCACTCTTGTATTTACTATTCCGTTGTATCTAGTTAACTCCATCAATCAGAAACTAATATTTGTATATTTAGTAAGACTTAGCAAGACTTGTAGTTGCGAGACTTGAGCGATGGGTTATATGTTCGCTTGGTGGGGTGATATCTTGCTTTATTTATCATTCGTTGTGTTGATCTTCGTCGTTGGACGTCGTATACATATATTCTGTCTTTCATGGTTTTGATTCCGCCGATTGGCGAAGAGCTAGCTCTCGTTTGGGGATGCCTTTTATATTATCTTGTGTATGTGGTTTTGGATCAAAATATACAAGGGAGGTGCTGCCCAAATTTTTAAAAGACGAAACATATTTTTCAACTAGTAAAATTTACTTGCATTTTCATGTTCCATTACTTATGCATTTAAGAAAATTTTTGATTTCATCATACCTTTATTTCAAAACTTCACCTCTTTTATTTTCTTAAAAAGGTGTTAGATTTCTGGGCTTCGGCTTACTTGAGTTACGTTACGCCTTTACACGTGGCGTAAGTTAAGTGCCGGTCACGAACTAAATTTTGGGTCGTGACATATAATAAGTGGGTTTGGTCAATATATCCATATTATTATCTTGATTAAGGCTTGTCATTGGTCGCTATCAGGAGAGAGGGAAGGATAATCACTTTTGCGTGCGCTCTTTGCAAGATTAGATCAGTTATTATTTTATCTAATCATGATGGCTCCTGTTCCCTTATAAAAAATAAATAAATAATGAACCAAAAGAGATGGAAAAATTCCCCTAAATGGAGCATCACGCGCCCGCACGTGATGCGTCTTGAAGCAAAAATTATGGACATTACACTTAACAAATAAGGCCGAAATTGAGTCTCACGTAAACACGTGAGCATCTATATACAAGGTATATAGGCCCCTTCATAAAACAAATATCAGGCCAGAAGGCGCATCACGTTCCAACACGTGATGCTCTTCTCTGGGACTGCTGCATCTAAGCAAACCAGCCTAAAGTTATGGATCACGTGCTACACGTGAGGGTTCCCAATGCTTTCTGAGCCGATAAAATTAAATTCTAAATATAAGGATCCAAATCCTGTATGGGAAAATATTTTCCCAATTTTTCTAAACAAAAAAGGTTGTGCTCTGTAAATCGGAGCACCGTTGGATCAAAAAATCCAACGGTGATTAAAAAATCACCAAGATACAGAATAAGCTCTTTATGGGAAAATATTTTCCCAATCTTTCTAAACGAGAAAGATTGTGCTCTGTAAATCAGAGCACCGTTGGATCAAAAATCCAACGGTGATTAAAAAATCACCAAGATACAGAATAAGCTCTGTATGGGAAAATATTTTCCCAATCTTGTTAAAAACAAGAAAAAAGGTCTTCTGTAAAACAGAGGTCCCTGGATCAAAGATCCAACGGTGGATAAAATCCCCGGACTAATCAAAAATCTCTCAATGAGAGATTTCCTTAACAAAAATCAACAAACTTGCATCTGCTATATAAAGGACTCGAGACTGAAGAGAAAAGGAAAGAGACAGAGAGAGATAAAAAAAAGGAGGAAAGAGAATTCAATTCTCAGAAGGGAGAAGAATCCACTTTTCAAAATAAAACTAGGTGAGAAGAAAGCATAAAGACTGTCACATCTCTTCTTTAAGGGTTTAATTCTTCATATAAGAACTGTAACGTTTTAGAAATCGTTATGCGAATTTTTCCGTTTTAGGGTTAAATTGTCGGTATTTTCCGTTTTAACCCGACTGTGTTCAAACGACCATATAGACTTGCCAGCACCTAGTTTAGCTAAAATAAAGCTAGTGCGCAAGATTTGGGGATATATGGGACATTTTGGTTCAATTAGAATTTTTCCCAATTTTAATATTATTTTAATGCGGTATTCTCTTTTTGGGAAATTTCTCTTTTGTAATCTTTTCCATAAATCAACTTGAGTAAACCAAAACCTTCCCACAATTTCTAGATCTTTGTGTTGACCTGGATTAAAAGTTAAAGAAAAGAAAAGAAAAAAATCAAAGAGGTGCATGCATGTGGAGGAGGTAGTGGATAGGGATAGTGGAGGTAGTAATTCTTATTCCTTTGTACATAGGAGATATTGTTGACACCCACATACGTGTTATTGTGTTTGACATGGATAGTTAAGATAGTAACTCTTAATCCATTTCACGTATACCTTACTATAGCTACTTGTACATCTTGCATACATATTGACGTGTACACCCACATAGTCTATTGCAGCTACATGTACATCATGCACACATATTGACATGTACACCAGCATATTTTCGCTATAGTTGTATGTACCCTAAATGGTATTGTTTTGATATGTGACATTGAGTTGTTGATCATTGCGCTTATGAAATGCATCATACATACTTGCTTACATGTAGATACTTAAACCTTTCTACACTTACATGTACACCACATATGATGCTGCACTTGTTTTTCAGAGGATTTTGGGAACCGCAGGATATATTTTTAAAGGAAGATTCATTTAAAAGAGCGGCTTTTCCTTGATATGCTCATATTGTTGTTTTATGTTGCATATATCAGTTTTCATGGATTTACGCATTGAGATATGGGTTTCATATGATTTATGGATTTGAGAACCGTGGGGGTATTTGAAGAAAACTATGTATTGTTTGAAAACCCGGTTTCTCTTGATATGATATTTCAGTGCGTCTACCATGTGATTTCTCGGTTCTGAGATTTGGCTTGTGATACCCGATTCGAGGAGCGGGAGTCACCGTCTGCGGGTACATGGTGGACCCGGTATGGTACCCCGGGGCGAGTGGTGATTTCGTGGTGTAGACGATAAGCCTGGCGGTGGGACCACTACCTATCGGTGATAGTATTTGGACTCGGCGGTTATCGTGGGGATACCGACCGGAGTGAGGTATGACATATCGTCAGGGCCAGTCGTGGTGACGACGCCTGAGTTATAGGGATTTACGTGTCGATGCTAGACATGGGTTTTCATGATGTTTCGGGTGTCGATGTTAGACACTCAGGTTCCATGAGACTTACAAGATGTGAGGGCCGATCTGAGGATGCGGTGCCTGAGGATTTGGGATTTGATGTGTCAGTGAGGGACACTGGTGTTTTCCATGCTGATGATTTTGCATGAGATTTTATATTATATCATCCCACACTCAGGATTATGTTGTTATGCATTGATTCATGTAGTTGTAGTACCCTGATGATGTACCTTTACATGATTGTTGCATATTCACTTGTCATACTTATGCTATCGGATTACATGTAATAGATAAATCGCTATTCGTGCATACTTGCGATTACAGTATGATGTTAATTACTATTCACGAGTTGGCAACTCACCCCTGTTGTGCCACAGTGTTTTGCAGGACTTACCCTCAGAGTAGTCGCGGCAGGGCATCTTATCATCTCTACTTTTGCGGATACCGCTACGTTAGGCAGTGAGGCCTTTGCTTTTAGGTGGGTTTGCGGTTATCTGCTTGTACATTGTATATCTTTTTGTTGGATCTAGTATTCTCCATCTACCACTGTTTGTATATGACTTAGAGATGACTTGTGAGGATTCGGTGTTGTATTATTTTGGTGACTTTGGGTGCCGTGCTCGTGGGAGCCGGTTTTGTTTTGGGAGAGTTTACTTCTTATTGCAGCCGTTTCTTTGATATTTCTTCACTTTGGCGTCGTATATATGTTGTGGTGATTGTCTCCGCCGTTGGACGTGATTTTGCTCCCGTTTGGGATGCTTTATATATTATCTGTGTTGTACCTGTTTTCGGGGCTAGTTTTTACAAAGGAGGTGCTGCCGAAATTTTCAAGAAAGAAAACTAGAGTTAGAGATTTTACTTGGGATTCTCCAAATGTTAAAAACTATGTTTTTCTCCGTTGATCCAGATTTGGGTGGTTTAGATTTCTGGGTTTCGGCTTACTTGAGTTGCGTACGCCTGTAGACGTTACGTAGTTTAAGTGCCGGTTACGGGCCAAAAATTTGGGTCGTGACAAAGTTGGTATCAGAGCCCTAGGTTTTACCTTTCGGAGTGTAGGATGACCTTGGTATGATGGAGTAAGTAGCTTAAGCCGAGTGACGTAGCGTGTGTATGTTCCGCGGCATACTTATGACACGGTACTCCGCCTAAGTGACCTTAGGACTTATTGATTGATATTCTTCCATGATGATATACATCCTTGTGATTCGATTCCTGTTTCCTTATCGAATCTTGTTTCAATTTTCAGCCTATATGCCGCCGAAGACTATGAGGGCACAGAGAGAGGCCGCGAGGGCCAAGGTCAGAGTTGACTCGTCTGAGGCGAGGATTGACCAGGGAGGTATGCCTGTTGTACCGGAGCATATTGCTATGATTGGAGCTGGTATGCAGGACCTGCGCCAGATGATGGGGACCTTGGTAGAGGCCATTCGAGCGCAGGGGCCGGCAATTGTTCCACCCGTTGCAGGGACCACGATGGTACCTACAGTTCCGGCAGTTGCAGTTACAGCTCCGGAGGTTATTACCGTGTCACTGACAGAGTTTATGAGGCTGAGGCCTCCGGTGTTCACTGGCACAGATACTACTGAGGATCCGCAGTCGTTTATCGACCGGATGGCCAGGATTTGTCGTTCGCTCCGATGCTCCGACGAGAGATAGGTGGAGTTTGCGAGTTTCCGGCTGGAGGGTATGGCCCAGAAGTGGTATGAGTCGTTGGAGAGGGGCAGAGCCGCGGGTCTTGCTCCTATGACCTAGGCTGAGTTTGTGACATCGTTTCTCACCCGTTTTCTTCCACCGAGCGTCAGGGATGCGTGAGCGCGCAAATTTGAGTTGTTACGTCAGACTCCGGGGATGACGGTGTCTGAGTATGATGTACTATTTATCGAGCTGTCTGTGTATGCTCCGTACCTGGTGGCGACTGAGGAGATGAGGGTGAAGAGGTTTGTTCGAGGCCTGCTTACCCAGTTGTTCCTAGCCATCAGCATTCAGCATTGCGACACGTATGCGGCAGCTGTCAATGCAGCCCTATTGGTGGAGGAGCGTCTTGCTGAGTCATCGGTTGTTCCGGAACCGAAGAGGACTCGTACGGATGTACCAGCATAGAGACAGAGATTTGCACGCCGAGGCAGAGTTCCTTCAGACTCGGGGAGTAGCGGAGACGTGGGACATGGCCAGTTATTCAGTTCTTATTCCCAGGAGGGCCAGCGATCGTCTTATTGGTGCTTCGGGTGTGGCAGTCTACATCACCTTGTTCGGGATTGTACCGTGGTGCGTCAGAAAGGGCCAGCAGTACCCCAGGTTACCTTACCACCTTCTCCGCCTCAGAGAGCGTTGCCTCTTACTCCCGTTGTTGCGCCGCGTCAGACTCCTGTTCAGAGAGGTCATGGTAGCGGTGGTTTTGTGCCGAGAGGACGAGGTGGCAGAGGTAGGGGACAGCCAGTAGCCGGTAGAGGACAGGCACGGGTTTTTGCCTTGACTCACCAGGACGCTCAGGCGTCCAATGCTGTGGTTTCAGGTACCGTTTCTGTATGTTCTTTTGATGCACATGTTCTTTTTGATCCGGGATCTACGCATTCGTATGTTTCTACGCACTTCGTGTCGAGGTTAGGCCGAGAGTCGTGTTTGCTAGATCGGCTACTTGTCGTGACCACTCCTGTGGGAGAGTCGTTTGTTGCGCGACACGTGTTCCGGTCGTGTGCTATCCGTATAGGAGACATAGATCTGTCCGTCGACTTGATCCTTCTTGAGATGTTGGACTTCGACGTTCTGTTGGGCATGGAATGGTTAGCTACTTGCTACACGTCCGTGGACTGCTGAGAGAAGACAGTTAGGTTTTGTTTTCCCAACGAGTCAGTGTTTGTTATGCAGGGGGACCGTGGTGCCGCCCCTCACAGTTTGATTTCTGTCCGCGTCCGTGGACTGCCGAGAGAAGACAGTTAGGTTTTGTTTTCCCGGCGAGTCAGTGTTTGTTGTGTAGGGGGACCGTGGTGCCGCCCCTCACAGTTTGATTTCTGTCCTGTGCGCTAGTCGGCTTTTGAGGAGGGGATGTCGGGGATTCTTGGCTTTCATTCATGATACCGGAGCCACAGTGGAGTCGTTGGACCAGGATTCTACCGTGCGAGAGTTTCCCGATGAGTTACCTGGGTTGCCGTCAGAGCGTGATATTGAGTTCTGCATTGATCTGATTCCTGGCACGGAGCCTATTTCTATACCGCTTTATCGGATGGCTCCGGTAGAGCTTAGAAAGCTTAAAGATCAATTGCAAGATTTGCTTGATTTGGGACTTGTGCGTCCGAGTGTTTCGCCGTGGGGAGCTCCTGTTTTGTTCGTCAAGAAGAAGGACGGCAGTTTGAGGCTATGTGTGGATTATCGTCAGTTGAACCGAGTTACGGTGCGGAATAGGTATCCTTTACCTCGCATTGACGATTTATTTGATCAGCTCCAGGGTACGAAACATTTTTCTAAGATTGATTTACGTTCGGGTTATCATCAGTTGCGGG
The DNA here is from genome assembly GCA_030015575.1 of Agapanthus africanus. Classification (NCBI taxonomy): domain Eukaryota; kingdom Viridiplantae; phylum Streptophyta; class Magnoliopsida; order Asparagales; family Amaryllidaceae; genus Agapanthus; species Agapanthus africanus. The sequence continues at coordinate 19,363,922 of JASDDO010000014.1, forward strand.
TTCGGAATGATGACATTCCGAAGACCGCTTTTCGTACGCGTTATGGGCATTATGAGTTTTTGGTGATGTCGTTTGGACTCACCAATACGCCAGCAGCGTTCATGGATCTGATGAACCGGATTTTCAGGCCGTTCCTCGACCAGTTTATTATAGTGTTTATTGATGATATACTGGTCTACTCGAGGAGTCGTGAGGAGCATGAGCAGCACTTGAGGATTACTTTGCAGATATTGAGAGAGCACCAGCTGTATGCTAAATTCTTAAAATGCGCATTTTGGCTTGATAGGGTTGACTTCCTGGGTCATGTGGTGACTGGTGATGGTATTCTTGTGGACCCGAGGAAGATCGAGGATGTACAGCTTTGGCCCAGACCTGTATCGGTGACTGAGGTCCGTAGCTTTTTGGGCTTAGCTGGTTATTATCGCCGTTTTGTGCAGGATTTCTCGAGTATCGCAGCACCGCTGACTGGACTGACCCGGAAGGGATTTCCTTTTCTTTGGACTGATGCGTGCGAGCAGAGTTTTCAGCAGTTGAAGACTCGGTTGACGACAGCACCAGTTCTTTCTTTACCTTCTGGATCGGGCGGCTATGTTGTTTTTTGTGATGCTTCTCGAGTGGGGCTCGGCTGTGTTCTGATGCAGCACGACAGAGTGATTGCTTACGTTTCTAGGCAGCTGAAGAAGCACGAGCAGAATTACCCCACTCACGATCTTGAGATGGCCGCGGTAGTCTTTGCGTTGAAGATTTGGAGACACTACTTGTATGGGGAGTCATGTCAGACCTTTACGGATCACAAGAGCTTGAAGTACATCTTCCAGCAGCGGGATCTGAACCTGAGACAGCGCCGATGGATGGATCTTGTGAAGGATTATGATTGTGAGATCCTTTATCACCCGGGCAAGGCGAATGTGGTGGCTGATGCTTTCAGTCGTAGGCCCGGGGGTAGCCTGTCCCAGTTGAGTGCAGTTCAGCGTCAGTCGTCTGCAAATTGGCAGCTCTTGTGTGATGGTACAGTGCGGTTTGAGTTCACCTCCACTGGGGGACAGTTTTCTCATGTCCGCGCCCGTCCACTACTATTTGATCGTATCCGTGAGGCGCAACCCAGTGATGCCCATTTTTCCGAGATTCTTGAGCTTGTTCGACAGGGTACAGTTTCGGAGTTCATGATTGACGACCAGGGTGTGCTACGATGCGGGACTCGCTTGTGTGTACCAGATGCTGATGGGTTGAGACACAAGATCCTAGAGCAGGCACATCAGTCGGCCTTTAGCGTTCATCCAGGTTCCACCAAGATGTACCGGGACATGAGAGACTTTTACTGGTGGGAAGGGATGAAACGCGATATTTCGGACTTCGTTTCGAGGTGCCTGACTTGTCAGCAAGTCAAGGCTGAGCACCAGCGACCGGCTGGAGAGTTGCAACCTTTACCCATTTCGGAGTGGAAATGGGAGCAAATTTCCATGGACTTCATTATGGGTCTACCCAGGACCAGTAGAGGGTATGACTCCATTTGGGTGATTGTTGACCGGTTGACGAAAGCGGCTCACTCCTTCCAGTGAAGGCCACTTTCGGTTATGCTCAGTATGCTCAGTTGTACATAGATGAGATCGTGCGTTTGCACGGTGTTCCCACATGCATAGTATCCGACAGAGGCACCCAGTTTACTAGCCGTCTTTGGCAGAAGATTCAGGAAGCTTTGGGTACCCGGTAGAGTTTTAGCACCGCTTTTCATCCGCAGACCGATGGTCAGTCGGAGCGGACTATTCAGACTCTGGAGGATATGCTCCATGCATGTGTGCTTGATTTTGGTGGCAGTTGGGATCGTCACTTGCCGTTGATTGAGTTCTCCTACAACAACAGCTTTCAGGAGACCATTCAGATGGCACCTTTTGAGGCTTTATATGGTAGGAAGTGTCGATCGCCAGTCTGCTGGACCGAACTTAGTGAGAGTCTAGTTTTGGGACCCCAGCTAGTTCAGGAGACTACGGAGAAGATCCAGCTGATTCAGGATAGGATGAGAGCAGCCCAGTGCAGGCAGAAGTCTTATGCCGACCGTCGTCGTCGTAGACTTGAGTTCGCAGTGGGGGATCATGTATTCCTGAGGATTTCTCCGATGAAGGGCGTTATGCGATTTGGGAAGAGGGGGAAGCCTAGTCCCAGATTTGTTGGTCCTTTCAAGATCCTTGAGCGAGTGGGTTCTGTTGCTTATCGTTTGGCGCTCCCGCCCAGTTTTCTGGATGTTCACCCTGTTTTCTATGTGTCGATGCTTCGTAGATACCTTCATGATCCTTCTCACATGATTCAGCACGAGACCATTCAGCTTGAGCGCGATCTTTCGTTCACCGAGCAGCCGGTGGTTATTTTGGATTGACAGGTGAAGAAACTTCGGTCAAAGGTCTTGCCATCTGTGAAGGTTCTTTGGCGTAGCCCTACCAGTGAGGAGATCACTTGGGAGGCCGAGAGTGAGATGCGGAAGAAATTCCCTCATCTCTTTAAAGATACGCTTAGTATGAAATTTTAATTCGGGGACCGAATTTCTATAGGGGGGAGATTGTAACGTTTTAGAAATCGTTATGCGAATTTTTCCGTTTTAGGGTTAAATTGTCGGTATTTTCCGTTTTAACCCGACTGTGTTCAAACGACCATATAGACTTGCCAACACCTAGTTTAGCTAAAATAAAGCTAGTGCGCAAGATTTGGGGGTATATGGGACGTTTTGGTTCAATTAGAATTTTTCTCAATTTTAATATTATTTTAATGCAGTATTCGCTTTTTGGGAAATTTCTCTTTTGGAATCTTTTCCATAAATCAACTTGAGTAAAAAAAAACCTTCCCACAATTTCTAGATCTCTGTGTTGACTTGGATTAAAAGTTAAAGAAAAGAAAAGAAAAGAATCAAAAAGGTGCATGCATGTGCATGCGAAAGCATTTATGAGCATTAATCATGAGAAATAGCTAGGAAATTCCTCACAAAACCCCACCCTTATCACTTGGCCGAGATCCCTTCCTCCCCTTCTGCTCTTGCTCATTTCCTTCCATTTTTGCATCAATCTAAACTCAAAATTCTCCAAAATTCCAAAATATATCACAAAATATACCTCAAGTCTTGATTCTTGCTCTTTGATCACTTGGAAACTAGGAAAGCTTGGATCTTGTGAGCTAAAGTTGATAGGTATAATCCCTACACTGATAAATAGGATTTTTTATGTTGTATAGCTCGTTGAATATGGTTTAGAACACTTTCAATATCGATTAGTGCAATATCGTGTTTTTAGTGTCGTTTTAGAACCTCTGTATCTGCTGTGATTTGGAAATTTTAGTGGGTGACCAAACAAAATTTTAGTGATGTACTAGTAACCCTGGAGCACCACCTGAGACACGAAGACCATCCCACCGGCCGGGGCCGGCGACCCCTTTGGCGAATTCCGGCGACGCCGGCTTTGTAAGGAGGTGCTGGGGTTGGCTTTTGTGGGTAGTTGTCTGCTGTTGGTTAGGGGTGTTTGGTACTGTTTACTTTTTTAGTAATTACAGTATGAAAAATCTGGATTCGTTTACCTATAATCTAGTGTTTTGAATCCGCGTGTTATGTAATCCGACACGAATCGTGATCTGATGCAGCTGCTGTACTCAGATTGGTTTAGTAGTGCCGCAACGCTCGTTAGCCACTAGACGGAGATTTGTGAGTTAGTTTAGTGTTGGTGCGTCGTTTAATGTGTAGTTTTACGTTATATTAGTCGATTCTGAGATGTTTGCACTATTTTTGTGTTTGTGAATTTATAGCGTCGCAAGCGGGGACTTCGGACGCTGCGAACAAGGGGAAGCAGGTGGTCGGATTTTCATAGCTGGAGACCATTGGTGAGTAGATTTAACATCTACGGGAAAATCGCCCGTATGGCGTTATGCGTCGGGGCTGATATGATAGGATAGCTGCATGTTATTGCATATTGGTTAATTTCATATGAGTGTCATTGCTCGCTCAGGCGACAACAAATGCTAATCCATCGCCTAAGGAAAATCTCGAGGACGCACCAGAAGAAAGAGTAGAGAAGGAGTCGGATATTGATTTCCTAAAGTGTGCTCTGAAAAAGAGAGATGAAAAAGCGGCAGAAATGTCCACTAAAATGAATCAGATGACCCTTCTGATTCAGAATGTGGCTGGAATAATGGTTCAATCGGAACCACTGGCAGATGAACCACCGGTAGTCAGTCTTAAAGATAAGGATGACATTTCAAATCCTCTGCAAACCTCTTCAACGGATGAGGAGGAAATGATTCCGAAAAGAAAAGCTGGACACATATATCGCTCAGCAAGTCAAAACTCACTATGCCAGTGAAGCATCAAATAGGCCAATCAAGGCTGATCGACCATATCCGGCGTGCTACGATCAAATACAGTACCCGCCAGAATACATACTTCCGACTCCACATATACAAAGGAACCGGGAATCCTCACTAGCATATCGCATGATTTAAATCCATATGCGGTAACACTGGAGAGAATGATATACTACTCCTCTGACAGTTCGTCAGCGGTCTGGCAGGCATCGACTTCATATGGTATGCGAAACTCCTAAATGATTTTGTGAAGAGCTTTAACGAAATGGATATGCTCTTCTGTCAGGGATTCGCTAATGAGAACGACCATACTACCGTGGCGGCGATGGTCAACGAAAGGGTTAGACCGAATGAGACTTAGGTTCAATATGTTACCCGATGGCGAAATCTCTGGTCAAATACAAGCGACGCATCGATGAAGTTGCAACCATGGGAATCCTCATAGCCACCCTTGACCCAAATTCAAAGGCGTTCCCGACCCTCTAATAACTCATGGATAAAATGGCTCGATTGGATCAAATGGGTCAAGACTTTTCTCATCCGATGATGACGAGTGAAAAGCGGAGAATAGCTCCCACTGTTTTTATCAAATCTTCCTTCAAATCCTAAAAGGTAAAATTAGCCGGGATTAATTACACCATATAAGTTCGCCAATCATTCGGCCAGGCAGGTATCGGTACTCCGAGGGAGTCTTCCCATGCTTTCATATAGAACTAACTAAATAACCTCGTTTTCGCAGGGGCATAACCCCGTTAACACCTTTCTTAAACACCTACTTGATCGGCTAATTGTAAAATACAAAACTCTCCCAGGAGTAACTCTTACTCGCAGTGGGTATCAGAATCTAATTATCATATAGACGGTATGCAATCTCATTGCAAATTTCAACACTTAAATTTCCCAATAATTGTTTTTACGCCTAGCGTTCTATGACTTTGACGAAGTCCAACAAACCATAGGTGTTGGGGTCAAAATTTGCACCCCCGGTTGACCGAGTCAAAGTCAAGGTCAACCCCAAGCCAGGTGGGCCCAAGCCCAGGTCAAGCGGGCCCATGCCCAAGTCGAGCCCGCGGCCAGCCTCCTCCATGCCAAAATATAGATCATGTAATAAATAATTTTTATGTAATTTTTTATGCATGAATGTATGCAAAATGGGCATAAATCCAAATTTTTGTAAAGCCCGTGGCTTATGTGCAAAAAGAAATGGCACATGAGCCATGGGATGGGCAAAATGCCATTTTGTAAAGCCTAAGGGGCTATATGTAAATATGTAAACCTATATAAGGCAACATGATGAAAATATCTAATATACAATTTTTATTCCCCTCAAAATCTAGGGCTTGTGCCTCTTTCCCTTTCCTCAAGGTTCCAAAATCTTCTTCTTTTTTTTGAATTATATCAAGAGTTTTACTATTTCTTTTATAAAACTAAATAGTTTTTTACAACAAAAACCACAAAGGGGAACTCAGATCTCCCATCAGATCTTAAAAATAAGAGATTTTTTTTAAATCTCATATTTCTTGTTCTTCAAGATCCAGCCAAAAGAGGAGAAAGAAGGAGACCCATCTCCTAAAAATCCCACTTTGGGAAGATCCAGAGCTCAAGAGAGAAGCCCGTTTCAGCATCTCCAAAAACATCTTAGGAGTTTAACTCCCTTCTATTTTCTCTTTCGGGAGTTTAAATCTCATTTCTGGGGCTAAAAGCCCCTTTTTCCTCGCCGGCGCCCAAGCGCCCGAGCGCCCCTAGCGCTCAGGCGCCTTGCTCTCAAGCGCCCAGGCGCCTTGCTCTCAAGCACCCAGCGCCCACGTGTCGGACACGTCATGCGCTGGCGCTTAAGCGCACAGCACCTAAGCGCACAGCGCTCAAGCGCACAACGCCCACGTGTCGGACATGTGGTGCGCTAGGCTTAAGCACACAGCGCCTAAGCGTACAACGTTCAACCGCCCAGCGCCCACGTGTTGGACACGTGGCGTGCTAGCGCTCAAGCGCACAGCGCCCACGTGTCGGACACGTGGCGCCCTGGCGCTCGCGTGCTAGGCACGTGAGGCACTGGCCCCACGCGTCCTTTGGGCGCTTGTTCACCCCTTTATATATATGTATACATGTATATATATATATAGACACACACACATACTCTACAACACCGTTCCTCCAAAAAAAATTTGGGCCGGGGCGCTGCCCCGCACCCCGCAAGCGGGCTGCTAGCCCTCTTGACCCCCAGCCCGCTATCCGGGTAGAGGGACCCCCATAAAAACTCTGCGGGGCCCCCGATATATCCAAAACACCCTTTCAAAACACAACACACGTACACTGCACATTGAGTTCGCATGACCTGTTTGACCCGTTAATCGGAGGTTCCTTCGCCCCAAAGGCGTGGGGTAATTAATGGCAGCTTAGTCCGTGGCTGCCGGAGATTTGGAGCCCCACAATTAATAAACCCCGGCCTACCCTAGGCAGGGGGAGTCTGTAGTACACCTGACAAGCGCGCGCGTATTCCCATCTCAATGGGGTGACGAAAAACACCCTACAGATTCTGGCACGTCCGGTGGGACCAATCTCTCCTCCCATATTTCGGGTGAAATGTTCATGCGAACTCAATCAATATACATATCTATATTTATACTAAAATAATGCTCTTTCATATATGTTTTCAAGCAATCACTTCTCAACAATGTCTCCAAAGATGAACTCAGCTCCCGTCTCTTACACGAAGAAGATAGACTCTAGGACAGTCCTTCCGGCCAGTCTCGGGCGACAATGGGAGGAGCCGCTGCTACAGTTCGGCTCTATTTTGTTCATGCCAGCTAACGCCATTCCAACTCCTCAAGCTCCAGCAACAGACAGACCGGTCTCGAAAGGCAGGAGACCAAATGTGGTGATCTCGAGGGCGCCCCAACGCTAACGCAAGTCGGTGACTAAACGACTTTCCTTGGCCCCAGCTGGGGGCAAGGCCATCAACACCAACGAAGCTACAACGCATCTTGAGCAAGCTCCGACAGTACCCCTAACAACTGCTCGATCGGGTGTCTTCTCTAAGCTCCCCGCTAATCGACTCACAATGGCTTCCCGGATAACGGATGCCCGCCAAGCCTTCAAGATCGAGAAGCTACGACAGAAAAGGCTCAGGTACAGAGCCAACAAAAGGGCTAGGGCACATTCTAGGCTGAACCTCATGAGGTTCGAGGAACAGGGTTACCCCGCCAAAGATGAGGAAATGGCTGGATATGTGGTCCACACTGTCTACATGGTGGGCACACGCAGCAAGAGCAAGGACGTGGCCACCACATCTCAAATCCAATCTGGCTTGAATGTGGTTGTCGTTTCCCAAGAACAGCCGCCTCTGCTGGGTGATGAAAACCCTCTCGATGAGGATGATAGGCAGAAAACCCTTCGGTCCATGAGGAGTCGGGCTCGGAAAGCGAAGATGAGCCAATCTTCCGTCCCAAGAACGCAGAGCAGCAACTTCTCCAAGAGCTCCGAAAACAGCTCAGAAGCAAAGACAAGGAGATGGCCAAGCTCTACTCAAAAATTGACGACTTGACAAACGTCGTCTTACAGCTCACGGCCCAACTAGCCTCTCAGCCGCCCAATCAGGCGCAGCGCTCTCATGAACCGGGAAACGGTGTCCCGAAACAGCCGACGCCCGTTCCCTCAAATCCAAAAGTGGGCGGACCGCATGAAAATCAGTTGTATCCTATCTCGGGAAATGTCTTGGCTACCATGACAGTAGCCCGCTATATCAAGATCAAATCATGGATTTGGTTGCCAACAAAGTCAAAACCTTGGTAGCCGAAGCGCAAAAAGATATCAGCAGTAGTGGGAGACCATATCCTGCTCAGTATGATCTGATAGAATTTCCTAGCGGCTATGTCATCCCCAAATTCGGAAGATTTGATGGGACGGGAAATGCGAATCAGCACGTCGCCCATTTTAAAGCCTCATGCGGGAATACTGGGGGCAATGATGCGCTTCTCCTCCGCCAGTTCGTTAATAGCTTGACCGATGTTGCTTTCGACTGGTACGCGAGCATACCGGATGGCTCTGTCACAAATTTCATCCAAATGGAGTCTCTGTTTCAGCAGAGGTTCATGAGTGTCAGCGATAAGATCACCATCACCGACCTCCTAAGGACCAAGCCAAAGAACAACGAAAGCAGCATGGATTTTATAACCCGATGGCGCAATCTCTCCGTCAAATGTGAACCGCCGATAAAGCAGGACCAATATGTCAGTCTCCTCGTCGGAAATCTCAACAATTGGAAGTCCCTGTTTCTATGCACTGCGGGTCTCAAAACATTCCAAGAGCTGACCAGAAAAGTCCAGATGTTGGAGTGCTCAAAGCAGGAGTCCTCCTCGGATTCCCAAAATAACAATAGGTCCTGGAGAAACCGAAAGGACGATAATCGCAAAGGCAAAAATTCCGACGATTCTGAATCTTTTAACACTTCGGATAACCGAAAGAAGCAAGGGATGAGCGGGCCTAATGCCAACCAGCCTCGGAAGCCAGTGTTCGGAGATGGAGGAGAATCTCCACTGGAAGAGAAGCTAGATAAGGTCTATTCCTTCAGAAGGGACAAAATCCGTAAAATATTCAAAGACGCCCTGAGGAACGGTCTACAATTGCCATAGTCAAAAAGACCACAGGAAGCGAATATGATCGACGACCCCAAATACTGCCCCTATCACAGAGTGATAGGTCATGCCATTGAGGACTGCTTCGTCTTCAAAGATTGGGTCGAAAAGCAATACAAGGTAAGAGAGATAGAACTGTCTAAAGGCGTGTTAACAAACAGTCCAGCTGCGACCGCCAATTTCATACAAACAGAGATCGAAGTTCTTCGTGAAACTGATTCTCTCAGACATCTGTCTTTCTCTGAAAAAAATCGACCACCACGTCATTAAACTGGGAACAGGCGACCTCTAAGCGTTAAACTGGGAATGTAAATATATATATATGTGTGTGTGTGTGTGTGTGTGTGTGTGTGTGTGTGTGTGTGTAAATAAATGAAAAATAAAAGCCGAAATGATGGGGCAACTGCGAATAAAAGCCGAAAGGATAGGGCAATCGCGATGTTCGCGATAAGAAAAGCTGAAATGATAGAGCAATCGCGGTAAAAAAAAGGCGAATGATGAGTCGCTCTTGGTACCATATTCCAGTGCAGCGATGCAGACGCTAACCAAAATCCAATTTCCCAAAAATTCTTCCGGCCCTACGGTTGGTCCCCAAACTTGCTACCGTATACAATCCACGGGCTCAAATAATTCCCAGCATACCCATGCCCCACCCCAGTCACCAGTCCAGCGGCCGGTCTCCGCCCTTGGAATTATGCTCCATTAGGTAGACCCACTTATGTATCCTCACGATACATGAGGAGAACAAACCTTCGTGGGATCCTTACGACTCACAAAGGAAAAACACACTTAGGAGTTCTTACGACTCCTAAGGAGAAAATGCACCTACGGGATCCTTACGACTCGTAGGGAGAAAATGCTTTGTGAGACCCTCACGGCTCATGAAATTGAAAAGTCTTAGATGATAGGGATCTAAACCTGTCTCCTAAGCCATCGCTTCCCAATAGGCATGGCGAATGATGAGTCGCTCCTGGTACTGTATTCCAGTGCAGCGATGCAGACGCCAACCAAATTCCAAATTCAAATCCCAATGGCGAATGATGAGTCGCTCCTGGTACCATATTCCAGTGCAGCGATGCAGACGCCAACCAAATTCCAAATTCAAATCCCAAAGGCGAATGATGAGTCGCTCCTGGTACCATATTCCAGTGCAGCGATGCAGACGCCAACCAAATTCCAAATTCAAATCCCAACGGCGAATGATGAGTCGCTCCTGGTACCATATTCCAGTGCAGCGATGCAGACGCCAACAAAGTCCCGAAATTTTTCCGGCCCTACGGTCTGGATCATACATCTTGCAAAACTGTATACAATCCACGGGCGTAAAACAATCCCAATCTCTTCCAAGTCCTACCGGCGAGACCACATTCAAAGTCCCACCAAAAAAATAAAATAAAATAAAATAAAATAAAATAATAAAAAAAATGGTATGTCCACAAGCAAAATAGGCACGGATGAAAACACGAAAGGGCTCCGTGAGTAAAAACAACAGAACTACCGGCGAGTTTATGAAAACCCGAAAGGGCGCAAACCTATAAAAAAGAGATGAAATACACTCGCAAAGTCCTCTCGACTTTGTGAGGAGAAAATTCCCACGTGAGATCCTTACGACTCACAAAGGAGCAACACACTTAGGAGTCCCCATGACTCCTAAGGAGAAAATACACCTACGAGATCCTTTCGACTCGTAGGGAGAAAATGCTTTTATGGGACCCTTACGGCCCATAAAATTGAAAAGCCTTAGGTGATAGGGATCTAAACATGTCTCCTAAGCCACCAATCCCCAAATCCTCTCATGACAGATGATGATTCGCTCCTGGTACCATATTCCAGTGTAGCGATGCTGATGTCAACCAAAATCAAATCAAACCAACAACCTCTGCGGCGGAATCATGCTCCGTCCCAGAATTTACCCCGTGTCAAAATCATGCTTCGCCTCGGGATATCTACCTTCCCTGCCGGAATTATGCTCCGCCTCGGAACCAAATCAACCAACCAGCTCTGCTTCAGAGTCATGCTCCGTCTCAGAGTGTACCCCGCGTCAAAATAAGCTTCGCCTCGGTGTATCTGCCTTCTCTGTCGGAATTATGCTTCGACTCGGAATCAACCAACGACCTTCTCGTCGAAATTATGCTCCTCCTCGGAATCAGGTCAAACAGCAAGCTCTGCGTCGAAATCATGCTTCGTCTCAGAATGTACCCCGTGTCGGAATCATACTTCGCCTTGGAGTACCTGCCTTCCCTGTCGGAATTATACTTCGCCTGGGAATCAATCTCTACATCGAAATTATGCTTCGGTCAGAATGTCTGCCGCTCGTCGGAATTATGCTCCAACCCTTCGAAACGATGCCCCGATCCTTGGAATCATGCTCCGCTCTTCGGAATGATGCTCCGAATCCTGGAATCATGCTCCGCTCTTTGGAATGATGCACCGATCCCTGGAATCATGCTCCGCCCTTCGGAATGATGCTCCGATCCTTGGAATCATCCTCCGCCCTTCGGAATGATGCTCTGATCCCTGGAATCATGCTCCGCTCTTCAGAATGATGCTCCGATCCCTGGAATCATGCTCCGCCCTTCGGAATGATGCTCCGATCCCTGGAATCATCCTCCTCCCTTCGGAATGATGCTCCGAACCCTGGAATCATGCTCCGCTCTTCGGAATGATGCTCCGATCCTTGGAATTATGCTCCGCAAATCAGAATGATGCTTCGATCCCCGGGAATCATGCTCCCCGAGGGATACTCCGACCCTGGAATTATGCTCCGCGAATTAGAATGATGCTCCGATCCCCGGGAATCATGCTCCCCGGATGATGCTTCCCCCCGGAATGATGTTCTACCTCAAAGTTCAGCTTCAAGATCCATCAATTTCATGCACACAACTCAAATGTGCGGTGTGCATTTATTGATGGGGGGGCATTTTTTTGGGGTCAAAATTTGCACCCCCGGTGGACTGAGTCAAGGTCAACCCCAAGCCAGGTGGGCCTAAGCCCAGGTCAAGCGGGCCCATGCCCAAGTCGAGCCCGCGGCCCGCCTCCTCCATTTCAAAATATAGATCATGTAATAAATAATTTTTATGTAATTTTTTATGCATGAATGTATGCAAAATGGGCATAAAGCCAAATTTTTGTAAAGCCTACGGCTTATGTGCAAAAAGAAATGGCACATGAGCCATGGGATGGGAAAAATACCATTTTGTAAAGCTCAAGGGCCAATATGTAAATATGTAAGTCTATATAAGGCAACATGATGAAAATATCTAACATACAATTTTTATTCCCCTTAAAATCTAGGGTTTGTGCCTCTTTCCCCTTCCTCAAGGTTCTAAAACCTTCTTCTTTTTTTTGAATTAAATCAAAAGTTTTACTATTCCTTTTATAAAACTAAATAGTTTTTTACCACAAAACCCATAAAGGGGAACTCAGATCTCCCATCAGATCTTAAAAATAAGAGATTTTTTTTTTAAATCTCATACTTCTTTTTCTTCAAGATCCAGCCAAAAGAGGAGAAAGAAGAAGATCCATCTCCTAAAAATCCCACTTTGGGAAGATCCAGAGCTCAAGGGAGAAGCCCGTTTCAGCATCTCCAAAAACATCTTAGGAGTTTAACTCCCCTCTATTTTCTCTTTCGGGAGTTTAAATCCCATTTCTGGGGCTAAAAGCCCCTTTTTCCTCGCCGGCGCCCAAGCGCCCCTAGCGCTCAGGCGCCTACTGCTCAAGCACCCAGCGCCCACGTGTCGGACACGTGGTGCGCTGGCACTTAAGCACACAACGCTCAAGCACCCAGCGCTCAAGCGCCTAGCGCTCAAGCGCCCAGCGCCCACGTGGCGGACACGTGGCGCGCTGGCGCTTCAGCGCACAGCGCCTAAGTGCACAGCGCCCACGTGTCGGACACGTGGTGCGCTGGCGCTTAAGCACACAACGCCTAAGCGCCCAGCGCTCAAGCGCTCAAGCACCCAGCGCCCACGTGTCGGACACGTGGCGCGCTGGCGCTTAAGCGCACAGCGCCTAAGCGCACAGCGCACAGCGCTCAAGCGCACAGTGCCCACGTGTCGGACACGTGGCGCTCTAGCGCTTATGCACACAGCGCTCGCGTGCTAGGCACGTGAGGCGCTGGCCCCATGCGTCATTTGGGCGCTTTCCCCCCTTATATATATATATATATATATATATATATATATATATATATACTCTACAACACCGTTCCCCCAAAAAAATTTTGGGTCGGGACGCTGCCGCGCACCCCGCAAGGGGGCTGCTAGCCCTCTTGACCCTCAGCCCGCTATCCGGGTAGCGGGACCCCCGTAAAAACTCTGCGGGGCTCCCGATATATCCAAAACCCCCTTTCAAAACACAACACATGTACACTGCACATTGAGTTCGCATGACCTGTTTGACCCGTTAATCGGAGGTTCTCTCGCCCCAAAGGCGAGGGGTAATTAACGACAGCTTAGTCCGCGGCTGCCGGAGATTCGGAGCCCCACAATCAATAAACCCCGGCCTACCCTAGGAAGGGAGAGTCTGTAGTACGCCTGACAAGCGCGCGCGTATTCCCATCTCAATGGGGTGACGAAAAACACCCTACAATAGGCCGCTAGTCAAGTTCAACCCTTAATTTCTTGATTGAATTAAACCCACCCGCACAATCTTTGACGAAGGCCAACAAAGTCGCATGACTACCCTAATCCAATCGCATTATATACGGCAGATAAGCACTAATCAGCTACCGCACACTACGCCTTGACGAAGGCCAACAAACGTAGCACGAATACTAAATAGTACTTATCTGAAATGATGGAGGGCTACGACTGGTTTTGAAGAAAACCTTTAACGTAATAAACTTAATATCGTTGTAGAATCTAGTGATTTGAAAAAGGAGTGTTTTTGTAGCTTTTGCTAGTTTCGCTAAAGAGGTCACTCTCGGTGAAGGGGTCTCGGCTCTTTCCTCATCGAATGAGACACCGGATATTCATCAAGAAATACCACTATGCAAAGAAAGAACTAGAGAAGCTATAAAAACAAAACCGAATAGGTTGTAGCATTTGCTAGTTTTGCTAAAGAGCTCACTCCCGATGAAGGGATCTTGGCTCTTTCCTAATCGAATGAGGTGCTGGATATTCATCAAGGAATACCACTATGCAAAGCAAGAACTAGAGCTACCTTTTTAAAAACTTTTTATTCTACAACATCTTTAGGTTTCTTTTCTTTTCATTAATCTCATTAATGAAGTCCTATCATTTAATGTTTCCTAAACATCACAGAAAATGAAACGAAAATAGAACGTACGCTTATACCATCCGCATTCGCCACGGGGCCGTGTCATGCACCGTTAGGTTACTTAACTAACGGCAGAGCGGGGGCTGGACCAGCGCGGGTGCAAAACATAAGCAACGTTTATTATATATATATATATATATATATAACATTCGTCTCACGCAGTTATATGATCACATTACAGAACCAAGCACCGGAAGTCAACATATGAAATATTAGATATACTAGGAGGTCCGTGTTTTAAATTCATCCAGTAATGAAAAACACAGATTCCACAGTCGTGATGAATAGCCAAACCCACATCTCTAGACCCCTACGAGAGCGGCAAGCAACCCTGCCAATTCTAGAGTTAGGAGACCCGGTCTCGACCCCTCGAGATGGTCTCCCACTGGACTCCAGAACCCGGTTACTTGTGCTCCCCGCCTTGGGTCTATCCTAATACGGAAAAGTAAATAATATATATCAATGGTGACATCATCCTCAATCCGGAAGTGTCCCAATAAAAGAATATTACATACAAATTTTACATGAATGAAAATTGTAAAACTCTCATATCACATAAAACCCCCGGCTATTCACTCACGACGATCTAATATAACATATCACAGCAACACATAATATCACATGTCATCAACGTAAGTAATACGTGTATCCCAAATTCCGTTGACATATAGCAACGAGATTTGGGATACCCCACATATTACACTTACGGTCGTAGAAAAGAAATGGAAAACTACAATAATTAGAATATGTATTTCCTTAGACATCATAAATCCGGAATATTTTATATTCCGGATTTCATGCCTAGCCCTATAAACCACACATTTTAGTCTTATATCGAAAACTCTTTTCAATAATTTAGTCGGGTAATTCAACAAAATTCCCGACTACCCGATCCAATACTCGTCGGAAACTTTAGAAGATGGCCGCACCCCCGATGCCGTCGACCAAGTGCACTTAGGCGGAACACCGTGACCGCGAGCACCCGAGTGGATGCTTTTGGCAACGGGGTTCTCCTAAAGTCACTTGGTCGGGGCTATAGGGCGTGGCTACCTAGTAAAGTTATCTGGCGAGTATTCGCGTACGATACGCGATTGCGACGGAGTTTCGATCCGAATCGAAACTTCGTGGCAATCGATCAATAGAGACTAACATGCTAGATTTACAAACAAATTAGTTTTCAAAAAACTAATTTAATATGGATTCCAACTACTGTATCAATATCAAACTTAAACCCGAAACGACGTTAAAATACGATTACGAAACACTACGAATAGCCCCAACTTAAAAGTTGACATTACATGCAAACTAGGCTAATCAAACATATCCTGAAACCCCAAAACCATCACTACAGAACACCAAAGAAATTCGAGCCAGGACAAGTGCTTTGGGACCGTCCAGGCTGGCCATTTTGCAGTTTTCGCCGGGTGGAATTTGGCGATTTAGTCTCGAATTTCTCCAGTGTTCTATATACATCAAATGTAAGATTCTGTACTTGTTTAAAAAAATTTCAGAGTCCATTTCAAAATCGACAGAAACTTGGTGATTAGGGTTTCGGTTTCGGAGTTGTTTTGTTTTTGTGATTTAACTAATATCGTATAATCTTCTAGCTTTGGCTCTGATACCATGAAAGTGTATGTTAGCACCACTATTGGGTAATACTAGCATCAAGCATGCCGTTTTTAAAATTTTCGGGGTGCTAATCTACACTAACCAAGATCTTAAACTAGATGATTGGAGTTTAATTATGATATCATAAAAACTAGCTAAAAGAAAGGTGGCTACAACCTTTGTGGACCGTGTCCTTCTCTTCTAAAGCTCCATATTGTAGTCCACGCGACTCCACTTGAAGGTTGAACGAACTTACTTTGATGACCTCGTGTCGAAGATGATCCACTCGAAGTCTACTAATCCAAACTACCTCTTCACTAAACTCTTTAGTGAAATAAACATACTACACCAAAGTGTTAATCTAGTGTAGGATGGTAAATTAGGTTTGCTCACTAGGGTTCTCATAAGCTCAAGGTTTCACAACTCATGTGAGGGATTGAGCTTGGAGGTGGAGGTGAGGAAAAGGGAGAGAGCTAGAGAACAAGAACTCATCATATGAGCTCAAGAAAAACTCAAGTGAGAAGAAAAACTCAAGTGAGAAAAATAACTCAAGTGAAGAATGAAGTGTAGAATGGCTCTTCAAAGTTCACGCATTATTGAAGTATACAATTTTTAACCATTAAAAATTATAGCCATGCTTCAATAGTGCAAGCAAATGAATATAAAAAAGAATAAGTCATGCTTTTCTCCATACCACAAACAGTCTCCCAATTTTCCACCTCAATTTCTATTTTCATAAAAATAGAAAATCCATGTCATGCTTCATATAATATATATATATATATAATATATATATATCATATATATATATTACAATTATATCAAATATAAATATATATCATATTATTAAATTAACACTTGATTTAATAATCCGCTTATATCACAAATAACCGACTAATATCATTTATCTGTATATCACGTTATCAAATCAACACTTGATTCAATAATCCGGTCATATCACATATAACCTAACTGATATCAAATAACCGCCAGATTACAATACGGTATCATATACTCATATTTAATCAGCCCCCCCCGCATATATCAGCATATGTGCCCTACTTCGTTTCGCTTGAATCAGGAAACTTCTATGCGAGACTCTAAAGACTCGTCAATACACCAGCAGTAGGTGATGATCACATCAGTCACCCACAAGCCGTCTGTGGTACTAGCTGGACGTAACAGCTACCCAGGTATTGAGCGAATAGAATATCAACAAGCAAGCTTATCTAAACTCCCATGAAGCCTATAGGTAACACTTACCGTACAGTCCAGTCTCTTCGTCTGATATGTCGCATATCGAGTCTGGGGGTGGAATCGTCAGACCCCAATAACTTGACAAGTCATGCCGATGTAGGGCCTATAATGGTACGAGAAACTACAAATAACACTTACCAGTAAATCTCATCAATAGCCCTGGCCAGGGACTTCCTGTTATAGCCAATCGAGCATAGCGCAACATCAACTCCTTATACCGGGAGAGACGAAACCCCTCCTATCGCTCATTGCCTCCATGTGACTTGGGACTGTACCAAAAATCCACCTGTTTGCACGACTCCTTTGATTCGTGGTAGGGAGGAAATCAAAGAACAGTGGGAACCACACAAGACTCTATGACGATCTCGGGTCTACAGACTAACCTGCACCGGTGTCACCGGAGAACTGCTATCTGACGATAGGTATAGTACCATCCAGGAGTTCTCAGCGAGTCCTATTTGGTGTACCCATTCTCTAATGAGCACCTGTATACAATCTTTGATGTCAAACACCAATGGATATGGGATTGTTCCCCTCCGAAAGACGGCGCACAAGACTGCGAAGTCCTGACGCTGGGGTTTGGGGCAGATGCTATTTGGTTTTATCCGTCCACCTCTCCGAAGATGCCAAGTTGATTTATGGCACCGTGTATCGGAGGTTTAGACGGATGCGGCCGATGTAGCAGACTTCGTCAGATTCCCCCTCGCTTGAGGGGTTTTTGATTGTGGGGACGCTCTTCCCTGCAGGCGCAAGCCCCTGCAGTTAATTACGCTACCGCATCGCGGTAACAACTTTCTCCTTCTCCAGAATTTCACTTCGTGTCGTGTGTGTTTATTTTGTTTGTGGTTGCCCGTGGATTGTATACGGAGACTAAGCGATGCCGTCGCCCGTAGGACGTGGATTAGTCCAAATCCGTACTTTCTTAGATTTGGGTTTTGGGTTTTGGTTTAAGGATACGTTAGCCATATTTGAGGCTAAGATCAACTTAAACGTTTGTTAAGGATACGCTAGTCTAATTTCCAGACTAAGATCTACTTAACGGGATCGTCTAGATCCATTTCCATTTTAGGGACATGGTGGTCCATTGCATGTATGGCCGTCGGGACCCATCACCTCTCTATGACGTTGAAGGATTACAACGACAGATGTCAGAGGAGTTCAGAGATGTACCCTTGAACCAAAGTTGATTGGGGGATCTATAGTCCAATTTGGGACTAAAGTCTGTTTGAAGGTTTAAGGATACGTTAGCCATATTTGAGGCTAAGATCAACTTAAACGGGATCGTTTAGATCCGAAAAAAGAGCATTTGGAGGCTCTATTGTTCCAGTTTAGGGACGTGGTGGTCCATGTTCCAGTTTAAGGACATGGGGGTCCATTGCCAGTTTAGGGACATGGTGGTTCATATTCCAGTTTAGGGACATGGTGGTCCATGTTCCAGTTTAGGGACATAGGGGTCCATTGTATGTACGCCCGTCGGGACTCGTCACCTCTTTGATGTCGTTGAAGGATTACAACGATAGGTGTCAGAGGAGTTCGGAGATGTACCCTTGGACCAAAGTTGATTGATTTAAAAGAGCAGTCGTGCTCAGTCGATTTAATTTGAGGACTTACGGCCATGATTGGGCTAAGTCCAGTTGAAGATGTTCAACATTTTTATTTGTAGTCGGCCTATTAGACCTTGGCTTAGGCTTTGCCCTTTGTTTGATAATACAGTGCATTTTTGTCTGGCTTATTAGGCCCCCTTTAAATTGGGCTCTGCCCTTTTTAAATGATGCACATCATCTGTTTTGAGCTTGACAGGCCTTTGTTTGGGCTTTATTTCTTTTGATAGTGCATAGCACTTTGTTTGGTCTGATAGACCTTTCTTTATTGGGCTCTGCCCTTGATAATGCATTGTATTAATTAGTCTGACAGAGTGCCACATGGCTTGTCAGGCGCTTTGCGCTGATTGAGGAGCGCAAGGCGTAAGTCCATATGGAGGTGACACGTGTCACGCTCTGGTGAGCGCAAGCGCAGTGCGCTGCGCTGTTGCGCTTCTGACACGTGGTGCGCTCTGGTGGGTTGTGCCAATTCATGAGAGCAGTGCTCTATTTTAACAGCGCATAGTGCAGATCATTCTAGAGCTGACACATAGCGCTCCCTGGTGGCTTGTGCTAACCCAGAAGCGCAACAGTGCAGGTTTACAAGTGCAGGGCACTGTTTTATTATTTTGATCAATTTTAGATCAAAGAAAACAAATTTTATTGTTTTCAAAGAACCAGTGGTTCATAAAAAGTGCAAGGCACTATTATTATTTATTTTTTATTGAAGATCATTGATCTTGTTCTCAGATCAATGATCTGTTCATAAGAGAATTTTCTCTCTTTTTTTTAAAGGTTTTTACCATTTTTGTTCTTGAGGAATTCTCTCCAATTCTTCAGAGTTCTTAATGATTCTTGATGTTCCTCCTCTTTTGAGTTGGGGTCTAGGGGTCTTTATATAGTGCCCATAGATTTGTTAAGTTTGTTAAAGAGATCATTCTCTGAGTGATTTGGGGAATTTTCCCCACCGTTGGATCTTTGATCCAAGGGCTTCTGTTTTACAGAAGACAATCTTCTTGTTTTAACAAGAACAGAAAGATCTTACTGAATTTTAATTCTGTTTGGCGCAAACGCCCCAGCGCTTGACACGTGTCGCGCAGCGCAACTGCGCTAGCATAACTTTGCTGCCACGTGGCCCGCAGCGCAGAGCGCAGCGCAACTGCGCTGCCACGTGCCGCGCAGCGCAGAGCGTAGGTCAGCTGAAGCGTTGCTTCTATAATTTTTTTTAATTTTCATTTTAATTTTCAGAACAGAGACTTGCTCTGATTGGGGGAAACAGAAGCGTTGCTTCGTTTCCTGCCTTGGAATTTGAACAGAGCTTTGCTCTGATTGGGGTAAACAAATACCCCCCCACCGTTGCGCTTACGTGGCCCCCAAACGTGAGCGCAGCGGTGGCAGAATTCCAACTGTCATGGCAACTCTTGGAAGCTGAAAGGGCATTTGATGCCTATAAATAGGACCTTTGATCTCTTAGATGATTTTCATCTTCAAAATTTTACTTTCAGAACTCAGAGCCCTGCTCTTTATTTTCAAGAACTTCAAGAGTTAAACTCTTAAAACTTTTAGGTGAAAATTTTAATTTAAATTAAATTAAGTTAAATTAATTTTCATTGACAGAGCCTTGCTCTCAGTAGATCCCTGATCTAAAGGAAACCCATTTAGGGTTTCACTTAGCAGAGCTTTGCTCTATAGGTCTAAAGGGATCTAAAGAGAACTAAAGGGGACCCTATTAGGGTTCCATTAATAGAGCTCTGCTCTCTGAAAGATTTTCCTTGGATTTTCTTAATTCATTAATGGAGCTTTGCTCCTTCCAAATCATACAGAAGAACTCTTAAGAGTTTTTCATTGCCCTTGGAAGTTAAAGATGGAATTTTATCTTTTTTCATAAATTATGTCATCTTTTTAGAGCAAAGCTCTCAATGTTTTAAAGAGATTTTCTTCAAATTCTCCTCATAACTGATTTTGGCAGGTGTCACTCTTGTCTGTAGAGCATTGCTTTCAAGGAGTTTAACTCCCTGTCTTTTTCTCATTGCTAATCCTCCAATGATATTTCCTTTCAGGCATTATGGTTGTTCATCTATACAGTCTACATGAATTCATCACCTACGAGGATATCCGTATACAGGGCCGTCAACAGGACCAGGAGTTTACCGATGCCCAGTGTGCGGAGGTTATGGGCCGTCTGAACGCACGCATTGGTTGGCTGCTCCCCCCGCCGTTCTGCTCTCTTGAAAGTCGTGCTGGGAGCAATTTGGAGAGCACTCCCGGCGTTCCACGAGGCCATGCCGCTCAATGCGCTAGATGACGCCGAAGACAAGGTGCATTAAGTGCACCTGTCGGGGCTGATCTCGAAGAAACGACGGGATAGCCTCGTCGACATTCTTCATCAAGTTTTTCAGCAGACGACGATAATCGCTGCTTATCAAAGGATATGGGGCCTTGCCGAAGATCTTGACACGCGTGAGCGCGAGAGGCTGCGCACGAGAATAATCAGAAAGGCTAGAAGAACTCTAGATGGCCTTACTTTTGAATTCCTCAATCCGTGCCCTGGATCTGAGGTTATACCATTGTAATAATTTGAGCAATGTTTTGCTTATTTCTCTATGATTGTAAGAACCCTTTGTAGTGGAAAATTTCTCTTTTCAGCTTGTCTTATTTCTCGTTCTGAGTCTTTTGCACATGGATGAATGAGTGTGTCTCGAGTGCTTGATCAAACGCCAATTGGATGTTCTTTCTGTCGCTTTCTTCTTTCTTTTATTATCTGTATGTTACCTTAGTGAACATGGTTGAAAGATAACAGAGTAATCACCTTGGTTTCTTTGAGAGATAGCGATGGCTTAGGCCGCAGGTTCAGATCTTCCGCCTAAGACTTTTCAACTCTATGAGCCGTGAGGGTCTCATAGAGACTTTTCTCCCTACGGATCGAGAGGATCTCGTAGGTGGACTTTCTCCTTAGGAATCGTGAGGATTCCTAAGTGCATTTTTTTTATAAGTCGTAAGGATCCTATAAGAGAATTTTCCCTCTTACGAGTCGAGAGGACTCGTAGGCGGTTGTTTCCCTCCTTGTCGAGATTTGAGTTTGGAGGGTGAGACCCGTGGATAGTATGCAAGAGACCATTTTGGGCCAACTTGCAGTGTCCCGGTGCTTAGGAAACGGGCTTCTTTTATGCCTACTGCCTAAGGCTTTATCTCACGAGTCGAGCCGCATCGAGAATTTCTCGCAAAGACATCAATTTCTTCACAAGTCGAGACGAATCGAGCATTTCTCGCAAGAATATCCTAACGTCACAGTTAACCTCTGCTCTTTACGACAGAAGTCCGTTAGGGTCTGTGGTACTTAGGGTTTTGGCCGTCGTACCGTCGCATAAGCTGGTATATTCCTCGATAGGCAATCGTGCTGTTCGAGTAGCCCTGCGACTGCCGTGTCTCTGATCCCTTCGGGGGCTGGACAAGACGTCTTCAAGCAATCCTCCTTGACAGTTTAACCGTCGGAAGAGCAAGCGTTAGGAATTTTCCATACCGCTTTTTACTTGAGGTTAGGCTCATTTTGGTGAGCCCCGATGAGTCATATCCACTCCGCGCTGGTGTGGGATGATCTCCGATAGTCTTTCAGGTTTTATGTGAGTTGCCGTCAAGACCCTGAAGCTAGGAATTTGGCCTTTGCTTCGTTTGCTGGCATCGCGTCTACTGTATCGAGACGAATGTCGCGGTGGGAACTAGGGATTTTGCCATGGCTCCGTTTGTTTGATTGTCGCGTCTGAACCCTGCTGGAGGAAGAACGCTGGGGTGACCTCTCGTCTACTGTATCAAGACGGACGTCGCGGTTGTCTCTAGGTTGCTGGTGAACCGTCGAGGTTTGGAACTAGGGATTTTGCCGTGGCTCCATTTGTTTGATGATGTTGCGTCTGCTGTGTCGAGACGAACGTCGAAATGGTGACCATTCCGCACTAGTGTGGGACGATCTCCAGTTGTCTTTTAGGCTTTATTTGACTCGCCGTTAAGACCTTGAAGCTAGGAATTTGGCCTTCGCTTCGTTTGTTGGCATCGCGTCTGCTGTATCGAGACGAATGTCGCGGTGGGAACTAGGGATTTTTCCGTGGCTCCTTTTGTTTGATTGTCGCGTCTGAACCCTGCTGGAGGAAGAACGCTGGGGTGACATCTCGTCTGTTGTATCGAGAAGAACGTCGCGGTTGTCTCTAGGTTGCTGGTGAACCGTCGAGGTTTGGAACTAGGGATTTTGCCGTGGCTCCATTTGTTTGATGATGTTGCGTCTGCTGTGTCGAGACGAACGTCGAAGTGGTGACCATTCCGCACTGGTGTGAGACGATCTCCAGTTGTCTTTTAGGCTTTATTTGACTCGCCGTTAAGACCTTGAAGCTAGGAATTTGGCCTTCGCTTCGTTTATTGGCATCACGTCTGCTGTATCGAGACGAATGTCGCGGTGGGAACTAGGGATTTTGCCGTGGCTCCATTTGTTTGATTGTCGCGTCTGAACCCTGCTGGAGGAAGAACGCTGGGGTGACATCTCGTCTGCTGTATCGAGACGAACGCCGTGGTTCTCTCTAGGTTGCTGGTGAACCGTCGAGGTTTGGAACTAGGGATTTTGCCGTGGCTCCATTTGTTTGATGATGTTGCGTCTGCTGTGTCAAGACGAACGTCGAAGTGGTGACCATTCCGCACTGGTGTGAGACGATCTCCAGTTGTCTTTTAGGCTTTATTTGACTCGCCGTTAAGACCTTGAAGCTAGGAATTTGGCCTTCGCTTCGTTTATTGGCATCACGTCTGCTGTATCGAGACGAATGTCGCGGTGGGAACTAGGGATTTTGCCGTGGCTCCATTTGTTTGATTGTCGCGTCTGAACCCTGCTGGAGGAAGAACGCTGGGGTGACATCTCGTCTGCTGTATCGAGACGAACGCCGCGGTTCTCTCTAGGTTGCTGGTGAACCGTCGAGGTTTGGAACTAGGGATTTTGCCGTGGCTCCATTTGTTTGATGATGTTGCGTCTGCTGTGTCGAGACGAACGTCGAAGTGGTGACCATTCCGCACTGGTGTGAGACGATCTCCAGTTGTCTTTTAGGCTTTATTTGACTCGCCGTTAAGACCTTGAAGCTAGGAATTTGGCTTTCGCTTCGTTTGCTTTGGCGTGTCCGAATCCTGTTGGCGGAAGGACACTGTTGTTGACATCTCGTCTTCTGTATCGAGACGAACGTCGAGGTGGAGACCACTCCATGTGGGATGATCTCCGGTATTCTTTCAGGTTTTATATGAGTTACCGTCAAGACCTTGAAGCTAGGAATTAGGCCTTCACTTCGTTTGCTTTGGCGTGTCCAAATCCTGCTGGAGGAAGGACGCTGCAGTTGACCTTGCGTCTGCTGTAACGAGACGAATGCTGAGGTGGAGCTAGGATTTTGCCGTCACTCCGCTTTGCTGACCATGGGGTCTTTCGTTGATGTTGCATTTGCGTCCCGCTGGACTGCGAAGGAATGCCGTTGTTGACATTGCGTCTGCTGTAACGAGACGAATGCTGAGGTGGAGTTGGGATTTTGCCGTCGCTCCGCTTTGTTTACCATGGGTTCTTTTGTTGACGTTGCATCTGCATCGTGCTGGATTGCGAGGGAATGCCGTTGTTGACATCTCGTCTGCTGTATTGAGACGAATGCCGAGCTAGAGCTGGGATTTTGCCGTCGCTCCGCTTTGTTTCGACCGTGAGGTCTTTTGTTTATGTTTCATCTGCATTCTGCTAGACTGCGAAGGAACACCATTGTTGACATCTCGTCTGCTGTATCGAGATGAATGCTGAGGTGGAGCTGGGATTTTGCCATGGCTCCGTTTAATGGTGTAACATCTGTGTCATGCTGGAATGAGGAGGCCCACAGTCGTTGGTCTCCAGGCTACAGATGTGTCCATTGAGATTTGGAACTAGGGACTTTGCTATGGTTCCGTTTCGTTGCGACTCTGAGGTCGATTGTTGATGTCACGTCTGCATCTGGTTGGAGTGAAGAGAAACGCCGTTGGTGATCTCTAAGTTGTCGATGTTGACGTCGAGACCCTGAAGCTAGGGATCTTCCTTTGCTTCATTTGTTGACATTGTGTCTGCAATATTGCGACAAATGTCGAGGTTGTCTCTAGGTTGTCTATGAACCGTCGAGATTTGGCTTCGCTTTCTGATGGAGCCTGTTGGGAAGGTATGGTTCCTTCTTTGTTTGTGCCCTTGGATTGTATACAGGGATCGATGTAATCTCACCTGTAGGGCAAAAAGTTTCATTCTTTCATCATTTTTTTTATTCTTTCCGGGATGCACTATCATTTCAGCTTTTCATATCGCGAAAATCGCGATTGCCCAATCATTTCGGCTATTTTTCGCGGTGCCCAATCATTTCGGCTATTTATTTTATTTTTACTCGCTGATTTCTATTGCGAGTTGCCCAATCATTTCGGCTATTTATTTTATTTTTACTCGCTGTTTTTTATTGCGAGTTGCCCAATCATTTTGGCTATTTTGCATGCATACATTTTTACTTGCTGATTTCGTTGCAAGTTGCCCCATCATTTCGGCTATTTCGTATGCATGTGTGGCTCGCTGATTTTTTTTTATCGCGAGTGTGGAACTTGGAATCTGACGCCAATCTTAGCATCAGCATCGCTACGACTGGAATATTGCCAGGAGCGAATCATCATTTGCCACTGTCGATGTCGAACAAAGGTGGCTTAGTAAACAGGGTTAGGGTCCTGTCGACTAAGGCTTTGACTTCATGAGCCGTAAGGATCCCACAAAGGTATTTCTACCTACAAGTCGTAAGGATCTCGTAGGTGTGTTTTCTCCTTAGGAATCGTGGGGATTCCTAAGTGTGGGGATTCCTAAGTGTATGTTCCCCTGTAAGTCGTAAGGATCTTACAAAAGGGTTTTCTCCTTATAAGTCGAGAGGACTTACAAGGGTTGTTCACCATATGGACATATCCCTAGTCACGGGTGGGACTTTGCTGGGGAAATGTTTATTCGCGCCCGTGGATTGTATACAAGGGTCAATATTGAGCCACTTGTAGGGAAATATCGAAGGTTGTGGGAGTTGCTTAAGAACAGGTTCAGGTCTCTGTAACTTAAGACTTTCAAATCTTATGAGCCGTGAGGGTCTCATAAGAGAGTTCTCCCTACGAGTCGTGAGGATCTCGCAAGTGTATTTTCTCCTTAGGAATCGTGGGGATCCCTAAGTGTGTTGCTCCCTTGTGAATCGTAAGGATCTCATGCGGGTGATTTCTCTTTACAAGGTCGAGGGGACCCTGTAAGTGTCTTTTAACGAGGTTGCGCCCTTTCGGGTTTTCACAAACACTCGCCGGTAGTCCTGCTGTTTTTACTCACGGAGCCCTTTCGGGTTTTCATCCGTGCCCATTTTGCTTATGGACGTATCGTTTTTTTATTCTTTTTATTTATTTTAAATTTTTTTTCTAACGAGATTGCGCCCTTTCGGGTTTTCACAAGACTCGCCGGTAGCCCTGCTGTTTTTACTCACGAGCCCTTTCGGGTTTTCATCCGTGCCCATTCTGCTTATGGACGTACCGTTTTTTTTTTTTTTTTTTTTTTTTAAATTTTATTCTTTATTCTTTTTTTTATCTCGTCCGCCTGAGGATGCTGCGGTAGTGGTTTAAAGACGTTTCGGTCGTTTGCAAGTTTTAGGACATTGCGGTCCATCATTAGTTTAAGGACGTTTCGGTCCGCCGTCGCCGTATTTGAGGCGAATCTCTAGTTTTACTGACTTTTCGGCCTATGAGGCTTTCTCTATGACTGAGCATGATGCCCCCGGCGTATCCGTCTTTCTCAGAGCGTGCGGTTGTGGCGGGTTCACCTTCAAGTTTTCAGACAGCGCGAATTTGCCCTGTTGGTATTGGTCTTCAACCCAGTTTTTGAAGACGTAGCAATCCTCGATCATGTGACCTACTGTTTGGTGATAAGGGCAATAATTAGGATTATTAACATTGCCTGGCCGCAACGGACGTTTTGGACTCGGCAGATTGATGAGTATGTCGCGCACTGTCAGATCGAACAGTCCCCTTGTTTTATCTTGCGGAATCGAGTAAGGACGTTTCAACTTTTCCTTGAGGGGTTGCTGCTTGTTGTTTCGGCAAACAAACGGTCTAGGGCCACTCGATTGCTGTTGAGCATTGGCTACGAGGGCTGTTTTTCCCTTCCCTTTATCCTTTTTGCTCGATCCCTTGTTTGCGGGGCCGAGATTTTTTCCGAGCAGCGTGCGATTACACGGCTGAACGTTATCGCAACTTTTCAATTCTTTCATCTTTGAAATGGATTCCTTGAGGAGAGGGTCGAAGGCAGCTTCTTCGTCAGAGTCGCTTCCGAAGGTGATAATTTGCGATCCCTTGGAGTCGGCTCTGTGACAGTCGTCGGCGACTCTCTTGCGCTCATCTATCGCATTTTTCTGATGTCTACGAGCTCCACACTTTGTTATGTTGAAGTGTTGCTTTTGAGCGACATATCCTTGCCACCAACACTTAAAGGAGTCGCAATCTTCGGCAGGATGTATGATCTTCTGATGATATAAGCAGAAGTTAGGATGCCTCTCTACTTCACCGAGAGTATTTTCTTCAGAGGGTGGTAGCACCATTCCCGCTGACAGGGCTTTAGCGAACCTTTTCCTCGTCTTGAATTTGTATTTATCCGCGGCGGATGGCTTTTGATTTGACGGGAGTGCCTCGACTCTTTGGTCCAGTCGTCGGTGTTTGGCTCCTTCCAGTATGGCCATCTCACGCTCTTGATTGGCTTTAACTTTCAGACAAATCTCATTCAGGAAGGTATCGATCAACTCGTCTGACGGCCGCGGAATTTCTGGTTCAGGGTTCGCCCCCGGTTTATCAGCGCAAGGAGCCTCTTTATCATCCGCCAATGAGTGAGAGATAACGTGACAAGTCGCTACGTAGTCTTCAGACTCGTCTGATGAGTCTTCTCCATCATTTTCGTCCTCGACAAAAGAACAAGCTGCCCCCATCGTGTCCGTCTTCTTTGGAGTGTGCGGCTGTGGTGGGTTTACCTTCCAGTTTTCAGACAGCGCGAATTTGCCTTGTAGGTATTGATCCTCGATCCATCCTTTAAAGACGAAACAATCCTCGATCGGGTGACTTAACGTTTGGTGGTAAGGGCAGTAATCAGGATTATTGAGATCGCCTGGCTGCAACGGACGTTTTGGATTCGGCAGATTGATGAGCCTGTTGCGTACTGCCAGCTCAAACAGTCTTCTCATTTTATTCTGAAGAAACAAGTAAGGACGTCCTAGTCTCTCCTCGAGGGATGGGCATGGATGCGCGTTATTTTGGCGAACGACCGGCTTTGAGTTGCTCGGCTGTTATTGAGCATTGGCAACGACGATCGCTTTCCCTTTTCCTTTCTCATTTCGAGAGTCTGGTTTTGGAGGAGACGGTCTGTGACCCATCTGGTCCATTTGGGCTAATTTGTCGATCAATGCCTGGAAGGTGGTCGGCCTGAAGAACATCATGAATTGCGAGATGGTCGCTTGCGGATCAAGAGTGCCCACGAACATGCCTACCGCAGGTGCCTCTTCTATGCGTTGTTCGCATTTTGACCATAGGTTCCGCCATCGTGTTGCGTATTGGACCCATGTTTCGCCGGACCTTATCCTGGCATTTATCAGTGCTGTTATCGGGGTGTGTTCACTAGCACTCGTGAATCTTTGTGTAAACAGTAGCTCCATCTCCGCAAATGTTTTGACAGAGTCGTTAGGTAGCTCCGAATACCATTCAAAGGCTGTTTCTGCTAAGCTGCCGACGAACTGGCGAAGCAACAATTTGTCATCGCCTCCAGTATTGCCGCATAAGGCCCTGAATTGAGCGACATGCAGATGCGGATTCCCTGTCCCTTTATATACGTGGAACTTAGGGATCGTATATCCCGGCGGGTAACTGATTTCATCATACCAGCTTGGATAGGGTTGTCCGGTTCTAACAATTTGCGCAGCTGCTTCACTCGCCTGATGAGCTCGTATTTGCTGAGCTATATAGTCATTCAGCGCGGCCTTGGAAATGGTTTCATCTTTGGCTGCTGAAAGAGCCGGCGGAGGATTAGATGTCTCCCTTCTATCATCTTCAACAATGATTGGAGGGTCATCAGCTGGAGGTTCTGGCTGTAACATCATCCCGACCATGTCTTGGAAGATGAGCGCCATCTGTTTTATGTTAGCTGCTTGCTCTTCGGCTTCTTTGTCCTTCTTTTCGAGGACTCTACGTAAGAAGTCAGCGTCAGTTTCTTGTTCGTGACGCTGTTTGATAATGCCTCCGAGCTATCTTTCGGCCCGGTAAGCGCAGCCATTGCAATCATCATTTCCTGAAGCTTTTTTTGCTGCTCCTGAACTTTTGTCACGGATCGAGTGAGCGGCCGGTGACCAGTCGAAGCGCGGCTTTCCTCCTTTCCGGAAGCCATATAAACAGTATGGACCGTTATGCCCCCAGACTTGGAGCGTTTGGTCTCGGCGTCTTTACGCTCTGCCGTATTCATAAGGGCTTTCTCTGGCCTCCTTCTCTTTTGGGTGGTTGACGTTGAGGGGGCCGTTGCAGCGGGCACCCAAGTGGTTGTTGCTTTTTGTGGCTTGACAGAGTAATCCTTCTCCTGTCGAACCTTCATCTTTTTCTGTCGTCGAAGGTAGTCTTGATCGATCACTGACTCTTGGACTTGACGCCAGACCTTGTAGATTTTAGAGGACAACCGTTGAGGGGGCTGCCCTAGCTTTTTCTCTGGAGCATTCTCCCCAGGTGAAGGAGTTCGTTTCAACACCGCAGTAGGAGAGTTCCGGCGCACCATGTTCAGCAGTTCAAAGCTGTTCCCGGTTGGAACAGTGGCATCGATCCCTACCGTTGGAGCTGGCGGAGTTATCCCAGAAGGGGAGTTGCCCCCAACCTTCCTTACTCGGCGCCAGTGGCGACGTCGAGCGTGATGTGCAGATAGAGTTGGTTTAGCCGTAGGGGTGACCTCCTCATGCCCCCTCTGGGAAGGGGAAGCAGCTTTGAGGACCTCGCCTGGAGCAGAAACCGGGATGGTCAGCCTTGCAAAAACTGATTTCTTGGAAGGAGAAGCCTTTCCAATGATTTCGTCCGCTTGGGCCGGGATGGCTATCCGTTTTGGGATGGCAGCTTCGGGTATCGCGGGCTTGTAGACGTCCTGGCCCAGTCTATTGAAAACTGAGGTATTAGAGTTGGGCGACCCGTTGAGAGGGGCCGCGGCAGTGGTAAGTTGATCAAAAACCGACTTCTTTGGGGCTTCTTGCAACGTCATTGGGGCATTGAAGCTCATCGGTTGGAGCATGGTCCCGAAGAATAGTCCAATGGTGGCTTGAGTTACTTGCTCCACTGGCATCTTGAAAAGAGAGGCCGCTTGGGGCCCATAAGTCACTCCTCCAGCAGGGACCGAGCGAGAGTTGCAGTTGCAGTCAGTGCAGTTTGAAGCCATTGATCTTTTGTTTTCTGCACGGAGCAAGACACCAAATCTTATTACCTTGAATCCACAGGCAACCACAGTAAACCGCGATTCGTTCGCAAACACGACACACGAAGTGTGGAGTGGAAAGAGGAAAAGGTCCCACCAGGCGTGCCAGAATCTGTTCCCCTCCGAAAGACGGCGCACAAGACTGCGAAGTCCTGACGCTGGGGTTCGGAGCAGATGCTATTTGGTTTTATCCTTCCACCTCTCCGAAAATGCCAAGTTGATTTATGGCACCGTGTATCGGAGGTTTAGACGGATGCGGCCGATGTAGCAGACTTCGTCAGATTCCCCCTCGCTTGAGGGGTTTTTGATTGTGGGGACGCTCTTCCCTGCAGGCGCAAGCCCCTGCAGTTAATTACGCTACCGCATCGCGGTAACATCTTTCTCCTTCTTCAGAATTTCACTTCGTGTCGTGTGTGTTTATTTTGTTTGTGGTTGCCCGTGGATTGTATACGGAGACTAAGCGATGCCGTCGCCCGTAGGACGTGGATTAGTCCAAATCCTACTTTCTTAGATTTGGGTTTTGGGTTTTGGTTTAAGGATACGTTAGCCATATTTGAGGCTAAGATCAACTTAAACGTTTGTTAAGGATACGTTAGTCTAATTTCCAGACTAAGATCTACTTAACGGGATCGTCTAGATCCATTTCCAGTTTCGGGACATGATGGTCCATTGCATGTATGGCCGTCGGGACCCATCACCTCTCTGACGACGTTGAAGGATTACAACGACAGATGTCAGAAGAGTTCAGAGATGTACCCTTGAACCAAAGTTGATTGGGGGATCTATATTCCAATTTGGGACTAAAGTCTGTTTGAAGGTTTAAGGATACGTTAGCCATATTTGAGGCTAAGATCAACTTAAACGGGATCGTTTAGATCCGACAAAAGAGCATTTGGAGGCTCTATTGTTCCAGTTTAGGGACGTAGTGGTCCATGTTCCAGTTTAGGGATATGGGGGTCCATTGCCAGTTTAGGGACATGGTGGTCCATATTCCAGTTTAGGGACATAGTGGTCCATGTTCCAGTTTAGGGACATAGGGGTCCATTGTATGTACGCCCGTCGGGACTCGTCACCTCTCTGACGTCGTTGAAGGATTACAACGATATGTGTCAGAGGAGTTCGGAGATGTACCCTTGGACCAAAGTTGATTGATTTAAAAGAGCAGCCGTGCTCAGTCGATTTAATTTGAGGACTTACGGCCATGATTGGGCTAAGTCCAGTTGAAGATGTTCAACATTTTTATTTGTAGTTAGCCTATTAGACCTTGGCTTAGGCTTTTACCTTTGTTTGATAATACAGTGCATTTTTGTCTGGCCTATTAGGCCCCCTTTCAATTGGGCTCTGCCCTTTTTAAATGATGCACATCATCTGTTTTGAGCTTGACAGGGCTTTATTTGGGCTTTATTCCTTTTGATAGTGCATAGCACTTTGTTTGGTCTGATAGACCTTTCTTTATTGGGCTCTGCCCTTGATAATGCATTGCATTAATTAGTCTGACAGAGTGCCACATGGCTTGTCAGGCGCTTTGCGCTGATTGAGGAGCGCAAGGCGTAAGTCCATATGGAGGTGACACGTGTCACGCTCTGGTGAGCGCAAGCGCAGTGCGCTACGCTATTGCGCTTCTGACACGTGGCGCGCTCTGGTGGGTTGTGCCAATTCATGAGAGCAGTGCTCTATTTTAACAGCGCATAGCGCAGATCATTCTAGAGCTGACACATGGCGCTCCCTGGTGGCTTGCGCCAACCCAGGAGCGCAACAGTGCAGATTTACAAGTGCAGGGCACTGTTTTATTATTTTGATCAATTTTAGATCAAAGAAAACAAATTTTATTGTTTTCAAAGAACCAGTGGTTCATAAAAAGTGCAAGGCACTATTATTATTTGTTTTTTATTGAAGATCATTGATCTTGTTCTCAGATCAATGATCTGTTCATAAGAGAATTTTCTCTTTTTTTTAAAGGTTTTTACCTTTTTTTTTCTTGAGGAATTCTCTCCAATTCTTCAGAGTTCTTAATGATTCTTGATGTTCCTCCTCTTTTGAGTTGGGGTCTAGGGGTTGTTCCCCTCCGAACGGCGGCCCGGACTTCGCGTCCGTTGCCTGAGGTTCGGGGCAGATGCTATTTGGTTTGATCCGTCCACCTCTCCGAAGATGCCAAGTTGATTTATGGCACCGTGTATCGGAGGTTTAGACGGATGCGGCCGATGTAGCAGACTTCGTCAGATTCCCCCTCAGGGTGAGGGGTTTTTGATTGTGGGGACGCTCTTCCCTGCAGGCGCAAGCCCCTGCAGTTAATTACGCTACCGCATCGCGGTAACAACTTTCTCCTTCTCCAGAATTTCACTTCGTGTCGTGTATGTTTGTTTTGTTTGTGGTTGCCCGTGGATTGTATACGGAGACTGAGTAATGCCGTCGCCCGTAGGACGTGGATTAGTCCAAATCCGTATTTACTTAGATTTGGGTTTGGTGTTTTTAGTTTAAGGATACGTTAGTCGCGTTGCGGCTAAGATCAACTTAAACGTTCGTTAAGGATACATTAGTCATGTTTGAGACTAAGATCAACTTAACGTGATCGTTTAGATCCGACAAAAGAGCGTTTGGGCCCTATTGTTCCAGTTTGGGAGATTCATAGTCCAATTTGGGACTAAAGTCTGTTTGGAGGATACGTTAGCCATTTTTGAGGCTAAGATCGACTCAAACGTCTGTTAAGGATACGTTAGTCCAGTTTGAGACTAAGATCAACTTAACGGGACCGTTTAGGTCCGACAAAAGAGCATTTGGGCTCTATTGTGCCAGTTTAGGGACGTGGTGGTCTATCGCCAGTTTAAGGACGTGGAGGTCCATTGCCAGTTTAGGGACGTGGTGGTCTATGTTTAGTTTAGGGACGTTTCGGTCCGATATTAGTTTAAGGACGTTTCGGTCCACGAGTTTAAGGACCCCGCAGTCCATATCGATGTATGGTCGTTGGGACCCGTCACCTCTTTGACGTCGTTGAGGAATTACAACGACGGATGTCAAAGGAGTTCAGAGATGTACCCTCGAACCGGATGTAAATTGATTTAGAAGAGCAATTTTGCTCAGTCAATTTAATTTAAGGACTTATGGCCAAAATTGGGCTAAGTCCAGTTGAAATGTTCAACATTTTATTTGCTTTTGCATTGCATTTCTTTTTTGTTATTTTTATTTGGGCCTTGCCCAGAAATGATGCAGAGCATCAATTTGTTTTAGGCTCTGCCCTTTTAGGAATGATGCAAGGCATCAATTTTATTTGGGCTCTGCCCTTGTATAAAGGATGCAAAGCATCAATTTATTTGGGCTCTGCCCATTTATTGCCTTGCAATTTAATTAGGCCCACTAGGTTTTTTTTTTTGATTTGGGCCTGGCCCTTTAAGAAATGCCTTGCATTTGTCAGGCGCATTGCGCCAATCAAAAAACACAACAGTGCAAATTCATAAGTGCAAAGCACTATTAATTTGAGAATTTTTTTAGATTCAAGAACCAATGGTTCATAAAAGAAGTGCAAAGCACTATTTGATTTCCTGATCTAATTCAGATCAAAGAAGAACAAGTTTTTCTTTTTATTTCAAGAACCGAAGGTTCATAAAAGTGCAAAGCACTATTTTTTTATTTCTGTTTTTTTTTATTTCTTGTTTTAGAGAGCCAGTGGTTCATAAGAAGTGCAAAGCACTATTAATTTAAAAACCTTTTAGGTTCAAGAACCGATGGTTCATAAAACAAGTGCAAAGCACTATTTGATTTATTTCTAAGAAAAAACAAGTTTTTCTTGTTTTTCTTATCTCAGAGAACCAAAGGTTCATAAAAGTGCAAAGCACTATTTTATTTTATTTTATTTTTATTAAAGATCATTGATCTTGTTTTTTAGATTTATGATCTGTTCATAAGAGAACTTTCTCTTTTTCTAAAGGTTTTTACCTTTTTTATTCTTGAGGAGTTTCTCAGAGTTCTCTCTCTCTCTCTTTTTTCTTTTAGAAAAAAAATGTTTCTCCCTTTTAATTGAGGTCTGGGGTCCTTTTTATAGTGCCCATAAATTAGTTAAATTTGTTAAAGAAATCTTTTTCTGAGTGATTTGGGAATTTTCCCCACCGTTGGATCTTTGATCCAAGGGCTTCTGCTTTGCAGAAGAAAATCTTCTTGTTTTAACAAGAACAGAAAAGATTTCTTAAATCTTTTAATTCTGTTTGGCGCAGTGCCCCGGCGCGTGACACGTGTCGCGCTGTGCTGACACGTGTCGCGCATTCCTTTTTTTTTTGTCGCGCAGCGCAGTTGCGCTGCGCTGACACGTGTCGCGCAGCGCGCAGTTGCGCTGCGCTGACACGTGTCGCGCAGCGCGCAACTGCGCTGTGCGCTATTTTTTTTTTTTTTTTTTTTTTTTGAGCGCAGTTGCGCTGCGCTGACACGTGTCGCGCAGCGCGCAACTGCGCTTTTTTTTTCCCCCCCTTTCTTGCGCAGCGCAGTTGCGCTGCGCTGACACGTGTCGCGCAGCGCAGAACTGCGCTGCGCGCTTTTTTTTTTTTTTTTTTGAGCTTTGCTCTGATTGGAGAAAGAACAGAAGCATTGCTTCTTTTTCCACCTTGGAATTTGAACAGAGCTTTGCTCTGATTGGGGTAAACAGGGGTCTTTATATAGTGCCTATATATTTGTTAAGTTTGTTAAAGAGATCATTCTCTGAGTGATTTGGGGAATTTTCCCCACCGTTGGATCTTTGATCCAAGACCTTCTGTTTTACAGAAGACAATCTTCTTGTTTTAACAAGAACAGAAAGATCTTACTGAATTTTAATTCTGTTTGGCGCAAACGCCCCAGCGCTTGACACGTGTCGCGCAGCGCAACTGCGCCGCCACGTGCCGCGCAGCGCAGAGCGCAGGTCAGCTGATGCGTTGCTTCTTTATTTTTTTTTAATTTTCATTTTAATTTTCAGAACAGAGCCTTGCTCTGATTGGGGGAAACAGAAGCGTTGCTTCGTTTCCTGCCTTGGAATTTGAACAGAGCTTTGCTCTGATTGGGGTAAACAGGGATCAACCATTGCCCCATACAGGGTCAAGAAATATACACACTAGTCTACTCTGGAATATCGATGCCCTGTCTCGATATTCACTCGGCTAGGAACAATTGAAGGATGTGCTTGTGGACTATCCAAGTCCCAGTAGTATGATCTGCATCATAGTCCTGATAGTCAAGCCAACATCCTAATGGCTTTATCAACATGTATATGAGAGACAGTATAATAATACCAGTGAACATGTGTAGATAAAGACAACCAGATAGCATACTATCATGTCGAGCAAGAAATTCCTCCATATATATGTCCAAGAATCCACTATATCATACAATAATGGCCTCTAGGGCATACATATCACTAACAATTAGTGTTGAATCGGTTTGTTTCCCCAATATATTTAACCTAATAAAAGAGTAAAGCTCTGTTGAATTCAATGAGGTAGCATCTCATGTGCTCTCCACTAGGGCGCCAGAGCCAGAGCCAATTTCATAGGATTAAGTCCTATGGTGGCGCCTCATGTGCTCCTCACGCGGGCGCCAATGTGAAAAGCACAGAAGGGTTCATTATATAAGAGCTAAACTCTTAGATGGCGTCGTATGCGCTCCTCACGCGGGTGTAAATGTGCAAAACATAGAAATACCCATCTTAAGAATTAAATTCTTAAGTGGCGCCCACGTGCACAACACGTGAGCGCCATCGTCCAGGTAGAATTAAATTCTATGATGCTCTCTATTAAATAGAGCCGTTGGATCAAAGATCCAACGGAGATGATAAATTATCAGAATATAGAATCAAAATCTATTAGGAGAAAATATCTCCCATATCTTTCTAAATAAGAAAGATACTCTCGGTTGGATCTAAGATCTAATTATAGAATAAAATTATATTCTGGAATATATTCTCTCAATCTTTCTAAATAAGAAAGATTGCTCTCTGTACAACAGAGAACCGCTGGATTAAAAAATTCAACGGTGATTAAAAATCACCATTTTACAGAATAAATTATGTATAAGGAAAATATTTCCCCAATCTCGTTTAAAAAAAACCAAAATCATATTATGTAAAAAACAGAAGTCCTTGGATCAAAAATCCAATGGTGGGTAAAATTCCCCAAATCAATTTTGAGTCCAATTAAATCAATTGGAATCTCTCGACGAGAGATTTTCTCAAAACCAATTAACAATCTGCCTTCATTATAGAAAGGACCCGAGACTTCAAGTCTTGAAAGGAGGAGGAGAGAAGAGAAAAAAAAGGAGGAGACACACAGAGGAGACAGATACGCACAGAGAGAAGGAGATAGAACGAACTCCCGAGAACCTTCTGCAAAATACAGCGAGTTCTTGAGAGAACAAAGAATTTAATTCTCAAAGGAAGAATACTTTCCTCTTCAAAACCCAAGGTAAAGAAAAGAGATCAAAATATCTCTATCGTATCTAAGGGTTTAACCCTTCTCAAATAACTTAGTTTTTCTCTGGATCTGAGATCCACAAGGCAAATCTCTCACAAGTTGAGAATTTAATTCTCATCGGGAAGAGCTTGTTCTTGAGAATCAAAGATTTAGGGAAGAACAAATTTTAAACGGAGTCCATGATGCTCCAGGAACTCGGTTTCTTCAAATCGAGAACTTAGTTCTTTAAAAAACTCAACCTAAAATCCTCAAGTATAGTGATTTTAGCGAGCGTTAATGGTCAAAGCGCCAGCGATAGAGGTTTAACCTCTTTGAAAATATCAATAGAGATTTAAATCTCTAAAAGTGATAAAAGGAAAAAGACTAGCGCTTCACGTGCTTCCCATGTGGGCGCCCCTTGTAACAACGCCTGTGCCTCACGTGAAAAGCACGTGAACGCCCAAAACAGAAGGACATCGCCGCACGTGCTCATCACGTGGGCGCTGAACAAAAGTGCATAACACTCCACAAACAGCTAAAATGGCTGAGTGCTCAGCGTTCATTGGGCAGTGCTCATGATTGAATACTTCACATGCCATATATGTGAGTGTCAGAGGTCAAATAAGTGCTCAGCACTTTAGCATAAAAAAGTGGCTGACCAAACACAACCCAAATAAGTGCCTAGCACTTTTGAATAAAAAAGACTAAGCGGGCTAAGCCCCCAGATTTGCTAGGTCTTTGAAGTTTTTCTTGCAGCTGAGCCCATACTCTGTTGTTGGATCCGAGATAAAAAATGATCCTTGAAATTCCGCTAAGTTGATCTTAGTCTCATATTGGACTAACGTATCATTAGTCATAAACAAATTGAGCCCCAAATGCTCATATATATTTAAGTTGATCTTAATCTCAAACTAGATTAACGGTCCTTAAATGAAACCAAAGCAAAATTTAAAATATACGGATTTGGACTAACCCGCACCCTACGGGAAACGACATAAATTAGTCTCCGTATACAATCCACGGGCAACCAAAACCAAAACAAAACATACACACAACATGAAGTGAACTGCCGGAGCAGGAGAAAATGGTTATCGTAATGCGGTAACGTAATTAACTGCAGAGGCTTGCGCCTGCAAGGAAGAGCATCCCTACAATCAAAATCCCCTCATAAAACGAGGGGGGATCTGACAAAGTCCGCTACAATGGCCGCATCCATCCAGACCTCCGATATATGGTGCCATAAATCAACTTGGTATCTTCGGAGAGGTGAGCGGATAAATCCAAATAGCATCTTCCCTAAAATTCAGGCAAGACGATCCATCCCAGGTTCATCTCTGTTTTCGGCGGTAAATAGATTCTGGCACGCCCGGTGGGACCTTTTTCTCTTTCCACTCCACACTTCGTGTGTCATATTTCACGAACAAAATCACGGTTCGCTATAGTTGCTCTTGGATTCGAGGTACTAAGATTTGGTGTCATGTTCCTGTGTAGAAGGAGGAGAAAATCAATGGCTTTCAACTGCACAACTTGAAACAGCAACTCACGCTCCGCCCCAACTGGAGGAGTGACCTATGGGCCCAATACGGCCTCCATCTTTTCGATGCCGGTAGGGCAAGTAACTCAAGCCATTACTGGACTGCGGTGGGTGTCGGTGCTTCAGCGCCGCAGGAAGAAGCTCCCAAAAAGTCGGTCTTCGATCAATTGGCAACCACAACGGCCCCTCTCAGCGGGTCGTTCAAATCCGATGTCTCAGTCTTCGACAGGTTGAGCCGAAACTCAGACGTCTCAGTCTTCAACAGACTGAGCAAGAACCAAAATGGGCCCATAAAGAGGCTCACGATATCTGAAGGGGCTGCCCTAAAACGGATAGCCCTCCCAACTCCTCCTGCAGGTGAAGTCGTCAAATATTCTTCCCTTACCAGAAAGTCAGTCTTCAAAAGATTGGCCGATCATCCTCAAACTCTGCTAAGGACGTCAGTCTTCAACAGGCTGCCACCAACAGCAGCCCTTCACCAAAGCCGGGGGCACAACGAAGCAGCTTCCAAAACTGAGGCGGTCCCGTTTGCAAGACACGCTCGACGTCGTCACTGGCTCCGAGTGAGAAAAGCTTGGGGCAACTCCCCCTCTGAACGTACTCCACCAGCTCCAACGGTAGATGTTGACGTTGCTGTTCCAACCAGGAACAGTTTTGATTTGCTCTGGAAGGTACGCAAGAACTCTCCAACGGCGGTGCTAAAGAAATCGCCCCCACCGGCAGAAGCCACAGTGCAAGCAAAGACGGAGCGCCCCCATCAATGGCTCTCCTCCCAAATTCATAAAGTCTGGCAGAAAGTCCAAGACACTGTGATCAGCAAAGATTACTCTCGTCGACTGAAGAAATCGAAGGCTCGGCAAGAGAAAGACCATCCCTCCACCATACAGTGAGGGACTTCTTCCACAAGGGTGCCTGTTACAACGGTTCCTTCAACTTTGACCTCCCACCAAAGGAGGAGGCCGGAGAAAATCCCACCGCCTGCGGCAAATTCCAAAGGCGATGGACCAAATCCCTCAGGGCTGGGGGCATGATCGTGCATACGATTTACATGGCTTCTGGAAAATTAGAAAGCCGTGCTTCCGTAGGTCATTGACCGCAAACTCGGTCGCTGACAAAAGCTCAGGAGCAACAACAAAAGCTCTAGGAGATACTGACCAAAATAGCAGCACTCACCAGACAGAAAGAAAGTCCGGACCCAACAACCGAACAACACCAAGAGCAGGAGACCGATACAGAGTTCCTACAAAGGGTGCTTGAAAGAAAAGAAAAGGAAGCCGCAGAGCAGGCTGCTAACATAAAGCAGATGGCTCTCTTGTTCCAGGACATGGTTGTAATGATGATCCAGCCAGAACCCCCAGCCGAGGATCCGCCAATAATTATCGAGGATGACAGAGGGGAAATATCGAATCCTCTTCCGGCCTTATCAGTGGCCAAGGAGGAAATGATCTCCAAGGCTTCCCTTTATGATAACATCACTCAACAAATACGAGCTCATTAAGAAAATGAAGCGGCCGGCCAAACTGTCAGAACTGGACGACCGTATCCAGGCTGGTATGACCAAATCAAGTACCCGCCAGGATATACGATCCCCAAGTTCCATGTGTATAAGATGACAGGTAACCCACACCAGCACGTCGTGCAGTTCAAAGCTCTGTGCGGCAACACTGGAGGAATCGATAAACTGCTGCTTCGCCAGTTCATTGGTACCCTATCGGAGACGGCCTTTGAATGGTACTCGGAGCTCCCAAATGACTCTGTAAAGAAATTCATAGAGATGAAGTTGTTGTTCATACAGTGGTTCACCAACGCGAGCAAGCGCACTCCAATCACGGCATTAACCAATGCCAGGGTGAAGCCAGGAGAAACCTGGGTCCAATATGCGATCTGGTGGCGGAACCCATGGTCAAAGTGCGAACAACGCATTGAAGAATCCCCCGCCATGGGCATGTTCATCGGGACCCTAGATCCGTAAACGACTGTGTCCCAGTTCATGACGTTCTTTAAGCCGACGACCTTCCAGGCTCTGATTGATAAACTAGCCCAAATGGACCAGATGGGTCACAGACCTTCCTCCTCAAGTAAGGACCCTCGAAATGCCAAGGGTAAAGGGAAAGCGGCATTCGTCGCCAACACTCAACAACAACTGAGCGACCCAAAACCGGCGGTTCGCCAAAACAATGCACGTCTACGTCTATCCCTGGAAGAAAGGCTAGGATGCACTTACTCGTTTCCCCGCGATAAGACGAGAAGACTATTTGAGTTGGCAATGCGTAACAAACTCATCACATTGCCAGACCCACGGTGTCCACCGCAACCCGGCGACGTCAACAACCCCAACTACCGCTCTTATCACAGAATGGTAAGCCACCAAATTGAGGATCTCTACGTCTTCAAGAACTGGGTCGAGGACCAGTATCAACAGGTTCGCGCTGTCTGAAAACTGGAGGGTGAACCCACAACAGAAGTACACTCCCAAAAAGGTGGATGCGCCAAGGGCATCATGCTCGCTCATGGAAGAAACTCCATGGGAAGTCGTTCTTTCAGCTAAAACCAAAAGAATGCTGAAGGATCTATAGGCATGTCCGACAGTCAGGTGGAAAAGCCCACTTGAACCCGGAATTATCAAAGGGATGTTGAAACCGTGTCCCATACCGAAAGTTGTTGACAATGGGCAAAATCCCCAAGTCAAGCCTTCAAAGTCTTCAAAGAAAAAGAAGAAGACCAAGAAACTTGTGTGGCCTACCGAGTATGACGACAAGCGCACAAACCTACAAAAGTACTTTGCCGCGCTGGAGGAGTACAATCAGAAGGCGCGGACACCGATCACACTCGAAGAGTTCCTCAACCATATTCTTGAGAGCGAAAATAGTGACAACGATGAGGGAAATGACTCATCAGAAGAAACCGAAGACTATGTAACAAGTTGCCACATGGTCTCCCATTCGTCGTTAAATGGCGCAGAAGCTCCTTCAGCATCAGAAAACGACGTAGAGGAACTGGGGCAGAATCGGCGCTAAAATCCCCGGAACTGCCAGAAGACCCGATAGATAGGTTGTTAAACGAAGCCTTTCAAAAAAGCAAAACTGACCGAGAATGCGAAACAACCATATACGAAAAGGCTAAGCGTCAGCATCAGGATGAAGAAGCTGCGGCAAGGATGAGTTGTAAAGTACTCCAACCGAATCAAATCACACCTGCCACAAATAAGAGCGGGATCAAAGCAGAGAAGCGGTTTGCCAAAGCCCTATCCATGGGAATGAAGCTGCCACCTCTCGTAAGAAACACTCCCGAGGTCATATGCCTCGATGAGAAGATTCACATCCAAACTACTGCCTATATCATCGGAGGGTTACCCACCCCATCGAGGAATGCAGTGCCTTCAAGAAGTGGTGGTAAGGATATGTTGCCCATCAAAACACTTCAAGAGGATGAAGCGCGAATCTCGTCGACAACGAAAAAGTGCACCAAGTGCGCGTGAGAAAACGACTGGCAACTGTCATATGATTGATACCAGTTTGGAAAAGGAAAAACCCCAAGTTCCTACATTCGGGAGCGATTCTGAAGATGAAATAACCCTCAGCCCTCTTTTCAAGGACTCCACCTCCGAAAAAGAAAAGGAGGAGAAGAACTATGAGAATGTTCAGCTGCATAACCGCACGCTGCCTGAGAAGAATCTCGGACCTATAAATAAAGGTTCAAACAAAAGAGACAAAGGGAAAGAAAAATCCCTGAGGAAAGTTGAGCATGTTAGATGCTCCCCTCTTGTTTAAAGAGGCACGAGAGTCTCTGATCAAGGCATTACAAGAGCCCAATCAGTTTCAAGCTTTCCTCGCAGAAGAGAAGATGAAAGAAGAGCCGGCAGAGGTTCACACAGCTGACATTACATTTAGCGATGAAGATCTTCTCCTCGGTACGTGCGAGCATAACCGCCCGTTATACGTCACCGGGTACTGCCACGACATCAAAATAGGAAAAATCCCTGTCGACAACGGATCCTCCGTCAACCTTCTCAACATGAAAGTGCTGAAGGAGATTTGCATGAATGTTCAACAGTTGGCCCAAAACAAAATTACAATCTCCGGGTTCGATTCACAGTCATCACGGACGCTTGGGTCTGTAATACTGACGTTACGGTTCGGGTTGCTCATCACTGACATCAAATTTCACGTCATTGACGCCAAGACTTGCCATAACGCTCTGCTTGGCCGATCTTGGTTACATAAATACAATGTCATCCCCTCTATACAACATCAGTATATGAAGTATTTCAAAGACGACTTGGAATATACCGTCACAGGGGAGCTAAACCCGTTTTCGGTAAACGAAGTCCGAAAATATGAAGACGCAAAGTACTTCCTACCAGACTTCGAAGATACGGAAAGGTGTCATAAGCCGGAAGATAAAAAGAAGTCCTTCGCCACCATCCCAATCTTTGGGGGCGATTCCAAGGAAGATGAAGAAATAGTCTACTCGGGGCAACCCGGAAAGAAAACAACAGGCCCAGACCATCGACCCCTATTCTGGTCTTTGGCAGCGACTCTGAGGACGAGGCCAACGCAGTGTTCTCCATACGCCCCGACAGTGCAAACCCTCGACAAAGCAGATTAGAGCCTGCAAATCACAATGGTTCCGCCTCGGCATGACAAGGAACTTGATGCGCTCGATACATACAGCGTACAGGAACTACAGACTTTCAACGTGCCTCCCATGCGAAGAGGTGAAAAGACGATTCTCTTTTACCAATCTACGGAGACCAGAGTAGAGAAAGAAGTCTGGCACGGTGCCGATTTTGCACTCGACAAGCTTCAACCAATCCGTCCGCCAAGATACTACGCAGAGGGATTGGCTGTTAAGATACCAAGGTGTACCCCTCGAACAAACTGTTCAACAAGCCCAATTCTATAAAAATATTTGGGATATCTTTGGGACCCAGCGAAAGATGCCCAACGGAAAGATGGAGACAACCGGGCTCGGATACGTTCGATCCAGGAGATGGGAGCAATTCCACAGTTGCCGCATCATAAACAATGCCAGAGAAGAGGAAAATGCTCTTCCAAATAGCCGTGACGTTGAAACAGAGCGAAATCTCGCTCTAAGAACGTTAAGTTCGTCGCTCGAAAAACAAATAGACAAGCTAATAGAAGAGGCTTGTCAAAAGAGTCGACACAACCATAGCCGCGAAATGGATATCTATGAAAAAACCAGGATGCAGCACTTCAATCAGCAACCTGCGGAGAAAGAAGACTACAATTCGCTCCATCCCCAGCTCGCTGTATGTCCTCGCAAAAAGGAAAAATCCCGAAATAGAGGCAAAAACAGGACAAAAAGCGCAAACAACGTTCGCAAACAACAAGGCGGATCTAAGAAACCGTGCTATCAAGTGCTTCTTGGTTGGAACCCATCGTTTATAAAGAAGATGGGTCGGGAATACTCTTTCCTTCAAGACAAGACAAGGAAAATATTCAACCTTGTCATGAAGCACCAAATGGAGGAGCTCCCGGAGTCTCGGCACCCCGAATAAATAAACGAGGTCCATCACCCGGATTATTGCTCCTATCATCGAGCAATAGGTCATCCCCTTGAAGACTGCTTCACCTTCAAAGACCAATATCAATAAGACAGGTTCGCTTTATCCGACAACTGGAGGGTAACCCCACCGCAAAAGCATGAGCCAAAGAGGACCTATACCGTGAGGATATGACCAACTCAACATCAAGGATGGAAGTGAACCCGTACCTGCCATGTCATAACACTCTCAAAGGAGGGAGGGAATGAGACTATAGATGACCCCTTCAAGTGCTTCACAAATGAAGACGAGGACGAGATGATCTCAGAGTTTCAACCAGCACCAAAAGAGCTAGAATATGAGATACACACTACAACGGACAACCTAAGGAAGATTGACTTAGGGATGGAAAACGATCCAAGGCCAACGTTCGTCAGTGAGCTGCTATCTAAAAAACAGGTAGCCACGTTAAAAGACGTGCTCATGCGGTATAAAGACTACTTTGCATGGAACTATTCTGAAATGCCAGGTCTAGATCTAAAGGTAGCAGTATATAAACTGGCCATATCGCCGGACATAAACTAGTCAAACAGGCGCCGAGAAGAATGCGGCTCGAACTTGAGATGAGTATAAACATTGAGGTCAAGAAACTAATCGAATCCGGCTTCATCCAAGAAGTTCAATATCCTGACTGGATCGCTAACATCGTTCCGGTGATAAAGAAGAATGGGACG
Source organism: Agapanthus africanus (assembly GCA_030015575.1). Classification (NCBI taxonomy): domain Eukaryota; kingdom Viridiplantae; phylum Streptophyta; class Magnoliopsida; order Asparagales; family Amaryllidaceae; genus Agapanthus; species Agapanthus africanus. The sequence goes on from JASDDO010000014.1 coordinate 19,408,288, forward strand.
GTGCGCATCTGTGTGGACTTTCGGGACCTCAAAAAAGCTTGCCCGAAGGATAACTTTCCAGTGCCTGTTACCGAGCTGATGATCGATAACACGTCTACCCATGAGGTCTTCTCCTTCATGGATGGATCTTCAGGATACAACCAAATAAAAATGCATCCTGAAGACCAAAAACATACCGCCTTCCGAACTCCGCTGGGCATATTCTGCTACAAGGTGACGCCTTTCGATTTAAAGAACGCTGGCGCTACCTAGCAGAGAGCCATGACGAAGATCATCGATGATCTCATCCATGAGATTGTTGAATGCTACATCGACGACCTGGTGGTGAAGAGCAAGTCTTACCATGAACATTGGGAACATCTAGACGTAGTGTTCCAACGACTTCGGAAGTATGATCTGAAGATGAATCCTCTGAAATGCGCGTTTGGAGTCTCCTCAAGAAAATTCCTAGGATTCATCATACGGCACCGGGGTATCGAAATCGATCCCTTAAAGATCAAGGCGGTTACAGAAATGCCTACGCCAAGGACCCTTATATAGTTGCGATCCCTTCAAGGAAAGCTTGCATATATCCGGCGGTTCATAGCCAACCTCTCCGGAAAATGCCGTCCCTATAGTCATCTGATGAGGAAAGGGACCCCGTTCGTCTGGGATCAAAAGTGTCAAATGCACTAGACGAAATCAAGCAATATCTGCAAAATCCGTCGGTATTGACCGCTCCGGTTAAGGGAAAACCTCTCATCCTATATACAACAGCCCTTAAGGGTTCTCTAGGCGCACTATAGGCAAAAGAAAACGATCAAGGAAAAGAGAAAACTTTGTACTATTTGAGTCGAGTTCTCCTGGTGGCAGAAAATAACTACCCCCCATCGAAAAGCATTGCCTGACACCGATCTTCACGAGAACGAAGCTCAGATATTACGCCTTGGCACATGAGGTCCATCTTATATCAAAGGTGGATCCTCTCAAATATCTGATGTCAAGGGCCATATTAACAGGAAGGCTTGCCAAATGGGCCTTCCTCCTGATGGAGTTCTCGATAACGTATCGACCTCTCAAAGCAATGAAAGGCCAAGCCATCGCAGATTTTCTCGCCGAGCATCTGATACCAGCCGACTCCCCCTTAAATTGCGAGTTGCCGGATGAACATGCGTTCAACACAATCGAAGTAGAGAAGGAAGAAAATGATCCCCGATGGGAACTCTACTTCGATGGAGCATCTTCCATGAAGAGGCGAAAGCAAAACACCCCCATAATCAAAGCCGGGGTGGGCCTTATCTTCGTGACTCCACAAGGAGGGATATTGCGTTACACCCTCTCCTTAACAGAGCCTGTTAGTGAAATATGCCCTAGAGTCCATTATTGTATTATACTGGATTGTATATTACATATTAGAAGATTGGGATATTCACAGTTATAATAACAGTCTTGCTCAAAATGGTAGTATGCTACTTGGTTTGATTCTATCTCAATATGTGCATGTGTTTGTTTTAGCATGTCGCTTATGCATATTGGTAGAGCCCTTAAGATCTTTGCTTGACAACCAGCATTGTGATGGCAGTCACACTAGTGGGGGCTGGGTAGTCTATAAGCACATCGTTATACAGGTCCCTAGTCGTAGGATTATCGAGACGGGGCATCGATACTCCAGAGTATACTAGTGTATACGCTTCTCATCCCAGCATGGGAGATGGTCTATCCCACAGCCATTAGTACGTCGTACTAGAGATAGTATACATGTGCTCATTAGGTTATAAGTTACACTGGACAAGACTCGTTGGGAACTGCTGGTTGGTATTATACCTATCGTCAGGTATCAGTTCCCAGGTGACATGAGTACAGCTTAGTCCGTTGACTTGACATCGCTACTTCGTCTCGAGTGTGTTCCCACTGTTCTTAGATTACTACCCTACCACGGCTTAAAAGATTCGTGCAAACAGGTAGTAGTTGGGTACAGTCCCGAAAGCACTTGGAGGCAGTAGCGGTCAGATATGATTCGTCTCTCCCGGTATTGAGGTTGATATCGCTCTGTGTTCGGAAAGCCATTACACAAAGTCCCTGGCCAGGGCAATCAAGATTTACTGGTAGGAACTCCAGTAGTTTCTCAAAGTGTATTGGGCTCTGTCCCGGCATGACTTATTGCGCTATTAGCGGTCTGACATTTACCATCCCCCTAGGAACGATATGTGAATATCTCAGACGAACAGACTGAATTGTATGGAGATTGTCACAGATAGGCTCGGTAGGAGTTCAGATGAGTTTGCTCATCAGCCTTCTTATCGACAGATACCTGGGTAGCCGTTATGTGCAGCTAGTACCGCTGACGGACTTGTGATTAAACCCACTGCCAGCGTACTATCGAGTCTTTAGAGTCCCATACAGAGGGTTTCCCTGCTTCAGGAGAAACGATATAGAGACCGTATATTTTTACGGCAAGGTTCCGATCACATATGTGTATTGGCTACACGGATGTCGTTTCGGACGGATAATACTAGTGGGCTTTAGTTTAAGCCGGATCCTAGTATTATATTATTGGATTGTTATCATCTCATTGTATTCATATTTTTTGGAATACGAATACGGGTATGTATATACGATGAGGGCATTCTTGTAATTTTACATGGTATGCTTCTAGAAGGGGACACCTCATTACTTGATTTATCTATTTTTCCAAAATGGATTAATGAGGTGTAATTGGAGATCATACATGGCATGGGTGTTTACCGCCGAATTCTCCGTAGTCAAATTTGGGGGCAGATGCTATTTGGGTTTATCCGTGCACCTCTCCGAAGATGCCAAGCTGATTTATGGCACCGTGTATCGGAGGTTTGGATGGATGCGGCCGTTATAGCAGACTTCGTCAGATTCCTCCTCGTTTGTGAGGAGATTTTAATTGTGGGGATGCTCTTCCTTGCAGGCGCAAGCCCCCTGCTGTTAATTATGTTACCGCATCGCGATAACCACTTTCTCCTGCTCCAGAAGGTCACTTCGTGTCGTGTGTTTTTATTTTATTTTTTTTGGTTACCCGTGGATTGTATACGGAGACTAATTTATGTTGCCGCCCGTACGGCGTGGATTAGTCCAAATCTGTATATTCTTAGATTTGGGTTTGGTTTGATTTAAGGATCGTTAATCTCGTTTGAGATTAATATCAACTTAAATGTTTGTTGAGGATACATTAGTCTAATTTTAGACTAAGATCTACTCAATAGGATTTTGGGATCATTCAGACCCAACAAAAAAGCATTTGGGCTCCATTATGTTAGTTTAAGGATGTTACGGTCCGTTGCTAGCTTAAGGACGTTGCGGTCCGCAGCTAGTTTAAGGACGTTGCGGTCCGTAGCTAGTTTAAGGACGTTGCGGTCTGTTGTCGCCATTTTGGGAAGTGCACTTAAAAGCAGTTAGTTGTTGGGACCCGCCATCTCTCTGAAGACGTTGAAGAATTACAACGACATGTATCAGAGGTGTGGAAAGATTTACCCTTGAACCAATTTCTAGATTGAGGGGAGAGATCATGGTGGACCATATAAGAATCATTAGTCATTTTTGGGAGACTAAGATTGACTTAGGAGATATATGATGGGCATCGTTCTGGTCATCATCCATTGAGGAAGCATTAGTTTGGGAAATCATGAGCATAGAGACTCTATCTATTTGGAGATCCAAAATATTTTAATCTCAGGAAGACTTAGCCAATTTGGGGCTGAAATTGGCTTCTTATAGTGTTCAACACTAATATATGCTCGGTGCTCACGTGCTCTCATGTGAGTCTTTAAAGCAGTGTTAAACACTGAAATTTGGGATGCTCACGTGTGGCACGTGAGGCACCTGAAAGTTGGTGTTGTGCCATTGGGTTCAAATCCCCGTCTATATATACAAGTGTTAAACACTTTGTGGCCATCACGTGTGGACACGTGAGGAGCCTCAGAGTTGGGCACTGTTTCTTTGGGTTTATTCTCTCTTTATTTTATAAGTGCTAAGCACTTAGCTCATATAATGCTCATGTGCGAACACGTGAGGTGCTCAAAATGCGAGCGTTGTCTTTGGAATTTTCCCCTGTTCTATGTAAGTGTTAGGCAACTGTTTAGGGGTCACGTGAGGCATCCCAAAATGGGAACTGTGTTTGGGTTTATTCCCTTTTTCATGTAATTGCTGAGCGCTCGTTTTAAGGGGTCACGTGGGAACACGTGATTTGATCCCAGTCCTTCCTTTTTGTTCCTCAGAGGTGCTCACGTGGGAACACGTGGCCAGTCTTTTCTTTTATATGCATAGAGATTTTGATCTGGGTTTTAAAAATTTCAGGTCCCTTGTTTTATAAGAATTAAATCCTTTTACAGGGTTAAACCCTAGTTTTATCAGAGAAATTAAATTCCTATATCCTTTTGGAAGAATTAAATTCTTTGAACTTAGTTCTTTCCCCTAAGTTTTGAATCTGCATAACAGAATCTCCCCGATAAGAATTAAATTTTCAACTTGTGGAGAGATCTGCTTCTGCAGACCTCAACCAGAGGAAGAACTAAGTTCTTTGAGAAGAGTTAAACTCTTGATTTGAGAATTAAATTCTCTGTACTTTCTTCTTACCTAGGATTTTTATTTAAGAAGGGGATGTTCCCCTCCGAATGACGCGGCGGAGACGCGATAAACGTCTTGCCTGAAATTCGGGGCAGATGCTATATGATTTTATCCGTCCACCTCTCCGAAGGTACCAAGTTGATTTATGGCACCGTGTATCGGAGGTTTAGACGGATGCGGCCGATGTAGCAGACCTCGTCAGATCCCCCCTCACTTGAGGGGTTTTTGATTGTGGGGACGCTCTTCCCTGCAAGCGCAAGCCCCTGCAGTTAATTACGCTACCGCATCGCGGTAACTACTTTCTCCTTCTCCAGATGTTCACTTCGTGTCGTGTGTGTTTGTTATGTTTGTGGTTGCCCGTGGATTGTATACGGAGACTAAGTGATGCCGTCGCCCGTAGGACGTGGATTAGTCCAAATCCGTGTTTACTTAGATTTGGGTTTGGTGTTTTAGTTTAAGGATACGTTAGCCATATTGAGGCTAAGATCAACTTAAACTTTTGTTAAGGATACGTTAGCCTAATCTCCAGACTAAGATCAACTTAACGGGATCGTTTGGATCCGGCAAGAGAGCAATTGGCTCTATTGTTTAGTTTAATGACATTGCGGTCGAGTTCCAGTTTAGGGACATGGTGGTCCAATACCAGTTTAAGGACATAGTGGTCCATCATTCGCATTTGGGGACGAGCATTAGTTTAGGGACGTTTCGGTCCAACATTCCCATTTTGGGATGAATATTAGTTTATGGACGTTTCGGTCCACAAGTTTAGGAACCCCGCAGTCCTTATCGATGTGTGGTTGTCGGGACCCGTCACCTCTCTGACGTCGTTGAAGGATTACAACGATAGGTGTCAGAGGAGTTCGGAGATGTACCCTTGAACCGGATGTAAATTGATTTAGAAGAGCAGTCTTGCTCAGTCAATTTAATTTGAGGACTTACGGCCATGATTGGGCTAAGTCCATTTGAGAATATTCAACGTTTTTTATCTTTGGTTTATTAGGCCTGTGCTAGGGCTTTGCCCCTGTTTAATAATGCATTGCATTTTATTTTGGCCTGCTAGGCCTTTTTTATTTGGGCTCTGTCCCTTTATAAATGATGCAGAGCATCTGTTTTGGTCTGACAGACCTTTGTTTGGGCTCGGCCCTTTTTAAAATAATGCATGGCATTTTATTAGGCCTGTTAGGCCTTTTTAATTGGGCTCGGCCCTTCTTTTCAATAATGCAGTGCATTAATTATCTGACAGTGGTCATGTGGCCTGTCAGGTGCTATGCGCTAATTAATGAGCGCAAGCGCATGTGGAGGTGACATGTGTCACGCTCTGGTGAGCGCAAGCGCAGTTAGCGCAGTGCGCTGCACCAGTACGCTGCGCTGCTGACATGTGGCGCGCTCTGGTGAGTTGCACCAATTTCAGAGAGCAATACTCTATTTTAAAAGCGCATGGTTGGGCGCGCTGCCTCGGGCGCGCTGCTCTGATTGGGCGCGCTGCCTCGGGCGCTGCGCTCTCTGCGCTGGCGTGCCTGATTTTGACACGTGGCGCCCTGCGTACAGCGCAGAGGATCTGAAGCGTTGCTTCAATTTTTAAAGTTTAAAATTTCAAAGTAGAGCTTTGCTCTGATTGGGGGGAATCGGAAGCGTTGCTTCATCTCCCGTCTTGGAATTTGAACAGAGCTTTGCTCTGATTGGGGTAAACAAATGCCCCCCCCACCGTTGCGCTTACGTGGCTCCAAACGCGAGCGCAACGATTGCAAAATTCCAACCGTTGCGGCAACTTTTGGAAGTTGAAAGGGTATTTGATGCCTATAAATAGGACCTTTGGTCCTCAACAGATGATTATCATCTTCAACAATTTTACTTTCAGAATCTCAGAGCCCTGCTATTTTGTTTAAGCACTTTTAAAAGTTCAAACTTTAGAGAATTTTAGGTAAAAAATTAATTTGGATTAAATTAAATCAATTTTAAGAGCCTTGCTCTCAATAGATGCCTGATCTAAAGAAGACCCATTTAGGGTTTCACTTAGCAGAGCTTTGCTCTAAAGGGGTCTAAAGAGAACTAAGGAGAACCCTATTAGGGTTCCATTAATAGAGCTATGCTCTCTAAAAGATTTTCCTTGGACTTTCTTAATTCATTAATAGAGCTTTGCTCCTTCCAAATCATATAGAAGAACTTTTAAGAATTCTTCATGGATCTTGGAAGTTAAAGATAGCATTTTGTATTATTATTATTATTATTATTATTATTATTATTATTATATCATCTTTTCAGAGCAAAGCTCTCAATGTTCTTAGGTGATTTTCCTCAAATTCTCCTCATAACTGATTTTGACAGGTGTCACTCCTGTCTGCAGAGCATTGCTCTTTAGGAGTTTTAACTCCCTGTGTCCCTCCTATTTTTTTATCGCTAATCTTCCATTGATGTTTCCTTCAGGCATTATGGATGTTCATCTATACAGTCTGCACGAATTCATCACCTATGAGGATATCCGTGTACAGGGTCGTCAACAAAACCAAGAGTTTACAGACGCCCAATGTGCGGAGGTCATGGGTCGCCTTAACGCAAGCGTTGGTTGGCTGCTTCCTCGTCGTTCAGCTCTCTTGAAAGTCGTGCTGGGAGCAATATGGAGAGCACTTCCGGGGTTTCACGAGGCCCTACCGCTCAATGCGCTGGATGATGCCGAAGACAAGGTGCATTCAGTGTACCTGTCGGCGTTGATCTCAAAGAAACGGCGGGATAGCCTTATCGACATTCTGCATCAAATTTTCCAGCAGATGACGATAATCGCTGCTTATCGAAGGCTGGGGGGCTTCGCCGAAGATCTTGACACACAGGAACGCGAGAGGCTGCGCACGAGAATAATCAGAAAGGTCAGAAGAACTCTGGATGGCCTTACTTTTGAATTCCTCAATCCGTGCCCTGGATCTGAGGTTATACCATTGTAATAATTTGAATAATGTTTCTCGTTTATTGCTTTCATGATTGTAAGAATTTTTGGCAATATGAATGGAAAATTTTTATTCTAGCTTTTCTTATTTCTCGTTCTGAGTCTTTTGCCTATGCATGAATGAGTGTGTCTCGAACGCTTGATCAAATGTAAATCGGATGTTCTTTCTGTCACTTTCTTCTTTCTTTTATTGTCAGCATGCTGTCTTAATAAACAGGGTCGACAGATAATAGAGTAAGCATCTTAGTTTCTCCAAGAAATAGCGATGGCTTTGCCCGCAGGTTCAGATCTGCTGCCTAAGACTTTTCAACTCTACGAGCCATGAGGGTCTCATAGAGATTTTTCTCCCTACGGATCGAGAGGATCTCGTAGGTGGATTTTCTCCTTAGGAATCGTGAGGATTCCTAAGTGCGTTTTCTCTTATAAGTCGTAATGATCCTATAAGAGAATTTTCCCTCTTACTAGTCGAGAGGACCCGTAAGCGGTTGTTTCCCTCCTTGTCGAGATTCGACTTTGGAGAGTGAGACCCGTGAATAGTATGCAAGAGATCGTTTTAGACCGACTTGCAGGGTCCCAGTGCTCAGGAAACAAGTTTTTTAATCCCTGCTGCCTAAGGCTTTATCTTGCAAGTTGAGACGAATCGGGAAGTTCTCGCGGAGACACTGGTTTCTCTGCGGGCCGACGCGAATCAGGAGGCTCTCATCAAGGACGCTAGTTTCCCTGAGTTGAGGAGTTTGCCAAGGACACTGGTTTCCCTGGGGTTGAAACGAGTCGAGGTGTTCCTGCAAAGACGCTAGTTTCTCTGCGGGTCGACGCGAATCGAGGTGTTCTCGTCAAGGACACCGGTTTCCCTGAGTCGAAGGATTTTGCCGAAGACACTGGTTTCTTCGGGGTTGAAACAAATCGGAGTATTCCTGCGGAGACACTGGTTTCTCTGAAGGCCGACGCGAATCAGGAGGCTCTCATCAAGGACGCTAGTTTTCCTGAATTGAGGTATTTGCCAGGGACACTGGTTTCCCTGGGGTTGAAACGAATCGATGTATTCCTGCAAATACGCTAGTTTCTCTGCGGGTCGACGCGAATCAGGATGTTCTCGTCAAGGACACTGGTTTCCCTAAGTCGAAGGATTTTGCCGAAGACACTGGTTTCTTTGGGGTTGAAACGAATCGGAGTATTCCTGCGGAGACACTGGTTTCTCTGCGGGCCGACGCGAATTAGGAGGCTCTCATCAAGGACGCCCGTTTCCCTGAGTTGAGGTAGTTGCCAGGGACACTGGTTTCCCTGGGGTTGAAACGAATCGATGTATTCCTGCAAAGACGCTAGTTTCTCTGCGGGTCGACGCGAATCAGGATGTTCTCGTCAAGGACACTGGTTTCCCTGAGTCGAAGGATTTTGCCGAAGATACTGGTTTCTTCGGGGTTGAAATGAATCGGAGTATTCCTGCGGAGACACTGGTTTCTCTGCGGGCCGACGTGAATCAGGAGGCTCTCATCAAGGACGCTAGTTTCCCTGAGTTGAGGTAGTTTCCAGGGACACTGGTTTCCCTGGGGTTGAAACGAATCGATGTATTCCTGCAAAGACGCTAGTTTCTCTGCGGGTCGACGCAAATCAGGATGTTTTCGTCAAGGACACTGGTTTCCCTGAGTCGAAGGATTTTGCCGAAGACACTGGTTTCTTCGGGGTTGAAACGAATCGGGGTGTTTCTGCGGAGACACTGGTTTCTCTGCGGGCCGACGCGAATCAGGAGGCTCTCATCAAGGACGCTAGTTTCCCTGAATTGAGGTATTTGCCAAGGACACTGGTTTCCCTGGGGTTGAAACGAGTCGAGGTGTTCCTGCAAAGACGCTAGTTTCTCTGCGGGTCGACGCGAATCAGGATGTTCTCATCAAGGACACTGGTTTCCCTGAGTCGAAGTAGGTTGAGATGATCTCTGGTGGCCTCTCAGGTTTTATATGAGTTACCGTCAAGACCCTGAAGCTAGGAATTCGGCCTTTGCTTCGCTTGCTGGCACTGCGTCTGCTGTATCGAGACGAATGTCGCAGTTTTCTCTAGGCCGTTGGTGAACCGTCGAGATTTGGCTTTGCTTTCTGGCGGAGCCTGTTGGGAAGGTATGGTTTCGTCTTTGTTTGTGCCCTTGGATTGTATACAGGGATCGATGTGATCTCACCTGTAGGGCAAAAGTTTCATCATTTTTTTTATATTATTGCTTTATTTCCGCGATGCTCTATCTTTTCAGCTTTTATATCGCGAAGGTCGCGATTGCCCAATCATTTCGGCTATTTTTCGCGGTGCCCAATCATTTCGGCTATTTATTTTATTTTTACTCGCTGCTTTTTATTGCGAGTTGCCCAATCATTTCGGCTAGTTTGTGTGCATACGTTTTTACTTGCTGCTTTTTTTATTGCAAGTTGCCCCATCATTTCGGCTATTTCGTATGCATGTGCGGCCTACTGGCTTTTTCGCCGTAAACCTGAAATTAGACACCGATTTCGGCATCAGCACCGCTACAACTGGGATGTTGCCAGGAGCGAATTATCGTTTGCCTCTGTCGATGTCGAACAAAGGTGGCTTAGCGAACAGGGTTAAGGTCCTGTCGACTAAGGCTTTTGACTTCATGAGCCGTAAGGGTCTCACAAAGGTATTTCTTCCTACAAGTCGTGAGGATCTTGTAGGTGTATTCTCTCTTTAGGAATCGTGAGGATTCCTAAGTGTATGTTCCTCTGTAAGTCATAAGAATCCTACAAGAGGGTTTTCTCCTTGTAAGTCGAGAGGACTTATAAGGGTTGTTCATCATGCGTACATATCCCCAGTCACGGATGGGACTTGGTTAGGGAAATGTTTATTCGCGTCCGTGGATTGTATACAAGGGTCAGTATTGAACCACTTGTAGGGCAATATCGAAGGTTGTGGGGGTTTCTTAAGCACAGATTTATGTCTCTGTAACTTAAGACTTTCAAATCTTATGAGCCATGAGGGTCACATAAGAGAGTTCTCCTTACGAGTCGTGAGGATCTCGCAAGTGTATTTTCTCCTTAGGAATCGTGGGGATTCTTAAGTGTGTTGCTCCCTTGTGAGTCGTAAGGATCTCACGCGGGTGGTTTCTCCTTACAAGGTCGAGAGGACCCTGTAAGTGTCTTTTAACGAGATTGCGCCCTTTCGGGTTTTCACAAACACTCGCCGGTAGTCCTGCTGTTTTTACTCACGGAGCCCTTTCGGGTTTTCATCCGTGCCCATTTTGCTTATGGACATACCTTTTTTTTTATTCTTTTTATTCCCTTCTTTTTTTTACGAGGTCGCGCCCTTTCGGGTTTTTCACGAACACTCGCCGGTAGCCCTGCTGTTTTTACTCACGGGGCCCTTTCGGGTTTTCATCCGTGCCCATTTTGCTTATGGACATACCGTTTATTATATATTTTATATATATATATATATATATATATATTTATATATATATTTTTTTATTCATCTCGTCAGCCCAAGGATGCTGCGGTAGTAGTTTAAGGACGTTTCGGTCCGTCGTTAGTTTAAGGACGTTTCGGTCCGTCCAGGAGAAGGCTGGCTACTGCTTATAAAGTTTGAGCTTTGGAAGATAGCGAGCGGACATAGTCGTCGTCATCTATCATTGACCTAGACGGTAACTCGCTAAGCGTAGTATTTCTTTAGGAAGCGACCATTTATTGGCCTGAAAGGCCTTTCACCGTGCATATCCATGAGTAGATAGGCTCTACCCTGGTAGACCTTATGTATGATATACGGGCCTTCATAGTTTGGCTCGAATTTTCCCCGCTTGGCGCGATTGGGGATCATATGCCTTTTGACCACTAGCACGAGTTCGCCTTGGCGGAATGTTCTCGGCCGGGTCAATATTTCATATGAGCGCGTCATCTTTGCTTTATAGGCCTCCAGATTTTGTTGCGCTATGAGCCGTGTTTCATCAAGGGCATCAAGTTCCTCAAGCCGAAGGTGAGCATTTTCTTCGTCCGTCAGCTCGTAGTGGACTGCTACTCTTAGAAAGGGTAACTCTATCTCGAGGGGGAGTACTGCTTCTGTACCGAATACCAACGCATATGGCGTTGTGTTCGTGGCTGTCTTGAACGTAGTTCGATACACCCAGAGAGCTTCTTGCAGTCTCTCGTGCCAGTCCCTCTTATTTCGGGACACCGTCTTCTTCTTGATCTTTGTCAAGGTCTTGTTGAAGGCCTCAGCTAGACCATTAGCTCGCGGATTATAAACTGAGGAATATCTCCAGTCTATATTATGCTGCTGCGCGAAGCGACTGATCTTGTGGCTTCTGTAAGCTGGCCCGTTATCGGAGATGATCCGTCGCGGAGTTCTAAACCGATATATGACGTGCGTCTTGAAGAAATGGAGGATATTCTCCGTCTTCACTTCTCTTAACGGTACTGCTTCTGCCCATTTGGAGAAGTAGTCAGTCGTCGCCAGGATGAAACGATGTCCCCTGGACGATGCTGGTTCGATGGGGCCGACTATGTCAGTTCCCCACATTTCGAATGGCCAGCTAGCCACCGTTGGATAGAGTGGATTTGGATGCTGGTGGATGAAGACCCCATGGATTTGGCATGAGTGGCATTGCTTCGCATATTCGAGGCAGTCCTGAATCATCATGGGCCAGTAGTAGCCCATCCGTTTGATCTTCAACTTCATCTTTGGGCCTGCTTGGTGAGAACCGCAGAGTCCGTCGTGAACTTCTTGAACGACTCTTTTTGCCTCTTCAGGTCTCAGACATCTCAACCACAGAGAATCAAACGACCTCTTGTACAGAGTATCATTGACGAAGGCGAAAGACAGAGCTCGTTTCATAAGCTGATGTCTTGAGGACGCATCTTCAGGCGTTCGACGGTATTTGAAGTAGTCTATAAAGACTTCTCTCCAATCATCGGCCTTTTCCCGGTCTTTATTTGCATAGCCATTTGCTCAGTCGCTCCCTTCTCTTCGGGTGATTCCGGAGATATTTCCGTTGGGGCAAGCACTCGACGGCTTTGTACCACAATTCCGACGTCATCGAGGTTCTCGTCAGCCAGTTCTTTAGCGAGCTTGGCTAATGCGTCCACTTTGCTGTTTTCCGCGTGCGGTATGTTTTCCAAAGTGTAGGAGGGAATTTGGGTCAACAATTGTTGAACCTTTTCACCGTACTTCACCAGCTCTGGTTTGCATGTCGGGTAGTCGCCGTTTACTTGACTAACGACCAGTTGGGAATCTCCGTATATGAGGAGGTTTTCAATTCCCATGTCGATGGAGATATCGAGGCCTGCTATCAAAGCTTCGTATTCGGCTTCATTGTTTATCCTCGGCTCTGTTAAGGAGAAAGCAAAGCGCATTATCCCCCCTTGTGGAGTTATGAAGATGAGACCTACCCCCGACTTGATTATAGGTGTGTTTTGTTTGCGCTTCTTTATGGAAAACGCTCCATCGAAATAAAGCTCCCATCGGGTATCACCACCGTCGATCGCGTCAAACGCATGTTCGTCTGGCAGCTCGCAATTCAGAGGAGAATCGGCAGGTATCGGATTCTCAGCGAGGAAGTCGGCGATGGCCTGGCCTTTCACTGCCTTGAGAGGTTGATACGTTATCGAGAACTCCATCAAGAGCAGGGCCCATTTGGCGAGTCGTCCCGTCAATATGGCCTTCGACATTAAATATTTAAGGGGGTCCACCTTCGATATGAGACGGACTTCATGCGCCAACGCATAGTGCCTGAGCTTTGTTATCGCAAAGATCAACGCCAGGCAGTGTTTTTCAATAGGGGAATAGTTGCTTTCTGCCCTCAGTAGAACTCGACTCAAATAATAGAGTGCTCTTTCTTTCCCTTGATCGTTCTCTTGCGCCCATAATGCGCCTAAGGAACCTTCGAAGGCGGTTGTATAAAGAATGAGGGGCTTTCCCCTGACCGGAGCAGCCAACACTGGCGGGTTCTGCAGGTATTGCTTGATCTCGTCCAGCGCGTCTTGGCATTTATGATCCCAGACGAACGGGGTTCCCTTCTTCATCAGGTGGCTGTAAGGACGGCACTTGCCTGAAAGGTTGGCTATAAATCGCCGTATATACGCGAGCTTCCCTTGGAGAGACCGCAGCTGTTTAAGAGTCCTTGGTGGAGGAATTTCCATGATCGCCATGATCTTTGACGGATCTATTTCGATACCTCGGTGTCGGACGATGAATCCTAAGAATTTGCCTGAGGAAACTCCGAATGCGCACTTGAGAGGGTTCATCTTCAAGTTGTATTGTCAAAGGCGTTGAAATACGGTCTTCAGATGTTCTAAATGCTCCTCGTATGATTTGCTTTTAACCACGAGGTCGTCGATATAACATTTGACAATTTCATGTATAAGGTCATCAAAGATTTTCGTCATGGCCCTCTGATAGGTGGCACCGGCGTTCTTTAGACCGAAGGGCATCACCTTGTAGCAGAATATACCCAAAGGGGTCCTGAAAGCGGTGTGCTTCTGATCTTCGGGATGCATCTTTATCTGATTATACCCTGATGAGCCGTCCATGAAGGAGAAAACCTCATAAGTGGACGTATTGTCTATCATCAGCTCGGTGACTGGCACTGGGAAATCGTCCTTCGGGCAAGCTTTATTGAGATCCCGGAAATCCACGCATATGCGCACTGTCCCATTTTTCTTCATCATGGGGACGATGTTGGCGATCCATTCAGGATATTGAACCTCTTAGATAAAGCCGGAGTCGATCAGCTTTTTGACCTCGGCGTTGATGCTCATCTCAAGCTCGAGCCGCATTCTTCTCGGTGCTTGTTTGATTGGTTTAACGTCCGGGGATATCGCCAATTTATGCACAGCAATTTCTGGATCTAGTCCTGGCATTTCGGAATAGTTCCATGCGAAGCAATCTTTATACTGCATAAGCAGGTCTTTTAATGAAGCCACCCTCTCTTCAGATAGAAGCTCGCTGGTGAATGTCGGTCGCGGGTCATTCGCCGTCCCCAACTCAATTTTCTTGAGGTTGTCTGCAGTAGTATGTATTCCATCCTCCAGCTCTTTTGGCGTTGGTGGAAATTCTAAGATCACCTCGTCGCTGCTGTTTTCGAAGCACCAGGGAAGGTCATCCATGTTCTCGGGCTCTTCCTTTGATATCGTTATTATGTGACAAGTACGAATTCGCTTCCAAGACCAATGTGGAGCTGGTTCTACTCTCATGGCTTTGGGCTCATGCTTTTGTGGTGGCGTTACCCTCCAGTTGTCAGACAGAGCGAACTTGCCAAGCTGATACCGATCTTCGACCCAATTCTTGAAGGTGAAGCAGTCTTCGAGAGGATGCCCTATTAATCGGTGATAAAAGCAATAGTTTGGGTGAGAAACTTCGCCTGCTTGTTCGGGGTGCTTGGACTCCGGCAGTGTAAGCATCCGATGTTTTATAGCTCGGTCAAGTATCTTCTTCGTCTTGTCCCGAGGAAAAGAGTATGCTCGACTCATCTTCTTCACAAGGGATAGGTCTAGACCGCTCGATTCCCGCTTACGTGGCTTCTTAGTCCCGCTTTATTGCTGTTGAGCGTCTTTTTCGCCTCTCGACTTATTTCTGCCTCTGCGTCGAGCCTTTTTTATAACAGGTTGACAGGGAGCGGCATTTTCATCTTTCACAGCCTGTTGGAGGAGGCGTTGCGTTTTGGCTTTCTCGTAGATGGCCATTTCGCGGTTATGATCGTCTCGGACTTTTTGACCAGCTTCCCTTATAAGCTTGTCCATTTGTTCTTCGAACGACGGACTGGGCACTTTTGCATCGGGAACTTTTACTGGTTCAGGATTAGCGTCCTCCCATTGAGCATCCGCTTCTTCATCGAAGTCATGCACGGCGTAGCAACCGTGGAGTAGCTCTCGTTTCTTGGACCGAATGTAACCAAGCCCGATTGTTTCCATTCTCCCATTAGGCAACTTGTGCTGAGTCCCGGGAACGTTCCAGACCCTGTCATAGAATTTGGCTTTTCGAGCGGTCTGTTTAAAAGATATCCCTTGGCGCTTTAGCAGCCTCTTCAAGCCTTCTGTATAATATCTGGGGAGACGGATGGGCTGAAGTCTGTCAAGCGTAGGATCCATACCGTGCCAGATTTCTTTCTCCACTTTGGTTTCTTCAGAGCGGTAGAATAGAATTGCTTTTTCGCCTTCTCGCCTATCTGTAAACGAATAGAAGATCATATGGCAGCTCGCCACGTATTCCTCGGATTCATCCGACGAGCTCTCCCCCTCATCTTCTTCTTGAAAGACGTAGTTGAGGAACTCTTGGAGTGTGATGGGAGTTCGTGCTTTCTGGTTGTATTCCTCCGGCGCGTCAATTTGTTTTTGTAAGTTCGTGCGCTTGTCGCCAGGCTTCACGGGCTTCTTGGATTTCTTCTTCTTCTTCTTTGAAGATTTTGACGGCTGGTTGTGAGCGCTTGGGCCACCACGCGGCTTCAACATCCCTTCAATGATCTGAGGTTCCAACGGGTTCTTCCACTTGATCGCTGGGCATGTTTGAAGATCGTTCAGCATCCTCTTTGTTTTAGCTGATAGTACGACCTCCCATGGAGCTTCTTCAACGAGGGAGCATGTTGCCCCCGGCGTATTCATCCTTTTAGAGATGTAAGGTTGCGGCGGATTCATCTTCCATCTGTCGGACAACGCAAACTTGCCATGTTGGTACTGGTCTTCAATCCAATTTTTGAAGACGTAGCAATCTTCGATCGGATGACCCAGTACTCGGTGATAGGGACAGTAATTGGGATCACGGACGTCGTTCGGCCGCGACGGACGTCTTGGATCCGGAAGGTTTATGAGTCGGTTGCGCAACGCCAGCTCGAATAATCTTCTCGTTTTATCTCGGGGAAACGAGTAAGGACGTCCTAGCCTCTCCTCAAGGGGTACGTGCGGACGAATAATATTTTGACGGACAACCGGCTTCGAGTTGCTCGTCCGTTGTTGAGCATTAGCGACAACAATTGCTTTTCCCTTCCCCTTCTCATTTCGAGAGTCCGGCTTTGGAGGGGGAGGTCTATGGCCCATCTGAGCTAGCTTGTCGATCAGGGCCTGGAAGGTAGTCGGCTTAAAGAACATCATGAATTGCGAGATGGTCGCTTGCGGATCGAGAGTTCCCACAAACATGCCTACTGCCGGAGTCTCTTCTATGCGTTTCTCGCATTTTGACCATAAGTTCCTCCACCGTATAGCATATTGGACCCATGTCTCGCCCGGCTTCACCCTGGCATTAATCAATGCCGTCATCGGGGTGCGTTCGCTGGCGCTTGCGAAACGCTGGGTAAACAGCAGTTCCATCTCCGCAAATGTCTCGATAGAGTCGTTTGGGAGTTCGGAGTACCACTCGAACGCTGTATCTGACAAGCTACCGACGAACTGGCGAAGCAACAATTTATCATCACCGCCGGTGTTGCCGTAAAGCGCCCTGAACTGGGCAACATGCTGGTGGGGATTACCCGCCCCTTATAGACATGGAATTTGGGTATTGTATAGCCTGGCGGGTACTTTATCTGATCGTACCAGCTCGGATATGGTCGTCCTTTTTTTACGACCTGACCGGCTGCCTCAGTCACATGATGAACCCATATCTGTTGGGCTATATATTCGTCCAAGTCAGCTTTGGAGATTGTCTCCTCCTTGGCTGTTGACAGAGCTGGTGGAGGATTTGACGTTTCTTCCCTATCGTCTTCAAGGACGATCGGAGGATCTTCAGCTGGAGGATCTTGTTGGATCATCATTCCCACCATGTCCTGAAACAGGAGGGCTATTCGCTTTATGTTGGCTGCTTGTTCAGCAGCCTCATTATCCTTCTTCTCCAATATCCGACGAAGGAATTCAGCGTCAGTTTCTTTCTCCTGGCGTTCATCCGAGGACACTTCAGGGCTTTCTTTTGGCCCAGTGAGTGCGTCCATCGCGTTCATCATCTCCTGGAGCTTTTGCTGTTGCTCCTGAGCTTTGGTCACTGACCGTGTAAGCGGTCTATGACCTGTAGATGCACGACTGTCCTCCTTCCCTGACGCCATGTAGACGGTATGGACTACAGTGCCCCCGGACTTAGGGCGTTTGGGCTCGCCGCCTTTGACATTTGCTGCAGGCGTGGAAATTTTCTCCGGCCTCCTTCTCTTGTGGGCCGTTGAAGTTGAAAGGGCCGTTGCAGTGGGCACCCTGGCGGTTGTCGTCCTCTGCTGTTTGACGGGACGGTTCTTTTCTTCTTGCACTTTCGCCCTTTTTCTGCTGACGAGAGTGACCTTGGTCAATTACGGAGTCTTGAACCCTCCGCCAGACTTTATAAATTTTGGAGGATAGCCGCTGAGGGGGCTGCTCCAGCTTCGTTTCTGGGACCCTCTCCGCAGGTGGAGAAGATCTTTTTAGCATAGCAGTTGAAGAGTTCTTACGTACCCTCCTAAGTGGTTCAAAGTTGTTCCCAGTTGGAACAGCAGCATTAACTTCCACCACTGGAGCAGGTGGAGTTAGCCCAGATGGGGAGTTTCCCCTGGCCTTCCTTACTCGGCGCCAGTGGCGACGTCGAGCATGACGAGCCGTTGGGGCTGGCTCGGCGACAGAGACAGCTTCTTCTTGCCCCCTGTCTGAATGGGGTGTTGCTGGTGTCAGCCTCTTAAAGACTGATGTTGTTCTTTGAGTAGCGATATTCAATCTGTCAAAGACAGATCCTCGAGCAGGGGCAGGAGCCGGAATAGTCAGCCTTGAAAAGACTGACTCTTTAACAGGAGAAGCCGCCTTGACGACTTCAGGAGTAGGGGTTGCTGCCTTCCTTAGGACAGCCACTTTAGGGTTCATAGGCTTCTTGGCGGGCCCATCAGAGCTCTGATCCAGCCTGGCAAAGACAGAGGCTGCTGGTTTGATATTGGACGACCCGTTGAAAGGGGCCGTTGTAGCAGTGAGCCAATCGAAAACCGACTTCTTGTTCGCTTCTGGTGCGGGTACTGGAATGGTGAAGCTTGCAGGCGGGATCATGGTCCCGAAAAACAGGCCGGTGGTGGCCTGGGTCACCTGTTCTACCGGCATGGCAAGGATGGAGGCCGCTTGAGGCCCATGAGCTACACCTCCAGGTGAGGTGGAGCGTCGGTTGCATTGGCACTTTGAACAGCTTGAGCAGTTGGAGGCCATTGATGCTTGTTTTCTGTGCCAGGCAAAAGACCAAATCTTAGTAACTTGCAACCCAAAGGCAACCATTAACAGACCGCGATTCGTTCGCGAAGACGACACACGAAGTGTGGAGTGGAAAGAGGAAAAGTTCCCACCGGGCGTGCCAGAATCTGTTCCCCTCCGAATGACGCGGCGGAGACGCGGTGAACGTCTTTCCTGAAATTCGGGGCAGATGCTATATGGTTTTATCCGTCCACCTCTCCGAAGGTGCCAAGTTGATTTATGGCACCGTGTATCGGAGGTTTAGACGGATGCGGCCGATGTAGCAGACTTCGTCAGATTCCCCCTCGCTTGAGAGGTTTTTGATTGTGGGGACGCTCTTCCCTGCAGGCGCAAGCCCCTGCAGTTAATTACGCTACCGCATCGCGGTAGCCACTTTCTCATTCTCCAGATGTTCACTTCGTGTCGTGTGTGTTTGTTTTGTTTGTGGTTGCCCGTGGATTGTATACGGAGACTAAGTGATGCCGTCGCCCGTAGGACGTGGATTAGTCCAAATCCGTGTTTACTTAGATTTGGGTTTGGTGTTTTAGTTTAAGGATACGTTAGCCATATTGAGGCTAAGATCAACTTAAACTTTTGTTACGGATACGTTAGCCTAATCTCCAGACTAAGATCAACTTAACAGGATCGTTTGGATCCGACAAGAGAGCAATTGGCTCTATTGTTTAGTTTAATGACATTGCGGTCAAGTTCCAGTTTAGGGATATGGTGGTCCAATACCAGTTTAAGGACATAGTGGTCCATCATTCCCATTTGGGGACGAGCATTAGTTTAGGGACGTTTCGGTCCAACATTCCTATTTTGGGACGAATATTAGTTTAGGGACGTTTCGGTCCACGAGTTTAGGGACCCCGCAGTCCATATCGATGTGTGGTTGTCGGGACCCGTCACCTCTATGACGTCGTTGAAGGATTACAACGATAGGTGTCAGAGGAGTTCGGAGATGTACCCTTGAACCGGATGTAAATTGATTTAGGAGAGCAGTCTTGCTCAGTCAATTTAATTTGAGGACTTACGGCCATGATTGGGCTAAGTCCAGTTGAGAATATTCAACGTTTTTTATTTTTGGCCTATTAGGCCTGTGCTAGGGCTTTGCCCCTGTTTAATAATGCGCTGCATTTTATTTTGGCCTGCTAGGCCTTTTTTATTTGGGCTCTGTCCTTTTATAAATGATGCAGAGCATCTGTTTTGGTCTGACAGACCTTTGTTTGGGCTCGGCCCTTTTTAAAATAATGCATGGCATTTTATTAGGCCTGTTAGGCCTTTTTAATTGGGCTCGGCCCTTCTTTTCAATAATGCAGTGCATTAATTATCTGACAGTGGTCATGTGGCCTGTCAGGCGCTCTGCGCTAATTAATGAGCGCAAGCGCATGTGGAGGTGACACGTGTCACGCTCTGGTGAGCGCAAGCGCAGTTAGCGCAGTGCGCTGCACCAATGCGCTGCGCTGCTGCGCTGCTGACATGGGCGCGCTCTGGTGAGTTGCACCAATTTCAGAGAGCAATGCTCTATTTTAAAAGCGCATGGCGCAAGTTGTTCTGGAGCTGACACGTGGCGCGCTCTGGTGGCTTGCTTCAACCCAAGAGCGCAACAGTGCAGATTTTCAAGTGCAAGGCACTGTTTCAATAACTTGATCCAATTTTGGATTCAAGAAAAGAATCTTTAAGATTCCAGAACCAATGGTTCATAAAAAAGTGCAAGGCACTGTTGTTATTTAGTTTTTATTGAAGATCATTGATCTTGTTCTTAGATCAATGATCTATTCAGAAGAAGTTCTTCTTGAATAAAGGTTTTTACCTTTTTTGTTCTTGAGTTCTTCTCACAATCTTTCAAAGTTCTCTCTGCTTTGTTTTTGAAGTTCTTGATGTTCTCAATCTTGATGTCTTTTGAATTGGGGTCTAGGGGTCTTTATATAGTAACCATAAATTTGTTAAGTTTGTTAAAGAGATCATTCTCTGAGTGATTTGGGGAATTTTCCCCACCGTTGGATTTTTGATCCAAGGGCTTCTGTTTTACAGAAGACAATCTTCTTGTTTTAACAAGAACAGAAGGATCTTACTAGAATTTTAATACTGTTTGGCGCAAACGCCCCAGCGCTTGACACGTGTCACGCAGCGCAGAGCGCAGCGCAACTGCGCTTGCGCCACTGCGCTGACACGTGTCGCGCAGCGCAGTGCTTGCGCAACTGAAGCGTTGCTTCCTTTAATTTTGTTTTAAATATAGCCTTGCTCTGATTGGGCGCGCTGCCTCGGGCGCTGCGCTCTCTGCGCTGGCGCGCCTGATTTTGATACGTGGCGTCCTGCGCGCAGCGCAGAAGATCTGAAGCGTTGCTTCAATTTTTAAAGTTTAAATTTTCAAAGTAGAGCTTTGCTCTGATTGGGGGGAATCGGAAGCGTTGCTTCATCTCCCGCCTTGGAATTTGAACAGAGCTTTGCTCTGATTGGGGTAAACAGGGGATTTTCTTCTTCTAGAGAATTGAATTCTCTTTTTCTCTTTTTCTTTTGTTTCTCAAAGCTTATGGGGGGTCTTCTCTGTACAAGACTTGAAGTCTTAGGTCCTTTATATAGTTGAAGCAAGTTTGTTGATTTAGGTAAGGAAATCTCTCATTGAGAGATCTTAATTGATTTGGGGATTTTATCCACCGTTGGATCTTTGATTCAAGGACTTCTGTTTTACAGAAAATATTTTTCTTATTTTTAACAAGATTAGGGAAATATTTTCCCATACAGAATTTTTTCTGTAAATAGGTGATTTTTAACCACCATTGGATTTTTTAATCCAACGGTAGAGAGTAATCTTTCTTGTTTAGAAAGATTTGAGGAATATTTACTCAACATAATTTAATTCTGTATTTTTGATGATTTATCATCTCCGTTGGATCTTTGATCCAACGGCTCTGTTTAACAGAGTGTTTTTAACTCTTAGCGCCGGCGCCCTCGTGCAAGGCACGTGAGACGCTGCCTCAGAGTTTTTAACTCATGGCGTTGGCGCCCTCGTGTAAAGCACGTAAGGCACTGCCTCTTTACTGAAGGTGTCTTTTCGCCTTCTTTCTCTGTTTTTCCTGAGTCAAACTTTTCTTTTCCAATGCTTGGAAATAGTTCTATCATGCACAACATTTTCTGTGTCTAGACTTAAATGTCTCTCTCCATAATCTGAAGCAATACTTCTCTTCTCTTTCAGTTTCAGAGAATTATTTTAACAGAGAAGAGCTATGGCTTGTAATCGTCCATATGCTCGCCAACAGCCATGGGAGGTGCCTATTGAGGAAATTGTTCCTCGTTTTGTTGCCCGCTTGGTGAACCCTGCTCTTACGGATGACCAATGTGCTACGGTGTTGCACGAGCTCTTGACTCGTAGAGGATCTCCTCTCCCCATCGGCTCCATTTGGCTCCGGATGGTCTTCTTATCCGTGTTCGATGATATTCCCCTTCATCCAGCGGAGATGACTCTGGCGATACTCGACGCAGCAGAGGATAAGATCGAGTGCTTTCATGAGGCACTTCTGATTACCACGGCTCTAAGGGATCGCTATGTTCAACTGCTAAGCCAGATACGGGCTCAGCGGGTCATCATGTCTGCCTTCGCTGATAGGCACAGTGCTGACCAATGGGGAGCGACTCTTCATGAAGATCGCCGCTTTGCCATTGTGGAGAAGGCAGAGAGGGAGTTAGAGAATTTTATCCATAGTTTTGTGAATCTCTGTACTTTCGATCCCATGTATGGTGATTTATTTCCTGTAGAATAAAATGTTCAATTAAATACTTTCTTTTTGTCGTTGACCACCAAGTGCTCCCTTTCTAACACCTGTTCTTTCTCTGATGTGTACGTATATGAAGGAGCCCGATTTCACATATATCTGTAAACGAAACTTAAACCGGTGTAAACAGGAACAAATAACTCTTGGCCGAAGATTTTGGTGAGAACAATGGGTGTGAAGCATGGCTCATTGAGTTTTTTATTGGTTTGGATGCACTATAGAAGTATGGCTATTATTTTCTATGTGAAAATAATAGATGCTTCATTATTGAAAGTATGAGCCATTCTCTACACTTAGCACTTCACTTGCTCATTTGCATCTTGGCTTTCTTTCTCCAAGTTTCCTCCTTCTTCCTTAAAGAAATCCCTACCCTCACATGTGTTGTGAAATAAAGGATCTCAAGAGATAAAACATTCCACCAGATACTCTACATCACCTAAACTACTTAGATTAGCGAACTAAGTGCCATAGTTACCTCGGTTTAGAGATAGGAGCTTGAAGTACAAACTCTCGGGTAGATCATCTTTGACGCGAGGAGGCCGACGTCGTAAGCTCGATCCAAACTTCGAGGAGCTAAGGAGAGGAAGAAAAGAAGACCCGAAGGACTAGTTCACGGAGGTATAAAAACTCTTCATAGTAGTTAAACCTCCTAGTTAGTTTAACTAGTTAAGGTTCCATAAAGATCCTGGAGTTTAGTCGGTGTTGCGAAGCTCATAAAAATCGTTTTTGAAAATTCCGCCTCCCCGCAAACTCGCGGGATACACGACATCGACTTATAGAGCCAAGGACTAATAACGAAGCTGAATATGAAGTTTTGATAGCAGGTGTCGAGATCGCTGTCGACATGGAAATCAAAGACCTCCTCATATATGGAGACTCACAGCTGATCGTTAGCCAAGTAAATGGTGACTATCGGACATGCAAGCCGGAGCTGATAAAGTATGGCGAAATGGTACAACAATTGTTGACACAAATCCCCTTCTACATCCTAGAGAGTATACCACGTGCGGAAAACAGTAAGGCGGATGCGTTGGCCAAATTGGCTAAGGAATTAGCCGACGAAGACCTCGATGACGTAAAGATCATCGTGCAAAGTTGTAGGATCCTCGTGCTGACAGAAATATATTCGGGGGACTTAACAGAGCCATTCGAAATAAAAGAAACGACCTAACAAGTAACCTTTCAAATAGAGGACGAAGAAAAGATCAAGGATTGGAGGGAAGTCTTCATAAACTATTTCAAATTAGACTAAGGACTTTGGGAGCTTTAAGTGCTTTTTGGGCATCAAAGTTGCTCGGTCGAAAGAGAGCATCTACATCTCACAGCGGATGTGTTGGATATGTTGACTGAAACTGGGATGTTAGGATGCAAACCCATAGAGCCTCCAATGGATCCGAATACCAAACTACTTCCGGGACAAGGTGACTTGGATGAAAATCCTGAAAGATACCGATGATTGCCGATGGATTGAATTATCTCACCGTCACTCGACCGGACATCTCATATCCTGTTAGCGCTGTGAGCTAATTTATGGCTGATTCTCGAGTGACTCATTAGGATGCAGTGATTTGCAGATTTCGTTATTTAAAGAATGCTCCAGGAAATGGCCTATTGTACTCAGATCATGGCCATTCAAGAGTGGCGGGCTTTACAGATGCAGATTGGGCCTGATCTCCATCTGATCGTAGATCTACTACGGGATACTGTATATTTGTAGGAGATAACTTGGTCTCCTGGAAAAGTAAGAATAAAAGCGTTGTGTCCCGCTTCAGCGCCGAGACAGAATATCGAGTCATGGCGAATACCACTTGTGAGCTTGTGTGGATTCGATTTATACTAGAAAAGCTTGGTTTTGAGCCCACCTTACCCATGCTGCTATGTTGTGATAATTAGGCTGCGATTTATATTGCTTCCAATCATGTGTTTTATGAACGAATGAAGCACATTGAGGTGGATTGCCACATTGTAAGGGAAAAAGTTGAAGATGGGATTATTGATGCCTACTATGTTCAATCGGCACATCAACTTGCAGACTTATTTACAAAACCCCTAAGAAAGAATAGAGTGCAATTTCTTTGTAACAAACCGGGATATGTATGCTCCAGCTTGAGGGGAGTGTTAAGAATAACCCATATTATATACGGGGTTATATGTAATTAGGATAATAATAGGGATGTAATTGCATAATGTGCTTGTCTATATAAAGAGCGAAATTAGCCTTGAGCTAATCAACCCATTACATTTCCCTAATCATTTTTTCTCTCATCTCTCTCTAACAATAGGCAAATGCTTAATCAATATTTATTTATGAATGAAATTGTGTGATCTTTTTCGCATTTTTTATTAACTTGTCTACAAACGTTATAAAATACCAAATATATACTCCTGATGAATATCTAGAAAATTCAATCTGTTTTATTATTAATGTTAGTATTTCTGACAGGTTTTTTGGTTCATAATCTTTATACTTGATGAATATTTCTGACATGCTAATATATGATAATTCTTTCACCAAAAGAATTTTTTTTCTGACTGAATATTTAACCCCACACCTCCAAGTTTAGCACAACGCGGAATCTAAAGATAACCCTTGGCTTTCTTCAAAGCAAAAAGATAACCTTTGACTTTCAACTGTCCTTTGGCAAAAAGAGTACCCCTAGCCTTTAGCAAGTTGGCATCTTTTCAAGAAAGATCACATAAATAGAATCCATAAAGTCCCAAACTAGGTTTATTTACCGTTTAGTTAATACATGAAAATTTACAATCAATTTAAATTGTCTGATAAAGAACAGATATCATCTTATGTCGGTCCAAATTAAGTTACATTTACATGACAAATATAGCTACTTATTTTATCCAAATAAGCACAAGTCACCATGCATTGCCTTTACACTTTACCTATTTATAATTATATTAAAGGATGTTATATCATTAATTTGTTTAGTAAAAGCCCTTATGGATCATGTCATGATTCAGTGATGTGAACATTACTAATATATAGTAAGAACTTATTGTCTTGGTCAATAATTTCCTTTTTTCTAATTAAGGTGTGATTGGCATGGTGCTGGAAATTGTTCGGTGAGATGCTTTCTACCCACTGCCCCTTGTCAAATTTCAACACTGTGGACCAACCTTTCAACATTACATTAAGCAATCAACCCATAATATCAGGCTCCAGCTAATCCCATCAAGACTTCAATTAATAGGTGTTTTTATATTTATTATTCACATTTGTTGAAAATCTGAGCTGGCTTAATTTGACGTTAGAGTAGTCTTTTTGTTGGTTACCCACAGGGCTTTTTCTGAATCAGGGTCGATTCTTTGATAGTTGTACGTATGACCTTTCTGAAGCTAAGTTTGACATCGGTTAAAAGTGAACCCAAAATTAATAGTCCAAGTTTAAAGGATGACTCAACACAAGGCATGTCTCTCTCATAATTTTATCTCCATTGTCAAAGTTTTGTGGCCACAACTTCTGCTTTTTCCTTCTTGTTCCCACTATTTCCTTTCCATTTCATACAAAACCATTCAATTCAATGAGAAGTGCAAAGAGCCATGAGTCCTAGCCATGTATTCCTCCTCTCCTTCATTAATTCTCCTCTTCAATGCTTGTATCCATTAATATTAATTATTCCTAATGTTCTTTTTTCTTCCCAGGGATCCAAGCTTTTGCACTGCCTGCATGATTTCTCAAACGAGGAATCCAGTTCGTCGAATTCGATTAAATTTAATCGCCGGCTGCTAATCTCATCAGCACCTCCTCCTGCAGATGGAGGTGAGCTAGTTTCAATTGATTGGTGTAGGTAAAATAGAATTAGTTAATTATGTTATGTTATGTTATGTTATGTTATGAACTCTAATTAATTTTTTAGCAGGAGATGAGAAGAAGGCAAGCTCTTCTGCAATGCCAATCATGGCTGCAATTTTGGTGGTGGTTATCTTATGCACTTCTCTATATTGTTTATATTGCTGGAGATGGAGAAAGAGAAATGGTATTGGATCGGTTGATTGTTTATGTACACCTATGTTCATACTGTTAATATAGTTGATGATAGAAAATGATTTGTATATCGTTGGGATTTTTTTTTTTTAAATTTATTTCAGCTGTAAGAAAAGCCCTAGTTGCCAGAGCCAGGACCATGCAGAACTCAGACTTGCCATTTATGGATCTCTGTATAATTCAAGCAGCTACAAATAACTTCTCTAAGGAAAATAAACTTGGTGAAGGTGGATTTGGTCCTGTTTACAAAGTAAATATTTTTCCTGCTTCACTCTAGTTTTAACTTCAAAGAATAATATATATCAGATGCCAAAATCTAATTTCAGTAAACATTTTGTCAGCTAAACTGATTCAAATGGGAATATTTTTCAGGGGATGATTGACGGAGGAAAGGAGATTGCGGTGAAGAGATTGTCGACGAAATCGAAGCAAGGGACGGTTGAGTTCAAGAATGAGGTTGAACTCATTGCGAAACTTCAGCATAGGAATCTGGTGAGGATGTTAGGTTGCTGCGTTGAGAGTGAAGAGAAGCTGCTTATTTATGAGTACCTGCACAACAAAAGCCTGGATATCTTTCTATTTGGTATGTTACTTATTAGTTAAAACTACCTGTTTCGGTTTGAACTTATATCATAGGCTTGACTATCCTAAACTGCCATGAAATATTTAATCCAATATTTCATTCAGCATGGTATTTATCTTAAATATTTACCATTATGACGATAATTCAACCGAACATTTTCAGTTTCAGTTAAACCCTCTTTAAGCAATCAACTAAAATCATGAAATATGGGAAGTAACTAAGACATATAAACCCTGCACCATCAGGTTTATTGGAAACTTCTAACATTTCAGCGGGTTATCTATGAAGAAGATCCAAAACAATTGGGAAAAAAGGAAGAGTGAAATATAATATTCAAGAATTTCAGAATGAATGCATATACAGCAAGTTTATGATAATTTTGTGAAAAAGATTAAAATTTTATAACAGGTCAGTAGGCTTAACTCTAACATTAACTATACGATAATTTTGTGAAAAGGGTAAAAAAAAAATTGTTAACATATTAGTACATTTAACTATTCTCTGTGTCTCTCATAAAACTCTGAAGTCATGAACTATAAGTCTATAATACATGAATTTTGATTGGCATACTAGATGTGAACTTGTGAAGTAGTCTAAATCATCTATGCGGCTCTTGTATGGGTTTTAATTACAATGTTTATTCGAGCTACATTGTCAGATTCAAGCAAGAAATATTTGTTGGATTGGAAAAGACGGCGTCACATTATCGTAGGAATTGCTCGTGGGCTTCTATATCTTCATGAGGATTCCTTACTAAAGGTCGTTCATAGAGACCTCAAAGCAAGCAATGTGTTGCTAGACAATGATATGAATCCGAAAATATCAGACTTTGGTATGGCCATAATTTTTGAAGGCGAAGAAAGCGAAGTGGAAACTGGGAGAGTCGTCGGAACTCTGTATGTTATCTCCGTTCTCAATTTTCTTCTTTAGAATTTCAAGTCAAATGCTTGCACTATTTGATTAAAAATTTCTTAACAATTATTTCTTGAGATATAATGACTTTGTATACACAGATGCTAATTTAATTATATATATTTTTTGTGCCTACCAGTGGATATATGGCTCCAGAGTATGCAACTGAGGGTGTTTTTTCTGTGAAATCTGATGTATTTAGCTTCGGAGTTTTATTATTAGAGATATTAAGTGGTGAAAGGAATGGAGCATCGTATCTTCAACGGCACGGCCAAACTCTTCTTATGCATGTAAGCTCCAGTTTTTTTTTCTAATTTTTGAAATCAATTTGGTTACGTGGCATTCTTATTTACAAGAGAAATCAACTAAAAAATCAAATCAAATTTCATAATCTCCGCCGCCATTACCAAATTTAGTGAATGCAAACTTTTTTCTTTTTTCTTTCTATCAATAAAACTCTTCCCACTAACCCCCTCTCTTTCAAAAAACCGTTCTCATTATCTAAATCAACTAATTTGGTCTCTAAAAAATCTAATTTATTAAATTCGTGCATCGCATATGCAAAACACTGGTATTAAATAAGAGCAGGGACATTCAACTATAATTTATGGAATGATAATGTTCATTACACATATAATAGAATGAAAATACAGAATTTCTTTTACATCATAAAAAAATTATCCACTATTTAAGCGGTTGATTTGCACACCCATTTTTACCTTCATGGTAAACAACAACAACCGTCCTTCATCCCAAATTTCTGTGGTCGGCTATATGAATCTTTTCCTTCCATTATGCTCTGTTAAGGACCGTCTTCTTAGTTAAATTAAAAATTAACATATCGTTCTTAATTACTTCTACCCATGTTCCTTTCGGTCTATTCCTACCATTAGCTATGCCATTAACCATATTTTTTTCACTTATTTTAATCGGGGTAATGATTGGTTTTGGTTGCATATGACTAAATCATCTTATTGATCTTCCAATCAGATGAAGCATGGTAAAAGAGCAAGAATATCATATGAATTTCTATGTAATTATATTACAGACCTTCATCTTCATGGTTTGTAACATAAATACATAGAAATCCAGATGATATTCATGCTCTTCGGCTATGCTTTAGTTGATTGCAAGATCATTGAATTTTCGATGTTAACATTTTCCGCCCGTAGGTCTGTTGACACAATAAAATAAAATAACTTTAGTGCTAACAAGCGGAAATACACTTTTTATTCGACACATAATACCCGTTAGTTTAGTGTTGAAAGTTGGTGCAAAGAGCTTGAGAAAAGTTATTAACACATTTTTTTGTATGAATTTTGCATAGGCATGGAGGCTGTGGAACGAAGATAGAGCAATGCAATTCATGGACCCAGCCCTAGAAAATTCCTATTCAATAGAAGAAGCATGGAGATGCTTTCATGTTGGATTGCTTTGTATTCAAGATAGTCCCGACGAAAGGCCTATGATGTCGTCGGTGCTTCTCATGTTACGAACCGAGCAAATGACACTCTCTCCTCCGACCACGCCTCCCTCTTTCGGCCCGAGGGTGTTCGGAGTGGACGGGTTGTCTTCAAGCACAAATGGTTCGGCAATGGTTAATCATTCTGTTAATGAGGTTACACTCACGTGTGTTGAACCAAGGTAGCGTATCTGTACCGTATATTCAAATCAATATATTTATAAGAAAAATTTTGCCTCTTTTTTTTCCTCGCTCCCGAAGTCTTGTATTTTTTTGGGCACTTGATTAAGTGCCTTTCTATCACATTTGGGATGAGGTTTTTTTTTTTGGGTGGTGGTTTTTTGTAATTTGGTGTTGTACTTATCCTAATCCTAATTTGAGAGTTTTAAAATATGATGGGATATGATCTAGACATGCTTTGTTGTTTTTGCTTTGCTTGAGGAAAAATGCTGCACACGCTAACAGGTATATTCAGAGGCTAATAATGAAGATATGCCATCAACTAACCAAAAAAAATTTGTTTTCATAATTTTTTATGTTGAATAATTCAAGACCATTGTGCTAAGAGTTGTTTTCTATGTATTGTTTGATCCATTTCATAGGTTGCTTTGACATGAAAACGAGGGTGTGAAGCGTGAATACAATTAATATAAATGATTTGATGTATCACCAACCCATAGCCATGCATGTTCACGTGGGTGGAAGTTGGGTGGGTACGTGGGTAGGCGTGGGTGTCGGCTAACTACATTTTTGTTTCTTTCTCTATTGTTTTTTTCCAGCTTTTAATCCTTTATGTATTTGCTTGAATTCAAATTATTTAGCTCCAATATTTTTGATTAGTAGCTGAGAAGTGATGCTTGTACAAGCTTCGATAATGAAATCTCTAATTGAATCAACTTTTAATTAATTACACATCTTTCGTTTCAATCTGAATCGACCAGATCCATTCTGGAAAGGACTGCATTTGAGGAGGACAAAAAATAAATACTAATGTACTCGAATTCCTAAAACTTACAAGCGCGTATCTTTTATCCTTACAGCGTTCTTGACACGAAGAAACGTTCAAAGTTCAGAACTTTTCAAAAGGTTTTGGTCTTTTAAGTTTCTTTCAATCTAGAAGGATAATTTTCATTGGGTCCGAAAGTTTTTGGCCTTTTAAGTTTCTTTCAATCTTGAAGGATATTTTTCATTGGCTCCAATTGTTTTCAACTCCGAGTAACGTATGGGCTCAACCATAGTATTATCACCTATTTAAAAAAAACCGGCAACTTTTGTTTGTTTGCAATATAGATAAAAACAGTTGGCAAAAAAGTAGCTCAAGCATGCATTGCTCGTGTACAAAACTACTAATCAAATACCATACAAATAAACATAAACAAGAGGTACGAATAAAAGCAAAAGAACTTTACCGAACCAAGTATATTAAAAAATGTTGGCTGCAAGATTATTAGTAGCAAAAGCTGCATCATCATCATCATCCTCCTCCTAGCCTTTTGTCATTAAACCCAAATGAGAACGAGAAAAAGGGGCCAGCGAATCAACCCTGTAAATCCCCCTGCAATTTAGAGGCTGGTAGGCTAGCTCCCGGACGCAACGTTGGAGCCCGGTCTTCCTATTTTACCCCGGACTCGAATGGAGATTCATATACTCCTAGGGGTCATCCGCAGGCCCTAACCTCTTTGAATAATGCTTTAAACAAGTCTATT
Organism: Agapanthus africanus; assembly: GCA_030015575.1. Lineage (NCBI taxonomy): Eukaryota > Viridiplantae > Streptophyta > Magnoliopsida > Asparagales > Amaryllidaceae > Agapanthus > Agapanthus africanus. The sequence goes on from JASDDO010000014.1 coordinate 19,439,369, forward strand.
AATATGGGATCGCTATGAATCAATGCAAGCCTGTGAAAGTTTTCAATGACATTTTGCAATCGATTGCATGATAGCCTTAAATAACTAAGCCAAGAGCCTGACACAATGTTATCCAAATACATAAAACACAACCAAGTTCTCACAACAAAAGAACTACCAAGCCTCACATGAAATAAGTAAAATACAACACCAACACCAGGAGATAAATGTCAATTGCAAGCCCCGGAGGCTGCGAGATCCTGTTGTCACTTTACTGTACGGTGCCCATCTCCTTTCTACTTTGCAGCGGGGGCATCCTTAATCGATCCTACTATTGCCGTCTTCTTGATACCTGTTGGATCAGCAACAACATATTAAGTACGCAATATATGGTCTTTATGAGTTTATCAACATCTTGTATATCTCTGTTAGCGAGCCCCTCATGATATAATATCATCCTCTTCATCATTATTCAAGACTTTTCAATAGAAATGGTGATGCCTATGAAGCGAGGCTCCATTAAAAGTTGACAAGTATTTAAGATTGGTACTCTATGTGACCTGAACAATGTCATTTACTGGCAAAAGAGGTATCCAATGATTCTGAAGAATCAGCTACCTCCTGCAACTTTTTTTGAAAGAATAAAAATTTTATAGAATTGTTATTGATACAATGGGACCTCAGACGATCCAAGTCCCATCTCCAGCACCCCTCCTGCTTCTTCCTGTCCTTCAGTTGGACAGAAAACACTTGTAACCTTTATCCTGTTCCCGGACACCATCATTGCACCTGCCCATAATTTTGAAAAAATATCAATAACAAGAATCAAGTTATACAACATATTGTCAACGTTAAAAACAACAATCTTCCCTATTTATCCACAACCCCCATAATCACGCACAATCAAGAGAACTCCTGTATATTTTTGTAGGGAGTTTGATATTCCTGCCATTCATTACACAGAATTCCAACCCCGTGGGAAAACACTCACACCCAACTTCAAACATACCAATCCCAATTTCTTCTCATACGAACACAGTCGAAAAATAAGTGTAGAGCCATTTCTATCTCACAACCGGAAACAAAAAGGAAACATGCAGACACATTTATATTTTTTATTTAGCAAATTGTCTTCAGTTAAAATCATACTATTAGTCAACAACCACATGAAATATTGGATTCTAAACGAGGTATCCATGCCTTGCAAACCATACATATATTCCCATCATTCATAATTGACTATGCCACTCTTAACTGAGAAACTACAATCAACCTTTCCTTTCCATTGTCTCTTATCAGCGGACGTTGTCAACTCCGAAAGCTATAAAGTAGACACATCCAACTAATCAAAATATTCCCCAGGCCTCTCCTCAAGTAAGAGTCTTGGTCTAACACGTATCCGCTCTCCAACACTCTCCCACCGTCACATAAACATCTCTCGCGTTGATGTAGATGGAAATTCATGTTCTAATTTAGTGTTCCCAACATCCATCCAGAGCCCAAGGGGTTGTCTGTTTCACTTTCATGGATTTGAGGCTTGGGTGGGAAGCCAAGGGAGACAACAATTTTTCTTGTCCCCTTGAGGTTGGAGTATTGAGTTTGTTTGCTTGACTTTAATTGTTGACTTTGAAAGTCCGAAACATCATCACACATCATAAAAAACCAAGAGTTGAGGCCAACTCTTTTTGTTCTCAACTTTTGGCTTGCGTCTTACCATGTATGCATTGTTGAAATAAAAAAAATTTAAAAACTCACATTAAGTCACCTCCCCCTATCTCACCTCTTTGTAATGTAGAATTATAATATGTGGTAGAGTGGTGAGATATCTTATTCTCACCATAGGTTTTCACACTCTGTCATCTTTTCAGCTCTAAAAAACAACTCAAATTTCAAACAAACAAAGAGCTCTCTCAAGTTTGCTGCTTAAAGGGGCCAAAAACTCCAAACAAACACTAAAGTTGATACTCAAAGGATTACATCCCCTGGCATAGAACGCACAGTTAGAGGAGCTCCTATTCCATTCTTAGATGGGTCGTCAATTCGTATCAACAACGAGAAAGACATAATTATATCATGGCTCTAACCGTTGGCGGAACTAGTTCAGGTAGCACAAAATTCTTGACTTATTACATAAAACACGGTCAAATTTTTCGTAGTTTTTTTTTGAACCAAACAAGCCCTAACTTGCTTCCCATCTCCAATAATGCCTTAAAGGTTGCAAAAAATAATTCTCATGGTAAATTGCCAAAAAAAAAAAACCAAGCCATGTTTCCTACAGTCAAAAAACCCCTGCCCTTAAGATTGTTGCCAACCCTCCTTAAATACCCAATACCTAGTCATTGCCCCCTTTATGGTACAATAGAAAGTTTGACTTGGAAGCTTTTCAAGATTTCCCAAAATACCCTCCTTTTTAAACCCTTTCCTTTTCTGTCTCTCCTCTTTATCTCTTTTTTGTCTCTACTCTCTCACTTTCTCTCTCCTCGATTCAATAGCCATGGACAAGCTCATGGAACATCTCGCGGATCCAGTGCCAATGATCTTGCTCATGATCTCATGCTCCATCGAGTACGCTTTGTAGCTCACCGCCCGCCACGGCTTCATCTCGGGTCGTTGAAGCACTTGCGCCGGCAGCCTTGCCTGTGTCGCCGCACTCGTACCTAAAGAAGCCGAACGACGTCGGATCTATCTACAACAAGAAGGATCGGATGGTGAGGGGGCGGCTGAGGGCGCTACCATCTTCATCGGGGTCTATGACGGCCATGGCGGCCTCAACGCTTCCAAGTTCATCAAGGAGCATCTCTTCCCTCATCTCATGAGCAAGTTTATTATATTTTTCCAAAACATCTTTGGTTTTGTGTTATTTGGATTGTTATCTAGAAATTTTGAATGCGTTGACTCGACAAATGTGACTCTGTGGATGAAATAAGAAGGGAATTGAATGAGTTCTCATTTTATTAGTGATTTGTGTCCATATTTTATGGGCAACTCTTTGAGAATTTATAAGATTTGTTGGAATAGTGTGAGCATGTTTTTTGAGCAGGATAACTGATTAAGTTTTAAATAATATTTTAGAGATTAGAACATGTGGATTAACTTTTCCTGGCTTACTGTAACATTTATGCAATCGTTGTAACATTTATGCATGAATATTTTCATAGCCGTTTATTTACGCGTTCAGAATACAATGTTCTGCAAAGTAGACTATGAGATCTACATCAACCTGTTTATTATAGCACTTATTTAAGGAAGGGACATCACAAATTCTCTTGAGAGAAAGCGTCCGAACATGTGGTGATCACTATTATCTGCACGGTTGTTATTAGATACAAACAATCGATGATAATGTAGTGTTTGATTGTGTAGATACCTCATAGTTTGTTTATTGTTAAACTAATTGTTCGGGTTGTACTTATGGTTATACATTTTTTGTAGGTCTATATATGAATATGCATTTTTGGTGTGTTCTTATGGTCATGTATTTCATTGTCAGTAGTACTTATAGCTATGCATTTTTTTCCAAATTGTTTTATTTTATTTTTTTTGTATTTGTAATTTTTTTGTATTTGTACTTGTGTTGCGCATTTTTAGTATTCGTAATACAAATGATTGTATAATATCTTGTTGTGCTTGCATTTTTTGTTAAAATGGCATGCGTTGTATGAAAATATACAGATACATCATGTAAATGCATACATGTTGCCTATACATTGTATGTAACGGGTTAGATATCTCGAAAAACTTGTTACATATCTCAGAAAACTGGCTAGATATAGCATGAAACTGGTTAGATATCTCATGCAACTGGCTAGATATAGCATGAAACTGGTTAGATATAGGATGAAACTAGTTAGATATCTCAGATAATAGGTTACATATTTCAGGTAACTTCTTAGATATCTCATGAAACCTATATCAGGTAACTGGTTAGATATCCTAAACAACTAGTTACATATCTCAAGATACTTGTTAGTAGGCCTGACTAATGAAGATTCGCGAATCGCCTCGCCTCGCCTCGCCACGAGTCAAAAAAAATTCGCCTCGTGGTTACGTGAAGTCAATGAATTGACACATCTCATCGCGATGAATCAGGCGAAGCGAGTGGGTTCCATAAAGCCACGGTGTTGCTTCGTTGGAGTCCGTCTCGTCCAACTCGTTGACTCGCCTCACCTTGCTTCGGGGATCGTCGCAACTCTCCACGAATTGCCAATCCACTTCGCCTCGTTTCACCTCATTGACTGATTCACCTCGAAGTGTGTCCAACGGGTAGAAACGGCTAAGAGCTTGACAAGCCGCCTTGCTTCGCCACACGTCGCCTCGGATTCACTCGCCTCACCTCGCCTTGGAAACCGCATCCGGCGGCTATAAACGGACAGATCAAGGCGAGGCGAATCGCTTGCCTCGTAACGCCTATAAACAGCCAGAATTTTTAAAAATCAAAACCCCCTATAAATACCCCAAACTCTCATTTCTTCTCATTCCAAATTTTTAAAAAATCCCATCCCACAAGAAAATATCATCTCCAAAAAGGCTCTCTCAAAAAAAGTACTCTAATTTCCAAGTTTTCAAGAATAGAAACTCCGATCCGATCTTTCGACAGTCCGACTCCGAGTTTTCGAAGCTCCGAGCCTTCGACCGACTCATTCTACTCTACTACTATTTTGAAATTCTTCTCTTTTTTATTTTTTGTTTTTAATTTATTAGTTCTCTTTTGTGGTTAAATTAGTATTGTTAGTTTCGTAATATTTCGTGTTTAATTTTTTTAATTAGTTAAAACATTAATATGAAGGGTTCATCCGATACGCATCAAACTCAAATTGCTCATCCCGAAATAAAAGCACAAGCACAAGGATCCACCTCTACATCTAGAGAAACTAAAAAACGTGCGACTGCCAGTAGTATTTGGGATCACTATAAAGTTGAAATTAAGAACGGTGGTAGATACGCTGTTTGCAAATATTGTGGCAATACATATAAACACTAAGATGGTGCCGACACCGTCAGTTTGCATAAACATGCAAAAAAAAATACTTAGAAGCCCCGGCTGGTTCCTCCACTACACAAACACAAATTGGTTTCACCGGTCAAGGGCTTTTTCAATATAATCTTTTCAAAATAATCATGGTTTAAATGTTTCAGAAATGACATGATATGTTAAGATAGATAAACAGGTTCTCGGATTCGGAGAAAGCACGGCTTTGGAATGGACGTTCAAACGGCATTGCAACTGGCATACAAAAAGGACCTAAGAAGTATGCTTAAAAGTCGTTTTAGCCTCTATAACAACGGTAAACAGGTATTAATTGCTACTCTGGCTTCTTTTGATACCAGTATTGCATTAACTTCCGATGTTTGGACTGATGGAAAGGATCTTCCCTGAATTTGTGTTACTGCATATTGGATAGATTCTGACTGGTATTTACAAAAAAGAATTATTGCTTTTAGACAATTTCCATTCCCGCATAGTGCTTTTCATATAATTACTAAAATTAGATCTATTTTAAAAGAATATCATTGTATAAATTAAAATTTTCTATTTCTTTCGATAATACTAGCAACAATAATTCTGCTATTCCTGAACTTACCAAGCTATGCAAACCAATTTATAATGGTCGCTTTTTTCATATTCGTTGCGCATGCCACATACTTAATCTTGTTGTACATGATGCAAAACCGTATGTCGTACAAATATTCAAAATGCATGTAAGTTTATTAAAAGTTCTGCAAAAAGAAAATCAAAATATATAAAGATTGATGCTTGGCTGCAGGAGTAAGGCATTCTCTTAGAAAAGATGTGGCCATTAGGTGAAATAGTATATATGAAATGCTTCGTACTGCATCAAAGACCACCGGAACTATTACTAAAATGTAGAATGAAATTATGCATGTAGAAAACCACTTAACGGATGATCATTGGACAGTTGCAGGACTTTTTAAAGATTTTCTATCGACTTTTAAACAACAACCGAACGATTTTCTGCTACTTATACCTACACTTCTCATATTCTTGTCGCTGAATTGTATAGTTAGCTCAATGTTTTGCTAGCCACATCAAAAATCCATTACTTCACCAAATTATACTTGCTATGACAAGTTTCTAAATATTTCTCTAAAATTCCAATTGTTTTTTGTTTGTGTTCGATAATGGACCCTTGAATTATATTTGAAGGTTTAGAGGTACTTTTAAACGGGTTCCATGGATGCATGGGGCATAATATAGATGATGATTATGTTAGGACCATTAGAAGTAATTTAGAAAAGGTGTTTGATTTGTATATTGCACGATCTTCTGCTGGTAGAACTAGTAGACCACCGGCCGCAACCAGTTCACGTGCTTCGACTCCAGCTTTAGCACTTATTCAACAGAAAAAAGACAAGAGACCCCACGGCCTCATCATCGTCATCTTTAAATAAGTTATCAATATATTTACAAGCCGATTCAGATATAGATTATAGTACATTAGAGAAGATGGATGTTTTAGTCTGGTGGAAAAACCACGGACATATATATCCAAAGCTTTCTGCTATGGCCCGTGATTTACTAACCATTCCAGTGTCTGCAATAACGTTGGAAAGTGCTTTAGTACAGATGGCAGAATATTAAGCGAGAAGAGATGCAGTTTGGCGTACGACACCATAAAGTGCATGATTTGCTCACAAGATTGGGAAGCAACAGCTACTATGAAACAAAATACAATCAGTTTGGACTCGGATTATCTACCTGAGGAGCTTACAGGATCGAACGATACCAACACCGAAGGAGGAACCCACAACCGGCGTCGACGAGTAGTGAGTACGATCTCTAACAGTAAGAAAAAGAACTACATAAACCTGATTCTCTCTCATTGAGCTCAATATTTGGAAGAGATACGTAGACAATCCGAGTGATTTCGGTCTCTAATGTAAAAAACAACAAAGTATATTATGAAATTGTAATTTGATTTATTTTAATAAAAATTTCGGTTCAATTTTCATTTTTTGTTTAATTTTTTACGGTTTTTTTTTTTAATTTTTGAAAAAAAATCCACTAAAGTCAGGCGAGCTCTCGCCTAACTCGCCTTGCATCGCCATTTGCCTAGGCGTGGCGACGAGACAAGCGGGGTCGAGCTTCGGCACTGTTCTCCTTGCCTCGTCTGGCGAGGCGAGCTGGCTCGTCTCGTCTGTCTCGACGAGTTGGGCGACTTGCGAGGCGAATCGCCTCGCTTCATTAGCCATGCCTACTTGTTTGATATCTCAGACAACTGGTTGCATATCTCAGGATACTGGTTAGATATCATATGAAACTAGTTACATATCTCAGGAAACTTGTTACATGTATCACCAAACAGTATACAAATCTTAGATACCTGGTTAAAGATATTTCATATATATATGTGTGTGTGTGTAATACAGACTGTAAATACAAAAGGTGAAATAAAATCTTTCATCTACAAAATCAATCGATTGTAGCGGGTTTGTTTTTTGTGATCTTTTTCCACATCTTCCGCAAGTAATCGTTCTTTTCTGCACGTCCCTGATGTTTTTGCGCTTAGTAAGAGGCCTCCTCGGTCATTTCCTTGTCTTAGGAGGTTGATTTTCAGTGCTTTCTTTTGTTACTATAGGCTTTGTGAAAACCAGGAATATGATAGATTGCATTGGCGTAACTTGTCTTGAAACATGCGATTGCAGTAATTATAGAGAGATTGCTTTTAAATAATTGACTATCGCACAAGCATACTTACAAGGAATTCTAATAACATCTATTGACGACATGTACATGATCAAGCTTGCAAATTGATCAACAGAGACTTATTATCGAATACTTCAAAATGGTCTTCTTTAGCTTGACGAACAACCAACAATCGTGCTTCCTATAAGTTTTTTGTTGAGAATCGTTTCTGACTTAGGACACAATATACGGTTCCAATGTTCGATCTTTTGCAAATGGCTATTGAGGCGCTCCATTAGACTTAGGCCACAATATACAGTTCCGACCGTCTCTGATTTGCCCTTCACCCATGATTGCATCATGCCAAGTTATCGGGATATTATTTTGCATCAATGATTCTTCTTGTCTCATTGCTGTTATTCTTTATTCCAAATCATAACCTTTGTCATATGTGATTTGTAGGATAGAAGACGATGAGATAATTTGACGGTTATCAACAACAAAAAAACTCCCAGCTTTCTTTCATTAATTCTGAACACCAACTCTAAAACATTGGATAAAACTTATCAAATATCTCATTTAACCGGCTAGTGCATGAAACCAATCAGATATCTCACGTACCTGGCTAGATACTGCATGAAACCTATCACATATATCATGTAACTAATTAGATAATGCATGATATTACTTGCCTTTAATCATATATGTCATCTAACATTTTTATGGTTTGCAATATATTATCAAACTCACAAAATTGATAAAGAGAGCATCAAATTGCTTCTAATAAAAAAAGATCATCAGCAAAAGCTTGCATATTTATCACCTTCTCATTCAAAGATTAGTGAAAGGAAACCATTCTCTTGGAATAATCTTCACTTGCTTACAACTGGAACCATGCTCTCTCTATATTTATAAAGTTTATATGAAATTTTTCAAATTCTGTCCGCGGCAATTCAGACCAAGTGACCTTGGAAATCGACTATACCACGCCTTTGTTATTGATTCCACTTACAAAACATATCGGGAGCCATGATTCAGCTATAGTAAATGTGTGTACTAGTTTGTTGAGAAGCAATGAAGAAGAATAAATGATAGCTAAGGGGGCTAAATAAATACAAGTAATTTAGAGCAAATAAAGGAAAATAAAGGATATCAACTAACATTTAGACAATTTGGGATTGTTGGAAGAAACTAGAGGTGAAACCGGATTGGGTTAGGCGGGTTTTTGATGACTATTTTACCCGACTCGAAAATTAAAACCTAAACCCAAAACCCACCCAAACCCAACGGGTTTATAATGCTCTAAACCCGAACCGGCAACTTCAATTTTTGGAAAGGATTGGATGGGTTTTAGGTTTATGCGTGTCGATCGATTTTTGCAGGATTTTCAGGCTTTGTCTATTATAATTTATCAAAAAAATTAAAATATAATACTTGAGTGTGTTCTACCAAATATATATGCACAAAATTTATACTATTATAAAACTATATAAATTATATATGATAGATTTATAAATTGCACTAACTACAAATTTACAATAATCACGACAAGTATTTTATAATATTTAGAATTAAATTTCTATGCATATATTAGGTTGGATTGGATATAGGAAGTGGGTTTGGTTCGGACTGCTTTAGGGTTTGGACGAACAGGTTTAACACTAAACCCACACCCATCCCGAGCTTTTTAATCTAAATTTTAACCTGCTCGATCAGATTCGGACGGATATAGAATGTCCAAAATACCTAGAAAAACCGGGTCGAATCGGGTTCGGGTCAATCCTAACCAGACTTTCACCCTATAAGGAACTACCAACTTTTGGAGGAAAAAGGAAGCTAGAATTGCTCATTAATTGCCACCAATTTGATGAAAACCGGTAGGATATCTCATGAAACTGAATAGATATCCCAAGCTATATCTCATGCAACCCTTTAGATATCACAAGTTTGGCTGTCAAATGTCACAAGTACAAAAGACAACTGCACAACTATAGCTCACATGTGTCCAAAAGGAAAAACGGGGATATACTAAACTCCAATGATCAAAACATATGTGGGAGACTTGGACATCATAAGCGTTGGCTAGGGGTTTTGGCAATAATCTTGGGGGCAAGGGGTTTTGAACTGCTATAAACATGGCATAGGGATTTTCGACAATTTATCCTGATTCTTATGTGATTATAACCTTTATAATTGTGAAGCTTAAAAACTATGAATATCTCCAAACCTAAACTTTTGACTTTTCCTATAACAATCTACTAAAGGCGTGCACAATCTACCCTCCCTGCTCGCAATCAACCACCACCAAATACATACAAGAACCCTATAAAGATCCTTGAAATTGATAATCCCCATACCTTATATTTTTTCAATTTACACATCCCTCCACAATTAACTGAATGGGTACCACAATTCTCCTTAACCCCTCCTTTTCATAAAAGTTCCTCATAAGTTCCCATATTGCAGTATCGATGCACCCCCTTCCCAACACTATTTGGCAAGAGGTCTGATCAGTCCCTCGTTAATGCAATTTTTTATCATGTCATTCCACTCCACTACCAACGTGACTGATATCAGGGGATGGGTTGTCCTTATGCAGGCCCCTCTTACACCTAATTTTTCTTCCTTAACTCCCAGTTAAAATTTATCTTTGAACACCCCCTCCTCACCCACATCACCCCCATCCCAGAAAAAGGAAAACCAATTCATTCAAACACAACCATCGTCAAACGTCCAAGTCTCAAAATATCATGGATCTATTCCCAACTTCTAAATCATATACTTTCTCGAAGTCTAATTTTAAAGTCGACCCTTTTACTCTAAAATATGAATCTATCATTTCTTCCCTCATCTTCTCATTCTTCGACACTTATTCATCTCTTATCACAATCCCGGCAATCATGTTAGCTCTACCTCTCCCATTGGCCACACAATGGAAGAACTCAAATGTAGGTCTCTTTTTTAGTACCTATTGGGCTCTTGAACATTATCAAATAAACTTTTTCATTCATTGCAAAAAATTTAATTTTAACTCTCACACTCTTTACTTCATCAATCTCACTCAAAATTAGAGTCTTAAGAGTTAGAAACTTAACATAGCCAAATACTTATTTCACTTATCAATCATATCATTCCAATTTGCAACACCCAATCACCTATTTAATATTTGCATTATTAAGTCACGTCTTTTCGAATTGAAAGATCCTGCTAGCCAACCGTTTTCCCTCTCCTGACAACAACTACAAGGGAACATGCCGCAATATTCGTTTGTCAATCAATATAATCACACAAAAAGGAAATTTAGATTCTCATTCCCAACAAACCAACACCCTATCCAACATCACTAGAATCGGATCGTATTAATGATTTGACCACATATTTGGTCAATCAACTAAACAGATTTCAATAAACTCTAATTGATAGATTAGATCGTTGTAACCCTCTAGTGCACGCCCCTCTACATTTGTGTTCATATGCATAACTGCTGATATGAAAATCACCCCCTATAACTCAAGGATCGGACAATTTAACACAGTTGTTCCCAAAATGCCCCTCTATGGTGCAGCTTATTCGGACAGTGAACGGATGTCACGATCTAAATAAACCCATTTCTCTTCCGTCTCAAACGGATCGAAATCGTAAACTGTCCCACAAGTTTATCTAAACCCTTAAGCGTTGACTTTATTATATCCTAATAAAAAACCCTAGCCAATCCTAAAGCATGTTTATGGACCGCAGTTGTAATCAACCTCAACCAATCCTAATGAAATAGTGGAAATATGTTTTTGACCCCTCTAAGAAAGAAATCCCCTGGACAATATAATTTTTTATTACCTTGAGGGTACTATATATGAAGATTACCCATATGATTAGGCCATCAAAAGGAGAGCGTAAACTTAATCTTGATGGAGCTAAGGAAGGGGCTAAGGGATTGGCTAGTGGAAGGGTGTTAGAATTGGCATCGTAAGCTCATATGGTAAAATGACACATGAAGAGGCAAAACCACATAATTTTAATGAAGGAGCCAACATCAGTAGCGCTCTATCCATAAAAGAGCTTCAGATACTGTGATCGTATAAGCAATTTATTGGTATTATAATTAATCTTGAATGCGCTAAAGAGTAGATCTTTTCGCGATCAGGAATGACCATTCCATACCGCATATTGCAAATGGTTTAACGATGAACACATATCTAAAACAACAAGATAAAAGCCTAAGTTGGTGGCTAAGCATAACTTATGCATACTAAATAAACACGAGAACAAATGCATACCTGAGCATTCGATTTCAGCTCGAGTTGATGCCCTCCACAGTTCCATTGGCCTTTCAAACTTCAATTCATCAGACTAATTATCCATATTTATCACCATCTTCTCGAGTCCTTGTGCTCTTGGGAGGAGAAAATCAATAAGCTCCAGTGCAAGTCGTTGTAAACTCCGTATTGGACAACTTAAAAATATCTAGTTTGGGAAGCTCCAGATAACTTTGCTGTAGCCAAAACTCATGACCTGGTTCCCTATATCCCTCATCATCCTCATCCTGTCGTCGTCAGGAAAATAGTATCCTTGAAGGGATAGGGATTGTAAGACTGGAAACCCTAGGTAAAAGGTAGAGTCTGTGTGTTCTTCGAAATGACCGCCCCAGAGTTCGAGATGGGCCAAGTTTCGGAAAGAGAAGAGGGCGGAAGAGATGTCACGCCGAGTAAATATGCTGAGGGAGAGAACAGCGTCGGGATTGGCCAAAAGGGTGGCGATCCAGCGGTCGAGGCGTTGGGTTCAGGCATGGCGTCGACAGAGAAGATACGGATGGGGCCCGGAGTGGAGGCGGAGGGCGTGGTCGAGGGCGGAGACGAGGGAGGCACCGTAGAGACCCTTGAAGTCGAGGTCGGGGATGAATCGCCAGCGGTGGCACCACTGGCGAGAGAGGACGGACGTGCGGAAGGCGTCAAGGACGGGTAGGCGGCTGAGGATGGAATCGACGATGATCTCGGGAGTGATATCGCTTAGAAACGACGACAATCTTGGCAGCAAGGATCGATTTGGCGATGATGATCTTGGCGGCGGCGAGGAGAATCGCTTTGGCGATGATGGCGGCGCCATTTTGAATTTTGGAACGAGGGATTTTAGGGTTTCGGAAAGGGAAGATGGAGAGCTATGCTTTCGGGGCCTTTTGTATTATTATACTAGCATTTTGCAACTGCAGCATTTTAGGTTTTATCCACCGCATAAATATAAAACTGAGTGTTTTTTGTTTAAAATTATTTTGAATGTTAATAAATGATTTAAACAGTCATTTTGAATATTAATAAATGAATAAAATAGTTATTTTAGTAATTTAGATCAAGAGTATTTTAGAAGACATTATAATATGTTATTTAACATATTTAAGTAAAAAAGATATTTATAAGTAAATAAAAGCAGAATTTGAAAAATGATAATAAAATAGCTTCTAGAAAGTTTTTTTTCTGTCTGAAGTCTGAGTATAATATAGATTGAATCCGGAATCCAAACTAATTTCTACAAAGTTATTTTCTTGTCTTGGATTCTAGAAAGTTACCTTTTTCTTTTTTTTCAAAACATGAAGAGATTTAATTATTTTTGTCTTTTTCTTTGATGGCATGGAGGCTCTAAGATTTGTTTAAATTTAAAACATAATAATGAATTATTTTTGTCTCTTCGTATGATAATGTGGTGTCTCTAAGAATGGAGGATTTTTCTTCTTTTTTCGTTGTTTTTTTATAAAAAAGAGGGGATGGCTTCTAACCAAGTCCATTTGCATTATATAGTAATAATATAGATAGAGATTGGACCTCCTTCAACCCTTCTGAAGGAGAACCAGAATTTTCTGCACGTGTGTTGCACGTGTTGATTAATTAAACAATTAGTTACTTTATGAGAGGTGGAAGAGAGGGAGATGAATAGGTGGATTCTAGTAACAATCACGAAAATATAGGAGCGGCAATTAATTTTCGTCTCTTTCCTTGACGATGTGGAGGGATTGAAAGGTAATGATTTTTCTTCTTTTCTTCTTGATTTTTTAAAAAGGGAGAGGGTTGTACCCCTAACCAAGTCCATTTGCATTTTCTCTGTTGCTAGTTTTCTGCACGTGCGTTGCATGTATTATTCACTCAACCATATGATATCTGTAACCGAAATTGTTAAGTGATATTATCATACCGTTATTTAAATGAATGGTTTATTCAGAGTTCTTTCAGATGGTTTTTGCAGAACTCTTCTTATACATGCAAACTCCAGTTTCTTTGCATAAAAATTATATCAACTGAGAGTTAGCTAGCTCCGGGCATTCAACTATAAATTATGAAACCATCACACATTCATAACACACATGTTAGAACGGAAATGCAAAAATTTATCAACACCCTACAAAAATACTCCTCGTCCAACTAAGATGATTTGCACATCCATTTTTATCTTCATGGTCTGTAATATAAATAAATACATATTCATATGCTGTTCATGCTCTTTAGCTATAATTCAGCCGATTGCAAGATCAATGAATTTTCAATCTCTGACGTTTTCCACCCTAAAAAGAATGAATCGTATGTGTATAATATTTGGTTTAATTATGTCTCAAAAAGATTAAGATAAACAGAATGGTGTAAAGAGCTTGAGAAAATTTATTAAAATATATTTTATGTATGTATTTTTCATAGGCACGTACGGGGGCTATGGAATGAAGCGAGAGCAATGCAATTCATGGACCCAACCTAAACAATTCCTATTCAATTGAAGAAGCATGGAGATGCTTTCATGTTGGATTGCTTTGTGTTCCAAATTAAACCCCAACAGTGCTTCAGATCAAGGCTTGGATTTGGAGGAGGGAACTTGAGGTTTGGGAACTTCTGATGGAACTAACTAATGGGTTTCTTTTTGTCAAAACTTATCTTGATTTGGAGAGGAGCAGTCTTCCCATGAGCTGAGCCTTGAATGATCTTTAAAGTGATAAAGATGATAATGACACTGAGATTATATGCGGTAATCTTATATAACTCGATGTCTGATGAGATCAATTATTATGATGGAGATTTTTCTAGTGACAAGTTTACCATGGTGATGAGATTTGATTATACTGCTACCTACATAAAAAAAAAAAGTTAACTACAACACTTAATCAAACAACGATTTTACATATCATGGAGTTTGTGTTGCAAACCATCCAAGCAGCACCGGAATGCGAATTCAACTTCAGTATTTATGGCAACATGCAAATCCAAGCACGAAAAAGCACTAGTACAATATGGGGTTGCCCCTACGGATAATTAAATCCGTAGGGGCAGATATTTCTTGCCCCTGCGGACTAAGCCGGAGGGCCCAATAGTTGTCCCTACGGTGCCCGACATTTTAATTTAAAAATATTAAATCGTAATTTGTTGTTTGGCCCTACGGAGCCGCAAACCAATAACCCACGGTTATGTACATAGGGGCAGCTAAATGGGAATTTAATAAAAAAAAGGCACAGAAATGCCCTATGCCTCGATCTCTTTCCCTTTCGTTCCCAAAATTTTCTCTCGTTCCCGCGTCTCCAATTTTCTCTTCGTCGCCACCGCGCGCCCTCCGTTCTCAGCCCGCAACCGCCCTCCGTTCTCAGCCCGCAACCGCCCTCGTTCTTCCTCGTCGCCGATTGCGTGCGTCGTTGACCGCCAAGCGTCTCCGTCGTCTCCTCCACCGCCCACAGGTAAGTAAATCTCCAATTAAACATAATTGTGATGATGTTAGGGCTAGGGTTCAGGATTCGGGTAGGAATGAGGGTTAGGGTTAGGCATCGGGTTCAGTTTATGTTAGGGTTAGGGTTGGTGCTCGGCTGGGGCTGGGGCTAGCGCTGGGGTTGGGGTTGGAGTTTAGCTGGGGCTGGGGTTAGGGTTAGGTTGGGGTTGGGGCTGGGGCTGGGGTTAGGTTGGGGCTGGGGCTGGGGCTGGGGTTAGGGTTAGGTTAGGGGTTGGGGTAGGGCTGGGCTGGGCTGGGGCTGGGGTTAGGATTAGGTTGGGGTTTGCTGAATTTGGCAAACCTGAGAGGAATTTCCAGCAATTTTAGCATAGTTTGATTGCTAAAATTATTGTTGATCGAGAAAATCTTGGGTCCTTCTAATCAAATATTGTTTGTTACTGCATGTCAACGAGTACTGATAAAAGAAAAAATCGATTTCAAGTGGAAATTAGGTATGTACAATGTTCTAATATAAAAATTAAGAAATCCCTTTTATTTAAATATAAAGCATATGTTTCATGTTAACAATAGGAGTTTGGCAAATCAAGCATGGTTAATTATATACGGATATATGTTTATAATTATGAAAAAGAGTACCAACTTAGAACTATCATACTATCATGTTGATCTGCATGGTGATCTGATGAATGTGTCTAGATTTTATGTCATCTCCTAGAAATACCTTGATGCCTTGTATCGATAAATTTCAGGTTAATTAGTTAATTAGGCATATAGATTGTTATATTATAGGTGAGCCGGATATCAAGAAATTGTAGGATTATTGGATTTATGAGTTTTGATAATCATTGATTTGATAAAAAAAAAATGGTAATTTGTAATATCTTAGTTTTTCCCAAGTTAGGGTTTCTATTTAATTAATGATGGGTGCATTATTTAGGACATTCATTTACTATCTAAAATATTAGTTTACTTAAAGACATGCTCATGGGTGAGTCATATATTTAGTTACATGCGGAACATTTCCATATTATTGCATTTTTCTCTAATATGAATTGTGCATGTCTATTGATCTAAAGAGTACTGATTTATATTTGTCATAACAAGAACATTGACATTACTTGTTAAAATTCTTCCATATCTACGAGCCAAGTTGATAATTCTCTTAATTAACTTCATGTGCATGTTTCAATGACGGAGCTAGGATTTGGGGTCAGGTGAGGCTAGAATCTAAATCATTGGAAACTAATTTTGCATGTGTTTCGCACGTTTGCATATATAGTTTCTGTTTTATGTGTATATGTACGTATATGAGCGAGTTGGCTGTGTCGGGGTTGGATTTTTTTTCTGTTGTAGGGAGGGGGCGGTTAGGTTGTGAGAGAGAGAGAGAGAGAGATTACTTATAGCGGGTTTGTGTTTCTCAAGTTCTCGATCTTTTTTTGCGGTATCTTATGGATGATCACAAGTTGATCTACACATCTTACATAAGATATGTATCGAAAAACACGTTGTTTGAAAGTACTTTACATGTTCAAAACGGTCTTTTAATTCTATAAATATCACACTTCTGAAATTAGTCCACATATTTATGTACATGTTAGAGAATTAATAATACATAAACTGTGAATTCTTATTTCAAGACTATTTGTTTATTATGAACCTAATAAACTGCCTAATTAGTATGGTTCTATTATTAATTTGCAGGATCGCTATATCTGTGCAATTATGAACACATTTTCAGATGTGCCGCCAGGCTTCCTCTTCTACCCTACCGGAGAAGAACTCGTTGGTTACTACTTAAGAAAGAAAGTAGCTTCCAAAAGAATTGACCTAAATGTTATAAGAGATGTAGATTTGTACAAGATTGAGTCATGGGATCTTCAAGGTGACGTATATGATTGATTTCCTATTATTTCTTGTCCCATTACATGGGTTACTCATTGAGTAGTTTACTCAAACAGAATATTGTAGGACAGCGGCAGAAGAACAAAGTGAATGGCACTTTTTTAGCCATAAAGATAAGAAATATCCAACGGGAACTCGCTCGAATAGAGCAACAAAAACTGGTTTTTGGAAAGCAACAGGAAGGGATAAACCAATATACTCGAAACACAATTTGATTGGAATGAGGAAGACCTTCGTCTATTGTATCGGTAGAGCACCAAATGGGCAAAAGACGGATTGGATTATGCATGAGTATCGACTTGAATCAAAAGAAAATGGTGTCCCTCAGGCAAGCATTAACTTTTATTTTGTTGATTTTTCTATCTTATATATTGATCATACCAATTATCTTTCTTGTTAATTTACACAAATAAAATGGAATAGAAAAGTAATTCAAAGTCAACATTTTGTGTTGTCTTGGGGTATCTCCTATATTGAAGAATGATGATTCATGGTGGATTTGATTTGTCCTATCACCTTTAATTAATCTTAGAAAATCAGTACAATCTCTCTCGGGCCAAAAGGTTGCCCCTACGGTTCTTACATATTAATTTAAAAAATATTAAATCGTAAATTGTTGTTTACCCCTACGGAGCCGCAAACCAAGAACCTACGGACTTATCCGTAGGGGCATCTAAATAGAGATTTAATTAAAAAGGCACGTATCGATCCCTACGCTCATTACCTAAAAATTATTTTCCCAGCGCGCGCGCGCGCGCGGGGGGGGGGGGGTTGCGGTTAGGCTGGGCTGGGGCTGGGGCTGGGGTTAGGGTTAGAATTGGGGTTGGGGTTAGGGGAGAAGTGAGAATTGTTTTAATGACGCAAGTCAGAGGCTGTTTATTATTGATTTAAGCGAGGAAATGGTCATTAACAGAATAGAACGAAAGAAACAGGGTCATATAAACGGCTCTAAAAATTTGGAATAAAACGAGGAAATGGTCATGTGATATGTATGCATGTGTTTATGTGATATGTGCGTATGTATGCATTTAAGTAAAAACAACCCTACACTTAAGCGAAATCATAAATTGAAACACACATATATAGAATACAACTCATACATGGGTATCCTCAAATCTAACTTTGATTATCGATAATTTATTCTTTTCAACGACAAACACACACACAAAGCATATACACGAATTTTCTGCTTTCATTGAATTTGCACGCGCACATAATAAAAAGGAGAAGACGGTAATGCGGCAGAAGAAGAAAGAGAAGACAGTAATGTGGCATAAGAAGAAGAAAATGACATTCCCTGTTCTCTGTTTCAGCATCAATCTTCTGATATGAACTAATGATGGCTTTCACATTGGCTTTTCCTTTTAGAGACTTCTTAGTGTCCAATGGAAAGTATACATCAGATTTGTGTAGGTCGGGTTCTTCTATGACTTTCAAGAGTTTCAACTGATTCTGTAAATTACACCCTTGTTGGGTGATACTTTTACCACTTCTCACTGCAGGTGCGCTCTCTAATATCCATTTTGAATGTAATATTATAGATATTCATGCCCGTTTATGTCAAAATTACTTATATTGTCAATATTTGATTGTCTAGTTGTTGGTGATGCGTCCATATCAGGGACAGAGGTCACTCCCGCTCCTCCAGGTATGTTTATATATTATATAGTGCATGTATATTGATTTAGAATGCTATATCATAAATATACACACATTCCTTTTGCTCTTACTTAGATAGTATTTTTTATTATTGTCTAGCTGTAGGTGGCGACAGTAGTTGACAATAAAATTTGTCATCCTAGAAACTATGATTTTTATATGTGCTCGCATACGGGAATGATTGTAAGTCGTGGACCTGTACAATAAATTCTTATTTGGTATTTGTTTGAAATCAAATTGAATACTGTATAATTGATAAGCTTGTTATATTTGTATTTAGTTTGGAATTAACACAATATTTATTCACGTAGCATGCACTTATGAGAAATAGGCGCGTCCAACTCATTATCATGTGCTGCTTGATGAGATTAGCTTTGCGCCTGATGATCTACAAGAGCTTGTTCACTCCCTATCTTATGTGTAAGCAGCGCTATATACGAGTTTATCTTGTTAATATGTATCTACTGAAATTAATTAATATTATTCAAATTTTGATACATGCAGATACCAGAGGAGCACATCTGCTATCTCTGTAGGTAAGGCTTTGAATTTGTTGATTTTGGTATTTCTTGTCAATTTTATAGACCAGTATGTACTAAATATAATGTTCTGACAGTTGCTAGGGGGAAGGCAGCATTCCCCCTCTTTTTTACCCTTGATTATCACTATACCGGTCCTCATGCCGAGAGGTTCGGCCGGTATTTAGGGGATGAGAGCCGGCTCGTGAAGAACCATCCACTTCACGTTGAGTGGGGAGAGCAGCACCGACGCTCATTCGCCCTCTTCTTTGATCAGGCTCGGGTATTAATATATATTTTCATTTGTGATATAATACAATATTAAGAGTTATTTTCTAATATACCTCATATTAAGAGTTATTTTCTAATATTGCAGACAGCTCAGACCCTGGCGCAAGGTGGTACACCGAGCGTGCTGTCCGCATATTTTGCCGTTCACGGCACCTCGACAGATCCCGCTACGGGCGAGCTTCGATATCCCAACGTCGCTATCCAGGAGTATTGCGTAAGTGTTAATATTTTTTCTACCCAAATTTGAAATTTTAGTTTTGGAAGGTTCAAGTTTAAATTTTATACTTATACTTTACTGCTTAATGTGGGTGTAGGAGCGGGCGGTTGAGCAGGGCGAGGCCTTGGGGATCGATTTTACTGGACAGAGTGATCTGAGGCTGCTGACCCCAGTTCTGGACGCCGCACACGGAGGGCACCACGGAGGTTGGGAGAGAGGCCGGGGACTGGGCCCTAGCAAGGTCCAGATGAGGTTGGACTCCATCCCGGCGGTTACTTCCTCCGTCTCCAGTGACCGACGTGTCCATCAGGAATTGGAGAGCTTGAGGGCCACCGTTCAGGAGTTGAAGGAGATGCTGGTATGTATACTACTTTATAGTAAAATATCATGTCATATTATATAGATATCAATATATCCATAATTAGTATGTAGCTTGAGCTTATTTGGTTTTAGACTTAAGTTTGATTAATCATACATACATATGTAATTAAATCAAACAACGGTTTTCCAAACTAGATATCCAAACGGGATTTCGAAATAACTTAATTTTGATACAAATTCGAATAATACACAGTTCTTACACGCTTCTTACACACGTTAGGTTCAGACGCGACAGGGTACATCGACCGAGCCTCCACATGTATCTCCTTCGGCTGCAGCTCCGCAAGCTACTACATCGGCTGCGGTTCCGCAGACAGCTCCTATAGCTCCACCGCCCGCTCAGACTCCCGCAGCCGCGGCTCCGCAAGCGATTACCTCGACGGCGGCTGCGCAGACCACATCGCCAGCTCCATAGGCCGCTCAGACTCCCGCTCGCGCCGAATTGCAGAGTTTATTGACCGAGGAGCAGGCGCGCGTTATTCTATCGTTATTCAGAGGTGGAGCTGGACCGAGCTAGGGTAGCTTTTTGGTTCTTATTTTTTGAAACATGTATTTATTTATATCATACATATTGTACTACATTTTGAAATGATATTGATTTATATTTATATCATATTCAGTTTTTGGGTTTCTTTTGTATATTATATGCGTAAGATGTGATTATGAATACCGCGATATATGTTGTGTGATGATTAATTTTATATTTTATTGTTATATATATTATTATGCACAGGGCGGGAAAAAATCAGACAGCCCTTTTAAAAAAAATACAGATAATGTGTACCTACCGTAGGTACACATGTTGCCCATACGGCTTAAACCGTAGGGGCAAAATATCAGCAGTAACTGATATTTCCCCCTGATCTCAGTACCAGGGGGGCTGGGAGTGCCCCTACGGACATATCCGTAGGGGCCAATGCGGAGTTATCCGTAAGGGCAAAATATCAGGATTTCTAAGATTTTGCCTCTACGGATAGGTACCTACGCATATATTCGTAGGGGACAGTACTTGGCCCTACGGATATATCCGTAGGTACAGTTAATATATTTTAAAAAACCGTAAATAATATAACTTTTTTTACCCTACGGCCTACTCCGTAGGGGAAACGGGCCCTACACAGAAATCCATAGAGGCAAGTTCAGGGCTTCAACTTGCACCTGCAGCCTTTGCATCTACGGGGTCTTTTTTTGCCCCTACGCACATATCCGTAGGGGCAGTGGGTTGCCCCTACCGACAAATCCGTAGGGGCAATCCTTATTTGTGGTAGTGAAGGGATCTCATCAGTCAAGTTTGTGTTGCAAGAGGGGTCAAGCTAGTTTCGGAAAGAGGAGAGGTTGGAAGGGATCTCATCGGGACAAACGCCAAGGGAAAGGGAGTGAATTATTCTAAACCATGCACACCGTGCAATGTTAGTAATTTTGAACATCTCAAGTTTTTCTTTGGATCTGCATGGACATTTTTTTCCTTGGGTCCAATTTTTATGTTTGCTTGTTGGAAAGAAAATACCGACACGTGTTTGGACTCTTAAGTTTAATTTCGTAGCCTTTGGGCTTGGCCCAAGAAACTTCCAAAAAATGAATAAAATTTACTAAATAAACAAATAGCTGCAGTCAAGATCAACAAAAGTTCAAATGCTTTGCGATTTTTCAGCCCACACTTTATGCGACTAGAGTTTCAGGGTGTCTATCGGGCCGGCCCGCCGGGCCACACGATCTTCAGGCCAGGCCTGGTCTGGATTGATCGGGCTTCGGACTAGGCTGGACTCAGGGCGTCGGGCCTGCCGTTTAAATTTTTTTGAATTTTTTAAAAAGAAAATTAAAGTAAATTTTCATTTTTTTGAAAAAAAAAATGGAATTTTTTTTAACCTGAACTCCGTGTAGATCTCAGAACAAATCTAAATATTTTATTAACTAAAATATATTTTGAGGGAGGATATAAGTGGCAAACCTTACCCCTCATACACTTACCAAAAAAATTAAAAATACAATTCAATAAAAAAAATACTAACTGCTTAGCTCTTATCGGTCTTTGCTCTTCATCGCTGTCGGAATTTTTAATACTCTTAAAGTGTTGTTATCTAACTTATGTATCGAGTCAGTATTTTTGGCACAGTACAATTTCCAATGCGTCATCCGACAATCTCGCTCTCTTATTGTTCAGAACCTTATTATCTGCATTAAAAGCAAACTCCAAAGGTACTGTGAACATCGTAGTTGTTAGTGAATCACGGACCATGGCAAAAAACACATAATACATGTGTCCATATATTTTCCACCAATCCAAAACATCAAGATTATCTATTTGATCCGCAATGAGAAAATTACCGAAATCATTTTGCAAATACATTGTAAGCTCATTATAAATAGATGAAGTAGAAACGATTGTTCTTTGTTTTTTCTGCTGCAAAAACTGAAATATTCCTTTTTTGGAAGTTTGCTGTGAAGAGTAAGATAAAGAAGAAATTCTGTTTTAACCGTACTACGCATCATATATGGTATACAATTCAGCAAATAAAATTCTAAAATATTTTTACAATATCCTATATTAGTACCTATGTTTTCATGGTATGCATTTAATAAAAAAATAAATTATCCTTTTTAAGTCTAGAATAAAAAACACATGCTAAACAAAACAATGCATGAACTTTTCGTCAATATTTATTCAATTTTGCAAGCATGCTATGTAACATTTCTTCAAATACACTTTCAGGATCAATTACATGCACAATAATAATCTTACTAATATAAAATAACTGTTCTACTGCTAAACATGCAATAAAATAATAAATACTAGATAAACATTTAGTTGTATTATAAAATATTTCTAAAAAATTCAAAACATATTCACAAACAAACCAATCATAATTCTCTAAATTATTATTGGACATTTGTTCCTCATAAAATAAAGTACCGGGCTCGTGATATTTTAAAACACGTTTCAACATCTCATAAGTGGAATTCCACTTAGTTGGAATGTTGAATTTACAAGTTCTAAATTTTAAATTTAACTGGGTACAAGTTTGCTTAAAAATTTGTTTTCAGGGTCCAGAGTTTTCAATAAATATCATTGCATTTTAAAATTTCGCTAAATGAGTATTAATTATAATAAGATCATCATACACAATTAAATTTAAAATATGGCATGCACATTTTTGATGAAATAATTCTCTATTCAAAACATGATCTAAACTATTTTTTAAAATTGCTATAGCAGAATTATTATTAGTAGCATTATCAAAATTATCAGAAAATATTTTATTTTGAATATCATATTCATGTACAGTAGTCAAAATAAAATTATTTATATTATTTCCACTATGTGGATACACTATTTTTGAAAAACCAATAATTCTTTTATGTAAAAACCAATCATCGTCAATGAAATATGCAGCAACATAAATATAACTCATGCCCCATTTTGCAGTACAAAGATCATAAGTTAATGCAGTTTTATTCTTAAGACTTGCAAAAATATCAACCAAATCGGTTTTACCATTATGAATTTTTTATAAAACATCACTTCTAGATGTTGTTTTGGGTACTCTTTGAAATGCTGAATTATATGTATTTTTTACTAATCTATCGAATTTTTTGTTTTCTGCAAAACTAAATGGTTGTTCAATATGTATGGCATCTTTTACAAGTTCTCTTCTATTAGTATCTTATGAATAAGAAAAACTATTTAAAAAGTTAGAAGACATACTTAGATTCGTATGCCGAGAATCAGCTCTTTCCGTATTTGATTAAATATCTTTTTAGGTGGGTAGTTCCACCTGAAGTGGCACAAGTAAAATCTGCTTGGCAATGAGTGCAAACTGTCCGCTCATCTTTACTTGTAACTGTTTGTATTACAAAATATTTCCAAACATCAGAAATTTTAGTTCTTTTATGTTTAGGGGCTGAATCTCTTGCTTCAAGAACGGTAGGAACAGAAACTTTTGCAGGGACATTACTTTGTGAAGCAGCAGGGATTTCATAATTAGAAAATTTATAGTTAGAAGAATAAAAATCAAAACAAGGTTGCGGCAAATTGGTTAATCTTTGTCTATCTGATGAATCCATATCGATTTGAAATGAATATCCCCATAAAGATGAAGAACCCATATTATCTTGTGAAGATGAACCCGACATTCCTAATTAAAATTATTAGTAACAGAAAAAGAGAGACGATAAAAAATAAACGAGAAAAATATATATTCAATAAAAAAAAACCTGATTTCAAATAGCAGAATCAAATCAGTGAAGCTGAAGTGAAGATTGAGACTACGGAAATGAAGATTGTGTGGTTCCAATTTTAACAGTAAATTACTCGGAAATTAAATAAAGTGATCGGGAAATTGAAAATTTTGTTGTTATGGATCATGAGAAGAATGTGAAATATAGATAGGTATTTATAGAGTTATGAATTAGGAGTATAAAAATGTATAATTTTGACTGAGAGAGTTCTAGATAATTTTACAAATCCCGCCTTAATTCAAATTTCCCCTTTTTATTGAAAAACCCATCCTAAGAATTTGACCGGCCCCCACGCCAGACCCCCTAAGGCCAAATTCAAATTCAATTTGGTCGGGCCGGGCTCGGGCCATTGCTGGGCCGCCAACGGCTGGGCTTTGGTCTTGGCCGGCCCGAGCTTGCCACGTGGTACTCGGGCCGGACGGGCCGAGCCATTTTTCGGGCCGGCCTGGCCCGTTAGACACCTTGACTAGAGTTGCACACAAGCAACTAACATGCTTAAATAAACATATATATCCATCTTGATAATGCTCGGTATCGGCCACCTCCAAGATCATGACACGTGGTGTGCGACGTGTCCCAGAACTCAGAAGAAAGGGTCCGTAGGGGGCCGACCAGACCACCCTGTACCCGACCAGCAAGCACAAAGCTGGCCCACCTCATGACCCCCTCCAAATTGACCTCCTCGGCCCCTTAGCTCGCGCCGAGCTGCCACGAGACCAAGGCTCCTCGCCCCCCTCGGCTCGTCCCCGAGCTCCCCGGCCGAGGCCGTCTTCCTCGGTCCACCACTCATAGGCGTAACCGCTGCTCCGCGAATCTTGCCATGCGCGGATTCCCCGCCAGCAACATCCCACGTTCTACGCCATCACGGTCCTCATTAATGGGCGATCTGCTCTCTACGCGGGTGTGACGTCGGGAGCGTAACTGCTGGTGAGATCTTCTCCCCTGCTGCTGTGTGTTATCGCCACTATATAAACCCCCGTCACAGAGGGGTCAAGTAAGCCATTCTTTACACTTACGCCGTTACTCTGCTCGGATCTTGTCACTGACTTAAGCATCAGAGGGTCCTCGGCACGTTTCTTTGGGTGCGCACGCGGTGTTTGGTGGTACCAAACCACCCCGGGACTTCTTTGCAGGTACACGGCGGCGGCCTCTTCATCCTACCTTGTCCTCTCAAAACCCATTGAGACCCACACACAATGAAGGACAGACAGCCCAGTTCACCTTGAGATCAACGGAAGACAACATCTGACGGAGGCCCGAGAAGGAGCTCCATCAGTTGGCGCCGTCTGTGGGAACAAATTCCTCAAAATACAAAGTTGACCTTCCTATCTCCTCTCTCATGTTGGACGACCATCCTGGGGACCCCGGTACCAGCCGTCGCCTTCCGCTCACCGAAGGCGAGGACGAACCTTCCCCTATGACCGTAATCAACGCCCTCGCATGCCGGATAGATCGCCTGCAATCCCTCGTAGAAGCCCTCGTCCGTGTCCAAACGACCGCGCCCGGGCCCCAGATCGCTGCACCACCGCCGCCAGAAGGCTCCGCCCCTGTCTGGACGGCCAACCACCAACAAGTTGCATCCCCTCGCCACCGGTGCTCCCTGAGGCCCGCTGGGCGCCCCAGGGCTCCACGCCGAGATCCGCCGCCAGGGAGCCTTGCCCCGAGCCTCCTCGCTACCCTTACCCTCCTGAGGAAATGTCAGTCACCTCTCCTATCCACGAGCGTGGCCGACCCCATCATAGTCGGCGGGAACGCACGGAAGGGGCTCGTCTCGGCGACTCAAGGGCTTCCTCGTCCCGGGACCTGAGTCACCTCATCGGGAGAGACCGGGACCGCTCCCATACGCATTCCGCCCACAGCGGGGCCCAGGAACCCCTAGGTGCCGATTCCTCATGGTACCACGGTCGGCTCGACGCCCTCGAGAAGAAGATCGAGGGCATGCGTCCGGAAGCCCACTTCTCGAGCGACGGAGCTAAGTACGCCTCCGACTCGCTCACGAAGCCATTCACCGAGGAACTGCTCGCTATACGCGTCTCCTCGCGCAACAAGGCCCGAAGGTCTCTCTGTTCGACGGAAAGACCGACCCGAAGGACCACTTGGACGCCTTCACCGCGGGGATGAGCTTCCAAGATCATTCTGACGCCGCCCAGTGCAGGGCCTTCCCGGCCACCCTGATCCGCGCGGGTCGGGACTGGTTCCGGGGGCTCGAACCTTACTCAATATCAACTTTCGACGAGCTAGCCACCCAGTTCCTCGGCCACTTCGTGGGAAACCGTTGACAGAAACGCACAGTCGACTACCTCTTCAAGGTCAAAAGCGGGGACAAGGAAACGTTCAAGGCCTACATCACCCGCTTCTACAACTCCCTCCTCGAAGTGCCCGAGCACCGGGGCGAGACCGTCATAACGGCGCTCAGGTCTGGTCTGAGGCGCAAAGAATGGTTGCGCTCCTTCGTGCTAGCTCAACCTAAGACCATGGCCGAAGTCAAGGTGCGGACCGAGCGTGAGGTCCAGCTGGAATCCGAAGTGAATGCCAATCTTCCTCGGGCGGATCGACCCGACCAGAAGAAGAGGATTCGGGAGGACGGGCCGGAGCGTCAGCAGCCCTACCACCCGAAATTCCGAGAGTACACCCCCCTCAACGTCTCCCTCGCGGTGTTGCCGGAGGAGACCCAGAATAAGGTGCTCTTCAAGTTTCCCCCGGTCCCACGCCAGGGCGCCAAGCGAGGTCGGGGCCCCTACTACGCTTTCCACTGGGTGCCGGGCCACGCCACAGAGGACTGCAAACAGTTGAGAGACTGCGTTGAGAAGCTCATCCGGTCTGGGCACCTCGCCTCCTACCTAAGGGACAAACGGCGGGCCGACCATGACCAAGAGCAGCCTCACCCTCCCATCGACCTGACCATCGGTCAGATCATGCTTGTTTCAGCAGACAGTCAACCCAGGGCCCAGGGAGCCTCATGCCCTATGCCCAGCGCGGGGGCCGACGGCCCTCCGGGAAGCTCGGCCCATGCCGACAAAGTCATCTTTTAGCATGAACCCCCCTTTTCTTATTTTTATTCTGTTATTTTGTTTTCTTTCCTTTAGCGCGATAAAGATCTACCGTTAAGTTCGATAAAGATCAATGAAGCATTGCGCAAAATAAAGAAAGGCATTGTTTTATTCAAAGGGTATTATGGGCTCCTCAGCCATACATAAAAAAAGGGGGGTTACAATAGTGGGGGAACGGGGTGTAGCAAGCACCGTTCGTGGTACTCGGTAAAAATCTCCAACAGCCGGGGCCTCGCAAGTTCCAACCTTTGCCCCCGGTTCCCCCCGCGGGCATCGACCCCAAGCCTCAGCTCATAGCATTCACGGACGAGCGCCTCCGAGCAGGCCAGCCGGGTCGCGGAGATTAGGTCGAAGCGCCTCAAAGACCGCAACTTGCCCACGGCTTCATCGAAGAGCAGCTCCGATACGGGGTTGTGAAGCCCCGTTGAAGCCCTCCAGATGGAGTACATCAGTAGTTGGAACAAGGAGGAGCGTCTGGGGAGCAACAGGCCGAAGTGGTACTCGATGCGCCCGTAAACCAACTGCACCGTGTCCTCGGTGCAATAGGGGTCATAGAGGTACACATCTCCGAAGCTGACGATGTCGGGGATGGTGAACGGAAAATCCTCCATTCTCGACGGCCTGCCTGCGAAAGGAGGGGGGCTAGTACTCCTTATATAGCCCGGTGCACTGCCCAACAGTCGCCCGCTTTCGCCTAGGGGGTCTCTGCCACGTGGCGTCCATCGAGCGTTATCTAGTGAGAACGAAGCGACGCGTCCCTGTCGCTTCGCCTCCCCCCGCATTCAATGTGATGGCCGCAGATGCCGTTCTGTTCCCATCCCGCACCTACAGCCGACGGTCAGGCTGCACCTCGCCGGGCCCGAGGACCCCTCGCTTGGCTATCCCTCGTAGGCAGCTTCCCTGCCGCAGACGCCGGGGGATCAAGAAAGCCCTCTCCGGGGCAGGTCAGCCCGAGCTTCCATCGCTCGGTTATCCCCAGCGGGCAGCTTCCCTGCCTCAACGCCGAGGATTGGAAAAGCCCTCCCAGAGGCAGTCGAGCCTGAGCTTCCCTCGCTCGGCTATCCCCAGCGGGCAGCTTCCCTGCCTCAACGCTGGGGATCGAGAAATCCTTCCCAGAGGCAGTCGAGGCCCGAGGTTCCTTCACTCGGCTATCCCCAGCGGGCAGCTTCACTGCCACAATGCCGGGGATCAAAAAAGCCCTCCCAGAGGCAGTCGAGGCCCGAGGATCCCTCACTCGGCTATCCTTCAGGACAAAACCCCTCGCCAAGAGGCACCGGGCAGCAACCCTGCCCGGCCAAGGGTCCTTGGTAGGCTTCTTACAGCCCTATAGCTTTTTCTCGCACCAGGGACCAAAGTCCTCCCAGAGGCAGCCAGGTCTTTCCCCGGCTATCCCCGGCTGGTAGCTTCTTACCACAACCGACAGAGATCAATGTCCTCACCAAGAGGCACCGGGTGGCAACCCCGTTCGGTCACCGTCCTGAAGGATTAAAGGCCCTCGCAAGAGGCAAACCGAGCAGCTACCCTGCTCGGCCAGAGATAAACAGTCGAGCCTGAGGTTCCCTCGCTTGGCTATCTCCCGCGGGCAGCTCCCCTGCCACAACGCCGGGGATCGAAAGCCCTCCCAGAGGCAGTCGAGGCCCGAGGCTCCCTCACTCGGCTATCCCCGGCAGGCAGCTTCCCTGCCACGACGCCAGGGATCGAAAAGCCCTCTCAGAAGACAGCCGAGCCCGAGTTTCTCTTGCCCGGCTATCCCCAGCGGGCAGCTTCCCTACCTCAACGCTGGGGATCGAGAAAGCCCTCCCGGAGGCAGTCGAGGTCCGAGGTTCCCTCGCTCGGCTATCCTTCTGGGCAGAGCCCCCGCTCCTCTCCCGGCCCTTCCAGCACTTCAGGTCAAAGCCCTCGTCACGAAGCCGCGAGTTCCTTCCTACTCGGTGCATCCTGGCGAGTAGTTTCCTACCCAGCAAACGACATCATGTCTGTCCAAGCCTAAACGATCTCCCCTCGACCTCGGGGCCCAACACGGAGATACCTCTTCGGAGAAGCGCGTCGACAAGAAACGGCAGTCAGCTCGACGGGCGATCGTTGAGCAGAGGACCAACCTAGCATGAAGGAGCAACAGCGCGAGTAAAAATATCCCAAGCAAGTATTCCTCACAAACAGACGCCAGAAAGAAAATTTGTCACAGCCGGAGAAGAGAAACTTTTTTACTACTGCCAAAGACAAGCTTTTTTTTTTACAGAAGGTGTTTTCTGGCTCCTCAGCCTTACAAAAATTCAAAAGAAAAACAAAATGAAGAGAGGGGAGCGGGGGCTCTACACCTTGGGCCCGGGCAAAGCCTCGGGGTCCTCAACCACCACCATTGGGGGCGCCGGGTCCTCGGCCCCCACCTCGCCGGGAACCTCTCCCCCTTGCCCGTCGGCGCCCCTGAGGGGGAACTCGGCCCGGAGGTCCGTGTCGTCAAATTCCGGCATCTTAGACTTCACAGCGTCGAGGGCGTTGTGCCAGATGCGGGTCGTGGCCATGTCCAGGTCGTCATAAAAATCCCTCGACCCCTTGTAGCTCGCCACGGCCCGCGGGCCAGCCGACTTAAGGGCCTCGGCAGACGCCCCTAGCTCCTTTCGGAGGGTCTTCACCGTTTTCTTCAGGGTGCCGGCGAGCACCTGCGAGTCCCCAAGCTTACCCTCGGCGATCGCGACAGCCTCGCGATGCTGGACGGCCTCCCTTATCCCGGCTGCAACCTCGCCTTCCAGGGCGGCGATCCTCGCCGACATCGCCTCCTGCTCTCGCCTGGAGCTTTCTTGCAACGCGGCAAGCCGGCCCGCGGCCTCCACCGCTGGGGCTACCATCTCGGCCTCCACACGGAGGGCTAGGGCCACGTGCTGGAGGGTCTGGTAAGGCATAAAAGAAGAAGGGTCAGAAACAGGAAGGAAGGTACCAAATCTCACCGCGCAATGGAGGGCTTACCTGCACAGCTTCCTGGGCGATCGACGCCAGCTGAGCTTTGAGGGTCCCCCCAGGAACTCGACCCCCAGCTGAGGTCTCTATCTCGTGGAGGAGGCTATCCGCAACTGACAGCCCGGACGGCACCGCGAACCGGAGCCCCCTTCCTCCACCACGGTCGGCGACGACCGGCCCCGGGAAGGTCTCCGGGAACTCCTCTTGAGCGGCTCCGAGGGGGAGCCAATCTCCTTTTCCGAAGCCGAGTCCTCCACAACCAGGGCCCGCTTCCGACCCGACACACTACTGGGGCCCGGGGCAAGATCCACCGTCAAACGCCTCCGGGGAACTGTCACCGGAGCAGGAGGAGCGGGGGAAGGCTGCACCCGGGAAGAGCTGGCGCCCCCGGCCCTGGTAGGCTGCCTCGGTTGGCGCATAACATCCCTGAGAGCATTGAAGTCTATGGACCCTGCACGAAACCAACACCCCACTTACCAGTAACGCGAGTAAAATATAAACCCAGAAAGCAAGCCTATCTTACCAACGAACTCGATGGGGCTAAGCCCGGCCCAGCTCAAGACCCTCTCGGACAGCAACACGTCATGTCGGGGGATGGGCTCCTATGACGACACTCTCACCGCGGCGGGGTCGTCGGACAGGCTCCCCGGCAGGCACTTCTCCCTCGACCATTTGGTGGGTACTGGCCAGTCCTCGCTCTCGGGAGGGGAAACGAAGAAGAACTTCTTTTTCCAATCATGAATGGAGGAGGGCAAGGCCACGACACCGGCCCCGGCGGCAACCCCGGATCGCTTCCTAAAGGCAAAATACACCCAGCTGGGGTCGCCATCTCGACCGCCAGGGTGACTCTTGAATGCAAGGGTGGAATTGAGAAGGGAAAGACTGAAGGGAATCGCCTGCAGCCTCAGGCGGATCAAGAATCCAAGGAGAATCCTCCATGAGTTCGGTACTAACTGGCTGGGAGCCAAATCGAAGAAGTTTAGAGCGGCAATGACCTCAGGAGAGAAGGGCAAGCGCATTCCGCCCCAAAAGGCTTCCAAGTACAGGGCAATCTCCCTGCCCCGCACCTGATCGGCCCTCTCTCCTTCCTTGGCCAGGCGAAGCGTGTAGCACGGGGGAATGTGGAATTGGGCCCGAGCGTTTATGAGCTTGTCCTCATGCCTCATCCAGCACGGGATGCTGGGGGCTATGTCCGCCATCTCCTCCCTAGAGGCGGCCCCCTCCTCACGGCCCCAGGGTGAGGGACCGGCCCCTGCCCCCCGAGGGGACTCAGGCACAACTAAAGGAATCCTAACATCTACTCTTACAATGTCTACTGATTCTACAGAAGAGGAAGACATCTAACCTTGGAAAAGAGATTCTTCTAGGGCTGAAGTGGAAGAGGGGAGACGAGCGCCGAGCAACTGGGGCCTGAGAGAGGTAAAAATGATGAGTAAGGGCCCTAGGGCGGGCCCTACCCAAATCTATTGCCGCGTACGACCTCATCCAATGGCGTCCATCATCTCCCGCCGAAACCGCTCCTTGCGCCCAGCAGCTCCGATCGCACCACGTGGCAGCCCAGCGATTGACCGCGTCCCGCCAGACGTCGCAGATCTGCGCACGTCACATCAGTCGGTTGGCGCTCGACACGTGGACCGTCACTTCGACT
This sequence comes from Agapanthus africanus, assembly GCA_030015575.1. Taxonomy (NCBI): domain Eukaryota; kingdom Viridiplantae; phylum Streptophyta; class Magnoliopsida; order Asparagales; family Amaryllidaceae; genus Agapanthus; species Agapanthus africanus. The sequence continues at coordinate 19,471,536 of JASDDO010000014.1, forward strand.
GCAGAGTGCAAGAACCGGCGCACCCTCCTTAAATGCAAAGATCTCGTCTTGATTCACTGGCGAAAAAGCCAACCGATGACCCGAGGACTAGTCCCGACGAGACCCTGGAAGGGATCTCACCCCAGGAGGCCCGGCAGTCCACTCCTGACCCGACCACGATCTGGTCGGGACAAGAGTGGGGGGCTAATGATAATGCTCGGTATCGGTCACCTCCACCATGTACCTAACCAGCAAGCACAAAGCTGGCTCACCTCATGACCCCCTCCAAATTGACCTCCTCGGCCCTTTAGCTCGCACCGAGCTGCCACGAGACCAAGGCTCCTCGCCCCCCCTTCGCTCGTCCCCGAGCTCCCCGGCCGAGGCCGTCTTCCTCGGTCCACCAACCGACTCCACCGCTCATAGGCGTAACCGCCGCTCCGCGAATCTCGCCATGCGCGGATCCCCCGCCAGCAACATCCCACGTTCCACGCCATCACGATCCCCATTAATGGGCGATCCGCTCTCTACGCGGGCGTGACGTCGGGAGCGTAACTGTTGGCGAGATCTTCGCGCCTGCTGCTGTGTGCTACCGCCACTATATAAACCCCCGTCACAGAGGGGTCAAGTAAGCCATTCTTTACACTTACGCCGTTACTCTGCTCGGATCTTGTCACTGACTTAAGCATCGGAGGGTCCTCGGTGGTACCAAACCACCCCGGGACTTCTTTACAGGTACACGGCGACGGCCTCTTCATCCCACCTTGTCCTCTCAAAACCCATTGAGACCCACACGCAACGAAGGACAGTCAGCCCAGTTCACCTCGAGATCAACGGAAGACAACATCTGACGGAGGCCCGAGAAGGAGCTCCATCACATCTACTTACTGCCCGTATGTATAGCACTTTTCTCAATAAATTGGGTTTGCATTGTACGTAATAGCAAGCATAAATGGATCATCTAACATAAATAAGATTTAAGTTAAGACGGCTTGAGATCGAAAAAGGTGTAATACTTTCTTTTTCCGTGTATATGGCTCCTTTATCTTAATTTTTCAATCCCAATTCCAAACACAATTAAAAGTGGGAAAAAATGGTAGAAAGGATAGGAGAAATATAGGTTTGGAAAAAAGAATCATACAATTAAAGAGGTTAACGTGGCTGCGAACTTCACACACATTCTACTATTTTGAGTCTCGTTCTAACTTAAAAGGTGTGACTCATCCAAACAGTAGAATATGAGTGAACTCCACAGCCAATGCACGGCCACATTTTCCCCAAAATTAAAACACAACTCTTTGGTTACCACTCGCCGGGAACTTGTTTTGTCAACTTCTGAACCGGCACACCGCAGAATTTTCTCTCGTTCAGGGGATATATCAGAGCTTCAGTTTGAATCCAATGCCCTGCAGGCTGTTGTCAAAGACCATCACTGCCTTAAACATTAATGATAGAAGTCAAATTAGTCTGGGTCCAAAGTACCCTCGGCTCCAATAATCATTCAACATGCTCTATATCTTTAATTTAGAGCCTTATTTTCATACAGAGCTCAAAATGTCGATTTGATTTTTATATATGTTTTAATGGAGGTACGAATCGGTTGACCTGCAACCAATTCGTGTCTCGGTCCCGATGTACATAGATCTCACCCCAATAAAACCCATCCCCCACCTTCTTGTTTCCTCTTTCTGCGTCACTGTGATCAACCGCAACACCAGTTAACTTCATTATAAGATAAGATGCGTCATACATTTAGGAAACAACGACCAAAGATAGAAAGCATTACATTGTATGTTAGACATTTACTTATGGCAAAGAATTAAAATAGTCAATTCTCAGATTCATATTTTCTTTTAATAGAACAACCGTGCAAAAGTTGAAAAACCATTCATGTTATTTCGTGCCATTTATAAAAAAATATTGAAAGCATTGTTTTCCAAAAACGTCCTCTTATTTCTTGAAGCTAAGGTAATTTGCTTTTGGTGAGCTAACAACCCATAAGATAAAACTATCCCACAACTCAAAGAACTTCTTATCCGTAGATGACACATGTATTCATTTGCTAATGGGATAGATCAACACCACTGTATACAGTTAATATTAGATACCGTATGAAACGGTCTCTAAGAATTTAATAAATGGTCGCTGATGCTTATGAGCGACCATTGAAATTGTAAACGGTCTCTAATACACGGTCGCTGATGCTTATTAGCGACCGTTCAAATTGTAAACGGTCTCTAATACACGGTTGCTGATTTGGCAGTCGCTGATACGTGTATGAGCGATCATTCATGAACAATCACTAATATAAACAATCGCTAATATACATGTCAACGACCGTCCATACCGGTCGCCAATAAGACGACGCGTGGACTTCCCAACAATGTTAACGATTTCCTCATATCAGCGAATGATCGCAGATAATGGTATGAGCGATCGTTCCTGTAGTTAGAACGGTCGCTAGTGCCTATTTTTTTTTAGAAATTTTTTTTATAGAAAAATCCTATATTGCATACAATAATACACAAAATCGCAATATATTACACCACAATAGCGTTCCTCATACAAATCAACATATATGCACAATCCATAATATATCTAACAATATCAACAACTCAAATGAACACATACGCATACAAACCAACATATAAACACTATCCACGGTATATTAATCAATATCAACAACTCAATCGAACACATATGAACTAAAATCTTAATAAACCAGTATACATAAATTAAATTGTTTTGAATACAAACAATACAATATATACGCTATATATATGTCCAACAATACGAAAAATCTTCAAATCACGTGCAATCCCAGCTTACTCAACCATATGACTCCAAACAAATAAATAAATATGTGAACTCAAATCATAATTTTTGAAACAACGTTAGCTATACTAACACATATACATGCGTATCTTACCAACTCCCGCCACTTCCATCGCCAAAACATAATTTTTTCGCCGTTAACTTATAAGAACCATATGAATATACAATATGAATTATATACATCAAAAACCAATACAGTATAATTGCATGTTTAAATTTCTGTAAATAATAACTATACGTACCTCACTAACTCGCACCACTGCCATCGCCATTAGAACCTCGCCTTGAATAGTATCGATTCACATCGTCAAAATTCTCTTGCGAAAAAATGTACCTAATAACCCTCCCTATGGTGTCAGTTGATCAAGGCTATACGGTTCTTGTTGCGGAGGGTGAGGATAATAAGGATCATGTGGCGGAGGCCGAGACCAAGAGTAGTACCCTTCTTGTGATTACGGAGAAGGAGGATAAGTGTAGTATGACATTTCCTCTGATGAGAGGGTAATATGATTGCTGCGTCGAAAGAGGGTAATTTTCCTGCTGCGACGGCCATAAACCATGTGCTGACCACAGATGCGAAAGCGGAACGTATTGCTGCGAGAATCGTTCCAACCGCGCCTCCACTTGAGCTCTCCAAGCCGCTTCATCTTCCGCCCTCTTCTTATCTGCTTCATCCCTCCTCCTGAGTTGCTCCTCGGCTCGTTGATCCGTTGTGCCACAGTCGTTTGTTGGTTGGAGTGAGTGGTCGACGAACTTGAAGTTTTTCTGGAACCGGACCGTGAAGACTAACGGGACACCGTATAAGGGAATACGACCGTGTCCCCTCGACTGAGGAAAAAGCTGCTCTATAATAGATATCCCGACCTCCGCAGGAAGAGAATCGTCAGCCGGATATTTGAGATTTGATTCCCGATAGCTCCTCTCCGCATCCTTGAAATCCTTTTTCGATAATAAAACAATAATTAATTTTCTTTGCAAAGTTAACAAGTGTAATTAATTTACTTAAAAGAATTTTAAAATGCAAGTTTACCGCATTTTGAGTGGTTATATCCATCTTTTCTTCTGATATACCCTCTTTCATGTGCAATACCTCCTAAGTCTCAGGGAGACCCAATTTTTTTAGCCTTCTCCTATAACGGATATTTGATTTATTTATACCTGAAGATATGTAACAATAAAATTAAAAAATCGAACATTTATATAATTAAAGATAAACTAACCAAAATAACCTTATACTGATTAGCAGGAACCAATCCACCATAATATTCATCTATGGCTTTCCCTCGGTTCTGCTTATTTCTTTCTGATACTTCCTGCTTATTCAGAAGATATTATATCTTTCTAACATTTCAGAAAATAAAATATTATTTTTGGGAGTTTAAATAATTAATATTAGAGATATTTTAAAAGTTTGGAGATTTGTTTTAATGAAGGGGTATAATTATATACCGATAATTTGAAAAATATTTGGAAATTTATATCAAATATTGATTTTTGAAAGAATTTATGTGATTTAGACATTTTATAAATATTTATACAATTATTGTATACGAGTTTATTACTAAACTTGATTAATATTTCACTAATGTTGCATTAATCCGGTTTATGCAATTGACATGCACCATAGCGTGTCACACATACATGCTACATTTTATTGATATGAATTATGTCTTCATCCTTGTCTTTAAAAATGTTTTTGTTTCAAAAAGAAATAAAGAAAAAAAGAAAAAAATGAGATAATTGTGAGAAGGGGGACAAGTAGGTATGGGCTAAGTGAGAGAAAAGGGAGAGACGGAGGGGGTGTGCATGGTTACTAGACATTTCCTCCTTCATTCTTCTTTCATCATTTTCTTCACCTCACTCTCCTCCTCCACTTCCTCCACCTCTACTACCACCCTCCACCACCTCTAAAACCACCACCAAAACTCATACTTCTTTCACAAAAAATATTATCCTCATCACTACAAACCCTAAGGAGCCATCAAGTCAAGGTTTTGGACACTTGGGGAAACTCAAGAAAATTCTTGAGCTGCCAAATGAGATATTTCATACACTCTTTGCTTAGAACGTGAGTTTCTTTAACTTCTATACTAGTTTAGAGTTAACACTTGGTGGTTTAGTGATGTTAGAATTTTCCAAGATGATTTTTAGGAGATTTGTGGAGTCGTGAGGGTGTAAATGAAGATTAGTCATGACTACAACCCTGTAGTGTTAGAAATCCTGGACCAAACAGAGACAAAAACAGAAAACTTGAGCTAGAATTTGATCCGATGCCGGTTTTCTTGGATTTGTGATGCCTACAGGGAATCTGGAGTAACCTTGATTATTTATGAGAAAAACAAACAACTCCAGTAATCTAGATAGATCACTAGAAGACCACCCACGAAGTTCGAGACCAAAAACGTTCTTCTGGGTCGGCGACACCGGTAGAAATAGCTTCCTCGCCGGGCCATTGTTAGGGTCTGGTGTTGGATTTTGGCCTATAACACACACACCCTATAACATAGCTCCTGTAATGTTAGTTTGATCCCTATTTACTTGAGTACGAATCTGGGAGCATTTTGGGTTGGAATTTACTATGTTTTCCGATTTCTAAAACATGGGTTTTGGTATTTGAATATGGATATGGCCGTTGGACGTTTATACGTCAACGACGAGAGTTTTATGATTGTTTTCGCATGCGTAGGCCATAGGTTCTAACCTATGTGTGTCCCGTGTGCCGTTTTGGTTTTCGTATTCGATTCTTATTACGATATGACGCATTTGAAATTATAGATACCCCGCATGGACTTGATACTACAAGGTAAGAGCATGGCGGCATCGACTTCGGTAAGCGAGGATCAAGATGAGTAGATGTATATCTATGGGGGAAGTTGGGTGGATGGCGTATAGTACCCCCGCAAAATCGTAGATTATGATGCGTATATTATGTATATGAGTGTTAATGTGGAGTACGGATACTTAGCGAATATGGCTTTCTAGGAGACCATAGGTTAGATTAAGCATATTTGAAAGAAACTTACACTTAGTTTAGTTTCTTAGTCGCGAAACCGTAGTGTATAGGTTGTTACACACACACACACGCATACATGAGATATGATATATAGGTGTGTGTGTGTGTGTGTATAGAGAGAGAGAGAGAGAATAATGGAGGAAAGATGTCATAGGAGGGAATATCCTCCTATGACGTCGAAAAAATACAATCTCTATCGTGTTTTCCGACGATCGGCACCCATAATCTTCATCGTTATCATCTAAGATGTGGGTATGCCAAATTTCATATGATTCTACAACTTTTTCACCGTTGAATTAGTGGGTTCAAAATTAACGGTTTACCGACAAAAGAACTTTTTACATTGCTAAATCAACGGTGAAAAAGTTGTAGAATCACATGAAATTTGGAGTACCCACATCTTAGATGATAACGATGAAGATGATGGATTCCGATCGTCGGAAAATATGATGGAGGGTGTATTTTTTCGACGCCATAGGAGGGAATTCCTTCCTATGGCCTCTTTCCTCCATTATTCTCATACACACACACACACACACACACACACGTATAAGATGAGGATGCAAGATGTTGAATGGATATGAGTCGATATGATAGGGAATGATACCGTGAGATTATGATTTGTGTTTTGAGTCGATGCACTGTTATGATATGATATAATAAAGGATCGTTGGGCGAGATATATATATATATATATGCAAACATGCGATAACATGTGACTTGATGAAAGGTAGATTGTATGAGACCTTAGATCCATACCCCTGATCATCATATTGTACGATGAAGATACCGTACGAATGATGATGTATATATAATATATGACCCGTACTCTCGATTTGGGGATTCCGTACGATAGATTTTACCGTACGAGATTGTTTCCTGATTTAAAATCAGAAAAGCTTGTGGAAAAGGCTTCAGAAAGGGGTCACGTGCTTACACATGACCAGCAGTCACGTGTGGGCACGTGACACCTAAAGTATCGGCAAGGCAAGTTCAGTTTCCCAACTACATCAAAGAAAGGGGCTTCAGAAAGGGTCACGTGCTCCCACGTGACCTGGGTCACGTGTCGGCACGTGACATTTAAAAGCAGCGGCAAAGACCCAACGGTTCCCTGAGCAAATCAAGAAAAAGGCTTCAGAAGAGATCACGTGCTCCTACGTGACCAGGGTCACGTGTTGGCACGTGACACTCAAAACATCAGACTCATTCTCCGGTTAAATCAAGAAGAAGGCTCCATGCCAGGGTCACGTGCTCACACGTGACCAGTTGTCACGTGGTGGCACTTGATAGCTAAGCAGCAACCAGAAGACAGAGCATAAAAAGAAGGAAGAAGGCTCGTTCCAAGGGGGTCACGTGACCAAGGGTCACGTGGCCACACGTGACCGACTTCAAAGCACATTTGTTAACAGAATTAAATTCTGAGAAAAGAACTCTCAAATCTTTCCAAAAGCAACCGATTAAATTAAAGATTCAGAGGTGATTAAATATCATCTATCTATGGGAAAATCTCGAATTTGGAAAGATTTCCCCTTCAAATCTAACAGAAATAACAAAGGAGAATCCCTGGATTTGAAATCCAATGGTGAATAAAATTCACCTAATAATCCAAAGGTCCAAAACGAATGATGGATGCAAATCAAATCTCTCAATGAAGATTCACCAAAAACTAATTGACTCGGCTGCTACTCCTATAAATAGGAGCCAAGAGATATACAAAAAAGGGATATACGCAGAGGGAAGAAAAGGGAGAGAGCCTTGATACTTTGAGAAATTTGGATCTTCTGCAAAAGAAAACCCTAGGTAAGAAAGGGAAGGCTCCTTGAAAGAAAAGAGAATTTAATTCTCAACAGAGTTCAACTCTGATATAAAACAGAAGAACATATTTCTTCTCTCTTTGATAGAGGATCTGTAAAGCGCACATCTCCCCTTGAAGTTGAGAATTTAATTCTCAATGGGTTGAGATCCTGCCATGCAGATCCAAAGCATAGAGAGGGAATGGAAGCACGAGAATTTAATTCTCACAGAACTATAGGAATTTAATTCCTTTAAAATAAAATTAGGGTTTGACCCTGTGTTATGGGAATTTAATTCCTTCAGAATGAAAAGAATTAGGGTTTAACCCTAGTTAAGAACTTAGTTCTGTTGAAACAACGGGAATTTAATTCCCTTAATCATAATTCTTTAACAGAGAGTGAGAGTTTAATTCCTTAAAGCTTTTATTAGGGTTTAACCCTATTCAGTTCTTCACATCTATGAGGAATTTAATTCCTACAGAAAATTCAGAGTTCAACTCTATCCCAGAATATAAATCTTCAAAAGGAAGTAGGAATTTAATTCCTCTGAAATTATTGTCAGGGTTCAACCCTACGAGGAATTTAATTCCTGAAAGGGATTAACAGATCTTCTAAACAGAAAAGAAGGGTCACGTGTCACCATGTGACCCCCCCAAAAGATCTACAGAAAGCCCTTTGAGGCAGTGCCTCACGTGACCCACGTGACCCTTGGCAGAAGCTTTAACATACCTCATTTAAACTTACGAGATCCTCACGACTCACAAAGGAGCAACACACTTAAGGATCCTCACGATTCCTAAGGAGAAAATACACTTACGAGATCCTCACGACTCGTAAGGAGAACTCTCTTATGGGACCCTCACGGCTCATAAGATTTGAAAGTCTTAAGTTACAGAGACCTAAACCTGTGCTTAAGCAATCTTCCACAACCTTCGATATTGCCCTACAAGCGGCTCATACTGACCCTTGTATACAATCCACGGGCGCGAATAAACATTTCCCCAGCAAGGTCCAACCCTTGTAGGTCCTCTCGACCCATAAGGAGAAAGCCCTCTTGTAGGATCCTTACGACTTACAGAGGAACACACACTTAGGAATCCTCACGATCCCTAAGGAGAAAAGACACCTGCAAGATCCTCACGACTTGTAGGGAGAAATACCTTTGTGAGACCCTTACGGCTCATGAAGTCAAAAGCCTTGGTCGACAGGATCCTGAACCCTGTTTGCTAAGCCACCCTTGTTCAACATCGACAGAGGCAGATGATGATTCGCTCCTGGCCATATCCCAGTTGTAGCGGTGCTGATGCCGAAATCGGTGTCTAATTTCAGGTTTATGGCAGAAAGCCAGTAGGCCGCGCGTGCACGCAAAATAGCCGAAATGATGGGGCAACTCGCAATAAAAAAAAAACAGCGAGTAAAAATGAAATAAATAGCCGAAATGATGGGGCAATCGCGACCTTCGCGATATAAAAGCTGAAATGATAGAGCATCGCGTAAAGGGGAAAAAAGAAGAAGATAGTTTTAATTTATGCCCTACAGGTGATGTTCCATCACACCCTGTACACAATCCAGGGACGTAAACAAAAAAGGGATCATACTTCTCCCCCAGTTTTCATCAGAAAAAGAAGCTAAGTCTCGACGGGCCACAAGCGACCTAGAGATCATCCCAACATTCGTCCCGTAACGACGGACACAACTTCAAGCTAAGCGGAATAGCGGCAACTCCCAGTTCCATGGCTCGGTGGTATACATATCGCCAACAGTCAAACCTCCATCCCGTGAAATGCGGATACAGTCAGCAAAATTCCTGGTTACGTGGAACGCGGATAACGTCACTCTTTGACCCCGTGGAAAACGTTCAGAGCGGAGCCTAGTCCTCGCCGAGCACGGCAGTGAACCCGTGTGAAGCATCTAGTGCAAAATTCCTGGTTACGTGGAACGCGGATAACGTCACTCTTTGACCCCGTGGAAAGCATCCAGAGCGGAGCCTAGTCCTCGCCGAGCACGACAGTGAACCCGTGTGAAGCATCTAGTGCAAAATTCCTGGTTACGTGGAACGCGGATAACGTCATTCTATGACCCCGTGGAAAACGTCCAGAGTGGAGCCTAGTCCTCGCCGAGCACGGCAGTGAACCCGTGTGAAGCATCTAGTGCAAAATTCCTGGTTACGTGGAACGCGGATAACGTCACTCTTTGACCCCGTGGAAAGCATCCAGAGCGGAGCCTAGTCCTCGCCGAGCACGGCAGTGAACCCGTGTGAAGCATCTAGTGCAAAATCCCTGGTTACGTGGAACGCGGATAACGTCACTCTTTGACCCCGTGGAAAACGTCCAGAGCGGATCCTGGTCCTCGCAGAGCACGGCAGTGAACTCGTGTGAAGCATCCAGAGTGGAGCCTAGTCCTCGCCAAGCACGGCAGTGAACCCGTGTGAAGCATCTAGTGCAAAATTCCTGGTTACGTGGAACGCGGATAACGTCACTCTTTGACCCCGCGGAAAACACCCAGAGCGGAGCCTGGTCCTCGCCAAGCACGGCAGTGAACCCGTGTGAAGCATCCAGAGCAAATATCGGACTGTGGAGTCCTTAAAATCTACGGACTATGATGTCCTTAACCTCGACCGTGATGTCTTAAAACTAACGATCAACCACCCCGGTTCCCTACAGATTCTGCCTTGGTTTAAGGGTACATCTCTTCACTCCTTTGATACATGGCGTTGTAATTCCTCAACGTCTTTAAAGAGGTGACGGGTCCCTGCAACCAAACATCGGACTGTGGAGTCCTTAAATCCACGGACTATGAGGTCCTTAACCTTGACCGTGATATCTTAAAACTAACATCGGACTGTGGAGTCCTTAAATCCACGGACTATGAGGTCCTTAACCTTGACCGTGATGTCTTAAAACTAACATCGGACTGTGGAGTCCTTAAATCCATGGACTATGAGATCCTTAACCTTGACCGCGACGTCTTTAAACTACAATACCTGGAGAAACCCCTGACTCCGTAAAACACGGACAAGGGTGACCGCATCCAGCACTTACAAGTCCTCACGACCTGTAAGCGAGAAAAACTCTCTTGTGGAATCCTTACGACTCTCAAGAGAAAACCCTCTTAAGAATCCTCACAATTCTTAAGAAGAACTTACACCTATGGGATCCTCTCGACCTATAGGGAGAAAAACTCTTTACGAGACCCTCGTGGCTCATAAAATGCAAAAGCCTTAGGAAGCAGATCCTAACCCTGAATCCTAAGCCATCGCCGTCCTGCAAGGAGATCAAGATAGAATATCCGCAGAATACATTCAATAAAAAGGGGATACACCATTGAGAGGAAAAATGTATCTTTTATTCATAAACCAAAACAGATACAAAGTACAATTCATAAAAGAAACAAAAAAAAGAGATACTCTCATTCATGAGTATATACAAAAAAGGGAGAAAAGATACAAGTCCTCAAGCCGGCGGGCGGTGCAATAATTTTACCAGCTCATCGTTCTGTTGCTGAGCCACGGCTTCATGACGCAAGATCTCCAGAAGACGAGCCTCCGCCTGAGCTTGCTGAGCCTGATACGAAGCAAGCCGAGCTTCGAGCTCTTTCTCGGTGGCTTTATGAGCCTCGACCCTCTCACGAGTGAACGTGGCAGCCTTATCGAGAGCCACCACCTCTTTTATGGACTCTTGGAGCACTCGCCAGAGTTCGTATGCTTTGTTGGCCTTGGCTGTGAGGCTGGCATGAAGCTCGCTCAGCGCCTTAGAAGTTAGCTCCCTCTCCGAAAATTTACGGCCAAGCCCTTTTCTCGCACAACAATGTGTTCGCTACGTGTCGCTATATCAGGCCGCGTAAGCTCGCTTTCGTGACCGCGGCCTTGGAAACAAGACATTTACAAGACCGTATAAATGGGCTTCTAGTCGACGGGAATAATCGATCTAAAACGCGCTCACATCACCTGACGTGAAAGGCAACAAGAAAGATTTCCGACATATTGCGAGCATGCGTTCGCAATCACATGAGTATTCAAAAAAAATAATAATAATAGCATTTGCAATCGCATGAACATTCATAATGCCCAAGAAGGTCTGATGCGCAGGAAAGTGATGATAGCATTTGCAATTAAAGAAAGTTCTCATGAGAAGAATACAAAGTTTATTTATGCAAGCGGAAACATACATACTAGTACCAAGCTTACATGGAAGTTCGGCACAAAACATAGAGAAGGAGGGACTAATTTAAAAATGTTCTACGCTAACGAGAAAAGGTCACCAAACACGGGATCGACGGCACAGGGGTTAATGAAGCAGAGGACAAAATTCTCCATCTCTCTCTCTGCTTTCTCCAGCACATCAAAGCGACGGTTCTCACGAGGAGTCGCTCCCCATCGATTGGCGCCATGTTCGTCCGCGAAAGCAGACATAATAGCTCGCCGGGCCTTTATCTGGCTCAGCAGATGAATTGAGCAATCCTTCAAAGCCTGAGTAATCAGGCGCGCTTCATGAAAGCCCTCGAGCTTTTCTTCAGCCGCGTCAAGCATCGCCAGGGTCATCTCTGCCGGATGAGGAGGGATGTCGGCAAGCACGGCCGTGAGAATCATCCGGAGCCAGAGGTAACCCATCGGAAGGGGGGACCCCCTACGAATCGAGAGTTCGTACATTACTGAGTCGCATTCGTCGTCGGTAAGAAGTGGATCCACCAACCGAGCAGCAAAGCGGGGGATCATCTCCTCGATAGGCACTTCCCATGGCTGTCGACGAGCGTGTGGACGGTTGCAGGCCATGACACTCGGCTACTCCTCAAATTAAATCACGTCAATATGGGAATAAATTTCTCTGTGAGGAGGAAATAGGCTATGGCCTCAAGACTATAAAGGGGAGCATTAAATGCTGCGCGCGAGAGAAAATTGCATGATGGAACCCTTCCAAGGCCCAAATAAGGGAAGACATTGGAAATCAGGAAAAGGAACGATCTCCAAGGCACCTTCTCTGCATCCAATGCCATGCACAGAAATGTGGCATGAAAAATCGAATAGCCCCATAAAAGGCCCCTCACGTGTGGAGCACGTGAGCACCATGCTTGGTGCGTACTAAGAAATGAAACAATGCCTTGCACACATCAACAAAAAAAATGAACGACAAAATTCCAAAAGAGGGAGGGGGGCACGCAAACACAGAAGGACACGATAAGTTTATCGTTCATGCTTTAAAAAGGTTCATACAAAATGAAAATAAAACGATTACAACGGCATGACCTCAGGCGCGGGGCACGGATTGAGAAACTCAAGCTTGACCTTGTCCAAGACCCTCCAAGCATTTCGAACCGCCCGAGTATGTTTTCTCTCGCGATCGCAAGCGTCGGGGTCCTCGCGGATGTCCTCCACCCTCCGGTAGGCGGCAAGTATGGCCGACTGCTGAAACGCCTGGTGCAACAGATCAATGAGGTTGTCACGCCTTCTCTTCGAGATCAGACTCATCAGATACACCGAATGTATCTTATCCTCGGCAACATCCAATGCCCTGAGTGGCACACCGGCGCAGAAGAGAGGAAGCGCCTCCCAAATCGCCAGCACGATGAGCCTCAGAAGAGAAGAGCGATGGGGGAGTAGCCGATGGTTGTACTCGTTAAAGCGGCTCATAATCTCAGCACACTGAGCGTTGGTGAACTCCTGATTCTGACTACGGCCCAGGGCACGAATATTCCCGTAGGAAATGATTTCGTGGAGATTATACAAATGAGCGTCCATGATACCTGAAATAAAAATCAGGACGATTTATTACAAACCCTCTTCTTCTTCACTAATCATAGAATGACGAGGAAACCCCAAGAAGCCTCTGTGTGAAGAAACTGAGTTCTTCATTGGAATTAAATTCCTTATTAAGAAAAGGGAATTAAATTCCCAGAAACATTTTTGGATGGAATTAAATTCCATGGAGTTGAAACGCCATCATCATTTCCCCAAAGATCATCTAAACCCTAAGAGATCTACAGTTCGAAGGTTAGGCGGTTTCATGTTCTTATGGAAAAACTTGAAGAAAAATGGGTTCCTTGTTAAAAAGAGAGTAAAAACCCATGTTTTGGATTTAAAATCCAAAGGAATGTGGAAGTTCGCTGCTTGTCCAAGAACATTACCTGAAGAAAAAAGGGTCACCTGAACAGAGTTAAACTCTGAAGATTGTTTCAAAGCAGAGAACTAAGCTCTGGAAGAAGAGAATTAAATTCTCAGAAAAAGTTCTCAAAGGAAGAAAATGAGCAAAGTGAAGGCTCTTCTGAAGAGACATAGGTATTTATAGGAGGAGATGGAGACGTTTCATCTCCCTAAATCCCTAGAGGAATCCAACGGTCACAAAAGGTGACAGCGTTGCACTCACGTGCGGACACGTGAGAACAACGCTGTGGGGGCATTTGTTTCCCGATTTAAAATCAGAAAAGCTTGTGGAAAAGGATTCAGAAAAGGGTCACGTGCTTACACGTGACCAGCAGTCACGTGTGGGCACGTGACACCTAAAGTATCGGCAAGGCAAGTTCAGTTTCCCAACTACATCAAAGAAAGGGGCTTCAGAAAGGGTCACGTGCTCCCACGTGACCTGGGTCACGTGTGGGCACGTGACATTTAAAAGCAGCGGCAAAGACCCAACGGTTCCCTGAGCAAATCAAGAAAAAGGCTTCAGAAGAGGTCACGTGCTCCCACGTGACCAGGGTCACGTGTTGGCACGTGACACTCAAAACATCAGACTCATTCTCCGGTTAAATCAAGAAGAAGGCTCCATGCCAGGGTCACGTGCTCACACGTGACCAGTTGTCACGTGGTGGCACGTGATAGCTAAGCAGCAACCAGAAGACAGAGCGTAAAAAGAAGGAAGAAGGCTCGTTCCAAGGGGGTCACGTGCCCACACGTGACCAAGGGTCACGTGGCCACACGTGACCGACTTCAAAGCCCATTTGTTAACATAATTAAATTCTGAGAAAAGAACTCTCAAATCTTTCCAAAAGCAACCGATTAAATTAAAGATTCAGAGGTGATTAAATATCATCTATCTATGGGAAAATCTCGAATTTGGAAAGATTTCACCTTCAAATCTAACAGAAATAACAAAGGAGAATCCCTGGATTTGAAATCCAATGGTGAATAAAATTCACCTAATAATCCAAAGGTCCAAAACGAATGATGGATGCAAATTAAATCTCTCAATGAAGATTCACCAAAAACTAATTGATTCGGCTGCTTCTCCTATAAATAGGAGCCAAGAGACATACAAAAAAGGGATATACGCAGAGGGAAGAAAAGGGAGAGAGCCTTGATATTTTGAGGAATTTGGATCTTCTGCAAAAGAAAACCCTAGGTAAGAAAGGGAAGGCTCCTTGAAAGAAAAGAGAATTTAATTCTCAACAGAGTTCAACTCTGATATAAAACAGAAGAACATATTTCTTCTCTCTTTGATAGAGGATCTGTAAAGCGCACATCTCCCCTTGAAGTTGAGAATTTAATTCTCAATGGGTTGAGATCCTGCCATGCAGATCCAAAGCATAGAGAGGGAATGGAAGTACGAGAATTTAATTCTCACAGAACTATAGGAATTTAATTCCTTTAAAATAAAATTAGGGTTTGACCCTGTGTTATGGGAATTTAATTCCTTCAGAATGAAAAGAATTAGGGTTTAACCCTAGTTAAGAACTTAGTTCTGTTGAAACAACGGGAATTTAATTCCCTTAATCATAATTCTTTAACAGAGAGTGGGAGTTTAATTCCTTAAAGCTTTTATTAGGGTTTAACCCTATTCAGTTCTTCACATCTATGAGGAATTTAATTCCTACAGAAAATTCAGAGTTCAACTCTATCCCAGAATATAAATCTTCAAAAGGAAGTAAGAATTTAATTCCTCTGAAATTATTGTCAGGGTTCAACCCTACGAGGAATTTAATTCCTGAAAGGGATTAACAGATCTTCTAAACAGAAAAGAAGGGTCACGTGTCACCATGTGACCCCCCCAAAAGATCTATAGAAAGCCCTTTGAGGCAGTGCCTCACGTGACCCACGTGACCCTTGGCAGAAGCTTTAACATACCTCATTTAAACACCCGTCACGTGATGACACGTGATGCTCCAAAAGATGCGATCTTTTCAGCAGAACAAACGAAGGGAGGACGCCCTCACGTGCTACCACGTGACCCCTCTTGCCTCAGCGTCTAACGCTAAATTGGAACTCCCGAATCCAGTGTTAAAACACTGTTGGGCCATAGTGTTCAACATTAATCAAAGAACTTTATTTGCAGTGTTCAACACTGATTACCTTAGTGTTTAACACTAATTTGAGATCTCTGTTGCCAGTGTTTAACACTGATCTGTTTTAGTGTTTATCACTAATTTGAAAGCCTTGTTGCTGGTGTTTAACACCAATTATCTTTTAGTGTTAAACACTGATTTATCAATCTCATTCCCAGTGTTCAACACTGATTGGTCTTTAGTGTTTAACACTAGGCATTGGCCCAATTGGCTAAATGGCCAGAGGCAAAGCCTCTCCTTCGAGGGACCAACAGGAGGACCGATGTCCCAGACATGATTGGACTTAGCCCAAGCTGGCCATAAGTCCTCAAGTCATAATTAACTGGGCTAATGGGCTCATAACATAACTAATTGGTCTTGATCCCCAAATTGGGCCAAAGACTATTTAATCCACTCCGGTTCCAGGGTACATCTCTTCACTCCTTTGATACTTGGCGTTGTAATCCCTCAACGTCTTCAAAGAGGTGACGGGTCCCGATGACCACGCATTGATATGGACTGTGGGGTCCTTAAACCCATGGACTACGACGTCCTTAACCTCGACCGAGATGTCTTAAAACTAACAATGGACTGTGGGGTCCTTAAACCCATGGACTACGACGTCCTTAACCTCGACCGAGATGTCTTAAAACTAACAATGGACTGTGGGGTCCTTAAACCCATGGACTACGACGTCCTTAACCTCGACCGAGATGTCTTAAAACTAATAATGGACTGTGGGGTCCTTAAACCCATGGACTACGACGTCCTTAACCTCGACCGAGATGTCTTAAAACTAACAATGGACTGTGGGGTCCTTAAACCCATGGACTACGACGTCCTTAACCTTGACCGAGATGTCTTAAAACTAACATTGGACCGCAATGTCCTTAAACTACCCATGGACCGCAATGTCCTTAAACTAGCAATGGACCACCACGTCCCTAAACTGGAACAATAGAGCCCCGCATGCTCTTTTGTCGGATCTAAACGGTCCCGTTTAAGTTGATCTTAGCCTCAAAGATGGTTAACGTATCCTTAAACCTTCAAACAGACTGGACTAGGAATCTCCCCCAATTAACTCTGGTTCGAGGGTACATCCCTGAACTCCTCTGACATCTGTCGTTGTAATCCTTCAACGTCGTCAGAGAGGTGACGGGTCCCGACGGCCATACATATGATGGACCACTATGTCCCTAAACTGGAACAATGGAGATCAAATGCTCTTTTGTCGGATCTAAACGATCCCGTTAAGTTGATCTTAGTCTCAGGCCAGACTAACGTATCCTTAACAAACGTTTGAGTTGATCTTGGCCTCAAGTATGGCTAACGTATCCTTAAACCAAACCCCCAAACCCAAATCTAAGATAATACGGATTTGGACTAGTCCACGCCCTACGGGCGACGACATAACTCGGTCTCCATAAACAATCCACGGGCAACAAAACACAAAACAAACACACACGACACGAAGTGACCATCTGGAGAAGGAGAAAGTTGTTACCGCGATGCGGTAACGTAATTAACTGCAGGGGCTTGCGCCTGCAGGGAAGAGCGTCCCCACAATCAAAACCCCCTCAAATGAGGGGGAATCTGACGAAGTCTGCTACATCGGCCGCATCCGTTTAAACCTTCGATACATGGTGTCATGAGTCAACTTGGCATCTTCGGAGAGGTGAACGGATAGCACCAATTAGCATCTGCCCCGATTCTCAGGCGAGACAGCCCGCGTCTCGGCCGCCGTTCGGAGGGGAACAGATTCTGGCACGTCCGGTGGGACCTTTTCCTCTTTCCACTCCACACTTCGTGTGTCGTGATTCGCGAACCAATCGCGGTTCGCTAATGGTTGCCCTTGGGTTTCAAGATACTAAGAATTGGCGTCTTGCTTATTACAGAAAGCAAAGGATCAATGGCTTCTACTTCTGTGAAATTCTCCAACTGCTCAGACTGCAATTGCGACCAACGCTTTGCCTCGCCAGGAGGTATAGCCTACGGACCCCAAGCTGCTTTGTTATTCACAATGCCGGTGGACCAGGTGACTCAGGCCACTACCAGATTGTTCTTTGGGACTATACTCCCACCAACAAGCTTCACGGCGCCGGTGCTGACAAAGAAATCTCCCAAGAAGTCGGACTTTGATCGTCTTACCCCTGCCGCGGCTCCTCTCAACGGGTCACCCAACATCAGCGCCTCGGTCTTCTCTAGATTGGGCCAGAAATCCTGTGGACCCATCATGGGGCCTACAATCCCAGAGAAGGCTGCTTCTAAGAAAGTGACCGGTCCTGCTCCTGAAGTCATCAAAGCGACTTTCCCTGCCACAAAGTCGGTCTTTACAAGATTGACGGCTCCAGCTCCCGCTCCTGCTATCCAAAGGACGTCGGTCTTTGACAGGCTAACACCAGCAACGACCCCCCACCTACACAGGGGGCAAGACGAAGCTATTCTCACCGCTGAACCAACGCCGTCCGCTCGGCAAGCTCGACGTCGCCACTGGCGCCGAGTAAGGAGGGCTGGGGGCAACTCCCCCTCGGGGCTAACTCCACCAGCCCCGATGGCAGAAGTTAATGCTGCTGTTCCAACGGGGAACAGCTTCGAGATGCTAAATAAGGTGCGAAGGAATTCTCCTACTGCAGTGCTAAAGAGGTCTCCTCCCCCATCAAAAAAGGTTGTGGAAATAAAATCAGAACAGCCCCGATCCCCTCAACGACTGTCTTCCAAAATTTATAAGGTTTGGCGGCAGGCCCGAGACTCGATCATCGATCCAAACTTCTCCCACCCGCACAAGAAACTGAAAATCCAACCGGAAGCTGGTCACCAGGCTAAACCCCGAAAGGCTGTCTGGACGCCCACCTCAACGGCCCCCTCAACCTCCATGGCTCATAAAAGGAGGAAGCCAGAGAAGATCCCCCAGCCTGCAACGACAGCTAATAGCACTAAGCCCAGATGCCCTAAGTCTGGGGGCATGATGGTCCACGCCGTATACATGGCGTCAGGAAAAGAAGACAGCCGTGCGTCCATGGGTCACAGACCGCTTACACGGTCGGTGACCAAAGCTCAGGAGCAACAGCAAAAGCTCCAAGAAATGATGAATGCTATGGCCGCACTTACCGGGCCAAAAGAAAGCCCAGAAACTTCCTCAGACGCACGCCAGGAGGAAGAAACCGACGCTGAATTCCTTCGCCGGATACTGGAGAAAAAGGACAAAGAGGCTGCTGAACAACCGGCCAACATACAACGTATGGGCCTTCTCTTCCAAGATATGATAGGAATGATGATCCAGCAGGACCTACCCGCCGAGGATCCCCCAATCGTTCTTGAAGACGACCGAGGAGAAACGCCAAATCCACCACCAGCCCTCTCAACGGCCAAGGAGGAGGCAATCTCTAAGGCTGACTTGATTGACTATATAGCCCAGCAAATCCGGGTTCATCATGCGACTGAGGCAGCTGGTCAAGTTGTAAAAATGGGGCGGCCGTATCCAAGCTGGTACGACCAAATCAAATACCCGCCAGGCTATACGATACCAAAATTCCAAGTGTATAAGGGGACCGGCAATCCCCATCAACATGTTGCCCAGTTCCGGGCCCTCTGCGGTAACACCGGCGGTGATGATAAACTGTTGCTTCGCCAGTTCGTGGGCAGCTTATCAGAAACAGCGTTCGAATGGTATTCGGAACTCCCGAACGATTCTATCAAGACGTTCGCTGAAATGGAGTTGTCATTCACTCAGCGATTCGTAAGTGCCAGCGAACGCACTCCAATAACAGCATTGATTAACGCCAGGGTAAAACCAGGCGAAACCTGGGTCCAGTATGCTATACGTTGGCGGAATTTGTGGTCGAGATGCGAACAACGCATTGAGGAGGCACCCGCAGTGGGCATGTTCGTGGGAACCCTAGACCCCCACGCAACTATCTCCCAGTTTATGATGTTCTTTAAGCCAACCACATTCCAGGCTTTAATCGACAAGTTGGCTCAGATGGACCAGATGGGTCATAGACCACCTCCCCCGAAGTCGGAACCTCGGAACGACAAGGGTAAAGGAAGGGCAACCTTTGTCGCGAATGCCCAACAGCAACCTAACGCCCCGAAACCGGCAGATCAACTGGAAGAAAGACGCCGGTATTATAATGAGAAGATGAAACGTCCCTACTCGTTCCCACGAGACAAGACGAAACGGTTATTCGAGCTGGCGGTACGCAACAGACTTATAAACCTACCAAATCCAAGGCGACCGCCGCAACCCACCGAGGTGAATAACCCTAACTATTGCCCTTACCATCAAACGGTAAGTCATCCGATTGAAGATTGCTTCGTCTTCAAAGGATGGATTGAAGATCAGTACCTCCAGGGGAAGTTTATACTGTCCGAAAAGTGGAAGGTGAACCCACCACAGCCGCATACTCCTAAGAAAGCAGATACACCGGGGGCAACCTGTTCCTTTATCGAAGAAGCTCCATGGGAGGTTGTGCTATCAACTAAAACCAAAAGAATGCTGAGAGACCTTCATGCGTGCCCTGCGATCGAATGGGAGGACCCTCTTGAACCTCAAATTATCGAAGGGATGCTGAAATCCCGCCCAACTACGAAGACTCGTGATAGTGGCCCAAATACTCACGCCCAACCGTCAAAATCTTCGAAGAAAAAGAAGAAGAGATCCAAGAAGCCCGTGAAGCCTGGAAACGAGCACACGAACTTGCAGAAGCAAATCGACACGCTGGAAGAGTACAATCAAAAGGCGTGAACTCCTGTCACACTGCAAGAGTTCCTCAACCACATATTTCAAGAGGGAGATGATAGAGAGAGTTCGTCGGATGAATCCGAGGGATATGTGGCGAGTTGTAACGTTATCTCCCACTCGTTTACCGACGATGAAAAGACTCCTGGCACTAAGAAGCTGGGGACAGAGCCTGAACCAGAGCGTGCGTGGCCAACAGATGAAATGATCAACGCCTTTCTAGACGAGATTCGTCTAAAGAGTAAAGCGGATCAGGAGCGTGAGATGGCCATATCGGAAGGAACCAAATGCAGACGACCGAACGAAAGAGTTGAAGTGCTCCCGCCAGATCGAAAAGCATCCGAGGCAGACAAGAAGATATTCAAGACGAGAAAAAGGTTTGCCAAAGCCATGTCAATGGGAATGAAGCTACTACCCTCGGAAGAAAACACGCTTAACGGTGTGGAGAGGCACCCTGATTATTGCGCATATCATCGGAAAATTTCACACCCCACGGAGGAGTGCGACGCCTTTAAGATATGGTGGCAAGGATATGTTGCTCATCGGCAACATTTTAAGCGCATGAAACGCAAGATTCGTCGGGAACGAAGAAGCACTGTCGACGGGCGCAACAGAACTACTGGCAACTGTTACATGGTTAACGCCGGGGGGTCACAAGTTCTCACCTTTGGGAGCGACTCTGATGAAGAAATGGCTCTGGGCCCTCTCTTTAAAGAATCCGTTTTAGGGAAAGAGGAGAAATCGGAAGCCTGCGAGAACATTCAGCTGCGCAATCACACACTCCCAGAAAAGAATCTCGGGCCCGTGAATAGAAAAGATAAGGGAAAGGAAAAGGTCACTGAGGATATCACTTTAGATGACCAAGTCATGAAAGAACTAACTACCAAAGACCCTCCCAGGAAGGGTAAGGTGGACTACAATATCCTAGCGCACCTAAGGAAGCTACCTTCCCAGCTTAGCATTCTCGATGCCCTCCTCTTATCAAAAGAAGCGCGAGATTCACTAATTAAGGCGCTACAAGAACCTGAGCAATTCCAAGCCTTCCTCGCCACTGAAAGGATGAAGGATGAACTGGAGGAAGTGCATACGGCCGACATCACTTTCGGTGACGAAGACCTCCTTCTCGGGACGTGCGACCACAACCGTCCCCTATATGTCTCTGGATACTGCCATGATATCAAGATAGGCAAGATCCTGGTGGATAATGGATCCTCCGTCAATCTCCTTAATGTTCGGGTGTTGAAGGAAATCTGCATGAGTGTGCAACACCTCGCTCGTGACAAAATTACTATCTCCGGTTTCGATTCACAATCGTCACGGACTCTCGGATCTGTGATACTAACATTACGCTTCGGACTTCTCGTCACAGACATCAAATTTCATGTCATTGACGCCAAGACCTGCTACAACGCCTTGCTCGGCCGTCCTTGGCTACACGAGTACAACATCATCCCTTCTACGCAACATCAGTGTATGAAGTACTTTAAGGATGGTTTCGAGTATACCGTAACAGGTGAGTTGAACCCATTTTCCGTGAACAAAGTCCGCAAATACGAAGATGCGAAGTACTTTTTGCCAGATTTCGAGGATACAGAAAGGTGTCGCAACCCGGAAAACAAAACCGCCGCCACCATCCCTGTTTTCGGGAGCGATACCGAAGAAGAGGAAGAGATAGTTTATGCAGGGCCATCTCAACGCAACAACCTGGGGACGCCCGCCCCCATGTTGGTCTTCGGAAGTGATTCAGAAGATGAAGTTAATGCCGTGTTCTCCAATCGGCTGTCAATACAAGCACCCCCTGGCGATGACCATAGTTTGCAAACCACCATGGTACCGCGAGAACACTACAAGGATCTCGACACACTTCAAGCTCACAATGTGCAGGACCTGCAAACATTTTATGTCCCTCCCAGGCAAAGGGGTGAGAAGTTAATCCTATTCTACCGATCCCCAGAGTCGAAAATAGAGAAAGAGATCTGGCATGGCATGGATGTTACACTCGACAGGCTCCAACCTATCCGTTTGCCCAGATACTACACAAATGGACTAAAGAGGCTATTGAAGCGCCAAGGAGTACCCTTAAAACAGACTGTTCGACAAGCTCGGTTCTACAACAGGATTTGGGATGTCCCTGGGACTCAACGCAAATTGCCCAACGGGAAAATGGAAACACTTGGGCTTGGATACGTGAGAGCCGGAAAACGGGAACGGGCCCACAGTAGCTACGCTATATATACCTTTGATGAAGAAGAGGACGCCCTGTCAGGAGACGCCAACCCCTCATCAAAACTAGACCCCGCGATTGAAGTGCCGAGTCCGTCGTTTGAAGAACGAATGGACAAGCCTATCAGGAAAGTGGGTCAGAAAGCTCGGGAAGACCACAACCGCGAGATGACCATCTACGAGAAGGCCAAGACGCAACGTCTATTTCAACAGGCTGCAAAAGACAAAGATGCTCATCCTCGTCAACCCGTTGTACGAAAGGCCCGACGCAGAGACGGAAATAAATCAAGAAGCGGAAAGAGGAGCCGACAACAACGACGCAGGATTAGGGGGTTACGTGATCGGGTATTGCACGGCTCGGATTTGTCCCTCATGAAGAAGATGAGTCGAGCGTACTCCTTCCCCCGAGACAAGACGGAGAGGTTACTCAAGCTCGTTTTAAAACATCAAATGATCGCGCTTCCAGAGCCTAAGCACCCTGAGCAAGCTAACAAGGCTTCTCATCCGAGCTATTGCTCTTATCACCGAGCCATAAGACACCCTATCGAAGACTGCTTCACCTTCAAGAACTGGTTGAGGACCAGTACCAACAGGGCAGATTCACTTTAACCAACAGATGGAGGGTAACGCCGCCACAAAAGCACGAACCCAAGGCCGCAAGAGCAGAACCGGATCCACCTCAGTCCTGGGAGCGGATTCGCACCTGTTATACGATTACGATATTAAAAGAAGAGCCCGAGAACATAGATGACCTTTCCCGGTGCTTTGAGAACAGCGATGATGAGGTGGTCTCAGAATTGCCGCCAACTCCAAAAGAACTGGAAGATGGTATACATACTACTGCAGATAACCTCAAGAAGATTGAGTTGGGATCGGCAGATGACCCGCGGCCGACATTTGTCAGCGAGCTGCTATCTGAAGAAAGGGTGGTTGCGTTAAAAAACGTGCTTCTACGGCATAAAGACTGCTTCGCGTGGAACTACTCCGAGATGCCAGGATTAGATCCGGAGATTGCTGTGCATAAATTAGCAATATCCCCATATATCAAGCCAGTCAAGAAGGCGCCAAGAAGGATGCGACTCGAGCTTGAAATGAGCATCACCGCCGAAGTCAAGAAGCTGATCGATTCTGGATTTATCCAAGAAGTCCAATATCCCGACTGGATCGCCAATATCGTCCCGGTAATGAAGAAGAATGGGACGGTACGCATATGCGTGGATTTCAGGGATCTCAATAAAGCCTGTCCAAAGGACGATTTCCCAGTACCAGTAACCGAGCTAATGATAGATAACACGTCCACTCACGAGGTTTTCTCCTTTATGGACGGTTCGTCAGGATACAATCAGATAAAGATGCATCCCGAAGACCAGAAGCACACCGCTTTCCGGACCCCTTTGGGCATATTCTGCTACAGGGTTATGCCCTTTGGTCTAAAGAACGCCGGTGCTACCTATCAAAGGGCCATGACAAAGATCTTCGACGATCTCATACATGACATCGTCGAGTGCTATATCGATGACCTTGTAGTGAAGAGCATGTCATACGAAGAGCATTTAAAGCATCTGAAGACTGTCTTTCAACGCCTTCGGCAATATAATTTGAAGATGAATCCCCTCAAATGCGCGTTTGGAGTCTCCTCGGGTAAATTCCTGGGATTCATCATCCGACATCGAGGTATCGAAATAGATCCATCTAAGATCAAGGCGATCATAGAAATGCCTCCGCCAAGAACCCTCAAACAGTTGCGGTCTCTCCAAGGGAAGCTCGCATACATCCGGCGGTTTATCGCTAATCTTTCAGGCAAATGCCGTCCATACAGTCACCTGATGAAGAAGGGAACCCCATTCATCTGGGATAAAAAATGCCAAAGCGCGCTAGACGAGATCAAGCAATACCTGCAGAACCCGCCGGTGTTGGCTGCTCCGGTTAAGGGAAAACCTCTCATTCTTTATACAACCGCCCTCGAAGGTTCTTTAGGCGCATTGTGGGCACAAGAGGACGATCAAGGGAAAGAAAGAGCACTCTACTACTTAAGTCGAGTTATACTGAGGGCAGAAAGCAACTACTCTCCCATTGAAAAACATTGCTTGGCGTTAATCTTCGCGATAACAAAGCTCAGGCACTATGCGTTGGCACATGAAGTCCGTCTCATCTCGAAGGTGGACCCTCTTAAATATCTGATGTCAAAGGCTATATTGACGGGTCGACTCGCTAAATGGGCTCTACTCCTGATGGAGTTCTCAATAACGTATCGACCTCTTAAGGCAGTGAAAGGCCAGGCCATTGCCGACTTCCTCGCTGAGCATCCAGTACCTGCCGGTTCTCCTCTGAACTGCGAGTTGCCGGACGAGCATGCATTTGATGCGATTGGCGGCGGTAGTACCCGATGGGAACTCTATTTCGATGGAGCGTCCTCCGTAAAGAAACAGAAACAAGGTATCCCAATGATCAAATCGGGGATAGGCCTCATCTTCGCAACTCCACAAGGAGGGATAATGCGCTTCGCCTTCTCCTTAATAGAGCCGAGGACAAACAATGAAGCTGAATACGAAGCTCGGATAGCAGGCCTCGAGATCGCCATCGACATGGGAATTGAAAATCTCCTTATATACGGGGATTCTCAATTGGTCGTTAGTCAAGTAAATGGTGACTACCAAACGTGCAAACCAGAGTTGGTGAAGTACGGCGAAAAGGTGCAACAACTATTGACCCAAATTCCCTCTTATAGTTTGGAGAACATACCGCGCGCGGAAAACAGCAAAGCAGACGCGTTGGCCAAACTTGCTAAAGAACTGGCTGACGAGAACCTCGATGACGTCAGAATCGTGGTACAAAGCCGTCGAGTGCTCGCCCCGGCAGAAATATCTCCGGAATTATACAAAGAAAAGGGAGCGACTGAGCAGACGACCCTACAAATAAAAGACCGTGAGAAGGCTGAGGACTGGAAGAAAGTCTTCATAGACTACTTTAAGTCCCACCGAATGCCCGAAGAAGCGTCCTCAAGACATCAGCTCATGAAACGAGCTCTATCTTTCGCTTTCGTTAACGATACTCTATACAAGAGATCGTTTGATTCTCTATGGCTGAGATGCTTAGGACCTGACGAAGCAGAAAGAGTCGTTCAGGAAGTTCACGACGGACTTTGCGGTTCTCACCAAGCAGGCCCAAAGATGAAGTTAAAAATTAAACGGATGGGTTACTACTGGCCCACGATGATCCAGGACTGCCTCGAGTATGCGAAGCAATGCCACTCGTGCCAGATTCATGGAGACTTTATCCACCAACATCCGAATCCACTACATCCAACGGTGGCTAGCTGGCCATTCGAAATGTGGGGGACTGACATAGTCGGCCCCATCGAGCCAGCATCGTCCCGGGGACATCGTTTTATCCTGGCGACAACTGATTACTTCTCCAAATGGGCAGAAGCAGTACCACTGAGGGAAGTGAAGACGGAGAATATCCTCCACTTCTTCAAGACGCACGTCATCTATCGGTTTGGAACCCCATGGCGGATTATCTCCGATAATGGGCCAGCCTACAGAAGCCATAAGATTAGCCGCTTCGCGCAGCAGCACAATATAGACTGGAGATATTCTTCAGTTTACAACCCACGAGCTAACGGTCTGGCCGAGGCCTTCAATAAGACCTTGACGAAGATCATAAAAAAGACCGTTTCCCGGAATAAGAGAGACTGGCACGAGAGGCTGCAAGAAGCCCTTTGGGCTTATCGAACTACATTCAAGACGGCCACGAACACAACGCCGTACGCGTTGGTATTTGGGACGGAAGCAGTGCTCCCCCTCGAGATAGAGTTACCCTCTCTACGAGTGGCAGTCCACTACGAGCTGACGGACGAAGAAAATGCTCACCTTCGGCTTGAGGAGCTTGATGCCCTCGACGAAACCCGGCTCATAGCGCAACAACATCTAGAAGCCTACAAAGCAAAGATGACGCGCTCGTACGAAAGATCGACCAGGCCTAGGACATTCCGCCAAGGCGAACTCGTACTAGTGGTCAAAAGACCCATGATCCCCAATCGTGCCAAGCGGGGAAAATTTGAGCCAAACTATGAAGGCCCGTACATCATAGACAAGGTCTACCAAGGTGGAGCCTATCTACTCATGGACGTGCACGGTGAAAGGCTTTTTAGGCCAATAAACGGCCGCTTCTTAAAGAGGTACTATGCTTAATGAGCCATAGCCTGGGTCAATGATAGATGACGACGACTATGTCCGCTCGCTATCTTCCTAAGCTCAGACTTTACAAGCAGTAGCCAGCCCTCCCCTGAACGACGGACCGAAATGTCCTTAAACTAATAACGGACCGAAACGTCCTTAAACTAACGACGGACCGAAACGTCCTTAAACTAACGACGGCCGAAACGTCCTTAAACTATCGACGGACCGAAATGTCCTTAAACTAACGACGGACCAAAACGTCCCTAAACTATTACCGCAGCATCCTTAGGCTGACGAGATAAAAAAAAAGAGAAAAAAAAATAATATATAAAATTAAAAAAAACGGTATGTCCACAAGCAAAATGGGCACGGATGAAAACCCGAAAGGGCTCCGTGAGTAAAAACAACAGGACTACCGGCGAGTGTTTGTGAAAATCCGAAAGGGCGCAACCTCGTTAAAAGACACTTATAGGGTCCTCTCGACCTTGTAAGGAGAAACCACCTGCGTGAGATCCTTACGACTCACAAAGGAGCAACACACTTAAGGATCCTCACGATTCCTAAGGAGAAAATACACTTACGAGATCCTCACGACTCGTAAGGAGAACTCTCTTATGGGACCCTCACGGCTCATAAGATTTGAAAGTCTTAAGTTACAGAGACCTAAACCTGTGCTTAAGCAATCTTCCACAACCTTCGATATTGCCCTACAAGCGGCTCATACTGACCCTTGTATACAATCCACGGGCGCGAATAAACATTTCCCCAGCAAGGTCCAACCCTTGTAGGTCCTCTCGACCCATAAGGAGAAAGCCCTCTTGTAGGATCCTTACGACTTACAGAGGAACACACACTTAGGAATCCTCACGATCCCTAAGGAGAAAAGACACCTGCAAGATCCTCACGACTTGTAGGGAGAAATACCTTTGTGAGACCCTTACGGCTCATGAAGTCAAAAGCCTTGGTCGACAGGATCCTGAACCCTGTTTGCTAAGCCACCCTTGTTCAACATCGACAGAGGCAGATGATGATTCGCTCCTGGCCATATCCCAGTTGTAGCGGTGCTGATGCCGAAATCGGTGTCTAATTTCAGGTTTATGGCAGAAAGCCAGTAGGCCGCGCGTGCACGCAAAATAGCCGAAATGATGGGGCAACTCGCAATAAAAAAAAAACAGCGAGTAAAAATGAAATAAATAGCCGAAATGATGGGGCAATCGCGACCTTCGCGATATAAAAGCTGAAATGATAGAGCATCGCGTAAAGGGGAAAAAAAAAGAAGATAGTTTTAATTTATGCCCTACAGGTGATGTTCCATCACACCCTGTACACAATCCAGGGACGTAAACAAAAAAGGGATCATACTTCTCCCCCAGTTTTCATCAGAAAAAGAAGCTAAGTCTCGACGGGCCACAAGCGACCTAGAGATCATCCCAACATTCGTCCCGTAACGACGGACACAACTTCAAGCTAAGCGGAATAGCGGCAACTCCCAGTTCCATGGCTCGGTGGTATACATATCGCCAACAGTCAAACCTCCATCCCGTGAAATGCGGATACAGTCAGCAAAATTCCTGGTTACGTGGAACGCGGATAACGTCACTCTTTGACCCCGTGGAAAACGTTCAGAGCGGAGCCTAGTCCTCGCCGAGCACGGCAGTGAACCCGTGTGAAGCATCTAGTGCAAAATTCCTGGTTACGTGGAACGCGGATAACGTCACTCTTTGACCCCGTGGAAAGCATCCAGAGCGGAGCCTAGTCCTCGCCGAGCACGACAGTGAACCCGTGTGAAGCATCTAGTGCAAAATTCCTGGTTACGTGGAACGCGGATAACGTCATTCTATGACCCCGTGGAAAACGTCCAGAGTGGAGCCTAGTCCTCGCCGAGCACGGCAGTGAACCCGTGTGAAGCATCTAGTGCAAAATTCCTGGTTACGTGGAACGCGGATAACGTCACTCTTTGACCCCGTGGAAAGCATCCAGAGCGGAGCCTAGTCCTCGCCGAGCACGGCAGTGAACCCGTGTGAAGCATCTAGTGCAAAATCCCTGGTTACGTGGAACGCGGATAACGTCACTCTTTGACCCCGTGGAAAACGTCCAGAGCGGATCCTGGTCCTCACAGAGCACGGCAGTGAACTCGTGTGAAGCATCCAGAGTGGAGCCTAGTCCTCGCCAAGCACGGCAGTGAACCCGTGTGAAGCATCTAGTGCAAAATTCCTGGTTACGTGGAACGCGGATAACGTCACTCTTTGACCCCGCGGAAAACACCCAGAGCGGAGCCTGGTCCTCGCCAAGCACGGCAGTGAACCCGTGTGAAGCATCCAGAGCAAATATCGGACTGTGGAGTCCTTAAAATCTACGGACTATGATTTCCTTAACCTCGACCGTGATGTCTTAAAACTAACGATCAACCACCCCGGTTCCCTACAGATTCTGCCTTGGTTTAAGGGTACATCTCTTCACTCCTTTGATACATGGCGTTGTAATTCCTCAACGTCTTTAAAGAGGTGACGGGTCCCTGCAACCAAACATCGGACTGTGGAGTCCTTAAATCCACGGACTATGAGGTCCTTAACCTTGACCGTGATATCTTAAAACTAACATCGGACTGTGGAGTCCTTAAATCCACGGACTATGAGGTCCTTAACCTTGACCGTGATGTCTTAAAACTAACATCGGACTGTGGAGTCCTTAAATCCACGGACTATGAGGTCCTTAACCTTGACCGCGACGTCTTTAAACTACAATACCTGGAGAAACCCCTGACTCCGTAAAACACGGACAAGGGTGACCGCATCCAGCACTTACAAGTCCTCACGACCTGTAAGCGAGAAAAACTCTCTTGTGGAATCCTTACGACTCTCAAGAGAAAACCCTCTTAAGAATCCTCACGATTCTTAAGAAGAACTTACACCTATGGGATCCTCTCGACCTATAGGGAGAAAAACTCTTTACGAGACCCTCGTGGCTCATAAAATGCAAAAGCCTTAGGAAGCAGATCCTAACCCTGAATCCTAAGCCATCGCCGTCCTGCAAGGAGATCAAGATAGAATATCCGCAGAATACATTCAATAAAAAGGGGATACACCATTGAGAGGAAAAATGTATCTTTTATTCATAAACCAAAACAGATACAAAGTACAATTCATAAAAGAAACAAAAAAAAGAGATACTCTCATTCATGAGTATATACAAAAAAGGGAGAAAAGATACAAGTCCTCAAGCCGGCGGGCGGTGCAATAATTTTACCAGCTCATCGTTCTGTTGCTGAGCCACGGCTTCTTGACGCAAGATCTCCAGAAGACGAGCCTCCGCCTGAGCTTGCTGAGCCTGATACGAAGCAAGCCGAGCTTCGAGCTCTTTCTCGGTGGCTTTATGAGCCTCGACCCTCTCACGAGTGAACGTGGCAGCCTTATCGAGAGCCACCACCTCTTTTATGGACTCTTGGAGCACTCGCCAGAGTTCGTATGCTTTGTTGGCCTTGGCTGTGAGGCTGGCATGAAGCTCGCTCAGCGCCTTAGAAGCTAGCTCCCTCTCCGAAAATTTACGGCCAAGCCCTTTTCTCGCACAACAATGTGTTCGCTACGTGTCGCTATATCAGGCCGCGTAAGCTCGCTTTCGTGACCGCGGCCTTGGAAACAAGACATTTACAAGACCGTATAAATGGGCTTCTAGTCGACGGGAATAATCGATCTAAAACGCGCTCACATCACCTGACGTGAAAGGCAACAAGAAAGATTTCCGACATATTGCGAGCATGCGTTCGCAATCACATGAGTATTCAAAAAAAATAATAATAATAGCATTTGCAATCGCATGAACATTCATAATGCCCAAGAAGGTCTGATGCGCAGGAAAGTGATGATAGCATTTGCAATTAAAGAAAGTTCTCATGAGAAGAATACAAAGTTTATTTATGCAAGCGGAAACATACATACTAGTACCAAGCTTACATGGAAGTTCGGCACAAAACATAGAGAAGGAGGGACTAATTTAAAAATGTTCTACGCTAACGAGAAAAGGTCACCAAACACGGGATCGACGGCACAGGGGTTAATGAAGCAGAGGACAAAATTCTCCATCTCTCTCTCTGCTTTCTCCAGCACATCAAAGCGACGGTTCTCACGAGGAGTCGCTCCCCATCGATTGGCGCCATGTTCGTTCGCGAAAGCAGACATAATAGCTTGCCGGGCCTTTATCTGGCTCAGCAGATGAATTGAGCAATCCTTCAAAGCCTGAGTAATCAGGCGCGCTTCATGAAAGCCCTCGAGCTTTTCTTCAGCCGCGTCAAGCATCGCCAGGGTCATCTCTGCCGGATGAGGAGGGATGTCGGCAAGCACGGCCGTGAGAATCATCCGGAGCCAGAGGTAACCCATCGGAAGGGGGGACCCCCTACGAATCGAGAGTTCGTACATTGCTGAGTCGCATTCGTCGTCGGTAAGAAGTGGATCCACCAACCGAGCAGCAAAGCGGGGGATCATCTCCTCGATAGGCACTTCCCATGGCTGTCGACGAGCGTGTGGACGGTTGCAGGCCATGACACTCGGCTACTCCTCAAATTAAATCACGTCAATATGGGAATAAATTTCTCTGTGAGGAGGAAATAGGCTATGGCCTCAAGACTATAAAGGGGAGCATTAAATGCTGCGCGCGAGAGAAAATTGCATGATGGAACCCTTCCAAGGCCCAAATAAGGGAAGACATTGGAAATCAGGAAAAGGAACGATCTCCAAGGCACCTTCTCTGCATCCAATGCCATGCACAGAAATGTGGCATGAAAAATCGAATAGCCCCATAAAAGGCCCCTCACGTGTGGAGCACGTGAGCACCATGCTTGGTGCGTACTAAGAAATGAAACAATGCCTTGCACACATCAACAAAAAAAATGAACGACAAAATTCCAAAAGAGGGAGGGGGGCACGCAAACACAGAAGGACACGATAAGTTTATCGTTCATGCTTTAAAAAGGTTCATACAAAATGAAAATAAAACGATTACAACGGCATGACCTCAGGCGCGGGGCACGGATTGAGAAACTCAAGCTTGACCTTGTCCAAGACCCTCCAAGCATTTCGAACCGCCCGAGTATGTTTTCTCTCGCGATCGCAAGCGTCGGGGTCCTCGCGGATGTCCTCCACCCTCCGGTAGGCGGCAAGTATGGCCGACTGCTGAAACGCCTGGTGCAACAGATCAATGAGGTTGTCACGCCTTCTCTTCGAGATCAGACTCATCAGATACACCGAATGTATCTTATCCTCGGCAACATCCAATGCCCTGAGTGTCACACCAGCGCAGAAGAGAGGAAGCGCCTCCCAAATCGCCAGCACGATGAGCCTCAGAAGAGAAGAGCGACGGGGGAGTAGCCGATGGTTGTACTCGTTAAAGCGGCTCATAATCTCAGCACACTGAGCGTTGGTGAACTCCTGATTCTGACTACGGCCCAGGGCACGAATATTCCCGTAGGAAATGATTTCGTGGAGATTATACAAATGAGCGTCCATGATACCTGAAATAAAAATCAGGACGATTTATTACAAACCCTCTTCTTCTTCACTAATCATAGAATGACGAGGAAACCCCAAGAAGCCTCTGTGTGAAGAAACTGAGTTCTTCATTGGAATTAAATTCCTTATTAAGAAAAGGGAATTAAATTCCCAGAAACATTTTTGGATGGAATTAAATTCCATGGAGTTGAAACGCCATCATCATTTCCCCAAAGATCATCTAAACCCTAAGAGATCTACAGTTCGAAGGTTAGGCGGTTTCATGTTCTTATGGAAAAACTTGAAGAAAAATGGGTTCCTTGTTAAAAAGAGAGTAAAAAACCTTGTTTTGGATTTAAAATCCAAAGGAATGTGGAAGTTCGCTGCTTGTCCAAGAACATTACCTGAAGAAAAAAGGGTCACCTGAACAGAGTTAAACTCTGAAGATTGTTTCAAAGCAGAGAACTAAGCTCTGGAAGAAGAGAATTAAATTCTCAGAAAAAGTTCTCAAAGGAAGAAAATGAGCAAAGTGAAGGCTCTTCTGAAGAGACATAGGTATTTATAGGAGGAGATGGAGACGTTTCATCTCCCCAAATCCCTAGAGGAGTCCAACGGTCACAAAAGGTGACAGCGTTGCACTCACGTGCGGACACGTGAGAACAACGCTGTGGGGGCATTTGTTTCCCGATTTAAAATCAGAAAAGCTTGTGTAAAAGGATTCAGAAAAGGGTCACGTGCTTACACGTGACCAGCAGTCACGTGTGGGCACGTGACACCTAAAGTATCGGCAAGGCAAGTTCAGTTTCCCAACTACATCAAAGAAAGGGGCTTCAGAAAGGGTCACGTGCTCCCACGTGACCTGGGTCACGTGTCGGCACGTGACATTTAAAAGTAGCGGCAAAGACCCAACGGTTCCCTGAGCAAATCAAGAAAAAGGCTTCAGAAGAGGTCACGTGCTCCCACGTGACCAGGGTCACGTGTTGGCACGTGACACTCAAAACATCAGACTCATTCTCCGGTTAAATCAAGAAGAAGGCTCCATGCCAGGGTCACGTGCTCACACGTGACCAGTTGTCACGTGGTGGCACGTGATAGCTAAGCAGCAACCAGAAGACAGAGCGTAAAAAGAAGGAAGAAGGCTCGTTCCAAGGGGGTCACGTGCCCACACGTGACTAAGGGTCACGTGGCCACACGTGACCGACTTCAAAGCCCATTTGTTAACAGAATTAAATTCTGAGAAAAGAACTCTCAAATCTTTCCAAAAGCAACCGATTAAATTAAAGATTCAGAGGTGATTAAATATCATCTATCTATGGGAAAATCTCGAATTTGGAAAGATTTCCCCTTCAAATCTAACAGAAATAACAAAGGAGAATCCCTGGATTTGAAATCCAATGGTGAATAAAATTCACCTAATAATCCAAAGGTCCAAAACGAATGATGGATGCAAATTAAATCTCTCAATGAAGATTCACCAAAAACTAATTGATTCGGCTGCTTCTCCTATAAATAGGAGCCAAGAGACATACAAAAAAGGGATATACGCAGAGGGAAGAAAAGGGAGAGAGCCTTGATATTTTGAGGAATTTGGATCTTCTGCAAAAGAAAACCCTAGGTAAGAAAGGGAAGGCTCCTTGAAAGAAAAGAGAATTTAATTCTCAACAGAGTTCAACTCTGATATAAAACAGAAGAACATATTTCTTCTCTCTTTGATAGAGGATCTGTAAAGCGCACATCTCCCCTTGAAGTTGAGAATTTAATTCTCAATGGGTTGAGATCCTGCCATGCAGATCCAAAGCATAGAGAGGGAATGGAAGTACGAGAATTTAATTCTCACAGAACTATAGGAATTTAATTCCTTTAAAATAAAATTAGGGTTTGACCCTGTGTTATGGGAATTTAATTCCTTCAGAATGAAAAGAATTAGGGTTTAACCCTAGTTAAGAACTTAGTTCTGTTGAAACAACGGGAATTTAATTCCCTTAATCATAATTCTTTAACAGAGAGTGGGAGTTTAATTCCTTAAAGCTTTTATTAGGGTTTAACCCTATTCAGTTCTTCACATCTATGAGGAATTTAATTCCTACAGAAAATTCAGAGTTCAACTCTATCCCAGAATATAAATCTTCAAAAGGAAGTAAGAATTTAATTCCTCTGAAATTATTGTCAGGGTTCAACCCTACGAGGAATTTAATTCCTGAAAGGGATTAACAGATCTTCTAAACAGAAAAGAAGGGTCACGTGTCACCATGTGACCCCCCCAAAAGATCTATAGAAAGCCCTTTGAGGCAGTGCCTCACGTGACCCACGTGACCCTTGGCAGAAGCTTTAACATACCTCATTTAAACACCCGTCACGTGATGACACGTGATGCTCCAAAAGATGCGATCTTTTCAGCAGAACAAACGAAGGGAGGGCGCCCTCACGTGCTACCACGTGACCCCTCTTGCCTCAGCGTCTAACGCTAAATTGGAACTCCCGAATCCAGTGTTAAAACACTGTTGGGCCATAGTGTTCAACATTAATCAAAGAACTTTATTTGCAGTGTTCAACACTGATTACCTTAGTGTTTAACACTAATTTGAGATCTCTGTTGCCAGTGTTTAACACTGATCTGTTTTAGTGTTTATCACTAATTTGAAAGCCTTGTTGCTGGTGTTTAACACCAATTATCTTTTAGTGTTAAACACTGATTTATCAATCTCATTCCCAGTGTTCAACACTGATTGGTCTTTAGTGTTTAACACTAGGCATTGGCCCAATTGGCTAAATGGCCAGAGGCAAAGCCTCTCCTTCGAGGGACCAACAGGAGGACCGATGTCCCAGACATGATTGGACTTAGCCCAAGCTGGCCATAAGTCCTCAAGTCATAATTAACTGGGCTAATGGGCTCATAACATAACTAATTGGTCTTGATCCCCAAATTGGGCCAAAGACTATTTAATCCACTCCGGTTCCAGGGTACATCTCTTCACTCCTTTGATACTTGGCGTTGTAATCCCTCAACGTCTTCAAAGAGGTGACGGGTCCCGATGACCACGCATTGATATGGACTGTGGGGTCCTTAAACCCATGGACTACGACGTCCTTAACCTCGACCGAGATGTCTTAAAACTAACAATGGACTGTGGGGTCCTTAAACCCATGGACTACGACGTCCTTAACCTCGACCGAGATGTCTTAAAACTAACAATGGACTGTGGGGTCCTTAAACCCATGGACTACGACGTCCTTAACCTCGACCGAGATGTCTTAAAACTAATAATGGACTGTGGGGTCCTTAAACCCATGGACTACGACGTCCTTAACCTCGACCGAGATGTCTTAAAACTAACAATGGACTGTGGGGTCCTTAAACCCATGGACTACGACGTCCTTAACCTTGACCGAGATGTCTTAAAACTAACATTGGACCGCAATGTCCTTAAACTACCCATGGACCGCAATGTCCTTAAACTAGCAATGGACCACCACGTCCCTAAACTGGAACAATAGAGCCCCGCATGCTCTTTTGTCGGATCTAAACGGTCCCGTTTAAGTTGATCTTAGCCTCAAAGATGGTTAACGTATCCTTAAACCTTCAAACAGACTGGACTAGGAATCTCCCCCAATTAACTCTGGTTCGAGGGTACATCCCTGAACTCCTCTGACATCTGTCGTTGTAATCCTTCAACGTCGTCAGAGAGGTGACGGGTCCCGACGGCCATACATATGATGGACCACTATGTCCCTAAACTGGAACAATGGAGATCAAATGCTCTTTTGTCGGATCTAAACGATCCCGTTAAGTTGATCTTAGTCTCAGGCCAGACTAACGTATCCTTAACAAACGTTTGAGTTGATCTTGGCCTCACGTATGGCTAACGTATCCTTAAACCAAACCCCCAAACCCAAATCTAAGATAATACGGATTTGGACTAGTCCACGCCCTACGGGCGACGACATAACTCGGTCTCCATAAACAATCCACGGGCAATAAAACACAAAACAAACACACACGACACGAAGTGACCATCTGGAGAAGGAGAAAGTTGTTACCGCGATGCGGTAACGTAATTAACTGCAGGGGCTTGCGCCTGCAGGGAAGAGCGTCCCCACAATCAAAAACCCCTCAAATGAGGGGGAATCTGACGAAATCTGCTACATCGGCCGCATCCGTTTAAACCTTCGATACATGGTGTCATGAGTCAACTTGGCATCTTCGGAGAGGTGAACGGATAGTACCAATTAGCATCTGCCCCGATTCTCAGGCGAGACAGCCCGCGTCTCGGCCGCCGTTCGGAGGGGAACAGAGATAAATATGATGATTGATCCGCACTCTTGATTTGAGGATGCTGTACGTTAGATACTACCATAAGTAATACTATGATACTGGATCGCCGACTATTAGATATATCGACTCGGAATATGTTTAGATTTTTCTTATCATTCCGAATAGTTTCTTAGTTTAGTCTTTTAGTTGTTTAGGTAGATGCTAGACTAGGCTCGAGTCATACTGATTTTCAAAACCAACGAATCGTGAGTATTTTCAAAAGACAATCCGAGGAATGTTACGGATTTTCAAAGGACATATCTTTTCTCAAAAACACTGTAGCCCCTACTTTTCTAAAAACCACGATTCGTGCTATTTCAAACACTAAAACTGTATGACTCGTATACATATATTATTCTATAATGTTGCATTTACTATTCATCTTCCGTTATACTCATGTTGTTCTCTTTGCATTGCATATATATACATGCGTTTCCTTTAGCTATTATGATCTCATCTGCTAGGACACCTGCACCATTACCGATGATGCGTATGTTGCACGTACACTTGCTTGCTGGCTCACACACATCATCATCGGTAATTGCCATGTCACGTATACTTTAGAAAAACATTACTTCATTGGTATAACCTGCTAGCTGGTAGTTTAAACATATTATTAGTATGCTTGCTCTCATATGCTAGTTTAGATACCGCATTCCTTACTTAGATACCCCATGCATTCTTATATTCATTCTGTTATGCACTGTTGTTGGGTTTTATGCCGATATTCACTGCTCATTGACTCATGATTTTGAGATTCCGGATTTTTATGAGATTTCTGGATTTGGGAAACCGCATGTAAACTTTATAAACTTATAATTATTTTTAAAGAGAATGATGCAGTTTTCCTTGATACGATATTTCATGTCCACCATGATGTTTTCTCAGTTCTGTGCTTGGTTTTCGAGACCCGATTGGAGGAGTAGGATGAACCGTCTGCGGGTACATGGTGGACCTGGTAAGGTATCCCGGGGCATTAAGCTCGAGTTGTAGATGATGAGCCTCGCAGGGGAGCACTACCTACCGGTGATAGTTTGGACCCGGCGGTTATCTGGAGGATACCGATCGGAGTCGTGAAATGGATATGAGGGTCGATCAGAGGATGTGGCGCCTGAGATCCGAGAATTTACATGTCGATGCTGGACACGGGTTTCATGATGTTTGAGTGTCGATGTTGGACACTCCAGTTTTATTATGATTTTTGTGTGTCGTTGCTGGACACACCCACCTGATGACGCATTCGTACATGATTCATATTTTATGACATGGACACGAGTACCTTGGTATCACTTTTATGCTAATGTTACCCTTGCTTTTATTCGATGTCAGTCTATTATTATTATTATTATAGTACTGTATGACCTAGGAGATCGTCATACATTCGGTTTCTACTCGGTGATGTCTTCTACCCACGAGTTGGCAACTCACCCCCGTTGTGTCACAGTTTTTTTTACAGGTTTAGCCGTACAGGTTCCGTAGCGGCTTGTTGGCACACCACCTTCCTTCGGGGTGATTGCTTGACAGGTGGGACACATTGCATCGTTACCGCCATCTTATTTTTGTATATTTATTTTATTGTATCTAATTAAAAATCCATTAACCAGACTTGTATATTTTAGTAGACTTAGATAACCACAGTTTGTATATTCTTTCGGCCTTAGAGTCGTGCTTATGTAATTATAGCTGTTTCTGGTTCTCTTGGTGATGTTTAGTTTCTTTATTTTCTTTCTGAGTTTTGATTCTCGCCTTCGGTGTTGTATATTATATTACTTGCGTGGTTGTTTCCGCCAATTGGCGAAGAGCTATCTCCTGCTTGGGGATGCCTTATATTATATTGTTGTACCGTTTTCGGGTTAAGTAATACAAGGGAGGTGTTGCTCAAATTTTCAATGACGAAAATATTTTCAAGTTAAATATAAACATTGCGTTTTCGTATACTATTATCTAAGTTTGTAGAAGAACTTGATTTCAGTAAAACCTTATTTTAAAACTGCACCTCCACTATTTTCCCTAAAAAGGTTTAGATTTCTGGGCTTTTGGCTTACTTGAATTAGGTGGGGTCCTATAGACTTCACATGATTCAAGTGCCAGTCACGTGCCTTTTCCGGGTCGCGACAATCTTAATGTAAATTAATCTAAATTCGGTATTCAGATCAATTAAGTATATTTTTAATTACTTGTATCTCAATACAATTAGATAAACGCAAACTGATCTCTAGGGATGATGGAGGGAAGAACGGCAAGACGTTCCCAA
Source organism: Agapanthus africanus (assembly GCA_030015575.1). NCBI lineage: Eukaryota > Viridiplantae > Streptophyta > Magnoliopsida > Asparagales > Amaryllidaceae > Agapanthus > Agapanthus africanus. Next base: position 19,510,591 of record JASDDO010000014.1, read on the forward strand.
TCATCCATAAATTTATCCGTCTGTTTAAATTTTTTCTTCAATGTTTGACCATCTCTTGAATATATATGACATTTCATACCGAACATGCGTCCAATATTCGTCTATATCGTCTTTTAAGACGAAATATTTCTATAATACAGATTAATAAATATATTATTTAATAAATTAATAACATATAACAAGTATGCATGTAATGTTGAAATATGCTTAATTGAGTTATGTATTACCAAGTGTGAGCACCAGGTCCATACATATGCTTCCCAGGGGTTATTTGCTAACGTGAATTCCATGTTCCGGAAGTCCGTGTTGCAGACGAGAATACCGATATAACCGTGGAAATGGGTAGCCAACATGCTCGGGCCTACGGGCTTCCCACCTACCCATTGAAGAATTGCTCTTTTTCCACGCATATCGTATTTCGTAATCTCGTTGGTAACACCTCTTCCGTGGTATTCAAACCGGGCCAGATTATCCCCCGCAGCCCGTGCTTCATCGATACTCGTGTCTGCTTCCTCTTTCATTATATCGATTTGAGAATGACATGCCCTGCTTCCCAAAAGAGTGGTAACGGCACGAGGCCTGCGACATATTTATTCGGAGAAGGTCATTTCTCGAAATAAATACGCTAAGCGTTTATAAGCAACATAAGGTAACAAGAATAAATAAAAAAATGAAATCCAATTTTGATTCATTACATTTAAGATTCACAGTTGACAAAATATCTGAATCAAGATACGATAATATGATAAGCCTTAATAAGGAGGCATTCATAAATAAGCTGAAATGAAATGAAAAGCTGAATGAAAGTAGACGTCCGGTTGTGATGCGAACTGGTTGTACTCATTTTCGACCGCTTCCATCTCCTTTGTCTCAATGCCACCTAACGAATATTCCAAGAAAGAAAGAAAGATGGATGGAATGAACGTCAACGAACTAACGCTCGGTAAGTCCCAAAAAGAATGGTGTAATGTATATAAATAAAATGCAAGAGGTAATATGATATATGGTATAGTATGTATATAAATTATGAATATGTAAACAAGTATAGTAGTGTGTATGGTAATATGTATGTCAACTATATCAGCATGGCAAACAAATATAATATGGCCGTGGAGTGTAGGTATAGTGAACATGAAGTGAATGTAAGTGTCCTAAAAAACCTCTAAAATGGTAAAAATAACCAACGTGAGTTCAAGGTTTGAGTATCAATCAAATCTTAAGAGTGTTCTCGAATCCAACAGGCTGTAATCCAGGGGTAAGAAATCACGGACCCTCATGATAGTTAGTAACAGGATTTTGACCGTCGTCGAAGTATTCCAAACTCAACAAGCTATAATACATGAGTAAGGAACCACGGACCCTCATTATTGTATTCATAATTGATTGTATTCGTAATTGTTAGTATGGGACTCTTGAGATTTCATTGGACTCACAACTCAAACTTCCTAACACTCTGCGTATATTAGTCTATAGTTAAAATTACAAGTCTTACCCGAATCCATGAATACATCAAGTTTTTAAGATTGAGTTCATGTCAAGATCAAGTATTCATGTCATACTGTATTCATGGTTCGGGTTAAGTCAAGTCTAACATGCAATGGGTTTTATCATACAAGTCATGTAGATATAATAAATAAGCAGTCACGGAGCATGATATGAGACATGTATATTATTCAAGTAACGTCCAAAAACAATGTTGTAAAGAAGTGATATATGCGACTAATTAATCAAGTCAATTGAAATCAGAATATAAACGGAAAATATAGCACTACGTGTTATGCACGCGTGAGTTTCAGTCGCACCTAAATATGACTACTGCTTTGGAAGATATATCCGTTTTCGTATCGTCATGCATAACAGATCAGAATCTGTTTAGTACCGTCACATATTTTTAAAATACGGTTTCGGTTAATTTCCATCAGGTTTCTGTAGGGTGTTTTTCGTCACTCCATTTAGATAGAAATACACGTCGCTTGTCAAGCGTATACAGATCCCCCTGCATGGGATAGGCCGGGTTTTTTATATTGTGGGGATTCGAATCTCCAACAGCTGCGGATTAAGCTGCCGTTAATTATCTCTCGCTTTTGAAAGGAGCGAACCTCCGATTGATTGGTCAAATTGGTCATGCGAACTCAATGTGCAGTGTGCATGTGTTGTGTTTTAAAAGGGACTTGGACATATCACGGGCTGGGGGTCAAGGGGGTTAGCAGCCCCCTTGCGGGATACGGTGAAGCGTCCCGTAAGAATTTTTTTCTAACGGGGGAGGTATTTTTAGTAGGGAATGTTTGAAAAAAATAGGGGTGAGGAGCGTCCTAAGGACGCGTGAGATGGCATGTGGGAGCTGAGCGCCAGCGGGCCACGTGCCCTGAGCGCCGGGGGTTCTCGTGCTTGGCGCATGGGTGCCAGGCGCCAGCGAGTTACGCGCCCTGCACGCGGGCGCCGGTCGCCAGCGGTTCACATGCATGATGTGTGGACGCTGTGTGCCCACGATAAAAGGGGTTTAGCCCCTGGACTGGGAGTTGAACCCCCGAATGAATTTTGGAGTTAAAATCCTAAAAAAAAGAGGTCTTTTGTGGAGTTAAACTCCTAAAAAATCAGTATTTTTGGTGTTCAACTCCTTTGAGAATTTGGATCTTGGAGTTGAGCCTCTCAGAGATCGGTTTGGAGTTAAACTCCTAAGGAAGAGATTCTTGTTCAGAGTTAAACTCCCAAGTGATTTTCGGAAATGATGATAGAGGACCCATTTCTTCTCCCTTGATCCTTGAATCTTCTCTTGAGACTTGGATCTTTCTAAAGTGGGATTTTTGGAAATGGGTCTCCTTCTTCCTCCTCTCTGCTGGCTGGATCTTGGAAAAAAGGGGCGAGACTTAAAAAATCCCCCATTTTAGAGATTTGATGGAAGATCCGAGCTTCCCTTTAAGGGTTTTATGCTGAAAAAGAATTTCTTTTTTAAAATGTAAGAGTTAAACTCTCGATTTAATTCAAAAAAAGAAGCAGGTTTAAAATCTTGAGGAAGGGGAAGGAGGACTAATTTTTTAGGGGAATGGATTATTCTTTTTCATTTCATTATCATGTTACCTTATATAGACTTACAAGTTTACACATAACTTCTTGGGATTTACAAAATGACATTTCGCCCATCTCATGCCTTATGTGCTTACTTCTTTTTGCACATGAGCCGTGGGCTTTAAAAAAATTTGGTTTTTTTCCCATTTATTTCACATTCATACATGAAAATTATATTAAACTTATTTATTACATAATTTTTTTCTTGGCATGGGGGAGGCCGGCCTCTTCATGTTCGGGTCCGATTTGGGCATGAGCCTACTCGATGGCTTGGTCCCACTTGATTTGGAGTTGATTTTGTGTCACGCCCCGCTTCCCAGAGTGCGCTAAGATAGGCACGTGACAGAGCCAACCATGCTACCTGTGGATAGGAAACATCCCTCCACAGTCACATTACGGCTGTCTATAAGATATCAAGAACAGTAGAAATAAAATAAACCATCTAGTACATATCTATGAGCCAGAATAAACGAGTCAAGAAATAATATGCGGAAGCAATATATCCAATAAACAATAATAATCTGGAAAGTACGGAAATAACAAAACTAACTGGATACTAACAGGATCCTCACTGCTCGGCCTGATGGCGAAAATACTCCTGATCAGCCTGTGACAAAGGTAGAGGATCTAGGCCATGCAAAACCCAGACGTCAGTGCGTCATAATATCAAACAATAATATAATCATGAGGTAACAAGACATGCAGGTATGAGTAGGAACAGTAATAAAAGTATAACAGTAACACGAATAAGGAACAGTGAAGGGTATAAGCACATGTGATGTACAGTGAGTAATCTGAACTAAGCTACTGGGTTAATTACTCTCAAGTCTTTGAAATCAATTTAATGAATCGTCGATGTAACTCAATAGTATCCCGTGCATGCCCGGGACCACGGTCAAGACTCTCGGGCTAAATCCGAGACGTGCCGCTAAGCAGTAAACAGATAACATGTACAGACGAATGATATCAACAGCATCATCCCGCGGCTGGCCTAGCCCGTAAAACTGATCAGTATAAGCATCGAACTGTCGAGTTACAAGTCAGGTTTCATCATTGATTTCTCCATGCCCCCAAGTTATCTGTTCAAATCAGGTATTGATAAATCTGGGACTGATGCCAACACAGGATCAAGCAGGAACAGGTTTTTTTATACAGACAACAGGATATGTCCATCGGGACAACATGTCAGGATTGTCGGCATTAGAAACAGAATCAGGTAACATGTCAAGTAGTGATATATCAGGTCATGTCAGGTAGTGTACATGTATCAAGTCATGTCAGGTAGTGGTGTATCAGATATCAAGTGCGTGCTCATAATCAAACTGTAGCAAGTATTGAATCAGGGTGGAAGTACGGATGTACAATAAAAGCATGGATGCACAAATATCGATCAGGAGTTACATCATGACTATATAGGATGCACAATATCAAGCATGGGGTACTAATGTATTAATAATATTAGTTAATGTAATATGGGGTGCAACTAGAACCCTTAAGATATTTGGAGAAAAGAAAACAATTTGTAAACCTGTATTTAAGTTGACATGGTACACATTTGTATATTTAACTCATTCCAATTTGTAATTACCACTAATTAAGTGTATAAATAAAAGCTTATAATAATATTTGAAATAATTGATTAAGGAAAAACATTCAAGTGAACTAATAATTATAAGTGACTAAATAAATACCAATGAAACAATATGCAACAAAAATGCAACGTGTCATGGTGCACTAACCATGGAGAAATGTAGAAATACGGATTTGGCTTAATCGCGATTAGTAGTGCACTAATCAAGTTTAATTTTAATCTAACATATAATTAATTGTAAAATGCCGAAATCTGATAAATATATTTTTAAATGAATAAATCATTTTAAATCTCCAATTATTTCACAAATATTGGTATATATTTATACCATTTTACGAAAACCCCAATTTTGCAAATCGGGTAGTTTTCGCGAAATATATTGTTTTAATATTAAATTCCAAAAATAATATTTTATATTTTCTGAAATGTTACATAATTGTCTTGGAAAAAGACACAAATTCTGCCGTTCATGTGCAGCAGTTACCGATAACTTCTAAACCTAATCAGGATTCAAATCAGTTTTAAGTGTCTGACTCAAGTCTGAGTTCAAATCAATCTGAGTCCAATCCAAATATGAATCCAATTCAACTTGAATCCAATATAACAAACATGATCACTTGAACTTGAACCTGAATACTAGAACAATATCAACATGCAAATATGACTTGACTTGATTGAACCAGGGCCATATCTTGACTTGATTACATGCCTACTTGATACATTCTGAAACTGTTTACATGAACAACTTATATCCATGGTCTCGGCAAGTCTGATAACTACAATTTATACGATATACATTACGGGGTTAACATGGTAGACTGGTACGGAATGTGTTAGAAGTGGAACGAGACGGTCACTAAAAGATACCTACATGAACATCCGTGCCGTTGTCCCGTGGGTTTTGACGGGGCCTTGTACTTGCGATTACCATAGTCCACGGAGCAAGTTGGACTTCTCTCGTATACACCGATACATTTTGTACTAAGCTACAAACAACTACGTTAGTGTAACAAACATATACTTAAACCTATTACCAGTTCTATACTCATTACTTGTATACTCCATTCTTTCTGTTGAGACTTACCGAGCGCTAGTTCGCTGACGATATTTCTGTCTCTTCATTCTTTCGAATGTTCGTCAGGAGGACATGATTTTCAGGAGACCAACCCCAGTCAGGAGTATCAGGAGCAGATTGAAGCACAACCAGACTTCTAGCTTACTTGTATTTATCTTTTCTTTTGTACGCCATTGTTTAGGCATTTCTTTTATCCTTGTACATTTCCTTTTCAAATCAGTTTTAATGAAAAGAATGTATATTAATAAAAATTGTTGTTTATATTACATTTCTTATCATTCTTGTGTTTTTATTTATATTGCTTATTTACGCTTAATGTGTTTACTTCTGAGTAAATACGCCGAGGCCTCATCACGTCTCCTTCTCCGTATACTGGGAAGCGGGGTGTGACAACTTCTCTCTTCAAGAAAAAAAAATCTAGATAAAGAAAATACAGAGATAAAAATATCTCTTTTACCTATTTAAGGGTTTAACCCTTCTCAAAGAACTTAGTTTTTTTTTTGAATCAGAAATCCATAAGACAAGGCTCTCACAAGTTGAGAATTTAATTCTCATCGGGATGATCTTGTTCTTAAGAATCAAAAATTCAGAAAAGAACTAGGAAAAAGAACCTATCTTATGCGGATTTAATTGTTCGGAAAATAGGGTTTAACCTTAGAAGAACCTTGTTCTTCTAGAAGAAAACTTGATCAAAGAGCTTCAAAATAAAGATCTTGGTGATCATTAATGGTCAAAATGGCATTAACAGAGACTCGATCTCTGAAAAAGAAAAGAAGTTAGAGCCTCATGTGCTTCCCATGTGGACGCCCCCAAAAGTGCCCAGCACCTCACGTGAAAAACATGTGTGTGTCCAAAGCAGAAGCCCAGCGCCTCACGTGCTACTCACGTGGACGCCACAAAAATAATAAGAGTGCTTAGCACTTCACAAATAACCAAAACGGCTGAGTGCTTAGCACTGATTGGGCAGCGCCCAACGCCTCACGTGCTCTTCACGTAAGCATCACAAAAATAATAAGAGTACTTAGCACTACATAAATAGCCAAAACGACTGAGTGTTTAGCACTAATTGGGTAACGCCCAGCGCCTTACGTGCTCCTCACGCGGGCGCCACAAAAAAAGAAAAGAAAAGTGCTTAGCACTACATAAACAGCCAAAACGGCTGAGTGCTCAGCACTGATTGAGCAGCGTCCATAATTGAATTCTTTACATGACACCCATGTGAGTGTCAGAGTGTCAAATAAGTGCTTAGCACTTTTGAAAAAGAAAAGAATAAGCAGACTAAATTCCAAATTGGCTAAGTCTCTAAACTTTCTTGCAGCCGAGTCCAAATGCTCTGCTGCTGGATCTTAAGTAAAATTGATTCTAAAATGTTTTTAAATTGATCTTAGTCTCAAATAAGACTAACGTATCCTTAGCAAAAAACAAATTGAGCCCAAATGCTCATTTATATATTTAAGTTGATTTTAATTTCAAACTAGATTAATGGTTCTTAAATAAAAAATATATATTTTTGAACTGAAGAAATATACAACCTAAGTTCAAAACCACGTCAAGTAAATCCTTGAGCCAAACCCAAAATATACGGATTTGGCCTAATCTGCGCCCTACTGGCGACGGCATAAACTAGTCTCTGTATACAATCCACGGGCAAGCTTAAAAAATAAAATAACATACGACACGAAATAAATTTCCGGAGCAGGAGAAAGTAGTTATCGCAATGCGATAACGTAATTAACTGCAGTGGCTTGCGCCTACAGAGAAGAGCGTCCCCACAATCAAAAATCCCTCATAAAATGAGGGGGAACCTGATGAAGTCTGTTACAACGGTCGTATCTGTCCAAACCTCCGATATACGGTACCATAAATCAACTTGGTATTTTCGGAGAGGTGGATGGATAAATCCAAATAGCATCTGCCCCCAAATTGAGGAAAGACGTCATATCCCAGTTCGTCTCTGTTTTCGGCGGTGAACACTACTATTTTTCTTACTCTATTCTCAGCACTACACAACTAGTAACTCCCTTATTTCTCTATCGATTCATTTCAAAACGTGTTTCTAAAAAAGCTATTCAACTAAATTGAAGTTAGGTTAGTTAAAACTTCTTTTAATAAGTTTTGTAACTTTTACTGTGTTAAAATTCTACCCTTACTCTTCTAAACATCACTTCAAAATTATTCATCTAAATTACTTTTAAATTGTTCAAAATTTTGGGCTAAATAAATCATACAACAAAATTTTCATCAAAATACCATAAAATTTAATATAAGCTTTTTTCGATAATTAGTCATACATACCTCTAGAACATTCACGGGATAGCGAACTACCCCACACGCACACTTTTGATTCATATCATGGTATTTGGTTAGAATTTTTCATCTAAATGAAACAATTTTCAATAAAATACCATCACTTTATAAAAATATGTTTTTAATCGTTATTTTTAAAATTCTTTGCAATTGCGCCTCTACAATCCTTTTAGAAGAACTCATGTACGGATGGTGCGGGTTATCGCACGTTCTTAGAATAGTAGAGTGAGATACAAAACTCCTCAAGGAGTATTCGGTCTCGAAAGGAATAAAAAAATGATTTAAAAGAATATGACTTTTCTAAATCAAAATTAAATCTTTGAAAAATTATATAATGTTATGAATTCGTATTCTCAAAAAAAATAAATTGTGAAACTTATCTTTTAAAATGAAAGATTAAATTTTTAAAAAAAATACCTCCAAAGTAGTTTTCATTAAAATACCATAAACTTTTAAAAACTTGGTTTTATCACTAAAATACCATTAAAATTAAAATATATGTTCATAAAAACTCTAAATATTATAAATCACCCTCGAGATTTAATTTTAAACAATATTAAAATATTTTTCCTAAAACCCCCTCGAGAAATGCAAACAATATAAATACAATGTAAATAATAATAATAAATCTCTAATAACTCTAGATTAATATAGATTTAAGTGGTATTATTTCTCTTGAGTCCCAGGGAGCCGGAGAAAGTGAGTGCTTGCCTATTCAGATTAGAAAAATTAACGGAGTTATCAAATGGTAATTGTCTTAGAAAAAAACACAAATTATGCCGTTCATGTGCAGCAGTTGTCCGATTTCTTCCGAACTTAAGATCTTTAAAAGTTAAATTCATTCACATGAAATGTCTATAACTTGAACACAAACTCGAACCTAAACTGTACGTTAAGCTCAACTAGAATCCAAACTCGAACATAAACTTGAACTTGAATTCGAACTTAATCTACTCGATTAATTTGACTTGATCCAAGATTACAATTGACATGACTCTCATTCTACTCGACTTACTCGACTTCATTTTTCAACTTTTGCAATCTATGGTTTCGATCAAGACATATTATAATCAACCAATCAAATTAATTAAAGACATCATACAGTTATAATATATATTATATTCGGAGTGTTTGGGATAGTTTTCTTGTGTGAATCCAACGGAGTTTCAGAAGTCTCGTAATAACCTATTTTTTCTATTTACTCGAATCTCAATCGGGTCGATTCCTCCACAACTTGGAGTCCCGATACTAACACATGAAATGAGCCCGTGTTTTCTTACTCCTGAAGCCCCACTCTTAAGCTTGTGAATATTTCTACGGTTGAGTTGGTATTCACACTTGGAACTCAACATTAACATAATAACCATATAGAAATTTATAGATACATATACTCATATTCAGATCTATACATTTTTATTGGCCATTTACATTATTTTTTTATATACTTGTCACTTTTCACTTTTACTCTATCTTTGGGACTTACCGAGCCCTAATTCGCTGATAGACATTCCACCCATTTTTTTTAAATGTTCGTTAGATACGGTCAAGACGGAGGAAGTGGACGCTATAGAAGAGAATTACGATCAGATAATTACTCAGGATTATCTTAAGTTCCTTTTTCTTTCCGCTTATGTATGCCATCTGTTTAGACATTTCTTTTCTTATAATTATTTATTCAGTTGAACTCATATATCTGTAAAAATTTCAAGTTTGAATGTAAATAAAGATATTTGTTGGAAATTGTACAGTCTTCATTATTCTTGTATTGTGTATATTTGTTTCAATGTGCTTAATATATTTATTTAGAGAATAATATTTTCTGAATAAATATGCCGCGGGCTTGCCACGTCATTCGTTTTCGTCTACCGGAAAACGGAGCATGACAATAACACCTACAAAAAAAATTTGGATTAAATTTGATAATTTTTTCGAAAATTTTAATGAAATGGGGATGGGAATATTAACTCTCGCGGGATGAAATTGGGGGAATTGGGAGGAAGATGGGCCTTCGCAGTTTTTATCTAATCAACCTATTAGCGACCGTTTAGAACGGTCGCTAATAATATGTGAACGGTCGCCAATAAATTGGAGACCGTTCATTAAAGAACGTATATATTATAGGCTAATAATTTATTATGGACCGTATATATTTAGATAGTTCCTAATAGACGGTCTGTGGTGTGTACAATTGCTACTAGTGCTACAACGATGCAATCATGCAAATGAAAATACAGATCGAAGTATAACATAGCGTTGATGGATGAAGAAAACCAAGTATATCTCATCTCATGTATGTAAAATCGAGGAATGAACGTCCCCTTTCTGCATATAAAATTTGCAATGAATTTCTGTACCCTGCCAAAATAAAATAAAAATAAAATGTAATTGTACCCTAATAAGCCCAAACTCCGAACTAATTTGCGGTAAGTCTTTGTACAACCTTTAAAACATGCCCCTGTCAATGCATGGGAAACTTGTAAGAAAATTCTTCCAGCTTGTTACAAGACCACAAAGGAGTACTTCACATTATATGGAATCCAATGCTCAAAATGTGAGCTTTTTATTACCTACTCAAAAAAATCAGTGCCAAGACAAATAAATGAGTCATGCATGCAACTTCCATGAACCCAAACTCTCTTCATTAATTAAATTTCACGCGCTGGCCGGTCTCGTGATCGTCACTAAAATTTCAACAGCGAAAAAAAAAGTTAAAAAAAAAAGACATTGAAAGCTTCACTACTCATTAAAGAGAAGGCACTGTAAATGTGAAAGCTTTTTAACACCAGCTTTAATTATTCCCTTTCACTCTTTCTTGGTTAGCTGCAGCGCATTGGGCTTTGCAATCTCTTGAAACCATTCTCCAAAGAGATTTTTTTTTAGGTTCATCTTTCATTTAGAGCTGGCTCTTAATATAATTAATCACTCCATATTGATTTCAATGCAACCAAGCTTAAGATAATCCACATATTTTTGCCAAAGGTATAAAGTAAAGAGAGAGAAGAGAACCAATGAGCAATAGTTCAGCATGGTATGGGCATTTCCCCGTTTGGGAAGAACGCGGGGTTCGAACCCCGTGAACATGAACCGTGGGAGAAGAAGTGGCCACAAACTAACGCTTTCGGAGCAAATTCGTTGTTTCCTTGGATGCGTGTGTTGTGTGTTGCGTGCTTGTGTATGATATGTGTGTGTGGATATGTTTCTATGTATTGTATGCATGGGGTCATGGCCACCGGAACAATACCAAAAAAGAAAAAAAAAACATTGAGTGGGGAGAGAGAGAGAGAGAGAGAGAGAGAGAGTGAGAGAGAGGGTCCTGGTACACATACTAGAGGACACAGAATAAGTCAGTGCATGTGAGAAAAGAATGGTGAGATCTCTATATATGTATGTTCTTCTATGCTTGCATACATAGACTATTGAAGCTTAAGTTCACAGGTTTTTTTTATCATAGAGATGCAAGATTCCAAGAAAGAAAATTCTCTGGAAATGTGTAGGTGGGTTGATGATATCATTTTCTCCAGATAAATATATATGAACCCCAACTAGATCTATTTAATGAAAGTTCAATAGACATAATCCATATATATCGCAGTCTAAACCCATCTCATCCTATTTTTGAAGTCAAATATGAAAACATGAAAGTTACGATATACCCTCCATTTTAATGTTTCTTTGTTTAACTGGATAAACGGAACAATTTCAATCGGTTGTTCCTTCATTTTTTGATTGTCTTGATAAAACTCATGTATGACGGTAGACTTCACACAAATGGAAGCAGCCACTCATCGCAAGTTTAGGTGTATGCTTCGAAACTCAACGTCTTCGATTTTTAGAATCATGCAAAAAATGAAAAGATCAGTGGACGTTGTTCCTTGATTAGATCCAAAAACTTTAATGTTTAATCAAATTCTCGGAATGATGGAGCTAGCTAGGGTTTTATAAGTTTAGTAACCCTTCAAAAGTTAGTTAAAAAGGTCTTAGGTTTTGACTATAAAGTTAATAAACATTAATTGCGGCCATAAAAAGATCGAGAGCATCGATCTTGAAATAATGCTTAAGATTTTGCCTGGGTTTTGGGTCTTGGACTTGATTAATTCTTGATGCCTGTGCTAGGAGCTTGTGGGCTTTTGTTGTAAAATATTATTGCAGAAATTACAAGTAATTCCTTGTACTTAAAACAGAGAAGTTTTTTTAATTTGGTGATTCCATCTTCTCATACGTTTTTATCAAAAAATTGATACATATTAAATCTTGCCGCACGCTACGTTTTTTAGATCGGCTAATTAAGTATGACAGACAGACTCCAAAATACATACCAGAAAAAATTTCTTCTTTTCTTGCTGCCTACATTGAACTTTTATATGCTGAACGTGTTATAAGATGCAGCAAATTCTCCTTTTGATAACATAAACATACGGAAGGTATAAATTCTATATAATCAATAAACCAGGCATATTTTGTTAGTTTTGAAAAATTGCAGAAAATTGTTGATAAGATTGAACGGAAATTGATTGAAGCTCGGTGAGACAATTTGAATGCAAATAATTCCCAAGAATTGCTGTACTGGATCACATGGTAGGGTCTGAAATTAATCAAAAATATTGTTTTCATTATATATCCAACTGTACACGGCTCAATAATTGAAACAAACAGAGGACAATGCATCCATAAAAAACTCAACTATTTGCATCAATTTATGGCTAGCTTCCTTTGCATCTTTAAACACATGGAGCTGTTCTTTACTTGTAAACATAAGAGTGTCACGATCTTGCTCGCAGCCAATTCAAAGACTCTATTATTATTTTCCTCTTTGGTCCCAAGAATTAATATTTGTTGTGTTTTGTAGGTTGGGTGCCCGAAAACAACACCAAACTAATACGGGGGGGGGGGGGGGGGGGGGAATAAAATAAAACTTAAGACCGTGTGCATGCATGAAATATGAATTCGATATTTCAAAAAGTATTTTTTGTACAATGCCACGTGTTCATGATCTCTAAATTGGCATACAAAGGACACAATCTTAGGCTTGGGCAATTTAAAACTGATTTCTCTTAGTCAGACGCCTCTCAAAATTGTTTATGTTTAATGTTATAAGCTAATTATACAGACCATTTTACTGGTTATTTATAATCTTATTAACTATGCTTTCTGTGCATTGAATAGGCTTGATACATTAATGCATGGCATGTGGCTAAATTCATTCATGTTATGAATTGCTAGTTCAAGTTAAAAGTTTGTGGCGGCCAGACTCCATAAATACCATATATATCTTTTGTACTAACCATCCAAACATGCAAGTGCAATCAAACAGCTCTTATAACTTCCTAGGCCCCTTTGATATATCATTTAAAGGAAAATAACATCCAATCACATTCTACAACTTTCATCACAGCTTCATTTTTTACTTACCTATTTGTTTGGATCTTAGGAAGATGCGGGAATCTTGTTTATGATATATCATTAAAATCCCATATCGTATCATGCCTTTAAGCAAGCAGTAAGAAATTAACATGGTATCATGTAGCCTTTCGAGGGGGAAAAAACCAAAAATGAATCTGATTGTGAAGACATATAATACAATGGGTTTTAACACTTACGCAGATGTCATAAACACGCTTGTATGTTCGCGCCTGCTTGAGAAACAAAACGTTCAAACTTTTTAATGGCGCAAAAACAATTGAACCATAATTTTTAACTACAACTGCGATGAATCATCCTACTATATGAAAATGTCATACTTTTTCTTTATTATCCAATACTAACCGTCCATCCGTGTATCACATCATGGAAAGACAGATAGCTACCCTGCTTCCTGGTCGATCTCTTTTTTTTTCTCACTCCATCTCACTTTGGACCAAAACCATTTTCCTGGAAATTGAATGCAAAACCCCAAGAACCCAAACCCCAAAGCAATATTTACGCCCTCCACATAAAGCCAGCCCCTCCCCACCTCCCCACAAAAAGAGTAGAACCCAAGCAAAGCAAAGCAAGGCAAAAGAGGTGAAGAAGCCTCCAACAATCAAAACAATGCCTCAGCTCTCCTTTTCTCTCCTCCTCATCTTCTCCTCTCTCATGATCTCCTCCACTTTCTCTCTCCTGCCCGATCCTGACCCTGCCCCACTCCAACAACCTCTGATCGCCGCCAACTCCGCCCCTCCCTCCACCATCCCCGCCTTCCCCGAGCAATCCGACGTCTCCTCCTCCTCCTATGCCACGTCATCCTGCCCGCTGTCCCTCCCCGGCGACCTCATCCGCTCCATCTCCGCCGCCTGCCCCGCTGCCCGCCCCACACCCCGCTGCTGCCCCTCCCTCGCCGCCTCCCTCTACTCCGCCTTCGCCCCCGCCGCCCTCTCCCTCCCCTCCTCCGCCCGCGCCGCCTCCCTCCCCCTGCCCGATCTGCCCGCCCTACCCGACGACTCCGAGACCTGCGCTGGCCACCTCGAGGCCGTCCTCAGGGCGAAAGGCGTTCGCTTCCCCCGCGTCAACGCCACCTGCGACGTCGCCTACTGCTTCTGCGGCGTCAGGCTGCGCCGCCTCTCCTGCGCCTCAGCCGCCGGAGGGGGATTCGTCGCCGACGAGGCGACTGGAAGGTGGGCGGCGACGGAGGCGACGGGGAGGCGGCTGGAGGAGGAGTGCCGGAGGCCGGGCGTCGCCGGCTGCAGCCGCTGTCTCAGAGCGCTAAATCAGGTGGACTTTTTTATTTTAACATTTAGGCCCCTGGTATATCTTTTATTTTTATTTTATTACTTTGAGAATCTTTCGTGATTTAAAGTGCGCTGCTGCTATGATGGCCAGTTTGCTGACGGTCAAAAGTATGGCCGTTAAACGGGTCCAGGATGTTCGGCACTCAGTTATTTAAACGAGCTTAAAAATTTATTGAAGCTTGTCTCGTTTATTTATTAAACGAGCCCAAGCCGAGCCTTTATCGAGACTCGAGCGAGCCTTAGAGTTTTATCGAGCTTATCTAAAATACAAAAAAATCTATAAATAATTACATCAATATTTAAAAACCAGATATCAATTTTCAATATTATATCTAATAAAATGAGCAGCGAGAAATGCAGTTATTATTATTAAATAAACGAGTTTAAAACTTGTTTTGAATTTTGTCGACAAAATTTAAAGTTGTTAATTATTTAAATTCAATAACATTTCAACATAACAATATTTGATTCGATATTTATCATGATGTAAGCCCAAGTTAACATCAAAAAGCTAATAATTATAATATAAATTTAAGAATAAGTAATCATATATTTATTCATATCGAATACCAAATAAGATAAAAATTATCCAATTTTACACGAGCCTTAAACAAGCCGAGCTCGAGCCTGACGTGTTCGTGTTTGTTCGTTTATTTTTCCAAACTTAGATTTATGTCCAAGCTTGGCTCGTTTAGTTGTCCAACGAACCCGAGCCGAGCTTTTAACAAGCCAATTCCGAGCTAGGCTCCGAGCTTTGAACTTTTTTAACAGCCCTACTCAAAAGGCGGAATTTATAAATGAATTACTTTACACTGTTTTTACAGGAAAAAAAGAGGGAGTAATTTTTTCATCGAAAGTCCCTTAAAACACGAATTTAGCATATTAGTAGCCATGTGAAAGTTACAGGTTTAATATGCATCCACGCTGGAAAAGTCTTGGATGATGATGATGATGATCAAATCAGTAATCTTTTATTTTGTTGAACTAAGAAATATATACAATATCAGCATTTAACATGCATGTCCTCTGTGTACTTGATCAGTAAAATCTAATTGCAAATTTGCAATCAGCTTTTCCTTGCATTATCTGTTAGAATTTAGAAATACAATATATTTTTTAATCTTTTATTTTGTTGAGATACAAATATAACTACATTTCTGAAAATTGGTAATAAGTCCATCTTCTTATTTGTCTTATGCATCTTGTTATATTCTTTATTTTTAATTCAAAATCTAGGAATCATCATAGCTTGTAATCAGATATATTGTTAAAAATTGGACTTCTTGATTAATTGCAGCTAAATACCAATGCCAGCAGCTCATCAAACCTTAACAATGCCAGCAACAATGAACTACGGGAATGCCAGCTCATGGGACTGACATGGCTCCTCTCCGAGAACAGGACCCTCTACCTCCCCACCGCCACCTCCGTCCTCCGCGCCTTCATGGCTGCCGGAGATGCGGGCCACGCAACATGCTCCCTCCCTCTTGACGAGATGCCCTTTGCTGTCGGATCGGAAGAGATCAATGGCCAATCATTGGCTCCCAAATCTTCGTCCAAAATCTCATTCGCATTATTCTTAATCATGACCATTATCTCATCCATGATTATGTAGTTTTCAATTGTTTTTGTAACTTCGAAGGAGCAATGAGAAGTCTAGCTAGTTTGTAATTATAGGCGCTATGTGTATTTTGTAGTCGAGTATGGCTATCTTTAATGATTTGTTTGTTTCATCATTTCTATCATTTTTGCATTGTGCATTGTGGGGGACTCCACTATTTTGAGATATTGATTTTGGTGGTGGAGGCTGCTTGGTTGATTGGCCTTAAATTTGTGTAGCAGACTTGTGAAGAAGTATTCACAGTTGGTTTCATGTCTTTATTTGAGCAAGTAGAGAACGTGAGCAGATGGGATTGATGTTGATAACACTTCCCTTATGCTGTGACAATGCCAGTATGTTTGATTTACTTTAATAGAAAATACTTCCTTTTGCCCCATCAATGAATTAATAGATATGTTCCATCCAAAATGGGTTGAGTTTTGAACTTATAATCTTGGAATGTGACTTTATCATCACATTATAAAGTCACATTATAAGTTCATTTCATCGGACTGGAATAGGGTTACGTATATTCTTATTATGGTTATTGTGGGAAGAGATCATTCGAGTGTATGTAAATAGACATTTAGTTGACATATGGATCCCTATGTCATTACGGTCTATTTAGGATTGGGAATAGATGTAATCAGACTCACATTTGACATATCTGTCGTCATTTGAGTACCATATGCACTTCTTTGGGTTTCTATTAAATCAAGAAGTAGGTTTGATTGTACGTCTTTCTTTCTGATATACAAAGCATCCTATGGATAATTCAGAAATTATATTATGCAACTTTTCTTCTTCCTGAAAAAATATAATAGAATCAAATGGTATCCTTAGATTATTTTCAGCTTTGTTATACATTTAGAAATGCAAAACGCTTTCGTGTTTGTTTGGAAAAATAGAAAAGAAAACAATAGGAAATGTTGCAGCGGGAATGTATAAATCTGTTGTTCTTGACAATTGCCATAATAAATTTTATATGTCCCCCAATTTCACTTCGGCTAATCCTCAAGCTATGTCAATAAATTGTGAAACCTGTTGACTAATTGAGCAAAAGAATTTTCTAAATTTCTAATTAAATTTGTTTTAATTTATTTTATATGTTCCTTTTTTTTCTTTCTCGTCTCTTCATCCTCCATTATTAAAACACCTGCTCTAAAAATATATATTTGATATATAGATACATTGAGATTTTGTGAATTATAAGAAGTTAAAAAAGGAGAAATTTGTCTTTAGTGAAAATTGTTACTGTAGGGCTGGGATGGTTTAGGGTCAGGGCTAGCTGAAGCCCAAGTCAAAGCTCAATTTTGATTCATTCAGCTGTAGTTGAAGCCTATCAAGATTATTTCTGTTGCAAGCCCAAATAAGCCCACAAAGAGCCCAAGTCGCGCTCATTATAAACCTAAGCATCGCCTAATTATCTCAATAATTTTCGAAGAAAATATCTCGCTTCAATCAACTTGGATTTTTCGAAGAGTCGGAGACGATCGATTCACACTCTCACTCCGTTTTCAGGTAATTTCAGTGTGATTATTGTCGTGTTTTTCGTTCGATTTTATCCGTTAAAGTTAAAAGACAATTTCTTTTTCTTTCATAGCTCGAAACGAATTAGGTATTGATAGCGCTTTTGATCCTTTTTTTCAATCCTTAAAAATGTGATCTTTTAGGCATTTGTGTATGAAATTGGGTTAGGTTGAGGATCATTGAAATGATGAGGAGCTTATTGATGGTGAAATCTGATGTTGTATCGGTATATATAAAAATTTGAGCAGTCTTTTCTCAATGTATGATTATTGAAATAATGAAAAGTTGCAGGTGGGCAGCGTCCCTTGCATCTCCATAGCCATTTGTCCTGATGAGGTTTAGGGCGATACCCTTTAATGGAACAGCTGGTATCGTACATGCGTGCCGCAAGGTATAATTTCAGCTATTGTTGTAATAAATATGAATTTGCTTTGTTTTGTAACCTGGGTATTTATTGCATTTCAGGCTGCCTTGTTTTCTCTTTTTGATAATTATATGCAATGAAATCTTAGGAATTGCTAAGCATCCTTTGGTTGGTTATCATGATTAATTCATTTGAGTTCATCTCTGTTGAGGTTCTTAACAACGAAACAATGATTTATTCATTGAGGGTGATGCTTAATTCAATATGATTTTTTTGGTGTAACATTTAAGCTATCATTTCGTTGTCTCAATTTTAACCATGGTTGAAGCACTCGCTAGGATGTAGCCTACATTTTTTTTGGGGGTGGTATCAACTTGTAATATCACTTTCAACTTTTTCTTGGGATACTTTACTGCGAAAAAGATAAATATATTTTATCTTTGCTTTACCTTTCTTTCCCTCATTACCGTCACAATTAAAAATAGGAAAGGTTTAAATGCTTAATGTAAGATGTTCCTATTGGATTGTTTCCACAATTTTAAGTCTTCATGTATGCTTTGTCAATTTTAGACCCAGAACTAAGAATCTATGTACAGTTTTCACCCTCCCTCCCTCCCTCAAAAGAATATCAGGTTTTCTTTTTAACCCTTTTTTCTTTTAATGCAATTTTTAGTGAGTAGGGCATCTTGCCTTACTTTTTACTTCCACAAAAATAATAATAATAATAATAAAAATTTAAAAAAAATTCATGTTTTGTTTTATCTGCTGTTCATGTACATCTTGTTTTATCTGCGTTCTGATACTTTCAGCTCCTCTCTTTAGGGTTTAAATGTGAGTCATTTAAGAAGTGCCATATGTTTTGAAGTTCAGAATGGATGCCATAATCCGTACTATAGATCTGTGAGGTAATGTTCTGAACGTGGCTATACATCTTTGTATGACATTCAACATCAGCGAATATCATTGCCGATATACCATGACTCTTATTACAGGTTTAGAAATTTTCTCCAGTCAAAGCTTTACCAACGGTGTTCCAGATCCAGTCAGTTTTCTGATGCAAAGCCGTTGAAGGAATCATGCGAATACAACTCAGGAAACATCTCAGAGAGGTCAAAGCTTCTGAACAAGGTATCTATCTTGAAGTTTTTAACCACCATGTGCTGTTTGTCATATTTACACCTGTTATACATGACATCTACGCCCCGGACACGAACCATTATATTCTATTCCATACACCCGCTTGTAGCCAACTTCTCTTTTCCTTTGAGGTCATTCAACAACTTAAGTAGGAATATCGGCCCAACATCTATTCCAGTTTTCTGTCTTTTTTAAAGCAACCTTAACTTCATTGAACTCCCTAATTCCGACAATTCTTATTGTTCTTTCCAATGAGTGAACTATTTGTATGTTTTTTCGTGTGTTTCTCAACAGCAGCAGTATCTGAAAGTACTCTGCTTTTTTATAATTAAATCATCCTTTAATCGGGCTCTTTGATCTTCACGGTTAATACGCTTAATGCTACATATTTGTACTCCTCTTTATTTCATCTTGAACATATATATCATTCTCTCCCTCCTTTGCGTATAACCATGAAGAATACAAACCCGAAATACCTGGAAGTCTTATTCTTGTAGTAGTGGAACAAAATTCACACTAGCCTTATGACTCAACAAGAAAAACAGAAGAGAAACACCGAAAATGTGGGTAAGTAGAGGATTATCTTTATTAATAATTCATTAATTCATCACCAAACATACAAGATTATGGATGGAGCATGCACACAATGGGAACATTGAAGTTTTAGTGGATTGTTGCATGAAGAAGCTACCATAATTTTTTCTAGAGATGATGAAATTAATTCATTACATTTCTTGGGAAAATGGAATGGAAAATTAGGATAATAAATGCAACGCGATATGGAGATTAAATGGGTAGAATGATTTAGTCAATTCAAATTCAAATATGGTGGTAGGTAATGTGTCGAGAAAGAGCGTGGAGGGTAAGATGGAGGGATAGGCATGACATGTATCTCCCACACATGTGCATGTTTCAAAATACAAAATTACTCGCTTATTACATTATATCCTCACCACATAACTCGTAATTAAAAGAAAATAAAATTTCTACAAATATATGATTCTAAAGATCCATTTTGACAATTTTTCCAATAACTTCTTATTTAAATTCTCATAAGCTTTGAATAATCTTCCTAACTACCTTCTTAGCTTCTTTTTTTTACTATATTGTAACCATTTCAATAAATCTTAATTCAATTAGTCATGGGTGAAAGATGTATATCAAGCAATTATTTTAACTTTTAACAAAGTAAACTATAGTTTTGATATATGCAAATTTTACTGTTTTTTGTAGTTTACTATATGTTTTCATTATGATTGCTAGATTAATTCATGTAAATTTGTCACCTTGCAAGTTTAGTACTTGTGTATGTTTATGCTTTGGGGGTAAATTGACAAAAAAAAAACCGGGGCAACGTTTTTTGCAGTCAAAAGACCCTTTGCCCAAAGGATCTCATCGAAAACCCATCGGAAAAGTTTTTCGCTGTCAAAAATCCCCTGCTTGCTTGCAATGTCTGTATAGTTGCTTGCAATATCTAATTAGTGTATACATATTGCAGCGAACTATATAAATATTGTAGGAAACTGCAAACATATTGCAGGAGACTAGATATTGCATGCAACTAGATAGATATTGCATTCATGGCGTTTTTTGATAGCGAAAAACTTTTCCAGGGTTTTTGACGAGATTCATTGGGCTAGAGTTTTTTGACAACGAAAAACTTTGTGAGGATTTTGTTGACAATTTACCTTTATGGTTTTATAATCTGGATGCGCTTGGTGGCCATGGTGATTCCTGGATTCGATGTCAGATGTGGTGGAAGTTATATATGATTTTTTTGGTTTACAATCATACACATAATGACATAAATCCAAAAAAATCATATTAGCACAACAAAAATGAGCGAAGAACTTAATTTTACGAAGCACATCAACAATAATATCAATTAGCTCTTTTTTGGAGTAAGTAATTTAAGATGGGGTTAGTTGGAAATAAACTCCAAAATTATAATCCATAAGATTATAAGTATGATAACATCGACAAGGCCATCGACAATAAGCCTTTTGTAATTTAAAACCCCCAATTTAAAATAAAAAATCCAATTGTCCCATCAACATCAACGCAAATTTTCAAATATTGAAATTAAAAATAAAGCGATAAAATCTTACAAAAAAATGGAAGTAATCTTACCCTTTACTAAAGAACTATAATGGTTGAGGGTTTGAAGTAATTAGGTTTTAGAATTTTAAATGAAAGGGTGGGAAAATTTTAGTCTTTGAAAATAAGAAGAGATGAGTAACATATTTATATATAGAATGTCCGTCTTGTATGATGCAACGATTGCCTACTATATGCCATCTTAGAGAAAACTTTAAGTTCACACAACCTTTACTTTATTTTCTATTCAACATAGAAAGGAATTCTAAGGATTCCTTTACCATTCTTTTGGATACGAGCTACATATATATTTAGTCTCTACAATAATTCTTAGGGCATGTTTGGATATGCATATTGCAGGGGAAAAGAGGGCCAGATTGCTTTTATATTATGGAATATGACATTCCTACAAATTTGCTTGTTTGGATGGGTTTTGGGCAATACAACCCTGAGGTTTGAAACCCCCCAAAAGGTCCCAATTCTCAGGATTAAAAAAATAAGCTCAGACTCAATTTTTTTAAATCCTGAGCTCTCTCAGTCTTCTCCCTCTATCCAATCTTTTTTCCTTTCAACCCTATAAACATTACCCTTCTATCAAGATCTTAGGTAATTTTATCTTCTCATCGGGTCACCAGCGGCAGCTGAGACTGGAGTATGAAATGGGCCAACAAAATGATTTTTTTATTGTGAAATTTGATGATATTACGAGGAAAAAAGTTTGAAGATAGGTTTTTGAAATTAGAAAAAAAGAAGATGAGTTGGTGAAAGTGAAGTAAAAGATAAAGAAGATGGGTTCTCATTTAAATTGTGGAATTGAGCTTGATGCATAAAATTCTCTCAAGTGACAAGCATAACAATGGATGAGCTGTAAGTTTTTTGTAGCAAGGAAAATTATTAAGAAGATGACGGGTTGTAGAAATAAAAAAATTTGAAGCAAGAAGATTTTTTTTTGAAATTGAAAAGAACGGCGATTTGAGGAGAGGAGACCATAGGATGTGAAGTTTCAAAAAAATTATAATAATTAAATATCCTTTCACGAAAGCTTATCTTATATTATCCAAACAAACTTTAATATAATAATCCTGGGGGTTTTCCTCCCAAAGAAACACACTCGTAATCCGGAACTTTTTTTATCCTAATTGAAATCTCTATCAGCATTTTCCCAACGATCCAAACATGGCATTATCTAGTAAAGACCACTAAAAGATCAAGGTTAGCTTGAATTTCATATCTTTTAATTAATGGAAACTTTGAAATTCCTATAAAAAGTGTTATATTATAAAGGTTACTAAGAAATTGTTAATCTCCATAAAACCTTTTTTCCTTAATTTTCTTGACCAGATTCCATTTAATCCACCCCATTTCCCTTGCTTAATTTTCTTGCGCAAATATCTTTTAATCCCTTTAAAAAAATCATTTATTCATTTTGTTAAAAACATGAAACCTAAAAAGAAACCAATATAAATTTGATTCTAGGACTAATGCTCTTTTGATCTAATTATAACAAATTGATGATTTGATGCAACCCTTTTTCAATCTTGTATTGTGGTTTTGTAAAGGCCAAATGGATGTTATTGTGAAAATACTTACCGTCAAACAACAAACTAGGCGTGTTGGCATGTGTACTTCGATGCATGATGATGCTCGATATCGGTGACTTCCCAGATCATGACACGTGGCAGATGACGTGTCCAAGAACTTACAAGAAAGGACCGAGAACGTTACGTCGGAAGCACACCCCGGCCTCCGGCCCGAGAATGTTCCCGACCTTCGGTGGCCTTCCAGACCACCCCCAACTCGCCTCCGAGCTATCACGGAACCAAGATGCCTCGGCCTCCTGCTCGTTCCCGAGCCTCCCGCCGAGCTCATCTTCCTCAGACTCACCGACCGACCCACAACACCGATCATATGCGCCTCCGCCACGGTTTCGCGAATCTCCCCAGACGCGAGATATCCGCCGCCCATGATCCCGCGTTCCACGATCCTCCATTAACGAGCATGTCTTGTCATTAATGGGGGATCCCGTCTATCACGCGGGCGTGACGCCAGGGGCGTAACGGCCGGCGTGAATCTCGCACCCGCCTGTCCATGGCTGTCGCTATATAAACCCTTCTCAGACGACTCAGGTAAGCCGATTTTACTCCAATAGGCCGTTACTCTGCCAAAATACCCCGTCTAACTTGATCTTCGGAGGGTCCTCGGTGGCACAACCATCCCGGGACTTCCTTGCAGGTAGCTCGGCCTCATTCGGCTCAAACCCATTGAGATCCACACGCTCCAGGAGGCAACCCTCCAAATCCAATCTCAGCCTTCCATCAGCGCTCGCAGCAGATCAACGGAAGATAATATCTGAAGGAGATCCAGAGATCCATCAGTTGGCGCCGTCTGTGGGATATTAGTTCCACTCAATGAAAGTTTATCTTCCGATCTCGACTTCATGGCAAGCGGTCACTGTGACGATCCAAGCACCAGCCGTCGTCCTCCCCGCAGTGGAGACGAGAGAGAATACCTTCTTTCCCCAAACGCCATTCACGCCCTATCCGCTCGGATAGATCAACTCGCGTCCGTCGTGGATGCACTCGTCTGCGTCCAAACGGCCGGGCAAGCTCCCCAGGTCGCTGCTCTCCCACCTCGGGACCGGGACCCCTACAGAGGGAGAGAAGACTCTGCCTGCATTGGCACGACCGATCACCGCCTCGTTGTCTCCGGCAGCCGCAGGTCCCCGGGCCGACATATTCAATGACCCGGTGGGTGCCGCACAGCTTAACTCCGAGGTCTTACGCCAAAGCGCTTCGCCCCGAACCCCATCGCGCCCCTGTCCCTCCCGAGAAGGTGTCGGTCAGCTCGCCTGTGACCAGGCATGACCGGCACCCCCTCCCTCGACGAGGACACATGCACGGGACTCGCCACGGCAGCTCGAAGACGACCTCGCCATGGGACCTGAGGAACCTCATCGAACGGAACCGGGGCCGGGGCCAGACAGAGATCTCCGGCTGCAGAGGCCAAAAATCAGAATGTGCCGAATCATCGGGATACTACGGCCGACTCGACGCCCTCAAAAAGAAGATCGAAGGCATGCATCGGGAAAGTCGTCATTCAAGCGACAGGGCTAAATATGCCGCCGACTCGCTCACAAAGCCCTTCACCAAAGAGCTACTCGCGAAAGCCTTCCTCTTCGACGGGAAGTCCAACCTGAAAGATCATTTGGACTGTTCACGGCAGGGATGAGTTTCCAGGACTGTTCCAACGCCGCACAATGCCGCACTTTCCCGTCCACTCTCATCCGCTCCGGACGAGACTGGTTCCGAGGACTCACGCCATGCTCAATCTCTACCTTCGATGAGCTGGCCACCCAATTTCTCAGCCACTTCATCGGGAACAGACGGCAGAAGCGGGCCGTAGACCATCTCTTCACAATAAAGAGCGGAGACAGAATCATTCAAAGGGTACGTCACCCGCTTTTACAACACCCTCCTCGATGACTCAGAACACCGGGTCGAGACGATCATTACGGCCCCCAGGTCGGGTCTTAGGCACAAGGAGTGGCTACGCTCCATTGCATTAGCGCAAGCTAAGACCATGGCCGAGGTAAAGGCCTGTACCGAACGTGAGATTCAGCTCGAATCCGAGGTGAACTCCAACCTGCCCCGGACAGAGCAAACCGATCAGAAGAAAAGGGCCCGGGAAGAGAAAAAGAAGATTGAGCGGCCAAAGCCCTACTCCCCGAAGTTTCAGGAGTACATCCCGCTCAACGTCTTCCAGACGATACTGCTGGAGGAGGCTAAGGGCGAAAGGTTCTTCAAACTCCCCCTAGTCTCGAACAAGGCAGCAAAGCGTACCCGTGGCCCCTACTGCGGCTTCCACAGGTCGCAGGGCCACTCCACTGAGAACTGCAAACAGCTCCGGGACTACATCGAGGAGCTAATCCGCTCGGAACACCTGGCAACGTACTTGCGAGACAAGCGGCAAGCCGACCGTGAGTAAGAGCAACGTCCCCCTCCCGGCGAATTAACAATCGGCCAAATCATGGTCATGTCGGCGGGGGTACGACGAGGACCGACGAGACACGGCATCTCCCTGGCCCGATCGAGGGACCTGTCGGACACCCAAGGAAGAAAGCCAAAGGAGCCGAGCCGAGCCGATCGTTTTTTACCGACGAGGACCTCCATGGTATATCCCTGCCTCACGACCCGCTGGTGATCACAGCTCGGGTCCACCGCTACGAGGTGCAAAGGATATTGATCGGCTCTGAAAGCTCGGCAGACATTCTCTTCTATGACTGCTTCCTGTGTATGGGACTCACCCCGTCGGACCTAAGACCGACCATCCACGTCCTGTCAGGGTTCACTTACCATTCCATCCCGACGGAAGGGGTAATCATTCTCCAATTTAACATCGGGGAGGCCGGCCGTACGTGCACCGTGCCTTATGGAATTCATCGTCGCGAGAATCCCATTGGCCTACAACGTCCTACTCGGTCGCCCGACACTGAACTCCCTCTGGGCCCAGTTATCGTCCTACCACCCAGCGATGAAATTCCCGCTCGACCAAGGCGGGATAGGTCGGGCCTACGGGGACCAACGAACAACAAAGGTTTGTTTCACCGCAACATCTACGTCTGAGCGTCCAAACAATGATGTTGAGGGCGAAAGTGACATCAAGGGTTCTCTGGACACTCGAGACGAGCAAAAAAGGTTCGAGGGACCCCGGTGGAGCCACTAACAGAGGCCCCCCTTGTGGAAGGGGACGACGAACGAACCGTTCAGATCGGGTCGCTTTTAATGGGGACTCAGCGTGACGACCTGGTTTATTTCCTCAGAAACAACTCTGACGTGTTCGCTTGAGCGCCTGCCGACATGCCTGGGATCGAACTTAAAATCATACCTCACAAGCTCGGGGTGGACCCTACGGTCCGACCTGTCCGGCAGAAAAAACGAAGCTTCGTCCCGATCAAACAAAAGGCGATCAAGGACGAGGTAGACATGCTCCTCGCCGCCAACTTCATTCGGAATGTGCCTTACTCGGAATGGTTGGCAAACGTAGTCATGGTCAAAAAGTCAAGCGGGAAGTGGCGCATGTGCGTCGATTTCACCGACCTCAACAAGGCCTGCCCGGCACTCCTCCTCCAGGCGGGTGTGACGCCAAGGGCGTAATGGCCGGCGTGAATCTCGCGCCCGCCTGCCCATGGCTGCCGCTATATAAACCTCTCTCTCAGACGACTCAGGTAAGCCAATTTTACTCCAATAGGCCGTTACTCTGCCAAAATACCCCGTCTAACTTGATCCTCGGAGGGTCCTCGGTGGCACAACCATCCCGGGACTTCCTTGCAAGTAGCTCGGCCTCATCCACCTCAAACGTATTGAGATCCACACGCTCCAGGAGGCAACCCTCCAAATCCAATCTCAGCCGTCCATCAGCGCTCGCAGCAGATCAACGGAAGATAACATCTGAAGAGATCCTCCATCAACGCAATTATGTTCAAAAGCTGCTGCATGGCTTTCTCCAAAGTCATCCATATGCACTAGTTTCTTGTACATGTGATGCATGTGGATATACAAAGATCTTGTATATTCAAATCCAAATGATGTGCAATTAAAACTTGTAGGTTTAGAATGACTGGACACCTTTTAGTAGAAAAGTATTTTTTCTATATACCTTTATTCTACCAGCATATACTCCCCTGAGGTATTTCATGAAACACCTAGTATGTTCTTTTGTAGCTCTTCTTATGAAAAAATGAAGATTCCCCCCATTTATATAATACAATTGAAAAAGAAAATCTTGCGTTTCTTTGTTTTAGAGGATAAAGAAATGATTGTGGACAACTAATAAAAAAAATGAAAATTTCATCAGATAGAATATGCTGAAGTATATAAAAATTTTCTAATCTTTTCTTCCTTTCTTTCCTCATAAATTTCTCTATGTACTCTAGTAGGTGCTAAGAAGCAAGAACTTTTTCCCCTTCTATTCTAGAGATAGGTGCTTTGTTCTCATTGTTTTTCTCCTACTCTTAGAATGATGGATGAGCTAATTAGTTAAAATCTTTTAGGAGCCAAGAATAAAAGAGGCTGCTAAGGAGAAGTTTAGAAGATCTCATCAATTTTGGCTCTGCTTTGTATTTTAATTTGAATAATCCCCCACCTTTAATCCACTATGTTTGAATTTTAGCTAGTTTCCCTCTATTTTTTCTTCTTCTGATCCTAGCTTGATGATATGACATATTAAAAGTAGAGCATGAAATGCTCAAAATTTTCTCCTTTTTCTTTTGCATGGAATTATTTTGGGCACTACCAACATCCATAATCAAATTGCACTCTCCACGTTCAAGGAGTTTGCATTAATATAGTGAAGATTTTTATCACATTTGATTTTCTTCCACAGATGTAGATAACATTTTTTCCTTAACACGAACTTTCTAGGTATGTGGTGTGGGCATGTATCATCTTTTAGCTCTACATTTCTTTAAGCCATATGTTGTGTTCCAGGTCTCAGTTTTAATGGGTTATAGCAGCATACAAGACTTAATCGAGCAAGAAAAAATCCAAAAAGAAATCAATGGAGATACAGATGGCAAGATGGAAGATTATGATTTCACATTAGCTCGTAGTAGATTTCCGTGCATCACTCTGGGTGAATCATCAGTTATTGAACTATACAACGAGGTTCCCCCTAATCATGAACGAGTGAATCCATTACTACCTGGAAGCTGTAATACTTATTTGCCTTTTTCTCTGGACGACAATTGGACAGAAGCTAATAGAATTGGTGAAGCTTTGCAGCTTATGGGATCCCCCATCTCAAATATTACTTCTCCTGCTTCCGAAGGAATGCTTCTGTCGGATTTGAGGGCAGAGAAATTAGGTAGTGAAATGGAATCGGATATCCAAGTTAGCAGTAATAAGTTCTCTGCAGCTGAATGCATCAATTCCTTAAAAGTTGTGCAAATTAACACTCAGAAGTCCTCTGCAGCTGAGTGCATTGATTCCTTAGACGCTAGTCGAGCAACACAGTTATTTTTAGGGCAAACTGTCCGAGACCTGACAAATACTATGAGCAGGCAGTGCCGCCAACTTGAAGATAGTGGACTCTACTCGGTAAGATGTTATGGCTGTAGGTTAGAACATAATAATATGAAGATCATGATCAAATCCTCAAAAATAATATCTGTTAATTTGTGCAGGTGAGAAAGTTGTTGCATCATTTTGCTCGAACTTATGCTGATCTGCAAAATGTTCAAGGTGCAATAGAGGACGGGCACTACCTGATCTGTGTTGGAACTGTTCTTTCTTCTAGGTATATACATCCCTAAGCATAAAAGGAATTTCATACCTCTAGGACTCTTTGCATGACTTTTTTCTAAACGGGTTTTACTAAATGGTCCCTCAAAACTTAGGTAATTACTAACTCCCCCAATACTTAATAATTACTATTTACTCCCCAAAACCGCTAAGTGGTTACTTTTTACTCCCCCTCCAAAATTCCCATCCAAAAATAATGTCGTCGTGTCACACTACTGAGCTCGAGATCGGGATTTAAGAAAAGGATCACATCCTGAACTATTTCCGTTTAGGTGGAATCACAAATGATCGAGAAGGGCATTGGCTATTTTGTAAGGTAAGAGTGCGGCCTACGCTGCGACCTAATACCTCAATTACCCTTGACTTCATTCGAGAATCGATCTTTTTTCTATTTCAAAACTCGCTACCCTATTAACTCAATCTCTCTTCCGTCGATTTAGTTTTTTCACTTATCTTAGCTTGCGAATCTGACCATACCATATTCATATTCCACTAGTGCGAAGAGAAGGTTGAGAAAAAAGATCATGTTTCCATGGCGAATTAAGTTTTGATAGAGCAAATCCCTAACTCTAATTTTGATTTGAGGCCGAACTTAGGGATAGTAAATTGGTAGATTGAGTTAATGGTCACTCAAAAATTGGCTAATTGCTAAAACACCTTCTCAATACTTAGATGTAGGAGAAGG
This sequence comes from Agapanthus africanus, assembly GCA_030015575.1. NCBI lineage: Eukaryota > Viridiplantae > Streptophyta > Magnoliopsida > Asparagales > Amaryllidaceae > Agapanthus > Agapanthus africanus. Next base: position 19,540,045 of record JASDDO010000014.1, read on the forward strand.
GTGAATGAAAGAAGGGGAACCTTTTAGAAATCATTTAGAGTTTTGGGGGAGTAAATAGCAATTATCAAGTATTGAGGGTTGTTTTAGCAATTAGCCAATTTTTGAGTGACCATTTAGTAAAAAACCTTTTCTAAAATATTGGAAAGTTACACATGCTGCCCCAGCTCACTTTTTTCTGTTTCTATATTGAACAGAAGATATTATATGTTATCTTGGGGATATGAGTTTAGATATTCATATCAGGCATCAAATGTGTGTGTACGTACATACGTATGCAAGTACATTACATACTATCCTGTACACATGCAATTATAATAAATTAAAGCTTTGTAGAAAGGCATTTCTGCGTTTGTGCCGTTCAATAAAATAACTTTAAAGCAGTACACAATTCACTTTATAGCATGATAAGGTGCAATTGATCGTACTTAAAATCGGCCGTCAATCATCCATGCAAACACATAATGTAGAACTTCAGTTGGGATAAACATTTAGCACTGAGGTATATCAAATAATCATTACAAAGCGTCAAATTCTATGATTATTGTTTGTCAGTACAAGGTCTTAACCTGAATAGTTCCTTATTTGATCCCAATACCATACACAAACCCTAAAATATGTAATATGATCCAAATTGGTAGATTAGGATAGGATATATTGGTAAATATACCGGCCAGTATCCATAATAGTTAATGCATCCTCTGAACGATACATTCAATTTTATATACATATTAATAGTGGAGAGGATATGAAATGATATATCAGATGGAATATCATTGATATAGTAGTTATAGGACAGTATTTGAATCAATGCTTCGACATTTGTGACGTTGTATGCCTACTGAATGGTTCGTCGTTCAAGGATGATGCAGCCAGCCACCATATAGATCTTTCTAACAAAGAACTTCCAAGAACATGAGATATCATTTGTAGCCAATACTTGTTAGGAGACGATCAGACTTTGACACAGCATTTAAAACTCCCCATGTTCTGAGGACGCATCCAATCTGATATGAAACAGACAAAGCCTTTGTAACCACGACACACTATCCAAATCCCCCTGTTAATATGTAGAGAAAAGAGTTTCTAAGCAACTCTTCCTTAGCAACTTACTACACAACGTGACTAAAGAGTGGGAGCCCATCCCTTCTCTATGGCATAGGAAATTGCTTAGGGGAGTTGTTTAGGGCCCCTTAGCTCATGCAGCCTTGGTATATGTTCAATTGATAAGTTATACTTAAAGTAGCTTTGATAGTTCGATGAAATATTACGGTTTAAAAACGCTGTTGCATTCCCCCCTTTATTTGCACTTTATTAAATTGCATAGTTTTAGGAGAGACTTTCCTGAGCAGCTCTCTCTAGAGTTAATTCTTTTTGGTCCTATCTTTATATTTTATATTTTATTTTTTATTTTTTTTTGCTTCCATAGGGGAATTAGGGCCAACTCTTCATTCTCATTTCTAGAGGTTGTCGTTGCTTGTGAGTTACCAAATAAAGAACTGACTTCTGAATTTAATGGCAAGCAACGTGCGGCTGGTAAAAGGAAGATGATTTATTTGCATTTAAAGAAATTCTTCCGGGGTACTCGTTTTACATATCAACCTTTTCTCATTAGTCTCCAGTCAAAGTACAAAGAGGGAGATCGTGCGTACGTTAGCGGTAAGGTGAGTTCATTGCTCTTGATGTTTTGTTGCATGCAACATTCTTTTTTATTTGGTAAGCATGGTTCTTCCAGATAAAGATTGCATATAGAGACTGTTGCCAAGTCTGTAAATCAGCTACATTTTCAGCCCTATACTGCATATTTTACTCTCTGTGAGAATAAAATGGCCTTGTCCTAACTCTTGTTTGGCCTAGAATCTTGTTCAGACATTGCAGTTAAATTGCGAATCTTTTGTCATGTGCTTTTACATGCAGCTTGTGTGGGTAATAGATTTATGGAGTTTGACTATACAGGTGAAGAAAATGCGTGCAGTAGATCATTTTGAAATAAGGGAATACAGTATCGACAAGCTTGAAGAGGAGGAAGAACAGCATGCCGATTTAGAAAAGAGACCATATCCTCTTTACCCTTCTAAAGTGGGTCTTAAACCAAGCTTTCTTAGGGATATCGTATTGAGGTTAGTTTGTTTATTCACCTTTTTAGAATCTCCATCATCTGTGCTTTATTAGTATTTTCCCTCTATTGAATGTCTGCACCCATTACTACTATTGTTTATGTGGCTGGTTTGAGAGTTCGACATTTTCTGTTTTCAGCATCAATTAACCAAGAGTTCACTGCAAATAATTTATTGGTTGATTTGAGAGTGTGACATGGTTTCTGTTTTCGGCATTGAATAACCAGGAGGTCTCTGTAAATAATATACATGGCCAATCTGAGAATGACCAAGACATTTGCTGCTGTTGGATTTATTCTCTAAAAGAATTGAGACAGCCATGAAGATATCTTCATAGGACTAAAGCTGTGCAGGTGAAATGAGTTCTTAGTTTTTTCAATATTGTTACATCTTAACTCTATATCTTGGTGATTCAAAGGATAATAATTTAATAAGTCGGTACCAAGGCAGGGAATGCTGTTTGATAAGATGTAAAAATACCCAAAGGAAACAGCGTAAATATAGCTAAACCCAGGCGGTCAATCAATACTAAGAGGTATATGGTGAAGGTAGTATGTATTTGGCGTTGCAGGAGTTGTGCAGTTCTGATGAGCAGCCCACAGCTACAGAGATGGTATTGGTCCTTCGCCAGTGCCTAAAACTCTTTTATGGATCCTCTTTGGTCACTGCCTATTCCCCCGTCATGTTCATGAAGAAATTTCCATTTTTTTTAATGTAGCATATTTTTGCACAAGAACTCCTAGTGGTGGGCATGGCTATTATTTATAGATTCATAATGTTACATGCTGTTATCATCATGCATAATAAGCTGGATGTGTCGGAGCCTTGATCCTTATATGTTTTTCACTGCCTTGCTCTTGATGCAGCCTAACATTTCAATATTAGTGCCTTGAATAGATTCGAATCTCAGATGATTATTACTGTGGAACCGTGTTATCTTAAATCGCTAAACCATTAGTGATCTGCGATTTGGAATGATCGTTCCCAAATTGGGAACACTAGCAATCCAAATCACAAGAATCATCGTTCCGATCTAACTAACCCATTAAAAACTTAACTTAAATGGGCGTAAAATCGGCTTTGTGTTGATACTTAAATGTACTGGAAAAATATTTAATTCTTTTATTTAATTCTTTTTCAAGCGCTTAAATAAATAGCAAATACATTAAATTATATATAGGAAATATCACCACAACCATCCCGAGGTTTAGCATATGTTTTCAAAACCACCTCGAAGAAAAATCCCATCACAGAAACCCCTTAACGTAACCTTCCGTTAAACGCGACCCCCTGAGACCCTCCTGCTGTTAATTCTAGCATATTTTAATCTATTTTATACCCCCACGTGAATTCTTTCTTTTGATCCCTAAACTGCCATTTCTTCCCCTTTTTACAGCCACTCCTCTCAACTGAATTTATTTTCATTTCTAGGGTTCGCTCGTGCTCGAGATCGACGACGAAGATGGTGCATTCATCACGACGAAGGGGCAACAATCCATCAGAGAGCTCAGGGAGTGCGGATTCTAATGGCCAAGTCCTTTGCTACTGCGGTCTTCTTGCCCCAATACTTGTTGCTTCGACTGAGGAGAATGCGGGTCGAAAGTTCTACGCTTGCTATCATTTTCCTCGAAAATGTAAGTTCTTTGTGTGGAGAGACCTTGAGACGAGACCTGGGGTTGTGCAGTATCTTCAACAACTGCACAGAGAGAATGAAGCACTTCAAGGAAGAGTAGCGCAATTGGAGCAAGATTTAAGAATTGGTAGGGTTGAAAATGCAAATGCTGTAGTTGGTGGTGTTGGCTTAGGGGCTGAACAACGGATGTGGCTTAGGATTGTGTCAATTTTAGCGGTCTGTTTATGTTTTTTCATATGCTGGAGCTGTTGAGAAAGTGAAGAAATACATTGTTAGAAGTAGCCAGATATTTGAACTTTTTGTTGTGAAAATGTGAATGTATGGAATGTTATGCTCCAGTAGTATAAACCATGTTTTGCAGTTTTTTGTATTCCAGTTTCTGTTTGTTGATTCATGCACACATATACCAACCAATTTTGATTCATCATTGCAAAAAATTCTGTTATGACATTGAAAATTTGAGGCCAAATTGGAAAAAATTATGATACAAAACTAGAGTAAAAAATTCTGCTGCAATGCTAAAATTTTGAGCCCAAATTTGTGCACAGGAAAATACAGAAATTATGCGTGTAGCAGAAAATTTGAGTGGAAATTGAAAAAATAATGATACAACACTAACGCTATTTCACCCTGGTACAACAATATATTTTAGACAAATTTGAGCAGACTTGGAACAAAAATTCTGCATGTAGCAAAATTGAGCTACACACTGAACAAAATACAATACAACAATAACACATCAACAATAACAACTACATTAACAAGCATGCATAATCTATTCCTAAGGCTTAAAAAAAATTCTGAGCCATGTCAAACTAAATTCTGGAGCAGTTACAACAACAAATACATTTACAAACCTTATAAATTCATCCATGTACCAACCATCGAGTCATATAAGACTTAAGTCACATAAAACAGATTTTAACCACTGAACAAGTCATACATACACAGTCTCAAACCCCATACTTAAAGGTTGTGACAAATTTATATAAGTTACACGTCTTGAAACATAAAACTCTCCAAAGCAGTACAAACACAAGAAACTACTTTTGCCCCTCCAAGGCAGTTGCAGCATCAGACTTCCTTCTTGGTGCTAATTTCTTCTGCAAAAGAAAAACTAAGTGAATTTATATGAAGATATTAATTAAAGCAAACATACAAAATCAGTATCCAAGATCACCCACTCTAGGGTGTTGTTCTTGTGATGGAGTGTTAGACTTCCTTTTTTTTTGCATGTAATGGATTGGCTTGACTCTCTACATCCCCAACAGAAGATGCAACATTTTGAGTCTGAACTTGGGAGCTTGTGCCAGCTGATCATCACAATCAGCCATATTTGAGGTTGTTTTCCTTGGTCTCCCTGGCTTGTTGCCTATTTCCCCCCTCTAAGTTGATGTGGATGCTTCATTCTTGCAAGTGTTTATATTGTATCCCCAGCCTATCAAGTTAACAATGGACATATACAAGATTAATCAAACTTTGTTAAAAGAAAAGTTAGATATTAATTTAACAGTTAACAATTTTGACCTTACCTTTGCATTTTGAGTACATAAATGATCCAGTGGATACTCTGACTGACACACTTCGAGCTGGCTCATCAATCCCTCTTTTTTTGTGACTTCCATGTTTGTTTTTATGTATGGGACTGATGGAGTTGGCAAATTGGTTTTCTCCCATTTGTTCCAATGTGGAATTGGGTTAATTGAAAATTAATAAGCTTTCATATAAGATTCTTTAGAAAAACAGGGATGCACCAGATCTTCTGGGTTTCTTCTTGTTTTCACACAAACTACAATGACATGACACCATGGAATCCCTATCAAATCAAACTTTCTACGACATGTCATGTTCTCCAGATTGACAATATATTGCCTGCATTCCTTTATCACTTCAAAGTCTTGCCCTCCATCTAACAGTACATGGCAATCTCTAGCCTCTTCAGACTCTTAAGTAAGTTTCTTTACAATCATAGGACAAATAGTCTTAACCTGACTTTGTATTCATTCTCTTTTTTCAAACATTCTTGTCATAACTTTTCTCCTCAGCATGTCTAACATGTCAAGTATTGGCTGATCCCTAGCCTCTATGATAGTCCCATTTCAAGATTCTGATAGATTGGTAAGAACGAAATCACATTTCACAAATGTGGTGAAGTAATCTCTGTACCAATAAGAAAGATCATGCCGTCTCTTTAACCAGCTGTAAACTTTTTGGTCTTTAGTTTTGAGTAATTCCATATGCACTTTAAAAATCTCAACAATGTATGCTTGGTACAATTGTGAAATTGAGATTTGATAGCTCCAGACCCTTTACAAGATTTTAACATGTTTGTATATAAATGTATGATGAAAAACATATGCTCAGTCTTAGGAAAAACCTCATCAAGTGCACCGATCAATCCATGTTATTTGAAATAAGTTACCATCTTTTACTTGTGTAATAACATATGAGGTTTAGTGCAAAAAAACAGCTCATATTAACTATATTACTTGTGTATTGAATATTATGTTCAAAAAATATGGAGATGTCTGAAATGATGCATGCTTTTTGTCTGTCTAACATGAAAACAAGACCATTCTCTATATGTGATCCCAAAGCATCAAAGATGCACTCTAAGAAAAACTTCCGTATCTCTTTAGTCTCTGCCTCTACTACTGCCCAGCAATAGGAAACAACTCACTGTTTGCATCCCTGTCAAAATCAAGCATATGACTTTAGATATTTACATGTTTATAAAGAACATATATTTGTGTTTGCAATGAAAATTATTGTTACCTTCCTATGGCATTTAACAAGACATTACGTTGGACATTGAGATGCCTTCCATCTAGACCAATGAATGGCCTGCATCATATTTTGAAACCTTTGATCAGCACAGCAATTGAAACAATATCCTTTAAAAGATAGGTGGAGAATCGGGCAAAGAGTGATCTAACCGCACTCTCACATAACTTTCTGGGTTCTTCAACAGAATCATGCTGGCATACTCTCTAATTTTCATGTAGTGCTCTTTATGACTATCTTTATATTTCCTTTTCACAGTTCTTCTGGCTTTATAAAGCTGACCTGTTTTGACTTCCAAAAAGTAATCTCTCTTTAAAGTGCTATGCATTGCTTTCACACCCCAATTTGGATTTTCCTTTATCTGATTTTCATATTCTTTAGCTATCCATTCAGTACTTGAATGCTTTTTCTGCTACGACATTTGGCAAATATGCTTGTTCTTCAGGGTCTTTATTTGAAATGAAGTTTTTTTTACGGCCCATGATGCATGTATCCTTCATAAACAATTCTCATTTACCCTCTTGCTATATACTGCTGTCACTTTATAACTTTCATTTTTCATATACTTAACTGTATAGCCCATATCTACAGCCTCCTTTTACAAATCCATTCTGAAATGGACAATATTGGGGAATTTGTCTCCTTCAGTAAGCATTATCTTGTCTTTGTGATAATCCATGTCAAACTTTCTGAAGTTAGACTTAACATACTTCTCATCTTCATGTACTGACCTCATCGCATCACTATCATAATATCCCTTTGGTTTGTCATCCTCCTGGATAAACACTCTTCTTTGGAACTTCAAGACTCTTTTCACTGCCACTGGGAGTTTCAGTGGAATTTGAAAATTCTTCAGCTTTATCATGCTTAAGGTCTTCCATTGGATCTTCACTTATCCTCGTTGCATAGCTATTTTAGGCCTCTCAGTTATGCATGGATCACTAGATATGGCTGATTTATGATTCCTAGACGACCTTCTAGGTTGCAACATTGCAGACTCCCTGTAAAATAGTATAGAGACAAGCCACTTATAAACTATATAAACTTATCATAAAATAGCATTTCATATCCGCAATATGTTTCTTTACCTTGAAGGTGACATGATAATTGGCTATTCTGATTGGTGATCCCTAGGTGGTCTTACTTTCAAGATTGCAAGCTTCCTGTCAATTCATTTAAATGATTTTATGCACTTTTGCATAATAGCATCTACTTTATTTAAAACAAAAGCTATAAACTTTATTATATTTCCAGTCATTTACCTTATCTGTTCTTCTCTACTTTCTTTGCATTTGATAGATTCAACTTTTGACTCCTGAGAGATATTCTATGTTGCACTGGAACTTTTTTCATGACAAACAAAACATTAAATATTGTATTTTTATATGGCATAAATTGAGTATGAAAATGATTTTTTTTTTCATAATCTATGTCACTTTACCTTGTTTTTCTCACTGAAGCTGATGAATCCATAATTGTTTCTTTTCTTTCACGGTCAACATTTTCTTTGCTTGTTGCATCATGCTCCAGTGGCATCTTTAATTCTGCACTGTTGGTATGCTCATAATCAAAATATAACACATTTAAGTACATGCAGTGTAAACATAAAATAAAATGCAAATAACTACTAGTGAAGCCAACTGAATTGTATAATGAAGTTAACTACAAGTTGATTTTAGAAAATAACCACCTCTTCCTTATACTAAATGTTCCATGTTCATTTCTATCTTTGACAGGCACAGATAACCCTATTTGAGGACTTTCCCGCCTTTTAGAATATTTATAAACCTCCAAATAGAAGTAAATTTCAGTGCCATTTTGCATCAGAGTCTTCAATTCTTGTACAATCTTATCATCTATAACTTCTGACTGTCCAGGTCCAGATAGATACAAAATTTTGCAGTTTTCATATCCAATGTCATGAACCATCTCAAGAATATTTTGATAAGAAAACGTGTGTAATGATTCTTCATAAACAGTGTGTCACCCCTTCATATCTATTATTTTCCGTGTTAATTTTCCCAGTATGACGAAAAATTACAGTAATAAAAGGATCAACTATCTATGAAAAAACAGCAAATTGTAATGTGAGAGTTCCATTCATTCCAACATTATGATGTATCAAGCTTTATGATGCTGTTGTAAGAATTCTTAATGTAACGTGAGAATTCTTAATTATAATTGTAGTGTGATTATGTATAATTCCAAGACATGATGAAATTCATCTTTTTGTCTAAATTTTAAAAAAAATTCCTTACAATATTTTAGTTGAAGGTTACTTTAGAACTAAATTTAAAAAAAAAAACTTATTCGAGTGAAAATATACAGAAATAGGGAAACACACAGGATCACTGTGATAAGAAGAGCTAAATTATGTATTGAAACAACAAAAAATGCTAAATTTGGAAAAATAAGGAGTTAGGGTTACATTTTTAGGGATCTCATCTTGATTTCTTTAAATCGATAGACCAAATTGATGAGAACCGTCCAAATTGAAGATCTTTATGCTCAGTTCTTCCAGATCGTCGACCAAACAAGTTCTCGCATGCTCCAGTTCCCAAGATCGGTCCAGTTTGAAAAGATCGACGACGAAATCGCTAAATTCTTCCAAAGGTTTTTCTTCTTTCTGTTTGGTTGATGAGAACCCTCTTTAAAAATATATAAGGGTATTTTGGTTGTAATATGCTTGAATTAACGGCAGGGTAGCGTTTAAGGGAAGGTAACTTTAGAGGTTTCTATGACGTGATTGGTTTTGAGAACATATGCTAAATCTCATGGTGGTTTTGGTGAAATTTTCCATTATATATATTTGTCTATAATACATACCTATATATACACATACATATAAAATTATCTAAAAAACGCTCTATGTTCTAGAGTTACATTTTCATTAGCGTATTGAAGAAAACTATCCCTATCTTCACGTTCCGTTATAAGTAGCGTTCCGTCTTACCATTCCCGTTCCACATTTGGGGTAACATAGCTGTCAAACCTTTGTACTCATTTAAAGACATCAAAATTTGTACTCATTTAAAGACATTAAAATTGTAACCATCTATACTTTCACCTTAGCAAATAGATTTTCCTTGTAATATAGTGTTCAGTGGTCTTTTCTGCAGATGACTAAGATGACGATCATGGCATGTAACAAGGTGTTTCAAGATTGGATATGTGTAGGGCCTTGAAGACACTTTCCCAAGACATTGATCCTATACCTAATTAGATTGTGAAGGAGTTCAATTTACTTAACCTTTATGATGTGAGCTGCTTAATTATATTCTCTTTTAAATGAAAGGATTAAGCTTCATGTCTCATATATATTTCAAATCAGAGCACAAAGCTATCCATGTATTAGTACATTTTCCCCATTCATAGTGAAAAGAATCAAAAGAAAATATTTTTATTGGCTTAATTAACAAAAGAGTTCATACAATCTATATATAGAGAGCTATAGATCATTTCTCCTATCTCAACAAATCAACTAACACACAATAACCACTTATACTCATAACTAATATATAATAATTAATGATATATTCATAACACCCCCCACCCACCCACAAGTTGGAGCATAGATGTCAACATGCCAAGTTTGGATAGAAGACGAGCGAAAACCGGCCGAGAAAGCTTTGGTAAGAATATTTGCTAGTTGAGTTGCAGAGAAAACATGCGGAGTGCAACCATCTTATCTGTCACTTTGTCACGAATGAAGTGATGATATATCTCGATATGTTTAGTCCGCTCAAGAAAAACTGGATCTCAGAAAGTGAATTGCGGCCTTATTATTGCAGAAAAGTGTAGTCGGAAGAGAAGAAGGAACTCCAAGATCTGTCAAAAGGGAAGTAAGCCATACCAACTCAATAATTGTATGTGCCATAGATCTATACTCAGCCTCTGCAGAAGAACGAGCAACTACATTTTGCTTCTTATTTTTCCATGTAACCAAGTTTCCTCCCAAGAAGACACAATAGCCACTCGTGGAACACCGATCATCAACGGATCCAGCAAAATCAGCATCCGCAAAGGCTGTGAGCGACAATATAGATGATGGTTTGTAAAGAAGACCATGTCCTGAAGAGTCTTTGATGTATCTGAGAATATACTCAATTGCCTTAAGCTGAGAGGTCAAAGGATTCTACATATATTGGCTTACTGTGCTAATGTCAAAGACAATATCTGGTCGAGTGACAGTAAGATAAATAAGCTTCCCAACTAGACATCGATATCGTCCTGGGTTAGGTAGTGGAGGATCTGAGGGAGAGCTTAATCAAGATAGCTTGACTGAGAAATCCATATGGGTGTTTGCTGGTTTACATCCTAGAAATCCCGTCTCAGATAAAAGATCAAGTACAGACTTGCACTAAGAGAGCTGCAATCTATCAGAATTTCGTGATATTTCAATTCTAAGGAAATATCTAGGTGGCCCAAGATCCTTGGTATGAAATTGTAAAACCAAATGTTATTTCATCTTGGAGATGCCAACAAAATCATCTCCAGTAATGATAATATCAACATATACCAATACAATTACCTTGCCTTGAGGACGAGAATGTGTAAAAAGAGACGTGCCGGCGTGACTACGTTTGAAGCCAATCTTTTGTAAAATCACGCTAAAATTTTCAAATCAGGCACATGGTGACTACTTCAGTCCATATAACATTTGTGTAGAAGACAAACCATTGACTCTCCCGGTCGCTCAAAATCAGGAGGCTGCTGCATATAAATAGTCTCTGAAATATCTCCATTAAGAAAGGCATTCTTCACATCAAGCTGATGAAGAGGCAATATCTTAGAAACAACCAAGAATATAAGAACATGTACCGATGTTAATTTGGCAACAGGTGAGAAAGTCTCAACATAGTTCAAACCATACTGCTGAATAAATCCTTTGGTTACCAATCAAGCTTTGAGACGGCCAGTCATTCCATCTAGATTTTGCTTGATAGTAAAGACCAATCGACGGCTAACAACCTTCTTATTTGAAGACGGGGTACCAATTTCCAAGTCTGATTTGAGCGTAGTGCGTCAATCTCCTCCAATATAGCTGCATGCCAACCTGGGTGTTGAAGTACTTCTTGAATAAAGAAAGGAAGGATGATGGAAGACAAGAAAGAAATAAACTAACGAGCAGATGGAGTCAGTCTGTGATAAGAAACACAGTTAGAAATTGGATGTACAGTAGTACAGAAACGCTTACCCTTGCGTAAGGCGATAAGAAGAGAGATCTTCGTCGGAAGGCAGCGGTGGTGGAGAGGCGGGAATAATAGACTGTATTATAGTACCCGCAGAAGAATTGTTAGAAGAATCATTGGGGGGAGATGGCTGGACAACTTTCTTATGACGATGGTACATCTATGAATAAGGGACTACAGGCTGATCACTAAGGAGCACAGGTTGAACAGATGAGTCAAGCTCCCAGGAAGGTATGTGTGGAACTGGAATAGGAGTAGTAGGTTTCTTAACAGGTGGTGGAAAATAATCCTGATCTTCTAAGGTCATATCACATGAAGTACGAACTTTGGATGTGGCAGGGTCAAAACAAACATACACTTTATGGGATCGAGAGTAACCTACAAATACCATACGTGTAGCTCGAGGATCAAGTTTGTCAATATAAGGACCGAGAACATGAGAATAGCATAGGCAACCATACACCTTTGGAGGAATATGAAAATGCTAGCTTTATGGAAACAAAATAGAGAAAGGAGACTGGTTGTTCAGAACTGAAGAAGACACGTGATTGATATAACAGCAGGCAACTAAAACTGAAAAATTCCATAAACGTTTAGGAACATGCATATGTAAGAGAAGAGACCGAGCTAGCTCAAGTAAATGTCGGTTCTTTCGTTCAGCAATCTTATTTTGCTGAAGAGTATGAAGTTTGGTGCAATATTCCCCGTGTCTTACAAAATGCAGCAAAGTCCATGCTCATGTACTCCTTAGGTTTATCTGAACGAAGAATCTTAACGGAAACACCAAATTAATTAGAAATTTCATCAACAAAGGTTATAAAAACAGACAAAAGCTCAGACCAATTAAGCAGAAGATACAGCCAAGCCATGTGTGAATGATCATTAATAAATGTAACAAAATATTTATAACCAAACTCACTACGAAATTTAAAGGGTCCCCAAATATCAGAGTGAATCAAAGCAAAAGGTAAGTCATATCTCTTATTAACTGGAGAAAAAGAGTAGTGATGATACTTCCCAAGAATACAAGACTCACAACTAAATTCTGATCAACTAATAAAAAATAATATAGTACGTAAAAAAGAAAGGGAAGGGTGATCAAGTTTTCGGTGCCATTGGATAGTAGAGACAGTTGCAGATGTACAGGGAAGGTGATCAACATAATACGGTTCATTATTCTCATGCCCCCACCAGTCCGTTACTTCATCAGATGATCCTGTATCACAAAATAAGATGGATAAAAAGTTACTGAGCAGTTGGAATCATTTATAAGCTGACGAATGGAAAGCGAGTTTTGTTTTAAAGATAACACAATTAAAGCATTTTTAAGATGTAAAGATAAAAGTAAGTGAGAAATTAGCGGAACCAGAAACAGGTATAGTATTACCATCAGCCATGGAAATAAGCTTGTGAGAACTAGAAGCAAGATCAGTTGGTCTATCACGAGACATGTGATGTGAGACTCCGGAATCGGCTACCCACGAAACAAAATGAGAAAGTAAAGACATACTTGACGGAATGAACAGGTTGGCAGGAGCTACAGAAGTGAAGAGACGACGTAACTGGCCCCACCCATTACTGGATAAAGGTATCTATCCCGCAAATGATGAAGGTTGATCAGTAGCTGCCGGTGTGTAAATCTGGCGAGCGGTAAGTGTATCATCAGGATAGCCATATTTCTCCCGACACCAGTCATCTTGATGATTAGCCCCGCCGCAATGAGAACAAGAAAGGCTGGCTCGGCCACGACCACGTCCATAGGAAGTACGACCACGAGCAATCAAAGGGGGACGACCGCGTGATGCCCCACAGTCACCAGAGAGAGAACCAGAGGGCCAAGTCCAGACAAAGTGTAGGTCCTACGCCCACAGCCTCGAGTAACAAATGCGGTCGAGAAATGCTTAGTAGACGGGGAAGAGACGGTGGGCGCACGATAAATACTCGACATGATACTCGTTATTGATGGAGAACCAGTTTGAGAAAGAATGAGGGAGTGGACGCCCTCAAAACTGAGTGGTAGTCGAGCCAAAAGTAACGCGCCAACAAGATACCCACGTTGTTTGCGAGTGATAGGAGGGTTAGTGGAGATAAGCTGATAGACGTTCCACTGATCAAGAAGTCCACTGAAGAGGGCACCAAAATCCTGGATACTTTTTTCTAGATTGGCCGTAATAAAGATATGGAAGATATCATAGAGCTTCTGCGAGTTATCCTCAGACGAGTACAGAGAATGAATGTGTGTTCAAGCTTCCTTAGCAGTTTTCAAACACATAATAGATATATAGCAGCGAAAATCCATTGAGTTAGACAGCCAAATAATTACCTTATTAGTATTCTGGAACCAGGTATCATAGTGGGGATCTTTGGAGTCAAGAGGAGCATTCGTCAAGTAGCGGTGAAGGCCTTTACTGTTTAAGGTTTGATCGATAGCACTTGACCATTGGAGATATTTCTTTGCGCCGGAAGGAGATCGTAGTCAAGCGAAAATCCATTTTGAAATCAACAGACGACAGAAAGGCCGAGTTAGCTTTATCATCAGCAGAATCTATTATGAACGACACAGAGATAGTTCCCAAGAGAGAGAAAAGAAGTTTTCTAACCCATAATAAGTACAAGAAGAAAGATGATCTAATAGATCATGGAGACGACTATATTTTTAAGAGTAGCGAGGGTTCTGGAAAGGGGCATGAAGAGACTGGAAGGAGCCAGAGGACTCTCGAAGGGTGGCAGTGGGATGTTGAAGGTATTGAAGGGATGTAGAGGGGAATCGAAGGTGACAAAGAGCCGTCGAAGGTGTTTAGGGAGAGAGCCGAAGGTGTTTAAGGGCTGGATAGAGGTTTCGAAGTTGCTGGAGGGGATGGAAAGGCGATGGAGGTTTCATGGAGGCCTGAAGAGGGGGGTTGAAAGTGCTGGAGGAATCTGAGGGGGGGTCGAAGGTGCTGGAAGTCGCCAGAGGGTGATTTCGAGGGGGGCTGGAAGGGCGCTCGTAGTCGGGGAGAGGGATGCAGGATGGGATGGAGGGGGCAAAGGTTGCTGGAGAGGGTCGACAAGGGTGTGGGCGAGGGATCGAGAGGCCTGGAAGGGAGCAGACGGGACCGGAGGGGACTGGAGCGGCGGCCGCTGAGGAGGGGGAAATTAGGGTTAGGGTTTGGGAATTAGGTTTTTTTTCTTTTCTTCTTAGTTCTTTTCAAAGCTCTGATACCATGAAAAGAATCTGGAGGAAATATTTTTTTGGTTTAATTAACAAAAGAGTTCATACAATCTATATATAGAGAGTTATAGATCACCTCTCCTATTTTAACAAATCGACTAACTAACAAACACAAGATAGCCAATTATACTCATAACTAATATATAATAACTAATGATATATTCATAACACGTATTAATGATGTATGCATGATAAAAGGCTTATATAGTTAGATGCTCATGTGTATCTATTCTAGCTCTTGTGCAAGCTGAGCAATCCTTTAATGGCTAGGTAATATTAACTTTAACGCCATATTGGTGTCTAGTATGATTTTCTTACTCTTTGATGTCATTGCTGTCATAAAAGATTGAATTTTGGATTTAGCAAGTTTGTCATCCCTTAGGGACCATCTGAACAGATTACTAAATAAAGAGAGTCTGAAATGTTGAAAAGTGATGTAAATTAAGACTTTGTTAGGTGCTACTTTTGACATGCATGACATTGTTAGGTGGTGACAATATTAGGTAGTAACTTTGTTAGGTGCTAGTTTTGACATGCATGATATTGTTAGGTGGTGACAATATTAGCTATTGACTTTATTAGGTACTACTTTTGACATGCATGACATTCTTAGGTGGTGACAATATTAGGTGGCGACTTTGTGAGGTACTACTTTAACATACATGACATTGTTAGGTGGTGACAATGTACTAGCTAGGTGCTATAAAAGCACATCTTATGAATGAGGCAAAATAATCATAAAAGGAAAATCACAAGAGACAGAGGCCAAGAGAGATTTAGAAAGAGAGAGATTTGTATAGAGAGATTTGAGAGAAATCTTCTAGGGTTGCTCTTGTTTGCAAACTTGATTCAAGTAAAGTAGACGTTTGCAGATTCCGCTCTATCGGGGACTAGCCATACGGTGGGTGAACCTCGTTAACAAATCTATCTTGTTTGTAATTGATTACTTTCTTATTCCTGCACTTTAATTTATATTATCTTTCGTCGGTTAATTGCGTGATTGTATTTTTGTGTGATTTTGGTTTTGTCGCGAGCACTATTCCGTGGATCGACACTTCCCCCATCAACTGGTATCAGAGCAAGATTAAGAGAATCTAGGGTTCTTCGATTCTACAATCTAGGTCAACGGTGAGTAACGACGCTTGTGTCCTCTTCCTCACTTTCTTAGATTGTAGTTTTGAAGGCGTTGGTTCAGATCTAGGGAGAAGTCAAGTTTGCTGCGATACAGACGAAAGATGGCGGAAGATAAGATAAGAATAGAGAAATTCAATGGTCACAATTTTGGTTGGTGGTGCATGTAGTTGGAAGACTGTCTATACCAAAAGGATCTATATCTTCCGTTGCTAAGAGAAAAGACCGAGAAGATGACCGATGAGGAGTGGAACCTTTTGGATAGGAATGTCCTGGTGACGGTCATATTGTCGTTGACTCTACAGGTGGCCTTTAATATCTCAAAGAAGAAAACAACTAAGACGCTAATGACGACGTAAGCGAAGTTGTATGAGAAACCATCAATACCAAATAAATTTTTTTTATGAAAAAGCTTTTCAACATGATGATGGTAGAAAACGGTTCGGTGATAGAGCACCTGAACGAGTTTAACAGCGTGACAAGCCAACTTGAGTCCGTTTCAATCATCTTTGAAGATGAGATTCAAGCTCTACTGTTCCTATGTTCGTTGCCAGAGAGTTGGGAGAACCTAGTGATGGCGGTTAGCAACTCTATCTCGAGGATTCTCACGTTTAATGATGCGGTAAGTTGCATATTAAACGATGAGATGCGGAGAAAGTCCGTGGATGGGAGTTCTGGAACTTCTTCACTTTCGGTGGAGAATCGTGGCAGAACAATGGAAAGGGGAAAGTGGAAAAAGGGCAAATCTAAAGGCCGAGGTAAATCTCAAGGAAAAATCTAAGGCGCCTGTTGGAATTGCGGAAAGAAGGGCTACAGAAAAAGTGAATGCAGGCTTCCAAAGAAAGCTTCAGATGAGAAAACGGATGAAAAGAAAGCAAATGTGGTGTCAACACAAGAACAAGGGGAACAAGGTCTTTGTCTATCGGCGAGCGAGAACACAAAGTCGGATACTTGGTTCCTAGATTCAGGGGCTTCTTTTCATTGCACTTCAGGCAGACATCACTTTAGCGAGTATGTTCAGGGCGACCTTGAACATGTGGTGGTGGGAAACGGTCAATCGTATAAGATCGTTGGAAAGGGGACGATCATCTTGCAACCATCAGGAGATGGTCAAATCAAATTGAAGAATGCTCGTCATATTCCAGATTTGAAGAAAAGCTTGATTTCTACAAGTCAGCTAGACAACGAAGGGTTTACTACAACGTTTGGGAATTCTCAATGGAAGATTTCCAAAGGGTCGTTGGTGGTCGCAAGGGACAAACTGAGCGGTTCGTTAAACTCATTCAATGGAAGCAGCGGAGGCTCGGTTGCATTGACAGCAAGTTCGGAGAAAGATTTGGAGACTTCGTTGTGGCATAAAAGATTGGGGCACCTCAGCGAGAAGAACATGAAAATTCTTCAAGCCAAGGGGGTACTTTTGGGGCTGAAAAAGGTGGAGTTGGGGTTTTGCGAGAGCCGCGTATGTTGGAAGCAAAGCGCACTCAGTTTTCAAATTGGAGGCATACCGAAAAAGACCAAGAAACTGGAGATGATGCATACGGACGTATGGGGTCCGGCCTTGGTAGAGTCTAATGGAGAAAATCGGTACTTCGTGACGTTCATCGATGATACAAGTCGAAAGACACGGGTATACGCGATGACGAAAAAGTTCGATGTGTTTGGCATCTTCAAACACTGGATTGCGCAGGTGGAGAACCAAACGGGGATGAAGGTTAAATGCCTATAGTCCGATAATGGCGGGGAATACTGTAACAACCCTAAACTTTCTGCACAACTTTCTGTACAAATTTTTTTCAAAATACAGAAAGATGTATTTTGCCTGAGCCCAAGTTATAAGTTTGATTTGCTTTTTAATAGCAAGAAGGAGCTTGTAGCTCATTGGTAAGACCTTACACTGCTGAACCAAAGCACCAGAGTTCAAATCATATCACCCACATTATTTTTAATATTGATTTCTTTTAAAATTTTTAGAAGTCCAAGGGTCTACACATACATAACTTGTAAAAATCAAGTCACATGTAAAACAAACTGACCCAGGAGCATCACCATACGAAATTGGACACGTGGCAGCGAGCCCCGGCCCGACTCAGCCGACTCGGCCGGCGGGGACGGGTGAACTCGACCAAAATCCGAGTTGGCCTTCATGACTCTTGTGCCTCTTGGTCTTCTTAAAACCCCTGTATACTTTAATTTCTCTGCACAATAACAGAGTGTCACGCCCCGCTTCCCAGAGTGCGCTAAGATCGGCACGTGACAGAGCCAACCATGCTACCTGTAGCTAGGAAACGTCCCTCCACAGTCACATTACGGCCGTCTATAAGATATCAAGAACAGGAAAATAAAATAAACTATCTAGTACATGTCCATATGCCAGAATATACGAGTCAAGAAATAATATGCGAAAGCAATAAATCCAATAAACAAAAACAATCTGGAAAGTACGTCCCAAATATGGGCTCACATCAGGAAATGAAAATGCTGAAAGAAAACTAAACTAAAATACTAACAGGCTCCTTACTGCTCGACCTGTCGACTGAACTACTCCTGGTCGGTCTGTGGGAGAAATAGAGGATCTGGGCCATGCAAAACCCAGACGTCAGTACGTCATAATATCAACAACAATATAAACAGTAATAAAAGTATAACAGTAACACGAATAAGGAACAGTGAAGTGTATCAGTATATGTGACGTACGGTGATAAAACCAAACTGTGCTACTAGGTTAACTACTCTCAAGTCTGTGAAATCAATTTAATGAATCGTCGATGTAACTCAATAGTATCCCGTGCATGCCCGGGACCACGGTCAAGACTCTCGGGCTGAATCCGAGACGAGCCACTAGGCAGTAAACAGGTAACTTGTACAGACGAATGATGTCAGCAGCATCATCCCCGGGCTGGCCTAGCCCGTAAAACTGATCAGTATAAGTGTCGAACTGTTGAGTTACAAGTTGGGTTTCATCATTGATTTCCTCTTACCCCCAAGGTTATGTGTTCAAGTCAGGTATTGATAAATCTAGAGCTAATGCCAACACAGGATCAAGCAGGTACAGGTTTTGTTTGAAATAGACAACAGGATACGTCCATCGGGACGTCAAGTCAGGAATGTTGGCATTAGGAACAGGATCAGGTATCAAGTCAAGCAGTGGTGCATCAGATCATGTTAGGTGGTGCACAGTGTATCAAATGGATACCCAACAGTAAAATGTAGCAATTATCGAATCATGGTAAAATACGGATGCTTAAGTGTTTATCGGGGTTCACATCTACAGCTCCATGACTGCGTAAGATGCGCATTATCAAGCATGGGGTGCTAATATAACAGTAACATGAAATAATATGATCTGTAGATGCAACTAGCTATATAATGAATAATATGGATGCACAATAAAACACGGATGCACAAATATCTATCAGGGGTTACATCTACAACTCCATGACTACGTAGGATGCACATTATCAAGTATAGGATACTAATATAACAGTAACCTGAAATAATGTGACATGGCATGCAACTAGATATATAAATAACGGTATGGATGCATATGGGTATCGAAAAACTGTAAATTTGTATTATGGATGCACAATGTAATAAACATGTAATATTTTTATTCATATGGATGCAAAATATGTATCATAGCATGTAGCAAGATAAACTTGCCTGAACGGATCACACGACGGGGTGCGCACGCTGCGTCCGACGTCGGGTAAACATCGTAACGCACACACGGCACACGGGACAGGTCCAGGCAAATCAAGAAGGTAACCACGCTGGCTGGGAACGTCCACAGGGTCTTCCGAATCTTTGGCGACGTCACATCTCCGGCTATCACCGGGAAACGCGAATCCAAGAAAGCAAGAGAAGAAAAGAAGAAGAAGAAGAAGAAGAAGAAGAAAAGGAAGGGCTGGGGTTTGGTGTGGCTCTAGGTTTTGGGTTCCGGGGTAGAGAAGAGAGGGGATAAAGTGGCCGTGAGGGCGAGGAGGCAACAGGGTCGGATCTCTGATGAGGCGGGGTGTGCAGGCGGGGTTCTTGCAGTTGATTTCAGTTTCAGTTGCAGGGATCTTGCAAAGGTTTCGTGGTCGGAGGTGAGGGGAGACAGGTGAGAAGAAGTCGTGGTGATGACGAGGGGTCGCCGGCGTGATGACTACGACGGCGAAGGTGGTGATGGCAGTGGTGAAGATGGGTTCAGCGAGGATGCGAGGGTTGCAGGGGAGATGGGCGGCGGTGAAGGTGGAGGAGAAGAGGAACGAGGTCGGGGAGATGAGAGGAGGATGTCGAGGGTCGGCGACGAGCAAGCGCGGGCGTAGGTACGGGCTTCGCGAAGGAAGGCAGTGGGAAAAAATAGAGAAGAAGATCAGGGGAGAGAGAGAGAAGAGAGGCTGTATGGGGAAAGTATAAACAGGTTTATAAAAATAATAATATTTAATATATATATATATATATATATATATATATATATATAGAGAGAGAGAGAGAGAGAGAGAGAGAGAGAGAGAGAGCTGTAGGATTTGGAGTTAGGATAGGATTATAGAAAATATTTTAAAAAATATATACTGTTAAAAAAACGTATATAATAAACGGTTTATATATAAAGGATTTTATATTATATATATTGATATTTCAGGCTAATACAAAAATATTCCAAAATACGTCCGGGTTGAGTCCAAAATTATGGTTTGAAAATACGGATAATATATATAACAACCAAAACCAAAACAGGATATCCGGGTAATGAAAATGCATACCCCCAAGAACGGATGCACGCAGCGTGCACGCACTTATCCAAACGAGTCTGTTTCACCGAACGGGACGAGAACACGATGTACGGATGCTACAACAGGATCAGAGGTATCATGCAGGCTATGCTAGATATTTTTAAAATATTTTATTTGACTTTAAATGTTATACTAAAAAAATGCAGATGCCAGATATAATTCCAGTATGCAGTATATAAAAAAATATGAAAGTGCACGGATCCACATAACAAGCCGGGATAAATGATAAACAGGAATCAAGACGGGTTTCCAGCAAGCGGGTCGGGTCGGATGCAAATACAGATGTCAAATACACTATTTGCACCCAAAACACAGTAAATCGAGAAAATACAATAAATAAAGAAATACTCAAAATAGAACTGGTATAAATGAACTAGGGTGTTACATTATACCCAACTACAAAAAGAATTTCGTTCTCGAAATTCTAAGAAAGGATAAACAAACATGAATCTACAAGAATAGGTGTGGAAACTTCTGTCGAATCTCGTCTTTTCGTTCCCAAGTCGATTCTCCATGCGAGCAATTCCTCCAAGAAACAAGTACGAGAGGGATAACCTTATTCTTGAGGACCTTTTCTCTTCGGTCAACAATCGACATCGGTCGCTCCTCAAAGGTCAAATCCTCCCTTACAGTCAGCTCCGAATGATCTAGCACGTGTGTTTCATCTCGAACATACTTACAGAGTTGAGATACATGAAACACGTCATGGACATTCGCCAAAGATGGTGGTAAAGTCAATTAATAAGCTACTTCTCCAACACGCTCAATAATCTCGAAAGGCCCGACGAATCGAGAACTAAGCTTGCCTCGACTCCTAAAACGAATCACTCCTATAGTCGGTGATATCTTCAAGAATACAAGATCACCAACAGCGAACTCTAGAGGTCTTCTCGATATATCGGCCTAACTCTTCTGCCGATCCTGTGCTGCCTTCATGTGATTGCGGATAGTATTAACTTTCTCTACTGTTTGCACGACAAGATCCGGTCCCGACAATCTTCATTATCCAATATCGTCCCAACAAACAGGTGAGCGATACTTGCGACCATATAATGTTTCGAATGGAGCCATCTGAATAGTCGCCTGAAAGCTGTTATTGTAAGAAAACTCCATCAAGTGTAGACGATTCTCCCATGAACCCTTGAAGTCCAACATGCGAGCTCTCAACATATCTTCAAGAGTTTGGATCGTTCTCTCCGACTGGCCATCGGTCTGAGAATGATAAGCAGTGCTAAACTTCAATTGCGTCCCCAAACTTTCCTGTAAACTCCTCCAGAAGTGTGGTAAGAATCGGGTATCACGATCGGAAACGGTGCTTACAGGTACTCCATACAATCTCACAATCTCCTACATGTACCGTTCTGCTAACGCTTCCGTTGACTGACCAACTAGAAATGGTATGAAATGAGCTGCTTTGGTCAATCGATCAACAATCATCCAAAATGCATTGTTGCCCTTTGGACTCCGCGGTAAAGCTGTCACGAAATCCATAGTTATATGTTCCCACTTCTATTGAGGAATCAGAAGTGGTTGCACTAAACCAGCAACCCTTTGATGTTCAGCCTTAACTTGCTGACACACCAAGCACTTCGCTACAAAGCGGGCAATCTCCCTTTTCATACCTTCCCACCAGAAATGCTGTCGTAGATTATGGTACATCTTCGTGCCTCCTGGATGTACGGAATATGCGGAACTGTGCGCCTCCTTTATAACTTCTTCGCGAATGTCTCTCTTCAGCACACACAAACGGCTACCATAACGCAACGAACTATCTTCATGAATTAACAAGTCCGTTCGAAGTCCCGCTGCTACCTGTTCTCGAAACTTCTGCAATCTTGGATCGTGCGACTGCACTGCCTTAATATTATCGATCAATGACGACTGTACTTGCAGCTGCATCAACTGTTCCGAAGAATGCGGTAGCACAACCTCCAACTCGAATCGCCGAAAATCATCGATAAGCTCCTTCTGTGAAGTCAACATCCGAATTGCTGGCAACCGACTAAGCGCATCCGGTACTACATTAATTTTCCCCGCATGGTACTTGAGATCAAGACCGTAGTCAGCCATTAGCTCCAACCATCTACGCTGTCTCATGTTAAGCTCTTTCTGCTTGAACACATACTTTAGGCTTTTGTGATCGGTGAATACTTCGACCCTTTAGCCCCATAAGTAGTGTCTCCAAATCTTCAAAGCGAAAATCACTGCCGCAAGCTCCAAATCATGAGTTGGGTAATTCTTCTCATGGGTCTTCAACTGCCGCGATGCGTAAGCTATAACTTTCCCATGCTGCATCAAAACACATCCCAAAGCTTTCCCAGATGCGTCGCTATGAATCACCAATCCTCCGGAACCGTCTGGTACGGTCAAAATAGGAACGGTTATCAACCTTTGCTTCAACGCCTCAAAAGCTTACGCACAACTATCCGTCCATACGAACGGTATCTCCTTCCGCGTAAGCTTGGTCAAAGGCTCAGCTAAGCGAGCAAAATTCTCTACGAATGTTCTGTAATATCCGGTAAGTCCAAGAAAACTTCTGATCTCTGCTACGTTCTTCGGAATCGGCCAATCTTGAACTGCTGCAATCTTCTCGGGATCAACGGTGATTCCATCTCCGGATACGACGTGCCCCAAAAACTTCACTTCTTCAAGCCAAAACTCGCACTTGCTCATCTTTGCAAATAACCTTTCTTGCCTCAATGTCTGCAGTGCGATCTTCAAGTGTTCTGCATGCTCTTCCTAGCTTCTCGAATAGACCAGAATATCATCGATGAACACCACTATAAACTGGTCCAAAAACGGTGAAAAGATTTGGTTCATCAAGTCTATAAATATCGCTGGTGAATTCATTACTCCGAATGGCATCACTAAATACTCATAATGTCCATATCGAGTTCGGAACGCAGTCTTATAAATATCCTCTGATTTAACTCGAACTTGATGATATCCGGATCGCAAATCCAGTTTCGAGAATACTCTTGCGCCACTGAGTTGCTCAAATAATTCACCAATACGAGGGATCAGATACTTGTTCTTAATAATCACCCGGTTCAATTCTCGATAATCGATGCACATCCTCCTTGTGCCATCTTTCTTCTTGACTAGAAGAACTGGAGCTCCCCAAGGTGAATTACTGCTGCGAATCCAACCCTTCTCTAGCAATTCGGTAACCTGCTTCTTTACTTCCTCCAACTCCACTGGTGCCATTGGATAGTATGCCTTTGAGATTGGCGCTGCACCAGGAACAAGATCGATCGCGAACTCCACATCTCGTTTTGACGGTAAACCCGAGATGTCCTCGAACACGTCCATGAACTCTCGAAGTACAGCCGGCGCTTTTTTCCTTATCAACTTCCATCGACGAAAGAACGACGCCTGTCGGCCTAGCCCTAAACTCGACTGGCCCGACAGAACTGCTACCTCTAGCAAAAACAAACTCCGGATGTCCGGGAATCTAGAAAATCACTTTCTTTGCCCTACAATCAATGCGAGCGTAGAAAGCGCTGAGAAAGTCCATTCCCAAGACAAAATCATAACTGCTGGTATCGATCACCAAGAAATCTTCAAATAACTCCCGTCCGCAGATAACAACAGAACAATCCTTACACTCACTACTAAATATGATCTTCTTATTCCCAGTGTGTATGTCCCAACAACAAGACAGGGCCGTGCAAGCAATTAAGTGTACAGTAATAAACTTGGACGGCATAAAACAATGGGATGCACCAGAATCGAATAATGCTAATGCGGGAAAATCATGAACAAGTAGGATACCTGAAACAACTTCATCCAAAGCCAACATAATGAAGAAGATTAATATGATAAACATGATTCAAGCTTGCGATAAAACATGAACTGGTAAGCATTGAAACCGAGAGAAGTAAGGTAATATAACGATCATAAAATAAGGAAATGAAACATGACTAGGACTCCAAGTTACTTAAATAGAGTACCGCATTGTAACCATGCTGCAGTTCATGGGAACAATCACATAACTCCGTTCAAGTCGCCCAAATCCTAGTATCAGAATCGAAAGAATATGAAAGGAGAAACAATAGAACCAAAGGTTTTAAGCCGAGATGCAAAGTTGTTTGCATATCGTCAAGACAAGGGTCAAGAGAAAGATAAGATTCAAGGATCACGACAATAATGTAGCAGGACACGTTCCTAATTACGGGTTTTCTGATTCGTGTAATGGGTCCAATACCCAACTACAAAGAATCAAACCCGATTAACCTAAATCCTATGGCTCTGATACCAAACAAACCCTGTCACGCCCCGCTTCCCAGAGTGCGCTAAGATCGGCACGTGACAGAGCCAACCATGCTACCTGTGGCTAGGAAATGTCCCTCCACAGTCACATTACGACTGTCTATAAGATATCAAGAACAAGAAAATAAAATAAACTATCTAGTACATGTCCATATGCCAGAATATACGAGTCAAGAAATAATGTGCGGAAGCAATAAATCCAATAAAGTACGTCCTAAATATGGGCTCACATCAGGAAATGAAAATGCTGAAAGAAAACTAAACTAAAATACTAACATGCTCCTCACTGCTCGGCCTATCGACTGAAGTACTCCTGGTTGGTCTGCGGGAGAAATAGAGGATCTGGGCCATGCAAAACCCAGACGTCAGTGCGTCACAATATCAACAACAATATAAACAGTAATAAAAGTATAACAGTAACACGAATAAGGAACAGTGAAGTGTATCAGTATATGTGACGTGCAGTGATAAAACTAAACTGTACTACTAGGTTAACTACTCTCAAGTCTGTGAAATCAATTTAATGAATTTTCGATGTAACTCAATAGTATCCCGTGCATACCCGGGACCATGGTCAAGACTCTCGGGCTGAAACCGAGACGTGCCGCTAGGCAGTAAACGGGTAACATGTACAGACGAATGATTTCAGCAGCAGCATCCCGGGGCTGGCCTAGCCCGTAAAACTGATCAGTATAAGTGTCGAACTGTTGAGTTACAAGTCAGGTTTCATCATTGATTTCCCTTTACCCCCAAGGTTATGTGTTCAAGTCAGGTATTGATAAATCTAGAGCTAATGCCAACACATGATCAAGAAGGTACAGGTTTTGTCTGAAATAGACAACATGATACGTCCATCGGGACGTCAAGTCAGGAATGTTGGCATTAGGAACAGGATCAGGTATCAAGTCAAGAAGTGGTGCATCAGATCATGTCAGGTGGTGCACAGTGTATCAAATGGATGCCCAACAGTAAAATGTAGCAAGTATCGAATCATGGTAAAATACGGATGCTCAAGTGTTTATCAAGGTTCACATCTACAGCTCCATGACTACGTAGGATGCACATTATCAAGCATGGGGTGCTAATATAACAGTAACATGAAATACTATGATCTGTAGATGCAACTAGCTATATAATGAATAATATGGATGCATAATAAAACAAGGATGCACAAATATCTATCAGGGGTTACATCTATAACTCCATGACTACGTAGGATGCACATTATCAAGCATGGGGTATGTTCCCCTCCGAATGACGGCGCACAAGACTGCGATGGTGTGGCACTGAGATTCGGGGCAGATGCTAATTGGTGCTATCCGTTCACCTCTCCGAAGATGCCAAGTTGATTTATGGCACCATGTATCGAAGGTTTAAACGGATGCGTCCGATGTAGCAGACTTCGTCAGATTCCCCCTCGTTTGAGGGGTTTTTGATTGTGGGGACGCTCTTCCCTGCAGGCGCAAGCCCCTGCAGTTAATTACGCTACCGCATTGCGGTAACAACTTTCTCCTTCTCCAGCTGGTCACTTCGTGTCGTGGGTGTTTGTTTTGTATTTTGTTGCCCGTGGATTGTTTACGGAGACTGAGTTATGTCGTCGCCCGTAGGGCGTGGACTGGTCCAAATCCGTATTATCTTAGATTTGGGTTTGGGGGTTTGGTTTGAGGATACGTTAGCCATACTTGAGGCTAAGATCAACTCAAACGTTTGTTAAGGATACGTTAGTCTAGTTTGAGACTAAGATCAACTTAACGGGATCGTTTAGATCCGACAAAAGAGCAATTGGCCCTATTGTTCCAGTTTAGGGACATAGTGGTCCATTACATGTATGGCTGTCGGGACCCGTCACCTCTCTGACGACGTTGAAGGATTACAACGACAGGTGTCAGAGGAGTTCAGAGATGTACCCTTGAACCAATGATTTGATTGGGGGGATTCATAGTCCAATTTGGGACTAAAGTCTGTTTGAACGTTTAAGGATACGTTAGCCATATTTGAGGCTAAGATCAACTTAAACGGTTGTTAAGGATACGTTACTCCAGTTTGGGACTAAGATCGACTTAACGGGATCGTTTAGATCCGACAAAAGAGCATTTTGGGGCTCTATTGTTCCAGTTTAGGGACATGGTGGTCCATTGCCAGTTTAGGGACATGGTGGTCCAATACCAGTTTAGGGACATGGTGGTCCAACTCCAGTTTAGGGACATGGTGGTCCATAGGTAGTTTAAGGACATTGCGGTCCATAGGTAGTTTAAGGACGCATAAGTCCATGGGTTTAAGGACCCCACAGTCCATATGGGTGGTGTTTAAGGACGCATTAGTCCGTTAGTTTAAGGACGCATAAGTCCGTGGGTTTAAGGACCCCACAGTCCGTATCTTGGTTTAAGGACGCATAAGTCCATGAGTTTAAGGACCCCACAGTCCATATGGGCGTGTTTAAGGACGCATTAGTCCGTTAGTTTAAGGACGCATAAGTCCGCGGGTTTAAGGACCCCACAGTCCGTATCTTGGTTTAAGGACGCATAAGTCCATGAGTTTAAGGACCCCACAGTCCGTGTTGATGTGTGGTTGTCGGGACCCGTTACCTCTCTGAAGACGTTGAAGGATTACAACGACAAATATCAGAGGAGTTCCGAGATGTACCCTTGAACCAATGAGTTGGTTGAAAGAGCAGATGTGCTCAGTTCAAGATGATTTGAGGACTTATGGCCAGTTTGGGCTAAGTCCAGTTATGTTTGAAATATTGGCTCTCTGTTGGTCCATTGAAGGAGAGGCTTTGCCTCTGAAACTAAGCCAATTGGGCTGAAGCTAGTGTTGAACACTAGAAACCAACAGTGTTGAACACTGGGAATAAGATAGCAAGTTAGTGTTAAACACTAAAAGATAATCAGTGTTAAACACTAGCAACGGGGCTTTCAAATTAGTGTTAAACACTAAAGCAAATCAGTGTTAAACACTGGTAATCAGAGATTTCAAATTAGTGCTAAACACTAAAGCGAATCAGTGTTAAACACCGGGGACAAAGTCTCCAGATTAGTGTTAAACACTAAGGAGAGAGGGGTCACGTGTGGACACGTGAGAGCGCCCTAAATGCGGAGCCAGATCGCCTTTGTTTTATCCTCAAATCTGTGAGTAAGTGTTAAACACTTTTCATCTTTATTTTAGAGCATCACGTGTTGGCACGTGATGGGGGTTTATGCATCGAATATTACAGCACCTGCTGAGGGGTCACGTGGGGACACGTGAGAGCGCCCAAAGCTTCTTTTCTTTTGTTTTGCCATTAAGTGTTAAACACTTTCATTTTTATTTTAGAGCATCACGTGTTGGCACATGATGGGGATCTGTGCGCCAATTGTTAAAGCATTTGCTGAGGGGTCACGTGATAACACGTGAGAGCGCCCAAAGCTTTCATTTCCTTCGCTTTTTCTTTCTGCGTTTTGGGAGTCACGTGGGAGCACGTGAGGTGATGCTTCAAAGTTCTTTGCAGGGGATCTTTTCAAGGGTCACGTGGGGGCACGTGACCCTAGTTCTTTTCATGAACAGAGATCTTTTAAGAATTGAATTCTTTGTAGGGTTAAACCCTAATTATGATTTTGGAGGAATTAAATTCCTATCGTGAAAGAATTGAATTCTTATTTAGGATGAAACCCTGATTTCTTTTCAAAGGAATTAAATTCCCAGATATGTAAAAGAATTAAATTCTTGATTAGGGTTAAACTCTAGTTTTGTTTTAGGAGAATTAATTCTCAAAACTCAATTCCCCTTCTATGTTTAGGATCTGCATGGCAGGATCTCGACCCGATGAGAATTAAATTCTCAAGTTATGGGGAGATGTGCTCTGTGCAGATCTTCAACCAGAAGAAGAACTAAGTTCTTTTTTGTATAAGAGTTAAACTCTTGGATTTTGAGAATTAAATTTTCTGTTTGAAGTTTATCTTTTTCCCTTTTCTCACCTAGGGTTTTCTTTGTTGAGAATTAAATTCTCCTTTCTTTTCTTCCCTCTTGAGAATTAAATTCTCCTCTCTCTGTTTTTCTCTCCAAAAAAGTAGATCCTTCTCTTCTTTTCTTGGCTCCTATTTATAGGAGAAGGAAAAGAGTTAATTTGTTTAGCAAATCTCTCATTGGAAGATTTGATTTGATTGTTGAGAGATTTGATTTATATTTATCATTAATCTGGGCCTTTAGATCATTCAGTGAATTTTATTCACCGTGGATTTTAAATCCAAAAGATATTCTATTTGTTATTCTGGTGAGATTTTCAGGGAAATCTTTCCTTGTCCAAGGTTTTTCTATAAATTGGTGATTTTTAATCACCCTTGGATTTTTAATCCAACGGTTCCCCATGACCCTTTTCCATTTAGAAAGATTCAGAAACTTTTAGAATTTAATTCTATTAAATTAAAATGCTTTTAAAGCCAGTCACGTGCTGGCACGTGACCTTTGGTCACGTGGGAGCACGTGACCCCCAATCGGGTTCCTTTCTCAGCCGCTTATTTATGTTTTAGTTTTAACTATCACGTGTCAACACGTGACCATTGGTCACGTGTAAGCACGTGATACCTCGTTGAGGTATTTTCTGACTTTTAGAATTAAATTCTATTCATTATTTTAGAGGCTTTAAAAGCCCATCACGTGTTTGCACGTGATCCATGGTCACGTGTGAGCACGTGATGCCCCATTGGGGTCTT
This sequence comes from Agapanthus africanus, assembly GCA_030015575.1. NCBI lineage: Eukaryota > Viridiplantae > Streptophyta > Magnoliopsida > Asparagales > Amaryllidaceae > Agapanthus > Agapanthus africanus. The sequence goes on from JASDDO010000014.1 coordinate 19,569,845, forward strand.
TTCTGAGTTTTTATTGTATCTTTTAACTCCTCCAGCGGGTTCTTAAAAGCCCATCACGTGTGGACACGTAATTCCTCATAACTTTTGATCCCGGATGAATTACGAGGCCCATAATATATCAAATCGAAGGGTTTTTCGAGCCGCTTTCGATACCATCAGAATTTATCTGTTTCTCATTCGGGAGTTTGTCAAAAAACAGCCCGGAAGATACTGGTTCCCATTTTCTTAAGCGTATCGCCGCTATTTGATACCTTGGGCTCTTTTGCGCAGAAATTTTTGGCGGGAACAAATGCCCCCCACTACTTTGCCCACGTAAGTATTTACGTGGGTGAAGTAGTGCAAAGTAATGCATAGCGTATGACCAGTTTCGGGTTGGTATATTACTTTCAGAATCTTGATCTGGGAAGATAACGAGCGGACACAAGCGTCGTCATTTATCATTGACTCAAATCTCGACTCTTAAGAGATATAGTTCCAAACCCTTAACTCCATGAGCCGCACCCTTCTATCTCTTTATATCTTACTCTGGAGTGAAGTAGTTTATATGCTCATAAGTAGCTTTTCCATTTCAGTGGCATGTAGCTTTGGCGAGTGTGGCTCATAGATGGTCCATCTTGACCTCTTTGCAGGGCAGTGATGGCTTAGGAGACAGGGTTAGGATTTGCCACCTAAGACTTTTCAACTTTATGAGCCGTGAGGGTCTCATAAAGACTTTTCTCCCTACGGATCGAGAGGATCTCGTAGGTGTATTTTCTCCTTAGGAGTCGTGAGGATTCCTAAGTATGTCTTCTCTTATAAGTCGTAAGGATCTTATGAGAGAATTTTTCCCTCTTACGAGTCGAGAGGACCCGTAAGCGGTTGTTCCCCTCCTTGTCGAAATTTGACTTCGGAGAGTGAGACCCGTGGATAGTATGCAAGAGACCATTTTGGGCCGACTTGCAGGATCCCAGTGCTTAGGAAACAGGTTTTTTAATCCCTACTGCCTAAGGCTTTATCTCACGAGTCGAGACGAATCGAAAAGTTCTCGCAAAGACATCATTTTCCTCACGAGTCGAAACGAATCGAGCAGATCTCGCAAGAATATCCTAACGTCACAGTTAACCTCTGCTCTTTACGACAGAAGTCCGTTAGGGCCTGTGGTACTTAGGGTTTTGGCCGTCGTACCGTCGCATGAGCTGATGTATTCCTCGATAGGCAATCGTGCTGTTCGAGTAGCCCTGCGACTGCCGTGTCTCTGATCCCTTCGGGGGCTGGACAAGACGTCTTCAAGCAATCCTCCTTAACAGTTTGACCGTCGGAAGAGCAAGCGCTAGGAATTTTCCATGCCGCTTTTTACTTGAGGTTAGGTTCATTTTGGAGAGCCCCGATGAGTCATAACCACTCCGCGCTGGTGTGGGATGATCTCCGATAGTCTTTCAGGCTTTATATGACTTGCCGTTAAGACCCTGAAGCTAGGAATTTGGCCTTTGCTTCGTTTGCTGGCATTGCGTCCTCTGTATCGAGACGAATGTCGTGGTTGTCTCTAGGTTGCTGATGAACCGTCGAGGTTTGGAACTAGGGATTTTGCCGTGGCTCCTTTTGGTGATGTTGCGTCTGCTGTATCGAGACGAACGTCGAGGTGGTGACCACTCCATGTGGGATGATCTCCGGTGGTCTTTCAGGCTTTATATGACTTGCCGTTAAGACCCTGAAGCTAGGAATTTGGCCTTCGCTTCGTTTGCTGGCATCGCGTCCTCTGTATCGAGACGAATGTCATGGTTGTCTCTAGGTTGCTGGTGAACCGTCGAGGTTTGGAACTAGGGATTTTGCCGTGGCTCCTTTTGGTGATGTTGCGTCTGCTGTATCGAGACGAACGTCGAGGTGGTGACCACTCCATGTGGGATGATCTCCGATTGTCTTTTCGGTTTTATATAAGTTACCGTCAAGACGTTGAAGCTAGGAATTTGGCCTTCGCTTCGTTTGCTTTGGCGTGTCCGAATCCTGTTGGGGGAAGAACGCTGAGGTGACATTTCATCTGCTGTATCGAGACGATCGTCGAGGTGGTAACCACTTCGCGCTGGTGCGAGATGATCTCCGATTGTCTTTCAGGCTTTATATGACTTGCCGTCAAGACCCTGAAGCTAGGAATTTGACCTTTGCTTCATCTGCTTTGGTTTGTCCGGACACTGTTGGAGGAAGGACGCTGTAGTGACATCTCGTCTGATGTATCGAGACGAACGTCGAGGTGGTGATCACTCTAAGCTGGTGTGAGATGATCTCCGATTGTCTTTCAGGCTTTATATGACTTGCCGTCAAGACCCTGAAGCTAGGAATTTGGCCTTTGCTTCATCTGCTTTGGTGTGTCCGGATCCTGTTGGAGGGAGGACGCTGTAGTGACATCTCGTCTGCGGTATCGAGACGAACGTCGAGGTGATGACCACTCCGCGCTGGTGCGAGATAATCTCCGATTGTCTTTCAGGCTTTATATGACTTGCCATCAAGACGTATGAAGCTAGGAATTTGGCCTTCTCTTCATCTGCTTTGGCGCGTCTGAATCCTGCTGGAGGAAGAACGCTGGGGTGACATTTCATCTGCTGTATCGAGACGATCGTCGAGGTGGTGACCACTCTGTGCTGGTGCGAGATGATCTCCGATTGTCTTTCAGGCTTTATATGACTTGCCGTCAAGACCTTGAAGCTAGGAATTTGGCCTTTTGCTTCATTTACTTGTACTGCGTCTGCTGTATCGAGACGAATGTTGTGGTGGTGACCACTCCATGTGGGATGTGAGGACTAGGATCCGCTCTGAACGTTACCCACGAGGTCGAAGAGTGACGTTATCCGAGTTCCACGTGACCAGGAATTTTGCTCTAAATGCTTCACACGGGTTCACTGCCGTGTTAGGCGAGGACTAGGCTCCGCTCTGGATGCTTTGCACGGGTTCACTACCGTGCTCTGCGAGGACCAGGATCCGCTCTGGACGTTTTCCACGGTGTCAAAGAGTGACGTTATCCGCGTTTCACGTGACCAGGAATTTTGCACTAGATGCTTCACACGGGTTCACTGCCGCGTTAGGCGAGGACTAGGCTCCGCTCTGGATGCTTCGCACGGGTTCACTGCCGTGTTCTGCGAGGACCAGGATCCGCTCTGGACGTTTTCCACGGGGTCAAAGAGTGACGTTATCCGCGTTCCACGTGACCAGGAATTTTGCACTAGATGCTTCACACGGGTTCACTGCCGCGTTAGGCGAGGACTAGGCTCCGCTCTGGATGCTTCGCACGGGTTCACTGCCGTGTTCTGCGAGGACCAGGATCCGCTCTGGACGTTTTCCACGGGGTCAAAGAGTGACGTTATCCGCGTTCCACGTGACCAGGAATTTTGCACTAGATGCTTCACACGGGTTGACTGCCGCGTTAGGCGAGGACTAGGCTCCGCTCTGGATGCTTCGCACGGGTTCACTGCCGTGTTCTGCGAGGACCAGGATCCGCTCTGGACGTTTTCCACGGGGTCAAAGAGTGACGTTTTCCGCGTTCCACGTGACCAGGAATTTTGTTGATTATATCCGCATTTCACGGAGTTGGGATTTGACTCTCTGTGGGAGTACATCGTCGAGTCATGGAACTGGGAGTTGCCGTTGTTCCGCTTTGCTTGATGATGTGTCCTCTGTGACGAGACGAGTGCTGAGATGGAGCTGGGATTTTGCCATCACTCTGCTTTGCTGACCATGGGGTCTTTTATTAGCTTTGCATGTACATCCTGCTGGACTGCGAAGGAACGCCGTTGTTAACATTGCGTCTGCTGTAATGAGACGAATGCTAAGGCGGAGTTAGGATTTTGCCATCGCTCCGCTTGATGGTGTAACATCTGTGTCCTACTGGAATGAGGATGCACGCTGTTGTTGGTCTCCAGGCTGTAGCTGTGGCCATTGAGATTTGGGACTAGGGCCTTTGCCATGGCTCCGCTTCGTTGCGACTCTGAGATCGGTTGTTGACGTCATGTCTGCATCAGGCAGGAGGGACAAAGCATGCCGGTGTTGATCTCTAAGTCGTCGATGTTGACGTCGAGACCCTGAAGCTAGGGATCTTCCTTTGCTTCATTTGTTGACGCCGTGTCTGTAATATTGCGACAAATGTCGAGATTGTCTCTAGGTTGTCTATGAACCGTCGAGATTTGGCTTCGCTTTCTGATGGAGCCTGTTGGGAAGGTATGGTTCCCTCTTTATCTGTGCCCCTGGATTGTATACAGGGAACAATGTGATTTCACCTGTAGGGCAAAAAGTTTCATTCTTTTATTTTTTTTTATTCTTTCCGCGATGCTCTATCATTTCAGCTTTTTTATATCGCGAAAATCGCGATTGCCCAATCATTTCGGCTATTTTTCGCGGTGCCCAATCATTTCGGCTATTTTTCTTTTTACCCGCTGCTTTTTATTGAGAGTTGCCCAATCATTTCGGCTATTTTGCATGCATATATTTTTACTTGCTGATTTTGTTTGCAAGTTGCCCCATCATTTCGGCTATTTCGTATGCATTTTTTTTTGGCTCGCTGATTTTTTTTTGCGAGTAGGGGATTTGGGATATGATACCAATCTTGGCATCAGCATCGCTGCGACTGGAATATTGCCAGGAGCGAATCATCATTTGCCGTGAAAGGACTTGGAATTTGATACCGGTTTAGGCATCATCATCGCTGCAACTGGGATATTGCCAGGAGCGAATCATCATTTGCCTTGAAAGGGCTTGGAATTTGATACCGGTTTAGGCATCAGCATCGCTGCAACTGGGATATTGCCAGGAGCGAATCATCATTTGCCTCTGTCGATGTTGAACAAAGGTGGCTTAGTAAACAGGGTTAAGGGTCCTGTCGACTAAGGCTTTTGACTTCATGAGCCGTAAGGGGCTCACAAAGGTATTTCTCCCCGCGAGTCGTGAGGATCTCGCAGGTGTGTTTTCTCCTTGGGAATCGTGAGGATTCCTAAGTGTATATTCCCTTGTAAGTCGTAAGGATCTTACAAAAGGGTTTTCTCCTTATAAGTCGAGAGGACTTATAAGGGTTGTTCACCATATGGACATATCCCTAGTCACGGGTGGGACTTTGCTGGGGAAATGTTTATTCGCGCCCGTGTATTGTATACAAGGGTCAATATGAGCCACTTGTAGGGCAAAATCGAAGGTTTTGGGGGTTGCTTAAGAACAGGTTCAGGTATCTGTAACTTAAGACTTTCAAATCTTATGAGCCGTGAGGGTCCCATAAGAGAGTTCTCCTTACGAGTCGTGAGGATCTCGCAAGTGTAATTTCTCCTTAAGAATCGTGAGGATCCCTAAGTGTGTTGCTCCCTTGTGAGTCGTAAGGATCTCACGCGGGTGGTTTCTCCTTACAATGTCGAGAGGACCCTGTAAGTGTCTTTTAACGATGTTGCGCCCTTTCGGGTTTTCACAAACACTCGCCGGTAGACCTGCTGTTTTTGCTCACGGAGCCCTTTCGGGTTTTCATCCGTGCCCATTTTGCTTATGGACATACCGTTTTCTTTTTTTTTTTTCTTTTTTTTTGTTTATTCTTTTTTTTATTCTAACGAGATTGCGCCCTTTCGGGTTTTCACAAGACTCGCCGGTAGCCCTGCTGTTTTTACTCACGGTGCCCTTTCGGGTTTTCATCCGTGCCCATTTTGCTTGTGAACATACCGTTTTTTTTTGTTTTTTTTTTGTTTTTTTCTTTTTACCACGCCGGCCTGAGGATGCCACGGGTTGATAGTAGTTTAACGACGTTTCGGTCATTTGCAAGTTTTAGGACATTGCGGTCCATCGTTAGTTTAGAGACGTTTCGGTCCGACGCCAGTTTTAGGACATAGTGGTCCACCGTCGCCGTATTTGAGGCGAATCTCTAGTTTACTGACTTTTCGGTCTATGGGGCTTTCCCTATGAATGAGCATGATGCCCCCGGCATATTCATCTTTCTCGGAGCATGTGGTTGTGGCGGGCTCACCTTCCAGTTTTCGGACAGCGCGAGTTTGCCTTGTTGGTATTGGTCTTCAATCCATCCCTTAAAGACGAAGCAATCTTCGATTGGATGGCTTACCGCTTGGTGGTAAGGGCAGTAATTTGGATCGTTGACATCGCCTGGCTGCAACGGACGTTTCGGACTCGGCAGGTTGATGAGTCTGTTGCGTACTGCCAGCTCGAACAATCTCCTCGTTTTATCCTGAGGAAACGAGTAAGGACGTCCTAGTCTCTCCTCGAGGGATGGGCGTGGACACATGTTGTTTTGGCGAACAACCGGCTTTAAGTTGCTCGGCCGTTGCTGAGTATTGGCAACGAAGGTTGCTTTCCCTTTGCCCTTTTCATTCCAAGGCTCTGTCTTTGAAGAGGAAGGCCTATGGCCCATCTGGTCCATTTGGGCCAGCTTGTCAATCAAGGCCTGGAAGGTGGTCGGCTTGAAGAACATCATGAACTGGGAGATGGCCGCTTGAGGGTCAAGAGTGCCCACGAACATGCCCACCGCCGGCGCTTCTTCGATCCGCTGTTCGCACTTCGACCATAAGTTTCGCCACCGTACTGCATATTGAACCCACGTTTCGCCTGGCCTTATCCTGGCGTTGATCAGTGCTGTTATCGGGGTGCGTTCACTAGCACTCGCGAATCTTTGTGTAAACAACAACTCCATCTCCATAAATGTTTTGACAGAGTCATTAGGTAGCTCCGAATACCATTCGAATGCCGTTTCCGCTAAGCTGCCGACAAATTGTCGAAGCAACAGTCTGTCATCGCCTCCAGTATTGCCGCATAAGGCCTTGAATTGAGCGACATGCTGATGTGGGTTCCATGTCCCTTTATATACGTGGAACTTAGGGATCGTATATCCCGGCGGGTAACTGATTTGGTCATACCAGCCCGGATAGGGTCGTCCAGTTCTAACAATTTGCGCAGCCGCTTCATTCACTTAATGAGCCCGTATTTGATGAGCTATATAGTCATCCAGCGCAACCTTGGAAATGGTTTCATCTTTGGCTGTTGAAAGAGTCGGAGGAGGATTAGATGTCTCTTCTCTATCGTCTTCAGTAATGATCGAAGGGTCTTCAACTGGAGGGTCCGGCTGTAGCATCATCCCTACCATATCTTGGAAGAGAAGCGCCATTTGTTTTATGTTAGCCGCTTGCTCTGCAGCTTCTTTGTCCTTCTTTTCGAGTACTCTGCGTAGGTAGTCAGCGTCAGTTTCTTGTTCATGACGCTGCTTTGATGATGCCTCCGAGCTTTCTTTTGGCCCGGTAAGTGCGGCCACTGCAGTCATCATCTCTTGAAGCTTCTGTTGCTGCTCCTGGGCTTTCGTTACGGATCGGGTGAGCGGTCGGTGACCCGTCGAAGCACGGCTTTCCTCCTTTCCAGAAGCCATATAAACAGTGTGCACCACCATGCCCCCAGACTTGGGGTGTTTGTGCTCAGCGCGTTTACGGTTCGCCATGTTCACGGGGGCTTTTTGCGGCCTCCTTTTCTTTTGAATGGTCAAAGTTAAAGGGGCCGTTGTAGTGGGCACCCAAGTGGTTGTTGCTTTTTGTGGCTTGACAGAGTGATCCTTCTCCTGCCGCAACTTCATCTTTTTCTGTCGGTGGAGATAGTTTTTATCAATCACTGACTCTTGGACCTGTCGCCAGACTTTGTAAATTTTAGAGGACAGCCGTTGAGGGGGCTGCTCTAGCTTCTTCTCTGGAGTGTTCTCCACAGGTGAAGGAGTTCGTTTCAACATCGCAGTAGGAGAATTTCTGCACACCTTATTCAGCAATTCAAAGCTGTTCCCGGTTGGAACAGCAGCATCGATCCCCACCGTTGGGGCTGGCGGAGTTATCTCAGAGGGGGAGTTGCCCCCAGCCTTCCTCACTCGGCGCCAGTGGCGACTTCGAGCATGTCGTGCGGATGAGATCACCTCCGTTGTTGGATAAGCTTCTTCATGCCCCCTGCTTTGAGGAGAGACTGTTATTGGTGCTAGCCTATCGAAGACTGACGCCCGTTGAGAAGCAATGTCTAATCTGTCAAAGACAGACCTCTGAGCAGGGGAAGCAGCTTTGAGGACCTCGCCTGGAGCAGCAACCCGAATGGCCAGCCTTGTAAAAACTGACTTTTTGGAAGGAGGAGCCTTTCCAATGATTTCGTCCGCTTGAGCCGGGATAGCTATCCGCTTTGGGATAGCAGCTTCGGGTATCGCGGGTTTGCAGACGTTCTGGCCCAGTCTGTTGAAAACTGAGGTATTGAAGCTGGGCGACCCGTTGAGAGGGGTCGCGGCAGTGGTAAGCCGATCAAAGACCGACTTCTTTGGGGCTTCTTGCAACGTCATTGTGGCATTGAAGCTCAACGGTGGGAGCATGGTCCCGAAGAATAATCCAGTGGTGGCCTGAGTTACCTGCTCCGCTGGCATCTTGAAAAGGGAGGCCGCTTGGGGCCCATAAGATATACCCCCAGTTGAGGCAAGACGTGGGTTGCAGTTGTATGTGGAACACTTTGAGCAGGTGAACGCCATTGATCCTTTGCTTTTTGCACCAACCAAAACGCCAAATCTTAGTACCTCGAAACCCACGGGCAACCATTAGCAAACCGCGATTCGTTCGCGAACACGACACACGAAGTGTGGAGTAGAAAGAGGAAAAGGTCCCACCGGGCATGCCAGAATCTGTTCCCCTCCGAATGACGGCGCACAAGACTGCGATGGTGTGGCACTGAGATTCGGGGCAGATGCTAATTGGTGCTATCCGTTCACCTCTCCGAAGATGCCAAGTTGATTTATGGCACCATGTATCGAAGGTTTAAACGGATGCGTCCGATGTAGCAGACTTCGTCAGATTCCCCCTCGTTTGAGGGGTTTTTGATTGTGGGGACGCTCTTCCCTGCAGGCGCAAGCCCCTGCAGTTAATTACGCTACCGCATTGCGGTAACAACTTTCTCCTTCTCCAGCTGGTCACTTCGTGTCGTGGGTGTTTGTTTTGTATTTTGTTGCCCGTGGATTGTTTACGGAGACTGAGTTATGTCGTCGCCCGTAGGGCGTGGACTGGTCCAAATCCGTATTATCTTAGATTTGGGTTTGGGGGTTTGGTTTGAGGATACGTTAGCCATACTTGAGGCTAAGATCAACTCAAACGTTTGTTAAGGATACGTTAGTCTAGTTTGAGACTAAGATCAACTTAACGGGATCGTTTAGATCCGACAAAAGAGCAATTGGCCCTATTGTTCCAGTTTAGGGACATAGTGGTCCATTACATGTATGGCTGTCGGGACCCGTCACCTCTCTGACGACGTTGAAGGATTACAACGACAGGTGTCAGAGGAGTTCAGAGATGTACCCTTGAACCAATGATTTGATTGGGGGGATTCATAGTCCAATTTGGGACTAAAGTCTGTTTGAACGTTTAAGGATACGTTAGCCATATTTGAGGCTAAGATCAACTTAAACGGTTGTTAAGGATACGTTACTCCAGTTTGGGACTAAGATCGACTTAACGGGATCGTTTAGATCCGACAAAAGAGCATTTTGGGGCTCTATTGTTCCAGTTTAGGGACATGGTGGTCCATTGCCAGTTTAGGGACATGGTGGTCCAATACCAGTTTAGGGACATGGTGGTCCAACTCCAGTTTAGGGACATGGTGGTCCAACTCCAGTTTAGGGACATGGTGGTCCATAGGTAGTTTAAGGACATTGCGGTCCATAGGTAGTTTAAGGACGCATAAGTCCATGGGTTTAAGGACCCCACAGTCCATATGGGTGGTGTTTAAGGACGCATTAGTCCGTTAGTTTAAGGACGCATAAGTCCGTGGGTTTAAGGACCCCACAGTCCGTATCTTGGTTTAAGGACGCATAAGTCCATGAGTTTAAGGACCCCACAGTCCATATGGGCGTGTTTAAGGACGCATTAGTCCGTTAGTTTAAGGACGCATAAGTCCGCGGGTTTAAGGACCCCACAGTCCGTATCTTGGTTTAAGGACGCATAAGTCCATGAGTTTAAGGACCCCACAGTCCGTGTTGATGTGTGGTTGTCGGGACCCGTTACCTCTCTGAAGACGTTGAAGGATTACAACGACAAATATCAGAGGAGTTCCGAGATGTACCCTTGAACCAATGAGTTGGTTGAAAGAGCAGATGTGCTCAGTTCAAGATGATTTGAGGACTTATGGCCAGTTTGGGCTAAGTCCAGTTATGTTTGAAATATTGGCTCTCTGTTGGTCCATTGAAGGAGAGGCTTTGCCTCTGAAACTAAGCCAATTGGGCTGAAGCTAGTGTTGAACACTAGAAACCAACAGTGTTGAACACTGGGAATAAGATAGCAAGTTAGTGTTAAACACTAAAAGATAATCAGTGTTAAACACTAGCAACGGGGCTTTCAAATTAGTGTTAAACACTAAAGCAAATCAGTGTTAAACACTGGTAATCAGAGATTTCAAATTAGTGCTAAACACTAAAGCGAATCAGTGTTAAACACCGGGGACAAAGTCTCCAGATTAGTGTTAAACACTAAGGAGAGAGGGGTCACGTGTGGACACGTGAGAGCGCCCTAAATGCGGAGCCAGATCGCCTTTGTTTTATCCTCAAATCTGTGAGTAAGTGTTAAACACTTTTCATCTTTATTTTAGAGCATCACGTGTTGGCACGTGATGGGGGTTTATGCATCGAATATTACAGCACCTGCTGAGGGGTCACGTGGGGACACGTGAGAGCGCCCAAAGCTTCTTTTCTTTTGTTTTGCCATTAAGTGTTAAACACTTTCATTTTTATTTTAGAGCATCACGTGTTGGCACATGATGGGGATCTGTGCGCCAATTGTTAAAGCATTTGCTGAGGGGTCACGTGATAACACGTGAGAGCGCCCAAAGCTTTCATTTCCTTCGCTTTTTCTTTCTGCGTTTTGGGAGTCACGTGGGAGCACGTGAGGTGATGCTTCAAAGTTCTTTGCAGGGGATCTTTTCAAGGGTCACGTGGGGGCACGTGACCCTAGTTCTTTTCATGAACAGAGATCTTTTAAGAATTGAATTCTTTGTAGGGTTAAACCCTAATTATGATTTTGGAGGAATTAAATTCCTATCGTGAAAGAATTGAATTCTTATTTAGGATGAAACCCTGATTTCTTTTCAAAGGAATTAAATTCCCAGATATGTAAAAGAATTAAATTCTTGATTAGGGTTAAACTCTAGTTTTGTTTTAGGAGAATTAATTCTCAAAACTCAATTCCCCTTCTATGTTTAGGATCTGCATGGCAGGATCTCGACCCGATGAGAATTAAATTCTCAAGTTATGGGGAGATGTGCTCTGTGCAGATCTTCAACCAGAAGAAGAACTAAGTTCTTTTTTGTATAAGAGTTAAACTCTTGGATTTTGAGAATTAAATTTTCTGTTTGAAGTTTATCTTTTTCCCTTTTCTCACCTAGGGTTTTCTTTGTTGAGAATTAAATTCTCCTTTCTTTTCTTCCCTCTTGAGAATTAAATTCTCCTCTCTCTGTTTTTCTCTCCAAAAAAGTAGATCCTTCTCTTCTTTTCTTGGCTCCTATTTATAGGAGAAGGAAAAGAGTTAATTTGTTTAGCAAATCTCTCATTGGAAGATTTGATTTGATTGTTGAGAGATTTGATTTATATTTATCATTAATCTGGGCCTTTAGATCATTCAGTGAATTTTATTCACCGTGGATTTTAAATCCAAAAGATATTCTATTTGTTATTCTGGTGAGATTTTCAGGGAAATCTTTCCTTGTCCAAGGTTTTTCTATAAATTGGTGATTTTTAATCACCCTTGGATTTTTAATCCAACGGTTCCCCATGACCCTTTTCCATTTAGAAAGATTCAGAAACTTTTAGAATTTAATTCTATTAAATTAAAATGCTTTTAAAGCCAGTCACGTGCTGGCACGTGACCTTTGGTCACGTGGGAGCACGTGACCCCCAATTGGGTTCCTTTCTCAGCCGCTTATTTATGTTTTAGTTTTAACTATCACGTGTCAACACGTGACCATTGGTCACGTGTAAGCACGTGATACCTCGTTGAGGTATTTTCTGACTTTTAGAATTAAATTCTATTCATTATTTTAGAGGCTTTAAAAGCCCATCACGTGTTTGCACGTGATCCATGGTCACGTGTGAGCACGTGATGCCCCATTGGGGTCTTTTCTGAGTTTTTATTGTATCTTTTAACTCCTCCAGCGGGTTCTTAAAAGCCCATCACGTGTGGACACGTAATTCCTCATAACTTTTGATCCCGGATGAATTACGAGGCCCATAATATATCAAATCGAAGGGTTTTTCGAGCCGCTTTCGATACCATCAGAATTTATCTGTTTCTCATTCGGGAGTTTGTCAAAAAACAGCCCGGAAGATACTGGTTCCCATTTTCTTAAGCGTATCGCCGCTATTTGATACCTTGGGCTCTTTTGCGCAGAAATTTTTGGCGGGAACAGGGTACTAATATAACAGTAACCTGAAATAATGTGACATGGCATGCAACTAGATATATAAATAACGGTATAGATGCATACGGGTATCGAAAAACTGTAAATTTGTAATATGGATGCACAATGTAATAAACATGTAATATTTTTATTCATATGGATGCAAAATATGTATCATAGCATGTAGCAAGATAAACATGCCTGAACGGATCACACGACGGGGTGCGCACACTGCGTCCGACGTCGGGTAAACGTCGCAACGCACACACGGCACACGGGACAGGTCCAGGCAAATCAAGAAGGTAACCACGCTGGATGGGAACGTCCACAGGGTTTTCCGGATCGTCGGCGACGACACGTCTCCGGCGATCACCGGGAAATGTGAATCCAAGAAAGCAAGAGAAGAAAAGAAGAAGAAGAAGAAAAGGAAGGGCTGGGGTTTGGTATGGCTATGGGTTTTGGGTTCTGGGGTAAAGAAGAGAGGGGATAAAGAGGCCGTGAGGGCGAGGAGGCAACGGGGTCAGAGCTCCGATGAGGCGGGGTGTGCAGGCGGGGTTCTTGCAGTTGGTTTCAGTTGCAGCGATCTTGCAAAGGTTTCGTGGTCGGAGGTGAGGGGAGACAGGTGAGAGGAAGTCACGGTGATGACGAGGGTTCGCCGGCATGATGACTACGACGGCGAAGGTGGTGATGGCAGTGGTGAAGATGGGTTCAGCGAGGATGCGAGGGTTGCAGGGGAGATGGACGACGGTGAAGGTGGAGGAGAAGAAGAACGAGGTCGGGGAGATGAGAGGAGGAGGTCGAGGGTCGGCGACGAGCAAGTGCGGGCGTAGGTATGGGCTTCGCGAAGGAAGGCAGCGGGAGAAAATAGAGAAGAAGATCAGGGGAGAGAGAGAGAAGAGAGGCTGTGTGGGGAAAGTATAAATAGGTTTATAAAAATAATAATATTTAATATATATATAGAGAGAGAGGAGGGAGCTGTAGGATTTGGAGTTAGGATAGGATTATAGAAAATATTTTTAAAAATATATACTGTTAAAAAAACGTATATAATAAACGGTTTATATATAAAGGATTTTATATTATATATTTTAATATTTCAGGCTAATTCAAAAATATTCCAAAATACGTCCGGGTTGAGTCTAAAATTATGGTTCGAAAATACGGATAATATATGTAACAACCAAAACCAAAACAGGATATCCGGGTAACGAAAATGCATACCCCCAAGAATGGATGCACGCAGCGTGCACGTACTTATCCAAACGAGTTTGTTTCACCGAACGGGACGAGAACACGATGTACGGATGCTACAACATGATCAGGGGTATCATGCAAGCCATGCTAGATATTTTTAAAATATTTTATTTGACTTTAAATGTTATACTAAAAAAATGCAGATGCTAGATATAATTCCAGTATGCAGTATATAAAAAAATATGAAAGTGCACGGATCCACATAACAAGCCGGGATAAATGATAAATAGGAATCAAGATGGGTTTCAAGCAAGCGGGTCGGGTCGGATGCAAATACAGATGTCAAATACACTATTCGCACCAAAAACACAGTAAATCGAGAAAATACCATAAATAAAGAAATACTCAAAATAGAACTGGTATAAATCAACTAGGGTATTACACAGAGACATTAAAAAACCCCATTAACCTATTTTTTAAATACAATTTTTAATACATTTTCAATACAACTTTTTATCTACCCTAAACCCTAGATTACCCTATAAATGCCACCTCTAAACACACACCCCTCACTCATAAATTCTGTCCAAACTCACAAGAAAACTCTATCAAAATTTAGTGTACAAGTGGAGTTAGCGAAGGGCGAAACTCCGGCGAACTTCAGACGACGACTGTAGGAGCTCCCGGCGACGAAACGACGCACCGGCAACTCCCATGTACTCCTCTCCCTCTTCTCTTGACTCTAATCCTGTAAGTCCCTCCTCCCTCTTCTATTCTCTATTCTTAAAACTTGTATTTCTAAAACCCGACGGAAGCGGAGTTAATCCGACTCCCGACTCGGTTTTCTTTAAAAAGTATAATTTTCATTAAACACAACCATTCCAAACTCTTACATCTTGACTATTAATCATTAAAAAAACAAGTTGAGCAAGTTTCATAGCAAAATATTTCATTTTGTAACTTTTACCGCTCCTTTTCAGAAAAATACCATGTAGTTTAATTTCGACTTTAAAACATCATAATTCTTGCTATACCTTTAGATAGATCACGATGTAATGACCTATCTCTTCACAACACTCATATGTAACATAGCACAATACCTTTCGGGAATATAGAATACGGGAATACAAATTTACAATTAAATATGTTTTACTATTAAAACTGTTTTCTACAAGATTACGTATTTTTACAAATCTTTGCAAAGCGCCGCTACAACTAATTTTTTGGAACCCGTCTGAGATGGTGCGGATTATCGCACATCCCTAGGCTTAGTAGTGCAAGATTCAGACCTCCGTAAGGAGCATTCGGTCTCGAAATATTTAAAAATACAAATATCTTAAGAAAATGAGATTTCTAAAAAAATAATAAATTAAAATTTATTTTATATAAACATATATATATATGTATTATCAAAATATCTATTTTTGATATAATATAAATATTCTAACTTTTCCAAATCAAAAGAATTACTTTACATGAAAATACCATGAAATTTCATACAAGTTCAATACTTCACAACTAAATACCATGTACTATGAAAAATGGGTTTATCTTACTAGAAATGTCACATATATAAAATATACATCTATGAAAATCCTAAAGACGATAATTAAATACTTGAGGTGTATTTTGTAAATTATACAAAATTATTTTTACATAAAACCCTCTCAAGTTTTATAAATTACAATAAGAACCCTAGTAAATATAGGTTTAAGAGGGACCAGTCTCTTGAGCCTCAGGGAGCCGGAGATATAGGTGCTTGCCTATTTAAGATAGATAACTTAACAAACGGTGTTATCAACACGGTAATCGTCTTTGAAAAAGACATAAATCCTGCCGCCCATGTGCAGTGGTTACCGATAACATCAAAACAATTGGGATTCAATTTCTTTTATAATTGTCTAACTCAGGCTGAGTCTTACTATAATCAACCTGACTTGAATGAGATTCAAGTATCAAACAACAATTCAATATGAATCCATGAATCCATATATTCAATCTATTCAATATGTATTGACTGAACCGAACCATGGATATACATCCATCTACATGATTCATACATCTATATGGTTCTCCAGTTATATCCATTTACTGATATCATGGTTTCGGTAAGTCATCCATCTATACAATTTAAGACAATACAATACAATACAATACCATCAATACAATCATTACTATCAATACATACACGGGGTATTGGGGTAGTTCATGCGTGAATCCAATAAAATCTCAAGAGTCCTCATAGATCATGAATCCATGTCTACTAACACAAGTAAGCTATCATGAGGGCCCATGTTTCCTTACTCCTGGATTACAGACTGTTGAGTTTGGAATACTTCAACACTAGGTTGAAGTCCCGTTACTAACAATTGATTCGGGCCCGTGGTTCTCTACCCTTGGATTACAGCTTGTTGGGTTCGAGAACACTCTTGAGATTGGTGGCATTCACCCTTGAACTTACGCGTTAATACTAAATACAACATTATAATAATATCATACCACTTTAAAAGTTACACACACTCTCTCTGTCTATTCTACCTCTCCTCTATCTTTGGGACTTACCGAGCGATTTGTTTGCTGACGACATTCCTTCTCTTTCTTCTTTGGAATGTTGTCAGGTGGATCGGACGCACTAGAGCACGAGACCATTCAGGAGCATTCGGAACAGGCCCTTGAGCAGTACACCAAAAACCCAGAGCTGTAGCCACTTGTACCTATTTCATTTCAGTACTTTCTATTTCTGTTATGCCATTGTTTAGGCATCGCTTTCCTTCAAATGTATTTACTTTCCATGCATTGTACAAAAGAATATTAATAAATAAAGTTGTTGTTTCATTACATTTGTCTCTTGTGTATATTTATTTTATATTGCTTAGTTACGCTTAGCGTATTTACTTCTGAGTAAATACATAGCGGCCTCGTCGCGGCCTCTGCCCATATACTGGGAAGCGGGGCGTGACAAATACCACACTTAAGAGTTTGAGGAGTTTTGCTCACAAAAGGGTATTCGTTGGTTGAAAACGGTACCGGGGACGCCACAACAGAATAACATCGCTGAAAGGATGAACGGAACAATCTTAGAGCGAGTGCGAAACATGACCTTAGATACGAATGTGCCAAAATTCTTATGGGCAGCAGCGGTCGATATTGCTGTGTATCTGATCAATAGAAGCCCAGCGAGTGCGCTTGATGGAGGCATTCCAGAAGAAATTTGGTCGAGTAAACCGGTCAATTATTCGCACCTTAAAGTATTTGGTTGTATTGCATATTCTTTGATTGATAAGGCAGAAAGGAGTAAGCTTGTGCTTTCATCGGGTATGATGGAGACGAGTTCGGATATCGACCGTAGGATTACACAAGTAAGAAAGTAATACGAAACCGGAACATTGTCTTTGATGAGCAGCACTTATATAAAGAAGAAAAACAAGTCAAAGATGGTGATGTATCTGAGTTCGTGGAGTTAGACGGAACTCATGAGAACAATCAGGTGTCTATTAGTGGGGATCACAACATGGAGGAAGCTGCAGTGCAAGATCAGGCTCAAGAACATGATGGCGACCATGTTTAGCAACCAGATGTACTAGTTCTTAGGAGATCTACGAGAGAAAGGAGACTACCTGAAAGACTTGTGACCGACTTCATTTTGTACACGGATTCAGGAGAGCCTGAATCCCTTAAAGAGGCGATGCAAGACGGTGTAATAAGCAGTAGGAGCGAGCTATGGACGAGGAGATGGATTCTTTGAAGAAGAACCGTACGTGGGACCTAGAGAAACTACCCAAAGGTCGAAAAGATGAGGCTGATGGTGTGAAGCGGTATAAGGCTCGCTTGGTAGTCAAGAGATATGCGCAAAAGTAAGGAATTGACTATCAAGAGATATTTTCCCCTGTAGTGAAAATGACATCAATTCGAGTGATCCTTAATATTGTGACGGTGGAGGATCTGCACTTGGAGCAGTTTGATGTGAAGACTGCATTCCTTTATGGAGATTTGGTGGAGGAGATCTATATGATGCAGCCACCGGGATACGAGGTGAAGGGGAAAGAAACTATGGTGTGTAGACTGCGAAAGAGCTTGTACGGCCTTAAGAAAGATCCAAGACAGTGGTATCTCAAATTCGATCAGTTCATATTAGAAACGGGATTTGTGCGTAGTGTGTCAGATCACTGTGTTTATGTTCAGACTTTTGAGAATGGAGACTATATCATTCTCACTCTATGTAGATGACATGTTGGTAGCGGGTCTGAATTTCGAGAAAATTCAAAGTCTGAAGAAGATGATGGCTGAAAAGTTTTCCATGAAAGATTTGGAAGCGGCCAAACCAATTTTGGGCATGAAGATTGTTCGAGATAGGAAGCAGTGGAAGCTGTGGTTATCGCAAATGGACTATATCGAGAAGGTTTTGAAGCTGTTCAACATGGACAAGTCAAAATAGGTGAGTACGCCTTTAGCAAAATATTTCAAACTCATGAAGGAGTTTTACCCAACAACTCAAGAGCAGAAAGACGAGATGGCAAGAGTGCCTTCTGCATCTGCTGTTGGGAGTTTAATGTATGCGATAGTGAGTACGAGACCAGATATTGCACATGCAGTGGGAGTTATGAGCCGGTATATGCAAAATCCGGGGAAGGAGCATTGGAATGCGGTGAAGTGGATTTTGAGGTATCTTAGGGGTACGTCTAGTCACTGCTTATATTACGGGGGTGACTCTCTAAAGGTGCAATGTTATGTTGATGCGGACTACTCGGGTGATCGAGATAGTGGTAAGAGCACAATGAGATACATATTTACAGTTGGGGGAATAGCGGTGAGTTGGGTATCTCAACTGCAAAAAGTGGTAGCATTGTCAACTACGGAGGCTGAGTACGTGGCGATCACGGAAGCCAGCAAAGAGATGATGTGGTTACAAGGGTTACTCGAAGAGTTGAGTAAGAAGCAAGACTTCAATACCTTGTGGAGTGACAGCCAAAGCGCAATACATTTGGCGAAGAATACAACATATCATTCTCGGACGAAGCATATCAAGGTGTGGTACCACTTCATACTCATGGAGTTAGAAGATGATGAGTTGACACTGCAGAAGATCGCAAGAGAAAAGAATCCGGCTGATGTGTTCACCAAAATTATAGACAGAGATAAGCTGGATCTCTGTTGCAGGATGGTGAATCTCTCCATGAAAATTTGATGAGGAGAAAGCAGTAACGGAATCGTGTGAAGTTTACTAGTGTTGAGAATCAAGCCGAAAAATTACTCCAAGTTGGAGAATGTCAAGATTGTGATGAATTTGCATCAAGGTGGAGTTTGTTGAAAAGTGATGCAAATTAAGACTTTGCTAGGTGCTACTTTTGACATACATGATATTATTAGGTGGTGACAATGTTAGGTAGTAATTTTGTTAGGTACTATTTTTTATATGCATGACATTATTAGGTGGTGACAATGTTAGATAGTGACTTTATTAGGTGTTATTTCTGACATGCATGACATTGTTAGATGGTGACAATATTAGGTGGTGACTTTATGAGGTACTATTTTGACATGCATGATATTGTTAGATGGTAACAATGTTAGGTGGTGACTTTGTGACATTGTTAGGTGGTGACAATGTACTAGCTAGGTGCTATAAAACCACTTCTTATGAGTGAGGCAAAATAATCACAAAAGGAAAATCACAAGAGACAGAGGCCAAGAGAGATTTAGAAAGAGAGAGATTTGTATAGAGAGATTTGAGAGAAATCTTCTAGGGTTGCTCTTGTTTGCAAACTTGATTCAAGTAAAGTAGACGTTTGCAGATTCCGCGCTATCGGGGACTAGCCATACGGTGGGTGAACCTCGTTAATAAATCTATCTTGTTTGTGATTGATTAATTTCTTATTCCTGCACTTTAATTTATATTGTATTTCGTCGTTTAATTACGTGACTATATTTTTGTGTGATTTGGGTTTTGTCGCGGGCACTGTTCCATGGATCGACTCTTCCCCCATCATGAAATGGCAGGCATCAAGAATTAGGATGCCCTACTGCAGCGTGAATTTAGGCTGCTAGGAAGTGGTTTTGGAAGCCTGATGCATGTAGCCAAGCACGTACGTTGTTAGGTGGGCACTAAACTGCTGGCTTCAGGCTTATTATAGAAGGCAGTTTAGGTATTTTAACTTTGCGAAGGTAGAACTTCCTCAGATGTGGAACGGATCCTTATTCGTTCAACATTTATTATTTACTTTGTAGCTTTACCTTTTGGATCTATCTCATAGAGTTCTGAATCATCTGGCTAAGTTTCACAGTGGCCTTCTTGCTGTTAACACAAATTCTCCTTATTCCAACACACAACATATAAAAACTGATATCTAGCAGTTCACAGAAATTGGTTTTTTCCAATATATCCTCATCATCATCATCACATCTTTTTTTTGCCGGCGGTGGGGGTGGGGGTGGTGGTGGGGTGAAGTTGTTGGGGGCGAAAACTAGCAAATTGCTTGGAACTTGCTTCACTGGTTTTCTCACTTTCAGAGCCTTATATTCTGGGATCATATTTTGTTAAAATATTGGACAGTTCCGCTTCGCGTTTGAAGATTATTTCCAACTTCCGTGACATTTGGAAAAGCTAACATATCTGCTTTCAACAGGTAATGTTCAGCCCTTGATGTATCAGAGTGGATGCGATTATATACTAGTACCCACCAAACATTTTATAGTATTAACTTCAATGATGAGTTCTTTTACCTGCAGGTAACAAGGTGGCTTTGAACTTTTATAGAACAGATTTTCACTGTTCATTTTGACTTTGGCCATATGCTTCTTACCTTGTAGTTGCCTAATGATTTCTGAGCATAACATTATCCTTTTATTTTTGTTTTCCCTTTCAAAATGATTCCTTAAGTATCCTTCTATATCTTAATAGGGAGCATGGTGTGATTGGTTTCTTCTTCTAGTTGGGCAGACTTTTTCAAATGCTCGAAGCTCTTGGTACAAGGGTTGAGATCGAAAGAGCAATTGTTGGATAAGTACAAAAGCAATGAGTTGTATACTGTTCCTGTTGACGAATGGGCTCCTCTCACGAAAAAGTTTTTGAAGGCTCTTCCCTTCTCACTTACTCCCAGTCAACTAAATGCAGTTTCAGAAATTATTTGTTATCTCAAGAGCCCAGTCCCTATGAACAGACTTCTACAGGTACTTTCAATGATAATTTTTTCTTTATATTGTCTGATTCTAAATCTCTGTTTTCTAGTTTGATGGTCACATTATTTTTATTGATGCACAATGTTGTAAGCTTGTCAAATCACTTTTTGTGTGAGCTAGGTTACTAGCTTCATATGCAAGCTTTTATCTGGAAGGATGAAGAATATTCACTTGAAAGTTTCTCTGTTACTCTATTGGCTTTTGTCTTTCTTATAGGTGGAATTCTGTAATGTAATCATGAAGTTTCTATAAGCATGTATTGCTTCAAGGAATCATTAAATGATAAATCATTTATTGTGGTAGACTGAGAGGCATGCATGAAATTTTGTTATCGGGACTGCATTGTTTCTTAACTTATTTAAGATTGCAGTCTGTAGAGACAAAAGCAGGCAGACAACATGTCCGACTAGGTGAAGTAGACAGCTTAAAAAAGGAGGAATTATAAGTTAAGCAGGTTTGATCAAGTAAAAGACTCATTAATTTACCCCTTATTTTATTAAAAATTACCAACATAAATGAGATATATTAACAGCTTCTCATCTCAAAACCAAAAAACACTAGCACCCAAATTGTTTCGCTGCCACCGCTTGGGTTTCGCCGCCGCCAAAAAACTAGCGCTTTTATTTTATTAAATATATTATTTTGTTATTAAGAACTCTTAATTTTTATTATTTAATTATTTTGTTAGCTAAATATAATATTTTATAAATTTAATTTATTAATTTAATTAGATTGATGATAATTTCAATTATTTTATCATTATAAAACTCTTAGTTCCAATTATTTTATTATTAAATGCATTATAAATGTAAACAAATGCAATTAAAATAGCATTTTATATATGAATCAATAACATGTCATTTTTGGTATTTAATATACATTCTAGGTCAAGTTTTACCAAACACTTTGCCCACTTATTACTCTAAAATTATAAGTCACTTATAAGTGATACTTATAAGATAAGTCAAACGGGTCTAAATAACTAATGGTCAGAGAGGCAATGTTTAACGGTAGGTAGTGTGGGGCATTACGGTGATAGGTTTAATCTTAGAGGGTTTTGTGCAAGAAGTCAGGTACACCGAGAATGACTTTGGTGAAATATGCTTTTCTTTTTATTTACAAAGAACATAGTCTTTGAATTTCTATTGGCAAATATGTGTGTTTTGCTTTCAAGGAATATATCTACGAGGAGCCTTTTGAGGTTGGTTGGGGTTCAAAAATTCTCATGCTTGAGGTGAGTTGTGAAGCATGGAATGTTATGAACGAGAATCAAGAGGCGAGACCTTTTGATTTGATATCAGCAGATTTGTTGTTGAAATATCATTGCATGTTGCTGGGAATCATATGATTACTTCCTCTAAATTGTCAATCATTTTTCAATGCATTGGTTTTACATTAATAATATATATTTTACATTATCAAGAACTTGATGCCCTACTTAAGTTTATGGGCAAATAAAAAAAACAACAGACACCAAACTTTATAGGTGACAAAGAATATTATCCAAAGTTGAAACAGAGATAATAATGCAAATTAATTAAGCTCCTAAAGCTATCAAATTAGTCATATTGAACAATTTCTTTATCAACGCTATTTTTATGCTTTACAGTGTCACATTCCTTATTACTTTCTCCTTCGAGGTGAGGCTTGCTCACATTGGCAATTCCAATTTCAAATAAAGTAAAAAAGATACAAATTTTCTCTGGTTTTAGAGCGTCAATGTCATCACCCCTTCATCTTCATCTTCATCTTCTATTATAAATAATAAATTAAGAGAACATCTCTTGTTATCTTTAACTAACCCTTCTTTTTTACTTCTGTGCTTAACCGCTTCTCTCTCTGTAGCTACTCTTTTTTTTCTTCGCGTGCATTATATATGCTTAAAAATCTAGTAGGTTCTTAAACTAGAGTCTTTCTTGCTAATCTCGCAACGGTGAGGGTTTTCATGCAATTTAGCCTTTGAATTAGTGTTTGTAGCTGGTCGATTAAAAGTCGGGGAAATAGCAAGAAACTCCTTTTACTTTTTTTCCGCCTTTTTGTTCCACCGAATGCTATGAACCCTCCCTGGCTCTAAAAACTCTGACCTTCACGACACTAATTTTTTCCCTGATGATGCTCACAAGTGGTATCTCCTCAGATTACGACACGTGACGGATGACGCATCTTAAAGGCTGCGAAGGTGGAATAAATGAGATGCACTCGGGGCGTTCCTCGGGACCTCGTCTCCGAGGACGCATCCGGTCTTTCGGAGACCTCCCTGAGTACTTTCCACATTCACCTAGCAAACAGCCAACAGCTCGCCCTCGAGAAGTCCAGCGAACTTCCTCGATCTCCTTGCTCATCTCCGAGCCATCTTACAAGCCGAGCTCCCTCAGTCTCCTTACTCGTCTCCGAGCCATTTGACAGGCCGAGCTTTCTCGGCTTTCCCGATCAACCGAGAATGCGGAACCTAAGCGCCACTGCAACGGCTCCACATATCTCGTCAGGACGAGATATCCGCCTCCCCACGTTCCGTGTCCCACGCTAGCACGTCCCCCCATTAATAGGCGTATCCCGCCATTAATACGATGATAAAGCAGGGACATAACTAACGGCGGTGATTTCACGCCTGCTCGCTTCACGCGACCACTATATAAACCCCTCTCTCAGACGACTTAGGTAACTGGAACTCAACCCAATAGGTCGCTACGCTGCTCTTATTCTCTGGCACTAACTTGATCATCGGAGGGTCCTACGGTGGTTTCCCATCCCGGAACTTTCCATGCAGGTAGTTCGGCCTCAATAACTTCCAACAACCTATTGAGATTCACACGCTCAACAAACCCCAAAACAAATCTCAGCCGCTAAAAACCGCTCGCTACCAGATCGACGGAGGACAATATCTGAGGGAGATCACAACCTCCATCAGTTTGTGCCGTTTGTGGGAATCGAACTCACGACCATACGGTTAAAAGAGGGACGAACCAATCATCTTCACCGATGAAGACCTCCATGGCATATCGCTTTCTCACAATGACCCTCTCGTGATAACGGTCAGAGTCCACCGTTACGAGGTCCGGTGAATATTGGTCGACTCAGGGAGCTCGGCGGATATCCTGTTCCATGACTACTTCCAGGGTATGGGGCTAGGACCATCCGACTTTCGACCTACCTCTCATGTCCTCTCTGGGTTCACCAACCATTTCGTCTCGGCCGAAAGATTGGTCACCCTCTTCCTCAACGTTTGGGAAGCGGGCAATATGCGAACCATACCAGTAGACTTCTTTGTCGCCAAGGTCCCTTCATCCTATAACATTCTCCTGGGACGCTCTATCTTGAACGCCCTCCGGACCCAGATCTCAACTTATCAACTTGCGATCAAATTCCCTTTGGATCATGGGGGATAGGCCGGGCCTATGGAGACCAGCAAACCACTAAGATTTGCCTCGCATCGACGTCCACCGCCAGAGAGCAGGGCGACGATTTTGAGGACGCACATGATTTCCACGGGTCCTTAGATACACGCGACGACCAAAAAGAAACTCAAGGTGCCTCGGTGGAAGCATTGACGGAAGTCCCTTTCGAAGAAGGAATCGATAACTGCACAGTCCAGATCGGTTCTCTCTTGACCGGGGACCACCGCGAAGAATTGATCTGTTTCCTCCAGGGAAACTCAGACGTATTCGCTTGGACGCCCGCGGACAAGTCCGGGATCGACCCTAAAGTGATCTCCCACAAGCTCGGGGTCGACCCACAAGCCCGACCCATCCGACAAAAGAAGAGAAGCTTTGCGCTGGTTAAACAAAAGGCGATAGAAGACGAGGTAGATCGATTGCTCGCAACCAACTTCATCAGGAACATGGACTATTCAGATAGGCTGGCGAATGTGGTCACAGCCAAAAAGGCAAACGGGAAATGGAGCATGTGCGTCGATTTCACGGACTTGAACAAAGCTTGCCCCAAAGACAATTGTCCACTGCCTCAGATAGATCAGCTAGTGGACAGTTCGACCGGCCACGAATTATTGAGCTTCATGGACGCTTTCTCCGTTTACAATCAGATCTGGATGAACCTAGCCGACGAAGATCTTACCGCCTTCACCATAGATCGGGGGGTATACTGCTACAAAGTGATGCCATTCGGGCTCAAGAACGCAAGGGCCACGTATCAACGCCTGGTCAACAAGCTGTAATAACTCCAATTATTGTGTACATAAATTTGATTAAAAGTTAATGTATACTTGGGGTATTTATATTTCCTGTGAATACTATAAGTATTTGATTCAATTTTGAACTGCAAGAAAGAGCTTGCAGCTCACTGGTAAGACCTTGCACTGCTGAACCAAAACACCAGAGTTCAAATCCCATCAGCCACACATTATTTTTATTTAAAATTCTTTTAATTTTTTAGAAACCCAAGAGTCTACACGTGCACTACACGTAATAGGGTAAGTTACAGAATAAATAAACGGGTCCACGAGTCAAGACTAAGTGTCGGGGACATGTGGCAAGGAGACACGGCCCAATTCAGCCGACTCGGGCCGGCGACTCGGCCGGCGCCGCCGGTTCAACTCAGCCCAAACCCTAAATTCTTTTAACCTATGTGACCCTTGAACTCCCCCTATAATCCCTGTATCATTTAATTTCCCTGCACATTTACAGAGCAAATTAAAACACGCATTTAATCCATTTTAATACAAAATTTTTATACACTCTTTCATTACCCTAAACCCTAATTTTTCCTATAAATACCATACCTAAAATCATCCTTCCTCACTCCCAAATCTCTGCCCAAACTCTCAAGAAAATTCCCAAGTCTTTTGTGTGCAAGTGGAGTTAGCAAAGGGCAAAGCTCCGACGAACTTCCGACGACGATCCGAGGAGATTCCGACGACGAAACGACGCACCGGTATCTACTACCTCTTCCTCCTTCTCTCTTATAGTCTAATAACTAGTAAGTCCCTAATTCTTCTTCTTCTCTCTATTCTAAAATTATTCATAACTAAAACCCAACGGAAGCGGAGTTAATCTGACTTCCGATTCAGTTTTCCTTAAAAAGTTCTATTTTTCTTAAACACAATAATACCAGACTCTTATGTCATGACCATTAAATATTAATAAAGGCAATAGAACAAGTTTGACATCAAAATAATAATCTTAGCAAGTTCTATTCCGCTTTTACATTAAAATACCTTCATGTTTCATTTTGACATACTTGAACTTTGTAAATCGTATTACCTTAGAAAACTCACGAGGTAATGACCTACCTCCTCACAATACACATATCTAACATAGCAAGATAAAATTTGGGAACATAGATTTGGGGAAAATACGACTTTACACATAACTACCTCCGACTTATAAAAACATTTTTCTACAAGATGTGTATTTTAACAAATCTTTGCAAATGCGCCTCTACAACCCATTTCGGGGAACCCGTTCAGGATGATGCGGATTATCGCATATCCTTGGGCTTAGTAGAGTCAAAAGCAGACCTCCGCAAGAAGCATACGATCTCGAAAGATTTAAAATACCTTTTTCTTTAGAAAATGTGATTTCTACTATAAATAAAACTTATATTTTTAATAAATAAATATATATGTAATTAATATCAAAATATCTATTTTTAATATTTATAATATTCCAAATTTTGCGAAAGACTGCCAGCGAGCCAACCGTCTTTGCTTAGTATGCGGCTCAGCTACTCATGATATTGGGTCTTGTCCCCGAAAACACAACCCAATTGCTGCACCCAGGCCAGCAATCACTTACCAGCAGAGACCAGCCCTTCAGACACCTACTCCAAGACTCGCTCTCTCTGCTCCACCACCTAGAGGACCACTGACTGCACCTCCTCCTCGTCGGTTCCATCAAGCTCAACGGAACGTTCAGAGGAATGCTCCTCCGGCCAGGAGGAATGTACAGGTTTTCATGATGACCGTGGAAGAAGCTGAGACCACTGGCCAAGTCATCACTGGTAACCTTTTCTTCTCAAGCTTTTCTTTCAGTCTTAACACGTATCTACATACTTTTCCCTATACCTAAAACATATCCCATATATACCTTAGGTACAATCTTAGTAGCCTCACTTCCTGCACTAGCACTATTCGATACTGGAGCATCTCATTGCTTTATGTCGCAACGGTTCGTCCGAGCTCATGCGATTCCAGTCACACCGCTTATATCTAGTTGGAATGTCAGTTCAGGGAACGGCATTCTAAAGGCAACAATGGGATACAGTTTGTGTCCAGTAGTCGTCTGCAGCAGAGAATTCTATGCTGACTTCAATGTGTTGGACATACCGAATTTCGACGTCATCTTGGGTATGGATTGGCTCGGAACATTTTATGCTACCATTGACTGTCGTCAAAGGAGGGTAGTATTCGAGATTCCAGAGCATCCGGTCTTCTATTTCAAAAGTGGAGACCGTACCCTGGAGCCAAGTACTTATAAGGAGAAACCAAAGAAGGCAATGATTGCGACAATTCAAGCGGAGGAAGGATCAAAGTCAGAAGTGGTTCAAGAGTTCGATGATGTGTTTCCTGACGATATATCAGGTTTGCCTTCCGATCGAGCTCTTGAATTTAATATTGATTTAATACCAGGAGCACAACCGGTGATCAAAGCACCTTATCGATTAAGTCCGGAAGGTTTGAAGGAAGTCCGAACTCAGTTGGACGAATTATTGACGAAAGGATGGATTCGTCCCAGCACTTCAAGTTGGGGATCTCCAGTTCTACTTGTGAAGAAAAAGGAAGGTTTATACAGAATGTGCATCGATTATAGAGCCTTGAACGAAATAACGATAAAGAACAAGTATCCGCTACCATGCATCGACGATTTATTCGATCAGCTAAGCGGATTTTGCGTTTTCTCTAAGCTAGATCTTCGTTCAGGTTATCATCAGGTGAAGGTCAAGGAAGCTAATATTCATAAAACAACATTCAAAACTCGCTATGGTCATTACGAATTTCTTGTGATGCCATTTGGAGTGACCAACGCACCAGCAATATTCATGAACCTGATTAATCAAGTTTTTCGGGAGTACTTAGACAGGTTTGTTGTCATCTTTATCGACGACATCCTGGTGTATTCAAAGAGTCGGAAAGAACATGCCGAGCACCTACGAATTGTCCTGGAAACTCTACGACAACATCAACTATATGCCAAGTACAGCAAGTGCGAGTTTTGGATAGATCAAGTTGGTTTCCTCGGACACATTATATCAGGCGAAGGAATCTCTGTGGATCCAGCGAAAGTATCAGCAGTAAGCGAATGGCCGACGCTAAAGTTGGTGAAGGACATTCAGAGTTTCATGGGTTTAGCTGGATATTACAGAAGGTTCATTGAAGGCTTTTCGAAGATAGCAACACCCCTGACCAAGCTTACACGTAAAGATGAAGAATTCATGTGGTCAGAAGCATGCGAACAAACTTTCGTAGAATTCAAGTCAAGGTTGACATCAACACCTATTCTTGTTATACTAAACCAATCTGGAGGTTTCGAAGTACATTGTGATGCATCCGGTAAGGGATTAGGATGTGTTCTACATCAGCATGGAAAGGTTGTAGCTTATGCTTCAAGACAGCTGAAGATTCATGAGCGCAATTATCCGACGCATGATTTGGAATTGGCAGCCGTTATCTTTGCTCTTAAGATTTGGCGCCATTATCTTCTTGGTGAACGAGTGAACATATACACAAATCACAAGAGTCTGAAATATGTGGTTACTCAGAAAGAGCTTAATATGCGGCAGAGACGATGGTTAGAACTCATGGCGGACTTCGGCATCAACCTGCAATATCACGCAGGGAAGGTGAATGTGGTACCTGATGCCCTTAGTCGCCAACCATTAGCAATGAATCTCACCGTCCAGTGGAAGCTTCAACAGAAATTGCATCAGATGGAGATTGAAGTAGTCATGCCAGGTAACGCTTCAAGCTTGATGAATTTACAAGTTCAATCACCAATTGTCAATCATATCAAAGCAGCTCAAGTAAGTGATACTAAATTGCAAAAGATCAGAGAACAAGTGGAGAATGGACTCAGAACAGACTTCATCATACATGAAGACGGATCTTTGAGATACAGCAGCAGATTATGTGTACCAAAAGGTTCTGTTCGGGAAGAGTTAATGAAAGAAGTTCACAGCTCTCCCTACTCAGTACACCCTGGAGGTACAAAAATGTACAAAGATCTATGTTAGAATTACTGGTGGTATGGAATGAAGCGTGAAGTAGCCAGAAGCGTCGCTAAATGCTTGGTGTGTCAGCAAGTAAAGGCCTAATATCACAGGACAGCTGGATTACTTCAACCGTTACCTATCACAGAATGGAAGTGGCAACATATCACGATGGATTTTGTGACTGCACTTCCTTTCGGCACAAAGGGTAACGATGCGGTATGAGTTATTATGGATCGACTCACAAATTCGGCCTATTTCATCCCATTTCGAGTTGGCCAATCTATTGAAACATTAGCAAAGAAGTACATGGAGGAAAATATGAGACTTCATGGAGTACCGGTCTGCATTATCTCCGATAGTGACACTAGATTTCGATCGCAGTTTTGGCGAAGTCTGCAAGCGAGGTTGGGAAGAAATCTAAACTTCAGCACAGTTTATCATCCACAAATAGATGGTCAGTCTGAGCGAACTATTCAGATCTTGGAAGATATGCTCAGAGCGTGTATGTTAGACTTTGGAAGATTGTGGGAAGATCACATACATCTTATGGAGTTTTCATACAACAACAGCTACCAAGCAAGTATCGAAATGACACCTTTTGCAACACTTTATGGAAGGAAGTGTCGATTGCCATTAAGTTGGGACGACATCGGCGATAGGGAACTTTTTGGACCTGAGATGATAGTAGCAACTGTTGATGTGGTTCGTACTATCAGGAAAAGAATGCGCATAGCCCAAGATAGACAGAAACACCGGGCTGATGCAAAGCGCCGCCATTTGGATTTTCAACCAGGAGATCATGTATTTCTGAAGATATCTCCGAACCGTGTAGTGATCCGATTTGGAAGACGGGTGTTTACCCCAATCAGAGCAAAGCTCTGTTCAAATTCCAAGATGGGAAAAGAAGCAATGCTTCTGTTTTTCTCCAATCAGAGCAAAGCTCTGTCTTGAAAATTAAAGTGAAAATTAAAATTAAAATAAATGAAATAACACTTCAGATCCCCTGCGCTGCACGCAGAGCGCCACGTGTCAAAATCAGAAACAGTAGCGCAAGGAGCGCAACGCCCAAGATAGCGTACTCTATCAGAGCAAATTAAAAAAAATAAAATTGCGCAACTCAGTGCGCAGTGCGCAGTGCGCGCTGCCCAGTGCACAGTGCGCAGTGCGCGCTGCGCTGCGCAACTGCGCAGTGAGGAAAAAAATAAAATAAAATAAAATAAAATAAAATAATATTAAAAAAAATTTAGTTACGCGACACGTGTCTACGCAGTTGCGCAAGCGCTGTATTGCGCGACACGTGTCACACGCTGGGGAGTTGCGCAAAGAAACAGAATGAAGATTTAAGGAAATCTTTTCTGTTTTTGTTAAAACAAGAAGATTTCTTCTGTAAAACAGGGGCCTTTGGATCAAAGATCCAACGGTGGGGAAAATTCCCCAAATCACTCAGAAAAAGATCTCTTTAACAAATTTAACTAATTTATGAGCACTATAAAAAGGACCCCAGACCTCATTTCAAAATCATCAACATCTTGCTAAAAAAAAGAGAAGAGAACTCTTGAGAACTCTTGAAGAATAAAAAAAAGGTAAAAACCTTTAAAAGAAGAGAAAATTCTTTTATGAACAGATCATTGATCTAAGAACAAGATCATGGATCTTCAACAATAAATAAATAAATAAAATAGTGCCTTGCACTTGTTTTATGAACCATCGGTTCTTGAACCTAAAAGGTTCTTAAATTAATAGTGCTTTGCACTTTCATGAACCTTTGGTTCTCTGAGATAAGAAAAACAAGAAAAAACTTGTTTTTTCTTAGATCTAAATCAAATAGTGCTTTGCACTTCTTTTATAAACCATCGGTTCTTGAACCTAAAAGATTCTTAAATTAATAGTGCTTTGCACTTTTATGAACCTTTGGTTCTCTGAGATAAGAAAAACAAGAAAAAACTTGTTTTTTCTTAGATCTAAATCAAATAGTGCTTTGCACTTCTTTTATGAACCATCGGTTCTTGAATCTAAAAGATTCTCAAATTAACAGTGCTTTACACAAATGCAATGCATTACTTAAAGGGCCAGGCCCAAATCAAGATGACCTGACAGGCCAAAATAAATTGCAAGGAAATAAATGGGCAGAGCCCAAATAAATTGATGATTTGCATCCTTTATACAAGGGCAGAGCCCAAATAAAATTGATGCCTTGCATCATTCTTAAAAAAAAACAGAGCCCAAAACAAATTGATGCTCTGCATCCTTTCTGGGCAAACCCTAAATAAAAATAAAAAGAAATACAATGCAAAAGCAAATAAAATGTTGAACATTCTTAATTGGACTTAGCCCAATTTTGGCCATAAGTCCTTAAATTAAATTGACTGAGCAAAATTGCTCTACTAAATCAATTTACAATCGGTTCGAGGGTACATCTCTGAACTCCTTTGACATCCATCGTTGTAATTCCTCAATGACGTCAAAGAGGTGACGGGTCCCAACGACCATACATCAATATGGACTGCGGGGTCCTTAAACTCGTGGACCGAAACGTCCCTAAACTAATATTGGACCGAAACGTCCCTAAACTAATATCGGACCGAAATGTCCCTAAACTAATGACGGACCACCACGTCTCTAAACTGGAACAATAGAGCCAATTGCTCTTCTTTCGGATCTAAACGATCCCGTTAAGTCGATCTTAGTTCCAAACTGGACTAACGTATCCTTAACAACCGTTTAAGTTGATCTTAGCCTCAAATATGGCTAACGCATCCTTAAACCTTCAAACAGACTTTAGTCCCAAATTGGACTATAAATTCCCCTAATCAACTTTGGCTCAAGGGTACATCTCTGAACTCCTCTGACATTTGTCGTTGTAATCCTTCAACGTTGTCAGAGAGGTGACGGGTCCCGACGACCATACATGCAATGGACCACTATGTCCCTAAACTGGAACAATAGAGCCCAAACGCTCTTTTGTCGGATCTAAACAATCCCGTTAAGTTGATCTTAGTCTTAAACTGGACTAACGTATCCTTAACGAACGTTTAAGTTGATCTTAGCCGCAACGCGACTAACGCATCCTTAAACTAAAAACACCAAACCCAAATCTAAGTAAATACGGATTTGGACTAATCCACGTCCTACGGGCGACGACATTACTCAGTCTCCGTATACAATCCACGGGCAATCACAAACAAAACAAACACCCACGACACGAAGTGAAATTCTGAAGAAGGAGAAAGTTGTTACCGCGAAGCGGTGGCATAATTAACTGCAGGGGCTTGCGCCTGCAGGGAAGAGCGTCCCCACAATCAAAAACCCCTCAAGCGAGGGGGAATCTGACGAAGTCTGCTACATCGGTCGCATCCGTCTAAACCTCCGATACACAGTGCCATAAATCAACTTGGCATCTTCGGAGAGGTGGACGGATAAAACCAAATAGCATCTGCCCCGAATCTCAGGCAAGACGTTCTCACGTCTCGGCCGCCGTTCGGAGGGGAACAGATTCTGGCACGCCCGGTGGGACCTCTTCCTCTTTCCACTCCACACTTCGTGTGTCGTGTTCGCGAACAAATCGCGGTTTGCTGTGATTGCCTGTGGATTTAAGGTACTAAGATTTGGTGTCTTGCTCTATGCAGAAAACAGAAAATCGATGGCTTCGAACTGCACCGCCCGCAGCGATAACTCTCGCTCCGTCATTGCTGGAGGAGTGACTTATGGGCCCCGAGCGGCCTCCCTTTTCAAGATGCCAGTAGAGCAGGTAACTCAAGCCACCACTGGATTATTCTTCGGGACCATGCTCCCACCATTGAGCTTCAATGCCACAATGACATTGCAAGAAGCTCCAAAGAAGTTGGTCTTCGATCGACTTACCACTGCCGCGACCCCACTCAACAGGTCGCCCAACTCCACTGCTTCAGGTTTTAATGGATTAGGCCAGAGCTCCATCAGGCCCATGAAGAAGCCTGCCATACCAGAAGGCGTTATCCCGAAGCGGATAGCCATTCCAACTCCCGTTCCTGGCAAAATCACCAAGGTTGCTTCCCATGTTCAGAAGTCCGCTTCTGACAAGTTGGCCGTCCCCGTTCAACGGACGTCGATCTTTAAAAAGCTGGTACCAGTATATTCTGACCAACACAGGGGGCATGAGGAGGTCACCCCTATAGCTGAAACAACTCTATCAGCACGACATGCCCGACGTCGCTACTGGCGCCGAGTGAGGAAGGCTGGGGGCAACTCCCCCTCTGGACTTACTCCTCCAACTCTAATGGTGGGGATCGATACTGCTGTTCCAACCAGGAACAGATTTGAGTTGCTGAACTCGGTGCGCAGAAACTCTCCTACTGCGGTGCTAAAGCGAACTCCTTCACCTGTGGAGAATACTCCAGAGAAGAAGCTAGAGCAGCCCCCTCAACGGCTGTCCTCTAAAATTTACAAAGTCTGGCGACAGGTCCAAGAGTCGGTGATCGATCAAGACTGCCTCCGACGACAGAAAAAGATGAAGGTTCGGCACGGGAAGGATTACTCTGTCAAACCACAAAAAGCAAAAGCTACTTGGGTGCCCACTACAACGGCTCCCTTAACTCCAATCACTCAAAAAAGGAGGCCACAAAAAGCCCCTGTGAACATGGCGAAGCATAAAAGCGCTGAACACAAACGCCCCAAATCTGGGGGCATGGTGGTGCACACTGTTTATATGGCTTCTGGAAAGGAGGAAAGCCGCACTTCTACGGGCCACCGACTGCTCACCCGATCCGTGACGAAAGCCCAGGAGCAACAACAAAAGCTTCAGGAAATGATGACTACAATGGCTGCACTCACTGAGCCAAAAGAAAGCTCTGAAATATCTTCGGATGAGCGTCAAGAACAAGAAACCGACGCTGACTTTTTACGCAGAGTCCTCGAAAAGAGGGACAAAGAAGCTGCAGAGGAAGAGGCTAACATAAAACAGATGGCGCTCCTCTTCCAAGATATGGTAGGGATGATGTTACAGTCGGACCCTCCTGCTGAAGATCCTCCGATCGTCCTTGAAGACGACAGAGGGGAGACATCTAATCCTCCGCCATCTATTTCAGCAGCCAAAGATGAAACCATTTCCAAGACCGCTCTAGACGATTATATAGCTCAGCAGATCCGGATTCATCAGGCGAATGAAGCGACTGGGCAAATTGTTAGAACTGGACGACCGTATCCGAGCTGGTACGACCAAATCAGTTACCCGCCGGGATATATGATCCCTAAATTCCACGTATATAAAGGGACATGGAATCCGCATCAGCATGTCGCTCAATTCAGGGCCTTATGCGACAATACTGGAGGCGATGACAAATTGTTGCTACGTCAATTCGTCGGCAGCTTAGCAAAAACAGCCTTTGAATGGTATTCGGAGCTACCTAACGACTCTGTTAAAATATTTGCAGAGATGGAACTGCTGTTTATACAAAGATTCGCAAGTGCTAGTGAACGCACCCCGATTACAGCACTGATAAATGCCAGGATAAGGCCCGGCGAAACGTGGGTCCAATACGCAACACGATGGCAAAACCTATGGTCGAAATGCGAACAACGCATAGAAGAGGCACCTGCGGTAGGCATGTTTGTGGGCACTCTCGATCCGCAGGCGACCATCTCACAATTCATGATGTTCTTCAGGCCGACCACCTTCCAGGCCTTGATCGACAAATTAGCCCAAATAGACCAGATGGGCCATAGACCGTCTCCTCCAAAATCAGATTCCCGAGATGAGAAAGGAAAAGGGAAAGCGATCGTCGTCGCCAATGCTCAACAACAGTCGAGCAACTCAAAGCCGGTCGTTCGCCAAAACAACGTGCGTCCACGCCCATCCCTCGAAGAGAGGCTAGGAGTCCTTACTCGTTTCCTCAGAATAAAACGAGAAGACTGTTTGAGCTGGCAGTGCGTAACAGACTCATCAATCTGCCGAGTCCAAAGCGTCTGTCGCAGCCAGGCGATCTTAATAATCCCAATTATTGCCCTTACCACCAAATGGTAAGTCACCCGATTGAGGATTGTTTCGTCTTTAAGGGATGGATCGAGGATCAATACCTGCAAGGCAAGTTCGCACTGTCTGAAAGCTGGAAGGTAAACCCACCACAGCCGCACTCTCCAAAGAAGACGGACACGCCGAGGGCAGCTTATTCTTTAGTCAAGGATGAAAACAATGGAGAAAACTCATCGGATGAATCCGAAGACTACGCAGCGACTTGTCATATGATTTCTCATTCACTGACGGATGATAAAGAGGCTCCTTGCGCTGAGAAACCAATGGCGAATCTCGAGCCGGAGATTCTACAGCCATCAGACGAGTTGATCGATGTCTTCCTAAGTGAAATTCGTCTGAAAGCAAAAGCCAATCAAGAGCGTGAAATGGCCATACTAGAAAGAACCAAGGTATTCCCGTCAAATCAAATGCCATACACTGCGGGTAAAAACAAATTCAAGACGAGGAAACGGTTCGCCAAAGCTCTATCAGTAGGAATGAAGCTACCGCCCTCTGCAGAAAATACTCTCACTGAGGCAGAGATGCACCCTAACTTCTGTTTATATCATCAGAAGATCATACATCCTACCGAGGACTGCGAATCCTTTAACTGTTGGTGGCAAGGGTATGTCGCTCAAAAGCAACACTTTGACGGGACAAAGTGTGAAGCTTGTGGACATCGGAAAAATGCGATATATGAGCGCAAAAGAGTCACCGACGATTGCCATATAGCCGACTCTAAGGTATCGCAAATTATCACCTTTGGAAGCAACTCTGACGAAGAAGCTATCCCCAACTCTTCCCTCGGGGAATCTATTTCAAAAATAAAGGAATTGAGAAGCTGCGAGAACGTTCAGCCATGTAATCGCACGCTATTCGAAAAAAATCTCGGCCCCGTAAACAAGGGACCGAGCAAAAAGAATAAAGGAAAAGGAAAAAAGGCCATCGTCGCCAGCGCTCAACAACAATCAGGTGACCCTAGACCGGTTGCTTGCCAAAGCAACAAGCGGCAACCCCTCCAGGAAAAGTTGAAACGTCCTTACTCGTTTCCGCAAAATAAAACAAGGGGACTGTTCGAGCTGGCAGTGTGCGACAGACTCATTAATCTGCCGGGTCCAAAACGTCCATTGCGGCCAGGCGATGTTAATAATCCTAATTATTGCGCTTACCACCAAACAGTAGGTCACCTGATCGAAGACTGCTACGTCTTCAAAAACTGGGTTGAAGACCAATACCAACATGGCAAGTTTGCGCTGTCTGAGAACTGGAAGGTGAGTCCGCCACAACCGCACGCTCCGAAAAAGATGGATACGCCGGGGGCATCATGTTCATTCATGGAGAAGGACTCATAGACCGAAAAGTCAATAAACTAGATATTCGCCTCAAATACGGCGATGGCGGACCGAGATGTCCTTAAACTAATGATGGACCGCAATGTCCTAAAACTTGTAAATGACCGAAATGTCTTTAAACTACTACCGCAGCATCCTTAGGCTGACGAGATAAAAAAATATATATAAAAAAAACGGTATGTCCATAAGCAAAGAGGGCACGGATGAAAACCCGAAAGGGCTCCGTGAGTAAAAACAGCAGGGCTACCGGCGAGTGCTCGTGAAAACCCGAAAGAGCGCGACCTCGTAAAAAAAAAGAGAGAAAGAAAAAAAAGGAATAAAAAGAATAAAAAAAAAGGTAAGTCCATAAGCAAAATGGGCACGGATGAAAACCTGAAAGGGCTTCGTGAGTAAAAACAGCAGGACTACCGGCGAGTGTTTGTGAAAACCCGAAAGGGCGCAACCTCGTTAAGAAACACTTATAGGGTCCTCTCGACCCTGTAAGGAGAAACCACCTGCGTGAGATCCTTACGACTCACAAAGGAACAACACACTTAGGGATCCCCACGATTCCTAAGAAGAAAATGCACTTGCGAGATCCTCACGACTCGTAAGGAGAACTCTCTTGTGGGACCCTTACGGCTCATAAGATTTGAAAGTCTTAAGTTACAGAGGCCTAAACCTGTGCTTAAGCAACCCCCAAAACTTTCGACATTTCCCTACAAGTGGTCCGATGTTGGCCCTTGTATACAATCCAAGGGCGCGAATAAACATTTCCCTAATTAAGTCCCATCTGAGACTAGGGATATGTTTGCATGGTAAACAACCCTTATAAATCTTCTCGACTTACAAGGAGAAAACCCTCCTGTAGGATCCTTACGACTTACAGAGGAACAATACACTTAGGAACCCTCACGATTCCTAAGGAGAAAATACACCTATAAGATCCTCACGATTTGTAGGGAGAAATAGCTTTGTGAGACCCTTACAGCTCATAAAGTCAAAAGCCTTAGTCGACAGGACCTTAACCCTGGTCGCTAAGCCTCCTTTGTTCGACAACGACAGAGGCAAATGATGATTCGCTCCTGGCAATATCCCAGTTGTAGCGGTGCTGATGCCAAAATCGGTGTTAAATTTCAGGTTTACGGCGAAAAGCCAGTAAGCCGCACATGCATACGGAATAGCCGAAATGATGGGGCAACTTGCAAAAAAAAAAAAGCAGCAAGTAAAATGTATGCATGCGAAATAGCCGAAATGATGGGGTAACTCGCAAAAGAAAAAAAAGCAGCGAGTAAAAATAAAATAAATAGCCGAAATGATTGGGCACCGCGAAAAATAGCCGAAATGATTGGGCAATCGCGACCTTCGCGATATAAAAGCTGAAATGATAGAGCATCGCGGAAAGAATAAAAAAAATGAAAGAATGAAACTTTTTGCCCTACAGGTGAAATCATATCGATTCTGTATACAATTCAGGGGCACAGATAAAGAGGGAACCATACCTTCCCAACAGGCTCCATCAGAAAGCGAAGCCAAATCTCGACGGTTCATAGACAACCTAGATACCATCTCGACATTTGTCGCAATATTACAGACACGATGTCAACAAATGAAGCAAACGAAGATCTCGAGCTTCAGGGTCTTGACGTCAACATCGACAACTTAGAGATCACCAAAGGTGTGCCTCCTCATTCCAGCAGGACACAGATATTACACCATCAAGCGGAGCGATGGCAAAATCCCAACTCCACCTTAGCATTCGTCTTGATACAGTAGACGCAATGTCAACAACAGCGTTCCTCCGCAGTCCAACAGGACACAGATATTACACCATCAAGCGGATTACACCATCAAGCGGAGCGATGACAAAATCCCAGCTTCACCTCAGCATTCGTCTCGATACAGTAGACACAATGTCAACAACAGCGTTCCTCCGCAGTCCAGCTGGAGGCAGATGCAGCGTCAACAAAAGACCTCACGGTCGAAACAAAGCGGAGTAACGGCAAAATCCCAACCCCACCTTAGCATTCGTCTCGTTACAGCAGACGCAATGTCAACAATGGCGTTCCTTCGCAGTCCAGCAGGGTGTACATGCAAAGTTAACAAAAGACCTCACGGTCGAAACAAGCGGAGCAATGGCAAAATCCCAGCTTCACCTCAGCATTCGTCTCGATACAGTAGACGCAATGTCAATAACAGCGTTCCTCCGCAGTCCAGCTGGAGGCAGATGCAACGTCAACAAAAGACCTCACGGTCGAAACAAAGCGGAGTAACGGCAAAATCCCAACTCCACCTTAGCATTCGTCTCGTTACAGCAGACGCAATGTCAACAACGGCGTTCCTTCGCAGCCCAGCAGGGTGTACATGCAAAGTTAACAAAAGACCCCATGGTCGAAACAAAGCGGAGTGATAGCAAAATCCCAGCTCCACCTCAGCATTCGTCTCAATACACCGGACGCAGTGTGAGCAAATGAAGCGAAGGCAAAATTCCTAGCTTCAAGATCTTAACGGCAAGTCATATAAGGCCTGAAAGACCACCGGAGATCATCTCACATGAAGTGGTCATCTCCTCGACGTTCGTTTCGATACAGCAGACGAGTTGTCACCCCAGCGTTCTTCCTTCAGCAGGGATTCAGACATGACAAAGCAAACGAAGCGAAGGCCACATTCCTAGCTTCAACGTCTTTACGGTAACTCACATAAAACTGAAAAACAATCGGAGATCATCTAGCACCAGCACAGAGTGGTCACCACCTTGACGTTCGTCTCGATACAGCAGACGAAATATCAACCTCAGCATTCTTCCTCCAACAGGGATTCGGACGTGACAAAGCAAATGAAGCGAAGGCCATATTCCTAGCTTCAACGTCTTTACGGTAACTCATATAAAACCGGAAAGACAATCGGAGATCATCTCGCATCAGCACAGAGTGGTCACCACCTTGACGTTCGTCTCGATACAGCAGACGAAATGTCGACCCCAGCGTTCTTCCTCCAACAGGATTTGGACACACCAAAGCAAACGAAGTGAAGGCCACATTCCTAGCTTCAACGTCTTTACGGTAACTCACATAAAACCGGAAAGACAATCGGAGATCATCTCGCACCAGCACAGAGTGGTCACCACCTTGACGTTCGTCTCGACACAGCATACGCAACGTCATTAAACGAATGGAGCCACGGCAAAATCCCTAGTTCCAAACCTCGACGGTTCACCAGCAACCTAGAGACAATCTCGACGTCCGTCTCGATACAGTAGACGAGATGTCACCCCAATGTTCGTCTCGACACAGCAGGCGCAACGTCATTAAATGAATGGAGCCACGGCAAAATCCCTAGTTCCAAACCTCGGCGGTTCACCAGCAACCTAGAGACAACCTCGACATCCGTCTCGATACAGCAGACGAGATGTCACCCCAACATTCGTCTCGACATAGCAGACGCAACGTCATCAAACAAACGAAGCCACGGCAAAATCCCTAGTTCCCACCGCAACATTCTTCTCGATACAGCAGACGCAATGCCAGCAAACGAAGCAAAGGCCAAATTCCTAGCTTCAGGGTCTTGACGGCAACTCGTATAAAGCCCGAAAGACTATCGGAGATCATCCCCACACCAGCGCGGAGTGGTTATGACTCATTGGGGCTCACCAAAATAAGCCAAACCTCAAGTAAAAAGCGACATGGCAAATTCCTAACGCTTGCTCTTCCGACGGTCAAACTGCTAAGGAGGATTGCTTGAAGACGTCTTGTGCAGCCCCCGAAGGGATCAGAGACACGGCAGTCGCAGGGCTACTCGAACAACACGATTGCCTATCGAGGACTATATCAGCTTATACGACGGTACGATGGCCAAAACCCTAAGTACCACCAACCTTAATAGGCTTCTGTCGTAAAGAGCAGAGGTTAAATGCGACGTTAAGATGTTCTTGCGAGAAACGTTCGATTCGTCTCGACTTGTGAAAAATTGTCGAGGCGGCTCGACTCGTGAGATAAAGCCTTAAGCAGTGGGCATAAAAGAAGCTTGTTTCCTAAGCATTGGGACCCTGCAAGTTGGTCCAAAACGGTCTCTTGCATACCATCCACGGGTCTCACTCTCCAACGTCGAACTTCGACAAGGAGGGAAACAACCGCTTACAAGTCCTCTCGACTCGTAAGAGGGAAAAATTCTCCTGTAGGATACTTACGACTTACAAGAGAAAACCACACTTAGGAATCCTCACGATTCCTAAGGAGAAAAACCCACCTACGAGATCCTCTCGATCCGTAGGGAGAAAAGTCTCTATGAGACCCTCACGGCTCATAGAGTTGAAAAGTCTTAGGCATTAGATCTGAACCTGCGGCCTAAGCCCTCGCTATCTCGTGAAGAAATCAAGAAGCTTACTCTATTACCTGCTAATTGTGATGACATGCTGAAAAAGAGGAAAAGCAACAGAAAGAGCATCTGATTTACATTTGATCAAGCGTTCAAGACACATTCATTCATGCATGGGCAAAAAGACTCAGGACAAAAGATATATAATAAAGACAAGCTGGGATAAAAAAAGATTTCCATTAATATTGCCCGAAGTTCTTATAGCTATAAAAACAATAAACGAAAGTTACAATGGAATAACCTCAGATCCAGGGCATGGATTGAGGAATTCAAAAGCGACCCTATCTATGACTTTCCAAGCCTCGCAGACCATCCTAGTGTGCTTCCTTTCGCAAGCACAAGCGTCAGGGTCCCTCCCGATATCTTCCACCCTCCGATAAGCAGAGAGTATGGCAGACTGTTGAAAGATCTCGTGCAAGAGGTCAATAAGACTGTCTCG
Organism: Agapanthus africanus; assembly: GCA_030015575.1. NCBI lineage: Eukaryota > Viridiplantae > Streptophyta > Magnoliopsida > Asparagales > Amaryllidaceae > Agapanthus > Agapanthus africanus. Next base: position 19,610,895 of record JASDDO010000014.1, read on the forward strand.
CCGTCTCTTCGAGATAAAGTTCAATAGGTACACAGAGTGCACCTTGTCCTTAGCGGCATCCAACGCCCTAAGCGGCACGCCGGAACAGAATAGAGGAAGCGCTTCCCAGATAGCTCCCACGATAAGTTTAAGAAGAGAGGAACGTCGGGGAAGCAGTGGACCATTGTATGTGTCGAAGCGACTCATTATTTCAGCGCACTCCTCATTTGTGAACTCCTGATTTTGAGAGCGGCCAAGTCGGCGGATGTCCTCATGAGAGATGATCTCGTTAAGAGCATACATGTGGGCGTTCTTTGTTCCTGTGAAAGAGGATCAACAGAATTATCAGGAAGACTAATTAAGCAAAACGATATAATACACCGAGGAATAAAATGTCATATTTAAGTTCCAAGATCCATGAAGAATTCTTAAGAGTTCTTCTATATGATTTAGGAGGAGCAAAGCTCCATTAATTAATTAAGAAAATCCAAGGAAAATCTTTCAGAGAGCAGAGCTCTATGGAACCCTAGTAGGGTCCCCTTTAGTTCTCTTTAGATCCCTTTAAGACCTGTAGAGCAAAGCTCTGCTAAGTGAAACCCTAAATAGGTTTCCTTTAGATCAGGGATCTATTGAGAGCGAGGCTCTATCAATGAAAATTAATTTAATTTAATTTAATCCAAATTAAAATTTTCACCTAAAAGTTTTAAGAATGTAACTCTTAAAGTTCTTGAAAATAAAGAGCAGGGCTCTGAGTTCTGAAAGTAAAATTTTAGAGATGAGAATCATCTAAGAGACCAAAAGTCATATTTATAGGCATCAAGTGCCCTTTCAGCTTCCAAGGGATGGCGCGACGGTTCGGAGTCTGCCACCGCTGCGCTTACGTTAGGAGGCCAAGTAAGCGCAACGGTAGGGGGGCATCTGTTTACCCTAATCAGAGCAAAGCTCTGTTCAAATTCCAAGATGGGAAAAGAAGCAATACTTCTGTTTTTCTCCAATCAGAGCAAAGCTCTGTCTTAAAAATTAAAGTGAAAATTAAAATTAAAATAAATGAAATAACGCTTCAGATCCCCTGCGCTGCACGCAGAGCGCCACGTGTCAAAATCAGACACAGTAGCGCAAAGAGCGCAACGCCCAAGGTAGCGTACTCCATCAGAGCAAATTAAAAAAAAAAAATTGCGCAACTGCGCAGTGCGCGCTGCCCAGTGCGCAGTGCGCGCTGCGCATCCGCGCAGTGAGAAAAAAAATAATAAAATATAATAAAATAAAATAAAAAAATATTTAAAAAAAATTTAGTTGCGCGACACGTGTCTGCGCAGTTGCGCAAGCGCTGCGTTGCGCGACACGTGTCACGCGCTGGGGAGTTGCGCAAAGAAACAGAATGAAGATTTAAGAAAATCTTTTCTGTTTTTGTTAAAACAAGAAGATTTCTTCTGTAAAACAGGGGCCTTTCGATCAAAGATCCAACGGTGGGGAAAATTTCCCAAATCACTCAGAAAAAGATCTCTTTAACAAATTTAACTAATTTATGAGCACTATAAAAAGGACCCCAGACCTCATTTCAAAATCATCAACATCTTGCTAAAAAAAAAAGAGAAGAGAACTCTTGAGAACTCTTGAAGAATAAAAAAAAGGTAAAAATCTTTAAAAGAAGATAAAATTCTTTTATGAACAGATCATTGATCTAAGAACAAGATCATGGATCTTCAACAATAAATAAATAAATAAAATAGTGCCTTGCACTTGTTTTATGAACCATCGGTTCTTGAACCTAAAAGGTTCTTAAATTAATAGTGCTTTGCACTTTCATGAACCTTTGGTTCTCTGAGATAAGAAAAACAAGAAAAAACTTGTTTTTTCTTAGATCTAAATCAAATAGTGCTTTGCACTTCTTTTATGAACTATCGGTTCTTGAACCTAAAAGGTTCTTAAATTAATAGTGCTTTGCACTTTTATGAACCTTTGGTTCTCTGAGATAAGAAAAACAAGAAAAAACTTGCTTTTTCTTAGATCTAAATCAAATAGTGCTTTGCACTTCTTTTATGAACCATCGGTTCTTGAATCTAAAAGATTCTCAAATTAACAGTGCTTTGCACAAATGCAATGCATTACTTAAAGGGCCAGGCCTAAATCAAGATGACCTGACAGGCCAAAATAAATTGCAAGGCAATAAATGGGCAGAGCCCAAATAAATTGATGATTTGCATCCTTTATACAAGGGCAGAGCCCAAATAAAATTGATGTCTTGCATCATTCTTAAAAAAAAAACAAAGCCCAAAACAAATTGATGCTCTGCATCCTTTCTGGGCAAACCCTAAATAAAAATAAAAAGAAATGCAATGCAAAAGCAAATAAAATGTTGAACATTCTCAATTGGACTTAGCCCAATTTTGGCCATAAGTCCTTAAATTAAATTGACTGAGCAAAATTGCTCTACTAAATCAATTTGCAATCGGTTTGAGGGTACATCTCCGAACTCCTTTGACATCCATCGTTGTAATTCCTTAATGACGTCAAAGAGGTGACGGGTCCCAACAACTATACATCAATATGAACTGCGGGGTCCTTAAACTCGTGGACCGAAATGTCCCTAAACTAATATTGGACCGAAACGTCCCTAAACTAATATCGGACCGAAATGTCCCTAAACTAATGACGGACCACCACGTCTCTAAACTGGAACAATAGAGCCAATTGCTCTTCTTTCGGATCTAAACGATCCCGATAAGTCGATCTTAGTCCCAAACTGGACTAACGTATCCTTAACAACCGTTTAAGTTGATCTTAGCCTCAAATATGGCTAACGCATCTTTAAACCTTCAAACAGACTTTAGTCCCAAATTAGACTATAAATTCCCCCAATCAACTTTGGCTCAAGGGTACATCTCTGAACTCCTCTGACATTTGTCGTTGTAATCCTTCAACGTCGTCAGAGAGGTGACGGGTCCCGACGACCATACATGCAATGGACCACTATGTCCCTAAACTGGAACAATAGAGCCCAAACGCTCTTTTGTCGGATCTAAACAATCCTGTTAAGTTGATCTTAGTCTCAAACCGGACTAACGTATCCTTAACGAACGTTTAAGTTGATCTTAGCCGCAACGCGACTAACGCATCCTTAAACTAAAAACACCAAACCCAAATCTAAGTAAATACGGATTTGGACTAATCCACGTCCTACGGGCGACGACATTACTCAGTCTCCGTATACAATCCACGGGCAATCACAAACAAAACAAACACCCATGACACGAAGTGAAATTCTGGAGAAAGAGAAAGTTGTTACCGCGAAGCGGTAGCGTAATTAACTGCAGGGGCTTGCGCCTGCAGAGAAGAGCGTCCCCACAATCAAAAACCCCTCAAGCGAGAGCGAATCTGACGAAATCTGCTACATCGGTCGCATCCGTCTAAACCTCCGATACACAGTGCCATAAATCAACTTGGCATCTTCGGAGAGGTGGACGGATAAAACCAAATAGCATCTGCCCCGAATCTCAGGCAAGACGTCCTCACGTCTCGGCCGCCGTTCGGAGGGGAACAACGGGGTAAACTAAGTCCAAGATATATTGGACTGTTCGACATACTCGAACGAGTCGATGAAGTAACTTATCGCTTGGCACTTCCACCTTCATTGGAAGGAGTGTACAATGTGTTCCACATTCCAACTCAGAAAATATGTGAGTGACCCCAGCCATATTCTCGATCATTCCGAGCTCACTGTACAGCCCGACTTATCTTGTGAGCAAAAACCTGTTGAGATGCTAGACAGGTAAGTGAAGTCATTTCGGAACAAGGAAGTCAACTTGGTTCGAGTGATGTGGAGTGTTCCCCTCCGAAAGACGCGCAAGACATGGACGTCTTGCCTGAAATTCGGGGCAGATGCTAATTGGTGCTATCCGTCTACCTCTCCGAAGATGCCAAGTTGATTTATGACACTGTGTATCGGGGGTTTAAACGGATGCGTCCGATGTAGCAGACTTCGTCAGATTCCCCCTCGTTTGAGGGGTTTTTGATTGTGGGGACGCTCTTCCCTGCAAGCGCAAGCCCCTGCAGTTAATTACGCTACCGCATCGCGGTAACAACTATCTCCTTCTCCAGCTGGTCACTTCGTGTCGTGGGTGTTTATTTCGTGTTTTATTTCCCGTGGATTGTTTACGGAGACTGAGTTATGTCGTCGCCCGTAGGGCGTGGACTAGTCCAAATCCGTGTTTATCTTAGACTTGGGTTTGGGGGTTTGGTTTGAGGATACGTCAGCCATACTTGAGGCTAAGATCAACTCAAACGTTTGTTAAGGATACGTTAGTCTAACGTTGAGACCAAGATCAACTTAACGGGATCGTTTAGATCCGACAAGGGAGTGTTTTAGGCTCCATTGTTCCAGTTTAGGGACATAGTGGTCCATCGTATATGTGGCCGTCGGGACCCGTCACCTCTCTGACGACGTTGAAGGATTACAACGACGGATGTCAGAGGAGTTCAGAGATGTACCCTCGAGCCAGAATTAATTGGGGGGATTCATAGTCCAGTCTGTTTGAAGGTTTAAGGATACGTTAGCCATCTTTGAGGCTAAGATCAACTTAAACGGGACCGTTTAGATCCGACAAAAGAGCATACGGGGCTCTATTGTTCTAGTTTAAGGACATTACGGTCCATGGGTAGTTTAAGGACATTGCGGTCCAATGTTAGTTTTAAGACATCACGGTCGAGGTTAAGGACGTCGTAGTCCATGGGTTTAAGGACCCCACAGTCCATTGTTAGTTTTAAGACATCTCGGTCAAGGTTAAGGACGTCATAGTCCATGGGTTTAAGGACCCCACAGTCCATTGTTAGTTTTAAGACATCTCGGTCAAGGTTAAGGACGTCATAGTCCATGGGTTTAAGGACCCCACAGTCCATTGTTAGTTTTAAGACATCTCGGTCAAGGTTAAGGACGTCATAGTCTATGGGTTTAAGGACCCCACAGTCCATTGTTAGTTTTAAGACATCTCGGTCAAGGTTAAGGACCTCATAGTCCATGGGTTTAAGGACCCCACAGTCCATATTAATGTGTGGTCATCGGGACCCGTCACCTCTTTGAAGACATTGAGGGATTACAATGCCAAGTATCAAAGGAGGGAAGAGATGTACCCTGGAACCGGAGTGGATCAAATAGTCCTTAGCCCAATTTGGGATCAAGACCAATTAATTATGTTATGAGCCCATTAGCCCAGTGAATTACGAATTGAGGACTTATGGCCAGCTTGGGCTAAGTTCAATCAGGTCTGGAATATTGGCTTCCTGTTGGTCTCTTGAAGGAGAGGCTTTGCCTCTATCCATTCGGCCAATTGGGCCAGTGTCTAACACTAGAGACAAATCAGTGTTGAACACTGGGAATGAGATTGATAAGTTAGTGTTTTAACACTAAAAGATAGTTGGTGTTTAAACACCAGCAACCAGGCTTTCAGATTAGTGTTGAACACTAAAACAGACCAATGTTAAACATTGGCAACGGAGATCTCAGATTAGTGTTAAACATTAAGGTAATCAGTATCGAACACTGCAAATAAAGTTCTCTGATTAGTGTTGAACACAAAGGCCCAACAGTGTTTTAACACTGGATTCGGGAATTCCAATTTAGTGTTAAACACTAAGGCAAGAGGGGTCACGTGGCAACACGTGAGAGCGCCCTCCCCTCATTTATTCTGCTGAGATTATTGCATCTTTCAGGGCATCACGTGCCATCACGTGACGGGCATTCAAATGCTTGTGTGTTAAAGCTTCTGTCGTGGGTCACGTGGGACACTGCCTCAAAGGGACTTTCTGTAGATCTTTCGGGGGGGTCACGTGGTGACACGTGACCCTGCCTCTATGTATGTTATTTAGAGGATCTGTTAATCTTTTCCAGGAATTAAATTCCTCATAGGGTTAAACCCTGACAGTAATTTCAGAGGAATTAAATTCCTACTTCCTTCTGAAGATTTATATTCTGAATAGAGTTAGACTCTGAATTTTCTGTAGGAATTAAATTCCTCATACATGTGAAGAACTAAATAGGGTTAAACCCTAATAAAAGCTTTTAAGGAATTAAATTCCCATTCTCTATTAAATTATGATCAAGGGACTTAAATCCCTGCTATTTCAACAGAACTAGGTTTTTAATTAGGGTTAAATCCTGTTTCTTTGTTCTGAAGGAATTAAATTCCCATAACACAGGGTCAAGCCCTACTTTTATCTTAAAGGAATTAAATTCCTATAGTTCTGTGAGAATTAAATTCTCATGTTTCCATTCCCTCTCTATGTTTTGGATCTACATGGCAGGATCTCAACCCATTGAGAATTAAATTCTCAACCTAAAGGGGAGATGTGCACTTTGCAGATCCTCTATCAAAGAGAGAAGAAATATGTTCTTCTGTTTTATATATCAGAGTTAAACTCTTTTGAGAATTAAATTCTCCTTCTTTTGAAAAGCCTTCCCTTTCTTACCTAGGGTTTTCGTTTGCAGAAGCTCCAAATTCCTCAAAGTATCAAGGCTCTCTCCTTTTTCCTCCCTCTGCGTATATCTCCTTTTGTGTGTCTCTAGGCTCTTATTTATAAGAGAAGTAGCCGAGTCAATTAGTTTTGGTAAATCTTTCATTGGGAGATTTGATTTGCATCCATCATTCGTTTTAGACCTTTGGATTATTAGGTGAATTTTATTCACCATTGGATTTCAAATCCAGGGATTCTCCTTCGTTATTTCGGTTAGATTTAAAGGGGAAATCTTTCCAAACCCGAGATTTTCCCATAGATAGATGATATTTAATCACCTCTGAATCATTAATCCGATCGGCTCCAGATAATCACTTTCCTTTGGAAAGATTTGAATCTCCTTCAGAATTTAATTTTGTTAACAAAACGGGCTTTGAAAGCCGGTCATGTGTGACCACGTGACCCATGGTCACGTGTGGGCACGTGACCCCCTTGGAACGAGTCTTCCTTTTTCTTTTTGTTCTCTGTCTTCTGGTCGCTGCTCAGTCATCACGTGTCAACACGTGACCATTGGTCGCGTGTGAACACGTGACCCCTGTCGGGAGCCTCTTTCCTTGATTCAACTAGAGAACGAGTCTGCTGCTTTGAGCGTCACGTGCTAACACGTGACCTCTTCTGAAGCCTTTTCCTTGACTTGATCAGGGAACCAATGTGCCTTTTCCGCTGCTTTTATATGTCACGTGTCAACACGTGACTGCTGGTCACGTGTAAGCACGTGGCCCCCCTTCTAAAGCTTTTCCCATAAGCTTTTCTGATTTTAAATCAGGAAACAAATGCCCCCACAGCGTTGTTCTCACGTGTCTGCACGTGAGTGCAACGCTGTCACCTTTGTGACCGTTGGATTCCTTTAGGGATTTTGGGAGATGAAACGTTTCCATTGCCTTCTATAAATACCACTGTCTCTTCATAGGAGCCTTCACTTTGCTCATCTTCATCTTTTTCTTCTGAGAACTTCTTCCTTGAGAATTTAATTCTCGCTTTCAGAGCTTAATTCTCTGTCTTGAAACAATCTTCAGAGTTTAACTCTGTTCGAAAAGAATCCTTTTTCTCAGGTAATGTTCTTGGACAACGATGGACCTTCACATTTCTCCGGATTTTAAATCCAAAACAAGGGTTTTTGCCCTTTTTCCTTCATATTTTCCATAAGAACATGAAACCGCTTAACCTTCAAACTGTAGATCTCTTAGGGTTTAGATGATCTTTGGGGGAAATGATGATGGCGTTTCAACCCCATGGGATTTAATTCCATCAAAAATGTTTCTGGGAATTTAATTCCCTTTTCTTAATAAGGAATTTAATTCCTATGAAGAATTCAGTTTTCTTCACACGGAGGCTTCCTGGGGTCTCTTGGCCCTAGGTCGTTCTTCCTGCCATTAATGCAATAGGGGCTTTGCAATGATGTCTTTTTGTGGGAATTTAATTCCTTTGATTTTGTTGGATTCATTGTAGAGCCCGAGACAGATCCTGTTGGGGGGGAGGTGCATGGTCATCATTCTTTATTAAATGAGGATATTCCCTTTGTTTTATTGTAATGATTTGGCCTCATTATTAATGAGCCTGTTTCCTGATTTAAAATCAGGAAAGCTTCTGTGGAAAGCTTCAAAAGGGGGTCACGTGCTTACACGTGACTAGCGGTCACGTGTTGGCACGTGACACCTAAAAACTTCATTAAGGCAAGTTCAATTCCCTGACTGCGAAGAAGGAAAAGAAAAGCTTCAAGGGGAGTCACGTGCTCCCACGTGATCAGGGTCACAGGGCGACACGTGACGTTTAAATGCAAGCGTCAAAGGCACGTCGGGTAACTGACCAAGTCAAGAAAAAGGTTTCAGAAGAAGTCACGTGCTCCCACGTGACCAGGGTCACGTGTTGGCACGTGACGTTTAAGGCAGCAAACGCATTCTTCAGAACAACCAAAGAAAGAAAGTTCAAACAAGGATCACGTGCTCACACGTGACCAGGGGTCACGTGGTAACACGTGACGGCTGAGCAGCAGAAGAGGGCAGAACGCAGAAAGAAAGAGGATCCTTCATTCCAAAGGGGGTCACGTGCTCACACGTGACCATGGATCACGTGGTCACACGTGACCGGCTTTCAAAGCCCATTTTATCAACAGAATTAAATTCTGAAAGAAATTCAGATCTTGCCAAAGGAACGCAACTATATGCATCCAATCAAATTAAACATTCAGAGGTCATTTATTTATGGAAAATCTCGGGTTTGGAAAGATTTCCCCCTTAAATCTAACCAAAATAAAAAGGGAGAATCTCTGAATTTGAAATCCAAAGGTGAATAATATTCACCTAATAATCCAAAGGTCCAGAATGAACAATAAATGCAAATCAAATATCTCCATGAAGATTCGTCAAAAACTGATTGATTCGGCTGCTTCTCCTATAAATAGGAAGGAAGAGATACAAAAAAAGAGATATACACGCGCAGAGAAAGAAAAAAGGAGAAAAGCTTTGATACTTGGAAAAGACTTCGATTTTCTGCAAAAACCCTAGGTAAGAAAGGGAAGGCCTTTTGGAAGAGGGGGAATTTAATTCCCAACAGAGTTTAACTCTGATACAAAAAACAGAAGAGTACATTTCTTCTCTCTTTGATAGAGGATCTGCAAAGTGCACATCTCCCCTTTAGGTTGAGAATTTAATTCTCAATGGGTCGAGATCCTGCCATGCAGATCCAAAACATAGAGAGGGAACGCAAGCATGAGAATTTAATTCTCGCAGAACTATAGGAATTCAATTCCTTTAAAAAATAAAATTAGGGCTCGACCCTGTATCATGGGAATTTAATTCCTTCAAAACAAAAGAAACAGGGGTTGAACCCTAATTAAGAATGTGGTTCTGTGGAAATAACAGGAATTTAATTCCCTTAATTATAATTCTTTAAAATGGGAAGTATAATTCCTTGAAAGCTTTTATTAAGGGTTGAACCCTTTTCAGTTCTCCATATAAACGAGGAATTTAATTCCTACAGAAAATTCAGAGTTCAACTCTACAAGTCTTCAAAAGGAAATAGGAATTTAATTCCTCTGAAATTTAAAGTTCGAGGAATTTAATTCCTGAAGAAAGGAGTAACAGATCCTCTAAAAAAACATAGAGGTAGGGTCACGTGCCACCACGTGACCCCCCCAAAACCCCTACAGAAAGCCCCTTCGAGGCAGCACCCCACGTGACCCACGTGACCTTGGCAGAAACTCTAATATACAAGCATTTGAATGCCCGTCACGTGATGGCACGTGATGCTTTGAAAGAAATGATAATTTCAGCAAAACAACTGAAGGGAGGGCGCTCTCACGTACTGCCACGTGACCCTTCTTACCTTAGTGTTTAACACTAAAATTAAAACTCTCAAGCCCAGTGTTAAAACACTGTCGGGCCTTGGCATTCAATGCTGGTTAGAAAGCCTTATTGGCAGTGTTCAACACTGATCTGTTTTAGTGTTTAACACTAATTTGAGAAAGCCTTAGTACTGGTGTTTAACACCAATTATCTCTTAGTGTTGAACACTAACTCATCAATCTTATCCCCAGTGTTCAACACTGATTGCTCTGAAATATTTAACACCAGGCTTTGGCCCAATTGGCTAAAGGGATAGAGGCAAACACTCTCCCTCAATGGAACAACAAAGAGTCAATATTCCAGACCTGACTGGACTTAGCCCAAGCTGGCCATAAGTCCTCAATTTGTGATTAACTGAGCCGATGGGCTCATGACATAATCGAACAGTCTTGACCCAAATTGGGCCACGGACTATCTAATCCACCCCGGTTCTAGGGTACATCTCTTCACTCCTTTGATATTTGGCATTGTAATCCCTCAATGTCTTCAAAGAGGTGACGGGTCCCGAAGACCATTCATGACATGGACTGTGGGGTCCTTAAACCCATGCATGATACAAAATTCCTGGTTACGTGGAACGTGGATAACGTCACTCTTTGACCCCGCGGGAAACGTCCAGAGCGGATCCTGGTCCTCGCAGAGCACGGCAGTGAACCCGTGTGAAGCATCCAGAGCGGAGCCTGGTCCTCGCCTAGCACGGCAGTGAACCCGTGTGAAGCATCCAGAGCACATACCGGACTGTGGAGTCCTTAAACCCATGGACTATGATGTCCTTAACCTTGACCGAGATGTCTTTAAACTACCCATTGACCGAGATGTCTTTAAACTACCCATTGACCGAGATGTCTTTAAACTACCCATTGACCGAGATGTCTTTAAACTACCAATTGACCGAGATGTCCTTAAACTACCCGTGGACCGCAATGTCCTTAAACTACCCATGGACCGCAATGTCCTTAAACTAGAACGATAGAGCCTCCATATGCTCTTTCGTCGGATCTAAACGGTCCTGTTTAAGTCGATCTTGGCCTCAAAAATGGCTAACGCGTCCTTAAACCTTCAAGCAGACTGGACTACAAATCCCCCCAATTAACTCTGGTTCGAGGGTACATCTCTGAATCCCTCTGACACCCGTCGTTGTAATCCTTCAACGTCGTCAGAGAGGTGACGGGTCCCGACGGCCACACACATACGATGGACCACTATGTCCCTAAAACTGGAACAATGGAGCCCAAACGCTCTTTTGTCGGATCCAAACGATCCTGTTAAGTTGATCTTAGTCTCAAATCGGACTAACGTATCCTTAACAAACGTTTGAGTTGATCTTAGCCTCAAGCATGGCTAACGTATCCTCAAACCAAACCCCCAAACCCAAATCTAAGATAACTCGGATTTGGACTAGTCCATGCCCTACGGGCGACGACATAACTCAGTCTCCGTAAACGATCCACGGGCAACAAAACATAAAACAAACACACACGACACGAAGTGACCATCTGGAGAAGGAGAAAGTTGTTACCGCAATGCGGTAGCGTAATTAACTGCAGGGGCTTGCGCCTGCAGGGAAGAGCGTCCCCACAATCAAAAAACCCCTCAACGAGGGGGAATCTGACGAAGTCTGCTACATCGGTCGCATCCGCTTAGACCTTCGATACATGGTGCCATAAACCAACTTGGCATCTTCGGAGAGGTGAACGGATAGCACAAATTAGCATCTGCCCCGAATCTCAGTGCCAAGATATCGCAGCCTTGCGCGCCGCCTTTCGGAGGGGAACAGATTCTGGCACGCCCGGTGGGACCTTTTCCTCTTTCCACTCCACACTTCGTGTGTCGTGATTCGCGAACCAATCGCGGTTCGCTAACAGTTGCCCTTGGGTTTCAAGATACTAAGAATTGGCGCCTTGCCTATTGCAGAAAGCAAAGGATCGATGGCTTCTACTTCTGCGAAATCCTCCAATTGCTCGAGCTGCAATCGCGACCAACGCTTTGCCTCGCCAGGAGGTGTAGCCTATGGACCCCAAGCTGCTTCGTTGTTCACAATGCCAGTGGACCAGGTGACTCAGGCCACCACCGGATTGTTCTTTGGGACTATACTCCCGCCATCCAGCTTCACGGCGCCAGTGCTGACAAAGGAAGCCCTCAAGAAGTCGGTCTTTGATCGTCTCACCCCTGCCACGGCTCCTCTCACCGAGTCGTCCGATGTCAACGCCTCAGTCTTTTCTAGATTGGGCCAGAAATCCTGCAGATTCGTCGCAGAGAAGGCTGCTCCTAAGAAAACGGCCGCTCATGCTTCCGAAATCGCCAAGGCAGCTTCCCCGGCCAAAAGGTCGGTCTTTACCAGATTAACGGCTTCAGCTCCCGCTCCCGTTGCACAAAGGACATCGGTCTTTGACAGGCTAACACCAACAACGACCCCCCACCCACACAGGGGGCAAGATGAAACCGTTCTTATATCTGACTCTACGCCGTCTGCTCGATGCGCTCGACGTCGTCATTGGCGCCGAATAAGGAAGGCTGGGGGCAACTCCCCCTCTGGATTGACTCCACCAGCCCCGGTGGTAGAAGTTAATGCTGCTGTTCCAACTAGGAACAGCTTCGAAATGTTAAATAAGGTGCGAAGGAATTCCCCTACCGCAGCGCTGAAGAGGTCTCCTCCCCCATCGGAAAAGGTTGTGGAAATAGAATCAGAACAGCCCCGATCTCCTCAACGGCTGTCTTCCAAAATCTATAAGGTTTGGCGGCAGGCCCGGGACTCAATCATCGATCCAAACCTCTCCCGCCAGCATAAGAAGCTGAAGATCCAATCGAAAGCTGGTCACCAGGCGAAAACCCAAAAGGCTGTTTGGACGCCCACCTCGACGGCCCCCTCAACCTCCATGGCTCATAAAAGGAGGGAGCCCGAGAAGATCCCTCGACGTGCAACGACGGCTAAAAGCAACAAGCCCGGACACCCTAAGTATGGGGGCATGATGGTCCACACCGTATACATGGCCTCTGGAAAGGAGGAGAGCCGCACTTCTACAGGCCACCGACCGCTAACCCGATCCGTAACGAGATCCCAGGAGCAGCAACAAAAGCTCCAAGAAATGATGAATGCTATGGCCGCGCTCACCGGGCCAAAGGAAAACCCAGAAGCATCCTCAGACGCACGCCGGGAGGAAGAAACCGACGCTGAATTCCTTCGCCGGACACTGGAGAAAAGGGACAGAGAGGCTGCTGAACAAGCGGCCAACATACAACGGATGGGCCTTCTCTTTCAAGATGTGATAGGAATGATGATCCAACAGGACTCACCCGCCGAAGATCCTCCGATTGTTCTTGAAGACGACCGAGGAGAGACGTCCAATCCACCACCAGCCTTCTCAACGGCCAAGGAGGAGACGATCTCTAAGGCTGACTTGACTGACTACATAGCCCAGCAAATCCGAGTTCATCATGCGACTGAGGCAGCTGGTCAAGTCGTGAAAACAGGGCGACCGTATCCAGGCTGGTACGATCAAATCAAATATCCGCAAGGCTATACGATACCGAAATTCCATGTGTATAAGGGGACCGGCAATCCCCATCAACACGTCGCCCAGTTCCGAGCCCTCTGCGGTAACACCGGCGGTGACGATAAACTGTTACTCCGTCAGTTCGTCGGCAGCCTATCAGAAACAGCGTTCGAATGGTATTCGGAACTCCCGAACGATTCCATCAAAACGTTCGCTGAAATGGAGTTGTTGTTCACTCAGCGGTTCGCAAGTGCCAGCGAGCGCACTCCAATTACTGCTTTGATTAACGCCAGGGTAAAGCCAGGCGAAACCTGGGTCCAGTACGCTATACGATGGCGAAATTTGTGGTCGAGATGCGAGCAACGCATTGAGGAAGCGCCCGCAGTGGGTATGTTCGTGGGAACCCTAGACCCCCACGCAACTATCTCCCAGTTTATGATGTTCTTTAAGCCAACCACATTCCAGGCTTTAATCGACAAGTTGGCTCAGATGGACCAGATGGGTCATAGGCCACCTCCTCCGAAGTCAGAACCTCGGAATGATAAGGGTAAAGGAAGGGCAACCTTTGTCGCGAACACCCAACAGCAGCCTGACGCCCCGAAATCGGCAGATCAATTGGAAGAAAGACGCCGATATTATAACGAAAAGATGAAGCGTCCCTACTCGTTCCCACGAGACAAGACAAAACGGTTATTTGAGCTGGCAATACGCAACAGACTTATCAACCTCCCGAATCCAAGGCGACCGCCACAACCCACCGAGGTGAATAACCCCAACTATTGCCCTTACCATCAGACGGTAAGCCATCCGATTGAAGATTGCTTCGTCTTCAAAGGATGGATCGAAGATCAATACCTTCAGGGGAAGTTTGTACTGTCCGAAAAGTGGAAGGTGAACCCGCCACAACCACATACTCCTAAAAAGACGGACACATCGGGGGCAACCTGCTCCTTTATCGAAGAAATTCCATGGGAGGTCGTGCTATCAACAAAGACCAAAAGGATGCTGAGAGACCTTCACGCGTGCCCTGCAATCGAATGGAAGGACCCTCTTGAACCTCGAATTATCGAAGGAGCAGTGAAGCCCCGCATAACTACGAAGACTGCTGACAAGGGCCCAAATACTCACGCCCAGCCGTCAAAAGCTTCGAAGAAAAAGAAGAAGAAATCCAAGAAGCCCGCGAAGCTTGGAGACGAGCGAACAAACTTGCAGAAGCAAATCGACGCGCTGGAAGAATATAATCAGAAGGAGCGGACTCCTGTCACACTGCAAGAGTTCCTCAGCCACATCTTTCAAGAGGACGATGATGGAGAAAACTCGTCGGACGAATCCGAGGGATATACGGCAAGTTGCAACATGATCTCCCACTCGTTTATCGATGATGAGAAAACTCCTATCACTAAGAAGCCGAAGGCAGAGCCCGAACCAGAGCGTGCGAGGCTGACAACTGATATGATCAATGCCTTCCTAGACGAAATTCGTCTAAAAAGTAAAGCGGATCAGGAGCGCGAGATGGCAACATCAGGAGGAACCAAATGCGGGCGACCGAACGAAAGAGTTGAACTACTCCTGCCAGAGCGAAAGGCATCCGAGATGGACAGGAAGATATTCAAGACGAGGAAAAGGTTCGCCAAAGCCATGTCAATGGGAATGAGGTTACCACCCTCGGAAGGAAACACACACAATGGGGCGGAAAAGCACCCCGATTACTGTGCATATCATCGGAAAGATTCACACCCCACAGAGGAGTGCGACGCCTTTAAGATATGGTGGCAAGGATATGTTGCTCGTCGGCAACATTTCAAATGCATGAAACGCAAGAGCCGTCGGGAGCAAAGAAGCGCCGTTGACGGGCCCAACAGAATTACTGGCAACTGTTATATGGCTCATGCCGAGGGGTCGCAAGTCCTCACCTTTGGGAGCGACTCTGACGAAGAAGTGACTCTGGGCCCTCTCTTTGAAGAATCCGCACTAAGGAAAGATGAGGAATCAGAAGCCTGCGGAAACACTCAGTTGCGCAATCGCACACTCCCGGAAAAGAATCTCGGGCCTACGAACAGAAAAGATAAGGGAAAGGAAAAGGTCACTGAAGATATCACTTTGGATGACCAAGTCTCGAAAGAACTGGCTGCCAAAGACCCTCCTAGGAGGAGTAAAGTGGACTATAACATCCTCGCGCATCTAAGGAAGCTACCTTCTCAGCTCAGCATTCTCGACGCCCTTCTATTATCAAAAGAAGCACGGGACTCACTAATTAAGGCACTACAAGAACCTGAGCAATTCCAAGCCTTTCTCGCCACCGAAAAGATGAAGGACGAACTGGAAGAAGTGCATACGGCCGACGTCACTTTCGGTGATGAAGACCTCCTTCTCGGGACGTGCGACCATAACCGTCCCCTATATGTCTCTGGGTACTGCCATGACATCAAGATAGGCAAGATCCTGGTGGATAACGGATCCTCCGTTAATCTCCTTAATGTTCGGGTGTTGAAGGAAATCTGCATGAGTGTGCAGCATCTCGCTCGTGACAAAATCACGATCTCCGGTTTCGATTCACAATCGTCACGGACTCTCGGATCTGTAATACTAACATTACGCTTCGGACTTCTCGTCACGGACATCAAATTCCATGTCATTGACGCCAAGACCTGTTACAATGCCTTGCTCGGCCGTCCTTGGTTACACGAGTACAACATCGTCCCTTCTACACAACATCAGTGTATGAAGTACTTTAAAGATGGTTTCGAGTATACTGTAACGGGTGAGCTGAACCCATTTTCCGTGAACGAAGTCCGCAAATACGAGGATGCGAAATACTTCTTGCCAGACTTTGAAGATACAGAAAGGTGTCACGACTCGGAGAACAAGGCCGCCGCCACCATCCCTGTTTTCGGAAGCGATACCGAAGAAGAAGAAGAGATAGTTTATACGGGGCCATCTCAACGCAACAACCGGAGGACGCCCACCCGCATACTGGTCTTCGGAAGTGATTCGGAAGATGAGGTCAACGCCGTATTCTCCAATCGGCTTTCAATGCAAGCACCTCCGGGCGATGACCATAACCTGCAAATCACCATGGTACCGCGAGAACACTACAAGGACCTCGACACGCTTCAAGCTCACAGTGTGCAAGAGCTGCAAACGTTTTGCGTCCCCCCCAGGCGAAAGGGTGAGAAAGTAATCCTATTTTACCGATCTTCAGAGTCGAAAACAGAGAAAGAGATCTGGCATGGCGCAGATGCTACATGCGACAGACTCCAACCCATCCGACTACCCAGATACTATACGAACGGATTAAAGAAGCTATTGAAGCGTCAAGGAGTACCCTTAAAACAAACTGTTCGACAGGCTCGGTTCTACAACAGGATTTGGGATGTCCCTGGAACCCAACGCAAATTGCCCAACGGGAAAATGGAAACACTTGGGCTTGGATACGCGAGAACCGGAAAACGGGAGCGGGCCCACAGCAGCTACGCCACATATACCTTTGATGAAGAAGAGGACACACTGTCAGGAGATGCCGATCCCTCATCAAAACTAGACCCCGCGATTGAAGCGCCAAGTCCGTCGTTTGAAGAACGAATGGGCAAGCCTATCAGGAAAGTGGGTCAGAAAGCTCGGGAAGACCGTAGCCGCGAAACGGCTATCTATGAGAAGGCCAGGACGCAACGTCTATTTCAACAGATTGCAAAAGACAAAGACGTTCATCCTTGTCAACCCATCATACGAAAGACCCAATGCGGAGACGGAAATAAGTCGAAAAGCGGGAAGAAGAGCCGACAACAACGACGCAGGATTAGAGGTTTACGTAATCGGGTATTGCACAGCTCGGATTCGTCCTTCATAGAAAAGATGAGTCGAGCGTACTCCTTCCCCCGAGACAAGACGGAAAGGTTACTCAGACTCGCCCTAAAGCATCGAATGATCGCGCTCCCAGAGTCTAGGCATCCTGAGCAAACTAGCAAGGCCTCTCGCTCGGGCTATTGCTCTTATCACCGGGCCGCAGGACATCCTACCGAAGACTGCTTCACCTTCAAGAACTGGGTCGAGGACCAGTACCAACGGGGCAGATTCGCTTTATCCAACAGCTGGAGGGTAACGCCGCCACGAAAGCACGAGCCCAAGGCCACAAGAGCAGAGCCAGATCCGCCTCGGCCCCGGGAGTGGATTCGCGCCTGTTATACGATTACGGTAGACAACCCTCCCCGGTGCTTCGAAAACAGCGATGATGAGGTTATCTCGGAATTCCCGCCCGCTCCAAAAGAACTGGAAGACGGTATACATACTACCGCAGATAACCTCAGAAAGATTGAGTTGGGATCGGCAGAGGACCCGCAACCAACATTTGTCAGCGAGCTACTCTCTGAGGAGAGGGTGGCCGCGTTAAAGAACGTGCTTCTACGGCATAAAGACTGCTTCGCGTGGAACTACTCTGAGATGCCAGGATTAGATCCGGAGGTCGCTGTGCACAGATTAGCAATATCCCCAGACATCAGGCCAGTCAAGCAGGCACCAAGAAGGATGCGGCTCGAGCTTGAGATGAGCATCAACGCCGAAGTCAAGAAACTGATCGATTCTGGATTCATTCAAGAAGTCCAATATCCCGATTGGATCGCCAATATCGTCCCGGTGATGAAGAAGAATGGGACGGTGCGTATATGCGTGGATTTCAGAGATCTCAACAAAGCCTGTCCAAAAGATGATTTCCCAGTGCCGGTAACCGAGCTAATGATAGATAACACGTCTACTCACGAGATCTTCTCCTTTATGGACGGTTCTTCAGGATACAATCAGATAAAAATGCATCCCGAAGACCAGAAGCACACCGCTTTCCGGACCCCTTTGGGTGTATTTTGCTACAGGGTTATGCCCTTCGGTCTAAAGAATGCCGGCGCTACCTATCAAAGGGCCATGACAAAGATCTTCGACGACCTCATACATGACATCGTCGAGTGCTATATCGATGACCTCGTAGTAAAGAGCATGTCATATGAAGATCACTTAAAGCACCTAGAGACTGTATTTCAACGCCTTCGGCAATATAATTTGAAGATGAATCCCCTCAAATGCGCGTTTGGAGTCTCCTCGGGAAAATTCTTGGGATTCGTCATCCGACACCGAGGTATTGAGATAGATCCGTCAAAGATTAAAGCGATCATGGAAATGCCCCCGCCAAAAACCCTCAAACAGTTGCGGTCTCTCCAAGGGAAGCTCGCATACATCCGGCGATTTATCGCAAATCTTTCAGGCAAATGCCGCCCCTACAGTCACCTGATGAAGAAGGGAACCCCATTCGTCTGGGATCAAAAATGCCAAGGCGCACTAGACGAGATCAAGCAGTACCTACAGAACCCGCCGGTATTAGCTGCGCCGGTCAAAGGAAAACCCCTCATTCTTTATACAACCGCCCTCGAAGGTTCCTTGGGCGCACTATGGGCGCAAGAGAACGATCAGGGGAAAGAGAGAGCACTCTACTACTTAAGTCGAGTTCTACTGGGGGCAGAAAGCAATTACTCTCCCATTGAAAAACATTGCTTGGCGTTAATCTTCGCGATAACAAAGCTCAGGCACTATGCGTTGGCACATGAAGTCTGTCTCATCTCGAAGGTGGACCCTCTTAAATATCTGATGTCAAAAGCCATATTGACGGGACGACTCGCTAAATGGGCCCTGCTCTTGATGGAGTTCTCGATAACATATCAACCTCTCAAGGCAGTGAAGGGCCAGGCCATTGCCGATTTCCTCGCTGAGCACCCGATACCGGCCGATTCTCCTTTGAATTGTGACTTGCCGGACGAGCATGCATTTGATGGGATTAGCGGTGGAAGCGCCCGATGGGAACTTTATTTCGATGGAGCGTCCTCTATAAAGAAACAAAAGCAAGGTATCCCAATGATCAAGTCAGGGATAGGCCTCATCTTTGCGACTCCACAAGGAGGGATAATGCGCTTTGCCTTCTCCTTAACAGAGCCAAGGACAAACAATGAAGCTGAATACGAGGCCCTGATAGCAGGTCTCGAGCTTGCCATTGACATGGGAATTGAAGACCTCCTCATATACGGGGATTCTCAGCTGGTCGTTAGTCAAGTGAATGGCGACTACCAAACGTGCAAACCGGAGCTGGTGAAGTACGGCGAAAGGGTGCAACAACTATTGTCCCAAATTCCTTCCTACACTTTGGAGAACATACCACGCGCAGAAAACAGCAAAGCAGACGCATTGGCTAAGCTTGCTAAAGAACTGGCCGACGAGAACCTCGATGATGTCAGAATCGTGGTACAAAGCCGTCGAGTGCTCACCCCCGCAGAAATACCTCCGGAATTATATAAAGAGGGAGCAACTGAGCAGACAACCCTACAAATAAAAGACCAAGAGAAGGTCGAGGACTGGAGGGAAGTCTTCATAGACTACTTTAAGTCCCGCCGCATGCCCAAAGAAGCGTCCTCAAGACATCAGCTCATGAAACGAGCTCTATCTTTCGCTTTCGTCAACGATACTCTATACAAGAGATCGCTTGATTCTCTATGGCTGAGATGCTTGGGACCTGACGAAGCAGAAAAAGTCGTCCAGGAAGTTCACGACGGGCTTTGCGGTTCTCATCAAGCAGGCCCAAAGATGAAGTTAAAAATTAAACGGATGGGTTATTACTGGCCCACGATGATCCAGGACTGCCTCGAATACGCGAGGCAATGCCACTCGTGCCAGATTCATGGAGACTTTATCCACCAACATCCCAATCCGCTACACCCAACGGTGGCCAGCTGGCCATTCGAGATGTGGGGGACTGACATAGTCGGCCCCATTGAACCAGCATCATCTCGGGGACACCGTTTTATCCTGGCGACGACTGATTACTTCTCCAAATGGGCAGAAGCAGTACCACTGAGGGAAGTGAAGACGGAGAATATCCTCCATTTCTTCAAAACGCACGTCATCTATCGGTTTGGAACCCCACGGCGGATTATCTCCGATAACGGGCCAGCCTACAGGAGCCATAAGATTAGCCGCTTCGCGCAGCAGCACAATATAGACTGGAGGTATTCTTCGGTTTACAACCCGCGAGCCAACGGTCTGGCCGAGGCCTTCAATAAGACCTTGACGAAGATCATAAAAAAGACCGTCTCCCGGAATAAGAGAGACTGGCACGAGAGGCTGCAAGAAGCCCTTTGGGCTTATCGAACTACATTCAAGACGGCCACAAACACAACGCCATACGCGTTAGTATTTGGGACGGAAGCAGTACTCCCCCTCGAGATAGAGTTACCCTCTCTACGAGTGGCAGTCCACCACGAACTGACCGACGAGGAAAATGCCCACCTTCGACTTGAGGAGCTTGATGCCCTCGACGAAACCCGACTTATAGCGCAACAACATCTAGAAGCCTACAAAGCAAAGATGACGCGCTCGTACGAAAGATTGACCAGGCCAAGGGCGTTCCGCCAAGGCGAACTCGTGCTGGTAGTCAAAAGACCTATGATCCCCAATCGTGCCAAGCGGGGAAAATTCGAGCCAAACTATGAAGGCCCATACATCATAGACCAGGTTTACCAGGGTGGAGCCTATCTACTGGTGGACATGCACGGTGAGAGGCCTTTCAGACCAATAAATGGCCGCTTCTTGAAGAGATACTATGCTTAGTGAGCCACAGCCTGGGTCAACGATAGATGACGACGACTATGTCCGCTCGCTATCTTCCTAGGCTCAGACTTTACAAGCAGTAGCTGGCCTTCCCATAACGACGGACCGAAACGTCCTTAAACTAGCGAGGGACCGAAACGTCCTTAAACTAACAAGGGACCGAAACGTCCTTAAACTAACAAGAGACCGAAACGTCTTTAAACTATGAACGGACCGAAACGTCCTTAAACTATCAAGAGACCGAAACGTCTTTAAACTAACGGTGGACCGAAATGTCCTTAAACTAACGACGGACCGAAACGTCCTTAAACTAACGACGGACCGAAACGTCCCTAAATTACTGCCGCAGCATTCTTAGGCTGGCGAGACAGATAAAAAAAAAAAAAAAAAAAAAAAAAAAAAAAAAAAAAAACGGTACGTCCATAAAGCAAAATGGGCACGGATGAAAACCCGAAAGGGCTCCGTGAGTAAAAACAGCAGGGCTACCGGCGAGTGTTTGTGAAAACCCGAAAGGGCGCAGCCTCGTTAAAAGACACTTACAGGGTCCTCTCGACCTTGTAAGGAGAAATCACCTGCGTTAGATCCTTACGACTCACAAAGGAGCAACACACTTAGGGATCCTCACGATTCCTAAGGAGAAAATACACTTACGAGATCCTCACGACTCGTAAGGAGAATTTTCTTATGAGACCCTCACGGCTCATAAGACTTGAAAGTCTTAAGTTACAGAAACCTAAACCTGTTCTTAAGCGAATCCTCCACAACCTCCGATACTGCCCTACAAGCGGCTCGTACTGACCCTTGTATACAATCCACGGGCGCGAATAAACATTTCCCTAACAAAGTCCCACCCGCGACTGGGGATATATCTACATGGTGAACAACCCTTGCAAGTCCTCTCGACTTATAAGGGGAAAATCCTCTTTGTAAGATCCTTACGACTTACAAGAGAACATGCACTTAAGAATCCCCACGATTCTTAAGGAGAAAACACACCTGCAGGATCCTCACGACTTGTAGGGAGAAACGCCTTTGTGAGACCCTTACGGCTCATGAGGTCAAAAGCCTTGGTCGACAGGACCCTTAACCCTGTTTGCTAAGCCATCTTTGTTCAAACGTCGACAGAGGCAAATGATGATCCGCTCCTGGCAACATTCCAGTTGTAGCGGTGCTGATGCCGAAACCCGTATCCAAGAAATCCGAGCTTGCCGCAAGAAGCTAGCAAGCCACACATGCATGACAAAATGGCCGAAATGATGGGACAACTTGCAAAATCTCAGCGGTTCACAGATAACTTAGTGTTCATCACCGTGGCACTCGTCTCGATACAGCAGACGCGATACCAGCAAATGAAGCGAAGGCCAAATTCCTAGCTTTCATTGTCTCGACGACACAACATCAAGCGAAACGGAACAGTGGCAACCCCAAGTTCCATGGCTCAGCGACACATATCGCCAAGAGTCAACCCCCATCCCGTGAAATGCGGATACAATCAGCAAACTTCCTGGTTACGTGGAAAGCGGATAACGTCACTCTTTGACCCCGTGGAAAACGTCCAGAGCGGATCCTGGTCCTCGCAGAGCATGGCAGTGAACCCGTGCGAAGCATCCAGAGCGGAGCCTAGTCCTCGCCTAACACGGCAGTGAACCCGTGTGAAGCATCTAGTGCAAACTTCCTGGTCACGTGGAAAGCGGATAACGTCACTCTTTGACCCCGTGGAAAACGTCCAGAGCGGATCCTGGTCCTCGCAGAGCATGGCAGTGAACCCATGTGAAGCATCCAGAGCGGAGCCTAGTCCTCGCCTAACGCGGCAGTGAACCCGTATGAAGCATCTAGTGCAAACTTCCTGGTTACGTGGAAAGCGGATAACGTCACTCTTTGACCCCGTGGAAAACGTCCAGAGCGGATCCTGGTCCTCGCAGAGCATGGCAGTGAACCCGTGCGAAGCATCCAGAGCGGAGCCTAGTCCTCGCCTAACACGGCAGTGAACCCGTGTGAAGCATCTAGTGCAAACTTCCTGGTTACGTGGAAAGCGGATAACGTCACTCTTTGACCCCGTGGAAAACGTCCAGAGCGGATCCTGGTCCTCGCAGAGCATGGCAGTGAACCCGTGCGAAGCATCCAGAGCGGAGCCTAGTCCTCGCCTAACGCGGCAGTGAACCCGTGTGAAGCATCTAGTGCAAACTTCCTGGTTACGTGGAAAGCGGATAACGTCACTCTTTGACCCCGTGGAAAACGTCCAGAGCGGATCCTGGTCCTCGCAGAGCATGGCAGTGAACCCGTGCGAAGCATCCAGAGCGGAGCCTAGTCCTCGCCTAACGCGGCAGTGAACCCGTGTGAAGCATCTAGTGCAAAATTCCTGGTTGCGTGGAACGTGGATAACGTCACCCTTTGACCCCACGGAAAACGCCCAGAGCGGAGCCTGGTCCTCGCCAAGCACGGCAGTGAACCCGTGTGAAGCATCCAGAGCAAACACCGGACTGTGGAGTCCTTAAAATCCACGGACTATGACGTCCTTAACCTCGACCGCGATGTCTTAAAACTAACAACCAACCACCCCTATTCCTCACAGATTTTTGCCTCGGTTTAAGGGTACATCTCTTCACTCCTTTGATGCCCGGCGTTGTAATTCCTCAACGTCTTCAAAGAGGTGACGGGTCCCTGTAACCAAACATCGGACTGTGGAGTCCTTAAATCCACGGACTATGAGGTCCTTAACCTTGACCGTGATGTCTTAAAACTAACATCGGACTGTGGAGTCCTTAAATCCACGGACTATGAGGTCCTTAACCTTGACCGCGACGTCTTTAAACTACAATATCTGGAGAAACCCCTGACTCCATAGAGCACGGGCGAGGGTAACCGCATCCGGCACTCGCAAATCCTCACGGCTGGGGAGAGAAAAACTCTTTATGAGACCCTCGTGGCTCGTAAAATGCAGAAGTCTCAGAAAGCATATCTTGAACCTGAACCCTGAGTCATCCCTGTCCTGCAAGGAGATCGAAATAGAATATCCGCAGAATGCATTCAATGAAAAGAGGACACATCATTGAGAGGAAAATTGTATCTTTTATTCATAAACCAAAATGGATACAAAATACAATTCATAAAAAAAGGAAGATACCCTTATTCATGAGTATGTACAAAAAATAGAAGAAAAGATACAAGTCCTTAAGCCGGCGGACGGTGCAGTAACTTCACCAGCTCGTCATTCTGTTGTTGAGCCACAGCTTCATGACGCAGGATCTCCAGAAGACGAGCCTCCGCCTGAGCTTGCTGGGCCTGATATAAAGCAAGCCGGGCTTCAAGCTCTTTTTCAGTGGCCTTGTGAGCCTCAACCCTCTCGCGAGTAAACGTGGCGGCTTTATCAAGAGCCACCACCTCCTTAATGGACTCCTGAAGCACCCGCCACAGCTCATACGCTTCGTTGGCTTTGGCTGTAAGACTGGCCTGAAGCTCGCCCAACGCCTTGGAGGCTAGCTCCCTCTCTGAGAACTTACGGCCAAGTCTCTTCTCGCACGACGTCATGTTGGCCGCATGTCGTGCTATCAGATCTCGTAACTCCGCCTTTGCAGCCACGGCCTCCGAGGAAAGGCGAGAACACTCGAGAGCATACAAACAGGCCTCCACCTTCCTACAAAAATCCACCCAGACCCGCACCACCGCCTCACTGTGATAGGTGGCGAGAAAAGGAAGGGAGCCGTTAGCTTCAGCGGCGAACGCTTCGGCCGTGGTTGCACTACCAGCACGAAGCTCCTCGATAAAGGAAGATAAGGAGACCAGGCTCAATTGGGCCAAGCGCTCTGAAGCCCGCAAAGCGTAGGGGCCGGACGGCATCACAATGCGTGATTCCGAAGCCATGGAGACTGGCAAGGCTGTTCAGATTTGGCAGATGTTAGTAAAACTTTTAAACGCAAGATGAACAGGACTTTGATGAGACGTTACTCACCGACAGTCATGCACGAGGGAGTTGAAGGTTCCCCTGGCCCTTCGACGACCTCGACCTCATCATCGGCTTCTAAAACTATAAAGACATTAACGTTATTTCACAAAATAGTGACAATGCTATGATAAAAAATGGCAAATGACACTAACCCTGTCCGGAGGAAAGGACAATACGCTGAGGGGGAATCGCCTGCGGGGCTGCCATCTCCAATAGACGCTGAAATGATTGGCGAGGCGATAGATCCGCGATCGTGGCTGCCAAACCGCGTAATTCTGGAAAAGATAAAAGATTTTAGACCATGAAAGGGTTACTAAATTAAAACGCAGAAGAATACCTTCGACACTCCTCCCATTCTGAGCCAGGGGGATAGCAGCCTCGACGGTCTCCGCCATAGCCTCAGGCTCCAACAAAGGGAGAGTAGTCCCGACTACTTCACTTCCAGCCTTTGGGCCACCTTCAGCAAGAGTCATTAGGGTGGCGGCCTCCATAAGAGCATTCCCCGAAGGGGCAAGCACTCCTTGATCAGGAGTCGCCGCTGGAGGTTCTATCACGAGAGGAGCAGCCTCATCAGCCCCCTCCACACCTAGCAAGGCCTCGTTGAGAATTTCGGCGGGCTTTAGCTTTAAGGGGCCAGTAGGAAGCTCCCCCAGCGTTGAAGATTCTGCACGGTTCAAATGAAAATAATGATACATACCCATGAGCATAAATAATCAGAAAGACTACAAAAGAAGCACAGCGTACCTATACGCAAAGAAGCCTTTGACATGGCTTCTTCAAGCCGCTTTTCCTTCTCAAGGAGATAAGCTCGCCGAGGTTTAAGGGTAGACTCATGACCACCGGTCCATAGAGAAAGTGCATCAGCTGCATCCTCTGAAGCGACCTGCTTCAAAGCCCTTTCCCCCCATTCCTCCAAAGGGCCGATAAATCGCCGCCGAATCCACGAAGGGTCCTCGTAAAAAATTACAGCGGGATGAGACTTCTTCGGAACCTTGGCATCATGGGACGGGTCTTGCGAACGCCGTAAGGCCTCAGCCAGTTGTGCGGCCTCCTCGTCAGCCGAACTCGGAAAGAGGAGTACAGTATCAGACGCGGGCAAGGCCAAGGGTTCGTCGTCAAGGATAGGCTCAGATTCCATCACAGAGTCGAGCGGAGTAGTAGCCACTTTCTTCTGTCGCTTAGACCCAGAGCCGGTCGCTGAAGATGGCCGCTTCCTCCCTCGCGAAGCCTTAGGGCGACGCTGGCCCACATCGCCTTCGATGCCTTCGTCCCTGGAAGACGTCGGCGTCGTCGACGCTGCGGGAGGCGGCGCCGCCACCGGCAGAGGTACTGCCGCTGGAGCCCGTCTACCTCGCGATCGAGAACCCAAGGGCATACCAGCGGTCGGAGTGAGGTCTACCCCTGACTCCCCCGGAATGAGGGCAGCGCCAATTTCCCTCAGAGGAAAGCGGACTGGAACCCTCGGTCGCAACTCAACTCGCGAGACCTGAGGAGGAGCGTCATGACCAAGAAGAACCCTTCTTTCTTCAGCAATAATCGGGGTGACCCGATGAAGATACCAACCTGTGAATGCACCCACACATCGAGGGATGTACTCGGCTTCAGGGACCATGAAATGAGAGCCGGTGTTCAGCCTCATGAAATGATGAGCTGCGTCGCGAACAGCGTCGAGCGAAGGAACTGGAGCAATCATAAAAGCCTCAAAAGGAACGCCCTGGTCATATCCGAGCTGCCGAGCAAATCGATGAGGATTATACCGCATAAAAAGGGCTGCACTATCCTGGCGAAACACCAAGTAGCCCGGTCTAATTGAATACAAGTAGATGGCCTCTCGGGGCTTCAGAGAAGGTGCGTTGTCCTTTGACTGGTCCCAAAGTTGCTGAACAGGACCCGAAGAAGAAGACAGAACCCGATCATTAAAAGCTAACCCGCCGGCGGTAGCGTGAGGGGAAATCAGCACCCTAATAGCCCCAGATTGAGTTGGATCGACAGCGGAAGCACCTACCAGTCGTATAAGTCGCGGGAAGGTATAGGCGTCGTAAAAAGCGGGCCTTTGATGCATGGCAAAAGACCCCAGCACATGCATTTCGATCCACGACGTGAAGTAATGAAGCGAAAAGTTCACTACGTCTACGCCAGGCATAGAGGTATTAGCCGCAGTACCCAATCCATTATAGAGGTGCGCCAGGGCTGGGATGCCAATGGCCAACCGCGTCCCCTCCGCGATACGATGCGCCGGGTAGATGACCGAAGCCCTCATGAAGCGGCGATGCATAGGGATGACGAACCAACTGAGCCAGACACTAATAAACCCCACAAAGAACGTCTCCTCGTCCATACCAGGTGCCGCAATGGACTCAAAAGACATTGGCGATATAATAGGGATGTAATACTGAGGTAGATCTGATTCGTTGGCCGGCAACCTTTTCAGACCAAACCCAAAAGGGTCCCCAATGTTGGCAAACTTTGGGGCTGTCTTCGGTAAGGCGTCCTCACGAATGAAACAAGCAATGAAGCTCTTGAAAGTAACGCCTTGCTCCTCAGACTCGGTGAATAATCGATCAAAAATGCCTAAGGCCCTAATTAGACTAGGGCGCTTGTGTTGAACAGCATTCTCAGCAGATAAGCCGTCAACTGGGGCGGGCTCAGGTTCAAAAATGTACTCGTCAGGGGGCAGCAACTCCTCGTACATGTTACCCCTTATCGGCAATCCCGAAATTTCATAAAACTCGGCTAAAGAAATCGAAACCTCGCGATCTCCCAGAAGAAAGGTATTAGTGGGAAGATTCCACTGGTTCAGAAACGCCTTAACCCACCAAGCATGCGGGGACTTGTAATGGAATAGCGACGCGTATACGGCCTGATAAAGCCCGACTTTCTGCAATCGCGCCCGATGGGCAGAAAGGATGTAGCGAGCCCAAAAAAGGTAGCCCGTAGGATGCCTGGGGGTGAGCCCTATCTTATAAATCTGCCCCCACGGGTGGGCCTCACCCTGGCAAATGCGCCGTCCCAAGATGTCTATAGCCGGGATCGGATGGTTCGGAATGCCGGTCGTCGAAGGCTCCAGTCTCCCCGTTGGAGTCCAATTGGGCATTTCCACGGCGAAAGCTGTCCTTGGAGGATCCATCGGTAAAAATGGGAAAGTAGGCTCCGTTGGCACCGCGCAAAGAAAACTCCTGCGACCTTGAATAATCTGACTGTACCAAGGTCCCCATTGAAGAAGGTTGGCGCAGTTCGGGTCATGGGCTTTAATCATCGCCATCGCCTCTTCATCAGACGGTGACTGAGGAAAGGCCGCCTCCGAGCGAGAGAAAGGAAAGCGTGGAGCAGAAGTCATCGCACCTGAAAACCAATAAAGGAAGACCGTTAGAAGAAAAGTCGGCAATGTACATTCATGCATGAACATGAAGACTAAGTAAAGAAAGCAAAAACAAAGCTTCCTGGGACCATTGGCTACAAAACACATGGGCCCCACAGAATCCAGATGACGGCACATCAATAAGAAGGCCAAAACGCAACAATAAGACAAAGGGAATGTCCGCATTTAATAAAAGGTGGTAACCATGCATATTCCCCTCAACAAGATCTGGCTAGGGCGCTACAGCGAACCCAACAAAATCAAGGGAATTAAGTTCCCACAGAAGGCATCATTACAAAATCCCCATCGCATTAATTGCAGAAGAACCGCCTCGAGCCAAGAGACCCCAGAGATTCTCTGTGTGAAGAAATCGAGTTCTTCGCTGGAATTTAATTCCTTACTAAGGAAAGGGAATTAAATTCCCAGAAACATTTTGAATGGAATTAAATTCCATGAGTTTGAACCGCCATCATCGTCTCCCTAAGGGATCATCTGAACCCTAAGTGATCTACTGCGGGAAGTCAAGTGGTCTCATATTTTGGTTAAATTACTTGGAGAAAAATGGGTTCTTCGGGAAACCCTCGATCTGGATTTTAAATCCAGAGAGTTTTGTCAAAACAAAGGTGCTTCGATTACCATTACCTGAGGAAAAAGGGTCCTTTTCGAACAGAGTTAAACTCTGGAAAATCTTAAAACAGAGAACTAAGCTCTGGAAGAAGAGAATTAAATTCTCAAAGAAAAGTTCTCAGAGGAAGAAGACGAGCAGAGTGAAGGCTCCTATGAAGAGACAGCGGTATTTATAGAAAACAGTGGAAACGCTTCATCTCCCAAATCCCTAAATGAATCCAACGGTCGCAAGAGATGACAGCGTTGCACTCACGTGCAGACACGTGAGAACAACGCTGTGGGGGCATTTGTTTCCTGATTTAAAATCAGGAAAGCTTCTGTGGAAAGCTTCAAAAGGGGGTCACGTGCTTACACGTGACTAGCGGTCACGTGTTGGCACGTGACACCTAAAAACTTCATTAAGGCAAGTTCAATTCCCTGACTGCGAAGAAGGAAAAGAAAAGCTTCAAGGGGAGTCACGTGCTCCCACGTGATCAGGGTCACAGGGCGACACGTGACGTTTAAATGCAAGCGTCAAAGGCACGTCGGGTAACTGACCAAGTCAAGAAAAAGGTTTCAGAAGAAGTCACGTGCTCCCACGTGACCAGGGTCACGTGTTGGCACGTGACGTTTAAGGCAGCAAACGCATTCTTCAGAACAACCAAAGAAAGAAAGTTCAAACAAGGATCACGTGCTCACACGTGACCAGGGGTCACGTGGTAACACGTGACGGCTGAGCAGCAGAAGAGGGCAGAACGCAGAAAGAAAGAGGATCCTTCATTCCAAAGGGGGTCACGTGCTCACACGTGACCATGGATCACGTGGTCACACGTGACCGGCTTTCAAAGCCCATTTTATCAACAGAATTAAATTCTGAAAGAAATTCAGATCTTGCCAAAGGAACGCAACTATATGCATCCAATCAAATTAAAGATTCAGAGGTCATTTATTTATGGAAAATCTCGGGTTTGGAAAGATTTCCCCCTTAAATCTAACCAAAATAAAAAGGGAGAATCTCTGAATTTGAAATCCAAAGGTGAATAATATTCACCTAATAATCCAAAGGTCCAGAATGAACAATAAATGCAAATCAAATATCTCCATGAAGATTCGTCAAAAACTGATTGATTCGGCTGCTTCTCCTATAAATAGGAAGGAAGAGATACAAAAAAAGAGATATACACGCGCAGAGAAAGAAAAAAGGAGAAAAGCTTTGATACTTGGAAAAGACTTCGATTTTCTGCAAAAACCCTAGGTAAGAAAGGGAAGGCCTTTTGGAAGAGGGGGAATTTAATTCCCAACAGAGTTTAACTCTGATACAAAAAACAGAAGAGTACATTTCTTCTCTCTTTGATAGAGGATCTGCAAAGTGCACATCTCCCCTTTAGGTTGAGAATTTAATTCTCAATGGGTCGAGATCCTGCCATGCAGATCCAAAACATAGAGAGGGAACGCAAGCATGAGAATTTAATTCTCGCAGAACTATAGGAATTCAATTCCTTTAAAAAATAAAATTAGGGCTCGACCCTGTATCATGGGAATTTAATTCCTTCAAAACAAAAGAAACAGGGGTTGAACCCTAATTAAGAATGTGGTTCTGTGGAAATAACAGGAATTTAATTCCCTTAATTATAATTCTTTAAAATGGGAAGTATAATTCCTTGAAAGCTTTTATTAAGGGTTGAACCCTTTTCAGTTCTCCATATAAACGAGGAATTTAATTCCTACAGAAAATTCAGAGTTCAACTCTACAAGTCTTCAAAAGGAAATAGGAATTTAATTCCTCTGAAATTTAAAGTTCGAGGAATTTAATTCCTGAAGAAAGGAGTAACAGATCCTCTAAAAAAACATAGAGGTAGGGTCACGTGCCACCACGTGACCCCCCCAAAACCCCTACAGAAAGCCCCTTCGAGGCAGCACCCCACGTGACCCACGTGACCTTGGCAGAAACTCTAATATACAAGCATTTGAATGCCCGTCACGTGATGGCACGTGATGCTTTGAAAGAAATGATAATTTCAGCAAAACAACTGAAGGGAGGGCGCTCTCACGTACTGCCACGTGACCCTTCTTACCTTAGTGTTTAACACTAAAATTAAAACTCTCAAGCCCAGTGTTAAAACACTGTCGGGCCTTGGCATTCAATGCTGGTTAGAAAGCCTTATTGGCAGTGTTCAACACTGATCTGTTTTAGTGTTTAACACTAATTTGAGAAAGCCTTAGTACTGGTGTTTAACACCAATTATCTCTTAGTGTTGAACACTAACTCATCAATCTTATCCCCAGTGTTCAACACTGATTGCTCTGAAATATTTAACACCAGGCTTTGGCCCAATTGGCTAAAGGGATAGAGGCAAACACTCTCCCTCAATGGAACAACAAAGAGTCAATATTCCAGACCTGACTGGACTTAGCCCAAGCTGGCCATAAGTCCTCAATTTGTGATTAACTGAGCCGATGGGCTCATGACATAATCGAACAGTCTTGACCCAAATTGGGCCACGGACTATCTAATCCACCCCGGTTCTAGGGTACATCTCTTCACTCCTTTGATATTTGGCATTGTAATCCCTCAATGTCTTCAAAGAGGTGACGGGTCCCGAAGACCATTCATGACATGGACTGTGGGGTCCTTAAACCCATGCATGATACAAAATTCCTGGTTACGTGGAACGTGGATAACGTCACTCTTTGACCCCGCGGGAAACGTCCAGAGCGGATCCTGGTCCTCGCAGAGCACGGCAGTGAACCCGTGTGAAGCATCCAGAGCGGAGCCTGGTCCTCGCCTAGCACGGCAGTGAACCCGTGTGAAGCATCCAGAGCACATACCGGACTGTGGAGTCCTTAAACCCATGGACTATGATGTCCTTAACCTTGACCGAGATGTCTTTAAACTACCCATTGACCGAGATGTCTTTAAACTACCCATTGACCGAGATGTCTTTAAACTACCCATTGACCGAGATGTCTTTAAACTACCCATTGACCGAGATGTCCTTAAACTACCCGTGGACCGCAATGTCCTTAAACTACCCATGGACCGCAATGTCCTTAAACTAGAACGATAGAGCCTCCATATGCTCTTTCGTCGGATCTAAACGGTCCTGTTTAAGTCGATCTTGGCCTCAAAAATGGCTAACGCGTCCTTAAACCTTCAAGCAGACTGGACTACAAATCCCCCCAATTAACTCTGGTTCGAGGGTACATCTCTGAATCCCTCTGACACCCGTCGTTGTAATCCTTCAACGTCGTCAGAGAGGTGACGGGTCCCGACGGCCACACACATACGATGGACCACTATGTCCCTAAAACTGGAACAATGGAGCCCAAACGCTCTTTTGTCGGATCCAAACGATCCTGTTAAGTTGATCTTAGTCTCAAATCGGACTAACGTATCCTTAACAAACGTTTGAGTTGATCTTAGCCTCAAGCATGGCTAACGTATCCTCAAACCAAACCCCCAAACCCAAATCTAAGATAACTCGGATTTGGACTAGTCCATGCCCTACGGGCGACGACATAACTCAGTCTCCGTAAACGATCCACGGGCAACAAAACATAAAACAAACACACACGACACGAAGTGACCATCTGGAGAAGGAGAAAGTTGTTACCGCAATGCGGTAGCGTAATTAACTGCAGGGGCTTGCGCCTGCAGGGAAGAGCGTCCCCACAATCAAAAAACCCCTCAACGAGGGGGAATCTGACGAAGTCTGCTACATCGGTCGCATCCGCTTAGACCTTCGATACATGGTGCCATAAACCAACTTGGCATCTTCGGAGAGGTGAACGGATAGCACAAATTAGCATCTGCCCCGAATCTCAGTGCCAAGATATCGCAGCCTTGCGCGCCGCCTTTCGGAGGGGAACAGAGCCGTCATCCGGATTCTGTGGGGCCCATGTGTTTTGTAGCCAATGGTCCCAGAAAACTCTGCTGTTGCTTTCTTTAACTAGTCTTCATGTTCATGCATGAATATATATCGCTGACTTTTCTTTTAACGGTCTTCCTTTATTGGATTTCAGGTGCGATGGCTTCTGTTCCGCGCTTTCCCTTTTCTTGCTCGGAGGCGGCTTTTCTTCAGTCACCATCTGATGAGGAAGCGATGGCGATGATTCGGGCCCATGACCCGAACTGCACCAACCTTCTTCAATGGGGATCTTGGTATAGTCAGATTATTCAGGGTCGCCGGAGTTTTCTTTGCGCGGTGCCAACGGAGCCCACTTTCCCCTTTTTACCGATGGATCCTCCAAGGACAGCTTTTGCTGTGGAAATGCCCAACTGGACTCCAACGGGGAGGCTGGAGCCTTCGACGACCGGCATTCCGAACCATCCAATCCCAGCCATAGACATCTTGGGACGGCGTATCTGCCAGGGTGAGGCCCACCCGTGGGGGCAAATTTATAAGATAGGGCTCACTCCTAGGCATCCTACGGGCTACCTTCTCTGGGCTCGTTACATCCTTTCTGCCCATCGGGCGCGGTTGCAGAAAGTCGGGCTTTACCAGGCCATATACGCGTCACTATTCCATTACAAGTCCCCGCATGCCTGGTGGGTCAAGGCGTTTTTGAACTAGTGGAATCTTCCCACTAATACTTTCATCCTGGGAGATCGCGAGATTTCGATTTCTTTGGCCGAATTCTATGATATCTCGGGGTTGCCGATAAGGGGTAATCTGTATGAGGAGTTGTTGCCTCCTGACGAGTACGTTTTTGAACCCGAGCTCGCCCCAGTTGACGGCCTGTCTGCTGAGAATGTTGTTCGCCACAAGCGCCCCAGTTTAATTAAGGCTCCAGGCATCTTCGACCGATTATTCACCGAGTCCGAGGAGCAGGGTGTCACTTTCAAGAGCTTCATTGCTCGTTTCCTTCATGAGGACGCCCTATCGAAGACAGCCCCGAAGTTTGCCAACATTGGGGACCCCTTTGGGTTCGGTCCGAAGAGGTTGCCGACCAACGAATCAGATTTACCTCAGTATTACATCCCTATTATATCGCCGATATCTTTTGAATCCATTGCTGTCCCAGGCATGGACGAGGAGACGTTCTTTGTGGGGTTTGTTAGTGTCTGGCTTAGTTGGTTCGTTATCCCCATGCATCGCCGCTTCATGAGAGCCTCGGTCATCTACCCGGCTCATCGTATTGCTGAGGGGATGCGGTTGGCTGTCGGCATCCCGGCCTTGGCGCACCTCTATAACGGATTGGGCACCGCAGCTAATACCTCTACGCCTGGCGTAGACGTAGTGAACTTTTCGCTTCATTATTTCACGTCGTGGATCGAAATGCATGTGCTGGGGTCTTTTGCTATGCTTCAGAGGCCCGCTTTTTACGACGCCTATCCCTTCCCGCGACTTATGCGACTGGTGGGTGCTTCTGCTGCCGACCCAACTCAATTTGGGGCTATTCGGGTGCTGATTTCTCCTCATGCCACTGCTGGCGGGTTAGTTTTTAATGATCGGGTTTTGTCTACTCCTTCGGGTCCCGTTCAACAACTCTGGGACCAGTCGAAAGACAACGCGCCTTCTCTGAAGCCCCGGGAGGCCACGCATTTGTATACAATTAGACCGGGCTACTTGGTGTTTCGCCAGGACAGTGCAGCTCTTTTTATGCGGTACAATCCGCATCGATTTGCCCGGCAGCTTGGATACGACCAGGGTGTTCCTTTTGAGGCTTTTATAGTCGCCCCGATCCCTTCGCTCGATGCTGTTCGCGATGCCGCTCATCATTTCATGAGGCTGAACACCGGCTCTCATTTCATGGTCCCTGAAGCCGAGTACATCCCCCGATGCGTGGGTGCATTTACGGGCTGGTATCTTCATCGGATCACCCCAATTATTGCTGAAGAAAGAAGGGTTCTTCTTGGTCACGACGCCCCTCCTCAGGTCTCGGGAGCTAAGCTGCGACCGAGGGTTCCAGTCCGCTTCCCTTTGAGGGAGATTGGCGCCGCCCTCATTCCGGGGGAGTCAGGGGTAGACCTTACTCCAACAGCTGGTATGCCCTTGGGTTCTCGATCGCGGGGTAAACGGGCTCCAGTAGTAGCACCTCTGCCGGTGGCGGCACCGCCCTCCGTGGCGTCGACAATGGCGATGTCGTCCTCGGTCGTGGCACTGAGCAAAAGTAACAGGGATGAGGGCGCTGAAGGCGATGTGGGCCAGCGCCGCCCTAAGGCTTCGCGAGGGAGGAAGCGGTCATCCTCAGCGACCGGCTCCGGGTCCAAACGGCGGAGGAAAGTGGCTACCACCCCGCTTGATTCTGTGGTGGAGTCTGAGCCTATCCTTGAAGACGAACCATTGGCCTTGCAAGAGTCAAATGCTGGACTTCTCTTCCCGAGTTCGGCTGATGAGGAGGCTGCACAGTTGGCTGAGGCCATACGGTGTTCAAAAGACGCGTCCCATAACGCCAAGGTTCCGAAGAAGTCTTATCCCGCTGTAATTTTGTACGAAGACCTTTCGTGGATTCGGCGGCGGTTTATCGGCCCTTTGGAGGAATGGGGGGAAAGGGCTTTGAAGCAGGCCGCTTCAGAAGACGCCGCTGATGCGCTTTCTTTATGGACCGGCGGTCATGAATCTACCCTTAAACCCCGGCGAGCTCACCTCCTTGAGAAGGAGAAGCGGCTTGAAGAAGCCATATTGAGGGCTTCTTTGCGTATAGGTACGTTGTGCTTCTTTTGTAGTCTTTTCGCTTATTTATGCTCGTGGGTATGTACCATTATTCTTATTTGAATCGTGCAGAATCTTCGACGCTCGGGGAGCTCCCTACTGGCCCATTAAAGCTAAAGCCCGCCGAAATTCTCAATGAAGCCTTGTTGGATGTGGAGGGGGCTGATGAGGCTGCTCCTCTCATGATAGAACCTCCAGCGGCGATTCTTGATCAGGGAGTGCTTGCCCCTTTGGGGGAGGCTCCCTTGGAGGCCGCCGCCCCAATGACTCTTACTGAGGGCGGCCCAAAGGCTGGAAGCGAGGTAGTCGGGACTACTCTCCCTTTGTTGGAGCCTGAGGTCACGGCGGAGACCGTTGAAGCTGCTATCCCCCGGGCTCAGAATGGGAGGAGTGTTGAAGGTATCTCTCTGCATTTTAATTTAGCAACCCCTTCATAGTCTGAACTCTTTTATCTTTCCCAGAATTGCGCGGCTTGGCGGCCACGATCGCGGATCTGTCGCCTCGCCAGTCATTTCAGCGTTTATTGGAGATGGCAGCTCCGCAGGCGATCTCCCCTCAGCGTATTGTCCTTTCCTCTGGGCAAGGTTAGTGTCATTCACCATTTTTTTTTACCATAGCATTGTTACTATTTTGCGAAATGACGTTGATGTCTCTTATAGTTTTAGAAGCCGACGATGAGGTCGAGGTCGTTGAGGGGCCAGGGGAACCTTCAGCTCCTACTTGCATGACTGTCGGTGAGTGACATTTTATTATAGTCTCATTCATTCTGCGTTTAAAAGTTTTACTAACATTCGCCAAATTCGAACAGCCCTGCCAGTCTCCATGGCTTTGGAATCGCGCATTGTGATGCCGCCCGCCCCCTACGCTTTGCGGGCTTCGGAACGCTTGGCCCAATTGAGCCTTGTCTCCCTATCTTCTTTCATCGAAGAGCTCCGTGCTGGTAGTGCGACCACAGCTGAAGCGTTTGCCGCTGAAGCTAACGGCTCCCTCCCTTTTCTCGCCACCTATCATAGCGAGGAGGTGGTGCCGGTCTGGGTGGAGTTCTGTAGGAAGGTGGAGGCTTGTTTGTACGCTCTGGAATGTTCTCGCCTTTCCTCGGAAGCCGTGGCTGCAAAAGCGGAGTTACGAGGTCTGATAGCACGACGTGCGGCCAACATGACGTCGTGTGAGAAGAGGCTTGGCCGCAAGTTCTCGGAGAGGGAGCTAGCCTCCAAGGCACTGGGTGAGCTTCAAGCCAATCTCACAGCCAAAGCCAACAAAATGTATGAACTCTGGCGGGTGCTTCAGGAGTCTATCAAGGAGGTGGTGGCTCTCGATAAAGCCGCCACGTTTACTCGCGAGAGGGTTGAGACTCATAAGGTCACTGAGAAAGAGCTTGAAGCTCGGCTTGCTTCGTATCAGGCTCAGCAGGCTCAGGCGGAGGCTCGTCTTCTGGAGATCTTGCATCATGAAGCCGTGGCCCAACAAAAGCAGGATGAGTTGTCCAAGCTGCTGAATCGCCCACCGGCTTGAAACATTTGTATCTTTTCTCCTTTTTTTTGTACATACTCATGGATAAGAGTATTTTTCTTTTTGTTTCTTTCATGACTTGTATTTTGTATCCATTTTGGCTTATGAATAAAAGATACAATTTTTCTCTCAATGGCATGTCCCCTTTTTTATTGAATGTATTCTGCGGATATTCTACCTTGATCTCCTTGCAGGACAGCCATGGCTTAGGATTCAGGGTTAGGATCTGCTTCCTAAGGCTTTTGCATTTTATGAGCCACGAGGGTCTCGTAAAGAGTTTTTCTCCCTATAGGTCGAGAGGATCCCATAGGTGTAAGTTCTTCTTAAGAATCGTGGGGATTCTTAAGAGGGTCTTCTCTTGAGAGTCGTAAGGATCCCACAAGAGAGTTTTTCTCGCTTACAGGTCGTGAGGACTTGTAAGTGCTGGGTGCGGTCACCCTTGTCCGTGTTTTACGGAGTCAGGGGTTTCTCCAGGTATTGTAGTTTAAAGACGTCGTGGTCAAGGTTAAGGACCTCATAGTCCGTGGATTTAAGGACTCCACAGTCCGATGTTAGTTTTAAGACATCACGGTCAAGGTTAAGGACCTCATAGTCCGTGGATTTAGGGACTCCACAGTCCGATGTTAGTTTTAAGACATCACGGTCAAGGTTAAGGACCTCATAGTCCGTGGATTTAGGGACTCCACAGTCCGATGTTAATTTTAAGACATCACGGTCAAGGTTAAGGACCTCATAGTCCGTGGATTTAGGGACTCCACAGTCCGATGTTAGTTTTAAGACATCACGGTCAAGGTTAAGGACCTCATAGTCCGTGGATTTAGGGACTCCACAGTCCGATGTTAGTTGTAAGACATCATGGTCAAGGTTAAGGACCTCATAGTCCGTGGATTTAGGGACTCCACAGTCCGATGTTAGTTTTAAGACATCACGGTCAAGGTTAAGGACCTCATAGTCCGTGGATTTAGGGACTCCACAGTCCGATGGTTGGTTGCAGGGACCCGTCACCTCTTTGAAGACGTTGAAGAATTACAACGCCAGGTATCAAAGGAGTGAAGAGATGTACCCTTAAACCAAGGCAAAATCCGTAGGGAATCGGGGTGGTTGATCGTTAGTTTTAAGACATCGCGGTCGAGGTTAAGGACATCATAGTCCGTGGATTTTAAGGACTCCACAGTCCGGTATTTTGCTCTGGATGCTTCACACGGGTTCACTGCCGTGCTTGGCGAGGACCAGGCTCCGCTCTGGATGCTTCACACGGGTTCACTGCCGTGCTCTGCGAGGACCAGGATCCGCTCTGGACGTGTTCCACGGGGTCAAAGAGTGACGTTATCCGCGTTCCACGTAACCAGGAATTTTGCACTAGATGCTTCACACGGGTTCACTGCCGTGTTCGGCGAGGACTAGGCTCCGCTCTGGATGCTTCACACGGGTTCACTGCCGTGCTCTGCGAGGACCAGGATCCGCTCTGGACGTTTTCCACGGGGTCAAAGAGTGACGTTATCCGCGTTCCACGTAACCAGGAATTTTGCACTAGATGCTTCACACGGGTTCACTGCCGTGCTCGGCGAGGACTAGGCTCCACTCTGGATGCTTCACACGGGTTCACTGCCATGCTCTGCGAGGACCAGGATCCGCTCTGGACGTTTTCCATGGGGTCAAAGAGTGACGTTATCCGCGTTCCATGTAACCAGGAATTTTGCACTAGATGCTTCACACGGGTTCACTGCCGTGCTCGGCGAGGACTAGGCTCCGCTCTGGATGCTTCACACGGGTTCACTGCCGTGCTCTGCGAGGACCAGGATCCGCTCTGGACGTTTTCCACGGGGTCAAAGAGTGACGTTATCCGCGTTCCACGTAACCAGGAATTTTGCACTAGATGCTTCACACGGGTTCACTGCCATGCTCGGCGAGGACTAGGCTCCGCTCTGGATGCTTCACACGGGTTCACTGTCGTGCTCTGCGAGGACCAGGATCCGCTCTGGACGTTTTCCACGGGGTCAAAGAGTGACGTTATCCGCGTTCCACGTAACCAGGAATTTTGCTGATTGTATCCGCATTTCACGGGATGGAGGTTTGACTGTTGGCGATAAGTATACCAACGAGCCATGGAACCTGGAGTTGCCGCTGTTCCGCTTATCTTGAAGTTGTGTCCGTCGTTACGGGACGAATGTTGGGATGATCTCTAGGTCGCTTGTGGCCCGTCAAGATTTAGCTTCTTTCTTGGGTGAATCCTGGGGGAGACGGATGATCCCTTTTTTGTTTACGCCCTTGGATTGTGTACAGGGTGTGATGGAATATCACCTGTAGGGCATAAATTTTATTTTTATTTTATTTCTTTTTCCGCGATGCTCTATCGTTTCAGCTTTTATATCGCGGAGGTCGCGATTGCCCTATCATTTCGGCTATTTTTCGCGGTGCCCAATCATTTCGGCTATTTATTTATTCTCTACTCGCTGCTTTTTATTGCGAGTTGCCCTATCATTTCGGCTATTTTTCATGCATACTTTTTTACTTGCTGCTTTTTATTGCAAGTTGCCCTATCATTTCGGCTATTTTTGTAGGCATGTGTGGCTTGCTAGCTTTTTTTTTTTTGCCGCAAGCTTGGATTTTAGACATCGATTTTGACATCAGCATCGCTACAACTGGAATGTTGCCGGGAGCGAATCATCATTTGCCTTTGTCGATGTTGAACAAAGGTGGCTCAGCAAACAGGGTTAAGGGTCCTGTCGACCAAGGCTTTTGACTTCATGAGCCGTAAGGGTCTCACAAAGGTATTTCTCCCTACAAGTCGTGAGGATCTTGCAGGTGTATTTTCTCCTTAGGGATCGTAAGGATTCCTAAGTGTGTGTTCCTCTGTAAGTCGTAAGGATCCTACAAGAGGGCTTTCTCCTTATAAGTCGAGAGAACTTACAAGGGTTGTTCACCATATGGATATATCCCCAGTCACGGGTGGGACTTTGTTAGGGAAATGTTTATTCGCGCCCGTGGATTGTATACAAGGGCCAGTATTGAGCCGCTTGTAGGGCAATATCGAAGGTTGTGGAGGATTTGCTTAAGAACATGTTTAGGTTTCTGTAACTTAAGACTTTCGAATCTTATGAGCCGTGAGGGTCCCATAAGAGAGTTCTCCTTACGAGTTGTGAGGATCTCGTAAGTGTATTTTCTCCTTAGGAATCATGAGGATTCCTAAGTGTGTTGCTCCTTTGTGAGTCGTAAGGATCTCACGCAGGTGGTTTCTCCTTATAAGGTCGAGAGGACCCTATAAGTGTCTTTTAACGAGGTTGCGCCCTTTCGGGTTTTCACAAACACTCGCCGGTAGTCCTGCTGTTTTTACTCACGGAGCCCTTTCGGGTTTTCATCCGTGCCCATTTCGCTTATGGACATACCGTTTTTTTTTATTTTATATACCTTTTTTTATCTCGTCAGCCTAAGGATGCTGCGGTAGTAGTTTAGGGACATTTCGGTCCGTCGCTAGTTTAAGGACATTTCGGTCCGTCGATAGTTTAAGGACGTTTCGGTCCGTCGATAGTTTAAGGACGTTTCGGTCTGTCGTTATGGGAAGGCCAGCTGCTGCTTGTAAAGTCTGAGCCTAGGAAGATAGCGAGTGGACATAGTCGTCGTCATTTATCATTGACCCAGGCTATGGCTCATTAAGCATAGTATTTCTTTAAGAAGCGGCCGTTTATTGGCCTGAAAGGCCTTTCACCGTGCATGTCCATGAGTAGATAGGCTCCACCCTGGTAGACCTTGTCTATGATGTAAGGGCCTTCGTAGTTTGGCTCAAATTTCCCCCGCTTGGCACGATTGGGGATCATAGGTCTTTTGACCACTAGGACGAGTTCGCCTTGGCGGAATGTCCTCGTCCTGGTCAATCTTTCGATGAGCGCGTCATCTTTGCTTTGTAGGCTTCTAGATGTTGTTGCGCTATGAGCCGGGTTTCGTCGAGGGCATCAAGCTCCTCAAGCCGAAGGTGAGCATTTTCTTCGTCCGTCAGCTCGTGGTGGACTGCCACTCGTAGAGAGGGTAACTCTATCTCGAGGGGGAGTACTTCTTCCGTCCCAAATACCAACGCGTACGGCGTTGTGTTCGTGGCCGTCTTGAATGTAGTTCGATAAGCCCAAAGGGCCTCTTGCAGCCTCTCGTGCCAGTCTCTCTTATTCCGGGAAACGGTCTTTTTTATGATCTTCGTCAAGGTCTTATTGAAGGCCTCGGCCAGACCGTTAGCTCGTGGGTTGTAAACTGAAGAATATCTCCAGTCTATATTGTGCTGCTGCGCGAAGCGGCTAATCTTATGGCTTCTGTAGGCTGGCCCGTTATCGGAGATAATCCGCCGCGGGGTTCCGAACCGATAGATGACGTGCGTCTTGAAGAAATGGAGGATATTCTCCGTCTTCACTTCCCTCAGTGGTATTGCTTCTGCCCATTTGGAGAAGTAATCAGTTGTCGCCAGGATAAAACGGTTTCCCGGGGATGATGCTGGCTCGATGGGGCCGACTATGTCAGTCCCCCACATTTCGAATGGCCAACTCGCCACCGTTGGATGTAGTGGATTCGGATGTTGGTGGATGAAGTCCCCATGAATCTGGCACGAGTGGCATTGCTTCGCATACTTGAGGCAGTCCTGGATCATCGTGGGCCAGTAGTAACCCATCCGTTTAATTTTTAACTTCATCTTTGGGCCTGCTTGGTGAGAACCGCAAAGTCCGTCGTGAACTTCCTGAATGACTCTTTCTGCTTCGTCAGGTCCTAAGCATCTCAGCCATAGAGAATCAAACGATCTCTTGTATAGAGTATTGTTGACAAAAGCGAAAGATAGAGCTCGTTTCATGAGCTGATGCCTTGAGGATGGATCTTTGGGCATTCGGTGGGACTTAAAGTAGTCTATGAAGACTTCCCTCCAGTCCCCGGCCTTCTCCTGGTCTTTTATTTGTACGGTCGTCTGCTCAGTCGCTCCCTTTTCTTTATATAATTCCGAAGGTATTTCTGCCGGGGCAAGCACTCGACGGCTTTGTACCACGATTCTTACATCATCGAGGTTTTCGTCCGCCAGTTCTTTAGCAAGTTTGGCTAACGCGTCTGCTTTGCTGTTTTCCGCGCGTGGTATGTTCTCCAAAGTATAGGAGGGAATTTGGGTCAATAGTTGTTGCACTTTTTCGCCGTACTTCACCAACTCTGGTTTGCACGTTTGGTAATCACCATTTACTTGACTAACAACCAGTTGAGAATCCCCGTATATAAGGAGGTCTTCAATTTCCAGGTCGATGGCAATTTCGAGGCCCGCTATCAGAGCTTCGTATTCAGCTTCATTGTTTATCCTCGGCTCTGTTAAGGAGAAGGCGAAGCGCATTATCCCTCCTTGTGGAGTTGCAAAGACGAGGCCTATCCCCGATTTGATCATTGGGATGCCTTGTTTCTGTTTCTTTATGGAGGACGCTCCATCGAAATAGAGTTCCCATCGGGTGCTACCGCCGCCAATCGCATCAAATGCATGCTTGTCCGACAAATCACAGTTCAGAGGAGAATCGGCCGGTATCGGGTGCTCAGCGAGGAAATCGGCAATGGCTTGGCCTTTTACTGCCTTGAGAGGTTGATACGTTATCGAGAACTCCATCAAGAGCAGGGCCCATTTAGCGAGTCGTCCCGTCAATATGGCTTTTGACATCAAGTACTTAAGGGGGTCCACTTTTGAAATAAGACGGACTTCATGCGCCAACGCATAGTGCCTGAGCTTTGTTACCGCGAAGATTAAGGCCAAGCAATGTTTTTCAATGGGAGAGTAGTTGCTTTCTGCCCCCAGTAGAACTCGACTTAAGTAGTAGAGTGCTCTCTCTTTTCCCTGATCGTTCTCTTGCGCCCATAATGCGCCCAAGGAACCTTCGAGGGCGGTCGTATAAAGAATGAGGGGCTTTCCCTTGACCGGCGCGGCTAACACCGGAGGGTTCTGCAGGTACTGCTTGATCTCGTCTAGTGCACTTTGGCATTTGTGATCCCAAACGAATGGAGTTCCCTTTTTCATCAGGTGGCTGTAAGGACGGTATTTGCCTGAAAGATTGGCGATAAATCGCCGGATGTATGCGAGCTTCCCTTGGAGAGACCGCAACTGTTTGAGGGTTCTTGGCGGAGGCATTTCCATGATCGCTTTAATCTTTGACGGATCTATTTCGATACCTCGGTGTCGAACGATGAATCCCAGGAATTTGCCCGAGGAGACTCCAAACGCGCATTTGAGGGGATTCATTTTCAAATTATATTGCCGAAGGCGTTGAAATACAGTCTCCAGATTGT
This sequence comes from Agapanthus africanus, assembly GCA_030015575.1. Classification (NCBI taxonomy): domain Eukaryota; kingdom Viridiplantae; phylum Streptophyta; class Magnoliopsida; order Asparagales; family Amaryllidaceae; genus Agapanthus; species Agapanthus africanus. Next base: position 19,654,214 of record JASDDO010000014.1, read on the forward strand.
TTAAATGCTCTTCGTATGACATGCTCTTTACTACGAGGTCATCAATATAGCACTCGACGATGTCATGTATGAGGTCGTCGAAGATCTTCGTCATGGCCCTTTGATAGGTAGCGCCAGTGTTCTTTAGACCAAAGGGCATAACCCTGTAGCAGAATATACCCAAAGGGGTCCGGAAAGCGGTGTGCTTCTGGTCTTCGGGATGCATCTTTATCTGATTGTATCCTGACGAACCGTCCATAAAGGAGAAAACCTCGTGAGTGGACGTGTTATCTATCATTAGCTCGGTTACTGGTACTGGGAAATCGTCCTTTGGACAGGCTTTATTGAGATCCCTGAAATCCACGCATATGCGTACCGTCACATTCTTCTTCATTACCGGGACGATATTGGCGATCCAATCGGGATATTGGACTTCTTGGATAAATCCAGAATCGATCAGCTTCTTGACTTCGGCGTTGATGCTCATCTCAAGCTCGAGTCGCATCCTTCTTGGCGCCTGCTTGACTGGCTTGATATCTGGGGATATTGCTAATTTATGCACAGCGATCTCCGGCTCTAATCCTGGCATCTCGGAGTAGTTCCACGCGAAGCAGTCTTTATGTCGTAGAAGCACGTTCTTTAAAGCAGCCACTCTTTCTTCAGATAGCAGCTCGCTGACAAATGTCGGTCGCGGGTCATCTGCCGATCCCAACTCAATCTTCTTGAGGTTATCTGCAGTAGTATGTATACTGTCTTCCAGTTCTTTTGGAGCTGGCGGAAATTCTGAGACCACCTCATCATCGCTGTTCTCAAAGCACCAGGGAAGGTCATCCACGTTCTCGGGCTCTTCTTTTAATAATGTAATCGTATAACAGGTGCGAATCCGCTTCCAGGACTGAGGTGGATCTGGTTCTGCTCTTGCGGCCTGGGGTTCATGCTTTTGCGGCGGCGTTACCCTCCAGCCGTCGGGTAAAGCGAATCTGCCCCGTTGGTACTGGTCCTCGACCCAGTTCTTGAAGGTGAAGCAGTCTTCGGTAGGATGTCCTATGGCTCAGTGATAAGAGCAATAGCTCAGATGAGAAGCCTTGTTAGCTTGCTCAGGATATTTAGACTCTGGAAGCGCGATCATTTGATGCTTTATAGCGAGCTTGAGTAACCTCTCCGTCTTGTCTCGGGGGAAGGAGTACGCTCGACTCATCTTCTCCATGAGGGACGAATCCGAGCCGTGCAGTACCCGTAACCCTCTAATCCTGCGTCGTTGTTGTCGGCTCCTCTTCCCACTTCTTAATTTATTTCCGTCTCCGCATTGGGCCTTTCGTACAACGGGTTGACAAAGATGAGCATCTTTGTCTTTTGGAGCCTGTTGAAATAGACGTTGCGTCCTGGACTTCTCGTAGATGGCCATCTCGCGGTTGTGGTCTTCCTGAGCTTTCTGACCCATTTTCCTGATAGGCTTGTCCGTTCGTTCTTCAAACGACGGACTCGGTGCTTCAATCGCGGGGTCTAGTTTTGATGAGGGGTTGGCATCTCCTGACAGGGCGTCCTCTTCTTCATCAAAGGTATATATAGTGCAGCTGCTGTGAGCCCGCTCCCGTTTTCCGGCTCTCGCGTATCCAAGCCCAAGTGTTTCCATTTTCCCGTTGGGTAATTTGCGTTGAGTCCCGGGGACATCCCAAATCCTGTTATAGAACCGAGCCTGCCGAGCAGTCTGTTTTAAGGGTACTCCTTGGTGCTTCAACAGCTTCTTTAATCCATTTGTATAGTATCTGGGCAGACGGATGGGTTGGAGCCCGTCAAGTGTAGCATCCGCGCCATGCCAGATCTCTTTCTCTATTCTCGACTCCGAGGATCGGTAGAACAGGATCACCTTCTCACCCCTTTGCCTGGGAGGGACGTAAAACGTTTGCTGGTCCTGCACATTGTGAGCTTGAAGCGTGTCGAGATCCTTGTAATGTTCTCGCGGTACCATGGTGATTTGCAAACTATGGTCATCGCTAGGGGGTGCTTGTATTGACAGTCGGTTGGAGAACACGGCATTAACTTCATCTTCTGAATCACTTCCGAAGACCAACATGGGGGCGGGCGTCCCCAGGTTGTTGCGTTGAGGTGGCCCTGCATAAACTATCTCTTCCTCTTCTTCGGTATCGCTCCCGAAAACAGGGATGGTGGCGGCGGTTTTGTTCTCCGGATTGCGACACCTTTCTGTATCCTCGAAATCTGGCAAAAAGTACTTCGCATCTTCGTATTTGCGGACTTCGTTCACGGAAAATGGGTTCAACTCACCTGTTACCGTATACTCGAAACCATCCTTAAAGTACTTCATACACTGATGTTGCGTAGAAGGGATGATGTTGTACCCGTGTAGCCAAGGACGACCGAGCAAGGCGTTGTAGCAGGTCTTGGCGTCGATGACATGGAATTTGATGTCTGTGACGAGAAGTCCAAAGCGTAATGTTAGTATCACCGATCCGAGAGTCCGTGACGATTGTGAATCGAAACCGGAGATAGTAATTTTGTCACGAGCGAGGTGTTGCACACTCATGCAGATTTCCTTCAACACCCGAACGTTAAGGAGATTGACGGAGGATCCATTATCCATCAGGATCTTGCCTATCTTGATATCATGGCAGTATCCGGAGACATATAGGGGACGATTATGGTCGCACGTCCCGAGAAGGAGGTCTTCATCACCGAAAGTGACATCGGCCGTATGCACTTCCTCCAGTTCATCCTTCATCTTTTCAGTGGCGAGGAAGGCTTGGAATTGCTCAGGTTCTTGTAACGCCTTAATTAGTGAGTCTCGCGCTTCTTTTGATAATAGGAGGGCATCGAGAATGCTAAGCTGAGAGGGTAGCTTCCTTAGGTGCGCGAGGATGAGGGTCTTTGGTAGTTAGTTCTTTCATGACTTGGTCATCTAAAGTGATATCCTCAGTGACCTTTTCCTTTCCCTTATCTTTTCTATTCGCGGGCCCAAGATTCTTTTCTGGGAGTGTGCGATTGCGCAGCTGAATGTTTTCGCAGGCTTCCGATTTCTCCTCCTTCCCTAAAACGGATTCTTTAAAGAGAGGGCCCAGAGCCATTTCTTCATCAGAGTCGCACCCAAAGGTGAGAACTTGTGACCCCCCGGCGTGAGCCATATAACAGTTGCCAGTAGTTCTATTGTGCCCATCGATAGTACTTCTTCGCTCCCAACGGATCTTGCGTTTCATGCGCTTAAAATGTTGCCGACGAGTAACATATCCTTGCCACCATATCTTAAAGGCGTCGCACTCCTCCGTGGGGTGTGAGATTCTCCGATGATATGCGCAATAATCAGGGTGCCTCTCCACCCCATCATGTGTGTTTCCTTCCGAGGGTAGTAGCTTCATCCCCATTGACATGGCTTTGGCAAACCTTTTCCTCGTTTTGAATATCCTCTTGTTTACTTCGGATGCCTTTCGCTCTGGCAGAGGTAGTTCAACTCTTTCGTTCAGTCGCCTGCATTTGGTTCCTTCTGACGTTGCCACTTCTCGCTCCTGATCCGCTTTACTCTTTAGACGAATCTCGTCTAGAAAGGCATTGATCATTTCATTTATCAGCCACGCACGCTCTGGTTCGGGCTCCGTCTCCAGCTTCTTAGTGCCAGGAGTTTTCTCATCGTCGGTAAACGAGTGGGAGATTACGTTACAACTTGCCACATGCTCTTCGGATTCATCCGATGAGCTTTCTTCATCATCTCCCTCTTGAAAGATGTGGTTGAGGAACTCTCGCAGTATGACAGGAGTTCGCGCCTTTTGATTGTATTCTTCCAGCGCGTCAATTTGCTTCTGCAAGTTCATGTGCTCGTCTCCAAGCTTCACGGGCTTCTTGGATTTCTTCTTCTTTTTCTTCGAAGATTTTGACGGTTGGGCGTGAGTATTTGGGCCATTATCGCGAGTCTTCGTAGTTGGGCGGGGCTTCAACATCCCTTCGATAACTTGAGGTTCAAGAGGGTCCTCCCATCTGATCGCGGGCACGCATGAAGGTCTCTCAGCATTCTTTTGGTTTTAGTTGATAGCACGACCTCCCATGCAGCTTCTTCAATAAAGGAGCAGGTTGCCCCCGGTGTATCTGCTTTCTTAGGAGTATGCGGCTGTGGTGGGTTCACCTTCCACTTTTCGGATAGTACAAATTTCCCCTGGAGGTATTGATCTTCAATCCATCCTTTGAAAACGAAGCAATCCTCAATCGGATGGCTTACCGTTTGATGGTAAGGGTAATAGTTGGGGTTATTCACCTCAATGGGTTGTGGCGGTCGCCTTGGATTTGGCAAGTTTATAAGTCTGTTGCGTACTGCCAGCTCAAATAACCATTTCGTCTTGTCCCGTGGGAACGAGTAGGGACGTTTCATCTTCTCATTATAATACCGGCGTCTTTCTTCCAGTTGATCTGCCGGTTTCGGGGCGTTAGGTTGCTGCTGGGTATTCGCGACGAAGGTTGCCCTTCCTTTACCCTTGTCATTCTGAGGTTCCGACTTCGGGGGAGGTGGTCTATGACCCATCTGGTCCATCTGAGCCAACTTGTCAATTAAAGCCTGGAATGTGGTTGGCTTAAAGAACATCATAAACTGGGAGATAGTTGCGTGGGGGTCTAGGGTTCCCACGAACATGCCCACTGCGGGTGCCTTCTCAATGCGTTGTTCACATCTCGACCACAAATTCCGCCAGCGTATAGCATACTGGACCCAGGTTTCGCCTGGTTTTACCCTGGCGTTAATCAATGAAGTTATTGGAGTGCGTTCGCTGGCACTTGCGAATCGCTGAGTGAACAACAGCTCCATTTCAGCGAACGTTTTGATAGAATCGTTCGGGAGTTCCGAATACCATTCGAACGCTGTTTCTGATAAGCTGCCTACGAACTAGCGGAGCAATAGTTTATCGTCCCCGCCGGTGTTACCGCAGAGGGCCCTGAACTGGGCGACATGTTGATGGGGGTTGCCGGTCCCCTTGTACACGTGGAATTTTGGTATCGTATAGCCTTGCGGGTATTTGATTTGGTCGTACCAGCTCGGATACGGCCGCCCCGTTTTTACGACTTGACCAGCTGCCTCAGTCGCATGATGAACCCGGATTTGCTGGGCTATGTAGTCAACCAAGTCAGCCTTAGAGATTGCCTCCTCCTTGGCCGTTGAGAGGGCTGGTGGTGGATTTGACGTCTCTCCTCGGTCGTCTTCAAGAACGATTGGGGGATCCTCGGCGGGTAAGTCCTGCTGGATCATCATGCCTATCATATCTTGGAAGAGAAGGCACATACGTTGTATGTTGGCTGCTTGTTCAGCAGCTTCTTTGTCCTTTTTCTCCAGTATCCGGCGAAGGAATTCAGCATCGGTTTCTTCCTCCTGGCGTGCGTCCGAGGACGTTTCTGGGCTTTCTTTTGGCCCGGTAAGTGCGGCCATAGCATTCATCATTTCCTGAAGCTTTTGTTGCTGCTCCTGGGCTTTCGTCACGGATCGGGTAAGCGGTCGGTGGCCTGTAGAAGTGCGGCTTTCCTCCTTTCCAGAGGCCATGTAAACAGTGTGCACCATCATGCCCCCAGACTTAGGGCGTCTGGGCTCAGTGCTTTTAGCCGTCGTTGCACGCTGGGGGGTCTTCTCTGGCTTCCTCCTTTTATGAGCCATAGAGGTTGAGGGGGCCGTTGAGGTGGGTGTCCAGACAGCCTTTCGGGGTTTAGCCTGGTGACCAGCCTCCGGTTGGATTTTCAGATTCTTGTGCTGGCGGGAGAAGTTTGGATCGATGATCGAGTCTCGGGCCTGCCGCCAAACCTTATAGATTTTGGAAGACAGCCGTTGAGGAGATCGGGGCTGTTCTGATTCTATTTCCACAACCTTTTTTAATGGGGGAGGAGACCTCTTTAGCACTGCAGTAGGGGAATTCCTTCGCACCTTATTTAGCATTTCGAAGCTGTTCCCAGTTGGAACAGCAGCATTAACTTCTGCCATCGGGGCTGATGGAGTCAACCCGGAGGGGGAGTTGCCCCCAGCCTTCCTTACTCGGCGCCAATGGCGACGTCGAGCGTGTCGAGCGGACGGCGTTGGGTCAGCGGTAAGAATGGTTTCATCTTGCCCCCTGTGTGGGTGGGGGGTCGCTGTTGGTGTTAGCCTGTCAAAGACCGATGTCCTTTGGGTAGCAGGAGCGGGAGCTGAAGCCGTCAATCTTGTAAAGACCGATTTTTTGGCCGGAGGAGCCGCCTTGGCGATTTCGGGGGCAGGAGCGGCCACTTTCTTAGAAGCAGCCTCCTTTGAGATTGTAGGCCCTATGATGAGTTCGCAGGATTTCTGGCCCAATCTAGAGAAGACCGAGGCGTTGACGTTGGGCGACTCGTTGAGAGGAGCCGCGGCAGGGGTAAGACGATCAAAGACCGACTTCTTGAGAGCTTCCTTTGTCAGCACCGGCGCCGCGAAGCTTGATGGTGGGAGTATAGTCCCAAAGAACAATCCGGTAGTGGCTTGAGTCACCTGGTCCACCGGCATTGTGAACAACGAAGCAGCTTGGGGTCCATAGGCTATACCTCCTGGCGAGGTAAAGCGTTGGTCGCAATTGCAGTCTGGACAGTTGGAGGATTTCGCAGAAGTAGAAGCCATCGATCCTTTGCTTTCTGCAATAAGCAAGACGCCAATTCTTAGTATCTTGAAACCCAAGGGCAACCATTAGCGAACCGCGATTGGTTCGCGAATCACGACACACGAAGTGCGGAGTGGAAAGAGGAAAAGGTCACACCGGGCATGCCAGAATCTGTTCCCCTCCGAAAGACGCGCAAGACATGGACGTCTTGCCTGAAATTCGGGGCAGATGCTAATTAGTGCTATCCGTCTACCTCTCCGAAGATGCCAAGTTGATTTATGACACCGTGTATCGGGGGTTTAAACGGATGCGTCCGATGTAGCAGACTTCGTCAGATTCCCCCTCGTTTGAGGGGTTTTTGATTGTGGGGACGCTCTTCCCTGCAGGCGCAAGCCCCTGCAGTTAATTACGCTACCGCATCGCGGTAACAACTTTCTCCTTCTTCAGCTGGTCACTTCGTGTCGTGGGTGTTTATTTCGTGTTTTATTACCCGTGGATTGTTTACGGAGACTGAGTTATGTCGTCGCCCGTAGGGCGTGGACTAGTCCAAATCCGTGTTTATCTTAGACTTGGGTTTGGGGGTTTGGTTTAAGGATACGTCAGCCATACTTGAGGCTAAGATCAACTCAAACGTTTGTTAAGGATACGTTAGTCTAACGTTGAGACCAAGATCAACTTAACGGGATCGTTTAGATCCGACAAGGGAGTGTTTTAGGCTCTATTGTTCCAGTTTAAGGACATAGTGGTCCATCGTATATGTGGCCGTCGGGACCCGTCACCTCTCTGACGACGTTGAAGGATTACAACGACGGATGTCAGAGGAGTTCAGAGATGTACCCTCGAGCCAGAATTAATTGGGGGGATTCATAGTCCAGTCTGTTTGAAGGTTTAAGGATACGTTAGCCATCTTTGAGGCTAAGATCAACTTAAACGGGACCGTTTAGATCCGACAAAAGAGCATACGGGGCTCTATTGTTCTAGTTTAAGGACATTGCGGTCCATGGGTAGTTTAAGGACATTGCGGTCCATGGGTAGTTTAAGGACATTACGGTCCAATGTTAGTTTTAAGACATCACGATCGAGGTTAAGGACGTCGTAGTCCATGGATTTAAGGACCCCACAGTCCATTGTTAGTTTTAAGACATCTCGGTCAAGGTTAAGGACGTCATAGTCCATGGGTTTAAGGACCCCACAGTCCATTGTTAGTTTTAAGACATCTCGGTCAAGGTTAAGGACGTCATAGTCCATGGGTTTAAGGACCCCACAGTCCATTGTTAGTTTTAAGACATCTCGGTCAAGGTTAAAGACGTCATAGTCCATGGGTTTAAGGACCCCACAGTCCATTGTTAGTTTTAAGACATCTCGGTCAAGGTTAAGGACCTCATAGTCCATGGGTTTAAGGACCCCACAGTCCATATTAATGTGTGGTCATCGGGACCCGTCACCTCTTTGAAGACATTGAGGGATTACAATGCCAAGTATCAAAGGAGTGAAGAGATGTACCCTGGAACCGGAGTGGATCAAATAGTCCTTGGCCCAATTTGGGATCAAGACCAATTAATTATGTTATGAGCCCATTAGCCCAGTGAATTACGAATTGAGGACCCCACAGTCCATATTAATGTGTGGTCATCGGGACCCGTCACCTCTTTGAAGACATTGAGGGATTACAATGCCAAGTATCAAAGGAGTGAAGAGATGTACCCTGGAACCGGAGTGGATCAAATAGTCCTTGGCCCAATTTGGGATCAAGACCAATTAATTATGTTATGAGCCCATTAGCCCAGTGAATTACGAATTGAGGACTTATGGCCAGCTTGGGCTAAGTTCAATCAGGTCTGGAATATTGGCTTCCTGTTGGTCTCTTGAAGGAGAGGCTTTGCCTCTATCCATTCGGCCAATTGGGCCAGTGTCTAACACTAGAGACAAATCAGTGTTGAACACTGGGAATGAGATTGATAAGTTAGTGTTTTAACACTAAAAGATAGTTGGTGTTTAAACACCAGCAACCAGGCTTTCAGATTAGTGTTGAACACTAAAACAGACCAATGTTAAACATTGGCAACGGAGATCTCAGATTAGTGTTAAACATTAAGGTAATCAGTATCGAACACTGCAAATAAAGTTCTCTGATTAGTGTTGAACACAAAGGCCCAACAGTGTTTTAACACTGGATTCGGGAATTCCAATTTAGTGTTAAACACTAAGGCAAGAGGGGTCACGTGGCAACACGTGAGAGCGCCCTCCCCTCATTTATTCTGCTGAGATTATTGCATCTTTCAGGGCATCACGTGCCATCACGTGACGGGCATTCAAATGCTTGTGTGTTAAAGCTTCTGTCGTGGGTCACGTGGGACACTGCCTCAAAGGGACTTTCTGTAGATCTTTCGGGGGGGTCACGTGGTGACACGTGACCCTGCCTCTATGTATGTTGTTTAGAGGATCTGTTAATCTTTTCCAGGAATTAAATTCCTCGTAGGGTTAAACCCTGACAGTAATTTCAGAGGAATTAAATTCCTACTTCCTTCTGAAGATTTATATTCTGAATAGAGTTAGACTCTGAATTTTCTGTAGGAATTAAATTCCTCATACATGTGAAGAACTAAATAGGGTTAAACCCTAATAAAAGCTTTTAAGGAATTAAATTCCCATTCTCTATTAAATTATGATCAAGGGACTTAAATCCCTGCTATTTCAACAGAACTAGGTTTTTAATTAGGGTTAAATCCTGTTTCTTTGTTCTGAAGGAATTAAATTCCCATAACACAGGGTCAAGCCCTACTTTTATCTTAAAGGAATTAAATTCCTATAGTTCTGTGAGAATTAAATTCTCATGTTTCCATTCCCTCTCTATGTTTTGGATCTACATGGCAGGATCTCAACCCATTGAGAATTAAATTCTCAACCTAAAGGGGAGATGTGCACTTTGCAGATCCTCTATCAAAGAGAGAAGAAATATGTTCTTCTGTTTTATATATCAGAGTTAAACTCTTTTGAGAATTAAATTCTCCTTCTTTTGAAAAGCCTTCCCTTTCTTACCTAGGGTTTTCGTTTGCAGAAGCTCCAAATTCCTCATAGTATCAAGGCTCTCTCCTTTTTCCTCCCTCTGCGTATATCTCCTTTTGTGTGTCTCTAGGCTCTTATTTATAAGAGAAGTAGCCGAGTCAATTAGTTTTGGTAAATCTTTCATTGGGAGATTTGATTTGCATCCATCATTCGTTTTGGACCTTTGGATTATTAGGTGAATTTTATTCGCCATTGGATTTCAAATCCAGGGATTCTCCTTCGTTATTTCGGTTAGATTTAAAGGGAAAATCTTTCCAAACCCGAGATTTTCCCATAGATAGATGATATTTAATCACCTCTGAATCATTAATCCGATCGGCTCCAGATAATCACTTTCCTTTGGAAAGATTTGAATCTCCTTCAGAATTTAATTCTGTTAACAAAACGGGCTTTGAAAGCCGGTCACGTGTGGGCACGTGACCCATGGTCACGTGTGGGCACGTGACCCCCTTGGAACGAGTCTTCCTTTTTCTTTTTGTTCTCTGTCTTCTGGTCGCTGCTCAGTCATCACGTGTCAACACGTGACCATTGGTCACGTGTGAACACGTGACCCCTGTCGGGAGCCTCTTTCCTTGATTCAACTGGAGAACGAGTCTGCTGCTTTGAGCGTCACGTGCCAACACGTGACCTCTTCTGAAGCCTTTTCCTTGACTTGATCAGGGAACCAATGTGCCTTTTCCGCTGCTTTTATATGTCACGTGTCAACACGTGACTGCTGGTCACGTGTAAGCACGTGGCCCCCCCTTCTGAAGCTTTTCCCATAAGCTTTTCTGATTTTAAATCAGGAAACATGGAGAAAAGACACTCCAGGAGAATCGATATGGGAAAGGAAGATGAGATGTGTGCAAGATATCCTCACTTATTTGTAAACTAGTCCTTAAAATAAATTGTAAATTTCGAGGACGAAATTTTTGTAAGGAGGGTAGACTGTAACAACTCCAATTCTTGTGTACATAAATTTGATTAAAACTTAATGTATACTTGGGGTATTTACATTTCCTGTGAGTACTATAAATATTTGATTCAATTTTGAACAGCAAGAAAAAGCTTGTAGCTCACCGGAAAGACCTTGCACTGCTGAATAAAAGCACCAGAGTTCAAATCCCATCAGTCACACATTATTTTTATTTAAAATTATTTCAATCTTTTAGAAGCCCAAGAGTCTATACGTGCACTATACGTAATAGGGTAAGTTACAGAATAAACAAACGGGTCCATGAGTCAAGACCAAGCGTCGGGGACACGTGGCAAGGAGACGCGGCCCGACTCGGCCGACTCGGGCCGGTGACTCGCCCGACTCGGCCGGCGCCGCCGGTTTGACTCAGCCTAAACCCTAAATTCTTTTAACCAATGCGCCCTTTGAACTCCCCCATAACCCCTGTATTATTTAATTTCCCTGCACATTTACAGAGCAAATTAAAACACACATTTAATCCATTTTAATACACCTATTCATTACCCTAAATCCTAATTTTTCCTAAAAATAAAACACCTAAAATCACCCCTCCTCACTCCCAAATCCCTGCCCAAACTCTCAAGAAAATTTCCAAGTATTTTGTGTGCAAGTGGAGTTAGCAAAGGGCGAAACTCCGACGAACTTCCGACGACGATACGAGAAGATTCTGATGACGAAACGACGCACCGGCACCTCCTACCTCTTCCTCCTTCTCTCTTCTAGTCAAATAACCAGTAAGTCCCTGATTCTTCTTTTTTCTCTATTCTAAAAATATTCAAAACTAAAACCCGACGGAAGCGGGGTTAATCCGACTTCCGATTCGGTTTTCCTTAAAATGTTCTATTTTTCTTAAACACAATAATACAAAACTCTTATGTCATGACCATTAAACATTAACAAAGGCAATAGAACAAGTTTGACATCAAAATAATAATCGTAGCAAGTTTTATTTCGCTTTTATATTAAAATACCTTCATATTTCATTTCGACATACTTGAACTTTGTAAACCATATTACCTTAGAAAACTCACGAGGCAATGACCTACCTCCTCACAACACACATATCTAACATAGCACGATAAAATTTGGGAACATAGATTTGGGAAAAATATGACTTTACACATAACTACCTCCGACTTATAAAAACATTTTTCTACAAGATGTGTATTTTAATAAATCTTTGCAAATGCGCCTCTACAACCCATTTCGGGAAATTCGTTCGGGATGGTGTGGATTATCGCACATTCTCGGGCTTAGTAGAGTGAGATGCAGACCTCCGCAAGGAACATATGACCTCGAAAGATTTAAAATATATTTTTCTTTAGAAAATGTGATTTCTATTATAAAGAAAAATTATATTTTTAATAAATAAATATATATGTAATTAATATCAAAATATCTATTTTTGATATTTATAATATTCCACATTTCCAAAATTCAAGAAAAATATCTCATTTATAAGAAAATACCATACAATTCCAGTATTACAAATAAATATCATATATTATGAAATTAGGTTTTATTCACTAGAAATGTCACATTGATAAAATATACATTCATGAAAACTCTAAAAACGATAGTAAAATACTTGAGGTGTATTTTGAAAATATAACAAAACTATTTTACATAAAAACCCCTCAAGTTATACTAAATTACAGTAAGGACCCTAGTAAACATAGCTTTAAGTGGGATTAGTCTCTTGAGCCTCAGGGAGCCGGAGATATGGGTTCTTGCCTATTTAAGATAGACAACTTAACAAACGGTGTTATTAACATGGTAATTGTCTTTAATAAAGACACAAATCCTGTCGTCCATGTGCAGCAGTTACCGATAGCACCAAAATATAATTCAGGATTCAATTTCTTTTCAAATTGTCTAACTTAGACTGAATCTCGATATAATTGATCTGACTTGAATATGATTCAAGTATCAAATTTCAATACATCATGGATCTATGAATCCGTCTATTCAATCTAATCAATCTATAATGACCGAACCGAACCATGGATATATATCCATCTACATGATTCTCCAGTTACATCCATTTACTGATATTATGATTTCAACAAGTCATCCATCTACATACAATATACAATTCAAACAATATATCAAAACAAGCAAGACATTATGGGGTTTATAAGCGGTAGATTGGTACAGAAGGTGTTAAAAATGGCAGGAGACTGCAACCATAACACACCTAACCTGAATTAAATTTCCGTTGTACCGTTGCTGAACGGTTCCTTGTGCTCCGTATACCTTAGTCTCCGGAATAGTGGGATTCCTCTCGTATACACTGGCATTCTTCTTTACCAAGCTACAAATAACAGCGTTAACACTAAATACAACATTATAACAATATACTCTCTATCCTGTCTATTCCATTCTTGTCTATTTACGGGACTTACCGAGCGATTTGTTCGCTGACGACATTCTCTTTCTTCCTCTTTGGAATGTCGTAAGGTGATTCACTGGATATCGAGCCCACCAGCGAGGACTTGGATCAGCTAGCCTTCGACCAGGAGCTCTAGTTACTTGTATACATTTACAATCTGTATTTTCTATTTTTGTTATTCCACAGTTTAGGCATTGCTTTTCATTCCATGTATTTACTTTCAGATGTATTGTAAAATGAATGTTAATAAATAAAGTTACTATTCAATTATATCTATTGTCGTTGTCTCTTGTGCATTTTACTTATATTGCTTAGATACGCTTAGCGTGTTTACTTTAAAGTAAATACGTAGCGGCCAGTCTCGTCCCCTTCACCGTACACCGGGAAGCGGGGCGTGACACAAGTTGTTCAAACAACAGATTGGGAGAAATATGGAATTCTACGTTGACGACATGCTCGTAAAATCCATCTCCTCGGCCGGGCACACTAAAGACCTCGACGAGACATTCGACGTCCTGTGCAAGTACAAAATGAAGCTGAATCCAGCTAAGTGTGTGTTCGGAGTCACCATTGGGAAATTCCTCGGATTCATGGTTACCCGTCGAGGAGTCGAAGCAAACCCAGAAAAGATCAGCGCCATCCTCAACATGGCAACGCCCAAAAGCAATGTCGACATCATGCGCCTCACGGGAGGGGTGGCTTCCCTGAGTCGCTTTATGTCCAGATCCGAAGAGAAGTGCTTCCCGTTCTTCAAGGCCCTAAGGAAAAATTCTAAGTTCGAATGATCTGAGAAATACCAGAACGCTTTCAAGCAACTCAAAACGCACTTAGCGACTCCCCCGCTACTCACCCGACTAGTAGAGGGTGACGAGCTATTATTATATCTAGCCGTCTCCGACCAGGTTGTAGGCTCGGTACTTGTTAGAGAAGTTGAAGGCATACAGAGGCCGGTCTATTATGTGAGCCATGTTTTCAAGGACGCGGAAACGAGATGCCCGGCCATAGAGAAAATAGTCCTGACACTTTTCGTCGCCTCCAGAAAACTTCGGCATTATTTCCAAGCGCACACAATCCTCGTCATCACCGACCTTCCTTTAAGGTCTATTCTTGCCTCCCCCGAGTCATCAGGTCGTCTAGAGAAATGGAGGTGGGAATTTTCCTAATTCGATATCAAGTACCGCCCCCGACAAGCCATCAAAGAGCCGGTCCTAGCAGATTTCGTTGTCGAATGCACTATTCCCGCTAAAGAAGGAACGGCAGCGCTGGGCCCTGAACCACATCCCTCGGTCGAAGAGGTACCTGACCCCATCCCGGACTGGGTGCTCGATGTGGACGGATCCTCTACCGAGGAGGGGAGCGGGGCTGGCTTGATCATCTGCGGCCCGGACGAAGCGGAAATGGAATACTCTTTAAAGCTCAGGTTCAGAGAGTCGAACAACGCCGCAGAATATGAGGCTTTGTTGGCAGGACCGCGAATCGCCTTCGGGGTAAGGCTGAAGGCCATCAGAGTTTGCAGCGTCGGCCAAGTAACCGGGCGTTTCGAAGCCCGGGAGCCACTCATGATAAAATACCTGGCCGAAATCAATAGGCTTCAAAAAAATTTCGATGAAGTCCAAGTGGAGCAGATTCCCAGGAACTTGAACACCCAAGCCGACGACTTGAGCAAGCTCGCTTCTTCCTATTTGGCCAAGCATAAGAGAAATATCCTCTTCGAAGTCTTATCATGGCCCAGCATAGAAGATGGAGAGGTAACATTCCAGATCTACACAACCCGGGAAGAAGGCCGGGATTGGAGAAAGCCCCTCATGGAGTTCATAAAGGACGGTGTACTTTCCGAAGACCGAGGAGAAGCTCGCCGGCTTCGGGCATGACATTTCGTCTGGAGCAACAGAAACCTGTATAAGAAACCATACACCCAGCATCTGCTTCGGTGCATCGACCCCCACGAGGCTGACTACATTCTGCGAGGGATACACGAAGGGGTCGGCGGAGCACATCAAGAGGCCCGGACCCTGGTCCAAAAGGCACTACTGCAAGGGTACTATTGGCCGAGATTACACCAAGATGCCGAGAAGCTGGTCAGAAGATGCAAGAATTGCCAAATCTTCAGCAGCATACCTCGTCTCCCTGCCACCGATGTAACAACCCTAAACTTTCTGTACAATTTTTTTTAAAAATACAGAAAGGGGGATTTGAGCCTGAGCATAAGTTATAAATTTGATTTTCTTTCTAACTGCAAGAAGGAGCTTGTAGCTCATTGGTAAGACCTTGCACTGCTGAACCAAAGCAACAGAGTTCAAATCCCATCAGCCACATTATCTTTTTATTTTGATTTCTTTTAATTTTTTTAGAAGCCCAAGAGTCTACATGTGTATAACTCGTAAAAACCAAGAGTCACACATAAAACAAACGAGTTCAGGAGGTAGACCAAGCGACAGGGGACACGCAGCGACGAGTCCCGGCCTGACTCGGCCGACTCGGGCCGGCGACCCGGCCGAATCGGCCGGCGGCGCCGGTTCTGGTGAGTCCGATCCCGGATTTTCTTGACTCTTCAGAGACCTTTGGCCTACCCCACTCCCTCTGCACCATTTAAAATCACTGAAATTAAACAGAGAATTAAAACACCCCTTTAAAAAAATTTTAATGCAAAATTAAATACAATTTTTATCACCCCCTTTCATCTACTCTAAACCCTAATTTTTCCAATAAATACCACACCTAAACTCACCCCTCCTCACTTCCAAATCTCTGTCCAAATTCTCAAGAAATTTCCATAGATTTTTTGTGTGCAAGTGGAGTTAGCAAAAGGCGAAGCTCCGGCAAACTTTTGACGATGATTCGAGGAGATTCTGGTGACGAAACGACGCACCGGAGTCTCCCACTTCTTCCTTTTCCTCTCCTCTACCCTACAATCCAATAAGTCCCTCCTCCCCTTTCTTTTTACTATTCTAAAAATTTAGAATTCTAAAACCCGACGGAAGTGGAGTTAATCCGACTTCCGATTCGGTTTTTCCTTAAAAATCATATTTTTCTTAAAAACAATAATACCAAACCATCACATCATGATCATTAAATATTAACAAAATATATTGACAAGTTTAATATAAAAAGAATTTCTATTTTACTTTTTATCGCAATTTTACAGAAAAATACAATATAGTTTAGTTTCGACATAAAATATCATTACCCCTTACTATACCTTTAGATGGTTCACGAGTTAATGACCTATCTCCTCACAACACACATATGTAATATAGAACGATGATATTTGGGAACATAGTTTTGGGGAAAATACGATATTACACAAAACTACCTCCGACTTATAAAAACCTTTTTCTACAAGATGTGTATTTTAAACAAATCTTTTCAATGTGTCGCTACAACCCATTTTGGAGAACCCATTGGGGATGGTGCGGATTATCGCACATCCTCGGGCTTAGTAGTGCGAGATGTAGATCTCCGCAAGGAGCATACGGTCTCGAAAGATTTAAAATACAATTTTCTTTAGAAAATGTGATTTCTATTATAAATAAAAACTTATATTTTTAATAAATATATATATGTAATTAATATCAAAATATCTATTTTTAATATTTATAATATTCCACATTTCCAAAATTCAAGAAAAACATTTCATTTGCAAGAAAATACCATACAATTTCAATATTACAAATAAATACCATATATTATGAAAAAAATAGGTTTTATTTCACTAGAAATGTCACATTGATAAAATATACAGCAATGAAAACTCTAAAGACGATAATAAAATACTTGAGGTGTATTTTAAAAATTATACAAAATTATTTTTACATAAAACCCCCTCAAGTTATACTAAATTACAATAAGGACCCTAGTAAACATAGGTTTAAGCGGGACCAGTCTCTTGAGCCTCAAGGAGCCGGAGATATGGGTGCTTGCCTATTTAAGGTAGACAACTTAACAAACGGTGTTATCAACACGGTAATCGTCTTTGAAAAAACACAAATCCTGTCGTTCATGTGCAGCGGTTACCGATAACACCAAAACCTAATTTAGGATTCAATTTCTTTTCTAATTGTCTGACTCAAACTGCGTCTTAATATAATCAATCCGACTTTAATAAGATTCAAGTATATATAACAATTCAATATGAACCTATATATTCAATCTGTTCAATCTATTCAATCTGTATTGACTGAACCAAACCATGGATATGCATCCATCTACATGATTCTCCAGTTACATCCATTTACTGATATCATGGTTTCGGCAAGTCATCCATCTGTCATGCCCCGCTTCCCAGTATATGGGCAGAGGACACGACGAGGCCGCTACGTATTTACTTAGAAGTAAATACGCTAAGCGTAACTAAGCAATATAAAAGAAATATACACAAGAGACAAATGTAATGAACAACAACTTTATTTATTAACATTCTTTTGTACAATACATCTGAAAAGTAAATACATGAATGGAAAGCAATGCCTAAACAGTGGTATAACAAAAATGGAAAATACAGAATGTAAATGTGTAAAAGAATCTAAAGCTCTGGGTCGTAAGCTAGATAGTCCAAATCCTCGCTGGTGGGCTCGATCTCCAGTGAATCACCTGATGACATTCGAAGAAAAAGAAAAAGAATGTCGTCAGCGAACAAATCGCTCGGTAACTTCCAAAGATGAGAGAGAAGTAGGATAGACAGAGAGAGTGTAGCTTTTTAAGTTGTATTATATTGTTATAATGTTATATTTAGTATTAACGCTGTTGTTCGTAACTTGGTACAGAAGAGACCAGTGTATACGAGAGGTGTCTCAGTAGACCAGAGACTAAGGTGGACGGAATCAAGAGTACAAGGCTCCGTCGATAATACCACGGAACAACGACATGGATGTAATTACTTCTTAAGTGACCACCTCGTGCCACCTTTAACACCTTCCGTACCAATCTACCCCTTAAACTCCGCGATGTCTTGGTTATATTGTTTGTATTGTATTGTAAATTGTATTGTCTTGTATTATAGATTGTATAGATGGATGACTTGCCGAAACCATGATATCAGTAAATGGATGTAACTGGAGGATCGTGTAGATAGATGTATATCCATGGTTCGGTTCGGTCAATACAGATTGAATAGATTGAACAGATTGATCATATGGATTCATGAATTCATATTGAATTGTTATATATATAAGTCAGATTGATTATATATATTGAGACTTAGTCTGAGTCAGACAATTAGAAAAGAAATTGAATCCTGAATTAGGTTTTGGTGTTATCGGTAACCGCTGCATATGGACGATAGGATTTGTGTCTTTTTCAAAGACGATTAACATGTTGATAACACCGTTTATTAAGTTGTCTACCTTAAATAGGCAAGCACCCATATCTCCGGCTCCCTGAGGCTCAAGAGACTGGTCCCGTTTAAACCTATGTTTACTAGGGTCCTTATTTTAATTTAGTATAACTTGAGAGGGTTTTATGTAAAAATAATTTTATATAATCTTCAAAATACACCTCAAGTATTTTATTATCGTTTTTAGAGTTTTCATTGATGTATATTTTATCATTGTGACATTTCTTGTGAATAAAACATATTTTTCATAATATATGATATTTAATTGTAAGTATGGAATTGCATGTTATTTTCATGTAATGTGATTCCTTTTGATTTAGAAAAATTAGGATATTTATACTATATCAAAAATAGATATTTTGATGATACATATATATATATTTATAAAATAATTTAATTTATTATTTTTCTAGAAATCTCATTTTCTTAAGATATTTGTATTTTTAAATCTTTCGAGACCGTATGCTCCTTGCGAAGGTCTGCATCTCGCACTACTAAACCCGAGGATGTGCGATAATCTGCACCATCCTGAATGGGTTCTCCGAAATGGGTTGTAGCGGCGCTTTGCAAAGATTTGTTTAAAATACATATTATAAAAAGGTTTTTATATAAGTCGGAGGTAGTTTTATGTAAAACCGTATTTTCCCAAATCTATGTTTCCCAGTATCATCGTGCTATATTACATATGAGTGTTGTGAAGAGATAGGTCATTATCTCGTGAACTATCTAAAAGTATAGCTAGGGTAATGATGTTTTTATGTCAAAACTAAACAACATGGTATTTTTCTAAAAAATACAATAAAAATTACAATATACATTCTTTTGATATGGAACTTGTTCAATATATTTTGTTAATGATTAATAGTCATGTTGTGAGAGTTTGGTTTTGTTGTTTTAAAGAAAAATGGAACTTTTAAAGAAAAACCGAATCGGAAGTCGGATTAACTCTGCTTCCGTCGGGTTTTAGAATTACGAGTTTTCATAATAGAAAAGAGAAGAGGGAGGAAGGACTTACTGGATTTAGAGCCAAAAGAAGAGGAAGAGAAAGTGGTAGGAGGTGCCGATGCATCGCTTCGTCGCCGGGAGCTTCTAGGGTCGTCGTCGGAATTTCGTCGGAGCTTCGCTCTTCGCTAACTCCACTTGTACAAAAAAGTTCTTAGGATTTTTCTTGAGAGTTTGGGAAGGAATTTTAGTGTGAAGGGTGTAAAAAATTGAATAGGTATTTTAGGAAAAACTAGGGTTTAGGGTAATAAAAAAGTGTATTAAAAATTGGATTAATTGGGGTTTTGAATCGCTCTGTTAATGTGCAGGGTTTTTAAACAGTACAGGGATTATGGGGAGACAAAGAGGCACAGATTTCAAGAAGGGAAGGATCGGATTTGGGCTGAGTCGGCCGACGGCGGTGGCCGAGTCAGGCGCGTCGCCGGCCGAGTCAGGTCGGATCTCGTTGCCTTGTGTCCCCCGTCGCTTGGTCTACCTCCTGGACTTGTTTGTTTTTAATGGGACCTTTGAGTTTACAGGCTAGGCACGTGTAGACTCTTGGGCTTGTAAAAAGATTAAAAGAAATTAATATAAAAAATAATATGGCTGATCGGATTTGAACTCTGGTGCTTTGGTTCAGCAGTGCAAGGTCTTACCAATAAGCTACAAACTCCTTCTTGTTATTAAAAAGCAAAACAAATTTATAACTTGTACTCAGGCAAAAGTACCCCTTTCTGTATTTTGGAAAAAAAATGTACAGAATATTTAGGCTTGTTACATTCTACCCTTCTTAAAAAAATTTCGTCCTCGAAATTTGTAAAAGGAAAGTGTAACGGATTCAAGGAAAGTTTGGTGATAGAATTATTGGTAGTGTTTGAAAAATAAAAAAGTGATACAAAGGTTTTTAAAAATGTGAAAGAGACTTACTAGTGTTACCTTGGTCAACTGTCTCGGCTTCTACGGCTGCTAAGGTGTAATCGCCGGGGCACGTTTCTCCTAGCTGGGGGCACATTCCTATGCCCTTGAGGCATATTCCTCGGTGCCTGTTGGAATTGGCGAGTAGGCTGTGCAGGTGGTGGAGCTGGGAGTGCAAGACGAGGTGCAGGAGCCTGGACAGCTGGCCGCTGCAGGTAGTTGGTGGGTGTGTGAGCTGGGTTGCGTCTATAAGGACAGTTTCCAATGCCGTGATTGGATTTGCCATAAACTAAGCATAGGCCTTTTGCGCGCCTACAGTCCTTCCACAAGTGTCTTTCCTTCTTACAATAGAAGCAAAAGTCTGGACCTAACTGGCTAAGTCCGTCTTCTGTTTTCCTGGTTTCAACAGTTGGCCTTGAAGAGGCTCCTCCTGCCATCTGGTTGACAGGGCGCTTAACTCCGACAGATTGGGGTCTGCCCTTCTTCTTCACCACTGCCTCATATTTTCGGGCAGCCTTCAAAGCCAAATCATGGGTTGGGAAATCCCCTGTAACTAATGCAGCTTGGATTTCTGGGTCCAACCCTAGCTGAAATCTTCTAGCTCTGATCTCAGCAGTCGGTATGTGTCACGCCCCCACCCCCAATTCAGAGAGTATTGTCCGCTCTGGCCGAAGCCGCACGGTTTTGTCCTTCGGGGCGAACCGGACCCGGCCAGGGGCCACTTCCCAGGAGGTCACCCATCCCAGAACTTCCCTGGCTCGAGCATGCTTAACTACGGAGTTTTCAAGCTCCTGTAGTGCCGGTTCACTTAAAAGGCGCCTCTGTATTGAAGAGTGGTATCATTCCATTTATAATACAGATCTGCTCTCTTTCGGAATGTATTCCGAAGATTCCCCATTGTTTTACAGTGGGTCCTACGGACTCAAGAGGTGGCCCCCACGGATTCAAGAGGTGGCCCCCGCCCACTTAACACGACACTTGGCGTGGCACTTTGTTCCGTGTGGCACTTTGCTCTGTGAGCAAGAACCGGGTCCAGACAGTATGAGATGGGCCGCAAACCTATTACGGTCTTGTATTAGCTGTGTAGTGTGTGATATAAAATTAAACATTGAGACATATCTTACCGACTGAGCATGGTGAACTCAGCGTCATATTCATCTACTGACTTGGTCCATATTGAATCTTGTTGCAGATGGATGAACTGCTGTTCCATGTCGAATCTGGCAGTCTCGGGGAAGTACTTTGTATCGAACATGTCACGGAAAGTCTTCCATTCGATAGGTTGGTCAAGACGGTTTTCTTCCACCTTCCACCAAACCCGTGCATTCTCGGTGACCTGCAGCTTCGCAACTCGAACCCAAGCAATCCCTGGCACTTGTGCTGCTGCCAGGTCATCTTCAACGCTTTGAGCACATTCCTCCGCTTCCAGAGGGCTCTCTTTTCCTGAAAAGTTTCTGGGGTGCAGTGCCCGGAATTGCTTCACTGCGGGTGCTTCTGCCTCAGGACAGTTCATTAGAATAGCAGTCTGCTGCTGTCCTTCCAGGAGGCTGCAGATTGCCTCAAGCAGAACCGTCTGCTTGTTGATCGGAGCAGCGACGACAGGTGCAATCGGTAGGGGAGGTAGAGTGTTGTTGACATTCGTGCTGGTGTTGTTTGGGGAATCCATGAACTTGAAAGAAAATTTTGGTTTAGGATAGATTCAAAATATATGAAATGATAAGATTCAAGAAATATGAATTGTAAAGAATATTTTAGTTGCCGGTTCTTGTGTTATATTGCTTAGGTCGTCTACGCAGAACAGAACTGCATGGTAGTGTTCCATACAGCTCTAACCTGCATGGGCCGCCAACAAAACCATCACGCCCCGCTTCCCAGTATACGGGCACAGGACATGATGAGGTCGCTATGTATTTACTCAGAAGTAAATACGCTAAGCGTAACTAAGCAATATAAAAGAAATATACACAAGAGACAAATGTAATGAACAACAACTTTATTTATTAACATTCTTT
Organism: Agapanthus africanus; assembly: GCA_030015575.1. Classification (NCBI taxonomy): domain Eukaryota; kingdom Viridiplantae; phylum Streptophyta; class Magnoliopsida; order Asparagales; family Amaryllidaceae; genus Agapanthus; species Agapanthus africanus. The sequence continues at coordinate 19,676,424 of JASDDO010000014.1, forward strand.
TGTACAATGCATCTGAAAAGTAAATACATGGAATAGAAAGCAATGCTTAAACAGTGGCATAACAGAAATGGAAAATACAGAATGTAAATGTGTACAAGAATCTAAAGCTCTGGGTCGTAAGCTAGCTAGTCCAAATCCTCGCTGGTGGGCTCGATCTCCAGTGAATCACCTGACGACATTCAAAGAAGAAGAAAGAGAATGTCGTCAGCGAACAAACCGCTCGGTAAGACCCAAAGATGAGAGAGAAGTAGGATAGACAGAGAGAGAGTGTAGCTTTTTAAGTTGTATTATATTGTTATAATGTTGTATTTAGTGTTAACGTTGTTGTTCGTAGCTTGGTACAGAAGAGGCCAGTGTATACGGGACGAGTCTCGGTAGACCAAAGACTAAGGTGGACGGAATCAAGAGTACAAGGCTCCGTCGATAATACCACGGAACAACGGTATGGATGTAATTACTTCTTAAGTGACTACCCCGTGCCACCTTTAACACCTTCCGTATCAATCTAACCCTTAAACCCCGCGATGTCTTGGTTGTATTGTTTGTATTGTATTGTAAATTGTATTGTCTTGTATTATAGATTGTATAGATGGATGACTTGCCGAAACCATGATATCAGTAAATGGATGTAACTGGAGGATCATTTAGATAAATGTATATCCATCGTTCGATTCGGTCAATACAGATTGAATAGATTGAACAGATTGATTATATGGATTCATGAATTCATATTGAATTGTTATATATATAAGTCAGATTGATTATATATATTGAGACTCAGTCTGAGTCAGACAATTAGAAAAAAATTGAATCCTGAATTAGATTTTGGTGTTATCGGTAACCGGCTGCACATAGACGGTAGGATTTGTGTCTTTTTCAAAGACAATTACCGTGTTGATAACATCATTTGTTAAGTTGTCTACCTTAAATAGGCAAGCACCCATATCTCCGGCTTCTTGAGGCTCAAGAGACTGGTCCCGCTTAAACCTATGTTTACTAGGATCCTTATTGTAATTTAGTATAACTTGAGTGGGTTTTACGTAAAAATAATTTTGTATAATTTTCAAAATACACCTCAAGTATTTTATTATCGTTTTTAGAGTTTTCATTGATGTATATTTTATCATTGTGACATTTTTAGTGAATAAAACATATTTTTCATAATATATGATATTTAATTGTAAGGTATTAAACTTGTATGGAATTGCATGGTATTTTCATATAACGTGATTCCTTTTGATTTAGAAAAGTTGGGATATTTATACTATATCAAAAATAGATATTTTGATGATACATATATATATTTATAAAATTATTTAATTTATTATTTTTCTTGAAATTTCATTTTCTTAAGATGTTTGTATTTTTAAATCTTTCGAGACCGTATGCTCCTTGCGGAGGTCTGCATCTCGCACTAGTAAGCCCGAGGATGTGCGATAATCCGCACCATCCCGAACAGGTTCCCCGAAATAGGTTGTAGCGGCGCTTTGCAAAGATTTGTTTAAAATACATATCTTGTAGAAAAAAGTTTTTATATAAGTAGGAGGTAGTTTTATGTAAAACTGTATTTTCCCAAATCTATATTTCCCAATATCATCGTGCTATATTACATATGAGTGTTGTGAAGAGGTAGGTCATTACCTCATGAACTATCTAAAGGTATAGGAAGGGTAATGAAGTTTTTATGTCGAAGCTAAACTACATGGTATTTTTCTGAAAAAATGCGATAAAAATTACAATATACATTCTTTTGATATGGAACTAGTTCAATATATTTTGTTAATGATTAATAGTTATGTTGTGAGAGTTTGGTTTTGTTGTTTTTAAGAAAAATGGATCTTTTAAAGAAAAACCGAATCGGAAGTCGGGTTAACTCCGCTTCCGTCGGGTTTTAGAATTACGAGTTTTCAGAATAGAAAAGAGAAGAGGGAAGAGGGACTTACTGGATTTAAAGCCAAGAGAAGAGGAAAAGGAAATGGTAGGAGGTGCCGGTGCGTCATTTCGTCGTTGGGAGCTCCTACGGCCGTCATTAGAAGTTCGTCGGAGCTTCGCCCTTCGCTAATTCCACTTGTACTCAAAAGTTCTTGGAATTTTTCTTGAGAGTTTAGGAATGAATTTCAGTGTGAAGGGTGTGAAAAATTGAGTGGGTATTTATAGGAAAAAGTAGGGTTTAGGGTAATAAAAAGGTGTATTAAAAATTGGATTAAAAATTGGATTAATTAGGGTTTTAAATGGATCTGTTAATGTGCAGGGTTTTTAAACAGTACAGGGATTATAAAGAGACAAAGAGGCACAGATTTCAAGAAAGGAAGAATTAGATTTGGGCTGAGTCGGCCGACGGCGGCCGCCGAGTCAGGCGCGTCGCCGGCCGAGTCAGGCCAGGTCTCATTGCCTTGTGTCCCTTGTCACTTGGTCTACCTCCTGAACTCGTTTGTTTTTAGTGTGGCCTTTGGGTTTATGGGTTATGCACGTGTAGACTCTTGGGATTCTAAAAAGGTTAAAAGAAATCAATATAAAAAATAATGTGGCTGATGGATTTGAACTCTGGTGCTTTGGTTCAGCAGTGCAAGGTCTTACCAATGAGCTACAAGCTCCTTCTTGCTATTAAAAAGCAAAACAAATTTATAACTTGTGCTCATAAAAAAGTACCCCTTTCTGTATTTTTGAAAAAAAATGTACGAAAGTTTTGGGTTGTTACACCATCTATACAAGAAAATACAATTTACAATACAATCAAGATATCGCGGGGTTTAAAGGGTAGATTGGTACGGAAGATGTTAGAAGTTGCATTAGGCTACAACCATTAAGACACTTAACCTGAATTCAATTGCCGTTGTTCCGGGTATTATCACGGAGCCTTGTACTCTTGATTCCGTCCACCTTAGTCTCTGGTCTATTGAGACTCCTCTCATATACACTGGCCTCTTCTGTACCAAGCTACAAACAACAGCGTTAAAAATAAATACAACATTTGTTCCCCTCCGAACGGCGGCCTGGACTTCGCGTCTGTGCCTGAGGTTCGGGGCAGATGCTATTTGGTTTTATCCGTCTATCTCTCCGAAGATGCCAAGTTGATTTATGGCACCGTGTATCAGAGGTTTAGACGGATGCGGCCGATGTAGCAGACTTCGTCAGATTCCCCCTCAGGATGAGGGGGTTTTTGATTGTGGGGACGCTCTTCCCTGCAGGCGCAAGCCCCTGCAGTTAATTACACTACCGTATCGCGGTAACAACTTTCTCCTTCTCCAGAATTTCACTTCGTGCCGTGTGTGTTTGTTTTGTTTGTGGTTGCCCGTGGATTGTATACGGAGACTGAGTGATGCCGTCGCCCGTAGGACGTGGATTAGTCCAAATCCGTATTTGCTTAGATTTGGGTTTGGTGTTTTTAGTTTAAGGATGCATTAGTCGCGTTGCGTCTAAGATCGACTTAAACGTTCGTTAAGGATACGTTAGTCCTGTTTTAGACTAAGATCAACTTAACGTAGTGATTAATTTAATGTATGGCCATTGGGACTCGTCACCTCTCTGACGTCGTCGAAGGATTACAACGACATGTATCAGAGGAGCTCGGAGATGTACCCTCGAACCAGAGTTGATTGGGAGTTTTATAATCCATTTGAATGTTTAAGGATACGTTAGCCGTGTTTGGGGCTAAGATCAACTTAAACAGGACCGTTTAGATCCGGCAAAAGAGCGTTTGGAGGCTCTATTGTTTCAGTTTAGGGACGTAGTGGTCTGTTTTCCAGTTTAGGGACGTGGTGGTCCGTCGCCAGTTTAGGGACGTGGCCAGTTTAGGGACGTGGTGGTCCGCATTCCAGTTTTGGGGACGTGGTGGTCCATATTCCAGTTTAGGGACGTGGTGGTCCATCGCCAGTTTAGGGACGTTTCGGTCCAATGTTAGTTTAGGGACGTTTCGGTCCAATATTAGTTTAAGGACGTTTCGGTCCAGTATTAGTTTAAGGACGTTTCGGTCCACGAGTTTAAGGACCCTGCAGTCCATATGGGTGTGTGGTCGTTGGGACCCGTCACCTCTTTGACGTCGTTGAGGAATTACAACGATGGATGTCAAAGGAGTTCGGAGATGTACCCTCGAACCGGACGTAGATTGATTTAGGAGAGCCATTTTACTCAGTCAATTTAATTTAAGGACTTATGGCCACGATTGGGCTAAGTCCAGTTGAAAATGTCCAACATTGCTTTTGCATTTCTTTTTACTTTTATTTGGGCTTTGCCCAAAAAGGATGCAGAGCATCAATTTGTTTTGGGCTATTTTCTTTATAAATGATGCAGAGCATCAATTTTATTTGGGCCCAGCCCTTTTATTGCTTTGCAATTTATTTTGGCCTGCTAGATCTTTTTGATTTGGGCCTAGCCCTTCAAGTAATGCATTGCATTTGTGCAAAGCACCAAGAATCTTTTAGATTCAAGAAAAGAAGTGCAGAGCACTTTTTAATTTCTTGATCTAAATTTAGATCAAAGAAAAGAAAGAAATCTTTTCTTTTTTTCTGTCTCAGAGAACCAGAGGTTCATAGCAAGTGCAAGGCACTATTTTTATTATTTTTATTTATTTATTTATTGAAGATCACTGATCTTGCTTTATAGATCAATGATCTTCTTTAAGAGAATTTTCTCTTATCTCAAAGGTTTTTACCTTCTTTTTTGTGTTCTCCAAGAGTTCTCTTCTCTCCCTTTTTTTTTTAATCCAATTGTCTCTCCCTTTGAAATGGGGTCTGGGGTCCTTTTTATAGTGCTCCAAAATTAGTTAAATTTGTTAAAAAGATCTTTTCTGAGAGATTTGGGGAATTTTCCCCACCGTTGGATCTTTGATCCGAAAGCCCCTGTTTTACAGAAGAAATCTTCTTGTTTTAACAAGAACAGAAAAAATTTCCTTAAATCTTCATTCTGTTGTTGCGCAACTCACCAGCGCGTGACACGTGTCGCGCAGTAAGGCGCTTGCGCAGCTGTGCTTGCGCAACTGCGCAGACACGTGTTGCGCAGTGAAGCGCTTGCGCAGCTGAGCTTGCGCAACTGCGCAGACACGTGTCGCTCAACGGTGCACTTGCACAGTTGTGCTTGCGCAACTGCGCAGACACGTGTCGCGCTGCGGTGCACTTGCGCAACAGTGTTTGCGCAACTGCGCAGACACGTGTCGCGCAGCGGTGTGCTTGCGCAGTTGTGCTTGGCGCAACTGCGCAGACACGTGGCGCGCTGTGGTGCCCTTGCGCAACAGCGTTTTGCGCAACTGCGCAGACACGTGTCGCGCAGCGGTGCGCTTGCGCAGTCGTGTTTGCGCAACTGCGCAGACACGTGTTACGCAGCGCAGCGCTTGCGCAACTGAGCGTTGCTTTTGCTTTTTAAAGAGCCTTGCTCTGATTGGACACACTGCCTTGGGCGTTGTGCTGCCGAGTCAACTTCTGACACGTGGCAAATTGCGCGCAGCGCACGGGATCTGAAGCGTTGCTTCAAAATTTTGAATTTTTGAAATTCAAACAGAGCCTTGCTCTAATCGGGGGAACAAATGCCCCCCCACCGTTGCGCTCACGTGGCGCGCACTTGAGTGCAGCGGTGGCAAGATCCTGACTGTTGGATCATGGGGGTCAGTTGAAGGGGCGCAAGCGCCTATAAATAAGACCTTTGGTCCTTAGAAAATTCTTTACTACTTCAAGAATTTTGACTCAGAGCCTTGCTCTTGCTTAAGAATTTTCAGAGCCTTGCTCTTGATTGATTTTTCAAGAACTCCAGAGTTCATAACCATTTTAGGTATTTAATAAAATTAAATTAACTTAACTTAAAACTGATTAATAGAGCCTTGCTCTTATAGATCTTTGATCTAAAACCCTTTTGGGGTTTCCTCAACAGAGCTTTGCTCTTATAGATCTTTGACCCAAAGAGAACCCCTTTGGGGTTTCTTCAACAGAGCCTTGCTCTCAAAAAATTACAGAGATCTTGTTCCTGGGTTTTAACCTATGAACAGAGTCTTGCTCCTAGATTAAATGTAGATCTCCCCCCCCCCTTTATATATATATATATATATAAAATGGAGAACTCTTAAAGGTTTTCCTGGATCTTTAGGATCCCAAAAATTTTCTTTTAATCCTTAGGGGTTATAGTTTTCATTACTATTACAGAGCTAGGCTCTTTTTTAAGAAGTTTTATTCCTTTGAGACCAGAGTTTGACAAATGTCACTCTGTGACAGAGCGTTGCTCTAAAAAAGAAGATTTTCTCCTCGTCTCTAGGGATTCCCCCCCAATGAGGATATTCTCTTGGGGGTCTTTTTCATTGACTGACAGTCTCATACAATGATGAGACTGTCTTATCAAATGATGCGCCGTCATCTTGATTTTGTGGGTCCCCCTTTGGTCCCCTACCCACTGCATTGTAGTGTGATGTAGGACTTTGAAATGTGAAGCATTGGAACACTAACGGTTATATTTTTTTCTTTTTCTACAGGAAACATGTCTGAAGATTTGTCTTTCCCTTTCGTTCGCTCAGAAGGAGGGTTCCCACATTCGCCAGTGGACCGGGTGGTGTTTGCTCTGATTAAAGATCACGATCCCGAGTGCAAGAAACTTCACCTATGGGAAAGGTGGTACAGCCAGATCATCCAAGGCCGTCGCAGCTTTAGCTCCGCCTCACCCTCTGAGCCCATAGTTACGATCCCTTATGCGGACAAGCCCCCGGTGGAGTATGCCGTGGAGGTTAAAAATTGGAATTCCGACGACCTCCTTCAGCCTGCAATCGGTGCCATTCCGGTGCAGCCGCCGCCGGCTATAGATATCTTGGGGAGGCGAATCTGTCAGGGTGAAGCACGCCCTTGGGGACAGGCTTATAACATTGGATTGATCCCGCGGCCGCTTGCCGGATATTTGCAATGGGCCCGTTATATTTTGGCGACGAAGAGGGCTCACCTGACGACGATTAGTTTATACTCGGCCGTCTACGTTTCGCTTTTCGAGTATTCCTCTCCTCCGACGTAGTGGATAAAGGCCTTCATCGAACAATGGAATATCCCCACCCATACCTTCCTGACAGCGGATAGGGAAGTCTCCATCTCTCTGGAGGAATTTGCTGAGATTTCAGGTCTGCCAATGAGGGGGGAACACTACGAGGAGCTGCTTCCTCCTGACGAGTATGTCTTCGCCACCAAGCAGCTAGTACTTGACTTGACTCCAGAGAATGCCATTCAGCATCAGCACCCGGGCTTGGTGAAGGTGTTGGAGATTTATGAGGAACTCCATTTGGAATCGGGCGACCGGGGCGTCAGTTTCGCGGATTTCATTGCTCGTTTTATCCGCCCGGAGTTCCTATCAGAGCAGGGCGAGAAGTTCGCTCAGCTTGCTGACCCCTTTGGTTTCGGCTTGGACCGCCGACCTGCATCGGAAAATGACCAGCGGGATTTTTATCTCCCCGGTACTGCTAGCGTCCCTTTCTCAGAGATCGCCGTTCCTGGCATGGACGAGGAGACTTTTTTTTATAGGGTTCTTGGGTTTATGGCTATGTAGCTTCGCGCTTCCCATGCACCCACGCCTCATGCGGTCCTCTGTCTTTTACCCGGCGCATCGAATGGCGGCTGGTCTGCAGTTATCGGTAGGAATCGCCGGGCTGGCCTACCTTTACAATGGACTTAGCGTAGCGGCGGACGCTAATGAGCCTGGGGTACAGCCTGCTAACTTCCCGATGCACTACTTCACTTCTTGGATGGAGCTGCATGTGCGAGGGGTGTTTGGTGCCCATAAGACTCCTCCGTTCTTTGAGAAATACAGACTCCCAAGAATCATGCGGTTGGTCGGGGCTTCAATTGTGGTTGCACCTCCGCGGGAGTCTAGAGGACTGCTTCTGCGTTCACATCTAGTCGGAGCGAAGACCTCTTTTGTGGATAAGGTCATCACCATAGGCTCAGAGACCACCAAGTCAGTGGTGCCACTGCGTGATGACTTTAAGGGCGGGGCTTCTGTACTGAAGGCTCGGGAAATCCTCCACCTTTACTCCATTCGGCCGGGCTACCTAGTATTTAGGCAGAATGAGACGGCTCTCTTTATGAGGTATAACCCACATCGATTTGCCCGACAATCGAGTTACAATCAAGGGATCCCGATGGAAGCCTTTCTGGAAACACCCGCGGCCAACCAAGAGGGGATAAGGAATGCGATGCATCATTTCGTCCGGCTTAATACAGGTTCCTATTTTTTTATTAGTGAGCCTAGCTGTGCCCCTAAAATAAGCCATCCATATGTAGCCTGGTATGCGCATGCTATGGGTCCAATCATCTTAATGGAGAAACGCCTGCTGGTTGACCGTAGGGGTGCGCCTCCCGGCGGTGATCGCAAGGCTCCCTTGCAGCCAAGGATCCAGGTCACCCTCCCGATAAAAGATGCCAGAGCTGACCGACCACGCGTGTTGCCCCCCGCCCCCCGCGTGGATTGCCACTGCCTACTACGGTGGATGCACCACCGGCGCCCCGTGCTCCCACAAAAACGGTTAAAGTGGTATCGCCAGGGTCTGGCGCAGGAGCGGATATCGGGACTCGCCGCCCTAAAGTGACTGCCAAGCGTAAGGCTATTCCGAGTGGATCTAAAGCTGGCGGACAGAAGAAGAAGTCCACCCTATCCCTCGACGCGATCCTTAGCTTAAAGCCTGCGGCTCCTCCCGCCGAGGCCATATATGAGTATGGCAGCAATGAGGGCTTTGTGGTAGACCCAGAGGACACCAATTTAGCTGCCGCCATTGCAGCTTCGGAGCGATCGGCGAGGCTTGAAGCGATGTTAAGCAAACTCGCTGAGTCCGGTAATCATCAGACGCTTTATTTGTCGTTTTATTGCACTTTGCATTGTTATATTTAACTAACATTTGCTCTATTTTCAACAGGTGTCTCTACTGAAGAGGCTATTGCTGCCTCCCTGAAAACCTTCCAGGAGGAAGAGGAGAAGCGTGCCCTAGCAGGCGCTGGTATGTTTCACCCCTTTCTATTTTATAAGGAAAGTTTGTTGTCTTTTTATGATAGTCAACCTGACCTTCTTTTGTTTCTTTGCAGGGGTTGTATCAATTGACGCAGGGATCCTTCCCGAGCCCGTCATCGAAGTCCCGGCTTCGTCGAAGTTGCCACAAGAGCCTCGGCTTGACAAGACGACGAGGGATGCCTTGAAGAATCTAGAGGCATCCCTATATACGGACGAGGAAGCCTCACTCAAGGAAGCTCTAGTGGCGTCCGTCTCAACGGCTCGAGAGGAGCGAAAGCGGTTGAGACGCGAAGCAAGGGCGCGCAGAGCTGCTTTGGCCGTAGGAGCGGGCCCTAACACTATTCCTCGTGCCGACACTCCTTCCGGAGCAAAGGTGGGCAGAGCTGCTTTGGCCACGGGAGCGGGCCCTAGCACTATTCCCCGTGCCGACACTTCTTCTGAAGAGGCCCCTGCCGTCCTGTCTACTGCTCATAGGCAAGTGTCGCGCGCGGCTCGGAGTGCAAACGATAAGTCCTCTTCAGGTAACATTTCTTTCAGAACCTTGTTGTAAGAATTATCAAGCCATTGGCTCACACGCATTCCATCTTGCAGGGCCAAGTCCGACTGAGGGGGAGGCGGAGACCGTCGAACCCAGGGGAATGGAGGAAGCGGTACTTGCCGAACCCGAGCCGACAGTGAGCACCGTCGTCGGGGCCACGGCGCCTGAAACTGAAGTTGAAGGATCCGCCGCCGAGAAGGTCATCGATGCCGCATCTGAAGTGGCGGCAGATGAGATGATTGTCGAGCCGAAGGCAGTAGAAGTCGAGGCGCTTGAGGCTGGAGATGTCACGGTGCCGATGGACGAGACAACCGTGACCGCAGAAATCGAGGGAGTATCGAGTGAGGCGGCCACGATTCCTGAGGAGGAGCGAACTGCTCTATCCCAGGAATCTGGTAATACTCCGATCATAGCCCTCCCCGCGTACGGTTCCTTGCCGTCTCCCGGGCTCGTGAGCACAACAACGGTTCCAATCGAGTCGGGTGATGAGGCTACGGGTGGTGGTCTCATGTCGATGGATGAGGGGATTGCTTCAGTTTCTGCTGGCAGCTCGTTAGGTAAATTTTTGAGTCACCAGCGTTCCCCCCTTTTTTATATATCTTGCGATCTCTTCTAACAAGCTTGTCTTTGCAGGTGAGGCCAGTGCCGATGCTCCATTGCTCGAGGGGGCACCGTCGACTACTGCTTTGGCGGTGGTCACCTCCCCGCCTTCCCTTGTACCATCACAGATGTTGGAAGGTATGGATTCACGACTCATGCATTAATCTTTCAAAAATGTGGCTTTTGTACTAACGTTATACCATTGTGCCTTTGCAGGAGTGCTTTTTGATCATTTATATCAAGTGTTGCTCCCACACTTCTCTTTCCCATCCGAACTCGCTTCTCACTCTAGTGGCCCCGGTGAGTATACTTTCACCATAATATCTTTATTTACCCCCTTTTTTCTAGCAATGGGATAATTTCTGACTTTTCCTTTTCTTTATTGCAGTGCCACAAATCGAAGGAGGGGATGCAAGACCTGCCGCGCTACCGGCCCTTCCGGCTTTGCCGTCAGTTGCAGCTGGTATAGTAAATTTCCTTTTTGGTAACCCTTCAACATCTTTTGAACCATCGTTTAACCCTGTTTTGTTTTGCAGCTATTGTTCCGGCTCCGGTCCCCTTCGAGGCTCGCGTCCTTTCACCGGCAGGCCCTTTTTTGAGACGTCCGTCTTCAAAGGGTGCTGTGATGAGTTTGGGCATGCTGAGCGGGTACATCGAAGAGCTCAACATGGACGCCCTCCCTTCTGCCGTAGATTTCGCTGTGGAGGTTAACCCGATGTTGGCGGCGCTCGTAAATTTTCATAACGAAGGCGTCGTCGAATCTTGGGTTAATCACTGCAGGGGAATCGAGGCCTGTCTATATCGGCTGGAGTCGACGCGCCCTTCTCCCGAAGTTTTAGCCCTGAGCACCCAACGCACCACTTGGCTCGAGCAAAGCACTTCGCACTTCCGCCACTTGGAGCAAGAAGCAGCTTCAAGACTAAGGGAATGCCAAAAGACCTCGAACGAAACGGTCCATCTGTGCGCTGAGGTTGAGGCAAATGCTGCCCAAGTGAAGATTATTTTTTAGGGTCTCTTGGAGCGCATCTCCCATGGGCTAAACTTGAAGCGGAAGCTTGACGTAGCTGAGCGCAATATCCCAAGTCGGGAAGCTGCCTATCCGGTCATCAGGGAGCAGCTTGCGTCGGTCTTGCAGCAGCGAGCCCAAGCGGAGGCAGAGCTGGCGGTGGTAGCCGATCAAGAGAAGACGTGGAAGGAAGTATGCGAGCAATTGCTAAATCTATGCAAGACACTTCCTTCCCAGTAATTTCCCTTTGTATCATTTGTATTTGTAAAATATATGTATATTTTTTTATTCTTTAGTACAATGTATCCTGTACCCGATCAATATTTATGAATAAAAGATACACATTTTTGTAATTTCCTGTGTCACTTCTTCGCTTTTTCTTTCTTTTCAGCATGATATCTTTAATGCACCTTATTGGCAGATAAATTCATTTCTCCCAGAGATAACGATGGCCTAGACTGCAGGTTCAGATCTGCCGCATAGGACTTTTCAACTCTATGAGCCGTGAGGGTCTCATAGAGACTTTTCTCCCTACGGATCGAGAGGATCTCGTAGGCGGGCTTTCCTCCTTAGGAATCATGAGGATTCCCAAGTGTGGTTTTCTCTTACAAGTCGTAAGGATCCTGCAAGAGAATTTCTCCCTCTCACGAGTCGAGAGGACCCGCAAGTGGTTGTTTCCCTCCCTGTCGAAACTCGACTTCGGAGAGTGAGCCCCGTGTATAGTATGCAAGAGACCATTTTAGATCGACTTATAGGATCCCGTTGTTCAGGAAGAAAGTTTTCCCGCCTTTGATGCCTGAGGCTTCATCTTGCAAATTAAGAAGCAAGTTCAATTTGTTGAAGGAATCCCTTTTCTGAAAGATTTAGCGGGATTTCTCCCACCATCGGATCTTTGATCCGAGGGCTTCTGTTTTACAGAAGATAATAACAGAAAAGATTTCTTCAGAACCTTAATTTTTGTTTACCGCGAATGCTCCAGAGTATGACACGTGTCGCACAGCGCACAGTGCAGCGCAACTGCGCTAGCACATCTACGCCGACACGTGTCACGCAGCGCACGGCGCATACGTCGCTGAAGCGTTGCTTCCTTTGGTTTTGCTTGAAATAGAACTTTGCTCTGATCGGGTGCACTGCTTTGGGGTGCTGCGCTGATGCGTTTGCGCCAGACACATGGTACGTTGCGCAGCGCAGATAAGTTGAAGCGTCGCTTAATTAAATTGATTTTCAAGACAGAGCTTTGCTCTGATTGGGGAAAGATGAAGCGTTGCTTCATCTCCTGCCTCGGAATCTGAACAGAGGCCCGCTCCGATTAGGGTAAACCGCCGTGACAACTCTTGGAAGTCGAAGAGGCACTCGATGCCTATAAATAGGACCTTTGGTCCCTTCCAGATACTTATCATCTTTCAGATTTCTATTTGCGAAGACTTCAGAGCATTGTTCTTGCCTTCAAGAACTCCGGTGCCTTGCTCCCCCCCCCCCCTTTTTTTTAAGTTTTTAGGAAAACTTTAGGTAAAATCGATTCTTGGATCAGTCTTAACCAGCAGAGCTTTCGTCCAGGGGACTTTATCCTTGAAAATAATTTTGCTCTCTAGGAATTTAGTCCTCTACGTATATTATTGCTTTTCTATTTCTGATCTTTCTGTAACATTCCCTCCAGGCATAATGGCGGCGGTGCATCTATACAGTTTGCACAAGTTCATTACCTACGACGATATCCGCGCTCAGGGTCGTCAACAAAACCAGGAGTTTACAGACGCTGAATGTGCAGAAGTCATGGGTCGTCTGAACGCAAGTGGTGGTTGGCTGTTGCCTCGTCGTTCGAACCTTTTGAAAGTTGTGTTGGGAGCCATATGGAGAGCACTTCCGGGTCTTCATGAGGCCTTACCGCTCAACGCGCTGGATGACACCGAAGATAAGGTGCATTCAGTACACCTGACAGGGCTGATCTCAAAGAAACGGCGGAACAGCCTTATTGACATCCTACACCAAGTCTTCCAGCAGACGACGATAGTTGCTGCTTATCAAAGGCCGGGAGGGCTCGCCGATGATCTCGATACAGAGGAGCGCGAAAGACTGCGCATAAGAATAATTAGAAAGGCCAGAAGAACTCTGGATGGCCTTACTTTTGATTTCCTCAATCCGTGCCCCGGATCTGAGGTTATACCGTTGTAATAATTTGAATAATGTTTCTTATTCATTATTCTTATGCTTGTAAAAAAAAATTTAGCGGTATGAATGGAAACCCTCCCCCTTTCTCTTTCAGTTTGTCTTATTTCTCGTCCTGAGTCTTCTGTCCATGCATAAATGAACGCGTCACGCATGCCAGATCAAATGTAAACCAGATATTCTTTCTGTCATCTTCTTTCTTTTAATGTCAGCAGGCTGTCTTAATAACCATGGCTGATGGATGTCTAAAATGAGTATTTCGACTTCCTTAGGAAATGGCGATGGCTTAGGCCGCAGGTTCAGATCTGCTGCCTAAGACTTTTCAATTCTATGAGCCGTGAGGGTCTCATAGAAGCTTTTCTCCCTACGGATCGAGAGGATCTCATAGGTGGATTTTCTCCTTAGGAATCGTGAGGATTCCTAAGTGTGGTTTTCTCTTATAAGTCATAAGGATCTTATAAGAGAATTTTCCTTCTTACGAGTCGAGAGGATTCGTAAGTGGTTGTTTCCCTCCTCGTCGAAATTCTACTTCGGAGAGTGAGACCCATGAATAGTATGCAAGAGACCAGTTTAGATTGACTTGCAGGGCCCCATTGCTCAAAAAGCAAGCTTTTCAATCCTTGCTGTCTGAGACTTCTTCTTACAAATTGAGACGAATCGGGGATCTGTTTGCAGTTGTAGCGGAACAGTTGACATCAGTTAGGAAGCTTTCGTCACGGAGTGTTTGTATCCGTGAGTCGAGGAGTTTGCTAGGGATTATTTGTTTCCCAAGCGCCAAGGATTATTTGTTTCCTTGGGGTTTGAAACGAGTCGAGGGTTCCCACGGGGGCTCTGGTAGCTCTGCGGGTCGACGCGGATCAGGAAGCTCTCGTCAAGGAGTGTTTGTATCCGTGAGTCGAGGAGTTTGCTGGGATTATTTGTTTCCCAAGCGCCAAGGATTATTTGTTTCCTTGGGGTTTGAAACGAGTCGAAAGTTCCCACGGGGGCTCTGGTGGCTCTGCGGGTCGACGCGGATCAGGAAGCTCTCGTCAAGGAGTGTTTGTATCCGTGAGTCGAGGAGTTTGCTGGGATTATTTGTTTCCCAAGCGCCAAGGATTATTTGTTTCCTTGGGGTTTGAAACGAGTCGAGGGTTCCCACGGGGGCTCTGGTGGCTCTGCGGGTCGACGCGGATCAGGAAGCTCTCGTCAAGGAGTGTTTGTATCCGTGAGTTGAGGAGTTTGCTGGGATTATTTATTTCCCAAGCGCCAAGGATTATTTGTTTCCTTGGGGTTTGAAACGAGTCGAGGGTTCCCACGGGGGCTCTAGTGGCTCTGCGGGTCGACGCGGATCAGGAAGCTCTCGTCAAGGAGTGTTTGTATCCGTGAGTCGAGGAGTTTGCTGGGATTATTTGTTTCCCAAGCGCCAAGGATTATTTGTTTCCTTGGGGTTTGAAACGAGTCGAGGGTTCCCACGGGGGCTCTGGTGGCTCTGCGGGTCGACGCGGATCAGGAAGCTCTCGTCAAGGAGTGTTTGTATCCGTGAGTCGAGGAGTTTGCTGGGATTATTTGTTTCCCAAGTGCCAAGGATTATTTGTTTCCTTGGGGTTTGAAACGAGTCGAGGGTTCCCACGGGGGCTCTGGTGGCTCTGCGGGTCGACGCAGATCAGGAAGCTCTCGTCAAGAAGTGTTTGTATCCGTGAGTCGAGGAGTTTGCTGGGATTATTTATTTCCCAAGCGCCAAGGATTATTTGTTTCCTTGGGGTTTGAAACGAGTCGAGGGTTCCCACGGGGGCTCTGGTGGCTCTGCGGGTCGACGCGGATCAGGAAGCTCTCGTCAAGGAGTGTTTGTATCCGTGAGTCGAGGAGTTTGTTAGAAGAGTATGGTTCCCACTTTGTTTACGCCCTTGGATTGTATACAGGAATCGATGTGATCTTAACTGTAGGGCCAAAGTTTTATCATCATCATTTTTTTATTGTATTTCCGCGATGCTCTATCCTTTCAGCTTTCGTATCGCGAAGGTCGCGATTGCCCAATCATTTCGGCTATTTTTCGCGGTGCCCAATCATTTCGGCTGTTTATTTTATTTTTACTCGCTGCTTTTTATTGCGAGTTGCCCAATCATTTCGGCTATTTCTTCATGCATATATTTTTACTTGCTGCTTTTTTATTGCAAGTCGCCCCATCATTTCGGCTATTTCGTATGCATGTGCGGCCTACTGGCTTTTCGCCGTAAACCTGAAATTGGACACCGATTTCGGCATCAGCACCGCTACAACTGGGATATTGCCAGGAGCGAATCATCATTTGCCTCTGTCGTTGTCGAACAAAGAAGGCTTAGCGACCAGGGTTAGGGTCCTGCCGGCTAAGGCTTTTGACTTTATGAGCCGTAAGGGTCTCACAAAGCTGTTTCTCCCTACAAGTTGTGAGGATCTTATAGGTGTATTTTCTCCCTAGGAATCATGAGGGTTACTAGGTGTATTGTTCCGCTGTAAGTCGTAAGGATCCTACAGGAGGGTTTTCTCCTTGCAAGTCGAGAGGATTTACAAGGGTTGTTTGCCATGCAAACATATCCCTAGTCTCGGATGAGATTTAGTTAGGGAAATGTTTATTCGCGCCCGTGGATTGTATACAAGGGTTAGTATTGAGCCACTTGTAGGGCAATGTCGAAAGTTGTGAGAATTGCTTAAACACAGGTTTAGGTCTCTGTAGCTTAAGACTTTCAAATCTTACGAGCCGTGAGGGTCCCATAAGAGAGTTCTCCTTACGAGTCGTGAGGATCTCGCAAGTGTATTTTCTCCTTAGGAATCGTAGGGATTCCTAAGTGTGTTGTTCCCTTGTAAGTCATAAGGATCTCACGCGGGTGGTTTCTCCTTACAGGGTCGAGAGGATCCGATAAGTGTTTCTTAACGAGGTTGCGCCCTTTCAGGTTTTCACAAACACTCGCCGGTAGCCCTGCTGTTTTTACTCACGGAGCCCTTTCGGGTTTTCATCCATGCCCTTTTTGCTTATGGACATACCGTTTTTTTTTATTATATTTTTTTTCTATTATATTTTTTTTATTTTTACTCATCTCGTCAGCCTAAGGATGCTATGGTAGTAGTTTAAAGACGTTTCGGTCTGATATTAGTTTAAGGACATTTCGGTCCAACATTGAGAAGCCCGGCTACATGCTTTTAAAGTTCGAGCTTAGGAAGATAGCGAGAGGACATAGTCGTCGTCATCTATCATTTACCTAGGCCGTGACCCATTAAGCGTAGTATTTCTTTAGGAAGCGACCATTTATTGGCCTGAAAGGCCTTTCGCCATGCATATCCATAAGTAGGTAGGCCCCACCCTAGTAGACCTTATCTATGATGTACGGGCCCTCGTAGTTCGGCTCGAACTTTCCCCGCTTGGCGCGATTAGGGATCATAGGCCTTTTGACCACTAGCACGAGTTCGCCTTGGCGGAATGTCCTCGGTCGAGTCAGTCTTTCATATGAGCGCGTCATCTTTGCCTTGTAAGCTTCCAGATTTTGCTGCGCTATGAGCCGGGTTTCATCGAGAGCGTCAAGCTCTTCAAACCGAAGGTGAGCATTTTCTTCATCCGTCAGCTCGTAGTGAACTGCTATTCGCAGAGAGGGTAGTTCTATTTCAAGGGGTAGCATTGCTTCCGTGCCGAATACTAACGCGTAGGGCGTTGTGTTCGTGGCTGTTTTGAACGTAGTTCGGTATGCCCAGAGAGCCTCTTGCAGTCTCTCATGCCAATCCTTTTTGTTTCGGGACACCGTTTTCTTTACAATCTTTGTTAAGGTCTTGTTGAAGGCCTTGGCGAGACCGTTAGCTCGCGGATTATAGACTGAGGAATATCTCCAGTCTATATTGTGCTGCTGTGCGAAGCGGCTAATTTTATGACTTCGGTAGGCTGGCCCATTATCAGAGATGATCCTTTTCGGGGTTCCAAACCGGTATATGACATGTGTTTTGAAGAAATTGAGGATGTTCCCCGTCTTCACTTCCCTCAACGGCACCGCTTCCGCCCATTTAGAGAAGTAATCAGTTGTCGCCAAGATGAAACGATGTCCCTTGGACGATGCTGGTTCGATGGGGCTAACTATGTCAGTTCCCCGCATTTCAAATGGCCAGCTAGCCACTGTTGGATGCAGTGGATTGGGATGCTGATGGATGAAGTCCCCATGAATTTGGCACGAGTGACATCGCCTCGCATATTCAAGGCAGTCGTGTATCATCGTGGGCCAGTAGTAGCCCATCCGTTTGATTTTCAACTTCATGTTTGGGCCCGCTTGATGAGAACCACATATCCCTTCATGAACTTCTTGAACGACTTTCTTTGCTTCGTCAGGTCCTAAGCATCGCAGCCACAGAGAATCGAATGACCTCTTGTATAGAGTATCATTGACGAAGGCGAAAGACAGAGCTCGTTTCACGAGCTGATGTCTTGCGGACGCTTCTTCGGGCATTTGGTGGAACTTGAAGTAGTCTATAAAAACTTCCCTCCAATCCTCAACCTTCTTAGGGTCTTTTATCTGTAAGGTCGTTTGTTCAGTCATTCCCCTCTCTTCGGGTGATTCCGGAGATATTTTTTGCCGGGGCGAGCACTCGACGGCTTTGTACCACGATTCTGACATCATCGAGGTTCTCATCAGCCAATTCTTTAGCAAGTTTGGCCAACACGTCCGCTTTGCTATTTTCTGCGCGAGGTATACTTTTCAAAGTATAGGAGGGGATTTGGGTTAGCAATTGTTGCACCCTTTCACCGTACTTTACCAACTCTGGCTTGGACGTTTGGTAGTCGCCGTTTACTTGACTGACGACCAGTTGAGAATCTCCGTATACAAGGAGGTTTTCAATTCCCATGTCGATGGCGATCTCGAGGCCTGCTATCAGAGCTTCATACTCGGCTTCATTGTTTGTCCTCGGCTCTGTTAGGGAGAACGCGTAGCGCATTATCCCTCAGTGTGGGGTTATAAAGATGAGTCCTATCCCCAATTTGATTGTAGGGGTAGTTTGTTTGTGCTTTTTCATGGAAGATGCTCTATCGAAATAAAGCTCCCAACGGGTATCACCACTGTCGACCGCGTCAAACGCATATTTGTCTGGCAACTCGCAATTGAGAGGAGAATCAACTGGTATTGGATGCTCTGCGAGGAAATCGGCGATAGCCTGGCCTTTCACCGCCTTGAGAGGTTGATATGTTATCGAGAATTCCATCAAGATCAAGGCCCATTTAGCGAGTCGTCCCGTCAGTATGGCCTTTGACATTAGATATTTGAGCGGGTCCACCTTCGAAATAAGACGGACTTCATGTGCTAATGCGTAATGTCTAAGCATTGTTATTGCGAAGATCAATGCCAGGCAGTGCTTTTCAATGGGGGAGTAGTTGCTTTCTGCCCCCAGTAGAACTCGACTTAAGTAGTAGAGAGCTCTCTCTTTCCCTTGGTCGTTTTCTTGGGCCTATAATGCGCCTAAGGAACCTTCGAGGGCGGCTGTATAAAGGATGAGAGGCTTCCCCTTAACCGGAGCAGCCAACACTGGAGGATTCTGTAGGTATTGCTTGATCTCATCCAGTGCGCCTTGGCATTTGTGATCCCAAATGAATGGAGTTCCCTTCTTCATCAGGTGACTGTAAGGGCGACATTTGCCGGAGAGGTTGGTTATAAATCGTCGAATATATGCGAGCTTTCCTTGGAGAGACCGCAGCTGTTTGAGAGTTCTCGGTGGAGGCATTTCCATAATCGCCTTAATCTTGGACGGATCTATTTCAATGCCTCGGTGTCGGACAATGAACCCTAGAAATTTGCCCGAGGAAACCCCGAATGCACATTTGAGCGGGTTCATTTTCAAGTTGTATTGCCGAAGGCGTTGAAATACAGTCTTTAGATGTTCAAGATGTTCCCCGTATGACTTGCTTTTAACCACAAGGTCATCGATATAACACTCGACGGTTTCATGTATAAGGTCGTCAAAAATCTTCGTCATGGCCCTCTGATAGGTGGCACCGGCGTTCTTTAAGCCGAAAGGCATCACCTTGTAACAGAATATCCCTAAAGGAGTCCGGAAAGCCGTATGTTTCTGATCTTCAGGATGCATTTTTATTTGATTATACCCCGATGAGCCGTCCATGAAGGAGAAAATCTCATGTGTGGACGTATTGTCTATCATTAGTTCGGTGACTGGTACTGGGAAATCATCCTTCGGGCAAGCTTTGTTGAGATCCCGGAAGTCCACGCATATGCGCACCGTCCCATTTTTCTTCATTACTGGAACGATATTAGCAATCCATTCGGGGTATTGAACTTCTTGGATAAAGCCAGAGTCTATCAGCTTCTTGACTTCGGCGTTGATGCTCATTTCGAGCTCGAGCCGCATTCTTCTTGGCGCTTGCTTAATTGGCTTGACACCCGGGGATATCGCCAGTCTATGTACAGCAACTTCTGGATCTAGTCCTGGCATCTCGGAATAGTTCCATGCGAAGCAATCTTTATGCTGTATGAGGACGTCCTTTAACGCAGCCACCCTCTCTTCAGACAGTAGCTCACTGACAAATGTCGGCCGCGGATCGTTTACCGTCCCCAACTCCATTTTCTTAAGGTTATCTGCAGTGGTATGTATTCCATCCTCCAGTTCTATCGGGGCTGGGGGAAATTCTGAGATCACCTCATCATTGCTGTTTTCGAAGCACCAGGGAAGGCTGTTCATGTCCTCGGATTCTTCTTTTAATATCGTTATCACGTGACAAGTGCGAATTTTCTGCCAATCCCAATGCGGAGTTGGTTCTGTTCTTGTGTTTTCGGGTTCGTGCTTTTGTGGCGGCGCTACCCTCCAATTGTCAGACAACGCGAATTTGCCAAGCTGATATTGGTCTTCAACCCAATTCTTAAAGGTGAAGCAATCTTCAAGCGGATGCCCTACTATTCAATGGTAAGAGCAATAATTTGGGTTGGAGACTTCGCCTGCTTGCTCAGGGTGTTTAGACTCGGCAGTATAAGCATTTGATGTCTTAGAGCAAGATCAAGTATTTTCCTTGTTTTGTTCCGAGGGAATGAGTATGCTCGACCCATTTTCTTCATGAGAGCTAGGTCAATAACGCTCGACTCTCGGATGCGTGGCTTCTTAGCTCTGCTTTGTGGTTTTTGAGCGCCTTTTTTGCCTTTCGACTTGTTTTTGATTTCGCGTCGAACCTTTTTTGTAGCAGGTTGACAAGGAGCGGCATTTTCATCCTTCACGGCTTGTTGGAGAAGGCGTTGTGTCTTGGCTTTCTCATAGATGGCCGTCTCGCGGTTGTGATCATCTCGGGCTTTTTGACCAGCTTCCCTTACAAGCCTATCCATTTGTTCTTCAACTGATGGACCGGGCAATTTTTCATCGGGAACTTTTATTGGCTTAGGGTTAGCGTCCTCCCATTGAGCGTCCACCTCTTCATCGAAGTCATACATGACGTAACAGCTGTTTACTAGCTCTCGTTTCTTTGACTGGATGTACCCAAGCCCTTTTGTTTCCATTTTCCCGTTAGGCAGTTTGCGTTGAGTCCCGGGAACGTTCCAGACCTTGTCATAGAATTTGGCCTTTCTAACGGTCTGTGTGAAGGATATCCCCTGGCGTTTCAGCAGTTTCTTCAAACCTTCGGTATAATATCTGGGAAGACGGATAGGCTGAAGCCTGTTAAGCGTGGGATCCGCGCCATGCCAACCTTCTTTTTCTACCTTGTTTTCTTCAGAACGGTAGAATAAGATTGCCTTCTCGCCCTTTCGTTCGGGAGGGATATAAAATGTCTGCAATTCTTCTACGCTGTTGGTGTCGAGTGCATCCAGTTCTTTGTAATGTTCAAGCGGCACCATGGTTATCTGCAGACTTCGCTCTTCATCAGCGGAAACCCGTATTGAAGGCCGAGCGGGGAATACAGCATGAACTTCATCCTCCGAATCACTGCCGAAGATCAATGAAGGAACGGATGGTCCTGGCCTGATGGGTTGGGATGGTCCTGAATAAATTATATCCTCCTCCTCCTCGGTGTCACTGCCAAAGACAGGGATGGTGGCGTTAGTTTTGTTCTCCGGCTTGTGACACCTTTCCGTATCTTCGAAACTCGGTAAGAAGTACTTGGCATCTTCATACTTGCGAACTTCGTTCACGGAAAACGGATTTAACTCTCCTGCCACAATGTACTCGAGACCATCCCTACAATATTTCATACACTGATGCTGTGTAGAAGGGATGATATTGTACTCGTGTAACCATGGTCGACCGAGCAGAGCGTTGTAGCACGTCTTGGCATCTATGACATGGAATTTGATATCTGTGACGAGCAACCCGAAGCGTAACGTCAATATCACAGATCCAAGAGTTTTCGATGATTGGGAGTCGAACCCGGAGATGGTGATCTTGTCTCGGGCAAGGTGTTGGACACTCATGCAGATTTCCTTTAACACCCGCACATTGAGTAAATTAACAGACGATCCGTTATCCACCAAGATTTTACCTATCTTTATGTCGTGGCAATATCCTGAGACATAAAGGGGACGATTGTATTCACACGTCCCGAGGAGAAGGTCTTCATCGCCAAAAGCAACGTCGGCCGTGTGTACTTCTTCCAATTCGTCCTTCATCTTTTGTTCTGTCAGGAAGGCTTGGAACTGGTCCGGCTCTTGTAGGGCTTTAATCAAAGAATCCCTCGCCTCTTTTGATAGTAACAGGGCATCGAGAATGCTGAGTTGTGAGGGTAACTTTCTCAGATGCGCCAAGACATTGTAATCCACTTTATTCCTCTTTGGCGGGTTCTTGGCGGTCAACTCTTCCGCAACTCGGTCATCCAAGGCGATGTCTTCAGAGACCTTCTCTTTCCCCTTGTCTCTCATGTTTAAGGGTCCGAGATTCTTTTCAGGTAGCGTCCGATTGCGTAGCTGTATATTCTCGCAAGCCGTTGGTTCTTCTTCTTTTCCCGAAGTGGATTCCTTAAAGAGGGGGCCAAGCTCTAGCTCCTCATCAGAATCGCTCCCAAATATAGGTACTTGTGATCCTCCGGTGTCAATCATGCAACAATCGCCGCTAGTTTTATCAAGCACTTTGATCGTTCCGTTCTGCTCTCGGCGGGCTTTGCGCTTTTCCCGCTTAAACTGTTGCCGGTGAGTAACATATCCTTGCCACCACTTATCGAAAGCTTTACACTCTTTAGTGGGATGCGACACCTTCTGGTGGTACAAGCAATAGGAGGGGTGCATTTCCGATTCACCGGTGATGTTTCCTTCAGAGGGTGGTAGCTTCATGCCTATTGATATGGCCTTTGCAAACTTTTTCTTCATCTTGAATTGGCTTTTGTCAACGGCGGAGGCATTTCGCTCCAGCGGGATTATCTCAGCTTTTTCATTAAGTCGCCGGCGTTTGACCCTTTCAAATATAGCCATTTAGCGTTCTCGATCAGCTTTACTTTTTAGTCGAGCTTCGTCAAGGAACGCTTCAATCATTTCGACTGATAGCTCCGGAATTCTTGATTCGGTATCTGCCCCCAGCGTTCTAGTGCCAGAAGCCTCTTCATCGTTCGTGATCGAATGGGAGATCATATGACAGCTCGCCACATTTTTCTTGGATTCATCTGATGAACTTTCTCCTTCATCTTCCTCTTGAAAGACGTGATTGAGGAACTCTTGGAGCGTGATGGGAGTCCACGCTTTTTGGTTATATTCTTCCAGCGCGTCAATTTTCTTTTGCAAGTTCGTGCGCTTATCGCCAGGCTCTACGGGCTTCTTGGACTTCTTCTTCTTTTTCGAAGACTTTGACGACTGGCCGCTAGTGCTTGAACCCCCATCATTGGCCTTTGAAGTTGGACGTGGCTTCAACATCCCCTCAACGACCTGTGGTTTTAACGGGCTCTTCCACTTGATCGCTGGACACGTCCGAAGATCATTTAGCATTCTCCTCGTTTTGGCTGATAATACAACCTCCCAAGGAGCTTCCTCAATGACGGAGCATGTTGCCCCCGGCGTATTTGTCCCCTTAGCGGTGTGGGGCTGCGGAGGATTCACCTTCCATGTGTCAGATAACGCGAACTTGCCCTGTCGGTACTGGTTTTCAAGCCAATTTTTGAAAACGTAACAGTCTTCGATCGGATGTCCTAGCACTCGATGATAAGGGCAGTAATTAGGCTCATTGACGTCACTTGGTTGCAACGGGCGTTTTGGATCTGGCAGATTTATGAGTCTGTTGCGCAACGCCAGCTCGAATAGCCTCCTCGTTTTATCGCGGGGGAAGGAATAAGAGCGTCCCATTCTATCCTCAAGGGGTACATACGGGCGCGTATTGTTTGGACGAGCAACCGGCTTCGAGTCGCTCGGTTGTTGTTGAGCATTAGCGACAACGATCGCTTTTCCCTTTCCTTTGTCATTTCGGGAGTCTGGCTTTGGGAGAGGGGGTTTATGGCCCATCTGGTCCATCTGCGCTAGTTTTTCAATCAAAGCCTGGAAGGAAGTCGACTTGAAGAACATCATAAACTGTGAAATGGTTGCTTGTGGATCAAGGGTTCCAACAAACATTCCCACCGCAGGGGCTTCTTCTATGCACTGTTCACACTTCGACCATAGATTACGCCACCGTATAGCGTACTGAACCCATGTCTCGCCGGGTTTTACCCTAGCGTTAATCAGTGCCGTCATCGGGGTACGTTCACTGGCACTTGCAAAACGTTGGGTAAACAGCAGCTCCATTTCCGCGAAGGTTTTAATAGAATCATTAGGGAGTTCAGAGTACCACTCGAACGCCGTATCTGATAGACTTCCAACGAACTGGCGGAGCAAGAGCTTGTCATCACCGCCGGTGTTACCGCAAAGAGCCCTGAACTGGGCAACATGCTGATGGGGATTGCCGGTCCCCTTGTAGACATGGAACTTGGGAATTGTGTAACCCGGCGGGTACTTGATTTGGTCATACCAGCCCGGATACGGCCGCCCCGTTTTTACGACATGGCCGGCTGCCTCGGCCGCATGATGAACCCTTATTTGCTGGGCTATGTATTCGTCCAGATCAGTTTTAGAGATTGTATCCTCATTAGCCGTTGATAGAACGGGCTGAGGATTTGATGTCTCTCCCCTATCGTCTTCAAGAATGATCGGGGGATCTTCAGCAGGTGGATCTTGTTGAATCATCATACCCACCATATCCTGGAACAGGAGGGCCATTTTCTTTATGTTGGATGCCTGCTCCGTAGCTTCTTTGTCTTTCTTCTCTAGTACGCGCCGAAGGAATTCGGCGTCCGTTTCTTGTTCTTGACGTTCTTCTGAGGATGTTTCCGGGGTTTCTTTCGGCCCTGTAAGTGCGGCCATAGCGTTCATCATTTCCTGGAGCTTCTGTTGCTGCTCCTGAGCCTTGGTCACTGATCGGGTGAGCGGTCGGTGACCCGTAGAAGTGCTGCTTTCTTCCTTTCCAGAAGCCATATAAACCGTATGAACTGTTATGCCCCCTGACTTGGGGCGTTTAGGTTCACCGCTTTTAAACTTTGCCAGTGTCACGGGAGCTTTCTTTGGCCTTTTTCTTTTATGGACCATTGAGGTTGAAGGAGCCGTTGAAGTGGGCATCCTAGCAATTGTTGCCCCCTGCTGTTTAATGGGGCGGTATTTGTCCTTTTCCACCTTTGCCTTTTTCTGGCGATGAAAGTGGTCTGGGTCAATCACGGAGTCTTGAACCCTCCGCCAAACTTTATAAATTTTTGACGACAGCCGTTGAGGAGGCTGTTCCTGCTTTGTCTCCGGAGCTTTCTCCATAGGCGGAGGAGATCTTTTCAATGTAGCAATTGGAGAGTTCTTTCTCACCTTCCTCAGTAATTCAAAGTTGTTCCCAGTTGGAACAGCAGCGTTGACCTCCACCACTGGAGCAAGTGGGGTTAGCCCTGAGGGAGAGTTGCCCCCTGCCTTCCTCACTCGTTGCCAATGTCGACGTCGAGCACGACAAGCCGTTGGGATCGGCTCAGAGATAGAGATGACTTCTTTTTGCCCCCTGTCTGAACAGGGTGCCGCTGGTGTTAACCTCTCAAAGACTGAGGTTGTCCTTTGAGGGATGATATTCAACCTGTCGAAGACGGATCCTCGAGCAGGGGTAGGAGCAGGAGTCGTCAGTCTTGAAAAGACTGACTCTTTGGCGGGAGAAGCCGCCTTAACGACTTCCAAAACAGCAGCCGTTGCCCTCTTTGGGACAGCCAATTTAGAGTTCTGATTCAGCCTGGTGAAAACAGAGGCTGTCGGTTTGGTAGCGGACGACCCGTTGACAGGGGTCGTGGTAGCAGTGAGCCGGTCGAACACCGACTTCTTGTTCACTTCCGGTGCAGGTGTCGGCATAGAGAAGCTTGTAGGTGGGACCATGGTCCCGAAAAACAGGCCAGTGGTGGCCTGGGTCACCTGTTCAACCGGCAGAGCGAGGAAAGAGGCCGCTTGGGGCCCATATGTTACACCTCTCGGTGAGGTGGAGCGTCCGTTGCAGTGGTACTTCGCGCATTTGGTGCAGTTAGAATCCATGGATGCTTGAGTTCTGTGCCAGACAAAAGGCCAAATCTTAGCAACTTGAAATCCGAAGGCAACCATTTAACAAACCACGATTGGTTCACGAAAACGACACGCGAAGTGTGGAGTGGAAAGAGGAAAAGGTCCCACCGGGCGTGCCAGAATCTGTTCCCCTCCGAACGGCGGCCTGGACTTCGCGTCTGTGCCTGAGGTTCGGGGCAGATGCTATTTGGTTTTATCCGTCTATCTCTCCGAAGATGCCAAGTTGATTTATGGCACCGTGTATCAGAGGTTTAGACGGATGCGGCCGATGTAGCAGACTTCGTCAGATTCCCCCTCAGGGTGAGGGTTTTTTTTATTGTGGGGACGCTCTTCCCTGCAGGCGCAAGCCCCTGCAGTTAATTACACTACCGTATCACGGTAACAACTTTCTCCTTCTCCAGAATTTCACTTCGTGCCGTGTGTGTTTGTTTTGTTTGTGGTTGCCCGTGGATTGTATACGGAGACTGAGTGATGCCGTCGCCCGTAGGACGTGGATTAGTCCAAATCCGTATTTGCTTAGATTTGGGTTTGGTGTTTTTAGTTTAAGGATGCATTAGTCGCGTTGCGTCTAAGATCGACTTAAACGTTCGTTAAGGATACGTTAGTCCTGTTTTAGACTAAGATCAACTTAACGTAGTGATTAATTTAATGTATGGCCATTGGGACTCGTCACCTCTCTGACGTCGTCGAAGGATTACAACGACATGTATCAGAGGAGCTCGGAGATGTACCCTCGAACCAGAGTTGATTGGGAGTTTTATAATCCATTTGAATGTTTAAGGATACGTTAGCCGTGTTTGGGGCTAAGATCAACTTAAACAGGACCGTTTAGATCCGGCAAAAGAGCGTTTGGAGGCTCTATTGTTTCAGTTTAGGGACGTAGTGGTCCGTTTTCCAGTTTAGGGACGTGGTGGTCCGTCGCCAGTTTAGGGACGTAGTGGTCCATCGCCAGTTTAGGGACGTGGTGGTCCGCATTCCAGTTTTGGGGACGTGGTGGTCCGTATTCTAGTTTAGGGACGTGGTGGTCCATCGCCAGTTTAGGGACGTTTCGGTCCAATGTTAGTTTAGGGACGTTTCGGTCCAATATTAGTTTAAGGACGTTTCGGTCCAGTATTAGTTTAAGGACGTTTCGGTCCACGAGTTTAAGGACCCCGCAGTCCATATGGGTGTGTGGTCGTTGGGACCCGTCACCTCTTTGACGTCGTTGAGGAATTACAACGATGGATGTCAAAGGAGTTCGGAGATGTACCCTCGAACCGGACGTAGATTGATTTAGGAGAGCCATTTTGCTCAGTCAATTTAATTTAAGGACTTATGGCCACGATTGGGCTAAGTCCAGTTGAAAATGTTCAACATTGCTTTTGCATTTCTTTTTACTTTTATTTGGGCTTTGCCCAGAAAGGATGCAGAGCATCAATTTGTTTTGGGCTATTTTCTTTATAAATGATGCAGAGCATCAATTTTATTTGGGCCCAGCCCTTTTATTGCTTTGCAATTTATTTTGGCCTGCTAGGTCTTTTTGATTTGGGCCTAGCCCTTCAAGTAATGCATTGCATTTGTGCAAAGCACCAAGAATCTTTTAGATTCAAGAAAAGAAGTGCAGAGCACTTTTTAATTTCTTGATCTAAATTTAGATCAAAGAAAAGAAAGAAATCTTTTCTTTCTTTCTGTCTCAGAGAACCAGAGGTTCATAGCAAGTGCAAGGCACTATTTTTATTATTTTTATTTATTTATTTATTTATTGAAGATCACTGATCTTGCTTTTTAGATCAATGATCTATTCTTTAAGAGAATTTTCTCTTATCTCAAAGGTTTTTACCTTCTTTTTTGTGTTCTCCAAGAGTTCTCTTCTCTCCCTTTTTTTTAATCCAATTGTCTCTCCCTTTGAAATGGGGTCTGGGGTCCTTTTTATAGTGCTCCAAAATTAGTTAAATTTGTTAAAAAGATCTTTTCTGAGTGATTTGGGGAATTTTCCCCACCGTTGGATCTTTGATCCGAAGGCCCTGTTTTACAGAAGAAATCTTCTTGTTTTAACAAGAACAGAAAAAATTTCCTTAAATCTTCATTCTGTTGTTGCGCAACTCATCAGCGCGTGACACGTGTCGCGCAGTAAGGCGCTTGCGCAGCTGTGCTTGCGCAGCTGCGCAGACACGTGTCGCGCAGTGAAGCGCTTGCGCAACTGCGCAGACACGTGTCGCTCAGCGGTGTGCTTGCGCAGTTGTGCTTGCGCAACTGCGCAGACACGTGTCGCGCAGCGGTGCGCTTGCGCAGTTGTGCTTGCGCAACTGCGCAGACACGTGGCGCGCTGTGGTGCACTTGCGCAACAGCGTTTGCGCAACTGCGCAGACACGTGTCGTGCAGCGGTGCGCTTGCGTAGTTGTGTTTGCGCAACTGCGCAGACACGTGTTACGCAGCGCAGCGCTTGCGCAACTGAGCGTTGCTTTTGCTTTTTAAAGAGCCTTGCTCTGATTGGACGCACTGCCTTGGGCGTTGTGCTGCCGAGTCAACTTCTGACACGTGGCAAATTGCGCGCAGCGCACGGGATCTGAAGCGTTGCTTCAAAATTTTGAATTTTTGAAATTCAAACAGAGTCTTGCTCTGATCGGGGGAACAACATTATAACAATATAATACAATTTTAAAATCTACACTCTCTCTCTGTCTATTCTACTTATGCCTCATCTTTGGGACTTACCGAGCGATTTGTTCGCTGACGGCATTCTCTTTCTTTTCTTTGGAATGTCGTTAGGTGATTCGGACTCACTGGAGATCGAGCCCACTAGCGAGGATTTGTACCAGTTAGCTTTCGACTCGGAGCTCTAGTTACTTATACATTTCATTTCAGTACTTTCCATTTCTATTATGCCACTGTTTAGGCATTGCTTTTCATTCCATGTATTTACTTTTCTGATGTATTGTAAAAAGAATGTTAATAAATAAAGTTGATGTTCAATTATATCTATTGTCTCTGTCTCTTGTGTATTTTATTTATATTGCTTAGATACGCTTAGCGTGTTTACTTTAGAGTAAATACGTAGCGGCCTCATCACGTTCTCTGCCCGTATACTGGGAAGCGGGCATGACAGGTTTTGTTGGCGGCCCATGCACGTCAGAGCTGTATAGAACTCTACCATGTAGTTCAATACTGTGTGGACAACTTAAGCAATATAACACAAGAACCGGCAACTGAAAACATTCTTTACAATTCATACTTCTTGAATCTCATCATTTCATACTTCTTTATATCTATCCTAACCCTATTTTTCATTCAAGATTATGGATTCCCCAAACAACACCAGCACCAATGTCAACAATACACTTCCACCACTACCATTCACGCCTGCCGTCGCTGCTCCGATCAACGAGCAGACGGTTCTGCTTAAGGCAATCCGCAGCCTCCTGGAAGGACAGCAACAACAGACTGCTATCTTGATGAACCGACCAGAGGTAGAAGCACCTGGAGTGAAGCAATTCCGGGCACTGCACCCTAAGAACTTTTCGGGAAAAGAGAGCCCTCTAGAAGCGGAGGAATGGGCTCAAGGTATCGAAGATGATCTGGCAGCGGCACAAGTGCCAGAGATAGCTTGGGTCTGAGTTGCAAAACCGCAGCTCACGGAAAATGCACGGGTTTGGTGGAAGGCGGAAGAAAGCTGTCTTCATCAGCCTATCGAATGGAAGACTTTCCGTTACATGTTCGATGCAAAGTACTTCCCTGAGACTGCCCGCTTTGATATGGAACAGCAGTTCATCCATCTGCAACAAGGTTCAATGTGGACCAAGTCAGTAGATGAATATGACGCTGAGTTCACCATACTCAATCGGTAAGATATGTCTCAATATTCAATTTTATATCACATACTACACAGCTAACACAAGACCGTAATAGATTTGCGGCCCATCTCATACCGACTGCAGAGATCAGAGCTAGAAGATTTCAGTAAGGGTTGGACCCGGAAATCCAAGATGCATTAGCTATAGGGGATTTCCCAACCCATGATATATCTTTGAAAGCTGCCCGAAGATATGAGGCAGTGGTGAAGAAGAAGGGCAGACCCCAATCTACCGGAGTTAAACGCCCTGCCAACCAGATGGCAGGAGGAGTCTCTTTAAGGCCAACTGTTGAACCCAGGAGATCTGAAGAAATCAATAACCAGCCAAGTCCCAACTTTTGCTTCTATTGCAAGAGGGAAGGACACTTGTGGAATGACTGTAGGCGTGCAAAAGGCTTGTGCCTAGTTTGTGGCGCATCCAATCACGGAATTGGAAACTGTCCTTATAGACGCAACCCAGATCACACACCCACCAACTATCTGCAACGGTGGGCTATCCAGGCTCATGCACATCGTCTTGCACTCCCTGCTCCACCACCTGCACAGCCTACTCGCCAATTCCATCAGACAATGAGGAACATGCCTCGAGGGTAGAGAAACATGCCCCAAGGATAGAGGAATGTGCCTCCAGCTAGGAGGAATGAACCATGGCGTCAGGCTTTCCTTTTAGCAGCAGAAAAAGCAGAGGCTGTACACCAAGGTAACTCTGGTAATTCTCTTCAACCTTTTCAAACCCTTGTATCACTTGTTATATTTCTATCACCAAACTTTCTTTGAATCTGTTACACTTTTCTTTTACAAATTTCGAGGACGAAATTTTTTAAGGAGGGTAGAATGCAACAACCCTAAACTATCTGTACAATTTATTTCAAAAATACAGAAAGGGGTATTTGAACCTAAGCATAAGTTATAAATTTGATTTGCTTTTTAACTATAAGAAGGAGCTTATAGCTCATTAGTAAGACATTACACTGCTGAATCAAAGCAACGGATTTCAAATCCCATCAGTCACATTATCTTTTTATTTTGATTTCTTTTAATCTTTTTAGAAGCCTAAGAGTCTACACGCGCATAACTCGTAAAAACCAAGAGTCACACATAAAACAAACGGGTCCAGGAGGTAGACTAAGCGACGAGGAGCACGTGGCGATGAGTCCCGGCCCGACTAGGCCGACTTGGGCCGGCGAATCGGCCGAATCGGCCGGCGACGCTGGTTCTGGTGAGTCCGATCCTCGATTTTCCTGACTCTTCAGAGACCTTTGGCCTACCCCACCCCCTGCACCATTTAAAATCTCTGAAATTAAACAGAGAATTAAAACACCCCTTTTAACTTTTTTTAATGCAAAATTAAATACAATTTTTATCACACCCTTTCATCTACCCTAAACCCTAATTTTTTTCTATAAATACCACACCTAAACTCACCCCTCCTCACTTTCAAATCTCTGT
Organism: Agapanthus africanus; assembly: GCA_030015575.1. NCBI lineage: Eukaryota > Viridiplantae > Streptophyta > Magnoliopsida > Asparagales > Amaryllidaceae > Agapanthus > Agapanthus africanus. The sequence goes on from JASDDO010000014.1 coordinate 19,707,473, forward strand.
CCAAACTCTCAAGAAATTTCCATAGACTTTTTGTATGCAAGTGGAGTTAGCAAAGAGCGAAACTCCGGCGAACTTCCGACGACGATTCGAGGAGATTCCGGCGACGAAACAATGCACCGGCGCCTCCCACCTTTTTCTTTTTCTCTCCTCTACCCTACAATCTAGTAAGTCCCTCCTCCCCCTTCTTTTTACTATTCTAAAAATTTAGAATCCTAAAACCCGACGGAAATGGAGTTAATCCGACTTCCGATTCGGTTTTTCCTTAAAAATCATATTTTTCTTAAAAACAATAATACCAAACCATCATATCATGATCATTAAATATTAACAAAACATATTGACAAGTTTCATATCAAAATAATTCCTATTTTACTTTTTATCGCAATTTTACAGAAAAATACCATTTAGTTTAGTTTCGACATAAAACATCATTACCCCTTGCTATACATTTAGATAGTTCACGAGGTAATGACTTACCTCCTCACAACACATATATGTAATATAGCACGATGATATTTCGGAACATAGTTTTGGGAAAAATACGATATTACACAAAACTACCTCCGACTTATAAAAACTTTTTCTACAAGATGTGAATTTTAAACAAATCTTTTCAATGTGCCGCTACAACCCAGTTTGGGAAACCCGTTGGGGATGGTGCAGATTATCGCACATCCTCAGGCTTAGTAGTGCGATATGCAGATCTCCGCAAGGAGCATACGGTCTCGAAAGATTTAAAATACAATTTTCTTTAAAAAATATGATTTTCATTATAAATAAAACTTATATTTTTAAAAAATAAATATATATGTAATTAATATCAAAATATCTATTTTTAATATTTATAATATTCCACATTTCCAAAATTCAAGAAAAATATCTCATTTGCAAGAAAATACCATACAATTCCAATATTACAAATAAAACCCATATATTATGAAAGATAGGTTTTATTTTACTAGAAATGTCATATTGATAAAATATACATCAATGAAAACTCTAAAGACGATAATAAAATACTTGAGGTATATTTTGAAAATTATACAAAATTATTTTTACATAAAACCCCCTCAAGTTATACTAAATTACAATAAGAACCCTAGTAAACATAGGTTTAAGCGGGACCAGTCTCTTGAGCCTCAGGGGGCCGGAGATATAGGTGCTTGCCTATTTAAGGTAGACAACTTAACAAACGGTGTTATCAACACGGTAATCGTCTTTGAAAAAAAACATAAATCCTGCCGTCCATGTGCAGCGGTTACCGATAACACCAAAACCTAATTCAAGATTCAATTTCTTTTCTAATTGTCTGACTCAGACTGAGTTTTAATATAATCAATCTAACTTGAATGAGATTCAAGTATATATAGCAATTCAATATAAACCCATATATTCAATCTGTTCAATCTATCAATTTATACAACTTGACTGAACCGAACCATGGATATACATCCATCTACATGATTCTCCAGTTACATCCATTTACTGATATCATGGTTTCGGCAAGTCATCCATCTATACAAGAAAATACAATTTACAATACAATACAAACAATACAATCAAAACATCACGGGGTTTAAGAGGTAGATTGATACGGAAGGTGTTAGAAGTGATACGAGACTGCAACTATTAAGACACCTAACCTGAATTCAATTGTCGTTGTTCCTGGTATTATCACGGAGCCTTGTACTCTTGATTCCGTCCACCTTAGTCTCTGGTCTATTGAGACTCCTCTCGTATACACTGGCCTCTTCTGTACCAAGCTACAAACAACAGCGTTAACACTAAATACAACATTATAACAATATAATACAACTTTAAAATCTACACTCTCTCTGTCTATTCTACTTCTCCCTCATCTTTAAGACTACCGAGCGATTTGTTCGCTGACGATGTTCTCTTTCTTCTTCTTTGGAATGTCGTCAGGTGATTCAGACTCACTGGAGATCGAGCCCACCAGCGAGGATTTGGACCAGCTAGCTTTCGACCCAGAGCTCTAGATACTTGTACATTTCATTTCAGTACTTTCCATTTCTATTATGCCACTGTTTAGGCATTGCTTTTCATTCCATATATTTACTTTTCAGATGTATTATAAAAATAATGTTAATAAATAAAGTTGTTGTTCAATTATATTTATTGTCTCTGTCTCTTGTGCATTTTATTTATATTGCTTAGATACGCTTAGCGTGTTTACTTCAGAGTAAATACGTAGCGGCCTCGTCGTGTCCTCTGCCCGTATACTGGGAAGCGGGGCGTGACAACCGAGCTAACTCTACTCAGTTCCCCTTGACCGTTTGCACAATGGGGGATGGATATGGTGAGTCAACTCCCTACTGGCACGTGTGGGCACAGATACATCCCCGTCGCTGTGGACTATTTCACGAAATGGATAGATGTCGTACCCATCAGGAAACCGGACGTCACCTCTAAAATAAAGTTCTCACAGAACAACATAATTTCTCGATTTGGAATTCTTAGATGCATAGTTACCGACCATGGGACCAACTTCAAAAATGATAAAGTCAAGGAATTTTGCAGCGATTGCTACATATTGATGAAGTTTGCCGCAATCGCACATGCTCAATGCAACGAGGAGGCCGAGATAGCCAACCGAGGTTTCATCCGCGGTCTCAGAGCCCGCTTGGAAGGAAGGCAGGGCGGCTATGTCGAAGAACTGCCACGAGTGCTATGGGCATTGCGAACATCAAAGAAAACTCCCACGGGAGAAACCCCATCCAACCTCTGCTACAGCACTGAGGCGATGGTCCCCGCAGAGATCGGACTGCCCAGCTATAGGGTCGAAAACTTTGACGATGAAGCTAACACCTCGGCGCTCCGAAGCAATTTGGACGTCCTACTGGAAAAGCAGGATCGAGCGCAAATCAGGGCAGCCGCCTATCAGCAGCAAACCGCCCGCTACTACAAAGCCCGAGTTAAATATCGAGCCTTCAAGACGGGAGATCTGGTCTTACGAAGAAATGAGTTCGTGGACCAAGGGAGACTACATAAGTTCTCTCCAAAGTGGGACGGACCATTCCTCGTAACATAGGCTTTGCCCGGTGGAGCGTACTGCCTGCAGGATGCCGGGGGCGTAATTTTCTTCGGTCTTATAATGCCGAGAAACTTAAGTTGTATAAATATACATGTACCCTCTTTTGAAATAATGTAATTCCTATTGGCATTTAATTAAGTCTCCTAAAGCTAGGTCCTCTCGCAGAAAAGACCTCTTTTGTTCCTTTTCTCGGTTCCGAGACTCTTAGGTTTTTTTTAAGAAAGAGTATAAAATGTACCGAAGGGGTAAAAAGAGACAACGCACCTCAAAAAAAATGAAATTTATTTATTAAGAAGTATTATGGGCTCCCCAGCCTTACAACAATTACAACAAAGCAGAGCGGGGATTAAGGAAACATTGTCGATGGTACACCGAAGAAAGCTCCTCCAGCCGAGCCTAAGAAGCCTCGACCCGCTCCCTCCGACGGCACTCTCGGACCTTAGAAGCCACGGACTCCCAGGGATCCCCATCCGCCGAGAAAGATGCGACGACTAACCTTTGCTGGAAACTCTCAAGAAGGAGGTTCACCGTGCGATCCCGCCTACTCTTTGAGATCATACCAAGCCCGTGGACAATGTGCATTTTGTCAAATACCTCATCCATTAACTATGGGGACAGCGTATTGTACAGACCCGGGAAAGTCCTCCATATTGCATAAATTAGCACCTGAAGGAGAGGAGATCATCGGGGAAGCAGGCGCCCACAATGGCCCTCTAGACGGCCTATCACCGCCTCGTACGTCTCCTTAGAACGATCAAGGTTGTAAAAGCATACATCATCACGAGAAACAATCTCCCTGAGGGTATACACACAGCCGGTCATCTTCTGGGGACGCAAGACTAGTAAGAAACCAACATACCTTCGGTATTTATAGCCTTAACAAAAATCTTCCAATGGCCGAGATTTACTCGCACAAACAACGTGAATCACGGAATATCGCATTTTCCCGATAAGGAACGGCTGCGTGTCACCCATGATGGTCACCCTTTCCCTGTTTTATGGGTCAAGGGAGGTTGAACGACTCCCCAAGAAGATACTAGAGAGTTAATAAAGCCCTCATCACGAGGCGGACGGGTAGATTCATGCTCGGCCTATCCGCAGCGGGTAGATTCCTACCCAAAAAACGCTATGAATCTAAAGCCCTCATTACGAGGCCGTCGTGCAGCTTCCTGCTCGGCCCATCCGCAGCGGGTAGCTTCCTGCCTAACAAACACTGCGGATTTAAAGCCCTCATCATGAGGCGGCGAGGAAGATTCCTGCTCGGCCCATCCGCAGCGGGTGTATTCCTGCCCAACAAACGCTGTGGATCTAAATCCCTCATCACGAGGCGGTCGGGCAGATCCCTGCTCGGCCCATCCGCAGTGGGTAGATTCCTGCCCAACAAACGCTGTGGATCTAAAGCCCTCATCATGAGGCCGCCGTGCAGCTTCCTGCTTGGCCCATCCGCAGCGGGTAGCTTCCTGCCCAATAAACGCTGTGGATCTAAAGCCCTCCTCACGAGGCCGCCGTGCAGCTTCCTGCTCGGCCCATCCGCAGCGGGAAGCTTCCTGCCCAGCAAACGCTGTGGATCTAAAGCCTGTTAGTTATATGTATGCCCTAGAGGCCATTATTGTACATATGATGTATATTATAGTGGATGCTTGGACATATATAGAGAATATTATAGTAGATGCTTTGACATATATAGAGAGGACTTTCTTGCTCGACATGATAGTATGCTATCTGGTTGCTCTTTGTCTTAACATGTAGACTTGCATTGTGATACTGTCTTGCTCTTACATATTGATAAAGCCCTTAGGATGTGTACTTGACTACCAGGACTATGATGGAGATCATACTAGTAAGGTCAGGGTAGTCCACAAGTTCATTCTTTAATTGTTCCTGGTCGAGGGTGTATCGAGACATGGCATCGATATTCCAGAGTAGACTAACGTATACGCTTTTTGACCCATATGATGGGCGATGGATGATCCCACATCCATTGGTGTTTAACATCAAAGATGGTATACGGGTGCTTAGTGGAGACTGGGTACACTGAACAGGACTCGCCAAAAACTCCTAGATGGTATTATACCTAGCGTCAGATAGCAGTTCTCTGGTGACACTGGTACATGTTAGTCTATAGACCCGAGATCGTCATAGAGCCTTGTGTGATTCCCACCGTGCTTTGATTTCCACCTTACCACATTCAAGAGAACGTGCAAAACGGTGGTTTTTGGGTACAGTCCCGAGTCACATGGAGGCAATAAGCGATAGGAGAGGATTTGTCTCTCCTCGTATTGGGGGTTGATGTTGCGCTATGCTCGATTGGCCACAACAGGAAGTCCCTGGCCAGGGCTGATTCGGAGATTTACTGATAAGTGTTATCAGTAGTTTCTCGACCCGTTATAAGCTTCATATCGACACGACTTATCATGTTACTGGGGTCTGGCATTTACCACCTCTAAACTAGACATGCGACATATCAGACGAAGAGACCGGACTGTATGGTAGTGTTACTTATTGGATTCGCAGGAATATGGGCAGGCTTGCTTGTTGATCTTCTGATCGCTCAATACCCGGGGGTAGCCGTTACGTCCAGCTAATACCGCCGACGGCTTGTGGGTGACTAATATGATTATCACCTACTGCCGGCGTATTGACGAGTCTTTAGAGTCCTACACAGAGGTTTCCTGGCTCAGACGAAACGAAGTAGGAGCACATATGTGATATGTGCGGGACCAAAATTAATACGCGTATATGATACCGTATTCTAATATCGCGATATGTGATATCGGTCGGTTATATGTGATATAGCCGGGTTGTCGAATCAAGTGTTGATTCGATAAGTTGATACAAATGATATTAATCGGTTGTATGTGATATAGCCGGTTTATTAAATCAAGTGTTGATTTAATAATTTAATGTACAATTATATATTTGATATATTAACTTACATTAGCTAATATTAACTCACTTAAGCATTTCTTTTTCTCACATGTGCACACTCAATATATATGTGATATATATTATTTTGTCATGCTTGTTGATACATGCTACATGGGTGTATGAGACTCACACCATGCTCATGATAATGTAGGGTTTATTTATTTAAGGTAAATCAAAATTAGTTGGAAATTGGTCACATGGCATGAAGCTTGTGGATCCATTGACTTAGTTCACTAATTTTGTTTTACTTGAGATATTTATTAACCCAACCATTCTTATTAGCCATGGTTAAGTCTCTACATGAGTTAGTATATGATATTTTCTCACTCATAATATTATTGGTTTCATCTTCTTCTTCATCAAGAGTGAGTTTTCTAGGTTTTGAGGAGGTGAAGAAAATTAGTGAGAAAAATATTTCTAGAGTGAGCAAAATTCCTACTTCATCAAGCTACACTAAATTAGCCATTGAGTTTAGGTTGTTTGCTTCACTAATTCCAAATTAGCGAAGAGGTAGCTTGAGTTAGTGTCTGCTCGACGTAGATCATTTTCGGCCTCGAAAACTTCAATCAAGCTTATTCCTTTCATTTTGTGGAGCCTCTTTAAAGTCCGGAAGTTCACTACTTGGAGCGAAGGGACTACTGCACGGAGCTATTGAAGTGAAGGACCGGTCTACAAAGGTCTTGTTCACTTAGATGTAAAGTTGTTTATATGCATGGTTCGTCTAATTCTCTAATTAAGATTATATGTCTAGGGTTTTTTAGCATGGCAATTTTGAAAACGGCATGGTCGATGCCTCCCAAAACCAGTGGCCGTATTAGGTAACCCTACAAAGCCCTCATCACCAGGCCGCCTTGCAGATTCCTGCTTGGCCCATCCGTAGCGGATAGCTTCCTGCCCAACAAACGTTGTGCATCAAAAGCCCTCTTCACGAGGCCGTCGTGCAGCTTCCTGCCTGGCCCATCCGCAGCGGGTAGCTTCCTGCCCAACAAATGCTGTGGATCTAAAGCCCTTATCATGAAACGGCCGGGTAGTTTCCTTCTCGGCTCATCCGTAAAGGGGTAGATTCCTGTCCTCCAAAGAAGTTGATTTAAAGCCCTTATCACGAGGCTGCCGAGCAGATTCCTGTTCGGCCCATCCGCAGCGGGTGGTTTCCTGCCTAACAAACGCTGTGGATCAAAAGTCCTCATCACGAGGCGGCCGGGTAGCTTCCTGCTCGGCTCATCCACAAAGGGGTAGCTTCCTGCCCAATCAAACACCGTGGATCCAAAGCCCTCACTACGAGGCGGCCGGGTAGAATCGAGTGGCGTCGACCTTCCTACACTTGGCTATCAATCGATTCATACCCGATGCGTGATCGCCATCTCGACTCCGGGGAAAGGGAGGACACCGACCTTCTTACACTTGGCTATCAATCGATTCATACTTGATGCGCGATCGCCACCTCGGCTCTGGGAAAAAGGAGGACACTGACCTTCCTACACTTGACTATCAATTGATTCATACTTGATGCGCGATCGCCACCTCGACTCTGGGGAAAGAGAGGACACTGACCTTAAGTTAGCAAGATAAAGAGACTTACGAGCTAAAAATACTTGCAGAATAAAGATTCGAATAATGAAAAGTATATGAGCTAAAGTACTTGCAGATTGATCAGATATCTGAGTGAAGAAAAAGAACACTTTATTCATGATCAAAATTATGAACATAGGTATTGTGGGCTCCTCAGCCTTACAAAAATGCACGGAGGCTTACAAAAATATAAAACAAAAATAGATACAAGAAAATCGCGAAGGGGGGATAGCTCAGACCTCCTGCTGGGCCGGGATCTCTCCTTGCTCAACGCCACCAGCAAGGGCCAAAACGGCGACCTCAGGCTCGGCGCTTCCGCCAACAGCCTCGCCTTCTGCAGCCAGCTCAGCGCCTCCCCCTGCGGCTCTTCCTCGGTGAGAGGGAACTTAGCACAGAGCTCACCGTCGACAAACTCTGGCATACACTCCTTGACGGCGTCGAGGGCCTTGTGCCACCCGACGGCCGCGGATTCGGCGAGATCAAGGTAAAACTGATCAGACACCTTGTAATCCTCCACGACCTTCGCCGCCTGGCTCTCGGCAAGCTTCGCCGCGTCCAAAACTGCCCGAGCATACTTCTTGAAGGCATCCCTTGACCTTTTCATGGAGTTGTAAAGGCCGTTCGTCTCCTCCATCTTGGTTTAAATAGCTCGGTTGGATTCGGTTAGAAGACGATGGGACTCTTTCAGCTTGGAGTTCGTCAGACCCTCGACGACCAATCTCGAGTCAAGAATGGCCGCCTTCTCCTCCGCTTGCTGCAATTGAAGGCAATGCTCTTCCTCCCGCGAGGAGGATTCACCCACCTTCTTCATTGCCGGGGCTATCTCCTTGGACTCCATGTGGATGAGGAGAGCACAGTGTTGGAGGACCTGAGAAAAACAACAAACATGTTAGAAAACTAAAACCGAGGAAATAAAACTTGAGTGATTCCTTAAGAAATAAACTACCGACCTAAACCGCCTCCTGGGCAATCGCAGCCACTTGGGCTTTCATGGTGCCGCGAGGAATCTTGGTTCCCACCGTCTTCTCTATGTCCGCCAGCAAGCCGTCGGTCATGGATGGCCCCGAGGGCATCTCAATGCAAAAGTCGCCCTCCTGCACTTGGATCCCGGTAGGGGTCGGCCGGGAGACCACCTGCTTCTGTCTCTTGAGGGGGATTTCCTCGTCGGGGGGAGATTCCTCCTCCCTCACCCGGGGTGCCGGGCCATGCACATGCTTCTGACCCTCCCCCACGGCGCTCCTCCGGGACTGAGGGTGCTGCGGAAGACCTGGCCGGAGGAGTTTGCCTCGGGGCCGCGCTTGAACCGTGTCGGGACGAGCTGGTGCCGCCGACCTTTTTTCCTTGGGCCTTCGAGGCCATAGCAGCCATGATTTTTGATCGGTCCATGGGCTCTGCAAAAAAAAAAGAACACACAGGAGAAAAAGTTTAGCGACATTGAAAAGGAAAAAGAAACTTAAGCAAAATCTAAACAGATCGTCAAAAACCCTAACTTACCCAGAAAACGCGCAGGACTGAGCCCAGCCCATCTCAGTACCTGATCGGAAAGCAGGACATCGGCCTGCTGGATCGGTTCCCACTGGGACACCACCCTTGCCTCAGGGGAGGTCGATTGCTTTGACCTCGGACAGTTAGCCCTTGTCACGACCCAAAAATGGCACGTGACCGGCACTTAAATCACATAACATCAAAAGACATCGAAGCAATCCAAGTAAGCCGAAACCCGGAATCTAAACCCTTTTTGAAAATATTGGAGGTGAGGTTTAAGTAATCATTCAATAAAATCAATTTAAATAACATCTAAATTTAACTAAGTATGTTGAACAACCTTGATGACGTTTTGAAACTTGATATCACCTCCTTTACATTTTTATAAAAACCCGATACCACATAATAAAATAGCATCCCAACGGAAGCTAGCTTTCACGTCCAAAAGACGGAACAACCAACCAAATCTATAACAGATGTCGACTCTAAAGAGTGCGACATCACCACACATAAACTATAAGTCTCGCTTCTAAGTCCATAGTATATCATTTCTGAGTTGATGGAGTTTCCGCTAGATACAAGAATATATGAATAATCAAGAGTGAGTAGGATACAATAACAACTCACTTACTCATCAATCCCCAAAAGAATGTGTGCCCAAACCGCTGGTAATCCAAGCGGTAAAACCTGCAAAAAACTGTGGCACAACGGGGATGAGTTGCCAACTCAGTGAATAAAAGTACATCTAAAGGTAGAAATCGAAATACATGACGATACCTAGGTCATAAGTATAGTACTATCAAAATCTGTATCGATATACTATATGATATGCAAAGGTGCAATACTAACTATTATACAATCACAAGTATAATATCTCAATGTCATATGAATCAAAATCATGAATCTATTATCCGTATTGGAATTCCTTTTTTGTCTAAGAATGTCTGTACAAATATATGCAGGTACTGTCCCCCGGATCAGTCCTGGTGGAATCCAATAAATACATATCTAACTGTGTATCTCAAGATAATGATCACATCAATATACATATGGATGTCCAGCATCGACATCGAAATCCGTAATTTCTCGTGTCCAGCATTGACACGTAAAAACAGATACCGTCGACACCATCTTAACAGATGATCGTCACCTGATATCCTGGCTACGATCAGTACCCTCGGATAACTGCCGTGCTCATTTCTATCTACGGTCAGTATCCCCTGGATAACTGCCGTGCTCATTTTTTTATCTCCGGAATCGAGTCACCTCGTTAGGCTCCCCCGCCTCAAATGCGGCTATCCTATCCCTCGGTCTCGACTGGGTCCACCAGGTATCCAACTGTATCCCCACCGACTCAGTCTGGATAAAATTGTAAATCCGTAACCGTATACCCACCGACTCGGTCCGGATATCCAAATCAGAAAACACAAATCTCCTGGTGGACGTTTACTTATTATATAAAAATATCAAGTGAGGAATAAGAAACTTGCATGGGTTGTATTGATGATATATTATATATGTGTATATATATATAACAGTGTCTCATACCACCGCTATATATATCATCAGGAGTAAAAATATTCAGAAATCCCAAGAAATCAAATACATCATCTATAGTACTACAACATAAATAGGAAAAGACTATGTAATCATATCACATAACATAATGATTTTTAATTCTAATGTGTCATGGCACTACTAATGATGTGTGGTGTAGCATACTCATCTGTGCTCGTGCAACATGGAAATCATTAGTATTTGTGCAAGTGTTCTACGGTGTAACAATCTATACATACATATATAACAGAACGATTCTACAGTGACATGGCAGTACCAATGAGGTGTGGTGTAACATATATTTACGTGCTCGTGCAGTATAGTACTCATTGGTATTTGTGCAGTGTTCTATCAGAGTGTGCGTAACGCGGAAACATATAATATAGATAATATAATGCAAACTTATAAAGTGATCTAAACGTACTTATTATAATTACTTGTTAAGAGTTATACCATTATCTTGAGAAATGATCAGAACGTTAAGTTTGAAATAAGGAAGCTGCCTTAGATTAAAAATAGTTATTTGTTTTAAAAACTGGCACGCATCCTGGTAGCTTATTTAAAAGACAACGAACCGTGGTTTTTTTAAAAATAATATAGCTCATACCAGTATTACATCCTAAAACAGAACATAATCTATCTCTGCGAGTCAAAGAATAAATTGACTATTATTCAACATACAAATTTCGTCATTTCCGATACGTATAATCCTTGTATTATAGCTCATCATATCGCTATATCCATATTATTTTAAATACGACATGATCCCTCGTACAAACCCATCAAATCATACCCATATCATACGGATCAATATCATGTATATCTCATTTAAAAACTTCATATGAAACTTTATGCAAACATGGGGCATACAAGATACAATACTGTATCAATACTTTAAAGAAAAGCTAACTTAACTATATATCACAATAATAGTTATAAGGTTGCGGGGGTGCTATACACCATCCACCCGACTTCCCCCGTAGATGTAAATCTACTCACCGGAAATATGTCGTATCTACTCAGGAATCGCCAATCCTTTTCATGTCGTATCTACTCAGGAATCGCCAATCCTTTTCCTTACCTTGCGGCCTCCGAAGTTCCCGGTTTGAATCTAACATTGCAATAACTTGTATAAGGAAACGGCTATTCCGATACGGCGAATAAGAAAACACAAGTTCATATGTACTAGTTATATTGCATACTACTATTTCAAACTATACAGCACTTAACCTCACTGAAATTTTACCCAACGCTGCATCGCGCAGAACGCGCTACGTTTTAACCGTGTCGTATTTTAGATTTTAGATACCTTTTTCCGATATTAGCTCCTAGATTTTATATACAGTTAAACTAGCTCATTTAAACAGTACCAAATGATCCAAACTCCTACACAGAGACCTACCCAACAACCCAAATCACCAACTCCCCTTACAAATCCGGCAACGCCGGAATTCTCCTTCATGTCGCCGGCCCAAAACCGATTCCTTTGGTTCGTACTTCTATGGGTTGTTCTAGGTCTAACATATATCATTAAGGCCCTGTTTAGTTAAGTTGATTGTTTTATGACTAATAGCAGATTACTACAGAGTTCAGTTTTACCTAAAATACGACATTATAGACATTGGATTTCTAATTTAAACTAACTACAGAACTAATTTCTACAGTGATCCAAGATTTTACCTACAAGGGATTGCTGGAAAACTTCCTCCTAGATGCACAAGCTCCTAGTCCTTAGCTTGATGGTGAACCCTTGGCTTAGTTCTTCTTCTTCACTTCTCTTTTTTTTTCCTTTTTCTTTCTTCTTATGATTTCTAAGTGTTTTCCCTTCTTTTCATTTGGATTTTTCAGAACTTTAATTTGTTAATATGATCTGAACGCGTTATATATATATATATATATATATATATATATATATATATATGATAAAGGAAAGAGTGAGGTATAGGAGGAGGTGTCAATGATCAAGGTGTGACATCCTCATATAAGGAGGAGATGTTGTGAAATGAAGATGCATGCAAGAAGGTGGCGACAATACATTATCACTCCAAATTGATTTATTTTGATATAATTTCTGAGCTAAAATATTATCTACCCCTTCTCCACTTACACCCTAAAAATTTCAAGTTTGCACACTTTTCCTAAACTTTACAAAAAGACCCCTCACTACTTAGTTTATTATATAAACACCATTTTATTAAAATGAAGCTAAATTTGTCATTAAAACCCTTGTAATTTATTTAGGTTACATATTAAAATTATAATTTAATTTATCTTACATGCTATTTTTGAAAATGTCTTATTTGGTTTTAATAACCTTTTAATTTAACATTTTATTATTTAATTAATTAATTTTATTTATTTCTAAATTTTCAAAATGCTACAGCCCTGTTCCACTGTGTGGGCACAGGCCAATCCTCGCCTTCCGGTGGCCCGACGAATACGTACTTCTCCTTCCATTCATGGATGGAAGAAAGGACAACCACTACCCCCGACCTGGTCGTCCCTCCCTTACGTTTTTTAAACGAAAAATACACCCAGCTCGACTCCTCCTTACTGGTATCGGGATGATTTTTATAGCAAAGAAAAGACAAGATGAGGATCAAACTAAAGAGGATCTGATCAAGTTTTAACCGGACCAGAAACCCGAGGAGGATCCTCCACGAGCTCAGTGCTAGCTGGCTTGGGGCAAGATGGAAGCAATGAAGCACCGCACAAACCTCTGTTGAGAAAGGTAGACGCATTCCTGCCCGGAATGCTTCCAGATACATGGCAACCTCCTTGCTCCGTACTTGGTCTGCCCGTTCATCCTCTCTAGCCAGACGGAGTGAATAATTGGAAGGTACGTGGAATCGAGTCCAGATGTCGGAGAGCTTGACCATGTGATTCAAGACGGAGGGCGCATCGCAGGTATTCCCGATGCGCACTTTAGGAGCCCTTGTTGCTGCCCGACATCGAGTGACTCAGGCAGCCCTGACTCTAAGGTTCGAATCCGACACAGAAGATGCTGTAGAAGAAGAACCCTCTCGGCTATCTAAAGCTGAAGAGGAAGAAGACCCACTGGACTCGGCCCTAGCAACTGGAGCCTCATCGCCCGACTCTACCCTTACTACATCTATAGACACCTCGGAGGAAGACATCTCACGTGATTCAAAGAAAAGGACCCACCGAGGAAAAATCAACGAAAGATCCGATCTATGCGGAGGAGCTCTGAGCAATTTTCAAGCAGCGGAAGGGAATTAAGATAAAGTGTTGGCCCTAGGATGGTCCCCTCCTATTTATACACCACAAAGAGAACATCCTACGGCCCAGATCGATTCCTGCCAAAACGAAACGTTGCGCCTAGCAGCAGTTGATGCTCCATGCAGCAGTCGACCATTAGGGATGTCTCTTCGATTGCAAGAGTCAAAGACTGCCTGTCTCGCTCGGAAACCGACGTCCGACACGTGGCCCGTACCCCAACAGACGATCGACTGAAACGGTGCCCTATCTTTAAAACGCCATCATTTCACTGATCCGCTGATGCCATCGGGGATACGCGCGAAAATTTAGGCGCACGACGAGGCAACACATGGGCCCAAAAATCGAAACGATGCAACCACCAAACACCATGTCGTTCCGGGGCAATCCACACTATGATTCTCGGCACCAAACTGAGCAGAAGAGAAACCAAGCAAGCCACTCTCGATCCGACCCATGAATAGGTCTGAACGAGAGTGGGGGGATAATGATGATGCTCACAAGTGGTATCTCCTCAAATTACGACACGTGGTGGATGACACATCCCGAAGGCTACGGAGGTGGAATAAATGAGATGCACTAGGGGCGTTCCTCAGGATCTCGTCTCCGAAGACGCATCCGATCTTTCGGAGACCTCCCAGAGTACTTTCCACATTCACCAAGAAAACAGCCTACATCTCACCTCCGAGAAGTCCAGCGAGCTTCCTCGATCTCCTTGCTCGTCTCCGAGCTATCTTACAGGCCGAGCTTTCTCGGTCTCCTTGCTCGTGTTCGAGCCATCTGACAGGCCGAGCTTCCTCGGTCTCTCTGCTCTTCTCCGAGCCTCCCGACAGGCCGAGCTTTCTCGAATTTCCCAATCAACTAAGAGCGCGAAACCCAATCTCCACCGCAACGGCTCCGCGTATCTCGCCGGGACGAGATATCCGTCTCCCCACGTTTCGCGTCCCACGCTAGTGCGTCCTCCCATTAATGGACGTATCCCGCCATTAATGCGAGGATAAAGCAAGGGCATAACTGACGGCGGTGATCTCGCGCCTGTTCGCTTCACGCGACCACTATATAAACTCCTCTCTCAGACGACTCAGGTAACTAAAACTCAATCCAATAGGTCGTTACGCTGCTCTTATTCCCTGGCACTAACTTGATCGTCGGAAGGTCCTACGGTGGTTTCTCATCCCGGGACTTCTCTTACAGATAGCTCAGTCTCAACAACTTCCAACAACCCATTGAGATCCACACGCTCAACAACCCCCAAACAAATCTCAGCTGCTAAAAACCGTTCGCTACCAGATCGACGGAGGACAACATATGAAGGAGATCACAACCTCCATCATTCCCCTTCAACTACTTTCAAAATGGCTCGGAACTTCCAACATAATTTTTCAGTAATAATTTATTTTTTAGCCGAGGAGTATTCTGGAAATAAAAGACCATAAAAGTTTAAAAAATGGAGGAAAAAAATAGGAAAGGTTAATTGTGGCAAGAAGAATAGGGTACTTATGGGCTGATAGTGGACTTTGAGTTGCTGGTCTTTTAAACTTCCATGGGCCAAAGCAAATAGGCACTGCCGAACCAATTCTTCAAAAATTTGATATTTCCCTCTTTTTTCCATTTGCAGCCTACAATGGCGAAATCGCTGAATCCATGGGTTGCGACCAATGAATCGGTGATCGTACACTGCGTTATTTATGTCTAATCATTGATCAAAACACGATCTTTACCATGATTCTTGTTGTTGTTGTTTGTTGTATGCATTGCAGTTGTTCGATGAAATGCGCCAATGATCTGTTAGTTCTTTGAAACTAATTAGTTCTATGGTCTTCTATAGATCGCCATGCTTTTCAAGTAAATCAGAGGTTTTTCCCCCAATCTGATCAAATTTAAACATAAATAGGATAAAGTTGTGTTCTTTGCATTTTGTTTATGCAAGTATTTCCTAGATTCTTACATTGATCTGAAGTATTACCCAAATCTTGTATTTATTATTTTCACATCTGATTACACAACACAACACTGAGATTTCATATTGCAAAACAATCTTAATAGGGTGTCTCCTTATTCATCTTCTTGATTGTGTTAGTCTTCATGATGTGTGAGCCAACCCAAGTGGCTACCGAAGGATCATTTTGTTTAAGCTGGATGTTTCAAATTGAATGTTGCAAATTCTTCCATCTCATTCTCTTAATTATTTGCTTCAGTTTACTTGGTGTTCTTAAAATGTCATAGCTCTTTTATCTCAACTTGTTTGCAGTTTACTGGGTGAGTCAAACTGTCATCTAGGTCATCTCCAGTTGTTGCTTGTCAACTGATTTGGGGCAATTCTTAGCCTTTTTAAATCCAATGACAGTGCTCATCACTAAAAGTTATGATTAATACCCTTCACTGCAATTTCCTCTATAAGCAGACCGTGAATTTCCGGTATCAGGATCACACGTTTTGTAACAGCCCTATTTGGATGCAGTACTTCAAGATTTATCGAGATTCTTTTTCCATAATTTTAGAACTTTTAGTTGGCTGCTAGTATATTTTATTTTGAATTGTTACCGAAAACAATTTTGATATGAAAAATCTTCAGTTTTCATATTATATATAATATTTTCTTAGTGGCAGCAAAACAATATTCTGCGTATCTTAAAATTCCTAAATTGACATTAATATTTGGGTTGTATACATATATTATCTTGGCTAACTTCTGTTTATTGTTAATATGAGAACAAGAAAAATCTGTGCCAAATTTCTAAATACAATTAATTGAAGATATGCATCTATATATATTTTTATAAAAAAAATTCTATATATATACAAATCAAAATCTCTCTCTCTCATACCCACATCTCTCTCTCCCCCTCTGCTCCTCAAATTCCTTTTCGCACCGACTCCCCTCCTCTCACCCCATCATCACGCAGCCTCCATCCCTCGTCGCCGCCACAGACCCCGACCCCCTTATCTCATCCCGTCACCACCGCCCTCGTCCTCATCACTGCCGCTGCAGCCTTCGTCTGCACCTCGAAGCTGCTCCCATCCCTCCGACGACGACGACGACGTCGCCTGCCCCATCACCCTCACAGCTTTCCCATCGCCAGATCCGAGCACTCCTCGACGCTTTCTCGACCCGACCAGGACACATCCAAACCCTAGCAACTACCATCATCATCCTCTGTAAGTTCCTTGATCCCTGTTTTTTTAAAAAACAACAAAAAAATAAAATGAAATGAAATGAAATAATGGGAAAACAATGAACATTCAAAAGGGAAAATTAGGATTTAAAACCCTAAGTTGATATATTTGCGTTGGTTGTGTGATAGTATTTATGAGAATAATTATAGTTTAACCGATGATAAATTTATCTAGGCGGAGCATATAACTTAGATCCCAAGTCGAACTTTAGCTGAGATCGTGTCTTGCATCTTCGTGCATCGATCTCCCCTGATCTTTATCCTCAGGCAAGTATTCTTGCTCTGCTTTGGTCGATGCACATCATCAACCCCTTATATATATTACATATATTCTTTTCCTGCTCTAGAATAGAAAGAAAGTGTTAGTGCTTAATGATTTCCTATCGTTAGAAAGATATAGACTCGTATTCAACTAATTGATAATCAGAAAATTAGATTAAGTATGGTTTTGCTATGAGATCTATTTAACTACGAAAAAGTTTGAAAGTTGTTAATCTAACTTATACATGTACCTTACTAGCCAGCTTACGATTATTACATCCATATTAAGATTAACGGTAAAGATAACAACCATCACTAATACTAGCTTGTACATCACTTTCATGCAGTTACCAGTACCAGATAACAATTACTTTCGACATGTCTTGACTATTCATTACTCTAGTCTTAATGGACGAGATCTCTAATTAGAATGCTGAACTACATGCCATGACACACTATTATTCACCAGTTTTATTTCCATACAATTACCATACCGCAAGTTCCTTTCTTTACAGCATTCTTAATTAGTGATCTAGTCATTACCATAGTAGTTATAAATACGTGGGTGCTGGGGTAGTTTGAGTGTGCGTTCGTACAACAGGATCTCAGGAGTCCCATGCCGGCAGCTCGTACCGGGCTATATCGGTCTCATGTTTACAGCTCGTATCGGGCTATATCGGCTGCATGTTTACAACTCGTACCGGGCTATATTGGTCACTTGTTCATTTCACAGTTGGGCCCGTGTTTCCTAGCCCCTGGGGCACCACTCTTGGATTAGGAATACTCCTGCAGAGGTTGACGTACGCACTCAAGTTTACGATAGGATAGTTACCTTTTAATGATCAGTTAGATTATGACTTAACCTCTTACATGTTTGTTTCATAGTATCCATGCATTTATATATATATCTGTTTTGCTTACGCACACGGGCTTCCCTACATTCATATATTCATGTTATCATACCACACATACACTTTATACGTTGAGTACTTGCTGGGATGTTCTGACATTCCTGAGATTTGCCGTCTCAGGTTTAGAGACAAATTTTCAGGCTGAGCAGGACCGCAGCGACTACCAAGACTTTGCCGAAGATCAGTTAACCGTAGGTTTATTTTCCTTTCTGTTAGTTTTTAGCATGTGCGCCCCTATGGGACATTAGGACTTATGTATCTCTTTTGGATCTTGTTTTTTTTATTTCGAATCTATTGTATCAGATCTTTATTTGCATCAATTATCTAGTGGACATATTTTTAGTGTTCTTTGTGGTTTCGTTGCAGCATGATTATCAGTATTATCCCTTTTGATTTTGGATTTTATTTTGACAGATTAATCTAGACAGCCTTAGGTGACTATGGAAGGATTTTTCCTTACCGTAAGTAGCACGGCTGGCCTTCGTCGTTCTCCGTATTCCGTATTTTGGGAAGCGGGGCGTGACACGTTTTTACCTCTCTAATCAGTAGCCTCTCATGGAGTTTATTTTCTTCACCATATTTTAATGTTCATTCCCCTGCAGCCAGCCACTTGTGGAACCCACGAGAAATTCGCCGATCTCGAATCGCTATTGGCCTTCAAGGCTCATGTCAACGATCCATCGGGCATTCTGGCTGCAAACTGGACCACCAGCACCTCCTTCTGCAGCTGGTTCGGTGTAGAGTGCACTGGCAATCGCCGGCAATGAGTTACTACCATTCGCTTGCGTGACTTCTCCCTCCAAGGTACCATCTCTCCACACCTCGGCAATCTCTCCTTCCTCCATATACTAGACCTTTCCAATAACTCCCTTACAGGCCCTATCCCTGATTCCCTCGGACAACTTCCCCGTCTTACCATTATGGTCCTTGAACTCAACTTCCTCTCTGGTCCCATTCCTTCCACCATCTTAAACCTGTCCTCCTTAACGGATTTATACGTTTCTTTTAACAATCTCTCAGGTTTTCCCCCGTCAAATAATAGCTTCAATATGCTCCCTCGAATGTTGGTTCATGTTGGTTCATGTGCTGGACCCGGCGTGATTCTCATGTTGGTTCATGTAGCCTACCCTATATGCTTGGGATAAAAGGCTCAGTTGTTGTTGTTGTTGTTGTTGTTGTAAGCTCCCTCGAATCATAAATATCTCTCTTAGAGAGAATCATTTTGCTGGCGAGGTCTTATCTTGCTTTGTCCAATATCGGAACCTCGAAATTCTCTTGTTGAGTGGGAATCAATTTAGTGGAACCATACCGGCTGAGATCGGTAGCTTACCCGTGTTTATTTCTGGGGCATAACAAGCTAACTGGTGTCATTCCAACTTCATTAGGTAACCTCTCAAAGCTCTTAGAGCTCGAATTGGATTCAAACAACCTGATAGGGCTGATACTTGAAGAGTTGGGAGATCTAGGCAATCTCCGAACACTATACCTGGCCCAAAATAACTTGAATGGCTCAATACTGTTTGCATTGTTGAATGACTCCATTTTGAACGTTTTGGATCTTAACAATAACCAACTCACTGGATTCATGCCTGTTGAAATAGGCAAGTCACTGCCTCAACTTTCGTGGTTTCATGTGGGAGGCAATCAACTAACTGGCGGGTTCGAATTCCTCACATCTCTGTCCAACTGTCGTAATTTAAAGTACCTTCAAATATGCAACAACACTCTGGAAGGAGCACTTCCAAATTCTTTGGGGAACCTCTCATCGAATCTGTAATATTTTAATGCTTTCGGAAATCATATTAAGGGAAACGTTCCTAGAGAATTGGGCAACCTAAGTGGTCTTATTTATTTGGATTTGACTGCAAATGAGCTGACCAGAGCAATACCATCAGCACTAGCAAGGCTAGACTCACTTCAATTTATGGGGCTGGCATACAACGATATAAGCGGTCATATTCCTTTTGAGCTTGGTCTAATAAAAAATCTGAATAAACTAGACCTCCAAAATAATTCACTCAATGGACCAATACCAGATTCATTGGCCAACATTAGCATGATGCAAATGTTGTTTCTAAATAACAATAAACTATCACCAAGCATTCCTCAGAGCCTATGGACTCTAGATAGCCTCCTTGTATTACGTCTATCTGCAAATACTTTAAGTGGCTCAATCTCCTCACAAGTGGGTAACTTGAAGACCCTACTAGCAATGGATCTATCCATGAATCGACTATCAGGTAACATCTCGGGTGCTTTAGGAAAGCTACAAATGCTTGGATATCTTAACCTGTCCAAAAACTTATTCCAAGGTCAAATTCCAGAGACGTTTGATGGAATGATCAGTATCACTTATCTTAACTTATCATACAATTTTCTATCTGGAACCATTCCGCATTCCTTGGCCAACCTCTCTGATCTTTATAGCCTTGACCTATCTTTCAATAAGTTACGAGGTCAAGTGCCAAAGGGCAGAGTGTTTGCAGGTTTGCAGGTTCCAGCATTCTATCTCTTATGGGAAATGAAGGACTCTGTGGAGCACCTCAGCTACATGTCCCACCGTGTTATACAGGTCTTGTTAATGATAGTCCTAGAAGACAATTGCGGTCACTCCAATATATCCTGCTAGCTACTACGTTGTGCGTGGTTCTCTTTTCTTTCTTATGTCTTCTGTATGCATTTTATTCGAGGAGGATGCCCAAGCCATTCATCGATAATAGTGTGACCCGTTTGGATGATCACAGAGTTGTTTCATACCATGAACTAGTTCGTGCCACGACTAACTTCAGCCAGGAGAACTTACTGGGAGGAGGAGGATTCAGTTCCGTGTTCAGAGGATGCCTTGATGATGGGTTGATCGTAGCAGTAAAGGTCTTGAATCTAGAAGTTGAAGAGGCTTCAAAGAGCTTCGATGCAGAATGCCAAGTGATAAAGATGGTCCGACACAGGAATATCATCAAAATTATAAGTGTATGTTCCGATTTAGACTTCAAAGCCCTCGTTCTTGCATTCATGCCCAATGGAAATCTTGAGAAATGGTTATATTCTGACAACTGCTACTTGAATTTGCTGCAAAGATTGAATATAGTGGTGGATGTATCATTGGCACTTGAGTACCTCCACCATCATCATCCACATGTTGTGTTGCACTGTGACCTAAAACCAACAAATATATTGCTAGACGAAGAATTGGTAGCACATGTAAGTGACTTTGGCATCTCCAAACTGCTGCTGGGTGAAAGCAGATCGATGGAAATCGCAAGCAGCACAATAGGCTATATAGCTCCAGGTAATCAAACAACCCATAAAGCTCAATATGAAGACTTGAGTATTTCTTCTTTTTTTTGTGTGTGTGTCTGTGTTGTTTTTTTGTTTTTTTTTTGTTTTTTTGGGGTGGGGGGTGGGGGGATTCTAAAAACTATATTTTTGTTGCATGCTTCATTTAGTTTTTGATATATTATTTTTCTTTTTTGATGTCTTAAGTTTTGTCAACTTTTTTATGCTACTTAATTATATCTCGTATTCACTGGCTTATATCAATACAACGTCCCTCGTTTGTTAGCCTAGCTGAAAAATTGGCAAGAAACTCGTAAGAGAAGACTTAATTAATGTGAAAACTAGCTCAGGTTAACTGTTAATCTAGTAGATCTTTTTGTATAAACTTTATTTCTAAACACACAGTTGGCACACTGAGATTACAGATACAAGCTAAAAGCGTGGGATGAGTAAATCATTCTGATTAACTGTGATATATCTAATATCTCTTGCTTTATAAATTTATTCTTTGCTTATATTGTTTGCTACAGAGTATAGTACTACAGGGCCCATATCAAGAATGGGTGACGTATATAGCTTCGTGATTCTACTGCTAGAAACATTTACAGGAAAAAACCCAGTTGGTTCTATGTTTGATGAACAATCAAGTATAAGGGAATGGATACAAAAGGTATATTCGACTTCAATATTGGATGTTGTAGACAAAAAACTTTTAAAGCATCATGCTATGAATGATGGATATTCGCAAGACAGAACAAAACTGCATCATTGTTTGTCATCTCTGATTGAATTGGGTTTGTTGTGCTCGAGAGACTCGCCTAAGGAAAGAATTCCAATGACAGATATTTCTGCAAGATTACTAAAGATAAAGATGGAATATTGCCAATTTGGTTCATGATTAAGACATAGTTTCATATTTTTAGATGACCTACAATAAAGTTTATCTCACGCTTGTGATCAAAGCATATTGTATATCTCCTCTTATTCATGCATTGTTTACTTTTGATAGTTTTATTCAGTGTATTCAAATTTATTTCCTACAAAATTTCTTCTCTTATCTAGCAATGCCGAGCATATGTATTGCCCATATAGGCATATCCACATTGTTGAAGTCTCACTAAATAATGGTGATTGATATTAGAATAGAGATTTTCCCCCCACTTATATTTGTTTATAACTTCTATCTTTTTACTTGTCAATAAATTTTTCTGTGCTAAAAGTTTAGTTTAAAGTTTGTATTGCAATGTTGAGCCCATATATGACTTAATTCTTCTCCTAAATCTAAATAGATAGATTTGAGCTTCTCTATCTCCCTTTTCTCTTCTGCAGGCTGTTGTCTTAAATTTTGTTTATTTTTTTTGTTACAGTTGTTATTTCCTATCAACTCTTTCATCTTTTTGTAGTTATCATTGATCAAAACATGGTTTCTTATGTATTTTGTAGCTGTCATTTGCTAGTGATGTTTGCATGCATTGCAGGTGTTCAATTAGATGTGCCAGTTTATGAGTTTGCGATGAGTTCTTGAATTAAGTGCGCACATCTCGTGAATGCCATGCATCAGCTTCAATGTCTAAGATTTATTATGCATGAGTTTCTTGTTTGCCACATAGTGAGGTACGTTACAACTGTCCTACTCTGGATTTAGTCTGCCTATCATCATTCTATTCCTCACAAATAATGACCATTCATGATATTCATCGCTATTGTGATAGTACAGATTAGTATTCCTGGCAGACTTAGAAAAAATGGAACATATAATTAATCAAGATTCGGATGTGTTAGAATTTGTGTACCACTTGTTAGGAATTGGAGACTTAGAAAAAATGGATCATATAATTAATCAAGATTCGGATGTGTTAGAATTTGTGTACCACTTGTTAGGAATTGGAGACTAGCTATGATACCCGAAGTTGAAACATTGATAATAATGCAAATTAATTAAGCTCCTAAAGCTATCAAATGTCATATTGATAATGCAAATTAATTATGCATTACAGTGCCATGTAACACATTCGTTAATTTGTCCTTTGAAGTGAGGCCAGCTCAGGTTCCACAGGTGAGGATAGATTAATTAGATCATCATATCGGATTGGCACAAAGGGGAGGGGAGACTGAAAAAACACGTTTTATGTAAGATTCCGATCCGCCATGAAGAGGATAGCCTGGTGTTCATAATCCACTTTAGAAATGATACAACATATTATTTCTACCCCAAAATGACACAAAATTGTTAATGTTGGGAACTTTTCTTCTAAAATGTTAACTTCGGGCACCTCAAAGGAGTTATCTGTCTTTGTTTCATCCTTGTCTGGTACCTCAAGAGAGGTGCCCGCTTGGCAAATTTAACAGTCGAGAACCAAAAAAAATAGGTCCCCGCTTCTTGCCAACATGTGGCTGGGCCCCTCCTGGAAGTACCCACCCATGCTCAAAATTTGGCTCGGCTTGGGTCCCACTTGGAAGCACCTGCCCATAAATTTCGCTAGGCTTGGGTCCCACTTGAGGGTATCCACCTATGCTCTACAAAAATGTCAATCTGACATTTAAACCCCCCACATATTGAATCATTACTCAAAGGACCTATATTGTAACCTTTTGGTATTTGATTTCCCTTGTGCAAGAGATTTTGTACCAAGTTGTACCCAAAAACCAATGCAACACAATGACGTTCTTTGAAATTGATTTTATGTTGTCTCTCTTTGCAAGTATACTCATTATGTAATGTGATATTTCTCTATATGATGTGATTTAGAGCAATCTAATAAGGTATCCTGTCTAGTCATGAGTCTGAGACGATTAGGGTGTAGTTAACAATAAATGCTTGCGTTTATTGGAAGTCACGAACCCAGGACCTTCTGGTCAACTTTCTATGGATTACCATGATTAACAATAAAACATGATCTTTACCTTGATGGATTGTTGTTGTTTGCATGCATTGCAGTTGTTCGAGGAAATGCGCCAATGAGCTGTTAGTTCTTTGAAACTACTAATTAGCTCTATCGTCTTCTATAGATCACCATGATTTCAAGTAAATTAGAGGGTTTTCCCAATCTGATAAAATTGTAACATAAATAGGATAAAGTTGTGTTCTTTGGGTTTTGTTTATTTATGCAAGTACTTCCTAGATGCTTACATTGATCTGAAGTATTACCCAAAATCTTTTTATTTATTCTTTTCAAATCTGATTACACAACACAACACAGATTTCATATTATAAAACAATCATATTAGGATTAATAGGGTGTACCCTAATCGGTGTTCTTGATTGTGTTAGTCTTCTTGATGTGTGAGCCAACCCAAGTGGCTACTGAAGGATCATTTTGTTTGAGTTGCATGTTTCAAATTGAATGTTTCAAAGTCTTCCACATCATTCTCTTAATTATTTGCTTGTCAGTTTACTTGGTGTCTCTTGAATTGTCACAACTCTTTTATCCCAACTTGTTTGTAGTTTACTTGGTGAGTCAAGCTGTCATCTAGTTCATCTCCAGTTGTTGCTTGTCAATTGATTTGGGGCAATTCTTAGCCATTTAAATCCAATGACAGTGCTCATCACTAAAAGTTATGATTAATACCCTTCACTGCAATTTCCTCTATAAGTAGACTGTGAACTTGCGATATTAGGACCACACATTTCACTTCTCTAATCAGTAGCCTTTCATGGAGTTTCTTTTCTTCACCATATTGTTAATGTTCATTCCCCTGCAGCCAGGCTCTTGTATACCCCACAACACCTTCACCGATTTTGAATCACTATTGGCCTTCAAAGCTCATGTCAGTGATCCATCTGGCGTTCTGGCTTCGAACTGGACCACCAACACCTCCTCCTGCAGCTGGTTAGGTGTAGACTGCACTGGCAGTTGCCAGCAATGGGTCACTGCCATTCGCTTGCGTGACTTCTCCCTCCAAGGTACCACTCTGCACACCTCAGAAATCTCTCCTTTCTCTGTATTCTCGACCTTGCCAATAACTCCCTTACCAACCCTATCCCTGAGTCACTCGGGAAGCTTCCATATCTTACCATCATCGACCTTCAACTCAACTTCCTTGCCGGTCCTATTCCTTCCACCATCTTCAACCTTTCCTCCCGAATGGCTTTGTATGCTGCTTACAACAATCTCTCAGGTTCTGTACCGTTAAATTATAGCTTCAATGTGCTCCCTCGAATCACAGATATCTGTCGTGGTGATAAGCATTTCACCGGAGAGGTCTTGTCTTCCTTTACTCTATGTCGAGAACTCAAAATGATCTCTTTGGGTGGGAATCAATTTAGTGGAACCATACCGGTTGAGATTGGTAGCTTTCCCAAACTTAGGAGTTTATATCTTGGATCTAACCAACTAACTGGTGCCATTCCAACTTCATTAGGTAACCTCTCAAAGCTCACAGAGCTCGAATTGTATTCAAACAACCTAACAGGGATGATACCCAAGGAGTTGGGAAATCTAGGCAATCTTCAAACACTACACCTGGCCCGTAATAACTTGATTGGCTCAATACCGTTTGCTTTGTTGAATGATTCCATGTTAAACCTTTTTGATCTTAGCCATAACAAACTCACAGGGTTTTTGCCTGCTGGTATAGGCAAGCCGCTGCCTTAACTTCTGTGGTTTCATGTGGGAGATAATAAACTAAATGGCGGACTCGAAATTTCTCTCGTCTCTAGCCAACTGTGAGAATTTTACCTTCTAATATATAACAATACGATGGAAGGAGTACTTCCAAATTCGTTGGGGAACCTCTCAAAAAGTTTGCAGATGATTAATGCTTTGGAAATCATTTCAAGGGGAACATTCCTAGAGAATTGTGCAACCTAGGTGGTCTTATTCATCTGGATTTGAGTATGAATGAGCTGACCGGAACTATATCATCAGCACTAGCAAGGCTAGGGTCATTGCAATATATGGGGCTGGCGTCCAACTATATAAGCGGTCATATTCCGTTTGAGCTTGGTCTAATAAAGCATCTGAATAGACTAGCTCTCCAAAATAACGCACTAAATGGACCCATATCGGATTCATTGGCCAACATTAGCATGATGCAAATGTTGTTTCTAAATAACAATAAACTATCATCAAGCATTCCTCAGAGCCTGTGGACTCTAGATAGCCTCCTTGTATTACATCTATCTGCAAATACTTTAAATGGCCCAATCTCCTCACAAGTGGGTAACTTGAAGAACCTACTATCAATGGATGTATCCATGAATCGACTATCAGGTAACATATCGAGTGCTTTAGGAAAGCTACAAATGCTTGGATATCTTGACCTATCTAAAAACTTATTCCAAGGTCAAATTCCGGAGATATTTGATGGAATGATCTGTATCACTAATCTTAACTTATCATACAATTTTATATCTGGAACCATTCCGCATTCCTTGGCCAACCTTTCTGATATTTATAGCCTTGACCTCTCTTTCAATAAGTTACGAGGTCAAGTGCCAATGGGCAGAGTGTTTGCAGGTTCCGGCACTCTGTTTCTTATGGGAAATGAAGAACTCTGTGGAGCACCTCAGTTACATATGCCACCATGTTATGCAGGTCTTGTTAATGATGGTTCTAGAAGAAAGTTTCAGCCACTCAAATATATCTTGCTAGCTACTACGTTGTGTGTGGTTCTCCCTTCTTTCTTATGTCTTCTGTATGCATTTTATTCAAGGAGGATGCCCAAGTCATTCCCCGATAATAGTGTGACTTATTTGAATGATCACAGTTGTTTCCATACCATGACCTAGTTCGTGCGACAACTAACTTCAGCGAGGAGAACTTATTGGGAAGAGGAGGATTTGGTTCCGTGTTCAGAGGGTGCCTTGACGAGGGGTTGATCGTAGCAGTTGGGGTCTTGAATCTAGAAGTTGAAGAGACTTCAAAGATCTTAGATGCAGAATGCCAAGTGTTAAAGATGGTTCGACACAGGAATCTCATCAAGATTGTTAGTGTATGTTCCAATTTAGACTTCAAAGCTCTCGTCCTTGAATTCATGCCCAATGGAAATCTTGAGAAATGGTTACACTATGACAACTGCTACTTGAATATGCTACAAAGATTGAATATAATGGCGGATGTATCATTGGCACTTGAGTACCTTCACCGTCATCATCCACATGTAGTGTTGCACCGTGATCTGAAACCAACAAATATATTGTTAGATGAAGAATTGGTAGCGCATGTAAGTGACTTTGGCATCTCCAAACTGTTGCTGGGTGAAAGCAGATCGATGGAAACTGCAAGCATGCCAGGCACGATAGGCTATATAGCTCCAGGTAATCAAACAACCCATAAAGCTCAATATGAAGAATTGAGTATTTCTTTCTTTTTTTTTTGCATGTGTTGCGGGGTGGGGATTCTGAAAACTATATTTTTGTTCCATGCTTGATTTAATTTTTGATATATTATTTTTTCATCTTTAAAGTCTCAAGTTTGTCTCAACTTTTTTATGCCAGTTAATTATGTCTCGTATTCATTGGCTTATATTAGTATAACGTCCCTCGTTTGTTAGCCTAGCCGAAAAATTGGTAAGAAACTTGTAATAGAAAACTTAATTAATGTGAAAACTAGCTCTGGTTAACTGTTAATCCAGTAGATCTTTTTTGTATAGACTTTAATTCTAAAGTCTAACACACAGTTGGCACACTGAGATTACAAATACAAGCTAATCTGTGGGATGAGTAAATCATTCTGATTAACTGTGATATGCGTAATTCTTCTTGCTTCATAGATTTATTCTTTTTTATATTGTTTGCTACAGAGTATAGTACTACAGGGTCGGTATCAAGAATGAGTGACGTATATAGCTTCGGGATTCTACTGCTAGAAACATTTACAAGAAAAAACCCAATCGGTTCTATGTTTGATGAGCAATCAAGTCTAAGGGAATGGATACAAAAAGCACATCTGACTTCAATATTGGACATTGTAGACAACAATCTTCTAAAGAATCACACTATGAACGAGGGATCATTGCAAGACCGAACAAAACTGCATCAGTGTCTATCATCTGTGATTGAATTGGGTTTGTTGTGCTCGAGAGACTCACCTAGGGAAAGAATTCCAATGATGGATATTGCTGCAAGATTACAAAAGATAAAGATGGAATATTGCCAATTAAGTTAATAATTAAGATATAGTTTCAACTCTGTTGCAGCAATGAAGCTTCAGTGAATAATTGTGATGATTTGCTATCAATCTAGCAGATTTTCTTAGATGTATTTGCCATTTTGCTTATAATTTATTCTACATTTTTCCAGTGGCATTTTATAATAATTTTACAGAATTTGCATGGCTCACCACATACGCAAGCAATGCAAATTTGGTTTTCCATGCGATGTGTTAATCCAAATTGTCGTAGGAGTACATCCATAGTCATCGACATCGACGAATTAGATGCTATTTTGTGGGTGGCTTAAAGATTATATAGGTTTTCTCTTATCATTGATCAAAACATAATCTTTAGATTGAAAACATTTGTTGTTGATTATCGCATGATTACAGGTGTTCAATGAATTGCGTCGATGCCATAGTTTGCCATCGGCTTCTTCCTCGCCAATGTCACAACATAGGGAGGTAAACTACACTAATCCATTGAGACTAGTTGGCTCTACTGTCGTCTTCGTCAAATCACCGTTATTGAAATAGTATCTTATGGTTCTAATCAGACCGCGACCCTGATATTTTTTCCTCTACAATCTTGGCTTCAGGGCAGTACATAATATGCGTGTCAGACTTAGAAAGTTGGACACTACGATTTGGAATTATAATGCATACGAAGCAAATTACTTTAGAAGCCATATAAATATAATAATTTTATAGTGTCAAACTTTCCTGACTACTACTTTTTGAGGCTCAAGTTAGTTGTTTTTCAATAGAGAGAGAGAGAGAGAGAGAGTTTTGAAATAATAAAAAGAGAGAATTTGGTTTCTATATCGAGTAAAACTCTTAAAGGATCAAGTTAGTTGTGTTTTCCTGTAAGAGTCAGTTCTTACCCATGCTGGTAAATATTTATACAGATGCAGGTTCATCCAGGGTCCATTCCTTTGGTTGATATGGTATTGAACTTTGTGTTTGCATGAATTTCGTTTTTTGCTGCAAGATTACATAAGATAAATATGGGGTATTTGTCTAGTTAATCTCAAGCCATCTATACATAATGTAAAGCTATAGAAGGGTGACAGATTTTCTCTATTTCCCAAATTGCCCTTGCTCAATTATTTGCTTCAGCAAATGCAATTATGAGCATGCAACAACACATATTTTGTCTACAATAATTCAATCTATGCTCTTTTTCATGTTTCAAATACCATAGTCATGAATAAGGACAATAATTTATGTCAAACTATGTTTAGTGAAGTGAAAAAACATGGCAAACAAACAAATGAATTTAATATGTGCAGTGAAGCAAGCATAGAATTTCAACAAGCATACGATTTGCTGATGTAAAAATAACCTTCAATTTCATGTTTCAACCACTATATTCATCAATAAGGACAATAATTTATGTCAAGCTATGTGTAGTGAAGTGAAAGAACATTGCAAACAAACAAACAAATAAATTTAAAATGTGCAGTGAAGCAAGCATAGAATTTCAACAAGCATACTATTTGCTGATGTAAAAATGACCTTCAATTTCATATCTCAACCACCATAGTCATTAATAAGGACAAAAATTTATGTCAAACTATGTGTAGTGAAGTGAAAGAACATTGCAAACAAACAAATGAATTTAATATGTGCAGTGACGCAAGCATAGAATGAAAATAATTTATGTCAAACTATGTGTAGTGAAGTGAGAATATTGCAAACAAACAAATGAATTTAATATGTGCAGTGAAGCAAGCATAGAATTTCAACAAGCATACTATTTGTTGATGTAAAAATGACCTTTACCGCAACATGTAATTCCGGTATGTCCTGTGCTGCATTTAAGATATTGGATGACTTTACTCAGCCTCCTACAATAACTACTACTTTTTTAGCCTTATAAATAGCTTGTGGATCCTTGCATCGACCATAACAATCTGTCTAAGAAGATGTCAGTTAGTGGAGAGATTGTAAGTTATTATTCTTATCATGTACATTTATTTATATATTAACAAAATTACACTACTTATGTTTTCAAGTTCTAACAATACTTTAAAATCTCAACAATTATAGGATGAGCTATCATTTTTCTTGCCATTGTGGATTGATGTATTCAACCAGTCTTGCCAGTGTGGATGAATGACAAAAGACGACCAGCAGGTAGTGTACCTACGGACGAGTGAAAGGCAGCAAAGGGAGAGATCGGCGTCAGATGGCTGATGGACTATCGACGGCCGGTCGGTCGGCGTGGGATGGCGAGGCAACGACTAGGCTGTGATAGCCAGTTGGAGACAGTTGTGGCAAATTTTGTGTTAGATGGGAATGATTGGAGATAATTTTGTGATAGGCAGTGACCTGGGTGGGAATAATATTCCCATGATTTGGGACATTAGATTAACATGCTAATCTTATATTTCCGAAAATATGTTTTACATCAAAACAAGCTTGGTAATATTTCACGGGAATTTAGGATTACCACTTACCAAGCGCATCCTAAAGGGGTTATTAACTACTGCTTTGCATGACTTCTCTATTCAAATTAACGATAAGATTCTTAAATCTTATTTAGAATAGAAATATATCTTATGACCTCTTCAACTGTTTTGAATGATTAAATATGATTTATTTGGTTTTGGAATTAGAGCATAAAGTACAAATAGAATTCAAATTCACTTTGAAGTAGTTTTCATCATCCCATGGCCCTTAATTTATGCTTTTCCGCACGTAGCGCGGGTGCATTGCTAGTAGTCTCATATAGTCAGACCACCTACAATAATATTACAAACTATTAAATGTATTTGAATAAAATTTCTTCCTTTGTTCTGGAAATCATGTGCATGTGCATCGACTATCTGAACATAGTATGAATCTTGAAGTTTTTTCCCACAAGATATATTTGTTTATAGATTCTGCATTTTTTTAAATTTATTCATAACCAGCTTATAAAATTTCTGAAGTTTTTCTCTTTCACATATGTATGAAAATTTTGGCATCTGCATGGAAACCACTAAAATTTGCATTTTTGGATGATAAATAATGATAGATTTGCATGTGGATTTACCTCCAGTAACAAAGGGTTCACCAGATATACAAGCCATGCAAATTCAGTTTTAAATGGGTTGTGTTGGTGTAAATTCTTATAGGAGATCAAAGCAGTCTACAGAAATCTATTATTATGGTGTTAGTTTTGGGATATCTTTGTTTTTAGAATTGAGCCTTCATTCTAATAATACAAAGGCTTAGGAAATGTGTTTTGAACTATAGATTGGTGAGCCTCTATTGTGAGTTCATCATATCTCTGTCGTTGATCAAAATGATGTTTATGTATTATTTATCTTATTACCTTTTGTTTCATCATCATCTTATTAATGAAGCATAGGTGGAAACGCCACTTCTCAAAAATCTTGTCACCTTTTGTTGTTGATGTTTGCATATGCCCTCTGATGGTTTTTATCATCTCTTGAATTAGGCGTGACCTGCATGTGACCTGCATCGATTATAAGTAATGGTGATGGTTCACAGATATCAGTTTCTTCCTCTCTATGACCATATATCACCATATAGTGAGGTGCGCTGCATTATCCTTGTCTCAATATTTTGCGGTTTTGGGAGTCCCATCATCTCAACACCTTGTAGTTTGCTTGAGAATGTCTATTGACCGTTATGAGAAATTTGCCGTTAAAGAGGGTACCAGAGTTTGCTTCTTTGAATAACCAGTGTACAAGCATAGTAGCTACCTTTACCAACTACCGCTCCTGTTGTTGGATAAATTGTATTGTAAATTGTATTCCTCTTTGTCTGAATGTCTGCCAACACATTTATCTCTACTTGTTGCTTGTAATCTACTTGGTTTCTTCAAACCATCACTTTCATTTATCTCAAGTTGATGTTATTTACTTGGTGATTTAACCCGTCACACTCATTTATCTCAAGTTGTTGCTTGTCAATTGACTTGGGTCGACACTTAAGCTTTTGCTCTCATGACAGTGCTCATCAATAATCTCCTCTATGCCTAGACTGTAAACTTCCAGCACTAGGATCACACTCTTCTGACCTCTCTAATCAGAAAGTCTTCCATGCAGTTTCTTTCCTTCACCATAATTTCAATGTCCATCGTTGCCATCTGCAGCCAGCCAAATGTAGGACACTAACATATTAAAAAATAACGAAGATAAGAACTCGACTTAAGAAAAGGGAACAGTTAGTATATATATCCTTTTCAAATTCCCTTATTTATTTTTTTGTCTTTAAGGATCTAAAGATTGAATGATATCATATGAGATTATGACAAGGTGTCACACTACAGTATAAGATAAGAACAGGAAAGAAACCAATGTTCATATGGGTTTTGAAATCCCCATTATCCCAACACCTTGTAGTTTGAAAATCTGTGATCGTAAGAGATAATTGCCATGAAAGAGGGAACTGGTACATTACTCTCTTTGCATGACCTAAATACAAAATCTTAAATACAACTGCTTTTGTTATTGGATTATTTTGTAGTAGTAAGTAGTAACTAGTCTTATGTAATTCCTAGCTATATCGAAGTAGTCTTATATTCCTGCTCTTAATATTTATTATAATAGGACTCTATTTCCACTCACACCCATTTCTCTCAAGTTGTTGCTTGTAATTACTTGACTTGGGCAGCATTTTCGATGACAGTGTTCACATCCCCTAAAATTTATAATACTCTTTAATCAACTTCCCTGTATGAGAGGACTGTAAACATGCTCCATTAGGATTACACTCTCTAATCAGTACCCTTCCATGGAGTTTCTTTTCTTCACTATGTTTTTAATGTCCACCTTCTCTTTCCCCATGCAGCCAGCTACTTGCAGACCCCACAACAACTTCACCGATCTGGAACCACTATTAGCCTTCAAAGCTAATGTCGCCGATCCATCTGGCATTCTGGCTGCTAGCTGGACTACACCTCCTTCTGCAACTGGATTGGTGTGCGCTGCAGCCATAGCAGGCAACGGGTCACAGCCATCAAGTTGCATGACTTCTCCCTCCAAGGTACCATCTCCCCACACCTCGGAAATCTATCCTTCCTATCTTACCTATACATTTCTAATTGCTCCCTTATGGGCTCTATTCCCGAATCCCTTGGGCAGCTTACCTGTCTCACCTATATCTCTCTTGAAGAAAACTCTCTCTCCGGTCCCATTCCTTCAACCATCTTCAATCTATCTTTGCTAACAGATCTTTATTTTGCAAAAAACTACCTCTCAGGTTCTACCCCGTCAAATTATGGCTTCAATGTTCTCCCTCATATCATACTTATCTCTCTTGGTGCAAATCAAATTGGTGGTGAGGTCCTGTCTTGCTTTGCTCAATGTCGAAGCCTCGAAGTGCTTTCTCTGACTCAAAATCAAATTAGTGGGACCATACCAGTTGAGATCGGTAACTTTTCGGAGCTTGCGTGTTTACATCTTTCATCTAACCAGCTGACCGGCACATTATTAGGTAACCTCTCAAAGCTCACACAACTCGAATTGACCTCAAACAAGCTGACAGGGACAATACCCAAGGAATTGGGAAATCTGGGAAATCTCCAAGAAATATCCGTCGCTGAAAATAACTTGATTGGCTCGATACTGCTTGCTTTGTTGAATAACTCCAAGCTGAGCATGTTAGAACTTAGCAACAACACTCACTGGATCTGTGCCTGTTGAGATAGGCAAGTCGCTGCCTCAACTTACGTGGTTTGATGTGGCAAACAATCATCTAAGTGGTGGGATCAAATTTCTCTCGGCATTCTCCAACTGCAGAAATCTACACTGCCTTCAAATATGTAACAATCTGCTTGGAGGAATACTTCCAAATTCTTTGGGGAATCTCTCAATGAATCTGCAGTATTTTGTTGCTTACCTTAATCATTTTAAGGGAAGCATTCCTAGTACATTAGGCAACTTAAGTGGTCTGGTGGCAATAGAATTGCAAAACAATGAGCTGACATGCAGAATACCACCGACACTTGCTGGGCTTACGGCACTTCAATATATGAACCTATCCGTAAATAGTTTAAGTGGTTTAATTCCATCTAAGCTTGGTCTATCAAAAAATCTGAATACACTACGCATCGAGTATAATTTACTCTCTGGAGCAATACCAGCTTCCTTAGCCAATAGCAGCATGATACAATACTTGTATCTGAATAACTATAATTTATCTTCAAATATTTCTCAGAACTTGTGGACTCTAGGTAGCCTCCTTGAATTAGATCTATCCAAAAATACTTTAGATGGCTCACTTTCACCACAAGTGGGTAACTTAAAGGACCTAACTATACTGATGTTATCCATGAATCGACTATCAGGTAACATGTCAAGTTCTTTAGGAAAGCTTTCAATGCTTACATATTTGGACCTATCTAGAAACTCGTTTCATGGTCAAATTCCAGTGTCATTTGATGGATTGATCGGTATTGCCTATATGAACTTGTCATACAATGTATTGTTGGGGGTCATCCCAGAGTCCTTGGCCAATCTCTCTGATTTTGTTAGTCTTGATCTCTCTTTCAACAAGTTACAAGGTCAAGTGCCGAAGGGCAGAGTGTTTGTCAATTCCAGCATTCTGTCTCTTATTAGAAATGAAGCACTCTGTGGGGGCACCACATTTACATCTTTCGCCATGTTATACAGATGATCTTTTTAAGGACAAGTCAAGGGGAAAATTGCGGTCACTCAAATATGTTCTGGTAGCTGCTACGTTGGGCATGGTTCTCCTTGCTTTCTTACGTCATTTTTATGCATTTTATTTGAGGAGGAAGCCCAAGTCTTTGCCCAATAATAATTCTGTGACTAATTTGGATGATCAAAGAGCTGTTTCCTTCCATGAACTAGTTCTTGCAACAACCAACTTCAGCGAGGAAAACGTATTGGGAAGAGGAGGATTTGGTTCTGTCTTCAGAGGATGCCTCGACGATGGGTTGATCATAGCGGTAAAGGTATTGGATTTGGACGTTGAAGGGGCTTCAAAGAGCTTTGATGCGGAGTGCCAAGTTCTGAGGATGGTTTGCCATAGGAATCTAACAAAAATCATTAGTGTGTGTTCCAATTTAGATTTTAAAGCTCTCGTCCTCGAATTCATGCCCAATGGAAGCTTGTGAAGTGGCTGTACTTCGAGAACTGCTTTTTGAGTCTGCTACAAAGATTGAGTATAATGGTTGATGTATCATTGCACTTGAGTACCTCCACCATCACCATCCGCATGTTGTGTTGCATTGTGATCTGAAACCAACAAATATTTTGCTAGATGAAGAATTTGTGGTGCACATAAGTGACTTTGGCATCTCTAAAGTGCTGCTGGGTGAAATCACATCGATGGCAACAGCAAGCATGCCAGGCACGATAGGCTATATATCTTCAGGTAATCGAACAATCCAGTTTGTTCAGTACAAAGCCTTAAAAGTTACGTATATTGGATAATAAAAAACTTAAAATTATGCTTTTGTTGCATGTTTGATAATATCTTAAGTTTTATATGCTTCTGTTGCAGGTTAAATATACCTTTTTTAAATATATTTATAATACACTTAACGAAAATTCTTAAGTCTTTCTCAATTTCCATATATATGCTAATTAGCTAGGATCCTAACAATCTGCATTTGAGTTTCTATAGCATTTTTTGTCAAAAAATAAAGAGTTTCTATAGCATTCTTGTTATATCAAGCTAGCTGAAAAATTGTCAACATCTCCTAAAAGACTAAATAACGAGGAAACCTATAATTCATTGACCCGTAAAACTAGTCTATGCTAGTCGACCTGTTTATATGGCCTTTCATTCTGAAGTCTACTACACAATTGGTACACCGCAGTTACAATTATAAGATTAGAGAATAAAAACAACAAATGTAATTCTTATTTTATAGAATTGATTTATTGTTTATACAGTTTGCTGCAGAGTATAGTACTACGAGGGCAGTATCAAGAATGGGTGATGTATATAGCTTCGGAATTTTGCCGCTAGAAATCTTTACAAGAAAAAGACCGGCCAATTCCATGTTTGGTGAACAATCAAGTTTGAGGGAATGGATACAAAATTCACATCCGACTGCAATCTTGGACGTTGTAGATGAAAATCTTCTAAAGCATCATGGTATGAATGATGGACCATCACTAGAATGAACGAAACTGCATCAGTGCCTATCGTCTGTGCTTGGATTGGGTTTGTTGTGTTCGAGGGACTCGCCTAAGGGAAGACTACCAATGACGGATGTCGCTTCAAGATTGCAAAAGATAAAGATGGAAATGTCTGTCGGTTTAGTTAATTCTAAGAAGTGTTCTCGCTTTGTTTGTTTGCTTCTCTTTTAGTAATCTTATTCGGCAGCTCAAATGTCTTTTGGAGTAAGCAATTTTGTGCCTGTGCATTTGCCCATATGCACATAGCTGTAGCCTGAGTGAATAATACTGATGATTGGGGTTTTGAATGTAGCAAGCTCCTGCAGTTATATCTGCTTAAGACTCTTTCTTCATTATTTTTCTGTTCTTCGACATTTAACTCTATGGAAATTGCTTGTTGCATTCACTTTCGGCTAAGCAAAGTGAATTAGGTTTTAATTGCAGTAAGTTAGTGTAGATTCTCATGGGAGAGCGGAAACTA
Organism: Agapanthus africanus; assembly: GCA_030015575.1. Classification (NCBI taxonomy): domain Eukaryota; kingdom Viridiplantae; phylum Streptophyta; class Magnoliopsida; order Asparagales; family Amaryllidaceae; genus Agapanthus; species Agapanthus africanus. Next base: position 19,744,611 of record JASDDO010000014.1, read on the forward strand.
TATTATTTTCGTATTGATTTCGCTATATATCTTTCTTTATGATAGGACCTTCTGTTCATAAAGGAGAAAAAAGGGAAAACTTCCGGTAGGCGGCCATTTATATCCAGTCGTAAAAGAAAGGATATACAACGTTGGTTATACGGTGGTGTCCGAGAGCTGTCTAAATGGGTGTATCTTTTATCTTTCTTATGTCGTGTAACACTACATCCGGCGAACGGAATATTCTAATTTTCCGTCTTTCGAGGCGATGAACTGCCAATATTGCTCAGGTGAATCAAAATAGTATCACAATGCGAATTCCAATTTTCTCTGTAACATTAATATAAGCCAGCTAACCTTTTACTCATAAAGTACTGGGCTTTACTTGGGCCTGGTATTGGGCCTGAACGTTCCTCTCGTAGGCCGACTGTGAACCAAAACCCATTTTAATTGAAGGAGAGATTCGCGGGGAACAATCCTTACCTGATGCTTGGGTGAGTGGGGCAAAACCCTAGCTCCAAATAGGTAATTTGCTGAATTTTTTCGTCTCGATTTCGTTTTTTATCTCCCTTTTCATTGAATTCGATTCGATTTCAATTTTATGCTTCGAATTAATAATTTTTGATAATTTCATTCCTCAAACATCCAATTTGTTGATTGATCACTTAATGATGCTCTCAATTGTTTAATTTGACAATTCAATACTTCTTTTTACTGCTTGATTTTTTACCATTCTGTCCATAGATTATGCGTTTTTTCTAACAATAATTTTGCTACATTAGCTCAATTTGGAGTCACCATCTATGGAAAACTTTGCATTTCATGTAGTTTGAATTAGTTGAAGCAAGTTTGATTCGGCAGAGTCTTTTTGATCTGAGTAGCTATGACAATGCTGCTATGAGTCGAGCCGTGTCGAAAACTTCTCGGCAGAAAAGGAGCGTCGACAATTTATATCGGTTTATTTGCAAAGGTGCACTTTCCCCAATTTATTTGGGTATATGAATTTGTGCTTAAAAGCAAGTGTACCGATTTTCTATTAGCTCAATCACTTATGAACGTTTATCGTATGGCGTTTAACCAAAGTTCTTATACCCAGTTGTGAGGGTAGTAGTTTATGTAAGGCCCTACAATATATTGTCCACTTAAACAGCTTGAATTGCTAGCATTGTCGCATTTTCACGGAATTTGAGAACACTATATCGATATACTATAATATATTAGATGGTTGGTTCAATAAAACAATGTTATGTCTTTGATACCCGGTTTTTTTATCATGTAATCATTCACTTATTTAAAAGAGTGGTCGTAAGTGTTTGGTAGTTTGGCTTCCTAACGCACTAAAAGTACTTCCTTTTTTTCATTTTTGTAGATATAAGGATACTTTCTAGCCATGACTTCCATCTCGTACTTCGGGTTAGGTCATGGCTATTCATTAAGCATAACATTTGAAACTACTGGAGTTTGTTGACAGAACCTAATATTAGTGGTCACATCTGAGGTCCCCCAAAAACTTTCAGATTTTGAAAAACTGGAGTATGGAGATGAGGGAGTTGATTTTATGGTTGTGGAGAGTCGGTTGCGGTGACATAGGGGTTGAAATTGCCAATTTGATTCTTATGATAACACGCGGTAAAAAAAAATCTTATAATCTTGAAAAGAAATTAAATAAAACCATTCCTAACTTTTCAAATCTTTAAAAGTCCATGCTAAAAAGTCCTTAAAAATCTATATCATCGTAACTAAAATTCATTATAAATCGTCTTGAATTATTGCCCATCATGTCAACATATATATACATGCAACACACGTGTAAACCCCTTGTACGCAAAAATGCAAAAGGGAGTCTTCAACTTGAAATTGCTGAATTATTACAGATTTCATTTAATATATTTTCATTTTCTGTCCCAAAAACAAAACTTTCTATCGCATATCAAATTATCTACAACAATAAACTATTATACCAACAGCATATGGCTAATCAGTAATCAACAGTTAGCTGTTTGATTAGCAATAAACTTTGGGGTTAAAAAAATCATTTCATCATCGTCTCCATTCGCCATTATAAAAAAAATGATATCCCGGACCCGATCCCGGGATGATAGGTGGGATAAATTAGTCACCCCTTCTTATTAATGGGGTATCCTGGGCTCGAACCCGGATCTCCCCCATAGGCTACTCCAAGCCCCACGAATGGGCTACTCCAAGCCCTTTCCATTCGCCATTATAGCTTGTCATTAACTTGCTGGACTCTTAATTATCTCAACTTGTTGCTTGTCGGTTTGTCTGGGCTACTCCAAGCCCTTTCCATTCGCCATTATAGCTTGTCATTAACTTGCTGGACTCTTAATTATCTCAACTTGTTGCTTGTCGGTTTGTCTTGAGTCTTCTCTTGGTCTTTCCAGTCCCATAAAAAAAGGTTGATGTTCACCTGAGAGGGAGGGGAAGGGGGGGGGGGAGTTTTTGTTCTCTGTTCCACTGACATCAAATAAGTGGTTTAATTGGAAGCTTTTGCATGATCCTTGATAACTACCTAGTATTAACAACACTAAACTAGGCACTAAAAATTAATTTCTGCACTAATTTTTCCATCATCTGATCTAGCACCCTAACCACTGTTATGTACCTCTGTTTCTTTTTAGAAGTCTCTTTTTGCTCTTTTCTTTTTTCAAAATATAGTTTTCCATGTGATGTCTTGGTCTAAATTATCATAGGAGTGAATCCACAGTCATCAAAATCAACAAATTAGATGCTATTATCTGGATAGCTTAAAGATTATATATGTTCTTCATCTCTCATCGTTGATCAAAACATTATCTTTATATTCAAAATATTTGTTGTTAATGATTGCATGCATTGCAGGTGTTCAATGAATTGCGCCAATGCCATAATTTGTCATTAGCTTCTTCTCGCCTACGACAGAACGTAGTGAGCTAAACTACATCAATCCTTTGAGACTAGTTAGCTCTACGTCATCTTCTTCAAATCACCGTTATTGAGAAAGTATCTTATGGTTCTAATCAGGACGAGACCCTGATATTTTTTCTCTCTACAATCTTGGCTGCAGGTAATATTTACTTAATATGTTTCTCAGAATTAGAAAGTTGGACACTGCAATTTGGAATTATAACGCTTACAAAGCAAATGAGTTTAGAAGCAAAAAGAAATATAATAAATTCGTAATGTGGAACTTGCTTGACTAGAACTTTTTGAGGCTCAAGTTAGTTGTGTTTTACAATAAGAGTCTAGTTCTTACCCATGCTGGTAAATATTAATACATATGTGAGTTCATCCGCGGTCCATACCCTTGGTTTATTGGGTAATGAACTTCATCCGCGGTCCATACCCTTGGTTGATTGGGTAATGAACTTTGTGTTTGCATGAATTTTGGTTTTTGCTGCCATATTACAAAAGATAAGGATGGAGTATTTGTGAGATTAGTTTATCATAAGCCACAGTCTCATATTGTTAGACCGCCTACAATAATATTACAAATTAGGTTTATGAACAAGTCGTAGTTATGTTCTGTTGTCTGAGCTTTGTTTACTTGCCACTCTTTTACTAGTTTTATTCAGTATTTTAAAAATGTATTTGTAGAAAATTTCTTTCTTTGTTCTAGAAACTTTGTTCATGTGCATTGAGCCTTCATTCTAATAATACAAAGGTTTATGAAATGTGTTTTTAACTAGGAATTGGTGAGCCTGTACTGTGAGTTCATCATATCTCTGTCATTGATCAAAATGGTGTTTACATTTTATAAATCTTAAATGTTTGCATATGCCCTTTGATGGTTTTAATCATGTCTTGCATTAGTTGTCCTCTGCATGTGACCTGCATCTTATTATAAGGGACATGGTTCAAAAGATAACGGTTTCTTCCTCTCAATTACACCATATAGTGAGGGACACTGCATTATCCTATATCCAAGTGGTCTTATATTCCTGCTCTTAATTATTATAATAGAACTTCACTTTCAAAGTCTTCCACCGACACTCATTTGTCTCAAGTTGGAGCTGGGACGGCTGTCAATCGACTGGTGCCACATCTTCAATGAAAGTGTGCATCCCTAAAATTTATTTTGTAAACTTCCATTATTAGGATTGCACTATTCTGACCTCTCCCATCAGTAGCCTTCCATGGATTTTCTTTTCTTCGCTTTGTTTTCAGTGTCCGCCTTCTCTTTCCCCATGCAACCAGTTACATGTACACCCGACAACAACGTCACTGATCTCAAATCACTATTAGCCTTCAAAGCTAATGTCGCCGATCCATCTGGCATTCTGGCTGCTAGCTGGACTGCCAACACCTCATTCTGCAACTGGATTGGTGAGCACTGCAGCCCTCGCCGGCAACGAGTCACTGCCATCCGTCTAGGGGACATCCCTCTCCAGGGCACCATCTCTCCACACCTCAGAAATCTATCCTTCCTCTCTTACCTATCCCTTGGTAGTTGCTCCCTTATGGGGTCTATCCATGAATCCTTAGGGCGGCTTTCCCATCTTACCCATATCACCCTCCAAGACAACTCTCTCTCTGGTCCCATTCCTTCAACCATCTTCAACCTATCTTCACTAGCAAAAATTTATTTTGCTGCAAACAACCTCTTAGGTTCCATCCAGTCAAATTATAGCTTCAATGTGCTCCCTCGAATCACAATTATCTCTCTTGGTGAAAATCACATTGGTGGCGAGGTCCTGGTTTGCTTGTCTCAATGTCGAAACCTTGAAACGATTTCTGTGACTCATAATCAATTTAGCGGGACCATACCAGTTGAGATCGGTAACTTTCCGGAACTTGCGTTTTTACAACTTGGATATAACCAGCTGACCGGCACCATCCCAATTTCATTAGGTAATCTCTAAAAGCTCATACACCTCGAATTGCTTTCAAACAATCTGACACGGATAATACCCAAGGAATTGGAAGGTCTGGGCAACCTTCAAATACTTAGCATCGCTGTCAAAAGCTTGACTGGCTCGATATCGCTTGCTTTGTTGAATAACTCTATGCCGAACATGTTTGAAATTAGCAGCAACAAACTCACTGGATCTGTGCCTGTTGAGATAGGCAAGTCACTGTCTCAACTTACATGGTTTGATGTGGGAAGCAATCAACTGAGTGGCGATCTCGATTTTATCTCGTCTTTGTCCGACTGCCAAAATCTACAATACCTTCAAATACAGGACAATCCGTTTGGAGTACTTCCAAATTCTCTGGGGAATCTATCAACGAATCTGCGGTATTTTGTTGCTAACAGGAATCATTTTAAGGGAAGCATTCCTAGCACATTAGGTAACTTAAGCGGTCTTGTTGCATTACAATTGCAAAACAGTGAGCTGACAGGCACAATACCACCGGCAACTTGCAGGGCTAAAGGAACATCAATATATGGACCTATCCGTAAATAGTTTAAGTGGTTCAATTCCGTTTTATCTTGGTCTATTAAACAATCTGAATGCGCTACGCATCGATTATAATTTACTCTCTGGAGCAATACCAGATTCCTTGGCCAATATCAGCTTGATACAATGCTTGTATTTGAATAACAATAAATTATCTTCAAATATTCCTCAAAGCTTGTGGACTCTAGGTAGCCTCCTTAAATTAGATCTATCTGAAAATACCTTAAATGGCTCTCTTCCACCACAAATGGGTAACTTGAAGGACCTAACTAAACTGATGTTATTCACGAATCGACTATCAGGTAACATATCAAGTTCAATAGGAAAGCTTTCAATGCTTACATATCTGGACTTATCTAGAGACTCATTTCATGGTCAAATTCCAATGTCATTTGATAGATTGATCAGTATTGCCTATATGAACTTGTCGTACAATGTTTTGTCTGGGGTCATCCCAGAGTTCTTGGCCAATCTCTCTGATCTTGTGAGTCTTGACCTCTCTTTCAACAAGTTACAACGTCAAGTGCCGAAGGGGAGAGTGTTTGCCAATTCCAGCATTCCATCTCTTCTTGGAAATGAAGCACTCTGTGGGGCACACAGTTACATTTTTCACCATGTTATAAAGATCTTTTTAATGACTAGTCAAGGAGAAAGTTCCAGTCACTAAAATATGTTCTCCTAGGTACCACGTTGGGTGTGGTTCTCCTCGCTTTCTTATGTCTTTATTATACACTTTATTGGAGGAGGAAGCCCAAGGCTTTGGCCAATAGTACCGTGACTAATTTGGATGATCACAGAGTTGTTTCCTACCATGAACTAGTTCGTGCAACAACCAACTTCAGCGAGGAAAACCTCTTGGGAAGAGGAGGATTTGGTTCTGTGTTCAGATGATGCCTTGACGATGGTTGATCATAGCGGTAAAGGTATTGAATTTGGATGTTGAAGGGGCCTTCAAAGAGCTTTGATGCAGAGTGCCAAGTTCTGAGGATGGTTCGACATAGGAACCTCACAAAAATTATTAGTGTGTTCCAATTTAGATTTCAAAGCTCTTGTCTTCGAATTCATGCCCAATGGAAGACTTGAAAAATGGTTGTACTTCGAGAACTGCTTTTTGAGTATGCTACAAAGATTGAGTATAATGGTGGATGTATCATTGGCACTTGATTACCCTCCATCATCACCATCCCCATGTTGTGTTACATTGTGATATGAAACCAACAAACATATTGCTAGATGAAGAATTCGTCGCGCATGTAAGTGACTTTGGCATCTCTAAAGTGCTGCTGGGTGAAAGCACATCGATGGCAACAACAAGCATGCCAGGCACGATAGGCTATATAGCTCCAGGTAATCGAACAATCCAGTTTGTTCAGTACAAAGCGTTGAAGTTACATATACTGGAAAAAGAACCTTAAAATTATACTTTTGTTGCGTGTTTGATCTAATTTCTTATTTATAAAAACAAAAAAGTTTAGAAAAGTCGTCAAGTCTTGCTCAAGTTTTATATGCTTTTGTTCCAGGTTTAATATGGTATTTTCACACTTGGTGGAAATTCTCAAGTCTTTCTCGAGTTGTATATGCTAATTAGCTAGTATTCTAACAACATGCCTTCGAGTTTCTATAGCATTTTTGTCATCTATATCATTCTTGTTATATCAAGCTAGCTTAACAATCGGTGACGACTTCTAAATAATTCAATTAATGAAAAAGGCTAGTATTAATTGATCTTTAAAACTAGTCTATTCTAGTTGACCTTTTTATATGGCCTCTCATTTTGAGGTCTGTTACACAATTGGTACACTGCAGTTACAATTATAGCATTAGAGAATAAAAACAACAAATGCAGTTCTTATTTTATAAAATTGATTTATTGTTTACACTGTTTGCTGCAGAGTATAGTACTACACGGGCGGTATCAAGAATGGGCGATGTATATAGCTTCGAGATTCTGCTGTTAGAAATGTTTGCAATAATAAGACCGGGTGATTCCACGTTTGGCGAACAATCAAGTTTGAGGGAATGGATACAAAATGCATATCCTACTGCAATCTTGGACGTTGTAGATGAAAATCTTCTGAAGCATCATGGTACAAATGATGGACCATCACAAGACCGAACAAAATTACATCAGTGCCTATCTCTGTGTTAGAATTGGGTTTGTTGTGTTCGAGGGACTCCCCTAGGGAAAGAATGTCAATGACGGATGTTGTTTAGAGGTTGCAAAAGATAAAGATGGAATTTCTGTCAATTTAGTTAATTCTAAGCAGCTTTCCCGCTTTGTTTGTTTGCTTGCCGGTCTTTTAATAGTTTTATTCGGTAATTCAAATGCATTTTGGACAAATTCTACTCTATTTAAGCAATGTTGTGCATTGCCCGTATGGCTTATATAATAGGAGTGCACTCTATTGCAAACCGGTCTGCGTTTTTAAAAAAAAACGGAACTTGTGATCCATGAAATATTTGAACAATCCGATCCGTTCATATTGATCGTCCTACCTTCAAATGTATGCGTATGAAAAATTAATTAAAGGATTTGAAGATCTCTAACCAATACAATGATGGGTGCAAAAATGAATGTCTTTCGATAATGCAACATAAATTTCATCCGATGCATAAGTTAGAAATCTCGATCCATGAAATATTTGAAAGATCCGATCCGTTCAAGTTGATCGCCCTACCTTCAAGTGTATGCGTATGAAAAATTAAAGAATTTGAAGATCTCTAACCAATATAATGATGGGTGCAAAAATGAATGTCTTTCGATAATGCAACATAAATTTCATCCGATGCATAGGTTAGAAATCTCGATCCATGAAATATTTGAAAGATCTGATCCGTTCAAGTTGAAATATTCAAATACATTGATTTTTCATACACATACATTTGAGGGTAGAGTGATCAATTTAAACAGATCAGATCGTTAAAATATGTCGTTGATCGAGAGTTCCCGTTTTTAAAAAACGCGAACCGATTTGCAATGGATAGCTACACACACACACTTGCCTGTAAGCCCAACAATACACAACACCGCCCACAACAGATCCAAAGAACCTACAAATTTGCCCTGAAAATGTCAAATTGTGGCCACTCTTGGGGTTCGAACCTTGTGCCCTCCCAAGAGAGGAAGTGTAACAGCCTAGTTCATTTATACCAATTATGTTTTGGGTATTTCTTTATTTATGGCTCTTTCTTGATTTATTGTGTTTTGGGTGCGAATAATGTAATTGGTATCCGTGTTTGCATCCGACCCGACCCGCATGCTGGAAACCGTCTTGATTCCGATTTATGATTTATCCTGCTTGTGCAGAGGATCCGTGCACTCTCGTGTTCTATATCCTGTATACCTGCATTATATCTCGCATCTGCATTTTTTTAATAATACAAATATAGTCAAATAATATATTTTAAAAATATCTAGCATGGTCTGCATCATACCCCGAACCCTGTGGTGGCATTCGTACATCGTGTTCTCGTCCCGTTCAGTGAAACGGACCCGTTTGGATAGCTACGTGCACGCTACGTGCATCCGTTCTTGGGGGTATGCATTTCCGTTACCCGGATATCCTATTTTGGTTTTGGTTAATACGTATATTATCCGTATTTTCAAACCATAATTTTAGACCCGACCCAGACGTGTTTTGGACTATTTTGTATTTAGCCTAAAACTCAAATTTTATTAATATTATATTCTAATATCCTTAAACCGTTAAAGATTATTCAATCATATTTTAAACAAACTAATATTTTCAAATATTTAGAAATCCTAACTGAACAGCTCTCTCTCTCTCTATCCTATATAAACATATATATATTTTATTAATTATTATTCTTCACCCACGTCCTTCTCCTTCTCGTTTTCGTTTTTCCCGCCTCCTCGTCTCGAACCCACGCCGCTATCTCACACCCATCTCGTCGCCGTCGCCACCACCGCCGACGACCTCCCTCGCCTTCTCCTCTCCCCGCTCATCTCCCTCTCCTCCTCCTCCCAACACCATGACCGCCATCACCCGCCACGACGAACCCAAGAACCCACCGAGCGACCCATACCTCGCTCAGCCCTCGTCGCCACTGCCCTCGCCGCCGATCACCTCGTCAGCCTCGTCACCACCTCCTCTTCCACCTCACCACCTCCTTCACCTCCGACGTGAGGCCCCGACCAACCCATTACAACCCAAGAACCCTAGCCCCTGCAACCCTCCTCGGCGGAGCTCGCCTCGCCGCCGACCACCCTCGTCGGCCTCCCCTCACCTCTACACCTCGTCGAATGCCTTTTCCCGACTCTTCCCTACACAAAAACCCTCAACCCGAGCAACCCCGCAACCAAGCAACCCACGACCTAGCCTCACCTGCACACCTTGCCGGAGCTCCGACCCATCGTCGTCATCGTCTCCCCTGCCTTGCCTCTGACCCCATAGAAAACCCAGAGGACCCCAACCCTCCTTCTCCTTTCTCCTTCTTCTTCTCCTTCAACTTCTTCTTCTCTTTCTTTTCTACATTCTTGTTTTCCTGGTCGGAGCCGTGCCGTTGCCGACGATCCGGACGACCCAGTGGACGTTCCCAGCCAGCGTAGTCACCTTATTGCTTTGCCTGGTTCAGTTCTGTACGCCCGCGTGTGCATCGCGACATTTACCGACGTCGGACGCGTCGTACACACCCTGTATTGAGATCCAATCAGGCAAGTTTATCTTGCTACATATTATGATATATATTTTGTATCCATATGAATAAATATATCATATGTTTACTGCATTGTATATCCATGTTACTGTTTTACTATTTTCGGATAGCCATTCGTATCCGTATCATTTATTACATATATAGTTGCATGCAAGTTTATCTTACTACATGCTATGATACATATTTTGCATCAATATTAATAATAATATTACATGTTCATTGCATTGTGCATCCTATGTTACCGTTTTACAATTTTACAATATCCGTTCGCATCCGTACAATTTATTATATATCTAGTTGCATGCCATGTCATATTATATCATGTTACCGTTATATTAGCACCATATGCTTGATAATGCACATCATACGTAGTCATGGAGTTGTAAATATAATCCCTGATAGATATTTGTGCATCTATGTTTTACTGTGCATTCGTACTTTTACCGTGCATCCGTACTTGCTACAGTTTTATCTTGAGTATCCGTGTGATATATGTCCACTACCTGACATGACTTGATATACCACTGCTTGACTTGATACCTGATCCTGTTCCTAATGCCGACAATCCTAACTTGTCGTTCTGACGGACGTATCCTATTGTCTACATAGACAAACATGTACCTGCTTGATCATGTGTCGGCATTAGTTTCAGATTATCAATATCTGACTTGAACACATAACCTTGGGGGCATGGAAAAATCAAAAGTGTAACTGAAGTGTAGCTTAAAAGGGTATTACTTGATCCGTGGTCCCCGGGAATAACGGGACAGAATCATTCGTGATTCTTACTTGATCCGTAGTCCCGGGAGATAACGGGACAGAGTCATTCGTGACTCTCACTGCCTGATCCGTGGTCCCGGAGGATAACGAGACATATTTTTTTAAGTTACATGGAAGAGTACACTAATTGATTTCAAACAAACTTTAGAATAGATGACCCAGTAGCACAGTTTAGATTGAGTATTGTCCGCTCTGGCCTAAGCCGCACGGTTTTGTCCTTCGGGACGAACCGGACCCGACAAGGGGCCACTTCCCAGGAGGTCACCCATCCCAGAACTTTCCTGGCTCGAGAACGCTTAACTACGAAGTTCTCAGGCTCCTGTAGTGCCGGTTCACTTAAAAGACGTCTCTGTATTGAAGAGTGGTATCATTCCATTTATAGTACAGATCTGTCCCCTTTCGGAATATATTCTGAAGATTCCCCATTGTTCTACAGTGGATCCCACAGACTCAAGAGGTAGCCCCCACAGACTCAAGAGGTGGCCCCCGCCCACTTAACATGACACTTGGCGTGGCACTTTGCTCCGTGAGCAAGAACCGGGTCCCGACATTCTCTCCACCTTTGAACAATGGTTCGTCCTCGAACCACAGACCTATTATTGAGGAACCAGTTCTGATACCATTCTGTCACGTCCCACCCCCAATACAGAGAGTATTGTCCGCTCTGGCCGAAACCGCACGGTTTTGTCCTTCGGGGCGAACCGGACCCGACCAGGGGCCACTTCCCAGGAGGTCACCCATCCCAGAACTTCCCTGGCTCGAGCACGCTTAACTACGGAGTCCTCAAGCTCCTGTAGTGCCGGTTCACTTAAAATGCACCTCTGTATTGAAGAGTGGTATCATTCCATTTATAGTACAGATCTGTCCCCTTTCGGAATGTATTCCGAAAATTGCCCATTGTTCTACAGTGGGTCCCACAGACTCAAGAGGTGGCCCTCACAGACTCAAGAGGTGGCCCTCGCCCACTTAACATAACACTTGGCATGACATTTTGTTCCGTGTGGCACTTTGCTCCGTGAGTAAGAACCGGGTCCCGACAGATTGATCATCGCACGTCACATACACTGATACACTTCAATGTTCTATATCCGTGTTTACTTATTACATTTAGGTTACTGTTTATAATTCATGCCTGCATATCTTGTTACCTACTGGTGATATTCTATTATTTTGATATTATGACGCACTGACGTCTGGGTTTTGCATGGCCCAGATCATTTATCTCTTTCACAGACCGACTAGGAGTATTTCAGCCGACAGGCCGAACAGTGAGGAGCATATTGGTGTTTAGTTTAGTTGGTTTAGTTTTCTTTCAATATTTTCATTTCCTGATGTGAGCCCGTATTTGGGACGTACTTTCCAGATGTTATTGCTTATTGGATTTATTGCTTCCGCACATTTATATTTCTTGACTCGTTTATTTTGGTATATGGACATATATTAGATAGATTATTTATTTCTATTGTTCTTGATATCTTATAGACAGCCGTAATGTGACTGTGGAGGGATGTTTCCTAGCCACAGGTAGCATAGTTAGCTCCGTCGCGTGCCGATCGTAGCGCACTCTGGGAAGCGGGGCGTGACAGGGTTTGTTTGGTATCAGAGCCATAGGATTTAGGTTAATCGGGTTTGATTCTTTTATAGTTGGGTATTGAACCCAATACACGAAACAGAAACCCCGTATTTAAGAACATGTCCTGCCATATTGCTGTCGTGATTTTTGAATCTTATCTTTCTCTTGACTCTTTATCTTGAAGAGATGGAATGACTTGCATCTCGGCTTGAAATTCTTCTGATTCCCTATTGTTTCTCCTTTCCTATTCCTTCGATTCTGATACTAGGATTTGGACGACTTGAACGGGGTTATGTGATTGTAACTATGAACTGCAGCATAGTTACAATGCAGTACTCTATTTAAATAACTTGAAGTCCTATTCTTGATTCACTTCCTTGATTTATGGCCGTGATATTACCTTGCTCCTCTCAGTTTCATTGCTCACCAGTTTATGTTTACCGCAAGCTTGAATCATGTTTACCATGCTTGTCTTCTTCAGTATCTTGGCTTCAGATGAAGTTGTTTCCGTATCCTACTTGTTCATGATTTTCCCGTATTGGCACTATTCGATTCAGGTGCATCCCATTGCTGTATGTTGTCCAAGTTTATTGTTGCACGCTCGATTTCTTGCACGGACCTGTCTAGGTGTTGGGACATACACACTGGGAACGAGAAGATCGTATCTAGTAGTGAGTGCAAGGATTGTTCAGTTGTTATCTGCGGACGAGAGTTATTTGCAGATTTCTTGGTGATCGATACCGGCAGTTATGATGTTGTCTTGGGAATGGATTTTCTCGGCACTTTCCACGCTCACATTGATTGTAGGGCAAAGAAAAGTGATTTTCCAGATTCCCGGACATCCAGAGTTTGTTTTTGCTGGACGCAGTAGTTCCGTCGGGCCAGTCGAGTATAGGGCTAGGCCGACAAGCGTCATTCTTTCGTTGATGGAAGTTGATAAGGAGGAAGCGCCAGCTGTAGTTCGAGAGTTCATAGACGTGTTCGAGGACATCTCGGGTTTACCACCAAAACGAGATGTGGAGTTCGCGATCGATCTTGTTCCTGGTGCAACGCCAATCTCAAAGGCATACTATCCGATGGCACCAGTGGAGTTGGAAGAAGTGAAGAAACATGTTACTGAATTGCTAGGGAAGGGTTGGATTCGCAACGGCAATTCATCCTGGGGAACTCCAGTTCTTCTAGTCAAGAAGAAAGATGGCACAAGGAGGATGTGCATCGACTAACGAGAATTAAATCGGGTGACTATTAAGAACAAGTACCCAATCCCTCGCATCGGCGAATTATTCGAGCAACTCAGTGGCGTGAGGGTATTCTCGAAGCTGGATTTGCGATCCGGATATCATCAAGTTCGAGTTAAATCAGAGGATATCTGCAAGACTGCGTTCCAAACTCGATATGGACATTACGAGTATTTAGTGATGCCATTCAGAGTCACGAATGCACCGGCGATATTTATGGACTTGATAAACCGAATCTTTTCACCGTTCTTGGACCAGTTTACAGTGGTGCTGGTCTACTCGAGGAGCCTAGAAGAGCATGCAGAACACTTGAGGATCGCACTGCAGACATTGAGGCATGAAAGATTGTATGGAAAGATGAGCAAGTGCGAGTTTTGGCTTGAAGAAGTGAAGTTTTTGGGGCACGTCGTATTCGGAGATGGAATCGTCGTTGATCCCGAGAAGATTGCAGCAGTTTAAGATTGGCTGATTCTGAAGAATGTAGCGGAGATCAGAAGTATTCTTGGACTTGCTGGATATTATAGAAGGTTCGTGGAGAATTTTGCTCGATTGGCTGAGCCTTTGACTAAGCTTACACGGAAGGAGGTACCGTTCGTATGGACGGATAGTTGTGCGTCAGCTTTTGAGGCGTTGAAGCAAAGGTTGATAACCGTTCCTATTTTGACCGTACCAGACGGTTCCGGAGGATTGGTGATTCACAGCGACGCATCTGGAAAAGGTTTGGGATGTGTTTTGATGCAGCATGGGAAAGTTATAGCCTATGCATCGAGACAGTTGAAGACCCATGAGAAGAATTACCCAACTCATGATTTGGAGTTAGCAGCTGTGATTTTCGCTTTGAAAATTTGGAGACGCTACTTATTGGGCGAAAGGGTCGAAGTATTCACCGATCACAAAGCCTAAAGTATGTGTTCACGCAGAAAAAGCTTAACATGAGGCAGCGTAGATGATTGGAGCTTGTAGGGTGTTTTTCGTCACCCCATTGAGATGGGAATACGCGTGCGCTTATCAGGCGCATTACAGATCCCCCTGCCTAGGGTAGGTTGGGGTTTATTGATTGTGGGGATCCGAATCTCCAGCAGCCGCGGACTAAGCTGCCGTTAATTACCCCTCGCCTTTGGAGCGAGAGAACTTCCGATTGACGGGTCAAAATGGTCATGCGAACTCAATTGTGTAGTGTTGTGTTTTGAAGGGGTGTTGGATATATCGGTGTCCCCGCAGAGTTTTTTACGGGGGTCCCGCTACCCGGATAGAGGGCTGGGGGTCAAGGGGGCTAGCAACCCCCTTGCGGGGTGTGGGGCAGCGACCCGTTAGAAATTTTTTCTAACGGGGAAGGTATTTTTAGTGTGGAGTGTGTGTAAAATGGGGGGAAAATGGTGTCCAAAAGACGCGTGGGCACCAGCGCCTCGCGCACCTAGCATGCAGGTGCTAGGCGCTAGCGCCAGGGCACTTGAGTTAGTGCTAGGCGCTTGGGCACTGGCGCTAGCACCAGGAAGCTTGAGTTAGCGCTGGCGCTAGCGCTTGGACGCGGGCGCTAGCGCCTCACGTGCCCGGCACGTAGGTGCTCGGGCGTCAGCGCTTTGGGCGCTAGCGCCTCACATGCCCGGCACGTGGGCACTCGGGCGCTCGGGCGCCTCACGTGCCCGGCACGTGGGCGCTCGAGCGCTAGCGTCTCCCGTGCCCGGCACGTGGGTGCTCGGGCGCAAGCGCTTTGGGCGCTGGCGAAAAGGAAGGGATGTTTATCCCCAGAAATGGGAGTTAAACTCCTAAAGAGGATTTTGGGTGGAGTTAAACTCCAAAAGATTTAGATTTGGATTCAAACTCCTAAGGATCTGGATTAGAAGTTAAACTCCTTTGAGGATTTGGGCCTTCGAGTTGAACTCCCTAAAAATCTTCAGAGGTTCTTCTCTTTTGAGTCTTGGATCTTCTCTTGACTGGGATTTTGCCTAAAGTTGGATTTTTTGGAGTTGGGTCTCCTTCTTCCTCCTCTTGATCGGCTGGATCTTGGAGAAAAGGGGGTGTGAGATTTTAAAAATCTTCTCTTTTTAAGATCTAATGTAAGATTTGAGCTCCCCTTTGTGGGTTTTGTGGTGAAAAATTATTTAGTTTTAGAAAAAGAAGAGTAAAACTCTTGATTTAATTCAAAAGAAAGAAGAAGGTTTAGAACCTTGAGGAAGGAGAAGGAGGCACAGAACCCTAGAGTTTTAGAGAAATGAAAAGGTTGTCCTAGATATTTTCATCATGTTGCCTTTTATAGGCTTATAAATTTACATATAGCCCATTGGGCTTTACAAAATGGCATTTTGCCCATCCCATGCCTCATGTGCTCATTTTTTTTGCACATAAGCCATGGGCTTTACAAAAAATTTGGTTTTATGCCCATTTTGCTTACATTCATGCACAAAAAATTACATCAAAATTATTTGTTACATGATTTGTTATTTCGTCATGGATGAGGCCGGCCGCGGGGCTCGACTTGGGCATGGGCCCGCTTACTTGGGATTGACCTTGACTTTGACCCGGTCAACTGGGGTGCAAATTTTGATCCTAACAGAGCTGATGGCTGACTATGATCTTGATCTCAAGTACCATCCCGGGAAAGTTAATGTAGTACCGGATGCGCTTAGTCGATTGCCAGCAATTCGAATGTTGACTGCACAGAAGAAGCTTATCAATGATTTCCGGATATTCAAGTTGGAGTTCGTGCTACCACATTCTTCAGGACAGTTGATGCAGCTGCAAGTACAGTCATCGTTGATTGATAATATTAAAGCAGCGCAATCACAGGATCCAAGATTACAGAAATTTCGAGAACGGGTAGAAGCGGGACTTCGAACGGACTTGTTGATTCATGAAGATGGTTCGTTGCGATATGGTAGCCGTTTGTGTGTGCCAAAAGGAGACATTCGCGAAGAAGTTATGAAAGAGCCGCACAGTTCCGCATATTCCGTACATCCAGGAGGCACGAAGATGTACCGTGATCTACGACAGCATTTCTGGTAGGAAGGCATGAAAAGGAAGATTGCCCGCTTTGTAGCAAAGTACTTGGTGTGTCAGCAAATTAAGGTTGAACATCAAAGAGCAGCTGGTTTATTGCAACCACTTCTGATTCCTCAGTGGAAGTGGGAACATATAACCATGGATTTCGTGACAGCTTTACCGTGAAGTCCAAAGGGTAACAATGCAGTTTGGGTGATTATTGATCGATTGACCAAGGCAGATCGTTTCATACCATTTAGAGTTGGTCAGTCGACGGAAGCATTGGAAGAACGGTACATGCAGGAGAATGTGAGATTACATGGAGTACCTGTGAGTATCGTTTCCGATCGTGATACCCGATTCTTATCGCACTTCTGGAAGAGTTTACAGGAAAGTTTGGGGACGTGATTGAAGTTTAGCACTGCTTATCATCCCCAGACAGATGGCCAGTCTGAGAGAACGATCCAAACTCTTGAAGACATGTTGAGAGCCTGCATGTTAGACTTCAAGGGTTCGTGAGAGGATCATCTACACTTGGTGGAGTTTTCTTACAATAACAGCTTTCAGGCGACTATTCAGATGGTTCCATTCGAAGTATTGTATGGTCGCAAGTGTCGCTCACCCGTCTGTTGGGACGATGTTGTAGAACGAAGATTGTTGGGACCAGATTTGATCATGCAAACAGTAGAGAAGGTTCATCCCATCCGGAATCACATGAAAGCAGCACAAGATCGGCAGAAGAGTTAGGCTGATACTTCGAGAAGACCTCTAGAGTTCGCTGCTGGTGATCTTGTATTCTTGAAGACATCACCGACTAGAGGAATGATTCGTTTTGGGAGCCGAGCCAAGTTTAGTCCTCGATTTGTGGGGGCTTTCGAGATTATTGAGCGTGTTGGAGAAGTGGCTTATCGATTGGCTTTACCACCATCTTTGGCGAATGTTCATGACGTGTTTCATGTATCTCAACACCGTAAGTATGTTCGAGATGAGACGCACGTGCTAGATCATTCGGAGCTGGCTGTAAGAGAGGATTTGACCTATGAGGAACGACCGATATCGATTGTTGATCGAATAGAAAAGGTCCTCAAGAACAAGGTTATCCCTCTCGTACTTGTTTCATGGGGGAATCACTCGCACGGAGAATCGACTTGGGAACGAGAAGATGAGATTCGACAGAAGTTTCCACACCTCTTCTCGTAGATTCATGCTTGTTTTTCTTTTCTTGTTCCGGGAATTTCGATGACGAAATTCTTTTTGTAGTTTGGTATAATGTAACAAGCTAGTTCATTTATACCAATTATGTTTTAGGTATTTCTTTATTTATGGCTCTTTCTTGATTTAATGTGTTTTGGGTGCGAATAATGTAATTAGTATCCGTGTTTGCATCCGACCCGACCCGCATGTTGGAAACCGTCTTGATTCCTGTTTATGATTTATCCCTGCTTGTGCGAAGGATCCGTGCACTCTCGTGTTCTATATCCTGTATACCTGCATTATATCTCGCATCTGCATTTTTTTAATAATACAAATATAGTTAAATAATATATTTTAAAAATATCTAGCATGGCCTGCATCATACCCCGAACCCTGTGGTGGCATCCGTACATCGTGTTCTCGTCCCGTTCAGTGAAACGGACCCGTTTGATAGCTACGTGCATGCTACATGCATCCGTTCTTGGGGGTATGCATTTCGGTTATCCGGATATCCTATTTTGGTTTTGGTTAATACGTATATTATCCGTATTTTCAAACCGTAATTTTAGACCCGACCCGGGCGTGTTTTGGACTATTTTGTATCTAGCTTAAAACTCAAATTTTATTAATATTATATTCTAATATCCTTAAACTGTTAAAATTTATTCAATCATATTTTAAACAAACTAATATTTTCAAATATTTAGAAATCCTAACTGAACAGCTCTCTCTCTCTCTATCCTATATAAACATATATATTTTTATTAATTATTATTCTTCACCACGTCCTTCTCATTCTCCTTCTCATTTTCGTTTTTCCCGCCTCCTCGTCTCGAACCCACGCCGCTGCCTCGCGTCCCCCTCGTCGCCGTCGCCGCCACCGCCGACGACCTCCCTCACATCCTCCTCTCCCCGCTCATCTCCCTCTCCTCCTCCTCCCAACACCATGACCGCCATCACCTGCCGCGACAAACCCAAGAACCCACCGAGCGACCCATACCTCGCTCAGCCCTCGTCGCCACTACCCTCGCCGCCGATCACCTCCTCTTCCACCTCACCACCTCTTCTTCTACCTCACCACCCCCTTCACTTCCGACGTGAGGCCCTGAACAACCCACTGCAACCCAACAACCCGAGCCCCTGCAACCCTCCTCACCGGAGCTCGCCTCGCCGCCGACCACCCTCGTCGGCCTCCCCTCGCCTCTACACCTCGTCGAATGCCTTTTCCCGACTCTTCCCTGCACAAAAACCCTCAACCCGAGCAACCCCGCAACCGAGCAACCCACGACCTAGCCTCGCCCGCACACCTTGCCGGAGCTCCGACCCATCGTCGTCGTCGTCTCCCCCGCCTTGCCTCTGACCCCACAGAAAACCCAGAGGACCCCAACCCTTCTTCTCCTTTCTCCTTCTTCTTCTCTTTTCTATTCTACATTCTTGTTTTCCCGGTGATCGCCGGATCCGTGTCGTTGCCGACAAACCCGGCGACCCAGTGGACGTTCCCAGCCAGCGTGGTCACCTTCTTGCTTTGCCTGGTTCAGTTCTGTACGCCCGCGTGTGCATCACGACATTTACCGACGTCGGACGCGCCATACGCACCCCGTATTGAGATCCGATAAGGCAAGTTTATCTTGCTACATGCTATGATATATATTTTACATCCATATGAATAAATATATCACATGTTTACTGCATTGTACATCCATGTTACTGTTTTACTGTTTTCGGATAGCCGTTCGTATCGGTATTATTTATTATATATATAGTTGCATGCAAGTTTATTTTGCAACATGTTATGATACATATTTTGCATCCATATTAATAATAATATTACATGTTCATTATGTTGGGGTCGAAAATTGCACCCCGATTGACCAAGTCAAAGTCAAGTTCAACCCCAAGTCAAGTGGGCCCAAGCCCGGATCAAGTGGGCCCATGCCCAGATCGAGTCCGAACATGAAGCGGCCGGCCCTTCTCCATGCCCAAAATGAAATCATGTAATAAATAATTTTTATGTAATTTTTTTATGCATGAATGGACATAGAGCCAAATTTTTGTAAAGCCCATGGCTTATGTGCAAAAAAAAATGGCACATGAGCCATGGGATGAGCAAAATGTCATTTTTGTAAAGCCCAAGGGGCTATATGTAAAGTGTATAGCCTATAAAGGCTAAGATAATAAAAATATCTCAACAACTTTTTTCTCTCTCCCAAAAAGCATCAAGATCTGTGATCTTCTCCTTCCTCAAGGTTTTAAAACCTTCTTCTTTCTTTTGAATTAAATCAAGAATTTTACTCTTCCTTTTGTAAAACTAAATAGTTTTTCACCACAAAACCCACAAAGGGGAACTCAGATCGTCCATTAGATCTCAAAAAGGGAAGATCTTTAAATCTCACCTTCTTTCTCCAAGATCCGGCCAAACGACAGGAAGAAGAAGAAGATCCATCTCTAGAAACCCCACTATGGGGAAGATCCAGGGCTCAAGGGGAGAAGCCCCTTCATCAGCTTCAAAATATCCTAGGAGTTTAACTCCTCATATATATATATATATATATATATATATATATATATATATATACACATACAAAATAATAAGTGTTCCTTTCTGGGAGTACAACTCCCGTTGCGGGGACCAAGTCCCTTTTGCCTCCCGAGCGCCAGCGCCCTTGCGCTCGAAGCGCTAGCGTACAAAACGCTAGCGCCCGAGCGCCCACGCGCCTGGCACGCGGGGTACTAGCGCCCAAAGCGCTAGCGCCCTTGCGCTCAAAGCGCTAGCACCTAAAGCGCTAGCGCCCGAGCGTTCACGTGCCCGGCACGTGAGGCTCTAGCGTCCTGGCGCGCAAAGCGCTAGCGCCCGAGCGCTTTCTCCTATGCATCCTTTGGATGCCCTTTTCCCTTATGTGTGTGTGTGTATACATACATATACAAACACACACACATACTCCATGACATTGTCCATGTTAGAAAAAAATTTCTAACGGAGCGCTGTCCCGCACCCCGCAAGGGGGATGCTAGCCCCCTTGACCCCCAGCCCGCTATCCGGGTAGCGGGCCCCCCGTAAAAACTCTGCGGGGCCCCCGATATATCCAAAACCCCCCTTTTCAAAACACAACACACGTACACTGCACATTGAGTTCGCATGACCAGTTTAACCCGTTAATCGGAGGTTCCCTCGCCCCAAAAGCGAGGGGTAATTAACGGCAGCTTAGTCCGCGGCTGCCGGAGATTCGGATCCCCACAATCAATAAACCCTAGCCTATCCTGGGTAGGGGGAATCCGTAATGCGCTTGACAAGCGTGCGCGTATTCCCATCTAAATAGGGTGACGAAAAACACCCTACAGACTCTGGCACGCCCGGTGGGACTAATCTCTCCTCCCATATTTCGAGTTAAACGTTCATGCGAACTCAATCAATATACATATCTATATTTATACTAAAATAATACTCTTTCATGCAGATTTTCAAGCAATCACTTCTCAACAATGTCTCCAAAGATGAACTCAGCTCCCATCTCATACACGATGAAGATGGATTCCAGGACGGTCCTCCCGGCAAGTCTCGGACGACAGTGGGAAGAACCGTTGCTACAATTTGGGTCTATTCTATTTGTCTCGGCTAATGTCATCCCTGGACCTCAAGCCCCGAAGACAGACAAACCAGTCTCGAAAGGCAAGAGGCCAAATGTGGTGGTCTCGAAGGCACCCCAATTCAAACGCAAGTCGGTGTTTGAACGACTCTTCTTGGCCCCAGCTGGGGGCAAGGCCATCAACACCAACAAAGCAACAAGGCGTCTCGAGCAAGCTCCGGCGGTGTCCCTGACAACTGCTCGATCGGGTGTCTTCTCTAAGCTCCCCGCTAATCGACTCACGGTGGCTTCCCATGAAACAGACGCCCGCCAAGCCCTTAAAATTGAGAAGCTAAGGCAGAAAAGGCTCAGATATAGAGCCAACAAAAGGGCTAGGGCTTCTGCTAGGCTGAACCTCATGAGGTTCGAAGAACAGGGTTACCCCGCCAAAGATGAGGAAATGGCTGGATATGTGGTCCACACTGTGGGCACGCGCAGCAAGAGCAAGGACGGGGCCACCACGTCTCAAATCCAATCTGGCTTGAATGTGGTTGCCGCTTCCCAAGAACAGCCGCCTCCACTGGGTGATGAAAACCCTCTGGATGAGGATGATAGGCAGAAAGACCCCTCAGTCCATGTAGAGTCAAGCTCGGACAGCGAGGAAGAGCCGACTTTCCGCCCCAGGACCGCGGAGCAAAAACTAACAAATCTCGAGAGCCAACTTTGGAGGAAAGAAGAAATAAGGTCTACTCATTCCGAAGGGATAAGGTCTACAAAACTTTTAAAGATGCTCTGAAGAACGGCCTGCGGCTACCAGAACCAAAAAGGCTAAGTGAAGCGAACATGACTGATCATCCCAACTTTTGCCCATACCACCGAGTCCTGGGTTACACTATTGAAGACTGTTGCATCTTCAAGGATTGGGTTGAGAAACAATACAAGGCGGGAGAAATATCATTGTCCCCTGGCGTGTTAACAAACAATCAAGCTGCGACCGCCAATTTCATATAAACGGAGACCGAAGTCCTTCAGGGACCTGATTCTCTCAGACATCTACATTTCTCTAAAAAGAGCGGACCAAGGCAACAAGCTAAGAGCCAAGCGAGCAACATTGCCAATGAAGAAACAATAAACTGGTACACAACCCATACGGTCTATATGATGGAGCTCAGAGGAACAAGTCCTCCTACGCCTTATAACCATGACAATGACGCGGTTGTTGCCATCCAACATCGTCCCGATCCAAATGATGAAGAGCTCGCTCAGGCCATTGAGCCAAAGGAACCCGTGGTTCATGCTTGTAGGATGTTTTTCGTCACCCCATTAAGATGGGAATACGCGCGCGCTTGTCAGGCGTACTACAGATTCCCCCTACCTAGGGTAGACTAGGGTTTATTGATTGTGGGGATCCGAATCTCCGGCAGCCGCGGACTAAGCTGCCGTTAATTACCCATCGCCTTTGGAGCGAGAGAACCTCCGATTGACAGGTTAAACTGGTCATGCGAACTCAATGTGCAGTGTTGTGTTCTGAAGGGGTTTTGGATATATCGGGGTCCCCGCAGAGTTTTTACAGGGGTCCCGCTACCCGGATAGCGGGCTAGGGGTCAAGGGGGCTAGTAGCCCCCTTGCGGGGTGCGGGGCAGCGCCCCGTTAGAAATTTTTTTCTAACAGGAACAGTATGGTGGAGTGTGTGTGTGTGTGTGTGTGTGTGTATGTATGTATGTATGTATATAAGGGAAAAGGGTATCCAAAGGATGCATGGGAGAAAGCGCTCGGGCGCTAGCGCTTTGAGCGCCCGCCCTACGTGCCAGGCACGTGGGCGCTCGGGCGCTAGCGCTTGGGGCACTAGCGCTTTGAATACTCGGGTGCTAGCGCCTAGCACTTTGAGCGCAAGAGCGCTAGAACCCCACGTGCCAGGCACGTGGGCGCTCGGGCGCTAGCACTCTGGGCACTAGCGTCTTAGGAGGCAAAAAGGGACTTAGTCCCTGCAATGGGAGTTGTACTCCCAGAAAAAAACACTTATTTTTTTTTTGTGTGTATGTGTGTGTGTGTGTATTAGGAGTTAAAACTCCTGGGATGTTTTGAAGCCGATGAAGTGGCTTCTCCCCTGAGCCCTGGTTCTTCCCCAAAGTTGGGTTTCTAGAGATGTGTCTCCTTCTTCTTCCTGTCGTTTGGCCGGATCTTGGAGAAAGGGGGTGATATTTAAAGATCTCCCCTTTTTGAGATCTAATGGAAGATATGTGTTCCTCTTTGTGGGTTTTGTGGTAAAAAACTATTTATTTTTATAAAAGGAAAAGTAAAACTCTTGATTTAATTCAAAAGAAAGAAGAAGGTTTTAGAACCTTGAGGAAGGAGAAGATCATAGATCTTGATGCTTTTTGGGAGAGAGAAAAAAGTTGTTGAGATATTTTCATTATCTTGGCCTTTATAGGCTATACACTTTACATATAGCCCCTTGGGCTTTACAAAAATGGCATTTTGCCCATCTCATGACTCACGTGCCATTTCTTTTTGAGCATAAGCCATGGGCTTTACAAAAATTTGGCTTTATGCCCATTCATGCATAAAAAATTACATAAAAATTATTTATTACACGATTTCATTTTGGGCATGGAGGAGGGCCAGCCGCTTCATGTTCGGACTCGACCTGGGCATGGGCCCACTTGATCCGGGCTTGGGCCCACTTGGCTTGGGGTTGACCTTGACTTTGACTTGGTCAATCGGGGTGCAATTTTTGACCCCAACAATGCTGAATCAAGTTCAGGCGGTAGGGATGACCCCGTTGTCATACCCGGAACTATAAAACAAGCATTATTCCAATGGCTTCAAAGGCAACTTCAGGACAGGAATGAGAAGATGGCCAAGATCCATTCTAAAGTCGACGAGCTGGTAAATGTCGTGGCGGATCTCACGACCCAAGTCGCCCGATTGCAATTACAGCAAAATCAAATTTTGGTTCGTGAGCTGGGGATTGATATCCGGAAGCAGCCGACCGATGCTCCCTCCAGCCCGAGAGCGGAACACCTTTGTGAAAAACGGACGCGATCAGCCTCCAGTCCCTCCGATGCGTACACTGAACGTGGTAAGCGGACAGTAGGCGAACCAAAGACTGATCGTCCTCAGGGTCCAGTATCAGTAAGGGCACTTACTCTAATGGAGAGAAAGAAGAAAGTATACTCCTTCAGGAGGGATAAAGTCCGTGAAATATTCGTGGACGCCTTGAACAACGGTCTTCAACTGCCTATTCCAAAAAGGCCACATAAGATGAACATGACCGGCAATCCTATATACTGCCCATATCATAGAATGGTGAGTCATACCATTGAAGACTGCTATGTTTTTAAAGGTTGGGTGGAGAACCAATACAAACTCGGGAAAGCCTCACAGTCGTCAGATGTACCGACAAGCCACAAAGCTACGGTCATCAACACAGCCCCGCCAAGATCAAAGTTCGAGGAGCTGGGATAAGCAAACCACTGACCACCACGCCGTTAAACTGGGAACAATCGACCACCACGTCGTTAAACTGGGAACAATCGACCTCTAAGTCATTAAACTGGGAATGTAAAAATGTGTAAATAAAACAAAAATAATAAAAAGCCGAAACGATAGGGCAACTCGCAATAAAAATCAGCGAGTAAAAATAAAGATGAAAATAAACAGCCGAAATGATGGGGCAATCGCGAATAAATGGCCGAAATGATAGGGCAATCGCGACCTTCGCGATAAGAAAAGATGAAATGACAGAGCAATCGCGGTGGAAAAAAACGGCGAATGATGAGTCGCTCATGGTACCATATTCCAGTGCAACGATGCAGACGTCAACCAAAATCCAATTTCCCAAAATTCTTCCAGCCCTACGGGTGGTCCCCCAAATTGACTACCGTATACAATCCACGGGCTCAAATAATTCTCGTCATACCCATGCCCCACCGCAACCACCAGTTACGCGGCTGGTCTCTGCCATTGGAATTATGGTCCATTGGAAAGACCCACTCATGTGTCCTCACGATACATGAAGAGAACAAACCTGCGTGGGATCCATACGACTCACGAAGGAAAACACACTTAGGACTCCCCACGACTCCTAAGGAGAAAG
Source organism: Agapanthus africanus (assembly GCA_030015575.1). Classification (NCBI taxonomy): domain Eukaryota; kingdom Viridiplantae; phylum Streptophyta; class Magnoliopsida; order Asparagales; family Amaryllidaceae; genus Agapanthus; species Agapanthus africanus. The sequence goes on from JASDDO010000014.1 coordinate 19,770,092, forward strand.
TACACGTACGAGATCCTTACAACTCGCAGGGAGAAAATGCTTTTATGGGACCCTTACGGCCCATAAAATTGAAAAGCCTTAGCTGATAAGGATCTAAACCTGTCTCCTAAGCCATCGCTTTCCAATAGGCAATGGCGAATGATGAGTCGCTCCTGGTACCATATTCCAGTGCAACGATGCAGACGCCAACCAAATTCCAAATCCTATACCCCAACGGCGAATGATGAGTCGCTCCTGGTACCATGTTCCAGTGCAGTGATGCAGACGCCAACAAAGTCCCAAAAATTTTCTGGCCCTATGGTCTGGATCATACATCCTGCAAAACCGTATACAATCCACGGGCGTAAAATGATCCAAATCTCTCCCAAGCCCTACCGGTGAGACTACTTTTAAAGTCCCACCAGCGGAAGAAAGAAAAAAAACGGTATGCCCACAAGCAAAATGGGCACGGATGAAAACCCGAAAGGGCTCCGTGAGTAAAAACAGCAGGACTGTCGGCGAGTTTGTGAAAACCCAAAAGGGCGCAAACTCGTGAAAAAGAGATGAACTGCACTCGCAAAGTCCTCTCGACTTTGTGAGGAGAAAATTCCCGCGTGAGATCCTTACGACTTACAAAGGAGCAACTGACTTAGGAGTCCCCACGACTCCTAAGAAGAAAATACACCTACGAGATCCTTTCGACTCGTAGGGAGAAAATGCTTTTATAGGACCCTTACGACCCATAAAATTGAAAAGTCTTGGGTGATAGGGATCTAAACTTGCCTCCTAAGCCATCAATTCCCAAATCCTCTTGGGGCAAATGATGAGTTGCTCCTGGCATTATTCCAGTGCAGCAATGCAGATGCCAAACAAAAAAAAACAATCCCCAAATCCTCTCAAAAACAGATGATGATTCACTCATGGTACCATATTCCAGTGTAGCGATGTTGATTTCAACTCAAATCAAACAAATCAATCCAACCAATTCCAACATCGACCTCTGCGTCAAACAACAGACACTCCGTGTCGGGGACACGTCGACCAGCGACACTCCATAACGGGGAAACGTCAAGCAGGCACTCCGTCTCGGGGATACGTCAACCAGCCGACACTCCGTCTCGGGGACACATCAACCAGCGACACTCCATGCCGGGGAGACGTCCAACACAGACACTCCATGCCGGGGAAACGTCCAACACAGACACTCCATGCCGGGGAAACGTCGACCAGCGACACTCCGTCTCGGGGAAACGTCCAACACAGACACTCCATGCCAGGAAAACGTCGACCAACGACACTCCGTGATGGGGAGACGTCCAATACAGACACTCCATGCCGGTGAAACGTCGACCGGCGACACTCCGCATCGGGGAAACGTCCAACAACGACACTCCGTAACGGGGAAACATCAAGCAGACACTCTGTCTCGGGGACACGTCAACCAGCGATACTCCGTCTCGGGGAAACGTCCAACACAGACACTCCATGCCGGGGAAACGTCGACCAGCGACACTCCGTAATGGGGAAACGTCAAGCAGACACTCCGTCTCGGGGACACGTCAACCAGCCGATACTCCGCCTTGGGGAAATGTCAAGCAGACACTCCATGCCGGGGGCACGTCGACTACAGACACTCCGCCTCGGGGAAACGTCGACCGGCGACACTCAATGCTGGGGGAACGTCTACTAAATCACTCCGGGCCAGGGAAACGTCTACCACGGACACTCTGTCTCGGAGACGCGTTAAGCGTCAACCGTCCATGTCGTAAAAATGGCAGTGCATCCTAAAAAGTGGGAACCAAAGCAAGTCGCCTAAACGCGAAAGAAGATCCATCAATTTCATGCACACGACCCACATATGTGGTGTGCATTTATTGATGGGGGGCACTTTGTTGGGGTCGAAAATTGCATCCCGATTGACCAAGTCAAAGTCAAGGTCAACCCCAAGCCAAGTGGGCTCAAGCCCGGATCAAGTGGGCCCATGCCCAGGTCGAGTCCGAACATGAAGCGCCGACCCTCCTCCATGCCCAAAATGAAATCATGTAATAAATAATTTTTATGTAATTTCTTATGCATGAATGGGCATAGAGCCAAATTTTTGTAAAGCGCATGGCTTATGTGCAAAAAAAAAATGGCATATGAGCCATGGGATGGGCAAAATGCCATTTTTGTAAAGCCCAAGGGGCTATATGTAAAGTGTATACCCTATAAAGGCCAAGATAATGAAAATATCTCAACAACTTTTTTTCTCTCTCCCAAAAAGTATCAAGATCTATGATCTTCTCCTTCCTCAAGGTTCTAAAATCTTCTTCTTTCTTTTGAATTAAATCAAGAGTTTTACTCTTCCTTTTATAAAACTAAACAGTTTTTCACCACAAAACCCACAAAGGGGAACTCAGATCTTCCATTAGATCGCAGAAAGGGGAGATCTTTAAATCTCACCCCTTTCTCCAAGATCCGGCCAAACGACATGAAGAAGAAGGAGATCCATCTCCAGAAACCCCACTTTGGGGAAGATCCAGGGCTCAAGGGGAGAAGCCCCTTCATCAGCTTCAAAATATCCTAGGAGTTTAACTCCTCACACACACACACACACACACACACACACAAAATAATAAGTGTTCCTTTGTGGGAGTACAACTCCCGTTGCAGGGACCAAGTCTCTTTTGCCTCCCGAGCACCCCGAGCGCCAGCTCCCTTGCGCTCGAAGCGCTAGCACCTAAAGCGTTAGCGCCCAAGCGCCCACGTGCCTGGCACGTGAGACGCTAGCGTCCGAGCACCCACGTGCCTGGCACATGAGGCGCTAGCGCCCTGGCGCCCAAAGCGCTAGTGCCCGAGCGTCCACATGCCTGGCACATGAGGCGCTAGCGCCCGAGCGCTTTCTCCCATGCATCCTTTGGATGTCATTTTCCCTTATGTGTGTGTGTGTGTATACATACATATACAAACACACACACATACTCCATGACACTGTCCCTGTTAGAAAAAAATTTCTGGCGGGGCGCTGTCCCGCACCCCTCAAGGGGGCTACTAGCCCCCTTGACCCCCAGCCCGCTATCCGGGTAGTGGGACCCCCGTAAAAACTCTGTGGGGCCCCCGATATATCCAAAACTCCCCTTTTCAAAACACAACACACGTTCACTGCACATTGAGTTCGCATGACTAGTTTAACCCGTTAATCGGAGGTTTCCTCGCCCTAAAATCGATGGGTAATTAACGGCAGCTTAGTCCGCGGCTGCCGGAGATTCGGATCCCCACAATCAATAAACCCTAGCCTACACTGGGCAGGGGGAATCTGTAATGCGCCTGACAAGCGCGCGCGTATTCCCATCTCAATGGGGTGACGAAAAACTCCCTACACATTGCATTGGACATCCTATATTACCGTTTTACAATTTTACAATATCCGTTCGCATCCGTACAATTTATTATATATTTAGTGTCACGCCCCGCTTCCCAGTATACGGGCAGAGGACGCGATTGGCCGCTACGTATTTACTCTGAAGTAAATACGCTAAGCGTATCTAAGCAATATAAAAGAAATGTACACAAGAGACAAATGTAATGAAACAGCAAATTTATGTATTAACATTCTTTTGTACAATGCATGAAAAAGTAAATACATCTGAATGAAAGCAATGCCTAAACAATGGCATAACAGAAATGGAAAGTACTGAAATGAAATGTATACAAGTGTAACTACAGCTTGGGATCTTCAATAAACTGGTCCAAGTCTTCAGTGCCATGCTCGATCTCTGGAAGGTCCGAAACATCTGACGACATTCAAAGAAGAAAGAAAGAGAATGTCGTCAGCGAAAAAATCGCTCGGTGAGTCCCAAAGATAAGGAAGAAGTAAAAAAGACAGAAAGAGAGATATAGAGTGTAACTTTTAAAGTTGTATTATATTATTATAATGTTGTATTTAGTGTTAACGCTGTTATTTGTAGCTTGGTACAGAAGGGTGCCAGTGTATACGAGAGGAGTCTCACTTGCCCCGGAGACTAAGGTATCAGGAACTCAAGGAACAGTTCATGCCACGGTACAACAGCAAAGGAATACATGTTAGGTGTCTTATGGTTGCAGTCTCGTGCCACTTCTAACACCTTCCGTACCAATCTACCCCTTAAACCCCGCGATGTCTTAGTTGTATTGTTTGTATTGTATTGCAATTTGTATTGTCTAGTAATATAGATTGTATAATTGGATGATTTGCCGAAACCATTATATCAGTAAATGGATGTGACTGGAGAATTATGGATGTAACTGGAGAATCATGTAAATGGAAGTATATCCATGGTTCGGTTCGGTCAATACAGATTAAATAAATTGAATATATGGATTCATGGATTCATATTGGATTGTAGATTGTAGATTTACTTGAATCATATTCAAGTCAGATTGATTATAATGAGACTCAGTATGAGTCAGACAATTAGAAAAGAAATTGGAATCCTGAATTAAGTTTTGGTGTTATCGGTAACTACTGCACATGGACGGCAGGATTTGTGTCCTTTTCAAAGACAATTATCGTATTGATAACACCGTTTGTTAGATTGTCTACCTTAGATAGGCAAGCACCCATATCTCCGGCTCCCTGAGGCTCAAGTGACTGGTTCTGCTTAAACCTATATTTTCTAGGGTCCTTATTTTAATTTATAGAACTTGAGGGGGTTTTATTTAAAAATACTTTGTATAATTTTCAAAATACAACTAAAATATTTAATTATTGTCTTTATGTACATACAACAATTTAATGATCAAGATAAATATGTATACATGTTCGAATAGCATGAAATGAGTCAAGTATATTATTCGAGTAACTACCATAAACAATGCTGTAAAGAAATATTATGTACGACTAATCAATCAAGTCAATCAATTTATGAATATAAACAAAAATATAGATTTAAGTGTTGTGCATGTGTGAGCTCCAGTCGTGCCTATATACAACTACCGGTTTGGGAGATATACTCATTTTCGTTTTGTCGCGCAGAACAGATCAGAATCTGTCCAGCACCGTCGCATATTTTTAAAACATAGTTTGAGTTAATTTCCATCAGGTTTCAGATTACGATGATTATTATAAAATTGAAGGTATTTCGATATACTTATCCAAAACATCAAGATTCGCACGATTTGGATTTCTTAAACTCTAGTTATGATCATTTTAACATCAGCGTTTAAAACAGAAATTCAGATTTCTGGACAGCAATTATATGTTATATTGCAAAGCCTATATCGGGTTGTTTCATGCATTTCTAAGTAATCTAATATACAGAAAATTATAGCTTTATCATTTATGTATCTACACATCTAAATTTTGTCACGAACGGATATCGGGATTTCGAGTTATGTCCTATTTAAAAACAGTGTGCGAATCAAGACATATTCTGTCCAGATCCGTCGCTTAATATTGTAATGCAGTTTTCATTATCTTACATTGGTTTTCAGTAAAAAATTAAAACTAATAAAATATAGATTATTCGATGTAGATATTTAAAACACCTGAGTTTGCTCGATTTGGATATCTGTATACCAAGTTATGTGTCCTAGAAGTTGACCAATAACTGCAGTTTTCTATTTTATGAACAGTGAATAAAAACGATATAATTCCTAAACCGTTAAGTGATTTTATCTAAAATTTTTACAGCATGTACAAAATAATATAATCTATCATATGTAAATTTCCTGAAATTTTCAGAAGTAAAATTAATTTCTAAAAATTATTTTAAAGCTAAACGTATTGATGTGTATACAAAAATCGGCAAAAAGATTAACTAGTATTTTATGCAGGCTTCAATTTTTATTTTAATAAACAAACTGATTTCATGAGACATTATAGATATATTGTGGCATGAAATTTGTGTTCTCACAACTTATAATAAACATTCATAGTCATGAATAAAGAATTAAAAACACTTTAATTTGAACAAGAGATAATAAGGTATTACTAAACCATATATATCTAAACTTATATATATATATATATATATATATATATATATATATATGTTTATCTTTTCTAATGGATTATGATATGAAAAGAATAGCGGGTTCACGAGATATGACAAGAGGAGAATAAAGAGATGGAGGGGGAGAGAGAGAAGCGACTTACATACACAAGTCGGTATTGTCACCGGACTTATCTATCCTCTGATAGCCCCGCGTTACTAGCGAGATCTTCTTGAAGACTTCTTCATGTTCTTCCTCTTGGACTCTAGGTGAAAAGAGAGAAGTAGGAGATAGAAAAATGTGAGGAAGGAAAAGATAGAGGAGGACAAATAAAGATGGTGTAATGGTGAATTATGTATAATAATATATGCATTCAACATGGGAATTAAAAGAGAAATGAAAGGTCTCATTTGTGAGTTATGAGAAGAATAAAAATTGATAAAAAAAATAATTGCAAGAATAGGGATTTGAACATTTGATCTATAGAATAACAATGCAAAGACTTAACCAATGAGCTACAAGGTTGTTCATACACATATTCAATAAGAATTAAATATATGATGTTGGTTGAAAAGAAAGTGGGCTTTTGAGCTCATAGTTTTATAAAATAAAATGAAAATGAGATTGGATTTGGGTCATGGCCTGAGTCAGGTCTTGCGTTTAATTTGAAATAGCTTAAGATTTAGTTTAAAGAATTAGGTTTGAGAAAAAATAGATGAAATATTAAAATTATATAAATATATATATATATATATATATATATATATATATATATATAATAGAAAACAAAATATACGGAAAAACACTACGAATAAATAAATACAATATTTTACTAAAGAAAAAAACACGATGGTATAGTAATATTGGGGTCGTTACATCCTACCCTCCTTAAAATAATTTCGTCCTCGAATTACTCAAGACGGATATTGCAACAGAGTAAGGAAACAAGATTAGGATGGTGTTGTCTTCGAGCTCCGTCGATCGATACTCTAACCAAATAAGCTAATAAGTCTACAAGATACAGATAGAAAGGGTGAATAAAAATTAAGGATTCAAAAGTGGAGAGATGGACTTCAAGGAAACTGAAGGTGGAGTTCAAGATTGATTCAAGAAATATGTAATGTAAAGAATATTTTCAGTTGTTGTTTCTTTGTGTTTATATTGCTTAGGACTTCATGCAGAACTGACATGCATGGTAGGGTTCCATACAACTCTAACCTGCATGGGCCACCAACAAAACCTGTCACGCCCCGCTTTCCAGTATATGGGCAGAGGACGCGACTGGTCGCTACGTATTAATACGCTAAGCGTATCTAAGCAATATAAAAGAAATGTACACAAGAGACAAATGTAATGAAACAGCAAATTTATTTATTAACATTCTTTTGTACAATGCATGGAAAAGTAAATACATCTGAATGAAAGCAAAACCTAAACAATGGCATAGCAGAAATGGAAAGTACTGAAATGAAATGTGTACAAGTGTAACTGCAGCTCGGGATCTTCAATAAACTAGTCTAAGTCTTCAGTGCTAGGCTCGATCTCTGGAAGGTCCGAAACACCTGACGACATTCAAAGAAGAAAGAAAGAGAATGTCGTCAGCGAACAAATTGCTCGGTAAGTCCCAAAGATAAGGAAGAAGTAGAAAAGACAAAAAGAGAGATAGACAGTGTAACTTTTAAAGTTGTATTATATTATTATAATGTTGTATTTAGTGTTAACGCTGTTGTTTGTAGCTTGGTACAGAATGATGCCAGTGTATACGAGAGGAGTCTCACTTGCCCCGGAGACTAAGGTGTCAGGAACTCAAAGAACCGTTCATGCCACGGTACAACAACAAAGGAATACAGGTTAGGTGTCTTATGATTGCAGTCTCATGCCACTTCTAACACCTTCCGTACCAATCTACCCCTTAAACCCCGCGATATCTTGGTTGTATTGTTTGTATTGTATTGCAACTTGTACTGTCTTGTACTATAGATTGTATAATTGGATGACTTGCCGAAACCATGATATCAGTAAATGGATGTAACTGGAGAATTATGGATGTAACTGTAGAATCATGTAAATGGAAGTATATCCATGGTTCGGTTCGGTCAATACAGATTGAATAGATTGAATATATGGATTCATGGATTCATATTGGATTGTAGATTGTAGATTTAAATGAATCATATTCAAGTCAGATTGATTATAATGAGACTCGGTCTGAGTCAGACAATTAGAAAAGAAATTGGAATACTGAATTAAGTTTTGGTGTTATCGGTAACTACTGCACATGAACGGCAGGATTTGTGTTTTTTCAAAAACAATTACCGTATTGATAACACCGTTTGTTAGATTGTCTAACTTAGATAGGTAAGCACCCATATCTATGGCTCCCTGAGGCTCAAGGGACTGGTTCTGCTTAAACCTATGTTTACTAGGGTCCTTATTGTAATTTATAGAACTTGAGGGGGTTTTATGTAAAAATATTTTGTATAATTTTCAAAATACAACTCAAATATTTAATTATCGTCTTTATGTACATACAACAATTTAATGATCAAGATAAATATGTATGCATGTTCGAATAGTATGAAATGAGTCAAGTATATTATTCGAGTAACTACCATAAACAATGCTGTAAAGAAATATTATGTACGACTAATCAATCAAGTCAATCAATTTCTGAATATAAACAAAAATATAGATCTAAGTGTTGTGCACGTGTGAACTCCAGTCATGCCTAAAAACGACTACCGGTTTGGGAGATATACTCATTTTCGTTTTGTCGCGCAGAACAGATCAGAATCTGTCCAGCACCGTCGCATATTTTTAAAATATAGTTTGAGTTAATTTCCATCAGGTTTCAGATTACGATGATTATTATAAAATTGTATGTTTTTCGATTTAATTATCCAAAACACCAAGATTCGCACGATTTGGATTTCTTAAACTCTAGTTATGATCATTTTAACATCAGTGTTTAAAACAGAAATTCAGATTTCTGGACAGCAATTATATATTATATTGCAAAGCCTATATCGGGTTGTTTCGTGCATTTCTAAGTAATCTAATATACATAAAATTATAGCTTTATCATTTATGTATCTACACATCTAAATTTTATCACGAACGGATATCGGGATTTCGAGTTATGTCCTATTTAAAAACAGTGTGCGAATCAAGACATATTCTGTCCAGATCCGTCGCTTAATATTGTAACGCAGTTTTATTTATCTTACATTGGTTTTCAGTAAAAACTTAAAACTAATAAAATATAGATTATTCGATGTAGATATTTAAAACAGCCGAGTTTGCTCAATTTGGATATCGGTATACTAAGTTATGTGTCCTAGAAGTTGACCAATAACTGCAGTTTTCTATTTTATGAACAGTGAATAAAAACGATATAATTCCTAAACAGTTAAGTGATTCGATCTAAATTTTTTACAGCATGTACAAAATAGTATAATCTATCGTAAGTAAATTTCCTGAAATTTTCAGAAGTAAAATTAATTTCTAAAAATTATTTTAAAGCTAAACGTATTGATGTGTATACAAAAATCGGCAAAAAGATTAACTAGTATTTTATACAGGCTTCTATTTTTCTTTTAATAAACAAACCGATTTCATGAGACATTATAGATATATTGTGGCATAAAATTTATGTTCTCACAACTTGTAATAAATATTCATAGTCATGAACAAAAAATTAAAAACACTTTAATTTGAACAAGAGGTAATAAGATATTATTAAACCATATAGAACCATATTATTAAAAACACTTCTATCATATGTGTGTTTATGTTTATCTTCTCTAATGGATTATGATATGAAAAGAATAGCGGGTTCACGAGATATGACAAGAGGAGAATAAAGAGATGGAGGGGGAGAGAGAGAAGAGACTTACATACACAAGCCGGTATTGTCACCGGGCTTATTTATCCGCCGATAGCCCCGCGTTACCAGCGAGACCTTCTTGAAGACTTCTTTATGTTCTTCCTTTTGGACTCTAAGTGAAAAGAGAGAAGTGAGAGATAGAAAAATGTGAGGAAGGAAAAGATAGAGGATGACAAATAAAGATGGTGTAATGGTGAATTATGTATAATAATATATGCATTCAACATGGGAATTAAAAGAAAAATGAAAGGCCACCATTCATTTTGGAAATGAAAGGTCTCATTTGTAAGTTATGAGAAGAATAAAAATTGATAAAAAAAATAATTGCAAAAATGGGGATTTGAACATTTGATCTATGGAATAACAATTCAAAGACTTAACCAATGAGCTACAAGGTTGTTCATACACATATTTAATAAGAATTAAATATATGATGTTGCTTGAAAAGAAAGTGGGCTTTTGAGCTCATAGTTTTATAAAACAAAATGAAAATGAGATTGGATTTGGGTCATGGGCTGGGTCAGGTCTTGCGTTTAATTTGAAATAGGTTAAAATTTAGTTTAAAGAATTAGGTTTGGGAAAAAATAGATGAAATAATAAAATAATATATATAATAGAAAACAAAATATACGGAAAAATACTACGAATAAATAAATACAATATTTTACTAAAGAAAGAAAAACACGATGGTATAGTAATATTGAGGTCGTTACATCCAGTCGCATGCCATGTCATATTATATCATGTTACCGTTATATTAGCACCCTTTGCTTGGTAATGTACATCATACGTGGTCATGGAGTTGTAGATGTAATCCCTGATAGACATTTGTGCATCTATGTTTTACTGTGCATCCGTACTTTTACCGTGCATCCGTACTTGCTACAGTTTTATCTCGAGCATTCGTGTGATACATGTGCACTACCCGACATGACTTGATATACCACTGCTTGACTTGATATCTGATCCTATTCCTAATGCCGACAATCCTGACTTGTCGTCCTGACAGACGTATCCTGTTGTCTACGTAGACAAACCTGTACCTGCTTGATTCTGTATAGGCATTAGCTCCAGATTATCAATACCTGACTTGAACACATAATCTTGGGGGTATGGGAAAATCAAAAGTGTAATTGAAGTGTAGCTTAAAAGGGTATTACTTGATCTGTGGTCCTAGGGGATAACGGGACAGAATCATTCGTGATTCTTACTTGATCCATGGTCCCGGGGGATAACGGGACAGAGTCATTCGTGGCTCTCACTGCCTGATCCGTGGTCCCGAGGGATAACAGAACATATTCTTTTGAGTTACATGAAAGAGTACACTAATTGATTTCAAACAAATTTTAGAATAGATAACCCAGTAGCACAGTTTAGATTGATCACCGCACGTCACATACACTGATACACTTCACTGTTCCATATCCGTATTTGCTTATTACATTCAGGTTGCTGTTTATAATTCATGCCTGCATATCGTATTACCTACCGGTGATATTCTATTATTTTGATATTATGACGCACTGACGTCTGGGTTTTGCATGACCCAGATCCTTTATCTCTTTCACAGGCCGACCAAGAGTATTTCAGCCGACAGGCCGAACAGTGAGGAGCACATTGGTGTTTAGTTTAGTTTAGTTTTCTTTTAGCATTTGTATTTCCTGATGTGAGCCCGTATTTGGGACGTACTTTCCAGATGTTGGTGCTTATTGGATTTATTGCTTCCGCACATTTATATTTCTTGACTCGTTTATTTTGGAATATGGACATATATTAGATAGATTATTTATTTCTACTGTTCTTGATATCTTATAAACAGCCGTAATATGACTGTGAAGGGATGTTTCCTAGCCACAGATAGCATGGTTGGCTCTGTCACGTGCCGATTGTAGCGCATTCTGGAAAACGGGACGTGACAAGAAGTGCTCATACCAAATGTGCTAATGCTCATTGGTTTTTCTTTATATATTTAACTTTATGAAAATTGCTTGTTGCATTTACTTCCGGCCGCAAAAGGTTCACTAGATACGCAAGCATTGTGTATTCAGTTTTAAATGCTAAAATTTTGTGTAAATTCTCATGGGAGACTAAACTCTACAGAAACTTAAATTATTTTTGCTATTGCTCTGGCTGTTTCTTTTTTTTTTTATGAGTTACGGAGGGTGTTTAGAAGGAAAATTTCGAATAGCTGGGCTATGTATATCCGGTCATAAAAGAGAGAATATATAGCATGGGCTCTGCCATGCCCTCTGAACGCTGTCTAAATGGTCTTATCTTTTATATTTCTTATATCAAACATTAATTACATGGGAAGAACATAATGTTTTTTCCTTTTAAGCCTTTCTAGATTATAAAATTCCAATTTTGTCCAAGGGAAGTGATGTTATCACAAAAAGTACAGCTAACCATTTGCTAAAAAAATACAGCTCTTTTTTACTGGGCTTGTGTTTGGCCCATTACCCATAAAGCCACAACTGCCGTTCTGGTGTGACCCGAAACCCGTTAACAGAATGAAGGATTTGGGGGAAACACAAAACCCTTGCCTGCTTGAAAAAATTCAATCCGAGCTCCCAAAAGGTAATTTTGCCGAATATTTTTTCCCTCGATTTCAAAATTTTCCATTTTTATTCTTCATTCGATCTCGTGTTTCACTTCGATTTGTACTTGATTTTGATTTCATGCTTCGATTTTGTACCTGCACCAAAAAAAGGGGAAAAAAATTCGTCAATCTTGTAATATTTGTTAAAGAAAACATCCACTTTTGATAATTGATCGCTCAATGATGTTGTTAACTTTCTCAAATGTTTAACTTGATAACTGAAAACTTCTTTGCTACTGCTTGTTGTTAACGTTGTATTCACAGATTATGTGTTTTATCGAACTATAATTTTGCAACATTAGTTTACTTTCAGAATCTAGGGAAAACCTTGCATTATTTAGAGTTTTGAATTAGTTTCTGCATCTTGAAGAAAATGAGTAGAAGAAGCTTTGGCTTAGTTTAGAGTTGTGGAACTTTGTGTAATGATTGCAGTCTTTTTACAAAATTAGCAAGTTTTTTTCTTCCTCCTCCTATATACTGCAATGTGGATAGCTATGACATTTTACTTCAATTTATCTACGCAGGTGCACTCTCACCAAGTTATTTAGGTACACGAGTTTTTGCTTAAAAGCAATTTTATCAATTTTCTATTAGCTCATTCACTTATGTTGTGTAACCGAAGTTCTTATACCCAGTTTCGAGGGTAGTAGTCCCTACAGCTTTATATACTTGTGTTGTCACATTTTTTCACCAAATTTGCGAACACAATGTCGATATACTATAATATGCTAGATGGTCGGTTTTAGAAAACATTGTTATGTGATATCCGGTATTTTATAGTACATGTAATCATTCACGGTTTTAAGAGTGTTCGTAAGTGCGTAGAGTAGTTTGGCTTCCTAATGCACCAAAAGTTCTTTTTCTTTTTTGCAAATATAAGGGTAACTTGCAAAACGCAAGAGAAGACATGGGGGATGAGCTAACACATTGCCGAATTCATGAATGGTATCCAAACTTCAAACCGTATTCCATTTCAATCATTCTTTCGCTCCCTACTCGTCCATTATCTCCTTGGAAAACCAATTTCCTCCTCCACCGAAAACGATGAAGACATTGATGACACCACATCAGCTGCACCACCCTTCCTCCTCCCCAAATCCATCTCTGTCGCCCTCCACGCACCAACGGGGCCCACCTCAACCCTGTCCCCCCCTCTCCCTCTTTTCTTCCGAGTCCGATGATGGTGTTAAAGAGAAAAATAAGTATAATATTAACCACCCTTCGTTTCTCGAGCTTGAATCCGAAATCTAGCACTCCATCGCCACTCTGGGTTGTGCAACAATCTTTCTAAAGCCTAATTGGAGCACCCCTAAAGACATTGCATACATCTCAATAGATGGAACTCTTTGCTGCACTTCCTTTTCTGGCATCTATCTCCTCCTCAAATCCTCCGATTCCATCACCCATGATCTCGCCCACTCTGCCTTGAGTTTCTTCTTCATTGCTCTCCTTAAATTCTATCTATCACTACACCCCAAAATGGAGTTTTGCTGCCAATGACTTGCCGCAGTCTCCCAAAGCGAAGCCACTTCATTCTATCGATACCCAACACATGATCGAGGAGTTCTTTGGAAGATTGTGACACTGAGATTTAAACCGGAGGATTATACATTTGATTTATATATGACGGGGATGGTTGGTTTAAGGTATATCTGATTTTAACTCATGGGGGCGTTGCCGTTGTTGTTTAGTAGGGAGGAGTTGGAGGGGCTTGGAGACGTGGGAGTTGATTTTAAGGTTGTGGAGAGTCGGTTGTGGTTGAGACCGGGTTTGAAGACAGCGGTGCCTTATTATTTGGATGCAGGAGAAGGGAGCAGATAGGATCAATTCTTGTAGAAGACTGATGAGGAGTTAAGGAGGCAGCATGTTCAGAGTTAGGAAGCTGATGCTACAATGATTTCTTTCAAGGTCAGTCTTTAAAATCTATGGTTCTATTGTTCTTTTAATATGATATTCATTTTATGATTATGAAGGGATTAGTTTCGTTTCTAGTCCCACTCTTGGATCGATTTAATGTGGTGTTCTGAATTGCTACTAGTCCCGTTCTTATCATTCATAAAAGTTTCTTTTTCTCTTACATGTGATTTCGATAGGATGAATGCATATATGATAAATGATGTACAGCTTTCTCCTATGCTGATCGACTGAACTGTATTTTACAATGACAATCTTGACAATTTATAATAGGATATAAAAGATCTCGACAACATTGGAGTTTGGTTATCTTTGTGAATATGTTGGATCTGTGATCACCTGCATCTATTATAAAACTTTTATAGCTTTTTCATTGTATTCAAATGTAGATATAGGTTATGTATCTTGTTAAATAATGTATTCTTTTTCCAACCATATATATGGAAACGTGTCAAAAGCTTCTATCAAAGTTCAAAAGATATAATCTAGAAACATTTTATTTGTTAAAAACTACATGTGCAAGTTGCTAGCTTCATGTAATGTTAATAATAATCCCTGATGGGGTTTGCCATTAGTATACCAATGTAGTTCTTGTTGCTTTCCTTTTCTTCTTTATCCTTTTGGTGTTATATATACCATCTTAGAAAGCATGTACATTTCTATTTGCTCGTCGTGTCCTTGTCCGACATGTATTGGACACTTGGACACTCGAACGCTTCGTTGGGTGCCGTGTCAGACACGCTTGTGCCGTGTCCACCCAAATTAGACGTGTCTGACACTTCTATATCGTGTAAGGAGTTGAAAATTAAAAACATGTATGTGTGTGGACTACTTTGATATCTTGGATATAAGAATAAATTTTTTTACTATCTTTCATATCGGACTACATCTAGGAATAAAGGTTCAAATTGATGCAAATAATGAAGTTGGGTCAATGAAAGTCGGCTCCAATTAAAATGGTTAATATTTTGTTTGTTTTTACTATAGTAGTTTTATTCTTGTGTGGTTTATCTTAAGTTTTATATATGTATATATTTTTGCTTAAGAAAACTTATGGTTATAATGAAAAATATAGTCTTGAATTATTTTTCTTGTGTTTCTTTTCATAGTTTATTTATATTTTGTTTTATATCTATATATATAATGAAATATATAAAATAATATAGCCGTATTCCCGTGTCCTTCCTTTTATAAATTTATCGTGTCCGCACCCGTACCCGTGTTTATGTCGGTGCTTCATAGATACCATCAAATGCTAATTGGCCGCCACTGAACTCCCTATATGCATGAAAGTGTACTTTAAAGACACCCGATTGATGCATCTTTTCCAAAAAAAAGTATGATTACATCGAACACAACCAGGAGGTAGGTCTATCAATCTTTCTCCGGCTTTGAAAAGTTAGATTTGCTATTCATCCGCTTTCCTAACACCATCTCAGACTCCCATATGTACGGCATAATCTCATCACAACACAAAACAACAGCCAAAAAGTAGCAGACACTCATAACAAGGCTTCCTAGACAGCCTGGTGCCATTAAGAATACTAGTGATTGCCCACCATTTCGGTGGCCATCGAGAAGGAATCACATGTTGAGGGACGTGTGATCCACCCCTCAAACTCATCATTCAGTCTCGAGCACACGTATGGTCGTGTTATGGTATAAATTTCTCTCCTTGAGAGGATGCGTCATTCAGTATACCGTACAGGCCCAAGCTCCATCACTTAGTGACCAACTTGTTCGGTCATATCGCACTGCGGTATGCCTATGATCTACTGACCAGTGCGCACCTCTTATGATGAGTCATATCCCTAACCCAGGTATTTAAAGCAAGTAAAGTGTACTTGTGAGAATTTCCATTTCAGTCGATTAGCGTATAAATATGCAGCAATCTCATCCTAACCCAGCCAAAGGAGACTTACTGAAATGCTCACACTGTCGTCTTGCCCAGTAAAATGACAATATGGTCACTGCTTCTAGCAAAAATGACACAATGCATATAGTCTTGTCTTCAAGCGCTGCCACAATTTCGAAGAGGATCTCTTGTGTGAGAAAGAGATCCACCTGCCGTCGTAACTTTGATAAGATGTACCCTGTGCACTCTGCGTACCTTATACATGTAAGTTTATACATACTCCATGCCAATATAACCTGCTAAATGCGAACATATGTATCGATGAAAGTGATAATAAATGAATAGTTGCCAATTCATGAATATGTTCACTAAGCCTCAATCTATAATAGTAATGTCAGAATACAAGTGAAAAAGTAGTCCAAATAAAATAGATACATAAAATGTCACCAAGGAAATAGCCCTAAAGATCTAGTGTGCTGCATAAATGGTGCTTAGTTAATGCTAAACTCCACAAATTAACTGTTAAAAATATAGAAATTCCCATAAGCCTAGTAGATCTTTTTATGTAGTCTTTCATTCTAAATTCACACAGTTGACACAATGTGAGTATAGATATAAGCTTAAAGAACGAGACAACCAAAATGTTCATGATTAGGTGTTACAAAGTGAATTCTTTTTCCTCCATAGAATTGATTCGTTATTTATATTGTTTGCTATAGAGTATAGCACTACAGGGAAGGTTTCAAGAATGGGTGATGTATATAGACTTGGGATTATATTGCTATAAACATTTACTAGAAAAAGCTGGTCGATTCTATGTTTAGTGAACATTTAAATTTGGGGGAATGGATAAAGGGCACATCCGGTTGCAATCTTGGACGTTGGCCAAACGAAACTGCATCGATGTCTGCTCTCTGTGATTGAATTGGGTTTGTTGTGCTCGAGTTACTCGCCTGAGGAAAGAATTCCAATGACAGATGTTGCTTCAAGATTACAGAAGATAAAGACCAAATATTTGTGAGTTAGTATTTTTTTTATTTTTATTTTTAAGTCAACCCCCTTCCGGGATCGAGCTTGCGACCTCTCACATTGGAGAGGAAATTGGTACCAACTTAGCTAAAGCCCAATTGGTAATATTTGTGAGTTTAGCTAGGTCCTGAGCCCTGGCTTCTTATAGTTAGACCGCCTACAATAAAGTTAATCTTAGGTTTGAGAACAAGTCGAATATGTTCTCTTGATACCTGAGTCTTGTTAACTTGCCACTTCTTAGTAGTTTTATATAGTATTTTTCAAATGTATTTGTAGACAATTTCTTTTCTGTCTTAGCAATATTGTGCAAGCGTGTGTCCATATGTATGTTGTTGAAGCCTCAATGACTAATAATGATGATTGGTATTTGGACTCAAGCCTTATTTTCTAAGGTTGAGCCCATATCGAACTCAAGTTTTCCCCTAAATAAATAAAGTGGATCTCTCTTTTTGTCCCTCGAGTTGGTTGTTGTTTTATATTTGTGTTGAAAGTAAAACCAAATGATGAGACTTTAAAGATAGTCCCACATTGGAAACAACAAAAGAAACACATGGATATAAGATATAAGATGGGGCAAGCATCAACACGGCTTGAGTCTTATTGTTGGAACCCATTTATATCAAAGGCCCATGCGTACCTATTAAAAATCCAATCACTCCCTCAACTTTAAATACTCTAAACTCTTTACATGGTATCTGAGCTAATGACTCGATCCTCCACGTGACAACCACACCAAGAAAAAGTGATGGTTACACGTAACTCTTCTCATGCTTTGCACGTGACAACAACACCAAGAAAAGTGATTGTTGTACGTAACTATATTCGTACTTTCCACGTGACAACTACACCAAGAAAAAAAGTGATGGTTGCACGTGAGGGGGAGTGTTGAAAGTAAAACCAAATGATGGGACTTTAAAGATAGTCCCACATTGGAAACAACAAAAGAAACACAGGGGTATAAGATATAAGATGGGTCAAACCTCAATAAGGCTCGAGTTTTATTGTTGGAACCCACTTATATCAAAGGCCCATCTGTACCTATTAAAAAACCCATCACTCTCTCAACTTTAAATACTCTAAACTCTTAACAATTTGTTAAATCTTTTACTACAATTTTTATGTTATCCAACTCTTTCATCTTTTATTAGCTGATACCCACTTTCTTCTTTTAAACGATACACTGGTTAGCCTCAATCATATTCTTTATCTCTAACCACTGATCAAAACATGGTCTTAATGTATTATATAGCTCATAAGCCGTAACAGCTGTTGTTGATTTTGTATGCATTGCAGTTGTCCGATTAATTGCGCAAGTGTGTGTGTTGGTGATCAGCTATTGAATCAAGGTGTGTGCATCTCGTTGATAACATGCATCAGCTTCAATGACTACGATTCTATGTTTATCATTATCCTCGTTGCAACATAATCTGTAATGCTACACTTGTCCTACTCTCGATTTAGTTAGCTCGCAACCATTCATATTAGCCATCAACTCTTGAGTGTCACAGATTATGATTCCTCCTTTCGTCATTACATATTGAAAAAATAGACCTCGTGTACAATCAAGATTCGTATGCGTTATGGTCACATCAACTTCTGTATGTAGTGGTTTAAGCACTGATTGAGGTGGATCAAAAAGGGTTTTTTTCACGGTTGTGTTGTGTGCTGGTCTTTTTGCGATTAGGTTGGGGCTTTCCTGACTAAATAAATGAACTTTGGAGAGAGTTAATAGCCTGCACTGCAGTGTCAAACTTTTTCGAGTTCGACAGATCAAGTTAGTTGTGTTTCAACCAAGGGAAAATAATTTGGAAAGAACGAAGAACGAATTGATATTTTTCTTAAAATCCGCTGGATATTTTTTGAGCCCATCTGTTACTTATCCATGTTGGTTTATATTTACTTAGATATAAGTTCATTCGAGGTCTATACCTTCAGTTGAATCATGAACTTCATGTTTGCATGATTCAACAACACAGTCGTCCGATGATGAATCATAAATGAATTGATAAAAGAGGAGTGGAGTTAACTCTTTCTCAGCTTGTCCTGAAGAAAAATTCACTCACTGACAAGAAATCTATTTCACGAGTATTTTATGATGACCACAGATAATAATAGGATTCCTTGAGCACTATATCACAAACCCACAAATAAGAACCTCTTATTTGCAAAACAAGAATTCCAAAATGACAAAGTGGTCATAATAAGACTTCTTTAGCAATGCTAGCCAGATCCTTTTTCCTCTTCTCCCCCCCCCCCCCCCTTCATTTTTTAGTTATTTATTGTTTTTTTATGAAGTATGATGCTTTTGCAAACCTGTGATCCTGGTTATAGTTAATTTCTTCCGCCTAACATAGCTGTAAATATGTTTTCTTTTTCTTTTTCTTTTTTTTGGGGGCGGGGTGTGGGGGCTTTCCTGCACTTCAAAGTATGCCACAACACAACTTGTGATCCTGGTTATTCTTTTAGTTAATTTCTTCCTCCCAACGGTGCTGTATTTAGAGAGGAAAAAGAATAAATAAACTTTCTTCCACTTCAAATTATGCCACTACACCAAACCTGTGACCACATGTTTGGAAGGTCAAAGTCTTTCTTGGACTGACTTCGGTCTTCCCTCGTCATTTTACATGATTGACTCTTCGTTCCATATACCAAGTCATTATTTAGCCAAGTCCTTGGTTACCAATTATATGGATTATAATTCATATTGTTGATATTCACCTCTCTCTAATTAGTCATCAACTTGCTCTCTTCCGTCTGCAATAAATAGTATCCAACTTCCAGCAGTAGGCTAAGGCTTTGCATTGCTATCTGAACACACAACACAGATTAATAGCTTGATCCATGGAGCTGCCATTATTTCCTCTCTTCACCATAATTTAAATATCCACCTTCTCTTTCCCTATGCAACTAGTCAGTTGCAGACCCCACAACAACTTCACCGACCTCGCGTTGCTATTAAGCTTCAAAGCTCATCTTAATCCATCCGGCATTCTGGCCGCCAACTGGACTACCAAAACCTCCTTCTGCAACTGGATTGGTGTGCACTGCAGCCGTCACCGGCAATGGGTCACTGCCATTGACCTACGAAACATCTCCCTCCAAGGCACCATCTTTCCACACCTCGAAAATCTATCCTTCCTCTCTCAACTAATACTTTCCAATACTTCCCTTATGGGCCCTATCCCTGAATCCCTTGGGCAGCTTCCCCGTCTTACCCTCATCGTCCTCCAAATAAACCTTCTCTCCGGTCAAGTTCCTTCCACCATTTTCAACATGTCTTCCCTATTTTCTTTGTACTTAAATGACAACAATCTGTCAGGTTCCAGCCCGCAAATTATAGCATCAATATGTTCCCTCAAATCAGGATTATCTCTCTTGGTTTTAATTATTCTACCGGTGAGGTCTTGTCTTGGTTTGCTCAATAGCGAAACCCCGAAGTGCTCGCTATGTCTGAGAATCAATTTAGTGGAATCATACCAGTTGAGATCGGCAGCTTGTCTGAACTTGCGACT
Organism: Agapanthus africanus; assembly: GCA_030015575.1. Lineage (NCBI taxonomy): Eukaryota > Viridiplantae > Streptophyta > Magnoliopsida > Asparagales > Amaryllidaceae > Agapanthus > Agapanthus africanus. Next base: position 19,790,818 of record JASDDO010000014.1, read on the forward strand.
TTATATCTTGCATATAACCAGGTAACCGGTATCATCCCAACATCATTAGGTAACCTCTCAAAACTCATAAAGCTTGACTTGCTTTCAAACAACCTGACAGGGACGATACCTGAGGACTTGGGAAAACTAGGTAACCTCCAAAGACTAAGCATTGGTCAAAATAACTTGATTGGCTAGATACCCTTTGCTCTTTTGAATGACTCCATGTTGAACTTCTTTGATCTTAGCGGCAACAAACTCACGGGATCTGTGCCTGTTGAGATAGGCAAGTCGCTGCCTCAGCTTAATTGGTTTCATGTGGGAGGTAATCAACTAACTGGCGGACTCGGATTTCTCCAGTCTCTGTCCAACTTCAGAAATCTTGTGCATTTTCAAATATACAACAATATGCTGGGAGGCGTGCTTCCAAATTCTTCAGGTAATCCTCTCATCGAACCTACAAAACTTTAATGCTTTCGGAAACCATTTTAAAGGAAGCATACCTAGTTCATTAGGGAACTTAAGTGGTCTTATTTCTTTGGACCTTTCTAGCAAATGAGATAACTGGGACAATACCGTCAGCTCTAGCAATGCTAGAGGCACTTCAATTTCTGAATGCCTCTAATAGGTTAAGTGAAAGTATGTCTTAGCACCACCGCTAGCTTTATACAAGCATCAAGTATGCATTTTAAAAAAATCTAGTGTGCTAAGCTATACTAATCTAGAATCGAACTAGAGAATTAGGGTTTTAACAAGCTATCTAGTTTTATAACTAAGTGAAGAGGATTGCAACCTTTGTAGACCAAGTTCTTCACTTCTATAGCTCCAAGGAGTAGTCCCTAGAACTCTTTTTGGCTCCACTTGAAAAAAGGATCGAGCTTGCTATATGATGTTTGAAGTCGAATATGATCCATCTTGAAATCTCTCTAGGTCAAGCTAACTCTTCACTAATCAATGTATTAATGAAGCAAACAACCTAAACTAATGAGCTAGATTAGTGTAGGTTAATGAAGTAGGAATTATGCCCACTTTAGAAATATTTTCTTCTCTTTTTCCAACTCAAGAAAAATCCTAGAGAGCTCTCAAGAGGAAGAAGATGAACTTGGGTGAAGAATGAGAGAATGAACCATCCAGCTCAAGATAAGAATGGGATGAATAAATATCAAGAGTAAAAACAAAAGGAGAGGATGAGTCATGGCTTCTTAATGCTTCTCTAAGGATCCAAGCCATGACTCATAATTCCACCCAATTTCATTTCTCATCTAAATAAATTCATCCCAATTATCTTATACCCTAGTGTGAGTCTCATATACGCATGTTCAATATATCATCAACCATGATACAAAAACTCATTTATATATAAATAAATAAATAAATATATATATCATATATATATACACACACAATTATATATCAAGAGAAGAAAAATCATTAGTGAGCAATAATATTAGTTAATATATAAATATATCAAATATAAACATATATCAAATTATTAAATCAACACTTGATTCAATAATCCGGTTATATCATATATAATCGACTAATATCATATATATATATATATGTATATCAAATTATTAATCAACACTTAATTCAATAATCCGGTTATACCGTATATAACCGACAATATTCAATATCAACTCAACACTTGATTTAATAATCCGGTCATATCATATATAACCGGCCAACATCAAATATATATACATATAACAAATCATTAAAGCAACACTTGATTCAATAATCCGGTTATATCACATATAACCTAACCGATATCAAATATTGCGAGATTAGAATACGGTATCACATACTTGTATTTAATCAAGCTCCCGCATATATCAACATACGTGCCTTACTTCGTTTCGCTTGAGCTAGGAAACCTCTGTGTAGGACTTTAAAAACTCGTCAATACGCCAGCAGTAGGTAATGATCACATCAGATATCCACAAGCCGTCAGCTGTACTAGCTGGACGTAACGGCTACCCAGGTATTGAACGAATAGAAGATCAACAAGCAAGCTTGTCCAAATTCTCGTGAAGCCTACAAGCAACACTTACCGTACAGTCCGGTCTCTTCGTCTGATATATCGCATATCAAGTCTGGGGTGGAATCGTCAGATCGCAGTAACTTGATAAGTCATGCCGATGCGGCTTATAACTTTTCGAGAAACTACTGATAACACTTACCAGTAAATCTCATCAGCCCTGATCAGGGACTTCCTGTTATAGCCAATCGAGTATAGCGCAACATCAACTTCTTATACCGGGAGAGACATAACCCCTCTTATCGCTCACTGCCTCCATATGATTCGGGACTGTATCCAAAAATCACCTGTTTGCACGATTCCTTTGAGCCGTGGTAGGGAGGAAATCAAATCACAATGGGAACCACACAAGACACTATGACGATCTCGGGTCTACAGACTAACCTGTATAAGTGTCACCAGAGAACTGCTATCTAACGATAGGTATGGTACCATCTAGGAATTCTCGGCGAGTCCTGTTCGGTGTATCCATTCTCTAATGAGCACCTGTGTACAATCTTTGATGTCAAACACCAATGGTTATGGGATCAACCATCGCCCCATACAGGGTCAAGAAACGTACACACTAGTCTACTCTGGAATATCGATACCCTGTTTCGATATTCTCTCGACTAGGAACTGTTAAAGGATGTGCTTGCGAACTACACAAGTCTCACTAGTATGATGTGCATTATAGTCCTGGTAGTCAAGCCAACATCCTAAGGGATTTATCAACATGTATCAGAGAGACAATAATATTAATAAGTGTACATGTCGAGATAAAGTGCAACCAGATAGCATACTATTATGTCGAGCAAGAAAGTCCTATATATATGTCCAAGCATCCACTATATCATACAATAATGGCCTCTATGGCATACATATTCCTAACAATCTCCCACTTGCACTAAGGTTAGTTGTTGTAGTATCTCATACCCAACATTCCAAAAAGTCTCAAACTGCGTCTGGGGGAGGGCCTTCGTGAATGGATCCGCTGTGTTATCGTTCGTGTTAACTCTCCTGATCTCAATCTTCCGGCGATCAACTATCTTCCGGATCAGGTGATACCGCCTCAGAATATGTCTGGATCGCTGATGGGACCGGGGTTCCTTGGCTAAAGCCACAACTCCATTGTTGTCACAATGCAAGGGTATTGGATCCTTAATGGATGGAACCACACCAAGTTCAGCAATGAACTTCTTCATCCAGATAGTCTCTTTGACAGCATCGTTGGCAGCGATGTATTAAGCCTCCATTGTCGAGTCTGCTACGATATCTTGTTTGGAACTATTCCAACATACCGACCCTCCATTGAGGGTGAAAACAAAACCCGAGACCGACTTACTGTCGTCCTTATCACTCTGGAAGCTCGAATCAGTAAAGGACTCCTCCTGGAGATCTCCGTTACCATACATCAAGAACATCTTGTTAGTCCTTCTTAAGTACTTAAGAATGTTTTTCACAGCTGTCCAGTGCTTCTCCTCAGGATCTGATTGATACCTACTTAGCACACTAAGTGCGTAAGCTACATCTGGTCTGGTGCATAACATCACATACATGATAGACCCAACCGCAGAAGCATAGGGCATCACTTGCATGCGAGCCTTCGCCAAATCAGCCTTGAGAGACATCTCTTTGGAGAGTGATTCTTGAGCAAGTGGGTAAATTACCACGCTTAGAATCTTTCATACTAAACCTCTTTAGTATGGTGTCAATGTACCTGAATTGGGACAATCCCAACATCCTTTTAGATCTATCTCTATAGATCTTTATCCCCAGGATGTAGGAGGCATCACCCATATCTTTCACGGAGAACTTATGTAATAGGAAGAGTTTGATTGAGTGTAGTATAGGAATATCATTTCCTATCAAGAGTATGTCATCCACGTACAATACGAGGAAGACAACCTTACTCTCTATATCCTTTTTATATATACAAGGTTCATCTGCGTTTTTAATGAAGTCAAACTCTTTGACTGCTACATCAAAACAGATGTTCCAGCTCCGCGATGCCTTTAATCCGTAGATTGATTTAAGCAGCTTGCACACCTTTCCGTTGCTCTCATTGTCTACGAAGCCTTCTAGCTGTGTCATGTACACGTTCTCTTCTAAATCACCATTTAGAAAAGCGATCTTGACGTCCATCTGCCAGATTTCATAGTCATGGTATGCAGCAATGACAAGTAGGATCCTGATGGATTTAAGCATAGCCACTGGAGAGAAAGTTTCATTATAATCGACACCTGGTCGTTGACGAAAACCTTTTGCTACAAGTCTAGCTTTGAAGGTCTCAACCTTTCCATTTACACCAATTATTTTCTTAAAGATCCACTTGCTCCCAATGGGTTTTATCCCTTCAGGAGCAATTTCCAAAGTCCATACTTTGTTGGTGTACATGGATACCATCTCAGATCGCATAGCATCCAGCCATTTCACAGAGTCCCCACTTATGATGGCCTGCTCAAAACTAGTTGGGTCATAATCTTTTATGATGCAATCCTCGCTCCCACCGTCTATGAGAAAACCGCAGTATCTCTCAGATGAATGAGGTATCCTACTAGATCTGTGGAGTGGCTGAGGTTCGTCGGGAACTATCGAATCCTTCGGTTCTACCAAATCTTCTATTACGGTTTGTGTAGCTGGAACTTCTTCCAGTTCTACCTCATTACCACTAATTTCTTTCATAAGAAATCTCTTTTCTAAAAAGGTGACATTCCTAGAAACAAACACCTTTTGTTTCTCGGTGTGGTAGAAGATATACCATCGTGAATGTTTGGGATATCCAACAAACTTACACAGAATAAACCTTGTCTCGAGATTGTTCGGATTTTGCTTTTTAACATAAGCCGGACAACCCCATATCTTAATAAAATTAAGACATGGTCTCTTCCCCTTCCATATCTCATATGGAGTGGTAGGCACTGATTTGGTCGGAACTCTATTCAATAGATATGCAGCTGTCTCATATACATAACCCTAAAAGGAAATAGGTAACTCGGCAATACTCATTATAGAGCGCAATATATCTAATAGGGTGCGATTTCTCCGCTCTGATACTCCATTGTGCTGTGGTGTATACGGAGGAGTAAGTTGAGAGGGAATCCATTCTCTTTTAAATAGTTTTGGAATTCTGTGCTCAAGTATTCTCCTCCTCGATCAGATCGTAGGATTTTAATACTTTTACCTGTCTGATTTTCTACTTCGTACTTATATTCCTTGAATTTCTCAAAAGCTTTAGATTTGTGTTTCAACAGGAACACATGTCCGAATCTTGAGAGATCATCAGTGAATATAATGAAGTACGACGAACCATTCCTGGCATGTGTAGATATAGGACCGCATACATCACTATGTATCAGTCCTAAGAGTTCAGTAGCTCTTTCTCCGTGTCCTTTAAACAGAGTTTTGGTCATCTTGTATTTGAGACACGACTGACAAGTTTCATAAGATATAAATTTGAACGTATTCAAATGTCCATCTTTATGCAACTTCGCTAGTCTTGTCGCATTGATATGACTAAGTCTACAACGCCATAAGAAGGATTCGTTCATTTCTGAACTTTTCTTCTTGTGTGTGTTCTGTATATTAAGAACTGTATTTTGATTTAGAACGTATATACCATTACATAACGTACCAAATCCAATCAATACTTGATTTAGGAAAATGTTCATAACATTTTTCTTTAGTGCAAAGTTATATCCTTCTTTATCTAATAAAGAAACGGATATTATGTTGCACATCATCGAAGGTACGTAATAACAATCGTTCAAAATCAATGTATTACCATTTGGTAATACTAGGTGATATTCGTCGATAGCTTCGGCAGCAACAATTGCTCCGTTTCCTACTCTGAGGGACATCATCCTTTCCCAATTCTCTATTTCTTTTTAACCCTTATAACTGATTACAAATGTGGGATCCTGATCCGGTAGCTAATACCCAGGACGTAGAGTAAACTGAGAAACAGTTCTCAATAACGAACACACCCGAAGAAGATACATCAATATGCTCTTTCTTCGTTCGGGTTGCTTAGGAATCCGTGCATCCCCTTATCCTTTGCTTAGACTAATGACAGTCATAAGATAGAGCGAAACCAACGTTCCCCAGCTCAGTATAATAAGCGAGTTCGGTCAATACATCCATATTATTGTCTTGATTAAGGCGTGTCATGGTCGCTACCTGGAGAGAGAGAAGAAAATAGTTTAGCGTGCGCTCTTGCAAGATTAGATTGGTTATTTATCTTATCTAATTAGGATGTCTCCCACTGTTTTTATTAATTCTTCCTTCAAATCCTAAAAGATAAGATTAGCCGGGATTAATTACACCCTACAAGTTCGCCAATTGGTCAACCATGCATGTATTGGTACTTCGAGGGAGTTTCCATGCTTTCGTATGGAACTAATTAAATAACCTCATTTCCGCAGGTGCATAACCCCGTTAACAGCTTTTTTAGACACCTACTGGATCAGCTAATTGTAAAGTGAAAAACTCTTTCAGGAGTAACTCTTACTCGCAGTGGGTATCGGGATCCAACTACCTCATAGAAAGTATGAAATCTCATTGTAAATTTCAACACTTGAAATTCCCAATATCTGTTTCTACCCCTAACGACCTATGACCTTGACGGAGGCCAACAAACCATAGGCCGCCAGTCATGTTCAACCCGTCATTTCTTGATTGAATTAAACCCATCCATACGACCCTTGACGGAGGCCAACAAGGCCGTACGACTACCCTAATCCAATCGCATCATATACGACAGATAAACACTAATCAGCTACCGCACACTACGTCTTGACGGAGGCAACAAACGCAGCACGAATACTGAATAGTTCTTATCTAAAATGACGGAGGGCTACGACTGGTTTTGAAGAAAACTTTTAGCGTAATGAACTTGATATCGTCGTAGAATCTAGTGATTTGAAAAAGGAGTGGTTTAAGCTCCGCTTTTAAAATCGAGTAGTTTTTAAAACAAACCGAGTGGGTTGTAGCATATGCTAGTTTTGCTAAAGAGGTCATTCCTGGTGAAGGGATCTAGACTTTTTCCTCATCGAATGAGGTGCTGGATATTCATAATGGAATACCGCTATGCAAGGCAATAACTAGAGCTATCTTTTTGAAAAATTTGATTCTACATCTTTGTAGGTTTCTTTTCATTTCATTAATCTTATTAATGACGTCCCATCATTTATGTTTCCTAAATATCACAGAAGAAACGAAAATAAAACATACATATATACCATCCGCATTCGCCATAGAGACCCGGATCTTTACCGTAAGGTTACTTAATTTACGGTAGGGCGGGGTCAGGACTAGCGCGGATGCAAAATATATATAGTGTCTACCAGTATATCATATATATAAGTAGCATTCGTCTTCCGCAGCTTATATGATCACATCATATCAGAATCAGCAGAAGCAAGTATATGAAATATATGATATACTAGGAGGTCCGTGTTTTAAATTAAGTCAGTAATGAAAAACACGGATTCCACGGTCATGATGAATAGCCAAACCCACATCCCTGGACCCTCTAGACCCCTACGAGAGGGGCAAGCAACCCTGCCAATTCTAGAGTTAGGCGACCCGGTCTCGACTCCTCGAGATGGCCTCCCACTGGACTCTAGAACCCGGTTACTTATGCCTCTCGCCTTGGGTCTATCCTAATGCAGAAAAGTAAATAATATACATCAATGGTGATAACAACCTTAACCCGGAAGTGTCCTAATAAAAGAATATTATGTACAATATTTACATGAATGAAAATAGAAAATCTCTCATCTCACGTAAAAAACCCCGGCTATTCAATCACGACGATCCAATATAACATATCACAGCAACACAATAATATCACATGTCAACAACGTAAGTAAATATACGTATTCCTAATATCGTTGACGTATAACAACGAGATCGGGAATACACCACATATTATACTTACGGTTGCAGAAAAGAAATGAAAAATACAATAATTAGAATCCGCATATACCTTAGACATCATAAACCCGGAATATCATATATTCCGATTTCATGTCTAACCCTATAAGTCTTGCATTTAAGTCTCGAATTGAAAACACTTTTAAATAATAAGTCGGGTAATTCAACAAGATTCCCGATAAAATGATCGAATGCTCGTCGGGAAATTTAGTAGATTGCCGCACTCCGATGCCGTCAACGAAGTGTACTTGGGCGGAACACCGCGGCCGCGAGCACCCGAGTGGATACTTTTGGCCCTGGGGTTCTCCTATAGTCACTTCGTCGGGGCTATGGGGCGTGACTATCTAGTGGTGTTTCCCGGCGACTATTCGCGTACGATACGAGATTGCGACGGAGTTTTGATCCGAATCGAAACTCCGTGGCAATCGATCAAATGAGACTAAAACGCTAGATTCACAAATTGCAAATTAGTTTTCACAAAACTAATTAATACGGGTTCGAAAAATTGTATCACATATCAAAAGTATCTAGACGATGTTAAACATTTTGATCGATTTTTCAAACACCTGCAAATCACAGAGACCTCAACAATTTGAGCCTCACTAAAAATACCCAGAAAGTCCAAAATCACATGATAGATCAACACAAGAAATATGAGTCCCAAACTCACCAAAATAGCGGCGGAACCGCGGCTAAACTCTAGGTTATGCTGCGGTTCCGCGGCCGTTTGGTCGAGATAGGCTCTCGTACTTCTTGGGGATTCATACAATTGCCTGCATGATTTTCTGAAAAATTTCAACTTGAGAAATGTCGGGTTTTGAACTTCGATCGAACACTTTAACGTCGTCTAGACCTAACCTAATGCTCTAGCCTGGCTCTGATACCATGAAAGTATGCATTAGCACCACCACTAGGTTTATACAAGCATTAAGTATGCAATTTTGAAAAATCTAGTATGCTAAGCTATATCAATCCAGAATCGAATTAGTGAATTAGGGTTTTAGCAAGCTATCTAATTCTATAACTAAGTGAAGAGGATTACAACCTTTGTAGACCAAGTCCTTCACTTTTATAGCTCCAAGTAGTAGTCCCTAAAACTCTTCTTGGCTCCACTTGAAGAAATGATCGAGCTTGCTATATGATCTTCGAAGCCGAAAATGATCCACCTTGAAGCCTCTCTAGATCAAGCTAACTCTTCACTAATCAAGGTATTAGTGAAGTAAACAACCTAAACTAATGAGCCAAATTAGTGTAGGTTGATGAAATATGAATTATGCTCATTTTAGAAATATTTTCCTCTCTTTTTCCAACTCAAGAAAAATTCTAGAGAGCTCTCAAGAGGAAGAAGATGAACTTGGGTGAAGAATGAGAGAATGAACCATCTAGCTCAAGATAAGAATGTGATGAATAAATATCAAGAGTAAAAACAAAAGGAGATGATGAGTCATGGCTTTTCAATGCTTCTCCAAACATCCAAACCATGACTCATAATTCCACTCAATTTCATTTCTCATCTAAATAAATTCATCCAAATTGTCTTAAGCCCTAGTGTGAGTCTCATACATCCATGTTCAATGTATCATCAAGCATGATACAAAAACTCATTTATATATAAATAAATAAATATATATACAATTATATATTAAGAGAAGAAAAATCATTAGTGAGCAATAATATTAGTTAATATATAAATATATCAAATATAAATATATATCAAATTATTAAATCAACACTTAATTAAATAATCCGGTTATATCATATATAACCGACTAATATCATATATATATATGTATATCAAATTATCAAATCAACACTTGATTCAATAATCCGGTTATACCACATATAACCGACAATATTCAATATCAACTCCACACTTGATTCAATAATCCGGTCATATCATATATAACCGGCCAATATCAAATATATATACATATAACAAATCATTAAAGCAACACTTGATTCAATAATCCGGTTATATCACATATAACCTAACCGATATCAAATATCGCGAGATTAGAATACGGTATCACATACTTGTATTTAATCAAGCTCCCGCATATATCAACATACGTGCCTTATTTCGTTTCGCTTGAGCTAGGAAACCTCTGTGTGGGACTTTAAAAACTCGTCAATACGCCAGCAGTAGGTAATGATCACATCAGATACCCACAAGCCGTCAGTGGTACTAGCTGGACGTAACGGCTACTCAAGTATTGAACGAATAGAAAATCAACAAAAAAGCTTGTCCAAACTTTCGTGAAGTCTATAAGCAACACTTACCGTACAATTTGGTCTTTTCGTCTGATATGTCGCATATCGAGTTTAGGGGTGGAATCGTCAGACCCTAGTAACTTGATAAGTTATGCCGATGTATGGCCTTTCGAGAAACCATTGATAATACTTACCAGTAAATCTCATCAGCCCTGGCCAGGGACTTCCTGTTATAGCCAATCGAACATAGCGCAACATCAACTCCTTATACTGGGAGAGACGAAACCCCTCGTATCGCTCACTGTCTCCATGTGACTCGGAACTGTACCCAAAATCCACCTGTTTGCACGACTCATTTGAGCCGTGTTAGGGAGGAAATCAAATCACAGTGGGAACCACACAAGACACTATGACGATTTCGGGTCTACAGACTAACCTGTACAAGTGTCACCAGAGAACTGCTGTCTGACGATAGGTATGGTACCATCTAGGAGTTCTCGGCGAGTCCTGTTCGGTGTACCCATTTTCTAATGTGCACCTGTGTGCAATTTTTTATATGTCAAATACCAATGGTTATGGGATCAACCATCGCCCCATACAGGGTCAAGAAACGTACACACTAGTCTACTCGGGAATATCGATACCCTGTCTCGATATTCCCTCAACTAGAAACTGTTAAAGGATGTACTTGCGGACTACACAAGTCATACTAATATGATCTGCATTATAGTCGTGGTAGTCAAGCCAACATCCTAAGAGCTTTATCAACATGTATCAGAGAGACAGAATAATATTAATTAGTGTACATGTCAAAATAAAGTGTCATGTCGAGCAAGAAAGTCCTCTCTATATATGTCCAAGCATCCACTATATCATACAATAATGGCCTCTAGGGCACACATATTCCTAATATTAAGTGGTTTGATTCCAGTTGAGCTTGGTCTATTAAAAAATCTGTACGAGCTACCGCTCGCGTTTAATGCACTAAATGGACCAATACCGGGTTCCTTGGCCAACATCAGCATGATACAACAGTTGTATCTAAATAACAATAAACTGTCATTGTTTGACATGAAAAAATCAACTAAACATAAAAGATTTATTTCATTAAAAAGCAACAAAACATCTAAACATCCATTTCAGGCCATACAAAAAGATCACCAAAAGTGGGATTTGAGCTACAATGGTTAACAAAACATGTTTCAAGCCCTTGGAACTCTCTCTCGGCCTTCTCAACCATGTTGTAGAGACGACTCTCGCGATAAGTCTTTCCCCGCTTATCATCGTCATGTCTGTCAGCAAAAGAAGACATGATAGCCCGTATCTTGCTCAAAAGATGGACATAGCGGTCTCTTAGAGGCCTAGTGATCGGGTGCGCCTCCTGAAGGGTGTCTATCTTATTCTCCGCGACGTTGAGCATCTCCAGAGTCATCTCCGCCGGATGATGAGGAATGACATCGAGGATGGTAAGGAACACCCTCCGAAACCAAATAGAACCCATAGGAAAAGGAGACCCCTACGGGCCACGAGTTTGTGCATCACTGTGTCGCATTGATCATCCGTAAAGTTAGGGTTCACCAGGCGTGTAGCGAAACGAGGTATAATGTCCCTGATGGGCATTTCCCATGGCTGTCGAGGAGCGTGGGCGATTGCAAGCCATTGTACTCTCTTGGCAAATGAAGAAGAGAGTGGGCACCCCTCGAGTTTATAAAGGAAAAATACTAAAACGTTGCATGTGGTTAAATACGGAGCACTTCCCAAGCATTGACCGAGAGGAGGCGCGAGAAAAGAGGGATGACCGGTTCAAAAAGCCATGAAATAGTCAAACAAGGGCCCCTGCCGCCTTCTAAAGGGCCGCCGACATAGGGCCCCTGCCACTATGCTTTAATGAGTTACCACCATAATCCAAGAGGTCCCTGTCGCTCCTTGAAGGAGCTTCCGACATCAAAGCTCCCCGCCATCCTCTAGAGGGCCCCCGACGTGGAGTTTCTGTCGCTACACTTCAGTAGGTCTCTGCCATACTTAAGGGTACCCGACATTGAAGCTCCCCACCGCTCTTTAATGAGTCCCCAAATTTGTTACGTCTCAGAGCCTATAAGAGCGCCCTACAAGTCTTTGAGAAAGGACTACTGGCCATTAATCATTTCCCATCACAAAACAATCACTAAGCATTATTGTTGGAGCAATGAGAGCATCAAAAAGATAATCAAAAGTCTAAGTTTCGAAGAAGAGGAGAAGAATTTAAACAAACGTAAGTATGAAGCAGCATATCTTTTCTTCTCTGCAATTTCTTATGCTCCAATGATGCGTGCTTTGTTTGCTTTAAAATAAGTGACCTATGGGATGCTCGATAAAGAGTTATTCCTAAAATGTATAGTTGACGGCTCCACTTTAAACTGTTCAAAGAACTTGAAGTTCTATAATAATAAGCCTCATGGCGGTTTCAAAACTAAATTATGGGATGCTTGCAAAAGTTATCCTCTGCCGGATGCTCTTCGGACTTATCCCCACGTATACATATACTCGTTCGAGTTATCTTCCATGAAATTGTTCTCATAATGGATTCTGTGGACGTATACATGAGTGAAAAATGAACTGCCCATACATGCATATTGGACCTGAATCAGACAATGAAAAACTTGAACATTGTTGGCAAAATTATCAACCGTGGAGACCCTTCCATGAGAATAAAAGCAATGGCGGAGACCTTCTATAGGTTCCTGCACCCATCGAGCTATAGCGGAGACACATCAAGCGGACCCACACCTTTCAAATCAATGGTGGAGCCCCTCCAAGGGCCTCTGTGCCCCCCAAAACCATGGCGGCAACCCCTAGGGGCCTCACACCTATTAAGATCATGGCAGCACCCCCCAGCGGGCCTCACGCCAATCAAATCCTTGGCGGTGACCTTCTTGAGGCCTCCACACCCTTAAACCTACGTTGCGGCATCCCCAGCGGGCCCTATACCTATCAAACCCTTGTGGCGGCACCCTTAGCGGGCCTCTCTCCTACCAAAATCCTTGGCGGCGACCTCCATAGTTCCCCGCAACCCCTAAATCTTGGTGGCAAACCCCCCGTGGGTCCCTTTCCAACCAAATCCATGGCGGTAACCTCCAGTGGGCCCTGCACCTACCTAAACCCATGGTGGTGACTTCTATAGGTCTCCGCAGCCCCAAAACCCATAGCGGCGACCCTTTACGGGTCCCTTTACTCACTATTAAACCGATGTCTAACATGTCACATGAAAACCAAATCCCCGAAACGTCTGAGACGACGTTAAACTAATATTATGGTCCGAGACGACTTTAAACTAATGCCCATGTCCTCGATGACTTTAAACTAATGCCCATACCCGCGACGACTTTAAACTAATACTTATGAATTTATGATTTACACCAAAATGCCCATAGCAAGTAAAATAACTCGCCATGGACCACCACGTTCCTAAACTGACATTTTGCCTTATGGGGGACTGCATCATAGCAGTTCACCATATACAATCCACGGGCAACCATCATAGCATAGAAGCCAATAATACGTGACATCGAAGTCAATCATCCCAAAATATAAGCATGTCCTATTGCGAGTAAAATAACTCGCAATATGTAATCCATGGGCACCCATCGTGACATAGAAGTCAACAAACCTGCAAACCTGAAATCTACCCTATGACAGATTAACATGACTTTAATCAACCATATACAATCCAAAGGCGACCATCGTGGCATAGAAGCCAACTGCCCTTTTTGTCCCACTAGGTTTACATCCTGTGACATACCCCATCCTCACCAAGTCCAACCGGACGTGCTGGTGAATCATCACCGTATTTTAAACATCTATTGTGACATAGAAGTCAATATCTCACTATCCCATGGTCCAAGATGACCCAAACTACTATCTATGTCCGAGATGACTTTAAACTAATACCCATGTCCGAGATGACTTTAAATGAACACCTATATTTGAAAACCAAAACAACCCTGAAACTGCCTTATGGAAAATAAAATGGCTTGTCATATGCAAACTACGGACATCTGTCTCGGTAATGATTGCAAGAAGTTGAAACGTTGAGTCCATCCATTTCACAATCTACGGGAGTAAACGGCAGAGCGAACATACATTTCCTCGACGACCGAGACGTGTATGATGGAAGCTATATCATTTTTGTTATGTGATAAAATTGTACATAATGTGAAATGTATGATGCGGCTTAACATGCGTAAATTGAGATGTCCAATATTATATTTGAATGATTATAATCCAATTACTTCCTTTATATGCTCTTATTGTTGAATATATGCCATTGCTATCTGTTTTGCTTTTGTATTTAAATGCGGTTAGAAAAATACCACTCGTAGAAAGTTCGCTCCGTTTAATACGGAGGGGTAATTAACTACAGGGGCTTGTGCCTGTAGGAAATATAGTCCCCACAATAAAAAAAAACCCTTTTCGAAAGGTGAATCTGAAAAGTCACGTTATATCGGTCGTATCCGCTTGAACCCTTAGCCACGCCGCGTCGCAGCAACGCGTCGCGTTGAGGGAGCCAGCGGATCTGCATCGATTTGACCCCGAAAGCTTACCCCTCGAGTCTTAAGATTCCCGGGAACCCTTTCGGAGGCGAACAGTCATCAAGCATTCCTCACAGCTTGTGGACCCTAGGGAGCCTTCGTCGGTTAGATCTCTCTGAAAATACTATAAATGGCCCACTTCCACCACAAGTGGGTAACTTGAAGGATCCAAGTCATTTGGATCTATCCATGAACCGACTGTCAGCTAACATATCAAGTTCTTTGGGAGAGTTATCAATGCTTAAATATCTGGACCTATCCAGAAACTCGTTCAAAGGTCAAATTCCAGAATCGTTTGATAGATTGATCAGTATTACTGATATGAACTTATCACACAAGATTCTATCTGGAGCCATACCACAGTCCTCTCTGATCTTGTTAGTCTTGACCTCTCATTCAACAAGCTAGAAGGTCAAGTGCCAAAGGGAAGAGTGTTTGCAAATTCCAGCATTCCATTTCTTAATGGAAACGAAGACCTCTGTGGAGCACCGTAGTTACATCTTCCATCATGTTACACAGATCTTGTTAATGACAATTCAAGGAGAAAATTACCATTGCTCACATATATCTTGCCAACTACTGTACTAGGTGTGGCTCTCCTTGCTTTCATTTGTATTATTTATGCTTTTTCTTCAAGGAGAAAGCACAAGACTTTGTCGGACACTACTGTGACTTGCTTGGATGATCACAGAGTTGTTTCACACCACGAACTAGTCCATGCAACTACCAATTTCAACGAGGAAAATTTAGTAGGAAGGGGAGGCTTTGGTTCCGTGTTCAAAGCATGTCTTGACAATGGGATAGTTGTAGCAGTAAAAGTTTTGAATTTAAACGTAAGGGGCTTCAAAGAGTTTCAAAGCAGAATGCGAAGTTTTGAGGATGGTACGACACATGAATCTCATCAAAATCATCAGCATATGCTCCAATTTAGACTTCAAAGCTCTTGTCCTTGAATTCATGCCAAATGGAAGTCTTGAGAAGTGGTTGTACTTGGAGAACTGCTTTTTGAACCTGATACAAGGATTAAACATAATGGTGGATGTATCATTGGCGCTTGAGTACCTTCATTATCACCATCCACATGTTGTATTGCACTGTGATCTAAAACCAACAAATATATTGCTTGGCGAAGAATTGGTCGCTCACGTAAGTGACTTTGGCATCTCCAAGCTGCTGCTGAGTGAAAGCTGGTCGATGGCTATAGCAAGCATGCCAGGTATGATAGGCTATATTACTCCAGGTAATCTAATAATTCATTAAGTTATACTACTATACTATCTTAGAATTATACTTTTGTTGTATGTTAATTTAATTTATAAACTATAAAAATGTTAGAAGAATTCCAAAGTCTATCTCACGTTTTATATGCTAGTTAAGTAACTCCAGGTGATCATATAATCCTTAAAATTTAATACGAAGATTTAAAGTTATGTATGTTTCAAAATAGAAGATCTTAAAGTTATACTTTCGTTCCATGTTTATTTTAAGTTTTAAAAGAGTAATCCGGTCTTTCTCAAATTTCAAATGCTCGTTAATTAAGTCTCCTATTAAGCAGCTTTTGAGTTCTGTAGCATTCTTCTTTTGTTATCCTAGATGAAAAATTGGCCAGTGACTCCTGAAAAACTTAAATTATGTGAAAAATTTACTAATTGGCTAGACATTCCTGATTATCTAGTTGTATTTCAAAGATATTTCTTCTTCCTTCCTAGAATTGATTCACTATTTATACTTTTTGGTATAGAATATAGTACTACAGGGGCAGTATCAAGAAGCGGTGACGTATATAGCTTTGGGTTTCTACTGCTAAAAACATTTACAAGAAAAATACCAGTCGATTCCATGTTTGGTGAACAATCAAGTTTGAGGGAATGGATACAAAAGGCACATCCGGCTGCGGTCTTGGACATTGTAGATGAAAATCTCCTAAAGCATCATTCTATGAATGATGGGCCATCACAAGACCTAACGAAATTGCATCAGTGTCTGGAATCTGTGGTTGAATTGGGTTTGTTGTGCTCGAGTTACTCGCCAAAGGAAAGGATTCCCATGACAAATGTTGCTCCAAGATTGCATAAGATAAAGATGGAATATTTGTCAGTCTAGCGAGTTCTTGAGCCATGGCTTCATATATTTAGGACTGCCTGCAGTAAAGTTAATCTTGGGTTTGAGAACAAGTCGTATTTTTGTTCGTCTCTTATTCTTAGGCCTGCCAAAAATACCCAGACCTGATTACCCGACTCGAAATTAGTGACCTGAACCCGTTTATTTTTTAACGGGTCGGGTACGGGTCAGAATGGGGTATGCGTCAGAATGGCTGACCCGCTTGACCTCGGCCGGCCCGTTTAGTCCATAATAGTTTTTATAAAATGTTGGCCCGCATTGGACTATGGAGTTGAGAAGGTTGATTGTTATGGGCTTTAAACATGAAGAAACTCAACCCATCAATTCATAATTTTTACTATTTTAGGGCCTGTTTAGGAATGTAGTTAACTTTTGTAAACTGCGGTTTCATAAAGTTCGCAAAAGTTAACTCCAAAATGCTAACTTTACCAAAAATTGAAGTTATCTCAACTCCAATCAGATCAAAGTTTGCCAAACCATATTTTTGGAGTTTGGAGCTTGCAAACCATAGTTTGCATGTCTCCTATCCCCACTTTAAAATAAACCATGGTTATCTTAACTTTGTGTCCAAACAGAGTTTACAAACCCTAGTTTTAACTTTTTTTATAATGAATATATGATTAAAAAATCACAATGTAATTTAATTTCTAATTTTTTTATATGATGTAGATGCAAAAATGCTTTTTGACTACAATATTAAAAGGTTTTTTTTAGGGTTTTATTGATATTGCCCCCTCGAAAATTGATTATTTTTTAATATCCCACCCACATATGGTTATTTTTCTATAGTCCACTCGAAATGTCTCCGACAACTAAATGAACCCCTCCCGTTGGCTTCTGTTATGTTAACCCTTAACCATGATTGGTTATGACTAAGTAAAGATGAAAATACCCCTAATCCCACTTTCTTCTCTCTCCTCAGTCATCGCCCTCACCCCCCTCATCTCTTTCTCCTCTCACCATCTTCCTCTTGTCACGTTTCACTTTTCAAAATACGTAAATACGGCACGTGACAGCCAACCATGCTACTATGGTTAGGAAAAATCCTTCCATAGTCACATTACGGTATGACTGTCAATCAGATATTAAGAACAGTAAATAAAATTTAACACATGTCTATCTGCCACAGTAGATAAAAGTCAAGAAACGTATATAGCGGAAATGAATAAAAATCTAATAAATAATAATATCTGAAACACGTCCCTTATGGGATCATATCGATAAATTTAAACTACGGAAATAAAATAAACTAAGTATCTCTAAAACTAAACACCTCATTGTTCGGCCTGCTTGTTAAAATACTTCTGATCTTCCCATGACAAGGTCAAAGGAACCGGACCATGCAAAATCCAGACGTCGGTGCGCCATAAATATCAAAATAATAGTGATAACCAGAATAGGATGCTATTATAAAACATTAGTGTAAATAATAAACACGTGTATAAAACAGTGAGGTCTAGGTATGTGATGTGCATCCTAAAGTTTGTACTTTTAGGTTATCTATACTACAAGTCTTTGAAATCAATTAATGGAATCGTCGATATAACTTAATAGTATCCCGTGCGTGTCTGAGACCACGGTCAAGACTCTCGGGGCTGAATCTGAGACGTGCCGCTAAGCAGTAAAAACAGAGTATCATGTACAGAAGAATGATGTCAGCATCATCATTCCGGGGCCGAAGTCCGTATCGATTGATCGGTCTCTAAAAAGTATCGAACTGTTGAGTTACAAGTCAGCTTTCATTATTGATTTCCCTTTACCCTCAGATTTTATGTTTAAGTCAGGAATTGATGATATCAATCTAATACCAACACAGAATCAAGCAGGTACATGTCTTATCTATGTAGACAATAAGTCACGTCCGTAAGGACAACAAGTCAGGATTGTCGGCATTAGTAATAATCTAAGTAACAGGTCTAGGAATGTCTTGTGAACATGCCAAGCAATGTATATTAAATAAAATAGATACCGGATGGAAAACCGTAACTAATATCTAAATATGGTAAACATGACTAATGTCCAAAATGTATATGTATCTATCTGTAATAATCGTTTTACGTCTGCTACCAGGTATATTGCAATCTTGATAAAGAATGCCGAACTGATATAACATTATAACAATATTATGATGAACCGGCATGCAACCAGAAAAAACCATTATTGGTACGAATACAGACTGATGCTATAAAACTGTAGATTGATAATACTTGCTGAATATTAAAACACATGTACTATAATTAATCATATAAATATTGATATAAGCAAAATAGCATGTTGCAAGTTTAGAACCTGCCTGATCGAAATCTCATGACGAAAATACGGATATCACGTTCCGATCACTGAATAACGTCATGATACATAACCCACGTACATAAAATTTGGCCTGAACTGAGCAACTGTGTGGAGTGGTGACTGGAGTAGACGACGACGGTGACTGGGATAGTTTGAGTCGTCGGCGATGTGAGCATCTTCAGCAAAGCCGGAAAAGAAAAAAGAAGAGGAAGAAAGAAGAAGAGGATGTTGGT
This sequence comes from Agapanthus africanus, assembly GCA_030015575.1. NCBI lineage: Eukaryota > Viridiplantae > Streptophyta > Magnoliopsida > Asparagales > Amaryllidaceae > Agapanthus > Agapanthus africanus. The sequence continues at coordinate 19,810,179 of JASDDO010000014.1, forward strand.
TTTGGAGTTTTAACATGGGCGAGAAAAGGAGGAAGTTGGTCAGCGACGGGGAGATGGGAGATGCGGTCTGATTGGTATATTTTTTGCGTGTTCTAGTTTAATTACCGCAATCAGAACGGTTTCGCTTTGTAGCTAGCCGGATGAGTACGGGTCGATCCACAGAGAGATGTGAGTCTTTTTCTTTATATTTTAACGAGTTAAGTCCAAATATGTCCAGGTTTGATTAAAATTAGCTAATTAGAAATGAATGATAAGAGAACTTGTTAGGGTTAGGATTTGGTTAGTTTGAGTTAGGAGCTTGCTCATTTAATTCATTTTCCACTCTTAATATCGATGTTACGGTAATCGGCAACAACGGGAATTAGTACGACTAAGAAGGAAACTTGCGAGTATAAGCTAGGCTTTCCAACACTTAGTTTCCTCTCTTTGGTCCTTGTCCGTCCGTTCTTGGCTCTTAATCGTAACCTCAGGTTGATTCAACCACAGCCGGTCTCACTAGGGTATCACCGCTATTATAAAGAATAGGGTGCCGTAGGGAGTAGATTGTGGTTCAATTAACGGGAGTTCGAATCAAGATGTTGGGCAAAGAAAAGACTGAGGGATTCCTTCTCTCAAACTTTCCTTTTCCTACCCTAACAAGTGAGAAATTACTCACCCATTATAAAAGATAAATAAAATGAAACAAAGAAAGAAAGATAATAAGAATTGAGATAGAAAATTACAACTAGCTATTTGGGACCTCACTTGGGCAATGATCACACTAAGCATCATTGTTGTAAGGATAAAAGAAAATAGAAGAAAATAAAACAACAAATAAATAACAACTATTTTTAACAATTGAAATTACAAGCAAAATAAAAGAACTAAATTACAAGACATGCATGTAGGAAAAGAATACTTCTTTCATTCTTCAACACTCAATAAGCTTACTACAAGATTTAATGGAGGAAGACGAAGAAAAATACAACTCTTATTGAAAACTAAACTAAAATCTAGTATATGAATCACTCCTTTGGCTCTGGCTCGAACTGGGCTATTTATAGGCATGTTTATGAAACAATAGGAATAAAATATAAGCCCAAATACAATTACAGAAATAACCCCAAATTTTCATCAGAAGATGACACGTGTCAGCCGCGTTTCCGCGGCCATAGTGGGCTATTGGCCGCGGATCCACGGCTGGTAGGTGGCCAAACACTGTCGTTTTCCTGTCTTTTGTCTTGTACCTATTTTTCCTCGTGTTTGAAAACTTTAAACTGCAACAAGTCTTCCAGAAAATCTTCAGATTTCATAGTCCAAGATTGCTTCATTTTTCCTCTCCTTTGACTTCTATTTCCCTTGGGCCCCGCGCTTGATTTAGTCACAAATGACGACTATTTTTGTCCTATCTTTTGAACTGGTACTGGACGGATACTGGAACCCGGCTTTTATCTGTTTGTGACAGATGTTTTGATTTTGGCATAACTGTGGAGATTTTGTCGGATTTGTATTCTTTTGGACTGGAAACCTGTAATCTGTAAACATGCAGCAAATACGGATTAAAACCACCTACGTATATGCAATGTGATCAAGAATGAGTGGTATAAAAATACAAAATTCTGTGATGAACAAATACCCCCAAACTTATCTTTTGCTCGTCCCGAGTAAAGCCATTTTATTCACAAAAATTCCTAACCTCACTTTCGCAGGGAACGTGATTGCACTGAGCACGTGCAACAAGCCGTTAAACCTCTAGGTGTCCCTAGTAGGAGGAGTGTTGTCTCCTGAGGGTTTTCAGCGGATTACACCCATAAAATCCGATAAAATTGGCCTTCGACTTTAATCCTACATTTCAGTATTCTAGCAAGAAACTCTATTATCATTTAACTTGGAAATCATTAACCCGTATTCTTCACACTTCCTTTTTATTTAACTTAAGATCCTATACGTCTAGCCATTTTACAAAGCTTTGAGCATCTCTTGAATTTTCCTTCTTAAGCGCAATCTTGAATCCAGAATTTTTATCAACTCTACTGAAGAAATAAATCCTATTTTTCATTCCTATCTCTCCTCCAAACTCTGATTATATACCCCTACGTGTGTGTAATTATCACCCCTATACTTGGAAATTCAGTTTAAGCTATAATAGCCTTGCCTTAATACCTAGCACTACTTCTTTTCATTAATGATGGACGGTTTTGCTCATATACCTTTCATGCGACTATTAATGCTTCTTGAGGCACTAACATCCGATTACTAAATGTGTGAGCTTAAAGCGTAAATAGCAGTTTCCAGGTCTGTATTTTATTCTTTTCTTTCTTTTTTTTGATTTTATTTTATTTCAAGGCTGGATATATTTTTCAATGGGTTTTTTTTGTGGTTAGTTTTAATTGCCGTTTTTTTTCTTTCATACTAGGCTTTCAGGCAAGAGTATTTCTAGGTATCCTCTACTATTCCAAGTTTCAAGGTGCGTGTATGTGCGATTTGTAGGGTATCTATCTTCAGAAATTTGGACTAAAGATTCTGAATTATTTTTCAGACTTACTCATCAAATAGAGCTTCCATACTCTTCCCTCATTTTGACTTAGCCTAAGAATTGAACTCAAAATTTGCTTATTTTTAAAAAAAACGCTGGAACGTATATTTTCAACAGTTATACTTAAGGGAGGTTATTTTTAGGGTTTTTAATTAACTAAGTTTAAGATCTAGTTGTTTCTAATTAGTCAACTGTCATATCGAACTTGAGTCAAAAAATGGACAAAATGAAAAAAATTTTAATCTTTTTTTCTTTTACAATTTTTTTGTTTTTATTTTTAAGATTTTTTTTTAATTTTTCATTTTCCAATTTTTTTATTTTTTTATTATAAAATTGCAATGCAAAAACAAAAATGCGATGCATAATTGAAACATGCAAAGTAGAAACAAATATTTACATAAAAGATAAATAAAACATGCAGATGCAATGCAAGGATAACTATTTACAACCCAATCCTACCCCCAAACTTATTGATAGCAGTGTCCTCACTGCTCCCTGCGGCGTCTACTAGACGCTGCCTCGCTTGTCCCTGGCTCACTTCTCTCTGCCCTTGTTCCCCTCGATCGTGATCTTGATCTTTCCTCTCTTGCCAGGAGGGTGGCCATTTCGTGTTCCAGGTTCGTTAGACGCTGATCAAAGTTCGTCATCATCCCAATTACTCTTTCTACCCTCTATGTGTTCGTCGAATTAGGCGCACTTGCGCCGCGGGGGTGAGCTCTTCGTCGCTCGTTGTGGAGCTCGAGCTAGGTGTCCTGGCCATCACATTCTCGGCCGGCTCGGTGCGCGACCATATATCGTGGAGTCGAGTATAGGATGTGGAGACACCCTCAAGAAGGGGTCGAATGGGAACCCCAACATGCATGTGAAATTCAAACTCGTCAACAAGGAGGAAATGGCGACACAGTTGTGTCACCAACATCGGGCACGGATAATTGGCCGCTCGTTTGCCGGCGCCAATCGACTGAAGTAACACAGTGCACATATCATAATTTGGGTTTCTTGTCATTAACGTGTGCACGATGTGCAGTGAAGATGTGAAAAACGTCGTATTGTGCGAACTATCAAATATGTTATTTTGAGCCCATCGGCACACGGTCAACACATTCGCATACAGTGTACGTGCCTGAATCCCTTTTCTAGGCTCCCTAGAACAATCGTTGCCCATCAATGGCGTGTAATCCTCAAATTGGAGGGGTTGGTCATGAGCGGGTATACGGGGTATCAATGTGATTTCATGAATGAAGTCTCTGTCTATTATAATCTCCCGATCACCCCAAAGTAAGCGAATAAACCCATAATTTTCAAAGCAACCTTCCTCCATGCTATCAAAGAACCGACCAACGAGATCCGGAAGCGCGAATGCATTCGGATGGTTATACAAGAGGTAATTCCATCCACGTTTCCGGATTTCGTCGCCAAAATAGCTACCATACGTGTTATGGGCGAATAATTGTGAGAAGCTTTTTTCAAATTGGAAATGTGGAGCCATATAAAATAAGAATTTTACAGATCTGAAAAGAGGGAAAAAGGAAATCAAACCTCCTCTGGAAAAATCCAGAGGGCAAGTCGACAGGACGGCGGCGCTTCCGCGGTTTGAGAGGGTTTCGGCGGCTCTTCCGCGGCCGGAGGAGGTGATCGGCGGCTGAGTTTCTGTAGGCGGCTAGGGTTTGCTGTTGGGTTTTTGTTTTTGAGGTAGAAGTATTCTGAAATGGGTTTGAGATTTATTTATAGGGGTTTTGGTTATTTGCACTAAAACCCCCATAAAAAGAATAATGAAATAAAAAAATATGAAAAGAAAGAATATTCTATTCATTTTATGGGTTGAATATTTACATTTTTTTTTATATTTTTTATTTTATTTTATTTTTAAATTTTTATTTTTTATTTACTTTATCGATACAAGTGGAATTTTATCAGGCACAAAAAAAAACCAAAATTGTATATACATACCCCCAAACTTATTGGAAACAGTGTTTCCACAGTTTTTTGCTGGATAACCGAAGTTTGGGTGTAGGGGGAGGAAGATTAGTCAATGTAAACCGGCTCCTGCAACAGCAGGAGCTCCTCTGATGGGTCTGCGGTGTGGAACGGTTTCAACCTGTGTCCGTTCACTTTGAATAGTGAACCGTCCTCTGGATTTTCCAAATCCACCGCACCGTACGGGTATACAGTCCGCACAATGAATGGTCCTTTCCAACGAGATCTGAGCTTCCCGGGATGGAAATGTAGTCTGGTGTTGTAAAGAAGTACCTGTTGGCCATGTGTGAAAGTTTTGCGTAGAAGGTGTTTATCGTGAAATACCTTCATTCGGTTCTTGATGACAACCGCGTTCTCGTAAGCTTCATCCCGAAGCCCGTTCAATTCGTTTAGCTGCAGCTTCCGATGGCTGCTGTAACACCCGAGCCCAATAATACTATTTCTGATACTAGTTGAGTGTTATACATTGCTCATTTCAATTATCTTGCTTGTTTGGTGATTTTGCTAAATTTTAACCGGCTAAGTCATTTTTTGCCTATAACAAATTTTAACACCTAAAATGAAATTAAAAATATCCATGTTGGCCTACTCGTCGCCACTAGTCGCGTGGTAGCGTCCGCGCGTCGAGATTTCGTCCCGTTCGGTGAAACGGGCAAGTTTGGACGTCTACGCGCGCGTGCAAGTGTCTGACTTGGGGGCATGCATTTTAATCATAAAACACCTCATTTCAAAATTTGGAACTCGCTTAAAATCCTATAATTTGAATTTGAAACATTTGGGCGCAACCCGCGCGCGATTTGGAAATGTTTCATTTAGCGCCGAAATGTCCATTTAATTAAATATCTTTAAAACTATAAAGTATAATTTTCGTTACTAAAATAACGTTTTAAATCTTTTTTAAAATCTTTTAAATTTTTTTAAACCTCCCCGTACGCCTCCTCAGCCAATCACGAGGGAATAAATCCCTCGTGGGCCCCACCACCCAACTCTCTCTCCGTCTCTCTCTATCTCTCTCTAATCTTTTTCTCTCTCTCTCTAACAATCTCTCTCTATCTTTTATAAACCCACGCCCTCGTCTCCACAGAACTCATCGCGAACCCTCGAACCCAACCCTAGCTTCCTCGTGCCCTCGCCGTCGACCTCCCCGCGACCTCGCCGTCACCGTCCTCGCCTCCTCGGCCTCGACAGCACCCTTCCTCCTCTCCTCCCTCCTTCCAGAGCCTGCAACCCAACCCCGACGCCACCTCCTGCACGCGGTGCCCGCCGTCGCCGCCGCTTCCCATCGCCGACGACGCCAAAGCCTTCATCCCTTCACCCTCGTCCCGACCTCCTCATCTTCCTCCTCCTTCCCTCGTCGGCGTTGCAACTGCAACAGAGCCGACCCTAACACCAACCCTAGTCACCGGGAAACTCGCCGTCGATCCTCTCCGTCGTTACCAGAGCCACCTCCGACCACCTCCTTCTCTCCCTGAACACCAGAGCAGGCCAGCACCCCCTCTACTCACCGCACCACCCCTTTCCAGCGAACCCAGAAATTTTCCAGCCTTCGCTGCCGCCGTCGCTGCCTCGCCGGCGCCCCATCGCCGTCGAACCCGTCGTGGTTGCCCTCTGGTTCTTCCCTGTAAGCATCTCTCTACCTTTCCATTCGTGTTAACCCCTCGCTGGTCTTAGTTCCGTGTGTCGTATTTTGCTAATTAGTCGCCGTTTTGACATTTCGCCGGATTCCGGCCGTGCCGACGATTGGACCCGACTCTCCAGCGAAGTACTCTGGTCCGTGTGGTCCCGCTGTTCGCTGTTTGGACTCGATCCGTGGCCCGTGCATCCGTCGCGTGTTTTCCGCCGACGTTGCGTTCGTGTTTTCCGGTTTGCGAAACTGTCGAGGCAAGATCTCTTGCTACATGCTACGTTAAACTAATTAAGTGTTTGACTCATAAAACTTGCTATATTAACTAAGTATAGTTACTTGTCTCATTGAACGAAATATGATATACATCATAATACTGCCTTCTAAATCGTACTTTGCCACCATAACTTTAATAACAACTACCTGCTAATCATTTTACTATTTAGAGGATGATAGTCGTACACTTATATCTTCATTACCTGCTGTTATTAATATTGCGCTACACTGTGATTATTGCACCCTAAGGGTGCTCGAACCTGCTAGTATAGTACAACTGCATCATATTCATGTACCATTGTGATTAAATGACTATTATTGCTATTTGCTTTAAATTCTTGCTACTGTTACTTATTCGATTGTATACCTGTTGAGAGCACGTACTCGATTACATTACATATTGACCCGACCCTGCTACATATGACATATACATACATACCGATGCACCGGACATGGTACCCTATACATACCGACTCATCCTGTTGTACCATGACATGACTTGTTACCTGATCTCATGCCTAATGCCAACAAACCTGACTTGGGGTCCTCATGGACCATTCCTGTTGTCTATCCAGACAAACCTGACCTGTTACCTGATCCTGTGTTGGCATTAGTCCTTGATTACTGAATACCTGACCTGACATACATAACTTGGGGGTATGGGGAAATCAAAGGTGAAACCGACTTGTAACTCAACAGTTCGATACCTGTTCTGATCAGTCTTACGGGCTTGGCCAGTCCGGGAGTGATGATGCTGACATCACTCGTCCATCCTGCTACCTATTTTACTGCCTAGCGGCACGTCTCGGATTCAGCCCCGAGGGTCTTGACCGTGGTCCCGGGCATGCACGGGATACTATTGAGTTACATCGACGAGTCACCAATTGATTTCAAAGACTTTAGAGTAGAAACCTGATAGGACAGTTTAGTTACCACTGCACATTACCCTGCACTGTTATTTCATAGTACTGCTTTATTCATGTTCATCCCTGCATTGCTTATTACCATGTTTATATTATATTATCGGTTGACATGACGCGCTGACGTCTGGGTTTTGCATGGCCCAGATTCCTTACCACTGTCGACGACCGAGCAGGAGTACTTCAGCCAGCAGGCTGATCTGTGAGTTCCATAGTGTTTAGTTTATTTATTTCATTTCATTTCCAGATGTGAGCCCGCATTATGGGACGTACTGTTTATTTATTGTATTGGATCATTTGCTTCCGCACATATTATTTATTGACTCTTGTTATTATGGATTTGGACATGTGTTAGATTAGTTTATTTATCTAATTTCTTGATATCTCTACAACCGTAATGTGACTGTGGATGGATACTTCCTACCCACAGGTAGCATGGTTGGCTATGTCACGTGCCCAATTTTGCGTACTCTGGGAAGCGGGGCGTGACAGCTGCCCATATCTTCAAGGGTCAAGTTCAACTCTTTGATCGCCCAAAATGCGCGATGCTCGATTTCTACTGGAAGGTGGCAAGCCTTTCCGTAAACAAGCCGATAAGGAGACATGCCAAGATCGGTCTTATAAGCAGTTCGAAACGCCCAAAGGGCATCGGTGAGTTTCAAAGACCAGTCCTTACGGTTCTTGGAAACCGTTTTCTCCAAAATCTGTTTGATTTGCCGATTAGACACTTCGGCTTGTCCACTTGTTTGGGGGTGGTAGGGCATGGATAGCTTATGATTAATGGAGTATTTCCGCATCAAGGCCTCAAAAGTCCTATTACAGAAATGCGTTCCATTGTCACTAATGATCGCGCGGGGGTGTCCAAACCGGGAAAAGATATTTTCTTTATGGAATTTAACGACAACCTTGTTGTCGTTAGTCCGACTTGGTACAGCCTCGACCCATTTAGAGATATAATCAACAGCCAGAAGAATGTACAGGTTCCCAAAAGAGCTGGGAAACAGCCCCATGAAATCAATACCCCAAACATCGAAAATCTTGACAACCAAGATTGGTTGGAGCGGCATCTCGTTTCTCCTGGATATCCGGCCCAAGTGTTGGCACCAGGAGCAAGTCTTGCAGTAGTCATGAGCGTCTTTGAAGAGTTGTGGCCAGTAGAAGCCACACTGCAAGATCTTCTCAGCTGTCTTTCTTGGGCCAAAATGCCCGCCACACGCTTGATCGTGGCAAAATGACAGCACACTCTTGAATTCATTATCAGGAACGCACCGACGGATAATCTGGTCGGGGCAGTACTTGAACAGATAGGGTTCGTCCCAGTAAAAGTGTTTTACTTAGGATAAGAATCGAAGTCTGTCCTGACTGGACCATTCCTTCGGCAGTAATCCTGTTGCCAAATAATTCACAATATCGGCGAACCAGGGTTCGCATGATACCGTTAAGAGTTTTTCATCCGGAAAAACGTCGTTGATCGGAATTTGAAGCGACAGCGAAGAAGGAAGTCGTGAGAGATGGTCGGCGACTACGTTTTCACATTCTCTTTTGTCCTTGATGATAAGGTCAAACTCAAGCAAGAGGATCCAACGTATCAGCCGAGATTTTGCATCTTTCTTTGCAAAAAGATGGCGAAGAGCTGAATGGTCTGTGTAGACGATGACTGGAGAGCCGATCAAATAAGGCCTGAACTTTTCTAAGGCAAACACAACAGTCAAGAATTCCTTCTCGGTTGTTGTGTAGTTCAGTTGGGCATCGTTCAGGGTTCGGCAAGCGTAATAGATTACGTGCGGCATCTTATTGATGTGCTGTCCAAGGACAGCACCGATAGCAAAGTCGGATGCATCGCACATAATCTCAAATGGATACGTCCAGTCAGGAGAAGAAAGAACGGGAGCAGAAGTGAGCGGGCTTTTTAATGACTCGAACGCAGTCATACAGCTCGAGTTGAAGTCGAATGTCGTGTCCTTGGCCAGCAAAAGAGTCAAGGGCCAAGCAATCTTGCTAAAGTCCTTGATGAACGCTCGAATGTCTCTGACGCATCTGCGAGGAGGGAGATTGGAAATGACCTCAATCTTCGCTTTGTCAACCTCTATGCCATTTTGCGAAATGATATGCCCTAGGACAATACCTTCGCGTACCATGAAATGGCACTTCTCCCAGTTCAAAGTGAGGTTCTTATCCTTACACCGGGTAAGGACAACGTCAAGATGCAGCAAACACTCATCAAAGGAATCGCCGAAAATGGAGAAATCGTCCATGAAGATCTCCAAGAATTTTTCCACCATGTCTGAGAAGATTCCCATCATACACCGCTGGAAAGTAGCGGGCACATTGCATAACCCAAAGGGCATGCGGCGATATGCAAACGTGCCGAAAAGACAGGTGAATGTGGTCTTGTCCTGGTCTTTTTCGGCGATGGGAATCTGATTATAGCCGGAGTAGCCATCCAGAAAGCAGTAGTACTCGTGTCCAGCCAATCGTTCAAGTATTTGGTCAATGAAAGGTAGCGGAAAGTGGTCTTTCCGTGTTGCGGCGTTGATTGATATATTTTTTGCGTGTTCTAGTTTAATTACCGCAATCAGGACGGTTTCGCTTTGTAGCTAGCCGGATGAGTACGGGTCGATCCACAGAGAGATGGGAGTCTTTTTCTTTATGTTTTAACGAGTTAAGTCCAAATATGTCCAGGTTTGTTTAAGATTAGCTAATTAGAAATGAATGACAAGAGAACTTGTTAGGGTTAGAATTTGGTTAGTTTGAGTTAGGAGCTTGCTCACTTAATTCATTTTCCACTCTTAATATCGATGTTACGGTAATCGGCAACAACGGGAATTAGTACGACTAAGAAGGAAACTTGCGAGTATAAGCTAGGGTTTCCAACACTCCTCTCTTTGGTCCTTGTCCGTCCGTTCTTGGCTCTTAGTCGTAACCTGAGGTTGATTCAACCACAGCCGGTCTCACTAGGGTATCACCGCTATTATAAAGAATAGGGTGCCGTAGGGAGCGGATTGTGGTTCAATTAACGGGAGTTCGAATCAAGATGTTGGGCAAAGAAAAGAGTGAGGGAGATTTCCTTCTCTCAAACATTTCTTTTCCTATCCTAACAAGTGAGAAATTACTCACCCATTATAAAAGATAAATAAAATGAAACAAAGAAATAAAGATAATAAGAATTGAGGTAGAAAATCACAACTAGCTATTTGGGACCTCACTTAGGCAAGGATCACACTAAGCATCATGGTTGTAAGGATAAAAGAAAATAGAAGAAAATAAAACAACAAATAAATAACTACTATTTTTAACAATTGAAATTACAAGCAAAATAAAAGAACTAAATTACAAGACATGCATGTAGGAAAAGAATACTTCTTTCATTCTTCAACACTCAATAAGCTTACTACAAGATTTAATGGAGGAAGATGAAGAACAATACAACTCTTATTGAAAACTAAACTAAAATCTAGTATATGAATCACTCCTTTGGCTCTGGCTCGAACTGGGCTATTTATAGGCATGTTTCTAAAACAATAGGAATAAAATATAAGCCCAAATACAATTACAGAAATAACCCTAAATTTTCATCAGAAGATGACACGTGTCAGCCGCGTTTCCGCGGCCATAGTGGGCTATTGGCCGCGGATCCGCAACTGGTAGGTGGCCAAAAACTGTCGTTTTCCTGTCTTTTGTCTTGTACTTATTTTTCCCCGTGTTTGAAAACTTTAAACTGCAACAAACCTTCCAGAAAATCTTCAGATTTCATAGTCCAAGATTGCTTCATTTTTCCTCTCCTTTGACTTCTATTTCCCTTGGGCCCCGCGCTTGATTTAGTCACAAATGATGACTATTTTCGTCCTATCTTTTGAACTGGTACTGGACGGATACTGGAACCCGGCTTTTATCTGTTTGTGACAGATGTTTTGATTTTGGCATAACTGTGGAGATTTTGTCGGATTTGTATTCTTTTGGACTGGAAACCTGTAATCTGTAAACATGCAGCAAATACGGATTAAAAGCACCTACCTATATGCAATGTAATCAAGAATGGGTGGTATAAAAATACAAAATTCTGTGATGAACAAATACTCCCAAACTTATCTTTTGCTCGTTCCGAGTAAAGCTATTTTATTCACAAAAAGTCCTTACCTCACTTTCGCAGGGAACACGATTGCACTGAGCACGTGCAACAAGCCGTTAAACCTCTAGGTGTGAGTGTTGTCTCCTGAGGGTTTTCAGCGGATTACACCCACCAAATCCGATCAAATTGGCCTTCGACTATAATCCTACATTTCAGCATTCTAGCAAGAAACCCTATTATCATTTAACTTAGAAATCATTAACCAGTATTCTTCACACTTTTTATTTAACTTAAGATCATATACGTCTAGCCATTTTACAAAGTTTTCAGCATCTCTTGAATTTTCCTTGAGCGCAATCTCGAATCCGGAATTTTTATCAACTCTACTGAAGAAATAAATCATATTTTTCATTCCTATCTCTCCTACAAACTCTGATTATATACCCCTACGTGTGTGTAATTATCATCCCTACACTTGGAAATTCAGTTCAAGCTATAATACCCTTGCCTTAATACCTAGCACTACTTCTTTTCATTAACGATGGACGGTTTTGCTCATACACCTTTCATGCGACTATTAATGCTTCTTGAGGCATTAACATCCGATTACTAAATGTGTGAGCCTAAGGCGTAAATAGCAGTTTCCAGGTCTTGTATTTTATTCTTTTCTTTTCTTTTTTTTTTAATTTATTTTATTTCAAGACCGGATATATTTTTCAATGGTGCTTTTTTTTTTGTGGTTAGCTTTAATTGCCGTTTTTCTCTCTTTTATACTAGGCTTTCAGGCAAGAGTATTTCTAGGTATCCTCTACTATTCCAAGTTTCAAGGTGCGTGTATGTGCGATTTGTAGGGTATATATCTTCAGAAATTTGGACTTAAGATTCTGAATTATTTTTCAGACTTACTCTTCAAATGGAGCTTCCATACTCTTCCCTCATTTTGACTTAGCCTAAGAATTGAACTCAAAATTTGCTTATTTCTAAATAAATCGCCGGAACGTATATTTTCAACAGTTATACTTCAAGGGAGGTTATTTTTAGGGTTTTTAATTAAATAAGTTTAAGATCTAGTTGTTTCTAATTAGTCAACTGTCATATCGAACTTGAGTCAAAAAATGGCCAAAATGACGCCGTTGCCGGGGAGACGGTAGTTTATTTCTTTGTGTAATTTCGGGTTAATTTGTGAATATAAATATAACCAAAAAATATATATATAAATACTGTCAAAAATCTTGTTATTCTTTGTGCAAGAGTGCAGGATAGGAAGAAGTTCAAGTTCAGTGCCAAAGTCGTGAGGAGTTAGACCCATATCTCGCGGCTACACCGCGGCGGATCAAGGCGAAACCCAAAATCCTCTGTGAGTATCCCAATCCTCTTCTCAACTCCTTTGAGCTCCACTGAACTGTTCTTTCTGCAGCATTCTTTGCACTGCCGCCAAATAAAATTTTGCGAGTGTTTTAGATTGTTACTGTTTTGCATCGATAATACGGACTTTAAGGGGCTCTAACACCAATCCAGATTGGGTGGGGATTTCATCATCCTTCCTAAGACCCTGGAAATCACTAATTGCATAGGTGTCATCTCAAGCTTAATAAAAAATATCTAGACTAAGGACTTGTCACGCTCAATAGGACAAAGGAAGATTGTGGGTATTCGGTCGTTTATCTAAATATGACTTTTGTGGTGCCTAGGTTAGACAAGTGAGGAGGTAATTTTAAAAGGCCTGTCTCACGGTGATTCGTGAGTGGAACCCTCCTTACCTCACTTGTGCTTACCTGGCCACAACTGGCTGTGAAGAGGCAATTTGAGGGTTATCTCACAATTTGTCGCTTTGGAACGGTTAGGAGCAGGTTTAGTAGACTTAGAGGACCATAGTTAAGGCGAGACTGTGCATATTTTGACTGTGATTGTTTGAACTTATAAACTGTATTTCTTTTGCGAAACTCTTAAAAAAAAATAATAATAACAAAACAAATTTTTTTATAAAAACTTGCCCTTTGTCACGAAAATTCCATTTCACCAACTTTCATCCACATTTCTTCATTGACGTTTTCTTACCCTCACATTCTACGCTTTGACTATACTAAACTCGTTTAGTATATGTCCGGTTGGACTCGGGACACTAGTGCCCGCCTAGTCCGCGTTACGTTAGTCGCTACCGACTCAGACGTCGAAACTCTTTCCACGCCTCTTTCACCCTTACCTTTGCCGGCCAACTCCGACGTTGACCGAGATTCTGTCCATACATCTTCACCTTCCCCACACTCTTCTAACGAGATGTCGGGATTTCCTCATAACATCATCTTACCTCCTACTGGAATAATTCCAGCTCCATTAGGTGCGAATAACCCGTGACCACCTCTTGTTGAAGCGCCGCAGCTAATTGCGCTCCAAGATCGATTCTATCCTACTCGCGCTGCACTCCTTACCTGTCTTTCCCTTCCACCGGCCAATGGAGATAATTTCGAAATTAAGCCCCACTTCATTAACATGCTTCCGAAATTTCATGGGCTTGAATCTGAAGATGCCTATATCTTCATCAACAAGTTCCAGAATGTTTGTGCAATGATGAAAACGACCCAGCTGTCAGACGATGCTATACGGCTACGGGTTATTCCGTTCACTTTGTGCGATCTTGTTGAAAAGTGGCTGTATAGCACTGCTTCCCACTCCATAACCAGTCGGGACGAGTTTGTGAAAGCGTTTCTCAAGAAATTCTATCCAAATCATAAAACCGCGAAGATTCGTAACGAAATTAACCAATTTTCCCAGCATCCTACCGAACCTTTTTGGAAGTGCTTTGACCGATATAAAGACCTTGTTCAGTGCCCTCATCACGGTATTGAGAGATGACAACTTTGCCAAACTTTATACGAGGGCCTGAATCCAGCAACCAAGCAGTTGTTGGAAACCATTTGTCAATGCCACTTCCTATCCAAATCTGACGAGGAAGCATGACAATTCTTCGACGACCTTGCGGAATAAACGCTTCAATGGGAGAGCACCAGACCAAGTACTTCTTCCTCTACTTCCACTGGTCAGTTTAGGACAGGCATTCACCAACTCGATATCTCTATTGCAATGAAAGCCGAAATGGCTGCAATAATGAAAAAACTTGAAGCGAGAGAGAGCAAATTTTCATCTCCTGCTCCTGCCCCTATTCTTCCCTTTCGTACCATTTGTGCTTGTTGTTCCGATCCATCTCACCTGACCGAAGAGTGTCCTTACAATCCACCATCTCAAGGATAGGATCAGGTTAATGCTGCATTTCAATAAAGACCAAGAAATGATCCATGCTCTTCCACATACAACCCTGGATGGAGAAACCACCCTAACTTCGCATGGAACCAGAATCAAAATCAGTTCCAAGGGCAGAATAATTTTCAAAGGGGGCCTCCTCAACAACAAGCACAACAACAGTATCAGCAGCCCTACCAATCCCAACCTTTTCAAAATGCGACGAACAATTTTGCGCCCAACAATTCCTTTCCTCAAAACAACTTTGTTCCGTCCAACAATGATAAGGTTTCCTCGCTAGAACGAAGTCAGGAGGCGTTCGTTAAACAATCAACACAATCCATCGCCAACATCCAGTCTACTATTAAGTCTCTGGTGCAACACACCGCTTCTCATGGGCAAAGCATCAAGACTATTGAAGCCCAGATCGCACAGCTGAATGCGACTCTAAGCGAGCGAGAGAAAGAGAAGCTTCCATATCAACCGCTTCCAAATCCTGGTCACCCACATAATGTACATGTTGCTCTTGAACAACAGAACCATACTGTGAGTGCCGTGACTATATTGAGATCATGAAGAATGCTGAACAACAACATCGGCACAACAATTGAGGATAATGACACTCCGGCCGCTTCTTCTTCTTCTTCTAAGCCTTTTCTTCATTCTTCTGCTCTGAACGGACCCACATCTCACTCCACGAAAACTCTGGCTCTGGGATCCGTTCCTACTCCACTATCTCCTCCACAAATATTGGACTCAACCAATTTAAAAAACGTTCAATTTCCAAACCGGTTGAGGTCCAATAAACAAAATCCACAAATGGAGAAGATTTTGGAGTTGTTTAAGCAGGTTAACATCAACATTCCCCTTTTAGATGGTGTCCAACAAGTCCCTTCCTACGCAAAAATCTTAAAGGACTTGTGCACGAAAAAGAGGAAATCTCAGGTATCCAAGAAAGTTTTTTTAGCTAGTGCTGTGAGTGATGCTCTTACCCAAGGTTTACCTCAAAAACGGAAGGACCCTGGCTGTCCTACGATTTCAATCACCATTGGGGATAAGAACATCAACCGCGCACTCTTGGATCTTGGTGCCAGTGTTAACTTACTTCCGTACTCAGTATATGAACAACTAGGTGTAAGAGAGCTGAAATCCATACATTGTACTCTCCAAATGGCCGACCGATCTATTACCCATCCTAGGGATGACCTAGAGGATGTGTTAATCAAGGTTGGGGACTTCATATTCCCTGTTGACTTCATTGTTTTAGACACACAGCCTGTAGCTAACCCCCGGAACCAAATTCCGGTGATACTCGGACGTCTATTTCTTGCAACCTCTAATGCTGTGATCAATTATCGAAATGGTTCGATGAATCTATCTTTTGGAAACAGGACAATTGAACTCAACATTTTCAGGTTGGGGAATCAGCCCTCTGAACCTAATGCTCATATACTAGACGTCTGTTCGATCCAGGAGATCACCTCAGAAGACTGTGAATTCGAGGAGTTTTTGTTCGATCAGAGCAATCTTGACGCTATTAGTGCGTCCCTCTTCGAACTTGCTGCTGCTTCTGCTCCCGGCTGTGATTACGAGTGCTTCACCTTCTCGAACGATCTTGGCCAGTCACCACCCGAGTTTGAATCCTTTGAATTTCCGGATGAGTTGGCTGAACCATCCAACTCGGTCGCTTACACTCATTTTGAGCCTCTGCTGGAATCCTTTGAGTTTGAGACATTTTCACCAATAATGCCTTCAATCGTTTCACCGCCAATACTCGAACTCAAACCATTGCCATCTCACCTTAAGTACGCTTACTTGGGTGAGAACGAGACCCTCCCTGTTATCATCTTGGTTTCTTTCGCTCCAGATCAAGAGAAAGCCCTTCTTACGGTCTTGCACAGCAATAGGCAAGCTTTTGGCTGGTCAATGGCGGACATCAATGGGATTAGTCCCCTGATCGTTGAACATCGCATTCATTTGATGGATGATGCCAAACCAGTTAGGGATCCACAAAGGCGACTCAACCCAGTCATGAAGGAGGCTGTAAAAAGGAGATCGTAAAGTGTCTGGATAGTGGTCTCATTTACCCTATCTCTGATGGCCAGTGGGTTAGCCCTATTCATGTTGTCCCCATTCATGTTGTCCCCAAGAAGTCGGGCATAACGGTCATAACCAATGAGGCGAACGAGTTAATCCCTACTCGCACCCAGACTGGGTACCGCGAGTATGCATCGATTATAGAAAACTCAACGCCGCATTGGTTATGACCGTTATGCCCGACTTCTTGGGGACAACATGAATGGGCCTAACCCACTGGCTATCAGAGATGGGGTAAATGACACCACTATCCAGACACTTTACGATCTCCTTTTTTACAGCCTCCTTCATGACTGGGTTGAGTTGCCTTTGTGGATCCTTGGCTGGTTTGGCATCCTCCATCAAATGAATGTGATGTTCAATGATCAGGGGACTAATCCCCTTGATGTCCGCCATTGACCAGCCAAAAGCTTGCATATTGCTGTGCAAGACCGTAAGAAGGGATTTCTCTTGATCTGGAGCTAGAGAAACCAAGATGATAACATGAAGGGTCTCGTTCTCACCCAAGTAAGCTACTTAAGGTGAGATGGCAATGGTTTGAGTTCGAGTGTTGGAGGTGAAACGACTGAAGGCATTATTGGTGAAAATGTCTCAAACTCAAGGGATTCCAGCAGAGGTTCAAAATGAGTGTAAGCGACCGAGTTGGATGGTTCAGCCAACTCATCCGGAAATTCAAAGGATTCAAACTCGGGTGGTGACTGGCCAAGATCGTTCGAGAAGGTGAAGCACTCGTAATCACAGCCGGGAGCAGAAGCAACAGTAGGTTCGAAGAGGAACGCACTAGTGGCGTCAAGATTGCTGTGATCGAACAAAAACTCCTCGAATTCACAGTCCTCTGAGGTGATCTCCTGGATCGAACAAACGTCTAGTATATGAGCATTAGGTTCAGAGGGCTGATTCCCTAACCTGAAAATGTTGAGTTCAATTGTCATGTTTCCAAAAGATAGGTTCATCGAACCATTTCGACAATTGATCACAGCATTAGAGGTTGCAAGGAATGGACCTCCGAGTATCACCGGAATTTGGTTCCGGGGGTTAGCTACAGGCTGTGTGTCTAAAACAATGAAGTCAACGGGGAATATGAAGTCCCCAACCTTGATTAACACATCCTCTAGCTCACCCCTAGGATGGGTAATAGATCGGTCGGCCATTTGGAGAGTACAATGTGTGGGTTTCAGCTCTCCTACACCTAGTTGTTCATATACTGAGTACGGAAGTAGGTTAACACTGGCACTAAGATCCAAGAGTGCGCGGTTGATGTTCTTATCCCCAATGGTGATTGAAATCGTAGGACAGCCAGGGTCCTTCCGTTTTTGAGGTAAACCTTGGGTAAGAGCATCACTCACAGCACTAGCTAAAAAAACTTTCTTGGATACCTGAGATTTCCTCTTTTTCGTGCACAAGTCCTTCAAGATTTTTATGCAGGAAGGGACTTGTTGGACAACATCTAAAAGGAGAATGTTGATGTTAACTTGCTTAAACAACTCCAAAATCTTTTCCATTTGTGGATTTTGTTTATTGGACCTCAACCGGTTTGGAAATGGAACGTTTTTGAAATTGGTTGAGTCCAATATTTGTGGAGGAGATAGTGGAGTAGGAACGGATCCCAGAGCCGGAGTTTTCGTGGAGTGAGATGTGGGTCCGTTCAGAGCAGAAGAAGAGGAGCCTTTTGAAGAATGAAGAATAGCCTCAGAAGAAGAAGCGGCCGGGATGTCATTATCCTCAATTGTTGTGCCGATGTTGTTGTTCAGCATTCTTCCTGATCTCAATGTAGTCACGGCATTCACATTATGGTTCTGTTGTTCAAGAGCAACATGTACATTATGTGGGTGACCAGGATTTGGGAGCGGTTGAGATGGAAGCTTCCCTTTCTCTCGCTCGCTTAGAGCCGCATTCATCTGGGCTTCAATAGTCTTGATGCTTTACCCATGAGAAGCGGTGTGTTGCACCAGAGACTGAATAGAAGACTGGATGTTGGCGGTGGATTGTGTTGATTGTTTAACGAACGCCTCTTGACTTTGTTCTAGCGAGGAAACCTTATCATTGTTGGACGGAACAAAGTTGTTTTGAGGAAAGGAATTGTTGGGCGCAAAATTGTTCGTCGCATTTTGAAAAGGTTGGGATTGGTAGGGCTGCTGATACTGTTGTTGTGCTTGTTGTTGAGGAGGCCCCCTTTGAAAATTGTTCTGCCCTTGGAACTGATTCTGGTTCCATGCGAAGTTAGGGCGGTTTCTCCATCCAGGGTTGTATGTGGAAGAGTATGGATCATTTCTTGGTCTTTGTAGAAATGCAGCATTAACCTGATCCTGTCCTTGAGATGGTGGATTGTAAGGACACTCTTCGGTCAGGTGAGATGGATCGGAACAACAAGCACAAATGGTACGAAGGGGAAGAACAGGGGCAGGAGATGAAAATTTGCTCTCTCTCTCGCTTCAAGTTTTTTCGTTATTGCAGCCATTTCGGCTTTCATTGCAATAGAGATATCGAGTTGGTGAATGCCTGCCCTAGACTGACCAGTGGAAGTAGAGGAAGAAGAAGTACTTGGTCTGGTGCTCTCCCATTGAAGCGTTTGTTCCGCAAGGTCGTCGAAGAATTGCCATGCTTCCTCGTCAGATTTGGATAGGAAGTGGCCTTGACAAATGGTTTCCAACAACTACTTGGTTGCTGGATTCAGGCCCTCGTATAAAGTTTGGCAAAGTTGCCATCTCTCAATACCGTGATGAGGGCACTGAACAAGGTCTTTATATCGGTCAAGCACTTCCAAAAAGGTTCAGTAGGAAGCTGGGAAAATTGGTTGATTTCGTTATGGATCCCCGCGGTTTTGTGATTTGGATAGAATTTCTTAAGAAACGCTTTCACAAACTCGTCCCAACTGGTTATGGAGTGGGAAGCAGTGCTATACAGCCACTTTTCAGCAAGATCGCACAAAGTGAACGGAATAACCCGTAGCCGTATAGCATCGTCTGACAGCCGGGTCGTTTTCATCATTGCACAAACATTCTGAAACTTGTTGATGAAGATATATACATCTTCAGATTCAATCCCATGAAATTTCGGAAGCATGTTAATGAAGTGGGGCTTAATTTCGAAATTATCCCCGTTGGCCGGTGGAAGGGAAAGACAGGTAGGGAGTGCAGCGCGAGTAGGATAGAATCGATCTTGGAGCGCAATTCGCTGCGGCGCTTCAACAAGAGGTGGTCGCGGGTTATTTGCACCTAATGGAGGTGGAATTATTCCCGTAGGAGATAAGGTGATGTTATGAGGAAATCCCGACATCTCGTTAGAAGAGTGTGGGGAAGGTGAAGATGTATGGACATAATCTCGGTCAACGTCGGAGTTGGCCGGCAAAGGTAAAGGTGAAAGAGACGTGGAAGGAGTTTCGACGTCTGAGTCGATCGCGTAGTCGGTAGCGACTAACGTAACGCGGACTAGGCAGGCATTAGTGTCTCGAGTCCAACCGGACATATACTAAACGAGTTTAGTATAGTTAAAGCGTAGAATGTGAGGGTAAGAAAACGTCAATGGAGAAATGTGGATGAAAGGTGGTGAAATGGAATTTTTGTGACAAAGGGCAAGTTTTTATAAAATTTTTTGTTTTGTTTTTATTTTTTTTATTTTTAAGAGTTTCGCAAAAGAAATACGGTTTATAAGTTCAAACAATCACAGTGAAAATATGCACAGTCTCACCTAAAACTATGGTCCTCTAAGTCTACTAGACCTGTTTCTAACTGTTCCAAAGCGATAATCGTGAGATAACCCTCAAATCGCCTCTTCATAGCCAGTTGTGGCCAGGTAAGCACAAGTGAGATTAGGAGGGTTCCGCTCACGATTCACCGCGAGATAGGCCTTTTAAAATTACCTCCTCACTTGTCTAACCTAGACACCACAAAAGTCATATTTAGGTAAACGACCGAATGCCCACAATCTTTCTTTGTCCTATTGAGCGCGACAAGTCCTTAGTCTAGATATTTTTTTATTAAGCTTGAGGTGACACTTATGCAATTAGTGATTTCCGGGGTCTTAGGAAGGATGATGAAATCCCCACCCAATCTGGATTGGTGTTAGAGCCCCTTAAAGTCCGTATTATTGATGCAAAACAGTAACAATCTAAAACACTCGCAAAATTTTATTTGGCGGCAGTGCAAAGAATGCTGCAGAAAGAACAGTTCAGTGGAGCTCAAAGGAGTTGAGAAGAGGATTGGGATACTCACAGAGGATTTTGGGTTTCGCCTTGATCCGCCGCGGTGTAGCCGCGAGATATGGGTCTAACTCCCTACGACTTTGGCACTGAACTTGAACTTTTTCCTATCCTGCACTCTTGCACAAAGAATAACAAGATGATTTTTACAGTATATATATATATATATTTGGTTATATTTATATTCACAAATTAACTCGAAATTACACAAAGAAATAAACTACCGTCTCCCCGGCAATGGCGTCATTTGATTGGTATATTTTTTGCGTGTTCTAGTTTAATTACCGTAATCAGGACGGTTTCGCTTTGTAGCTAGCCGGATGAGTACGGGTCGATCCACAGAGAGATGGGAGTCTTTTTCTTTATGTTTTAACGAGTTAAGTCCAAATATGTCCAGGTTTGTTTAAGATTAGCTAATTAGAAATGAATGACAAGAGAACTTATTAGGGTTAGGATTTGGTTAGTTTGAGTTAGGAGCTTTCTCACTTAATTCATTTGCCACTCTTAATATCAATGTTACGGTAATCGGCAACAACGGGGATTAGTACGACTAAGAAGGAAACTTGTGAGTATAAGCTAGGGTTTCCAACACTTAGTTTCCTCTCTTTGGTCCTTGTCCGTCCGTTCTTGGCTCTTTAGTCGTAACCTCAGGTTTATTCAACCACAGCCGGTCTCACTAGGGTATCACCGCTATTATAAAGAATAGGGTGCCGTAGGGAGCGGATTGTGGTTCAATTAACGGGTGTTCGAATCAAGATGTTGGGCAAAGAAAAGAGTGAGGGAGATTTCCTTCTCTCAAACTTTCCTTTTCCTAGCCTAACAAGTGAGAAATTACTCACCCATTATAAAAGATAAATAAAATGAAACTAAGAAAGAAATATAATAAGAATTGAGGTAGATAATCAGAACTAGTTATTTGGGACCTCACTTAGGCAAGGATCACACTAAGCATCATGGTTGTAAGGATAAAAGAAAATAGAAGAAAATAAAACAACAAATAAATAACAACTATTTTTAACAATTGAAATTACAAGCAAAATAAAATAACTAAATTACAAGACATGCATGTAGGAAAAGAATACTTCTTTCATTCTTCAACACTCAATAAGCTTACTACAAGATTTAATGGAGGAAGATGAAGAACAATACAACTCTTATTGAAAACTAAACTAAAATCTAGTATATGAATCACTCCTTTGGCTTTGGCTCGAACTGGGCTATTTATAGGCATGTTTCTGAAACAATAGGAATAAAATATAAGCCTAAATACAATTACAGAAATAACCCCAAATTTTCATCAGAAGATGACACGTGTCAGCCGCGTTACCGCGGCCATAGTGGGCTATTGGCCGCGGATCCGCGGCTGGTAGGTGGCCAAACACTGTCGTTTTCCTGTCTTTTGTCTTGTACTTATTTTTCCTCGTGTTTGAAAACTTTAAACTGCAAGAAGTCTTCCAGAAAATCTTCAGATTTCATAGTCCAAGATTGCTTCATTTTTCCTCTCCTTTGACTTCTATTTCCCTTGGGCCCCGCGCTTGATTTAGTCACAAATGACGACTATTTTCGTCCCATCTTTTGAACTGGTACTGGACGAATACTGGAATCCGGCTTTTATCTGCTTGTGACAGATGTTCTGATTTTGGCATAACTGTGCAGATTTTGTCGGATTTGTATTCTTTTGGACTGGAAACCTGTAATCTGTAAACATGCAGCAAATACGGATTAAAAGCACCTACCCATATGCAATGTGATCAAGAATGGGAGGTATAAAAATACAAAATTCTGTGATGAACACGATCAACGACGGGGTTGAAGGGATGATGAGGTTGGGTTGGTCGGCAGTAAGGGGGAGAAGGAAAGAAGTCGGGAATGGGGGCTCTGGGTCCCGTCGAGGGTGAGGAGAGGAGGTGGTAAGGTCGTCGACGAGGAGATGGGGCGTCGACGACGAGGAGGTCGGGAAAATGAAGAGATGAGGTGATCGGGAAGAAGAAAAGGAAGAGAAAGTGATGCTGGCAGTGGGTTAGGTGATGAAAGGGGTGATGGCGGCGACGAGAGAGAAGTGATGAGGGTGATGGTGGTGGTGATCGGGTTCAGACAACGGCGAGAGGGAACGACGAAGGAGGTGGGATCGGTTGTAGGGATCGGAGCTTGGGCGAGGTCTCGGGAAAAAAGAGGTGGTGACGACAAGGAGGAGATGAGGGGTGGTGATGACGAGGAGATGGAGTTAGATGGCGACGTGGTGGTGAGCATGGGTTAGGGCTCGGTGGCGGCGAAGGAGAGAATGGGGAGAGAGATAGAGAAAAAGAGTTTTTAAAATAAAAATTTAATATATATATATATATATATATATATAAACAGTTGTATATATTATAAGTATAGGAATATTAAGTAATATTATATATGTATATATATATTGTATGATTTCTACAGATAATACCAGATTACTCTAAATATTACCCGTATCCATTCAAAAATATAGTTTTTAAATATAAAGAGCATACATAAGAATTTTAACCATAATGCAACAATCTATAATTAAATACATATACCTCCACTAAAATCTACGTAAGTTCGTAAGGATTTTTAATTATTTTGCCGTCTATATTTTAGGATATGAACATGAGATATATGAACATGATAAACAGTTGTATATATTATAAGGATTTTTAAAGATCTAAAATATCAAATTATATAGTATAAATGTACTGGGGTGTTACACCTCTCCTCAGTCACCTCTGTCTCTCCTCTCCTCAACCCCTCCTTCACAAGACAATCGCCGCCGGCCTCCTCAACTCCATCTTCTTCGTGCTCCCTGCCCTCGCCGGTGGCTACAAGATCGAGATCATCCCGAGCTGCCCCTCGTCGTCTTCGACTCCATTGACAAGATTGAGACCGTCATCAATTTCACCGTTCATCGCCAAAAGATTGGACTGAGAAATTGGGACGTCTAGTCTGAATTTGGGGGCAGATGTTATTTGGAACATATCCATCCACCTCTCCGAAAATACCAAGTTGATTTATGTAACTATATATCGGAGGTTTGGATAGATACGACCGTAATAGCAGACTTTATCAGATCCCTCCTCGTTTGTGAGAGGTTCTTGATTGTGGGGACGCTCTTCCCTGCAGATGCAAGCCCCTGCAGTTAATTACGTTACCGCGTTGCGATAACCATTTTCTCCTTCTCCAGTAGTTCACTTCGTGTCGTATGTTATTTTGTTTGTTTTGGCTGTCCGTGGATTGTATACAGAGACTAATTTATGTTGTCACTCGTAGGGCGCGGATTAGTCCAAATCCGTATATTTTAGATTTGGGTTTGGGTTTTGAACTTAGGTTTATATGTTCTTTTAGTTCAAAAATGTTTTGTTTGGTTTAAGGATCGTTAATATAGTTTGAGATTAAGATCAGCTTAAACATATGAGCGTTTGTGCTCAATTTATTTTTTTAAACTAAGAATACGTTAGCCCTATTTGAGATTAAGATCAATTTAGCAATGTTTTCAGGATCATCAAATTTTATTACGATCCAACAACAGAGCATTTGGGCTCAGCTGCAAGGAACTTCAGAGAGACTTTTAGCCGATTTGGGTTTGGTCTGCTCAATCTTTTTATTCTTCTTTTTTTTTATTCAAAAGTGCTAAGCACTTATTTGGGTTCTGTTTGCTTAGCTTCTTTTTTCTATGGAGGAGTGCTAAGCACTTGCTTGGTGTTCTGGCGCTCACATGTGTCATGTGAAGCACCCAGTCATGGACGCTGCCTAATAAGTGCTAAGCACTTTAGTCATTTTGACTGAATATGCGTAGTTCTAAGAACTTTTATATGGCGTCCACGTAGGGAGCACGTGAGGCGCTGTCTCATTTATTTTGTTTGGCGCCCACGTGTTTCATGTAAGGCGCTGGGCGCTGCCCAATCAGTGCTAAGAACTCAGCCGTTTTGTCTGCATATGAAGTGCTATGCATTTTTACTCGGTGCTCACGTGTCTTTCACGTGAGGCGCTGGTCTTCTGTTTTAAGCGCCCACGTAGGAAGCACGTGGGACGCTGAGTCCTTTGTTAGGGGCGTCCACGTGGGAAGCACGTGAGGCGCCGGGTTCTTTGTTTTGGGAATCTTTCGGATGCTCGCGTGTTTTTCACATGAGGCACTGAGTTCCTTTTTCTTTTTAAATATTGAATCTCTGTTAATGGCATTTTGATCATTAATGATTACCAAGATTTTTGTTTTGATGATCTGGGATCAAGTTTTCTTTAAGAACTAAGTTTTTATGGTTTTTTTCTTTTATAAGAACTAAGTTTCTTTATAGAGTTAAATCCTGTTTTCAGAGGAATTAAATTCCTAAAACCATAAGTTTTTTTCTCCTTTTTTTCTTCAATCTAGTTCTTTCCCCTGGATTTTGAGTTTGAAGAACAAAATCTTCCTGATAAGAATTAAATTCTCAACTTGTGGGGAGATTTGCTTTGTAAATCTCAGATCAGAGAAAGAACTAAGTTCTTTTTTATAAAGGGTTAAACCCATATTTTCTTTATGATAGGCAAAAGGAGATACATTTTTATCTCTACTTTTTTTTACCTAGGATTTGAAAGAACAAGATCTTTTTTGAATTCAAAGTTGCAGTTTTTATCTTTTTTGTTTTTAGAAGCTTATGTGGGGTTTCTCCTCTATCCGTCCTCTTCTTTTTTGAGACTTGAAGTCTCAGGTCCTTTATATAGTAGTGGCAAATTGTTAATTAGTTTGAGAAAATCTCTCATTTGAGAGAGATCAATTGATTTAATTGGTCTCAAAATTTGTTCAGGGGATTTTATCCACCGTTGGATTTTTGATCCAGTGATTTTCTGTTCTACAGAATATGTTTTCTTGTTTTTAACAAAATTGGGGAAATATTTTCCATATATACAGAATTTTATTATGTCAAACGGTGATTTCTAATTACCATTGGATTTTAATCTAAGAGGTTTCTGTTTTACAGTGAACAATATTTCTTTGTTTAAAAAGATTGGGGAAATATATTCCCAAAAAATAGAATTTAATTCTATCATTGGATTTTTGATCCAACCGAGAATATCTTTCTCACCTAGAAAGATTAGGGAGATATTTTCTCCTAATAGAATTTAATTCTATCATTTGATAATTTATCATCACCACTGGATCTTTCATCCAACGGCTCTATTTAATAGAGAATATCCCAATTTTTTTAGAGATAATAAAACATGTAGAATTAAATTCTACCTGTTTTAGTTTGGACGCCGGCGTTCACGCGTTATGCATGTGGGCGCCACTTAAGAATTAATTTCTTATTTATGACGGGCGCTCATGTGCCTGCACATTGGCGCTCACGTGAACTTCACGTGCGACGCCATTATAGGATTTAATCCTATAAGACTGGTGCCGGCACCGGCACTCTCGTGGGGAGCACGTGAGGTGCTGCCTCATTGAAATTTAATAAAGCTTAGCTCTTTTTATTATGTTTAATTATTAGGGGAACATTTACCATCATCTTCAATTTCATCATCACCCCTTCATCACCATCATCTCATCGTCTTTGTGATTGATGATGGGCCGGCGGTGGCGGCAGCGGCCGCAGCGGTGGCGGTGGCTTTGTTGGTGCCGGCTTGATTTATAATTTCCGTTTTCTTTTTTTCTTGTATGTTTGGGTGGGTGGGGGTGGTGGGTGGTGGAATGTGATGGTGGTGGTGGTAGGTGGTGAAATGTGATGGTAGTGATGTTTTCTGTTTTTTAATTTACTTTTTTGGGATGGTGGTGGTGGGTGGTGGAATGTGATGGTGGTGTGGTGGGTGGTGGAATGTGGTGCTGATGGTGGTGATGTGAGATGAGGATGAGGATGAGGATGAGGATGAGGATGAGGAAGATGAAGAAGAAGATGATGATGATGGGGGAGCAGAGGGTTGAGGGGCAAACACAGGGTGGAGGGGCTAGTTGTGGAGGGACGAGTGGGTGGTGGTGAGATGATGATTGGGATTTAGGGGGAAGATGATGGAGGGGTGAGGAGGGATGGTGATGATTCTGGTGGTGGCAAAGGGTGGAGGGGCAAAGATGGGGTGGTGGTGAGATGAGGATGATATGATGAAGGATGGGAGTGATGAGATGATGGTGGTGGTGGTAGGGCTGACTGAGAGAGGGGCAAGAAAGGGGCGGTGAGGTAGCAATGGCGCCGGAGGTTGGAAGGGCTAGGAGGGGGTGGTGATGGGATGTTGAGCATGAAGATGATGAAGCATATGATGGGGCGGCAAAGGATGGGGCGATGAGGCGTTGATGGTGTTGATGGTAGTGGTGGGTTAAGGTGGTGATGGTGGTGGAGAAAAGGATGGATGCGAGAGAGGAGAAAAGGCTGAGGGAGGAGAGGAGGCTGAGGTGGCGGCGGTCGATGAGGATGCAAGAGGCGTCGGCGAGGAGGGAGACAGGGAGGCTGGTGGAGAAGATTGGGGTATTTCGGTTTTTTTACTCGCTCTTAACGACAATTTTAGACGGTCAAAAAACGTTGACCAACTCAAATTGAACCGGAATGGATTTTTTAGTTGGGTTAAGATTTTCGAGTGGGCTATAGGTAAATAGCCATATGGGTGGGATATTCGAAAATAGTCAATTTTCGACAGGGCAATATCAAAAAGACCCTTTTTTAAAGGAACGTAAAAATACAATTGACTAATCCATGGATGGGTATCTGCCAAATAAAAAGAAAAAAAAATCATGAATGGATCTGTTCGGGTTGACGCACCCGACCCGCCTATAGGCGGGTCATAACAGGTTGGCCTGGTTGACCTGTTTATTGTCGGGTATGGGTCTGCATTTGCTGACCCATTTACAGGTCAATCCGAACCGTATCATGGCGGGTCAATCTTGACCCGACTTGTTTTCTTCCCTACCCGTTTGACATGCCTACTATTCTCTTTTTATAGTTATGTTCAGCATATTCAAGTGTATCTGTATAACATCCTAGCAAATGAGAGCATGTGCATTGTCCATGCGCTCAATTGAGAAGCTTCATTGAATAATGGTGATAATTTAATATTATGAATATACAAGTTTTCTGATAAATTTATTTGTGGCTTCTTCTACATTTTTTATTTTTCATTTCTTTTATACTAACTTTACAAAATTTGCATGCATATTGGATTCACTTCCAACAATGTAGTGCATGTGTTGTCCCTATTTTTTCCCTTTCCATTCGCAACTTAACACGAAATCGCAGAATTGAATGGATTGGGAACAATGAATTTGGTGAGGCTCTATTGTGTTCTTCATCTCTCATCATTGGTCAAAACGTAAACCTTTATGTGCTTTGGTATAAACTCAAATCCATTTGTTGATGATTGCATGCATTGCAGATGTTTGATGAGATGCGTCAGCGATTAGTTTTGTGATCAGCGATCTTGGATTATAATTTAAGATGCTCGTCTGTGCCAATGGCACAACATAGTGAGGTAAACACTGAGACCCTGATATTTTTCTACACCCTCTTTATTGTAGGATAATTACTTTCTATTCTTTTCATATTTAGAAAGTTTTGAGGTAAAGTCATATTCGGACAGTTGGACCTTACATAATAAAAGAGTAGCGGAGAAGCTATATAAAGATAACAAATTTGCGAGTAAATTACAAAATCCTTGCAAATTTATTATGTGAACGAGGTTAATTTTTCTTATGCAACTTTTGTATGCATGTAATTCCTATATGCTTATATTCTATATCTGATTTGCTGCAGAAAATATATGTTTTTCATTTCTCAAGTCTGATTCTACAATGCAACACAGATTTCATATTGCATATTGATGATAATGAGTTACTAGCAAACATATTAGTCTATTCTTCTTGATGTTTAGGCCAACCTTAGTGGACAAACTTATAACATACACTACTGAAGGATCAATATGTCAAGCTCTGGGTCATCTTGTATGTTGCATAGTGTTTCTTCTCTGATGATTGGTCTAGACTTTTGAAAATTAGCACACAATTGACCTTAGTTATCTCAAGTTATTGAATGAGTCATCTCTTAGCAGTCATTCACTCAACTATCTCAACTTCTAGCAGTAGGCTAACCCTCTTCTCTCTCTACTTCAGGTTCTAATATCAAGTATTACCTGTATTATCAATAGTGTCATTACCTGTCACGGGCATACTTTGAACGACATATTCAGTGATTGCCAGACATATTCAGTCAGTGATTGCCAGACATATTCAGTGATTGCCAGAATGACGAGACACATGAATGATCATTGGTAGCTCGTATGAAACAATATCCAATTTGAGGATCTAATAAATGATGTATACTGTTTCTGTTTTGTTAACATATAATTCAAAGTTTAATTTGATGTATGCATTTTTTTGGGCATTGGCCCGTAAGCCCTAACCTATGCACACAACACACACCACACACACCGGCACAAACAAACACACAACATACACTCACCTAGGGGACTACGAATTTGCCCCGAAAGTGTCAATCTTGGCCACTTTCTCTACTGGGGTTCGAACCCCGCACTCGCTCGAAGAGGGGAAGTGCCCATACCAACTGAGCTATTGCTCATTGGTTAATGTATGATTTTTAGATCACAACAATTTATCATATTCATAATCGAAAACACGTAATCCCTTGAATTTCGGCAAATAATAATCCCTAACATATTCTACGCATTATCCCTAACAAAATTGAAAGCCACACAAGGTGGAAACGACACCAATTTTCTTTTCTTTTTTTTCCTCTTCACAAAAAGAAATGCATCAGCTTTGAGTTTAGATCAGACGTTGACTGGCAAATAGTTGTGTTTGCTTCAAGAAATATATATATGAGGAGCCTTTAGACTTTGGTGGGGGTTCAAACTTTCATACTTGCGGTGAGTTGTAAAGCATGGAATTATTATGAATGAGATAATATTTGATATCAGAAGAGTTGTTGCGGTAAGATCATAGTTGTTGCTGCGAAATATAAATAGTTCCCCTACATTTGTTAAAATGAACTATATTTATTTAGTGCTGTGCTTCCTAAGCAAACGATTGTTACGGCAATCTCTGGCTCATCCATAGACTTGGAGGTTTCAAAAGTCTTGCGCTCATACTTTCGTTTGTTTATCAGTTTACTTGGTGACACTCTGGAATTGCTACACATTTATGTCAACTTTTGCAGCTTGTTTTTTACTTGGTGAGTCAAACTATCACCGTCATTTATCTCAATTAGTTGCTTGTCGATTGACTCGGCTCGTCTCGTCTGACCTCTCTAAGCTGTAGCCCTCCATGGAATTTCATTTCTTATGCATATTGATAATGTTCATCTTATCTTTCCCCATACTGCCTGCCACTTGTAGACCCCACAACAACTTCACCGATCTCGAATCTCTCTTGGCCTTCAAAGCTCATGTCGCCGATCCATTTGGCATTCTGGCTGCCAGCTGGACTACCAACACCTCCTGCTGCAATTGGACCGGTGTGCTCTGCAGCCGTCGCCGGCAAACAGTCAAAGCCATCCTTCTACGTGACTTCTCCCTACAAGGCACCATCTCCCCACGCCTTGGAAATGTATCATTCCTCTCTGATCTACTCCTTTCCAATCTTTCCCTTTCGGGCCCTATCCCTGAAACCCTCACGCAGCTGCCCCAACTTACCTGCATCTTTCTCCAGTACAACTTTCTCTCCGGTCAATTCCCTTCCACCATCTTCAACATGTCTTCTCTAATTGCTTTGTATGTTGAGAACAACAATCTCTCAGGATCTATCCTGTCAAATTATAGCTTCAATATGCTCCCTCGAATAGAAAAGATCTCTATTGGTACAAATCATTTAAGTGGTGTGGTCATTTCTTGCTTTACTCTGTGTCAAAACGTGAGGTGCTTATTTTGAGTGAAAATAAATTTAGTGGAACGATACCGGTGGAGATTGTTAGGTTGTCCAAGCTCGCTTATTTATTCCTTGGATCAAACCAATTGATCGGTACCATCCCGGCTTCATTACATAACCTCACAAAGCTCATAAAGCTCAGTGTGACTTCATACAATTTCACAGGGATTATACCAGAGGAATTGGGAAATTTAGGCAATCTCCAATAATCTTAACTTGGCTTTTAATAACTTGATTTGCTGGATACCGTTTGCTTTGCTGAATTACTCCATGTTGAATTATTTTGATCTTAGCAACAACAACCTCATTGGATCTGTGCCGGTTGAGATAGGCAAGTCGCTGCCACAACTTACTTGGTTTAATGTGGGAGGTAATCAACTTAGTGGAGGGCTTGAATTTCTCTCGTCTCTGTCCAACTGCCAGAATCTAAAGGACCTTCAAATATGGAACAATAGGCTTGAAGGAGTACTTCCAAATTCTGTGGGGAATCTCTCAACAAAATTGCTATATTTTAATGCTTATGGAAATCATTTCAAGGGAAACATTCCTAGTTCATTAGGGAACTTAAGTGGTCTTCTTTATTTAGACCTTGATATCAATGAGCTAACCGGGGCAATACCCTCAACTCTGGCAATGCTAGAGACACTTCAAATTATGAGTTTATGACCCTAGACGATAATAGGATAAGTGGTTCGATTCCATCCGAGCTTGGTCTATTAAAATATATGTATGGACTAACCTTCGAGTATAATGTACTCAATGGACCGATACCAGATTCCTTTTCCAACTTCAGCATGATACAAGGCTTGTATCTAGGTAGAAATAAATTGTCAAGTGTTCCCCAAAGCTTCTGGACTCTAGGGGGCCTCCTTCAATTAGATCTCTCTGATAATACTTTAAATGGCCTGCTTCCACCACAAGTGGGTAAAAGGGTCTAGAATCAATGGATCTATCAGTGAATCGATTTTCATGTAACATATCAAGTTCTTAAGGAGAGGCTCCAACATATATGGACCTATCTAGAAACTCGTTCCAAGGTCAAATTCCTCAGTCGTTTCATGGAGATTGATCAGTGCCGCCAATCTTAACTTGTCACAATTTTCTATCTGGAGCCATACCGAAGTCCTTGGCCAATCTCTCTGATCTTGTTAGTCTTGATCTCTCACTACTACAATAGGGGGTTTCCCCTACGGATATTGAAATCCGTAAGGGCAGATTTATGTTGGCCCTACGGATTAAGCCGTAGGGCTAGAAGGTTGTCTCTACGGTCCAAGACGTTCAAGAGTAAAAATATTAAATCTTAATTTGGTGTTTGCCCCTACGGAGCCGCAAACCAAGGACCTACGGATAAATCCGTAGGGGCAACTAAATAGCGATTTAATTAAAAAGGCACAGATCGCCTACGCTGATTATCTCTTTTTCTCCCTCTCGATCGCGCGCGAACCAAAATCCCCAAATCATTCCCGCCGTTCTCGTCGTCGCCACCGCCGTTCTCATCACCGTTTTTCCTCGTCGCCGTTTTCGTCGTCGCCACCGATCGATCGTCTCCTCCATCGCACAGGTTAGTAAATCTTCAACTAAACAAATTTTTAATTATTTAGGGCTAGGGTTCATTGCTGGGGTTGCGGTTGGAGTTGGGGTTCGGCAGGGGTTGCGGTTGGGACTGGGGCTGGGGCTCGGGTTCGGCTGGGGCTGGCCCTGGGGCTAGGGTTGGGGTTGGGGTTGGGGTTTAGTTGGGGTTAGGGTTAGGTTGGGGCGGGGCTGGGCTGGGGCTGGGGCTAGGTTGGGGTTGTGGTGGGGCGGGGCTGGGGCTGGGTCTGGGGTTAGGGTTAGGTTGGGGTTGGGGTTTGCTGAATTTGGCAAACCTGAGAGGAATTTCCAGCAATTTTAGCCTAGTTTGATTACTAAAATTATTGTTGATCGAGAAAATCTTGGGTCTTTCTAATCAAACATTGTTTGTTACTATATGTCAACGAGTACTGATAAAAGAAAAAATCGATTTCAAGTGGAAATTAGGTATGTATAATGTTCTAATATAATTTGTATTTGTTGCCATCATCAAACATATAAAAGTACTAATATGAAATGGAAAATAAATAAATAAATAATCAAAGTTTTAGCATGTATGTAAAATCCCTTGTTACTTTTTCTTGGTTGCCCAACTTTGAAAATTCTATCTATTAAATTAGACATACTCTAAAAAGAATGATATTGCAAGAATTTGACTTGGTGGAGACTTGCATCATTAATAGAAATATGAAATTGTAAGAACGTTCTTTACCTTCGATAGGGTTCGGTTGGGGTGGGGCTGGGGCTAGCTAGGGCTTGGGCTTCATCACCTGATATAGAGAAATACAAAGCGTACTTCAGTACACCCGACCTCGTTGAGTTTCCTATTGAAGTTCCCGGTCAAACGGCATATGCATATTTTTATTCGCCATGAAATCCCAATTATCAAGCTACCGAGGACGAAAAGCCACCTTTGTTAGTCGAGAGTCATGGTAATAGACTTGTCATTATAGATCATAGTCAATTGTTTTTCCTATCATTTTCTTGATCCAGATGCTAATCAACTTGTTAATTAGTTACTGTTTTTATGACGTATTTGTCTATATTTATTGACAGTGGCCTTTCTTTTGGATGGACATGTTTTTTTGATGCATGTTTCAGTCATGTGAATTCATATGTTGCGTATAACACTTTATGATATCAGTATCCTACATTTATAGTTTTAATTGTTGATTGTTATAGATGAATGCCATTGCAATAATAGTTTTTGGTTGATGAATGCCATTGCAATGTAGGATGATCAGTTCTATCAATCTTGATCTCAATGGTTTAAAATCATGTTACACATACAACAAGAATACACACAAACGCATCATTAGAGAGTGATTCGAGATGTTCAAGTTAAAACCAATATATGATACTCGATGATAATATGAAACCTTCATATTCTCATCGATACTCATATATGAAACTAAAAGCGCCATTTAGTCCCCGTCTATCGGTTAACATACGTGCGATACTCGTCGTGACATAGAACTATACAAAGGTTGTTAAATATCGGACTGTATAGCTCGATACTAACAACCGTCGTATAGTCTACGCGACGAGAAAATTCAATCGTATGGTAGCCGATAGATTTGTCCCGTGTGTACAAGTTAAGAATGTATAAAGCAAACACCTTCATTCACTTGTGTTTTCATCCGATTCGAGATATTTCGTCGGTACCTTTCCGCTGGTTCTCCGTGTACAAAGATAGATTAGATGTTCATTTCAACGTTATTTCACAGCTTTGAAATGATTATCTATTCAATTACAGTGTACTCGGAGAACAGCGGGGAGGTGCTGCCGAAATTTACTCGAAACGGTTGAAAGCACAAGTGATGGGTGTTCGCTCTATACATTCTTAATGGGATAGAAGCCTACCCCCGACAGCCGGAACACACACATACAACAAGAATACACAACAAACGCATAATTAGAGAGTGATTCGAGATGTTCAAGTTAAAACCAATAGATGATAATATGAAACCTTCATATTCTCATCGATACTCATATATAAAACTAAAAGCGCCACTTAGTCCCCGTCTATCGGTTAACATACGAGCGATGCTCGTCGTGACATAGAACTATACGAAAGTTGTTAAATATCGGACAGTATAGCTCGATACTAACAACCGTCGTATAGTCTACGCGACGAGAAAATTCAACCGTATGGTAACCCATAGATTTGTCCCGTGTGGACAAGTTAAGAATGTATAAAGCAAACGCCTTCATTCACTTGTGTTTTCATCCGTTTCGAGATATTTCGTCGGTACCTTTCCGCTGGTTCTCCGTGTACAAAGATAGATTAGATGTTCATTTCAACGTTGTTTCACAGCTTTGAAATGATTATCTATTCTATTACAGTGTACTCGGAGAACAGCGGGGAGGTGCTGCCGAAATTTACTCGAAACGGTTGAAAGCACAAGTGATGGATGTTCGCTCTATACATTCTTAATGGGATAGAAGCCTACCCCCGACAGCCGGAACACACATATACAACAAGAATACACAACAAACGCAAAATTAGAGAGTGATTCGAGATGTTCAAGTTAAAACCAATATATGATAATATAAAACCTTCATATTCTCATCGATACTCATATATGAAACTAAAAGCGCCACTTAGTCCCTGTCTATCGGTTAACATACGTGCGATGCTCGTCGTGACATAGAACTATACGAAAGTTGTTAAATATCGGACAGTATAGCTCGATACTAACAACCGTCGTATAGTCTACGCGACGAGAAAATTCAACCGTATGCTAACCCATAGATTTGTCCCGTGTGGACAAGTTAAGAATGTATAAAGCAAACGCCTTCATTCACTTGTGTTTTCATCCGTTTCGAGATATTTCGTCTGTACCTTTCCGCTAGTTCTCCGTGTACAAAGATAGATTAGATGTTCATTTCAACGTTGTTTCACAGCTTTGAAATGATTATCTATTCTATTACAGTGTACTCGGAGAACAGCGGGGAGGTGCTGCCGAAATTTACTCGAAACGATTGAAAGCACAAGTGATGGGTGTTCGCTCTATACATTCTTAATGGGATAGAAGCCTACCCCCGACAGCCGGAACACACACATACATCAAGAATACACAACAAACGCATAATTAGAGAGTGATTCGAGATGTTCAAGTTAAAACCAATATATGATAATATGAAAGCTTCATATTCTCATCGATACTCATATATGAAACTAAAAGCGTCACTTAGTCCCCGTCTATCGGTAAACATACGTTCGATAATTTATTCTTTTCAACGACAAACGCACACACAAAGCATATACACGGATTTTCTCCTTTGTCAGTAACTATCTCGTTCTTATATTTCTCAATATAGTCACCATAACCTACAATTTATATGTTATACAGTCTAACATGGCCCATGAGTACGTCAGAGTTAAGGACTGGATGTATGTGGATTGGCAACAACGTATGCAACCTAAGTTTGTCGCAGGAGTTGCTGCTTTCATTAAATTTGCACGCGGACATAATAAGATCATAATAGAGAAGATTCTCTGTCCGTGCGATAGATGTGGCAATAAGTACTGGCGGAAGGTAGAATTGGCAGAGCTTCATATTGTAAAATATGGGTTTACTAGACTTTATACAACTTGGAAATATCACGGGGAAGGAGAAGAATGCAGTACCGCGGCAGAAGAAGGAGAACATGATAATGCGGCAGGAGAAGAAGAATTTGGTAATGCGACAGAAGGAGAAGACAGTAATTTATTTCCATCAGAAGAAATGGAGGATATGGTAGAGGCTGCCCTAGGTGAATCTATTCGTACCGAAGATGACATTCCTTCCGGTCAAGAATCGCGTGCGGATAAATATGAAAATTTCATGAATGATGCTAGAAAACCAATTTATGAGAATGCGAAGTATTCCACGCTCTCATGGTTCGTCCAACTTTTCCAGATTAAGTGCCTAAATGGATGGAGCAACAAGTCATTCACAATACTTCTTTCGTTCTTGAAAGATTCTATGCCCCAGGGAAATAACGTGCCCGACAGCTGGTACGGAGTCCAGAAGATGATGTCTGATTTGGGTCTAAAGTGCGAGAAGATTCAAACATGTCCTAAAAATTGCGTGTTGTACCGGAAAGAGAATTCAGATTTGAAAGAGTGTCCAACATGTGGAGAGGCCAGGTATAAGCCGAAAGATTCTGATAAGAAGCCTGATATACCTGTGAAGATAGCACGATACTTTCCTATAACACAGAGGCTACAGAGGCTATTCAGGTGCAAGAAAACAGCCGAGGTAATGATTTGGCATCACCGTGCTCCTCCAAGTGAAGATGGAAAAATGAGCCATCCAAGAGATTCACAAGCATGGAAGGATTTCGATAGGAGGCACGCAATATTCAGTAGCGATCCTCGCAATGTCCGGCTCGGACTGGCTACTGATGGCTTCTGCCCATTCAACTATATGGCTGGAAGTCACAGCACATGGCCCGTTGTAATGATAATTTATAATCTGTCGCCTTGGTTGGCTATGGACCAATCATACTTTATGATGCTTCTTCTTATCGACGGACCAAACTCACCGGGGAACAATATCGACGTCTATCTCCGACCTCTGATCGAGGAGTTGAAATCTTTGTTCATTGATGGTGTAGAGACATATGATGCAAACACAAATACAACCTTCATACTGTGTGCGGCTTTAATGTGGACAATTAATGACTTTCCTGCGTATGGAATGCTATCAGGTTGGTCCGTACATGGTCACAAAGCATGTCCTCATTGCCATGAACACACAACATCGAAATTCTTGAATTTTAGCAGGAAGGTTTGTTATTGCGGCCATCGACGTTTCCTGCCTCCAGACCACCCCTATAAGTTAGACACGGTTCACTTTGATTGTCATCAGGAGCTTCTTGGAGCTCCATCCCCATTGTCCGGAGAGGACGTGACTGCTAAATGGGATGGTTACAATAATGTGATCTTCGGGATAGATCCGACGAAACAGGTCAAACCACCATATTGGAACAAGTTAAGCATTTTTTTCGAGCTTCCGTACTGGTCTACAAATTCAGTGCGTCATTGTCTGGACGTCATGCATATAGAGAAGGGAGTATCAGAGCACATACTTAACTTGCTTTTTTGTAAAGACGGGAAATCGAAAGACAACATGAATGCTCGGATGGATCTACAAGAGTGGGGAATAAGAAGTGAATTGCACCCTAGACCGGTAGCGGGTAAACCGGGCAAGTTTGTACTTCCCAATGCCGCTTATCATATGTCACAACCGGAGAAGAAAAGATTCCTGTAGGTGTTGCATGATTTGAAAGTCCCCACTGGTTTCTCAGGAAAATTCAGCAAGAAAATAAAAATTGTGAAGGGCAAGATCGATGGGCTGAAAAGTCATGATCACCATATTATCGTGGAGCACCTTCTTCCATTAGCCCTCACGACTTCTCTCCCAGACTCGGTTGGTCTAGTAATCAACGACCTATGTTGTTTTTTCAGGGAGTTGTGTGCTAAAACACTGGAGATTGTGACGCTGGATAAACTAGAAAATTCTATTGCGTTGATACTTTGCAAGTTTGAGCGTATTTTCCCACCGTCATTCTTCGATATCATAATACACTTGACGATTCATCTTGCAACTGAGGCGAAGTTAGCCGGACCGGTACAATATCGATGGATGTATCCCGTCGAGA
This sequence comes from Agapanthus africanus, assembly GCA_030015575.1. NCBI lineage: Eukaryota > Viridiplantae > Streptophyta > Magnoliopsida > Asparagales > Amaryllidaceae > Agapanthus > Agapanthus africanus. Next base: position 19,848,154 of record JASDDO010000014.1, read on the forward strand.
GGTACGTGTAATTTTTCGTTTCGCGCAATTTATAAATTTATTGTTGTCCTGTATGCCTGTATTTATTTATTCAACATATTTTCATTAGGTACCTCTACATTCTTAAGAAGTATATACGCAAAAAAATTCGACCAGAGGGTTCTATCATGCAAGGTTATCTTCTTGATGAAGCAACCATATTTTGTTCCCGCTATTTGGACGAAAACATTGAGACAAGGCTTAACCAACCACGAAGAATTCAAGACAGACCATATGGTAAAGCCGAGTATAAGAGGGTAGACACTATGTTTATCAACAAGATATACCGGTTTATCTTGCTTAATTGCGCATGTCTTGAACAAATTAGAGAGTAAGTTTTTTTGGATTAATTGTTATATCTGTGTTTGTGTGTGTATGAAATGATATAATATTAATGTCACAATTATTTGTCGAAAACAGAATTCATTTTAACGAGGTACGTGAGGGGCATCCTGATTGGAACGAAGAACGTTTGGAAAAATATCATCAGGATAATTTTTGTGATTGGGTCACAGATCATGTAAGTTATTCGAATAACATTTTATTACTATCAGTTTTAATCTAAACTTGTATCGTTGTGTATTTGTCGTAAAATTTGTTTTGTTAGATCCACGATCCGAACTTGTCTGGATCATTTGAGAGTGATTCAAGATGTTTAGCTCAATTTCCTAGTACGGAGGTTGCATATTACAAAGGATTTAGTGTCCTTGGATACAAATTCGAAGTTAAGGACATAGAAACATCTAGAATCACTCAGAATAGTGAGATTGCGACGGTAGGATCGGACGGTATGATTTATTATGGGTACTTAAATTGTATACTCGGCATCCACTATCCCGGACGATCAGAACCCTTTTATATATTACAGTGTACTTGGTACGATACGCGAACCGATACGGACAGGTGGAGAAGCAATCTTGGGACTTGGAAAGATGAATATGGATTGACCAGTGTGAACACACTTCGATTTTACGGTCAGGAAGATCCGTTTATCTTTCCGAACCAAGTGTTCCAAGTATACTACTCACAGTGTTTGAAGCATCCGGGATGGAGTGTTGTATGCCGATGGAAACCCAGAGATGTCTACGATGTCCCAGAATTCGAGGACATCGATGAGGACGAAGAAGAGAGAAGGCTTAAAGTGCTCCGACCGTCTGTTTCGAAGGACGGGTTGTCTTCGACCGATCATGAAGTTACGTGGGTTAGAAATGACATCGACGATGAAATCCAAGTAGATATGTATAATGCGCCCACGAAACGAAAAAGGTTATCAGTAATGTTATATTATTACTTCACATTTTACGCTCTATACATATATAGTCAATACTTTTAATGATTGTCTAATGCGTCCACGAACCGTTTATCTAGATTTGATGACGATGTCGGGAGCAGCGAGGGGCGGCAGGAGCTCCAGCCGCGGCAGAGGCAGAGCGGTTCTGCCGCCCGGAGAGCTCCGTAGAGAGTTTCAGAGGGCCGGTCTTGCACCCAGATCGGAGACCCCTTCAGATGCCTCCTTCCTTGTGGATTTTGCCACACCTCTAGGTATACTGCACGCATATCCATTTTGAATGTAATATTACAGATATTCATGCCTGTTTATGTCAAAATTACTTATATTATCAATGTTTGATTGTCTAGTTGTTGGTGATGCGTCCATATCTGGGACAGAGGCCACTCCCGCTCTTCCAGGTATGTTTATATATCATATAGTGCATGTATATTGATTTAGAATGCTATATCATAAATACACACATTCCTTTTGCTCTTACTTAGCAATTTTTATTATTGTCTAGCTGTAGGTGGTGACACCACCGCACCTACGGGTATGTTTATATATATGCATGCATATTGATTTAGAACGTTATATTATTGATCTACACATTCTTTTTGCAATTACTTATATAATCTATTTTTAATTGTCTAATTATAGGTGGTGCGTCCACATCTTCCGCAGGGGCCACTCCTGCCGCTTCCATACCCTCCGCATCGTCTGCAGGTTAGTATGAATAAATATAAAATATTTATTCATTTTACATATGCGCTATAGAATAAATATGAACTTCATGGAAATTTAGCGTCGATGTTTATTTTCTAGTTGGAGGGGATGCATCTGCATCCGGGACCCCGGTTGTTCCTCACTGGAGGAACTATCGTTCCGCTCATGCTGCTGCCCGGGCCCAGGCTCGTGCGATAGTCACCGGAGGTATATATCACACTTCAATTTTCGTTTAACCTTGATTTCTTAATACAACTTTGTCTTAATATTGATTGTCTTGATATTTCGTGCAAACGCAGGGCCTCCCCATCCCCAGAGGGGGACTCGAGGCCCGAATCAGTCCCATAGGCTGAGGCCTGACAGAGCTAGGTGGAGGCAGCATTCCCCCTCTTTTTTACCCTCGACTATCGCTATACCGGTCCTCATGCCGAGAGGTTCGGCCGGTATATGGGGGACGAGAGTCGGTTCGTGAAGAACTATCCACTTCACGTTGAGTGGGGCGAGCAGCACCAGCGCTCATTCGCCCTCTTCTTTGATCGGTCGGATACGTATTAATATATATTTTCATTTGATCTATCCAATATATTTATTATTAACACTTGCAATCTAATAACAATGTTTTTTTTTGTATTTTCAGTTGGATTACGATTTTCAGCCTGTAGCCGACCCTGATCACCCGGGGAGGGTGCTCGACCTTCATGCTCTGTACAATGGCCTGATGAAGAACATGCAGGCCAATGTCCGATACAACTGGAATGAGCTGAAGGCCGACTGCTACTCCCTGTGGATGGCGACCCCCGAGGCAGAGAGTGCGGCCCTCCTATCTACTCCGGCGTTTGCGAAAGTCGACGTAGAGACATGGCCTCTATTGTGCGAATATTTCGACTCCCAACGCAAACAGGTATGTATTTTAAATGTAATTCATTGTTTAGGATATAATTTATTTTTTTGTGTTCCTTAATTAGAAAACTAAATGTTAATGCGTTGTGCAGAAACAGGCCGCTCAGAATACAGAGAACAGGAAGTCGGCGAAGAGGGGTCGCCCTACTTACACAGGTGGCTCGAGGAATATTACTCGAGCCATGGAGTTATCGGTAAATTACAATAGACCGACCTTTGTGATATTCTGCAATATTTCGAGTTATTTTCTAATATTTCTAATATTAAGAGTTATTTTCTAATATTGCAGACAGCTCGGACCGTGGCGTCATGTGGTACACCGAGCGTGCTGTCCGCATATCTTGCCGTCCACGGCACCTCGACAGATCCCGCCACGGACGAGCTTCGATATCCCGACGTCGCTACCCAGGAGTATTGCGTAAGTGTTAATATTTATTCTACCCATATTTGAAATTTTAGTTTTGGAAGGTTCAAGTTTAAATTTTATACTTATACTTTACTGCTTAATGTGGGTGTAGGAGCGGGTGGTTGAGCAGGCCGAGGCCTTGGGGATCGATTTTACCGGATAGAGCGATCCGAGACTGCTGACCCCAGTTCTGGACGCTGCACACGGAGGGCACCACGGAGGTTAGGAGAGAGGCCGGGGACTGGGCCCTAGCAGGGCCCATATGAGGTTGGACTCCACCCCGGCGGTTACTTCCTCCGTCTCCAGTGAGCGACGTGTCCAGCAGGAACTGGAGAGCTTGAGGGCCACCGTTCAGGAGTTGAAGGAGATGCTGGTATGTATACTACTTTATAATAAAATATCATGTCATATTATAGATATCAACATATCCATAATTAATACGTAGCTTGAGCTTATTTGGTTTTAGACTTAGGTTTCATTAATCATACATACATATGTAATTAAAATAAACAACGGTTTTCCAAACTAGATATCTAAATGGGGTTTCGAAATAACTTGATAATGATACGAATTCAAATAATACACAGTTCTTACACGCTTCTTACACACGTTAGGTCCAGACGCGACAAGATACATCGGCCGAGCCTCCACATGCATCTCCTTCGGCTGCGGCTCCGCAAGCCACTACATCGGCTGCGGTTCCGCAGACAGCTCCTATAGCTCCACCGCCCGCTCAGACTCCCGCAGCCGCGGCTCCGCAAGCGACTAACTCGACGGCGGCTGCGCAGACCACATCGCCAGCTCTACAGGCCGCTCAGACTCCCGCACGCGCCGAATTGCATGGTTTATTGACCGAGGAGCAGGCGCGCTTGATTCTATCGTTTATCAGAGGTGGAGCTGGACCAAGCTAGGGTAGCTTTTTTATTCATATTTTTTGAAACATGTATTTATTTATATCATACATATTGTACTACATTTTGAAATGATATTGATATTGATATTGGTTTATATTTATATCATATTCAGTTTTTGGGTTTCTTTTGTACATTATATGCGTGAGATGTGATTATGAATACTGCGATATATGTTGTGTGATGATTAATTTTATATTTTATTGATATATATATTATTGTGCACAGGGCGGGAAAAAATCAGGCAGCCCTTTTTTTTTAAAGATAATACAGATAATGTGTATCTACGGATTAATCCGTAGGAACACATGTTGCCCCTACGGATTACTCCGTAGGGGCAAAATATCAGCAGTAACTGATATTTCCCCCATGATCTCAGTACCAGGGGGTTGGGAGTGCCCCTACGGACATGTCCGTAGGTGCAAACAAAGGCCCCTACGGATAAGTACCTACGCAGATATCCGTAGGGGTTAGCACTTGGCCTACGGATATATCCGTAGGTACAATTAATATATTTTAAAAAACCGTAAATAAAATAACTTTTTTTACCTTACGGCTTACTCCGTAGGTGAAACTGGCCCTACACAGAACTCCGTAGGAGCAAGATTTTGCCCGTAGGGGCTAGTTCAGGGCTTTAACTTGTACCTACGGCGTTTGCATCTACAGGTTATTTTTTCGTCCCTACGGAAGTATCCGTAGGGGCAGTGGTTTGCCCCTATGGATAAATCCGTAGGGGCAATCCTTATTTGTAGTAGTGTCTCTTTCAACAAGCTGCAAGGTCAAGTTCCGAAGGGCAGAGTGATCGAAAATTTTAGCATCCCGTCTCTTATAGAAAATGAAGCACTCTGTGGAGCACCTCAGTTGCATATTCTACGATGTTATACTGAATTCGTAAATTATACTTCAAGAACAAATTGCCCTCACTCCGATCATCTATTGTGTTGGGTATCGTTCTCTTTGCTTGCTTTTTTCTTATATATGCATTTTCTTCTAGGAGGAAACCCACGACCTGATGCTACTGTGACTCACATGGATGATCAAAGAGGGGTTTCACACCATGATCTAGTTTGTGCAACTTCCAACTTCAATGAAGCGAACTTATTGGGAAGAGGAAGCTTTGGTTCCGTCTTTAGAGCATGTCTTGACGATGGGTTGATTGTTGCAGTAGAAGTCTTAAATTTAGACATTGAAGGAGCTTCAAAGAGCTTTGATGCAGAATGCCAAGTACTTAAAATGGTTCGCTACAGGAATCTCATCAAAATCATCAGCGTATGCACCGACGCTTTCATCCTAGAATTCATGCCCAATGGAAGTCTTGAAAAGTGGTTGTACTCGGAGAACTGCTGCTTGAATCTGATACAAAGACTGAACGTAATGGTGGATGTATCTTGACACTCGAGTACCTCCATCATCACCATCCACATGTTGTGCTACATTGTTATCTGAAACCAACAAATATATGCTAGATGAAGGATTGGTTGCGCACGTTAGTGACTTTGGCATCTCCAAACTGCTGCTGGGTGAAAGCAGATCGATGGCAATGGCAAGCATGCCGGGCACGATAGGCTATATAGCTCCAAGTAATCAAAAAATCCTTCAAGTTCAATCAAAGGTTTAAAGTAAAGTATGTTTGAAAGGAAAAAAATTCTTAGAACTATACTATTGTTGTGTGTCTTAGTTTAAAGTTCATTTATCAAAAAGGGTTCAGAAGAATCATCTAGTCCTATTTTTAGTTTTATCTGTAAGTTAATTAACTCTCCTATCTACTGGCCTTTGAGTTTTTGTAGCATTCTTATTTTGTTATCAACGCTGAAAATTGGCTAGAAACTCCAAAAATGGTTAATTAATGTGAAAACTTGATAATTGGATCTGGACTCCTGATTGTCTGCAAAGGTATCTCTTCTTTCTTCATTGAATTGATTAATTGTTTGTATTGTTTGCAACAGAGTACAACACTACAGGGGCAGTATCAAGAATGAGTGATGTATATATCTTCAGGATTGTACTTCTAGAAACATTTACAAGAAAAAAACCTGCCGATTCTGTGTTTGGTGAATCGACAAGAAATATAACATACATACTCTGACTGACTTGGTAAAACACTAAACAACCCCTAGGCACTGCGAATAATATCCTATTCGTTCACCTAGCGAGGATAATGACGGATACTTGCATCTGACCATGTCTCCTGCAATCGAAAATTTCCAAATATAATATATACGCAATAATAAAAAAAATTTAATATTAAAAGAAATTAAATTACATTAAAAATATATATTTACCCGAAACAGCTGCCACTGAGAGGGGGTCCATCGTCTCTTTGGGCTTGGGATTATGTCAAAGGTCAAAGCCCTTGACATATTGTTGCCCCTTGCCCGCTGCTTTGTCCGTCCCATTGTCTTGAAACCTGTTGGTATTTGAACTTGATCTCCTTCCTGGAAAAAATCATGGACGACTAAGTCGGTCCTGACTAGGAACGGGGGGTTTCGGCACCCCCAGATACTAGATGATGATAATATTTTTGTCGCGATCCTCAGCTCCCTTCAGAGCAGCCGAGACCATCCCCTCTATGACAGACCGGTTCCCATGGTAATCGGAACCTCTTCGGATCCCCAGACGAAGCATGTCCGCGGGGTTGACCATTGACCTCGGCTGCGGCATCGTCGCCAATCTCAATTATCTCACTGGAAGCCGCTTTCGATAAATACATATTTTTAATGTAATTTAATTTCTTTTAATATTAAAAAAATATTTATTATTGCATATATATTATATTTGGAAATTTTCAATTGCTGTTGGTGTGGTCAGATGCAAGTATGCGTCCGTAACGACCACAAAATCTTAGTATTTTCCTTATGTTTCCTTTCTTCAAGAAATACTCTTTTTCTTTGAAACGCTTGTATATTTATATATTTCCCTTCAAATAATGTACATGGTTCACTCTTGTAACTATTGGTTATCACATTGCATCATTCGAACCGGACTAAATTATTTTAATTTTATTTTAAATCCCTAAGTTTTAAAATAATATCTATATATATATATATTAACACAAGTCAAATATATAGAAGTCTATAAGTTATAATTTATTTGTTATTTCGATATATTAGTTTTGACTCTTTATTTATTTTGACTGTTTTTTATTGTTTTGATTTTGGGGGTTTGATAGGATTTTAAATAAATTTTAATCCAGGAACTTTCTTTTCTGTCGTATGTTTTTTTCTTCCCAACTTTGAATTGCTCTTTTTCTCTGTTTTTTCTTGATTGTGGATCCGAAACCCTAACCAAAGGAAACGAAGAAGAAAGAAAACTCTAACCCCATCATCTCGATTGAATCGAGGTATTCTCTACCCTATAAGGACGATCCTAGATCCTCCATTATAAGTTCCCTTCTCTCCCTTCCTATCTCGCCTTCCTATCTCGCCGTATGTATCTCGAAAACCCTTGCCATGTCACAACACAAAATATATAAAAACTATTTATATTACTATTATAATATTACTACCTACACTATATTAATCAAATATACTATAATGAATATAACTACTAATAAATTGTCATATATATATATACATACATACATTCTTCTATAATCTTATTTCTGATTACTTGATACGTTAACCTGTTAATCATATAATTAATTTATGTAATTTAAATTCCGTTAAATTTTTTCTTTAATCAATTTCTTTACTATAATGTATACTATATTACATCTTTCAATTATATTCAAATTTAATTTATATTAAATATAATCTAGTACATATTAATAGTCCTTTATAAATACTTCTTAAGTTTGATGTTATCATTTACTCACCTTATACACTAATACTATATTGTTGCCTATAACTAAATATATACAGTTAATTACTAACTTTATATTATATTTGCTTTACTACAAAACAAATCTCTATCCACTATTCACGACACTGTCACAACTGCAGCATATAACAAATTAAAACTGCATGAAATGAAATAAGTATGTTTGCCTCGTTCTTTTGTGATATTATTCTTATTAGACTACATCTCAAACTGAACTATTATATAAACATACTAAATCACAATATCCAACTTATACGAGATTATATATACATACACTATACTAATATGTGTTAATCAATATTGTCTTATGATATATCTATATGGAACTTGTTTGTGGAAATTTTTATTTTAATTATGTTTGCATGTGATTGCTTCTCATTGTTTTTATCGGTCACTTTCGGAGACCCGTAACTCCGTCTTCCGAGATCCATTTTGAGCAAACTCAAGTGTTTTGGACAACTAAATCGAAAGATCTAGATTTTTCTAGTTTTAATATTTTTATGAAAATCGACATAACTTGTAGAATTCTGTCTTTTAAAATTATGTGACGAATCTGGACAGAATATGTCCTGATTCACACATTGTTTTTAAATATGACGTAACTCGAGTTCCTGGCGTCGGTTTGTGACAAACCTTAGATATATAGATGTCTAATTGGCAGACCTATAACTTTTCTATTAATTTGGTGACTCAGAAACGTATAAAACGACCCGATATATGTAGACACCCCATAGTTGTCCTGAAATTATAATTTCTGTTTTAAACCCTGATGTTAATCTGACCATAGCTAGAGCTTCAGAAATCCAAATCGCGTGGAACCTAGTTGTTTGGATAAATAGACCGAAAGACCTACAATTTTCTAATAATTTTTAAAACCTGGAAACTGACGGAAAATAATGCAAACTGTGTTTTAAAAACATATGTCGGGGTTGAACATATTTGGATCTGTTCTGCGCAACGATATGAAAATGCGTATATCTCCCAAACCAATAGTCGTAATTAGGCGAGACTTGAACCCACGTTTGCATAACACCTAGAGCTATATTTTTTGTTTATTTTCTGTGTTTTCTGGCCATTATATATAGTTTAACATATGTGGGGACATTGGGGTAGTTTGAGTTGTAAGTTCGATTAACGGAATTTTAGGGATCTCATTCCTAACTCATGAAAGAGCATGTGTTTTCTTGTCCCTGGATGATAGGCTTGGCTTTGTGAATACTTCTGCGGTGGTTGATACTCGCACTCGAACTGGTGTTAGATTTACCATCTTGATCTGAGCGTGACTTGAACCTGATATAAACTACTTGAATATTTGAATCTTGAATCTCGTGAATCTCGTGAATATGACATGTATAACATACACTATTTATTGGATATATATAAATATATATCATGGGGATGGGATAGCTCGAAAAATGTGGTATTTATGTGTAATAGGGGATCATATCTCGTTCCTCGCGATACCGGAGAATACGGTACATTGCATTATATATATATATATATATATATATATATATATATATATATATATCTTGAATCTCGTGTTGCTGTTGTTCCGTGGGAATTACGGAATATCCTAATTACATAATAAAACTCCCACAAATCGAGCTTATACTTATAATTAATAACACCGATATGTCGAATATCGTGATATTTTAGTTACATTACACTGATTAACACATGTTACTTATTTGATATGCACAGTACCGTTTACAGTTCAAAGTTATTCTCATGTCTGGTATTATGTATACCATGTTTCGTTTCAAGTACTATTTTTAAAAATAAAATAGGGACTTGTCGAATTTTAGTTGGCTGACAGTATTCCTGTTTTCTGTTTTCTTTTCTGGGGAATATCGTCAGACGATATTGGGGCAGGAGAAGAGGCTAGGTATGTGAGTGTACCAACTGAGGAGGACAGTCAATATCTTTCTAGTTAGACCTAGCTCTAGTTTTACTTTTCAGTTAGTGTGCCTAAATGTTTAAAGTGTTTTCCTTTAACTTTTGTTTATTTACTTGAAGTCGACTTTTATTGGTGAACTTGAAACTTGTAATAAATGTTGATGGATGATATTTATTTATTTTAAATTCTTGTTGGTTTTATATTTATTAGGAAAGATTTCCATAACTCATGATGCGGATTTTTATGATTACAAATCTTTTCATAACTTTTCTGATTTTATTTGTTAGAAAAGATTTTATTTGTTAAGAAAGATATAATTTTTTAAGAAAGATTTTATTCTTGTCAGGAAAGATTTTATTTTATTTTTTCATCATGTAAAGTGTATATATACACCTTTGAGATTCAATACAAATCAATGAGATTTAAATCCTAAATTGCATTTTCTTCAAGGAATTTTATGGTATCAGAGCGCTACGATTAAATGCTCAATTTTTTGATCCATGAACTCTCAAAACTCAACTTCCATCTTCAAATTCCTTTTCTTAACAAAATTTTCCCACACAAACTTCACTGTATGGAGATCTCAAATTCAATCGGCCTTAATCGGCCACGATCTCCTTGGCCACATCGACGACTCCAAGTCTTCTCTGAGGACTATCACTAACGTCCATGACACCACCAAGCGTGTCGAAAATCCCGACTACCATCAATGGTACTATCAGGATCAACTTATTCTCAATGCTATCCTCGGCAGCTGCGTCGAGATGATCCAGCCCCACATCTCTTATATTTCCTCCTCCAATGAAGCATGAGATCGACTTGTTATTCTCCTTGGGAACAAATCTCGCTCATGGGTTATGTCACTCAAGGAACGCCCCATCAACAATCAACGCGGTTCGTGATCTATAAATGAATACCTATAAGAGATGCGATATATCTCCAACGATCTCGCTCTTGCCGACCACCCTCTTCCCGAAGATGATCTTGTTCTTCATATCCTCGCTGGTCTTGGACCTGAATTCAAAGAAGTCGCCGCTGCTATCCGAGTTCATGATAACGCCATCACCTTTGACGAGCTCTATGACAAACTCATAGACTGTAAACGCCATCGCAAGAAGGAAGACACATATGCGTCTCTTTCTCCCTCGCAAGTGTCAACTATGCCAACCAACCCAATCGCTCCTCCTATCGTCCTCCGCAGTAACGTGGAAGCGCCTCCTACAATCGCAACACCAACAATATCAATTTCGCTCGCAACAATAACAACCAGTACTCCAGCACCCGCAACAACTCGTCCCACTCCAACTCTTACTACAACTTTTGCAAGTGTTCCGGTCACAACACCAAACATTGTCGCCAACTCGCTCGCTTTCTTCATAAGAACGCAGTGCAAGTCAATCCCCGGCAGACCCCTCTCCACTTGTTGCCAACAACACCAACGCCAACCGGCCCGCTCCCTTCTGTATATTGGACACCGGTGTTTTTCACCACGTTACGTCTGATGTTGGAACTATTCACAGCTACACCAATTACGGTGGTCCCGATGAGATCAACATAGATGATGGTTCAGATTTGAAAATTTCTCGCATCGGTAAAACAACAACGCACCCATCCCAAAAACCCTTTCTTTTAGATAATGTTCTATGTGCACCATCTATTACTCAAAACTTAATTTTTGTTGCCAAATTTTGCAAATCTAACAAAGTCTCACTTGAGTTTTTTCCTTCTGATTTTTTGGTGAAGGATCTTCGCACGGGGGCGTCTTTTCTTGACGGAGATATCCATAATGATGTCTACTGTCTCCCAAGCTCCATCCAAGCTCGAATTCACGCAACCTCCAAATCAGAAATAAATGAGTAACACTGTCGTTTTGGTCAGTCCTCCATTCATATCCTTCGGTCAGTTAGAAAAAATAAGTTGGTGTCTAATATCTCGGTAGTTAATAATCTTCAATGCAACTCTTGTGATTGCAATAAAAGTCAAACTTTATTTTTCTGAAAATTCATTTCGTGCTTCTAAATCTTTGCAATTAATTTACACTGATATTTGGTGACCCATTGAATTGTCTTTTGATGGTTTTCGCTATTACGTAATTTTTATTGATTATTACACAAAATATGTCTGGCTATATCCTATGAAACGTAAATATGATATTGCTACCATTTTTCCCCAATTCAAAAAGCTTGTCGAAAAGTATTTTCAATTACCGCTCATATCAATACTCTAATAATAGCGGTGAATATAAATCTCTTACCTTCATTCTCACATCCTATGGTGTCTTTCATCTCATTACTCCTCCACACCCCTGAACACGACGGTACGTCAGAATGTCGCCATCTTCATGTTGTGGAAACCGGTCTTACACTGTTGCATACGGCCTTTCTTCCCTCTAAGTATTAAAGTCAAGCCTTTCAAACTACCGTTTATCTCATAAATCGTCTTGTTACACCGGTTCTTAATTTTCAAGCCCCATTTGAAAAATTATTTCAATGTCCCTCAAACTACAAACATCTCAAGATTTTTGGGTGTCTTTGACATCCCTGATTAAGGCCTACCTCCAAACTTAAACCTAGATCCACTCACTGTATTTTTCTAGGTTATTCAATATCTCAATCTGCATATAAATTTCTTGATCCTGTTAGTCACATAATTTACATTTCTCGTCATGTTAAATTCATTGAAACCGATTTTCCCATGCAGATATCTAGTAGACATCAAGAGCCTCTTCCGCAAGATTTGGCCTCCCCTGGCACAACATCGCAACCAAGTATACCCAACCTACCAAACTTCACATTCTACTCACCTTACCTAACCCAACCTCCACTGAATCACAATCATTATCTCATACTCTTGATCTCTCCCTTTCCATGACTCTTCACAATTCTCATCCTCCAATTTCGATAATCTCGTCAACCTCCCAGTCTCTACCTTCCCACCTTTCTTCACAACCGCTCAATCCCATTTACCTTTTTCACAATAACCCCTTCTCCCTAACCCCAAATCTCCGCACCAACAATGAACGTAAACCGAACCCAAAATACTTCAACTCCCAATATATAAATCATACTATTGTTTACCGAATACCCCAAATTCTTGAACCAGTCTATGTATCTCAAGCTGTGAAGGATCCTAACTAGCGTGCTATAATATCCGAAGAGTTTGATGCCCTCATGAAGAATGGAACATGGGATCTTGTTCCCAAATCAAATCAGAATCTTGCAAATTGCAAGTAGGTTTTCCAAATCAAGCGCAACTCTGATGGCACCATTGCTCGATACAAAGCTCGTCTTGTAGCCAAAGGCTTTCATCAACGGCCTGGGCTAGACTATTCTACCGCGTTCAGCCTCGTTGTCAAGCCAACAATATCGTGTAGTCTTATGCCTAGCACTCTCCTAAGAATGGCATCTTCGTCAACTCGACATTAACAATGCTTTTCTCAATTGTACTCTGCATGAAGATGTGTATATAGCTCAATCATCCGGCTTTCTCCACTCTTTACTACCCAACCATGTCTGTAAACTACGTAAAGCTATCTAAGGTCTCAAGAAAGCGTCAAGGGCATGATATCAAGAACTAAAAGGCTATCTTCTACAAAATGGCTTCGCAAATTCCGTGGCGGATACGTCTATTTTTATCTACTCCAAGGACGCCATCATAGCCTATTTCTTGGTATATGTCGACATTATTCTCATAGGTAACAATGTACAATTCCTTCAATCTTTTGTGTATCAATCTGGTCAACGTTTCTCTCTAAAGGATCTCGGCGATCTTCATCACTTTTTTAGGGTAAAAGCTATCCCACGACACAAGAACTCTTTCTAACCGAACATCGCCACATCGTCGATCTTCTGAAAAAGTTCTCATCGGAAGGAGCTAAAGAAGTTGCCATCCCAACGTGCAATATCACCCCTCTACTTCTCCATGACGGGTCTTCATCTTTTGATCTCTCGCCATATCGCCAGCTAGTCGGTGCTCTTTAATACCCCTCTCTCGGCCCGACGTTTCATTTGTTGTCAACTGTCTCTTCCAATTCATGCACTCTCCTACAGTGCTTCACTAGACGACACTCAAACGTGTTTTTCGTTTTCTCAAATGTGTTAGTGATATATGTCTTAGAGGCCATTATTGTATTATACTGGTTCGTATATTACTTAATGGAAGCTTGGGATATACACGAATATAATAACAGGCTTGCTCGAAATGGTAGTATGCTACTTGGTTTGTTTCTACCTCAATATGTGCTTGTGCTTTCTTAGCATATCGCTTATACATATTGGTAAAACCCTTAGGATCTTTGCTTGATTATCAGCGTTGTGATGGCAGTCACACAAGTGGGGGCTGGGTAGTCTATAAGCACATCCTAAACATGTCCTTAGTCATAGGATTATCGAGACGGGGCATCGATACTCCAGAGTAGACTAGTGTATATGTTTCTCATCCCAGTAGAGGAGATGGTCTGTCCCACAGCCATTAGTACGTCGTACTGGTGATAGTATACAGGTGCTCATTAGGTTATGAGTACACCGGACAGGACTCGTCGGGGACTGTTGGTGGGTATTATACCTATCGTCGGGTAGCAATTCACAGGTGATATGAATGCAACTTAGTCCGTCGACTTGACACTGCTGCTTCGCCTCGAGTGTGTTCCCACTGTACTTTGATTATTACCCTATCACGTGTAGGGTGTTTTTCGTCACCCTATTGAGATGGAAATACACACGCGCTTGTCAGGCGCATTACAGATTCCCTTGCCTAGGGTAGGCTGGGGTTTATTGATTGTGAGGATCCGAATCTCCGGCAGCCACGGACTAAGCTGTCCTTAATTACCCCTCGTCTTTGGAGCGAGAGAACTTCCGATTGACGGGTCAAATAGGTCATGCGAACTCAATGTGCAGTGTTGTGTTTTGAAGAGGTTTCGGATGTATCGGGGGGCCCGCAGAGTTTTTATGGGGGTCCCGCTACCCGGATAGCGGGCTGGGGGTTAAGGGGACTAGCAGCCCCCTTGCGGGGTGCGGGGCAGCGTTAGAAAAAAATTTCTAATTGGGGAGGTATTTTTAGTGTGGAGTGCATGTAAAATGAGGGGAAAATGGCGTCCAAAGGACGCGTGAGCGCTAGAGCCTCACGTGCCTAGCATGCGGGCGCTGGGCGCCGGCATTTGGATTAGCGTCAGGCGCTTGGGTGCGAGCGCGTCACGTGCCCCGCACGTGGGCGCCAGGCGCTTGGGCGCTTGGGTTAACGCTAGACGCTTGGGCGGTAGCGCCTCAGGTGCCCGGCACGTGGGCGCTGGGCGCGAGCGCTTCACGTGCCCGGCACGTAGGCGCTGGGCGGTTAGGCGCCGGCGGAAAGAAGGGGTTTTTTTAGCCCCGGAAAAAGGAGTTAAACTCCAAAAGAGGACTTATTATTTATGGAGTTGAACTCCGAAAGGTGCTGAATGGAGTTAAACTCCTAAAAATGGTTTGATTCATGGAGTTAAACTTCAAGAAATCTTTGGAAATGATCAAAAGGGATCCCTTTCTTCCCCTCTTTTCGTCATGGGTCTTCTTTTAGGCCCTAGATCTTTCCAAAGTGGGATTTTTGGAGATGGGTCTCCTTCTTCCTCCTCTTCTGTTGGCCGGATCTTGGAGAACAAGAGGGGTGAGATTTTAAAAATCTCCCCCTTTTGAGATCTAATGGAAGATCTAAGCTCCTCTTTGTGGGTTTTGTGGTGAAAAACTATTCAATTTTGGAAAAGGAAGAGTAAAACTCTTGATTTAATTCAAAACAAAAAAGAAGGTTTAGAACCTTGAGGAAGAAAGAGGCACAGACCCTAATTTTTGAGAGAGCAAAAAAAGATCCTGAGATATTTTCATCATCTTGGCCTTTATATGCTATACACTTTACATATAGCCCCTTAGGCTTTACAAAATGGTATTTTGCCCATCTCATGCCTCATGTGCTCATTTCTTTTGCATATTAGCCATGGGTTTTACAAAATTTGGCTTTATGCTCATTTTTCTTACATTTATTCATAAAATAAAATAAAATAAATACACCAAAAAATTTTATTACAAGATTTTTATTTTGGTATGGGAGAGGCCGGCCGCTTCATGTTCGGGCTTGACCCGCGCATTGGCCCACTTGACCTGGGCTTTAGGCCCACATGGCTTGGGGTCGACTTTGATTTTGACTTGGTCAACCGGGGTGTAAATTTTTACCCCAACAAATTGCCCCCCATCAATAAATGCATACCACATATGCGGGTTGTGTGCATGAAATTGATGGATCTTCTTTCGCGTGGAGGTTGATTTAATTTGGTTCCCGTTTTGACGACGTGGAGGTCGTCGTTGCCCTTTTTGCGACGTGGACGGTCGGTTATGCCCTTTTTGCGACTTGGACGGTCGGTGCTGCCCTTTTTGCGACTTGGACGGTCGGTGCTGCCCTTTTAGCGATTTGGACTGTCCGTGCTGCCCTTTTAGCGACTTGGACGGTCGCTGTTGCCCTTTTTGTGACTTGAACGGTCGCTGCTGCCTTTTTACCGACGTGGACGGTCGGTGCTTCCCTTTTAGCGACGTGGACGGTCGGTGCTGCCTTTTTTGCAACTCGGACGGTCGGTACTGCCCTTTTAGCGACGTGGACGGTCGGTGCTGCCCTTTTTGCGACGTGGACGGTCGGTGCTGCCCTTTTAGCGATTTGGACGGTCGGTGCTGCCCTTTTAGCGATTTGGACGGTCGGTTATGCCCTTTTTGCTACTTGGACGGTCGGTGCTGCCCTTTTTGCGACTTGGACGGTCGGTGCTGCCCTTTTATCGACTTGGACGGTCGGTGCTGCCCTTTTAGTGACGTGGACGGTCGGTGCTGGCCATTTTGTGACTTGGACGGTCGGTGCTGCCTTTTTTTCGACTTGGATGGTCGGTGCTGCCCTTTTTTCGACTTGGACGTTCGGTGCTGCCCCTTTTGCGACTTGGACGGTCGGTTCTGCCCCTTTAGCGACTTGGACGGCCGGTTCTGCCCCTTTAGCGACTTGGATGGTCGGTGCTGCCCTTTTTGCGAGACGATCGGGATTTGATTTGACTTGCTCCGCTTTCTGCGGTGTCGAGGTTGATGTTCACTTGCTTCCGAGGTGGAGCTTGATTCCGCCAGGGAAGTTGTTGGTTGTCTTGCTGATTGTGATTTGGGTTTACATCAGCATCACTACGCTGGAATATGGTACCAGGAGCGAATCATCATTTTCCATGAGTGGATTTGGGGATTTTGGTTTTGGTTTTGGTTTGGCATCAGTACCACTACACTGGAATATGGTACCGGGAGCTAATCATCATTTGCCGTGAGGGAATCCCTCGTTCCCAGTTTAACGACTTAGGGGTCATCTGCTCCCAGTTTAACGACTTAGAGGTCATCTATTCCTAGTTTAAAGACTTAGGGGTCTATTGGATTGGAGTTTGAAATTTTGGGGTTAGGGTAGGCATCAGCGTTGCTAACACTGAAGTACATGTGCCAGGAGCAATTCATTATTTGCCTTTTCCTGTTGGGAAGCGATGGCTTAGGAGACAGGTTTAGGTCCCTATCATCTAAGGCTTTTCAATTTTATGAGCCGTAAAAGTCCCATAAAAGCATTTTCTCCCTACGAGTCGAAAGGATCTCGTAGGTGTACTTTCTCCTTAGGAGTCGTGGGGACTCCCAAGTGTGTTTTTCCTTTGTGAGTCGTAAGGATCCCACAATGGTGTTTTCTTATGAGTCGTGACACATGAGTGGGTCTTCCCAAATGGAGCATAATTCCAAGGGCGGAGACCAGCCATGTAACTGCTGATTGCCGTGGGGCATGGGTATGATGAGAGTAAGGTCCCACCGGGCGTGCCAGAATCTGTAGGGTGTATTTCGTCACCCTATTGAGATGGGAATACGTGCGCGCTTATCAGGCGCATTACATATTCCCTCTGCCTAAGGTAGGCTGGGGTTTATTGATTGTGGGGATCCGAATCCCCGGCAGCCGTGGACTAAGCTGCCGTTAATTACCTCTCACCTTTGGAGTGAGAGAACCTCCGATTGACGGGTCAAACAGGTCATGCGAACTCAATGTGCAGTGTTGTGTTTTGAAGGGGTTTTGGATGTATCGGGGGCCCCGCAAAGATTTTACGGGGGCCCCGTTACCCGGATAGCGGGCTGGGGGTCAAGGGGGCTAGCAGCCCCCTTGCGGGATGCAGGGCAGCGTCCCGTTAGAAAAAAATTTCTAATGGATGAGGTATTTTTAGTGTGGAGTGCAATGTAAAATGAGAGGAAATGGCGTCCAAAGGACGCGTGAGCGCCAGCGCCTCACGTGCCTAGCACGCGGGCGTTGGCACTTGGGTTAGCGCCAGGTGCTTGGGCGCGAGCGCCTCATGTGCCCCACATGTGGGCGTCGGGCGCTTGGGTTAGCGCTAGGCGCTGGGCACTAGCGCCTCACGTGCCCAGCACGTGGGCGCTGGACGTTTGGGCGTCGGCGGAAAGAAGGGTTTTTTTATCCCCGGAAAAAGTAGTTAAACTCCAAAAGATGACTTATTATTTATGGAGTTAAACTCCGAAAGGTGCTGAATGGAGTTAAACTCCTAAAAAAATGTTTGATTCATGGAGTTAAACTCCAAGAAATCTTTGGAAATGATCAAAAGGGATCCCTTTCTTCCCTTCTTTTCGCCCTGGGTCTTCTTTTAGGCCCTGCATTTTCCTAAAGTGGGATTTTTGGAGATGGGTCTCCTTCTTCCTCCTCTTCTGTTGGCCGGATCTTGGAGAACAAGAGGGGTGGGATTTTAAAAATCTCCCATTTTTTGAGATCTAATGGAAGATCTAAGCTCCCCTTTGTGGGTTTTGTGGTGAAAAACTATTTAGTTTTGGAAAATAAAGAGTAAAACTCTTGATTTAATTCAAAACAAAAGAAGAAGGTTTAGAACCTTGAGAAAGGAGGGGCACAGACCCTAATTTTTGAAAGAGAGAAAAAAAGATCCTGAGATATTTTCATCATCTTGGCCTTTATAGGCTATACGCTTTACATATAGCCCCTTGGGCTTTACAAAATGGCATTTTGCCCATCCTATGCCTCATGTGCTTATTTCTTTTGCACATGAGCCATGGGTTTTACAAAATTTGGCTTTATGCCCATTTTTCTTACATTTATTCATAAAATAAAATAAAAGAAATACACCAAAATTATTTATTACAAGATTTTTATTTTGGCATGGGAGATGTCGGCCGCTTCATGTTCGGGCTCGACCCGCGCATTGGCCTACTTGACCTGGGCTTGGGCCCACTTGGTTTGGGATTGACTTTGATTTTGACTTGGTCAACCGGGATGTAAATTTTTACCCCAACACCACGGCTCAAATGAGTCGTGCAAACAGGTAATAGTTGGGTGCTGTCCCGAAGCACTTGGAGGCAGTGGCGGTTAGATATAATTCGTCTCTCCCAGTATTAGGGGTTGATATCGCACAGTGTTCGGAAGGCCATTACACAAAGTCCTTGGCCAAGGCAAGCGATATTTACTGGTAGGTACTCCAGTAGTTTCTTAGGGTGTTTTGGGCTACACTCCGACACGACTTATTGCGCTATTAGGGGTCTGACGATTACCACCTTCTTAGGCCCGATATGCGATACTCTTAGACGAACAGACCGGACTGTACAGAGATTGTCACATACAGGCTCAGTAGGAGTTCGGATGGGTTAGCTCATCGGCCTTCTTATCGACATCTACCTGGGGACCGTTACGTACAGCTAGTACCGCTTGCGGCCTGTGGTTAAACCCACTGCCAGCGTAGTGTCGAGTCTTTAGAATCCCACACAGAGAGTTTCCCTGCACCGGGCAAAAGGTGTAGAGGCCGTATGGTTTTATGGCAGGGCTTCGATCACATGCGTGTACTTGTGCACGTATGATGATCGGGTGGGCAATACTAGTGGGCTTTGATTTAAGCTGGATCCCAGTATTATATTGATGGATTGTTTCGTCTCTTTGTATTCGTGTTCTTCGGAATGCGAATGTGGGTATGTATATACGGATGATGGGCATTCTCGTAATTCCTCGGGATTGACTTCTAGAAGGGGGACACCTATTAGGGTTTTATTCTTATTGTATTAAACATAATGGGTGGAGGAAATGAGGTGGATTAATGCATTGAACCTACCATGGTTACTTGGTGACTCATGGTCATGAGTCACCACTAGATATTTGTGATGGTTTGGAGATATTTTGTTGTGATATTTATCTCACAAAATATCTCATATTTATCACAATATTCCAAGAGGGCAGCCAAGCTCAAGTCCAATGCACGCAACTCCTCATTTTTCTCAAGCCTCTTCTTCTTCCCTCAAACCCTAGACCTCTCATAAGTTGAGAAACTTAGGGTTACAAGAAACAAAGCACTCCATCTACCTTTTCTACACCCTCTAGGACTTCTAGTTTAGCGAACTAGAAGGCGTAGTTATCTCAGATTCGAGATGAGAACTCGGACTATAGACTCTCGGGTGGATCGTCTTTGACTCGAGAAGGCCGTCGAGGTAGCCCCGATCCGTTCCGATCCTTGGAGCTAACGACGAGTAGAGGACAGCGATGAAGACCCGAAGGACTTGGTATCGTAAGGTATAACATCTATCCAAGTAGTTAAACCTCAAAAGTAGTTTGCTAGTTAAGGTTTATGATCGATCCTTGGTTCAAGTCGGTGTTGCGAAACCTGTAAAAATCATTTTTAATTCATTTTTTCTATTTCAGCCTCCCCGCGAACACGTGGGGTTCGCGACATCGACTTACAAAATGTACGATATATCATAGTCTTTACCTCCGCCGACGATCTCCTCTAACTCTTCAGGCCTTCTGTGACTCTGACTGGGGTGGAAGTCGCGATGACTGTCGTTCCACCATTACTTATATTCTCTATTTAGGCTCGAATTCCATTTCATGGAAATCGTTTTGACAAAAGACTCTCTCGATCTTCCTCTGAAGCTGAATATAAAACCCTTGCGAATGCACGGCCGAGATACTATGGGTGAAAAATTTTCTGTATGACCTCAAGGTAATTCTGCGAAAACCACCCTCTATACTGTAATAATACTGGGGTACCTATCTTAGTGTAAACACCGCCTTCCACTCTCGGATGAAACACATTGCTCTTGACTGTCACTTTAATCTGGAATGCGTTGAAGATGACACCATTCGTGTTCACCACATCGGCATTCATGATCAAGTTGCGGATGTTCTCACAAAAAGTAGTACTTGGACGCAGTCAATTTCTCAAATTCCGTTTCAAGATCGGAGTCTCCAACGAAGCCTCAATCTTGCGGGGGCGTATTAGGAAAGATTTCCATAACGCATGATGCAGCTTTTTGTGATTACAAATCTTTTTATAACTTTTCTAATTTTATTTGTTAGAAAAGATTTATTCTTATTAGGAAATATTTTATTTTATTTCTTCATCATGTAAAATATATATACACATCTTTGAGATTCAATACAAATCAATGAAGTTTAAACCTTAAATTGCATATTCTTCAAGGTCTTTTAATATTTATCCTGCTTAAGCCATACGCTTAGCGTATTCATATCGGGAAGGGGTGCTTCTCGGTATGAAGATGTCGTGGGCTTGTCGTCCTCGTTTCTCGTTTTTGGGAAGCGGGGCATAACGATTTTTATTGGTGGTCCATACAAGTCGATTCTGCATGATCATTGAAAGCATATGATACAAGAATTTAAAAATCCAACAGCATTTAGGTTTTCCTTTGAATCTCATATTATCCTTTGAATTCCATATTATCCTTTGAATTCATCTTGGACTTCAATTTCAACTTTTTCAACTTTCTTAGAGCGAGACATATTGTAACTTTTATAATGCAAAGATAAACAAGAGACTTGATGATGCAATAAAAGGACACCCCAAAATGAAGAAAAAGTCAAGTTTTACAGCTTATCCCTTGTAGCTCGCCAACTAACAAAGTAATATATGTGAAGACTTCAGAAATCAAGGCCACAGGCTTTGACATGGCCTTTTTTTTATCTTCCAGAGACCATGCAAAATCCTTTTGCTTTGTTTATTTTATTGGAAGCAATAATACGTTTTCCTTTGTTTAGATTATATATCCAAATCATTTACCCACTCAATTAAATGATGGGTACCACATGATATAAACCAGTCAACATCTATATTGATGACAGTTACCGGCAAGATATAGGAAGCATGTGAGCCCTATTTTGACTGGTGGGCCATAACTGCTACAGTTAACTCGGCCGGCGGGTGGCGAGGGAGGCCGGCCGCGGATGGTCATGTCTCATTCATATTAGGTTGGAATATTTTGTGGTAATCTCGGATGGACGTATGTTTTGGGAGGAATAGGATTACCATGAAACGAGGTCATTCGAATACGATGGTAATTCTATATCCCGGGAATATCTTTTACACATAAACAAGTATGGTAATATTTCATAATAATATATTACCTTCTACCAAACACATCCTAAATCATCGCTGCATTGTGAACAATGAATTGGTGAGCCTCTAATGCGTTCTCAGTGTATTAGATATATAAATTCATAACATTTATTGTTGCTGTTTGCATGCATTGCAGGTGTTCGATGATTTGAATAGCTTGTCATTAGTATTTAGCTTGATATTTTATCTAGACTTGCAGCATTAGGATCACACTACTCCTGATCTGCCCTCTCTAATCAGTTAGTTGCCTTCCATGGAAATTCGTTTCTTAAGCTGCTGCATATTGATATTAATGTTCACCTTCTCTTTGATTCCCATACTGCCGCCTGCCACTTGTAGACCCCACAACAACTTCACCGATCTGGAATCACTGTTAGCCTTCAAAGCTCATGTCGCCGATCCTTCTGGCATTCTGGCTGCTAACTGGACTGCCGACACCTCATTCTGCAGCTGGACCGGTGTGCTCTGCAGCCCTCGCCGGCAACGAGTGGCTGCCATCAGTCTAGGGGACATCCCTCTCCAGGGCGCCATTTCTCCACACCTCGGAAATCTCTCGTTCCTCTCTCATCTGTACCTTTCCAATAATTCCCTGACGGGCCCTATCCCTGCAACCCTCGGGCAGCTTCCCCGTCTTACCAGCATCACTCTCCAAAAGAACTTTCTCTCCGGTCAAATTCCTTCCACCATCTTCAACATGTCTTCCCTAATCGCTTTATACCTTTCTTCCAACAGCCTCTCAGGTACCATCATCCCATCAAACCACAGCTTCAATATGCTGCCTCGAATCAAAAATATCTCTCTTGGTCCTAATCATTTTAGTGGGGAGGTTCCGTCTTGCTTTGCTCAGTGTCAAAACCTTGAATTGCTTTATTTAGCCTATAATCAGATTATTGGAACCATACCGGTTGAGATTGGTAGATTGCCCAAACTTAGGTACTTATACCTTGATTCTAACCAGCTAAGCGGTACCATCCCAACATCCTTAGGTAACCTCACCAAGCTCATAGATCTCGCATTGTACTCAAACAACCTGACAGGGATAATACCTGAGGCTCTGGGAGATCTTGGCAATCTCCAAAAACTAAAGCTAAATCGTAATAGCTTGATTGGCTCGATACCTGAGGCTTTGTTGAATAATTCCGCCTTGACCTTTTTTGATCTCGGCGAGAACAAACTCACTGGATCCGTGCCTGCTGAAATAGGCAAATCGCTGCCGCAGCTTACATGGTTTAATGTGCCAGGCAATCAACTAAGTGGCGGGCTTGAATTTCTCTCGTCTTTGTCCAACAGCAGAAATCTCATGTTCCTTCAAATCCAAGGTAATAGGCTACAAGGCATACTTCCAAATTCTGTTGGGAATCTCTCAACAAGTTTGCAACTTTTTTATGCTGACGGAAATCATTTCAAGGGAAACATTCCTGGAGAATTGGGCAACCTAAGTGCTCTTAATCGCTTGTCTTTGAATAACAATGAGCTCACTGGGACATTACCATTAGCACTAGCAAGGCTAGAGTCACTTCAACTTATGAAACTAGGTAACAATAATATAAGTGGTCCGATTCCGCTTGAGTTTGGTCTCCTGAAAAATCTGAACGGACTACAACTCCGGTATAATGCACTCACTGGACCAATACCAGATTCCTTCTCCAACTTGAGCATGATACAATTCTTGTATCTGGATAACAATAAATTATCATCAAGCATTCCTCAGAGCTTGTGGACTCTAGAGAGCCTCCTTGAATTAGATCTATCCGGAAATACTTTAAATGGCTCACTTCCACCACAAGTGGGTAACTTGAACGCCCTAACTTATTTGAATCTATCCGGAAATCGATTATCAGGTAACATCTCAAGTGCTTTAGGAAAACTTCAAATGCTTTATATTCTCGACCTATCTAGTAACTTATTCCAAGGTCAAATTCCACAGTCATTTGATAAATTGATCATCATTGGCTATCTTAACTTATCATACAATTTTCTATCTGGAGCCATACCACAGTCTTTGGCCAGTCTCTCTGATCTTGTTAGTCTTGATCTCTCTTTCAACAAGTTACAAGGTCAAGTGCCGGAGGGCAGAGTGTTTGCCAATTCCAGCATTCCGTCTCTTATTGGAAATGAAGCACTCTGTGGGGCACCACAGTTGCATCTTCCACCCTGTTATTCAAATCTTGTTAATGACAAATCAAGGAGGAATTTGCGGTCGCTCAAATATATCTTGCTAGCTACTATGTTGGCTGTGGGTCTCCTTTCTTTCTTTTGTCTTCTTTATGCGTTTTATATGAGGAGAAAACCAAAGACGTTGGCCGACACTACTTTGACCCACTTGGATGCTCACAGAGCTGTTTCGCACCATGAACTAGTTCGTGCAACAGCCAACTTCAGCGAGGAGAACTTATTAGGAAGAGGAGGGTTTGGTTCTGTGTTCAAGGGACGCCTCGACGATGGGTTGATTGTAGCAGTAAAGGTCTTGCATCTAGAAATTGAAGAGGCTTCCAAAAGTTTTGATGCAGAATGCCAAGTATTAAAAATGGTTCGCCACAGGAATCTCATCAAAATCATCAATGTATGCTCCAACTTAGACTTCAAAGCTCTCATCCTCGAATTCATGCCCAATGGAAGTCTTGAGAAATGGCTGTACTCAGAGAACTGTTTCTTGGATATGCTACAAAGGTTGAATATATCGGTGGATGTAGCTTTGGCACTTGAGTACCTCCACCATCATCATCCGCATGTTGTGCTGCACTGTGATCTGAAACCAACAAATATACTGCTAGACGAAGAATTGGTGGTGCGCGTAAGTGACTTTGGCATCTCCAAACTACTGTTGGGTGAAAGTAAATCGATGGCAACAGCAAGCATGCCGGGCACAATAGGCTATATTGCTCCAGGTAATCAAATAATCCATAAGGTTGATATTAATACTTGAATCTTAGAATTATACTTTTATTGCATGTTTAATTTGATTTATAACCTATTAAAAAATTAAAAGAATTGTCAAGTCCAATTTTTGTATGCTACTTAAATAGTCTGTATCCACTATCCTTTGGCCTTTAAATTTTTCAGGATTTTTCTTTTGTTAACCTATATAGTTTAAAAATTGGCAAGAAAAAACTCTTAAAAAGCTTAATCGATGGGAAAACTATATCAAATTAACAATTAAAATCTTAAATTTGCTATAATAATAGTAGATAATTTAGTGTAGACTTTCTTATTAAAGTCCTAAACATTGGACACGAAGATAACAAACATAAGCTTGAAGAGCAAGACAACCAAATCTTCCTAATTAGCTATTAAAAAGTTAATTCTTCTCGTTTCATAAAATTTAGATTCTTGCTTTTGAGAATAAAATTGATTTATGGTTACTATTGTTTGATACAGAGTACGGCACCTTAGGGACAGTATCAAGAATGGGTGATGTATATAGCTTCGGGATTCTACTGCTGGAAACATTTACAAGAAGAAGACCGGTCGATTCTATGTTCTTTGAACAATCGAGTTTGAGGGAATGGATACACAAGGCATATCCGACTACAATCTTGGACGTTGTAGATGAAAATCTTCTGAAGCATCATGCCACAAAAGACGGACCAAATCAAGACCTAACAAAAGTGCACCAGTGTCTGTCCTCTGTGATTGAATTGGGTTTGTTGTGCTCAAGTTACTCGCCTAAGGAAAGAATTCCAATGACGGACGTTGCTGAAAGATTGCAGAAGATAAAGATGGAATATCTATCAACTTGAGGGTTACTAGATCGGAACAGAAAATCGATTTTTTCATGATCCTTTCAATGCTGGCTAATGGGAGTATCTGCATATCATGTGATATTTTTGTGCTTTTAGTACAGTTTTATGTCTTCAGATGTTTTTGCTCAGATAAGGTCTTGTTGCTGAGAAATGAAAAAAAGATGAGGTGACCAGAGTTCAAAGCCTTGAAGCAAAACATTTATTCAACTCTTCATCTGGTGAGCTGAGGCTTTGAATATGTCTGTTGCCGTTATCGTAGTTCTGTTGTCTGGAGGTTTGGTGCAATCTTATTCTATCGGACATTTGTAGAGTTGAGGCTTTGATTTCATCGAGTGGTGCAGTTTTTTATTCTAGAGGTTGCATGATGGGATGAGAGTCTGAAACATAAATGTGTGATTGCAATAGACATGAGGCAGGTTCTAAAGTTTTCAGTGTATTTGATCTTCTAACAAGTCTCAGTTGTATTTTTTGTTTTCCTGTTCTTATCTTGTAAATAAACTTTTCTTTATCATGTTGAACAGATATATGCATGAGACATGCTTTAGCCCTACTCTTTCTGTTAGAAGGAGGAAAAAAATAATGAGAGTCAATTGAACAACAAGCTAGAACTACAATTTATTGGGATAAAAAGAATTTAGTGTTGGTCAACAAGAACTTAAAAATCAGGCTTAGGGCCAGGAGGGATCAAGAAGATGATGCTTTTGGGATTTTTACATTTTCTTATGATTACTAGGCGGTGTGCTTTTGATTTGATTTTAATATGAAAAGTTTAGGAAATTTACCTTTCACGGGCAAAAAGAAACTAAAGAAATTTATATATAAGGCGGTCATACATGAATATAGCATCACCATCTTGAAATTATTTACTTATCATGACAGATACTGTATTGGCTTAAATGAAAACATTTGGCCTTAATTACATTAATATTTAACATTTGTGTCATGAATGTAGATCACAGTTACTCAGGACTAACGATTTTTTTTTAAAATTAAAAAGAAATAATCTACTATTGGCATAAATGAAAACTCTGGATTCTGGCGTAGGCGTAAAGACAACCATTTGATCTAATTCTGCTTCTTTAGATGCTTGATACAACATAAATGAAACTAACCTAGATTGTTGTAATACCATTTCAAAGTCCCTGCCATTACATTGAAACTGGTTTATATCAAAAATAAAAACAAAAATTTGGCATTGAACTCAACCATTTAAACTGATATGTACGAATTACAAACTTCCTCATAAATGCATTGCAGCTGCATCCGTATTTCTCACCTAATCAAGATTAAAGCTTGCGATCAATGTGACAGAAGCCGGAAAAGTTTTCTAACGATCATAGAACTGGCAAAAGATTCCTACCTCAAGCCGTAACATTAGGATCAGGACAAGGTGTTATCCCCCATTTCTTGCGAACATCCTCTAGATTTTCACGGAAGTGCTTCTCATAGTACACCGATATCAAATCCGTGCATCTCATACCCGCATGTGTAGCCCAAGGGGCATAATGCTTGAAGAACAAACTTCTCTGCTTCTCATTAAACCTTGCTGCGCCTCCAACGACCAACATCAAGGACGTCAGAAGAAGCATTTGCCCAAACTCAATCACCTTAAGAGAGGACTCTCCGATTAAATTAGTGCGAAGATTAAAAAAGCACATGCCAAAAATCGTGCACTTCATGTAGCCGCATAGGCTAATTCTTCAGTCTCCATGAAACGGACGGGAGGGCGATCATCTGGAGATAAGTTTCTTGATCCCATGAACCTTGCATATGCTGCGCCAAATGTGTTTTCTGGTAAGTTCCATGCGTGTGATATCATCCACACCAGGACGCTCCCAAAGAACCACCTGGAAAAATCATGAAACTGAGTCAAGTTGTATATAAGAAGTCAAACTAAATCAGGAACTTAATATCTCAAATAACCCAATGAAGAGAACACAGAACAAGAATGCAAGAGCTGAATGCCTAATTATTAAGCAAAACGTTTAGGATTCGAAACCAGTAAACCAGTGCCGGAGGCAGGTATCTTAGTTGGTGGGGCACAACATGTAGCAGTGCTACATTGGAATTTCCACGTGCATAATCATAAAAATAATATTAATCGAAATATATATACTATAATTATGAATTGATTCAAGCATAAATGAAAAATAACAACATTTACAATAACATATTTGCAAGATACTATATCTTTAGACTATACCAGGTTTTTGGTGAGACTAAGCCTAATTAATTTTTTGCACATGTTGTGTGTGTGGGGGTGGGGTGATTGCTATGCATGAAAGATAATTGCAAAGTGGGAATTTATATTAGCAAGAGAATACCCATGTTGTTGGAGTGAAGCACTCAAGAGTCGAGACTATAAAAAAAATTCTTTCCTATTAATTCATTGGATTTTGATTATAATAGTATCGATGATCTATGAAACAAAAAGAGGACACATTAATTTTATTATCTTCTCACTTCCCAATTGAGACCGAACTTTTTTGTTTACAAAGAAAGTATGCAATAGGATTTACACCCAATTTAATTAAATAGAAAATGAACCTGTCAATGGTGGAATTGAATGCACAACCTCTTGCTAGATATTATTCCACATAATCACTTGAGCAATAGCATCTTTATGTAATGTTAATGAGCACAATATATATAATGTACTCTCATAATATGTTATTGCATTAATAGATAGATGTAGAAATCCTTTTTTCCATAAAATCTCAGTGAGAGCATGTGCCCTCACTGAGCTCTATGTGGGTCCACCACTGTTAGAACCCCTAGGATTTCATTTCGGAAGACAAAATCTGGGAATGCGCCTAAAATACTATAAGTAAGAATAGTTTAGACTTTCATCTCAAATGCGTGATTAAATAATTTGAGATAAAATCTTCATTTAATGCATGATTAAATTTTGTCCCGGAGGACTGGGCATCTCAGGGGTTCTCAGTCTAGGGATTTAGTGAAAAAATCTCCTCTAGAAACATCATTCCTTAGGATGGACCGACTCCATAGGAAAAATGAAAGCTAGATTTATTTATTTTATAGATAGTGTTATAAGAATAAGGCCAACAAGAAAACAAAATATATGGAACCAGTATGGCAATGTCATTGAATACTGCAAAAAAATATTGCAGTTCTTATGGCAGAATAAATAGGCATGTACAGATGACCAATGTAAATATTAAATACACTACAGAGCATGTACAGATGACCAATGTAAATATTAAATACACTAAGATAGCTCAGTTGGTCGTAAGGGCGTATCAAATTACACTAATAAATATCCGACTCAAAATATCTGTTTAGCAGCAGGGACCGATCATCTAGATAAGTATCACAAAAGCAAAGACTGAAACCGAATCAGATTAATTCGATTTATTCTTATAGCTTAACTTTCATATATGATTGCCTGTTATATTGCTTGCACTATAGTTGTCCCAATATGTCAGTATTTTAATTATTTTTGTTGTGCTGTTAATAGGAGGCCATATTCACCACATTTGGAATTACCATTTGGCTTTCATCACAGCTGCAGAATGGATAGGCATATGCACACATCTATGTTAAATTTAATATCAGAACTAATACAGGTTCAGTTGATAAGTAATAACAGGTGAGACAAAACCTTATTCAAGCTCAACTAAAAGTTCCTAGATACATAAGAGGATTCTAGATGCTAGTAAACCTAGTCAATACTTGCTACATGTTGGATATGCCTCTTCGTACAAATCAAATTAGTATGTTATCCAGATCTAAATAGTTTGGAGTATAATGGGCCAAGCCAAAACAACAACGACAACACCAATAAAAACCACCAGGTGGGCATACTCACGCGGTGTAACTTTCCTCTCAAAAGTGAGAGGTCGCCGGTTCGATTTCAGAAGGGGTCGCATCCAAACAAACACCAAAACAAAACCTTATGTCCGTTCAAGTAAAAATTCCTAGATATATAAGAGGATTCTAGACGCTAGTAAGCTTGGTAAATACTTAATCAGGTACGTACTTTATCAAAAAGCTTAATCTAATGAGTGGCAGTCCAACAACTATAAATGACATCCAACAAACACTAAGCAAGGTATTTAATAACCTCAATTAATAGTTTTAATGAAGTCACCAAAACCATTGAACTGAGGGGCTATTATAGTACAGTGGTATCTCCAAAGAAATATATTCAGAATATGATCGAACTAATCTTCAAAGGTAATTCAACAGTGAGTACTTAGTTTCACTTTGAAAATTAGATTACAAGATCACTGCGTACGCGCGCGCGCGCACATATATACATATGGGAAAAACATTCTGCATAATACATCCTCTCCAACGGGCTTCAAATCTGTTCTCTTTACTTTTCAGATCATAAATCAGTACGTTTTATACGATCTTTGGCACTTGTTTCTCAACTTACACAATCGTTCATACCTTGACACATCCCCATCATAAGAGGATTAATTAGAACTCTTGTTTGGATGCGGCTTCACCATTTACTTCCTAATAAAGACATAATATTTAAAAATCAAGCACATCTATGTACCTTACAGCACAATATTTCATCCATCACTATAGCTACTATACTTCTCAAAACACCCGAATGCCCACCTCAACAGAAAACATTTGGTAAGCAAGCTGATTTGTAGTATATATGGTATACTATTTGACATGAGAACACATGTACATCATCCAATCTAGTAGCGTGATTTATTGTGTCATAAATTTCATAAGCAAGCCGATTGCTTCAAAAAAAATCAATGACGCATCTCCATTGACCTTTTTCTGCCTATATTCGAAAATAGAACTTTGAGGGAAAATCTAGCTAGGAAAATAGACGGCACTATAATAAACTAAACTTATAAATTAAACTACTGTCAGAATAGAAATCCTATTGTATTCTTAAGTCTCGATAAAAGGCAGCAATTAGGTCTGCTCGTCTCAATTCCTTTAGAGAACCGAGAGCTGATCCGACAGCAACTGCTGCCTGCTGCCACCCTTTAAGATGAACTCGAGCTCCTTCCGATGCAATCAAGAAAATGTAACATATGAATGAGGAACCGAACAACAAATAATTTAACAAACATTTAGAAACTCTGGGGGGAAAGTGGACGAGGCAATTATACAAACACGTAAAAGGCATACTGTATATATAACAACTCTAAGGAGGGAAAGGGGGAAAATCATTTTTCAGAATTTTTCAGACATTAGTTAAGAACAAAAAGAAATTTGGGCTGTGTATAGAGAGATGAGGCGAACATGGAACACGTACCTGGCCTCGTAAACAAAGAAAGAAGACGAAGAAGAAGAGATAGAAGAAATTGGGTAGGCTTCTCAAGATTGTAAGTGATAGAGCTATGAATCTCCTTCGTATGTTGTCTTCTGGCGATCTGCCGACGACGTAGACGAACGGCTAAGATTGGGTTTGAGAGCTGTCTCATGAGGATTGTAGATATCAATGAGTTTGGTTTGGTGAGAAGCCGAGTTGCCTACAAAGAAGTCCCGGGGTGGTTGTACCAATTTGGACCCTCCGACGATCAAATTAGTCGAAATATTTGGGCAGAGTAACAGCCTATTAGATAAGAATTGCTTTACCTGAGTCATCTGAGAGAGGGGTTTATATAGCGGCAGTCATGGGCTAGCGGACGCGAGATTCTCACCGGCCGTTACGCCCTTTGCATTGCGCCCGCGAAAATGGCGGGATCCCCCATTAATGACGAGATACGCTCGTTAATGGGGGGATACGACGGCGTGGAACGCGGGATCGTGGGACGGCGGATATCTCGCGTTTGGCGAGATTCGCGGAGCCGTGGCGGAGACGCCTGTGATCTGCATTCTGGGTCGTCCAATAAAACCGAGGAATCTTAGCTCGGCGGGGGCTCGGCGGCGAGCAGAAGGTCAAGGAAGTTCGGTGCCGTGATAGCTCAGAGACGAGCTGGGAGGGCTGAGGAAGCTCAGCGTACAGGATGGCTCGAAGGTGAGCCATCGATCGTTTACAGGACTCTTCAGGGAATCCTCGGAGGTCGGGTCCAAGCAGCGGGAAGATAGCCCGGGGGACACCTCCAATGTGCAGTCCCCGCCCTGTTTCTGTGTGCATCGGGACACGTCTTCCGCCACGTGTCATAATCTGGGGAGCTCCCACTTACGAGCATCATCATTAATCCCCCACTCTCGTCCTGACCTATTTATAGGTCGGGTTGAGAGTGGTCTGATCGGTTACCAGGGCTTAGTTCGTATTTGAAAACCTCGTCGGCGCAGATTCCCGAGGCAATTAGGCGTATCTTTCGATGACGTTAGCGAATCAAATAGGAGATCGTGCATTAAAGAGAGCGCTGATTCGATCGTACGTTCGTTGAGGTGCCGGTTGGCTGACGTGAAGGGTCGCCGCTGTCCCCTGCCCTCGAAGGGGCGTGCCCAATGGTCGTGCGACATGTGGGACGTCGTCGGCCGTCGAGCGCGAAGCGCTGATTTGGCGGGAAACGATTTGCGCCGTCGGATGCGTTTGCCAAATGCTATAAATAGAGGTGGGATCCTCCCAGGGACCACACTTCGCTATCATTTCCCGTCGCTGCGAGAGTTAGCCCGGCGCTCTTCCTTTTAGGTCGGATCTCTCGTGCTCTTTCCTCGGAGGACTCCTTCTTTGACCCAGATTAGATGTCTTCCTCGTGGGAGTCTGTTGAGATAGTCAGGCTAGAGTTTAGGGAATCTTATGCTGCTTCTTCCTTTGCTTCTTCCTCTGAGTCGGGTTCTTCCAGTAGGGTTAGGGTCACCCGTGCTTCCCGTGGTCGTGCGACGAGGACGGTTCCCAAAGCGCGTATCAGTAGTGCTCGCGACGCGCCCTCCCTCCTGAGGAATGTGGACGAGCTCACCACAATCCGAGCTCTCTTCTACATTCCTCCTAGCTATTCGCTTCGCTTGGCTGGGGAGTGAGAGAGGGCGGACCAGGTGCGAGGCAAGGAGATCGCCTTGTACCTGGATGCCTTTTGTGCCGGAATGCGTCTACCCTTCTCCCCCGATGTTAGCGCCGCGCTATGTTGCTTTCAACTAGCTCCGGGCCAGTTAGTACCGAACTCGTGGAGGATTCTCCTCGGGTTCCTGATCCGGTTGAGGCTCGAAGAAATCCCCTTCAGCTTGACCCTTCTCCTTTCCTCCCTTTGCTATAAAAATCATCCCGGCACCCGTAAGGACGAACCGAGCTGGGTATATGTTTCCTTTAGAAAACATAAGGGAGGGGCGGCCAGGTTAGGGGTTGTAGCAGTTCCTTCTTCCATCTACGAATGGAAGGAGAAGTTCCTTTTTGTCGGGCCACCCGAGGGTGAGGATTGGCCTGTGCCTGTTCAGTGGCTCAGGGCCGACTGCCCGCGGGTGAGGCGGTCGTCCTCTCCCGAAGCAAGGACGGTGTCGGCGTGGGAGCCTATCCGATGGGCCGACGTTTTGCTTTCCGAGCAAGCCCTTAGTTGGGCCGGGCTCAGCCCTGCTCAGTTCATGGGTAAATTAGAAGCCTAGGCGACCTGTTTAGACTTGCATGTTTTTCTTCTGCTCTTTCCGGCGTCACTAACTCCCTTTTTTGAAAAACCGATGGACCGATCTAAATTTCTGCTGCCATGGCCGAGAAGAAGGGGAGGAAGGCCGGAGACGCCGGCCCGTCACGCCCCGCTATAAGTCCAGCCCCGTCGGTGGCCGCATCGGCTAGGCGTTCCACCATGCCCCGGGCTATGGAGACCAGCCGCGGGGAGAGCCGTAAACACGTTCGGGAGTCGGAGCCCCGGGTTTTGGAGGCGGTGGATGAGGCCAACCCCCCTCCCCGAGGCCCCCCTCAAACGGCACAAAAGGACGGTATCCCAACCTCCATCTTCCCCGGTCTTGGCGCAGGTGGGGGACCTTTGCTTCCAGGTGCCCTCGGGGCTTTTTGTCGCCGATAGCTTACTCTCGGAGATGGAACAATCAGCCGGGGGCAAAATCCCCCAGGGGACCCTCAAGGCCCAAATCCTCTTATGTTCCTAGATACATAAGAGGATTCTAGATGCTAGTAAACCTAGTCAATACTTGCTACATGTTGGATATGCCTCTTCGTACAAATCAAATTAGTATGTTATCCAGATCTAAATAGTTTGGAGTATAATGGGCCAAGCCAAAACAACAACGACAACACCAATAAAAACCACCAGGTGGGCATACTCACGCGGTGTAACTTTCCTCTCAAAAGTAAGAGGTCGCCGGTTCGATTTCAGAAGGGGTCGCATCCAAACAAACACCAAAACAAAACCTTATGTCCGTTCAAGTAAAAATTCCTAGATATATAAGAGGATTCTAGACGCTAGTAAGCTTGGTAAATACTTAATCAGGTACGTACTTTATCAAAAAGCTTAATCTAATGAGTGGCAGTCCAACAACTATAAATGCCATCCAACAAACACTAAGCAAGGTACTTAATAACCTCAATTAATAGTTTTAATGAAGTCACCAAAACCATTGAACTGAGGGGCTATTATAGTACTGTGGTATCTCCAAAGAAATATATTCAGAAAATGATCGAACTAATCTTCAAAGGTAATTCAACAGTGAGTACTTAGTTTCACATTGAAAATTAGATTATAAGATCACTGAGGGCGCGCGCGCGCGCGCGCGCGCGCGCGCGCGTTCGCGCATATATACATATGGGAAAAACATTCTGCATAATACATCCTCTCCAACGGGCTTCAAATCTGTTCTCTTTACTTTTCAGATCATAAATCAGTACGTTTTATACGATCTTTGTCACTTGTTTCTCAACTTACATGTAACAACTCCAATTTTGTATACCAAAAATTTGCTTTAAATATAGTGTACACTTGGAGTATTTATGTTGCTGGAAACAATTTAAGTATCTATTTCCTTACAATAATTGCAAGAAGGAGCTTATAGCTCATTGGTAATACCTTGCAGTGCTGAATCAAGCCACCAGAGTTCGAATCACATTCCCAACATAATTTTAATATCTTTTTGTTTTAATTTTTTTTTAGAAGTCAAACGGTCAAACAACTATAACTCACAAATTAATGCAAACTAATAAAATTAAAGTATACCAAAACCTCCCCCAAACCGAACCCCACCCGACGCCACCTGACTCGGCCGAGTCGTCAACATGAAAATTTTTCGTGTTGACCTGGTCTAATCCCCTGTATAGTCTAAATTTTCAGTACTGTTACACAATTCTCATTAATCCCCTTTTAAGACCAAAAATAATGAATTTTTAATGATTTTTACATTTTTTAAAAATATTTTTAATCCAAACCCTAACCCTAACCTAGCCCTATATAAAGACCCCTACCCTCTACCTTTTCACCTCACAACTCTAAGTCCACTCTCTCAAATTCTCGAGAACTCGGTACGAAGAGCGAGAAGCGAAGCGCTGCAGAAATCGACGACGGATTCCGGCGACCGGATCAGAACCTTCGCGACGTTTTCGACGAATCGACAACCACCGCATCCATTAGCTTCCTTAGCTTGTCCAAACCGTAAGTCTCATCTCTTCTATCTCTCTTTTCCTTAATGTAAAAATACGACTTTTTGGAACCCGACGGAAATCGGACAAACCGATTTCCGATTCGGTTTTTCTATAAATTTCCACTTGTCACCTAATACATATTATCTACCCATATTCATGTTGACTATTAATCACCCATAAACCAATTTAATCAAACTTTTTCACATGAAATGATAACTTCTTTGCAAAACTGTATTCTTTTCATAAAAATACCATGAAGTTCATTTTTCTTAGTTTAATCAATTACCTCACTCCTAAATATGTTTATTTTGATCACTAAACTTGTAGAACCCAATTTGAATGAAATTTCACACATGAAATGATAACGTTTTCGAATACCGTATTCTTGCGCTATAATACCTTTAACTTTAACATAACATGTTTAACCTCTAAACTTCACCAAAACTTAAAATAAGTCACGAGGTAATGACCTACCTCTACACACACTCAATATAACCCTAATTGATATATGTCAAAACATAGAATACGACATTACAGGACTTTTCACTAAAATACCATAATCTTTATAACCTTTATTTAAAGTTTTAAGTTGTAAAATTTTCTAAATAAAATCTTTTATAAAATGAAAGCACGATAGGTCATGGATATCGATCGTTTATCTAAACTGTCTTGTGGTGACTAGGCAAGTGTGTCTAAGGCTAGTGGTTTTTAATTAGGCCCACGACTGTGGTTCCTTCCCACTTACCCGGCACTTACCTGGCCGCAATTGACGGTGAAGAGGCGATTTGAGGCTTCTAATGACTCATCGTTTAGACCTTATAAATAGGCTAGTTGGCTTAGAAAACCCTAATAACTAAAATACGGAAAACTAAACTCTTTTGCAGATAAATACCTTATATTTATAAAACCGTTTTTCTAAATGAAAAGTGTTTATAAAACCTAAGCAAAGTACCGCTACAACCCACTTTTGGGGAACCTGTTAGGGATAGTACGGTTCATCGTGCACCCACAGGCTAGTAGTGCGAGATTCATACCTCCGCAAGGAGCATTCGGTCTCGAAAGGTTTAAAATACGACATTTAAGAAAAATGAGATTTTTGAAAATAAAATATTCATTTAAAAATTATCCAAGTGTTTATATATATAATTATCATTTAAACACCTATTTTATTATAATATAAAGTTTCCATATTTTCCTAAAAAATTACAAGATTAAAATTTACATTAAAATACCATGAATTTCAGATAAAACAATTAATACTTTTATTAGGATATATTCACTAGAATAACACAAATAAAATTCACATTCATTATAACAATAAAGACGATTATTAAATACTTGAGGTGTATTTCGAAAACTATACAAAAGTACATTTTACAGAAAACCCCCTCAAGTTTTACAAATTACAATAAGGCCCCTAACTAATATTGAACTTCAAATTATTTTTCTTTTAGTCTGACTCGGGTTAGAGTCTGACTATTCCTGACTAGAATATGATTCAAGTCAATCTATATTCTTTTATATTCCAATACAATTTGAATACATGAAACCCTGAATCCAGTTAATAATATATTCTTTTTGACTGAATCAAACCATGGATATTCATCCATTGTCCTGATATTCCATTTTCCTGATTACGCAGTTACAACATGTT
This sequence comes from Agapanthus africanus, assembly GCA_030015575.1. Lineage (NCBI taxonomy): Eukaryota > Viridiplantae > Streptophyta > Magnoliopsida > Asparagales > Amaryllidaceae > Agapanthus > Agapanthus africanus. The sequence goes on from JASDDO010000014.1 coordinate 19,885,388, forward strand.
TACTGATATCATGGTTTTGGTCAGTCACTCAATTTACATATTCAAATACTACAATACTGTTAAAACACTACGGGGTTTAAGGGATAGATTGGTACGGAAGGTGTTAAAGGTGGCACGAGATGGTCAGATTAAGACACCTAAACTGAATCCTATTGCTGTTGTACCGTGACATAACAGTTCCTTGTACTTTCCTTTTGCCCTGATCTCTAGCATATAGAGATCCCCTCGTATACACTGGCATCCTTCTGTACCAAGCTACAAACAACAGCGTTAACTCAATATTCCATAATATTCAACACTATAATACTTTAGAAAATACTGTTACTCTGTCATTCTCATTCTTCTTATTCTTTGGGACTTACAGAGCGATCTGTTCGCTGACGGCATTCTATTTCTTTCTTGTTTGAATGTCGTCAGGTGCGTTGGACCAAGCTGAGATCGAGCCCACCGGTGAAGATTTGGAGCAGTTCCAAGAAGACCCTGAGCTCTAGATAATTGTATCTTGTTCTTTCCAGTATTTTTCATTTCTGTTATTCCACTGTTTAGGCATTGCTTTTCAGTTCAGTTGTATTTTCATTTCATGGATTGTACAAAGAATGTTATTAATAAAAGTTGCTGTTATTTCAATATCATTTGTCTCTTGTGATTATTTTATATTGCTTAGCTACGCTTAGCGTATGTATTTCTGAGTACATACGTAGCGGACCTCGTCGTGTCCACTTCGCCGTACATTGGGAAGCGGGGCGTGACATTACACAATCGTTCATACCTTGACACATCCCCATCATAAGAGGATCAATTAGATCTCTTGTTTGAATGCGGCTTCACCATTTACTTCCTAATAAAGACATAATATTTAAACATCAAGCACATCTATGTACCTTACAGCACAATATTTCATCCATCACTATAGCTACTATACTTCTCAAAACACCCGAATGCCCACCTCAACAGAAAACATTTGGTAAGCAAGCTGATTTGTAGTATATATGGTATACTATTTGACACGAGAACACATGTACATCATCCAATCTAGTAGCGTGATTTATTGTGTCATAAATTTCATAAGCAAGCCGATTGCATCAAAAAAATCAATGACGCATCTCCACTGACCTTTTTCTGCCTATATTCGAAAATAGAACTTTGAGGGAAAATCTAGCTAGGAAAATAGACGGCACTATAATAAACTAAACTTATAAATTAAACTACTGTCAGAAAAGAAATCCTATTGTATTCTTAAGTCTCGATAAAAAGCAGCAATTGGGCCTGCTCGTCTCTGTTCCTTTAGAGAACCGAGAGCTGATCCGACAGCAACTGCTGCCTGCTGTCACCCTTTAAGATGAGCTCGAGCTCCTTCCGATGCAATCAAGAAAATGTAACATATGAATGAGGAACCGAACAAAAAATAATTTAACAAACATTTAGAAACTCTGTGGGGAAAGTGGATGAGGCAATTATACAAACACGTAAAAGGCACACTGTATATATAACAACTGTAAGGAGGGAAAGGGGGGAAATCATTTTTCAGAATTTTTCAGCTATTAGTTAAGAACAATAAGAAATTTGGGGCTGTGTATAAAGAGATGAGGAGAATATAGAACACGTACCTGGCCTCGTAAAAAAAGCGTTGAATTTGTGGAAAGGTGATGGATTTTGGGGGAGATCGATAGAGAGAGAAAGAAAGAAGACGAAGAAGAACAGATGGAAGAAATTGGGTAGGCTTCTCAAGATTGTAAGAAAACCCTAATTTTTGGGGGGTTGCGGTTCTCAAGAGCTCGAGATCGGCGATGGCGATGGCGATGGCGATGGCGGTCGATGGCGAGGGAAGGAGGCGGCGTGTCGGGTCGGGTATATTGAGGAGAGAGAGAATGAACCTAAGAAAAAAAAGAGGGTAAATTGTCAAAAAGCACCCGGCCCGCTTCAAACTTTGTAAAACCCTTGGGCATTTTGCTCTTGTTAAAGAGCCCCTAGGCCCAATCAACACCCTGTTTGCATACAGTATCTAAACAGCTGTCTGTAATATCTAAACAGTTGTATATAATATATAAACAGTTGCCTATAATATCCAAGTAATTGAGAGAATAAAAGGCCTAAATGAAATACAGCTCGGCGGTTTTTTCACAAAGATTTTGAATACACTACTACAAATAAGGGTTGCCCCTACGGATTTATCCGTAGGGGCAAACCACTGCCCCTACGGATATATACGTAGGGACGAAAAAATACCCCGTAGGTGCAAAGGCCGCAGGTGCAAGTTGAGGCCCTGAACTTGCTCCTACGGGCAAATTCTTGCCCCTACAGATTTCTGTGTAGGTCCTAGTGTCCCTACGGACGAAGCCGTAGGGTAAAAAAATTTATATTATTTACGGTTTTTTTTAATATTTTAAGTGTACCTACAGATATATCCGTAGGTCCAAGTTATATACCCTACGGATAACTGCGTAGGTACCTATCCGTAGGGGCAAAATATCAGGAATCTTGATATTTTGCCCCTACGGATATCTTCGTAGGGGAGAGGCTGTAGCCCCTACGGATGTCCGTAGGGGCACTTCCAACCCCTGGTACTGAGATCAGGGGGCAAATGTCAGTTACTGCTGACATTTTGCCCCTACGGATATATCCGTAGGGGCAACATGTGCCTACGGATTAATCCGTAGGTACATATTGTCTGTATTTTTTTTAAAAAAAGTGCTGCTTGATTTTTTCCCGCCATGTGCACAATAATATATACACCAATCAAATATAAAAATAATCATCACACAACATATATCGCAGTATTCATAATCACATCTCACGCATATAATATACAAAAGAAATCCAAAAACTGAATATGATATAAATATAAATCAATATCGATATCGTTTCAAAATGTAGTACAATGTGTATGATATAAATAAATACATGTTTCAAAAAATAAGAACCAAAAAGCTACCCTAGTTCGGTCCAGCTCCACCTCTGAATAACGATAGAATAACGTGCGCCTGCTCCTCGATCAATAAACTCTGCAATTCAGCACGAGCGGGAGTCTGAGCGGCCTGTGGAGCTGGCGATGTGGTCTGCGCAGCCGCCGTCGAGGTAGTCGCTTGCGGAGCCGCGGCTGCGGGAGTCTGAGTGGGCGGTGGAGCTACAGAAGCTGTCTGCGAAAGCACGGCTGATGTAGTGGCTTGCGGAGCCGCAGCCGAAGGAGATGCATGTGGAGGCTCGGCCGATGTACCCTGTTGCGTCTGGACCTAACGTGTGTAATAAGCGTGTAAGAACTGTGTATTATTCGAATTTGTATCATTATTAAGTTATTTCGAAACCCCGTTTGGATATCTAGTTTGTTGTTTATTTTAATTAAATCTGTATGTATGATTAATCAAACTTAAGTCTAAAACCAAATAAGCTCAAGCTACGTACTAATTATGGATATGTTGATATCTATATAATATGACATGATATTTTACTATAAAGCAGTATACATACCAGCATCTCCTTCAACTCCTAAACGGTGGCCCTCAAGCTCTCCAGTTCCTGATGGACACGTCGGTCACCGGAGACGGAGGAAGTAACCGCCGGGGTGGAGTCCAACCTCATATGGGCCCTGCTAGGGCCCAGTCCCCGGCCTCTCTCCCAACCTCCGTGGTGCCCTCCGTGTGCAGCGTCCAGAACTGGGGTCAGCAGCCTCGGATCACTCTGTCCGGTAAAATCGATCCCCGAGGCCTGAGTTTGCTCAACCACCCGCTCCTACACCCACATTAAGCAGTAAAGTATAAGTATAAGATTTAAACTTGAACCTTCCAAAACTAAAATTTCAAATTTGGGTAGAAAAAATATTAACACTTATGCAGTACTCCTGGGTAGCGACGTCGGGATATCGAACCTCGCCCGTGGCGGGATCTGTCGAGGTGCCGTGGACGGCAAGATATGCGGACAGCACGCTCGGTGTACCACCTGACGCCACGGTCCGAGATGTCTGCAATATTAGAAAGTAACTCTTAATATTAGAAATATTAGAAAATAACTCTTAATATTGCAGAATATCACAAACGTCGGTCTATTGTAATTTACCGATAACTCCATGGTTCGAGTAATGTTTCTCGAGCCACCTGTGTAAGTGGGGCGACCCTTCTTCGCCGACTTCCTGTTCTCTGTATTCTGAGCGGCCTGTTTCTGCACAACGCATTAACATTTAGTTTTCTAATTAAGAAAAACAAAGAAATAAATTATATCATAAATAATGAATTACATTTAAAATACATACCTGTTTGCGTTGGGAGTCGAAATAAGCGCACAATAGAGGCCATGTCTCTACGTCGACTCTCGCAAATGCCGGAGTAGATAGGAGGGCCGCTCTCTCTGCCTCGGGGGTCGCCATCCACAGGGAGTAGCAGTCGGCCTTCAGCTCATTCCTGTTGTATCGGATCTTGGCCTGCATGTTCTTCATCAGGCCATTGTACAGAGCATGAAGGTCGAGCACCCTCCCCGGGTGATCAGGGTCGGCTACAGGCTGAAAATCGTAATCCAATTGAAAATACAAAAAAACATTGTTATTAGATTGCAAGTATTAATAATAAATATATTGGATAGATCAAATGAAAATATATATTAATACATACCCGAGCCTGATCAAAGAAGAGGGCGAATGAGCGCTGGTACTGCTCGCCCCACTCAACGTGAAGTGGATAGTTCTTCACGAGCTGGCTCTCGTCCCCCATATACCGGCCGAACCTCTCGGCATGAGGACCGGTATAGCGATAGTCAAGGGTAAAAAAAAGGAGGAATGCTGCCTCCCCCTAGCTCTGTCAGGCCTCAGCCTATGGGACTGATTCGGGCCTTGAGTCCCCCTCTGGGGATGGGGAGGCCCTGCGTCTGCACAAAATATCAAGACAATCAATAATAAGACAAAGTTGTATTAAGAAATCAAGGTTAAACGAAAATTCAAGTGTGATATATACCTCCGGTGACTATCGCACGAGCCTGGGCCCGGACAGCAGCACGAGCGGGACGATAGTTCCTCCGGTGAGGAACAACCGGGGTCCCGGATGCGGACGCATCCCCTCCAACTAGAAAATAAATATCGACGCTAAATTTCCATGAAGTTCATATTTATTCTATAGAGCATATGTAAAATGAGTAAATATTTTAAATTTATTCATACTAACCTGCAGACGATGCGGAGGGTATGGAAGCGGCAGGAGTGGCCTCTGCGGAAGGCGTGGACGCACCACCTATAATTAGACAATTAAAAATAGATTATATAAGTAATTGCAAAAAGAATGTGTAGATCAATAATACAACGTTCTAAATCAATATGCATGCACTATAGGATATATAAACATACCCGCAGGTGCGGTGGTGTCACCACCTACAGCTAGACAATAATAAAAATTGCTAAGTAAGAGCAAAAGGAATGTGTGTATTTATGATATAGCATTCTAAATCAATATACATACACTATATGATATATAAACATACCTGGAGGAGCGGGGGTGGCCTCTGTCCCAGATGTGGACGCATCACCAACAACTAGACAATCAAATATTGACAATATAAGTAATTTTGACATAAACAGGCATGAATATCTGTAATATTACATTCAAAATGGATATGCGTGCAGTATACCTGGAGATGTGGCAAAATCCACACGGAAGGAGGCATCCGAAGGGGTTTCCGATCTGGGTGCAAGACCGGCCCTCTGAAACTCCCTACGGAGCTCTCCGGGCGGCAGAACCGCTCTGCCTCTGCCTCTGCCTCTGCCTCTGCCTTTGCCGCGGCTGGAGCTCCTGCCGCCCCTCGCTGCTCCCGACATCGTCATCAAATCTAGATAAACGGTTCGTGGACGCATTAGACAATCATTAAAAGTATTGACTATATATGTATAGAGCGTAAAATGTGAAGTAATAATATAACATTACTGATAACCTTTTTCGTTTCGTGGGCGCATCATACATATCTACTTGGATTTCATCGTCGATGTCATTTCTAACCCACGTAACTTCATGATCGGTCGAAGACAACCCGTCCTTCGAAACAGACGGTCGGGGCACTTTAAGCCTTCTCTCTTCTTCGTCCTCATCGATGTCCTCGTATTCTGGGACATCGTAGACATCTCTGGGTTTCCATCGGCATACAACACTCCACCCCGGATGTTTCAAACACTGTGAATAGTATACTTGGAACGTTTGGTTCAGAAAGATAAACGGATCGTCCTGACCGTAAAATCGAATGTGTTTTCAACCGTTTCGAGTAAATTTCGGCAGCACCTCCCCGCTGTTCTCCGAGTACACTGTAATAGAACAGATAATCATTTCAAAGCTGTGAAACAACGTTGAAATGAACATCTAATCTATCTTTGTACACGGAGAACCAGCGGAAAGGTACCGACGAAATATCTCGAAACGGATGAAAACACAAGTGAATGAAGGTGTTTGCTTTATACATTCTTAACTTGTCCACACGAGACAAATCTATGGGTTACCATACGATTGAATTTTCTCGTCGCGTAGACTATACGACGGTTGTTAGTATCGAGCTATACTGTCCGATATTTAACAACCTTCGTATAGTTCTGGGTCACGACGAGCATCGCACGTATGTTAACCGATAGACGGGGACTAAGTGGCGCTTTTAGTTTCATATATGAGTATCGATGGGAATATGAAGGTCTCATATTATCATCGAGTATCATATATTGGTTTTAACCCGAATATCTCGAATCACTCTCTAATTATGCGTTTGTTGTGTATTCTTGTTGTATGTGTGTGTTCCGGCTGTCGGGGGTAGGCTTCTATCCCATTAAGAATGTATAGAGCGAACGCCCATCACTTGTGCTTTCAACCGTTTCGAGTAAATTTCGGCAGCACCTCCCCGCTGTTCTCCGAGTACACTGTAATAGAATAGATAATCATTTCAAAGCCGTGAAACAACGTTGAAATGAACATCTAATCTATCTTTGTACACGGAGAACCAGCGGAAAGGTACCGACGAAATATCTCGAAACGGATGAAAACACAAGTGAATGAAGGCGTTTGCTTTATACATTCTTAACTTGTCCACACGGGACAAATCTATGGGTTACCATACGATTGAATTTTCTCGTCGCGTAGACTATACGACGGTTGTTAGCATCGAGATATACCGTCCGATATTTAACAACCTTCGTATAATTCTAGGTCACGACGAGCATCGCACGTATGTTAACCGATAGACGGGGACTAAGTGGCGCTTTTAGTTTCATATATAAGTATCGATAAGAATATGAAGGTTTCATATTATCATCGAATATCATATATCGGTTATAACTTGAAAAACGTGCCGTTGAAACAAATTATTGTTCTCCACCTTGCACTCTCTTAACAATGGTACATGCATTAAACATGTAAGAGGTATCTATAACAACTCTAAAGTTTCACCTGTTGGGTTCAACAAAAAGGTTTTTGATATAACAAACGCAATCTTCCTCAACTTTTCTCTTGAATCGATGTGAAATTAATAGTGTCCATATGACACAATGGATATATTTTCTACACAAAAGGAAAAAGGCAAACAACAGTAAAGCAATTGTAATTCTATCAAGTATCCATACTGAAAAAGAATAATTAGCAAACTAAAAATTAATCACTAATGAAAAACAAACAAAAGTGTTTATTATTATACTTCAGAGGTTATAAGTGCTTGACCCCCATAGTACATAAGCTGTATCCGCAATTAACCCTTTTCTATATACTTAGGTGTATAGAATTTCTAAAAGTTACACACGGTTTTTCTAAATCCAATAAAATAATCTAATATATTTTCAATTTTCGGTTTTAGTTTAGTTCTTGAATCCTATATAAATGGCTATTAAATTCTTATGAAAATGTTCTGATTTCAAAAGCACCATTTTATCGAAAAGTCATATTTGATAAGGGGCCCTAAAGAAATTCCCAAATGATTAGAATATAAAAATGGATTAATGAGCATACTCTGGTTATAAGACGGTTTCAGTGTTAACAACTTGAACAAAAAGGTTTAGACAACTGTGATCTTTAATATCAGAATTCTAAATTTTTTTTGGTTGAAAGGCCGATAATCAATATCTGGATTCATTAATGGAGTAAATGAGCATGTCGGTAGCCATATATACCCATAAATAACGCCCACAACTTAAAGCATCAGCCATAGGTAAATGTAAAATGTATGTGGTTGTGCACATATCCTAAGCTAGGAAGCACGAACACTTCCATTTGCTTGTCGTGTCTGTGTTCGACACTCTGACACGTATTAGACACTTCAACACTCAGCCAAACACACTTGAGCCGTGTCCACTCATATTGAACGTGCCTGACACTTCCAGACAGCGTATGGAGTTAAATCTCTCTCATGACTCGCTGCTAGAAAGAGCAAATGCCATTTTCTAAACAATGTAGGTGGTTAAATCATGACAGACTACAACTAGAAAAAGCAAACGTCCGTATTAATGATCCCCAGCATATGAAAGCCGGCGGCTCCAATTAAAAAAATTAAATATTTTGTATGTTTACATCTTATGGATTGAATTCTTACGCGTGTTACTTTTAGTTTTATACATGTATTTGTTTGTGCTCAAAAAGTTATTCTTTTGGAGAAATTTATAATCATTGTTTTATTTTATTATGCTTTTAAGGTTTTATTAATACATATCTCATTTTATAGTTCACTTTATTTTATTTAATATTTATAATTAAATATATTGATAAATAATATTTGCAACAGAGAATCAAATTACCGAAATGCCCCATTTCATCTCCAAAGCTATTTATTTCCCCCGAAACCCCTCCAAAATCCCAAAAGAACCTTATCTATCTATATCAAAAAATTGAAGCAGCAAGCAGTGCCATTTCCTTCTCTTCTCCCAAAACCCAGCTCGCCTTCAATCTCTCCAACTCATCCTAACCCCAACCCAGCCCCAGCCGAACCCCAACACCAAACCCTAACCCGGCCTAACCCTAACCCCAACCAAGCCCCAGCCGAACCCCAACCCCAACACCAAACCCCAACCGAACCCTAACCCTAACCCTAACCCCAACACCAGTTGTCGAACCCCAACCGCCGATCGAACTCGTACCCTAACCCTAATCCTAACCCTAACCACAACCGATACCTAATCCCAACCCTCATCGATCGCTACCCTAACATCATTATAATAATGTTTAACTAATTATCTGTAGGCGACGACGGAGACGCAATCGGCGACGACGAGGGCGGTGGCGACAACGAGAACGGAGCACGGTGGCGACCACGAGATCACTGCGCAGGCGTGGCGACGACGATTCGGCTTGGATTCGGCGACGACGAGATCACTGCAGCGCGGCGGCGACGACGATCTCGATTTGGGAAAATTTGGTTTCGCGCGAGAATAAGAAAAAGAAATAATCAGCGTAGGGATCGATCTCTTAAATCCCTATTTATATGCCCCTACGGATATACCCGTAGGTGCTTGGTTTGCGGTTCCGTAGGGGCAGACAACACTTTAAAATTTAATAAATTTTAAACAAATATTGAAGGACCGTAAGGGCAACCGTTTTGCCCTACGGATTAATCAGTAGGGCCAAACTTTAACTGCCCCTACAAATGTTATTATCCGTAGGGGCAACCCCTTATTTTACTAGTGATAGCAGTCTCTTTTCAACAATTTCGAAAATTACAGGGGTTTTAGACAACTCCTAAACGGGCCCGGGGATTTTTGATAGTTTACCCAAAACAAGTTAAGAAAAGGTAGACATCTTGTTTTAAGGGCCTAGGACTCATAGCCGATGGGCTTAGATCTAGGGGTCCGAAGAGCAAGCCTAAAAGCTCTCATCATCTAAGATTCCTTTGTTTAACGACTAATCACTCTGTTGGTATGACGCTTTTCTTTTTGGGAAGAGCACAAGATTCGATCCCCATGAGAGGAAGTGTGTAGATGCAGGGGAATTTGTGGGTCCCATGGGTGTGTGCGTATGTCGTGTGTTGTGTGCATGAGGTGAACTGTATATAGGTTATGCTTATTATATGAGCTTCATGGGTTTGTATTCCCTTGTATATTGCCCATTTACCTTTATACACAAGCCTATGCCCTGCCACAGTTAATTACTACATTTAACAACATTTTGATACGTTAATGTGGTATCGGTTAAACTACTGTGCATAGAGATAGAGGCTGAAATACTGCATATAACATATAGCAGTTATATATTATATTTACACGGTATTGGTTATAAATTCATCCATATATATGCAGCTTGCAGCAAATAATTTATATCAAATGATACAAGTATAAGATCTCATACAAGTATAAAAAAACAAAGAAAACTAAAAAGAAAACAATAAAACAAAAAAGTTGCATCCAAACCAAAAATTTCATCTTGCCTGCAAAATTCTCTTAAACCTTCCATTCTTATGTCTCCCTTTCTTGCATTTAAAAGAAAAACCGCTATAACCATCAAAAGAAATCCAATCCAACACGGTAATTCTAAAGGGGAAAAAAAACTTGGAGTTTCTAAATCAATGGCATCATATCCAAGTGCTAATGTCGATCTTATCTGCCATCAACATCATCACATCTCTTTGGATCCTCAAATTCTTTTGATCCATTCATATGATGACTGACAACATTTTTCAAAACATCTAATCCATAGCTCTATTCTTGGGTTCTTTATTTATTTATTGAAAGAAGGTTTTTTGTGGTTCTTTTTCTTTTTAGCCGAACTAGTGTGTGAGAGAAGTATATTATGGGCATATAGAAAAAATAATAATTACACAATACTATGGGAAAAACACAAATTTACCCTCATCATCTTATTCTTTTTTCTTCATTCTCAATCAACATCATTCTTCTCCTCTTTTCAAATTCCAATATCATTCTCATTCAACCACTTATTAAAAATACCCAAAGCTATAATCATGAGCCTCATGGTCCTTCTCTTGGGATGTCTCCATGGATGATAAATGATTGTTCTTCTTAAAGAGACCGGATATACGAAGTGGGGAAGAGTTGACGGTAGACCACGTATTTAACATCCTAGTTAGGTTAATTATAGAGCTGTTTAAGTAATAAAGTGTCCTTTTTAGACGATAGAATTAGAAAAGAGCTGGGGTCTAATCTTGAAATATGCAGTTTCGGTGGACTTGTAAATATCAAAGATTTGGGGGTGGTATATATAAATAACTAAATTTCCCAAAAAAGAAATTTGGGAAAGTTTTCTAACAATTGTGATGTGTTGGACAAAGTGAGAGTTTTCTAACAATTTATCCTTTCTGTTTCAAAATTGTTTATGGCGCAGCAAACATTAGGTCTGGCTTAACAAAAAGGAGTCCATTGCTCATGTGATTGGGAAAAAAAAACAGCTGCTTGATTTGTTCTCTTGATCTGATGCATGCCACCAAAAATTCATCCCCTTCCCATTCTTCCATTTGCAACTGCTATCACTAAATGGCAGAATCGAAAGTATTGAGAACGGTGAATTTGGTGAGACTCTACTGTGTTCTCCATCATCTCTCATCATTAATCAAAACATAATCTTTATGGATTATAATGAAATCTCATAACATTTGTTATTGATGCTTGCATGCATTGCAGGTGCTCGATGAAATGCGCCAATGCGATTGTTTGCCATCAATTTCTTCTTCGCCAATGACACAACACAGCGAGGTAAATTGGATTAATCCTTTGAGACTAGTTGGCTCTATAATCATCATTACCGAGGAAGTATTTCATTGTCTGAATCGGAAAGAGACCCTTATATATTTACCCGCCCTAAATTCTCAGCTGCAGAGAATTACTTAATATGCTTGTCAGGCTTAGGAAGCCGGGGCTTACAATGAGGGACTAACAAAGTAAATGAGTGAAAATGCTATATATAAAGACTATAAAATTGCAAGTAAATCATAATATCTTAGCAACTTTTTAGTATGAAGACAACACTTCAACCCCTCGGGTTTGGGTTGCAATAGTAGTGATTAATAAGTCAAGCCCTTGCATATCTGTTTATGCCATGCCAATAAATTGTAATGTCTACCCTGTGTTGGTACATATATTTTCTATTTTACTGCTGAATTATTACTGACTGATTTTATAGAATTTTTATATCTTTCCGGACTACAAATTCCAAGCTCTTGATGCGCCATACTCGTTTGCCACACTAGGACGTGTCTTTCATCGTCTATCTGTTGTTAGCCTTGCCACACTTGGACGTGTCTTTCATCGTCTATCCGTTGTTACCCTTGCCCTCTCATTACAAGCTCAAATCCTTTTGCTTGTCATTTTACTGGAGTTCTTCTCTTTAATTAACTGTCAGTCAATTAATGTTACAACCGTAGACATGCAATGCACTTATCAGGTTATAAATAAAACTCTAAACGTCATGCAGTACGCCCACCCTCTTCTATCTTTCTCTCTCAGGTGATCTCTCTCATACTTCAATTAATATATCTGCCAACCTTTGTTTTCTTGAGCATTCAGTTTGTGTTTCCCTCCACTTATCCCTAGCTAGCCACTTGTAGACCACACAACAACTTCACCAATCTTGAATCGCTATTAGCCTTCAGAGCTCATGTTGCCGATCCATATGGCATTCTGGCCACCAACTGGTCTACCAACACCTCATTCTGTAACTGGATTGGTGTGAGCTGCAGCCATCACCGGCAACGAGTCATTGCCATCCACCTTTATGACTTTTCCCTCAGAGAAACTATCTCTTCATACCCTGAAATCGATCCAACCTCTATTACATATTCCTTCCCTGAATCCCTTGGGCAGCTTCCCCGTCTTATCCACATCACTCTTCAAGAGAACTCTCTCTCAGGTGTCAAATTTCTTCCACCATCAACATGTCTTCCCTAATCGATGTTTACATTGCTTCCACATCACTCTTCAAGCATGATGATTTGATTTTTTGAATCTAGCAAGTTTTTTCAGATAAATTTATTTATAACTTCTACAATTTTTTGTCCCCCGATAAATAATTAACAAATTTGCTTGTGGGATCCACTTCCAGTTACAATAAGATTCACCAGATATACAAGCATACAAAATTCAGTTTTAAATGTTCTGTGTTGGTGTGAACTCTCTGAGGAGATCAAATTCACGGTTGCTGTTATCAACGAGTTTGATGGTATTTTGTGGATAGCTCATGATCTGTTGAATTCGGTATATCTTTGTCTTGAGGATTGGATTCTCAATCCATGCTAATCGGATAGATTGGAAGGGTTTCGTGCAATTTATCATGTCAATTATTAACCCAGTAAAAGTTCATACGAGGATTTAGCTTGGTCTTTCGGTTACCAAACCAGTAAAAGTTCATATTAGATTAGCTGCTTATTTCTTTTATTACAAGGATTTCTGATTCATGCGAATGAGACTAATAGGCACTGCTCCACCGCACTTCAAATTTTCCCTCGTCTTACATTTTTCTTCCTTTTACAGCTACAATCACGAAATCACTGATTTTATGTGTTGTGAACTATAAAATGGTGAGAATATATCTGTGTTCTTTATCTCTAATCATGGTCTTCTTGTTATTTGGATACATTTGTTGCTGATGTTTGGATACATTGCAGATGATCGATGAAATACGCCAATGTGATGGCTTGCCATCAATTCTTTCTTCACCAAAGACACTAGATAAACACTGTAAACTATTTTAATAGTTTGGATATCCCCATAATTTTCAAATTAGTTAGAGTTCCTGTCTAATTAGGCAAATATGTAGTATAAATACGATTAGTCGTCTTATGCTATTCATATACGCAAACAAATCCTATCTGCCTATAGTCTTGATCGGAATTTCTGCAGAATATATATGTTTTTTAATTCTCAAATTTGATTCTCCAACACAACACAGAAGGTATCATATTTCAAAACAACCATAATAGGATAACCAGGGAACTTATTAGACTATTCTTCTTGATGTTGGGCCAACATTAGTGGACAGACTTGGTGTATATACGTTTAGTGATTAATTAAGGATCATTTTGTCTTGCTCTGGGTCATCCAAAGACTTGGATGTCTCGTAGTCTTTCTTCTCTGTTGATTAACTGGTCAAGACTTAAGACTCTTGAAATTATCACAATCCTGACTCAATTATCTTAGGTTGTTGAATGAGTCTCCTCTTATTAGCCATTCACTTAAGTGTTGGGGATGCTGATCCCCTCACCACTTCAAGCGAATAAGCGAGAAACCTCGGGATCGGGATTAGTATGAAACCTCGTTTTTTGAGCGGAAATATCAGATTGTTTCTATTGGTTGGTTGCCTTATAAAAATTGTAAAAATTAGTAAAATTATGAAAATCATCATCAGCAGTATTTTAACATTTTTTTATTTATTTTGCGATATGATCACATCAACTTGTGTATAGCACACCTACTCATGGTGAGATCGGAAAGGGTTTTGTTTTAGATTGTGTTAGGTTTTCAATGGATCTTCCTGACTAGAAAAATGGCCTTTTGAATGGTCAGCCATGTCGAACAATCTTGACTAAAACTATTGACGTTCAAGTTACATGTTTTTCGACCAAGGGAAGAGGATTTGATTGGAAAGAATGAAGGTAGAATTGGTTTTCCTAGATCGGCTAGAATTTTTAAGCTCCTCTAGTTTTAATTCACATTGGTGGATATTTATTTAGACATGAGTTCAATTCGAGGAGGGTCTCACAAACTCACAAGCAAGAAACTCTAATTCACAAAACAACAATTAACAAATGACAAAGTGATAAAATAAATCTTCTTTAGCTATGCCTAGCCAGATCTTTTTTTTTCATTTTCTTTTTCTTCCTTTTTGTTTTTTTGTTTGTGAACTATGAATCTGTGAGCTATATTTAGGGCAAAGCAAAATGAAAATTCAAATTTTCCGAAGTTTAAAATTATGCCGAGGACAGGGCCCTTGACATATTGCTGCCCCTTGCCTGTTGCTTTGTCCATTCCATCGTCTTGAAACCCTGTTGGTATCTGAACTTGATCCGTGTCCTGGAAAAGATCATGGGGGACCAAGTCGGTCCTGACTACGAATAGGGAGTTTCGGCACCCCGGGTAGTAGATGATGATGATATTTTCTTCGCGATCCTCGGCTCCCTTTAGGCCAGCCGAGACCATCCCCTCCGTGACAGACCGGTTCCCACAGTAATCGGGACCTCTTCGGATCCCCAAACGAAGCATGTCCGCGGGTGTCATGCTCTGCTGTCTAAGATACGACAGCGGAGAGGTGACGAGTCTCGCAACGTAATTATACCGAGAAGTAATATCTGTAAGTTGATGTCGCGCATCCTGCGGGTTCGTGGGGGAGGCGGAATATACAAAAAATGATTTTTCTTTACTTCGCAACACCGACTAAACTCCAGGATCTATTCGGAAACTCTAACTAGTTATACTACTTGGAGGTTTAACTAGTCGGTAAGAGCTTATATCTCCTTATTAATAAGTCCTTCGGGTCTTCTCCTCCTCTTCTTGAGCTCCTTGAAAATCGGATCACGCTTGAAACGTCGGTCTCCTCGCGTCAAAGACGATCTACCCGAGAGTATGTACTTCAACCTCCAATTTCTAAATCGAGATAATCAAGATACCTAGTTTACTAAGCTAGATAGCTTAGAAAATGTAGAGAATGATTATGGATTAATTTGTCTCAATTACCTTAGGTCTCTCAACTCATGAGAGCGTTTAGGGTTTGAGAAAGAAAAAGAAAGCCAAGGAGAGATGAGGGTGTTGTGATAAGAATAATGTGTAGAATGGCTAAGTATTGATGACTATGAAGCATATCATTTTCAACAATAATATCATAATACCACCACGCCTCACTAGTCATCCAAATGAGAATGAGTCACCTAAGAAGCCATGCTTCAATCATGTCCTAGATAACACCTCATTTCTCCACCTCATTATCCATTTAAATAAATGGATTAAACACAAATGGGGTGTCTTTTTTTAGAAGCACTCTTTTGAAATTATCAGAATACCCCTCACCGTATATACATACCCGCATTTGTATTCCAAAAAATACGAATACAAAGAGATGAAAATAATCCAATAATCTAATACCAGAATCCGGGTTAAACCAAAACCCACTAGTATTATCCGTTCGAACAATATCCGTGCAACTAGTACACGTATATGATCGGAACCCTGCCGTAAAACCATACGGCTTCTACATCGTTTCGCCCGAGTCAGGGAAACTCTTTGTGTGGGACTCTAAAGACTCGACAGTACGCTGGCAGTGGGTTTAACCACAAGTCCGTCAGCGGTACTAGTTGCACGTAACGGCTACCCAAGTATCTGTCGATAAGAAGGCCGACGAGCAAACTCATCCGAACTCCTTCTGAGCCTATTTGTGACAATCTTCGTACAGTCCGGTCTGTTCGTCTAAGATACTGGCATATCGGGCCTAGAAGGATGGTAAACGTCAGACCCCTAACAACGCAATAAGTCATGCCGGGATAGAGCCCAATACACCCTGAGAAACTACTGGAGTACCTACCAGTAAATCTCGCTTGCCCTGACCAGGGACTTTTTGTAATGGCTTTCCAAACACAGCGCGATATCAACCCTTAATACCGGGAGAGACGAATCTTATCTAACCGCTACTGCCTCCAAATGCTTCGGGACTGCACCCAACTACTACCTGTTTGCACGACTCCTTTAAGCCGTGATAGGGTAGCAATCTAAGTGCAGTGGGAACACACTTGAGACGAATAGTGATATCAAGTCAACGGACTAACCTGTACTCATGACATGCGGGGATTACTACTTGACGATAGGTATAATACCAACCAGCAGTTCCCAACGAGTCCGTCCAGTATAACTCATAACCTAATGAGCTCCTGTATACTATCTCCGGTACGACATACCAATGGCTGTGGCACAGACCATCTCCTCTTCTGAGATGAGAAGCGTATACACTAGCCTAATTTGGAATATCGATGCCCTGTGTCGATAATCCTACGACTAGGGACCTGTATAAGGATGTGCTTATAGACTACTCAGCCCCCACTAGTGTGACTGCCATCACAACGCTGGTAGTCAAGTAAAGATCCTAAGGGCTCTACCAATATGTATAAGCGATATGCTAAAAGAAACACATGCACATATTGAGGTAGAATCAAACCAAGTAGCATACTACCATTTTGAGCAAGACTGTTATTATAACTGTGAATATCCCAAGCTTCCAAAATGTAATATACAATCCAGTATGATACAATAATGGCCTCTAGGGTATATATCACTAATAATCTCCCACTTGCACTAAGGCCATGTATTGGCATATCGCAGACCCATCATCTCGATTAGCCTTTTGAACTGTGTCTGAGGGATGACCTTTGTGAGTGGATATGCAGTGTTGTTCTCTATCTCTACTTTCCGCACCTTGATCTCCCGGCGATCAATGATCTTCCTTATCAGGTAGTATCGCCTCAAGATATGTCTGGACTTCTGATGGGACCTTGGTTCCTTCACTAAATCTATAGCCCCGTTGTTGTCACAATACAGAGGTATTGGATCAATAATGGACGGAACCGCCTGAAGTTCTCTAATGAACTTCCTCATCCAGACTGCTTTTTTCGCGGCGTCACATGCAGCGATATACTCCTCTTCCATCGTCGAGTCAGCAACGGTGTCCTGCTTGGAGCTTTTCCAACAGAACGCCCCTCCATTGAGGGTAAAGACATAACCTGACGTGGACTTGGAGTCATCCTTGTCACTCTGGAAGCTGGAGTCGGCGAAGGCCTCGATCTGGAGGTCTTCACTGCCGTACACCAAGAACATCTCCTTAGTCCTTCTCAGGTACTTAAGAATGTTCTTCACTGCTGTTCAGTGCTTCTCCCCTGGGTTTGAATGATACCTTCTTACAACGTTCAGTGCGTAAACTACATCTGGTCTGGTACACAATATCGCATACATTATAGAGCCTACCGCTGAAGCGTAGGGTATAATACTCATACGATCCCTTTGCAAATCAGTCTTGAGAGATATCTCTTTGAAGTGGGTGATTCCGTGATAAACCGGTAGATTACCACGCTTTGAATCTTCCATACTAAATCTCTTCAGTATGGTGTCGATGTACCTTGACTGTGAAAGTCCCAACATCCGTTTAGATCTATCACGATAGATCTGGATCCCCAGAATGTAGGAGGCATCACCCAGGTCCTTCATGGAGAACCTTTGTGACAAGAATCCTTTGACTGATTGTAGCATAAGAATGCCATTTCTTATTAGGAGAATGTCATCCACGTACAAGATGAGAAATACCACAGTTCTCGCTACAATTTTATTATAGATGCATGGTTCATCTGGATTTTTGATAAAGTCGAATTGCTTGACCGTCTCATCAAAACAGATGTTCCAACTCCGCGATACCTGTTTTAATCCATAAATGGATTTAAACAATTTGCACACTCTTCTGCTGCCCCCACTCTCTATGAAACCCTCCGGCCGATTCATATAAACACACTCTTCCAAATTTTTATTCAGAAAAGCGGTCTTTACGTCCATCTGATAAATTTCATAATCATGGAAGGAAGCAATGACAAGAAGGATCCGAATGGATTTGAGCATAGCCACTGGAGAAAAGGTTTCATCATAGTCCAAATCAGGTCTTTGACGAAAACCTTTTGCAACAAGTCTAGCCTTATAGGTTTCAATCTGTCTATCTACACCAATTTTCTTTCTGAAGATCCATTTGCAGTCTACGGGTTTTACCCCTTCTGGAGCAATATCCAAAGTTCATGCTTTGTTGGTGTATATGGACTCCATTTCGGTCCGCATTGCATCCAGCCATTTTACCGAGTCTCTGCTCCTAATGGCTTGCTGGAAACTAGTTGGCTCATCATCGTCGATGATGCAATCCTCTCTATTCCCGTTTATGAGAAAAACCATAGTATCTCTTGGACGGATGAGACTGCCTACAGTCCTGCGGAGTGGCGTGGGGATGTCCGGTTCTTTCGAAACTTTGGGTCCCACCATGCTTTCAGTAATAGCTCGTGGTTCTAGAATTTTTTCCAGTTCTATTGCGCTCCCACATATTTCTTTTTCAAGAAATTGAGTCTATAAAAAATGGGCATGCCGAGAAACAAAGGCCTTTTGTTCCTCCGCGTAATAGAAAAGATACCCCCTTGGAGTTCTTTGGGTATCGCATAAACTTACACAGTACTGAGCGTGCCTCGAGTTTGTCTGCATGTTGCTTTTTTTTACAAAAGCTGGACATCCTCATATCTTCAGATATTTAAGATAGGGTTTCTTCCCACTCCACATCTGATATGGTGTGGTAGGCACTGACTTAGTAGGAACCTTATTCAGAAGATATGCAGCTGATTCTAGTGCATAACCCCAGAAGGATCGCGGTAACTCAGCGTTAGTCATCATGGAACGTACTATATCCAATAAGGTTCGGTTCTACCTTTCCGATACACTGTTGTGTTGTGGTGTGTATGGAGGAGTAAGCTGAGAGAGAATTCCATTCTCTTCAAGTAACCTAGGAACTCGACACTTAAGTATTCACCATCTCGATCAGATCTAAATGTCTTGATACTTTTGTCGGTTTGTTTTTCCACTTCATTATTGTATTCCCGGAATTTCTCAAAGGCCTCAGATTTATGTTTCATCAAGAATACATGTCCATACCTTGAGAAATCATCCGTAAAAGTAATGAAGTAGGAATAACCACTTCTTGCATGTGTAGACATTGGACCACACACGTCGCTGTGTATGAGTCCCAAGAGCTCGCTGGCTCTTACCCCGTGTCCAGTGAACGGAGTCTTTGTCATCTTTCGTTTGAGACATAATTGACAAGTTGCATAAGACTGATATTCGAACGGATCCAAATATCCCTCTTTATGTAACTTTGTCAACCGTGTTTCATTGATGTGACCTAGTCTACAATACTATAAGAAAGCCCGATTTAATTCTGGAGATTTTCTTTTGAATGTGTTCTGGACGTTGAAAACCTGAGCTTGATTTAATACGTATATACCGTTATCTAGTGTACCTGACCCAATCAAACTTTGATTAAGATGGATGTGGATGACATCGTTTACAAATGTAAAATCATAACCTTCTTTAGAAAGTAAAGATACAGAGATGATATTACATGCCAGACTAGGTACACACAAACAGTTACGCAAAATCAAAATCTGCCCACTTGTCAATCCTTGGTGATATTCCCCTACGGATACAATATCCACGCTCATTCCGTTAGCAACCCTGAGAGTCATATCACCTGCCTTGATAACTCTACGGTTTTTTTGAGCCTGTAATGAATTACAGATATGAGATCCTGATCCGGTATCTAATACTCAGGAAGTAGAGAATTGACAGATAGTTTTCAATCATAAACACACCTGAAGCCGAACCACAACTGTTTCCCCCAATCAGAACAAAGCTCTGTTTTGAAATTCAAAATTCAAAAATTGAAATAACGCTTCAGATCCAGCGCTAGGCGCGCTGCGCGCCACGTGTCAAACACAGATGCGCTAGCACCAGGTGCGCTGCGCCCTAGGCAGTGCACCATGTGTGCGCTAGCGCTAGGCGCGCCACGTGTCAGACACGGGTGCGCTAGCGCGGGCTGCGCTGCGCTCTGGGCAGCGCTCCACGTGTCAAACGTAGGTGCGCTAGCGCAAAGTGCGCTGCGCTCTGAGCAGCACACCACGTGCAAACCACGGGTGCGCCAGCGCTGGAATTATAAAATTCCCACCGCTAGATCAAAAGATCTAATAATGATAAATTATTAATCAATTAGAATTAAAATTTTGTTATGAAAAGATCTTCCAATCTTGTTAAAAACAAGAAGATTGCCTTCTGTAAAACAGAAGCCCTAGGATCAAAAATCCAACGGTGGGGAAACATCCCCAAATCAATCAGAGAAAGATCTCATTAACTGATTTAACAAATCAACTTGTCTTATATAAAGGCCCCAAGACTTCAAGTCTGATATAGAGAAACCCCCAATAAACTCTGAGAAATTCAAAGAAAGAAGAGCAAGCTCTTAGCAAAAGAAGATTGTTTCTTCAAGGTAAAGATCATGAACGATGAACACAGAGATGAAATCATCTCATAAAAAGAAAAATTATCTTCTTAAAAGATCATAGATCTACAAAGACCAAGCTCTTTCATAAAAAAGATCAAAAGATCTCATCATATAATAAAAGAAGAACATATTCTTCACACAGATCATTGATCTATAAAGGCAAGCCTTTCAAAAATAAGAACTGTTGTTGTTGAATTTTGAGACAAAGTCTCTTCTAAAAGAACATAAATTTATTCACAGATCATAAAAATTGATCAAATGCGCTTTGCGCTCATGAAATGCGCCTTGCGCTCTTGAACAGCGCTTCTGCGCTCTCTGGACCGGTGCTCAGCACCAATATGCGCCACGTGTCAACCACGTATGCAACTTGTGTTTTGCGCTTTTGAAATAGTGCACTGCGCTCATGGGCTGGCGCCAGCGCCAAGCGCGCCACGTGTCACTCACGTGTGCGCCTCTAAATTGATAGCGCAATGCGCTCATAGACTAGCGCTTAGCGCTCATAAACTGGTGCAATGCGCCCATCATCTGGCGCTTAGCGCCAAGCGCGACACGTATCCTTCTCGTGTGCACTGCTTGGCAGAAGCGCATTGCGCTCTTTAACTGGCGCAAAGCGCCTGGCGCGCCACGTGTCGCGCTGACAGAACATAAATTGTTCTGATGAATGCTCTGCATTCAATACAAGACAAAAAAATGTGTCAATATCTAATGCTCAGTATTATTAAAAGGGCCAAGCCCAAATAAAGGCTCAATAGCCAGAACAATAAAATGTTAAATATTTATTGGACTTAGCCTAATATTGACCATAAGTCCTCAACTTATATTAAATTGAGCCCATCTGCTCACGAATATTTAACAGATCTTAGTCTCAAACTGGACTACAGATCTTCCGACCAATTCACACCGGTTCAAGGGTACATCTTTTTACTCCTCTGACATCTGTCGTTGTAATCCTTCAATGTCTTCAGAGAGGTGACTGGTCCCGACAACCACACATTTCTATGGACTGTGGGGTCCTTAAACTTATGGACTATGATGTCCTTAACCTTGGACTGTGGGGTCCCTTTAAACCCACGAACTACGATGTCCTTAACCTTGGACTGTGGGGTCCCTTTAAACCCACAGACTACGATGTCCTTAACCTTGGACTGTGTGGTCCCTTTAAACCCACGGACTACGATGTCCTTAACCTTGGACTGTGGGGTCCCTTTAAATCCACGGACTACGATGTCCTTAACCTCGGACTGTGGGGTCCCTTTAAACCCACGGACTACGATGTCCTTAAACCCATGGACTATGATGTCCTTAACCTCGGACTGTGCGGTCTTTAAACCCACGGACTACGATGTCCTTAACCTTGAACTGTGGGGTCCCTTTAAACCCACGGACTGCGATGTCCTTAACCTTAGACTGTGGGGTCCCTTTAAACCCACGGACTACGATGTCCTTAACCTAGGACTGTGAGGGCCTTAAACTCATGGACTATGATGTGCTTAACCTGGACCGAGATGTCCTTAAACTAACACTGGACCGAGATGTTCTTAAACTAACAGTGGACCGTAATGTCCTTAAACTAATCGACCGCAATGTCCCTAAACTAAACAATAAAGCTCGAATGCTCTTTTGTTGGATCTAAGCAATCCCGTTAAGTTGATCTTAGTCTACAAATCAGACTAACGTATCCCTAACAAACGTTTACGTTGATCTTAGTCTCAAATGAGACTAACGTATCCTTAAACCCAATCCCCAAACCCAAATCTAAGAAGATACGGATTTGGACTAATCCACGCCCTACGGGCGACAACATAAATTAGTCTCCGTATATAATCCACGGGCAACCAAAAACAAAACAAACACCCACGACACGAAGTGACCATCTAGAGAGGGAGAAAGTTGTTACCGCGATGCAGTAGTGTAATTAACTGCAGGGACTTGCGCCTGCAGGGAAGAGCGTCCCCACAATCAAAAACCCCTCAAATGAGGGGGAATCTGACGAAGTCTGCTACATCGGCCGCATTCGTTTAAACGTTCGATACACGGTGCCATAAATCAACTTGGCATCTTCGGAGAAGTGGACGGATAGCACCAATTAGCATCTGCCCTCGAATTTCAGGCCTGACGTCCCAACGTCCCGGTCACGTCTTTCGGCGGGGAACAGATTCTGGCACGCCCGGTGGGACCTTTTCCTCTTTCCACTCCACACTTCGTGTGTCGTGTTCGCGAACGAGTCGCGGTTTGCTAATGGTTGCCCTTGGGTTCGAGGTACTAAGATTTGGCGTCTTGTTTGGTGCAGAAAGCGAAGGATCAATGGCGTCCACTTGCACGAAGTGTTCCAGCTGCAACTGCAATGCACGTTCCGCCTCATCTGGAGGTATAGCTTATGGGCCCCATGCGGCTTCCCTGTTCATAATGCCGATAGAGCAGGTGACGCAGGCTACCACCGGTTTGTTCTTCGGGACCATGCTCCCACCAGTGAACATTAATATCCCGCTGCCGCAAGAAGCGCAAAAGAAGTCGGTCTTTGATCGGCTCACTACTACCACGGTCTCTCTCAACGGGTCGGCCAATGTCAAGCCAACAACATCAGTCTTCGATAGGCTGAACCTGAACTCCAATGGGCATGTCAAGAAGCCCACGATAACTGAAGCGGCCGTCCCAAAGCGGATAGCCATTCCTTCTCTCGAGGTCACTAAGGAAACTCCTCCCGTCAAAGGATCAGTCTTTACGAGGCTGGCCACTCCGGCTCCTGTTCCTGCTCACAGGTTTGTCTTTGACAGATTGGATACTGCTGCTCAGCGGACATCGGTCTTCAAGAGGCTGATACCAGTAGCACCTCACCAGAACAGGGGCAATGACGAAATCACTCCTCAAGCTGAAACAATCCCAACGGCTCGACGCGCTCGACGTCGCCACTGGCGCCGAGTAAGGAATGCTGGGGGCAACTCCCCCTCTGGGCTAACTCCACTAGCCATAACGGTGGAAGTCAATGCTGCTGTTCCAACCGGGAACAGCTTTGAATTGCTGAACAAGGTGCGCAGGAACTCTCCTACCGCCGTATTGAAAAGATCTCCTCCACCCGTGGAGAATGCACCGAAGGAGAAACTGGAACAACCCCCTCAGCGGCTCTCTTCCAAAATTTACAAAGTCTGGCGACATGTTCAGGACTCAGTAATTGATCAAGATTACCCTCGCCGACAGAAAAATGTGAAAGTTCAGTAAGAAGAGAACCATCCTACCAGCCCACAAAAGGCAACAGCTGTTTGGGTGCCCGCTGCAACGGCCCCCTCGACTTCAATTGCTCAAAAGAGAAGGAGGCCAGAGAAAGCCCCCGTGACTGCGGCAAATCGTAAAGACGCTGAGCCCAAACGCCCCAGGTCTGGGGGCATAATGGTGTATACTGTTTATATGGCTTCCGGAAAGGAGGAAAGCCGCACTTCTACGGGTCATTGACCGCTCACCCGATCCGTGACAAAAGCCCAGGAGCAGCAACAGAAGCTTCAGGAAATGCTAACGCAAATGGCCGCACTCACCGGGCCAAAAGAAAGCCCGGAGGCATCATCAGAGCAGCGTCATGAACAAGAAACCGATGCTGACTTCCTCCGCAGAGTCCTCGAAAAAAGGACAAAGAGGCAGCGGAACAAGCTGCCAACATAAAACGAATGACGCTTCTCTTCTAAGACATGGTCGGGATGATGTTACAGCCAGAACCTCCAGCTGAAGACCCTCCGATCATTATTGAAGATGATAAAGGAGAAACGTCAAATCATCTGCCGGCTCTGTCAGCAGCCAAGGAGGAAACCATCTCAAAAGCCACGCTCGATGATTATATAGCTCAACAAATACGAGCTCACCGAGCAAACGAAGTAGCTGGCCAAGTTGTCAAGACTGGACGACCCTATCCAGGCTGGTATGACCAAATAAGTTACCCGCCGGGATATACGATCCCCAAATTCCATGTGTACAAGGGGACAGGCAATCCCCATCAACATGTCGCCCAGTTCAGGGCTCTATGTGGTAACACCAGAGGCGATGATAAACTGCTACCTCGCCAGTTCGTTGGCAGCTTGTCAGAGACGGCATTCGAGTGGTATTCTGAACTTCCAAACGACTTCGTCAAGACATTCGCGGAGATGGAACTGCTGTTTACACAGAGATTCGCGAGCGCTAGCGAGCGTACCCCGATTACCGCATTAATTAACGCCAGGGTGAAGCTAGGCGAAACTTGGGTACAATACGCAATACGGTGGCGAAATTTATGGTCAAAATGTGAGCAGCGCATCGAAGAAGCGCCGGCGGTAGACATGTTCGTGGGCACTCTGGACCCTCAGGCAACTATTTCCCAATTCATGATGATCTTCAAGCCAACTACTTTCCAGGCCTTGATTGATAAGCTGACCCAAATGGATCAGATGGGTCATAGACCATCTCCTCCAAAGACGGACTCTCGAAATGAAAAAGGGAAATGAAAAGCAACTTTCGTCGCCAATACTCAACAACAGCCGAGCAACTTAAAGCCGGTTGTTCGCCAAAACAACATGCGTCCACGCCCATCCCTCGAGGAGAGACTAGACGTCCTTACTCGTTTCCCCAGGATAAAACGAGGAAACTGTTCGAGCTGGCAGTACACAACAGACTCATCGAGCTGCCGGATCCAAAACGTCCGTTGCAGCCAGGCGATGTCAACAATCCTAATTACTGCCCTTACCACCAAGCAGTAAGCTATCCAATCGAAGATTGCTTTGTCTTCAAAGGCTGGATTGAGGATCAATACCAACAAGGCAAGTTCGCATTATCCGAAAACTGGAAGGTGAACCCACCACAACCTCATGCCCCTAAAAAGGTGGACATGCCGGGGGCATCCTGCTCATTCATAGAAAAAGCCCCATGGACCGAAAGGTCCGTAAACTAGAGACTCGCCTCAAATATGGCAACGACGGACCGAAACGTCCTTAAACTTACGATGGACCGCTACGTCCTAAAACTGGCTGTGGACCGAAACGTTCTTAAACTAACAATGGACCACTATGTCCTAAAACTGGCTGTTGACCGAAACGTCGTTAAACTACTACCAACCCGCGACATCCTCAGGCTGACGTGGTTAAAATAAATAAAAAAAAACGGTACGTCCACAAGCGAGATGAGCACGGATGAAAACCCGAGAGGGCTCCGTGAGTAAAAACAGCAGGGCTATTGGCGAGTTTTGTGAAAACCCGAAAAGACGCAACCTCGTTAAAAGACACTTGCAAGGTCCTCTCGACCTTGTGAGAAGAAACCACCTGCGTGAGATCCTTACGACTCACAAGGGAATGACTCACTTAGGGATCCCCACGATTCCTAGGGAGAAACACACTTACGAGATCCTCACGACTCATAAGGAGAACCCTCTTATGGGACCCTCACGGCTCATAATATTCAAAAGTCTTAAGCTACAGGGATCTGAACCTGTTCTTAAGCGGCCATCACAACCTCCGATTTTTCCCTACAAGCGGCTCAATGTTGACCCTTGTATACAATCCACGGGCGCGAATAAACATTTCCCTAACAAAGTCCCATCCGTGACTAGGGATATGTTTGCACGGTGAACCCCCTTGTAAGCCCTCTCGACTTATAAGGAGAAAACACTCTTATAAGATCCTTACGACTTATAAGAGAAGACACACTTAGAAATCCTCACGATTCCTAAGGAGAAAACGCACCTACGAGATCCTCACGACTCATAGGGAGAAATACCTTCATGAGACCCTTACGGCTCTTGAAGTCAAGAGCCTTTGTCGACAGGATCCTAACCCTGTTCACTAAGCCACCTTTGTTCGACATCGACATAGGCAAATGATGATTCGCTCCTGAAAATATCCCAGTTGTAGCGGTGCTGATGCCGAAATCGGTGTCTAATTGCAAGCTTGCAGCAAGAAGCTAGCGAGCCACACATGCATACGAAATAGCCGAAATGATGGGGCAACTTGAAACAAAATCAGCAAGTAAAAATATATGCATGCAAAATAGCCGAAATGATTGGGCAACTCGCAATAAAAAGCAGCGAGTAAAAATAAAATAAATAGCCGAAATGATTGGGCGCCGCGAAAAATAGCTGAAATGATTGGGCAATCGCGACCTTCGTGATATAAAAGCTGAAATGATAGAGCATCGCGGAAAAAAATAAAAAAAATATAAATAAATAAAATTTATGCTCTACAGGTGAGATCATATCGATCCTTGTATACAATCCAGGGGCGCAAACAAAAAGGGAACCATATCATCCCACCAGGCTCCATCAGAAGAAGAGCCAAGTCTCGACGGCTACATCTACAGCCTGAAGACCCACAACGGCATTCCTTCGCAGTCCAACAGGATGCAGATGCAACATCAATGAAAGACTCCACGGTCGAAACAAAGCGGAGTGACGGCAAAATCCCAGCTCCACCGCTGCATTCGTCTCGTTGCACCAAACACAATGTCAACAACGGCGTTCCTTCGCAGTCCAGCAAGATGCAGATGAAACGTCAACGAAAAACCTTATGGTCGAAACAAAGCGGAGTGACGGCAAAATCCCAACTCCACCTCGGCATTCGTCTCGTTACACTAGACGCAATGTCAACAACGGCATTCCTTCGCAGTCCAGCAAGATGTAGATGCAACGTCAACAAAAGACCTCACGGTCGAAACAAAGCGGCGTGATGGCAAAATCCCAGCTCCACCTCAGCATTCGTCATGTTACAGCAGACGGGATGTCACCCCAGCGTTCTCAGACGCGGCAATCAAATGACGGAGCCACGGCAAAGTCCCTAGTTCCAAACTTCGACGGTTCACCCGCAACTTAGAGACAACCGCGACATTCGTCTTGATACAGCAGACGCAATGCCAGCAAGCGAAGCGAAGGCCAAATTCCTAGCTTCAGGGTCTTGACGGCAACTCATATAAAACCTGAAAGACTATCGGAGATCATCCCACATGAAGTGGTCACCACCTCGACGTTCGTCTTGATACAGCAGACGAGATGTCACTACAGCGTCCTTCCTTCAACATAATTCGGACACGCCAAAGCAAACGAAGCGAAGGCCAAATTCCTAACTTTAGGGTCTTGATGGTAACTCATATAAAACCTTAAAGACTATCGGAGATCATCTCACGCTAGCGCGGAGTGGTCACCACCTTGACATTCGTCTCGATACAGCAGACGAGATGTCACTACAGCGTTCTTCCTCCAGCAGGATTCAAACGCGACAATCAAACAACGGAGCCACCGCAAAATACCTAGTTCCAAACCTCGACGGTTCACCAGCAACCTAGAGACAACCGCGGCATTCGTCTCGATACAGCAGACGCAATACCAGCAAGCGAAGCAAAGGCCAAATTCCTAGCTTCAGGGTCTTGACGGCAACTCATATAAAACCTGAAAGACCATCGGAGATCATCCCACACCAGCGCGGAGTGGTTATGACTCATCGGGGCTCTCCAAAATGAGCCTAACCTCAAGTAAAAAGTGGCATGGAAAAATTCCTAACGCTTGCTCTTCCGACGGTCAAACTGCCCAAGAAAATTGCTTAAAGACGTCTTGTCCAGCCCCCGAAGGGATCAGAGACACGACAATCGCAAGGCTACTCGAACAGCAAGATTGCCTATCGAGAAATACATCAGCCAACGCGACGGTACGACGGACAAAACCCTAGTACCACAGACCCTAACGGACCTCTGTCGTAAAGAGCAGAGGTTAACTGCGACGTTAGGATATTCTTGCGAGAACCGCTCGATTCGTCTCGACTCGTAAGGAAATTAGTGTCTTTGCGAGAACTTCTCGATTCGTCTCGACTCGTAGGGAAAAGCCTTAGGCAATGGGGATAAGAACCGGTTTCCTAAGCACTGGGGCCCTGCAAGTCGGTCCAAAATGGACTCTTGCATACTATTCACGGGCCACACTCTAAAGTCGAATCTCGATAAGGAGGGAAACAACCGCTTACGAGTCCTCTCGACTTGTAGGAGGGAAAATTCTCTTGTGAGATCCTTACGACTCTCAAGAGAAAACGCGCTTAGGAATCCTCACGATTTCTAAGGAGAAAATACACCTACGAGATCCTCTCGACTCGTAGGGAGAAAAGTCTTTATGGGACCCCCATGGCTCATGAAGTTGAAAAGTCTTAGGTAGCAGATCTGAACCTGCTTCCTAAGCCATCACTACCTCTCAAAGAGTTCAAGACGGAATGCACTCTATCATCTACAGGCTACGCTTATTAAGGTAACAAGCCGGCAACAAAGAAAAGAGAAGAAAGCGACAGCGAGGAGAATATTTTATTCATATTCAGTCGAACAAGACATATCCATTCATGCATGTGCGAAAAAGTTTGACGCATAAGATAAACATATAGAAATGAAAAGGCTTGCTATTCATACTTCGGAAATTGCCTACACTGAGGGAACAGCAAATAAAAACATAACTGGAATGTTTACAAAGGCACGACATCAAATCCAGGGCATGGATTGAGAAACTCAAAAGTAAGTCCATCTAAAATGTTCCAGGCCTTTCGAACCATCCTAGTATGCTTTCTTTCGCGATCACAAGCGTCGGGATCCTCACTGATGTCCTCCACCCTCCGATAGGCAGCAAGTATTGCCGCCTGTTGAAAAGCCTGATGCAGAAGATCAACAAGATTGTCCCGCCTTTTCCTTGATATTAGGCCCATCAGATACACCGAGTGCACCTTGTCTTCGGTATCATCCAATGCCTTAAGCGGCATGCCGGCACAGAATAGGGGAAGTGCTCCCCAGATCGCTCCTACGATAAGCTTCAAGAGAGAGGAACGTCGAGGAAGAAGTCGACCATTGTATGCACCAAAGCGACCCATGATTTCGGCACACTGGGCGTTTGTGAATTCTCGGTTTTGAGAACGGCCGAGTGAGCGGATGTCTCCGTAAGAGATAATCTCATCAAGATCATACAAATGAGCAGCCATAACGTCTGAAAAAGAAAATCAATGAGAGTTAGTAGACAGACTGATTAGAAAAGCTTATCGAAACAGATACGGGATTTACACAACTCTTGATATCCCCAGGGTAGGGATAAGTGCTACTTAAATCACCTGATGGATTTAATTCTGTGAAGTTAAGAGAAAAATCCTAAAGAGAATTTCGTATTTAATAAAAAAAAGGGGGCCCTCGGGCCAAGGAGTTGAACTCTTCGAGAGCAATACTCTGCAAACAGGAGTGGCACCTGTCAAAGTTAATTATGAGGGGAATTTAAAAATACCCCGAGAACTCTAAAGAGCCATGCTCTGTAAAGATAATGGAATAACCCATCAAAATGCTTAAAAGATCTCTTAGGATCTAAAGATCTAACAAGGGCAAAGCCCTGTTAAGAAACCCTAAAAGGGTTTTCTTGAAGATCTATGATCCAAGTAGAGCAAAAAGCTCTGATAATGAGTGAAACTCCAGATTATTAACTAATCCCTTTAAAGATTAATCTTTACCTAGAAAAATCTGACAGAGTTTTAACTCTTAACTTTCTTAAAAAGGAGAGCAATGCTTTGAAGAAGAGATAATTCTCAGAAAACAAGAAGAAGATGAAAATCATCCAAGGGACCAAAGGTCCTATTTATAGGCATTGAAACGCCTCTTCAACTTCTGAGTTGATCCAAAGGCGCAGATGCTGCCACCGCTGCACTCACGTGTGGGCCACGTAAGCGCAACGGTGGGGGGGCATTTGTTTCCCCCAATCAGAGAAAAGCTTTGTTTTGAAATTCAAAATTCAAAAATTGAAGCAACGCTTCAGATCCAGCTCTAGGCGCGCTGCGCGCCACGTGTCAAACACGGATGCGCTAGCGCCAGGTGCGCTGCGCCCTAGGCAGTGTACCATGTGTGCGCTAGGCGCGCCACGTGTCAGACACGGGTGAGCTAGCGCAGGCCGCGCTGCGCTCTGGACAACACACCTCGTGTCAAACGTAGGTGCGCTAGCGCAAAGTGCGCTGCGCTCTGAGCAGCGCACCACGTGCAAAGTACAGGTGTGCCAGCGCTGGAATTATAAAATTCTTTACCGTTAGATCAGAAGATCTAATAATGATAAATCATTAATCAATTAGAATTAAAATTCTGTTATGAAAAGATTTTCCAATCTTGTTAAAAACAAGAAAATTGCCTTCTGTAAAACAGAAGCCCTAGGATCAAAGATCCAACGGTGGGGAAACATCCCCAAATCAATCAGAGAAAGATCTCTTTAACTGACTTAACAAATCAACTTGCCCTATATAAAGGCCCCAAGACTTCAAGTCTGATATAGAGAAACCCCCCTATAAACTTTGAGAAATTCAAAAAACGAAGAGCAAGCTCTTAGCAAAAGAAAATTATTTCTTCAAGGTAAAGATCATGAACGATGAACACAGAGATGAAATCATCTCATGAAAAGAAGAATTATCTTCTTAAAAGATCATAGATCTACAAAGACCAAGGTCTTTCATAAAAAAGATCAAAAGATCTCATCACATAATAAAAGAAGAACATATTCTTCACACAGATCATTGATCTATAAAGGCAAGCCTTTCAAAAATAAGAACTGTTGTTCTTGAATCTTGAGACAAAGTCTCTTCTAAAAGAATATAAATTTGTTCACAGATCATAAAAATTGATCAAATGCGCCTTGCGCTCATGAAATGCGCCTTGCGCTCTTGAACAGCGTTTCTGCGCTCTCTGGACCGGTGCTCAGCACCAATATGCGCCACGTGTCAACCACGTATGCAACTTGCGCTTTGCGCTTCTGAAATAGCGCACTGCGCTAATGGGCTGGGGCTTAGCGCCAAGCGCGCCACGTGTCACTCACGTGTGCGCCTCTAAATTGATAGCGCAATGCGCTTATGGACTAGTGCTCATAAACTGGCGCAATGCACCCATCATCTGCCGCTTAGCGCGACACGTGTCCTTCTCGTGTGCGCTGCTTGGCAGAAGCGTACTGCGCTCTTTAACTGGCGCAAAGCGCCTGACGCGCCACGTGTCGCGCTGACAGAACATAAATTGTTCTGATGAATGCTCTGCATTCAATACAAGACAAAAAATGTGTCAAGATCTAATGCTCGGCATTATTAAAAGGGCCAAGCCCAAATAAAGGCTCAATAGCCAGAACAATAAAATGTTAAACATTTATTGGACTTGGCCCAATATTGGCAATAAGTCCTCAACTTATATTTAATTGAGCCCATCTGCTCACGAATATTTAACAGATCTTAGTCTCAAACTGGACTGTAGATCTTCCGATCAATTCACACCGGTTCAAGGGTACATCTCTTTACTTCTCTGACATCTGTCGTTGTAATTCTTCAACGTCTTCAGAGAGGTGATGGGTCCCGACAACCACACATTTCTACGGACTGTAGGGTCCTTAAACTCATGGACTGTGATGTCCTCAACCTTGGACTGTGGGGTCCCTTTAAACCCACGGACTACGATGTCCTCAACCTTGGACTGTGGGGTCCCTTTAAACCCACGGACTACGATGTCCTTAACCTTAGACTGTGGGGTCCCTTTAAACCCACGGACTACGATGTCCTTAACCTTGGACTATGGGGTCCCTTTAAACCCACGGACTACGATGTCCTCAACCTTAGACTGTGGGGTCCTTAAACTCAAGGACTACGATGTCCTTAACCTCGGACTGTGGGGTCCTTAAACTCACGGACTACGATGTCCTTAACCTCGGACTGTGAGGTCCTTAAACCTACGGACTACGATGTCCTTAACCTTGGACTGTGGGGTCCCTTTAAACCCATGGACTACGATGTCCTTAACCTTGGACCGTGAGGGCCTTAAACTCATGGACTAAGATGTCCTTAACCTGGACCGAGATGTCCTTAAACTAACACTGGACCGAGATGTCCTTAAACTAACAGTGGACCGTAATGTCCTTAAACTAATCGACCGCAATGTCCCTAAACTAAACAATAAAGTTCGAATGCTCTTTTGTTGGATCTAAACGATCCCGTTAAGTTGATCTTAGTCTAAAAATGAGACTAACGTATCCTTAACAAACGTTTAAGTTGATCTTAGTCTCAAATGAGACTAACGTATCCTTAAACCCAACCCCCAAACCAAATCTAAGAAGATACGGATTTGGACTAATCCACGCCCTACGGGCGACAACATAAATTAGTCTTCGTATACAATCCACGGCCAACCAAAAACAAAACAAACACCCACGACACGAAGTGACCATCTGGAGAAGGAGAAAGTTGTTACCGCGATGCGGTAGTGTAATTAACTGCAGGGGCTTGCGCCTGCAGGGAAGAGCGTCACCACAATCAAAAACCCTTCAAATGAGGGGGAATATGACGAAGTCTGCTACATCGGCCGCATCCGTTTAAACCTTCGATACACGGTACCATAAATCAACTTGGCATCTTCGGAGAGGTGGACGGATAGGACCAATTAGCATCTGCCCTCGAATTTCAGGCCTGACGTCCCAACTTCCCGGTCACGTCTTTCGGCGGGGAACAACGTGCTTCGAATCTTGGTTTCTTGCTTTCCAAGCCCTGCAGTCTTTCTGCCAATGCCCTTTCCCGTGACAATAGAATCATTCCTCCTTCTCTACTATTAGCCCCGAAACTTTTGCCATGTCCTTTCTCTCTACCTTACTGACATCGCCTATCGGCTTGGTGGAGGCCTTCTTCTTCTCTTTCTTGGTTTTCTTCTTGGATCTAGAAGAGAAAGATTCTCCAATAAGCAGAGCGGGCGTCTCCCTAGATTTCTGCAGGGTGCCCTCAGTGCTCCTCAACATGTTGAGAAGTTCTGGAAGTAAAACTTCCTTCCTTTGAATATTGAAATTCAAGATAAACTTGGCGTAGGTAGAAGAGAGGGACTGTAGAATTAAGTCAGTATATAACTCGTTCTCCAATGTGGTCGCAAGGTCCGCGAGCTCTTCAATATAGCTAATCATTGTAAGGACGTGGTCCCCTACAGATGACCCGATAGCCAATCTCGTCTGAAACAATTTGTTCGAGGTCTCATATCTTGCGATACGAGATTGCTCTCCATATAAATTCTTGGTATGGAGGAAGATGGAAACTAAGTCCATCTTCTCGTGCCACTTTTGGTGTTTATAATCCATTGAGGCTAGCATGAGGCACTTGGCTCTCGCACTGTCTTTTTCTCATGTCTTACGAATTTCAACATCCGCGACGGTGGAATCTGGATCTGGAACGGCGGGGGTTTTGTTAGTAAGGAGGTAGCCCAGCTTGTCATAGGTAATGGCCATCTGGGCATTTCTTAGCCAATATTTATAGTTTGGTACAGTCTATTTATTAGTATCCAGCAGTAACTTAAGCCCGGTCATTTTGGTCGCTGCTGTCAGGAGAGAGAAGAAACACTTATCATGATGCTCTTGCAAATTTAGATTGATTATTAGTTTATCTAAATCGGATGGCTCCCACTGTTCCTCGAATCCTTCCTCAAACCATAAAAGAAGAATTAGTCAGGATTAATCTCATCCTACAATTCTTTCTTAACATTTCGGCCAGGCTGATGTTGATACCTCGAGAGAGATTTTCCAACGTTTTCGCGAAATTCCTTAATTACATAACCTCTTTTCCCTGAAGGCGTAGCCCCGCTAACACCATTCTAGGCTCCTACTTGGTTTATAGTATTGATTGTTTAGTGAAAAATCTTCTGAAGAGTAGCGGATACTCACAGTAGGATCGGGATCCAAATATCGAGTGCCTAAACTCTCTTGTAAGCTTCTCCAGAAATGTGAAAGGAATCTCGTGTCTCGGTCCGATACTATAGTGATAGGCACCCCATGCAACCGTACGATCTCTTGCATATACTTCTCTGCCAATGTCTCCGTCGATTGTCCCACTCGAAAGGGTAAAAAATGGGCCGCCTTTGTGAGACGGTCGACGATGACCCAAATAGCATTATTGCCCTTAGGACTCCGTGGTAAAGCTGTCACGAAGTCCATAGTGATGTGTTCCCACTTCCACTGGCGAATGGGAAGTGGTTGCAATAGGCCGGCCACTCGCTGATGTTCGGCCTTCACCTGCTGGCACACCAAGCACGACACATAGCGGGCAATCTCCCTCTTCATGCCATTCCACCAAAAGTGTTGTTTAACATCCCTATACATCTTGGTGCCACCCGGGTGCACCGAATAAGCTGAACTGTGTGCTTCCTTCAACACTTCCTCTCGAACGTCGCCCTTTGGCACGCATAATCGACTGCCGAATCTTAATGAGCCATCTTCGTGTATCAATAGGTCTGTCCTCATTCCTGCCTCTACTAACCCGCGGAGTTTCTGCAATTGCGGGTCCCCAGCCTGTGCAGCTTTAATACGATCAACTAACGAAGACTGCACCTGTAGTTGCCAATATTGTCCGGGCGTCCCCTGCTCTACCACTTCTAAATTGAGTCTTTGAAATTCATCAATGAGTTCTTTCTGGCCAATCAACCACATCGCTGTTGGTCTCCGACTGAGAACATCCGGTACCACGTTTACTTTCCCGGGATGATATTGCAAATCAATATCATAATCAGCCATGAACTCCAACCACCTACGCTGTCTCATATTTAGCTCTTTCTGCGTGAATACATATTTCAAGCTCTTATGGTCCGTAAAAATTTCCACTCGTTCTCCCAAAAGATAATGCTTCCAAATCTTCAAAGCAAAGATTATAGCGGCCAACTTTAAATCGTGAGTTGGGTAATTCTTCTCGTGCGTCCTCAGTTGACGCGAGGCATAAGCGACAACACTCCCATGTTGCATCAAGACACAGCCTAGCCCCTTACCGGAAGCGTCGCTATGAATCACCAGTCCTCCTGTCCCATCTGGTACGGTCAATATGGGTGCAGTTGTGAGTTTCTCCTTCAATAATTCGAACGCTTGGTTGTACTCTTCTGACCATACAGATGGTATCCCCTTTCGAGTAAGTCTTGTCAATGGCTCAGCCGCTCGTGCAAAATCTTTAACAAATCTGTGGTAGTAGCCTGCAAGTCCCAAGAAACTTCTAATCTCTGCTACTGACTTTGGTGCTGGCCAATCCTTCACTGCTTCAATCTTCGCCGGATCTACTGATGTACCGTTTCCAGAAACGATGTGGCCCAAAAATTGAACTTGTTCAAGCCAAAACTCGCATTTACTAAGCTTGACGTAAAACTTTTCTTGTCTCAGTATCTGCAACACGATCCTCAAATGCTCGGCATGCTCCTCCTTGCTTTTGGAGTACACAAGAATGTCGTCGATGAAAACTACGACAAACTGATCAAGGTACTGAGAGAAAACTCGGTTCATTAAATCCATGAACACGGCTGGGGCATTAGTAACACCGAATGGCATTACCAAGAATTCATAATGACCGTATCGAGTTCTGAAGGATGTCTTGCATACATCCTCCGCTTTAACACGAACTTGATGGTACCCCGACCGAAGGTCCAACTTAGAAAACACTCGAGCACCACATAATTGATCGAACAAATCATCGATCCGAGGTATAGGGTACTTGTTTTTAATCGTAACCCGGTTCAACTCTCGGTAGTCGATGCACATGCGTAACGAGCCGTCCTTCTTCTTTACTAGTAAAACTGGAGCGCCCCACGGAGAAGTACTCGGGCGAATGAATCCTTTGCTGAGGAGGTCTTCTATCTGCTTCTTCAATTCCGCTAATTCAACTGGTGCCATCCTGTAGGGTGACTTAGAAATTGGTGTCGTTCCTGGCAATAATTCTATCGAAAACCCCAAAGCACGAGACGGGGGTGAGCCGGGTAAGTCCTCAGGAAAGACATCCAAAAATTCCCGAACTACGACTGGTGCCGAACTCATATCAACCTCCATTGATGCTAGTATGTCGCACGTCGGATTTGCTCTAAACTTTATGGGTCCCAGAGATTTGTTCCCTCCAATGAACACGAACTCTGGGTGGTTAGGAATGCGAAAGTTTACAGTTTTAGCCCGACAATCAATATGTGCGTGAAAGGTGCCCAACCAATCCATTCCTAAGACGACATCATAACTACCAGTCCCAATCAACAGGAAATCTGCGAAAAGTTCCCTGCCACAAATCACAACCGGACAAAGCTTGCACTCTAGGTTGGTGGTAATTACTCCATTTCCAGTGTGAATGTCCCAACCTCTAGTCAGTGTTTTGTGTGCAATAGAATGTGTCGTGGCAAAATCCAAAGACATAAAACAGTGTGAAGCCCCGGAATCGAAAAGTGCTATAGCAGGAACAGAACAAATTAGAACGGTACCTGAAACGACATCCTTCGATGCTTCCGCCTGCTCAGCTGTCAGGGTAAAGGCCCGTCCCTGTCCACGACCTGTGTTTCCTCACCTCTGATCAAAAAGTTGCTCCTGAAGGACAAGTCCTTTCTGAGGTTGGTTGCGTTCTGCTCTTCTTGGACAACTCCCAATCTGATGGTCACTAGCACCACAAATCAGACATAGACCCTTAGCGTGGCGGCAATTTCTCTCGACGTGTCCCGGCATCCGACAGTATCCACAAACCGGAGATTCCCGTTGTGGTGGGGTTGCGGTACGCTTCATCTAAAGTCCTCCATGCTTTCTAACGGGAATCCTCCCTGAAGTTTGATTCACGGGCCGTTTGAATCTTCCACTCTGAAGTTTCTTCCTCTTATCCATAACCGTCTCAATTCTGCGGGCCGCATTTAATACCTCTGAATAAGTCCTCAGATCATGTGAAACTAACTTCTCCTGTATTTCCAAAGTGAGACACTGTAAGAATCTTCTAGCCCTATCCTTTTCCTGGGCTACCATTGAAGGAGCAAAACGACTGAGTCGGATAAACTCAGCCGCTACCTCGTCCACTGTGCGATCTCTCTGACGAAGACTGATAAATTGTTGTTCCATCTCGATCCTGGCCTATTTGGGAAAGAATTTCTCAAGGAAAGCCGTAGAGAAATCAGTCCATGCAATCGGTTTCTTCAACCTGTTCTCTTCTGCGAACCACCAAATTCTAGCAATATTCTGCAGTTGAATCTTGACTATATCAACTCTGTCCTCTTCAGGAACCCGGGCGGCTGACAGCAAATTCCCCATGTCGACAATCCACTGCTCAGCATCCAGTGGTCCGCCTGCGCCAGTGAAAACTGCCGGCTGTAGTCTCCTAAAATCGGCGACGCTGCCCGGACGTCTACCTTCACGAACCCCAGCCACCTTGTTCAGGGCCGCAGTAGCGATCTGCTGAGAAGTAGGCCCCCTTGTAGCAATTCGGTCTGCTGCTGTTGACTCTCCAGCATGCCACATATAACTCCAAGTAGTGCAGTATTGTTGTCACGTCTCCCATATATTCGCATATTTTCTTCGGCCATGATTCTGAAGTCAAAACGAACGACGAGGTTTAAATTCAAAATATTAAAACTGAGTGAAGCAAAGAGATAATGAAATAATCAATTCAAAGAATACAGATCAAGTGTAGGACTCTAAGTTACTCATATAGAATACCGTATTGTATCCATGCCGCGGTACATGGGCACAATATCGTAACTCTATGTAAGTCGCCCGAATCCTACGGTCAGAGTCAACGGAATCTGCAGCATGACATACTAGGGAAAACCTAGACATGTGTTTCTAACCTAAAAGATCAGTAGAACCAAGGCTAACTTTGATGTCAGCCCGGGCTCTGATACCAACAAAACCTTGTCACGTCCCGCTTCCCAAAAATGTGGAATACGGGAAGCGACGAAGGCCAGCCGTGCTACCTACGGTAAGGAAAAGTCCTTCCATAGTCATATAAGGCTGTCTAGATTAACCTGTCAATATAAAATCCAAGACCAAAAGAAATAATACTAATAATCATGCTGCAATGAAAACACAAGAAATCCTAAAAATGGGTCCACTAGGTAATTGATGCAATTAAAGATCCAAAACAAAAGATTCGGAATTAAATAAGATCCGAAAGAGATACAAAAGTCCTAATGTCCCATAAGGGCGCATAAGCTAAAAGCTAAAAGTAAAGGAGAATAAACCTATTTTTACTGATCTTCAGCAAAGTCCTGGTAGCCGCTCTGATCCTGCTCAGCCTGCAGATCTGACTCTAAACCTGAGATGGCAAATCTCAGGGATGTCAGAACATCCCAGCAAGTACTCAATGTATAAAGAGTGTGTAGCATAAAAACAAGAATATATAAAAGTGAAGCCCGGTGCGCAAGAAAGCATGTATATAAGTAATTAAATGCATTAACACTATGAAACATGTATGTAAGGGATCAGGTCATAACCTAACTGGCCACTAAAAGGTAAACTATCCTATCGTAAGCTTGAGTGTGTGCGTCAACCTCTGCAGGAGTATTCCTAACCTAAGAGTGGTACCCCAGGGGCTAGGAAACACGGGCCCAACTGTGGAATGAACAAGAGACCGCTATAGCCCGGTACGAGCTGCCGGCATGGGACTCCTGAGATCCTGTTGTACAACGCACACTCAAACTACCCAACACCCATGTATTTATAACTACTATGGTAAAGATTAATATCACTAATTAAGAATGCTGAAAAGACAGGAACTTGTAGTATGGTAATTGTATGGAAATAAAACTGGTGAATAGTGGTGTCATGGCATGTAGTCCAGCATTCTAATTAATGATTTTATTTTAAAAAATAAATAATAAAGATCATGAATAAGCATGTCAAGTCAAGGTGTTCTATACATATAATCAACATGAGTCTCGAATGTGTATAAAGCATATAAAAGGATTCATGTGCATAATATTCATGTCATAGCATTACATAAAGAAAAAGCAATCAGCAGTCAGCAATATATATATTAGCAAGTGTTCCGATAAGGACAGATGATAAAACTGTGAGAGGAACCTCTTTCCTCTAATATCCAAACTTGTACAGGCTAAGAACTAATTTAGATAATTGTCGATATTGCATCGACAGAAAGAAAAGAGCAAGGGTACTTGCCTGAGGATAGCGATCACGAAAAACGATGTACGAAAATGCAGGCACGATCTCAGCTAAGGTGCGACTTTGGATCTGAGTTATACGATCCGCCTAGATAAATTTCATCGATTAAACCGTAAATATCTACATAAATATCGTCACATAACCAAACACAGTTACATCAATTTTAGGGTTTTGATACTAATTTTCCCCCTTTTAATTGTTCACTGATTTCCAACCATTTTATTTATTTATTTATTTATTTCTTCTTCTTTTTTTTCAGAACAGAACAGGGATCAAGGAGTGCTTACAGGGGGAAATCGTGGCAGTTGCGATTGCTAGGGTCCAGATCTGACGATGGAAGGACAGGGGTGATGTTGCTGCAGGGAGTTGTGGAGATCTGGGTGATGGGAGCAGCGACGAGGGAAGACGAGGGTTGCGACGACGTCGAATGCTCTGTGCAGGTCGCTGGAAGTCGTGGTGGAGTCGGAGATGGCTGTGCGAAGGGACATTGGCTGCGGTGGTAGGACGCGATGAGGAGATCGGGGTTGTGGCCGCGCGAGTGATGGAGACGGCGTCGACGGGAGGAGGACGAGAGCGAGGGCAAAGGCGAAGGAGTAGGGAAAGGGTCTCGGCGTTGATGGAGGAGAGGAGGGGCCGGCCTTTGCGGCGGTGATGGCGGCGACGACTAGGGTTAGGGTTTTCGTGGGTGAGGGACGAGCGGCTGGGAGAGAGAGAGATGCGGGTATGAGAGAGGGAGAGAGAGATTAAGTTGTGTGTGTATATATAAATTATTTTATAAATATATTTATAAAAATAGATATCTTTAATTGGTTTCATTTAGAGATTCGGTGCAGATTTTCTCGTTCTCATTTTAACGGTAAACAGATACGCAAAATATTATTTTGTTGTCACTAAGAAAATATTATTTATATAATATAAAAATTGAATATTTTCCATATCAAAATTGTTTACAGAGAAAAAATATCTAAATTAAATATTTTAGCGGCCAACTAAAAATTCAAAAAAAAAGTGGGAAAAGAATTTTGATAAACTTTTGAATTATAGTATTCAAATAGCGCTGTTACAATAATGATCTCACCATTTGGATCAGGTACATCGGTAAACTTTTATGGTAGATGCATATTTTTCCGCTGCATATATGTCTGTGTTTATGTATCAACGTATCTAAGGCGCCGACAAATAATAATAATAATATAAAAGGATTTGTTACGGCAAAGCTCCGGGCCCATCCGTAGACTTGGAAGTTTCAAAAGTCTTCCATACCTGGTGGCTCTTGAATTGTCGTGCATTTATATCAGACTTGTGGCCTGCAGTTTATTTCTGTGGTTCAAACCATCACTCTCATTTATCTCAGCCACCTGCTCGCATTGACAATTATCGTGGTTCCATCTGATATCTTCTCTATAAGTAGACCGTAAACTTGCAGCATTGGGAGGGATCACACACTCCTGATCTGACCTCTCTAATCAGTTAGTTGCCTTCCATGGAAATTCGTTTCTTAAGCTGCTGCATATTGATTTTAATGTTCACCTTCTCTTTGATTCCCATACTGCCGCCTGCCACTTGTAGACCCCACAACAACTTCACCGATCTGGAATCACTCTTAGCCTTCAAAGCTCATGTGGCCGATCCTTCTGGCATTCTGGCTGCTAACTGGACTGCCGACACCTCATTCTGCAGCTGGACCGGTGTGCTCTGCAGCCCTCGCCGGCAACGAGTCGCTGCCATCCGTCTACGGGACATCCCCCTCCAGGGCTCCGTCGCCCCACACCTCGGAAATCTCTCGTTCCTCTCTGATCTGATCCTTTCCAATAATTCCCTGACGGGCCCTATCCCTGCAACCCTCGGGCAGCTTCCCCGTCTTAACCGCATCGCTCTCCAAGAGAACTTTCTCTCGGGTCAAATTCCTTCCACCATCTTCAACATGTCATCCCTAATCGCTTTATACCTTATGTCCAACAGTCTCTCAGGTACCATCATCCCATCAAACTACAGCATCAATATGCTGCCTCGAATCAAAAATATCTCTATTGGTCTTAATCATTTCAGTGGGGAGGTTCCGTCTGGCTTTGCTCAATGTCAAAACCTCGAATTGCTTTACTTTGATAGTAATCAGTTTACTGGAACCATACCGGTTGAGATTGGTAGATTGCCCAAACTTAGGTATTTATTCCTTGGATCTAACCAGCTAAGCGGTACCATCCCAGCATCCTTAGGTAACCTCACAAAGCTCAGACAGCTCGAATTGTACTCAAACAACCTGACAGGGAAAATACCTGAGGCTTTGGGAGATCTTGGCAATCTCCAAGGACTATGGCTATTTCATAATAGCTTGATTGGCTCGATACCGTTGGCTTTGTTGAATGATTCCGCGTTGAACTCTTTTGATCTCAGCGAGAACAAACTCACTGGATCTGTGCCTGCTGAAATAGGCAAATCGCTGCCTCAACTTAGTCGGTTTCATGTGGGAAGTAACCAATTAAGTGGCGGACTCGAATTCCTCTCGTCCATGTCCAACTGCCAGAATCTAAACAGACTTCTTATATATAAAAATACACTGGAAGGAGTACTTCCTAGTTTTTTGGGGAATCTCTCATCGAGTCTGCTGACTTTTGATGCTTTCGGAAATCGTCTCAGAGGAAACATTCCTACAGAATTGGGCAACCTAAGTAATCTTATAGTATTGGAATTGAGTTTTAATGAGCTGACCGGAACAATACCATCAGCACTAGCAAGGTTTGAGTCGCTTCAATATATGTGGCTCGGATCCAATAACATAAGCGGTCTGATTCCATTTGAGCTGGGCCTACTGAAAAATCTAAATAGGCTAGGCCTCAATGATAATGCACTCGATGGACCGATACCTCATTCGTTGGCCAACATTAGCAGGATACAAATATTGTCTCTAAAAAACAACAAACTATCATCAAGCATTCCTCAGAGCTTGTGGACTCTAGAGAGCCTCCTTCAATTAGATCTATCGGGAAATACTTTAAATGGCTCACTTCCGCCACAAGTGGGTTACTTGAACGCCCTAACTTATTTGAATCTATCCGCAAATCGATTATCAGGTAACATCTCAAGTGCTTTAGGAAAACTTCAAATGCTTAATATTCTCGACCTATCTAATAACTTATTCCAAGGTCAAATTCCACAGTCATTTGATAAATTGATCGTCATCGACTATCTTAACTTATCATACAATTTTCTATCTGGAGCCATACCACAGTCCTTGGCCAATCTCTCTCATCTTGTTAGTCTTGATCTCTCTTTCAACAAGTTACAAGGTCAAGTACCCAAGGGCGGAGTGTTTGCCAATTCCAACATTACGTCTCTTAATGGAAATGAAGCACTCTGTGGGGCACCTCAGTTACATCTTCCACCGTGTTATTCAAATCTTGTTAATGACAAATCAAGGAGGAATTTACGGTCGCTCAAATATATCTTGCTAGCTACTATGTTGGCTGTGGTTCTCCTTTCTTTCTTATGTCTTCTTTATGCATTTTATATGAGGAGGAAGCCAAAGACGTTGGCCGACACTACTTTGACCTGCTTGGATGATCACAGAGCTGTTTCGCACCATGAACTAGTTCGCGCAACAGCCAACTTCAGCGAGGAGAACTTATTAGGAAGAGGAGGGTTTGGTTCTGTGTTCAAGGGATGCCTCGATGATGGGTTGATTGTAGCAGTAAAGGTCTTGCATCTAGAACTTGAAGAGGCTTCCAAAAGTTTTGATGCAGAATGCCAAGTATTAAAAATGGTTCGCCACAGGAATCTCATCAAAATCATCAGCGTATGCTCCAACTTAGACTTCAAAGCTCTCATCCTCGAATTCATGCCCAATGGAAGTCTTGAGAAATGGCTGTACTCAGAGAACTGTTTCTTGGATATGCTACAAAGGTTGAATATATCGGTGGATGTATCTTTGGCACTTGAGTACCTCCACCATCATCATCCGCATGTTGTGCTGCACTGTGATCTGAAACCAACAAATATACTGCTAGACGAAGAATTGGTGGTGCGCGTAAGTGACTTTGGCATCTCCAAACTACTGTTGGGTGAAAGTAAATCGATGGCAACAGCAAGCATGCCGGGCACAATAGGCTATATTGCTCCAGGTAATCAAATAATCCATAAGGTTGATATTAATACTTGAATCTTAGAATTATACTTTTATTGCATGTTTAATTTGATTTATAACCTATTAAAAAAATTAAAAGAATTGTCAAGTCCAATTTTTGTATGCTACTTAAATAGTCTGTATCCACTATCCTTTGGCCTTTAAATTTTTCAGGATTTTCTTTTGTTAACCTGTATAGTTTTAAAATTGGCAAGAAAAAACTCTTAAAAAGCTTAATCGATGTGAAAACTAGATCAAATTAACAATTAAAATCTTAAATTTTCTATAATAATAGTAGATAATTTAATGTAGACTTTCTTTTTAAAGTGCTAAACATTGGACAAGAAGATAACAAACATAAGCTTGAAGAGTAAGACAACCAAATCTTCCTAATTAGC
The DNA here is from genome assembly GCA_030015575.1 of Agapanthus africanus. Taxonomy (NCBI): domain Eukaryota; kingdom Viridiplantae; phylum Streptophyta; class Magnoliopsida; order Asparagales; family Amaryllidaceae; genus Agapanthus; species Agapanthus africanus. The sequence goes on from JASDDO010000014.1 coordinate 19,929,773, forward strand.
TATTAAAAGGTTAATTCTTCTCGCTTCATAAAATTTAGATTCTTACTTTTGAGAATAAAATTGATTCATGGTTACTATTGTTTGATACAGAGTACGGCGCCTTAGGGACAGTATCAAGAATGGGTGATGTATATAGCTTCGGGATTCTACTGCTGGAAACATTTACGAGAAGAAGACCAGTCGATTCTATGTTCGGTGAACAATCAAGCTTGAGGGAATGGATACACAAGGCATATCCGACTACAATCTTGGACGTTGTAGATGAAAATCTTCTGAAGCATCATGCCACAAACGACGGACCAAATCAAGACCTAACAAAAGTGCACCAGTGTCTGTCTTCTGTGATTGAATTGGGTTTGTTGTGCTCAAGTTACTCGCCTAAGGAAAGAATTCCAATGACGGACGTTGCTGCAAGATTGCAGAAGATAAAGATGGAATATCTATCAACTTAAGGGTTACTCGATCAGAACAGAAAATCGATTTTTTTCATGATCCTTTCAATACTGGCAAACGGGAGTATCTGCATATCGTGTGAGCTCTTTGTGCTTAGTACAATTTGATGTCTTCAAATGTTTTTGCTCAGATAAGGACTTGTTGCCGAGAAATGAAAAAAAGATAAGGTGACTAGAGTTCAAACCATGAGGCAAAACATTCATTCAACTCTTCATCTGGTGAGTTGAGGTTTTGAATATGTCTGTTGTCGTTGTCGTTATCATCGTAGTTCTGTATTCTGGAGGTTTGGTGCAATCTTGTTCTATCAGACATTTGTAGTGTTGAGGCTTTGATTTCATCGGGTGGTGCGGTTTTTATTCCGGAGGTTGCATGATGGGATGAGAGTCTGAAGCATAAATGTGTGATTGCATTAGACATGAGGCAGCTTCTAAAGCTTTCAGTGTTTTTGATTTTCTAACAAGTCTCGGTTGTATTTTTTGCTTTCCTGTTCTTATCTTGTAAATAAACTTTTCTTTATAATGTTGAACAGATATATGCATGAGACATGCTTTAGCCCTACTCTTTGGGTTAGAAGGGGAGAGAAAATAATGAGAGTCAATTGAACAAAAGCTAGAACAAGAATTTATTGGGATGAAAACTATTTAGTGTTAGTCAATCATAACTCCAAAATTAGGCCTAGGGCTAGGACCGATCAAGAAGACGATACTTTGGGATTTGTACATTTTCTTATGATTTCTGGCGGTATGCTTTTGATTTGAATTTAATATGAAAAGTTCAAGAAATTTAACCTTCAGGAATAAAAAAGAAACTAAAGAAATTTATATAAAAGGCAGTCATGACATGAATATAGTATCACCATCTTGAAATTATTTACTTATCATGACATGATTATAGCATCACCATCTTGAAATTATTTACTCATCATGACAGATAATATATTGGCTTAAATGAAAACATTTGGCCTTAATTACATTTATATTTAACATTTGTGTCGTGAATGTAGATCACAGTTTCTTGGGACTATTGAATTTCTATTAATTAAAAAGAAATAATCTACTATTGGCTTAAATGAAAACTCTGAATTCTGGTGCAGGAGTCAAGACAATCATTTGCTCTAATTCTGCTTCTTTAGATGCTTGATACAACATAAATGAAACGAACCGGGATTGTTGTAATACCATTTCGAAGTCCCAGCCATTGCATTGAAACTAGTTTATATCCGAAAAAGTGGCATTGAACTCAACCATTTAAACTGATCTGCACAGCATAGCGGAACAAGTTTATATCAAAGAAACAGAAACAATTACAAACATCTTCATAAATGCATTGCAGCTGCATCCGTATTTCTCATCTAATCAAGATTAAAGCTCGCGATCAATGTGACAGAAACAGGAAAAGATTTCTGACGATCATAGAACTTGCAAAAGATTCCTACCTCAAGCCGTAACATTAGGATCAGGAGTTATCCCCCATTTCTTGCGAACATCCTCTAGATTTTCATGGAAGTGCTTCTCATAGCACACTGATATCAAATCCAAGCATCTCATACCCGGACGTGTAGCCCAAGGGAAGTAATGCTTGAAGAACAAACTTCTCTGCTTCTCATTAAACCTCGCCGAGCCTCCAACGACCGACCTCAAGCACATCGGAAGAAGCATTTGCTCAAACTCAATCACCTTAAGAGAGGACTCTCCGATTAAATTAGTGGGAAGATTAAAAAGCACATGCCAAAAATCGTGCACTTCACGTGCACGGGTAGCCGCATAGACTAATTCTTCAGTCTCCATGAAACGGACGAGAGGGCGATCATCTGGAGAGAAGTTTCTTGATCCCATGAACTTTGCATATGCTGCGCCAAATGTGTTTTCTGGTAAAGCCCCATGCGTGTGATACACTGGATGACATCACACGGGGACACTCCAAAAGAACCACCTGGAAAAATCATGAAACCGAGCCAAGTTGTATATAAGAAGTCAAACTAAATCAGGAACTTAATATCTCAAATAATCCAATGAAGAGAACACAGAACAAGAATGCAAGAGCTGAATGTCTAATAATTAAGCAAAACCGTTTAGGATTAGAAACCAGTGCCAGAGGCAGGTATTTCAGTTGGTGGGGGCACAACATGTAGCAGTGCTACATTGGAATTTCCACGTGCATAATCATAAAAATAATATTAATCGAAATATATATACTATAATTATGAATTGATTTAAACATGAATGAAAAATAATAACGTTTACAATAACATTTTTGCAAGATGCTATATCTTTAGACTATACCAAATTTTTTGTGAGACTAAGCCAGATTAATTTTGTTGCACATGTTGCGCGCACGTGCGTGTGGTGCTATGCATGAAAGAGAATTGCAAAGTGTGAATTTATATTAGCGAGAGAATACCCATGTTGTTGAAGTGAAGCACTCAAGAGTCGAGACTATAAAAAAAAATTATTTCCTATTAATTCATTGGATTTTGATTATAATAACAACGATGATCTATGAAACAAAAAGAGGACACATTAATTTTATTATCTTCTCACTTCCCAATTGAGACCGAACATTTTTGTTTACAGAAAAAGTATGCAATAGGATTTACACCCAATTTAATTAAATAAATAATGAACCTGTCAATGGTGGAATAGAATGCACCGTCTCTTGCAAGATACTATTCCACATAATCACTTGAGCAATAGCATCTTTATGTAATGTTAATGAGCACAATATATACCCTCATAATATGTTATTGCATTAATAGATTGACGTAGAAATCCTTTTTTCCATAAAATCTTGGTGAGAGCATGTGCCCCCGCTGAGCTCTAAGTGGGCCCACCGCTGTTAGCAACCATAGGATTTCATTTCAGACGACAAAATCTCGGAATGCACCTAAAATACTTTAAGAATAGTATAGACTTTCATCCCAAATGGGTGATTAAATAATTTGAGATAAATCTTCATTTAATGCATGATTAAATTCTGTCTGGAGGGCTGGGCATCTCAGGGGTTCTCAGTCTAGGGATTTAGTGAAAAAATCTCCTCTCGAAACTTCATTCCTTAGGATGGACCAACTCCATAGAAAAAATGAAAGATAGATTTATTTATTTTATAGATAGTGTTATACGAATAAGGCCAACAAGAAAACAAAATATATGGAACCAGTATGGCAATGTGATTGAATACTGCAAAGAAATATTGTACAGTTCCTATGGCAGAATAAATAGGCATGTACAGATGACCAATGTAAATATTAAATACACTACAGATAGCATGTACAGATGACCAATGTAAATATTAAATACACTACAGATAGCTCAGTTGGTCATATAAGGGCGTATCAAATTACACTAATAAATATCCGACTCAAAATATCTGTTTAGCAGCGGGGACCGATCATCTAGATAAGTATCACAAAAGCAAAGACTGAAACCGAATCAGATTAATTCGATTTATTCTTATAGCTTAACTTTCTTATATGATTGCCTGTTATATTGCTTGCACTATAGTTGTCCCAATATGACAGTATTTTAATTATTTTTGTTGTGCAGTTAATAGGAGGCCATATTCACAACATTTGGAATTACCGCTTGGCTTTCATCTCAGCTCCAGAATGGATAGGCATATGCACACATCTATGTTAAATTTAATATCAGAACTAATACAGGTTCAGTTGATAAGTAATAACAGGTGAGACAAAACCTTATTCAAGCTCAACTAAAAGTTCCTAGATATATAAGAGGATTCTAGATGCTAGTAAACCTAGTCGATACTTGCTACATGTTGGATATGCCTCTTCGTACAAATCAAATTAGTATGTTATCCAGATCTAAATAGTTTGGAGTATAATGGGCCAAGCCAAAACAACAATGACAACACCAATAAAAAACACCAGGTGGGCATACTCACGTGGTGTAACTTTCCTCTCAAAAGTGAGAGGTCGCCGGTTCGATTTCCGAAGGGGTCGCATCCAAACAAACACCAAAACAAAACCTTATGTACGTTCAAGTAAAAATTCCTAGATATATAAGAGGATTCTAGATGCTAGTAAGCTTGGTAAATACTTAATCAGGTACATACTTTATCAAAAAGCTTAATCTAATGAGTGGCAGTCCAACAACTCTAAATGCCATCCAACAAACACTAAGCAAGGTATTTAATAACCTCAATTAATAGTTTTACTGAAGTCAGCAAAACCATTGAACTGAGGGGCTATTATAGTACAGTGGTATCTCCAAAGAAATATATTCAGAATATGATCGAACTAATCTTCAAAGGTAATTCAACAGTGAATACTTAGTTTCACTTTGAAAATTAGATTATAAGATCACTGCGCGCGCGCGCATATCTACATATGAGAAAAACATTCTGCATAATACATCCTCTCCAACGGGCTTCAAATCTGTTCTCTTTACTTTTCAGATCATAAATCAGTACGTTTTATACGATCTTTGGCACTTGTTTCTCAACTTACACAATCGTTCATACCTTGACACATCCCCGTCATAAGAGGATTAATTAGATCTCTTGTTTGGATGCGGCTTCACCATTTACTTCCTAATAAAGACATAATATTTAAACATCAAGCACTATGTACCTTACAGCACAATATTTCATCCATCACTATAGCTACTATACTTCTGAAAAAACCCGAATGCCCACCTCAACAGAAAACATTTGGTAAGCAAGCTGATTTGTAGTATATATGGTATACTATTTGACATGAGAACGCATGTACATCATCCAATCTAGTAGCGTGGTTTATTGTGTCATAAATTTCATAAGTAAGCCGATTGCTTCAAAAAAATCAATGACGCATCTTCATCGACCTTTTTCTGCATATATTCGAAAATAGAACTTTGAGGGAAAATCTAGCTAGGAAAATAGACGGCACTATAATAAACTAAACTTATAAATTAAACTACTGTCAGAATAGAAATCCTATTGTATTCTTAAGTCTCGATAAAAAGCAGCAATTAGGTCTGCTCGTCTCAGTTCCTTTAGAGAACCGAGAGCTGATACGACAGCAACTGCTGCCTGCTGCCACCCTTTAAGATGAGCTCGAGCTCCTTCGGATGCAATCAAGAAAATGTAACATATGAATGAGGAACCGAACAATAAATAATTTAACAAACATTTAGAAACTCTGTGGGGAAAGTGGATGAGGCGATTATACAAACACGTAAAAGGCACACTATATATAACAACTGTAAGGAGGGAAAGAGGGGAAATCATTTTTCAGAAATTTTCAGCCATTAGTTAAGAACAATAAGAAATTCGGGGCTGTGTATAAAGAGATGAGGCGAATATAGAACACGTACCTGGCCTCATAAAAAAAGCGTTGAATTTGTGGAGAGGGGATGGATTTTGGGGGAGATCGATAGAGAGAGAAAGAAAGAAGACAAAGAAGAAGAGATAGAAGATATTGGGTATGCTTCTCAAGATTGCAAGTGATGGAGCACCGAATCTCCTTTAGATGTTGTCTTCCGCCGATCTGCCGACGGCGTAGACGAACGGCTGAGATTGTGTTTGAGAGCTGTCTCTTGAGACGTGTGGATCTTAATGGATTTGGTTTGGTGAGAAGCCGAGCTGCCTACAAAGAAGTCCCAGGGTGGTTATCACCGTAGACCCTCCGACGATCAAGTTAGTCGAAGTATTTGGGCAGAGTAGCGACCTATTAGATAAGAATTGCTTTACCTGAGTCGTCTGAGAGAGGGGTTTATATAGCGGCAGTCATGGTCTAGCGGACGCGAGATTCTCACCGGCCGTTACGCGTTGCGCCCGTGAAAATGACGGGATCCCCCATTAATGACGAAATACGCTCGTTAATGGGGGATGCGACGGCGTGGAACGCGGGATCGTGGGCGGCGGATATGTAATACCCAGCTTCTTATTATACCAATGCTCGTATTTTGTTCCCCTCAAAAGTTATTTATTTTATTATTATTATTTTTAGAATTCTAAAACCCTTTTCATTTTCTACCTGGTAGTCTTCCAAAGGAAAATAAAACTTAATCACACTTTCATTTTTCCCTTCACTACTTTTCCCTAAACTAGACCAGAACCCGATTACCTATTTCTTTTATAGTTTTCTCTTCCTCAAACCCAACACAAAATTTATTTAGAATTAGCAAATTATTTTCCCCAGCCCAAACCAATCCTACCCCCATTTATTTTCTACTTTCCCTATATTTTTCCTCTAAACCAGGCCCACTACTTTTCCCTCCTTCTTCACAATCATTTTCTTTTCCTATTTTCCCTTCCTGCGGCCCAGCTTCTCAGCCCATCTTCTTTTATAAATTTAAACCCCATTTTTAATCCCGAGCCGAGCTCGGCCCACTCCCTCTTCCCTCTTCAATTTTCTTAAATTCCTTTCTCCAGGCCCAACGGCCCGCGCCCGCTCAGCCTTCACCCAACCCGACCTGCTTCGCCCCCATCTTCCCCAACGGATCTTTCCCAAATTCCCGCCCGCTGTCCCCGATCCGCTTCCTCCGCCGACGTCCACGCTCGCGCGCGTTACCCCACGACGCGCGCCCTCGACCTCTCCTCGTCGACACCCACACTCCTCTCTTTTCTCAAATCTCCCATCTCATTCACCTCCCTCGTCTCCTCCCATCGCCTGCCTCGAGCTCCCTGCACCCATCACCGGCCACCCTAACCTCCTCCCTCATCTCCCTCTCTGCCGAGCCCTTCTCTCGAGCATCCCACCCCTACACACCCGAGCTCGAGACAAGCCCTACACCCATCTCGACCCCCACCTGCGCTCTCGCCGGCAAGCCTCCTCTCACTGGGATCGCCTCGTCGACCGCATCATCATCATCATCATCATCATCACCATCACCATCGCCATCATCTCTCTCTCCCTACATCTCTCTCTTTACCTCTCCCGTCTCTCTCTGTGTCTCTCTCACTCCCTCTTCCCCTCTCTCTTTCTCACTCCCTCTCTCTCAATCTCTCTGTTCTCTCTCTCTAACTCTCTCTCACTCTCTGTCTCTCTCTCTCTCTGATCTCTCTCACTCTCTCTCTCTCTGTTATCTCTCTCGCTCTGTCTCTCTCTCTCTCTCTAACTTCCTCTCTCCTTCTCTCTGTTTCTCTCTCTTCTTACTCTCTCTCTTTCTCACTCTATCTATCTCACTCTATCTCTCTAAATCTCTCTCTCCCTCTACAACCCCTCTCTATCGTCCTCGTCTCATCCAATGCCCTAAAAGCGCAACAGTCCCGTCAGCAAAGCTGCGACGCAAGGCCAAGCCTAGTCGAGCCCCGGCATTTCGTCGAACACCTACAGAGATCGCCGTTGCCGCTGCCGTGCATCACCGGAACGTCTCCAGGCAAGTTCTCTACTTGCTACATGCTAAATTATGTTTGTTACAAACTAAAATCGTATAGATTCCGTAGTTACTTTTCCCGATAAATTATATGACGTACCTGTTCGATACATGATCCCAATGAAAATACTCACCTAATTTGACGGAACTGGATTGTTTATATTGGCCCGTGTAGTGATAAATACCTTGTACAAATTTCGCTGGAAAATACGACTATTAACGACTAAAACGACTACCCCAAGTATACCTGTAAAACTGGAAATTTCTTATACCTGAAAACCGATAAAATCACCATAAATTATATACATATTGGAATGATGCGTTCGAGGGCTTAAATTGAAGCCGACTCGACGAAATATAACCCTATGCAAGTTTCTAATTGTTTCTGTACTTAAACTATGACAATATTTGGATCGGAGTGCGACTCTGGACTGCAGTCCAGAGCGACTCTGTTTACTGTGTGCTGTCCCGTAATGGGTACCACCCTGTTTCCTTAACTCGTAGGCTGCGGAACTCCGAAGTTTATTAAAGGTGAATCTGTTAGCTAGATAACACAAGTGGTTTCATCCTGTTTCGTCATCGTTTGCTATTTAATCTGTAATTTAAAAGATGGGGACTATGACAGTCCCAACAGAATCAGAATTGACATACTAGTATTGAACAGTGTATATCTCCTGACATACAGACGCGATTAAAGATCCGTCTATTGCGTTGAAAACCTTATTGGAAACTCTAGATTTCATTCAACTGTAGTTTTGCTAAATTCTGATCTCAACTGGGATTAAAATGCGTTGCAAAACGTACTTCCGATTCTGAAACCGGATTTCCAGTCGTGAACGCTTAAAATGAAATGGCCATAACTAGTGATCCGGAAACCCGATTGACGTGAAACCGAATTCGCTGGATAGATAATCAAACATACTATTTATTCCCCTTTCATTATTTCGCTAAACTGTACCAGTATGATTTATGATAAATTGTGCAAGTGGTAGATTACTGATTCATGACATCCTAATCATGCTTTACATACTGTTTACGCATCATATCATACATATGTCACTGCATTGATAACCTAGTGATAATGTGCATTACCCAGTGTTAGGTATTAGTGATGATTGTGGCAAGTACGTAAGTGTTCGTGCATGAGTGAATAAGTGAAAGTGACACGTACTTGTACACAATCAGTGAACCTTATTATTCTATTGCATTGTCGACGTCTGTAAGACGCGTGTACGTGTGACTATAAGTGGAATGGGACACTTATGGAAGCTCTTGCATGGGTGTCACAGATAAGGCACCAGACACTGCCATTTACCTTAGATATTAGTCGGGACGTGCTTGATGGAGATCCTGTCTCCAGTTCTCATGCAGACTTGTCACAGACCGACTGATAGTTGAGGTTATGGTTAGCGTTTGATGTAGACCACGGGGTGTGGGGTAGTTTGAGTGTAAGTTCAACAGAATCTCGGGAGTCCCTTACCGGCTTATATATATGGAGATATATGGAGATTTACAGGGTACATGATTATTACCGTGAGTTATATGTTGGGCCCGTGGTCCCTTGCCTTTAGGTCCTACTCTTGGGTGGAGGACACTCGCAAGTGGTTGACTCTCACACTTGGACTGACGATAGGCTTAGTGACCTGTACAGTGAGACTTAGAGGCTGATAGGGATAATGGCATTGATATACTTTACTTACCGTTGTTGACTAACCCGGCATATTATTTTACTGCTTTACTGTCCACTTGATTTATTAGACACTTCTTTGGTTACTGCATATTCATACCTATACCTTCTTGATTTACTGTCATATATATCTATTATCACTGTTCGAGTTGTCACTTGTATCTATACACTATATTGTTATTGTGTCGCTCTGACGACCTGAGTATGCATGCTCAGTGTGAGGAGTAGATTCAGCGGGGACCAGGATCAGACGCACATCACGGACATCTTGATTAGCTATCCAGAGTTATACCTTTTTGTTTCCCATCAGGTCAGTTCTTTATATTGTTTTGTTTCAGTTACTGCATTTCTCATTACCTGTGCATTATTTACTGATTACCATGTAAAGCTAGAAGCCGAAGTGTGACTACGGCAGGGTATTTCCTTGACCGTAGGAGCATGGCTGGCCTTGTCAACCCCTCATATTCCGTATTTTGGGAAGCGGGGCATGACAGGATATCTCGCGTTTGGCGAGATTCGCGGAGCCATGGCGGAGACGTCTGTGATCTGCGTTCTGGGTTGCCCAATAGAACCGAGGAATCTTAGCTCGGCGGGGGCTCGGAGGCGAGCAGAAGGTCGAGGAAGTTCGGTGTCGTGATAGCTCGGAGACGAGCTCGGAGGGCTAAGAAAGCTCGGCGTGCAGGATGGCTCGGAGGTGAGCCATCGGTCGTTTACAAGACTTTTCGGGGAATCCTCGGAGGTCGGGTCCAAGTAGCGGGAAGATAGCCCGGAGGACACCTCCAATGTGCAGTCCACCCCCTGTTTCTGTGTGCATCGGGACGCGTCTTCCGCCACGTGTCATGATCTGGGGAGCTCCCACTTACGAGCATCATCATTAGCCCCCCACTCTCGTTCCGACCTATTTATGGGTCGGGTTGAGAGTGGTCCGATCGGTTACCCGGGCTCAGTTCGTATTTAAAGACCTCGTCGACGCGGATTCCCGAGGCAATTAGGCGTATCTTTCGATGACGTCAGCGGATCAGAGAAGAGATCGTGCATTAAAGAGTGAGCGCTGATTCGATCATACGTTCGTTGAGGCGCCGGTTGGCTGACGTGACGGGTCGCCGCTGTCCCCTGTGCTCGAAGGGGTGCACACAATGGTCGTGCGACACGTGGGACGTCGCTGGCCGTCAAGCGCTGATTTGGCGGGAAATGATCTGCGCTGTCGGATGCGTTTGCCAAATGCTATAAATAGAGGTGGGATCCCCCCAGGGTCCACACTTCGCTATCATTTCCTGTCGCTGCCAGAGTTAGCTCGGCGCTCTTCCCTTTAGGTCGGATCTCTCGTGCTCTTTCCTCGGAGGACTCCTTTTTTGACCCAGGTTAGATGTCTTCCTCTGGGGAGTCTGTTGAGATAGTCAGGGTAAAGTTTAGGGAATCTTCTGCTGCTTCTTCCTCTGCTTCTTCCTCTGAGTCGGGTTCTCCCCGTGGGGTTAGGGTTACCCGTGCTTCCCGTGGTCGTGCGACGGGGATGGTGTTTCCCTCCGAAAGGCGGCCTACAGGACCGCGATGTCCTGACGCTGAGATTCGGGGTAGATGCTATTTGGTTTTATCCGTCCACCTCTCCGAAGATGCCAAGTTGATTTATGGCACCGTGTATCGGAGGTTTAGACGGATGCGGCCGATGTAGCAAACTTCGTCAGATTCCCCCTCAGGGTGAGGGGTTTTTGATTGTGGGGACGCTCTTCCCTGCAGGCGCAAGCCCCTGCAGTTAATTACGCTACCGCATCGCGGTAACAACTTTCTCCTTCTCCAGAATTTCACTTCGTGTCGTGGGTGTTTGTTTTGTTTGTGGTTGCCCGTGGATTGTATACGGAGACTATTTATTTCGTCGCCCGTAGGACGTGGATTAGTCCAAATCCGTATTTTCTTAGATTTGGGTTTGGGGTTTTGGTTTAAGGATACGTTAGCCATTTTTGAGGCTAAGATCAACTTAAACGTTTGTTAAGAATACGTTAGTCTAGTTTGAGACTAAGATCAACTTAACGGGATCGTTTAGATCCGACAAAAGAGCGTTTGGGCTCTATTATTCCAGTTTAGGGACATAGTGGTCCAACATTCCCATTTTGGGGGCGGATATTGGTTTAAGGACGCATAAGTCCATGAGTTTAAGGACCCCACAGTCCGTATTAATGTGTGGTTGTCAGGACCCGTCACCTCTCTGACGACGTTGAAGGATTACAACGACAAATATCAGAGGAGTTCAAAGATGTACCCTTGAACCAAAGTTGGTTGAAAGATCTATAGTCCAATTTGGGACTAAAGTTTGTTTGGAGGATACGTTAGCCATTTTTGAGGCTAAGATCGACTCAAACGTTTGTTAAGGATACGTTAGTCTAGTTTGAGACTAAGATCAACTTAACGGGATCGTTTAGATTCGACAAAAGAGCGTTTGGGCTCTATTGTTCCAGTTTAGGGATATAGTGGTCCATATTCCAGTTTAGGGACGTGGTGGTCCGTATTCCAGTTTAAGGACGTGGTGGTCCGATATTAGTTTAGGGACGTCTCGGTCCGATATTAGTTTAAGGACGTCTCGGTCCAATATTAGTTTAAGGACGTCTCGGTCCAATATTAATGTATGGTCGTCGGGACTCGTCGCCTCTCTGACGACGTTGAATGATTACAACGACAGATGTCAGAGGAGTTCGGAGATGTACCCTCGAACCGAAGTGAATTGATTTTAGAGAGCAATCTTGCTCAGTCAATTTAATTTAAGGACTTATGGCCAAAATTGAGCTAAGTCCAGTTTCAACATTTTTTGTCTTTGGCCTGTGCTAGGGCTTCACCCCTTTTTTAGTAATGCACTGCATTATTCTTGTTTTGGTTGGGCTTTGCCCTTTTATAAATGATGCAGAGCATCTATTTTTTGTTTGGGCTTTTGCCCCCTTTTTAAAATGCATAGCATTTTTTATTAGGCCTGTTAGGCCTTTTAATTAGGCTCTGTCCCTTTTCTTTAACAATGCAGAGCATTAAATACTCTGACAGTGCCCCACGTGGCTTGTCAGGCGCTTTGCGCTAAGTAATAAGCGCAAACTCATATGGTGGTGACACGTGTCACACTCTGGTGAGCGCAAACGCAATAGCGCAGTGCGCTGCGCTGTTGCGCTGCTGATACGTGGCGCGCTCTGGTGAGCGCAAACGCAATAGCGCAGTGCGCTGCGCTAGTGCGCTGCGCTGTTGACACGTGGCGTGCTCTGGTGAGCGCAAACGCAATAACGCAGTGCGCTGCGCTGTTGCGCTGCTGACACGTGGCACGCTCTGGTGAGCGCAAGCGCAGTGCGCTGTGCTAGTGCGCTGCGCTGCTGACACGTGGCGCGCCCTGGTGAGTTGCGCCAATTCCAGAGAGCAAAGCTCTAGCGCAGTTTGTAAGTGCAGAGCACTAAGAATCTTTTAGATTCAAGAACAGAAGTGCAGAGCACTGTTGGATTTCTTGATCTAATTTAGATCAAAGGAAAAGATAAGTTTTTTCTTATCTTAAAGAACCAAAGGTTCATGAAAAAGTGCAAAGCACTATTTTTATTTTATTTATTCATTTTATTTAGTTATGTTTATAGATCAATGATCTTGTTTATAAGAGAATTTTCTCTTCTTTCAAAGGTTTTTATCTTTTTTGTTCTTGAGGAGTTCTTCAGAGTCCTCTTTCTCTCTCTTTTTTTTAGAAAGATCTTGATGCCTTTGAATTGAGGCCTAGGGTCCTTTTTATAGTGCCCATAAATTAGTTAAATTGTTAAAGAGATCTTTCTCTGAGTGATTTGGGGAATTTCCCCCACCGTTGGATCTTTGATCCAAGGGCTTCTGCTTTGCAGAAGAAAATCTTCTTGTTTTAACAAGAACAGAAAAGATTTCTTAAAATTTTAATTCTGTTTGGCGCAGATGCCCCAGCGCGTGACACGTGTCGCGCAGCGTACAGCGCAGCGCAACTGCGCTACCGCATCTGCGCTGACACGTGTCGCGCAGCGCACAGCGCAGCGTGATTGACAGAGATTCTGCGTGTTCTAGTTTAATTACCGCAATCAGGACGGTTTCGCTTTGCAGCTAGCCGGATGAGTACGGGTCGATCCACAGAGAGATGGGAGTCTTTTTCTTAGTGTTTTGACGAGTTAAGTCCAAATATGTTTGGGTTTGTTTGAGTTTATCTAATTGAAAATAAATGATAGAAGAACTTGTTAAGGGTAGGATATGGTTGGTTTGGGTCGGGAGGATCGCTCACTTGATTCTTTTGCCACTTCTTAATATTGATGTTACGGTAATCGGCAACAACTGGGATTAGCACGACTAAGAGAAAACTTGCGAGTATAAGCTAGGCTTTCCAACACTTCGTTTTCTCTTTTTGGTCCTTATCCGTCCATTCTTGGCTCTTAGCCGCAACCTCAAGTTGATTCAACCACAACCGGTCTCACTAGGGTATCACCGCTATTATGAAGAATAGGGTGCCGTAGGGAGCGGATTGTGGATCAATTAACTGGAGTTCAAATCAAGATGCATATAAAAGAGAAAAGTGAGGGAGGTTTCCGTCTTTCAAACTTTCCGTTTTCTATCCTAACAAGTGAGAAATTACTCACCCATTAGAAAGGTTAGATTAAATAAAACAAAGAAAGAGGGTAATAAGAATTGAGGTAGAAAATCACAACTAGCTATTCGGGACCTCACTTAGGCAAGGATCACACTAAGCATCATGGTTGTAAGGATAACCGAAAATGGAAGAAAATTAAAATGACAATTTTAATAAATAACAACAACTACGTTTAACAATGAAAATTACAAGCAACATAAGAAACCGAATTACAAATTACACATATAGAAAAAGAACACTTCTTGCATGCTTCACACTCAACAAAACCTCTCACAAGCTTTAATGGAGGAAGATGGAGGAAAATGGACTTTTATTATAAACTAAATAAATCTAATACAAAAATTACACATGAAATTAAGCACCCTCTCTTGGTTCTGCTCTGGGCTATTTATAGGCCTGATTCTGAGAATTTAGCAATACAGTACAAGCCTACACACTTTTACAGAAAACACCCCAAAATTTCACAACATGGTGACACGTGGAAGCCGCGGATCCGCGGCCATAGTGGGGGTTTGGCCGCTGATGCGCGGCTGTTTGGTGGCCAAACCCACTCTGCTTTCTTTCTCTGGTCTTGTGCTCTTTTTTCCTGGTTCTTGAAAACTTTACACTGCAATAATTTCTCCAGAGGATCTTCAGATTTTTGATCCAAGATTTCTTCATTTCTTTTCTTTTGACTTTTACCTCCTTTGACTTCAACTCTTGAATTTAGTCACAAATGACGATTATTTTCGTCCCCTCTTCGGAACTGGTACGGGACGGATACTGGACGGATGCTGGAACCCGGCTTTTATCTGTTTGTGACAGATGTTCTGGATTTTGCCGTAACTGTGGAGATTTTGTCGGATTTGTGCTTTCTTGGACTGGAAACCTGTAATCTGTAAACATGCAGCAAATACGGATAAAAAGCATCTACCTGTATGCAATGTGATTAAGAATGGGTGGTACAAATATACAAAATTCTGTGATGAACAAATACCCCCAAACTTATCTTTTGCTCGTCCCGAGCAAAACCATTTTATTCACAAAAATTCCTAACCTCACTTTCGCAGGGAACGCGATTGCACTGAGCACGTGCAACAAGCCGTTAAACCTCTAGGTGTCCCTAGTAGGAGGAGTGTTGTCTCCTGAGGGTTTTCAGTGGATTACACCCACAAAATCCGATCAATTGGCCGTCGACTCTAATCCTCTATTTCAGCATTCTAACCAAAAACTCTATTATCATAAACTTAGAAATCATTAACCCGTATTCTTCACACTTCCTTTTTATTTAACTTAAGACTCTATACGCCTAGCCAGTTTATAAAGCTTTCAGCATCTCCCGAGTTTTCCTTCTTAAGCGCAATCTCAAATCCGGAATTTTTATCCACTCTACTAAAGAAATAAACCCTATCTTTCATTCCTTATCTTTCCTCCAAACTTCGATTATATACCCCTACGTGTGTGTAATTGTCACCCTTACACTTGGAAATTCAGTTCAAGCTATAATACCCTTGCCTTAATACCTAGCACTACTTCTTTTTATTAATGATGGACGGTTTTGCTCATACATCTTTCATGC
Organism: Agapanthus africanus; assembly: GCA_030015575.1. Classification (NCBI taxonomy): domain Eukaryota; kingdom Viridiplantae; phylum Streptophyta; class Magnoliopsida; order Asparagales; family Amaryllidaceae; genus Agapanthus; species Agapanthus africanus. The sequence goes on from JASDDO010000014.1 coordinate 19,945,399, forward strand.
GACTATTAATACTTCTTGAGGCACTAACGGCCGATTACTGAATGTGTGAACTTTAAAGCGTAAATAGCAGTTTCCAGGTCTTGACTTTATTCTGTTTTTCTTTTTCTTTTTCTTTTCTTTTTTTTTTCTTTTTTTTCAAGACCGGATATATTTTTCAACATGATCTTTTGGTGTTTAGCTTTAAATACCGTTTTTTCTTTCATACTAGGCTTTTAGGCAAGAGTATTTCTAGGTATCCTCTACTATTCCGAGTTTCAAGGTGGTGTATGTGCATTCTGTAGGGTATATACTTTCAAAAATTTGGACTTAAGATTTAGAATTATTTTTCAGAATTATTCTTCGAATAGAGCGTCAATAATTTTCCCTCATTTTGACTTCGCCTAAGAACTAGACTCAAAATTTGCTTATTTCAAAACAAACCGCTGGGGCGTATATTTTCTATAGTTATATTTCAAGGAAGGTTATTTTTAGGGTTCATAATTGACTAAGTTTAAGATCTAGTAGTTTCTAATTAGTCAACTGTCATATTAGATCTTAGTCAGAAACGGTCAATGAATATTTTTGTTTTTTTGTTTTTTTTTTAAATTTTTGTTTTCATTTTCGAGTTTTTTTTCAATATTTTTGTATTTTTTCAATTTTTTTTTTTTTTTTTTTTTAAAATGCAGTGCAGAATTTAAACATGCAAAGTAAAAACGAATATTTACATAAAAGATAAATAAAATATGCAGATGCAATGCAAGGATAGCTATTTACAATCTAATCCCTCCCCCAAACTTGTTGATGGCAGTGTCCTCACTGCCCCCTGCGTCGTCTCCTAGACGCTGCGTCACTCGTCCCCGGTTCACTAGTCTCTGCCCTAGGGGCCCTGGATCTCGACCTCGATCTGTCCTCTCGTGCCAATAGTGTGGCCATACCTTGTTCTAGGGTTGTCAATCTCTGATCGAAGTTTGTCATCATTCCCATCATTCTTTCTACCCCCATATGTGTTCGCCTCAGTAGGCGCGCTTGCGCAGCGGGGGTAAGCTCTTCATCGCTCGCTGTGGAGCTCGAGCTGGATGTTTTGGCCATTACATGCTCGGCCGGCTCGGTGCGCGACCATATATCATGAAGTCTAGTGTAAGATGTCGAAACACCCTCAAGAACTGGTCGAATGGGTGTGCCAGCATGCATGTGTATCGCAAACTCGTCAGAAGGGATGAAATGGCGACACAGTTGTGTCACCAACATAGGGCACGGATGGTTGGCTGAACTCTTGCCTGCATCAATCGACTGAAGCAACACCGTGCACATGTCATAACTTGCGTTTTTGGTCATTAATGTGTGCACGATGTGTAGTGAGGGTGTGAAAAAGGTCGTATTATGTGAGCTGCCAAAGATGTTATTTTCCCATCGGCACACAGTCAGCACATTCGCGTAAAGTGTACGCGCCTGAATCCCTTTACGTGGCTCCCTATAACGATCGTTTCCCATCAACGGGGTGTAATCCTCAAACTGGAGGGGTTGGTCATGGGCGGGTATTCGCGGAATCAATGTGACTTCATGAATGAATTCCCTATCTATTCGTATTTCTTGATCTCCCCAAAACAACCGAATAAATCCGTATTTTTGAAAACTACCCTCCTCCATGTAATCATAGAATCGTTCGATTAGATCCGGAAGCGCGAATGCATTCGAATGGTTATACAAAAGATAATTCCATCCGCGTTTCCGGATCTCGTCGCCAAAATAACTTCCGTACACATTATGTTCAAAAAGTTATGAAAAATTTCGCTCATATTGCAAATGTGGAGCCATAACAACAATTCAGATTTTTACAGATCAGGTGAGAATTAGAATAGTGCAAACCTCCTCTGGAAAAAATTCCAGAGGGTGAAGAGGCTAGGGCGCGGCGGATGCGCGGCGGCAAGGTGGTTCCTGCAGCGGTTCAGCGGCGGCGGAAGCTGATCGTCGGCGCAAATTCTGTCGAAGGCTAGGGTTTGGGGTTTGGGTTATTTCTGTGCAGAGAGGAGCTCGGGAATGGGAAGAGATGTATTTATAGGGGTTTATTTGGTTATTTACACTTAAACCCCTATAAATATATCTAATGAAAAAAAAATTATTTACAAATATGTATATTTACATATTTATTAATTTTTTTCTGAAAATTTTTATTTTTATTTTTATTTTTTTGTTTGTTTTTAATTTTTTTTTCTTTTTATTTTATTTATTCGTGAAAATTTACAGGCACACAAAAAAACAAAATTGTATTTACATACCCCCAAACTTATTTGAAACAGTGTTTCCACTGTTTTTGGTTGGATTATCGAAGTTTGGGTGTAGGGGGAGAGGAAGATTATTCAGGGTAAACCGGCTCCTGTAAAAACAGGAGCTCCTCTGTTGGATCGGCGCTAAGGTACGGTTTAAGTCGATGTCCGTTCACTTTGAAAAATGAACCGTCCTTTGGATTCTCCAAATCCACAGCGCCATGCGAATACACATTCCGTATGAAATACGGCCCTTTCCATCGAGATCTGAGCTTTCCTGGATGGAAGTGTAGCCGGGTGTCGTAGAGAAGTACCTGCTGACCAGGTACGAGGTTTTGCGCACAAGGTGTTTATCATGAAACACCTTCGTTCGATTCTTCACGACAACCGCGTTATCATAAGCTTCATCCCTAAGCTCGCTCAGTTCGTTCAGTTGCAGCTTCCGATTGCTGCCCGCATCTTCTAGAGACAGATTTAGCTCTTTTATCGCCCAAAATGCGCGATGCTCTATTTCGACAGGAAGGTGGCAAGCTTTTCCGTATACAAGCCGATAAGGAGACATGCCAAGGTTGGTCTTATAAGCGGTTCGGAAGGCCCAAAGGGCATCAGTGAGTTTTGATGACCAATCCTTACGGTTCTTGGAAACCGTCTTCTCCAATATTTGCTTGATCTGCCGATTTGAAACTTCGGCTTGCCCACTTGTTTGGGGGTGATAGGGGGTGGATAGCTTATGATTAATGGAATATTTCCGCATCAAGGCTTTGAAAGTTTTATTGCAGAAATGAGTTCCATTGTCGCTAATGATTGCTCGGGGGTGCCCAAAACGGGAGAAAATGTTTTCTTTAAGGAACCTAACGACAACCTTGTTGTCGTTAGTCCGGCTGGGCACAGCCTCGACCCATTTAGAGACGTAATCAACAGTTAGAAGGATATATAGGTTCCCGAAAGAGCTGGGAAACGGCCCCATGAAATCTATCCCCCAAACATCGAAAATCTCCACAACGAAGATTGGTTGGAGCGGCATCTCGTTCCTCCGGGATATCCGGCCCATGTGTTGGCACCGGGAGCATGTCTTGCAATAGTCATGAGCGTCTTTGAAGAGTTGTGGCCAGTAGAAACCACATTGCAAGATCTTCTCAGCTGTCTTTCTGGGGCCAAAATGCCCGCCACATGCTTGGTCGTGGCAAAACGACAGCACACTCTTGAATTCATCGTCAGGAACACACCGACGGATAATCTGGTCAGGACAGTACTTGAACAGATAGGGTTCGTCCCAGTAAAAATGTTTCACTTGGGATAAGAAGCGAAGTCTGTCCTGACTTGACCATTCAGTAGGTAGTAACCCTGTGGCCAAATAGTTCACAATATCTGCGAACCAGGGTTCGCAAGATACTGTCAAGAGTTGTTCATCCGGGAAAACGTCATTGATCGGGATTTGAAGCGACAGCGAAGAAGGAAGTCGTGAGAGATGGTCGGCAACGACGTTTTCACATCCTCGTTTGTCCTTAATGACAAGGTCAAACTCTTGAAGTAAGAGGATCCAACGTATAAGCCGAGATTTGGCATCTTTCTTCGCAAAAAGATGGCGCGGAGCAGAATGGTCAGTGTAGACAATGACTGGAGAGCCGATGAGGTAGGGCCTAAACTTTTCTAAAGCAAATACAACAGCCAAGAATTCCTTCTCAGTTGTTGTATAATTGAGTTGGGCATCGTTCAGGGTTCGGCTGGCGTAATAGATTACGTGCGGCATCTTGTTGATGTGTTGTCCAAGGACAGCACCGATGGCAAAGTCAGATGCATCGCACATAATCTCAAATGGGTGCGTCCAGTCAGGAGAAGAAAGAACGGGAGCAGAAGTGAGTGAGCTTTTCAATGACTCGAACGCAGTCATACAGCTCGAGTTGAAGTCGAATGGCGTGTCCTTGGCCAACAAGAGAGTCAAGGGCCTAGCAATCTTGCTAAAGTCCTTGATAAACCGTCTATAGAAACCGGCATGGCCAAGGAAGGCTCGGATATCTCTGACGCAACTGGGAGGAGGAAGATTGGAAATGACCCCAATCTTTGCTTTGTCAACCTCTATGCCATTTTGCGAAATGATATGTCCTAAAACAATACCTTCTCGCACCATGAAGTGGCATTTCTCCCAATTCAAAGTGAGATTCTTGTCCTTACATCGGGTAAGAACAGCGTCAAGATGCAGCAAACACTCGTCAAAGGAATCGCCGAAGATGGAGAAGTCGTCCATGAAGATCTCCAAGAATTTTTCCACCATGTCTGAGAATATTCCCATCATACACCGCTGGAAGGTAGCGGGTGCATTGCATAACCCGAAAGGCATGCGACGATATGCAAACGTGCCGAAAGGACAAGTGAAAGTGGTCTTGTCCTGGTCTTTTTCGGCGATGGGAATTTGATTATAGCCGGAGTAGCCATCAAGAAAGCAGTAGTACTCATGTCCGGCCAATCGTTCAAGCATCTGGTCAATGAAAGGTAGCGGAAAGTGGTCTTTCCGTGTTGCGGCGTTGAGTTTTCTGTAATCGATGCATACTCGCCACCCAGTTTGGGTGCGAGTAGGGATTAACTCGTTCGCCTCGTTGGTTATGACCGTGATACCTGATTTCTTGGGGACAACGTGAATGGGGCTAACCCACTGGCTATCGGAGATAGGGTAAATGATACCACTATCCAGACATTTGACGATCTCCTTCTTCACAGCCTCCTTCATGACTGGGTTAAGACGTCTTTGTGGGTCCCGGGCTGGTTTGGCATCATCCATCAGATGAATATGATGCTCAACGATCAGGGGACTAATCCCCTTGATGTCCGCCATGGACCAGCCAAAAGCTTGCCTATTTCTGTGCAAGACCGCCAGAAGGGCTTTCTCTTGCTCGGGAGCTAGAGAAGCCGAGATGATGACAGGGAGGGTCTCGTTATCACCCAAGTAAGCGTACTTGAGGTGAGAAGGCAAAGGCTTGAGTTCGAGTGCTGGAGGTGAAACGATTGAAGGCAACGTCGGTGAAAAGGTCTCGAACTCAAAGGACTCCAGCAAAGGTTCGAAATGAGTGTAAGCGACCGAGTTGGATGGTTCCTGTAACTCATCCAGAAATTCGAAAGATTCAAACTCGGGTTCTACGCGGCTAAGATCGTTCGAGAACGTGAAACATTCGTAGTCGTTTTCGAGCGCAGAAACAGCAGCAGGTTCGAAGAGGAACGCACTAGTGGCGTCAAGATTATCATTATCAAACAGAAACTCCTCGAATTCACACTCTTCTGAGGTGATCTCCTGGATCGAGCAGACGTCCAGTATATGAGCATTAGGTTCAGAGGGCTGATTTCCCAACCTAAAAATGTTGAGTTCAATCGTCATATTTCCAAAAGATAGGTTCATAGAACCATTGCGACAATTGATCACAGCATTTGAGGTTGCGAGGAATAGGCGACCGAGTATCACAGGAATTTGATTCCGGGGGTTAGCTACATGTTGTGTGTCTAATACAATGAAGTCAACGGGGAAGATGAAGTCCCCGACTTTGATTAACACATCCTCTAGCTCACCCCTAGGATGGGTGATCGATCGGTCGGCCATTTGGAGAGTACAATGCGTGGGTTTCAGCTCTCCTATGCCTAATTGCTCGTATACTGAGTACGGAAGCAGGTTAACACTGGCACCAAGATCTAATAGTGCGCGGTTGATGTTCTTATCCCCAATAGTAATAGAAATAGTAGGACAGCCAGGGTCCTTCCGTTTCAGTGGTAAAGATTGGGTAAGGGCATCACTCACAGCATTAGCCAAGAAAACTTTCTTTGGTACCTGAGACTTCCTCTTTTTCGTGCACAAGTCTTTTAATATTTTCGCGTAGGATGGGACTTGTTGGACGGCATCTAAAAGAAGAATGTTAATGTTAACCTGCTTAAATAACTCCAGAATCTTCTCCATTTGAGGATTTTGTTTATTAGACCTCAACCGGTTTGGAAATGGAACGTTTTGAAAATTGGTTGAGTCTAAAGCCGGAGGAGGAGATTGTGGAGTTGGAATGGATCCCAGAACAGGTGTTTTCGTGGAGTGAGAAGTGGGTCCATTCAAAGCAGAAGAAGAGGAAGAAGAGCCTTGTGAATAACGGAGAATAGGCTCAGAAGATGATGAAGTAGGAGAAGAAGAAGAAGCGGCCGGGTTGTCATTGTTGGTCCGTGTGCCAATGTTGTTTTGCAGCATCCTCCCCGATCTCAAAGTGGTCACGGCACTCACATTATGGTTCTGTTGTTCAAGAGCAACATGTGCATTATGTGGGTGACCGGGATTTGGAAGTGGCTGGGACGGGAGCTTCCCCTTCTCTCGCTCGCTTAAGGCCGCATTCAGCTGTGCAATCTGGGCCTCGATGGTCTTGATGTTTTGCCCGTGAGCGGCAGTGTGTTGCACTAAGGACTGAATGGAAGACTGGATGTTTGCGGTGGATTGTGTCGATTGTTTAACAAACGCCTCCAGACTTCGTTCGAGCGAGGAAACCTTATCATTATTTGACGGAACAAAATTGTTTGGTGGAAAAGAATTGTTGGGTGCAAAGTTGTTTGTCTGATTTTGGAAAGGTTGGGGTTGGAAGGGCTGCTGAAATTGAGTTTGTTGCTGCGCTTGTTGCTGCGGCGGAGGGGGTCTCTGGAAATTATTGCCCTGGAATTGATTCTGATTCCAGGCGAAATTGGGATGGTTCCTCCAGCCGGGATTGTACGTGGAAGAGTATGGATCATTCCTTGGTCTTTGCTGAAATGCAGCATTGACCTGATCCTGTCCCTGAGATGGTGGATTGTAGGGACACTCTTCGGTTAAATGAAAGGGATCGGAACAACAAGCGCAGATGGTACGAAGGGGAAGAACAGGGCTAAGGGCAGGGGAAGAAAATTTGCTCTCTATTGCTTCAAGCTTTCTCGTTATTGCAGCCATTTCAGCTTTCATCGCAATAGAGACGTCAAGTTGGTGAATCCCTACCCTAGACTGACCGGTAGAAGTGGATGTAGAAGAAGATGAAGCAGTCGGTCTGGTGCTCTCCCACTGTAGCGTTTGCTCCGCAAGGTCGTCGAAAAACTGCCACGCTTCCTCGTCAGATTTTGATAGGAAGTGGCCCTGACAAATGGTTTCCAACAACTGTTTGGTTGCTGGATTCAGGCCCTCGTATAAGGTTTGGCAAAGTTGCCATCTCTCTATACCGTGGTGAGGACACTGAACAAGAAGATCTTTGTATCGGTCAAAGAATTTCCAGAATGGTTCAGAAGGAAGCTGGGAGAATTGATTGATTTCATTGCGAATCCTTGCAGTTTTATAATTCGGATAAAACTTTTTGAGAAACGCCTTAACAAACTCATCCCAACTGGTTATGGAGTGGGAAGCGGTGCTATACAGCCATTTTTCCGCAAGATCGCATAGAGTGAATGGAATGACTCGTAGACGTATAGCATCGTCCGACAGTTGGGTTGTTTTCATCATGGCACACACGTTTTGAAATTTATTAATGAAGATATAGGCATCTTCAGATTCAAGCCCGTGAAAACGTGGAAGCATGTTGATGAAGTGGGGCTTAATTTCAAAATTATCCCCATTGGCCAGTGGAAGAGAAAGGCAGGTGGGGAGTGCAGAACGGGTTAGATAGAAACGATCCTGGAGCGCAATTCGCTGCGGCGCTACAACAGGCGGTGGTGTGTTATTGGTCTCCATAGGAGGTGGAGCCAATCCAGGGGTGGTCAAAGGGATGTTCGGATTAAATCCTGACATCGCGGAAGAAGAGGTTGGTGATGGAGTATCGACGTGTGAGTCGATCGCGCAGTCGGTGGCGACTAACGAAACGCGGACTAAGCGGACACTAGTGTCCCGAGTCCAAGCGGACATATACTAAACGAGTTTAGTATAGTCAAAGCGAAGAAGGTGAGGGTAAGAAAACGTCAATGAGAAAGGCAATGGGTGGTGGAGTGAAAAATGGAACGTGGCGACAAAGGGCAAGTTTTTATAAAAGTTTTGATTTTTTTTCCTTTTTTTTTATTTTAGAAAGAGTTTACAGAGATATGTACAGAATTACGGCTTTTCGCAATCACAAATAAGATATGCACACTCACACCTAGATCTAGAGTCACCTAGGTCTGCTAGACCTGCTCCAAGACTTGATTGTCGAAGCAAAACTGTGTCGAGAAACAGGCTCAAAATACACTGATCAAGAGGCCAGGTAAGTGCAGAGATAAGGGGAGGTTTTCCAACGCTTTCGCGAAGTTCCTTAATTATGTAACCCTTTCTCTTTTGGCGGTTGCGCCGTTAACACTTTCCTAGACACCCCTTAAACAATATACCGTTAAGCGAGGTTCTAAACACGGTTAAATTTCTCCTAATGAGCGCGAAGTCCTTAGGGCTGAGTCTAGTATTTTTTATTAACAATGGTCAATGCATATGCTTTTGTGATTTCTGGGGTCCTGGGAAGGGTGATGAAATCCCCACCCAATCTGAATTGGTTTCAAGCCCCTTAAAGTCCGTATTAATCAATACAAAGCAGTAACAAATCAACTGCAGACAATTTTTATTTTCAGCGCGGCGCAAAGAATGCTGCAGAAAACACAGTTCAGTGGAGTTTAGAGGAGTTGAGAAGATGGTTGGGATACTCACAGAGGATTTTCGGTTTTCGCCTTGATCCGCCGCGGTGTAGCCGCGAGATATGGGTCTAACTCCCCACGACTTTGGCACTGAACTTGAAATTCTCCTTTTTCTACACTCTTGCACAAAGAATAACAAAATGATTTTGTACAGTATATTTTTTTGTTTTGTTTTTGGTTATATTTGTATTCACAAATTAACCCGAAATTACAAAAAGAAATAAACTACCGTCTCCGCGGCAACGGCGCCATTTGATTGACAGAGATTCTGCGTGTTCTAGTTTAATTACCGCAATCAGGACGGTTTCGCTTTGCAGCTAGCCGGATGAGTACGGGTCGATCCACAGAGAGATGGGAGTCTTTTTCTTAGTGTTTTGACGAGTTAAGTCCAAATATGTTTGGGTTTGTTTGAGTTTATCTAATTGAAAATAAATGATAGAAGAACTTGTTAAGGGTAGGATATGGTTGGTTTGGGTCGGGAGGATCGCTCACTTGATTCTTTTGCCACTTCTTAATATTGATGTTACGGTAATCGGCAACAACTGGGATTAGCACGACTAAGAGAAAACTTGCGAGTATAAGCTAGGCTTTCCAACACTTTGTTTTCTCTTTTTGGTCCTTATCCGTCCATTCTTGGCTCTTAGCCGCAACCTCAAGTTGATTCAACCACAACCGGTCTCACTAGGGTATCACCGCTATTATGAAGAATAGGGTGCCGTAGGGAGCGGATTGTGGATCAATTAACTGGAGTTCAAATCAAGATGTATATAAAAGAGAAAAGTGAGGGAGGTTTCCGTCTTTCAAACTTTCCGTTTCCTATCCTAACAAGTGAGAAATTACTCACCCATTAGAAAGGTTAGATTAAATAAAACAAAGAAAGAGGGTAATAAGAATTGAGGTAGAAAATCACAACTAGCTATTCGGGACCTCACTTAGGCAAGGATCACACTAAGCATCATGGTTGTAAGGATAACCGAAAATGGAAGAAAATTAAAATGACAATTTTAATAAATAACAACAACTACGTTTAACAATGAAAATTACAAGCAACATAAGAAACCGAATTACAAATTACACATATAGAAAAAGAACACTTCTTGCATGCTTCACACTCAACAAAACCTCTCACAAGCTTTAATGGAGGAAGATGGAGGAAAATGGACTTTTATTATAAACTAAATAAATCTAATACAAAAATTACACATGAAATTAAGCACCCTCTCTTGGTTCTGCTCTGGGCTATTTATAGGCCTGATTCTGAGAATTTAGCAATACAGTACAAGCCTACACACTTTTACAGAAAACACCCCAAAATTTCACAACATGGTGACACGTGGAAGCCGCGGATCCGCGGCCATAGTGGGGGTTTGGCCGCTGATGCGCGGCTGTTTGGTGGCCAAACCCACTCTGCTTTCTTTCTCTGGTCTTGTGCTCTTTTTTCCTGGTTCTTGAAAACTTTACACTGCAATAATTTCTCCAGAGGATCTTCAGATTTCTGATCCAAGATTTCTTCATTTCTTTTCTTTTGACTTTTACCTCCTTTGACTTCAACTCTTGAATTTAGTCACAAATGACGATTATTTTCGTCCCCTCTTCGGAACTGGTACGGGACGGATACTGGACGGATGCTGGAACCCGGCTTTTATCTGTTTGTGACAGATGTTCTGGATTTTGCCGTAACTGTGGAGATTTTGTCGGATTTGTGCTTTCTTGGACTGGAAACCTGTAATCTGTAAACATGCAGCAAATACGGATAAAAAGCATCTACCTGTATGCAATGTGATTAAGAATGGGTGGTACAAATATACAAAATTCTGTGATGAACAAATACCCCCAAACTTATCTTTTGCTCGTCCCGAGCAAAACCATTTTATTCACAAAAATTCCTAACCTCACTTTCGCAGGGAACGCGATTGCACTGAGCACGTGCAACAAGCCGTTAAACCTCTAGGTGTCCCTAGTAGGAGGAGTGTTGTCTCCTGAGGGTTTTCAGTGGATTACACCCACAAAATCCGATCAATTGGCCGTCGACTCTAATCCTCTATTTCAGCATTCTAACCAAAAACTCTATTATCATAAACTTAGAAATCATTAACCCGTATTCTTCACACTTCCTTTTTATTTAACTTAAGACTCTATACGCCTAGCCAGTTTATAAAGCTTTCAGCATCTCCCGAGTTTTCCTTCTTAAGCGCAATCTCAAATCCGGAATTTTTATCCACTCTACTAAAGAAATAAACCCTATCTTTCATTCCTTATCTTTCCTCCAAACTTCGATTATATACCCCTACGTGTGTGTAATTGTCACCCTTACACTTGGAAATTCAGTTCAAGCTATAATACCCTTGCCTTAATACCTAGCACTACTTCTTTTTATTAATGATGGACGGTTTTGCTCATACATCTTTCATGCGACTATTAATGCTTCTTGAGGCACTAACGGCCGATTACTGAATGTGTGAACTTTAAAGCGTAAATAGCAGTTTCCAGGTCTTGACTTTATTCTGTTTTTCTTTTTCTTTTTCTTTTCTTTTTTTTTTCTTTTTTTTCAAGACCGGATATATTTTTCAACATGATCTTTTGGTGTTTAGCTTTAAATACCGTTTTTTCTTTCATACTAGGCTTTTAGGCAAGAGTATTTCTAGGTATCCTCTACTATTCCGAGTTTCAAGGTGGTGTATGTGCATTCTGTAGGGTATATACTTTCAAAAATTTGGACTTAAGATTTAGAATTATTTTTCAGAATTATTCTTCGAATAGAGCTTCAATAATTTTCCCTCATTTTGACTTCGCCTAAGAACTAGACTCAAAATTTGCTTATTTCAAAACAAACCGCTGGGGCGTATATTTTCTATAGTTATATTTCAAGGAAGGTTATTTTTAGGGTTCATAATTGACTAAGTTTAAGAGCTAGTGCGCTGCGCTGTTGACACGTGGCGTGCTCTGGTGAGCGCAAACGCAATAACGCAGTGCGCTGCGCTGTTGCGCTGCTGACACGTGGCACGCTCTGGTGAGCGCAAGCGCAGTGCGCTGTACTAGTGCGCTGCGCTGCTGACACGTGGCGCGCCCTGGTGAGTTGCGCCAATTCCAGAGAGCAAAGCTCTAGCGCAGTTTGTAAGTGCAGAGCACTAAGAATCTTTTAGATTCAAGAACAGAAGTGCAGAGCACTGTTGGATTTCTTGATCTAATTTAGATCAAAGGAAAAGATAAGTTTTTTCTTATCTTAAAGAACCAAAGGTTCATGAAAAAGTGCAAAGCACTATTTTTATTTTATTTATTCATTTTATTTAGTTATGTTTATAGATCAATGATCTTGTTTATAAGAGAATTTTCTCTTCTTTCAAAGGTTTTTACCTTTTTTGTTCTTGAGGAGTTCTTCAGAGTCCTCTTTCTCTCTCTTTTTTTTAGAAAGATCTTGATGCCTTTGAATTGAGGCCTAGGGTCCTTTTTATAGTGCCCATAAATTAGTTAAATTGTTAAAGAGATCTTTCTCTGAGTGATTTGGGGAATTTCCCCCACCGTTGGATCTTTGATCCAAGGGCTTCTGCTTTGCAGAAGAAAATCTTCTTGTTTTAACAAGAACAGAAAAGATTTCTTAAAATTTTAATTCTGTTTGGCGCAGATGCCCCAGCGCGTGACACGTGTCGCGCAGCGCACAGCGCAGCGCAACTGCGCTACCGCATCTGCGCTGACACGTGTCGCGCAGCGCACAGCGCAGCGTGATTGACAGAGATTCTGCGTGTTCTAGTTTAATTACCGCAATCAGGACGGTTTCGCTTTGTAGCTAGCCGGATGAGTACGGGTCGATCCACAGAGAGATGGGAGTCTTTTTCTTAGTGTTTTGACGAGTTAAGTCCAAATATGTTTGGGTTTGTTTGAGTTTATCTAATTGAAAATAAATGATAGAAGAACTTGTTAAGGGTAGGATATGGTTGGTTTGGGTCGGGAGGATCGCTCACTTGATTCTTTTGCCACTTCTTAATATTGATGTTACAGTAATCGGCAACAACTGGGATTAGCACGACTAAGAGAAAACTTGCGAGTATAAGCTAGGCTTTCCAACACTTTGTTTTCTCTTTTTGGTCCTTATCCGTCCATTCTTGGCTCTTAGCCGCAACCTCAAGTTGATTCAACCACAACCGGTCTCACTAGGGTATCACCGCTATTATGAAGAATAGGGTGCCGTAGGGAGCGGATTGTGGATCAATTAACTGGAGTTCAAATCAAGATGTATATAAAAGAGAAAAGTGAGGGAGGTTTCCGTCTTTCAAACTTTCCGTTTCCTATCCTAACAAGTGAGAAATTACTCACCCATTAGAAAGGTTAGATTAAATAAAACAAAGAAAGAGGGTAATAAGAATTGAGGTAGAAAATCACAACTAGCTATTCGGGACCTCACTTAGGCAAGGATCACACTAAGCATCATGGTTGTAAGGATAACCGAAAATGGAAGAAAATTAAAATGACAATTTTAATAAATAACAACAACTACGTTTAACAATGAAAATTACAAGCAACATAAGAAACCGAATTACAAATTACACATATAGAAAAAGAACACTTCTTGCATGCTTCACACTCAACAAAACCTCTCACAAGCTTTAATGGAGGAAGATGGAGGAAAATGGACTTTTATTATAAACTAAATAAATCTAATACAAAAATTACACATGAAATTAAGCACCCTCTCTTGGTTCTGCTCTGGGCTATTTATAGGCCTGATTCTGAGAATTTAGCAATACAGTACAAGCCTACACACTTTTACAGAAAACACCCCAAAATTTCACAACATGGTGACATGTGGAAGCCGCGGATCCGCGGCCATAGTGGGGGTTTGGCCGCTGATGCGCGGCTGTTTGGTGGCCAAACCCACTCTGCTTTCTTTCTCTGGTCTTGTGCTCTTTTTTCCTGGTTCTTGAAAACTTTACACTGCAATAATTTCTCCAGAGGATCTTCAGATTTCTGATCCAAGATTTCTTCATTTCTTTTCTTTTGACTTTTACCTCCTTTGACTTCAACTCTTGAATTTAGTCACAAATGACGATTATTTTCGTCCCCTCTTCGGAACTGGTACGGGACGGATACTGGACGGATGCTGGAACCCGGCTTTTATCTGTTTGTGACAGATGTTCTGGATTTTGCCGTAACTGTGGAGATTTTGTCGGATTTGTGCTTTCTTGGACTGGAAACCTGTAATCTGTAAACATGCAGCAAATACGGATAAAAAGCACCTACCTGTATGCAATGTGATTAAGAATGGGTGGTACAAATATACAAAATTCTGTGATGAACACAGCGCAAATGCGCGAGCGCATCTGAAGCGTTGCTTCCTTTAATTTTTCTTTAAATAGAGCTTTGCTCTGATTGGGTGCGCTATCTTGGGCGCTGCGCTGATGCATCTGCGCCTGACACGTAGCGTGTTGCGCAGCGCAAATATACTGAAGCGTTGCTTCATTTATTAAATTTTAAATTTCCAAAGCAGAGCTTTGCTCTGATTGGGGGAAGATGAAGCGTTGCTTCATCTCCCGCCTCGGAATTTGAACAGAGCTTTGCTCTGATTGGGGTAAACAGATGGTTCCCAAAGCGCGTATCAGGAGTGCTCGCGATGCGCCCTCCCTCCTGAGGAATGTGGACGAGCTCACCACAATCCGAGCTCTCTTCCACATTCCCCCTAGCTATTTGCTTCGCTTGGCTGGGGAGGGAGAGAGGGTGGATCAGGTGCGAGGCAAGGAGATCGCCTTGTACCCAGATGCCGTGTCACGCCCCACTTCCCAGAGTACGCTAAATTGGACACGTGACATAGCCAATCATGCTACCTGTGGGTAGGAAGTATCCATCCACAGTCACATTACGGCTGTAGAGATATCAAGAACAAAATAAAACTATCTAAAACATGTCCATAAGCCAAGATAACATGAGTCAAGAATAATAAAAGTGCGGAAGCAAAAGATCCAATACACAGTAACTGGAATGTATGTCCCATAATGCGGGCTCACATCAGGAATAAACTGCAGAAAAATAACTGAACTGGCTACTACTGAAACTCACAGCTCAGCCTACTGGCTGAAGTACTCCTGCTCAGACTGCAGCAAAGGTACGGAATCTGGGCCATGCAAAACCCAGACGTCAGCGCGTCATGTCATCAAGTAATAAAATATGAACAGAGTAACATGCAATGCGAATATAAACATGAATAAAAAGCAAGGGTAACAGTAATATAAGTTAGGCAGTGCAGGGTAGTGTACAGTGAGTAAACTAAACTGTTCTATTGGTTTTCTACTCTAAAGTCTTTGAAATCAAATTGATGAATCATCGATGTAACTCAATAGTATCCCGTGCATGCCCGGGACCACGGTCTACAGACTCTCGGGCTGAAACCGAGACGTGCCGCTAGGCAGTAAAAGGTAACAGGTACAGACGGGTGATGTCAGCATCATCACTCCGGGGCTGGCCTAGCCCGTAAGACTGATCAGAACAGGTATCGAACTGTTGAGTTACAAGTCAGATTTCACCATTGATTTCCCTATACCCCTAAGTTAGAAGTGTTCAAGTCAGGTATTCAGTAATCAAGAACTAATGCCAACACAGGATCAGGTAAGAGCAGGTTTGTCTGGATAGACAACAGGAGCGGTTCGTAAGGACTACATGTCAGGTTTGTTGGCATTAGACACAAGATCAAGTAACGGGTCAAGCCATGGTACATCAGGTCGAGTCATGTAGTGTACGGTACCATGTCGGATCAGGTAACATGTGTAGCAAGTCATGTCAGGATATAAAAGATCACATGTGGGTGCCCATAAACAGCTAGCATAATCATGGTTATAAGTAATCGAGCATGGTTATCAACAATGTAATCTAAGCAATGAATTAAACAATAAAGCAGATTCAATCAATTAGCAGTACAGCTATCAGTTGTGGTTCAGAGACGGTTTCAACATTATATGAGTACAGGGCGACATTCATGTCCGTTAAGTCGTATTAACCAATATTAAGAATTTCCAGGGATGCAATAATCTATAAATAGGTTTACGGGATGAATTTACGGTTAACACGGGTTTAACTGCGCACAAGTGTCTGCTGGATTGAAATATAGAAAGATATTATAGGCTATGTCAAACAGGTGATTAAACATATGATTGTGGTTATGAGATTTAACATTTACATGTGATCATGCCTGCAATGGGTACCTTTCACGTTCTAGATCTATACTAATATAAACCGATGCAAACGGAACATCGAAATGATATAAAAATGATGCCTGGGGTACTATATTTACACTACAGGTATTAGAATATGTATAAAATGATTTAACTAGCATGTAGCAAGATTAACTTGCCTCGACGGGTCGCGAAACGGAAAACGGAACGTTACGCGTCGGCGGGGAAAAATTAGGATTTGGCGCAAATGCAAAATATTTCAGAATTGCGCCCGGGTCGGGTCCAAAAATTTGAATTTGAAATAAGAAAATTATTTGCGGGTTCCAAAACTTAAAATGAAGAATTTTATAATTAAAAAGTATATGCCCAAGAACGGACGCACGCACGTGCGTGTAGCCGTCCAAACACATCCGTTTCACTGAACGGGACGAGAACACGACGCAAAGACGCTACCACAGGTTTAGGGGTGTCAAGCAGGCCATGACAAATATTTTTAATTTAATTTTGATGACTTAAAATTTTTATATGCAGAATTTGAATTGTCGGTTAAATTGCAACAGGCAACAGTCCAACAAGGCAGATGAAATAAATACCACACACCAAACATATGATAACTGAAATTAGTAGAATTGGACTCGGTTGTTACATTATACCCAACTACAAAAAAAATTTCGTCCTCGAAATTCCAAGAATACAAAAGATAGACGACAAATAACTACAAGAAAAGATGAGGAAATTTCTGCTGGATTTCTTCTTCTAGTTCCCAAGTGGACTCTCCATGCGAGCGATTACCCCAAGAAACAAGTACAAGAGGGATAACCTTGTTCTTAAGAATATTCTCCCTTCGATCCACAATTTCAACCGGTCGCTCCTCAAAAGTAAAATCTTCCCGTACCGTTAGTTCCGAATGATCCAACACATGCGTTTCATCTCGAATATATTTACGGAGTTGAGATACGTGAAACACATCGTGCACATTCGCCAAGGATTGCGGTAACGCCAAACGATACGCTACTTCACCCACATGCTCTAAGATCTCAAAGGGCCCAACAAAACGAGGACTGAGCTTTTCTCGACTTCCAAAACGGATCATCCCTCTAGTCGGTGATACCTTCAAGAATACCAAATCACCTACGGCGAACTCTAGAGGTTTTCTCGACGTGTCTGCCCAACTCTTCTGTCGGTCTTGAGTTGCCTTCATATGATTCCGAATAGCGTTCACCTTTTCTACTATCTGCACAATTAAATCTGGTCCTAACAATCTTCGTTCACCGATATCGTCCCAACAAACGGGTGAACGGCATTTGCGACCATACAAAGCTTCAAATGGAGCCATCTGAATAGTTGCCTGGAAACTGTTGTTGTAAGAAAACTCCACCAAATGTAGATGATCCTCCCAAGAACCCTTGAAGTCCAACATGCATGCTCTCAACATATCTTCAAGAGTTTGGATCGTTCTCTCTGACTGACCATCAGTTTGAGGATGATAAGCTGTGCTGAACTTCAATCGAGTCCCCAAACTTTCCTGTAAACTCCGCCAAAAGTGCGATAAGAACCGAGTGTCCCGATCGGACACGATGCTTACCGGTACTCCATGCAATCTTACAATCTCTTGCATGTACCGCTCCGCCAAAGTTTCTGTTGATTGACCAACCCGAAAAGGAATAAAATGAGCTGCCTTGGTCAAACGATCAACAATCACCCATACTGCATTGTTGCCTTTTGGACTCCGCGGTAGAGCTGTCACGAAATCCATGGTTATATGTTCCCACTTCCACTGAGGAATCGGAAGTGGTTGCAATAAACCAGCAACCCTTTGATGTTCAACCTTAACTTGCTGACACACCAAGCACTTTGCCACAAAGCGGGCAATCTCCTGTTTCATGCCTTCCCACCAGAAATGCTGTCGAATATCTCGGTACATCTTTGTGCCTCCTGGATATACGGAATAAGCTGAACTGTGTGCCTCCTTCATAAGCTCTTCACGCATATTTCCCTTTGGCACACAAAAACGGCTACCATACCTCAACGAATCATCTTCATGGATCAATAAATCCGTTCGTAGTCCGGCTTCAACCTGTTCTCGAAACTTTCGCAATCAAGGATCCTGCGATTGCGCTGCTTTAATATTCTCGATCAACGACGAATGTACTTGCAGCTGTATCAACTGTCCCGAAGAATGCGGTAGCACAACCTCCAAATCAAATTTTCGAAAGTCTTTAATGAGTTCTTTCTGCGTAGACAACATCTGAATTGCCGGTAATCGACTAAGCGCATCTGGTACGACATTAACCTTTCCCGGATGGTACTTGAGATCAAGATCTTAGTCAGCCATCAGCTCCAACCATCTGCGTTGCCTCATATTATGCTCCTTCTACATGAACACATACTTCAAGCTCTTATGGTCAGTGAAAACTTCGACCCTTTCGCCCAAAAGGCAGTGTCTCCAAATCTTCAGAGCGAAAATCACAGCCGCAAGCTCCAAGTCATGAGTTGGGTAATTCTTCTCATGGGTCTTCAACTGTCTTGATGCGTACGCTACAACCTTCCCATGTTGCCTCAAAACACAACCCAATCCTTTTCCAGATGCGTCGCTGTGAATCACTAATCCTCCGGAATTGTCTGGCACGGTCAAAATAGGGGTGGTTATCAATTTCCGCTTCAACGTCTCAAAAGCTAACGCACATCTATCCGTCCACACAAAAGGTACCTCCTTGCGCGTAAGCTTGGTCAACGGCTCCGCTAGACAAGCAGTAATACCCGGCGAAACCAAGGAAACTTCTTATTCGCAACATTCTTTGGAATCGGCCAATCACGAACTGCTGCAATCTTTTCGGGATCGACGGCGATTCCATTGCCAGACACAACATGCCCCTAAAACTTTACTTCTTCCAGCCAAAACTCGCACTTGCTCATCTTCGCATATAACTTCTCTTGTCTCAGCGTCTGCAGTGCGATCTTCAAATGCTCAGCATGCTCTTCAAAACTCTTCGAGTAAACCAGAATATCGTCAATGAACACCATAATAAACTGGTCCAAGAATGGTGAAAAGATTCGGTTCATCAAGTCCATGAATATCGCCGGTGCATTCGTTACTCCGAAGGGTATCACTAAGTACTCGTAATATCCATACCGAGTTCGGAACGCCGTCTTGCAAATATCTTCCGCTTTCACTCGGACCTGATGATATCCGGATCGCAAATCCAGCTTCGAGAATACCATCGCGCCACTAAGCTGCTCAAAAAGTTCACCAATGCGAGGGATCGGGTACTTGTTCTTAATAGTCACCCGGTTTAATTCTCGATAGTCGATGCACATCCTTCTCGTGTCATCTTTCTTCTTAACTAGAAGAACTGAAGCTCCCCAAGACGAGTTACTGCTTCGAATTCAACCCTTCTCAAGCAATTCAGCAACCTATTTCTTGACTTCTTCCAACTCCACTGGTGTCATTGGATAAAACGCTTTAGATACTGGCGCCGCACCAGGAATAAGATCAATTGTGAACTCCACGTCCCACTTCGGCGGTAATCCCGATATATCTTCAAACACATCCATACAATCACGAACAACAGCTGGCTCTTCACTTTCATCAACCTCCATTGATGCAAGAAAATTATTTGTCGGCCTAGCCCTAAACTTGACT
This sequence comes from Agapanthus africanus, assembly GCA_030015575.1. NCBI lineage: Eukaryota > Viridiplantae > Streptophyta > Magnoliopsida > Asparagales > Amaryllidaceae > Agapanthus > Agapanthus africanus. The sequence goes on from JASDDO010000014.1 coordinate 19,965,066, forward strand.
GGCCCGACCGACCTGCTTCCTCTAGACAACCTCTGGATGTCCGGGAATCTGGAAATTTGCTTCCTTCACTCTACACTCAATATGAGCGTGGAAAGTGCCGAGAAATTCCATTTCCAAGACTACATCAATTCTACCAGCAATAACTTCCAATACCTCTGCAATAGCTCCCGTCCGCAAGCAAAAACTGTACAATCTTTACATTCCCTACTAGATATGATTTTCCCATTCCCAGTGTGTTTGTCCCAGAAGCTAGACAGGGTCGTGCAAGTAATCGAGTGTATAGCTATAAACTTGGATGACATAAAATAATGGGATGCACCAGAATCAAATAACGCTAATGCGGGAAAACCATGAACGAGTAGAATACCTGAAACAACTTCTCCCGAAGCCTTAGCTTCCTCAACCGTCAAGGTAAAAGCTCGAGCCTGATTAGGTCCTTGAGTCAGCTGCTTCTGTCCCTGGAACGGTTTCTGCGGAGTCTTCTGAATATCATCCCTCGTACGAAGCTTTGACGGACATGCGCTGACAGAGTGATCTGCCGCTCCACAAACTAAACAGAGTCCCCGTTTCCTTCGGCAATCTCTTTGCACATGTCCGTGCAAATGGCAGTAGTTACAAATCACGCTCTTCTTCCGATCAACCGCAATTGTTTTCTTCATTTGTGCTACGCTGCGTCTGTTCACCGGAACACTTCTACGTACGGACGTTTGGTTTAGTGCAAACGCCGGCTTCAGCTCGGTCTGCTGCTCGTAGTCTTCAAGCAAGTCACGAATTACTCCAAGCAACGTAGCGTCATCCATACCCCTCTAGTATGATTGTAGGTCTCTGGCTTCCATGATACTGCAACCAAGATACCAAATAGGATTAGTATGATGCAACTTCAAAATGTAGATCAAGTATATGAATCAAGGCTAGAACTCCAAGTTACTTAAATAGAGTACCGCATTGTAATTATGCCGCGGTATCATAGCCACAATTACATAACTCCACCCAAGTCGCCTAAGTTCTAGAGATAACAAGGAATCAGGTTTCGAGTCGATATGCAAAGAAAGTTTGCACATCGTAAAAGATATAATCAGGAAGAACTTGATTCAAGAATGGTAAAACGGCAAGGTGGCAGGACATGTTTCCTAAACACGGGTATTCTGATTCGTGTATTGGGTACAATACCCAACTACAAAAGAATTAACTCGACTATCCTATGGCTCTGATACCAAAAAAACCATGTCACGCCCCACTTCCCAGAGTACGCTAAATTGGGCACGTGACATAGCCAACTATGCTACCTGTGGGTAGGAAGTATCCATCCACAGTCACATTACGGCTGTAGAGATATCAAGAACAAAATAAAACTATCTAAAACATTTCCATAAGCCAAGATAACATTAGTCAAGAATAATAAAAGTGCGGAAGCAAAAAATCCAATACACAGTAACTGGAATGTATGTCCCATAATGCGGGCTCACATCAGGAATAAACTGCAGAAAAATAACTGAACTGGTTACTATTGAAACTCACAGCTCAGCCTACTGGCTGAAGTACTCCTGCTCGGACTGCAACAAAGGTACGGAAACCCAGACGTCAGCGCGTCATGTCATCAAGTAATAAAATATGAACAGAGTAACAGGCAATGCGAATATAAACATGAATAAAAAGCAAGAGTAACAGTAATATAAGTTAGGCAGTGCAGGGTAGTGTACAGTGAGTAAACTAAACTGTTCTATTGGTTTTCCTTTGAAATCAAATTGATGAATCATCGATGTAACTCAATAGTATCCCGTGCATGCCCGGGACCACGGTCTACAGACTCTCGGGCTGAAACCGAGACGTGCCGCTAGGCAGTAAAAGGTAACAGGTACAGACGGGTGATGTCAGCATCATCACCCCGGGGCTGGCCTAGCCCATAAGACTGATCAGAACAGGTATCGAACTGTTGAGTTACAAGTCAGGTTTCACCATTGATTTCCCCATACCCCCAAGTTAGAAGTGTTCAAGTCAGGTATTCAGTAATCAAGAACTAATGCCAACATAGGATCAGGTAAGAGCAGGTTTGTCTGGATAGACAACAGGAACGGTCCGTAAGGACTACATGTCAGGCTTGTTGGCATTAGACACGAGATCAAGTAACGGGTCAAGCCATGGTACATCAGGTCGAGTCAAGTAGTGTACAGTACCATGTCGGGTCAGGTAACATGTGTAGCAAGTCATGTCAGGGTATAAAAGATCACATGTGGGTGCCCATAAACAGCTAGCATAATCATGGTTATAAGTAATCGAGCATGGTTATCAATAATGTAATCTAAGCAATGAATTAAACAAAAAAGCGGATTCAATCAATTAGCAGTACAGCTATCAGTTGTGGTTCAGAGACGGTTTCAACATTATATGAGTACAGGGTGACATTCATGTCCGTTAAGTCGTATTAACCAATATTAAGAATTTCCAGGGATGCAATAATCTATAAATAGGTTTACGGGATGAATTTACGGTTAACACGGGTTTAACTGCGCACAAGTGTCTGCTGGATTGAAATATAGAAAGATATTATTGGCTATGTCAAACAGGTGATTAAACATATGATTGTGGTTATGAGATTTAACATTTACATGTAATCATGCATGCAATGGGTACCTTTCACGTTCTAGATCTATACTAATATAAACCGATGCAAACGGAACATCGAAATGATATAAAAATGATGCCCGTGGTACTATATTTATACTACAGGTATTAGAATATGTATAAAATGATTTAACTAGCATGTAGCAAGATTAACTTGTCTCGACGGGTCGCGAAACGGAAAACGGAACGTTACGCGTCGGCGGGGAAAAATCGCGACGCGCGCACGGTTCACGGAACGAACCCAAACGACGGACAGTGGAGCCACACGGGTCGGGGTACCTCGCTGGAATGTCAGGACACGTCGCCGGCACGGTCGGATTCCGGCGAACCACGAAAAACAGTGAGTATATTCTAATGGAAAACGCATGGAAGAGAAGCAAGGAAAGGAAGGAAACGAATAGAAGGGATTGATGAGAGAACTCACTCACAAGATTACAGGGGAAACAGCGTCGTCGGTGTGTCGTCGACGGAGCTCCGACGATGTCCAGAAGCACCTTTCACAGAACAGCAAGGAAATTAGATACAGAAGAAGAAAAGAAAGAAGAGGAGAGGGGTGAGAGAGAAAGGTCGCTCACAGGGTTTGAGAGGCAGCTGTGTCTGCAAAGCGGCAGTCGTCGGCAAGAACCTCCGGCAGAACGACAGCAAGGCAGTGCATTCAAGGTTTCAGGGAGTGTCTCGAGTGCTCAGTTGCTAGGGTTCGGTGTAAGTTGAGGTTTAGATGAAAAGTTCAGGCGTTGCAGGGAGAGCAGAGGAGAGGGAGGAGGTTGTAGTGGCGAGGGTGGTCGGCGGCGATGGGACGAGACGGTGCTTGGTTCGCGGCTGCAGTGGGTTTCAGGGTTTAGTGGGCTTGCTTGAGGAAGGGATCAGGAGAAGAGATGATGGAGTTGAGGGCGATGAGGGAATGCAGGAGGTGTCGACGAGGAGAGAGAGGGATGAGGGAAAAGTTAGGGTTTAATCGAGATGGGTTTCTCGTGGCGGAGGTTGCATGGTTGTTAACAAAAAAGAAGAAGAAGAAGGAGAATACAGAGGGAGGTGACGAGATCCACGCGCGGTGACGAGAATCGAGGAGTGCACAGTATTCGCGATGGGAGAGAGAAAGTGCGATATGAGAGAGAAAGAAGAGAGAGGGAGAGAGGGTTGCGTCGCTGAGGAAGAGAGAGAAAGAGAAAGGGAAAGAGAGAGAGGGGGAGACGTGGGTCCCGGGGATCTCAAAAGGAATTCACTGATTGGCTGAGGAGTTATAAATTTGGTTGGGAAAACTTTGGAGGAGATTTAATTGGTTGGGGAAGTGGGGCCCAAGGAACAGTGCAAAAGTTTACAAAGATTTGTTTTGTTGGTTAAGGAAAAATATGATGAACGGCCGAGATTCCCTAACTGAGATCTATCATCTATTTTGATTGTTAACAATTCTTAGAGTAAAATATTATCTGAATAGTTTTATTGGTTTAAAATTTTTGATAACAGTCTAAACAACCTCTTAGGCTGATTTTAAAAAATTAGAAAAATTAGGATTTGGCGCAAATACAAAATATTTCAGAATTGCATCCGGGTCGGGTCCAAAAATTTGAATTTGAAATAAGAAAATTATTTGCGGGTTCCAAAACTTAAAATGAAGGATTTTATAATTAAAAAGCATATCCCCAAGAACGGACGCACGCACGTACGTGTAGCCGTCCAAACACGTCCGTTTCACTGAACGGGACGAGAACACGACGCAAGGACGCTACCACAGGTTTAGGGGTGTCAAGCAGGCCATGACAAGCATTTTTAATTTAATTTTGATGACTTAAAATTGTTATATGCAGAATTTGAATTGTCGGTTAAATTGCAACAGGCAACAGTCAAGCAAGACAGATGAAATAAATACCACACACCAAACATATGATAACTGAAATTAGTAGAATTGGACTCGGTTGTTACATGCCTTTTTGGCCAGAATGCGTCTACCCTTCTCCCCCGATGTTAGCGCCACGCTGCGTTACTTTCAACTAGCTCCGGGCCAGCTAGTACCGAACTCTTGGAGGATTCTCCTCGGATTCCTGATCCGGTTGAGGTTCAAAGAAATCCCCTTCAGCTTGACCCTTATCCTTTCCTCCCTTTGCTATAAAAATCATTCCGGCACCCGTAAGGACGGGCCGAGCAGGGTATATGTTTCCTTTAGAAAACATAGGGAAGGGGCGGCCAGGTCGGGGGTTGTAGAAGTTCCTTCTTCCATCTACGAATGGAAGGAGAAGTTCCTTTTTGTCGGGCCACCCGAGGACGAGAATTGGCATGTGCCTGTTCAGTGGCACAATGCCGGCTACCCGCGGGTGAGGCGGTCGTCCTCTCCCAAAGCAAGGGCGGTGTCGGCGTGGGAGCCTATCCGACGGGTCGACGTTTTGCTTTCTGAGCAGGCCCTTAGTTGGGCCGGGCTCAGCCCCGCTCAGTTCATAGGTAAATTAAAAGCCTAGGCGACCTGTTTAGACTTGCATGTTTTTCTTCTCCTCTTTCCGGCGTCACTAACTCCCTTTTTTGCAAAACCGATGGACCGATCAAAATTTCTGGCTGCCATGGCCGAGAAGAAGGGGGGAAGGCTAGAGGCGCCAACCCGTCACACCCCGCTACAAGTCTGGCCCCGTTGATGGCCGCATCGGCTAGGCGTTCCACCACGCCCCGGGCTATGGAGACCAACAGCGGGGAGAGCCGTAAACACGCTCGGGCGTCGGAGCCCTGGGGTTTGGTAGCGGCGGATGAGGCCGACCCCCCTCCCCGAGGCCCCCCTCAAACGACACAAAAGGACGGTATCCCGACCTCCGTCTTCCCCGGTATTGGTGCAGGTGGGGGACCTTTGCTTCGAGGTGCCCTCGGGGCTTTCTGTCGCCGATAGCTTGCTCTCGGAGACGGAACAATCAGCCGGGGGCAAAATCCCCCGGGGCACCCTCAAGGCCCAAATCGCGGCCATAGCTCAGGAGGCTGTACAGGTCAGCGTCCGCATCCCGTTCGGGTTTTCATTAAGCCTCTTTTGTTTGTCGGATCGGATACTTTTTTATCCCCTCCTTTTGTTTTCCTCAGGTCCTCCAGCACCGCGCCCTCGTCGCCAATATGGAGCACGAGGAAATTGCCCCTGCGATGCAGATAGCAGGCGAGTATTCCTCGTGGGAGGAGAGCCTGAGCCGGAAGCTGCGTCAGGTGAGGGAGAGGATCGCCGTCCTCGAAGATCGAGTGGCCGCCGAGGAGGGGGTGAACTCCAACTGCAGGGAGTCCATCCGAATTTTGAAGGAGTCTAGCAGAGTCATCGAGGCCAAGTTGGAGAAGGTTAGAGTGCTCAACGCTACTCTGAAGAAGACGCGGGACACCCTCAAGAGGGAGAATGAGGCGGCGAAGGAAGGGATGAAGCGCGCCGACCTCCGGGCCGCAAAGGCGGTGGAAAGCTATAAGACGTCGAATCAATTCTACACCGACGTTGCTGACACCTCGGCCTTCTTCTGGCGTCATGATCTCAATGCCGGAGTTTCCCGACGGCGGGCTTCGGCTCGAGTACCCCCTCGAGGATGAGACACAGGGGGATGCCGCTGGAACTGCAGCCGTGGGAAAGGCTCCTGGTGGGAGCGTTGGGGATAAGGCGATCACCCCGACTCGCAGTGCCGAAGTCCCTGTTGGGGGCGCCGACCTTAAGGCCGCCATCCCAGCTACCGATGCTGGCATGGAGCATATCGAGGTCCTCCCCGGTTCCGAGGCCTGAGCCTTTCTGCCTTCTCCCTTTTTTGTTTTGGAATTTTGTAAGCCTTCGGGAAATTTTGTGAGGCTGGGAGCCGATAATACCTTTGTAAAGATTCCTGAGTTGTGAATAAAGCCGTTTTGCAAATTTTTGTGTGGTACTGTTTTCATTTGTGTGAGCCTGTAAGTGTTTTCCTCGCCTGACGAGCCACATGCTAGGTCGGCGACCAGTCCTTTAGCGGGCTATCACGCGTCAAGTGAAGTCCAATTATCTGTTAAGTGTGCAAAGGCCGGTGTAAGGTTGGTGTCCTTATGGCCCCGGAGTCGAGGTGGCGATCGCTCACTTAAGATACGTCGGTTGGCTCCTTCAAGTTGAAAGGCATAGATTTGCCTATTCCTTCGAGTCGGACCGGTGACCACTTCTCTTGGAATGAGTTAGGCAAGAGTTTAGTCCAGATTGGTCGGCATTTGCCGAGGTTGAGGACTTTTGATCCTTGGCATCGGTGGGTAGTAAACTACCAGCCATGGATTGACCGAGCAGTGAAGCTGATCGGTTTCGCGAGGCATCGGTGGGTAGTAAACTACCAGCCATGGATTGACCGAGCAGTGAAGCTGCTCGGTGGCCTCTTGAGGAGGGCTTTAATCCTTGGCGTCGGTGGGCAGTAAACTACCAGCCATGGATTGATCGAGCAGTGAATCTGCTCGGTAGCCTCTTGAGGATGGCTTTGATCCTTGGCGTCGGTGGGTAGTAAACTACCAGCCATGGATTGACCGAGCATTGAAGCTGCTCGGTTTCGCGAGGCGTCGCCCGCCCTCCCTCGACGTGCGAAAATCCGGTAGAGTGACCGTCGCGGGCGACACATGGCAGAAACGCATAGGTGGGGTGAGGCGTTCCAAGATCTGCGTCGTTCCGACTGCGGTTGGCCGAGAAATACGGGATGCCCGCCACGTGGTGGTACGGTATTGGAAGAGTCGAGAAAATGCCAGGATTCGCGCCCACGCGCGCGCAAATTTGGGCCCTTGAGGGATTCTGTAGAGGCTATAAATAGATAAAGAGATGGGTTTCATTCAGCATCGCTTTCCTAAGATGGCCGGGTGTATCTACGCGATTGAAGAGATCGTCACTTCCGATGACGTCTGCCTGTACGACCAGTCGGTTTCCAAGGAGACGTACCGGGGCATGGTCCAGCGTAACGAGGACCACCTCGGCCGTCTACTTCCTTGTCGGTCGTCCCTCCTCCAATTGCTGATGTATGCAATTTAGAGGAGGTTCCCGGAGTTGTACAACCCCCTCTCCGAGGAGCTGCTGGATGAGGCGCTCGACAAGGTGCGTACGCTCTATGTCCTTAGCCTCATCTCGAAGAACATGCACGACCGATCTTTGGCCCTTATTTTGGAGTGCTTCCGAAAGAGATAGATCGCAGGCTCCTGCTCGGCAGATGGGGGGCCCGGTGCTTCCGTGACGTCCCAGGTACGTGGGCAGCATCGCCAGGAATGGGCTGAAGAGGCCAGGGCTCGGCTAGCGGAGATCTCCACGGAGTACTACCAACAGTGCTACCTTAACCCCGTACCCCCTCTGTTGTAATTTTAATTTCCAAGTAAGGCTGAGGAGCCCACAATATCTTTGATAAATAAAGTCCTCTTTTTGCAACAAATTATTTGTCATGCCCCGCTTTCCAGAGTGCGCTAAGATCGGCACGTGACAGAGCCAACCATGCTACCTGTGGATAGGAAAGATCCTTCCACAATCACATTACGGCTGTTTAGAGATATCAAGAACAGTAAAATAAACCAAACTATCTAATACATGTCCATAAGCCAAAATAAACAAGTCATGAAATAAAATAATGCGGAAGCAAAAGATTCAAGTACAATAATGATCTGGAATGTACGTCCCATAATACAGGCTCACATCAGGAATGAAAACACTGAAAGAAAACTAACTAAACTACTAACATGTCCTCACTGCTCGGCCTGTTGATCAAAATACTCCTGAACTGCCTACGATAAGGATAAGGGATCTGGGCCATGCAAAACCCAGACGTCAGTGCGTCATAATATCAATAATTCTAAGCCAGCAGGATATAATGAGACATGCAGGCATGAAGTATAAATAATAACAAGTTATCAAGAGATAAGCATTAACATGAATATAGATCAGTGAACATGATATCTATATATGAAGTGCAGTGAGTAATCTAAACTGTGCTATAGGCTTATCTACTCTAAAGTTATTCGAAATCAATTAATGTAATCATCATCGTAACCCATCGGTCTATACCCCGTTCATTCCCCACGGGACCACGATAAAATGATATAATAGACTGTGAGTCTATGTCCCGTTCATTCCCCACGGGACCACGGTAAAAGGATAATAGCCCTTTGAGTTACGTTCGGCTACATTCTTGATTTCCCCATACCCCCAAGTTATGTGTTCAAGTCAGGTATTGATAAATCTGGAGTTAATACCAACACAGGATCAAGCAGGTACAGGTTTGTCTAAATAGACAACAGGAAATGTCCGTATAGACAACAGGTCAAGATTGTCGGCATTAGTAATAAGATCAAGTATCAAGTCAAGCAGTAGTATATCAGGTCATGTCAGGGAGTGTTTATGTATCAAGTCATGTCAAATAGTGTATCAGGTCGTGCCAAGTAGTGTACAGGTATCAAGTGGGTGTTCATAATCAAACTGTAGTAAGTATGGGTGCACAAAAACAAGTATGGAGTATTAATATGACAATAAAATGAAATACCGTAACATGGTATGCGAATAGGTATAAAGTAAATGGTATGGATGCACAATTATCGATTAGGGTTACATTTGTAGTTCCAATACTAATTAGGATACACTTTATTAAACATGGGGTGTTAATAGAACAGTATTATGTATTAATGTGATCTGTAGATGTAGCTATATGTATACTATATAATATGGATGCAAAAGGGTATCCAAAAACTGTAAGACTTGCACATGGATGTATAATATGATAAACGGGTAACATTTTACTCATATAGATGCGTAAAACTATACCTAGCATGTAGCAAGATGATTTAGCATGCGACTAGATATGTAATGGAAGCACACGGACGTGATATAACAGTAAAATGATAAACTGGTACATATATGATGTACAATTAAACAATATGATATGTTATATTCAATTAGATGCAATATACTGTAGTATAATATGTGACAGGATAGGTTTTCATGCACTAGATCTGAAATGATATATACGGATATATATGGATGTCGAATAAATCGATAAAACTGAAAAACAATAATGTGGATTGAAAAATTAATCATTTTGAAGTATTATAATTCAAATAGATATAGATTATAGTATTATAGCATGTAGCAAGATTAACTTGCCTAGACGGATCACGAAACAGATATGTACGGTACGTTCGACGTCGGCGAAATGTCACGACGCGCGCACGGCACACGGAACGGATCCAAGTAACGCACGAGGGTGATCACGCAGGTAAGGTACGTCGTCTGGGTCGTCAGGAACGGTAGCGACGTCATGGCTCCGGCAATTATGGTTGGTGCTCTGTGGTTACAGAGAGGAGGTGATGGTGTCCACGGCGGTGAACGGAGCTCCGGCGATCTAGGGTTTGGTGTTGGGGTTAGGTTAGGGTTTGGGTCGGTTTTGTTTTCTGGGTGTGCAGGGTTGGTGTAGGAGAATGCAGAGGAGGAGAGGAAGGAGATGGCGATGATTGGTGGAGGTGATCGGCAGCGAAGTGAGGTGGTGCAGGTGGGTTCTCGGGTTTCAGTGGGGTGTGCAGGGGTTCTGGGAGAAGGAAGAAGATGGCGAAGTTGGCGAGGAGGAGGAGGCTCGGTTGAGGGAGGAAGCAATGATTTTTAGGGTTAGGGTTGATGTGGTGATGGGTTGAAGGAGCTCGGGGGTTTTAAAGGAAGGAGGAAGACGAGAACATGGGGAGTTGTTAAGGGAGGTGATCGCATCTGAAGGGTGCGCGAGAGGAGAGAGAAACGCGCGAGAGAGGAAAGAGATAGAGAGTAAGCGAGAGGAGAGAGAAAGAGAGAGGAGAAAGAAAGTTGTCGGTAGCGGGGAGAGAGAAAGAGATACTGTGAGGGTGAGAGAGGGGGGGAGAAAAGAAAGAGGAGAGAGAGAGTGTGTCGGAGTGAAGCTCATTACACCTTAAGAAACTACTGCAACCTACCAGTAAATCTCGCTTGCCCTGGCCAGCGACTTTGCGTAATGGCTCTCCATACACAGCGCGATATCAACCCCCAATACCGGGAGAGACGAATCCTGTCTAACCGCCACTGCCTCCAAGTGCTTCGGGACTGCACCCAACTACTACCTGTTTGCACGACTCCTTTGAGCCGTGGTAGGGTAGTAATCTAAGTACAGTGGGAACACACCCGAGGCGAAATAGCAGTGTCAAGTCGACGGACTAAGCTGTACTCATGTCACCTGGGAACTGCTATCTGACGATGGGTATAAAACCAACCTGCAGTTCCCGGCGAGTCCTGTCCGGTGTACCCGTAACCTAACGAGCACCTGCATACTATCTCCAGTACGACGTACTTATGGCTGTGGGACAGACCATCTTCCCAACTGGGATGAGAAGTGTACACACTAGTCTACTCCGGAGTATCGATGCCCTGTCTCGATAATCCTACGACCAGGGACCTGTATAGGATGTTGCTTATAGACTACCCAGCCCCCACTAGTGTGACTGCCATCACGACGCTGGTAATCAAACGAAGATCCTAAGGGCTCTACTAATATGTATAAGCGATACGTTAAAAGAAACATATGCACATATTAAAGTAGACACAAACCAAGTAGCATACTACCATTTTTAGCAAGACTGTCAATACAACTGTGAATATCCCAAGCTTCCATTAAGTAATATACAAACTAGTATGATACAGTAATGGCTTCATTTGTGTTTAATCTAAAAAGAAATAAATACAAATGAGTCATCTTCTTCTAGAAGCTTCCCGACAAATTACGAGACCGGCCCTCCCATCCGTATTTCTGAAAAACACGGATAATCTTTGACTGAATAAATCCATCTGTATAATACTAGAATCTGGCTTAAACCAAAGCCCGCTAGTATTATATGCCCGATCATAATACGTGCACAAGTGTACGTAAATGATCGCGGCCCTGCCGTAAAACCATACGGCCTCTACACCTTTTGCCCGGTGCAGGGAAACTCTCTGTGTGGGACTCTAGAGACTCGACACTACGCTGGCAGTGGGTTTAACCACAGGACGCAAGCGGTACTAGCTGTACGTAACGGTCCCCGGGTAGATGTCAATAAGAAGGATGATGAGGAAACCCATCCGAACTCCTACTGAGCCTGATGTGACAATCTCCTTACAGTCCGGTCTGTTCGTCTAGGACTATCGCATATCGGGCCTAGGGGGCGGTAAACGCCAGACCCCTAATAGCGGTATAAGTCGTTTCGGAGTGAAGCTCATTACACCTTGAGAAACTACTGGAACCTACCAGTAAATCTCGCTTATCCTGGCCAGGGACTTTGTGTAATGGCTCTCCATACACAGCGCGATATCAACCCCCAATACCGGGAGAGACGAATCCTGTCTAACCGCCGCTGCCTCCAAGTGCTTCGGGACTGCACCCAACTACTACCTATTTGCACGACTCCTTTGAGCCGTGGTAGGGTAGTAATCTAAGTACAGTGGGAACACACCCGAGGCGAAGTAACAGTGTCAAGTCGACGGACTAAGCTGTACTCATGTCATCTGGGAACTGCTATCTGACGATGGGTATAAAACCAACCTGCAGTTCCCGGCGAGTCCTGTCCGGTGTACCCGTAACCTAACGAGCACCTGCATACTATCTCCAGTACGACGTACTGATGGCTGTGGGACAGACCATCTCCCCAACTGGGATGAGAAGTGTACACACTAGTCTACTCCGGAGTATCGATGCCCTGTCTCGATAATCCTACGACCAGGGACCTGTATAGGATGTTGCTTATAGACTACCCAGCCCCCACTAGTGTGACTGCCATCACGACGCTGGTAATCAAGCAAAGATCCTAAGGGCTCTACTAATATGTATAAGCGATACGTTAAAAGAAACATATGCACATATTAAAGTAGACACAAACCAAGTAGCATACTACCATTTTTAGCAAGACTGTCAATACAACTGTGAATATCCCAAGCTTCCATTAAGTAATATACAAACTAGTATGATACAGTAATGGCCTCTAGGGCATAAACACTAACAAAAGCTTCGTACTCCACGGCGTTGTTTGAGGCCTTGAATCCGAGCTTCAAAGAATACTCCATCTCTGCCTCGTTCGGGCCTCGAATGATGAGGCCGGCACCGCAGCCATCCTCGGTTGATGATCCATCGATGTAAAGGACCCAATCGGGGATGGAGACGGGCCTCTCTTCTATCGAGGGTTGAGATCCGGAGGCCGGCACCGACACTGCCTCCTTACTGGTGATAGTACATTCGACAATAAAATCGGCCATGACTTGTGCTTTGATAGCCTGCCTTAGGCAGTACTTGATGTCGAATTGAGATAACTCCTACCTCCACTTCTCCAAGCGACTAGAAGACTCGGGGGAGGCGAGAATAGCCCCCAAAGGACGCTCGGTGAGAACGAGGATGGTATGTGCCTGGAAGTAGTGTCGTAGTTTCCTCGAGGTTATGATAAGCGCCAAGACGATCTTTTCTATGGCCGGGTACCTTGTTTCCGCGTCTTTAAAGACGTGGCTTACGTAGTAGACCGGCTTTTGGACTCCTTCGACTTCTCGGACAAGCACCGAGCTGGCAGCCTGATCGGACACAGCTAGATACAGTGATAGGCCATCTCCCTCAATCGGTCGGGTGAGCAGTGGGGGAGTCGCCAGGTGCACTTTCAGTTGCTAGAAAACGATCTGACACTCCTCCGAGCATTCGAACCTTGGGATTTTCCAAAAGTGATCCCGAAATGAATTTCAGGATAACCCCGTAACTGTATAAATATACCCGTATTTGTATTACGACCGAATACAAATGCAACTGAGACAAAGATATTATATACTCAATATAATACTCGAATCCGGCTTAAACCAAAGCCGACCAGTATTATCTGCCCGAAAAATGACACGTGCGTAAACGCACGTGCATTTTCCGAACCCTGCCATAAAACCATACGGCCTCTACAATGTTTCGCCCGAACTTGGGAAACTGTCTGTGGGGGACTCTAATGACTCGTCAGTACCCTGGCAGTGGGTTTAACCACAAACCGTCAGCGGCACTAGCTATGCGTAACGGCTGCCCATGGACTGACCTCAAGGGAGGCCGATGAGCGAACTCATCCGGAAACCCTACTGAGCCTAACAGTGACAATGTATATACAGTCCGGTCCGTTCGTCTATGAGTATCGCATATCTGCCTAGGGGGCTAGTAACGTCAGACCCCCAATAGCAGTATAACTCGTGTCGGAGTGTAGCCTAATAACACCCTGAGATACTACTGGAGTACCAACCAGTAAATCTCCTGCCACGGCCATGGGCTTTGTGTAATGGCTCTCCTATACACAACACGATCTCGCCCCCAATACCGGGAAAGACGAATCCCCTGCCGATCCGCTCACGTGCCTCCATGTGGCTCGGGACTGTACCCAAAAACTACCTGTTTGCACGACTCCTTTGAGCCGTGGTAGGGTAGAAATCAAAGCACAGTGGGAACTCCACGAGACAAATGACGACCTTAGGTCGATGAACTAACCTGTACACATGTCACCAGGGAACTGCTATCTGACGATATGTATAATACCAACTAGTAGGCTCCCGGTGAGTCATGTCCGGTGTACTCATAACCCAATGAGCACCTGTATACATCTTAGGTGATCCAACTGACACCAGCGGCTTATGAGACCGGCCACCGCCCCTCGTCGGGGTCTCGACTGTATACACTAGTCTACTCCGGAGTATCGATGCCCTGTCTCAAAACTCCCACGACTAGGGACCACAATTAAGGATATGCGTATAAACCACCCAACTCTCACATATATAATCGCCATCATACTGTTGGTAGTAAAGCAAGATCCTAAGGGCTCTATCAAAGTGTAACATGTAATCAGTCACCTAAACATGTACACGACTGATAAAGGCAAACCAGATAGCATACTATTATCTCGTGTAAGACTGTCCTACCGGTATAGGTCCTCCGCAATCATTGCAATCACGTACCTGCGATCCAATAATTGACTCTGAGGGCACTATCTCCAACAAATACAACTGTGAATATCCCAAGCTTCCATTAAGTAATATACAAACTAGTATGATACAGTAATGGCCTCTAGGGCATAAACCTAACAAAAGCTTCGTACTCCACGGCGTTGTTTGAGGCCTTGAATCCGAGCTTCAAAGAATACTCCATCTCTGCCTCGTTCGGGCCTCGAATGATGAGGCCGGCACCGCAGCCATCCTCAGTTGATGATCCATCGATGTAAAGGACCCAATCGGGGATGGAGACGGGCCTCTCTTCTATCGAGGGTTGAGATCCGGAGGCCGGCACCGACACTGCCTCCTTACTGGTGATAGTACATTCGACAATAAAATCGGCCATGACTTGTGCTTTGATAGCCTGCCTTAGGCAGTACTTGATGTCGAATTGAGATAACTCCTACCTCCACTTCTCCAAGCAACTAGAAGACCCGGGGGAGGCGGGAATAGCCCCCAAAGAACGCTCGGTGAGAACGAGGATGGTGTGTGCCTGGAAGTAGTGCCATAGTTTCCTCGAGGTCATGATAAGCGCCAAGACGATCTTTTCTATGGCCGGGTACCTTGTTTCCGCATCTTTAAAGACGTGGCTTACGTAGTAGACCGGCTTTTGGACTCCTTCGACTTCTCGGACAAGCACCGAGCTGGCAGCCTGATCGGACACAGCTAGATACAGTGATAGGCCGTCTCCCTCAATCGGTCGGGTGAGCAGTGGGGGAGTCGCCGGGTGCACTTTCAGTTGCTAGAAAACGATCTGACACTCCTCCGACCATTCGAACCTTGGGATTTTACTCAGGGCTTTGAAGAATGGAAGGCTCTTTTTCCCGGACCTTGACATGAAGCGACTCAGAGCGGCTACTCTTCCCGTGAGCCGCATGGTTCCGACGTTGGTCTTTGGCGCGACCATGTTGAAGATGGCGCTGATTTTCTCTGGGTTAGCCTCGATTTCTCGGTGGGTAACCATGAATCTGAGGAACTTCCCGCTAGTGACCCCGAACGCGCACTTGGCGGGATTTAGCTTCATTTTATATTTGCGGAGGATGTCGAAAATCTCGCCAAGATCTTTGGTGTGCTCATCTGACGAGGTCGATTTAACGAGCATGTCATCGACGTAGACCTCCATGTTCCTCCCGATCTGTGGTTTGAACACTCTGTTGACCAAGCGTTGGTATGTAGCTCCGACGTTTTTGAGGCCGAAGGGCATCACCTTATAGCAGTATACCCCCCGGTCCGTTGTGAATGCGGTGAGCTCTTCGTCTGCCGAATTCATACGGATCTGGTTGTAGCCGGAGAAAGGATCCATGAAGCTGAGTAACTCGTGGCCCGCCGAACTGTCGATGAGCTAATCTATCCGAGGGAGGGGATAGTTGTCCTTCGGGCAGGCCTTATTGAGGTCTGTGAAGTCGACGCACATGCACCACTTCCCGCTCGCCTTTTTAACCATTACCACATTCGCCAGCCATTCTGAGTAGGCCACGTTTCGAATGAAGTTGGCTGCGAGCAACCTGTCAACTTCATCCTCGATCGCCTTTTGTTTGATCGGAGCGAAGCTTCGTTTCTTCTGCCTGACGGGTCGGACCGTCGGGTCGACCCCGAGGTTATATGATATTACCTGGGGGTTGATTCCGAGCATGTCAGCGGGAGCCTAAGCGAACACGTCCGAGTTTCCTCTGAGGAAGTGAACCATGTCGTCGCGCCGGGCCCCTGTTAAGGGTGACCCGATTTGGACGGTTCGTTCATTGTCCCCTTCGACGAGGGGGACCTCTGTTAGCAGCTCAACCGGGGCCCCTCGGATTTCTTTTTGTTCGTCCCGAGTATCCAAGGACCCCCGGAAATCACCCGTGCCCTCAAGGTCGTAGCTTCGTTCCTCGGGCATAGATGTCGCTGTGAAGCAAATTTTTGCAGTTTGCTGGTTCCCGTAGACCCGGCCTATTCCGCCTTGGTCGAGTGGAAACTTGAGCGTGAGGTGGTAGGTCGAGATCTGGGCCCGGAGGGAGTTTAGCGTCGGGCGTCCCAGGAGGATATTGTAGGTCGATGGAATTCTAGGGACGATGAACTCCACTGGTACGGTTCGCGTACGGCCCGCTTCCCCGATGTTAAGTAAGAGGGTGACTACTCTTTCTGCCGGGATGGAGTGGTTAGTAACCCCGACAGAATGTGGGCGGTCGGCCTCAGGTCCGATGGGCCGAGCCCATGCGTAAAATGCAGCTGTAGAAAAGGATGTTTGCCGAGCTTCCCGAATCGACCAGTATCCTTTGAACCTCGTAGCGGTGGACCCGTGTTGTAATCACCAGGGGATCATTGTGAGGCAAGGATATCCCGTGGAGGTCCTCGTCGGTGAAGGTGATGGGCTCGGCTGCTTTGCTCTTCTTCCGGGGCTGGCTGCTAGTCCCCTCGATCAGCAGGAGGCGTCGAATCTCGCCAGCTCAAGGCGCACTCCCTGTTGACATGACCATGATTTGGCCGATCGTCAGCTCACCAGGAGGGGGATGGTTCTCTTGATTCCGGTCGGCTTATCGCTTTTCCCGCAAGTATTTTGCCAGGTGCCCCGAGTGAATTAACTCCTCGATGTAGTCTCGGAGTTGTTTGCAGTTCTCGGTAGGGTGTCCCTGCGACCTATAGAAGGCGCAGTGAAGGCCTCGTGTCCGTTTGGCCGCCCTATTGGTGACCGGAGGGAGTTTGAAAAATCGCTCACCCTTTTCCTCCACCAACAGCTCTGTCTGGAAGATGTTGATCGGGGTATACTCCTGGAACTTCGGGGAGTATGGCTTTGGCCAGTCAGTCTTCTTCTTCTCTTCTCTACCTCTCTTCTTTTGATCGGCCTGGTCGCTTCGGGGTAGGTTCACATTTACCTAGGACTCGAGCTGGATTTCTCGCTCGGTCTAGGCCTTTACCTCGGCCATGGTCTTAGGTTGCGCTAATGCAAAGGAGCGGAGCCACTCCTTGTGCCTAAGATCCGACCGAAGGGCCGTGATGACAGTCTCATCTCGGTGCTCTGGGACGTCAAGAAGAGCGTTGTAGAAATGGGTGACGTATCATTTGAATGATTCCTTTTCCCCGCTCTTTATAGTGAAGAGGTAATCGACCGTTCGCCTCTGCCGTCTGTTCTCGACGAAATGTCCGAGGAACTGGGTGGCCAGCTCATCGAAGGTAGAGATAGAGCGTGGTGTGAGTCCTCGGAACCAATCTCGTCCGGCGCGGATGAGAGTGGCGGGGAACGCTCGGCATTGGGCGGCGTCAGAGTTGTCCTGGAAGCTCATCCCCGCCGTGAACGCGTTTAGGTGGTCTTTTGGGTCGGACTTTCCATCGAAGAGGGCCACCTTTGGAGGCTTGTTTCTGGAGGAGACGCGGACAGTGAGCAGTTCTTCAGTGAAGGGCTTCGTAAGCGAGTCGGCGGCATACCTGGCCACCTCGTTTGAAGGACGACTCTCCTGATGTATACCTTCGATCTTTTTTTCGAGGGCATCGAGGCGGTCGTGGTATCCCGAGGATTCGGCGTACTCGGAGTTATGGCTCCTCCCGCTGGCGGCCCGCGCCTGTCCGCGGCTCCGGTTCCGTTTTATGAGGTTCCTCAGGTCCCCTGGCAAGGTCGCCCTCGAGTCACCGTGGTGAGTGCCATCCGCGCGACCCTGTCGAGGGAGAGGGTGCCGGCCATGCCTGGATGCAGGCGAGCTGACCGACACCTCCTCTGGAGGGACATGTGCGCGATGGGCCTCAGGGCGGGATGCTCTTACGTAAGACCTCGGCGTGGAGCTGTGAGGTGCCCAACGGGTCATTGAATTGGTTGCCACGGGGAATCTGTGGCTGTCGGAAATAGCGAGGCGCTGTTCCATCGTGCCAGCGCGGGCAGCGTCGTCTCCCCCTCTGTGGAGGTCACGGTCCCGAGGTGATGGAACGGCGACCTGTGTGGCTTGCCCAGCTGTCTGGACACGGACAAGGGTATCCACGATGGACGCAAGCCTATCGATTTGTGCAGACAGGGCGTGAACGACATGCGGGGGAGGAGGGGATCCGTCCGTGCCTCCGTTGTGGGGAGGACGGCGGCTAGTGCTGGGATCGTCGCGATGATCACTCACCATCAGCTTGAGATCGGAAGATCAACTTTCGATAAGTGGAACTTCTATCTTTTCCACAGACGGCGCCAACTGATGGAGCTCTGGATCTTTTTCAGATGTTGTCTTCTGGTGATCTGCCGACGGCGCAGACGAACGGCTGAGATTAGGTTTGAGAGCTGTCTCCCGAGGCATGTGGATCTCAATATGTTTGGTTCGGTGAGAAGCTGAGCTACCTGCAAAGAAGTCCCGGGGTGGTTGTACCACCGTGGACCCTCTGACAATCAAGTTAGTCGAGGTATTTGGGCAGAGTAGCGGCCTATTAGATAAGAATTTCCTTACCTGAGTCATCTGAGAGAGGGGTTTATATAGCGGCAGTCATGGGCTAGCGAACGCGAGATTCTCGCCGGCCGTTACGCCCCTGGCGTTGCGTCCGTGAGAATGGCGGGATCCCCCATTAATGACAAGATACGCTCGTTAATGGGGGATGCGACGGCGTGGAACGCGGGATCGTGGGGCGGCGGATATCTCACGTTTAGCGAGATTCGCGGAGCCGTGGCGCAGACACATGTGATCTGCGTTCTGGGTCGCCCAATAGAATCGAGGAATCTTAGCTCGGCGGGAGCTCGGAGGCGAGCGGGAGGCCGAGGAAGTTCAGTGCCGTGATAACTCGGAGACGAGCTGGGACGGCTGAGGAAGCTCAGTGTGCAGGATGGCTCGGAGGTGAGCCATCGGTCGTTTACAGGACTCGTCAAGGAATCCTCGGAGGTCGGGTCCAACAGCGGGAAGATAGCCTGAGGGACACCTCCAATGTGCAGTCCCCGTCCCATTTCTATGTTCATCTGGACGCGTCTTCCGCCACGTGTCATGATATGGGGAGCTCCTACTTACAAGCATCATCAGTAAGAAAACCCTGATTTTTTGGGGGTTTGCGGTTCTCAAGAGCTCGAGATCGGCGATGGAGAGGGCGGTCGATGTCGAGGGAAGGAGGCGGCGTGTCGGGTCGGGTATATTGAGAAGAGAGAGAATGAGCATAAGAAAAAAGAAGAAGGTTAAATTGTCCAAAAGCCCCCGACCCGCTTCAAACTTTGTAAAACCCTTGGGCTTTTTGCTCTTGTTAAAGAGCCCCATGCCCAATCAACACACCTTGGTTGCATACAATATTTGAGCAGTTCCCTGTAATATCTAAACAGTTGCATACAGTATCTAAGCAGTTGCCTATAATATCCAAACAATTGAGAGAATACAAGGCCTAAATGAAAATACAGCTCAGCGGTTTATCACAAAGATTTTGAACAGTAGGCTCTTTTCAACAATTTTGAAAATTACAGGGGTTTTAGACAACTCCTAAATAGGCCGGAGGCTTTTTGATAGTTTACCCAAAAAAGGTTAAGAAAAGGAAGACATCTTATTTTAAGGGCCTAGAACTCAAAGGCTATGGGCTTGGATCTTTGGGTCTGAAAGGCAAGCCGAAAAGCCCTCATCATCTAAGATTCATTTGTTTAACTCCTTCCTAGCGATGACTAATCGCTCGGTTGGTATGCCACTTTCCCTTTTGGGAAGAGCACAAGATTCGATCCTCATGAGAGGAAGTGTGTGTAGATGCGGGGGTATTTGTGGATCCCCATGGGTGTGTGCGTATGATATGTGTTGTGTCCATGGGGTGAAGTGTATATAGGTTAATGCTTATTATATGAGCTTCATGGGTTTGTATTCTCTTGTATATTGCCCATTTACCTTTATACACCAACCTATGTCCTGCCACAATTAATTACTACATTTAACAACATTTTGATACGTTAATGCGGTGTCGGTGTCGGTTAAACTACTACGCATATATATTATATTTACACAGTATTGGTTATAAATGCATCCATATATATGCAGCTTGCAGCAAATAATTTACATCAAATGATACAAGTATAAGATCTCATACAAGTATAGAAAAACAAAGAAAACTAAAAAGAAAACAATAAAACAAAAAAGTTGCATCCAAACCCAAAATTTCATCTAGCCTGCAAAATTCTCTTAACCTTTCCTTTCTTATGTCTCCCTTTCTTGCATTTAAAAGAAAAACCGCTATAACTATAAAAAAAAATCCAATCCCAACACCGTAATTCTAAAGGGGAAAAAAACTCAAGTTTCTAAATCAATGGCATCATATCCAAGTGCTAATGTCGATCTTATCTACCATTAACATCATCACATCTCTTTGGATCCTCAAATTCTTTTGATCCATCCATATGATGACTGACAACCTTTTCCAAAATATCTAATCCATAGCTCTATTTTTGGGTTTTTTATTTATTTATTGAAAGAAGGTTTTTTGTGGTTTTTTTTTCTTTTTAGCCGAACTAGTGTGTGAGAGAAGTATATTATGGGTATATAGAAAAAATAATAATTACACAATACGATGGGAAAAACACAAATTTACTCTCATCATCTTCTTCTTTTTTCTTAATTCTCAATCAACATCATTTTTCTCCTCTTTTCAAATTCCAATATTATTTTCATTCAACCACTTATTAAAAATATGCAAAGCTATAATCATGGGCTTCATGATCCTTCACTTGGGATGTCTTCATGGATAATAAATGACTGTTATTCTAAAAGAGACCGGATATACGAAGTGGGGAAGAGTTGATAGTAGACCACGTATTTAACATCCTAGTTAAGGTTAATCAACCATTGTTTGATAAAGTGTCCTTAGATGATAGAACTAGAAAAGATCTGGGGTCTTATCTTGAAATATGCAGTTTCAGGGGACTTATTATAAATATGAAAGATTTGGGGGTTGTATATATAAATAACCAAATTTCCAAAAAATAGAAATTTGGGAAAGTTTTCACAATTGTGTTGTGTTGGACAAAGTGAGTTTTCTAACAATTTATCCTTCCAGTTTCAAAATTGTTTACGGCGCAGCAAACATTAGGTCTGGCTTAACAAAAAGGAATCCATTGCTCATATAGTCATATGATTGGGGAAAAAAAAACAGATGCTTGATTTGTTCTCTTAATGCATGCCACCAAAAATTCCTCCCCTTCCCATTCTTCCATTTGCAACTGCTATCACTAAATCGCAGAATCGAAAGTATTGAGAACGGTGAATTTGGTGAGACTCTACTGTGTTCTTCATCATGTCTCATCATTGATCAAAACATAATCTTTATAGATTATAATGAAATCTCATTACATTTGTTATTGATGCTTGCATGCATTGCAGGTGCTCGATGAAATGCGCCAATGCGATTGTTTGCCATCAATTTCTTCTTCGCCAATGACACAACACAGCGAGGTAAAATGGATTAATCCTTTGAGACTAGTTGGCTCTATAATCATCATTACCGAGGAAGTATTTCATGGTCCGAATCGGAAAGTGATGATGCTCGGTGCTGGGAACTCCCCAGTTCATGACACGTGGCAGATGACGTGTCCCAAAGCTTACGAGAAAAGAGCAAGAACGGTATATAGGAAGCATACCCCGGGCCTTCGACCTGAGGATGTTCTCGACCCTCGATGACCGCCCGGAAGACTCCTACGCTCGTCCTGCAAAGAACCATTGGCTCACCTCCGAGCCCTCCCGTATGCCGAGCTCCCTCAGCTCTCCTAACTCGCGTCCGAGCTATCACAAAACCAAGCTTGCTCGGCCCCACGCTCGTTTCCCAGCCACCTGCCGAGCTTAGCTTCCTCGGTCTCATCGACTGACCCAGAGCGCATACCATAAGCGTCCCGGACATGGGCCCGCGAATCTCGCCATATGCGAGATACCCGCCGCCCCACGATCCCGCGTCCCACGCCATCACGTTTCCCCGTTAACGGGCGTATCTCGCCATTAATGGGGATCCCGCCATTCGCGCAGACGCGGATCCGAGGGCGTAACGGCCGGCGTAAATCTCACGTCCGCCAGCCCACGGCTGCCACTATATATACCCCCTCTCAGACGACTCAGGTAAGGCAATTTGACCTCAATATGCCGTTACTTTGCCAAAATATCTCGACTAACTTGATCGTCGGAGGGTCCTCGGTGGTACAACCACCCCGGGACTTCCTTGCAGGTAGCTCGGCCTCGCCCCAACCAAGCCCACTGAGATCCACACGCATTGAGAGGCAACCCTCAAACTCAATCTCAGCCATCCAATAACGCTCGCTACAGATCAACGGAAGACAACATCTGAAGGAGTTCACAACCTCCATCAGTTAGCGCTGTCCGTGGGAAATCGAAAATTCCACTCAACGAAAGTTGATCTTCCGATCTCGAACTCATGGCGAGTGATCATCGCGACGATTCAAGCACTAGCTGCCACCTTCCCTACAATGGAGGCGCGGATGGATCCCCTCCTCCCCCGAACGCCATTCACGCATTGTTTGCTCGAATAGATCGGCTCGCGTCCGTCGTGGATGCGCTCGTTCGTATCCAAACGGCGGGACAAGCTCCCTAAGTCCCCGCTCCCCCACCTTGGGAGCGACACGTAGGGAGGGAAAACACCGCCCGTGTTAGCACATCCGAGCACCACCTCGCTGTCTCCGGCGGTCACAGATCTCCCGTGCCGACCATTTCGATGATCCGATGGGCACCTCACAGCTCGACGCCGAGGTCTTATGAAAGAGCGCCCCGTCCTGAACCCCATCGCGCTCCTGTCCCTCCCGAGGAGGTGTCGGTCAGCTCGCCTGCTCCCAGGCATGGCCGACGCCCTCTCCCTCGACAGGACCGTGCGAATGGGACTCACCACGGTAGCTCGAAGACGGCCTCGCCCGGGGACCTGAGAAACCTCATCGAACGGAACCGGAACCGCGGCCAAGCGCAAGCCGCCAGCAGCAGAGGCCATAAATCCGGGTATGCCGAATCCTTGGGATACTACGACTAACTCGACGCCCTCGAAAAGAAAATAAGGGTATACATCGGGAGAGTCGTCCCTCAAGCGACGGGGCCAGATATGCCATCGACTCGCTCACGAAGCCCTTCACCGAAGAGCTGCTTGCTGTCTACGTCTCCCTCTTCGACAGGAAGTCCGACCCAAAAGACCATTTGGACGCGTTCACAGCGGGGATGAGTTTCCAGGACAACTCCGACGCCGCGCAATGCCGTCTTTTCCCCACCACTCTCATCCGCTTTGGACAAGACTGGTTTCGAGGACTAACGCCACGCTCAATCTCTACCTTCGATGAGTTGGCCACCCAGTTCCTCGGCCATTTCGTCAGGAACAGACTGCAGAAGCGGACCGTCGATCATCTCTTCACAATAAAAAGCGGGGACAAGGAGTTCTTCAAGGGATACATCACCCGCTTCTACAACGCTCTCCTTGAGGTCCCAGAGCACGGGACGAGACGGTCATCACTGCCCTTAGGTAGGGTCTTAGGCACAAGGAGTGGCTCCGCTCCTTTGCATTAGTGCAACCTAAGACCATAGCTGAGGTAAAAGTATGGACCGAGCGAGAGATCCAGCTTGAGTCCAAGATGAACACAAATCTACCTCGGACAGACCAAACCGACCAGAAGAAGAGGGCAAGGGAGGTGAAAAAGAAGATTGAGCGGCCAAAGCCCTACTTCCCAAAATTCCAGGAGTATACCCCACTCAACGTCTCCCAGACAGAGCTGTTGGCGGAGGCGAAGGGCGAGAGATTCTTCAAACTCCCCCGGTCAACCATAAGGCGGCCAAACGAACACGAAGCCCCTATTGCGCTTTCCACAGGTCGCAAGGACACCCCACCGAGAACTGCAAACAGCTCCTAGACTACATCGAGGAGTTAATCCGTTAGGAGCACCTGGCAAGATACTTACGGGACAAGCGACAGGCCGACCGAGAGCAAGAGCACCATCCCCTCCCGGCGAGTTGACGATCGGCCAAATCATGATCGTATCAGCGGAGGGTGCGTCTAGGGCCGACGAGACACGGCGCCTCTTTCCGGTCGAAGGGACGAGCAGCCAACCCAGGAAGAGGGTCGAACCAGCCGAGCCCATCATCTTTACCGACGAGGACCTCCACGGGATATCCCTGCCTCACAACGACCCTCTAGTGATTACAACACGGGTCCACCGTTACGAAGTGCAGAGGATACTAGTCGACTCAGGAAGCTCGACATACATCCTCTTCTACGACTGCTTCCTACGTATGGGACTTACCCCGTCGGACCTGAGGCTGACCGTCCATATCCTGTCGGGGTTCACCAACCACTCCATCCCGGCAGAAGGGTGGTCACCCTCCTGCTTAACATCGAGAAGACTGGCCATACGTGTACCGTGCCTGTGGAGTTCATCGTCGCCAGAATTCCATCGGCCTACAATATCCTTCTGGGACGCCCAACGCTGAATTCCCTCCGGGCCCAGATATAGACCTACCACATAGCAATCAAGTTTCCCCTTGACCAAGGCGGGATAGATCGGGCCTACGGGAACCAGCAAACTGCGAAAATTTGCTTCACAGCGACATCTGCGCCCGAGGAGAAAAACGATGATCTCGAGAGCACGGATGATTTCAGGGGATCTTTGGATACTCGGACGAGCATAAAGAGATTGGAAGAGCCCCGATGGAGCCGCTAGCAGAGGTCCCCTTCGTCGAAGGGGACAACGAACGAACCGTCCAAATCAGGTCACTCTTAACGGGGGCTCGGCGCGATAACCTGGTCCACTTCCTCCGAGGAAACTCAGACGTGTTCGCCTGGGCGCCCGCCAACATGCCCGGGATATACCCCAAAATAATATCACATAAGCTCGGGGTCGACCCGGCGGTCCGACCCGTCAGGCAAAAGAATCGAAGCTTCGCTCCGATCAAGCAAAAAGCGATCGAAGACGAGGTTGACAGACTGCTCGCGGCCAACTTCATTCGAAACGTGGCTTACTCGGAGTGGTTGGCGAACGCGGTCATGGTTAAAAAGGCAAGCGGGAAGTGGCGCATGTGCGTCGACTTCACCGATCTTAACAAGGTTTGCCCGAAAGACAACTATCCCCTCCATCGGATACATCAGCTCGTCGACAGTTCGGCAGGCCACGAGCTACTCAGCTTCATGGACGTCTTCTCCGGCTACAGCCAGATCCGTATGAATCCGGCAGACGAAGAGCTCACCGTATTCACAACGGACCAGAGGTATACTGCTATAAGGTGATGCCCTTCGGCCTCAAAAACACCGGGGCTACGTACCAACGCTTGGTCAACAGGATGTTTAAGCTTCAGATCGGCAGGAACATGGAGGTTTACGTCGATGACATGCTTGTCAAATCGACCTCATCGGATCAGCACGCCAAAGATCTGGGCGAGGCCTTCGACGTCCTCCGCAAATACAAGATGAAACCGAACCCCGCCAAGTGAGCATTTGGGGTCACCGGTGGAAAGTTTCTCGGCTTCATGGTTACCCACCGTGGAATCGGGGCTAACCCGGAGAAAATCAGCGCCATCGTCAACATGGCCGCGCCCAAGACTAACGTCGAAATCATGGCTTACAGGGCGGGTAGCCGCTCTGAGTCATTTCATGTCAAGATCCGGGGAAAAGTGCCTCCCATTCTTCAAAATTCTAAGGAAGATCCCAAGGTTCGAATGGTCGGAACAGTGTCAGATCGCCTTCGAGCAATTGAAAGTGCACCTAGCGACTCCCTCGCTACTCACCCGGCCAGTTGAGGGAGATGAGCTCTCGTTGTATCTGGCAGTGTCCGATCAATCTGCAGGATCGGTGCTCGTCCGAGAAGTCGAGGGAGTCTAAAAGCCAGTTTACTATGTAAGCGACGTCTTCAAGGACGCGGAAACAAGGTACCCGGCTATAGAGAAGATTGTTTTGGCACTCATCGTGGCCTCGAGGAAACTACGGCACTATTTCCAGGCGCACACTATCCTCGTACTCACCGAATGCCCCTTAGGGGCTATTCTCGCCTCCCCCGAGTCTTCTGGTCGTTTGGAGAAGTGGAGGTGGGAGCTGTCCCAATTTGACATCAAGTACCGCCCGAAGCAAGCTATCAAGGCGCAAGTTCTGGCCGATTTTATCGTCGAATGCACCATCCCTATCAAGGAGGCGGTTCCCGTGCCGGTCCCCAGATCCCAACCCTCGATCGAAGAAAAGCTTGACTCCGTCCCCGATTGGGTCTTTTACGTGGACGGGTCATCAACCGAGGAAGGCTGTGGTGCCGGCCTCATCATTCGGGGACCGAACGAAGCAGGGATGGAATATTCTTTGAAGCTCGGGTTCAAAGCCTCAAACAACGCAGCTGAGTACGAGACCCTGCTCGCTGGACTGTGGATCGCCTTCGAAGTGGGGCTGAAGACGATCCGAATCCGTAGCGACTCCGCTCTGGTCGTCGGCCAAGTGACTGGCCGTTTCGAAGCACGGGAGCCCCTGATGGTGAAGTACTTAGCTGAGGTATGAAGGCTGTGAAAGGACTTCGACGAAGTTCAAGTGGAGCAGATCCCCCGATACCTAAACACCCAGGCCGACGCTCTAAGCAAGCTAGTTTTCTCCTACACGGCCAACAACAAGAGAAATATTCTCTTCGAGATCTTGCCGTGACCCAGCATGGAAGACAGAGCGACATCGCTCCAAGTTTACATAGCCCGGGAAGAGGACCAAGATTGGAGGAAACCCATCGTAGAATTCCTGAAGGAGGGTACGCTCCCCGGAGATCGTGGGGAGGCCCGCCGCCTCCGAGCCAAATCCCACCATTTCGTCTAGAGCAGTGGGAACCTCTACAAAAGTCCTTCACTCAACCCCTGCTTCGGTGCGTCGACCCCCACGAAGCCGACTATGTCCTCCGTGAGGTCCATGAAGGTGTCGATGGAGCATATTAAGGGGACCGCACATTAGTCCAGAAGACGCTCCTCCAAGAATACTATTGGCCGACCATCCATCATGACGCTCAGAAGCTCGTCAGAAGGTGCAAGAGTTGCCAACTCCACGGCAGCGTGCCCCGCCTTCCTGCTACCGAGCTGACTACCCTGACCTCTTCATGGCCGTTTGCCCAGTGGGGAATGGACATGATAGGCCAACTCCCTACAGGTACGGACGGGCACAAATACATACTTGTCGCGGTGGACTAGTTTACGAAGTGGATCGAGACCGTCCCCATCAAAAAACTGGACGCTGCCACGACCATCAAGTTCCTGCAGAACAACGTAATATTCCGGTTCGGGATCCCGAGATGTATCATCACCGACCATGGGACAAATTTCGAGAACGAAAGGGTTAAAGAATTCTGCGGCGAATACCATATACTGATGAAGTTCGCCGCCGTCGCGCACCCCCAGTGCAAAGGGCAAGCCGAGGTCGCTAACAAGGACGTCATTAGAGGACTTCGAGCTTGCCTTGAAGGACGACAGGGCAGTTGGGTCGATGAATTACCTCGGGTCTTATGGGCCTTGCGCACATCGAAGAAGCCCCCCACCGGAGAGACCCCCTTTCAGGCTCTGCTACAGCACCGAGGCAATGGTCCCAGCAGAGATCGGGCTGCCCAGTCACAGGGTTGAGCATTTCGATGACGAAGCAACCACCTCGGCACTCCGGACAAATTTGGACGTCTTGTTGGAAAAGCGGGACCGGACACAGATTAGAGCAGCCGCATACCAACAGCAAACTGCCCGCTACTACAATGCGTGAGTCAAGCATCACGCCTTTAGGGCCGGGGACTTGGTCCTAAAGCGGAACGAATTCGTTGATCAGGGCAAGCTGCATAAGTTTTCTCCGAAGTGGGACGGCCCATTCTTCGTCTCCGAGGTCCTGCCCGGCGGGACTTATCGCTTACAAGATGCAACAGGTCATAAATTTCTGCGGCCTTACAACGCCGAGAAGCTTAAGTTGTACCTTTGAAAGGAATATCTATGGATATATATTCTTTCCTTGACAGAAGCGATGTAAATTTTTTAAAGTTATATTTTAATAATAAGAAGAAACTCCCCCTATTTGTTTTCCCCTTTCTCGGTTCAAAGTTCACGGGTTTCGCACTACGGAATTACTCAAATGCACCCAGAGGACAAAAAGGAAAACCATAAAACGTCGCAAAAAGGAGAGCTTTATTTATTCATCAAAAGGTATTGTGGGCTCCTCAGCCTTACATAAAAGGAAAAATTATAGCAGCGGGGAAGGGGGTGCAGGAAGCATTATTCGTGGTACTCCGAAGAGATTACCGCCAGCCGAGCCCTTGCCGCCTCAGACCTCTTTCTCTGATGTTGCCCGCGAACCCTCAACGCCACGGACGGGTCGGAGAACTCTCCAGTCGGGCACCAATCGGCAAGATGCCTCAGTTGGTAACACTCGAGGACGAGGGCCACCGAGCGATCGCGCCGACTTTTCGAGATCAGGCCGAAACGGCATAGTGATCTCAGCTTGCCAACAACCCTGTTCTTCAGTTGCTCGGACAAGGGGTTGTGCAGCCCCGGCGACGCCCTCCAAATTGAGTATATCAGCAGCTGGAGCAGGGGTGATCGCCGGGGAAGCAGGCGGCCGAAGTGGTCCTCCACACGTCTAACCACCGCCTGAAGCGTCTCCTCGGAACTCAGCTGGTCGTACAAGTATACGTCTTCAAAGGAAATGATCTCGGGGATGGAGAAAGAGAATCCGTCCATTCTTATGTTTCGGGGTGCAAAGCTAGGAATGAGCAACATCCCTTTCTATTTATAGCCTCCACGGAATCCCCAAGAGCCTAAATTTGAGCGCGCATGGGCGCGAATCCTAAGATTCGCTCGATTCATCCAATACTGTACTGCCACGCGGCGGGTATCCCGTGTTCCTCGGCGAATCAAAGTCGGAACGACGCAGATCCTGGGACACCCCGTCTCACCTATGCGTCTCTGCCACGTGCCGCCCGCGATGGTCACCCTTCCCGATATTTACACATCTCGGAAGGACGGACAAAGCCTCGCAAAACCGATCAGCTATCCTGCTCGGTCCATCCATGGCTGGTAGTTCACTACCCACCGACGCCAAGGATCAAAGTCCTCGCCAAGAGGTAACCGATCAGCTACCCTGCTCGGTCTATCCTTAGCGGGTAACTCCTTATCCATCTACGCTAAGGATCAAAGCCCTCGCCAAGAGGCAATCGAGCAGCTATTCTACTCGGTCCATCCATGGCTGGTAGTTCACTACCCATCGACGCCAAGGATCAAAGCCCTCGCCAAAAAGCAACCGAGCAGTTACCCTACCCGGTCTATCCTTAGCGGGTAACTCCTTACCCATCTACGCTAAGGATCAAAGCCCTCGCCAAGAGGCAACCGAATAGCTACTCTGCTCGGTCCATCCATGGCTGGTAGTTCAATACCCACCGACGCTAAGGCTCAAAGCCCTCGCCAAGAGGCAACCGAGGAGCTACCCTGCTCGGTCTATCCTTAGCGGGTAACTCCTTACCCATCTACGCTAAGGATCAAAGTCCTCGCCAAGAGGCAACCGAGCAGCTACCCTGCTCGGTCTATCCTTAGCAGGTAGCTCCTTACCCATCTACGCTAAGGATCAAAGCCCTCGCCAAGAGGCAACCGAGCGGCTACCTTGCTCGGTTCATCCATGGCTGATAGTTCACTATCCACCGACGCCAAGGATTAAAGCCTTCGTCAAGAGGCAACCGAGCAGCTATCCTTCCCGGTCTATCCTTAGCGGGTAACTCCTTACCCATCTACGCTAAGAATCAAAGCCCTCGTCAAGAGGCAACCGAGCAGCTACCCCTGCTCGGTCCATCCATGGCTGGTAGTTCACTACCCACCGACGCCAAGGATCGAAGCCCTCGTCTAGAGGCCACCGAGCAGCTTCCTTACTCGGTCCATCCTTAGTGGATAACTCCCTGCCCGCCTATGCTAAGGGTCAAACCTTAACCTCGGCGACATCGACCAATCTTAAAAGCGGTGGTCGCCAGTCCAACTCGACGTATCTTCAACGAGCGATCGCCACCTCGACTTCGGGGCCATAAACACACCGACCTTACACTGATCTTTGCACACTTGACAGATGATTGGATTTAACTCGACGCGCGATCGCCAACTAAAGGACCAGCCACTGACCTAACGTTCATCAGGCGAGCAAAATGAGACATTACCACAAAATGAAAAGGTTGCAACATAAATTTCTGAAAATGGCTCTTATTCACAACTCAGGAGTCTTTACAAAGGTATTCCGGGCTCCTCAGCCTTACAAAATCGCTCGAAGGCCTACAAAATCCCGAAACGAAAACAAAAATATACAAAAAAGAAAAGGGCAGGGAGACTGATTGATCATCTTCGTGTGTATGTAAAAGTCTATTGTAGTTTCGTTAGCGAGAGCGGACCGTCCACTGAGAAAGTGTGATTTGTTCGAAATCGTTTTATTTGAGTTGAAAAGAAAAGATAAAAGAAAATGATTCAAGATTTGTGACGTTTAGTTTCAAGAAATATAAAGAAATAGATCTAAAATCAAGAATTAATAAAGATCAAGAAAATGTCCAAACCAATTGAATTCTCAAGATTTGTAAAATAGCTTGTAGGAATCGATCAAATTGATAGTGATGATGAATACTAATGATTAAAAATTCTTATCTATTGAGGATTTGTTGCTAGATCGATGACGATCAATGAGGTTTAGGGATCTATTGAAGAAACTAAGGTTTCTCCTTCATCATCTCTTGTCCTTTCATTGATAATCATTCAAATTCTAGCCTCTAGCAAATTAGATCACCGATCGTTGATCTCTAATTTGGAGCGAAAACATTCAAGAAAGCGATCCCGTTCAAATTAGGTCTTCGATAATTCAATTTCCTAAAGTTTACAAACCTCATAAGACTTAAGAATCGTTCAAGAATTTAATCATCATCATCTACCTATTCTCTCGATTCCGCTACAAGCGGAGATTTCGCTCAAACATCATGAAAAAGGAAAGAATCAAGAATCGGTAACTTTTCATAATGCAAGAATGTAAAAAAAAGCAAGATTTATAATTTTCATCTTTATTAATCGATGATCAGGTACAATTCACTCAAGTCGAGGTTACAAGATTTGAGGAGGTAACTAAACCGTCGAAATTAGCTTCACATCGATCTTCTTGAATCGCGGATCTTCATGGATCTCTTGCTCGGATAAAAATTGACGTTGCTTCAAAAGCTCGTTGAAGGCTTGCTTGAGTCGCTTCTCGATGGATCTTGATTTGGCTTTTGAATTGGATTTGGGCTAGGGTTTTTGATCACAAGTTGTGTCACTCAACTTGTGCAATTTAGCTCAATATTCAACCACTCAATTAATGAACAACAATCAACAACGAACAACCTTTTCAATGAAGCCCTAGATTCCCTTTTATAGTTTTACCTCAAGCTTCCCCTAGAAGCTAGGTCAATCTTCTCAAGGAAGCTTGGTTGTTATGAGGCTTGCATAAGAAGCTTGGTAGGTATCAAACTTGCACAAGAAGCTTGGTTGTTAAAAGTGAAGCTTCTGGAGAAATCTACACAATTCGAAGCGTCTTGGAGAAACTAGAAAGTTATATGGAGGCCTCTGTAAAAAGTTTCCACCGCCGACGAGTCGGATCCGCGGCGGATCGGTCTGACTCAGCCGCGGATCCGTGGCCATTTAGTGGACTCGGTGCATGAAAATCTCAGGGTATTCTGGTGTTGGCTTTAGGGTTGTTTCCTGATGTCTGAAATCTTATAGTTCTTTCTAGTTTACTGCCAGATCTCAAGTCTTGGACTTGATGCGTTTTATCAGCACTTTTTATGATTCCGGCTCTTTAACCCGGAGAATTTCCTGCACACAATCTCGAGACAAGTGTTGATATACAAAAGATCATGCGTGTAGTAATAAACACACAATTTCCCTCATAATACCGGTTATAATGTATAACACATGTTATTTGATATTTTGCAGACGAATTGCTAATATGTGGTATATTTATACCAAACACCTTTAGATGATTACAAAGAGTAAGGAAATTGATGTGTTAAGAATGCAATATTTTCGACTGATCGGAGACTCATGCCTCAGGGCCGGGAAGGACCTCGACGTGCTCTGCGGTCGCCTCGGGAGCCGGGGCGACTGCTTGATGGTCGGCACCCACCGCAGGAACTTTGGCACTGGGAGCCGCCGACGCCCCCATAAGGGGCCTTCCCTCCGGCGACGCTTTCGGTGGCATCCCCCTGCCCCTCACCCTCAAGGGGGTACTCGAGCCGGAGCTTGGTGTCGGGAAACTCTGGCATCAGCGTCTTGACGGCGTCGAAGGCATCATGCCAGACGAGGGCCGAGGCTTCCGCGAGGTTAGCGTAGAACTGATCTGACGTTTTGTAGCTCTCCACCGTCTACGCGGCCCGGAGGTCGGCACGCCTCATCGCCTCCTTCATCGCCTCGTTATCCCTCTTGAGGGTGTCCCGCGTCTTCTTCAGGATGGCGGCGAGCACCCTGGCATCCTCCAACTTGGCCTCAACGGCCTTGTTGGACTCCATCATAACCCGGATGGTCTCCCGGCAGTTGGAGTTCATCTGATCCTCGGCTGCCACCCGGTCTTCAAGGGTGATGATCCTCTCCTTCGCCTCGCGCAGCTCTCGGCTCAAGCCCTCATCCCGCGAGTATACTCACCAGCGATCTGCATCGCCGGGGCAATTTTCTCGTCCTCCATGCTGACAACGAGGGCGCAGTGCTGGAGGACATGAGGAAAACAAAAGGAGGGGTTTAAAACAAAAGGAGGAGTTTAAAAAAAGGGGTACTTAATAAAAACCTGAGCGGGAGGCGGACACCGACATGCACGGCCTCCTGGGCTATGGCTGCCATTTGGGCTCGGAGGGTCCCACGGGGGATTTTGCCCCCAGCCGACCTTTCCATTTCCGAGAGCAGGTTGTCGGCGACAGAAATCCGGGAGGGCACTTCGAAAGCGAAGATCCCCTTCATCCATGAAGATTGGGGTAGACGGGGAACGGGGCACCGTCCTGTGGTGCCTCTTGAGAAGAGGCGCGGGAATATCGGCCTCGTCTCCCACCTCCAAGACCCGGGGTTCCTGCCCCCGAGTGCGTTCGCGGCTCTGCCCATGGCCGGCCTCCGAGGCCCGGGGGCTGCTGGAGTGCCTGGCCGGAGCGACCGCCGCCGGGCCCGGGCTCGCAGCGGGGCGTGACGGGCCGGCGCCTCCAGCCTTCCTCCCTTTCTTCTCGGCCAGGGCATCCCAGAATTTTAATCGGTCTATCGGCTCTGCAAAAAATACAAGATGGCGAAAATACAAAGAAGGAGTTAGCAATGCAAGAAAAAGTAGGAGAATACACAAGCCTAAACAGGTCACTTAAACTCCCAACTTACCCGCAAACTGAGCGGGGCTGAGCCCGACCCAACTAAGGGCTTGCTCGGACAACAACACATCGGCCCGATAGACGGGCTCCCACTCCGACACCGCCATCACATCGGGATCGTTCGACCGCCTCACCCGCGGGCAGTTGGCCCTGTGCCACTGGACGGGCTCAGGCCAATCCTCACCCTCGGGTGGCCCGACGAACAAGAACTTCCCCTTCCATTCATGAATGGAAGAAGGTACTGCGACGACCCCCTACCCGGCCGTCCCTCTGTATTTTCTAAAAGAAATGTATACCCAGCTAGGCTCGTCCCTACGAGTACCGGTGTGATTTTTGTAGCAGAGGGAAGAAAGGAGAACGTTCAGGCTGAAAGGGATCTCCTGCAGTCTCAACCGGACCAGGAACCCGAGGAGAATCCTCCACGAGTTCGGCACTAGCTGGCCCGGGGCTAATTGAAAGCAAAGCAGCGCCGTACTCACCTCGGAGGAGAAGGGCAGACGCATTCCGGTCCAAAAGGCTTCTAGGTACAAGGCAATCTCCTTGCCCCGTACCTGGTCGACTTTCTCTTCCTCCTTGGCCAAGCGAAGCGAGTAGCCGAGGGGAATGTGGAAGCGAGCCCGGATTGTGGTGAGCTCGTCCACATGGCTCAGGAGGGAAGGCACGTCGCGGACACTCCTGACACTCGCTTTGGGGACCGTCCCCGTCGCACGACCTCGGGAAGCTTGACCAACCCTAACCTCCCGGGAAGATTCCGACCCGGACGAAGAAAAGAAAGCTGCAGAAGACTCCCTAGACTCTACCCGAACTATTTCTACGGACTCCTCAGAAGAAGACATCTAACCTGAGAAAAAGAAAGGGTCCTCCGAGAAAAGAACGCAAGAAAGCCGAGCTAGAGGGGAGAGCGCCGAGTTAACACATGAAGGGAGGAGGAAATTATAGCGAAGTGTGGACTCTCGGGGGGATTCCACCTCTATTTATAGCAGTCAGCGAACGCATCCTGCGGCGCCGATCGTCTCCCACCAAAATAACACTTCGCATTCAACGGCCGTCAACACTCCATCTGTCGCACACGCATTGGACGTGTCCCGTCGAGCGCGAAAAACACCGGCGGCCCTTCACGTCAGCCAACCAGCGTCGGACACGTGGCCTGACGCTCCAACGAACGTACGCCCGAATCGGCGCTTCCTCTTTAATGCAAGATCTCTTCCCTGATCCGCTGACGTCATCAAGAAAATACAACCAATTTCCCGGAAATCCGTGCCAACGATATCTTCATATAAGAACCTGGCCCGGGTGACCGATCAAACCACTCTCGACCCAGCCCATGAATAGGTCGGTCCGAGAGTGGAGGGCTAATGATTCTCGGTGCTGGGAACTTCTCAGATCATGACACGTGGCAGATGACGTGTCCCAAAGCTTACGAGAAAAGAGCAAGAACGGTACATAGGAAGCATACCCCGGGCCTTCGACCCGAGGATGTTCTCGACCATCGATGACCGCCCAGAAGACTCCTACGCTCGTTCTGCAAAGAATCATCGGCTCACCTCCGAGTCCTCCCGCACGCTGAGCTCCCTCAGCCCTCCTAGCTTGCCTCCGAGCTATCACAGAACCAAGCTTGCTCGGCCCCCCTCGTCTCCGAGCCACCCGCCGAGCTTAGCTTTCTCGGTCTCATCGACCGACCCAGAGAGCATACCATAAGCGTCCCGGACATGGCCCCGCGAATCTCGCCATACGCGAGATACCCGCCGTCCCACGATCCCGCGTCCCACGCCATCACGTTTCCCCGTTAATGGGCGTATCTCGCCATTAATGGGGATTCCGCCATTCGCGCAGACGCGGATCCGAGGGCGTAATGGCCGGCGTAAATCTCGCGCTCGCCAGCCCACTGTTGCCACTATATATACCCTCTCAGACGACTCAGGTAAGGCAATTTGACCCCAATAGGCCGTTACTCTGCCAAAATATCTGGACTAACCTGATCGTCGGAGGGTCCTCGGTGGTACAACCATCCCGGGACGTCCTTGCTGGTAGCCCGGCCTCGCCCCAACCAAGCCCACCGAGATCCACACGCATTGAGAGGCAACCCTCAAACTCAATCTCAGCCATCCAATAACGCTCGCTACAGATCAACGGAAGACAACATCTGAAGGAGATCACAACCTCCATCAGAAAGAGACCCTTATATATTTACCCGCCCTAAATTCTTGGCTGCAGAGAATTACTTAATATGCTTGTCAGGCTTAGGAAGCTGGGGCTTACAATGAGGGACTAACAAAGTAAATGAGTGAAAATACTATATATAAAGATTATAAAATTGCAAGTAAATCACAATATCTTAGCAACTTTTTAGTATGAAGATAACACTTCAACCCCTCGGGTTTGGGTTGCAATAGTAGTGATTAATAAGTCAAGCCCTTGCATATCAGTTTATGCCCTGCCAATAAATTGTAATGTCTACCCTGTGTCAGTACATATATTTTCTATTTTACTGCTGAATTATTACTGACTAATTTTATAGAATTTTTATATCTTTTCCGGAGTACAAATTCCAAGCTCTTGATGCGCCGTACTCGTTTGCCACACTAGGACGTGTCTTTCATCGTCTATCTGTTGTTAGCCTTGCCACACTTGGACGTGTCTTTCATCGTCTATCCGTTGTTACCCTTGCCCTCTCATTACAAGCTCAAATCCTTTTGCTTGTCATTTGACTTGAGTTCTTCTCTTTAATTAACTGTCAGTCAATTAATGTTACAACTGTAGACATGCAATGCGCTTATCAGGTTATAAATAAAACTCTAAACGTCATGCAGTACGCCCACCCTCTTCTATCTTTCTCTCTCAGGTGATCTCTCTCATACTTTAATTAATATATTTGCCAACCTTTGTTTTCTTGAGCATTCAGTTTGTGTTTCCCTCCACTTATCCCTAGCTAGCCACTTGTAGACCACACAACAACTTCACCAATCTTGAATCGCTATTAGCCTTCAGAGCTCATGTTGCCGATCCATATGGCATTCTGGCCACCAACTGGTCTACCAACACCTCATTCTGTAACTGGATTGGTGTGAGCTGCAGCCATCACCGGCAACGAGTCATTGCCATCGACCTTTATGACTTTTCCCTCTGAGAAACTATCTCTTCATACCCTGAAATCGATCCAACCTCTATTACATATTCCTTTCTAATACTTCCCTTATGGGCCTTATCCCTGAATCCCTTGGGCAGCTTCCCTGTCTTATCCACATCACTCTACAAGAGAACTCTCTCTCAGGTGTCAAATTTCTTCCACCATCTTCAACATGTCTTCGCTAATCGATATTTACATTGCTTCCACATCACTCTTCAAGGATGATGATTTCATTTTTTGAATCTAGCAAGTTTTTTCAGATAAATTTATTTATAACTTCTACAATTTTTTGTCCCCCGATAAATAATTAACAAATTTGCTTGTGGGATCCACTTCCAGTTACAATAAGATTCACCAGATATACAAGCATACAAAATTCAGTTTTAAATGTTCTGTGTTGGTGTGAACTCTCTGAGGAGATCAAATTCACGGTTGCTGTTATCAACGAGTTAGATGTTATTTTGTGGATAGCTCATGATCTATTGAATTCGGTATATCTTTGTCTTGAGGATTGGATTCTCAATCCATGCTAATCGGATAGATCGGAAGGGTTTCGTGCAATTTATCATGTCAATTATTAACCCAGTAAAAGTTCATATGAGGATTTAGCTTGGTCTTTCGGTTACCAAACCGGTAAAAGTTCATATTAGATTAGCTGTTTATTTCTTTTATTACAAGGATTTCTGAGTCATGCCATGAATGAGACTAATAGGCACTGCTCCACTGCACTTCAAATTTTCCCTCTTCTTACATTTTTCTTCCTTTTACAACTACAATCACGAAATCACTGATTTTATGTGTTGTGAACTATAAAATGGTGAGAATATGTCTGTGTTCTTTATCTCTAATCATGGTCTTCTTGCTATTTGGATACATTTGTTGCTGATGTTTGGATACATTGCAGATGTTCGATGAAATACGCCAATGTGATGGCTTGCCATCAATTCTTTCTTCACCAAAGACACAGGATAAACACTGTAAACTATTTTAATGGTTTGGATATCCCCATAATTTTGAAATTAGTTAGAGTTCCTGTCTAATTAGGCAAATATGTAGTATAAATACGATTAGTTGTCTTACGCTATTCATATATGCAAACAAATCCTATCTGCTTATAGTCTTGATCGGAATTTCTGCAGAATATATATGTTTTTTAATTCTCAATTTTGATTCTCCTACACAACACAGAAGGTTTCATATTTCAAAACAACCAGGGAACTTATTAGACTTTTCTTCTTGAGGTTGGGCCAACATTAGTGGACAGACTTGGTGTATATACGCTTAATGATTAATTAAGGATCATTTTGTCTTGCTCTGGGTCATCCAAAGACTTGGATGTCTCGTAGTCTTTCTTCTCTGTTGATTAACTGGTCAAGACTCAAGACTCAAGACTCTTGAAATTATCACAATCCTGACTCAATTATCTTAGGTTGTTGAATGAGTCTCCTCTTATTAGCCATTCACTTAAGTGTTGGGGATGCTGATCCCCTCGCCACTTCAAGGGAATAAGCGAGAAACCTCAGGATCGGGATTAGTATGAAACCTCTTTTTTTGAGCGGAAATATCAGATTGTTTCTATTGGTTGGTTGCCTTATAAAAATTGTAAAAATTTTGAAAATCATCATCAGCAGTATTTTAACATATTTTTATTTATTTTGCGATATGATCACATCAACTTGTGTATAGCACCTACCCATAGTGAGATCGGAAAGGGTTTTGTTTTAGATTGTGTTAGGTTTTCAATGGATCTTCCTGACTAGAAAAATGCCCTTTTGAATGGTCAGCCATGTCGAACAATCTTGACTAAAACTATTGACGTTCAAGTTACATATTTTTCGACCAAGGGAAGAGGATTTAATTGGAAAGAATGAAGGTAGAATTGGTTTTCCTAGATCGGCTAGAATTTTTAAGCTCCTCTAGTTTTAATTCACATTGGTGGATATTTATTTAGACATGAGTTCAATTCGAGGAGGGTCTCACAAACTCACAAGCAAGAAACTCTAATTCACAAAACAACAATTAACAAATGACAAAGTGATAAAAATAAATCTTCTTTAGCTATGCCTAGCCAGATCTTTTTTTCATTTTCATTTTCATCTTCTTCTTTTTTTTGTTTTTTGTTTGTGAATTATGAATCTATGAGCTGTATTTAGGGCAAAGCAAAATGAAAAATCAAAATTTCCGAAGTTTAAAACTATGCCACGACACTAAAACTTGTGACTGCATGGTTTGGAAAATTTGAACCAACATACATTAATCTTGAAGGTTGAAGTCTATTTCACTTGACTGACTCTTAGCTTAATTTATGTTTAATTCATTATTAAGTCCAATCATTGCTTGTTAGTAATCAGTTTTATATACAATCAGTAAACTTCAGTCACTTGGTCCCTTGTCATGTAAAATTCTTTCTGTTGATGCTCGCTTCTTCTGTAATTAGCCGTCAACATGCTCTCTTCCTACTGCAATAAATAGACTCCAACTTCAGGCAGTAGACTTAGGCTTTTCATCACTCTCTCGTACACACACAGCAAACGTCGATAGCCTGCTGATCGATCCATGGAGCTGCCATTCTTTCCTCTGTTTGCCATGCTGTTAACATTCGCCTTCTTCCTTATGCAGCCAGGTACTTGTAGACCCCACAACAACTTCACCGATCTCGAATCACTATTAGCCTTCAAAGCACATCTGGCTGATCCATCTGGCATTCTGGCTGCCAGGTGGACTACAAACACCTCCTTCTGCAACTGGATCGGGGTGCGCTGCAGCATCGCCGGCAACGAGTCACAGGAATCCGTCTAGAAGGCATCTGCCTCCACCTTTTTTTCATAGTAAGAAGCCGATGCCACCTTTTTCAGGAGTCATAGAATCGTTGGCCACACAACTAAAGAATGTGACATCCTGAAGGATTTGATACAAGACATGGTTCAGTCAGGAGCCCCTTTTCTAGAGAAAGAGGAAATGAAGGTTACCATCAATAGAATACGGTCTCCATTCATTTCTGGCAATTTCAATCCTGCACGATCCCAGTCACTCAAGAAGAACCACATGACCTGGAGTTCTGTATTGAGCGACGTTCTCTGATCAATAGTCTGCCAGTCTGGATCAACCTCAGTCAGTGTATAGTAAGTACTAGTAGTTCTAGCACACTATATCAGAGTATACAGAGGAGCTCACCAAATCTATAGAGTTGAGGCCGGCCACCCTCCGACGGAAAATACATCGTAGGGACCGTCTCCCCACAGCTCGGAAATCTATCCTTCCTCCATTTTCTATTCCTTTCCAATAATTCCCTTATGGGCCATATCCCCAAATCCCTCGGGCAGCTCCCCGTCTTACCCTGCTCAATCTTGGGAAAAACTCTCTCTCCGGTCAAATTTCCTCCACCATCTTCAACATGTCCTCCCTAACCGCTTTGTATGTTGAACACAACAATCTCTCAGGTTCTATCCCGTCAAATTATAGCTTCAATATCCCTCTGGTGATAATCATTTTAGTGGAGACGTCTTGTCTCACTTTGCTCAATGTCGAAACCTCGTGCTGCTTGATCTGACTCAAAATCAATTTAGTGGAACCATACCGGTTAAAATCGGTAGCTTGCATGAGCTTATTTATATAAATCTGGGAGAGAACCAGTTGACTGGTACCATCCCAACTTCATTAGGTAACCTCACAAAGCTCACAACGCTTTTAATGCATTCAAACAACCTGACAGGGATCATCCCTGAAGAGCTGGGAAATCTAGGCAATCTCCTAAGACTATACGTGGGTCGAAATAAATTGATCGGCTCGATACCTTTTGCTTTGTTGAATAACTCCATGTTGAACTTTTTTTTATCTTAGCTTTAACAAACTCACAGGATCTGTGCCTGCTGAAATAGGCAAGTCACTATGTAAACTTGTATGGTTTAACGTGGTTAATAATCAACTTAATGGCGGACTCGAATTTCTCCAGTCTCTGACCAACTGCAGAAATCTTCAGTACCTTCAAATATCCAACAATACGCAGGAAGGTGTACTTCCAAATTCTTTGGGGAATCTCTCAACGAATCTGCAATATTTTAGTGCTTTTGGAAGTCACATAAAGGGAAACATTCTTAGAGAATTGGCAACCTAAGTAGTCTTTTAACATTGGAATTGAGTCAAAATGAGCTGACCGGAACAATACCATCACTAATAACAAGGCCAGAGTCACTTCAATATATAGGGCTATCATCAAATAATATAAGTGGTTTGATCCCATTTGAGCTTGGTCTAATGAAAAATCTGAATGGACTACTACACAATGATAATGCACTCAGTGGTCCGATACCAGATTCCTTTTCCAACCTCAGCATGATACAATACTTGTATCTATTTAATAATAAATTGTCGTCAAGTATTCCCCAGAGCCTGTGGACTCTAGAGAGCCTCCTTCAATTGGACCCATCTGAAAATACTTTAAGTGGTTTACTTCCATAAGTTGCTAACTTGAAGGCCCTGACTAATTTGAATCTATCCATGAATCAGCTATCCGGTAACATTTCACATGCTTTGGGACACCTTCCAATGCTCACATCTCACGACCTATCTAAAAACACATTCCAAGGTCAGATTCCAGAGTCCTTTGATGGATTGATCAGTATCGGATATCTCTTCTTATCATACAATTTTCTATCTGGATTCATACCGCAGTCCTTGGCCAATCTCTTCAAGCTTTATAGACTCGACCTCTCTTTCAACAAGTTACAAGGCCAAGGGCCAAAGGGAAGAGCGTTTGCCAATTCCAGTATTCCGTCTCTTATGGGAAATGACGCACTCTGTGGAGCACCTCAGTTACATATTCGACCATGTTATACAGATATTGTTAATGACAAGTCAAGTAAGAAACTGCGTTTACTCAAATACATCCTGCTACCTCCTACCTTGGGCGTGGTTCTCCTTGCTTTCTTATGTCTTAATGTGTAAATTTTATTCAAGGAGGAAGCACGAGACTTTGGAAAACACTACCATGACTCGCTTGGATGATCACAGAATTGTTTCATACCATGAACTAGCTCGTGCAACAGCCAACTTCAGCGAGGAGAACTTATTAGGAAGAGGAGGCTTTGGTTCTGTGTTCAGGGGATGCCTTAATGATGGCAGTAAAGGTCTTAGATCTAGAAGTCGAGGAGGCTTCTAAAAGCTTTGATGCAGAATGCCAAGTACTAAAAATGGTTCGCCACAGGAATCTCATCAAAATCATCTACATATGCTCCAAACTTGGACTTTAAAGCTCTCATCCTCAAGTTCATGCCCAAAGGAAGTCTTGAGAAGTGGTAATCAGAGGACTGCTTTTTGAATCTGATACAAAGATTAAATATAACGGTGGATGTATCGTTGGCACTTGAGTACCTCCACCACCACCATCCACATGTTGTGTTGCATTGTGATCTAAAACCGACAAATATATTGCTAGATGAAGAATTGGTTGCGCACGTAAGTGACTTAGGCATCTCCAAATTGCTGCTGGGTGAAAGCAGATCGATGGCAACAGCAAGCATGCCAGGCACGATAGGGCATATAGCTCCAGGTAATCAAATAATCCATTAA
Organism: Agapanthus africanus; assembly: GCA_030015575.1. Taxonomy (NCBI): domain Eukaryota; kingdom Viridiplantae; phylum Streptophyta; class Magnoliopsida; order Asparagales; family Amaryllidaceae; genus Agapanthus; species Agapanthus africanus. The sequence goes on from JASDDO010000014.1 coordinate 20,007,546, forward strand.
GTTCAATACGAAGTTTAAAGTTAAGTAGTTGGGAAAAAATATCTTAAAATTATATCATTGTTGCGTGTTTTAATTTAAAGTTTATCTTATAAAAAAAGTTTAGAAAATATAGCAAGTCTTTCTTGAGCTAGTTAATCAACTCTCCTATCCACCGGCCTTTGAATTTCTACAGTATTCTTCTTTTGTTATTATAGCTGAAAATCTGCAAGAAATTCCTCAAAATGCTTCATTAATGTGAAAACTTGATAATTGGCTAGAGACTCCTGATTATCTACAATGGTATCTCTTCCTGCTTCATGGAATTGATTAATTGTTTGTATTGTTTGCAACAAAGTATAGCACTACAGGGGCAGTATCCAAGAATGGGTGGTGTATATAGCTTCAGGATTGTACTGCTAGAAACATTTACAAGAAAAAAGCCTGTTGATTCTGTGTTCGGTAAAGAATCAAGTTTCAGGGAATGGATACACAAGGCACGTCCAATTGCAGTATTGGACATTGTAGATGAAAACCCTTTGAGGCATCATGCGACACATGATGGGCCATCGCAAGACCGAACAAAACTGCATCGATGCCTGTCATCTGTGATTGAGTTGGGTTTGTTGTGTTCGAGATACTCGCCTAGGGAAAGAATTCCAATGACAGATGTTGCTTCAAGATTGCAGAAGATAAAGATGGAATATTTGTCAGTCTAGCTAGTTCTTGAGCCATAGTTCCACATATAGTAAGACTGCCTACAATAAAATTTATGTTAGGTTTGAGAACTAGTCATAGTTTTGCTCTCTTCTTATACTCTTTTACTTGCTGTCTTAGGTTTGAGAACAAGCTATGGTTTCATATATTTAGACTGCCATGGTTTGATATATTCAAGTGTATTTCTACAATACATCTACTGAGTTCTAGCAACGAAGAGCATTTGCATTGTCCATATACACTTGGTTAAAGCTTCAGTGAATAATAGTGATGCTTTAATATTATGAAGTTTCTCGGTATGTATTTGTTTATAACTTAAACATTTTCTTTTCTGTTAATAACTTTACAAAAATTGCATGTCGGTTTTCACTTCCAGGTACTAAAGGCTCACCAGTATACAAGCAATGAAAATTCAGTTTAAATGATGTGGTGGTGTGAACTCTCATAGGAGATCAAATCCACGGTAATCAAAGGCAACGGATTAGATGCTTTGTGGATGGCTTAAAGGTAAGATGGATTTTTGTCCTATAATGATATATACCAACACTTCAGGAAAGCAGGAGATCAAAGGAATCTAAAGAAAATTAGGATGTTTTAGTATTTGATTCAGCAGATCTTTGTCGTTAATACTGAAAATTGAAGTAGATTATTTTGCTATCTGATTCAACACTCTTAAAGGGATCTCTGATTCATGCCATGGGCAGGACAAAAATGTGCGCTGCTCCATCAAATTCTTCACATTTCCCCCACTCCTTAAATTTTCCTTCCATTTGCAAATACATATTGTGGACGACAAATTGGTGAGCTCTAATGTGTTATTCATCTCTCATCATTGATCAAACCATAATCTTTATGACTTTATGTATTAAATATAAGCCCAAAACATTTGTTGTTGTTTCTTGCATGTATTGCAGTTGTTTGATGAAATGCGCAAATGTGATAGCCATTATCGTCAGTTTCTTCACCAATGACACAACATAGTGCGGTAACCTACATTACTCCTTTTTGATTAGTCAACTGTATTGCCATCTTCTTCTTCTTCTTCTTCAAATGTCCATTATTGAGAAAATATCTTTATTGTTCGGATCAGACAGAGACGCTTATATTTGTTTTCCCTTCAATCTTTATTGAGAAAGTGTCTTTATGCATTGCAGTTGTTTAAGAATCTTTACGGTTCGGATCAGATCGAGACCGAGACTCTGATGCTGAAGTATCTTTATTGTACTTGGAGAACTGCTTTTTGGATCTGATACGAAGATTAAACATGATGGTGGATGTATCATTGGGGCTTGAGTACCTCCACCATCAGCATCCACAAGTTGTGCTGTACTGTACCGACAAATATATTGCTAGACGAAGAATTGGTGGCGCATGTAAGTGACTTTGGCATCTCCAAGGCTTCAAGCTGCTGCTGGGTGAAAGCAGGTCAATGGCTACAGCAAGCATGCCAGGCACAAGCCTATTGCTCCCGGTAATCAAATAATTCATTTAGATCAATATTACTACCTAAATCTAGAATTATAATTTTTCTGCAAGTTTAATTTAATTTATAAACTGTAAAAAATTTAGAAGAATTCTGAAGTCTATCTCAAGTTTTATATGCTAGTTAATTAAGTGGGTCTGTATCCACTATCCATTGCTATTGGGTTTCTCAGCATTCTTCTTTTGTTAGCCTAGTTGGAAAAAACTGGCAGCAAAAACAAATGGTTGAGAAACTTAGTTAGTGTGAAAACCCAATCAAATTAACTGTTAAAATCTAGGAAATTTATTTTAATATAGATTTCCATTTTAAAGTCCTGCTCAGCTGACAAGATGAGATTACAAGTTTACAGCTTTATTTTCATATAATCCTATTGATCAGCTATTACAAAGGTAAATCTTCGTTGCTTCATAAACATCATTCTTTGATTTTTGAGCTTTTTTTTAGGTGGTTGGGTGAACAGAGTATACCACTAGAATGGGTGATGTAATATAGCTTCAGGATTCTACTGCTAGAAACATTTACAAGAAGAAAACCAATCGATTCTATGTTCGGTGAACAATCAAGTTTGAGGGAATGAATACACAAGGAACATCCGACTACAGGATTGGACACTGTAATTGAAAATCTTCTAAAGAATCATGCCACAGACGATGGACCACCGCAAGACCTAACAAATGTGCATCAAATGTCTATCTTCTGCAATTGAATAGGGTTTGTTGTGCTCAAGTTACTCGCCTAAGGAATGAATTTCGGTGACGGATGTTGCTGCAAGATGCAGAAGATAAAGATGGAATATCTGTAACTTAGCTAACTCTTAAGACATAGTTTCATATATCTAAACTGCCTTCAATAAAGTTAATCACAGGTTTAAGTGCAAGTAAAATATTTGTTCTGCTCCTATTCGAGCTGTTCTAATATTTTTATTGGGTGTATTCAAACATGTTTCACTGAGTATAAGCTCATAGTTGAAGCTTCGATGAATAATGGAAATGATTGATATTATGAACCTGACGAGTTTTTCATGTATATATGTTTATAGCTAGGATTATTGGTACCCATTTAAGTCGCTAACTGGAACTGTTAAGGGGAGGATCCGTGTGTGTTCTACAATTAACCCAAAAATTAGCTGGGTTTTACTTTTTAAAATAAAAAAGGTCGGTTGTGACCCAACACCCGTTAACAAATAAAACCCTTTGGCCGCTAGGCTCGGAGAACATTCTTGTATTTTCATCCTATGCTCTTTTTTGAGAGCGGGGCAAAAACCCTAGCACCGAAAAGGTATAATTCCCCTCCTATCTCGTGTTTCACTTCGAATTTGATTTCATGCTTCGATTTTTTAATCGTGTAACCTTTGGTTAGACAATTGATAGCTGAATGATGTTTTAGGTTGTCGATAATTTCTTGGTTGTAAAACAATTATCAAATAGGTATTTCCGTGCCATACTATATATGTTAAATTTGGATCTTCATTTAATTTTACATCACAATAAGCTATAGTTTGATTTATTTATGGCTAAAAATGCAGGAAACCGTTCTCACTTTTGCCCAAAAGTAGGAACCACCATAAACTTAAAAGACATACACTTTGCCTCAAAAATTTAACACGGTTAGGTTTGAGATGTATATTACCGAAATGCACTCAAGTCTTTCTCCTCCAAATTCTAAATTTCTTTCCTGAAAATTTTTCCCACTCCAAACTTTCGTTGAATCATTTTTTTCTAATTCTGTAATTCAAAACATCGCATGTTTTCTCGTGATGGATCCAAAAGGGTATAAAGTTGAAAAGGATAAAGAAAAAGAAAAGAGAATATTAAGTTAGCCGATTAAATGTATATGAATTGGCATATGCATCGACTGAAGAAACCATCATCTTTTTCTGAATATTTACTAGTGCTTTGCATATGCGAAGCACGTAGCTTAAGCAATTAATTTTATAATTAAAGACAGTTTATTCTTTAGAGGGTGGTTAGGAGGGGAGAAGGACGCGGTTAGCGATCGGACAAATATATATAGAGAGAGAATAGTTAGCATATTAATTTTATTTTTAATTTTTGGCTAGGAAAATGAAGAAAATTGTATAGTCATTTGTGAGGATGTGGTTGAAATTAGATTTTCAATTTTGGAGCCCCTCCTTTCAGCACTATAATAGTATAGATAATTAAAGACAATTATTTTTTAGAGAGAGGGGGGTGGGATAGTAGTTAGGAGACGATGAGGGGCATATAGAGAGAGGGAGTAGTTAGCACACTAATTTTGTTTTTAATTTTTGGTTAGGAAAAAGAATAAAATTGTATAGCCATTTGTGAGGACGTGGTTGAAATTGGATTTTCAATTTTGGAACCCCTCTTTTAGCACTATAATAGTAGAGATTGGAGGGGCATTTTTGGTATAAAATGTTCTTATAGATGGAAAAACCAATTCCATTAGGGTTTTGGGATAAAGTGTATTTTTTTCAAGTTTACTGGTTTACTGCTTTTCTGTTAAAAGTGAGCCGGGTTTCCTGCATTTTATTCTTTGTTTAAATATCAATGGCTGCATCTGAATTGTTTTGTTTTCCGTTTGTTACTGCGTTCAGATTTTTGCTGGTGGAAAGCCCTTGAAAAACTATGGAGGAAGAGCTTAGGCGCTGCCAAATCCATGAATGGTATCCAAAATTTAAACCCTATTCCCTTCAAACCCTCTTTCACTCCCTACCCGAATCGTTTGTCCGCTATCTCCTTGGCAAACCTATTTCCTCCACCACCGAAGACGGCGAAGATGCCACCTCAGCTCCACCACCTTTCCTCCTCCCCAAATCCATCTTTGGCCGGGACCCCCTACCGCGCACCAACGGGTTTCACTCCGACCCTGTCTCCTCCCTCTCCCTCCTCGATTCCGAGTCCGATGACGACGACGACGACGATGGATGCGGAGACAATAAAAATGTCAACCGGCCTTCATTTCCCGAACTCGAAACCGAAATCGAGCATTCCATTTCCGCCCTCGGTGGTTCGGTCTTTCCAAAGCTAAATTGGAGTTCCCCCAAAGACGCCGCATGGATCTCAACCGAAGGAACTCTCCGGTGCACTTCTTTTCCTGACATCTGTCTCCTTCTCAAATCATCCGACTCCATCGCCCATGACCTCTCCCACTCTGCCCTTAGCTCTTTTGTCCTTGCCCTTCGCAAATTCTATCCATCTCTCCGGCCTGAAATGGAGTTCCGCTGCTTTTCCCGTCACCGGCAACTTGTTGCCATCTCCCAGCGCGAAGTCACTTCGTTCTATCCGGTCCTTCTCGATCGGAAACACGAGATCCAACCCTTGATCGAGGAGTTCTTTCTGGAGATTGTGAAGCCGGGGTTTGAATCGGAAGATTATACTTTTGATGTTTATGTGACTGGGGATGGTAGGGTTAAGGTATTGGATTTTAACCCCTGGGGGGCATTTACGTTGCCGTTGCTGTTTAGTTGGGAGGAGCTGGAAGAGGAGGCGTTTGGTGGCGAGGGAGTTGATTTTAGGGTTGTGGAGAGTCGGTTGGGGGTGAGACCGGGGTTGAAGACATCGGTTCCGTATGATTATGTGGATACGGGAGAAGGGAGTGGATGGGATCAGTTCTTGAAGCGGGCTGATGAGGAGTCGAGGAGGCAGCAGGTCCAGAGTTCGGAAGCTGATGATTGAGGGATTCGTTTTTAGGTTAGTGTCTCTGATATCCCTGCCTGTTTTGCCCCCTTAAGTTGTTTTGTCATGCCTATTTATGTTACGACTGTGAAGGCATTTGTTGATTTACAGCTTACTAGTCCTATGCTCGCATTGCTTGTCCTTGGATAGATCTGACGTAATGTTCTAATCTGTCGACTTTACTCAGAAAATGAGTCGAACTCCACAGATCATCAAACTGTTGATAGTTGCCCACTTTAGTAATAAGCGACTATCTGCAATATGTGATAGTAGGATGTTCTTAGTCGCAGATTTACCCTTCTCAAGGAGGCTCTTGGAGGATAACAATAATTTCATATGAAGTTGTTTAAAATGATGCTTGATGCTGATGAGGTTTGCCATAAATGTACCGAAGTAATTGCTGGCCCTTTCCTTTTCTTCTTTTTTCTTATGGTTTTGTATTTGCCATGCCATGGAAGCTTTACTGTGATTCTATATAATAGTTATTGCTTTTTGCATCTGCTGTGATCTACAAGCGATGGCATATTTAGAACACATGTTGCTGCATATTGGTACCCCAAAAACCTCCAACATGCTAGCCCCATCTGATTAGTTTCTAGAGACAACAAGAGGTAGAAATGGAGGCTAGAAATATCAATTTCGTGAGATATTTTTCTTTTCCATTTATAGAAGAAGTGAACCTAGACACCAAGTAAAACCTTCAATTCTCCTCATTTTCATCATATCCCATTTGCTGCTCCTCTTGGTGATGCAAGGAAGCTTTTTACCTCCAAATGGGTGTATACTTTTGGGAACGCCCATCGGATTCTGAGAAGGCCGGTGAAAATCTAAGCTCTCCAAATTTAAGGGTGAACATGCCTTGCCCATATGCAAGGGATATATTCATATTTCTGATTATTCGTAGAGAACCTAATCATAATTTATCTTTTAAAGTAGATTTTTGCTCTTGAATGGGTTTGATGTGCTGCTCTGATTTGTTGACTGTACTCAGAAAATGAATCAAACTCCACCGATCAGCAATTTCAGTAATAAGTGCCGATATGTAACATGTGATACTAGGATATTTAAGTTGCATATTTACTCTTCTCAAGGATAGCACGTCCTGAATAGGTGTTACTGCATATTGGTATCCAAAGAACTTTCTATGCGCTAGCTCCATTGGATTAGTTGAATAGAGACTAAATGAAGTAGAAATATACTGAAAATGCAGTCAAACGGAGGCAAGATGTATATTAGTTTGTATTTTTAGCGTGTATGTTCAGATACTGTGAACATGGAGATTAGTGCAATGATAAAACTCAAATTGTTTCTGGATTTATGCTTAATTTATATTTTCTTAATGGAAATGATAATAGTATGTGTTCAGAGTATATCCACCAAAACAAAATACAACATACAACATTTATTAAGAAACATGCATGTACGTGGGTTAGAATTGCCCATTGAAATAAGAGCATGCATTGACAATCTTCTTTTCTGGGGTGAGTCCCTAGAGTGAAAGTGTTGGGTTACGGCAGCGCCTCGGCTATCAAACCGTGGCCAAATACGGAACAAAATTTTTCTAAACTGACGCTACCACAACCCGATACCCAGATCTACCCTAAACCCTATACTAGCAAGCAATATAAAGAGTTAGGAATGGTTATACCGAGTTGATCCGTGTTCTTCGGTTTTCAACCTTCATCCCAAGCTCCTAGTGGTTGCGGATCGAGTTCGGTTGCCGGTCTTCCTCCATCTACGATGATCATCCATCTGAGAAAAATGGCGTAAGCTTCAGCCTCGCCAAGCGAGACAACCGACGCTTCAAGGTTGCTAGCAATGGAGAGTGAAGGTATAGGAATGTGTCGCTATAATTTTTCTCTCATCACAAATGCTCCATGAGCAACCATAGAAGATCAAGAGGAGGTGAGGAAACATGTGGCATGAGCAACTAAAGAAAAATGGTTAAGTCTCCAAGTGAGTGAACAAGTAAAGAATCAAGTGAGGAAAAAAAATGAGCAAGCCATGTAGAAAATGATAGGAGCCCCTCTCTCTCAATCATGCACACACCCACAAAATATCTCATTTTAATTTCATTAAACAAAACAATGTCCATACCTCTTTACATGCCTCACCATGCTCATGCCAACTCACCCTCCACCTCATTTCCATAATTGATTTTCTAAAAAGAAAATCAATAATGAGGTAGCCATCTTCTAGAAGCTATTCCGTATAAATACAGAATACTTCCATGTATACGTAAAAAATACATATACGCGTATTCGTACAAAAATACGAATAGCCAAGAGAGAAAATGAATAGTGAACAATAGTACTAGAATACATATATATATATATTATTAAATCAAAACCTGATTTAATAATCCGGCTTAATCCTAAGCCGTTAGTATTATCAACCGTCCGATTAAAGTTTGTGCAGCCTGCACACGTATTTAATCGGACACCTGTATGTACCAACATACGTCATCTACACCATATCGTCTGAACTGTGAAAACCCTCTATGTGGGACTCTAAAAACTCGTCAATACGCTGGCAGTGGGTTTAACCACAAGCACATCAGCGGCACTAGCTGTACGTAACGGCTACCCAGATATTGAGCGAAAGGAAGGCCGACGAGCAAACTCATCCAAACCCCTACTGAGCCTGACAGTGACAATATCCGTACAGTCCGGTCTGTTCGTCTAAGAGTATCGCATATCTAGTCTAGAGGGGTGGATAAAGTCAGACCCCTACCGACGTGATAATTCGTGTCGGTATGTAACCCATCACCACCTGAGAAACTATTAATCCTGGATCGGTAATTCTCGTCTATCCCGGTCGAGGATTTCTGGTGATGGTCACCCGTGCACAACGCGGCATCAACCCCCAATACCGGGAGAGGCGAATCCCCGACGATCCGCTCACTGCCTTCATGTGGCTCAGGACTGTACCCAACTAAAATCTATTTGCACGACTCCTTTGAGCCGTGGTAGAGTAGTAATCAAAGCACAGTGAGAACTCACACGAGACAAATGACAATCTCAGGTCGACAGACTAACCTGTACACATGTTATCTGGGAACTGCTATCTGACAATAGGTATAATACCAACTAGCAGGTTTCCGGCGAATATCCAGTGTATTCATAACCCAATGAGCACCTGTATACTATCGTAGGTGAAGAAACTAACATCAATGGCTTGTGAGACCTGACCACCGCCCTTCGTCGGGGTCTCGATTAGTATACACTAGTCTACACTAGTCTACACTGGAGTATCGATGTCCAATCTCGAAACTCCCACGAGTAGGGACATTTAAGGATTTGCTTATAGACCCCCAGCTCCCACATATATGATCGTCATCATAATGCTGTTAGTCAAGCAAGAATCATATGGGCTCTATCATCATGTAATAGTGATCTGTAATACCACCTGAAGCATGTACATGATGATAAAGACAAACCGGATAGCATACTATCATCTCGAGTAAAACTGTTCTACCGATATAGGTCCTCTCTCAATCATCGCAATCGCGTGCCTGCGATTCAATAATTGACTTGAGGGCACTATAGTCAACAATCTCCCACTTGCACTTAAGGCTAATTATTGCGGTGTCGCATATTTACAGCCCGTGTGATATCGAACACCCAACTCCTCTACTAATCAGTCTCGCAAAGCCCATTTGCGAAACTTTTGCATTCGAGAAATAGCCTCAGTGAGTGGATTCGCTCCAGTGTTTCTTTCTATATCTCTTTATATCTCAACTTCGTGGAGAAAGCTATCTCCCGAAATGAGCAATGCCTGCCTTAGAATATGTCTGGATATCTGATGGGACCCAGTTCACAAATGAACTTCAAATCCAGCAAACTTCTTTAGATTGTATCGTCCACTGAATTTAATCAGTATACTGCGCAATGCCATCTTCAGTATCCGTTTGGACCACCTGTCCAACATACCATCCCTCAAAAGAGAGAAAAATAAAACTCTGACAGTCACTATGTCATCCAAGTCACCTTGGAAGCCTGAAATGATAACCGTGTCCTGAAGGAGGCTGCCATTACCATATCCAAAGAACATCTACTTATGTTCATAAACTGCTTCCCTACATTTCTCCAGGATTGATTTAATATATGTTTATTGCAGCTAGTGCAAAAACATCTGGTGTGACACTTGACATTTCATGATTAACTCAATTGCCTAAGGAAGTGATATGCTAATCCTGCAGATCTCTCTCCCATTTAGTCTTTAAGACACCTTTAGAGAGGGTGACTCCATCACCTGCAGGTACACCACCATGCCAAGAGTCGTCCATTCTAAAACACTTTAGAATAGTGTCAAGTACCCAAATTAGGACACTTCCCAAATCTAAATCTAAAACCATAGATCTAATAACCAGAAATCCTGATATTATATCCATGTCCTATGTGGAGAAACAACCGTGTGACAACCATAATATAACCGATCGTAATATAGGAAGATCTTTTCCTATCAAGAGTATGTCATCCAAATATCAGGACATCACTCTCTATTACCTTCTTTCCAGATCCATCTCCTATTCTGATGAAGTTAAAACCTATGACTGTCACATAAAAAATAGATGATCTATTTCCGCTATACCTGCTTTAGTCCATACATAAATATAAGCTACTTGCCCTTTATGCTTCCGCTGCTCCCACTGACTACGACAACTTTCTGGCAGAGTCATATACACGTGCACTTCTAAAACTAGTTTAAAACGACGCTATACTTATCCTCCTGCCGGGTCTCATAGTCTAGAACAACAGCAATGGCAAGTCTGGGTAAACAAGAATCTCCCTGTCACCATCTCTGAGAAGACCAAAGTACCTCTTGGGTGCTTGAGGTTACCCACCAAATCTGCGGAGTGGCTAATGGAATGCCAAATCCAATCGAATCCTCAGGATCCATTAAATCTTCAGTGATCGTTTATGGTTCTAGAATCACTTCCAGTTCTACCATACTCCCATTTTTGTTTTATGAAAAGGTCCATTGTACGAAAACTGGTGGAAAGTCAAGAACAATATAAATATTGATCTTCCAGATGGTAAAAAGTTAACCCTCGTCAAAGTTCGGGATAACCCACAAACTGGCATTACTAAAACGTGCCTTGAGTTTGTCCAGAGTCTGGTTTTAAGCATCAGCCGGACAACTCTCTATACCTTAATATCGTTAAGATATAAATTAATTCTATATATATCCAATATAGAAACAAAAGAACTAATTTAATTGGAACCAGATTCAAAATCATGCAGCTGTCTCCAGTGCATATGAACCAAATGGAATGAGGCATATCAGCATTACTCATCAAGAAGTGCATCCATATATGAGTAACCTGAAAGAGAAGCAAGTTTTCAAAAATCATTACTATCAACGAAATACCAAACACAAGTATCAATATCTTCGACTACCTCGAAGAATCCTGATAGTTCTAACAAATGGTTCTCTACTTTATTCTTATACATATAACTTCTCAATATCTGGATTTTGCATTTCAATGAAATACTTGTCCAGAACTGGAGAAGTGATGAGTAAACAGAATATAGTATGAGTACCAATCCCTTTGTCCTAATGGACATCGGACAACATACAATACTTTGTACAAGTCTCCTGAGTTCGATAACTCAAATCTTGTGCGTCGTAAGTTGAAAACTGTACTATGGTTTAGAAGAATTACACCGCTGTTGAATGCACCTTACCTAACCACCAACTGATATAGGTAAATGTCACAGACATAATTTCAAAAATTTATCTCATTTTATAAAATAAACGTACAGATATATCAGTTTGAAATTGGTGCATAACAACGGATATTCAAAACCAAAAATTTGCCGTCAGGCAAAAACCAGATGATTTCCTCAATATCACCAATTACAACAAATTCCGATATAATGAGGATCTAATCATCCAATTCCCAATATCTTACTCTCACTCACCATCTGTAACACCATACAGATATGAGAAACTGATCTGGTAAATACATACCCTGGAGTTAGATTACAATTGGGAAAACAGTTTTCAATTAAGATCGCACAGTCGGACTGAAACATAAAAATGTTTCGAAGGGGTTAACATGACATTCCTAGTAACGCCTCTTCCACTATCCCGATTCATGACAGTAACCATATACTTACCTGTACTCACTTCAATCCTTTTATTATGTATTTACTTATTATCTTCTGTACACCTTCTTTAGGCTAATTGGTTTTCTTTCTTCCCTACCCTTCGACACCTGCCTATGGTCTGGAGGAAGACTATCCAATAAACTCAATAGGTGTACCCTCTTTTAATCCTAGGAGCCCTCACAACCTGAAAGAACGTAAAGAGAAAAGACAACCGAATAATCATATTCAATCTCCCCAGAACCAGAATCCATCATCGAATCCGGAACAAGTTCCTTCGAGTTCGTATGTAACTATACGATGGATTTATCCATGGATGTTCGTAGTGATACGGGGTGTTCTGGAGAAATGCAAAAGGTGATATAGAAGTGGCAATGATATATGCGACACCGTGACATTCCAAAGGCCAAAGTGTGTTAAGAAGGTTCGGTTAACTTGGTTCATGAGTTTTAGTTTAGGGTCGGGCCATGGTCGCTGTCAAAGAGAGAGAGAAAAGAAACACTCAGCGTGCACTTTAACATAGATTAAAATGGTTAATCACTTTATCTAATTAGGATGGTTCCCACTGTTTCCTCGAATTCTCCTCCAAACCTAAAAGAAGAATCAGTCGGGATCATCTAAAATCACCCGAGGAGTAATCCTACTCATCAGTGGGAATCGAGATCCAACTATCATCGTATGATAACTTGATGGAACCCACTCAAGTTATCACATTCCGGAAGGTATACGCATGCCTGGCAAGTTCAGTTTCTTTAGAAACTCCCGATGTGAATTTTTGCCCCAAGCGGTTTATGACCTTGACTTTGGCCAACAAATCATAACACGCAAGTCAAGTTCTATCCGTCATTGCCTTGATTGATTTAGACCCATCCGCACACACCCTTGACTTTGGCCAACAAAGTGGTACGACTGTTCTAAACCAATGCATATCCATGCAACGGACAAGCAACACACAGCTACCGCACACATTGTCTTGACTTTGGCCAACAAATATCGCACGAATACTATGTGCGACTTATCCGAAATGACGGAGGCCTACGGCTGGTTTTTGGCGAATAACCTTTAACGTAATGAACTTGATATCGTTGAAGGAATCCAAGTGGTTTTACAAATATATGGTGGCGAAAACTTTTGCTAAAGAGGTTATTCCCGGTGAAGGGATCTCGGCTCTTTCCTCGTCGAATGAGGTGCAGGATATTCCTAATCGAATACCACTGTGCAAAGTAAAAGAATCGACTATAGTGAAGATATTACGTTGACGCCAACTTTTACTCAAGAGGTCACTCCCGATGAAAAGATCTCGGCCCTTACCTCGTCGAATGAGGTGCTGGATATTCATAATCGAATACCACTGTGCCAAACAAAAGAAAATGTCTGTAATGTCAGTTTTTAAAAACTTGGTTCCAACAATATCATATAGGTTTGTTTTATCCTTGCATTGATCAAAATCAACGTAGTCCTATCAATTAATCATACCAGAAAAGAACGAAAATATGATGTACGTATATGCCATCCGCATTCGCCACTAGGTCCCGTCATCACTCGTTAGGTTACTTAACTAACGACAGAGCGGGGACTGGACTAGCGCGGGTACAAAACATTTACAATATCTACTAGTATATATATAAATATATATAACAATCGTCCCAGGCATGAAATAAAGCAACATCACAGAATCTCAGTCAAACAAAACAGAATGGTGGATAATCCTGGAGCCCCGGGTTTCACTTGAGCTGCAAATGAGACCCGACGTTCCTCTGTCGTGTGGATAGCCTATGCAATGAAAACCTAGACCCCTACGAGCGCGGCATATTATCCGTCAAAACCAAAAGTGAGGCAACCCCCTTCATCAAAATGAATGGGCCACCGGCACTTCACGGAATCCGGTAACTTGAGCGTCCCTCCGTGGGTCATACCTATACTCCCTGCGAGTGTGACGAATAGCCCGCCAATTCTAGAGTAAGGTCCCTTCCGTCTCAACGCCATGAGATGTGGACCCGTTGCCTTCTAAAACCCGGCTATTCGTGCACTCCACCGTGGGGTAATCCTAGTACAGAAAAGAAAAGAAAATGTTAAAGGGGGACATTGACCTCAACCCGGTCGTGCCCCAAACAAATAATATACAAACGGGCAGTGACGGCAGTCCACATATCGGATGCTCGTCCCGCAATATCAAATATACAAATGAAACTAAACTGTACTATCATTGCATCCAAGCTATCCACCACGACGATCCAACCACAACACAACACAGAACATCAACGTGAATGTCACGTTCGCAAACTCGTCTAAAAAAACATATAGCAATTAGACGAGTTGTACCGCTCTAATGACATTCACGGTCGCAGATAGTAATGTATGTACTGTAAACATTTAAACAGTGCTAAAATATCGACTTCGAAACACTCCGAATTGCCCCTGAACTAAAGATAACATAATTTCCAAACTGGGCAAAACAAGCAATACCACTGAACCAATATTCCAGAGACCAGAGCACACCACAAATTCCAAGTCCTGACTCTTTTACAAAACCGGCCACCTCGGGAAAATCTTCACTTTGGCGGTCCAATACCGGTGGTTTGGACCCATTTTTGTGGTGTGTTCTAGTTGTCGACAGGGTAGTCTTCTGCAGTTGCTTAAAATTTTTTTGAAGACTGAAAATTCGATAGCGATCGGAATATTCAGGGTATTGATTTGGAGTTGTTTCGGTTTCGATACTTTAATATTGTCTAACATTGCTAGTAAGGGGTTTACGGGTTGACTCTGATACCATGTTGGGTTACGGCAACGTCCCGACCATCAAATCGTTGCCAAATACGGAACAAAAATTTTCTAAACTGGAGCTACCACAACCCGAAGCCCGGATCTACCCAAAACCCTATACTAGTAAATAATATAAAGAGTTAGGAATGGATATACCGAGTTGATCCGTGTCCTTCGATCTTCAACCTTCATCCCAAGCTCCGAGTGGTTGCGGATCGGGTTTGGTTGTCGGTCTTCCTCCATCTATGATGATCCACATGAGGGAAACGACGCAAGCTTCAGCCTCGCCAAGCGAGGCAACCGACGCTTCAAGGTTGCTAGTAATAGAGAGTGGAGGTGTAGGAATGTGTCAGTATAATTTTTCTCTTATCACAAATGCTCCATGAGCAACCATAGAAGATCAAGGGGAGGTGAGGAAATATGTGACATGAGCAACTAAAGAAAAATGGCCAAGTCTCCAAGTGAGTGAACAAGTGAAGAATCAAGTGAGGAAAAAAATTGAGCAAGCCATGTAGAAAATGATGGCAGCCCCCCTCTCTCAATCATGCACACACCCACAAAATATCTCATTTTAATTTCATTAAACAAAACAATGCTCATACCTCTCTACATGCCTCACCATACTCATGCCAACTCACGCTCCACCTCATTTACATAATTGATTTTCTAAAAAGAAAATCAATAATGAGGTGGCCATCTCCTAGAAGCTATTCCGTATAAATACAGAATACTTCCCGGTACACGTATCGAAATACATATACGCGTATTCGTACAAAAATACGAATAGCCAAGAGAGAAAATGAATAGTGAACAATAATACTAGAATACATATATATGTGTCATAGAATGTGACAAAGTTTTACGTTGGCTGTCACAAGCCTACCACAACCCTCACCCTTTCTCATCCGGACTTGGGACCGGCAACGGTGGGTTTAGAATACATATATATAAATACATACATATATATATATGTATATATATAAATTATTAGATCAAAACCTGATTTAATAATCCGGCTTAATCCTAAGCCTCTAGTATTATCAACCGTCCGATTAAAGTCTGTGCTGCCTGTACACATATTTAATTGGACACATGTATGTACCAACATACGTTATCTACACCATATCGCCTGAATCGTGAAAACCCTCAGTGTGGGACTCTAAAGACTCGTCAATACGCTGGCGGTGGGTTTAACCACAAGTACGTCAGCGGCACTAGCTGGACGTAACGACTACCCAAGTATTGAGCGAAAGGAAGGCCGACGAGCAAACTCATCCAAACCCTTACTGAGCCTGACAGTGACAATATCCGTACAGTCCGGTTTGTTCGTCTAAGAGCATCGCATATCGAGTTTAGGGGGTGAATAAAGTCAGACCCCTACTGACGCGATAATTCGTGTCGGTATGTAAACACATCACCACCTGATAAACTATTGATCCTGGATCGGTAATTCTCGTCTACCCCGGCCGAGGATTTCTGGTGATGGCCACCCGTGCACAACGCGACATCAACCCCCAATACCGGGAGAGGCGAATCCCTGACGATCTGCTCACTACCTCCATGTCGTTCGGGACTGTACCAATTAAAACCTGTTTGCACGACTCCTTTGAGCCGTGGTAGGGCAGTAATCAAAGCACAGTGGGAACTCACACGAGACAAATGACGATCTCAGGTCGACAGACTAACCTGTACACATGTCACTTGGCAACTGCTATCTGACAATAGGTATAATACCAACTAGCAGGTTCCCGACGAGCCCGTCCAGTGTACTCATAACCCAATGAGCACGTGTATACTATCTTAAGTGAACAAAGTAACACCAATGGCTTATGAGACCTGGTCACCGTCCTTCGTCGGAGTCTCGATCAGTATATACTAGTCTACACTGGAGTATCGTTGCCCAGTCTCGAAACTCTCACGAGTAGGGACATTTAAGGATTTGCTTATAGACCCCCAGCTCCCATATATATGATCGCTATCATAATGCTGGTAGTCAAGTAAGAATCCTATGAGCTCTATCAACATATAGTAGTGATCTGTAATACCATCTGAAACATGTACATGGTAATAAAGACAAACCAGATATCATATTATCATCTCGAGTAAGACTCTTCTATTCGTATAGGTCCTCCCTCAATCATCGCAATCGTGTGTCTGCGATTCAATAATTGACTTGAGGGCACTATAGTCAACAGAAAGAACTAGTTTAGAACATATAATATGCTAATCAATTTATTTAGTGGGATCAATAATTAAAACTTAGGAACAAAAGAGTCGTTTTTACACTTCCATCAATATCTTTTTTAAATACTGTTTTGAAGCCGATGAGGATGACACTGGGGAGTTTGTTTGCTTTACTCATTCAATACTAAAATATGAGAATTCATTTTTATACTTCCATCAATGTCTTTTTATTTTTGGGACATCAATGTTATATGATTACGACATTAGCTTTTTCAAATGTGTTTCTTTGCTGTTAGTAGTGTTGTACTTATGGCACATACGGAAGGGATGTACTGCATTAGGTATTCCCATTATTGTGTTTGTTTTTCATCCAACGAATACCCATCAGAATATGGATTCTTATCAAATATAGATTTCAGTAACCATGTTTTCGTAAACACGAATTTATCTGGTTGACTGCAAAGTTTAGCTGAGTACTGGTATATTATAAAAAAAAGGCCAAGAACTTGGAGAACAAAAATATTATACCTTTGATTGTCTTCTTTTTCATGTCAAGATGCTAAAAATATGGAAAAGATTTCAAAATGTTGACTTGTTTTAATGAACATATTATAGCATGTAATGTTAGTTATATGCTAAATATAAGTGCACGGGGACATACTAGGTATATTCAAATATTTATTTGGATATTCTGATTATTGCACCATTGTTTCTTCCTATCTTTCCTTTTTGGTGGTAAATCGCCATGGAGGCTTTACTGCGATTTTTTTTAAAAATATTGACTGCATGCCAGTGAAATTTCCTGTCAGTTTGTATAGTTTTTTGTTATGTAACAGTGATTTATTTATTTCTTATTTCTAATAATACATTTTTGGTTTTGTTTTGTTTTTTAATAGTGATTTTTGTTCACTATCAACATATTTTACTTGCTAGCTTTGGATGTCTATTTGCAGGAAGTTTTAAGCGGGGAGCAGGATGGCTATGCTTTGATATGGTTGAAGAGCTGATTAGTTAGAGCAGATCCTGATTGAAGCATGTAAAAATAGTTTGAAGTGTGAAATTCAAACCTGTGTTTGCTTAAAAGGCCCCCAGTCTAGACTAAGAGTTATCTGCCATATTACTTTTGTAGCAATTGAAAGTTTCGGTTTTTGGTTTGTTGTCTTGGTGGACTTGTTTGCTATTTTGCTTATTTTGTTTATCGAGTTCAAATATATGCTCCTTGCAAAAAGATTATGCAGTTGGTTGCTTCAAGTTTTAGTGCAAATGTCTTTGTTATGCATCTTTGCAGTAAAGTTACTCTACAAACCGGATCTTAGGAGGCATTGCTTATAATGCATATTTTTTCCTCGGTCGTTTCCTTGTACTATTGCAAGCTTTGGAACGTTTGAAATACGTCCGCAAAGGATATTCTTGATCTTTTGTTATCTTGTTAACCAATTTGGTGCGTTAATTTTGAAACTTAGAAACTTTACGAGACTTGTCCATGTTCAGCAGCAGCAATGAATTTGAATCAGATATATACAGTATAGTTGAGAATAAAAGTTCTAGATTTAGGCGGACCAAAGGGTACAAGGGAAAAGACTATCTGAGTATACACCATAGTTTCAAACAGTAAAAGCTTATAAATGATCTTCATCATGTAGAAATGTAAATGATGTGCAAACTTTGAAGTTTGAATTTTTGGCACAAGAAATGTAAACTTCGTAAATATAATAATAGCATTGGTCTGGAGTCGATCTATCTAGGCGAAACTTGATGTATAACCGCATTTGAAAAGAATGTGGAAGTATATATGAAACTAGAAAAAGCCTGTATGTGATTTCAATTAATGTCCATGGATAAGGCATCATGATTGAGGTCGGAGTCTTCCTCAGAAGTTGTCCTTCATCGATCTTGCTGTCAGCGGTGCTGAACGGTTGAGATTTGAGATAAGAGTTGAGCGTATGGATCTTAATGGGTAGTTGGTTGCTGTTGACACCGAGCTACCTGCAAGAGAAGTCCCGGGGTGGGAAACCGCCGTAGAACCCTCCAACGATCAAGTAAGTACCGAGGAATAGTAGGACAGAGTAACGGTGTATTGGAATGAGTTCAAGATATCTGAGTCGTCTGGAAGAGGGGTTTATATAGCAGTCGCATAGAGCGAGCCGATTTGAGATTCTTGCCGTCCATTACACCCATGCGTCACGTTCACGTTGATGGTGGAATACACCCATTAACGTGGGATGCGGGACGTGGAGCGGCGGAGATCTCATCGTGACAAGATACACAGAGCCATTACAGAAACGCTCGGGCTCTGTGCTCCCGGTCAAGTAGTGACACTGAGGAATCTTATATACAGGATAGCTCGGAGACGAGCAAGTGAGCTGAGAAGTCTCGGTTATAGGATAGCTCGGAGAAGAGCTATTGGCTGAAGGTCAGCCGAAGGGGGAACCTATTCCGAGGAGATCTTTTAAAAGGTCGAGTGCAACCTCGGAGGCGAGGCGCCGAGAATTATCCCCAATGTATCATACTTATTCCAGTTCCGTAGCCCCCAGGAATCTAATCGGCATACGTGGATGACACGTCATCCGCTACGTGTCGAAATCTAGGGAATTCCTACATATGAGTATCATCATTAGCCTCTCACTCTTGTTCCGACCTATTTATGGGTCGGGTCGAGAGTGGTTTGCTCGGTTTTCTCTGTTTAGCTTGATGTCGAGAATTCTCCGTGGTGGTTTGTCCGGGAACGACATGGCATTCGGCGATTGCGTCTCTTTGATCCCCGAGTCCACGTGGCATATCGTCGGGCAGGAAGCTGTCCACCGGCCTCATGACTAGGGCTAACGATTCAAGGGTTAGGCCGGGCAGGAATCTAACCGCCGTGAATGGTTGCGACGGCCAGGAAGCTGTCCGCCGGTCTCGTGGCAAGGGCTTAGGATTCACAACTTATGTTGGACAGGAATCTACCCGCTGTAAATGGTTGTGACGGGAAGGAAGATGTCTGCCGGCCTCATGGCGAGGGCTTAGGATTCATAACTTATGTTGGACATGAATCTACTCGCTGTGAATGGGCCGAGCAGGAAGCTACCTGGCCGCCTCATGATAAGGGTTTTGGATCCACGTCTTCGTTGGGTAGGAAGCTACCCACGGTGAATGGGCCGGGCAGGAAGCTACCCGACCGCCTCGTGATGAGCGCTTTGGATCCACGGCGTTGTTGGGCATGAAGCTACCTGCTGCGGATAGGTCAAGCAGGAAGCTGCCCGACGGCCTCATAATGAGGGTTTTAGATCCACGACGTTATTGGACAGGAAGCTATCCGCTGTGGATAAGCCGGGAAAGAAGCTACCCGGCTGCTTCATGATGAGGGTTTTGGATCCATAGCGTTGTTGGACAGGAAGCTACAGCTGCGGATGAGCCGAGCAGGAAGCTGCCCGGCGGCCTCTTGATAAGGGATTTGTAAGTCGATGTAGCGCACCCCGTGGATCTATGGAGAGGCGGAATGTGCAAAAAACGATTTTTCTATGCTTCGCAACACCGACTAAACACCAGGATCTTAACTTAAACCTTAACTAGAAAAACTACTAGAGGTTTAACTACTATGTAAAACTATTATACCTCCGTGTACTAGTCCTTCGGGTCTTCTTGTCCTCCTCTCCTTGGCTCCTCGAAGACCGGATCGAACTTGCAAGATCGGCCTCCTCGCGACAAAGACGATCCACCCGAGAGTATGTGCTTTGAGCTCCAACATCTAAACTGAGGTAACTAGGGTACCTAGTTCGCTAAACTAGATAGTCTAGATGATGTAGAGAATGGTGATGGATTAATATGTCTCAAAATACCCTAAATTTCTCAACACATGAGACTTTTAGGATTGAGGAAGAAGAAGAAAGCTTGAGGATATGAGAGTGTAGTGATAAGCATTCAAGTGAGAATGACTAAGTTTTTATGATAATGAAGAATATCAATAATTCAAGCCAATGAATCAAGCATGCTTCAGTAGTCACAAAACCATGAGTCACCATATGAGTCACCAAGTAGCCATGCTTCATTAAATGATAAGTAATACCTCACCTCCTCCACCTCATTAACCATTTAACAAAATGGTTAAATCCACAAATGATGTGTCTTCTTCTAGAAGCACCCTTGCATAATTATAAGAATACCCCTCACCGTATATACATACCCGTATTCGTATTATATCACGGTGAAAGACATGAGATATAAATGAACAACAACATTTTATTTATTAAATATTCTTTATAATACAACTGAAAAGTAAGTACAATGCGGAAAGTAATGCCTAAACAATAGTATGAACATGAAAGTAAAGTATATATAAATGAACTAGAGCTCCGGATCCTCGATGAACTGCTCCAAATCTTCTGAGCTGAGCTTGATCTCCAGAGAGTCGGGTCTTCCTGACAACATTCTAAAGAAAGAATAGAAAAGGAATATCGTCAGCGAGCAATCGCTCGGTAAGTCCCAAAGAGTGAATAGGAATAGAATAGAAAGATAAGAGAATATAACCTGTATAATGTTTGTTTGTTATGCTAACGTAATTATTTGTAACTTGGTACAGAATATGCCAGTATATACGAGAGGAGTCCAACTTGCTCCGTGGACTAAGATATATAGAGTACAAGGCCCCGTCAAAACCCATGGGACAACGGCAACGGATATTCAGGTTATGTGTATTAATGTGACCATCATTGTGCTACTTTTAACACATTCCATACCAATTTACCCCTTTAAAACCCCGTAATATTTTATAGTATTGTTTATAGCTGCAAGACTTGCCGAGACCATGATATCAATTGTTCTTGTAAGCGGATAAGGATGTAAACGAATATTCATGAAGTCAAGTCAATGTATATCCATGGTTCGGTCAAATCAAGTCATGTTGATATAGATAGTATTTTAGTATTCATGTTCAAATTCCAGTATATATGGATTCATGTTGTATTAGAGTTATATTTGAAATGTATTCATATATTGAAATATATACATATTGACTGAGACTCGGATTGAGTCAGACATTTAAACAGAATTGAATTCCTGAGTTACGTTTTGGAGTTATCAGTAACTGCTGCACATGGACGGTAGGATTTGTATGTTTTTTCAAGACAATTACCGTATTGATAACCCCGTTTTAGTTGTCTACCTTAAATAGGCAAGCACCCACTTTTTCTAGCTCTTTGAGGTTCAAGAGAATTGGTCCCGCTTAAACCTATATTTACTAGGGTCCTTATTGTAAATTAATAAAATTGAGGGGTTTTATGAAAAATAGTTTTGATAAACTTTCAAAATAAAGCTCAAGTATTTTTTTATCGTATTCAGGGTTTCCATGGATGTAATTTTTAAAAGTGAAGTATTCTAATGATTATAAACCTAGATTGAATAGTATATGATATTTTAGTGTAAATTGGAATTGTATTGATTTTTGATGATATTTTCATAAAAATTGAGATTCCTTTGTTTAGAAAACATGGAATTTTTTTTATATGTATTTAAAATAAATAGTTTGATAATATTATATATAATTATTAGAAAATAACTTTATTTATTAAATAGAAATCACATTTTCTTAAAAATTGTAATAAAAACTCCATCGAGATCGTATGCTCCGTGAGGAGATTTGCATCTCGCCCTACTAGTCCGATGGATGTGCGATAATCCGCACCAACCAAATCGGATTCCCCAAAAGTGGGTTGTAGAGAAATAATCATAAGGAATTTGATTAAAACAATTTAAAAAATACGATTTTTAATAGGTTAGGGTATTTTAATGTAAAATTGTATTAGCCACAAAAATATGGTTTTCAAGCAATCGTGCTATGACATGATGAGTGTTGTGATGAGGTAAGTCATTACCACGTGAGGGTTTTCTAACGGTAATATGAGCAAATACGATAAAAGATTGTCGTAGGTAAATTTTGTGATATTAAACCGTAAAAGTGAAATAAAAGTTGCATAGCATGGTATTTTGAATTGAAACGTGTTCTAAATGTTTGTTTATGGTTGCTAAGAAAGATATAACAATATGGATGTTTAGTTATTAAGGAAAGTTGTGTTTTTAACAAATTTAGAATTGGATGTCGGAATAACTCCACTTCCGACGAGTTTTGAAAATATAACTTTTTAGAATGGGAAGAGAGTAGAAGAGATGGGGCTTACTGGATTAAAAGAAAGAGAGGAGGTTGAGGAACGATTTGAAAGCTTCGTGGAGTCACGGTGTCACCGGAATCTTCTTGAATTATCGCTGGAACTTGATCTTGTGCTAACTCCACTTACACACTTCTTTGACTTGGAAAAATTTAAGAATTTTTGATACTTTATTTCAGAATAGAGAGGACTAGGGTGTGGTATTGTATTGTATTTATAGGATAGAATTAGGGTTTTGTCGGTGAAGAGAGAATTAAAATGCATTAAAATTTTGTTTTAATGGTGATTTTTAATTCTCTGGATAATTGCAGGAAAAAAAACAAAAGAGGAGTAGTGGGGGAAGGCTAAGGGATTAGAGTTAAAAATTGGGGGTATTACCGACGGTTGGGCCCGGCGGCGCCGGCCCAAAGGCACAACCCGCCGGTCGATTTGGTAGGGTTGGGGTCTGGATTCTTGCCACGTGTCTAGGTCGCAGTTAATAGTATTTTGCACATGTTTGTTTTTATCAGACTTTTCATTTTACGTGTATTGCACGTGTAAACTTTTGGGCTTCCAAAAATTTTAAAAGAAAATCAGTAAAATTATATATGGCTGATGGGATTCGAACACATGGGCTATGTCACAGCGGTGCAAGATTTTACCAATGAGCTACAAGTGATTTCTTGCTGTTCTTAAATAAATTAAATACTTATAGTATACTCGGGGTTGCAAATACTCCATTTAGTATTTTAACTTTAAACAAATTTCTGTAAATTAAAAACATAGTAGTTACATTCTGCTCTCCTTACAAAAATTTCGTCCTCGAAATTTACAATTTATTTAAGAACTAATTTACAAATAAGAAAGGGCATCTTGCACGCATGTCGTCCTTACGTTCCCACGTAGATTCTCCTGGTGAATCCTTTCTCCATATCACTCGGACCGATTTTACTTCCTTGTTCCGAAGTGACTTTACCTTTCTGTCCAGAATTTCAACGGGTTGTTACTCACAAGATAAGTATGTTTGTACAGTGAGCTCAGAGTGATCAAGAATATGACTTTGGTTGCTCACATATCTTCGAAACTGGGATATGTGGAATACGTTATGCACTCCTTCTAATGAGGGTGGAAGTGCCAAACGATATGCCACTTCTCCGACTCGTTTGAGTATATCGAACGGTCCAATAAATCTCGGACTAAACTTACCCCTCTTGCCAAAATGAATTACTCCACGGTTTGAGAGATCTTTAAGAACACATGATCTCCCGGCTGGAACTCCAGGTATCGGCTCTTTGCATCAGCCCAATGCTTCTGTCTGTTTTGGGCTATGCGCATTCTTTCCCTGATGGTGTGAACTACGTCCATAGTCACCACGATCATCTCTGGTCTAAGGAGTTCATGATCTCCGATGTCGTCCCAACTTAATGGTGAACGACACTTCCTTCCATATAGAGCTGCAAACAGTGCCATTCCAATACTCGCTTGGTAGCTGTTATTGTATGAAAACTCTACAAAATATAGGTGATCTTCCCACGATCCTCCGAAATCTAGCATACAAGCTCTTAGCATGTCTTCAAAAATTTGAATCGTTCGCTCAGACTGTCCATTTGTTTGTGGATGGTAAGCTGTGCTAAAGTTCATACTCGTTCCCAAGCTAGCTTGCAAACTCTTCCAAAATTGCGATCGGAATCTGGTGTCACGATCGGAGACAATGCAAACCGGTACTCCATGTAATCTCACAATCTCCTGCATGAGTTCACGGGTATCAGAAATAGTACACTATGAAGAGTTAAATTTTTACTTAGATTCAAACTTACTTCCATGTACTTCTTTGCTAGTGTCTCAGTAGATTGGCTAACTCGAAATGGGATGAAGTGAGCCGATTTTGTGAGTCGATCCACAATAACCCATACGGCATCGTTACCTTTCGTGCTGGGAGGAAGTGCGGTCACGAAGTCCATGGTGATGTGTTGCCACTTCCATTCTAGAATAGGTAACGGTTGAAGTAAACCAGCAGTTCTGTGATGTTCAGCTTTTACTTACTGACACACCAAGTATTTGGCTACGCTTTTGACTACTTCACGCCACCAGTAATGTTGACGCAGATCTTTGTTCCACCTGGGTGTACTGAGTACGGAGAGCTGTGAGCTTCTTTCATCAACTCTTCTGGAACAGAACCTTGTGGTACACACAATCTGGTTTCGTATCTTAAAGATCCGTCTTCGTGGATGATGAAGTCTGTACTAAGTCCACTTTTTACTTGTTCTCTTATCTTTTGCAGCTTGGCATCATTTGCTTGAGCTGCTTTGATCTGATTGACAATTGTAAACTGGACTAGTAAATTCATCAACTTTGAAGCGTTACCTGGCATGACCACTTCAATATCCATCTTATGCAATTCTTGTTGAAGATCCATTGTGCGGTGAGATTCATAGATAACGGCTGGCGACTAAATGCATCAGGAACTACATTCACCTTTCCTGGATGATATTGTAAATTGATGTCGAAGTCCGCCATAAGTTATAGCCATCTTCTTTGACATATATTTAGTTCTTTTTTAGTAAACACATACTTCAGACTTTTGTAGTCTGTGTATATATCTACTTATTCTCCAAGAAGATAATGGCGCCAAATCTTGAGTGCAAAGATAACGGCTGCCAACTCCAGATCATGCGTCGGATAGCTACGCTCATGAACTTTCAGCTGTCTTGATGCATAAGCTACAACTTTACCGTGCTGATTCTACATATCCTAATTCCTTACCGGATGCATCGCAATGCACTACGAAACCTCCATGTTCCCTGATTAAAAATCAGGAAAGGACTCAAAAGAGGCATCATGTGCTCACACGTGACCAGCGGTCACGTGTTGGCACGTGACGTTCAAAGCAGCGGCACAAAGCGCATTCAAGAAAAGACTCCAGAAAAGGTCACGTGCTCACACGTGACTAGTGGTCACGTGTTGGCACGTGAAGGCTGAGCACCGGCCAGAGAACAGAGCGCAAAAGGAGAAGAAAGGCCCGTTCCAGGGGTCACGTGCTTACACGTGTCTGCACGTGACCAGGGGTCACGTGGCCACACGTGACCAGGGGTCACGTGGCCACACGTGACCGGCTTTAAAAAGCCTTATCATTTAACAGAATTAAATTCTGAGGAGAGATCATTCAAATCTTTCCAAGATAGAGAATGATTATTTGGAACCGTTGGATTAAAAATCTAAAGGTGATTAAATATCACCAATTTATGGAAAAATCTTGAACTTGGAAAGATTTCCCCCCTAAATCTAACCGAGATAACAAAGGGATATCTTTGGATTTAAAATCCAATGGTGAATAAAATTCACTTAACAATCTAAAGGCCCAGATTAATGATAAATAGAAATCAAATCTCTCAACATACAAATCAAATCTCTCAATGAGAGATTTACTAAGCAGATTGATTCTCTTCCTTCTCCTATAAATAGGAGCCAAGAAAAGAAGAGAGACGTCCCTTTTTTCGAAGACCTTCTTTCTAAAACTTTTCTTCTGAAACCTTGAGACCTTTGGATCTTTTTCTGATATATATATATATAGAGAAAGATAGAGCCTTTGATTCTAGCAGAAAGGAAAACCTTAGGCAAGAGAGGAAAAGGGAGGTTTCAAAGGAGAATTTAATTCCCAAAAAGAGTTTAACTCTTATATAAAAAAGAACTTAGTTCTTTCTCTGGTTGAGAATCTGCAAAGTGCACATCTCCCCATGAATTGAGAATTTAATTCTCATTGGGTAGAGATCCTGCCATGCAGATCTAAAACACAGAGGAGAAACTGAGTTTAGAGAATTTAATTCTCACAAAATGATAGAAATTCAATTCATTTGAGATAAAGTTAGGGTTTAACCCTAAGTTATAGGAATTTAATTCCTTCAAAATGAACAGAACTAGGGTTTAACCCTAATTGAGAATATAATTCTCTCAAACTCACAGGAATTTAATTCCCTTAAGAAAAGAAATTAGGGTTTAACCCTATTAAGAATATAATTCTTCAGAAGAAAACAGGAATCTAATTCCTCTAAAGTTTAGGGTTTAACCCTATGAACAGAACTTTAAAAACATGCAGAGTCACGTGCTGCCACGACCCACAGAATAAAACTCTGAAGTAGACACCTCACGTGTTACCACGTGACTTCGGCGAGGATATATAAAAGAGAGCTTTGAGGCAATGCCCCACGTGACCCCTGAAGCACATAAAGAAAAAGCAAAATAAACAGAGACTCTGGGGCGCCCTCACGTGTCACCACTGACCCCTAATGAGTATTCTAATAAACCAAAGTATGAGCTCCCATCACGTGCCTGCACGTGATGGCTTTCAGGACTAAAAGTGTTAAACACTTATCTATAGAACAAAATAAAAGGAAGCAGGGCGCTCTCACGTGTGACCACGTGACCCCTCTTGCCTTAGTGTTCAACACTAAATTGAAACCTCTGTATCCAGTGTTTAACACTGATTTCTCTTAGTGTTTAACACTAATTTGGAAAAATCTATTTGCAGTGTTTAACACTGATTTTCTTAGTGTTTAACACTAATTTGGAAACTCTGTTCCCAGTGTTCAACACTGATTATCTTTTAGTGTTTAACACTAACTTATCAATCTTGTTCCCAGTGTTCAACACTGTTGGTCTCTAGTGTTTAACACTAGCCTTAGCCCAATTGGCTAAGTTTCCATAGGTAAAGCCTCTCCTTCTATGAATCAACAGAGGGCCAATATCCCAAACATAATTGGACTTAGCCCAAGATGGCCATAAGTCATCAATTCAAATTCAACTCGGCCAATGGGCTCATAATAAAATAATTGATCTTAGTTTCCAAATTGGACTACAGATCACTTAATCTACCTTGGTGTAAGGGTACATCTCTTCACTCCTTTGATACTTGTCGTTGTAATTCCTCAACGTCTTCAAAGAGGTGACGGGTCCCGATAACCACATACATTGATACGGACTGTAGGGTCCTTAAACTCATGGACTATGAGGTCCTTAACCTTGACCGTAATGTCTTAAAACTAACATCGGACTGTGGAGTCCTTAAATCCACGGACTACGACGTCCTTAACCTTGACCGGAATGTCTTAAAACTAACAACGGACTATGACGTCCTTAACCTTGACCGTGATGTCTTAAAACTAACACTGGACTGTGGAGTCCTTAAATTCATGGACTACGACGTCCTTAACCTTGACCACAACGTCTTAAAACTAACAACGGACTGCAATGTCCTTAAACTACCTATTGACCGCAACGTCACTAAACTAAACAACAGAGCTCCCCTAATCGCTCTCTTGTCGGATCTAAACGATCCCGTTAAGTCGATCTTAGTCTAAAAATTAGACTGACGCATCCTTAACAAACGTTTAAGTTGATCTTAGTCTCAAGGGAGATTAATGTATCCTTAAACACAACCCCCAAACCCAAATCTAAGATAATACGGATTTGTACTAGTCCACGCCCTACGGGCGACGACATAACTCAGTCTCCGTATACAATCCATGGGCAACCAAACGCAAATCAAATACACACGACACGAAGTGACCATCTGGAGAAGGAGAAGGTTGTTACCGCAATGCGGTAGTGTAATTAACTGCAGGGGCTTGCGCCTGCAGGGAAGAGCGTCCCCACAATCAAAAACCCCTCAAGCGAGGGGGAATCTGACGAAGTCTGCTACATCGGACGCATCCGCTTAAACCTTCGATACATGGTGCCATAAATCAACTTGGCATCTTCGGAGAGGTGGACGGATAGCATCAATTAGCATTTGCCCCGAATTTCAGGCAAGACGTCAGTCGCCCCGTCTTTCGGAGGGGAACACTCCAGATTGGTCCGGTATTACGAGAATAGGCGCTGATGTTAATATTGACTTGAGTTCTATGAAAGCTTGTTCGCATGTTTCTGACCACATGAATTCTTTATCTTTGCGTGTGAGCTTGGTCAGGGATGCTGCAATTTTCGAAAATCCTTCAGTAAATTTTCGGCAGTATCCTGCTAAACCCAAGAAATTTCGAATGTCCTTCAATGTCTTCGGTGTGGGCCATTCGCTTACTGCTGATATTTTAGCTGGATCTATAGAGATTCCTTCGCCTGAAACGACATGTCCGAGGAATTCGACCTGATCTAGCCAAAACTCGTACTTGTTGTACTTGGCATAGAGTTGATGCTGTCACAAAGCCTCCAGGACTATGCGTAAGTGCTCGGCATGTTCTTCCGGACTCTTAGAATACACCAGAATATCGTCTATGAAAATGTCCACAAACCTGTCTAGGTACTCCCGGAAAACTTGATTCAGTAGGTTCATGAATATGGCTGGTGCGTTGGTCACTCCAAAAGGCATCACGAGATATTCGTAATGTCCATAGTGAGTTCTGAATGCCTTCTTAGGAATATCACATTCTTTGACCTTCACCTGATGATAAGCCGAACGAAGATCTAACTTGGAGAAAACACAAGACCCATTTAGTTGATCGAACAGATCGTCGATGCACGGTAGTGGATACTTGTTCTTTATCGTGACTTCGTTCAGAACTTTATAATCAATGCACATTCTGTATGAACCTTCTTTCTTCTTCACAACCAAAACTGGAGATCCCCAACTTGAAGTGCTAGGACGAATCCATCCTTCTTCAGAAGTTCGTCCAACCGAGTTCGAATCTTCTTCAAACCTTCTGAACTTAATCGATACGGTGCTTTGATCATTGGTTATGCACCAGGTACTAAATCAATTCCGAATTCAAGAGCTCGATCGGGAGGCAAACCTGATATATCTTCAGGAAATACATCGTTGAACTCCCGAACTACCTTTGGCTTATCTTCTTCTGCCTGTAGAGTTGCAATCACTGCCTTCTTCGGTTTTGCCTTGTATGTGCTAGGTTTCAGGGTACGGTCTCCACTTTTGAAATAAAAGACCGGATGCTCTGGAATCTCGAACACTACTCTCCTTTGACAACAATCGATGGTAGCGTAGAAAGTTCCGAGCCAATCCATACCCAAAACTACATCGAAGTTTGGTATGTCCAGCACCTTAAAGTCAGCATAGAATTCTCTGCTGCAGACGATCACTGGACACAGGTCGTATCCCATTGTTACCTTTAGAACGTCATTCCCTGAACTGACATTCTAGCTGGATACGAGTAGTGTGACTAGAATCGCATGAGTTTGGACGAACCGTTGCGACATAAAGCAATGAGATGCTCCAGTATCGAAGAGTGCTAGTGCAGAGAGTAAAGCTACTAAGATTGTACCTAAGCTGTGTGGGTTATGTTTAGGTATAGGAAAAGAATATATATATATATATATATTGATATTGAGGTACACAAAGATTGAAAAGGTTTTGAAAGAACGGGAGTCAAGGAATAGGAAATGTAAAGAATGTTTTGGTTGCCGAGTCTTATAATTCTTGTGATTATATTGCTTAGGTTTCCATGTCACGCCCCGCTTCTCAGTGTACGGGTAAGGAGGCGCGGCGAAGCCCACGACGTATTTACTCAGAAGTAAACACGTTAAGCGTAAATAAGCAATATAAAATAAATGTACACAGGAAAACAAGAGATGTAAATGAACAACAACTTTTTATTTATTAAACATTCTTTACAATACAACTGAAAAGTAAGTACAATGCGGAAAGCAATGACTAAACAATGGCATGAACATGAAAGTAAAGTATATACAAGTGAACTAGAGCTCCAGGTCCTCGATGAACTGCTCCAAATATTCTGAGCTGGGCTCGATCTCCAGAGAGTCGGGTCCTCCTGACAACATTCTAAAGAAAGAATAGAAAAGGAATGTCGTCGGCGAACAATCGCTCGGTAAGTCCCCGATTGATGGAGATTTAGCGTGCTTATGCGCTTTCAAAAGATGAATCAAAAATAATTATAACCGCAATCAAGAACGGCATCGCTTGGTAGCTAGCCGGTGAGTACGGGTCGGTCCACAGGGATTTTGTGTATCTTCTAATTGTTCTAACGAGTTAATTCTGATTGGTGTCGGTTTGATTAAATCTAAAAACTAAATTGATCTAGATCTAAATCTTGCTAGGGTTAGGTTTAGGTTAGGTTTGGAAAGTCAATATTCTTTACCACTTTCTATGCCCAAATTAAGATCCATTAGGTGTTATGGTAATAATTAATAAAGTGGATTAGTACCATCGAGAAGAAACGGTGTTTCTTCCTCTAGGTTCTTGTCCTTCCTTTCTTAATTCTTACCCTAATCTCCATGGAAAACATGCTCAACCGGTCCTTTATACTACGGTATCACTGCTACCTCGTAGGATAGGGTGCCGTAGGGAGCGGTGTGTGCATATATGCATGGAGTCCTATAAAAACGTGTGATGGGCAAGAAAGGGGTGAGAGATCTTCATCTCTCAAGCCTTCCCCAATTCTAACCCTAACAAGCGAGGAGACTACTCACTCATTAAGGAATTGAAAGACATGATTTAACTATCTAACTAGGGCAGAGAATGAAAGATCTATACTAGGGCAGGAAAATAAATCTATACTAGGGTAGGAAAATAAATTTAACTAGGGCAAGAATTGAAAACTTACTCTAATTTGATACACTCTTCATACTTTTCAAGAATTGGATTCTGAATTTTGAGATTTAAAATGAGGCACAAGAAGAGGCATAACCTAAAAAAGGTTTTAGGGCTTCTATTTATAGATTCATAGAAACCCTAGGTTTACAATCGACTCAAATCTGCAATTACAAGTTTACCCCCTAAGAAAAGACTAGTCAACGCGCCGACGCACCGCCAGAGAAATTTCCACCGACACGTGTCCTTCATGGCCGCGGTTCCGTAGCCAAAACCCCTATTTGACCGCGGTTCCGTGGCCAAATAGAGGGATCATGAGCTCATCTTTTCTGGTCTTGGTCAGGTTGCATTTGTCCTCTGTTTTCTTCACTTTTTTCTTCAGAATATCTTCTGGTTCTCTTCCAGATTTCCACAGTGAATAATGTAGTGGAGTTTACCGTTCGCTTCGTGTCGAATTCTTTGAACCTTGCGCTGCCTTTGTACTTTGTGAAATTTTCCATTGATCTTCGTGTATTTTCCAAACTGTAGGCTTGATCAAGATTCTTCCATTTGTCGGTCGTGGTCTCACTTTTGTATCGTCTTTTGTCTTTTTCACTGTTTTTGTTCCGAGAACCTGTAACCTGCAACTATGTAGCAGACATGGGTCAAAAGCACCTGTTTATTTGTAAAATGAATAAGAATGGGGAATATAATAATGCAAAATTATGGTATGAACAAATACCCCCAAACTTATCTTTTGCTCGTCCTCGAGCAAACCTAGTTTTATTCTTGGAAAAGACCTAGCCTCACTTTCGCAGGGAAATGCGATTGCACTGAGCTCGTGCAATAAGCCGTTAAACCTCTAGGTGTCCCTAGTAGGAGGAGTGTTGTCTCCTGAGAGTTTTCAGCGGATACTACCCACAAAATCTTATCAATTTGGCTTATCGACTTTTATTCTCCAATTAGGTCTTCTAACAAGAACTCTATTATCTTTGACTCAGAAATTATCAACGCGTATTTTTCACGCTTCCTTATTATTTAACTTAAGATTATATATGTTCTTGTCATTTACTTAGCTTTTAGCATCTTTTAAGTTTTTCTTCTAGGGTTCCATCTCAACTTAGAAATTTTTATCATCTCTATTAAAGATATAAGTCCTATTTTTCATTCCTATCTTTTATCTAAACCCCAATCACATACCCCTATGTGTGTGTGTATATCACCCCTACACTTGGAAATTCAAATCAAGCTATCAAACTCTTGTCCGTCGTCCAAAGCACTTCTTAATTGGTGAATTTTTAGATGAAATTGCTCACACATTCTTCATGCGGCCGTTAATACTTCTTGAGGTACCAACGACCGATTACAAAATGTGTTTGCACATTAAAGCGCATTTCCTAGTCTTGTAATACTCAAGGCTTATAGCAGTGACTTCCAAACCAGTTGGTCTACGGCACTAGGTGATGAAGCACCCTTACTAAATATTTTTTTTCTATTAATGTAGCCTCAAGTAATTACAAAAACCAATGTTCATTTTTTTATCTCTTTATTCACACTTGTATTTTTATTTTATTTTTCTTTGTACTAAGGACTTTAGACAAGAGCATTTCAAGATCTCTTCTACTATTCCAAGTTTCAAGGTGCGTGTTTGTGCAATTTGTAGGGTATATATTTTCAGAATGTAGACTTAAGTTTAGGAATTATTTTTCAAACTTATATTTTAATAAAAATATCAATACTTTTCCCTTGTTTTAACTTAGCCCAAAAAGTGAACTTGAAATTTGCCTATTTCTAAATAAATTACAAAGGCATATATTTTCTACCGTTAAATTTTTAAGAAAGGTTATTTTTAGGGTTTTAATTCACTAAATCTAAGATCTAGTTGTTCCTAGCTAGTTAACCGTCATGTCAAATTTAAGTCAAATACGGCCAAAATTGAACTTTTCAATTTTTATAATTTTCGAAAATTTTCAATTTTTATGGGATTTAAAATAAATATGCAAATGCAAAAATGTAAATATGAATGAGAAGGAAGAAGGCTTACCAAGCACACCCCCAAACTTAAACTTGACAGTGTCCTCACTGTCATGCTACACCAAGAGAGTCAAAATTGTTGGCACTCCCATATTTATTTATTTATAGTTTTTTTTTTAATTTTTAATTTTTATGGGTTTTTTAAAAAAAACAAAATATATATAAAAAGGTCCCCCCAAACTTAAGTGAGACAGTGTTTCCACTGTCTTAAGCGTTAAAAGTTCAGAGTTAGGGAGGAGAAAAATCAAACTATACAAGGCCTTACACAGACCAAAGGTTAGCACCAACCATTCAAAAATACTATCGTGATAATGGTCGGGTTGGTGGAAGAATGGAGTGTAGAGAAAGGAGTTGAGAAACACACGAGACCGTATGGGATAAGAAGTGGAATATGGTCTCGGTGGAGGAGAAGAATGGCGAAAAGAGAAAGAAGTGTATTACGAACTTGAGGGTGTAAATGGAGTGAATGAATTAGCGTAAATTGTGATGACCGATGTGTTAAAAGCGATTGTGCTAATTTATCAACCAGTCGAGAAATGGGGTCAAATCCCTCAAGATTCGCAAGAAAACATGGGTACGTCGAACTTGGTAAACCATCCATTGAAAATGGAAACATGATGGATTCTTGCGTAGTCGAAACGATAGGAAGGACGAAGGGGAGTGATTTAGGGATAGTCTTATTCTCACCGAAGTAAACTGTCTCGAACTCGAAAGATTCCATCAATGGTTCGAAATGACAGTAAGCAACCGAGTCTGATGGTTCAACTAACTCATCTGAAAATTCAAAGGACTCAAACTCGGGCGGTGAGTTTTCAAAATCGTCCGAAAAAGTGAAACACTCATAATCATTATCGTCTGTGAGAACTGTGTCAGATTCAAAGAGGTACGCACTAGTGGCGTCAAAACTGTTGTGATCGAACAGAAATTTTTCAAGGTCACAGTCCTCCTGCATGATCGTTTGCGTGGTCGGAACGATTGGAAGGATGAGGGAGGGTGATTTAGGAAGTATAACAGTTAAAGGTTCAGGAGGATGAATTGGAAAATCCGACATATCAAATAAAAATGGTCCATCCTCAATACTATCCTCAATACTCTCCTCAATACTATCCTCATAAGTTAACTCATCCATGCAATTATCATCAAAATCAAGAAGCATATGAGATTCGGGAGAAACATTTAATGATTCGGGATGATGAATTGGAGATAAAATTTCAGTCAAATCTACGGGTTCATCATCCAAAATATTCCCGGCGTCAATATCCTCAATCAAGTGAAAATCAATTTTTTTAGACACCTCATCAAAAGGATGGATATTTATCAGTTCAGGTTCTAGATTGGAAGTGTAAAGTTCGAAAGGATTGGTGATGGTTTCACTCGAAAGGGGCTCTTCACAATCAGGTAAATCAATGTCACGACCCAAAGTTTGGCCCGTGACCGGCACTTAACCACGTAACGCCTACAGGCGTAACGCGACTAAGTAAGCCGAAAACCCAGAAATCTAAAACCCTTTTTAAGAATAAGTAAAGAACTACATGTTTAAAATCAATGTTTTTAAATAACTAAGCCGATTATGCAATTTAAAACAGTACAGTCTTTTCTAAAAATTTCGGCAGAGTTTCTTTTGTAAAACTGGCCCCGAATGGGGTACAACAAGAATGACAATATATATATGCAATGATAAAGGCATCCCCAAGCGGGAGCTAGCTCTTCGTCAATAGACGGTCACAACCACACATGCAACAATAATATACAACGCCAAGTGGCGAGGATCAAATCCAAAAGAAAGCTCAAGCAACAAGAAACCCCAATACTACTAAGCGCGACTCTACGGTCGAATAATACAACACTGTCTCTAAGTCTGAAAGAATATACAAGTTTTGGTTGATGGAAATTCTAGATACAATGAGTAAAATGAATACAAGGGTGGTTCTTGATGCGAAAGAATCCACTTACCAAAAGCAAGCCACCCGCAAGAAAGTAATGTGCCAGAAATGCCGCAATGAAACCTGTACGGCAAAACCTGCAAGAACTGTGGCACAACGGGGGTGAGTTGCCAACTCGTGAATAGAAACATCTACAAGCAGAAACCGAATGCAAGACATAAACCTAAGTCAACAATCAGTAATATAATCCACAAGAGTACATCTGAGTGTGATAAGGTGGCAAGGTAACATCTAATATGTATGTGGTGCCAAGTACTCAGGTAATAACATGTCATGAATGTAAGGTATGCTGTATGAAGTAAGTATGATGAAGTATCAAATGATATCAATACACATATATTAGCGTCCCATACCACTAATATTGGTGTAAGGGTATATATAACAGCGCCCTCATACCCTGTTATATATACAAATGAAGTATGATAAGTGTAAATCCAGTCTGTATATATATGATCCATGTCTGTATATGATCCATGTCTGTATATGATCCATATCTGTATATGATCCATGTCTGTATATGATCCATATCTGTATATGATCTATGTCTGTATATGCGTGGAACCCGTCCACCCGTCACCCAATGACAATAAACATCATGTATGCAATATGAGGATATAAACAACATCATGGTAAAACATCATGAAACCCGTGCCAAGCATCGACACGTAAATCCTCATCCATATGGGGCTCTGTCTGCGATATCGGCCCTCGGCCCCGGCAGTACGAGTCAACCCATGTCCATCTCTGGGCTCCGTCTGCGGTATCGGCCCTCGGCCCCGGCAGTACGGGTCAACCCATGTCCATCTCTGGGCTCCGGTCGGAATCCTCCAGATATCCGCCGAGCTCAAATACAATCACCGGTAGGTAGTAGTCCCTCTGCCGGGCTCACCGTCTATCACACAGCGAAACCGTTCTCGCCCCGGGGTACCATACCGGGTCCACCATGTACCCATAATCGGCCTCAACCGCCTCCTCGATTCGGGTTTTATATATCACTCTAGCACCGAGAAAACACATGGTGGACGCACCGAAATATCATATCAAGGGAACCGGGTTTTTAAATGATTACATATTTGAAATAGCCACGGTTCCCAAATCCAGAAATCACATATAATCCAAACCAGAATGTAAGTCACTAATCTGATATGATATGTGCGTCAAACATAAATATCATGTCAAGTCACATATAGATGAGCTATAATATAATGATCAGGTGTGACATAAGCATCAAATGCGAGTATCAAGTCATGTCACATATAAATGAGCTACAATATAATGATCAGGTGTGACATATGTATCAGGTATGATGTAAGCATCAAATGTGAGTATCAAGTCATGTCACATATAAATGAGCTATAATATAATGATCAGGTGTGATGTAAGCATCAAATATGAGTATCAAGTCATGTCACATATAATTGTGTACAGGTCTATGTGTACAATATGCTATGCGGAAATCATACCATGAATGCAGCAGTACTACAGTGTAGTGGCATAGCAATTATCGATGATGAAGTGTGTGAGCCGGCAATCAGTGTACGTGGAACATACGCATCATCGATAATGGTGCTGGTGTCCTAACAACATGATGGCAATATAACAATAAGCACAAGTAATGCCATGCAAATAGTATGAACAGGTGCAATCGAATAATCAACGCAATAGTGAAGAATCTAACTCGAAAGCTATATCATGCAACCTTGCCTTTTGAAATAAGACGAATCGGGGTCTTTGGTAAAACAAGGGCTACGGTGTTTAGAAAATAGACTCTACACATTTGAAAATATCCGTAGAATCCTCTTTTTCCTATCTTGCAATATTCCCGATTCGTTAGTTTTGAAATAGGTATGACTCTGGTCTAATCTAACATCTACTATGCAACTACTGATCTAAGTATCATGCAAGTCTGGAGGGGTATGGAAACCGCCTAAATCTGAGTCGATACATATATAAAGGTATATAGTCGGTGATCTCGCCTCAATGTCATATCATAAGATATCCTCGAGTTATGAGTGCGGATCTATCATCAATATCGGCTCGTACGGTAATCATCGTACGGCATCCCAATAGCTGGGTACGGGTCGACATCTCACTATCTCATCACCTAACAGGTATCACTATCATCAGATCACGTAGCCTGGGGTACTACTCTATGTCTAGCACCAAACGATACCATCAATGAAGTATGCGTGCGGGGGTAAACACATATCCCAAGTCATATCCCACATGTGCATCATAACATATCACCTATCTCCCGTCATCAAGCCCACATCATCGACTCATCTCTAAAGTCAATCCATATCATCAACACCGTGTAAATACAAGTAATATGCAAGGGTGTGTGTGTAGGTGTAATTCTATCCTAGGGTTCGCGACTATAAACTACACTAGTCACTTCTACCCTACACTATCCATAAAACACCTATCACAAAGCTACAACAAACTATAACTATCATATAACCACTATATATATTATACTAACTACGGACTGCGGGGGTGCTATACGCCATCCACCCGACTTTCCCCTGTAGATATAATCTACTCACCTTGCATCATCATTTGCGGACATCACCACGCATTTGCTTGTCGTCTCGAAGTCTTCATGGGTACCTACACATCAAATATCGTATATGCGCATTAAAACCAAATCCAAGCTAAAACGGCGCATGAAATCCAAAACGATACGATAAGGGGGCCTATAGGTGAGAACCTATGGCACGCCTTCAAAACCACATATAAATCCTCTATATCGTCGTATAAACGCCAAATAGTCGAGGTAGAACGAAACACACCAATGCAGAAATGAAAATACGGAATACGGAAACTAAGGTCCAAAACATCAACTCATGAAATATGTCCCAGATTTTACCCCAGGTCACTTTATACAAATCTATATATACCAGGGGCCTAAACTAACAATGTAGGAGCTACAGAACCAAAACGAGCCAAGGAGGTGGGACCCAGGCCGCAATTGGCGGCCAAAAGGGGAGAATTGGCGGCCGGGAAAGGGAGTTGGGGGCTAGGGTTTGGGGTGTTGCCTCTATGGTGCCTGCACATCTCAATTTCCACTCAATATCATTTTAGGGTTCCCGGGGTGTTAGCAGATTCTAAATAACAGTGGCAGATTCCAGTTTTTTTCCCGATATCGGTTTCTAAAATCCGTATTATGGTTTCTAGTTTCAGGTTAGGGTCTCAATTCATGCACTAGGGTGTTTATAAGTCCTCTACTGAGCTCAATTTCACATTACAACTCAAGTTTCTCTCAAACCCTAACTAGGTTACTCTCAATTCCATAATATCACACAATATCGATATAATCTTAACATGGGGTTATAGAAAATGCTACAATTAAGCTAATGGTTCAGAAATTACCTCAATTGGCAACTCAAGAACTTTCTTGAGTTTCCCTCTAGTGGCCAAAATCCACGCTTTCTTGGTCCATCTTGTAGATCTCAAGCTTGTGCACATTTTTAAAGAAACCGATATATGGTTTTGGGGTTGTTTTTGAGTTGATTTGAGGGATTGAAGGTGGAGGAAGGGGGAGAAAGAGGCAGCAGCAGCAAGAGGAGTGAGAGAGGTAGAGAAATGAGAATGAAGAAGAATGGCTAAGGGTATAAGTCAAAGTCCCATGCCTCTCTCTCTCACCTACCCTCATTCTATATTCTTTTCTTTTCCTTTTCCTTTTCTCTTTTAATCCTTAACCCAAACCTTCTCACCTCAATAGTAATCCCAAATAAGAAACACATGAAAGAAAATGCATAAGTGTGAGAAAAAGTGATATGTGCAAGTTTTGCACAAAATTGCCAAAAAACCCGATTAGCGATTTTAATCGCGATTAGCGCTAAATTAGTGTCAAACTAGTCACAAAAACTTAAAAATGTCAAAATTCACTAATTTACCCTATTTTAGAATTTTCCATAATTTTTTCATAATTTTTCTAACATTTTTCCTATTTATTTGCATTTAATATTAAAATAATCAATAAAATAATATTAAATTATAAAAATTCCCAAAATTAATATTTTATATTTTTGAAAATGTTACAATCAAGTACTATAAAGTCGCACAACTCATTAAATATTTTATTTTTAACTGGTGAATCATTTGGGACACTTGATTGAAAACCAGAGTTGTGTGATTCAATTGGGTATGGGTAGGTTTTATTTGAAAGTGTGTAAAACTCACTCTCACCACTCAAAATCTCAATCTGTCCAACCGCCTCATCATACATTTGAAAATTTGGAGCTAGTTGGAAACTAGCTACCGGTTTACTAGGTTGTCTAAGGACGGCCATGGACGCATCCACATTCCTCATCATTTGGTTTGTCGCTACCATATAAGCTTCCAACGACTGTTCAAGACTAGACATGGGTTGTGAAGGGGTTTCAGTAAAAGATTCAAAATTGTTTGGATTTTGGAAACTCCCAAATGGTTGTGTAGAAGCAATGTCTATGGAAGGTGTGAAAGTCGGGTAGGACTGATAGGAATTGAATGGTTGGACAGGAATAGGATCAACATTTGGATAAAAAGGTGAATGAACTTGTTGATCACAAGAACTGGAAGTGTTGAAAGGAGTGAAAGATCGGTTACGAGATTGTTCAATATGTTCAGCGATAGACATGGGGTTCGGAGTTACAACAGGACTCGAAAAAGTAGTATCAATATAAGAAGATGGTGAAGGTTGAAATGGTTGATACAAAGTAGATTGTGGAGTCAAACTGTTTCTCCTAGACGCTTCTATTCGATCTTTCAAAGAAATTTTAGGCATGGAGGGGTCGTCCGTAATTCGACCAAAACAATTCGCGTATGAAGCAATGTTTGGATGAGAGTACCAAAGTTCGGCAAGAGTTTTGGGAGGTGGGGTACCCATGATGTAAGAAAGAGAAGAAAAAGAATGTGGGGTGCACGGATTTCTTCGCGACAAGATTTGCAAGTTTTTTTTTAAATTTTTTTTTATGTGGTGCTTTTTGCAAAAAGATTTTCAATAAAGGGCTTAGACACACGTTCAATCAACCACAAATGCACAATCAAGCCTAGATCTAGGGTCACCTAGGTCAGCTAGACAGCTCCTAACTGTTCCAAAGGACAAGAAGTAGGACCTCAAACCGCCAATTGTGGCCAGGTAAGTGCCAGGTAAGTAGGAGGTTCTCCACCACGTAAGTAGTGGGCCTAATTAAGTAACCACTTTCCTTAGACACACTTGCCTAGACACCATAAAGTCAGGTTAGGATCAACGGTCGATGCCTACAACTAGTCCTTTGTCCTATTGAGCGCGAAGTCATTAGGGCCGAGTCTAATCTTTTTTTAATTAAATGATGGCCAATGAAATATACCTTATGTGATTTCTGGGGTCCTGGGAAGGGTGATGAAATCCCCACCCAATCTGTATTGGTTTCAAGCCCCTTAAAGTTAGTTTAGATATGCAAAGCAGTAAACAATCACTTGCAAACAATTTTTTTTAAGCGCGGCGCAAAGAATCCTGCACAAGATCAATTATTGGAAGGGGGGAGATTTTTTAAGCGCAAAGAATCCTGCAGAAGATTTGACAGAGGAGATATTGGGATTTGCAAAGGAGAGAGAAAGGGATCTTACAGTGTAAATTTCACGCGCTGACGTCACCTACGCACCGCGCTTCTGCGGCGGGAGCAAGCTGTTGCGGCGGTTCCGTGGTCTCCCAGTTAACTTGGCCCTCCAACTTTCTTCTGTTGTTCTGTTGTGCAAATCCTCTGTTGTTCAGATCTTCAATTTTCTGTTCCGCTCTCTGGATTTTTCCAAATCTGAACTCGTTCGTCGGTCCTGCAAAATTCACACGAAATACCCTTCACAAAAGTTGATAATTTTTTTTAATATTTTTTAATCTTTTTCAGTTTTTATGTTTTTTTCAATTTTATATTAACCCGAAATTGCAAAAAGAAAATACTACGCCATCCCCGGCAATGGCGCCATTTGATTGGTAGAGATTTAGCGTGCTTATGCGCTTTCAAAAGATGAATAAAAAATAATTATAACCGCAATCAAGAACGGCGTCGCTTGGTTGCTAGCCGGTGAGTACGGGTCGGTCTACAGGGATTTTGTGTATCTTCTAATTATTCTAACGAGTTAATTCCGATTGGTGTCGGTTTGATTAAATCTAAAAACTAAATTGATCTAGATCTAAATCTTGCTAGGGTTAGGTTTAGGTTAGATTTGGAAAGTCAATATTCCTCACCGCTTTCTATGCCCAAATTAAGATCCATTAGGTGTTATGGTAATAATTAATAAAGTGGATTAGTACCATCGGGAAGAAACGATGTTTCTTCCCCCAGGTTCTTGTCCTTCCTTTCTTAATTCATACCCTAACCTCTATGGAAAACACGCTCAACCGGTCCTTTATACTACGGTATCACTGCTACCTCGTGGGATAGGGTGCCGTAGGGAGCGGTGTGTGCATGTATGCATGGAGTCCTATAAAAACCTGTGATGGGCAAGAAAGGGGTGAGATCTTCATCTCTCAAGCCTTCCCCAATTCTAACCCTAACAAGCGAGGAGACTACTCACTCATTAGGGAATTGAAAGACATGATTTAACTATCTAACTAGGGCAGAGAATGAAAGATCTATGCTAAGGCAGGAAAATAAATCTATACTATGGCAGGAAAATAAATATAACTAGGATAAGAATTGAAAACTTACTCTAATTTGATGCACTCTTCATACTTTTCAAGAATTGAATTCTGAATTTTGAGATTTACAATGAGGCACAAGAAGAAGCATAACCTAAAAAAGGTTTTAGGGCTTCTATTTATAGATTCATAAAAACCCTAGGTTTACAATCGACTCAAATCTGCAATTACAAGTTTACCCCCTAAGAAAAGACTAGTCAACGCGCCGATGCACCGCCAGAGAAATTTCCATCGACACGTGTCCTTCATAGCCGCGGTTCAGCGGCCAAAGCCCCTATTTGGCCGCGGTTCCGTGGCCAAATAGAGGGATCATGAGCTCATCTTTTCTGGTCTTGGTCAGGTTGCATTTGTCATCTGTTTTCTTCACTTTTTTCTTCAGAATATCTTCTGGTTCTCTTACAGATTTTCACAGTGAATAATTT
Organism: Agapanthus africanus; assembly: GCA_030015575.1. Classification (NCBI taxonomy): domain Eukaryota; kingdom Viridiplantae; phylum Streptophyta; class Magnoliopsida; order Asparagales; family Amaryllidaceae; genus Agapanthus; species Agapanthus africanus. Next base: position 20,050,147 of record JASDDO010000014.1, read on the forward strand.
AGTGGACTTTACCGTTCACTTCGTTTCGAAGTCTTTGAACCTTGCGCTGTCTTTGTACTTTGTGAAATTTTCCATTGATCTTCGTTTATTTTCCAAATTGTAGGCTTGATCAAAATTCTTCCATTTGTCGGTCGTAGTCTCACTTTTGTATCGTCTTTTGTATTTTTCACTGTTTTTGTTCCGAGAACCTGTAACCTGCAACTAAGTAGCAGACATGGGTTAAAAGCACCTGTTTATTTGTAAAATGAATAAGATTGGGGAATATAATAATGCAAAATTATGGTATGAACAGTCCCAAAGAGTGAATAAGAATAGAATAGGCAAATAAGAGAATATAACTGGTATAATGTTTGTTTGTTACGTAGTTGTTTGTAGCTTGGTACAGAATATGCCAGTGTATACGAGAGGAGTCCAACTTGCTCCGTGGACTAAAGTATATGGAGTACAAGGCCCCGTCAAAACCCACGGGACAACGGCAACGGATTTTCAGGTTAGGTGTATTAATGTGATTATCATCGTGCCACTTTTAACACATTCCGTACCGATCTACCCCTTTAAAACCCCATATTGTTTTATTGTATTGTTTATAGCTGCAAGACTTGCCGAGACCATGATATCAATTGTTCTTGTAAACGGATAAGGATGTAAACGGATAGTCATGAAATCAAGTCAATGTATATCCATAGTTCGGTCAAATCAAATCATGTTGATATAGATAGTATTCTGGTATTCATGTTTAAATTCCAGTATATATGGATTCATGTTGTATTATAGTTATATTTGAAATGTATTCATGTATTGAAATGTATACAAATTTACTGAGACTCGGATTGAGTCAGACACTTAAACATAATTGAATTCCTAAGTTAGGTTTTGGAGTTATCGGTAATTGCTGCAATGGACGATAGAATTTGTGTCTTTTTCCAAGACAATTACCGTATTGATAATCTTGTTTTAGTTGTCTACCTTAAATAGGCAAGCACCCACTTTTTCCGGCTCCTTGAGGCTCAAGAGAATTGGTCCCGCTTAAACCTATATTTATTAGGGTGTTTATTGTAAATTAATAAACTTGAAGGGTTTTATGAAAAATAGTTTTGATAAACTTTCAAAATAAATCTCAAGCATTTATTTATCGTATTTAGGGTTTTCATGCATGTAATTTTTAAAAGTGAAGTATTCTAATGATTATAAACCTAGATTGAATAGTATATGGTATTTTAGTGTAAATTGAAATTGTATGGATTCTTGATGGTATTTTCATGAAATTTGGGATTCCTTTGTTTAGAAAACATGGAATTTTTTATATGTATTTAAAATAGATAGTTTGATAATATTATATATAATTATTAGAAAATAGCTTTATTTATTAAATAGAAATCCCGTTTTCTTAAAAATTGTAATAAAAATTCTATCGAGATTGTATGCTCCATGAGAAAGTCTACATCTCGTCCTACTAGCCCGATGGATGTGCGATAATCCGCACCAACCAAATCGGATTCCCCAAAAATGGGTTATAGAAACATAATCGTAAGGAATTTGATTAAAACAATTTAAAGAATACGGTTTTTAATAGGTTAGGATATTTTAATGTAAAATTGTATTAGCCACAAAAATATGGTTTTCAAGCAATCGTGTTATGACATGATGAGTATTGTGATGAGGTGGGTCATTAACTCGTGAGGGGTTTCTAACTGTAATATGAGCAAATACAACAAAAGATTGTCGTAAGTAAACTTTGTGGTATTAAACCGTAAAAGTGAAATAAAAGTTATATAGTATGGTATTTTGAATTGAAACTTGTTATAAATGTTTGTTTATGGTTGCTAAGCAAGATATAACAATATGGATGTTTAGTTATTAAGAAAAGTTGTGTTTTTAACAAATTTAGAATTGGATGTCAGAATAACTCCACTTCCGATGAGTTTTGAAAAGATAATTTTTTAGAATAGGAAGAGAGTAGAAGAGAGGGGACTTACTGGTTGAAAAGAAAGAGAGGAGGTTGAGGAACGATTTGTCACCGGAATCTTCTTGAATTATTGCCGGAACTTGACCTTGGGCTAACTCCACTTGTACACATTTTTGACTTGGAAAAATTTGAGAATTTTTTATAATGGATTTCAGAATGGAGAAGGCTAGGATGTGGTGTTGTATTTATAGGATAGAATTAGAGTTTTGTGAGTGAAGAGAGAATTAAAATGCATTAAAAATTTGATTTAATGGTGATTTTTAATTCTCTGAATAATTGCAAGGAAAACAAACAGAAGAGGAGTAGTAGTGTAACGCTTTAGAAATCATTTAGGATAATTATATGTTAATTAGTAGTATAGCACGTGTTTTCCGTAAAACCTTGATATAATTATTTTTCCACCTAAGACATAAATGTACCTATTTTACTTATATAATTGCTTATTTTATTGGTATTTATTAGTTAGTTATTTAATCAATTGTTTACTTAATTATTTTCCTTATTTATTAATTATTAAAAATTATTTAAACATGCACATACACATTAATCTTGTGTTAATCCTAGGTTAATAATTTTTTGATACAAGTTTTGTGCAACCATGGCTACTTAGTCATATTTGTAACATGTTCTTTTCAAAAAAATGATAAGAAGAAGAAGGGATGTAGATGGTTCTAGATATTTTAGAAAAAGAAAAATGAAAATGAAAATGAAAAGAAAAATGGATATGGTGCATTAAAGGCTAGGCATGGTGTGTGCCATGGCTTAGGATTTCTCTTTCTCTCCCTCCCTCATCACTTGGCTGCCTCTCTTCCTCCTCTCCTTTTTGTCTCTTGCTAAAAAACCTTTCTACTCATTTTATAACCCTACATAATCAACACAAATCCTTTACTAATCCACATTCAAGCCTTGTTAAGAGTTTCTACAAGCAAGTCTTCATTTTGGGTGGCAAGGATAGCAAGTTAGAATCTTTTCCAAATCATCTTAAGGTATAAAACTAAGTTTACTTATAACTTTGCTAATGTTTGCTTTTAATTGTCTTAATTGGGTGTTTAAGTAGTTTTAATGCAAGTTTAGTGTGTTTAGGTGAGGGTTAGGTTAAGTTAGGGTTTTTAATGGCTTATTAAGGTAGTTAAGTGTAGATTAGTGTCTAATAATCGTATTAATCTAAATAATTGCACTAAAATACCATTATATTTTAAATTAGTGTCTAAATACGGTTTTAGTTAAAATTAGTGTTCAAACGTGACCTGTTGTTACACCCGAGGTTGCAAAGATAAGTTGCAATTACTGTGAGATGCGTATAAGACTAGGATTGCACCCTCAAAGCCCGAGACCCTAACCCTAATTTCTGGCCGCAATTTTAATAGTTATGGCTGCAATTTGCGGCCAGATGGGGATACCTGGTGTGGAGTTTTTGTCTAGTGTTATCTGCTGTATATTTAAGGTCCCTGGTGTGTGCAACTTTGTCTATTTGCACCCCTATCAAAATCTGGAGCCGTTTTACCTTAAAAAGTGGCGTTTTGTTAAATTACGATACAAACATTTTGATGTTAGTTTTGTCGTTTGCTGTGGATAACAGCCCCTAGAAGTGGTCTCGAATGTTGTCGCTCGCGTTTAGCGCGTCTAGTTTTCACGTGTTTAACTTGTAATGCGCTAGTCCTCTCGCATAGCCTTTGTCTTCACGTTATATCGGATTTCTCGCCTCATGTATTATATTTGTGCGATTCTAGGATTGGTTGTGGAGACGTCGGACACGGCAAGGAAAGGCAAGGCGGTGGTCGGAGTCGATTAGCCGAGACGTTCCGGTGAGTAGATGTGCACATCTATGGGAAAATCGTCTGGATGGCGTAAAGCACCCGATAGTTAGGATCTAATTATAATTCTCGTATTCATATGTTTATATCGATAACCATGTTGCATTTGCATTATCATGAGCATCAATATTACCACCATAAGACACTTGCACCCTTACCATTGGTTCATACCGCACGTGCACTATTTTATGTGAACACACGCGCCATTGGTAATTGCTATGTCATGAACACTATAGAACTTGCTTAATAATCGGTATCTTACCATTGCATCATCACTGATATGTAGTCTTCAAGTTATTAGCTCATTTCCTTATTATTGCTATGTAGTCACCAAGTCGTTCATCATCATTGCATATATTTAGATCATGGACTTTCATCGTCATCCACATGTGCATTTATTGTGATTTTCTTGGAAATTTCCGTATTCATGAGATTTCTGGATTTGGAGAAAACCGCAAAAAGACTTTTATAAAACTTATTATCATTTTAAAATAGCAATTGTGGTTTTCTCATGATATGATGTGTGGCGTCCACCATGAGTTTTCTCGGTTCTTAAACCATGTGTGTACACATATCTGATTCGAGGAGAGAGGAGGCACCGTCTGTGGGTACATGGTGGACCCGGTGAGATACCCCTGGACAAGAAGACCGTATAGAGAGACGTTGAGCCCGGCCAGGAAGCACTACCTACCGGTTATTATTGAACCAGCGGTCATCCGGAGGATACCGACCAGAGTTGTGTGATTTGACAGATTTGAGGGCCGATCTGAGAGACGGCTACCGAGATATTGATATATTTATATATTGTGTCGATGCTTGACACGGTTTTCTATCTATTTCATTTGATGATACCCAGTTTTACTATACAAAAATTTACTAAGATAAGAATACAGATTTTTCTCATACCAGATATATATATCCGGATTTCGTGCTTGATCTTTCATTCATGTCACATTCATATTTGTGCATAGCATCATAGTTGTGTGTGTGTATATATATATAGGTTGTGACGCATTTGCGTAGATACTTGCGATAGCCTTATTAGATGTTACTTACTACTCATGAGTTGACAACTTACCCCTGTTGTGCCACAGCTTGTAGGACCGATCCGTCAACATAGTAGCGGCGGGCGTACTTCTTCTTCTGCTATTATTTGCTTCGACTTGCTGTTTTGCGGGTTGTGAGCATATTCTTTTGTTCCTACCATATATATTTACTTTTGTATCTAGTACACTCCACGACCATTGTATACGTGACCTAGAGACTGGACATTGAGATTTGTATATTTTGTTATCTGGTGTCGAACTCATGTGAGCCGACTTGATGTCTTTCTTATTTCTTGCTTTTATATGCTTATTTCATATTATTATGATATATCTTGCATGTGGTTGTGTCCTGCCATTCGGCGAAGAGCTAGCTCCTGCTTGGGGATACCTTTATTTATTGCTTATACATATCCATGTTTTGTACCCGTTTGGGGCCAGTTTTTACAAAGGAAACTCTGCCGAAACTTTCAGAAAACTTGATGCTTTTAAAATACTTTGATGTAACTCTATTTTGTTAAAACCAACCTTTTCAAAACAAGTTTTTCCTTCACTCTATTTCATTAAACGGTTTAGATGTCTGGGTTTTGGCCTACTTGGATTACGTTACGCCTTTAGACGTTGCGTGATTTAAGTGCCAGTCACGTTTCCACATTCGAGTCATGACAAAGTTGGTATCAGAGAGAAAGGTTTTACATTTCTGAGTGTAGGACAACCCTTGGTAGATAGAGTAGGTGACTTAAGCAGAGTGACGTGGCATGCGTATGTTCCGCGGCATACTCACGATACGATACTCCGCTTAAGTGACCTTAGGATATATATTTGCTTGTATTTCCTTCCTTGATTCCATATATCCTTTGATTCGACTGCAATATTCTTATCAAATCCTGTTTCTTGTTCCATCCACTATGCCGCCGAAGACTACGAAGGCCCAGAGAGCTTCCGCCCGAGATGAGGTTAGAGCGGGCTTGTCTGAGACGAGGACTTACCAGGGCGGTACGCCTACCCCTCAGGGACAGACTGATCCCCCTTCTCCAGGCTAGATAGCTTGACTGGAGGTGAGCATTCATGATTTGTGCCAGATGGTTCGATCCTTAGTTGAGTACATCCGAGCACCGAGATCCGAGGATGTTCCTCCTACTACGGGGACTGTGATAGTACCTGCTGCCCAGATAGCTATACCTGCTGCTACTGAGACTATCCCCGTATCACTCCAGGAGTTTATAAGGCTGAAGCCTCCAGTTTTCACAGGCATAGACCCAGTGGAGGATCCACAGGTGTTCCTCGAAAGGATGGCCAGGATTTTCCTCTCACTGAGATGTTCTGATGAGAGATCGGTCGAGCTTGCGAGCTTTCGTTTGGAGGGTCTTTCTCAGACGTGGTGTGAGTCAGTTGAGAGAGGCCGAGCTGCAGGTCTACCTCCTATGACCTGGGATGAGTTCACAGTGGTGTTTCTTGCTCGTTTCCTTCCGCGGAGCGTCAGGGATGCCCAAGCTCGTAGTTTCGAGTTTTTGCGCAAGACTCCTGGGATGACCGTATCCGAGTACGATGTTCAGTTCACTTAGCTATCCATATATGCTCCTTACCTGGTGGATATTGAAGAGAAGCGCATAAAGAGATTCGTACGAGGCCTTAACACACAGCTGTTTTTTTTTCTATCGGCGGCCAGCATTTTGACTCCTATGCAGCAGCGATAGATGCATCTATATTAGTATAGGAGCATATTTCTGAGACTACCGTACCGAAGAGGATTCATACATGTATATTAGCTCCAGTGTTGTTTGGCCGAGATATGACAGGCAGAGGCCGTGGAGGATTCTTTCTAGGCCGTGGTGGTGGTCGAGGCTTGATGTGAGGCCAGATGCTTAGCTCTTATATACCGGGTCAGTAGCTATCGCCAGGATGTTATCGATGTGGGAGTCCGCATCACCGTGTTGGACAGTGTACAGCGAGGCGCCAGGGCGAGGCGACAGTTCCACATGTGACTTTACCAGCTTCACCCCCTCCTCCGAGCGCTTTACCTCCTACACCTGTTGTTGCTCTACGCAAGATCGATGCCCCGAGAGGCCATGTTCATGGCGGTCCGGTTCAGAGAGGACGAGGTGGTAGAGGCAGAGGACAGACGGGTCCCGGCAGAGGACAGGCCCGAGTTATTTCTTTGACTCCTCAAGATGCGCAGGCATCGAACGCAGTTGTGACAGGTACTCTTCCAGTGTGTTCTTTCGACACGTGTGTATTGTTCGATCCAGGTTCTATACATTCGTATGTATCCACACACTTCGTACCAAGATTAGGCTAAGAGTCGTCTTTGCTAGATCAGCCACTTGTTGTTATTACTCCAGTAAGCGAGTCTTTTGTTGCTCGACATGTGTTTCGATCGTGTTCTGTTCGTATCGGGGATAAAGATTCTACTGTCAACTTGATTCTCCTCGACATGCTGGACTTTGACGTTCTTCGGGCATGGACTGGTTAGCCACTTGTTATGCGTCCGAGGACTGCCGTGAGAAGGCGGTCAGATTTAGTTTTCTGGGTGAGCCAGTTCTTGTTGTTCAGGGAGACCGTAGTGCCACCTTTCCCGGTTTGATTTCTTCCCTTCGCGCTGGCCAGCTCTTGAGGAAAGGATGTCAGGGATTCTTGGCATATATACGTGATGCTGGAGCCGCAGAGGTCCAGTTGGACCGAGTTCCGATTGTGTGGGAGTTTCCTGATGTCTTTCTTGATGAGTTGCCTGGATTGACACCAAAGCGCAATATCGAGTTCTATATTGACTTGATCCCTGGCATGAAGCCTATTTCTATACCGTCTTATCGAATGGCCTCGGTGGAGCTTAAATAGCTTAAGGATCAGTTGCAAGATTTGCTTGACAAGGGACTTATTCGTCCGAGTGTGTTGCCTTGGGGAGCTCATGTTCTGTTTGTCAAGAAGAAGGACGGCAGTTTGAGATTGTGCATAGATTATCGTCAATTGAATTGAGTTACCGTGCGGAATGGATATCCCTTACCTCGCATTGACGATTTGTTTGATCAGCTCCAGGGTGCGGGACATTTCTTGAAGATTGACTTGCGGTCGGGTTGTCATCAGTTGCGGGTTCGGAAGGATGACATTCCGAAGACTGCTTTTCGTACGCGCTACGGGCATTATGAGTTTTTGATGATGTCGTTCGGGCTCACCAATGCCCCAGCAGCGTTCATGGATTTGATGAACCGCATCTTTAGGCTGTTTCTTGACCATTTCATCATCGTTTTCATTGACGACATTCTGGTGTACTCCTAGAGTCGTGAGGAGCATGAGCAGCATTTGAGGATTACGTTGTAGACTTTGAGGGAGCACCAGCTATTTTCTAAATTATCCAAGTGCACTTTTTGGATTGATAGTGTTGACTTCTTGGGTCGTGTGGTTACGAGAGATGGCATACGTATGGACCCAAAAAAGATCAAGGCCGTACAGCATTGGCCCAGACCTGTTTCGGTGACAGAGGTTTGTAGCTTTTTAGGTTTGGTCAGTTACTACCGAAGCTTTGTACAGGATTTTTCTCGTATCGTTGCACCGCTGACCGAGTTGGCCCGGAAAGGAGTTCATTTTCTTTGGACCGAGGCCTGCGAGCAGAGTTTTCAGCGGTTGAAGACTCGTTTGACGACTGCACCAGTATTATCTTTGCTTTCAGGGTCAGGCGGCTTTGTTGTCTATTGTGATACTTCTCGAGTGGGTTTAGTTTGTGTGTTGATGCAGTACGGCAGGGTCATCACTTATGCTTCTCGGCAGTTGAAGAAGCACGAGCAGAACTATCCCACTCACGATCTAGAGATGACTGCGGTGGTCTTTGCACTCAAGATTTGGAGGCATTACTTATACGGCTAGTCATGCTAGATATTCACGGACCACAAAAGCTTAATGTACATCTTCCAGCAGCGGGATCTGAATTTGAGGCAGCGCCGTTGGATGGAGCTCGTGAAGGACTATGACTGCGAGATTCTTTATCACCCGGGCAAGGCGAATGTTGTAGCTGATTCTTTGAGTCAGAGGCCCGGTGGTAGCTTGTCCTATTTGAGCGCAGTTCAAAGACAGTCTTTCGCAGATTGGCAGACCTTATGCGAAAGCTGAGTACAGTTTGAGTTCACTTCGACCAGATGACAGCTTGCCATGTCCGTGTACGTCCATATTTACTTGATCGCATCCGGGAGGCACAGTCCGACGATGCTCGTTTGTCAGAGATTATGGAGCAGGTTCGGCTAGGTAGAGATTCAGAGTTCGTGATCGATGACTAGGGAGTTCTACGTTTTGGGACTCATCTATGCGTACCAGATTCCGAGGGACTAAGGCGCGAGATCTTAGAGGAGACGCATCGGTCAACATACAGCGTTCATCCGGGTTCCATCAAGATGTATCGTAACATGAGAGATATCTACCGGTGGGAAGGGATGAAGAAAGATGTTGTAGATTTTGTTTCGAGATGCCTGACTTGCTGGTAAGTCAATGCCGAGCATCAGAGGCCGGCAGGAGAGTTACAGCCTTTACCAGTTCCGGAGTGGAAATGGGAGCTCTCTATGGATTTCCTCGTGGGTCTACCTAGGACCAGTCGAGAATATGACTCTATTTGGGTGATCGTAGACCGGTTGAAGAAAGAAGCTCATTTTCTACCAGTGAAGATCACTTTCGGATTTTCTCAGTATGCTCGGATATATATTGATGAGACTATGTGACTATACGGCGTTCGGACTTGCATTGTGTCTGACGGAGGCACCCAGTTCACCAGCCGTCTATGGCAGAAACTACAGGAGGTTGTTTCTCCAATAAAAGAGCAAAGCTCTGTGAGGCAGTGCCCAGCGCTCAAGCGCCTCACATCCCTTACACAAGGACGCCAGTGCCAAAGTTAAAAACTCTTATATGAGCGGTACCAGTGTGCAAAGCACACAAAAATATTAAGTGGTTTCCACGTGCACAACATGTGAGCGCCGGCGCCTAGAAGAATTAAAGCCTACTATCTGTTAAATAGAGCCGTTAGATCAAAGATCCAACGGAAATGATAAATTGTCAGGATGCAGAATTAAATTTTGTTTAGAGGAAACATTCCTCAAATCTTTCTAAACAAGAAAGATTGCCCTTTGTAAAACAGAGTACCGTTGGATTAAAAATCCTATGCTGATTAAAGAATCACCAATCTACAGAATAAATTCTGTATGGGAAAATATTTCCTTAATCTTGTTAAAAATAAGAAAATAATTTCTGTAAAACAGAAGTCATTGGATTAAAGATCCAACGGTGGGTAAAATTCCCAAATCAATTGGGATCTTTTAATAAGAGATTTCTTCGGAGCTAATCAACAAACTGCCCCTAATATATAAAGGACCCAAGACTTCATGTCTGATATAGAAAAAAAAACATAAGCTTCTAAAAACAAAGCAAAAAGCTTCAAAAAGGAACAAAGAAAGTGTCTCCCCTCTCAAAAAAAACTCTAGGTAAATAAAAAGAAGAGAGATCAAAACATCTCAATTACCTATTGAAGGGTTTAACCTTTTTAAAAGAAGAATTTAGTTCTTTCTCTGGATCTGAGATCCACAAGACAAGTCTCCCAAAAGTTGAGAATTTAATTCTTATCGGGAAGAACTTGTTCTTGTGGATCAAAGATTCAAAAAAGAACCAGGAAATTAAATTCCTCAAAACAAAGTATACAAGGAAAAATCACCGCCCAGTGCTTCACGTGGGCGCCATAGGAAAAAGGAGTGCTTAGCACTCAAATTGAGCGGCGCTCAGCGCCTCACGTGCCCCCCACGTGGGTGCTACAGGAAAAAGGAGTGCTTAGCACTCAAATTGAGCGGCGCCCAGCGCCTTACGTGCCCCTCACGTAGTCGCCACAAAATAAAGAGTACTTAGCACTCAATAAGCGGCGCTCAGCTCCCAATGCCTTATGTGCCTCTCACGTGGGCGCCACAAAAAAGGAGTGCTTAGCACTCAGTAAGAGGTGCTCAGCGCCCAGCGTCTCACGTGTCCCTCACGAGAATGCCTCAGAAAAATAAAGAGGGATTAGCACTCAGTTGGGGGCGCCCAGTACCCCACGTGACTCTCACGTGGGCGCCATAGGATAAAAGTGCTTGGCACTCACTAGGCAGCGCCTGCGCCTATCTCCTCACGTGCTTCACACGTGGCGCCATAAAGAGTGCTTATCACTCCATATAAAGACAAAAGGGTAAAGTGTTTAACACTTATTGGACAGTTCTCATGACTGAAAACCCCACATGATTATATGTGAGCGTCAGAACTTACATAAACGCACATCACTTTTTGCACAAAAAAAGGGGACTGAGCCCAAACAAGTGTTTAGCATTCTTTTTTATAAAAAAAACTGAGTGGACCAAGCCCGGGTTGGTTAGGCCCCTTAAGAGTAGAAACTCCCTAATTCAGATCAACCGAGCCTATGTGCTCACTACTTCCCAAACTGATCTTAGTCCCAAATACGACTATCGATCTTCCAACTAATGATATATCAAAACGATATTCGTCCCACATTCCCCTGAGGAAATCTTAGTTTCAAAATACCACTAATAATTCATGGGTTTACCATTAATCCATTTTCCCTCGAACACGGGAATTGGGTCAAGGGTACATCTCTCTACACCTCTGATACATGTCGCTATAATTCCTCAACGTTTTCAGAGAGGTGGCGGGTCCCGACAACCAACTGCTTTTTGGTACACTTCCCAAATTGACGTGCACATCCCAAATCAAACCACATCTCAGACCGGATGCATCCCATATCATCATTGCTCATCCCGTTACGTAACAAATACACGTGCACGCAAGATGGACCATGGACCGAGAAGTCCCTAAACTAACAACGGACCGAAACGTCCTTAAACTAACCGTTGCCTCCAAAATGGAAACAACGGACCGTAACATCTTTAAACTAAAATCTCACCCCCAAATGGTGATCAACGGACCGTAACGTTCTTAAACTAAACTCTCACCCCCAAATGGTGATCAACGGACCGTGACATCCTTAAACTAAAATCTCACATCCAAAATGGTGATCAACGGACCGAGATGTCCTCAAACTAAAACTTCGCCTCCAAAATGGCGATAACGGACTGAAACGTCTTTAAACTAAAACAATAGAGCCCAAATGCTTTTTTGTTGGATCTGAAATAAAAATGATCTTTAAACTAAAACAATAGAGCCCAAATGTTTTTTTGTTGGATCTGAAATAAAAATGATCCTAAAAGCCTTGTTAAGTGGATCTTAGTCTCAAATTGGACTAACGTATCATTAACAAAAAACCAATCGAGCCCCCAATTGCTCGTATACATTTAAGTCGATCTTGATCTCAAAACAGATCAACGATCTTTAAATCAACCCAAACCCAAATCTAAGATATACGGATTTGGACTAATCCACGCCCTACGGGAGACGACACAAATTAGTCTCCGTATACAGTCCACAGGCAACCAAAAATAAAACAAACACACACGACACGAAGTGAACTTCTGGAGCAGGAGAAAGTGGTTATCGCCATCCGGTAACGTAATTAACTGCAGGGGCTTGCGCTTGCAGGGAAGATCGTCCCCACAATAAAAAAAACCTCACAAACGAGGGGAATCTACCGAAGTCTTCTACAACGGCCGCATCCATCCTAACCTCCGATATACGGTGCCATAAATCAACTTGGCATCTTCGGAGAGGTGAACGGATAAATCCAAATAGTATCTGCCCACAGAATTCAGGCAAGACGATCCATTCCGGTTAGTCTCTGTTTCCGACGGAGAACAGATTCTGGCACGCCCGGTGGGACCTCTTCCTCTTTCCACTCCACACTTCGTGTGTCGTGTTCGCGAACAAAATCGCGGTTTGATATAGTTGCATTTGGCTTCGAGGTACTAAGATTTGGTATCTTGTTCCTGTGCAGAAAGTAAAAGAAACATCAATGGCTTCCAGCTGCACCAACTGCAACAGTAACTCCCGCTTCGCCCTAACAGGAGGAGTGACACATGGGCCCAATATGGCCTCCATCTTTTCAATGCCGGTGGGGCAGGTGACTCAAGCCACCACTGGATTGTTCTTCTGGACCATGCTCCCACCAGCAAGCTTTAGCGCCCCAGCGCTACCACAGGAAGCTCCCAAGAAGTCGATCTTTGATCAACTTGCAACCACCATGGCCCCTCTCAACGGGTCATTCAAGTCTGCCACCTCATTCTTCAACAGGCTGAGCCAAAGCTCAAGTGGGCCCATAAAAGGGCTTGCGATACCTGAAGGGACTATTCCAAAATGGATAGTCCTACCCACTCCTGCTACGGGCAAAGTCATCAAAAGAGCTTCCCCTACCAGAAAGTCGGCCTTCGAAAGATCGGTCGTTCCCTCTCAACGGACGTCGTTCTTCGACAGGCTGGCACCAACAGCAACCCCTAACCAAAGTAGGGGGCACGACGGAGCCGCTTCCACAACTGAGGTGGTCCCATCGGCAGGGCACGCTCGACGTCGCCACCGGCGCCGAGTGAGAAGAGCTGGGGGCAAATCCTGTCACGCCCCGCTTCCCAAAATACGGAATACGAGGGGTAGACAAGGCCAGCCATGCTCCTACGGTCAAGGAAAAGTCCTGCCGTAGTCACACTTCGGCTTCTAGTTTATCATGGTAAACAGTAAACGATGCGCAGGTAATGAGAAATGCAGTAACTGAAGGAAACAATATAAAGACTGACCTGAAGTGGAACAAATGAATGTAAATGAGGAAGGCAAGTCAAGAAGTCTGTGATGCACGTCTAGATCTGGTCCAAGCTAAATCTTCTCCTCACACTGAGCATGCATACTCAGGTCGTCAGAGCGACACAATAGCAATATAATATATATAATCAAGTAACAGTTCTAACAGTAGTAATAGATGTGAATAACGGTAAAACAGCATGAATATGAATGAGCAGAGATCAATGCAGCGGAAAAGTAAAGCAGTATAACAATATGTCACGAATGTCAAGACAATATAGAATGAATGTAAATGACAGTAACCCTATCGGTCTCTAAGTCTCACTGCACAGGTCAATAAGCCTATCGTCAGTCCAAGTGTGAGAGTCAACCACTCGCGAGTGTCCTCCACCCAAGGGTAGAACCCAAGGGCAAGGGACCACGGGCCCAACATGTAACGAATGTATCACGGTGATATAGCACATACCCTGTAAATCTCCATATAACTCCCTAAATATATAAGCCGGCATGGGACTCCCGAGGTTCTGTTGAATTCACACTTGAACTACCCCACACCCCGTGGTCTACATCAAACGCTAACCATCACCCTAAATACTAATCGATCCGTGACAAGTCTGCGCGAGAACTGGAGGCAGGACCTCCATCAAGCACGTCCCGACTAATACCTAAGATAAATGGCAGTGTCGGATGCCTTATCTGTGACACCCGTGCAAGCGCTTCCATAAGTGTCCCATACCACTTATAGTCACACGTACACGCATCCCACAGACGTCGACAATGCAATAGAAATATAGGGTCACTGATTGTGCACAAGTACGTATCACTTTTCACTTAATCACGAATACACGAACACTGACGTACTTGCCACAATCATCACTAAAATCTATCACTGGGTAAATGCACGATGTCACTAGGTTATCACTACAATGATATAGGTATGATATGATGTATGAACAGTATAAGAAACGCAACTCAGGTATCATAAAAACAACAGTCTATCACTTGCACGATTTATCATGAAACGTATGTATATAATTTAGCGAAATGATAAACAGGTAATAATTAATATGTTCAGTTAGCTATCCATCTAATTTTGTTTCGAGCCAATTGGCTTTCAGGATCATTAGTTATAACTGTTTCATTTTAAGCGCACGCGGCTGGAAATCCAGTTTCAGAATCAGGAATCCATTTCGCAACGCATTTTAACCCCAGTTGAGATCATAATTTAGCGACGCTACAGTTGAATGAATTCTAGGGTTTTCAGTAAAGTTTTCAACGCAACAAACGGATCTTCAATCGCGTCTGTACGTTAGGAGTTATAATCTGTTTAATATTAACATGTCAATACTGAATCTGCTGGGACTGTTATGTGTCCCGATCTACTAAATTACGGATTAAATATCAAACGGTAACGAAACAGAATGAAACCAGTTGTGTTGTCTAGCTAACAGGTTTATATACAATAAACAGTAGAGTTCCGCAACCTAAAAGTTAAGTAAATCCTGTGATACCCATTACGGAACAGCAACCAATAACTGAAGTCGCTCTGGACTGCAGTCCAGAGTCGCACTCCGATCAAATCTTCATCACGATTTAAGTACAGGAATGTCTGGAAACTAGCATAGGGTTAAAGTTCGTCGAGTTAGCTTCGTTTTGAGCCCTCGAACGCACCATTCTACTATGTATATGATTTGTGGTGAATTTAACGATTTTCAGGTGCAATGAATTTACAGTTTTACGATTAAACTTGGGGGTAGTTGTTTTAGTCGTTAACGATCAAATTATCCAACGACAATCACACACTCTGTTCACAGCCCTACGGGCCAACCTACACCATCGAGTTCCGTCAAATCTGAGAATATTTTCCTAAGGGAACAAGCATCGAACAGTTACAACACATAATTCTAACTAATC
This sequence comes from Agapanthus africanus, assembly GCA_030015575.1. Lineage (NCBI taxonomy): Eukaryota > Viridiplantae > Streptophyta > Magnoliopsida > Asparagales > Amaryllidaceae > Agapanthus > Agapanthus africanus. The sequence goes on from JASDDO010000014.1 coordinate 20,065,572, forward strand.
TTGCAACTTTAATATTTATGAAATTAACATTTGTATCATAAGTAAATAGCATGTAAGCAAGTAAAAACTTGCCTGGAGGCGTCGTCGGGGTGCCTGCGGTGGTCGCAGCTCATAGCATCCATTTCGTGCTTCACAGCTTCTTCTGATGTTCCATACCCGTGCTCCTCAGCATACTTGCGCACATCTTCTGTTATTTTCATAGAACAGAACCTGGGTCCGCATATAGAACAGAAATGAGCGACCTCAGCCCCATCAGCGGGCAAGGTCTCATCAAGAAAAGCCATTGCAGTCATAGGATCTAGTGACAAAGCAAACTGATCCATCCTCCGAAACTCAAATCTGGCCTTGCTCAGAGTATCATCCCAAACCTGAGCATGGGGATGACCTTTTGCTAAATCAGCAGCAAGGGAAGCCAATTTATAAGCGATAACTCCTGCCTTCACGTCATCCCGATTTGGCAGCCTGGTTGGGTGAGAAGAGAGGCAGTAAGTGAGAGTGTTGAGAGAGGGAAAGAGTTACAGAGAGAGGGATGCAGGCAGAGAGAGGGAGATAGAGGATGAGAGACAGAGAGTTGTAGAGAGAGTGAGAGGGAGATAGAGGATGAGAGACAGAGAGTTGTAGAGAGAGTGATGATACAGAGAGAGGGGAAAGCAGAGAGAGGGAGTGAGAATGAGCTGAGAGAAAGAGAGAAGAGAGTAGATGAAGAGAGTGAGTGAGGTAGAGAACAGAGAGAGAGAAGGATGTGCAAAGTGTAAGAGAGGGAGAGCAGGGGAAGAGATAATGAGAGAGAGAGAAATCGAGCGCGAGAGAGAGAGACAGAGAGATAATGAGAGAGAGAGAAATCGAGTGCGAGAGAGAGAGACAGAGAGATGAAGGAGAGGGTGAAGGAGGATCTCGTGGAGGATGAAGGAGGGAGCTCGGGTGCTGGAAGTGAGGGACGAGGCGGTCGCGGTTGATGTCACCGTCGTCGGCAGGGGTGGTGTGCAGGGAAGGGTTCTGCGGTGGTTGGAGGATGTGAAGGTGAAGGTTTGAGGAGGAGGTTCGGGTGAGGCGATGAAGGAGGAGGTTCGACGTCGTCGTCGAGGGGAGTGGCTGCAGCTTGGAGGCGGTGTGTGGAGGTTGGGTTTGCGAGGGAAAGATCTGAGAAGGAGTTGGAGACGGGGAGTGCGAGGGGTCGAGCGTCGCTGGAGGCGAGCGGGTCGTAGGGAAGAAAACGCGCGCGTCGTTGGGAGTAACGGCTCGCGATCGTGGGCGGAGGAAGTGGCGTGGGCTGCGGCGGAGGAAAGGGTCGCGAGCGGGAAATAAGGAGGTAGCCGTTGGAGGGGAAGACACTGTAGGAGCGGGTCGGGTCGAGGAAGCGGGTTCTGCCCGAGACGAAGCGGCTTGGGTGCTGGGGATTTGGGCCAGGCCGGAAGAAAGTGAAAAGAAAAAGAATTTGTTGAGGGGAAAATAGAAGCAGACCGGGCCAAGGAAAGGTAAAGAAAATAGATTGGAAAAAAAAGAAGCGGGCCGCAGAATTTAAAAGAATATGGAAAGAGACTGGGCTGAGGTCTGGGCCAGCACAAAAAAATTTTGAATGATTAAGTTTTGGGGAGAAAAGTGTGGGCTCGGGCTGAATGGAAAATAATAGAAATAATGGGGATAAAATATAGGGTTAATGAATTTTAGAGTTGGGCTGGTGCAAATAAAAATTAATTCAAATAATAATTGGAAGGATGGCTGAGGAAGAACTGGCCGGAAGAGAAGAGAAGGGATTTACAAGAATGTGCTTGGGTTTTGGTTAGGATAAATAATTAGAGCTAGGGTTTAATAGGATTTTGAAACCAATTAAATATTTATAAATAAAATTTTTTTTATAGGTAAAAAGAAAATACAGGTATAGTCGTACAAAAAGGTGCTGGGTATTACATCATACCACCCTTACAAAAAAAATTTCGTCCTCGAAATTTAAAATAAACGATAAGTTGTACAAAACATAAGCGAAAGCTATTAGATTGTTCACTAACACCAAATATTTATTAGCAGTACGTGGACGAAGGAAATTTGAAAATTTATATATATGTAAGAGCAACATACGAAAATAGGTTTAAATAGGTATAAAGCAAGAATAACTATAAGAGCAACTATGAGTATACGAGAATATAGGTGTCAATAGCGAACAATAATAATCAGAATGTGTTTAATAAAAGTCAAAATCCAAACATGTGCACGTATAAGTGTATTAAAGATAGCACGATAGAAACTTAAGTATAAGGCACAATCTTTTATAATAGGAATCATAGACGCACAACCCGAAAATAAGATAACAAGAATACAGTAGTGGAAATTTAGTCGGTAGGTTAAACCATTTTAGGAAAATGTATCGATCGAATAACTTAGAACTCACATAGTGAAAATAAGATGGAACAAAATACGCGCGGTGTAAGATTGCGCTACCGAAAATAATGATCATAGTAGGGTGCTTTGAAATTCATAAAGCCAAGTAGTCAATAATACGCACTTTTTGACAAATACAAGATAATGAAAACCAAATTTTCGAATAACAAGTCTTTAAATGTACATAGGGTAATAAGAGAACACACAGAGATATATAAGACTGGATAGGGTAAGGATCAAAGGTTGAGGTGCGGCGGCTTTTAGGCTGAAAATCAAGGAGTTTGGGATCGGATCGGCCCAAGGAAGTAGAGGTGAGCAACAAGGGACTTCAAGGTGAAGGTATGGGGAGGACAGCGGTCGGTACAGCCTATGAATCAAGATTTGAAGGGTTAGTGAACTCGAAATTTCACAAAATATGTTCTCCCCCCAGAAGGATCTCAAATGGCACAGACTAATGATGAAAGGTGGACCTCTAAGAGATCGGGGTGTGGTACTGGTTATTCTGAGTGAGGGTTAAGGCAAGGTAAGTAGTAAGTGTAGACAGATCTCAGTAGAAGGATAATTGTACATAACGGATAATCAAGTAGTACGCGAACTAAGCAGATCGAAGGATTTGCGAACTCAGCAATTTATTTCATTTCAAAAGATTCTAAACCAAACATTCTCAAAAAGAAAGGTGGCCCTAAACTATACACATTTTATTTGGCCAGAAAGACAGCATCAAAGGAATCCCGTCAGTCGCGGTTGTGGAGATTCTGCAGGTGGCGGTACGCTCGCACACTCAGGTAGGGGCGTCCATTTCCAAATCGTCTCGCAGGTATCGCTATTGGGAGTTCGTCCACAGCAGGGTCCTGATCTTCCGGTCCTTCATCCTCAGATGGAACTTCTTCATCGAGGTCCGATCCCATGTGGTTTTCTTCTTCTACATTCTCTTCCATGGGATTTTCCCCCACTTGGTTTTCTTCCATCGGTTCTCCCTCGGGGTCTTCATCGGGATCTTCCTCTATCGGTTCTTCCTCTACAGGGTTCTCTTCGGGATCTCCTTCTTCCTCGTCGGAATCAGCTAACACGTTAAACTCTGGGGCAGCTGCTTCTTCGTCCCCTGAATCATTGTTTTCGAAGTTGTCCTGGGGACCGTTGATCTCGTCTTCAGGACTCATCAGTGTGTGATCTACAGAAACGCAAGATGGTGTATCCTCATCTAAATGCGGCGCTGCACCAGGGTGAGCCATGTCTGAAAGAAAAGAGTCATGATTAGACAATGGAATACATCAAGGAAAGCTCAGGGTACGAAATATAGGAAAATAGGCGGTTGCAGGAACCGAAAGATCAGAATGACAACACTGTGATAATGAATAGAATCTGACATAGAGAAAGCATGAGAGTGATACATATATTATGATTCAAATTTTATTTCATTCAACTAAAAGTTCAACGGATATAAAGGTTCAACTGGAAAGAATTGTTTATAAGAGGATGACAACATAATACTGAAATTGGAAAACATCTAATTCTTCTTTGACTGTCAGAACGCTGCATCATCGTTACGCGAGTTGAATCCTGCGTTAGATCCGCCTTATCGTCGAAGTCCGAACTACGCGGTAATCCTCACTTGGTAGAAGTGGGGAGTGGACGAGTTTCCTCCTTGTAGTTCTTTCCTTTCTGGGCAATCGTTGATGAGGTGTTTGTCGGAACCGCATATCAGACATTTCCCTTGGGCACGGCGACAATCCTTCTGAAGATGTCTTGGTCTCTTACAATATCCACAGCAAGGGTTCTTCTGATGCTTCTGTTGACGCTTCATCTTCTTCTCCTTTCCTCGTCCAAAAGGGATTCCTTTATGATAGGAGACTCCCGCTGGGGTCTGACTCACCTGTCTTCTCAGTCCTTTATCTAATAAGTCGTTTGTTCGCTCCTGGGCTTCCTTTAAACCTTGCAGTACGCTCAGAATCTCAACAGTCTGATTCTGAGGAGTGGAGCTAGGGGCAGAGTCGTTGGAAGACATGATTCTGAAACAATGATTTTAGGAATGATATAAGTCACAAGATATACGAGTCAAAACGTAATATGGAGAGGACAAAAGATTCAAGAATATTAGAGGTGATGAATTTATTACAAGTGGAGAATCAACCGTATGACTTTAAGTCACTTGATTAGAGTACGGTAGTGCAATTGCAATCACGTATCCTTGCCAAGTCACCCGAAACCATAGCGAAAGGATAGCCGAACACACGATGTGAATATGGATCAAGAACGACAGTTTACAACTTAGACCGAAAGATGTCTTAGATTGCCAAACTGTATACGGAAAACTGCAATCCCAATTGATGCAAAACCTGGGCTCTGATACCAACTAAACCATGTCACGCCCCGCTTCCCAAAATACGGAATACGAGGGGTAGACAAGGCCAGCCATGCTCCTACGGTCAAGGAAAAGTCCTGCCGTAGTCACACTTCGGCTTCTAGTTTATCATGGTAAACAGTAAACGATGCGCAGGTAATGAGAAATGCAGTAACTGAAGGAAACAATATAAAGACTGACCTGAAGTGGAACAAATGAATGTAAATGAGGAAGGCAAGTCAAGAAGTCTGTGATGCACGTCTAGATCTGGTCCAAGCTAAATCTTCTCCTCACACTGAGCATGCATACTCAGGTCGTCAGAGCGACACAATAGCAATATAATATATATAATCAAGTAACAGTTCTAACAGTAGTAATAGATGTGAATAACGGTAAAACAGCATGAATATGAATGAGCAGAGATCAATGCAGCGGAAAAGTAAAGCAGTATAACAATATGTCACGAATGTCAAGACAATATAGAATGAATGTAAATGACAGTAACCCTATCGGTCTCTAAGTCTCACTGCACAGGTCAATAAGCCTATCGTCAGTCCAAGTGTGAGAGTCAACCACTCGCGAGTGTCCTCCACCCAAGGGTAGAACCCAAGGGCAAGGGACCACGGGCCCAACATGTAACGAATGTATCACGGTGATATAGCACATACCCTGTAAATCTCCATATAACTCCCTAAATATATAAGCCGGCATGGGACTCCCGAGGTTCTGTTGAATTCACACTTGAACTACCCCACACCCCGTGGTCTACATCAAACGCTAACCATCACCCTAAATACTAATCGATCCGTGACAAGTCTGTGCGAGAACTGGAGGCAGGACCTCCATCAAGCACGTCCCGACTAATACCTAAGATAAATGGCAGTGTCGGATGCCTTATCTGTGACACCCGTGCAAGCGCTTCCATAAGTGTCCCATACCACTTATAGTCACACGTACACGCATCCCACAGACGTCGACAATGCAATAGAAATATAGGGTCACTGATTGTGCACAAGTACGTATCACTTTTCACTTAATCACGAATACACGAACACTGACGTACTTGCCACAATCATCACTAAAATCTATCACTGGGTAAATGCACGATGTCACTAGGTTATCACTACAATGATATAGGTATGATATGATGTATGAACAGTATAAGAAACGCAACTCAGGTATCATAAAAACAACAGTCTATCACTTGCACGATTTATCATGAAACATATGTATATAATTTAGCGAAATGATAAACAGGTAATAATTAATATGTTCAGTTAGCTATCCATCTAATTTTGTTTCGAGCCAATTGGCTTTCAGGATCATTAGTTATAACTGTTTCATTTTAAGCGCACGCGGCTGGAAATCCAGTTTCAGAATCAGGAATCCATTTCGCAACGCATTTTAACCCCAGTTGAGATCATAATTTAGCGACGCTACAGTTGAATGAATTCTAGGGTTTTCAGTAAAGTTTTCAACGCAACAAACGGATCTTCAATCGCGTCTGTACGTTAGGAGTTATAATCTGTTTAATATTAACATGTCAATACTGAATCTGCTGGGACTGTTATGTGTCCCGATCTACTAAATTACGGATTAAATATCAAACGGTAACGAAACAGAATGAAACCAGTTGTGTTGTCTAGCTAACAGGTTTATCTACAATAAACAGCAGAGTTCCGCAACCTAAAAGTTAAGTAAATCCTGTGATACCCATTACGGAACAGCAACCAATAACTGAAGTCGCTCTGGACTGCAGTCCAGAGTCGCACTCCGATCAAATCTTCATCACGATTTAAGTACAGGAATGTCTGGAAACTAGCATAGGGTTAAAGTTCGTCGAGTTAGCTTCGTTTTGAGCCCTCGAACGCACCATTCTACTATGTATATGATTTGTGGTGAATTTAACGATTTTCAGGTGCAATGAATTTACAGTTTTACGATTAAACTTGGGGGTAGTTGTTTTAGTCGTTAACGATCAAATTATCCAACGACAATCACACACTCTGTTCACAGCCCTACGGGCCAACCTACACCATCGAGTTCCGTCAAATCTGAGAATATTTTCCTAAGGGAACAAGCATCGAACAGTTACAACACATAATTCTAACTAATCTTGCAACTTTAATATTTATGAAATTAACATTTGTATCATAAGTAAATAGCATGTAAGCAAGTAAAAACTTGCCTGGAGGCGTCGTCGGGGTGCCTGCGGTGGTCGCAGCTCATAGCATCCATTTCGTGCTTCACAGCTTCTTCTGATGTTCCATACCCGTGCTCCTCAGCATACTTGCGCACATCTTCTGTTATTTTCATAGAACAGAACCTGGGCGCATATAGAATAGAAATGAGCGACCTCAGCCCCATCAGCGGGCAAGGTCTCATCAAGAAAAGCCATTGCAGTCATAGGATCTAGTGACAAAGCAAACTGATCCATCCTCCGAAACTCAAATCTGGCCTTGCTCAGAGTATCATCCCAAACCTGAGCATGGGGATGACCTTTTGCTAAATCAGCAGCAAGGGAAGCCAATTTATAAGCGATAACTCCTGCCTTCACGTCATCCCGATTTGGCAGCCTGGTTGGGTGAGAAGAGAGGCAGTGAGTGAGAGTGTTGAGAGAGGGAAAGAGTTACAGAGAGAGGGATGCAGGCAGAGAGAGGGAGATAGAGGATGAGAGACAGAGAGTTGTAGAGAGAGTGAGAGGGAGATAGAGGATGAGAGACAGAGAGTTGTAGAGAGAGTGATGATACAGAGAGAGGGGAAAGCAGAGAGAGGGAGTGAGAATGAGCTGAGAGAAAGAGAGAAGAGAGTAGATGAAGAGAGTGAGTGAGGTAGAGAACAGAGAGAGAGAAGGATGTGCAAAGTGTAAGAGAGGGAGAGCAGGGGAAGAGATAATGAGAGAGAGAGAAATCGAGCGCGAGAGAGAGAGACAGAGAGATAATGAGAGAGAGAGAAATCGAGTGCGAGAGAGAGAGACAGAGAGATGAAGGAGAGGGTGAAGGAGGATCTCGTGGAGGATGAAGGAGGGAGCTCGGGTGCTGGAAGTGAGGGACGAGGCGGTCGCGGTTGATGTCACCGTCGTCGGCAGGGGTGGTGTGCAGGGAAGGGTTCTGCGGTGGTTGGAGGATGTGAAGGTGAAGGTTTGAGGAGGAGGTTCGGGTGAGGCGATGAAGGAGGAGGTTCGACGTCGTCGTCGAGGGGAGTGGCTGCAGCTTGGAGGCGGTGTGTGGAGGTTGGGTTTGCGAGGGAAAGATCTGAGAAGGAGTTGGAGACGGGGAGTGCGAGGGGTCGAGCGTCGCTGGAGGCGAGCGGGTCGTAGGGAAGAAAACGCGCGCGTCGTTGGGAGTAACGGCTCGCGATCGTGGGCGGAGGAAGTGGCGTGGGCTGCGGCGGAGGAAAGGGTCGCGAGCGGGAAATAAGGAGGTAGCCGTTGGAGGGGAAGACACTGTAGGAGCGGGTCGGGTCGAGGAAGCGGGTTCTGCCCGAGACGAAGCGGCTTGGGTGCTGGGGATTTGGGCCAGGCCGGAAGAAAGTGAAAAGAAAAAGAATTTGTTGAGGGGAAAATAGAAGCAGACCGGGCCAAGGAAAGGTAAAGAAAATAGATTGGAAAAAAAAGAAGCGGGCCGCAGAATTTAAAAGAATATGGAAAGAGACTGGGCTGAGGTCTGGGCCAGCACAAAAAAAATTTGAATGATTAAGTTTTGGGGAGAAAAGTGTGGGCTCGGGCTGAATGGAAAATAATAGAAATAATGGGGATAAAATATAGGGTTAATGAATTTTAGAGTTGGGCTGGTGCAAATAAAAATTAATTCAAATAATAATTGGAAGGATGGCTGAGGAAGAACTGGCCGGAAGAGAAGAGAAGGGATTTACAAGAATGTGCTTGGGTTTTGGTTAGGATAAATAATTAGAGCTAGGGTTTAATAGGATTTTGAAACCAATTAAATATTTATAAATAAAATTTTTTTTATAGGTAAAAAGAAAATACAGGTATAGTCGTACAAAAAGGTGCTGGGTATTACAAATCCCCTTCTGGATTTACTCCACTAGCTCCAATAGTGGAAGTTAACGTTGCTGTTCCAACCGGAAACAACTTTGAACCGCTTAGGAGGGTGCGGAGGAACTCCCCAACCGCGGTGTTGAAGAAATCTCCACTTCCTGCTGAAAATATGAAGCAGGCAAAGCCAGAGCAGCCCCCTCAGCGGCTGTCTTTCCAAATCCACAGGGTCTGGCGGAAAGTCCAAGATTTTGTGATAAAAAAGTACTCTCGTCAATCGAAGAAAATGAAGGTTCGATAAGAGGAAAATCATCCTTCCACCATGCAGAGAGGGACTTCTTTCACGCAGGCGCCTGTTACAATGGCTCCTTCAACTTCGACTTCTCACAAAAAGAGAAGACCAGAGAATCTCCCACCGCCGGCGGCAAATCCCGAAGGTGATGTATCCAAATGCCCCAAGTCTGGGGGCATGATCTTGCACACGGTTTACATGGCTTCCGGAAAAGAGGAGAGCCGTGCTTCTGTGAGTCATCGGCCGCAAACTCGGTCGTTGACAAAAGCTCAAGAGCAGCAATAAAAGTTCCAGGAGATGCTGACGAAAATGGCAGCACTCACTGGGCAAAAAGAAAGCCCGGAAGCGGCGTCTGAACAGCGCCAAGAGCAGCAGACCGATACGGAGTTCCTGCGAAGGGTGCTGGAAAGAAAGGATAAGGAGGCCGCGGAACAAGCAACTAATATAAAACAGATGGCGCTCATGTTCCAAGACATGGTTGGAATGATGATCCAGCCAGAACCTCCAGCTGAAGACCCGCCGATAATTATTGAGGACGACAGAGGGGAAACATCAAACCCTCTTCCAGCTTTATCGACAGCCAGGGAGGAAACGATCTCTAAAGCCGCCCTTGATGATTACATACCTCAACAAATACGAGCTCATCAGGCTAGCGAAGCGGCTGGCCAAGTTGTCAGAACCGGGCGACCGTACCCAGGCTGGTACGATCAAATCAAATACCCACCAGGATATACGATCCCTAAATTCCATGTTTACAAAGGACAGATAACCCGCATCATCACGTCGCTCAGTTAAGAGCTTTATGCTGCAATACTAGAGGCAACGACAAATTGCTGCTTCGCTAGTTCGTTGGCAGCCTGTCAGAAACGACGTTTGAATGGTACTCGGAGCTCCCAAATGACCCCGTCAAAACATTCACGGAAATAGAATTGCTATTCATGCAGCAGTTCGCCAACGCAAGCAAGCGCACCCCGATCACGGCATTGATCAACGCCAGGGTGAAGCCAGGAGAGACATGGGTTTAATACGCAATCCGGTGGTGGAACATATGGTCAAAATGCGAACAATGCATCGAAGAAGCTCCTTCCGTGGGCATGTTCATAGGGACCATCGATCCTCAGATGACTGTGTCCCAGTATATGACGTTCTTCAAACCGACCACTTTCCAGGCTCTGATCGACAAGTTGGCCCAAATGGACCAGATGGGCCACAGACCTTTCTCTTCAAAAATGGACCCTCGGAATGCAAAGGGTAAAGGGAAAGCGGCCTTTGTTGCCAATACTCAACAACAACCGAGTGACCTGAAACTGGTTGCTCGCCAAAACAACGCGCGTCTGCGCCAATCCCTAGAAGAGAAGCTAGGACGTGCTTACTCATTTCCTCGTGATAAAACAAGAAGATTATTCGAACTGGAAGTGCGCAATAAACTCATCACTCTGCCGGACCCAAAACATCCACCACAGCCCGGTGACGCCAACAACCCTAACTACTGCGCCTATCACAGGATGGTGAGACACCCAATTGAAGATTGCCATGTCTTCAAAAATTGGATCGAGGACCAGTATCAACGGGGGAAATTTGCGCTTTCTAAGAACTGGAAGGTGAACCCGCCACAGAGGCACACTCCTAAAAAGGTGGATATGCCGGGGGCATCATGCTCATTTGTGGAAGAAGCTCCGTGGGAAGTTGTCCTTTCAGCTAAAACTAAAAAATGATGAAGGATCTTCAAGCATGTCCAGCGATCAGGTGGAAAAGCCCACTGGAGCCCGAGATCATTGAAGGGATGCTAAAACCGCGTCCCACACCGAAAAATGTCAATAATGGGAAAAACACCCCGATCAAGCCTTCAAAGTCTTCGAAGGGAAAGAAGAAGACCAAGAAGCCAGCGCAGCCTGACGACAAGCGCACGGACCTGCAAAAGTACATCGACGCGCTGGAAGAATACAACCAGAAGGCGCGAACCCCAGACACTCTCGATGAGTTCCTCAACCATATCTTTGAAAACGGAGGTAGTGACGACGATGAAGAATATGACTCGTCAGGAGGAACCCAAGACTATGTAGCAAGTTCCCATATGGTTTCTCATTTGTCATCAGATGGCGAAGAAGCTCCCTCGGCGTTAGAATACAACGTGGAGGAAATGGGGGCAGGACCGGCGCCAAAATTCTCGGAATTGTTAGAAGACTCAATCGATAGGCTGCTAAACGAAGCTTTTTAAAATAGCAAACATGACCGAGAATGTGAAACGGCCATATACGAAAAGGCCAAGCGTCGGCGTTAGGCCGAAGAAGCTATGGTAAGAATGAGTCATAAATCACTCCAACCAAGTCAAAGCACACCTGCTATAAACAATAGCAGAATCAAAGCAGAGAAGTGGTTCGCCAAAGCCCTATCAATGGGATGAAGCTGCCCCCTCTCATGGAAAACACTCCCGGGATTACGTGCCTCGACGAAGCGGATGTACATCCAAACTACTGTTTATACCATCGGAGAGTCACATACCCCACCGAAGAGTGCAATGCCTTCAAGAAATGGTAGCAAGGATACGTTGCCCACCGACAACACTTCAATCGGATGAAGCGCAAATCTCGTCGGCAGCAAAGAAGCGCGACAGATGAGCGTGAAGGAACGGTTGGCAACTGTCATATGGTTGATACCGGTTTGAAAAAAGCAAAATCTTAAGTTCTTACATTCGGGAGCGATTCTGAGGAAGAAATAACCCTCGGCCCTCTCTTCAAAGAATCCACCTTTGGAAAAGAAGAGGAGGAGAAGAACTGTGAGAACATTCAGCTGCGTAACCGTACATTGCCTGAAAAGAACCTCGGGCCTACAAACAAAGGTTCGAGCAAAAGAGACAAGGGGAAGGAAATTGCCCTCGATGATAGAGTCGTCAAAGAGCTCACAACTAAGGACCCGCCTAAGAAAAACAAGGTGGATTACAATGTCCTGGCACATTTAAGAGAGATACCTTCACAACTGAGCATACTGGATGCTTTCCTCCTGTCCAAAGAGGCAAGAGATTCTCTGATCAGGGCATTACAGGAGCCCGATCAGTTCCAAGCCTTCCTTGCAGAAGAAAAGATGAAGGACGAGCTGACAGAGATTCATACAGCTGACATCACATTCGGCGATGAAGATCTTCTCCTCGGAATGTACAAGAAAAACCGTTCTCTATATGTCACCGGGTGCCGCTATGACATCAAGATAGGGAAGATCCTGGTCGACAACAGGTCCTCCGTCTACCTTCTCAACGTGAAGGTGCTGAAGGAGATCGGCATGAACGTTCAGCACCTGGCTCGGGACAAAATTACCATCTCCGGGTTCGACTCACAGTCATCACGGACGCTCGGATCCGTAATATTGACATTACGCTTTGGGTTGCTCGTCACCGACATCAAATTTCATGTTATTGACGCCAAGACTTGCTACTATGCCCAGCTCAGCCGACCTTGGTTACATGAGTACAACGTCATCCCTTCTATACAATACCAGCGTATGAAGTATTTCAAAGACGACCTCGAGTACACCGTCACGGGGGAGATAAATCCATTCTCCGTAAATGAAATCCGAAAATATGAAGACGCAAAGTATTTCCTATCAGACTTCAAAGACACGGAAAGATGTCATAAGCCGGAGAATAAACAAAAAGCCGTCGCCACTATCCCGGTCTTTGGGAGTGATACCGAAGAAGATGAGAAAATAGTCTACTCGGGGCAACCTCAATGCAATAGGCCCAGACCATTTAATCCTGTTTTGGTCTTTGGTGGTGACTCCGAGGACGAGGTCAACGCCGTGTTCTCCACTCGCCCGTCAGCACACACTATTACTGGAGCTGATCAGATTTTACAAATCACCATGATTCCGCCACGGCATTATAAATAACTTGATGCGCTTGACACATACAGCGTACAAGAGCTGCAAACTTTCTACGTCCCTCTCAGACGAAGAGGTGAAAAGGAAATCATCTTCTATCAATGTACGGAGACCAAAGTAGAAAAAGAAGTCTGGCGTGGCGCTGATTTTGAGCTTGACAGGTTTCAACCAATCCGACTTCTCAGATATTACGCAGAGGGATTGAAAAGATTGTTAAGATGCCAAGGCGTACCCTTCAAACAAACCGCTCGACAAGCCCAGTTATACAATAAGATCTGGGATGTCCCTAGGACTCAGGGAAGAATGCCTAACAGGAAGATGGAAAGAATCAAGCTCGAATATGTTCGGTCCAAGAAACGGGAGCGATCCCATGGCTGCCGCGCCATAAATAGTTCTTATGTATAAATGAATGCTTTTCCAGATAGCTGTGGCGTTGGAACGGAGCAAAATCCCACCGAAAGAGCGTCAAGTCCATCGTTTGAAGAACAAGTTGACAAGCTAATAAGAGAAGTCGGTTAAAAGGTTCGGGATGACCACAACCGCGAAATGGCCATCTACGAAAAGGCCAAGACTCAGCATCTCATTCAGCAGTCTGTGGAAAAGGAAAATTGCGATGCCCTTCACCCTCAGCCCATTGTACGTTCACGCGGCAAGAAAAAAGCCCAAAACAGGGGCCAAATCAAAGTGAAGAGCGAGAATGGCGTTCGAAAATAGAGAAGCGAATCCAAGAAGCCACGCAATCAAGAAAAAGTCAACTGGAATTCGTCTTTTCAAAGAAGATGGGTCGGGAATACTCTTTCCCCTAAGAAAAGACAAGGAAAATATTCAACCTTATCATAAAGTATCAAATGATGATGCTCGCGGAGCCTCAGTACCCTGAACAGATAAACGGGGTCCATCATCCGGATTATTGCTCCTATCACCGAGCAATAGGTAATCCCCTTGAAGACTGCTTCACCTTCAAAGACTGAGTCGAAGACCAGTATCAACAAAGCAGATTCGCTCTATCCAACAGCTGGAGGGTAACCCCACCGCGAAAGCATGAGCTAAAAGCAACCTATATCGCGAGAGTAGGGCCAGATCAACACCGGGCTTGGAAACGAACCCGTACATGCCACATGATAATACTCTCAAAGGACGGAGATCACGAGAATATGGATGACTTTTTCAAGTGCTACGTAAATGAGGATGAGGAGGAGGTGATCTCAGAGTTTCCACCGGCGCTAAAAGAGCTGGAAGATAGGATACACACCACGGCGGACAACCTGGAAAAAATCGACTTGGGGACGGAAAACGATCCAATGCCAACGTCCGTCAGTGAGCTGCTATCTAAAAAGCAGGTAGCTACTGTTCCCCTCCGAAAGACGGCGTGATAGACGTCTTGCCTGAAATTCAGGGCAGATACTAATTGGTGCTATCTGTCCACCTCTCCGAAGATGCCAAGTTGATTTATGGCGCCATGTATCGAAGGTTTAAACGGATGCGTCCGATATAGCAGACTTCGTCAGATTCCCCCTCGCTTGAGAGGTTTTTGATTGTGGGGACGCTCTTCCATGCAGGCGCAAGCCCCTGCAGTTAATTACGCTACCGCATCGCGGTAACAACTTTCTCCTTCCCCAGATGATCACTTCGTGTCGTGTGTATTTGTTTCGTGTTCGGTTGCCCGTGGATTGTATACAGAGACTGAGTTATGTTGTCGTCCGTAGGGCGTGGACTAGTCCAAATCCGTATTATCTTAGATTTGGGTTTGGGGGTTGTGTTTAAGGATACGTTAGCCTCGTTTGAGACTAAGATCGACTTAAACGTTTGTTAAGGATACGTTAGTCTAGTTTTAGACTAAGATCAACTTAACGGGATCGTTTAGATCCGACAAGAGAGCGATTAGGGGAGCCCTGTTATTTAGTTTAGTGACATTGCGGTCAATAGGTAGTTTAAGGACATTGCGGTCCAATGTTAGTTTTAAGACGTTGCGGTCAAGGTTAAGGACGTCATAGTCCGTGGATTTAAGGACTCCACAGTCCGATATTAGCTTTAAGACATCACGGTCGAGGTTAAGGACGTCATAGTCCGTTGTTAGTTTTAAGACATTCCGGTCAAGGTTAAGGACGTCGTAGTCCGTGGATTTAAGGACTCCCTAGTCCGATGTTAGTTTTAAGACATTACGGTCAAGGTTAAGGACCTCATAGTCCATGAGTTTAAGGATCCCACGGTCCGTATCAATGTGTGGTCATCGGGACCCGCCACCTCTTTGAAGACGTTGAGGAATTACAACGCCAGGTATCAAAGGAGTGAAGAAATGTACCTTTAAACCAAGGTAGACTAAGTGATCTATAGTCCAATTTGAAAACTAAGATCAATTATTATATTATGAGCCCATTGGCCCAGTTAAGTTTGAATTGAGGACTTATGGCCAGCTTGGGCTAAGTCCAGTCATGTTTGGGATATTGGCCCTCTGTTGGTTCATTAAAGGAGAGGCTTTGCCTCTGAAAACTTAGCCAATTGGGCTAAAGCTAGTGTTAAACACTAGAGAGCAACAGTGTTGAACACTGGGAATAAGATTGACAAGTTGGTGTTAAACACTAAAAGATAATCAATGTTGAACACTGGGAATAAGATTTACAAGTTAGTGTTAAACACTAAAAGATAATCAGTGTTGAACACGGGGAACAGAGTTTTCAAATTAGTGTTAAACACTAAGCAAATCAGTGTTAAACACTGGGGACAAAATCTCCAGACCAGTGTTAAATACTAAGGTAAGAGGGGTCACGTGTGAACACGTGAGAGTGTCCTGATTCTCCTTATTTTGTTCTGTCAAAAGTATTGAATACTTTGAAGTATCACGTGCTGTCACGTGATGGGAATTTGGGCGTTTATCCGCTAGAGCTTCAGCCAAGGGGTCACGTGGTAGCACGTGAGAGCGCCCTGCTTCCCTTTATTTTGTTCTACGGATAAGTGTTTAACACTTTTAATTCTGAAAGCCATCACGTGTGGGTACGTGATAGGGGCTTACGCTCGGATATGTTAGAATGTTCATTAGGGGTCACGTGTCGACACGTGAGGGCGCCCTAGAGCTCTTTTCTGTTTCTTTTTCTCTTGTGTGCTTTAGAGATCACGTGGGGCACGTGAGGCATTGCCTCAAAGTTCTCTTTTATAGATCTTGCAAGAATCACGTGGTAACACGTGAGGTGTTTACTTCAGAGTTCTTTTCTGTGGATCGTTGCAGGAGTCACGTGGTAGCACGTGACTTTGCATGTTTTAAAGATCTGTTCATCTTTTAAGAATTAATTTCAGAGGAATTAAATTCCTGTTTTCTTCTGAAGAATTATATTCTTAATAGGGTTAAACCCTAATTTCTTTTCTTAAGGGAATTAAATTCCTGTGAGTTTGAGAGAATTATGTTCTCAAATAGGGTTAAACCCTAGTTCTGTTCATTTTGAAGGAATTAAATTCCTATAACATAGGGTTAAACCCTAATTTTATCTCAAAGGAATTGAATTCCTATCATTTAGTGAGAATTAAATTCTTAAAACTCAGTTCCTCCTCTGTGTTTTAGATCTGCATGGCAGGATCTCAACCCAATGAGAATTAAATTCTCAGTTTATGGGGAGATGTGCACTTTACAGATCCTCCACCAGAGAAAGAACTAAGTTCTTTTCTTTATATAAGAGTTAAACTCTTTTGAGAATTAAATTCTCTTTTTTAAGTCTCCCTTTTCTTTTCTTACCTAAGGTTTTTCTTTTGCAGAGAATCAAAGGCTCTATATCTCTCTCTCTCTCTCTGTGTATCAAAAGAAAAGGTCCAAAGGTCCCTGTCTTCTTTTCTTGGCTCATATTTATAGGAGAAGGAAAAGAATCAATGTGTTTAGTAAATCTCTCATTGAGAGATTTGATTTGTATATTGAGAGATTTGATTTATCTTCATCATTAATCTGGGCCTTTAGATTATTAGGTGAATTTTATTCACCATTGGATTTTAAATCCAAAGATATCCCTTTGTTATTTCGGTTAGATTTAGGGGAAAATATTTCCAATTCCAAGATTTTTCCATAAATTGATGATATTTAATCACCTTTAGATTTTTAATCCAACGGTTTCAGATAATCCTTCTCCATTTTGGAAAGATTTGAAGGATCTTTTCTCAGAATTTAATTCTGTTAAAGAATAAGGCTATTAAAGCCGGTCACGTATGGCCACGTGACTCCTGGTCACGTGTAGGCACGTGACCCCTGGAATGGGTTTCTCTTCTTCTGCGCTCTGTTCTCTGGCCGCTGCTTTACTATCACGTGCCAACACGAGACCACTCATCACGTATAAGCACGCGATGCCTCTTCTGAAGCTTTTTCTTGACTTTTAATTAGAGAACAAATATGCTCTGTGCCGCTGCTTGACTATCACGTGCCAACACGTGATCACTGGTCACGTATGAGCACGTGATGCCTCTTCTGAATCTTTTCCTGATTTTTAATCAGGGAACAAATTCCCCACAGTGTTGTTCTCACGTGTCTGCACGTGAGTGCAACGCTGTCACTTTTGTGACCGTTGGATCTGCTTTGGGAGTAGGGTAGATGAATTGTCCTTTCAGAAGCGCCTTCACTTTTTCATCCTCTTCTTTTCAAACCTTTCTTTTAAGAATTTGATTCTCGTTCTCAGAGCTTAGTTTTCTGTTGTTTCTGTGCAGTGCCGTTTTATCTTCCAATCAAAAGCTAGTGCCGTTTTATCTTCCAATCAATCCCTGATCTGATTCCAATGCGTCGTTGGATTTCATTTCCAACGCTCTCCCCTTCTTTCCGGCCTTTGAGAATAGTCCCACCATGCACAACATTTTTTGTGCATAGCATTAAATTCTCCCCTTTATAACCTGAACCCATGCCTTACCTCTTTTCCTCACAGAGAAACCCATTTATACCTTAAGGTGATCATCTTTTAGAACCCGATCAATCGCCATGGCTTGCAATGGTCCCCATGCTCGTCGTCAACCATGGGAGGTGCCCATTGAGGAGATAATCCCTCGCTTCGCAGCGCGGCTGGCAGATCCCCTTCTCACTGACGCTCAATATGACACGGTGATGTACGAGCTACTGACTCGTCGGGGCTCTCCTCTTCCTATGGCTCCATTTGGCTCCGGATGATCCTCCTGTCTGTGCTTGCCGATATACCCCCTCATCCAGCAGAGATGACTTCGGCGATCCTTGACGCGGCGGAGGACAAGCTTGAGTGCTTTCACAAGGCTTGTCTAATCACTCAAGTTCTGAAGGATCACTCAGTTCATATACTGAGTCAGATAAGAGTCCGTCGGGCCGTCATGTCTGCTTTCGCTGATGAGCACGGCTCCAACCGATGGGGAGCGACTCCTCGCGAAAATCGTCGTTTTGACGTGCTGGAGAAGGCGGAGAGGGAGCTGGAGAATTTTGTGTTTTGCTTTGTTAACCCTTGTATCTCTGATCCCTTGTTTGGTGATCTTTTCCCACTAGTGTAGTATGTTTGAATCAATGTACTCCTTTAATCATTGGTGGTTTGCATGCTTTCTGTTGAATTTTCATGTTTGTCAGATAGTCGTACGTGTGTCTCGTTTGCGTAGATGAGCTGCCTGTTTTTCTCATGGGAATTTTCTTTAATTGCGAGCACCGTCGTTACGTTGCATGCACATCAGTGCCTCGGATAACATTTCCTTTTAAACATTCATACAGTTGCAGATGCACGCCTGATAGGATACAGATCAGAAACTTTCCTTGTTATCTCCCGTATTGGGTGGTTTGTGCTGGCTTTAGATCGAGTATTGTTGTCGAAAGGAGATTTATTAATGAAGACATATTTTTCTTTTCAATGGTGTGTTTCTTTTTATTGAATGTGTTCTGCGGAAAATTTATCTTGGTCTCCTTGCAGGACAGCGATGGCTTAGGATTCAAGGTTAAGATCTGCCTCCTAAGACTTTTGAGCTTTATGAGCCGTGAGGGTCTCATAAAGAGTTTTTCTCCCTACATGTCGAGAGGATCCTGTAGGCGTAAGTTCTTCTTAAGAATCGTGAGGATTCTTAAGCGGGTTTTCCCTTGAGAGTCGTAAGGATCTCACAAGAGAGTTTTCTTCCTTGCAGGTCGTGAGGACCCGCAAGTGCTGAGTGCGGTCACCTTTATCCGTATTTCACGGGGTCAGGGATTGGTTTGGGATGGTTCCCAGGGTATCGTAGTTTAAAGACATCGCGGTCAAGGTTAAGGACCTCATAGTCGGTGGGTTTAAGGACTCCACAGTCCAATGTTAGTTTTAAGACGTCACGGTCAAGGTTAAGGACCTCATAGTCCGTGGATTTAAGGACTCCACAGTCCGATGTTAGTTTTAAGACATCACGGTCAAGGTTAAGGACCTCATAGTCCGTGGATTTAAGGACTCCATAGTCCGATGTTAGTTTTAAGACATCACGGTCAAGGTTAAGGACCTCATAGTCTGTGGATTTAAGGACTCCACAGTCCGATGTTAGTTTCAAGACATCACGGTCAAGGTTAAGGACCTCATAGTCCACGGATTTAAGGACTCCACAGTCCGATGTTAGTTTCAAGACATCACGGTCAAGGTTAAGGACCTCATAGTCCATGGATTTATGGACTCCACAGTCCGATGTTAGTTTTAAAACATCACGGTCAAGGTTAAGGACGTCATAGTCCGAGGATTTAAGGACTCCACAGTCCGATATTAGTTTTAAGACATTACGGTCAAGGTTAAGGACGTCATAGTCCGTGGATTTAAGGACTCCACAGTCCGATGTTAGTTTTAAGACATCACGGTCAAGGTTAAGGACCTCATAGTCCATGAATTTAAGGACTCCACAGTCCGATGTTATTTTTAAGACATCACGGTCAAGGTTAAGGACCTCATAGTCCGTGGATTTAAGGACTCCACTGTCTGCGAAATGTGTGGTTACTGGAACCCGTCACCTCTTTGAAGACGTTGAGGAATTACAACGCCAAATATCAAAGGAGTGAAGAGATGTACTCTTTAACCAAGGTAAAATCAGTCTAGAATCATCACGGTTGATCGTTAGTTTTAAGACATTACGGTCGAGGTTAAGGACATCATAGTCCGTGGATTTTAAGGACTCCACAGTCCGATGTTTGCTCTGGATGCTTCATACGGGTTCACTGCCGTGTTCGGCGAGACCAGGCTCCGCTCTGGGCGTTTTCCGCGGGGTCAAAGAGTGACGTTATCCGCGTTCCACGTAACCAGAAATTTGTTGATTGTATCCGCCTTTCATGGAGTGGGGGTTTGACTCTTGGTGATCTGTATATCGCCGAGCCATGGAACTGGGAGTTTCCGCTGTTCCGCTTCGCTTGAAGTTGTGTCCGTTGTGACGAGACGAGTGCTGAGACGATCTCTAGATCACTTGCGGCCCGTCGAGATTTGGCATCTTCTTATGATGAAATCTGGGAAAGAAGGAGTGCGATTCCTTCTTTGTTCGTGCCCTTGGATTGTATACAGGGCTAGATGTAACATCACCTGTAGGGCATAAATTTCATTTTTTTGTTTTATTTCTTTTTCCGCGATGCTCTATCATTTCAGCTTTTACATCGCGAAGGTCGCGATTGCCCCATCATTTCGGCTATTTTTCGCGGTGCCAAATCATTTCGGCTATTTATTTTATTTTTACTCGCTGCATTTTATTGCGAGTTGCCCAATCATTTCGGCTATTTTTTATGTATACGCTTTTACTTGCTACTTTTTATTACAAGTTGCCCCATCATTTCGGCTATTTCGTATACATGTGTGGCTCGCTAGCCTTTTCGCTGCAAGCTTGGATTTTAGACACTACAACT
The DNA here is from genome assembly GCA_030015575.1 of Agapanthus africanus. Taxonomy (NCBI): domain Eukaryota; kingdom Viridiplantae; phylum Streptophyta; class Magnoliopsida; order Asparagales; family Amaryllidaceae; genus Agapanthus; species Agapanthus africanus. The sequence goes on from JASDDO010000014.1 coordinate 20,086,252, forward strand.
GGGATGTTTCCTTGAGCGAATCATCATTTGCCTCTGTCGATGTTGAACAAAGGTGGCTTATTAAATAGGGTTAAGGGTCCTGTCGACTAAGGCTTTTGACTTCATGAGCCGTAAGGGTCTCACAAAGGTATTTCTCCCTACAAGTCGTGAGGATCTAGCAGGTGTGTTTTCTCCTTGGGAATCGTGAGGATTCCTAAGTGCATGTCTTCTTGCAAGTCGTAAGGATCTTACAAAAGGGTTTTCTCCTTATAAGTCGAGAGGGCCTACAAGGGTTGTTCGCCATACAAACATATCCCTAGTCACGGATGGGACTTGGTTAGGGAAATGTTTATTCGCGCCCGTGGATTGTATACAAGTGTCAGTATTGAGCCACTTGTAGGGAAAAAATTGAAGGTTGTGGGGGTTGCTTAAGCACAGGTTTAGGTCTATGTGACTTAAGACTTTCAAATCTTATGAGCCGTGAGGGTCCCATAAGAGAGTTCTCCTTACGAGTCGTGAGGATCTCGCAAGTGTAATTTCTCCTTAGGAATCGTGAGGACTCCTAAGTGTGTTGCTCCTTTGTGAGTCGTAAAGATCTCACGCGGGTGGTTTCGCCTTACAAGGTCGTGAGGACCCTGCAAGTGTCCTTTAACGAGGTTGCGCCCTTTCGGGTTTTCACAAACGCTCGCCGGTAGCCCTGCTGTTTTTACTCACGGAGCCCTTTCGGGTTTTCATCCGTGCCCATTTTTCTTATGGACATACCGTTTTTATTAATTTTTTTTATTATTTTTTTTATTATTTTTTTTATCGGCTTTAAGATACTGCAATCCACCGTAGTTTATCGACATCTCGGTCAACAGCCAGTTTTAGGACATAGTGGTCCATTGTTAGTTTAAGGACGTTTCGGTCCGTTGCTAGTTTAAGGACATTTTGGTCCGTTGTTATTTTAAGGACGTTTCGGTCCGCCGTTAGTTTTAAGGACATTTCGGTCCGTTGTTAGTTTAAGGATGTTTCGGTCCGTTGTTAGTTTAAGGACGTTTCGGTCCGTTGCTGAAGAAGGCCGGTTACTACTTAGAGTTCGGGCTTAGGAAGATAGCGAGCGGACATAGTCGTCGTCATCTATCATTGACCTAGGCCGTGACTCTTCAGGCGTAGTACTTCTTCAGGAATCGACCGTTTATTGGCCTGAAGGGTCTTTCACCATGCATGTCCATGAGTAGGTAGGCTCCACCCTGGTAGACCTTGTCTATGATATACGGTCCTTCATAGTTCGGTTCGAATTTTCCCCGCTTGGTACGATTGGGGATCATAGGTATTTTGACCACTGGCACGAGTTCGCCTTGGCGAAATGTCCTTGTCCTGGTCAATCTTTCGTAGGAGCGCGTCATCTTTGCTTTATAAGCCTCCAGATTTTGTTGTGCTATGAGCCGGGTCTCATCGAGGGCATCAAGCTCCTCAAGCCGAAGGTGAGCATTTTCTTCGTCCGTTAGCTCGTTGTGGACCGCCACTCGTAGAGAGGGTAACTCTATCTCGAGAGGGAGTACTGCTTCTGTACCGAATACAAACGCATATGGCGTTGTGTTCGTGGCCGTTTTGAACGTAGTTCGATATTCCCAGAGAGCTTTTTGCAGTCTCTCGTGCCAGTCCTTTTTGTTTCGGGACACCGTCTTCTTCACGATCTTTGTCAAGGTTTTGTTGAAGGCCTCAGCTAGACCGTTAGCCCGTGGATTATAAACTGAGGAATATCTCCAGTCTATGTTGTGTTGCTGCGCGAAGCGACTAATCTTGTGGCTTCTGCAGGCTGGCCCGTTATCGGAAATGATCCGTCGCGGAGTTCCAAACCGATAGATGACGTGCGTCTTGAAGAAATGGAGAATATTTTCCGTCTTCACTTCCTTTAACGGTACTGCTTCTGCCTATTTGGAGAAGTAATCAGTCGTCGCCAGGATGAAACGATGTCCCCTGGATGATGCTGGTTCGATGGGGCCGATTATGTCAGTTCCCCACATTTCGAACGGCCAACTAGCCACCATTGGATGTAGAGGAATTGGATGCTGATGGATAAAGTCCCCATGGATTTGGCACGAGTGGCATTGCTTCGCATACTCGAGGCAGTCCTGGATCATTGTGGGCCAGTAATAACCCATTCGTTTGATTTTCAGCTTCATTTTTGGGCCCGCTTGATGAGAACCGCAGAGTCCGTCGTGAACTTCCTGAACGATCTTTTCACTTCGTCAGGTCCCAGGCATCTCAACCAAAGAGAATCGAAGGACCTCTTGTACAGAGTATCGTTGACGAAGGCGAAAGACAGAGCTCGTTTCATGAGCTGATGTCTTGAGGACGCATCTTCAGGCGTTCGACGGGATTTAAAGTAGTCTATGAAGACTTCTCTCCAATATCCAACCTTCTCTTGGTCATTCATTTGCAAGGCCGTCTGCTCAGTTGCTCCCCTTTCTTCGGGTGATTCCGGAGATATTTTTGCAGGGGCAAGTACTCGACGGCTTTGTACCACGATCCTAACGTCATCAAGGTTTTCATCAGCCAGTTCTTTAGCGAGCTTGGCTAATGCATTCGCTTTGCTATTTTCCGCGCGCGGTATGTTTTCCAAAGTGTAGGAAGGGATTTGAGTCAACAGTTGCTGTACTCTCTCTCCATACTTCACCAGCTCCGGCTTGCATGTCTGGTAGTCGTCGTTTACTTGACTAACGACCAGTTGGGAATCTCCGTATATGAGGAGGTTTTCAATTCCCATGTCGATGGCGATCTCTAGTCCTGCTATCAAAGCTTCATATTCAGCCTCATTGTTCATCTTCGGCTCAGTTAAGGAGAAAGCAAAGCGCATTATCCCTCCCTGTGGAGTTACGAAGATGAGACCCACCCTTGATTTGATTATAGGGGTGCTTTGTTTGCGCTTCTTCACGGAAGATGCTCCATCGAAATAAAGCTCCCTTCGGATATTACCACTGTCTATCGCGTCAAACGCGTGTTCGTCTGGCAGTTCGCAATTCATAGGGGAATCGGCCGGTATCGGATGCTCAGCGAGGAAGTCGGCGATGGCATGACCTTTCACTGTCTTGAGAGGCTGATATGTTATCGAGAACTCCATCAAGAGCAGGGCCCATTTAGCGAATCGACCAGTCAGTATGGCCTTCGACATTAAATACTTAAGGGGATCCACCTTCGATATGAGACGGACTTCGTGTGTCAACGCATAGTGCCTGAGCTTGGTTATCGCAATGATCAACGCCAAGCAGTGTTTTTCAATGGGGGGTAGTTGTCTTCTGCCCCCAGTAGAACTCGACTTAAATAGTAGAGTGCTCTTTCTTTCCCTTGATCATTTTCTTGCGCCGATAATGCGCCTAAGGAACCTTCGAGGGCGGTTGTATAAAGAATGAGGGGCTTTCCCTTGACCGGAGCAGCCAGCACTGGCGGGTTCTGCAGGTATTGCTTGATCTCGTCAAAGCGCGCTTTGGAATTTTTGGTCCCAGACGAACGGGGTTCCCTTCTTCATCAGGTGACTGTAAGGGCGGCATTTGCCTGAAAGGTTGGCTATAAATCGCCGGATGTACGCGAGCTTCCCCTGGAGAGACCACAATTGTTTGAGAGTCCTTGGCGGTGGCATTTCCATGATCGCCTTGATCTTCGACAGATCTATCTCAATGCCTCGCTGCCGGACAATGAATCCTAGGAATTTGCCTGAGGACACCCCGAACGCGCATTTGAGAGGGTTCATCTTCAAGTTGTATTGCCGAAGGCGTTGAAATACGATCTTCAGATGCTCGAGATGTTCCTCGTATGATTTTCTTTTCACGACGAGGTCGTCGATATAGCATTCGACGATTTCATGTATGAGGTCATCGAAGATCTTCGTCATAGCCCTTTGATAGGTGGCACCGGCGTTCTTTAGACCGAAGGGCATCACCTTGTAGCAGAATATACCCAGAAGGGTCCGGAAAGCGGTATGCTTCTGGTCTTCTGGGTGCATCTTTTTTTGATTGTATCCTGATGAGCCGTCCATGAAGGAGAAAACCTCATGAGTGGACGTGTTATCTATCATCAACTCTGTGACTGGCACTGGGAAATCATTCTTCGGGCAGGCTTTATTGAGATCCCGGAAGTCCACGCATATGCGCACTGTCCCATTTTTCTTCATTGCCGGGACGATGTTAGCGATCCAGTCAGGATATTGAACTTCTTGGATAAACCCAGAACCGATCAGCTTCTTGACTTCGGCGTTGATGCTCATCTCAAGCTCGAGCCGCATTCTTCTCGGCGCCTGCTTGACTGGCTTGACGTCTGGGGATATTGCCAATTTATGCACAACAATTTCTGGATCTAGTCCTGGCATTTCAGAATAGTTCCATGCGAAGCAATCTCTATGCTGCAAAAGTACGTCTTTTAACGCGGCCACCCTTTCTTCAGATAGCAACTCGCTGACGAATGTCGGTCGCGGGTCGTTCGTCGTTCCCAACTCAATCTTCTTGAGGTTATCTGCAGTAGTATGTATGCCATCTTCCAGCTCTTTCGGCGCTGGTGGAAATTCTGAGATTACCTCGTCGTCATTGTTTTCGAAGCACCAGGGAAAGTCATCCATATTCTCGGGCTCTTCTTTTGATATCGTTATCACACGACAGGTACAAGCTCGCTTCCAAGACCGATATGGATCTGGTTCTGCTCTTGTGGCTTTGGGTTCGTGCTTTTGTGGCGGCGTTACCCTCCAGCTGCTGGATAAAGCAAACCTGCCTTGCTGGTACTGGTCTTCGATCCAGTTCTTGAAGGTAAAGCAGTCTTCGATAGGGTGTCATATGGCTCGGTGATAAGAGCAATAGCCCGGATGAGAGACCTCATTAACTTGCTCAGGATGCTTATATTCCGGAAGTGTAATCATTCGATGTTTTAAAGCGAGATCAAGTATCTTCCGCGTTTTATTCTGAAGAAAAGAGTATGCCTGACTCATCTTCTTCATAAGGGACAAATCCGGACCGCTCGATTTCCGATCACGTGACTTCTTGGTCCCGCTTTGTCGCTGTCGAATGCCTTTTCTGCTCTTTGACTTATTTCTGCCTCTGCGTCGGGCCTTTTGCACAGCAGGTTGACAGGGAGGAGTATTTTTGTCTTCGGCAGCCTGTTGAAGAAGACGTTGCGTCCTGACTTTCTCATAGATGGCCATTTCGCGGTTATGGTCGTCCCGAGCTTTTTGACCCGCTTTCCTGATAAGCTTGTCCATTCGTTCTTCAAACGACAGACTCGGCATTTCGATCGCGGGATCTAGTTCTGATGAGGGGTTGGCATTTCCTGACAGGGCGTCCTCTTCTTCATCGAAGTTATATATGGCGTAGCTACCGTGGACTCGTTCCCGTTTCCCGGTTCTCACGTATCCAAGCCCAAGTGTTTCCATTCTCCCATTGGGCAATTTGCGCTGAGTCTCAGAGACATCCCAAATCCTGTTATAGAATCGAGCTTGTTGAGTAATCTGTTTTAAGGGTACCCCTTGGCGCTTCAATAGCCTTTTCAATCCGTTTGTGTAATATCTGGGCAAACAGATGGGTTGAAGCTTATCAAGTGTAGAATCTGCGCCATGCCAGATCTCTTTCTCCACTCTTGTTTCCGAGGACCGATAGAATAGGATCGCCTTTTCGATTGGGAGGGACGTAAAACGTCTGCAGGTCTTGCACGTTGTGAGCTTCAAGCGCGTCAAGATCTTTGTAGTGCTCCCGCGGAATCATGGTGATTTGCAAACTCTGATCATCACCAGGGAATTATTGTATTGGCGGCCGACTGAAGAACACAACATTAACCTCATCTTCCGAGTCACTTCCGAAGATCAATATGGGGGCGGACGGTCCCAGGTCATTGCGTCGAGACGGCCCAGAGTAAACTATCTCTTCTTCTTCTTCGGTATCACTCCCGAAAACAGGAATGGTGGCAGCGGCTTTGTTCTCCAGTTTGCGACATCTCTCTGTATCCTCGAAATCTGGCAAAAAGTACTTTTCATTTTCGTATTTACGGACTTCGTTCACGGAGAATGGGTTTAGCTCACCTGTTACGGTATACTCGAGACCATCCTTGAAATACTTCATACAGTGATGTTGCGTAGAAGGGATGATGTTGTACTCGTGTAACCAAGGTCGGCCGAGCAGAGCATTGTAACATGTCTTGGCATCTATGACGTGAAACTTAATGTCCGTGACGAGTAGCCCAAAGCGTAGCGTCAATATCACAGACCCAAGAGTTCTCGACGATTGGGAGTCGAACCCGGAGATAGTGATCTTGTCCCGAGCAAGGTGCTGGACGCTCATGCAAATTTCCTTTAATACCCGCACGTTGAGGAGATTAACGGAAGACTCATTGTCAACCAAGATTTTTCCTATCTTTATATCATGGCAATATCCAGAGACGTATAGGGGACGGTTGTGGTCGCACGTCCCAAGGAGCAGGTCTTCATCACCGAAAGTGATATCGGTTGTGTGCACTTCTTCCAGTTCATCCTTCATCCTTTCTTCGGCGAGGAAGGCTTGGAATTGTTCGGGCTCTTGTAGCGCCTTGATTAATGAATCTCTCGCTTCCTTTGATAACAGGAGGGCGTCGAGAATGCTGAGCTACGAGGGTAGCTTCCTCAGGTGCGCTAGGATGTTGTAGTTCACCCTACTCTTCTTAGGCGGGTCCTTGGCAGTCAGTTCTTTCATAACTTGGTCATCTAAGGTGATATCCTCAGCGACCTTTTCTTTTCCCTTATCTTTTCTAGTTGCGGGTCCGAGATTCTTTTCCGGAAGCATGCGATTGTGCAGCTGAATGTTTTCGCAGGCTTCTGGCTCTTCCTCTTTTCCCGAGGTGGACTCTTTAAAGAGGGGGCCAAGAGCCATTTCCTCGTCAGAATCGCTCCCGAATGTGAGCACTTGCGATCCCCCAGCGTTGACCGTGTAACAGTTACCGGCAGTTCTTTTGTGTCCTTCGGTCGTACTTCTCTGCTCCCGACGAGTTCTGCGTTTCATTCGCTTAAAATGTTGCCGATGAGCAACATATCCCTGCCACCATGTCTTAAAAGCGTCGCACTCCTCACTGGGGTGTGAAATCTTCCGACGATATGAGCAGTAATTAGGGTGTCTCTCCTCCCCATCGATTGTGTTTTCTTCCGAGGGTGGTAGTTTCATTCTCATTAACATGGCTTTGGCAAACCTTTTCCTTGTCTTGAATATGTTTTTATCCGCGTCGGGTGCCTTTTGATCTGGCGGGAGTGCTTCGACTCATTCGTTTAATCGCCTACGTTTGGCTCCTTCTGATGCGGCCATCTCACGCTCCTGGTCGGCTTTACTTTTCAAACGAATCTCGTCTAGAAAGGCGTCGATCATTCCGTCTGTTGGCCATACAAGCTCTGGTTTAGGCTCTGCCTCCAGTTTCTTAGTGCCAGGAGTTTTTTCATCGTCGGTAAACGAGTGGGAGATCACATGACAACTCGCCACTCCTCTGATTCATCCGACGAGCTCTCTCCGTTATCTTCCTCCTGAAAGAAGTGGTTGAGGAACTCCTGGAGTGTGATGGGAGTTCGCGCCTTTTGATTGTACTCCTCCAGCGCGTCAATCTGTTTCTGCAAGTCCGTACGCTTGTTGCCAGGCTTCACGGGCTTCTTAGATTTCTTCTTCTTTTTCTTTGAAGATTTCGACGGCTGGTTGTGAGTGCTCGGGGCATCACCACTGATCTTCGAAGTTGAGCGCGGCTTCAGTATCCCTTCAATGATCTGGGGTTCCAGCGGGTTCTTCCACCTGATCGCCGGGCATGTTTCAAGATCGTTCAGCATCCTCTTGGATTTTGCTGAAAGCACGATTTCCCATAGAGCTTCTTCAATGAAAGAACAAGTTTCCCCCGTTGTGTCCATCTTCTTAGCAGTGTGAGGTTGTGGCGGGTTCACTTTCCACTTTTCGGACAGCGCAAACTTGCCCTGTAGGTATTGATCTTCAATCCATTTTTTGAAGACGAAGCAGTCTTCAATCGGATGGCTTACCGTTTGATGGTAAGGGCAGTAATTGGGGTTATTCACCTCACTGGGTTGCGGTGGTCGTCTTGGGTTTGGCAAGTTGATAAGCCTGTTGCGTACCACCAGCTCGAATAGCCTCTTCGTCTTATCCCGCGGGAATGAGTAGGGGCACTTCATTTTCTCATTGTAATACCGCCGTCTTTCTTCCAGCTGATCCGCCAGCTTTGGGGCACTGGGCTGCTGCTGAGCGTTCGCAACGAAGGTTGTCTTCCCTTTACCCTTGTCATTCCGGGGTTCTGGCTTTGGGGGAGACGGTCTGTGACCCATCTGGTCCATCTGGGCCAACTTGTCGATCAAAGCCTGGAACGCGGTGGGCTTAAAAAACATCATGAACTGTGAGATAGTTGCATGAGCATCTAGGGTACCCACGAACATGCCCACCGTGGGCGCCTCCTCGATGCGTTGTTCGCATTTCGACCACAAGTTTCGCCAGCGTATAGCGTACTGGACCCACGTCTCACCTGGTTTCACCCTGGCATTAATCAATGCCGTTATCGGAGTACATTCGCTGGCACTTGCGAAACGTTGGGTAAACAGCAGCTCTATCTCTGCAAATGTTTTAATAGAGTCGTTTGGGAGCTCAGAGTACCACTCAAAAGCCGTTTCTGACAAGCTACCGACGAACTGGCGAAGCAAGAGCTTATCGTCGCCGCCGGTGTTGCCGCAAAGCGCCCTGAACTGGGCAACATGCTGATGGGGATTGCCCGTCCCCTTATAGACATGAAATTTCGGTATTGTATAGCCCGGCGGGTACTTGATCTGATCATACCAGCTCGGATATGGTCGCCCTGTTCTGACAACTTGACCGGCTGCCTCAGTCGCCTGGTGAACTCGTATCTGTTGGGCTATTTATTCGTCCAGGCCAGCCTTGGAGATTGTCTCCTCCTTAGCTGTTGACAGAGCGGGTGGAGGATTTGACGTTTCTCCCCTGTCTTCTTCAAGAATGATTGGAGGATCTTCAGCAGGAGAATCTTGTTGGATCGTCATTCCCACCATGTCCTGGAACAGGAGGGTCATTCGTTGTATATTGGCTGCTTGTTCGGCAGCCTCTTTATCCTTCTTCTCCAATATCCTACGAAGGAATTCAGCGTCAGTTTCTTACTCCTGGCATTGATCAGATGACGCTTCGGGGCTTTCTTTCATCCTAGTGAGTGCGGCCATCGCGTTCATCATTTCCTGGAGCTTCTGCTGTTGCTCCTGAGCTTTGGTTACTGACCGCGTATGCGGTCTATGACCCGTGGATGCACGGCCGTCCTCTTTTCCCAGCGCCATGTATACCGTATGCACCATCATGTCCCCAGACTTAGGGCGTTTAGGCTTATTGTCCTTGACATTTGCTGCAGGAGTGGGGACTCTATCCGGCCTTCTTCTCTTTTGAGTAGTCGACGTGGAGGGAGACGTTGCAGCGGGCACCCAAGCGGTTGTCATCCTTTGTTGTTTGACGTGACGGTTCTTTTCTTCCTGCACCTTCGCCCTTTTCTGTTGACGAGAGTGATCTTGGTTAATTACCGAGTCTTAAACCTTTCACCAGACTTTATAAATTTTGGAAGACAGCCGTTGAGGAGGCTGCTCCGGCTTTGTCTCTATAACATTCTTCGCAAGTGGAGAAGATCTTTTGAGAACCGCAATTGGCGAATTTCTGCGTACCCTGTTTAATAGCTCGAAGCTGTTCCCAGTTGGAACAGCAGCCTCAATTTCCACCGTTGGAGCTGGTGGAGTTAGTCCGGAGGGGGAGTTGCCCCCAGTCTTCCTTATCCGGGGCCAGTGGCAACGTCGGGCATGACGGGTTGTTGGGATTAGTTCAGCGTCGGCTTCGTCTTGCCCCCTGTTCTGGGGAGGGGCTGCAGCCGGTGTCATCCTCTTGAAGACTGATATCTTTTGAGTGGCGGTATCCAATCTGTCAAAGACAAACCTTCGAACCGGAGCGGGAGTTGGGACGGCCAGTCTTGCAAAGACCGACTCTTTGGCAGTAGAAGCCGCCTTGACGACTTCGGGAGCAGCTGTCTTCTTTGGGATGGCCTTCTCAGGTATCATGGGCTTTTTGGCGGGCCCTTTGGTGTTCAGGCTCAGTCTGGTGAAGACCGAGGAGTTGGATGACCCGCTGAGAGGGGTCGTGGGAGTAGCAAGTCGATCAAAGACCGACTTTTTTGATGCTTCCGGTACGGGCATTGGGAAGTTAATGTTCACTGGCGGGAGCATGGTCCCAAAGAATAGACCGGTGGTAGCTTGAGTCACTTTCTCCACAGGCATAGTGAATAAGGAAGCAGCCTGCGGTCCATATGCTACACCTCCAGTTGAGGCGGAGCGTCAGTTGCATTTGCAGTTGGAGCAGTTCGAGCAGTTGCCAGCCATTGATCCTTTTGCTTTCTAAGGTAAACGAAACACCAAGTCTTAGTACTTCGAAACCCAAGGGCAACTATTAGCAAACCGCGATTGGTTCGCGAATCACGACACACGAAGTGTGGAGTGGAAAGAGGAAAAGGTCCCACCGGGCGTGCCAGAATCTATTCCCCTCCGAAAGACGGCGCGACAGGCGTCTTGTCTGAAATTCGGGGTAGATGCTAATTGGTGCTATCCGTCCACCTCTCCGAAGATGCCAAGTTGATTTATGGCGCCATGTATCGAAGGTTTAAACGGATGCGTCCGATGTAGCAGACTTCGTCAGATTCCCCCTCGCTTGAGGGGTTTTTGATTGTGGGGACGCTCTTCTCTGCAGGCGCAAGCCCCTGCAGTTAATTACGCTACCGCATCGCGGTAACAACTTTCTCCTTCTCCAGATGATCACTTCGTGTCGTGTGTGTTTGTTTCGTGTTCGGTTGCCCGTGGATTGTATACGGAGACTGAGTTATGTTGTCGCCCGTAGGGCGTGGACTAGTCCAAATCCGTATTATCTTAGATTTGGGTTTGGGGGTTGTGTTTAAGGATACGTTAGCCTCGTTTGAGACTAAGATCGACTTAAACGTTTGTTAAGGATACGTTAGTCTAGTTTTAGACTAAGATCAACTTAACGGGATCGTTTAGATCCGACAAGAGAGCGATTAGGGGAGCCATGTTGTTTAGTTTAGTGACATTGCGGTCAATAGGTAGTTTAAGGACATAGCGGTCCAATGTTAGTTTTAATACGTTGCGGTCAAGGTTAAGGACGTCGTAGTCCGTGGATTTAAGGACTCCACAGTCCGATATTAGTTTTAAGACATCACGGTCGAGGTTAAGGACGTCATAGTCCGTTGTTAGTTTTAAGACATTCCGGTCAAGGTTAAGGACGTCGTAGTCCGTGGATTTAAGGACTCCATAGTCCGATGTTAGTTTTAAGACATTACGGTCAAGGTTAAGGACCTCATAGTCCATGAGTTTAAGGACCCCACAGTCCGTATCAATGTGTGGTCATCGGGACCCGCCACCTCTTTGAAGACGTTGAGGAATTACAACGCCAGGTATCAAAGGAGTGAAGAAATGTACCTTTAAACCAAGGTAGATTAAGTGATCTGCAGTCCAATTTGGAAACTAAGATCAATTATTATATTATGAGCCCATTGGCCCAGTTAAGTTTGAATTGAGGACTTATGGCCAGCTTGGGCTAAGTCCAGTCATGTTTGGGATATTGGCCCTCTGTTGGTTCATTAAAGGAGAGGCTTTGCCTCTGAAAACTTAGCCAATTGGGCTAAAGCTAGTGTTAAACACTAGAGACCAACAGTGTTGAACACTGAGAATAAGATTGACAAGTTAGTGTTAAACACTAAAAGATAATCAGTGTTGAACACTGGGAATAATATTTACAAGTTAGTGTTAAACACTAAAAGATAATCAGTGTTGAACACGGGGAACAGAGTTTTCAAATTAGTGTTAAACACTAAGCAAATCAGTGTTAAACACTGGGGACAAAATCTCCAGACTAGTGTTAAACACTAAGGTAAGAGGGGTCACGTGTGAACACGTGAGAGTGTCCTGATTCCCCTTATTTTGTTCTGTCAAAAGTATTGAATACTTTGAAGTATCACGTGCTGTCACGTGATGGGAATTTAGGCGTTTATCCTCTAGAGTTTCAGCCAAGGGGTCACGTGGTAGCACGTGAGAGCACCCTGCTTCCCTTTATTTTGTTCTACAGATAAGTGTTTAACACTTTTAATTCTGAAAGCCATCACGTGTGGGTACGTGATGGGGGCTTACGCTCTGATCTGTTAGAATGTTCATTAGAGGTCACGTGTCGACACGTGAGGGCGCCCTAGAGCTCTTTTCTGTTTCTTTTTTTCTTGTGTGCTTTAGAGATCACGTGGGGCACGTGAGGCATTGCCTCAAAGTTCTCTTTTATAGATCTTCGCAGGAATCACGTGGTAACACGTGAGGTGTTTACTTCAGAGTTCTTTTCTGTGGATCTTTGCAGGAGTCACGTGGTAGCACGTGACTCTGCATGTTTTAAAGATCTGTTCATCTTTTAAGAATTAATTTCAGAGGAATTAAATTCCTGTTTTCTTCTGAAGAATTATATTCTTAATAGGGTTAAACCCTAATTTCTTTTCTTAAGGGAATTAAATTCCTGTGAGTTTGAGAGAATTATGTTCTCAAATAGGGTTAAACCTAGTTCTGTTCATTTTGAAGGAATTAAATTCCTATAACATAGGGTTAAACCCTAATTTTATCTCAAAGGAATTGAATTCCTATCATTTAGTGAGAATTAAATTCTCAAAACTCAGTTCCTCCTCTGTGTTTTAGATCTGCATGGCAGGATCTCAACCCAATGAGAATTAAATTCTCAGTTCATGGGGAGATGTGCACTTTACAGATCCTCCACCAGAGAAAGAACTAAGTTCTTTTCTTTATATAAGAGTTAAACTCTTTTGAGAATTAAATTCTCTTTTTTAAGGCTCCCTTTTCTTTTCTTACCTAAGGTTTTTCTTTTGCAGAGAATCAAAGGCTCTATATCTCTCTCTCTCTGTGTATCAAAAGAAAAGGTCCAAAGGTCCCTGTCTTCTTTTCTTGGCTCCTATTTATAGGAGAAGGAAAAGAATCAATGTGTTTAGTAAATCTCTCATTGAGAGATTTGATTTGTATATTGAGAGATTTGATTTATCTTCATCATTAATCTGGGCCTTTAGATTATTAGGTGAATTTTATTCACCATTGGATTTTAAATCCAAAGATATCTCTTTGTTATTTCGGTTAGATTTAGGGGGAAATATTTCCAAGTCTAAGATTTTTCCATAAATTGGTGATATTTAATCACCTTTAGATTTTTAATCCAACGGTTTCAGATAATCCTTCTCCATTTTGGAAAGATTTGAAAGATCTTTTCTCAGAATTTAATTCTGTTAAAGAATAAGGCTCTTAAAACCAGTCACGTGTGGCCACGTAACCCCTGGAATGGGTTTCTTTTCTTCTGCGCTCTGTTCTCTGGCCGCTGCTTTACTATCACGTGCCAACACGTGACCACTCGTCACGTGTGAACACATGATGCCTCTTCTGAAGCTTTTTCTTGACTTTTAATTAGAGAACAAATATGCTCTGTGCCGCTGCTTGACTATCACGTGCCAACACGTGATCACTGGTCACGTATGAGCACGTGATGCCTCTTCTGAATCTTTTCCTGATTTTTAATCAGGGAACAAATGCCCCCACAACGTTGTTCTCACGTGTCTGCACGTGAGTGCAATGCTGTCACTTTTGTGACCGTCGGATCTGCTTTGGGAGTAGGGTAGATGAATTGTCCTTTCAGAAGCGCCTTCACTTTTTCATCATCTTCTTTTCAAATCTTTCTTTTAAGAATTTGATTCTAGTTCTCAGAGCTTAGTTTTCTGTTGTGTCTGTGCAGTGCCGTTTTATCTTCCAATCAAAAGCTAGTGCTCACGTGTTGCGCATGCAGGGCTCTGCTTGATGGGGACGTTTCATTTCCCTGATTTGATTCCAATGCGTCGTTGGATTTCAATTCCAATGCTCTCCCCTTCTTTCCGGGCTTTGAGGATAGTCCCACCATGCACAACATTTTTTGTGCATAGCATTAAATGCTCCCCTTTATAACCTGAACCCATGCCTTACCTCTTTTCCTCACAGAGAAACCCATTTATACCTTAAGGTGATCATCTTTGAGAACCCGATCAATCGCCATGGCTTGCAATGGTCCCCATGCTCGCGTCAACCATGGGAGGTGCCTATTGAAGAGATAATCCCTCGCTTCGCTGCGCGGCTGGCAGATCCCCTTCTCACCGACGCTCAATGTGACACGGTGATGTACGAGCTACTGACTCGTCGGGGCTCTCCTCTTCCCATGGGCTCCATTTGGTTCCGGATGATCCTCCTGTCTGTGCTTGCCGATATACCCCCTCATCCGGCAGAGATGACTTCGGCGATCCTTGACGCGGCGGAGGACAAGCTTGAGTGCTTTCACGAGGCTTGTCTAATCACTCAAGCTCTGAAGGATCACTCAGTTCATATACTGAGTGAGATAAGAGTCCGTCGGGCCATCATGTCTGCTTTCACTGATGAGCACGGCTCCAACCGATGGGGAGCGACTCCTCGCGAAAATCGTCGTTTTGACGTGCTGGAGAAGGCGAAGAGGGAGCTGGAGAATTTTGTGTTTTGCTTTGTTAACCCTTGTATCTCTGATCCCTTATTTGGTGATCTTTTCCCACTAGTGTAGTATGTTTGAATCAATGTACTCCTTTAATCATTGGTGGTTTGCATGCTTTCTGTTGAAAGTCGTACGTGTGTCTCGTTTGCGTAGATGAGCTGCCTGTTTTTCTCATGGGAATTTTCTTTAATTGCGAGAACCGTCGTTACGTTGCATGCACATCAGTGCCTCGGATAACATTTCCTTTTAAACATTCGTACAGTTGCAGATGCGCGCCTGATAGGATACAGATCAGAAACTTCCCTTGTTATCTCCTGTATTGGGTGGTTTGTGCTGGCTTTAGATCGAGTATTGTTGTCGAAAGGAGATTTATGAATGAAGACATATTTTTCTTTTCAATGGTGTGTTTCTTTTTATTGAATGTGTTCTGCGGACAATTTATCTTGGTCTCCTTGTAGGGCAGCGATGGCTTAGGATTTTGGGTTAAAATCTGCCTCCTAAGACTTTTGAGCTTTATGAGCCGTGAGGGTCTCATAAAGAGTTTTTCTCCCAACAGATCGAGAGGATCCCGTAGGCGTAAGTTCTTCTTAAGAATCGTGAGGATTCTTAAGCGGGTTTTCCCATGAGAGTCGTAAGGATCTCACAAGAGAGTTTTCTTCCTTGCAGGTCGTAAGGACCCGTAAGTGCTGAGTGCGGTCACCCTTATCCGTATTTCACGGGGTCAGGGGTTGGTTTGGGATGGTTCCCAGGGTATCATAGTTTAAAGACATCGCGGTCAAGGTTAAGGACCTCATAGTCGGTGGGTTTAAGGACTCCACAGTCCAATGTTAGTTTTAAGACGTCACGGTCAAGGTTAAGGACCTCATAGTCCGTGGATTTAAGGACTCCACAGTCCGATGTTAGTTTTAAGACATCACGGTCAAGGTTAAGGACCTCATAGTCCATGGATTTAAGGACTCCACAGTCCGATATTAGTTTTAAGACATCACGGTCAAGGTTAAGGACCTCATAGTCCGTGGACTTAAGGACTCCACAGTCCGATGTTAGTTTCAAGACATCACTGTCAAGGTTAAGGACCTCATAGTCCGCGGATTTAAGGACTCCACAGTCCGATGTTAGTTTTAAGACATCACGGTCAAGGTTAAGGATCTCATAGTCCATGGATTTAAGGACTCCACAGTCCGATGTTAGTTTTAAGACATCCCGGTCAAGGTTAAGGACGTCATAGTCCGAGGATTTAAGGACTCCACAGTCCGATGTTAGTTTTAAGACATCACAGTCAAGGTTAAGGACGTCATAGTCCGTGGATTTAAGGACTCCACAGTCCGATGTTAGTTTTAAGGCATCACGGTCAAGGTTAAGGACCTCATAGTCCGTGGATTTAAGGACTCCACGGTTCGATGTTAGTTTTAAGACATCACGGTCAAGGTTAAGGACCTCATAGTCCGTGGATTTAAGGACTCCACAGTCCGCGAAATGTGTGGTTACTGGGACCCGTCACCTCTTTGAAGACGTTGAGGAATTACAACGCCAAATATCAAAGGAGTGAAGAGATGTACCCTTTAACCAAGGTAAAATCAGTCTAGAATCATCACGGTTGATCGTTAGTTTGAAGACATTACGGTCGAGGTTAAGGCCATCATAGTCCGTGGATTTTAAGGACTCCACAGTCCGATGTTTGCTCTGGATGCTTCATACGGGTTCACTGCCGTGTTCGGCGAGGACCAGGCTCCACTCTGGACGTTTTCCGCGGGGTCAAAGAGTGACGTTATCTGCGTTCCACATAACCAGGAATTTGTTGATTGTATCCGTCTTTCATGGAGTGGGGGTTTGACTCTTGGTGATCTGTATATCACCGAGCCTTGGAACTGGGAGTTGCCGCTGTTCCGCTTCGCTTGAAGTTGTGTCGTTATGACGAGACGAGTGCTGAGATGATCTCTAGGTCACTTGTGGCCCGTCGAGATTTGGCTTCTTCTTATGATGAAACCTGGGAGAGAAGGAGTGTGATTCCATCTTTGTTTGTGCCCTTGGATTGTATACAGGGCTAGATGTAACATCACCTGTAGGGTATAAATTTCATTTTTTTGTTTTATTTCTTTTTCCGCGTTGCTCTATCATTTCAGCTTTTACATCGCGAAGGTCGCGATTGCCCCATCATTTTGGCTATTTTTCGCGGTGCCAAATCATTTCGGCTATTTATTTTATTTTTACTCGCTGCTTTTTTTTGCGAGTTGCCCAATCATTTCGGCTATTTTTTATACATACGCTTTTACTTGCTACTTTGTATTGCAAGTTGCCCCATTATTTCGGCTATTTCGTATGCATGTGTGGCTCGCTAGCCTTTTCGCTGCAAGCTTGGATTTTAGACACCGATTTCGGCATCAGCACCGCTACAACTGGGATGTTGCCAGGAGCGAATCATCATTTGCCTCTGTCGATGTTGAACAAAGGTGGCTTAGTAAACAGGGTTAAGGGTCCTGTCGACTAAGGCTTTTGACTTCATGAGCCGTAAGGGTCTCACAAAGGTATTTCTCCCTACAAGTCGTGAGGAACTTGCAGGTGTGTTTTCTCCTTGGGAATCGTGAGGATTCTTAAGTGCATGTCTTCTTGCAAGTCGTAAGGATCTTACAAAAGGGTTTTCTCCTTATAAGTCGAGAAGGCCTACAAGGGTTGTTCGCCATACGAACATATCCCTAGTCACGGATGGGACTTGGTTAGGGAAATGTTTATTCGCGTCCGTGGATTGTATACAAGGGTCAGTATTGAGCCACTTGTAGGGCAAAAATTGAAGGTTGTGGGGGTTGCTTAAGCACAGGTTTAGGTCTCTGTGACTTAAGACTTTCAAATTTTATGAGCCGTGAGGGTCCCATAAGAGAGTTCTCCTTACGAGTCGTGAGGATCTCGCAAGTGTAATTTCTCCTTAGGAATCGTGAGGACTCCTAAGTGTGTTGCTCCTTTGTGAGTCGTAAGGATCTCACACGGGTGGTTTCTCCTTACAAGGTCGTGAGGACCCTACAAGTGTCCTTTAACGAGGTTGCGCCTTTTCTGGTTTTCACAAACACTCGCCGGTAGCCCTGCTGTTTTTACTCACGGGGCCCTTTCGGGTTTTCATCCGTGCCCATTTTGCGTATGGACATACCGTTTTTATTATTTTTTTATCGGCTTTAAGATACTGCAATCCACCGTAGTTTATCGACATCTCGGTCAACAGCCAGTTTTAGGACATAGTGGTCCATTGTTAGTTTAAGGACGTTTCGGTCCGTTGCTAGTTTAAGGACGTTTCGGTCCGCCGTTAGTTTAAGGACGTTTCGGTCCGTTGTTAGTTTAAGGACGTTTCGGTCCGTTGCTGAAGAAGGCGGGTTACTACTTAGAGTTCGGGCTTAGGAAGATAGCGAGCGGACATAGTCGTCGTCATCTATCATTGACCTAGGCCGTGACTCGTCAGGCGCAGTACTTCTTCAGGAATCGACCGTTTATTGGCCTGAAGGGTCTTTCACCATGCATGTCCATGAGTAGGTAGGCTCCACCCTGGTAGACCTTGTCTATGATATACGGGCCTTCATAGTTCGGTTCGAATTTTCCCCGCTTGGCGCGATTGGGGATCATAGGTCTTTTGACCACTGGCATGAGTTCGCCTTGGCGGAATGTCCTTGGCCAGGTCAATCTTTCGTAGGAGAGCGTCATCTTTGCTTTATAAGCCTCCAGATTTTGTTGTGCTATGAGCCGGGTCTCATCGAGGGCATCAAGCTCCTCAAGCCGAAGGTGAGCATTTTCTTCGTCCGTTAGCTCGTAGTGGACCGCCACTCATAGAGAGGGTAACTCTATCTCGAGGGGGAGTACTGCTTCTGTACCGAATACCAACGCATATGGCGTTGTGTTCGTGGCCGTTTTGAACATAGTTCGATATGCCCAGAGAGCTTTTTGCAGTCTCTCGTGCCAGTTCTTTTTGTTTCGAGACACCGTCTTCTTCACGATCTTTGTCAAGGTTTTGTTGAAAGCCTCAGCTAGAGCGTTAGCCCGTGGATTATAAATTGAGGAATACCTCCAGTCTATGTTGTGTTGCTGCGCGAAGCGACTAATTTTGTGGCTTCTGCAGGCTGGCCCGTTATCGGAAATGATCCGTCGCGGAGTTCCAAACCGATAGATGACGTGCGTCTTGAAGAAATGGAGAATATTTTCCGTCTTCACTTCCCGTAACGGTACTGCTTCTGCCCATTTGGAGAAGTAATCAGTCGTTTCCAGGATGAAACGATGTCCCCTGGATGATGCTGGTTCGATGGGGCCGATTATGTCAGTTTCCCACATTTCGAACGGCCAACTAGCCACCGTTGGATGTAGAGGATTTGGATGCTGATGGATAAAGTCCCCATGGATTTGGCACGAGTGGCATTGCTTCGCATACTCGAGGCAGTCCTGGATCATTGTGGGTCAGTAATAACCCATTCGTTTGATTTTCAGCTTCATTTTTGGGCCCGCTTGATGAGAACCGCAGAGTCCGTCGTGAACTTCCTGAACGACTCTTTTCACTTCGTCAGGTCCCAGGCATCTCAACCACAGAGAATCGAATGACCTCTTGTACAGAGTATCGTTGACGAAGGCGAAAGACAGAGCTTGTTTCATGAGCTGATGTCTTGAGGATGCATCTTCAGGCGTTCGACGGGATTTGAAGTAGTCTATGAAGACTTCTCTCCAATCTCCAACCTTCTCTTGGTCATTCATTTGCAGGGCCGTCTGCTCAGTTGCTCCCCTTTCTTCGGGTGATTCCGGAGATATTTTTGCAGGGGCAAGTACTCGACGGCTTTGTACCATGATCCTAACGTCATCAAGGTTTTCATCAGCCAGTTCTTTAGCGAGCTTGGCTAATGCATCCGCTTTGCTATTTTCCGCGCGCGGTATGTTTTCCAAAGTGTAGGAAGGGTTTTGAGTCAGCAGTTGCTGTACTCTCTCTCCATACTTCACCAGCTCCGGCTTGCATGTCTGGTAGTCGTCGTTTACTTGACTAACGACCAGTTGGGAATCTCCGTATATGAGGAGGTTTTCAATTCCCATGTCGATGGCGATCTTTAGGCCTGCTATCAAAGCTTCATATTCAGCCTCATTGTTCGTCCTCGGCTCAGTTAAGGAGAAAGCAAAGCACATTATCCCTCCCTGTGGAGTTACGAAGATGAGACTCACCCCTGATTTGATTATAGGGGTGCTTTGTTTGCGCTTCTTCACGGAAGATGCTCCATCGAAATAAAGCTCCCATCGGATATTACCACCGTCGATCGCGTCAAACGAGTGTTCGTCTGGCAATTCGCAATTCAGAGGGGAATCGGCTGGTATCGGATGCTCAGCGAGGAATTCAGCGATGGCCTGACCTTTCACTGCTTTGAAAGGCTGATATGTTATCGAGAACTCCATCAAGAGCAGGGCCCATTAGCGAGTCGACTAGTCAGTATGGCCTTCGACATTAAATACTTAAGGGGGTCCACCTTCGATATGAGACGGACTTCGTGTGCCAACGCATAGTGCCTGAGCTTGGTTATCGCAAAGATCAACGCCAGGCAGCGTTTTTCAATGGGGGAGTAGTTGCCTACTGCCCCTAGTAGAACTCGACTTAAATAGTAGAGTGCTCTTTCTTTCCCTTGATCGTTTTCTTGCGTCTATAATGCGCCTAAGGAACCTTCGAGGGCCGTTGTATAAAGAATGAGGGGCTTTCCCTTGACCGGAGCAGCCAGCACTGGCGGGTTCTGCAGGTATTGCTTGATCTCGTCAAGCGCGCTTTGGCATTTTTGGTCCCAGACGAACGGGGTTCCCTTCTTCATCAGGTGACTGTAAGGACGGCATTTGCCTGAATGGTTGGCTATAAATCGCCGGATGTACGCGAGCTTCCCCTGGAGAGACCGCAATTGTTTGAGAGTCCTTGGCGGTGGCATTTCCATGATCGCCTTGATCTTCGACGGATCTATCTCAATGCCTCGGTGCCGGACAATGAATCCTAGGAATTTGCCTGAGGACACCCCGAACGCGCATTTGAGAGGGTTCATCTTCAAGTTGTATTGCCAAAGGCGTTGAAATACGGTCTTCAGATGCTCGAGATGTTCCTCGTATGATTTGCTTTTCACGACGAGGTCGTCGATATAGCATTCGACGATTTCATGTATGAGATCATCGAAGATCTTCGTCATGGCCCTTTGATAGGTGGCACCGGCGTTCTATGGACCGAAGGGCATCACCTTGTAGCAGAATATACCCAGAGGGGTCCGGAAAGCGGTGTGCTTCTGGTCTTCTGGGTGCATCTTTATCTGATTGTATCCTGATGAGCCGTCCATGAAGGAGAAAACCTCATGAGTGGACGTGTTATATATCATCAACTCTGTGACTGGCACTGGGAAATCATCCTTCGGCAGGCTTTATTGAGATCCCGGAAGTCCACGCATATGCGCACTGTCCCATTTTTCTTCATTGCCGGGACGATGTTGGCGATCCAGTCAGGATATTGAACTTCTTGGATAAACCCAGAATCGATCAGCTTCTTGATTTCGGCGTTGATGCTCATCTCAAACTCGAGCCGCATTCTTCTCGGTGCCTGCTTGACTGGCTTGATGTCTGGGGATATTGCCAATTTATGCACAGCAATTTCTGGATCTAGTCCTGGCATTTCAGAATGGTTCCATGCGAAGCAATCTCTTTGCCGCAAAAGTACGTCTTTTAATGCGGCCACCCTTTCTTCACATAGCAACTCGCTGACGAATGTCGATCGCGGGTAGTTCGTCGTTCCCAACTCAATCTTCTTAAGGTTATCTGCAGTAGTATGTATGCCATCTTCCAGCTCTTTCGGCGCTGGTGGAAATTCTGATATTACCTCGTCGTCATTGTTTTCGAAGCACCAGGGAAAGTCATCCATATTCTCGGGCTCTTCTTTTGATATCGTTATCACACGACAGGTACGAACTCGCTTCCAAGACCGATGTGGATCTGGTTCTGCTCTTGTGGCTTTGGGTTCGTGCTTTTGTGGCGGCGTTACCCTCCAGCTGCTGGATAAAGCAAACATGCCTTGCTGGTACTGGTCTTCGATCCAGTTCTTAAAGGTGAAGCAGTCTTCGATAGGGTGTCTATGGCTCGGTGATAAGAGCAATAGCCCGGATGAGAGACCTCGTTAACTTGCTCAGAATGCTTAGATTCCGGAAGTGTAATCATTCGATGTTTTAAAGTGAGATCAAGTATCTTCCGCGTTTTATTCTGAAGAAAAGAGTCTGCCTGACTCATCTTCTTCATAAGGGACAAATCCGGACCGCTCGATTTCCGATCGCGTGACTTCTTGGTCCCGCTTTGTCGCTGTCGAATGCCTTTTCTGCTCTTTGACTTATTTCTGCCTCTGCGTCGGGCCTTTTGCACAGCAGGTTGACAGGGAGGAGTATTTTTGTCTTCGGCAGCCTGTTGAAGAAGACGTTGCGTCCTGGATTTTTCGTAGATGACCATTTCGCGGTTATGGTCATCCCGAGCTTTTTGACCCGCTTTCCTGATAAGCTTGTCCATTCGTTCTTCAAATGACGGACTCGGCATTTCGATCGCGGGATCTAGTTCTGATGAGGGGTTGGCATTTCCTGACAGGGCGTCCTCTTCTTCATCGAAGTTATATATGGCGTAGCTACCGTGGACCCGTTCCCATTTCCCGGTTCTCACGTATCCAAGCCCAAGTGTTTCCATTCTCCCATTGGGCAATTTGCGTTGAGTCCCAGGGACATCCCAAATCCTGTTATAGAATCGATCTTGTCGAGTAGTCTGTTTTAAGGGTACCCCTTGGTGCTTCAATAGCCTTTTCAATCCGTTTGTGTAATATTTGGGCAAACGGATGGGTTGAAGCTTGTCAAGTGTAGAATCTGCGCCATGCCAGATCTCTTTCTCCACTCTTGTTTCCGAGGACCGATAGAATAGGATCGCCTTTTCGCTTGGGAGGGACGTAAAACGTCTGCAGGTCTTACACGTTGTGAGCTTCAAGCGCGTCAAGATCTTTGTAGTGCTCCGCGGAATCATGATGATTTGCAAACTCTGATCATCACCAGAGAATTCTTGTATTGGCGGCCGACTGGAGAACACAACATTAACCTCATCTTCCGAGTCACTTCCAAAGATCAATATGGGGGCGGACGGTCCCAGGTCATTGCGTCGAGACGGCCCAGAGTAAACTATCTCTTCTTCTTCTTCGGTATCACTCCCGAAAACAGGAATGGTAGCAGCGGCTTTGTTCTCCGGTTTGCGACATCTCTCTGTATCCTCGAAATCTGGCAAAAAGTACTTTGCATCTTCGTATTTACGGACTTCGTTCACGGAGAATGGGTTTAGCTCACCTGTTACGGTATACTCGAGACCATCCTTGAAATACTTCATACACTGATGTTGCGTAGAAGGGATGATGTTGTACTCGTGTAACCAAGGTCGGCCGAGCAGAGCATTGTAACATATCTTGGTATCTATGACGTGAAACTTAATGTCCGTGACGAGTAGCCCAAAGCGTAGCGTCAATATCACAGACCCAAGGTGCTGGACGCTCATGCAAATTTCCTTTAACACCCGCACGTTGAGGAGATTAACGGAAGACCCATTGTCAACCAAGATTTTGCCTATCTTTATATCGTGGCAATATCCAGAGACGTATAGGGGACGGTTGTGGTCGCACGTCCCAAGGAGCAGGTCTTCGTCACCGAAAGTGATATCGGCCGTGTGCACTTCTTCCAGTTCATCCTTCATCCTTTCTCCGGCGAGAAAGGCTTGGAATTGTTCGGGCCCTTGTAGAGCCTTGATTAATGAATCTCTCGCTTCCTTTGATAACAGGAGGGCGTCGAGAATGCTGAGCTACGAGGGTAGCTTCCTCAAGTGCGCTAGGATGTTGTAGTTCACCTTACTCTTCTTAGGCGGGTCCTTGGCAGTCATTTCTTTCATAACTTGGTCATCTAAGGTGATATCCTCAGCGACCTTTTCTTTTCCCTTATCTTTTCTAGTTGCGGGTCCGAGATTCTTTTCCGGACGCGTACGATTGCGCAGCTGAATGTTTTCGCAGGCTTCTGACTCTTCCTCTTTTCCCGAGGTGGACTCTTTAAAGATGGGGCTAAGAGCCATTTCCTCGTCAGAATCGCTCCCGAATGTGAGCACTTGCGGTCCTCCGGCGTTGACCGTGTAACAGTTACCGGCGGTTCTTTTGTGTCCTTCGGTCGTACTTCTCTGCTCCCGACGAGTTCTGCGTTTCATTCGCTTAAAATGTTGTCGATGAGCAACATATCCCCGCCACCATGTCTTAAAAACGTCGCACTCCTCAGTGGGGTGTGAAATCTTCCGATGATATGAGCAGTAATTAGGGTGTCTCTCCGCCCCATCGAGTGTGTTTTCTTCCGAGGGTGGTAGTTTCATTCCCATTGACATGGCTTTGGCAAACCCTTTCCTTGTCTTGAATATATTTTTATCCGCATCGGGTGCCTTTCGATCTGGCGGGAGTGCTTCGACTCTTTCGTTTAATCGCCTGTGTTTGGCTCCTTCTGATGCGGCCATCTCACGCTCCTGGTCGGCTTTACTTTTCAAACGAATCTCGTCTAGAAAGGCGTCGATCATTTCGTCTGTTTTCCATACAAGCTCTGGTTCAGGCTCTGCCCCCAGTTTCTTAGTGCCAGGAGTTTTTTCATCGTCGGTAAACGAGTGGGAGATCACATGACAACTCGCCACATATCCCTCGGATTCATCCGACGAGCTCTCTCCGTTATCTTCCTCCTGAAAGAAGTGGTTGAGGAACTCCTGGAGTGTGATGGGAGTTCGCGCCTTTTGATTGTACTCCTCCAGCGCGTCAATCTGTTTCTGCAAGTCCGTACGCTTGTTGCCAGGCTTCACGGGCTTCTTAGATTTCTTCTTCTTTTTCTTTGAAGATTTCGACGGCTGGTTGTGAATGCTCGGGGAATCACCACTGATCTTCGGAGTTGGGCGCGGCTTCAGCATCCCTTCAATGATCTGGGGTTCCAGCGAGTTCTTCCACCTGATCGCCGGGCATGTTTCAAGATCGTTCAGCATCCTCTTAGTTTTTGCTGAAAGCACGATTTCCCATGGAGCTTCTTCAATGAAAGAACAAGTTGCCCCCGGTGTGTCCATCTTCTTAGCAGCGTGAGGTTGTGGCGGGTTCACTTTCCACTTTTCGGACAGCGCAAACTTGCCCTGTAGGTATTGATCTTCAATCCATCCTTTGAAGACGAAGCAGTCCTCAATCGGATGGCTTACTGTTTGATGGTAAGGGCAGTAATTGGGGTTATTCACCTCACTGGGTTGCGGCGGTCGCCTTGGGTTTGGCAAGTTGATAAGCCTGTTGCGTACCGCCAGCTCGAATAGCCTCTTCGTCTTATCCCGCGGGAATGAGTAGGGACGCTTCATTTTCTCATTGTAATACCGCCGTCTTTCTTCCAGCTGATCCGCCAGCTTTGGGGCACTGGGCTGCTGCTGAGCGTTCACAACGAAGGTTGCCTTCCCTTTACCCTTGTCATTCTGGGGTTCTGGCTTCGGGGGATACGGTTTGTGACCCATCTGGTCCATCTGGGCCAACTTGTCGATCAAAGCCTAGAACGTGGTGGGCTTAAAAAACATCATGAACTGTGAGATAGTGGCATGAGGATCTAGGGTACCCATGAACATGCCCACCGCGGGCGCCTCCTCGATGCGTTGTTCGCATTTCGACCACAAGTTTCGCCAGCATATAGTGTACTGGACCCACGTCTCACCTGGTTTCACCCTGGCATTAATCAATGCCGTTATCGGAGTACGTTCGCCGGCACTTGCGAAACGTTGGGTAAACAGCAGCTCCATCTCCGCAAATGTTTTAATAGAGTCGTTTGGGAGCTCAGAGTACCACTCGAAAACCGTTTCTGACAAGCTACCGACGAACTGGCGAAGCAAGAGCTTATCGTCGCCGCCGATGTTGCCGCAAAGCGCCCTGAACTGGGCAACATGCTGATGGGGATTGCCCGTCCCCTTATAGACATGAAATTTCGGTATTGTATAGCCCGACGGATACTTGATTTGATCATACTAGCTCGGATATGGTCGCCCTGTTCTGACAACTTGACTGGCTGCCTCAGTCGCCTGGTGAACTCGTATCTGTTGGGCTATGTATTCGTCCTGGTCAGCCTTGTAGATTTTCTCCTCCTTGGCTGTTGACAGAGCGGGTGGAGGATTTGACGTTTCTCCCCTATCGTCTTCAAGAACGATTGGAGGATCATCAGCAGGAGAATCTTGTTGGATCATCATTCCCACCATGTCCTGGAACAGGAGGGCTATTCGTTGTATATTGGCTGCTTGTTCGGCAGCCTCTTTATCCTTCTAAACCGAGGTAACTAGGGTATCTAGTTCGCTAAACTAGATAGCCTAGTTGATATAGAGAATGATGATGGATTAATATGTCTCAAAATATCCTAGGTTTCTCAACACATAAGATTTTTAGGGTTGAGGAAGAAAAAGAAAGCTTGAGAAGATAAGAGTGTAGTGATAAGCATTCAAGTGAGAATGGCTAAGTGTTTGTGATAATGAAGCATATCTATAATTCAAGCCAATGAATCAACATGCTTCAATAGTCACAAAACCATGAGTCACTATATGAGTCACCAAGTAGCCATGCTTCATTAAATGATAAGTAACACCTCACCTCCTCCACCTCATTAACCATTTAAAACAATGGTTAAATCCACAAATGAGGTGTCTTCTTCTAGAAGCACCCTTGCATAATTACAAGAATACCTCTCGCCGTATATACATACCCGTATTCGTATTCCAAAAAATACGAATACAATGAGATGAAAATAATCCAACAATATAATATTAGGATCCGGCTTAAATCAAAGCCTACTAGTATTATCCATCCGAATCATGATCCGTGCACAAGTACACTTATTTGATCAAAACCCTGCCGTAAAACAATACGGCCTCTACATCGTTTCGCCCGAAACAGGAAAACCCTCTGTGTGGGACTCTAAAGACTCGACAGTACGTTGGCAGTAGGTTTAACCATAAACACGTCAGCGGTACTAGACGCACGTAACGGCTACCCGCATTATGGCCTAGGGGAATGATAAACGTCAGACCCCTAATAGCGCATAAGTCGTGCCGGAGTAGAGCCCAATACACCCTGAGAAACTACTGGAGTACCTACCAGTAAATCTCACTTGCCCTGACCAGGGACTTTGTGTAATGGGTTTCCGAACACATCACGATATCAACCCCCAATACCGGAAGAGACGAATTCTATCTAACCGCCACTGCTTCCAAGTGCTTCGGGACTACACCCAACTACTACCTATTTGCATGACTCCTTTGAGCCATGGTAGGATAGTAATCTAATAACGGTGGGAACACACTCGAGAAGAAGTAGTAATGTCAAGTCAGCGGACTAACCAGTACACATACTACCCAGGAACTGCTACCTGACAATAGGTATAATACCAACCAGCAGTTCCCATCGAGTCCGTCCAGTGTAACTCATAACCTAATGAGCACCTGTATACTATCTCCAGTACGACGTACTAATGGCCGTGGGACAGACCATCTCCCCTGCTGGGATGAGAAGCGTATACACTAGTCTACTCCGGAGTATCGATACCCCGTCCTGATGATCCAACGACTAGGGACCTGTATAAGGATGTGCTTATAGACTACCCAGCCCCCACTAGTGTGACTACCATCACAACGCTGGTAGTCAGGCAAAGATCCTAAGGGATCTACCAATATGTATAAGCGATATGCTAAAAGAAACACATGCACATATTGAGGTAGAAACAAATCAAATAGCATACTACCATTTTGAGCAAGACTTTTATTATAACTGTGAATATCTCAAGCTTCCAATATATAACATACAATCCAGTATGATATAATAAAGGCCTTTAGCGCATATAACGCTAACAGGATTTGGATCCACGTCTTCGTTAGGCAGGAAACTATCCAGTCGCCTCGTGATGAGGGCTTGAATGGGCCGAACAGGAAGCTGCCCGGCGGCCTCGTGATGAGGGCTTTGGATCCATGGCATTGTTGGGCAGAAAGCTACACGCTGTGGATGGGCCGGGAAGAAAGCTACCCAGCTGCCTCGTGATAAGGACTTTGGATCTACGTCTTCATTGGGCATGAAGCTACCCACTGTGGACAGGCCGAGCATAAAGCTACCCGGTCGTCTCGTGATGAGAGCTTTGAATCCACAGCGTTGTTGGACAGGAAGCTACCCGCTGCGGATGGGCTGAGCAGGAAGCAGCCCGGTGGCCTCATGATGAAGGCTTTAGATCCATGGCGTTGTTGGGCAGGAAGCTACCCGTTGTGGATGGGCCGGGCAGGAATCTATCCGGCCGTCTCGTGATGAGGGATTTGAATCTACAGCGTTGTTGGGCAGGAAGCTACTCGCTGCGGATGGGCCGAGCAGAAAGCTGCCCGGCGGCCTCGTGATGATGGCTTTGGATCCACAGTGTTGTTGGACAGGAAGCTACCCGCTTTGGATGGGCCGGGCTGGAAGCTACCCGGATGTCTCGTGATGAGGGTTTTGGATCCACGGTATTGTTGGGTAGGAAGCTACCCGCTGCGGATGGGCCGAGCAGGAAGCTACCCCGGCGGCCTCGTGATGAAGGCTTTGGATCCACGTCTTTGTTGAGCAGGAAGCTACCCAGTCGCCTCGTGATGAGGGCTTGAATGGGATGAGAAGGAAGCCGCCCGGCGGTCTCATGATGAGGGCTTTGGATCCACGGTATTGTTGGGTAGGAAGTTACCCGCTGTGGATGGGCCGGACAGGAAGCTACCCAGCTACCTCGTGATGAGGGCTTTAGATCCACGTCTTCGTTTGGTAGGAAGCTACCCACTGTGGACGGGCTGAGTAGGAAGCTACCCGGTCGCTTCGTGATGAGGGTTTTGGGTCCACAGCGTTGTTAAGAAGGAAGCTGCCCGCTGTGGATGGGCCGGGCTGGAAGCTGCCCAGTGGCCTCATGATGAGGGCTTTGGTTGGCTACATATAAGCACATCCGAACTTCATTTACTTGAAGGGCTGGTCTTTTCTTGACGGGCAGGAAGCTACCCGCCGGCCCTGCGGGGTGTTTTAGAATGGAAACAAAAAGAAGCAGTTCAGATTGCAGGGAAGTAATAATCTTTATTATTAAAGAAAATACAGATTCAATGACACGGTTTAAACCTTCCTGCATTGAATGGCCGGATTGGGTGGGTGTTCTTGTTGCTCGAACTCGGGTCAGTCGGTGACGACCATGATCTGCCCGATCGTCAGCTCTCCAGCTTCAAGTTGGTTAGCTTGCCCCATATCTGCTTGACGTCTGTTTCGCAGATATTTTGCTAAGTGACCGGAATGGATCGGCTTCTCGATGTAATTGCATAGCTGTTTACAATTCTCGGTCGGATGCCCCTGCGTCCGATGATAGGCACAATACGGGCCGCGGAGTCGCTTGCCTGGATATCGTGTCATCGGTGGCAGCTTGAAGAATCCTCTAGCAGCTCGGCCTGTGAGGCATTGAGAGGCGTGTACTCGCAAAACCTCGGCATATAAGGCTTCGACCGATCAGCCTTCTTCTTGTCTTCTTCCAGGTTCCTTTTCTTTTGGTCTGTCCAGTATCCTTGGGAAATGTAAGCGTTAACCTCAAATTCGAGTTGGATTTCCCTCTCAGTCTAGACCTTTACCTTGGCTAGGATCTTAGCTTGTGCCAATGCAAAAGAGCGGAGTCACTCTTTATGCCTAAGACCAGACCTCAGGATGGTTATGACCGTCTCATCCCGGTGCTCGGGTACCTCCAGAAGGGCATTGTAGAAACGTGCAATATAATCTTTGGAAGACTCCATGTCCTCGCACTTGATGGTGAACAGGTATTCAACCGATCTCTTCTGTCGTCGGTTTTTGACGAAGTGGCTGAGAAACCGCGGGGCCAATTCTTTAAAGGACGAGATCGAGTGCGGAGTCGGGCCGTGAAACCAGTCTCGTCCTGCTCGGATGAGGGTGGTGGGGAGTGCTCGGTATTCAACGGCGTCTGAATTATCCTGATAGCTCATGCCCGGTGAATGCGTCTAGGTGGTATTTTGGGTCGGACTTCCCGTCGAAAAGAGCAACTTTAGACGGCTTGTTCCGGGAAGAGACTCACTCCCTCAGCAACTGCTTAATGAAGGGCTTCATGAGAGAGTCCACAGAATATTTTGCCGATCCGCCGGACGAATAGGTGGCAAGTCGCATGTTCTCGATCTTTTTTTGGAGGACCTCAATTTGCTGCTAACCCAAGGATTCTCCATAATCGGAGGGTCTGTTGTACCCGCTTCGGGCTTGAGCGACGGAACGGCTTCGGCTCCGCTTTATTACGTTCCTCAGGTCCTCGGATTGGACCTTTCGCGGTTCTCCTTGGAGAACGCCATGTGCAAGTCCTCGGTGATCATGGTGACGTCAGTTGTTCCTAGAATCAAGTGTTCTGACCGACGTCACCTCGGAGGGCGAGAAAGCGCGGTGAGCATTGAACTGATACCTCGGCGTTGAACTATTCAGAGGCCAACGAGTCAAGGAATCATTTCTCGCAAGGGGATCATGACTGCCGGAATCAGCACGCCGGTGTCCCGTGGTGTCAGGATTAACCCGAGCGAGGCCATGGACTCAAGTGTGTTTGTCCGCCGTCTCGTTCTCCCCGTCATTCTGGGAGCAGATGTGGCGGTTTGCTAGGCCTGGGCGGCAGCTTGAATGCGAACGAGCATGTCCACCATCGCCGCCAGTCAGTCGATCCGTACTGTTAGGGCTTCGATGATGTTTGGAGGTGGAGTGGAACCACCCCCGCCTCTGTTGCAAAGTAAGGGATGGCTTACGGTAGGATCTCCGTTGCGATGATCGCTGGCCATCGAATTGAAGGCAGGAGAACAACTTTTGTGGTGGAAAAAAACTTCTTCGTTCATACAGACGGTGCCAACTGATAGAGGTCAGAGACTCCTTCAGATGTTGCCTTCCGTCAATCTTGCTGCCAGCGGTGCTGAACGGTTAAGATTTGAGATGAGGATTGAGCTTGTAGATCTCAATGGGTTGTGGGTTGTTGTTGATGCCGGGTTACCTGCAAGAGAAGTCCCGAGATGGAAAACCACCGTAGGACCCTTCGACAATCAAGTAAGTACCGAGGAATAGTAGGGCAGAATAGCAGCGTATTGGAATGAGTTCAAGATACCTGAGTCGTCTGGAAGAGGGGTTTATATAGCGGTTGCATGGAGCAAACCGATGCGAGATTCTCACCGTCCGTTACGTCCCTGCATCACATTCACGTTGATGGCGGGATACGCCCATTAATAGAGAGATACGCTAGCGTGGGATGCGGGATGTGGAGCGGCGGAGATCTCGTCGTGACGAGATACACAGAGCCGTTACAGGAACACTCGGGCTCCGTACTTCCGGCCAAATAGGGACGCTAAAGAATCTTAGATACAGGATAGCTCGGAGACGAGCAAATGAGTTAAGGAGTCTCAGATATAGGATAGCTCAGAGACGAGCTATTGACTGGCGATCAGCCGAAGGGGGCACCTACTCCGGGAAGATCTTCTAAAGGGTCGGACGCAACCTTGAAGGCGAGGCGCCGAGAAAAGTCTCCAATGCATCATATTTATTCCAGCTCCGTAGCCCCTAGGAATCTAGTGGGTTTACATGGTTAACACGTCATCCGCTACGTGTCGAGATCTGAGGAATTCCCACATCACATCATGTTCCTTTCTTCAATGGCTCTATTCAGCTGAATAGTAAAAAAATTCCTTATCCATTGAAAATTACATAAAATTATAATACAACACCCAAAGCCATTATCCCAATATTTTGGAAGCGACAATAATACACAACAGTATTATGTTTGGAACACACTGAACGAATAAAATATCTAATAACTGTTACAAATTTCCAGACTAAATGAACAACTCTTTTGTTGTTGCTGCTGTTGTATAATAAGGTACAAGGAAGGTTCCACAATAGTGGAATGTCTACTATTCTAACTAGACGGGGCGTGTTGTACTTCCAATTTTAATTCAAAAGAAAATTTGGCACAAGGAAAAAATTCTTTGATTCTTAGATTGTACACAATCGTCTAGATTTCTCATTTGAGAATTCCAAAAGCAACCCTTTTAAATTAGCCATAAAAATAAGATAGTTTAAATAACTACCTCTAATTATAGCCACGTGTATCATATATC
Source organism: Agapanthus africanus (assembly GCA_030015575.1). Taxonomy (NCBI): domain Eukaryota; kingdom Viridiplantae; phylum Streptophyta; class Magnoliopsida; order Asparagales; family Amaryllidaceae; genus Agapanthus; species Agapanthus africanus. Next base: position 20,118,009 of record JASDDO010000014.1, read on the forward strand.
ATATGTGCCAAAAAACCTAGTAGTACATAAACAAGAGGACAGTAACAAGCATGATCAGATATCATACCATCTTATGAGAAGCTCATGAGATGAAGCCGAGTTCCTAAAGCACTAGATCAGAAACCGGAGAATAGTGCAGCAATTAATCTCATGTAACTTATAAACCTGCTCCCAAGTCCCAACCCATAGGGGTGATAAAAAAACCTAGTATGCATACAATGCACATCAAATGTAGAATTTCAAATTAAACCTGTGAAAAAAATAATGTAGAATTCCAACAATCAAGCACAACTTATATCTTAGTTCAAAATAGATATGAAAAATCAAATCTTTACGAATACTGAAGAGTCAAATGCTAGTAATAATTCTATTAAAAAAAACACTAGACCACCCGAGAGAAATGTTCCGACTGCATTCATCAACAAACTGTATGCACATTTCACACAGATAACTCTCATGGATTACAAACACTTCATACTTAATACTCCATTGGTACATAATGAATCATCAGCACTTAAGTAGGAAATATTCCCTACTCACAAAGATACATTAATAAGAGTAAGTTAGATATACATAGAGTACAATAAGATCGAACAAAAGCTGAGTCAAGGATAAAAACATCTCAGATTGAGTATAAACTTCAAAAGCAACATGGGAAAGAGCGAGAAGCGGACCTTGGTCGTTATTCACTGCTTTAACATGCACGAATGAAGTTTATACACCTTCCGACGGTATACAGATCCTTAACTAGAGCGACAGATCATTACAAACATACAATCAAGATGAAATCATCAGCACTTAATGATACACTCAGCTACAACACTGTTTTGAAAATAAATACATGCCGTCAACAAAGTATCAGTTAAATGTATCATTTTATCAACATATGACAACTTGAAAGCATCTATAGACTACACATATGTTGAGACAAGAGTTTCAAATATGGTCGTGCCTAATTTTCGACACAGCTAGAAGCTAGACACTTGTGGAACTTTTCATTTCAAATTACCTCATATGCAATAGTAAGAACAGCAATGATTTTAGAATACATTGCAGAAGCCTCCATCATATTTCAGCCAGGACTATCTCAAGATAATCCTGATCAGATCTATAGAAATTGAAACAAATGATTTTGATCCTAAGCGCAGGTGAAAAAGGCTGAGGAGATCAATTTTAGATTGAAGCTACTCAATCAAGAGAGAGAAATACTCAGTACATACGGATAGTAAATTTTAACGATCTTCTAAGCAATTTTTTAGACCCCTCTCCAAATAATACATCATGGCTTTTAATTCCAGTATATCATTCTCTAATTTCACTATCAAAAAAATACTAATACTTCTCTGAATCATATTACCTAATCATTCTGCATGATTATGCAGCAATTTTGTTACACTAAATCCTGCAAGATAACTGATCATATTTTTTAAGAAAATACAACACTTGAAGCTTCCTGTTGGATACTGTTGTAACTTGTAAGTTGATTTTGGAAAGTATAATAGAACTTAGCTAGTAACACCATCTATTTAACACAAACAAAATTGGAACTAATATTTATATGCTAGAAAATATCTGCCTAGGATGGAATTAGTACTTCAAAACTTAAAAAGTCATAGACCAACTTACCTCTTTGAAGCGTCAAGGTCCAACTGCTTGTGCACCTATCCAATGCACATAACCTACCCACTATCCAAAACCTAATCACAACCCAAATAGTGACTTAATTAAGGCCCAATTCTTCCTTTTTTTCCTCATCGACATCTTTTCTTCCATATTTCTGTCTTTTAAGGATTTTTCTATAGATGTATAGATAAAAATTCTATTTTTGCATCATTCCGCATTATCCAATTATGCAGCAAATAATGCTGTTATGCATTATGCACTGCTAAACCAAATAAAGAACAGACTAATAAATTATCCAATTATGCTGCGAATAATACGTGTTTTACAACATTACTACATTCCACCATCACATCCTACTACCTAATAAATTATAATACTGAAAAAACTGTGACATGTAATTTACTATACCTTGTAAATTAACCTTTTTATTTCTTCAACCATCTATTTCAAAAACATCACTGTCTCTAGTAATATTAAAGTTCATCAGTGAAAGAATAAAAATCTATGTTCACTAGGGCACTAACTCGTCATGTCCTTGGTGTTCTTGATTGTCCATCTTTTTAGCCATATAAGTGCAACAAGAAGTATATAATCACCAGCTGCATATTTTTCCATCAAGAGTCGATTCAGTTAACAATATCTACGTTGTGCTGGCAACATGAGTAAACCGGTATCAACCCTATCTTTTTATTAAGCCTCAACTTTGTTGGGTAATGCGACCACAATGCCACAAGCGCTATGAACATGTATCTATATTTGTGATACACTAGACTTGAAAGATGACTGAACCACATTTATAATGGATAACAGATCAGACATAGCTTGCTAGAAATAGTAGCACCACCTACTTCTCGTAAACAAACATGTAGCCGATATATACATGCTAGACAACACTCACTTTTTCGTAAACAAACATGTAGCCGATATATACATGCTAGACAACACTCGCTTTGGATGGCTCCAGTACTTTAAAGCTTTAAATCATAGATTGACACGTCTCTTTGTTATTAGATGGTATCAGTATAAGAAAAACCTGTAGAAAATTCTTACTGAAAGTTCTGCTTATAATATTTAAGGCATCAGATAACATTAGTTCCTACCCTTCCAAGACACTGTACTTCTATTCATCTATATCACTAGCAGTTCTTTTTCCAATCTAATTTCCTGTCTCCTCTATATTCTGTAATAAAATTAAGTTTTAGCGTCTTATCTTTTGATGGGCATTGTTGCCTGTCTTATACTACCTTCCCCAAAAATATCCTGCAACATTATAAATTACTATAGCCTTGTAACTTAAACCATTTTTTTTCTTCAAACACCTTTTTCACAAATATCACTCTCTAGTGATACGAAAGTTTCTCACTGAACGACAAAATATCGACATCCACTAGCCCAGCATGTCCTTAATGTTAATGATTGTCCATCTTTTCAATCATATAGTACTCCGGAATCATATTATCACAATCTGAATATTTTCTTCTCAAAGATGGATTCAATTAACAAGCACATATCTGCATTGAGCAGGCACCCGTCTTTAGGCAAGACAACGGCTTCTCATAAAGCCTCGACTTTATAGTTAATGGAACCAACCTATCACGGCGTTTAACCCTTTAAGGCTTTACACATCACTTTGGACTTACTTCCAACCAGGATTTTGTTAAGGTTTATGAATGCTTTCACAATATCACATTCATTATTGAAACATAATAGGCACCAATCATGATTCAAAAAAGTGCATTCCTATGAAGCATATGAACGAATTGAAACAAGTAGCAATTTCAAAGAGCTTCTTTTGAAAGATAATTTACTACTGAAAAACACACCTTACACTTTCCGGCATGCCACAATACTTCAAAAGTACGAATTGCAACGGAAAATGATTACACGATATATAGATCCTACCGACTCTTCCATTTTTTAAGAATATGATCATAGACACTTGCCTTACCAATCTTCAAAAGTCCTGTCCTCAGCCTCGACAGATTCGCCGATGTCAGCTTCACCCTCCTATCGATCATGTCCTCTGCAAACTTGCAAGCCTCCGGAAGCTTAAAATGCACCAACTTGTCCACCGCCCTATTCCCAGCCTCCTCAGATGGGTACCCATTCTCCACCATACACTTCCAGACCTTAAAACCCACCTCCTCATAGTCCTTGGCATCCACAAAAGTCCAAACCGCCAAAGAACAATTCGACTCGCTCATGTTCACCTCGTTCTTAACCATCTCCTCGAAAATAGCAGCCGCCTCCCTCACTCTCCTCCCTTTCAAGAAACACTGGAGAACCACATTGTAGGTCTTCTCGTCCGGGAAAGCCCCATACAGCACCATCTCGTCCAAATACTTCAACGCCGCCTCCGCCTTGTCCCCTAAACACTGCAGCTCGATCATCAAAGAGTATATTTTCGCATCCGGGAGGCACCCGTTCCGCCCCACAAGGCTCTCCCACAAAGAATTCGCTCCTTTAGCATCCTCAGCCCTCACAAATTCCTCCATCGCCTTCCTGAAAAACTTCATCCCCGGGTAGCACCTCTTCTCCTTCAGAACCCCGAGGTACCTCATCGCCTCGCCTGAGGATCCTCCCTTCATCACCGCGCACAGGAACGAGTCATAGGCGGGCACGTTGTTCGGGTCATACCCCAGCCGCTCCACCATCTCGTCAAAGGTACGGCGGGACTGCCTGGCGTCCCCCTCGTTCTCCCACCCTTCCAGCAGGATGGCGTAGCTGTCAGAGTCCGGCTGCACCTCGTGGCGCTTGAGGCGGAGGAAGTCCTGGGCGATGTCGGTGCGGCCAACGCGGCAGACGGCGGAGAGGAGGGAGTTGAGGGCGGGGGTGTCCTTGGGGACGGAGTAGATGGACTGCATGTCGTCGAAGGAGCGGAGGGCGGCGGGGAAGTCGGCGGCGGAGGCGTAGGAGGAGAAGATGGAGGCGAAGGTGGCGAGGGAGAGGAGGCGCTGGGAGTGCATGGAGAGGGCGGCGTGCCACATGGGGTCGAAGAGGCGGTTCTTGCCGAGGATGTCGATGACGAGGTTCCATGAGTAAGGGGTTGGGGGAAGGAGGGCGGCGGACCACCGGAAGAACTTGACGGCGGAGGATGGGGAGCCGTAGGAGAGGGAGAGGATCGTCTCCACGTCGGAGGAGGAGAGGTTGTGGTGGCCGAAGGAGGAGAGGGTGGCCTCGATGGAGGAGGAGGGGGTGGCGGCGATGAGGTCGCAGAGGCGGCGGATGTGAGGGGGGAGGTTGGGGGTGGTGTGGTGAGAGGGGAAGGGGGCGACGGCGCCAGCGGTGGATAGGCGCTTGGATGGGGGTGGGGTGGGGGAGGCAGAGGCGGAGGAGCGGCGCTTGTGCTGGTCGCGGTGGTGACGGTCGCGGTGGCGGTCGGGGGAGGGCATTTTGAGGGACTGGGGGAGAAAGACGAAAGCTAGGGTTTTCAGGGGCTGTTTAGGTGCAGGATTTGAGAATATGGATTCCAAGATCCTACTTTTCAAATTTTAGGGATTGTTGGATTTGTTGTTTGTTTGGTATCCAACCCTCGTTTTGAATTAGTAAATTCTTGGAATTCTTGTTTGGGTGTAAGATTGTAACGATGGTTATAAAAGAAAGATTTATAGGTAGTTTTAAGGAGGTGAGTGTAACTTATAATAAGACAAAAAAAATATTGTCTTGAAAAAATTTGTTTTGAAAATGAAGCATATGCAGCAGCAGCAAGAATAATGTTTTGTTAACTGTATATGCAGCAGCAAGCAAGAAGCTCAATTCTAAAGAGTTTGGAAATCTCAAGTAAAAGTTTAAAACTTAAGTTCATTTTCTTAAAAATTTCGGCAGCACCTCTTTTGTAAAAACTGGTCCCGAAAAAAGTACAAACATAGGATATAAGTAATGCTTCCCCAAACGGGAGCGAATCACGCCCAAAGACGGAAAACAACCACCACAAGCATATATACGACGCCGCAGCGAAGAAATAGACAATATAATGAAAACGACATAAAAAAATATAAAACAACATTATTCCAACATCAACAATAATATCATACCAACATCAATTATAACTAGTAGAAGTGTTTCAATCATCATTCCAACATCAACAAATATTGCTTGCTGCTGCTGCATATATTCCAACATCAACAAATATGGCTTGAATGTAACTTACATGAACACCGACATGACACAACCTTATTCCAACATCAACAAATATTAATAACAATCATGACACTACCAACATGAGCATTACAATCATAGCAACAACAATAATAACAACTAGAACAATCTCAAATATAACAACAACAACAATACTAACAATAACATCAATATTAGGAAATGCGTCCTCAATAATATTATAAAATTCACAAGATCTCAATCCTAAAGAGGAGTAACTTCATCATCATCGTTTCCATTATCACGCTCGCTCCCACCATCTTGAACGTCTACGCCTTCATTTGATGCAAATTCCTCTACCCAATCCCTTCTCGATTCTTCTGACATCACCGTAAACATCCGCACATCTATTTCATCATTACGAAAGTTTTGGACTGTCTTATCCAAGAGTTTGCGGGGATAGTTTCTCCCAACTTCATGCATACACTCTGAAAGTTTCTCGATCCAATGCATTTGCGCCCTTTGGATCGACATAGAAACATTTTCTATGCCGTCCATAACATTATCAAGAGATTCAACATCATTCGATATAGTCTTACCTTTGGTCCGACGACGACTCTCTCGACTATTGATGCTCGAAGAGACATTGCTAGTTTTACGAACTTGAGGGTAATCATTTTGTGTTTCATTAGCATTCTCTCCGCTTGGAGCCTCGTAAGCTTGTGGCCTATCAACTTCTTCATAAATTGACTGTTTGTAGGCCCCGGTGACCCCGTCATCCCCACATATTAGTTTAAGATCATCAAAATGTGTGAGTGGATGGTTCAAATAATCCTTTAGCTTAGGATTAGTCTGCCAAAATAAATATTACAAATAAATTAATCAAGTTATTTAATGAAGATGAAATTTAAGCATAAATTAGAAGCAATTTTACTCTTGAAAAGGTTTTGTATTCCTCGTCTTCATTACTGGCATTTTCTTATCTTCGTCCCATCCCACGCCAGTCAAATCAAAATATTTAAGCATTTTCGCATACGTCTTCTTCAGAGCTTCAATGTGATTGTGCACATTATCCGTAGTGTAAGTCTCACCAAATTCTTGGTTAATATGTACAGCTGCTGCCGTGAGAGCTGTCCTCTTAAACCCTTTATCTCCTTTCAATCATTTTTTAGCCTGTGAGGCCAAAAAGGGGATGAGTATATCATCATAGGCATCTAGCAAAATTTTATTCCGTCCTCTCGTAGCCGGAACTGTTTCCTTAGCTTTTGCAGCGGCTTTCTTGTTACATTTTTTCGTAGACGAAGAATGCTCAATCTCTTTGGCACGACTATATAAAGATATTCCTGATCTACCGCTAGTATTGGATCCATGTGCATCGCTATTTGATGATTCTATAAACGTGATTGCGTTCGAGCTCATTGGATAGTGTACATGTGTATCGCCAGAGCTGTTAAAGTACGGCATGAAACCTTGATTTGCCGAACCCGGCATCAAACCCGGAAAGAAAGACTCACCTTGTATGGGAGGGTACATGTTCATACCGGGCACGGGGTAAAAACCTGCGCCAGGTGGAGGATACCTGAAACGAGCATGATTATTATCTTCTTGCGGATCTGGGGGGCTTTGAGTCTGGGGTGAGAATGGAAACTGAACCCACTCGCCGGTTGTAGGATGGAATCTTGGAGGAGTATTCGACATACCTAAATCATAACAACAAACAACATGAAATACTATTTTATTGGAAAGTACACTAGTATTCAAAACATGCAATAAACACACTTAAAATTTAACACAATGAAAAATGATATAAAGACTTAATAAGTTTAAACAAACAGCATTATCTAAATGAACCGAACATAAAATAATATTTACTACATGCAACATAAAACAAAAACAAAGAGTGGCCGACTCCGTTAACATTTATCTTGCTTACAATATAAATTGAATTAAAAAAGAGCATCATGTAATCGACTCTGTTGTGTCCCCCCATGATATTCATTGCAATAATCTACCCACATATCCCAAGCCAATTGATCGCGTCGGGTCTTCCACTTTTCTCTTTCCGCCCTCAACTCGGCGTGTGTCTGATTTAGGTCGAACTGAATAATGTCCAGACCATCCTCATCCACAATCTCGCCTTCTTCAAACTGGGGCTCTTGGACGTCGTTGAATATGTCGTCATGAGGATCAACCATAGTTATGTAGTTATGAAGAATAGCGCATGCCATAACAATTTGAACTTGTGTTGGAAATGGATGATGTGGCCTTGCCGATAGTATTTTAGATCGGTTTTTAAAAATCCTAAATATGGCTTCAATTTTTGTTCGTAAAGTAGAATGGCGTAGGTTGCAAAGCTCTTTTCTATTGGTGGGCATGTGACCAGAATGCTCCTTCAAGTGGTATCGAACACCACGATAAGGTGAAATTACTCCATGACCTGTACTGTAACCCGAATCGCCCAAATAGTATTTCCCTAAGAAACAAAATAATAGTTTATTAAATGATTATTAGTTACTTAATCTTAATCGTATTTAACAAAGATATTTTGTACCTTCTAACACTCGCAAACCGTGTGGCGGTGGTAATGATAAAGCGTCCTTAAGGACGGTACAATCATTGGCTGCCCCTTCCCAACCAGCCAAGATATAGGTGAATAGTTTATCCGGAGTTGCGGTTGCTAAAATATTTTACGTCAGGCCCTTACGGCCCCTAAAACGCGGTACGTCCTTTACGAGGACCATTGCATCTACATATGTCCCATCGATCAGCCCAATACAATCCTATAAAAAAATTCAAGTGCTACTTGTGATTTCAAATATCGCTTACGAATAAAAATTAATACTTACTTACCGAAAAGTATGGATACCAACGAGGATTATGGACGATTTCTGGAGGAGTAGCACCGGTTGGTAGCTTCATAAATCAATTATGAATAGAAAATATAGCGCGCAGGACGTCATTAAAATAACGGATGTAGGGTGTTTTTCGTCACCCCATTGAGATGGGAATACGCGCGTGCTTGTCAGGCGTACTACAGATTCTCCCTGCCTAGGGTAGGCCGGGGTTTAATGATTATGGGGATCCGAATCTCCGGCAGCCGCGAACTAAGCTGCCGTTAATTACCCCTCGCCTTTGGAGCGAGGGAACCTCCGATTGACGGGTTAAACTGGTCATGTGAACTCAATGTGCAGTATACATGTGTTGTGTTTTGAAAGGGGGTTTGGATATATCGGGAGCCACGCAGAGTTTTTACGGGGGCCCCGCTACCCGGATAGTGGGCTGGGGGTCAAGGGGGCTAGCAGCCCCCTTACGGGGTGCGGGGCCGTGCCCCGTTAGAAATTTTTTTCTAACAGGGGGCAGTGTCGTGGAGTATGTGTATGTGTACATATGTATATATATGTATATATATATATATATATGTATATATATAAGGAAAAAAAGGAAGAAAAGGCATCCAAAGGATGCGTGGGGGCAGCACCTTAGGCGTTGTGCGCCCAGGTGCTGTGCGCTCAGACGCTAGAGTGCCACGTGTCGGCACGTGGGCGCTCTGCGCTTGAGCGAAAGCACGCCACATGTCGGCACGTGGGTGCTTTGCGCTTCAGCGCCCGACGCTCGAGCGCAAGCGTGCCACGTGTCGGCACGGGGGCGACTTGCGCCTAAGCGCTCGCGCTTGAGCGCAAGCACGCCACGTGTCGGCACCGGGGCGACTTGCACCTGAGCGCTCGCGCTTGAGCGCAGGGGCGCCACGTGTCGGCACCGGGGCGACTTGCGCTCGCGCTTGAGCACAAGCGCGCTACGTGTCGGCACCAGGGCGACTTGTGCTCGAGCGCAAGTGTGCCACGTGTCAGCACGTGGGCGCTTTGTGCTCGAACGTTGAGCGCTTGAGCGCAAATGCGCCACGTGTCGGCACGCGGGCGCTCTGCGCCTGAGCGCCGGCGAGAAAAAGAGGCTTTTAGCCTAAAAAAAAAATTTCTCGGAAGAGAAATCAGAAAGGAGTTGGACTCCTGAGTGTTTTTTTTTGGGGGGGTTTAGTGAAAGCAGTTCTTCTTCTTCCTCCTCTGTTAGCTGGATCTTGAAGATCAAGAGATGTGAGATCTCAAAATCTCTTCTTTTGGGGATCTAAAGACAGATCCAAGTTCCCCTTTGTGAGTTTGGTGGTGAAAAACTATTTTGTTTTTGAAAAGGAAGAGTAAAACTCTTGATTTAATTCAGAAGAAAGAAAAAGGTTTGAGACCTTCAGAAAAGGAAAAGAAATACACACCCTAGGTTTTTTGAGAGAATGAAAGTATTTTTTATTCATCATCATGTTGCCTTTTATAGGCTTATATATTTACATATAGCCCCTTGGGCTTTGCGAAATGGCATTTTGCCCATCCCGTGGCTCATGTGCCATTTCATTTTTGCACATAAGCTATGGGCTTACAAAATATTGGCTTTATGCCCATTTTGCATACATTTATGTATAAAAAATTACATAAAAATTATTTATTACATGATTTTGTTGTTGGCATGAGAAGGCTGGCCGCGGGCTCGACTTGGGCATGGGCCCGCTTGACCTGGGCTTGGGCCCACCTAGCTTGGGGTTGACTTTGACTTTGACTCGGTCAACCGGGGTGTAAATTTTTACCCCAACAACGGCTAACCTTTCACCGGATCTTACAAATTCCAGTCTCGCAACTCTATTTTTAGCTTTGTGTCCTACTATATGAAGAAACATGGCTACTTACTCTTCAATTGGTACATGAACGGTGTCTTGCAAGATTTGTAACTCTCTAAATAGTTGTGCAAGTTTGAGAAAAGGTATTTTACACATTCGTAAATAATCAACACAACTAGTACTAATATCATTCAATATACGAAACATATGCACATTTCTACATAAATGTCTTCTCCATGAGGGGTCTCTAGGAATGTTGCTACCTCTATTATGTTCGTTGCGCTTTAACAGAACATAAGCTCTTAGCGCAAGGACTACAGCAGTGGCACCCCAATGCAAAGTCGTAAAATCATTTCCTCCGATTGTGAGCTCATCTACAATCGCAAATTAAATAAAAATATCACAACTAAATATGCAGAACATAAATTCAAAGACACCAATTACAACCAATGCATTCGAAGACCATAATGATTCTAGCAGTAAGCTGACTCGAACAACAGAGTTAGAATTGCAATGAAAATTGGAAAATATCAACAGTTCCATGCTTGCAACACCATCACCAACCAACACTATCTCCCTGCATTTCCATATACCTGATACGCAGCTATGATTCATAAAACACAATTAGAACAATTTCAAGCACGAGACATCCAACCCAAATAATCCATCTGTGCAGGGGAAAAATTATATCTATATTCAAAATTTCAGCTAAAACCAGGTTAGTTTTACCTTTGCAGCTATAACGGCAGGAGATCAGGGATCTCAATCGTCAAATTGATCACCTTTGTTGCAGCGACCAGCCTTGTGATCGTCGAAGAAATCCACTATTGCAGAACCGATCGGTCTCGTGGTCGTCCAAGTCACTGGCGGCGTCGACCTGACCACCAAACCACCTTTCAGAGCTCGTCGAACTGACACCGACCACCAACCCCCAAATCGAGCTCATCGAACTCAAACCGCGTTGAACTCGTGATCGAACCCCAAATCGAGCCTGATCTGTTCTTAGATTTGGGGAGGTTTTCTTCTTAGGCTGCGAACTAGGGTCGTCGTAGCATGGTTGTCATCCTCGCAGCCGCGTCGTCGACTTCCACCGAACCCCAAATCGAGCGCGTCGAACCCCAAATCGAGCTCGATTTGACCCTAGAATAGGGGATGTTTGCTTGCAAGGCTTCGAAGTAGGCTTCGATCGCGACGTCGATTTAGGAAAGGGGATCGCAACCGATCCGAAAGAGAAAAAGAAGAAAGAGAAGGAAAGAACATGAGTGAGCTTAGCGTGGGAACGAATTTTTTATTGGGAAAATGCCTACGTGATTGAGGATTTCTCACAAATCCTCTTTTTTTTCAGGACTTTAAGATCCTGGTTCTTGCCTACGTGGCTGAGAATCCAAGCTATTCTTTTGGGCTCAACCAAACAAAGAATTTGTGAATCCAAAGGATTTGTGAATCCAAAACTCACAATCTTGCTCAAATCCAGCAACCAAACAGCCCCTTAAGACTGAATCAATTGGATTTTGAGTTGTTTCCATAGAACTCCGGAATGTTTAGTATTTTACAAATAAGGCCTCTAAAATCAATATTTATAAATAGATAAGAATATTCCATTTTAAAACTATGAGGGATTATGAAAGTTTTTGGTTTTTTCTTTTTTGGAATTAAGCTTTAAATTAAACCCTGTTAGTTTCATAATCGTTACTTCTATTAAGTGTCCAGTCTGACAAACTCTAGCATTAATTTTATTATTTATCTATCATCCCTAAAATCTTTATCTGAACACGGATTACGAGCTAAGGAAGGGACAATGAGCTAAGGAATAATAACAACTTCCTGTAAGTTCACGGTGCTTATGGTCGCTACACAAGCAACCAAGACGGAATATAGAACAAAAATATCTGGCTAAACACCGAGAACTCAAACAACCTAGATCATCCATCAAATCGTAATTGAAAATAAAAAAAACACAAACCTCTATACTAAGGGTTTTTGAGGTACAACCTTTATAGCGTGTTCATTCTTTAGTGATAAACCTAAGTTTTGCTTCTAAGAGTATGGAGCGAACTTATTTAACGACCTCCTTGCAGAAGATGATCTATCTTGAAAGAAACACAATTCAAGCTTCAACTCCACACAATAATTCTTCTTTGTGAAGCAATTTGCTCTTATAAATAGCTAATGAATGGAAGGAAAGAGATGAAGTGGTAAAGCTATCTCTTTTTCTCTTAAGTTTCTTCTCTTTTCTCTACACATGAGAAAGAATGTGAATAAAAAATGAGGCAGAGAATGAGACAACCATGCTAAAAAAGATTAGATATTATTCAATATCAACATATTAAAATAGGATATTTTTTATATAACGTCCCCAAAATTTCAATATTTTCAAATTTCACCTCCAAAATCTAGTATTTACAAATTTCATCCCAAAACTATTAAGTTGTTCAAATTTCACCCTGAAAATTTAGTATTTCCAAATTTCACCCAGAACCATTAAGCTGTCCAAATTTATCCCCAAAAGGATGGTCATCTTCTTCTTTCTTTTATTAAATAGAGACTAGAATTTTAGATTTCTCACAATTTCGATATTGGAAATTATTCTTGAGCGCAAAAATTTAGAACATTTCACCTTCATCAAACGTTTGCCATTTTAATAGATAAAATTAATCTCCTTTGTGGTTTTGTCATAACAATTACGGCAACTTGAAATAACAATTTGAGTTAGAGTTACTCTTATGCAAGTGGTGGTTTGTTCCCCTCCGAAAGACGCGGCGGAGACGCGATATACGTCTTGCCTGAAATTCGGGGCAGATGTTAATTGGTGCTATCCGTCCACCTCTCCGAAAATGCCAAGTTGATTTATGGCACCATGTATCAAAGGTTTAAACGGATGCGACCGATATAGCAGACTTCGTCAGATTCCCTCTCGTTTGAGGGGTTTTTGATTGTGGGGATGCTCTTCCCTGCAGGCGCAAGCCCGTGCAGTTAATTTCGCTACCGCGTCGCGGTAACCACTTTCTCCTTCTTCAGATGGTCACTTCGTGTTGTGGGTGTTTGTTTTGTTTTTGGTTGCCCGTGGATTATATACGGAGACTAATTTATGTTGTCGCCCGTAGGGCGTGGATTAGTCCAAATCCGTATCTTCTTAGATTTGGGTTTGGGGTTGGGTTTAAGGATACGTTAGTCTCATTTGAGACTAAGATCAACTTAAACGTTTGTTAAGGATACGTTAGTCTAATTTTAGACTAAGATCAACTTAACGGGATCGTTTAGATCCAACAAAATAGCAATTGGGCCCTATTGTTTAGTTTAGTGACATTGCGGTCGATTAGTTTAAGGACATTACGGTCCAATGTTAGTTTAAGGACATCTTGGTCCAATGTTTGTTTAAAGACATCGCGGTCGAGGTTAAGGACATCATAGTCCATAAGTTTAAGGACCTCACAGTCCAATGTTAGTTTAAAGACATCACGGTCGAGATTAAGGACATCATAGTCCGTTGTTAGTTTTAAGACATCACGATCGAGGTTAAGGACATCATAGTCCGTGGGTTTAAGGACCCCACAGTCCGATGTTAGTTTTAAGACATCACGGTCGAGATTAAGGACATCATAGTCCATGAGTTTAAGGACCCCACAGTCCAGTTTAAAGACGTCATAGTCTATGAAATATGTGGTCGTCGGGACCCGTCACCTCTTTGAAGACGTTGAGGAATTACAACGACAAATATCAAAGGAGTGAAGAGATGTACCCTTGAACCAAGATGGATTAAGTGATCTGTAGTCCGATTTGGAGTTAGGATCAATTAATTATATTATGAGCACATGGGCTCAGTTGAGTCTGAATTGAGGACTTATGGTCAACTTGGGCTAAGTCCAATTAGATTTAAAATGTTGGCCCTTTGTTGAGCCATTACACATTTGTCTGGGTCCAAGCCCACATCATTTAGCAATGCTAAACAAGAGTTTGAAGGCTCTGATCGCATTTTGTCTTTGGCCGAGCACTTAAACATTATGGTTCTGGATTTTAAGGCTTATTTGAAGGGGAGATTTCCCTTTGGAAAATTAACCAATTTGGTTAAAAGTAGTGTTAAACACTAGAGAATAACAATGTTAAACACTGGAGATAGAACTCTCAAATTAGTTTTAAACACTAAAAGACAATCGGTGTTAAACACTGGAAATATAATCTTCAATTTAGTGTTAAACACTAGAAAACAATCAGTGTTAAACACTAGAAATATAATCCCCAAATTAGTATTAAACACTAAAAAAAGAGGGGTCACGTGTGGACACGTGAGGGCACCTAAAGGTGGGGCCAGATCTCCTTTGCTTTGTTCTGAAAATAAGTGTTAAACACTTTTGATCTTTTATTTTGAGCATCACGTGTTGACACGTGATGCGCTGACTGTTAAAGCGTTTGCCAAGGGGTTGTTCAGTTGAAAATATTGCATTTTGGTATAAGTATTTTCCTTACATTTCTTAAATAATAAAAGGTGTTTATTATAAATATTAAACATATTTGGATTTATCTGCAAAATACTATTTGACATATGTTTATATATTATAATTAATATTATGAAGGAAAATATAGGCATTTTATATTTATATAATATTTTGGTAATTGAAAATATGCATATCATATCAAATATTCTAGTCACAATTCTTAAAAGATATAATATCATACAAATGGTTAGAATAATATTTCAAAATATATGCATAATATTTTATTAATTAAAAGATGCATAGCATATCAAATATTCTTAATCATGTTTGTTAAACATTTATTACCATATAAAGTGCATAGCATATTAAATATTCTTAATCAAGTTTCTTAAAGATTTATTACCATATAGTGATTAAGACACTATCTCTAATTTAATAAATAGTACTAACATTATTCATAGAGATATTGTGCAAGATTTAGCTCAGGTCAAGAGATCAAGATGTTCAAGATGTCAGGATCAAAAATCTGCCAAAATCATAAAATCAATACTGACAGGGACTCAGAATCCATAAGTCACCATATTAGGAAGTCACCATATATGGTAACTAGTTTTTCTTCTTTGAGGGCTATATAAAGGACCAAGGGCTAAAGTTAGAAGGCATCAAGCCAAAGAGATCACGAAGTCCAAGACGTCTCATGCATCCAGGCTGATCATCAACTGTTCGTCTACCTCCTTGGAAGAGATCGAGAAGCAAACCAGTCTTTGTAATCATTTTCTAAGAAATCAAAGTGTAGATTGTTCAAGTTGATTAATAAAGGTAGTTGTTTTATTTAATTCTTTTGCAATTTACATTATGTTTTCCCTCTCTATCTTTTCATCTTCTTTTCCCAACATGCGCGAGTAATTCTCCGCTTGTTAGGGTTCGTAGGATTAGGGTAGGCTAATGGATGATGAACATCTCTAAACCCTTTTTAAGTCCTATAAAGTTTATGAACTTTATCAAAAGAATCATTAATATCTTAATCGGGCGCGCTAACAATTCTTTGTTAGTTCCGACCGCGATTAGAGATTAGATTAATGATTGTTTTGGCAAAGGCTAGAAATGAACAGAGTTCCGTGTCGAGATAAGGGTTAAGAGTGGGATTCCTTTTCCCTCCAGAAACCCTAATCTACACGCATCACCATCGTTTTAGTTTTAAATCTATTAAAGGATAAAAAGGGTAACTTTTAATTAATCGTCCATGACTACTAAATCCTAACGAACCCTACAAGCCCTCTTATTATATTATCTACATCCCTAAAATAATCTAGATCTATATTTTTGCATTCTTGCTTAACGTAGATCTAGAAACTTTTCACAAAACTCTTTATTCCTCCTCTCTTTCTCAACACATCTAAAGTAAGAATAAAAGATTCCACGTTTCCCTGAGGACGACCCGTACTCATCTCGGTCTAGCTACGCGCGACACCGTTATTGATTGCGGTTAATTACTACACACTTTTTCACATCAATCAAATGGCGCCGTTGCCGGGGATACGTGCGTAATTTTTTTATTCTTACTATTTGTATTGAATTCTTATACGATCTATATCATAAATAAAACAAAACTGCAAATTGTATATTTAACGATTATTATGTGAATTTTGCGAGGAAATCTGGAGTCATGGACTTGAGGAAACAGGAGATCTAGGGTTTCACATTTCTCTGGTATCTTTCTTAACTCCTTCTCGCTCCTCTCAAATCCAATAAAATCTATTTTCTGCAGGATTCTTTGCAAAATATCGCCGCTTAAAAATCTTTTTGCAAAGTTTTGTTTTGCGGTTTGTTTTTGCATATTTTAATACGGATTTTTAAGGGGCAAAGACCAAATCAAGATTAGGTGGGGATTTCATGACCCTTCCTAAGCCCCACAAATCACGAACCAAGCATCTGCATCAACCCTACATTAATTTAAAAAATATCTAGACCAAACTCTAAGGACTGTCGCGCTCAATAAGGATAGAGGAAGGTCGTGGGTAATCTATCGCTTATCCGCATTACTTTTGTAGTGTCTAGGCAAGTGTGTCAAAGGCTAGTGGTTTTTAATTAGGCTCACTACTGTGATTCCTTCCCACTTACCTGGCACTTACCTGGCTACAAGGGTAGTACAGAGGCAGTAGAGGATTGATCCTGCTGCTTGTCCTTTGGAAGTCTAGGAGCGGTCTAGAGACTGGACCTAGGTAACCATAGTTCTACGGTTGTGCATTTTTGTGTGATTTGTCTAAATCCGTCATTTTTCAAAACAAACCAATTACTTTCTCTCCTTTTTACCCCTTCCCCCTTCTTCTCTTCTTATAATGGGTGACCTAAACAGAAGAACACTTGCCGAGCTTTGCTGTCCACAACCAGATATCTCTTGTTTTCGTAATCCCTTTCGGTATACCGTCCGGCTCTTCCATGTCCTTAAGAGATCATATAGAACACGCAGGAAAAAACAGTTGGCCACCTCAGTCTAGGTTTTATCAACCGTATCCTAATCCTACACCTGTTTTAGTTGATACCCAGAGTGAGGAAGCTCCTAGACGAATGTCCATTGCTGAGCACATAGCTAGGTCTAGAGGCCAAAGTTTCAACCTGGACCAATATCAACCATCACCACCACTGTCCAGAGAAGAGTTTGATATGCGGTTTGTGCCATATAAGATGTCTGTTGAAAATAACCAACCAACCAACCCATATCAATATTCTTCTTATCATAATATTGATCTTACTCCTACCCAAGTTCCGCAACCATTCTATTCCTATCAATCCAATCCGACTTTTCCACCTTTTCTAGACAGTTCTTCTAATCGGTCATTTGGGAGTTTTAATTATCCACAGGAATTTCAATCTTATACTGAAACCCCTTATCAACCAAAGTCTAGTCTTGAGCGGAAATTAGAAGAAGGTATTGTGATGATGAACCGCATTAGAGAGGAATGGAAGGAAAGCATGGCTAAATATGAAAGGGCAACGAGTTCCGAACCAGCCCAATTTTTTTCAGTATATAATACGGGTATCGGACAAAATGAGAATTTGGGTAGAGAGACAAAATTATACACCCATCCTAATCAAACCTCCCCATTCCAAACTAAAATCCACAACTCCAGTTTCATAGATTCATCAAGTACACCAAATAGAATGACTGATAAGTTGTGTGACTTTGTAGTGTTTGATTTACCCGACTGTGAAGGGTCCATTTCAAGTGAAACCATACCCAACCCTTGTGATCTCTACACCTCCACTCTTGAACCAAAACTGATTGAAAACCATACTTTTGATGAGGTGTTTGAGAATTTTAACCTTCACTTGAATAAGGTGATTGACATTGGGGATATATTGATTGATGAACCCGAAATTTTGGATGATTTTGTCTCACCAATTCATCAAATCCTTTCACTTCCTTGTGGTCATCATCTTGAGCCTTTAATTCTTCCCGAACCCTAAATATGTCTTGAAGTTGATGATAATGGTATACCCGAAGATCAGACCGAAATACAGCCTCCATCTTCCACATCTGGTTCAGCAACACTCGACACACCAATTCGTTTACCCATTTCACCTTCTACTTTCTCCGGTTTTTCTTCTGTTCCTATAGTTTCAGTGAGTTTTGATGAATCACAATCCGTTAATTCAAGTTCAATAATACCAGAAATTCAACTTGATTTAGATATTTTTGAAAATGCGGAAGATGAGTTTCTCGAGTCCTCTACCTCAATGATTTTTGATGAATCAAGTAGGATAAATTCTGGCACAAAACTCTTTGACAGCAAAATGTTCAATCACACCATTGATAAAAGTTTTGAAGAACTTTTTGCTGACGAACTTGAATTTTTAAACAATACGGATTTTGTGATTGATCAATCTCTACTTATAGAGGTTGAACCGTCACCATTCCTTCTTCCTAATCATTCACATTCATCCTCATTCTTTCTTTTCTCTAATTTCAAACCTTTTCCAGACCACCTCTTATCCCTTCCCCATTTTTTCTTGACTCGATACAACACATTCTTCCACCAACCTATACGCTATACTGATAAAATCTTTGAATGGTTGGTGTTAACTTTTGGTCTTTGTAAAGTCTTACTTTGACCAAATGATTCACCCCCTCTTAAAATGCTTCATATGGTCTAACTCATGTTTGAGGGGGGTATATTTTTGGCTCTTGAACATAACTTTTGTCCTCAAATTTGTGAGCCAAAAATAAGTTTGGGGGAGGATTTTCACTTTCATATATTCTTGCCCCCATTAATAATGTCCTTCCAAGCTTACATGTTTTTGTGATCCAGCAGATAGCAACAGTGAGGACACTGTTGAAAACAAGTTTGGGGGAGTTTTGTGCTTATTTACGCATCACTTTGCATCATATTTTGCATAAGCACAACATTTTCAACAATTTAAAAAAAAATTCTTTTATAACAAAAAAGTAGAAAGTGAAAAATTACATCCAAAAGATAGGAATGGTTTAAGAAAACCAAGAAAATTAGAAGTTTTCTTAAATGAACTAGTAATAAGTAGTTATGAGCTGTTGTCCCAAGAGTTAGTAAGATGAAGGAAGTCACTAATCTGAGGATAAAAATAAGTCTGAAAAATAGTTTCTATTCTGGAAGCCAAACATTTGAATGTTGATACCCTACTTTATTCACTTTCACACATCTTGAAACTCGGGATAGTAGAGGATACCTTGAAATGCTCTTGTCTAAAAGCCAAAGTATGAAGGAAATGAAAAAAAATGAAGAAAATATAAAAATGGTGAAAAGAAAAATGAACACTGGTTTTGTTATCGCCAAGGCAGCAATAAAAAAATATAGCGAGGGTGCCTCTTCACCTAGTGCCCTAAGGCCAACTGGTCTGGGAGTCACTGCTAAGCCTTAGGTGATGCAAGACGAGGAAAATATTATCACCTAATCAGCAAGCACATGAGTAATCGGTCGGTTAGTACCTCAAGAAGTATTAACGGTCGCATGAAAATGTGTGAGAAAATCTAAATATTCATCAAGTTAAAAAGTACTGAGGTAGATGGACAAGAGTATGATAGCTTGAATTGAATTCTCCGAGTGTAGGGATGTCCATTTCACACACGTAGGGGTATATGATCAATGTTTAGATGAAAGGTAGGAATGAAAAATAAAGACAATGTTTTATTGAGGGATGAAGTGATTTCTAACATTTTTTCATAACTATTAAGATAGGGCTCATGACAACTGAAAAGCTAGTATAGTTGGAAACTCTAAATTTTCAAAGTATTTCTTTTATGGTTCTTATCTTTATATGTAAATTTCACCATCTCTCTTTTATTATAGGATTTTGTGGGTGTAATCCATTGAAAACCCTCAGGAGACAACACTCCTCCTACTAGGGACACCTAGAGGTTTAACGGCTTGTTGCACGTGCTCAGTGCAATCGTGTTTGCCTACGAAAGTGTGCTATTTAGGTTTTTCTTTTTCCTTTTCTCTTTCTCTTGAATAACTAGTTTGCTCGGGACGATCAAAGTTAAGTTTGGGGGTATTTGTTCAGTTGAAAATATTGCATTTGGTATAAGTATTTTCCTTACATTTCTTAAATAATAAAAGGTGTTTATTATAAATATTAAACATATTTGGATTTATCTGCAAAATACTATTTGCCATATGTTTATATATTATAATTAATATTATGAAGGAAAATATAGGAATTTTATATTTATATAATATTTTGGTAATTGAAAATATGCATATCATATAAAATATTCTAATCACAATTCTTAAAAGATATAATATCATACAAATGGTTAGAATAATATTTCAAAATACATGCATAATATTTTATTAATTAAAAGATGCATAGCATATCAAATATTCTTAATCATGTTTGTTAAAGATTTATTACCATATAAAGTGCATAGCATATTAAATATTCTTAATCAAGTTTCTTAAAGATTTATTACCATATATAGTGATTAAGACACTATCTCTAATTTAATAAATAGTACTAACATTATTCATAGAGATATTGTGCAAGATTTAGCCCAGGTCAAGAGATCAAGATGTTCAAGATGTCAGGATAAAAAATCTGCCAAAATCATAAAATCAATACTGACAGGGACTCAGAATCCATAAGTCACCATATTAGGAAGTCACCATATATGGTAACTAGTTTTTCTTCTTTGAGGGCTATATAAAGGACCAAGGGCTAAAGTTAGAAGGCATCAAGCCAAAGAGATCACGAAGTCCAAGACGGCTCACGCATCCAGGCTGATCATCAACTGTTCGTCTACCTCCTTGAAAGAGATCGAGAAGCAAACTAGTCTTTGTAATCATTTTCTAAGGAATCAAAGTGTAGATTATTCAAGTTGATTAATAAAGGTAGTTTTTTTATTTAATTCTTTTGCAATTTACATTATGTTTTCCCTCTCTATCTTTTCATCTTCTTTTCCCAACATGCGCGAGTAATTCTCCGCTTGTTAGGGTTCGTAGGATTAGGGCAGGCTAATGGATGATGAACATCTCTAAACCCTTTTTAAGTCCTATAAAGTTTATGAACTTTATCAAAAGAATCATTAACATCTTAATCGGGCACGCTAACAATTCTTTGTTAGTTCCGACCGCGATTAGAGATTAGATTAATGATTGTTTTGGCAAAGGCTAGATATGAACGGAGTTCCGTGTCGAGATAAGGGTTAAGAGTGGGATTCCTTTTCCCTCCAGAAACCCTAATCTACACGCATCACCGTCGTTCTAGTTTTAAATCTATTAAAGGATAAAAATGGTAACTTTTAATTAATCGTCCATGACTACTAAATCCTAACGAACCCTACAAGCCCTCTTATTATATTATCTACATCCCTAAAATAATCTAGATCTATATTTTTGCATTCTTGCTTAACGTAGATCTAGAAACTTTTCACAAAACTCTTTATTCCTCCTCTCATTCTCAACACATCTAAAGTAAGAATAAAAGATTCTACGTTTCCCTGAGGACGACCCGTACTCATCTCGGTCTAGCTACGCGCGACACCGTTATTGATTGCGGTTAATTACTACACACTTTTTCACATCAATTAGGGGTCACGCGGCAACACGCGAGAGCGCCCAAAACTTAGATTTCCTTTTCTTTTTCTTTCTGTGTCTTGTAAGTCACGTGGGAGCATATGAGGCGTTGCCTCAAAGCTTCCTGCTTCTCATTTCTGGGGAACTCTTCAGGGGTCACGTGGGGACACATGACCTTAGTTCTTTTCATGCACAGAGATTTTTTTAGTCTCCTTATTTTATTTTGAGTATTAAATTCTCTGTAGGTGTAACACCCGAGCCCAATACTACTATTTTCTGTTACTGGTTGAGCACTAGATATTACTCATTTCATTTAGCTTGCCTGTTTGACCCTTGCCGTGAAATTTTATCTGGTTAAGTCATTTCTGCTTATAAAAAATTTTAGTACCTAAAATTAAACTAAAAATATCCATCTTGGCCTACTCGACACCTCTAGCCGCGTGGTAGCGTCCGTGCATCGAGTTCTCGTCCCGTTCGGTGAAACGGGCGAGTTTGGACGACTATGCGCGTGTACAGGTGTCCGACTTGGGGGTATGCATTTTAATCATAAAACATTTCATTTTAAAATTTGGAACCCGCTTAAAATCCTATTATTTAAATTTCAAATTTTTGGACCCAACCCGGGCGCGATTTGAAAATGTTTCATTTAGCGCCAAAATCCCAAATTAATAAAATATTTGAAACCATATAAAATTTCGTTTATAATATAATCTTACTGTTACTTTAAAATCTATTAAATCTTTTTAATTTTTCTTTTAAATCTCTGAATGTTTTCCTCAGCCAATCACGGGGTTCTTAACCCCCGTGGGCCCCCTCCAATATCTCTCTCTCTCTAGCTTTCTCTATCTCTCTCCCTCTCTCTAACGTCTCTCTCTCAACCTTTCTTTAACTCTCCCTCTCTCTTCCCTATATATATACATCCTTCCCCTCATAATTTCCCAGAACGAGAAAAGCAAAACCCCACGCGAGAAACCCATCGCGAACCCTAACCCTAGCCGCCTTCACCGTCGCCGCCGCAGCTCCGACGCCGGCGCCAGCGCCACCGTTGCTCTCGCCTCCGCCTCCTCTACCGACCCTGTTTCCTCTCTCCCGAGCACCTTGCGCAGCCGCGGCCACCTGCGAATCTCCCTGCAGTCGCAAAGTCGCCGCCGGCAACCACCTGCGCCACCGACCATCACCTCGCCTGTTCTCCTCACCCCGAGACCTCCTCCTTCTCTTCTTTCCGGCACACCCTGCACCTTCCCGATGCCAACCAACCACCCATCGCCTGCAACCTCACCCTCGCCGGAAAACCCATCACCACCGACCACCCGTCGTCTCCTCGTCTCCCAGCAAACCCCATGAACGCCAGCACCACCTCTTCCGACCGATTCTGCACCTTCCCCGATCACCTCCACCGAAACCTTCACGTTGTCGTCACCGTCGCGGCTTGAACCGCCGGTGATCTTGACGGCACCGATCGCCTCGCTGCCGGGTTGCCGAGATAGCATCCATCTCTGTTCAGATCTCCCGAGCCCTTGCTGTTATCGTGTCGCGTGGGTTCGCGCCTCCGTTCTCGTGTTCGTCGTTTCGTCGAGGCAAGTATTCGATACTTGCTACATGATATTGCTACTTTATAACTTGCCTTAATATTCATATGTAGTTTAATGATATATTATTTAGTAAATCACCTTACATACCTTGCTTCATGTTTAACCCTAGTAGCATGTCAAATAAATTATTTCCTGATAAACCCGTACATGATAGATTGCATTTGATTCACTGCTATGATGCTTTATTTCCAGTTTAGTTTAACAAATATGCATAACCGGCTAAATTACAATTGCATTCTTTAAACAGATTATACTTGTCGTGGCATTCTTGGAATACTCAATATATTATTAACCTGACTACAGCAGTTACGTTCACCGTCCTGTATTCACATGGTATTGACATTATCTATTTAACACAATTGAAAATTGTACAACTACATAATAAATCAGATTATTGTTTAACGTGTTGATTTGAATATGATGCTGCTTATATATCTGTTTGTGAGCACACCCACGATATCGTTACATCTTGATTGACATTGTCACACATGGTATTGTACCGTTTACTATTGACTTGACCTGATGTACCATGACCTGACCTGTTACTTGATCTCGTGCCTAATGCCAACAAATATAACATGTAGTCCTCATGGACCGTTCCTGTTGTCTATCCAGACAAACCTGCTTTTACCTAATCCTGTGTTGGCATTAGTTCTTGATTACGGAATACCTGACCTGACATACATAACTTGGGGGTATGGGGAAATCAAAGGTGAAACCGGCTTGTAACTCAACAGTTCGATACCTGTTCTGATCAGTCTTACGGTCTAGGCCAGCCCCGGAGTGATGATGCTGACATCACTCACCCATCCTGCTACTTTTTACTGCCTAGCGGCACGTCTCGGATTCAGCCCCGAGAATCTTGACCGTGGTCTCGGGCACGCACGGGATACTATTGAGTTACATCGACGAGTCATCAATTGATTTCAAAGACTTTAGAATAGAAAACCTGATAAAACAGTTTAGTTTACCCACTGCACGCTACCCTGTACTGGTATGATTCATATTATTGTTATTCTTGCTGTATTCATGTTTATATTATATTGCCTGCTACACTGTTCATATTATATTACGTGATGACATGACGCGCTGACTTCTGGGTTTTGCATGGCCCAGATTCTATACCGCTGTCGCAGTCCGAGCAGGAGTATTTCAGCCAGCAGGCTGAGCTGTGAGGTGTTAGTATTGGTTAGTTTTTATTTCCTGCATTTATTTCCTGATGTGGGCCCGCATTATGGGACATACTTTTCAGTTATTTGTATTGGATCATTTGCTTCCGCATTTATTTATTTATTATTGACTCCTGTTATTCTGGATTATGGACATGTTTTAGAAAATTTTATCTTGTTCTTGATATCTCTACAGCCGTAATGTGACTGTGGATGGATACTTCCTACCCACAGGTAGCATGGTTGGCTATGTCACGTGCCCAATCTAGCGTACTCTGGGAAGCGGGGCGTGACAGTAGGGTTAAACCCTAATCATGATTTTGGAGGAATTAATTTCCTATTATGAAAGAATTAAATTTTTATGTAGGGTTAAACCCTAATTTCTTTTAGAGGAATTAAATTCCCATATATGTAAAAGAATTAAATTCTTGGATAGGGTGAAACCGTAATTTCATTTTAAGAGGAATTAAATTCCTGTGAATTTGAGAGAATTAAATTCTCAATTAGGGTTAAACCCTAGTTCTGTCCATCTTGAAGGAATTAAATTCCTGTAATTTTAGGAGAATTGAATTCTCATATAGGGTTAAACCCTAGTTTTGTTTTGAGAGAATTAAATTCTCTAAACTCAATTCCCTCTCTAAGTTTTGGATCTGCATGGCAGGATCTCAACCTGATGAGAATTAAATTCTCAACCTATGGGGAGTTGTGCTTCTGCAGATCTTCAACTAGAGGAAGAACTAAGTTCTTTTGCAGAAGAGTTAAACTCTTAGATTTTGAGAATTAAATTCTCTGTTTGAAGTTTTGATTCCCTTTCTTTTCTCACCTAGGGTTTTCTTTGTTGAGAATTAAATTCTTCTTTCTTTTCTCTCTGAAATTTCAAGATTCCAAAACTCTCTATCTCCCAAAATTCTTTTTTTTCTTTTATTCTTGGCTCCTATTTATAGGAGAAGGAAAAGAACCAATTTGTTTAATGAATCTTTCATTGAAAGATTTTGTTTGTTTTCATAATTAATATGAGCCTTTAGATCATTCAGTGAATTTTATTCACCGTTGGATTTTCAATCCAAAGATATTCTATTTGTTATTTTCGGTGAGATTTAGGGAAATCTTTCCTTGTCTAAGATTTTTCCATAAATTGGTGATATTTAATCACCCCTGGATTTTTAATCCAACGGTTCTCCCTAATCCTTTCCCATTTGGAAAGATTTTAGAGAAATTTAGAATTTTAATTCTATTAAACTGTAAGGCTTTCAAAGCCTGTCACGTGCTAGCACGTGACCCCTGGCTTCTCCTTCAGCCGTTTGTTTTCATTTCTGTTTGATGAGAATTTAACCATTGCGTGTCAACACATGACCATTGGTTACGTGTGAGCACGTGATACCTCATTGAGGTAATTTCCGATTTTTAGAATTAAATTCTATTAAGTTATAAGGCTTTCAAAGCCTGTCACATGCTGGCACGTCACCCAAGGGTCACGTGTGAGCACGTGACCCCCAATTGGGTCCTCCTTCAGCCGTTTGTTTATGCTTTTATTTTAACCATTACGTGTTGACACGTGACCATTGGTCACGTGTGAGCACGTGACCCCCTGTTGGGTTCTCCTTCAGCCACTTGTTTATGATTCCGTTTGCTTAGATTTTAACCTTGTAAATAGATCACGTGTGAACACGTGACCCTTGGTCACGTGTGAACACGTGATGCCTCTTTGAGGAAAACCCTGATTTTTAATCAGGGAACAAATGCCCCCACAGCGTTGCTCTCACGTGTCTGCATATGAGTGCAACGCTGTCACTTTTGTGACCGTTGAATCCATCTAGGGAATAGGGGAGATGAAACGTTTCCATCGCATCCTATAAATGCAGGGGTCTCTTCAGAAACGCCTCCACTCTTTCATCTTCTTTCTTGCAAACTTTTCCCTTTGAGAATTTAATTCTCCTTTCCAGAGCTTAGTTCTCTGCTTCAAGAATTTTCCAGAGTTTAACTCTGTTGACAGATTCCTTTTCCTCAGGTAATAATCTTGAACGAATGAAGAACTTTCACAGAAATCTCCACTGGATTTTAAATCCACACCAAGGGTTTTCCGTTTTAATCAAGAACCCATCCTTTTGAAGCTCTTAAAAAAAACAGAAAACCATTTAATCTTCAAATAATAGATCTCTTAGGGTTTCCTTGATCTTTAGGGATCGGTGGTGGTGCTTGTCCTTTCCATGGAATTTAATTCCATCTCAAAAAGCTTTGGCTCTGAAAAATGTCTCTGGGAATTTAATTCTCCCTTTTTTAACAAGGAATTTAATTCCTATGAAGAATTCGGTTCTTCCCATAAAACTCCTTGGGTTTTCTTGCCCCGAGTTGTCTTCTTCATAACTAAGAAGAAGAAGTTTGCAATGTTGCTTTCTAGGAATTTAATTTCCTTGATTCTGTTTGATTTGTCACAGAGTGCAAGATGGATTTCTTTCTAGGGGAATGTGTAGGGTCATTTGAAATCCACTGTCTATTTAATGAGAATCTTCCTTTTGTCTCACTATAATTACTTTGCCTCATCATTAGCCAGCCGCCATCTTAATTTTGTGGGATCCATGTGTTTTGTAACCAATGGACCCATAAAATGAGTCCTCTGTCACTGTCTTTTTATATATATATATTTATAATCATATATATATATACACCGTTGGCTTCGCTTTAACAGTTTCCCCTTATTTTATTTCAAGTAGAATGACGTCTGTTCCGTATTTCCTTTTCACCCGCTCGGAAGCCGCTTTTCCACAGTCGCCATTTGACGAGGAGGTGATGGCGATGATCAGGGCTCACGACCCGAACCGTACCAACTTACTTCTGTGGGGGACCTGGTACGGTCACATCATCCGTGGTCGCCGAAGTTTCCATTGCGAGATACCGACGGAGCCTACTTATCCATTCCTGCCGATGGATCTTCCAAGGACTGTTTTCGCTGTGGAGATGCCGAATTGGACCCCGATGGGACGGCTTGAACCTTCGACGACTGGCATCCCGAATCATCCTATCCCAGCCATAGATATTCTGGGACGCCGCATTTGCCAGGGCGAGGCCCAACCATGGGGGCAGATCTACAAAATAGGGCTCACCCCTCGACACCCTACGTGCTATCTTCTTTAGGCTCGCTACATCCTGCCTGCCCATTGCGCACGACTGCAAAGGGTCGGACTTTATCAGGCAATATATGCCTCGCTCTTCCACTACCAATCCCCTCACGTCTAGTGGGTTAAGTCGTTCTTGAACCAGTGGAATCTCCCCACCAACACTTTTCTCCTAGGGGACCGCGAAGTTTCGATTTCTTTGGAAGAATTTCTCGAGATCTCGAGGCTGCCAATCAGGGGGACACTTTATGAGGAATTGCTGCCTTCCGACGAGTACGTCTTCGAGACTGAGCCCGCAATGCTCGACGGCTTGTCCGCTGAGAATGCCGTCCGCCACAAGCGCCCGAGTTTGATCAAGGCCTTGGGCATCTTTGACAAACTGTTCACAGAGTCGGAGGAACAGGGCATCACCTTTAAGAGCTTCATCGCTTCCTTCCTTTGCGAGGGCGTCCTATCGAAGACGGCTCCGAAGTTTGCAAACATCAATAACCCCTTTGGGTTTGGTTTGAACAGGCGGCCGACTAAGGAATCAGATTTACCACAGTACTACATTCCTGTTATGTCGCCGGTATCTTTTAAATCGATTGCAGCTCCTGGCATGGACGAGGAGACATTCTTCGTGGTCTTTATCAGCGTCTGGCTCGGCTGGTTCCTCATCCCCATGCATCGCCGCTTCATGAGAGTCTCGGTGATCTATCCGGCTCGTCGTATCGCTGAGGGGACACGGCTAGCCGTAGGCATCCCGGCGCTAGCGCATCTTTACCATGGGTTGGGTGCCGCGGCTAATACTTCGACCCCCGGCGTGGACGTGGTAAACTTTTCTCTCCATTACTTCACGTCTTGGATCGAGATACACGTGTTGGGGGCTTTTGTTGCGCACCAGAGACCTACATTTTACGACGCTTATACTTTCCCGCGGCTCATGCGGCTAGTGGATGCTTCTGCCCCTGACCTGACTCAATTTGGGGCCATTCGTGCATTGATTGCTCCTTACGCTACCACGGGCGGATTGGTATTCGTTGATCGGGTTCTATCCTCTCCTTCAGGTCCAATCCAACAACTCCATGACTTGTCGAAAGAGGGGGCACCTTCTCTGAAGCCCCGGGAGGCCACGCACTTGTACACGATCAGACCAGGTTATCTGGTATTCCGTCAGAATGGTGCGTCTCTCTTTATGCGGTACAACCCGCACCGCTTCGCTCGGCAGCTTGGCTATGATCAGGTCGTTCCCTTTGAGGCTTTTACGATTGCACCGGTTCCTTCACCTGAAGCTGTTCGCGATGCTGCTCACCACTTTGTGAGGCTGAACACTGGTTCCCGGTTCATGATCCCTGAGGCTGATGATATTCCCCGATGCGTGGGGTCCTTTACGGGCCGGTACCTTCATCGGGTCAGCCCGATTATTGCTGAGGAGAAGAGGGTGCTCCTTGGATATGGTACTCCTGCTCAGGTTCAAGCTACGGGAGTTCCACCGCGACCGTGCGCACCAGTCCGCTTTCCCCTGAGGGATACTAGTGTCGCGCTCATTCCGGGGGAGTCGGAGGTGGACCTCACTCCCACAATTGGTATGCCATTGGATACCCGGGCTCAGTCGAGGGGTAAAAGAGCACCGGTAGCAGTACCACCGCCCGAGGCATCGACAATGGCCGTGTTGTCCTTAGTCGCAGCACCAAGCGAGGGCATTGGGAGCGAGGGTGTTAAGGGTGAAGTGGGTCAGCGTCGGACCAAGGCTCCTCAAGGGAGGAAACGGTGATCTTCGGCGGTCAGTTCTGGATCTAAACGGTGAAGGAAGGTGGCTACCAACCTGCTCGACTCTTTAGTAGAGTCTGAGCCCATTCTTCAGGACGAACCCTTGGCTCTGCAAGAATCGGACACTGGCTTAATTTTTCCCAGTTCAACTACCGAGGAAGCCGCACAGTTGGCTGAGGCTATAAGACGTTCTCAAGACGAGTCAGAGAACGTAAGAATTCCGAAGAAGCCCTACCCAGCCGTCATTTTTTATGAAGACCCTTCGTGGATCCGGCGACGATTCATCGGCCCTTTGGAGGAATGGGACGAAAGGGCCCTTAAACAGGCTGCTTCGGAGGATGTTGCGGATGCGCTTTCATTGTGGACCGGCGGCCATGAGTCCACCCTTGAACCTCGGCGAGCACACCTCCTCAAGAAGGAGCGTCGGCTTGAACAAGCCCTATTGAAAGCTTCCTTACGCATCTGTATGCTCCTGTTATTTCTTTGTAATATTTTATATTGTCTGCACTTGTATATATGTATTCTTATCCTTGTGTGAACTGTGCAGAGACTTCGACGATGGGGGAGGTTCCTACGGGTTTACTGACTGTAGAGCCTGCTGATACCCCTAGTGAAACACTGCTCAGTGTGGAAGGGGTTGATGAAACTGTTCCTCCTGCAATAGAGCTTCCTGCGGTGGCTCCTGCTCCCGAAGCACTTTCTCCCTCAGGGGAGGCACCTTTGGTGGTTGCCGTTCCAATGGATTTCCCTGAGGGTGGCCCAGAGGCTAGGCTGGAGGTAGTCGAGGCTACCCCCCTCTTATTGGAGCCCGAGGTTGCGGTGGAGGCCATTGAAGCTGCTATTCCTCCTGCTCAGAATGGGAGGAGCGTCGAAGGTAACCTTCTACATCTTAAATTAATAATATTTCCGTTATCTGAACTCTTTTTGTCTTTTCAGAATTGCGTGGACTAGCGGCCTCTATCGCCGATTTGTCTCCCCGGCAATCCTTTCAGCGTCTGCTGGAGATGGCCGCTCCGCAAGCGATATCTCCTCAACACATCGTCCTCTCATCTGGGCAAGGTTAGTGTTGTTCACCATCTTTTCATAGCATTGTTGTTGTTTCGCAAAATAACGTTGATGTCCTTTACAGTTCTGGAGGCCGACGACGAGGTTGAGGTTCTTGAATGGCCAGGGGAGCCTTCAGCTCCTTCTTACATGACCGTGGGTAAGTAAAGCCCCCACATTGTTCCTTTTGTTCTTGATCTACAAGTTTCGCTGACTGTTTATAAATCTGAACAGCTCTGCCAGTCCCTACTGCGTTGGAGTCGTGCGTCACTATGCCACCTAGCCCCTATGCCCTGCGTGCTTCGGAACGGATGGCCAAGCTAAGCCTCGTCTCTCTGTCATCTTTGATCGAGGAACTTCGCACCGGCAACGCAATTACGGCCGAAACATTTGCTGCCGAGGCTAACGGCTCTCTTCCCTTTCTTGCCACCTATCATAGCGAAGCAGTAGTGCAAGTCTGGGTTGAGTTCTGTCGGCAGGTGGAGGCTTGCTTGCACGTGCTCGAGTGTACCCGCCTTTCTTCAGAGGCCGTGGCTGCGAAAGCGGGCTTACGGGGTCTGATAGAGAGGTGCGCGGAGAACATGGTGTCGTGCGAGAAGAGGCTCGGCCGCAAATTCTCGGAGAGGGAGCTGGCTTCTAAGGCGCTGAACGAGCTCTAAGCCAACCTTACAGTCAAATCAAAAAAAGCGTATGAACTCTAGCGAGTACTTCAAGAGGCCATCAAGGAGGTGGTGGCCATCGACAAAGCCGACGTGTTCACTCATGAAAGGGTTAAGGCCCACAAGGCTACCGAGAAGGAGCTCGAAGATCGGCTTGCCTCATATCAGGCCCAGCAGGCTCAGGCGGAGGCCCGTCTTTTAGCAATATTGAATCATGAAGGCGAGGCGCAGCGAAAGAGGGATGAACTAGCAAATCTTCTAAACCGCCCACCTACTTGAAGAATTGTAGATATATGTTTTTGTTTCCTTTGTACATACTCCTGAATAAGAGTATATTTTTTTGTTTCTTCCACGAATTGTACTTTGTATTCATTTTGGTTCATGAATAAAAGACATATTTCTTTTTCACGTAGTGTATCTCTTTGACTGAATGTGTTCTGTGGATCGTCTATCTCAATTTCTCTGCAGGACAACGATGGCTTAGGATTCAGGGTTAAGGTCTGCCTTCTAAGACTTTTCAACTTTATGAGCCGTAAGGGTCTCATAAAGAATTTTCTCCCTACCGGTCGAGAGGATCCCTAGGTGTGGTTTCTCCTTAAGAATCGTGAGGATTCCTAAGTGCATGTTTTCTCTTAACAGTCGTAAGGATCTCACAAGAGAATTTACTCTCTTACGAGTCGTGAGGACCCGCAAGTGATGGGTGAAGTTGCCCTTATCCGCATTTCACGGAGTTAGGGGTTGCTCTGGATGCTTCCCACGAGTTCATTGCCGTGTTCTGCGAGGACCAGGCTCCGCTCTGGACGTTTTCCAGGATACCGTAGTTTAAATATATTGCAGTCGAGGTTAAGGACATCATAATCTGTGGATTTAAGGACTCCACAGTCTGTTGTTAGTTTTAAGACATCACGGTCGAGGTTAAGGACATCATAGTCCATAAGTTTAAGGACCTCACAGTCCGATGTTAATTTTAAGACATCACGGTTGAGGTTAAGGACATCATAGTCCATGAGTTTAAGGACCTCACAGTCCAATGTTTGCTCTGGATGCTTCCCACGGGTTCACTGTCGTATTCTGCGAGGACCAGGCTCCGCTCTGGATGCTTCACACGGGTTCACTGCCGTGCTCTGCGGGGACCAGGATCCGCTCTGGACGTTTTCCACGGGGTCAGAAGTGACATAATCCGCGTTTCACGTAGCCAGGAATTTTGCTCTGGATGCTTCCCACGGGTTCACTATCGTGTTCGGCGAGGACCAGGCTCCGCTCTGGATGCTTCACACGGGTTCACTGCCGTGCTCTGCGAGAACCAGGATCCGCTCTGGACGTTTTCCACGGGGTCAGAAGTGACATAATACGCGTTCCACGTAGCCAGGAATTTTGCCCTGGATGCTTCCCATGGGTTCACTGCCGTGTTCGGCGAGGACCAGGCTCTGCTCAGGATGCTTCACACGGGTTCACTGTCGTGCTCTGCGAGGACCAGGATCCGCTCTGGACGTTTTCCACAGGGTAAGGAGTGACATAATCCGTGTTCCACGTAGCCAGAAATTTTGCTCTGGATGCTTCCTACGGGTTCACTGTCGTGTTCGGCGAGGACCAGGCTCCGCTCTGGATGCTTCACACGGGTTCACTGCCGTGATCTGCGAGGACCAGGATCCGCTCTGGATGCTTCACATGGGTTCATTGCCACGTTCCACGTAGCCAGGAATTTTTCTCTGGATGCTTCCTACGGGTTCACTGCCATGTTCGGCGAGGACCGGGCTCCGCTCTGGATGCTTCACACGGGTTCACTACCGTGCTCTGCGAGGACCAGGATCCGCTCTGGACGTTTTCCACGGGGTCGGGAGTGACATAATCCACGTTCCACATAGCCAGGAATTTTGCTCTCGATGCTTCCCACGGGTTCACTGCCGTGTTCGGTGAGGACCAGGCTCCGCTCTGGATGCTTCACACGGGTTCACTGCCGTGCTCTGGGAGGACCAGGATCCGCTCTGGACGTTTCCCATGGGGTTAGGATTGACATAAGCCACGTTCCACGTAGCCAGGAATTTTGCTCTTTATCCGTATTTCATGGAGTCGGGGTTTGACTCTCGGTCATCTGTGCACCGCCGAGTCATGGAACAGGGAGTTGCCGCTGTTCCGCTTTGCTTGATATTGTGTCTGTTGTTATGAGACGAATATTGAAGTGGTCTCTAGGTTGTTTTGTGAACCGTTGAGATTTGGCTTCTTCTTCCGATGGAGCCTGGGGAGGGAAGGTGTGATTCCTTCTTTGTTTGCACCCCTGGATTGTATACAGGGATTGATGTGATATCACCTGTAGGGTATAAATTTCATTTTTCTTTATCTCTTTCCGCGATGCTCTATCATTTCAACTTTTATATCGCGAAGGTCGCGATTGCCCAATCATTTCGGCTATTTTTCACGGCGCCCAATCATTTCGGCTATTTATTTTATTTTTACTCGCTGCTTTTTATTGCGAGTTGCCCAATGATTTCGGCTATTTTGCACGCATACAATTTTTTTTACTTGCTGATTTTGTTTGCAAGTTTCCCCATCATTTCGGCTATTTCGTATGCATGTGTGGCTTGTTAGTTTCTTGCTGCAAGCTTGGAATTAGGCACCGGTTTCGGCATCAGCACCGCTACCACTGGGATATGGCTAGGAGCGAATCATCATATGCCTTCGTCGATGTCGGGCAAAGGTGGCTTAGTAGACAGGGTTAGGATCGATCCCATCGACTAAGGCTTTTGACTTCATGAGCCGTAAGGGTCTCATAAAGGTGTTTCTCCCTATGAGTCATGAGGATCTTGTAGGTTCTTTTTCTCCTTAGGAATCGTGAGGATTCCTAAGTGCATGTTCTCCTATAAGTCGTAAGGATCTTACAAGAGGATTTTCTCCTTATAAGTCGAGAGGACTTACAAAGGTTGTTCACCATGTAGACATATCCCTAGTCACAGATGGGACTTCGTTAGGGAAATGTTTATTCGCGCCCGTGGATTGTATACAAGGGTTAGCATTGAGCCGCTTGTAGGGCAGTATCGGAGGTTGTGGGGGCTGCTTAAGAACAGTTTTAGGTCCCTATAGTTTAAGACTTTCAAATCTTATGAGTCGTGAGGGTCCCATAAGAGGGTTCTCCTTACAAGTCGTGAGGATCTCGCAAGTGTGTTTCTCCTTAGGAATCGTGGGGATCCCTAAGTGTGTTGCTCCCTTGTAAGTCGTAAGGACCTCACGCGGGTGGTTTCTCCTTACAAAGTCGAGAGGACCTTGCAAGTGTCTTTTAATGAGATTACGCCCTTTCGGGTTTTCACAAAACTCGCCGGTAGCCCTGCTGTTTTTACTCACGGAGCCCTTTCGGGTTTTCATCCGTGCCCATTTTGCTTATGGACATACCGTTTTTCTTTTTATTTTTTTTATTCTAACGAGATTGCGCCCTTTCGGGTTTTCACAAGACTCGCCGGTAGCCCTACTGTTTTTACTCACGGAGCCCTTTCGAGTTTTCATCCGTGTCCATTTTGCTTATGGACATACCGTTTTCTTTTTTTTCTTTTTTTTTATTCTTCTTTTTTTTTATCAGCTTTGGGATGCTGCAATCCACCGTAGTTTATCGACATCTCGGTCAACGGCTAGTTTTAGGACGTAGTGGTTCGTCGTTAGTTTAAGGACGTTTCGGTCCGTCGTTAGTTTAAGGACGTTTCGGTCCGTCGTTAGTTTAAGGACGTTTCGGTCAGTCGTTAAGGAAGCCGGTTACTACTTACAGAGTTTAGGCTTAGGAAGATAGCGAGCGGACATAGTCGTCGTCATCTATCGTTGACCTAGGCCATGACTCGTCAGGCGTAGTACTTTTTTAGGAAGCGACCATTTATTGGCCTAAAGTGCCTTTCACCATGCATGTACATGAGTAGATAGGCTCCACCCTGGTAGACCTTGTCTATGATATATGGGCAGTCATAGTTCGGCTCGAATTTCCCCCGCTTGGTGCGATT
Organism: Agapanthus africanus; assembly: GCA_030015575.1. Lineage (NCBI taxonomy): Eukaryota > Viridiplantae > Streptophyta > Magnoliopsida > Asparagales > Amaryllidaceae > Agapanthus > Agapanthus africanus. Next base: position 20,153,169 of record JASDDO010000014.1, read on the forward strand.
AGGGGTCATAGGTCTTTTAACCACTACCACGAGTTCGCCTTGGCAGAATGCTCTCGGCCTAGTCAATCTCTCGTATGAGCGCGTCATCTTTGCTTTATAAGCCTCCAGATTTTGTTGCGCCATGAGCCGGGTTTCATCAAGGGCATCGAGCTCCTCAAGCCGAAGGTGAGCATTCTCTTCGTCCGTTAGCTCGTAATGAACTGCCACTCGTACAGAGGGTAGCTCTATCTCGAGGGGAAGTACCACCTCTGTACCGAATACCAATGCGTACGGCGTTGTGTTCGTGGCCGTCTTGAACGTGGTCCGATACGCCCAGAGAGCTTCATGCAGTCTCTCATGCCAGTCCTTTTTATTTCGAGACACCGTCTTTTTCACGATCTTCATTAAGGTTTTGTTAAAAGCCTCGGCTAGACCGTTAGCTCAGGAATTATAAACTGATGAGTATCTCCAGTCTATGTTGTGTTGTTGTGCAAAGCGGCTGATCTTGTGGCTTCTGTAGGCTGGCCCGTTATCGGAGATGATCCGTCTCGGAGTTTCAAACCGATAAATGACGCGCGTCTTGAAAAAGTGGAGGATATTCTCCATCTTCACTTCCCTTAGCGGAACTGCTTCTGCCCACTTGGAGAAGTAATCAGTTGTCGCCAAAATGAATCGATGTCCTCTGGACGATGCTGGTTCGATGGGGCCGATTATGTCAGTTCCCCACATTTCGAACGGCCAGCTAGCCACTGTCGGATGTAACGGATTCGGATGCTTGTGGATAAAGTCCCCATGGATCTGGCATGAGTGGCATTGCTTCGCATATTCGAGGCGGTCTTGAATCATCGTGGGCCAATAATAACCCATCCGTTTGATCTTCAGCTTCATCTTCGGTCCGGCTTGGTGAGAACCGCAGAGTCCGTCGTGAGTTTCTTGGATGACTCTCTTCGCCTCTTCAGGTCCCATGCATCTTAGCCATAGAGAATCGAATGACCTCTTGTACAGAGTATCATTGACGAAGACAAAAGATAGGGCTCGCTTCATGAGCTGATGTTTTGAGGACGCATCATCAGGCGTTCGACGGGATTTGAAGTAGTCTATGAAGACTTCTCTCCAATCTTCAACCTTCTCTTGGTCTTTTATTTGTAAAGTCATTTGCTCGGTCGCTCCCTTTTCCTTGGACGGCTCCGGAGATATTTCTACCGGTGCAAGAACCCGACGGCTTTGTACAACGATCCTCACGTCATCGAGGTTTTCGTCAGCCAGTTCTTTAGCAGCTTGGCTAATGCATCCGCCTTGCTATTTTCCGCACATGGTATGCTTTCCAAGGTGTAGGAAGGTATTTGGGTCAGCAGTTGCTGTACCCTCTCGCCGTACTTCACCAGTTCTGGTTTGCACGTTTGATAGTCGCCATTTACTTGACTAACGACCAGTTGGGAGTCTCCGTATATGAGGAGGTTTTCGATTCCCATGTCGATAGCGATTTCAAGACCTGCTATCAAAGTTTCATATTCGGCTTCATTGTTTGTCCTCGGCTCTGTTAAGGAGAAGGAAAAGCGCATTATTCCTCCTTGTGGAGTCACGAAGATGAGGCCTACCCCTGATTTGATTATGGGGGTGCTTTGTTTGCGCTTCTTCATGGAAGATGATCCATCAAAGTAAAGTTCCCATCGGGTATCATTTCCGTCGATCGTGTTAAACGCATGTTCGTCTGGCAGTTCGCAATTCAAGGGAGAATCGGCAGGTACGAATGCTCAGCAAGGAAGTCGGCGATGGCCTGGCCTTTCACTGCCTTAAGAGGCTGATAGGTTATTGAGAACTCCATCAAGAGCAGGGCCCATTTAGCGAGTCGCCCCGTCAATATAGCCTTTGACATCAAATATTTGAGAGGATCCACCTTCGATACGAGATAGACTTCATGCGCCAACGCATGGTGCCTGAGCTTCGTTATCGCGAAGATCAATGCTAGGCAGTGTTTTTCGATGGGAGAATAATTGCTTTCTACCCCTAGTAGAACTCGACTCAAATAGTAGATGGCTCTTTCCTTCCCTTGGTCATTCTCTTGTGCCCATAATGCACCTAAGGAACCTTCAAGGGAGGTTGTATACAGAATGAGAGGCTTTCCCTTGACCGGAGCAGCTAGCACTGGCGGGTTCTGCAGGTATTGCTTGATTTCGTCCAGCGCTCTTTAGCATTTGCGGTCCCAGACGAAAGGGGTTCCCTTTTTCATCAGATGACTATAAGGATGGCACTTTCCTGAGAGATTGGCTATAAATCGCCGGATATACGCGGGCTTCCCTTGGAAAGACCGCAGTTGCTTGAGAGTCCTTGGCGGAGGCATTTCTATAATCGCCTGGATCTACCTCGATGCCTTGGTGTCGGACAATGAATCCTAGAAACTTGCCTGAAGAAACTCCGAACGCGCATTTGAGAGGGTTCATCTTCAAGTTGTATTGCCGGAGGCGTTGAAACATGATCTTCAGATGCTCTAAATGCTCCTCATATGATTTGCTTTTCACCACAAGGTCGTCGATATAGCATTCGACGATTTCATGTATGAGTTCATCGAAGATCTTCGTCATGGCCCTCTGATAGGTGGCACCGGCGTTCTTTAGACCGAAAGGCATCACCTTGTAGCAGAATATGCCTAAAGGGGTCCGGAAAGCGGTATGCTTCTGGTCCTCGGGATGCATTTTTATCTGATTGTATCCCGACGAGCCGTCCATGAAAGAGAAAACTTCGTGAGTGAACGTGTTGTCTATCATCAGCTCGGTGACCGGTACTGGGAAGTCGTATTTCGGGCAGGCTTTATTGAGATCCCAAAAGTCAACACATATGCGCACTGTCCCATTTTTCTTCATTACCGGGACGATGTTGGCGATCCAGTCAGGATACTGAACCTCTTGGATGAAGCCAGAGTCGATCAGCTTCTTAACCTCGGCGTTGATGCTCATCTCAAGCTCGAGCCACATTCTTCTCGGCGCTTGTTTGATTGGCTTGACGTCCGGGGATATGGCCAGTTTGTGAACCGCAATCTCTGGGTCTAGACCTGGCATCTAGGAATAATTCCATGCGAAGCAGTCTTTATGCTGCATGAGCACGTCCTTTAGTGTAGCCATCCTTTCTTCAGACAGCAATTCGCTAACGAACGTCGGTCGTGGATCACTTGTCGTCCCCAAATCAATTTTCTTGAGATCATCTGGGTATGTATTCCATCTTCCAGCTCTTTCGGAGCCGGTGGAAATTCCGAGATCACCTCGTGATTATTTTTTTCGAAGCACCAGGGGAGGTCATCCATATCCTTGGGCTCTTCTTTTTCCGACAGCGTAATCACGTGACAGGTACGAGCTCGCTTCCAAGACTGATGTGGATCTGATTCTACCCTCATGGATTTAGGTTCATGCTTCTGCGGCGGGGTTACCCTCCAGCTGTTGGATAAAGCGAACCTGCCTTGCTGATACTGATCTTCGACCCAGTTTTTGAAGGTGAAGCAGTCTTCAGTAGGATGCCCTATTGCCCTATGATAGGAGCAATAGTCTGAGTGAGAGATCTCGTTGACTTGCTCGGGGTGCTTGGACTCCGGAAGTGTAATCATTTGATGTCTTATGGCAGAATCAAGTATTTTCGTTGTCTTCTCTTGGGCAAAATAGTATGCTCGACCCATCTTCTTTATAAGAGATGAATCTTGGTTGCTCGGTTCTTGATCGCGTGGTTTCTTGGTCCCGCTTTGCCACTGTCGAACGCCTTTCCCGTTCTTTGATTTGCTTCTACCTCCGCGTCGGGCCTTTCGTATAACGGATTGACAGGGAGGAGCATTTTCATCTTTCGCAGCCTGTTGAAGAAGGCGTTGCATCCTGACTTTCTCGTAGATGGCCATTTCGCGGTTGTGGTTGTCTCGAACCTTTTGACCTGCTTCCCTTATAAGCTTGTTCATTTGTTCTTCGAACGAGGAACTGGGCATTTTCACGGCGGGATCTCTTTCTGGTTCAGGGTTAGCATCTTCCCACAGAGCATCACCTTCTTTATCAAAGTCATGTATGACGTAGCAGTCGCGGAGTAGCTCCCGTTTCTTGGATTGAACATACCCAAGCCCGGTCGTTTCCATTTTCCCGTTAGGTAATTTCCGCTGAGTTCCAGGGGCGTTCCAGATCCTGTTATAGAACCGTGCTTGTTGCGCAGTTTGCTTAAGGGGTACACCTTGGCGTCTCAAGAGTCTCCTTAGCCCGTCTATGTAATATCTGGGCAAACGGATGGGTTGGAGCCTGTCGAGTGTGGAATCCTCGCCGTGCCAGATTTCCCTCTCCACTTTAGTTTCCCCGGATCGATAGAATAGGATCGCCTTTTCACCTTCTCGCCTGGGAGGGACATAGAACGTCTGCAGCTCTTCCACACTGTAAGTATTAAGCGCGTCTAGCTCTTTATGATGCTTGGGCAGAACCATGGCAACTTGCAAATTTTGCTCTTCATAAGTGAAGGTTTATATTGAAGGCCGAGTAGAGAATATAGTATGGACCTCATTTTCTGAATCGCTGCCAAAGATCAACATAGGAGTGGACCATCCTGGTTTGTTGTAATGGGGAGGCCCTGAATAAACTATCTCTTCCTTTTCCTCGGTATCACTCCCGAAGACCGGAATGGTGGTGATAGCTTTGTTCTCCGGTTTATGACATCTCTCTGTGTCTTCAAAGTCTGGTAAGAAGTATTTTGCATCTTCGTACTTTCGGACTTCATTCACGGAGAATGGGTTCAACTCCCCCGTCACAGTGTACTCGAGATCATCCTTGAAATATTTCATACACTGATGTTGTGTAGAAGGGATAATGTTATACTCGTGTAACCAGGGCCTGCCGAGCAAAGCATTGTAGCATGTCTTGGCATCGATGACGTGAAATTTAATATCGGTGACGAGTAGTCCAAAGCGTAGCATCGGTATCATAGACCCGAGGGTCCGTGATGACTGGAAATCGAAGCCGGAGATGGTGATTTTATCACGAGCGAGGTGCTGAACGCTCATGCAGATTTCCTTCAACACTCGCACATTGAGGAGATTGACGGAAGACCCATTGTCGACCAGGATTTTGCCTATCTTGGTATCGTGACAATATCCGGAGACATAGGGGACGGTTTTGCTCGCACGTCCCGAAGAGGAGATCTTCATCGCCGAAGGTAGTATCGGCTGTGTGTACTTCTTCCAGCTCGTCCTTCATCTTTTCTTCGGCGAGAAAAGCTTGGGATTGCTCTGGCTCTTGTAGCGCCTTGATCAACGAGTCCCTTGCTTCTTTTGATAGTAAAAGAGCATCGAGAATGCTGAGCTGCGAGGGTAACTTCCTCAAGTGTGCCAGAATGTTGTAGTCCACCTTACTTTTCCTTGGCGGGTCCTTGACGGTCAGCTCTTTCATGACTTGGTCATCTAGGGCGATATCTTCAGAGACCTTCTTTTTTCCCTTATCTTTTCTGTTTGCAGGTCCGAGATTCTTTTCGGGCAGCGTATGATTGCGCAGCGGGATATTTTCACAGGTCTTCGATTCTCCCTCCTTTCCCAAGGTGGATTCCTTGAATAGAGGGCCAAGAGTCATCTCTTCATCGGAGTTGCTCCCGAACGTGAGAACTTGTGATCCCCCGGTGTTAACCATGCGACAGTTGCCGGTAGTTTTTCCACGCTCTTCGGTCGTATTTCTTCGCTCCCGACGAGTTTTGCGTTTCATCCGCTTAAAATGTTTCCGGTGAGCAACATATCCCTGCCACCATCTTTTAAAAGCGTCGCATTCTTCGGTGGGGTGCGAAATCTTTCGATGATATGAGCAGTAGCTAAAATGCATCACTGCTTCATCAACAGTGTTTCCTTCGGAGGGTGGTAGCTTCATTCCCATCGATATGGCTTTAGTTTTCCTCGTCTTGAACTTGTTTTTATTCGCGACGGATGTCCCTTGATTCGACGGAAGTGTCTTGACTCTTTCGTCCAGTCGCCGATGTTCCCCTCCGATAGGCGGCCTAGACATGGAATGCCTGAGATTCGGGGGCAGATGCTATATGGTTTTATCCGTCTATCTCTCCGGAGATGCCGAGTTGATTTATGGCACCGTGTATCGGAGGTTTAGACGGATGCGGCCGATGTAGCAGACTTCGTCAAATTCCCCCTCGGGGTGAGGGGTTTTTGATTGTGGGGACGCTCTTCCCTGCAGGCGCAAGCCCCTGCAGTTAATTACGCTACCGCATTGCGGTAACAACTTTCTCCTTCTCCAAAATTTCACTTCGTGTCGTGTGTGTTTGTTTTGTTTGTGGTTGCCCGTGGATTGTATACGGAGACTGAGTAATGTCGTCGCCCGTAGGACGTGGATTAGTCCAAATCCGTGTTTACTTAGATTTGGGTTTGGTGTTTTAGTTTAAGGATACATTAGTCGCGTTGCGGCTAAGATTAACTTAAACGTTCGTCAAGGATACGTTAATCCTGTTTTGGACTAAGATCGACTTGACGTAGTGATCCATTTAATATATGGCCGTCGGGACTCATCACCTCTCTGACGTCGTTGAAGGATTACAATGATGGATGTCAGAGGAGTTCAGAGATGTACCCTTGAACCAAAATTGATTTGGAGTTTTATAGTCCATTTAAATGTTTAAGGATACGTTAGTCGTATTTGGGGCTAAGATCAACTCAAACGGGACCGTTTAGATCCAACAAAAGAGCATTTGGGCTCTATTGTGCCAGTTTAGTGACGTGGCGGTCTATCGCCAGTTTAGGGACGTTTCGGTCCGATATTAGTTTAGGGACGTTTCGGTCCGATATTAGTTTAAGGACGTTTCGGTCCACTATTAGTTTAAGGACGTTTCGGTCCATATTCATGTGTGGTTGTTGGGACCCGTCACCTCTCTGACGACGTTGAATGATTACAACGACGTGTGTAAGAGGAGTTCGGAGATGTACCCTCGAACCAATAGTAAATTGATTTAAGAGAGCAATCTTGCTCAGCCAATTTAATTTGAGGACTTACGGCCAAAATTGGGCTAAGTCCAGAAAAATATTCAACGCCTTTTATTTGTTTTTGGTCTGTTAGACCTGTGCTAGGGTTTGGGCCCATTTTTAAATAGTGCATTGCATCAATTTATTCTTTGTTTGGGCTCTGTTCATAATTGATGCAGAGCATCAATTTAATTAGGCCTCTGCAAGGCATCTACTTTATTTGGGCTCTGCCCCTTTTAAAATGCATAGCATTTATATTATTTTATTTGGGCTCTGCCCATTTATAAATGATGCAGAGCATCAATTTAATTAGGCCTGCTTGGTCTTTTGACTTGGGCTTGGCCCTTTGAGAAATGCATTGCATTTATCAGGCGGTTTGCGCCAATTACAGAGTGCAAGCGCTTATGGTTAGGACACGTGTTATGCTCTAGTAAGCGCAAGCGCAACAGCGCAGTGCGCTGTGCTAGTGCGCTGTGCTGTTGCGCTGCTGACACGTGGCGCGTTCTGGTGAGCGCAAGTGCAATAGCGCAGTGCGCTGCACAAGTGCGCTGCGCTGTTGCGCTGCTGACACGTGGCCCGCTCTGGTGAGTTGCGCTAATTCCAGAGAGCAAAGCTCTATTTCAAGAGCGCGTAGCGCAAGTAGCTGACACGTGGCGCTCTCTCAAGAGCGCAACAGCGCAGTTTGGAAGTGCAGAGCACTAAGAATCTTTTAGATTCAAGAATCGGAAGTGCAAAGCACTATTTAATTTCTTGATCTTCATTTAGATCAAAGAAAAATAAATTTTTCTTTTTTTGTTTCAAGAACCAGAGGTTCATAAAAAAGTGCAAAGCACTATTATTACTTATTTATATATATATATATATATATATATATATATATATATATATATTTTATTTAAGATTATTGATCTTGTTCTTAGATCAATAATCTGCCCATAAGAGAACTTTCTCTTTTCCCTCAAGGTTTTTACCTTCTGTCGTTCTTGAGGAGTTTTTCAAGAGCTTTCTTCTTTCTCTTTTTTTTAGAAGGATCTTGATGCCTTTGAATTGAGATCTAGGGTCCTTTTTATAGTGCCCATAAATTAGTTAGATTTGTTAAAGAGATCTTTCTCTGAGTGATTTGGGGAATTTTCCCCACCGTTGATCTTTGATCCAAGGGCTTCTGCTTTGCAGAAGAAAATCTTCTTGTTTTAACAAGAACAGAAAAGATTTCTTAAAATCTTAATTTAGTTTGGCGCAGATGCCCCAGCGCGTGACACGTGTCGCGCAGCGCACAGCGCAGCGCAACTGCGCTAGCGCACTAGCACATCTGCGCTGACACGTGTCGCGCAGCGCACAGCGCAGCGCAACTGCGCGAGCGCATCTGCGCTGACACGCGTCGCGCAGCGCAGTGCATGTGCAACTGAAGCGTTGCTTCCTTTAAACAGAGCTTTGCTCTGATTGGGCGCGCCTTCTTGGGCGCTGCGCTAACGTATTAGCGCCTGACGCGTGGCGCGTTGCGCCCGAGACTTGAAGCGTTGCTTCAAAATTTGAATTTTTGAATTCAAACAGAGTTTTGCTCTGATTGGGCACGCCTTCTTGGGCGCTGTGCTGACGTATTAGCGCCTGACGCGTGGCGCGTTGCGCCCGAGACTTGAAGCATTGCTTCAAAATTTGAATTTTTGAATTCAAACAGAGCTTTGCTCTGATTGGGCGAAACAAATGCCCCCCACCGTTGCGCTCACGTGGCGCACACGTGAGTGCAGCGGTGGCAACCCCCTAACCGTTGGATCAAGGGGTGAGCTCAAGAGGCGCAAGCGCCTTATAAATAGGGCCTCTGGCCCTTAGAAAACTCTTCACCATTTTCTAGATTTCGATTTTCAGAGCTCTTCTCTTGCTTAAGAATTTCAAAGCTTTGCTCTTGCTTTCAGAACTCTAGAGCTTTGCTCTCATTTCCCAAAGTTAGAAAACTTTAGGTAATAATTAATTTAAGATTAAGTTAAATTAATTTAAATCAATTTTAACCAACAGAGCTTTGCTCTCATAGATCTTTTGATCTAAATAAATTCCCTTTGGGGTTTCATCAACAGAGCTTTGCTCTCACGAATCCATAGATCTACAGAGATCTTGTTCATGGGTTCTAACCCATGAACAGAGCTTTGCTCTTGAATCAAATGTAGATCTTTTAGATCTGAAAAATGAAGAATTTCTTATAAGTTTTCATGGATTTTTCAGGATTCCAGAAATTTTAATTTTAAATTTCTTTTCAAAAATTTTCTTTTTGATGGAATATTACAGAGCTAAGCTCTTTTTAAGGAATTTTATTCTTTTGAGACCAGAATTTGACAAGTGTCATTCTGTGACAGAGCTTTGCTCTGAAAGAGGAGATTTTCTCCTTGTCTCTAGGGATTCTTTATTAATGGGAATGTTTTCCTGGGGAACAACTGACAATCTCATCCAATGATGAGATTGTCCTATTGACTGACGTACTGTCATCCAGATTTTGTGGGTCCCCCTTTGGTCGCTTACTCACTGCACTGCTGTGTGATGGAATTAATTGATTTTAATTTTAATTTATTAATGCATTTTCTTCTTTAAACGCCAAACGTTGGAATTACAACACTAACGGCTAAATTGTTCTTTTTGCAGCGATTATGTCTCTAGACACTTCATTCCCGTTCGTCCGCTCAGAGGAGGGATTTCCCGAGGCGCCTTTGGACCGTGAGGTCCTGGCCATGATTAAGGAATACGACCCGGAGTACAAGAGTCTCCACCTTTGGGGGTCGTGGTACAATCAGATCATCATGGGCCGACGGAGCTTCACATGCGCGGTGCCGTCAGAACCCATAACGGCGATTCATTACGCCAGCCCACCCCCGGTGCAGTATGCCGTGGAGATGACGGATTGGACATTGAAGGGTTTTCTTCATCCGGCCATAGATGCCATCCCGGTCCAGCGTCCTATGGTTTTGGATATCCTAAGACGCCCGTATCTGTCAGGGCGAGGCGAGACCTTGGGGGCAATCATATAACATTGGTCTGATCCCCCGCCACCCGGTTGGCTATCTACCGTGGGCCCGGTATATCCTGTCGACGAAGAAGTCGCAGTTGATAAGATTAGGATTGTATACCGCAATCTACGTCTCCCTCTTCCAGTATCCCACGCTTCCCACCTGGTGGTTCAAGGCCTTCCTGGAGCAGTGGAACATTCCTACCCATACTTTCCTTGCCATGGATCGGGAAGTGTCCATCTCTCTGGAAGAGTTTACGGAGGTGTCTAGTCTACCGGTTATGGGGGAACATTATGAAGAGTTGCTCCCGCCGGATGAGTACATCTTTGGTGCCAAGCCGGTGATAAGGGGGCTCACGCCGGAGAACGCTGTTCAACATCAATTTCCAAGTCTGATCAAGGTGTTGAACATCTACGAGGCCCTTTTCATTGAGCGTGGGAGCCGTGGAGTTAATTTTGAGGATTTTATTGCTCGGTTCCTTCATCCAAACGTCCTCTCGGCGGAAGCTGCCAAGTTTGCCAACCTTGAGGACCCTTTTGGCTTAGGTTTGGATAACTTGCCAGCGAAAGACATAGACCAAAAGAACTTTTTTCTTCCTAACTCCCCAACCATGTCTTTTGCAGAAGTCGCAGCCCCCAAGATGGATGAGGAGGCCTTTTTTTTAGGATTTCTTGGGCTTTGGCTAAGTTGGTTTGCACTTCCAATGCACTCTCACCGCATGCGGCCCTCTGTTTTTTACCCGGCCCACCGAATGACTATCGGGGTAAAGGTGGCCGTTGGGATCGCCGGCTTGGCGCACTTATATCATGGCCTTAGCAGAGCAGCGGATGCTAATGAGCCTGGGGTGTTGCACGTGGTTTTCCCGATGCACTACTTTATGTCGTGGCTCGAGCTACATACAGCGGGTGTCTTCGGCATGCATAAAAGGCCCTCGTTCTACGAAAGGTGCAGTTTTCCTCGCATTCTACAGTTGATCGGCGCATCAATTGTAAATTCATCGCCGCGAGATGCCAGGGGTTTACTCCTTCGCTCTCACACCGTTGGAACCGGTGTGTCTTTCATTGACAAGGTGTTGACTATTGGAAAAACGTCCACCACTGCAGTGCGGCCATTGCAAGACACTTTCAAGGATGGAGCTTCAGTTTTAACGGCCCGGGAGACCCTTCACCTATATTCCATCAGACCGGGCTTTTTGGTGTTTAGGCAGGACGGGGGAGCGATCTTCATGAGATATAACCCGCATCGTTTCGCCCAACAGCTGAGCTATAATCAAGGGGTACCGCTGGAGGCCTTTTTATCGGAACCTGCCGCGACTGAAGAAGGGATGGAGAGAGCGCTGCATCACTTCATGCGTCTAAACACGGGCTCTCACTTCTTTATCAGTGAGCTGGCTTGCGCCCCCCGACTTCTTAGGGTATACACAGAATGGTATAGTCATTCGACGGGAGCGGTCATAAAGGAGGAAAGGCGGTTGCTGATCGGCCGTAAGGTTGCACCTCCAGGTAGCGATCGCAACGCTCCTCCGGTGCCTAGGACTCCAGTAGTCGCTCCTCTTAAAGATGCCGGGGGCAGACCATCACGTGTGCAAAGTCCTCCACGTGAATTGCCGCTCCCTGATATCGCGGATGCACCTCCCGCACCCTGTGCTCCGGTGGAAACAGTGGTTGTACCCTCGCCGGAGTCTGGCGTGGGCGCGGACATCGGGACCCGTCGTCCCAAAGCGGCTGCCAAGCGGAAGTCGATTCCCCGTGAGCCTAGGGTCGGAGGGCAAAAGAAAAAGAAGTCGCTCTTCGCTGCGGATGTCGTGTTCGGCCAGGAACCCCATGCTCCTTATGCTGAAGGTCTGCTCGAATATGGGACTAACGCAGGGTTGGTGATGCCGCCGCCGGACGATACAGACTTGGAGGCTGCTCTCAGAGCTTCGGCATGGTTGGCGAAGCGTGACGCGTGGCTGGCTAAGCTTGCGCAATCAGGTAACTACTAGTCGCTTTTTCTTTATTGCAACATATCTTCTTCATTATTTTTAACTAACGCTTTTCTTTCTTTTCTTCCAACAGGCATCACTGATGAAGAAGCCATTGCTGCTTCTCTGAAGACTTTTCAGGAGGAGGAACGTCTCAGAGCATCTATGGGCCTTAGTAAGTTTCGACTCATCAAGTTTTTCATTTTTCTTGTGTTATGGTCGATCTAACCTTTCCCTTTTAATTACAGGAACCTCAATGCCGTTCCCTCCAAGTGACGCAGATGTTCTACCAGCTGCCGACGTTCCTGCTTCTTCTGGGCCACCGCAGGAGGTTCGTCTTGAAGAGCCGATGAGAGATGCCTTAAAGGCTCTGGAGGCATCCCTGAATGAAGATGATGATGCCTTGAAGGAGGCGTCACAGAGGTCCCTCATGACCGCTCGGGAGGAGAGAAAGCGGTTGAGGCGTGAGGCGAAGGCGCGCATGGCTGCCTTGGCTATGGGAGCGGGCCCCAGCACCGCCCCTCGAGCTGATACTCCCTCCGAAGAGGCCCCTGTCGCCCTATCCACTGCCCGCAGAGAGGTGGCGCAAGCAGTTCGAAGCGCAAACGGTAAATCCGCTTCAGGTAATATTTCTCTCAGAGTTTTTGTTATAAGGATTTTAATATCATTGGTCCTTATATCTCTTATCTTTGGAGGGCCGAGTCCGATCGAGGGAGAGGCGGAAGCCGTCGATCCTAGGGGAACGGAGGAGGCGGTGCCTGCCGAACTCGAGCCGACAGTGGGCAATATCGTTGGGGCCATGGAGCCTGAAGTGGAGGTCAAGGGGCCTACCGCCGAGAAGGTCATTGATGCCGAACCTGAAGCGGTGGCAGATGATATGATCATTATAACTGAGTCCAAGGTGGCGGCGGCTGAGGCGCTCGAGGTCGGCGGTCCTCTGGCGACGGTGGACGATACAACCGCAGCTACTGAACCTGAGAGAGTGGTGGGTGAGGTGACCATGATTCCCGAGGATGAGCCAACCGCTCCTTCTTTGGAATCTGGCAACACTCCAATCATAGCCCTTTCCGGCTATGGCCCTCCGCCGTCTCCAGGTTTTGCGAGCACGACAACGGTCCCCATCGAGTCGGGTGACGAGGCCACGGGCGGTGGTATCATGTCGGTAGAGGAGGGAGTTGCCTCCGTTTCAGCCGGGAGCTCTTCAGGTAAACCCCAAGTGACTGCTTTTCTTAACTTTACAATCTTTTCTGACAAGTTCACTTTTTCGTAATGCAGGTGCAGCTAGTGCTGATGCCCCACTGCTTGAAGGAGCGCCTTCAACGACTGCCTTGGCGGTGGTCACCTCTCAACCCTCTCTTATTCCTTCGAAGATGTTGGAAGGTATGGGTTTGCAACTTATTAATCCTATCTTTCAGATATATAGTTTATGTACTGAAGTCACACTGTTGTATCTTTCAGGAATGCTTTTTGATCATCTCTATCAAGTGTTGCTCCCACACTTCTCCTTCCCATCTGAATTCGCCTCTCCCTCTGGTGGCGCTGGTGAGTACCGTTCCCGATCGGTAGCTTTGTCTTTTCAGTGGTAGAATTATTTCCAACTCTCTCTTGTTCTGACTGCAGCGCTGCAAATCGAAGGGGGAGCAGAAAGATCGGCTGCGCCACCAGCCCTTCCGGCCTTGCCACCTGTCTCCACCGACATAGTAAACCATCTTATCAATGACTTCCTTCATATCTATTGAATCATCATCTAATCGCATTTCGTCTTCTTCCAGCTGTCGTTACAGTCTCGGTACCTTTCGAGTCTTGCATTACAATACCGGGCGGCCCTTCCCAGCGACGCCCGTCCTCAAAAGGTGCCGCGAATAGTTTGCGCATGTTGAGCGACTACATCGAGGAGCTCGACATCGAGGCTCCTGTATCTGCTGAGGATTTCGCCACGACGGTTAACCCGATGTTGGCGATATTTGCTACCTTCCATGACGAGGGTATTGTCGCCTCTTGGGTTAACTATTGTCGGGAGATCGAGGCTCGCCTTCATCAGCTAGAGTCAATACGCCTGTCCCCCGAGACTTTGGCCTTGAGCACTCAACGGGGAGCATGGCTCGAGCAAAGCGCTTCTCATTTCCGTCATCTGGAACAAGAAGTGGCTTTGAGGCTGAAGGAGTGCCAAGATTCTTCAAGCAGAACTGCTCGCTTGCGTGCCGAAGTTGAGGCGAACGCCGCTGAGGTAAAGACCGTCTTCGAGGGTCTTCTGGAGCGCATATCGAACGGGCTGAGACTAAAGCGGGCACTTGACGTCGCCGAGCATGACACTCCAGGCCGTGAAGCTGTTCATCGAGCCGTCAGGGATCAGCTTGCATCCGTCGCACAGCAACGGGCCCAGGTGGAGGCGGAGTTGGCAGTGGTATCCAATCGGGAAAAGGTATGGAAGGAAGTGTACGAACAACTGATAGAGCTACTTAAGACGCTTCCTTCCCCATAGCTGCCTTTGTATCAATGTATTTGTAAAAATTTTCTTTTCTGAGTAACATGTATCCGTTCTTTGCTCTTTTATATGATTCACCATGTATTTGATTGAGGTCAATGAATAAAGATACACACTTTCTTTTGCAATATCTTGTATGCCTTTTTTTTGTTTTCTGCCTTTACATCATGATGTTGTCGATGAACTTGATTGGCAGACAACTTAATTTCTCCAAGAGATAGCGATGGCTTAGGCCGCAGTTTCAGATCTGCCGCCTAAGACTTTTCAATTCTATGAACCGTGAGGGTCTCATAGAGATTTTTCTCCCTACGGATCGAGAGGATCTCATAGGTGGATTTTCTCTTTAGGAATCGTAAGGATTCCTGAGTGTGGTTTTCTCTTATAAGTCATAAGGATCCTATAAAAGAATTTTCCCTCTTACGAGTCGAGAGGATTCGTAAGCGGTTGTTTCCCTTCTTGTCGAAAATCGACTTCGGAGAGTGAGACCCGTGAATAGTATGCAAGAGACCATTTTGGATTGACTTGCAGGGCCCCATTGCTCAGGAAGCAAGTTTTTTTAGTTCCTGCTGCCTGAGGCTTCATCTTGCAAATTGAGACGCAAATTCGATTTATTAAAGAAATCCCTTTTCTGAATGATTTGGGGGAATTTCCCCTCACCGCCGGATCTTTGATCCAAGGGCTTCTGTTTTACAGAAGCAAATCTTTTTATTTTAAAAAGAGTAGAAACGATTTCTCCAGAACTTTTAATTTTGTTTAGCGCAAATGCTTCAGGGTATGACACATGTCGCACAGCGCACAGTGCAGCGCAACTATGTTAGCGCCTCTGCGCTGACGCGTGTCGTGTAGCGCACGGCGCAGTGCAGCTGAAGCGTTGCTTCCTTTAATTTTGTTTGAAAAGGAGCTTCGCTCTGATTGGGTGCGCTGTTTTGGGCGTTGCGCTGATGCGTCTGCGTCCGACACGTGGCCCGTTGCGCAGCGCAAACAATCTGAAGCGTTGCTTCATTAAATTAATTTTCAAGACAGAGCTTTGCTCTGACTGGGGGAAGACGAAGCGTTGCTTCGTCTCCCGCCTCGGGATTTGAACAGAAGCTCGCTCCGATTAGGGTGAACCGCCGTGATAACTTTTGGAAGTCGAAGAGGCATTTGATGCCTATAAATAGGACCTTTGATCCCCCACAGATACTTATCATCTTTCAGATTTTTATTTTCAAAAACTTCAGAGCTTCGTTCTTGCCTTCAAGAACTCTGGTGCCTTGTTCATTTTTTTATAAAGTTTTTAGAAAAAACTTCTTTAGGTAGAATCGATTAACCAGCAGAGCTTTCGTCTAGGGGATTTTATCCTTGAACATAGTCTTGCTCTCTAGGAATTTAGTCCTTTATGTATGTTATTGCTTTTCTATTACTGATCTTCCTATAATATTTCCTCCAGGTATAATGGCGGCGATGCACCTATACAGTTTGCACGAGTTCATTACTTACGACGATATCCGCGCTCAGGGTCGTCAACAAAACCAGGAGTTTATAGACGCTGAATGTGCAGAAGTCATGGGTCGTCTGAACGCAAGCGGTGGTTGGCTGTTGCCTCGTCGTTCGACCCTTTTGAAAGTCGTGTTGGGAGCCATATGGAGAGCACTTCCGGATCTTCATGAGGCCTTACTGCTCAACGCACTGGATGATGCTGAAGATAAGGTGCATTCAGTGTACCTAACAGGGCTGATCTCAAAGAAACGGCGGAACAGCCTCATTGACGTCCTACACCAAGTCTTCCAGCAGACGACGATAGTTGCCGCTTATCGAAGGCCGGGGGGGTTGCTGATGACATTGACACAGAAGAGCGTGAAAGACTACGCATAAGAATAATTAGAAAGGCCAGAAGAACTCTGGGTGGCCTTACTTTCGATTTCCTCAATCCGTGCCCCGAGTCCGAGGTTATACCGTTGTAATAATTTGAATAATGTTTCTTATTTATTGTTCTTATGATTGTAAGAAGGAATTTTCTAGCAGTATGAATGGAAACTCT
Organism: Agapanthus africanus; assembly: GCA_030015575.1. Classification (NCBI taxonomy): domain Eukaryota; kingdom Viridiplantae; phylum Streptophyta; class Magnoliopsida; order Asparagales; family Amaryllidaceae; genus Agapanthus; species Agapanthus africanus. The sequence goes on from JASDDO010000014.1 coordinate 20,169,567, forward strand.
CCCCCCTTTTTATTTCAGCTTGTCTTATTCCTTGTCCTGAGTCTTCTTCCTGTGCATAAATGAATACGACGCGAACGCCCGATCAAATGTAGATCAGATATTCTTTCTGTCATCTTCTTTTTATTGTCAGCGGGCTGTCTTAATAACCATGATTGATGGATATCTAAAACGAGTATTCTGACTTCCTTAAGAAATAGCGATTGCTTAGGCTGCAGGTTCAGGTCTACTGCCTAAGACTTTTCAACTCTATGAGCCGTGAGGGTCCCATAGAGGCTTTTCTCCCTACGGGTCGAGAGGATCCCATAGGTGGATTTTCTCTCTAGGAATCATGAGGATTCCTAAGTGTGGTTTTCTCTTATAAGTCATAAGGATTCTATAAGAGAATTTTTCCCTCTTACGAGTCGAGAGGATTCGTAAGCGGTTGTTTCCCTCCTTGTCGAAATTCGACTTTGGAGAGTGAGACCCGTGAATAGTATGCAAGAGACCATTTTGGATTGACTTGCAGGGCCCCATTGCTCAGGAAGCAAGTTTTTTAATCCTTGCTGCCCGGGACTTTATCTTGCAAGGTGGAACGAACCGAGAATTCTCTCACGGAGACAGTGGTGGCTCTGTGAGTTGACGCGGGTTGGGAGGCTCTCGTCACGGAGTATTTGTATCCGCGAGTCGAGGAGTTTGCTAGGGATTATTTGTTTCCCAAGCGCCAAGGATTATTTGTTTCCTTGGGGTTTGAACCGAGTCGAGGGTTCCTACGGAGGCACTGGTGGCTCTGGGGGTCGACGCGGATCAGAAGGCTCTCGTCAAGGAGTGTTTGTGTCCGTGAGTCGAGGAATTTTGCTAGGGATTATTTGTTTCCCAAGCGCTAAGGATTATTTGTTTCCTTGGGGTTTGAAACGAGTCGAGGGTTCCTACGGAGGCACTGGTGGCTCTGCGGGTCGACGCGGATCAGAAGGCTCTCGTCAAGGAGTGTTTGTATCCGTGAGTCGAGGAATTTTGCTAGGGATTATTTGTTTCCCAAGCGCCAAGGATTATTTGTTTCCTTGGGGTTTGAAACGAGTCGAGGGTTCCTACGGAGGCACTGGTGGCTCTGCGGGTCGACGCGGATCAGAAGGCTCTCGTCAAGGAGTGTTTGTATCCGTGAGTCGAGGAATTTTGCTAGGGATTATTTGTTTCCCAAGCGCCAAGGATTATTTGTTTCCTTGGGGTTTGAAACAAGTCGAGGGTTCCTAAGGAGGCACTGGTGGCTCTGCGGGTCGACGCGGATCAGAAGGCTCTCGTCAAGGAGTGTTTGTATCCGTGAGTCGAGGAATTTTGCTAGGGATTATTTGTTTCCCAAGCGCCAAGGATTATTTGTTTCCTTAGGGTTTGAAACGAGTCGAGGATTCCTACGGAGGCACTGGTGGCTCTGCGGGTCGACGCGGATCAGAAGGCTCTCGTCAAGGAGTGTTTGTATCCGTGAGTCGAGGAATTTTACTGAAGTCACTGGCTTCTTCGGTTGAAATGAACCGTTGAGGTTTGGGGTTCGTCGCCTGACGGAATCCGCTGGGAAAGTATGGTTCATTCTTTGTTTACGCCCTTGGATTGTATACAGGGATCGATGTGATCTTAACTGTAGGGCCAAAGTTTTATCATTTCTTCTTTTTATTCTATTTTATTTCCGCGATGCTCTATCATTTCAGCTTTTATATCGCGAAGGTCGCGATTGCCCAATCATTTCGGCTATTTGTTTTATTTTTACCCGTTGCTTTTTATTACGAGTTGCCCAATCATTTCGGCTATTTTTCATGCATACATTTTACTTGCTGCTTTTTATTGCAAGTTGCCCCATCATTTCGGCTATTTCGTATGCATGAGCGGCCTACTGGCTTTTCGCTATAAACCTGAAATTGGACACCGATTTCGGCATCAGCACCGCTGCAACTGGGATATTGCCAGGAGCGAATCATCGTTTGCCTATGTCGTTGTCGAACAAAGGAGGCTTAGTGACTAGGGGTAAGGTCCTGTCGACTAAGGCTTTTGACTTCATGAGCCGTAAGGGTCTCACAAAGTTATTTCTCCCTACAAGTCGTGAGGATCTTGTAGGTGTATTTTCTCCTTAGGACTCGTGAGGATTCCTAAGTGTTCGTTTCCTCTGTAAGTCATAAGGATCCTACAGGAGGGTTTTCTCCTCATAAATCGAGAGAATTTATAAGGGTTGTTTACCATGCGAACGTATCCCCAGTCACGGATGAGACTTGGTTAGGGAAATGTTTATTCGCGTCCGTGGATTGTATACAAGGGTCAGTATTGAACCACTTGTAGGGCAATATTGGAAGTTTGTGGGGGTTTGCTTAAGCACAGGTTTAGGTCTCTGTAACTTAAGACTTTCGAGTCTTACGGGCCGTGAGGCTCCCATAAGAGAGTTCTCCTTACGAGTCGTGAGGATCTCGCAAGTGTATTTTCTTCTTAGGAATCGTGGGGATCCCTAAGTGTATTGCTCTTTTGTGAGTCGTAAGGATCTCACGCAGGTGGTTTCTCCTTACAAGGTCGAGAGGACCCTATAAGTGTTCTTTAACGAGGTTGCGCCCTTTCAGGTTTTCACGAACACTCGCCGGTAGCCCTGCTGTTTTTACTCACGGAGCCCTTTCGGGTTTTCATCCGTGCCCTTTTTTCTTATGGACATACCGTTTTTTTTATTCTTTTTATTTTCTTTTATTTTTTTTTTTACGAGGTCGCGCTCTTTCGGGTTTTCACGAACACTCGCCGGTAGCCCCGCTGTTTTTACTCACGGAGCCCTTTCGGGTTTTTATCCGTGCCCTTTTTGCTTACGGACATACCGTTTTTATTTTATTTTATTTTTATTTATTTATTTATATTTTTTTTATCTCATCAGCTTAAGATGTTGCGGTAGCAGTTTAAAGACGTTTTTGTCTGTTATTAGTTTAAGGACATTTCAGTCCGTTGTTGAGAAGGTTGGCTTTTTTTTATGAAGCTTGAGCTTAGGAAGATAGCGAGCGGACATAGTCGTCGTCATCTATCATTGACCTAGGCTGTGGCTTATTAAGCGTAGTATCTCTTTAGGAAGCGACCGTTTATTGGCCTGAAAGGCCTTTCACCGTGCATGTCCATGAGTAGATAGGCCCCACCCTGGTAAACTTTATCTATGATGTACGGGCCTTCATAGTTTGGCTCAAATTTTCCCCGTTTGGCGCGATTGGGGATCATAGGCCTTTTGACCACTAGCACGAGTTCGCCTTGACGGAATGTCCTCGGTCGGGTCAATCTTTCGTATGAGCGCGTCATCTTTGCTTTATAAGCTTCTAGATTTTGCTGTACTATGAGCCGGATTTCATCAAGGGCGTCAAGCTCCTCAAGCCGAAGGTGAGCATTTTCTTCGTCTGTCAGCTCGTAGTGGACTGCCACTCGTAGAGAGGGTAATTCTATCTCGAGAGGGAGTACTGCTTCCGTCCCAAATACCAACGCGTACGGCGTTGTGTTTGTGGCCGTCTTAAATGTACTTCGATACGCCCAAAGAGCCTCTTGCAGTCTTTCGCGCCAGTCTTTCTTATTTCGTGACACCGTTTTCTTCATGATCTTCGTCAAGGTCTTGTTGAAGGCCTCAGCCAGACCATTAGCTCGCGGATTATAAACTGAGGAATATCTCCAGTCTATATTATGCTGTTGCGCAAAGCGACTGATCTTGTGGCTTCTGTAGGCTGGCCCGTTATCGGAGATGATCCGTCGCGGAGTTCCAAACCGATATATGACGTGCGTTTTGAAGAAGTGGAGGATATTTTCCGTCTTCACTTCTCTTAACGGTATCGCTTCTGCCCACTTAGAGAAGTAGTCAGTCGTCGCTAGGATGAAGCGATGTCCCCTAGACGATGCTGATTCGATGGGGCCGACTATATCAGTTCCCCACATTTCGAATGGCCAGCTAGCCACTGTTGGGTGTAGCGGATTTGGATGCTGATGGATGAAGTCCCCATGAATTTGGCATGAGTAGCATTGCTTCGCATATTCGATGCAGTCCTGAATCATCGTGGGCCAGTAGTAGCCCATCCGTTTTATTTTCAACTTCATCTTAGGGCCTGCTTGATGAGAACCGCAGAGTCCGTCGTGAACTTCCTGGACGACTCTTTTCGCTTCGTCAGGTCCTAAGCATCTCAGCCACAAAGAATCAAATGACCTCTTGTACAGGGTATCGTTGACAAAGGCGAAAGACAGGGCTCGTTTCGTGAGCTGATGTCTTGTGGATGCTTCTTCAGGCATTTGGTGGGTCTTGAAGTAATCTATGAAGATTTCTCTCCAATCATTGGTATTTTGCCAATCTTTTACTTGCAGGGCTGTCTGCTCGTTCGCTCCTTTTTCTGCGGATGATTCCAAAGATATTTCTGCTGGGGTAAGCACTCGACGGCTTTGTACCACGATTCTAACGTCATCGAGGTTTTCGTCAGCCAATTCTTTAGCAAGTTTGGCCAGTACGTCCGCTTTGCTGTTTTCTGCGCGCGGTATGCTTTCCAAAGTATAGGAAGGAATTTGGGTTAGCAGTTGTTGCACCTTTTCACCGTATTTTACCAATTCCGGTTTGCATGTTTGGTAATCGCCGTTCACTTGACTGACGACTAGCTGGGAGTCCCCATATATGAGGAGGCTTTCGATTCCCATGTCGATGGCGATCTCGAGGCCTGCTATCAAAGCTTCATACTCAGCTTCATTATTCGTTCTCGGCTCTGTTAAGGAGAAGGCGAAGCGCATTACTCCTCCTTGAGGGGTCACGAAGATAAGGCCTACTCCCGATTTGATCATTGACGTACTTTGTTTGTGCTTCTTCATGGAAGACGCTCCATCGAAATAAAGCTCCCAACGGGTATCACCACTATCGATTGCGTCAAACGCGTGCTTGTCTGGCAAATCGCAATTCAGGGGAGAATCGGCACGTATCGGGTGCTCAGCAAGGAAGTCGGCTATGGCCTGACCCTTCACTGCCTCGAGGGGTCGATATATTATCGAGAACTCCATTAAGAGCAGAGCCCATTTAGCGAGTCGTCCTGTCAATATGGCCTTTGACATTAGATATTTAAGAGGGTCCACCTTTGAAATGAGATGGACTTCATGCGCTAATGCGTAATGTCTAAGCTTCGTTATTGCGAAGATCAACGCTAGGCAGTGTTTTTCAATGGGAGAGTAATTGCTTTCTGCCCCCAGCAGAACCCGACTTAAGTAGTAGAGTGCTCTTTCTTTCCCCTGGTCATTCTCTTGTGCCCATAATGCGCCTAAAGAACCTTCAAGGGCGGCCGTGTAAAGAATGAGAGGCTTTCCCTTAACTGGAGCAGCCAACACTGGAGGGTTTTGCAGATACTGCTTGATCTCGTCCAGTGCGCCTTGGCATTTGTGATCCCAAACGAATGGGGTTCCCTTGTTCATCAGGTGACTGTAAGGACAGCACTTTCCTGAAAGATTAGCGATAAACCACCGAATGTATGCAAGCTTTCCTTGAGCTTTCCTTGGAGAGATCGCAACTGTTTAAGAGTTCTTGGCGGAGGCATTTCCATGATCGCTTTAATCTTAGACGGATCTATTTCAATACCTCGGTGTCGAACGATGAATCCTAGAAATTTGCCCGAGGAAATCCCGAACGCACATTTTAAAGGATTCATCTTCAAATTGTATTGCCGAAGGCGTTGAAATACGGTCTTCAAATGCTCGAGATGTTCTTCGTATGACTTGCTTTTAACCACGAGATCGTCGATATAGAATTCGACGATTTCGTGTATAAGGTCGTCGAAGATCTTTGTCATGGCCCTCTGATAAGTAGCACCGGCGTTCTTTAAACCGAAGGGCATCACTTTATAACAGAATATACCAAGAGGAGTCCTGAAGGCGGTGTGTTTCTGGTCTTCAGGATGCATCTTTATCTGGTTATACCCCGACGAGCCGTCCATGAAGGAGAAAACCTCATGAGTGGATGTATTGTCTATCATCAGTTCAGTGACTGGCACTGGGAAATCATCCTTCGGGCAAGCTTTATTAAGATCCTGGAAGTCTACGCATATGCGCACTGTCCCATTTTTCTTCATCACTGGGACGATGTTGGCGATCCATTCAGGGTATTGAACTTCCTGGATGAAGCCAGAGTCGATTAACTTTTTGACTTCGGTATTTATGCTCATCTCAAGCTCGAGTCGCATTCTTCTCGGCACCTGTTTGACTGGTTTGACGCTTGGGGATATTGCTAGTCTATGTACAGCGACTTCTGGATCTAGTCCTGGCATCTCGGAATAGTTCCATGCGAAGCAAACTTTATGCTGCACAAGGACGTCTTTTAACGCAGTCACCCTCTCTTCAGACAGCAGCTCGCTGACGAATGTCGGTCGCGGATCATTTACCGTCCCCAACTCGATTTTCTTGAGGTTATCTGCAGTGGTATGTATTCCATCCTCCAGTTCTTTCGGAGCTGGGGGAAATTCTGAGATTACCTCATCGCTGCTGTTTTCGAAGCACCAAGGGAGCTCACTTATGTCCTTGGGCTCCTCTTTTAATATTGTGATCATATGACAGGTGCGAATTCGCTTCCAGTCCCAATGTGGAACTGTTTTTTCTTTCGTGGCCTTGGGCTTGTGCTTTTGTGGTGGCGTTACCTTCCAGTTGTCAGACAGAGCGAACTTGCCGAGCTGGTACTGATCTTCGACCCAATTCTTAAAGGTGAAGTAATCTTCAAGAGGATGTCCTATTACTCGGTGGTAAGAGCAATAGTTTGGGTCAGAGACTTCACCTGCTTGTTCGGGGTGCTTGGACTCCGGCAATGTAAGCATTTGATGTTTTAGAGCAAGATCAAGTATCTTCTTCGTCTTGTCTCGAGGAAACGAGTATGCTCGACCCATTTTCTTCATGAGGGATTGGTCAATAACGCTCGCTTCTCGTTTGCGTGGCTTCTTAGCCCTGCTTTGTTGCTGTTGAGCGCCTCTTCGGCCTTTCGACTCGTTTCTGCCTCCGCGTCGAGCCCTTTTTGTATCGGGTTGACATGGGGCAGCATCTTCGTCTTTTACTGCCTGTCGAAGGAGGCGCTGTGTTTTGGCTTTCTCATAGATTGCCATTTCACGATTGTGATCATCTCGGGCTTTTTGACCTGCTTCCCTTATAAGTTTGCCCATCTGGTCTTCAAATGATGGACTGGGAGGTTTTGTATCAGGAACTTTTGCTGGTTCAGGATTAGCGTTTTTCTCTTGAGCATCTGCTTCTTCATCAGAATTGTGCACGACGTAACAGTCGCGGAGCAGCTCTCGTTTCCTGGAGCGAATGTATCCGAGCCCGATCGTCTCCAGCCTCCCATTAGGTAGCTTGTGCTGAGTTCCGGGGACGTTCCAAACCCTGTCATAGAATTTGGCCTTTCTAACGGTTTGTTCGAAAGGTATTCCCTGGCGTTTCAGCAGTCTCCTCAAGCCTTCCGTATAATATCGGGGTAGACGGATGGGCTGAAGTCTGTCCAGCGTTGGATCCGCACCGTGCCAAAGTTCTTTTTCCACCTTGTTTTCTTCGGAACGGTAGAATAGGATTGCCCTATCGCCTTTTCGTCCGGGAGGGATATAAAATGTCCGCAATTCTTCCACACTATCGTTGGCGAGCGCATCTAGTTCTTTATAATGTTCGAGCGGCACCATGGCTATCTGTAGACTTCGCTCTTCATCAGCAGAAGCTCGTATTGAAAGCCGAGCAGGGAATACAGCATGGACTTCGTCCTCTGAATCACTACCAAAGATCAGTGAAGGGGTGGATGGTCCTGGCTCGGTGTATTGGGGCGGACCCGAATAAATTATATCCTCTTCTTCCTCGGTATCACTGCCGAAGACAGGGATGGTTGCGTCAGTTTTGTTCTCCGGCTTGTGACACCTTTCCGTGTCTTCGAAACTCGGCAAGAAGTATTTGGCATCTTCATACTTGCGAACTTCATTCACGGAAAACGGATTCAATTCTCCGGCCACAGTGTACTTGTTCATACCATAATATTGCATTTTCTATTCCCCATTCTTATGCATTTTACAATGAAAACAGGTGCTTTTGACGCATGTCTGCTACATGTTACAGGTTATAGGTTCTTGGACAGGAAACAGTGAAAACGATGAAAAGATAATGCAAAAGTGGACTTTAACCAACAAACAGAGAATCTTGATCAAGCCTACATAAAGATCAGTTCACAAAGCAAGATTCAAGACATCGACTCAAAGCGAACGGTTAAAAATCCATTGCGAATTGTTCACTGGAAATCTGGAACTAACCTAGAAGCCCAAATGGAAAACAACATATATAAACAGGAATAAAAAGTCACCAGAAGCCAGCAGCAAAAAGACCAGAGCCCAACTCCATATTTTGGCCGCGGAACCGCGGCCAAACCAGGCCTCGGGCCGCGGTTCCGCGGCCGTCTAGGGCACGTTGTTCGAGGAAATTTTCCATAACGCAGAGGCGGCGCGGATCTTTGACTTGGTGTTTTCTTAGAGGGCATTTTTGTAAATATAGATGTGCGAATCAAAATGTAACCTAGGGGTTCCTATTATCTATAAATAGGACTCTAATCATTGTAATTTCTCATGCCTCTTTTCAATCAATAAAATTCAGAATTTCTGGGAGTCAATTTCAGATCTGTTCTTCTTGTTTGGAGGGAGCCATCAACCTAGTAAGTATTTTTATTCTTTTAATTATAATGTCTTCTCATCCCCTAATGAGCGAGTAGTCTCCTCGCTTGTTAGGGTTAGCCTTAGGGAAAGGGTTGAGAGATGAAATCTCTCGCCCCTTTCAATGCCACCTTCACCTAATGAATAAGAACTTCACGCATACGAGCACAACCGCTCCCTGCGGCATCCTACCCTTCGAGGTAACGATGAACCGTAGTATAAAGGGCCGGTTCTGCGCGTTTTCCGTGAGGGTTAGGATAATTATCAACAAAGGTAGGGTACAAATCTAGAGGAAGAAACATCTTCCCAAAAGATTTGTATCCACTTTATTGATAATTAACTTAACATCTAAGAGATCTAAAAAAGGAAGGTATTGAAAGCGGTGAGGAAAAATATTAATTTCCAAAACTTCCCCTAATCCTAACCCTAGCAAGATTCTTAATTAAATTAATTAGATCCAGTCTTTAGATTTTTATAAACCTACCAAAACTACAAATAGAATCAACTCGTTAAAACACTTTAAAGAAATTTACCCGTCTCTGTGGATCGACCCGTACTCACCGGCTAGCTGCGAAGCGACGCCGTTTCTGATTGCGGTAAACTCAATTTTTGGATTAATCAGTACTCGAGGCCATCCCTACAATACTTCATGCACTGATGCTGTGTAGAAGGGATGATATTGTACTCGTGTAGCCATGGTCGGCCGAGCAGAGAATTGTAGCACGTCTTAGCGTCTATGACATGGAATTTGATGTCTGTGACGAGCAACCCGAAGCGTAGCGTCAATATCACAGATCCCAGAGTTTTTGATGATTGGGAATCGAATCCGGAGATAGTGATTTTGTCTCGGGCGAGGTGTTGGACACTCATGCAAATTTCCTTTAACACCCGCACATTGAGCAAATTAACAGACGATCCGTTATCGACCAAGATTTTACCTATCTTTATGTCATGGCAGTATCCTGAGACATAAAGGGGGCGATTGTGGTCGCATGTCCCGAGGAGAAGGTCTTCATCACCAAAAGCAACGTCGGCTGTGTGCACTTCTTCTAATTCGTCCTTCATCTTTTCTTCGGCTAGGAAGGCTTGGAACTGGTCTGGGTCTTGTAGCGCCTTAATCAAAGAATCCCTCGCCTCTTTTGATAGTAATAAGGCATCAAGGATGCTGAGTTGAGAGGGTAGTTTTCTCAGATGCGCCAAAACGTTGTAATCCACCTTATTTCTCTTCGGCGGGTTTTCGGCGTTTAACTCTTCCGCGACTCGGTCATCCAAGGCGATATCTTCGGAGATTTTCTCTTTCCCTTTGTCTTTCTTGTTTAGAGGTCCGAGATTCTTCTCAGGTAGCGTCCGATTCCGCAGCCGGATATTTTCGCAGACCATTGGCTCTTCTTCTTTTCCCGAAGTTGACTCTTTAAAGAGAGGGGCAATTTCTAGCTCCTCATCAGAATCGCTCCCGAATGTAGGCACTTGTGACCCGCCAGTGTTAACCATGTGACAATTGCCGGCAGTTCTTTCAAGCTCTTCGGTCGTATTTCTTTGCTCCCGACGAATTTTACGTTTTTCCCGTTTAAAGCGTTGTCGATTAGCGACGTATCCTTGCCACCATCTATTGAAAGCTTTGCACTCTTGGGTGGGATGCGAGACCTTCTGATGATATAAGCAATATGAGGGGTGATTTCCATTACACCAGTAATTTTTCCTTCAGAGGATGGTAGCTTCATGCCCATTGATATGGCCTTAGCAAACCTCTTCTTTATCTTGAATTGGCTTTTGTCGGGGGTGGAGGCATTTTGCTCCAGCGGGATCATCTCAGCTCTTTCCTCAAGTCGCTAGCGCTTGGCCCTTTCAAATATAGCCGTCTCGCGTTCTCGATCAGCTTTACTTTTCAATCGAGCTTCGTTAAGGAACGCGTCAATTATTTCAACTGATAGCTCTGGAATTTTTGATTCGGTATCTGCCCCCAGCGTTTTAGTGCCAGGAGTCTCCTCATTGTTCGCGGTCGAATGGGAAATCATATGACAGCTCGCCACATATTCCTCGGATTCATCCGATGAACTTTCTCCCTCATCTTCTTCTTGAAAGACGTGATTGAGGAACTCTTGGAGTGTAATGGGAGTCCGTGCCTTTTGGTTGTATTCATCCAGCGCGTCAATTTGCTTTTGTAAGTCCGTACGCTTGTCGCCAGGCTTCACGGGCTTCTTAGATTTCTTCTTCTTCTTTTTCGAAGATTTTGACGGCTGACTATGAACGCTTGAACTACCACCATCGGTCTTCGGAGTCGGACGTGGCTTCAACATCCCCTCAATGACCTGCGGTTCCAAGGGGTTCTTCCAATTGACCGCTGGACATGTCTGAAGATCGTTTAGCATCCTCTTTGTCTTGGCTGATAATACGACCTCCCAAGGAGCTTCCTCAATGACGGAGCATGTTGTCCCCGGCGTATTCGTCCCCTTGGAGGTGTGGGGTTGCGGGGGATTCACCTTCCATTTGTCAGATAGCGCAAATTTGCCCTGACGGTATTGGTTCTCAAGCCAATTTTTAAAAATGTAGCAATCCTCGATGGGATGGCCTAGCACTCGATGGTAAGGGCAGTAATTGGGCTCGTTGACATCGTTCGGTTGCAACGGACGTTTTGGATCTGGCAAATTTATGAGTCTGTTACGCAACGCCAGCTCGAATAGCCTCCTTGTTTTATCGCGGGGGAAAGAGTAAGGACGTCCCATCCTATCCTCAAGGGGTACGTACGGGCGCGTATTGTTTGGACGAGCAACCGGCTTCGAGTCGCTCGGTTGTTGCTGAGCATTCGCGACGACGATCGCTTTTCCCTTTCCTTTGTCGTTTCGGGAGTCCGGCTTTGGGAGAGGGGGTTTATGTCCCATCTGGTCCATCTGCGCTAGTTTGTCGATCAAAGTCTGGAAGGTAGTCGGCTTGAAGAACATCATGAACTGTGAGATGGTTGCTTGTGGATCAAGGGTTCCAACAAACATTCCCACCGCAGGAGCTTCTTCTATGCGCTGTTCGCACTTCGACCATAGATTACGCCACCGTATAGCGTACTGAACCCATATCTCGCCGGGTTTTACCCTGGCGTTAATCAGTTCCGTCATCGGGATACGTTCACTGGCACTTGCAAAACGTTGGGTAAAGAGCAGCTCCATCTCCGCAAAAGTTTTAATAGAGTCATTGGGGAGCTCAGAATACCATTCGAACGCCGTATCTGATAAGCTTCCAACAAACTGGCGAAGCAACAACTTGTCATCGCCGCCGGTGTTGCCACAGAGCGCTCTGAACTGGGCGACATGCTGATGAGGATTTCCCGTCCCCTTGTAGACATGGAATTTAGGGATTGTATAGCCTGTTGGGTACTTAATTTGATCATACCAACCCGGATATGGCCGCCATGTCTTTACGACCTGACCGGCTGCTTCAGTCGCCTGATGCACCCGTATTTGCTGGGCGATGTATTCATCTAAATCAGCTTTTGATATGGTATCCTCTTTAGCTGCGGATAAAGCCGGTGGCGGATTTGATGCCTCTCCCCTATCGTCTTCAAGAATGATCGGGAGATCTCCAGCAGGTGGATCTTGTTGAATCATCATACCCACCATATCCTGGAACAGGAGGGCCATTTTCTTTATATTAGCTGCCTGCTCCGCAGCTTCTTTATCTTTCTTTTCTAATACGCGCCGAAGGAATTCGGCGTCCGTTTCTTGTTCTCGACGCTCTTCTAAAGAGGTTCCAGGGCTTTCGTTTGGCCCTGTAAGTGCAGCCATAGTGCTCATCATCTCCTGGAGCTTCTGTTGCTGCTCCTGAGCCTTGGTCACTGACCGTGTAAGTGGTCTATGACCCGTGGACATACGGCTGTCTTCTTTTCCCGATGTCATGTAAACCGTATGAACTGTTATGCCCCGTGACTTGGGGCGTTTAGTTTCAACATTTTTAACTTTTGCTGCTGACACGGGAGTCTTCTCTGGCCTCCTTCTTTTGTGGGCCGTTGAGGTGGAAGGGGCCATTGAAGGGGGCACCCAAGCAGCTGCTGTCCCCTGCTGTTTAACGGGACAATCCTTGTCTTTTCCCACCTTCACCTTTTTCTGGCGACGAAAGTGACCTGGGTCAATCACAGAGTCTTGAACCCTTCGCCAAACTTTATAAATCCTTGAAGACAGCCGTTGAGTAGGTTGTTCTTGTTTTGTTTCCGGAGCTCTCTCCGCAGGCGAAGGAGATCTTTTCAGTGTAGCGGTTGGAGAATTCTTCCGCACCCTCCTCAGCAGTTCAAAGCTGTTCCCAGTTGGAACAGCAGCATTGACTTCCACTACTGGAGCTGGTGGAGTTAGCCCTGAGGGGGAGTTGCCCCTTGCCTTCCTCACTCGTCGCCAATGGCGACGTCGAGCACGACGAGCCGCTGGGACTGGCTCGGAGATTGTGATAGCTTCCTTTTGCCCCCCATCTGAATGAGACGTCGCAGGTGTTAACCTTTTAAAAATTGAGGTCGGTCCTTGCGGGGTAATATCCAATCTGTCAAAGACAGATCTTCGAGCAGGGACAGGAGCAGGAATCGTCAGTCTTGAAAAGACTGATTCTTTGACAGGGAAAGCTGCCTTGACGACTTCTGGAGCAGCAGTCATTGCCTTCCTTGGGATAGCCAGTTTAGAATTCTTATCCCGCCTGGCGAAAACCAAAGCTGTTGGTTTGGCAGCAGGAGACCCGTTGATAGGGGTCGTGGTAGCAGTGAGTCGGTCGAAGACCGACTTCTTGTTCATCTCTGGTGCAGGTATCGGCATAGAGAAGCTTGTCGGTGGGATCATGGTCCCGAAGAATAAGCCAGTGGTGGCTTGGGTCACCGGTCTACTGGCAGAGTGAGGAAGGAAGCCGCTTGGGGCCCATATGCTACACCTCCGGGAGAGGTGGAGCGTCCATTGCAGTGGCACTTCGAGCAGTTGGTGCAGTTGGAGGCCATTGAATCTTGAGTTCTGTGCCAGACAAAAGACCAAATCTTAGTAACTTGAAATCCGAAGGCAACCATTTAACAAACCGCGATTGGTTCGCGAGGATGACACACGAAGTGTGGAGTGGAAAGAGGAAGAGGTCCCACCGGGCGTGCCAGAATCTGTTCCCCTCCGAAAGGCGGCCTAGACATGGAATGCCTGAGATTCGGGGGCAGATGCTATATGGTTTTATCCGTCTATCTCTCCGGAGATGCCGAGTTGATTTATGGCACCGTGTATCGGAGGTTTAGACGGATGCGGCCGATGTAGCAGACTTCGTCAGATTCCCCCTCGGGATGAGGGGTTTTTGATTGTGGGGACGCTCTTCCCTGCAGGCGCAAGCCCCTGCAGTTAATTACGCTACCGCATTGCGGTAACAACTTTCTCCTTCTCCAGAATTTCACTTCGTGTCGTGTGTGTTTGTTTTGTTTGTGGTTGCCCGTGGATTGTATACGGAGACTGAGTAATGCCGTCGCCCGTAGGACGTGGATTAGTCCAAATCCGTGTTTACTTAGATTTGGGTTTGGTGTTTTAGTTTAAGGATACATTAGTCGCGTTGCGGCTAAGATTAACTTAAACGTTCGTCAAGGATACGTTAATCCTGTTTTGGACTAAGATCGACTTGACGTAGTGATCCATTTAATATATGGCCGTCGGGACTCATCACCTCTCTGACGTCGTTGAAGGATTACAACGATGGATGTCAGAGGAGTTCAGAGATGTACCCTTGAACCAAAATTGATTTGGAGTTTTATAGTCCATTTAAATGTTTAAGGATACGTTAGTCGTATTTGGGGCTAAGATCTGTTGGAGATAGTGCCCTCAGAGTCAATTATTGGATCACAGGCACGTGATTGCAATGATTGAGGGAGGACCTATCCCGGTAGGACAGTCTTACTCGAAGATGGTAGTATGCTATCTGGTTTATCTTTATCATCGTGTACTGCTTTAGGTGACCTGGCATGTCGCTATTACACGTTGATAGAGCCCCTAGGATTCTTGCTTGACTTCCGGCAGTATGATGGCGATCATATACGTGAGAGCTGGTGGTCTATAAGCACATCCTTAAAAGGTCCCTAGTCGTGGGAGTTTCGAGACAGGGCATCGATTCTCCAGAGTAGACTAGTGTATACAGTCGAGACCCCGACGAGGGGCGGTGGCCGGTCTCACAAGCCACTGGTGTCAGTTGGTTCACCTAAGATGTATACAGGTGCTCATTGGGTTATGAGTACACCGGACAGGACTCGCCGGGAACATGCTAGTTGGTCTTATACCTGACGTCAGATAGCAGTTCCCTGGTGACATGTGTACAGGTTAGTTCATCGACCTGAGATCGTCATTTGTCTCGTGTGAGTTCCCACTGTGCTTTGATTACCACCCTACCACGGCTCAAAGGAGTCGTGCAAACAGGTTTTAGTTGGGTACAGTCCCGAGCCACATGGAGGCAGTGAGCGGATCTTCAGGGGTTCGTCTCTCCCGGTATTGGGGGTGAGGTCGCGCTGTGTCTAGGAGAGCCATTACGGAAAGCCCTCGGCCGAGGCAGGAGATTTACTGGTAGGTATTCCAGTAGTATCTCAGGGCGTTCTGGGCTACACTCCGACACGACTTGTACCGCTTTTGGGGGTCTGACTTTTACCAACCCCCTAGGCCCACCATGCGATACTCATAGACGAACGGACCGGACTGTACGGATATTGTCACTGACAGGCTCAGTAGGGTGTCAGGATGAGTTCGCTCATCGACGTCCCTTTTGGTCAATAGCTGGTGGCCCGTCACGTATTGGCTAATACCTCTGACGTGCTAGTGGTTAAATCCACAGCCATAGTATTGACGAGTCTTTAGAGTCCACCACACTTACAGTTACTCAAGCTTTCGGGCGAAACGCTGTAGAGGCCGTATGGAGATATGGCAGGGTCCGATCAGATACGTGCGGTATTGCACGGATCAGGATCGGACAGTTTTGTACTAGTGGCCGTATAGTTATATGGCAGGGTTCGATCTGATACGTGCGGTATTGCACGGATCAGGATCGAACGGATATTACTAGCCGGCTTTGGCTTAAGCCGGTCCTAGTTTAGTACAGTGTAGATTTTGTCTCATTGCATTTGTATCCGGTCAGAATACAGATGCGGGTGTGTATGCACAGTATCGGGGTTTTCCTGTAATTTATTACGGGACCAGTTTTCTGGAGTTGCCAGTTTGCATTCCGTTCCGGCCGGTTTTCCTTTGTTCTTTCCCGGCCGGACTTTTCCGTTGGAGGGTGTTATTTGCAAGTTTGCAAATAACACATAGTGGAGGATTTTCTTGCAAATGTATTTATCATGAAAGCATCTTTTGATACCATTCTCATCACTTGCTTTTTGTTGATTAGTTGTGATTAGAGTTGATGTGAGATTGTTATGATGAGGTTTTGGATATGGTCACCATTCTCTTTATCCTACACTCACCTCCCTTCTTGTTTATGTTTTCATATTCATTCCTCCACCATATTCTTCTCACTTGATGAAAATGGTTGAAGACATTTTGAGAGAGAAAGAAGATGAGAGCTTCATCTTGAGAGTTTCATTCTTGATCTCATTTTCATGCTAGAAAAATGCAAGCACCATTTTTCTAATCTTGATTCCTCCATCATCTTCAAAGGCAACAAACCCCAAATGAGATATAGCCTCTACACTACACATTCTACAGCAAATCTTGAGCATGTCGAGTTGCCGGCTTCATGCCCGAGTTGCCTCGGTATTGAGGCGGGAGCCCGTAAAAGACGCAGGCGATGTGGTGCCCTTTCCGGCGAGGAGGCGACGATATGGAGACAAGACTTTCCGCGGGAGATTGGGACGATGAAGAGAAGACCGGAGGACTCGGATCACTTGGTATACTTTTCTTCCCATCTCTTGTTTGCTAGCATTAGGTTAATGGTTACGATCCGGGTTTTCATTGTCCGCGGTAGCGCCGGTTTCCAAGTAAGGAAAATTTTTGATTCCGCATTTTGGCCTCGGATAGACGGCCAGGGCGCTGCCGTGGCGCAACATGGTATCGGAGCCTTACCATTAACCTTGTCTAGCTTGTTCTAATGTGTTTTACTTATCCGATCGACCGAAATTCCAAAAACCTCATTTTTGTTCACATCAGTTTCTGTTGAAAATTTTTGGTGTCTAAAAATTTTTCACGTTGTATAAAACTAATGTACTGGAAATTGTAAGACTGCTGTAAAAATTCGACGCATTCAGTCGACCACTTGAGCGTGGAACCGCGGCCAAACCCCCCATTGGGCCGCGGTTCCACCGCACTCTGGTGTCGTCACTGTGTCCAATTTTTCCAGTGGGCTTGTGGGCTAATTTTAGGGGTTTTGGAATATTAAATTTGGGCCCAGAATCTCTGTGAGTGCTACAGTATTGCTTGGGGGCCCACTTGTTAATTATTTGATCGATCGGATATTTTAAACACATTATTTCACAGTATTTACATTATATATGCGACCGTGAATATCACTTGATCGGTAAATCCTGTCTAACTGCTATAGCCCGGTTAGACGGATTTGCGAACGTGATTTTCACGTTGATGTTCTATGTTTATGCTGTGATGTTGCGGATCGGTCGTGGGGGATAGCCTGGATGCAATGTTAGTACAGTTTTGCTTTATATGTACATTTGATATTGCGGGGCGAGCGTCCGACATGTGGACTGCCGTCACTGCCTGTTTGTATTATTCTTTAGGGACACGACCTGGTTGCGGTCGATGTACCCGGTGTATGTATATTTTTCTTTCTGTACTAGGATTACCCCGCGGAGGGGTGCACGGATAGCCGGGTTCTAGAGGGCAACGGGCCCGCATCTCAGGGCATTGAGACGGAGGGGGCTTCACTCTAGGATTGGCGGGCTATTCGCCGCACTCGTAGGGGGTACAGGTTGACCCGGGAGGGGTGCCCAAGTTACCGGATTCCATGAAGTGCTGGGTGGTCCATTCACGGTGCTGAAGGGGGCTGCCTCGCTTCAGGTTTTGGCGGGTGACTTGCCGCGCCCGTAGGGGTCTAGGATTTCTTTGCACAGGCTATCCACACGACCAGGGGAACGTCGGGTTTCAGCAGCGGCTCTGTGAAACCCGGGGCTTCCAGATATCTGTATTGTTCTGTGATGCTGTACATTTCTGTGATGTTGCATTCTTATCACGCCTTGAGCGAATATAATATATTGGTATATATATTAGTAGATGTTGTATATGTTTTGCATCCGCGCTAGTCCAGTCCCCGCTCTGTCGTTAGTTAAGTAACCTAACGGGTGATGACGGGACCCAGTGGCGAATGCGGATGGCATATACGTACATCAGTATATTTTCGTTCTTTGTGGTGTGATCAATTGATGGGACTGCGTTGATTCGGATCAACGCAAGTTATAAACAAACCTATTCTGATGTTGTTGGAACAATTTTTCAAAAAGCTGTTATTGCAAGGACGTTCACTTTTGTTTTGCATCGTGGTATTCATTTGGAATATCCTGCTCCTCAGTCGACGAGGCAAGGGCCGATATCCCTTTACCGGGAGTGACCCCTTGGACAGAAGTTTGCGTCTGGGCATTAACTTCACTATAGCCGATTACTTTTGCTTTGCATCGTGGTATTCAGTTGGAATATCCTGCACCTCATTCTACGGTGAAAGAGCCGAGATCCCTTCACCGGGAGTGACCTCTTTAGCAAAGGTTTTCGTCACTATATTTTATAAAAGGCTATGCAGTTCCTTCAACGATATCAAGTTCTTTACGTTAAAGGTTTTTCGCCAAAAACCATTCGTAGCCCTCCGTCATTTCTTATGGGAATCATTTAGTATTCGTGCTGCGTTTGTTGACTCCGTCAAGGCGTAGTGTACGGTAGCTAAGTGGTGCTTGTTTGTTGCATAAATGGGATTGGTTAGGACAGTCGTGCGGCCTTGTTGACTCCGTCAAGGGCACGTACGGGTGGGTTTAATGCAATCCAGATAACGATGGGTTGAACTTGACTAGGACTCTTTGATTTGTTGACTCCGTCAAGGTCACTTGAGTCCTAGGGGTAAAAACACACATCGGGAGTTTCAAAAGAACTGAAACTTGCCAGGCATGCGCATACCTTCTGGAGTGTGGTGACTTGAGTGGATTCCGTCAAGTTATCATGCGATGATAGTTGGATCCCGATTCCCACTGATGAGTTAGTTTACTCCTCGGGTGACCCCGACTAATTCTTCTTTCAGGTTTGGAGGAGAATTTGAGGTACAGTGGGAGGTTTCCTGATTAGATAAAGTGATAACTATTCTGATCTAGGTTAGAGTGCACGCTGAGTATTTCTTATCTCTCTCTCTTTGGCAGCGACATTTGACCCGACCCTTGACTATGACTCAGTGACCAAGTTGACCGAACCTTCTCAACACAGGCTTTTGGATTGTCAGAGTTGCAAACCTCATTGCCACTCCTACTTTTACACTTTTCTCCAGGACACCCCGTATTACTACGAACGTCCACTTCCATTGGACAAAACCATCGTATGGTTATATACGAACTCGAAGGACTTCGAGGATGGTTTCTGGTTCTGGAGAAAACGAATAGGATTATTCAGTTGTCTTTTCCTTTTACCTTCTCTCAGGTTGCGAGTACTCCTTGGTTTAGGAGATAGTACACCAATTACGCAAATTGGATAGTCTTCTTCCAAACCTTAGGCTGGTGCCGACCGGTAGGGAATGAAGAAAACCAATTAGCATAACGATGGTGTGCAGAAGGTATTAAGTTAAGACAAAGCAAGGGATTAGTAAGAGGGCAAAGTAAATTGCGACTGCTATTCACGACCGAACCAAGTATTTCTTCGCCAATCCTAAATCACCTTTGTATTTCTCCAGGACACTCCGTATCACTACGAAGATCCACAGTTTATTTGGATACTCCATCGTATGGTTATATACGAACTCGAAAGGAACTTGTTCCAGTTCGGGGATGGATTCTGGTCCAGGAGAAATAGGAATACAGTTTATTCGGTTGTCTTTTATCTTCACCTTCTCTCGCTTTGCGAGTGCTCCTAGGATTAGGACAGTACACCCATTATGCTTATTGGATAGTCTTCTTCCAAACCATAGGCTGGTGCCGAACGGTAGGGAAGGAAGAAAACCATTTGGCCTAAAGGGGTGTGCAGACGGTAACGACTAAAGACATATAAAGGGATTTGGAGAGGTGGCAAAGAATTATACGGTTATAGTTGTGAATCTGGATAATGGTAGAGGCATTACTAGGAATACCAGACTACCCCATCGAAACATTTCAATGTTTCAGTTCAGCTGTGTACTGTTAAAAGAAAACTGATTTCCCGATTGGACACTTGCTCCAGGGTATGTATTTACCAGGTATGATTCTCACATCTGTATGGTTTTACAGATGATGAGTGAGAGTAAGTTATTGGGAATAGGGTAATCATCCTCATTATATCGGGATTCGTTGTAATCGGTGATATTTGAGGAGATCATCTGGGCTGTTTGCCGGTCGGCAAATATTTGGTTTTGAATATCCGCTGTTATGCACCAATTTCAAATTGATATATCTGTACGTCTATTTTCATAGAGTGAGATATACCTTTTGATATTATGTCGATTGTTGGAGATAATGCCCTCAGAGTCAATTATTGGGTCACAGGCACGTGATTGCAATGATTGAGGGAGGACCTATCCCGGGAAGACAGTCTTACTCGAGATGATAGTACGCTATCTGGTTTACCTTTATCATCGTGTACTGCTTTAGGTGACATGACATGTCGCTATTGCACGTTGATAGAGCCCCTAGGATTCTTGCTTGACTATCAGCAGTATGAGGACGATCATATAAGTGAGAGCTGGAGTCTATAAGCGCATCCTTAAAAGGTCCCTAGTCGTAGGAGTTTCGAGACAGGGAATCGATTCTCCAGAGTAGACTAGTGTATACAGTCGAGACCCCGACGAGGGGCGGTGGCCGGTCTCACAAGCCACTGGTGTCAGTTGGTTCACCTAAGATGTATACAGGTGCTCATTGGGTTATGAGTACAACGGACAGGACTCGCCGGGAACATGCTAGTTGGTCTTATACCTGACGTCAGATAGCAGTTCCCAGGTGACATGTGTACAGGTTAGTTCATCGACCTGGGGATCGTCATTTGTCTCGTGTGAGTTCCCACTGTGCTTTGATTACTACCCTACCACGGCTCAAAGGAGTCGTGCAAACAGGTTTTAGTTGGGTACAGTCCCGAGCCACATGGAGGCAGTGAGCGGATCTTCAGGGGTTCGTCTCTCCCGGTATTGGGGGTGAGGTCGCGCTGTGTCTAGGAGAGCCATTACACGAAGACCTTGGCCAAGGCAGGAGATTTACTGGTAGGTATTCCAGTAGTATCTCAGGGTGTTCTGGGCTACACTCCGACACGACTTGTACCGCTTTTGGGGGTCTGACTTTTACCAACCCCCTAGGCCCGACATGCGATGCTCATAGACGAACGGACCGGACTGTACGGATATTGTCACTGACAGGCTCAGTAGGGTGTCAGGATGAGTTCGCTCATCGACGTCCCTTTTAGTCAATAGCTGGTGGCCCGTTACGTATTGGCTTATACCTCTGACGTGCTAGTGGTTAAATCCACAGCCATAGTATTGACGAGTCTTTAGAGTCCACCACACTTTCAGTTACTCAGCTTTCGGGCGAAACGCTGTAGAGGCCGTATGGAGATATGGCAGGGTCCGATCAGATACGTGCGGTATTGCATGGATCAGGATCGGACAGTTTTGTACTAGTGACCGTATGGTAATATGGCAGCGTTCGATCAGATACGTGCGGTATTGCACGGATCAGGATCGGACGGATGTTACTAGCCGGCTTTGGTTTAAGCCGGATCCTAGTATAGTACAGTGTAGATTTTGTCTCATTGTATTTGTATCCGGACGGAATACAGATGCGGGTGTGTATGCACAGTATGGGGGTTTTCCTGTAATTTATTACGGGACCAGTTTTCTGGGGTTGCCAGTTTGCATTCCGTTCCGGCCGGTTTTCCTTTGTTCTTTCCCGGCCGAACTTTTTCGATGGAGGGGGTTATTTGCAATTGTGCAAATAACATTTGTGGAGGGGTCTTCTTGCAATTGTGTTGATTATGATATTTTTCATCCATGCTTTTGCATTAATGAGATATGATATGATTAAGATGTAAGCATGGTTGATGTTTTCTTGTCTAGGATGTGGTCACCTCTTTTCACTTCCTACACTCACCTCCCTTCATGCTTCATATACATTCTTTCCTCCACCATTTATTTCATAAGGAATGATAAGTTTTTCATGAGAGAAAAAGAAAGAGAGAAGAAGAAGAAGAAGAGAGCTTCATCTTGAGAGTTTCATTCATGATCTCATTTTCTTGCTAGAAAAATGCAAGCACCATTTTTCTATTCTCCATTCCTCCATCAAGGCAACACCAATACCCCAAAAGTGAGACTATGATTCTACACCACACATTCTACAGCATATCTTGAGCATGTCGAGTTGCCGGCTTCATGCCCGAGTTGCCTCGGTATTGAGGCGGGAGCCCGTAAAAGATGAAGGCGACGTGGTGCCCTTCCGGCGAGAAGGCGACGACCGGAGATCACGCGAGGAGATCGGAGTGGAGATGAAGACCGGAGGACTCGGATCTGTCGGTACATTTCTAACCCTTCTCTTGTTTGCTAGAATTAGTTTAATGGCACGATCCGGGGTTTAGTGCGCGGTGGTGCCGGTTTGCTAAGTCCGCAAAATTTAAAGTTTATCACCGTTTCCGCGTTTGGCCGTCGGATTGACGGCCGGGGCGCCGCCGTGCACTTACAGTGGTATCAGAGCCTCGCCATTAACTTCGTCTAGCTTCGTTTGATGTGTTTGCGTTTCCGATCGACCGAAATTTCCAAAAACCGTATTTTTCTAGCACATCAGTTTCTGTCGAAATTTTTTGAAGTCCAAAATTTTTTCAGGTGGTCTCAGAATGATGTGCAGGGAGTTCTAAGAACACTGCAAAAATTTGGTGACACGACTCGTCCGTACGACCGCGGAAGGGCGGCTAAAAGCCCCTTTTGGCCGCGCTTCCGCCGCAGTAGTGTGGGATCGTTTCATTATTTTTTTGCAGTGGGCTTATGGGCTGTAATTAGGGGTTTTGGAATATTAAAATTGGGCCCAGGTTTTCTGTGAGTGCTACAGTTTTGTTTGGGGGCCCACTTGTTAAGGTTTGATCAATCGGAAAATTTTAAACACATTTTTCACAGTATTTACATTATATCTGCGACCGTGAATGTCACTCGATCGGTAAATCCGGTCTGACTGCTATAGCCCGGTTAGACGGATTTGCGAACGTGATTTTCACGTTGATGTTCTATGTTTATGCTGTGATGTTGCGGATCGGTCGTGGGGGATAGCCTGGATGCAATGCTAGTACAGTGCTGTTGTATTATGTACATTTGATATTGCGGGGCGAGCGTCCGACATGTGGACTGTCGTCACTGCCTGTTTGTATTATTCTTTTGGGGCATGACCTGGTTGCGGTCGATGTACCCGGTATATGTATATTTTACTTTCTGTACTAGGATTACCCCGCGGTGGGGTGCACGGATGGCCGGGTTCTAGAGGGCAACAAGCCCGCATCTCATGGCATTGGGACGGAGGGGGCTTCACTCTGGGATTGGCGGGCTATTCGCCGCACTCGTAGGGGGTACAGGTTGACCCAGGAGGGGTGCCCAAGTTGCCGGATTCCGTGGAGTGCTGGGTGGTCCATTCACGGAGCTGAAGGGGGCTGCCTCGCTTCAGGTTTTGGCGGGTGACTTGCCGCGCCCGTAGGGGTCTAGGATTTCATTGCACAGGCTATCCACACGACCAGGGGAACGTCGGGTTTCAGTAGTGGCTCTGTGAAACCCGAGGATCCCAGATATCTGTATTGTTCTGTGATGCTGTACATTTCTGTGATGTTGCATTTCTTTTCACGCCTTGAGCGAAATACTATATATTGGTATATATATTAGTAGATGTTGTATATGTTTTTCATCCGCGCTAGTCCAGTCCCCGCTCTGTCGTTAGTAAGCTAACCTAACGAGTGATGACGGGACCCAGTGGCGAATGCGGATGGCATATACGTACGTCAGTATATTTTCGTTCTTTATGGTGTGATTAATTGATGGGACCGCGTTGATTCGAATCAATGCAAGTTAAAACAAACCTAATATGATGTTGTTGGAAAACTTTTCAAAAAGCTGTTATTGCAAAGACGTTCACTTTTATTTTGCATCGTGGTATTCATTTGGAATATCCTGCTCCTCAGTCGACGAGGCAAGGGCCGAGATCCCTTCACCGGGAGTGACCCCTTGGACAGAAGTTTGCGTCAGGGCATTAACTTCACTATAGCCGATTACTTTTGCTTTGCACCGTGGTATTCAGTTGGAATATCCTGCACCCCATTCTACGGGAAAGAGCCGAGATCCCTTCACCGGGAGTGACCTCTTTAGTAAAGATTTTCGTCACTATATTTTCTAAAAAGCTATCCGTTCCTTCAACGATATCAAGTTCATTACGTTAAAGGTTTTCGCCAGAAACCATTCGTAGCCCTCCGTCGTTTCAGACGGGTAGCAAGTAGTATTCATACTATGTTTGTTGACCTTCGTCAAGGCATAGTGTATGGTAGCTGCTTGTTGCTTTTCTGCTGCATAGATAGATGCGTTGGTTTGGGACAGTCGTATAGCCTTGTTGACCTTCGTCAAGGGCTTGTACGGGTGGGTTCAAATTAACCTGGACAATGACGGGTGGAACTTGACATGTGACTTATGATTTGTTGACCTTCGTCAAGGTCATAAGAGCATGGGGCAGAAATCACATCGGGAGTTTCAAAAGAACTGAAACTTGCCAGATATGCGCATACCTTCTGGAGTGTGATACCATGAGCGGATTCCGTCACGTTATCATGCGATGAGAGTTGGATCCCGATTCCCGCTGATGAGTTAGTTTACTCCTCGGGTGACCCCGACTA
This sequence comes from Agapanthus africanus, assembly GCA_030015575.1. Lineage (NCBI taxonomy): Eukaryota > Viridiplantae > Streptophyta > Magnoliopsida > Asparagales > Amaryllidaceae > Agapanthus > Agapanthus africanus. The sequence continues at coordinate 20,194,186 of JASDDO010000014.1, forward strand.
ATTCTTCTTTCAGGTTTGGAGGAGAATTTGAGGTACAGTGGGAGGTTTCCTGATTAGATAAATCGGTAACCATTCTGATCTAGGTTAGAGTGCACGCTGAGCGTTTCTTTTCTCTCTCTCTCTGGCAGCGACCATTGACCCGACCCTAAGACTACGACTCAGAGACCAAGTTGACCGAACCTTCTTAACACAGGCTTTTGGATTGTCAGGGTTGCAGACCTCATTGCCACTCCTACTTTTACCCTTTTTCTCCAGGACACCCCGTATTACTGCGAACGTCCACTTCCATTGGACAAAACCATCGTATGGTTAGATACGAACTCGAAGGAATTCGAGGATGGTTTCTGGTTCTGGAGAAAACGGATAGGATTATTCAGTTGTCTTTTCTTTTCACCCTCTCTCATGTTGCGAGTACTCCTTGGTTTAGGAGTAGTACACCTATTACGCAAATTGGATAGTCTTCTTCCAAACCATAGGCTGGTGCCGACCGGTAGGGAATGAAGAAAACCAGTTAGCCTAAACGATGTACAGAAGGTATTAAGATTAAGACAAAGCAAGGGATTAGTAAGAGGGCAAAGTAAATTGCGACTGATATTCACGACCAAACCAAGTATTTCTTCGCCAATCCTAAATCACCTTTGTATTTCTCTAGGACACTCCGTATCACTATGAAGATCCACAGTTTATTGGATACTCCATCGTATGGTTATATACGAACTCGAAAGGAACTTGTTCCAGTTCGGGGATGGATTCTGGTCCAGGAGAAATAGGAATAAGGTTTATTCGGTTGTTTTTTATCTTCACCTTCTCTCGCATTGCGAGTGCTCCTAGGACTAGGACAGTACACCCATTATGCTTATTGGATAGTCTTCTTCCAAACCATAGGCTGGTGCCGAACGGTAGGGAAGGAAGAAAACCATTTGGCCTAAGGGGTGTACAGAAGGTAATGACTAAAGACATATGAAGGGATTTGGAGATGTGGCAAAGAATTATACGGTTACAGTTGTGAATCTGGATAATGGATGAGGCGTTACTAGGAATACCAGGATACCCCAACGAAACATTTCAATGTTTCAGTTTTACTGTGTACTGTTAATGGAAAACTGATTTCCCGATTAGACACTTACTCCAGGGTATGTATTTACCAGGTATGATTCTCACATCTGTATGGTTTTACAGATGATGAGTGGGAGTAAGTTATTGGGAATTAGGTGATCATCCTCATTATATCGGGATTCGTTGTAATCGGTGATATTTGAGGAGATCATCTGGGATGTTTGCCGGTCGGCAAATATTTGGTTTTGTATCCGCTGTTGTGCACCAATTTCAAATTGATATATCTGTACGTCTATTTTCATAGAGTGAGATATACCTTTTGATATTATGTCGATGACATTTACCTATATCAGTGGATGGTTAGGTAAGGAGCATTAAACAGCGGTGTAATTCTTCTTAACCATAAGTACAGTTTTCAACCTACGACACACAGTGAAAGAGTTGTTAGACTCAGCGGACTCATACAGAGTATTGTATGTTGTCCAGTGTCCATTAGGACAGAGGGGTGGTCCTCATACTATATTCTGTTTACTTTTAACTTCTCTAGTTCTTAGACATGTGTTTCGTAGAAACACAGGGTCTACGTTTTGAGGAGTTATAGGTATTTGAATAGAGTAGAGAACCAGGTGTAGCAAGTATCGGGATTCTTCAAAGTGATCGAAGATGTAGATACTTGTGTATGGTATTCAGTTGATAGTAATGATAAAGAGAAATTACTTCTCTTTCAGGTTACTCATAATTGGAAGCATTCCTAAGTTGAGTAACGCTGATCGGCCTCTCTCCATTTAGTTGACATGCACTGGAGACAGTTGCATGATTTGAATCTGGTTCAATTAAATCAGTGCCTCTGGTTCTATATTGGATATAGAACAGTTCATATCTTAACGTTGTTAAGGTACGGGGAGTTGTCTGGCTTATGATTAAAACCAGACACTGGACAGCTCAAGGCACGTTTCTGTAATGGCTGTTTGTGGGTTGACCCAGGCTATGACGAGGGTTGATTTTCTACCATCTGGCAGATCAATAGAAATATTGTTCTAGACTCGCCACAGTTTTATTAAAAATGGATTTTTTCAAAAAAAAACAGCAGTGGGAGTATGGTAGAACTGGAAGTGATTCCAGAACCGCAAACGATTACTGAAGATTTGATAAGGAACCTAAAGATTCAATATGATTTGACATTCCATTGGCCACTCCGCAGATAAGGTGGGCAACTTCAGGCACCCGAGAGGTACTCCGGTAGCCTCAAGGACGGTGACAGGGAAGTTCTTGTTTACCCACACTTGCCATTGTTGTTGTTCCAGGCTGCGAGACCCGGCAGGAGGATGAGTATAGCGTCGTTCTAAACTAGCTTTAGAAGTGCACGTCTATATGACTCTGCCAGAGGGTTGTCATAGTCAGTGGGAGCAGCGGAAGCATTGGTGGACATCAGGCTTATGTCTATTTATAGACTAAAGTAGATGTAGCGGAGATAGATCATCTATTTCTGATGTGACAGTCATAGGTTTGACGTCATCAGAATAGGGGATGGATCTGTTGAGAAGGTAGTAGGAAGTGATATTCCTATACTACGATCGGTTATACTTTGGTCGTCACACAGTGTTCTCTCCACATGGGACTTGGACATTATATCAGACATACTGGTTACTAGATCTATGGTTTTAGATCTAGATTTGGGTGGTTTCCCAATCTGGGTATTTAGACAGCATTCTAAGAGTATTTAGAATGGACGACTCCTGGCACGGTAGTATACCTGCAGGTGATGGAGTCACCCTCTCTAAAGGTGTCTTACAGACTAAAGGGGAGAGGGATGTGCATGATTGGCAGATCACTTGCTCAGGCAATTGAGTCAATCATGAGATGTCAAGTACCACACCAGATGTTGTTCTTGCACTAGATGCAATAAGTTGATATTGATCCAATCCTGGAGGAACAGTCGGATGCAGTTTTAGAACATAAGTGAATGTTCTAGGGATATGATAACGGCTGCCTCCTTTAGGAGACGGTTATCACTCCAGGCTTCCAAGGTGACATGGACGACAAGGAGGTTGTCAGAGTTATAGTTTTCCTTCTGACGAGGGGCAGTATTTTGGACAGGTGGTCCAAGGCAATACTGAGGGAGGCATGGCGCAGGATACTGATTAAGCTCAGTTGACGATACAGTCTAAGAAGTTTGGATTTGGAGTTCATTTATGAGCTCGGTCCCATCAGACATCCAGACATTCTAAGACAGGTATTGCTCATTTCGGGAGATGGTTTTCTCCCGCGAACTTGAGATATAGAGAGACATAGAAAGAAACATCAAGGTGGATCCACTCACTGAGGCTATTCCTCGAACGCAATAGTTTCACAAACGAGTTTTGTGAGACTGAAAAGTAGAGGAGTTGGGTGTTCGGTATCACACGGGCTGTGAGTATGCGACATCGCAATAATTAGCCTTGAGTGCAAGTGGGAGATTGTTGGAGATAATGCCCTCAGAGTCAATTATTGGGTCACAGGCACGTGATTGCAATGATTGAGGGAGGACCTATCCCGGGAAGATAGTCTTACTCGAGATGATAGTACGCTATCTGGTTTACCTTTATCATCGTGTACTGCTTTAGGTGACATGACATGTCGCTATTGCACGTTGATAGAGCCCCTAGGATTCTTGCTTGACTATCAGCAGTATGAGGGCGATCATATAAGTGAGAGCTGGAGTCTATAAGCGCATCCTTAAAAGGTCCCTAGTCGTAGGAATTTCGAGACAGGGCATCGATTCTCTAGAGTAGACTAGTGTATACAGTCGAGACCCCGACGAGGGGCGGTGGCCGGTCTCACAAGCCACTGGTGTCAGTTGGTTCACCTAAGATATATACAGGTGCTCATTGGGTTATGAGTACAACGGACAGGACTCGCCGGGAACATGCTAGTTGGTCTTATACCTGACGTCAGATAGCAGTTCCCAGGTGACATGTGTACAGGTTAGTTCATCGACCTGGGGATCGTCATTTGTCTCGTGTGAGTTCCCACTGTGCTTTGATTACTACCCTACCACGGCTCAAAGGAGTCGTGCAAACAGGTTTTAGTTGGGTACAGTCCCGAGCCACATGGAGGCAGTGAGCGGATCTTCAGGGGTTCGTCTCTCCCGGTATTGGGGGTGAGGTCGCGCTGTGTCTAGGAGAGCCATTACACGAAGACCTTGGCCAAGGCAGGAGATTTACTGGTAGGTATTCCAGTAGTATCTCAGGGTGTTCTGGGCTACACTCCGACACGACTTGTACCGCTTTTGGGGGTCTGACTTTTACCAATCCCCTAGGCCCGACATGCGATGCTCATAGACGAACGGATCGGACTGTACGGATATTGTCACTGACAGGCTCAGTAGGGTGTCAGGATGAGTTCGCTCATCGACGTCCCTTTTAGTCAATAGCTGGTGGCCCGTTACGTATTGGCTTATACCTCTGACGTGCTAGTGGTTAAATCCACAGCCATAGTATTGACGAGTCTTTAGAGTCCACCACACTTTCAGTTACTCAGCTTTCGGGCGAAACGCTGTAGAGGCCGTATGGAGATATGGCAGGGTCCGATCAGATACGTGCGGTATTGCATGGATCAGGATCGGACAGTTTTGTACTGGTGACCGTATGGTAATATGGCAGCGTTCGATCAGATACGTGCGGTATTGCACGGATCAGGATCGGACGGATGTTACTAGCCGGCTTTGGTTTAAGCCGGATCCTAGTATAGTACAGTGTAGATTTTGTCTCATTGCATTTGTATCCGGACGGAATACAGATGCGGGTGTGTATGCACAGTATGGGGGTTTTCCTGTAATTTATTACGGGACCAGTTTTCCTGGGGTTGCCAGTTTGCATTCCGTTCCGGCCCGGTTTTCCTTTGTTCTTTCCCGGCCGAACTTTTTCGATGGAGGGGGTTATTTGCAATTGTGCAAATAACATTTGTGGAGGGGTCTTCTTGCAATTGTGTTGATTATGATATTTTTCATCCATGCTTTTGCATTAATGAGATATGATATGATTAAGATGTAAGCATGGTTGATGTTTTCTTGTCTAGGATGTGGTCACCTCTTTTCACTTCCTACACTCACCTCCCTTCATGCTTCATATACATTCTTTCCTCCACCATTTATTTCATAAGGAATGATAAGTTTTTCATGAGAGAAAAAGAAAGAGAGAAGAAGAAGAAGAGAGCTTCATCTTGAGAGTTTCATTCATGATCTCATTTTCTTGCTAGAAAAATGCAAGCACCATTTTTCTATTCTCCATTCCTCCATCAAGGCAACACCAATACCCCAAAAGTGAGACTATGATTCTACACCACACATTCTACAGCATATCTTGAGCATGTCGAGTTGCCGGTTTCATGCCCGAGTTGCCTCGGTATCGAGGCGGGAGCCCGTAAAAGATGAAGGCGACGTGGTGCCCTTCCGGCGAGAAGGCGACGACCGGAGATCACGCGAGGAGATCGAAGTGGAGATGAAGACCGGAGGACTCGGATCTGTCGGTACATTTCTAACCCTTCTCTTGTTTGCTAGAATTAGTTTAATGGCACGATCAGGGGTTTAGTGCGCGGTGGTGCCGGTTTGCTAAGTCCGCAAAATTTAAAGTTTATCACCGTTTCCGCGTTTGGCCGTCGGATTGACGGCCGGGGCACCGCCGTGCACTTACATCGATGACATTTACCTATATCAGTGGATGGTTAGGTAAGGAGCATTAAACAGCGGTGTAATTCTTCTTAACCATAAGTACAGTTTTCAACCTACGACACACAGTGAAAGAGTTGTTAGACTCAGCGGACTTATACAGAGTATTGTATGTTGTCCAGTGTCCATTAGGACAGAGGGGTTTGGTCCTCATACTATATTCTGTTTACTTTTAACTTCTCTAGTTCTTAGACATGTGTTTCGTGGAAACACAGGGTCTAAGTTTTGAGGAGTTATAGGTATTTGAATAGAGTAGAGAACCAGGTATAGCAAGTATCGGGATTCTTCAAAGTGATCGAAGATGTAGATACTTGTGTATGGTATTCAGTTGATAGTAATGATAAAGAGAAATTGCTTCTCTTTCAAGTTACTCATAATTGGAAGCATTCCTAAGTTGAGTAACGCTGATCGGCCTCCTTCCATTTAGTTTACATGCACTGGAGATAGCTGCATGATTTGAATCTGGTTCAATTGAATCAGTGCCTCTAGTTCTATATTGGATATAGAACAGTTCATATCTTAACGTTGTTAAGGTACGGGGAGTTGTCCGGCTTATGATTAAAACCAGACTCTGGATAACTCAAGGCACGTTTCTGTAATGGCTGTTTGTGGGTTGACCCAGGCTATGAAGAGGGTTGATTTTCTACCATCTTGACTCGCCACAGTTTTAACAAAAATGGATTTTTTCAGAAAACAGTAGTGGGAGTATGGTAGAACTGGAAGTGATTCCAGAACCACAAACGATTACTGAAGATTTCACAGGAACCTAAAGATTCAATCTGGTTTGACATTCCATTGGCCACTCCGCAGATATGATGGGTAACCTCAGGCACTCGAGAGGTACTTCGGTATGCTCAAGAACGGTGGCAGGGAAGTTCTTGTTTACCCACACTTGCCATTGTTGTTGTTCCAGGCTGCGAGACCCGGCAGGAGGATGAGTATAGTGTCGTTCTAAACTAGCTTTGGACGTGCACGTCTATATGACTCTGCCAGAGGGTTGTCGTAGTCAGTGGGAGCAGCGGAAGCATTGGTGGACATCAGGCTTATGTCTATTTATAGACTAAAGTAGATATAGCGGAGATAGATCATCTATTTCTGACATGACAGTCATAGGTTTAACGTCATCAGAATAGGGGATGGATCTGTTGAGAAGGTAGTAGGGTGTGATGTCCTGGTATTTGGATGACATACACAGAGTAGGAAGTGATATTCCTATACTACGATCGGTTATACTTTGGTTGTCACACAGTAGTTTCTCCACACAGGACTTGGACATTATATCAGACATTCTGGTTACTAGATCTATGGTTTTAGATCTAGATTTGGGTAGTTTCCCAATCTGGGTACCTTGACTGCATTCTATGAGTATTTAGAATGGACGACTCCTGGCACGGTAGTGTAACCTGCAGGTGATGGAGTCACCCTCTCTAAAGGTATCTCACAGACTAAAGGGAGAGGGATACGCATGATTGACAGATCACTTGCTTAGGCAATTGAGTCAATCATGAGATGTCAAGTACCACACCAGATGTTGTTCTTGCAGTAGATGCAATAAGTTGATATTGATCCAATCCTGGAGAAACAGTCGGAAGCAGTTTTAGAACATAAGTTGATGTTCTAGGGATATGATAACGGCAGCCTCCTTTAGGAGACGGTTATCATTCCAGGCTTCCAAGGTGACCTGGATGGCAGAGTGGCTGTCAGAGTTATAGTTTTCCCTCTGACGAGGGGCAGTATATTGGACATGTGGTCCAGGTGGATACTGAGGGAAGGCATGGCGCAGGATACTGATTAAGTTCAGTTATCGATACAGTCTAAGAAGTCTGGATTTAGAGTTCATTTATGAACTAGGTCCCATCAGACATCCAGACATTCTAAGACAGGTATTGCTCATTTCGGGAGATGGCATTCTCTGCGAACTTGAGATATAGAGAGATATAGAGAGACATAGAAAGAAGCATCACAGCGGATCTACTCACTGAGGCTATTCCTCGAACGCAATAGTTTTCGCAAACGAGCTTTGTGAGACTGACTAGTAGAGGAGTTGGGTGTTCGGTATCACACGGGCTGTGAGTATGCGACATCGCAATAATTAGCCTTGAGTGCAAGTGGGAGATTGTTGGAGATAGTGCCCTCAGAGTCAATTATTGGATCACAGGCACGTGATTGCAATGATTGAGGGAGGACCTATCCCGGTAGGACAGTCTTACTCGAAGATGGTAGTATGTTATCTGGTTTATCTTTATCATCGTGTACTGCTTTAGGTGACCTGGCATGTCGCTATTACACGTTGATAGAGCCCCTAGGATTCTTGCTTGACTGCCGGCAGTATGATGGCGATCATATACGTGAGAGCTGGTGGTCTATAAGCACATCCTTAAAAGGTCCCTAGTCGTGGGAGTTTCGAGACAGGGCATCGATTCTCCAGAGTAGACTAGTGTATACAGTCGAGACCCCGACGAGGGGCGGTGGCCGGTCTCACAAGCCACTGGTGTCAGTTGGTTCACCTAAGATGTATACAGGTGCTCATTGGGTTATGAGTACACCGGACAGGACTCGCCGGGAACATGCTAGTTGGTCTTATACCTGACGTCAGATAGCAGTTCCCTGGTGACATGTGTACAGGTTAGTTCATCGACCTGAGATCGTCATTTGTCTCGTGTGAGTTCCCACTGTGCTTTGATTACTACCCTACCACGGCTCAAAGGAGTCGTGCAAACAGGTTTTAGTTGGGTACAGTCCCGAGCCACATGGAGGCAGTGAGCGGATCTTCAGGGGTTCGTCTCTCCCGGTATTGGGGGTGAGGTCGCGCTGTGTCTAGGAGAGCCATTACGCAAAGCCCTCGGCCGAGGCAGGAGATTTACTGGTAGGTATTCCAGTAGTATCTCAGGGCGTTCTGGGCTACACTCCGACACGACTTGTACCGCTTTTGGGGGTCTGACTTTTACCAACCCCCTAGGCCCGCCATGCGATACTCATAGACGAACGGACCGGACTGTACGGATATTGTCACTGACAGGCTCAGTAGGGTGTCAGGATGAGTTCGCTCATCGACGTCCCTTTTGGTCAATAGCTGGTGGCCCGTCACGTATTGGCTAATGCCTCTGACGTGCTAGTGGTTAAATCCACAGCCATAGTATTGACGAGTCTTTAGAGTCCACCACACTTACAGTTACTCAAGCTTTCGGGCGAAACGCTGTAGAGGCCGTATGGAGATATGGCAGGGTCCGATCAGATACGTGCGGTATTGCACGGATCAGGATCGGACAGTTTTGTACTAGTGGCCGTATAGTTATATGGCAGGGTTCGATCTGATACGTGCGGTATTGCACGGATCAGGATCGAACGGATATTACTAGCCGGCTTTGGCTTAAGCCGGTCCTAGTTTAGTACAGTGTAGATTTTGTCTTATTGCATTTGTATCCGGTCAGAATACAGATGCGGGTGTGTATGCACAGTATCGGGGTTTTCCTGTAATTTATTACGGGACCAGTTTTCTGGAGTTGCCAGTTTGCATTCCGTTCCAGCCGGTTTTCCTTTGTTCTTTCCCGGCCGGACTTTTCCGTTGGAGGGTGTTATTTGCAAGTTTGCAAATAACACATAGTGGAGGATTTTCTTGCAAATGTGTTTATCATGAAAGCATCTTTTGATACCATTCTCATCACTTGCTTTTTGTTGATTAGTTGTGATTAGAGTTGATGTGAGATTGTTATGATGAGGTTTTGGATATGGTCACCATTCTTTTTATCCTACACTCACCTCCCTTCTTGTTTATGTTTTCATATTCATTCCTCCACCACATTCTTCTCACTTGATGAAAATGGTTGAAGACATTTTGAGAGAGAAAGAAGATGAGAGCTTCATCTTGAGAGTTTCATTCTTGATCTCATTTTCATGCTAGAAAAATGCAAGCACCATTTTTCTAATCTTGATTTCTCCATCATCTTCAAAGGCAACAAACCCCAAATGAGACATAGCCTCTACACTACACATTCTACAGCAAATCTTGAGCATGTCGAGTTGCCGGCTTCATGCCCGAGTTGCCTCGGTATTGAGGCGGGAGCCCGTAAAAGACGCAGGCGATGTGGTGCCCTTTCCGGCGAGGAGGCGACGATATGGAGACAAGACTTTCCGCGGGAGATTGGGACGATGAAGAGAAGACCGGAGGACTCGGATCACTTGGTATACTTTTCTTCCCATCTCTTGTTTGCTAGCATTAGGTTAATGGTTATGATCCGGGTTTTCATTGTCCGCGGTAGCGCCGGTTTCCAAGTAAGGAAAATTTTTGATTCCGCATTTTGGTCTCGGATAGACGGCCGGGGCGCTGCCGTGGCGCAACAAGATCAACTCAAACGGGACCGTTTAGATCCAACAAAAGAGCATTTGGGCTCTATTGTGCCAGTTTAGTGACGTGGCGGTCTATCGCCAGTTTAGGGACGTGGGGGTCCGATATTACTTTAGGGACGTTTCGGTCCGATATTAGTTTAGGGACGTTTCGGTCCGATATTAGTTTAAGGACGTTTCGGTCCACTATTAGTTTAAGGACGTTTCGGTCCATATTCATGTGTGGTTGTTGGGACCCGTCACCTCTCTGACGACGTTGAATGATTACAACGACGTGTGTCAGAGGAGTTCGGAGATGTACCCTCGAACCAGTAGTAAATTGATTTAAGAGAGCAATCTTGCTCAGGCAATTTAATTTGAGGACTTACGGCCAAAATTGGGCTAAGTCCAGAAAAATATTCAACGCCTTTTATTTGTTATTGGTCTGTTAGACCTGTGCTAGGGTTTGGGCCCATTTTTAAATAGTGCATTGCATCAATTTATTCTTTGTTTGGGCTCTGTTCATAATTGATGCAGAGCATCAATTTAATTAGGCCTCTGCAAGGCATCTACTTTATTTGGGCTCTGCCCCTTTTAAAATGCATAGCATTTATATTATTTTGTTTGGGCTCTGCCCATTTATAAATGATGCAGAGCATCAATTTAATTAGGCCTGCTTGGTCTTTTGACTTGGGCCTGGCCCTTTGAGAAATGCATTGCATTTATCAGGCGGTTTGCGCCAATTACAGAGCGCAAGCGCTTATGGTTAGGACACGTGTCATGCTCTAGTAAGCGCAAGCGCAACAGCGCAGTGCGCTGTGCTAGTGCGCTGTGCTGTTGCGCTGCTGACACGTGGCGCGTTCTGGTGAGCGCAAGTGCAATAGCGCAGTGCGCTGCACAAGTGCGCTGCGCTGTTGCGCTGCTGACACGTGGCGCGCTCTGGTGAGTTGCGCTAATTCCAGAGAGCAAAGCTCTATTTCAAGAGCGCGTAGCGCAAGTAGCTGACACGTGGCGCTCTCTCAAGAGCGCAACAGCACAGTTTGGAAGTGCAGAGCCCTAAGAATCTTTTAGATTCAAGAATCAGAAGTGCAAAGCACTATTTAATTTCTTGATCTTCATTTAGATCAAAGAAAAATAAATTTTTCTTTTTTTGTTTCAAGAACCAGAGGTTCATAAAAAAGTGCAAAGCACTATTATTACTTATTTATATATATATATTTTTTTTATTTAAGATTATTGATCTTGTTCTTAGATCAATAATCTGCCCATAAGAGAACTTTCTCTTTTCCTCAAGGTTTTTACCTTCTGTCGTTCTTGAGAAGTTTTTCAAGAGCTTTCTTCTTTCTCTTTTTTTTAGAAGGATCTTGATGCCTTTGAATTGAGGTCTAGGGTCCTTTTTATAGTTCCTATAAATTAGTTAGATTTGTTAAAGAGATCTTTCTCTGAGTGATTTGGGGAATTTTCCCACCGTTGGATCTTTGATCCAAGGGCTTCTGCTTTGCAGAAGAAAATCTTCTTGTTTTAACAAGAACAGAAAAGATTTCTTAAAATCTTAATTTAGTTTGGCGCAGATGCCCCAGCGCGTGACACGTGTCGCGCAGCGCACAGCGCAGCGCAACTGCGCTAGGGCACTAGCGCATCTGCGCTGACACGTGTCGCGCAGCGCACAGCGCAGCGCACTGCGCGAGCGCATCTGCGCTGACACGCGTCGCGCAGCGCAGTGCATGCGCAACTGAAGCGTTGCTTCCTTTAAACAGAGCTTTGCTCTGATTGGGCGCGCTTTCTTGGGCGCTGCGCTAACGTATTAGCGCCTGACGCGTGGCGCGTTGCGCCCGAGACTTAAAGCGTTGCTTCAAAATTTGAATTTTTGAATTCAAACAGAGTTTTGCTCTGGTTGGGCGCGCCTTCTTGGGCGCTGCGCTGACGTATTAGCGCCTGACGCGTGGCGCGTTGCGCCCGAGACTTGAAGCATTGCTTCAAAATTTGAATTTTGAATTCAAACAGAGCTTTGCTCTGATTGGGCGAAACAGCCGACGCTTGGACTTTTCAAATATGGCCATCCACGCTCCCGACCAGCTTTACTTTTCAGATGAATTTCATTCAGGAAGGCGTCGATCATTTCGTTTGATAACCCTGGAAGTTCCGGTTCAGGACCTGCCCCCAGTCTCTCGGTGCAAGGAGTTTCTTCATCGTCTATTGACGAGTGAGATATCACATGACAACTTGCTACGTAATCCTTAGATTCATCCGACGAGTCTTCTTCATCATCTCCGTCTTCAAGGACGTGGCCGAGGAATTCCTGGAGCGTGATTGGAGTTCGCGCCTTCTGGTTATACTCTTCCAACGCGTCGATCCGTTTCTGCGGTCCGTGCGCCTGTCGCCAGGCTTCACGGGCTTTTTGGATTTCTTCTTCTTTTTCGAAGATTTTGACGGCTAGGTGTGAACACTTTGGCTATCACCACCAATTTTTGGAATTGGGCGCGGCTTAAGCATTCCTTTGATGATCTGGGGTTCTAGCGGATTCTTCTACTTGATCGCCGGGCATGTCTGGAGCTCATTCAGCATCCTTTTGGTTTTGGCCGAAAGAACGACCTCCCATGGAGCTTCTTTAACAAAAGAGCACGTTGCCCCCGGTGTGTCCATCTTCTTAGGAGTGTGCGGTTGTGGTGGGTTTACTTTCCACTTCTCAGACAACGCAAACTTGCCTTGTTGGTACTGGTCCTCGATCCATCCCTTAAAGACGAAGCAATTTTCGATTGGATGGCTTACCGTTTGGTGGTAAGGGCAATAATTGGGATTATTCGCTTCACCGGGTTGCAATGGTCGCTTTGGATTCGGCAGATTGATAAGCCTGTTGCGCATTGCTAGTTCGAATAATCTCTTCGTTTTGTCCCATGTGAATGAGTAAGGACGCTTCATCTTCCAATTGATCCGTTAGTCTTGGAGCACTGGGCTGCTGTTAGGTGTTCGCAACGAAGGTTGCCTTCCCTTTACCCTTTTCGTTCCGCGGTTCCGGCTTCGGGGGAGATGGTCTATGACCCATCTGGTCCATCTGGGCTAGCTTGTCGATTAAAACCTGGAATGTAGTCGGTTTGAAGAATATCATGAACTATGAAATAGTCGCATGAGGGTATAGGGTGCCCACGAACATGCCCACCGCTGGTGCTTCTTCGATGCGTTGTTCGCACTTCGACCACAGGTTCCGCCATCGGATTGCGTACTGAACCCATGTCTTTCCTGGCTTCACCCTGGCATTGATCAATGTCGTTATTGGGGTGAGTTCACTAGCACTTACGAATCGCTGGGTGAACAACAACTCCATTTCCGCGAAAGTTTTGACGGAGTCATTCGGGAGTTCGGAGTATGTTCATATCAGATTTTTGCATTTTTATACCGCCCAATTTTTATCATATTGCTTATCGGTAGGTACTCTTGAGCCGTGTTTGCTAGTCAATTGCAGGATACAGGTTCTCAGCTCTAAACGATAAAATTCATGGAAAAGCACGACAAAATCCGGGTTCCTGCCAACCACAGATAAAACACGGGTCTCCGCTCTCTATCCGTATGTTGCCACACACCAATTTGAGAGACAAAATGGCAAATCGATTGTCACCTTCATGCACAAAGCACAATAGCAACACCAAGACCAAGAAATCTACGCGGAGCTCAAGAAAATCATGACAAAAAGATCCACATCCAATCACCCTTGATTCTGGAAGAAATGTGGAAATATTATCAGAAAAAACATGTACCAGACTAAAGGGAACAGAAGATCAGGGCAGCACACAAAAGACGACAGCCCAACTCCCCAATAGGGCGGCGGAACTGCGGCCAATAGGGGGTCTAGGCCGCGGTTCCGCGGCCGTACTGCCTCCTCACATGATGAAACTTCAGGGGTATTTTGGTCTTTTCATGTAGAGGCAGAATTTTGCCCTAAATTTCCAGTTCACTGCCTATAAATAGCCCAGAACCTTGTGAAGCCAAGGGTGCTTAATCTTGTATTTAGATTTTAGGTTTTAGTTGTTGTTCTTCTTCCTCCTCTCATCTCTTCTCCATTAAAAAAACTTGTAGTGAGCTTTTGTGAGTGAAGAATGAATAAAGGAGTTATTTTACTTATCATGCTTGTCTTGTTCTTTAGTTAAATTATTATTGCTTGTAATTTTCATTTGATAACTTAGTTGTTGTTATTTGTGTTTGTTTGTTTCTTTTCTCTTTTCCTTTATCCTTAAACAACCATGATGCTTACGCTTGATCCTTGCCGAGGTGAGGTCGCAAATAGCTAGTTGTTATCTTCTAATCTCCTTCTTTCTATCTTCCTCTTTTGTTTTATTTTCTTTTCCGTATAATGGGTGAGTAGTTTCATACTTGTTAGGGTAGGATAAGGGAAGTTTGAGAGAAGGAAATCTCTCTCACTCTTTCCTTGCCCAACATCTTAATTCGACTCCCGTTAATTGAACCACAATCCGCTCCCTACGGCATCCTATCCTACATGATAGCGGTGATTCCGTAGTGAGACCGGTTGTGGTTGAATTAACCGGAGGTTAAGGCTAAGAGCCAAGAACGGACGGACAAGCACCAAAAGGAAGAACTTAAGCATTGGAAAGCCTAGCTTATACTCGCAAGTTCCTTCCTAGTCGTGCTAATCCCCGTTGTTGCCGATTACCGTGACACCGATATTAAGAGTGGCAACGAAAGAAGTGAGCGGCTCCTAACTCAAACTAACATAATCCTAACCCTAACAAGCTCTCTTTACATATCATTTTAACACTTAGTTAATCACAAACAAATCTGGACTTTTGGACTTAACTCGTTAAAGCACATAGAAAAAGATTTCCATCTCCCTACGGACGACCCGTACTCAACCGGCTAGCTACAAGCGAAACCGTTTTGATTGCGGTAATTAACTAAACTTGAACACGCAGGACAGTACCAATCAAATGGCGCCGTTGCCGGGGAGACGGTAGTTTATTTCTTTGTGTAATTTCGGGTTAACTTGTGAATATAAATCTAACCGAAAAACAAAACAAAAAAATATATACATTGTAAAAAAAATCATCTTGTTATTTTTGATTAGTTTTTGTGCAAGTGTGCAGGAACAAAAGACGGTCGAGTTCAGTGCCAAAGACATGGGAAGTTAGACCCACATCTCGCGGCTACACCGCGACGGATCAAAACGAAGCAAACGGTCTACTGTAAAAACCTGAAGCAGATACAGTGAGCAAGTCAAAATTCAGCACATCCAGACAAGCAGAGGACACCCAACAGAGCATAACCCAGAAAAATGAAGGCCCAAGTCCACCATATTGCCGCGAAACCGCGGCATAAGCTAGCTTAGGCCGCGGAACCGCGGCCGTTTGGTGGCCTCAGGGTGCCAAAACTTCTGTGAGTGTTTTTCTTCTCTCCCCCACTCCTCTAAACTCCACTGAACTGTGTTTTCTGCAGCATTCTTTGCGCAAAATTCTCTTCCCCCTTCCAATAAACTGTTTTTGTGCAGGATTCTTTGCGCCGCGCTAAAAAAATAAAAATTGATTGCAGTTGATTTGTTACTGCTTTGCATTTATTAATACGGACTTTAAGGGGCTTGAAACTAATTCAGATTGGGTGGGGATTTCATCACCCTTCCCAGGACCCCAGAAATCACAAAAAGCATATGTATTGACCATTGTTAATTAAAAAATACTAGACTCAGCCCTAAGGACTTCGCGCTCAATAGGACAGAGGACTGGTTACAGGCATCGGCCGTTTATCATATCCTGACTTTTGCAGTGTCTAGGCAAGTGTGTCGAAAGCAAGTGGTTACTTAATTAGGACCACTACTTACGTAGTGGGGAGCCTCCCACTTACCTGGCACTTACCTGGCCGCAATTGTTGGAGAAGAGGCGGTTTGAGGTCCTGTTTCTAGCCCTTTGGAACATTTAGGAGCTGTCTAGCTGACCTAGGTGACCCTAGATCTAGGTGTGATTGTGCATATCTTGTTTGTGATTGCTTGAAGCCGTAAGTCCGTACATATTTTTGTAAAGCTCTTTCTAAAAAGAAAAAAAAGGGAAAAAATCAAAAACTTTTATAAAAACTTGCCCTTTGTCACCAAAAATCCATTTTTCACCCACCACCCATCGTATTTCTCCATTGACGTTTTCTTACCCTCACCTTCTCCGCTTCGACTATACTAAACTCATTTAGTGTATGTCCGCTTGGACTCGGGACACTAGCGCCCGCCTAGTCCGCGTTACGTTAGTCGCTACCGACTACGCGATCGACTCAGACGTCGAAACTCCGTTCACGCCTCTTTCACCCTTACCTTTGCCGACCAACACCGACGTTGACCGGAATTCTGTTCATACATCATCACCTTCGCCATCACCAATCTCTTCTTCCGCGATGTCAGGATTTAATCCAAACATCTCTTTGACTCCCCCGGGATTGACTCCACCTCCTATGGAGGCAAATAACCCACCACCACCACCTGTTGTAGCGCCGCAGCGAATCGCGCTCCAGGATCGTTTATATCCCACCCGTTCTGCACTTCCCACCTGTCTTTCTTTTCCACCGGTCAATGGGGATAATTTTGAAATTAAGCCCCACTTAATTAACATGCTTCCGCGATTTCATGGGCTTGAATCTGAAGATGCCTATATCTTCATCAACAAATTTCAAAACGTTTGTGCCATGATGAAAACCACCCAGCTGTCGGACGATGCTATACGTCTACGGGTCATTCCGTTCACTTTATGCGATCTTGCTGAAAAATGGCTGTATAGCACCGCTTCCCACTCCATAACCAGTTGGGACGAGTTTGTAAAAGCGTTTCTCAAAATTTTTATCCGAATCATAAAACCGCAAGGATCCGTAATGAAATCAACCAATTCTCTCAGCTTCCTTCTGAACCCTTCTGGAAGTGATTTGACCGGTATAAAGACCTTCTTGTTCAGTGTCCTCACCACAGTATAGAGAAATGGCAACTTTGCCAAACCTTATACGAGGGCCTGAACCCAGCAACCAAGCAGTTGTTGGAAACCATTTGTCAGGGCCACTTCCTATCGAAATCTGACGAGGAAGCGTGGCAATTCTTCGACGACCTTGCGGAGCAAACGCTACAATGGGAGAGCACCAGACCGACTTCTTCTTCTACCTCCACTTCTACCGGTCAGTCTAGGGTAGGAATTCACCAACTTGATGTCTCTATTGCAATGAAACCTGAAATGGCTGCAATAACGAGAAAGCTTGAAGCGATAGAGAGCAAATTTTCTTCTCCTGCTCCTACCCTGTTCTCCCCCTACGTACCATTTGCGCTTGTTGTTCCGATCCTTCTCACTTAACCGAAGAGTGTCCTTACAATCCACCATCTCAAGGACAGGATCAGGTTAATGCTGCATTTCAGCAAAGACCGAGAAATGATCCATACTCTTCCACGTACAATCCCGGTTGGAGGAACCACCCCAATTTCGTCTGGAATCAGAATCAGCATCAATTCTAAGGCAACAATTTCCAAAGGCCCCCTCCGCCGCAACAACAACCACAACAACAAACTCAACATCAATTTCAGCAGCCCTTCCAACCCCAACCGTTTCAAAATCAGACGAACACAAAACAACTTTGTTCCGTCAAACAACGATAAGGTTTCCTCGCTTGAACGAAGTCTGGAGGTGTTCGTTAAACAATCGACTCAGTCCACCGCCAACATCCAGTCTTCCATTCAGTCCTTAGTGCAACACACTGCCGCTCACGGGCAAAGCATCAAGACCATCGAGGCCCAGATTGCACAGCTGAACGCGGCCTTAAGCGAGCGAGAGAAGGGGAAGCTCCCGTCCCAGCCACTCCCAAATCCCGGTCACCCACATAATGTACATGTTGCTCTTGAATAACAGAATTATAATGTGAGTGCCATGACCACATTGAGATCGGGAAGGATGCTGCAAAACAACATTGGCACACGAATCGACGATGACACCCCGACCGTTGCTTCTTCTTCTTCTTCTTCGTCTTCTGAGCCTATTCTCCATTCGTCAAAAGGCTCCTCTTCTTCTTCTTCTGCTCTGAACGGACCCACTTCTCACTCCACGAAAACACCAGCTCTGGGATCCGTTCCAACTCCACAATCTCCTCTACAAGCATTAGACTCAACCAATTTTAAAAACGTCCTATTTCCAAACCGGTTGAGGTCTAATAAACAAAATCCATAAATGGAGAAGATTCTGGAGTTGTTTAAGCAGGTTAACATTAACATTCCCCTTTTAGATGCTGTCCAACAAGTCCCATCATACGCGAAAATCTTAAAGGACTTGTGCACGAAAAAGAGGAAGTCTCAGGTACCCAAGAAAGTTTTCTTGACTAGTGCTGTGAGTGATGCTCTTACCCAATCTTTACCACAAAAACGGAAGGACCCTGGCTGTCCTACGATTTCTATTACCATTGGGGATAAGAACATCAACCGCACACTATTAGATCTTGGTGCCAGTGTTAACCTGCTTCCGTACTCAGTATACGAGCAATTAGGCGTAGGAGAGCTGAAACCCACACACTGTACTCTCCAAATGGCCGACCGACTGATCACCCATCCTAGAGGAGAGCTAGAGGATGTGTTAATCAAAGTCGGGGACTTCATATTCCCCGTTGACTTCATTGTATTATTAGACACACAGCCTGTAGCTAACCCCCGGAATCAAATTTCGGTGATACTCGGTCGCCTATTCCTTGCAACCTCAAATGCTGTGATCAATTGTCGCAATGGTTCGATGAACCTATCTTTTGGAAATATGACAATTGAACTCAACATTTTTAGGTTGGGGAATCAGCCCTTCGAACCTAATGCTCATATACTGGACGTTTGCTCAATCCAGGAGATCACCCCAGAAGAGTGTGAATTCGAGGAGTTTCTGTTCGATCATGATAACCTTAACGCCACTAGTGCGCTCCTCCTCGAACCTGCTGCTGTTTCTGCGCCCGACAATGACTACGAGTGTTTCACTTTCATGAACGATCTTAGCCACTCACCGTCCGAGTTTGAGTCCTTCGAATTTCCGGATGAGTTACCTGAACCATCCAACTCGGTCGCTTACACTCGTTTTGAACCTTTGCTGGAGTCCTTTGAGTTCGAGACCTCTTCACCAATCTTGCCTTCCATCATTTCACCTCCAATGCTCGAACTCAAGCCTTTGCCGTCTCACCTTAAGTACGCTTACTTGGGCGAGAACGAGACCCTCCCGGTCATCATCTCGGCTTCTCTAGCTCCCGAGCAAGAGAAAGCCCTTCTTGCGGTCTTGCACAGCAATAGGCAAGCTTTTGGCTGGTCCATGGCGGACATCAAGGGGATTAGTCCCCTGATCGTTGAACATCACATTCATCTGATGGATGATGCCAAACCAGCCAGGGATCCACAAAGACGTCTCAACCCAGTCACGAAAGAGGCTGTGAAGAAGAAGATCGTAAAATGTCTGGATAGTGGTATCATTTACCCTATCTCTGATAGCCAGTGGGTTAGCCCCATTCATGTTGTCCCTAAGAAGTCAGGCATCACGGTCATAACCAACGAGGCGAACGAGTTAATCCCTACTCGCACCCAAACTGGGTGGCGAGTATGCATTGATTACAGAAAACTCAACGCCGCAACGCGGAAGGACCACTTTCCGCTACCTTTCATTGACCAAATGCTTGAACGATTGGCCGGACACGAGTACTACTGCTTTCTTGATGGCTACTCCGGCTATAATCAAATTCCCATCGCCGAAAAAGACCAGGACAAGACCACTTTCACTTGTCCTTTCGGCACGTTTGCATATCGTCGCATGCCCTTTGGGTTATGCAATGCGCCCGCTACCTTCCAGCGGTGTATGATGGGAATCTTCTCAGACATGGTGGAAAAATTTCTGGAGATCTTCATGGACGATTTCTCCATCTTCGGCGATTCCTTCAACGCGTGTTTGCTGCATCTTGACGCTGTCCTTACCCGATGTAAGGACAAGAACCTCACTTTGAATTGGGAGAAGTGCCACTTCATGGTGCGCGAATGTATTGTCTTAGGACATATCATCTCGCAAAATGGCATAGAGGTTGACAAAGCAAAGATTGAGGTCATTTCCAATCTACCTCCTCCCAGATGCGTCCGAGACATCCGAGCCTTCCTTGGCCATGCCGGTTTCTATAGACGGTTCATCAAGGACTTTAGCAAGATTGCTAGGCCCTTGACTCTTTTGCTGGCAAAGGACACACCATTCGACTTCAACTCGAGCTGTGTGACTGCGTTCGAGTCACTAAAAAGCTCACTCACTTCTGCTCCCGTTCTTTCTTCACCTGACTGGACGCACCCATTTGAGATTATGTGCGATGCATCCGACTTTGCCATTGGTGCTGTCCTTGGACAACACATCAACAAGATGCCGCACATAATCTATTATACGAGCCGAACCCTGAACGACGCCCAACTCAATTATACAACAACTGAGAAGGAGTTCTTGGCTGTTGTATTTTCTTTAGAAAAGTTCAGGCCCTACCTCATCGGCTCTCCAGTCATTGTCTACACAGACCATTCTGCTCTGCGCCATCTTTTTGCGAAGAAAGATGCAAAATCTCGGCTAATACGTTGGATCCTCTTGCTTCAAGAGTTTGACCTTGTCATTAAGGACAAACGAGGATGTGAAAACATAGTTGCCGACCATCTCTCACGACTTCCTTCTTCGCCTTCGCTTCCAATTCCGATCAATGATGTTTTCCCGGATGAACAGCTCTTGACAGTATCTTGCGAACCCTGGTTCGCAGATATTGTGAACTATTTGGCCACAGGATTACTACCGACTGAATGGTCAAGTCAGGACAGACTTCGCTTCTTATCCCAAGTAAAACACTTTTACTAGGACGGACCCTATCTGTTCAAGTACTGTCCCGACCAGATTATTCGTCGGTGTGTCCCTGACGATGAATTCAAGAGTGTGCTGTCGTTTTGCCACGATCAAGCATGTGGCGGGCATTTTGGCCCCAGAAAGACAGCTGAGAAGATCTTGCAATGTGGTTTCTACTGGCCACAACTCTTTAAAGACGCTCATGACTATTGCAAGACTTGCTCCCGGTGCCAACACATGGGCCGGATATCCCGGAGGAACGAGATGCCGCTCCAACCAATCTTGGTTGTGGAGATTTTCGATGTTTGGGGGATAGATTTCATGGGGCCATTTCCCAGCTCTTTCGGGAACATGTACATCCTTCTCGCTGTTGATTACGTCTCTAAGTGGGTCGAGGCTGTGCCCAGCCGGACTAACGACAACAAGGTTGTCGTCAGGTTTCTTAAAGAAAACATTTTCTCCCGGTTTGGGCACCCCCGAGCGATCATTAGCGACAATGGAACTCATTTCTGCAACAAGACTTTCGAGGCCTTGATGCGGAAATATTCCATTAATCATAAGCTATCTACGCCCTACCACCCCCAAACCTGTGAGCAGGCCGAAGTTTCAAATCGGAAAATCAAGCAGATACTGGAGAAGACAGTTTCTAAGAACCGAAAAGATTGGTCGCTGAAACTCATTGATGCCCTTTGGGCATTTCGAACCGCTTATAAGACCGATCTTGGCATGTCTCCCTATCGGCTTGTGTACGGAAAGGCCTGCCACCTACATGTCGAAATAGAGCATCGCGCATTTTGGGCGATAAAAGAACTGAATCTGTCTCTAGAAGATGCGGGCAGCCATCGGAAGCTGCAGTTGAACGAATTGAGCGAGCTTAGGGATGAGGCTTACGATAACGCGGTTGTCGTTAAGAATCGAACGAAGGTGTTTCACGATAAACACCTTTTGCGCAAAACTTTCGTACCTGGTCAACAGGTACTGCTTTACGACACCAGACTACACTTCCATCCAGGAAAGCTCAGATCTCGCTGGAAAGGGCCGTATTTTGTGCGGAATGTGTATCCTCATGGCGCCGTGGATTTGGAGAATCCAAAGGACGGTTCATTTTTCAAAGTGAACGGACACCGGCTAAAACCGTACCGTAGCGCCGAACCAACAGAGGAGCTCCTGGTCTTACAGGAGCCGGTTTATCCTGCATGATCTTCCTCTGCCTACCACCAAACCTCGGTTATCCAGCCAAGAACAGTGGACACTGTTCCAAATAAGTTTGGGGGTATGTATATACCATTTTGTATATATTTGTGGATATTCTTTTCCATTTTTGCTCTTTTCGTTAAAAATAAAAAACAAAAACAAAAAAAATTGTGTATAGCTAACCGACAATTTTGACCCTTCAAATGATCTCTTCATGCGATGACAGTGAGGACACTGTCCAGTTTAAGTTTGGGGGTACACTCGGTACGCGTTTCTTACCTTCGCATTCATATGTATATTTTGCATCTGCATATTAAATTCCATAAAATCCATAAAAATCAAAAAAAAAATTCTAAAAACATAAAAACTTTTTTGTCAAGTTAGCTAGTGGGAGAACTCTGATTCAACATTTCGACGGTTTTGTTTCATAAGATAAGAATAACTAAATCTTATTTCTAGATTTTGAAAACCTGAAAGATAACTCTCCTTTGAAGTTAACTATAGCTGATATACGTCTTTACATCACACTACACGTGTCGTGAGTTTTGGAAATTAGATGACAAGTCTTTTATGTCTAAAAACTTTTAAATGGATAAATGATTTTCTGAGGATCAAATAAGTTTGTTCTGAAATAAGTAATATCAAGAATAGTTTATGAAGTGAAGTGAATATGAAGGAATGTTATTGATGCCTTAATTGGAACTAAGTCTGAAAAATAACCCATCTGGAACTTGATTGGAATTATTACACACCGAACCCACTAAACATGTCTTTTATCCAAAAAAATAAATTGAACTGCCGGTTATATCTCCGTTCGTATTGAATCATCATGATTTTCACGCCAAATTGTCTTTTGTTTTTGGACCTAGGTAACTTGAGTAATTAAGTCCGCTGGGGTGTTTCTACACCTAATGCCCTAAAACCAACTGGTTTGGGTGTATTGGCCCAAAGCTCGCTAAGAAACCTAGAAAATCCAGATTAAAACAAAGTCAAGCAAGTGTTCTCTCCGAGTTAAAATTCCTAACGGTTCTTTGTGTGAGAATAATCTTGATAAAAGACAGGCTTTTAAAAAAAATTAGCGGAGATATGAAGGTTTTATTTTATGATAAAGACTATTGCACGTTCACAGAGGTGTGTATGAAATGAAAACAAGAAGAAGGTGGAGTGAAAAATAAGACCTAGTTTCCTGTTAAGGAAGATAGAAATTCTGAAGTTGAAACCTTACTGGAAAACGAAACTTGAAAAATGCTTAAATCTTTATGAAACTTTTGTGATCCTTTTAAAATTTTTATCCGGGCTTTATTGTGTGACATGATGACTTTAATCGATCCTTCTGGAACTTAACGACACTATTTGCACTGCACGTAAAGACATATAAAATCTTAAGTTAAATAAGAAGCGAGGTGTGAAAAATAAGGGTTCGATAGTCTAGACTTAGGATAATAGAATTGTTATTTTCTGAAACAAAACCTTAGGGTTTGAATCATAGTTATTTTGCAAAACTAGCTTGACCGAATTTTGTGGGTAGTATCCGCTGAAAACCCTCAGGAGACAACACTCCTCCTACTAGGGACACCTAGAGGTTTAACGGCTTGTTGCACATACTCAGTACAATCGCGTTCCCTGCGAAAGTGAGATTAGGAATTTTTGTGAATAAATTGGCTTTGCTCGGGACGAGCAAATGATAAGTTTGGGGGTATTTGTTCATATCAGATTTTTGCATTTTTATACCGCCCAATTTTTATCACATTGCTTATCGGTAGGTACTCTTGAGCCGTGTTTGCTAGTCAATTGCAGGATACAGGTTCTCGGCTCTAAACGATAAAATTCATGGAAAAGCACGACAAAATCCGGGTTCCTGCCAACCACAGATAAAACACGGGTCTCCGCTCTCTATCCGTATGTTGCCACACACCAATTTGAGAGACAAAATGGCAAATCGATTGTCACCTTCATGCACAAAGCACAATAGCAACACCAAGACCAAGAAATCTACGCGGAGCTCAAGAAAATCATGACAAAAAGATCCACATCCAATCACCCTTGATTCTGGAAGAAATGTGGAAATATTATCAGAAAAAACATGTACCAGACTAAAGGGAACAGAAGATCAGGGCAGCACACAAAAGACGACAGCCCAACTCCCCAATAGGGAGGCGGAACTGCGGCCAATAGGGGGTCTAGGCCGCGGTTCCGCGGCCGTACTGCCTCCTCACATGATGAAACTTCAGGGGTATTTTGGTCTTTTCATGTAGAGGCAGAATTTTGCCCTAGATTTCCAGTTCACTGCCTATAAATAGCCCAGAACCTTGTGAAGCCAAGGGTGCTTAATCTTGTATTTAGATTTTAGGTTTTAGTTGTTCTTCTTCTTCCTCCTCTCATCTCTTCTCCATTAAAAAAACTTGTAGTGAGCTTTTGTGAGTGAAGAATGAATAAAGGAGTTATTTTACTTATCATGCTTGTCTTGTTCTTTAGTTAAATTATTATTGCTTGTAATTTTCATTTGTTAACTTAGTTGTTGTTATTTGTGTTTGTTTCTTTCTTTTCTCTTTTCCTTTATCCTTAAACAACCATGATACTTACGCTTGATCCTTGCCGAGGTGAGGTCGCAAATAGCTAGTTGTTATCTTCTAATCTCCTTCTTTCTATCTTCCTCTTTTGTTTTATTTTCTTTTCCGTATAATGGGTGAGTAGTTTCATACTTGTTAGGGTAGGATAAGGGAAGTTTGAGAGAAGAAAATCTCTCTCACTCTTTACTTGCCCAACATCTTAATTCGACTCCCGTTAATTGAACCACAATCCGCTCCCTACGGCACCCTATCCTACATGATAGCGGTGATTCCGTAGTGAGACCGGTTGTGGTTGAATTAACCGGAGGTTAAGGCTAAGAGCCAAGAATGGACGGACAAGCACCAAAAGGAAGAACTTAAGCGTTGGAAAGCCTAGCTTATACTCGCAAGTTCCTTCCTAGTCGTGCTAATCCCCGTTGTTGCCGATTACCGTAACACCGATATTAAGAGTGGCAACGAAAGAAGTGAGCGACTCCTAACTCAAACTAACCTAATCCTAACCCTAACAAGCTCTCTTTACATATCATTTTAACACTTAGTTAATCACAAACAAAATTGGACTTTTGGACTTAACTCGTTAAAGCACAAAGAAAAAGATTTCCATCTCCCTGCGGACGACCCGTACTCAACCGGCTAGCTACAAGCGAAACCGTTTTGATTGCGGTAATTAACTAAACTTGAACACGCATGACAGTACCAATCAGAGTACCATTCGAAAGCTGTCTCCGATAAGATGCCGACGAATTGGCGGAGCAAAAGTTTATCATCGCCGCCAGTATTGCCACAGTGGGCCCTGAACTGAGCAACATGTTGATGGGGATTGCCTGTCCCCTTGTACACATGGAATTTCGGGATTGTGTAGCCCGGCGGGTACTTTATCTGATCATACCAGCCTGGATACGGTCGCCCAGTTCTAACAACTTGGCCGGCCGCTTCATTTGCCTGGTGAACTCTTATTTGCTGAGCAATATAGTCATCCAGTGCAGCTTTGGAGATTGTCTCTTCTTTGGCTGTCGATAGAGCCGGCAGAGGGTTTGATGTTTCTCCTCTATCATCTTCAATTATTACTGGAGGATCTTCGGCCGGGGGATCCGGCTGGATCATCATGCCCACCATATCTTGGAATAGAAGGGCCATTTGTTATATATTGGCTGCTTGTTCCGCAGCCTCTTTGTCCTTCTTCTCAAGTATTCTCCAAAGGAATTCGGCATCAGTTTTTTGCTCATGGCGTTGCTCCGAGGATGTTTTCGGGCTTTCTTTTGGCCCGGTGAGTGCGGCCATCGCAGTCATCATCTCCTGAAGCTTCTACTGCTGTTGTTCCTGAGCTCTCGTGATAGATCGGGTGAGTGGTCGGTGGCCCGTAGAAGCACGGCTATCCTCTTTCCCGGATGCCATGTAGACGGTATGCACCACCATGCCCCCAGACTTAGGGCGTTTGGGCTCAGTGCCTTTGACATTTGTCGCAGGCATGGGGATTTTCTCCAGCCTTCTCCTCTTATGAGCGGTCGAAGTTGAGGGGGCCGTTGCAGTGGGCACCCAAGTAGCCGTCACCTTTTGTGGCTTAACAGGACGGTTTTCTTCCTGTCGAATCTTCGGCTTCTTCTGTCGGCGGGAATAGTCTTGGTCAACCACTGACTCTCGGACTTATCGCCAGATTTTGTAAACTTTAGAAGACAGTCATTGAAGGGATTGTTCCGGCTTCATTTCTGTGACCGTCTCCACCGGCGGCGGAGATCTTTTGAATACCGCGGTAGGCGAGTTCCTACGCACCTTGTTCAGCAGCTCAAAATTGTTCCCGGTTGGAACAGCAGCATTAACTTCCACCGTTGGAGCTGGTGGAGTTAGCCCAGAGGGGGATTTGCCCCCGGCCTTCATTACTCAGCGCCAGTGGCGACGTCGAGCGTGTCGAGCTATTGGGGCTGGTTCGGAGATGGGGATGGCTGTTGGGGTAAAAATTTACACCCCGGTTGACCAAGTCAAAACCAAAGTCAACCCTAAACCAGGTGGGCCCAAGCCCAGGTCAAGCAGACCTATGCCCAAGTCGAGCCCGCAGCCAGCCTCCCCATGCCAACAACAAAATCATGTAATAAATAATTTTTATGTAATTGTTTATGCATGAATGTAAACAAAATGGGCATAAAGCCAATATTTTGTAAGCCCATGGCTTATGTGCAAAAATGAAATGGCACATGAGCCATGTGATGGCTAAAATGCCATTTTTGTAAAGCCCAAGAGGCTATATGTAAATATGTAAGCCTTTATAAGGCAACATGATGATGAATAAAGCATACACATTTCATTCCCCAAAAAACTAGGGTTTTTTTTGTGCCTCCTGCTCCTTCTCCAAGGTTCTAAACCTTCTCATTTCTTTTGAATTAAATCAAGAGTTTTACCCTTTCTTTTCCAAAAGTAAGTAGTTTTCCACCACAAAACCCACAAAGGGGAACTCAGATCTCCCATCAGATCTCAAAAAGGAGTGATTTTTAAAATCTCCTACTCCTTGATCTTCAAGATCCGGCCAAACAACAGGAGGAAGAAGAAGAACCCCCTTCATCAGCTTCAAGACATCCTAGGAGTTTTAACAACAAATATTTCCTTTCTGAAGCATAGCTTCTGTTTCTTAGGCTAAAAGCCTCCTTTTCTCGCCGGAGCTCAAGCGCAGAGCGCCCGTGTGCCGACACGTGGCGCGGTTGCGCTCAGCGCTCGAGCGCAAAGCGCCCACGTGGCGCGTTTACACTACAGCGCCCTGCGCTCAAGCGCAAAGCGCCCACGTGGCGCGCTTGCGCTCAAGCGCAAGTCGCTCCCGTGCCGACACATGGCGCACTTGCGCTCGAGCGTCAGGCGCTGAAGCGCAAAGCGTCCACGTGCCGACATGTGGCGCGCTTGCGCTCAAGCGCCCAGCGCTCAAGCGCAGAGCGCCCACGAGCCGACACGTGGCACTCTAGCGCCTGAGCGCACAGCGCCGAAGGTGTTGCCCCCATGCATCCTTTGGATGCCTTTTCCCTCTTTTTTTTTCTTATGTATATATATATATATATATATATATATATATATATATATATGCATATGTATACATATGTGCATACACACATACTCCACGACACTGTCCCTGTTAGAAAAAAATTCCGCAAGGGGGCTGCTAGCCCCCTTGACCCCCAGCCCGCTATCCGGGTAGCGGGACCCCCGTAAAAACTCTGCGTGGCTCCCGATATATTTAAACCCCCTCCAAAACAGAACACACGTACACTGCACATTGAGTTCGCATGACCAGTTTAACCCATTAATCGAGGTTCCCTCGTCCCAAAGGCGAGGGGTAATTAACGGCAGCTTAGTCCGCGGCTGCCGAAGATTCGGATCCCCACAATCAATAAACCACAGCCTACCCTAGGCAGGGAGAATCTATAGTATACGCCTGACAAGCGCGCGCGTGTTCCCATCTCAATGGGGTGACGAAAAACACTCTACAGATTCTGACACACCCGGTGGGACCAATCTCTCCTCCCATATTTCGGGTTAAGTGTCACGCCCCGCTTCCCAGAGTACGCTAAAAATGGGCACGTGACATAGCCAACCACGCTACCTGTGGGTAGGAAGCATCCATCCACAGTCACATTACGGCTGTAGAGATATCAAGAACACAATAAAACTATCTAAAACATGTCCATAATCCAAGATAACAGGAGTCAATAATAAATAAATGCGGAAGCAAATGATCCAATACAAATAACTGAAATGTATGTCCCATAATGTGGGATCACATCAGGAAATAAATGCAGGAAATAAAACTAACTACTACTGAACTCATAGCTCAGCCTGCTGGCTGAAGTACTCCTGCTCGGACTGCAATAACGGTACGGAATCTGGGCCATGCAAAACCCAGACGTCAGCGCTTCATGTCAACAAGTAATATAATATGAACAGTGTAGCAGGCAATGCAAAATAAACATGAATAAAACGAGAGTAGCAATAATATGAATCAAGCAGTGCAGGGTAGTGTGCAGTGGGTAACTAAACTGTTCTATCAGGTTTTCTATTCTAGAGTCTTTGAAATCAATTGATGACTCATCGATGTAAATCAATAGTATCCCGTGCATGCCCGGGACCACGGTCTAAGACTCTCGGGCTGAAACCGAGACATGCCGCTAGGTAGTAACAGGTAGCAGGTATGGGCGAGTGATGTCAGCATCATCACTCCGGGGCTGGCCTAGCCCGTAAGACTGATCAGAACATGTAGTGAACTGTTGAGTTATAAGTCAGGTTTCACCTTTGATTTCCCCATACCCCCAAGTTATGTATGTCAAGTCAGGTATTCAGTAATCAAGAACTAATGCCAACACAGGATCAGGTAAAAGCAGGTTTGTCTGGATAGACAACAGGAATGGTCCATGAGGACTACATGTCAGGTTTGTTGACATTAGACACAAGATCAGGTAACGGGTCAGGTCATGGTACATCAGGTCAAGTCAACAGTATACGGTACCATGTCAAGTATATCAATATATATATATATATATATATATGTAGCAAGTCAGGTCAAGATGTAAACAATATCGTGGGTATGCTCACAATCAGTTATATAATCTAGCATGGGTATCGACAACATGAGATAAGCAATGAATTAAGTAATAGGCAGTTTCATTCAATTTGCACTACAGTTATCAAATTTGTCACAGAGATGATTACAAGAGTGCAGTAAGACAAGTATAGCCGTTTAGTCATGTTAACAAATTTAAGAACCCTTAGAGGTGCAATGATTTGTATAACGGTTCAGTACAGCTATTACAAGTTAAAATGCATACGAGATTCCGAATGGAACAGAACTATAAAGACAAATGCCATAAGCTATGTTAACATTAAAATGTGATTAAACAGGTAAATATGGTTATTAGGTTCAATTTGCAACTGTAGGTTCCAAGTTTAACGGTAAAATGATATAATGCAATATTGTACCCGAAAATGAGAAATGATCGTACCAGGTTAAATTTACAGGTTTAGGGTGTCATAATATATATGTAAATATTGTATAGCATGTGGCAAGGGGTACTTGCCTCGACGAGTCGCGAACCGGGAAAAACGGAACGTAAAACGTCGGCGGGGAAACTCGCGACGGCGGCACGGTTCACGGAATGAACCCAAACGACGAACAATAGAACCACGCGGGTCGGGGTACCTCGGGTGGTCTGCAGAGGGTCGTGAGGATCGACGGTCATCGAAGAAACTCCGGCGACGGCCTACGACGACGGCGGAAGAGGTCAAGGAGTGTGCGCGAGGGTCGGGGCTACGGGAAAGAGGTCATCGGCGGCGACTCCGGCGACGCAGATGCGTGCAGGGAATTGCAGGCGGCCGCGGCGGGGTGTGCAGGTGGCTGAGAACACGGGGAAAGGAGGAAGAGATGGCTTGGCTGCGACGAGGGCGCGGAGACGACTAGACCGGCGGTACTGGTGCCGGCGATGGGGTTGCGGCGGCGACGGGGGACGAGGCGGCTGAGTTCGACGATGGGTTAGGGTTATCGTTGCTGAGGTAAAATAAAAGGAGAGGAAAAGATTTGAATATATAGAGGAGAGAGAGAGAGAGATCGGGGGAGAGAGAGAGAGATATCAGGGAAGAGAGATCGGGGGAGAGAGAGAGAGATATCAGGGAGACGCGGAGGGTGGGGCCCAGGGCTTAAAAGAGAGATGATTGGCTGCTAAAAGAAGTTGTGAAAGATTTATGAGTTTAGAAAATATTTATACGGTTTTAAAAAATATTAGATTTGGGATTTTGGCGCAAAATAAAATATTTCCAAATCGCGCCCGGGTCGGGTCCAAAAATTTGAAATTGAAATAATAGAATTTTAAGCGGGATCCAAACATTAAAATGAAGTGTTTTATAATTAAAAAGCATACCCCCAAAACGGACACACGTGCGTGCACGTAGCCATCCAAACTCGCCCGTTTCACTGAACGGGACGAGAACACTATGCACGGACGCTACAACGGGGTTAGGGGTGTCAAGTAGGCCAAGATGGATATTTTTAATTTTATTTTAGATGCCAAAATTTGTTATATGCAGAAATGAATTTACCGGGTAAAAATTTACAGTAAGCAACAAGAAAGCAAGATAAATGAAATAAGGATCACACTCCATTCATAAAGTAACAGAAATTAGTAGCATTGGGCTCGGGTGTTACATTAAACATTCATGCGAGCTTAATCAATGTACATACCTGTATTTATACTAAAATAATGCTCTTTCATGCAGATTTTCAAGTAATCACCTTTCAACGATGTCTTCGATAATGAACTCAGCTCCCGTCTCCTACACGATGAAGATAGACTCCAGGACGGTCCTTTCGGCCAGTCTCAGGCGACAATGGGAGGAGTCGCTGCTACCATTCGGCTCTATTGTGTTCATGCCAGTTGGCGCCATCCCAGCTCCTCAAGCCCCGGTGGCAAACAAACCGGTCTCGAAAGGCAGGAGACCAAATGTGGTGATCTCAAGGGTGCCCCAACCCAAACGCAAGTCGGTGTCTGAACGACTTTCCTTGGCCCCAGCTGGGGGCAAGGCCATCAACACCAACAAAGCTACAACGTATCCCGAGCAAGCTCCAGCAGTGCCCTTGACCACTACTCGATTGGGTGTCTTCTCAAGCCTCCCTATCACTCAGCCTATGGCGGCTCCCCGAAGAGCAGAAGCCTGCCAAGCGCTTAAGGCAGAGAAGCTGAAGCAGAAGCGGCCCAGATATAGAGCCAACAAAAGGGCTAGGGCTCTGGCCATGTTGAAATTTATGAATTTCCAAAGCCCGGACCGCTCCGCAAAACCAGCTGCCAATGATGAAAGAATGGCTGAATGTGTTACCCACACTGTCTACATGGCCGGACGTGAAGAAACGAACTCTCCTCTTCTTCACAGCCATGGTGATGATATGGTTGACGCTACCCAGCATCGGCTCGATATAAATAATGAAGAGCCCGCTCAGGCCAATAAGCCAGAGGAGCCCGTGGTTCCTACAGAATTGAGCTCAGGCAATAAAGATTACCCGGTTGTCATAGCCGGAACTACAGAACAAGCATTATTCCAATGGCTTTAAAGGCAATTTCAGGACAGGGATGAGAAGATGACCTAGGTCTATTCCAAAGTCGACGACCTGGCAAACGTCGTGGCAGATCTCGCGACCCAAGTCGCCCGATTGCAATTACAGCAGAATCAAATTTTGCCTCATGAGCCAGGGATTGATACCGGGGGCAGTCAACTGATATCCCTTTCAACCTAAAAGCGGAGCGTCTTCGCGAAAAACGGCCGCAATCAGCCTCCAGTCCCTCCGATACATACGCCGGGGGGGAATCGCCTCTGAAAGAGAAGCTGGAAAAGGTCTATTCCTTCAAGAGGGAAAAAGTCCACAAGATATTCAGGGACGCCCTAAGAAACGGTCTACAACTGCCAGAATCAAAGAGACCGCAAGAAGAGAATATGACCGACGACCCAAAATATTGCCCCTATCACAGGGTGATAGGTCATGCCATTGAGGACTGCTTCGTCTTCAAAGATTGGGTCGAAAGGCAATACAAGATGGGAGAGATAGAACTGTCTAAAGACGTGTTAGCAAACAGTCAAGCTACGATCGCCGATTTCATGCAAATGGAGACTGAAGCTTTTCGGGAACCTAATCCTCCCAGACATGTGCCTCGAGGACCAGCATAAGTAAAGGCACCTACTCCAATGGAGAGAAAGAAGAAGGTATACTCCTTCAGGAGGGAGGAAGTCCGCAAAATATTCATGGACGCCTTGAACAACGGTTTGCAACTGCCTGTTCCAAAGAGGCCACAGGAAATGAACATGACCGGCAATCCCATATACTGCCCATATCATAGAGTGGTGGGTCATACCATCGAAGACTGCTATATTTTCAAAGATTGGGCAGAGGACCGATATAAGCTTGGAAAAACCTCACAATCCTCGGATGTATCGGCAAGCCACAGAGCTGGGTCATCAACACAGCTCCGCCAAGATCAAAGTTCAAGGAGCTGGGATAAGCAAAAAGGACCACCGCGTCGTTAAACTGGGAATGACAGACCACCAAGTCTTTAAACTGGGAATAAATGACCACCACGTCGTTAAACTGGGAACAGTCGACCTCTAAGTCGTTAAACTGGGAATGTAAAAAAATGTTTAAAAAATGTGTAAATAAAAGAAAAATAAAGAAAAGTCGAAATGATGGGGTAACTCGCAATAAAAATCAGCGAGTGAAAATAAAAATGAAAATAAAGCCGAAATGATGGGGCAACCGCGAATAAATAGCCGAAATGATAGGGCAATCACGGCCTTTGCGATAAGAAAAGGTGAAATGATAGAGCAATCACGGTAAAAAAAACAACAACAAACAAACAAAAAAAACCAAAAAAACAAAACAACTGGCGAATGATGAGTTGCTCCTGGTACTATATTCCAGTGCAGCGATGCAGACGCCAACAAAAATCCATTTTTTTAAAATTCTTCCGGCCCTACGGCCAGTCCCCAAATTGACTGCCGTATACAATCCCCGGGCTCAAATAATTCTCATCATACCCATGCCCCACCGTAATCACCAGTTACGCGGCCGGTCTCCGCCTTTGGAGTTATGCTCCATTGAGAAGACCCACTCATGTGTCCTCACGATACATGAGGAGAACAAATCATTGTGGGATCCTTACGACTCACAAAGGAAAAACACACTTAGGAGTCCTCATGACTCCTAAGGAGAAAATACACCTGCGGGATCCTCATAACTCGCAGGGAGAAAATGCTTTTATGGGACCCTCACGGCCCATAAAATTGAAAAGCCTTAGGCGATAGGGACCTAAACCCGTCTCCTAAGCCATCGCTCCGCCAACAAGAGTAGGCAAATGATGAGTTGCTCCTGGCACCTCTGCTTCAGTGTTAGCAACGCTGATGCCGGCCCCTACCCCAAAATTCCAAGCTCGCCATCAATAGACCCCTAAGTCGTTAAACTGGAAACAGATGACCACCAAGTCGTTAAACTGGAAACAGATGACCACCAAGTCGTTAAACTGGAAACAGATGACCACCAAGTCGTTAAACTGAAAACAGATGACCTCTAAGTCGTTAAACTGGAAACAGTAGACCTCTAAGTCTCTAAACTGGAAACAGATGACCAACAAGTCGTTAAACTGGAAACAGATGACCTCTAAGTCTTTAAACTGGAAACAGATGACCTCTAAGTCTTTAAACTGGAAACAGATGACCGCTAAGTCGTTAAACTGGAAACAATCGACCTCTAAGTCATTAAACTGGGAATGAGGGAAATCCACTCATGTGTCCTCACGATGCATGAGGACAACAAACCTTTGTGGGATCCTTACGACTCACAAAGGAAAAACACACTTAAGAGTCCCCACGACTCCTAAGGAGAAAATACACCTGCGGGGTCCTTAAGACTCACAGGGAGAAAATGCTTTTATGGGACCCTCACGGCCCATGAAATTGAAAAGCCTTAGGTGATAGGGATATGAACCTGTCTCCTAAGCCATCGCTCCCCAATCCCCAAGTGGCGAATGATGAGTTGCTCCTGGTACCATATTCCAGTGCAGCGATGTAGACGCCAGCCAAATTCCAAATCCCAACGGCGAATGATGAGTCGCTCCTGGTACCATATTCCAGTGCAGCGATGCAGACGCCAACAAAGACCCAAAATGTTTTTGGCCCTACGGTCTGGATCATACATCCTGCAAAACCGTATACAATCCACGGGCGTAAAACAATCCCAGTCCCTCCCAAATCCTACCGGTGAGACTACATTCAAAGTCCCGCCAAAAATTTAAAAAAAAAAGAATAGAAATAAAAAAGGCATGTCCACAAGCAAAATGGGCACGGATGAAAACCCGAAAGGGCTCCATGAGTAAAAACAGCAGGACTGCCAACGAGTTTGTGAAAACCCGAAAGGGCGCACACTCGTAAAAAAGAGATGAAATGCACTCGCAAAGTCCTCTCGACTTTGTGAGGAGAAAATTCCCGCGTGAGATCCTTACGACTCACAAAGGAGCAATACACTTGGAAGTCCCCACAACTCCTAAGGAGAAAATACACTTACGGGATCCTTACGACCCGTAGGGAGAAAATGCTTTGTGAGACCCTTACGGCTCACAAAATGGAAAAGCCTTAGGTGACAGGGATCTAAACCTGTCTCCTAAGCCACCAATTCCTAAATCCTCTCGGGGTATATGATGAGTTGCTCCTGGCATTATTCCAGTGCAGCAATGCAGATGCCAAACAAACCAAATCCAAATCCTCTCGGGGCACATGATGAGTTGCTCCTGGCATTATTCCAGTGCAGCAATGCAGATGCCAAACAAACCAAATCCAAATCCTCTCGGGGCAAATGATGAGTTGCTCTGGCATTATTCCAGTGCAGCAATGCAGATGCAAAACAAACCAAATCCAAATCCTCTCGGGGCACATGATGAGTTGCTCCTGGCATTATTCCAGTGCAGTAATGCAGATGCCAAACAAACCAAATCCAAATCCTCCCGGGGCACATGATGAGTTGCTCCTGGCATTATTCCAGTGCAGCAATGCAGATGCTGACAGAAAACCAATTCCCAAATCCTCTCAAAGACAGATGATGATTCGCTCCTGGTACCATATTTCAGTGTAGCGATGCTGATGTCGACTCAAACCAAACAAATCAAACCAACCAATTCCAACATCAACCTCTGCGTCAACAGGCGACACTCTGCATCGGGGAAACGTCCAACAGCAACACTCTGCATTAGGGAAGCGTCCAATAATGACACTTCGTAACGTGGAAACGTCAAGCAAACAGTCCGTCTCGGGGAAACGTCAATCAGCGACACTCCGCGCGGGGAAAAGTCGATCAGCGACACTCCGTGCCGGGGAAAAGTCAACCCGACACTCCGTGCCGGGGAAAAGTCGATCAGCGACACTCCGTGATGGGGAAAAGTCAACCCGACACTCCGCGCTGGGGAAAAGTCGATCAGCGACACTCCGTGCCGGGGAAAAGTCATCCCGACACGCCGCGCCGGGGAAAAGACGACCAGCGACACTCCGTGCCCGGGAAAAGTCAACCAGCGACACTCCACGCCGGGGAAAAGTCAACCAGCGACACTCCGCGCCGGGGAAAATTCGATTAGCGACACTCCGTGCCGGGGAAAAGTCAACCCGACACTCCGCGCCGGGGAAAAGTCGATCGGCGACACTCCGCGCCGGGAAAAAGTCAACCAGCGACACTCCGCGCTGGGGAAAAGTCGATCAGCGACACTCCGTGCCGGGGAAAAGTCAACCCGACACTCCGCGCTGGGGAAAAGTCGATCAGCGACACTCTGCGCCGGGGAAAAGTCAACCCGACACTCCGTGCCGGGGAAAATTCGATCAGCGACACTCCGTGTCGGGGAAAAGTCAACCAGCGACACTCCGCGCCGGGGAAAAGTCGATCAGCGACACTCCGCGCCGGGGAAAAGTCGATCAGCGACACTCTGTGCCGGGGAAAAGTCAACCCGACACTCCGCGCCGGAGAAAAGTCGATCAGCGACGCTCCGTGCTGGGGAAAATTCAACCAGCAACACTCTGCGCCGGGTAAAATTCGATCAGCGACGCTCCGTGCCGGGGAAAATTCAACCAGCAACACTCCGCGCCGGGGAAAAGTCGATCAGCGACACTCCGTGACGGAGAAAAGTCAACCCGACACTCCGCGCCGGGGAAAAGTCGATCAGCGACACTCCGTGCAGGGGAAAAGTCAACCAGACACTCCACGCCGGGGAAAAGTCGATCAGCGACACTCCGTGCCGGGGAAAAAGTCGATCAGCGACACTCCGTGCCGGGGGAAAGTCAACCCGACACTCCGTGCCGGGGAAAAGTCGATAACCGACACTCCGCGCCGGGGAAAATTCGATCAGCCACACTCCGTGCCGGGGAAAATTCAACCAACGACACTCCGTCTCGGGGAAACGTCCAACAGCAGACACTCCGTGCCGGGGATACGTCGGCCAACAGCAGGCACTCCGTCTCGGGGAAGCGTCCGACAAAGACACTCCGGGTTAGAGAAACGTCTACCACGGACACTCCGTCTCGGAGATGCATCAAGCGCCGACCGTCCAAGTCGCAAAAAGGGCAGAACCGACCATCCATGTCGTAAAAAGGGCAATGCATCCCAAAAAGTGGGAACCAAAGCAAGTCGCCTCCACGCAAAAGAAGATCCATCAATTTCATGCACACGACCCACATATGCTGTGTGCATTTATTGATGGGGGGCAATTTGTTGGGGTAAAAATTTACACCCCGGTTGACCAAGTCAAAATCAATGTCAACCCTAAACCAGGTGGGCCCAAGCCCAGGTCAAGCGGGCCCATGCCCAAGTCGAGCCCGCAGCCAGCCTCCCCATGCCAACAAAAAAATCATGTAATAAATAATTTTTATGTAATTGTTTATGCATGAATGTAAACAAAATGGGCATAAAGCCAATATTTTGTAAGCCCGTGGCTTATGTGCAAAAATGAAATGGCACATGAGCCATGGGATGGCTGAAATGCCATTTTTGTAAAGCCCAAGGGGCTATATGTAAATATGTAAGCCTATATAAGGCAACATGATGATGAATAAAGCATACACATTTCATTCTCCCAAAAACTAGGGTTTTTTTTGTGCCTCCTGCTCCTTCTCCAAGGTTCTAAAACTTCTCATTTCTTTTGAATTAAATCAAGAGTTTTACCCTTTCTTTTCCAAAACTAAGTAGTTTTCCACCATAAAACCCACAAAGGGGAACTCAGACCTCCTATCAGATCTCAAAAAGGAGTGATTTTTAAAATCTCCTACTCCTTGGTCTTCAAGATCCGGCCAAACAACAGGAGGAAGAAGAAGAACCCCCTTCATCAACTTCAAGGCATCCTAGGAGTTTTAACTATATATATATATATATATATATATAACAACAAATATTTCCTTTCTGAAGCATAGCTTCTGTTTCTTAGGCTAAAAGCCTCCATTTCTCGCCGGCGCTCAAGCGCAGAGAGCCCGCGTGCCGACACGTGACGCGCTTGCGCTCAGCGCTCGAGCGCAAAGCGCCCACGTGGCGCGTTTGCACTACAGCGCCCTGCGCTCAAGCACAAAGCGCCCATGTGCCGACACGTGGCGCGCTTGCGCTCAAGCGCAAGCGCTCGAGCGCAAGTCGTCCCGGTGCCGACACGTGGCGCGCTTGCGCTCAAGCGCAAGCGCTCGAGCGCAAGTCGTCCCGGTGCCGACACGTAGCGCACTTGCGCTCCAGCGCAAGCGCTCAGGCGCAAGTCACCCTGGTGCCGACACGTGGCGCGCTTGCACTCTAGCGCAAGCGCTCAAGCGCAAGTCGCCCCCGTGCCGACACATGGCGCACTTGCACTCAAGCGTCAGGCGCTGAAGCGCAAAGCGCCCACGTGCCGACACGTGGTGCGCTTGCACTCAAGCGCAGAGTGCCCACGTGTCGACATGTGGCACTCTAGCGCCTGAGCGCACAGCACCTAGGCGCACAGCGCCGAAGGTGCTGCCCCCACGCATCCTTTGGATGCCTTTTCCCCCTCTTTTTTTTCTTATGTGTGTGTGTGTGTGTGTGTGTGTGTGTATGCATATGTACACATATGTGCATACACACATACTCTACGACACTGTCCCTGTTAGAAAAAATTTCCGCAAGGGGGCTGCTAGCCCCCTTGACCCCCAGCCCGCTATCCGGGTAGCGGGACCCCGTAAAAACTCTGCGTGGCTCCCGATATATTTAAACCCCCCTCCAAAACAGAACACACGTACACTGCACATTGAGTTTGCATGACCAGTTTAACCCGTTAATCGAAGGTTCCCTCGTCCCAAAGGCGAGGGGTAATTAACGGCAGCTTAGTCCGCGGCTGCCGGAGATTCGGATCCCCACAATCAATAAAACCCAGCCTACCCTAGGCAGGGGAAATCTGTAGTATACGCCTGACAAGCGCGCGCGTATTCCCATCTCAATGGGGTGACGAAAAACACCCTACAATGGCTTTGTCTTGCCCCCTGTCCAGATGAGGCGCTGCTGGTGTCAGCCTCTTGAAGACTAACGTCTTTTGAGTAGCGGTATCCAATCTGTCAAAGACAGTCCTTCGAGAAGGAACGGGAGCCAGAATAGTCAGTCTTGTAAACACCGACTCTTTGGCAGGAGAAGCCCCTTTGACGACTTCAGGAGCAGGGATGGCTATCTTCTTTGGGATGGCCACTTTAGGTATCATGGGCTTCTTGGCAGGCCCATCGGAGTTCAGGCTCTGTCTGGCGAAGACCGAGGAGTTGGAGCTGGACGACCCATTGAGAGGGGCCGCGGTAGTAGCAAGCCGATCAAAGACCGACTTCTTGGGAGCTTCCGGTGCTGGCATAGGAGCGCTGAAGCTCGTTGGTGGGAGCATGGTCCCGAAAAACAATCCTGTGGTGGCTTGGGTAACCTGTTCCACCGACATCGTGAACAGGGAAGCCGCCTAGGGCCCGTAAGCTATGCCCCCAGTTGAGGCAGAACGTGGGTTGCAGTTGCATATGGAACACTTCGAGCAGGTGAACGCCATCGATCTTTGCTTTCTGCACCAAGCAAAATGCCAAATCTCAGTATCTCGAACCCAAAGGCAACCACTAGCAAACCGCGATTAGTTCGCGAACACGATACACGAAGTGTGGAGTGGAAAGAGAAAAAGATCCCACTGGGCGTGCCAGAATCTGTTCCCCTCCGAAAGACGCGGCGGAGACGCGATATACGTCTTGATTGAAATTCGGGGCAGATGCTAATTGGTGCTATCCGTCCACCTCTCCGAAGATGCCAAGTTGATTTATGGCACCATGTATCGAAGGTTTAAACGGATGCGGCCGATGTAGCAGACTTCGTCAGATTCCCTCTTATTTGAGGGGTTTTTGATTATGGGGATGCTCTTCCCTGCAGGCGCAAGCCCCTGCAGTTAATTACGCTACCGCGTCACGGTAACCACTTTCTCCTTCTCCAGATGGTCACTTCGTGTCGTGGGTGTTTATTTTGTTTTTGGTTGCCCATGGATTGTATACGGAGAATAATTTATGTTGTCGCCCGTAGGGCGTGGATTAGTCCAAATCCGTATCTTCTTAGATTTGGATTTGGGGTTGGGTTTAAGGATACGTTAGTCTCATTTGAGACTAAGATCAACTTAAACGTTTGTTAAGGATATGTCAGTCTAATTTTAGACTAAGATCAACTTAACAGGATGGTTTAGATCCA
This sequence comes from Agapanthus africanus, assembly GCA_030015575.1. Lineage (NCBI taxonomy): Eukaryota > Viridiplantae > Streptophyta > Magnoliopsida > Asparagales > Amaryllidaceae > Agapanthus > Agapanthus africanus. The sequence goes on from JASDDO010000014.1 coordinate 20,234,086, forward strand.
ACAAAAGAGCAATTGGGCCATATTGTTTAGTTTAGTGACATTGCGGTCGATTAGTTTAAGGACATTACGGTCCAATGTTAGTTTAAGGACATCTTGGTCCAATGTTAGTTTAAAGACATCGCGGTCGAGGTTAAGGACATCATAGTCCATGAGTTTAAGGACCTCACAGTCCAATATTAGTTTAAAAACATCACGGTCGAGGTTAAGGACATCATAGTCTGTTGTTAGTTTTAAGACATCATGGTCGAGATTAAGGACATCATAGTCTATGGGTTTAAGGACCCCACAGTCCGATATTGGTTTTAAGACATCACGGTCGAGGTTAAGGACATCATAGTCCATGAGTTTAAGGACCCCACAGTCCAGTTTAAAGACGTCATAGTCTATGAAATGTGTGGTCGTCGGGACCCGTCACCTCTTTGAAGAAGTTGAGGAATTACAACGACAAATATCAAAGGAGTGAAGAGATGTACCCTTGAACCAAGGTGGATTAAGTGATCTGTATTCCGATTTGGAGCTAGGATCAATTAATTATATTATGAGCACATGGGCTTAGTTGAGTCTGAATTGAAGACTTATGGCCAACTTGGGCTAAGTTCAATTAGATTTAAAATGTTGGCCCTTTGTTGGACCATTAGACATTTGTCTGGGTCCAAGCCCACATCATTTAGCAATGCTAAACAAGAGTTTGAAGGCTCTGATGGCATTTTGTCTTTGGCCGAGCACTTAAACATTATAGTTCTGGATTTTAAGGCTCATTTGAAGGGGAGATTTGCCTTTGGAAAATTAACCAATTTGGTTAAAAGTAGTGCTAAACACTAGAGAACAACAGTGTTAAACACTGGAGATAGAACTCTCAAATTAGTGTTAAACACTAAAAGACAACCGGTGTTAAACACTGGAAATATAATCTTCAATTTAGTGTTAAACACTAGAAAAAAATCAGTGTTAAACACTGGAAATATAATCCCCAAATTAGTGTTAAACACTAAAGAAAGAGGGGTCACGTGATGACGCCCAAAGGTGGGGCCAGATCTCCTTTGCTTTGTTCTGAAAATAAGTGTTAAACACTTTTGATCTTCTATTTTGAGCATCACGTGTTGACACGTGATGCGCTGACTGTTAAAGCGTTTGCCAAGGGGTCACGCGGCAACACGTGAGAGCGCCCAAAGCTTAGATTTCCTCTGCTTTTTCTTTCTGTGTTTTGTAAGTCACGTGGGAGCACGTGAGGCGTTGCCTCAAAGCTTCCTGCTTCACATTTCTGGGGATCTCTTCAGGGGTCACGTGGGGACACGTGACTGTTCCCCTCCGAATGGCGGCCGAGACATGGAATGCCTTGCCTGAGATTCGGGGCAGATGCTAATTGGTGCTATCCGTCCACCTCTCCGAAGATGCCAAGTTGATTTATGGCACCATGTATCGAAGGTTTAAGCGGATGCGACCGATGTAGCAGACTTCGTCAGATTCCCCCTCGTTGAGGGGTTTTTGATTGTGGGGACGCTTTTCCCTGCAGGCGCAAGCCCCTGCAGTTAATTACGCTACCGCATCGCGGTAACAACTTTCTCCTTCTCCAGCTGGTCACTTCGTGTCGTGGGTGTTTGTTTTGTTTGTGGTTGCCCGTGGATTGTATACGGAGACTAATTTATGTAGTCGCCCATAGGACGTGGATTAATCCAAATCCGTGTTTACTTAGATTTGGGTTTGTGGTTTTGGTTTGAGGATACGTTAGCCATATTTGAGACTAAGATCGACTCAAACGTTTGTTAAGGATACGTTAGTCCGATTTGAGACTAAGATCAACTTAACAGGATCGTTTAGATCCGACAAAAGAGCGTTTGGGCTCTATTGTTCCAGTTTAGGGACATGGTGGTCCATTGCATGTATGGTCGTCAGGACCCGTCACCTCTCTGACGACGTTGAAGGATTACAACGACAGGTGTCAGAGGAGTTCAGAGATGTACCCTTGAACCAATGATTGGGGGGATTCATAGTCCAATTTGGGACTAAAGTCTGTTTGAAGGTTTAAGGATACGTTAGCCATATTTGAGGCTAAGATCAACTTAAACGGTTGTTAAGGATACGTTAGTCCAGTTTGGGACTAAGATCAACTTAATGGGATCGTTTAGATCCGACAAAAGAGCATTTTGGGGCTCTATTGTTCCAGTTTAGGGACGTGGTGGTCCATCGCCAGTTTAGGGACGTGGTGGTCCATCGCCAGTTTAGGGACGTGGTGGTCCATTGCCAGTTTAGGGACATTGTGGTCCATTGGTAGTTTAAGGACATTGCGGTTCATAGGTAGTTTAAGGACGCATAAGTCCATGGGTTTAAGGACCCCACAGTCCATATGGGTGGTGTTTAAGGACGCATTAGTCCGTTAGTTTAAGGACGCATAAGTCCGCGGGTTTAAGGACCCCACAGTCCGTATCTTGGTTTAAGGACGTATAAGTCCATGAGTTTAAGGACCCCACAGTCCGTGTTGATGTGTGGTTGTCGGGACCCGTTACCTCTCTGAAGACGTTGAAGGATTACAACGACAAATATCAGAGGAGTTCCGAGATGTATCCTTGAACCAATGAGTTGGTTGAAAGAGCATATGTGCTCAGTTCAAGATGATTTGAGGACTTATGGCCAGTTTGGGCTAAGTCCAATTATGTTTGAAATATTGGCCCTTTGGGCCATTAGACATTTGTCTGGGTTCAGTCCCTCATCATTCAGCAATGTTAAACAGAGATTTGGGGGCTCTGACAACATTTTGTCTTTGATTTCCTCAATATTGAGATTCATTTGGAGGAGGGACTTTTGCCTCTGGAGAATTAGCCAATTTGGCTAAAAGTAGTGTTAAACACTAGAGAACAACAGTGTTAAACACTAGAGGTAGAACTCTCAAAATTAGTGTTAAACACTAAAAGACAATCAGTGTTAAACACTGGAAATATGATCTTCAATTTGGTGTTAAACACTAGAAACAATCAGTGTTAAACACTGGAAATAAGATTTTCAAATTAGTGTTAAACACTAAAGAAAGAGGGGTCACGTGAGAGCGCCCTAATTTCCCTCATTTTATTCTGCAGGTAGGTGTTTAACACTTTTGATTCTGACGGCCATCACGTGTGAGCACGTGATGGAGGCCCCCGCTCTGGTCTGTTAGGATGCTCATTAGGGGTCACGTGGTGACACGTGAGGACGCCCTAAATGTGAAGCCAGATCTCCTTTGTTTTATCCTCAAATCTGCGAATAAGTGTTAAACACTTTTCATCTTTATTATAGAGCATCACGTGTTGGCACGTGATGGGGGTTTATGCATCAAATATTACAGCACTTGCTGAGGGGTCACGTGGGGACACGTGAGAGCGCCCAAAGCTTCTTTTCTTTTGTTTTGCCATTAAGTGTTAAACACTTTCATTTTTATTTTTAGAGCATCACGTGTTGGCACGTGATGGGGATCTGTGCGCCAATTGTTAAAGCATTTGCTGAGGGGTCACGTGATAACACGTGAGAGCGCCCAAAGCTTTCATTTCCTTTGCTTTTTCTTTCTGCGTTTTGGGAGTCACGTGGGATCACGTGAGGTGATGCTTCAAAGTTCTTTGCAGGGGATCTTTTCAAGGGTCACGTGGGGCACGTGACCCTAGTTCTTTTTATGAACAGAGATCTTTTAAGAATTGAATTCTTTGTAGGGTTAAACCCTAATTATGATTTTGGAGGAATTAAATTCCTATAGTGAAAGAATTGAATTCTTATTTAGGATGAAACCCTGATTTCTTTTCAAAGGAATTAAATTCCCAGATATGTAAAAGAATTAAATTCTTGATTAGGGTTAAACCCTAGTTTTGTTTTAGGAGAATTAAATTCTCAAAACTCAATTCCCCTTCTAAGTTTAGGATCTGTATGGCAGGATCTCGACCCGATGAGAATTAAATTCTCAAGTTATGGGGAGATGTGCTCTGTGCAGATCTTCAACCAGAAGAAGAACTAAGTTCTTTTTTGTATAAGAGTTAAACTCTTGGATTTTGAGAATTAAATTCTCTGTTTGAAGTTTTGATTCCCTTTCTTTTCTCACCTAGGGTTTTCTTTGTTGAGAATTAAATTCTCCTTTCTTTTCTTCCCTCTTGAGAATTAAATTCTCCTCTCTCTGTTTTTCTCTCAAAAAAGTAGATCCCCCCTCTTCTTTTCTTGGCTCCTATTTATATGAGAAGGAAAAGAGTTAATTTGTTTAGCAAATCTCTCATTGGAAGATTTGATTTGATTGTTGAGAGATTTGATTTATATTTATCATTAATCTGGGCCTTTAGATCATTCAGTGAATTATATTCACCGTGGATTTTAAATCCAAAAGATATTCTATTTGTTATCCTGGTGAGATTTTCAGGGAAATCTTTCCTTGTCCAAGGGTTTTCTATAAATTGGTGATTTTTAATCACCCTTGGATTTTTAATCCAACGGTTCCCCATGACCCTTTTCCATTTAGAAAAATTCAGAAACTTTTAGAATTTAATTCTATTAAATTATAATGCTTTTAAAGCCAGTCACGTGCTGGCACGTGACCTTTGGTCACGTGTGAGCACGTGACCCCCAATTGGGTTCCTTTCTCAGCCGCTTATTTATGTTTCAGTTTTAACCATCACGTGTCAACACGTGACCATTGGTCACGTGTACACACGTGATACCTCGTTGAGGTATTTTCTGACTTTTAGAATTAAATTCTATTCATTATTTTAGAGGCTTTAAAAGCCCATCACGTGTCTGCACGTGACCCATGGTCACGTGTGAGCACGTGATGCCCCATTGGGGTCTTTTCTGAATTTTTATTGTATCTTTTAACCCCTCCAGCGGGTTCTTAAAAGCCCATCACGTGTGGACACGTAATTCCTCATAACTTTTGATCCCGGATGAATTACGAGGCCCATAATATATCAAATCGAAGGGTTTTTCGAGCCGCTTTCGATACCATCAGAATTTATCTGTTTCTCATTCGGGAGTTTGTCAAAAAACAGCCCGGAAGATACTGGTTCCCATTTTCTTAAGCGTATCGCCGCCATTTGATACCTTGGGCTTTTTTGCGCAGAAATTTTTGGCGGGAACAGTGACCTTAGTTCTTTTCATGCACAGAGATCTTTTTAGTCTCCTTATTTTATTTTGAGAATTAAATTTTCTGTAGGGTTAAATTTTGGAGGAATTAAATTCCTATTATGAAAGAATTAAATTCTTATGTAGGCTTAAACCCTAATTTCTTTTAGAGGAATTAAATTCCCATATATGTAAAAGAATTAAATTCTTGGATAGGGTGAAACCCTAATTTCATTTTAAGAAGAATTAAATTCCTGTGAATTTGAGAGAATTAAATTTTCAATTAGGGTTAAACCCTAGTTCTATCCATCTTGAAGGAATTAAATTCCTGTAATTTTAGGAGAATTGAATTCTCATATAGGGTTAAACCCTAGTTTTGTTTTAAGAGAATTAAATTCTCTAAACTCAATTCCCCCTCTAAGTTTTGGATCTGAATGGCAGGATCTCAACCCGATGAGAATTAAATTCTCAACCTATGGGGAGATGTGCTTCTGCAGATCTTCAACTAGAGGAAGAACTAAGTTCTTTTGCAGAAGAGTTAAACTCTTAGATTTTGAGAATTAAATTCTCTGTTTGAAGTTTTAATTCCCTTTCTTTTCCAACCTAGGGTTTTCTTTGTTGAGAATTAAATTCTCCTTTCTTCTCTCTCTGAAATTTCAAGATTCCAAAACTCTCTAGCTCACAAAATTATTTTTTTTCTTTTATTCTTGGCTCCTATTTATAGGAAAAGGAAAAGAATCAATTTGTTTAATGAATCTTTCATTGAAAGATTTTGTTTTTTTCACAATTAATATGAGCCTTTGGATCATTCAGTGAATTTTATTCACCGTTGGATTTTCAATCCAAAGATATTCTGTTTGTTATTTTCGGTGAGATTTAGGGAAATCTTTTCTTGTCTAAGATTTTTCCATAAATTGGTGATATTTAATCACCCCTGGATTTTTAATCCAACGGTTCTCCCTAATCGTTTCCCATTTGGAAAGATTTTAGAGAAATTTAGAATTTTAATTCGATTAAACTGTAAGACTTTCAAAGCCTGTCACGTGCTGGCACGTGACCCTTGGTCACGTGTGAGCACGTGACCCCTGGCTTCTCCTTCAGCCGTTTGTTTTCATTTCTGTTTGGTGAAAATTTAACCATTGCGTGTCAACACGTGACCATTGGTCACGTGTGTGCACGTGATACCTCATTGAGATAATTCCAGATTTTTAAAATTAAATTCTATTAAATTATAAGGCTTTCAGAGCCCGTCACGTGCTGGTACGTGCCTCTTGGTCACGTGTGAGCACGTGACCCCCAATTGGGTCCTCCTTCAGCTGTTTATTTATGCTTTTGTTTTAACCATCACGTGTTGACACGTGACCATTGGTCATGTGTGAGCACGTGACCCCCAGTTGGGTCCTCTTTCAGCCGCTTGTTTATGATTCCGTTTGCTTAGATTTTAACCTTGTAAATAGATCATATGTCAACACGTGACCCTTGGTCACGTGTGAACACGTGATGCCTCTTTAAGGAAAACCCTGATTTTTAATCAAGGAACATGGTTTAATTCAAGCACTTTACGGCTAAGGCATCATATGCCAAGCTTAATGTTCTTGGAGAAAGAGTTGACAGCAAACTGGAGAAAATTAAGAAGCTTTTTGCAAAAATGAAGTTTTAATTATTGATAATTTAATAGTTTTGGAGATGAAATTTGGACAACTTAATGATTTTGATTGTGAAATTTGAAAATACTAAATTTTACGTGTGAAATTTGGACAATTTAATAATTTTGGGGGTGAAATTCGGGAACACTAGATTTTGGGGGTGAAATTTGAACAACTCAATGTTTTTGGGATGAAATTTGGAAATATTAGATTTTGGGGATGGAATTTGGAAATATTTGAATTTTGGAGGTGAGATATAAAAAAACCATTAAAATAAAACCCAGACCTTTGCTGCCATATCTCTTTACCGATACCCGTTTCTTTATTATATAAAGAAATGGTTCTCATTCTTTATCATATATAAAGAACGAGGTGTCCTCTTCTAGAAGGCTAGACAAAGTGTATGTGTATCATATACACGATACAAAATAATTGAGAGAGAGAGAGAGCAATACTAGTTTCATAACTATATCATATATGGATATTAATCGGCTAGTATTATCAAACGTTCGATTAATATACGCGTATCATATACACGTCTTTAATTGAACTCCCGTAAGCATCAATGATACGGAAGCAATAAATCTACATTATCATTTCACATGAGCCGATACTTTCGGCGTGAGACGCTGAAGACTTTACAATATGGTGGCGGTGAATTAATAAGATCATATCCGGTTGAATCTAAAATAGTTTCAGATCAATCCCATAAACGGGTTAACTCACAATCACATCGATGACGTTAGCTGCATGTAACGGCTACCCAAGTGTCGGATATAGTGCCTTCAAGACAATTATTGTAATCGCAAGTATGCGATTATGATGATTAAATGAGGACCTATACGGTTGGAATAGTCTTACTCGAGATGATATTATGCTATTTGGTTTGAGTTTATCATTATGTACATGTCTTGTGGGGTATAGCATATCACTATTACATATTGATATAGGCCATATGATCCATGCTTGATTACTAGGGTTATAATGGCGATCATGCCTGTAAGAACTAGATAGCCTATAAGCACATCCTTAAATGTTCCTGATCATGGGAATATCGAGACTGGGTATTGATATTCCAGAGCAGACTGGTGTATACATTTATTGACCCCGACGATGGGCAATGGCCAGTCTCACAGCCATTTGTGTCGGTCAGTCACCAAAGATTGTATACAAGGGTTATGAGTTATAATGGACGGACTTACGAAAACATGTCAGATGGTATTATACCTATTGTAAGATAGCAGTTCTCACATGACATGAGTACAGCGTAGTCTATCGACCCGAAATCATCATTTTTCTCAAGTATGTTCCCACTGTACTTTGATTGCTATCCTACCATGGCTTTAAAAAGTTGTGCAAACATGTAATTTTTTCGTGCAGTCCCTTAACCACTTGGAGGCAGTGAGCGATAGACAGGATTCGTCTCTTCCTGTATTGGGAGTTGATATCGTGTAGTGTACAGTTGGCCATCACCATAAGACCTAGGCCTAGGCAGATGGGATTTACTGATTGCGATCAGTAGTTTCTCGATTGGTGATAAAGCTTGATATCAACACAACTTATCAGGTTATTAAGGGTGTGACATTTTCCATCCCCTAGACCGGATATGCGATACTCTCAGACCAACAAACCAGACTGTATGGCACACGTCGCTGATAGGCTCAGTTAGGGGTTCAGACGAGCTTGCTTATCGATCTCCTTTTTGATAGACACCTGAGTAGCCTTACGTACAGCCAGTACCGCTGACGTGCTTGTGAGTTTTTCAGGGTTTTCTTCAGTAAACTCATCGCCAGCGTATTCGTCGAATTTTTAGAGTTTCACACAGAGGGTTTTCGGTTTTGGCGAAATGTTGTAGTTGCGATATATTGGTACGTACTTGGGCTCGATTAAAACCAGTGTATTTTATACATTGACGGTAATCGGACGGTTGTAATACGAGACGACCTTTTTGGAAAGACGGATATTAAATTGGATGCCGATTTAATATATTAATACATATATATGGTATATGTATTTACTAGTATTACGTCGCTATTTATTTGTCTTTCATTTATGTATTTTAAATACCTAGGATAATAATTACAAGTATATATATTTGGTATCTTGTATTATATATATATATATATATATTGTTTTTGTTTATTCCTTTTTCTTTGATTCTCTTTAGCTTATGTTATTTTAAAGGAATAACATATCCCTTGACATCCTTATCACGTGGACAAGCGGAGGAGAGAGAAGAAGAATGACACGTGGATCCTTTGATCAAATCCTAAGGCCAGGACAGTTTTGGAGAACGATAGGAATTTATAACCATTTGTTAAATGGTTACAAGTTATTATTCCATTCGCTCTCCATTTGTCTGCTCTCATATCATCTCCTTCCTCCTCCTCATTTTTAAAGAGATTAATTAGAAAAAGAAAAACAAAGGAGAGAAAATTACCGGTGAGGAAAAACTACATCTCTAAGCTGGTTAATTTAGCAGTCTAACTACTTAGGTTATCTCAATATGAGATTGGAGCCAAAGTTCTTGAACTTTCGAGGTGAATCATTTTCGATGGAGGAGGCGGGGTTACAGGTATGTTCCATGGAGCTTCTTGAAGCCTACAATGGAGTCCAACACGATTTGGGGGCACTTGAAAATACTACAAAGCCTGTAGTTCAAACCTAGTAACCTAATTGCTCTCTTTTCATTGTTACAAGTTGTTGTCTTTAACTAAGATCCTCATGGTTGGAATTATTGCGCTTTAGATTTTTAAACCCCTATGATTTCATCTTTGAAAATCGCTATCTAGAGTGCACTAGTTCCTTCCCAGGGTATATGTCAAAAGGTGGGTGGATAAGCAAACTCTTCTGAACCCAACAAAACCTATAAGTAACAATTGCCGTACAGTTCGGTCTTTCGTTAAAGAGTGTCGCATATCGGGTCCAGGGTGTGCAAAATGTCAGACCCCTAATAACCAAATAAGCCATGCAAATACAAAATTAACAACCATCTTGGATACAACTGATAATCCCTTATCAGTTTGTCTCCACAGTCCTGCCTAGGGACTTCTGATTATAGTTATATCTTATACAACACTGCATCAACTCTATATACCAGGAGAGACGAATCCCATCTCGATCGCTCGCTACCTCCATGTGCTTCAGGACCATACCCAGTGAAAATCTATATGCACGACTCCGTGAAGCCGTGGTTGAGTAGAAGTCAAAGTATAGTCAGACACTAGGTGCCATGATGATCTTAGGTCAAAAGACCGTACCATTGTCACCGAAGAGTTGCCATATGACAAATATGTATGTTCCCCTCCGAACGACGGCGACGACGTGGCGTCTCGCCTGAGATTCGGGGCAGATGCTAATTGGTGCTATCCGTCCATCTCTCCGAAGATGCCAATTTGATCCATGGCACCATGTATCGGAGGTTTAGACGGATGCGTCCGATGTAGCAGACTTCGTCAGATTCCCCCTCGTTCGAGGGGTTTTTGATTGTGGGGGCGCTCTTCCCTGCAGGCGCAAGCCCCTGCAGTTAATTACGCTACCGCTTTACGGTAACAACTTTCTCCTTCTCCAGATGGTCACTTCGTGTCGTGTGTTCTTGTTTTATGTTTCATTGCCCGTGGATCGTTTACGGAGACTGAGTTATGTCGTCGCCCGTAGGGCATGGACTAGTCCAAATCCGCATTATCTTAAATTTGGGTTTGGGGGTTTGGTTTGAGGATGCGTCAGCCATACTTGAGGCTAAGATCAACTCAAACGTTTGTTAAGGATACGTTAGTCTAACTTTGTGACTAAGATCAACTTAACGGGATCGTTTAGATCCTACAAAAGAGTGTTTGGACTCTAATGTTCCCGTTTAGGGACGTGGCGGTCCATCGTATATGTGGCCGTCGGGACCCGTCACCTCTCTGACGACGTTGAAGGATTACAATGACGGATGTCAGAGGAGTTCAGAGATGTACCCTCGAGCCAGAGTTAATTAGGGGGACTCATAGTCCAGTCTGCTTGAAGGTTTAAGGACGCGTTAGCCATCTTTGAGGCTAGGATCAACTTAAACAGGACCGTTTAGATCCGACGAAAGAGCATATGGGGCTCTATTGTTCTAGTTTAAGGACGTTGCGGTCCATGGGTAGTTTAAGGACATTGCGGTCCGTGGGTAGTTTAAGGACATTGCGGTCCGTGGGTAGTTTTAAGACATCTCGGTCAAGGTTAAGGACGTCATAGTCCATGGGTTTAAGGACTCCACAGTCCAGTATGTGCTCTGGATGCTTCACACGGGTTCACTGCCGTGCTAGGCGAGGACCAGGCTCCGCTCTGGATGCTTCACACGGGTTCACTGCCGTGCTCTGCGAGGACCAGGATCCGCTCTGGACGTTTTCCGCGGGGTCAAAGAGTGACGTTATCCGCGTTCCACGTAACCAGGAATTTTGCATTATGCATGGGTTTAAGGACCCCACAGTCCATATCATGAATGGTCTTCGGGACCCGTCACCTCTTTGAAGACATTGAGGGATTACAATGCCAAGTATCAAAGGAGTGAAGAGATGTACCCTAGAACCGGAATGGCTTGAATAGTCCCTGGCCCAATTTGAGGTCAAGACTGGTTAATTATGTTGTGAGCCCATTAGCCCAGTTAATCATGAATTGAGGACTTATGGCCAGCTTGGGCTAAGTCCAATCAGGAGAGGCTTTGCCTCTATCCCTTTAGCCAATTGGGCCAAAGCCTAGTGTTAAACACTTCAGAGCAATCAGCGTTGAACACTGGGAATGAGGTTGACAAGTTAGTGTTCAACATTGAGAGATAATTGGTGTTAAACACCAGCAATAAGGCTTTTTCAAATTAGTGTTAAACACTAAAACAGATCAGTGTTGAACGCTGCGAATAAGGCTTTTTAATCAGCATTGAATGCTAAGGCCCGACAGTGTTTTAACACTGGGCTTGAGAGTTTTAATTTTAATGTTAAACACTAAGGCAAGAAAGGTCACGTGGCAGCACGTGAGAGCGCCCTCCCTTCATTTGTTCTGTTGAAATTCTCATTTCCTTCAAAGCATCACGTGCCATCACGTGATGGGCATTCAAATGCCTGTGTATTAGAGTTTCTACCAAGGTCACGTGGATCACGTGGGGGTGCTGCCTCAAAGGGACTTCTGTAGCTCTTTTGAGAGGGTCACGTGGTGGCACGTGACCCTACCTCCATGTATGTTGTTTTAGAGAATCTGTTGATCTTTCTTTTCAGGAATTAAATTCCTCTAGCTTTAATTTTCAAAGGAATTAAATTCCTGCTTCCTTTTGATCCTTGAACCTTCTGTAGGAATTAGATTCCTCGTTAATGTGAAGAACTGAATAGGGTTAAACCCTAACAAAAACTTTTTAAGGAATCAAACTTCCGTTTCCCGTCAGATCATGATTAAAGGACCTAAATTCCCATTGTTTCAACAGAACTAAATTCTTAATTAGGGTTGAACCCTGCTTCTTTTTATTTTGAAGGAATTAAATTCCCATAACAAAGGGTCAAGCCCTACTTTTATCTTAGAGGAATTAAATTCCTATAGTTCTGTGAGAATTAAATTCTCAGGCCTGCATTCTTTCGCTATGTTTTGGATCTGCATGGCAGGATCTCGACCCATTGAGAATTAAATTCTCAACCTTAAGGGGAGATGTGCACTTTGCAGATCCTCTATTAAAGAGAGAAGAAATCTACTCTTCTGTTTTATGTATCAGAGTTAAACTCTGTTGAGAATTAAATTCTCTTTCTCTCAAAAGGCTTTCCCTTTCTTACCTAGGGTTTTTTGCAGAAGATCCGAGTCTTTTCAAAGTATCAAATCTCTCCTCCTTTTTTCTTTCTCTTCTCTGCGCATGTATATCTTTATTTTGTGTCTCTTGGCTCCTATTTATAGGAGAAGCAGCTGAATCAGTTGGTTTTTGACGAATCTTCGTTGAGAGATCTGATTTGCATCCTTCATTCGTTCTGGACCTTTGGATTATTAGGTGAATTTTATTCACCATTGGATTTCAAATCCAGAGATTCTCCCTTGTTATTTTGGTTAGATTTAAGAGGGAAATCTTTCCAAACCCGAGATTTTCCATAAATAAATGACCTCTGAATCTTTAATTTGATTGGATGCATATAGTTGCGTTCCTTTGGAAAGATTTGCATTTCTCTCAGAATTTAATTCTGTTGACAAAAAGGGCTTTGAAAGCCGGTCACGTGTGACCACATGACCCATGGTCACGTGTGAGCACGTGACCCCCTGTGGAATGAGCATTTTCCTTTCTTTTGCGCTGTCTTCTGATCGTTGCTTAAACGTCACGTGCTACCACGTGACCCCTGGTCACGTGTAAGCACGTGACCCCTGTCTGGCACTTCTTTCCTTGGTTCAATTGGAGAGCGAGTTTGCTACTTTGAACGTCACGTGTCGACACGTGACCCTGGTCACGTGGGAGCACGTGACCTCTTCTGAAGCTCTTTTTCTTGACTTTGTTCAGCGAATCATTGTGCGCCTTTTCTGTACTTTATAGGTCACGTGTCAACACGTGACTGCTGGTCACGTGTAAGCACGTGGCCCCCTTTTCGAAGCTCTTCACAGAAGCTTTCCTGATTTTAAATCAGGAAACAAATGCCCCCACAGCGTTGTTCTCACGTGTCAGCACGTGAGTGCAACGCTGTCTCCTCTCGCGACCGTTGGATTCCTTTAGGGATCTGGGGAGATGAAACGTTTTCATTGTTTTCTATAAATACTGCCGTCTCTTCACAGGAGCCTTCACTTTGCTCATTCTTCTTCCTCTGAGAATTTCTTCTTTGAGAATTTAATTCTTGCTTTCAGAGCTCAGTTCTCTGTCTTAAGATTTTCCAGAGTTTAACTCTGTTCGAAAAGGACCCTTTTTCCTCAGGTAATGGTAATCGAAGCACCTTTGTTTTGACAAAACTCTCTGGATTTAAAATCCAGATCGAGGGTTTCCCAAGGAACTCATTTTTTCTTCAAGTAATTTAACCAAAATATGGGACCACTTGACTTCCCGCAGTAGATCACTTAGGGTTCAGATGATCCCTTAGGGAGATGATGATGGCGGTTCAAACCCATGGAATTTAATTCCATTCAAAATGTTTCTGGGAATTTAATTCCCTTCCCTTAATAAGAAATTAAATTCCAACGAAGAACTCGATTTCTTCATACAGAGAACCTCTGGGGTCTCTTGGCTCGAGGCGGTTCTTCTGCAATTAATGCGATGGTGGCTTTGTAATGAATCTCTTGACTTTTATCTTAGGTACCATGGATGCCCATCTGTATAGACTTGACAAAATCATTTCATACGGGAATATTCGTGCACTGGGCCGCAGTCAGAACCAGGAATTCACTGATGCTCAGTGTGCCGAGATCATGGGCCGCTTCGACGAGTACAATCACAGGCTACTCCCCCGTCGCTCTTCTCTTCTGAGGCTGATCGTGCTGGCGATCCGGGAGGCGCTTCCTCTCTTTTGCACTGGCATACCGCTCGGGGACTTAGACATTGCCGAGGATAAGGTGCATTCAGTGTACCTTATGGGCTTGATCTCAAAGAGGAGGCGGGATGATCTCATTGATCTCCTTCATCAGCTTTTTCAACAATCAGCCATATTGGGCGCCTACCGGAGGGTAGAGGACATCCGCGGGGATCCCGATGCTTGTGACCGTGAGAGAAAGCATACTCGGGAGGTTCGAAATGCTTGGAAGATCTTGGATAAAGTTAATTTCAATTTTCTCAATCCATGCCCCGCGTCTGAAGCCTTACCGTTGTAAAAGTTTTTCTTTTATTTTGTATCGCCTTCTTGAAGTCTGGATGATAAGCTTTGTTATGTCTCTGTGTGTTTGCATACTTTTTCTCTGAAATCTTATTATTCTGTTATTATTATCGTTTGTGCTTTAATATGCAGGGTACCACTCCATATTCTTTCTTTTAAATGCACATTAGGTTTGGGTCTCACGTGTTCTACACGTGAGATCTTCTGATGGGATTGTTTACAAAATTTTCCATGCCGCATTTTTAGCGCGCATTATCAGATGCATAAAAGGAGCCTTGGAAATAGTTATTTCTCCTTGATTTTCGATGCCTTTCCTTTTTGGGCCTTGGAAACATCTTTCGCATGCAAGATTTTCCGCGCATAGCACTTAATGCACTTCTTTATATTCTTGAGGCCATAGCCTATTTTCTCTTCACAGAGAAATTCATTCCCATATCGACGTGATTTAATTTGAGGAGTATCTGAGCGCTATGGCCTGCAACCGCCCACACGCTCGTCGACAGCCATGGGAAGTGCCTATCGAGGAGATGATCCCCCGCTTTGCCGCTCGGTTGGTGGATCCCCTCCTTACCGACAACGAATGCGACTCAGCCATGCATGAACTCTCGATCCGTAGGGGGTCTCCTCTCCCGATGGGTTCTCTCTGGCTCCGGATGATTCTCGCGGCTGTGCTTGCCGACATCCTTCCTCACCCAGCAGAGATGACCCTGGCGATGCTTGATGCGGCGGAAGAGAAGCTCGAGGGCTTTCATGAAGCTTGCCTGATTACTCAGGCTTTGAAGGATTGCTCAATTCATATGCTGGGCCAGATCAAGGCCCGGCGAGCTATTATGTCTGCTTTCGCGGACGAACACGGCGCCAATCGGTGGGGAGCGACTCCTCGTGAGAACCGTCGCTTCGATGTGCTGGAGAGAGCAGAGAGAGAGATGGAGAATTTTGTCCTTTGCTTCGTTAACCCCTGTGCCGTTGATCCCACGTTTGGTGACCTTTTTCGTTAGTGTAGAGCATTTTTAAATTAGTCTCTGCTTTTTTTACGCTTTATGCAGAACTTCGATGTAGGCTTGGTACTAGTATGTATGTTTCTGCTTGCATAAATAAACTTTGGATTCTTCTCATGAGAACTTTCTTTAATTGCAAATGCTATCATCACTTTCCTGCACATCAGACCCTTTTTTTTTTGGGCATTATGAATGTTCATGCAATTGCAAACGCTATTATTATTTTTTGAATACTCATATGATTGCGAACGCATGCTTGAAATATGTCGGAAATCTTTCTTGTTGACTTTCGCGTCAGGTGATATGAGCGCGTTTTAGATCGACTATTCCCGTCGGCTGAAAGCCCATTTATACGGTCTTGTAAATGTCGTGTTTGCAAGGCCGCGGTCACGAAAGCGAGCTTACGTGGTCACGTAGCGAATCATATCGTTATGCGAGAAAAAGGCTCGGCCATAAATTTTCGGAGGGGGAGCTAGCTTCCAAGTCGCTGAGCGAGCTTCGCGCTACCCTTATCACCAACGTCAACAAAGCGTATGAACTCTGGCGGGTGTTTCAGGAGTCCATCAAGGAGGTGGTGGCTTTTGATAAAGCTGCTACGTTTCCTCGGGAGAGGGTTGAGGCTCACAAGGCCACTGAGAAAGAGCTTGAAGCCTGGCTTGCCTCATATCAGGCCCAACAAGCTCAGGCGGAGGCTCGCCTTCTGGAGATCTTGCGTCATGAAGCCGTGGCTCAGCAACAGAACGATGAGCTGGTGAAATTATTGCACCGCCCGCCGGCTTAAGGACTTGTATCTTTTCTCCCCTTTTTGTACATACTCATGGATAAGAGTATCTTACTTTTTGTTTCTTTCATGAATTGTATTTTGTATTCATTTTGGTCTATGAATAAAAGATACATTTTTCTTCTCAATGGTGTGTCTCCTTTTCATTGAATGCATTCTGCGGATATTCTATCTTGATCTCCTTGCGGGACAGCAATGGCTCAGGATTCAGGGTTGAGATCTGCTTCCTGAGACTTTTACATTTTATGAGCCACGAGGGTCTCATAAAGAGTTTTTCTCCCAGCCGTGAGGACTTGTAAGCGCCGGATGCGGTTACCCTTGTCCGTGTTCTACGGAGTCAGGGGTTTCTCCAGATATTGTAGTTTAAAGACGTCGCGGTCAAGGTTAAGGACCTCATAGTCCGTGGATTTAAGGACTCCACAGTCCGATGTTAGTTTTAAGACATCACGGTCAAGGTTAAGGACCTCATAGTCCGTGGATTTAGGGACCCCACAGTCCGATGTTAGTTTTAAGACATCACGGTCAAGGTTAAGGACCTCATAGTCCGTGGATTTAGGGACCCCACAGTCTGACGTTTGGTTGCAGGGACCCGTCACCTCTTTGAAGACGTTGAGGAATTACAACGCCAGGCATCAAAGGAGTGAAGAGATGTACCCTTAAACCGAGGCAAAAATCTGTAAGGAATAGGGGTGGTTGATCGTTAGTTTTAAGACATCGCGGTCGAGGTTAAGGACGTCATAGTCCGTGGATTTTAAGGACTCCACAGTCCGGTGTTTGCTCTGGATGCTTCACACGGGTTCACTGCCGTGCTTGGCGAGGACCAGGCTCCGCTCTGGGCGTTTTCCGTGGGGTCAAAGAGTGACGTTATCCACGTTCCACGTAACCAGGAATCTTGCACTAGATGCTTCACACGGGTTCACTGCCGCGTTAAGCGAGGACTAGGCTCCGCTCTGGATGCTTCGCACGGGTTCACTGCCATGCTCTGCGAGGACCAGGATCCGCTCTGGACGTTTTCCACGGGGTCAAAGAGTGACGTTATCCGCTTTCCACGTAACCAGGAAGTTTGCACTAGATGCTTCACACGGGTTCACTGCCGTGCTTTGCGAGGACTAGGCTCCGCTCTGGATGCTTCGCACGGGTTCACTGCCATGCTCTGCGAGGACCAGGATCCGCTCTGGACGTTTTCCACGGGGTCAAAGAGTGACGTTATCCGCTTTCCACGTAACCAGGAAGTTTGCACTAGATGCTTCACACGGGTTCACTGCCGTGTTAGGCGAGGACTAGGCTCCGCTCTGGATGCTTCACACGGGTTCACTGCCGTGCTCTGCGAGGACCAGGATCCGCTCTGGACGTTTTCCACGGGGTCAAAGAGTGACATTATCCGCTTTCCACGTAACCAGGAAGTTTGCACTAGATGCTTCACACGGGTTCACTGCCGTGTTAGGCGAGGACTAGGCTCCGCTCTGGATGCTTCACACGGGTTCACTGCCGTGCTCTGCGAGGACCAGGATCCGCTCTGGACGTTTTCCACGGGGTCAAAGAGTGACATTATCCGCTTCCCACGTAACCAGGAAGTTTGCTGATTGTATCCGCATTTCACGGGATGGAGGTTTGACTCTTGGCGATATGTGTCGCCGAGCCATGGAACTTGGGGTTGCCGCTGTTCCGTTTCGCTTGATGTTGTGTCGTCGAGACACTGAAGCTAGGAATTTGGCCTTCGCTTCATTTGCTGGTATCGCGTCTGCTGTATCGAGACGAATGCCGCGATGGTGATCACTAAGTTATCTGTGAACCGCCGAGATTTTGCTTGCTTCTTTTTATTGCAAGTTGTCCCATCATTTCGGCTATTTTGTCATGCATGTGTGGCTTGCTAGCTTTTTCGCGGCAAGCTCGGATTTTTTGGATACCGGTTTCGGCATCAGCACTGCTACAACTGGAATGTTGCCAGGAGCGAATCATCATTTGCCTTCTGTCGACGTTTGAACAAAGGTGGCTTAGTAAACAGGGTTAAGGGTCCTGCCGACCAAGGCTTTTGACTTCATGAGCCGTAAGGGTCTCACAAAGGTGTTTCTCCCTCCAAGTCGTGAGGATCTTGCAGGTGTGTTTTCTCCTTAAGGATCGTGGGGATTCTTAAGTGCATGTTCTCTTGTAAGTCGTAAGGATCTTACAAAGAGGATTTTCCCCTTATAAGTTGAGAGGACTTACAAGGGTCGTTCACCATATGGATGTATCCCCAGTCACGGGTGGGACTTTGTTAGGGAAATGTTTATTCGCGCCCGTGGATTGTATACAAGGGTCAGTACGAGCCGCTTGTAGGGCAGTATCGGAGGTTGTGGAGGATTCGCTTAAGAACAGGTTTAGGTTTCTGTAACTTAAGACTTTCAAGTCTTATGAGCCGTGAGGGTCTCATAAGAAAATTCTCCTTACGAGTCGTGAGGATTTCGTAAGTGTATTTTCTTCTTAGGCATCGTGAGGATCCCTAAGTGTGTTGCTCCTTTGTGAGTCGTAAGGATCTCACGCAGGTGATTTCTCCTTACAAGGTCGAGAGGACCCTATAAGTGTCTTTTAACGAGGTTGCGCCTTTTCGGGTTTTCACAAACACTCGCCGGTAGTCCTGCTGTTTTTACTCACGGAGCCCTTTCGGGTTTTCATCCGTGCCCATTTTGCTTTATGGACATACCGTTTTTTTTTCTTTTTTTTTTTATTTTTCTTCCTTTTTTGGTCAACCTGAGGATGCTGCGGTAGTAGTTTTAGGGACGTTTCGGTCCATTGTTAGTTTACACACGTTTCGGTCCATCGCTAGTTTAAGGACGTTTCGGTCCGTTGTTAGTTTAAAGACGTTTCGGTCTGTCGTTAGTTTAAGGACGTTTCGGTCTGTTGATAGTTTAAGGACGTTTCGGTCCGTCGTTAGTTTAAAGACGTTTCGGTCTGTTGATAGTTTAAGGACATTTCGGTCCGTTGATAGTTTAAAGACGTTTCGGTCCGTTGATAGTTTAAGGACATTTCGGTCCGTTGATAGTTTAAAGACGTTTCGGTCCGTTGATAGTTTAAAGACGTTTCGGTCCGTTGATAGTTTAAAGACGTTTCGGTCCGTTGATAGTTTAAAGACGTTTCGGTCCGTCGTTATGGGAAGGCCGGCTACTGCTTGTAAAGTCTGAGCCTAGGAAGATAGCGAGCGGACATAGTCGTCGTCATCTACCGTTGACCCAGGCTGTGGCTCACTAAGCATAGTATTTCTTCAAGAAGCGGCCATTTATTGGCCTGAAAGGCCTTTCACCGTGCATGTCCACGAGTAGATAGGCTCCACCCTGGTAGACCTGGTCTATGATGTACGGGCCTTCATAGTTTGGCTCGAATTTTCCCCGCTTGGCACGATTGGGGATCA
This sequence comes from Agapanthus africanus, assembly GCA_030015575.1. Lineage (NCBI taxonomy): Eukaryota > Viridiplantae > Streptophyta > Magnoliopsida > Asparagales > Amaryllidaceae > Agapanthus > Agapanthus africanus. The sequence continues at coordinate 20,253,738 of JASDDO010000014.1, forward strand.
TAGGTCTTTTGACTACCAGCACGAGTTCGCCTTGGCGGAATGCCCTTGGCCTGGTCAATCTTTCGTACGAGCGCGTCATCTTTGCTTTGTAGGCTTCTAGATGTTGTTGCGCTATGAGTCGGGTTTCGTCGAGGGCATCAAGCTCCTCAAGTCGAAGGTGAGCATTTTCTTCGTCGGTCAGTTCGTGGTGGACTGCCACTCGTAGAGAGGGTAACTCTATCTCGAGGGGGAGTACTGCTTCCGTCCCAAATACCAACGCGTATGGCGTTGTGTTTGTGGCCGTCTTGAATGTAGTTCGATAAGCCCAAAGGGCTTCTTGCAGCCTCTCGTGCCAGTCTCTCTTATTCCGGGAAACGGTCTTTTTTATGATCTTTGTCAAGGTCTTATTGAAGGCCTCGGCCAGACCGTTGGCTCGTGGGTTGTAAACTGAAGAATACCTCCAGTCTATATTGTGCTGCTGCGCGAAGCGGCTAATCTTATGGCTTCTGTAGGCTGGCCCGTTATCGGAGATAATCCGCCGTGGGGTTCCGAACCGATAGATGACGTGCGTCTTGAAGAAATGGAGGATATTCTCCGTCTTCACTTCCCTCAGCGGTACTGCTTCTGCCCATTTGGAGAAGTAATCAGTTGTCGCCAGGATGAAACGATGTCCCCGAGATGATGCCGGCTCGATGGGTCCGACTATGTCAGTTCCCCACATTTCGAATGGCCAGCTGGCCACCGTGGGGTGTAGTGGATTTGGGTGTTGGTGGATGAAGTCTCCATGAATCTGGCACGAGTGGCATTGCCTCGCGTATTCGAGGCAGTCCTGGATCATCGTGGGCCAGTAATAACCCATCCGTTTAATTTTTAACTTCATCTTTGGGCCTGCTTGATGAGAACCGCAAAGCCCGTCGTGAACTTCCTGAACGACTTTTTCTGCTTCGTCAGGTCCCAAGCATCTCAGTCATAGAGAATCAAGCGATCTCTTGTATAGAGTATCGTTGACGAAAGCGAAAGATAGAGCTCGTTTCATGAGCTGATGTCTTGAGGACGCTTCTTTGGGTATGCGGCGGGACTTAAAGTAGTCTATGAAGACTTCCCTCCAGTCCTCGGCCTTCTCTTGGTCTTTTATTTGTAGGGTTGTCTGCTCAGTTGCTCCCTCTTTATATAGTTCCGGAGGTATTTCTGCGGGGGTGAGCACTCGACGGCTTTGTACCACGATTCTGACATCATCGAGGTTCTCGTCGGCCAGTTCTTTAGCAAGCTTCGCCAATGCGTCTGCTTTGCTGTTTTCTGCGCGTGGTATGTTCTCCAAAGTGTAGGAGGGAATTTGGGTCAACAGTTGTTGCACCTTTTCTCCGTATCTCACCAACTCCGGCTTGCACGTTTGGTAGTCACCATTAATTTGGCTAACGACCAACTGAGAATCCCCGTATATGAGGAGGTCTTCAATTCCCATGTCAATGGCGATTTCGAGGCCTGCTATCAGGGCTTCGTATTCGGCTTCATTGTTTGTTCTCGGTTCTGTTAAGGAGAAGGCGAAGCGCATTATCCCTCCTTGTGGAGTTGCAAAGATGAGGCCTATCCCCGATTTGATCATTGGGATACCTTGTTTCTGTTTCTTTACGGAGGACGCTCCATCGAAATAGAGTTCCCATTGGGTGCTTCCGCCGCTAATCGCATCAAATGCATGCTCGTCCGGCAAATCATAGTTCAGAGGAGAATCGGCCGGTATCGGGTGCTCAGCGAGGAAGTCAGCAATGGCCTGGCCTTTCACTGCCTTGAGAGGTTGATATGTTATCGAGAACTCCATCAAGAGCAGGGCCCATTTAGCGAGTCGTCCCGTCAATATGGCTTTTGACATCAGATATTTAAGAGGGTCCACCTTCGAGATGAGACAGACTTCATGTGCCAACGCATAGTGCCTGAGCTTTGTTATCGCGAAGATTAACGCCAAGCAATGTTTTTCAATGGGAGAGTAATTGCTTTCTGCCCCCAGTAGAACTCGACTTAAGTAGTAGAGTGCTCTCTCTTTCCCTTGATCGTTCTCTTGTGCCCATAATGCGCCCAAAGAACCTTCGAGGGCGGTTGTATAAAGAATGAGAGGTTTTCCCTTGACCGGCGCAGCCAATACCGGCGGGTTCTGCAGGTACTGCTTGATCTCGTCTAGTGCACCTTGGCATTTTTGATCCCAGACGAATGGGGTTCCCTTCTTCATCAGGTGACTGTAAGGACGGCACTTTCCGGAAAGGTTGGCTATGAATCGCCGGATGTATGCGAGCTTCCCTTGGAGAGACCGCAACTGTTTGAGGGTTCTTGGCGGAGGCATTTCCATGATCGCTTTAATCTTTGACGGATCTATCTCAATACCTCGGTGTCGGATGACGAATCCCAGGAATTTTTCCGAGGAGACTCCAAACGCGCATTTGAGGGGATTCATCTTCAAATTATATTGCCGAAGGCGTTGAAATACAGTCTCTAGATGCTTTAAGTGATCTTCGTATGACATACTCTTTACTACGAGGTCGTCGATATAGCACTCGACGATGTCATGTATGAGGTCGTCGAAGATCTTTGTCATGGCCCTTTGATAGGTAGCGCCGGCGTTCTTTAGACCAAAGGGCATAACCCTGTAGCAAAATACACCCAAAGGGGTCCGGAAAGCGGTGTGCTTCTGGTCTTCGGGATGCATTTTTATCTGATTGTATCCTGAAGAACCGTCCATAAAGGAGAAGATCTCGTGAGTAGACGTGTTATCTATCTTAGCTCGGTTACCGGCACCGGGAAATCATCCTTTGGACAGGCTTTGTTGAGATCCCTGAAATCCACGCATATACGTACCGTCCCGTTCTTTTTCATTACCGGGACGATATTGGCGATCCAATCGGGATATTGGACTTCTTGGATAAATCCAGAGTCGATCAGCTTTTTGACTTCGGCGTTGATGCTCATCTCCAGCTCGAGTCGCATCCTCCTTGGTGCCTGCTTGACTGGCTTGATATCTGGGGATATTGCTAATCTATGCACAGCGACCTCCGGATCTAATCCTGGCATCTCGGAGTAGTTCCACGCGAAGCAGTCTTTATGCCGTAGAAGCACGTTCTTTAACGCGGCCACCCTTTCTTCAGAGAGTAGCTCGCTGACAAATGTTGGTCGCGGGTCCTCTGCCGATCCCAACTCAATCTTCCTGAGGTTATCTGCGGTAGTATGTATACCGTCTTCCAGTTCTTTCGGAGCGGGCGGGAATTCTGAGATAACCTCATCATCGCTGTTTTCGAAGCACCGGGGAGGGTTGTCTATCGTAATCGTATAACAGGTGCGAATCCACTCCCGGGGCTGAGGCGGATCCGGCTCTGCTCTTGCGGCCTTGGGCTCGTGCTTTCGTGGCGGCGTTACCCTCCAGCTGTTGGATAAAGCGAATCTGCCCCGTCGGTACTGGTCCTCGACCCAGTTCTTGAAGGTGAAGCAGTCTTCGGTAGGATGTCCTGCGGCTCGGTGATAAGAGCAATAGCCCGAGCGAGAGGCCTTATTAGCTTGCTCAGGGTGTCTAGACTCCGGAAGCGTGATCATCTGATGTTTTAGGGCGAGCTTGAGTAACCTTTCCGTCTTGTCTCGGGGGAAGGAGTATGCTCGGCTCCTCTTTTCCTTGAGGGACGAGTCCGAGCCGCACAGTACCCGTAACCCTCTAATCCGGTGTCCTGGTTGTCGGCTCCTCTCTCCGCTCCTTGACTTACTCCCGTCTCCGCATCGGGCCTTTCGTATGACGGGTTGACAAGGATGAACATCTTTGTCTTTTGCAATCTGTTGAAATAGACGTTGCGTCCTGGCCTTCTCGTAGATGGCCATTTCGCGGTTGTGGTCTTCCCGAGCTTTCTGACCCACTTTCCTGATAAGCTTGTCCATTCGTTCTTGAAATGACGGACTCGGCGCCTCAATCGCGTGGTCTGGTTTTGATGAGGGGTCGGCCTCTCCTGACAGGGCGTCCTCCTCTTCATCAAAGGTATATATAGCGTAGCTGCTGTGGGCCCGCTCTCGTTTTCCGGTTCTCACGTATCCAAGCCCAAGTGTCTCCATTTTCCCGTTGGGCAATTTGCGTTGGGTTCCAGGGACATCCCAAATCCTGTTGTAGAACCGAGCCTGTCGAACAGTTTGTTTTAAGGGTACTCCTTGGCGCTTCAATAGCTTCTTTAATCCATTTGTATAGTATCTGGGCAGACGGATGGGTTGGAGTCTGTCGCATGCAGCATCTGCGCCATGCCAGATCTCTTTCTCTATTCTCGACTCTGAGGATCGGTAGAATAGGATCACCTTCTCACCCCTACGCCTGGGAGGGACGTAAAACGTTTGCAGGTCCTGCACACTGTGAGCTTGAAGCGTGTCGAGATCCTTGTAGTGTTCCCGCGGTACCATGGTGATTTGCAAACTGTGGCCATCGCCAAGGGGTGCTTGCATTGAAAGCCGATTGGAGAATACGGCATTGACCTCATCTTCTGAATCACTTCCGAAGACCAGTATGGGGGCGAGCGTCCTCTGGTTGTTGCGTTGGGATGGCCCTGTATAAACTATCTCTTCCTCTTCTTCGGTATCACTCCCGAAAACAGGGATGGTGGAGGCGACTTTGTTTTCCGAGTTACGACACCTTTCTGTATCTTCGAAGTCTGGCAAAAAGTATTTCGCGTCCTCGTATTTGCGGACTTCGTTCACGGAAAATGGGTTCAACTCGCCTGTTACAGTATACTCGAAACCATCTTTAAAGTACTTCATACACTGATGTTGTGTAGAAGGGATGATGTTGTACTCGTGTAGCCAAGGACGGCCGAGCAAGGCGTTGTAGCAGGTCTTGGCGTCAATGACATGGAATTTGATGTCTGTGACGAGAAGCCCGAAGCGTAACGTTAGTATTACGGACCCGAGAGTCCGTGACGATTGTGAGTCGAAACCGGAGATAGTAATTTTGTCACGAGCGAGGTGTTGCACGCTCATGCAGATTTCCTTCAACACCCGAACATTAAGGAGATTGACGGAGGATCCATTATCCACCAGGATCTTGCCTATCTTGATGTCATGGCAGTATCCGGAGACGTATAGGGGACGGTTGTGGTCGCGCGTCCCGAGAAGGAGGTCTTCATCACCGAAAGTGACGTCGGCCGTGTGCACTTCCTCCAGTTCGTCCTTCATCTTTTCAGTGGCGAGAAAGGCTTGGAATTGCTCAGGTTCTTGTAATGACTTAATTAGTGAGTCCCGTGCTTCTTTTGATAATAGGAGGGCGTCGAGAATGCTAAGCTGAGAAGGTAGCTTCCTTAGATGCGCGAGGATGTTATAGTCCACTTTACTCCTCCTAGGAGGGTCTTTGGCAGCCAGTTCTTTCGCGACTTGGTCATCTAAAGTGATATCTTCAGTGACCTTTTCCTTTCCCTTATCTTTTCTGTTCGTAGGCCCGAGATTCTTTTCTGGGAGTGTGCGATTGCGCAGCTGAGTGTTTCCGCAGGCTTCTGATTCCTCATCTTTCCTTAGCGCGGATTCTTCAAAGAGAGGGCCCAGAGTTATTTCTTCGTCAGAGTCGCTCCCAAAGGTGAGGACTTGCGACCCTTCGGCTTGAACCATATAACAGTTGCCAGTAGTTCTGTTGAGCCTATCGACAGTGCTTCTTTGCTCCCTACGGCTCTTGCGTTTCATGCGCTTGAAATGTTGCCGACGAGCAACATATCCTTGCCACCATATCTTAAAGGCGTCGCACTCCTCTGTGGGGTGTGAGATTTTCCGATGATATGCGCAGTAGTCAGGGTGCCTTTCCGCCCCATCGTGCCTATTTCCTTCCGAAGGTGGTAGCTTCATTCCCATTGTCATGGCTTTGGCGAACCTTTTCCTTGTCTTGAATATCTTCCCGTCCATTTCGGATGCCTTTCGCTCTGGCAGGGGTAGCTCAACTCTTTCGTTCAGTCGCCCGCGTTTGGTTCCTTCTGGTGCTGCCATCTCACGCTCCTGATCCGCTTTACTTTTTAGGCGGATCTCGTCTAGGAAGGCATTGATCATATCAGTTGTCAGCCTCGCACGCTCGGGTTCGGGCTCTGCCTCCGGCTTCTTGGTGTTAAGAGCTTTCTCGCCATCGGTAAGCGAGTGGGAGATTACGTTACAACTTGCCACATACTCTTCGGATTCATCCGATGAGCTCTCTTCATCATCTCCGTCTTGAAAGGTGTGGTCGAGGAATTCTCGTAGTGTGACAGGAGTTCGCGCCTTCTGATCATATTCTTCCAGCGCGTCGATTTGCTTTTGCAATTTCGTGCGCTCGTCTCCAAGCCTCGCGGGCTTCTTGGATTTCTTCTTCTTTTTCTTCGAAGCTTTTGACGGCTGGGCGTGAGTATTTGGATTTTTATCATGAGTCTTCATAGTTGGGCGGGGCCTCAACATCCCTTCGATAATTTGAGGTTCAAGAGGGTCCTTCCATTCGATTGCAGGGCACGCATGAAGGTCTCTCAGCATCCTTTTAGTTTTAGTTGATAGTACAACTTCCCACGGAGCTTCTTCAATAAAGGAGCAGGTTGCCCCCGGTGTATCTGCTTTCTTAGGAATATGCGGTTGTGGTGGGTTCACCTTCCACTTTTCGGACAGTACAAACTTCCCCTGGAGGTATTGATCTTCAATCCATCCTTTGAAGACGAAGCAATCTTCAATCGGATGACTTACCGTTTGATGGTAAGGGCAGTAGTTAGGGTTATTCACCTCGGTGGGTTGTGGCGGTCGCCTTGGATTTGGTAGGTTTATAAGTCTGTTGCGTATTGCCAGCTCAAATAACCGTTTTGTCTTGTCTCGTGGAAACGAGTAGGGACGCTTCATCTTTTCGTTATAATATCGGCGTCTTTCTTCCAATTGATCTGCCGATTTTGGGGCGTCAGGCTGCTGTTGGGCGTTCGCGACAAAGGTCGCCCTTCCTTTACCCTTGTCATTCCGAGGTTCTGGCTTCGAGGCAGGTGGTCTATGACCCATCTGGTCCATCTGAGCCAACTTGTCGATTAAAGCCTGGAATGTGGTTGGCTTAAAGAACATCATAAACTGGGAGATAGTTGCGTGGGGGTCTAGGGTTCCCACGAACATACCCACTGCGGGCGCTTCCTCAATGCGTTGCTCGCATCTCGACCACAAATTCCGCCAGCGTATGGCATACTGGACCCAGGTTTCGCCTGGCTTTACCCTGGCGTTAATCAAAGCAGTCATTGGAGTGCGCTCGCTGGCACTTGCGAACCGCTGAGTGAATAACAACTCCATTTCAGCGAACGTTTTGATGGAATCGTTCGGGAGTTCTGAATACCATTCGAACGCTGTTTCCGATAAGCTGCCAACGAACTGACGGAGTAACAGTTTATCGCCACCGCCGGTGTTACCGCAGAGGGCCCGGAACTGGGCGACGTGTTGATGAGGATTGCCGGTCCCCTTATACACATGGAATTTCGGTATCGTATAGCCTTGCGGGTATTTGATTTGATCATACCAGCCTGGATACGGCCGCCCCGTCTTCACGACTTGACCAGCTGCCTCAGTCGCATGATGGACCCGGATTTGCTGGGCTATGTAGTCGGCCAAGTCAGCTTTAGAGATCGTCTCCTCTTTAGCCGTAGAGAGGGCTGGTGGTGGATTTGACGTTTCTCCTCGGTCATCTTCCAGAACGATTGGGGGATCTTCAGCGGGTAGGTCCTGTTGGATCATCATTCCTATCATATCTTGGAAGAGAAGGCCCATGCGCTGTATATTAGCCGCTTGTTCAGCAGCCTCTTTGTCCTTTTTCTCCAATGTCCGGCGAAGGAACTCGGCGTCGGTTTCCTCTTCCCGGCGGGCGTCTGAGGACGTTTCTGGGCTTTCTTTTGGCCCGGTAAGTGCAGCCATAGCACTCATCATTTCTTGGAGCTTTTGTTGTTGTTCTTGGGCTCTCGTCACGGATCGGGTCAGCGGTCGGTGGCCCGTAGAAATGCGGCTCTCCTCCTTTCCAGAGACCATGCATACGGTGTGGACCATCATGCCCCCAGACTTAGGGCGTCTAGGCTCATTGCTTTTAGCCGTTGTAGCATGTCGCGGGATCTTCTCCGGCTTCCTCTTTTTATGAGTCATGGAGGTTGAGGGGTCCGTTGAGGTGGGCGTCCAGACAGCCTTTTGGGGTTCGGCCTGGTGACCAGCCTTCGGTTGGATCTTTAGCTTCTTATGCTGGCGGGAGAAGTTTGGGTCGACGATTGAGTCTCGGGCCTGCCGCCAAACCTTATAGATTTTGGAAGACAGCCGTTGAGGAGATCGGGGTTGGTCTGATTTTATTTCCGCAGCCTTTCCTGATAGGGGAGGAGACCTCTTTAGTACTGCAGTAGGGGAATTCCTTCGCACCTTATTCAACATTTCGAAGTTGTTCCCAGTCGGAACAGCGGCGTTAACTTCTACCACCGGGGCTGGTGGAGTCAATCCAGAGGGGGAGTTGCCTCCAGCCTTCCTTATTCGGCGCCAATAACGACGTCGAGCGCGTCGCGCAGACGGCGAAGAGTCAGCTATAAGAATGGTCTCGTCTTGCCCCCTGTATGGGTGGGGGGTCGTTGTTGGTGTTAGCCTGTCAAAGACCGATGTCCTTTGTGCAGCGAGAGCGGGAGCTGCAGCCGTTAATCTGGTAAAGACCGACTTTTTGGTCGGGGAAGCTGCCTTGGCGATTTCGGAGGCATGAGCGGCCGTTTTCTTAGGAGCAGCCTTCTCTGCGATGAATTTGCAGGATTTCTGGCCCAATCTAGAGAAGACTGAGGCGTTGACATCGGGCAACTCGTTGAGAGGAGCCGCGACAGGGGTAAGACGATCAAAGACCGACTTCCCGAGAGTTTCCTTTGTCAGCACTGGTGCCACAAAGCTTGATGGGGGGAGCATAGTCCCAAAGAACAATCCGGTAGTGGCTTGAGTCACTTGGTCCACCGGCATTGTGAACAACGAAGCAGCTTGGGGTCCATAGGCTATACCTCCTGGCGAGGTAGAGCGTTGGTCGCAATTGCAGTTTGAGCAGTTGAAGGACTTTGCGGAAGCAGCAGCCATCGATCCTTTGTTTTCTGCAATAAGCAAGGCGCCAATTCTCAGTATCTTGAAACCCAAGGGCAACTATCAGCGAACCGCGATTGGTTCGCGAATCACGACACACGAAGTGTGGAGTGGAAAGAGGAAAAGGTCCCACCGGGCGTGCCAGAATCTGTTCCCCTCCGAACGACGGCGACGACGTGGCGTCTCGCCTGAGATTCGGGGCAGATGCTAATTGGTGCTATCCGTCCATCTCTCCGAAGATGCCAATTTGATCCATGGCACCATGTATCGGAGGTTTAGACGGATGCGTCCGATGTAGCAGACTTCGTCAGATTCCCCCTCGTTCGAGGGGTTTTTGATTGTGGGGACGCTCTTCCCTACAGGCGCAAGCCCCTGCAGTTAATTACGCTACCGCTTTACGGTAACAACTTTCTCCTTCTCCAGATGGTCACTTCGTGTCGTGTGTTCTTGTTTTATGTTTCATTGCCCGTGGATCGTTTACGGAGACTGAGTTATGTCGTCGCCCGTAGGGCATGGACTAGTCCAAATCCGCATTATCTTAAATTTGGGTTTGGGGGTTTGGTTTGAGGATGCGTCAGCCATACTTGAGGCTAAGATCAACTCAAACGTTTGTTAAGGATACGTTAGTCTAACTTTGTGACTAAGATCAACTTAACGGGATCGTTTAGATCCTACAAAAGAGTGTTTGGACTCTAATGTTCCCGTTTAGGGACGTGGCGGTCCATCGTATATGTGGCCGTCGGGACCCGTCACCTCTCTGACGACGTTGAAGGATTACAATGACGGATGTCAGAGGAGTTCAGAGATGTACCCTCGAGCCAGAGTTAATTAGGGGGATTCATAGTCCAGTCTGCTTGAAGGTTTAAGGACGCGTTAGCCATCTTTGAGGCTAGGATCAACTTAAACAGGACCGTTTAGATCCGACGAAAGAGCATATGGGGCTCTATTGTTCTAGTTTAAGGACGTTGCGGTCCATGGGTAGTTTAAGGACATTGCGGTCCGTGGGTAGTTTAAGGACATTACGGTCCGTGGGTAGTTTTAAGACATCTCGGTCAAGGTTAAGGACGTCATAGTCCATGGGTTTAAGGACTCCACAGTCCGGTATGTGCTCTGGATGCTTCACACGGGTTCACTGCCGTGCTAGGCGAGGACCAGGCTCCGCTCTGGATGCTTCACACGGGTTCACTGCCGTGCTCTGCGAGGACCAGGATCCGCTCTGGACGTTTTCCGCGGGGTCAAAGAGTGACGTTATCCGCGTTCCACGTAACCAGGAATTTTGCATTATGCATGGGTTTAAGGACCCCACAGTCCATATCATGAATGGTCTTCGGGACCCGTCACCTCTTTGAAGACATTGAGGGATTACAATGCCAAGTATCAAAGGAGTGAAGAGATGTACCCCAGAACCGGAATGGCTTGAATAGTCCCTGGCCCAATTTGAGGTCAAGACTGGTTAATTATGTTGTGAGCCCATTAGCCCAGTTAATCATGAATTGAGGACTTATGGCCAGCTTGGGCTAAGTCCAATCAGGAGAGGCTTTGCCTCTATCCCTTTAGCCAATTGGGCCAAAGCCTAGTGTTAAACACTTCAGAGCAATCAGCGTTGAACACTGGGAATGAGGTTGACAAGTTAGTGTTCAACATTGAGAGATAATTGGTGTTAAACACCAGCAATAAGGCTTTTTCAAATTAGTGTTAAACACTAAAACAGATCAGTGTTGAACGCTGCGAATAAGGCTTTTTAATCAGCATTGAATGCTAAGGCCCGACAGTGTTTTAACACTGGGCTTGAGAGTTTTAATTTTAGTGTTAAACACTAAGGCAAGAAGGGTCACGTGGCAGCACGTGAGAGCGCCCTCCCTTCATTTGTTCTGTTGAAATTCTCATTTCCTTCAAAGCATCACGTGCCATCACGTGATGGGCATTCAAATGCCTGTGTATTAGAGTTTCTACCAAGGTCACGTGGATCACGTGGGGGTGCTGCCTCAAAGGGACTTCTGTAGCTTTTTTGAGAGGGTCACGTGGTGGCACGTGACCCTACCTCCATGTATGTTGTTTTAGAGAATCTGTTGATCTTTCTTTTCAGGAATTAAATTCCTCTAGCTTTAATTTTCAAAGGAATTAAATTCCTGCTTCCTTTTGATCCTTGAACCTTCTGTAGGAATTAGATTCCTCGTTAATGTGAAGAACTGAATAGGGTTAAACCCTAACAAAAACTTTTTAAGGAATCAAACTTCCGTTTCCCGTCAGATCATGATTAAAGGACCTAAATTCCCATTGTTTCAACAGAACTAAATTCTTAATTAGGGTTGAACCCTGCTTCTTTTTATTTTGAAGGAATTAAATTCCCATAACACAGGGTCAAGCCCTACTTTTATCTTAGAGGAATTAAATTCCTATAGTTCTGTGAGAATTAAATTCTCAGGCCTGCATTCTTTCGCTATGTTTTGGATCTGCATGGCAGGATCTCGACCCATTGAGAATTAAATTCTCAACCTTAAGGGGAGATGTGCACTTTGCAGATTCTCTATCAAAGAGAGAAGAAATCTACTCTTCTGTTTTATGTATCAGAGTTAAACTCTGTTGAGAATTAAATTCTCTTTCTCTCAAAAGGCTTTCCCTTTCTTACCTAGGGTTTTTTGCAGAAGATCCGAGTCTTTTCAAAGTATCAAATCTCTCCTCCTTTTTTCTTTCTCTTCTCTGCGCATGTATATCTTTATTTTGTGTCTCTTGGCTCCTATTTATAGGAGAAGCAGCTGAATCAGTTGGTTTTTGACGAATCTTCGTTGAGAGATCTGATTTGCATCCTTCATTCGTTCTGGACCTTTGGATTATTAGGTGAATTTTATTCACCATTGGATTTCAAATCCAGAGATTCTCCCTTGTTATTTTGGTTAGATTTAAGGGGGAAATCTTTCCAAACCCGAGATTTTCCATAAATAAATGACCTCTGAATCTTTAATTTGATTGGATGCATATAGTTGCGTTCCTTTGGAAAGATTTGCATTTCTCTCAGAATTTAATTCTGTTGACAAAAAGGGCTTTGAAAGCCGGTCACGTGTGACCACATGACCCATGGTCACGTGTGAGCACGTGACCCCCTGTGGAATGAGCATTTTTCTTTCTTTTGCGCTGTCTTCTGATCGTTGCTTAAACGTCACGTGCTACCACGTGACCCCTGGTCACGTGTGAGCACGTGACCCCTGTCTGGCACTTCTTTCCTTGGTTCAATTGGAGAGCGAGTTTGCTACTTTGAACGTCACGTGTCGACACGTGACCCTGGTCACGTGGGAGCACGTGACCTCTTCTGAAGCTCTTTTTCTTGACTTTGTTCAGCGAATCATTGTGCGCCTTTTCTGTACTTTATAGGTCACGTGTCAACACGTGACTGCTGGTCACGTGTAAGCACGTGGCCCCCTTTTCGAAGCTCTTCACAGAAGCTTTCCTGATTTTAAATCAGGAAACAATGTATAATACTGTTTAGAAGTTCTCGGCAAGTCTGTTCAGTGTACTCAATCCCTTACGATCACGTGCATCAATCTTCAGTGTCAAGCACCAATGGCCGTGGGACCAGTCATCGCCCTTCTCAGGATCAAGAAACATATACACTAATCTACTCCAGAGTGCCGATGTTCTGGTTCGACACTCCTACGACCAGGAACACTTTAAAAATATGCTTAGTAGCTAACCTAGCCCCACTATTACGATCTCAATCATAATTTTGGTGGTCCCGCAATATTCCAAGGACTTTACCATCATGCATCAATAACATTTTAAATATATAAACAGAAATGATAAAACAAACCAGATAGCGTGCTATTATTTTGAATAAGATTGTTTTATCTATACAGGTTCTTGTATAATTATAGTAATTGCATTCAGGGCATCTATATCTAACACTTCCATGAACTTGACTCACATTTGAAATCATACATTTTCTCGATGCTTGTTTAGCTTTTACTTTTTTCACCCAATTTCTAAGCATTACAATTTAAACCTTATTCCTAGTCGTTCTTGGAAATGGGAGGGGGGTAAAATACTAAAAGTGGTATGTGGAAAAAAATTAAACCGGGGGCGGGAGCTGAAAAAACTTAGCGGATTTTGGGTCTTGTTTTGAAATATTTCGTGGAGGATTAGATCCAAGGAGGGATGCTTTGGGGTTTGAATAGAGGGGAAAAAAGGTGCTAGGGGCCTAAAATTAATATTGAGATTTTCGGTGCTAAGATTGAAATATTTCTGACATCAGGGGCTTAAATGAAAAAGACCCATTAAACGGACTGAAGGCCAGCGAACCTCCCGGTAAGATCACCTCCATCGATCACCGCTACTCCTTTAAAACCCTTGAGCCGTGAGCTTCACGATTCATCTACTGATCCCAAATGTGGCGGCAAACGACTCCAACGGTGAGAGCGAGAAATCGTTGATCCCTCATTTCCCAAAAGTTCTTTTTGAAACCTATTGATTTCATCTTCTTCTTCTGTTGTTTTAGGGCGATCGAGATTCCGGCGAGATCCTTTAAGGTAATTTCTCTCTCCTCTCGGTTTCTCTTTCTCTCTCTCCAATCAGTTTCGAATCAGGGCATCGATTCTATGATGATTTCGTTTTTGTTAGACGAGGACGAGTTGGATCAGGTCACCTACGACAACGACTGCCGGAAGAAGCTCCAGTCTCTGTATTCGAACGAGAAGAAGGTATGATGATACGGTTCTTGATCCGTTTTAAGAGCTGTTGATTTCTTGAATGCTTAGTTTTGTGAATATTATCAGTTGCTGTTCTAGGGTTTTGTGGTTGCTGCTGCTAGTGAGTTGATTCAAGTTCAAGTTTTGATGGTATTAGGTTCGGGCCTTAGAGTAAGAACAATCAATTTCACTTTAATAATGCTTTTATGGTCACCCTCGTTGTGCGCTATGTGCCACCGTGACCAAAAGTTATGTGTAGGGAACCGATTGAGATGGTTTGAGCATCTACAATGGAAGATGCCGATAGATTTGCCAGAACAAAGATACATTAGTTGCTAATCTAACCAAGGTGATTTCCCTTAAGGCCTTAAATGAGCTAATTGGAAGAAAAGAATTCATATAGGCGGCGAACCCAAAAGTTTGGTAAAAGGCTTTGGTTGTAGTGGTGGTATTTTGGTCATGAAATAGTGATATGAAAGCCCCATGATGATTTTGTTTGGACGATGGTTGTGAAAAGCGGTTAAGCGAGAAGTGATATTGAAATTTGATGCATTGCGAAGCTGTATGGGCTATTAACCTACAATATAGGTAACTTTCTGAACTGGGCTAGATGTACAATATACATAAAAACTTCGAGGTATTTTCCTTCACCATAATTTCCTGTTAATTTTTTTTTCCATTTATCAGTCATCTAATAGTTTCACATGGTTCTACATACACTTCTAGGGCCAGAAGCTTGAGAACGTCTCGTCGGGCTGTGTGATGGGAATGAATGAATCGCAGCATGAAACCCATGAGTTCATTCCGTCTCTGCCAGGTAGTGACTGCCATATCGAATCTGATGATTCAATTTCTGATGAGGTAATTTAATAGTATGTTGCTGCTTCTATTATTAGAATATTACCACCAAAGCTGTGCCCCATATTGTGGACCAAAAATACATGTATAAAAATGCATTTAAAATATTTCATCTCCACATCTGTTGAAACTTTTGATTATTCATGGGCTCTTTAGGAGAATGTTGTGCTCTCAAAATTATCTTCCACTTCTGGAGCTGCGGCAGTTCGAACGAGTAATTCTCCTAGTTTGGAAAGTGAGCACCAATATGACGGATCCACTTGGTCTGCTGTTATTGGAGAAGCCCATGAGTTGGCCGCTGTCCCTGGAAAGACTGAATGTTTCCTGCTTAACTCTGAAACATCTGAACCGAGAGAGATTCTCACTGGTACACCCTTATTTTGTTCTTTTTATTTTTCCATATATGGTACCATCTTCAATATAATCATTACAATTTGAGAGAAAACCAACAACATTATCACAATGCTATTGAGATTTGAGATATATGTTAACCCACTGGATTTACTCTTAATTTGTGTTAATACGTTATGGCAACTAGTTGAAGAACAGTCTTGCAACTGCTAATCTAAATGCTCCATCTTCTCTTGGAAATCTAGGTCTGTTTAAAAGGCAAATATTAAACTGCTGAATGCCATCTAATAAGGCTTTCTGCTTTATCTGCCACGAATTACCTAATTAAATTAATAAAAACCCAGTCTTCACTCTGAAAATGTCTCTATTCTTTGAAATCAGTTTTAAATCAGAGTTTGCTGCTCTTATGTATTTTTCTTGAATCACAGAGCAGTAGTGTGCTGGTATTTATACGATTAAGTGACCTTTTGGCCTATCCATCAAAATAAAATTCTTTACAGAACATGGACAAAATATAGTATTTGCTTCATGGATTAGAGTTTTTAAGGGTACATATGGCCCATCATGATGAATAGCGCGGATCATATGAAAATATCGCTCATCATGACGGATGGTGCGGATCATCTGAAAATATGGCCCATCATGTGTTTGAAGTGGGTGGCTCTTTTTTTTCCGGAGTTTGTGTGTGAGTTGCTACAAATATTCATCCGTAATTTTTAATTTAGCTATATGATACATTCCAAGTGTTATGTCATATGTACGAACTGCTGTTTACCATTTAGGTCACTACTTTCATCACAGGCAATCGAGGCAGGGCCAGACCTAAGTTTTCTTTTCGTCCCCTTCTACCGAGGGGTGACCTTTCCTGGTCTACTGCACTGAAGGATGTAAATGGAAAGCCTTACAAGGACACAACTGAAGGCCCCGCCGGGCACAGTAAGCTTGAGCATGAAACTAGGGTAAATTCAATAGCTGGTCTATTTGGAAATCTTCAGGAAGAAAGTGATGAGCTGCTTATGAAGGTTGCATCCCATGATCAAAGAGGTGGAGTGCCTTCAATGTCTGAACTATTGGAGAATTTGCAACAGAAGGATGGACCATCTATGGAGCCTCCAAACCCGGTCTGCATTTTCCTCTTGCTGATATGCATATCTTTATTGACTAAGTCTCCTATTGCATATTACAAGTTTAACCTCATATAAACGTTGGCTTCAAAGTTCAAACTGTCAGATCATAATTAGCGGATGCTATGTGATTGGAGAGACATTGTTGATTTTCAATTTCATAATCCATCTGAGACATGCATTTGGTTTCAGTTGGTACAAAATATGGAAACAATGGAAAGAAAAACACAACATGCTAGGAAGAGAATATTGCCACATTTGGGCAGTAGAGTTCTTGACGATGAAGACCCCCCTGAGTTTTCAGGTGGTGGGTCGTCTACTGAGGATGAAGTAGTTTTCTATGATGTGGCCCTTCCTTTCCGTATCATGGACTTTGTATAAGTATTTATTGCTAAATGCAATGGATTCTCCATTATCGATAATGATCAAAACCATTTATGTGTTGCAACGGAAAAGGTTGAAGGAAACACTATGACAGACCTATTTCAGGAGGCTTTCAATAGATATGAACCAGAAGGATCCCTTTTTCTAACAAGTAAACAGTCAGGGTGAGAGTCAATTCTGAAAACATTATCATTTATCATGTATGTTTGCTGGTTATTCAAGGTAATTGTAATGAATGTCCTTTGATATATTTATGTGCTTGTTTCACAGAATTGGATATCATGGGAGGTTGCAACAAGTACTACAGACTGAAAAAGACAGGCATCTGGAATTCTTAAAACACTTACAAAGCAGGGAAAGTTCTTCAAGTAAGTAACAGAGTGTCCTCTTAACACCTTAGATCATGGTTTGTATTCCGTGATCCCATGTGATGTTTTGCTTGCTCATAGATGAATTTTTTTGCAACTAGCCTGTAATTGTGGTTCCCTTGTGTGTATTTTATTCCTCCAGATGACCCAGGGTGCATGGATTTACAAATTTTAACTAGAATTTTAGAGGGGAAGCTGACAGTCTGCCAATGCTCGTTCGGTGAACACACTAATGTTAGTTTTTATGAGAACTTATATCTTTATGATGCAATGGCATATTCAACTTCTACAACTACAAATTTGCTGGTTGACCTAACTAAATGTCCACTGTCTGTCTGTTCTAAATGTTTTCTCTGGTTAAAACTCTCTCTCTCTCTCTCTCTCTCTCTCTCACACACACACACACACACTCACACATGTTAGTTTTTATGAGAACTTATATCTTTATGATGCAATGGCATATTCAACTTCTACAACTACAAATTTGCTGGTTGACCCAACTAAATGTCCACTGTCTGTCTGTTCTAAATGTTATTTGTCTCTGGTTAAAACTCTCTCTCTCTCTCTCTCTCTCACACACACACACACACACACCAGTATTTTTGCTTCCATTAGGGTTTTTCCTTGATCTAGTTGCTCTACATTACCCTCTACTGCTCTCAAGTATTCTCTACTGCAGCTGCAATAGGAAGCATATAGGGTAATTTGGGTGCCCAGCGTGTTTGGATGTTGGCCCCATGTGCACACATATTGCTAAGTTGAATACTCTTATCCATCTGTTTTTCAGTAACTAAGCAGGATAACTCATCTTATCAAGTCCTAGTATCTTTCAAATGGCATATAGCCAATGAACATATCTTCCCCGTTGTTGTAATACAAGGTGTTCTTTGCCCTTTGGAACATTTCTTATTTTCAATTTTGTGGTACTTTCAGCGATTTGGCCACTAGATTCTGTTCTAATACAAAAAAAGCTAAGCCTTAACTTTACAGTGAGCCTTTGTTCAGTTGGACAGGCACTTAATTAGGACCTCTATAAGTTGATGCTTGTAACTTGATCAAAGTTCAAAATTTGTGAAACCACGTGCTCAATTTTTTTTATTCTGAGTGGCAATATTGCTGTATGTATGAGAAGCCTTGTTGCATTTTGATACTTCTTCACCTGAATGTTGGCCATTCAGGTGACTCTGGACAACTATAACCCCTAGCTCCGAATCTTGCTATGGCATTTCTTCTTTCTTTTTTATTTTGGGGGGGAGAATATCGGCATGTTAAATTAATTCCCCTATCTTTCCTTCAACCTTCCTCGAACCTTTGACTTCTGTAGCACAATTCCCATGCTCTATCAGCTCTTCCACCCTTTGGGTGTACTGTGGGCCTGTGGCATGTTGCTTATGACTTTTAACGCCCAAAATCTTCTTGTACTTGGGCTTCTCACTCAGGCATGCTCGGGAAGCATGGGTGAACCGGAAATATCCTATTTAGGTGGCACACATTGTCGTAGCTGGTGTCTCGCGTTAATGTTTTAGTCCAAGTAATTGGTTCTCTTAACTTTAAAGAGGAAGAAATAAATCTTGACTTTTCCTTATTGATTTATAGAAAGAGAAATTCAAAATCTTGAATAATAGAACCGTGTTTACGTTGGCATGCAATAAAATTTTTCTGAATGGTGTTTAGAGATGATATATCATAACTTTCCTGTAGAGCTTCCAATCTGTGAAGAGCACAAACAAATGTGCAGTTGATGTAGGAACCAGGGGGACAATTTTATTCAATTCAAAGATATGCAATAATGTGGAGCTGGAAGTAGGGAACTTTGTTTGTATTCACCCTCAATGGTATGGATCTGGGGTTACAACTTTACTTTTTCCATTCATGCGACAAGGTCTTCACTTATTAATTCAAACTTAATACTGAATTGTTTGTGAAATTATATACTTAGATTTGAACTTTCATGGGGTTGCGATGCGTTATCACTGTTCCTGTGTTCCACCTATCTATGTGTGGCAAAATGCAAGCGTTGTTTATAGGAACAGCCACGTATCCTTATAGATCTTTCCAAATTTGGAACTTTCGACTCTCACCATGTTAATTCCATTTGCCAAATTTGTGACTATATAGGAACAGCCACGTATATAGAATTAGGGATCCATCATATTTCTGTTTTCTTTTAATGTGAGACTTTGACTCATGCATGCTTTTTATTTTTATTTTTTTTGATGAAAATTCGGACTTGAATTCTTTAATTCTTTAAGTAGCATACTCTACAGAAAGCTAACACTGGGAACTCGGTGCTGAATTCGTAAAATGCATATTAAGTTATCTTGCATGTGATGCAAGATACCAATTGGGATTTAGGTTGTCTCTTAGGCTATTGACTTGTCATCAGGCGCAGAAATTTTAAAATCTTTTCCTTCAGTTTCACCTTTGCTGTACAATGTTGGTGACATACAAGTTTCATTTATGCATGTGTCCTGCCATTACTTGAACAGATGTGGGTGGTAATATACGATCTGCTTCTATGATTGAACAGGAAAGAAGTCCAAGTGAGCGAAAGTGAGAAGATCATTCTATGCATGTACATTTCACCACAAATAGCATGATCATAGACATTTTCTTCAACCGCAACTGCTTTCGCTGCCACCTGTTCGGGTTTTGTAAATCATTGGTTTTTTATATCACTAAATTCACGACATCGATTTTTGTTTAGGTGATGAAATTTGTTACCTTTAGTTTTCATGAGCAACTGATTGAAAAATCCCAACAATACATGTTGCATTCTTCAACTAGTGATGTTGCAATTGTAAATATTTAGAATCCCAAGCAACTTAATTGGAGTTTGCCCAGATCTTCTTTCTATACTTTACAATAAAAAGAATATAACCAGTTGATGCCGAGGAGTTTATTTTGTGCAATGGGAATCCTTTTGGAACCAAATTCCGAGTTCAATCCTCTTCAACCAACAGTTACTTGGCTGATTCAATCATATCACAAATGTCCTGATGTTGTACACCTCTCTCTTTTTCTCTTTTCTTAAGAAAGCTTCTTAAATTATCAATTGGGCTGAATGGAAGAAAGAATTCACGCGGTTTGTTAGAAAAGTTTGGGTAAATGGGCAGTTACTTGCACAGAGAACA
The DNA here is from genome assembly GCA_030015575.1 of Agapanthus africanus. Classification (NCBI taxonomy): domain Eukaryota; kingdom Viridiplantae; phylum Streptophyta; class Magnoliopsida; order Asparagales; family Amaryllidaceae; genus Agapanthus; species Agapanthus africanus. The sequence goes on from JASDDO010000014.1 coordinate 20,273,672, forward strand.
TGTTTTATTAGTTTTAGTTGTACAGAAGATATTTGACAGATCACAAGAGCTTATGCATTTGAGCTTGGTGGTTTTCAAGACTTGGTCTTTCTTCCCTCCTTTCTTTCCCTCCTTTCGGCTAATAATTTTATAGAATTTTTTCAGAGAATCTTCCTAATACTTCATGTATGTGATGTGACAGTCTCCCAGCATTGTGAATTACAAGGGATTCGCCCCTAATGCAGAGAGCTAATTATTTGGACAATAACCTTGGAGGAAAAATTGTTGCCGAGTTTATGAAATTTGTTTTTGCAACTGTTGAATTTATAAATTAAAGCTGAGTTCTGTTCTTTCTGCAGGTTAAGAGGAGGATTCGGAACTTTGCTGTTAGTTTAAAGGCCCCGAAGGCGAATCTTACAATAAAGTACTTTTCCAGAAAAGAATAGATCTAATTAGTTGGAGACAAAAAAAAAATTGGCGTTCCGTGGTAGCAGGGTAAATGAGTAGTGTTGGTGTCAAAAATTACATCAAGCCCCAGTCAAGAGGGCCCATGCTCAAGTTGGACCCGAACATGAAGAGGCCGGTTTCTCATGCCAAGAAGAAAATTATGTAATAAATAAGTTTGATGTAATTTTCATACATGAATGTAAAATAAATTGGCAAAAAGCTAAATTTTTGTAAAGCTCATAGCTCGTGTGCAAAAAGAAATAAGCATATTAGGCATGATATGAGCGAAATGTTATTTTGTAAAGCCCAAGAGCCCACGTGTAAACTTGTAAGCCTAATAACATGATAATAAAATGAAAAAGAAAAATTCATTTCCTTCCAAAAATGAGGGTTCTGTGTCTACTTCTCCTTTCTCAAGGTTTTAAACCTATTTTTTTTTTGAATTAAATTGAGTTTAACTCTTTCTTTTTCAAAAATAAATAGGTTTTTACTGCAAAATCCTTGAAGGGGCTTAGATATCCCATTAAATCTCTAAAAAGGAAGATTTTTAAGTCTCATCTATTTTCTCTAAGATCTAGCCAAAGGAAGAGGTGACTCATCTCTAAAAATATCACTTTGGGAAGATCCAAGAATCAAGAGAAGATCCAGGGCTCAAGGAGAAGAAATGGGTCCTCTTTCATCATCTCTAAAAATCTCTTGGGAATTTAACTTCGAACAAGAATCGCTTCTTTAGGAGTTTAATTCCAAACCAATCTCTGAGAGGCTCAACTCCAAGATTCAAATTCTCAAAGGAGTTTAACTCCAAATTCAGATCTTGTAACACCCTAACACTGTTATACTAGTTATTTAGGGTATTTCAAATCTTGCGGCAAAATTATTTATTATTATTGCTTTTGGGTTCCGAATGGTGCAATTAGCAGTGTGGCTATTATCCAACCTAACCCGCATGTTTGAAACCGATCATGATTCAAAATTACATCACATATTTGGCAAATCTAGATTTTATATACATATAATTATATTTTAGACTCTAAGGGCCCTTACTTCACATCCACACATTTTTCGATTGAGAGCATGATTAAAGCTTGGTTGGAGGAAGATGATCTCTTTGGACCCTACCATAGTAGCTTCCTTATTTGTGTAGCTTGGATGGCATGAATGGAGAGATGCAATACCGTATTTTCTGGCAAGATGTCTACACCAGCCAACATCATCCGAAACACATACCTACTGTTGCAAGGCCATTCACATCCTAACCTCCTTAATCCACTCTCAGATTCCACCCAGGGCTTTAGGCTCAGAAACACACACGCTGAGGTGATCATCAATGTCGATGGAAGTGTTAAAAATGGTTTTGAGACATGGGGCTTTCTCGGCAGGAACACAAATGGTCGTGTTATCTTCATCGGAGCTGGATTTATCCGTGTTCAAGACATAGAATAGGCTAAAGTTACGGGTGTCCTAGAGGTACTTAAATGATCATTGAGTAGTTGCGAGATTCAATGCGACGCCTCTTAAGTTACACGGGCTATAAACTATGTACATGACTTGGTACCTTGGAGGATTGCCCATATCTACGAGGAAGGTAGAAAGCTACTCAAAGACCTAACAAATACAAGCATCCTTCACACACTAAGAGATGGAAATAAAGCGGCACACAATATTGTCTCTGAAGCTATAGCATATAATCTTTTCGGCATTTGGGAACTTCTTTGTGATGCATTACACATCATTTACGAGTTTATCTTATTTGTATAAAATATGATCAAGGCCTTTCCACCAAAAAGTAAAAATAAAAATTCCAATGACTAACTTGATATCAATTCATCTATCAGAAATATAAATCACATCATTTCTTTTATTGCGGCACGGAAAGTAGTTACAATTAGATTTTGCATTGGAGTAATATTGCATAATAAAAGTTTACATGTAACAAACTCACCAAGGGGCCATTAACCGTCCCCACATTTTGGGAACCGACCCGATTGGATCGGTCTCCAATAATGTGAGGGACGGTTAAACCCGTCCCACTTAAAGTTTGGGAACGGTTTTAACCATCCTCAATGGTCCTGAGTGGGGACGATTTTAACCGTTCCCAATGATTATTTTTAAAAAAAAAGTTAATCAATTTTCCTCCGTCCTACCTTACATAACATATATTATCGATATAGAACGTAATTGCACCAATCTCAACCATGTAACCAATATCGGGCAATATAGAATCAAAACCCCCCACAACATCAAATTCAAATAAAAGTCATAAATTAAACATATCAAATCATTTAACATTACCAACAATACATAATCTCAAACAAATCAAATTACAATGTCATAGAATTAGATTGCAACAATCAAATCAAGTTACTATTTATCGGATGTCTCGACCATCAAACAAAACTATCAAAAGCCCTGAGCATCACCTGGAACCCGAATGACAACGTGGCTGTGCAAATATAAAATCCGAATGCGTCGCATCATCTCTTCTTGCCTTATGATAGCTGGCAAATACTTGTATCTTATCCTCAACACCTGCCTCTCACTTGTTCTACTTCAACAATATCCTTCTGCAATTAAAAGATAAAGATAGCTACAATGATTATTGGAATTTACTAAATATTTAGAGATTTTATTTTTGAAAAGAATTAGTACCTAAAAAGGCAAGCAAGTGTAGACAAAATTAAGACAGCACAGCAAAAAAGATTAAGAAAACAAGTACTTGATATCTTCTCTATGTATAATGCAAATAGCTTTTGCTTAGAAGACCCTTTCTCTTTTTATTTGAGAAAAACCCTACATTTTCAAGCCTCCACATCATCAAAGAGAGCTCCACATAATCTAGAAACATCCACATCTCTCTTTCTCTCTTCTCCCAAAGAAAATTAATTTTTTGATTATCATCAAAGAAACCTCCACATAATCTAAAAACCTCCACGTCTCTCTCTTCTCCCAAAAATCATTTTTTTAATTAACAAGTGCAACGCACGTGCACAAATCTAGTTAAATATAAAGGGGATTAACATATCTTATTAGGAAGCGAACATGATAATATTATCATAAATATGATTGACCGTCCACACTATTCGATATATGGACACATTTTTATAAAGGTTGAGATTGTTGGAATAGCAATTAACCAACAAGAAGCAATAGAAAAGAACCAAAAACAAGACAATAAACAATTTTTCATTACTTCATGTCAAAGATTTTTCTTTTCCTTTATCATCTAAATTTTTTGTACTCTATTATTGAATGATCAAATCAAATACAGTAATATCAAATTTACATGTAAGTGATTTATATAATTTATCATATGTCAAAGAATTTTCCATTCCTTTATCATTTAAAATTTTTGTACTATATTATTAAATGATCTTCTTTAAACCTAGATCGAGATTTTGATAAAATAAAATTATATATATATAAGAATAATGGAGAAAAGATGCCATAGCAACAACTTTTTCACCGTTGAATTTCCTTCTATGGCCTCTTTCGTTCATTGTTCTATATATATAGAGAGAGAGAGATTAATGGAGGAAAGATGTCATAGGAGGGAATTTCCGTCTAGGGCGTCGGAAAAATACGGCGTCGGAAAAATACACTCTCTATGATTTTCTTCGACGATCGACATACATCACCTCCACTTTTATCATTTAAGATGTAGATACACCAAATTTTATGTGATTATACCATTTTTTTCACCGTTGATTTAGTTGGTGCGAAAAAGTGTTGGAAACATATGAGATTTGGTGTATGCACATCTTAGATGATAACGATGAAGGATGCCGATCGTCGGAAAAAATGGTGGAGGTTGTATTTTTCCGACGCCATAGAAGGAAATCCTCTTCTATGGCCTCTTTCCTCCATCATTCTCATATATATCATTTGGTGTTATATTTGAAGTATTCTGTCAGATTAGTTTATTGTTTTGTTCAAGTATCTATCAAATTGATTTATCGTCTTTCCTATTAATACTTAGGATTTAGTTTTAACACAAACATTTAGAAACTTTTGTACACATGAACACATACAACAAAACCCTAACGAAGATGAATCTAGCGTTTCTCAATCTCGATTAATAACAATGATAGAAACAAATCACAAGTAATTGGTGATTTTTTTTTTGAGATAATAGGTGGCCCTCTTTTAATGAACCCGGGCTTGATACCGGGTCTCTCCCATTGGCTACTCCAAGCCCTACCAATGGCTACTCACTACTACAAATAAGGGTTGCCCCTACGGATTTGTCGGTAGGGGCAAACCACTGCCCCTACGGATATGTGCGTAGGGGCGAAAAAAGACCCCGTAGGTGCAAAGGCCGCAGGTGCAAGTTGAAGCCCTGAACTTGCCCCTACGGGCAAAAACTTGTCCCTACGGAGTTCTGTGTAGGGCCAGTTTCACCTACGAAGTAGGCCGTAGGGTAAAAAAAGTTATATTATTTACAGTTTTTTTAAATATATTACCTGTACCTACGGAGATAGCCGTAGGGCCACGTAATATCCCATACGGATATATGCGTAGGTATTTATCCGTAGGGGTAAAATATCAGGATTTCTAATATTTTGCCCCTACGGATAACGCCGTAGGGGCACTGCCAACCCTCCTGGTACTGAGATCAGAGGGGAATATCAGTTACTGCTGATATTTTGCCCCTACGGATATAGCCGTAGGAGCAACATGTGTACCTACAGATTAATCCGTAGGTACACATTATCTGTATTTTTTTTTTAAAAAAGGGCTGCCTGATTTTTTTCCGCCCTGTGCACAATAATATATATAACAATAAAATATAAAATTAATCATCACACAATATATATCGCAGTATTCATAATCACATCTCACGCATATAATATACAAAAGAAACCCAAAAACCGAATATGACCAATATCAATATCAATATCGTTTCAAAATGTAGTACAATATGTATAATATAAATAAATACATGTTTTAAAAAATAAGAATCGAAAAGCTACCCTAGCTCGGTCCAGCTCCACCTCTGATAAACGATAGAATCTGGCGCGCCTGCTCCTCGGTCAATAAACCATGCAATTCGGCGCTTGCGGGAGTCTGAGCGGCCTGTGGAGCTGGCGATGTGGTCTGCGCAGCCGCCGTCGAGGTAGTAGCTTGCGGAGCCGCGGCTGCGGGAGTCTGAGCGGGCGGTGGAGTTATAGGAGCTGTCTGCGGAACCGCAGCCGATGTAGCGGTTGAAAATAATACAATTGCATAACCTTAAGAAAAACAACCACCCCTTTTTTAATGAATTTGAATGGGTAATTATCCCAAATTTTTTTAAAACAAAAGAAAAACAGTGATCTATATACAAAATGGGTAAATGCCGTGATCAATAAATTACTTACCATTTGCCGAGACATGTATTTTTGCAGCATCCATACATCCTTTTCCGCTTCTTCGATGCCGTATTCTCATTATCTTCGTCTAATCCATCTGAATCTGCAATTAAATTTAATTAAACCAAATAAAATCAAAAATTAAAATCAAACAGCAACAACAAAATCAATGAAATTTTAGCCTACCAGAGTCTTCAAGAATATCCACATATGAATCCTGGGCTTTCTTCTTTTTCTTCAAAGATCTTTTAGAAGCAGAGAATTTTGTTTTCTGGCAAGTGCTTTGAAGCTAAACACCATATTGCCTTTGTATTTGAAAACCAAAAAATGCCCAGTTAGCAGATTATTGGCTACTGTAAATTCATGCCACCCATCTCTACTCATGGAAGCAACTTTGTTCTCGATGTGAAGATCAACATGCCATATTTTGCCATTGTGGCTCACTAGGTTAGCCTTTTCTCTTCTCTTGACCATCTTGCTAATCTGCTTGGTAAATTTATTCGGAACCGGCTGCGAATCATTAAAAGACATGAATAAGAAAGGATGCTAAAATACAGATATATAGCATACCGATATATCGAAACTTCAAAGTTGCGATGACAATCCAGAGATATTTATTTCTACACACGTGGTGCACGTGCGAATGCGTCAGGCATCATGGACAAATATTTGAGAACATGGAAAGTATTATTAGTATAAAGTAATTAAAGCTTTTAAACACCTTGGGTAGATATTTTCTTAGTTGATGCAATCATATCATGAGGACTAAATTTAAGCTATTATATCTGCATATGTATTTTTCTAATCTAATATATTACACACACACACACAGAGAGAGAGAACCAATTTGGTAGAAAAATCAGGTAGCAGGACCCTGAAGAAATGGAGTCCATAGCATTGCTCATCATCATCATCCATGATCCCTTTGAAGAAATATTATCAAAAGGGAAGAATAAATTGTTGCTGCTAGTTAATACTTGCAAGAAGTTGAAACGTGCGTTCAACCCATTTATATAATAATTCTCACTGCTTGTAGTATTTATTCTCCCCTTTTGATAATATTTCTTTAAAGGGATCATGGATGATGATGATGAGCAATGCTATGGACTCCATTTCTTCAGGGTCCTGCTACCTAATTTCTCTACCAAATTGGTGTTCTCTCTCTCTCTCTGTGTGTGTGTGTGTGTGTGTGTAATATATTAGATTAGAAAAATACATATGTATATGTATAATAGCTTAAATTTAGTCCTCATGATATGATTGCATCAACTAAGAAAATATCTACCCAAGGTGTTTAAAAGTTTTAATTACTTTATACTAATAATACTTTCCATGTTCTCAAATATTTGTCCATGATGCCTGACGCATTCGCACGTGCACCACGTGTGTAGAAATAAATATCTCTGGATTATCATCGCAACTTTGAAGTTTCGATGTATCGATACGCTATATATCTGTATTTTAGCTTCCTTTCTTATGCATGTCTTTTAATGATTCGCAGCCGGTTCCGAATAAATTTACCAAGCAGATTAGCAAGATGGTCAAGAGAAGAGAAAATGCTAACCTAGTGAGCCACAATGGCAAAATATGGCATGTTGATCTTCACATCGAGAACAAAGTTGCTTCCATGAGTGGAGATGGGTGGCATGAATTTACGGTAGCCAATAATCTGCAAACTGGGCATTTTTTGGTTTTCAAATACAAAGGCAATATGGTGTTTAGCTTCAAAGCACTTGCCAAAAAACAAAATTCTCTGCTACTAAAAGATCTTTGAAGAAAAAGAAGAAGGCCCAGGATTCATATGTGGATATTCTTGAAGACTCTGGTAGGCTATAAATTTCATTGATTTTGTTGTTGCTGTTTGATTTTAATTTTTGATTTTATTTGGTTTAATTAAATTTAATTGCAGATTCAGATGGATTAGACGAAGATAATGAGAATACGGCATCGAAGAAGAGAAAAAGGATGTATGGATGCTGCAAAAATACATGTCTCGGCAAATGGTAAGTAATTTATTGATCACGACATTTGTCCATTTTGTATATAGGTCGCTGTTTTTATTTTGTTTTAAAAAAAATTGGGATAATTACCCGTCCAAATTCATTAAAAAGGGGTGGTTGTTTTTCTTAAGGTTATGCAATTGTATTATTTTCAATAAAAACATGCAATTTCAGTCAAATGGTAGAAAATAGAAGATGTTTCCTCAAATACCCAAGTGATGAAACATAACAAATTAACCGTTGTGAAAAATAGAGTAAAAATGCAAAATTTGAGTGAAATTTCTTAGCATTTGCAGAAAATAAATCATGTTTCGGGATTACTACAAAGTTGTGAAACCATAAATTAGTGGTGATTAAAGTTGAGGGCAATGTGAAACTTCAAGCCCGGCGCAGTTATTATGTTGTATGAAATTTAGCCAGCCAGCCGCCGGACAGAAAAGGATATTTTGCGAATAAAATCGAGACACATTGGTAATTAAAAAAAAAGGTAGACATAAAGATCAAAGTGTAATTTTTGAAATGAGTGTGCTATTCTACTATCTACAATTTCTATTTTCTTCTCTCTATTTCTTTTATAATCAATCTCCAAACTAAATACAAATATAAAAAACTTATCAATTATATAGTATTCAATTTGATTTCAAACAAATACCAAATAAGAATTTATTGTACAGGTCCACGACTTACAATCATTCCCGCATGCGAGCACATATAAAAATCATAGTTTGTAGGATGATAAATTTTATTGTCAACTACTGTCACCACCTACAGCTAGACAATAATAAAAATTACTATCTAAGTAAGAGCAAAAGGAATGTGTGTATATTTATGATATAGCATTCTAAATCAATATACATGCACTATATGATATATAAACATACCTGGAGGAGCGGGAATGGCCTCTGTCCCTGATATGGACGCATCACCAACAACTAGATAATCAAACATTGACAATATAAGTAATTTTGACATAAACATACATGAATATCTATAATATTACATTCAAAATGGATATTAGAGAGCGCACCTGCAGTGAGAAGTGGTAAAAGTATCACTCAACTAGGGTGTAATTTACAGAATCAGTTGAAACTCTTGAAAGTCATAAAAAAACCTGACCTGCACAAATCTGATGTATACTTTCCATTGGACACTAAGAAGTCTCTAAAAGGAAAAGCCAATGTGAAAGCCATCATTAGTTCATATCAGAAGATTGATACTGAAACAGAGAACAAGGAATGCCATTTTTTTCTTCTTCTGCCACATTACTGTCTTCTCCTTCTTCTTCTGCCACATTACTATCTTCTCATTCTTATTATGTGCGCGTGCAAATTCAATGAAAGCAGAAACTCCAGTGACAAACTTAGGTTGTATACGTTGTTGCCAATTCACATACATCCAGTCCTTAACCCTGACGTACTCATGGGCCATGTTAGACTGTATCATATAAATTGTAGGTTATGATGACTATATTGAGAAATCTAAGAACGTGATGGTTACTGACAAAGGAGAAAATCCGTGTATATGCTTTGTGTGTGCGTTTGTCGTTGAAAAGAATAAATTATCGATAATTAAAATTAGATTTGAGGATACCCATGTATGAGTTGTATTCTATATATATGTGTTTCAATTTATGATTTCGCTTAAGTGTAGGGTTGTTTTTACTTAAATGCATACATACGCACATATCACATAAACACATGCATACATATCACATGTCACATATGTTCTCCGCCGAAAGACGCGACCGGGACGTTAGGACGTCCGGGCCTGAACTTCGGGGCAGATGCTATTTTAGACTAAGATCAACTTTGTATAGTTCTATGTCACGACGAATATCGAACGTATGTTAACCGATAGAAATTAACTGTTGTCGTGTGACACTTATGCTATTTTCAGGTACCAGCTAAGTGGACTGCCTGAAGAAATTATATATATGGGGATTGTGATGGCTGCATAAGAAAACTAATAATATCAGAAAGATGATTTCTTTGCCCTCTGAACTCTAGGTAAAAAATAAAGCCAAGAGCCAAGCTATTGTATTCATCATCAAGCCATCACCATATATATACAGTATGATTTAGTGTATACTAAGTATAATTTAGAATATATTCGGAAACACCATGTCACATTCTATAGCAATCAAACCGCATCAGCTTAACGCCTCAAACTGGCTTGGCTATATGCACCAGATTCTTGACTTGTGCTTATTTATCCATGTAACATCGAGACATGTTATCAGAGTCATCACCATCATTTTCATCATTATTGCATTCACTATCATCGTCATCTCCATCTTCTTCACCATCATAGAGAGCAATTACCCAGTAATCAAGTGGGTCGGGCATCGGAAACTGCTTTTCACATAGACGAGCAGAAAATTATAACTCCAGAGCCCAGAGGGTACAATATATGCTGAAACGAGAATGCTATACTATCCTTTCATTATTCATAATTATAAATAGAAAACATACTCGCAGCCATTATTTTAAGACTATAACTCAGAAAAGAGCAACTAAAGCAGCCCCTAACCCTAACCCCAACCCCAACCCCAACAGCAACCCCCTGCCGAACCCTAACCCCAACCGCAGCCCCAGCCCCAACCCCAACTCTAACGCTAACCGCAGCCCGAGCCCCAACCCCAACCCCAACCGCAGCCCGAGCCCCAACCCCAACTCCAACCACAGCCCTAGCCGCAGCCCGAGCCCTAGCCCCAACCCCAACCACAGCCCTAGCCGTAGCCCCAGCCCCAGCCCAGCCCGCAGCCCCAGCCCCAGCCCCAATCAAAAATTTGAGTAATTGAAGAATTCCTTACCTGGGCAGAGGCGGCGACGAGAACTCCGATGAGCCGGCGCTGGCGACGACGAAAGCAGGTGGTGGATACGACGAAAGCAAGCGGTGTCTACGACGAATCGGCGGCGTTGGCGATGACGAGAACGACGATCGATCGGCGGGAACGAGGGTTTGGGAATTTTTTGTTCGCGCGAGAATTGGGAATAATGAGCGTAGGGATCGATCTGAGCTTTTAACTTAAATCCCTATTTAGATGCCCGTACGGATAAGTCCGTAGGTTCTTGGTTTGCGGCTCCGTAGGGGCCAACAACAATTTAAGATTTAATAATTTTTATATAAATATGAAAGGACCGTAGGGGCAACCGTCTAGCCCTACGGACTAATCCGTAGGGCCAAAATAAATCTGTCCCTACGGATTTCAATATCCGTAGGGGCAACCCCCTATTGTAGTAGCCTTTACAAGTAATTGATAATTCGTGATCGAAACATGGAGGATTTGGGTTTTGCTATTTTAGATCTAGGTAAAAAGATGGAAGAGGGGAAAAAAGAGTCGCCTTGAGAGAAAGGGATAAAAAATGATCTATATGGAGAGAGAGCCAGAGTTCGCCGGAGTCTTTCCGAAGTCATCGCCGGGGGAGGGGGAGGGAGGAGCTAGGGTTTAATTATTTTCTTTGGGAGAAAATATGAAAGAGAGGCTGCGGAGGTTTGGAAGTTGCGGTTGGGAAGAGGATGTGGGGTCACGTGGGTTTTAACTGTTTTTTTTACTGTAAACTGTCCTCTTATTTATTTTTTTAATGCAGGGACAGTTAGAACCGTCCCCAGTTCTTTGAGGATGGTTAAAACCGTCCCCAACCTCCTGTACACTGTAAACCCATTTGTAGTAGTTACTCTCACCACTTTTCTCCATACTCTAAAATAAAATAAAGAAAGGAAAATGAAGATACATCAAGGAGATCGTGTGTGCTTACTTCCAACTATAGATCTTTCCACCCATACTGTCTTGATGTGGGGTGATTTACTCCCTCACCCTCACATCGTTGGTTTCCTTTGAGGATTAGACCCTCAGCCTCAAAGTTGCTGCTTATGTCTTCATTTCCTCTGACATTGTTGTATCTTCATGAATAAAATCGAACTAAAACTCTCCAAAAAAAAATTTTGTTGACAACTCTTTTCACTAATGGATTTTCATGAGTTTGATTGTGTTAGGACACCAATTTATAGCATCAAGCCTGCTCAAATACTTTGAACATGGTCATATCATTGAAATGATTGCTCAAATCTTTACAGATATTTTCAATAATGCATAATTACGTTTTCTAAATGAAAAGTAACAATTGCATTTATTCATAAGTATCTTACAAAATGAAAATATAAAGAATATATAAATTTTTATTAAAATTAAGTGCATGCACTTAATCAGAAATGAACCTTGGCATGAATGCAAGCAATATCGGGGGGGAGGGTTATTGTTTGAATATATAACACAAAATCTTAGTAAAGGATTATTAAAAAAAACGATCATAATTAAAAACTTATATAGACATACACATTAAGCCTATTATATGCTAAAAACCCTAAGATTTCACTCATTCTAGTTAATTGGCACCATATATTATTGAAAATATACTTATTAATATATTCAACGAATTTCGGTACATTCAAACAAGTATCAAAGTATAAACAATAATCTAAGCAAGTCATATTGCATTCATAGTCAAAACAAATATTATCATATGGGATTAATATAGAAAAGAGGCCATAGAAGCTTTTTTCATTAGATGGTGTCAAAAATCTATATACTCCACGATTTTTTTTGACAACTGCCTCCCAACATTATCAACTTTATCATGTAAGATGTGGATACATCAATTTTTATGTAATGCTACCCTTTTTTGCCGTTCAATCAGCAATGTATACAGTTCTATTATCCATAAACCGTTAATTTTGCACCCATTTAAAAAGCTGATGACATGGATGGTTTAATTTTTCGACACCATGCACCTTTCCTTCATCATTCTCAAATGTTCTCATATCATATTGTATTTAAGAGATTAACATTTAAAACAAATATCTGAAGCAAGGACTTCTGACCTGTCAAAAAAACCATTAAATAAATGGCTATTATCACAAATTTTGTAAGAGAGCCTACTATAAAAATGACTTCAAATAGGCTATATATATAATCACGCACAAGAGCCCATAACCAAACTACCTTATAAGAAATCTCTGCAAATACAATGCAGCAGCAGCTTTGTATGGTTCGTTGCCCCCCATGGCAAAGAAAAAGTCATAGCATTCGCATAGCATTCCAAGATTCACTCATACAGCACGATCGACATACCAAATGAGAAAAATAATTAAAAAAATCCAGTGCTGCAAAGAAAGATCTTGTTTTGTGACCAGCAATACAACTTTTTAGATCTTCAATGGAGTGCATATGATAAAATTCAAATAAAGCTGGGGAAAGCAGGTCCTTTGGAAAGGCCAAGCCGAACCTCCATACCATGATGCATATCAGCAGGACGGAATGTTTCCGAGTCTTGTGGAACTGCAAATAATACGGGAAAAGGGGTCAAAATTTATCTTCATTGAATTAATAATAAAATGCCCGAGCAAATAACTTTAACTTTTTTGCTGACAAAGGGATAAACAAGATGCATGATTAAGGCCCCGTTTCTTCTAAAATCATTTGCAATGAATAAACAAATAAATAACATAAGTTAAACTGTGGCAGATTGGATTCCATATCTATTTTGCATGGAGATCATAACAAATTCAAGAGCATATGGCTGTCGGAAATAGAGGAACATAACAATGCAACTTGATTGTAAATTCAAAGACAAAACACATTTTATTTTTATTTTTTTCCTTCCAAAGAATAAGAGCTTGCATATTGTAAAAAAAATCCACCACATACTTACTAAAATATAGGAAACTACCGAAAACTATAAGAGTTATGAGTGTAGCTATCAAACAATTTACATCTATTAACGAAAATACCCTTTTCCAACCTCGCTTCGACCCCAACCCAAACCAAATATACTATTTTCGCCACCCCCGAAAAGGTGAATGAGACATGAGAAAGGTGTTGCTAAACCATATCTTTTCACATGCATATTCTTTAATGTCTTTATCATCCTGTTGAATCCAGGGATAAATTTCATGAGGGAGGATAGATTTATAATGTGTTCAGGATTGCTGTTTTTTCGAGCAAAATGGAAGGGAAACATACAAGAGGTTAGTTTAGTGGAGTTCGGATTTGAATATTTACTGCACAGATTTGTGCACTCAAACCTGAAGATGTTTTAAATTCGAGGACGTTGGCAATTGTTAAGTTAACAATGCAAGTTGTCAGAAGTTTACGCAAAAAAGGAGAGACTCATAGAATGGCATAGGCAAATAGAGCTTTTGCACATTTTCGTTAATCCATGAACAAGACTTATTTAATAGAAGAAAAAAAATTCTTGGGAACCTACACACAACACACTCATCCACACATACCGATGTACCCACAAATTTACCCCGAAAGCGTTAATTTGTCGCCGCTTCCCCTCTTGGGTTCCTGGGGTTCGAACCCCGTACTCTTCCCAAGAGGGAAAGTGCCCCGCTCATTGGTATAGAAATATTAATTTGTCAGAAGTGTCCTGTCTCTAGAACCCGATACTTGAAATTGGTGCCTTCAAAGATAAAATGATTTCTTTCTGTAACAAATGTACTACTACTAGGGATCTCTCAGCAATTTAGCCAAGTTCACATTGAAGTGTAGCCTAATGATTGAATTAGAAAAGTTGCTGAGCAATGGAACATGTATTTACATACACTGTTAAAGTGATGGACAAATTGATAAAAAAAAATGGTCTATTTGCTATTTTGGGTTGCTAGGTTCATAAACCGCTTCAAGCAATACAGTGTATTAAAACGCGGCTTAGGCGTCTATGCGTCCGTCTAGGTGCATAGAAGAGCCACACCGCATTAGACCGCTTAATCAGGAGTTATACTTGCGCTTAAATTCTTGTGGGTATAGTCTCTTTATTTGTTAATTGGAGTGTAATATATAATAAATTGGAGTTGTTTTGACACAATTAAACGCCGAGGGACACCATCATGGCCTTCCCCGTCGATTAAGCGGGCGACCGTGGATTTCGAGGGCCATGAAGCTTCGAAGTTCTCCAAATCGAACTTGAACCAAGATCTCCAATTCGACCTCCACTTCTTGTCTTTACTTTCGATCTTCAATTTCGAACTCACTTTCGACTTCAAAATTCAATCACATCAACACCGCCTTCGAGTTTCGATTGCTTCTTCAAACTTCGAGCCTTTACGACAAAATATTTTTTTTGTTTTTTTGGACTTAGAATTGGAGAGATTTAGCTTAGCAATTAAATAACTATTTAATTAATTTTTTTGGACCTTTGAAAAGTTGACGGAATTTACTTTATTATCAGCTTGCATTTAATTGTTAACACCTTTAAAAATGCTTATATAGACCGCTTCTACAAGTAAAAAATCCAAGCGGTAGACAATCAAATTAGAATCAATATTTAACAAATAAGTTTAAGAAACTAACAAAATTAACCGAAAATAAACCTAAATTGCTATCAATGCGGCCTGGACGGCGCCCAGGCCCTTTGGCCACACTGCTTTCTTTTTGCCGCTTTTTAATCACCGGCAATAATCAATTTATAAAGTTTAAACTATAGTTTAGATGGAGTTAAGGAATTTTAGTGGATAAAGGAGGAAAATGAGAGAAGAAAGAGGGATACGAGTTCCGGTGAAGATGGAGGTAGGGAGGAAGAAGGAAGATAGTGGAAGCAAGAGGGACATAGGATGGGTGGAAATGTAAGTCGGAAAAAGCAAGGACAAGAAAGGCAAAAATGACAGCAACCCATCAAATGAATGTATGTTTTCATTGCCTGGATAGTTCAAGATATTTTGTTTTAACAATTTATGAAGTATAAGACAGCTTCTCATAAAATTCATCCAAGTTTGAGTAGTTTTTCATGGTTTTACCTTTTTGTTCATTTGTTTGTTCGAAATCTAAACTAAATAAATTTTGGGTATCTGTTCATACCATAATTTTGCATTCTTTTAGACCTCATTCTTATTCATTTTACAAATAAACAGGTGCTTTTGATCCATGTCTGCTACATAGTTGCAGGTTACAGCTTCTCGGAACAAAAACAGTGAAATTGACGAAAAGATGATACAAAGTGAGACCACTACCGATAAATGGTAGAATCTTGATCGTGCCTACATTTTGAGGGACAATGAAAATCAATGAACAAGTTCACAAAAGTACAAAGGCAGCGCAAGGTTCAAGACTTCGACACGAAGCGAGCGATAAAAGTCCACTACATTACTCACTGTGGAGATCTGGAAGAGAACTAAAAGACATTCTGGAGAACTAACTAAGGAAAACAGGAGAAAATAGCAATAGGCAGAAGACAAGACAACGAAGAAGCCCCTTACATGTCCACGGAACTGCGGCCAAACATGAGTTTTGGCCGCGGACGTGTATAACCCGTGTCGGTGCAGAAAAATTTTGGAGGCTGGCGGCACGTTGACAAGTCTTCCTAGGGCTATATTTGTAAAAGCAGATGTGTGTCGATTGTAAACCTAGGGTTTCTATGCTCTATAAATAGAAGCCCTAAAACTTGTTTTAGGTTGTGCCTCTTTTCATTGAAATAAAATTCAGAATTTATATCATGTTTTGAGAGCATCAATTTTATAAGTAGTTTCTTTTATTTGCCCTAGTCTTAATTTTTATTTCTGCCCTAGTTTAAATTTATTCTCTGCCCTAGTTTAATTTAGATTAGAACTTTTTATTAATCTGTAGTAATTAGATAATTAATCTCTTAACTTGAAAACTCAAATAAAAATCATGTTTTTTATCAATCACTTAATGAGCAAGTAGTTCCTCGCTTGTTAGGGTTAGGAATAGGGAAGGTTTGAGAGATGCAAATCTCTCACCCCTTTCTTGCCCATCACTTAAAAAATATTAGGACTCCATGCATACATACGCATACCTCTCCCTACGGTACCCTACCCACGAGGTAACGGTGATACCGTAGTATAAAAGACCGGTTGTGCATGTTTTCCATAGAGGTTGGGGTAAGGATTAAGAAAGGACGAACAAGGACCTAGAGGAAGAAACATCGTTTCTTCCCGATCGTCCTAATCCCCTTTATTAATAATTACCATAACACCTAAAGAGATCTAATTTAGGACATTGAAAGTGGTGGGAAATCTTAATTTTCCAAACTTAACATAAACCTAACCCTAGCAAGATTTCTAATCCTAGTCTAAGTCAACTTAGTTTTTATAGATAAAGATCCAAACACCATTTGGAATTAACTCGTTAGAACAATTAGAAAATACACAACATCCATGTGGACTGACCCGTATTTGGATTAGAAAGAGATTTTTATTGCCATTTGATTGAAAGAGATTTTGCGTATGCGCTTTTAAAAGATGAATCATTTACCGCAATCAAGAACGGCGTCGCTTGGTAGCTAGCCGGTGAATACGGATCGGTCCACAGGAATGTTGTGTATTTCCTAATTGTTCTGACGAGTTAATTCCAAATGGTGTTTGGATCTTTATCTCTAAAAACTAAGTTGACTTAGACTAGAATTAGAAATCTTGCTAGGGTTAGGTTTAGGTTAAGTTTGGAAAATTAAGATTTCCCACCGCTTTCAATACCCTAAATTAGATCTCTTTAGGTATTATGGTAATTATTAATAAATGGGATTAGGACGATCGGGAAGAAACGATGTTTCGTCCTCTAGGTCCTTGTCCGTCCTTTCTTAATCCTTACTCTCACCTCCATGGAAAACATGCACAACCGGTCTTTTATACTACGGTATCACCGTTACCTCGTGGGTAGGGTGCCGTAGGGAGCGGTATGTGTATGTATGCATGGAGTCCTAATAATTTTTATGTGATGGGCAAAAAAGGGATGAGAGATTTGCAATCTCTCAAACTTTCCCTATTCCTAACCCTAACAAGCGAGGAACTACTTGCTCATTAAGGGATCGATAAAAAACATGATTTTTATTTGAGTTTTCAAGTTAAGAGATCAATTATCTAACTACTGCAGATTAATAAAAAGTTCTAATCTAAATTAAACTAGGGCAAAAATAAAAATTAAGACTAAGACAAATAAAAGAAACTACTTACAAAATTGATGCTCTCAAAACATGATAGGAATTCTGAATTTTATTTCAATGAAAAGAAGCATAACCTAAAAAAAGTTTTAGGGCTTCTATTTATAGAGCATAGAAAACCTAAGTTTACAATCGACACACATCTGCTTTTACAAATATACCCTTAGGAAGACTAGTTAACGCGCCGCCAGCCTCCAAAATTTTTCTGCACCGACACGGGTTATACACAGCCGAGGATCCGCGGCCAAACCCCATGTTTGGCCGCGGTTCCGCGGCCATGTAAGGGGCTTCTTGGCTCAATTTGTCTTCTCTTCTGCCTGTTGCTGTTTTCTCCTGTTTTCCTTAGTTGGTTCTCCAGAATGTCTTCTAGTTCTCTTCCAGATCTCCACAATGAGTAATGTAGTGGACTATTACCGTTCGCTTCGTGTCGAAGTCTTGAACCTTGCGCTGCCTTTTTACTTTTGTGAACTTGTTCATTGATCTTCATTGTCCCTCAAAATGTAGGCACGATCAAGATTCCACCATTTATCGGTAATAGTCTCACTTTGTATCATCTTTTCGTCAATTTCACTGTTTTTGTTCCGAGAACCTGTAACTATGTAGCAGACATGGATCAAAAGCACCTGTTTATTTGTAAAATGAATAAAAATGGGGTCTAAAAGAATGCAAAATTATGGTATGAACATATACCCCCAAACATATTTTTTGCTCGTCCTCGAGCAAACCTAGTTTTATTCTTGAAAAAGATCTAGCCTCACTTTCGTAGGGAAACGCGATTGCACTGAGCTCGTGCAACAAGCCGTTAAACCTGTGTCCCTAGTAAGAAGAGTGTTGTCTCCTGAGGGTTTTCAGCGGATACTACCCACAAAATCCTGTCAATTTGGCTTGTCGACTTTTATTCTCCAATTAGGTTTTCTAACAAGGATTCTATTATCTTCGATTCAGAAATTATCCACCCGTATTTTTCACGCTTCCTTATCATTTAACTTAAGATTATATATGATTTGTAGATTTACTTAGCTTTTGGTATCATTTAAGTTTTCCTTCTAGGGTTCTATCTCAACTTAGGAATTTTTATCATCTCTATTAAAGATATAAGTCATATTCTTCATTCCTATCTCTTATCTAAACCCGAATCACATACCCCTACGTGTGTATATGTCACCCCTAAACTTGAAAATTCAAATAAAGCTATCATACTCTTGTCCGTCGTCCAAAGCACTCCTTAACTGATGAATTTTTAGATGAATTTTGCTCACACATCCTTCATGCGACCGTTAATACTTCTTGAGGTACCAACAACCGATTACAAAATGTGTTTGCACATTAAAGCGCAATTCCTAGTCTTGTAACACCTAAGGCTTTAGCAGTGACTCCCAAACCAGTTGGTCTAAGGCACTAGGTGATGAAACACCCTCGCCAAATATTTTTTCTATTTTGCAGCCTTAAGTAATTACAAAAACCATTGTTCATTTTTTTTCTTTATTCTCACATTATAATAAAAAAAATTTTACTTTTCATCGTACTAAGGACTTCAGACAAGAGCATTTCAAGGTCTCTCCTACTATTCCAAGTTGCAAGGTTCGTGTTTGTGCAATTTTGTAGGGTATATATTTTCAGAATTTGGACTTAAGCTTAGGAATTATTTTTCAAACTTGTACTTTAATAAAGATATCAATACTTTTCACTTGTTTTAACTTAGCCCAAGAAGTCAACTCGAAATTTACCTATTTCTAAATAAACTTACAAAGACATATACTTTCTACCGTTAAATTTTTAAGAAAGGTTATTTTTAGGGTTTTTAATTTACTAAGTCTAAAATCTAGTTGTTCCTAGCTAGTTAACCTATTTGTCAAACTCAAGTCGATTAAGGCCAAAATTGAATGTTTTAATTTTTATAGTTTTTCAAATTTTTCAGTTTTTATTTGATTTTTCTTTTTCTATATTTTTTTTCCAAATTTTTATGATTTTTATATAAGGATGCAATGCAGAATTTAAATATGCAAAAGAAAAATATATACAAAAATTTAAAAATATCCAATGCAAAAGATAACTATATACAACCATCTCCCCCAAACTTAACCAAAACAGTGTCCTCACTGCTCGGCCCCACGCCGCCCTCGCGAGCGTGAACTTGAACGCTCCTTCCTAGCCAGCAAGGTTTGAATACCCCGCTCAACCTCCATCAATCGACGGTCGTGCTCCCTTGTTGTCGCCCTAAATTCCTCTCTCAACACATCAATACCCCTAACTGCTCGCCTCATCAATTGTGCATGCTCAAGAGAGGTCATTTCGCCTTCACCCGCTGTCGAGCTAGAGCTAGGTGTGCGGACAAATACATGTTCTGCCGGTTCGATTCGAGACCACACATCAGTTAGTCGTGAGTAGGACGTAGAAACGCCCTCGATAAGAGGTCTGACCGGAATGCCTCCATGCATATAAAATTCGAACTCCTCCGTGGGGAGAAAATATCGACATAATTGTGTAACCAGCATGGGGCAAGGATAATTAGCGGCCCGTTTACCCGTACCTATGGAATTTAACAATACTGTGCACATGTCAAAACGTGGGTTCTTGGTCATAAGAGTGT
The DNA here is from genome assembly GCA_030015575.1 of Agapanthus africanus. NCBI lineage: Eukaryota > Viridiplantae > Streptophyta > Magnoliopsida > Asparagales > Amaryllidaceae > Agapanthus > Agapanthus africanus. The sequence goes on from JASDDO010000014.1 coordinate 20,293,989, forward strand.
GCACAATATGTAAGGAGGGTGTGAAAAGAGTTGTATTATGGGAGCTACCGAAAATATTATTTTGTACCCACCGGCACACAGTCAAAACATTCGCGAAAAGGGTTCGTGCTTGGATACCCTTTCGCGGCTCCCTCGAGCAATCATTGCCCATCAGGGGCATGTAATCCTTGAATTGAAGGGGTTGGTCACGTGCAGGTATGCGAGGTATTAGTGTGACCTCGTGTATTATATCCCTATCAATTATAATTTCGCGATCGCCCCATTGCAATTTAATATAACCCAATAGGGTGAGACTCCCATCCTCCATAGACTCGTAAAATTGGTTTACTAATTCCGGTAATGCAAATGCAAAAGGGTGATTGTATATTAAATAATTCCATCCCCTACGCGCGATTTCATTCGCGAAATAGCTACCATATACCTCATGTGAGAAAACTTATGAAAAATCTCTTTCTAGCTGCATGCTATGTGTCATGGGTGTTCTACAAATCTAAAAATTAAAAGGACAGAGAGGGGTTGAACAGATAGTACCTCCCCTGAAATTTCAGGGGGTGCAGCGTCTAGGCGGCGGCGGATCAGCGACAGGAGTGCGCTCGGGCGGCGGCTAGGAGGCGGCACGACGAGATCTTTCTGCAGAAGAAGGGTGGCGGCGCTAGGGTTTCGAGAGAATATGAAATTGGGTTTTAGAAAGAACAGGGGGGCTCGGGTTCTATAAATAGGGAGAATTGATGGTCATTTATAGATAAACCCCTTTAAAAAGAGGAATTTATTTACAAATAAATGTTTTATTTATTTCTGCAATTTTACAAAAATGTCCAAAAAAATTTATTTTCAAAATTTTTTTTATTTCTTATGTTATTTTGTATTTATATTTACAAAAGATACACCCCCCAAACTTGTTTGAAATAAAGTTTTGGCAAGAAGATCAAAAATTTGGGGGTAAAAAATGGAGGAGAATCAATCGGTGTAAATCGGCTCCTGCAAAAACAGGAGCTCCTCCGACCGGTCCGCAGTGAGGAACGGTTTTAATCGATGTCTGTTTACTTTAAATAAAGTACCGTCCTCCGGATTTTCAAGATCTACCACACCGTGCGGATATACGGTGCGTACTAAAAACGGTCATTTCCACCTAGATCTGAGCTTGCCGGGGTGAAAGTGTAACCGAGTGTTATAGAGTAAAACCTGTTGACCAGGTTTAAACGTTTTGCGCATAAGGTGTTTGTCATGGAACACCTTAGTTCGGTTTTTAACAATGACAGCATTATCATAAGCCTCATCCCGCAGCTCTTCTAGTTCGTTTAGTTGCAGCTTTCGATTGCTGCTCGCATCTCCCATTGATAAATTCAACTCTTTGATCGCCCAAAATGCCTTGTGCTCAATCTCAACTGGGAGGTGGCAAGCCTTCCCATAAACAAACCGGTATGGAGACATACCAAGATCAGTCTTGTATGCACTACGGAATGCCCATAGTGCGTCAATCAGCTTCTGTGACCAATCTTTACGGTTTTTAGAAACCGTTTTCTCCAAAATTTGTTTAATTTGCCGATTCGAAATCTCGGCTTACCCACATGTTTGGGGATGGTATGGCGTTGACAGTTTGTGAGTAATGGAATATTTACGCATTAAGGACTCAAAAGTCCTATTGCAGAAGTGAGATCCATTATCACTTATAATTGCTCGAGAGTGCCCAAACCAAAAAAAGATATGTTCTTTAAGAAATCGAATGACAACCTTGTTATCGTTCGTTCGGCTAGGCACAGCCTCGACCCATTTTGACAAATAGTCAACAGGCAAAAAAATATACACATTCCCAAAGGAATTGGGAAATGGTCCCATGAAGTCTATTCCCCAAACATCAAAAATTGCCGGGGATGGCGTAGTATTTTCTTTTTGCAATTTCGGGTTAATATAAAATCATAAAAATCATCAAAAACTGAAAATTTAAAAAATTATAAAAATTTTATCATCTTTTTATTGTTTGAAGGATTTTTCGTGTGAATTTTACAGGAACGACGAACGAGTTCGGATCTGGAAAAATCCAGTGATCAAAACAGAAAACCCTAGATCTGAACAACAGAGAAAAGTCAAACCAGAGGAGCAGAAGAAATTTGGGGACCCGAACCCACCTTTGGACCGCGTTTCCACCGCGCCAACCCGTCTTCTGCCGCAGATCCGCCGCGGGTTGCTGACGTCAACAACCCGAAATCCCACTGTAAGTCTCCTCTGTTCTTCCTCTGAACCCCTGATATCTCCTCTGTAAATTTACCTGCAGGATTCTTTGCGCTAAAAATCTCCCCCCTTCCAATAATTGATCTTGTGCAAGATTCTTTGAGCCGCGCTTAAAAAAAATTGTTTGCAAGTGATTGTTTACTGCTTTGCATATCTAAACTGACTTTAAGGGGCTTGAAACCAATCCAGATTGGGTGGGGATTTCATCACCCTTTCCAGGACCCCGGAAATCACATAAGGCATATTGCATTGACCATCATTTAATTAAAAAAAATTAGACTCAGCCCTAAGGACTTCGCGCTCAATAGGACAGAGGAATAGTTGTAGCCATCGACCGTTGATCCTAACCTGAATTTGTGGTGTCTAGGCAAGTGTGTCTAAGGCGAGTGGTTACTTAATTAGGCCCACTACTTACGTAGTGGAAAACCTCCCACTTACCTGGCCACAATTGGCGGTGAAGAGGCGGTTTGAGGTCCTACTTCTTGCCCTTTGAAACAATTAGGAGCTGTCTAGCTGACCTAGGTAACCCTGGATCTAGGCCTGATTGTGCATTTGTGGTTGATTGAACGTGTGTCTAAGCCTTTTATCGAAAATCTTTTTGCAAAAAGCACCACATAAAAATACACAAAAAGAAAAAAAGGAAAAAAACTTGCAACTTGTCGCTAAGAAATCCGTGCACCCCACTTACACCCACTTTCTTCTCATTAACGTTTTCTTACCTCCACATTCTGTTTTTCACCTTTTTGACTACACTATCTCTTTAGTGTATGTCCGGTTGGACTAGGGACACTAGTGCCCAATTAGTCTGTGTCTCGTTGGTACCAACCGACGAAGCTTTCGACTCCGAAGTCGAAATTCCTTCCACTTCGTTACCTTCACCTTCACATTCTTCCTCCGAATGGATGTCGGGATATAATCCTAACAACACCTTACCCACGGGACTGATTCCACCTCCGCTAGGTGCGAATAACCCGCAACACCCGCCTGTTGAAGCGCCCCAACGAATCGCGCTCCAGGATCTTTTCTACCCTATCCGCACCGCCTTGCCTACTTGTCTTTCACTCCCACCGGCAAATGGGGACAACTTTGAGATCAAACCCCACCTCATCAACATGTTGCCAAAATTTCACGGACTGGAATCCGAAGATGCCTATAACTTCATAAACAAATTCCAAAACGTTTGTGCAATGATGAAAACAACCTAATTATCAGATGATGCTATAAGGCTAAGGGTCATTCCTTTCAGCTTATGTGACTTAGCCGAGAAGTGGTTATACAACACAGCATCACATTCAATTAAAAATTGGGAAGAATTTGTTAAAGCTTTTCTTAAAAAGTTTTATCCACATCACAAGACCACGAGAATTCGCAATGAGATTATCCAATTTTCCCAACTTCCTTCCGAACCACTTTGGAAGTGTTTTGAAAGATTCAAATACCTACTTGTTCAATGCGCTCACCATGGTATCGAAAATTGGCAACTTTGCCAAACTTTATACGAGGGATTGAATCCAGCAACGAAGCGGTTGCTAGAATCCATTTGTCAAGGTCAATTTCTAACCAAATCTAGTGAGGAAGCGTGGCAGTTTCTCGACGATCTTGCTGAACAAACACTTCAATGGGAAAGCACCAAGACCACCTCATCTTCTTCTATTGGTCAGTCTAGGGCAGGCGTACATCAATTAGACATGTTGATGGCAATGAAGGCCGAGATGGCCGCACTTACGAAAATGCTAGAAGCAATTGAGACCAAATCCTGCCCCTGCGTTGCCCCCACGAACTGTTTGCGCTTGTTGTTTGGATCCATCACATCTTACCGAAGAGTGTCCTTACAATCCACCTGTTCAAGGACAAGATCAAGTCAATGCTGCCTTTCAGCAACGACAAAGAAATGATCCATACTCTTCGACTTATAATCCGGGTTGGAGGAGTTACCCAAATTTTGCTTGGAATCAAAATCAGCAATTCCAAGGAAACAACTTTCAAAGGCTTTCTCCACAACAACAAGCACCTCCACAAACTCAATACCAGCAACCTTTCCACCCACAACCTTACCAAAACCAAATGAACAATTTTGTGCCCAACAACTCGTACCCTCAAAACAATTTTGTTCAACCAAATAATGATAAGGTTACCTCGCTAGAAAGAAGTCTAGATGCGTTCCTAAAGCAATCTACACAATCCGCAGCAAGGTTGGAGACTTCCATTCAATCTTTAGTGCAAAACAGTGCCTCACACGATCAAAGCATCAAATCTATTGAGGCACAAATTGCACAACTCAATGCTGCGTTGAGCGAGCGAGAAAAGGGAAAACTTCCATCTCAACCATTGCCAAATCCCGGTCACGCACATGTTGCATATGAACAGCAAAATCATAACGTAAATGCTGTGACCACGTTAAGATCCGGAAAAGTGTTGCACAATAACGTGGGTATTAACAATGACATCCCTGCCGGTGGTTCTTCTTCGTCTTCTTCTTCATCTTCTTCTTCTCCGTTAGAGCCTATTCTTCATTCTTCATAAGGCTCTACTTCTTCTGCTTCGAACGGACCCACTTCTCACATCACGAACACATCTACACGGGGATCCGTTCCAACTCCACAATCTGATCCACAAAAATTGGACTCGACAAATCTTCAAAATGTTCATTTTCCAAACAGGTTGAGATCCAATAAACCAACTCCACAAATGGAGAAGATTGTAGAGTTGTTCAAACAGGTTAGCATAAATATACCTCTCTTGAATGCAATCCAACAAGTTCCTTCTTACGCGAAAATCTTAAAGGACTTATGCACCAAGAAGAGGAAGTCACAAGTACCAAAGAAAGTTTTCGTGGCTAGTGCTGTTAGCGATGCTCTTGTCCAATCTTTACCCCAAAAACATAAGGACCCCGGCTGTCCTACTATTTCGATAACAATTGGGGACAAGAACATAAATAGAGCACTATTAGATCTTGGTGCTAGTGTCAATTTGCTACCTTATTCAGTGTATGAGCAATTAGGCGTTGGAGAGCTTAAACCCACTCATTGTACTCTCCAAATGGCCGACCGATCCATCACCCATCCTAGAGGAGAGTTGGAGGATGTATTAATTAAAGTAGGGATTTCATTTTCCCCGTTGACTTCATTGTTATGGATACACAACCTGTAGCTAACCTCCGGAGTCGAATTCCGGTGATACTTGGTTGACAATTCCTTGCGATCTCCAATGCGGTGATCAATTGTCGTAATGGTTCAATGAACCTATCTTTTGGAAATATGACAATTGAACTCAACATTTTTAAGTTGGGGAATTAGCCTTCCGAGCCTAATGCTAGTATACTTGATGTTTGTTCGATCCACGAGATCACGGAGGACTGTGAACTCGAAAAATTTCTGTTCGATCACAACAGTGTTGACGCCTCTAGTGGGTTCCTCCTAGAATCCGACACAGCTTTCATGCCGGACAACGATTATGAGTGTTTCACCTTTTTGGACGATTTTGAAGACTCACCACCCGAGTTTGAGTCTTTTGATTTTTTGGATGAGTTAATTAAACCATCTGACTCGGTTGCGTACACTCGATTTGAACCGTTAATGGAATCCTTCGAGTTTGAAACAGTTTCACCAATGATACCTTCAATTGTTTCACCTCCTAAACTCAAACTAAAGCTTTTGCCGTCGCACCTTAAATATGCTTACCTAGGTGAGAATGAGACCCTTCCCGTTATCATATCGGCCTCTCTAGCCCTCGAGCAAGAGAAAGCCCTTTTGATGCTTACAAAATAACCGGCAAGCTTTTGGCTGGTCTATGGCGGACATCAAGGGGATTAGTCCCCTCATAGTTGAACATCATATACACTTGATGGATGATGCCAAGCCAATAAGGGCTCCTCAAAGACGCCTCAACCCCATAATGAAAGAGGCTGTCAAGAAGGAGATTGTTAAATGTCTTGATAGTGGTATCATTTACCCTATCTCGGATAGCCAGTAAGTTAGCCCCATTCATGTTGTCCCAAAGAAATCGGGCATTACGGTCATAACCAATGAGGCAAATGAGTTAATACCTACTCGCGCCCAAACTGGGTGGCGGGTTTGCATCGACTATAGAAAACTCAATGCCGCGACAAGGAAAGACCACTTTCCTTTACCTTTCATTGACCAAATGCTAGAACGATTGGCTGGACACGAGTTCTATTGCTTCTTGGATGGCTATTCCGGCTATAACCAAGTCCCCATCGCCGAAAAGGATCAAGACAAGACCACATTTACTTGTCCTTTCGGTACTTTTGCTTATCGTCGCATGCCTTTTGGATTATGCAATGCATCCGCTACATTCCAGCGGTGTATGATGGGGATTTTTTCAGACATGCTTGAAAAGTTTTTGGAGATTTTTATGAATGATTTCTCCATTTTTGGTGACTCCTTCGACGGGTGTTTGCTACACCTTGATGCAGTTCTTACCCGCTGTAGGGATAAGAACCTCACTCTAAATTGGGAGAAGTGCCACTTTATGGTACGAGAAGGCATTGTCTTAAGACATGTCATCTCGCAAAACGGCATAGAGGTTGATAAAGCCAAGATTGAGGTCATTTCTAATCTCCCTCCTCCTAAATGGTCAAAGACATCCAAGCCTTCCTTGGCCATGCCGGTTTTTATAGACGGTTCATCAAGGATTTTAGCAAGATTGCTAGACCCTTGACTCTCTTATTGGCCAAGGACACAACATTTGATTTTGACTCAACTTGCATGGAAGCATTCGAGTCATTGAAACACTCACTCATTTCTGCGTCCATTCTTTCATCTCCAGACTGGACGCATCCTTTTGAAATTATGTGCGATGCATCAGATTCCGCCATTGCTGCTGTTTTTGGACAGCACATTAATAAGATGCCGCACGTAATTTATTACGCTAGCCGAACATTAAATGACACCCAACTGAACTACACGACAGAAAATGAATTTTTAGCAGTTGTGTTTGCACTAGAAAATTTCGGCCTTATTTAATCGGCTCTCCAGTGATTGTGTATACTGACCATTCAGCTCTTCGCCACCTTTTTGGGAAGAAGGATGCCAAATCGAGGCTAATACATTGGATCCTCTTGCTACAAGAGTTTGACCTTGTCAAAAAGGACAAAAGAGCATGTGAAAATGTGGTGGCCGATCACCTTTCAAGACTTCCTTCTTCGCCTACATTTGAAATTCCAATTAAAGATGTTTTTCCCGATGAGCAACTCTTAACCGTGTCATGCAAACCATGGTTCGCTGATATAGTAAACTACTTGGCCACCAACTTGATACCTAAAGATTGGTCGAAACAGGATAAACTCTGATTCTTGTCCCAAGTAAAGCATTTTTACTGGGATGAACCGTATCTTTTTAAATATTGTTCCGACCAAATCATTCGTCGGTGTGTACCTGAAAATGAGTTTAAGAGTGTGCTGTCTTTTTGCCACGATCAAGCGTGTGGCGGGCATTTTGGCCCAAAGAAGACAGCCGAGAAAAATCTTGCAATGTGGTTTCTATTAGCCACGACTCTTTAAGGATGCATATGAATACTGCAAGACATGCTCCCGGTGCCAACACTTGGGCCGGATATCGCGGAGAAACGAAATGCTGCTCCAACCAATTTTGGTTGTGGATATTTTTGATGTTTGGGGAATAGACTTCATGGGACCATTTCCCAATTCCTTTGGGAATGTGTATATTCTTTTGGCTGTTGACTATGTGTCAAAATGGATCGAGGCTATGCCTAGCCGAACGAACGATAACAAGGCTTTCATTCGATTTCTTAAAGAACATATCTTTTCTCAGTTTGGGCACCCTCGAGCAATTATAAGTGATAATGGATCTCACTTCTGCAATAGGACTTTTGAGTCCTTAATGCGCAAATATTCCATTACTCACAAACAGTCAACGCCATACCATCCCCAAACATGTGGGCAAGCCGAGATTTCGAATCGGCAAATTAAACAAATTTTGGTGAAAACGGTTTCTAAAAACCGTAAAGATTGGTCACATAAGCTGATTGACGCACTATGGGCATTCTGCACTGTATACAAGACCGATCTTGGTATGTCTCCATACCGGCTTGTTTATAGGAAGGCTTACCACCTCCCAGTTGAGATTGAGCACAAGGCATTTTAGGCGATCAAGAAGTTGAATTTATCAATGGGAGATGCGGGCAGCAATCGAAAGCTGCAACTAAACGAACTGGAAGAACTGCGGGATGAGCCTTATGATAATGCTGTCATTGTTAAAAACCGAACTACGGTGTTCCATGACAAACACCTTATGCACAAAACGTTTAAACCTGGTCAACAGGTTTTACTCTATGACACCCGATTACACTTTCACCCCGGCAAGCACAGATCTAGGTGGAAAGGGCCGTTTTTTAGTACGCACCGTATATCCGCACAGTGCGGTAGATCTTGAAAATCCGAAGGACGGTACTTTATTTAAAGTAAACGGACATCGATTAAAACCGTTCCTCACTGCGGACCAGTCGGAGGAGCTCCTGTTTTTGCAGGAGCCGATTTACACCGATTGATTCTCCTTCATTTTTTACCCCTAAATTTTTGATCTTCTTGCCAAAACTTTGTTTCAAACAAGTTTGGGAGTGTATCTTTTGTAAATATAAATACAAAATAACATAAGAAATAAAAAAAATTGAAAATAAAAAAAAATTGGACATTTTTGTAAAATTGCAGAAATAAATAAAACATTTATTTGCAAATAAATTCCTCTTTTTAGAGGGGTTTATCTGTAAATGACCATCAATTCTCCCTATTTATAGAACCCGAGCCCCCCTGTTCTTTCTAAAACCTAATTTCATATTCTCTCGAAACCCTAGCGCCGCCACCCTTCTTCTGCAGAAAGATCTCGTCGCGCTGCCTCCTAACCGCCGCGGAACCGCCGCCCGAGCGCACCAGCCCGCCGCCGCATAGACGCTTCACCCCCTAAAATTTCAAGGAAGGTACTATATGTTCAACCCCTCTCTGTCCTTTTAATTTTTAGATCTGTAGAACACCCATGGCACATAACATGCAGCTAGAAAGAGATTTTTCACAAGTTTTCTCACATGAGGTATATGGTAGCTATTTCGCAAATGAAATCGCGCATAGGGGATGGAATTATTTAATATACAATCACCCTTTTGCATTTGCATTACCGGAATTAGTAAACCAATTTTACGAGTCTATGGAGGATGGGAGTCTCACCCTACTGGGTTTTATTAAATTGCAATGGGGCGATCGTGAAATTATAATTGATAGGGATATAATACACGATGTCACACTAATACCTCGCATACATGCACATGACCAACCCCTTCAATTCGAGGATTACATGCCCCTGATGGGCAACGATTGCTCAAGGGAGCCGCGAAAGGGTATCCAAGCACGAACCCTTTTCGCGAATGTTTTGACTGTGTGCCGGTGGGCACAAAATAATATTTTCGGTAGCTCCCATAATACAACATTTTTCACACCCTCCTTACATATTGTGCACACTCTTATGACCAAGAACCCACGTTTTGACATGTGCACAGTATTGTTAAATTCCATAGGTGCGGGTAAACGGGCCGCTAGTTACCCTTGTCCCATGTTGGTTACACAATTATGTCGATATTTCCTCCCCACGGAGGAGTTCGAATTATATATGCATGGAGGCATTCCGGTCAGACCTCTTATCGAGGGCGTTTCTACGTCCTACTCACGACTAACTGATGTGTGGTCTCGAACCGAACCGGCAGAACATGTATTTGCCCGCACACCTAGCTCTAGCTCGACAGCGAGTGAAGGAGAAATGACCTCTCTTGAGCATGCACAATTGATGAGGCGAGCAGTTAGGAGTATTGATACGTTGAGGGAGGAATTTAGGGCGACGACAAGGGAGCATGACCGTCGATTGATGGAGGTTGAGCGGGGTATTCAAACCTTGCTGGCTAGGGAAGAGCGTTCACGTTCACGCTCGTGAGCACGGCATGGGGCCGAGCAGTGAGGACACTGTTTTGGTTAAGTTTGGGGGAGATGGTGATTGTATATAGTTATCTTTTGCATTGCATATTTTTAAATTTTTGTATATATTTTTCTTTTTCTTTTGCATATTTAAATTCTGCATTGCATCCTTATATAAAAATCATAAAAAATTGAAAAAATTGAAAAAGAAAATATAGAAAAAGAAAAATCAAATAAAAACTGAAAAATTTAAAAAATTTGAAAAATTAAAACATTCAATTTTGGCCTTAATCGACTTGAGTTTGACAAATAGGTTAACTAGCTTAGGAACAACTAGATCTTAGACTTAGTAAATTAAAAATCCTAAAAATAACATTTCTTAAAAATCTAACGGTAGAAGGTATATGTCTTTGTAAGTTTATTTAGAAATAGGTAAATTTCGAGTTGACTTCTTGGGCTAAGTTAAAACAAGGGAAAAATATTGATATCTTTATTAAAGTATAAGTTTGAAAAATAATTCCTAAGCTTAAGTCCAAATTCTGAAAATATATACCCTACAAAATTGCACAAACACGAATCTTGAAACTTGGAATAGTAGGAGAGACCTTGAAATGCTCTTGTCTAAAGTCCTTAGTACGATGAAAAGTTAAAAAAATTATTATACAAGTGTGAATAAAGAAAAAAAATGAACACTGGTTTTTGTAATTACTTAAGGCTGCAAAATAGAAAAAATATTTAGCGAGGGTGCTTCATCACCTAGTGCCTTAGACCAACTGGTTTAGGAGTCACTGCTAAAGCCTTAGGTGTTACAAGACTAGGAATTACGCTTTAATGTGCAAACACATTTTGTAATCGGTTGTTGGTATCTTAAGAAGTATTAACGGTCGCATGAAGGATGTGTGAGCAAAATTCATCTAAAAATCCACCAGTTAAGAAGTGCTTTGGACGACGGACAAGAGTATGATAGCTTAATTTGAATTTTCAAGTGTAGGGGTGATATATACACACACGTAGGGGTATGTGATTGGGGTTTAGATAAGAGATAGGAATGACGAATAGGACTTATATCTTTAATAGAGATGATAAAAATTCCTAAGTTGAGATAGAACCCTAGAAGGAAAACTTAAAAGATGCCAAAAGCTAAGTAAATCTACAAATCATATATAATCTTAAGTTAAATGATAAGGAAGCGTGAAAAATACGGGTGGATAATTTCTGAGTCGAAGATAATAGAGTACTTGTTAGAAAATCTAATTGGAGAATAAAAGTTGACAAGCCAAATTGATAGGATTTTGTGGGTAGTATCCGCTGAAAACCCTCAGGAGCAATCGCGTTTCCCTGCGAAAGTGAGGCTGGGTCTTTTTCAAAAATAAAACTAGGTTTGCTCGAGGACGAGCAAAAGATAAGTTTGGGGGTATTTGATCATACCATAATTTTGCATTCTTTTAGACTCCATTTTTATTCATTTTACAAATAAACAGGTGCTTTTGATCCATGTCTGCTACATAATTGCAGGTTACAGGTTCTCGGAACAAAAACAGTGAAATTGACGAAAAGATGATACAAAGTGAGACTACTACCGATAAATGGTGGAATCTTGATCGTGCCTACATTTTGAGAGACAATGAAGATCAATGAACAAGTTCACAAAAGTACAAAGGCAGCGCAAGGTTCAAGACTTCGACATGAAGCGAACGGTAAAAGTCCACTACATTACTCACTGTGGAGATCTGGAAGAGAACTAGAAGACATTCTGGAGAACCAACTAAGGAAAACAAGAGAAAATAGCAACAGGCAGAAGACAAGACAAATTGAGCCAAGAAGCCCCTTACATGGCCGCGGAACTGCGGCCAAACATGGGTTTTGGCCGCGGATCCGCGGCCGTATATAACCCGTGTCGGTGCAGAAAAATTTTGGAGGCTGGCGGCGCGTTGACTAGTCTTCCTAAGGGTATATTTGTAAAAGCAGATGTGTGTCGATTGTAAAGCTAGGGTTTCTATGCTCTATAAATAGAAACCCTAAAACTTGTTTTAGATTATGCCTCTTTTCATTAAAATAAAATTCAGAATTCCTATCATGTTTTGAGAGCATCAATTTTGTAAGTAGTTTCTTTTATTTGCCCTAGTCTTAATTTTTATTTCTGCCCTAGTTTAATTTAGATTAGAATTTTTTATTAATCTGCAGTAGTTAGATAATTAATCTCTTAACTCGAAAACTCAAATAAAAATCATGTTTTTTATCGATCTCTTAATGAGCGAGTAGTTCCTCGCTTGTTAGGGTTAGGAATAGGGAAGGTTTGAGAGATACAAATCTCTCACCCCTTTCTTGCTCATCACATAAAAATTATTAGAACTCCATGCATACATAGACATAGTATAAAAGACCGGTTGTGCATGGTTTCCATGGAGGTTAGGGTAAGGATTAAGAAAGGATGGACAAGGAACTAGAGGAAGAAACATCGTTTCTTCTCGATCGTCTTAATCCCCTTTATTAATAATTACCATAACACCTAAAGAGATCTAATTTAGAGCATTGAAAGCGGTGGGAGATCTTAATTTTCCAAATTTAACCTAAACCTAACCCTAGCAAAATTTCTAATCCTAGTCTAAGTCAACTTAGTTTTTAGAGATAAAGATTCAAACACCATTTGGAATTAACTCGTTAGAACAATTAGGAAATACACAACATCCCTGTGGACCGACCCGTATTCACCGGCTAGCTACCAAGCGACGCCGTTCTTGATTGCGGTAAAAATATTTTTTGATTCATCTTTTAAAAGCACATTCGCAAAATCTCTTTCAATCAGTATCTATGCGGCCATTATAGGTAGAATGACTAGTGATGGGTGGAAAAAAAAGAAGCGAAAAAGATTATCATGCTGTTGGTTACCGTTGAGATAATCTTCGACACCAAAATCATCTAGGCCACCAGTAAGTGCCTCTAAACCTAGCATTGAAGATGGTAATGCTCCAGGAGGCCTCTGAAACCTGCAACATTAAAACAAGCATCCATGAATATGAACAATGCTCAAATGCAAGTTTCACAAGATTACACCTTATTCTTGGACACATCAGCATTACGTGCAACCAGCATCCATTTAAACCAATTAGTTACTCAAATGAGAGAATAAAATATAATAAATTTTCCCTTAAAATGTTAACGTTACTCGGTTTTTTAAGGTGAAAAGAATCTTGCAAGCAAACATTGAAAGCGACTGCCAACATTCACTGATCAAATCCATATTGTTGTCAACATTCAATTTACTCGTGAGGACCGCTAATTGCCACTTCAACTATGGTCCTATAATCCTATGCTAATTACTATTTATGTGAATGTAAAGCAGCACCCACATCAGGCCATAGAAGATGAGTTGAAGTGGTTTTGTCGAAGACACTAGATCCATGAACATATTAAAGATGCACCAGTTCTAGATAAACCCATTACCATATACTTATCGTTTTTTTTTAAAAAATGCAAAGCAGCTTGGAAACTCGATCTTAACCAGCTCGGCTATAAAGTATAGCAAAGGAAAGAAGTAAATTTGACAAATATTTATACGAACATGGCTGAATGAAACAGACTTCAAACTGTTTTAAAGCTTGAGGGTGAACCACGGCACTATCTTCTGCAGCTCGAACATTCAAAAAAATTGGTATATAGCCTATGGAACTCGTCTCCTATATACAGCATATGAATCCCACAGGTCAGCATGTCATTTGAGTTTGAACACTAGAATGACGAATGATCTAAAACTGTTACTGAAGCCACTTTCAGAATCGCTCCCATACATCAACTTTTCCTATATGCATAAAAAGGCATATTGACGTTGTCTTTTCCAGCAACATGCAACACCCACCCCCCAACAAAAACCCAAAAAAAGGAAGGAAAAAACTAGCTTTTCTGCATGACAATAATCCACCAAGTCCAGTAATCATTATAAAATAAAATTTGGTCAGGCTAGATTAAGATTCTAAATACGAGTCATATGACAGATCTCAAGACTAAAATTTCATAGACAAATATGGGATCATTGGTAAGGAAGTGTCTAGCCTTTGTCACGACGAACATTCTCATGTATCGGCATTCGCTCGATGTAATTTAATTGATATTATTAAAGACAGAATCGAGCCTTCATCCAACCATTCATTGCATTTCATCACAGTTTATACACATATCACTTGTTCTAGAAACAAAACCGGGAAGTGCACTCTGTGATTGAGAAAAGTAAAGGTGATGGAAGTGAGAGAAATCAGAAAGAAGCAAGAAGAAAAGAATGTAAGAATAAATATGAACAGTTCTCTCTTGTAAAACTCACAAAGCTAACAAGTCTACCTAAGAGAGTTCAATTGATCGGTAATAGGGATATAGAACCTATTTAAAGGGGAATGATAACTTCACTGTGAAACAAGGTTAGCTTAACCAACTAGAAAGAACTCTGGTATGCATTGATAAATGACTCTTGGGACATTAGAATTCAACTCAAAACAAAGCCATAAAGATGACAAGACATAATAAAGAAAAGTAATTTGCATAACTGTTTCAGCAATTGAGACCTTCAAGTCATGTACTTCATGGAAAATGCATCATCAAACGAATGTTGTTCCTTCGAAAAGTATGAATATAGAAAACTTAAATAACAAACATTTGGGAATATTGGACATTTGGACTGCTAAGTTAAAAAGGGTATATAAATTTTTAAATACGCATAAATAAAAAAAGTAACGTAATTATTTAGTAAATGTTGAGGATCTCCCTGACGGTAAAGGTTCCGCTGTATCAATTTCATGGTTCAGTAGGACTTTGAGGAAATTTTATCAGTCCGTTTCAAATTACACTACAGGATTAAAGATTCTATTGCGTTTCAACGTTGAACATAACAAAGTTTTATCACCTTCTCACATCATACTATGTTAATTTAACCATTGTTAACATGCCTATATGACTGGTTACTTGTCTTCTGATAGACATGCACAACCCTGATGTGTACGCAGTAAATCCCTTCAAATACTAATCTTTTTAAGTAGAACTCTCCTGATTTTCCGACCATATACATTCCCCCTATGATGATGTTAAACTACCAGCTTCATTTTACTCGGCAGAAGAATTGCACTCATAATAGGTAGACATTCTCATTTTCAAAAAATTGCATTACAAAAAAAACTTCCTTTTTAACATTTTTCCCAGCAGAAACTAATGGTTACTCGATCTTATAATAGTAAATAACAATTGAAGTCATGTGTCTTACAACGCAGCGCCAATGAAAAATGATATCAAAATTGAAACCCTATATCAGTTTCCAAAGCAATCAAGAAACAGTGACCTCAATTAGGAAACTAGGGTTAGGGATCGGAAACCTGGAAAGGATCTGGCAATCGAGATCCATCCTGAGATTAGGAGCGGAGCCGTAGGTGAGATCGAGGATCATCCTCTTCTTCTCCATCATGTTCCTCTCATTCTAAATCACCACAGAATAAAAAAAAACGAAATCAAATTAGGGTTTTTATTTTTCCTTCGATAAATCGAAAATTCAAGGAAAAAGTTAGGGTTTTTACGATTGGCCGGATCGACTCGAGGGGATGAGAGCCGACGATGTCGCCCTTGACCCCATCCAATCCGAAGCGGAGTGTATCGTGGCTCGCCGTGGCGTCGTGAGCGATCGATTTCGACATTTTTCTTTCTATCTCTCTCCTGTTTCTCTCTCCTGTCTTTGTTCTTTACAGGGCCTTGATGAACAAGAAATAAAAGCAGAGGGGGAAACAGAAAGGTTTTTCTATCCATGTCTACCTGCCTAGTGTATTTGCACCTGCGATAATACACTGGAGTATTAAAGTTCGGGGCTTTTATTTAATGGTCTCTCAAAACTTGGCTAATTGCTAAGGACTCCCCCGATATTTGATACTTACTATTTACTCCCAAAACCTTTAAGTTGGTACTTTTTATCCCTCCAAAATTTCCATACAAAACTAATGTCGTCATGTCGCGGATTTTGTAAGGTAAGAGCACGATCTACACTGCAACCTAATACTTCCTCAGTTATCCTCGGGTTCATTCGAGAATCAATCTTTCCCTATTTCCAAGCTCTTCCCCCGATTAACTCGACTTCTCTTTTTTCGATTTAGTGTTTTCAATTATCCTTAACTTGCGAATCTGACCATATTCATATTCCACTAGTGCATGTGAAAAGAATGTTAAGGAAAAAATCATATTTTCGTGGCGAATTGAGTTTTAGGTTGCATGTGAAAAGGGTTTGGGGGTTTAAAACCCTGGACTCGGCGTCCCTCCGTTAGATGCCTAACATAATGGATGAAAGAGAATCTTACTAGCAAGTAGGGGGGCTTTTAGAAATTATTTAGAGTTTTAGGAAGTAAATAATAATTATTAATTATTGGGGGTGTTTTAGTGATTACCAAGTTTTAAAGGAACATTTAGTTAAAACCCCTAAAGTTTTAAATTTATATTTGAAGAGTTAAATTGTCGGCAAAATAAATGTATTAATAACAAAATTTAAATCGAAGAATAGTTTCTGCTGAAACGAACTATTTTTAAATTAATTCTAAAGAGAATAAAAAAACAATTTTAGGCAAAGGTATATAAAATCAAAGATGAGTAGAAATAACGGATAAAAACAATCAAAATACAGCTGTAAATAATCAAATACAAATGTGATAAAGATATGCTTTTATCTATGGAGGCAAAAGAAAAGTTAACTTTGGAAAGATACCGGAGATTCTATCACTAAAATTAATTACTTTCAATCCATATCCTAACTTTTTCTCATCACCCTTCGTCTTTTTCTTCCTTGAAGAGCATTCTTGGACTCATGGAAAATATATAAAAAAAAATAGAAGATGGAGGTAAGCAATTCTTACACTCGCTTTCTTCATCACCACTTCCCCTTCTTCTTCTTCTGATGGAGCTCCTTTTCGGGTCTCCGCCGGATGTTGTCTTCCGTCGATCTCCTGGTGGATTTTGGAGGTGATCTCCTGTTGCATGTGGGTCTCAATAGTTTTGAAGAGATTGGTGATTTGAGGGGTTTAACGCCAAGTATCTGCAAAGAAGTCCCGGGGTGGTTTGGTACCACCGAGGACCCTCCGACGATCAAGTTAGTACTAGATCCGAGCAGAGTAATGGCTAAGTGGAATCAAAAATGGCTTACTTGACCGCTCTGTGATGGGGGTTTATATAGCGGTGATGGCACGCAGCAGCAGGCGCGAGAATCTCGCCAGTAGTTACGCTCCCGACGTCACGCCCGCGTAGAGAGCGGATCGTCCATTAATGGGGATCGCGGAGGCGTGGAACGTGGTATGTTGCTGGCGGAGAATCCGCGCATGGCGAGATTCGCGGAGCGGAGGTTACGCCTGTGAGCGGTGGAGCTGGTCGGAGGGGCCGAGGAAGATGGCCTCGGCGGAAGAGCTCGGAAACGAGCGGGAGGGCCGAGGCATCTTGGTTCTGTGGTAGGTCGAAGACGGGCCAGAAGGGCCGAGGAGGCCGAGGCCATCTTGGTCCTGTGGTAGCTCGGAGACGGGCCGGAAGGGCCGAGGAGGCTCGGGCCCGTCTTGTTCGGAGTAGAGCAAAGGGACACTTGGCCTGGCTGCTGAAGTGCTGGGGGGCAAGGAGTGGAGTACAACTTTGGAGACAGGGTTGGAGGGAAGCCCCCCACTGTAGCATACTGGCTCCTTCTCCGTGGCCCTCATGGGTCCAATTGGTTTACGCGTTTGACACGTCATCCGTCATGTGTCACGATCTAGGGAATTACCGTTCTTGAGCATCATCATTAGCCCCCCACTCCTGTCCCGACCAGCCAGCTGATCGGGTCAGGAGTGGACTGCCGGGCCGCCCGGGGTGAGCTCCCTCCTAAGGTTTCGTCGAGACGCGTCCCCGGGCTGTCAGTTGTCTTTGTTGGGTAGGAAGCTACCGCCAGGATGCGTCGAGTAGGAAGGGCTCGGCGGCCTTGCGAAGAGGGCTTCAGACCATCAGCGTCTGATGGGCAGGAGGACGCCCGCTGGGGATGCGCCGAGCAGGAAGAAACTCGGTGGCCTCGCGGTGAGGGCTTGATCCCTGGCATTGTGGAGTAGGGAAGCTACCGGCCAGGGATAGTCGAGCAGATAGCTGCTCGGTGCCTCCCGGCGAGGGCTTTGATCCTTGACGTTGGAGGGGCCGTAAGAGACCAGCGAAGGATGACCGAGCAGGGTAGCTGCTCGGCGCCTCCTGGCGAGGGCTTTGATCCTTGACGCTGGAGGGGCCGTGATAGGCCTGCGAAGGATGGCCGAGCAGCACTGGAGGGCCGTTTGAGGCATGCGAAGGGTGGCCGAGCAGGGTAGCTGCTCAGTGCCTCTTGGCGAGGGCTTTGATCCTTGACGCTGGAGAGGCCGTGAGAGGCCTGCGAAGTATGGCCGAGCAGGGTAGCTGCCCGGCGCCTCCTGGCGAGGGCTTTGATCCTTGACGCTGGAGGGGCCGTGAGAGGCCTGCGAAGGATGGCCGAGCAGGGTAGCTGCTCGGTGCCTCTTGGCGAAGGCTTTGATCCTTGATGCTGGAGGGGCCGTGAGAGGCCTGCGAAGGATGGCCGAGCAGGGTAGCTGCTCGGCGCCTCCCGGCGAGGGCTTTGATCCTTGACGCTGGAGGGGCCGTGAGAGGCATGCGAAGGATGGCTGAGCAGGGTAGCTGCTCGGCGCCTCCTGGCAAGGGCTTTGATCCTTGACGCTGGAGGGGCCGTGAGAGGCCTGCGAAGGATGGCCGAGCAGCACTGGAGGGGCCGTTTGAGGCCTGCGAAGGGTGGCCGAGCAGGGTAGCTGCTCGATGCTGTTTCGCTCCGAATGGCGGCCAAGACGACGTAGAGACGTCTTGCCTGAGATTCGGGGCAGATGCTATTTGGTTTTATCCGTCCACCTCTCCGAATATGCCAAGTTGATTTATGGCACTGTGTATCGGAGGTTTAGACGGATGCGGCCGATGTAGCAGACTTCGTCAAATTCCCTCTCGTTAGAGGGGTTTTTGATTGTGGGGTCGTTATTCCCTGCAGGCGCAAGCCCGTGCAGTTAATTACGCTACCGCATCGCGGTAACAACTTTCTCCTTCTCCAGATTTTCACTTCGTGTCGTGGGTGTTTGTTTTATTTGTGGTTGCCCGTGGATTGTATACGGAGACTAATTTATGTCGTCGCCCGTAGGACGTGGATTAGTCCAAATCCGTATTTTCTTAGATTTGGGTTTGGGGTTTTGGTTTAAGTATACGTTAGCCATATTTGGGACTAAGATCGACTTAAACGTTTGTTAAGAATACGTTAGTCCAATTTGAGACTAAGATCAACTTAATGGGATCGTTTAGATCTGACAAAAGAGCATTTTGGGGCTCTTTCCAGTTTAGGGACATAGTGGTCCAACATTCCTATTTTGGGGACGAATGTTAGTTTAAGAATGCATTAGTCCATGAGTTTAAGGACGCGTTAGTCCCTGAGTTTAAGGACCCCACAGTCCATATTGATGTGTGGTTGTCGGGACCCGTCACCTCTCTGACGACGTTAAAGGATTACAACGACAAATATCAGAGGAGTTCAGAGATGTACCCTTGAACCGGATGTAAATTGATTTGAGAGAGCAGTTGTGCTCAGTTCAATTTAATTTAAGGACTTATGGCCAGAATTGGGTTAAGTCCAGTTAGAAAATGTCTAACATTTATTCACATTTGACATGTTAGGCATTTGATTGGGCTCTGCTCTTTTTTTTTAAATGATGCACAGCATCTAAATTGGTCTGTTAGACCTTTATTTGGGCTCTGCCCCTTTTTAATAATGCATTGCATTTTTATTAAGCCTGTTAGGCCTTTTTAATTGGGCTCTATCCCGTTTCTAATAATGCACTGCATTAATTAGTCTGACAGAGCGCCACGTGGCTTGTCAGGCGCTTTGCGCCAATTAAAGAGCGCAAGGCGCAAGCGCATGTGGAGGTGACACGTGTCACGCTCTAGTGAGCGCAAGTCTGTTAGCGCAGCGCGCTGCGCCAGTGCGCTGCTGACACGTGGTGCGCTCTGGTAACTTGCGCCAATCCGAGAGCGCAGTGCTCAAATTAAGAGTGCAGGGCACTGTTCAAAAGCGCAGAGCGCAACTTGATCCAATTTTGGATCAAAGAAAAGAATCTAAAGAGGTTTTTTCCTCAAGATTCAAGAACCGAAGGTTCAACAAAATACAATGCCTTTATATAGATCAGAAAGATCTAATGAAGAAGTAAATTACTTCTTTTTATTATTATTATATATTTTTTTATTCAAGATCTTGATCTTGTTCTTAGATCTTTGATCTTTTTAGAAGAATCTCTTTTTTTCAAAGGTTTACCCTTTTTTTTGGAGTCCTTCTCAAAGTTTTAGAGAAATTCTCTATGTTTTTCTCTGTGTATTTTAGACTTAGAGTCTAAGGGCCTTTATATAGTGCCAATTGATTTGTTAAATCAGTTAAAGAGATCTTTCTCTGAGTGATTTAGGGATTTTTCCCACCGTTGGATCTTTGATCCATGGGCTCTATTTTACAGAAGAGAATCTTCTTGTTTTTAACAAGATTGGAAAGATCTTTCCAGAATTTTTCTGTTTTAAATGCTGGCGCAAGCGCACCTGCGCTTGACACGTGCCGCGCAGCGCAACTGCGCTGACACGTGTCGCGCAGCGCATCTGCGCTGACACGTGTCGCGCAGCGCTGAGCGCAGATCATCTGAAGCGTTGCTTTCTTTATTTTTTTTTTTAATTTTAAATAGAGTCTTGCTCTGATTGGGTGCGTTGTCTTGGGCGCAGCGCTGGCGTATCTGCTTTTGACACATGGCGCGTTGCGCGCAGCGCAAGGAATTTGAAGTGTTGCTTCAATTTTTGTATTTTTGAAATTCAAACAGAAATTTGCTCTGATTGGGGAAACAAATGCCCTCCACCGTTGCACTCACGTGGCGCACACGTGAGTGCAACGGTGGCAAAATCCCAACCGTCAGATCAACTCAAGAATTGAAGGGGCGCTTAAGCGCCTATAAATAGGACCCTTGGTCCTCAACAGATGATCACCATCTTCAAGATTTCTCATTTTCAGAGCCTTGCTCTTGCTTTTAAGAACTTCAGAGTCTTGCTCTTGCTTCCAAAGTTAGAACTTTTTAGAAAAAACTTTTAGGTAAAAATTAATCTTAAATTAAATTAATTTTAATTAATAGAGCCTTGCTCTCATAGATCTTTTGATCTAAAGAAAACTACTTTGGGGTTTCACCAGCAGAGCCTTGCTCTCAAGAATCTGTTTTAGGGTTTCTTAACCCATGAACAGAGCATTGCTCTTTGGCAAAACATAGATCTTTTGATCTAAAAATGAAGAACTCTTAAGAGTTTTCATGGATCCTTAAGATCCCAAAAAATTTTAACTTTTAATTTTTAAGAATTAATTTTCCTTTGATGGATATTTCCATCATTACCACAGAGCTAGGCTCTTTCAACCTTTTAAGGAATTTTATTCTCTTGAGACCAGAGTTTGACAAGTGTCACTCTGTGACAGAGTTTTGCTCTGAAAGAGGAGATTTTCTCCTTGTCTCTAGGGATTTCTCATTAATGAGAATATTCTTTTGGGGATCTCCTCATTGATTGACAGTCTCATCCAATGATGGGGCTGTCTTATTAACTGATGCATTGTCATCCAGATTTTGTGGGCCCCCTTTGGCCCCCTATCCACTGCATTGCAGTGTGGTACAAACCTTGAAGTTCCAAGTGTCAGGCTTTTTTTTTTTAAAATTAAATTAAGATACTGACGGCTGAATCTCGTTTTTCTTTGCAGGCAATTATGTTTGCTGATCTGTCTTTCCCATTTGTTCGCTCAGAGGGAGGATTTCCTGAGGCGCCGATGGACCGGGAGGTGCTCGCTCTCATTAAGGATCATGACCCCGAATATAAGAACCTTCACCTATGGGGTAGGGGGTACAGTGAAATCATCAAGGGTCGCCGAAGTTTCGGTTGCGCGACGCCGTCAGAGCCCATCTCGTCGATCCCCTATGCGGATGAACCTCCGGTGAAGTATGCCGTGGAGGTCGTGAATTGGAATTCGAAGGATCTTCTCCAGCCTTCGATCGCTGCCATTCCCGTGCAGCCGCCGGCCGTGGACATTCTGGGGCGACGCATATGCCAGGGTGAAGCGCGCCCTTGGAGACAGGCTTATAACCTCGGATTGACCCCTCGAAAACCAGCCGGATATTTGCAGTGGGCGAGGTATATCTTGTCAGCGAAGAAGACGCATCTGATGAAGATCGGTTTGTACCCTATCGTATACGCCTCGCTTTTTGAGTATCTTGCTCCTCCAACGTGGTGGGTTAAGGCATTCATAGAACAATGGAACATCCCCACCCATACCTTCCTTCTATCGGACAGGGAAGTCTCCATCTCCCTGGAAGAGTTCGCTGAGATCTCGGGTTTGCCGGTGAGAGGAGAGCATTATGAGGAGCTGCTTCCTCCTGATGAGTATGTCTTCGCCACCAAGCCGCTGGTAATGGGCCTAACACCTGAGAATGCTATTCGGCACCAGTTTCCGAGCCTGGTGAAGGTGCTGAATATGTATGAAGGTCTCTATCTGGAATCGGGAGTTCGGGGAGTCAGTTTCGCAGATTTCATTGCCCGCTTTCTTCGACCGGAGATTCTATCGCAGCGGAGTGAAAAGTTCGCCAAGCTCGACGACCCCTTCGGCTTCGGCTTAGATCATCGACCAGCCTTGGAAGACGATCAAAAGGATTTCTATCTCCCCGATGCCGCCATCATGCCCTTATCAGAAATCGCCGCCCCGGGCATTGATGAGGAGACCTTCTTTTTGGGGTTTCTGGGATTGTGGCTGTGTTGGTTCGCGCTCCCCATGCACCCGCGCTACATGAGGCCGTCC
Organism: Agapanthus africanus; assembly: GCA_030015575.1. NCBI lineage: Eukaryota > Viridiplantae > Streptophyta > Magnoliopsida > Asparagales > Amaryllidaceae > Agapanthus > Agapanthus africanus. The sequence goes on from JASDDO010000014.1 coordinate 20,317,028, forward strand.
GTTTTCTACCCAGCGCATCGGATGGTGGCTGGCCTACAATTGTCGATCGAAATCGCCGGGCTGGCTCACCTATACAATGGACTCAGCGTAGCGGCAGACGCAAATGAACCTAGGGTGCAACCTGCCAATTTCCCGATGCACTACTTCACTTCATGGATGGAAATGCATGTGCTCGGGGTATTCGGCATTCATAAGAGCCCCGCGTTTTTCGAGAAGTGCAGACTCCCAAGAGTCATGCGGCTAATTGGCGCTTCGATTGTTAATCCGCCTCCGCGGGAGGCTAGGGGGTTGCTCCTTCGTCCGCACCTGGTCGGAGCGAGGATTTCTTTCATGGACAAAGTCGTGACTATCAACTCAGAGATCTCCAAGGCGGTGTTGGCGCTGCGTGATGGTTTTAAGGACGGGGCTTCCGTATTGAAAGCCCGGGAGATTCTTCACCTCTACTCCATCCGGCCAAGCTTCCTGATGTTCAGGCTGGCGCTCTTCATGAGGTACAACCCCCACCGGTTCGCCCAACAATCAAGCTATAATCAGAGGGTCCTACTGGAGGCGTTTTTAGAAGAGCCCGCGGCCAGCATGGAGGGGATACGGAGCGCGATGCACCATTTTATGCGGCTGAATACGGGCTCCCACTTCTTTATCAGCGAGCCGAGCTGCGTCCCCCGGGTCCTCCACGTGTACGTGGCTTGGTACGCGCACGCGATGGGTACCGTCATCCGAGAAGAGAAGCGCATGTTGGTTGACCGCAAGGGTGCGCCTCCCGGCAGCGACCGCAAGGCTCCCCTGAAGCCAAGGAACCCGGTCGTTCCTCCGCTGAAAGATGCTGGGGCTGGGCCACCGTGCGTGCTGAGCCCTCCGCGTGAATAGCCGCCTCGTGATACCGTGGACGCGCCCTCAGCCCCCCGTGCTCCAGTGGAGACGGTGAATGTAGTTTCGCCCGAGTCTGGCGTGGGCTCGAATGTTGGGACCCGTCGCCCTAAGGTGCCCGCGAAGCGTAAGATGATTTTGGCGACGACCGGGGCCCGCGCGCAAAAGATGAAGAAGAAGTCCATTCTTTCTCTAGATGCCGTTCTCGGCTTAGAGCCTCAGGCCCCTCTTACCGAAGGCTTAATCGAATACGAGAGCAGCGAGAGTTTCTTGGTAAAGCCAGAAGACACCGACCTAGCGGCCGCCATTGAGGCTTCTGAGCGATCGGCTAGGCTCGAAGCGTGGTTGGCTAAACTTGCTCTATCGCTGCTTCCCTCAAAACTTTCCAGGAGGAAGAAAGGAAACGCGCTCTGTCGGGCGCTGGTATGTATCGGCTCGCTGAGTCTTTATTCTTTTTTTTAGCCAATCTAATCTTCTCTCTGTCTTTTTGCAGGGGCCGTGGGATCTTCTGCGCAAGCCGATGCGGGGACTCTTCTCGGGCCAGCTACTGAAGTCCCGGCCTCTTCGGGACAGCCGTGAGAGACCCGACTTGAAAAGCCGATGAGGGATGCCTTGAAGGCTCTGGAGGCAACTCTAAACGCGAACGAAGACGCCTTGATGGAGGAAGCTTCTAAGAGGTCCGTCGTGACGGCCCGGAAGGAGAGGAAGAGGTTGCGGTGCGAGGCGAAGGAGCACAGAGCTGCTTTGGCCGTGGGAGCGGGACCAAGCACCATTATTCCCGCTGCTTCTCCTTCCGAGGAGCCCCCGGTTGTCTTGTCTACCGCTCATAGACAGATGGAGCGTGCAGTTCGGGAGGCCAACGATCGATCCACCTCAGGTAATGTGTCTTTCGAGACTTTGTTGTAAGAATTGTAAACCTATCAGTTCTTATATATCTCGTCCTGTAGGGCTAAGTCCAACCGAAGGGGCGGCGGAAACCGTCGAACCTGAGGGGACGGTGGAGAATGTACTGGCTGAACCCGAGCCGACGGTAGGCGACGTAGACGGGGTTGTTGGACCCAAGCTAGCGGCTGACGAAACGGTCACGCATACTATGCCTGAAAAGGTTGCCGATGCCAAGCCCGAGGTAGCGGCAAATGAGACGGCTACCATAAACGAGCCTAGGGCAGTAGCGGATGGAGCAGCTGAGACCGACGACCCTATGGCACCGGTGGACGAGGCGGTCGCGACCACTGAGCCCAAGGGAATAGCGGGTGAGACGGGCATGATTCTTGAGGACGAGCCGGCCGCTTTTTCTCAAGAGTCTGGCAATGCTCCGATCATTGCTCTCCCCGCCTACGGTCCTCCGCCGTCTCCTGGCCTTGCGAGCACGACGACGGCTCCCGTAGAGTCTGGCGATGAGGCGTCGGGAGGTGGTCTCATGTCAATGGAGGGAGACGCCGCCGTTTCGGCTGGATCATCATCAGGTAAATTTCTGGTTACCTGTCTTTTTCCTTATTCTGCAACTTTTCTGACAGTGCTTTTCTTGTTTCTAACGCAGGCGCGGCCAGTGTTGATGCCCCATTGCTCGAGGGAGCGCCGTCAGCTACTGCCTTGGCGGTGGCCACCGCTTTACCTTCTCTCGCACCGTCGCAAATGCTGGAAAGTATGGATTCGTGACCCATCAGTCTTATCTTTATTGCATGATCTATGTACTGATGTTGTATTACTGCATCTTTGCAGGGGTGCTTTTTGATCACCTTTATTAGGTGTTGCGCCCACACTTCTCCTTCCCGTTGGAGCTTGCTTTCTCCAGTGGCGCTGGTGAGTATGGTTTCCAATTAATACCCTTTCTTCTTTTTTTTAGTAATGGAATTATTTCTGACTCTTCCCTACCCTGATTGCAGTGTTACCGATCGAAGAAGGAGATAAGGGATCGGTCGCGCCACCGGCCCTCCCGGCTTTGCCGCCTGCTGCAGCTGGTATAGTACACCCTCTCATTGATGACATTCTTATATTTCTTGAACCGTCGTCTGATTGTGTTTTGTTTTTTCAGTTGTAGTTCCGATTCCGGCCCCCTTCGAGTCTCACATCATAATGCCGGCAAGCCCCTTCTTGAGACGTCCATCTTCAAAGAATGCTGCGATGAGTTTGGGAATGCTGAGCGGATACGTTGAAGAGCTTGATGCAGACGTTCCCCCATCTGCCGCAGATTTTGCTGCGGAGGTTAATCCGATGCTGGCGACGCTTGTAAATTTTCATAATGAAGGCGTCGTCGAGTCTTGGGTTAATCACTGCAGGGAGATCGAGGCCCCCCTGCATCAGCTGGAGTCTATGCATCCTGCCCCCGAGATCTTGGCCGCGAGCACTCAACGGGCAGCATGGATCGAGCAAAGCGCTTATTACTTCCGTCATTTGGAACAAGAAGCAGGTTTAAGGCTGAGGGAATGCCAAGAGTCCTCAAGCGAGACTGCTCGCCTACGTGCTGAAGCCGATGCGAACGCTGCCCGGATGAAGGCTATCTTCGAGGGTCTTCTGCAAAGTATTTCTGATGGGCTAGTACTGAAGTAGAAGCTCGATGCCGCTGAGCGTGATGCCCAAGGTCGCAACGCAGCTCAGTAAGCAGTTGAGGAGTAGCTTGCATCCTTCCTGCAACAGCGGGCTCAAGTGGAAGCAGAACTGGCAGTGGCAGCCGATCAGGAGAAGGCATTAAAGGAAGTGCGCGAGCAATTGACGGGGCTATTTAAGACGCTTCCTTCTCCTTGAACATTTTGTACCATTTGCAACTGTAAATAAAATGTATTTGCTTCTTTTATTCTTTAACACAATGTATCTTGTACTCAATCAAATTTATGAATAAAAGATATACATTCTTTGTAATGTCTTGTGTCATTTCTCCGCTTTCTTCTTTCTTTTATTATCAGCATGTTACTTTAGCAAACATGGTCAACAGATGATAGAATGAGCATCCTGTCTTGGTTTCTTCAAGAGGTAGCGATGGCTTAGGCCGCAGGTTCAGATCTGCTGTCTAAAGACTTTTCAACTTTATGAGCCGTGAGGGTCCCATAGAGAATTTTCTCCCTACAGATCGAGAGGATCTCGTAGGTGTATTTTCTTCTTAGGAATCGTGAGGATTCCTAAGTGTGTTTTCTCTTATAAGTCGTAAGGATCTTATAAGAGAATTTTCCCTCTTACGAGTCGAGAGGACCTGTAAGCGGTTGTTTCCCTCCTTGTCGAGATTCGATTTTGGAGAGTGTGACCCGTGAATAGTATGCAAGAGTCCATTTTGGACCGACTTGCAGGGTCCCAGTGCTTAGGAAACAAGTTTTTTAATCCCTGCCGCCTAAGGCTTTTCCTCACGAGTCGAAACATATCGAGTAGTTCTCGTAAAGACACTAATTTCCTCACGAGTCGAGACGAATCGAGCATTTCTCGTAAGAGTATCTTAACGTCACAGTTAACCTCTGCTCTTTACGACAAAGGTCTGTTAGGGTCTGTGGTACTTAGGGTTTTGTCCGTCGTACCGTCGCGTTGGCTGATGTATTCCTCAATAGGCGATCTTGCTGTTCGAGTAGCCTTGCGATTGTCGTGTCTCTGATCCCTTCGGCGGCTGGACAAGACGTCTTCAAGTAATCTTTCAGGTAATATTACCGTCGAAAGAGCAGGCGTAGGGATATTCCATGTCACTTTTTACTTGAGGTTAGGCTCATTTTGGAGAGCCCCGATGAGTCATAACCACTCCGCGCTGGTGTGGGATGATCTCCGATAGTCTTTCAGGCTTTATATGACTTGCCGTCAAGACCCTGAAGCTAGGAATTTGGCATTTGCTTCGTTTGCTGGCATTGCGTCCTCTATATCGAGACGAATGTCGCGGTTGTCTCTAGGTTGTTGGTGAACCGTCGTGGTTTGGAACTAGGGATTTTGCCGTGGCTCCTTTTGGTGATGTTGCGTCTGCTGCATCGAGGCGAACGTCGAGGTGGTGACCACTCCGCACTGGTGTGAGATGATCTCCGATGGTCTTTCCGGTTTTATATGACTTGCCGTTAAGACTTTGAAGCTAGGAATTTGGCATTAGCTTCGTTTGCTTTGTCATGTCCGAATCCTGTTGGAGGAAGGACATTGTTGTGATATCCCGTCTGCTGTATCGAGACGAATGTTGAGGTGGGGCTGGGATTTTGCCTTCACTCCGCTTTACTGACCATGGGGTCTTTTGCTGACGTTGCATTTACATCCTGCTGGATTGCGAAGGAACGCCGTTGTTGACATCTCGTCTGCTGTATAGAGACGAATGTTGAGGAGGTGATCACCCCATGTGGGATGATCTCCGATGGTCTTTCTGGTTTTATATGAGTTGCCGTCAAGACTTGGCTCCGTTTTCTGATGGAGCATGGGGAGGGAAGATGTGATTCCTTCTTTGTTTGTGCCCCTGGATTGTATACAGGGATTGCTGTAATATCACCTGTAGGGCAAACGTTTCATTCATTTTTTTATATTATTATTTTATTTCCGCGATGCTCTATTATTTCAGCTTTTACATCGCGAAAGTCGCGATTGCCCAATCATTTCGGCTATTTTTCGCGGTGCCCAATCATTTCGGCTATTTATTTTATTTTTACTCGCTGCTTTTTATTGCGAGTTGCCCAATCATTTCAGCTTATTTTTTATTTTTACTCGCTGCTTTTTATTGCGAGTTGCCCAATCATTTCGGCTTTTTTTTTATTTTTACTCGCTGCTTTTTATTGCTAGTTGCCCAATCATTTCGGCTATTTTGCATGCATACATTTTTTTTACTTGCTGATTTTGTTGTAAATTGCCCCATCATTTCGGCTATTTCGTACGCATGTGTGGCTTGCTGTCTTTCCGCCGCAAGCTTGGGATTAGACACCGATTTCGGCATCAGCACCGCTACCACTGGAATATTGCCAGGAGCGAATCATCATCTGCCTCTGTCGATATTGAATAAAGATGGCTTAGTAAACAGGGTTAGGATCCTGCCGACTAAGGCTTTTGACTTCATGAGCCGTAAGGGTCTCACAAAGGTATTTTTCCCTACAAGTCGTGAGGATCTCGTAGGTGTATTTTCTCCTTAGGAATCGTGGGGATTCCTAAGTATGTGTTCTCTTGTAAGTCGTAAGGATCCTACAAGAGTGCTTTCTCCTTAGAAGTCGAGAGGACTTACAAGGGTTGTTCACCATATGGACATATCCCTAGCCACGGTGTAACAACCCTAATTTTCTTATACACTTTTTCCTATACAAACTTTTTTTCAAATATTTTTTTTAAATCCATAAAGGGGTATTTATTGCATGAGCACAAGACTTAAGTAATTGATTAGCAATTTAATTACAAGAAGGAGCTTGTAGTTCATTGGTAATACCTTGCATTGCTGAACCAAGCCACCAAAGTTCAAATCACATACCCCACATTATTTTTAATATTTATTTTGTTTTAAATTTTTCTTCAATATTGTGTCTCTTCATCTTCTAAACCCCCATATACACTTCAAATTCCTAGATCGGTTTCAAAGACCTTTGAAATCCCCATTTACTCTATTTTAATGATTTTTTAATATATTTTTACATTAAAACCTTTCATATACCCTATTTACTCCAACTTTTAATGATTTTATACATTTTTACATTAAAACCTTTCATATACCCTATTTACTCCAACTTTTAATGATTTTATATATTTTTACATTTTTTATTTAAAAAACCTTCACCTACCCTACCCCTAGTGTCACGCCCCGCTTCCCAGTGTACGGCGAAGTGGACGTGACGAGGCCCGCTACGTATGTACTCAGAAGTACATACGCTAAGCGTAACTAAGCAATATAAAATAATCACAAGAGACAAATGATATTGAAATAACAGCAACTTTTATTAATATCATTCTTTGTACAATGCATGAAATGAAAATGCAACTGGAATGGAAAAGCAATGCCTAAACAGTGGCATAATAATAAAAGGAAATACTGGAAAGAACAAAGTACAATTATCTAGAGCTCTGGGTCTTCTTGGAACTGCTCCAAATCTTCACTTGTGGGCTCGGTCTCAACTTGGTCCAACGCACCTGACGACATTCAAAGAAGAAAGAAATAGAATGTCGTCAGCGAACAGGTCGCTCGGTAAGTCCCAAAGAAAAGAAGAATGAGAATGGCAGAGTAGCAGTATTTTCTAAAGTATCATGTTGTTGAATATTATGGAATATTGTTTAACGCCGTTGTTTGTAGCTTGGTACAGAAGGATGCCAGTGTATACGAGGGGGATCTCTATATGCTAGAGATCAGGGCAAATGGAGAGTACAAGGAACTGTTATGCCACGGTACAACAGCAACAGTATTCATGTTAGGTGTCTTAATCTGACCACCTCGTGCCACCTTTAACACCTTCCGTACCAATCTACCCCTTTAAACCCCGTAGTGTTTTAATAGTGTTGTGGTATTGGAATATGTAAACTGGATGACTGACCAAAACCATGATATCAATAAACATGTTGTAACTGTATAATCAGGAAAATGGAATATCAGGATAATGGATGAATATCCATGGTTTGATTCAGTCAAAATGAATATATTGTTAACTGGATTCAGGGGTTCTTGTATTCAAATTTGTATTGGAATATGATTGAATATAGGTTGACTTGAATTATATTCAAGTCAGAATTAGTCAGACTCCAACCCGAGTCAGACTAAAAGAAAGATAATTTGAAGTTCAATATTAGTTAGGGGCCTTATTGTAATTTGTGAAACTTGAGGGGGTTTTATGTAAAATGTACTTTTGTATAGTTTTCAAAATATACCTCAAGTATTTAATAATCATCTTTATTATTATAATGAATGTGAATTTTATTTGTGTTATTCTAGTGAATATATCCTAATAGAAGAATTAATTGTTTATTTGAAATTCGTGGTATTTTAATGTAACTTTTAATCTTGAATTTTAGGAAAAAGTGGAAACTTTATATTATAACAAAATAGGTGTTTAAATGATAATTATATATAATTAAACACATAAATAATTTTCTTTTATATGAATATTTTATTTACAAAAAGTCTCACGTTCCTTAAATATCGTATTTTAAACCTTTCGAGACCGAATGCTCCTTGCGGATGTCTGAATCTCACACTACTGGCCTGCGGGTGCACGATGAACCGTACTATCCCTAACAGGTTCCCCAAAGATGGGTTGTAGCGGCACTTTGCTTAGGTTTTATAAATACTTTTCATTTAGGAAAAACGGTTTTATAAATATAGGGTGTTTATTTGCAAAAGAGTATAGTTTCCGTATTTTAGTTATTAGGGTTTCCTAAGCCAACTAGCCTATTTCTATGGTCTAAACGATGAGTCATTAGAAGCCTCAAATCGCCTCTTCACCGTCAATTGCGGCCAGATAAGTGCCAGGTAAGTGGGAAGGAACCACAGTCGTGGGCCTAATTAAAAACCACTAGCCTTAGACACACTTGCATAGACCCACAAGACAGTTTAGATAAACGATCGATGTCCATGACCAATCGTGCTTTCATTTTATATAAGATTTTATTTAGAAAAGTTTACAATTTAAAGATTTAACTAAAGGTTATAAAGGTTATGGTATTTTAGTGAAAAGTCCTGTAATTTCGTATTCTGTATTTTTTGATATTTATCATTTAGGGTTATATTGAGTGTGTGTAAGGGTAGGTCATTACCCCGTGACTTATATTAGGTTTTGGTGAAGTTTAAAGGTGAAATAAGCTATGTTAAACCTAAAGGTATTAAAGTGCAAGAATACGGTATTCGTAAACGTTATCATTTCATGTGTGAAATTTCATTCAAATTGATTGAAACAAGTTTAGTTATCACAATAAACATGTTTAGGAGTGAGGTACTTGATTACATTAAGAAAAATGAACTTCATGGTATTTTAATGAAAGAAATACGGTTTTGTAAAGAACTTATCATTTCATGTGGAAAAGTGTGATTAAATTGGTTTAAGGGTGATTAATAGTCAACATGCATATGGATAGATAATATGTATTAGGTGACAAGTGGAATTTTAAAGAAAAATCGAATCGGAAATCGGTTTGTCCGATTTCCGTCGGGTTCCAGAAATTCGTATTTTTACATTAAAGAAAAAGAAGGTAGAAGAGGTGGGACTTACAGGTTTAAACTCTTCTAAAGAGTAAAGAGAACTAGGAAGGAAGGCCGAGGGGTGATTACGTCGCCGGTTGCTCCAAAACGCGTCGTCGGAAATCCGTCAGAGCTTCGCCGGGAACTCGATTTCTAAGCACACTTCTTGTGGAAACTTTTGAGAGAGTGGCTCAAGATTTTGGGGGGTGAGAGGGTAGTGTGTAGGGTTGGTATTTATAGGGTTAGGCTAGGGTTAGGGTAGATGAAAAGTTAAAAATAAAAATATGATAAAATGTAATAAAAATGTATTAAAAGTGGAGTAATTGGGGGTTTTAAAGATCTCTGGAAGTGGTATGAGGCTGAAACTTTGCAGGTGCGTAGGGAATACCAAAAGACACAACTTTCATGTTGTGTCCCTCGCCGGAATCGGCCGAATCGGGGGTGACTCGGCCGTGACTCGGTCGGATCACTGAGTCGGCCGAGTCAAGGCCGAGTTGGCCGATTCCCGACCGATTCCGGTGACCTGGATCTCCCCCGACGGTTCATCTACCCTCTGCAAGTGTTACATCTTTGGGTGTAGTGGGGTTTTTGTGAGATATGCATGTGTAAACTCTTGGTATTCTAAAGGTTTTTTAAAAAATCCATATTAAAAATAATGTGGGGTATGGGATTCGAACTCTGGTGGCTTGGTTCAGCAATGCAAGGTATTACCAATGAGCTACAAGCTCTTTCTTGTAATTATTGTAAGGAATTAAATATTTAAGTTGTTTCCAGCAACAACAATACTCCAATTGTACACTATTTTTAAAGCAAATTTTCGGTATACAAAATTGGAGTTGTTACACCTAGCCTATCCTATAAATACACCCCTCCCCTCTACCCTCTCATCCCAAAAATCCTAAACCCACTCTCTCAAAATTTTCCAAGAGTTGTGTACTTTGAAAACAAGCTCGCGGCGAAGCTCCGACGAAATTCCGGCGGAAATTCCGGCGACGTTTTTAGGAACCACCGGCAACGACGCAACGCATCGGCAACCCCTTTAATCCCTCTCACTCCTTAGTATAGATCGAAACCCGTAAGTCCCATTCTATCTCCCTTTCTAATTCTCAAAAATACGAAATTACGAAACCCGACGGAATCAGAACAAATCCGATTTCCGATTCGGTTTTCTATAAAATTTCACTTCTAATCAATTCAACAATGCTTAAACATCTCTATGTTGACTATTAAACATTCAACGAATAATTTGAACGAGTTTTCTCACATGAAATGATAACCTTTTTAACTTACCGTATTTTTTTCACTTTAATACCATCATGTTTCAATTTCACATTTAACCTATTAACATTGCTATACCATAAAATAGATCACGAGGTAATGACCTACCTCCTCACACATACATATGCAATCATAATACGCTATCTTGAAAACTCATAATACGATAAAACAAGATTTTACATTAAAATACCATTTCATTAATAAAACCTTTTATAAAAGTTTAGGTTTGATACATTTGTTTAAACAATATCTTTAATAGGAAAAATACGATAAGTTGTGGATATCGATCGTTTATCTAAACCCGAATTTGTGGTGTCTAGACAAGTGTGTCTAAGGCAAGTGGTTACTTAATTAGGGCCACTACTTGTAGTGGAGAGCCTTCCACTTACCTGGCACTTACCTGGCCGCAATTGGCGGTGAAGAGGCGATTTGAGACTTCTAACGACTTGTCGTTTAGACCTTTTAGAATAGGCTAGTTGACTTAGGAAACCCTAGAATCTAAAATACGGAAAATTACACTTTGCAAATAAATACCTTTTACTTTATAAAACCGTTTTCTAAAGGATTAGTATTTTACAATCTTTGCAAAGCGCCGCTACAACCCATTTTTGGGAAACCCGTTAGGGACAGTACGGTTTATCGTGCACCCTCGGGCTAGTAGTGCGAGATTCAGACCTCCGCAATGAGCATTCGGTCTCGAAAGGTTTAAAATACGACATTTTGAGAAAATGAGATTTTTGGAATATAAAATATTTATTAAAAATTATTTTTGTATAAACATATGTATATTTATCATTTAAATATCTATATTATTATACTATAAATATTCCACATTTTTTCTAAAAATCACAAGAATAAATTTTACACTAAAATACTATGAACTTCAAATAAATCAATATAACAGATAAATACCCTTATTTATAAAACTAGGATATTTTCACTAGAAATGTCACAATATAAAATCCACCCTCATTACAACTCTAAAGACGAATAATAAATAGTTGAGGTGTATTTTGAAAAGTATATAAACATATTTTTATATAAAACCCCCTCAAGTTTTATAAATTACCTTAAGGACCCTAGAAATTATAAGACTTCGATTCACATTTCTGATTGTCTGACTCGGGTTTGAGTCTGATTAATCTGACTTGAATATGATTCAAGTTAATTTATAATCTACAAGATTCTAAGTCAATATGAACACATGAATCCATGAATACAATCATCAATTTACACAACTTGACTGAACCGAACCATGGATATATATATTCCTTTTACATGATTCTCAGTATTCCATTTACATGACTCTATGGTTATAACCGTTTCCTGATATCATGGTTTCGGTCGGTCGGTCAATCAATCATACAACCAACACAATTTACAAGATAACAATACAAACAAGACATCGCGGGGTTTAAGGGGTAGATTGGTACGGAAGGTGTTAAAGGTGGCACGAGACGGTAAGATTAAGACACCTAACATGAATCCAATTGCCGTTATTCCGGGTTTTATAACGGAGCCTTGTACTTCCATTTGCCCTGGTCTCTGGCATACTGAGACCCCTCTCGTCTACACTGGCATCCTTCTGTACCAAGCTACAACAACAGCGTTAACACCATACTACAATAATATAACAATATAATACAACTGTAAAAGCCACCCTCTCCCTCTCTCTCTTACTCTCTGTCTATTCTATTTCTCCTCTTACCTTTGGGACTTACCGAGCGACCTGTTCGCTGACGACATTCTGTTTCTCTCTTCTTTGAACGTCGTCAGGTGATTTGAACCCGACAGAGGTTGAGCCATCGCAAGAAGACTTGGGGAAGTTTACTGAAGACCCGACACTGTAGTTTCATTGTACACTTTTCCTTTCTGTACTTTTCATTTCCTGTTAAGCCACTGTTTAGGCATCTTATTATTTCAGCTGCATTTCCTTTCATGTATTGTACAAAGAATGTTAATAAATAAAAGTTGCTGTTCTTTTTATTCTTATTTCTTGTGTATTTATTTTATATTGCTTAGATACGCTTAGCGTATGTACTTCTGAGTATATACGTAGCGGACCTCGTCGCGTCCCCTTCGCCGTACACTGGGAAGCGGGGCGTGACACACGGATGGGACTTGGTTAGGGAAATGTTTATTCGCGCCCGTGGATTGTATACAAGGGTCAGTATCGAGCCGCTTGCAGGGCAATATCGAAGGTTGTGGGAGTTGCTTAAGTACAGGTTCAGGTCACTGTAACTTAAGACTTTCAAATCTTATGAGCCGTGAGCGTCCCATAAGAGAGTTCTCCTTACGAGTCGTGAGGATCTCGCAAGTGTAATTTCTCCTTAGGAATCGTGAGGATCCCTAAGTGTGTTGCTCCCTTGTGAGTCGTAAGGATCTCATGCGGGTGGTTTCTCCTTATATGGTCGAGAGGACCCTGCAAGTGTCTTTTAACGAGGTTGCGCCCTTTCGGGTTTTCACAAATACCCGCCGGTAGTCCTGCTGTTTTTACTCACGGAGCCCTTTCGGGTTTTCATCCGTGCCCATTTGCTTATGGACATACCGTTTTTTTATTCTTTTTTATTCTTTTTTTCCTAACGAGGTCGCGCCCTTTCGGGTTTTCACGAACACTCGCCGGTAGCCCTGTTGTTTTTACTCACGGAGCTCTTTCGGGTTTTCATCCGTGCCCATTTTGCTTATGGACATACCGTCTTTTTTTTAATTCTTTTTATTCCTCTTTTTTTCTAATGAGGTTGCGCCCTTTCGGATTTTCACAAACACTCGCCGGTGGCCCTGCTGTTTTTACTCACGGAGCCCTTTCGGGTTTTCATCCGTGCCCATTTTGCTTATGGACATACCATCTTTTTTTTACATCAACCTGAGGATGCCGCGGGCTGGTAGTAGTTTAACGGCATTTCGGTCATTTGCAAGTTTTAGGACATTGCGGTCCATCGTCGTCGTATTTGAGGCGAATCTCTAGTTTACCGACTTTTCGGTCTATGGGGCTTTCCCTTTGAATGAGCATGATGCCCCCGGTATATCCATCTTTCTCGGAGCATGTGGTTGTGGCGGGCTCACCTTCCAGTTGTCGGACAACGCGAACTTGCCCTGTTGGTATTGGTCTTCAACCCAGTTTTTGAAAACATAGCAATTTTCGATCGGATGGCCCAATACTTGGTGGTAAGGGCAGTAATTAGGATTGTTGACATCATTCAGTTGTAGCTGGTGTTTCGGCTCCGGTAGAGTGATAAGCCTGTTGCGCACTGCCACTTCGAACAACCTTCTTGTTTCATCCTGGAAAAATGAGTAAGGACGTTTCAACCTCTCATAGAGGGGTTGCCGCTTGTTGTTTTGGCGAATAACCGGTCTAAGGCCATTCGATTGTTGTTGAGTGTTGGCGACAAAGGCTGTTTTTCCCTTTCCTTTATCCTTTTTGTTCGCTCCGTTGTTTGTGGATCCGAGATTCTCTCCGGGTATCGTGCAATTGCACGGCTGAATGTTCTCGCAACTTCTCAATTCTTTCGTTTTAGAGAAGAATTCTTTGAAGAGGGGGCCGAGGGCTACATTTTTGTCGGAGTCGCTCCCGAAGGTGAGAACTCGCGGTCCCTCGGGATCAATCCTATGACAATTGCCAACAATTCTTTTATGCTCATCTGTCGCATTCTTCTGCTGTCTACGAGCTTCACGCTTTATTCTGTTGAAGTGTTGCCTGACCCTTGCCACCGACACTTAAAGGAGTCGCGGACTTCAGTGGGATGTGCGATTTTCTGATAATATAAGCAGTAATCAGGATGCATCTCTACTCCAACTAGAGTGTTTTCTTCAGAGGGTGGTAGCTTCATTCCCATTGATATGGCTTTAGCAAACCTTTTCCTCGTCTTGAATTTATTTTTATCCGCAACGGATGTCTTTTGATTTGACGGGAGTGTCTCAACTCTTTCGTCTAGTCGCCGACGTTTGGCTCCTTCCAATATGGCCATCTCACGCTCCTGATTGGCTTTACTTTTCAGACGAATCTCATTCAGGAAGGCATCGATCGTCTCGTCTGACGGCCACAGAAGTTCTGGTTTAGGACCCGCCCCTGATTTCTCGGTGCAAGGAGCCTCTTTATCATCTATCAATGAGTGAGAGATCACATGACAACTTGCTACGTAGTCCTTAGATTCATCTGATGAGTCTTCTCTATCGTTTTCGTCCTCGAGGACGTGGCTGAGGAACTCTTGGAGCGTGATTGGAATCCGCGCCTTCTGGTTATACTCTTCCAGCGCATCAATCTGTTTTTGCAAATCCGTGCGCTTGTCGCCAGGCTTCACGGGTTTTTTGGATCTCTTCGTTTTCTTCTGTGAAGATTTGGACGGCTGGGTATGAGTGCTTGTGCCATCACCACCGATCTTTGGAGTTGGGCGCGGTTTCAGCATCCCTTCGATGATCTGGGGTTCGAGTGGGTTCTTCCACCTGATCGCCGGGCATGTTTTGAAATTATTCAGCATCCTTTTAGTTTTGGCTGATAGCACAACCTCCAACGGAGCTTCTTCAACAAAAGAAAAAGTTGCCCCCGGTGTGTCCGTCTTCTTTGGAGTGTGCGGTTGTGGTGGGTTTATTCTCCACTTTTCGGACAGCGCAAACTTGCCTTGTAGGTACTGATCCTCGATCCATCCCTTAAAGACGAAACAATCCTCGATCGGGTGACTTACCGTTTGGTGGTAAGGACAATAATTGGGATTATTCACCTCGCTGGGTTGCGGTGGTCTCCTTGGATTCGGGAGATAAATAAGCCTATTGCGCATCGCCAGCTCGAACAGCCTCTTCGTTTTATCTCGCGGGAATGAGTAAGGGCGATTCATTTTCTCATTATAATACCGCCATCTTTTTCCCAGTTAATCCGCTAACTTTGGGGCACTGGGCTGCTGTTGGGTGTTCGCAACGAAGGTCGTGTTCCCCTCCGAAAGACGGCGCACAAGACTGCGAAGTCCTCGCGCTGAGATTCGGGGCAGATACTATTTGGTTTTATTCGTCCACATCTCCGAAGATGCCAAGTTGATTTATGGCACCATGCATCGGAGGTTTAGACGGATGCGGCCGATGTAGCGGACTTCGTCAGATTCCCCGTCGCTTGAGGGGTTTTTGATTGTGGGGACGCTCTTCCCTGCAGGCGCAAGCCCCTGCAGTTAATTACGCTACCGCTCGACGGTAACAACTTTCTCCTTCTCCAGAAATTTCACTTCGTGTCATGTGTGTTTGTTTTGTTTGTGGATGCCCGTAGATTGTATACGGAGACTAAGTTATGCCGTCGCCCGTAGGACGTGGATTAGTCCAAATCCATATCTACTTAGATTTGGGTTTGGTGTTTTAGTTTAAGGATTCATTAGCCGTATTGAGGCTAAGATCAACTTAAACGTTCGTTAAGGATACGTTAGTCCTGTTTGAGACTAAGATCAACTTAACGTGGTGATCCATTTAATGTATGGCTGTCGGGACCCATCACCTCTCTGACGTCGTTAAAGGATTACAACGATAGGTGTCAGAGGAGTTCAGAGATGTACCCTTAGACCGAAGTTGATTAGGGGATATGGAGTCTATTTGAATGTTTAAGGATACGTTAGCCATATTTGAGGCTAAGATCGACTTGAACGGGATCATTTAGATCCGACAGAAGAGCGTTTAAGGGGGGCTCTACTGTTCCAGTTTAGGGATGTAGTGGTCCATAAGTAGTTTAAGGACATCACGGTCCATTGCCAGTTTAGGGACGTGATGGTCCATATTCCAGTTTAGAGACGTGGTGGTCCATTTCTAGTTTAGGGACATGATGGTCCAACATTAGTTTAAGGACGTTTCGGTCCACGAGTTTAAGGACCCTGCAGTCCGTATGGGTGTGTGGTCGTCGGGACCCGTCACCTCTCTTACGTCGCTGAAGGATTACAACGATAGGTGTCAGAGGAGTTCAGAGATGTACCCTTGAACCGGATGTAAATTGATTTAGGAGAGCAGTCTTGCTCAGTCAATTTAATTTGAGAACTTACGTCCATGATTGGGCTAAGTCCAGTTGAGAATATTCAACGTTTTGTTTGCATTTGGCCTGCTAGGCATTTGTTTGGGGTCTGCCCATTTTTAAATGATGCACAACATCTATTTTAAGCCATTTAGACCTTTTTAACCGGGCTCTGCCCTTTTTTATTTGGTCCTTTAATTGGGCCCTGCCCTTTAAATAATGCATAGCATTTTATTTTTTGGTCTGATAGACCTTTTTATTAGGCTCTGCCCTTTCAATAATGCATTGCATTCAATGTTCTGACAATGCCCCACGTGGCTTGTCAGGCGATTTGCGCCAATTGAGGAGCGCAAGGCACAAACTCATATGGTGGTGACACGTGTCACACTCTGATGAGCGCAAGCGCAACAGCGCAGTGCGCTGTGTCAGTGCGTTGCGCTGTTGCGCTGCTGACACGTGGCGCTCCCTGGTGGCTTGCGCCAACACAGGAGCGCAACAGTGCAATTTTTGCAAGTGCAGAGCACTGTTTTATCTTTTGATCGATTTTAAATCAAAGAAAACAAGTTTTTATTATTTTTAAAGAACCGGTAGTTCATAAAAAGTGCAAGGCACTGTTCTTATTTATGGATCAATTTTAGATCAAAGAAAACAAGTTTTTCTTGTTTTCAAAGAACCAGTGGTTCATAAAAAGTGCAAGGCACTGTTATTATTTATGGATCAATTTTAGATCAAAGAAAACAAGTTTTTCTTGTTTTCAAAGAACCAGTGGTTCATAAAAAGTGCAAGGCACTGTTATTATTTATTTTTCTTTTTCTTGAAGATCATTGATCTCGTTCTCAGATCAATGGTCTGTTCATAAGAGAATTTTCTCTTTTTTCTAAAGGTTTTTACCTTTTTTTGTTCTTGAGAAATTCTCTCCAATTCTTCAGAGTTCTCAATGATGATGTTGATGATTTTGAATTGAGGTCTAGGGTCCTTTATATAGTGCCCATAAATTAGTTAAATTTGTTAAAGAGATCTTTCTCTAAGTGATTTAGGGAATTTTCTCCACCGTTGGATCTTTGATTCTAGGGCTTCTGTTTTACAGAAGAAAATCTTCTTGTTTTAACAAGAACAGAAAGATTTCTTTAAAATTTTAATTCTGTTTGGCGCAAATGTCCAGCGCGTGACACGTGTCGCACAGCGCAGCGTAGCTGCGCTTGCGCACCTGCGCTGACACGTGCCGCGCAGCGCAGTGCTTACGCAACTGAAGCTTTGTTTCTTTAATTTTGTTTTTTAATAGAGCCTTGCTCTGATTGGAGGCGCTGTCTTGGGCGCTGCGCTGACGTATCAGCTTCTGACACGTAGCGCGTTACGCGCAGCGCACGGAATCTGAAGCGTTGCTTCAAAATTTGAATTTTGAAATTCAAACAGAGCTTTGCTCTGATTGGGGGAAACAAATGCCCCCCCACCGCTGGATCCGATGGCCAGGATCTTTCCACCGCTGCGCTCACGTGGCGCGCACGTGAGTGCAGCGGTGGCAAGATCCTGGCCATCGGATCAACCGGTGAGGTGAAAGGGCGCAAGCGCCTTATAAATAGGACCCCTGACCCTTAGAAAATCTTCACCATTTTCCAAGATTTTGATTTTCAGAGCTTTGCTCTTGCTTAAAATTTCAGAGCCTTGCTCTTGTTTCTTCTCAAGAACTTCAGAGTTCAGAACTTACAACATTTTTAGGTAAAATTTAACATAAATAACTTAAATTGATTTTAATCAACAGAGTTTTGCTCTCGTAGATCTTTGATCTAAAGAAAAACCTCTTTGGGGTTTCACCAACAGAGTTTTGCTCTCAAGAATCCATAGATCTGAAGAGATCTTGTTCATGTGTTCTAACCCATGAACAGAGCCCTGCTTATGGATCAAAATGTAGATCTTTTGATCTAAAGAAATCCCCTTTGGGGTTTCATAAACAGATCTTTGCTCTCAAGAATTTGTTTCAGGGTTTCTTAACCCATGAACAGAGCTTTGCTCATTGACAGAATATAAATCTCTTGATCTTCTGATAATGAACTCTTAAGAGTTTTTTTTATATGAATCTTTAAGATCCCAGAACTTCAAATTTTTTTAGGAATTAATTAATTTTCTTTCATTGATGAATTTTTATCATTATTACAGAGCTAGGCTCTTTTTTAAAGAATCTTATTCCCCTGAGACCAGAGTTTGACAAGTGTCACTCTGTGACAGAGCTTTGCTCTGAAAGAGGAGATTTTCTCCTTATCTCTAGGGATTTTTTTTATTATTAATGGGAATTTTCTCTTGGGGATTAACTGACAATCTCATCCAATGATGGGGTTGTCTTATTAACTGACGTATGTCATCCAGATTTTGTGGGTCCCCCCTTGGTTTCCTACCCACTGCACTGCTGTGTGGTGTAATTAATTTTAATTTAATTTTAATTAATCTTTAATTTAATTAATTAATTAAATTTTTTCAAACGCCAAGCGTTGGAATTACAACACTAACGGCTGATTTTGTTCCCTTGCAGTGACTATGTCTTTCGACACTTCATTCCCGTTCGCTCGTTCGGAGGAGGGGTTTCCTGAAGCGCCTTTGGACCGCGAAGTCTTAGCTATGATCAGGGACCACGAACCGGAATATTAGAGTCTCCACCTTTGGGGGTCGTGGTACAATCAGATTATCATGGGTCGACGGAGCTTTACGTGCGCAGTACCGTCAGAACCCATTACGGCGATTCATTATATCAGCCCACCCCCGGTGCAGTATGCCGTGGAGATGGTTGATTGGACTTCGAAGGGCTTTCTTCATCCTGCCATAGATGCGATTCCGGTCCAGCGTCCTATGGTTTTGGATATCCTGGGACGCCGTATCTGTCAAGGCGAGGCGCGACCTTGGGGGCAATCTTATAACATAGGTCTGATCCCCCGCCACCCGATCGGCTATCTGCTTTGGGCTCGGTATATCCTGTCGACGAAGAAGTCGCAGTTGATAAGGTTAGGATTGTATACTGCGGTTTACGTCTCCCTCTTCTAGTATCCGACACTTCCCACCTGGTGGTTCAAGGCTTTCTTAGAGCAGCGGAACATTCCTACTCACACTTTCCTCGCAATGGATCGGAAAGTGTCGATTTCTCTGGAGGAGTTCACAGAGGTCTCCGGTTTACCGGTTAAAGGGGAGCACTATGAGGAGTTGCTTCCGACAGACGAGTATGTCTTCGGTGTTAAGCCGGCAGTAAGGGGCCTCACCCCGGAGAACACTGTTCAACACCAATTCCAAAGTTTGATCAAAGTGTTGAACATCTACGAGGCCCTTTACATCGAACGTGGGAGTCGCGAAGTTAGCTTCGAGGATTTCATCGCTCGGTTCCTTCATCCAAACGTTCTCTCGGCAGAAGCTGCTAAGTTTGCCACCCTTGATGACCCTTTTGGTCTAGGTTTGGATAACCTACCGGCGAAGGAAATAGACCAAAATGGTTTTTTTCCTTCCTAACTCCCCGACCATGTCTTTTGCGAAAGTTGCAGCCCCTGGGATGGACGAGGAGGCCTTCTTCTTAGGATTTCTTGGGCTATGGCTGAGTTGGTTTGCGCTCCCGATGCACTCTCGCCATATGCGGCCCTCTGTCTTTTACCCAGCTCACCGGATGACCATCGGGGTAAAAGTGGCCGTTGGGATCGCCAGCTTGGCACACTTGTATCATGGCCTCAGTCGAGCAGCGGATGATAATGAGCCTGGGGTACTGTACGTGATCTTCCCGATGCACTACTTCATATCGTGGCTCGAGCTACACACATCGGGTGTCTTCGGCATGCACAAAAGGCCCTCGTTCTACGACAGGTGCAGTTTCCCTCGCATCATACAGTTGATTGGCGCCTCAATTGTGACTCCATTGCCACGGAACGCCAGGGGTTTACTCCATCGCCCCCGCACCGTTGGAGACGGGATGTATTTCATCGATAAGGTGTTGACTATTGGAAAGGCGTCTACCACTGCGGTGCGGCCATTGCAAGACACTTTCAAAGATGGAGCCTCAGTTTTGACGGCCCGGGAGACCCTCCAGTTATATTCTATCAGACCGGGCTTCCTAGTGTTCAGGCAGAACGGTGCGGCGATTTTCATGAGATACAACCCGCATCGTTTCGCCCAGCAACTGAGCTACGATCAAGGAGTACCCTTGGAAGCTTTCCTACTGGAACCTGCTGCCACTGAAGAAGGGATGAAGAACGCACTGCATCATTTCATGCGCCTGAATACGGGTTCTCACTTTTTTATCAGTGCGCCAGCTTGCGCTCCACGACTCCTCAATGTATATAAAGAATGGTATAATCATTCGACGGGAGCCGTTATAAAGGAAGAAAAACGATTGCTGGTCGATCGTAAGGGCGTGCCTCCTGGTAGCGACCGCAAAGCTCCTCTGATGCCAAGGACCCCGGTAGTTCCTCCGCTGAGAGATGCTAGAGCCAGACCACCGCATGCGCAGAGTCCTCCACGCGAATTGCCGCTTCCCGATATTGCGGATGCACCGCCAGCGCCCTGTTCTCCAGTGGAGACAGTAGTTGTGGCTTCGCCGGAGTCTGGTGTGGGCGCGGACATTGGGACCCGCCGCCCCAAGGTGCCTGCAAAGCGCAAGTCGATCCCGGGTGCACCTAGAGCTGGTGGGCAGAAGAGGAAAAAGAAGTCGCTCTTCGCAGCTGACGTTGTGTTCGGTCAGGAACCTCACGCTCCCTATAGCGAGGGCCTGAGTGAGTACGTGACCAACGGGGGATTAGTCATGCCGCCAGATGACACGGACTTGGCGGCCGCCATCGCAGCTTCAGAGCGATTGGCGAGGCGCAACGCATGGCTAGCTAAGCTTGCGCAATCGGGTAATCACTAGTCGCATTTTTTATTGCATCATATTTTATTGTTGCCTTTGACTAACGTTTTTCCCCTCTTTTCTTCAAACATGCATCACTACTGAAGAAGCCATTGCTGCTTCCCTCAAGACTTTCCAAGAGGAAGAACGACTTAGAGCGTCTTCAGGCCTCGGTACATTTCGATTCATCAAGTCTTTATTCTCTTTTTGTTATCGTCAATCTAACCCCCTCTTTTTTCATCGTAGGAACCACAATGCCGGTTCCGCCAGGTGATGCGGAGACGCTTCCCGGGCAAGCCGTCGATGTTTCTGCCTCCCAGGGCTACCGCGAGAGACTCGTCTTGAAGAGCTGATGAGAGATGCCTTGAAGGCTCTTGAGGCAACTCTAAACGAGGACGACGACACCTTGATGGAGGAAGCGTCGATGAGGTCCATCGCAACGTCCCGGGAGGAGAGGAAGCGGTTGAGGCGTGAAGCGAAGGCACGCAGGGCTGCTTTGGCCATGGGAGTGGGCCCAAGCACCATTATTCTCTCTGCTTCTCCTTCTGAAGAGCTCCCGGCCGGTCTATCTACCGCACGCAGACAGGTAGCGCGTGCGGTTCGGGAAGCTAATGATAAGTCCACTTCAGGTAATATTTCTTCCAGAATCTTGTTGTAAGAATTATAAAGCCGTCGGTTCTTATATATTCTATCCTGCAAGGCCAAGTCCGACCGAGGGGGAGGCGGAGACTGTCGAACCTGAAGGGCCAGGGGAAGAGGCATTGGTCGAGCCCGAGCCGACGGTGGGCAACGTCGATAGGGTTATCGAGCCTGAGCTGGAGGTTGAGGGATCTGCACCCGAGAAGGTCGTTGATGTCGAGCCTGAGGTGGCGGCAGATGAAATTGTTAGTTATATGTATGCCCTAGAGGCCATTACTGTACATTGGATGTATATTGTAGTGGATGCTGGGACATATATAGGTAGGACTTTCTTGCTCGACATGATAGTACGCTATCTGGTTGCTCTTTATCTTAACATGTATACTTTCTGTCTCTCTGTTACATGTTGATAAAGCCCTTAGGATGTGTACTTGACTTCCAGGACTGTGATGCAGATCATACTAGTGGGGC
This sequence comes from Agapanthus africanus, assembly GCA_030015575.1. Classification (NCBI taxonomy): domain Eukaryota; kingdom Viridiplantae; phylum Streptophyta; class Magnoliopsida; order Asparagales; family Amaryllidaceae; genus Agapanthus; species Agapanthus africanus. The sequence goes on from JASDDO010000014.1 coordinate 20,339,192, forward strand.
CTGGATAGTCTATGAGTACATCCTTGAAATGTTCCTAGTCGAGGGAATATCGAGACGGGGCATCGATATTCCAGAGTAGACTAGCGTATATCTTCTCGACCTATGCGATGGGCGATGGATGATCCCATATCCATTGGTGTTTGACATCGGAGATGGTATGCGGGTGCTCAGTGGAGACTGGGTACACTGAACGGACTCGTCGAGAACTCCCAGATGGTATTATACCTCACGTCAGATGACAGTTCTCTGGTGACACTAGTACAGCTTAGTCTGTTGACCCGAGATCGTCATAGAGTCTTGTGTGTCTCCCACTATGCTTTGATTTCCACCCTACCACGGCTCTACTGAGTTGTGCAAACAGGTGGTTTTTGGGTACAGTCCCGATTCACATGGAGGCAATGAGCGATAGGAGGGGATTCGTCTCTCCCGGTATTGGGGGTTGATGTTGTGCAATGCTCGACTGGCCATAACAGGAAATCCCTGGCCAGGGTTGCTATGATATACTGGTAAGAGTTATCAGTAGTTTCACGAATGTTATGGACCTTACGTCGGCATGACTTATCGAGCTACTGGGGTCTGACGTTTACCACCCCTAGGCGAGATATGCGACATATCAGACGAACAGACCGGACTATACGGTTAGTGTTACTGGTTGGATTCACTGGAGTGTGAGCGGGCTTGCTCGTCGATCTTCAGATCGCTCAATACCCGGGTGGCCGTTACGTTTAGCAGACCGCTTGCGGCTTGTGGGTGTTTGATATGATCATCATCTGCTGCCGGCGTATTGACGAGTCTTTAGAGTCCTACACAGAGGTTTCCTGGCTCAAGCGAAACGAAATAGGAGCGCATATGAGATATGTGCGGGACCGAGAATGATACCAGTATGTGATACTGTATTCGATTCTCGCGATATGTGACATTGATCGGTTATATGCGATATAGCCGGCATATCGGATCAAGTGTTGATTCGATAAGTTGTTACTGTTGATATTAGTCGGTTATATGCGATATGACCGGATCGTTAAATCAAGTGTTGATTTAATGATTTAATGCATAATTATATATTTGATATATTACTTTGCATTAACTAGTATCGGTTCACTTTAAATGGATTTTCTCACTCGGGTGTGCGCATTGCATATGCGATATGATTTTGTGCACTTGCTTGTATCATGTTTAATGATGCATGCCTTTTTGGTTAAGTGTAAAGAATTAATCCTTGGTTAATGAAATGGTTAGGGTTTACTTTTTCCTTATTCATTTTATTCATTTATTCTTTTATTCTTTTAGAAAAAGGAAAAGAAATGAGATAAATGGTGGCATTCTTTTCATTCATGAAGCTTCATGAATACTTTGACCATGTCACCATTTTTGTCTTCTTTTTAAACCTAACCATTCTCATTAACTCAAGTTAGCTCTCTACACTTTACCATGGTCATTATTATGATAAGAATTATCACTCTAATTTATTCATTATTCTTATCATAACAATTTCCTTCTTCTTCTTCATTTTTCTTCAAGTGAAGAAAACCAAACTTCATCAATGGTGGATTGATGAATAGTGTGAGAAATCCAAAACTAAAGTCTACCCACTTCCTATTTCTTCATCCTCTACCTCTTGCCAAGTTGTATAGGGTGTTTCCTTCACAAGTTTTCAAAGCTTGATGAAGTTGGAGCTTGTTCTTGCGATACCTCGACGTAGATCATCTTCGGCATTGAACCGACGATCAAGCCCGCCCATTCTTCGATGAAGCCGATGCTAGAGTTCGGAATTCGTTTTGGACAGCGGAGGGAGCTCATCGCGGAGCCGTGGAGGTGGAGCACCGGATCTACAAAGGTTGTATTTCCGTTATCTTGTAGTTAACTGTTAACTAGTTTACTTCTTCGCCTAGATATCTAGTAAACGATCCGTAGTCGGGTCTCTCGGCACCTAGAATTTTTGAAATTGGCATGATCGATGCCTTGTGAGACCTCATTAGGGTGCCTAGGAACCCTACAGAAATGACCATTATAACTGAGCCCAGGGTAGTGGCGGACGAGGCGCTTGAGGCCGGCGACCTCATGGTGATGGCGGATGAGACGACGGAGACCGCTGAGCCTGAAGAAGTAGCGGGTGAGATGGGCACGACTCTTGGGGAAGAGTCAGCCGCTCTTTCTCAAGAGTCCGGCAATGCTCCGATCATTGCCCTCCCCGTCTATGATCTTCCACCGTCACCTGGCCGCGTGAGCACGACGACGGCCCCCATTGAGTCAGGTGATGAGGCCACGGACGGAGGCCTCATGTCGATGGAGGAGGGAGTCGCCTCCGTTTCGGCCGGCGGCTCATCAGGTAAATCCCAAGTTACTGTCTTTCTTTACCTTACAATCCTTCCTGACAAGTTCACCTTTGTTCGTAACGCAGGTGCAGCCAGCGCCGATGCCCCATTGCTCGAGGGAGCACCTTCAACTACTGCCTTGGCGGAGGTCACCTCTCAGCCCTCTCTTATACCATCGAAGATGTTGGAAGGTATGGGTTTGCAACTTATTAATCTTATCTTTCAGACGTATAATTTGTGTACTAAAGTCGTACTGTTGTGTATTTCAGGAGTGCTTTTTGACCATCTCTATCAGGTGTTGCTCCCACACTTCTCCTTCCCATCTGAACTCGCTTCTCCCTCTAGTGGCACGGGTGAGTATAGTTTCCGACTGATATCTTTCTTTTTCAGTGATGGAAATATTTCTAACTTTTTCTCGTCCTGATTGCAGTGCTACAAATCGAAGGGGGAGACGAAAGATCGGTCGCGCCACCGGCCCTTCCAGCCTTGCCACCTGCTTCAACTGGTATAGTAGACTATCTCATCAATGACTTTTTCCATATTTCTTGAACCGTCATCTAATCACATTTTGTCTTTTCAGCTGTCGTTCCGGTCTCGGCGCCTTTTGAGTCTCACATTACAATGCTGGCAGGCCCTTCCCTGAGACGTCCGTCCTCGAAAGGCGCCTGATTGTAATAAAATTCTTGTTTGTGTAGTATTGAGAAAATTGTAAAGAAATCACAACCAAAAATTATTTGACCGCAATCAACTACGGTGTCGGATGTAGATTGTTAGTGAGTGCGGATCGTCCACAGGGAAAGTGTAATCGTTAGTCTTTTGAATTAGATGAGTCGTAACTTTAAAGAAAACAAAACAAAACAATTCATGATTTATATTTGAAGTTCAAGAATTAGAAAAATCTAGATCTAATAACAAGAAAAAGATAGAATCAAGAATTGATAGTTTGATGATTTTTCCAACCAAATATCAAGAATCGAAATGAGGCTCGTAGGAATCTATCGGATCTATAGATGTGATGCAATCTTACGATGACGTATTCTTATCCTTCGATGAATTGATACTAGATCGATGATGATCGACAAGAATTAGGGATTTCTAGTGAAACTAGGGTTTCATCTTATCCCTTGTTCTTTCGTCGATATCATTCACATTCTAGCCTCTAGTAAATTCAAGAAACGATCGTAGATCCCTAATTTCGAGCGATCACAATCAAGAAAGCATCGCTACGAAACTAGGTCATCAATTCTTGAACTTGCTAGGGTTTACAAAACTCATAGGACTCAAGAATCGTTTAAAGATTTGTTACATCATCATTCTATTGATTGTCTCGACTCCTTAACGAGCGGAGTTTTACTCAAACATCACAACAAGAACAACAATTACAAATTGAGATCTAATCATGATGCAAGAATTAAAAGAAAGCAAGATTAAAGAATTTCACCTTTTATTTATATCAACAATTTCATTACAATCGCTCAAGAACTACAAGAGGAAGAACTCGATCGTCGATTTGGCTTCGCTCGTCTCCGTGAGTCGCGGATCGGCTTGGATCACTTGCCCGATTGAAGATCGGCTCGGCTCATAAAAGGTTGAAGACTTCTCACTTGATTTGGTACTCGGGATCTTGAATTTGGATTGGAATTAGGGTTAGGGTTTCGCACAAGCCTTGTCACTAGACTTATGGAAGAAGATGATGTAAGAGGGAAAGAATAATGAAGAAGTTTAACCCTAGATTTAGGCTTCTATTTACAGATATCCAAACCCTAGATCTAGGATTTCAAATTTTAAGTTTCCCTCCAAAAGTTTGTTGAGGAAATTTGAATTTCCCTCCAAAAGTTAGTTAGCAAGAAAGGCTTCTAGAAGAGCTTAGTTAGGAGGGAGCTTCTAGAAGAGATTAGTTAGGAGCTTAATTAGGATTAGCTTAATTAATCATCTTTTGCTGATCTGGCAGAAGACTCTGGAGAATTCTGGAATTTGACGTGTCAAAATGAGGTGTACCCACTGCGATAGGAATTATGCCCTGAAAATGGAATGATGATCTGACCAAACCGCCGCGGAACCGCGGTGCAAGCCGGCTCCCGCCGCGGTTCTACGGCTCTTTTGAGGCCTTATGGCTTGTAACTTCTTCTGGTGGTTTGGGATGACAATTGGGCATTGTTTTGATATGTTGAATTGTGTAATTCCTTCTGAATTGCTACCAGATCTCAGGTCTTTGAGTTGGCGTAATGTTTGATCAGCAAAATGACAATTTTGGCTTTTCTTCCGGATTATCATGCACAGATCTCGAAACAAGTGTTGCGCAATATAGGGATGATGCGATGCCATGAAATGCAGTCAATTTCCTTAGAAATGTCGGTTTTAGAGTCTAACACATGCAATCTGATATTTAACGACTGATTTGCTAATATGTGAAATATGAATACCGAACACTTCTAAATGAGTGCAAATGATAGGGAAATTGCCGGTTAAAAGATGCAATATTTTCGACTGATCAAATTGCCCCAAACTTATTTTTGATCGTCTCGAGCAAACTGTTTTTTTAAAAAGAGAAGGAGAAAATAAAGAAAGAGAAAAACTAACTAGCACACTTTCGTAGGCAACACGATTGCACTGAGCACGTGCAACAAGCCTTTAAACCTCTAGGTGTCTCTAGTAGGAGGAGTGTTGTCTCCTGAGGGTTTTCAGCGGATTGCACCCACAAAATCCAATAATAAAAGGAAGATCATGAATATTATATTTAAAGACAAGAATTGTAAAAGAAAAGCTTTGAAAATTAGGGTTTCCAACTAAGCTAGATTTTCAGTTGTCATGAGCCCTATCTTAATGGTCATGAAAAGATGTCAGAAATCACGTCCTCCCTCAATAAAACATCGTCTTATTCTTCATTCCTATCTTTCTTCCAAACATTGATCATATCACCCTGCGTGTGTGTAAAGGACATCCCTACACCCGGAGAATTCAATTCAAGCTATCATACTCTTGCCCATTAGTCTCAGTACTTTTTAATTAATGAATATTTAGATGAGATTGCTCACACACTTTCATGCGACCGTTAATACTTCTTGAGGTACTAACCGACCGATTACTCATGTGCTTGCTTATTTGGTGTATTTTCCTCGTTTTGCACCACCTCAGGCATAGCAGTGACTCCCAGACCAGTTGGCCTTAGGGCACTAGGTGAAAAGACACCCTCGCTATATATTTTTTATTGCCCTTGGTGATAACAAAACCAGTGTCCATTTTTTTTTCTCTACTTTATATTTTATTCATTTTTTTTCTTCATACATCGGCTTTAAGACAAGAGCATTTCAAGGTATCCTCTACTATCCCAGGCTTCAAGATGTGTGTAAGTGCGAATAGCAGGGTATCAACGTTCAAAATGTTTGGCTTCCAGAATAGAAACTATTTTTCAGACTTATTTATATCCTCAGATTAGTGACTTCCTTCATCTTACTAACCCTTGGGACAACGGCTCATAACTACTTATTACTAGTTCGTATAAGAAAACTTCTAATTTTCTTAGTTTTCTTAAATTTTTCCAATCTTATGGATGTAATTTTTCACTATCTAATATTTTATTATCTTATTTATATACAAATTTTTTTTTATCTTTTTGAAAATTTTTAAATTTTTATAGGTTTTTTTTAAAAAATGTTTTGTGCTTATGCAAAGTATGATGCAAATGATGCGAAAATAAGCACAAACCTCCCCCAAACTTGTTTTCAACAGTGTCCTCACTGTTGCCATCCGCTAAATCTGAAAAACCTGTAAGTTTGGGAGGAATTTATTAGTGGGGGAAAAATATTTAAGTGAAGAACCTCCCCCAAACTTATTTTTGGCTCAAAATTTTGTAAAAATTCTTTTTAGGAGCCAGAAATATATATACCCCCCCAAACTTAAGCAATGTTAATCTTTGAAAATCACAAGTGGGGGTCAAAAATCATTGGTCGATGCCAAGCTTTGCAAAGACCGAAGGTTAACACCAACCATTCAAAATTTTTATCAATGCAGTGCTCTGGTTGGTGGAAGAAGAAGTGGGGAAAGGTTAAGTGGTGGAAGAGAGTGTGTGTGCGTCTCATTTTGGAGAGACGATGCAGTGAATGTGATGGATTACTTGCATTCTTTTTACATATCAGAAGAAGGGGTGGAGGTTCAATTTTATTGATTGGGACACGATTCTTCTCAACACCCGTGTTATTCAAAAATGCGAGTTCATCAGCGAAGATCTCCTCAAAAGTTCCATCTATACCCCGATGAATAATGTCATCACAAAGTGCGGGGTGATCTTCAGACTCTAAAAGCAGTTCATAATCAGTGTTAGTTGTTGACCCGGACATCTCGGTGGAAGAGTCCATATGTGTATGATACATTATTGGGTTAAACAACAACATATGAAAAGAGTCTAGATCAATATCAAGAAGATCATCAAATTCGCTGCTGTCGACCTCCATTAAGTCGACAGAACAGACCTGAGCAGTAGGTTCGGAGGGTACACTTCCCAACTTGTAAATGTTCAGTTCTATTGACCTATTCCCGAAAGATAGGGTCATAGAACCATTACGACAGTTGATTATTGCATTGGAAGTGGCCAAAAAGGGGCGACCTAAAATCACCGGAATTTGATTCCGTGGGTTCGCTACAGGCTGTGTATCAATTACAATAAAGTCCATAGGGAATATGAATTCCTCGATTTTTATTAACACATCCTCCAGTTCACCCCTAGGTTTGGTGATAGATCGGTCAGCCATTTGGAGAGTGCAATGGGTTGGCTTCAACTCTCCGATACCTAGTTGCTCATAAACTGAGTATGGAAGCAAGTTAACACCAGCGCCAAGGTCTAGTAGAGCACGGTTGATGTGTTTCTCCCCAATAGAAATGGAAATGGTAGGATATCCAGGATCCTTACGTTTCCTCGGTAAGTGTTGGGGGAAGGCCGTGTCTACTGTTTTTGCCATGAATATCTTCTTGGGCACTTGAGTCTTCCTCTTCCTAGTGCACAAGTTCTTAAAAGTTTTTGCATAGGACGGAACTTGTTGGATGGCATCTAGGAGAGGGATGTTGATGTTAACTTGCTTTAAAATGTCCAAAATCTTCTCCATATGTGGACTCGGTGTGTTAGCCCTTAACCGATTAGGATAAGGTGCTTTAGCAATAAGCGCTGGGTCCATCATAGGAGAAGGAAGTGTGTGTGGACCCGATCCCAAAATAGAAGTGGGGATCGTCCGTGGAGGAGTAAAAGAGGTGGGCTGAAGTGGCGAGCCTTTTGGAAAACGAAGAATAGGCTCGGAAGAAGGTGGTGGGGTAGAAGAACTGGGGTCAGAATTGGAAGTGTGTGTGTGAGGAAAGGTCTCAGGCGGGGTGTTATTGATTGATTTTTCTGTATCATCAAACTCTTCCCCAACATGATTGTCAAGCACTCTTCCAGATCTCAACGTGATTGCATCCACATGATGTGAATAGCCAGGATTGGGTAAGGGTTGAGCTGGAAGTTTCCCTTTCTCTCTTGCACTCATTTCGGCTTTTAGTTGTGCAATTTGTTCTTCCATCGATTTGATGTTCTCATTTTGAGAGATAATGATCTTCATCACATTCTCGACGGAAGATTGCAAACTTGCCGTCCCTTGGATGGATTGTTTCATGAAAGTATCCAAGGTTTGTGCTAGTGCAGAGGTATTATCTGTACCGGTCAATTGCAAAGGACTAAACGGTGCAAAAGTGTTGGCCGGATTTTGGAAGTTTTGTGATTGAAAGGGGTGCCGACTCAATTGAAGTGGTGGTTGCTGTTGTGGTGGAGGGACCCTTTGGAAATTGTTTTGGGTTGGAACCGTGTTTTGAAATTGGGATTGGTTCCAAGCAAAGTTAGGGTTATTCCTCCAACCCTGATTATATGTGGAGGAAGATGGATCGTTTCTAGGTCTTTGAAATGCGGCATTGGTATGCTCATGACCTTGAAACGGACATTCTTCCGTCAAGTGAGACGGATCAGAACAGCATCCACATACAGTTTTGGAGAGTGATATTTGACTTAGGGCGGCTAAAAATTTGTTTTCCATAGTCTCAAGTTTCTTTTGCATAGCCGAAATGTCAGCTCTAACTCCTATGGAAATATCATTACCATTCCTAGATGATTGACTCACACCCTCCCACTGTAAAGATCTTTCAGCGAAATCTTCTAAAAATTTCCAGGCTTCCCCATCATCTTTGGTCATGAAATTGCCTTGACACATTAATTCAAGGGTCTGTCTTATGTTAGGATTAATGCCCTCATATATGATTCGGCACAGTTCCCATCTCGGGATGCCGTGATGTGGACATTGGACTAACAGATCCTTGAAACGTTCAAGACACTTTGAAAATGTTTCATTTGGAAGCTGGGTGAATTGATAGATTTCGCTACGGACTCGAGCTGTCTTTTGATGTGGGTAGAATTTCTTAAGGAATGCTTTGACGAATTCGTTCCAATTTGAAATGGAATGTGCGGTAGTGTTATATAGCCACTTCTCGGCTAAATCGCACAAAGTGAATGGGAGAAGACGTAGACGGAAAGCATCCACAGAAAACTGTGAAGTACCCATCATTGCGCATACATTTTCAAATTTCGTGATAAACACGTATGCGTCTTCAGACTCGAGACCGTGAAATTTTGGTAGAAGGTTGATGTATTGGGGTTTAATCTGAAAATTTTCCCCGTTGGCTGGCGGAATGGAAAGACAGGTGGAAGGTGGACCTCGTGTTGGATAGCATCTCTCTTGGAGAGAGATGCGAGGTGGATTCTGCGCACCAACGGACGGCGGCAAAGTAGTGGAAAAGAAGTTCGATGGAGGTGGATCCATCGATGTGGGTGTGGTGGTGGGTAAAGAAAGGGTAAATGTAGAAATACCGACTTTTGGGTTGATCAGGGAACGCGGACTAAACAGGCACTAGAATCCTGTTGTCCAGCCTATCTTGCACTAAAAAGGGTTAGTACAAGTGGCGGCGTGAATTTATAATTAGGGGAAATGATATGAATGCGGTGTTTGTTTTGAAAATTGATACGGATTTTTTAAAAAAAAAATTTGATGCAACACAACAAATGCAGCACACAAAACCCTAAAATCTAGTGGTCACCTAGGTCAGGCTCTAGACCGCTCCTAACTGCCAAAAGACAAGTCGCAGGATAAATCCTCCACTGCCTCTTTGTCCCCCTGTGGCCAGGTAAGTGCCAGGTAAGTGGGAAGGTACTCCACTACGTAAGTAGTGGGCCTAATTAATAACCACTAGCCTTCGACACACTTGCCTTAGACACCACAAGAAAACGCGGATAAGCAATGAATTACCCACGGCCTTCTTCTGTCCTAAGTGAGCGCGACGGTCCTTAGAGTCATCTCTAGATATTTTTTAGTTAATGAGGGTCAATGCGGATGCAAATTTTGCGATTTTCAGGGCTTAGGAAGGGTAATGAACTCCCCACCTAATCTGGATTTGGTCGTGCCCCTTAATATCCGTATTAATATAATAACAACCAAAAATCAAAACACGCACAATTTAATTTTGCTTTTTGCGCGGCGCTGCGATTATTTGCAAAGAAACCTGCACAAAATGTTAATTGGAGCAGATTTGGGGAGAGATAAGAAAGTTTGGAAGTATACCTAAAAATTTGGAGTAGTGATCAAGTTAAACTGCGGCGGATCCGCCGCAATACCGCCCAAATGCCGCGGAATAGCGGTACTTTAGAGAGATTGCTGCAAAAAAAATTCTTGACAATGTTTCACTTCAACTCCTCAGCTCTCTGGAAATCTCAGAAAAATTTTATCCAAGCTCCAATGACTCCAGATTTCCTCGCAATTAAATCACAACACACGTATTAGGGTTTGTGCGAGTTTAGATCTAAAAATATAGATGGAATAAATCTTTCAACTCAAATTTCAAAATACGAACAATTAGCGCACTATCCCCGGCAACGACGCCATTTGATTGTAATAAAATTCTTGTTTGTGTAGTATTGAGAAAATTGTAAAGAAATCACAACCAAAAATTATTTGACCGCAATCAACTACGGTGTCGGATGTAGATTGTTAGTGAGTGCGGATCGTCCACAGGGAAAGTGTAATCGTTCGTCTTTTGAATTAGATGAGTCGAAACTTTAAAGAAAACAAAACAAAACAATTCATGATTTATATTTGAAGTTCAAGAATTAGAAAAATCTAGATCTAATAACAAGAAAAAGATAGAATCAAGAATTGATAGTTTGATGATTTTTCCAACCAAATATCAAGAATCGAAATGAGGCTCGTAGGAATCGATCGGATCTATAGATGTGATGCAATCTTACGATGACGTATTCTTATCCTTCGATGAATTGATACTAGATCGATGATGATCGACAAGAATTAGGGATTTCTAGTGAAACTAGGGTTTCATCTTATCCCTTGTTCTTTCGTCGATATCATTCACATTCTAGCCTCTAGTAAATTCAAGAAACGATCGTAGATCCCTAATTTCGAGCGATCACAATCAAGAAAGCATCGCTACGAAACTAGGTCATCGATTCTTGAACTTGCTAGGGTTTACAAAACTCGTAGGACTCAAGAATCGTTTAAAGATTTGTTACATCATCATTCTATTGATCGTCTCGACTTCTTAACGAGCGGAGTTTTACTCAAACATCACAACAAGAACAACAATTACAAATTGAGATCTAATCATGATGCAAGAATTAAAAGAAAGCAAGATTAAAGAATTTCACTTTTTATTTATATCAACAATTTCATTACAATCGCTCAAGAACTACAAGAGGAAGAACTCGATCGTTGATTTGGCTTCGCTCGTCTCCGTGAGTCGCGGATCGGCTTGGATCACTTGCCCGATTGAAGATCGGCTCGGCTCATAAAAGGTTGAAGACTTCTCACTTGATTTGGTACTCGGGATCTTGAATTTGGATTGGAATTAGGGTTAGGGTTTCGCACAAGCCTTGTCACTAGACTTGTGAAAGAAGATGATGTAAGAGGGAAAGAATAATGAAGAAGTTTAACCCTAGATTTAGGCTTCTATTTACAGATATCCAAACCCTAGATCTAGGATTTCAAATTTTAAGTTTCCCTCCAAAAGTTTGTTGAGGAAATTTGAATTTCCCTCCAAAAGTTAGTTAGCAAGAGAGGCTTCTAGAAGAGCTTAGTTAGGAGGGAGCTTCTAGAAGAGATTAGTTAGGAGCTTAATTAGGATTAGCTTAATTAATCATCTTTTGCTGATCTGGCAGAAGACTCTGGAAAATTCTGGAATTTGACGTGTCAAAATGAGGTGTACCCACTGCGATAGGAATTATGCCCTGAAAATGGAATGATGATCTGACCAAACCGCCGCGGAACCGCGGCTCAAGCCGGCTCCCGCTGCGGTTCCGCAGCTCTTTTGAGGCCTTATGGCTTGTAACTTCTTCTGGTGCTTTGGGATGACAATTGGGCATTGTTTTGATATGTTGAATTGTGTAATTCCTTCTGGATTGCTACCAGATCTCAGGTCTTTGAGTTGGCGTAATGTTTGATCAGCAAAATGACAATTTTGGCTTTTCTTCCGGATTATCCTGCACAGATCTCGAAACAAGTGTTGCGCAATATAGGGATGATGTGATGCCATGAAATGCAGTCAATTTCCTTAGAAATGTCGGTTTTAGAGTCTAACACATGCAATCTGATATTTAACGACTGATTTGCTAATATGTGAAATATGAATACCGAACACTTCTAAATGAGTGCAAAGGATAGGGAAATTGCCGGTTAAAAGATGCAATATTTTCGACTGATCAGCGCCGCGAATAGTCTGCGCATGTTGAGCGACTACATCGAGGAATTCAACGTCGAGACTCCTACGTCTGCTGCAGATTTCGCTACGACGGTTAACCCGATGCTGGTGATACTCGTAAATTTCCATGACGAGGGCATCGTTGCGTCTTGGGTTAATCATTGCAGGGAGATCGAGGCTCGCTTGCATCAGCTGGAGTCGATGAGTCCTGCCCCTGAGGTTTTGGCCGTGAGTACTCAACGGGCAGCATGGCTCGAGCAAAGCACTTCTCATTTCCACCATTTGGAACAAGAAGCAGCTTTAAGGCTGAAGGAGTGTCAGGAGTCTTCAAGCGAAACAGCTCGCCTACGTGCTGATGTTGAGGCGGACGCTGCTGAGGTAAAGGCTGTCTTCGAAGGCCTTCTGGAGCGGATCTCAAATGGGCTGAACCTGAAGCAGAAACTTGACGCTGCCGAGCGTAATGCCCAAGGCCACGAAGCCACTCAGCAGGTCGTCGGGGAGCAGCTTGCATCTCTCTTGCAGCAAAGGGCTCAGGTGGAAGCAGAAATGGCGGTGGTGGCAGATCAGGAAAAGGCGTGGAAGGAAGTGCACGAACAATTGCTAAAGCTATGCAAGACGCTTCCTTCCCAGTAGTTCTCCTTGCATCCATATACTTGTAAAAATTTTTTTCGAATAACATGTATCCATTCTTTATTCTTTTATACGATTCACCTTGTACTTCTTTGAGTTAATGAATAAAGATACACATTTTTTCCTCTGCAATATCTTGTATGCTCTTTTGCTTTCTCCCTTTCTCTTATTATCAGCGTGTTGTCTTAATAAACATAATTGGCAGATAACTTAGTTTTTTCCAAGAGATAGCGATGGCTTAGGCCGCAGGTTCAGATCTGCTGCCTAAGACTTTTCAACTCTATGAGCCGTGAGGGTCTCATAGAGACTTTTCTCCCTACAGATCGAGAGGATCTCGTAGATGGATTTTCTCCTTAGGAATCGTGAGGATTCCTAAGTGTGTTTTCTCTTATAAATCGTAAGGATCCTATAAGAGAAGTTTTCCCTCTTACGAGTCGAGAGGGCCCGTAAGCGGTTGTTTCCCTCCTTGTCGAAACTCGACTTTGGAATGTGAGACCCGTGGATAGTATGCAAGAGACCGTTTTAGACCGACTTGCAGGGTCCCAGTGCTCAGGAAACAAGTTTCTTAATTCCTGTTGCCTTAGGCTTTTCTTGCAAGTTGTGACGAATCGGGAATTTCCCGCGGAGACACTGATTTCTCTGCGAGCCGACGCGAGTCAGGAGGCTCTCATCAAGGACGCTAGTTTCCTTGAATTGAGGTATTTACCAAGGATACTTGTTTCCTTGGTGTTGAAACGAATCGAGAATTTCCCGCAGAGACACTGGTTTCTCTGCGAGTCGACGCGAATCAGGATTTTCTTCGTCAAGGACGCTTGTTTCCATGAGTCGAAGGATTTTGCCGAAGATGCCGGTTTCTTCGGAGTTGAGACGAATCGGGAATTTCCCGCGGAGACACTGGTTTCTCTGCGAGTCGACGCGAATCAGGATTTTCTTCGTCAAGGACGCTTGTTTCCCTGAGTCGAATGATTTTGCCGAAAACACTGGTTTCTTCGGAGTTGAGACGAATCGGGAATTTCCCGCGGAGACACTGGTTTCTCTGCGAGCCAACGCGAATCAGGAGGCTCTCATCAAGGACGCTAGTTTTCCTGAATTGAGCTATTTGCCAAGGACACTTGTTTCCCTGGTGTTGAAATGAATCGAGAATTTTCCGCGGAGACACTGGTTTCTCTGCGAGTCGACGCGAATCAGGATTTTCTTCGTCAAGGACACTTGTTTCCCTGAGTCGAAGGATTTTGCCGAAGACACTAGTTTCTTCGGAGTTGAGACGAATCGGGAATTTCCCGCGGAGACACTGGTTTCTCTGCGAGCCGATGCGAATCAGGAGGTTCTCATCAAGGACGCTAGTTTCCCTGAGTTGAGGGATTTTGCCGAAGACACTGGTTTCTTCGGAGTTGAAACGAATCGAGAATTTCCCACGGAGACACTGGTTTTTCTGCGAGTCGACGCGAATCAGGATTTTCTTCGTCAAGGACACTTGTTTCCCTGAGTCGAAGGATTTTGCCGAAGACACTGGTTTCTTCGGAGTTGAGATGAATCGGGAATTTCCCGCGGAGGCACTGGTTTCTCTGCGAGCCAATGCGAATCAGGAGGCTCTCATCAAGGACGCTAGTTTCCCTGAGTTGAGGAGTTTGCCAAGGACACTTGTTTCCCTGGTGCTAAAACGAATCGAGAATTTCCCGCGGAGACACTGGTTTCTCTGCGAGTCAACGCGAATCAGGATTTTCTTCGTCAAGGACACTTGTTTCCCTAAGTCGAAGGATTTTGCCGAAGACACTGGTTTCTTCGGAGTTGAGACGAATCGGGAATTTCCCGTGGAGACACTGGCTTCTCTGCGAGCCGACGCGAATCAGGAGGCTCTCATCAAGGACGCTAGTTTCCCTAAGTTGAGGAGTTTGCCAAGGACACTTGTTTCCCTGGTGTTGAAACGAATCGAGAATTTCCCGCGGAGACACTGGTTTCTCTGCGAGTCGACGCGAATCAGGATTTTCTTCATCAAGGACTCTTGTTTCCCTGAGTCGAAGGATTTTGCCGAAGACACTGGTTTCTTCGGGGTTGGGATGAACCGTCGAGATTTGGCTTCGTTTTCTGGCGGAGCCTGTTGGGAAAGCATGTTTCCCTCTTCGTTTGCGCTCTTGGATTGTATACAGGGATCGATGTGATCTCAACTGTAGGGCCAAAGTTATATATATTTTTTGTTTTATTTCCGCGATGCTCTATCATTTCAGCCTTTTATATCACGAAGGTCGCGATTGCCCAATCATTTCGGCTATTTTTCGCGGTGCCCAATCATTTCGGCTATTTATTTTATTTTCACTCGCTGCTTTTTATTGCGAGTTGCCCAATCATTTCGGCTATTTTGTTGCATACGTTTTTACTTGCTGCTTTTTATTGCAAGTTGCCCCCTCATTTCGGCTATTTCGTATGCATGTGCGGCTCGCTGGCTTTTCGCCGTAAGCCTGGAATTAGACACCGATTTCGGCATCAGCACCTCTACAACTGGGATATTGGCAGGAGCGAATCATCATTTGCCTCTATCGATGTCGAGCAAAGGTGGCTTAGTGAACAGGGTTAAGGTCCTGTCGACTAAGGCTTTTGACTTCATGAGCCGTAAGGGTCTCACAAAGGTATTTTTCCCTACAAATTGTGAAGATCTTGTAGGTGTATTTTCTCCTTAGGAATCGTGAGAATTCCTAAGTGTATGTTCCTCTGTAAGTCGTAAGAATCATACAGGAGGGTTTTCTCCTCGTAAATCGAGAGAACTTACAAGGGTCATGCGAACATATCCCCAGTCATGGATAGGACTTGATTAGGGAAATGCTTATTCGCGCCCGTGGATTGTATACAAGGGTTAGTACTGAGCCGCTTGTAGGGCAATATTAGAGGTTGTGGGGGTTGCTTAAGCACAGGTTTAGGTCTCTGTAACTTAAGACTTTCAAATCTTATGAGCCGTGATGGTCCCATAAGAGAGTTCTCCTTACGAGTCGTGAGGATCTCGTAAGTGTATTTTCTCCTTAGGAATCGTGGGGATCCCTAAGTGTGTTGCTCCCTTGTAAGTCGTAAGGATCTCACGCGGGTGGTTTCTCCTTACAAGGTCGAGAGGACCCTGTAAGTGTCCTTTAACGAGATTGCGCCCTTTCGGGTTTTCACAAACACTCGCCGGTAGCCCTGCTGTTTTTACTCACGAAGCCCTTTCGGGTTTTCATCCATGCCCATTTTGCTTATGGACATACCGTTTATTTTTTATTTTTTATTCTCCCTTTTTTTTACGAGGTCGCGCCCTTTCGGGTTTTCACGAACACTCGCCGGTAGCCCTACTGTTTTTACTCACGGAGCCCTTTCGGGTTTTCATCCGTGCCCTTTCTTGCTTATGGACATACCATTTTTTATTATATTTATATAATTTTTTATTTTTTATTTTTCTTTTTTTTTATTCATCTCGTCAGCCTAAAGATGCTGCGGTAGTAGTTTAAGGACGTTTCGGTCCGCCATTAGTTTAAGGACGTTTCGGTCTGTTATTAGTTTAAGGACGTTTCGGTCCGGTCAGGAGAAGGCTGGCTACTGCTTATAAAGCTTGAGCTTAGGAAGATAGCGAGCGGACATAGTCGTCGTCGTCTATCATTGACCTAGGTTGTGGCTCATTAAGCGTAGTATTTCTTTAGGAAGCGGCCGTTTATTGGCCTGAAAGGCTTTTCACCATGCATATCCATGAGTAGATAGGCTCCGCCCTGGTAGACCTTGTCTATGATGTATGGGCCTTCATAGTTCGGCTCAAATTTTCCTCGCTTGGCGCAATTAGGGATCATAGGCCTTTTGACCACTAGCACGAGTTCGCCTTGGCGGAATGTCCTCGGTCGGGTCAATCTTTCATACGAGCGCGTCATCTTTGCTTTATAAGCTTCCAGATTTTGTTGCGCTACGAGCCGTGTTTCATCAAGGGCATCGAGCTCCTCAAGCCGAAGGTGAGCATTTTCTTCGTTCGTCAGCTCGTAGTGAACTGCCACTCGTAGAGAGGGTAACTCTATCTCGAGGGAGAGTACTGCTTCTGTACCGAATACCAACGCGTATGGCGTTGTGTTCGTGGCCGTTTTGAACGTAGTTCGATACGTCCAAAGAGCTTCTTGCAGCCTCTCGTGCCAGTCCTTCTTATTTCGGGACACCGTCTTCTTCATGATCTTGGTCAAGGTCTTATTGAAGGCCTCAGCTAGACCGTTAGCTCGCGAATTATAAACCGAGGAATATCTCCAGTCTATATTATGCTGTTGCGCGAAGCGACTGATCTTGTGGCTCCTGTAGGCAGGCCCGTTATCGGAGATGATCCGTCACGGAGTCCCAAAACGATATATGACGTGCGTCTTGAAGAAATGGAGGATATTCTCCGTCTTCACCTCCCTTAACGGTACCGCTTCTGCCCATTTGGAGAAGTAATCAGTCGTCGCCAGGATGAAGCGATGTCCTCTAGACGATACTGGTTCGATGGGGCCGACTATGTTAGTTCCCCACATTTCGAATGGCCAGCTAGCCACCGTTGGATGTAGTGGATTTGGATGCTGGTGGATGAAGTCCCCATGGATCTGGCATGAGTGGCATTGCTTCGCATATTCGAGGCAGTCCTGAATCATCGTGGGCCAATAGTAGCCCATCCGTTTAATCTTCAACTTCATTTTCGGACCCGCTTGGTGAGAACCGCAGAGTCCGTCATGAACTTCCTGAACGACTCTCTTCGCCTCTTCAGGTCCCAGACATCTTAACCAGAGAGAATCAAATGACCTCTCGTACAGAGTATCATTAACGAAGGCGAAAGACAGAGCTCGTTTCATAAGCTGATGTCTCGAGGACGCATCTTCGGGCATCCGATGGGATTTAAAGTAGTCTATGAAGACTTCCCTCCAATCCTCAGCCTTTTCTCGTTCTTTTATTTGCAGGGTCGTCTGCTCAGTCGCTCCCTTTCCTTCAGATGACTCCGGAGATATTTCTGCCGGGGCAAGGACTCGACGGCTTTGTACCACGAATCTGACGTCATCGAGGTTCTCGTCAGCCAGTTCTTTAGCGAGCTTGGCTAATGCATCTGCTTTGCTGTTTTCCGCGCGCGGTATGTTTTCCAAAGTGTAGGAAAGGATTTGGGTCAACAGTTATTGCACCTTTTCGCCGTACTTCACCAACTCTGGTTTGCACTTTTGGTAATCCCCGTTTATTTGACTGACGACTAGTTGGGAGTCTCCATATATGAGGAGGTTTTCAATTCCCATGTCAATGGCGATCTCGAGGCCTACTATCAAAGCTTCGTATTCGGCTTCATTGTTCGTCCTCGGTTCTGTTAAGGAGAAAGCAAAGCGCATTATCCCTCCTTGTGGAGTCACGAAGATAAGGCCAACCCCTGATTTGATTATAGGGATACTTTGTTTGCGCTTCTTCATGGAAGACGCTCCATCAAAATAAAGTTCCCATCGGGTATCACTGCCGTCGATCGCATCAAACACATGTTCGTCTGGCAGATCGCAATTCAAAGGGGAGTCGGCCGGTATTGGGTGCTCAGCGAGGAAATCGGCGATGGCCTGGCCTTTCACTGCCTTAAGAGGTTGATAAGTTATTGAAAACTCCATCAAAAGCAGGGCCCATTTAGCGAGCCTCCCTGTCAATATGGCCTTTGACATCAAATATTTGAGAGGGTCCACCTTCGAAATGAGACGGACTTCATGCACCAGTGCGTAGTGCCGGAGTTTCGTTATCGCGAAGATCAACGCTAAGCAGTGTTTTTCAATGGGGGAGTAATTGCTTTCTGCCCCCAGTAGGACTCGACTTAAATAGTAGAGTGCTCTTTCTTTCCCCTGGTCATTCTCTTGTGCCCATAATGCACCTAAAGATCCTTCGAGGGCGGTCGTATAGAGAATGAGGGGCTTTCCCTTAACCGGAGCAGCCAACACTGGCGGATTTTGCAAGTACTGCTTGATTTCGTCTAGCGCACCTTAGCATTTTTGATCCCAGACGAATGGAGTTCCCTTCTTCATCAGATGGCTGTAAGGGCGGCATTTGCCAGAGAGGTTGGCTATAAATCGCCGTATGTACGCGAGCTTTCCTTGGAGAGACAGCAGCTGTTTCAGAGTTCTCGGCGGAGGCATTTCCATGATCGCCTTGATCTTTGACGGATCTATCTCGATGCCTCGGTGCCGGACGATGAATCCCAGGAATTTGCCCGAAGAAACTCCGAATGCACACTTGAGAGGGTTCATCTTCAAATTGTATTGTCGAAAGTATCAAAATACAGTCTTTAGATGCTCGAGATGTTCCTCGTATGATTTGCTCTTAACCACGAGGCCGTCGATATAGCACTCGACGATTTCATGTATAAGGTCATCGAAGATCTTCGTCATGGCCCTCTGATAGGTGGCACCGGCGTTCTTTAGACCGAAGGGCATCACCCTGTAACAAAATATCCCTAGAGGGGTCCTGAAGGCGGTGTGCTTCTGGTCTTCGGGATGCATCTTTATCTGATTATACCCTGATGAGCCGTCCATGAAGGAGAAAACCTCATGAGTGGACGTATTGTCTATCATCAGTTCGGTGACTGGCACCGGGAAATCATCTTTAGGGCAGGCTTTATTGAGATCCCGGAAGTCCACGCATATGCGCACTGTCCCATTTTTCTTCATCACCGGGACGATGTTGGCGATCCATTCAGGATATTGAACCTCCTGGATAAAGCCAGAGTCGATTAACTTCTTAACCTCGGCATTGATACTCATCTCAAGCTCGAACCGCATTCTCCTCGGCACCTGTTTGACTGGCTTGACGTCCGGGGATATCGCCAATTTGTACACAGCAATTTTTGGATCTAGTCCCGGCATTTCGGAATAGTTCCATGCAAAGCAATCTCTATGCTGTACAAGGACGTCTTTTAACGCAGCTACATTTTCTTCAGATAGCAGCTCGCTGACAAATGTCGGTCGCGGGTCGTTCGCCGTCCCCAACTCAATTTTCTTGAGGTTATCTGCAGTGGTGTGTATTCCATCCTCCAGTTCTTTCGGCACTGGTGGAAATTCTGAGATTACCTCATTATTGCTGTTCTCGAAGCACCAGGGAAGGTTATCCACGTTCTCGGGCTCTTCCTTTAATATTGCTATCATGTGACAAGTGCGAATCCGCTTCCAATCCCAATGTGGAGTTGGTTCTGTTCTCGTGGCTTTGGGTTCGTGCTCCTGTGGCGGCGTTACCCTCCAGTTGCCAGACAGAGCGAATTTGCCGAGCTGATATTGGTCTTCGACCCAATTCTTGAAGGTGAAGCAGTCTTCAAGAGGGTGCCCTATTACTCGATGATAGGATCAATAGTTTGGGTGAGAGACTTCGCCTGCTTGTTCGGGGTGTTTAGACTCCGGCAGTGTAAGCATCTGATGTTTTAGAGTGAGATCAAGTATTTTCTTCGTCTTGTCCCGAGGAAAAGAGTACGCTCGACCCATTTTTCTTATGAGGGATAGATTGGAACCGCTTGATTCCCGCTTGCGTGGCTTCTTAGTCCTGCTTGTTTGCCGTTGAGAGTCTTTTTCGCCTTTCGACTTATTTCTGCCTCTGCGTCGGGCCCTTTTTATAACAGGTTGACAGGGGACAGCACTTTCGTCTTTCACGGCCTGTTGAAGGAGGGGTTGCGTTTTGGTTTTCTCATAGATTGCCATTTCGCGGTTGTGATCGTCTCGGACTTTTTAACCAGCTTCCCTTATAAGCTTGTCCATTTGTTCTTCGAACGACGGACTGGACACTTTCGCATCAGGAACTTTTACTGGTTCAGGATTAGGGTCCTCCCATTGAGCATCCGCTTCTTCATCAAAGTCATGCACGACGTAGCAGCCGTGGAGTAGCTCTCATTTCTTGGACCGAATGTATCCCAGCCCGATTGTTTCCATCCTTCCGCTAGGCAACTTGTGTTGGGTTCCGGGGACGTTCCAAACCCTGTCATAGAATTTGGCTTTTCGAGCGGTCTGTTTAAAGGGTATCCCTTGGCGTTTCAACAACCTCTTCAAGCCTTCTGGATAATATCTGGGTAGACGGATGGGTTGAAGCCTATCCAGCGTAGGATCCGCACCGTGCCAAATTTCTTTCTCCACTTTGGTTTCCACCGAGCGGTAGAATAGAATTGCCTTTTCGCCCTCTCGCCTGGGAGGGACATAGAACGTCTGCAGCTCCTCTACACTGTAGGTATCGAGCGCATCCAGTTCTTTATAATGTTTAAGCGGCACCATGGCGACTTGTAGACTTTGCTCTTCGTCAGCGGATGTTTGGATTGAAGGTCGAGCAGAGAATACAGCATGGACCTCATCCTCCGAATCACTACCAAAGATCAACGTAGGAGCAGATGGTCCTGGCTTGGTGTATTGGGATGGACCCGAATAAACTATCTCCTCTTCCTTCTCAGTATCACTGCCAAAGACAGGGATGGTAGCGTTAGTTTTATTCTCCGGCCTGTGACACCTTTCCGTGTCTTCGAAATTCGGTAAGAAGTATGTGGCATCTTCATATTTGCGAACTTCGTTTATGGAGAATGGGTTCAGTTCTCCCGTCACGGTATACTCGAGACCATCCTTAAAATACTTCATACACTAATGTTGTGTAGAAGGGATGATGTTGTACTCGTGTAACCATGGTCGACCGAGTAGCGCATTGTAGCATGTCTTGGCATCTATGACGTGGAATTTAATGTCCGTGACGAGTAGCCCAAAGCGTAGCGTCAATATCACAGACCCAAGAGTTCTTGATGATTGGGAGTCGAACCCGGAGATGGTGATATTGTCCCGAGCGAGGTGCTGGACGCTCATGCAGATTTCTTTTAACACCCGCACATTGAGGAGATTAACGGAGGATCCATTGTCGATCAGGATTTTGCCTATTTTTATATCGTGGCAGTATCCTGAGACATAAAGGGGGCGGTTGTGTTCGCACGTCCCAAGGAGAAGGTCTTCATCGCCAAAAGTGACATCGGCCGTGTGCACTTCCTCCAGTTCATCCTTCATCTTTTCTTCGGCCAGGAAAACTTGGAATTGTTTCGGCTCCTGTAGTGCCTTGATTAACGAATCTCTCGCCTCCTTTGATAGCAAAAGGGCGCCAAGAATGCTGAGCTGCGAGGGTAGCTTCCTCAGATGCGCTAGAACGTTGTAATCCACCTTATTTTTCTTCGGCGGGTCCTTGGCAGTTAGCTCTTCCATGACTTGGTCATCTAGGGCGATATCCTCAGAGACCTTTTCTTTCCCTTTATCTTTCTTGTTTGAGGGTCCGAGATTCTTTTCGGGTAACGTCCGATTACGCAGTCGGATATTTTCACAGACCTTCTACTCTTCTCCTTTTCCCGAGGTGGGCTCTTTAAAGAGAGGGCCAAGCTCCAGCTCCTCATCAGAATCGCTTCCGAATGTGAGCACTTGTGATCCCCCGGCACTAACCATGCGACAATTGCCGGTAGTTCTGTTAAGCTTCTCGATCGCACCTTTCTGCTCCCGACGAGTTTTGCGCTTCTCCCGCTTAAAATGTTGTCGGTGAGCAACATATCTTTGCCACCATCTATCGAAAGTTTTTCACTCTTCAGTTGGGTGTAAAATCTTCCGATGATACAAGCAATAGGAGGGGTGCATTTCCGCTTCACCAGTAATGCTTCCTTCAGAGGATGGTAGCTTCATACCCATTGACACGGCTTTAGCAAACCTTTTCCTCATCTTGAATTTAATTTTATCCGCCGTGGGTGTATTCTGCTTTAGCGGGAGTGTCTCAGCTCTTTCGTCAAGATGCTGGCACTTAGCCCTTTCAAACATGACCGCCTCGCGCTTCCGATCAGCTTTACTTTTTAAGAGGGCTTCATTGAGGAATGCGTCAATTACTTCATCTGATGGCCCCAGAATTTTTGGTTCAGGATCTGCCCCAGCTTTTCAATGCAAGGAGTCTCTTCATCGTCCATGAACGAATGGGAAATCACATGACAGCTCGCCACGTATTCTTCAGATTCATCCGATGAACTTTCTCCTTCATCTTCCTCTTGAAAGACGTGGTTGAGGAACTCTTGGAGAATAATGGGAGTCCGTGCCTTTTGGTTGTATTCCTCCAGCGCGTCAATTTTTTTTTGTAAGTCCGTGCGCTTGTCGCCAGGCTTCACGGGCTTCTTGGATTTCTTTTTCTTCTTCTTTGAAGATTTTGACGGCTGGTTATGAGTGCTTGGGCCACCATCGTCGATCATTTGAGTTGGACGCGGCTTCAACATTCCTTCAATGATCTGAGGTTTCAGCGGGTTCTTCCACCTGATCGCTGGGCATGTTTAAAGATCGTTTAGCATCCTCTTTGTCTTGGCTGATAATACAACCTCCCAAGGAGCTTCTTCAACGACAGAGCATGTTTCCCCCAGCGTATTCATCCTCTTAGAGGTGTGGGGTTACGGCGGATTCACCTTCCATCTGTCGGACAACGCGAACTTGCCCTGTTGGTACTGGTCTTCAATCCAATTTTTGAAGACGTAGCAATCCTTAATCGGATGACCCAGTACTCGATGATAGGGACAGTAGTTGGGATCGTTGACATCATTTGGCTGCGACGGACGTCTTGGATCCGACAGATTTATGAGACGGTTGCGTAACGCCAGCTCAAATAATCTTCTCGTCTTATCTCGAGGAAACGAGTAAGGACGTCCTAGCCTCTCCTCAAGGGGTACGTGCGGACGCATATTATTTTGACGAACAGCCGGCTTCGGGTTGCTCGGTTGTTGTTGAGCATTAGCGACAACGATCGCTTTCCCCTTCCCCTTTTCATTTCGGGAGTCCGGCTTTGGGAGATGAGGTCTATGGCCCATATGATCCATTTGCGCTAGCTTGTCAATCAGGGCCTGGAAGGTAGTCGGCTTGAAGAACATCATAAATTGCGAGATGGTTGCTTGTGGATCAAGGGTTCCCACAAACATCCCCACTGCAGGAGCTTCTTCAATGCGTTGCTCGCATTTTGACCATAAGTTCCGCCACCGTATAGCATATTGGACCCATATCTCGCCTGGCTTTACCCTGGCGTTAATCAATGCTGTCATCGGAGTACGCTCGCTGGCGCTTGCAAAACGCTGGGTAAACAACAACTCCATCTCCGCAAAGGTCTTGATAGAGTCGTTTGGGAGATCAGAGTACCACTCGAACGCCGTATCTGACAAGTTGCCAACAAACTGGCGAAGCAACAACTTATCATCACCGCCGGTGTTGCCGCAGAGCGCCCTGAACTGGGCAACATGCTGGTGGGGATTGCCCGTCCCCTTATAGACGTGGAATTTGGGTATTGTATAGCCCGGCGGGTACTTTATCTGGTCGTACCAGCTCGGATATGGTTGTCCTGTTTTTACGACCTGACCGGCTGCCTCAGTCGCATGATAAACCCGTATTTGTTGGGCTATATACTCGTCCAAGTCAGCTTTGGAAATTGTATCCTCCTTGGCTGTTGACAGAGCCGATGGAGGATTTGACGTTTCTCTCCTGTCGTCTTCGAGAACAATCGGTGGGTCTTCAGCGGGAGGATCTTGCTGAATCATCATTCCTACCATGTCTTGGAATAAGTGGGCTATTTGTTTTATATTGGCTGCTTGTTCTGCAGCCTCTTTATCCTTCTTCTCCAATATCCGACGAAGGAATTCAGCATCAGTTTCTTATTCTTGACGTTCATCCGAGGACGTTTCAGGGCTTTCTTTTGGCCCAGTGAGCGCGGCCATCGCGTTCATCATTTCCTGGAGCTTTTGCTGCTGCTCCTGGGCTTTGGTCACTGACCGTGTAAGCGGTCTATGACCTGTGGACGTACGGCTGTCCTCCTTTCCCGACGCCATGTATAATGTATGAACTATTATGCCCCCGGACTTAGGGCGTTTAGGCTCACCGCCTTTGGCATTTGTTGCAGGCGTAGGAATTTTCTCCGGCCTCCTTTTCTTATGGGCCGTTGAAGTTGAGGGGGCCGTTGCAGTGGGCACCCTAGTGGTTATCGTCCTTTGTTGTTTGTTAGGACGGTTCTTCTCTTCGATCACTTTCGCCCTTTTCCGTTGACGAGAGTGATTCGGATCGATTACCGAGTCTTGAACCCTCCGCCAAACTTTATAAATTTTGGAGGACAGCCGTTGAGGGGGCTGCTCCAGCTTCGTTTCCGGAACCTTCTCCGCTGGTGGAAGAGATCTTTTCAGTGTAGCGGTTGGAGAGTTCTTACGTACCCTCCTCAGCAGTTCAAAGCTGTTCCCAGTTGGAACAGCAGCATTGACTTCCACCACTGGTGCAGGTAGAGTTAGTCCTGAAGGGGAGTTGCCCCCAGCCTTCCTGACTCGGCGCCAATGGCGACGTCAAGCATGAGCCGTTGGGACTGGCTCGGCGGCAGAGATAACTTCTTCTTGCCCCCTATCCGAATGAGGCGCGGCTGGTGTCAGCCTTTTAAAGACTGATTCTGTTCTTTGAGCGGCAATGTTTAATCTGTCGAAGACAGATCCTCGAGCTGGGGGGGAGCTGGAATAGTCAGCCTCGAAAAGACTGACTCCTTGACAGGAGAAGCCGCCTTGGCGACTTCGGGAGTAGCCGTCTTCTTTGGGATGGCTTTCTCAGGTATCATGGGCTTTTTGGCAGGCCCTTCGGAATTCAGGCTCAGTCTGGAGAAGACCGAGGAGTTGGACGACCCGTTGAGAGGGGCCGGGGGAGCAGCAAGTCGATCGAAGACCGACTTCTTTGAAGCTTCTGGTACGGGTATTGGCAGGTTGAAGCTTGCAGGAGGAATCATGGTTCCGAAAAACAGGCCGGTGGTGTCCTGAGTCACTTTCTCCACCGGCATAGTGAAGACGGAGGCCACTTGAGGCCCATATGCTACGCCTCCAGGTGAGGCAGAGCGTCGGTTGCATTGGCACTTTGAGTAGTTCGAGCAATTTGAGGCCATTGGTGCTTGATTTCTGCGCCAGGCAAAAGACCAAATCTTAGTAATTTGAAATCCAAAGGCAACCCTTAACAAACCACAATTCGTTCACGAAGACGACACACGAAGTGTGGAGTGGAAAGAGGAAAAGGTCCCATCGGGCGTGCCAGAATCTGTTCCCTCCGAAAGACGGCGCACATGACTGTGAAGTCCTCGCGCTGAGATTCGGGGCAGATGCTATTTGGTTTTATCCGTCCACATCTCCGAAGATGCCAAGTTGATTTATGGCACCGTGCATCGGAGGTTTAGACGGATGCGGCCGATGTAGCGGACATCGTCAGATTCCCCCTCGCTTGAAGGGTTTTTGATTGTGGGGACGCTCTTCCCTGCAGGCGCAAGCCCCTGCAGTTAATTACGCTACCGCTCGACGGTAACAACTTTCTCCTTCTCCAGAAATTTCACTTCGTGTCGTGTGTGTTTGTCTTGTTTGTGGATGCCCGTGGATTGTATACGGAGACTAAGTTATGCCATCGCCCGTAGGACGTGGATTAGTCCAAATCCGTATCTACTTAGATTTGGGTTTGGTGTTTTAGTTTAAGGATTCATTAGCCGTATTGAGGCTAAGATCAACTTAAACGTTCGTCAAGGATACCTTAGTCCTGTTTGAGGCTAAGATCAACTTAACGTGGTGATCCATTTAATGTATGGCTGTCGGGACCCGTCACCTCTCTGACATCGTTGAAGGATTACAACGATAGGTGTCAGAGGAGTTCAGAGATGTACCTTTAGACCGAAGTTGATTAGGGGATATGGAGTCTATTTGAATGTTTAAGGATACGTTAGCCGTATTTGAGGCTAAGATCGACTTGAACGGGATCATTTAGATACGACAGAAGAGCGTTTAAGGGGGGTCTACTGTTCCAGTTTAGGGACGTAGTGGTCCATAAGTAGTTTAAGGACATCACGGTCCATTGCCAGTTTAGGGACGTGATGGTCCATGTTCCAGTTTAGGGACGTGGTGGTCAATTTCTAGTTTAGGGACATGATGGTCCAACATTAGTTTAAGGACATTTCGGTCCACGAGTTTAAGGACCCCACAGTCCGTATGGGTGTGTGGTCGTCGGGACCCGTCACCTCTCTGACGTCGTTGAAGGATTACAACGATAGGTGTCAGAGCAGTTCGGAGATGTACCCTTGAACCGGATGTAAATTGATTTAGGAGAGCAGTCTTTCTCAGTCAATTTAATTTGAGGACTTACGGCCATGATTGGGCTAAGTCCAGTTGAGAATATTCAACGTTTTGTTTGCATTTGGCCTGCTAGGCATTTGTTTGGGCTCTGCCCATTTTTAAATGATGCATAGCATCTATTTTAGGCCATTTAGACCTTTTTAACTGGGCTCTACCCTTTTTTATTTGGTCCTTTAATTGGGCTCTGCCCTTTAAATAATGCATAGCATTTTATTTTTTGGTCTGATAGACCTTTTTATTGGGCTCTGCCCTTTCAATAATGCATTGCATTCAATGTTCTGACAATGCCCCACGTGGCTTGTCAGGCGCTTTGCGCCAATTGAGGAGCGCAAGGCACAAACTCATATGGTGGTGACACGTGTCACGCTCTGATGAGCGCAAGCGCAACAGCACAGTGCGCTGCGCTGCTGACACGTGGCGCTCCCTAGTGGATTGCGCTAACACAGGAGCGCAACAGTGCAATTTTTGCAAGTGCAGAGCACTGTTTTATCTTTTGATCGATTTTAAATCAAAGAAAACAAGTTTTTCTTGTTTTTAAAGAACCAGTGGTTCATAAAAAGTGCAAGGCACTGTTCTTATTTATGGATCAATTTTAGATCAAAGAAAACAAGTTTTTCTTGTTTTCAAAGAACCAGTGGTTCATAAAAAGTGCAAGGCACTGTTATTATTTATGGATCAATTTTAGATCAAAGAAAACAAGTTTTTCTTGTTTTCAAAGAACCAGTGGTTCATAAAAAGTGTAAGGCGCTGTTATTATTTATTTTTCTTTTTCTTGAAGATCATTGATCTCGTTCTCAGATCAATGGTCTGTTCATAAGAGAGTTTTCTCTTTTTTTCTAAAGGTTTTTACCTTTTTTTGTTCTTGAGGAATTCTCTCCAATTCTTCATAGTTCTCAATGATGATGTTGATGATTTTGAATTGAGATCTAGGGTCCTTTATATAGTGCCCATAAATTAGTTAAATTTGTTAAAGTGATCTTTCTCTGAGTGATTTGGGGAATTTTCCCCACCGTTGGATTTTTGATCCAAGGGCTTCTGTTTTACAGAAGAAAATCTTCTTGTTTTAACAAGAACAGAATGATTTCTTTAAAATTTTAATTCTGTTTGGCGCAAATGTCCCAGAGCGTGACACGTGTCGCGCAGCGCGGCGCGGCTGTGCGTGCGCACCTGCGCCGACACGTGTCGCGCAGCGCAGCGCACAGCGCAACTGCGCCGACACGTGTCGCGCAGCGCAGCGCTTGCGCAAAAGCGACTGCGCCGACACGTGTCGCGCAGCGCAGCGCTTGCGCAAAAGCGACTGCGCCGACACGTGTCACGCAGCGCAGTGCTTGCGCAACTGAAGTTTTGCTTCTTTAATTTTGTTTTTTAATAGAGCCTTGCTCTGATTGGACGCGCTGTCTTGGGCGCTGCGCTGACGTATCAGCTTCTGACACGTGGCGCGTTGCGCGCAGCACACGGAATCTGAAGCGTTGCTTCAAAATTTGAATTTTGAAATTCAAATAGAGCTTTGCTCTGATTGGGGGAAACAGGTCGCCTTCCCTTTACCCTTGTCGTTTCGGGGTTCCGACTTTGGAGGAGACGGTCAGTGACCCATTTGATCCATCTGGGCCAGCTTATCAATTAAGGCCTGGAATGTGGTCGGTTTGAAGAACATCATGAATTGCGAGATGGTTGCTTGCGGATTAAGAGTGCCCACGAACATGCCTACCGCAGATGCTTCTTCGATCTGCTGTTCGCATTTCGACCATAGATTCCGCCATCGTGTTGCGTATTGAACCCACGTTTCGCCTGGCCTTATCCTGGTGTTGATCAGTGCTGTTATCGGGATGCGTTCACTAGCACTCGCGAATCTTTGTGTAAACAGTAGCTCCATCTCCGCAAATGTTTTGACAAAATCGTTAGGAAGCTCCGAATACTACTCGAAGGCCGTTTCTGCTAAGCTGCCGACGAATTGGCGAAGCAACAATTTGTCATCGCCTCCAGTATTGCCGCATAAGGCCCTGAATTGAGCGACATGCTGATGTGGATTCCCTGTCCCTTTATATATGTGGAACTTAGGGATCGTATATTCCGGCGGGTAACTGATTTTGTCATACCGGCTTGGATAGGGTCATCCGGTTCTAACAATTTGCGCAACCGCTTTATTCGCCTGATGAACTCATATCTACTGAGCTATATAGTCGTCTAGTGCAGCTTTGGAAATGGTTTCCTCCTTGGCTGCTGAAAGGGCCGGAGGAGGATTAGATGCCTCTCCTCCGTCGTCTCCAACAATGATCGGAGGGTCTTCAGCTGGAGGGTCCGGCTGTAACATCATCTCGACCATGTCTTGGAAGAGAAGTGCCATTTGTTTTATGTGGGCAGCTTGTTCTGCTGCTTCTCTGTCCTTCTTTTCAAGGTTTCTCCGAAGAAACTCGGCATCAGTTTCCTGCTCGCGGCGCTGCTCTGATGACGCCTCCGGGCTTTCTTTTGGTCCGGTGAGTATGGCCATTTGCGTCAGCATTTCTTGAAGCTTCTGTTGCTGCTCCTGGGCTTTTGTTACGGATCGGGTGAGCGGTCGGTGACCGTCGAAGCGCGGCTATCCTCTTTCCCGGATGCTATATAGACAGTGTGCACCACCATGCCCCCAGACTTGGGGCGTTTAGATTCAGTGTCTTTGCGATTTGCCAAAGACGCAGGGATCTTCTCCGACCTCCTTCTTTTGTGGGCGATCGAAGTTGAGGGGGCCGTTGTTGTGGGCACCCAAGTAGCCGTCACTTTTTGTGGCTTGGCAGAATGGCTTTCCTCCTGTCGGACCTTCAGCTTCTTCTGTTGGCGGGGATATTCTTGATCCACTACCGAGTTCCGGACCTGCCGCCAGACTTTGTAGATCTTGGAAGACAGCCATTGAGGGGATTGCTTCGGCTTTATTTCCGGGACCTTCTCCAGTGGAGGAGGAGACCTTTTCAGTACGGCGGTAGGAGAATTCCTACGCACCTTATTCAACAGCTCAAAGCTGTTCCCGGTTGGAACAGCAGCATTAATTTCTGCTGTCGGGGCTGGTGGAGTTAGCCCAGAAAGGGAGTTGCCCCCAGCCTTCCTTACCCGGTGCCAGTGATGACGGCGAGCATGTCGTGCGATTGGAGTTGGTTTAGCTGTAGGGGTGACTTCGTCATGCCCCCTGCTTTGAGGAGAGACTGTTATTGGTGCTAGCCTGTCGAAGACTGACACTTGTTGAGAAGCAAACTCTAATCTGTCAAAGACAGACCTCAGGGCAGGGGAAGCAGCTTTGAGGACCTCGCCTGGAGCAGAAACCGGAATGGTCAGCCTTGTAAAAACTGACTTCTTGGAAGGAGAAGCCTTTCCAGTGATTTCGTTCGCTGGAGCCGGGATGGCTATCCGCTTTGGGATGACAACTTCATGTATCGCGGGCTTGTAGACGTTCTGGCCCAGTCTGTTGAAAACTGAGGTATTGAAGTTGGGCGACCCATTGAGAGGGGCCACGGCAGTGGTAAGTCGATCAAAGACCGACTTCTTTGGGGTTTCTTGCAACGTCATTGGGGCATTGAAGCTCATTAGTGGGAGCATGGTCCCGAAGAATAGTCCAGTGGTGTCTTGAGTTACCTGTTCCACTGGCATCTTGAAAAGAGAGGCCGCTTGGGGCCCGTAAGTCACTCTCCAGCAGGGACAGAGCGAGAGTTGCAGTTGCAGTTAATGTAGTTTGAAGCCATTGATCTTCTGTTTTCTGCACGGAGCAAGACACCAAGTCTAAGTACCTCAAATCCACAGGCAACCACAGCAAACCGCGATTCGTTCGCGAACACGACACACGAAGTGTGGAGTGGAAAGAGGAAAAGGTCCCACCGGGCGTGCCAGAATCTGTTCCCCTCCGAATGGCGGCCAAGACGACGTAGAGACGTCTTGCATGAGATTCGGGGCAGATGCTATTTGGTTTTATCCGTCCACCTCTCCGAAGATGCCAAGTTGATTTATGGCACTGTGTATCGGAGGTTTAGACGAATGCTGTTGATGTAGCAGACTTCGTCAGATTCCCCCTCGTTAAAGGGGTTTTTGATTGTGGGGACGCACTTCCCTGCAGGCGCAAGCCCCTGCAGTTAATTACGCTACCGTATCACGGTAACAACTTTCTCCTTCTCCAGAATTTCACTTCGTGTCGTGGGTGTTTGTTTTGTTTGTGGTTGCCCGTGGATTGTATACGGAGACTAATTTATGTCGTCGTCCGTAGGACGTGAATTAGTACAAATCCGTATTTTCTTAGATTTGGATTTGGGGTTTTGGTTTAAGGATACGTTAGCCATATTTGGGACTAAGATCGACTTAAACGTTTGTTAATAATACGTTAGTCCAATTTGAGACTAAGATCAACTTAACGAGATCGTTTAGATCCGACAAAAGAGCATTTGGGGGCTCTTTCCAGTTTAGGGACATAGTGGTCCAACATTCCTATTTTGGGGACGAATGTTAGTTTAAGGACGCATTAGTCCATGAGTTTAAGGACGCGTTAGTCCCTGAGTTTAAGGACCCCACAGTCCATATTGATGTGTGATTGTCGGGACCCGTCACCTCTCTGACGACGTTGAAGGATTACAACGAAAAATATCAGAGGAGTTCAGAGATGTACCCTTGAACCGGATGTAAATTGATTTAAGAGAGCAGTTGTGCTCAGTTCAATTTAATTTGAGGACTTATGGCCAGAATTGGGTTAAGTCCAGTTAGAAAATGTCTAACATTTATTCACATTTGGCCTGCTAGGCCTTTGATTGGGCTCTGCCCTTTTTTTTTAAATGATGCACAACATCTAAATTGGTCTGTTAGATCTTTATTTGGGCTCTGCCCCTTTTTAATAATGCATTGCATTTTTATTAGGCCTGTTAGGTCTTTTTAATTGGGCTATGTCCCCTTTTTAATAATGCACTGCATTAATTAGTCTGACAGAGCGCCACGTGGCTTGTCAGGCGCTTTGCGCCAATTAAAGAGTGCAAGGCACAAGCGCATGTGGAGGTGACACGTGTCACGCTCTGGTGAGCGCAAGTCTGTTAGCGCAGTGTGCTGCGCCAGTGCGCTGCGCTAGTGCGTTGCTGACACGTGGCACGCTTTGGTGACTTGCGCCAATCCGAGAGCGCGGTGCTCAAATTAAGAGTGCAGGGTACTGTTCAAAAGCGCAGAGTGCAACTTGATCCAATTTTGGATCAAAGAAAAGAATCTAAAGAGGTTTTTCCCTCAAGATTCAAGAACCGAAGGTTCAACAAAAGGCAATGCCTTTATATAGATCAGAAAGATCTAATGAAGAAGTAAATTACTTCTTTTTATTATTGTTATATATTTTTTTTATTCAAGATCTTGATCTTGTTCTTAGATCTTTGATCTTTTTAGAACAATCTCTTCTTTTTTCAAAGGTTTACCTTTTTTTGGGAGTTCTTCTCAAAGTTTTAGAGGAATTCTCTATGTTTTTCTCTGTGTGTTTTAGACTTGGATTTTAGGGGCCTTTATATAGTGTCAATTGATTTGTTAAATCAGTTAAAAAGATCTTTCTCTGAGTGATTTAGGGATTTTTCCCCACCGTTGGATCTTTGATCCAAGGGCTCTGTTTTACAGAAGAGAATCTTCTTGTTTTTAACAAGATTGGAAAGATCTTTCCAGAATTTTTCTGTTTTAAATGCTGGCACAGCTGGCGCAAGCGCACCTGCGCTTGACACGTGCCGCACAGCGCAGAGCGCAGCGCAACTGCGCTGACACGTGTCGCGCAGCGCAACTGCGCTGACACGTGTCGCGTTGAGCGCAGATCATCTGAAGCGTTGCTTCCTTTATTTTTTATTTTTATTTTAAATAGATCCTTGCTCTGATTAGGTACGCTGTCTTGGGCGCGGCGCTGGCGTATCTGCTTTTGACACGTGGCGCGTTGCGCGCAGCGCAAGAAATCTGAAGCGTTACTTCAATTTTTGAATTTTTGAAATTCAAACAGAGCTTTGCTCTGATTGGGGAAACAGGTGCCTCTTGGCGAGGGCTTTCTGATCCCTAGCATTGCGGTAGGGATGCTACCCGCCAGGGATAGCCGAGCGAGAGATCCTCGGGCTCGACTGCCTCTAGGAGGACTTTCTGATCCCTGGCCTTGCGGTAGGGAAGCTACTCTCCAGGGATAGTCGAGCGAGGATTCCTCGGGCTCGACTGCCTTTGGGAGGGCTTTCTGATCCTTCAGGACGGAGACCGAGCAGGGTTACTGCCCAGTGCCTCTTGGCGAGGACTTTGATCCATGTCGGTTGTGGTAGGAAGCTACCGGCCGGGGATAGCCGAACAAGGACCCGACTGCCTCTGGGAGGACTTTGGTTCTTGGCGCAGGAAGAGCTATCTGGCTGTAAGAAGCCTACCAAGGACCCTTGGCCGGGCAGGGTTACTGCCCGGTGCCTCTTGGCGAGGGCTTTTGTCCTGAAGGATAGCCGAGCGAGGGATCCTCGGGCTCGACTGCCTCTGGGAGGGCTTTCTGATCCCCGGCGTTGCGGTAGGGAAGCTACCCGCCAGGGATAGCCGAGCGAGGGATCCTCGGGCTCGACTGCCTCTGGGAAAGCTTTCTGATCTCAGGCGTTGCAGTAGGGAAGCTACCCGCCAGGGATAGCCGAACGAGGGATCCTCGGGCTCGACTGCTTCTGGGAGGGCTTTCTGATCCCTGGCGGGTAGCTTCCCTACCGCAAACTGATGGAGGTCCTTTTCGGGTCTCCGTCAGATGTTGTCTTCTGTCGATCTTCCGGTGGATCTTGAAAGTGATCTCCTGTTGTGTGTGGGTCTCAATGGGTTTTGAGGAGATTGGTGGCTTTGTGGAGTTTACGCCAAGCACCTGCAAAGAGGTCGCGGGGTGGTTTGGTACCACCGAGGACCCTCCGACGATCAAGTTAGTACTAGATCCGAGCAGAGTAACGGCTTAAAAGAGTGAAGAATGGCTTACTTGACACCTCTGTGATGTGGGTTTATATAGCGGCGGTAGCACGCGGCAGCAGGCGCGAGAATCTCGCCAGCAGTTACGCACCTGACGTCACGCCCGCGTAATAAGCGTATCGCCCGTTAATGGGGATCGTGATGGCGTGGAACGGAGGATGTTGCCGACGGAGAATCCGTGCATGGCGAGATTTGCGGAGCGGCGGTTACGCCTATGAGATGTGGAGTTGGTCGGTCGGAGGGACCGAGGAAGATGGCCTCGGCGGGGGAGCTCGAGAATGAGTGGGAGGGCCGAGGCATCTTGGTCCTGTGGTAGCTCGGAGACGGGACGGAAGGGCCGAGGAGGCTCGGGCCCGTCTTGCTCGGAGTAGAGCAAAGGGACACTTGGCCTGACTGCTGAGGTACTCGGAGGCAACGAGTGGAGTACAACTTTGGAGACAGGGTTGGAGGGAAGCCCCACACTGTAGCGCACTGGCTCCTTCTCCGTGGCCCTCAGGGGCCCGATTGGTTTAAGCATGTGACACTTCATCCGCCATGTGTCACGATCTAGGGATCACCAATATTGAGCATCATCATTAGCCCCCCGCTCCTGTCCCGACCAGCCAGCTGGTCGGGTCAGGAGTGGACTGCCGGGCCGCCTGGGGTGAGCTCCCTCCTAAGGTTTCGTCGGGACGCGTCCCCGGGCTGTCAGTTGTCTTTGTTGGGTAGGAAGCTACCCGCCGGGATGCGCCGAATAGGAAGGGGCTCAGCGGTCTCGCGAAGAGGGCTTCAGATCCTCAGCGTTTGATGGGCAGGAGGACGCCCGCTGGGGATGCGCCGAGCAGGAAGAAACTCGGCGGCCACGCGATGAGGGCTTCAGATCCTCGGCGTTTGATGGGCAGGAGGACGCCCGCTGGGGATGCGCCGAGCAGGAAGGAACTCAGCGGCCTCGCGATGAGGGCTTCAGACCATCAGCATCTGATGGGCAGGAGGATGCCCGCTGGGGATGCGCCGAGCAGGAAGGAACTCGACGGCCTCGTGATGAGGGCTTAAGATCCTCAGCATCTGATGGGCAGGTGGATGCCCGCTGGGGATGCGCCGAGCAGGAAAGAACTCGGCGGCCTCGTGATGAGGGCTTGAGATCCTCAGCATCTGATAGGCAGGAGGATGCCCGCTCGGGATGCGCCGAGCAGGAAGGAACTCGGTGGCCTCGCGATGAGGGCTTCAGATCCTCAGCATCTGATGGGAAGGAGGATACCCGCTGGGGATGCGCCGAGCAGGAAGGAACTCGGCGGCCTCACGATGAGGGCTTGAGATCCTCAGCGTCTGCTGGGCAGGAGGATGCCCGCTGGGGATGCGCCGAGCAGGAAGGAACTCGGCGGCCTCGTGGTGAGTGCTTGATCCCTGGCGTTGTGGAGTAGGGAAGCTGCCAGCCAGGGATAGTCGAGCATGGTAGCTGCTCGGTGCCTCCTGGCGAGGGCTTTGATCCTTGACGCTGGAGGGGCCGTGAGAGGCCTGCGAAGGATGGCTGAGCAGCACTGGAGGGGTCGTTTGAGGCCTGCGAAGGATGGCCGAGGAGGGTAGCTGCTCAGCGCCTCTTGGCGAGGGCTTTGATCCTTGACGTTGGAGGGGCCGTGAGAGGCCTGCGAAGGATGGCCGAGCAGGGTAGCTGCTTGGTGCCTCCTGGCGAGGGCTTTGATCCTTGATGCTGGAGGGGCCGTGAGAGGCCTGCGAAGGATAGCCGAGCAGGGTAGCTGCTCAGCGCCTCCTGGCGAGGGCTTTGATTCTTGACGCTGGAGGGGCCGTGAGAGGCCTGCGAAGGATTGCCGAGCAGCACTGGAGGGGCCATTTGAGGCCTGCGAAGGGTGGCCGAGCAGGGTAGCTGCTCGGTGCCTTTTGGCGAGGGCTTTCTAATCCCTGGCATTGCGGTAGGGATGCTACCCGCTAGGGATAGCCGAGCGAGGGATCCTCGGGCTCGACTGCCTCTGGGAGGACTTTCTGATCCCTGGCGTTGCGGTAGGGAAGCTACCCGCTAGGGATAGCCGAGCGAGGGATCCTCGGGCTCGACTACCTATGGGAGGACTTTTTGATCCCTGGCCTTGCGGTAGGGAAGCTACCCTCCAGGGATAGCCGAGCGAGGGATCCTTGGGCTCGACTGCCTCTGGGAGGGCTTTCTGATCCTTCAGGACGGGGACCGAGCAGGGTTACTGCCCAGTGCCTCTTGGCGAGAACTTTGATCCCTGTCGGTTGTGGTAGGAAGCTACCAGCCGGGGATAGCCGAGCAAGGACCCGACTGCCTCTGGGAGGACTTTGGTTCTTAGCGCGGGAAGAGCTATAGGGCTGTAAGAAGCCTACCAAGGACCCTTGGCCGGGCAGGGTTACTGTCCGGTGCCTCTTGGCGAGGGCTTTTGTCCTGAAGGATAGCCGAGCGAGGGATCCTCGGGCTCGACTGCCTCTGGGAGAGCTTTCTGATCCCCGGCGTTGCGGTAGGGAAGTTACCCACCAGGGATAGCCGAGCGAGGGATCCTCGGGCTCGACTGCCTCTGGGAGGGCTTTCTGATCCCCGGCGTTGCGGTAGGGAAGCTACCCGCCGGGATAGTCGAGCGAGGGATCCTCGGGCTCGACTGCCTCTGGGAGGACTTTTTGATCTCTGGCGTTGCGGTAGGGAAGCTACCCGCCAGGGATAGCCGAGCAAGGGATCCTCGGGCTCGACTGCCTCTGGGAGGGCTTTCTGATCCCTGGCGTTGCGGTAGGGAAGCTACCCACCAGGGATAGCCGAGCGAGGGATTCTCAGGCTCGACTGCCTCTGGGAGGACTTTCTGTTCCCTGGCGTTGCGGTAGGGAAGTTACCCGCTAGAGATAGCCGAGCAGGGTAGCTGCTGGGCTGTCTTTCAGTGAGGGCCTAGATCCTTGGGCGAGGTGGCCCTCGAGCCGCCGTGGTGAGCCCCTTCTGTGCGACCCCGTCAAGGGAGGGGGTGTCGGTCGCGAGGAGGCTCGAGGCGAGGCGCCCTGAAGGAGGATCTTGGCGTAGAGTTGTGGGGCGCCCAGCGGGCCTCAGAGAGTATCGGCCCGTGAGACCCGTGGCCATGGGACGCAGCCTGCCGGTGTCAGCCGCGCCGATGAGGGCAGAGTCTCCTGGAGGCGGATGAGCGGCGATCTGGGGCCCTGGCCCGGCCATTTGGACGAGCGCCTCCGCGATGGACTGTAGTCGGTCTATTCGGCCGGCGAGGGCGGTGATGACGGTCGCCGGAGGAGGTTCATCCGCGCCTCCGATGAGAGGGAGGCGGCGGCTGGTACCAGGATCTTCAGGGTGATCGCACGCCATGTGGATGGAGATCGGAAGGCTAACTTTTGTTTTTATGGAGTTTTGTGTTCCCATAGACGGCGCCAACTGATGGAGGTCCTTTTCGGGTCTCCGTCAGATGTTGTCTTCCGTCAATCACCCGGTGGATCTTGAAAGTGATCTTCTGTTGCATGTGGATCTCAATGGGTTTTGGGGAGATTGGTGGCTCTGTGGAGTTTACGCCGAGCACCTGCAAAGAAGTTCCGGGGTGGTTTGGTACCACCGAGGACCCTCCGACGATCAAGTCAGTACTAGATCCGAGCAGAGTAACGGCTTAAAAGAGTGAAGAATGGCTTACTTGACCCCTCTGTGATGGGAGTTTATATAGCGGCGGTAGCACGCGGCAGCAAGCGCGAGAATCTCGCCAGCAGTTACGCTCCCGACGTCACGCCCGCGTAATAAGCGGATCGCCCGTTAATGGGGATCGTGATGGCGTGGAACGTGGGATGTTGCCGGTGGAGAATCCGCGCATGGCAAGATTTGCGGAGCGGCAGTTACGCCTGTGAGTGGTGGAGTTGGTCGGTCGGAGGGACCGAGGAAGATGGCCTCGGCGGGGGAGCTCGGGAACGAGCGGGAGGGCCGAGGCATCTTGGTCTTGTGGTAGCTCGGAGACGGGCCGGAAGGGCCGAGGAGGCTCGGGCCTGTCTCGCTCGGAGTAAAGCAAAGGGACACTTGGCCTGGCTGCTGAGGTGCTCGGGGGCAAGGAGTGGAGTACAATTTTGGAGACAGGGTTGGAGGGAAGCCCCCCACTGTAGCATACTGGCTCTTTCTCCGTGGCCCTCAGGGGCCCAACTGGGTTACGCATGTGACACATCATCCGCCATGTGTCACGATCTAGAGATCACCAATATTGAGCATCATCATCTTCCTTTTCTTCTTCGTATTATTTCGATGTATATTTTAGTATCTTCTTATTTTTGTGCCAAGCTAGCTAGTTAGTTAGGGCAATGGCAGAAGAAATTAAGAAACAGATAGTTAAATGGAGCGAGGTATTTTGAAATTCAATCTTTGTAACTAATAGTTAGTGCCATCTATAATTTGGCTAAGTGTTTTCTTTATTTTTAATTTCCACAATAATTTTTCTTTTCCACGTGGTATTGTATGGAGTAATGTTAGTTGAATTTTGACATCCAATTCCCTTTTTACCCCCAAGGTTTTGTAGTTATAATAGTTGAGATATCCAGACTAGGGTTCTATTGGAAGAATTTGGTAACATATTCTCCCCACTTTTTATCATTAGATTAAATTTGGGATTTATGTATTCAATTATATTATGTTTGGTAATAAATAAAAACTTTTATTCATAGTTAAATGCACGGATCCCAAAATCAATCTAATGGTAAAAAAATGGGAATGATCCGTTTCCAAATCCTTCCGATAGGATCCTAATCGAACTCGAGATATCCATCTATTATCTATCTATCTATTTATCTATAATACTCTACTGTGAAAATAAACAAGTTTTGATAGCCCTCGAATTTGGAGTACTTCTTTATTACCACTGTGCTTTTATTATGTTCCATCTAATAACTTATCAATGCTAGTAATATCATAATTAAGGAGTTAATAGAAGAATTGAACAGCCGCCATACCCCTCATCTTGAGATTCATTATGCCTACTTTATGATTCCATCGACTCTAGGTGAAGAAATCATTAAACATAATAAATTGTTCCAAATTCATTAAAAAAACAAGGAAAGATAATTATTTTTTTGGGGATTTATTTTTCTCTCCAGAAAAGACACCTCCTCTTTTCAAAACATTTCAAAAAAGCCAACTACTATTTTTGAAATTTCCAAATTTCAAGAAGAATTGAGCAAGCATAATATGTTATTCCAAGAAGTTATCACGATACTATATCCAAACCTAATTTTAGAAAACCAATTGTTGTCGGAGTAACTTGTGTTTAGAATTAAATGGTATGATTTCTCGGAATTCCAAAATAGCAATTTCCACATGGTTATAGTTTAATTTTAAATTTAATAATTATTCTATGTTTGGCTCGGTTTAATTTATTTCAATTCTCTCAGCTGCCCGAAAGATGTAAATAGAAAGTCTTTTCCTATTCTTAAATAACTAAAAGGGAAACTTTAATAACTGCTATATAATTTTAAATAAATATATTACTAGGATGATAATTATCTCAAAATTTATATCATCATCGTGTGATATATAACTTCTGAGGTATTGTAGTAATCGGTTTTAATGCTCTTTAATTTCATCATTTTCAAGAGTTTTATAGTCTCTATAAATATGAAAGGTATATCCTTCATTTCTTCATATAGTTTTCCTAAGAAATCACACTTAGTCCCATATGCAGGTTCTTTTATTTATCAATCTAAATTTATATTTAAAAATATTATTTATCATCTAATTGTTGTTTTTTTTTCAATTTGTTTTTGTTAATGGTTCAAGAAGAGGGGGATTCGACCAATCCAGATGCAACTCTCGCTAACGAATGTTTGGTTAGTTCTGATATCTTTATCATCTGAACATATTCTTTTTTGAATTTTATATGTGAAACTTACCATTTTATTATATAATTGTTGATATTTTAACCATGCAATTTTCTCTTATGTAGTATTTAACATTTATATTAAATGATATTTTTTCATTGTGCGGTGTGCTTTTGAAGCATGGTTATGGGCTCGGTTAAAACACTGGAGAATTTTAGATTAAAGTATATATATGTTTGTATTTTAAATTTTTAATTAATATACATTTTTTGGGTCAAAAAACAACACACGTTTTTTTTTTATATATACATAAGAATGCTATATTCTTGGGAATAAATATTGTTTCTTAAAGGTTAATAGTAAATTGAAATCGTTTCTTGACCATGTTTAGGAAATAAACACTTGCTATATTTTTTTTGAGCTTGCAATAGAGGTTTGATAGGTTTGGGTTTAAAGCATGAATATAAGTTATTTGATCAGAATTTTGTAGTATTATTTGCTAATGTATTTGAAGATTTTTTTTTTAGCTTGTAATATAGATTTAATAGGTTTGGACTTAAAGCATGGATATAAGTTATTTGAGATTCTTTCGACTCCTTGTTTGCGGGGTATATATTTTTTTCCAAACATATCCCGTTCTGACCATATTGCACTATGTATAATTTGATAACCCAAAAAATGCCTGCTGTTTCTGACTCAAGTAGAAATGTAAGTCAA
This sequence comes from Agapanthus africanus, assembly GCA_030015575.1. NCBI lineage: Eukaryota > Viridiplantae > Streptophyta > Magnoliopsida > Asparagales > Amaryllidaceae > Agapanthus > Agapanthus africanus. The sequence goes on from JASDDO010000014.1 coordinate 20,379,452, forward strand.
TGAAAGAATTATAAGGATATTTAGAAAACGATAGATCTCGGCAACAACACTTCCTATATCTATTACTCTTTCACGAGTATTTTTATGCACTTGCTCATGATCATGGTTTAAAAAGTTCAATTTTTTAAAGAATCTGTTGAAATTTTTGGTTATGACAATAAATATAATATAGCACTTGTAAAACGTTTAATTACTTGAATCTATCAACATAATTTTTTGATTTCTTCGGTTAATAATTCTAATCAAAATAGATTTGTTGGGCTTGAGAATTTTGTAGTATTATTTTCTAACGTATTTTACGAATTGTTTTGATTGATTCCATTAGATAGTAGAAATTAATCTGGCTTTTAATATTTGGTAAAATTATAACGATGGAAAGTGTAAAACCTGGATATGAGATTTGAGAAGTGATGGTTGTTTTGTTGTCTATTCATTTCATGATATTCTTTTTTCTTTTAAGTTGATTTTTTTGGATGCAACTCTCTTGAATAATCAACCAATGCCTAATTTTGGTCTTTTTATAAAGTTAAGTTTGATATATTGGAAAAAAAACATTTGAAAACAAAGGCTAAATTTTGTGTGCGTTTCCGATGAAAGGTGTATTTGAATCTTTTTGTCAAAGACGGATTCCACCGTTCATCACCATAACAAATCAAGTATATCAATGGCTGATATTATTCACTTTTTATTTTTATGGTATACAAAATAAATAATACCAATCATTGATTTGCTATGGTGATGAATGGTGGATATCCATATTTGACAAAACCCCCTTCAAATACATCTTTCATCTGAACTACACCCCTGAATTTTACTTGACCCTCAAAATTTTGCTGAAGCATCACATAATCCCTTTGTGTTTCAAAAACAAATAAATACCTTTTTAAATTTGAGGTTTTATCACATCACTTTTCTACCTATGAAAAAGCTACACTAAATCACTGGGTTTATTGATTTATTTCATATTAAAGGAAAGACTATTTTCGTCTTCTATAAAGATAAATAGAATAGAATAAAAAATATATTGAGATTATTTGTTTAATGTTGTTATTCTCCGGTCCCTATTGGTCTCTCTTTCCCACACATGAATTTCATTTTTAAATATGTTGGTGAAACCAATATATCGTAAAAAAATAAAAACAATTTATGAATGAGCAATTTTCATGAAGAGGGTGGTGTAATTGACGGATCATGTTAAAGCATTCAAAAATTCTATTGAATAATAGAATGAGATTTCCAAATACGAGTAGTATAATGTGGAATGATAAAAGGAATAGAATATGGAAGAAGAAAATTACATAGTGAAACAAGGGAAAATAAAAACTTTCCAAAATGAAAAATAAATCGAATTTCTTATTTATATATAAAGACATAGGGTTATTTGTCATTTTATTTGGTTTATGTTCAGTTTTAAGTGCTTCATGGTTTAGGAAAATATAACGATTTAGTTTGTAGTATTGTGTATAAAGGGGTTATGTGCTCAACACCATAATCTTAGCATAGTATAGTGAAATTTAGCCAAAATAATTGTTCAAAAACCTCAATTTTCTCTTTAGAATAGAAAATCTATATAAATGGAAAATAATTTCTTACAAACAATCAAGGAAATTACAAAAAAAATGATTTACTCTCACTATCTTTTTTCCTTGTTTGTTCCATTTCAAGAATTCATACCAATCAAAAGAAAAGCAATAATAAAAATATCTAACATTTATTTTTTTATGAGGCATATACGGAATACTTATATTAGTTTTAATTGTTGATTTGATGTATTTATTCATTGCTACAAAATTGCATAAATCAAACTAAAAATTTATATTAGTGTACTTATACTTTGTTATTCTTTTTCAAATTTATTCTTATTTATCTATGATGGTTCAATTTTATTTTTCTAAAGTTTATTTTCACAAGAATCAAATCAAACCTTTGAGCAAGATTTTACTATTGAAGTTATAGAATTTTTCACGTCCCGTTTCCCAAAATACGGAATGCGAGGGGTGACTAGGCCAGTCATCTCCTACGGTCAGGGAATAATCCCGCCGTAGTTACACTTCGGTTTCTAGTATTACATGGTAGTCAGTAAACAGTACTAGAGTAAAGGAAATCACAGCTCACAACTTTATTACGTTAAAATAAAAGAGTTCAAGATACATTTATTTGCATGGAAGAAATAACTAACCAACGAAATAACAATGTTTATAGCAAGAAAGGGTTGGCGCTGATGTCGCGGTCTAAACCTCCGCGATTTCGAATGGCAGGTTATGTTTCTTAGTTGGGTCTACTTCGTCCTCTGAGCATGCACACTCAGGTTGTCAGGACGACACACATAGCAATAAATATACAATATGTGTACAATATTATTAAACATTTTTAGGTGCGACAGAATACAGAAATATGAGAATAATGAATATCATTTGAATATAAACAGCGCGATATAAGTATCATGTCAGTAAACCAGGCAATGTGTAGGCCACTACTTATTAGTCATTAAGTCAATAAAATCAATTGGTGAAAAGAATGCTAGTATTTAACAAGGGTCTCGTGCATGCCCGAGACTACGGTCCACTGTTGCCCGGGACATAACCCTGCAGCCGTGTCGGTAGGCCCACGACCTAGTGTGTGTGTGTATATATATCGAATGATCATCTTTTAAGTCACTGTATCTCGCTAAATACGAGTTCTATTCCATCTTAATTTCCCCATTCCCTAGGTCTCAATAACTATTAGTATAGGATTAATTGTGTACTAACACGTGCCAAATTATGGACTCACTCATTTTCACTGCATTGTTCACTTTCACTAGTTAATCACTTATCACCGGCGTGCTTGATACAACTAATCCAATACCACTCACGTTCGACAATGCAAGTCAATCGCCAGGTCTCAATGTAAACGATCACTTTGTACTGGGTATAAAGTGTAAATCCTCAGTTCCGAATAAAAATTTCCCATATTTTTCCAGAATTTAATCCAAATTTTTTTCATATATATATATATATATATTATATATTTTTTAATTAATTTCCCAAACACAAAATCTAAACTAAAACCCTATCCTATTCTACCCGACCCGTCCCATGCCGACCCGACCCGTTTCCTCCTTCTTCCTCACTCCCTTTCGTTTTCCCGCCACTCCTTTCGCAACGTTCCCCGCATCTCGCGCTCGCCTTGACGCCCGCTTCTCGCGCCCCCACCCCACGCCTCCGTGCTCCTTATGCCTGCGCCGCGAGACTTGCACCCACGCTCCCCCCAACGGCTCTTCCCCCTTGACTCCTCCCTTCTCGCACCGCCATCTCAAGATCTTCCCACGACCTCGCTTCCTCCAACGGCTCTCCCTCCCCACGACGACCGAGCTCCCCCTTCTTTTCCCCTCGCTTTTCTTCTTCCTCATTTTCATTTTCTCACCGAACTCCCCTGCTCACTCTCCTCTGCCTTCCTCCAACACCGAGCCAACAACACCTCAACCACCAACCCACCTCGCCGGCCATCGCTCGCTGCACCCAACACCACCGGAACACCCATCGCAGCAGCTCACCTCCCTTTCACCCAGCCAGGCTACCAAGCCTCCCTGCAACCACCGAGCTTCCCCACTGCATCACCACCGTCAAAGCCATCATCGCCGGCAACCCCTGCACACCACCATCGCCGTCGCTGCCGCCTGAGTCGCCGACAAGCCTCGCCGTCAACCTCACATTCACCACACCACCAAAAAACTCCCCACTCGCTTCTTCTCTCAAGCCGACCCCTAGTCGACATCACTGTAGGCCGTCTCCTGAGCCGCCTGAGCTCACCGACTGCACCCCCCGAGCTCTCCCATGACCTGCTCACCCTTCCCCTATCCACCAATTCCAAGCCAGTACTGCCGAGCTCGCTGCTGTCGCCACTATACGCACTGCCCGAGCTCACTGCCGTAACTGTCGTGTACGTGCCGTGATCGTGTCCGTGTCGCGCCATCCCTTATCTTCGTCGTGATCGTCTCAGGCAAGTGAAGCCCTTTTCACTTGTTCAATTCCTGCTACGTAATTATGTGGTTAGAAATTGTAGTTTAACAGTTTAAATGGGTATGATATATGATGCTTGTATGAACAAATAGATAGCATCCCCGTACACGTACCGAGTGCTCGATGCGTTTACCCTATTAAAATCCCCAAGTTTCATTATTAAAAGTTCCGATTGATGTTAACGAGTGACATTTAAGATATCGGCATCAAATCGATAAGGCACCGAATGTAAAATGAAATCCCTATTGGTTACGTCAAAATCTGAAAATCAACGTACATACCACGTGTAAAATTTGTGGTTATTTGAATATAATTCCAATCATGATGCTCTAGGGCTCGTATAGAACCTAACGAGATGGCCTATAACCCTATGTAATTAGTTTTAGAATAATGAAATCCCACAACCCTGAAAAATGATGAGGAACAAAATTCTGGACTGCAGTCCGGAGAAGCAATCTATGGGGGGAACTGAATTCTAAGCACCTGTACACACCTTCTTAAAACTGAAAATGCGTGGAGTCCCATATGGTAGCGTAGATAACTTAATTATCTAACACCTGAAATCGGTCCCGTGCACTTTTACGGTCGTTTGGTATTTAAATTGTATTTTAGATTGTCATCGCGTTCTGCAGTTTCTGCAGAAATGTTCGTTACATTGACACATTAATCTGCACATAACTTCTGATATCGAAGTGTGATTGATAATACGTTTGATGCGTTGGAAACTTAAATGATAGACCTAGATTTTATTCAACTAGGGAAATAGCTGAATCTGAACACAATTACTGGTAAAATGTGCGCGAAGTTGGGAACTGGAATTCCAGAAATCGATCACTGTCTTTAAATGATGATAACTCCCTAATCTGAACTCCGTTTGACCTAAAATAAATTTTTATGTTTAGATAATTCAGTGTGATTCATACACCCTTTATATTGTTTTGGTCAATTCTAAGCATATGATTTACCGTGAATTTTGCAACTTATATGGCATTTGTCGTTATAGTATAATGAGTACCTATTCAGTGCATTTCTGCATATTTTCCATACTTGAGTTATACCTGCCGCATAGTGAATCATTTGCATTGTCGATATATTAATGATTAGTGATTGGGTTGTGGAAAATACGACAGTGATATTGATAAGTGGAAAAAGTGATTGAAAACGACAGTGATACGTATTGTCTACAACCAATCTAATTCATGAATACATACCATAACCTGGGGAATGGGGAAATCAAGGTGGAATTAAACTCGTATTTAGCGAGGTACAGTGATTTAAAAGATGATCATTCGCTATCAGTGATACACACACACACACACACACACATACATACTTTAGGTCGTGGGCTTAGCGGCACGGCTGATAGGGTTATGTCCCGGGCACAGTGGACCGTAGTCTCGGGCATGCACAAGATCCTTGTTAAACACGAGTATCCTCTCCACCAATTGATTTCATGGACTAAATGACCGTTAAGTAGTGACATATACATTGCTTAGTTCACCGACATGTTATTCATAGCGCACTATTCATATTCAGTTGATATTATTATACACATGTTCTGCAATTCATTGTACTCCCCATGTTTAATAATACTGCACGCCTATTATACATATTTATTGTTTTATGTGTCGCCCTGACGACCTGAGTGTGCATGCTCAGAGGACGAGGTGGGTCTAGCTCAGGAGCAGGACTTATCCTTCGAGATTGCGAAGATCTAGACTACACCACCAGCGCTACTTTCTTTGATTTCAACATTTGTTATTGGTTAGTTGTTTATTCTGTGAAATAAATGTACCTCGAACTCTTTTGAATTGCAATGTAATAAAGTCGTGAACTATAATTTTTCCTTTACTCAAGCACTGTTTATTAACTACCATATAATGCTAGAAGCCGAAGTGTGACCACGGCGGGATTATTCCCTGATCGTAGGAGCATGGCTGGCCTAGTCATCTCTCGTATCCCGTATTTTGGAAAGCGGGGCGTGACATGGTTTTGTTGGTATCAGAGCCAGGTTTGGATGAAATTACAGTTCCGTGGAGGGACCTCTAGATTGAGTTACACCTTTAGCGTATGCCTTATTGCATTCTTCCTCACTTCCTAATCATCGTTGAATCATTGTGAAGCCTTGCTTGAATCTGATTTCTTTTGATCTTTCAGGAAGATGGACTCCTCAGGCAACTCCTCAGGTGCCGGTCACCACGATCGTACCGAGAAAATCCTTAGCACACTGACGACCCTGGCCTAAGCTCAAGAAAGGAAAACCGATCTTCTGACCAAGGGATTGAAAACAGTACATGAGACCGCAATTACCGCCCTGGAGAGATCTACGGCTGTTCCCGCCGCCCCTGAGGGCGCGCTCGTACCGATTACTCAGGCTAGGGTTGGTACTGTTTCAGACTTCAGGAGGCTCCATCCAGTAGTGTTCACAGGATCAACAAGTCCACTTGAAGCCGAGCAATGGCTCATCAACGTAGAGAACCTCCTGACTGCTGCTCGAATTCCTGATGACGACAGAGTGAACGTAGTGAAGATTCAACTAGAAGACGAGGCCCGCACGTGGTGGTCCGTAGAGGAGAGCCGGCTAGAGAAGCCTATTGGATGGGACACGTTCTCTATGTGCTTCCTGGAGTATTACTTTCCGGCTACTGCCAAGGCCGAGATGGAGGAAAAGTTTATTATGTTGAACCAAAATGGACGCTCAGTGGATGTCTACGCCGCAGAGTTCAATCGGCTGAGCCGCTTCGCACCGTACATGGTAGCCACCGAATCCGCCAGGGCAAGACGTTTCCAGCAAGGGCTCGATATTGAACTGCAACAACTCATCGCATCTCTCGACCTACCAACCTTCGCACAAGTTTTGAATGCTGCCCGAGTACAGGAAAGACTAGCAGAGAAGGCCAAGGGCCAACGATCGATGGACCGAAGACCCCACGTGGTTCCGGCATGACCTACCATTCTGCACCGTGGAGCGATCCCAGTTCACAGGCCGGGTGTCACAGAAATGAAGCGTACCTTCTCACCTCAGCAGCCGCAGCGGAGGGCCCTATTTTGCGATTATTGTCAGAGGCCAGGACACATGCAGAAGGATTGCCGCGGAGCTAAGGGGCAGTGTCTGATCTGCGGATCCAGCGAGCACAGGATCAACGGGTGTCTACAGAGATCTGAGCTACAGGGAGGGTTCGAGCTACAACAACCGTCGTATGGCACATCAGCTCAGAGGGGTCCACCTCGGGTGCCCCAGCAGCGGTCCTTCGATCAGAGGCAGACTATTTCAGGTCGGAATCAGGGACGGGCTTTCACCCTATCCGCCGAGCAGGCAGAGGCTTCTGGAGATGTGGTTACAGGTACCATCCTCGTTTATTCTGTACCAGCTAGAGTTCTTTTCTATTCGGGTGTTCGCATTGTTTCATTTCCACGCGGTTTGTCCACACACACTCTATACCTCATGAGCCGTTGACCAAGGGTTGGGAGATACATACGGGTTGTAAGTCTACGGTAGCGCCCCGGCCGTCTTTCAGACGCCAAAATGCGGAACAAAAACTTTTATAACTGGCGCTATCGCATACTATAACCCGGATCTGCCATTAACGCTAAACTAACAATCTACAAAGAGGGAAGAAAGGTTATACCGAACGATCCGAGTCTTTCGTTCTTTAACCATCATCCCACGCTCCGTTGCGGCTGCTCCGATCTCGTCGATCTCCGATCTCCTCGTCCAGGTGGCACCACATCGTCGGATCTTTAAACGGGCTCCCGCCTCTGACTCGAGGCAACTCGGTCGTCAAGTTTGCTAAAAGAGATGAGCAAGATTGATGTAGAGAATGAGTGGAATACTTTGTCTCGCTTCGTCCAAAACCATGGACGAACGGTTAATGAAGTTGCCATGGGAATCGGGTGATGGAATGAAATGAGCTGTGAAATTCCATACACCGAAACTATCATAATCTTTTAAACAACAACCATTCCTCTTTTCTACAAAGTGAGTGTGTATGAGAGAGGAGGAGGGCCGGACACATATATGGAGGTGGGGGTGAGTGTAGGAGAGGGGGAGGTGACAATAAGAAAAAATATCTAGTGTGAACACAAAGTGTGAACACAATTAATGGATTTGATGAATCATCAGCCAAGTCATCATGTATTAATGGAATCATTAAATGCAACCATGACTCACTAAACACCTCCCCTCTTCTAGAACCTTCTAGAAGCTTCCACACTCATCTCAAGAAAAGATAAAACCATATTTAACCAAATGTTAAATACGGCTGATAGAAAACTGGAAACTGGCAACCTCCAAAAGTGATCCCGAAACGAATTTCAGGATAACCCCGTAACTGTATAAATATACCCGCATTTGTATTACGACCGAATACAAATGCAACTGAGACAAAGATATTATATCTACTCTGTATAATACATGGATCCGGCTTAAACCAAAGCCCACCAGTATTATCTGCCCGAAATATGACACGTGCGTAAACGCACGTGCATTTTCCGAACCCTGCCATAAAACCATACGACCTCTACAACGTTTCGCCCAAACTTGGGAAACTATCTGTGGGAGACTCTAATGACTCGTCAGTACCCTGGCAGTGGGTTTAACCACAAGTCATCAGCGGCACTAGCTGTGCGTAACGGCTGCCCATGGACTGACCTCAAGAGAGGCTGATGAGCGAACTCATCCAGAAACCCTACTGAGCCTAATAGTGACAATGTATATACAGTCCGGTCCGTTCGTCTATGAGTATCTCATATCCGGCCTAGGGGGCTAGTAACGTCAGACCCCCAATAGCTGTATAAGTCGTGTCGGAGACAAGCCCTGAACACCCTGAGATACTACTGGAGCACCTACCAGTAAATCTCACCTGCCTTGGCCAAGGACTTGGTGTAATGGCTTTCCTAGACATGGCGCGACCTCCACCCCCAATACCGGGAGAGACGAATCCCCTGCCGATCCGCTCACGTGCCTCCATGTGGCTCGGGACTGTACCCAAAAACTACCCGTTTGCACGACTCCTTTGAGTCGTGGTATGGTAGAAATCAAAGCACAGTGGGAACTCACACGAGACAAAAGACGACCTCAGGTCGATGAACTAACCTGTACACATGTCACCAGGGAACTGCTATCTGACGATATGTATAATACCAACTAGCAGGTTCCCGGCGAGTCCTGTCCGGTGTACTCATAACCCAATGAGCACCTGTATACATCTTAGGTGATCCAACTGACACCAGTGGCTTGTGAGACCGGCCACCGCCCCTCGTCGGGATCTCGACTGTATACACTAGTCTACTCCGGAGTATTGATGCCCTGTTTCGAAACTCCCATGACCAAGGACCACTATTAAGGATATGCTTATAGACCACCCAACTCTCACTTATATGATCGCCCTCATACCGTTGGTAGTCAAGCAAGATCCTAAGGGCTCTATCAAAGTGTAATCGTGATCAATCACCTGAACCTATACACGACTGATAAAGGCAAACCAGATAGCATACTATCATCTCGAGTAAGACTGTCCTACCGGCATAGGTCCTCCTCAATCATTGCAATCACGTACCTGCGATCCAATAATTGACTTTGAGGGCACTATATCCAACAATCTCCCACTTGCACTTAAGGCTAATTATTGCGATGTTGCGTACTCACAGCCCGTGTGAAACCAACACCCAACTCCTCTATTAATCAGTTTCACAAAGCCCGTTTGTAAAACTATTGTGTTCGAGAAATAGCCTCAGTGAGTGGATCCGCCCGGATGTTTCTTTCTATATCTCTCTCAATCTCAAGTTCGCGGAGAAAGCCATCTCCCGAATTAAGTAATACATGTCTTAGAATATGTCTGGATATCTGATGGGACCTAGTTCATAAAAGAACTCCAAATCCAAACTTCTTAAACTGTATCGATAACTGAACCTAATCAGTATCCTGCACCATGCCTCCCACAGTATCCTCTTGGACCACCTGTCCATAATACTGTCCCTCTTCGTCAGAGGGAAAACTATAACTCTGACAATAACTCTGTCATCCATGTCACCTTTGAAGCCTGGAATGATAACCGTCTCCCGAAGGAGGCTGTCGTCATCAAATCCGTAGAACATCCACTTATGTTCTAAATCTGTTTCCTTATGTTTCTCCAGGATTGGATTAATACTAACTTATTGCATCTAGTGCAAAAACAATATCTGGTGTGGTACTTGACATCTCACGATTTGACTCAATTGCCTAAGTAAGTGATATGCCAATCATGCATATCTCTCTCCCCTTAGTCTGCAAGAGACCTTTAGAGATGGCGACTCCATCACCTGCAGGTACACCACCATGCCAGGAGTCAACTATTCTAAAAACCATTAGAATACTGTCAAAGTACCCACATTGGGAAACTACCCAAATCCAGATCTAAAACCATAGATCTAGAAACCAGAATGTCAAATATTATATCCATATCCTGTCTGGAGAAACAACTGTGTGACGACCAAAGTACAACCGATCGTAGTATAGGAATTTTACTTCCTACTCTGTGTATGTCATCCAAAAACCAAGACATCACACCCTACTACCTTCTTAACAGATCCATCCCCTATTCTGATGAAGTCAAACCCATGACTGTCACATCAAAATTAGATGATCAATCTCCGCTATAACTGCTCTAGTCTATAAATAGACATAAGCTACTTGCCCACTATGCTTCCGCTGCTCCCACTGACCACAACAACCCTCTTACCGGGTTTCATAGCCTGGAACAACAGTAGTGTCAAGTCTGGGTAGATAAGAACCTCCCTGTCACCGTTCTTGAGGCTACCGGAGTACCTCTCGGGTGTCTGAGGTTACCCACAAAATCTGCGGAGTGGCTAATGGAATGTCAAACCTGATTGAATCTTTAGGTCCTATTAAATTTTCCGTAATCGTTTGCGGTTCTGGAATCACTTCCAGTTCTACCATACTCCCACTGCTGTTTTCTGAAAAAAATCCATTTTACTAAAACTGTGGCGAGTCAAGAACAATATCACTATTGATCTCCCAGATGGTAGAAAGTCAACCCTCGTCATAGCCTGGGCCAACCCACAAACTGCCATTACAGAAACGTGCCCTGAGTTATCCAGAGTCTGGTTTTAAGCATAAGCCGGACAACTCCCCGTACCTTAACAACGTTAAGATATGATCCATTCCATATCCAATATAGAAACTTTGGCACTTATTTAATTGGAACCAGATTCTAATCATGCGGCTGTCTCCAGTGCATATCAACTTTAATGGAGAGAGGCTAATCAGCATTACTCAACTTAGGAATCCATCCAATTATAAGTAACCTGAAAGAGAAACAAGTTTCTCAAAACTTTTACTATCATCTGAATACCAATCATAAGTATCTACATCTTCGATCTCTTTGAAGAATCCCGATACTTGCGATATCTGGTTCTCTACTTTATTCTTATACCCACAACTTCTCAAAACTTAGACCTTGTATTTCTACGAAACACTTGTCTAAAAACTAGAGAAGTCATAAGTAAACAGAACATAGTACGAGGACCTACCCCTTTGTCCTGATGGAAACTGGACAACATACAATACTCTGTATAAGTCCGCTGAGTTGAATAACTCAAAACCTGTGCATCGTAGGTTGAAAACTGTACTCAGGCGATTTCCTCAAATATCACCAATTACAACGAATTCCGATATAATGAGGATGATCACCTAATTCCCAATAACTTCCTCCCACTCATCATCTGTAAAACCATACAGATATGAGAATGAAACCTGGTAAATACATACCCTGGAGTAAGTATCTAATCGGGAAAGCAGTTTTCCATTAACAATGCACTGAAACATGAAAATGTTTCGTAGGGGTATCTTGGTATTCATAGTAATGCCTCTTCCATAATCCAATTCATGACTTTAACTGTATATTTCTTTGTCATCTCTCCAAATCCCTTTATTTGTCTTTAGTCGTTACCTTCTGTACACCATCGTTAGGCTAAATGGTTTTCTTCCTTCCCTACCGTTCGGCACCAGCCTATGGTTTGGAAGAAGACTATCCAGTAAGCATAATAGGTGTACCCTCCTAAACCAAGGAGTACTCACATCTTGAGAGAAGGTGATGATAAAAGACAACTGAATAATACCTTATTCTATTAAAGGTGAAATAGGAGTGGCGATGAAGTACGCAGTTTGGTCGTGAATGATAACAGTCGCAACTTACTTTTCCCTCTTTCTAATCCCTTAATTTTGTCTTTACATATTACCTTCTGTACACCCTACTTAGGCTAATTGGTTTTCTTCATTCCCTACCTTTCGGCACCTGCCTATGGTTTGGAAGAAGACTATCCAATAAGCGTAATAGGTGTACTCTCCTAAACCAAAGAGCTCTCGCAATCTGAGAGAAGGTGATAATAAAAGACAACTGAATAAACCAATTCTTTTTCTCCTGAACCTTGATCCATCCTCGAAGGAGTCCCTTCGAGTTCGTATATAACCATACGATGGATCTATCCAATGGAAGTGGATGTCCGTAGTAATACGGGGTGCTCTGAGAAATGCAAAGGGTAAAAGAAGGAGTGGCAATGACTTATGCAACTCAGACAATCCAAAAGCCAGTATTTTAAGAAGGTTCGGTCAATTTGGTCCCTGAGTCATAGTCTAGGGTCGGTCAAAGGTCGCTGCCAAAGAGAGAGAGAGAAAAGAAACACTCTGCGTGCAATCTAACCTAGATCAGAATGGTTATCACTTTATCTAATCCGGAAGCCTCCCACTATACTGTCAAATTCTCCTCCAAACCTGAAAGAAGAATCAATCGAGATCACCCGAAGAGTAAACCAACTCATCAGTGGGAATCGGGATCCAACTCTCATCGCATGATAACGTGATAGAATCTACTCGCGTTATCACACTCCAGAAGGTATGCACATGCCCGGCAAGTTTCAGTTTCTTTAGAAACTCCCGATATTATTTTTTTACCCCATGTTCTTATGACCTTGACGAAAGCCAACAAATCATAAGTCACATGTCAAGTTCTGCCCGTCATTATCTTGTTAATTCGAACCCACCCGTACATACCCTTGACGAAAGCCAACAAGGTAATACGACTGTCCCAAACCAACTCATCTATCTATGCAACAAATGAATACCCCAGCAACTACCAAACACTATACCTTGACGAAAGCCAACAAACATAGCTTGGATATTACTGACCATCCATAAGAAATGACGGAGGGCTACGGCTGGTTTTTGGCGAAAAACCTTTAACGTAATGAACTTGATCTCATTGAAGGAACCTGATAGCTTTTTATAAAAATATAGTGGCGAAAACCTTTGCTAAAGAGGTCACTCCCAGTGAAGGGATCTCGGCTCTTTCCTCGTGGAATGAGGTGCAGGATATTCCACTGAACACCGTGATGCAAAGCAACATGTAATCGACTATAATGAGGTTATTACCCTGACGTAAACTTCCGCCCAAGGGGTCAGTCCCAGTGAAGGGATATCGGCCCTTGCCCCATCGAATGAGCTGCAGGATATTCCAACCGAATACCACTATGCATAACAAAAGGAAATATCTTTGTAATAACACTTGTTAAATTGTTCCAACAACATCCAAACAGGTTTGTTTTACTTTGCATTGATCAGAGTCAACGCAGTCCCATCAAATAATCACACCAGAAAAGAACGAAAATAAAATGTACGTATATGCCATCCGCATTCGTCACTGGGTCCCGTCATCACCCGTTAGGTTACTTAACTAACGACAGAGCGGGGACTGAACTAGCGCGGGTGTAAAACATATACAACATCTAATAGTATATAAACCAATATACAATAATCGCTCCAGGCGTGATAATATGCAACATTACAGAAAAGTAATAAGCATCACAGAACAATACAGATAATCTGGGATCCCCGGGTTTCACAGAGCCGCTGCTGAAACCCGACGTTCCCCTGTCGTGTGGATAGCTTGTGCAATGAAACCTAGACCCCCTACGGGTGCGGCAAGTTACCCGCCAAAACCTGAAGCGAGGCAGCCCCCTACAGCAAAGTGAATGGACCACCCCGCACTTCACGGAATCCGGTAATCTTGGGCATCCCTCCTTGGGTCAACCTGTACCCCATACGAGTGCGGCGAATAGTCTACCAATTCTAGAGTGAGGCCCCTCTGCCTCTCAAAGCCATGAGATGCGGACCTGTTGCCCCCCAGAACCCGGCTACCCGTGCACTCCGTCGCGGGGTAAAACCTAGTACAGAAATGAAAAATATGTACAACGGGTACATCGACCTCAACCTGGTCGTGTCCCAAAAGAATATTATACAACAGGCAGGGACGGCAGTCCACATGTTGGACGCTCGCCCCGCAATATCAAATGTATAAATAAACTCAAACTGCACTACCATTGCACACTGCTGTCCACCACGACAAATCCGCAACATCACAGCACAACACAGAACATCAACGCGAATGTCATGTTCGCAAACCCGTCTAAAAGAACTATAGCAATCAGACGCGGTTTACCGATCAAATGACATTCACGGTCGGAGATATAATGTAAGCACTGTAACTAACACGTTTAAATTTCGATCGACTAAATTTCCCGAAGTGGGCCCCACGCAAATCTGCTGTACAGTAAAAAAACCCTGGGCCCAAATGAACAGTTCAACAAACCACAATTTCCAACATAGAATCCACTGTAGAAAATTGACCAATTGATCTCACTTTCCTGCGGCGGATCCGCGGCCAAACCCTAGCTTGGGCCGCGGATCCGCAGCGGAACAGTGGAATCACTTGGTCGAATTTCTACAGTATTCCTCAAAAGCCCTATTTGATTTTCTGGTATGGTCAAAATGATTTTTAGACCAGTTTGAAAATTAACAGAAACTTTAACACTAGAAATTGCGATTTTCGAAAATCCGATCGATCGATATTTTAAAACGTGTTAGCACAAGTTAGTAAAGCTTAATGGCGTGGCTCTGTTACCATGTAAGTCTACGGTAGCGCCCCGACCGTCTTTCAGATGCCAAAATGCGGAACAAAAACTTTTATAACTGGCGCTATCGCATACCATAACCCGGATCTGCCATTAACGCTAAACTAACAATCTACAAAGAGGGAAGAAAGGTTATACCGAACGATCCGAGTCCTTCGTTCTTTAACCATCATCCCACGCTCCGTTGCGGCTACTCCGATCTCGTCGATCTCCGATCTCCTCGTCCAGGTGGCACCACATCGTCGGATCTTTAAACGGGCTCCCGCCTCTGACTCGAGGCAACTCGGTCGTCAAGTTTGCTAAAAGAGACGACCAAGATTGATGTAGAGAATGAGTGGAATACTTTGTCTCGCTTCGTCCAAAACCATGGACGAACGGTTAATGAAGTTGCCATGGGAATCGGGTGATGGAATGAAATAAGCTGTGAAATTCCATACACCGAAACTATCATAATCTTTTAAAAAACAACCATTCCTCTTTTCTACAAAGTGAGTGTGTATGAGAGAGGAGGAGGGCTGGCCACATCTATGGAGGTGGGGGGTGAGTGTAGGAGAGGGGGAGGTGACAATAAGAAAAAATATCTAGTGTGAACACAATTAATGGATTTGATGAATCATTAGCCAAGTCATCATGCATTAATGAAATCATTAAATGCAACCATGACTCACTAAACACCTCACCTCTTCTAAAACCTTCTAGAAGCTTCCACACTCATCTCAAGAATAGATAAATCCGTATTTAACCAAATGTTAAATACGGCTGATAGAAAACTGGAAACTGGCAACTTCCAAAAGTGATCCCGAAACGAATTTCAGGATAACCCTGTAACTGTATAAATATACCCGCATTTGTATTATGACCGAATACAAATGCAACTGAGACAAATATATTATATCTACTCTGTATAATACATGGATCCGGCTTAAACCAAAGCCCACCAGTATTATCTGCCCGAAATATGACACGTGCGTAAACGAACGTGGATTTTACGAACCCTGCCATAAAACCATACGGGCTCTACAACGTTTCGCCCGAACTTGGGAAACTATCTATGGGGGACTCTAATAACTCGTCAGTACCCTAGCAGCGGGTTTAACCATAAGTCATCAGCGGCACTAGCTGTGCGTAACGGCTGCCCATGGACTGACCTCAAGGGAGGCTGATGAGCGAACTCATCCAGAAACCCTACTGAGCCTAACAATGACAATGTATATACAGTCCGTTCCGTTCGTCTATGAGTATCGCATATCCGGCCTAGGGGGCTAGTAACGTCAGACCCCCAATAGCTGTATAAGTCGTGTCGGAGACAAGCCCTGAACACCCTGAGATACTACTGGAGTACCTACCAGTAAATCTCACCTGCCTTGGCCAAGGACTTGGTGTAATGGATTTCCTAGACACAGCGCGACCTCCACCCCCAATACCGGGAGAGACGAATCCCCTGCCGATCCGCTCACGTGCCTCCATGTGGCTCGGGACTGTACCCAAAAACTACCTGTTTACACGACTCCTTTGAGCCGTGGTAGGGTAGAAATCAAAGCACAGTGGGAACTCACACGAGACAAATGACGACCTCAGGTCGATGAACTAACCTGTACACATGTCACCAGGGAACTGCTATCTGACGATATGTATAATACCAACTAGCAGGTTCCCGGCGAGTCCTGTCCGGTGTACTCATAACCCAATGAGCACCTGTATACATCTTAGGTGATCCAACTGACACCAGTGGCTTGTGAGACCGGCCACCGCCCCTCGTTGGGGTCTTGACTGTATACACTAGTCTACTCCGGAGTATCGATGCCCTGTCTCGAAACTCCCACGACTAGGGACCACTATTAAGGATATACTTATAGACCACCCAACTCTCACTTATATGATCGCCCTCATACTGTTGGTAGTCAAGCAAGATCCTAAGGGCTCTATCAAAGTGTAATCGTGATCAGTCGCCTGAACCTATACACGACTGATAAAGGCAAACCAGATAGCATACTATCATCTCGAGTAAGACTGTCCTACCGGCATAGATCCTCCTCAATCATTGCAATCACGTACCTGCGATCCAATAATTGACTTTGAGGGCACTATATACAACACGGGTAATGGTATTATTATGTCCGATCAAGAGTGTAGCTTATGTCCGGTGGTAGTATGCGGCAGGGAATTCTATGCGAATTTCCTTTTAATCGGGATGGGCAGTTATGATGCGATTCTCGGGATAGATTGGATGAGTACATTCCATGCAATTATTGATTGCCGAGTAAGGAAGGTGACTTTCCGCATTCCCAATCATCCTGAGTTTGTTTTCGAAGGCGGAAGCGAGTCTTTGGAACCGGCCAAGTTTAGAGCCAAGCCAAAAGCTTTGACAGCTATGGAGATTGATGAAAGTCCAGCCCCAGAAATTGTTCGGGATTTTCTTGATGTATTCCCTGAAGATTTACCAGGTCTACCACCTCCCCGCGTCTTGGGATTCTCTATTAACTTGATTCTAGGAACGGCGCCAGTTTCCAAAGCTCCTTATAGGATGGCGCCAGTTGAGTTGGCAGAATTGAAGAAACAAATTGGAGAACTCCTGGAGAAGGGATTTATTCGCCCAAGCGCTTCGCCGTGGGGTGCACCAGTCTTGTTGGTGAAGAAAAAGGATGGATCGCTACGGATGTGTATAGATTACCGGGAGCTGAACAGGGTTACGATAAAGAACAAATACCCTATTCCACATATCGACGATTTATTTGATCAGTTGGGTGGGGCCCAAGTATTTTCGAAGTTGGATTTTCGTTCGGGCTATCACCAGATCAGAGTAACGGCTGAAGATATATGCAAGACGCTTTCAGGACACGATACGAGCATTATGAGTTTCTTGTGATGTCGTTCGGTGTTACCAATTCTCCAGCTATATTTATGGACCTGATGAATAGAGTATTTGCGAAGTACTTGGACACGTTTGTCGTTGTATTCATCGACGACATACTAGTCTACTCTAAGACCCAGGAGGAGCATGCCGAACACTTGCAGACAGTATTACAAATTCTTCGGGGAGAAAAGCTATATGCAAAATTGAGCAAGTGTGAGTTCTGGCTCGACAAAGTGCAGTTTTTGGGACACGTTGTTTCGGGCGAAGGCATCTTAGTAGACCCAGCAAAGATAGAATCTGTTAGAGATTGGCCGACTCCGAAATCGGTGGCCGAGATCAGAAGCTTCCTGGGATTGGCAGGATATTATCGGCGGTTTGTTCAGGACTTTGCACGAGTCGCTGAACCCTTGACGAAGCTGACACGGAAGGAAGTACCATACGTATTGACGGAGGAGTGTACTCAGGCTTTTGAGGTACTAAAGCAGAAGTTGACCACGGCACCTATTCTCACAGTGCCAGATAATTCAGGTGGGTTGGTGATACATAGCGATGCTTCGGGGAAAGGCTTAGGCTGCGTCCTGATGCAGCATGGTCGGGTAATTGCTTATGCCTCATGCCAGCTGAAGAATCACGAGAGGAACTATCCAACGCATGACTTGGAGTTCCCCGCAGTGGTTTTTGCACTGAAGATCTGGAGACATTACTTGTTGGGCGAAAAGGTAGAAGTGTACACGGATCACAAGAGTCTGAAGTACGTGTTCACTCAGAGAGAACTGAATATGAGGCAATGCCGGTGGCTAGAATTAATGGCGGACTACAACTTGGACTTGCAGTACCATATGAGGAAGGTAAATGTCGTACCAGACGTTCTCAGTCGCAAACCAGCAGTCATGATGTTGACCAGTCAGAAGAGCATCATTGAGGATTTTCAGAAGCTCGAACTGGAGGTTGTTACACCGAGTGCAATCAGGCAATTCTGGCAGTTACAGGTGCAATCTTCTCTGATCGATCGTATTAAGGCGACGCAGGCTGATGATCCTCGATTACAAAAGTTCAGAGAGCAGGTGGAAGCCGGGCTGAGGACGAACTTACTCATACATCAGGATGGTTCTCTAAGATTCGGTAGTAGGCTCTGCGTTCCCAAGGGAGATGTTCGAGAAGAGGCATTAGCTGAGGCTCAGAGTTCGGCTTATTCTGTGCTTCCGGGAGGCACGAAAATGTATCTAGATCTAAAGCAACACTTTTGGTGGAACGGGATGAAGCGAGAGATTGCACGGTTCGTATCCAGGTGTTTGGTATGCCAGCAAGTAAAAGCAGAGCACCAGAGGACGGCTGGACTGTTGTAATCGCTTCCGATACCCGAGTGGAAGTGGGAGCACATCACTATGGATTTCATGACTGCCTTACCATGGAGCCCAAGGGGAAACAACGCGGTTTGGGTTATCATCGACCGTCTTACGAAAGCTGCACACTTCTTACCCTTCCGTGTAGGACAGTCGACAGAGTCGCTTGCGGAGAAATACATAAAGGAGGTGGTGTGACTACACGGGGTTCCAGTCAGTATAGTGTCGGATCGAGATACCAGATTTGTTTCACACTTTTGGAAGAGCTTACAGGAGAGTCTGGGTACACGTCTCAAGTTCAGCACGGCTTATCATCCCCATACGGATGGACAGTCCGAGCATACTATTCATACGCTCAAGGACATGTTGAGGGCTTGCATGCTAGACTTCCAGGGTTCTTGGGAGGATCTCCTTCATCTGGTGGAGTTTTCTTATAACAACAGTTTCCAAGCTAGCATCCATATGGCTCCATTTGAGGCGTTTTATGGACGGAAGTGTCGATCCCCTGTTTGTTGGGATGACGTTGGAGAACGGAGGTTACTGGGCCCCGAATTCATTGTTCAGACGGTAGACAAGGTCCAGATGATCAGACATCGCATTAAGATGGCTCAGGACCGACAGAAGAGTTGGGCGGATACCAGCAGGAGAGCGCTAGAATTCGAGGTTGGGGATCATGTATTTCTGAAGATTTCTCCCACCCGCGGTGTTATCGGATTTGGAGGTCGCGGAAAACTCAGTCCCCGATTCATCGGACCTTTTGAGGTGTTAGAGCGAGTGGGAGAGGTGGCCTATCGTCTTGCCTTACCTCCATCGCTAGCTGGTGTGCACAATACCTTTCACGTATCCCAGTTGAGGCGCTATGTTCGGGACAACAACCATATTTTGGATCATTCGGAGTTAACTTTGGGCACTGATCTGTCCTACGAGGAGCAGCCTACCACCATTGTAATACCCAGCCCCTTTTATATCAAACCTGTATTTTGTTACTTTATAATTCTATTTATAATTTTAGTTATATTATTTATAATTTTAATTGAATTTATGCCTCCATTTTCTATTAACAATAAAACTCCTTTTATCAATAAAACCCAAACCCTATATTATCTCATTTTCTCCCTCAGCCCACTTTCCTTTTAATAAACAAATTTTCCATTCCCTTTTATACACCTTCAGCCCATTCAAAATTCTTTTCAAAATAAATCTTTAAATAAAACCCTTATTTAAAAACCCAACCCGTATTCCTTTTACTCAGCCCACATTTTGTTTTATAAATCACAAATTTTCCCTAGCCCGTTCACCCCAGCCCGCTCCTACCTCACTCAGCCCACAGTATGTTTTTTTAAAAAAGAAAATTTCTTTTTCCCCAGCCCGGTCTCTTCTTCTCATTTATTCTTTAATCCCTTTTCAGAATTTAACGAGTCCAGCATCATTTTCCCCGGCCCACTCCCCTAAATTTTTCCCAATTTGTTTTTCCCTTATATTAATACTTGGCCCGGCCTGCCCGTTTCTCCCCCCAAATAAATCCCTTCTTTATTTTTCTTGGCCCAGCCCAAACTCCTCAGCATCGCGCCCGCTTCGCCCTCAACCCGACCCGAACCCCCGTTACTGTTCATCTCCTTTAAAATTTCCCAACGGTAACTCCCCCTTCACCCGCGCGAGATCCGCTCTCCTCGCCGTAGCCCACGCCGCCTCCTCCGCCCTTGTTCGCGAGCCGTTACCCCACGTCGCGCACACCCCCTCTAACCCCATGTCTCCTCCTTCCTCTTTCACTCGACCTCCCTCCTCCTCCTCTCTCGCTCCCACCTTCGAACCCACTGCACACCCCATCACCCACCGAGCTCGCCTCCCTCGACCACCATCCTCGACTCTCTCTCTCTTGATCTCTTCCTCACCTCCACCCTCGATCACGAACACCCCACTTCCCTGCGTCCCTCGCCGGCGAGCACCTCCCTAAGTTTCGTCGACTTTTCCTCCCCCGCGGCATCATCCTCATCATCATCGTCGTCGACGTCGTCGTCGTAACCACCCCACTCATTCTGCTCTCTCGATCTCAGATCTCTTCCCCTCTCCCTGCAATCTCTCTTTCTCTCTCTCTCTCTCACTGCTTCTCCCTTCCCTCTAACTCTCTCCCACTTTCTCTCTGTCCTCATTCCCTCTCTCTCTCAGTTCACTCACTCTCTCTCTCTCTCCAACTTCCTCTGTCTCTCTCTCTCTCTCTCTCTCTCTCTTCCTATCCCACTGCCCTCTCTTCCTGCATCTCTCTCTCACCCTGCATCTCTCTCTCTCCCCATCACTACCCTCTCTGTTTCTTTCTCTCACTCTCTAACTTTCTCTCTCTCTCTCTCTCTCTCTCTCTTTCTCTAACACTCTCACCATCGTCATCATCACCCATCGTCGAACCCTTGACGCACAAGGGCCAAGTTTCACAGCCGAGCCCCGATCACCAAACTGCGAGCCGCCGTTGCTGAGACTCGTGTTCGATCCAAGTCAAGTGCCGAGCCGCGCGTGTGTCGCGATCGTGCCGCTGCCGTTGCCTTACCTTTGTCGACAGGTCTCCAGGCAAGTTCTTTACTTGCTTACATGCTATTTTATCTATGTTACAAAACGACATCGTATATAAATCGTGCTTTACCTTTCCGTTAGATTATTCGACACAACTGTTCGATACTTGTTCTCATAGGAAATCATTATAAAGTTAGGCGGAACTGGATAAATTACATTGGCTCTTGTAGAGATGAGTAACGTGTGCGAATTTCATTAGAAAATACGACTGTTAAAGATTAAAATGACTACCCCCAAGTTTAATCGTAAAACTGGAATTTTCTTGCACCTGAAAACCGTTAAATTCACCATAAATCATATACATAATGGAATGGTGCGTTCGAGGGCTCAAATCGAAGCCGACTCGACGAACTTTAATCCTATACTGGTTTCCTGGCATTCCTTTACTTAAATTGTGATGATATTTGGATCGGAGTGCGACTCTGGACTGCAGTCCAGAGCGACTCCAGTTATTGGTTGCTGTTCCGTATTGGATACCATAAGATCTCCTTAACTCGTAGATTGTGGAACTCTGCTGTTTATTATAAGTAAATATGTTAGATAGACAACACAATTGATTTCATTCTGTTTCGTCACCGTTTGATATTTAATCTGTAATTTGGAAGATCGGGACGCATAACAGTCCCAACAGAATCAGAATTGATATATTAATAGTAAACAGTGTATATCTCCTGACGTACAGACGCGATCAAAGATCCGTCTGTTGCGTAGAAAACCTTACTTAAAACCCTAGAATTCATTCAACTGTAGTGTCGCTAAATTCTGATCCCAACTGGGGTTAAAACGCATTGCAAAATGGATTTCCGATTCTGAAACCGGATTTCCAGCCGCGGGCGCTTAAAATGAAATGGTTATAACTAATAATCCTGGAACCCGATTGGCTTGAAACCAAATTAGATGGATGGCTAACTGAACATACTAAATACCACCTGTTTATCGTTTCGCTAAATTATACACGTACTTTTCATGATAAATTGTGCAAGTGATAGACTACTGTTTTTATGACATCTTGATCGTGCTTCATATACTGTTTACGTATCATATCATACTCATATCATTGCAGTGATTACCTAGTGATGTCGTGCATTTATCCAGTGTTAGATTTTAGTGGTGATTGTGGCAAGTACGTCTGTGTTCGTGTATCCGTGAATAAGTGAAAGTGATATGTACTTGTACACAATCAGTGACCCTATTATTCTATTGCATTGTCGACGTCTGTGGGATGCGTGTACGTGTGACTATAAGTGGTATGGGACACTTATGGAAGCGCTTGCACGGGTGTCACAGATAAGGCATCCGACACTGCCATTTATCTTAGGTATTAGTCGGGACGTGCTTGATGGAGGTCCTGCCTCCAGTTCTCGCGCAGACTTGTCACGGATCGATTAGTATTTAGGGTTGTGGTTAGCGTTTGATGTAGACCACGGGGTGTGGGGTAGTTTAAGTGTGAGTTCAACAGAATCTCGGGAGTCCCATGCCGGCTTATATATTTAGGGAGTTATATGGAGATTTACAGGGTATGTGATATATACACCGTGATATTCTTGTTACATATTGGGCCCGTGGTCCCTTACCCTTGGGTTCTACCCTTGGGTGGAGGACACTCGCGAGTGGTTGACTCTCACACTTGGACTGACGATAGGCTTAGTGACCTGTACAGTGAGACTTAGAGACTGATAGGGATACTGGCATTTTATTCCTTATATACTGTGTGGCATACGTGACATATCGTTATACTGATTTACTGTTCCGCTGCATTGATTACTGCACATCCATATTCATGTTGTCATTGATTTACTTCTATTCATATCTATTACCACTGTTAGAACTGTCACTTGATTATATATATATTATATTGCTATTGTGTCGCTCTGACGACCTGAGTATGCATGCTCAGTGTGAGGAGAAGATTTAGCCTGGATCAGAACTAGACATGCATCACAGACTTCTTGACTTGCTATTCCGAGTTACATTCATTTGTTCCACTTGAGGTCAGTTTATATTATTGTATCTTTCAGTTACTGCATTTCTCATTACCTGCGCATCATTTACTGTTTACCATGATAAACTAGAAGCCGAAGTGTGACTACGGCAGGACTTTTCCTTGATCGTAGAAGCATGGCTGGCCTTGTCTACCCCTCGTATTCCGTATTTTGGGAAGCGGGGCGTGACATGGTTTAGTTGGTATCAGAGCCAGGTTTTGCATCGATTGGGATTGCAGTTTTCCGTGTATAGTTTGGCAATCTAAGACATCCCTCGGACTAGATTGTGAACTTATCATTCTTGATCCATATTCACATCGTGGGTTCAGCTATCCATTCGCTATGGTTTCGGGTGACTTGACAAGGATACGTGGTTGCAATTGCACTACCGTACTCTAATCAAGTGACTTAAAGTCATACAGTTGATTCCCCACTTATAATAAATTCAGCATCTCTGATATTTTTGAATCTTTGTCCTATCCATTTTATATTTTGATTCGTATATCTTGTGACTTATATCATCCTCAAAATCATTGTTCAGGATCATGTCTTCCAACGACTCTTCATCTATATCCGCTCCCCAGAATCAGACCATTGAGATTTTGAGTGCACTGCAAGGTCTAAAGGAAGCCCAGGAGCGAACAAACGACTTGTTGGCTGAAGGACTGAGGAGACAGGTGAATCAGGCATCAGCGGGAGTCTCCAATCATAAAGGAATCCCCGTTAGACGAGGAAAAGAGAAGAACATGAAGCGCCAATTTGTTCCCCAGTGACAGAAGCGGCAGAATACCCCATGCCGTGGATACTGTAGGAGGCCAGGACATCTTCAGAAGGATTGTCGCCGCGCCCAGGGAAAATGTCTGATTTGTGGATCCAGCGAACATCTCATCAACGGTTGCCCAGAAAGGAAGGAGCTACAAGGAGGAGATTCGTCCACACTCCCCACTTCTGCCGAGTGACGATTATTGCATAGTTCACGCTTCGAGGATAAAGCAGACCCAACGCAGGATCCAACTCGCGTGACGAGATTGCAGCGGTCTAGCAATCAAAGAAGAATTTTATGTTTTCCACACTCTGTAATAATGTTGTCATCTTCTTATGAATGTTTCTTTCAGTTTGAAATCTTGTGTCCACTGAACTTCTGATTGAATGCAATAAAACTTGAATCATAATATATGCATCATTCTCTTGTTTTCTCCTTATTTATATTATTCGTTATCACAGCGTTTCTATCCTGATTTTTCAGTTCCTGCAACCGCATATTTACCTATACTTCGTACCCTGAGCTATTTCCTTGATGTGTCCCATTGCCTGATCATAACTCTTTCTTTTCAGGCCATGGCTCACCCCGAAGCAGCGCCGCATTTAGATGAGGAGGCACAGTCATGCGTTTCCTTAGACCACACGCTGATGAGTTCTGACGATGAGATCAACGGTCCCCAAGTCAATTTCGGAAACAACGATTCAGAGGACGAAGGAGTAGCCGCCCCAGAGTTTAACGTGATAGCTGATTCCGACGAAGAAGAAGAAGATCCTGAAGAGAACCCTATAGAAGAAGACCCGATAGAGGAAGATCCCGAGGAAGATCCAATAGAAGAAAATCCAGTGGAGGAAGACCCCATTGAAGAGAACCCAGAAGGAGAGGATCACATGGAATCAGATCTCGATGAAGAAGCTCTATCCGAGGAAGAAGGACCAGAAGATCAAGATCCTGTGGTGGAAGGACTTCCAATAGAGATACCTGCGAGGCGATATGGAAATGGACGCCTCTACCTGAGCGCGCGAGCCTACCGCAACCTGTTGAATCTCCACAACCGCGACTGACAGAATTTCTTTTGATATTGTCTTTCTGGCCAAATAAACTGTGTATAGTGTAGGGCCACTTTTCGCCTTTGGGAATGCCTTGTTTCAAATTTTCTTGAATGAAATAAATCTTCTGAATTCGTAAATCTTTTGATTATTAGTTCGTTTGATACTTGTTTATTGCCCATACCCATTTATTTTTCTGTTGAGATTCCTGACTGTCCACCCTTACTCACTGTATAGTTTTCACCCTCGTTACGATTAGAAAGTACCGCACCCTGATCCACCATTCATCCCTCGTCTGTGCCCCGTTTGAGGTCCTTCTGGGAGGAGAACAGTTCCTGTGAGACTTCACTAACTCTTCAAATTTTGATTCGTGTGTTGTACCAACTGTTGTTTCCCCCACACCTTTCCTTTGGTATTCCTTTGTTGCTCATCCTTACTTCATGTGCTGACCCTATCCCAATCTCCTTAGCATTCAGCCTAAAACCGCCACACTCCGACCTTCTGAACCTTCTGATTGAGCCACACCTTCTTGTAATCACATACCCTAGCTAGCCCTATTCATATTGGTGATTTCTCTATTACCCCATATATATTTAGAGACATTATCATTCACGATTTAGTTTCATTATTTTAAATTTATTAAAGAGTGTGTGTTATTGATTACTCTGTTTTACGTATTTTAAGTACACTATTAGTATTCTCATTTTCAGTAGCGCAACCTTACACCGCGCATATTTTGTTCCATGTTCCTTACTTTCACGATACAAGTTTTCTAAGTTATTTTAAAACTATTTGATCGATATATCGTCCTAAAATGCTTTAACCTACCGACTAATTTTCACTACTTTATTGTCGTTACTCTATTTTCAAGAATTGTACCTATGCTTACTATTATAAGTGGTTGAGCTTTATACTTATTATTTTTGTTTGCTATTTTGATATACTTATATGAGCACCCATTTGAATCTCGATTTTATTGAACCCGCCTTGATTATTTTGTTCGTTATTGTTACCTATATTCTCATATACTTGTAGTTGCTCTTATAGTGTTCCTGCAGTATACTTATTAGACCTATCTTTCATACTTGGTTCTTACATACATATAAGTACCTCCAAATTTTGTCTACCCGTTTTAAGTAAATCACTATGTATTAGCGTTCGATATGATAACTCTTCGCTTATTATTTTATAGCATGTTGGTTCTTTTAAATTTCGAGGACGAAATTTTTATTAAGGGTGGAATGACGTAATACCCAGCCCCTTTTATATCAAACCTGTATTTTGTTACTTTATAATTCTATTTATAATTTTAGTTATATTATTTATAATTTTAATTGAATTTATGCCTCCATTTTCTATTAACAATAAAACTCCTTTTATCAATAAAACCCAAACCCTATATTATCTCATTTTCTCCCTCAGCCCACTTTCCTTTTAATAAACAAATTTTCCATTCCCTTTTATACACCTTCAGCCCATTCAAAATTCTTTTCAAAATAAATCTTTAAATAAAACCCTTATTTAAAAACCCAACCCGTATTCCTTTTACTCAGCCCACATTTTGTTTTATAAATCACAAATTTTCCCTAGCCCGTTCACCCCAGCCCGCTCCTACCTCACTCAGCCCACAATATGTTTTTTTAAAAAAGAAAATTTCTTTTTCCCCAGCCCGGCCTCTTCTTCTCATTTATTCTTTAATCCCTTTTCAGAATTTAACGAGCCCAGCATCATTTTCCCCGGCCCACTCCCCTAAATTTTTCCCAATTTGTTTTTCCCTTATATTAATACTTGGCCCGGCCTGCCCGTTTCTCCCCCCAAATAAATCCCTTCTTTATTTTTCTTGGCCCAGCCCAAACTCCTCAGCATCGCGCCCGCTTCGCCCTCAACCCGACCCGAACCCCCGTTACTGTTCATCTCCTTTAAAATTTCCCAACGGTAACTCCCCCTTCACCCGCGCGAGATCCGCTCTCCTCGCCGTAGCCCACGCCGCCTCCTCCGCCCTTGTTCGCGAGCCGTTACTCCATGTCGCGCACACCCCCTCTAACCCCATGTCGCCTCCTTCCTCTTTCACTCGACCTCCCTCCTCCTCCTCTCTCGCTCCCACCTTCGAACCCACTGCATACCCCATCACCCACCGAGCTCGCCTCCCTCGACCACCATCCTCGACTCTCTCTCTCTTGATCTCTTCCTCACCTCCACCCTCGATCACGAGCACCCCACTTCCCTGCGTCCCTCGCCGGCGAGCACCTCCCTAAGTCTCGTCGACTTTTCCTCATCATCCTCATCATCATCGTCGTCGACGTCGTCGT
The DNA here is from genome assembly GCA_030015575.1 of Agapanthus africanus. Classification (NCBI taxonomy): domain Eukaryota; kingdom Viridiplantae; phylum Streptophyta; class Magnoliopsida; order Asparagales; family Amaryllidaceae; genus Agapanthus; species Agapanthus africanus. The sequence continues at coordinate 20,407,277 of JASDDO010000014.1, forward strand.
CGTAACCACCCCTCTCATTCTGCTCTCTCGATCTCATATCTCTTCCCCTCTCCCTGCAATCTCTCTTTCTCTCTCTCTCTCTCTCACTGCTTCTCCCTTCCCTCTAACTCTCTCTCACTTTCTCTCTGTCCTCATTCCCTCTCTCTCTCAGTTCACTCACTCTCTCTCTCTCTCCAACTTCCTCTGTCTCTCTTTCTCTCTTCCAATCCCACTGCCCTCTCTCCCTGCATCTCTCTCTCACCCTGCATCTCTCTCTCTCCCCCCATCACTACCCTCTCTATTTCTTTCTCTCACTCTCTAACTTTCTCTCTCTCTCTCTCTCTCTCTCTCTCTAACACTCTCACCATCGTCATCATCACCCATCGTCGAACCCTTGCGCACAAGGGCCAAGTTTCACAGCCGAGCCCCGACCACCAAACTGCGAGCCGCCGTTGCCGAGACTCGTGTTCGAGCCAAGTCAAGTGCCGAGCCGTGCGTGTGTCGCGATCGTACCGCTGCCGCTGCCGTACCTTTGTCGACAGGTCTCCAGGCAAGTTCTTTACTTGCTTACATGCTATTTTATCTATGTTACAAACCGACATCGTATATAAATCGTGCTTTACCTTTCCGTTAGATTATTCGACACAACTGTTCGATACTTGTTCTCATAGGAAATCATTATAAATTTAGGCGGAACTGGATAAATTACATTGGCTCTTGTAGAGATGAGTAACGTGTGCAAATTTCATTAGAAAATACGACTGTTAAAGATTAAAATGACTACCCCTAGGTTTAATCGTAAAACTGGAATTTTCTTGCACCTGAAAACCGTTAAATTCACCATAAATCATATACATAATGGAATGGTGCGTTCGAGAGCTCAAATCGAAGACGACTCGATGAACTTTAATCCTATACTGGTTTCCTGGCATTCATGTACTTAAATTGTGATGATATTTGGATCGGAGTGCGACTCTGGACTGCAGTCCAGAGCGACTCCAGTTATTGGTTGCTGTTCCGTATTGGATACCATAAGATCTCCTTAACTCGTAGATTGCGGAACTCTGCTGTTTATTATAAGTAAATATGTTATCTAGATAACACAATTGATTTCATTCTGTTTCCTCACCGTTTGATATTTAATCTGTAATTTGGAAGATCGGGACGCATAACAGTCCCAACAGAATCAGAATTGACATATTAATAGTAAACAGTGTATATCTCCTGACGTACAGACGCGATCGAAGAACCGTATATTGCGTTGAAAACCTTGCTGAAAACCCTAGAATTCATTCAACTGTAGCGTCGCTAAATTCTGATCCCAACCGGGGTTAAAACGCATTGCAAAATGGATTTCCGATTCTGAAACCGGATTTCCAGCCGCGAGCGCTTAAAATGAAATGGTTATAACTAATGATCCTGGAACCCGATTGGCTTGAAACCAAATTAGATGGATGGCTAACTGAACATACTAAATACCACCTGTTTATCGTTTCGCTAAATTATACACGTACTTTTCATGATAAATTGTGCAAGTGATAGACTACTGTTTTTATGACATCTTGATCGTGCTTCATATACTGTTTACGTATCATATCATACTCATATCATTGCAGTGATTACCTAGTGATGTCGTGCATTTACCCAGTGTTAGATTTTAGTGGTGATTGTGGCAAGTACGTCTGTGTTCGTGTATCCGTGAATAAGTGATAGTGATACGTACTTGTACACAATCAGTGACCCTATTATTCTATTGCATTGTCGACGTCTGTGGGATGCGTGTACGTGTGACTATAAGTGGTATGAGACACTTATGGAAACGCTTGCACGGGTGTCACAGATAAGGCATCCGACACTGCCATTTATCTTAGGTATTAGTCGGGACGTGGTTGATGGAGGTCCTGCCTCCAGTTCTCGCGCAGACTTGTCACGGATCGATTAGTATTTAGGGTTGTGGTTAGCGTTTGATGTAGACCACGGGGTGTGGGGTAGTTTAAGTGTGAGTTCAACAGAATCTCGGGAGTCCCATGCCGGCTTATATATTTAGGGAGTTATATGGAGATTTACAGGGTATGTGATATATACACCGTGATATTCTTGTTACATGTTGGGCCCGTGGTCCCTTGCCCTTGGGTGGAGGACACTCGCGAGTGGTTGACTCTCACACTTGGACTGACGATAGGCTTAGTGACCTGTACAGTGAGACTTAGAGACTGATAGGGATACTGGCATTTTATTCCTTATATACTGTGTGGCATACGTGACATATCGTTATACTGATTTACTGTTCCGCTGCATTGATTACTGCACATCCATATTCATGCTGTCATTGATTTACTTCTATTCATATCTATTACCACTGTTAGAACTGTCACTTGATTATATATATATTATATTGCTATTGTGTCGCTCTGACGACCTGAGTATGCATGCTCAGTGTGAGGAGAAGATTTAGCCTGGATCAGAACTAGACGTGCATCACAGACTTCTTGACTTGCTATTCCGAGTTACATTCATTTGTTCCACTTCAGGTCAGTTTATATTATTGTATCTTTCAGTTACTGCATTTCTCATTACCTGCGCATCATTTACTGTTTACCATGATAAACTAGAAGCCGAAGTGTGACTACGGCAGGACTTTTCCTTGACCGTAGGAGCATGGCTGGCCTTGTCTACCCCTCGTATTCCGTATTTTGGGAAGCGGGGCGTGACAACCATTCTCGATCGTCAGGATAAAGTCCTGAAGAATAGGGTCATTCCACTGGTTCGTGTTTCTTGGGGTGGTCGTTCTCCAGGGGAGTCTACCTAGGAACGCGAGGAGGACATCCGTGCACGTTTTCCACATTTATTTGTATAGTGTAGTCCCGTTGTTTTGTTTTGTTTTAATTTCGAGGGAGAAATTTTTGTAAGGAGGTATGATGTAAATCCCCGATTCCGAATAAAAATTTCCCGTTTTTTTCCAGAATTTAGTCCAATTTTTTTTCCATATATATATATATATATTTTTAAAATTAATTTCCCAAACACAAAATCTAAACTAAAACCCTATCCTATTCTACCCGACCCGACCTATGCCGACCCGACCCGACCCGTTTCTTTTTTCTTCCTCACTCCCTTTCGTTTTGCCGCCACTCCTCTCGCAATGTTCCCCGCATCTCGTGCTCGCCTCGACGCCCTCTTCTCGCACCCCCACCACATGCCTTCGCCTCCTCGCGCCCGCTCCGTGAGACTCGCACCCACGCTCCCTCCAACGGCTCTTCCCCCCTGACTCCTCCCTTCTCGCGCCGCCATCTCAAGATCCGCCCACGACCTCGCTTCCTCCAACGGCTCTCCCTCCCCACGACGACCGAGCTCCCCCTTCTTTTCCCCTCGCTTTTCTTCTTCCTCATTTTCATTTTCTCACCGAACTCCCCTGCTCACTCTCCTCTGCCTTCCTCCAACACCGAGCCAACAACACCTCAACCACCAACCAACCTCGCCGGCCATCGCTCGCTGCACCCAATACTACCGGAGCTCCCATCGCAGCAGCTCACCTCCCCTTCACCCAGCCAGGCTACCAAGCCTCCCTGCAACCACCGAGCTTCCCCACTGCATCACCACCGTCGAAGACATCATCGCCGGCAACCCCTGCACACCACCATCACCGTCGCTGCCGCCTGAGTCGCCGATAAGCCTCGCCGTCGACCTCACCTTCACCACACCACCAAAAAACTCCCCACTCGCTTCTTCTCTCAAGCCGACCCCTAGTCGACATCACCGTCGGCCGTCTCCTTAGCCGCCTGAGCTCACCGCTTGCAGCCTCCGAGCTCTCCCGTGACCTGCTCACCCTTCCCCTATCCACCAATTCCAAGCCAGTACTGCCGAGCTCGCTGCCGTCGCCGCCATACGCACTGCCCGAGCTCACTGTCGTAGCTGTCGTGTTCGTGCCGTGATCGTGTCCGTGTCGCGCCATCCCTTATCGTCGCCGCGATCGTCCCAGACAAGTGAAGCTCCTTTCACTTGTTCAATTCATGCTACGTAATTGTGTAGTTAGAAATTGTAGTTTAACGGTTTAAATGGGTATGATATATGATGCTTGTATGAACAAATAGATAGCATCCCCGTATACGTACCGAGTGCTCGATGCGTTTACCCTATTAAAATCCCCAAGTTTCATTATTAAAAGTTCCGATTGATGTTAACGAGTGACATTTAAGATATCGGCATCAAATCGATAAGGCACCGAATGTAAAATGAAATCCCTATTGGTTACGTCAAAATCTGAAAATCAACGTACATACCACGTTGTAAAATTTGTAGTTATTTGAATATAATTCCAATCATGATTCTCCATGGCTCGTATCGAACCTAACGAGATTTCCTATAACCCTATATAATTAGTTTTGGAATAATGAAATCCCACAACCCTGAAAAATGATGAGGAACGAAATTCTGGACTGCAGTCCGGAGAAGCAATCTATGGGGGAAACTGAATTCTAAGCACCTGTACACACCTGCTTAAAACTGAAAATGCGCGGAGTCCCATATGGTAGCGTATATAACTTAAATATCTAACACCTGAAATCGGTCCCGTGCATTTTTACGGTCGTTTGGTATTTAAATTGTATTTTAGATTGTCATCGCGTTCTGCAGTTTCTGCAGAAATGTTCGTTACATTGACACATTAACCTGGACATAACTTCTGATATAGAAGTGCGATTGATAATCCGTTTGATGCGTTGGAAACTTAACTGACATACCTAGATTTTATTCAACTAGGGAAATAGCTGAATCTGAACACAATTACTGGTAAAATGCGTGCGAAGTTGGGAATTCTGTGCTGAAACTGGAATTCCAGAAATCGATCGCTGTCTTTAAATGATGATAACTCCCTAATCTGAACTCCCTTTGACCTAAAATAAATTTTTATGTTTAGATAATCCAGTGTGCTTCATATTCCCTTTATATTGTTTTGGTCAATTCTAAGCGTATGATTTACCGTGAATGTTGCAAGTTATATCGTTATAGTATAATGAATATCTATTCAGTGCATTTCTGCATATTTTCCATACTTGAGTTATACCTGCCGCATAGTGAATCATTTGCACTGTCGATATATTAATGATTAGTGATTGGGTTGTGGCAAATACGACAGTGATATTGATAAGCGGAAAAAGTGATTGAAAACGACAGTGATAAGTATTGTCCACAACCTATCTAATTCATGAATACATACCATAACTTGGGGAATGGGGAAATTAAGGTGGAATTTAACTCATATTTAGCGAGATACAGTGATTTAGAAAATGATCATTCACTATCAGTGACACACACACACACACACACACACACACACACACACACTTTAGGTCGTGGGCCTAGCGGCACGGCTGACAGGGTTATATCCCGGGCACAGTGGACCGTAGTCTCGGACATGCACGAGACCCTTGTTAAACACGAGTATTCTCTCCACCAATTGATTTCATGGACTAAATGACCGTTAAGTAGTGCCATATACATTGCTTAGTTCACCGACATGTTACTCATAGCGTACTATTCATATTCAGTTGATATTATTATACACATGTTCTGCAGTTCATTGTACTCCCCATGTTTAATAATACTGCACGTCTATTATACATATTTATTGTTTTTTGTGTCGTCCTGACGACCTGAGTGTGCATGCTCAGAGGACGAAGTGGGTCCAGCCCAGGAGCTGGACTTATCCTTCGAGATTGTGGAGATCTAGACTGCACAACCAGCGCTACTTTCTTTGATTTCAGTATTTTTTATTGGTTAGTTATTCATTCTATGAAATAAATGTACCTCGAACTCTTTTAAATTGCAATGTAATAAAATCGTGAACTATGATTTTTCCTTTACTCAAGCGCTGTTTATTAACTACCATGTAATGCTAGAAGCCGAAGTGTGACTACGGCGGGATTATTCCCTGATCGTAGGAGCATGGCTGGCCTAGTCATCTCTCGTATCCCTTATTTTGGGAAGCGGGACGTGACATAAAGCAACACAGAATAAGGTAGAAATGCACTAAACAAATGTTCACTAAATTATGACAGTCAACGTCCTATGACTTGCAAAATTCACAATAAATCACACGTATAGAATCGACCAAAACAATATAAAGGGCGAACGAAGTATACATGATTATCTAAACGGTAAAATTAGTTTCATGTCAAAAGAAATTCAGGTTAAGGATTTATCATCATTTTAAATTAGCTATCAGTTACTGGAATTCCAGTTTCAGAACTGGAAGTTCGACTTCACATACTAGGGATTGTGTTTAGATTCAGATATTGCTTTAGTTGAATAAAACCTAGTTCTATCTGTTAGGTTTCCTCATCAAGCGGATCAATGATAGCCTTTATGTACTAGGAGATATGTACTATTAAGTGTAAAGATGTACAAAATGTTACTGCAGAAAACTGCAGAACACGTCGACACTCTAAAATATAAACAAAATACCAAACGACAGAAAAACTGAACGAGACCCGAATCATATGTTAGCTAACTAAATTATCTACACGAAGATATAGGACTTTGCTTATTTTCAGTTTTACGTAAGGATTTACATGCGCTTAAGTTCAGGTATTAATCACGAAATACTGCTCTGGACTACAGTCCAAAACCGTATTTCCAGTTAGTTTTAGTCATCGTTTTATGGCAGTATCATAATATAAAACACAAGGGGTTCTAGTTTATCGAGTCGGCTTCGATACGAGCCCTAGAACATCTCATTACGATTTATATTTAATTTAATGTAGATTTTAAAACGTGGCATGTGCGGTGAATTCCAGATTCAATGTCGCCTTTTTGGGGCGACATATCGTGATGATAATCTTAATATTTTTAACTTAAATATCTATACAATAATTATTAACAGTAGCAGAATACTATAAGCATAAGGTGTGGGTATTTAACAGTACTCATCCATGTATCACATCGAACACTTGAGTTATTTTTACGGGTATCAACCGAAATATCAATTCCATTTAATCGATCCAAATTAGATGTCGTTCAAATAATTTCCATTTAATATTGAAACGGGGTAGTAGCCCGAGCCGAGCTTTCATTCATCACAATCAAACTACGAGTGTCCGCTAGAAAATTAATTCGATCACCATTTCTCGATACACACACACGATTTCATTTATCCTCTATTTTAATTAACTACTATACTAGCATGAGTAGCAAGTGAAGGATTTTCACTTGCTTTCGGTTGCTGATATAGAAGCAATTCTAAGTGCAGGATTCGTCTCGATACACGAGACAATACGATGCTAGACACGGTGCGTGACGCGAGCACAATGCATGGTGATCCGGTATTGGACACGGTGACGACGCGGACGTGACACGGTAGTGAGCGTGGTGATGACGCGGATGTGACACGGTACTAGGTACGGTCTTGGCTCGGTGCATGGTGTGGGTGTGGCACGGCGTGACACGGTACCGGACACGGTGCTGGTGTGGGAGTGGGCACGACATGTGCACGGAGATGGACACGGTGTGGCAGCAGTAGAGGAACGGTCCGCGATGGAGTCACGGGGGCTGTTGAGGATGGTGGCGGTGGTGTTGGGTTACCGACGGCGATGGTCCGGACGAGGGGCAGAGATGGGTAGCGAAGGAGGTGGGTTCGGCTCGGGTGGGTGTTGGAGAGAGGGATGGTGCAGAGAGGTGGTGGCGATGTCGCAGTGACGAGACGACGTTGAGAGGGGTGGTAGGTGATGGAGTTGCCGAGTATAATGAACATTGGTTCAAGATAGAGAATTGAGTCTGAATAGAATTCAAACGCAACATAGAATTTATTTCAAAATCTTATTACCTTGATTTATGTTTCTCCGTGCGTAGCACGGGTATATAATGCTTGTTATTAATAATAAGAGTTAATATTGCCAGCGTTTGGCTCTTGTTGATGCACGTGTGTTTTCTAAATTTAATTTTAAGAAAAGATGAAAATCCCAAGAGTTTCTTGCATTTGAAATCTTTCAAATGGGTTCGTGATTCAGGTAACAATGTATATACGGTTTGTGATTGATGATCTATGTAAAGATATATAGGAGATTAAAATCAAACATGTTATTAAGCCTGCTACTCTTAATTACAGTATAACTCCTCTTCGATCGTCTTCTTCTTCTCTAATTCTTCATCTCATAACTGTTATTCGGTTTTACTACATGGATGAAGGTGTGATTATCATATGTTCTGTTCTTTTTTGAGTGTAGATAGTTGAAACTCAAACTCAACTAGAGAAAAAAAAATGATGATTGAAGAAGGATATACAGAATCAAATAAAGGCAAAACAGTCATAAAGTAAATTGATGCTATCATATTAATGATGAAATCTTTTAAGAATATTTTTCCTCAGAAAAACTAACTAACAAAATTGTATGAGATATGTTGTATATATAATCTAAGTTTTTAGGGGGCATATGCAAATAAAAAATTATTATAGCAAGGTATATAGAAATAACCCAAATTTGTAGCAAAAGGCAATATGATTTATATAAACATAATCTATTCTAAAAAATTATTTAGAAAGTTAAAATGAGATTCGAGGACAACAATATATTCTTAATTTTGTGAGAAAATGGTAATGCCTAATATATATGTGAAAAGTAATGCCAGCTAATAAAGTTTAGGAATTACGTACATCTAAAGAAAATGTGAAAAAGGAATCATGCAAACAAAATAGCTGAATTCTGATCAATTTCTTTAGAATAATCTATTAAGAGAATTCATGATTAATTGTTTTTCCAACGAAACAATAATTTGAAGAACTGTTTTTAAAGATATCGATAAATGCATGAACAACCGTAATTAAAGGTATTAATCTGATTCTTAGTAAAATTGATAATTAAGTAGCTAGCTTTTTTAGTTCTACAAAGTTGCAAAACTTTCTAGTTAATTACTTAAAAGGTGTTTAGGGAAATAGAGAGAAAGAAAAACTAGATTTTATCTTGCATTGTTAGATTCCGCTGCATACATAAATTTGTTTTTGCTCATCTGCCAATATGAGAAATTCTCAAATTAACATCTATCCATCTGAACATTCTCATTTCTTAATTACCCTCGCCTATGTGACTGGCATCATCGAAAAGGAAAAAATAAAATATAACTAACAATTTAATCAAAACTCAACATAGAATTTTTTTTTAAAAAACGAAAAGAAAAGAATGGACAATACCACACCCAAAACACTAGAAGCACACGGGAGCTAAATTACTACAAGCGCATGCACAAAGTCTACGTTACGTACGTATATACTCTCACTTCCACTATGATTTAGGGTCGGCCACGAACAATGCCGGCAGCGGGCTCTGCATCGGCGATCTCAGCACCGGTGTCCCGGCCAGCTGTCTCCCGTCGGAGTCGTAATAGATCGCCCCCGAGAAATCCAACGGCTGGCATTTCTCCCCCATGATGATCCCCCTCCTCCATATCTCCTCCTCGTCTAACTCCTCGCCGATCGTTTTCTTTGGATTGGCGAGGAACGGGATCACGCTCGAATTCCTCCACGATTTCATGCCGCGGTGGGGCCCGCGGAGCTTCCGCGCCGCACGCGACAGCCTGCGGGAGCACGTGGACAGTAGTGCGGTCACCGCCCGGAGAATCGAGACATCCATTCTACGTACCGTGACCGGATCTTTCTTGGAGGGAGGATTTATAGAGGAGACGGGGCGTTTTCGGCCGTACACGTGGATGATGGGGATTTTGGGGGAGGGGAGGGATGGTGACTGGTTTTGGCCGTGTTTTTTGGGGGAGATGGGTTGAGCAGTGACTAGTTCACGATATATATATATATATATTTGTGTTTAGTATTTATTTGTTTATTTTAGTTTTGTTGGTTGATTAACTAAAAATATGAGAAGAATGTTTACGATGTTGTTGAGCTAATCCTTTTTAGATTTATTGGAATTTTATTCTTCTCTGCACTAGTAATAATTATAATGATTTAACGTTGTTGTCACTTGTCACCGTATATTCCGCCAACTTGTCAGTTTTTCAGAGAAATGTAAGAACCAGCTACAATGTAGAGAGTTGTCAGCTATAATGCTAATGGCATCATCACAACAACCGCAAATCCTAATGAAAAAGTAAACGAGGGTTCTTTTGCAATTACTTCCTCCATCGCATCAAATAAATACATGGCTTAGCTTTCTCCACATCAACATTACAGGAGAACTCTTTTCATTGTGGCTGACCTCCACCACTCCTTGGAATGAGGCTTGCCCTACTGTTCCCATCCAGGAGCAAAAAAATGGCCAGCAGGTTCCAGTTTTAAATTTGCCTCTCCATGATGAAAACCGTAGGGGTTTCCAACATGGGGCAATTACTTTTTTTTTATTGTTCAGAAAAAAAATTATAATTTCCATATGAGCAATTACCTTTTTTTATTTTTCAGAAAAATTAATAATTTCGTGTCACTACGGTGCTCACCGTGGGGTGCTCACCATGGGGGCATCTTTTTTTCCCGCCCTATACACAATAATATATTACACACTATATTATATACTCAAATAGAGAAATATATGTCAATAACATCCCACGCATAATATATAACGAAATAAAGAAATACAAAACAAAATCACTCTAAATTGAGGATCATAATCATCATATACAACAACCGATTTCCAAAATTTACAACATATCACAAATATAATACAGACATCTTTAAAAAATATTTTAAAAAATCACCACTGGCACGGTCCAGATGCTCCATCTCTAAGGATCTGGTGCATCTAATCTTCACTGTAGCCCTGGAGCCTCAATAAGTCAAGAAATGATGCTGCAATATTACCTGGAGCTGGAGCAGAAAAACCTGGAGGAGTGGCCTGCGGAGCCGCAGCCGAAGGAGTGGCCCGCGGAACCTGTAAAATTTTTAAGTTTGTGTGATAAAAGAATAAGAAACGGTATACTAGATTTAGACTATACGTCTTGTTGTGAAATTCTAAATCTAGAAATCAAGTCTTACGAATTGAAATGATGCGTTATTAATCTATAAGATTCGTGTCAGATTCGTGTCAATGTCGGATTCTTCTGAATCCACGAATTCTGCTCGTATCCGTATTCGAATCCACAAATTCTTCAATAATTTTTTTAAAGATGAGGGTTTTCTTAATCGAGTTTAAGATTTTGGATTTAGGGAAAAGGTTAGGGTGGGGTTTGACAAGAGTTCAATATAGAGAAGAATGATGATGAATTAGGGTTTAGATTTGTTTATATGTGTCGATGTGTTTGTGTGTGTGTGTCTGTTTGTGTATATCTTGGGTTAAGATTAGGGTGGGATTTGATAAGAGTTCTATGTAGAGATGAATAATGATGAATTGAGTTTTGACCTTGTTTTTATGTGTGTGCATGCGCGCGCGCTTATGTGTGTATGCTTGTGTGTGTGTATCTACACACGCGCGCACACACACACAAGCGCGTGCGCACACATTTATTAAACTACTATAAAATACCTTATAATATTTCACTAAACTATTATTGGCTATTGTTGTTTTGTCACTAAACTATCTTAACGAGGGTCCTAAGCAGTCTATTTTTTCAATTTTAGTAAAGTATACTAAAATACCCTTAATTATTGTTGGTTTTTCACTAAACTATCTTAACAAATTTAAATAAACCATTCATCTTCTTGAATTAACTAAATTACTATAAATTTCACTCAAATAATATTAACTATTGTTGTTTTTCACTAAAATACCGTAAATTGTTGTTTCTTTTCAATAAATTACCTATAAAATTTCGCCAAATTACCCAAATCCTAAACCGAACCCTAACCATTACCCTAAACCTAACCCTAACCATTAACCCTAATTAACCCTACAATTAACCTTAACTCTAATCATACCCCAAACCCAGCCATAACCCTAAAACCCTAACCCTAACCCAGCCAGCTCTAATTAACCCCCAACCAAAACCCAAACCCTAACCAATATCCAGCCGGCCAACTCGAGGGGGAGCTCGACAACAACAACAACAACAACAACAACAAAAACTCCAGCAACGCCAATAACAGCAGCAGCAGCAGCAACATGCGACAACAAATTTTTGGGATCAATGGAGCACAACAGTTAAAATTAAACAAAAAAAAATTAAAATTTAACCGTTTATATTTACCTTTGACGAACGACGACGAGCTCAGAGCAGCTACGAGAAACCTTAGAGCGACGGCGGGCTTCGATCCAGCGGCGGCGGGCTTCGACGAAGGCCTCAATCGCCGTTGTCAGGGTTTCGCTGGGACGACGGAGAATAGGGCTTCGACGTTGCCGGGGCTTGGAGGGGCGGAGAGCTCAGATGGCGAGGCGGAGGCACCGGAGAGTAGCGCTAGGACGGGAGATTTGAGGTCAAGCCACAAATATAAAAATTATACAAAAAATATTAAAATCAAAACTAATTAAACCTATCTCTTAACGATCACGAACCTAGGGCCTCAATCTACGGCGGCAACGAGCTCGATCAATCAGCTAGTGGTGATCTTCCATGAAACTATGACTTCGACTGGGGCCGGTCCTTAGGGCTTCGATCACCGGAGGCAACGTGCTCGTGGCGGTGGACAATTGTTCCAGGCGGTGGCAACGAGCTCGACGCGGTGGCTGGAGTGGATGGGGAGAGCGACGGGCAGGATCGAATTGGGGCGAGATTTTTTTAGAGGGTAAGAGGAGAGCTCGGGGAAATAATGAGAGGATAAGGGTTTTATCACGGGAGCTTAGTGGAGGCCGCCACATATTGCAATTGGTCACAGTTTACACCGTGACTACTTCTTTTAGAACCGTGACGTTAAAATGGTCACGGTTTGAACCGTGACGAAATTCCCGTTGCCTTTGGGCCCTTTTGTAGTAGTGATGTGTGTTTTAATTCTTAAGGTGTGTGTTTTAATGGGCATTTTTATACATACACTTTTAATTTGGAGATCTTTGCAAGCTCCTTTTCATTTTCTGCATGTTTCTTTGTGTTTGCTTCAATCAATCCGCGTTCATTTTTTTTTCCTTTCACATTTCTCATATTTAGATAATAGATTGGATTATTACTTTGACTCAAATTATATAAATGATAACCATTTCATCTTCTAATTAACATGCCATGGGCTATCACTACTTACTTGGTTATAATAAATATAAATCTACACTTACTATATTAATTAGAGTTAATGGAATCATTAAAAATACCGTATAAATTTAGGATGGGGAGCATGTCTGTTCAATTCTTCCTCTCTTTTTAACCCCTTTAATGATATTACTATCCAAATTTAATTCTAAGTATACCTTTTTCATCATATAGTTTTGATAGTCATTACATGGAACATAATAAAAAAAGAGTGGTGATAAAAAAGAGACTACCAAAAGTGAGGGCTACCAAAAAAAAATTCATTTTCACTCATAGCAGAGAACTATAGATATAGATTGTTATCTCACAATTCAAAGTCTCATGTTTTTGCCATTATTGGGCTCTTAGTGGCCCAATTCGGCCCATATATATAGTTTCATCTTTGCTTTTCAATTTTTACTTGCCCCGCCCCAATTTGGCTTGCGACCCTAACGCGAAGCACACTGATTCTGGCAAGCTTCTCAAATCTTAAAAAAATTATGCTGTAATCATTGTTACTATCTCTCTATTTTCTTTCTTTTGATCTGTATAAAATTACCCAGATTCTTTATGATATCTTTTTACAGTTAAAAATTTCACTTGAATTTCTACTGGTTTAGATTGGGCACAGCATTGTAATACCATGATCCCAAAATGCAATATTTTAAAATTGATATCTTTTGATTGTCATGGTTCAAATTTGTTATAGCATTGAGTCGAGTGTACATCATTTAATTGTCTCTTCACGTTTCATCTGTTTTCCTTTTCGAGAGTCAATTTCGATTTCAATTATCATTTTGCGGTGTTACAGGATATGTCGCACGAATTCATCGTCTATTGGTTGTATCTATTTTGGATTCGTATCATTCTTTCGGATCAATACTTGTGGAACTTTCCTAGGCACATCCGACTTATATATATAGCATTGTAGATGACATTTATCAATACATGCATCAACACTAACTAATTGAATTCTTTGTTTATATTCACCAAAATGATAATTTTTTTTATTATGTGTGTATATTTAAAGGAAAAAGGATGAGCGTGTCCCAATGAATCATAACCTAGAATTTTAGGAAAATGTGAACCCACGAATCCGGCTCGGTGTCTGTCCTGTCTCCGTATCCGAATCCGTGTTACTTAAGTTGTGGCAAAGTTCTGACTTGAGCAAGATCAATTTGCTTGTCTAGCTAGACAATTTTATTTTATTTTTCTTTGAGTGGTTTAGTTTTGTTTTTTAAAACCGATATGATTCTTTGAAAGCGTAAAATTCTATTAATCTGTTAGAGAAGCTATGTAGACTAAACATAGTGGACGGTAAATTGTAAAACCATTTTCAAGCTAATCCTTGATAATAATCCACTTGAATCCTTCTCCTTTCTTAAGGCAATTGTGTACACCAATGATCTATGACCTTTAGTTACAAGCATCTTATCTTCAAGTGTATACTTCCTTTTAATGTAAGCAACTTCGATTTCGAATCTCATCTTCTTCCTGCTCCATTTGCGAGCCTATGGCATGAAGCTTGGTACCCAAAACCTGCAAAAACATCGCCATCTCTGTACAACAAGCCTGCTAAGTATTGTTTTTGCCAAACCCCTCTTTTCTTCCAAGAGCTGTCGTAGCTAAAAGTTTGGCGCTACCCATAGTTGATATCATGTATGGCCCTTAGTAATAATTAATTATTATTTTTTGTCGAACCTTCATGGAAAACTTTTAACTTAGTGATGGAGGCTGTGATCTACTTCAGATGTTGTTCTCCGTCGATCATGTGATGGCGGTCTTTAACGGTTGAGATTTGAGGAAGTTGTTGAGCGTGTGGATCTCAATGGGTTGATGTTGACGCCGAACTATCTGCAAAGGAAGTCTCGGAATGGGTGACCACCGTAAGACCCTCCGGCGATCAAGTTAGTGATGATGAATAGGTGCAAAATAACGGTGTATTAGAATGAGTTCGAGTTATCTGAGTCGTCTAAGAGAGGGGTTTATATAGGGGTCACATGTAGGGAGCCGGCGTGAGATTCCCGCCATCAGTTACGATCCTCTCGTTACGCCTGCGTTGATGGAGGGATCCGTCCATTAATGGCGGGATAAGCTCATTAATGGAGGGACGTGCCAGCGTGAGACGTTGACCGTGGGGAGGTGGATATCTCGCCCTGGCGAGACACGCGAAGCCGTTGCGGGGGCGTTTGGGTTCCGCGCTCTCGGTTGGTCGGGAAAACCGAGGAAGCTCGGCCTGATAGATGGTTCGGAGACGAGCAAGGAAGCCGAGGAAGCTCGGCCTGTCAGATAACTTAGAGACGAGCAAGAAGACCGAGGAAGCTCGGCCTGTCAGATAGCTCGGAGACGAGCGAGGAGACTGAGGTGGCTCGGAGATGAGCTGTTGGCCGTTTGCTAGGTGAAGGTGGAAAGTACTCAGGAAGGTCTCCTGAAAGGTCGGATACGTCCTCAAAGACGAGGCCCCAAGGAACGCCCCTAATGCAACTCAATTATTTCACCTCCGTAGCTTTCGGGACACGTCATCCGCCACGTGTAGTCTGAGTAAATACCACTTGTGAGCATCATCATTAGTCCTCTACTCTCGTTCCGACCTATTTATGGGTCGGGTCGAGAGTAGCCTGCTCGATTTTTTTTCTGCTCAGATATCTGATTAATATGCAAGTACTTTAGCTCGTAAGTCTCTTTTATCTTGCCAGTGTAAGACCGGTGTCCACCCTTTCTGGACGACGATCGTTCATCGAGTCTGAATTGAACGATAGCCAAGTGTAGGAAGGTCGGAATCCTCCATTTTTCGGTCGAGATTGCGATCGCGCGTCGAGTATGAACTAATTGATAGCCAAATGTAGGAAGGTCGGTATCATTCGATTCTACTCGGCTGCCTCGTGGTGAGGGCTTTGGATGCACATCGTTGTTGGGCAGGAAGCTACCCACTGTTGATGGACCGAGCAAGAAGTTACTCGGTGGACACGTGAGGAGGGCTTTTGATCCACAGCGTTGTTGGATAGGAAGCTACCCGCTGCGGATGGATCGAGCAGGAAACTACTCGGTGGCCTCATGAGGAGGGCTTTTGATCCACAACGTGGTTGGGCAGGAACCTACCCGCTGCGGATGGACCGAGCAGAAAACTACTCGGTGGCCTCGTGAGGAGGGCTTTTGATCCACAGCGTTGTTGGGCAGGAAGATACTGTCACGCCATGCTTCCCAAAATACGGAATACGAGGGGTTGACAAGGCCAGCCATACTCCTACGGTCAAGGAAATGTCCTGCCGTAGTCACACTTCGGCTTCTAGTTTTTCATGGTAAACAGTAAATGATGCACAGGTAATGAGAAATGCAGTAACAGAATGAAACAATGTAAAGAACTGACCTGAGGGGGAAACAAACGAATGTAACTCTGAATAGCAAGTCAAGGTGTCTCTGATACACGTCTAGTTCTGGTCCAGGCTAAATCTTCTCCTCACACTGAGCATGCATACTCAGGTCGTCAGAGCGACACAATAGCAATATAATACATAAAATCATGTGACAATTTTACCAGTGGTAATAGATATATATAACAGTAGAGCAATGGCAGTATGGGTATTAACATGCAGTAATCAATGCAGCGAAACAGTAAAAACAGTAGGACGATATGTCACGTATGTCAACACAGTATATAAGGTATATAAATGCCAGTATCCCTATCGGTCTCTAAGTCTCACTGTACAGGTCACTAAACCTATCGTCAGTCCAAGTGTGAGAGTCGACCACTCGCGAGTGTCCTCCACCCGAGGGTAGAACCCAAGGGCAAGGGACCACGGGCCCAACATGTATATCACGGTGATAATCACATACCCTGTAAATCTCCATATATCTCCCTAAATATATAAGCCGGCATGAGACTCTCGAGATTCTGTTGAACTCACACTCAAACTACCCCACACCCCGTGGTCTACATCAAACGCTATCCATAACCCTAAATACTAATCGATCCGTGACAAGTCTGCGCGAGAACTGGAGGCAGGACCTCCATCAAGTACGTCCCGATTAATACCTAAGATAAATGGCAGTGTCTGGTGCCTTATCTGTGACACCCGTGCAAGAGCTTCCATAAATGTCCCATACCACTTATAGTCACACGTACACGCGTCTCAAAGACGTCGACAATGCAATATAATAATAAGGGTCACTGATTGTGTACAAGTACGTATCACTTTCACTTATTCACTGATATACGAACACTGACGTACTTGCCACAATCATCACTAAAACCTAACACTGGGTAAATGCACGTTATCACTATGTTATCAATGCAATGACATGTGTATGATATGATGCGTAAACAGTATATAAAGCATGATTAAGGTGTCATAAAATAGTATTCTATCACTTGCACGATTTATCATGAAACGTACGTGTATATTTTAGCAAAACGATAAACAGGTAATAGTTAGTATGTTCAGTTGTCTATCCATAGAATTTATTTTCATGCCAATCGGGTTCCAGAATCACTAATTATGGCCATTTCATTTTAAGCGTTCACGGCTGGAAATCCGGTTTCAGAATCGGAAGTCCGTTTCGCAATGCATTTTAATCCAAGTTGGGATCAGATTTTAGCGATGTTACAGTTGGATGAAATCTAGGGTTTTCAGTAAGGTTTTCAACGCAACAGACGGATCTTCAATCGTGTCTGTACGTCAGGAGATATACACTGTTTAGTACTAGTATGTCAATTCTGATTCTGTTGGGACTGTTATGCGTCCCGATCTTTTAAATTACAGAATAAATAACAAACGATAACGAAACAGAATGAAACCACTTGTGTTGTCTAGATAACACATTCACCTATAATAAACAGCAGAGCTCCATAACCTACTATTTAAGGAAACAGGGTAGTGTTCAGTACGGGACAGCAACCAACAACTGGAGTCGCTCTGGACTGCAGTCCAGAGTCGCACTCCGACCCAATTTTTATCCCAGTTTAAGTACATAAATATCCGGAACTAGTAGAGGGTTAAAGTTCGTCGAGTTGTCTTCGATTTGAGCCCTCGAACGTATCATTCCAGTATGTATATAATTTATAGCGATTTTAACGGTTTTCAGGTACAATAAAATTTCAGTTTTACGAGTGAAATTGGGGGTAGTCGTTTTAGTCGTTAACGGTCAAATTATTCAACGAAATTTGCATAAGATATTCATCACTACAAGGGCCAATGTAAACCATCTAGTTCCGTCAAATGTGATAAGTATTCTCATAGGGATCATGCATCAAACAGGTGTGTAGTATAATTTATTCAGAAAAATAACTACAGAATCCAAACGATTTTAATTTGTAACAAGTATAACTTAGCATGTAGCAAGTAGAGAACTTGCCTGGACACGGTGAACTGATGGCGCGGCAGTTATGGCAGTAGTGACGCGTCCCGTCACGGAGTAGCAACCGCACGACGAGTCTCGGCTAAGGTTGGGCTTGGCTCGAGCTCGAGGAGAGGTTGTTGCGAGCTCAGGTGGTGTCGGGGCTGGGGATCGCTGATGCTGTCGAGGCCGATGGAGAGATTGCAGAGGGAGAGAGGGAGAATTTAGGAAGAGAAAGAGTTAGAGATATAGAGAGAAAAAGATTAAGAAAGAGAGAGAGATAGAGTGTGAGAAGGGAAAGCAAAGGGAAAGTGAGAGAGAGATAACAGAGAGGGAGAGGGATAGAGTGAGAGAGCCAGAGAGATTGAGTGTGAAAGAGAGAGACAGAGGTAGCGAGTTAGAGGGAGAAAGAGTTTGAGAGAGAGAGTGAGAAGAAAGAGAGGGGAGAGATGGAGACAGAGAGGGATCGAGAGAGATGATGCAGGGATGACGGCGATGGTGACGATGATGGTGGTGGTCGACGAGACGCCGTGGGCTCTGGTGAGGGATGCAGGTGAGGGTGCTCGGGGAGGAGGTGGTCGGAGATTGGAGCTGTAGAGGGTGTCGGTTGCGGGTAATGGTGAATTGGTGGGTGCGACGAGGCTGAGGACAAGGGTGGAGATGATGAGGTGAAGGCGAGCGACGGTGAGGTGATGAAGGAATGGGAAATCGGTCGTCGTCGTCGTCGCCGGTGGAAGTGGTGGGTGCGGGAGTGGATGAGAGAGGAGGAGGAAGGAAAGAGAGGAGGGCTGAGGGAAAGACAATGGGAGTGAGGGAGAGAGGAAGAGGTCGCGCGTCGTGGGGAGTAACGCGCGCTCGAGCGCTGGCGTGGGCGTGGGGAGCGGCGACGAGGGCGCAACGGGGAGATTCTCGCGCGGGAAATCAGGAGGTAGCCGTTGGGAAGAAGCACTGTAGGAGGCGGGTCGGGTTTGAGGCGCGGGCGCGGGTTGGAGGCTGGAAGCGGGCTGTTGGGAGTGGGCTGAGGAGAATGGGCCAAAGTAACTGAAGAAATTAAATGGGAAAAAAATAAAGAAGCGGGCCGGGATGTTTGGGCTGGGTAATTTAGAGGGAAAAAGAAATGGGGGCTGAAGAAGTGGGTCGGGGCAAAGTTTTAAAATGGAAATTAATTTAAATAAAATGATTGGGATGGGTTTTAGGAATTAATCAAAATGAAATGGAGTTCTGGGCCAGTGAAAGAATTATAAAGGAAAGGAAATAGGCCGGGCTGAGAAAAATTAGTTGGACAAGATATACTAGAGTTTTATTGATAAAAGAAAATAGGGGTTTTGAAGAAATAAAATTATAAATTTAAATAAATAAAATTCATACATAACAAAATACAGATATTGGTATAAGTGGGGCTGGGTATTATATCATACCACCCTTACAAAAATTTCGTCCTCGAAATTTCAAAGAACGACAAGCTATAAATAAATAAGCGAAAAGTTACTATATTGAACACTAGTGGTTTACTTTAAACGGGTGGATAAATTTTGAAGGTATATATATATGTAATACTAGCATACCAGAAAGATAGGTCGAAAAATATAATGCTAGAATAGTTAATAAAACAACTACATTTATACGAGAATAGAAATAATAACAGTAACGAACAATAATATTCGAGATGTACTAGATAAATTCGAAACCCAAATATGTGTATGTATAAATATATCAAGGGTAGCACGGCCGAAATAATAAGTGTACGGCACAATCATTTATAATAGTAAACATAGGCACAATACCCGGAAATAAAGTAACTACAATAATGCAGCGAAAGATTTGTCGGTAGGTTAAAACGTTTTAGGATAATGTATCGATCCATTAGTTTTAAAAATAATTTAGAAAACTCGTATAGTGAAGTTAAGAAACCTGGAATAAAATATGCGCGGTGTAAGTTTGCGCTACTGAAAAATGAGAATAGTAATAGTGTACTTAAGATACATAAAACGGAGTAACCAATAACACGCACTCTTACTAATTTTCGAATAATAATATCCCTAAATATAGTTAGGGTAATAGAGAAAACATAAATATACATAGGACAACTAGGGTAAGGGGTTACAACGAAGTGTGGCTCGTACCAAAGGTCGGAGTGTGACGGATTTAGGTTGAAGATCAAAGAGATTGGGGTCTGGTCAGCACAGAAAATAAGGATGAGCAACAAAGGGATACAAAAGGAAAAGTGTGGGGGAATCAACAGTCGGTACATCACACGAATCAAAATTTGAATGGTTAACGAATTCGGAAATTTCACTAAAATTCCTCCTCCCAGGAGGATCTCAAACGAGGCACTAACGGAGGAAGAAGGGTGGACCTCTAACGATCGGGTGTGGTACTGGTTAATCTCAGTGAGGGACGAATCAGCACGAGGTGTATGTGTGGACAGTAAGGGTCTCAGGAGGAAAAACGGTAAAGGAAAAATCGAAGCATCGAGTGAACCAGTAAATAAAAGATTTGCGAACTCAGAAGATTTATTTCATTTCAAAAGATTTTAAACAAAGCATTCTTAAAGACGAAAAGTGGCCCTAAACTATACACAGTTTTATTTGGCCAGAAAGACAACAACAACAACAAGAAATCCCGTCAGTCGCAGTTGTGGAGATTCAGCAGGTTGCGGTAGGCTCGCGCACTCAGGTAGGGGCGTTCATTTCCATAACGTCTCGCAGGAATCGCCATTGGGAGTTCTTCCACCGCAGGGTCTTGATCTTCTGGTCCTTCTTCCTCGGATGGAGCTTCTTCGTCGATGTCCGATTCCATGTGATTCTTTTCTTCTAGATTCTCTCCCATGGGGTTTTCCTCCACTGGATTTTCTTCTATCGGTTCTTCCTCGGGGTCTTTCTCTATCGGGTTCTCTTCAGGGTCTCCTTCCTCTTCGTCGGAATCGCCTATCATGTCAAACTCCAGGGCGGCTGCTCCTTCGTCCTCTGGACTGTGGTCTCCGAAATTGACTTGGGGACCGTTGATCTCATCATTAGAACTCATCAGCGTGTGGTCTAAGGAAACGCAAGATTGTGCATCCTCATCTAGATGCGGCGCTGCTCCAGGGTGAGCCATGGCCTGAAAAGAAAGAGTCATGATTAGACAGTGGAATACATCAAGAAAATAGCTCAGGGTACGAAGTATAGGAAAATATGCAGTGGAAGGAACCGAAAAATCATGATAATAATGCTGTGATAATGAATAGTATAAATAAGGGAAAGGACAAGAGAAGGATACATATATTACGATTCAAGTTTTATTGCATTCAACTAAAAGTTCAACGGATACAAGCTTTCAAACGGAAAGAAATATTCATAAGGGAATGACAACATAATGCTGAAATTAGGAAAACAGGAAAATTCTTCTTTGATTGCTAGGCCGCTGCATTCTTGTCACGCGAGTTGAAACCTGTGTTGGGTCCGTCTTATCCTCGAAATTCGAACTACGCAGTAATCCTCACTTGGCAGAAGTAGGGAGTGTGAACGAGTCTCCTCCCTATAGTTCTTTCCTTTCTGGGCAACCGTTGATGAGATGTTTGTTGGACCAGCATATCAGACATTTCCCTTGGGCGCGGCGACAATCCCTCTGAAGATGTCCTGGCCTCTTACAGTACCCACAACATGGGGTCTTCTGCTGCTTCTGTCGCGGGGAAACAAATTGGCGCTTCATTTTCTTATCTTTTCCTCGTCTAACGGGGATCCCTTTATGATTAGAGACTCCCGCTGGTGCCTGATTCACCTGTCTTCTCAGTCCTTCAGCCAACAAGTCGTTTATTCGTTCTTGGGCTTCCTTTAGTCCTTGCAGTACACTCAGAATCTCAATGGTCTGATTTTGGGGAGCGGATATAGATGAAGAGTCGTTGGAAGACATGATCCCGAAACAACAATTTTTGAGGACGATATAAGTCACAAGTTATACGAATCAAAATATAATATGGATAGGACAAAGATTCAAGAATATCAGAGGTGATGAATTTATTACAAGTGGAGAATCAACTGTATGACTTTAAGTCACTTAAACAGAGCACGGTGGTGCAATTGCAACCACGTAACTTTGCCAAGTCACCCGAAACCCCAGCGAATGGATAACAGGACACTCAATATGAATATGGATCAAGGATATCAAGTTTACAATCTAGACTAAGGGATGTCATAAATTGTCAAGCTCTACATGGAAAACTGCAATCCCAATCGAAGCAAAACCTGGCTCTGATACCAACTAAACCATGTTACGCCCCGCTTCCCAAAATACGGAATATGAGGGGTTGACAAGGCCAGCCATACTCCTACGGTTAAGAAAATGTCCTGCCGTAGTCACACTTCGGCTTCTAGTTTTTCATGGTAAACAGTAAATGATGCACAGGTAATGAGAAATGCAGTAAAAGAATGAAACAATGTAAAGAACTGACCTGAGGAGGAAACAAACGAATGTAACTCTGAATAGCAAGTCAAGGTGTCTCTGACACACGTCTAGTTCTGGTCCAGGCTAAATCTTCTCCTCACACTGAGCATGCATACTCAGGTCGTCAGAGCGACACAATAGCAATATAATACATAAAATCATGTGACAATTTTACCAGTGGTAATAGATATATATAACAGTAGATCAATGGCAGTATGGGTATTAACATGCAGTAATCAATGCAGCGGAACAGTAAAAACAGTAGAACGAAATGCCACGTATGTCAACACAGTATATAAGGTATATAAATGCCAGTATCTCTATCGGTCTCTAAGTCTCACTGTACAGGTCACTAAGCCTATCGTCAGTCCAAGTGTGAGAGTCAACCACTTGCGAGTGTTCTCCACCCAAGGGTAGAACCCAAGGGCAAGGGACCACGGGCCCAACATGTATATCACGGTGATAATCACATACCCTGTAAATCTCCATATATCTCCCTAAATATATAAGCCGGCATGGGACTCCCGAGATTCTGTTGAACTCACACTCAAACTAACCCACACCCCGTGATCTACATCAAACGCTATCCATAACCCTAAATACTAATCGATCCGTGACAAGTCTGCGCGAGAACTGGAGGCAGGACCTCCATCAAGTACGTCCCAATTAATACCTAAGATAAATGGCAGTGTCTGGTGCCTTATCTGTGACACCCGTGCAAGAGCTTCCATAAGTATCCCATACCACTTATAGTCACACGTACACGCGTCTCAAAGACGTCGACAATGCAATATAATAATAAGGGTCACTGATTGTGTACACGTACGTATCACTTTCATTTATTCACTGATACACGAACACTGACGTACTTGCCACAATCATCACTAAAACCTAACACTGGGTAAATGCACATTATCACTATGTTATCAATGCAATGACATGTGTATGATATGATGCGTAAACAGTATATAAAGCATGATTAAGGTGTCATAAAATAGTATTCTATCACTTGCACGATTTATCATGAAACGTACGTGTATATTTTAGCGAAATGATAAACAGGTAATAGTTAGTATGTTCAGTTTTCTATCCATCGAATTTAGTTTCATGCCAATCGGGTTCCAGAATCACTAATTATGGCCATTTCATTTTAAGCGTTCACGGCTGGAAATCCGGTTTCAGAATCGGAAGTCCGTTTCGCAATGCATTTTAATCCTAGTTGGGATCAGATTTTAGCGATATTACAGTTGGATGAAATCTAGGGTTTTCAGTAAGGTTTTCAACGCAATAGACAGATCTTCAATCGCATCTGTATGTCAGGAGATATACACTGTTTAGTACTAGTATGTCAATTCTGATTCTGTTGGGACTGTTATGCGTCCCGATCTTTTAAATTACAGAATAAATAACAAACGATAACGAAAAAGAATGAAACCACTTGTGTTGTATAGCTAACACATTCACCTATAATAAACAGCGGAGTTCCACAACCTACTAGTTAAGGAAACAGGGTAGTGTTCAGTACGGGACAGCAACCAACAACTGGAGTCGCTCTGGACTGCAGTCCAGAGTCGCACTCCGACCCAAATTTTATCCCAGTTTAAGTACATAAATATCTGGAACTAGTAGAGGGTTAAAGTTCGTCGAGTTGGTTTCGATTTGAGCCCTCGAACGCATCATTCCAGTATGTATATAATATATAGCGATTTTAACGGTTTTCAGGTACAATAAAATTTCAGTTTTACGAGTGAAATTGGGGGTAGTCGTTTTAGTCGTTAACGGTCAAATTATTCAACGAAATTTGCATAAGATATTCATCACTACAAGGGCCAATGTAAACCATCCAGTTCCGTCAAATGTGATAAGTATTCTCATAGGGATCATGCATCAAACAGGTGTGTAGTATAATTTATTCAGAAAAGTAACTACAGAATCCAAACGATTTTAATTTGTAACAAGTATAACTTAGCATGTAGCAAGTAGAGAACTTGCCTGGACACGGTGAACTGATGGCGCGGCAGTTATGGCAGTAGTGACGCGTCCCGTCATGGAGTAGCAACCGCACGACGAGTCTCGGCTAAGGTTGGGCTTGGCTCGAGCTCGAGGAGAGGTTGTTGCGAGCTCAGGCGGTGTCGGGGCTGGGGATCGCTGATGCTGTCGAGGCCGATAGAGAGATTGCAGAGGGAGAGAGGGAGAATTTAGGGAGAGAAAGAGTTAGAGATATAGAGAGAAAAATATTAAGAAAGAGAGAGAGATAGAGTGTGAGAAGGGAAAGCGAAGGGAAAGCAAAGGGAAAGTGAGAGAGAGATAACAGAGAGGGAGAGGGATAGAGTGAGAGAGCCAGAGAGATTGAGTGTGAAAGAGAGAGACAGAGGTAGCGAGTTAGAGGGAGAAAGAGTTTGAGAGAGAGAGTGAGAAGAAAGAGAGGGGAGAGATGGAGACAGAGAGGGATCGAGAGAGATGATGCAGGGATGATGGCGATGGTGATGATGATGGTGGTGGTCGACGAGACGCAGTGGGCTCTGGTGAGGGGTGCAGGTGAGGGTGCTCGGGGAGGAGGTGGTCGGAGATTGGAGCTGTAGAGGGTGTCGGTTGCGGGTAATGGTGAATTGGTGGGTGCGACGAGGCTGAGGACAAGGGTGGAGATGATGAGGTGAAGGCGAGCGACGGTGAGGTGATGAAGGAATGGGAAATCGGTCGTCGTCGTCGTCGCCGGTGGAAGTGGTGGGTGCGGGAGTGGATGAGAGAGGAGGAGGAAGGAAAGAGAGGAGGGCTGAAGGAAAGACAATGGGAGTGAGGGAGAGAGGAAGAGGTCGCGCGTCGTGGGGAGTAACTCGCGCTCGAGCGCTGGCGTGGGCGTGGGGAGCGGCGACGAGGGCGCAACGGGGAGATTCTCGCGCGGGAAATCAGGAGGTAGCCGTTGGGAAGAAGCACTGTAGGAGGCGGGTCGGGTTCGAGGCACGGGCGCGGGTTGGAGGCTGGAAGCGGGCTGTTGGGAGTGGGCTGAGGAGAATGGGCCAAAGTAGCTGAAGAAATTAAATGGGAAAAAAATAAAGAAGCGGGCCGGGAAGTTTGGGCTGGGTAATTTAGAGGGAAAAAGAAATGGGGGCTGAAGAAGTGGGCCGGGGCAAAGTTTTAAAATGGAAATTAATTTAAATAAAATGATTGGGATGAGTTTTAGGAATTAATCAAAATGAAATGGAGTTCTGGGCCAGTGAAAGAATTATAAGGGAAAGGAAATAGGCCGGGCTGAGAAAAATTAGTTGGACAAGATATACTAGAGTTTTATTGATAAAAGAAAATGGGGGTTTTGAAGAAATAAAATTATAAATTTAAATAAATAAAATTCATACGTAACAAAATACAGATATTAGTATAAGAGGGGCTGGGTATTACAGATACCCGCTGAGGATGGATCGAGCAGGAAACTACTCGGTGGCCTCGTGAGAAGGGCTTTTGATCCACAACGTGCTTGGGCAGGAAGCTACCCACTGCGGATGGACCGAGCAGGAAACTACTTGGTGGCCTCGTGAGGAGGGCTTCTGATCCACAGTGTTGTTGGGCAAGAAGGTACCCGTTGTGGATGGACCGAGCAGGAAGCTACTCGGTGGTTTCATGAGGAGGGCTTTTGGATCCACATCGTTGTTGGGTAGGATGCTACCCACTACGGATGGACCGAGCAAGAAGCTACTCGGTGGCATCGTGATGAGGTCTTTAGATCCACAGCGTTGTTGGGCAGGAAGCTACCCACTGCAGATGGACCGAGCAGAAGACTACTCGGCAGCCTCGTGAGGGGGGATTTTGATCTATAGTGTGGTTGGACAGGAAGCTACCCACTGCGGATGGACCGAGCAGGAGGCTACTCGGCGGCCTCGTGAGGAGGGCTTTTGGATCCACAGCGTTGTTGGGTAGGAAGCTACCCATTGCGGATGGATCGAGCAGGAAGGTACTCGGTGGCCTCGTGAGGAGGGATTTTGATCCACATCGTGGTTTGGCAGGAAGCTACCCACTGCGGATGGACAGAGCAGGAAACTACTCGGTGGTCTCATGATGAGGGCTTTTGATCCAAAGCGTTGTTGGTCAGGAAGCTACCCACTGCGGATGGATTGAGCAGACAACTACTCGGTAGCATCGTGAGGAGGGCTTTTGATCCACAGCGTGGTTAGGCAGGAAGCTACCTGTTGCGGATGGACCGAGCAGGAAACTACTCGGTGGCATCATGAGGAGGGCTTCTGATACACAGCGTTATTGTGCAGGAAACTACCCGCTGCATATCAATCGAGCAGAAAGCTACTTGGTGGCCTCGTGAGGAGGGCTTTTGGATCCACAACGTTGTTAGATGGGAAGCTACCCACTGCGGATAGACCGAGCAGGAAGCTACTTGGGGGCCACATGATGAGGACTTTGGATCCACAGCGTTGTTGGGCAGGAAGCTACCCACTGCGGATGGACCGAGCAGGAGACTATTCGGTGGCTTCGTGAGGAGGGCTTTTGATTCACAGTGTGGTTGGGCAAGAAGCTACCCAATATGGATATACCGAGCAAGAAGCTACTTGGTGGTCTCGTAAGGAGGGCTTTTGGATCCACAACGTTTTTGGGTAGGAAACTACCCACTATGGATGGACCGAGCAGGAAACTACTCGGTGGCCTCGTGATGAAGGTTTTGGATCCACGGCGTTGTTGGGCAGGAAGCTACCCACTGTGGATGGACCGAGCAGGAAGCTACTCGGTGGCCTCGTGAGGAGGGCTTTTAGATCCATAGCATTGTTGGGCAGAAATCTACCCACTGCGGATGGACCGAGCAAGATGCTACTGGGTGACTTCGTGAGGAAGGCTTTTGATCCACAGTGTGGTTGGGCAGGAAGCTACCTACAACGGATGGACCGAGCAGGAAGCTTCTCGGTGGCCTCTTTAGGAGGGCTTTTGGATGCACAGCGTTTGTCACGCCCCGCTTCCCAATGTACGGCGAAGGGGACGCGACGAGGTCTTGTTGGTGGCCCATGCAGGTCATTAGAAGCCTCAAATCGCCTCTTCACCACCAATTGCGGCCAGGTAAGTGCCAGATAAGTGGGAAGGAACCACAATAGTGGGCCTAATTAAAAACCACTAGCCTAGACACACTTGCCTAGACACCACAAAGTCAGTTTAGATAAACGATCGATGTCCATGACATATCGTACTTTTATTTTAAAAGATTTTATTTAGAATTGTGTACAACTTAAAACTTTTAGAAAATGTTTATAAAGAATATGGTATTTTAGCGAAAAGTCTTGTATTTTCGTATTCTAAATTTTGGGAATATCAATTAAGGTTATATTTGTGTGTGTGTAGAGGTAGGTCATTACCTCGTGACCTATTTTAAGGTATTGTGATGTTTAGAGGTTAAACATGTTAAATTAAACATAAGGGTATTCAAGTGTAAGAATACGGTATTTGAAAACGTTATCATTTCATATGTGAAAACTCATTCAAATTGATTTTTATAAGTTTATTGATCAAGATGAACATGTTTAGGAATGATGGAATTGATTAGAAGAAGAAAAATAAACTTTATGGTATTATTATGAAAAGAATACGATATTATAAGAAAGTTATCATTTCATGTGAGAAACTTTGTTTAAATTGATTTCTATGTGATTAATAGTCATCATGGATATGTTTAGGTATTATGAATTAGGTGACAAGTGGAATTTTATAGAAAAACCGAATCGGAAATCGGTTTGTTCCGATTTCCGTCGGGGTTCATAATTCCGTATTTTAAGAAATGGAAAAGAGAGAAGGATGGGACTTACGGGTTTCAAACTCTTCTAAAGAGTGAAGAGGAACTAGGGAGAAGGCCGAAGTGTGGTTTCGTCGCCGGTTGCTTCAAAGGACGTCGCCGGAATCCGTCAGCGCTTCGCCGTGCACTCGATTTCAACACACATTTTCTTGTGGAATTTTCAAGAGAGTAAATCTAGGGTTTTGGAATGAGAATGTAGGGGTAGGGGTCTATTTATAGGGTAGCTTGGGTAGGGTAGGTGAAATGTTTTATTTATTTAAAAAAAATATAAAAATTAAAGAAAATCATTAAAATTTTGTATTAAATAGGATGTATTAAGAATTCTGGAACTGAACAAATAAATTGGAGTTAACAGGGGGTTTCAGAAGACCAAAAGCCACACTTTTTGTGTTGGGACCCCGGCCATCGGCCAAACTCCGGCCAGCGGCGCCGGCCGATTCGGCCGGCCGGCCGGCTGAGTTGGCCGATTCCGGCCGGGTTTGGCCGGCATCGGGTGTGGGGTCTTCTGACTAAGGTTTTGGCATTGTAGGGTGTTTTTCGTCACCCCATTGAGATGGGAATACGCGAGCGCTTGTCAGGCGTACTACAGATTCCCCCTGCCTAGGGTAGGCGGGGGTTTAATGATTGTGGGGATCCGAATCTCCGGCAGCCGCGGACTAAGCTGCCGTTAATTACCCCTCGCCTTTGGGGCGAGGGAACCTCCGATTAACGGGTTAAACTGGTCATGCGAACTCAATGTGCAGTGTGCATGTGTTTTGAAAGGGGGTTTTGGATATATCGGGAGCCACGCAGAGTTTTTACGGGGGTCCCGCTACCCGGATAGCGGGCTGGGGGTCAAGGGGGCTAGCAGCCCCCTTGCGGGGTGCGGGGCAGCGCCCCGTTAGAAATTTTTTTCTAACAGGGACAGTGTCGTGGAGTATGTGTGTGTGTAAACATATATACATATGTATATATATATGTATGTACATAAAAAGAGGGGGAAAGGCATCCAAAGGATGCGTGGGGCCAGCGCCTAGGCGCTTGAGCGCAAGCGCGCCACGTGTCGGCACGCGGGCGCTTTGCGCTCGAGCGCAGAGCGCTGGAGCGCAAGCGCGCCACGTGTCGGCACGCGGGCGCTTTGCGCTCGAGCGCAGAGCGCTGGAGCGCAAGCGCGCCACGTGTCGGCACGAGGGCGCTTTGCGCTCGAGCGCAGAGCGCTGGAGCGCAAGCGCGCCACGTGTCGGCACGAGGGCGCTTTGCGCTCGAGCGCAGAGCGCTGGAGCGCAACGTGCCACGTGTCGGCACGTGGGCGCTTTGCGCTCGAGCGCAGAGCGCTGGAGCGCAAGCGCACCACGTGTCGGCACGCGGGCGCTTTACGCTCGAGCGCTAGCGCACCAGCGAGAAAAATGGGGGTTTTTAGCCCTGGAAATTCTCTAAAGAGAAAATAGGGTGGAGTTAAACTCCTAAAATGCTTTGGGTTAAGGAAATGGGTCCTTCTTCTTCCTTTGCTGTCCGGATCTTGGAGATAAATAGATGTGAGATTTAGAAATCTTTTCTTTTTTTTTTGAGATCTGATGGCAGATCAGAGTTCCTCTTAATGGGTTTTGTAGTGGAAAACTATTTAGTTTTGAAAAAGGAAGAATAAAACTCTTGATTTAATTCAAGAGAAAGAGGGAGGTTTTGGAACCTTGAAGAAGGAAGAAAGAGCTCAGCTCTAAAATTTTTTTTGGAGAGAATGAAAGGTATCTTTTTTTATTCATCATCTTGCCTTATATAGGCTTACATATTTGCATATAGCCCCTTGGGCTTCACAAAAATGGCATTTTAGCCATCCCATGGCTTATGTGCCATTTCATTTTTTGCACATAAGCTATGGGCTTACAAAATATTGGCTTTATGCCCATTTTGCATACATTCATGTATAAAAAATTACATAAAAATTATTTATTACATGATCTATATTTTAGCATGGAGGAGGCTGGCCGCGGGCTCGACTTGGGCATGGGCCCGCTTGACCTGGGCTTGGGCCCACCTGGCTTGGGGTTGACCTTGACTTTGACTCGGTCAACGGGGGTGTAAATTTTTACCCCAACAAAGTGCCCCCCATCAATAAATGCACACCGCACATTTGAGTTGTGTGCATGAAATTGATGGATCTTGAAGCTGAACTTCGAGGTGGAACATCATTCCGGAGGCGAAGCATCATCCCGGGGAGCATGATTCCCGAGGATCGGAGCATCATTCCGGTTCGCGGAGCATAATTCCAATGTCGGAGCATCATTCTGAAGCGCGGAGCATAAGTCCAGGGTCGGAGCATCATTCCGATTTGCGGAGCATAATTCCAGAGTTCGGAGCATCTTTCCGAAGAGCGGAGCATGATTCCAGAGTTCGGAGCATCATTCCGAAGCGCGGAGCTTGATTCCAGGATTCGGAGCATCGTTCCGAAGGGCGGAGCATAATTCCAGGGTTCGGAGCATCTTTCCGAGGAGCGGAGCATAATTCCAGGGTTCGGAGCATCATTCCGAAGAGCGGAGCTTGATTCCAGGATTCGGAGCATCGTTCCGAAGGGCGGAGCATGATTCCAGGGTTCGGAGCATCTTTCCGAGGAGCGGAGCATAATTCCAGGGTTCGGAGCATCTTTCCGAGGAGCGGAGCATAATTCCAGGGTTCGGAGCATCATTCCGAAGAGCGGAGCATGATTCCAGGATTCGGAGCATCGTTCCGAAGGGCGGAGCATGATTCCAGGGTTCGGAGCATCTTTCCGAGGAGCGGAGCATAATTCCAGGGTTCGGAGCATCTTTCCGAGGAGCGGAGCATAATTCCAGAGTTCGGAGCATCATTCCGATGGGCGGAGCATAATTCCAGGATTCGGAGCATTATTCCGAAGCGCGGCAGATATTCTGACCGAAGCATAATTTCGATGCAGAGGTTGATTCCCAGGCGAAGCATATTCCGACGGGGAAGGCATATACTCCGAGGCGAAGCATGATTTCGACACGGGGTACATTCTGAGACGGAGCATGATTCCGGCGCAGAGCTTGTTGGTCGACTTGATCCCGAGGCGAAACATAATTTCGACAGGGAAGGCAGGCACACCGAGGCGAAGCATCATTTCGACACGGGGTGCATTCTGAGACGAAGCATAATTCCGACGCAGAGCTTGCTGGTTGACTTGATTCCGAGGCGGAGCATAATTCCGGCAGGGAAGGTAGATATCCCGAGGCGAAGCATGATTTCGACACTAGGTAAATTCTGGGATGAAGCATGATTCCGCCGTAGAGGTTGTTGGTTTGATTTGATTTGGGTTGACATCAGCATCGCTACACTGGAATATGGTACCAGGAGCGACTCATCATTTGTCATGAGAGGATTTGGGAATTGGGGTTTTTGTTTGGCATCTGCATTGCTGTACTGGAATAATGCCAGGAGCAACTCATCATGTGCCCCGAGAGGATTTGGATTTGGTTTGTTTGGCATCTGCATTGCTGCACTGGAATAATGCCAGGAGCAACTCATCATGTGCCCCGAGAGGATTTTGATTTGGTTTTTTTTTTTTTTTTTTTTTTTTTTTTGGCATCTGCATTGCTGCACTGGAATAATGCCAGGAGCAACTCATCATTTGCCCCGGGAGGACTTGGGAGAGATTGGGATCGTTTTACGCCCGTGGATTGTATACGGTTTTGCAGGATGTATGATCCAGACCGTAGGGCCAAAAACATTTCGGGACTTTGTTGGCGTCTGCATCGCTGCACTGGAATATGGTACCAGGTGCGACTCATCATTCGCCGTTGGGGTATGGGAGTTGGAATTTGGTTGGCGTCTGCATCGCTGCACTGGAATATGGTACCAGAAACGACTCATCATTCGTCGTTGGGGCATGGGATTTAGAATTTGGTTGGCGTCTGCATCGCTGCACTGGAGTATGGTACCAGGAGCGACTCATCATTCGCCACTTGGGGATTGGGGAGCGATGGCTTAGGAG
This sequence comes from Agapanthus africanus, assembly GCA_030015575.1. Taxonomy (NCBI): domain Eukaryota; kingdom Viridiplantae; phylum Streptophyta; class Magnoliopsida; order Asparagales; family Amaryllidaceae; genus Agapanthus; species Agapanthus africanus. The sequence continues at coordinate 20,439,835 of JASDDO010000014.1, forward strand.
ACAGGTTTGGATCCCTATCACCTAAGACTTTTCAATTTTATGGGTCGTGAGGGTCCCATAAAAGTATTTTCTCCCTACGAGTCGTAAGGATCCCGCAGGTGTATTTTCTCCTTAAGAGTCGTGAGGACTCCTAAGTGTGTTTTTCCTTGGTGAGTCGTAAGGATCTCACGAAGGTTTGTTCTCCTCATGCATCGTGAGGACACATGAGTGGGTCTTTCCAATGAAGCATAATTCCAAAGGCGGAGACCAGCCGCGTAACCGGTAATCGTGGTGGGGCATGGACGTGATGAGATTTATTTGAGCCCGTGGATTGTATACGGTAGTCAATTTGAGGACTAACCGTAGGGCTGGGAGAACTTTGGAAATTTGAATTTTTGTTTGGTGTCTGCATCGCTGCACTGGAATATGGTACCAGGAGCGACTCATCATTCGCCACTGTTTTGTTTTTTGTTTTTTTTTTGTTTTTTTTTTTTCGTTTTTGTTTTACCGCGATTGCTCTATCATTTCAGCTTTTCTTATCGCGAAGGTCGCGATTGCCCTATCATTTCGGCTATTTATTCGCGGTTGCCCCATCATTTCGGCTTTATTTTCATTTTCATTTTTTTACTCGCTGATTTTTATTGCGAGTTGCCCCATCATTTCGGCTTTTCTTTATTTTTCTTTTATTTACACACATTTTTTTTTATTTACATTTTTTTTTTACATTCCCAGTTTAACGACTTAGAGGTCGACTGTTCCCAGTTTAATAACGTGGTGGTCGACTGTTCCCAGTTTAATGACGTCGTGGTCGATTGTTTTCAGAGAAAGGCAGATGCCTGAGAGAATCGGTTTCACGAAGAACTTCGGTCTCCGCTTGTATGAAATTGGCGGTTGCAGCTTGACTGTTTGTTAACACGCCTTTGGACAGTTCTATCTCTCCTGCCTTGTATTGCTTTTCGACCCAATCTTTGAAGACGAAGCAGTCCTCAATGGCATGGCCTATCACTCTGTGATAGGGGCAGTATTTGGGGTCGTCGGTCCTATTCGCTTCCTGCGGTCTTTTTGACTCTGGCAGTTGTAGACCGTTCTTCAGGGCGTCTTTGAATATTTTATGGATTTTGTCCCTTCTGAAGGAATAGACCTTATCCAGCTTCTCTTTCAATGGAGATTCTCCTCCCTCTCCGAACATTGGCTTCCGAGGCTGGTTGGCGCTAGGTCCGCTCATCCCTTGCTTATTTCGGTTAGTCGAAGTGTTGAAAGATTCAGAATCATCGGAGTTTCCGCCTTTGCGATTATCGTCCTTCCGGTTTCTCCAGGACTTATTGTTATTTTGAGAATCCGAGGAGGACTCCTGTTTCGAGCGCTCCAGCATCTGGACTTTCCTGGTCAGCTCTTGGAATGTTTTGAGACCCGCGGTGCATAAAAACGGGGCCATCCAATTGTTGAGATTTCCGACGAGGAGACTGACAGATTGGTCCTGCTCTATCGGCGGTTCGCATTTGACGGAGAGATTACGCCATCGGGTTATAAAATCCGTGCTGCTTTCGTCGTTCTTGGGCTTGGTCCTTACGAGCTCGGCAATGGTGATCTTATCGCTGACGCTCATGAACCTCTGCCGAAACAGAGACTCCATTTGGACAAAAGTTGTGACGGAGCCATCCGGTATGCTCGCGTACCAGTCGAAAGCAACATCGGTCAAGCTATTAACGAACTGGCGGAGGAGAAGCGCATCATTGCCCCCAGTATTCCCGCATGAGGCTTTGAAGTGGGCGATATGCTGATTCGCATTTCCCGTCCCATCGAATCTTCCGAATTTGGGGATGACATAGCCGCTAGGAAATTCTACCAGATCATACTGAGCAGGATATGGTCTTCCACTACTGCTGATATCTTTTTGCGCTTCGGCTTCGGCTACCAAGGTTTTGACTTTGTTGGCAACCAAATCCATGATTTGATCTTGAGTTAGCGGGCTACTGTCATCGGTAGCCAAGACATTTGCTGAGATAGGATGCGACTGATTTTCATGCGGTCCGCCCACCTTTGGATTTGAGGGAATAGGCGTCGGCTGCTTTGGGACACCATTTCCCGGTTCATGAGAGCCCTGCGCCTGATTGGGCGGCTGAGAGGCAAGTTGGGCCGTAAGCCGTAAGACGACATTTGTCAAGTCGTCGATCTTTGAGTAGAGCTTGGCCATCTCCTTATCTTTGCTTCTGAGCTGTTTTCGGAGATCTTGGAGAAGTTGCTGCTCTGCGGTCTTAGGACGGAAAGTTGGCTCATCTTCGCTTTCCGAGCCTGACTCCTCATGAATTGAGGGCTCTTTCTGCCTATCAGCCTCATCGAGAGGGTTTTCGTCATCCAGCGGAGGCGGCTGTTCTTGGGAAGTGGCAACCACATTCAAGCCAGATTGGGTTTGAGATGTGGTAGCCCCGTCCTTGCTCTTGCTGCGCGTGCCCACTGTGTAGACAGTGTGGACCACATACCCAGCCATTTCCTCATCTTCGGCGGGGTAACCCTGTTCTTCGAACCTCATGAGGTTAAGCCTGGCAGGAGCCCTGACCCTTTTGTTGGCTCTATATCTGAGCCTTTTCTCCCTCAGCTTCTCGATTTTGAAGGCTTGGCGGGCATCCGCTACCCGGGAAGCCATTGTGAGTTGATCAGAGGGGAGCTTAGAGAAGACACCCAATCGAGCAGTGGTCAAGGGCATCGCTGGAGCTTGCTCAGGACGCGTTGTAGCTTTATTGGTGTTGATGGCCTTGCCCCCAGCTGGGGCCAAGGAAATTCGTTCAGACACCGACTTGCGTTTGGGTTGGGGCGCCCTTGAGATCACCACATTTGGTCTCCTGCCTTTCGAGACCGGTTTGTCTGCCACCGGGGCTTGAGGAACTGGGATGGCGCCAACTGGCATGAACATAATAGAGCCGAATGGTAGCAGCGGCTCCTCCCATTGTCGCCCGAGACTGGCCGGAAGGACCGTCCTAGAGTCTATCTTCATCGTGTAGGAGACGGGAGTCGTGTTCATCATCGAAGACATCGTCGGAAGGTGACTGCTTGAAAATCTGCATGAAAAAGCATTATTTTTAGTATAAATATAGGTATGTATATTGATTGAGTTCGCATGAACGCTTAACCCGAAATATGGGAGGAGAGATTGGTCCCACCGGGCGTGCCAGATTCTGTAGGGTGTTTTTCGTCACCCCATTGAGATGGGAATACGTGAGCGCTTGTCAGGCGTACTACAGATTCCCCCTGCCTAGGGTAGGCGGGGGTTTAATGATTGTGGGGATCCGAATCTCCGGCAGCCGCGGACTAAGCTGCCGTTAATTACCCCTCGCCTTTGGGGCGAGGGAACCTCCGATTAACGGGTTAAACTGGTCATGCGAACTCAATGTGCAGTGTGCGTGTGTTTTGAAAGGGGGTTTTGGATATATCGGGAGCCACGCAGAGTTTTTACGGGGGACAGTGTCGTGGAGTATGTGTGTGTGTAAACATATATACATATGTATATATATATGTATGTACATAAAAAGAGGGGGAAAGGCATCCAAAGGATGCGTGGGGCCAGCGCCTAGGCGCTTGAGCGCAAGCGCGCCACGTGTCGGCACGTGGGCGCTTTGCGCTCGAGCGCAGAGCGCTGGAGCGCAACATGCCACGTGTCGGCACGCGGGCGCTTTGCGCTCGAGCGCAGAGCGCTGGAGCGCAAGCGCGCCACGTGTCGGCACGCGGGCGCTTTGCGCTCGAGCGCAGAGCGCTGGAGCGCAAGCGCGCCACGTGTCGGCACGAGGGCGCTTTGCGCTCGAGCGCAGAGCGCTGGAGCGCAAGCGCGCCACGTGTCGGCACGCGGGCGCTTTACGCTCGAGCGCTAGCGCACCAGCGAGAAAAATGGGGGTTTTTAGCCCTGGAAATTCTCTAAAGAGAAAATAGGGTGGAGTTAAACTCCTAAAATGCTTTGGGTTAAGGAAATGGGTCCTTCTTCTTCCTTTGCTGTCCGGATCTTGGAGATAAATAGATGTGAGATTTAGAAATCTTTTCTTTTTTTTTTGAGATCTGATGGCAGATCAGAGTTCCTCTTAATGGGTTTTGTAGTGGAAAACTATTTAGTTTTGAAAAAGGAAGAATAAAACTCTTGATTTAATTCAAGAGAAAGAGGGAGGTTTTGGAACCTTGAAGAAGGAAGAAAGAGCTCAGCTCTAAAATTTTTTTTGGAGAGAATGAAAGGTATCTTTTTTTATTCATCATCTTGCCTTATATAGGCTTACATATTTGCATATAGCCCCTTGGGCTTCACAAAAATGGCATTTTAGCCATCCCATGGCTTATGTGCCATTTCATTTTTTGCACATAAGCTATGGGCTTACAAAATATTGGCTTTATGCCCATTTTGCATACATTCATGTATAAAAAATTACATAAAAATTATTTATTACATGATCTATATTTTAGCATGGAGGAGGCTGGCCGCGGGCTCGACTTGGGCATGGGCCCGCTTGACCTGGGCTTGGGCCCACCTGGTTTGGGGTTGACCTTGACTTTGACTCGGTCAACGGGGGTGTAAATTTTTACCCCAACAGGCATACTTCAAATTTTGGGTTCAGTTCAATGTTTAGGAGTTATGGCCTGTGAACTTTTGGACTTCCAAGAATTTTAAAGAAAAATAAACAAAAATTAATGTGGGGCACGGGATTCGAACTCTGGTGGCTTGGTTCAGCAGTGCAAGGTATTACCAATGAGCTACAAGCTCCTTCTTGTAATTATTGTGTTATTTAATTACTTAAAATGATAGCAGCAAGAGTAAATACTCCAAGTATACATTAAATGTTAAAGTAATTTCTTGTACATTAAAAATGGAGTTATTTCATTCTTGTAGCTTGTAATTAAAAACAAAAATAATTACCTAAATCTTGTGCTCAGGCTAAAATACCCCTTTATGGATTTTAAAAATATTTTGAAAAAAATTTGTATAGGAAAAAGTGTATAAGAAAATTAGGGTTGTTACAGCGTTGTTGGGCAGGAAGCTACCCACTGCGGATGGACCGAGCATGAAGCTACTCGGTGGCCTCATAAGGAGGTCTTTTAGATCCACAGCGTTGTTGGGCAGGAAGCTACCCACTACGGATGGACGTACTCGGTGGCCTCGTGAGGAGGGTTTTTAGATCCACAGCGTTGTTGGGCAGGAAGCTACCCACTGCGGATGGACCGAGCAGGAAGCTACTCGGTGGTCCTGCAGGGAGTTATAGGATGGAAACAAAGAGAAGTAGTTCAGATTGCAGGGAAGAAAGAATCTTTATGATTAAAGAAAATACAGATTCAATGATTTAATTTAAACTCTCCCGTATTAAATGAACGGATTCGGCGGGTGTCCTTGTTGCTCGGACTTGGGTAAGTTGGTGACGACCATGATCTGCTCTATTGTCAGCTTTTCGGCTATAATTTGGTCGGCTTGCCCCTATCTGCTTGACGTTTGTCTCGCAGGTATTTTGCCAAGTGACCGGAGAGGATCAGCTCTTCGATGTAATCGCACAGTTGTTTACAATTCTCGGTTGGATGTCCTTGCGTCCGGTGATAGGCACAATACGGGCCTCGGAGCCGTTTGCCCGTGCTTCGGATAGCTGGCGGGAGCGTGAAGAACCTCTCGCACTTAGCTTCCTCCAACAACTCTTCTTGAGAAATGTTCAGAGGGGTGTATTCCTGGAACCTCGGGGAATAAGGTCTCGGACAATCGTCTTTCCTTTTCTCTTCCCTGACTCTCTTCTTCCGGTCTGCTTGGTTGGCTGGGACATATTTGAGTTTACCTTTGACTCGAGCTGGATTTCTCGCTCGGTCCAGGCTTTTACTTCGGCCATGGTCTTAGGCTGCGCTAATGCAAATGAGTGGAGCCACTCTTTGTGCCCAAGACCCTACCTCAGCGCGGTGATGACCGTTTCGTCGTGGTGTTCGGGTACCTCCAAGAGGGCCTTATAGAAGTGGATGACATACCCTTTAAAGGATTCCTTTCCCTACTCTTGACAGTGAATAATTACTCGATTGTCCTCTTTTGTCGTCGGTTACTGACGAAATAACCAAAGAATTCGGTAGCCAGCTCTTCAAAGATAGAGATAGAGCGCGGCGCAAGCCCCCGGAACCAGTCCCGGCCGGCTCGGATCAAGGTGGCGGGAAAAGCTCGGTATTGAGCTGCGTCTAAGTTATCTTGGAAGCTCATGCCCGCCATAATTGCATCCAAGTGGTCCTTCGGGTCGGACTTCCCGTCGAAGAGGCCACTTTGGATGGCTTGTTCCTGGACGAGACATGCTCGGACAACAGCTCTTCCGTAAATGGCTTTGTGAGAGAATCGGCGGGATACCTAGCGCCTTCACCGAACGTATGGTCATCCCGCCGTATGCCTTCGATTTTCTTTTCGAGAGCGTCAAGCCGGTGGTAGTACCCCAAGGATTCTGCACAGTTGGAGTGGTGGTTACCCCCTTTCGGGTCTACACGATGGTGCGGCTCCGATTCCGCTCTATCAAATTTCTCAAATCCTTGGGCGAGACCCTTCTCGAGTAGTCCCGGCTCTCATTGTGCGGCCCGGGCGAGAATGAGGGCATCGGTCATGCCTGGAAGCAGGCGAGCTGATTGACACCTCCTCTAGGGGAGAGATCACGCGGCGGGCATCGGAGCGACGGCCTAGTCTTCCCTAAGATCGAGGCGTGGAGCTGTCCGATGGCTAGCGGGTCATGGAATCAATTGCTATATGCGGGTCATGGTGTCCAGAGTCAGCACGCTGGCGCTCGGTGACGCTGAGATGAGCATGGGTAAGATCGAGGGCTTGAGCGTGCCCATTCGTCCTTCTGCGGACGTCGTTATCCCAGAGAGGAGGAACCGCGGTCTGGTGGATAGGGCCCACCGCTTAAACGTGGATGGGGGCATCCACCAGCGACTTGAGCCTGTCTATCCGAGCGGATAAGGCATTGATGACTTTAGGAGGGGGAGACGAGCCGCTCCCGCCTCCGTTGTGGTGGTTTGTATTTGGATCGTCGCGGTTGTCGCTCGCCATTGGGTTGAGGGCGGAAGATCAATTTTAAGGGTGGAGAAACTTCTGAAATGTTCTCACATACGCCAACTGATCGATGTTGTGATCTCCTTCAGATGTTGTCCTTCGTTGATCCTGTTATGGCGGTCTTTAACAGTTGAGATTTGATTTGGGAGTGGTTGAGCGTGTGGATCTCAATGGGTTAGTGTTGACGCCGAACTATCTGCAAAGGAAGTCCTAGGGTGGGTGACCACCGTAGGACCCTCCGACGATCAAGTTAGTGCCGAGAAATAAGTACAGAATAACGGCGTATTGGAATGAGTTCGAGTTACCTGAGTCTTCTGAGAGAGAGATTTATATAGTGGTCGCATGGAGCGAGCCGGCATGAGATTCCCGCCGTCAGTTACGATCCCTACGTTAAGCCCGCGTTGATGGCAGGATCCGTCCATTAATGGCGGGATACACTCATTAATTGAGGGACGTGCTAGCGTGGGACGTTGACCGTAGAGAGGCGGATATCTCACCCTGGTGAGATACGTGGAGCCGTTGCGGGGACGCTTGGGTTCCGCGCTCTTGGTTGATCGGGAAAACCGAGGAAGCTCGGCCTTGTAGGGATTTGTTTTTCTTCACCCTATTGAGATGGGAATACGCGCGTGCTTGTCAGGCGCATTACAGATTCCCCCTGCCTAGGGTAGGCTGGGATTTATTGATTGTGGGGATCCGAATCTCCGGCAGCTGCGTACTAAGCTGACGTTAATTACCCCTCGCCTTTAGAGCGAGAGAACCTTCGATTGAAGGGTCGAACTGGTCATGCGAACTCAATGTGCAGTGTGCGTGTGTTGTGTTTTGGAAGGGTTTTGGATATATCGGGGGCCCCGCAGAGTTTTCGGGGGTCCCGCTATCCGGATAGCGGGCTGGGGTTCAAGGGGGCTAGCAGCCCCCTTGCGGGATGCGGGGCAGCGTAGAAAAAATTTCCCAATGAGGGACGTGTTTTAGTGTAGAGTGCATGAAAAATGAGGGGTGAGGAGTGTCTTAAAGACGCGTGCATGGCACGTGGGCGCGTGTCCAGCGTGTTGGTGCCCACGGATCACGTGCGCAGCATACCACTGCTGGGCGCCTGTGGGTCATGTGCGCTGGACGCGACCGTTGGACGCCAGCGGATCACGTGAGCTGCACGCGACTGCTGGGCACTGAGCGGGTCACGTGCACAGCACGCGACCGCTGGGAGCGAGCGGGTCATGTGAGCTGCACGCGACCGCTGGAAGCTGAGCACCTGCGGGTCGCGTGAGGCGCACGTGGGTCGCGTGCCCTGCACGTGATCGTTGGGTGCAGCGGGTCACGTGAGCTGCACGCAACCGCTGGGCGCTGAGCGTCTGCGGGTTGCGTGAAGCGCACGTGGGCGCTTAGCGCTCGCGGGTCGCATGCCCTGCACGTGACCGTTGGGTGCCCGCGAGTCATGTGCGCAGCACGCGATTGCTAAGCGTCCGTGGGTCACGTGCGCGGCACCCGGCCGCTGGAAACACCAGCGGAAAAGGGGCTTAGTCCCAGGGTTAGGAGTTGATCTCCCAAGGGGCTTTGGAGTTGAACTCCTAACAGGGATTATGTATAGATTTAGAGTTAAACTCTTAAAAAAGGGTTTGATTTATGGAGTTAAACTTCAACAGATATTGAATGGAGTTAAACTCCTAGAAATCTTTAGATCTTCTTTTAAGCCTCGGATCCACCCGGAATGAGATTTTTGGAGATGTGTATCCTTTTTCTTCCTCTCTGTTGGCCGGATCTTGAAGGAAAAGGGGGAGGTGAGACTTAAAATCTCCCCTTTTAGGGATTGGATGGCAGATCCGAACTCCCGTTCAAGGGTTTTATGGTGAAAAACTATTTATTTTTGGAAAATGAAGAGTTAAATTCTTGGTTTAATTTTAAAAAAAAGGAAAAATGATTTAGAACCTTGAGAAAGGAGAAGGAGACACAAAAATAGATTTTTAGGGGAATGAAAAATTATTCTTCTTTATTTCATTATCATGTTGCATTTTATAAGCTTACAAACTTACATATAGCCCCTTGGGCTTTACAAAATGGCATTTTGCGCATCTCATGCCCCACGTGCTCATTTATTTTGCACATGGGCCATGGACTTTACAAAATTTTGGATTTATGTCCATGCATGCATAAAAAATTACATCAAAATTATTTATTACATGATTTCATTTTGGCATGGGGGAGGCCGGCCGTGGGGCTTGACTTGGGCATATGTCCACTTGATCTGGGCTTGGGTCTGCTTACTTGGGGTTGACTTTGATTTTGACTTAGTCAACCGGGGTGTAATTTTTGACCCGAACAGGCCTGATAGATGGCTCGAAGATGAGCAAGGAGGCCGAGGAAGCTCGGCATGTCAGATGGCTCGGAAACGAGTAAGGAGACCGAGATGGCTCGGAGACGAGCTGTTAGCCGTTTGCCAGGTGAAGGTGAAAAGTACTCAGGAAGGTCTCCTGAAAGGTCGGATACGTCCTCGGAGACGAGGTACTGAGAAACGCACCTAATGCAACTCATTTATTCCACCTCCGTAGCCTTCGGAACATGTCATTCGCCACGTGTCGTAATCTGAGAAAATACCATTTGTGAGAATCATCACTTAAGGGTCACGCTCTATTGGAAGTTTCGAACTCCTTGCTGGAGCTTTGATTTATAGCTTATCGGCCCTATCTCGATTTTGTGGAATAGAGCTTAATTGTCAAGTGATTGTCATGACAACATCATAAATACAACTTCAAAATTTATTCTTTGCTAGGACATGGCTTTGCTCCTAACTGTTTAATTAATAGTCTATAATGTAATCCTCGCAAGGGTGGGTCGCCGCTACTTAAAAGGTTTCATTTCCTTAGTTTCTCTGATGTTACATCTACGATTGGTAACTCTGTTTCTTTTATTTACAATTTTGAATATATCTTCTTGCAACCCATATTTTTTTTTTGTTAAAAAGAGTACAGAAATCTCTATGGCCATATGCTCATATATTTTTTCAATATTAGAGAAGTTAAAGGGGAAGACTAGAAGATGCTTTGGAGACTTTCAATAGTGGTGGGCATTTGCTTGCCTTTCTCCATCACCAAATCAATGCATATGCATCTCATTCCCATAATTGCTCAACCCCACTTTTTTTTATGTCCTTTTTCTTAATTCTCAATCCCCGTTGGTTACACTTAAACAAGTGAAGGCTGGTGGCATGTCTCCATCTCAATCCTTCTCTCTCTCTCTCTCTATTTCTTATTCATTCCCCTTCTGACCAATTCATTCCAGCATTTGTATTCATTTAGCAATATATACAGTATTGCTCTCAGCATTAGATTCTGGCAGGTCCCCGAAACAATAATGCATCAAGTTTTCATGTCTTATTTAATTGAATCCTAGAATTTGTGAAAAATACCTGAATCATTGGCGACGATGGCACGCCATGTGGCACAAACCATAAGGGACGCGACGCTGAAAATGATAGTATGCATTAATATTGAATGGGTAAAGTAGAAGAATTCATAAGCATTGTTCCCAGTTACTGGATTCATTGGTTTTTTATTCTCCCGTGAGAGTTGATTGATTCACTACCTTATCAAATCATTACCTAATTGTTAAGTATTATAGTTTTTGATTAAAGTTTGCTTCTCATTATGAAAATTCATCTGTATGATGGTCCTCACCCCACTTTTTTATGAGACTCGCACTTTCCATTTGCTGCAAACTTTATTTTAGAATCAACACCAGAACAGCTGTTCGTTCTTCCTTTCGCCAGAAAATCTTTAGTAGCTAAAAATTTAAACTATAAACAAGTTGCTAGCTTAGTCTATATAATATATGCATAAGAGAATAACGAAGAAAAGAGGACCTAGGAGTCTTTTTCGTTAGGCGGCGGCAACATTCTATATCTTCCACGATATTTTCGACGATCGGCACACATCATCATCTTTATCATGTAAGCTGTGGATACACCAAATTTGCACCCATTAGATTAACGGTGAAAAATGATGGAATCGCATGAAATTTGGTGTATCCACATCTTACGTACATAATAAAGATGATAATGATGGATGCTGATTGTCAAAAAAATCATGGAGAGTGTATTTTTCGACGCCATAAAAGAAAATTCTCTCATATGGCTCCTTCGCTCCATTATCCTCTATGCATAAAGGATTTTTGTAGATATTACTTTTACGAGGACAAGAGGACTTTACTCCCTAGGATGTTTTTCACTGATATGATAGCAAAGTTCGCCAGATAATTAGCGCTTTCATTTGTTTTATATTAAGCATAAAACTGATTAGGAATTTTGGCATAATTTGCATTTTACTTATGGCTCGGATTGATCGAAGATCCGAATATAAATTCAATAAGCTATTGGAGACTGGATGCTGATTCCAATCATGCTTGGATCCCTATATTCAGATTGTAGATAACTTTGAGGTAAAACTTCCTAAAACCTTTTGCTTTGATTACTTCTTTATTGTGATATGGGCAATTTTTTTCCTGGCGAGAAAAAAAAGATACCTTGGCAAAAAGATATTCATTGTAAGATATCGCGTTTCTTGATCAAGCTAAAATAGGTGGTTTTCACCCAAGATTTGATGTTGTCGGCTAAAACCACGATCTTTTATGTCAACATATTTGGATATCTGCGTATGCATAAACACATATCATATTTATCATGTCTCGATATTGTCATTTTTATTATCATTTTTGCTTTGATCATTTTCTGGGTCATGGATACCATATTTCTACAATGCTTTTGATGCAATTTTCTTCATAATCCTTCCTTTATATAGAAAGTCATGCAGTTTGCTAGTAAGGTGTCTGTTCTATTAAATATGTTATGTGTCATTGTTCGACGTTTCCATCCCAGTCTTTTCAACAATAAATTGAGAATTCAATTTAGTTTTAGAGACATGATTTTTACCAATTTACTGCAATCCAAAAGCTATACCTACATGACAAAATTTACACGGTCAATTCAATAAAAGTTATGTAAGATGTCATCATGAAATTAGGGTAATCCTATACTAAAGTTGAACACCTCCAAGCAATTTACTATACGAGAAGATAAGAGATGTGATGACTCCATAATATTATATATGTAAGAATATGATAATCATTCCATCCTTATCATTAGTAGCCACCAGCCTTTCAGCCTTGTCCATTCTGATGTATTGTTATAACTCATGGAGACAGTAAGAAGAAGAAGAATCTTCAAGACCTAAATCAAACCACATCTATTGTAAAATTTGACCCTAATGTTTCTGTGAGTTGAACATGATTTAGGGGCCGTCGACAAATCATATACCTTTATGTTTAGCATTTTTTTCGTTTTCGTAGCTTCCTCGGTCGGAAATTAAGCACCAACTAAGAGATCACGATCGACGTCGATGATCAACCGGCCGTTGCTTATAAAACCTTTTTTCAAAAAGCATATTGTTTCGGAACTGATCCTCATTGTATTTGAAAAAGACCCCCAAGGGGCCAGCTCTCTCTCCTCCAAAAACAAACACCACACAAAAGAAAATTGGTCCATTGGCTCCCCTCTCCCTTTGTTCCTCTCCTCTCCTCTCCATGCAATCACTTTCCACCAATCTTGTGAAGAAGTTCCACTAACAAAAAGCAAGGAGAGAAGTTCCCAAAATTGACAAGAGGGATGAAACAATCAAGTCCTCTTGATCTCTTCTTCTTCTTCTTCATGCTCATATCCATTTGGATCCCATTCACAACCTCGGATGACGTGAAGTGCACTTGCTCACCATGTGGGTACCCATGCAACAACCCAAGCCCACCACCACCACCACCACCTCCTTCGCCCTCACCCCCGCCGCCATCACCACCACCTCCGACGGAGTGGCCGCCTCCTTCGCCTCCCTTCTGTCCTCCGCCGCCATCGGAACTGCCTCCTCCGTCCGAACCCGTAACCCCGTATCCGCCTGTGTCTCCTTCTAAGCCTTGGCCTCCCATGCCGTATTTTCCGGGGGTGCTGTACCCGGTGGATCCTGAGTACCGTCCTAACGTGGCCTGTCAGAATTGGGTACAAGGTCGGGTGGTGTTTGTCATGGTAGGATTCTTGGTGTTGTGTTTATGAAGATTGCAGGGTATCTGCATGTCTATTGTTGATGATGCTTCTTATTTTATTACTCATACTATCCAAGTGTTGAACGTTGATGGAATTGATTAGAGAATAAAGATTCAGTTTGTTTTTATGCTTAGTTGGGCTAGCGCCTGTAATCATCATAATATATAATCTGATTGTTATGCATGGCTGCAATCTATAGATTTACTTCCTTCCCAATTTAAAATCAAGTGATGGAATTTTTGTTTGAATTGGTGGAATAATTGTGTTGTTTGTTGAAATTTTGGTGGAATTATGTTGCCATTCTGTGAAGAAAAGGTGTGGCTTTTTTTTCACACATACAAGTTGACAACTCAGTTAACTTTAGGGTTTCAAATGTTGTGCCTGTAAAGCAAAAGAGAGATCCAAGGTGAACTTCTTTGTGCTCCAAGAAAAAAAAAAACAAGTGGAAAGAAGGGGAGAAAAGATAAAGGGCTGATTTTATTTTTATTTTTTTGGCCAAAGAAGATAAAGGGATGATACTATAGAGAAAATATAGGTGCTGAACAGCAAAAAGATTCAACGTGGAAATATAAAATTATATCGTAGTTTTTTCTATTTTCAGAGAAAAACCATTATGTTATGATGGCATTAGAGCCCACTCACCATATAACCCTCTATTCGAGACGGCATAATTTGTTGTAATAATAAATATGGAGACCCCTTGGGATTTATTTCTCTGTCGAGATCATAAATTCTATGCAAGTTGCATATTTACAATATAGTATACTAACATGGCCGCTATAATTTTTAGTTGAAAATGAAGCTTACACCGGATTTGAACTCAAAATTTACCACAACTAGAGGAGCTTCTAACTACTAGTCTATGACTTAGGAGGCATCCTAGGGAATTATTCAAGGTTAGGAAAATTAGAGTGTTGTAGCTTTGACTAGAGAAGCAAAGCCAATTTGGACTTTGCTTCTTGAAATTAACTAACTTCACTTTTGGAAAGTAAACAAACACTTGGCCCAGTGTCCATGTGTATTTGTTTCACCACCGTTTTCCAGCTGGATGAGGATGCAAGACTATATAAAATTTATCAAATCTTTGTGATGTCTAATTTTATCAGAAAAAAAGGCTGGCTAAAATGATGGGCGAACTGTTTTAACGTTTTTTTCCCCCCAATTGTAGCAACCGAAACACTCCATTTACCTATTGAGCAAACCGGACCTGCAGAGCTCTGCAGGTTCAATACATGTGAGAACAGAGAGAGTATTCCACCCAAGAAGTGGGACCCGCTCTCCAGTTTGTGCCTGCTTTTGCATGCACTGAACCTAAGAAGCTTCGTGGATAGAGTTAATGAGCTCTATCTAATTATACCGTCATGTCATATGCATCCACGTGTTAGGTCTGGATCTCCTTCAGATGTTATCTTCCGTTGATATGTCGCGAGCGTTGATGAATAACTGAGATTGGGTTTGAGGGCTGCCTCCTGAAACGTGTGGATCTCAGCGAGCTTGATTTGGAATGAAGCCGATTTACCTGCAAGGAAGTCCCGGGGTGGTTTTACCACCGTGGACCCTCCGACGATCAAGTTAGTCAAGATATTTGAGCAGAGTAGCGGCCTATTGAGATAGAAATTGCCTTACCCGAGTCGTCTGAGAGAGGGTTTATATAGTGGCAGTCATGAGCTGACGAGTACGAGATTTATGCCGGCCGTTACGCCCTTGGAGTTACGCCTGCGCGAATCCATTAACGACGAGATACGCCTGTTAACCGGGGAACGCGATGGTGTGGAATGCAGGATCATGGGGCGGCGGATATCTCGCGTCTGGCGAGATTCGTGGAGCCATGGCGGGAACGCCCGCGATCTGTACTCCGGGTCGGTCGGTGAGACCAAGGAAACTGAGCTTGGCGGGAGGCTCGAAGGAGAGCTGGGAGGCTGAGTAAGTTTGGTTCTCTGATAGCTTGGAAGCGAGCTGAGAGGGCTGAGGAAGCCCCTCGTGCAGGAGGGATCGTAGGTAGGCCAATGGTTATTTGTAAGATGAGCATATGAGTGTTCTGGGAGGTTATCGAAGGTCGAGAACACTCTCAGGTCGAAAGCCTGGGGTACGCCTTCAATGTACCGTTCTTGCTCCTTTCCCGTAAGCCTCGGGACACGTCATCTGCCACGTGTCGTGATCTGGGAAGTTTTCAGTACTTAGCATCTTCATTAGCCCCACACTCTCGTCCCGATCTATTTATGGATTGGATCGTGAGTGGTCTGATCGGTCACCCGGGCTAAGTTTCTATTTGAAGAACTCGTCGGAACGGATTCCCGGACAGTTAGTCGTATCTTTCGATGACGTCAGCGGATCAGATAGGAGATCGTGCAATAAGTGGGAAGTGCCGATTCGATTGTACGTTCGTTGAGACGTCAGGCCACGCGTCCGGCGCTGGGTTGGCTGACATGACGGGCCACCGGTGTCCTTCGCGCTTGAGGGAACGCGCCCAATGATCGTGAGACATGTGGAACGTTGATGGCCGTCAAATGTGAAGCTTTAGTTTGGCGGGAAATGATCGGCGTCGTAGGATGCGCTTGCCAAATGCTATAAATAGAGGGGGATCCCCCAGGGTCCACACTTCGCTATAATTTCCTAATCGCTGCGTGAGTTAGCTCAGCGCTCTTCCTTTTAGGTCGGATTTCTTGCATTCTTTCCTTGGAGGACTCCTTCCTTTGCTCAGGTTAGATGTCTTCTTCTGGGGAGTCTGTTGAGATAGTTCGGGTAGAGTTTAGGGAGTTTTCTGCTGCTTCTTCCTCTGCCTCATCCAACTCGGATTCACCTGGGGAGTTAGAGTTAGACATGCTTCCCGGGGTCGTGCGTCAGGGACGGTCCCCAAAGCGCGTATCAAGAGTGCTCGTGACGCACTTTCTTTCCTGAGGAATTTGGACGAGCCCACCACAATTCGGGATCGCTTCCACATTCCCCTTGGCTACTCGTTTCGCTTAGCCAGGGAGGGAGAGAGGGCAGACCAGGTGCGGAGCAAGGAGATTGTCTTGTACATGGATTCCTTTTGGGCTGGAATTCGTCTGCCCTTCTCCCCCGAGGTGAGTGCGGCACCGCGTTGTTTTCAACTAGCTCCGGTCCAGCTAGTGCCGAACTCGTGGAGGATTCTCTTCGGGTTTCTGGTCCGGTTGAGACTACAAGATATCCTTTTCGTCCTGACCCTTCTCCTTTCCTCCATCTGCTATAAAAATCATCCCGGCACCCGTAAGGACGAGCCGAGCTGGGTATACGTTTCCTTTAGAAAACACAGGGGACAGGCGGCCGGGTCGGGGGTCGTAGAGTTCCTTCTTCCATCCATGAATGGAAGGAGAAATTCTTATATGTCGGGCCACCCGAGGATGATGATTGGCCTGTTCTTGTTCAGTGGCACAGGGCCGACTGCCTGCGGGTGAGGCGGTCGTCCACTCCCGAAATGAGGGCAGTGTCGGCATTAGAGCCCGTCCAACGGGCCGATGTATTGCTTTCCGAGCAGGCCCTCAGTTGGGTCGGGCTCAGCCCCGCTCAGTTCATGGGTAAGTTAAGATCCTAGGAGACCTGTTTAGACCCGCATACTTTTCTTCTATTCTTTCTGGCACCGCTAACTCCCCTTGTGTATTTTCCCTTTTTGTAGAACCGATGGACCGATCCAAGTTTCTAGCTGCCATGGCCGAGAAGAAGGGAAGGAAGGCCGGAGGTGCCAGCTCATCACGCCCCGCTTCGAGCTCGGCCCCGTCGGCGGCCGCTTCGGCTAGGCGTTCCACTACGCCCCGGGCTCCAGAGACCAGCCATGGGGAGAGCCTCAAACACACTCGGGAGCAGGAACCCCGGGTTTTGGAGATGGCAGATGAGGCCGACCCTCCCGTGGGCCCCCTCAAGCGGCACAAAAGGACGGTGTCCTGAGCCCCGTCTTCCCCGATCTTCGTGCAGGAAGGGGATCTTCGCTTCGATGTGCCCTCAGGGCTTTCTGTCGTCGATAGCTTGCTCTCGGAAATGGAACGGTCGGCTGGGGGCAAAATCCCCCGGGGGACCCTTAAGGCCCAAATCGCGGCCATAGCTCAGGAGGCCGTGAAGGTTAGTGTCTGCCTCCCGTTCGGGTTTTCATTAAGGATTTTTGTTTGCAATATTGGATACCTTTTTAACCCCTCCTTTCATTTTCTTCAGGTACTCCAGCACTGTGCCCTCGTCGCCAACATGGAGCACGAGGAAATTGCCCCGGCGATGCAAATAGTGGGCGAATCTTACTCGCGGGAGGATAGCCTGAGCCGGGAGCTACGTTAGGCGAGGGAGATGATCGCCGTCATCGAAGACCGGGTGGCTACCGAGGAGGGGGTGAATGCCAACTGCCGGGAGTCCATCCGAGCTTTGAGGGAGTCCAATAAGGTCACTGAGGCCAAGTTGGAGGATGCCAGGGAGCTCACCACCACTCTAAAGAAGACGCGGGACACCCTTAAAAGGAAAAACTAGGCGGCGAAGGAAGGGATAAAGTGCGCCAACCTCCGGGCTGCGAAGGCGGTGGAGAGATACAAGACATCGGATCGATTCTACGCCAATTGACGCCTCGGCCCTCGTCTGGCATCAGGCCCTCGACACCGTCAAGGCATTGATGCCGGAGTTTCCCGACGGTGAGCTCTGGCTCAAGTACCCCCTCAAGGATGAGACGCAGGGGGATCCCACCGGAAGTGCCGCCAGCAGGGGGAAGGCCCCCGGTGGGGGTATTGAGGATAAGGCGATCACCCTAGCTCCCAGTGCCGAAGCTCCTGCTGTAGGCGCCGACCCTCAAGCCACCCCGGCTTTCGATGCTGGCGCGAAGCACATCGATGTCCTCCCCGTCCCCGAGGCCTGAGCTTCTCTGACTTCTTCCTTTTTTCCTTGTTTTTGTTTTGGAATTTTGTAAGCCTTCGGGCGATTTTGTAAGGCTGGGGAGCCTACAATACCTTTGTAAAGACTCCCGAGTTGTGAATAAAGCCCTTTTGCAGAAATTTGTGTGGTAATGTTTTCATTTTGTGGTAATTTTTTCATTTTCCTTGCCTGACGAGCCATGCGCTAGGCCTGACGAGCCATGCGCTAGGTCGACGACCGGTCCTTTAGTTGGCGATCGCGCGTCAAGTTAAATCCAATTATTTGTCAAGTGTACAAAAGCCGGTATAAGGTCGGCGTCCTTATGGCCCCGAAGTCGAGGTGGCGATCGCTCGTTGAAGGTATGTCGGTTGGCACCTCCGAGTAGAAAGGTGTAGACTTGCCCATTCCCTCAAGTTGGACCGGCGACCACCTCTGTTAATATTGGTCGGCGTTTGCCGAGGTTGAGGGCTTCTGATCCTTAGTACAGATGGGTAGGGAGTTACCCACTAAGGATAGACCGAGCAGGGAAGCTGCTCGATGACCTCTTGAGGAGGGCTTTGGGTCCTTGGCGTCGGTTGGTAGAAAACTACCAGCCATGGATTGACCGAGCAGGGATGCTGCTCGATGGCCTCTTGATGAGGGCTTTGATCCTTGGTGTCGGTGGGTAGTAAACTACCAACCATGGATGGACCGAGCGGAGAAGCTGCTCGGTGGCCTCTTAAGGAGGGCTTTAATCCTTAGCACAGATGGGTAAGAAGTTGCCCACTAAGGATGGGCCGAGCAGGGGAGCTGCTCAGTGGCCTTTTGGCGAGGGCTTTGATCCTTGGCGTCGGTGGGTAGTAAACTACCAGACATGGATTGACCGAGCAGGGAAGCTGCTCGGTGTCCTCTTGATGAGAGCTTTAATCCTTGGCGTCGGTGGGTACTAAACTACCAACCATGGATGGACCGAGCAGGGAAGCTGCTCGGTGGCCTCTTGAGGAGGGTTTTGATCCTTAACATAGATGAGTAAGAAGTTACCCACTAAGGATGGGCCGAGTAGAGGAGCTGCTCGGTGGCCTCTTGACGAAGGCTTTGATCCTTGGCGTCGGTAGATAGTAAACTACCATCCATGAATTGACGGAGCAGGGAAGCTGCTCGGCGGCCTCTTGAGAAAAGCTTTGATCCTTAGCACTGATGGGTAAGAAGTTACCCACTAAGGATGGGCCGAGCAGGAGAGATGCTCGGTGGCCTCTTGACGAAGGCTTTGATCCTTGGCGTCGGTGGGTAGTAAACTACCAGCCATGGATTGACCGAGCAGGGAAGCTGCTCTGTGGCCTCTTGATGAGGGCTTTGATCCTTGGCGTCGGTGGGTAGTAAACTACTAGCCATAGATGGACCGAGCAGGGAAGCTGCTCAGTGGCCTCTTGATGAGGGCTTTGATCCTTAGCATAGATGGGTAAGAAGTTATCCGCTAAGGATGGGCCGAGCTGGGGAGCTACTCGGTGGCCTCTTGACGAGGGCTTTGATCCTTGGCATCGGTGGGTAGGAAACTACCAACCATGGATGGACCAAGCAGGGAAGCTGCTCGGTTTTGCTAGGCGTTGCCTGACCTTCCTTTGTGTGTGAAAATCTGAAAGAGTGACCGTCGCGGGCGACACGTGGCTGAAATGCACGAGTTAGGAGAGGCGTTTCAAGATCTGTGTCGTTCCGATTTCAGTTGGCCGAGAAACCCGGGATGCTCGCCACGTAGTGCTGAATGGCGTTCTCTGGGGTAAGGCCCATCACCACTGGCTTGGTGGCAAAAACATATTCATCCGGAGGAAACAGCTCCTCGTAGTGCTCCCCCCTAACCGGTAAACTAGAAATCTCGGCAAATTCTTCCAAGGAAATAGAGACCTCTCTATCCAATAGGAGGAAGGTATGAGTCGGAATATTCCACTGCTCTAAAAACGCCTTGATCCACCATGTGGGAGGTGCAGAATACTGGAACAAGGAAGCGTAGACCGCAGGGTATAAGCCATACTTCAGCAGCTGCGATTTCTTTGCCGATAAGATATACCGGGCCCACTGCAAGTATCCGGCCAGATGATGGGGAGTTAGCCCGATGTTGTAGGGCTGTCCCCAAGGGCGCGACTCACCTTGATATATGCGTCGCCCTAGGATGTCCAAAGCCGCCGGCGGCTGCACAGGAATCGCAGCCATAGAAGGCTGAAGGAGACCCTCCGAAATCCAATTAACCACCTCCACGGCATTGTTCACCGGAGGTGCATCTGCATAAGGAATCGACGAGATAGGCTCCGAAGGCGTTGCACAAGAAAAGCTCCGGCGGCCTCTGATAATCTGATCATACCATCTACCCCATAGGTGAAGATTCTTGTATTCCGGGTCGTGGTCTCTGATCAGCGTGAGAACTTCTCGATCTACAGGCGCCTCAGGAAATCCGCCTTCTGAGCAGATGAATGGAAAGGAAGTGTCGAAAGACATATTGCCTGCATGAAAAGGAAAAAATTTAACTGTCAGTGCTCTAATTTAATTTAAATTCTGACACTTGGTACTTTAGAATTTGTACCACACTGCAATGCAGTGGAAAGGGGACCAAAGGGGGGACCCACAAAATCTAGATGACAATTCATCAATTAATAAAACAGCCTCATCATTTGATGAGACTGTTAATTAAATGAGGAGATCCTCAAAAAAATTCTCATTAAATAAGAGATCCCTCGGGAAGAGGAGTAAATCTCCCTTTGAGAGCAATGCTCTATGACAGAGTGACACTTGTCAAACTCTGATCATGAAGGAATAAAAATTCCTCAAGAGCTTGGCTCTGTAAAGATGATGGAAAAACCCATCAGAAAAAAATTAATTAAAATCAATTTTTTTTATGAATTAAAAATTCTGAGATCTTCAAGATCTATGAACAAACTCTAAGAGTTTTTTATGAGCAAAGCTCTGTTCATGGGTTAAGAAACCCTGAAACAAGATCTCTTTAGATCTATGGGTTCAAAAGAGCAAAGCTCTATTAATGAAACCCTAAAAGGGTTTTCTTTAGATCAAAGATCTATGAAGAGCAAGGCTCTGTTAATGGGTAAAACCCTAAATTATTAAAAGATTTAATCTTTACCTAAGTTTTGGCAGAGCTTTGACTTTTAAAATCTCTTAAGATGAAGAGCTATGCTCTGAATAAAAATTCTCAAAGAAAGAAGATGAACAGAATCATCTAAAGGACCAAATGTCCTATTTATAGGCACTGAAATGCCTCTTCAACTTCTGAGTTGATCCAAGGGTGCAGATACTGCCACCGCTGCACTCACATCTGAGCCACGTGAGCGCAACGGTGGCGGGGCATTTGTTTCCCCCAATCAGAGCAAGGCTCTGCTTGAAATTCAAATTTCAAAATTAAAGCAACGCTTCAGATGCAGCGCCAAGTGTGCTGCGCCCTAGGCAGCGCATCATGAGTGCGCTAGTGCTAGGCGTGCTGCACAGCACGCCACGTGTCAAACACGGGTGCGCTGCGCTCTGAGCAGCGCACCACGTGTCAAACACGGGTGTGCTAGCACAAGGTGCGCTGCGCTCTGAGCAGCGCACCACATGCAAAGCACGGGTGCGCTAGCGCTGGAATTAAAAAACTCCCCATCGTTAGATCAAAAGATTTAATAATAATGATAAATCATTAATTAATCAGAATTAAATTCTGTTATGGAAAGATTTTTCAATCTTGTTAAAAACAACAAGATTGCCTTCTGTAAAACAGAAACCCTAGGGTCAAAGATCCAATGGTGGGGAAATATCCCCAAATCAATCAGAGAAAGATCTTTTTAACTGATTCAACAAATCAGCTTGCCCTATATAAAGGCCCCAAGACTTCAAGTCTGATATAGAGAACCCCCCCCCATAAACTTTGAAAAATTCAAAGGAAGAGAAGCATAACTCTCAGCAAAAGAAGATTTTTTCTTCAAGGTAAAAGGAATGGTGATGAACAAAGAGATGAAATCATCTCATAATTAAAAAGAAGAATTATCTTCTTAAAAGATCATAGATCTACAAAGACCAAGGTCTTTTATAAAAAGATCAAAAGATCTCATAATAAAAACAAAGAAGTACTTACTTCTTTCACAGATCATAGATCTATAAAACAAATTGTCTTTCTGAGATCATGAACATCTCATTATAAAGGGGGAGAGAATTATTAAATTTTCTTAAGGATCATGGATCTATAAAGGCAAAGTCTTTCATCAAAATAAGAGATTGAAAATCTCTCCTACAAAATAAGAACTGTTGTTCTTAAATCTTGAGACAAAGTCTCTTTTAAAAGAACATAAACTTGTTTTTCAGATCATAAAATTGATCAAATGCGTCTTGCGCTTATGAAATGCGCCTTGCGCTTTTGAACAACGCTTCTGCGCTCTCTGGACCGGCGCTAAGCGCCAAATGCGCCACGTGTCAAACACGTATGCGCCAATTAACAACTTGCGCTTTGCGCTTCTGAAATAGCGCACTGCGCTCATGAGCTGGCGCTCAGCGCCAAGTGCACCACGTGTCATTCACGTGTGCGCCACTAAATTGAAAGTGCAATGCGCTCATGGATTAGCTCTTAGCGCTCATAAACTGGCATCACACGCTCATCATCTAGCGCCTAGTGCTGAGTGCTGTAGGGTGTTTTTCGTCACTCCATTGAGATGGGAATATGCGCACGCTTGTCAAGCGCATTACAAATTCCCCCTGCCTAGGGTAGACAGGGGTTTATTGATTGTGGGAATCTGAATCTCCGGCAGCCGTGGACTAAGTTGCCGTTAATTGCCCATCGCCTTTTGTAACGCCTTAAATTTCGGTTAGTGTTCGTTTAGACGTTAATGCGGGTTTACTGTAAAAAGTTTACCAATTCGGATTCCTCACATTTTATAACATTTAATTAATAATTTATTATTATTTGTTATAAGCATGCACGTACGTGTGCATGTAGATGTGAGTTTTGTTTGTGCTAATTTTGTTCTTAGCAATCTTGACACTTAACCTAATCCTTGTTTAATCCAATCCTTAACCTAAACCCTAGATCTTTTGTGAGTGAGAAGATATTTTTGTTTGGATGAGAGATGAGGTGTATGTGAAAGCTTTAATGGTGCATTAATTGCTTTGGATACACTCACCTCTCACCTCACCCTACACTCACCTCCCTCTCTCATTTTCTCACACTCTCTCATTCTTTCTCACTCAAATTCTTTCACATTTCTCTATCTCCCTCATTCTAAACTGAACACTCTCTCATTTTCATCTCAAATCCATCACTAAATATCACAAACTTCATCAAAATCACATCTTTATCTTGGTTTTGCCTCATGGATGCCTAGGAGCATGCAAAGCTAGGATTTTTGTGTTCTTTTGGCTAGGTAATGATTCCTTTCTGTTCTTTAAGTTAATTTTGTGTAGCTTAGCTTGTTAGTTTCAGTTTTTATCGCGTATCGTATCGTTTCGGATAAATATCGTATTTTTAGTGTTGATTTGGGGTCTCGAATAATCTGCTGCTAAACTAGGTATTTGTTGCAAGAGTTGGCATGACAGTAACCTAGTATAGAGACTTAGAACCTACCCTGAAAATACGATCCAATTCCTCTATGTTTAGGCCGCAGTTTTATTGGTTCTGGCCGCAAATTGTGGCCAGATTGGGGAGTTGGGGTTTGGGTTTTTGGTGTAGGGGTCTCTGGGGTTATTTGTAATCTTATGGTACTTGCAATTTTTATAAATTGTTAGCGCAGAAAATCTGGGACCACTCTGCGTATTACTAGTGTTTCGTTTCACGCGATACGTTATCCGATACGGTGCGTGTTCTGTGTTGCTATTGCTCTGAGTTGGTTTCGTAGTGTCGTTATACGCGTTAGTTACAACACGAACCCTTTAGAGTACGTTTGCGTGTCGTATTGGTCCGTGTAGATTGTACGTATTTTGGGTCTATTATTAATATATACTTGTTTTATTGTTTTAATGTTGCAGGTTCGCAGGTGGGGACTTCGGACACTGCTACAAAGGGAAAACAGATGGTAGACTTCACCTAGCTTGGAGCGTTGGTGAGTAGATTTATCATCTACAGAGGAATCGCCCGCATGGCATTATGTGTCTGGGCTAGAGATGTTATTTCTGTCGCATATTCTATGTCATAGTTAGAATTGCGCATACACCCTAATGCTTAGTTATTGTTGTGCTTGAACTAGTATCTTTAGGACACTGCATATATTATTGACGATTCATGTTGCACGAGCACTGATTGTATTCCACACACACCGTCAATAATTGCCATGTCACGCACAACCCACTTATAGATATAATATCGTTTGGTTAGGAACATTGAGACATTGATTCATATTTCTTATCGCATATGACATATAGCATACCTGTATATCCTCATGCTTACACATATGCCTTCTTATATTTACATACTAGTTACCTGTATATCTATAGAGTATTGTACCATTAGCGATAGATACATACACACTTTATGCCATAGCTACAGGTATACCTTGCACACATACTTCACTTATACCCAGGGGGTATATTACATCATTTACTTATAGGTAGATACATATACCTTGCTATACCTTTATATTTACATATACATCTGGTTATAGCTACATGTTTACCTTTACTTGATATTATTTTAGAATTGAAGAAAATTAGGAACCGCATGATATTTATATTAACTTGTTGCAGTTAATTAGCGGCTTTTCCTTTATATGCTTACATTTCAGTTTATGTCGCATATATTATATTCATGGATTTTCGCATTGTGACATGGATTTTTTCATAATGTTTTCTGGATTTGGGGACCGTAGGAGTTAATGAAATTATGCATTATTTGAAAAAACCGGTTTCTCTTGATATGATATTACAGCATCCACCATGAGATTTATCGGTTCTGATTATATACCCGATTCGAGGAGCGGGAGGCACCGTCTGTGGGTACATGGTGGGGCCCGGGAGGTACCCCGGGGCAAGAATTGTGGAGTAGACGATGAGTTAGTGGGGGAACCATACCTACCGGTGACATTACCAATGACTCAGTAGTTATCATGTGGATACCGACGGGAGTCATGTACGTATAAATACGTCGAAAGGCGAGGGTCAGAGCTAGACTCGAGCTTTCGGTATAGCGTATGATACGTACTTATCAGGGTGCCAGTCTTGGTGACAGCACCTGATAGATCAGCATTTCTGTGTCGATACTTGATACATTGGTTTCATGATATTTCTTTTTACTCCTATGTATATATAACAGTGGAATGGGACGCTGTTATATATGCCTTTACACCAATATTAGTGGAATGGGACGCTAATATATGTGTATTGATATCAATTCTTACTTCATCATATTTATTCATGCAAATATACCTAGGTTATAAGAGATTCACTTGATATTGGATTTAGGACATATGACATTTACTTGATATTGTATATAAAGGATATATGAGATTCACTTGGTTTTGTACATTCAGGATATAGGAGATTTATTCAATATTGTACATTAAGGATTTGCGAGACTTATATGATATGAGAGCCAATTTGGGAGCTGATTTGAGGAATTGGGATTTGGATTGTCTTGATGGATTTTGATTCTACCACGATATCAGGATTCTGTGGAAATGACATATTTCATTTCATACTCCACATTTATTGTTTATGCACTGCTTCATGTATTAGTAGTACCTGTTAGTGTACCTTTCATGACTGTTGCATTTACATACCTTTATTTATATGCACTGCTTCATGTATTAGTAGTACCTGTTAGTGTACCTTTCATGGCTGTCGCATATATACATTTTCATATCATTATTGCATGATTATTGCATACCGATTGTCATATTATTATTGCTTCATGTATTAGTTGTATCTGCTAGTGTACTTTTCATGATTATTGCATTCGTATGACTTTATTTGCTATTAATTGCATATGTTAGATTCACGCTGTACGTGCATACTTGCGATTAGCTGCATATGTTATTTACTATTCACGAGTTGGCAACTCACCCCCGTTGTGCCACAGTTGTTTTCCAGGGTGTTTCCCTAGAGTAGTCGAAGCTGGCTATTCATCTATCTGATCATCTTTTGCTGCGGATATCGTTTCAGCTCATAGTATGCAGTTTTGCTTAAGTGGGTTTTGTGGTTATCCGTATTGTTGTATTGTATATTCGTTGTATCCTTGTACTCTCCATCTACTATTTTCTTGTTGATTTAGAGACTTGGTAAGGACGATATTGTATATTATTTTGTGACTTGTTGTCTTTTATACAGTTTCCTTTCTATCGTCTTTTATTTCTTCGCTACGGCGTTGTATATTTGTTGTAGTGGTTGTTTTCCGCCTTTGGGCATGTATTTGCTCCCGTTTGGGGATGCCTTACTTTTATTTATGTTGTACCCATTTTTGGGGCTAGTTCTTACAAGGAGGTGCTGCCAAAATTTTAAAGAAAGAAAGTTGGACTTTTAAAGAATTTAGGATGTGATTTCAAAGACTTTTAAAAACATTTCTTATCTTTTCTTGTCTTTTAATGGTTTAGATTTTTGGGTTTTGGCTTTCTTTTATTACGTTACGCCTGTAGACGTTGCGTAGTATTAGGGCCGTCACGTGCCAATTTTCGGCTCGTGACACCTTTGGAGCGAGGGAACCTCCAATTAACGGGTTAAACTGGTCATGCGAATTTAATGTGCAGTGTTGTGTTTTGAAGGGGGGTTTGGATATATCGGAGGCCCCACAGAGTTTTTACGGGGGTCCCGCTACCCGGATAGCGGGCTGGGGATCAAGGGGGCTAGCAGCCCTTTTGCAGGGTGCGGGGCAGCGCCCGTCCCAATTTTTTTTTGAAAGGGATAATGTTGTAGAGTATATATGTGTGTGTGTGTGTATACATATATATATATAAAATAAAAAAAGAAAAGGGATCCAAAGGATGCATGGGAAAAGCACCAGCGCTTTGGGCGCTAGCGCTCTGAGCGCAAGGGCGCTAGCGCACAACGTGTCAGCACGTGGGCGCTCGGGCACTAGCGCTCTGAGCGCGAGGGCGCTAGCGCTTTGAGCGCTAGCGCACCATGTGTCAGCACGTGGGCGCTAGCGCTCTGAGCGCAAGAGCGCTAGCGCCCCACGTGTCAGCACGTGGCCTTTGGGCGCTAGCGCTCTGAGCGCAAGAGCACTAGCGTTTTGAGCGCTAGCGCACCACGTGTCAGCACGTGGGCGTTAGCGCTTTGGGCGCTAGCGCTTTGAGCGCAAGGGCGCTAGCGTTTTGAGCGCAAGAGCGCTAGCATTTTGAGCACTAACGCCCCATGTGTCAGCACGTGGGCGTTCGAGCGGCAAAAGGGACTTGGTCCCTGCAATGGGAGTCGTACTCCCAGAAAGGAGCACTTATTATTCTCTGTATATATATATGTATATGAGGAGTTAAACTCCTAGGATGTTTTGAAGCTGATGAAGGGCTTCTCCCCTTGAGCCCTAGTTCTTCCCCAAAGTAGGGTTTCTGGAGATGGGTCTCCTTCTTCTTCCTTTGTTGGCCGGATCTTAAAGATCAAGAAGTATGAGATTTTAAAAATCTCTCCTTTTTGAGATCTGATGGCAGATCTGAGTTCCCCTTTGTGGGTTTTGTGGTGAAAAACTATTTTGTTTTATAAAAGGAAGAGTAAAACTCTTGATTTAATTCAAAAGAAAAAAGAAGGTTTTAGAACCTTGAGGAAGAAGAAGATCACAGATCTGGATTTTTTCGAGAGAGAAAAAGTTGTTGAGATATTTTCATTATCTTGGCCTTTATAAGCTATACACTTTACATATAGCCCCTTGGGCTTTACAAAAATGGCATTTTGGCCATCCCATGGCTTATATGCCATTTCTTTTTGCACATAAGCTATGGACTTTACAAAAATTGGGCTTTATGCCCATTCATGCATAAAAAATTACATAAAAATTATTTATTACATGATTTCATTTTGGCATGGGGGAGGACCGGCCGCTTCATGTTCGGACTCGACCTGGGCATGGGCCCGTTTGGCTTGGGGTTTACTTTGACATTGGCTTGGTCAACCGGGGTGCAATTTTCGACCCCAACAAAGTGCCCCCCATCAATAAATGCACACCACATATGTGGGTCATGTGCATGAAATTGATGGATCTTCATTCACGTGGAGGCGACTTGCTTTGGTTCCCAATTTTTGGGATGCACTGCCCTTTTAACGATATGGACGGTCGACGCTTGACGCGTCTCTGAGACGGAGTGTCCGTGGTAGACGTTTCCCTTTCCTGGAGTGATTTATTAGACGTGCCCCTGGCATGGAGTGTCGCGGGTCGATGTTTCCCTGAGATAGAGTGTCTGTAGTCGACGTGCCCCCGGCACGGAGTGTCTGCTTGACGTTTCCCCAAGGCGGAGTATCGGCTGGTTGACGTATCCCCGAGACGGAGTGTCTGCTTGACGTTTCCCCATTATGGAGTGTCGTTGTTGGACGTTTCCCCGATGCGGAGTGTCTGTGTTGGACGTTTCCCCGGCATGGAGTGTCTGTGTTAGACTTTTCCCCAAGACGGAGTGTCGCTGGTCGACGTATACCCGAGGCGGAGTGTCTGTAGTCGATGTGCCCCTGGCATGGAGTGTCTGCTTGACATTTCCCCGAGGCGGAGTATCGGCTGGTTGACGTATCCCCGAGACGGAGTGTCTGCTTGACATTTCCCCGTTATGGAGTGTCGTTGTTAAACGTTTCCCCGATGTGGGGTGTCTGTGTTGGACGTTTCCCCGGCATGGAGTGTCTGTGTTGGACGTTTCCCCGGGACGGAGTGTCTCTGGTCGACGTTTTCCCGAGGCGGAGTGTCTGTAGTCGACATGCCCCCGGCACGGAGTGTCTGCTTGACGTTTCCCCGAGGTGGAGTATCGACTGGTTGACGTATCCCCGAGACGGAGTGTCTGCTTGACGTTTCCCTATTACGGAGTATCGGCTGGTTGACGTGTCCCCGAGACGGAGTGTCTGCTTGACGTTTCCCCGTTACGGAGTGTCGTTGTTGGACATTTCCCCGATGCGGAGTGTCTGTGTTGGACGTTTTCCCGGCATGGAGTGTCTGTGTTAGACGATTCCCCGAGACGGAGTGTCGCTGGTCAACGTTTCCCCGAGGCGGAGTGTCTATAGTCGATGTGCCCTCGCCGCGGAGTGTTTGCTTGACATTTTCCTGAGGCGGAGTATCGGCTGGTTGACGTGTCCCCGAGACGGAGTGTCTGCTTGACGTTTCCCCGTTACGGAGTGTCGTTGTTGGACGTTTCCCCGGCATGGAGTGTCTGTGTTGGACGTTTCCCCGAGACGGAGTGTCGCTGGTCGACGTTTCCCCGAGGCGGAGTGTCTGTAGTTGACGTGCCCTCGGCGCGGACTGTCTGCTTGACGTGTCCCCGAGACGGAGTATCGGCTGGTTGACGTATCCCCGAAACGGAGTGTCTGCTTGACGTTTCCCCGTTATAGAGTATCGTTGTTGGACGTTTCCCCGATGCGGAGTGTCTGTGTTGGTCGTTTCCCCGGCAAGGAGTGCCTGTGTTTGATGTTTCCCCGAGACGGAGTGTCGCTGGTCGACGTTTCCCCGAGGCGGAGTGTCTGTAGTCAACATGCCCCCGGCACGGAGTGTCTGCTTAGCGTTTCCCCAAGGCGGAGTATCGGCTGGTTGACGTATCCCCGAGACGGAGTGTCTGCTTGACGTTTCCTCGTTACGGAGTGTCGTTGTTTGACGCAAAGGTCGATGTTGGAATTGGTTGGTTTGATTTGTTTGATTTGAGTTGACATCAGCATCGCTATACTGGAATATGGTACCGGGTGCGAATCATCATCTATCTTTGAGAGGATTTGGGGATTGGTTTTTTTTTTGTCGGCATCTGCATTGCTGCACCGGAATAATGCCAGGATCAACTCATCATTTGCCCCGGAAGAATTTGGGAATTGGTTTTTTGTTTAGCATCTGCATTGCTGCACTGGAATAATGCCAGGAGCAACTCATCATTTGCCCCGGAAGGATTTGGGAATTGGTGGCTTAGGGGACAGGTTTACATCCCTATCACCTAAGGCTTTTCAATTTTATGGGCCGTAAGGGTCCCATTAAAGCATTTTCTCCCTACGAGTCGAAAGGATCTCGTAGGTATTTTTTCTCCTTAGGAGTCGTGGGGACTCCTAAGTGTGCTGCTCCTTTGTGAGTCGTAAGGATCTCACGCGGGAATTTTCTCCCCACAAAGTCGAGGGGACTTTGCGAGTGTATTTCATCTCTTTTTCATGAGTTTGCGCCATTTCGGATTTTCACAAACTCGCCGGCAGTCCTGCTGTTTTTACTCGTGGAGCCCTTTCGGGTTTTCATCCGTGCCTGTTTTGCTTGTGGACATGCCCTTTTTTTGTAGGACTTTGAATGTGGTCTCACCGGTAGGACTTCGGAGAGATTGGGATTATTTTACGTCCGTGGATTGTATACTGTTTTGCAGGATGTATGATCCAGACCGTAGGGCCGGAAAAATTTCTGGACTTTGTCGGCGTCTGCATCGCTGCACAGGAATATGGTACCAGGAGCGACTCATCATTCGCCGTTGGGGTATGGGATTTGGAATTTGGTTGGCGTCTGCATCGCTGCACTAGAATATGGTATCAGGAGCGACTCATCATTCGCCATTGGGAATTTGAGTTTTGGACGGCGTCTACATCGCTGCACGGGAATATGTACCAGGAGCGACTCATCATTCGCCATTTAGGGATTGGAATTTGGAATTTGGTTGGTGTCTGCATCGCTACACTGGAATATGGTACCAGGAGCGACTCATCATTCGCCATTTAGGGACTGGGATTTGGAATTTGGTTGGCGTCTGCATCGCTACGCTAGAATATGGTACCAGGAGCGACTCATCATTCGCCACTTGGGGATTGGGGAGCGATAGCTTAGGAGACAGGTTTAGATCCCTATCGCCTAAGGCTTTTCAATTTTATAGGTCGTGAGGGTCCCATAAAAGCATTTTCTCCCTATGAGTCCTAAGGATCCCGCAGGTGTATTTTCTCCTTAGGAGTCGTAAGGACTCCTAAGTGTGTTTTTCCTTTATGAGTCGTAAGGATCCCACAAAGGTTTGTTCTTCTCATGTATCGTGAGGACACATGAGTGGGTCTTCTCAATGGAGTATAATTCCAAAAGCGGAGACCAGTCGCGTAACTGGTGATTACGGTAGGGCATGGGTATGATGAGAATTATTTGAGCCCGTGGATTGTATACGATGGTCAATTTGGGGACCAACCGTAGGGCCGGAAGAATATTGGAAAATAGGATTTTGATTGGCGTCTGCATCGCTACACTGGAATATGGTACCAAGAGCGACTCATCATTCGCCATTTTTTTACCGCGATTGCTCTATTATTTCAGCTTTTCTTATCGCGAAGGTCGCGATTGCCCTATCATTTCGGTTTTTATTCGCGGTTGCCCCATCATTTCGGCTTCATTTTTATTTTTACTCGCTGATTTTTATTGCGAGTTGCCCCATCATTTTGGCTTTTTATTTATATATATATATATACATATATATATTTTTTTAATTACACATTTTTACATCCCCAGTTTAACGATTTAGAGATCGATTATTCCCAGTTTAATGACGTGGTGGTCGATTATTCCCAGTTTAAAGACTTGGTGGTCTGTGGTTTGCTTATCCCAGCTCCTCGAACTTTGATCTTGGCGGGGCTGTGTTGATGACCGTAGCTCTGTGGCTTGTCGGTACATCTGACGATTGTGAGGCTTTCCCGAGTTTGTATTGGTTCTCCACCCAATCTTTAAAAACATAGCAGTCTTCAATGGTATGACTCACCATTCTGTGATATGGGCAGTATATGGGATTGCCGGTCATGTTCATCTCATGTGGCCTCTTTGGAATAGGCAGTTGAAGACCGTTGTTCAAGGCGTCCATGAATATTTCGCGGACTTTATCCCTCCTGAAGGAGCATACTTTCTTCTTTCTCTCCATTGGAATAGGTGCCTTTACTGATGCTGGACCCTGAGGACGATAAGTCTTTGGTTCGCTCATTGTCCGCTTACCACGTTCAGTGCACGTATCGGAGGGATTGGAGGCCGATCGCGTCCGTTTTTCACAAAGGTGTTCCGCTCTCGGGTTGGAGGGAGCATCGGTCGGCTGCTTCCGGATATCAATCCCCAGCTCACGAACCAAAATTTGATTTTGCTGTAATTGCAATCGGGCGACTTGGGTCGTGAGATCTGCCATGACATTTGCCAGCTCGTCAACTTTAGAATGGACCTTAGCCATCTTCTCATCCCTGTCCTGAAGTTGCCTTTGAAGCCATTGGAATAATGCTTGTTCTACAGTTCCGGGTATGACAACGGGGTCATCCCTATCGCCTGAACTTGATTCAGCATGAACCACAGGTTCCTTTGGCTCAATGGCCTGAGCGAGCTCTTCATCATTTGGATCGGGCCGATGTTGGATGGCAACAACCGCGTCATTGTCATGGTTATAAGGCGTAGGAAGACTTGCTCTTCTGAGCTCCATCATATAGACCGTATGGGTTGTGTACCCATCTATTGCTTCTTCATTGGCAATGCTGCTCGCTTGGCTCTTAGCTTGTTGCCTTGGTCCGCTCTTCTTAGAGAAAGGCGGATGTCTGATAGAATCAGGTCCCTGAAGGACTTCGGTCTCCGTTTGTATGAAATTGGCGGTCGCAGCTTGATTATTTGTTAACACACCAGGGGACAATGATATTTCTCCCGCCTTGTATTGTTTCTCGACCCAATCCTTGAAGATGCAACAGTCTTCAATAGTGTGTCCCAGCACTCGGTGGTATGGGCAAAAGTTAGGATGATCAGTGTTGTTCGCTTCACTTAGCCTTTTTGGTTCTGGTAGCCGCAGGCCATTCTTCAGAGCAACTTTAAAAATTTTGTGGACCTTGTCCCTTCGGAATGAGTAGACCTTATTTCTTCTTTCCTCCAAAGTTGGCTCTCGAGATTTGTTAGTTTTTCTTCCGCCCGCTCTCTGCTTATTTAGAGAATCGGCGCTTTTAGAACTTCCGCCTTTTCGGTTGTCGTCCCTCCAAGGTTTCGGTCTGTTTGTGAACTGAAGATCCTGAGCGGACTCGGGCTTTGAGCGTTCCAACGTTTGGACCTTTTTGGTCAGCTCTTGGAATGTTTTAAGGCCTGCGGCGCACAGGAAAGGTTTCATCCAGTCCTTCAGATTTTCTATAAGAAGACTGATGGATTGGTCTTGCTCCAACGGCGGTTCACATTTGACAGAGAGATTGCGCCATCGGACTATAAAATCCATATTACTTTCGTTGTTCTTTGGCTCTGTCCTTATGAGGTCGACAATGGTGATTTTATCGCCGACACTCATGATCCTTTGCTTGAACATGGATTCTATTTGAGTGAACGTCGTGATCGAGTCATCTGGTATGCTTGCATACCAATCGAAAGCAACATCCGTCAAGCTATTAACAAACTGACGGAGAAGGAGCGCATCACTGCCCCCAGTATTTGTGTATGATGCTTTAAATTGGGCAATGTGCCGGTTCGCATTTCCCGTCCCATCGAACCTTTCAAATTTGGGGACGACATAGCCAGTGGGAAACTCCATAAGATCGTACCGAGCAGGATATGGTCTCCCGCTACTGCGGGCATCTTTTTGCTCTCCGGCTTCGGCTACCAATGTTTTGATTTTGTTGGCAACCAAATCCATGATTTGATCTTGAGTTAGCGGGTTGCTGTCATCGGCCGCCAAGACATTTCCCGAGATAGGATGCGACTGGCTTTCGTGTGGTCCGCCCACCTTTGGATTTGAGGGAATAGGCGTCGGCTGTCTCGGGACACCGTTTCCTGGTTCATGAGCAGAGCCCCGCTCTTGATTGGGCCGCTGAGAGGCAAGTTGGGCCGTAAGTCGTAAGACGACATTTGTCAAGTCGTCGATCTTTGAGTAGAGCTTGGCCATCTCCTTGTCTTTTCTTTTGAGCTGTTTTCGGAGTTCTTGGATAAGTTGCTGCTCTGCGGTCTTAGGATGGAAAGTTGGCTCATCTTCGCTTTCCGAGCCCGACTCCTCATGAACTGAGGGCTCTCTCTGCCTATCAGCCTCACTCGGAGGATTTTCATCACCCTCCGGAGGACGCTGGTCTTGAGAAGTGACAGCTATATTCACACCAGGTTGGATTTGAGATGCGGTGGCCCTATCCTTGCTTTTGCTGCGAAGGTTGTCGCTGGGACGCGTGCCCACCATGTAGACAGTGTGGATAACACATTCAGCCATCCTTTCATCACTGGCAGCTGGTTTCACGGAGCGGTCCAGACTTTGGAAATTCATAAATTTTAACATGGCCGGAGCCCTGGCCCTTTTGTTGGCTCTGTATCTGAGCCGCTTTTGCCTCAGTTTCTCTTCCTTGAGCGCTTGGCAGGCTTCTGCTCTCCGGAAAGACGCCATAGGCCGAGTGATGGGGAGCTTAGAGAAGATACCCAATTGAGCAGTTGTCAGGGGCACCGTCGGAGCTTGCTCGAGACACCTTATTACTTTGTCGGTGTTGATGGCCTTGCCCCCAGCTGGGGCCAAGGAAAGTCGTTCAGACACCGACTCGCGTTTTGGTTGGGCCACCCTTGAGATCACCACATTTGGTCTCCTGCCTTTCGAGACCGGTCTGTCTGTTGCTGGTGCTTGAGGAGCTGGAATGGCGTTAGCTGGCACGAACAGAATAGAGCCGAACTGTAGCAGCGGCTCCTCCCACTGTCGTCCAAGACTGGCCGGGAGGACCGTCCTGGAGTCCATTTTCATCGTGTATGAAATGGGAGCTGAGTTCATCTTTGGAGACATCGTTGAGAAGTGATTTCTTGAAAACCTGCATGAAATGGCATTATTTTAGTATAAATATCGATATGTATATTGATTGAGTTCGCATGAATACTTAACCCGAAATATGGGAAGAGAGATAAGTCCCACCGGGCGTGCCAGAATCTGTAGGGTGTTTTTCATCATCCCATTGAGATGGGAATATGCGCGCTCTTGTCAGGCGCATTACAGATTCCCCCTGCATAGGGTAGGCAGGGGTTTATTGATTGTGGGAATCCGAATCTCCGGCAGCCACGGACTAAGCTGCCGTTAATTACTCCTCGCCTTTGGAGCGAGGGAACCTCCGATTAACGGGTTAAACTAGTCATGCGAACTCAATGTGCAGTGTTGTGTTTTGACGGGGGATTTGGATATATCGGGGGCCCCGCAGAGTTTTTACGGGGGTCCCGCTACCTGGATAGCGGGCTGGGGGTCAAGGGGGCTAATAGCCACCTTGCAGGGTGCGGAACAGCTCCCCGGCCCAAATTTTTTTTGATAGGGATAGTGTTGTAGAGTATATATGTTTGTGTGTGTGTATACATATATATATATATATATATATATATATATATATATATAATAAAAAAAGAAAGGGGATCCAAAGGATGCGTGGGAAAAGCGCCAGCGGTTTGGGCGCTAGCGCTCTGAGCGCAAGGGCGCTAGCGCACCACGTGGGAGCTCGGGCGCTAGAGCTCTGAGCGTGAGAGCGCTAGCGCACCACGTGTCAGCACATGGGCGCTCGGGCGCTAGCGCTTTGGGCGCTAGTGCTCTGAGCGTAAGAGCGCTAGCGCCCCATGTGTCGGCACGTGGGCGCTCGGGCGCTAGCGGCCCACGTGTCAGCACGTGGGCGCTCGGGCGCTAGCGCTCTGGGCGCAAGAGCGCGAGCGCTTTGAGCGCTAGCGCACCACGTGTCAGCACGTGGGTGCTCGGGCACTAGCGTTTTGGGCACTAGCACTCTGAGCGCAAGAGCGCTAGCGCCCCACGTGTCAGCACGTGGGCATTCGAGCGGAAAAAGGGACTTGGTCTCTGCAATGGGAGTTATACACCCAGAAAGGAGCACTTATTATTCTCTG
Source organism: Agapanthus africanus (assembly GCA_030015575.1). Taxonomy (NCBI): domain Eukaryota; kingdom Viridiplantae; phylum Streptophyta; class Magnoliopsida; order Asparagales; family Amaryllidaceae; genus Agapanthus; species Agapanthus africanus. Next base: position 20,475,634 of record JASDDO010000014.1, read on the forward strand.
TGTGTGTGTGTGTGTGTGTGAAGTGTTAAACTCCTAGGATATTTTGAAGCCGATGAAGGGCTTCTCCTCTTGAGCCCTAGTTCTTCCCCAAAGTGGGGTTTCTGGAGATGGGTCTCCTTCTTCTTCCTTTGTTGGCCGGATCTTAAAGATCAAGAAGTATGAAATTTTAAAAATCTCTCCTTTCTGAGATCTGATGGCAGATCTGAGTTCCCCTTTGTGGGTTTTGTGGTGAAAAACTATTTTGTTTTATAAAAGGAAGAGTAAAACTCTTGATTTAATTCAAAAGAAAAAAGAAGGTTTTAGAACCTGGAGGAAGAAGAAGATCACAGATCTGGATTTTTTGGAGAGAGAAAAAGTTGTTGAGATATTTTCATTATCTTGGCCTTTATAGGCTATACACTTTACATATAGCCCCTTGGGCTTTACAAAAATTGCATTTTGGCTATCCCATGGCTCATGTGCCATTTTTTTTTGCACATAAGCCATGGGCTTTACAAAAATTTGGCTTTATGCACATTCATGCATAAAAAATTACACAAGAATTATTTATTTTATGATTTCATTTTGGAATGGGGGAGGGCCAGCCGCTTCATGTTCGGACTCGACCTGGGCATGGGCCCGTTTAGCTTGGGGTTGACTTTGACATTGGCTTGGTCAACCGGGGTGCAATTTTCGACCCCAACAAGTGCGACACGTGTCCCTTACATATGCGCTACTTGGCAGTAGCGCAATGCGCTTTTTGATTGGCGCAAAGCGCCTGGCGAGCCACGTGTTGCGCTGACAGAGCATAAATTGTTCTTTAATAAGCCCAGAGCTCTGGTGAATGCTCAGCATTCAATAAAAGATAAAAATATTGTCAGAAGGGCCAAGCCCAAATGAAGGCTCAATAGCCAGAATAAAATGTTAAACATTTATTGGACTTAGCCCAATATTGGCCATAAGTCCTCAACTTATATTAATTGAGCCTACATGCTCATAAATATTTCAACAGATTTTAGTCCCAAATTGGACTACAGATCTTCCAACCAACTCACATCGGTTTAAGGGTACATCTCTGAACCTCTCTGATATATGTCGTTGTAATCCTTCAACGTCTTCAGAGAGGTGACGGGTCCCGACAACCATACACTTCATAGACTATGACGTTTTTAAACTGGAATGTGGGGTCCTTAAACCCATGGACTATGATGTCCTTAACCTTGGACTGTGGGGTCCTTAAACCCATGGACTATGATGTCCTTAACCTTGGACTGTGGGGTCCTTTAAAACCCATGGACTATGATGTCCTTAACCTCGGACTGTGGGGTCCTTTAAAGCCATGGACTATGATGTCCTTAACCTGGACCATAATGTTCTTAAACTAACGTTGGACCGTAATGTCCTTAAACTAATCGACCGCAATGTCCCTAAACTAAACAATAAAGCTCGAATGCTCTTTTGTTGGATCTAAACGATCCCGTTAAGTTGATCTTAGTCTAAAAATCAGATTAACGTATCCTTAACAAACGTTTAAGTTGATCTTAGTCCCAAATGAGACAAACGTATCCTTAAACCCAACCCCCAAACCCAAATCTAAGAAGATACGGATTTGGACTAATCCACGCCCTACGGGCGACAACATAAATTAGTCTCCGTATCCAATCCACGGGAAACCAAAAACAAAACAAACACCCACGACACGAAGTGACCATCTGGAGAAGGAGAAAGTTGTTACCGCGATGCGGCAGCATAATTAACTGCAGGGGCTTGCACCTGCAGGGAAGAGCGTCCCCACAATCAAAAACCCCTCAAATGAGGGGGAATCTGACGAAGTCTGCTACATCGGCCGCATCCGTTTAAACCTTCGATACACAGTGCCATAAATCAACTTGGCATCTTCGGAGAGGTGGACGGATAGCACCAATTAGCATCTGCCATCGAATTTCAGGCCTGACGTCCCAACGTCCCGGTCGCGTCTTTCGGCGGGGAACAGATTCTGGCACGCCCGGTGGGACCCTTTCCTCTTTCCACTCCATACTTCGTGTGTCGTGTTCGCGAACGAATCATGATTTGATATGGTTGCCCTTGGATTCGAGGTAATAAGATTTGGTGTCTTGCTCCGTGCAGAAAACGAAAGATCAATGGCGTCTACCTACACGAAATGCTCCAGCTGCAACTGCAACTCACGTTCCGCCTCATCTGGAGGTGTAACTTACGGGCCCCATGCGGCCTCCCTGTTCACAATGCCGGTAGAGCAGGTAATGCAGGCTACCACCGGGTTGTTCCTTGGGACCATGCTCCCACCAGTGAGCGTTAACGTCCCGCTGCCGTAAGAAGCGCAAAAGAAGACGGTCTTTGATCGGCTCACTACCACCACGGCCCCTTTCTATGGGTCATCCAATGTCAAGCCAACAGCATCAGTCTTCGATAGGCTGAGCTTGAACTCCAATGGGTCCGTCAAGAAGCCCACGATACCTGAACCGGCCATCCCAAAACAGATAGCCATTCCTGCTCTCGAGGTCACTAAAGAAGCTTCTCCCTTCAAAGGATCATTCTTTACGAGGCTGGCCACTCCGGCTCCCGTTCCTGCTCAAAGGTCTGTCTTTGATAGATTGGATACCGCTGCTCAACGGATGTCGGTCTTCAAGAGGCTGGTACCAGAAGCGCCTCACCAGAACAGGGGGCATGATAAAGACATCCCCATAGCTGAACCAACACTATCTGCGCGACATGCTCGCTGTCGTTACTGGCGCCGAGTAAGGAAGGCTGGGGGCAGCTCTCCATCTGGATTTACTCCACCAGCTCCAACGGTAGAGATCGATGCTGCTGTTCCAACTGGGAACAGTTTTGAATTGCTTAACAAGGTGCGCAGGAACTCTCCTACTGCAGTGCTGAAGAGATCTCCTCCACCCCTGGAGAATGCACCGAAGGCGAAGCCAGAACAACCCCCTCAGCGGCTTTCTTCCAAAATTTACAAAGTTTGGCGACAGGTTCAGAACTCAGTAATTGATCAAGATTACTCTCGCCAACAGAAAAGGATAAAAGTTCGGCAAGAAAAAGACCATCCTGTCAAGCCACAAAAAGACGACAGCTACCTGGGTGCCCGCTGCAACGCCCCCCTCGACTTCAACTGCTCAAAAAAGAAGGAGGTCAGAGAAAGCCCCTATGAACGTGGTAAACCGTAAAAGCGCTGAATCTAAATGCCCCATGTCTAGGGGCATGATGGTACATGCCGTTTATATGGCTTCCGGAAAAGAGAAAAGCCGTGCTTCTACGGGTCATCGACCGCTTACCCGGTCAATAACAAGGGCTCAGGAACAACAACAGCAGAAGATTCAGGAGATGCTGACTGCAATGGCCGCGCTCACTGGGCCAAAAGAAAATCCAGAGACCTCGGAGCAGCGTCGGGAACAAGAAACTGACACCGAGTTCCTCCGAAGAATGCCCGAGAGGAAAGAAAAAGAGGCTGTGGAACAGGTGGCCAATATAAAACGAATGGCTCTTTTGTTCCAAGACATAGCAAGTATGATGTTACAGCCAGAACCTCCAGCTGAAGACCCCCCGATCATCATTGAAGACGACAGAGGGGAGACATCGAACCCTCCTCCGGCTCTTTCAGCAGCCAAAGAGGAAATTATTTCCAAGGCCGCTCTGGATGACTACATTGCTCAGCAAATACGAGCTCACCAGGCGAATGAAGTGGCCGGCCAAGTTGTTAAAACTGGACAACCATATCTAGGCTGGTATGATCAAATAAAGTACCCACCGGGATATACGATCCCTAAATTTCATGTATACAAAGGGACGGGCAATCCCCACCAGCATGTCGCCCAGTTCAGGGCTCTATGTGGCTGTTCCCCTCCGAACGGCGGCCGAGACATGGGCTGTCTTGCCTGAGATTCGGGGCAGATGCTAATTGGTGCTATCCGTCCACCTCTCCGAAGATGCCAAGTTGATCTATGGCACCGAGTATCGAAGGTTTAGACGGATGCGGCCGATGTAGCAGACTTCGTCAGATTCCCCCTCGTTTGAGGGGTTTTTTGATTGTGGGGACACTCTTCCCTGCAGGCGCAAGCCCCTGCAGTTAATTACGCTACCGCATCGCGGTAACAACTTTCTCCTTCTCCAGATGGTCACTTCGTGTCGTGGGTGTTTATTTTGTTTTTTATTGCCCGTGGATTGTTTACGGAGACTGAGTTATGTCGTCGCCCGTAGGGCGTGGACTAGTCCAAATCCGTGTTTATCTTAGATTTGGGTTTGGGGGTTTGGTTTGAGGATACGTCAGCCATACTTGAGGCTGAGATCAACTCAAACGTTTGTTAAGGATACGTTAGTCTAATGTTGAGACTAAGATCAACTTAACGGGATCGTTTAGACCCGACAAAAGAGCATTTGGGCTCTATTGTTCCAGTTTAGGGACATAGTGGTCCATCGTATGTGTGGCCGTCGGGACCCATCACCTCTCTGACGACGTTGAAGGATTACAACGACGGATGTCAGAGGAGTTCAGAGATGTACCCTCGAGCCAGAGTTAATTGGGGGGATTCATAGTCCAGTCTGCTTGAAGGTTTAAGGATACGTTAGCCATCTTTAAGGCTAAGATCAACTTAAACGGGACCGTTTAGATCCGACAAAAGAGCACATGGGGCTCTATTGTTCTAGTTTAAGGACATTGCGGTCCATGGGTAGTTTAAGGACATCGCGGTCCACGGGTAGTTTAAGGACATTGCGGTCCATGGGTAGTTTAAGGACATTTCGGTCAATGGGTAGTTTAAAGACATTTCGGTCAATGGGTAGTTTAAGGACATTGCGGTCCATTGTTAGTTTTAAGACATCTCGGTCAAGGTTAAGGACGTCATAGTCCATGGGTTTAAGGACCCCACAGTCCGGTATGTGCTCTGGATGCTTCACACGGGTTCGCTGCCGTGCTAGGCGAGGACCAGGCTCCGCTCTGGACGTTTTCCACGGGGTCAAAGAGTGACGTTATCCGCGTTTCACGTAACCAGGAATTTTGCATTAGACATGGGTTTAAGGACCCCACAGTCCATATCATGGGTGGTCGTCGGGACCCGTCACCTCTTTGAAGACATTGAGGGATTACAATGCCAAGTATCAAAGGAGTGAAGAGATGTACCCTAGAACCGGAATAGCTTAAGTAGTCCTTGGCCCAATTTGGGGTCAAGACCGATTAATTATGTTATGAGCCCATTAGCCCAGTTAATTACGATTTGAAGACTCATGGCCTAGCTCGAGCTAAGTCCTATCATGTCTGGAATATTGACTTCTTGTTGGTCCATTGAAGGAGAGGCTTTGCCTCTATCCATTTAGCCAGTTGGGCCAAAGCCTAGTGTTAAACACTACGGAGCAATCAGTGTTGAACACTGGGAATGAGGTTGATAAGTTAGTGTTTAACACAAAAAGATAATTGGTGTTAAACACCAGCAACAAGGCTTTCAAATGATCATGAACACTAAAACAGATCAGTGTTGAACACTGGCAATGGAGATCTCAGATTAGTGTTAAATATTAAGGTAATCAGTGTTGAACACTGCGAATAAAATTCTTTGATTAGTGTTGAACACTAAGGTCCAACAGTATTTCAATACTGGATTCGAGGGTTCCAATTTAGTGTTAAACACTAAGGCAAGAGGGGTCACGTGGCAACACGTGAGGACGCCCTCCTTTCATTCATTCTGCTGAGATTATCGCATCTTTTCTGAGCATCACGTGCCCTCACGTGACGGGCATTTAAATGCTTATATATTAAAGCTTTTGCCGAGGGTCACGTGGGTCACGTGGGGTGCTGCCTCAAAGGGGTTTTCTGTAGATCTCTTGGGGGGGGTCACATGGTGACACGTGACCCTGCCTCTATGTGTGTTGTTTTAGAGGATCTGTTAATCTTTTCCAGGAATTAAATTCCTCGTAGGGTTGAACCCTGACAATAATTTCAGAGGAATTAAATTCCTACTTCCTATTGAAGATTTATATTCTGAATAGAGTTAGACTCTGAATTTTCTGTAGGAATTAAATTCCTCATAAATATGAAGAACTGAATAGGGTTAAACCCTAATAAAAGCTTTTAAGGAATTAAATTCCCATTTTAAAGAATTATGATTAAGGGAATTAAATTCCCGCTGTTCCAACAGAACTAGGTTCTTAATTAGGGTTAAACCCTGTTTCTTTTTGTTCTGAAGGAATTAAATTCCCAATCACAGGGTCAGGCCCTACTTTTATCTTAAAGGAATTAAATTCTTATAGTTCTGTGAGAATTAAATTCTCATGTTCCCATTCCCTCTCTATGTTTTGGATCTGCATGGCAGGATCTCAACCCATTGAGAATTAAATTCTCAACCTAAAGGGGAGATGTGCACTTTGCAGATCCTCTATCAAAGAGAGAAGAAATATGTTCTTCTGTTTTATATTATCAGAGTTAAACTCTGTTGAGAATTCAATTCTCCCTCCTTCAAAAAGCCTTCCCTTTCTTACCTAGGGTTTTCGTTTGCAGAAGCTCCAAATTCCTCAAAGTATCAAGGCTCTCTCTCTTTTTCCTCCTTCTGCGTATATCTCCTTTTTTTGTATCTCTTGGCTCCTATTTATAGGAGAAGCAACCGAATAATTAGTTTTTGACGAATCTTCCTTGAGATATTTGATTTGCATCCATCATTCGTTTTGGACCTTTGGATTATTAGGTGAATTTTATTCACCATTGGATTTCAAATCCGGGGATTCTCCCTTGTTATTTCGGTTAGATTTAAAGGGGAAATCTTTCCAAACCCGAGATTTTCCCATAGATAGACGATATTTAATCACCTCTAAATCTTTAATCCGATCGGCTCTAGATAATCACTTTCCTTTGGAAAGATTTGAATCTCCTTTAGAATTTAATTCTGTTAACAAAACGGGCTTTGAAAGCCGGTCACGTGCGACCACGTGACCCCCTTGGAATGAGCCTTCCACTTTCTTTTTGTTCTCTGACTTCTGGTTGTTGTTCAGTCATCACGTGTCAATACGTGATCATTGGTCACGTGTGCACACGTGACCCCTGTCTGGAGCCTCTTTCTTTGATTCAACTGGGGGACGAGTCTGCTGCTTTGAGCGTCACGTGCCAACACGTGACCTCTTCTGAAGCCTTTTCTTTGACTTGATCAGGGAACTAATGTGCCTTTTCCGCTGCTTTTATATGTCACGTGTCAACACGTGACTGCTGGTCACGTGTAAGCACGTGGCCCCCTTTCTGAAGCTTTTTCCATAAGCTTTTCTGATTTTAAATCAGGAAACAAATCCCCCCACAGCGTTGTTCTCACGTGTCTGCACGTGAGTGCAACACTGTCACTTTTGTGACCGTTGGATTCCTTTTAGGGATTTAGGGAGATGAAACGTTTCCATTGCCTTCTATAAATACCACTGTCTCTTCATAGGAGCCTTCACTTTGCTCATCTTCATCTTTTTCTTCTGAGGACTTCTTCCTTAAGAATTTAATTCTCGCTTTCAGTGCTTAGTTCTCTGTCTTGAAATAATCTTCAGAGTTTAACTCTGTTCGAAAAGAATCCTTTTTCTCAGGTAATGTTCTTGGACAACGATGGACCTTCACATTTCTCTGGATTTTAAATCCAAAACAAGGGTTTTTACCCTTTTTCTTTCATATTTTCCATAAGAACATGAAACCGATTAACCTTCAAACTGTAGATCTCTTAGGGTTTAGATGATCTTTGGGGAGATGATGATGGCGTTTCAACCCCATGGAATTTAATTCCATCAAAAATATTTGTGGGAATTTAATTCCCTTTTCTTAATAAGGAATTTGATTCCAATGAAGGACTTGATTTCTTCACACGGAGGCTTCCTGGGTCTCTTGGCCCTAGGTCATTCTTCCTGCCATTAATGCAATGGGGGCTTTGTAATGATGTCTTTTTGTGGGAATTTAATTCCTTCGATTTTGTTGGATTCATTGTAGAGCTCGAGACAGATCCTGTTAGGAGGGATGTGCATGGTCATCATTCTTCATATTCCCTTTGTTTTATTGTAATGATTTGGCCTTATTATTAATGAGCCGTCATCCGGATTCTGTGGGGTCCATATGTTTTGTAGCCAATGGTCCCAGAAAACTCTGCTGTTGCTTTCTTTAACTAGTCCTTATGCTCATGCATGAATATATATCGCTGACTTTTCTTTTAACGGTCTTCCTTTATTGGATTCCAGGTGCGATGGCTTCTGTTCCGCGCTTTCCCTTTTCTCGCTCGGAGGCGGCTTTTCCTCAGTCACCATCTGATGAGGAAGCGATGGCGATGATTCGGGCCCATGACCCGAACTGCACCAACCTTCTTCAATGGGGATCTTGGTATAGTCAGATTATTCAAGGTCGCAGGAGTTTTCTTTGCGCGGTGCCAACGGAGCCCACTTTCCCCTTTTTACCGATGGATCCTCCAAGGACAGCTTTTGCTGTGGAAATGCCCAACTGAACTCCAACGGGGAGGCTGGAGCCTTCGACGACCGGTATTTCGAACCATAGACATCTTGGGACGGCGTATCTGCCAAGGTGAGGCCCACCCGTGGGGGCAAATTTATAAGATAGGGCTCACTCCTAGGCATCCTACGGGCTACCTTCTCTGGGCTCGTTACATCCTTTCTGCCCATCGGGCGCGGTTGCAGAAAGTCGGGCTCTACCAGGCCATATACGCGTCACTATTCCATTACAAGTCCCCGCATGCCTGGTGGGTCAAGGCGTTTTTGAACCAGTGGAACCTTCCGACTAATACTTTCCTTCTGGGAGATCGCGAGGTTTCGATTTCTTTGGCCGAATTCTATGATATCTCGGGGTTGCCAATAAGGGGTAACCTGTATGAGGAGTTGTTGCCTCCTGACGAGTACGTTTTTGAACCCGAGCTCGCCCCAGTTGACGGCCTATCTGCTGAGAATGCTGTTCGCCACAAGCGCCCCAGTTTAATTAGGGCCCTAGGCATCTTCGACCGATTATTCACCGAGTTTGAGGAGCAGGGCGTCACTTTTAAGAGCTTCATTGCTCGTTTCCTTCGTGAAGACGCTCTATCGAAGACAGCCCCGAAGTTTGCCAACATTGGGGACCCCTTTGGGTTCGGTCCGAAGAGGTTGCCGACCAACGAATCAGATTTACCTCAGTATTACATCCCTATTATATCGCCGATACCTTTTGAATCCATTGCTGTCCCAGGCATGGACGAGGAGACGTTCTTTATGGGGTTTGTTAGTGTCTGGCTTAGTTGGTTCGTTATTCCCATGCATCGCCGCTTCATGAGAGCCTCGGTCATCTACCCGGCTCATCGTATTGCTGAGGGGATGCGGTTGGCTGTCGGCATCCCGGCCCTGGTGCATCTCTATAACGGATTGGGCACCGCGGCTAATACCTCTACGCCTGGCGTGGACGTAGTGAACTTTTCACTTCATTATTTCACGTCGTGGATCGAAATGCATGTGCTGGGGTCTTTTGCTATGCATCAGAGGCCCGCTTTTTACGACGCCTATCCTTTCCCGCGACTTATGCGACTGGTGGGTGCTTCTGCTGCCGACCCAACTCAATTTGGGGCTATCCGGGTGCTGATTTCTCCTCATGCCCCCGCTGGAGGGTTGGTTTTTAATGATCGGGTTTTGTCTGCTCCTTCGGGTCCCGTTCAACAACTCTGGGACCGGTCGAAAGACAACGCGCCTTCTCTGAAGCCCCGGGAGGCCACGCATTTGTATACAATTAGACCGGGCTACTTGGTGTTTCGCCAGGACAGTGCAGCTCTTTTTATGCGGTACAATCCGCATCGATTTGCCCGGCAGCTTGGATACGACCAGGGTGTTCCTTTTGAGGCTTTTATAGTCGCCCCGATCCCTTCGCTTGATGCTGTTCGCGATGCCGCTCATCATTTCATGAGGATGAACACCGGCTCTTATTTCATGGTCCCTGAAGCCGAGTACATCCCCCGATGCGTGGGTGCATTTACGGGCTGGTATCTTCATCGGATCACCCCAATTATTGCTGAAGAAAGAAGGGTTCTTCTTGGTCACGACGCCCCTCCTCAGGTCTCGGGAGCTAAGCTGCGACCGAGGGTTCCAGTCCGCTTCCCTTTGAGGGAGATTGGCGCCGCCCTAATTCCGGGGGAGTCAGGGGTAGACCTTACCCCAACAGCTGGTATGCCCTTGAGTTCCCGATCGCAGGGTAGACGGGCTCCAGTAGTAGCACCTTTGCCGGTGGCGGCACCGCCCCTCGTGGCGTCGATAATGGCGATGTCGTCCTTGGTCGTGGCATCGAGCGAGAGTAACAGGGATGAGGGCGCTGAGGGCGATGTGGGCCAGCGCCGCCCTAAGGCTTCGCGAGGGAGGAAGCGGTCATCCTCAGCGACCGGATCCGGGTCCAAACGGCGGAGGAAAGCGGCTACCACCCCGCTTGATTCTGTGGTGGAGTCTGAGCCTATCCTTGAAGACGAACCATTGGCCTTGCAAGAGTCAAATGCTGGACTTCTCTTCCCGAGTTCGGCTGATGAGGAGGCTGCACAGTTGGCTGAGGCCATACGGCGTTCAAAAGACGCGTCCCATAACGCCAAGGTTCCGAAGAAGTCTTATCCCGCTGTAATTTTTTACGAAGACCCTTCGTGGATTCGGCGACGGTTTATCGGCCCTTTGGAGGAATGGGGGGAAAGGGCTTTGAAGCAGGCCGCTTCAGAAGATGCCGCCGATGCGCTTTCTTTATGGACCGGCGGTCATGATTCTACCCTTAAACCCCGGCGAGCTCACCTCCTTGAGAAGGAGAAGCGGCTTGAAGAAGCCATATTGAGGGCTTCTTTGCGTATAGGTACGTTGTGCTTCTTTTGTAGTCTTTTCGCTTATTTATGCTCATGGGTATGTACCATTATTCTTATTTGAATCGTGCAGAATCTTCGACGTTGGGGGAGCTCCCTACTGGCCCATTAAAGCTAAAGCCCGTCGAAATTCTCAATGAAGCCTTGCTGGATGTGGAGGGGGCTGATGAGGCTGCTCCTCTCATGATAGAACCTCCAGCGGTGATTCTTGATCAGGGAGTGCTTGCCCCTTTGGGGGAGGCTCTCTTGGAGGCCGCCACCCCAATGACTCTTACTGAGGGCGGCCCAAAGGCTGGAAGCCAGGTAGTCGGGAATACTCTCCCTTTGTTGGAGCCTGAGGTCACGGCGGAGACCGTTGAAGCTGCTATTCCCACGGCTCAGAATGGGAGGAGTGTTGAAGGTATCCCTCTGCGTTTTAATTTAGTAACCCCTTCATAGTCTGAACTCTTTTATCTTTCCCAGAATTGCGCGGCCTAGCGGCCACGATCGCGGATCCGTCGCCTCGCCAGTCATTTCAGCGTTTATTAGAGATTGCAGCTCCGCAGGCGATCTCCCCTCAGCGTATTGTCCTTTCCTCTGGGCAAGGTTAGTGTCATTCGCCATTTTTTACCATAGCATTATTACTATTTTGCGAAATGACGTTGATGTCTCTTATAGTTTTAGAAGCCGACGATGAGGTTGAGGTCGTTGAAGGGCCAGGGGAACCTTCAGCTCCTACTTGCATGACTGTCGGTGAGTGACATTTTATTATAGTCCCGTTCATTCTATGTTTAAAAGTTTTGCTAACATTCGCCGAATTTGAACAGCCCTGCCAGTCTCCATGGCTTTGGAATCGCGCATTATGATGCCGTCCGGCCCCTACGCCTTGCGGGCTTCAGAACGCTTGGCCCAATTGAGCCTTGTCTCCCTATCTTCTTTCATCGAGGAGCTCCGTGCTGGTAGTGCGACCATAGCCGAAGCGTTTGCCGCTGAAGCTAACGGCTCCCTCCCTTTTCTCGTCACCTATCATAGCGAGGAGGTGGTGCGGGTCTGGGTGGAGTTCTGTAGGAAGGTGGAGGCTTGTTTGTACGCCCTGGAATGTTCTTGCCTTTCCTCGGAAGCCGTGGCTGCAAAAGCGGAGTTACGAGGTCTGATAGCACGATGTGCGGCCAACATGACGTCGTGCGAGAAGAGACTTGGCCGCAAGTTCTCGGAGAGGGAGCTAGCCTCCAAGGCGCTGGGTGAGCTTCAAGCCAACCTCACAGCTAAAGCCAACAAAGCGTATGAACTCTGGCGGGTGCTTCAGGAGTCTATCAAGGAGGTGGTGGCTCTTGATAAAGCTGTCACGTTTACTCGCGAGAGGGTTGAGGCTCACAAGGCCACTGAGAAAGAGCTCGAAGCTCGGCTTGCTTCGTATCAGGCTCAGCAAGCTCAGGCGGAGGCTCGTCTTCTGGAGATCTTGCGTCATGAAGCCGTGGCTCAGCAATAGAACGATGAGCTGGTAAAATTATTGCACCGCCCGCCGGCTTGAGGACTTGTATCTTTTCTCCCCTTTTTTTTGTACATACTCATGGATAAGAGTATCTTTCTTTTTGTTTCTTTCATGAATTGTACTTTGTATCCATTTTGGCTTATGAATAAAAGATACAATTTCCCCTCAATGGTGTATCCCCTTTTTATTGAATGTATTCTGCGAATATTCTATCTTGATCTCCTTGCAGGACAGTGATGGCTTAGGATACAGGGTTAGGATCTGCTTCCTAAGGCTTTTGCATCTTATGAGCCACGAGAGTCCCGTAAAGAGTTTTTCTCCCTATAGGTCGAGAGGATCCCATAGGTGTAAGTTCTTCTTAAGAATCGTGGGGATTCTTAAGAGGGTTTTCTCTTGAGAGTCGTAAGGATCCCACAAGAGAGTTTTTCTCGCTTACAGGTCGTGAGGACTTGTAAGTGCTGGATGCGGTCACCCTTGTCCGTGTTTTACGGAGTCAGGGGTTTCTCCAGGTATTGTAGTTTAAAGACGTCGCGGTCAAGGTTAAGGACCTCATAGTCCGTGGATTTAGGGACTCCACCGTCCGCTGTTAGTTTTAAGACATCACGGTCAAGGTTAAGGACCTCATAGTCCGTGGATTTAGGGACTCCACAGTCCGATGTTAGTTTTAAGACATCACGGTCAAGGTTAAGGACCTCATAGTCCGTGGATTTAAGGACTCCACAGTCCGATGTTTAGTTTTAAGACATCACGGTCAAGGTTAAGGACCTCATAGTCCGTGGATTTAGGGACTCCACAGTCCGATGTTAGTTTTAAGACATTACGGTCAAGGTTAAGGACCTCATAGTCCGTGGATTTAGGGACTCCACAGTCCGATGTTAGTTTTAAGACATCACGGTCAAGGTTAAGGACCTCATAGTCCGTGGATTTAGGGACTCCACAGTCCGATGTTTGGTTGCAGGGACCCGTCACCTCTTTGAAGACGTTGAAGAATTACAACGCCAGGTATCAAAGGAGTGAAGAGATGTACCCTTAAACCAAGGCAAAATCCGTAGGGAATCGGGGTCATAGTCCGTGGATTTTAAGGACTCCACAGCCCGGTATTTGCTCTGGATGCTTCACACGGGTTCACTGTCGTGCTTGGCGAGGACCAGACTCCGCTCTGGATGCTTCACACGGGTTCACTGCCATGCTCTGCGAGGACCAGGATCTGCTCTGGACGTTTTCCACGGGGTCAAAGAGTGACTTTATCTGCGTTCCACGTAACCAGGAATTTCGCACTAGATGCTTCACACGGGTTCACTGCCGTGCTCGGCGAGGACTAGGCTCCGCTCTGGATGCTTCACACGGGTTCACTGCCGTGCTCTGCGAGGACCAGGATCCGCTCTGGACGTTTTCCACGGGGTCAAAGAGTGACATTATCCGCGTTCCACGTAACCAGGAAGTTTGCACTAGATGCTTCACACGGGTTCACTGCCGTGCTCGGCGAGGAATAAGCTCCGCTCTGGATGTTTTCCACGGGGTCAAAGAGTGACATTATCCGTGTTCCACGTAACCAGGAATTTTGCACTAGATGCTTCACACGGGTTCACTGCCGTGCTCGGCGAGGACTAGGCTCCGCTCTGGATGTTTTCCACGGGGTCAAAGAGTGACATTATCCGTGTTCCACGTAACCAGGAATTTTGCACTAGATGCTTCACACGGGTTCACTGCCGTGCTCGGCGAGGACTAGGCTCCGCTCTGGACGCTTCACACGGGTTCACTGCCGTGCTCTGCAAGGACCAGGATCCGCTCTGGACGTTTTCCACGGGGTCAAAGAGTGACGTTATCCGCGTTCTACGTAACCAGGAATTTTGCACTAGATACTTCACACGGGTTCACTGCCGTGCTCGGCGAGGACTAGGCTCCGCTCTGGATGTTTTCCATGGGGTCAAAGAGTGACATTATCCGTGTTCCACGTAACCAGGAATTTTGCACTAGATGCTTCACACGGGTTCACTGCCGTGCTCGGCGAGGACTAGGCTCCGCTCTGGATGCTTCACACGGGTTCACTGCCGTGCTCTGCGAGGACCAGGATCCGCTCTGGACGTTTTCCACGGGGTCAAAGAGTAACATTATCCGCGTTCCACGTAACCAGGAATTTTGCACTAGATGCTTCACACGGGTTCACTGCCGTGCTCGGCGAGGACTAGGCTCCGCTCTGGATGCTTCATACGGGTTCAAAGAGTGAAGTTATCCGCGTTCCACGTAACCAGGAAATTTTCTGATTGTATCCGTATTTCACATGATTGGGGTTTGACTCTCTGTGGGAATACATCGTCGAGTCATGGAACTGGGGGTTGCCGCTGTTCCGTTTCGCTTGATGTTGTGTTTGCTGCCATGAGACGAACGACGAGATGATCTCTAGGCTATCTGTGAATCGCCGAGATTTGGCTTCTCCTTATGATGAAACCCGGGGAAGGAGTATGATCCCTTCTTTGTTTGCGCCCCTGGATTGTATACAGGGGTAGATGTACCATCACCTGTAGGGCGAGGATTTCACTTTTATTTTATTTCTTTTTCCGCGATGCTCTATCATTTCAACTTTTATATCGCGAAGGTCGCGATTGCCCCATCATTTCGGCTATTTTTCGCGGTGCCCAATCATTTCGGCTATTTATTTATTTTCTGCTCGCTGCTTTTTATTGCGAGTTGCCCCATCATTTCGGCTATTTTTCATGCCTTCATTTTTACTTACTGCTTTTTATTGCAAGTTGCCCCATCATTTCGGCTATTTTGTAGGCATGTGTGGCTTGCTAGCTTTTTCGCTGCAAGCCTGGATTTTAAGCACCGATTTCGGCATCAGCACCGCTACAACTGGAGTGTTGCCAGGAGCGAATCATCATTTGCCTTTGTCGATGACGAACAAAGGTGGCTCAGCAAACAGGGTTAAGGGTCCTGTCGACCAAGGCTTTTGACTTCATGAGCCGTAAGGGTCTCACAAAGGTATTTCTCCCTACAAGTCGTGAGGATCTTGCAGGTGTATTTTCTCCTTAGGGATTGTGAGGATTCCTAAGTGTATGCTCCTCTGTAAGTCGTAAGGATCCTACAAGAGGGCTTTCTCCTTATGGATCGAGAGGACCTACAAGGGCTGGACTTTGCTGGGGAAATGTTTATTCGCGCCCGTGGATTGTATACAAGGGTCAGTATTGAGTCCTTTGTAGGGCAATATCGAAGGTTGTGGAGGATTGCTTAAGCACAGGTTTAGGTCTCTGTAACTTAAGACTTTCAAGTCTTATGAGCCGTAAGGGTCCCATAAGAGAGTTCTCCTTACGAGTCGTGAGGATCTCGTAAGTGTATTTTCTCCTTAGGAATCGTGAGGATCCCTGAGTGTGTTGCTCCTTTGTGAGTCGTAGGGATCTCACGCAGGTGGTTTCTCCTTACAAGGTCGTGAAGACCCTATAAGTGTCTTTTAACGGGGTTGCGCCCTTTCGGGTTTTCACAAACACTCGCCGGTAGTCCTGCTGTTTTTACTCACGGAGCCCTTTCGGGTTTTCATCCGTGCCCATTTTGCTTATGGACATACCGTTTTTATTTTATATATTTCTTCTTCTTCTTCTTTTTTTTTTTATCTCGTCAGCCTAAGGATGCTGCGGTAGTAGTTCAGGGACATTTCGGTCCGTCGCTAATTTAAGGACATTTCGGTCCGTCGATAGTTTAAGGACGTTTCGGTCCGTCGTTAGTTTAAGGACGTTTTCGGTCCGTCGTTAGTTTAAGGACGTTTCGGTCCGTCGTTAGTTTAAGGACGTTTTCGGTCCGTCGATAGTTTAAGGACGTTTCGGTCCGTCGTTAGTTTTAAGGACGTTTCGGTCCGTCGCTATTTTAAGGACGTTTCGGTCCGTCGATAGTTTAAGGACGTTTCGGTCCGTCGCTAGTTTAAGGACGTTTCGGTCCGTCGATAGTTTAAGGACGTTTCGGTCCGTCGCTAGTTTAAGGACGTTTCGGTCCGTCGATAGTTTAAGGACGTTTCGGTCCGTCGATAGTTTAAGGACGTTTCGGTCCGTCGATATGGGAAGGCCAGCTGCTGCTTGTAAAGTCTGAGCCTAGGAAGATAGCGAGCGGACATAGTCGTCGTCATCTATCATTGACCCAGGCTATGGCTTATCAAGCATAGTATTTCTTTAAGAAGCGGCCATTTATGGGCCTGAAAGGCCTTTCACCGTGCATGTCCACGAGTAGATAGGCTCCACCCTGGTAGACCTTGTCTATGATGTACGGGCCTTCATAGTTTGGCTCAAATTTTCCCCGCTTGGCACGATTGGGGATCATAGGTCTTTTGACCACTAGTACGAGTTCGCCTTGGTGGAATGTCCTCGGCCTGGTCAATCTTTCGTACGAGCGCGTCATCTTTGCTTTGTAGGCTTCTAGATGTTGTTGCGCTATGAGCCGGGTTTCGTCGAGGGCATCAAGCTCCTCAAGCCGAAGGTGAGCATTTTCTTCGTCCGTCAGCTCGTGGTGGACTGCTACTCGTAGAGAGGGTAACTCTATCTCGAGGGGGAGCACCGCTTCCGTCCCAAATACCAACGCGTACGGCGTTGTGTTCGTGGCCGTCTTGGATGTAGTTCGATAAGCCCAAAGGGCTTCTTGCAGCCTTTCGTGCCAGTCTCTCTTATTCCGGGAAACGGTCTTTTTTATGATCTTCGTCAAGGTCTTATTGAAGGCCTCGGCCAGACCGTTAGCTCGTGGGTTGTAAACTGAAGAATATCTCCAGTTTATATTGTGCTGTTGCGCGAAGCGGCTAATCTTATGGCTTCGGTAGGTTGGCCCATTATCGGAGATAATCCGCCGTGGGGTTCCAAACCGATAGATGACGTGCGTCTTGAAGAAATGGAGGATATTCTCCGTCTTCACTTCCCTCAGTGGTACTGCTTCTGCCCATTTGGAGAAGTAATCAGTTGTCGCCAGGATAAAACGATGTCCCCGGGATGATGCTGGCTCGATGGGGCCGACTATGTCAGTCCCCCATATTTCGAATGTCCAACTAGCCACCGTTGGATGTAGTGGATTCGGATGTTGGTGGATAAAGTCTCCGTGGATCTGGCACGAGTGGCATTGCTTCGCATACTCGAGGCAGTCCTGGATCATCGTGGGCCAGTAGTAACCCATCCGTTTAATTTTTAACTTCATCTTTGGACCTGCTTGGTGAGAACCGCAAAGTCCGTCGTGAACTTCCTGAATGACTCTTTCCGCTTCGTCAGGTCCTAAGCATCTCAGCCATAAAGAATCAAACGATCTCTTGTATAGAGTATCGTTGACGAAGGCGAAAGATAGGGCTCGTTTCATGAGCTGATGCCTTGAGGATGTATCTTTGGGCATTTGGTGGGACTTAAAGTAGTCTACGAAGACTTCCCTCCAGTCCTCAGCCTTCTCACGATCTTTTATTTGTAGGGTCGTTTGCTCAGTCGCTCCCTTTTCTTTAGATAATTCCGGAGGTATTTTTGCCGGGGCAAGCACTCGGCGGCTTTATACCACGATTCTTACATCATCGAGGTTTTCGTCCGCCAGTTCTTTAGCAAGTTTGGCTAACGCGTCTGCTTTGCTGTTTTCCGCGCGTGGTATGTTCTCCAAAGTATAGGAGGGAATTTGGGTCAATAGTTGTTGCACCTTTTCTCCGTACCTCACCAACTCCGGTTTGCACGTTTGGTAATCACCATTTACTTGACTAACAACCAGTTGAGAATCCCCGTATATAAGGAGGTCTTCAATTCCCAAGTCGATGGCGATTTCGAGGCCCGCTATCAGAGCTTCGTATTCCGCTTCATTGTTTGTCCTCGGCTCTGTTAAGGATAAGGCGAAGCGCATTATCCCTCCTTGTGGAGTAGCAAAGAAGAGGCCTACCCCCGATTTGATCATTGGGATACCTTGTTTCTGTTTCTTTACGGAGGACGCTCCATCGAAATAGAGTTCCCATCGGGCGCTACCGCCGCCAATCATATCAAATGCATGCTCGTCCGGCAAATCACAGTTCAGAGGAGAATCGGCCGGTATCGGGTGCTCAGCGAGGAAATCGGCAAAGGCCTGGCCTTTCACTGCCTTGAGAGGTTGATACGCTATCGAGAACTCCATCAAGAGCAGGGCCCACTTAGCGAGTCGTCCCGTCAATATGGCTTTTGACAGCAAGTATTTAAGGGGGTCCACTTTTGAAATAAGACGGACTTCATGTGCCAACGCATAGTGCCTGAGCTTTGTTACCGCGAAGATTAAGGCCAAGCAATGTTTTTCAATGGGAGAGTAGTTGCTTTCTGCCCCCAGTAGAACTCGACTTAAGTAGTAGAGTGCTCTCTCTTTTCCCTGATCGTTCTCTTGCGCCCATAATGCGCCCATAATGCGCCCAAGGAACCTTCGAGGGCGGTCGTATAAAGAATGAGGGACTTTCCCTTGACCGGCGCGGCTAACACCGGAGGGTTCTGCAAGTACTACTTGATCTCGTCCAGTGCACCTTGACATTTGTGATCCCAAACGAATGGAGTTCCCTTTTTCATCAGGTGGCTGTAAGGACGGCATTTGCCTGAAAGATTAGCGATAAACCGCCGGATGTATGCGAGCTTCCCTTGGAGAGACCGCAACTGTTTGAGGGTTCTTGGCGGAGGCATTTCCATGATCGCTTTAATCTTTGACGGATCTATTTCAATACCTCGGTGTCGAATGATGAATCCCAGGAATTTGCCCGAGGAGACTCCAAACGCGCATTTGAGGGGATTCATTTTCAAATTATATTGCCGAAGGCGTTGAAATGTAGTCTCCAGGTGGTTCAAATGCTCTTCGTATGACATGCTCTTTACTACGAGGTCATCGATATAGCACTCGACGATGTCATGTATGAGGTCGTCGAAGATCTTCGTCATGGCCCTTTGATAAGTAGCGCCAGCGTTCTTTAGACCAAAGGGCATAACCCTGTAGCAGAATATACCCAGAGGGGTCCGGAAAGCAGTGTGCTTCTGGTCTTCGGGATGCATCTTTATCTGATTGTATCCTGACGAACCGTCCATAAAGGAGAAAACCTCGTGAGTGGACGTGTTATCTATCATTAGCTCGGTTACCGGTACTGGGAAGTCATCCTTTGGACAAGCTTTATTGAGATCCCTGAAATCCACGCATATGCGTACCGTCCCATTATTCTTCATTACCGGGACGATATTGGCGATCCAATCGGGATATTGGACTTCTTGGATAAATCCAGAATCGATCAGCTTCTTGACTTCGGCGTTGATGCTCATCTCAAGCTCGAGTCGCATCCTTCTTGGCGCCTGCTTGACTGGCTTGATATCTGGGGATATTGCTAATTTATGCACAGCAATCTCCGGATCTAAACCTGGCATCTCGGAGTAGTTCCACGCGAAGCAGTCTTTATGCCGCAGAAGCACGTTCTTTAACGCGGCCACCCTTTCTTCAGAGAATAGCTCGCTGACAAATGTCGGTCGCGGGTCATCCGCCGATCCCAACTCAATCTTCCTGAGGTTATCTGCCGTAGTATGTATACCGTCTTCCAGTTCTTTCGGAGCTGGTGGAAATTCTGAGATCACCTCATCATCGCCGTTCTCAAAGTACTGGGGAAGGTCATCCATGTTCTCGCGCTCTTCTTTTAATATCGTAATCGTATAACAGGTGCGAATCCGCTCCCAGGACCGAGGCGGATCCGGTTCTGCTCTTGCGGCCTTGGGTTCATGTTTTTGTGGCGGCGTTACCCTCCAGCCTTTGGATAAAGCGAATCTGCCCCGTTGGTACTGGTCCTCGACCCAGTTCTTGAAGGTGAAGCAGTCTTCGGTAGGATGTCCTATGGCTCGGTGATAAGAGCAATAGCTCAAACGAGAAGCCTCGTTAGCTTGCTCAGGGTGTCTAGACTCTGGAAGCGCGATCATTTGATGTTTTAAAGCGAGCTTGAGTAACCTCTCCGTCTTGTCTCGGGGGAAGGAGTACGCTCGACTCATCTTCTCCATGAGGGACGAATCCGAGCCGTACAGTACCCGATCGCGTAACCCTCTAATCCTGCGTCGTTGTTGTCGGCTCCTCTTCCCACTTCTTAATTTATTTCCGTCTCCGCATTGGGCCTTTCGTACAACGGGTCGACAAAGATGAGCATCTTTGTCTTTTGGAGCCTGTTGAAATAGACGTTGCGTCCTGGCCTTCTCGTAGATGGCCATCTCGCGGTTGTGGTCTTCCCGAGCTTTCTGACCCATTTTCCTGATAGGCTTGTCTGTTCGTTCTTCAAACGGCGGACTCGGTGCTTCAATCGCGGGGTCTGGTTTTGATGAGGGGTTGGCATCTCCTGACGAGGCGTCCTCTTCTTCATCAAAGGTGTATATGGCGTAGCTGCTGTGGGCCCGTTCCCGCTTTCCCGCTCTCGCGTATCCAAGCCCGAGTGTCTCCATTTTCCCATTGGGCAATTTGCGTTGAGTTCCGGGGACATCCCAAATCTTGTTGTAGAACTGAGCCTGCCGAACAGTTTGTTTTAAGGGTATTCCCTGGCGCTTCAATAGCTTCTTTAATCCATTTGTATAGTATCTAAGCAGACGGATGTGTTGGAGCCTGTCAGGTGTAGCATCCGCGCCATGCCAGACTTCTTTCTCTACTTTCGACTCCGAGGATCGGTAGAATAGGATCACCTTCTCACCCCTTTGCCTGGGAGGGACGTAAAATGTTCACAGGTCCTGCATATTATGAGCTTGCAGCGTGTCGAGATCCTTGTAGTGTTCTCGCGGTACCATGGTGATTTGCAAACTATGGTCATCGCCAGGAGGTGCTTGTATTGACAGCCGATTGGAGAACACAGCGTTAACTTCATCCTCTGAATCACTTCTGAAGACCAGCATGGGGGCGGGCGTCCCCAGGTTGTTGCGTTGAGATGGCCCTGCATAAACTATCTCTTCCTCTTCTTCGGTATCGCTCCCGAAAACAGGGATGGTGGCGGCGGTTTTGTTCTCCGGGTCGCGACACCTTTCTATATCCTCGAAATCCGGCAAAAAGTATTTCGCATCTTCGTATTTGCGGACTTCGTTCACGGAAAATGGGTTCAACTCGCCTGTCACAGTATACTCGAAACCATCTTTAAAGTACTTCATACACTGATGTTGTGTAGAAGGGATGATGTTGTACTCGTGTAGCCAAGGATGGCCGAGCAAGGCGTTGTAGCAAGTCTTGGCGTCGATGACATGGAATTTGATGTCCGTGACGAGAAGTCCAAAGCGTAATGTTAGTATCACAGATCCGAGAGTCCGTGACGATTGTGAGTCGAAACCGGAGATAGTAATTTTGTCACGAGCGAGGTGTTGCACACTCATGCAGATTTCCTTCAATATCTGAACATTAAGGAGATTGACGGAGGATCCATTATCCACAAGGATCTTTCCTATCTTGATATCATGGCAGTATCCGGAGACATATAGGGGACGGTTGTGGTCGCACGTCCCGAGAAGGAGGTCTTCATCACCGAAAGTGATATCGGCCGTATGCACTTCCTCCAGTTCATCCTTCATCTTTTCAGTAGCGAGGAAGGCTTTAAATTGCTCAGGTTCTTGTAACGCCTTAATTAGTGAGTCTCGCGCTTCTTTTGATAATAGGAGGGCATCGAGAATGCTAAGCTGAGAAGGTAGCTTCCTTAGGTGCGCGAGGATGTTATAGTCCACCTTACCCTTCCTGGGAGGGTCTTTGGTAGTTAGTTCTTTCATGACTTGGTCATCTAAAGTGATACCCTCAGTTACCTTTTCCTTTCCCTTATCTTTCCTATTCGCGGGCCCGAGATTCTTTTCTGGGAGTGTGCGATTGCGCAGCTGAATGTTTTCGCAGGCTTCCGATTTCTCCTCTTTCCCTAAAACGGATTCTTTAAAGAGAGGGCCCAGAGCCATTTCTTCATCAGAGTCGCTCCCAAAGGTGAGAACTTGTGACCCCTCGGCGTGAGCCATATAACAGTTTCCAGTAGTTCTGTTGTGCCCTTCGACAATGCTTCTTTGCTCCCGACGGCTCTTGCGCTTCATGCGCTTGATATGTTGCCGACGAGCAACATATCCTTGCCACCATATCTTAAAGACGTCGCACTCTTCCGTGGGGTGTGAGATTTTCCGATGATATGCGCAATAATTAGGGTGCCTCTCCGCCCCATCGTGCGTGTTTCCTTCCGAGGGTGGTAGCTTCATTCCCATCGACATGGCTTTGGCAAACCTTTTCCTCGTCTTGAATATCTTCTTGTCTACTTCGGATGCCTTTTGCTCTGGCAGGGGTAGTTCAACTCTTTCGTTCAGTCGCCCGCCTTTGGTTCCTTCTGACGTTGACATCTCACGCTCCTGATCCGCTTTACTCTTTAGACGAATCTCGTCTAGAAAGGCATTGATCATTTCATTTGTTAGCCACGCACGCTCTGGTTCGGGCTCCGTCTCCAGCTTCTTAGTGTAAGGAGTTTCTCATCGTCGGTAAACAAGTGGGAGATTACGTTACAACTTGCCACATACTCTTCGGATTCATCCGATGAGTTCTCTTCATCATCTCCCTCTTGAAAGATGTGGTTGAGAAACTCTCACAGTGTGACAGGAGTTCGCGCCTTTTGATTGTATTCTTCCAGCGCGTCAATTTGCTTCTGCAAGTTCGAGTGCTCGTCTCCGGGCTTCTTGGATTTCTTCTTTTTCTTCGAAGATTTTGACGGTTGGGCGTGAGTATTTGGGCCATTATCGCGAGTCTTCGTAGTTGGGCGGGGCTTCAACATCCCTTCGATAACTTGAGGTTCAAGAGGGTCCCCCCATCTGATCGCGGGGCACGCATGAAGGTCTCTTAGCATTCTTTTGGTTTTAGTTGATAGCACGACCTCCCATGGAGCTTCTTCAATAAAGGAGCAGGTTGCCCCCGGTGTATCTGCTTTCTTAGGAGTATGCGGCTGTGGTGGATTCACCTTCCACTTTTCGGATAGTACAAATTTCCCCTGGAGGTATTGATCTTCAATCCATCCTTTGAAAACGAAGCAATCCTCAATCGGATGGCTTACCGTTTGATGGTAAGGGCAATAGTTGGGGTTATTCACCTCAATGGGTTGTGGCGGTCGCCTTGGATTTGGCAAGTTTATAAGTCTGTTGCGTACTGCCAGCTCAAATAACCGTTTCGTCTTGTCCCGTGGGAACGAGTAAGGACGTTTCATCTTCTCATTATAATACCGGCGTCTTTCTTCCAGTTGATCTGCCGGTTTCGGGGCGTTAGGTTGCTGTTGGGCATTCGCGACGAAGGTTGTCCTTCCTTTACCCTTGTCATTCCGAGGTTCCGACTTCGGGGGAGGTGGTCTATGACCCATCTGGTCCATCTGAGCCAACTTGTCGATTAAAGCCTGGAATGTGGTTGGCTTAAAGAACATCATAAACTGGGAGATAGTTGCGTGGGGGTCTAGGGTTCCCACGAACATGCCCACTGCGGGTGCTTCCTCAATGCGTTGCTCGCATCTCGACCACAAATTGCGCCAGCGTATAGCATACTGGACCCAGGTTTCGCCTGGTTTTACCCAGGCGTTAATCAATGCAGTTATTGGAGTGCGTTCGCTGGCACTTGCGAATCGCTGAGTGAACAACAGCTCCATTTCAGCGAACGTTTTGATAGAATCGTTCGGGAGTTCCGAATACCATTCGAACGCCGTTTCTGATAAGCTGCCCACGAACTGGCGGAGCAACAGTTTATCATCGCCGCCGGTGTTACCGCAGAGGGCCCGGAACTGGGCGACATGTTGATGGGGGTTGCCGGTCCCCTTATACACGTGGAATTTTGGTATCGTATAGCCTTGCGGGTATTTGATTTGGTCGTACCAGCTCGGATACGGCCGCCCCGTTTTTACGACTTGACCAGCTGCCTCAGTCGCATGGTGAACCCGGATTTGCTGGGCTATGTAATCAACCAAGTCAGCCTTAGAGATTGCCTCCTCCTTGGCCGTTGATAGGGCTGGTGGTGGATTTGACGTCTCCCCTCGGTCGTCTTCAAGAACGATTTGGGGATCCTCGGCGGGTAAGTCCTGCTGGATCATCATGCCTATCATATCTTGGAAAAGAAGGCCCATACGTTGTATGTTGGCTGCCTGTTCAGCAGCCTCTTTGTCCTTTTTCTCCAGTATCCGGCGAAGAAATTCAGCGTCGGTTTCCTCCTCCTGGCGTGCGTCCGAGGACGTTCCTGGGCTTTCTTTTGGCCCGGTAAGTGCGGCCATAGCATTCATCATTTCCTGAAGCTTTTGTTGCTGCTCCTGGGCTTTCGTCACGGATCGGGTAAGCGGTCGGTGGCCTGTAGAAGTGCGGCTTTCCTCCTTTCCAGAGGCCATGTAAACAGTGTGCACCACCATGCCCCCAGACTTAGGGCGTCTGGGCTCAGTGCTTTTAGCTGTCGTTGTACGCTGGGGGATCTTCTCTGGCTTCCTCCTTTTATGAGCCATGGAGGTTGAGGGGGCCGTTGAGGTGGGCGTCCAGACATCCTTTCGGGGTTTAGCCTGGTGACCAGCCTCCGGTTGGATTTTCAGCTTCTTGTGCTGGCGGGAGAAGTTTGGATCGATGATCGAGTCTCGGGCCTGCCGCCAGACCTTATAGATTCTGGAAGACAGCCGTTGAGGAGATCGGGGTTGTTCTGATTTTATTTCCACAACCTTTTTTAATGGGGGAGGAGACCTCTTTAGCACTGCAGTAGGGGAATTCCTTCGCACCTTATTTAGCATTTCGAAGCTGTTCCCAGTTGGAACAGCAGCATTAACTTCTGCCATCGGGGTTGATGGAGTCAACCCGGAGGGGGAGTTGCCCCCAGCCTTCCTTACTCGGCGCCAATGGCGACGTCGAGCGTGTCGAGCGGACGGCGTTGGGTCAGCGGTAAGAATGATTTCGTCTTGCCCCCTGCGTGGGTGGGGGGTCGCTGTTGGTGTTAGCCTATCAAAGACCGATGTCCTTTGGGCAGCAGGAGCGGGAGATGAAGCCGCCAATCTTGTAAAGACCGACTTTTTGGCCGGAGAAGCCGCCTTGGCGATTTCGGGAGCAGGAGCGGTCACTTTCTTAGAAGCAGCCTTCCCTGAGATTGTAGGCCCCATGATGAGTTCGCAGGATTTCTGGCCCAATCTAGAGAAGACCGAGGCGTTGATGTTGGGCGACTCGTTGAGGGGAGCCGCGGCAGGGGTAAGACGACCAAAGACCGACTTCTTGGGAGCTTCCTTTGTCAGCACCGGCGCCGTGAAGCTTGTTGGTGGGAGTATGGTCCCAAAGAACAATCCGGTAGTGGCCTGAGTTACTTGGTCCACCGGCATTGTGAACAACGAAGCAGCTTGGGATCCGTAGGCTATGCCTCCTGGCGAGGCAAAGCGTTGGTCGCAATTGCAATTTGAGCAGTTGGAGAGTTTCGCAGAAGTAGAAGCCATCGATCCTTTGCTTTCTGCAATAAGCAAGACGCCAATTCTTAGTATCTTGAAACACAAGGGCAACTATTAGCGAACCGCGATTGGTTCGCGAATCACGACACACGAAGTGTGGAGTGGAAAGAGGAAAAGGTCCCACCGGGCGTGCCAGAATCTGTTCCCCTCCGAACGGCGGCCGAGACATGGGCTGTCTTGCCTGAGATTCGGGGCAGATGCTAATTGGTGCTATCCGTCCACCTCTCCGAAGATACCAAGTTGATCTATGGCACCGAGTATCGAAGGTTTAGACGGATGCGGCCGATGTAGCAGACTTCGTCAGATTCCCCCTCGTTTGAGGGGTTTTTTGATTGTGGGGACGCTCTTCCCTGCAGGCGCAAGCCCCTGCAGTTAATTACGCTACCGCATCGCGGTAACAACTTTCTCCTTCTCCAGATGGTCACTTCGTGTCGTGGGTGTTTATTTTGTTTTTTATTGCCCGTGGATTGTTTACGGAGACTGAGTTATGTCGTCGCCCGTAGGGCGTGGACTAGTCCAAATCCGTGTTTATCTTAGATTTGGGTTTGGGGGTTTGGTTTGAGGATACGTCAGCCATACTTGAGGCTGAGATCAACTCAAACGTTTGTTAAGGATACATTAGTCTAACGTTGAGACTAGGATCAACTTAACGGGATCGTTTAGACCCGACAAAAGAGCATTTGGGCTCTATTGTTCCAGTTTAGGGACATAGTGGTCCATCGTATGTATGGCCGTCGGGACCTATCACCTCTCTGACGACGTTGAAGGATTACAACGACGGATGTCAGAGGAGTTCAGAGATGTACCCTCGAGCCAGAGTTAATTGGGGGGATTCATAGTCCAGTCTGCTTGAAGGTTTAAGGATACGTTAGCCATCTTTAAGGCTAAGATCAACTTAAACAGGACCGTTTAGATCCGACAAAAGAGCACATGGGGCTCTATTGTTCTAGTTTAAGGACATTGCGGTCCATGGGTAGTTTAAGGACATCGCGGTCCATGGGTAGTTTAAGGACATCGCGGTCCATGGGTAGTTTAAAGACATTTCGGTCAATGGGTAGTTTAAAGACATTTCGGTCAATGGGTAGTTTAAGGACATTGCGGTCCATTGTTAGTTTTAAGACATCTCGGTCAAGGTTAAGGACGTCATAGTCCATGGGTTTAAGAACCCCACAGTCCGGTATGTGCTTTGGATACTTCACACGGGTTCGCTGCCGTGCTAGGCGAGGACCAGGCTCCGCTCTGGACGTTTTCCACGGGGTCAAAGAGTGACGTTATCCGCGTTCCACGTAACCAGGAATTTTGCATTAGACATGGGTTTAAGGACCCCACAGTCCATATCATGGTTGGTCGTCGGGACCCGTCACCTCTTTGAAGACATTGAGGGATTACAATGCCAAGTATCAAAGGAGTGAAGAGATGTACCCTAGAACCGGAATGGCTTAAGTAGTCCTTGGCCCAATTTGGGGTCAAGACCGATTAATTATGTTATGAGCCCATTAGCCCAGTTAATTACGATTTGAAGACTCATGGCCTAACTCGAGCTAAGTCCTATCATGTCTGGAATATTGACTTCTTGTTGGTCCATTGAAGGAGAGGCTTTGCCTCTATCCATTTAGCCAATTGGGCCAAAGCCTAGTGTTAAACACTACGGAGCAATCAGTGTTGAACACTGGGAATGAGGTTGACAAGTTAGTGTTTAACACTAAAAGATAATTGGTGTTAAACACCAGCAACAAGGCTTTCAAATGATCATGAACACTAAAACAGATCAGTGTTGAACACTGGCAATGGAGATCTCAGATTAGTGTTAAATATTAAGGTAATCAGTGTTGAACACTGCGAATAAAATTCTTTGATTAGTGTTGAACACTAAGGTCCAACAGTATTTCAATACTGGATTCGAAGGTTCCAATTTAGTGTTAAACACTAAGGCAAGAGGGGTCACGTGGCAACACGTGAGGGCGCTCTCCCTTCATTCATTCTGCTGAGATTATTGCATCTTTTCTGAGCATCACGTGCCCTCACGTGACGGGCATTTAAATGCTTATATATTAAAGCTTCTGCCGAGGGTCACGTGGGTCACGTGGGGTGCTGCCTCAAAGGGGTTTTCTGTAGATCTCTTGGGGGAGGGGTCACGTGGTGACACGTGACCCTGCCTCTATGTGTGTTGTTTTAGAGGATCTGTTAATCTTTTCCAGGAATTAAATTCCTCGTAGGGTTGAACCCTGACAATAATTTCAGAGGAATTAAATTCCTACTTCCTTTTGAAGATTTATATTCTGAATAGAGTTAGACTCTGAATTTTCTGTAGGAATTAAATTCCTCATAAATATGAAGAACTGAATTCCCGCTGTTCCAACAGAACTAGGTTCTTAATTAGGGTTAAACCCTGTTTCTTTTTGTTCTGAAGGAATTAAATTCCCAATCACAGGGTCAGGCCCTACTTTTATCTTAAAGAAATTAAATTCCTATAGTTCTGTGAGAATTAAATTCTCATGTTCCCATTCTCTCTCTATGTTTTGGATCTGCATGGCAGGATCTCAACCCATTGAGAATTAAATTCTCAACCCAAAGGGGAGATGTGCACTTTGCAGATCCTCTATCAAAGAGAGAAGAAATATGTTCTTCTGTTTTATATTATCAGAGTTAAACTCTGTTGAGAATTCAATTCTCCCTCCTTCAAAAAGCCTTCCCTTTCTTACCTAGGGTTTTCGTTTGCAGAAGCTCTAAGTTCCTCAAAGTATCAAGGCTCTCTCTCTTTTTCCTCCTTCTGTGTATATCTCCTTCTTTTGTATCTCTTGGCTCCTATTTATAGGAGAAGCAGCCGAATAATTAGTTTTTGACGAATCTTCCTTGAGATATTTGATTTGCATCCATCATTCATTTTGGACCTTTGGATTATTAGGTGAATTTTATTCACCATTGGATTTCAAATCCGGGGATTCTCCGTTGTTATTTCGGTTAGATTTAAAGGGGAAATCTTTCCAAACCCGAGATTTTCCCATAGATAGACGATATTTAATCACCTCTAAATCTTTAATCCGATCGGCTCTAGATAATCACTTTCCTTTGGAAAGATTTGAATCTCCTTCAGAATTTAATTCTGTTAACAAAACGGGCTTTGAAAGCCGGTCACGTGCGACCACGTGACCCCCTTAGAATGAGCCTTCCACTTTCTTTTTGTTCTCTGACTTCTGGTTGTTGTTCAGTCATCACGTGTCAACACGTGATCATTGGTCACGTGTGCACACGTGACCCCTGTCTGGAGCCTCTTTCTTTGATTCAACTGGGGGACGAGTCTGCTGCTTTGAGCGTCACGTGCCAACACGTGACCTCTTCTGAAGCCTTTTCTTTGACTTGATCAGGGAACTAATGTGCCTTTTCCGCTGCTTTTATATGTCACGTGTCAACACGTGACTGCTGGTCACGTGTAAGCACGTGGCCCCCTTTCTGAAGCTTTTCCCATAAGCTTTTCTGATTTTAAATCAGGAAACAGTGGCAACACCGGAGGTGATGATAAATTGCTACTTCGCCAATTCGTCGGCAGCTTGTCAGAAACGGCATTCGAGTGGTACTCTGAACTCCCGAACGACTCTGTCAAGACATTTGCGGAGATGGAGCTGTTATTTACGCAAAGATTCGCAAGCGCTAGCGAGCGCACTCCGATTACCGCACTAATTAATGCCAGGGTGAAACCTAGAGAAACATGGGTTCAGTATACGATACAGTGGCGGAACTTATGGTCGAAATGCGAACAGTGCATCGAAGAAGCATCGGCAGTGGGCATGTTCATGGGGACTCTTAATCCGCAGGCGACCATCTCCCAGTTCATGATGTTTTTTAAGCCGACTACTTTCCAGCCCATAATTGATAAGCTGGGCCAAATGGACTAGATGGGTCATAGACCGTCTCCTCCAAAGCCGGAGCCGCAGAACGAAAAGGGAAAGAGGAAGACGATCGCCGCCGCCAATGCTCAACAACAGCCCAGTGGTCTAAAACCAGTTGATCGCCAAAATGATAGAACTCGATCTCTTGGAGATAAAATGAGACGCCCTTACTCATTCCCTAGAGACAAGACGAAGAGGTTATTCGAGCTAGTACTGCGCAACAGGTTCATCACTCTGCCGGAGCCAAGACATCCAGTGCAACCAGGCGACATTAGCAATCCTAACTATTGCCCTTATCACCGAATGTTGGGCCATCCGATCAAAGATTGTTACATCTTCAAAACCTAGATAGAAGATCAGTACCAACAGGGTAAATTCGTATTATCTGAGAAGTGGAAGGTGAACTCGCCTCAGCTGCACGCTCTCAAGAAGACGGATACACCGGGGGCATCGTGTTCTTTCGTAGAAGAAGCTCCATGGGAGGTCGCTCTTTCAGCCAAAACTAAAAGAATGCTGAAGGATCTCTACACATGTCCGGTAATTAGGTGGAAGAATCCATTGGAACCTGAGATCATTGAAGGGATGCTGAAGCCGCGCCCAACTCCAAAAATTGGTGGTGATAGCCAAAGCATTCATACCCAGCCGTCAAAGTTTTCAAAGAAGAAGAAGAAGACCAAAAAGCCCGTGAAGCCTGGTGACAAGCGCACGGACCTGAAAAAACAGATTGACGCGTTGGAAGAATATAATCAAAAAGCGTGGACTCCAGTCACACTCCAAGAATTTCTCAGCCACGTCCTTGAGGACGGAGATGATGACAATGGAGAAGACTCGTCGGATGAAACTGAAGGTTATGTAGCAAGCTGCCAATGTGATCTCTCACTTGTCGGATGATGACAATGTGATCTCTCACTTGTCGATAGACGATGAAGAAGCTCCTTACACAAAGAAACTGGGAGCAAATCCTAAACCGGAACTTCTAGGGCCATCAGACGAAACGATTGATGCATTCCTGAACGAAGCTCTTCTTAAAAGCAAAGCTGCTCGAGAGCGTGAAATGGACATATTTGAAAAAGCCAAACGCCGGCAACTGGACGAAGGAGTTGAAACACTCCCGCCAGATCAAAGTACATCCATCGCAAATAAAAACAGATTCAAGACGAGGAAAAGGTTCGCTAAAGCCATATCGATGGGAATGAAGCTGCCACCCTCCGAAGGAAATATTCTTGGTGAAGCGGAAACACATCCTAGCTACTGCTTATATCATCGAAAGATTGCACACCCCACCGAAGAGCGCAACGCTTTTAAAAGATGGTGGCAGGGATACGTTGCTCACTGACAACATTTCAAGCGGATGAAATGCAAAACACATCGGGAGCAAAGAAGTACGACCGAGGAGCGTAAAAGAACTACATGCAACTGTCGTATAGTCAACGCCGGGGGATCGCAAGTTCTCACCTTCGGGAGCGACTCTGACGAAGAAATGACTCTTGGCCCTCTCTTTAAAGAGTCCACCTTGGGAAAAGAGGAAGAACCAAAGACCTGTGAAAATATTCAGCTGCGCAATCGTACGCTGCCCGAAAAGAATCTTGGGCCCTCGAACAGTGGGTCAAATAGAAAAGATAAAGGAAAAGAAAAAGTCTCTGAGGATATCATCCTTGATGACTAAGCCGTCGAAAAGCTGACAGCCAAGGACCCGCCAAAGAAAAGTAAGGTGGACTACAACGTTCTGGCACACTTGAGAAATCTACCTTCGCAGTTAAGCATTCTCGACGCCCTTCTGTTATCTAAAGAAGCAAGAGATTCTTTGATCAAGGCATTACAAGAGCCCTTCGCCGAAGAAAAGATGAAGGACGAGCTGGAAGAAGTACACACAGCCGATATCACCTTCGGCGATGAAGATCTCCTCCTTGGGACATGCGAGCACAACCATCCTCTATATGTCTCCGGATACTACCATGACATCAAGATAGGTAAAATCCTGGTCAACAATGAGTCCTCCGTCAATCTCCTTAACGTAAGGGTGTTAAAGGAAATCTGCATGAGCGTTCAACACCTCGCTCGCGATAAAATCACCATCTCCGGATATGACTCCCAGTCATCATGGACGCTTGGGTCTGTAATATTGACACTACGCTTTGGGTTGCTTGTCACGGACATTAAGTTTCATGTCATTGACGCCAAGACATGCTATAATGCTTTGCTCGGCCGGCCCTGGTTATACGAGTACAACATCATCCCTTCTACACAACATCAGTGTATGAAGTATTTCAAAGATGGTCTTGAGTATACCGTAACAGGAGAGCTGAACTCATTCTCCGTGAACGAAGTCCGAAAGTACGAAGATGCAAAATACTTCTTACCGGATTTCGAGGACACGGAAAGATATCACAAACCGAAGAACAAAGCTATCACTACTATTCCGGTCTTCGGGAGTGATACCGAGGAGGAAGAAGAGATAGTTTACTCAGGTCCGCCTCAGTGCAACAAGCCAGGACCGTCCGCTCCTATGTTGATCTTCGGCAGCGACTCGGAAGATGAGGTCAATGCCGTATTCTCTGCTCGGCCATCAATACAAACCTTCGCTGATGAAGATCAAAGTTTGCAAGTTGCCATGGTTCCGCCCAAGCATCACAAAGAACTAGACGCGCTTGATACCTACAGTGTGGAAGAACTGCAGACATTTTATGTCCCTCCCAGGCGAAAAGGTGAAAAGGCAATCCTATTCTACCGATCCGGGGAAACTAAAGTGGAGAAAGAAATCTGGCATGGCACAGATACTATACTTGACAGGCTCCAGCCCATCCATTTTCCTAGATATTACACGAACAGACTAAAGAGACTCTTGAGACGCCAAGGTGTACCCCTTAAGTAAACTGCGCGATAAGCACGGTTCTATAACAGGATCTAGAACATTCCCAGAATTCAACGAAAGTTGCCCAACGGGAGAATGGAAACGATTGGGCTTGGATATGTTCAATCCAAGAAACAGGAGCTATTCCGTGACTACTACGCCATACATGACTTTGATGAAGAAGGAGATGCTCTGTGGGAAGACGCTAACTCTGAACCAGAACGAGCTCCCGCCGTGAAAATGCCAAGTTCGTTGTTCGAAGAACAGATGACAGGCTTATAAGGGAAGCAGGTCAAAAGATTCGAGACGACCATAATCGCGAAATGGCCATCTACGAGAAGGCCATGATGCAACTCCTCCTTCAACAGGCTGTGAAAAATGAAAATGCTCCTCCTTGTCAACCCGTTGTACAAAAGGCCCAACACAGAGGCAGAAACAAACAAAAGAACGGGAAAGGCGTTCGACAGCGACAAAGCAGGTCCAAGAAGCAATGCGATCAGGAATCGGGCAGTCCGGATTCGTCTCTTATAAAAAAGATGGGTCGAGCATATTCTTTTCCCCAAGACAAGACAAGAAAGATATTCGATCTTGTCATAAAACATCAGATGATGACACTCCCGGAGTCCAAGCACCCCGAGCAAGCAGGCGAAGTCTCTCACCCGGACTATTGCTCCTATCACAGGGCAATAGGACATCCTTTCGAAGACTGCTTCATATTTAAAGACTGAGTAGAAGACCAGTATCAGCAAGGCAGGTTCGCTCTATCCAGCAGCTGGAGGGTAACCCCACCGCAGAAGCATGAACCCAAAGCCGCGAGAGTAGAACCAGATCAACATCGGTTTTGGAAGCGATCTCATACTTGTCATATGATAATATTGTCAGAAGAAGAGCCCGAGAATATGGATGACTTCCCCCGGTGCTTCGACAACGATGATGATGAGGTAATCTCAGAATTTCCACCGGCGCCAAAGGAGCTGGAAGATGGGATATATACTACTGCAGATAACCTCAAGAAAATTGATTTGGGATGGCAAGTGACCCGCGGCCGACGTTCGTCAGTGAGCTGTTGTCTGAAGAAAGGGTGGATATGCTAAAGGACGTGCTCATGCAGCAAAAAGATTGCTTCGCATGGAACTATTCTGAGATGCCAGGATTAGATCCAGAGATTGCTGTGCATAAGTTGGCGATATCTCCGGACGTCAAGCCGATCAAACAAGTGCCAAGAAGAATGTGGCTCGAGCTTGAGATGAGCATCAACGCCGAGGTCAAGAAGCTAATCGATTCCGGCTTCATCCAAGAGGTTCAATATCCTGACTGGATCGCCAACATCATCTCAGTGATGAAAAAGAATGGGACGGTGCGCATATGTGTGGACTTTCAGGATCTCAATAAAGCCTGCCCAAAGGACGACTTCCCAGTACCGGTCACCGAACTGATGATAGACAATACGTCCACTCATGAAGTTTTCTCCTTCATGGACGGCTCGTCAGGATACAATCAGATAAAGATGCATCCCGAGGACCAGAAGCACCCTGCTTTCCGGACCCCTTTAGGCATATTCTGCTACAAGGTGATGCCCTTCGGTCTAAAGAACGCCGGCGCCACCTATCAGAGGGCCATGACGAAAATTTTCGACGACCTCATACATGAAGTCGTCGAATGCTATATTGATGACCTCGTAGTTAAAAGCAAATCATACGAGGAACATTTAGAGCATTTGAAGATCGTGTTTTAGCGCATTCGGTAATACAACTTGAAGATGAACCCTCTCAAATGCGCGTTCGGGGTTTCTTCAGGCAAATTCTTAGGATTCATCGTCCGACACCGAGGTATCGAGATAAATCCGTCAAAGATCAAGACTATTATGGAAATGCCCCCGCCAAAGACTCTCAAGCAGCTGCGATCTCTTCAAGGAAAGCTCGCATATATCCGGCGATTCATAGCCAATCTCTCCGGCAAGTGCCGCCCCTACAGTCACTTGATGAAAAAGGGAACCCCGTTCGTCTGGGATCACAAATGCCAAAGCGCACTGGACGAAATCAAGCAATACCTGCAAAATACGCCAGTGCTGGCCGCTCCCATTAAAGGAAAACTTCTCGTCCTGTACACAACAGCCCTCGAAGGTTCTTTAGGCGTGCTGTGGGCAGAAGAGAACGAACAAGGGAAAGAAAGAGCTCTTTACTATCTGAGCTGAGTTCTCCTAGGGGCTGAAAGCAATTACTCTCCCATTGAAAAACACTGCCTGACGTTGATCTTCGCAATAACGAAGCTCAGACACTATGCATTAGCACATGAGGTCCATCTCATATCAAAGGTGGATCCCCTGAAATATTTGATGTCAAAGGCCATATTAACAGGACAACTCGCTAAATGGGCCCTGCTCTTAATGGAGTTCTCGATAACTTATCGATCCCTTAAGGCAGTGAAAGGCCAGGCCATCGCCGACTTCCTCACTGATCATCCGATACCCACCGATTCTCCTTTGAACTGCGAATTGCCGGACGAATACGCGTTTGACCCGATC
The DNA here is from genome assembly GCA_030015575.1 of Agapanthus africanus. Taxonomy (NCBI): domain Eukaryota; kingdom Viridiplantae; phylum Streptophyta; class Magnoliopsida; order Asparagales; family Amaryllidaceae; genus Agapanthus; species Agapanthus africanus. The sequence continues at coordinate 20,510,559 of JASDDO010000014.1, forward strand.
GACGAAGAGAGAAGAGATAATGATACCCGCTGGGAACTTTACTTCTATGGAGCATCTTCCATGAAAAAGTGCAAACAAAGCACCCCCATAATCAAATCAGGGGTAGGCCTCATCTTCGTTACTCCACAAGGAGGGATAATGCGTTTTGCCTTCTCCTTAACAGAGCCGATGACGAATAATGAAGCCGAGTATGAAGCTTTGATAGCAGGTCTCGAGATCGCTATCGATATGGGAATTGAAAACCTCCTCATATAAAGAGACTCCTAACCGGTCGTTAGTCAAGTAAACGGCGACTATCAAACGTGCAAACCGAAGCTGGTAAAGTACGGTGAGAGAGTACAATAGTTGCTCACTCAAATCCCTTCCTACACCTTGGAAAGCATACCGCGTGCGAAAAATAGCAAAGCGGATACATTAGCCAAGCTCGCTAAAGAACTGGCTGACGAAAACCTCGATGACGTGAGAATCGTTATGCAAAGCCGTCAGGTTCTTGCACCGGCAGAAATATCTCCAGAGTTGTCAAAGGGGGCGACCGAGCAAATGACTCTGCAAATAAAAGACCAGGAAAATGTTATGGATTGGAGAGAAGTCTTCATAGACTACTTCAAATCCCGTCGAACACCTGAAGATGTGTCTTTGAAACATCAGCTTATGAAACGAGCTCTGTCTTTTGCTTTCGTCAATAATACCTTGTATAAGAGATCATTTGACTCTTTATGGCTAAGATGCCTGGGACCTGAAGAGGCAAAGAGAGTTGTCCAAGAAACTCACGACGGACTCTGCGGTTCTCACCAAGCCGGGCCGAAGATGAAGCTGAAGATCAAACAGATGGGTTATTATTGGCCCACGATGATCCAAGACTGCCTCGAATACGCGAAGTAGTGCCACGCGTGCCAGATTCACGGAGACTTTATCCATCAGCATCCAAATCCAGTACATCCAACAGTGGCTAGCTGGCCGTTCGAAATGTGGGGGATTGACATAATCGGCCCCATCGAACCAGCATCGTCCAGAGGACATCGATTCATTTTGGCGACAACTGATTACTTCTCCAAATAGGCAGAAACGGTACCGCTGAAGGAAGTGAAGACGGAGAATATCCTCCATTTCTTCAAGACACACGTCATTTATCGGTTTGGAACTCCGCGACGGATCATCTCCGATAACGGGCCAGCCTAAAGAAGCCACAAGATCACCCGCTTCGCACAACAGCATAACATAGACTGGAGTTATTCCTCAGTCTATAATCCCCGAGCTAACGGTCTAGCTGAGGCTTTCAACAAGACCTTGACAAAGATCGTGAAAAAGACGGTGTCTCGAAATAAGAAGAACTGGCATGAACGACTGCATGAAGCTCTCTGGGCGTACCGAACTACGTTCAAAACGGCCACTAACACAACGCCGTATGCATTGGTATTTGGTACGGAGGCGGTACTACCCCTCGAGATAAAGCTACCCTCTCTACGGGTGGCAGTTCACTACGAGCTAATGGACGAAGGGAATGCTCACCTTCGGCTTGAGGAGCTCGATGCCCTTGATGAAACCCGGCTCATGACGCAACAAAACCTGGAGGCTTACAAAGTAAAGATGACGTGCTCATACGAAAGATTGACTAGGCCAAGGCCATTCCGCCAAGGCGAACTCGTGCTAGTGGTCAAAAGACCTATGATCCCCAATCGTGCCAAACGGGAGAAATTCGAGCCGAACTATGAAGGCCCGTATATCATAGACAAGGTCTACCAGGGTGGGGCCTATCTACTCATGGACATGCATGGCGAAAGACCCTTCAGGCCAATAAATGGTCGCTTCCTGAAAGAGTACTACGCCTGACGAGATACGGCCTAGGTCAATGATAGATGACGACGACTATGTCCGCTCGCTATCTTCCTAAGCCCAAATTCTATAAGTAGTAACCGGCCAATGGACCGAAACGTCCTTAAACTAACAACGGACCGAAACGTCCTTAAACTAACGATGGACCACTATGTCCTAAAACTAGCTGCTGACCAAGACGTCGATAAACTACTGTAGACTGCAGCATCCCAAGGCTGACACAAAAAAAGAGAAAAGAATAAAAAGAAGAAGAAGAAGAAGAAAGAAAAAGAAAAAACGGTATGTCCATAAGCGAAAAGGGCACGGATGAAAACCCGAGAGGCCTCCGTGAATAAAAACAGCAGGGCTACCATCGAGTTTTGTGAAAACCCGAAAGGGCGCAATCTCGTTAAAAGACACTTGCAAGGTCCTCTCGACCTTGTAAGGAGAAACCACCTGCGTGAGATCCTTACGATTCACAAGGGAGCAACACACTTAGGGATCCCCACGACTCCTAAGAAGAAATTACACTTGTGAGATCCTCACGACTCACAAGGGAGCAACACACTTAGTGATCCCCACGACTCCTAAGGAGAAATTACACTTGCAAGATTCTCACGACTCGTAAGGAGAACCCTCTTATGGGACCCTTACAGCTCATAAAATTCAAAAATCTTAAGCTACAGGGATCTGAACTTGTTCTTAAGCGGCCACCACAACCTCCAATTTTGCCCCGCAAGCGGCTCAATGCCGACCCTTGTATACAATCCACGGGCGCGAATAAACATTTCCCTAACAAAGCCCCATCCGTGACTAGGGATATGTTTATACAACGAACAGCCCTTGTAAGTCCTCTCGACTTAAAAGGAGAAAATACTCTTGTAAGATCCTTACGACTTACGAGAAGCCATATACTTAGGAGTCCTCACGATTCCTAAGGAGAAAACGTACCTACGATATCCTCACGACTCGCAGGGAGAAATATCTTTATGAGACCCTTATGGCTCATGAAGTCAAAAGCCTTAGTCGACAGGATCCTAACCCTGTTCGCTAAGCCACCTTTGTTCGACATCGACAGAGGAAAGTGATGATTCGCTCCTGGAAATATTCCAGTTGTAGCGGTGCTGATGCTGAAATCGGTGTCTAACTCCAAGCTTGCAGCAAAGAAGCTAGTGAGCCTCACATGCATACGAAATAGCCGAAATGATGGGGCAACTTGCAAAAAAATCAGCGAGTAAAAATAAAATAAATGGCCGAAATGATTGGGCACCGCGGAAAATAACCGAAATGATTGGGCAATTGCGACCTTCGCGATATAAAAGCTGAAATGATAGAGCATCGCGGAAAGAAATAAAGAAAAATGAAATTTATGCCCTACAGGTGATATCGCATCAATCCCTGTATACAATCCAGGGACGAAAACACAGAAGGAATCACACATTCCCTCCCCATGCTCCATCAGAAAATGAAGCCAAATCTCGACGGTTCAGGGATAGCCTAGAGATCATCAACAGCGTTCCTCCCCATTCCAGCAGAATTCAGACGCTGCAATCAACCTTGGAGCTACGGCAAAGCCCCTACTCCAAATCTCGATGGTTCCCAGACAACCTGGAGACCACTTCGATATTCATCTCATTACAATAGACAATACGTCAGCAAATGACCCCGTCTCGGAAACACGTCATCCACATGACCCCGTCGCGGAAACACGTCATCCACATGACCCCATCGCGGAAATACGTCATCCAAATGACCCCATCTCGAAAATACGTCATCCATATGACCCCGTCGCGGAAACACGTCATCCACATGACCCCGTCGCGGAAATACGTCATCCAAATGACCCCGTCTCGAAAATACGTCATCCACATGACCCCATCGAGGAAATACGTCATCCACATGACCCCGTCTCGGAAATACGTCATCTACATGACCTCGTCTCGGAAATACGCCATCCACATAACCCCGTTGCGGAAACACGTCATCCACATGACCCCGTCACGGAAACACGTCATCCACATGACCCCGTCACGGAAACACGTCATCCACATGATCCCGTCACGGAAACACGTCATCTATATGACCCCGTCGCGGAAACACGTCATCCACATGACCCCGTCTCGGAAAAACATCATCCACATGACCCCGTCGCGGAAATACGTCATCCAAATGACCCTGTCTCGGAAATACGTCATCCAAATGACCCCGTCGCAGAAATACGTCATCCAAATGACCCCGTCTCGGAAATACGTCATCCAAATGACCCCGTCGCGGAAACATGTCATCCAAATGACCCCATCACAGAAACACGTCATCCACATAATACCGTTGTGGAAACACGTCATCTACATGACCCCGCCTCGGAAATATGTCATCCAACGACTCCATGGAACACGACCAAAGTTAACCTTGACCCCGTGGGAAATGCCCGGAGCAACTTCTGACACCGTGAAATGCGGATAATGTCAACCTCATTAAACACTTACGGGTCCTCTCGACTCGTAAGGAAGAAAACACTCTTGTAAGATTCTTACGACTTATAAGGAAAAACACACTTAGGAATCCTCATGATTCATAAGGAGAAAATACACCTGCGAGATCCTCTCGACTCGTAGGGAGAAAAGTCTTTATGAGACCCTCACGGCTTATGAAGTTGAAAAGCCTTAGGCAGCAGATCTGAACCTGCTTTCTAAGCCATCGCTACCACTCGAAGAAGCCAAAACAAGATGCCCACTCTATCATCTGCCGGCTATGCTTGCTAAAGTGACATGCTGATAACAAAAAAAAAAAGAAAGCAAAGAGATGACACAAGACATTGCGAAAGAAATGTATCTTTTATTCATGAATTCAATTGGATACAAAATACATCATATGAAAGAATAAAAAAATGGATACATTTTATTCAAAATTACAAATGGTACAAAAATCAATTATTAAGAGGGAAGCGCTTTCAATAGTCCGATCAGCCGCTTGAGCACTTCCCTCAGCCCCTTTTCTTGATCAGCTGCCGCGGCCAACTCTGCTTCGACTTGGGCTTATTGCTGTAAGTAAGACAAAAGTCGCTCATCAATGACTCGCTGAGCTGCCTCACGACTCTGTGCATCCTGCTCAATGAGGTCGAGCTTCTTCCTCAGCGTTAGCCCATCAAAAATACATCGTAGAAGGCTCTCAAAGATGGTTTTCAACTGCACAGCATTGGCGTCAACCTGAGCATGCAGTCGGGCAGATTCGCTTGAAGTCTCTTCACATTCATTATGCTTTAAGGCCGCTTCTTGTTCAAGATGGCGGAAGTAAGGAGTGCTCTGCTCAACCCACGCAGCCCGTTGAGAGTTCACAGCCAAGACCTCGGAAGCAGGACGTCCGACCTCGAGCTCATACAGACAAGTCTCAATTTTCCTACAGTGACTAACCCAAGACTCAACGACGCCCTCACTATGAAAGTTCACGAGCGTCGCCAGCATAGGATTAACTTCCACGACAAAATCCACAGCGAATGTGGGAGTCTCCACATCAAGCTCCTCAATGTAATCGCTCAACATGCGCAGACTATTCATAGCGCCTTTGGAAGATGCACGTCGAGAAAAGGGGCCTGCTGGCATTATGACTCGAGACTTGAACGGAGCTGAAGTTGATATCACCGCTGCAAAATAAATCACAGTCAAATGACGGTTCAAGAAGTAGAAGAGGTTCATGAACAATGGAGTTTACTATACCAGCTGCAGCAGGTGGCAAGGCCGGGAGTACTAGTGGCGCAATTGTTCTCTCGTCTTCTCCTTCGATCTGTAGTACTGCAATCAAAACAAAGAAGAATTAGAAATTATTTGACTGTCGGTAAAAGAAGAGACATTAGCTGAAGCCTGTACTCACCAGCGCCACTAGATGAGGTAATCTCTGACTGGAAAGAGAAGTATGGGTGTAGCACTTGATACAGGTGATCAAAAAGGACTCCTGCAAGGACGTAATAATGCAATGTCAATACATAAATTATACAGCCTAGAAATAAAACCGATGGATCACAAATTTGCACCTTCCAGCATTTGAGATGGTATGAAAGAAGGTAGAGGAGCGGTCACCGTTAAAGCAGCAACCGAAGATGCTTCATTAGCTGAAGCCTGTACTCACCAGCGCCACTAGATGAGGTAATCTCTGACTGGAAAGAGAAGTATGGGTGTAGCACTTGATACAGGTGATCAAAAAGGACTCCTGCAAGGACGTAATAATGCAATGTCAATACATAAATTATACAGCCTAGAAATAAAACCGATGGATCACAAATTTGCACCTTCCAGCATTTGAGATGGTATGAAAGAAGGTAGAGGAGCGGTCACCGTTAAAGCAGCAACCGAAGATGCTTCCTCGAGTGGCACAACCCCAACGCTCATCACACCTGCATTAGAAATAAGAGAAACACTGTCAATAAAGAAATTAAAAGGGGATTGCAGAATAAAGGGGAAAGCGATGACCCAAAATCTACCTGGTGAGTTGCCGGTCGAGACCGCGACAAGAGTGTCACTGGATGCAGCGAATGCTCCACCCTCCTCCATCGGAACGGTCTCGCCACCCGTAGCCTCATCCCCCGATTCCACGAGAATCGTCGTGACACTCGCAGCGCCCAGCAGCGGCAGGGAGCCACAAGGAGAAAGAACGACGATTGGAGCAATGCCCGACTCTTGAGAAAGAGTGGCTACCTCGGGCTCTGCGGCTGTAGTCATCTCACCCACCGCTACCTCGAGCTCGACAATGGTAGCCATCTCACGTACCGCTACCTCGGGCTCGGCGATCGTGGCTGTCTCACCTGCCACTACCTCGGGCTCGGTGGCTGCCGCCACGATACCCACCACCTCCTCGGCAAGATTCGGCCCTGCAAGATAAGATATATGAGAACCTGAAAGTTAAAACTTTGACGGAACAACCTAATATCACGTTACCTTGAGTCGAATTTTCGATTGCTTCCTGAGTGGCACGTGCTGCCCGTCTGTGGGTGGTGGACAAGACAGCCGGAGCATCCCCTGAAGGAGTAAGGGCAGGGGTAGCGGTGCTTGAACCTGCACTCGCGGCCAAGGTGGCACTACGCTCCCTTGTCGCGTGCATTCTACGCTTCCTTTCCGCTTGGGCCGTGAGAGCGGATCTTCTAGAAGCCTCCATCAATAGGACGTCATCGTCCGCGCCAAGGGTTACCTCTGGAGCCGTTATGACATCCGTCATCGGTCGTTTGAGTAAGGCATCTTTCGGCAGTGCTGAGGAGGCCAGGACTTCGATGGCTGGCCCGGGAAGCATCTCCGTATCACCTTGCAGGATTGGCATTGTAGTTCCTGCGATAAGATAAAGAAAGGGTCAGATTGTCCATAAGAAAGGAGAATGAAGATGCAATGAGCCGAAATATACCAACTCCCAACGAAACGCGAATCCTCTCCTCCTCCTCGAAAGTCTTGAGGGAAGCCGCTAGAGCCTCTTCAGTGGAAATGCTTGTTAAAGAAGGAAACGTGTCATTCAAAACATGATAATAAAAATATAATGCAATAACAGAAGATACGACTGATGTTTACTTAATTGCGCGAGGATGGCCAGTCCCGCTTTGTGGCTTGCCGATCGCACGGTAGCTCGGGCCTGTCTTGCGGAACTTCGATCACCGCAGCTTCTCTTAAGGGAGGCGGGACAACGGTCTGTCGCTTTAGAGGGACGTTTCGATCACCAGCAGGTGGTGCACCTTTACGATCGAGCAACAGTCGCTTCTCTTCCCCGATAACGGCGCCCATTGAATGTTGGTACCAGGCCACGTGTATATTAAGGGCCTTTGGGACACAGCTCGATTCGCTGATAAAGAAGTGAGACCCTGTGTTCAGGCGCATAAAATGATGCAGTGCGCTCCGCATTCCCTCTTCGGTAGCAGCAGGTTCTACCAAAAAGGCCTCAAGTGGGACGCCCTGATTATAACTCAGCTGTTGGGCGAAATGATGCGGGTTGTATCTCATGAATAATGCCGCATCATTTTGCTTGAATACGAGAAAGCCCAGCCTGATGGAGTACAAATGAAGAATCTCCCAGGATTTTAAGACAGAGGCCCCATCTTTAAAGATGTCTTGCAATGACAGCACCGCTTTTGAAGTTTCCTGGCCGATGGTCAAGATTTTGTCTGTGAAAGACATACCATCTCCAACCGTGCGCGGACGAAGAAGCAAGCCCCTAGCTTCCCGCCGTGACGGACTCACGATGGAGGCGTCAACCAGCCGCATTATCCGTGGAAACCTACATCTATCGTAAAAAGAAGGTCTTTTGTGGATACCGAAGACCCCAATCACGTGCAGCTCCATCCATGAAGTGAAGTAATGCTTTGGGAAATTGGCAGGATGCACCCCCGGTTCAGTGGTATCCGCTGCTAAGCTGAGGCCGTGATATAGGTGGGCTAACCCAGCGATCCCGATGGCTACTTGTATTCCGGCGACCATGCGATGCGCGGGGTAGAAGACAGAAGGCCTCATGTAATGAGGGTGCATAGGAAGCGCGAACCAGCTTAACCATAAACTGAGAAACCCGAGAAAGAACGCTTCCTCATCAATGCCCGGAGCGGCAATTTCTGACAGGGGGATGATCGCGACGTCGGGAAGAAAGAAACCCTTTTAATCATCTTCCAGTGTTGGCCGACGGTCCAAGACAAAGACGAAAGGATCTTCGAGTTTAGCAAACTTTTTTCCTTGTCGCGACAAAATTTCTGGGCGAAGAAAACGGGCAATGAAGTTCGCAAAGCTAATCCCTTGGCCTCCGGATTCAAGAAAGAGGCTCTCATACATGTTCAACACCTTTATCAGACTTGGGAACTGGTGCTGAATGGCGTTCTCTGGGGTAAGGCCCATCACCACTGGCTTGGTGGCAAAAACATATTCATCCGGAGGAAGCAGCTCCCCGTAGTGCTCCCCCTAACTAGTAAAGCAGAAACCTCGGCAAATTCTTCCAAGGAAATAGAGACCTCACTATCCAATAGGAGGAAGGTATGGGTCGGAATGTTCCACTGCTCTAAAAACGCCTTGATCCACCATGTGGGAGGTGCAGAATACTGGAACAAGGAAGCGTAGACCGTAGGGTATAAGCCAAGTGTAGGGTTCCTAGGCACACCAAGGAGGTCTCACAAGGCATCAACCATGCCAATTTCAAAAAATCTAGGTGCTGAGAAACCCGACTACGGATCGTTGGCTAGAAATCTAGGCGAAAATGAAATCTAGTTAACAACTTAACAAAAAGGAAACGGAAATACAACCTTTGTAGATCCGGTGCTCCACCTCCATAGCTCAGCAAATGAAGTCTCCTCGCTGTCCATATCAAATCCCGGGCTCTAGCGTCGGCTTCATCGGAGAATGGACGGGCTAGGTCATCGACGACGTGCCGAAGATGATCTATGTCGAGGCATCACTAGATCAAGCTCCAACTTCACCAAGTCAAGAAATATTGTGAAGGAAACACACTCTGCTACTTGGCAAGAGGTAGAGGATGAAGAAATAGGAAGTGGGTAGACTTTAGAATTGGATTTCTCACTCTATTTCATCAATCACCATTGATGAAGAAAGGGTTTCTTCAAGTGAAGAAGAAGATGAAGAAGAAGAAGAATATATGATAAGTTAATTAGAATAGAAAACAAAATCAATCCTTATCATAATTCCAACCATAGTTAGGTATAGAGAATAGACTAGGGTTAGTGAATGGTTAGGTTAAGGAGATGAAGACAAAATGGTCAAAGTTGCATGAAGCTTCAAGAAACTTCATGAATTAAAGCAACCATTTTGTTTTCTTCTCTCTTTATTAATCCAAAATGAAATAGATAAATGAATGGATAAATAAATAAAAACCTAACCATATACTTAACCAAGGTTTAATTCTTTACACTTAACCAATTAAGCATGTATCATCAAACATGATACAATCAAGTGCACAAAAGTATATCGCATATACAATGCGCACATCCGAGTGAGAAAATCCATCTTAAGTGAACCGATACTAGTTAATGCAAAGTAATATATCAAATATATAATTATGCATTAAATCATTAAATCAACACTTGATTTAATGATCCGGTCATATCGCATATAACCGACTAATATCAACAGTAACAACTGATCGAATCAACACTTGATCCGATAACCCGGCTATATCGCATATAACCGATCAATGTCACAAATCGCGAGAATCGAATACAGTATCACATACTGGTATCATTTTCGGTCCCGCACATATCTCATATGCGCTCCTATTTCGTTTCGCTTGAGCCAGGAAACCTCTGTGTAGGACTCTAAAGACTCGTCAATACGCCGGCAGCAGATGATGATCATATCAATCACCCACAAGCCGCAAGCGGTCTGCTAAACGTAACGGCCACCCGGGTATTGAGCGATCAGAAGATCGACGAGCAAGCCCGCTCACACTCCTGTGAATCCAACCAGTAACACTTACCGTACAGTCCGGTCTGATCGTCTGATATGTCGCATATCTCGCCTAGGGGTGTTAAACGTCAGACCCCAATAGCTCGATAAGTCGTGTCGATATGAGGTCTATAACAATTCGAGAAACTACTGGTAACACTTACCAGTAAATCTCAGCAACCCTGGCTAGGGATTTCTTGTTATAGCTAATCGAACACAACCCCCTATACCGGGAGAGACGAATCCCCTCCTATCACTCATTGCCTCCATGTGACTCGGGACTGTACCCAAAAACCACAGTTTTGCATGCCCTCTTGGATGTGGTAAGATGGAAATCAAAGTACAGTGGGAACCACACAAGACTCTATGACGATCTCGGGTCAACAGACTACTCTGTACCAGTGTCACCAGAGAACTGCCATCTGACGTGAGGTATAATACCATCTGGGAGTTCTCGGCGAGTCCGTCCAGTGTACCCAGTCTCTACTGAGCACCCGTATATCATCTCTGATGTCAAACACCAATGGATATGGGATCATCCATCGCCCATCTGTATGGGTCGAGAAGGTACACGCTAGTCTACTCTGGTATATCGATGCCCCGTCTCGATACACCCACGACTAGGGACTTTGAAGGATGTACTTATGGACTACCATGTCCCCACTAGTATGATCCGCATCATAGTCCAGGTAGTCAAGTACACATCCTAAGGGCTTTACCAACATGTAATAGAGAGACAATCAGTATACACGTTAAGGTAAAGAGTAACCAGATAGCATATTATCATGTCGAGCAAGATAGTCCTCCCTATACATGTCCCAGCATCCACTACAATATACATCCAATGTACAGTAATGGCCTCTAGGGCATACATATAACTAACAATCTCCCACTTGCACTAGGGCCATCTGTAGCAGTGGTTGTAGTATCTCATACTCAACCATCCCATAAAAGTCTCTATCTGGGAATAGGCCTTCGTGAGTGGATCCGCCGTGTTGTCCTCTGTGTCTGCTCTCCTAACCTCGATCAGCCTGGAGATCAACCATCTCCATGATCAGGTGATACTGCCTTAGAATATGTCTGGATCACTGATGGGACGGGGGTTCCTGGCATAAGCCACAACTCCATTGTCACACAATGGTAGGAACTAAGTTCATCTCATGAACTAATATACATCTAAACAGCCTCTTTGGTAGCATCTTAAGCAGCGATGTATCCAGCCTTTATCGTCTAGTATGCCACGGTATCTAGCTTGGAACTCTTCCAACATACCGTCCCTTTACTGAGGGTAAAGACAATGTCTGCGACTGACATTCAGTCGTCTTTATCACCCTGGAACACTTCCAGTGATTCTCCCCAGGATCGATTGATACCATCTCACTACTACTAGTGAGATTCCTAACATCCAATTAGATCTATCTCATAGATCCAAAACTCAGGATTTAGGAGGTATCATTTTGATCCTACACGGAGAATCATTGTGATAAACGGAGATTGATCGAGCGTAGCATAAGAAACTCCTTTCTTATCAAGAGTATGTCATCCACGTACTCTACGAGGATCACCACCATACTCCCTACTACCTTTTTGTTTATACAAGGTTCATCTACCATTTTGATGATGTCAAACTCTTTGACTAACACATCAAAACAGACGTTCCAACTCCGCGATGCCTGCTTTATCAGATAAAGCATCTTGCTCACGTTTCCGCTGCTCCCACTGTCTACGAGGCCCTCTGGCTGTGTACTTATAGACACACTCTTCTAAAACATCATTTAGAAAAGGAGTCATGGCACCCAACCGCCAGATATCGTAGTCATGGTATGTAGCCGTGACAAGTAGGATCTGGATGGACTTAAGCATAGGTACTGGAAAAGGTTTCATCATTATCCACGCCTGGTCAATGACGAAAACCTTTAACAAGTCTAGCTTTGAAAGTCTCAACTTTTTCATCTACACCAAGTAATCTTCTTAAGATATACTTGCTCCTGATGGGGATTTAACCCTTTAGATATAGCAGCCAAAGTCCATACTTTGCTGGTGTACATGGATTCCATCTTAGATCGCTAAGCATCCAGCCATTCTTACAGAGTCTTACTCCTGATGGCCAGCTCGAAACTAGTTGGGTCATCATCTCATGATGCAATCCTCGCTCCCACTGTCATCGAGAAACCAAAGTATCTCTCAGGTGGGTGAGGAACCCTACTAGATCGGCGGAGAGGCTGAGGTTCGTTGGTTACTATTGAATCTTTCGGTTCTACCAAATCATCAGCTGAAGTTTGTATAGCTGGAACCTTTCCAGTTCTACATAACTGACCTTGCCTCGAGCTTGTCCGGATTTTGCTTTTAGACATAGGCCGGACAACCCTAAATCTTAACTAGCTTAAGACATGGGCTCTTCCCATATCATATCAAATATGAAGTGGTAGGCAACTGATTTGATTTGAACCCTTTTCAATAGGTATGCAGCTTCTCAAGTGCATAACTCCCAAAAGGAAATAGGTAACTCAGTAGTACTCATCATAGAGCACACCTTATCATATAGGGTGTGATTGCTCTGCCCCGATATACCATCGTGCTATGGTGTATACGGAGGAGTAATGCTGAGAGAGAATCTCATTCTCCTTTAGAATAGTCCAGGAATTCCATGCACAAGTATTCTCCTCCCTGATCTCATCATAGGACATAATACTTATACCCGTATTTTGGTTCTCTACTTCTAACTTATATTCTGTGAATATCTTAAAAGGTTCGGACTTGTGTTTCAACAGGAACATAGGTCTGAATCTCGAAAGATTATCAGAGAATGTAATGAAGTAAAAAGAACCGGTCTTGGTATGTGTAGACAGGGGACTTACATACATCAACATGTATCATCCCAAGAGTTCACTAACTCTTTCTCTGTTTCCAATAAACAGAGCTATGGTCATCTTATCTTTGTGACATGACTGGCGAGTTTCACAAGATGTAAATTCAAACTAATTTAAATATGCATCTATATGTAACTCCAGCTAGTCGGGTCGTATTGATATGACCTAGTCTACAATACCTCAAGAAGAATCCGTCCATTTCTGAACTCTTCCTCTTGTGTGTGTTCTGTATACGAAGAACTGTAGTTTGATTTAGAACATTAATGCTTTTAGATAACGTGCCTGAACCGATCAACTTTTGATATAGGAAATGTTCAAAACATTATCCAACAATACAAAATTTTATCGTTTCTTTACTAATAAAGAGACAGATATGATTTTGTATATCTGGTTCGGTATCTAATAACATTCGTTCAGAATCAATGTATTACAATACAGGGTGACAGTGACCAACAGACTTGGCTGCAACACTTGCCCCGTTTTCTGCCTCATGAAACTTATCACCCGATCTCAGTTTTTCTACCCTTTTGTAGCCCTATGTAACAGATTACATATCTGGGATCCTGATCCGGTATCATATACCAAGGATGCGGAGGATACTGAGAAACAGTTCTGTATAATGAACATACCCGAAGATGATGCATCAGCATGCACTCTCTTCGTTTGGGCGGCACGGGAAATCTGGTATTCCCCAATCTCCTGCTCTGTCTTATAACAATTATAAGTTGGAGCGGGACCAACGTTCCCCAGCTCAGTATAACAAGCGGGTTCGGTCAATATTCCGTATTATTATCTTGATTAAGGCGTGATATGGTCGCTACCTAGAGAGAGAGAGAAGAAAACACTCAGCGTGCGCTCTTGCAAGAATAGATTGGTTATTATTTTATCTAATCAGGATGGCTCCCACTGCTTTTTATCAAATCTTCCTTCAAACCCTAAAAGGAAAGACTAGCCGGGATTAATTACACACTACAAGTTCGCCAATCTTTCAGCCAGGCCAGTGTCGGTACTTTGAGGGAGGTGCCCCGTGCTTTCGCACGGACCTAATTAATGTAAACCTTGTTTTCCCAGAGGCGTAACCTCGTTAACACCTTTCTAGACACCTACTTGATCGGCTAATTGTAATGTATAAAACTCTCCCAGGAGTAACTCTTACTCGCAGCGGGTATCGGGATCCAACTATCTCATAGAAGGTATGCAATCTCATTGCAAATTTCAACACTTGAAATTCCCGATAATATTTTGCCCCAAACGATCTATGACCTTAACAATGTCAACAAACCATAGACCGCAAGTCAAGTTCAACCCGTCATTTCTTGATTGAATCAAACCCACCCGCACGACCCTTGACAAGGTCAACAAGGCCGCACGACTACCCTAACCCAATCTGCATCATATGCATAAGCAGATAAATACTGGTTAGCTACCGCACACTGCGCCTTGACAAGGTTAACAAACGCAGCACGAATACTAAACAGGACTTATCTGAAATGACGGAGGGCTACGACAGGTTTTTCTGAAAACCTATTGCGTAATGAACTTGATATCGTTGTAGGATCGAATGAATTTTAAAAATGGAGTGTTTTTTAGGCTTTTCCAGTTTTGCTAAAGGAGTCACTCCCGGTGAAGGGATCGTCGGTCCTTTCCTCGTCGAATAAGGTGCGGAATATATCATATATATCACTGTGCAAAGCAAAAACTCTTAAAAGCAATCAAAAGACAAACCGAGGGTGTAGCATCTGCCAGTTATTGCTAAAGGAGTCACTCCCGGTGAAGGAATCTCGGTCCTTTCCTTATCGAATAAGGTGCAGGATATATCATATATACCGCTGTGCAAAGCAAGAACTGTAGCTACCTGTTTTATTTTGAAATTCGATTCTACAACATCTTAGGTTTCTTTTATTTCATTAATCACATTAATGAAGTCCCATCATTTAAATACCTAAACATCACAGATAAATACGACGTACACTTATGCCATCCGCATTCGCCTCGATGTCCCCTCATGCACCGTTAGGTTAGGTAACTAACGGCAGAGCAGGGCAGGGCTAGCGCGGGTGTAAAACATAAGTAACGCCTATATAATATATCATATATACTATATACTGTATCTATCACAGAACATCACATGATCACATCACAGATATCGCAGCAGACGCATCATATGAAATATTGGATATACTAGGACGTCCGTGTTTTCAATACGAGCCAGTATAAAACACGGATTCCACGGTCGTGATGAATAGCCAAACCCACACCCCAAGACCCCTACGAGAGCGGCAAGCAACCCTACCAATTCTGGAGTTAGGAGACCCGGACTCGACTCCTCGAGTTGGTCTCCCACTGGACTCCATAACCCGGTTACTTGTGCCCTCCTCCTTGGGTCTATCCTAGTGCGGAAAAGTAAATAATATACAAACGGTGACAACTTCCGCAATCTGGAAGCACCCCAATAAAAAGAATATTACATACAAGTTTTTACATGAATGAAAATAAAAAACACTCATCTCACATAAAACCCCCGGCTATTCAAACACGACGATCCAATATAACATATCCAGCAACACATAACATCACATGTCATCAACGTAAGTAAATATGCGCATCCCAATTGTCGTTGACATATAGCAACGAAACCGGCGATATCACATATTACATTTACGGTCACAGAAAAGAAAGTGTAAAACTACAACAGTTGGAATCCGCAATCTCCATAGACATCGCATGCCTAATCAAATGAATTTCTTAGACATCGCATGCCTAACAATTATAAACCCCGCATTTTAGTCTCATTATCGAAAACTCTTTTCAATACTAAGTCGGGCAATTCAACAGGATTCCCGACATTTTGATCGAATGCTCGTCGCAAACTTCAGTAGACGGTCGCACCCTGATACCGTCGACGAAGTGCACCAAGGCGGAACACCTCTACCGGGAGCACCCGAACGGATGCTTTCGGCGACGGGGTTCTCCTACAGTCACTTGGTCGGGGCTATGGGGTGTAGCTGTCTATTAAGTTTACCCGGCGAATATCCGCGTACGCTACGTGTTTGCGACGGACTTTTGATCACATCAAAATTCCGTGGCAACCGATCAAGTGAGACTAAACTGCTATGTTTATAACATTCATTCAGTTATCACATAACTACTTGTGAATTCCAATTATTGTATCCAATTCCGGATAAACAGAAAATGTTAAACTTTCCGATCGAACAATCGAACACCCAAGTTTTCCCGATACAGATCAACACATGAAACAAGTCTAAAAACATTCAGTTCGTGCCTCAGTACCAACGGTCCAGCCGTAGAAGGGTCAAGCCAACGCCTCACATGTGGCACGCCGTACTGCCCCAAACCCGAAGGTTCAAAGGGCAGTTCAAGACGGTCACATAATCGAGTTAAGGTTTGTTGTCTTCTAGAGGGTCCATCGAGTTACTTGCACTACTTAGAACGTCTTTAAACTACGGAAAAATCCAACACTTGAAAATTTCCCGACAGGGGAAAAATTGGGTATTTATATCCGGTCGAACTTTTTAACATATTCAAAAATTATCCGGAAAGCCAAATAGACAAAATCTGATACTCCGATCGAAACACCGAATCCCCAAAACAACCCCAGAAAATTCAACTGTTGAATAAAATTTAAAAATTCCCATAAAATCCAGCATCAGAAAAGAGGAGTTACTGTGCAAATATTACAGTGAGACACGACCGTACGGCCGCGGATCCGCCGCATGAGCCAAGCTCATGCCGCGGAACCGTGGCTACATAGATGAATTACAATGTCGTTTTGCACCATAACTCTTAGATATTCCTGCTGAATTTTTTAAGAATTTTTAATCTGGAAAAAACCCAGTTTTTAGAAAAAGTACAGAGAGCATGTTTATGATAGGGTTTCGGGTTCGTTCGGACTTCAAACTCTGTCTAGACTTCGCCTAAGGCCTTAGCTAGGCTCTGATACCACTGTAGGGTTCCTAGGCACACCAAGGAGGTCTCACAAGGTATCAACCATGCCAATTTCAAAAAATCTAGGTGCCGAGAAACCCGACTACGGATCGTTGGCTAGAAATCTAGGCGAAAATGAAATCTAGTTAACAACTTACCAAAAAGGAAACGGAAATACAACCTTTGTAGATCCGGTGCTCCACCTCCATAGCTCCGCAATGAAGTCTCCTCGCTGTCCATATCAAATCCCGGGCTCTAGCGTCGGCTTCGTCGGAGAATGGACGGGCTAGGTCATCGACGACGTGCCGAAGATGATCTACGTCGAGGCATCAATAGATCAAGCTCCAACTTCACCAAGTCAAGAAATCTTGTGAAGGAAACACACTCTGCTACTTGGAAAGAGGTAGAGGATGAAGAAATAGGAAGTGGGTAGACTTTAGAATTGGATTTCTCACTCTATTTCATCAATCACCATTGATGAAGAAAGGTTTTCTTCAAGTGAAGAAGAAGATGAAGAAGAAGAAGAATATATGATAAGTTAATTAGAATAGAAAACAAAATCAATCCTTATCATAATTCCAACCATAGTTAGGTGTAGAGAATAGACTAGGGTTAGTGAATGGTTAGGTTAAGGAGATGAAGACAAAATGGTCAAAATTGCATGAAGCTTCAAGAAACTTCATGAATTAAAGCAACCATTTTGTTTTCTTCTCTCTTTATTAATCCAAAATGAAATAGACAAATGAATGGATAAATAAATAAAAACCTAACCATATACTTAACCAAGGTTTAATTCTTTACACTTAACCAATTAAGCATGTATCATCAAACATGATACAATCAAGTGCACAAAAGTATATCGCATATACAATGCGCACATCCGAGTGAGAAAATCCATCTTAAGTGAACCGATACTAGTTAATGCAAAGTAATATATCAAATATATAATTATGCATTAAATCATTAAATCAACACTTGATTTAATGATCCGGTCATATCGCATATAACCGACTAATATCAACAGTAACAACTGATCGAATCAACACTTGATCCGATAACCCGGCTATATCGCATATAACCGATCAATGTCACAAATCGCGAGAATCGAATACAGTATCACATACTGGTATCATTCTCGGTCCCGCACATATCTCATATGCGCTCCTATTTCGTTTCGCTTGAGCCAGGAAGCCTCTGTGTAGGACTCTAAAGACTCGTCAATACGCCGGCAGCAGATGATGATCATATCAATCACCCACAAGCCGCAAGCGGTCTGCTAAACGTAACGGCCACCCGGGTATTGAGCGATCAGAAGATCGACGAGCAAGCCCGCTCACACTCCTGTGAATCCAACCAGTAACACTTACCGTACAGTCCGGTCTGATCGTCTGATATGTCGCATATCTCGCCTAGGGGTGGTAAACGTCAGACCCCAATAGCTCGATAAGTCGTGTCGATATGAGGTCTATAACAATTCGAGAAACTACTGGTAACACTTACCAGTAAATCTCAGCAACCCTGGCCAGGGATTTCTTGTTATAGCCAATCGAACACAACCCCCTATACCGGGAGAGACGAATCCCCTCCTATCGCTCATTGCCTCCATGTGACTCGGGACTGTACCCAAAAACCACCGTTTTGCATGCCCTCTTGGACATGGTAAGATGAAAATCAAAGCACAGTGGGAACCACACAAGACTCTATGACGATCTCGGGTCAACAGACTACTCTGTACCAGTGTCACCAGAGAACTGCCATCTGACGTGAGGTATAATACCATCTGGGAGTTCTCGGCGAGTCTGTCCAGTGTACCCAGTCTCTACTGAGCACCCGTATATCATCTCTGATGTCAAACACCAATGGTTATGGGATCATCCATCGCCCATCTGTATGGGTCGAGAAGGTACACGCTAGTCTACTCTGGTATATCGATGCCCCGTCTCGATACACCCACGACTAGGGACTTTGAAGGATGTACTTATGGACTACCATGTCCCCACTAGTATGATCCACATCATAGTCCAGGTAGTCAAGTACACATCCTAAGGTCTTTACCAACATGTAATAGAGAGACAATCAGTATACACGTTAAGGTAAAGAGTAACCAGATAGCATACTATCATGTCGAGCAAGAAAGTCCTCCCTATACATGTCCCAGCATCCACTACAATATACATCCAATGTACAGTAATGGCCTCTAGGGCATACATATAACTAACACCAAGTATCCGGCCGGATGGCGGGGAGTTAGCCCGATGTTGTAGGGCTGTCCCCAAGGGTGCGACTCACCCTGACATATGCGCTGCCCTAGGGTGTCCAAAGCAGCCGGCGGCTGCACAGGAATCGCAGCCATAGAAGGCTGAAGGAGACCCTCCGAAGTCCAATTAACCACCTCTACGGCATAGTTCACCGGGGGTGCATCTGCATAAGGAATCGCCGAGATAGGCTCCGAAGGCGTCGCACAAGAAAAGCTCCGGCGGTCTCTGATAATCTGATCATACCATCTACCCCATAGGTGAAGATTCTTGTATTCCGGGTCGTGGTCTCTGATCAGCGCGAGAACCTCTCGATCTACAGGCGCCTCAGGAAATCCACCTTCTGAGCGGATGAATGAAAAAGAAGTGTTGAAAGACATATCGCCTGCGCGAAAAGGGACAAAGGTTAACTGTCAGTGCTCTAATTTAATTTAAATTCTGACACTTGGTAGTTTAGAATTTGTACCACACTGCAATGCAGTGGAAAGGGGACCAAAGAGGGGACCCACAAAATCTAGATGACAATTCATCAATTAATAAAACAGCCTCATCATTTGATGAGACTGTTAATTAAATGAGGAGATCCTTAAGAAAATTCTCATTAAATAAGAGATCCCTCGAGAAGAGGAGTAAATCTCCCTTTGAGAGCAATGCTCTATAACAGAGTGACACTTGTCAAACTCTGATCATGAAGGAATAAAAATTCCTCAAGAGCTTGGCTCTGTAAAGATGATGGAAAAACCCATCAGAAAAAAAATTAAAATCAATTTTTTTTTATGAATTAAAAATTCTGAGATCTTCAAGATCTATGAACAAACTCTAAGAGTTCTTTATGAGCAAAGCTCTGTTCATGGGTTAAGAAACCCTGAAACAAGATCTCCTTAGATCTATGGGTTCAAAAGAGCAAAGCTCTATTAATGAAACCCTAAAAGGGTTTTCTTTAGATCAAAGATCTATGAATAGCAAGGCTCTGTTAATGGGTAAAACCCTAGATTATTAAAAGATTTAATTTTTACCTAAGTTTTGGCAAAGCTTTGACTCTTAAAATCCCTTAAGATGAAGAGCTATGCTCTGAATAAAAATTCTCAAAGAAAGAAGATGAACAGAATCATCTAAAGGACCAAAGGTCCTATTTATAGGTATTGAAATGCCTCTTCAACTTCTGAGTTGATCCAAGGGTGCAGATGTTGCCACCGCTGCACTCATATGTGGGTCACGTGAGTGCAACGGTGGCGTGGCATTTGTTTCCCCCAATCAGAGCAAGGCTCTGTTTGAAATTCAAATTTCAAAATTAAAGCAACGCTTCAGATGCAGCGCCAAGTGCGCTGCGCCCTAGGCAGCGCATCATGAGTGCGCTAGTGCTAGGCGCGCTGCGCAGCGCGCCATGTGTCAAACACGGGTGCGCTGCGCTCTGAGCAGCGCACCACATGTCAAACACGGGCGCGCTAGCGCAAGGTGCGCTGCACTCTGAGCAGTGCACCACGTGGAAAGCATGGGTGTGCTAGCGCTGGAATTAAAAAACTCCCCATCGTTAGATCAAAAGATCTAATAATAATGATAAATCATTAATTAATCAGAATTAAATTTTGTTATGGAAAGATTTTTCAATCTTGTTAAAAACAAGAAGATTGCCTTCTTTAAAACAGAAGCCCTAGGATCAAAGATCCAATGGTGGGGAAATATCCCCAAATCAATCGGAGAAAAATCTTTTTAACCGATTCAACAAATCAGCTTGCCCTATATAAAGGCCCCAAGACTTCAAGTCTGATATAGAGAACCCCCCCTAAACTTTGAAAAATTTAAAGGAAGAGAAGCATAGCTCTCAGCAAAAGAAGACTTTTTCTTCAAGGTAAAAGGAATGGTGATGAACAAAGAGATGAAATCATCTCATAATTAAAAAGAAGAATTATCTTCTTAAAAGATTATAGATCTACAAAGACCAAGGTCTTTTATAAAAAGATCAAAAGATCTCCTCATAAAAATAAAGAAGTATTAACTTCTTTCACAGATCATAGATCTATAAGACAAATTGTCTTTCTGAGATCATGAACATCTCATTATAAAGGGGGAGAGAATTATTAAATTTTCTTAAGGATCATGGATCTATAAAGGCAAAGCCTTTCTTCAAAATAAGAGATTGAAAATCTCTCCTGCAAAATAAGAACTATTGTTCTTAAATTTTGAGACAAAGTCTCTTTTAAAAAAACATAAACTTGTTTTTCAGATCATAAAATTGATCAAATACACCTTGTGCTTATGAAATGCATCTTGTGCTCTTGAATAGCGCTTCTGCGCTCTCTGGACCGACGCTAAGCGTCAAATGCGCCATATGTCAAACACGTATGCGTCAATTAACAACTTACGCTTTGCGCTCATGGGATGGCGCTCAGCGCCAAGCGCACCACGTGTCATTGACGTGTGCGCCACTAAATTGAAAGCGCAATGTGCGCATGGATTAGCACTCAGCGCTGATAAACTGGCATCATGCGCTCATCATCTAGTGCCTAACGCTGAGTGCGATACGTGTCCCTTACATATGCGCTACTTGGCAGTAGCGCACTGCGCTTTTTGATTGACTCAAAGCGCTTGGCGCACCACGTGTTGCGCTGACAGAGCATAAATTGTTCTTTAATAAGCCCAGAGCTCTGGTGAATGCTCAGCATTCAATAAAAGACAAAAATATTGTCAGAAGGGCCAAGTCCAAATGAAGGCTCAATAGCCAGAATAAAATGTTAAACATTTATTGGACTTAGCCCAATATTGGCCATAAGTCCTCAACTTATATTAATTGAGCCCACCTGCTCATAAATATTTCAACAGATCTTAGTCCCAAATTGGACTACAGATCTTCCAACCAACTCACATCGGTTTAAGGGTACATCTCGGAACCCCTCTGATATATGTCATTGTAATCCTTCAACGTCTTCAGAGAGGTGACGGGTCCCGAAAACCATACACTTCATAGACTATGACGTCTTTAAACTGGACTGTGGGGTCCTTAAACCCATGGACTATGATGTCCTTAACCTTGGATTGTGGGGTCCTTAAACCCATGGACTATGATGTCCTTAACCTTGGACTGTGGGGTCCTTTAAAACCCATAGACTATGATGTCCTTAACCTCGGACTGTAGGGTCCTTTAAAACCCATGGACTATGATGTCCTTAACCTGGACCGTAATGTCCTTAAACTAACGTTGGACCGTAATGTCCTTAAACTAATCGACCTCAATGTCCCTAAACTAAACAATAAAGCTCGAATGCTCTTTTGGTGGATCTAAATGATCTCGTTAAGTTGATCTTAGTCTAAAAATCAGACTAACGTATCCTTAACAAACGTTTAAGTTGATCTTAGTCCCAAATGAGACTAACGTATCCTTAAACCCAACCCCCAAACCCAAATCTAAGAAGATATGGATTTGGACTAATCCACGCCTTACGGGCGACAACATAAATTAGTCTCCGTATGCAATCCACGGGCAACTAAAAACAAAACAAACACCCACGACATGAAGTGACCATCTGGAGAAGGAGAAAGTGTTATCGCGATGCGACAACATAATTAACTGCAGGGTCTTACGCCTGCAGGGAAGAGCGTCCCTACAATCAAAAACCACTCAAATGAGGGGGAATCTGACGAAGTCTGCTACATCGGTCGCATCCGTTTAAACCTTCGATACACGATACCATAAATCAACTTGGCATCTTCGGAGAGATGGAAGGATAGCATCAATTAGCATCTGCCCTCGAATTTCAGGCCTGACGTCCCAACGTCCCGGTCGCTTTTTTCGGCGGGGAACAGAGGCCACGATAAGTTCCAGGATAATCTTCACTATGGACGGGTACCTTATTTCCGCGTCCTTAAAGACGTGGCTTACAAAGTAGACCGGCTTCTGGAATCCCTTGACATCTCGGACGAGCACCGAACCTGCAGATTGATCGGACACCGCTAGATATAGTGATAGCTCGTCTCCTTCAACGGGCTAGGTGAGTAGTGGAGGAGTCGCCAGGTGTATTTTCAATTGCTCGAAAGCGATCTGACACTCCTCCGACCATTCGAACCTTGGGATCTTCCACAGGGCTTTGAAAAATGGGAGGCACTTTTCTCCGGACCTTGACATGAAGCGGCTCAGAGCGGCTACCCTCCTAGTGAGCCGCAAAATCTCGGCATTGGTCTTTGGCGTGGCCATGTTGAGGATGGCACTGATTTTCTCCGGGTTAGCCTCGATCCCTCGATGGGTGACCATGAATCCGAGGAACTTCCTACTGGTGACCCTGAACGCACACTTGGCGGGATTCAGTT
This sequence comes from Agapanthus africanus, assembly GCA_030015575.1. Taxonomy (NCBI): domain Eukaryota; kingdom Viridiplantae; phylum Streptophyta; class Magnoliopsida; order Asparagales; family Amaryllidaceae; genus Agapanthus; species Agapanthus africanus. The sequence continues at coordinate 20,534,151 of JASDDO010000014.1, forward strand.
TCATTTTGTATTTGCGGAGGACATTGAAGTTCTCGCTCAGATCTTTGGCGTGCTCATCCGACGAGGTTGACTTAATGAGCATGTCGTCAACGTAAACCTCCATGTTCCTCCCAATCTGTGGTTTGAACATCCAGTTGACCAAGCGTTGGTATGTAGCCCCGGCGTTTTTGAGGCCGAAGGGCATCACTTTATAGCAGTATACCCCCAGTCCATTGTGAACGCGGTGAGCTCTTCGTTCGCCGGGTTCATACGGATCTGGTCGTAGCCGGAGAAAGCATCCATAAAGCTGAGTAACTCGTGGCCTGTCGAACTGTCAACGTGCTGATCTATCCGAGGGAGGGGATAGTTGTCTTTCGGATAAGCCTTGTTGAGATCAATGAAGTCGACGCACATGCGCCACTTCCCGCTTTCCTTTCTAACCATGACCACGTTCGCCAGCCATTCCGAGTAGGCCACGTTTCTAATGAAGTTGGCTGCAAGCAACCTGTCAACCTCGTCCTCGATCGCCTTTTGCTTGATCGGAGCGAAGCTTCGTTTCTTCTGCCTGACGGGTCGGACCGCCGGGTCGACCCCGAGCTTATGTGATATTACTTTGGGGTTGATCCCGGGCATGTTGGCAGATACCTAGGAGAACACGTCTAAGTTCCCTCTGAGGAAGTGGGCTAAATCATCACGCCGAGTCCCCGTTAAGAGTGACCTGATTTGGAAGGTTCATTCATTGTCCCCTTCTATGAGGGGGACCTCCGTTAGCGGCTCCACCGGGGCTCCTCGGATCTCTTTTTGCTCGTTCCGAGTATCTAAGGACCCCCTGAAATCATCCATGCTTTCAAGGTCATCGCTTCTCTCCTCGGGCATGGATGTCGCTGTAAAGAAAATCTTTATGGTTTGCTGGTTCCCGTAGGCCCGGCCTATTCCGCCTTGGTCCAGTGGAAACTTGATCATGAGGTGGTAGGTCAATATTTAGGCCCGAAGGGAGTTTAGCGTCGGGCGTCCCAGGAGGATATTGTAGGCCGATGGAATTCTTGCGACGATAAACTCCACAGGCACGGTACGCGTACGACCTGCCTCCCCGATGTTAAGCAGGAGGGTGACCACTCCTTCTGCTGGGATGGAGTGGTTTGTAAACCCCGATAAGATATGGGCGGTCGGCCTCAGGTTCGACGGGGCAAGCCCCATACGTAGAAAGCAATCATAAAAGAGGATGTCTGCCGAGCTCCCCGAGTCGACCAGTATCCTTTGGACTTCGTAGCGGTGAACCCGTGCTGTAATCACCAGGGGGTCGTTATGAGGAAAGGATATCCCATGGAGATCCTTATCGATAATGGTGATGGGCTCAGCTGCTTTGATCCTCTTCTTGGGTTAGCTGCTAGTACCCTCGACTGGCAGGGGGCATCGTATCTCGTCGGCCTAAGGTGCACACCCCGTTGATACGACTATGATTTGGCCGATCGTCAACTCACCAGGAGGGGGATGGTGCTCTTGCTCTCGGTCTGCTTGTCACCTTTCCTGCAAGTACTTTTCCAAATGCCCCGAGCGAATCAACACCGTGATGTAGTCCCGGAGCTGTTTGCAGTTCTCGGTAGGGTGTCCCTGCGACTTTTGGAAGGCGCAGTAGGGGACTCATGTCCATTTAGCCGCCCTATTGGTGACCGGGGGGAGTTTGAAGAATCTCTCGCCCTTCGCCTCCTCCAATAGCTCTGTGTGGAAGATGTTTAGCGGGGTATACTCCTGAAATTTCAGGGAGTATGGCTTGTTAGTTATATGTATGCCCTAGAGGGCATTACTGTACATGTGATGTATATTGTAGTGGATGCTTGGACATATATAGGGAGGACTTTCTTACTCGACATGATAGTATGCTATCTGGTTGCTCTTTATCTTAACATGTACACTTATTGTCTCTCTCTCACATGTTGATAAAGCCCTTATGATGTGTACTTGACTACCAGGACTATGATGGAGATCATACCGGTGGGGACAAAGGTAGTCCACAAGTACACCTTATAACAGTTCTTAGTCGTATGAATATGGAAATAGGGCATCGATACTCCAGAGTAGACTAGCCTATACACTTCTCGACCCATGAGATGGGCGATGGATGATCCTATATCCATTGGTGTTTGATATCAGAGAAGGTATACGGATGCTCAGTGGAGACTGGGTACACTGGACGGACTCGCCGAGAACTCCTAGACGGTATTATACCTATTATCGGATAGCAGTTCCCTGGTGACACTGGTACATGTTAGTCTGTAGACCCGAGATCGTCATAGAGTCTTGTGTGATTCCCACCGTGCTTTGATTTCCACCATACCACGGTCAAGAGATCGTGCAAAAAGGTGGTTTTTTATTACAGTCCTGAGTCATATGGAGGCAATGAGTGATAGGAGGGGTTTCGTCTCTCCCGGTATTGGGAGTCGATGTTGCGCTATGCTCTATTGGCCATAACAGGAAATCCTTGGCCAGGGTTGCTGAGATCTACCGGTAAGTGTTATCAGTAGTTTCTCGAACCGTTATGGACCTTGCATCGGCATGACTTATCAGGCTATTGGGGTTTGACGTTATACCACCCCAAGGCTATTGATATGCGACATATCAGACGAAGAGACCGGACTGTACGGTAGTGTTACTAATTGGATTCGCAGGAGTACGAGCAGGCTTGCTTGTTGATCTTCTGATCGCTCAATACCCGGGTGGCCGTTACGTTTAGCAGACCGCTTACGGCTTGTGGGTGTTTGATATGATCATCACCTACTGCCGGCGTATTGACGAGTTTTTAGAGTACTACAAAAATCTTTCCTAGTTCATGCGAAACGAAGTAGGAGCACATATGTGATATGTGCGGGACCGAGATTAATGCGCGTATGTGATACCGCATTCTATTCTCGCGATATATGTATCAATTGGTTATATGTGATATAGCCGGGTTATCGGATCAAGTGTTAATTTGATAAAAGGATACATTTGATATTAGTCGGTTATATGTGATATAGCCGAATTATTAAATCAAGAGTTGATTTAATAATTTAATGTATAATTATATATTTGATATGTCACATTACATTAACTAATATTAGCTCACTTAAGTATTCATTTTTTTCACATAGGATACACTTTACATATATGTGATATATGTATTATTTTTTTTGCACACAAAATATATATGTGATATATATTATTGTGTCATGATTGGTTACACATGCAACATGTATGTATGAGACTTATACCATGCTAGGGTAAAAGTTAGGGTTCATAATTATATTTAAGCAAATTCACACATTTGGAATTAGTCATGGTTCAAAACTTGTAGAAGCTTGTAAGTTTGATTGACTTAGTCCACTTATTTATCTAGCTTAAGATATTTGTTAACCCAACCTTAACTCATAACTATGGTTTAGTCTCTACATTAGTTAGTACATGATATACACTCATCATGGTTGAATTTCTATCCTCACTTTATTATTCTTTCAACACTTCATCTTCTTCCTGAGCTCAAAAGCTTTCTCGGGTTTTGAGAGGTGAAGAAATATTGTGAGAAAAATAAAACTAATGTGAGCCCACTTCCTACTTCATCATCCTCTACTATTAGCCAATTAGTTTAGGGTGTTTGCTTCACTAATTTCACACATTAGTGAAGAGGTAGCATGAGCTCGAGTCTCCTCGACGTAGATCATTTTCGGCTTCGAAGATATTGAGCAAGCTTGTTCGTTTCTTCAAGTGAACCTTCTCTGGAGTCCGGGAGTTCCCCATTCGCAGTGAAGGGACTACAACATGGAGATATTGAAGTGAAGGACCGATCTACAAAGGTTGTATTCCTTGTTCACTTCTTTGCAAAGTTGTTTGCATATCGATTCGTCGGATTTTCTAGTTTCGATTCTAGGGTTAGGGTTAGCTAGAACGGAAAAAATTTAAATATGGCATGGATGATACCTCCCGAAACCTTGCTGCCATGCTAGACAACCCTGCAGTGGTATCAGAGCCATGTTAGAAAATTAGACGATATTTGCTAGGATTACGAAACCGAAACTACTCCGAAACACCCGACATGAAAACTTGGTTTCTGTCGAATTTAAAAAGTCCTCTAAAATTTTTTTAAACAACTGCAGAATGTTATATATAATGTAACATGAACACCACAAAAAATTGAAGCAATATTGTCAAAAAGTGGCCAGCCACATAGGTTAAAATTCCGAGATGCTCGGTTTTTTTCAGGAGTTTAGGGTTCAAATTTTAGTAGTGTTCCAGTCTCTGGGTTTCGATGTTTCAGGTGTTGTTTGTTTTTACTAAATTTTCATGTGATATTAACTTTCTGCAAAAACAACTCAGAGTGTTTCGTAATCATAATTCTAACATGTATTTGGGTTATTTAGACGATATTAAAAAGTTTGAACGAATATCAATAACCCATATTTTTCCTCGTTGGAAATTTTCCAAGAGTTGGATTTTTCCGAGATTAAAATTTTCAGAAAATCTTGCAAGCGATTCTGTGGACCCCTAGAAGAACGAAACCCTAACTCGATTCTTTGACCGTCAGATTCGTAATCAAACCCCAGGGTTTGTGGTAGTTCAGCGGTACCATAGGTGAGGCATTGGTTGACCCTTCTACGGCTGGTTCATAAGAGCCGTGGCATGTTCTAGGTACTTTTTGGACTCCACTCAAGTGTTGAGCTTGTTGGGAAATTTTGGGTGCTTGCTTATTCGATCGAAAAGTTTAACTTCGTCTATCTATCTGTGATCGTGATACAATATTTAGAATTCACATAATTAGTTATGAGATAACTAGTTTGAATTTTATAAATCTAGCAGTTTAGTCTCATTTGATCGGTTGCCATGGGATTTTGATGTGGATCAAAAGTCCGTCGCAATTACATAGTATACGCGGATACTCGCCGGGTAACCTTACTAGATAGCCACACCCCATAGCCCCGACCAAATAACTGTAGGAGAACCCCGTCGCCAAAAGCATTCGTTCGGGTGCTCGCGGCATCGGTGTTCCGCCTTAGTGCACTTTGTCGACGGCATCGGGGGTGCGGCCGTCTAATAAAGTTTCCGACGAGCATTCGATCAGGTTATCGGGAATCTTGTTGAATTACCCGACAGGTTATTAGAAAGTGTTTTCAATATCGAGACTAAAATGCAGGGTTTATAATAGTTAGGCATATGATGTCTAAGGAATTCATTTGGTTAGGCATGAAATCCAAAGTATGTGATACATTGGGTTTATGATATCTTAGGTGGTTGCGGATTCCAACTGTTGTAGTTTTTCACTTTCTTTTCTGCGACCGTAAGTGTAATATGTGGTGTATCGCCGGTTTCGGTGCTATATGTCAACGACAACTGGGATACGCATATTTATTTACGTTGATGACACGTGATATTATGTGTTGCTGTGATATGTTATATTGGATCTTCGTGTTTTGAATAGCCGGGGTTTTTATGTGAGATGAGAGTTTTTCATTTTCATTCATGTAAAAGCTTGTATGTATTCTTTTATTGGGGCATTTCCGGGTTGAGGATGATGTCGCCATTGATGTATATTATTTACTTTTCCGTATTAGGATAGACCCAAGGAGGAGAGCACAAGTAACCGGATTCTAGGGTCCAGTGGGAGACCATCTCGAGGAGTCGAGACCGGGTCTCTTAACTCTAGAATTGGTAGGGTTGCTTTCCGCTTTCGTAGGGGTCTAGGGATATGGGTTTGGCTATTCATCACGACCGTGGAATCCGTGTTTTATACTGGTTTAAATAAAACACGGAATTCCTAGTATATCCAATATTTCATATGTGATTCTTCTGCTGCTGTTATTTTGTGATGTGATCACTTGATATGTTCTGAGACGAATATATATTATATATATGAGATATAATTAATATTGCTACTTTCGTTTCATCTGTGATGCTTGGGAAGCATAATAAATAGGACTTCATTAATGAGATTAATGAAATAAAAGAAACCTAAAGATATTGTAGAAACTTGCTTTAAAAACTGGTAGCTCTAGTTTTTGCTTTGCATAGCGGTATTTCTTGTAGAATATCCAGCACCTTATTCAATAAGTAAAGAGCCGAGATCCCTTCACCGGGAGTGACCTCTTTAGCAAGACTAGCAGATGCTACAACCCACTCGGTTTGTCTTTTGATTGCTTCTATAGTTTTTCTTTGCATAGTGATATTTGTGAAATATTCTGCACCTTATTCGATAAGGAAAGAGCCGAGATCCCTTCACCGGGAGTGACCTCTTTAGCAAAACTAGTAAAAGCCTAAAAAACACTCCTTTTAAAATTCACTCGATGCTACAACGATATCAAGTTCATTACGCAAAAGGTTTTCTTAAAAACCTGTCGTAACCCTCCGGCATTTTAGGAAGTAGAGTACTTAGTAATCGTGCTACGTTTGTTGACCATAGTTAAGGCGTAGTGTGCGATAGGTAAGTGATGTCTTCCTACACTGCATATGATGCGATTAATTAGGACAGTCATATGACTTTGTTGACCATAGTTAAGGGTCATGTAGGTAGGTCTAATTAATCAGGAAATGACGGGTAGAACTTGACTAGTACTTATGATTTGTTAACCATAGTTAAGGTCATAAGTCACTAGGGGTAAAATATTATCGGGAATTTCAAGTGTTGAAATTTGCAATGAGATTGCATACCAAGATAGTTGGATCCCGATACCCACTGCGAGTAAGAGTTACTCCTGGAAGAGTTTTGCACATTACAGTTAGCCGATCAAGTAGGTGTCTAGAAAGGTGTTAACGGGGTTACGCCCCTGGGAAAACGAGATTTATTTTAATTAGATCCGTGCGAAAGCACGGGGAACCTCCCTCAAAGTACCGACACTGGCCTGGCCGAAAGATTGGCGAACTTGTAGGGTGTAATTAATCCCGGCTAGTCTTACCTTTTAGGGTTTGAAGGTAGATTTGACTAAAACAGTGGGAGCCATCCTGATTAGATAAAATAATAAACAATCTAAATCTTGTAAGAGCGCACGCAGAGTGTTTTCTTCTCTCTCTCTCCTGGTAGCGACCATGTCATGCCTTAATCAAGATAATAATATGGATGCATTGACCGAACCTACTTATTATACTGAGCTAGAGAACGTTGGTTCTGCTCTATCTTATAACTGTTATAAGTCCGAGCAGGAAATAGGGGAATATCCGGATTCCCATGCCACCCAATCGAAGAAACTGCATGTTGATGCATATTCTTCGGGTGTGTTCATTACCGAGAACTGTTTCTCAGTATTCTCTACGTCCTAGATATGAGATACCAGATAAGGATCCCATATATGTAATCTGTTACATGGACTACAGAAAGGTAGAGAACTGAGATTGGGTGATATGTCTCTAAGTGTAGAGAATGATGCAATTGTTGCAGCCAAGTCAGTTGGCAGATATCACCTTGTATAAATACATTGATTTTGAATAAATGTTGTTACATACCGAACCTGATATACAACATTACATCGGTTTCTTTAATGAGTTAAAGAAGGATGCAATTCTGTATTGGAGGATAATGTTATGAATATTTTCCTGAATCAAAAGTTGATTCATTCAGGCACGTTATATAATAGCATATACGTTCTAAATGAAACCACAGTTCAAAGTATAAAACACACACAAGAGGAGTAGTTCAGAAATGAACGAATCCTTCTTGCGGCATTGTAGACTAGGTCATATCAATGCGACACGGCCAGCTAAGTTACATAAGGATGAATATGAGAATCTGTTCGAATTTTCATCTTATGCTACCTGCCAGTCTTGTCTCAAAGGTAATATGACCAATACTCCATTTACTCGAAACAAAGAAAGAGTTAGTGAACTCATTGGGACAGATATATGATGATGTATACGGTCTTATGTCTACAAATGCCAAGGATGGTTTTTGGTACTTCATTACATTCATAGACTATCTCTCGAGATTCGGACATGTGTTCCTGTTGAAACACGAGTCTAAAACTTTTGAGAAATTCAAGGAATATATGCTGAAGTTAAAAACCATACGGGTAGAAGTATTATGTCCTTTGATGTGATCAGGGAGGAGAATACTTGAGCATGGAGATCCTGGACTATTCTAAAATGAGAATGTGATTCTCTCTCAGCTTGCTCCTTCGAGTACACCACAGCACAACGGTGTATCGGGACAGAGGTATCGCACCCTTTGAGATATAGTGCGCTCTATGATGAGTATTGCTGAGTTACCTGTTTTCTTTTGGAGTTATGCACTTGAGAAGCTGCATACCTATTGAATGGGGTTCCATCCAAATCAAGGCCTACCATTACATATGAGATATGGAATGTGAAGAGACCATGTCTTAAACGAGTTAAGATACGGGGTTGTCCGGACTATATTGAAAAGCAAAATCCGGAAAAGCTCGAGGCAAGATCAGTTCTGTATAAGTTTGGTAGGATATCCCAACCATCTGTGAGGGAATATCTTTTACCACTCTGAAGAGCAAAAGGTATTTTGTTTCTCAGCATGCCACCTTATTAGAAAAGGTATTTCTTATGAAAAAATTTGTGGTCACAAGGTAGAACTGGAAGGTGTTCCAGCTTGACAAACTAACAGCTGATGATTTGGTGAAACCAAAGAATTCAATAGTCTCCAACAAACCTCAGCCTCTCCGCGAATCTGGTAGGGTTCCTCATCCACTTAAGAGATACTACGGTCTTCTCGGTGACAGTGGGAGAGAGGATTGTATCATGGTTGATGATGGCCTAACTAGGTTCAGACAGGCCATCACGAGTGGCAACTCTGTGAAAAAGCTGGATGTTATACGATCAAATATGGAATCCATCTACACCAACAAAGTATTACTTTGCATGTTGCACCTGAAGGGGTAAAACCCATTGGGAGCAAATGGATCTTGAGAAGATTCTTGGTGTAGATGGAAAAGTTGAGAATTTCAAAGCTATGCTTAAGTCCATCAGGATCAATGCGTGCATCGTGGAGTTTGAACATCTGTTTTGATGTGGCAGTCAAAGAGTTTGACTTCATCAAAAAGATAGATGAACCTTGTATATATAAGAAGGTTGTAGAGAGTAAGGTTGTCTTGTACGTATTGTACATAAATGGCATACTCTTGATAGGAAATGATTTCATATGCTACACTCGGTCAAGCTCCTCTTATCACAAGAATTCTTAATAGAAGATCTGGATGATACCTACTGTATCTTGTAGATTATGATCTATAGTGATAGATCTAAGTGGATGTTGGGAGTGTCCCAAATCCAGGTACATTAACACCATACTAAAGAGGTTTAGTATGGAAGATTCTAAGCGTGGTGGTTCGCCCGCTTGCTGAGGAATCACTCTCTCCAAAAAGATGTCTTTCAAGACTGATTTGGAAAGAGCTCGCATGCAAGAGATACCCTATGCTTCGGCAGTAGGCTCTATCATGTATGCGATATTATGTAGCAGACCAGATGTAGCTGACTCACTAGGTGTAGTGATCAGGAATCAATCGGATCTTGGGAGAATCACTGGAAGCTGTGGAGGACATTCTTAAAGTACTTGAGAAGCACTAAATGAATGTTCTTGGTTCGAGCTTCCAGAGTGATAAGTTCGACTAAAAGTCAGTCCCAGGCATTGTCTTTAACCTCAATGGAGGGACGGTATGTTGAAAGATTTCCAAGCTAGATACCGTGATATACTAGACGATAAAGGCTGAATACATTGCTACCAATGATGCTGCCAAAGTGGCTGTCTGGGCATTTCTTGTTCATGAGATGAACATGGTTCCTACCATTGAGCGTCCAATAATTGTTATTGTGACAACAATGGAGTTGTGGCTTTGGCCTACGAACGCAGGTCCCATCAGCGTTCCAGACATATTCTGAGGCAAGTATCACCTGATCAGGGAGATGGTTGATCTCCAAGGGATCGAGGTAAGGAGAGTATATTTTGAAGTTAACACGGTGGATCCACTCACCAAGTCTTCTTTCCCAAATACTATTTAAGAGATTTTTGGGATGGTTGAGTAGGGGATACTACAACCACTGCTAAATTGTTGGGTATTGGATACTACAACAGATGACCTTAGTGCAAGTGGAAGATTATTAGTTATATGTATGCCCTAGAGGCCATTACTGTACATATGATATATATTGTAGTGGATGCTTGGATATATATAGGGAGGACTTTCTAGCTCGACATGATAGTATGCTATCTGGTTGCTCTTTATCTTAACATGTACACTTATTGTCTCTCTCTCACATGTTGATAAAGCCCTTAGGATGTGTACTTGACTACCAGGACTATGATGGAGATCATACTAGTGGGGCCAAGGGTAGTCCAAAAGTACACCTATAACAGTTCCTAGTCATGGGAGTATCGAGATAGGGTATCGATACTATGGAGTAGACTAGCGTATACGCTTCTCGACCCATGAGATGGGCGATGGATGATTCCATATCCATTGGTGTTTGACATCAGAGAAGGTATACGGGTGCTCAGTGGAGACTGGGTACATTAGACGGACTCGCCGAGAACTCCTAGATGGTATTATACCTATCGTCGGATAGCAGTTCTCTGATGACACTGGTACAGATTAGTCTATAGACCCGAGATCGTCATAGAGTCTTGTGTGATTCCTACTGTGCTTTGATTTACACCATACCACGGTCAAGAGATCGTGCAAAAAGGTCGTTTTTGGGTACAGTCCCGAGTCACATGGAGGCAATGAGCAATAGGAGGGGTTTTGTCTCTCCCGGTATTGGGAGTTGATGTTGCGCTATACTCGATTGGCCATAACAGGAAATCCCTGGCCAGGGTTGCTGAGATCTATTGGTAAGTGTTATCAGTATTTTCTCGAACCGTTATGGACCTTGCATCGGTATGACTTATCAGGCTATTGGGGTCTGACGTTATACCACCCCAAAGCTGTTGATATGCGACATATCAGACAAATAGACCGGACTATACGGTAGTATTACTGATTGGATTGGCAGAAGTACGAGCAGGCTTGCTTGTTGATCTTCTGATCGCTCAATACCCGGGTGGCCATTACGTTTAGCAGACCACTTGCGGCTTGTGGGTGTTTGATATGATTATCACCTACTGTCGGCGTATTGACGAGTCTTTAGAGTCCTACAGAGAGGTTTCCTGGTTCATGCGAAACGGAGTAGGAGCACATATGTGATATGTGCGAGACCGAGATTAATGTGTGTATGTGATACCACATTCTATTCTCGCGATATATGTATCAATTGGTTATATGTGATATAGCCGGGTTATCGGATCAAGTGTTGATTTGATATAAGGATACACTTGATATTAGTCGGTTATATGTAATATAGCCGGATTATTAAATCAAGAGTTGATTTAATAATTTAATGTATAATTATATATTTAATATATTACATTAAATTAATATTAGTTCACTTTAGTATTCATTTTTCTCACATAGGATACACTTTACATATATGTGATATATGTATTGTTTTCTTTGCATACAAAATATATATGTGATATATATTATTATGTCATGCTAGGTTACACATGCAACATGTATGTATGAGACATATACCATGCTAGGGTTAAAGTTAGGGTTCATAATTATATTTAAGCAAATTCAAACATTTGGAATTAGTCATGGTTCAAAGCTTGTAGAAACTTGTAGGTTTCATTGACTTAGTCCGCTTGTTTGTCTAGCTTAAGATATTTGTTAACCCAACCTTAACTCATAGCTATGGTATAGTCTCTACAATGGTTAGTGCATGACATACACTTACCATGGTTGCATTTCTAAACTCACTTGATTATTCTTTGAACACTTCATCTTTTTCATGAGCTCAAAAGCTTTCTAGGGTTTTGAGAGGTGAAGAAATATTGTGAGAAAAATAAAACTAATATGAGCCCACTTCCTATTTCATCATCCTATACTATTAGCCATTTAGTTTATGGTGTTTGCTTCACTAATTTCACACATTAGTGAAGAGGTGGCATGAGCTCAAGTCTCCTCGACGTAGACCATCTTCGGTTTCGAAGATATTGAGCAAGCTTGTTTGTTTCTTTAAGTGAACCCTCTCTAGAGTCCGGGAGTTCACCATTCGCAGCGAAGGGACTACAACATGGAGCTATTGAAATGAAGGACCGGTCTACAAAGGTTGTATTCCTTGTTCACTTCTTCGCAAAGTTGTTTGCATATCGATTCGTCGGATTTTCTAGTTTCGATTCTAGGGTTAGGGTTAGCTAGAACAACAAAAATTTAAATATGGCATGGATAATGCCTCCCAAAACCTTGCTTCCGTGCTAGACAACCCTGCACGGCTTTGGCCGGTCAATCTTCTTTTTCACTTCTCTGGCTCTCGTCTTTTGATCGGCCTGGTCGGTCCAGGGTAGGTTCGCGTTCATCTCGGACTCGAGCTGGATCTCTCGCTCGGTCTAGGCTTTTACCTTGTCCAAGGTCTTAGGTTGCGCTAATGCAAAGGAGTGGAGACACTCCTTGTGCCTAAGACCCAACCTAAGAGCCGTGATGACAGTCTCGTCCCGGTGCTCTGGGACCTCAAGGAAAGCGTTGTAGAAGTGGGTGACGTATCCTTTGAATGATTCCTTATCCCCGCTCTTTATAGTGAAAAGGTGATCGACGGTCCGCTTCTGCTGTCTGTTCCCGTTGAAATGGCCAAGGAATTGGGCGGCCAACTCATCGAAGGTAGAGATAGAGCGTGGCATGATTCCACGGATCCAATCTCGTTCGGCGCGGATGAGAGTGGCGGGGAACGCTCAGCGTTAGGCGGCGTCAGAGTTGTCCTGAAAGCTCATCCCTGCCGTGAACGTGTCCAAATGGTCTTTCGGGTCGGACTTTCCGTCGAAGAGGGACACCTTCGGAGGCTTGTTCCCGGAGAAGACGCGGACAGTGAGCAACTCTTCGGTGAATGGCTTCGTAAGCGAGTCGGCGGCATATCTAGACCCCTCGCTTGAAGGGCGACCCTCCTGATGTATACCTTCGACCTTCTTTTCGAGGGCGTCGAGTCTGTCTTGGTATCCCGAGGATTCGGCATACTCGGAGTTATAGCCCCTCCTACTGGCGGCCTGCGCCTGGCCACGGTTCCGGTTCCGTTCTATGAGGTTCCTAAGGTCCCCTGGCGAGGTCGTCCTCGAGCTACCGTGGTGAGTCCCGTCCGTGCGACCCTGTCGAGGGAGAGGGCGCCGGCCATGCCTGGGAGCAGGCGAGCTGACCGACACCTCCTCGGGAGGGACAGGAGCGCAATGGGCCTTTAGGTGGGATGCTCTTTCATGAGATCTCGCCATGGAGCTGTGAGGTACCCAACGGGTCATTGAATTGGTCGCCACGGGGGATCTGTGGCCGCCGGAGACAACGAGGCACTGTTCAGTCGTGCCAGCACGGGCAGTGTCTTCTCCCCCTCCATGGAGGTCCCGGTCCGGAGGCGGGGGAGCGGCGACCTGGGGTGCTCGTCCAGCCGTTTGGACACAGATAAGGGCATCCACGATGGACGCGAGCCTGTCGATTCGTGTAGACAAGGCGTGAATGGCGTTCGGGGGAGGAGATGATCCGTTCGCACCTCCGTTGTAGGGAAGGCGGCGGCTAGTACTTGGATCGTGTAAATCCCCAGTTTCCGTATATTTATTTTTCCATATTTCTTAGGTTTTCCTAGAATTTTTACACATTTTAAAAATATTTTATTATTTTTATTTATTAAATTATTACCTAAACTCTAAACTCAAATCCTAAACTACCCGACCCGACCCAACCAAACCCGACCCGAACCCTCACCAACTCCTCTTCTTCCTCCCTCGTTCTCTTTTCCTGCCTTTTTCTCGCAATGGCACCCTCGCTCGCCCACGACGACTTCACCCGCTCGGGTCACCCCCAATGACTCCTCTTCCCCAATGGCTCGCTTCCACGTTTCCCCGCTCCTCGCATCCATGCCGCGACGGCCGCACCCAACTCCCCACGACCCGCACTCCTCCAACGTCTCTTCCCAACAGCCGTGACTCCACTCGCCCAAAACCCACGACGATTTCGATCTCATCTCTCTCTACTTCACCCTCTCTCCCTCGTCTCTCTCTTTGCTTCACTCTCTCTCTTACTCTCGCTCTCGCTCCCTCACCTCCGCGCTCTGCTCTGCCACGACCACCCCAGCCGACCCCACTCCATCCTCGGAGCTCCCCCTTCGCAGCCGACAACCCCCAGCTCCTCCTCCTTCAACTTGAGCGCACCGCCACCACGAACCCACCAAAAACCTGTCGATCCCTACACCCATCGCCGCATCCACCACCAGCTCCACCTCGCCGATGAGCTCGACCTCCGTTTCCTCCTTTCCTCCCCTTCCTCAATGACCGAGCTCCTCCTCTGCACACCATCTCCAAGCTCCAGGCCCCGAGATCCCTGCAGCGACCTTCATTGCTCACTTCGACGCTGCAGCCGCTGTCCCATCGCCGGGACCATCATCGCCACGACCTCATCGCCTTCAACCCATCACCGGCAACTTCCCTGACCCCTCATCTTAAAGCCAAGCTCCGCAGTGTGTAGCCGAGCATAAGCGGTTGTCGTTCTACACCGTGCCCGTTCCCGCACCACGCCGTGCTAAGCCCCGTGCCACATCGTACCCACTCCCCATACCACACACATCATGCCGCGTCGTGCCAGCCCCCGTGTCACTCCATACCCCGATCCAGTGCACGCACCATGCCCACTCCCATACCAGCATCGCGTTCGGTACCGTGTCGCGCCGTGCCACGCACCGAGCCAGGACTATGCCTACAACCGTGTCACACCCGCATCATCACCGTGCCCAGTACTGGATCTCCACGCATCGCGCTCGTGCCATGCACCATGTCCAGCACCGCATCATCTCGACGTTTATAGATTTCTGTAACGATATTTGGCTGCGAATGCGGCACTGGACTGCAGTCCGGGGCAGCATTTCGCTAGAATATCTGACTTTGAACACCTCTACACCCCTACTTTAAACTGAAAATGAGCGGAACCCCATATGATCGCGTAGATAATTTAGTTGGATAACACATTAATCTGGTCCGGTGCTTTTTCACTTTCGTTTGATATTAAATTTATATTTTAGAGTGTCGCTGTGTTCTGCAGTTTCTGCAGTAACGTTTCTTACACCGTCACAGTAAACATGACATAACTTCTAATACAGAAATGCTATTGATAATCCGTTTAATGTGTTGGAAAGTTAACAAATAGAACTATATTTTATTCAATTGGGGAAACACCTGAATCAGAACATAATCACTGGTAAAACGCGTGTGAAGTTTGACTTCCAGTTCAAAAACTGTAATTCTAGCAATCGATCGCTGCCTTAAAATGATGATATTTCCCTAATCGGAAATCCATTTGACATGAAATTAATTTTAATGCTTAGATGATAAAGTTTGCTTCGTATGTCTTTTATATTATTTTGGTCGATTCTGTGCGTGTGATTTATTGTAAATTTTGCAAATTATATGGCATTGGTCATCATAAAATAGTGAGTATCTGTGCAATGCATTTTGCCTATTTTTCGTGTTTGCTTTATACCTGCTGCATAGTGGTCATTCACATTGAGACCCAGCGACTGTTTTGCATTGTCGATATATTAGTGTTAGTGATTGGGTTATGGCAAACACGACAGTGATATTGATAAGTGGAAAAATGATTGAAAGTGACAGCGATACGTATTTGTTCAAAACCTATCTAATGCCTGAATGCATACTATAATCTGGGGAATGGGAAAATTAAGGTAGAATTGAACTCGTATTTAGCGATGTATAGTGGTTTAGAGGATGACCATTCGCTATTAATGATATATGTGTGTGTGTGTATGTGTGTGTGTGTTATACACACACACACACATTAGGTCGTAGGCCTAGCGGCACGGCTGACAGGGTTATATCCCAGGAACAACGAACCGTAGTCCCAGGCATGCACGAGACCCTTGTTAAACACGAGCATCCTTTCCACCATTTGATTTCATTGACTTAGTGACCGATAAGTAGTGACATACACATTGCCTAATTTATTGACATGATACCTATAGTGTATTATTCATACTCAGTGATGTTTATTATACTGATGTCCTGCTTTTGTTGCACTTCTCATGTTTAATAATATTGCAGACCCGTCATATATATTTATTGCTATGTATGTCGCCCTGAAGACCTGAGTGTGCATGCTTAGAGAACGAAGCAGACCCAGCCCTAGAGCGGGACCTACCATTCGAGATCGCGGAGATCTAGACTGCATCATCAATGCCATTTCTTTTGCTTTCAACACTTTGTATTTCATTGGTTAGTTTTTATTCTGCAAAATAATGTATTTCGAACTCTTTTATTTCAATGTAATAAAGTTGTGAACTGTGATTTTCTTTTACTCTAGTAGTGTTTACTGACTACCATGTAATGCTAGAAGCTGAAGTGTGACTACAGCGGGATTATTCCCTGACCGTAGGTGCATGGCTGGCCTAGTCACCCCTCGTATTCCATATTTTCGGGAAGAGGGACGTGACATGATTTTGTTGGTATCAGAGCGCCGGGTTTTGGACGAAATTACAGTTCCGTCGAGGTACCTCTAGATTGAGTTACACCCTTAGCATATGCCTTATTACATTTCTTTCCCACTATCTAATCATCGTTGAATCATTGTGTAGCCTTGCTTGAATTTAATTTCTCTTGATATTTTCAGAGATATGGACTCCTCGGGCAACTCCTCTGGTGCCGGGCCCCACGATCGTACCGAGATGATCCTTAGCACGCTGACGACCCTGGCCGAGGGATTGAAGGCGGTACAAAAGACCGCCATTACCGCCCTAGAGAGATCTACGGCTGTTCCCGCCGCCCCTGAGGGCGTGTTCGTACCGACTACACAGGCTATAGTTGGTACCATTTCAAGACTTCAGGAGGCTTCCTCCAGCAGTGTTCACGGGATCGGCAAGTCCACTTGAGGCCGGGCAATGACTCATCAACGTAGAGAACCTCCTGACAGCTGCTTGAATTCCTGACGACGACATAGTGAATGTGGTGAAAATTCAGCTAGAAGACGAGACCCGCACATGGTGGTTTGTAGAGGAGAGTCGGCTAGAAAAACCTATTGGATAGGACACGTTCTCTGCATGCTTCCTAGATCACTACTTTCCGGCTATTGCCAAGGCCAAGATGGAGGAGAAATTCATTATGCTGAAGCAGAATGGATGCTCAGTGGATGTCTACGCCGCGGAGTTCAATTGGCTGAGTCTCTTCGCACCGTACATGCTAGCCACCGAAGCCGCCAGGGCAAGAAGGTTCCAACAAGGGCTCAATATTGAACTGCAACAACTTATCGCGTCTCTCGACCTACCAACCTTTGCCCAAGTTTTGAACGCTGCCCGAGTACAGGAAAGATTGGCGGAGAAGGCCAAGGGCCAACGATCAATGGACAGGAGACCCCACGTGGTTCCAGCACAGCCTACCATCTCTCCTTATGAAGCGATCCCAGTTCACAGGTCGGGTGTCACACAGATGAAGCGCACCTTCTCACCTTAGTAGCCGCAACGGAGGGCCCTGTTTTGCGATTTTTGCCAGAGGCCAGGACACATGCAGAGAGATTGCCGTAGATCTAAGGGGCAGCGTCTGATTTGCGAATCCAGCGAGCACAGGGTCAGCGGGTGTCCCCAGAGATCTGAGCTACAGGGAGGGTTCGAGCAACAATAACCGTCGTATGGCACTTCAGCTCAGAGGGGTCCACCTTTGGTGTCCCAGCAGCGGTCTTTCGATTAGAGGCAGACTGGTACAGGTTGGAATCAGGGATGGGCTTTCTCCCTGTATGCCGAGCAGGCAGAGGCTCCTGGAGATTTGGTTACAGGTACAATCCTTGTTTATTCTGTATCAGCTAGAGTTCTTTTCAATTCGGGTGCTTCGCATTGCTTTATTTCCACGCAGTTTGTTGATACACACTCTATACCTCACGAACCGTTGACCAAATGTTGGGAGATACATACGGGTAACGGTATTATTGTATCCAACCAAGAGTGTAGATTATGTCCGGTGGTAGTATGCGGCAGGGAATTCTATGCGAATTTCCTTTTAATCGGGACGGACAGCTATGACGCGATTCTCGGGATGGATTGGATGAGCACCTTCCATGCGATCATCGATTGCCGAGCTAGGAAAGTGACCTTCCACATCCCCAGTCACCCTGAATTTGTTTTCGAAGGCAGAAGCGATTCTTTGGAGCCATCCAAGTTTAAAGCCAAGCCAAAGCGTTGACGGCTATGGAGATTGATGAGAGTCCAGCCCCAGAGATCGTTCAGGATTTTCTTAATGTGTTCTTTGAAGATTTACCAGGTCTACCACTTCCATACATCTTGGGATTCTCTATTGACTTGATTTCAGGGACGACGTCAGTTTCCAAAACTCCTTACAGGATGGAACCAGTTGAATTGGCAGAACTAAAGAAGCAGATAGAAGATATTTTGAATAAGGGATTTATCCATCCAAGTGTTTTCCCTTGGGGTGCTCCTGTGCTATTGGTGAAGAAGAAAGACGGTTCCTTGCGCATGTGCATCGACTACTGGGAGTTGAACCGAGTGATCGTGAAGAACAAGTATCCTATTCCCCGCATCGACGAATTATTTGACCAGCTTGGTGGTGCTCGAGTATTTTCTAAATTAAACCTTCGGTCAGGGTACCGCCAAATCAGGGTCAAGGCAAAGAACGTATGCAAGACGGCTTTCCGAACCCGATATAGCCACTATGAGTTTCTTATGATGACGTTCAGTGTTACCAATGCACTGGCCATATTTATGGATCTGATGAACAGGGTTTTCTCCAAGTACTTGGATCAGTTTGTCGTCGTATTCATCGATGACATTCTAGTATATTCCAGAAGTCGATAGGAGCACGCCGAGCATCTATGAATTGTATTGCAGGTTCTGCGGGAGGAGAAGCTTTATGCAAAGCTAAGCAAGTGCGAGTTTTGGCTCGACAAGGTCCAATTTCTGGGGCATGTCGTTTCGAGTGACGGCATTTCAGTGGATCCGATGAAGATCGAATCTATCAAGGACTGGACGACACTGAAATCAGTTGCTAAAATAAGAAGCTTCTTAGGATTGGCTGGGTACTATCGGCGGTTTGTTCAAGATTTCGCCAGAGTAGCAGAACCCTTGATGAAACTCACATGAAAGGAGGTGTCATATGTTTGGTCGTAGGGATGCACCAAGGCGTTCGAGCTGTTGAAACTAAAGTTGACTACGGCCCCGATCCTGACCGTGCTAGACAGCTCAAGTGGCTTGGTTGTTCATGGTGATGCGTCGGGAAAAGGTTTGGGTTGCGTACTGATGCAGCATGGTCGAGTGGTGGCTTACACCTCTCGTCGGATGAGAACTCATGAGAAGAACTACCCCACGCTGTTGATATATGTATGCCCTAGAGGCCATTATGAGATAGTGTATGTACTGATATGTATATATATATATTCGGGGGACAGTCTTGCTCAATATGATAGTATGCTATCTGTTTTTACTTTATCATATGTTCACTTGATCATGTTTATATTCATTTGGTGCATGTTGATAAAGCCCTAAGGATATTGGCTTGACTACTGGCATTATGATGTGGATCATACTAGTGGGACATCTGTAGTTTATAAGCATATCCTTGAAATGTTCCTAGTCGTAGGTATATCGAGACAGGGCATCGATATTCCAGTTTAGACTAGCGTATACCATTCTTGTTCCATATGATGGGCGATGGATGATCCCATATCCGTCTGGTGTGTTGACACCGAAGATAGTATACGGGTGCTCAGTGAGACTGGGTACACTGAACGGACTCACCGAGAACTCCTATATGGTATTATATCATACGTCGGATAGCAGTTCTCAGGTGACACTGGTACAGGTTAGTCTGTAGACCCGAGATCGTCATAGAGTCTTGTGTGTCCTCCCACTGTACTTTGATCTCCACCCTACTGCGGCTCCACTGAGTCATACAAACAGGTGGATTTTGGGTATAGTCTCAAGGCATGTGGAGGCAGTGAGCGATAGGAGGGGTTTCGTCTCTCCCGGTATTGGGGGTTGATGCTGTGTTGTGCACGATTGGCTATAACGGGAAGTCCCTGGTCAGGGCTGCTGAGATATTACTGATAAGTGTTATCAGTAAGTTTCTCGATCTGTTATAGACCATATACCGGCATGACTTATTGAGTTATTGGGGTCGACGATTCCATCCCTAGACTCGATATGCAGCATATCTGACGAAGAGACCGGACTGTACGGTTAGTGTTGCCGGATGGATTGACAGGAGTTTTGACAGGTTCGCTTGTTCTTATTCTGATCGCTTAATACCCGGGTGGCCGTTACGTTTAGCTGACCGCTTGCGGCTTGTAGGTGTTTGATATGATCATCATCTACTGCTGGCGTATTGACGAGTCTTAGAGTCCCACATAGAAGTTTCTCGGCTCTGGCGAAACGAAGTGGTGCACATATGAGATATGCGCGGAGCCTCGATTAAATACTAGTATATGTAGCTGTATTTTAATCGGGCATTTAATATTAGTCGGGTCGTATAAGATATGACCAATTTATTAAATCAAGTGTTGATTTAATATTGGCTTTTATATTATTTATTTAAATCCTTTTCTTCTTTTGGATACATGCATGTATATGTACATGATGATGTGCATACATACATACATACATGAAATGTATCATGGTTGATGATACAAAGAGGATGGCAATATAAGAATCATATTGTAGATAAAGTAATATATATGATATTTTCAATAAAGTTTAAAGGCAAAAAGAAAAGATTTATGAGTCATTCTTTCCACGCTTTTCTACACATTTCCATGGTTAAATTTAACTCAACCATGGTTTCATTTCCTTTTGCCTTTTGACCTAAATTGAAATATCTAGATATTATTTTAACTATAGTTATGGTTATGATAAGATATCTCTCTCTCTCTCATTATTCTTTTTACAACATTATCATTATCATTCCAAAAAAAAAGAGAGAGCCATCTTCTTCCTCAAAAACCCTAGCTCTCTTTTAAATGTTAAAATAGAGTTAGAGAAAGAAAAGAAAAGGTATTAAATAAGAATAGCAACCACTTCATCATCCTACACAACCTTAGCTATCTTGTGTAGGGTGTTGTGCTTCAAGTTTTTCAAAGATCAAAGGAAGCATCAAGCTTAGAGCAAAGTGCTTCGGGTGGATCGTCGTGGACGAGGAGTTGATCAAGCGAACCTTTTCAAATACAAGGAGTCTTCCAAAGAGGTCTACAAAGGTTGTAGTCTCATCACTTAGTATAACTTAACTCTTAATTGTTGATACTATTAATAGTTACTTCATATATTCTAGTTCGATTCTTTGTATAGTTTGCTTAGCACCTCAAAATTTTATTGTTATAGCATGTATGATACTTCTAAACCCTAATAGAGGTGTTACGAAAACCCTACAGTGGTATCAGAGCCAAGCTAGAACTTTGTGGTAACCTAGACGACGTTGAAAACATCGAACGGACGAAAAACGACACCCGGGGGGTGCTCTCTGGAAATTTTTTTAAAACCTGGAATTTTTCAAATTAAAAATATGTAAAAAATTAAGCAGGGAAATATATGGGCTCACCAGAAAAACTATCCCCTAAATCGACTATACAGCCGCGGAACCGCGGCCCAAGAGGCTTTTTGCGGCGGTTCCGCGGTGGTATAGTTGATTCATGGGCTGTATTTTCTTGTGCTGGTCCATATATGTTTTCTGATGTTACTGGTATTTTTAGAATCTGCTCAGGTGTTGAGCTTTCAGAGCAGACTGTGGATGTTTAAATCGTTTGACCGGATGTTTCAACGTCGCTTAGTTTAATAGTATGTGATACAATAAATGAAATCTACAAATTTGTTTGTTGCGTGTAAATCTAGCAGTTCGGTCTCGGGATAAACGGAAATCTTGTTGAATTATCCGGTTTGTTTTGAAAAGGTGTTTTCTTGAATGAGACCCAAATGCGAGCTTTACATTATTTAGGCATGAAATCTTGTATATGTGATATTCCGGATTTGTATTGTCTAAAGGCAGTTAAAGATTCCAATTGTTGTATTTTTCCCATTTTATTTCTCTGTGTCGATGAGATTTTATATGCAGGATTGTCGCAATGAATAGCCGGGGGTTTTCTTTTTATGTGAGATGAGAGTATTCTTTTAATTCATGTAATATTAATTTGTATGTAATATTCTTTTATTTGGGGCACTTCCGGGGTGAGGTTGTTGTCACCAGTGTTGTATATTATTTACTTTTCCGCATTAGGACAGACCCAAGGTGGAGGGCACAAGTGACCGGGTTCTTGGGTTCAGTGGGAGGCCATCTCGAGGAGTCGAGACCGGGTCTCCTAAACTCCAGAATTGGTAGGGTCGCTTGCCGCTCTCGTAGGGGTCTTGGGGTGTGGGCTTGGCTATTTATTGCGACCGTGGAATCCGTATTTTTATTGCTGGCTAAATATAAAATACGGACCTCCTAGATATCCTTTATGTGCTTTTGCTGTTTTCATTATCTGATGTGATCTTTTAATACATGTCTGAGACGAATGAAATTTTATATATGTATATGATATATATTAGACGTTACTTATGTTTTACACCCGCACTAGCCCCGTCCCGGTATGCCGTTAGTTAAGTAACCTAACGGTGCATATCAGGACACTGTGACAAATGCGAGTGGCATAAGTGTACGTTATATTTTCGTTTCTCTCTGTAATGGCTTAGGATTTAAATGATGGGACTACATTAATGAGATTAATGTAAAAAATAAATGAACCTAAAAGGATATTGTCGAATCAAGATTTGAAACACACTCGGCCTTTTTTTATAAAAAGCAAGTTTCAAAATGCGGAGCTTAAGCCACTCATTTTTAAACCCATTAGATTCTACAATGATATCAAGTTCAAAGCGTCAAAAGTTTTCTTAAAAACTATCCGCCACCTTCCGTCATTTTAGGAAGCAGAGTACTTAGTATTCGTGCTGCGTATTTTGACTTTAGTTAAGGCGCAGTGAACGGTAGCTGAGTGATGTCTTCCTACCCTGCATATGATGCAGATTAATTAGGACATTCATATGATTATGTTGACTTTAGTTAAGGGTCATATGAGTGGGTCTAGTTTATCACGAAATAACGGGTAGAACTTGACTAGTACTTATGATATGTTGACTTTAGTTAAGGTCATAAGTACTAGGGGTAAAAATCATATCGGGAATTTCAAGAGTTGAAAATTACAATGAGATTGTATACCTACTATATGATAATAGGATCCCGAACCCACTGCGAGCAAATGTTGCTCCCGGGAGAATTTTGCACTTTACAATTAGCTGACTCGGTAGGTGTCTAGAAGGGTGCCAAACGGGGCTACGCCTCTGGGAAGACGAGGTTTACTTTAATTAGGTCCATGCGAAAGCACGGGGAACCTCCCTCAAGTACCGGCACTGGCCTGGCTGAGAGGTTGGCGAAGTTGTAGAATGTAATTAATCCCGGCTAGTTTTCTTTTTAAAAGGTTTTAAAGAAAATTTGATAAAAACGGTGGGAGACATCGATTAGACAAGATAATAACCAATCTGAACTTTGCAAGAGCATTCGCTAAGTGTATTTTTTTTTCTCTCTTAATGGCAGATACCCATGACAGGACTTAAGCTTCTATTAGATAAAAATAAGCTGAATGGGACCAACTATAAAGACTGGCTGAGGAATTTAAGTATAGCCTTGACTTATGATAAAGTATCATATGTCCTCACAGCTCCAGCCTTGCCCCCTAGGTCCTAAACCTTCAGTTGCGGATAGGGAAATCCACAAGACATGGGACGCTGACTGTGCCACGGAAAAATGCCTCGCGCTTGCATCGATGGATAACACACATCAAAAGCAGCACGAGAATATGGACGTACAAGCCATATTCCTCCATACAAAAGAGTTGTATGGAGAGCAATCCCGCGTATTACGATACAAAGCGTCTAAGAAACTGTTTCAGATGCGCATGACCGCTGGCACAGCAGTAGGAGACCATGTTCTGAAAATGATAGCTCTCATAGAAGAGCTTGAGGACCTTGGGTGGACAATGGACAATGAACAGTATACAGATATTATTTTACAGTCTCTCCCCTCCACCTTTGCTCAGTTCATCGTTAACTTCAACATGCACAACATGGAGAAGGAACTGCATGAACTCCTTAATATGTTAAGGAGTGCAGAGAGCACACTGAAGTCAATGAAGACTCCCGTTATGTCTGTTGGGCAATCCTCCTCATCTTACCCAAAGGCTAAGGCAAAGGGAAAGATGAAGAAGAAACCCACCAAACCTAAGGGTGGAGTCAAAAAGGTGAAGGGAAAAGGCAAGTCCAAGGTTGGGGCATCAGAGAAAGGTGAATGTTTCCATTGCAAGAAGACGGGACACTGGAAGAGGAACTGTATTGAGTACCTAGCACTCAAGAAGAAGCATGGTGATGCTTCAGCTTCAGGTGTGTTCGTAATTGAAAACTGTTTTTCTATTAATTCTGCTTCCTGGGTATTGGATACCGGTTCGGGTACTCATATTTGCAATTATGTGCAGGCATTGAGAAATAGCAGAGTTCTGAAGACAGGTGATCATACTCTCCAAGTTGGAAATGGTTCCAATGTAAATGCAGTTTCAGTAGGAGAATATCACCTAGGTTTGCCTTCGGGTTGTATATTGGTTTTGAACCCGTGTTATTTTGTACCAAGTATGCTTTGTAATATTATATCTGTTTCCTTGTTAGACAATGAAGGGTATCATTTTGCTGTGCAACACAATGTTATGAACATTAAACTGAATCAAGAGTTGATTGGTTGTGGTACATTAAATAACGGGATATACGTCCTTAATCAACACACAGTTTTCAACGTACAACACAAAAATAAAAGAAAATTTTCAGAGATAAATGAAGCTTTTCTTTGGCATTGTAGACTTGGTCATATTAATGAAACAAGACTAAACATGTTTCATAAAGATGGATATTTAAATCCATTTGAGTATAAATCTTATGCAACTTGCCAGTCTTGTATCAAAGGTAAAATGACCAAAACCCCGTTTACAGGACACGGAGAAAGAGCTACTGAGCTCCTAGGCCTCATACATAGTGATGTATGCGGACCAATGTCTACACATGCAAGAGGCGGTTTTTCATACTTCATAACTTTTACTGATGATTTCTCAAGATTTGGTCATGTATATCTGATAAAACATAAATCTGAAGCTTTCGAGAAATTCAAGGGGTATAAACATGAAGTAGAAAACCAAACAGGAAAGAGTATCAAGATACTTCGATCAGATCGAGGTGGAGAGTACTTAAGTACTGAGTTCTTAGACTTCCTAAAAGAGAATGGGATTCTCTCTCAGCTCACTCCACCTTACACACCACAGCACAACGGTGTGTCAGAACGAAGGAATCGTACCCTATTAGATATGGTACGATCCATGATGAGTGATGCTGAGTTACCTCTCTCGTTTTGGGGGCATGCATTGGAAACAGCAGCTTTTCTGTTAAACAAAGTTCCAACCAAGACCGTGTCTACCACTCCATATGAGATATGGCATGGGAAGAAACCATCTCTTAAAAGAGTTAAGATTTGGGGTTGTCCGGCTTTTGTTAAAAAGCAGAATCCAGACAAACTCGAGACACGATCGGTCAAATGTATAATTGTAGGATATCCTAAACATTCGTTTGGGTATCTTTTTTACCATAAAGAGGAACAAAAAGTGTTTGTTTCTCAGTATGCCACCTTTTTAGAAGATGAGATTTTTTCAAACAATACAAATGGCAATATGGTAGATCTAGAAGAAGTTCTAGAAACACAAGTTACAAATGACAACTTGGCTGAACCTGAAGTTATAACAGAATCTAATGAACCTCAGCCACTTCGTAGATCTGGCAGGATTTCTCGCCCACCGGAGAGATACTACGGTTTTCTCGTTGATGGTGATAGAGAAGATTGCATCATGGATGATGATGATCCTTCCAGCTTTCATCAGGCTATCACGAGTGGTGACTCTGTGAATTGGCTGGATGCCATGAGATCCGAAATGGAGTCCATGTACACCAACAAAGTATGGACTTTGGAAGATGTACCCTCCGGGATAAAACCTGTGGGATGCAAATGGATCTTTAAAAGAAAGATCGGTGTAGATGGACAGGTAGAGACCTATAAGGCAAGGTTGGTAGCGAAAGGTTTTCGTCAAAGACCAGGTTTGGACTATGATGAGACTTTCTCTCCGGTAGCCATGCTTAAATCCATTCGGATCCTACTTGCTATTGCTGCTCACTACGACTATGAAATCTGGCAGATGGACGTTAAAACTGCATTCCTAAATGGTGATTTAGAGGAATGCGTTTATATGGATCAGCCAGAGGGATTCATTGATAGTGGGAGCAGCGGTAAAGCATGTAAGCTACTTAAATCCATTTATGGATTAAAGCAGGCATCACGGAGTTGGAACATCTGTTTTGATGATGTTATCAAAGAGTTTGATTTCATCAAAAATCCAGATGAACCTTGTGTTTATAAGAAGACTGTAGGAAGAAATGTCGCAATCCTCGTATTGTACGTAGATGACATACTTCTGATAGGAAATGACATTCCTATGCTACAGTCGGTCAAATCATTCTTATCACAAAGGTTCTCCATGAAGGACCTGGGAGATGCCACATACATATTGGGTATACGGATCTATAGGGATAGATCCAACGGTTATTGAGATTGTCCCAAACCAAGTACATAAACACCATCCTAAAGAGATTTAGTATGAAAGAATCCAAGCGGGGTGCCTTACCCGCTTGCCATGGAGTCACTCTCTCAAAAGATGATTGCCCAAAGTCTGACATAGAGAGAGCTCGCATGAGCATTATTCCCTATGCTTCGGCAGTAGGATCGATAATATATGCAATGTTATGTACACGCCCTGATGTTGCTTATACACTTGGTGTAGTAAGCAGGTATCAATCTAACCCAGGGGAGAATCACTGGATTGCTGTAAAGAACATTCTTAAGTTCTTGCGAAGGACTAAAGAATTGTTCTTAGTGTATGGTAATGGGGATCTCCAAATGGAGGCCTTTACCGATTCGAGCTTCCAAAATGACAAGGATGACAGCAAGTCTATCTCAGGGTTTGCATTTACCCTCAATGGAAGGACGGTGAGTTGGAAGAGTTCCAAACAGGATACCGTTGCAGACTCAACGATGGAAGCTGAATATATTGCTGCAAATGATGCTGCCAAGGAAGCCGTCTGGATGAGAAAGTTCATCGCGGAGCTAGGAGTAGTTCCAACCATTATTGATCCAATACCTCTGTATTGTGACAATAATGGGGCTATGGCGTTGGCCAAAGAGCCCAGGTCCCATCAGAAGTCCAGACACATCCTGAGGCGATATCATGTGATCGGGGAGATAGTAGATCGCCGCGAGATCGAGATTAAGAGAGTAGACACAAAGAACAACGCTGCGGATCCATTCACCAAGGCCCTCCCTCAGCCGCAGCATGAGCGACTTTTTGAGATGTTGGGTATGAGATATGCCAATAACTGGCCTTAGTGCAAGTGGGAGATTGTTGGATATATGTATGCCCTAGAGGCCATTATGAGATAGTGTATGTACTGATATGTATATATATATATTCGGGGGACAGTCTTGCTCGATATGATAGTATGCTATCTGTTTTTACTTTATCATATGTTCACTTGATCATGTTTATATTCATTTGGTGCATGTTGATAAAGCCCTAAGGATATTGGCTTGACTACTGGCATTATGATGTGGATCATACTAGTGGGACATCTGTAGTTTATAAGCATATCCTTGAAATGTTCCTAGTCGTAGGTATATCGAGACAGGGCATCGATATTCCAGTTTAGACTAGCGTATACCATTCTTGTTCCATATGATGGGCGATGGATGATCCCATATCCGTCTGGTGTGTTGACACCGAAGATAGTATACGGGTGCTCAGTGAGACTGGGTACACTGAACGGACTCACCGAGAACTCCTATATAGTATTATATCATACGTCGGATAGCAGTTCTCAGGTGATACTGGTACAGGTTAGTCTGTAGACCCGAGATCGTCATAGAGTCCTGTGTGTCCTCCCACTGTACTTTGATCTCCACCCTACTGCGGCTCCACTGAGTCGTACAAATAGGTGGATTTTGGGTATAATCTCGAGGCATGTGGAGGCAGTGAGCGATAGGAGGGGTTTCGTCTCTCCCGGTATTGGGGGTTGATGCTGTGCTGTGCACGATTGGCTATAACGGGAAGTCTCTGGCCAGGGCTGCTGAGATATTACTGATAAGTGTTATCAGTAAGTTTCTCGATCTGTTATAGACCATATACCGGCATGACTTATTGAGTTATTGGGGTCGACGATTCCATCCCTAGACTCGATATGCAGCATATCTGACGAAGAGACCGGACTGTACGGTTAGTGTTGCCAGATGGATTGACAGGAGTTTTGACAGGTTCGCTTGTTCTTATTCTGATCGCTCAATACCCGGGTGGCCGTTACGTTTAGCTGACCGCTTGCGGCTTGTAGGTGTTTGATATGATCATCATCTACTGCTGGCGTATTGACGAGTCTTAGAGTCCCACATAGAAGTTTCTTGGCTCTGGCGAAACGAAGTGGTGCACATATGAGATATGCGCGGAGCCTCGATTAAATACTAGTATATGATACTGTATTTTAATCGGGCATTTAATATTAGTCGGGTCGTATAAGATATGACCAATTTATTAAATCAAGTGTTGATTTAATATTGGCTTTTATATTATTTATTTAAATCCTTTTCTTCTTTTGGATACATGCATGTATATGTACATGATGATGTGCATACATACATACATACATGAAATGTATCATGGTTGATGATACAAAGAGGATGGCAATATAAGAATCATATTGTAGATAAAGTAATATATATGATATTTTCAATAAAGTTTAAAGGCAAAAATAAAAGATTTATGAGTCATTCTTTCCACACTTTTCTACACATTTCCATGGTTAAATTTAACTCAACCATGGTTTCATTTCCTTTTGCCTTTTGACCTAAATTGAAATATCTAGATATTATTTTAACTATAGTTATGGTTATGATAAGATATCTCTCTCTCTCTCTCTCTTATTATTCTTTTTACAACATTATCATTATCATTCCAAAAAAAAAGAGAGAGCCATCTTCTTCCTCAAAAACCCTAGCTCTCTTTTAAATGTTAAAATAGAGTTAGAGAAAGAAAAGAAAAGGTATTAAATAAGAATAGCAACCACTTCATCATCCTACACAACCTTAGCTATCTTGTGTAGGGTGTTGTGCTTCAAGTTTTTCAAAGATCAAAGGAAGCATCAAGCTTAGAGCAAAGTGCTTCGGGTGGATCGTCGTGGACGAGGAGTTGATCAAGCGAACATTTTCAAAGACAATGAGTCTTCCAAAGAGGTCTACAAAGGTTGTAGTTTCATCACTTAGTATAACTTAACTCTTAATTGTTGATACTATTAATAGTTACTTCATATATTCTAGTTCGATTCTTTGTATAGTTTGCTTAGCACCTCAAAATTTTATTGTTATAGCATGTATGATGCTTCTAAACCCTAATAGAGGTGTTACGAAAACCCTACACACGCATGACCTGGAGTTAGCGGCCGTTGTGTTCGCCTTGAAGATATAGAGGCACTACTTGCTAGGCGAAAGAGTATAAGTGTACACGGATCACAAGAGCTTAAAATACGTGTTCACTCAGAAGGAGCTGAATATGAGGCAGCGCAGATGGTTGGAGTTGATGGCAGACTACGACATTGATCTGCAGTATCACTCGGGGAAGGTAAACGTCGTTCTTGATGCGCTCAGTCGCAGGCCGGCAGCTGCGTGTTGACTTGTCAGAAGGAGATTCTTGATGACCTTCGGACACTCGAGTTGGAGGTAGTTACTCGAGGTGTGCCCGGACAGCTCTGGCAGTTGCAAGTTCAATCGTCGCTCATAGATCGCATCAAGGCTGCACAGGTTGGAGACCCTCAGTTGCAGAAATTCAAGGGGTTAGATGAGGCTGGTTTGAGGACAGATTTGCGGATTCAAGAAGATTGCTTTATGTGATTTGGAGTCGACTGTGTGTTCCAAAGGGAGGTAATCGAGATGAAGTCCTAACTGAAGCGCACAGTTCCGCCTACTCGGTGCACCCGGGTGGCACCAAGATGTACAGAGACCTGAGGCAGAACTTCTGGTGGAACGGAATGAAAAAGGAGATTGCTCGCTTTGTCTCCAAGTGTTTGGTATGCCAACAAGTGAAATCCGAGCATCAGAGTATCGCGGGGTTGTTGTAGCCGCTTCTTGTTCCAGAGTGGAAATGGGTGCATATCACCATGGATTTTGTGACGGCGCTACCATGAAGTCCAAGAGGCAACAATGCCGTCTGGGTTATTGTTGATCGTCTTACGAAGGCAGCGCATTTCTTACCATTCTGAGTCAGACAATCAACAGAGTCGCTCGCGAAAAAATATATGCAGGAGATTGTGAGACTGCACGGGGTGCCCATTAGTATCGTGTCTGATCGAGACACCGGGTTCATCTCCCATTTCTAGAAGAGCCAGCAGGAGAGTTTTGGCACACGTCTCAAGTTCAGCACGGTCTATCATCCACAGACGGACGGGCAATCCGAGCATACTATCCAGATGCTTGAGGATATGCTGAGGGCATGCATGCTTGACTTTCAGGGTTCTTGGGAGGATCACCTCCATCTGGTAGAGTTTTCATATAATAATAGCTACCAAGCTAGTATCTAGATGACACCGTTCGAGGCTCTGTATGGACAGAAGTGTCGATCACCTCTGTGTTGGGATGATGTGGGAGAACGAAGGTTGTTGGGCCCTGAGCTGATAGTGCAAACAATGAGCAAGGTTCAGATGATCAGGCAACGAATCAAGGCAGCTCAAGACCGACAGAAGATCGTTGGAGTTTGGTATTGGTGACCACATGTTTCTAAAGTTATCGCCTACTCGGGAGTGATCAGGTTTGGTAGTCACGGGAAACTCAGTCCCTGATTCATCGGACCTTTTGAGGTGCTGGAGCAAGTAGGAGAGGTGGCTTATCGACTAGCCTTGCCTCTATCGCTAGCTGGTATGCACAATACTTTCCATGTTTCTCAGTTGAGGCACTATGTTCGGGATGACAGCCATATCCTGGACCATTCGGAGTTAACATCGGGCACTGATCTGTCTTATGAGGAGCAGCCTACCACCATTCTCGATCGTCGGGAAAAAGTTCTGAAGAACAAATTCATTCCTCTAGTTCGAGTTTCTTGGGACGGTCGTTCTCCAGGGGAGTCTACCTGGGAACACGAGGAGGAAATCCGTGCACGTTTTCCGCATCTGTTTGTGTAGTGTTGTTGTTCCGTTGTTTTCGTTTTTAATTTCGAGGACGAAATTTTTATAAGGAGGGTATGATGTAAATCCCCAGTTTCCGTATATTTATTTTTCCGTATTTTTTCATATTATCCTAGAATTTTTACATATTTTTAAAAATATTTTATTATTTTTATTTATTAAATTATTATCTAAACTCTAAACCCAAACCCTAAACTACCCGACCCGACCCGACCATACCCAACCCGAACCCTCACCCGCTCCTCTTCTTCTTCCCTCATTCTCTTTTCCCACCTTTTTCTCGCAACGGCTCCCTCACTCGCCCGCGAGACTCGCGCTCGCCCACGACAACCGAGCCAGCTTGCATCACGCCCAACGGCTCCTCCCCCCCCCCCAAACGGCTCTCCCCCACGTCTCCCCGCTCCTCACGCCCATGCCAGCGAGACTCACACCCACTCCGCGACGGTCGTACCCACCTCCCCACGAACCACACTCTTCCAACGTTTCTGTTGGAGATAGTGCCCTCATAGTCAATTATTGGATCGCATGTACGTGATTGCAATGATTGCGGAGGACCTATACCGGTAGGACAGTCTTACTCGAGATGATAGTATGCTATCTGGTTTGCCTTTATCAGTCGTGTACATGTTCAGGTGACTGATTACATGTTACACTTTGATAGAGCCCTTAGGATCTTGCTTTACTGCCAACAGTATGATGGCGATCATATACGTGAGAGTTGGGTAGTTTATATGCATATCCTTAATTGTGGTCCCTAGTCGTGGGAGTTTCGAGACAGGGCATTGATACTCCGGAGTAGACTAGTGTATACAGTCGAGACCCCGACGAGGGGCGGTGGCCGGTCTCATAAGCCACTGGTGTCAGTTGGATCACCTAAGATGTATACAGGTGCTCATTGGGTTATGAGTACACCGGACAGGACTCGCCGGGAACCTGCTAGTTGGTATTATACATATCGTCAGATAGCAGTTCCCTGGTGACATGTGTACAGGTTAGTTCATCGACCTGAGGTCGTCATTTGTCTCGTGTGAGTTCCCACTGTGCTTTGATTTCTACCCTACCACGGCTCAAAGGAGTCGTGCAAACAGGTAGTTTTTGGGTACAGTCCCGAGCCACATGGAGGCACGTGAGCGGATCGGCAGGGGATTCGTCTATCCCGGTATTGGGGGCGAGATCGTGCTGTGTCTAGGAGAGCCATTACACAAAGCCCACGGCCGTGGCAGGAGATTTACTGGTAGGTACTCCAGTAGTATCTCAGGGTGTTATTGGGCTTCACTCCGACACGACTTATACTGCTATTGGGGGTCTGACGTTACTAGCCCCCTAGGCAGATATGCGATACTCATAGACGAACGGACCGGACTGTATATACATTGTCACTGTTAGGCTCAGTAGGGTTTCCGGATGAGTTCGCTCATCGGCCTCCCTTGAGGTCAGTCCATGGGCAGCCGTTACGCATAGCTAGTGCCGCTGACGGTTTGTGGTTAAACCCACTGCCAGGGTACTGACGAGTCATTAGAGTCCCTCACAGACAGTTTCCCAAGTTCGGGCGAAATGTTGTAGAGGCCGTATGGTTTTATGGCAGGGTTCGGAAAATGCACGTGCGTTTACGCACGTGTTATTTTTCGGGCAGATGATACTGGTCGGCTTTGGTTTAAGCCGGATCCGAGTATTGTATTGAGCAGATATAATATCTTTGTCTCAGTTGCATTTGTATTCGGTCGTAATACAAATGCGGGTATATTTATACAGTTACGGGGTTATCCTGAAAGTCGTTTCAGGATCACTTTTGGAAGTTGCCAGTATCCAGTTTTCTATCAGTCGTCTTTTAACATTCGGTTAAAGACGGATTTATCTTCTCTTGAGATGAGTGTGGAAGCTTCTAGAAGGTTCTAGAAGTGGTGAGGTGTTTAGTGAGTCATGGTTGCATTTAATGATTCCATTAATGCTTGATGACTAGGTTAATGATTCATCATTTCTTTAAGTATGTTCACACTTTGTGTTCACACTAGAGATATTTTCTTATTGTCACCTCCCCCTCTCCTACACTCACCCCCCCACCTCTATATATGTGGCCGGCCCTCCTCCTCTCTCATACACTCTCTCACTTGATGTTTTCATTTGGTAAAAAGATTATGATAGATTTTGGGGTGTATGGAATTTTACAGCTCATTTCATTCTATCACCCGATTCGAGTGGCAACTTCATTAACCGATCGTCCACGGATTTGGACGAAGTGAGACAAAGTAATCTATTCATTCTCTACATCATTCTTGGTCGTCTCTTTTAGCAAACTTGACGACCGAGTTGTCTCGAGTCAGAGGCGGGAGCCCGTTTAAAGAATCAGTGACGTGGTGCCACCTGGACGAGCAGATCGGAGATCGAAGAGATCGGAGCAGCCGCAACGGAGCGTGGGATGATGGTTAAAGAACGAAGGACTCGGATCGTTCGGTATAACCTTTCTACACTCTTTACAGTTTGTTAGTTTAGCAATAATGGCAGATTCGGGTTAAAATATACGATAGCGTCAGTTAAAAGTTTTTGTTCCGCATTTGGCGTCTGTAGACGGCCGGGGCGCTACCGTAGACTTACAGTTTCTCCCCAACGGCCATGACTCCACTTGCCCAAAACCTACGACGATTTCGATCCCTTCTCTCTCTCTACTTCACCCTCTCTCCCTCGTCTCTCTCTCTCTTTCTCTCTGCTTCACTTTCTCTCTCTCGCTCACTCCTTCACCTCCTCGCTTTGCTCCTCCACAACCACCTCGGCCGACCCCACTCCATCCTCAGAGCTCCCCCTTCGCTGCCGACAACCCTCCAGCTCCTCCTCCTTTAACTCGAGCGCACCGCCACCACGAACCCACCGACGACCCGTCGAGCCCTGCGCCCATCGCCGCAGCCACCACCAGCTCCACCTTGCCGACGAGCTCGACCTGCGTCTCCTCCTTTCCTCCCCTTCCTCAATGACCGAGCTCCTCCCCTGCACACCATCTCCAAGCTCCAGGCCCCGAGATCCCTGCAGCAACCCTCATCGCTCACTTCGACGTTGCAGCTGCTGTCCCATCGTCGGGACCATCGTTGCCACAACCTCATCACCT
This sequence comes from Agapanthus africanus, assembly GCA_030015575.1. Lineage (NCBI taxonomy): Eukaryota > Viridiplantae > Streptophyta > Magnoliopsida > Asparagales > Amaryllidaceae > Agapanthus > Agapanthus africanus. Next base: position 20,568,595 of record JASDDO010000014.1, read on the forward strand.
TCAACCTGTCACTACCAACTTCCCCGACCCCTCATTTCCAAGCCAAGCTCCGCAGTGTGTAGCCGAGCTTAAGCATTTGTCATGCCATGCCATGCCCGTTCCCGCGCCACGCCGTGCCAAGCCCCGTGCCACATCGTATCCACTCCCCACGCCACACACGTCGTGCCAGCCCCCGTGTCACTCCGTACCCCGATCCATTGCATGTACCATGCCCACTCCTGTGCCAGCATCGCGTTCGGTACTGTGTCGCGCCGTGCCACACACCGAGCCAGGACCACGTCCACTACCATGTCACACCCGCATTGTCACCGTGCCCAGTACCGGATCTCCACACATCGCGCTCGCGCCACGCGCCGCGTCTAGCATCGCATCATCTCGTGTGTCGAGACGAATTCCGCAAGTGGTGTCGGTTCTATATCAGCGACCGAAGGCAAGTAAAAATCCGATCATTTGGTTTACATGCTAGTATTGTTAAATGGATCGATAGGTTTTAATCGTAAGGATGTTATTGCATACGTATCTGCATCGTTTAATAACCGTACATCAGTTAAGTGCTCGACACAAAAATCTAAACCAAAACAGATCTTGTTATGGTGAAACTTGCGATAGTTTGATTCCTTTACTATTTTCGAATATCGTGTAGAAATTTGGACGCAAAATATTGTATTTTTAATCATCTAAAGTCGCCCCTAAAAGGCGACACAAAATCTGAATTTTACCGTGCATGTTACTTCCTTAAAATCATTGTAAATTTGGTACAGCTTGGAACGTAACGTTATACGGCTCATATCGAAGATGACTCGATGGAAAAAAACCATCCATATTTTAATTCTCGGCATTTATAGATTTCTGTAACGACATTTGACTGCGAATGCGGCACTGGACTGCAGTCCAGGGCATCATTTCGCTTGGATACCTGACTTTGAACACCTGTACATCCCTGATTTAAACTGAAAATGCACGGATCCCCATATGGTCGCGTAGATAATTTAGTTAGCTAACACGTTAATCTGTTCTCGTGCTGTTTCACCATCGTTTGATATTAAATTTGTATTTTAGAGTGTCGCTGTGTTCTGCAGTTTCTGCAGTAACGTTTCTAACACCGTCACAGTAAACAGGACATAACTTCTAATACAGAAATGCTATTGATAATACGTTTGATGTGTTGGGAAGATAACAGATAGAACTAGATTTTATTCAACTTGGGCAACACCCAAATCAGAACATAATCACTGGTAAAACGCGTTTGAAGTTGGGCTTCTAGTTCTGAAACTGGAATTCCAGCAATCGATCACTGCCTTAAAATGATGATATTTCCCTAACCAGAATTCCGTTTGACATGAAATTAATTTTACTGCTTAGATGATCAAGTGTGCTTAGTACGCCTTTTATATTATTTTGGTCGATTCTGTGCGTGTGATTTATCGTAAATTTTGCAAGTTATATAGTATTGGTCGTCATAAAATAGTGAGTATCTGTTCAGTGCATTTTGAAGTTTTGAAGTTTGGAAACGATGTCTCAACTTGCGTGTGGAATCTTCTATGTTCTTTTGTCCTTAATTAATTCTCTTTTCGACAACGCGTCAACAAACGCGCACCATAGAGGGACATGCAATGGGAGCAGTGTAAGAGACAACAACAACTACCTTACATTGCCACGTCACCCACATCCACACGTGATTGTGCCATCTCTCCTTTCTCTTTCTTGATTACCAGGAATTATTTGATTTGCCAGATGTAATACACGCTGACAGGATGAGAAAAACTGGGAAATTTCGGATAGCCCTGGACAGCGTATAGGAGCTACACTTCTATTTCTTCTTTTTTGAATAAGACAGTTTTAGATTAATGATGGCCTAACACTTGGCTTGTGGGGTGTATAAAACCGAAAGCAATTCAATTTTTTTTTCATTTGTTGAGATTTTTAGTGATAGTATAACTACTAGTAGTTTTAGACATGGGGTATATTGCAGCAAATTAGATAGGATCCACAAACCTAGATGATAGTTAAACAAGATGTTCGGGACCGTATGGTCGCAAGACAGAGAATATGTCAATGAGATACTATAGTCATTCCATTGTATAACCATAGGGGAAAAAATTGTGTTTATTTTCTTTCGACAATGACTTGGATTTTATTCCGGTTTGATTTTTTGTTGCTCTAGAGCAATCTCAGTAGGATAGAAATAAACGTTTAGTGTATTCGAGAACATAAAAAAAGCTTGGAAAGTTTCGATTTAGTAGAATTCCATATATTGAATTTGAAAATTAGCAATGGTCATAAATTGTACTCTTGATAGGTTATATATATGAGAAAGATTAAATAATTGATTACCTCTCTCAGACATATTTATGTTTCAGCTTATCTTAGTAGTGTAAAAAATTGTGCTATCGGCGTCTATGTTCTTGTGGAAGACACGTGTTGCTTTAAATATTATGTTGTCGGTCTCAAACTCTTCTATTCCAGGAAATATTTAGAGCCGCTCATGGCCGGGGGTGTCTAGCGCAGCTAATTGACTTCCCTAACCCCAGTCACATTTATATGTAAATAATTACGTAAAGCAAAAATGTTCATGAGTTGATTAGGCTTAAAAGTTGCAGTGGAAAGGGACAAGTGTTCTTGTGGCTCTCTTTCATCTAATTTCTCAAATCTTACACATGAATGAATGCGTAGGGTTTGGGGAATGAGCAACAACAGTTGGTAGATGAAATGATACACGGAGCCATCATCGCTATGGTCATCAAAACAACACTTGCATATCATGACCAAAGTTATGATATAATTTTAAAATCCATCTAGATCTCTTTACTGTAGAACAGCTCACGTGGATAGATACAAGAAACTGTAAAGTTCACCAATATCAAACATTAATTAGTCATATAAAAAAAATTAAAGTTCATGTATCTCTGCTATCACGCAAAAGGGAGGGGGACATGGCATCTTATTATTTTACATAAATAAAAAAAACTATATTTATGTGCAATGTATGAAATTAAACTCCGTGTAATTATTATTTTACAACTGTAATATATGTAATTAAATTGTTGTGTCGTTATTATTTTATAAGCGAGATGCACGTAGTTAAATTAATAAAAAGATTTATCATGAAATTTCTATAATTACGTGCAATGCACATGCCGAATACGCTAGTGTTTATAATTTCATGTTATGGATCATCTCCAAAGAAAGCTTGTTTAAGTTAATCTCATTTATCCATAAATAACATAAACAGAGTGAAACATAAATGTTAAAATGATATGAATTTTCTTTATGAACTAGAAAGAAAGAAAGAAAGAAAGGGAAGCTCTAAAAGACAATGGGAAAATTAAATCTAGGTCCTGGCCTAAAAAGGGAAGCGTCTAGGTCCTTGACCGAAAATATTGGGAAAATTATTCCATGACGACAATGCAGTCAAGTCCCAAACCTTTTTTTTATAATTATTTTTCAATATTCTTATACTGCCTATATATATCATGGGGGATAATGAAGGAAATACACCATAGAAGGGAATTTCCTCTTATGGCGTCGAAAAAATACACTCTTCATGACTTTTTTCGATGATCGGCATCCATCATCGTCATCTTTATCATGTAAAATATGGATATACCAAACTTCACGTGATTCCGTTATTTTTTTACTGTTGACTTAGCGGGTGCAAAATTAACGGTTTACCGACAACAGAACTTTTTACATTGATTATTCAAGAATGAGAAAATGGTGGAATCACATGAAATTTGGTGTATCCACATGTTCTTACATGATAAAAATGAAGATGACAGATGCTAATTGTCTCGATGGAGGATGTAGATATTTGACGCAACCTAATGGAAAAAGGATGCTAGGGTCTCTTTTCTTCATTATTTTCTTATATCATTTGGCAAATAACTACTACATTTATTAGAATTTTACTGCATTTAACTGCTATATTTACTATTTAACCACAATATATTAGATAGCTCACCAGATATTTTTTTGAGGAATTACCTCACCAGATATTATTGGGTAAATGATGTAGTTATTTTGATAAGTAGACCAACCAATTGTCAAAAAGTTTATACCAGCAAATATTGGAAAGTAGAAAATGGCTTTAGGAATTAAAAACACTGCCTCTTGATCATAGATAGAGAGGGATATTTCCCCCACGTTTTTTGGGCTTCTTTTCTGGGCCAGGGTCCTAGACATAATTTCTTAATTAATGCGGTGAGAGGTAGCATAGAGTTACCGGCAGTGTCCATAACCAGAGCCGGCTCCCCTTCATTGTTAGCTTGAGCTCCTCTCACCGCTTTAATTAGGCTTCTATCTCAACGTAGCCGTTACTACTGATTCACAAAGTTTTTATTCTTCCCTCACTCCAAAAATTAAACCAATCACAAGACCCATAAAAGGTTCATGAAAAAGAAAGATAGAGAAGGATTTTGAGCCATTGATTGTGTTTATGAATACGTTATAACGGATCCTTTTGTCGATCGAAAAGTTCCTCCACTAGTCAAATATTTCTTCGAGCAAGTACTTGTCTCGGACTGCATGTCGTCATATTTTTCGCACATCACCGTTTAGACTTTAGGATCATATGTATGCCGACCGTGACGGATTAGATAGGAATAATTTCCAATTTTGTCTCTCTATCTCTCTCCTTGGGCCCACATTTCCTTTTGAGCTGGCTTAACAAGCCACAAATCACTTTTTCTTAGGTCTTCATCCCAAAGTGACCACCCTCCTTCGTAACACAACAAAATTAATTTCCAACCCCTCCCTCATTACGCTCCAAAACCCCCCCTCAAAGTCCTAATATCACCGCACCTCTCTCTCTCATATTTACATGCACCAGCACCACCCCTTCTCATTCCTCTCTCTCTCTCTCTCATTCCTCTCTCTAACCAAGAAGCTAGCAAAACTATAGAATGATGGGATCGCCCCTCATTCACCTCACTTTCTCTCTCCTAATAACTCTCTCTCTCCTCACCCCAACCTCCTCATGGGACAACTCCCCACCTGAATGCCCCTACCCTTGCCTCCCCCCACCCACCATCCCCGCCGACTGCCCCCCGCCCCCTTCCCCGTCGTCCCCGTCCCAGCCGAGCTACAACTACCCGCCGCCGCCCCCACCCCCGGGGGGCTCCAGCTACTACTACTCCCCGCCGCCGCCCGGGTATTTCCCATATTACCCCCCACCTTCCTTCAACTTCCCGGGCCCGCCGCCGCCCAACCCTATACTCCCTTGGTTCCCTTGGTACTACAAGACCCCGCCCGGGGGGTCCGGAGCCGTCCGGGGACGGCCCCCGGCAGTGGAGCTATTGGTGATGGTGGCGATAGCTATAATAGGGTTGCTTTTGGTTTAGAGGGTTTTCTTGTCTTTTTTCTCTACTACATTTGTGTTTAGGGTTAATTAATTTTTCTTTTGTTTTTTCGTTATAAGTGTAGGAAGGTTCTTGTGCTTCCTTTTTTTGAATTAAATTAAATGCCTTTTTGTTTTTAGAACTAAATTTAGAGTAATGATGATGGAATCATGGTGGTGATTTGGAATAAATAGGCATTATGTGTGTGTTGGTTGTGTGCAGAAAGAAAGGCTCTTATTACTCTCTCAGCCCTTTTAAAAAAGAGTCTCATTTTAATTGAATTTTTGGAATAACAAGAAAATTATTAATAATAAAATATCGATAAATAATACAATACCCAAAATAGCCTAAAATATTACTTGTGATGATTATATATCATTAATGCTTTCCAATAGCTTAGGACAAAAATGATATGATTTTTTTTAACGGTGATATGACAGTAGATTAATTATTGATATTACGAAAATGATAATACTTTCCTTAATTAGTGTGCATTCCTCTAAAACGACAAGTCAAAAGGAACGGATGGAGTAGTTAATAACACCCTCTCTTGATACAATGCAAAATTTTCTATTGTGACCAATTAATTGGGTTGAGCTCATGCAGTTTGAGCTACCTCTCCAAATGAAATGAGAGGTTCTTGGTTCGATCTACTATAGGATCGGATATGAAAGAATGTATTTCATTTTGCAGAATTCAAAATATAAAGATATATAACTATTTGTCAATCAATTGATTGAAATTATAATTCACATAAAACGATGATAAACATTTTACATCTTTTTCTCTTTTGGCAGTGCCCTTTTTGCTACCTTTCAAAAAAGAATGTATTTGCAAAAAAGTGCAAAGATTGGGGCCCAATTAGTAAATATTCACCGAAATGAGAAAGAGTCCCATGTGCAATTAATGAGTTTCCTTTCTTTTGTCCCCACAATTTTATTTCAGTGGTCTTAGGTTGAGAGAGAGAGAGAGAGAGAGAGAGGCCATGATCAGGTGCAGCCAGTAGTCAGTATTCATATCCTATGAAGTGCAAGCCAAGATGTCAGAGGATTTCACGCATCATAACCTAAGTTGATGCTGTAAATAATTTCAAACATTTTTTTTAATTTTGAGAAGGTTCTAGATTAGTATCCTTTGCTATTTATTTCTCACAAGAACACTGCTCTGCCCTCTTTATACCGTTGAATCCCTCCTTTTTGATCCCTATTAAAACCCTAAGCCTTCTGTTTTACATTAGTTCCGACCGTCGAAATTTCAGAGAAGGAGAAAGAAAATAACACAGGATTCGGATCCCTTATTATTATATTAATTGTTGTCTCACGTTTGGATAAATGAAAAGACATGTATTAATCATGAATCAACATAAAACTTTTTCTTATAAATAATTCTATTGTTCGGATTCTTAAGAAGTTTCTAATGCCTTTAAAGGCTTTGTCCCTGCAACAATCATTTACAGTCTATTTGCATTATGTAGCCAACATTCAGCTGGAAAAAAAGGGCATGATTAATTGAATTCCCATAAAATGAAGTATAAGAATCATAAATTCTGATTTTTTTTATTATATATTTTTGTGCTTAAAATTTAGTTTGTTTGGTATGAGCCACATGGGAAGTTAGAACCAAGTGGTTGGTGATGCTAGGCAAGTTTTTTTTGGTGGACCAATTCAGTTCAGGTTTGGTAAATAAAAACAGAAACAAAAATCAAAAACAAAGTGAAATAAATAGTAGTTGTGGATCAGAGAATTAAAATTGCAATTCTTGTACTTCTATTATTGCAATGCTTCACATGCATGCACTTTTCAATTTGCAAATGTATTTGACTTATTGCAAATAATAGAGTACCGGTAGAATAAAAAAATGTGAACAGCCCAAAAGCCTTCTCGAAAAACCTAAATAGTAAGCCTATAGATCAAGGAGCTCAACTTTAGCAAAGATTGTTGCCTTGCCTAATATTTTTGCCTTGTCCTAAATCTATTTAGGTAACATTTGGTATCAATTTTTTGGAAAAGCACTGTTGAGGAGCATAAAAATATAGTAATTTGATTGCTAAATCAAGGCAACGTGATTAAGACTTGACCTTAGTTGTTCATAATTGCTAATAATCAAGCAAGCAACAGTAAAAACATTACAAACATATTGATGAATCTAATGTTGCAATAGAATTCGGTATTTATAACATTTATTTACCAATTTTTGCATGCAACAAATTATTATAAGAAATCAATTTCAACTTGGTGGTTTGGTTTGCTTCATATTATACTTAGAATGCATCTTTAATTATAATTTAAATATAACTGTTTTGCCCGAAATGTCTAATTATTTACCGATAAAGAGTGTTGTAGGTACCATGGACAACGCTTGTTAATTGCTGAAATGTCCAACATGACTTCACACTGTGTTCGGACCCGTCTGAGCCGTGTACACAACAATAAAAGGATCACAACATTATACTTTTGTTTTAAATGCGCTTTCTTTTCTTTATCTTGATGTATTTTATGTTTAATTAATCTCAAGATAATAGGTAAGGTAATAGGTGGTAATATAAACTGAAATATTCTGGAGCTACAAAGATGGTTATTAAATCGTTAGCATTTTTCTTTATCTTGATGTAATTTATGTTTAATTAATCTTTTAGGACAGTTTAAAATCTACACAAGACTTTAGAGCCATGTTTTCCAAGTATCCCATAAATTATTAAGTTTGTTTTCAAAGTTGATTCAAAGGGTTTAATGCTCGCAGTTGATTGGGCAACTTGAATCCAATCCATTGCCGCTCTAATTGCATTGGAAATTTACATGAAACTTTCATGAAGCGTGTGATCTCCTTTATGCTCACACATTTTAAATGATTTTCTTATTAAAATTTGTTTTCATTTATTATGTTCCTAGTTGTATTTTAAAGGAATTTTTCAATCTGAGTTAGTATTGCTTTACATACACGGAACTTGCAATTCCTTGCAACTTTATAGGAAGTTTGATGGAGCAGCTAATTATAGCATTGATAATATGAGGAAATATTGGAAGAGAACAAAAGCTTGGTAAGACGGATATGGATCTGTAAGATTTGAACCGCCAAACTAGTATAGGACACACTGTATATTTTCTTTGATTTCCAAAAACTTGACTTCATAGTTACATATTCAATCAATCTATAGAGTGTTTAATAACTTGAAATACGAATCTTCAGAATATTACTGATTCCAATAAGTAAGTTTTGTAAGCTTTGCAGCTTTCTTGATTTTAAAGACATCTGAGCTGATTTATTTTTGTATCAAAGAAAAAAATTAAAAAGAAAAACAAAATTGTATAACATTTATTTGTTGCATGCATACACCAACTTAGAGTGTCATTCAAAGGATCTTAGTAAATAAGTTTAACCGATAAATTTATTTTTTACATTCAGTACATCATCGTAGTTTCTCTTAGAAATACATCGTTTAGACTCGCAATGGCATGTAATTAGTAATCACGACATCATCCAAACAAAACATGCTCAACCTTCATCGTAACACTGCTTTTCTACTTTTTGCTTCTACAATAATGAAATCAAAGGAATATTGGGCTAGAATGCGGGATATAACTAGGAAGCACACATTTACTTCGCTTCACTGACTTGACGAGGTGCGTCCTCAATCGCCGGGGGCTCGCTGCACCCTCAAGCGGCGGGGCCTATACGCCACCCGGTCCGTCAAACGATCATTCTAATTTGATCTGGGACAAAAAAGGGACTGGTTCCATTGCTTAAAATCTTTTCTTTTGAAACGGAAGATGCTTACTCATCAAGTGGCGAAGAGAGGGCTAATCACATGGTCAGTCGGCGGTTGACGAGTCAAGACGCTTCCTCTTCTTGTTTATATATAGATGCGGATGGAGGACTCAAGTCAGGAGTTCAATTTCTGAGTGCATGAGTTGAGTTAAGGTCTTAAGCCCATGAGGAAATACGCAGGGGAGAGAGGTTTATGTGCTCGACCATAAGGTAGTTTTAGCTTTGTCTGCAACCCCCCTCAAAAAAGGGTGACAAGTGAGCCGGCATTTATATATAGATGTAGGAGGATTTGTTTGAGGAATTCCAAAATGCCCGCTGACGTTCAAATAAGGCGCTGTTAAGCCTTGCAATCTTGAATGGCGGAGCTCTATCCTCCCTAAACCATGCTAAAGACACGATGACGATGAATTTTATTTTGTTTCGCTAAAGTACCGTTTATGAAAACATAGGGAAACTTGTCTAACAGTTCTGCTAAGATGCTACAAACCTGCAATTCATGGACGAAAAGAATATGATGTCGCAAATGATCAAATTTTCAAATACCATTCTACGATATGTTTTTATTAGTAAACCGAATCTTTTTGCATGATAACACAACTCGATATGTGATGCAGCACGGATTCGGATACGAATATGGGATACAATACGCTATGGATTCACGAATTCGTAATTTTCTAAAAGAAATAGGATACGAGATAAATTTTTCTTAAATTAACTAAATATGAATATATATTAAGGTATATATACCAATACATAATAATATAAATAAATAATGGCATTATCTTAGATATTCAATGCACTTTCAAATTTTTACGTGTCTTAATTTTCGTGAGAAAAAGAAGATGTGTTCATTCGAGATACGTTGATCAAGCAATTACAAATCCAAACGAATTCGAAAAAATCCGAGAGTATTCGACTCCGATATATGATCAGAGACGATTCGTGAGGCATATACAAATATCCATGCTTTACAGGACCACACAATATTAAGGGCATGTTTGGTCAGCAACAAAAAGGAATTACAACATTGCAGGTGACATTTGTTGCAAAAAAAAATTGACCCAAAATCATTATTTTGTAATTGGATTTCCAATCAAACCATTTTTTGTGTTTGGTTGAACAAGAACGTAAAGGAATTGTTGCATATTTGCATATATGGCATATACAAAACTTATGTAGCCCCCATAATATTACTATGCTCATCATTCTCAAAGTTGCAACTCTTGTTGCAACAAAAATGAATGCAACAAATGATACAAGAATTTGATGTTTTTTGTATATACATTTACATTTCCAACTTAAATTTGTTGCTAAACAAACAAAGAAATAATTGCATAAATCTCTATTTCCAAGCAACCAAAAAGCACTGAGTTGGGCTCTCGACCAATGAAGGTTCGAGAGATCAAGCACAGTAAACAATTAAAAGAAAGCTCAAGTGTAAAGTAAAATCTAATGCCATGTTCAAAAGATCATTTTAACATCAAAATATAAGGAATCCGAGGAATCATTCCTTCTATTTTGAGGAATCAAACTAAACCAAAGAGTTGATCAAAAGGCAAATTAAATCTTCCATAGGAAACGCACTATACATTTGCATTGCAGAAAGTAAATTAAGAGTAGCTAAGTGACCTCAAAATCACATCCCAGCAAGCGTTTACGCCTTCTAATCTCTGCCAAATGCTTCACAATATCACCCAAGGTCGAACACAAGTCTGCGTCCAAAAGCATAGAACCAACAAAACCATCAATTCTTCTCAACTCATCACATAACTCTCCATTCGAAACCAAGTATGCAATATGCGCACCTAAAACCAACTTCTATCCCATCAAAACATCCTCAAGCTTTGGAACATAACCACAATTCCTCAATCTGAATCGCGCCCAAGCCCTACGGGCAAGGCTTGGCTTGCGGATACCTCTCATATTTCTCCAACCACTTCACAAAATACCTAACAAGTGCTGCAACTTCGACCCTGTCGAGTTTGGAAATTGCCAAAAACAACACCCGCCGATTGATAGTTTCCGAACCAAACACATAATGCAAGCAAATCTCCGATGAGTAGAACCCGTCATTAGCCATCATTAACAAAAGCGTGGCATTTTGTGCCGAGACCAAAGGTTTCGGACGCAAAGCCCTTTCCCTGAGTTGCTAGGTCCGGGAATGGCGCCAGGACAACCAAAAGCGCTTCCTTTTTCCATTCTTGTTTGATCCTAAACACACCATCATGAGAATCACCGGGCGGAGACTGGAAGAATTTGAGTATCGCGTGAATATTGGAAGCTTTAAGTTTCGGGATTTTCCTAACACAAACAAATCAACTCGGTTCGATTCTTCACGGCTAATTTCTCCACCAATTCAAAAGAATTCAAATCCCCGACAAGTTTTTTCCTAATCAAGATTTCCAAGTCATTCCAAAGCTCAAAAACAACACAACCCTCAACGATCAAGCTTGAAAATTCTCTATTCATAAAAAGCCTTAGTTTCTCGATTGCGGTGACGGTGAAATTGAGATCAAAGGGGTCTAAGAGGATTGGATTCGAGACGATTGGGATGTGAAAATTGGATGAGCTCTTCTTATAGAATGAATTGATGAGAGAGATGAACTCACCTTCGGTGAAATTTATAGGGTTTTCTAGAATGGATTTGAGGCCTTTGATCGGAATTCTCCATTGAGATGCAGGATTTATTAGGGTTAGGGTTTTGGGGTTAGTTTTGTTATTAAAGAGACTAGCGTTATGACACGTGTGATGCACGTTATTGAAATGATAAGAATTATAAAATAAATGTATTTATTATTCAATACCTGAATACAGATCTATTTTATCATTTTAGGTTGTTAAAAATTTATTATCATAGTAGATTCAGATAATTAGTTATGATTTTTTAAATATTTTTTAAAAGAATTATATTATTTCTTGCTACATATCGTTTTGAGACCCACTCAAAGACATGCGGATTGATGACGTGGATCATCTTAGAATAAAGAATTTTCCTCATTTTTCTAAATATTAAATTCGGAAAAAACGTGTACATAGTTCCCTTATCTAGTATTTTTCATGTGTGTATTAAAATAAAGATATATAACTAAAATTCTCTAAGAATCGGTTATCTTAGTTAAAGTCTTTCGGAATCTATTCAAATCTTTTTTCTATATTATAAATATATGGCAAAGAAATCAAACAATGTCGAAGATCTCAAAATTAAGAATTTTTTTCATTGTTTTAAATATTTATTTGAATTAAATTTGAAATCACACGGGCTCTCTAGTTTTTTTGTAATATTATACAAGTGATATTTAAGGTCGTCATTGTTCTAACCAATTTCTATCTTTAATTTGCAGATTTATCAACTAAGTGGGAAAAACATGATTAAAAAATCATAATTAACATTTTAGATCTTTTTAAAATTTTTAATATAATAAGTTAACAACAAATTAAATTAATAAAACATATATTCATTTAAACTAAAAAGCTAACAAATCCCTTTATTTTTATATCTTTTTAAATCTAATCACGTCCATCGCACACGCTATAACAGTTTGACATATCTTGCCGCTTTTGCTTAAGTGGCAGCAAATTGAAGGTTTACTTTTTATCAAATCTCTACCGTTTCTTTTAGCATTAAAATAGTAAAGATGGACTAAATTGTTCGTTATAACAACGTATTTTCGAGTGTCATAATTAGACTTGTTTCATATTACTAAAATAATAAGTAAAATTCTCAAAAAAAATTACACTCAAGAGGAAATACTGCTTCACACAAAAATTTACTCGCAATTTCTAAATGAACTTTCAAGATTTTCATTACGTTGTTATGGTTTTACTCATACATTCTATATGAAAATTTTGCTTAAAAAACTTTATATTAGTTTAGTATGTTCGGAAGAGCGATAAAGCTTAAGTACATATTTACCGAATTAGAATGGTACCTTAGTGAAATGGTTACTAGCATTAATTTAGTATTGATTATTTCATAACCTGTCCAAACTATGCAACATTATAAGATATTGAAGACAATTAAAAGTTCAACCAAGTATATGGTCAACTAACATGTATTATCATGAAACTCTAAAATAAGAATATTATATTTTCTTTTCGATATAGTTAGAGTTATAATCAAGCTTACTAGTGGATAGTTATTAATCATATGAAAAATAACCTTAATGAACATATAGTTGATCTTAAAGAACAACTGAAAAACTTGGTGATATATTGTGTATATTATATCTAAAATATTATATGCAAATTATTAAGCAAACGCCTTTAAGATCATATGAAATATATCCGAATTATCATTGATTTACATATTTACGCAAAATTTTCCTTTTCATTAATTCGTCGTTTCCTCAAACTTTATCTCTTTTCATCTCATCTAAGGCTTTATATTCTGCCATCCATCTAACCACGTATGATTGGGGTCATCCACACTTCAAATTAGTTACATAGTAAACTTCTAAGAAGCCAGCACAGCGAATACATGAAAGTGCCTTTGGCAACGAACAAAAATATAAAAAAATATCGAAATGATAGCTCTCTGTGTTCATCAAAAGATTTATATTGAGGGAAAAAGAAACATGAAAATGGAGGGAAAAAAAACCTAGTATAGGAAAATTTAATTGCCTTTTTATTTTTTATTTTTTTGAATGTGAGCCTCTGAGGACTCGAAATAAGACCTCTAAGAACTCGAAATAAAGACCTAACATGATAAAATATAAATATAAAAAATCTGAGGAGTCATTCTGTCTATTTGAGGAATCAAACTAAACTAAATAGTTAATCTAAAGCTAAAATCTTCCATAGGAAATGCACCATACATTTGCATTGCAGGAATAGGATTAAAAATCACGGGTTACCTCAAAATCGCATCCCTGCATGCCTTTACGCCTTCTTATCTCTTCCAAATGCTTCACAATATCACCCAAGGTTGAACAATCCTCTGCAAGCCTTTACGCCTTCTAATCTCTGCCAAATGCTTCACAATATCACCCAAGGTTGAACACAGGTCAACGTCAAAAAGCATAGAACGAACAAAACCATCAATTCTTCTCAACTCATCACACAACTCTCCATTCGAAACAAAGTATGTGATATGCGCAGCCAAAACCAACTTCAATCCCATCAAAACAGCCTCAAGCTTTGGAACATAAGCACAATTCCTCAATCTGAATCGTGCCCAAGCCCTACGGCAAGGCTTGGCTTGCGGATACCTCTCATATTTCTCCGACCACTTCACAAGATACCTAACAAGCACTACAACTTCAACCCCGTCAAGTTTCGAAATTGCCAAAAACAACACGCGCCAACTGACAGTCTCCGAACCAAACACATAATGCAAGCAAATCTCCGACGAGTAGAACCCATCATTAGCCATCATTAGCAAAAGAGCGGCGTTTTGTGCCGAGACCGAAGGCTTCCTACGCAAAGCCCTTTCCCTGATTATCTTGATAACCAAAAGCGCTTCCTTTTCCCATTCTTGTTTGATCCTAAACATGCCATCATGAGAATCATCGGGCGGAGACAGAAAGAATTTGAGCATCGCGTGAATATCCGAAGCTTGAAGCTTCGGGATTTTCCTAACACACAAACAAATCAACTCGGTTCGATTCTTCACGGTTAATTTCTCCATCAATTCGAAAGCATTCAAATCCCCAACAAGTTTTCTCCTGATCATGATTTCCAAGACATTCCATATCTCAAAAACAATACAACCCTCAGCAATCAAGCTTGAAAATTCTCTATCCATAAAAAGCCTTAATTTTTCGATTGCGGCGATGGTGAAATTGAGATCAAGGGGGTCTATGGGGTTTGGATTCGAGACGATTGGGATGTGAAAATTGAGTGAGCTTTTCTTGAAGAATGAATTGATGAGAGAGATGAACTCACCTTGGGTGGAATTTCTAGGGTTTTTAACCATGGATTTGACGTCGTTGAGGTCGGAATCCTCCATGGTGATGCAGGATTGATTAGGGTTAGGTTTTATTTTTATGGAAGAGAATTAAGCCAGATCGATGGTCTAATCAGTTTCTCAATGGATCCGAATCTTAATTGGATCATACCCGATAATTTGATAGCGACTTATTTAAAAGTGTAGTAACTAGAGCTGTTTGATATTATTTTTATAACATTTGTAAAATTTTCAAAATAATTTTGACACTTGGAGGGAATATTATTGCTTCACACAAAAGATTCACTATAACTCAAATATTTTGAATGAACTTGTATGATTTTTATTAGGATCTTATGATTTCGCTTAAACTTTATCTCTGCGTCCTAAAATTGATTTCAATTTAATAGTCTAATATAGCCTCAGACAGTGCCACATCAACAATAAAAAAAATTAAATGTAGAGTTTTCTTTAACAAATATTTAATAAATACAATGTCACGATCTAGAAACGGCATGCGACCGGCACTTGAATCACGTGAAATTTATAGGACCCCGCTGCAATCCAAATAAGCCGAAAACCAGGTATCTAAACCTTTTAAAGTAAAACAATGGAGGTGAAGTTTTGAAAGGGGTATAAATAAACTCAAGTTCCGCTTTTCAAGTATAAGTAAAATTCGTTGAAAATACAAATAGATTGTATACTAAAATTTAAAAACATTTTCGTCATTTAAAATTTCGGCAGCACCTCCTTTGTAAATTTTGATCAAAACCAGTACATACACAATAATAATATTGGCATCTCCAAGCGGGAGCTAGCTCATCGCCAATCGATGGAAACACAACTATGCAAATATATACGACGTCCAAGGAGAAAATAAATTCAGCAAAAAGTAAAGAAATATCAAAACATCATCAGCTCAATTATATCCGAATAATATTCAAGTCTCGTCGCTAAGTCTGAAAGAATATACAATTCCCTAGTTTCTAAATCTACCATATACATAGTCTGGTTGATAGAGATTTTAACTAGATTACAATGAATAACATATACAACAGTAGTTGCAATCCGGACTGTAACCCACCTACCAAGCATATCAACCGAAAGAAGAACGTGCTAGCAAGCCGTTACTAATCCGAGCGGTCGGTTCTGTAAGAAAACTATAGGATAACGGGGGTGAGTTGCCAACTCGTGAGTAGAAAATATCATCAGGTAGAAATAGAATGTATAACAATCTACCAAGGTCATACAGTAAATATAATAATGTGATACCGTGTGGTATCGAAGATAAACGTGTATACATATGTATATAAATATATAATATCATGTAAGTATCAATATATGGTACCATATCACCCATATCATGTATATATACATATCATCCGAGGAGTATCCATCAACAACACTCGAAATCATCATAAAATCCTGAGTGTCCAGTATCGATACTCGAAATCATCATAAATCCTGTATCCAGGATCGACACGTAAATTCTCATATCTCAGGTATCGTCTCATCTGATCGACCCTCGTATCTCAGGCACCGTCTCATCAGATCGGTCCTCATATCCATCTGTCTCATATCACTCCGGTCGGTATCCTCCGGATATCCGCCGAGTCCAATACTGTCACCGGTAGGTAGTGTTCCCCAGCCAGGCTCAACGCCCTTCAATACGATCTTCTTGTCCCGGGTACCGTACCGGGTCCACCATGTATCCGCAATCGGTCTTTCTCTCTCTGCCTTGAATCGGATAATAATCATAGCTCAGAACCGAGAAATCTCATGGTGGACGCCGAAATATCATATCAAGAGAAAACCGCGTTTTTAAAATATTCACAACTTTTTAAATAATATCTGCGGTTTCTCAAATCCAAAAATCTCATGAAAGCGAAATCATAAATATAGAATATGGCAATCCTGAAAATATATATACATGCACACATCAATACTGCAATGCTTAGTAAGTGTGTTCATATAAGCGTGTTGTATAGCATGGTAATGAAAGTACTACTAGAATCTAACATGCTAACTGGTATAATATGATGCGGTAGCATAGCGAAATCTATCTGTGTACGTGGCATGGCAATTACCGATTATCTGTGTGTGAGCATGCAAGTATGTGCACGTGCAACATATAAATTATCGGTAATGGTGCATGTTTCCTAGCACGAGGTCAAGTAAAACTAAAATATAAACGCGATATACATCATAAAAGATCAAAGCGCAAGCGTATGCAGAAATAAGAAATTGAAATGCAGCGTAAACGGAATAAAGAAATCGTAATGCGAGCAAATATAAAAGTACGCAACTACGTATGAGCTATACAGTTATACTTTAAAATGGTACGAAACGTTGTTTTAGAAAATATGGGGCCACGATATTTTTGAAGAAGATACCATTTGAAAAGTCGTAGCGTCCCCTTAAAATTATCATTTAAAAGTGTTTAACGGTTCGTTAGTTTTGAAAGTTTGTATGACTCTAAACATAACATAATATCTACTTTAATGATTTTAAATAAGATTCTTGAGTCGAAATAAATATCAGCGACTCATCCTCATTATATTACGTACGGAAAATCTATCGTACGATATCATCAAATCAATAGAACGGATCTATAGTCGCGTACATCATCTCATCTCATATCAGGACATATCATCTAATGTTATCATATCATATCATATCGACTCATATCCCCATATCGTAAATACCCTTGTATCATTAGTAAACTTATATCATATAAGGTAATCATATGTATATATATACTTACATAAGTAGATATAGCTCATAGGCTAAGAAATAGAACTAGGGATATATCTTTCTACAAATATACTACTATCGCATATGGTATTCTAGAAACCCTATTAACTAGGTATACATATCTAATACATACATATATATACATATACATATACATATATATCCTAATTCTATGGTTGCGGGAGTGGTATTACGCCATCCATCCGACTTCCCCATATATATATATATATATATATATATATATATATATATATATATACCCATCTAATATTCTCGCTCTACTCGAAGTCGACGGACGCCTTTCTCTTCTTCGTTGTCTCGGAAGTCCACGCGAGTGTACCTGCAATCGAAATCATAACCGAAATCACATAAAAACTCGATTCGATATTGAAATCACGAGCGAAGCGCACATAGGTTAGAACATATGATCAACGCGTGCTAAAGCAACTAAATACTCCCCGACATCGACATACGAACGTCAAACGACTGAGTCAAAACACAAATATCAAACACCAAGTTTCAAATATCGCAAAATATTGCCAAAACCCAAGTAAAACAAATTTAGATTTTTCTTAAGGTGATCTGAAACTTTTTAGCGTATAGAGTGGTCTTAATTATCTAATGAGTGGGCTACAGAACAAATTTCAAAATCTAATTCCAAAATTGACTCGCAAATTGCAGTCAAAACGAATAAAACGGCGGCCAAGGAAAAGAGATAGGAGCTCGGGCTTCTACGGTGGTTTCTACTGATTTATACATCTCTCTGTATTCTCTATTTAATTTTCAAAGATTCCTAATTATCCTAGATTCCATTTAATCATCAAAAGTTCAAGAAAATCGACATTTGAAAATTCCAAACTCATCTAATCCAAGAATTTCTCTACTAAATCACTATCACTTATAACTAATGGGCTTATATACATTCACTAAATCTCCACTAAACCACTACTACAAGTTCTACTCACTACTACACACTTAACAAAAACTTAAGTTTACAAAACTCAAACTTTAAGCTCTAGAGTAACTCTAACTAGTTTATGATGTTAAGAAGTGTAAATACTTGCTAAAAGGTGAGAGTTTTATCTTAAAAAAGCAACTCAAGAAAATTCCAAGAAGGCCACTGTCACACCCCGCCTCCCAGTGTATGAGAAAGGAGACGTGGCGGGCGCGTGACATATTTACTGAGAAGTAAACACGTTAAGCGTAAATAAGCAGTATATATATGCACAAGAAATGACAAGAGATGTAATGTAAACAACAATTTTTATTAACATTCATTTTTACAATACAACTGATTTGAAAAGAAAATGTACAATGTTAAAAGCAATATCTAAATAGTGGCATATAAATGAAAAGTAAGTACAAGAAAAAGCTAGAAGTCTAGCTGCTCTGTGAACTGGTCTAAGTCGTCCTGATTGAGCTCGATCACCTGAGAGTCCGGTCCTCCTGACAAACATTCCAAAGAAAAAAAGAGTTAGGAATGTCGTCAGCGAACTAGCGCTCGGTAAGTCCCAGAAGTAAGAATATAATAGAACAAGTAAAGAGAAAGAACTAGTAATTATCCATGTATATATTTGTTATACTAATGTAGTTGTTTGTAACTTGGTTCAGAATATATCAGTGTATACGAGAGGAGTCCAACTATTCTGTAGACTATGGTAACATGTAAGTACAAGGCCCCGTCAAAACCCACGGGACAACGGCACAAGAGTTCATGTAGGTGTCTTTTATCGTTCCACTTTAAATACATTCCGTACCAATCTACCCCTTTAAACCCCGTAATGTATTGTATTGAATTATAGTTATCAGACTTGCCGAGACCATGGATACAAGTTGTTCATGTAATCAGGTTCAGGATGTAAACAATATAATCAAGTCAAGTTATATTCTGTAAGTCGATGCCGCGCACCCCACGTGTTCGTGGGAGGCGGAAATTGCAAAAAATGATTTTTACGGGCTTCGCAATACTGAATAGAACCAAGGATCGATTACAAACCCTAGCTAGCAAACTACTTGAGATTTAACTACTCGGATGAATGTTATACCTCGTAGTATCGTATCCTTCGGGTCTTCTTGCTGTCTTCCTCGTCATCGTAGGCTCTGATGATCGAAACGGATCGAAGAAATCTCGACGGCCTCCTCGAGTCAAAGACGATCCACCCGAGAGTCTATAGTCCGAGCTCCTACCTCAAATCCGAGGTAACCACGGCTTCTAGTTCGCTAAACTAGAAGTCCTAGAGGGTGTAGAGTAAGAAGATTGAGTGCTTTGTCTCTTGAAACCCTAGAATTCTCAACACATGGGAGCTTTTAGGGTTTAGAGGAAGAAGAAGAAGACTTGAAGAAAATAAGAGTGGAGTGTGTGAGCTTGGAAAAAGAATGGCTGCCCTCTTTTTAGAAATATGAAGCATACTTATATTTTAAAAGATAAATCTCTAACCAAATATAAATATCTAACTAAATATCAAGTATGCTTCAAAATATCTAAAGAGTGAGTCATAACAATGAGTCACCAAGTAGCCATGCTAGATCTTTTGTCCACCTCCACCTCATTTCCTCCACCTCATTTAAATTTAAATCCATAAATAAAAACAAATCCTAAATGAGGTGTCCCTTCTAGAAGTTTTCACACAAGAATTATGAGAACGCTCCTCATCCGTATATACATACCCGCATCCGCATTCCGAAGAATACGAATACAAAGAAACGAAAATAATCCATCAATATAATACTAGGATCCGGCTTAAACCAAAACCGACTAGTATTATCCGCCCAATTATCATACGTGCACAAGTACACGTAAGTGATCGAAATCCTGTCGTAAAACCATACGGCCTCTCCACCTTTTGCCCGGTGCAGGAAAACCCTCTGTGTGAGACTCTAAAGACTCGACACTACGCTGGCAGTGGGTTTAACCACAAGCCGCAAGCGGTACTAGCTGCACGTAACGGCTACCCAGGTATGTGTCGATAAGAAAGCCGATGAGCTAACTCATCCGAACTCCTACTGAGCCTGTATGTGACAATCTCTGTATAGTCCGGTCTGTTCGTCTAAGAGTATCGCATATCGAGCCTAGGGGGCGGTAATCGTCAGACCCCTAATAGGGCAATAAGTCGTGTCGGAGAGTAGCCCAAAACACCCTGAGAAACTACTGGAGTATCTACCAGTAAATCTCGCTTGCCTTGGCCAAGGACTTTATATAATGGCCTTCCGAATACAGCGCGATATCAGCCCTCAATACCGAGAGAGACGAATCCTATCTAACCGCTACTGCCTCCAAGTGCTTCGGGACTGCACCCAACTACTACCTGTTTGCACGACTCCTTTGAGCCGTGGTAGGGTAGTAATCAAAGTACAACGGGAACACACTCAAAGCGAAGCAGCAGTGTCAAATCGACGGACTAAGCCGTACTCATGTCACCTGGGAACTGCTGCCCGACGATAGGTATAATACCCACCAACGGTTCCCGACGAGTCTTGTCCAGTGTACTCATAACCTAATGAGCATGTGCATACTATCTCCAGTACGACGTACTAATGGTTTTGGGACAGACCATCTCCCCTGCTGAGATGAAAAGCGTATACACTAGTCTACTGTAGAGTATCGATGCCCCGTTTCGATAATCCTACGACTAGGGACCTGTATAGGATGTGCTTATAAACTACCCAGCCCCCGCTAGTGTGACTGCCATCACAACGCTGGTAATCAAGCAAAGATCCTAAGGGCTCTGCCAATATGTATAAGCGATATGCTAAAAGAAACACATGCACATGTTGAGGTAGAATCAAACCAGGTAGCATACTACCATTTCGAGAAAGACTGTTACTATATCCGTGTATATCCCAAGCTTCCATTAAGTAATATACAATCCAGTATGATACAATAATGGCCTCTATGGCATATATCACTAACAATTTCCCATTTACACTAAGGCCATATACTGCTATATCGCAGACTGAAAATCTTGAATAGCCTCTCGAACACTGTCTGAGGGATGACCTATGTGAGTGGATCTGCAGTGTTGTTCTCCGTATCTACTCTCATCATCTCGATCTCCTGGGGATCAACGATCTCCCTGATCAGGTGGTACCTCTTCAAGATATGTCTACATCTCTGATGGGACCTGGGTTCCTTCCCTAAAGCAATAGCGTCGTTTGTTGTCATAATACTAAAGTATTGGACCAACAATGGAAGGAACCACCTGAAGTTCAGTTAAGAACTTCCATATCCAGACCGCCTCTTTACGGCGTCTCATGCAGCGATCTACTCCGTTTCCATCGTCGAGTCTGCAACAGTGTCCTGCTTGGAGCTCTTCCAACAGACCGCCCCTGCACTGAGGGTAAAGCCATAACTCAACATGGACTTGGAGTCATTCTTATCACTCTGAAAGGTGGATTCAGCAAAGGTCTCGATCTGGAGGTCTTTTCTGCCATACACCAAGAACATCTCCTTAGTCCTTCTCAGGTACTTGAGAATGTTCTTTACTGCTATCCAGTGTTTCTTCTCTGGGTTTGACTGATACCGGCTTACCACGCTGAGTGCATAAGCAACATCTGGTCTGGTACTATTGGAGATAGTGCCCTCATAGTCAATTATTGGATCGCAGGTACGTGATTGCAATGATTGCGGAGGACCTATACCGGTATGACAGTCTTACTCAAGATGATAGTATGCTATCTGGTTTGCCTTTATCAGTCGTGTACATGTTCAGGTGACTGATTACATGTTACACTTTGATAGAGCCCTTAGGATCTTGCTTTACCACCAACAGTATGATGGCGATCATATACGTGAGAGTTGGGTGGTTTATACGCATATCCTTAATTGTGGTCCCTAGTCGTGGGAGTTTCGAGACAGGGCATCGATACTCCGGAGTAGACTAGTGTGTACAGTCGAGACCCCGACGAGGGGCGGTGGCCGGTCTCACAAGCCACTGGTGTCAGTTGGATCACCTAAGATGTATACAGGTGCTCATTGGGTTATGAGTACACCGGACAGGACTCGCCGGGAATCTGCTAGTTAGTATTATATCTACCGTCAGATAGCAGTTCCCTGGTGACATGTGTACAGGTTAGTTCATCGACCTGAGGTCGTCATTTGTCTCGTGTGAGTTCCCACTGTGCTTTGATTTCTACCCTACCACGGCTCAAAGGAGTCGTGCAAACAGGTAGTTTTTGGGTACAGTCCCGAGCCATATGGAGGCACGTGAGCGGATCGGCAGGGGATTCGTCTCTCCCGGTATTGGGGGCGAGGTCGTGCTGTGTCTAGGAGAGCCATTACACAAAGTCCATGGCCATGGCAGGAGATTTACTGGTAGGTACTCCAGTAGTATCTCAGGGTGTTATTGGGCTTCACTCCGACACGACTTATACTGCTATTGGGGGTCTGACGTTACTAGCCCCCTAGGCAGATATGCGATACTCATAGACGAACGGACTGGACTGTATATACATTGTCACTGTTAGGCTCAGTAGGGTTTTCCGGATGAGTGCGCTCATCGGCATCCCTTGAGGTCAGTCCATGGGCAGCCGTTACGCATTGCTAGTGCCGCTGACGGTTTGTGGTTAAACCCACTGCCAGGGTACTGACGAGTCATTAGAGTCCCCCACAGACAGTTTCCCAAGTTTGTGCGAAACGTTGTAGAGGCCGTATGGTTTTATGGCAGGGTTCGGAAAATGCACATGCGTTTACGCACGTGTTATTTTTCGGGCAGATGATACTGGTCGGCTTTGGTTTAAGCCGGATCCGAGTATTATATTGAGTAGGTATAATATCTTTGTCTCAGTTGCATTTGTATTCGGTCGTAATACAAATGCGGGTATATTTATACAGTTTCGGGGTTATCCTGAAAGTCGTTTCAGGATCAATTTTGGAAGTTGCCAGTTTCCAGTTTTCTATCAGCCGTCTTTTAACATTCGGTTAAAGACGAATTTATCTTTTCTTCTGTTGAGGTGAGTCAGTGTTCTAGAAGCATCTAGATGAGATGACTTGGATTAATTGGTGTTGAGTTTTCATTGGTTGCATTAATGACTTGATGAGGTGTTTAAGCGACTCATGCTTTAACATTAAAGCATTTTGTTTAGCTAAGGATATTTGTTCTTGATATTTTGAGTGAGAAGCTTCCTTGAGGCCACCCTCTTTCTCCTACGGTCACCTCCCACTCCTATAAGTGGCCGGCCCCCTTCCTCTCTCTCTCACTTGATGGTTTTCATTGGAAAAAAAATTATGATAGATATTTGGGGTGTATGGAATTCACAGCTCATTTCATTCCATCACCCGATTCTCTCGGCAACTTCATTAACCGATCGTCCACGGACTTGGACGAAGTGAGACAAAGTCATCTACTCATTCTTTACATCATTCTTGGTCGTCTCTTTTAGCAAACTTGACGATCGAGTTGCCTCAAGTCAGAGGCGGGAGCCCGTTTAAAGAATCGTCGATGTGGTGCCACCTCGACGAGGATATCGGAGATCGACGAGATCGGAGCAGCCGCAACGGAGCGTGGGATGATGGTTGAAGAACGAAGGACTCGGATCGTTCGGTATAACCTTTCTACACTCTTTACAGTTTGTTAGTTTAACAATAATGGCAGATCCGGGTTAAAGTATACGATAGCGCCAGTTAAAAAGTTTTTGTTCCGCATTTTGGCTTCTGTAGACGGCCGGGGCGGTAGCGTAGACTTACAGTGGTATCAGAGCCTCACCATTTTGCTATGCTAACTTGTGCTAACGCGTTTAAAACATCGATCGAACCGGAAATCGAAAATTGCAAAATCCTAGCTCGACAGTTTCTGTTGATTTTAAATGGTCTCAAAAATTAATTCTACATGTCTTAAAAATCTGTGCAGGCTTTTCTAAGAACCACGACAAAATTTAGGCTCGTGATTCCTCCAAGCCGCCGCGGAAACGCGGCCAAACCCATGGTTTGGCCGCGCATCCGCGGCCACTTGGTAAGCTCATGCTCCCAAATTTGTACAGTGGGTTCTCTGATGGATTTTGGGGTTTTTGGTATATATCTTTTTGGCCCAGGTTTTGTTACTGTTCACCAGTAAGTCGTGGGGCCCACTTCTTGATATTTGGTCGATCGAAATTTAAACATGTTAGTTTACAGTGCTTACATTATATCTCCGACCGGGAATGTCATTTGATCGGTAAACCGCGTCTGATTGCTATAGTTCTTTTAGACGGGTTTGCGAACGTGACATTCGCGTTGATGTTCTGTGTTGTGCTGTGATGTTGTGGATTTGTCGTGGTGGATAGCAGTGTGCAATGGTAGTACAGTTTGTGTTTATTTGTACATTTGATATTGCGGGGCGAGCGTCTAACTTGTGGACTGCCGTCACTGCCTGTTGTATAATATTCTTTTGGGGCACGACCAGGTTGCGGTCGATGTACCTATTGTACTATTTTTCATTACTGTACTAGGTTTTGCCCCGCGACGGAGTGCACGGATAGCCGGGTTCGGGAGGGCAACGGGTCTGCATCTCATGGCTTTGAGAGGCAGAGGGGCCCCCACTCTAGAATTGGCAGACTATTCGCCGCACTCGTAGGGGGTACAGGTTGACCCAAGGAGGGGTGCCCAAGATTACTGGATTCCGTGAAGTGTTGGGTGGTCCATTCACTATGCTGTAGGGGGCTGCCTCGCTTCAGGTTTTGGCGGGTAACTTGCCGCACCCGTAGGGGTCTAGGTTTCATTGCACAGGCTATCCACACGACAGGGGAATGTCGAGTTTCAGCAGCGGCTCTGTGAAACTCGGGGATCCCAGATTATCTGTATTGTTCTGTGATGCTTATTACTTTTCTGTAATGTTGCATACTATCACGCCTGGAGCGATTATTGTATATTGGTTTATATACTATTAGATGCTGTATATGTTTTACACCCGCGCTAGTCCAGTCCCCGCTCTGTCGTTAGTTAAGTAACCTAACGAGTGATGACGGGACCCAGTGACGAATGCGGATGGCATATACGTACATTTTATTTTCGTTCTTTTCTGGTGTGATTAAATGATGGGACTGTGTTGATTCTGATCAATGCAAAGTAAAACAAACCTGTTTACAGTTGTTGGAACAAATTTAAAAAGTGTTGTTACAAAGACATTTCCTTTTGTTATGCATAGCGGTATTCAGTGGAATATCCTGCACCTCATTCGACGGGGCAAGGGCCGATATCCCTTCACCGGGACTGACCCCTTGGGCAGAAGTTTGCGTCAGGGTAATAACTTCACTATAGTCGATTACATGTTGCTTTGCATCGTGGTATTCAGTGGAATACCCTGCACCTCATTCCACGAGGAAAGAGCCGAGATCCCTTTACCGGGAGTGACCTCTTTAGCAAAAGGTTTTCGCCACTATATTTTATAAAGCTATCAGGTTCCTTCAGCGATATCAAGTTCACTACGTTAAAGGTTTTTCGCCAAAAACCAGCCGTAGCCCTCCGTCGTTTCTTATGGATGGTCAGTAGTATTCAAGCTATGTTTGTTGGCATACGTCAAGGCATAGTATTTGGTAGCTGCTGGGTATTCATTTGTTGCATAGATAGATGAGTTGGTTTGGGACAGTCGTATTACCTTGTTGGCATACGTCAAGGGTATGTACGGGTGGGTTCAAATTAACAAGATAATGACGGGCAGAACTTGACATGTGACTTATGATTTGTTGGCATACGTCAAGGTCATAAGAGCATGGGGCATAAATCATATCGGGAGTTTCTAAAGAAACTGAAACTTGCCAAGTATGCGCATACCATCTGGAGTATGAGTAACGTGGATGCATTCCATCACGTTATCATGCGATGAGAGTTGGATCCCGATTCCCACTGATGAGTTGGTTTACTCTTCGGGTGATCCCGATTGATTCTTCTTTAGGTTTGGAGGAGAATTTGACAGGACAGTGGGAGGTTTCCGGATTAGATAAAGTGATAACCATTCTGATCTAGGTTAGAGTGCACGCAGAGTGTTTCTTTTCTCTCTCTCTTTGGCAGCGACCTTTGACCGACCCTAGACTATGACTCAGTGACCAGGTTGACCGAACCTTCTTAAAATACTGGCTTTTGGATTGTCTGAGTTGCATAAGTCATTGCCACTCCTTCTTTTACCTTTTGCATTTTCTCAGAACACCCGTATTACTACGGATATCCACTTCCATTGGATAGATCCATCGTATGGTTATATACGAACTCGAAGGAACTTCTTCGAGGATGGATCCAGGTTCAGGAGAAATAGAATTGGTTTATTCAGTTGTCTTTTATTATCACCTTCTCTCAGGTTGCGAGGGCTCCTTGGTTTAGGAGAGTACACCTATTACGCTTATTGGATAGTCTTATTCCAAACCATAGGCTGGTGCCGAAAGGTAGGGAATGAAGAAAACCAATTAGCCTAAGTAGGGTGTGCAGAAGGTAATATGTAAAGACAAAATAAAGGGATTAGAAAGAGGGCAAAGTAAATTGCGACTGATATCATTCACGACCAAAACCGCGTGCTTCATCGCCACTCCTATTTCACCTTTAAAAGAATAAGGTATTATTCAGTTGTCTTTTATCATCACCTTCTCTCAGTTGCGAGTACTCCTTGGTTTAGGAGGGTACACCTATTATGCTTACTGGATAGTCTTCTTCCAAACCATAGGCTCGTGCCGAACGGTAGGGAAGGAAGAAAACCATTTAGCCTAACGATGGTGTACAGAAGGTAACGACTAAAGACAAATAAAGGGATTTGGAGAGATGACAGTAAAATATACGGTTGAAGTCATGAATTGGATTATGGAAGAGGCATTGCTATGAATACCAGGATACCCCTACGAAACATTTTCATGTTTCAGTGCATTGTTAAAGAAAAACTGTTTTCCCGATTAGACACTTACTCCAAGGGTATGTATTTACCAGGTCTCATTCTCATATCTGTATGGATTTACAGATGATGATTGGGAGTAAGATATTGGGAATTAGGTGATCATCCTCATTATATCGGAATTCGTTGTAATTAGTGATATTTGAGGAAATCGCCAGGGTACAGTTTTCCACCGACAACGCACAAGTTTTGAGTTGTTAAACTCAGCGGACTTATACAGAGTATTGTATGTTGTCCAGTGTCCATCAGGACAAAGGGGTAGGTCCTCGTACTATGTTCTGTTTACTTATAACTTCTCTAGTATTTAGACGAGTGTTTCGTAGAAATACAAGGTCTAGGTTTTGAGAAGTTGTGGGTATAAGAATAAAGTAGAGAACCGGGTATCACAAGTATCGGGATTCTTCAAAGAGATCGAAGATGTAGATTCTTATGATTGGTATTCAGATGATAGTGATGGTTTTGAGAAACGTGTTTCTCTTTCAGGTTACTCATAATTGGATGGATTCCTAAGTTGAGTAATGCTGATTAGCCTCTTTCCATTAAGTTGATATGCACTGGAGACAGCTGCATGATTTGAATCTGGTTCCAATTAAATAAGTGCCAAAGTTTCTGTATTGGATATAGAATGGATCGTACCTTAAAAGATGTTAAGGTACGGGGAGTTGTCCAGCTTATGCTTAAAACCAGACTCTGGATAACTCAGGGCACGTTTCTGTAATGGCTGTTTGTGGGTTGACCCTGGCTATGACGAGGGTTGATATTCTACCATTTGGAAGATCAATAGTGATATTGTTCTTGACTCGCCACAGTTTTAGTAAAATGGATCTTTTTCAGAAAACAGTAGTGGGAGTATGGTAGAACTGGAAGTGATTCCAGAACCGCGAACGATTACGGAAAATTTAATAGGACCTATATATTCAATCAGGTTTGACATTCCAATAGCCACTCCGCAGGTATGGTAGGTAACCTCAGACACCCGAGAGGTACTTCGGTAGCCTCAAGGACGGTGACAGGGAGGTTCTTATCTACCCAGACTTGACACTACTGTTGTTCCACGATATGAGACCCGGTAGGAGGGTTGTCGTAGTCAGTGGGAGCAGCGGAAGCATAGTGGGCAAGATGCTTATATCTATTTATAGACTTGAGCAGTTATAGCGGAGATAGATCATCTAATTTTGATGTGACAGTCATGGGTTTGACTTCAATCAGAAAAGGGGATAGATCAGTTAAGAAGGTAGTAGGGTGTGATGCCATGGTATCTGGATGACATACACAGAGTACGAAGTAAAATTCCTATACTACGATCGGTTGTACTATGGTCGTCACACAGTTGTTTCTCCAGACAAGATATGGATATAATATTTGACATTCTGGTTTCTAGATCTATGGTTTTAGATCTGGATTTGGGTAGTTTCCCAATGTGGGTACTTTGACAGATATTCTAATGGTTTTTGGAATAGTTGACTCCTAGCATGGTGGTGTACCTGCAGGTGATGGAGTCACCCTCTCTAAAGGTGTCGTATAGACTAAAGGGGAGAGGGATGTGCATGATTGACAGATCACTTGCTTAGGCAATTGAGTCAATCGTGAGATGTCAAGTACCACACCAGATGTTGTTTTTGCACTAGATGCGATGAGTTTATATTAATCCAATCCTGGAGAAACATAAGGAAGCGGTTTTAGAACATAAGTACATGTTCTACGGACTTGATGACGGCAGCCTCCTTCGGGAGACGGTTATCATTCCCAGCTTCAAAGGTGACAT
The DNA here is from genome assembly GCA_030015575.1 of Agapanthus africanus. Classification (NCBI taxonomy): domain Eukaryota; kingdom Viridiplantae; phylum Streptophyta; class Magnoliopsida; order Asparagales; family Amaryllidaceae; genus Agapanthus; species Agapanthus africanus. Next base: position 20,597,944 of record JASDDO010000014.1, read on the forward strand.
GGTTGACAGAGTGATTGTCAGAGTTATAGTTTTCCCTCTGACGAAGAGGGACAGTATTATGGACAGGTGGTTCAAGAGGATACTGTGGGTGGCATGGTGCCCGATACTGATTAGGTTCAGTGATCGATACAGTCTAAGAAGTTTGGATTTGGAGTTCATTTATGAACTATGTCCCATCAGATATCCAGACATATTCTAAGACAGGTATTACTCGATTCGGGAGATGGCTTTCTCCGCGAATTTGAGATTTAGAGAGATATAGAAAGAAACTTCTAGGCGGATCCACTCACTAAGGCTATTTCTCGAACACAATAGTTTTACAAACGGGTTTTGTGATACTGATTAGTAGAGGAGTTGGATGTTCGGTTTCACACGGGCTGTGAGTAGTCGACATCGCAATAATTAGCCTTGAGTGCAAGTGGGAGATTGTTGGAGATAGTACCCTCATAGTCAATTATTGGATCGCAGGTACGTGATTGCAATGATTGCGGAGGACCTATACCGGTATGACAGTCTTACTCAAGATGATAGTATGCTATCTGGTTTGCCTTTATCAGTCGTGTACATGTTCAGGTGACTGATTACATGTTACACTTTGATAGAGCCCTTAGGATCTTGCTTTACCACCAACAGTATGATGGCGATCATATACGTGAGAGTTGGGTGGTTTATACGCATATCCTTAATTGTGGTCCCTAGTCGTGGGAGTTTCGAGACAGGGCATCGATACTCCGGAGTAGACTAGTGTGTACAGTCGAGACCCCGACGAGGGGCGGTGGCCGGTCTCACAAGCCACTGGTGTCAGTTGGATCACCTAAGATGTATACAGGTGCTCATTGGGTTATGAGTACACCGGACAGGACTCGCCGGGAATCTGCTAGTTAGTATTATATCTACCGTCAGATAGCAGTTCCCTGGTGACATGTGTACAGGTTAGTTCATCGACCTGAGGTCGTCATTTGTCTCGTGTGAGTTCCCACTGTGCTTTGATTTCTACCCTACCACGGCTCAAAGGAGTCGTGCAAACAGGTAGTTTTTGGGTACAGTCCCGAGCCATATGGAGGCACGTGAGCGGATCGGCAGGGGATTCGTCTCTCCCGGTATTGGGGGCGAGGTCGTGCTGTGTCTAGGAGAGCCATTACACAAAGTCCATGGCCATGGCAGGAGATTTACTGGTAGGTACTCCAGTAGTATCTCAGGGTGTTATTGGGCTTCACTCCGACACGACTTATACTGCTATTGGGGGTCTGACGTTACTAGCCCCCTAGGCAGATATGCGATACTCATAGACGAACGGACCGGACTGTATATACATTGTCACTGTTAGGCTCAGTAGTGTTTTCCGGATGAGTGCGCTCATCGGCATCCCTTGAAGTCAGTCCATGGGCAGCCGTTACGCATTGCTAGTGCCGCTGACGGTTTGTGGTTAAACCCACTGCCAGGGTACTGACGAGTCATTAGAGTCCCCCACAGACAGTTTCCCAAGTTCGGGCGAAACGTTGTAGAGGCCGTATGGTTTTATGGCAGGGTTCGGAAAATGCACGTGCGTTTACGCACGTGTTATTTTTCGGGCAGATGATACTGGTCGGCTTTGGTTTAAGCCGGATCCGAGTATTATATTGAGTAGGTATAATATCTTTGTCTCAGTTGCATTTGTATTCGGTCGTAATACAAATGCGGGTATATTTATACAGTTTCGGGGTTATCCTGAAAGTCGTTTCAGGATCACTTTTGGAAGTTGCCAGTTTCCAGTTTTCTATCAGCCGTCTTTTAACATTCGGATAAAGACGGATTTATCTTTTCTTCTGTTGAGGTGAGTCAGTGTTCTAGAAGCATCTAGATGAGGTGACTTGGATTAATTGGTGTTGAGTTTTCATTGGTTGCATTAATGACTTGATGAGGTGTTTAAGTGACTCATGCTTTAACATTAAAGCATTTTGTTTTGCTAAGGGTATTTGTTCTTGATATTTTGAGTGAGAAGCTTCCTTGTGGTCACCCTCTTTCTCCTACGGTCACCTCCCACTCTATAAGTGGCCGGCCCCCTTCCTCTCTCTCTCACTTGATGGTTTTCATTGGAAACAAGATTATGATAGATATTTGGGGTGTATGGAATTCACAGCTCATTTCATTCCATCACCCGATTCCCTCGGCAACTTCATTAATCGATCGTCCACGGACTTGGACGAAGTGAGACAAAGTCATCTACTCATTCTTGGTCGTCTCTTTTAGCAAACTTGACGATCGAGTTGCCTCAAGTCAGAGGCGGGAGCCCGTTTAAAGAATCGTCGATGTGGTGCTACCTCGACGAGGATATCGGAGATCGACGAGATCGGAGCAGCCGCAACGGAGCGTGGGATGATGGTTGAAGAACGAAGGACTCGGATCGTTCGGTATAACCTTTCTACACTCTTTACAGTTTGTTAGTTTAGCAATAATGACAGATCCGGGTTAAAGTATACGATAGCGCCAGTTAAAAAGTTTTTGTTCCACATTTTGGCGTCTGTAGACGGCCGGGGCGCTAGCGTAGACTTACAGGTACATGTTCCCTTAAACAAAGAGAAAAAGGCGATGGGAAAAATTCCCCCAATGAAGCATCGCGTGCCCACACGTGATGCAACTTGGAACAAAGATTATAGGCATGGCGCTTAACAATTAAGGCTAAAATTGATTCTCACGTGCAAGCACGTGAGCATCTATTTACAAAGTATATAGGCGCCTTCTTAAAACAAATAACAGGCTAGATAAGCTCACGTGTCAGCACGTGATGCCCTTTTGGGCTGTTGCACATAAGAAAATGAATTTAACTCTGTGGGGTTACGTGCTACACGTGAGTGGTCTTAAACGCCTTCTGAGCTGATAGAATTAAATTCTAAATAAAGAGATCAAAACCCTATTTGGAAAATATTTCCTTATAAGAAGGCGTTTAAGAAAGATTACGCCTAGTATTATCCGCCCAGAAGAAAGATTACGCCTAAATAAGAAAGATTACGCTCTGTAAAACAGAGTACCGTTGGATTAAAAATCCAATGGTGATTAAAAATAACCTATTTATAGAAAAAAATTCTGTATGGGAAAATATTTCCCTAATCTTATTAAAAAACAAGAAAGATATCTTCTATAAAACAGAAGTCCTTGGATCAAAGATCCAACGGTAGATAAAATCCCCAAATCAATCAGGATCTCTCAACGAGAGATTTCTTTAACTAAATCAACAGATGTGCCTCTACTATAAAAGGACCCAAGACGTCAAGTCTTACACAGGAGGAGACACCCAATAAGATTTGAGAAAACAAATAAGAAGAAGAAGAGCTTTCTTTTAGAGAAAGAAACCCTAGGTACGAAGAAAGACATAGAGATTATCTTATCTCTTTTTCGCCATTTCAAGAGTTTAACTCTTATAAAATGAACTTAGTTCTTCCTCTGGTTGAGGTCTACAGAAGCTGGTCTCCTGATTGGTTCAAAAAATTGTGTTTGTAGTAGTTAACCGTAATCAGAACGGTGTCGCGTGTAGCTAGACCGAGGTGAGTACGAGTCGTCCTTAGGGAAACGTTGAACCTTTTATTCTTACTTTAGATGTGTTGAGAAAGAGAGGAGGGATAAAGAATTTTGAAGAATGGTTTCTAGATCTACATTAAGTAAGAATGCAAAAATATAGATCTAGATTATTTTAGGGATGCAGTTAATATAATAAGGGGCTTGTAGTGTTCGTTAGGATTTAGTAGTCATGGACGATTAATTAAAAGTTACCCTTTTTTATCCTTTAATAGATTTAAAACTAGAACGACGGTGATGCGTGTAGATTAGGGTTTCTGGAGGGAAAAGAAATCCCACTCTTAACCCTTATCTCGATACGGAACTCCGTTCATATCCAGCCTTTACCAAAACAATCATTATCTAATCTCTAATCGCGGTCGGAACTAACAAAGAATTGTTAGCGCGCCCGATTAGGATGCTAATGATTCTTTTGATAAAATTCATAAACTTTATAGGACTTAAAAAGGGGTTTAGGGATGTTCATCATCCATTAGCCTACCCTAATCCTACGAACCCTAACAAGCGGAGAATTACTCGCGCATGTTGGGAGAAAAAGAGATGGAGAGAAAATGCATAATTAAACTACGAAGAAATAGAATAAGAAAAAGAACTACCTTTATTAATCAACAATATTCATTACACTTTGATCCTTAGAAAATGATTGCAAAACTATCTTGCTTCTCGATCTCTTCCAAGGAGGTAGACGAACAGTTGATGATCAGCCTGGATGCATGAGCCGTCTTGGACTTCGTGATCGCGTCGACTTGATAATTTTTCCAAAAGGCTCTCGGTCTTTATTTATAGTCCCAAGGCCAGAAAGTTAGATGCCTAAATTGGGGAATGGTAGATACAATCCCACCAAAAAAATTCAATCCTTTAACTCCACTTTAACGCGGCGGATTCGCGGCATCAAGGGGCTCATGCCGCGGATCCGCGGCCTGATGATCAGATCCATTGGTCAAACTTCTGGGGCTGGCTCGTTGTGACATGTGGCGATCCTTGAAACCTTCAGAATTTGGAAATCTTTTCTTTTCTTCTGCCAGAATTGATTTCTTAATTTTGATTTCTTAATTAGGCAGGTTAGCTTTAACAACTTGATTTCCTTGATTTTAGACCTGAAAATTCTGCACAACTTAAATAATATTTAGTAGACTAAGTCTACTAGGATTAGGTCAATAATATTATATACATTTTCCTACCAAATGCTAATTATAATATATCAACACATGGAAAATAGTATTTTTACAGATAAACCTCATATGTATGATATATTATAATAAAGACCTTTTTAAATATGGAAATGGTAGGAAAAATGTAATAACAAATGTGCAGTTTTATCAACTGAACAAATACCCCCAAACTTATCTTTGACTGTCCCGAGCAAACTAGTTTATTCAAGAGAATGAGAAAAAGAAAGGAGAAAACTAAGCACACTTTCGTAGGCAGACACGATTGCATTGAGCACGTGCAACAAGCCGTTAAATCTCTAGGTGTCCCTAGTAGGAGGAGTGTTGTCTCCTGAGGGTTTTCAGCGGATTACACCTACAAAATCCTATAACAAAAGAGAGATGGCGATATTTACATATAAAGATAAGAACCATAAAAGAAAGACTTTAAAAATAAGAGTTTCCAACTACATTAGCTTTTCGGTTGTCATGAGCCCTATCTTAATAGTCATGAAAAGATATTAGAAATCACATTATCCCTCAATAAAACACCGTTTTTATTCTTCATTCCTACCTTTCATCCAAACATTGAACATATACCCCTATGTGTGTGAAATGGACATCCCTACACTCGGAGAATTCAATTCAAGCTATCATGCTCTTGTCCATCTACCTCGGTACTTTTTAACTTGATGAATATTTAGATTTGCTCACACATTTTCATGCGACCGTTAATACTTCTTGAGGTACTAACCGACCGATTACTCATGTGCTTGCAGATTAGGTGATAATGTTTTCCTCGTCTTGCACCACTTAAGGCTTAGCAGTGACTCCCAGACCAGTTGGCCTTAGGGCACTAGGTGATGAAGCAGTCTCGCTATATTTTTTTTATTGCTGCCTTGGCGATAACAAAACCAGTGTTCATTTTTTTTCTTTTCACCATTTTTATATTTTCTTCATTTTTTTATTTTTTCATTTCCTTCATACTTTGGCTTTTAGACAAGAGCATTTCAAGGTATCTTCTACTATCCCGAGTTTCAAGACGTGTGTAAGTGCATATAGTAGGGTAATAACATTCAAATGTTTGGCTTCCAGAATAGAAATTATTTTTCAGACTTATTTTTATCCTCAGATTAATGACTTCCTTCATCTTACCAACCCTTGGGAAAACGGCTCATAACTACTTATTACTAGTTCGTTTAAGAAAACTTCTAATTTTCTTGGTTTTCTTAAACTATTCCTATCTTTTGGATGTAATTTTTCACTTTCTACTCTTTTGTTAAAAAAAAAAAATTTAATGCCCAGTGTCAAAGATAATTCAGTGAATACAAACCTCCCCCCCAAACCTATTTCAGCAGTGTCCTCACTGATGTAGCCTTTTGAGAACAAGGACCTGTATACTAGGAGAGAGATACAAGGGGTAAAATAATAGTTAAATGAAAACTACCCCCAAACTTGATCTTTGACACGCACAGATATTCAATCAAATCCATTTTTACTCACCTCCATTCTTAAAATGTGAAAATGTTACAAAAACATGGAGGTGAGGCGGAGGAATTTTAGTTTTGGTAAAGCGGCTCCTGTAAAAACAGGAGCTCCTCCGCGGGGTCAGCAGAAAAATACGGTTTTAATCTATGCCCATTTACTTTAAAAATTGAACCGTTTTTCAAATTTTTGACTTTAACTGCCCCGTGCGGGTGTACATACCGCACCACAATAGATCCTTTCCAACGAGATTTAAGCTTACCCGGATGAAGATGGAGACGGGAATCGTAAAGAAGGACTTGTTGTCCCGATGTGAAGGTTTTTCTAAAAAGATTTTTATCGTGGAACACTTTAGTCCTGTTCTTTACTATCACCGCATTAGCGTAAGATTCATCGCGGAGTTCGCTTAGCTCATTCAATTGCAGCTTCCGATAGCTGCCTGCATGATCAAGATCAAAATTAAGCTCTTTAATAGCCCACATTGCTTTATGTTCGATCTCGACAGGAAGGTGGCATGCCTTCCCAAACACAAGGCGGTATGGAGACATACCAAGATCGGTCTTATAAGCGGTACGGAATGCCCAAAGAGCATCCGTCAATTTGGTTGACCAATCTTTACGGTTTTTCGAAACCGTATTCTCCAATATCTGTTTGATCTGCCTATTTGAGATCTCAGCCTGCCCGCTTGTTTGGGGATAATAGGGCGTAGAAAGCTTGTGAGTAATTGAATATTTCCGCATCAAGGCCTCGAAAGACCGATTGCAGAAATGTGTCTCGTTGTCGCTAATTATAGCGCGAGGGTGTCCGAATGGCGAAAAGATATTTTCTTTAAGGAACTTAATGACAACTTTGTTGTCATTAGTGCGACACGGTATAGCTTCCACCCATTTCGAGACATAATCAACCACTAACAAGATATATAGATTCCCAAAGGAGTTGGGAAAAGGGCCCATAAAATCAATACCCCAAACATCAAATATTTCCACAACCAATATAAGTTGGAGCGGCATTTCGTTCCTTCGTGAAATCCGACCCAAATGCTGACATCGCAGACAAGTTTTACAATGTTCATATGCATATTTAAATAATGTTGGCCAATAAAAGCCACATTGCAAAACTTTCTCCGCCGTTTTGCGAGGACCAAAATGACCGCCGCATGCCTGATCATGACAAAATGACACGCTCTTGAACTTATTGTTAGGGACACACCTGCGAATGATTTGATCGGAACAATACTTGAATAGAAAAGGTTCATCCCAGTAAAAATATTTTACTTGGGATAGAAATCGAAGTTTGTCTTGTTTCGACCAATCGCTAGGAATAAGTCCCGTTGCAAGATAGTTCACAATATCCGCGAACCAAGGTTCGTAGGATACAGTTAAGAGCTGTTCGTCAGGAAATGAGTCATTTATCGGCACGGTCAAAGTTGGTGAAGAAGTGATACGTGAAAGATGGTCGGCTACAACGTTTTCACATCCACTCTTGTCTCGGATGACAAGATCAAATTCTTGTAACAATATGATCCAACGTATTAGCCTGGCCTTTACATCCTTCTTCGATAAAAGATGTCGTAGGGCGGAGTGATCTGTGTAAACCACAATAGGCGAGCCAATCAAGTAGGGCCTGAATTTCTCTAATGCAAATACAACTGCCAAGAGTTCTTTCTCGGTAGTTGTGTAATTTATTTATGCATCATTCAAGGTCCTACTTGCATAGTAAATTACATGTGGCATCTTATTAATATGCTGTCCTAAGACAGCATCAATAGCAAAATCTGATGCGTCACATATAAGCTCGAACAAGTGGTTCCAATCCGGAGATGATAGAACGGGGGCTGTAGTGAGTGATTCTTTAAGCGATTCAAAAGCAGCCTCACAATCCGAATCGAAGCGAAAAGTAGTGTCCTTGGCCAATAGAAGGGTTAAGGGTCTAGCAATTTTGCTAAAGTCCTTAATAAATATTCTATAAAATCCTGCATGGCCAAGAAAGGATCGTATATCTTTGACGCAGTTGGGACGAGAGAGGTTATGAATGACATCTATTTTAGCTCTGTCAATCTCAATGCCTTTTCGTGAAATTATATGTCCACTATACCTTCTTGGACCATAAAATGGCATTTTTTCCAATTCAAAGTCAAGTTCTTATCCTTACAGCGGGTATGAACCGCGTCAAGATTACGAAGGCAGTCCTCAAAGGAGTCCCCAAAAATGGAGAAATCGTCCATAAAAATTTCTAGAAAATTTTCCACCATATCTGAAAATATCCCCATCATGCACCGCTGAAATGTAGCGGGAGCGTTGCATAACCCAAAGGGCATGCGTCTATAAGCAAAAGTTCCGAAAGGACAAGTAAAAGTGGTTTTATCTTGATCCTTTTCGGCGATGGGGACCTGGTTATAGCCAGAGTATCCGTCCAAGAAATAGTAGTATTCGTGTCCTGCTAATCGTTCCAACATCTGGTCAATAAAAGGTAGAGGGAAGTGATCTTTCCTCGTCGCGGCATTGAGTTTCCTATAATCAATACATACGTGCCACCCAGTTTGGGTGCGTGTTTGGATTAACTCATTAGCCTCATTAGTGATGACCGTGATGCCAGACTTTTTAGGGACCACATGTTTTAGGGACCACATGAATTAGACTCACCCATTGGCTATCAGATATGGGGTAAATTATTCCACTATCAAGACACTTGACGATTTCTTTCTTTACCGCCTCCTTCATAACGGGATTTAACCGTCTTTGTGGGTCTCGGATTGGTTTGGCTTCATCCATTAGATGTATGTTATGTTCAACAATTAAGGGACTAATCCCTTTGATGTCGGCCATCGTCCAACCAAATGCTTGCCGATTCGATCTCAACACTGCCAAAAGTGCATTCTCTTGCTCTAAGGCTAGAGAAGCGGATATAATCACTGGCAAAGTCTCATTCTCTCCTAAATATGCATATTTAAGATGAGAAGGTAGCGGTTTGAGATCAAGAATTGGCGGAGAGACAATAGAAGGTGGGGTAACGGAATGATATTCGGACTCCTTAAGAGGTTCAAAACATGCATAAGATATTGACTCGGAAAGTGCTGCTGACTTTTGCAACGAGTCAACAGGTTCAATCTCAAGGTCGGACTCATTGAACATATCCTCACTGTGAAGTGGTGCAATATCAAACGATGTCTCATTAGTGTTGTCGAGAACATCAAAGCAAAGTTCCTCATCCATGCAGCTTTCGGAAGCTATCTCGTGGATGGAACAAACATCCAGCAAATGAGCAGAAGGTTCTGATGGCTGACTTCCTAGCTTGTAAATATTAAGCTCAATTGTCATTTTCCCGAAGGATAAGTTCATAGAACCGTTACGACAATTAATTACAGCGTTAGAAATTGCTAGGAAGGGTCGACCAAGTATCACCGGGATTTGATTGCGTGGGTTTGCCACAGGTTGTGTATCTAAAACAATAAAGTCCACGGGAAATATGAATTCCCCGACTTTAATTAACACATCCTCTAGTTCGCCCCGAGGTTTGGTGAAAGATCAGTCTGCCATCTGGAGAGTACAATGGGCGGGTTTTAACTCTCCAATTCCTAACTGCTCGTATACTGAATAAGGAAGAAAATTAACGCTAGCGCCTAGATCGAGTAAAGCACGATTAATATTTTTACCCCCAATAGAAATAGAGATTGTAGGACAGCCGGGGTCCTTACGTTTCTTTGGTATTTGTTGGGTAAAAGCGGTGCTAATATTACTCATCATGAAAACCTTCTTAGGCACTTGAGTTTTTCTCTCCCTAGTGCATAAGTCTTTAAGGATTCTTGCATAAGATGGGACTTGTTGAATAGTATCTAGGAGAGGAGTATTCACGCTAACCTGCTTAAACATTTCCACAATCTTCTCCATTTGCGGGTTATGTCTGTTGGCCCTTAATCTGTTTGGAAATGGAGCTCGATCAATAAGTTTTGGGTCCAACGTTTGTAGAGAAGACCGTGGGGACGGATTCGATCCCAAAATTGGAGTGGGAATCAACTTAGATAGATTTGGCGAAATGTTTGAGCCTTGGGGAAAATGGAGAATAGGCTCGGATGAAGGTGGGAGACTAGACGAATTAGGGGAAGAAGAAGAAGAAGCTGGGGTATCAATGGTGTCACTAACATCAAATTGCTCACCCACTCGGTTATTCAGCACTCTCCCCGATCTCAAGGTAGTAACGGCATTTACATTATGATTTTATGAATGGCCAGGATTCGGTAGGGGTTGAGATGGAAGTTTCCCTTTTTCTCTCGCACTCATTGCGGCGTTTAACTGTGCGATTTGGTTTTCTATTGATTTAATATTCTCATCATGGGAGGCGGAGTTTTTTGTTATGGTATCAAAAGAAGACTTCATCTCAGCCGACAATTGCAAGGAATGTTTCATGAACATATCCAAAGTTTGTGCAAGTGAAGAGTTGTCAGTACTGGCCACTTGTGGTGTAGAATTGTTGGCCGGATTTTGGAAATTCTGTGACTGAAAGGGGGGCTGATTCTGTGGTTGTGGTTGCTGTGGAGGAGGTCTTTGATAATTGCTTTGTTGGTTTTGACTCCAAGCAAAGTTAGGATGATTCCTCCATCTTTGATTGTACGTGGAAGAATAAGGGTCGTTTCTAGGTCGCTGCTGAAAAGCAGCATTAGCTTGAAACGATGCATTCATAGGACATTCTTCCGTTAAGTGTGAAGGATCTGAACAACAACCACAGACGGTCTTAGGAAGCGTGACCTGATTTAGGGAGAATGATGAGAATTTGTTCTCAATAGCGTCGAGTTTCTTCTGTATCGCTGCCATTTCGGCTTTTACTGCGATGGAAACATCGAGCTGATGAATACTTCCCTTAGAAGAAGGTGGTCTTACGCTTTCCCACTGCAAAGTGTGTTCAGCAAGGTCTTCCAGATATTTCCAAGCTTCACCGTCGTTTTTAGACATGAAATTGCATTGAAAGTTTGTTTCAAGCATCTGCTTTGTCGCTGGATTAATGCCCTCATATATAATCTGACATAAATCCCATCTATTGATTCCATGATGAGGACATTGGACAAGCAGATCCTTGAAACGTTCAAAGCACTTCCAAAAGGGTTCATTAGGAAGCTGGGTGAACTGGTTGATCTCGCTCCTAACACGAGCAGTCTAATGGTTTGGGTAAAACTTCTTAAGAAATGCTATGACAAATTCATCCCAATTAGTGATAGAGTGTGCGGCAGTATTGTAAAGCCATTTTTCTGCCAAGTCGCACAGTGTGAATGGAAGAAGACGCAAGCGCATGGCATCGACAGTCAATTATGAAGTTCCCATCATTGCGCATACGTTCTCTAATTTGGTGATGAAAACGTATGCGTCTTCCGATTCAAGCCCGTGAAATTTGGGCAGCAGATTGATGTAGTGGGGTTTAATTTCGAAATTATCCCCGTTAGGTGGTGGAAGAGATAGACAAGTGGGAAGAGGACCATGGATAGGATATGATCTCTCTTGGAAAGAAATGCGCGGTGGATTCTGCGCACCTACGTGCGGTGGCAGCATGGTGTTATAATCTGATGGAGTACCATCCATCTCGGTCGTGGTGTGTGGTGGGGGAAAAGAAGATGAAGAAGTACCGACTTCGGTGTCGATAGCAGGAACGCGGACAAGACGGGCACTAGGATCCCGTGTCCAGCCAAGCATGCACTAAGCGGGTTTAGTGCAAGTGGCAGCGTGTGTGTGATTTAAAATTGGCTTGTTTTGAAAAAGTGGGACTCAAGACAAATCTCCCTAAGATGCACAAGCAACCCTAGAACTAAGGTCACCTAGGTCCAGTCTCTAGACCACTCCTAGACTTCCAAAGGACAAGCCGCATGATCAATCCTCCACCACCTCTTTACTACTCTTGTGGCCAGGTAAGTGCCAGGTAAGTGGGATGTATCCGCTATACGAATCACCGAAAATAGCGGGCCTAATTAAGTAAACCACTTGCCTTAGTCACACTTGCCTAGGCACCACAAAAGTAATGCGGATAAGCGATAGATTACCCATGACCTTTCTCTGTCCTTAATGAGCATGACAGTCCTTAGAGTCCGGTCTAAATATTTTTTAAATTAATGTAGGGTTGATGCAGATGCTCGGTTTGTGATTTGTGGGGCTTAGGAAGGGTGATGAAATCCCCACCTAATCTTGATTTAGTCTTTGCCCCTTAAAGTCCGTATTAAAATATGCAAAAAAAACCAATCACAAAACTTTTGCAAAAAGATTTTTGAGCGGCGCTATTTTGCAAAGAATCCTGCAGAAAATAGATTTTATTGGATTTGAGAGGAGAGAGAAGGAGTTACGAAAGATACCAGAGAAGACTGAAGCCCTAACTCTTCTGTTGTGCCGCGTTTCCGCCGCCACAAGGGTGTTTTTGCCACGGATCCGCCGCGTGGCAGAGGGTTCACTTGATGAAAAGTTTTTGTATAGCCTTCTGTGCTCCTCTGGATCTCTAAAAATGTCTCTGTTTCCTGTTTTCCTTTATTCCGTGACTCCAGATCTCCTTGCAAAAATTCACGCACAAATCGTTAAATATGCAATTTGCAGTTTTGTTTTAATAATGATATGAATCGTCTAAGAATTCAACACAAATAATAAGAATAAAAAATTACGCACGTATCCCCGGCAACGACGCCATTTGATTGGTTCGAAAAATTGTGTTTGTAGTACTTAACCGCAATCAGAACGGTGTCGCGTGTAGCTAGACCGAGGTGAGTACGGGTCGTCCTCAGGGAAACGCGAACCTTTTATTCTTACTTTAGATGTGTTGAGAAAGGGAGGAGGGATACAGAATTTTGAAGAATGGTTTCTAGATCTACGTTAAGCAAGAATGCAAAAATATAGATCTAGATTATTTTAGGGATGTAGTTAATATAATAAGGGGCTTGTAGGGTTCGTTAGGATTTAGTAGTCATGGACGATTAATTAAAAGTTACCCTTTTATCCTTTAATAGATTTAAAACTAGAACGACGGTGATGCGTGTAGATTATGGTTTCTGGAGGGAAAAGGAATCCCACTCTTAACCCTTATCTCGACACGGAACTCCGTTCATATCTAGCCTTTACCAAAACAATCATTAATCTAATCTCTAATCGCGGTCGGAACTAACAAAGAATTGTTAGCGCGCCCGATTAGGATGCTAATGATTCTTTTGATAAAGTTCATAAACTTTATAGGACTTAAAAAGGGGTTTAGGGATGTCCATCATCCATTAGCCTACCCTAATCCTACGAACCCTAACAAGCGGAGAATTACTCACGCATGTTGGGAGAAAAAGAGATGGAGAGAAAATGCATAATTAAACTACGAAGAAATAGAATAAGAAAAAGAACTACCTTTATTAATCAACAATATTCATTACGCTTTGATCCTTAGAAAATGATTACAAAACTATCTTGCTTCTCGATCTCTTCCAAGAAGGTAGACGAACAGTTGATGATCAGCCTGGATGCGTGAGCCGTCTTGGACTTCGTGATCGCGTCGACTTGATGATTTTTCCAAGAGGCTCTCGGTCTTTATTTATAGTCCCAAGGCCAGAAAGTTAGATGCCTAAATTTGGGAATGGTAGATACAATCCCACCAAAAAAATTCAATCCCTTTACTCCACTTTAACGCGGCGGATCCGCGGCATCAAGGGGCTCATGCCGCGGATCCGCGGCCTGATGATCAGATCCGTTGGTCAAACTTCTGGGGCTGACTCATTGTGACATGTGGCGATCCTTGGAACCTTCAGAATTTGGAAATCTTTTCTTTTCTTCTGCCAGAATTGATTTCTTAATTTTGATTTCTTAATTAGGCAGGTTAGCTTTAACAACTTGATTTCCTTGTTTTTAGACCTGAAAATTCTGCACAACAACTTAAATAATATTTAGTAGACTAAGTCTACTAGGATTAGGTCAATAATATTATATACATTTTCCTACCAAATGCTAATTATAATATATCAACACATGGAAAATAGTATTTTACAGATAAACCCTTATATGTATGATATATTATAATAAAGACCTTTTTAAATATGGAAATGGTAGGAAAAATGTAATAACAAATGTGCAGTTTTATCAACTGAACATCTCCCCACAAGTTGAAAATTTAATTCTCATCGAGGAGATTCTGTCATGCAGATTCAAAATTTAGGGGAAAGAACTAAGCTCAAAGAATTTAATTCTTACCAAAAGATATAGAAATTTAATTCCTCTGATAAAACTAAGGTTTAACCCTATAAAAGAATTTAATTCTTATAAAAATAAGGGACCTGAAATTCTCAAAACTCAGATCAAGAGCTCCATGCATATTAGCGTTCAATGCTGTAACGACAGATCACGTGTTTCCATATGAGCACCTCTGAGGAACAAAAAGAAACAACTAAGATTGAGTTACGTGATCTCACGTGACCCCCTGATAGTACTTAGCACTTATAAAAGAAAAGAGAATAAACCCAAAGACAGTTCTCATTTGAAAACGCCTCAAGTGTTCCCACGTGACCCCCTAACAGTGCTTAGCACTTATAAAAAGAAAGGGGAACAGATCAGAGACAGTTCCCATTTGTTGGGCACCTCACGTGATCCCACGTGACCCCCTAAATAGTTCTTAGCACTTATAAAAGAAAAAGGGAATAAACCCAAAGAAGCGGTGCCCAGTTCTCAGGTACCTCACGTGCCACACGTGAGTGCTTCAAAAAGCAATGTTTAATACTGCTTTAGAGCCTCACACGGGAGCACGTGAGCGCCGAGCAGATATTAGTGTTTAACACTATGAGAGGCCAACCTTAGCCTAAACTAGCCAAGTCTCCCGAGGCCAAAAACCTTTTAATCACCAATCAACCGAGCCTTGCTATGCTCAGGTCTCCCCAAGTCGATCTCAGTTCCAAAAACGACTAATGATCTCCTAACAGATAGTATCTAAAATGATGTTCATCCCACCATGATCTTTCCCTTCAATCTGGAGTTCGGTTCAAGGGTTCATCTCTCTATACATCTGATACATGTCATTGTAATTCTTCAACGTCTTTAGACAGGTAGAGGGTCCCGACAACCAACAGCTCTTTGGTGCACTCCCAAATCCATGAGCACATCCTAATGGACCGCAATGTCCTTAAACTAGCTGTGGACCGCAACGTTCTTAAACTAAACCTTCACCCCAAAATGGTGATTTACGGACCGTAACGTCCCTAAACTAAAACGATAGAGCCCAAATTCTTTTTTGTTGGATTAAAAACGATCCTAAACCCCGTTGACTAGATCTTAGTCTAAGATCGGACTAACGTATCCTTAACAAATATTTAAGTTGATCTTAATCTCAAACGAGGTTGACGATCTTTAAATTGAACCAAACCCAAATCTAAGAATATATGGATTTGGACTAATCTACGCCCTACGGGCGACAACATAAATTAGTCTCCGTATACAATCCACGGGCAACCAAAAATGTCACGCCCTGCTTCCCGGTGTACGACGAAGGGGACGGGACTGGTCCACTACGTATTTAATCTGAAGTAAATACGTTAAGCGTATCTAAGCAATATAAAAATAAATACACAAGAGACAAGATATATAAACTGAACAACAACTTTATTTATTAACATTCTTTTGTACAATGCATGAAAAGTAAATACAACTGAAATAAAAGCGATGCCTAAATAATGGCATAACAGGAATGTAAAGTACTGAAAGGAAATGTGTACAATGAAACTAAAGCTCTGGTTCTTCAGCAAATTGATCCAAGTCTTCAGCAGTAGGCTCGATCTCTGACGTGTCCGAATTACCTGACGACATTCAAAGAAGAAAGAAAGAGAATGTTGTCAATGAACAAGTCGCTCGATAAGTCCCAAAGATAAGAGGAAAGTTAATGATCCAGAAAATACCTCATTTAGCAACTCAAGAAAATTCTTGAGTTGCCCCTAGTGGCCAAAATCCTAGCTTCTTTAGTCCAATGTGTAGATCTTGAGCTTGTGCACACTTTTAATGAAAAGAGAGTGGGGTTTTGGAGTTGTTTTCATGGTGATTTGGAGCTTGAAGAGGGGAGGGAGAATGAGGTGTAGGAGCAGCAGCAGCAACAAGAGGGAGAGGGAGAAAAATGAGTGAAGGTTGAAGGGAAAATGGCTAAGTCTTTAGTCAAAGAAGCCCATACCTCTCTCTCTCTCACCCCAACTACCAATTTCTTTATTCTTTTCTCTTTTCTTTTCCTTTTCTTTTTCTTATTCTCTCAAAATCCTTTTCCCAAGAATAGTAAACCCAAAGTGAACCATGGCAACAAAATGCACAAGTGTGAAAAAGTGATATGTGCATGTTTTGCACAAAAATGCTAAAAAAACCGATTAGCGATTTTTAATCGCGATTAGCACTAAATTAGCATATAACTAATCAATTAAACTTAGAAATGGCATAATTCTATAAAAATACCCTATTTTATAATTTTCCATAATTTTTCCCATTTATTTGTATTTAATAATACCGAAATATTAAAATATTCAATAAAATAATATTAAATTATAAAAATTCCCAAAATTAATATTTTATCTTTTTGAAATGTTACACTTTGTAATTTATTTAGAAATAGGCAAATTTCGAGTTGACTTTTTGGGCTAAGTTAAAACAAGGGAAAAGTATTGATATCTTTATTAAAGTATAAGTTTGAAAAATAATTCCTAAGCTTAAGTCTAAATTCTGAAAATATATACCCTACAAATTGCACAAACACGAACCTTGAAATTTGGAATAGTAGAAGAGACCTTGAAATGCTCTTGTCTAAAGTCCTTAGTACGAAGAAAAATAAAATAAAAATACAAGTGTGAATAAAGAGATAAAATAATGAACACTGGTTTTTGTAATTACTTAAGGCTGCATTAATAGAAAAAATATTTAGCGAGGGTGCTTCATCACCTAGTGCCTTAGACCAACTGGTTTGGGAGTCACTGCTAAAAGCCTTAGGAATTACAAGACTAGGAATTACGCTTTAATGCGCGAACACATTTTGTACCTCAAGAAGTATTAACGGTCGCATGAAGAATGTGTGAGCAATTTCATCTAAAAATTCACCAATTGAAAAGTACTTTGGACGATGGACAAGAGTATAATAGCTTGATTTGAATTTCCAAGTGTAGGGGTGATATATACACTCACGTAGGGATATATGATTGGGATTTAGATAAGAGATATGAATGAAAAATAGGACTTATATCTTTAGTAGAGATGATAAAAATTCCTAAGTTGAGATGGAACCCTAGAAGGAAAACTTAAAAGATGACAAAAGCTAAGTAAATTCACAAGAATATATATAATCTTAAGTTAAATGATAAGGAAGCGTGAAAAATACGGGTGGATAATTTATGAGTCGAATATAATAGAATTCCTTGTTGGAAAACTTAATTGGAAAATAAAAGTTAATAGGCCGAATTGATAGGATTTTGTGGGTAGTATCCACTGAAAACCCTCAGGAGACAACACTCCTCCTACTAGGGACACCTAGAGGTTTAACGGCTTGTTGCACGAGCTCAGTGCAATCGCGTTTCCCAGCGAAAGTGGGGCTAGGTCTTTTTCGAGAATAAAAACTAGGTTTGCTCGAGGGCGAGCAAAAGATAAGTTTGGGGGTATTTGTTCATATCATAATTTTGCATTATTATATTCCCCATTCTTAGTCATTTTACAAATAAACAGGTACTTTTGACCCATGTCTGCTGCATAGTTGCAGGTTATAGGTTCTCGGAACAAAACAGTGAAATTGATGAAAAGATGATACAAAAGTGAGACTACGACCGATAAATGGTGGAATCTTGATCGTGCCTACATTTTGAGGGACAATGAAGATCAATGAACAAGTTCACAAAGTACAAAGGCAGCGCAAGGTTCAAGACTTAGACACGAAACAAGCGGTAAAGTCCACTACATTATTCACTGTGAAAATCTGGAAGAAACTAGAAGAAATTCTAAAGAACCAAGTGAAGAAAAGCCAAGTACAAAGCAGCAGATAGAACCCTAGAAAACAAGAGCCAACAAGCCCCTTTTTTGGCTGCGGAACCGCGACCAAATATGGCACTTGGCCACGGTTCCGCGGCCGTACTAAGCCCGTATTGGTGGAAAAATTTGTGGCGGCTGGCGGTGCGTTGACTAGTTCTTTTCTTAGGGGGTAAACATGTAATTGCAGATATGACTCGATTGTAACCCTAGGGTTTCTATGTTCTATAAATAGAAACCCTAAAACCTGTTTTAGGTTATTCCTCTTTTTATTTCATCTATTCAGAATTCTAATTCGGTGTAAATGTTTGGAGAGAGCCATCAAATAAAGTAAGATTTTTATTATCTGCCCTAGTTCTTAATTTTATTTCTGCCTTAGCATAATTTTTATTATCCGTCCTAATTAATTAGTTTAGAACATGTCTATCAATTCCCTAATGAGTGAGTAATTTCTCACTTGTTAGGGTTAGGAATAGGGAAGGTTTGAGAGATGAAAATCTCTCACCCCTTTCTTGCCCATCACATATAATTAATGGGACTCCATGCATACATACACACACCGATCCCTACGTCACCCTATCCCACGAGATAGCGGTGATACCGTAGTTTAAAAAGACCGGTTGCGTATGTTTTCCATGGAGGTTAGGGTAAGAATTAAGAAAGGAAGGACAAGAACCTAGAGGAAGAAACATCGTTTCTTCCCGATGGTACTAATCCCCTTTATTAATTATTACCATAACACCTAAAGAGATCTAAATTAGGGTATTGAAAGCGGTGAGGAATATTGACTTTCCAAACTTAACCTAAACCTAACCCTAGCAAGATTTTAATCCTAGTCTAGATCAAACTTAGTTTTTAGTGATAATCAATCCAACACTATTTGGAATTAACTCGTTAGAACAAATTAGAAAATACACAACATCCCTGTGGACCGACCCGTACTCACCGGCTAGCTACCAAGCGATGCCGTTCTTAATTGCTGTTAACAAATATTTTTGATTCATCTTTTTAAAGCGCATACACAAAATATCAAACAATCAGCACTTCCGAGTTGAGGATGATGTCACCATTGTATATTATTTACTTTTCCGCATTAGGATAGACCCAAGGTGGGGAGCATAAGTAACCGGGTTCTAGGGTCCAGTGGGAGACCAACTCGAGGAGTCGAGTCCGGGTCTTCTATCCCTAGAATTGGAAGGTTTGCTTGCCGCTCTCGTAGGGGTCTAGGGATGTGGATTTGGCTATTCATCGCGACCGTGAAATCCTTGTTTTATACAGGCTCAAAATAAAACATGGACCTCCTAGTATATCCGATATTTCATATGGTTCTTCTGCTGCTGATATACTATGATGTGATCATTTTATATGTGTGAGACGAATGCTTTATTATTGTATATATGATATATAATAAACGTTGATTATGTTTTGTACCCGCGTTAGTCCCGTCCCGGTATGCCGTTAGCTAAGTAACCTAAGCGTGCATAACGGGACACTGTGGCGAATGCAGATGACATAAGCATACATTGTATTTTCGTTTCTTCTGTGATACTTAAGAAGCTTAAATGATGGGATTCATTAATGAGATTAATAAAAGAAAAGAAACCTAAAAGATGTTGTAGAATCAAATTTATAAAAAAGGGTAGCTCTAGTTTTTGCTTTGCATAGCGGTATTCCTTTCAGAATATCCAGCACCTTATTCGATAAGGAAAGAGCCGAGATCGCTTAACCGGGAGTGACCTCTTTAGCAAAACTAGCAGATGCTACAACTCACTCGGTCATGTTTTTGATTGCTTCTTTAGTTCTTGCTTTGAATAGCGGTATTTGTGAAATATCCTGCACCTTATTCAATAAGGAAAGAGCCGAGATCCCTTCACCGGGAGTGACCTCTTTAGCAAAACTAGTAAAATCCTCAAAAACACTCCTTTTTCAAAATCACTTGTTTCTACAACGATATCAAGTTCATTACGCTCATGGTTTTCTGAAAAACCTGCGTAGCCCTCCGTCATTTCAGATAAGTACTACTTAGTATTCGTGCTGCGTTTGTTGACTATGTTAAGGCGTAGTGTGCGGTAGATAATTAGTGCTTATCTGCTAAAACATGAGATGTGATTGGATTAGGGTAGTCATACGACTTTGTTGACTATGTTAAGGGTCGTGCGGGTGGGTTTAACTCAATCGGGAAATGATGGGTTGAACTTGGTTAGCAATTATGATTTGTTGACTATATTAAGCTCATAAGTTGCTAAGGGCAAAAGTATTATCAGGAATTTCAAGTGTTGAAATTTGCAATGAGATTGCATACCTTCTATGAGATGGTTGGATCCTGATACCCACTATGAGTAAGAGTTACTCCTGAGAGATTTTTACACATGACAATTAGCCGATTAAGTAGGTGTCTAGAAAGGTGTTAACGGGGTTATACCTCCGGGAAAACGAGATTTATTTTAATTAGGTTCGTGCGAAAGCACGGGGATCCTCCCTCAAAGTACCAATACTGACCTGGCTGAAAGATTGGCGAACTTGTAAGGTGTAATTAATCTCGGCTAGTCTTACCTTTTAGGGTTTGAAGGAACATTTGATGAAAACAGTGGGAGCTGTCCTGATTAGATAAGATAATAACCAATCTAATCCTGCAAGAGGATACGCTAAAGTGTTTTCTTCTCTCTCTCTCCAGGTAGCGACCATGTCAGGACTTAATCAAGATAATAATATGGATGTATTGACCGAACCTGCTTATTATACTGAGCAGGGGAACGTTGGTCTCGTTCTTTCTTATAATTGTTATAAGACAGAGCAGGGAATAGGAGAATATCCATATTCTCACGCCGCCCAAACGAAGAATAAACATGATGATGCATCTTCTTCAGGTGTGTTTGTTATCGAGAACTGTTTCTCAGTTCACTCTACGTCCTGGGTATTAGATACCGGATCGGGATCCCACATATGCAACATGTTGCATGTGCTACGGAAAGGTAGAGAACTGGGAGAGGGTAATCATTCCATAAGAGTAGGGAATGATGCAAATGTTGCAGCCAAGGCTGTTGGTGAATATCATCTTGTATTACCAAATGGAAATACATTGATTCTGAACGAATGCTATTACATTCCGACCCTGATATGCAATCTTATATCAGTTTCTTTATTGAGTAAAGAAGGATATAATTTTTTAGTACAGGATAATGTTATGAATATCTTCCTGAATCAAAAGTTGATTGGATCAGGCTCGTTAAATAATGGCATATACGTTCTCAATCAAACTACAGTACTTAATGTGCAAAATACACACAAGAGGAAGAGTTCAGAAATGAACGAATCTTTCTTGTGGCATTGTAGACTTGGTCATATTAATGCGATACGACTAGCAAAGTTGCATAAGGATGGATATTTGAATCTGTTCGAATTTTCATCTTATGAAACTTGCCTGTCATGTCTCAAAGGCAAAATGACCAAAACTCCGTTTAGTGGACACGGAGAAAGAGTTACAGAACTCTTGGGACTGATACATAGTGATGTATGTGGTCCCATGTCTACACATGCCAGGAATGGTTCCTCGTACTTCATTACATTCACTGACGATCTCTCAAGATACGGACATGTGTTCCTGTTGAAACACAAGTCTGAAACTTTTGAGAAATTCAAGGAATATAAGAATGAAGTCGAGAACCAAACGGGTAAAAGTATTAAAATCCTTCGATCTGATCGAGGAGGAGAATACTTGAGCAATGAGTTTTTGGACTATCTAAAAGAGAATGGGATTCTCTCTCAGCTTACTCCTCCCTATACACCGCAGCACAACGGTGTATCATAACGGAGGAATTGCACCCTATTAGATATGGTGCGCTCTATGATGAGCACTGCTGAGTTGCCTATTTCCTTTTGGGGCTATGCGCTTGCGACGGCAGCATATCTATTGAATCAGGTTCCATCTAAATCTGTACCTACCACACCATATGAGATATGGAGTGGGAAGAGACCATATTTTAAACGAGTTAAGATATGGGGTTGTCCGGCCTATGTCAAAAGGCAAAATCCGGACAAACTCGAGACACGATCAGTTCTTTGCAAGTTTGTGGGATATCCTAAGAATTCCCAAGGATATATTTTCTACCACGCTGAGGAGCAAAAAGTGTTTGTTTATCAATATGCCACCTTTTTAGAAAAGGAATTTCTTACTAAAGAAATTAGTAGCGAAGAGGTAGAGCTGGAAGAAGTTCCAGCAGCACAAACTACAACTGAAGATTTAGTGGAACCAGAGGATTCAGTAGTTCCCGACGAACCTCAGCCGCTCCGCCGATCTAGTAGGGTTCCTCATCCACCTGAGAGATACTACAGTTTTCTCATCGATGGTGGGTGCGAGGATTGCCTCATGGAAGATGATGACCCAACTAGCTTCGAGCAGGCCATCACGAGTGGGGACTCTGTGAAATGGCTGGATGCAATGCGATCTGAGATGGAATCCATGTACACCAACAGAGTATGGACTTTGGAAGTTGCTCCTAAAGGGGTAAAACCCATTGGGAGCAAATGGATCTTTAAGAAGAAACTTGGTGTAGATGGAAAGGTGGAGACTTTCAAAGCTAGACTTGTTGAAAAGGGTTTTCGTCAATGACCAGGTGTGGATTATGACGAAACCTTTTCTCCAGTAGCTATGCTTAAGTCCATCCGGATCTTACTTGCCATTGCTGCATACCATGACTACGAAATCTGGCAAATGGATGTTAAGACCGCCTTTCTAAATGGTGATTTAGAGGAGTGCGTGTACATGACTCAGCCAGAGGGCTTCGTAGATAATGGGAGCAGCGGAAAGGTGTGCAAGCTGCTTAAATCCATCTACGGGTTAAAGCAGGCATCACGGAGTTGGAACATCTGTTTTGATGTTGTAGTCAAAGAGTTTGACTTCATCAAAAACGTAGATGAACTTTATATTTACAAGAAGGTTGCAGAGAGTAAGGTTGTCTTCCTCGTATTATACGTGGATGGCATACTCTTGATAGGAAATGATGTTCTTATGCTGCACTCGGTCAAGCTCTACTTATCACATAGATTCTCAAGGAAAAATCTAGGTGATGCCTCCTGCATTTTGGGGATTAAGATTTATAGAGATAGATCTAAACGGATACTGGGATTGTCCCAATCCAGGTACATTGACACCATACTAAAGAGGTTTAGTATGGAAGAATCCAAGCGTGGGTATTTACCCACGATCTCTGGACTCACTCTCTCCAAAGAAATGTCTTCTAAGACCGATTTGGAGAGAGCTCACATGCAAGGGATACCTTATATTTCGGCAGTAGGCTCTATCATGTATGCGATGCTATGTACCAGACCCGATGTAGCATACTCACTAAGTGTAGTGAGTAGGTATTAAGCAGATCCTGGAGAGAATCATTGGACAGCTGTGAAGAACATTCTCAAGTACTTGAGAAGGACTAAGGAGATGTTCTTTGTGTATGGTAACGGAGAACTCCAGGTGGAGTCCTTTACCGATTCGAGCTTCCAAAGTGATAAGGACAACTCAAAGTCGCACTCGGGATTTGTCTTTACCCTAAATGGAGGGGCGGTTTGTTAGAAGAGTTCCAAGCAAGAAACCGTGGCAGACTCGACGATGGAGGCTGAATACATCACTGCCAACGATGATGCCAAAGAGGCTGTCTGGATGAAGAAGTTCATCACTAAACTTGGTGTGGTTCCATCCATTGAGAATCCAATACCTTTGTATTATGATAACAATGGAGCTGTAGCTTTGGCCAAGGAACCCAGGTCCCATCAGAGATCCAGGCATATTCTGAGGCGGTATCATCTGATCTGGGAGATAGTTGATTGCCGAGAGATCGAGGTCAGAAGAGTTGACACGAAGGACAACACTGCGGATCCACTCACGAAGGCCATACCCCAGATACAATTTGAGAGACTCTTCGAGATATTGGGTATGAGATACTACAACAGCTGGCCTTAGTGCAAGTGGGAGATTGTTAGTTATATATATGCCTTAGAGGCCATTGTTGTACATATGATGTATATTATAGTGGATGCTTGGATATATATAGAGAGGATTTTCTTGCTCGACATGATAGTATGCTATTTGGTTTCAACTTTTTCTTAACATGTTGACTTGTATTGGTTTACTGTCTTGCTCTCACATGTTGATAAAGCCCTTAGGATATGTACTTGACTACTAAGACTATGATGCAGATCATACTAGTAGGGCCAGGGTAGTCTAAGAGTACATCCTATAACTGTTCCTAGTCGAGAGAGTATTGAGACAGGGGAATCGATACTCCAGAGTAGACTAGCGTATACGCTTCTCGATCCATATGATGGGCGATGGATGATCCCATATCCATTGGTGTTTGACATCAGAGTATATGGGTGCTCAGTGGAGACTGGGTACACTGAACAGACTCGTCGAGAACTCCTAGATGGTATTATACCTATCGTCAGATAGCAGTTCTCTGGTGACACTGGTATAGGTTAGTCTTTAGACCCGAGATCGTCATAGAGTCTTGTGTGATTCTCACTGTGCAATGAGCGATAGGAGGGGTTTCGTCTCTCCCGGTATTGGGAGTTGATGTTGCGCTGTGTTCGATTGGCTATAACTGGAAGTTCCTGGCCAGGGCTAATATGGAGACCTACTGGTAAGTGTTATCAGTAGTTTCTCGACCCGTTATGAGCCTCACATCGACACGAATTATCGGTTACTGGGGTCTGACGTTTACCACCCTTAGACTGGATATGCGACATATCAGATGAAGAGACCGGACTATACGGGAGTGTTACTGGTTGAATTCACAGGAGAATGTACAGGCTTTCTTGTTGATCTTCTGATCTCTCAATACCTGGGTGACTGTTACGTTTAGCTGACCGCTTGCAGCTTGTGGGTGTTTGATATAATCATCACCTACTGCCGGCGTATTGACGATTCTTTAGAGTCCTACACAGAGATTTCCTGGCTCAGGCAAAACGGAGTAGGAGCACATATGTGATATGTGCGGGACCGATAATAATACGTGTATGTGATACCGTATTCGATTCTCGCGATATGTGATATCGACCGGGTATATATGATATAGCCGGGGCAGCAGATCAAGTGTTGATTCGATGAACTGATACAGATTATATTAGTCGGTTATTTGCAAAATAGCCGGATTATCGGATCAAGTGTTGATTCGATAATTTAATGTATAATTATATATTTGATATATTACATTACATTGACTAATATAAGCTCACTTAAAGATTCTTTTTCTCACTTGATGATACATTGATATATATATGTGATAAATGTTAATTGTATTATTTTATTTTGTTACAAAATATTGTATATGTGATATATAATATTGTAACATGTTAGGGTTACAAATGCAACTAGGGTTAAAACCATGCTAGGGTTTAAAACTTGGGTTAACATTTTCTTTATGGTTAATTCTTTTTGGATGGATTATGTTTTGGATGAGCTTTGAGGAAGCTTCATGATCCTTTGACAAAGTCCACCCTCTTTGTTTTGTCCTTGATATTTGTAACCCAACTTTAACCCTAGCCTATAGTTTATTCTCTACATGAGTTTGCCATGACATATACTTAACCCTGGTTGCATTTATAATCTCAACAATAATTCATTCATCACAACTTCATCTTCTTCTTCCTCACTCCAAAAGCTTTCTTGCTTTTTAGTTTGTGATAATTGTTTGTGAGAAATAGAATACAAAAGAGAGAAAATTTCCTACTTCGTCATCCTCATCTATTCTAGCCACTTAGATTAGGGCGTTTACTTCACTAATACTTCATTAGTGAAGTGTAAGCTTGGGTTTGTGATTCCACAAGGTAGATCATCTTGGATTAGTGAAGTCTTCAGGTAAGGATGTCTCATTCACCTCATGGAGCCTCTCTAGAGTCCGGGTACTTGATGATCGCAGCGAAAGGATCTCAACTCGGAGCTTATGAAGCGAAGGAACGGACTACAAAGGTTGTAATCCCTAACTCTTAGATGTTAAGGTGTTAACATGTTAGTTTGGTTTGATTCTCTAGTTAAAGATCTAGAGTTAGGGTTATCTAAAATGGCAAAATTTTTAACTTGGCATGGATGATGCCTCCCGAAACCTTGCTGTCGTTGTAGGTAACCCAACAGTTTGTTTGTCCACTTCATTCTTATATTCCCGGAATTTTTCAAAGGGTCTCGGATTTATGCTTCATCAAGAAGACATGTCCTAACCTAGAGAAATTATTCGTAAAAGTAATGAAATAGGAATAACCACTTCGTGCATCTGTATATATTAGACTACACATGTTGCTGTGTATGAGTCCTAAGAGCTCACTCGCCCTTACTCCGTGTCCAGTGAATGGAGTCTTTGTCATCTTTCCTATGAGACAAGATTAACAAGTTGCATAAGACTGATATTCGAACGGATCCAAATATCCCTCTCTATGTGACTTCGTTAACCGTGTTTCATTGATGTGACCCAGTCTACAATGTCTTAAGAGAGCCTTATTTAATTCTGGAGACTTTCTTTTAAGTGTGTTCTAGACGTTGAAAACCTGAGCTTGATTCAATATATACTGTCCTCTAGTGTACCTGACCCAATCAAACTTTGATTTAGGTGGATGTGAACCATATCGCTTACAAATTAGACTTGGTACAAACAAACAGTTACATAGAATCAATATCTGCCCACTTGTCAATTCTAGATGATATACCCTACGGATACAACGTCCATGCTCATTCCGTTAGTAACCCTGAGAGTCATATCACCTGTCCTGATAACTCTATGGTTTCTCAAAACCTGTAATAAATTAAAGATATGAGATCCTGATCTGGTATCTAGTACCCAGAAAGTAGAGTTATTTGACAGACCATTTTCAATCACAAAAACACCCGAAATCGAAGCCACAACATACTTCAGATCCTAGATTCTGGCTTTCCAAGCCCTGCATCCCTTCTGCTAATGCCCTTTTCCCGTAACAATAGGAACATCCATCATTCTCTACTGTTAACCCCAAAACTTTTGTCCTAGCCTTTCCTTTACTTTACTGACAGCGCCTATCGGCTTTGTGGAGGTTTTCTTCTTCTCACCCTTGGCATCCGCCTCAGATCCAGAAGAGGAAGATTCCCCAATAAGCAGAGCGGGTGTATCCCTGGTTTCCTTCAGGGTGCCCTAAACTGGAAGTATAACTTTCTTTCCCTGGGCTTAAGTAGGAGGTAGGGACTGTAGAATCGAGTTAGCATATGACTCGTTCTCCAACGTGGTCTTCAGGTCCGTGAGCTTTTTAATATAGCTAATCATTGTAGGGACGTGGTCCCCTACAGATGACCCGACTGCCAACCTCTCTTGAAGCCATTCCTTCGAGGTCTCATATCTTGCGATATGAGATTTCTCTTCATATAAAACATTGTCATGGAGGAAGATGGAAACTAAGTTCATCTTCTCGTACTGCTTCTGGTATACACCATCTACTTAGGCTAACACGAGGCACTTGGCATTCGCACAGTCTTTTTCCCTTGTCTTACGGATATCAACATCCGCGACGGTGGAAACTGGACCTGGGACGGTGGGGGCTTGAGTAGTAATGAGGTGGTCCAGCTTGTCATAGGTAATGGATATCTGGACAAACCTTTGCCAGTCAATATAGTATAACTCGGTCATTTTATTATCTTTCTGTAACCTAATCTGGTCATATGGCCGCTGCAATTTAGGAGAGAGAAAAGAAAACACTCAGCATGATGCTTTTGCAAATTTATATTGGTTTTTAGTTTATCTAAACAGGATGGCTCCCACTGTTTCTCGAATCCTTTCTTAAACCATAAAAGAAGAATTGGTCAGGATTAATCTCACCGTACAATACTTGCTTAACCGTTCGGCCATGCTAGTGTCGGTACTTCAAGGGAGGTTTTACGACGCTTTCGCGAAGTTTCTTAATTAAATAATCTCTTTTTCCTAGAGGCGTAGCCCCGCTAACACTGTTCTAGACACCTACTTGGTTTATAGCATTGATCGTTAAGTGAAGAATCTCCCGAGGAGTAGCGGATACTCACAGTAGGATCGGGATCCAAATATCATTGTGTGATAATCCTGAAGGAATCCTACCAATATTATCACACTCCAAATGGTATGCAGTACTAACAAGTTTCAGTTTCCTTATAAACTCCCGATGTTGATTTTTGCCCCATGCTCTTATGACCTTGACGAAGGCCAATATATCATAAGTCACATGTCAAGTTCTACCCGTCATTGTCCAAGTTAATTTGAACCCACCTGTACATACTCTTGACGAAGGCCAAAATAGTAGTACGACTGTCCCAAACCAACGAATCTATCTATGCTAAAGATGAATATCCAGCAGCTACCAAACACTATGCCTTGACAAAGGTCAAAATACATAGCTTGAATACTACTGAATATTCAACTGAAATGGCGGAGGGCTACGAATGGTTTTGGCGAAACCGTGAACGTAGCGAACTTGATATAATCGAAGGAACCTGATAGCTTTTAAAAGGAGTGTTAGTTATATGTATGCCCTAGAGGCCATTACTGTACATACGATGTATATTGTAATGGATGCTTGGACATATATAGGTAGGACTTTCTTGCTCGACATGATAGTATGCTATCTGGTTGTACTTTATCTTAACATGTACTATGATTGTCTCTATGTTACATGTTGATAAAGCCCTTAGGATATGTACTCGACTACTGGGACTATGATGAGATCATACTAGTGGGGCCACGGTAGTCGACGAGTACATCCTATAACTGTTCCTAGTCGAGGGTGTATCGAGACAGGGCATCGATACACCAGAGTAGACTAGCGTATACGCATCTTGACCCATATGATGGGCGATGGATGATCCAATATCCATCGGTGTTTGACATCAAGGATGGTGTACGGGTGCTCAGTGGAGACTGTGAACACTGGACGGACTCGCCGAGAACTCCCAGATGGTATTATACCTTACGTCAGATGGCAGTTCTCCGGTGACACTGGTACAGAGTAGTCTGTTGACCCGAGATCGTCATAGAGTCTTGTGTGATTCCCACTGTGCTTTGATTTGCACCTTACCACGTCCAAAAGGGCGTGCAAAACAGTGGTTTTTGGGTACAGTCCTGAATCACATGGAGGCAATGAGCGATAGGAGGGGATTCGTCTCTCCCGGTATAGGGAGTTGATGTTGCGCTGTGTTCGATTGGCTATAACCGGAAATCCCTGGCCAGGGTTGCTGAGATTTACTGGTAAGTGTTATCAGTAGTTTCTCGAACTGTTATAGACCTCAAATCGACACGACTTATCGAGCTACTGGGGTTTGACGTTTACCACCCCTATGCGAGATATGCGACATATCAGACGACGAGACCGGACTGCACGGGAGTGTTACTGATTGGATTCACAGGAGAATACACAGGCTTGCTTGTTGATCTTCTGATCGCTCAATACCGGGGTGACCGTTACGTTTAGTAGACCGCTTGCGGTTTGTAGGTGTTTGATATGATCATCACCAACTGCCGGCGTATCGACGAGTCTTTAGAGTCCTACACAGGGGTTTCCTGGCTCAAGAGAAACGGAGTAGGAGCGCATATGTGATATGTGCGGGACCGAGATTGATACGATATGAGATACCGTATTCTATTCTCGCGATTTGTGACATTGATCGGTTGTATGCGATATAGCCGGGTTATCGGATCAAGTGTTCATTCGATAAGTTGTTACTTTTGATATTAGTCGGTTATAGCCGGATTATTAAATCAAGAATTGATTTAATAATTTAATGTATAATTATATATTTGATATATTACATTATATTAACTAATATTAGCTCACTTAAGATTTATTTTCTCACTAGTTTGTGCATAAGTGTATATGTGATATATATTTGTGTACATATGTTTGTGTCATACTTGATGATACACACAAGATGGGTGTATGAAACGTATACCAAGATTAGGTTTAAGATTAGGGTTATTGTTTTATCTTAAGACATAACAAAAGAGTTGAACTTAGTCAAAGTTATCAAGCTTGAAGAAGCTTGGAGAAACTTTGACAAAGTCCACTCTTTTGTCATTTCTCTTGATATTCTTTAACCTAACCCTTAACCTAATACCTTGGTCAATTCTCTACATGAGTTAAACATGATAGCTTAACTCACCCATGGTTACATTATTGAGTTAGATAATTCATAAGATGAATTATTCATCCTTTCTTCTTCTTCTTCATCAAGCTCCATGAAAAGCTTGCTAGCTTTAATGGTGCCATGAGAAAAAGTGTGAGAAAATCAATTCTAAAGTGAGCCCACTTTCTACTTCTTCATCCTCTACCACTTGCCATGTAGTAGAGTGTGTTCTCTTCACAAAGTTCATGACCAAGTGAGGATGGATCTTGAGTTTGAGTCTCCTCGACATAGATCATTTTCGGCCTCGAAGTCAACGACCTAGCCCGCTCATTTCTCCGAAGAAACCATCGCTAAGGTCCGGGATCCCGATGATCGCAGCGAAGGTACGTCAACACGGAGCATTAGGAGTGAAGGACCGGATCTACAAAGGTTGTTATCCCTTTCACTTAGTAGCAAAGTAGTTTGCTTGCTTTTTGTTTCGCCTAATCTCTAGTACACGATCTTGCATAGGGTTGTTCGGCACATAAAAATTTGATTTTGGCATGGTTGATGCCTTGTAGAACCTCATGAGTGTGCCTAGGAACCCTACAGTGGTATCAGAGCCAAGCTAGAGCTTTAGGCGAAGTGTAGACGAAGTTAGAAATCCGATCGAACCCCAAAACCCTAATCTTTACCCCTTTCTGGAATTTTTTTCAAAACTGTGATTTTTGTGAATTAAAAATCCTTAAAAAAAACAGTAGGGAATTCTATGGACACGTGTGCAAAACAACACTCTGAATCGCTCAAAGCGCCGCGGAACCGCGGCCAAACTAGGGTATTGGCGGCGGTTCCGCGGCCGTACATGGGGATTAATGGTTAGTTTTTGCACAGTTATAACCGTTGGTATTTGCTTATTCTTCTGGGAATTTTTATTTTTCACTCAAGTGTTGAGTTTTCTGGGTTGTATTGGGGATTCGATGATTCGATCGGATTATTTAACTTTGTTCTTTTTGTCCGGGTAATTTTAGAAAGTGTTAAAAAGTTCGACCGGATATCAATAACTCACTTTTTCCCGACCCAGAAAATTTCCAAGTGTTGGATTTTCCCGTTGTTTAAGAACGTCTAAATTGTGCAAGTAACGTGATGGATCCTCTAGAAGACAACAAACCTTAACTCGATTATGTGACCGTCTTGAACTGCCTTATGAATCTTAGGGTTTGGGGCAGTACGGCGTGCCACATGTGAGGCGTTGGCTTGACCCTTCTACGGCTGGACCATCGGTGTTGTGGCATGTGATGGATGTTTTTAAACCGATTTCAAGTGTTGAGATATATTGGGGAAATCTTGGGTGTTTGATTATTCGATCGGAAAGTTTAACATTGTCTATTTATCTGGAATGTGATACAATATTTGGAATCCACAGGTAGTTATGAGATAACTAATTCGAATGTTGTAAATCTAGCACTTCAGTCTCAATTGATCGGTTGCCACGGAATTCTGATGTGATCAAAAGTCCGTCGCAATCACGTAGCGTACGCGGATACTCGCCGGATAAACTTAATAGACAGCCACGCCCCATAGCCCCGACCAAGTGACTGTAGGAGAACCCCGTCGCCAAAAGCATCCGTTCGGGTGCTCGCGGCAGCGGTGTTCCGCCTTAGTGCACTTCATCGATGGCATCCGGGGGTGCGGCCGTCTACTAAATTTTGCGACGAGCATTCGATCAGGTTGTCGGGAATCTTGTTGAATTGCCCGACTTGATATTGAAAAGAGTTTTTGATAATGAGACTAAAATGCGGGGTTTATAATTGTTAGGCATGCGATGTCTAAGGAATTCATTTGGTTAGGCATGCGATGTCTAAAGAGGTTGCGGATTCCAACTGTTGTAGTTTTACACTTTCTTTTCTGCGACCGTAAGTGTAATATGTGATATCGCCGGTTTTGTTGCTATATGTCAACGACAATTGGGATACGCATGTTTACTTACGTTGATGACATGTGATGTTATGTGCTGCTGGATATGTTATATTGGATCGTCGTGTTTGAATAGCCGGGGTTTTTTATGTGAGATGGGTGTTTTTCATTTTTTATTCATGTAAAATTCATTTGTTTGTAATATTCTTTTATTGGGGCACTTCCGGGATGAGGTTGATGTCACCATTGTATATTATTTACTTTTCCGCATTAGGTAGACCTAAGGCGGGGAGCACAAGTAACCGGGTTCTAGGGTCCAGTGGGAGACCAACTCGAGGAGTCGAGTCCGGGTCTCCTAACCCTAGAATTGGCAGTGTTTCTTGCCGCTCTTGTAGGGGTCTAGGCATGTGGGTTTGGCTATTCATTGCGACCGTGGAATCCGTGTTTTATACATGCTCGTATTGAAAACACGGACGTCCTAGTATATCTAATATTTCATATATGTTTCTTCTGCTGCATTATCTGTGATGTGATCATTTGATATGTTGTGATAGATACTGTATATAGTATATACGATATATTATATAGACGTTACTTATGTTTTACACCCGCGCTAGCCTTGCCCCGCTCTACCGTTAGTTACCTAACCTAACGGTGCACGAAGGGACATCGAGGCGAATGCGGATGGCATAAGTATACGTCGTATTTATCTGTGATGTTTAGGTGACTTAAAATGGGACTTCATTAATGAGATTAATGAAAGAAAAGAAACCTAAAAGATGTTGTGGAATCGAATTTTCAAAAACAGGTAGCTACGGTTCTTGCTTTGCATCACGGTGTTCCTTGTAGAACATCCTGCACCTTATTCGATAAGGAAATGGCCGAGATCCCTTCACCGGGAGTGACCCCTTTAGCAATGACTGGCAAATGCTACACCCCTCGGTTTGTCTTTTGATTGGTTTTGGAGTTTTTGCTTTGCATAGTGATATATATGATATATCCCGCACCTTATTCAATGAGGAAAGGGCCGACGATCCCTTCACCGGGAGTGACCCCTTTAGCAAAACTAGAAAATGCTAAAAAAAACACTCCATTTAAAATCAGTTGATTCTACAACAATATCAAGTTCATTACGCAATAGGTTTTCACAAAAACCTGTCGTAGCCCTCCGTCATTTCAGATAAGGACTGTTTAGTATTCGTGCTGCGTTTGTTGGCCTTTGTCAAGGCGTAGTGTGCAGTAGCTGAATAATACTTATCTGCTTAAGCATATGATGCGATTGAGTTAGGGTAGTCGTGCGACTTTGTTGACCTTGTCAAGGGTCGTGCGGGTGTGTTTAATTCAATCAGGAAATGACGGGTTGAACTTGACTTGCGGTCTATGGTTTGTTGACCTTGTCAAGGTCATAGATCGCTTGGGGTAAAATATTATTAGGAATTTCAAGTGTTGAAATTTGCAATGAGATTGCATACCTTCTATGAGATAGTTGGATCCCGATACCCGCTGCGAGTAAGAGTTACTCCTGGAAGAGTTTTACACATTACAATTAGCCGATCAAGTAGGTGTCTAGAAAGGTGTTAACGGGGTTACGCCTCTGGGAAAACGAGGTTTACTTTAATTAGGTTCGTGCGAAAGCACGGGGGACCTCCCTCAAAGCACCGACACTGGCCTGGCTGAAAGATTGGCGAACTTGTAGCGTGTAATTAATCTCGGCTAGTCTTTCCTTTTAGGGTTTGAAGGAAGATTTGATTAAAACAGTGGGAGACATCCTGATTAGACATATTAGATAACCAATCTAATCTTGCAAGAGCATACGCTGAGTGTTTTCTTCTCTCTCTCTCCAGGTAGAAACCATATCACGCCTTAATCAAGGTAATAAAACGGATATATTGACCTAACCCGCTTGTTATACTGAGCTGGGGAATGTTGGTCCCGCTCCAACTTATAATTGTTATAAGACAGAGCAGGAAATTAGGGAATACCAGATTTCCCGTGCCGCCCAAACGAAGAAAATGCATACTGATGCATCTTCTTTGGGTGTGTTCATTACAGAGAACTGTTTCTCAGTATCCTTTACGTCCTGGGTATGAGATACCGGATCAGGATCCCGCATATGTAATATGTTATATGGGCTGCAGAAAGGTAGAGAACTGAGAATGGGTGATAAGTTTCATGAGACAGAAAACGGTGCAAGTGTTGCAGCCAAGTCTGTTGGTCACTATCACCCTGTATTACCAGAATACATTGATTCTGAACAAATGTTATTAGATACCGAACCTGATATACAACATCATATCAGTCTCTTTATTAGTAAAGAAAGGATATAATTTTGTATTGTTGGATAATGTTTTGAACATTTCCTATATCAAGAGTTGATCGGTTCAGGCACGTTATCTAAAAGCATTGACGTTCTAAATCAAACTACAGTTCTTAGTATACAGAACACACACAAGAGAAAGAGTTCAGAAATGAACGAATCTTTCTTGAGGCGTTGTAGACTAGGTCATATCAATGCGACCCGACTAGCTAAGTTACATAGAGATGCATATTTAAATTTGTTTGAATTTACATCTTGTGAAACTTGCCGGTCATGTCACAAAGATACGATGACCATAGCTCTGTCTATTGGAAACAGAGAAAGAGTTAGTAAACCTTTGGGATTGATACATGATGATGTATGATGGTCCCCCGTCTACACATGCCAAGACTAGTTCTTTGTACTTCATTACATTCTCTGATGATCTTTCAAGATTCAGACATATGTTCCTGTTGAAACACAAGTCCGAACCTTTTGAGATATTCACAGAATGTAAGTTAGAAGTAGAGAACCAAAATACGGGTATAAGTATTATTTCCTTTGATGAGATCAAGGAGGAGAATACTTGAGCACGGAATTCCTGGACTATTCTAAAGGAGAATGAGATTCTCTCTCAGCATTATTCCTCCGTATACACCACAGCACGTCAGTGTATCGGGACGGAGCAATAGCACCCTATGTGATATGGTGTGCTCTATGATGAGTACTACTGAGTTTCCTATTTCCTTTTGGGTGTTATGCGCTTGAGAAGCTGCATACCTATTGAATAGGGTTCAAATCAAATCAGTTGCCTACCACTTCATATGTGATATGGAAAGGGAAGAGCCCATATCTTAAGTTTGTTAAGATTTGGGGTTTTCCGGACTATGTCTAAAAGCAAAATCCGGACAAGCTCGAGGCAAGGTCTGTTATGTAGAACTGGAAAGGTTCCAGCTATACAAACTACAGCTGATCATTTGGTAGAACCAAAGGATTCAATAGTTTCCAACGAACCTCAGCCCCTCCGCCGATCTAGTAGGGTTCCTCACCCACCTGAGAGATATTTTGGTTTCTCTATAACAGTATGAGCGAGGATTGCATCATGAGATGATGACCCAACTAGTTTCGAGCAGGCTATCAGGAGTGGGACTCTGTAAGAATGGCTGGATGCTTATCGATCTGAGATGGAATCCTTATACACCAACAAAGTATGGACTTTGGTTGCTTTATCTGAAGGGTTAAATCCCCATCAGGAGCAAGTATATCTTGAGAAGATTACTTGGTGTACATGGAAAAGTTGAGACTTTCAAAGCTATGCTTAAGTCCATCCAGATCCTACTTGCCATGGCTACATACCATGACTACGATATCTGGCGGTTGAGTGTCATGACTGCTTTTCTAAATGATATTTTAGAAAAGAGCGTCTATAAGTACACAGCCAAAGGGCTTCGTAGACAGTGGGAGCAGCGGAAACGTGTGCAAGATGTTTTATGTGATAAAACAGGCATCGCGGAGTTGGAACATCTGTTTTGATGTGGTAGTCAAAGAGTTTGACTTCATCAAAATGGTAGATGAACCTTGTATATACAAAAAGGTAGTAGGGAGTATGGTGGTGATCCTCGTAGAGTACGTGGATGACATACTCTTGATAGGGAAGGAGTTTCCTATGCTACGCTCGGTCAATCTCCACTTATCACAAGGATTCTCCATATATGATCAAAATGATACCTCCTAAATCCTGGATTTTGGATCTATGAGATAGATCTAAGTGGATGTTAGGATACTCACTAGATGCAGTGAGATGGTATCAATCGATCCTGGGGAGAATCACTGGAAAGGTTCCAGGGTGATAAGGACGACTGAATGTCAGTCGCAGGCATTGTCTTTACCCTAAGTGGAGGGACGGTATGTTGGAAGAGTTCCAAGCTAGATACCGTGACATACTAGATGATTAAAGGCAAGATACATCGTTACTAAGGATGCTACGAAAGAGGCAGTCTGGATATATATAAGTTCATGAGATGAACTTCGTTCCTACCATTGTGTGACAATGGAGTTGTGGCTTTTAGATAAGGAACCCCCGTCCCATCAGAAATCCAAATATAATTCTTAGGCAGTATCACCGGATCATGGAGATGGTTGATCTACAGGGAGATCGAGGTTAGGAGAGTAGACACAGAGGACAACAGCGCGGATTCACTCACAAAGGCCTTTTTCCCAGTAGAGACTTTTATTGGATGGTTGAGTATGAGATACTTCAACCACAGCTAATTGTTGGGTATGTGATACCACAACAGATGGCCCTAGTGCAAGTGGGAGATTGTTAGTTATATGTATGCCCTAGAGGCCATTACTGTACATACGATGTATATTGTAATGGATGCTTGGACACATATAGGGAGGACTTTCTTGCTCGACATGATAGTATGCTATCTGGTTGTACTTTATCTTAACATGTACTCTGATTGTCTCTATGTTACATGTTGATAAAGCCCTTAGGATATGTACTCGACTACTGGGACTATGATGAGATCATACTAGTGGGGCCACGGTAGTCGACGAGTACATCCTATAACTGTTCCTAGTCGAGAGTGTATCGAGACAGGGCATCGATACACCGGAGTAGACTAGCGTATACGCATCTTGACCTATATGATGGGCGATGGATGATCCCATATCCATCGGTGTTTGACATCAAGGATGGTGTACGGGTGCTCAGTGGAGACTGGGTACACTGGACGGACTCGCCGAGAACTCCCAGATGGTATTATACCTTACGTCAGATGGCAGTTCTCCGGTGACACTGGTACATAGTAGTCTGTTGACCCGAGATCGTCATAGAGTCTTGTGTGATTCCCACTGCGCTTTAATTTCCACCTTACCACGTCCAAGAGGGCGTGGAAAACGGTGGTTTTTGGGTACAGTCCCGAATCACATGGAGGCAATGAGCGATAGGAGGGGATTCGTCTCTCCCGGTATAGGGAGTTGATGTTGCACTGTGTTCGATTGGCTATAACCGGAAATCCCTGGCCAGGGTTACTGAGATTTACTGGTAAGTGTTATCAGTAGTTTCTCGAACTGTTATAGACCTTAAATCGACACGACTTATCGAGCTACTGGGGTCTGACGTTTACCACCCCTATGCGAGATATGCGACATATCAGACGACGAGACCGGACTGTACGGGAGTGTTACTGATTGGATTCATAGGAGAATGCACAGGCTTGCTTGTTGATCTTCTGATCGTTCAATACCCGGGTGGCCGTTACGTTTAGCAGACCGCTTGCGGCTTGTGGGTGTTTGATATGATCATCACCCACTACCGGCGTATTAACGAGTCTTTAGAGTCCTACACAGGGGTTTCCTGGCTCAAGCGAAATGGAGTAGGAGCGCATATGTGGTATGTGCGGGACCGAGATTGATACGATATGAGATACCGTATTCTATTCTCGCGATTTGTGACATTGATCGGTTGTATGCGATATAGCCGGGTTATCGGATCAAGTGTTCATTCGATAAGTTGTTACTTTTGATATTAGTCAGTTATAGCCGGATTATTAAATCAAGAGTTGATTTAATAATTTAATGTATAATTATATATTTGATATATTACATTACATTAACTAGTATTAGCTCACTTAAGATTTATTTTCTCAGTAGTTTGTGCATAAGTGTATATGTGATATATATTTGTGTACAAATGTTTGTGTCGATACACACAAGATGGGTGTATGAGACTTATACCAAGATTAGGTTTAAGATTAGGGTTATTGTTTTATCTTAAGACATAACAAAAGAGTTGAACTTAGTGAAAGTTATCAAGCTTGAAGAAGCTTGGAGAAACTTTGACAAAGTCCACTCTTTTGTCATTTCTCTTGATATTCTTTAACCTAACCCTTAACCTAATACCTTGGTCAATTCTCTACATGAGTTAAGCATGATAGATTAACTCACCCATGGTTACATTATTGAGTTAGATAATTCATAAGATGAATTATTCATCCTTTCTTCTTCTTCTTCTTCTTCATCAAGCTCCATGAAAAGCTTGCTAGCTTTAATGGTACCATGAGAAAAAGTGTGAGAAAATTAATTCTAAAGTGAGCCAACTTCCTACTTCTTCATCCTCTACCACTTGCCATGTAGTAGAGTGTGTTCTCTTCACAAAGTTCATGACCAAGTGAAGATGGAGCTTGAGTTTGAGTCTCCTC
Organism: Agapanthus africanus; assembly: GCA_030015575.1. Classification (NCBI taxonomy): domain Eukaryota; kingdom Viridiplantae; phylum Streptophyta; class Magnoliopsida; order Asparagales; family Amaryllidaceae; genus Agapanthus; species Agapanthus africanus. Next base: position 20,636,592 of record JASDDO010000014.1, read on the forward strand.
GACGTAGATCATCTTCGGCCTCGAAGTCAACGACCTAGCCCGCTCATTTCTCCGAAGAAACCATCGCTAGGGTCCGGGATCTCGATGATCGCAGCGAAGGTACGTCAACACGGAGCATTAGAAGTGAAGGACCGGATCTACAAAGGTTGTTATCCCTTTCACTTAGTAGCAAAGTAGTTTGCTTGCTTTTTGTTTCGCCAAATCTCTAGTACACGATCTTGCATAGGGTTGTTCGGCACATAAAAATTTGATTTTGGCATGGTTGATGCCTTGTAGAACCTCATGAGTGTGCCTAGGAACCCTACAAGGAGTGGTTTAAGCTCCGCATTTAAAAGTCTCCTTGTTGGGGTCGAAAATTGCACCCCGGTTGACCAAGTCAAAGTCAAGGTCAACCCCAAGCCAGGTGGGCCCAAGCCCAAATCAAGTCGGTTCATGCCCAAGTCGAGCCCGAACATGAAGCGGCCGGTCTCCTCCATGCCAAAATAAAAATCATATAATAAATAATTTTGATGTAATTTTTTATGCATGAATGTAAGCAAAATGGGCATAAAGCCAAATTTTTGTAAAGCTCATGGCTTATGTGCAAAAGAAATGAGCACATGAGGCATGAGATGGATAAAATACCATTTTGTAAAGCCCAATGGGCTATATGTAAATGTGTAAGCCTATATAAGGCAACATGATAATGAAATAAAACAAACAATTCATTCTCCCCAAAAACTAGGGTTTGTGCCTCCTTCCCCTTTCTCAAGGGTCTAAAACCTTCTTCCTCTTTTTGAATTAAATCAAGAGTTTAACTCTTCCTTTTTCAAAAAGAAATAGTTTTTCACCATAAACCCACAAATGGGAGCTTGGATCTCCCATCAAATCTCTAAAAAGGGAGATTTTGAATCTCACTCCCCTTTTTCCCTAAGATCCGGCCAACCGAGAGGAAGAAGATGGAGACCCATTTCCAAAAATCTCACTTTGGAAGGATCCAAAGCTCAGAAGAAGAGCCAAAGATTTCTAAGAGTTTAACTCCATTCAAGATCTGTTGGAGTTTAACTCCATAAATTAAATCTCTGATAGGAGTTCAACTCCCAAACCCCTTGAGAGTTCAACTCCCCAACTTAGGTGCTAAGCCCCTTTCCCACTGGTATTTCCAATGGTCGCGTGCCGCGCAAGTGACGCGTAGACGCACCGCGGTTGCGTGCAGCACACGTGACCCGCGAGCGTCCAGCAGTCGCGTGCCGCGCACGCGACCCTTGGGTGCCCAGCGATCACGTGCCGGACACGTGACCCGAGGGTGCCCCGCGGGCGCCCAGCGGTTGCGTGCATGGCATCTGACCCGCAGGCACTAAAGCGTCCACATGCGCGCACGTGACTCGCGGTCACTAAACCGTCCACATCCGCGCACGTGACTCGCGGGCATTAAGGCGCCTACGTGAGCCTCACGCGACCCACGGTCGCGTGTAGCGTACGTGACCCACGGTCGCGTGCAAGGCACGTGGCCCGCAGGCACTAAAGCACCCACGTGCGCCCCACGTGACCCGCTCAGCGCCCAGCGGCAGCGTGCAGCGCACGTGACCCGTGGGCACTATGCATCCACGTGCCATGCACGCGTCTTCAAGACGCCCCCCATTTTTATATGCACTCCACACTAAATATACTTCCCCCGTTAGGAAAAATTTCTAATGGGGCGTTGCCCTATACTCCACAAGGGGGCTGCTAGCCCCCTTGACCCTCAGCCCACTATCTGGGTAGCGGGACCCCCGTAAAAATTCTGCGGGACCCCCGATATATCCAAAACCCTTTCAAAACACAACACACGCACATGACACATTGAGTTCGCATGATCAGTTTGACCCGTCAATCGGAGGTTTCCTCGCTCTAAAGGCGGTGGGTAATTAACGGCAACTTAGTCCGCGGCCGCCGGAGATTCGGATACCCATAATCAAAAAACCCCCGCTTACCCTAGGCAGGGGGAGTCTGTAGTACGCCTGACAAGCGCGCCCGTATTCCCATCTCAATGGGGTGACGAAAAACACCCTACAGATTATGGCACGCCCGGTGGGACCAATCTCTCCTTCCATATTTTGGGTTAAGCGTACATGCGAACTCAATCAATATACATATCGATTACCTGTACTGAAATCTTGCCTCTTTGTGCGGGAGGGGGGTTAACAGTTTCCAAAGTAATAAAGCATCTCGGGCAAGCTCCAGCAGTGCACCCGACAACTGCTCAATCGGGTATCTTCTCTACGCTCCCCGTCGGACGACCTCTAAGTCGTTAAACTGGAAACAGATGACCACCACGTCGTTAAACTGGAAACAGATGACCACCAGGTCGTTAAACTGGAAACAGATGACCTCCAAGTCGTTAAACTGGAAACAGTAGACCTCAAAGTCCTTAAAATGGAAACAGATGACTTCTAAGTCGTTAAACTGGAAACAGATGACCACCACATCGTTAAACTGGAAATATATGACCTCTAAGTCGTTAAACTGGAAACAGATGACCACCACGTCGTTAAACTAGAAACAGATAACCTCTAAGTCGTTAAACTGGAAACAGTAGACCTCTAAGTCGTTAAACTGGAAACAGATGACCTCTAAGTCGTTAAACTGGAAACAGTAGACCACCAAGTCTTTAAACTGGGAACCGCCGACCACCATGTCGTTAAACTGGGAACAATCGACCTCTAAGTCGTTAAACTCGATGTAAAAATGTGTAAATAAAAAAAAAGTAAAAAAAAATAAAAAATAAATAAAAAGCCGAAATGATGGGGCAACTCGCAATAAAAATCAGCGAGTAAAAATAAAGATGAAAATAAAGCCGAAATGATGGGGCAACCGCGAATAAATAGCCGAAATGATAGGGCAATCGCGACCTTCACGACCCAATGGCGAATGATGAGTCGCTCCTGGTACTATATACCAGTACAGCGATGCAGACGCCGATCAAAACTTTGAATGTCCCAACGGCGAATGATGAGTCGCTCCTGGTTCCATATTCCAGTGCAGCGATGCAGACGCCAACCAAAATCCAAATTCTCAAACGGTGAATGATGAGTTGCTCCTGGTACCATATTCCAGTGCAGCGATGCAGACGCCAACCAAACTCTGAATGTCCCAACGGCGAATGATGAATCGCTCCTGGTACTATATTCCAGTGCAGTAATGCAGACGCCAACCAAAATCTAAATTCTCAAACGGCGAATGATGAGTCACTCCTGGTACCATATTCAAGTGCAGCGATGTAGATGCCAACAAAATCCTAAAATTCTCCCAGCCCTACGGTTGGTCCCCAAACTGACTACCGTATACAATCCACGGACTCAAATAATTCTCATCACACCCATGCCGTACCACAACCACCCGTCCAGCGGCCGGTCTCCACCCTTGGAATTATGCTCCATTTGAGAAGACCCATACATATGTCCTCATGATACATGAGGAGAACAAAACTTACGAGATCCTCTTGACTCGTAAGAAAGCACCTTCATGGGATCCTTACGACTCACAAAGGAAAAACACACTTGGGGGTCCTCACGACTCCTAAGGAGAAAATACACCTACGGGATCCTTTCGACTCATAAGGAGAAAATGCTTTTATGGGACTCCTACGGCTCATAAAATTGAAAAGTCTTAGGTGATAGAGACCTAAACCTGTCTTCTAAGCCATCGCTCCCCAACAGGGAGAGGCAAATGATGAATTGCTCCTGGCACCTGTGCTTCAGTGTTAGTAACGCCGATGCCGACCCCTACCCAAACCAAATTGGGCTAATAGACCCCTAAGTCTTTAAACTGGGAACAGATGACCTCTATGTCGTTAAACTGGGAACAGATGACCCCTAAGTCGTTAAACTGGAAACGAGGGAGATCCCCTCATGGCAAATGATTATTCTCTCCTGGTACCATATTCCAGTATAGCGATACTGATGTTAGCCCAAATCATATCAAGTCAGCAAGACAACCAACGACCTCCCTGGCGGAATCCAGCTCCACCTCGGAAACAAGCCAAATCCCGATCCGCGAAAAGCGGAGCAAGTCAAATCGAATTCTGACACCGCAAGAAGCGGAGCAAGCCAAATCAATTACTGACCATCCAAGTGGGAAAAAGGGCAGAACCGACTGTCCACGTAGCTAAAAGGGCAGCATCGACCGTCCACATCGCTAAAAGGGCAGCATCGACCGTCCATGTCGCTAAAAGGGTAGCACCGACCATCCAAGTCGCAAAAAGAGCAGAACCGACCATCCAAGTCGCTAAAAGGGTAGCACCGACCGTCCAAGTCGCTAAAAGGGCAGCACCGACCGTCCATGTCGCAAAAAGGGCAGAACCGACCGTCCACGTCGCTAAAAGGGCAGTATCGACCGTCCACGTCGCTAAAAGGGCATCATCGACCGTTCACGTCGCAAAAAGGGCAGAACCGACCATCCAAGTCGCTAAAAGGGCATCATCGACCGTCCAAGATGCTAAAAGGGCAGCACCGACCATCCAAGTCGCAAAAAGGGCAGCGTCGACCGTCCAAATCGTAAAAAAGGTAGTGCAGGCTTCCTACAAAGCGGGAACCAGATCACTCCGTGCCGGGGAAGCGCCTACTACGGACACTCCGTCTCGGAGACCCATCATACGTCGACCGTCCATATCGTAAAAAGGGCAGTGCATCCCAGAAAGCAGGAACTAAAGCAAGTCGCCTCCACGCGAAAAAAGATCCATCAATTTCATGCACATGAACCACATATGTGGTGTGCATTTATTGATAGGGGGCACTTTGTTGGGGTCGAAAATTACACCCCGGTTGAAAAAGTCAAGGTCAAGGTCAACCCCGAGCCAGGTGGGCCCAAGCCCAAATCAAGTGGGCTCATGCCCAAGTCGAGCCCGAACATGAAGCGGCCGGCCTCCCCCATGCCAAAATAAAAATCATGTAATAAATAATTTTGATGTAATTTTTTATGCATGAATGTAAGCAAAATGGGCATAAAACCAAATTTTTATAAAGGCCATAGCTTATTTGAAAAAGAAATGAGCACATGAGGCATGGGATGGGAAAAATGCCATTTTGTAAAGCCCAAGAGGCTATATGTAAATGTGTAAGCCTATATAAGGCAACATGATAATGAAACAAAGCACACAATTCATTCTCCCCAAAAACTAGAATTTGTGCCTCCTTCTCCTTTCTCAAGGGTCTAAAACCTTCTTCCTCTTTTCGAATTAAATTAAGAGTTTAACTCTTCCTTTTTCAAAAAGTAGTTTTCAACATAAAACCCACAAAGGGGAGTTCGGATCTCCCATCAAATCTCTAAAAGGGGAGATTTTGAATCCCACTCCCCTTTTTCCCTAAGATCCGGCCAACCGAGAGGAAGAAGAAGGAGACCCATTTCCAAAAATCCCACTTTGGAAGGATCCAAAGCTCAAAAGAAGAGCCAAAGATTTCTAGGAGTTTAACTCCATTCAAGATCTGTTGGAGTTTAACTCAATAAATTAAATCTCTGATAGGAGTTCAACTCCCAAACCCCTTGGGAGTTCAACTCCCCAACCTAGGGGCTAAGCCCCTTTCCCGCTAGTGTTTCCAGTGGTCGCGTGCCACGCACGTGACCCGTGGACGCCCCGCAGTCGCGTGCAGCGCACGTGACCCGCGGGCGCCCAGCGGTCGCGTGCCGCTCACGAGACCCTTGGGTGCCTAGCGATCATATGCCGGGCAAGTGACCCGCGGGTGCCCCGCGGTCGCGTGCCGAGCACGTGACCCTTGGGTGCCCCACGGTCACGTGCAGCGCACGTGACCTACGGGTGCCCAGCAGTCACGTGCATGACACATGACCCGCGGGCACTAAAGCGCCTACATGCGCGCACGTGACTCACGGGCACTAAGGCGCCCGCGTGCGCCTCACGCAACTCACGGTCGTGTACAGAGCACGTGGCCCGCGGGCACTAAAGCACCCACGTGCGCCCTACATGACCCGCTCAGCACCCAGCAGTCGCGTGCAGCGCACGTGACCCACGGGCACCTCATGGTCGCGTGCTGCGCACGTGACCACGTCCATGCATGCGTCTTTAAGATGCTCCCCCTATTTTTATATGCACTCCACACTAAATATACTTCCCCTGTTAGGAAAAATTTCTAACGGAGCGCTACCCCGCACCCCGCAAGGGAGCTGCTAGCCTCCTTGACCCCCATCTCGCTATCCGGGTAGCGGGACCTCCGTAAAAATTCTGTGGGGCCCCCGATATATCCAAAACCCTTTTAAAGCACAACACATGCACACGACACATTGAGTTCGCATGATCAGTTTGAACCATCAATCGGAGGTTCCCTCGCTCTAAAGGCGAGGGGTAATTAACGGCAGCTTAGTCCGCAGCCGCCGGAGATTCGGATACCCATAATTAATAAACCCTCACCTACCCTAGGCAGGGGGCGTTTGTAGTATGCCTGACAAGCGCGTGCGTATTCCCATCTCAATGGAGTGACGAAAAACACCCTACACTCTTGTTTTAAAATAACCGATTGGTTTGTTTGCTTTGCATTAATGTAATGCAGTCCCGTCATTTACACCTATCATCACAGAAAGAAACGAAAATATGACGTACGCTTATGCCATTCGCATTCACCACTGGGCCCCGTAATCACCTGTTAGGTTACTTAACTAACGGCAGAGCGGGGGCTGGACTAGCGCGAATGCAAAACATAAGCAACGTCTATTATATAGCATATATATAATAACCATTCGTCTCACGCAATAATAGGCATTCCAGATCACAGATGAACATATTGGATATACTAAGAATTCCGCGTTTCGTTTGAGCCTGTAACGAAAGACAGATTCCACGGTTGTGATGAATAGCCAAACCCCACCCTAGACCCCTACGGGTACGACAAACTATCCGCCAAATACCCAAAGTGAAGCAACCCCTCTCAGCAAGTGAGTAGGACACTCGGCACTTCAAAGTACCCGGTAGTTTGTGCATCCCATCTTGGGTCTATCCCAGGAGCAAAAAAAGTAAAAGAAATAATACAACGGTGGCTACAACCTCAGCCCGGATGTGCCCCGAAAAAATAATATTACATCACTTTACAAATTTTACATCGAATGAAAGAATGAAAACCCCCATCTCACATCCCTGGCTATTCATCCACGACGATCCAGCAAGTTCATATACACAAACCAACATGACAGCATCACAGATATGTGCAACCCCGACTAATCGACGTATAGAAATTAGTCGACGTTTCCAAACACATATACATCACAAAGCTTGTAAAGTAACTGAAAAATTAGAATTCCGTACGCAATTAGCAAACTTAACCGATTTTCCAAAACTTGAAAATCAGTGAGCTAAGTTCTAAAAACGATCGTTTTAAGCCAATTCGGAAGTCCGAATCAAAACGAAACAAACCTGAACCTTCGCGGAGAGTTAGAGCATGAAATTAACTTCAAGTTGGGGGGCCTAGAGGGGGTACCTCACCCCCCGAGGCCACCAAGAGGTGGCCAGGGGTGAGGCAGACCCGAAACTGCCTAAGGTGGGGCAGTTCCGGGTCCCCACCGCCAAGACCACCTTGTGGTGGTCTTGGGAAGTGGACCCAGCCATTAGGTCCCTTTCAGGGGTTCCCTGGGGTGCCCATGCACAACCCTGCGGCTTCTCAGTTCAAGCCGTGAGCCCGTAGGGTGTGCAAACATCTCAAAACATTATTTTTGGAAACTGTTTTTCTCTGCAGTTTTGCGTGACAAAAACGGCGGATTTCTAACGTCGGTACAAGCTATCTAAGGTTTATGAGAGGCTATGATACCACTGTAAGTCGATACCGTGCACCCCACGTGTTCGCGGGGAGGCGGAAATTGCAAAAAATGATTTTTACGGGCTTCGCAACACCGACTAGAACCAAGAATCGATCACAAACCCCAGCTAGCAAACTACTTGAGGTTTAACTACTCGGATGAATGTTTTACCTCGTAGTATCGTGTCCTTCAGGCCTTCTCGCTGTCCTCCTCGTTATCGTAGGCTCTGAGGATCGAAACGGATCGAAGCAATTTCGACGGACTCCTCGAGTCAAAGATGATCCATACGAGAAAACTACGGCTTCTAGTTTGCTAAACTAGAAGTACTAGAGGGTGTAAAGTAAGAAGATGGAGCGCTTTGTCTCTTGGAACCTTAGGATTCTCAACACATGAGAGCTTTTAGGGTTTATAGGAAGAAGAAGAAGACTTGAAGAAAATGAGAGTGGAGTGTGTGAGCTTGGAAAAAGAATGGCTGCCCTCTTTTTAGAAATATGAGGCATACTTATATTTTAGAAGATAAATCTCTAACCAAATATAAATATCTAACTAAATATCAAGCATGCTTCAAAATATCTAAAGAGTGAGTCATAACAATGAGTCACCAAGTAGCCATGCTAGATCTTTTGTCCACCTTCACCTCATTTCCTCCACCTTATTTAAATTTAAATCCATAAATAAAAACAAACCCTATATGAGGTGTCCTTTCTAGAATCTTTCCCGCAAGAATTATGAGAACTCCCATCATCCGTATATACATACCTGCATCTGCATTCCGAAGAATACGAATACAAAGAGACAAAAATAATCCATCAATATAATACTAGGATCCGGCTTAAACCAAAACTGACTAGTATTATCCGCCCAATCATCATACGTGCACAAGTACACGTAAGTGATCGAAGCTCTGCCGTAAAACCATACGGCCTCTACACCTTTTGCCCGGTGCAGGGAAACCCTCTGTTTGGGATTCTAAAGACTCGACACTACGCTGGCAGTGGGTTTAACCATAAGTTGCAAGAGATACTAGCTGCACATAACGGCTACCCAGGTATGTGTCGATAAGAAGGCCAATGAGCTAACTCATCCGAACTCCTACTGAGTCTGTATGTGACAATCTTTGTACAGTCCAGTCTGTTCGTCTAAGAGTATCGCATATCGGGTCTAGGAGGCGGTAATCGTTAGACCCCTAATAGCACAATAAGTTATGTCGGAAAGTAGCTCAAAACACCCTGAGAAACTACTGGAGTACCTACCAGTAAATCTCCCTTGCCTTGGCTAAGGGCTTTGTATAATGGCCTTCCGAACACAGCGCGATATCAACCCCCAATACCGGGAGAGACGAATCCTATCTAACCGCTACTGCCTCCAAGTGCTTCGGGACTGCACCCAACAACTACCTGTTTGCACGAATCTTTTGAGTCGTGGTAGGGTAGTAATCAAAGTACAATGGGAACACACTCTAGGCGAAGCAGCAGTGTCAAGTTGATGGACTAAGCCGTACTCATGTCACCTAGGAACTTCTACCCGACGATAGATATAATACCTACCAACAGTTCCCGACGAGTCCTATCTAGTGTACTCATAACCTAATGAGTACCTGCATACTATCTCCAGTACGACGTACTAATGGCTGTGGGACAGACCATCTCCCCTGCCGGGATGAGAAGCGTATACACTAGTCTAATGTGGAGTATCGATGCCCCGTCTCGATAATCCTACGACTAGGGACCTGTATAAGATGTGCTTATAGACTATCCAGCCCCCACTAGTGTGACTGCCATCATAACGCTGGTAATCAAGCAAAGATCTTAAGGGATCTACCAATATGTATAAGCGATATGCTAAAAGAAACACATGCACATGTTGAAGTAGAATCAAACCAGGTAGCATACTACCATTTTGAGCAAGACCGTTACTATATCCGTGAATATCCCAAGCTTCTATTAAGTAATATACAATCCAGTATGATACAATAATGGCCTCTAGGGCATATATCACAAACAATATTCATGGTTCGGTCGAGTCAAGACATGTTTGCATATTGATATTGTTCTGGTATTCAGGTTCAGGTTCAAGTATACATGTTAAGATTTGGATTCATGTTTGAATTGTATTCTGGTTTGAGTTAGATTCAAGTTTGATTTAGACTCAGACTTGAGTCAGACACTTAGAACTGATTTGGATCCTGAATTAGATTTGGACGTTATCGGTAACTGCTGCACATGTACGGCATGATTTGTATCTTTTTTCAAGACAATTACCATTGATAACTCCGTTAAGTTTTTCTACCTTAAATAGGCAAGCACTCACTTTCTCCGGCTCCCCGAGAATCAAGAGAATTGATCCCGCTTAAACCCATATTTACTAAAGTCCTTAAATGTAACTTTATATAACTCGAGGGGGTTTTATGAAAAATATTTTATATACTTTCAAAATAAACTCGAGTATTTATTTATATTATTTAGGGTTTCTATAATTGTGAATTTTAAGAATGTGAAGTATTTTGGTGATAGTAGTTTAGCTTAGACAGTTCAAGGTATTTTACTGTAAAGCTTGACTTTTAGATAACTTGAAGGTGTTTTGATGAAACTTGTCTTTCTTTTATTTTTTAGAAAAAATGGAATTTATTATATCTTGCAAATATGTGGTTTAATAAGATTTATATAAATATTAAAAATTAATTTTATTATTAAATAGAAATTTTCGTTTTTTCTTAAAAATCGTATTAAAAATCTTTCGAGACTGAATGCTCCGTGAGGAGGCCTGCATCTCGCTCTACTAGCACAAGGATATGCGATAATCCACACCATTTGTAGGGTTCCTAATCACAACAGCAAGATTTCGGGTGGCATCGTCTATACCATATTAAAAAATTAACATGCTTAAACAACCCTAACCTAGATCGATTACTAAAGAATCATGCGGAAACTAAAAGCAAATGACTTTACTTCTAAGTGATAGGGATTACAACCTTTGTAGTCCGTTCCTTCGCTCCATAAGATCCAAGTTGTGGTCCCTTCGCTGCGATCCAAGAACTCCCGGACTCTTGAGAGGCTTCACAAGTCGTATGATGCATCCTTACTTGTAGTCTTCGAAATCCGTAATGATCTACTTCGAGGAAACACGAACTCAAGCTATAACTTCACTAATATGGAATTAGTGAAGCTAACACACTAATCTATATGGCTAGTATAAAAGAGGATGATAAAGTAGGAATTTTGCTCACTTTTGATTTTATTTTCTCACAATCTTTCATCACAAGATCAAAAGCTAGAAAGCTTTTGCAATAAAGAAGAAGATGATGAAACAAGTGATGAATGAATTAAAATGAGCTTAGGTCAGAAATGCAACCATGGTAAGTTAGTAAATATCATGGCTAACCCATGTAGAGAATAAACCATAGGCTAGGGTTAAAGTTAGGTTAACAAATATCTTAGGCTTGACAAAAGAGTGGACCAAGTCAACTAAGAAAAATATCTTAGCAAAAACCCACAATTTTGAATTATCTAAAATAAAATATAAACCCTAATCTTAACCTTAGCATGGTATAAGTCTCTCACATCCATGTTGCATGTGTAACCTAGCATGTTATAATTATACATATCACATATATATAATTTTGTAACAAAAGAAAAGAATACATCTAACATATATCATATATATATCAATGCATCTTAAGTGAGAAAAAGAATTACTTAAGTGAACTTATATTAGTTAATATAATGTAATATATCATATATATAATTATATATTAAATTATTAAATCAATACTTGATTTAATAATCCGGCTATATTACATATAACCGACTAATATAATATGTATCATTTTATCGAATCAACACTTGATCCGATAACACGGCCATTCACATATACCCAGCTGATATCACATATCATGAGAATAAAATACGGTATCACATACACATATCAATCTCGGTCCCGCACATATCACATATATTCTCCTACTCCATTTCTCCTAAGCCAGGAAACCTCTGTGTAGAACTCTAAAGACTCGTTAATACGCCGGCAGTATGTGATGATCATATCAAACATCCACAAGCTACAAGCGGTCAGCTAAACATAACAGCTACCCAGGTATTGAGCAATCAGAAGATCAACAAGCAAGCCTGTACATACTCCTGCGAATCCATTCATTAACACTACCATAAGTCCGGTCTCTTCGTCTGTTATGTCGCATATCAAGTCTAGAGGTGGTTATCGTCAGACCTCAGTAACCAATAATTCGTGCCGATGTGAGGCTCATAACGGGTCGAGAAACTACTGATAACACTTACCAGTTGTAATACCCAGCTCTTTTATACCAAAATCCGCATTTTGTTACTTTATGATTTTATTTATTTTATTTATAATTTTAATTATTTTATATATATTTTTATTCCTTCTAAATCCCATTATTCTTTTTTTAAATCCAAACCCAAACTATAATTATTTTTCCCAAACCCATTCTTTTATTAAACTTAAATCTTTTCCCTTAAACCCACAACCCCGGCCATTTTCCATTTCCTTTTTACTAAATTATCCCAGCCTTCTGGCCCAGCTCGCCCGCAGCCCAAAGAGCTTTCTTTTTTATCTAAATCTCACAACTCGTTTTTCCCTTTTCTTTTTAATTAAATTCCTCGGCCCGACCCACTCTCTCACCCAGCGCTTGCTCCCCCATACCCGACTCGGTCCGCCACTGTACTTCTCCCCCAACGGCTATATTTTCTCCCGCGCGCTCAACCCACGATCCTCGCAGTCTTCGTCGCCAACGCTCGCGAGCGTTACTCCCCACGACACGCACGTTTCCATGCGACCAACTCCCTCAACGTTCACCTCTCATCACTCCCATCACTTTCTCCTTCTTCCTCCTCTTCTCGCTACACTCCCGACCCACGCAAACATCACCGACCACCTCTGCCGGCAACCCATCTCTAGCCTCCTCCTTCTTCCTCAACCCTCCTCGACTCAAACTCCCGTCTCCCTCTCTTTCTTTCCTCCTCTCTCCCACCGACTCCTCCACCGCGCACCCGAACTCCTCCACCGCACCCGACCCCCAATTCCCGCAACCAAGCTTAGCCACCATCATCGTCGGCGGCGACCACCAACATCGACCACCTCATCTCTCTACCCACCTCCTCACTCGCCGATACACCCTCCATCACCGGAGCTCGAGCTCGAGACGACCCCCTGCACACCCTCGCTCGACCTCCAACTCTCCTGACACCCTGTTTCCGGCCACCTGCCACACGCCGACGAGCCCACTGCATCGTCGACCACCACCACCATCATCACCATCGCCATCATCCCTGCATCTCTCTCATCTCTCCCTGCTTGTCTCTCTCTCAATCTCTATCCCTCTCCCGAGCTCACTCTACCCCCTGCAAACCCATTCCCCTCTCCTTCTCTTTCTCAGTTCTCTCTCTCTGCTCTCCCTCTCTCAGTCTCTCTCTCTACTCAACTCTCTCTTTTCCTCTGCCTCACTCTCTTCCCTCTCTCTTTCACTTTAACTCTCTGCTCTCTCTCTCTCTAATTCTCTTTCTCTCTCACTCTCTCTCACTGCTTCTCTCTCTCTACATTTTCCCTCTCTAACACTTCTCTCTCTGGCTCCTTCTCTCTCAATATCTCCCTCTCTCTGCGATCCCTCGCCATCGGACGCACAGCACCATCACCTCCCCAGTGTCACGACCCTATACGTTGCCGAGACGGAACCCCATAGCCGAGCCCAAGCTTGTGATCATCGTGTCGCGTTCGTGATGTTACCATCACCGTACGTCTTCGAGACGTGTCCAGGCAAGTTCTCTACTTGCTTCATGCTATTCTATTTATATTACAAATCCAAATCATATAAATTGCTATGTTACTATTCCTGAAAACGTACACTATTTACCTGTTCGACGTGTGTTCCCAATGAGAATCCTTTCCTAATTTGGCGGAACTGAATGGTATTGTTTGGCCCGTATGGCTGTGAACCTAGTGTATGAATTTCGTTGGATAATTTGATCGTTAATGACCAAAACAACTACCCCAAAGTTTAATCGTAAAACTGTAATTTTATTGTACCTGAAAACCGTTAAATTCACCATAAATCATATACATACTGGAATGGTACGTTCGAGGGCTCAAATCGAAGACGACTCGACGAACTTTAATCCTATATCAGTTTCCAGACATTTCTGTACTTATATTGTGATGATATTCGTATCGGAGTGCGACTCTGGACTGCAGTCCAGAGCTACTCCAGTGGTTGCTTGCTGTTCCGTAGTGGGTACCACAAGATCTCCTTAACTCGTAGATTGCGGAACTCTACTGATTATTATAGGTAAATCTGTTATCTAGACAACGCAATTGATTTCATTCTGTTTCGTTACCATTTGTTATTTATTCTATAATTTAAAAGATCGGGACGCATAACAGTCCCAACAGAATCAGAACTGACATATTAGTGTTAAATAGTGTATATCTCCTGACGTGCAGATGCGATTGAAGATCCGTCTATTACGTTGAAAACCTTACTGAAAACACTAGATTTCATCCAACTGTAGAATCGCTAAAATCTGATCCCAACTGGGATTAAAATGCGTTGCGAAATGGATTTCTGATTCTGAAACCGGATTTCCAGCCGCGAGCGCTTAAAATGAAATGGCTATAATTAGCAATCCTGGAACCCGATGGGCATGAAACCAAATTCGAGGGATGGACAACTGAACATACTAATTATTACCTGTTTATCATTTCGCTAAACTGTATACGTACGTTTCATGATAAATCGTGCAAGTGATAGAATGCTATTTATGACACCTCAATCATGCTTCATATACTGTTTACGTATCATATCATACCCATATCAGTGTAGTGATAACCTAGTGATATCGTGCATTTACCCAGTGTTAGATTTTAGTGATGATTGTGACAAGTACGTCAGTGTTCGTGTATCTGCGATTAAGTAAAAGTGATACGTACTTGTACACAATCAGTGACCCTATTATTCTATTGCATTGTCGACGTTTGTGGGATGCGTGTACGTGTGACTATAAGTGGTATGGGAAACTTATGGAAGTGCTTGCACGGGTGTCACAGATAAGGCATCCGACTCTGCCATTTATCTTAGATATTAGTCGGGACGTGCTTGATGGAGGTCCTGCCTCCAGTTCTCGCGCAGACTTGTCACGGATCGATTAGTATTTAGGGTTATGGTTAGCGTTTGATGTAGACCACGGGGTGTGGGGTAGTTTAAGTGTGAGTTCAATAGGATCTCGGGAGTCCCATGCCGGCTTATATATTTAGGGAGATATATGGAGATTTACAGGGTATGTGATATACACCGTGATATACATGTTACATGTTGGGCCCGTGGTCCCTTGCCCTTGGGTTCTATCCTTGGGTGGAGGACACTCACGGGTGGTTGACTCTCACACTTGGACTGACGATAGTCTTAGTGACCTGTACAGTGAGACTTAGAGACTGATAGGGATACTGGCTTTTACATTCCTTATATACTGTGATTGACATACGTGACATATTGTTCTACTGCTTTACTGCTCCGCTGCATTGATTACTGCACATTCATATTCATGCTGTCATTAATTTACTATTATTCATATCTGTTACCGTTGTTAGAATTGTCACATGATTTTATATATACTATATCGCTATTGTGTCGCTCTGACGACCTGAGTATGCATGCTCAGTGTGAGGAGAAGATTTAGCCTGGACCAGAACTAAACGTGCAACACAGACTTCTTGACTTGCTATTCAGAGTTATATCTTTTGTTTCCCATCAGGTCAGTTCATTTTACTGTTTCATTCCAGTTACTGCATTTCTCATTACCTGCGCATTATTTACTGGTTACCATGATAAACTAGAAGCCGAAGTGTGACTGCGGTAGGACATTTCCTTGACCGTAGGAGCATGGCTGGCCTTGTCTACCCCTCGTATTCCGTATTTTGGGAAGCAGGGCGTGACACCAGTACATCTCCATATCAGCCCTGGCCAAGGACTTCCAGTTATAGCCAATCGAGCACAGCGCAACATCAACCCCCAATACCGGGAGAGACGAAACCTCTCCTATCGCTCATTGCCTCCATGTGATTCGGGACTGTACCCAAAAACCACCGTTTTGCACGTTCTCATGAACGTGGTGTTCCCCATCGAAACATGGAGACGCGACCGCGTAGGTCCGTCTTGCCTGAATTTCGAGGGCAGATGCTATTTGGTGCTATCCGTCCACCTCTCCGAAGATGCCAAGTTGATTTATGACACCATATATCGGAGGTTTAAACAGATGCGGCCGATATAGCAGACTTCGTCAGGTTCCCCCTCGTTGAGGGGTTTTTGATTATGGGGACGCTCTTCCTTGCAAGCGCAAGCTCCTGCAGTTAATTATGCTACCGCATCGCGGTAACCACTTTCTCCTTCTCCAGATGGTCACTTCGTGTCGTGTGTGTTTGTTTTGTTTTTGGTTGCCCGTGGATTGTATACGGAGACTAATTTATATTATCGCCCGTAGGGCGTGGATTAGTCCAAATCCGTATTTTCTTAGATTTGGGTTTGTGGTTGGGTTTAAGGATACGTTAGTCTCATTTAAGACTAAGATCAACTTAAACGTTTGTTAAGGATACGTTAGTATAATTTTAGACTAAGATCAACTTAACGGGATCATTTAGATCGAACAAAAGACTATCTGTAGGGTGTTTTTCCTCACCCCATTGAGATGGGAATAAACGCGCGCTTGTCAGGCGTACTACAGATTCCCCCTGCCTAGGGTAGGCCGAGGTTTAATGATTGTGGGGATCCGAATCTCCGGCAGCCGCGGACTAAGCTGCCGTTAATTACCCCTCGCCTTTGGAGCGAGGGAACCTCCGATTGACGGGTTAAACTGGTCATGCGAACTCAATGTGCAGTGTACGTGTGTGTTGTTTTAGGGGGGGTTGAATATAACAGGGATAGTATCGTGGAGTATGTGTATGTGTACATTTGTATACATATGTATATATATATACATGTATATATAAATAAAGGGGAAAAAGATATCCAAAGGATGCGTGGGGCCAGCGTCTAAGCGCTTGAGCGCAAGCGCGCCACGTGTCGGCACGTGGGCGCTTTGCGCTCGAGCGCAGAGTGCTGGAGCGCAACGCGCCACGTGTCGGCACGAGGGCGACTTGCGCTCGAGCGCTTGCGCTGGAGCGCAAGAGCGCCGCGTGTCGGCACGGGGGCGACTTGCGCTCGAGCGCTTGCGCTCGAGCGCAAGAGCGCCGCGTGTCGGCACGGGGGCGACTTGCGCTCGAGCGCTTGCGCTCGAGCACAAGAGCGCCACGTGTCAGCACGGAGGCGACTTGCGCTCGAGCGCTTGCGCTGGAGCGCAAGAGCGCCACGTGTCGACACGGGGGCGACTTGCGCTCGGGCGCTTACGCTCGAGCGCAAGAGCGCCACGTGTCGACACGAGGGCGACTTGCGCTCGAGCGCTTGTGCTGGAGCGCAAGAGCGCCACGTGTCGACACCGGGGAGACTTGCGCTCGGGCGCTTGCCCTCGAGCGCAAGAGCGCCACATGTCGGCACGAGGGCGACTTGCGCTCGAGCGCTTGCGCTGGAGCGCAAGCGCGCCACGTGTTGGCACGTGGGCGCTCTGCGCTTGAGCGCCGGCGAGAAAAAGAGGCTTTTAGCCTAAAAAGAGATTTCTCTGAAGAGAAATCAAAGAGGAGTTGGACTCCTGAATTTATTTTTTTAGGTTTAGTGAAAGGGGTTCTTCTTCTTCCTCCTCTGTTAGCTGGATCTTGAAGATCAAGAGATATGGTTTTTTTTTAAAAAAATCACTCCTTTTTGAAATCTCATGGAAGATCTGAGTTCCCCTTGATGGGTTTTGTGGTGAAAAACTAATTTGTTTTATAAAAAGGAGAGTAGAACTATTGATTTAATTCAAAAGAAAGAAGAAGGTTTTGAAACCTTGGAGAAGGAAGAAAGATCTCAGATCTGAGACTTTTTTGGAGAGAGAAAAAGTTGTTGGGATATTTCATTATTCTTGCCTTTATAGGCCATACATTTTACACATAGCCCCTTGGGCTTCACAAAATGGCATTTTGCCTATCCCATGGCTCATGTGCCATTTCTTTTTGCACATAAGCCATGGGCTTTACAAAAATTTGGCTTTATACCTATTTTTCTTACATTTATCCATAAAATAAAATAAAAGAAATACAACAAAATTATTTATTACAAATTTTTTATCCTGGCATGGGGGGAGGCCAGCCGTTTCATGTTCGGGCTCGACCCGGGCATGGCCCCACTGGATCTGGGCTTGGGCCCACTTAGCTTGGGGTTGACTTTGATTTTGACATGGTCAACCTGGGTGTAAATTTTTACCCCAACAAATTGCCCCCATCAATAAATGCACACCACATATGTGGGTCGTGTGCATAAAATTGATGGATCTTCTTTTACTTGGAGGCGACCTGATCTGGTTCCCGCTTTTTGGGAAACTGGCACTGCCCTTTTTACGACATGGACGGTCGTTGCTTAACATGTCTCCGAGACGGAGTGTCCATGATAGACGTTTTTTCTGGCCCGGAGTGATCTGGTTCCCGCTTTGTAGGAATCCCGCGCTGCCTTTTTTTGCGACTTCGACGGTCGATGCTGCCCTTTTTGCGACTTGGGCGGTCGATGCTGCCCTTTTTGCGACATGGACGGTCGGTGCTGCCATTTTAGCGACTTGGACGGTTGGTACTGCCCTTTTTGCGACTTGGACGGTCGGTGTTTCCATTTTAGCGAATTGGACGGTCGGTACTGCCCTTTTTGCGACTTGGACGGTCGATGCTGCCCTTTTAGCGACGTGGACGGTCGGTGCTGCCATTTTAGCGACGTGGACGGTCGATGCTGCCATTTTAGCGACTTGGACGGTCGTTGCTGCCCTTTTAGCGACGTGGACGGTCGGTTCTGCCATTTTAGCGACGTGGACGGTCGATGCTGCCCTTTTAGCGACGTGGACGGTCGGTGCTGCCATTTTAGCGACGTGGACGGTCGATGCTGCCATTTTAATGACTTGGACGGTCGTTGCTGCCCTTTTAGCGACGTGGATGGTCGGTTCTGCCATTTTAGCTACGTGGACGGTCGATGCTTCCATTTTAGCGACGTGGACGGTCGGTGCTGCCATTTTAGCGACGTGGACGGTCGATTCTGGATTTGACTTGCCCCGCTTCTTGCGGCGTCAGGGATGAAGTTGACTTATTTCCGAGGTGGAATTTGATTCTGCCAGGGAGGTCATTGGTTGTTTGACTTGATGTGATTTTGGTTGACATCAGCATCGCTACGCTGGAATATGGTACCAGGAGCGAATCATCATCCGTCCTTGAGAGGATTTGGGGATTGGTTTTTTTTGTTTGGCATCTGCATTGCTGCACTGGAATAATGCCAGGAGCAACTCATCATTTGCCCCGAGAGGATTTGAGAATTGATGGCTTAGGAGGCAGGTTTAGATCCCTATCACCTAAGACTTTTCAATTTTATGGGCCGTGAGGGTCCCATAAAAGCATTTTCTCCCTACGAGTCGAAAGGATCTCGTAGGTATATTTTCTCCATAGGAGTCGTGGGGACTCCTAAGTGTGTTGCTCCTTTGTGAGTCGTAAGGATCTCACGCGGGAATTTTCTCCTCTCAAAGTCGAGAGGACTTTGAGAGTGCATTTCATCTCCTTTTCACGAGTTTGCGCCCTTTCAGGTTTTCACAAACTCGCCGGCAGTCCTGCTGTTTTTACTCACGGAGCCCTTTCGGGTTTTCCTCCGTGCCCATTTTGCTTGTGGACATACCCCTTTTTTTAATTATTTTTATTTTATTTTATTTTATTTTATTATATATATTTTTTAGTGGGACTTTGAATGTGGTCTCACCGGTAGGACTTAGGAGAGATTGGGATTGTTTTACGCCCGTAGATTGTATACGGTTTTGCAGGATGTATGATCCAGACCGTAGGGCCGAAAAAATTTCAGGGCTTTGTTGGCGTCTGCATCGCTGCACTGGAATGTGGTACCAGGAGCGACTCATCATTCGCCGTTGGGGTATGCGATTTGGAATTTGGTTGGCGTCTGCATCGCTATACTGGAATATGGTACCAGGAGCGACTCATCATTCGCCATTTTGGGGTTGGGGAGCGATGGCTTAGGAGACAGGTTTAGATCCCTATCACCTAAGACTTTTCAATTTTATAGGCCGTGAGGGTCCCATAAAAGCATTTTCTCCCTACGAGTCGTAAGGATCCCGCAGGTGTATTTTCTCCTTAGGAGTCGTGAGGACTCCTAAGTGTGTTTTTCCCTTGTGAGTCGTAAGGATCCCACAAAGGTTTGTTCTCCTCATGTATCGTGAGGACACATGAGTGGGTCTTCTCAATGGAGCATAATTCCAAAGGCGAGACCAGTCGCGTAATTGGTGATTACGGTGGGGCATGAGAGTGATGAGAATTATTTGAGCCCGTGGATTGTATATGGTAGTCAATTTGGGGACTAACCGTAGGGCCGGGAGAATTTTGAGAAATTGGATTTTGATTGGCGTCTGCATCGCTGTACTGGAATATGGTACCAGGAGCGACTCATCATTCGCCGTTTGGGGACTTGGAATTTGGATCTTGTTTGGCATCAGCATTGCTGCACTGGAATAATGCCATGAGCAACTCATCATTTGCCTTGGGAGGACTTGGGATTTGGGTTTTTGGTCGGCATCAGCACCGCTAACACTGAAGCGAAATGCCAGGAGCGACTCATCATTTGCCGTTGCCCGTTGGGGAACGATGGCTTAGGAGATAGGTTTGGGTCCCTACCACCTAAGGCTTTTCAATTTTATGGGCCGTGAGGGTCCCATAAAAGCATTTTCTTCCTACGAGTCGTAAGGATCCCGCAGGTGTATTTTCTCCTTAGGAATCGTGAGGATTCCTAAGTGTGTTGCTCCTTTGTGAGTCGTAAGGATCTCACGCAGGGGTTTTCTCCTCACAAGGTCGAGAGGACTTTGCGAGTGTATTTCATCTCCTTTCACGAGTTTGCGCCCTTTCGGGTTTTCACAGACTCGCCGGTAGTCCTGCTGTTTTTACTCACAGAGCCCTTTCGGGTTTTCGTCCGTGCCCGTTTTGCTTGAAGAGATACCATTTATTTCTTCTTCTTCTTCTTCTTTTTTCTTCTTTCTTTTTTTTGCTGCTGGTGGGACTTTTAAAAGTAGTCTCACCGGCAGGATTTGGGAGGAATAGGGGTCATTTACGCCCGTGGATTGTATACGGTTTTGCAGGATGTATGATCCAGACCGTAGGGCTGATGTGCTCAATTCGCCTGCGACTTGGAGCATTCATGTGTAGTATTTCTTGAGATATCGGCCATTGATGGGTGGCATGGGCCTTTCTCCCTCGGCACTTATTAGTTGGTAGGATCCTCCGTCGAACACTTTCTCGATGACGTATGGTCCTTCCCAGTTCGGCTCGAATTTTCCCTTGGCATGTCGATTGGGGATAATCGGTCTTTTGAGGACCAACACCAATTCACCTTTCTTGAAAGCGCGGAGACGGGTTATCTTGTCATAGGCCCGTGACATTTGGGCTCGGTATAGCTCCAGACTTTGCTGCACCGCGAGCCTCTTTTCTTCGAGGGCATCGAGTTCTTCCAGTCGAAGGAGCACGTTTTCCTCCTCCGTTAACTCATGCTGAACGACCATTCTTAAACTTGGAACTTCGACTTCGAGGGGAAGGACCGCCTCCACTCCGAAGAGCAATGAGTATGGAGTGGACTGAGTTGGAGTACGGTGCGTGGTACGATATGCCCACAATGCCTCATGAAGTTTGAGATTCCAGTCTCTCTTGTTGGCTGAAGCATTTTTCCTCAGGAGCTTGCATAGAGTCTTATTGAAGGCTTCGGCTAGCCCATTGGCTCTTGGATTATAGATGGAGGAATATCTCCAGTCTATCTTGTGCTGAGTAGCGAACCTTGAGATATTGAAGCTCTTGAAAGAAGGCCCGTTGTCAGAAATGATTCTTCTTGGTGTACCGAAGCGGTATAGAATATTATGCTGGAAGAATGTCAGAATATCTTTTGTCTTGACTTCTTTTAGCGGGACAGCTTCAGCCCATCTGGAGAAGTATTCTGTCGCGGCCAATATGAACCGGTGGCCTTTAGATGACGGAGGATCAATTGGGCCAACAATGTCGGTGCCCCAGACTTCGAAAGGCCACGACGCCACCGTAGGATGCAACGGATTGGGATGCTTGTGAATGAAATCACCATGGATTTGGCAGATCTGACATTTCTTTGCATGTTCTCCGTAATCCCGTATCATGGTGGGCCAGTAATACCCAAGCCGTTTGATTTGAAGTCGCATCTTGGGGCCAGATTGGTGAGCACCGCAAACGCCCGAGTGAACATCTTTCATAACCTTTTGGGCTTCGGCCAATGACAGACACCTGAGCCAGAGTTGGTCATATGACATGCGGTATAACGTGTCATTTACAAACACGTATCGGAGAGCTCTTTTCTTCAGCTGAATCCTCGCAGATTTTTCTTCGGGCAGCTTGTCGTATTGGAGGTACTCTATGAAGGGCTCTCTCCAATCGGGCTCGTCTTGGATGATCGAAGCTTCTTCGGCGGGACTGCTCTTCTGTTCCGCGCTTTCCTCTTCTCGTAGAGAGACTGGGGGTAGCATTTGCCGGCTCCTGACTGTGATCAGAATTTCGTCCATGTCAGGATCAGCCAGCTCCTTGGCCAAGCGAGCGAGTACATCAGCCTTTCCGTTCAACGCTCTAGGGACCCTCGTTAGTTCAATATGAGTGAACCGTTTCATGAGTTCTACCACTCGACCTCTGTACCGAGCTAACTCGGGTTTTTATATCTTATAGTCGCCGCTTACTTGGTTGACGACAAGCTGGGAGTCACCGTAGACTCGTAGCCGACGGATTTCCATTTCTACGGCAAGCTCCAAACTAGCTATCAGAGCTTCATACTCAGCTTCATTGTTTGTCCGAGGCTTGGTGAGAGCAAAAGAACGCCGTAGGGTTCCCATTGATGGTGTGATGAACACCAATCCTATCCCTGCTTTTATCTCCGGGACACTTGATTTACTGGAGGTCCTTATTGACGAGGCTCCATCGAAGTAGAGCTCCCAACATGGCTCATCTTCCTCGAGGTGCAGCACTTGTTCATCGGGTAACTCACAATTTAGCGGCGACCCTTCTGGTATGGGATGAGCGGCGCGAAAGTCTGCAATAGCTTGCCCTTTTACTGCTTTCTGAGGGGTATAAACTATGTCAAACTCAAGTAGCATGACAGCCCATCTTGCCATTCTGCCGGCTAGGCTCGCTCTGGTCATCAAGTGTTTGAGCGGGTCGACCTTGGAGATCAGCATAACCCGATGAGCGAGCAGATAGTGCCTCAGCTTCTTCACAGCAAATATCAGAGCCAGGCATTGCTTTTCGACTGGGGAGTTGTTGTGTTCCGCCCCGACTAGAGTTCGACTGAGGTAGTAGAGGGCGTTTTCTTTTCCCTCCTCGTTATTCTGGGCAAGGAGCGCACCGAGTGACTCGTCCAGCGCGGCAGTGTAGAGAATCAGTGGTTTATTTGGAATGGGAGTGGACAGCACTGGAGGGTGCAACAAGTATTGTTTGATGCTTTCGAACGCTGCTTAACATTCGGCTTCCCAAATAAAAGGAGCTCCTTTCTTCATGAGCTTTGAGAAGGGCCTACATCTCCCCGATAAATTTGAGATAAACCTCCGTATATAAGCAAGCTTGCCTTGAAAAGATCTTAGCTGTGTCAGACTCTTCGGAGGGGGCATCTCCATGATGGCCTTTATCTTCGATGGGTCAACTTCGATCCCTCGATGTCGGACTATGAAGCCCAGGAATTTTCCCGATGACACGCCAAAAGCGCACTTCAGAGGATTCATTTTTAGATCGTATTCCCTCAGTCTGGTGAGAACGGTCCTGAGATCTTGGATATGATCGGCCTTGGCTTTAGTCTTGACGACCAGATCATCAACATAGCATTCGACGACTTCATGGATTAGGTCATCAAAGATATTAGTCATTGCCCTTTGATATGTAGCACCTGCGTTCTTCAGTCCGAATGGCATTACCTTGTAGCAATATATTCCGATCGGGGTTCGAAATGTTGTGTGCTTCTCATCCTCAGGCGACATCTTGATCTGATTATATCCAGACGAGCTATCCATAAAGGTGAACAGTTCGTAATTTGAGGTGTCATCAACCATCATTTCCATGACCGGTAGCGGGAAGTCGTCTTTAGGACATGCCTTGTTGAGGTCCCTGAAATCGACACAAACTCGGATCTGCCCATTTTTCTTCTTCACTGGGACTATGCATGCGATCCAGTCTGCATATTTCTCTTCCCTGATGAAGCCGGCATCGATGAGTTTCTTGGTTTCGTCGATGACCTTTTCTTCCAACTCCCTTCTCATTCTTCGAGGAGCTTGTTTGACTGGCTTAGCATCAGGAGATATAGCCAGCTTATGCACGGCTACCTCAGGAGAAAGGCCAGGCATTTCTTTGTACGTCCATGCGAAGTAGTCGACGAACTCACGCAGCAGGGCAATTATCTGCTCTTTCATTTCCTCCGACAAGAGTGAGCTGATGTAGGTCGGCCTTGGATTATCGGGCGTTCCTAAGTCAATCTCGGCTAACTCATCAAAGGTTGCTTGTCCGCCATCTTCGAGCTCTTGAGGAGCTTCTTCTGGCTCGGCTATCTCGTCGTCGTCATTTGATCTTTCGCTGGCCCCACCAACATGGATCATGTAGCACGCTTTGGAATCAGGTTGAATGTAGCCTATGCCCCGTCTATCTGGAATTCGTCCATCGATGAGTGCTCGGACCTGGGGCGGATACCATAGCCCTTCGTAAAACTTTGCTTCGGACTCCGTTTGATATAACCGGCATCCGCACTTCTTAAAGTATTCCCGCATCTCGGGCGCATAGTATCTGGGATTGAGGACGGCTCTTATGCCTCTCTCATAGGGAAGGCACACGACAGAAAGGTCGTCCGGGTGCACAACGGGGTTTGACCTGTAAAACAGGATGCCCTTTTGTCCATTTTTCCTCCCGGGCACGTAGAAAGTTTTCAGCTGGTCCACGGTAGAAACTGACAATGCGTCGAGCTCTTTGCACATCCGTTCCGGCACCCTTGTGATGGCCAGGGACCCTTCTGCGACTTTGAAGGTCTCTCGTAGTTTCGCTTGCTGCTTGGGGGGCCGATCTGCACAGCTGTTGCACGGCAGGTCCTCTTCTTCTGACTCTTCAGTGTCACTGCCAAGATGAGGGCGGACTTTGCTGGTAGATGGGCCTTCAGTAACAGATTCGTCCGTATCGCTGCCGAAATGAGGGTGAGTTTTGCGGAAGGACGGGCTTCTTTCATATTAATTTCTGCAAAGTGAGCCTGATACCTCTCGGGGTTTTGTAGAGCGTGAATGAGAACATCTCTAAGCTCCTTAGATAGGACCAAGGCGTCGTAGATGCTCAGGAGAGACGGAAGCTTCCGGAGATGTGCCAAGACATTATAGTCCACCGAGGAAGGATTTATGTTTTCATCGGCCGGTTCTCTGCCATCTTCTTCATTAGCGACTTGTTTTTCCTTCCCTTTTGGGACGTTGCCCTGATTTGGCGGTAGAGCCCTGCCACTTCTGAGCTGGATTTGATTGGCCTTTATGGCGAGCTCCTCACCCTCTTCGGGAAAACAGAGCTCATCCTCGGAGTCGCTGCCAAGATGGATGGCGTAGCAGGTCACTACTGGGATCTCTTCATTGGAGTCTTCTTCTAACTCCTCCGGAATTTCAGCCGCTTGTACAGGGAAGAACTCCTTCAATTGAATCAATGTTCTTTCCTTTTGTTCATATTCTTCGAGGGAATCGATATATTTTTGAATGGTCGATCTCCCTGCAGACTCTTTTTCGCGCCGAGCCGCACTTTTCTTCTTCTGGAGCTTCTTGGATTTTGAGCCTGATGGAGCCGCATTGGCGGCTGGACTGGTAGGCCTCTTCTGCCCTTCCCATTCCGTCCTGGGCTCTTTCTGAAGCAGCTTTATCATCTTCTTCATCTTATTAGATATGTGCGTACTCCACGGAGGCCGCGATGAGTCCGTTTCATTTCTCAGGGCAGCGGGTTCGGCTGTCTGCTCCCAGAAGGCTTCAGCTTCTGTCTGTATAAAGTTGGCGGTTGCAACTTGATTGTTCACCAACACGCTTTTGGACAGCTCGATCTCTCCAGCCTTATACTGCTTCTCGACCCAGTCTTTGAAGAGATAGCAATCCTCGATCGCATGGCTCACTACTCGGTGGTACGGGCAATACAGAGGATTGTCGGTCATTTTAGCTTCTTGGGGTCTTTTCGACTCCGGCAGTTGTAGGCCGTTGTTCAAGGCATCTTTAAATATCTTGCGAACCTTGTCCCTTCTGAAAGAGTAAACCTTGTTCTTTTTCTCCTCTAGGGAAGGCCCGTCTCCTCCCAGCAATGGCTTTCGAGACCGGTTGGTTTTGGATTCGCCCGCCCTTCGCTTTTCTTCACCGTCGGACGCATTGAAGACATTGGTACTGCTGGAACTCCCGCTTCTACGGTTATCGTCCCGCTTGCTTTTCCAAGTTTTGTCTCTCTGAGAATCCGGCGGGGACTCTTGCTTCGAGCGTTCCAGCATTTGGACTTTCTTGGTTAGCTCCTGAAATGTCTTGAGGCCCGCTGTACACAAGAATGGGACCATCCAATTGCTGAGGTTCCCTATGAGAAGGCTGACGGACTGGTCCTGCTCCAGCGGCGGTTCACACTTGACTGTGAGATTACGCCATCGGGCGATAAAGTCGGTGTTGCTTTCATTCTTCCCCGGCTTGGTCCTCACAAGGTCGGCAATGGAGATTTTATCACTGACACTCATGAACCTTTGCCGGAACAGAGACTCCATTTGGGCAAAGGTAATGACGGACCCGTCTGGTATGCTCGCGTACCAGTCGAAAGGACACCGGTCAGGCTGTTGACAAACTGACGAAGAAGGAGCGCGTCATTACCCCCTGTATTTTCACACGATGCTTTGAAGTGGGCGACGTGCTGGTTTGCATTCCCCGTTCCATCAAATCTTCCGAACTTAGGAATGACGTAGCCGCTTGGGAACTCAATCAGATCGTACTGCGCGAGATATGGCCGTCCACTACTGCCGATTTCTTTCTGAGCTTCAGCTTCGGCCACCAATGTTTTAACCTTGCTGGTGACCAAATCCATTATCCGATCCTGTGTTAGCGGGATAGTGCTATCTGGGGCCAAGGCGTCCCCAGAAGCGGAATGCGGCCGGCTTTCATGCGGCTCGACCAGTCTTGGTCCCAAAGGAACAGGCATTGGCTGCCTCGGATTGTCATCACCCGGCTGATTAGTAGCGGTTTGTGTCTGATTGGGAGGCGCTCGAGCAATTTGAGCCGTAAGCTGCATCACCACGTTCGTTAAGTCGTCAATCTTCGAATAGAGCTTGGCCATCTCTTTATCTTTGCTCCTGAGCTGTTTTCGAAGCTCTTGAAGCAGCTCTTGCTCCGCAGTCCTGGGGCGGAAAGTCGGCTCTTCCTCGCTGTCCGAGCTTGACTCTACATGGACCGAGGGGTCTATCTGCCTATCATCCTCATCGAGAGGGTTTTCTTCATCCAGCGGGGGCGGCTGTTCTTGGGTTGCGGCAACCACATTCAGGCTAGATTGGGCTTGGGATGCGGTGGCCCCATCCTTGCTTTTGCTGCGAAGGTTGTCGCTGGGGCGCCCGCCCGCCATATAGACCGTATGGATGGTATATCTGGACGTCTTTCTATCATTGGCAGCTGATTTCACGGACCGCTGTCTTGACCCCCTTGTTTCGGTAGCTGGTAGTCGATTGAAGACGGCTGGCCTAACCAGGTTCTTGAATGGTGCTGGCGCTTCTTTTCTAGGTTTTCCCCATTGCTTTCGTGCGACACAGAGTGCTTGATAGACTCTTGAAGAGATAGTGTCATACTTTTTCTGTTGAGGCCGGGACACGTCTCTTTGTGGCACTGTTCGGACCGCTGTCTTCTTGATTCTGGCGGTCATGGCATTTTTCTGAACCCAATTCAGGGGCTCGAAGGAATTGCTGATTCTTACGTCCGACTCAGCCGTCGTCGCGGGGCAACCCTGCACTTGGAACTTCACACGGTTCCATTTGGCCGAAGCCTTGGCCCTTTTGTTGGCTCGATACCTGAGCCGCTTCTGCCTTAACTTTTCTGTTCTAAGCACTTGGCGGACTTCGGCTCTTTGGGAAGACGCCGCAGATCGATTGATGGAGGGCCTTGGAAATACGCCCAATTGTGCATTTGTTGGAGTCATCGTCTGAGCTCGTACGCAACATTTAATGTTGCCTTTCGCATCGGAAGTCTTGCCCCCAACTAGAGCGCCAGGGACTCGTTCAGACACCATCTTAAGTTTCGGTTGTGGTGCTTTGGCGATCACGACATTCGGCCTCTTACCCCTTGGGACTGGCTTGGCCACCTGTTCCGCCGGGATCTCTGCTAGATGAGCGCTTCCGGCAGGGTAGATGATGACAGAGCCAAACTGGCGGGGCGGTTCCTCCCACTGTCGACTGAGGCTTGCGGGGAGAACCACACGAGCGTTGATCTTGACCACGTACGGAATCGGGGTCATGTTGGAAGCTGAATTCGTCTGGGGAGACATTGTCGTCGAAGGTTGATTGCTTGAAAATCTGCATGAAAAAGCATTATTTTTAGTATAAATACAGGTATGTATATTGATTGAGTTCGCATGAACGTTTAACCCGAAATATGGGAGGAGAGAGTGGTCCCACCGGGCGTGCCAGAATCTGTAGGGTGTTTTTCGTCACCCCATTGAGATGGGAATACGCGCGCGCTTGTCAGGCGTACTACAGATTCTCCTTGCCTAGGGTAGGCCAAGGTTTAATGATTGTGGGGATCCGAATCTCCGGCAGCCGCGGACTAAGCTGCCGTTAATTACCCCTCGCCTTTGGAGCGAGGGAACCTCCGATTGACGGGTTAAACTGGTCATGCGAACTCAATGTGCAGTGTACGTGTGTGTTGTTTTAGAGGGGGGGGTTTGAATATATCGGGAGCCACGCAGAGTTTTTACGGGGGTCCCGCTACCCGGATAGCGGGCTGGGGGTCAAGGGGGCTAGCAGCCCCCTTGCGGGGTGCGGGACAGCGCCCCGTTAGAAATTTTTTTCTAACAGGGACAGTATCGTGGAGTATGTGTATGTGTACATTTGTATACATATGTATATATATATATACATGTATATATAAATAAAGGGGAAAAAGACATCCAAAGGATGCGTGGGGCCAGCGTCTAGGCGCTTGAGCGCAAGCGCGCCACGTGTCGGCACGTGGGCGCTTTGCGCTCGAGCGCAGAGTGCTGGAGCGTAACGCGCCACGTGTCGGCACGTAGGCGACTTGCGCTTGAGCGCTTGCGCTGGAGCGCAAGAGCGCCACGTGTCGGCACGAGGGCGACTTGCGCTCGAGCGCTTGCGCTCGAGCGCTTGCGCTCGAGCGCAAGAGCGCCGCGTGTCGGCACGGGGGCGACTTGCGCTCGAGCGCTTGCGCTTGAGCGCAAGAGCGCCATGTGTCAGCACGTAGGCGACTTGCGCTCGAGCGCTTGCGCTGGAGCGCAAGAGCGCCACGTGTCGGCACGAGGGCGACTTGCGCTCGAGCGCTTGCGCTGGAGCGCAAGAGCGCCACGTGTCGACACCGGGGTGACTTGCGCTCGGGCGCTTGCGCTGGAGCGCAAGAGCGCCACATGTCGGCACGGGGGCGACTTGCGCTTGAGCGCTTGCGCTAGAGCGCAAGCGCGCCACGTGTCGGCACGTGGGCGCTCTGCGCTTGAGCGCCAGTGTCACGCCCCGCTTCCCAAAATACGGAATACGAGGGGTAGACAAGGCCAGCCATGCTCCTACGGTCAAGGAAACGTCCTGCCGTAGTCACACTTCGGCTTCTAGTTTATCATGGTAAACAGTATATAATGCGCAGGTAATGAGAAATGCAGTAACTGAAGTAAACAATATAAAGACTGACCTGAAGTGGAACAAATGAATGTAAATCGGGAAGGCAAGTCAAGAAGTCTGTGATGCACGTCTAGATCTGGTCCAAGCTAAATCTTCTCCTCACACTGAGCATGCATACTTAGGTCGTCAGAGCGACACAATAGCGATATAATGTATATAGTTAAATAACAGTTCTAACAGTGGTAAAGAATATGAATAACAGTAAATCAGTGACAGCATGAATATAAATGAGCAGAGATCAATGCAGCGGAAAAGTAAAGCAGTATAACAATATGTCACGAATGTCAACACAGTATAGAAGGAATATGGATGACAGTAACCCTATCGGTCTCTAAGTCTCACTGCACAGGTCAATAAGCCTATCGTCAGTCCAAGTGTGAGAGTCAACCACTCGCGAGTGTCCTCCACCCAAAGGTAGAACCCAAGGGCAAGGGACCACGGGCCCAACATGTAACGAATGTATCACGGTGTATATAGCACATACCCTGTAAATCTCCATATAACTCCCTAAATATATAAGCCGGCATGGGACTCCCGAGATTCTGTTGAATTCACACTTGAACTACCCCACACCCCGTGGTCTACATCAAACGCTAACCATAACCCTAAATACTAATCGATCCGTGACAAGTCTGAGCGAGAACTGGAGGCAGGACCTCCATCAAGCACGTCCCGACTAATACCTAAGATAAATGGCAGTGTCGGATGCCTTATCTGTGACATCCGTGCAAGCGCTTCCATAAGTGTCCCATACCACTTATAGTCACACGTACACGCATCCCACAGACGTCGACAATGCAATAGAATAAAAGGGACACTGATTGTGCACAAGTACGTATCACTTTCACTTAATCACGAATACACGAACACTGACGTACTTGCCACAATCAACACTAAAATCTAACACTGGGTAAATGCACGATGTCACTAGGTTATCACTACAATGATATAGGTATGATATGATGCATGAATAGCATAAGAAGCACAACTAAGGTATCATAAAAACAACAGTCTATCACTTGCACGATTTATCATGAAACATATGTATATAATTTAGCGAAGTGATAAACAGGTAGTAATTAATATGTTCAGTTATCCATCCATAGAATTTTGTTTCAAGCCAATCGGGTTCCAGAATCAAAAGTTATAATCATTTCATTTTAAGCGCTCGCGGCTGGAAATCTAGTTTCAGAATCAGGAATCCATTTCGCAACGCATTTTAATCCCAGTTGGGATCATAATTTAGCGACGCTACAGTTGGATGAATTCTAGGGTTTGCAGTAAGGTTTTCAACGCAACAGACGGATCTTCAATTGCGTCTGTACGTTAGCAGTTATAACCTGTTTAATATCAACATGTCAATTCTGATTCTGCTGGGACTGTTATGTGTCCCGATCTTCTAAATTACAGATTAAATATCAAACGGTAACGAAACAGGATGAAATCAATTGTGTTGTCTAGATAACAGATTCATCCACAATAAACAGCGGAGTTCCGCAACCTAAGTGTTAAGCAAGTCTTGTGGTACACATTATGGAACAGCAACCAATAACTAGAGTCGCTCTGGACTGCAGTCCAGAGTCGCGCTCCGACCCGAATATCATCACAGTATAGTTACAGAAATGTCTGGAAACTAGCATAGGGTTAAATTTCATCGAGTTAGCTTCGATTTGAGCCCTCGAACGCACCATTATAATATGTATATGATTTATGGTGAATTTAACGATTTTCAGATGCAGCAGAATTACAGTTTTACGGTTAAACTTGGGGGCAGTTGTTTTAGTCGTAAATTATCAAATTATCCAACGAAATTCATACACTATGCTCACAGCCCTACGGGCCAACCTACACCATCGAGTTCCGTCAAATCTGATAATATTTTCCTAAGGGAACAAGCGTCGAACAGTTTCGACACAAAATTTTAACTAATCTTGCAACATTAACATTTATGTAATTAACATTTGTATCATGAGTAAATAGCATGTAAGCAAGTAAAAACTTGCCTGGAGACATCTTGGAGCACGCGGCAGCGGCAACGACGTGAACGCGCGATGAATGACGCGTGCAAGGTTCGCGGTCTAGGCTCGTGCTCGGGCTCTGGGCATATGGTGGCATGGTGCTGGTGGCATGGTGGCATGGTGCTGGTGGCACAAAGTGGGTACGAGAGAGGGAGAGTTGAGAGAGGCAGTTAGAGAGAGAGAGAGAGAGAGAGAAAGGCAGAGAGGGAAATGAGAGAGAGAGAGTTGGAAGAGAAGGAGAGAGAAACAGAGAGTGAGAAAAAGAGAGAGAGCTGAGATGTAGGAAGAGAGAGAGAGGGTGCTGGTGCAGGGGGTGCTCGTGATCGACGAAGGTGGAGTCGTAGAGGAGCCGACGTTGTGGGTGGTGTTGGGAAATTAGAGGATAGCGGGGAAAAGTGATGAAGTGGGGTTGGGGCGGCGACGACGATGATGACGACGAGTTCAGGTGATGGGTGCAGCTCGGGAATGAGGTGGCCGGAGATCGGAGCTGAAGAGGATGGTCGGTTGTGGGAAAAATGGTGGTTTGGTGGGTGTGACGAGGGTGAGTACCAAGTGGAGATGACGAGATGTAGGCGGTGGTGATGATCGGAGAAGATCGACGGCAGAAAAGTGGTTGCAGGAGGGTTCGAGGAGAGGAGGTGGTGGCTTGGAGTCGTGAGGAAGAGTGAGCGAGGGAGAGTACGAGATGGTCGTCGTCGGGGAGACTCGGGGACGGGGTAAAGGAAAAAGAGCGGGAGACGTTGCGAGATGAGGGTTGAGGGAAAGATGATGGGAGAGGGGGAGAAAGGAATGGAGGCGAGGTCGTGCGTTGAGGCGGTAACGCACGCGAGCGACGGGCGCGAACGTGGGCGGAGGCGACGGAGCCTGGTCGAGCGCGCGCGTGAAAGGCGGAGGGAGCCGTTGGGAATTTTTGAAGAGGGAGATGAGCAGTAGCGGGTCGGGTAGGAGGAAGCGGGCGCGGGCGTGGAGAGAGAGAACGCGGCTTGGTGGGCTGGGCCGGAATAAAAGAATTTCTTTTAATTTTTCTCTGTGGGCTGAAGGTAACTTGTGCCGAGGAAATCAAAGAAATGGAAAAATATCGGGCCAGAGGCTTACAAAAAAAGGAAATCAATTAGGGAAAGTTAGAAACGGTCGGGGGAAAAATATAAGGAAATATTGAGGAGAAAAGAATGGATGGGCTCGGCTGCTTTTGGGCTGCAAAAATTATAAAACAGAATTATAAAGAAACTGTGAGGAATATTTCTGGGCCGCAGGAAATTTTACTTAGAGGAAAAATGGAATAAAACTGGGGCGGATGGGCTGAAGAAAAATAGATGCATTAAAGGGAATTGGGAACGGGCCAGGTTGGAATTTATTATGAGGAGGAAAATAGGGAAATTAAGAGAGTGGGCCGGGGGCTTGGGGTCGGCTTTCTAGAGTGCAGATTTACGGAGAAGGGGAAAAACCGAGGATAAGAAAAATACAGGTTATAATAGGGTTTGGGTTCTAAAGGAATTTTAAAAAAAAGAATAAACTAATAATTACAAATAAAGTAAGATCTTATATGTATTAACGAGAAGTACATGCATTAGTATAAATAGGGCTGGGTGTTACATCATACCACCCTTACAAAAATTTCGTCCTCGAAATTTAAAATAACCGATAGGTTATGCCAACATAATCGAAAGCTTTTATATTGCACACTAACAAAAAAAAAAAAAATTATTATCAGTACGAGGACGAAGAAGTTTTAAAATAGGTGTATGTAAGAACAACGTACGGAAAGCTAGATCTAAAAAACTATAATGCAGGAATAACTATAAGGGTAACTTCATATACGGAAATATAAATAACAACAATAACGAACAATATTATTCGAGGCGTACTCGATAAAAATCGAAATTTACCTATGTGTACGTATAATCATAATCAAGTAGCATAGCAGAAATAATAAGTATCAAGTATAACCACTTATAATAGTAACAACACAACACTCGAAGATAAAGTAACCATAATGAGGTAGTGGAAGCTTACTCGGTAGGTTAAAATACTTTTAGGACGAAGTATCGATCAAATAGCGTAGAAAACTCATATAGTGACAATAAAGAGCATGGAATAAAAATATGTGCGGTGTAAGGTTATGCTACTGAAATGAAACATCAATAATGTACTTCAAACCTAAAACGGAGTAATCAATGACACGTACTCTTTGATAAATACAAAATACTGAAAACTAAATTTTTGAATAAGAGAGTCCCTATATATATTTAGGGTAATAAGGAGAACACAAGGAGGTAAAGGGCTAGCTAGGGTAAAGATTACAAGAAAATGTGGATCATTCAATGGTCGGAGTATGGCGGCTTTAGACTGAAGATCAAGGAGATTGGGATAGGGTCAGCACAGGAAGTAAGGATGAGTAACAAAGGAATACAAAAGGGGGAGTGTGGGGGAAACGACAGTCGGTACAACCCACGAATCAAGATTGGAAGAGTTAGTGAACTCGGAAGTTTCACAGGAACTGTCCTCCTCCCAGAAGGGTCTCAAACGGGGCACAGACGAGATATGAAAGGGTGGCTCATTCCAGGGATCAGGGTGCGGTACTTTCTAATCGAAACTGGGTGAAAAAACTATATAATGAGTAGGGGGACAGTCGGGGATCTCGGCAGAAAATAAATGGATGTGGGTAATAAACAAGTATCAGGCGAACCAATAATCAAAAAGGTTACAAATTCAGAAGATTTATTGCATTCAAGAAAATCTGAAACAAGACATTCTCAAAGATGGAAAGTGGCCCTAAACTATACACATTTCATTTGGCCAGAAAGACAACATCAAAAGAAATCCCATCAGTCGCGGTTGTGGAGATTCAGCAGGTTGCGGTAGGCTCGCGCGCTCAAGTAGGGGCGTCCGTTTCCATAGCGTCTCGCAGATACCTCTATTGGAAGTCTTTCCACCATGGGGTCTTGATCTTCTGGTCCTTCTCCCTCGGATAGAGCTTCTTCCTCGAGATCCGATTCCATGTGATTCTCTTCTTCTGGATTTTCTTCCACGGGGTTTTCCTCCGCTGGATTTTCTTCTATCGGTTCTTCCTCTATCGGGTCTTCCTCTATCGGGTTCTCTTCAGGACCTCCTTCTTCTTCGTCAGAATCAGCTATCATGTCAAACTCTGGGGCAGCTGCTTCTTCGTCCTCTGAATCATTGTTTTCGAAGTTGACCTAGGGACTATTGATCTCATCATCGAAACTCGTCAGCGTGCGGTCTAAGGAAACGCAAGATTGTGTATCCTCATCTAAATGCGGCGCTGCTCCAGGATGGGCTATGGTCTATAAAGAAAAGTCATGATTAGATAGTGGGATACATCAAGGGAAAAACTCAGGGTATGAAGTATAGGTACATATGCGGTTGCAGAAACTGATCATCAGGATAGAAACGCTGTGATAACGAATAATATGAATAAGGAGAAAACAAGAGAATGATGCATATATTATGATTCAAGTTTTATTGCATTCAATCAAAAGTTCAGTGGATAAAAGATTTCAAATGGAAGAAATATTCATAAAAAGATGACAACATTATACTGAAATTGGAAAATATAAAATCCTTCTTTGATTGTCAGAACGCTGTATCATCGTTACGCGAGTTGAATCCTGCGTTAGATCCGCCTTATGGTCGAAGTTCAAACTACGCGATGATCCTTACTTGGTAGAAGTGGGGAGTGTGGACGAGTCTTCTCCTTGTAGTTCCTTCCTTTCTGGGCAACCGTTGATGAGATGTGTGTTGGACCCGCATATCAGACATTTCCCTTGGGCGCGGCGACAGTCCCTCTGAAGATGTCCTGGCCTCCTACAATACCCACAGTATGGGGTCTTCTGCTGTTTCTGTCGCTGGGAAACAAATTGACGCTTCATTGTCTTCTTCTTTTCTCGTCTAATGGAAATCCCTTTATGATTTGAGACTACTGACGGTGCCTGATTCACCTGTCTCCTCAGTCCTTCGGCTAATAAGTCGTTTGTTCGCTCCTGGGTTTCCTTTAAACCTTGCAGTACACTAAGGACCTCAACGGTCCGATTCTAGAGAGTGGAGATAGAGGAAGAGTCGTTGAAAGACATGATCCTGAAACAATGATTTTTGAGAATGATATAAGCCACAAGCCGGACGAATCAAAATATAATATGGATAGGGTAAAGATTCAAAAATATCGGAGGTGCTGAATTTATTATAAGTGGGGAATCAACTGTATGACTTTAAGCCACTTGAATAGAGTACGGTAGTGCAATTGCAACCGCGTATCCTTGTCAAGTCACCCGAAACCATAACGAATGGATAGCTGGACACACGAGGTGAATATGGATCAAAAGTGACAAGTTTACAACCTAGACCGAGTGATGTCTTAGATTGTCAAACTATACACGGAAAACTGCAATCCCAATCGATGCAAAACCTGGGCTCAGATACCAACTAAACCATGTCACGCCCCGCTTTCCAAAATACGGAATACGAGGGGTAGACAAGGCCAGCCATGCTCCTACGGTCAAGGAAACGTCCTGCCGTAGTCACACTTCGGCTTCTAGTTTATCATGGTAAACAGTATATAATGCGCAGGTAATGAGAAATGCAGTAACTGAAGTAAACAATATAAAGACTGACCTGAAGTGGAACAAATGAATGTAAATCGGGAAGGCAAGTCAAGAAGTCTGTGATGCACGTCTAGATCTGGTCCAAGCTAAATCTTCTCCTCACACTGAGCATGCATACTCAGGTCGTCAGAGCGACACAATAGCGATATAATGTATATAGTTAAATAACAGTTCTAACAGTGGTAAAGAATATGAATAACAGTAAATCAGTGACAGCATGAATATAAATGAGCAGAGATCAATGCAGCGGAAAAGTAAAGCAGTATAACAATATGTCACGAATGTCAACACAGTATAGAAGGAATATGGATGACAGTAACCCTATCGGTCTCTAAGTCTCACTGCACAGGTCAATAAGCCTATCGTCAGTCCAAGTGTGAGAGTTAACCACTCGCGAGTGTCCTCCACCCAAGGGTAGAACCCAAGGGCAAGGGACCACGGGCCCAACATGTAACGAATGTATCACGGTGTATATAGCACATACCCTGTAAATCTCCATATAACTCCCTAAATATATAAGCCGGCATGGGACTCCCGAGATTCTGTTGAATTCACACTTGAACTACCCCACACCCCGTGGTCTACATCAAACGCTAACCATAACCCTAAATACTAATCGATCCGTGACAAGTCTGAGCGAGAACTGGAGGCAGGACCTCCATCAAGCACGTCCCGACTAATACCTAAGATAAATGGCAGTGTCGGATGCCTTATCTGTGACATCCGTGCAAGCGCTTCCATAAGTGTCCCATACCACTTATAGTCACACGTACACGCATCCCACAGACGTCGACAATGCAATAGAATAAAAGGGACACTGATTGTGCACAAGTACGTATCACTTTCACTTAATCACGAATACACGAACACTGACGTACTTGCCACAATCAACACTAAAATCTAACACTGGGTAAATGCACGATGTCACTAGGTTATCACTACAATGATATAGGTATGATATGATGCATGAATAGCATAAGAAGCACAACTAAGGTATCATAAAAACAACAGTCTATCACTTGCACGATTTATCATGAAACATATGTATATAATTTAGCGAAGTGATAAACAGGTAGTAATTAATATGTTCAGTTATCCATCCATAGAATTTTGTTTCAAGCCAATCGGGTTCCAGAATCAAAAGTTATAATCATTTCATTTTAAGCGCTCGCGGCTGGAAATCTAGTTTCAGAATCAGGAATCCATTTCGCAACGCATTTTAATCCCAGTTGGGATCATAATTTAGCGACGCTACAGTTGGATGAATTCTAGGGTTTGCAGTAAGGTTTTCAACGCAACAGACGGATCTTCAATTGCGTCTGTACGTTAGCAGTTATAACCTGTTTAATATCAACATGTCAATTCTGATTCTGCTGGGACTGTTATGTGTCCCGATCTTCTAAATTACAGATTAAATATCAAACGGTAACGAAACAGGATGAAATCAATTGTGTTGTCTAGATAACAGATTCATCCACAATAAACAGCGGAGTTCCGCAACCTAAGTGTTAAGCAAGTCTTGTGGTACACATTATGGAACAGCAACCAATAACTAGAGTCGCTCTGGACTGCAGTCCAGAGTCGCGCTCCGACCCGAATATCATCACAGTTTAGTTACAGAAATGTCTGGAAACTAGCATAGGGTTAAATTTCGTCGAGTTAGATTCGATTTGAGCCCTCGAATGCACCATTCTAATATGTATATGATTTATGGTGAATTTAACGATTTTCAGATGCAGCAGAATTACAGTTTTACGGTTAAACTTGGGGGCAGTTGTTTTAGTCGTAAATTATCAAATTATCCAACGAAATTCATACACTATGCTCACAGCCCTACGGACCAACCTACACCATCGAGTTCCGTCAAATCTGATAATATTTTCCTAAGGGAACAAGCGTCGAACAGTTTCGACACAAAATTTTAACTAATCTTGCAACATTAACATTTATGTAATTAACATTTGTATCATGAGTAAATAGCATGTAAGCAAGTAAAAACTTGCCTGAAGACGTCTTGGAGCACGCGGCAGCGGCAACGACGTGAACGCGCGATGAATGACGCGTGCAAGGTTCGCGGTCTAGGCTCGTGCTCGGGCTCTGGGCATATGGTGGCATGGTGCTGGTGGCATGGTGGCATGGTGCTGGTGGCACAAGGTGGGTACGAGAGAGGGAGAGTTGAGAGAGGCAGTTAGAGAGAGAGAGAGAGAGAGAGAGAAAGGCAGAGAGGGAAATGAGAGAGAGAGAGTTGGAAGAGAAGGAGAGAGAAACAGAGAGTGAGAAAGAGAGAGAGAGCTGAGATGTAGGAAGAGAGAGAGGGGGTGCTGGTGCAGGGGGTGCTCGTGATCGACGAAGGTGGAGTCGTAGAGGAGCCGACGTTGTGGGTGGTGTTGGGAAATTAGAGGATAGTGGGGAAAAGTGATGAAGTGGGGTTGGGGCGGCTACGACGATGATGACGACGAGTTCAGGTGATGGGTGCAGCTCGGGAATGAGGTGGCCGGAGATCGGAGCTGAAGAGGATGGTCGGTTGTGGGGAAAATGGTGGTTTGGTGGGTGTGACGAGGGTGAGTACCAAGTGGAGATGACGAGGTGTAGGCGGTGGTGATGATCGGAGAAGATCGACGGCAGAAAAGTGGTTGCAGGAGGGTTCGAGGAGAGGAGGTGGTGGCTTGGAGTCGTGAGGAAGAGTGAGCGAGGGGGAGTACGAGATGGTCGTCGTCGGGGAGACTCGGGGACTGGGTAAAGGAAAAAGAGCGGGAGACGTTGCGAGATGAGGGTTGAGGGAAAGATGATGGGAGAGGGGGAGAAAGGAATGGAGGCGAGGTCGTGCGTTGAGGCGGTAACGCACGCGAGCGACGGGCGCGAACGTGGGCGGAGGCGACGGAGCCTGGTCGAGCGCGCGCGTGAAAGGCGGAGGGAGCCGTTGGGAATTTTTGAAGAGGGAGATGAGCAGTAGCGGGTCGGGTAGGAGGAAGCGGGCGCGGGCGTGGAGAGAGAGAACGCGGCTTGGTGGGCTGGGCCGGAATAAAATAATTTCTTTTAATTTTTCTCTGTGGGCTGAAGGTAACTTGGGCCGAGGAAATCAAAGAAATGGAAAAATATCGGGCCAGAGGCTTACAGAAAAAGGAAATCAATTAGGGAAAGTTAGAAACGGTCGGGGGAAAAATATAAGGAAATATTGAGGAGAAAAGAATGGATGGGCTCGGCTGCTTTTGGGCTGCAAAAATTATAAAACAGAATTATAAAGAAACTGTGAGGAATATTTCTGGGCCGCAGGAAATTTTACTTAGAGGAAAAATGGAATAAAACTGGGGCGGATGGGCTGAAGAAAAATAGATGCATTAAAGGGAATTGGGAATGGGCCAGGTTAGAATTTATTATGAGGAGGAAAATAGGGAAATTAAGAGAGTGGGCCGGGGGCTTGGGGTCGGCTTTCTAGAGTGCAGATTTACGGAGAAGGGGAAAAACCGAGGATAAGAAAAATACAGGTTATAATAGGGTTTGGGTTCTAAAGGAATTTTAGAAAAAAGAATAAACTAATAATTACAAATAAAGTAAGATCTTATATGTATTAACGAGAAGTACATGCATTAGTATAAATAGGGCTGGGTGTTACAGCCAGGGAGAAAAAGAGGCTTTTATCCTAAAAAGAGATTTCTCTGAAGAGAAATCAAAGAGGAGTTGGACTCCTGAATTTTTTTTTTTTGGGGTTTAGTGAAAGGGGTTCTTCTACTTCCTCCTCTGTTAGTTGGATCTTGAAGATCAAGAGATATGTGTTTTTTTTAAAAATCACTCCTTTTTGAAATCTAATGGAAGATCTGAGTTTCCCTTGATGGGTTTTGTGGTGAAAAACTAATTTGTTTTATAAAAAGGAGAGTAGAACTCTTGATTTAATTCAAAAGAAAGAAGAAGGTTTTGAAACCTTGGAGAAGAAAGAAAGATCTCAGATCTGAGACTTTTTTGGATAGAGAAAAAGTTGTTAGGATATTTCATTATCCTTGCCTTTATAGGCCATACATTTTACACATAGCCCCTTGGGCTTCACAAAATGGCATTTTGCCTATCCCATGGCTCATGTGCCATTTCTTTTTGCACATAAGCCATGGGCTTTACAAAAATTTGGCTTTATGCCTATTTTTCTTACATTTATCCATAAAATAAAATAAAAGAAATGCAACAAAATTATTTATTACAAATTTTTTATCTTGGCATGGGGGGAGGCCGGCCGCTTCATGTTCGGGCTTGACCCGGGCATGGCCCCACTGGATCTGGGCTTGGGCCCACTTAGCTTGGGGTTGACTTTGATTTTGACATGGTCAACCGGGGTGTAAATTTTTACCCCAACACTATTTCGGCTCTATTGTTTAGTTTAGGGACATTGCGGTCGATTACCAGTTTAAGGACATGGTGGTTCAAGGTTAAGGACATCATAGTCCATGGGTTTAAGGACCCCATAGTCCGAGGTTAAGGACATCATAGTCCATGGGTTTAAGGACCCCACAGTCCAGTTTAAAAATGTCATAGTCTATGAAATGTATGGTTGTCGGGATCCGTCACCTCTCTGAAGACGTTGAAGGATTACAACGACATATATCAGAGGAGTAAAGAGATGTACCCTCGAACCAATTTTGGTTGAGAGATCTGTAGTCCAATTTGAGACTGAGATCAAAAGATTTGTGAGCATATGGGCTCAGTTAATCTGAATTGAGGACTTATGACCAATCTTGGGCTAAGTCTAGTCAAGTTAAAATACTTAACATTTATTTTGGGCTGTTGAGCATTCATTTGGGCTTGATTTGGATTCTTACATTGTTTTTGTCTTTTACTGAATGCTGAGCAGTCATCATAGCTCTGGGCTTTATTAAAGAACAATTTACGTTCTATCAGCGCAGCACATGGTGCGCTTGGCGCCAGTCAAAGAGCGCGGTGCGCTATGCCAAGTAGCGCATATGTGAGGGACACGTGTCGCGCTTGGCGCTAAGCGCCAGATGATGGGCGCATTGCATCAGTTTATGAGCGCAGAGCGCTAGTTTATGAGGGCATTGCGCTATCAATTCAGTGGTGCACACATGAGTGACACGTGGTGCGCCTGGCGCTGAGCGCCATCCCATGAGCGCAGTGCGGTATTTCAAGAGTGCAAAGCGCTAACTGTTAGATAGCGCCTACGTGAAGGACACGTGTTGCGTTTTGTGCTAAGTGGCAGACAATGAGCGTAGTGCGCTTTGTTTGGAGCGCTGAAGCGCTTTTAAATTAAGAGCGCTATGGCTCTTCTTTTAAGCAACTTAGATCAGTTTGCGCCCTGAGTGTTAAATTCTTTTTTTATAAGAGACTTTGTCTCAAAGTTCTTATTTTATAGGAGATGTTTCAATCTCTTATTTTAGTGAAAGGTTTTGCCTTTATGGATCTTTGATCCTAAGAGAATTGAATTATTCTCTCCCCTTTTATAATGAGATGGTCTCTGAAAGATAATTTTGTCTTATAGATCTATGATCTGTGAGAAGAATTATGTTTTTCTTTTTATGATGAGATCTTCTGATCTCTTTTTAAAAGACCTCGGTCTTATAGATCTATGATCTGTGAGAAAGAAGTAAATTTTTCTTTTTATTTTATTCATGAGATGATTTCATCTCTCTATTCATCATCATTTTTTTCTTACCTTTGAAGAAAAATCTTCATTCTCTGAGAGCTTGGCTCTTCTTTTCGAAATCTCTCAAAACTTATGGGGGGTTTCTATCAATTTTTCTGTCTCTCTGAGACTTGAAGTCTTCGGGCCTTTATATAGGGCAAGCTGATCAGTTCAGTCAGTTAAGGAGATCTTTTCTCCAATTGATTCGGGGAATTTCCCATCGTTGGATTTTTGATCCAAGGGCTTCTGATTTACAGAAGGCGGTCTTCTTGTTTTTAACAAGATTGGTAAATCTTTCCATACAGAATTTATTCTGTGTTTTGGTGATTTTTAATCACCATTGGATCATTGATCCAACGGTGCTCTGATTTACAGAGCACAATTTTGTTGTTTGGAAAGATTTTGAGAAATCTTCTCTTAACAGAATTTACTTCTGGTTAATTAATGATTCATCATTATTATTGGATTTTTGATCTGACGG
Source organism: Agapanthus africanus (assembly GCA_030015575.1). Lineage (NCBI taxonomy): Eukaryota > Viridiplantae > Streptophyta > Magnoliopsida > Asparagales > Amaryllidaceae > Agapanthus > Agapanthus africanus. The sequence continues at coordinate 20,679,106 of JASDDO010000014.1, forward strand.
TGGGGAGATTTAGTTCCAGCGCTGGCGCACCCGTGCTTTGCATGTGGTGAGTTGCTCAGAGCGCAGCGCACCTAGCGCTGGCGCACCCTTGCTTTGCACGTGGTGCTGCTCAGAGCGCAGCGCACCTTGCGCTGGCGCACCCTTGCTTTGCACGTGGTGCTGCTCAGAGCGCAGCGCACCTAGCGCTAGCGCACACGTGCTTTGCACGTGGTGCGCTCCTTAGGGCGCAGCGCACTCAGCGCTACTTCTGAAGCATTGCTTCATTTCAAAATTTGAATTTTGAACAGAGCTTTGCTCTGATTGGGGAAACAAATGCCCCCCACTGTTGCGCTCGCGTGACCCACACGTGAGTGCAGCGGTGGTAGCATCTGCGCCATTAGATCAACTTAGAAGTTGAAACGGCATCTCAGTGCCTATAAATAGGACCCTTGGCCCTTAGGATGATTCCTGTTCATCTTCCCTTTTGTTTTCTGAGAATTTTTATTCTCCCACAGAGCATAGCTCTTCATTTTAAGAACTTTCTTAAGGACAGAACTCTGCCAAACTTAGGTAAAGATTAAATCTTTTTAAAAGACCTTTTAATAATCTAGGATTTTACCCATTAACAGAGCTTTGCTCTTCATAGATCTTTGGTCTAAAGAAAACTCTTTTAGGGTTTCATCAACAGAGCTTTACTCTCCATTGATTTTTGATCTAAAGAAAACCCTTTTAAGGTTTTATTAACAGAGCTTTGCTCTCTTGAACCCATAGATCTAAAGAGATCTTTCTTAGGGTTTCTTAGCCCATGAATGAACAGAGCTTTGCTCATGAAAAACTCTTAGAGTTTGTTTATAGATTTCAGATTTTTTTTTTCATTAAAACTCTTATTTCAAATTTTCTAATAGTTATTCCATCGTCTTTTTTACAGAGCAAGGCTCCTGAGGAACTTTTATTCCTTCATCATTAGAATTTGACAGGTGTCATTCTGTCACAGAGCACTGCTCTCAAGGGGAGATTTACTCCTTAGCCCAAGAGATTTCTCATTAAATGAGAATCAATTGAGGATTTCCTCATTTAATTGACAGTCTTACCAAATGATGAGGCTGTTTTATTAATGATGAACTGTCGTCTAGATTTTGTGGGTCCCCCTTTGGTCCCCTTTTTACTGCATTGCAGTGTGGTACAAATTTAAAGTACCTAGTGACAGGACTTAAATTGTAGCATTGGCGGCTGAAAATTTATTCTTTTCCGCGCAGGTACTATGTCTTTCGACGCTTCCTTCCCGTTCGTTCGCTCGGAAGGCGGGTTCCCCGAAGCGCCCGTAGACCGAGAGGTTATTGCGCTGATCAAAGACCATGACCCGGAGTACAAGAATCTTCATCTATGGGGTAGATGGTACGATCAAATCATCAGAGGCAGCCGGAGCTTTTCTTGTGCGACACCCTCGGAGCCTAATTCTGCGATCCCTTATGCAGATGCACCCCCAATAAACTACACTGTAGAGGAGGTGAATTGGACTTCGGAAGGTCTCCTTCGGCCTTCTACTGCCGCAGTACCCGTGCAGCCGCCGGTTGCTTTAGACACTTTGGGACGGCGCATATACCAGGGCGAGTCGCGCCCTTGGGGACAGCCCTACAACATAGGACTAACTCCCCGTCACCCAGCCGGATACTTATAGTGGGCCCGATATATCTTATCGGCAAAGAAACCACAACTGCTGAAGCTTGGATTGTACCCTGCTATCTACGCTTCCTTGTTCCAGTATTCTGCACCTCCGGCATGGTGGATTAAGGCATTTCTCGAACAATGGAACATCCCGACCCACACCTTCCTCTTATTGGATAGAGAAGCCTCCACTTCTCTAGAGGAATTTGCCGAAGTTTCTGGTTTACCCATTAAGGGAGAACATTATGAGGAGCTGCTTCCCTCGGATGAGTATATTTTTGCCACCAAATCAGTGGTAATGGGTCTTACCCCAGAGAACACCATTCAACACCAGTTTCCAAGTCTGATAAAGGTGTTGAATTTGTATGAGAGCCTATTTCTCGAATCCGGAGGCCCCGGGGTTACCTTTACGGATTTTATCGCTCGTTTTCTCCGTGCGGAAGTCATGTCTTGACAAGGTGAAAAGTTTGCTAAACTTGACGATCCTTTCGGCTTTGGTTTGGATCGCCGGCCAATATTGGAAGCCGATCAAAAGGATTTCTTTCTTCCCAACGTCGCGATCATCCCCTTTTCGGATATTGCCGCTTTGGGCGTCGATGAGGAAGCGTTCTTTTTAGGGTTTCTTGGTTTATGCTTAAGCTGGTTCGCGCTTCCCATGCACCCTCGCTACATGAGTCCGTCTGTTTTCTACCCCGCGCATCGAATGGTTGCCGTAATACAAGTGGCCATCGGGATTACTGGTTAGCCCACCTATATCCCGGCCTCAGCTTGGCAGCGGATACCACTGAACCAGAGGTGCAGCCCGCCAACTTCTCAATGTATTATTTCACCTCATGGCTAGAGTTGCACGTGCTTGGGGTCTTCGATATCCACAAAAGACCTCTTTTTACGACAGATGTAAATTCCCCCGGATAATGCAGCTAGTCGACGCATCCATCGTAAGTCCGACACCGCGGGAAGCTAGGGGTTTGCTCCTTCGTCCGCGCACGGTTGGAGATGGCATGTCTTTCGCTGATAAGATTTTGACCATCGGCCAGGAATCTGCAAAAGCGGTGCTGCCATTGTAAGACATTTTTAAAGACGGGGCCTCTGTGCTGAAAGCCCAGGAGATTCTTCATCTGTATGTTGGGTTGCTAGGCACGCGCACAAGGGTCTACGAGGTATCAACCATGCCCGATTAAAAATTTAGCCGTGCCGAACAACCCGAATACGGATCTTTAAACTAGAGATTAGGCGAAAACAAGCATGTTAAACACTTTAACACTAAGTGAGAGGGATTACAACCTTTGTAGATCCGGTCCTTCACTTCATATGCTCCGTGTTGTGGTCCCTTCGCTGCGATCATCGGGATCCGGACTCTCGAGAGGTTCCACGAAGAGAAAGATGCAACCTTTGCTTCCGATCTTCGATACTAAGATGATCTACCTTGAAGTTCCGTTAACACAAGCTAACACTCATGAAATGATGTGAACACCCTCATCTAAATGGCAAGGGAAGATGAGGATGATGAAGTAGGATTTTTGCTCTCTTTATTTATCTTTTTCTCATATTTATTCATCACTTTTGAAAAATCTAGAAAGCTTTTTCTCCATGAAAGAATGAAGGAAGAAGATGAACAATAATTAGAAGTCCTTTTGTGATGAATAATGCAAAAGAGATAATGATGAATCATGCAACCATGGTTGACTTAACCATTGTAGAGAATTGACCAAGGGTTAGGGTTTGGGTTGAGTTAAGAATGAGTCACTTGAAAATATCTTTTCCAAAACAAAATAGAAAACCTTCTAGAAACATCTAGAAAGTTTAACCCTAATCCAAACCCTAATCATGTTTAAACTCCACTAAACAAGTTGCATAAGTTATCATATCATGTTACAATATTATATATCACATATATAATATTTATCGTAACAAAATAAAATAATACAATTAACATATATCGCATATATATCAATGTATTACCCGAGTGAGAAAAAGAATCTTTTAGTGAGCAAATATTAGTTAATGCAATTTAATATATCATATATATTATTATACATTAAATTATCGAATCAACACTTGATCCGACAATCCGGCTTTATCGCATATAACCGACTAATATTTATCCGTACCGATTCATCGAATCAACACTTGATCCGATGACCCGGCTGATATCAAATATCGCGAGAATAGAATACGGTATCTCATATCATATTATCCTCGGTCCCGCACATATCACATATGTGCTCCTACTCCGTTTTGCCTGAGCCAAGAAACCTCTGTGTAGGACTCTAAAAAATCGTCAATACGCCGGCAGTAGGTGATGATCATATCAAACACCCACAAGCTGCAAGCGGTCAGCTAAACGTAACAGCTACCCAGGTATTGAGCGCTCAGAAGATCAACAAGCAAGCCTGTAACTTCTCCTGTGAATCCAATCAGTAACACTCCCGTACAGTCCGGTCTCGTCGTCTGATATGTTGCATATCTCGCCTAGGGGTGGTTAACGTCAGACCCCAGTAGCTCGATAAGTCGTGTCGATATGAGGTCTATAACAGTTCGAGAAACTACTGATAACACTTACCAGTAAATCTCAGCAACCCTGGCCAGGGATTTCCAGTTATAGCCAATCGAACACAGCACAACATCAACTCCCTATACCGGGAGAGACGAATCCCCTCCTATCGCTCATTGCCTCCATGTGATTCGGGACTGTACCCAAAAGCCACCTTTTTGCACGCCCTCTTGGATGTGGTCTGATGGAAATCAAAGCACAGTGGGAATCACACAAGACTCTATGACGATCTCGGGTCAACAGACTACTCTGTACCAGTGTCACCGAAGAACTGCCATCTGACGTATGGTATAATACCATCTGGGAGTTCTCGGCGAGTCCGTCCAGTGTACCCAGTCTCTACTGAGCACCCGTACACCATCCTTGATGTCAAACACCGATGGATATGGGATCATCCATCGCCCATCATATGGGTCAAGATGCGTATACGCTAGTCTACTCTAGTGTATCGATGCCCTGTCTCGATACACCCTCGACTAGGAACAGTTATAGGATGTACTCGTCGACTACCGTGGCCCCACTAGTATGATCTCATCATAGTCCCAGCAGTTGAGTACATATCCTAAAGGCTTTATCAACATGTAATATAGAGACAATCAGAGTACATGTTAAGATAAAGAACAACCAGATAGCTTATTATCATGTCGAGCAAGAAAGTCCTCCCTATATATGTCCTAGTATCCACTACAATATACATCGTATGTACAGTAATGGCCTCTAGGGCATACATATAACTAACACTGTACTCAATCAAACCGGGCTTTCTCGTATTTAGGCAAAATGATGCGGCGTTATTCATGAGATACAACTCGCATCATTTCGCCCAGCAGCTGAGTTATAATCAGGGCATCCCGCTCGAGGCTTTCTTGGCATAACCTGCTTCTACCGAAGAGGGAATGCGAAGCGCGCTGCATCATTTTATGCGCCTGAAAACAGGGTCCAACTTCTTTATCAGCGAACTGAGCTGTGTTCCGAAGGCCCTGAATGTGTATGTGGCATGGTATCAACATTCGATCGGCGCCATCATTAAGGAGGAGAAGCGATTGCTGCTTGATCGTAAGGGTGCAGCGCCGACCGGTAATCCAAACGTTCCTCTGAAGCGACAGACCATTGTCCATCCTCCCTTAAGAGAAGTTGCTGTGGTCGAAGTCCCGCATGATAGGCCCGAACTACCGATACCCCGTGCTCCCGTGGAAACAGTGACTGTGGCGTCCTCCGAGTCTTGCGTGGGTTCAGATATCGGGACTCGTCGTCCCAAGATGCCCGCCAAGCATAAGTTTGTGCTGGCGGCGACCGGTACTCGCTCGTAGAAGAAGAATAAGAAGTCGATCCTCTCTGCCGACGTTGTATTTGGTCAGGAGCCTCATGCTCCTTATAGCGAGGGCTTGGGTGAATATGGGACCAACGAGGGTCTATTCAGAGCGCCGGATGGTTTCTGAGCGATCAGCAAGCCACACAGTGGGACTGGTCATCCTCGCACAATCAAGTAAGCTTCAATCGTACCATTTTGCTGCTATGTTTTTGTTATCATGTTTTGACTGACACTCCTTCTTTAATAGGCATTTCTACTAAAGAGGCTCTTGCGGCTTCCCTCAAGAATTTTGAGGAGGAGGAGATGGTTCGCGCTTTGCCGGGCATTGGTATATTTCGGCTCATTGTGCCTTTATTCGCTTTTCCTAAGGATAATCTGACCCCTTTTTCATCTTATCGCAGGGACTACCTCGACTCAGGTCATGCCCAGTACAGTGCCAATCTCGCAGGGTGATGCGGAGATGTCTCCAGGGTTAGCTATCGAAGTCCCAGCCTCCTCAGTATTGCCAAAAGAGGCTTTACTTAAGCAACCGATGACGGACGCCATAACGGCTCCATAGGTAGCTCCTGGCATGGACGATGACGTCCCGCTGACGGAGGTCTCGAGAAGATCAGCTCTCATGGCCCGGGTAGAAAGGAAGTGCAAAATGCATGCAGCGAAGGAACGTAACACCGCCTTGGCCGGGGGTGCAGGCTTGAGCACTGCTACCCCTGCCCTTGCTCCTTCAGAGGGTGCTCCGGCCGCCCTGTTTACCGCTCATAGACAGGCAGCACGTGCGGCTCGGGAAGCAATTGAAAGATCGACCCAAGGTAATGTAGCACTGAGTTCTTTCGTCAAAGTTTTAATCTTCAAATTTTCATATATCCTATCCTGCAGGGCCGAGTCTTGATGAGGAACTGGTGGGTGGGATGGCAGCAACCACCGAGCCTGAGGTAGCCACTCTTTCTCAAAAGTCTGGCACCGCCCTAATCGCCATTCTTTCTGCCTGCGGTTCTCTGCCATCTCCTGGCGTCGCGAGTGTTACGACGGCTCTCGTGGAGTCGGGGGATGAAGCTACGGGCGGCGAAACCATTCCGATGGAGGAGGGTGAAGCAGTCCCTGCACCTAGTGACGCTCTTATCGCGGTTTCGACCGGCGACTCACCAGGTAGATTTTGGGTCATTTCTTTCTTTTTCATTCTGCAATCCACTTCAATCTTCTCTGATAGTATCTCTCTCGTTTTTAATGCAAGCGTGGCAAGTGTTGAGGTTGTGCCACCCGAGGAAGCATCACCAGTTGCTGCTTTGACGGTGGCCGCCCCTTTGTCTTCTCCCGTGTCCTCCCAAATGCTGGAAGGTACGGATTTGTGATCCATTGGTTTCATTGTAGACGGTATAATTTATGTACTGAAATTATAATATTATATCCTTGCAGGAGTCCTTTTTGATCACCTGTATCAGGTGCTACACCCACATTTCTCCTTTCAGTCAGAAATTGCCTCATCTAGCTGCGTTGGTGAGTATAGCCTTTAGCTAATGTCTCCTCTTTTCTTTTACGGGCAGCCAAATCATTTCTAATTCTTCTTTGTTTTGACTGCAGCACTACGGATTGAAGGAGGAGACGAAAGAACGGTTGCACCACCAGTACTCCCGGCCTTGCCATCTGCTGCAGCCGGTATAGTAAACTTCGTTATTCATGAACCTTCTCTATTTCTTGAACTGTCATTTGACTGTGATTTGTTTTACAGCGGTGATACCGACTTCAGCTTCGTTCGAGTCTCGAATCATAATGCCAGCGGGCCCCTTTTCCAGACGTCCATCTTCAAAAGACGATGTGAATAGTCTGCGCATGTTGAGCGATTACATCGAGGAGCTTGACGTGGAGGCTCCTACATTCGCTACAAATTTTGCTGCCGAGGTTAATCTAATGCTGGCGACGCTCGTGAACTTTCATAGTGAGGGCGTCGTTGAGTCTTGGGTTAATCACTGCAGGAAAATTGAGGCCTGTCTGCATGAGCTTGAGTTCGGACGTCCTGCTCCTGAGGTCCTGACTGCGAACTCCCAGCGGGCTGTGTGGGTCGAGCAGAGCACTCCCTACTTCCGCCATCTTGAACAAGAAGCAGCCTTAAAGCGAAAAGAGTGTGAAGAGACTTCCAGCGAATCTGCCTGACTGCATGCTCAGATTGATGCAAATGCTGCATAGTTGAAAGCTATCTTTGAGGGCCTTCTACGCTGCATCTCCGACTGGCTAATGCTGAGGCAGAAGATCGACCTTGTTTACCCCAATCAGAGCAAAGCTCTGTTCAAATTCCGAGGCGGGAGATGAAGCAACGCTTCATCTTCCCCCAATCAGAGCAAAGCTCTGCTTTGAAAATTTAAAATTTAATAAATGAAGCAACGCTTCAGATTCTTTGCGCTGCGCGCAACACGCCACGTGTCAGGCGCAGATGCATCAGCGCAGTGCCCAAGAAGACGTGCCCAATCAGAGCAAAGCTCTATTTAAATGAAGCAATGCTTCAGCTGCGCTTTGCGCTGCGCGACACGTGTCAGCGCAGATGCGCTAGCGCAGTTGCGCTGCGCTTTGCGCTGCGCGACACGTGTCAGCGCAGTTGCGCTGCGCTGTGCGGTACGCGACACGTGTCAGCGCATTTGCGCTAGCGCAGTTGCGCTGCGCGACACGTGTCACGCGCTGGGGCATCTGCGCCAAACAGAATTAAAATTTTAAGAAATCTTTTCTGTTCTTGTTAAAACAAGAAGATTTTCTTCTGCAAAGCAGAAGCCCTTGGATCAAAGATCCAACGGTGGGGAAAATTCCCCGAATCACTCAGAGAAAGATCTCTTTAACAAACTTAACTAATTTATGGGCACTATAAAAAGGACCCTAGGCCTCAATTCAAAGGCATGAACATTTTTTTAAAAAAAAAGAGAGAGATAGAACTCTGAGAAACTCCTCAAGAATAAAAAAGGTAAAAATCTTTAGAGAAAGAGAAAGTTCTCTTACGAACAGATCATAGATCTAAAAACAAGATCAATGATCTTTAATAAAAATAAAATAAAATAGTGCTTTGCACTTTTCATGAACCTTTGGTTCTCCGAGATAAGAAAAAACAAGAAAAAGCTTATTTTTCTTTGATCTAAATTAGATCAAGAAATCAAATAGTGCTTTGCACTTCTGTTTTTGAATCTAAAAGATTCTTAGTGCTCTGCACTTACAAACTGCGCTAGAGCTTTGCTCTCTGAAATTGGCACAACTCACCAGGGCGCGCCACGTGTCAGCGGCGCAGCAGCGCAGCGCAGCGCAGCGCACTAGCACAGCGCACTGCGCTATTGCGCTTGCGCTCACTAGAGCGCGCCACGTGTCAGCAGCGCAACAGCGCAGCGCACTGCGCTACTGCGTTTGCACTCACCAGAGCGCGCCACGTGTCAGCAGCGCAACAGCGCAGCGCACTAGCGCAGCGTACTGCGCTATTGCGCTTGCGCTCATCAGAGCGTGACACGTGTCACCACCATACGAGTTTGCGCTCAATACTCAGCGCAAAGCGCCAGACAAATGCACTGCATTGCTTACAAAAGGGCCAAGCCCAAATCAAAAAGGCCTAACAGGACTAATAAAATGCAATGCATTATTTTAAAAAAGGGCAGAGCCCAAATCAAAACAGATGCTCTGCATCATAAATAAAGGGATAAAGCCCAAATCAAAAAGGCCTAGAGGCCAGAATAAAATGCAGTGCATTATTAAATATGGGCAAAGCCCTAGCACAGGCCTAATAGGCCAAAGATCAAGAAAAATATTGAATATGCTCAACGGGACTTAGCCCAATCATGGCTGTAAGTCCCCAAACTAAATTGACTGAGCAAAAATGCTCTCCTAAATCAATTTACGACCGGTTCAAGGGTACATCTCTAAACTCCTCTGACACATGTCGTTGTAATCCTTCAACGACGTCAGAGAGGTGACGGGTCCCGACAACCGCATATTAAACCAAGATATGGACTGTGGGGTCCTTAAACCCATGGACTTATGCGTCCTTAAACTACCATTGGACCACTATGTCCCTAAACTGGAACATGGACCACTATGTCCCTAAACTGGAACACGGACCGAAACGTCCCTAAACTAATATCGGACCGAGACGTCCCTAAACTAATATTGGACCACTATATCCCTAAACTGGAATACGGACCACCACGTCCCTAAACTGGAATATGGACCACCACGTCCCTAAACTGGCACAATAGAGCCCAAATGCTCTTTTGTAGGATTTAAACGATCCCGTTAAGTTGATCTTAGTCTCAAACTGGACTAACGTATCCTTAACAAACGTTTGAGTCGATCTTAGCCTCAAAAATGGCTAACATATCCTCCAAACAGACTTTAGTCTCAAATTGGACTATGAATCTCCCAAACTGGAACAATAGAGCCCAAACGCTCTTTTGTCGGATCTAAACGATCACGTTAAGTTGATCTTAGTCTCAAACAGGACTATCGTATCCTTAACGAACGTTTAAGTTGATCTTAGCCGCAACGCGACTAATGCATCCTTAAACTAAAAACACCAAACCCAAATCTAAGTAAATACGGATTTGGACTAATCCACGTCCTACGGGCGACGGTATTACTCAGTCTCCGTATACAATCCACGGGCAACCACAAACAAAACAAACACACACGACACGAAGTGAAATTCTGGAGAAGGAGAAAGTTGTTTCCGCGATGCGGTGGCGTAATTAACTGCAGGGGCTTGCGCCTGCAGGGAAGAGCGTCCCCACAATCAAAAACCCCTCAAGCAAGGGGGAATCTGACGAAGTCTGCTACATCGGCCGCATCCGTCTAAACCTCCGATACAAGGTGCCATAAATCAACTTGGTATGTTCGGAGAGGTAGACGGATAAAACCAAATAGCATCTGCCCCGAATCGCCAGCGCCAGGACATCGCGGTCCTGTGCGCCGCCGTTCGGAGGGGAACAGATTCTGGCACGCCCGGTGGGACCTTTTCCTCTTTCCACTCCACACTTCGTGTGTCGTGTTCGCGAACGAATCGCGGTTTGTTATGGTTGCCTGTGGATTCGAGGTACTAAGATTTGGTGTCTTGCTCCATGCAGAAAACAGAAGATCAATGGCTTCAAACTGCACTGCTTGCAACTGCAACTCTCGCTCCGTCCTCGCTGGAGGGGTGACTTATGGGCCCCAAGCGGCCTCTCTTTTCAAGATGCCAGTGGAGCAAGTAACTCAAGCCACCACTGGACTATTCTTCGGGACCATGCTCCCACCGATAAGCTTCAATGCCCCAATGACATCGCAAGAAGCTCTAAAGAAGCCGGTCTTTGATCGACTTACCACTGCCGCGACCCCTCTCAACGGGTCGCCCAGTTTCAATACCTCAATTTTCAACAAACTGGGCCAGAACGTCCGCAAACCTGCGATTCCCGAAGCTGCCATCCCAAAGCGGATAGCCATCCCGACTCAAACGGACGAAATCATTGGAAAGGCTCCTCCTTCTGAGAAGTCAGTTTTTACAAGGCTGGCCATTCCGGTTGCTACTCCAGGCGAGGTCCTCAAAGCTGCTTCCCCTACCCAGGGCAGGGGGCATGAAGAAGCTTATCAAACAACGGAGGTGACTCCATCCGCAAGACACGCCCGACGTCGCCACTGGCGTCGAGTAAGAAAGGCTGGGGGCAACTCCCCCTCTGGATTTACGCCACCAGCTCCAACGGTGAGGATCGATGCTGCTGTTCCAACCGGGAACAGCTTTGAATTGCTGAATACGGTGCGCAGAAATTCTCCTACCGCGATGTTGAAACGAACTCCTTCACCCGTGGAGAATACTCCAGAGAAGAAGCTAGAGAGGCCCCCTCAACGGCTGTCCTCTAAAATTTACAAAGTCTGGCGACAGGTCCAAGAGTCGGTGATTGATGAAAACTATCTCCGCCGACAGAAAAAGATGAAGGTGCGGCAAGAGAAGGATTACTCTGTCAAACCACAAAAAGCAAAAGCTACTTGGGTGCCCACTACAACGGCTCCCTTAACTCCAATCACTCAAAAAAGGAGGCCGCAAAAAGCCCCTGTGTCTTCGGCAAATCGCAAAGACACCGAACACAAACGCCCCAAGTCTGGGGGCATGGTGATGCACACTGTTTATATGGCTTCTGGAAAGGAGGAAAGCCGCACTTCTACGGGCCACCGACCGCTCACCCGATCCGTGACGAAAGCCCAGGAGCAACAACAAAAGCTTCAGGAAATAATGACTACAATGACTGCACTCACTGAGCCAAAAGAAAGCTCTGAAACGTCTTCGGATGAGCGTCAAGAACAAGAAACCGACGCTGAATTTTTACGCAGAGTCCTCGAAAAGAGGGACAAAGAAGCTGCAGAGCAAGCGGCTAACATAAAGCAGATGGCGCTCCTCTTCGAAGATATGGTAGGGATGATGTTACAGCCGGACCCTCCTGCTGAAGATCCTCCGATCGTCCTTGAAGACGACAGGGGAGAAATGTCAAATCCTCCACCGGCTCTGTCAACAGCCAAGGAGGAGGCAATCTCCAAAGTTGACCTAGACGAATATATAGCTCAGCAGTTGCGGGTTCATCAGGCGAATGAAGCAGCTGGGCAAATTGTTAGAACCGGACGACCGTATCCGAGCTGGTATGACCAAATCAGTTACCCGCCAGGATATACGATCCCTAAATTCCACGTATATAAAGGGACAGGGAATCCGCATCAGCATGTCGCTCAATTCAGGGCCTTATGCGGCAATACTGGAGGCGATGACAAATTGTTGCTACGTCAATTCGTCGGCAGCTTAGCAGATACAGCCTTTGAATGGTATTCAGAGCTACCTAACGACTCAGTCAAAACATTTGCAGAGATGGAACTGCTGTTTACACAAAGATTCGCGAGTGCTAGTGAACGCACCCCGATTACAGCACTGATAAATGCCAGGATAAGGCCCGGCGAAACGTGAGTCCAATACGCAACATGATGGCGAAACCTATGGTCGAAATGCGAACAACGCATAGAAGAGGCACCTGCGGTAGGCATGTTTGTGGGCACTCTCGATCCGCAGGCGACCATCTCGCAATTCATGATGTTCTTCAGGACGACCACCTTCCAGGCCTTGATTGACAAATTAGCCCAAATGGACCAGATAGGCTATAGACCGTCTCCTCCAAAATCAGATTCCCGAGATGAGAAAGGAAAAGGGAAAGCGATCGTCGTCGCCAAAGCTCAACAACAGTCGAGCAACTCAAAACCAGTCGTTCGCCAAAACAACGTGCGTCCACGCCCATCCCTCGAAGAGAGACTAGGACGTCCTTACTCGTTTCCTCAGAATAAAACGAGAAGACTGTTCGAGCTGGTCGTGCGCAACAGACTCATTAATCTGCCGAGTCCAAAGCGTCTGTCGCAGCCAGACGATCTTAATAATCCCAATTATTGCCCTTACCACCAAACGGTAAGTCACCCGATTGAGGATTGTTTCTTCTTTAAGGGATGGATCGAAGATCGGTACCTACAAGGCAAGTTCGCGCTGTCGGAAAACTGGAAGGTAAACCCACCACAGCCACACTCTCCAAAGAAAACGTACACGCCGGGGGCAACTTGTTCTTTCGTCGAGGATGAAAACGATGGAGAAAACTTATCGGATGAATCCGAAGACTACGTAGCGACTTGTCATGTGATTTCTCATTCACTGACGGATGATGAGGAGGCTCCTTGCGCTGAGAAATCAATGGCGAACCCTGAGCCAGAGATTCCACAGCCATCAGACGAGTTGATCGATGTCTTCCTAAATGAAATTCGTTTGAAAGCAAAAGCCAATCAAGAGCGTGAAATGGTCATACTGGAAAAAGCCAAGGCATTCCCGTCAAATCAAAAGCCATCCACTGCGGATAAAAACAAATTCAAGACGAGGAAAAGGTTCGCCAAAGCTCTGTCAGTAGGAATGAAGCTACCGCCCTCTGAAGAAAATACTCTCGCTGAGGCAGAGATGCACCCTAACTTCTGTTTATATCTTCAGAAGATCATACATCCTACCGAAGACTGCGAATCCTTTAACTGTTGGTGGCAAGGGTATGTCGCTCAAAAGCAACACTTCGACGGGACAAAGTGTGAAGCTTGTGGACATCGGAAAAAATGCGATATATGAGCGCAAAAGAGTCGCCGACGATTGCCATATAGCCGACTCTAAGGTATCGCAAATTATCACCTTTGGAAGCAACTCTGACGAAGAAGCTATCCCCAACTCTTCCCTCGGGGAATCTATTTAAAAAATAAAGGAATTAAGAAGCTGCGAGAACGTTCAGCCATGCAATCGCATGCTACTCGGAAAGAATCCCGGCCCCGCAAACAACGGAGCGAACAAAAAGGATAAAAGAAAAGGGAAAAAGGGCCTCGTCGCTAGCGCTCAACAACAATCAGGTGACCCTAGACCGGTTGCTTGCCAAAGCAACAAGCGGCAACCCCTCCAGGAAAAGTTGAAACGTTCTTACTCGTTTCCGCAAGATAAAACAAGGGGACTGTTCGAGCTGGCAGTGTGCGACAGACTCATCAATCTGCCGGGTCCAAAACGTCCGTTGCAGCCAGGCGATGTTAATAATCCTAATTATTGCCCTTACCACCAAACAGTAGGTCACCTGATCGAGGACTGCTACGTCTTCAAAAACTGGGTTGAAGACCAATACCAACAGGGCAAGTTTGCGCTGTCTGAGAACTGGAAGGTGAGTCCGCCACAACCGCACGCTCCGAAGAAGATGGATACGCCGGGGGCATCATGTTCATTCATGGAGAAGGACTCATAGACCGAAAAGTCAATAAACCAGATATTCGCCTCAAATACGGCGACAACGGACCAAAACGTCCTTAAAAACTAACAACGGACCGAGATGTCCTTAAACTAATGATGGACCGCAATGTCCTAAAACTTGCAAATGACTGAAATATTTTTAAACTACTACCGCAGCATTCTCAGGCTGACGAGAATATAAAATAAAATAAAATAAAAATAAACGGTATGTCCATAAGCAAAATGGGCACGGATGAAAACCCGAAAGGACTCCGTGAGTAAAAACAGCAGGACTACCGGCGAGTGTTTGTGAAAACCTGAAAGGGCGCGACCTCGTTAGAAAAAATAAGAAGAATAAAAAGAAGGAAAAAAAATGGTACGTCCATAAGCAAAATGGGCACGGATGAAAACCCGAAAGGGCTCCGTGAGTAAAAACAGCAGGACTACCGGCGAGTGTTCGTGAAAACCCGAAAAGGCGCGACCTCGTTAATAAAAAAAAGAGAAGAAGAAAAAAAAAACAAAAAAAAAACGGTATGTCCATAAGCAAAACGGGCATGGATGAAAACCCGAAAGGGCTCCGTGAGTAAAAACAGCAGGACTACCGGCGAGTGTTTGTGAAAAGCCGAAAGGGCACAACCTCGTCAAAAGACACTTACAGGGCCCCCTCGACCTTGTAAGGTGAAACCACCCGCGTGAGATCCTTACGACTCACAAGGGAGCAACACACTCAGGGATCCCCACGATTCCTAAGGAGAAAATACACTTGCGAGATCCTCACGACTCGTAAGGAGAACTCTCTTATGGGACCCTCACGGCTCATAGGATTTGAAAGTCTTAAGTTACAGAGACCTAAACCTGTGCTTAAGCAACCCCCACAACTTTCGATATTGCCCTACAAATGGTCCTATATTGGCCCTTGTATACAATCCACGGGCGCGAATAAACATTTCCCTAACCAAGTCCCATCCGTGACTGGGGATATGTCCACACGGTGAACAACCCTTGTGAGTCCTCTCGACTCATAAGGAGATAACACTCTTGTAAGATCCTTACGACTTATAAGAGAACATACACTTAGGAATCCTCACGATTCCTAAGGAGAAAACGCACCTGCGAGATCCTCACGACTCGTAGGGAGAAACACCTTTATGAGACCCTTACGGCTCATGAAGTCAAAAGCCTTAGTCGACGGGATCCTAATCCTGTTTACTAAGCCACCTTTGTTCGACATCGACAGAGGCAAATGATGATTCGCTCCTGGCAATATCCCAATTGTAGCGATACTGATGCCTAAATCGGTATCAAATTCCAAGTCCTTTCATGGCAGATGATGATTCGCTCCTCGCAATATTCCGGTTGTAGCGATGCTGATGCTGAGATTGGCACCAGATTCCAAGTTCTACGCCCGCGATAAAAATCAGCGAGCTGTAAATGCATATTAAATAGCCGAAATGATTGGGCAATTCGCAATAAAAAAACAGCGAGTAAAATATATATATATATATATATATATATATATATATATAGCCGAAATGATTGGGCAACTCGCAATAAAAAACAGCGAGTAAAAATAAAATAAACAGCCGAAATGATTAGGCAACTCTCAATAAAAAGCAGCGAGTAAAAACAAAATAAACAGCCGAAATGATTAGGCACCGCGAAAAATAGCCGAAACGATTGGGCAATCGTGACCTTCGCGATATAAAAGCTGAAATGATAGAGCATCACGGAAAGAATAAAAAAAATGAAAGAATGAAACTTTTTGCCCTACAGGTAAAATCACATCGATCCCTGTATACAATTCAGGGGCACAGATAAGGAGGGAACCATACCTTCCCAAAAGGCTCTATCAGAAAGCGAAGCCAAATCTCGACGGTTCATAGACAACCTAGAGACCATCTCGACATTTGTCGCAATATTACAGACACGATGTCAACAAATGAAGCAAACGAAGATCCCGAGCTTCAGGGTCTTGACGTCAACATCGACAACTTAGAGATCACCAATGGCGTTCCTTCGCAATCCAGCAGGGTGTACATGCAAAGCTAACAAAAGACCTCACGGTCGAAACAAGCGGAGCGACGACAAAATCCCAGCTCCACCTCAACATTCGTCTCGATATAGCAAACGAGATGTCAACAATGGCGTTCCTTCTCAGTTCAACAGGATGCAGATGCAACGTCAACAAAAGACCTCACGGTCGAAACAAAGCGGAGCGATGGCAAAATCCCAGCTCCACCTCAGCATTCGTCTCGATACAGCAGACGAGATGTCTACAATGGCGTTCCTTCACAGTCCAACAGGATTGCAGATGCAACGTCAACAAAAGACCTCACGGTCGAAACAAAGTAGAGCGACGGCAAAATCCCAGCTCCACCTCAGCATTCGTCTCGATACAGCAGACACAGTCAAAGCAAATGAAGCGAAGGCCACATTCCTAGCTTCAACGTCTTGACGGTAACTCATATAAAACCGGAAAGAAAATCGGAGATCATCTCGCACCAGCGCGGAGTGGTCACCACCCTGACGTTCGTCTCGATACAGCAGACAAAATGTCAACCCCAGCGTTCTTCCTCCAATAGGGATTCGGACGTGACAAAGCAAACGAAGCGAAGGCCACATTCCTAGCTTTGACGTCTTGCGGTAACTCATATAAAACCGGAAAGACAATCGGAGATCATCTCGCACCAGCACAGAATGGTCACCACCTCGATGTCCGTCTTAATACAGAAGACGAGATGTCACCCCAACGTTCGTCTCGACACAGCAGACGCAACGCCATTAAACGAATGGAGCCACGGCAAAATCCCTAGTTCCAAACCTCGACGGTTCACCAGCAACCTAGAGACAACCTCGACGTCCGTCTCGATACAGTAGACGAGATGTCACCCAACGTTCGTCTTGACACAGCAGGCGCAACGTCATTAAACGAATGGAGCCACGGCAAAATCCCTAGTTCCAAACCTCGGCGGTCCACCAGCAACCTAAAAACAATCTCGACGTCCGTCGCGATACAGCAGACGAGATGTCACCCCAACGTTCGTCTTGACACAGCAGACGCAACGTCATCAAACAAACGGAGCCACGGCAAAATCCTTAGTTCCCACCGCAACATTCGTCTCGATACAGCAGACGCAATGCCAGCAAACGAAGCAAAGGCCAAATTCCTAGCTTCAAGGTCTTGACGGCGACTCATATAAAGCCCGAAAGACTATCGGAGATCATCCCCACACCAGCGCGGAGTGGTTATGACTCATCGAGGCTCACCAAAATAAGCCTAATCTCAAGTAAAAAGCGACATGGAAAATTCCTAACGCTTGCTCTTCCGACGGTCAAACTGCCAAGGAGGATTGCTTGAAGACGTCTTGTCCAGCCCCCGAAGGGATCAGAGACACGGCAATCGCAGGGCTACTCGAATAGCACGATTGCCTATCGAGGACTACATCTGCTTATGCGACGGTACGATGGCCAAAACCCTAAGTACCACCAACCTTAACGGGCTTCTGTCGTAAAGAGCAGAGGTTAAATGCGACGTTAAGATGTTCTTGCGAGAAACGTTCGATTCATCTCGACTTGTGAAAAATTGTCGAGGCGGCTCGACTCGTGAGATAAAGCCTTAGGCAGTGGGCATAAAAGAAGCCTGTTTCCTAAGCATTGGGACCCCATAAGTTAGCCCAAAACGGTCTCTTGCGTACCATCCACGGGTCTCACTCTCCAACATCGAACTTCGACAAGGAGGGAAACAACCGCTTACAAGTCCTCTCGACTCGTAAGAGGGAAAAATTCTCTTGTCGGATCCTTACGACTTACAAGAGAAAACCACACTTAGGAATCCTCACGATTCCTAAGGAGAAAAACCCACCTACGAGATCCTCTCGATCCGTAGGGAGAAAAGTCTCTATGAGACCCTCACGGCTCATAGAGTTGAAAAGTCTTAGGCAGCAGATCTGAACCTGCGGCCTAAGCCCTCGCTATCTCGTGAAGAAATCAAGAAGCTTACACTATTACCTGCTAATTGCGACGACATGCTGAGAAAGAGGAAAAGCAACAGAAAGAGTATCCGATTTACATTTGATCAAGCGTTCGAGACACATTCATTCATGCATAAGCAGAAGACTCAGGACGAGAAATAAGACAAGCTGAAATAAAAAGTTTCCATTCATATTGCCAAAAATTCTTACAATCATAAAAAGCAGTGAACGAAAAATATTATTACAACGGTATAACCTCAGATCCGGGGCACGGATTGAGGAATTCAAAAGTAAGGCCATCCAGAGTTCTTCTGGCCTTTCTAATTATTCTTATGCGCAACCTCTCGCGTTCCTCCGTGTCAAGATCATCGGCAAGCCCTCCCGGCCTTCGATAAGCAGCAACTATCGTCGTCTGCTGGAAGATTTGATGTAGAATGTCAATGAAGCTATCTCGCCGTTTCTTCGAGATCAGCCCCGTCAGGTACACTGAATGCACCTTGTCCTCGGCATCATCCAACGCATTCAGTGGTAGGGCCTCGTGAAGACCCGGAAGTGCTCTCCATATTGCTCCCAGCACGACTTTCAAAAGAGCCGAACGACGGGGTAGCAGCCAACCGCCGCTTGCGTTCAGACGACCCATGACCTCTGCACATTGAGCGTCTGTAAACTCCTGGTTTTGTTGACGACCCTGTGCGTGAATATCGTCAGAGGTGATGAACTCGTGCAAACTGTATAGGTGCACCGCCATTATGCCTGGAGGAAATACCACAGGAAGATTAGCGATAGAAGAAAAATAATGTACATAGAGGGCTAAATTCCTAGAGAGCAAAGCTCTGTTCATGGATTAAAACCCATGAACAAAAGCTCAATGAAACCCCAATGGGGGTCTCTTTAGATCAAAAGATCTGTGAGAACAGAGCTCTTTGACTAAGATTAATTTAAATTAATTTGATTTATATTAATTTTACCTAAAGTTTCTAACTTTGAAAATGAGTAAAGCTCTGCTAGTGAAACCCCAATGGGGATCTCTTTAAATCAAAAGATCTATGAGAGCAAAGCTCTAGAGTTTTTGCAGGCAAGAGCAAAGCTCTGAAGTTTTTTGAAAATAAGAATCTGAAAGATGATAAGCATCTGTGGGGGACCAAAGGTCCTATTTATAGGCCTCAAGTGCCTCTTCGACTTCCAAAAAGTTGTCACGGCGGTTGGAATTCCGCCACCGTCGCGCTCACGTTTGGGGCCACGTAAGCGCAACGGTGCGGGGGGCATTTGTTTACCCCAATCAGAGCAAAGCTCTGTTCAAATTCCAAGACGGGAGATGAAGCAACGCTTCATATTCCCCCAATCAGAGCAAAGCTCTGCTTTGAAAATTTAAAATTTAATAAATGAAGCAACGCTTCAGATTCTTTGCGCTGCGCGCAACACGCCACGTGTCAGGCGCAGATGCATCAGCGCAGCGTCCAAGAAGGCGCGCCCAATCAGAGCAAAGCTCTATTTAAATGAAGCAACGCTTCAGCTGCGCAAGCACTGCGCTGCGCGACACGTGTCAGCGCAGATGCGCTAGCGCAGTTGTGCTGCGCTAGCGCAGTTGCGCTGCGCGACACGTGTCAGCGCAGATGCGCTAGCGCAGTTGCGCTGCGCTGTGCGCTGAGCGACACGTGTCAGTGCAGATTCGCTAGGGCAGTTGCGCTGCGCTGTGCGCTGCGCGACACGTGTCACGCGCTGGGGCATCTGCGCCAAACAGAATTAAAATTTTAAGAAATCTTTTCTGTTCTTGTTAAAACAAGAAGATTTTCTTCTGCAAAGCAGAAGCCCTTGGATCAAAGATCCAACGGTGGGGAAAATTCCCCGAATCACTCAGAGAAAGATCTCTTTAACAAACTTAACTAATTTATAGGCACTATAAAAAGGACCCTAGGCCTCAATTCAAAGGCATGAACATTTTTCTAAAAAAAGAGAGAGAGATAGAACTCTGAGAAACTCCTCAAGAATAAAAAAAGGTAAAAACCTTTAGAGAAAGAGAAAGTTCTCTTACGAACAGATCATAGATCTAAAAACAAGATCAATGATCTTTAATGAAAATAAAATAAAATAAAATAGCGCTTTGCACTTTTCATGAACCTTTGGTTCTCCGAGATAAGAAAAAACAAGATAAAACTTATTTTTCTTTGATCTAAATTAGATCAAGAAATCAAATAGTGCTTTGCACTTCTGTTTTTGAATCTAAAAGATTCTTAGTGCTCTGCACTTACAAACTGCGCTAGAGCTTTGCTCTCTGGAATTGGCGTAACTCATCAGGGCGCGCCACGTGTCAGCAGCGCAGCGCACTGCACTATTGCGTTTGCGCTCACCAGGGCGCGCCACGTGTCAGCAGCGCAACAGCGCAGCGCACTAGCACAGCGCACTGCGCTATTGCGCTTGCGCTCAACAGAGCGCGCCACGTGTCAGCAGCACAACAGCGCAGCGCACTGCGCTACTGCGTTTGCGCTCACCAGAGCGCGTCACGTGTCAGCAGCGCAACAGCGCAGCGCACTGCGCTATTGCGCTTGTGCTTACCAGAGCGTGACACGTGTCACCACCATACAAGTTTGCGCTCAATACTCAGCGCAAAGCACCAGACAAATGCACTGCATTGCTTACAAAAGGGCCAAGCCCAAATCAAAAAGGCCTAACAGGCCTAATAAAATGCAATGCATTATTTTAAAAAAGGGCAGAGCCCAAATCAAAACAGATGCTCTGCATCATAAATAAAGGGATAAAGCTCAAATCAAAAAGGCCTAGCAGGCCAGAATAAAATGCAGTGCATTATTAAATATAGGCAAAGCCCTAGCACAGGCCTAATAGGCCAAAGATCAAGAAAAATGTTGAATATGCTCAACGGGACTTAGCCCAATCATGGCTGTAAGTCCCCAAACTAAATTGACTGAGC
This sequence comes from Agapanthus africanus, assembly GCA_030015575.1. Classification (NCBI taxonomy): domain Eukaryota; kingdom Viridiplantae; phylum Streptophyta; class Magnoliopsida; order Asparagales; family Amaryllidaceae; genus Agapanthus; species Agapanthus africanus. The sequence continues at coordinate 20,700,271 of JASDDO010000014.1, forward strand.
AAAAATGCTCTCCTAAATCAATTTATGACCGGTTCAAGGGTACATCTCTAAAATCCTCTGACACATGTCGTTGTAATCCTTCAACGACGTCAGAGAGGTGACGGGTCCCGACAACCGCATATTAAACCAAGATATGGACTGTGGGGTCCTTAAACCCATGGACTTATGCATCCCTAAACTACCATTGGACCACTATGTCCCTAAACTGGAACATGGACCACTATGTCCCTAAACTGGAATATGGACCACTATGTCCCTAAACTGGAACACGGACCGAAACGTCCCTAAACTAATATCGGACCGAGACGTCCCTAAACTAATATCGGACAACTATGTCCCTAAACTGGAATACGGACCACCACGTCCCTAAACTGGAATATGGACCACCACGTCCCTAAACTGGCACAATAGAGCCCAAATGCTCTTTTTTCGGATCTAAACGATCCCGTTAAGTTGATCTTAGTCTCAAACTGGACTAACGTATCCTTAACAAACGTTTGAGTCGATCTTAGCCTCAAAAATGGCTAACGTATCCTCCAAACAGACTTTAGTCCCAAATTGGACTATGAATCTCCCAAATTGGAACAATAGAGCCCGAACGCTCTTTTGTCGGATCTAAACGATCACGTTAAGTTGATCTTAGTCTCAAACAGGACTATCGTATCCTTAACGAACGTTTAAGTTGATCTTAGCCGCAACGCGACTAATGCATCCTTAAACTAAAAACACCAAACCCAAATCTAAGTAAATACGGATTTGGACTAATCCACGTCCTACGGGCGACGGTATTACTCAGTCTCCGTATACAATCCACGGGCAACCACAAACAAAACAAACACACACGACACGAAGTGAAATTCTGGAGAAGGAGAAAGTTGTTACCGCGATGCGGTAGCATAATTAACTGCAAGGGCTTGCTCCTGCAGGGAAGAGCGTCCCCACAATCAAAAACCCCTCAAGCGAGGGGGAATCTGACGAAGTCTGCTACGTCGGCCGTATCCGTCTAAACCTCCGATACAAGGTGCCATAAACCAACTTGGCATCTTCAGAGAGGTAGACGGATAAAACCAAATAGCATCTGCCCCGAATCGCCAGCGCCAGGACATCACGGTCCTGTGCACCGCCGTTCGGAGGGGAACAAACCTTATCGAGCGAGATGCACAGAGTCGTGGGGCAGCTCAGCGGGTCATTGATGATCAACTTTCATCTTATTTGCAGCAACGGGCTCAGGTTGAAGCGGAGTTGGCCGCTGCAGCTGATCATGAAAAGGGACTAAAGGGAGTGCGCGAGCAACTGGCTGGTTTATTGAAAACGCCTCCCATCTAATAGTCGTTTTTGTATCAACCAACATTTGTAATTTTTGAATAAAATGTATCCATTTTTTTTCTTTCATATGATGTAACTTGTACTCAATTGGATTTATAAATAAAAGATACATTTCTTTCATACTATCTTGCGTTATCCTTTGCTTTCTTCTCTTTTCCTTGTTGCCGGCATGTTACCTTAGTAAGCGTAGCCTGTAGATGATAGAGAATATTCCGTCTTGAAATCTGTTGGAGATAGTGCCCTCAGAGTCAATTATTGGATCGCAGGTACGTGATTGCAATTATTGCGGAGGATCTATACCGGTAGGACAGTCTTACTCGAGATGATAGTATGCTATCTGGTTTGCCTTTATCAGTCGTGTACATGTTCAGGTGACTGATTACATGTTACACTTTGATAGAGCCCTTAGGATCTTGCTTTACTACCAACAGTATGATGGCGATCATATACGTGAGAGTTGGGTGGTTTATATGCATATCCTTAATTGTGGTCCCTAGTCGTGGGAGTTTCGAGACAGGGCATCGATACTCCGGAGTAGACTAGTGTGTACAGTCGAGACCCCGACGAGGGGCGGTGGCCGGTCTTACAAGCCACTGGTGTCAGTTGGATCACCTAAGATGTATACAGGTGCTCATTGGGTTATGAGTACACCGGACAGGACTCGGCGGGAACCTGCTAGTTGGTATTATACATATCGTCAGATAGCAGTTCCCTGGTGACATGTGTACAGGTTAGTTCATCGACCTGAGGTCGTCATTTGTCTCGTGTGAGTTCCCACTGTGCTTTGATTTCTACCCTACCACAGCTCAAAGGAGTCATGCAAACAGGTAGTTTTTGGGTACAGTCCCGAGCCATATGGAGGCACGTGAGCGGATCGGCAGAGGATTCGTCTCTCCCGGTATTGGGGGTGAGATCGTGCTGTGTCTAGGAGAGCCATTACACAAAGCCCACGGTCGTAGCAGGAGATTTACTGGTAGGTACTCCAGTAGTATCTCAGGGTGTTATTGGGCTACACTCCGACACGACTTATACTGCTATTGGGGGTCTGACGTTACTAGCCCCCTAGGCAGATATGCGATACTCATAGACGAACGGACCGGACTGTATATACATTGTCACTGTTAGGCTCAGTAGGGTTTCCGGATGAGTTCGCTCATCGGCCTCCCTTGAGGTCAGTCCATGGGCAGCCGTTACGCATTGCTAGTGCCGCTGACGGTTTGTGGTTAAACCCACTGCCAGGGTACTGACGAGTCATTAGAGTTCCCCACAGAAAGTTCCCCAAGTTCGGGCGAAACGTTGTAGAGGCCGTATGATTTTATGGCAGGGTTCGGAAAATGCACATGCGTTTACGCACGTGTTATTTTTCGGGCAGATGATACTGGTCGGCTTTGGTTTAAGCCGGATCCGAGTATTATATTGAGTAGATATAATATCTTTGTCTCAATTGCATTTGTATTCGTAATACAAATACGGATATATTTATACAGATACGGGGTTATCCTGAAAGTCATTTCAGGATCACTTTTGGAAGTTGCCAGTTTCCAGTTTTCTATCAGCCGTCTTTTAACATTCGGTTGAAGACGGATTTGTCTTTTCTTGAGATGAGTGTGGATTCTTCTAGAAGGTTCTAGAAGTGGTGAGGTGTTAAGTGACTCATTAGTGCCATTAATGATTCATTTAATACAAGGGAGAGTTGTATTATGTTCATTGGTTTGCATTAATTGCTCTTTGTGACTCATGCTTTCATGAATGGTTATGATAAGCTTTAGGTTTATTATCACCTTCCTTCTTTGCTCCTACACTCACCCTCCTCCTTCTTTTTATATGGCCGGCCCCTCCCCTCTCTCTCATTCACTTGGTTGATTTCATTTTTGATATAAGACTAAAGTTTTGGGTGCATGGAAATTTCATTACCTCTTTCACTCCATCACCCGATAAAATGGCAACTTCATTAACCGATCGTCCACGGATTTGGACGAAGTGAGACAAAGTCATCTACTCATTCTCTACATCAATCTTGGTCGTCTCTTTTAGCAAACTTGACGGCCGAGTTGCTTCGAGTCGGAGGCGGGAGCCCGTTTAAAGAATCGTTGACGTGGTGCCACTTGGACGAGCAGATCGGAGATCTGTAGGGTTGCTATGCACGCGCACAAGGGTCTACGAGGTATCAACCATGCCCGATTATAATTTTAGCCGTGCCGAACAACCCGAATACGGATCTTTAAACTAGAGATTAGGCGAAAACTAACATGTTAACAACTTTAACACTACGTGAGAGGGATTACAACCTTTGTAGATCCGGTCCTTCACTTCATATGCTCCGTGTTGTGGTCCCTTCGCTGCGATCATCGGGATCCGGACTCTCGAGAGATTCCACGAAGAGAAAGATGCAACATTTGCTTCCGATCTTCGATACTAAGATGATCTACCTTGAAGTTCCGTTAACACAAGCTAACACTCATGAAATGATGTGAACACCCTCATCTAAATGGCAAGGGAAGATGAGGATGATGAAGTAGGATTTTTGCTCTCTTTATTTATCTTTTTCTCACATTTATTCATCACTTGAAGAAAATCTAGAAAGCTTTTTCATAAAAGAATGAAGGAAGAAGAAGATGAATAATCATTGAATCTCTTTTGTGATGAATAGAAAAAAAATAATATGATGAATAATGCAACCATGGTTGACTAAACCCATGTAGAGAATTAACTAGGGTTAGGGTTTGGGTTGGGTTAAAGCATGAGTCACTTACAAATATCTTTTACAAAACAAAACCAAAACCTTCTAGAAACATCTAGAAAGCTTAACCCTAATCCAAACCCTAATCATGTTTAAACTCCATTAAACAAGTTGCATTAGTTATCATATTATGTTACAATATTATATATCACATATATAATATTTATCGTAACAAAATAAAATAATACAATTAACATATATCGCATATATATCAATGTATTACCCGAGTGAGAAAAAGAATCTTTTAGTGAGCTAATATTAGTTAATGTAATTTAATATATCATATATATTATTATACATTAAAATATTGAATCAACACTTGATCCGACAATCCGACTATATCGCATATAACCGACTAATATTTATCCGTACCGATTCATCAAATCAACACTTGATCCGATGACCCGGCTGATATCAAATATCGCGAGAATAGAATACGGTATCTCATATCGTATTATTCTCGGTCCCGCACATATCACATACGTGCCCCTACTCCGTTTTGCCTGAGCCAAGAAACCTCTGTGCAGGACTCTAAAGAATCGTCAATACGCCGGCAGTAGGTGATGATCATATCAAACACCCACAAGCTGCAAGCGGTCAGCTAAATGTAACAGCTACTCAGGTATTGAGCGCTCAGAAGATCAACAAGCAAGCCTGTACATTCTCCTGTGAATCCAAACAGTAACACTCCCGTACAGTCCGGTCTCTTCGTCTGATATGTTGCATATCTCGCCTAGGGGTGGTAAACGTCAGACCCCAGTAGCTTGATAAGTCATGTCGATTTGAGGTCTATAACAGTTCGAGAAACTACTGATAACACTTACCAGTAAATCTCAGCAACCCTGGCCAGGGATTTCCGGTTATAGCCAATCGAACACAGCACAACATCAACTCCCTATACCGGGAGAGACGAATCCCCTCCTATCGCTCATTGTCTCCATGTGATTCGGGACTGTACCCAAAAGCCACCTTTTTGCATGCCCTCTTGGACGTGGTATGATGGAAATCAAAGCACAGTGGGAATCACACAAGACTCTATGATGATCTCGGGTCAACAGACTACTCTGTACCAGTGTCACCGGAGAACTGCCATCTGACGTGAGGTATAATACCATCTGGGAGTTCTCGGCGAGTCCGTCCAGTGTACCCAGTCTCCACTGAGCACCCGTACACCATCCTTGATGTCAAACACCGATGGATATGGGATCATCCATCGCCCATCATATGGGTCAAGATGCGTATACGCTAGTCTACTCTGGTGCATCGATGCCCTGTCTCGATACACCCATGACTAGGAACAATTATAGGATGTACTCGTCGACTACCGTGGCCTCACTAGTATGATCTCATCATAGTCCCAGTAGTCGAGTACATATCCTAAGGGCTTTATCAACATGTAACATAGAGACAATCTGAGTACATGTTAAGATAAAGTACAACCAGATAGCATACTATCATGTCGAGCAAGAAAGTCCTCCCTATATATGTCCTAGCATCCACTACAATATACATCGTATGTACAGTAATGGCCTCTTGGGCATACATATAACTAACAATCTCCCACTTGCACTAGGGCCATCTGTTATGGTATCGCATACCCAACATTTAGCTGCGGTTGAAGTATCTCATACTCAACCATCCCATAAAAGTCTCTACTGGGAAAAAGGCCTTTGTGAGTGGATCCGCGCTGTCGTCCTCTGTGTCTACTCTCCTAACCTCGATTTCCCTGGAGATCAACCATCTCCATGATCAGGTGATACTGCCTAAGAATTATATCTGGATTTCTGATGGGACGGTAGTTCCTTGGCATAAGCCACAACTCCATTGTCACACAATGGTAGGAACGAAGTTCATCGCATGAACTTATATGTATCCAGACTGCCTCTTTGGTAGCATCCTTGATAACGATGTATCTTGCCTTTAATCGTCTAGTATGTCACGGTATCTAGCTTGGAACTCTTCCAACATACCGTCCCTCCACTGAGGGTGTAGACAATGCCTGCGACTGACATTCAGTCGTCCTTATCAGCATGGAACCTTTCCAGTGATTCTCCCCAGGATCGATTGATACCATCTCACTACAACTAGTGAGTATCCTAACATCCAATTAGATCTATCTTATAGATCCAAAACCTAGGATTTAGGAGGTATCACCTTGATCCTATATGGAGAATATTTGTGATAAGCGGAGATTAACCGAGCGTAGCATAGGAAACTCCTTTCCTATCAAGAGTATGTCATCCACGTACTCTACGAGGATCACCACCATACTCTCTACTACCTTTTCGTATATACAAGGTTCATCTACCATTTTGATGAAGTCAAACTCTTTGACTATCACATCAAAACAGATGTTCCAATTCCGCGATGCCTGTTTTATCATATAAAACATCTTGCACACGTTTCCGCTGCTCCCACTGTCTACGAAGCCCTCAGGCTGTGTACTTATAGACGTTCTCTTCTAAAACATCACTTAGAAAAGCAGTCATGACACCCAACCACCAGATATCGTAGTCATGGTATGTAGCCGTGGCAAGTAGGATCTGGATGGACTTAAGCATAGATCCTTAGAAAAGGTTTCAACATAATCCATACCTGGTCTATGATGCAAACCTTTAACAAGTCTAGCTTTGAAAGTCTCAACTTTTCCATGTACACCAAGTAATCTTCTCAAGATATACTTTCTCCTGATGGGGATTTAACCCTTCAGATAAAGCAACCAAAGTCCATACTTTGTTGGTGTATAAGGATTCCATCTCAGATCGTTAAGCATCCATCCATTCTTACAGAGTCTCACTCCTGATGGCCTGCTCGAAACTAGTTGGGTCATCATCTCATGATGCAATCCTCGCTCCCACTGTCATAGAGAAACCGAAGTACCTCTCAGGTGGGTGAGGAACCCTACTAGATCGGCGGAGAGGCTGAGGTTCGTTGGAAACTATTGAATCCTTTGGTTCTACCAAATCATCAGCTGCAGTTTGTATAGCTGGAACCATTCCAGTTCTACATAACAGACCTTGCCTCGAGCTTGTCCGGATTTTTCTTTTAGACAAAGGCTGGACAACCCCAAATCTTAACTTACTTAAGATATGGGCTCTTCCCTTTCCATATCACATATGAAGTGGTAGGTAACTGATTTGATTTGAACCTTATTCAATAGGTATGCAGCTTCTCAAGTGCATAACTCCCAAAAGGAAATAGGAAACTCAGTAGTACTCATCATAGAGCACACCATATCTAATAGGGTGAGTTTGCTCCGCCCCGATATACCATCGTGCTATGGTGTATACGGAGGAGTAATGCTGAGAGAGAATCTCATTCTCCTTTAGAATAGTCCAGGAATTCCGTGCTCAAGTATTCTCCTCCTTGATCTCATCAAAGGACATAATACTTATACCCGTATTTTGGTTCTCTACTTCTAACTTATATTCTGTGAATATCTCAAAAGGTTCAGACTTGTGTTTTAGCAGGAACATATGTCTGAATCTTGAGAGATCATCAGAGAATGTAATGAAGTACAAAGAACCAGTCTTAGCATGTATAGACAGGGGACCTTCATACATCAGCATGTATCAATCCCAAGAGTTCACTAACTCTTTCTCTGTTTCTAATAAACAGAGCTGTAATCATCTTATCTTTGTGACATAACCGACAAGTTTCACAAGATGTAAATTCAAACTAATTTAAATATGCATCTAAATGTAACTTCAGTCAGTCGGGTCACATTGATGTGACCTAGTCTACAATGCCTCAAGAAGGATTCATTCATTTCTGAACTCTTCCTCTTGTGTGTGTTCTGTATACTAAGAACTGTAGTTTGATTTAGAACGTCTATGCTTTTAGATAACTTGCCTGAACCGATCAACTCTTGATATAGGAAATGTTTAAAACATTATCCAACAATACAAAATTATATCACTTCTTTACTAATAAAGAGACTGATATGATTTTGTATATCAGGTTCGGTATCTAATAACATTCGTTCAGAATCAATGTACTCAGGTAATACAGGGTGATAGTGACCAACAGACTTGGCCGCAACACTTGCACCGTTTTCTGTCTCATGAAACTTATCACCCGTTTTCAGTTCTCTACTTTTCTGTAGCCCATGTAACAGATTACATATGCGGGATCCTGATCCGGTATCACATACCCAGGACGTAAAGGATACTGAGAAACAGTTCTGTGTAATGAACACACCCGAAGATGATGCATCAACATGCACTTTCTTCGTTTGGGCGGCACGGGAATTCTGGTAATCCCCAATTTCCTGCTCTGTCTTATAACAATTATAAGTTGGAGCGGGACCAACGTTCCCCGGCTCAGTATAACAAGCGGGTTCGGTCAATATATCCGTATTATTATCTTGATTAAGGCGTGGTATAGTCGCTACCTGGAGAGAGAGAGGAGAAAACACTCAGCGTATGCTCTTGCAAGATTAGATTGGTTATCTAATAAATCTAATCAGGATGTCTCCCACTGTTTTAATCAAATCTTCCTTCAAACCTTAAAAGGAAAGACTAGCCGGGATTAATCACACGCTACAAGTTCGCCAATCTTTCAGCCAGGCCAGTGTCGGTACTTTGAGGGAGGTCCCCGTGCTTTCGCACGAACCTAATTAAAGTAAACCTCGTTTTTCCAGAGGCGTAACCCCGTTAACACCTTTCTAGACACCTACTTAATCGGCTAATTGTAATGTGTAAAACTCTCCCAGGAGTAACTCTTACTCGCAGCGGGTATCGGGATCCAACTATCTCGTAGAAGGTATGCAATCTCATTGCAAATTTCAACACTTGAATTCCCAATAATATTTTACCCGTGGCAACTTATGATCTTGGCTAAGGTCAACAAATCATAAGTGCTAGCCAAGTTCAACCCGTCATTTCCCGATTGAATTAAACCCATCCGCACGACCCTTGGCTAAGGTCAACAAAGCCGCACGACTACCCTAACTCAATCGCATCATATGCTTATACAGATAAGCACTAATTAGCTACCGCACACTACGCCTTGGCTAAGGTCAACAAACGCAGCACGAATACTAAGAAGTACTTATCTGAAATGACGGAGGGCTACGACCGGTTTTTATGAAAACCCTTTGCGTAATGAACTTGATATCGTTGTAGAATCGAGTGATTTTAAATGGAGTGTTTTTGAGGCTTTTCTAGTTTTGCTAAAGGGGTCACTCCCGGTGAAGGGATCGTCGGCCCTTTCCTCATCGAATAAGGTGCAGGATATTTCATAAATACCACTATGCAAAGCAAGAACTATAGAAGAATCAAAAGACAAACCGAGTTTGTAGCATCTGCCAGTTATTGCTAAAGGAGTCACTCCCGGTGAAGGGATCTCGGTCCTTTCCTTATCGAATAAGGTGCTGGATGTTCTACAAGGAATATCGCTATGCAAAGCAAGAACTAGAGCTATCAGTTTTTAAACAAGTTTCTACAACATCTTAGGTTTCTTTTATTTCATTAATCTCATTAATGAAGTCCCATTTTATTATGCTTCACAAGCATCTCATTTGAAACGAAATCTGCAATATAACATATATCTCATATATATAAAATATAAACATTCGTCTCAGGCAGTAATATGATCTCATCACAGAACATTGCAGCAGAAGAACATATATGAAATATTGGATATACTAGGACGTCTGTGTTTTTAATATGAGCATGTATAAAACATGGATTCCACGGTCGCGATGAATAGCCAAACCCACATCCCTAGACCCCTACGAGAGCGGCAAGTAACACTGTCAATTCTAGGGTTAGGAGACCCAGTATCGACTCCTCGAGATGGTCTCTCACTGGACCCTAGAACCCGGTTACTTGTGCTCCCCTCCTTGGGTCTACCTAATGCGGAAAAGTAAATAATATACAACGGTGACATCTTCCGCTACCTGGAAGTGCCCCAATAAAAGAATATTACATACAAGTGAATTTTACATGAATGAAAAAGAAAAAACTCTCATCTCACATAAAACCCCGGCTATTCAAAAGCGACGATCCAATACAACATATCACAGCAACACATAATATCTCATATCATCAACGTAAGCAAGTATGCGTATCCCGATTGTCATTGATGTATAGCAACGAAGCCGGTGATACACCACATACTACGCTTACGGTCACAGGAAAAAAAGTGTAAAACTACAACAGTTGGAATCCGCAACCTCTTTAGACATCGCATGCCTAACCAAATGAATTCCTTAGACATCGCATGCCTAACATTTATAAACCCCGCATTTTAGTCTCATTATCGAAAACTCTTTCCAATGTCAAGTCGGGCAATTCAACAAGATTCCCGACGTCCTGATCGAATGCTCGTCGCAAACTTTAGTAGACGGCTGCACCCCTGATACCGTCGACGAAGTGCACTAAGGCGGAACACCGCTACCGCGAGCATCCGAACGGATGCTTTCGGCGACGGGGTTCTCCTACAGTCACTTGGTCGGGGCTATGGGGTGTAGCTGTCTATTAAGTTTATCCGGCGAGTATCCACGTACGCTACGTGATTGCGACATACTTTTGATCACATCAAAATTCCATGGTAACCGATCATCTGAGACTAAACTTCTATGTTTATAATATTCAAATTAATTATCTTATAACTACCTGTGGATTCCAAATATTGTATCACATTCCAGATAAATAGACAAAGTTAAACTTTCCGATCGAATCATCAAACACCCAAGATTTCCCCAATATATCTCAACACTTGAAATCAGTTTAAAAACATCCATCACATGCCACAGTACCAATGGTCCAGTCGTAGAAGGGTCAAACCAACGCCTCACATGTGGCACGCCGTACTGCCACAAACCCTAAGGTTCAGAAGCAGTTCAAGACGGTCACGTAATCGAGTTAAGGTTTGTTGTCTTCTAAAGGGTCCACCGCATTACTTGCACGACGTAGAACATTCTTAAACACGAGAAAAAATCCAACTTTTGAAAAAATTTCCGACAGGGGAAAAAGTGAGTTATTGATATCCGTTCGAACTTTTTAACAGTTTCTAAAATTATCCGGACAACACATAGACAAAATTAGACAATCCGATCGAATAATCGAATCCCCAAAACAACCCCAGAAAAACTCAACTGCTGAGTAAAATATAAAAATTTCCAGAAGACTCAGCACTTCAAGACAAGAATTACTGTGCAAGCCACGTGGTGTAACTCAGCAAAATGGCTGCGGAACCGCCGCGAAACCCTGGGTTGGGCCACGGTTCCGCGCCTCTTTTGTCGAGTTAGAATCGCGTGCTTCACAGTAACTTATAGAATTCCCTGCTGAATTTTTTGGCAATTTTTAATTCACAAAAATCCAAATTTTCAGAAAATTTCCAAAGAAGGGGTTATATCGGGTTTTCCGGGTTCAATCGGACTTTAAACTTCGTCTAGACTTCGCCTAAAGCTCTAGCTTGGCTCTGATACCACTGTAGGGTTGCTATGCACGCGCACAAGGGTCTACGAGGTATCAACCATGCCCGATTATAATTTTAGCCGTGCCGAACAACCCGAATACGGATCTTTAAACTAGAGATTAGGCGAAAACTAACATGTTAACAACTCTAATACTAAGTGAGAGGGATTACAACCTTTGTAGATCCGGTCCTTCACTTCATATGCTCCGTGTTGTGGTCCCTTCGCTGCGATCATCGGGATCCGGACTCTCGAGAGGTTCCACGAAGAGAAAGATGCAACCTTTGCTTCCGATCTTCGATACTAAGATGATCTACCTTGAAGTTCCGTTAACACAAGCTAACACTCATGAAATGATGTGAACACCCTCATCTAAATGGCAAGGGAAGATGAGGATGATGAAGTAGGATTTTTGCTCTCTTTATTTATTTTTTTCTCACATTTATTCATCACTTGAAGAAAATCTAGAAAGCTTTTTCATGACAGAATGAAGGAAGAAGAAGATGAATAATCATTGAATCTCTTTTGTGATGCATAGAAAAAGAATAATATGATGAATAATGCAACCATGGTTGACTAAACCCATGTAGAGAATTAACTAGGGTTAGGGTTTGGGTTGGGTTAAAGCATGAGTCACTTACAAATATCTTTCACAAAACAAAACCAAAACCTTCTAGAAACATCTAGAAAGCTTAACCCTAATCCAAACCCTAATCATGTTTAAACTCCACTAAACAAATTGCATTAGTTATCATATTATGTTACAATATTATATATCACATATATAATATTTATCGTAACAAAATAAAATAATACAATTAACATATATCGCATATATATCAATGTATTACCCGAGTGAGAAAAAGAATCTTTTAGTGAGCTAATATTAGTTAATGTAATTTAATATATCATATATATTATTATACATTAAATTATCGAATCAACACTTGATCCGACAATCCGGCTATATTGCATATAACCGACTAATATTTATCCGTACCGATTCATTGAATCAACACTTGATCCGATGACCCGGCTGATATCAAATATCGCGAGAATAGAATACGGTATCTCATATCGTATTATTCTCGGTCCCGCACATATCACATACGTGCCCCTACTCCGTTTTTCCTGATCCAAGAAACCTCTGTGTAGGACTCTAAAGAATCGTCAATACGTCGGCAGTAGGTGATGATCATATCAAACACCCACAAGCTGCAAGCGGTCATCTAAACGTAACAGCTACCCAGGTATTGAGCGCTCAGAAGATCAACAAGCAAGCCTGTACATTCTCCTGTGAATCCAAACCGTAACACTCCCGTACAGTCCGGTCTCGTCGTCTGATATGTTGCATATCTCGCCTAGGGGTGGTAAACGTCAGACCCCAGTAGCTTGATAAGTCATGTCGATTTGAGGTCTATAACAGTTCGAGAAACTACTGATAACACTTACCAGTAAATCTCAGCAATCCTGGCCAGGGATTTCCGGTTATAGCCAATCGAACACAGCACAACATCAACTCCCTATACCGGGAGAGACGAATCCCCTCCTATCGCTCATTGCCTCCATGTGATTCGGGACTGTACCCAAAAGCTACCTTTTTGCACGCCCTCTTGGACGTGGTATGATGGAAATCAAAGCACAGTGGGAATCACACAAGACTCTATGACGATCTCGGGTCAACAGACTACTCTGTACCAGTGTCACCGGAGAACTGCCATCTGACGTGAGGTATAATACCATCTGGGAGTTCTCGGCGAGTCCGTCCAGTGTACCCAGTCTCCACTGAGCACCCGTACACCATCCTTGATGTCAAACACCGATGGATATGGGATCATCCATCGCCCATCATATGGGTCAAGATGCGTATACGCTAGTCTACTCTGGTGCATCGATGCCCTGTCTCGATACACCCATGACTAGGAACAATTATAGGATGTACTCGTCGACTACCGTGGCCTCACTAGTATGATCTCATCATAGTCCCAGTAGTCGAGTACATATCCTAAGGGCTTTATCAACATGTAACATAGAGACAATCTGAGTACATGTTAAGATAAAGTACAACCAGATAGCATACTATCATGTCGAGCAAGAAAGTCCTCCCTATATATGTCCTAGCATCCACTACAATATACATCATATGTACAGTAATGGCCTCCAGGGCATACATATAACTAACAAGATCGACGAGATCGGAGTAGCCGCAACGGAGCGTGGGATGATGGTTAAAGCACGAAGGACTTGGATCGTTCGGTATAACCTTTCTACACTCTTTACAGTTTGTTAGTTTAGCAATAATGGCAGATCCGGGTTAAAGTATACGATAGCGCCAGTTAAAAAGTTTGTGTTCCGCATTTGGCGTCTGTAGACGGCCGGGCTGCTACCGTAGACTTACAGTGGTATCAGAGCCTCACCATTTTGCTTTACTAACTTGTGCTAACGCGTTTAAAATATCGATCGAACCGGAAATCAAAAACCGCATTTTTTCAATTTCACAGTTTCTGTCGATTTTATATGATGTCCTAAAATTATTCCACATATCACAGAAATCTGTGCAGGGTTTTCTAAGAACACCGTACAAATTTGGGCACATGAATCGACAATACTGCCGCGGAATCGCGGCCAAACCCATGGTTTGGCCGCGCATCCGCGGCCGTTCTGTGTGATCATGCCCCCAAACTTGCACAGTGTATTCTCCTCTGGAATTTGGGGTTTTTGGTACATATCTTTTGGGCCCAGATTTTGATACTGTTCAACAGTTGTTCATGGGGCCCACTTTCTGATATTTAGTCGATCGAAATTTAAACATGTTAGTTTACAGTGCTTACATTATATCTCCGATCGGGAATGTCATTTGATCGGTAAACCGCGTCTGATTGCTATAGTTCTTTTAGACGGGTTTGCGAACGTGACATTCGCGTTGATGTTCTGTGTTGTGCTGTGATGTTGCGGATTTGTCGTGGTGGATAGGAGTGTGCAATGATAGTGCAGTTTGGATTTATTTGTACATTTGATATTGCGGGGCGAGCGTCCAACATGTGGACTGCCGTCACTGCCTGTTGTATAATATTCTTTTAGGGCACGACCAGGTTGCGGTCGATGTACCTGTTGTACTATTTTTCATTACTGTACTAGGTTTTATCTCGCGACGGAGTGCACAGATAACCGGGTTCTGGGGGGCAACGGGTCCGCATCTCATGGCTTTGAGAGGCAGAGGGGTCCCACTCTAGAATTGGCAGACTATTCGCCGCACTCGTAGGGGGTACAAGTTGATCCAAGGAGGGGTGCCCAAGATTACCAAATTCCGTGAAGTGCAGGGTGGTCCATTCACTATGCTGTAGGGGGCTGCCTCGCTTCAGGTTTTGGCGGGTAACTTGCCGCACCCGTAGGGGTCTAGGTTTCATTGCACAGGTTATCCACACGACAGGGGAACGTCGGGTTTCAGCAGCGGCTCTGTGAAACCCGGGGATCCCAGATATCTGTATTGTTCTGTAATGCTTATTACTTTTCTGTAATGTTGCATATTATCACGCCTGGAGCGATTATTGTATATTGGTTTATATACTATTAGATGTTGTATATGTTTTACACCCGCGCTAGTCCAGTCCCCGCTCTGTCGTTAGTTAAGTAACCTAACGGGTGATGACGGGACCCAGTGACGAATGCGGATGGCATATACGTACATTTTATTTTCGTTCTTTTCTGGTGTGATTATTTATGGGACTGCGTTGATTCTGATCAATGCAAAGTAAAACAAACCTGTTTACAGTTGTTGGAACAAATTTAAAAAGTGTTATTGCAAAGACGTTTCCTTTTGTTTTGCATAGTGATATTCGGTTGGAATATCCTGCACCTCATTCGACGGGGCAAGGGCCGATATCCCTTCACCGGGACTGACCCCTTGGGCAGAATTTTGCGTCAAGGTAATAACTTCACTATAGTCGATTACAAGTGGCTTTGCATAGCGGTATTCAGTGGAATACCCTGCACCTCATTCCACAAGGAAAGAGTCGAGATCCCTTTACCGGGAGTGACCTATTTAGCAAAAGGTTTTCGCCATTATATTTTAAAAAGCTATCAGGTTCCTTCAGCGATATCAAGTTCGTTACGTTAAAGGTTTTTCGCCAAAAACCAGCCGTAGCCCTCCGTCACTTCTTTTGGGTATTCAGTAGTATTCAAGCTATGCATTTTAGCCAAAGTTAAGGCATAGTGTTTGGTAGCTGCTGGGTATTCATTTGTTGCATAGATAGATGAGTTAGTTTGGGACAGTCGTTCTGCCGATTGGCCAAAGTCAGGGGCATGTGCGGGTGGGTTCAAATTGACAGGATAGTGACGGGTAGAACTTGGCATGTGACTTATGACATTTTGACCAAAGCCAAGGTTATAAGAGCATGGGGCAAAAATCGTATCGGGAGTTTCTAAAGAAACTGAAACTTGCCAAGTATGCGCATACCTTCTGGAGTATGAGTAACGTGGATGCATTCCATCACGTTATCATGCGATGAGAGTTGGATCCCGATTCCCACTGATGAGTTGGTTTACTCTTCGGGTGATCCCGATTGATTCTTCTTTCAGGTTTGGAGGAGAATTTAACAGGACAGTGGGAGGTTTCCGGATTAAATAAAGTGATAACCATTCTGATCTAGGTTAGAGTGCACGCAGAGTGTTTCTTTTCTCTCTCTCTTTGGCAGCGACCTTTGACTGGCCCTAGACTATGACTCAGTGACCAGGTTGACCGAACCTTCTTAAAATACTGGCTTTTGGATTGTCTATGTTGCATAAGTCATTGCCACTCCTTCTTTTATCCTTTGAATTTCTCAGAACACCCGTATTACTACGGATATCCACTTCCATTGGATAGATCCATCGTATGGTTATATACGAACTCGAAGGGACTTCTTCGAGGATGGATCCAGGTTCAAGAGAAATAGAATTGGTTTATTCAGTTGTCTTTTATTATCACCTTCTCTCAGGTTGCGAGGGCTCCTTGGTTTAGGAGAGTACACCTATTACGCTTATTGGATAGTCTTATTCCAAACCATAGGCAGGTGTCGAAAGGTAGGGAATGAAGAAAACCAATTAGCCTAAGTAGGGTGTGCAGAAGGTAATATGTAAAGACAAAATAAAGGGATTAGAAAGAGGGCAAAGTAAATTGCGACCGATATCATTCACGACCAAAACCACGTACTTCATCGCCACTCCTATTTTCACCTTTAAAGGAATAAGGTATTATTCAGTTGTCTTTTATCATCACCTTCTCTCAAGATATGAGTACTCCTTGGTTTAGGAGAGTACACCTATTATGCTTACTGGATAGTCTTCTTCCAAACCATAGGCTGGTGCCGAACGGTAGGGAAGGAAGAAAACCATTTAGCCTAATGATGGTGTACAGAAGGTAACGACTAAAGACAAATAAAGGGATTTGGGGAGATGGCAAAGAAATATACGGTTATAGTCATGAATTGGATTTTGGAAGAGGCATTGCTATGAATACCAGGATACCCCTACGAAACATTTTCATGTTTCAGTGCATTGTTAAAGGAAAACTGTTTTCCCGATTAGATACTTACTCTAAGGGTATGTATTTACCAGGTTTCATTCTCATATCTGTATGGTTTTACAGATGATGAGTGGGAGTAAGTTATTGGGAATTAGGTGATCATCCTCATTATATCGGAATTCGTTGTAATTGGTGATATTTGAGGAAATCGCCAGGGTATAGTTTTCCACCTACAACGCACAGGTTTTGAGTTGTTCAACTCAGCGGACTTATACAGAGTATTGTATGTTGTCCAGTGTCCATCAGGACAAAGGGGTAGGTCCTCGTACTATGTTCTGTTTACTTATAATTTCTCTAGTATTTAGACAAGTGTTTCGTAGAAATACAAGGTCTAAGTTTTAAGAAGTTGTGGGTATAAGAATAAAGTAGAGAACCAGGTGTCACAAGTATCGGGATTCTTCAAAGAGATCAAAAATGTAGATTCTTGTGATTGGTATTCAGATGATAGTGATGGTTTTGAGAAACGTGTTTCTCTTTCAGGTTACTCATAATTGGATGGATTCCTAAGTTGAGTAATGCTGATTAGCCTCTTTCCATTAAGTTGATATGCACTGGAGACAGCTGCATGGTTTGAATATGGTTCCAATTAAATAAGTGCCAAAGTTTCTATATTGGATATAGAATAGTTCGTACCTTAAAAGATATTAAGGTACGGGGAGTTGTCCAGCTTATGCTTAAAACCAGACTCTGGATAACTCAGGGCACGTTTCTGTAATGGATGTTTGTGGGTTGACCCTGGCTATGACGAGGGTTGATATTCTACCATTTGGAAGATCAATAGTGATATTGTTCTTGACTCGCCACAGTTTTAGTAAAATGGATCTTTTTCAGAAAACAGAAGTGGGAGTATGGTAGAACTGGAAGTGATTCCAGAACCGCGAACGATTATGGAAAATTTAATAGGACCTATATATTCAATCAGGTTTGACATTCCATTAGCCACTCCGTAGATATGGTGGGTAACCTCAGACACCCGAGAGGTACTCCGGTAGCCTCAAGGACGGTGACAGGGAGGTTCTTATCTACCCAGACTTGACACTACTGATGTTCCAGGCTATGAGACCCGGTAGGAGGGTTGTCGTAGTCGGTGGGAGCAGCGGAAGCACAGTGGGCAAGATGCTTATATCTATTTATAGACTTGAGCAGTAATAGCGGAGATAGATCATCTAATTTTGATGTGACAGTCATGGGTTTGACTTCAATCAGGATAGGGGATGGATCTGTTAAGAAGATAGTAGGGTGTGATGTCATAGTATCTGGATGACATACACAGAGTAGGAAGTAAAATTCCTATACTACGATCGGTTGTACTGTGGTCGTCACACAGTTGTTTCTCCAGACAGGATATGGATATAATATTTGACATTCTGGTTTCTAGATCTATGGTTTTAGATCTGGATTTGGGTAGTTTCCCAATGTAGGTACTTTGACAGTATTCTAATGGTTTTTAGAATAGATGACTCCTAGCATGGTGGTGTACCTGCAGGTGATGGAGTCACCCTCTCTAAAGGTGTCTTACGGACTAAAGGGGAGAGGGATATGCTTGATTGGCAGATCACTTGCTTAGGCAATTGAGTCAATCGTGAGATGTCAAGTACCACACCAGATATTGTTTTTGCACTAGATGCAATAAGTTTGTATTAATCCAATCCTGAAGAAACATAAGGAAGCAGTTTTAGAACATAAGTACATGTTCTACGGATTTGATGACGGCAACCTCCTTCGGGAGACGATTATCATTCCAGGCTTCAAATGTGACATGGTTGACAGAGTGATTGTCAGAGTTATAGTTTTTCCCTCTGATGAGGAACAGTATTATGGACAGGTGGTCCAAGAGGATATTGTGGGTGGCATGGTGCCGGATACTGATTAGGTTCAGTGATCGATACAGTCTAAGAAGTTTGGATTTAGAGTTCATTTATGAACTAGGTCCCATCAGATATCCAGACATATTCTAAGACAGGTATTACTCGATTCGGAAGATGGCTTTCTCCGCGAACTTGAGATTTAGAGAGATATTGAAAGAAACATCTAGGCGGATCCACTCACTGAGGCTATTTCTCGAACACAATAGTTTTACAAACGGGCTTTGTGTAACTGATTAGTAGAGGAGTTGGATGTTCGGTTTCACACGGGCTGTGAGTAGTCGACATCGCAATAATTAGCCTTGAGTGCAAGTGGGAGATTGTTGGAGATAGTGCCCTCAGAGTCAATTATTGGATCGCAGGTACGTGATTGCAATTATTGCGGAGGATCTATACCAGTAGGACAGTCTTACTCGAGATGATAGTATGCTATCTGGTTTGCCTTTATCAGTCGTGTACATGTTCAGGTGACTGATTACATGTTACACTTTGATAGAGCCCTTAGGATCTTGCTTTACTACCAACAGTATGATGTCGATCATATACGTGAGAGTTGGGTGGTTTATATGCATATCCTTAATTGTGGTCCCTAGTCGTGGGAGTTTCGAGACAGGGCATCGATACTCCGGAGTAGACTAGTCTGTACAATCGAGACCCCGACGAGGGGCGGTGTCCGGTCTCACAAGCCACTGGTGTCAGTTGGATCACCTAAGATGTATACAGGTGCTCATTGGGTTATGAGTACACCGGACAGGACTCGGCGGGAACCTGCTAGTTGGTATTATGCATATCGTCAGATAGCAGTTCCCTGGTGACATGTGTACAGGTTAGTTCATCGACCTGAGGTCGTCATTTGTCTCGTGTGAGTTCCCACTGTGCTTTGATTTCTACCCTACCACGGCTCAAAGGAGTCGTGCAAATAGGTAGTTTTTGGGTACAGTCCCGAGCCATATGGAGGCACGTGAGCGGATCGGTAGGGGATTCGTCTCTCCCGGTATTGGGCGCGAGATCGTGCTGTGTCTAGGAGAGCCATTACACAAAGCCCACGGCAGTGGCAGGAGATTTACTGGTAAGTACTCCAGTAGTATCTCAGGGTGTTATTGGGCTACACTCCGACACGACTTATACTGCTATTGGGGGTCTGACGTTACTAGCCCCCTAGGCAGATATGTGATACTCATAGACGAACGGACCGGACTGTATATACATTGTCACTGTTAGGCTCAGTAGGGTTTCCGGATGAGTTCGCTCATCGGCCTCCCTTGAGGCCAGTCCATGGGCAGCCATTACGTATTGCTAGTGCCGCTAACGGTTTGTGGTTAAACCCACTGCCAGGGTACTGACGAGTCATTAGAGTTCCCCACAGACAGTTTCCCAAGTTCGGGCGAAACGTTGTAGAGGCCGTATGGTTTTATGGCAGGGTTCGGAAAATGCACGTGCGTTTACGCACGTGTTATTTTTCGGGCAGATGATACTGGTCGGTTTTGGTTTAAGCCGGATCCGAGTATTATATTGAGTAGATATAATATCTTTGTCTCAGTTGCATTTGTATTCGGTCGTAATACAAATACGGGTATATTTATACAGATACGGGGTTATCCTGAAAGTCGTTTCAGGATCACTTTTGGAAGTTGCCAGTTTTCAGTTTTCTATCAGCCGTCTTTTAACATTCGGTTGAAGACGGATTTGTCTTTTCTTGAGATGAGTGTGGATTCTTCTAGAATGTTCTAGAAGTGGTGAGGTGTTAAGTGACTCATTAGTGCCATTAATGATTCATTTAATACAAGGGAGAGTTGTATTATGTTCATTGGTTTGCATTAATTGCTCTTTGTGACTCATGCTTTCATGAATGGTTATGATAAGCTTTAGGTTTATTATCACCTTCCTTCTTTGCTCCTACACTCACCCTGCTCCTTCTCTTTATATGGCCGGCCCCTCCCCTTTCTCTCATTCACTTGGTTGATTTCATTTTTGATATAAGACTAAAGTTTTGGGTGCATGGAAATTTCATTACCTTTTTCACTCCATCACCCGATAAAATGGCAACTTCATTAACCGATCGTCCACGGATTTGGACGAAGTGAGACAAAGTCATCTACTCATTCTCTACATCAATCTTGGTCGTCTCTTTTAGCAAACTTGACGACCGAGTTACCTCGAGTCAGAGGCGGGAGCCCGTTTAAAGAATCGTTGACGTGGTGCCACTTGGACGAGCAGATCGGAGATCGATGAGATCGGAGTAGCCGCAACGGAGTGTGGGATTATGGTTAAAGAACGAAGGACTTGGATCGTTCGGTATAACCTTTCTACACTCTTTACAGTTTGTTAGTTTAGCAATAATGGCAGATCCGGGTTAAAGTATACGATAGCGCCAGTTAAAAAGTTTTTGTTCCGCATTTGGCGTCTGTAGATGGCCGGGCCGCTACCGTAGACTTACAAAATTTTCGAAAGGTAGTGATGGCTTAGGAAGCATGTTCGGATCTGCTGCCTAAGGCTTTTCAACTTTATGAGCCGTGAGGGTCTCATAAAGACTTTTATCCTTACGAGTCGAGAGGATCTCGTAGGTGTATTTTCTCCTTAGGACTCGTGAGGATCCCTAAGTGTGTTTTTCTCTTGGGAGTCGTAAGGATCTCACAAGAGAGTTTTCTTCCTCACGAGTCGAGAGGACCCGTAAGTGTTTGATGAGATTGAAATTATCCTCATTTCACGGAGTCGGAAGTTGCTCTGTGCGTTTCCCAAGGGGTCAAGATTGACTTTAGCCGTGTTCCACGGGACTAGGATTTGCTCTGGATGCTTCCCACTGGGTCAGGATTGACATAAGCCGTGTTCCGCAAGGACCAGGATCTGCTCTGGACGTTTCCCATGGGGCCAGGATTGACATAAGCCGTGTTCCACTAGACCAGGATTTGCTCTAGATGCTTCCTATGGGGTCATGATTGATATAGCCGTGTTCCGCAAGGACCAGGTTCCGCTCTGGACGCTTCCAACGGGGTCAGGATTGACATAAGCCGTGTTCCGCAAGGACCAGGATCCGCTCTGGACGTTTCCCGCAGGGTCAGGATTGACATAAACCATGTTCCACTTGACCAGGATTTGCTCTGGATGCTTCCCACGGGGTCAGGATTGACATAGCCTGTTCCGCAAGGACCAGGTTCCGCTCTGGACGCTTCCCACGGGGTCAGGATTGACATAGGCCATGTTCCACTAGACCAGGATTTGCTCTGGATGCTTCCCACGGGGTCAGGATTGACATACGCCGTGTTCCACTAGACCAGAATTTGCTCTGGATGCTTCCCACGGGGTCAGGATTGACATAAGCCGTGTTCTACTAGGACCAAGTTCCGCTCTGGACGTTTCCCACGGGGTCAGGATTGACATAAGCCGTGTTCCACTAGACCAAAATTTGCTCTGGACGCTTTCCACGGGGTCGGGATTGACATAGCCATATTCCGCAAGGACCAGGTTCCGCTCTGGTTGCTTCCCACGGGGTCAGAATTGACATAGGACGTGTTCCGCAAGGACCAGATTCCGCTCTGGATGCTTCCCACGAGGTCAGCATTGACATAAGCCGTGTTCTGCAAGGACCAGGTTCCGCTCTGGACGTTTCTCACGGGGTCAGGATTGACATAGGCCGTATTCCACTAGACCAACATTTGCTCTGGACGCTTCCCACAGAGTCAGGATTGACATAGCCATGTTCCACTAGACCAGGATTTGCTCTGGATGCTTCCCACGAGGTCAGGATTGACATAGCCGTGTTCCGCAAGGACCAGGTTCCGCTCTGGACGCTTCCCACGGGGTCAGGATTGACACAGGCCGTGTTCCACTAGACATGGATTTGCTCTGGACGCTTCCCACGGGGTCAGGATTGAAATAGGCCATGTTCCACTAGACCAGGATTTGCTCTGGATGCTTCCCACGGGGTCTGGATTGACATAGCCGTGTTTCGCAAGGACCAGGTTCCGCTCTGGACGCTTCCCACGGGGTCAGGATTGACATAGGCTGTGTTCCACTAGACTAAGATTTGCTGGACACTTCCCACGGGGTCAAGATTGACGAAAGTCGTGTTCCGTAAGGACCAGGTTCCGCTCTGGACCCTTCCCACGGGTCAGGATTGACATAGGTCGTGTTCCACTAGACCAGGATTTGCTCTGGACGCTTCCCACGGGGTCAGGATTGACATAAGCCGTGTTCCGCAAGGAACATGATCCGCTCTGGACGCTTCCCACGGGGTCAGGATTGACATAAACCGTGTTCCACTAGACCAGGATTTGTTCTGGATGCTTCGCACGGGGTCAGGATTGACATAAGCTGTGTTCCGCAAGGACCAGGATCCGCTCTGGACGTTTCCCATAAGGTCAGGATTGACATAGGTCGTGTTCCACTAGGACCAGGTTCCGCTCTAGACGCTTCCCACGGGGTCAGGATTGACATAAGCCGTGTTCCGCAAGGACTAGGATCCGCTCTGGACGTTTCCCACAGGGTCGGGATTGACATAGGCCGTGTTCTACTAGACCGGGATTTGCTCTGGATGCTTCCCACGGGGTCAGGATTGACATAGCCATGTTCCGTAAGGACCAGATTCCGCTCTGGACGCTTCCCACTAGTCAGGATTGACATAGGCTGTGTTCCACTAGACCAGGATTTGCTCTGGACACTTCCCACGGGGTCAGGATTGATATAGGCCGTGTTCCACTAGACCAGGATTTGCTCTGGATGCTTCCTACGGGGTCAGGATTGACATAGCCGTGTTTTGCAAGGACCAGGTTTCACTCTGGACGCTTCCCACGGGGTCAGGATCGACATGGGTCGTGTTCCACTAGACCAGGATTTGCTCTGGACGCTTCCCATGGGGTCAGGATTGACATAGCCGTGTTCCACTAGACCAGGATTTGCTCTGGATGCTTCCCACGGGGTCAGGATTGACATAGCCGTGTTCTGTAAGGACCAGGTTCCGCTCTGGACGCTTCCCATGGGGTCTGGATTGACATAGGCCGTGTTCCACTAGACCGGGATTTGCTCTGGATGCTTCCCACGGGGTCAGGATTGACATAGGCCGTGTTCCACTAGACCAGGATTTGCTCTGAATGCTTCCCACGGGGTCAGGATTGACATAGCCGTGTTCCGCAAGGACCAGGTTCCGCTCTGGACGCTTCCCACGGGGTCAGGATTGACATAGGCCATGTTCCACTAGACTAGGATTTGCTCACTGGACGCTTCCTACGGAGTCAGGATTGACAGAGGCCGTGTTCCACTAGACCAGGATTTACTCAGGATGCTTCCCACGGGGTCAGGATTGACATGGCCGTGTTCCGCAAGGACCAGGTTCCGCTCTAGACGCTTCCCACGGGGTCAGGATTGGCATAGGCCGTGTTCCACTAGACCAAAATTTGCTCTGGACGCTTCCCACGGGTCAGTATTGACATAAGCCGTGTTCCGCAAAGACTAGGATTTGTTGACTTTATCCGCATTTCACGGATTCGGGGGTTGACTCTCGGTTGTCTGTGCACCGCCGAGTCATGGAACTGAGAGTTGCCGCGGTTCCGCTTTGCTGATGTTGCGTCTGTGGTAGTGAGACGGATGTTGAGATGATCTCCAGGCTGTTTGTGAACCGTCGAGCCTTGGCTCTCTTTCGGATGGAGCCTGGGGGAAGGTATGGTTCCTTCTTTGTTTGTACCCCTGGATTGTATACAGGGATCGATGTGATCTTACCTGCAGGTAAAAAATTTTCGTTTTATATATTTTCTTTCCACGATGCTCTATCATTTCATCTTTTGTATCGCGAAAGTCGCGATCGCCCAATCATTTCGGCTATTTCTCGCGGTGCCCAATCATTTCGGCTATTTGTTTTTATTTACTCGCTGCTTTTTATTGCGAGTTGCCCAACCATTTGGCTATTTTGTATGCATACATTTTTACTTGCTGATTTTGTTGCAAGTTGCCCCATCATTTCGGCAATTTCGTATGCATTTGTGGCTCGCTGGCTTTTCACTGCGAATTTGGGATTTGACACCGATTTCGGCATCAGCATCGCTACAACTGGGATATTGCCAGGAGCGAATCATCATTTGCCTCTGTCGATATCAAACAAAGGTGGCTTAACAAACATGGTTAAGATCCTGTCGACTAAGGCTTTGACTTCATGAGCCGTAAGGGTCTCATAAAGGTATTTCTCTCTACGAGTCGTGAGGATCTCGTAGATGCGTTTTCTCCTTAGGAATCATGAGGATTCCTAAGTGTATGGTCTCTTATAAGTCGTAAGGATCTTACAAGAGCGCTTTCTCCTTATAAGTCGAGAGGACTTACAAGGGCTGTTCACTATGCAAACATATCCCTAATCACGGATGGGACTTTTTTAGGGAAATGTTTATTCGCGCCCGTAGATTGTATACAAGGGCCAATATTGAGCCGCTTGTAGGGCCACATTGGAGATTGTGATGGCTTAAGAACAGGTTCGTTCAGATCCCTATTGCTTAAGGCTTTTGAATCCTATGAGCCGTGAGGGTCTCAAAGGGGAATTCTCCTTACGAGTCGTGAGGATCTCGTAAGTGTAATTTCTCCTTAGGAATCATGGGGATCCCTAAGTGTGTTACTCCCTTGTGAGTCATAAGGATCTCACGCAGGTGGTTTCTCTTTACAGGGTCGAGAGGACCTTGCAAGTGTCTTTTAACGAGCTTGCGCCCTTTCGGGTTTTCACAAAACTCGCCGGTAGCTCTGCTGTTTTTACTCACGAAGCCCTTTCGGGTTTTCATCCATGCCCATTTTGCTTATGGACGTACCGTTTTTTTGTTTTTCCTCTTCTTCCAGCCTTGGGATGCTGCGGTCCGTAGTAGTTTATCGACGTCTCGGTCAATAGCCAGTTTTAGGACATAGTGGTCTATCGTTAGTTTAAAGACATTTAGGTCCAATGCTAGTTTTAGGACATTTCAGTCCGTCGTTAGTTTTAGGAAATTTTGGTCCGTCGTTAGTTTTAGGACATTTCGGTCCGAAAGCCGGCTACTATTTATAGAGTTTGGGCTTAAGAATATAGCGAGCGGATATAAGCATCGTCATCTATCGTTGACCTAGGCCGTGACTCGTCAGGCGTAGTATTTTTCAGGAAGCGACCGTTTATTGGCCTGAAAGGTCTTTCACCATGCATGTCCATGAGTAGATAGGCTCCACCCTGGTATACTTTGTCTACGATATACGGGCCTTCATAGTTTGGCTCGAATTTCTCCCGCTTGGCACGATTGGGGATCATAGGTCTTTTGACCACTAGCACGAGTTCGCCTTGGCGGAATGTTCTCGGCCTAGTCAATCTTTCATATGAGCGCGTCATCTTCGCTTTATAAGCCTCCAGATTCTGTTACGCCATGAGACGGGTTTCATCAAGGGCGTTAAGCTCCTCAAGCCGAAGGTGAGTATTTTCTTCGCCTGTTAGCTCGTAGTGAACTGCCACTCGTAGAGAGGGTAACTTTATCTCGAGGGGGTTACCGCTTCTGTGCCAAATACCAATGCATACGGCATTGTTTTGTGGCCGTTTTGAACATAGTTCGATACGCCCAGAGAGCTTCATGCAGTCTCTCGTGCCAGTCCTTCTTATTTCGAGACACTATCTTTTTCACGATCTTCGTCAAGGTCTTGTTGAAAGCCTCAGCTAAACCGTTAGCTCGGGGATTATAGACCGATGAATATCTCCAGTCTATGTTATGTTATTGTGTGAAGCGGCTGATTTTGTGGCTTCTATAGGCTGGCCCGTAATTGGAGATAATCCGTCGCGGAATGCCGAACCGATAAATGACATGTGTCTTGAAGAAATGGAGAATATTCTCCGTCTTCACCTCTCTTAGTGGTACTGCTTCTTCCCACTTGGAGAAGTAATCAGTTGTTGCGAGAATAAACCGATGTCCTCTGGACGACGCTGGTTCGATGGGGCCGATTATGTCAGCCCCCCACATTTCGAACGGCCATCTAACCACCGTTAGATGTAGTGGATTCGGATGCTGATGGATAAAATCCTCATGAATCTGGCACGAGTGGCACTGCCTCGCATATTCTAGGTAGTCTTGGATCATTGTGGGCCAATAGTAGCCAATCCTTTTGATTTTCAGTTTCATTTTCGGCCCGCCTTGGTGAGAACCGCGGAGTCCGTCGTGAGTTTCTTGGATGACTCTCCTTGCCTCTTCGGGTCCCAGGCATCTTAGCCACAAAGAGTCAAACGATCTTTTATACAGAGTATCATTGACGAAGGCAAAAGATAGAGCTTGTTTCATGAGCTGATGTCTTGACGACGCATCTTCGGGTGTTCGACGGGATTTGAAGTAGTCTATAAATACTTCTCTCCAATCCTTATCCTCTTCCTGGTCTTTTATTTGTAAGGCCGTCCACTCGGTAGCTCCCTTTTCTTCGGACGACTCCGGAGATATTTCTGCCGGTGCAAGAACCCGATGGCTTTGCACAACGATCCTTACGTCATCGAGGTTCTCGTCGGCCAGTTCTTTAGTGAGCTAGGCTAATGCATCTGCCTTGCTATTATCCGCACGCAGTATGCTTTCCAATATGTAGGAGGGAATTTGAGTCAACAGTTGCTGCACTCTTTCACCGTACTTCACCAGCTCTGGCTTGCACGTTTGATAGTCGCCGTTTACTTGGCTAACGATCAGCTGGGAGTCTCCATATATGAGGAGATTCTCAATTCCCATGTCGACGGCAATATCAAGACCTGCTATCAAACCTTCGTATTCGGCTTCATTGTTCGTCCTCGGCTCTATTAAGGAGAAGGCAAAGCGCATTATCCCTCTTCGTGGAGTCACGAAGATGAGGCCTACCCCAGATTTGATTATGGGGGTGCTTTGTTTGCGCTTCTTCATGGAAGATACTCCATCGAAGTAGAGTTCCCACCGGGTATCATTCTCTCTTCTCTTCCCGTCGATCGTGTCAAACGCGTACTCGTCGGGCAGTTCGTAGTTCAAAAGAGAATCGGCAGGTATTGGATGCTCAGCGAGGAAGTCAGCGATGGCCTGGCCTTTCACTGCCTTGAGGGGTCGGTATGTCACCGAGAATTCCATTAAGAGTAGGGCCCATTTAGTGAGCCATCCCGTTAGTATGGCTTTTGACATCAAGTATTTGAGAGGATCCACCTTTAATGTGAGGTGGACCTCATGTGCCAAAGCATAGTGTTTGAGCTTCGTTATCGCGAAGATCAACGCCAGGCAGTGTTTTTCGATGAGAGAATAATTGTTTTCTGCCCCCAGGAGAACTCGACTCAGATAGTATAGAGCTCTTTCTTTCCCTTGGTCATTTTCTTGTGCCCATATTGTGCCTAGAGAACCCTCATGGGCTGTTGTATACAGGATGAGGGGTTTTCCTTTAACGGGAGCGGCCAGTACTAGCGGATTCTGCAAGTATTGCTTGATTTCGTCCAGTGCACTTTGGCATTTGCGATCCCAGACGAACGGGGTTCCCTTCTTCATTAGATGACTGTAAGGACGACACTTGCCAGAGAGATTGGCTATAAATCGCCGGATATACGCGAGCTTTCCATGGAGAGACCGCAGTTGCTTGAGAGTCCTTGGCGGAGGCATTTCTATGATCGCCTTGATCTTCGACGGGTCTATCTCGATGCCTCGGTGGCGGACGGCGAATCCTAGGAATTTGCCTGAGGAAACTCCGAACGCGCATTTGAGAGGGTTCATCTTCAAGTTATATTTCCGAAGGCACTGAAACACGATCTTCAGATGTTCTAAATGTTCCTCGTATGATTTACTTTTAACTACGAGGTCGTCGATATAGCATTCAACGATATCATATATGAGGTCATCGAAAATCTTCGTCATGGCCCTCTGATAGGTGGCACCGGCGTTCTTTAGACCGAAAGGCATCACCTTGTAGCAGAATATGCCCAAAGGGGTCCGGAAAGCGGTATGCTTCTGGTCTTCGGGATGCATTTTTATCTGATTGTATCATGATGAGCCGTCCATGAAGGAGAAAATTTTGTGAGTGGACGTATTATCTATCATCAGCTCAGTGACCGGTACTGGAAAGTCGTCCTTTGGTCAAGCTTTGTTGAGATCCTGAAAGTCCACACATATGCGCACCGTCCCATTTTTCTTCATTGCTGGGATGATGTTGGCAATCCAGTCAGGATACTGAACTTCTTGGATAAAGCCGGAGTCGATTAGCTTCTTGAACTTATCATTGATGCTCATCTCAAGCTCGAGACGCATTCTTCTTGGTGCTTGTTTGACCAGCTAGACGTCCAGAGATATCGCCAATTTGTGGACGGCTATTTCTTGATCCAATTCGGGCATCTCGGAATAGTTCCATGCGAAACAGTCTTTATACTGCATGAGCACGTCTTTTAGCGTAGCCACCCTTTCTTCAGACAATAGCTCACTGACGAATGTCGGCCGTGGGTCACTTGTCGTCCCCAAGTCAATTTTTCTGAGGTTATCTGCAGTAGTGTGTATCCCATCTTCCATCTCTTTTGGTGCCGGTGGAAACTCGGAGATCACCTCGTCATTATCATTTTCAAAGCACCAGGGGAGATCAGCCATATCTTTGCATGTTCCTTCTTCTAACAGCATTATGACATGACGGGTACGAGATCGCTTCCAAGACCGATATTGATCTGGTTCTACTCTCATAGCTTTGGGTTCATGTTTCTGCGGCGGGGTTACCCTCCAACTGCTGGATAGAGCGAACCTTCCTTGCCGATACTGGTCTTCTACCCGGTCATTGAATGTGAAGCAGTTTTTGAGGGGATGTCCTATCGCTCGGTGATAGGATCAATAATCCGGGTGAGAGACCTCGCCTGCTTGCTCGGGGTGCTTGGGCTCCGGGAGCGTCATCATCTGATGTTTTATGACAAGATCAAGTATTTTCTTGTCTTGTCTTGGGAAAAAGAATATGCTCGACCCATCTTCTTTATAAGAGACGAATCCTGGTTACTCGATTCTCAATCGCGTGGCTTCTTGGTCCCGCTTTGTCGCTGTCGAACGTTTTTTCCGTTCTTTGGTTTACTTTTGCCTCTGCGTCGGGTCTTTTGTATGGCGGGATGGCGATGAAGAGCATCGTCATTCTCTGTAGCTTGCTGAAGGAGGCGCTGCGTTCTGGCTTTCTCGTAGATGGCCATTTCGCGATTATGGTCATCTCGAACTTTTTGACCCGCTTCCCTTATAAGCTTGTCCATTTGTTCTTCAAACGACGGACTTGGCATTTTCATGGCGGGAGCTCGTTTTGGTTCAGGGTTAGCATCTTCCCACAGAGCATCCCCTTCTTCATCAAAGTCGTATATGACGTAGCAGCCGCGGAATCTCTCCCGTTTCTTGAATTGAATATACCCAAGCCCAATCGTTTCCATTCTCCCGTTGGGCAACTTTCGTTGAGTTCCGGGGACGCCCAAGATCCTGTTATAGAACTGGGCTTGTCGAGCAGTCTGCCTAAGGGGTACGCCTTGGTGCCTCAACATTCTTTTTAATCCGTCTGTGTAGTATCTAGGCAAATAGATGGGCTGAAGTTTGTCAAGTGTCGAGTCAGCACCATGCCAGACTTCTTTCTCCACTTTCGTTTCCGTGGATTGATAAAAGAGGATTGCCTTTTCATCTTTTCGCCTGGGAGGGACGTAGAATGTCTGCAGCTCCTGCACATTATAAGTATCAAGTGCGTCGAGCTCCTTGTAATGCTCTTGCGGCACTATGGCAATTTGCAAGCTCAGATCATCGCCAGCGAAGGCTTGTATCGATGGTCGTACAGAAAATACGGTATTGACTTCATATTCCGAGTCGCTGCCGAAGATCAACGTAGGGGTGGACGGTCCCGGCTTGGTGCATTGGGGCAGCCCGGAATAGACCATCTCTTCGTCCTCCTCGGTATCGCTCCCGAAGACCGGAATTGTGGTGATAGCTTTGTTTTTCGGTTTGTGACATCTTTCCATGTCTTCGAAATTTGGTAAGAAGTATTTTGCATCTTCGTACTTTCGGACTTCATTCACGGAGAATGGGTTTAGTTCCCCTGTCACAGTATACTCGAGACCATCCTTGAAATACTTCATACACTGATGTTCTGTAGAAGGGATGATGTTGTACTCGTGTAACCAAGGCCTGCCGAGCAAAGCGTTGTAACAAGTCTTGGCGTCAATGACATGAAACTTGATGTCTGTGACAAGCAGCCCAAAGCGTAGTGTCAATATTACAGACCCGAGTGTCCATGATGACTAGGAGTCAAACCCGGAGATGGTGATTTTATCACGAGTGAGGTGCTGAACGCTCATGCAGATTTCCTTCAACACTCTTACATTGAGGAGGTTAACGGAGGACCCATTGTCAACCAGGATTTTGCCTATCTTGATATCATGACAGTATCCGGAGACATAAAGGGGACAGTTATGCTCGCATGTCTCGAGGAGGAGATCTTCATCGCCGAAGGTGATATCGGCTGTGTGCACTTCTTCCAACTCGTCCTTCATCTTTTCATCGGCGAGGAAAGCTTAGAATTGTTCAGGCTCTTATAACGCCTTGATCAGCGAATCTCTCGCCTCTTTGGATAGCAGAAGGGCGTCGAAAATGCTGAGCTGCGAGGGTATCTTCCTCAGGTGTGCCAGAACGTTGTAATCCACCATACTTTTCTTGGGCGGGTCCTTGGCTGCCAGCTCTTCGATGACTCGATCATCGAGGGCGATATCTTCAGGGATCTTTTCATTCCCCTTATCCTTTTTATTCGATCCCTTGTTCGCAGGTCCGAGATTCTTTTCTGGTAGCGTGCGATTGCGCAACTGAATATTTACGTAGCTCTTTGGTTCTTCTTCTTTTCCTGAGGTGGATTCTTTGAAGAGAGGGCTGAGGGCTATTTCTTCATCAGAGTCGACCATGTGACAGTTGCTGGTAGTTCTTTTGCGCTCCTCGTTCGTGTTTCTTTGCTCCCGACGAGTTTTGCGCTTCATCCGCTTGAAATGTTGTCGGTGAGAAACATATCCCTGCCACCAACTTTTAAAAGCGTTGCACTCTTCGGTAAGGTGCGCAATCTTTCGATGATATAAGCAGTAGCTAGGATGTATATCCGCTTCATCAGGAGTGTTTCCTTTGGTGGGTGACAGCTTCATTCCCATCTCTATGGCTTTGGCAAACCTTTTCCTCGTCTTGAACCTGCTTTTATCTGTGGCGGGTGTACTTTGATCTGGTGGGAGTGTTTTGACCTTTCGTCCAGTCGCTGACATTTGGCCTTTTCAAATATAGCCATCTCGCGCTCTCGGTCAGTTTTGCTTTTAAGAAGAGCTTCGTTTAGGAATGCATCAATCATTTCGTCTGATGGTCCTAGAAGTTCCGGATCGGGATCTGCCCCCAGTTTCTATGCGCAAGGAGCTTCTTCATCGTCTATTAACGAGTGAAAGATCACATGACAGCTTGCCACATAATCCTCAGGCCCATCCGACGAGTCTTCTCCATTGTCATCATCTCCGTCCTCAAGGACGTGGCTGAGAAATTCTTGGAGTGTGACTGGAGTCCGCGCCTTCTGATTATATTCTTCCAACGCGTCAATCTGTTTTTGCAGGTCCGTGTGTGTGTCACTAGGATTCACGGGCTTTTTGGTCTTGTTCTTCTTCTCCGAAGACTTTGACAGCTGGGTGTGAGCGCTTTGACTATCACCACCAGTTTTTGGAGTTGGGCGTGGTTTCAGCATTCCCTTGATGACCTCGGGTTCCAGTGAATTTTTTCACCCGATCGCCGGGCGTGTTTGGAGATCCTTCAGCATTCTTTTCGTCTTGGCTGAAAGAGCGACCTCCCATGGAGCTTCTTCTAAAAAAGAGCATGATGCCCCCGGTGTGTCCGTCCTTTTAGGAGCGTGTGTTTGAGGCGGGTTCACTTTCCAATTCTCGGACAGTGCGAACTTGCCCTGTTGGTATTGGTCTTCGATCCAACCTTTAAAGACGAAGCAATCTTCAATTGGATGGCTTATCGCTTGGTGGTAGGGGCAATAATTGGGACTATTAGCCTCACCAGGTTGCAATGGACATTTTGGAGTCGGCAAATTGATGAGCCTGTTGCGCACCGATAGTTCAAACAATCTCCTCATTTTGTCCCAGGGAAACGAGTAAAGGCGTTTCATTTTCTCATTATAAAAGCGCCGTCTCTCGTCTAAGCGATCATTTAATTTTGGACCACTGGGCTGCTGTTGAGCATTGGCGACGAAAGTCGCTTTCCCTTTCTTTTTTTCATTTCGCGGCTCCGGCTTCGAAGAGGAAGGCCTGTGGTCCATCAGGTCCATTTGGGCCAGCTTCTCAATCAAGGACTGGAAAGTGGTCGGCTTGAAAAACATCATGAATTGGGAAATGGTCGCCTGCGGATCAAAAGTGCCCACGAACATGCCCACCGCAGACGCTTCTTCGATGCGCTGCTCACACTTCGACCATAAATTCTGCCACCGTATTGCGTATTGCACCCACGTTTCGCCTGGATTTACCCCAGCGTTAATCAATGCGGTAATCGGGGTACGCTCGCTAGCGCTCTCAAATCTCTGTGTAAACAGCAGCTCCATCTCCGCAAATATCTTGACAGAGTCGTTTGGGAGTTCAGAGTACCATTCAAACGCTGTCTCCGACAAGCTGCCAACTGTAATACCCAGCCCTTTTTATACTGAAATCTGTGATTTGTTACTCTAGAATCCTATTTATTTTTATTTATAATTTTATGTATTTTATTTATAATTTTATTTATTTTTAAAACCCCATCTATTCTTTTATGAATAAAAATCCAAACCCGTTTCTTTTAAATTAATTAAACCTAACTCCTCAGCCCATCACTTTAGTTTTTATAAACTTAATTTTTAGCTTAAATATCGGCCCAGCCTTTCCTAAAAGCCCAGAGGAAAATAAATAAAGAATTTACCAACCCTAGCCGGCCCTCACTTTTCCCCAGCCCACTTGGATTAAATAAATCCTTTTATAACTAAAATCCTTCTTCCTTTACCCCAGCCCATTTTCTTTTATCAAAAATCCTAACCCAAAGCTTAAATTCTTATATTCCTAAATTATTCCACAGCCCAAATTCCCAGCCCAGAACTTTAATTTCACCTTATTTTAAATTCTTTAAACCCCCAGCCCACTCCATTAAAATTCTATTTAAAATTTCCCTTCTCTTCAATTATTTCTTTTCTCGCAACCTCCCGGCCCGCTCCCATATATATTTTTCCACAATATTTTCTTCAAAAGCCCATGGCCCGTCAGCCCATCAGCATTCCTTTCTCCCTTCAATTCCTTATTTTTATTTTTCTTATTTCCCAGCCCACTCACTTGGCCCGCTCGCGTAAACCCGACCCGGCCCGCACCTCATCTCTCTTCCCCAACGTCTCTTTCTTCCTTCGCACTCATTACTGCGCCACGCCCTCCTCGCCGTAACCGACGCCGCCTCCTCCGCTAACGCCAGCGACCACGTCGCCACGCTCCTCGCCTTCCACGACGCGCGTCTCTCTCTCTACTCTCGTAAATTTTCCTCCCCTCTCTTCCTCGCTCGCTCGCTCGCTCTCTCTCCCTCGTTCTCATTTTTCTCCCTCAAACTTTGCGGCAACCATTTTTCCCGACTACGCCGTCTCCGCCTCCGGCCACCTCCCTCCATCACCATCGCCCGCTTTCATCTCCTCACCACCCTCCCTCGTCTTCCTCCTCCTGCTCACCAAGCACCGCACCCGAGCCCCGCCTCCTGCACCTCTCGCCGCCGGCCCCCACAGAGCCCTGCCCTCTCGTCGGTGAACCCCTACACCCTTGTCGACCGCACCATCATCATCGTCGTTGTCGTCATCGTCATCTCCATCAGCTCTCTAACTCTCTAACTCTCTCTCACTCATTTCTCTCTCTCAGCTATCTCTCTCTCTCTCAGCTACCTCTCACTCTCTCTGTCTCTAACTCTCTCTCTCTCTCTCTCCCCATCACTCTATCCCTCTCTGTTTCTTTCTCTCACTCTCTAACTTTCCCTCTCTCTCTGCCTACTCTCTCTCTAACTCTCTCTCAAAAATCACACAACAAATTTTCTTTACAAACACCCACTGTGCGCGTCACCGGAGCGACCATCGCCGACACCGTCGACCCCAGCAAGTCCCAGGCCAGCCACGGAGCACCACCTCCACTTCCAGCAAGCACTTGACGGCTCCGGCGAACTCCGACATCAAATCCGAGTCTCGAGCCAAGCTCGCGCAAACTTGTTTCGCGACGTACAACGCGCGTTCGTGACGCCGCTGCTACCGTGCGACCCGAGGCGTTCCCAGGCAAGTATTTTACTTGCTTACATGCTATATATCCTAGTTATAATCGTTAATTTCATAAATCATAGTGTTACACTTTTGGATTAATATTGTACCATACCTGTTCGACATATGTTCCCAATGAAAATACCCATCAAATTTGGCGGAACTAAACGGTATTGTTTGGCCCGTATAGCTGTGAACTTAGTGTATTAATTTCGTTGGATAATTTGATCGTTAATGACCAAAACAACTACCCTCAAGTTTAACCGTAAAACTGGAACTATCTTGCACCTGAAAATCGTTAAATTCACCATAAATCATATGTACACTAGAATGATGCGTTCGAGAGCTCAATTCGAAGCCGACTCGACGAACTTTAACCCTATACCAGTTTCCGGACATTTCTGTACTTAAATTGTAATGATATACGTATCGGAGTGCGACTCTGGACTGCAGTCCAGAGCGACTCCAGTCGTGCTTGCTGTTCCGTATTGGATACCACAGGATTTCCTTAACTCGTAGGTTGCGAGACTCCACTGCTTATTATAGGTAAATCTGTTAGCTAGACAACACAATTGGTTTCATTCTGTTTCGTTACCGTTTGATATTTATTCTATAATTTAAAAGATCGGGACACCTAACAGTCCCAGCAGAATCAGCATTGACATGTTAATATTAAACAGATTATAACTCCTAACGTACAGATGCGATTGAAGATCCGTCTATTGCGTTGAAAACCTTACCGAAAACCCTAGAATTCATTCAACTGTAGTATCGCTAAAATCAGGTCCCAACTGAGATTAAAATGCGTTGCGAAATGGATTTCTGATTCTGAAACCGGATTTCCAGCCGCGAGCGCTTAAAATGAAATGGTTATAATTAATGATCCTGGAACCCGATTGGCTTGAAACTAAATTTGATGAATGGAAAACTGAACATACTAATTACTACCTGTTTATCGTTTCGATAAATTATATATGTACGTTTCATGATAAATCGTGCAAGTGATAGAATACTGTTTCATAACATCTTGATCATGTTCATATACTGTTCACGTATCATATCATACCCATAACATTGTAGTGATAACCTAGTGATATCGTGCATTTACCCAGTGTTAGATTTTAGTGATGATTGTGGCAAGTACGTTAGTGTTCGTGTATCGGTGAATAAGTGAAAGTGATACGTACTTGTACACAATCAGTGAACCTTATTATTATATTGCATTGTCGACGTCTGTGGGACACGTGTACGTGTGACTATAAGTGGTATGGGACACTTATGGAAGCGCTTGCACGGGTGTCACAGATAAGACATCCGACACTGACATTTATCTTAGGTATTAGTTGGGACGTGCTTGATGGAGGTCCTACCTCCAGTTCTCGCGCAGACTTGTCACGGATCGATTAGTATTTAGGATTATGGTTAGCGTTTGATGTAGACTTACGGGGTGTGGGGTAGTTTAAGTGTGAGTTCAACAGAATCTCGGGAGTCCCATGCCGGCTTATATATTTAGGGAGTTATATGGAGATTTACAGGGTACGTGATATATACACCGTGATATTCTTGTTACATGTTGGGCCCGTGGTCCCTTGCCCTTGGGTTCTACCCTTGGGTGGAGGACACTCACGAGTGGTTGACTCTCACACTTGGACTGACGATAGGCTTAGTGACCTGTACCGTGAGACTTAGATACTGATAGGGATACTGGCATTTTTATTCCTTATATACTGTGTGGCATACGTGACATATCGTTATACTGATTTATTGTTCCGCTGTATTGATTACTGCACATTCATATTCATGATGTCATTGATTTACTGTTGTTCATATCCATTACCACTGTTAGAACTGTCCCTTGATTTTATATATATTATATTGCTATTGTGTCGCTCTGACGATCTGAGTATGCATGCTCAGTGTGAGGAGAAGATTTAGCCTGGACCAGAACTAGACGTGCATCACAGACTTCTTGACTTGCTATTCCGAGTTACATTCGTTTGTTCCACTTCAGGTCAGTTTATATTTTTGTATCTTTCAGTTACTGCATTTCTCATTACCTGCGCATCATTTACTGTTTACCATGATAAACTAGAAGCCGAAGTGTGACTACGGCAGGACATTTCCTTGACCGTAGGAGCATGGCTGGCCTTGTCTACCCCTCGTATTCCATATTTCGGGAAGCGGGGCGTGACATGGTTTAGTTGGTATCAGAGCCAGGTTTTGCATCGATTGGGATTGCAGTTTTCCGTGTACAGTTTGGCAATCTAAGACATCCCTCGGTCTAGATTGTAAACTTGTCATTCTTGATCCATATTCATATCGTGTGTTCAGCTATCCATTCGCTATGGTTTCGGGTGACTTGACAAGGTTACGTGGTTGTAATTGCACTACCGTACTCCATTCAAGTGACTTTAAGTCATACAGTTGATTCCCCACTTGTAATAAATTCATCATCTCTGATATTCTTGAATCTTTGTCATATCCATATTATATTCTGATCCGTTTAGTTTATGACTTATATCATTCTCAATATTGTTGTCTCAGGATCATGTCTTTCAACGACTCTTCGTCTTTATCCACTCCTCAGAATCAGACTGTTGAGATCCTTAGTGTACTACAAGGTTTAAAGGAAGCCCAGGAGCGAACAAACGACTTATTAGCTGAAAGGCTGAGAAGACAGGTGAGTCAGACCCCAGCGGGAGTCTCCTATCATAAAGGGATCCCTATTAGACGAGGAAAAGAGAAGAAGATGAAACGTCAACAGAAGCATCAGAAGAACCCTTGCTGTGGATATTGTAAGAGGCCAAGACATCTTCAGAAGGATTGTCGCCGCGCCCAAGGGAAATGTCTGATTTGCGGATCCAACAAACATCTCATCACCGGTTGCCCAGAACGGAAGGAACTACAAGGAGGAGACTCGTCCACTCTCCACACTCCTGACAAGTGATGATCACTGAGTAGTTCGAACTTTGAGAATAAAGCAGACCCAACACAGGATTCAACTCGCGTAACGATGATGCAGCGGTCTAGCAATCAAAGAAGAATTTTTACGTTTTCCAATTTCAGTATTATGTTGTCATCCTCTTATAAACATTTCTTTCCGTTTGAACCTTTGTATCCGTCGAACTTTTAGTTGAATGAAATAAAATTTGAATCATAATATATGCATCATTCTCTTGTCATTTCCTTTGTTCATAATATTCATTAGCACAACATTTTAATTCTTTTAAAATTCCTGCCACCGCATATCTTTCTATACTTCGTACACTTAACTTTTTCTTGATGTGTTCCGTTGTTTAATCACGACACTTTCTTTTCAGGCCATGGCCCACCCTGGAGCAGCGCCGCATGTAGATGAGGATGCACAGTCATGCGTTTCCCTAGACCGCACACTGAGGGAGTCCGACGAGGAGATCAACGGTCCCCAGGTCAATTTCGGAAATAACGATTCAGAGGACGAAGGAGCAGCCGCCCCAGAGTTCGACATGATGGCTGATTCTGATGAAGAAGAAGGAGGTCCCGGAGAGAACCCTATAGAGGAAGACCCGATAGAAGAAGATCCCGATGAGGACCCGATAGAAGAAAATCCAGTTGAGGAAAATCCCGTGGAAGAAAATCCGGAAGAAGAGAATCACATGGAATCGGACCTCGATGAAGAAGCTCCATCTGAGGAAGAAGAACCAGAAGATCAGGACCCTGCTGTGGAAGAAATTCCAGTGGCGATGCCTGCGAGGCGATATGGAAACGGATATCCCTTCCTGAGTGCGCGAGCCTACCGCAACCTACTGAATCTCCACAACCACGACTGACGGAGTTTCTTTTGATGTTGTCTTTCTGGCAAAATAAAATGTGTATAGTTTAGGGCCACTTTTCGTCTTTGGGAATGCCTTGTTTCAAATTTTCTTAAATGAAATAAATCTTCAGAATTCGTAAACTTTATGCTTATTGATTCGCTTGATACTTTTTTATTGCCCTTATCCATTTATTTTCTACTGAGATCCCTGAATGTCTACCCCTACTCGTTGTATAGTTTTCACCCTCGTTTCGATTGGAAAGTACCGCACCCTGATCTTTGGAGTGAGCCACCATTCACCCCTCGCCTGTGCCCCGTTTGAGGTCCTTCTGGGAGGAGAACAGTTCCTGTGAGACTTCACTAACTCTTCAAATTTTGATTCGTGTGTTGTACCAACTGTTGTTTCCCCCACACCTTTCCTTTGGTATTCCTTTGTTGCGCATCCTTACTTCCTGTGCTGACCCTATCCCAATCTCCTTAGCATTCAGCCTAAAACCGCCACACTCCGACCTTCTGAACCTTCTGATTGAGCCACACTTCCTTATAATCATTACCCTATCTAACCCTATACCTACTTGTGTTCTTCCTATTACCCTAAATATATTTAGGGACACTGTTATTCAAAAATTTAATTTTCAGTACTTTGAATTTATCAAGAGAGTGTGTTATTGATTACTCTATTTCATATATTTTAAGTACACCATTATTAATCTCGTTTTCAGTAGCGCAAACTTACACTGCGCATATATTGTTCCGTGTTCCCCGTTTTCGTTATGTGAGTTTTCTAAGTTGATTCAAAACTATTTGATCGATACATCATCCTAAAATGTTTTAAACTACCGACAAATCTTTCACTACTTTATTATCGTTATCTTATTTCTAGTATTATGTATATGCTTACTATTATAAGTGGTTGAGCCTTATACTTATTATTTCTGTTTGCTATTCTGATAGACTTAGTTGCGCACATATGTGAGTTTCGACTTTTATCGAACGCATTCTGATTATTATTGTTCGTTATAGATACCTATATTCTCGTGTACTCGTAGTAGCTCTTATAGTTATTCTTGCCGTATATCAATGTAGACCTACCTTCCCGTACGTGGTTCTTACTTATATATATTTCAAGTTTCTTCGTCCATGTACTGTTAATAAATCTTTTGTGTTAATGTGCAATCTAATAGCTTTCACTTATGTTTGTATAATTTATCGTCTATTTTAAATTTCGAGGACGAAATTTTTGTAAGGGTGGTATGATGTAATACCCAGCCCTTTTTATACTGAAATCTGTGATTTGTTACTCTAGAATCCTATTTATTTTTATTTATAATTTTATGTATTTTATTTATAATTTTATTTATTTTTAAAACCCCATCTATTCTTTTATGAATAAAAATCCAAACCCGTTTCTTTTAAATTAATTAAACCTAACTCCTTAGCCCATCACTTTAGTTTTTATAAACTTAATTTTTAGCTTAAATATCGGCCCAGCCTTTCCTAAAAGCCCAGAGGAAAATAAATAAAGAATTTACCAACCCTAGCCGGCCCTCACTTTTCCCCAGCCCACTTGGATTAAATAAATCCTTTTATAACTAAAATCCTTCTTCCTTTACCCCAGCCCATTTTACTTTATCAAAAATCCTAACCCAAAGCTTAAATTCTTATATTCCTAAATTATTCCACAGCCCAAATTCCAAGCCCAGAACTTTAATTTCACCTTATTTTAAATTCTTTAAACCCCTAGCCCACTCCATTAAAATTCTATTTAAAATTTCCCTTCTCTTCAATTATTTCTTTTCTCGCAACCTCCCGGCCCGCTCCCATATATATTTTTCCACAATATTTTCTTCAAAAGCCCATGGCCCGCCAGCCCATCAGCATTCCTTTCTCCCTTCAATTCCTTATTTTTAATTTTCTTATTTCCCAGCCCACTCACTTGGCCCGCTCGCGTAAACCCGACCCGGCCCGCACCTCATCTCTCTTCCCCAACGTCTCTTTCTTCCTTCGCGCTCATTACTGCACCACGCCCTCCGCGCCGTAACCGACGCCGCCTCCTCCGCTAACACCAGCGACCACGTCGCCATGCTCCTCGCCTTCCACGACGCGCGTCCCTCTCTCTACTCTCGTAAATTTTCCTCCCCTCTCTTCCTCGCTCGCTCGCTCGCTCTCTCTCCCTCGTTCTCATTTTTCTCCCTCAAACTTTGCGGCAACCATTTTTCCCGACTACGCCGTCTCCGCCTCCGGCCACCTCCCTCCATCACCATCGCCCGCTCTCATCTCCTCACCACCCTCCCTCGTCTTCCTCCTCCTGCTCACCAAGCACCGCACCCGAGCCCCGCCTCCTGCAGCTCTCGCCGCCGGCCCTCACAGAGCCCTGCCCTCTCGTCGGTGAACCCCTGCACCCTTGTCGACCGCACCATCATCATCGTCGTTGTCGTCATCGTCATCTCCATCAGCTCTCTAACTCTCTAACTCTCTCTCACTCATTTCTCTCTCTCAGCTATCTCTCTCTCTCTCTCAGCTACCTCTCACTCTCTCTGTCTCTAACTCTCTCTCTCTCTCTCCCCATCACTCTCTCCCTCTCTGTTTCTTTCTCTCACTCTCTAACTTTCCCTCTCTCTCTCTGCCTACTCTCTCTCTAACTCTCTCTCAAAAACCACACAACACATTTTCTTTACAAACACCCACTGTGCGCGTCACCGGAGCGACCATCGCCGACACCGTCGACCCCAGCAAGTCTTAGGGCAGCCACGGAGCACCACCTCCACTTCCAGCAAGCACTTGACGGCTCCGGCGAACTCCGACATCAAATCCGAGTCTCGAGCCAAGCTCGCGCGAACTTCTTTCGCGACGTACAACGCGCGTTCGTGACGCCGCTGCTACCGTGCGACCCGAGGCGTTCCCAGGCAAGTATTTTACTTGCTTACATGCTATATATCCTAGTTATAATCGTTAATTTCATAAATCATAGTGTTACACTTTTGGATTAATATTGTACCATACCTGTTCGACATATGTTCCCAATGAAAATACCCATCAAATTTGGCGGAACTAAACGGTATTGTTTGGCCCGTATAGCTGTGAACTTAGTATATGAATTTCGTTGGATAATTTGATCGTTAATGACCAAAACAACTACCCTCAAGTTTAACCGTAAAACTGGAACTATCTTGCACCTGAAAATCGTTAAATTCACCATAAATCATATGTACACTAGAATGATGCGTTCGAGAGCTCAATTCGAAGCCGACTCGACAAACTTTAACCCTATACCAGTTTCCGGACATTTCTGTACTTAAATTGTAATGATATACGTATCGGAGTGCGACTCTGGACTGCAGTCCAGAGCGACTCCAGTCGTGCTTGCTGTTCCGTATTGGATACCACAGGATTTCCTTAACTCGTAGGTTGCGGGACTCTGCTGATTATTATAGGTAAATCTGTTAGCTAGACAACACAATTGGTTTCATTCTGTTTCGTTACCGTTTGATATTTATTCTATAATTTAAAAGATCGGGACACCTAACAGTCCCAGCAGAATCAGCATTGACATGTTAATATTAAACAGATTATAACTCCTAACGTACAGATGCGATTGAAGATCCGTCTGTTGAGTTGAAAACCTTACCGAAAACCCTAGAATTCATTCAACTGTAGCATCGCTAAAATCAGATCCCAACTGAGATTAAAATGCGTTGCGAAATGGATTTCTGATTCTGAAACCGGATTTCCAGCCGCGAGCGCTTAAAATGAAATGGTTATAATTAATGATCCTGGAACCCGATTGGCTTGAAACTAAATTTGATGAATGGAAAACTGAACATACTAATTACTACCTGTTTATCGTTTCGCTAAATTATATATGTACGTTTCATGATAAATCGTGCAAGTGATAGAATACTGTTTCATAACATCTTGATCATGTTCATATACTGTTCACGCATCATATCATGCCCATAACATTGTAGTGATAACCTAGTGATATCGTGCATTTACCCAGTGTTAGATTTTAGTGATGATTGTGGCAAGTACGTTAGTGTTCGTGTATCGGTGAATAAGTGAAAGTGATACGTACTTGTACACAATCAGTGAACTTTATTATTATATTGCATTGTCGACGTCTGTGGGACACGTGTACGTGTGACTATAAGTGGTATGGGACACTTATGGAAGCGCTTGCACGGGTGTCACAGATAAGGCATCCGACACTGAAATTTATCTTAGGTATTAGTCGGGACGTGCTTGATGGAGGTCCTGCCTCCAGTTCTCGCGCAGACTTGTCACGGATCGATTAGTATTTAGGGTTATGGTTAGCGTTTGATGTAGACTTACGGGGTGTGGGGTAGTTTAAGTGTGAGTTCAACAGAATCTCGGGAGTCCCATGCCGGCTTATATATTTAGGGAGTTATATGGAGATTTATAGAGTACGTGATATATACACCGTGATATTCTTGTTACATGTTGGGCCCGTGGTCCCTTGCCCTTGGGTTCTACCCTTGGGTGGAGGACACTCACGAGTGGTTGACTCTCATACTTGGACTGACGATAAGCTTAGTGACCTGTACCGTGAGACTTAGAGACTGATAGGGATACTGGCATTTTTATTCCTTATATACTGTGTGGCATACGTGACATATCGTTACACTGATTTACTGTTCCGCTGCATTGATTACTGCACATTCATATTCATGCTGTCATTGATTTACTGTTGTTCATATCCATTACCACTGTTAGAACTGTCCCTTGATTTTATATATATTATATTGCTATTGTGTCGCTCTGACGACCTGAGTATGCATGCTCAGTGTGAGGAGAAGATTTAGCCTAGACCAGAACTAGACGTGCATCACAGACTTCTTGACTTGCTATTCCGAGTTACATTCGTTTG
Organism: Agapanthus africanus; assembly: GCA_030015575.1. Classification (NCBI taxonomy): domain Eukaryota; kingdom Viridiplantae; phylum Streptophyta; class Magnoliopsida; order Asparagales; family Amaryllidaceae; genus Agapanthus; species Agapanthus africanus. The sequence continues at coordinate 20,744,087 of JASDDO010000014.1, forward strand.
TTCCACTTCAGGTCAGTTTATATTTTTGTATCTTTCAGTTACTGCATTTCTCATTACCTGCGCATCATTTACTGTTTACCATGATAAACTAGAAGCCGAAGTGTGACTACGGCAGGACATTTCCTTGACCGTAGGAGCATAGCTGGCCTTGTCTACCCCTCGTATTCCGTATTTCGGGAAGCGGGGCGTGACACCAACAAACTGGCATAGCAGTAGTTTATCATCACCTCCACTTTGGACTTGCTGTAGATGGAAAAGTGGAGACTTTCAAAGCTAGACTTGTTGCAAAGGGTTTTCTTCAAAGACCAGGTGTGGACTATGACGAAACCTTTTCTCCAGTGGCTATGCTTAAATCCATCCGGATCATGCTTGCCATCGCTGCATATCATGACTACGAAATCTGGCAAATGGATGTTAAGACCGCCTTTCTAAATGGTGATTTAGAAGAGAGCGTGTACATGACTCAGCCAGAGGGCTTCGTAGCTAGTGGGAGCAGCGGGAAGGTGTGCAAGCTGCTTAAATCCATTTATGGATTAAAGAAAGCATCGTGGAGTTGGAATATCTGCTTTGATGTCGTTATCAAAGAGTTTGATTTCGTCAAAAACGTAGATGAACCTTGTATCTACAAGAAGGTGGCAGAGAGTAAGGTTTTCTTCCTCGTATTGTACGTGGACGACATACTCTTGATAGGAAATAACATTCCTATGCTGCAATCGGTCAAGCTCTTCTTATCACAAAGATTCTCAATGAAAGATCTAGGTGATGCCTCCTGCATATTGGGAATTATGATCTATAGAGATAGATCTAAAAGGATATTGGGATTGTCCCAATCCAGGTACATTGACACCATACTAAAGAGGTTTAGTATGGAAGAATCCAAGCGTGGGAACTTACCCACGATCTCTGGATTCACTCTCTCCAAAGAGATGTCTCCCAAGACTGATTTGGAGAGAGCTCGCATGCAAGGGATACCCTATGCTTCGGCTGTAGGCTCTATCATGTACGCGATGCTATGTACCAGACCCGATGTAGCACACTCACTAAGTGTAGTGAGTAGGTATCAAGCTGATCCTGGAGAGAGTCACTGGACAGCTGTGAAGAGCATTCTCAAGTACTTACGAAGGACTAAAGAGATGCTCTTGGTGTATGGTAATGGAGAACTCCAAGTGGGGTCCTTTACCGATTCAAGCTTCCAGAGTGATAAGGACGACTCTAAGTCACACTCGGGATTTGTCTTTACCCTTTACGGAGGGGCTGTTAGCTGGAAAAGTTCCAAGCAGGAAACCGTGGCAGACTCGACGATGGAGGCTGAATACATCATTGCCAACGATGCTGCCAAAGAGGCTGTCTGGATCAAGAAGTTCATTACTGAAGTTGGAGTGGTTCCATCCATTGAGCATCCAATACCTTTGTATTGTGATAACAATGGAGCGGTGTCTTTGGCCAAGGAACCCAGGTCCCATCAGAGATCCAGGCATATTCTGAGGCGGTATCACCTGATCCGGGAGATAGTAGATCGCCGGGAGATCGAGGTCAGGAGGGTTGATACGAAGAACAACACTGCAGATCCACTCACGAAGGCCATTCCCCAGATACAGTTTGAGAGACTCTTCGGGATGCTTGGTATGCGATACTACAGTAGCTGGCCCTAGTGCAAGTGGGAGATTGTTAGTTGTATGTATGCCCTAGAGACCAGTATTGTACAGATGATGTATATTATATTGGATGCTTGGACATATATAGAGAGGACTTTCTTTCTCAACATGATAGTATGCTATCTGGTTGCTCTTTATCTTAACCTGTATACTTGTCTCTTGATACTGTCTTATAGTTACATGTTGATAAAGCCCTTAGGATGTGTACTTGACTACCTGGACTATGACGCGGATCATACTAGTGGGGGCATGGTAGTCCATAAGTACATCCTTCAAGGTCCCTAGTCATGGGTGTATCGAGACGGGGCATCGATATACCGGAGTAGACTAGCGTATAGCTTCTCGACCCATGTAGATGGGCGATGGATGATCACATATCCATTGGTGTTTGACATCAGAGATGATATACGGGTACTCAGTGGAGACCGGGTACACTAGAAGGACTCGCCGAGAACTCCCAGATGGTATTATACCTCACGTCAGATGGCAGTTCTCTGGTGACACTTATGCAGGTTAGTCTGTAGACCCGAGATCGTCATAGAGTCTTGTGTGATTCCTACTGTGCTTTGATTTCCACCTTACCACGTCCATGAGGGCGTGCAAAACGGTAGTTTTTGGGTACAGTCCCGAGTCATATGGAGGCAATGAGCGATAGGAGGGGTTTCGTCTCTCCCGGTATTGGGGGTTGATGTTGCGCTGTGCTCAATTGGCCATAACAGGAAAGTCCCTGGCCAGGGCTGATATAGAGATTTACTGGTAAGTGTTACCAGTAGTTTCTCGACCCGTTATGAGCCTCATATCGGCATGACTTATCGGTTATTGGGGTCAGACGTTTACCACCCCTAGACTTGATATGCGACATATCAGACGAGGAGACCGGACTGTACGGGAAGTGTTACCGGCAGGCTTTTACAGGAGTTGGAGCGGGCTTGCTTGCTGATCTTCTGATCGCTCAATACCCGGGTGGCTGTTACGTCTAGCTAGTACCGCTGACGGCTTGTGGGTGCTTGATGTGATCATCACCTACTGCCGGCGTATTGTCGACTCTTTAGAGTCCTACACAGAGGTTTTACTGGCTCAGGCAAAACGAAATAGGAGCGCATATGTGATATGTGCGCGACCGAGAATGATGCGTGTATGTGATACCGTATTCTATTCTTGCGACATTTTGTATCGCGGGGTTATATGTGATACAGCCGGGTTATCGAATCAAGTGTTGATTCGATAAGTGGATACATTGGATGTTAGTCGGTTATATGCGATATGACCGGATTATTAAGTCAAGTGTTGATTTAATAATTTAGTGTATAATTGTATATTAGATATACTAATTTACATTAACTAACATATGTTCACTTATGGATTTTTCTCACATGTGCACAACTTTAATATATATGTGATATATATTAAAAAGTGTTTTCTTTTTGTATCATGGTTGTTGATACATCATTCATGGGTGTATGAGACTTACACCATGCTATTTATTATGTTGGGTTTTTATATTTAAAGTACTTACAAAATTAGTGGAGGATTAGATAAATGCATGAAGCTTGTGGAAGCTTGTGGATGCATTGACTAAGTCCACTAAGTTTGTTTTTACTATGGATATTTGTTAACCCAACCATAAGGATTAGCCATGGTTATGTCTCTACATGAGTTAGTATATGATACTCACTCACCATAGTTAGCTTTCTCACTTGATCAATTATCTCTTCTCATTTTATTTTCTTCATTTTCTTCCTTGAGCTAAAAAGCTCTTTAGGGTTTGATCCAAAGTGAGAAACATTATGAGAAACTAAATTCTAAAGTGAACCCACTTCCTATTTCTCCATCCTCTACTAGACTAGCACTTTAGTTTATGGTGTTTGCTTCACTAATTCTCTAGTTAGTGAAGTAGAAGCTTTATTTGGCATCCCCTCGACGTAGATCATCTTCGGCCTCGAAGACTTCAAGCAAGGACGCTCCTTTAGCCTCGTGAAGCCATGCAAGAGTCCGGGAGAACCACGATCGCAGCGAAGGGACTTCAACAAGGAGCTAAAGAAGTGAAGGACCGATCTACAAAGGTTGTATTTCGTATTCACTTAGTTGTAATTGCTATTTACTTGCATGTGAAACCCTAATATTCTAGCAAAGATCTTGTTTAGGGTTGTTAGGCACGGCTAATTTTTTAATCGGGCATGGATGATGCTTTCTTAACCCTTTATAGAGTGCCTAGTAACCAGACACCTGGATTGGGAAAATCCCAGTATCCTTTTAGATCGATCTCTATAGATCTTAATCCCCAAAATGCAGGAGGCATCACCTAGATCTTTCATTGAGAATCTATGTGATAAGAAGAGCTTGACCGAGTGAAGCATAGGAACATCATTTTCTATCAAGACTATGTCATCCACGTACAATACGTGGAAGATAACCTTACTCTCTACCACCTTCTTGTATATACAAGGTTCATCTACGTTTTTGATAAAGTCAAACTCTTTGACTACCACATCAAAACAGATGTTCCAACTCCGCGGTGCCTGCTTTAACCTGTAGATGGATTTAAGAAGCTTGCACATCTTTCCGCTGCTCCCACTGTCTACGAAGCCCTATGGCTGAGTCATATACACGCACTCTTCTAAATCACCATTTAGAAAGACGGTCTTAACATCCATTTGCCAGATTTCATAGTCATGGTATGCAACAATGGCAAGTAAGATCCGGATGGACTTAAGCATAGCTGTTGTGGTCAAAATTTGCACCCCGGTTGACCGAGTCAAAGTCAAGGTCAACCCCCAAGCTAAGTGGGCCCAAGCCCAGGTCAAGCGGGCCCATGCCCAAGTCGAGCCCGCGGCCAGCCTCCCCATGCCAACAACAAAATCATGTAATAAATAATTTTTATGTAATTTTTTATACATGAATGTATTCAAAATGGGCATAAAGCCAATATTTTGTAAGCCCATGGCTTATGTGCAAAAATGAAATGGCACATGAGCCATGGGATGGGCAAAATGTCATTTTTGTAAAGCCCAAGGGGCTATATGTAAGCCTATAAAAGGCAACATGATGATGAATAAAGATATACTTTTCATTCCCCCAAAAAACTAGGGTTCTTTGTGCCTCCAGCTCCTTCTCCAAGGTTCTAAACCTTCTCATTTCTTTTGAATTAAATCAAGAGTTTTACTCTTTCTTTTCCAAAACTAAGTGGTTTTCCACCACAAAACCCACAAAGGGGAACTCAGATCTCTTATCAGATCTCAAAAAGGAGTGATTTTTAAAATCTCCTACTTCTTGATCTTCAAGATCCGGCCAAACAACAGAAGGAAGAAGAAGAACCCCCTTCATCAGCTTCAAAACATCCTAGGAGTTTAACTCCATATATATATATATATATATATATATATATATATATAATATTTCCTTTTCGAAGCATAGCTTCTGGTTCTGGGACTAAAAGCTCCTTTTTTCTCACCGGCGCCCGAGCGCAAAGCGCCCACGTGCCGACACGTGGCGTGCTTGCGCCGAAGCGCACAACACCTAAGTGCATAGCGCTCAAGGCGCTGGGCCCACGCATCCCTTGGATGCCTTTCCCTCTCTTTTTATGTATATACATATACATATACATACGTATACACATTGGCACACACACGTGCTCCACGACACTGCCCCTGTTAGAAAAAAACTCTGCATGGCTCCCGATATATCCAAAAACCCCGTAAAAACTCTGCGTGGCTCCCGATATATCCAAAAACCCCTTTCAAAACACAACACACGCACACGACACATTGAGTTCGCATGACCAGTTTAACCCGTTAATCGGAGGTTCCCTCGCCCCAAAGGCGAGGGGTAATTAACGACAGCTTAGTCCGCGGCTGCCGGAGATTCGGATCCCCACGATCAATAAACCCCGGCCTACCCCAGGCAGGGGGAATCTGTAGTACGTCTGACAAGCGCGCGCGTATTCCCATCTCAATGGGGTGACGAAAAACACCCTACAATATCCACTGGAGAAAAGGTTTCGTCATAATCCACACCTGGTTGTTGACGAAAACCCTTTGCAACTAGTCTAGCTTTGAAAGTCTCAACTTTTTCATCTACACCAAGTTTCTTCTTAAAGATCCATTTTCTCCCAATGGGTTTTACCCTTTCAGGAGCAACTTCCAAATTACATACTTTGTTGGTGTACATGGATTCTATCTCAGATCGCATTGCATCCAGCCACTTCAAAGAATCCCCACTCGTGATGGCCTGCTCGAAGCTACTCGGGTCATCATCTTGCATGATGCAATCCTCGCTACTGCCATCAATGAGAAAACCTTAGTATCTCTCAGATGGATGAGGAACCCTACTAGATCGGCGAAGAGGCTGGGGTTTGTCGGGAACTACTGAATCCTCTGGTTCCACCAAATCTTCTGTCGTAGTTTGTATAGCTGGAACTTCTTCCAGTTCTACTTCCTCGCCACTAATTTCCTTTTGCAAGAAATTCTTTTTCTAAAAAGGTGGCATGCCGAGAAACAAACACCTTTTGTTCCTCGATGTGGTAGAAGATATACCCTTGTGAGTTTTTGGGATATCCTACAAACTTGCACAAAATAGACCTTGCCTCAAGTTTGTCCAGATTGTGCCTTTTGAAATAAGCCGGACAACCCCATATCTTAACATAATTAAGACATGGTCTCTTCCCCTTCCATATCTCATATGGAGTGGTACGCACTGATTTGGTAGGGACCATATTCAATAGGTGTTTGGCTGTCTCAAGCGCAAACCCCCAAAAGGAAATAGGTAACTCAGCGGTGCTCATCATAGAGCGCACCATATCTAATAGGGTGCGATTCCTCCATTCTGATACACCGTTGTGATGTGGTGTATACGGAGGAGTAAGATGAGAGAGAATCTCATTCTCTTTTAGATAGTCCAGAAACTCATTACTCAAGTATTCTCCTCCTCGACCAGATCGAAGGATCTTAATACTTTTACCCGTTTGGTTCTCGACTTCGTACTTATATTCTTTGAATTTCTCAAAAGCTTCAGACTTGTGTTTCAACAGGAACACATATCTGTATCTTGAGAGATCGTCAGTGAATGTAATGAAGTACAAGGAACCATTCCTGGCATGTGTAGACATGGGACCACATACATCACTATGTATCAGTCCCAAGAGTTCTGTAACTCTTTCTCCGTGTCCACTAAACGGAGTTTTGGTCATTTTGCCTTTAAGACATGACTGGCAAGTATTATAAGATGAAAATTCGAACGGATTCAAATATCCATCCTTACGTAACTTAGCTAGTCGTGTCGCATTGATATGACCTAGTCTACAATGCCACAAGAAGAATTCGTTTATTTCTAAACTCTTCCTCTTGTGTGTGTTCTATACATTAAGAACTTTAGTTTGATCTAGAACATATATATCATTATTTAACGAGCCTGATCCAATCAACTTTTGATTCAGGAAGATATTCATAACATTATCCAGTACTACAAAATTATATCCTTCCTTACTCAATAAAAAAACCGATATAAGATTGCATATCAGGGTCGGAATGTAATAGCATTCGTTCAGAATCATTGTATTACCATTTGGCAATACTATGTGATATTCGCCAATAGCTTTGGCTACAACATTTGCACCATTCTCTGCTCTTTTGGAATGATCACCTTCTCCCAGTTCTTTACCTTTCCGTAGCCTATATAACATATTACATATGTGGGATCCCAATCCGGTATCTAATACCCAGGACGTAGAGTGAACTGAGAAACAGTTCTCGATAACAAACGCACCCGAAAAAGATTCATCAACATGCTTGTTCTTCGTTCGGATGGCGTGGGAATCCGGATATTCCCCTATTTCCTGCCCTGTCTTATAACAATTATAAGAAAGAACGGAACCAACTTCCCATGCTCGGTATAATAAGCGGGTTCGGACAATACATCCATATTATTATCTTGATTAAGACCTGACATGGTCGCTACCTGGAGAGAGAGAGAAGAAAATATTTTAGCGTATGCTCTTGCAAGATTATATTGGTTATTATCTTATCTAATCAGGATGGCTCCCACTGTTTTCATCAAATCTTCCTTCAAACCCTAAAAGGTAAGACTAGCCGGGATTAATTACACCTTACAAGTTCGCCAATCTTTCAGCCAGGTCAGTGTTAGTACTTTGAAAGAGGTTTCCCGTGCTTTCGCACGGACCTAATTAAAATAAACCTCATTTTCCCAGAGGCATAACCCCGTAAACACCTTTCTAAACACCTACTTGATCAACTAATTATCATGTGTAAAACTCTCACAGGAGTAACTCTTACTCGCAGTGGGTATCAGCATCCAACTATCTCATAGAAGGTATGCAATCTCATTGCAAATTTCAACACTTGAAATTCCCAATAATACTTTTACCCCTAACGTGCTATGATCTTGATGGAAGCCAACAAACAATAGTCCGCTAGTCAAGTTCAACCCGTACATTTCATGATTGAATTAAACACACTCGCACGACCCTTGACGAAAGCCAATAAAGTCGTACGACTACCCTAATTCAATCGCATCATATGCTGCAGATAAGCAATAAGTAGCTACCGCACACTACGCCTTGACGAAAGCCAACAAACGCAGCACGAATACTAAATATTACTTATCTGAAATTTCGGAGGGCTACGACAGGTTTTTCAAAAAAAAATTCGCGTAATGAACTTGATATCGTTGTAGAAACCAGCGATTTTGAAAATGAGTGCTTTTAGGCTTTTACTAGTTTCACTAAAGAGGTCACTCCCGGTGAAAGGATCTCGGCTCTTTCTTTATCGAATAAGGTGCAGGATATTTCACAGATATCACTATGCAAAGCAAGAACTATAGAAGAAATCAAAAACAAAACCGAGTGAGTTGTAGCATTTGCTAGTTTCTCTAAAGAGGTCACTCCCGGTGAAGGGATCTCGGCTCTTTCCTTATCAAATAAGGTGCAGGATATTCTACAAGGAATACCGCTATGCAAAGCAAAAACTAGAGCTATCCTTTTTGAAAATTTGATTCTACAACATCTTTTTAGGTTTCTTTTTCTTTCATTAATCTCATTAATGAAGTCCCGTCAATTAAGCTCCCTAAGTATCACAGAAGAAACAAAAATACAACATACGCTTATACCATCCGCATTCGCCACAGTGTCCCATTATGCACCGTTAGGTTACTTAACTAACGGTATACCGGGACGGGACTAGCGCGGGTGTAAAATATAAGCAAAGTTTATTATATATCATATATGCAATAATAAAGCATTCGTCTCACGCATATAATATGATCACATCATATAATATCAGTAGCAGAAGATAACATATGAAATGTTGGATATACTAGGAGATCCGTGTTTTATTTTGAGCCTGTATAAAATACGGAATCTACGGTTGTGATGAGTAGCCAAACCCGCATCCCTAGACCCCTACGAGAGCGGCAAGCAACCCTACCAATTCTAGAGTTAGGAGACCCAGACTCGACTCCTCGAGTTGGTCTCCCACTGGACTCTAGAACCCGGTTACTTGTGCTCCCCTCCTTGGGCCTATCCTAATGCGGAAAAGTAAATAATATGCAACAATGGTGACATCATCCTCGACCCGGAAGTACCCCAATAAAAGAATATTACATACAATGAATTTTACATGAATGAAAATGAAAACTCTCATCTCACATAAAACCCTCGGCTATTCAGAACACGACGATTCAATATAACATATCACATCAACACATAACATCACATATTATCAACGTAAGTAAATATGCGTATCACAGTTGTCGTTGACTTATAGTAACGAAAATGGTGATACCCCACATATTACATTTACGGCCGCAGAAAAAAAATGTCAAACTACAACATTTGGAATCTACAATCACCTTAGACATCATAAACCCGAAATATCACATATTACGGATTTCATGCCTAACTATATGAATTCCACATATTGTATCACATTCCAGAAAAAGCTAGACGACGTTAAACATTCCGATCGAATCAACAAACACCCAAAATTTTCCAGAAAGCTCAACACTTGAACGTAGTTTAAAAATACTTAGCACATGCCACAGTACCAATGAACCAGCCGTAGAAGAGTCAACCAATGCCTCACCTGTGGCACCGCGGAACTACCGCAAACCCTAGGGTTTAGCGGCAGTTCTTACGTGCACAGAATCGAGTTAGGGTTTCGTTCTTCTAGAGGGTCCACCGCATTACTTGCACAATATTTGAATGTTCTTTAACTATGGAAAAAATCCAACTCTTGAAAATTTTCCGGCAAGGGTTAAAGTGGGTATTTGATATCCGATCGAACTTTTTAACACCGTCTAAATAACCCGAAAACAAACTAGAATTACGAATACGAAACACTCTGAATTGCCTTTGTAAAAAGATAACATCACATGAAAATTTAGCAAAAACAAACAACACCTGAAATACCAAAACCCAGAAACTGGAACATCCTAAAAAATTGGACCCTGAACTCCCCAAAAGAACCAATCTGGCCGGTTTCCCTAGCCTTGTGCTCGGCCAAAATCCGAGGAAAGGTGCCCAATTTTCTACGGTGTTCATTCTATATCACATATAATATTCTGCAGTTGTTTAAAAAAAATTGACACCTGAAAAATTTCAACAGAAACTAGGGTTCGTATTCGGGTGTTTCAGAGTTGTTTCGGTTTCGTAATCCTACACTATCCGTCTAATTCTCTAGCTAGGCTCTGATACCACTGTAGGGTTCCTAAGCACAACAACAAGGGTTCGGGTGGCATCGTCCATGCCATATTAAAAAAATTCCATGCTTAAACAACCCTAAGCTAGATCGATTACTAGAGAATCATGCGGAAACTAAAAGCAAACGACTTTACTTCTAAATGATAAGGATTACAACCTTTGTAGTCTATTCCTTCGCTTCATAAGCTCTAAGTTATGGTCCCTTTGCTGCGATCCAAGTACTCCCGGACTCTTGAAAGGTTCCAGAAGTCGTATGATGCATCCTTGCTTGTAGTCTTCGAAATCCGAGATGATCTACTTCGAGAAAACACGGACTCAAGCTATGACTTCACTAATATGGAATTAGTGAAGCTAACACACTAATCTATATGGTTGGTATAGAAGAGGATGATTAAGTAGGAATTTTGCTCACTTTTGATTTTATTTTCTCACAATCTTTCATCACAATATCAAAAGCTACAAAGCTTTTGCAATGAGGAAGAAGAAAATGAAGCAAGTGATGAATGAATTAAAATGAGCTTAGGTTAGAAATTCAACCATGGTGAGTTAGTAAATATCATGGCTAACTCATGTAGAGAATAAACCATAGGTTAGGGTTAAAGTTAGGTTAACAAATATCTTAGGCTTAACAAAAGAGTGGACCAAGTCAACTAAGAAAAATATCTTAGCAAAAACTGACAATTTTGAATTATCTAAAATAAAATATAAACCCTAATCTTAACCCTAGCATGGTATAAGTCTCCCACATCCATGTTGCATATGTAACCTAGCATGTTACAATTATACATATCACATATATATAATTTTGTAACAAAAAAAAGAATACATCTAACATATATCACATATATATCAATGCATCCTAACTGAGAAAAAGAATTACTTAAGTGGGCTTATATTAGTTAATGTAATGTAATATATCATATATATAATTATACATTAAATTATTAAATCAATACTTGATTTAATAATCCTTCTATATTACATATAACCGATAATATAATATGTATCATTTTATCGAATCAACACTTGATCCGATAACCCGGCTATATCACATATACCCGGCCGATATCACATATCGTGAGAATAGAATACGGTATCACAGACACGTATCAATCTCGGTCCCGCACATATCACATATGTGCTCCTACTCCGTTTTGCCTGAGCCAGGAAACCTCTGTGTAGGACTCTAAAGACTCGTCAATACGCCAGCAGTTGGTGATGATCAAATCAAACACCCACAAGCTGCAAGCGGTCAGCTAAACATAAAAGCTATCCGGGTATTGAGCGATCAGAAAATCAACAAGCAAGCCTGTACATACTCCTGTGAATCCATTCAGTAACACTACCGTACAGTCCGGTCTCTTTGTCTGATATACCGCATATCAAGTCTAGGGGTGGTTACCGTCAGACCCCAGTAACCGATAAGTCGTGCTGATGTGAGGCTCATAACGGGTCGAGAAACTACTGATAACATGTAACAGCCCTAATTTTCCTATACAAATTTTTTTCAAATATTTTTTCAAAATCCATAAAGGGGTATTTTAGCCTGAGCATAAAATATAAGTAATTATTTTGCTTTTTAATTTCAAGTTAAAAGAATGTAACAACCCTATTTTTAGTGTACAAAAATTTTCTTTAAAATTAATGTATACTTAGAGTGTATACATTTTCTGTGACTACTTTAACTAATTAATTAGTTCCATAATTACAAGAAGGAGCTTGTAGCTCATTGGTAATACCTTGCACTGCTGAACCAAGCCACCAGAGTTCAAATCACATACCCCGCATTATTTTTAATATTATTTTCTTTTTAAATTTTTAGAAGTTCAAGAGTCAACACGAGCTAATTCCCCAAAACCCCACTACCCACAAAAAAGTGACTATACAAGGGGGATCACCAACCGTCGCCTCGGATTCCGGCAGCATGACTCGGCCGGAATCGGCCGGTAGACTGGCCGACTCGGGCAGCCACCGCCGGCCGGAGTCGCCGATTCGGCCGAGTCCCCAACAGTGAAGTTGTGCCTCTTGAGCTCCCCTACCCACCTGTACACTTTATTTCTGCAGACCATTTCCAGAGACCCATTAAACCCTATTTTTAATACAATTTATTACATTTTTCAATACACCCCTTCACCTAACCCTAACCCTAGCCTTACCCTATAAATACCAACCGTACACACTACCCCCTCATCCCAAAACTTTGAGCCAACTCTCAAGAAATCATTAGAAACCTTGTGTGCAATCGAAGTGAGCGAAAGGCGAAGCTCCGGCGAATTCTCCGGCGGAAATTCCGACGACGATTCTAGGAGCTCCCGGCGACGAAATGACGCACCGGAGACCCCTCCCGATCCTTCTCCCTCTCCTGGTTGTCCTAAACCCATAAGTCCCCATTCTATCTTCTCTATTCTATTCTAGAAATACGGAATTACAAAACCCGACGGAATCGGAACAAATCCGATTTCCGATTCGGTTTCTCTATAAAACTTCACTTTTCTTTAATACAATTATGCTTGAACCTTTTCATATTGACTATTAAACACTAATCAACCATATTGATCAAGTTTCATAATCAAAAGTAATTGCTATTTCATTTTACCGTATTTTCATTTAAATACCACATAGTTTCAATTCTACATATAACATCACAAAACTTGCTATACCTTTAAATAGATCATGAGCTAATGACCTACCTCCTCATACACTCATATACAATATAGCACAATACCCTTGGGAACATAGAATACGGGAAAACGATACAATTTCATTTTAATACCATTTACTTAACAAAACCGTTTTATAAAGGATTTAGTATTTATATAATTCTTTGCAAAGCGCCGCTATAACCCATTTGGGGAACCCATTCAGGATGGTGCGGATTATCGCACATCCTCGGGCTTAGTAGTGCGAGATTCAGACATCCGCAAGGAGCATTCGGTCTCGAAAGATTTAAAATACGATATCTTAAGAAAATGAGATTTTTAGAATATAAAATATATATATTAAAATTATTTTTGTATAAATATATGTATATTTATGATTAAAATACTTATTTTGTTATAATATAAATATTCCATATTTTTCTAAAAATCACAAGAATGAATTTACTTTAAAATACCATGAATTCCATACAAAACCAATATTATAAATAAATACCATTTATCATGAAAATAGGATATTCTCATTAGAAATATCACAAATATAAAATCTACATTTATTACAACTCTAAAGACGATAAAAAATACTTGGGGTGTATTTTGAAAACTTTACAAAGTATTTTTACATAAAACCCCCTCAAGTTCTATAAATTACCCTAAGGACCCTAGTAAACATAGGTTTAAGCGGGACCCGTCTCTTGAGCCTCAGGGAGCCGGAGATATGGGTGCTTGCCTATTTAAGGTAGACAACTTAACAACGGTGTTATCAATACGGTAATCGTTTTTGAAAAAGACACAAATCCTGCCGCCCATGTGCAGCGGTTACCGATAACATCAAAACAATCAGGACTTCAATTTACTTTTCTAATTGTCGGACTTAGTTTGAGTCTCATTATAATCTGACTTGAATATGATTCAAGTACTATCTACAATCTACAATCTACAATCTACAATTTACAATATTACAATTCAAGATGAATCCATTATTCAATCTATCAACTTGACCGAACCGAACCATGGATATACATTCCATTTACATGATTATACAGTTACATCCATGATTCTACAGTTACATACATAATTCTCCAGTTACATCCGTTTACTGATATCATGGTTTCGGTCAGTCATCCAATTATACAATCTATACAGTTTACAATACAATACAATACAACAATACAATCAAGATAACACTATGGGGTTTAAGGGGTAGACTGGTACGGAATATGTTAAAGGTGGCACGAGGTGGTCACTTAAGACGTAATTACATCCATACCTTTGTTCCGTGGTATTATCGACGAAGCCTTATACTACGGGTTACCAAAGTCTCCAGTGTAAGTGGGACTCCTCTTGTATACACTGGCGTCTTCTGTACCAAGCTACAAACAACAGCGTTAACACAACACTATAACAATATAATATAACATTAAAAGTTACCTTCTTATTCTGTCTATCCTACTTCTCCCTTATCTTTGGGACTTACCGAGCGATTAGTTCGCTGACGACATTCTCTTTCTTTCTTCTTTGAATGTCATCAGGTGATCTGGACATTCCTGAGATCGAGCCCTCTGCTGAAGACTTGGACCAGTTCAGTGAAGACCCCGAGCTCTAGTTCATTGTACACTTTCCATTCAGTACTTTTTTCATTTCTGTTATGCCATTGTTTAGGCATTGTTTTTTATCAGTTGTATTTACTTTCCATGCATTGTACAGAAAGAATGTGAATAATAAAGTTGTTGTTTTTAATTATATCTTGTCTCTTGTGCTTTACTTCTATATTGCTTAGATACGCTTAACGTATTTACTTCACAATAAATACGCAGCGGCCTCGTCCCATCCCCTTCGCCATATATCGGGAAGCAGGGCGTGACATAACACTTACCAGTACATCTTCATATCAGCCCTGGCTAGGGACTTCCAGTTATAGCCAATAGAGCACAGCGCAACATCAAACCCCAATACCGGGAGAGACGAAACCCCTCCTATCGCTCATTGCTTCCATGTGATTCAAGACTGTACCCCAAAGCTACCATTTTGCACGTTCTTATGAACGTGGTAAGGTGGAAATCAAAACACGGTGGGAATCACACAAGACTCTATGACGATCTCGGGTATACAGACTAACCTGTACCAGTGTCACCAGAGAACTGCTAACTGACGATAGGTATAATACCATCTAGGAGTTCTCGGCGAGTCCGTTCAGTGTACCCAGTCTCCACTGAGCACTCGTATACCATCTTCGATGTCAAACACCAATGGATGTAGGATCATCCATTGCCTATTATATGGGTCAAGAGGCGTATACGCTAGTCTACTCTGGAGTATTGATGCCCTGTCTCGATACACCCTCGACTAGGAACAGTTATAAGATGTACTTGTGGACTACCCTGTCCCCACTAGTATGATTCGCATCATAGTCCTAGTAGTCAAGTACACATCCTAAGGGCTTTATCAACATGTGAGAGCAAGACACTAACACAATACAAGCCAACATGTTAAGACAAAGAGCAACCAGATAGCATACTATCATATCGAGCAAGAACGTTCTCTCTATATATATCCAAGCATCCACTATAATATACATCATATGTACAACAATGGCCTCTAGAGCATATACATAACTAACACCATTCAATAGCGGGTCCCCTTAAGAGGGTTGTAGAGGCATATTTGCAATGAGTTTTGATAATACAATTCAAAAGAAAACCGGGTTTTTATAGTTCATGGTATTTTAATGTAATATTGTAACAAAAGTAAGCTCAAGGAATATCGTGCTATATAAACATGTGTGTATATGAGGGGTAGGTCATTACCCCGTGAAGTTTTCTATAAGTATAATTATCAAAAGACTAAAAGATGAATATATGAAGTTCATGGTATTTTAGCGTAAAAGTTAATTTAAGGTTATGTTTCATGATATTTTAGGGTGAAAGTTGTTCTAAACATTAGTTTTATAGTTATAAATATATGGTAAGAATATGGATGCACAATGATTAAGAAAAAGTATGATTTCAAGGTTTTAGAATCAAAAGTCGGTGTTAACTCCACTTACCGACATGTTTTGGAAAAAAAAAGATTTTTAGTGAAAGAGAATAAGGATGGGAAGGGGCTTACAAGCTAGATGGGTGAAGAGGAAGTAGAAGGAGAGGGGGTAGTCGCCGGAATTGGCTCGATTTCTCGCCGGAAGTTGGTCTTTAGCTAACTCCACTTGTACTCTTCTTGCACTTGAGAAAATGTGATATTTTTTGCTAGAATTTTCAGAATGAGGAAGGGTTAGGGTATGAGATTGTATTTATAGTGTGAAATTAGGGTTTTGGAATTGAAAGAATGAATTAAAATACATTTAAATTTGATTTTAAGGTGAAATTAAAGTCTCTATTTAATTTCAGGAAAATCAAACGATGCAGGGGTGATGGGGGTAGGGGAAGAGTCATGTGGGCAAAACACAGGAACTTTTCACCTATGGGGTCCCGTCGGCGTCGGCCCATCAAGGCATCTCGCCGGTCCAATGTGTGAGGGGGGTGGATCTTGGCCACGTGTCCTACTCTGTATATATATCATTTTACACATGTTCAATTTTCCAGATTTTTCATTTTTATGTATAGTGCACGTGTAAACTTTTGGGCTTCCAAAAAGTTTAAAAGAAAAAATCTGAAAAAATATAATGTGCCTGATGTGATTCGAACACAAGGGCTACATCACAGTAGTGCAAGGCTTTACCAATAAGCTACAAATTATTTCTTGCTATTCTTAAACAAAAATAAGTTATAAAGTGTATTCAGGCTTGCAAACCCTTTTATGTACATTAACTAAAAAAATTCGTACAGTAAAATCAAAGTCGTTACATTCTACCCTTCTTATAAAAATTTCATTCTCGAAATTTACAATTACATAAGGACTAGTTTACAAATAAGAAAGGGTATCTTGCACGCATGTCATCTTCTCGTTCCCACGTTGATTCTCCTGGTGAATCTTTTCTCCACATCACTCGGACCAAGATTACTTCCTTGTTCCACAGTGTATTCACATTTATGTCCAGGATCTCAACGGGTTGTTGCTCGTAAGTTAGGTCCGTCTGTAAAGTGAGCTTGGAGTGATCAAGGATGTGACTGGGGTCGCTCACGTATCTTTGGAAATGGGATATGTGGAACACGTTGTGCACTCCTTCCAATGAGGGTGGTAGTGCCAAACGGTATGCCACTTCTCCGACTAGTTCAAGAATGTCGAACGGCCCTATATATCTCGGACCGAGCTTACCCTTCTTACCAAAACGGATTACTCCTCGGTTTTGAGATATCTTTAACAAAACATGATCTCCAGGTTGGAACTCTAGATGTCGGCGTTTTGCATCAGCCCAATGCCTCTGTCGGTCTTGGGCGATGCGCATTCTTTTCCTGATCGTGCGAACTACGTCCACAGTTACCACGATCATTTCTGGTCCAAGGAGTTCACGATCTCCGATGTCGTCCTAATTTAATGGTGAACGACACTTCCTTCCAGAGAGAGCTGCAAATGGTGTCATTCCAATGCTTTCCTGATAGCTGTTGTTGTATGAAAACTCTACATGGTGTAGGTGATCTTCCCACGAACCTCCAAAGTATAACATATAAGCTCTTAGCATGTCCTCCAGAATCTGAATTGTTCGCTTAGACTGTCCGTCCGTTTGCGGATGGTAAACTGTGCTGAAGTTCAGACTCGTTCCCAGGCTAGCTTGCAGACTCTGCCAAAACTGTGATCGGAATCTGGTGTCACAATCGGAGATATTGCAAACCGGTACTCTATGTAATCTTACGATCTCCTCCACGTACTTCTTTGCTAACGTCTCGGTAGATTAGCCAACTCGAAATGGGATGAAATGTGCCGAGTTGATAAGTCGATCCACAACAACCAATAATGCGTCGTTACCCTTCGTGCTGCGAGGAAGGGCAGTCATGAAGTCCATGGTAATGTGCCGCCATTTCCACTCTGGGATAGGTAACGACCATTCACTGACAGCTGACACCTTAGCTAGATCTACTGAGATTCCTTCAGTTTAGCACGATATCTCTATTCCCCTCCGAATGGCGGCCAAGACATGGACGTCTCGCCTGAGATTCGGGGCAGATGCTATTTGGTTTTATCCGTCCACCTCTCCGAAGATGCCAAGTTGATTTATGGCACCGTGTATCGAAGGTTTAGACGGATGCGGCCGATGTAGCAGACTTCATCAGATTCCCCCTCGCTTGAGGGGTTTTTTATTGTGGTGACGCTCTTCCCTGCAGGCGCAAGCCCCTGCAGTTAATTATGCTACCGCATCGCGGTAGCAACTTTCTCCTTCTCTAGAATTTCACTTCGTGTCGTGGGTGTTTGTTTTGTTTGTGGTTTCCCGTGGATTGTATACGGAGACTAATTTATGTCGTCGCCCGTAGGACGTGGATTAGTCCAAATCCGTATTTTCTTAGATTTGGGTTTGGTGTTTTGGTTTGAAGATACGTTAGCCATATTTGAGGCTAAGATCAACTCAAACGTTTGTCAAGGATATGTTAGTCCGGTTTGAGACTAAGATCAACTTAACGGGATCGTTTAGATCCGACAAAAGAGCATTTGGGCTCTATTGCTCCAGTTTAAGGACATAACGGTCCGTTGCATGCATGGTCGTCGGGACCCGTCACCTCTCTGACGACGTTGAAGGATTACAACGACAGGTGTCAGAGGAGTTCGGAGATGTACCCTTGAACCAAAGTTGGTTGGGAGATCTATAGTCCAATTTGGGACTAAAGTCTGTTTGAAGGTTTAAGGACACGTTAGCCGTATTTGAGGCTAAGATCAACTTAAACGGGATCGTTTAGATCCGGCAAAAGAGCATTTGGGGGCTCTATTGTTCCAGTTTAGGAACGTGGTGGTCCATGTTCCAGTTTAGGGACGTGGTGGTCCATTTAATATATGGCCGTCGGGACCCGTTACCTCTCTGACGTCGGTGAAGGATTACAACGATAGGTGTCAGAGGAGTTCAGAGATGTACCCTTGAACTAAAGTCGATTGGAGGGGATCTATAGTCCAATTTGGGACAAAAGTCTGTTTGAAAATTTAAGGATACGTTAGCCATATTTAAGGCTAAGATCGACTGAAACGGGATCGTTTAGATCCGACAAAAGAGCATTTGGGGGCTCTATTGTTCCAGTTTAGGGACATAGTGGTCCGTGTTCCAGTTTAGGGACATAGAGGTCCATTGCATATATGGCCGTCAGGACCCGTCGCCTCTCTGACGTCGTTGAAGGATTACAACGATAGGTGTCAGAGGAGTTCAGAGATGTACCCTTGGACCAAGTGTAAATTGATTTAAAAGAGCAGTCGTGCTCAGTCAATTTAATTTGAGAACGTACGGCCATGATTGGGCTAAGTCCAGTTGATAATTGTAACATTTCAAAAAAAAAATCAGCCTACCCATCATGATGTTTCAGCCCCCCCAGCTGATCTACACTACTCAATCAGGACTTTTCAGCCCCATATCTGATCTATATCAGCCCCTAACACTTTTTCAGCCCCCCATTGCTGACCTAAACACCCACTTCAGCCTCCATCAACGCATCAATTGCTGATACACCACACCAGCCCCTAAATTCAGCTGAAAACAGGCATCAATTCAGTCACCATCAGCCCCCATAGCTGACTTAGACACCCCCTTATCAACACCTTCAGCCACAATGGCTGACTCCAGCATCAGAACAGCCCAAACCCCTCACATCAGCAGCAGTATATCAGCCCCCTTGTCAATACTTTCAGCCACAATAGCTGAAATTCAGCCAACACCTACATCATACATCAGCATTGCAGCCCCATTTATCATCTCATTAGCCCTCATATCAACTCATTGTCATGTTGGAACCATATATCAGCAGCAGCCCTTCAACACAACATCAGTTTCAGCTGAAGCAACATCAGCCCAAAACACATCACCCTGCATCACCCAAAACCCTTCAACAGCAGCAGCTGTAGCCCAAACAACAACAACTCCACACCATCATACCACTTAACCACAACCCCAACAACACAAAAACAACAACATCTGTAGCTGTTGCTTAGCAAGAAGGAAAGAAGAAAATTGCAAGCAGCAGCAGCAGCCAATGCATCAGCAACAGCTTCAGCAACAGCTACTGCAGCATCATCTGGAGCATAAGGAGTAGCTCCACAGCAGCAGCAACTCTTCCTCCTTCCTTCATCCTCTTTTATCCTTCGTTCTAGGATTCTTTGAGGTATAATCTTACAAACCAACTCCTAAGTTGACAAGTTCTGATATTAGCTGAAGTTTAGTATTAGTTTTGTGATATGGTGCTAGTTTTAGTGGATTTGAGTGAGATTTGGCCAAGTGATGGTTTTGATTATTAGTGTAACCTTATTAAGTGTGTTTGAAACCAGTTAAACCAAGAATTGTCTCAGGTTTCACCAAATACGGATTTATAGAACTTTTCATGTCGGTTTGTGAGGATATATGGCGTGCAGGTGAATCTGGAGTGATCCGGGGTCATTACGGGGAAAGTAAACAATACTAGGGGCTTAGATAGACCACCAGGAGACCACCCTATGCAGATGAGAGCCAAAATCCTTTGTAGGGCCGGCCAGGCCGGTTTTTAGGGGTATGTGGCCGGGCCCCCTGTAAAGATAGGTGCCCAAATGGCTTCAGTAGGTCATATTTACCCTGTACATCACCCCAGAGTTGTTTAATTGCCTTGTTTTGACCTGAACAGAAATCTGGGACCACTTTTCTGGGTTGCTGCCATGTTTTTCATGATGTTTATAGATTTAAGTTTTGTTATTTGGTGATTCGTTTCTGTCGGGTGGCGTTTGGACGTCAACGACAGTGGATTTTGGCAGCGTTTGCATATAAGGTCACAGGTTTTTACCTATGGGCGTAGTGTGCACCATTTTGGTTTCCGAGGTGATTTTTATGAGTTTTAGCATGTGATATCCTTGTAGGTACTCACGTGACGTCAAGGCGTTGGAGATGCAAATGGCGAAATTGGCACCGGCACGCTTAAAGAAAGGTGAGTAGATTTATATCTACGGGAAGAAGTCGGGTGGATGGCGTATAGCACCCCCGCAGTCCGAGGTGGTGTATACGGATGCGTATACACACCTATAAATATTATTGTTGTTAGGATTATTATTGATGTTAAATGGATATTGGTGAACTTGGATGATTTTGGTTACGAAACCATAGGGTAGTGGGTGCACTACACATTCATGCACACATATACATACTTGCATACATCCTCACTTCATAGATGCTTATGGGATTCGTTATGGACATGTGTTCACTTGGGTATGAGGCTATGTGTTTATTACGGATTTGAGAATGATACAGGGGATTGATATGAGTCGATGAGTTGACCTGAGATTATGATATCGGCGATATAACCTGTTATGATGGTAAAATTTATGATTTAGATCCACTTGATACTTTAGAGGATTTTGGGGATGATGATGCCATAGTAATGGCGACATATATATTATGTGATCGACATGTGATATGATATGACAGGATATTTATAATAAGCCGTCTTGGGCGGGGTATACTCCTTAAGATGATATGTGCTGATGATATCGATTTATACGGGATTGTCGATCGGTAGTTAGATCTTGATTATAGTAATGATGTTGGAATTGTACCAGACATAGGTCAGTACCCCGATGATGATATTGATAAAGAGAATACTTGATGATTAATATGATAAATGTGATATTGACCCGTACCCAGATTGGGGATGCCGTACGACGGATTTACGTACGAGCTATAATTTGATGTTTTGATCCGCACTCTTAACTTGGGAATAACTGATTTTAGAGATATGATATCGGATGTGATATTATCGAGACGGGATCACCGACTATATATATATAATTATATGTATCGACTCAGAGGTTAGGCGGTTTCCCTTACCTGCGGTTAGCTTATTAGCCCAGCCTTATTGTTGGCATAGCTGTACGACCTTTATGACATTAGATGCAGTTTAGCGATCATGGTGTTCAGTATTTCAGCTCCCGCATATTATTATTGTGCTCTGCATCGCATACTGTTATGATTCATATTCTATTATTGATATCATGCTGTTAGGACACCAGCACCATTACCGATTATGCGTATGTTCCACATACACTTACTTGCCAGCTCACACACATTTTCATCAGTAATTGCCATGTCACCACACAGTAGTATTATTGCATCAGGATATGACCCTTGTATGTGCATACTATTATTCCATGTTGCAGGACATACAGTTACACTTGCATTCCATTTATATGTCACATACATCATGCTTCCTGATTATACGCATTGAGATATGTTGTTTCTATGTTATTTCTGGATTTGGGAACCGTGGGTATTTCAATGAGATTATGTAAATGTTTTAAAAACCCGGTTACCCTTGATATGATATTTCAATGCGTTCACCATGTGTTTTCTCGGTGCTGAGAGTGACATGTGAAACCCGAATCGAGGAGGCGGATGAGACCGATTGCGGGTACATGGTGGACCCGGTGCGGTACCCCGGGGCAAGAAGATCGCAGATGATGGCGTTGAGCCTGTGCAGGGGAGCACTACCTACCGGTGATATTACCCGACACGTCGGATATCCGGAGGATACCGTCGTAGTCATGAGATGGATGGTAGGGGCCGATCTGGACTGACGGCGCCCTAGATTTTGTGATTGAGACATTGAGATTTCGAGATATTGAGGTACAGAGATTGTGATACAGAGGTATCGAGATACTGAGACTTATGTTTTGTGCCGATGCTAGGCACTGTTTATGCTGATTTCATTCATGATACCTCATTTTAAAAGTACAGAAATCTCACAAATTATGAAAGCAGTTTTCTTCAGTACATGCATTCTGTTTCATGCATTCATACATCATTCATATGATATATTGCCACCTGATGCACTGGCACAGACATATGGGATTACATTTGGGTTAGATGTTTACACTAGCCATGGTTAGAGATTACTGGTTATATATTTGAGGATTATATGTTATGATCGTATGACTTAGGTTGCGTCATACATGCGATTTTCTGTTCGTAGATCTTTTTCTACTCACGAGTTGGCAACTCACCCCCGTTGTGCCCCAGTTTCTTGCAGGTGATGCCGTATGGATTTCATTATGGCTTTGCGGGCACTGTACCTTTCGGGTGACTTGCTAGTAGGTGGGTTTATTGTATCTTACCCATCATTATACTTTGTATATTATATTTCAGTTGTATCTAGAATTTCCATCAACCAAACTTGTACTTATTTGAGATAGAGACCAGTGATGTTTATTTTTTCGACCCTAGAGTCGCGTGTTATATTTCCATGGGTTCTTGCTGGTCGAGTTTCATTTCTGTTGTGATCCTCGCCTTTAGGCGTTGTATATTATGTTGCTACAGGTTGATTCACATATGGTTTTTCCTACACTCTACTACTTCTCTTGGTTTGGATTTCTGGGCTTCGGCTTACTTATTTTACGGACGCCTTGAGACGTTTCGTAACTTAAGTGCCGGTCATGTTCCGTAATTTCGGGTCGTGACAAAGTTGGTATCAGAGCGTTAGGTTTTACCTTCGGAGTATAGGATGACCCTTGGTTGATGGAATAGGTAACTAAAGTAGAGTGACGTACCGTGGTATGTCCGCGGCATATTTACGATACGCCACTCCACTTAAGAAGCCTTAGGATGTACATTTCCGTATTCAGTATCATATTCCTTCCTGATCTAGCCTCATCGGTACCATTTTTGGTTTTGCTGCCACGATTACGGGCAGGGAGAGCTACGGCTAGAGTTGCGGTCAGCTTGAGCTCGTCACGAACGAGGACTGACCGGGACGTGATTCGGGCGACGCGCGATTGTAGAGATGTGTCTTTTGATTGTGCTTTGTGCCACGAGCGATGGATGGATCGCTGTATGAGATTACTCGGACGTGCAGATCAGCCCCAGAGGATTGAGCCGCTGATAGAGGCCAGCCAGATTTTGATGACCATTGATGTATGGCTTATTCAGGATGACTGAGGCACAGTTCAGCGTGCAGAAGAGTGAGCCAGTTCTTGCTGCGAACGACGAGATATTGTCCCAGATGTTAGAGCTATTGCAGTACGAGATCGTACTAAGAGATGATAGAAGATCATTAGTCTCCAAGAATGAATGACTAGGACATGTGGATCATTCACTACCCCGATGCGAGATCATCAGATAAATTGATTCCAGCTAGAGACGACTTCACGCGGAGACGTTGAGAGTCTACAGAGACGATCGAATGTCAGAAACCTATTATTCCAAGTTTAAAGTATTCGGAAAGGCATGCAGGAAATTCTATGGTCCCTCTAGAAGAATGAAACCCTAACTTGACATAATGAACGTGTGAAAGCCTTTGAACCTTAGGGTCTGCGGCAGTTCTGCGACGCCATTAGTGAGGCTTGGGTTTGCCCTTCTACAGCTGGACCACCGATGCTGTGGTATGTACGCGATACTATCATACTGTACCCAAGATGTTGAGATCTTGGAGGATTATGAGGTTTTGATGACTCGATCGGATGGCTCGATTTAATTCGGATGCTAGATGGTGAGATGCATTTCTTGGGAGACTCCAGATACGATGATAGCCGTTGGAGCTCAGGCCATGCAGCCACGACGAGACGAGTCCGAAGCAGTCGACATTAGAGAAAAGTGGAGTAAGAGGTTCGTGCCAGATCTAAAGGAGATGACGTTCCACTCCGCCGATATCGGAAATTCGATGCGCATACCGAGGCATTGTAACTGGATATACCTTCTAGAAGGAGTCGCGATGAGTATGCAGCCGTTCCGGAACAAGAAGCAGATATAGAAAAGGACGATGATTTCCGTACAGTTGGCAAAGATGAGATTGGAAGAGACCTTGGGTAGGATTCCTTCCAGGACACTGCTGCAATGATATTTGCACACAAGATCGGATGTGTCACGTGCATTCAGAGAGCCATAGGCCAACGCCAGTGACATGCTGCTTTACAAATGGTCGTGAGGATTGACCGAGAAATGACCAGAGAAGTGCCAGAACGGAATCGTCCCCGTTAGCACACTTGACAGGGCCGATGAGCCGATGGATCGAGAGATTGGTAGTTCACAGAGAAGACTTGGACCCAGGAGTGGTCATGTTACGCACACCAGTAGGACAGAGTTCTGGATCGTCAACGAGATATGCTATGAGTGACCGCGACAGTTGGCCCGAGATTCTTGGAGGATGGGCTTGAGCAGAACTATTCCACCATACTTGATTTTGGTGATTGAGGATTTACGATTTTTGCACAGTTGTTGTACTTGATATCGTTTTCGAGCCTTGGTTTCACATGTTTGTGATTTTATTGGGTTTAGACATCTGAGTTGATTTCGTGCGTATATATGCACACGATTTGGTTTTTGCACTCGGTATAGTTTACGTATGCTTGCAGTGCAGTGACATATATTTTGTGCACTCGGATGCACTGGACTTCGATTTCGAGGGTGATGCTCGATATTTGTTTTGTGCATTTTATGCACCCGACTGGATTTTTGCGCATGTTCGGCGCTCGATATTGGATTTCATGATTTCGTGCATGATGGATGCACTGGAATTGGATTTTTAGCGCATGTTGGGCGCATGTTATGAGATGCGATTTGGTGCACACCAGATGCACTAAATTGAGATTTTTCGGGCATGTCAGATGCACCCGATTTTGCGGTCAGGCACACGTGTTGCCTATGATAGATGTTGCGTGCACATCCGTTGCACCTTGATGTCGTTTTGTACACCTGCTTGGCACCGGTATGGATTTTGGTTTCCGTGCGCAGCGGACGCACAGGGTTTTTATGTGCATTCTTTTGATTGATTTCTATGGAGCAGTACGTTTATATGATATTTGCTATGTATTTTCGTACTGAGCAGGACTGATCAGATGACAGTGCCTGGATATATTTTGCATACGTGTCTGACATGACACGAAACGTTTAAAACGAGGAAATCCCTTCTAAATTAATTTCAAAACGGCGGGACGTGCATATTAAACGAAAGAGATATACATATATGATTATTTTCTTATAGAGACGTCCGCCACTGTGCAGTGTTATGTGTATTGCACAACGACTTTAAAAGACTTGGCATGCATTTCCTTCAGATATTTACATGTACAGATTTGATATTTACATGCATAGTTCCGATTCATAGCATATCGGCTTGCCTTGGATTTGGTATTCGTGTTTTACCTTGACTCCGATGATTGCGAGACGCTTGACGGAGTATTGACTTCGAGTTATCTGCTCGTTACTCATGCGCATGTATTGCGCTATGATGCCTTTTATGTATTGATGATTTCGGAGTTCCGTTGACTTGGACATTTATTTGAAATGTTTTAGAATTGGGAGGTTTAAATTTAAATTCGGGGACCGAATTTCTTTAAGGGGGGAAGACTGTAACATTTCAAAAAAAAAATCAGCCTACCCATCATGATGTTTCAGCCCCCCCAGCTGATCTACACTACTCAATCAGGACTTTTCAGCCCCATATCTGATCTATATCAGCCCCTAACACTTTTTCAGCCCCCCATTGCTGACCTAAACACCCACTTCAGCCTCCATCAACGCATCAATTGCTGATACACCACACCAGCCCCTAAATTCAGCTGAAAACAGGCATCAATTCAGTCACCATCAGCCCCCATAGCTGACTTAGACACCCCCTTATCAACACCTTCAGCCACAATGGCTGACTCCAGCATCAGAACAGCCCAAACCCCTCACATCAGCAGCAGTATATCAGCCCCCTTGTCAATACTTTCAGCCACAATAGCTGAAATTCAGCCAACACCTACATCATACATCAGCATTGCAGCCCCATTTATCATCTCATTAGCCCTCATATCAACTCATTGTCATGTTGGAACCATATATCAGCAGCAGCCCTTCAACACAACATCAGTTTCAGCTGAAGCAACATCAGCCCAAAACACATCACCCTGCATCACCCAAAACCCTTCAACAGCAGCAGCTGTAGCCCAAACAACAACAACTCCACACCATCATACCACTTAACCACAACCCCAACAACACAAAAACAACAACATCAGTAGCTGTTGCTTAGCAAGAAGGAAAGAAGAAAATTGCAAGCAGCAGCAGCAGCCAATGCATCAGCAACAGCTTCAGCAACAGCTACTGCAGCATCATCTGGAGCATAAGGAGTAGCTCCACAGCAGCAGCAACTCTTCCTCCTTCCTTCATCCTCTTTTATCCTTCGTTCTAGGATTCTTTGAGGTATAATCTTACAAACCAACTCCTAAGTTGACAAGTTCTGATATTAGCTGAAGTTTAGTATTAGTTTTGTGATATGGTGCTAGTTTTAGTGGATTTGAGTGAGATTTGGCCAAGTGATGGTTTTGATTATTAGTGTAACCTTATTAAGTGTGTTTGAAACCAGTTAAACCAAGAATTGTCTCAGGTTTCACCAAATACGGATTTATAGAACTTTTCATGTCGGTTTGTGAGGATATATGGCGTGCAGGTGAATCTGGAGTGATCCGGGGTCATTACGGGGAAAGTAAACAATACTAGGGGCTTAGATAGACCACCAGGAGACCACCCTATGCAGATGAGAGCCAAAATCCTTTGTAGGGCCGGCCAGGCCGATTTTTAGGGGTATGTGGCCGGGCCCCCTGTAAAGATAGGTGCCCAAATGGCTTCGGTAGGTCATATTTACCCTGTACATCACCCCAGAGTTGTTTAATTGCCTTGTTTTGACCTGAACAGAAATCTGGGACCACTTTTCTGGGTTGCTGCCATGTTTTTCATGATGTTTATAGATTTAAGTTTTGTTATTTGGTGATTCGTTTCTGTCGGGTGGCGTTTGGACGTCAACGACAGTGGATTTTGGCAGCGTTTGCATATAAGGTCACAGGTTTTTACCTATGGGCATAGTGTGCACCATTTTGGTTTCCGATGTGATTTTTATGAGTTTTAGCATATGATATCCTTGTAGGTACTCACGTGACGTCAAGGCGTTGGAGATGCAAATGGCGAAATTGGCACCGGCACGCTTAAAGAAAGGTGAGTAGATTTATATCTACGGGAAGAAGTCGGGTGGATGGCGTATAGCACCCCCGCAGTCCGAGGTGGTGTATACGGATGCGTATACACACCTATAAATATTATTGTTGTTAGGATTATTATTGATGTTAAATGGATATTGGTGAACTTGGATGATTTTGGTTACGAAACCATAGGGTAGTGGGTGCACTACACATTCATGCACACATATACATACTTGCATACATCCTCACTTCATAGATGCTTATGGGATTCGTTATGGACATGTGTTCACTTGGGTATGAGGCTATGTGTTTATTACGGATTTGAGAATGATACAGGGGATTGATATGAGTCGATGAGTTGACCTGAGATTATGATATCGGCGATATAACCTGTTATGATGGTAAAATTTATGATTTAGATCCACTTGATACTTTAGAGGATTTTGGGGATGATGATGCCATAGTAATGGCGACATATATATTATGTGATCGACATGTGATATGATATGACAGGATATTTATAATAAGCCGTCTTGGGCGGGGTATACTCCTTGAGATGATATGTGCTGATGATATCGATTTATACGGGATTGTCGATCGGTAGTTAGATCTTGATTATAGTAATGATGTTGGAATTGTACCAGACATAGGTCAGTACCCCGATGATGATATTGATAAAGAGAATACTTGATGATTAATATGATAAATGTGATATTGACCCGTACCCAGATTGGGGATGCCGTACGACGGATTTACGTACGAGCTATAATTTGATGTTTTAATCCGCACTCTTGACTTGGGAATAACTGATTTTAGAGATATGATATC
Source organism: Agapanthus africanus (assembly GCA_030015575.1). Lineage (NCBI taxonomy): Eukaryota > Viridiplantae > Streptophyta > Magnoliopsida > Asparagales > Amaryllidaceae > Agapanthus > Agapanthus africanus. The sequence continues at coordinate 20,772,970 of JASDDO010000014.1, forward strand.
GGATGTGATATTATCGAGGCGGGATCACCGACTATATATATATAATTATATGTATCGACTCAGAGGTTAGGCGGTTTCCCTTACCTGCGGTTAGCTTATTAGCCCAGCCTTATTGTTGGCATAGCTGTACGACCTTTATGACATTAGATGCAGTTTAGCGATCATGGTGTTCAGTATTTCAGCTCCCGCATATTATTATTGTGCTCTGCATCGCATACTGTTATGATTCATATTCTATTATTGATATCATGCTGTTAGGACACCAGCACCATTACCGATTATGCGTATGTTCCACATACACTTACTTGCCAGCTCACACACATTTTCATCGGTAATTGCCATGTCACCACACAGTAGTATTATTGCATCAGGATATGACCCTTGTATGTGCATACTATTATTCCATGTTGCAGGACATACAGTTACACTTGCATTCCATTTATATGTCACATACATCATGCTTCCTGATTATACGCATTGAGATATGTTGTTTCTATGTTATTTCTGGATTTGGGAACCGTGGGTATTTCAATGAGATTATGTAAATGTTTTAAAAACCCGGTTACCCTTGATATGATATTTCAATGCGTTCACCATGTGTTTTCTCGGTGCTGAGAGTGACATGTGAAACCCGAATCGAGGAGGCGGATGAGACCGATTGCGGGTACATGGTGGACCCGGTGCGGTACCCCGGGGCAAGAAGATCGCAGATGATGGCGTTGAGCCTGTGCAGGGGAGCACTACCTACCGGTGATATTACCCGACACGTCGGATATCCGGAGGATACCGTCGTAGTCATGAGATGGATGGTAGGGGCCGATCTGGACTGACGGCGTCCTAGATTTTGTGATTGAGACATTGAGATTTCGAGATATTGAGGTACAGAGATTGTGATACAGAGGTATCGAGATACTGAGACTTATGTTTTGTGCCGATGCTAGGCACTGTTTATGCTGATTTCATTCATGATACCTCATTTTAAAAGTACAGAAATCTCACAAATTATGAAAGCAGTTTTCTTCAGTACATGCATTCTGTTTCATGCATTCATACATCATTCATATGATATATTGCCACCTGATGCACTGGCACAGACATATGGGATTACATTTGGGTTAGATGTTTACACTAGCCATGGTTAGAGATTACTGGTTATATATTTGAGGATTATATGTTATGATCGTATGACCTAGGTTGCGTCATACATGCGATTTTCTGTTCGTAGATCTTTTTCTACTCACGAGTTGGCAACTCACCCCCGTTGTGCCCCAGTTTCTTGCAGGTGTTGCCGTATGGATTTCATTATGGCTTTGCGGGCACTGTACCTTTCGGGTGACTTGCTAGTAGGTGGGTTTATTGTATCTTACCCATCATTATACTTTGTATATTATATTTCAGTTGTATCTAGAATTTCCATCAACCAAACTTGTACTTATTTGAGATAGAGACCAGTGATGTTTATTTTTTCGACCCTAGAGTCGCGTGTTATATTTCCATGGGTTCTTGCTGGTCGAGTTTCATTTCTGTTGTGATCCTCGCCTTTAGGCGTTGTATATTATGTTGCTACAGGTTGATTCACATATGGTTTTTCCTACACTCTACTACTTCTCTTGATTTGGATTTCTGGGCTTCGGCTTACTTATTTTACGGACGCCTTGAGACGTTTCGTAACTTAAGTGCCGGTCATGTTCCGTAATTTCGGGTCGTGACAATAATGTTCAACATTTTTATTTATATTTAGCCTAGTAGGCCTTTATTGGGGCTCTGCCCCTGTTAATAATGCACTGTATTTTATTCTGGCCTGTTAGGACTTTTAAGTTGGGTTCTGTCCCCTTTTTATAATGCAGAGCATTTATTTTGGTCCATTGGGCCTCTTAATTGGGCTCTGCCCTTTAATAATGCGCTACATTAATTAGTCTGACAGAGCGCCACGTGGCTTGTCAGGCGCTTTGCGCCAATTGAGGAGCGCAAGGCGCAAGTCCATGGGGAGGTGACACGTGTCATGATCAGGAGAGCGCAAGCGCAGTGAGCTGCGCTGTTGCGCCGCTGACATGTGGCGCGCTCTGGTGAGTTGCGCCAATTCATGAAAGCAGTGCTCTGTATTTAGAAGCGCATGGCGCAGATCATTATGGGGCTGACACGTGGCGCTCTCTGGTGGCTTGCGTCAACCCGAGAGCGCAACATTGTAGATTTTGCAAGTGCAGGGAACTGTTTTATTATTTTGATTAATTTTAGATCAAAGAAAACAAATTTTCTTGTTTTCAAAGAACCAGTAGTTCATCAAAAGGCAATGCCTTTATTATTATTATATTTTTATTGAAGATCTTTGATCTTGTTCTTAGATCAATGATCTGTTTAGAAGAAATTCTTCTTTTTTTTAAGGTTTTTACCTTTCCTTTGTTTGAGCTCTTCTCAAAAATTTTCTTTAAAGGAATTCTCTCTATGTTGATAGTCTTGATCTCTCACCATGTTCCTCCTCTTTTGAGTTGGGGTCTACAGGTCTTTATATAGTGCCCATAGACTTGTTAAGTTTGTTAAAAAGATCATTCTCTGAGTGATTTGGGGAATTTTCCTTTGTCTGATCCAAGGGCTTCTGTTTTACAGAAGACAATCTTCTTGTTTTAATAAGAACAGAAAGATCTTACTGAATTCTAATTCTGTTTGGCGCAAACGCACCAGCGCTTGACACGTGTCGCGCAGCGCGCAGCGCAGCGCGACTGCGCTTGACACGTGTCGCGCAGCGCACAGCGCAGCGCGACTGCGCTTGCGTGACTGCGCTTGCGCGACTGCGCTCCACGTGTCGTGCAGCGCAGAGCACAGCGCGACCGCGCTTGCGCGACCGCGCTTGCGCGACTGCGCTGCCACGTGGCGCGCAGCGCAGAGCGCAACGCAGTTGAAGCGTTGCTTCTTTAATTTTTTAATTTTCATTTTAATTTTCAGAACAGAGCTTTGCTCTGATTGGGGGAAACAGAAGCGTTGCTTCGTCTCCTGCCTTGAAATTTGAACAGAGCTTTTCTCTAATTGGGGTAAACAATCTCCTTGGTTCCAAAGTTCTATCTCCACTCTTGAAGTAAAAGACTGGGTGATCTAGTATCTCAAATACTACCCTCCTTTGACGGCAGTCAATTGTAGCATAGAAAACTCACAGCCAGTCTATTCCCAACACAACATCGAAATTTAGAATATCCAGTACTTTGAAATTCACGTAAAATTCTCGTCCGCAAACTTCAACTAGACACTGATAAAATCCCATGGTTTCCTTCAAGACTCCATTCCCGGAACCGACGTTTCCAGCTTGAAATGGGTGGTTTCACGGGAATCGCGTGCGTTCTTACGAATCGTTGCGACATGAAGCAGTGTGATGCTCCAGTGTTGAACAGTGTAAGTGCAGAAATAGTGGCTACTAGTATAGTACCTAAGTTATGTGAGGTTGATTTAGATACAGGAAAAATATAGCGGTAGACAAGGATTTATAAGGTGAAAAAATTGGGAATTACCAGTGATAACTTGGCCAGTGGTTTCGGCTTCGCTAACCGGCATCGTGAATGTCTGGTCTCTTAGCACTTTTCTCTGTGCCTGTTGGTACATTTCGGATCGACGAGGTAAAGGTGGTCCTCGCGAATGTGGCAAAGTAGGAGCTTGTATAGTTAGTCTTGGTGTGGGGTTTGCGGCTGCCCTGTACTTTGAGCATGTCCTTAGAGTGTATTTAGGCGATCCACAAATCATACAAATACCGTTAGCTCGTCTGCATTCCTTTATCACATGTCCGAACTTCTTACAATAATTGCAAGTCTTTGTTGGCGGTGTCCATCCCTTCTTGATATAATCATGAGCTACTCTCAAAGCTGCCTCAGTGTGAACTAGTCCTTGGTGAAGAAGAACAGCCTGCTCCTGTTGTCCCTCAACTAGACTCTTGAACGCCATAGATCTTATCAGTAGGTCTGCAATGGTAAGCGGTGGTGGTGACGTAGGAGATGTGGTGTTGTCATTGACGTTCGTGCTAGTGTAGTTGGAAGAATCCATGATCTTGATAGAAAATGAAAGGTTATGATAGATTCAAGGAATTTGAAATGTAAAGAATGTATAGTTGTTGATTCTTATAATTCTTGTGATATATATTGCTTAGGATTTCATGCAAAACTGAGCTGCATGGGCCGCCAACAAAACCTGTCACGTACCGCTTCCCAGTGTATGAGAAAGGAGACGTGGCATGCGACGTATTTACTCAAAAGTAAACACGTTAAGCGTAAATAAGCAATATATATAAAATGCACAAGAAATAACAAGAGATGTAATGTAAACAGCAACTTTTATTAACATTTATTTTTACAATACACCTGATTTGAAAATGAAACGTACAATGATAAAAGCAATGCCTAAACAGTGGCATATAAATGAAAAGTAAGTACAAGGAAAAACTAGAAGTCTTGGCTGCTCTGTGAACTGATCCAAGTCGTCCTGACTGGGCTCGATCTTCTGAGAGTCCGGTCCTCCTGACGAACATTCAAAAGAAAGAAAGAGATAGGAATGTTGTCAGCGAACTAGCGCTCGGTAAGTCCTAGAAGTAAGAATGGAATAGAACAAGTAAAGAGAAAGAACTGGTAATTATACAGGTATATGTTTGTTATACTAACGTAGTTGTTTGTAACTTGGTACAAAATATATCAGTGTATACAAGAGGAGTCCAACTATCCCATGGACTATGGTAACATGTAAGTACAAACCCCCGTCAAAACCCACGGGACAACGGCACAAAAGTTCATGCAGGTGTCTTTTAGTGTCCATCATCGTGCCACTTTTAATACATTCCGTACCAATCTACCCCTTTAAACCCCGTAATGTATTGTATTGAATTATAATTATCAGACTTGCTGAGACCATGGATACAAGTTGTTCATGTAATCAGGTTCAGGATGTAAACAAGTAGTCATATAATCAAGTCAAGTTATATCCATGGTTCGGTCAAGTCTAGTCATGTTTGCATGTTGATATTGTTCTGGTATTCAGGTTCAAGTTCAAATATACATGTTAGGGTTTGGATTTATGTTTGAATTGTATTATGGTTTGAGTTGGATTCAAACTTGATTTAGACTCAGACACTTAGAACTGATTTGGATCCTGAATTAGATTTGGACGTTATCGGTAACTGCTGCACATGGACGACAGGATTTATGTCTTTTTCCAAGACAATTACCATTGATAACTCCGTTAAGTTTTTCTACATTAAATAGGTAAGCACTCACTTTTCCCGGCTTCCTGAGACTCAAGAGAATTGATTCTGTTTAAACCCATATTTACTAAAGTCCTTAAATGTAACTTTATATAACTCAAGGGGGTTTTATGAAAAATATTTTATATACTTTCAAAATAAACTCGAGTATTTATTTATATTATTTAGGGTTTCTATAATTGTGAATTTTAAGAATGTGAAGTATTTTAGTGATGGTGGTTTAGCTTGGATAGTTCAAGGTAATTTACTGTAAAGCTTGACTTTTGGATAACTTGAAGGTGTTTTGATTAAACTTGTCATTCCTTTATTTTTTAGAAAGCATGAAATTTTATTATATCTTACAAATATTTGGTTTAATAATATTTATATAATTATTAAAAATTAATTTTATTATTAAATAGAAAATTTCGTTTTTCTTAAAATTCGTATTAAAAATCTTTCGAGACCGAATGCTCCGTGAGGTGGTCTGCATCTCGCTCTGCTAGCTCAAGGATGTGCTATAATTCTCACCATCCAATAGCGGGTCCCCTAAAGAGGATTGTAGAGGTATATTTGCAACGAGTTTTGATAATACAATTCAAAAGAAAATCGGGTTTTTATAGTTCATGGTATTTTAATATAATATTGTAACAAAAGTAAGCTCAAGGAACATTGTGTTGTGTAAACATGTGTGTATGTGAGGGGTAAGTCGTTACGACGTGAAGTTTTCTAAAGGTATAATTATCAAAAGAACTAAAAGATGAATATATGAAGTTCATGGTATTTTAACGTAAAAGTTAATTTAAGGTTATGTTTCATGATATTTTAGGGTGAAAGTTGTTCTAAACATTAATTTTATGGTTATAAATATAGGGTATGAATATGGATGCACGATGATTAAGAAAAAGTATGATTTCAAGGTTTTAGAATCAAAAGTCAGTGTTAACTTCAATTATCGACATGTTTTGAAAAAAAAGATTTTTAGAGAAAAAGAATAAGGATGGAAAGGGACTTACAACGTAGATGGGAGAAGAGGAGGTAGAAAGAGAGGGGGTAGTCGCTGTGGTGTCGCGGGGTCGCTGAAATGTTCTCGATTTCTCACCGGAAGTTGGTATTTGGATAACTCCACTTGTACTCTTCTTGTACTTGAGAAAATATGATACTTTTGGCTAGAATTTTTAGAATGAGGAAATGCTAGGATATGGGGTTGTATTTATAGTATGAAATTAGAGATTTGGAATTGAAAGAATGAATTAAAATGCATTTAAATTTGATTTTAAGGTGAAATTAAAGTCTCTGTTTAATTTAAGAAAAATCAAACAGTGAAGAGGTGATGGGGGTAAGGGAAGAGTTATGTGGGCAAACACGGGGACTTTTCACCTACGGGGGCCCGTTGGCGATGGCCCATCAAGGCATCTCGCCGGTCCAATGTGTGAGGGAGGCTGGTGGATCTTGGCCACGTGACCTACTTGTAAACTTTTGGGCATTTAAAAAGTTTAAAAGAAAATCTGAAAAAAAATATAATGTGCCTGATGGGATTCAAACACAAAGGCTACGTCACAATAGTGCAAGACTTTACCAATGAGCTACAAGTTATTTTTTGTTGTTCATAAACAAAAATAACTTCTAAAGTGTACTCAGGCTTGCAAACTTCTTTCTGTACATTAACTTAAAATTTTCATATAGTAAAATCAGAGTCGTTATAGCCACAAGAGCTCAAAACAAAAACTTGATCATTTCATGGGACTTAGAATGAGATTAAGAACATTTTTAATGAAGGCTTACAAGAGTTTTGAGATGATTTGTAGGATGATATATAGTGGTAGAAGGTGGTGGGGAAAATGGAGGAAGAGGAGAAAGAAGCAGGAGAAGGGGATGATGAGATGAGAATGAAGAAAGCAAAGACATGGCTAGTAACCATAACCCCCCTCTCTCTTCTTGATCATACCTCCTTGTCCCTTTTTCTCATCTCTCTTTTCTCCTTTTCTTTTCTTATCTTTTCTCTTTTCTTTTAAAAAAAGAAACCATCATAAAATCGAAACTAAATTTTAACCCTTCATGTAAATATGCCATGGCACTTCAACACATGGTTAACAAAATAAACTTGGTTTAATATATAATTAGGAAAATACTAATCAAGTTTAACATTAAACTTGTCTGTAAATAATTATATACTAACTTAAAAGCCCAAATCAAATAAATTCTTCCATAAATGATAATTCATTTTAAATTTCAATTATTTTTCAAAATAGAGGTATATAATTATACAATTCTACGAAAATTCAAATCTATATTCGTATAATATCCGTAAAATTCATTATTTTATTATTTAAATTCTAAAATAATATTTTCCGTTTTCTGTAATATTACATACAATCATCAACTGAATCAGTTATAACGATACAATTATCTCTACTGATTTTAAATAACTACTAAAATTATTTTGAATCATTTTGAAAACAAGTTAAGCACCCCGACCATGTAAGTTTTAATCATCTCTAAAAAAATTTTGAATTCAAATTAGAAAAATTCAAATCTAATTTCCATTTAACACGTGCATCATACGTCCAAGATACTAGTATAGTTTAGACTTTAGAATGTTAGAAAGATTGATAAAGTTTATTTATATATACACACACCTAGCGTTACCCAACAACTCGCATGTATTTAAGTATCACATTTGTGCCAAAAGCCAGGAAATAATTTCTAGTATTAATTCAATCATTGATTATTTCATACAACATTATGAGACATTGGAGATGATCAAAAGTTAAGAATATCAGACCATTTTGATTTTTCATTAAAAAATTAAAAAAAGAGCATTGTGATATTATGTTTTTATTAATATCTCAACTATTTTAATGACAATGAGAGTAAATAAAACTAGTATCTTGCGCATTGTGCGATGCTCAAATAAAAATTATGTTTAATATTTTTAATTTGAATTCAAAAAATTAAAAAAGATTAAAACTTTAATTAATTTGTTTTTAAAATAATTCTAGCTAGTAGTTATTTAAGATAAGTAGAAATGATTGTATAGTTATAACTGATGATTATTGTATTAATTAAATATTTGTTTAAAAAAATCTACATTTAATTGCTATTTGAGCCTACGTTAACCCATCAAATTTATATCAATTTAGTGACCCTCAAGTTTTGTAGTTGTAATATTCGAGATAGTGGATACACCAAATTTATGGGTGCCGATCGTTGAAAAGATGATGATTATGGATGCCGGTCGTCGAAAAATCGTAAGGGTGTACTTTTTCAACCTTGATAAGAAGGAAATTCCCTTTTATCACACCTTTCCTCCATTATTTTAATTAATGTAATGTGTTGTAACTTGTGAACTTAAAGTTATTTATGATTTTTTTAATAATGTTTCATACTTAGTTGATCAATCTGGATATAAATCTCAACTAATATCTCCTCTTCTATTATAATGAAAAAAAAGAGTGGCCTGTGAGCTCTCACAATTTTTTTGAATTTAATATTTGAAAAACAAGCAAAATGCTTTAACATGATCTACATCATTGGTCTTTTTATATGAAAAATCTTTTAGAATCAACAATTGTAATGCTGAATCAACAATTGTAACACTGTAAAATATAGATTTAAACAAAAAATATTTAAGGAGATATTTTTTTAATTCTTTTGAAAACATATATGCAAAAAAGGAAGGAGGGTACCGTGGCATTCTTACATTTTAATTGGAGGGCAATTTAATTACTTGAATTGTACAATAATAATAATGACGTGACATTTAATTACGTGTATTGCTCTGAATAAATAAGAAGCCACGTCAGTAATTAATTTCAAAATTAAATGTCCTTTCTTTTTGCTCCATAATAGTTGAGAAAGAGAGAGATAAAATATCAAGAAGAAGATCCTTGATCCTTAATTTTAGAACGTACACGTGGCATCATATGAGAAAGATTTGAATCATTCTTAAAATCTTTTAAGAAAATAAATTTTAGAGATTGTTTATTAAGGCTGTAAATGGTTACATATATCAGAAAATTTTGATCTAGATACCTGGAAGAAGGCCTCTCTTCTTAGGGTCCGTTTGGTTTTCTGCAAATAACGGAACTGCCGGAAGTAATTTTAAATTAGCTTCCAAAAAACATGTAATAGAAGTAAACTTAAATCTCACTTGTGATATTTGTTTGTATATTTTTTGAAGATGGAAGCAAATCTAATAAATCTATCGGTTTTTATGATGCCATGCTTGTATCTTATAGAAAAGATTAAAAGATAACTCTTTCGAAATTACAGCTTGTGTTATCTTGCCTTCTAGATTACAAATCAAAACTCTTATATATTAGATGTGTTTATAAATTATAAATTGTCTGGTTGATTGAGATTTTGTGTTTAAATAGTAAAAGCGTGTGCACGCGCAAACATATATGAACGCACAAATATCTTATAAAAACTCAAAAGGTTAAAATATTTAATTACTCGATAGTAAAAATTGATATGGCCATTCTAAACAACTATTCTTTAATATAGTATTCTGCCAAATTTATGGTAATCTAGCATCGAAAGGCATTTGGCACCTGTAGGAGGCATCATAGGAGCAGGATAGTATCACAACCGTATTTTTCAAGTGATCCTCTCATCGGCCAGGCCATGTTCCTCGACTTCCCCGCATGATCATCTTCACAAAAATTCATGTACCGTTGCTTCAATTTTCAGAACACCATCGCCGTCAAAAGACTGTCATGACCAGCCTGAAGGCGTTTCCCTGTCCAGCTTTGGATTTCGAGTAATGCAGACAGGCTTATAAGGCCTGGTTCACCATAGATGTTCCCAATGCAAGATTTGGCCATGCATTTGACATCATTCACTTTTCCAAACAGTTCATAGACTGCCTATATATAGAAAATCCGGTAAGGTGTTAGGTAATGGCATCCGATACACCAACTTGACCAAGTAGGTAAAGCCATACAAACCGTGAAAAGAAACCCACTTTGTCTTGTCGCATCCTATGATCAACTTCTTCAAAATCAACATTGAAACAAGGCTAGCATCTACTCCCTCCTCCTGATTGCGAATAAAATCTACTCCGCTTTCCCTCAACAAATCGACTGATGGTTTGGAACATCAATTGACTTTAGGATCAAATTCCTTAAAGTTGAATTACCATGAGCAGAAATATTTTCCATCTGACAAAGTTACTCCCAATTGAACAAGTTTTAAGTTATCACCATTGGTTTTACGGCTTGATAATATCTGTCTTCAGAAATACCCTGAGAAGTTGGCATAAGAATCCCCGGAAACTGTCTCAAAGAAGACATACGGAAAATATACAAGAGTCTAATATATTAAATCCAACTCATCCACCATATTGGATTTCTATATAGAGAATAATGGAGGAAAGATGCCATAGGAGAGAATTTCCTCCTATGGCGTCGAAAAAGTCTAACCTCCATCGTTTTTTCCGATGATCGGCACCCATCATCTTTATCGTTATCATCTAAGATATGGTTTCACCAAATTTCATGTGTATCTACAACATTTCACCGTTGAATTAGTAGGTTTAAAATTAACGGTTTACCGACAATAGAACTTTTTACATTGCTAAATCAACGGTGAAAAAGTTGTAGAATCACATGAAATTTGGTGTATCACATCTTAGATGATAACGATGAAGATGATGGAGTCCGATCGTCGGAAAACACGAGGGAATTTGTATTTTTTTCGACGCCATAGAAGGAAATTCCCTTCTATGGCCTCTTTCCTCCGTTATTCTCTTCTATATATCTGTTACAACTTGATTACCGTTGAGTGACATGACATGATTGCTTCTATAATTATCTCCTCTCTTCTTTTCTCTTCTCTTATATATATTTTTAATCTCTTATTAATATAATGCATTCTTGTTTTTCTTGTGTATATGAAGGGCAATTTGTAAACAGATCTGTATAAATATAGGATATGTTGATCGATGCTGGATATGTTTAAAATTAATTATATTTATCGTTTAAGTTAATAGCATATAATTTAATAAAATCATATCTATATAGATGAACTTTTATTTTGAATCCTTTACAAATCCTTGTGTTTGTAGGTTTACTCATACAACTTAGTTTTGATAATTAAATTTATCCAATCCAACAATAGGGCATCCGCAAACAAATTCATAATATTATCCAGATTACTCTATTATTATGATTAGAAAATTAGGAGAGTAAGTGGCACTTTCACCGTTTAATTCGAATTGATTATTAGAACAAAAAGGAGAAATTCTTGATTATTTGATGGTTCACAAGTTGATGAGAGAAAATCTTAAAGAATCAATAAACAAGAGAACAAAAAATAATTTTAAAAAATCATTTAATAGTTATTACAAATCTTAAACTCATGTTCATCAACAAACTGAAAAAATAAAAGATACCCTGCACTAATAATTTTAATTTTTTTTTAAATTATATAATTAAATTCTGAAATATTTTAATATCTTTTAAGGCAATAAAATTATCTCTACAATTTTAATGCAAAAAAGGATGTTTAATTTTGAAATTGATTGAGCATGAGCGTTGCTCGTAATTATAAAATATATTATGAGAAATTTCTTTATTAATTTGACTATATACATCACACTTGTAACTTAATAATGACATGGTAATTTAATTATGTGCACCGCACTTATAAAATAATAATAACATGTTTAATTATGTGCATTATATGAAATATATCCCAATTAAGATTACTTTTCCAAATTTGCTCAAAAATTCCCATTCTTCTTTGCCTCAATAAAGCCAATAATGACATTAAACTTTTAGCATTTGGACGCAAGTCACATGAAGTTCATCAATTCAAGTCTCTGTCTCACATTTTACAACTTTATTTGATGTGGCTCTTTTTTAATTTTTTTTTTAATCTTGGCAACAATGTTCATGATGCAGATATACAGCTATAAATATTTTTCCTTCCAAACCTCCATGCAACACAAACAGGCTTAAAAATTGTTACTATAAACATGGTTTCTTCTATAATAAAACGATAATTAAAGGAGGATGTCGCATTCTTATAGAGTTAGGGTTACATGTGTCTACATAATTCAATTTTAAGTTTCACATAGGCAAATCGAAACTATTCACTTTACAAACGTAAGGGGCTATATAGCATGCAATTTCACTAGCTCAACGACTCGATACTAATCATAATATTACAACAGGTAAATGGTCCATAAATGCAAAAGCTTAACAAATTTGTGACTTCACGTTGCTGGTTGTTCCTCAATGGCGTCCGATCCTTAAAGACAACAAGAACTGCTGCTCTCCACCAACTTTTTCTCAGCCCCCCTCCTTATTTGATAACATCGACAAATGAATTATATTGAACATGAGTGACATGATTTAAGACGCGACCTGAACTGCTAAATTCCCAACAACACCACCACCACACCTCCTCGCCCTATTCATCATCTCTCCTTTCTTTCCGCTACTATTACCTCCAAGTTTGCTCCCCTTTTCTCTCTTTTCTGCCTCGCTACTCTTAGTTTCCTGAGTTGATGGGTTTCTGCAATTTGATGGCTTATAGAGCGACGGTGATCTTTCTTGAGAAGAGGTTTGAGTTCGGCGATGCGTAGATTTGCTTTGTGACTTTGGAGGTTTTGCTTGTGGTGCAACTTTCTAGAAGGGGAAAAAATGAAAAGAAAATGGATGTAAGAATATATAATGTTTTGGAAGTAAAACGAAAATAATTAGCAACTGTAATGAAATACAGCATAAAATAGCATTATACAGGTATGTAGTATGTAGGGTGCGAACAGATCACCCTTTTGAAGCAACAATTGTTGATTATTTATCATAGTTCATGGGTTCATGCAACATATATGGTTTCAAGGGTGACAACTGGGACTGATCAGATCAATTTTCACCCAACCTGCTTATGCCAGGTATGAACAGGTAACCCGAACCCAGCCCAACTAAGCCGATTAGCAAATTTCTGGTCAGTGTACATGGAACTAATTACTAATTTAATAAAGCTTTCGAGATATAAACAAAGTTGACAAGTTGTTGGGCTGGATTTCTATTGATATTGATTAGGTGTCAAAATTCCCCAAACCTGATAAACTAACCAATTACCGGATTCAATCTGACCTGAACCGGTTCGATTTGTATGCAGGTCAATCCGACCAGAACCGACCCATTAATTAATCGAGTTGGGTTATGTATCCTAACCCGATACAACATGTTTGACCCAAAACCCACTAACCCAACATAAGTACCCCGGGCCCACACCCAATGCTCAATGGTCCAAGAACATTTCTTTATACCAAATTCCAATATAATCATTCCCAATAACCCAAATCACTATGTTTTCCTTTATCATTTAATATTTTATTAATTTAAGATCCGACACACTAGTTATCTGCAAACTACAATTTTACATTAAGTTTTTTAGGGTAAAAATTGAAAATTTTATTCAAAACTAATAATAATAACAAAAAAAAACATGTGAAACACAACCCAACATGACCATATCTAACCATTAAACGGATCAACACTCGATTGTTACCTCTAATTTTGGATAGAAGAGCATGGATTTGAACAAGTGATTTCTAATCGGAGCTAAACTTTTTCAGCAGTTCAGCTTTTTATCAGGTCAGGGGTGTAAGGACCGTGGAACCTAACCTAACAGCTTGCTAATCAGGTTAGACACGCCGAGCCAGTTATGAATACCCATGTATATAAGAATACGATACATTACTTTGCGTTTTTCTTTTGTTCATCTCAAAATGAACCAATTTATTTGAGGTTTTAAATTCTTCTATGAAATATGAGCATCACACATGCTTCCATGCATCGCACTAGTATCTGATAATTTCAGGTCAGGTTGTCAGATCCAAACGGAATTGCCTCCCCTATCTTCAGGATTAATTGGGAGAATTGTTCATCAACTGATGCCTCCATGGTAACACATGTATCTATAATGGTGCATGGAACTTTATAGCGTTTCTGTCTATCAAACATGTTTTGGGCCACTACCACAAAAAAAAAGAAACTTGTTACAAGACCAGCTTTTTTTGTTTCTCAAAAGAGAATGAGATTACTTTCTTAAAAATTCACAAACTACAAAGGACCTACATGCGTAATGAACAAGCATATAGATATGAACAAGGCCACCTATGCCGCTTAAAGGTGCACCCTCAACCAATGCTGCTTAAGTTTAAGAATTCACCTGTATGCTATATAACGAAGTTTTTCTCCTGTTTCATCATTTGTTATGGTAAGAAAATTCCTAGAATTTAGTAATATTTGAACATAATGCACCAAGATACCTTTTTGCCTTCAGGGACTCTCGCCACAGCTTCATTGTAAAAAGAAGGCATAGGGGTTGCTTTGAAATTAAGGCTTCTCCGGAACTGCTTCATCGTAGCTTTTGTCTCTTCCTGAATATTTGAAAATACCATTCATAAAATAAAACAGAGTAACATAACTGGCATGTTTATAAGGGGCGGACTGGTTTAATTGTCCGAAAATGAACCACACAACTTTCAAATTAATTTGTTAGAAAGTCTCAAAAATCAATGATTAATAGTTGTACCACTTGAATGTAACCAACCATGCTTGCATGCAAAAACACAAATTTTCTTCTAGTAGATATAATTAAATTAATTAATTAAAAGGTGATGTCCAGAAGTTAATCATTCATATGTTGAAACACGAGAAGAAAAGGTCTGTTGCATAAAAGAAAATCGAAATATACAAAAGCGTTATAATTGTTACCTGTGTTCTAGCTTGGATCTCATTCATCTCAACCTCCTTGGCTTGAAGCTTCTCCTCCACCTTCATGTAATACTGATCCACACAAAACAAGCAGTATATATAAGACGGTCAATATTAAGTGTCAATAATGGAGTGAACCTCAAATCTGTAACAATTTAATTCCTTGCCTCTTTCCTTTTTTCAGCTCTTTCATTGCATTTAAGACTAAAGATCACACCACCTTGATTTGGTTCTTCTTTAGATGATTCAGCAGCCTGCTTAGACCTACATGAATTGGAATTAATTCAGAAGCTTGCAGTTATATAGTAAATACATTAAAGTTCTATGTGATGTACAATGACCTGCGGCTCACAAGTCGGCGTATATCAATTTCACTTCGAGAAATCGGATGAGATATAATGCCACCCTTCTTTGCTTCTGCATCTTTCTCACTGTTGGATTCACACGTAGGAAAAATCTCTCTTAATTATTTGCCTAAGAACGTTATTATCAAATATACGCAATATGTAGCTTGTGGAGAAAACATGGCATACCTTCTATTTCCCTGTCTTAATTTTTCTTTCTTATTTACAGAAGCCTGCAGATGGTGAATAAACAGTAGCAGTAAGAGAAAAATTCCAACTTAACCAGAAGAAAAAGAAAAATATTATCAGGACAAAGAAAACATTTTTTTTCCAGCAACCAATTGTAAGAGCAAAGCGGGAGAAACCATTTCAACAAAGTTTAAGCAGTCCAAAAGACTACTGATGTATTAATGATGCCACCTGCTTTTGACAGTTCACACAGACACAAACACACAAGGTTCCTAGAGGATGATATGATGCATATATACCAAAGTATTGGAACAACAATGGGAAGGGTCATCACATAAAAGTTTAAATTTTTCTAGCATCTCTCTTAAATTATGGTTTAGAATATAAAAGAAAAGGTAAGTCGTATGACAGCTTATTCTTTATACAGAGAAAAACTAGATTTTACCTCTGTTTTAAGACTTTTGGATTCAGAAGACGTAGGAATCAGAGTCCCTAATGGTATTTGCTTCACTGATTTTGTTTTTAGAGTACTTTCTTTTTCCAGTTTAACAACAGATTTGGACAGCATCTTGCCAGAAGAAACATAACTTCTTTCAGCTGAAGGATTTCGCAAATTCTGCTGAGCAGGTAACTTGTTCATTTGTTTTGTTGCTGCAGTTTTCTGTTCAACAGTATCTTTCACCTGAAAAAGAAATTACAGCAATATTTAATATTTGAATGTTCCCTGACTGAAATCATACAATACCACCAACACCTTTATTCCTTATATGTGGCTGTGTGGGGTTCATAACATTTTTTGTGCATGAGGCAGACCATTGCAGGTGATAGTGGAGGTGCCAAAGAGGATTGAGACTGTTGCAGTTTAATAGCAGTGCAGGCGATAACGTAATAGACGAATATTTCCTGCAAGGCTGGTAGAGTTATAACAAAAAAGCGAATGTAGTGCATGCTGAAGACGCACATCAATTTCCTATATAGTTGTTCCTAGTTTGGATCAGTAAAGTATGTTGGAAGATTTTGGCAATGGATGGCGACAGTGACAATGAGGGTCATTAGTAACTTGGACGTAAAGTCGTAGTTAAGTACAATTATGGAAAGATGTGCATAGATGGATAAAGGATTTTTAGCGTAGGTTGCTTGATGAGGCATGTCTTTAAGATTTGGGGGAAGTTCAATAGCAAATGAAGTGACGACTGAAGACACAACTACAATTTTCTATATTTTGATTATGTGAGAACTGAGAAGAGGAAAACTCCTTATCCTTCCCTCCCTTTTCAGTTTACTTACATTTCGGTTCCTTTTTATGCATTATTGGATGAGGAGTGGGGGTTGATGGACTGAAGTTAAAAGATGTAAGGTCTACAAGCTGCAGGGCTTTGCCCCTGGTTCAACATGACCATTTAAAAGCAAGGGTCTAGAAAGCAACAAGTATGTGGATCTAATCAATCTTCTCTATGGAATCATTTCAAAAATATCAAACAAAATTCTATGGCGTCTAGCGCAATTCTCCTCCTCCATCCAGGTTCAGACCAAAGTGGAAATTTATGGAGTCGTTATGCAAAAATTCCAAAAAAAAAAGTGCTGCCTAGGGGATCCTCCATTACCAGGGCTACAAGTCAGCAATGAAAGTACACACAGAGGTATATTGTGTGTTTTGCCTTGCATACTTATTTGTGCACTCGATATTCATATTTGCATGTGTGAGAGAATTAATTGAATCTATTTAGTATGTTATGAAAAGCTGGTTTGGAGAATGATGTGTGCTTGTGTTACATGGTTTCCATCGTGAGAAGATATGTGCAATAAAAGAAAGAATGAATCATAATTGGATGTGTTGCATCAGACATATTGGGAGATGAAATGGAAATATAAAAAAAGAAAACGTTGAAACTATATTTAACAGTACCTTAAGGGGAGCTTTTTGAATTTTCTTATTCAAGGTAGACACTTTCTTCCGATCAACCGCAGGGCTCTCAGATGAGATACGGTGACTCGTAGATTCCTCCACAAATTCCTCCATGATCACAGCCTTATTATCAGGCTCCTGTTCAAGAACTAAGCTCAAATCATCCTTATTTGATGACGTGGAATCGTTCTGTGATTGAAGTATATCATCAAGATTTGCCAGTTCACAAGTAAGATCTACAACTTTCTCATCAGTACAACGCATGGATTCTACTGGAACTTCAGCTGGCCATATTTCCTCTTGTTCACAGTCCATTACTTTTTGTTCCTCTGAGCCGGTAGGTGAATCATCATACCAACCAAATTCAGGCTCTCTTCCATCATCACGATCTTCAAATTCATCGGAGCAGCATGCATTATGATTGAGGCTGTTTTCAGATGTTTGGCAATCAACTGCACTATGACTCTCTAATGAAACCTGTGAAAGGATAGGCTTCTTCTTGAAATGGGCTTCTAGGATGGCTCTCTTTTGAGTAACGGAACCAGGCGTAGAGTATTTTTCAACCTCCTCAAGGTATTTGTTGTGACAGAAAGATGATCTCCTTTCCCAAGACAAGGATTCTAGTTCGAATCGTCCAAATGATATGGAACCAGTGGGTAACTGATCGGCCTGCCAATACAAGTGTAATCAATATCAATACTCTGATTAATAATAGAAACACACACACACACACACACACACATATGAGTCATAAAACTCTCTCTAACAATAAGCATTGTGCAGAGCAGTCAAGTTATTAGCGCAAAATAGTTCTCTAGGGATTTTCTTTTGAAAAGTAGCCCCCCTCCCCAACCCCAAAATATACCATGGGCGAAAGAGTTGGTGGCTGCTTATTGAAGAACTTTAACTGAGACATAATTAGATGGCCCATCTTAGAGAAAATAAAGCAAATTATTCTGTAACATTGCATACCCAGTAAAGTGTCCCTTGAATAACCAACACACACTTATCAAGATACCATATGAAAGTGAAAAATCTATATTGAGGCAAAAGATAAACACGTCACAACTGCTTACTGAGCTATATATAATTCTTATGATAAAATCTAAAGAATTAAAAGTAATTAAGAAGCCCCAGGACCTGAAAGCTAATGAAGTCACCGATTTCTCCTGCCATGGCATGCCAAGGAAAAATTTACCTGCATATAGAACGCCTGCAAGAACAACAGATACAGTAACCGTAATTAGTAACCACTCCAAAAGCATTCACTTCATAAAATATCTACAATTAAGCACAATTACTGTCACTTCAAGTCTCTCTTTCAAGTAACCATATCAAACATCTAAACAAAAATCATTCATTTGTGTTGATGGGTTTATGCAGTAAAACTCAATCCTGATGGTTCTCTTGCTCGCCTCAACTCTTTCACTTTGCAAATCTATCTATAAAGTGAATGATTATACTTTACCACATAAACACAAAGGAATAAAAACAACAGCTTTGTATTAATCTCAAATCTTCCATATATAGAATCAAGCATTTGGTTTATCAGCATTCCATAATCTTCTTTAGATTTTCTGCTGATAAAATACAGTTCAATCGGCTCAAATTGCCGACTTAAAATTAAAATAAAATAAAATAACTTTTCAATTTGCAATTAATAAGTAAATGGCAAATTAGAACCTAATAAAGATCTTTATCCACTGCAGAGGGAAGTGAGCCCCCAATTCACAAAAAAATTAATAACAAAATTTCCAGAAAACACGAATAAAATCCTTTAAACTAAAAAATGATGAAGCAACATAGCATTTGCCTATTCACAAAATATTTCACAAAAAGAAAAGAAACCAAAAATCTCACCACTTCGTTTTCGACGCATCAGAAACCCTAGATTCGGAAAACTCCACAAAATGATCCATTTCTTCAAAAAAAGAAAAAACTCCTCCAAATTCTCACTAAATCGCCCAAAATTGAACCAAATCAGCCAAAACCAAGCTCAATCGAAAGAATTCCACTTGATCGCTTCGAAAATTGCACAAATACACCCTTCAAATAACTATAGAGCACGAATCTGGCAGTTCTCGATCCTGATCTCAACGAGGAGAAGAACACAGAGTTTCAGTTTCTAGAGAGAGAAGGTTTAGAGAGAGAGAGAGAGAGGCTGTGTGTTCGGCTCTCTTTTTGTCTCGTATCTCACCCCGCCGTTATCTATCTCCGTCAAGTTAACGGACATCTGACGGTTACACCGGAGGAGACGTCACAATTGGCCGTCAGCGTTCCTTATCCGTTAACTCACGTGATCACTGCCGCCACCGCCACGTGGGGGTTGCGCAATTATTTGACTATGTACTCCCATGCAAAAGCTATTCAGGTTTCGAAATCCTTTTTCATGCACGTGGCAGCTTTATGTTCATTGAGAAAGCTGTTTGGTGTTTTAGAATGAGTAGGTAGTCCACCGCCAAAAAAGATTAAGCAAAAGTGGTTTCCTTTCTATCGTACTCCATAATTAATTAATGTACTTCTCATAATAAATTAGGACATAAATTTATTTATCCCCTTAATTTAGGAAAATTATACATTATTATCAACTTGTTCGGTAGCAAGTTAAATCTCAAAAATAAGATTCGTTTGGAATTCATGTGCTAAAGTGTGTGATGTGATTGAATACTTGTTCTTTAAGATTTGAAGAATTCTTTTTTAGTATAACCGTTGTTGTACGTTTATTTGTTCGGAGATAGAAATATAGATGCAAAGTGAAAATGTGTGGCATGTCAAAACGGGCATCTAATTTGTATTTTTCTCTATTTTAAATTAAGGATAGCTTTGTTGATGCAATTGTATAATATTCCAAAGTTTTCATGAATATGAAGGATGGTACTTCTTGCCTTGTGAGGTGAGATGTCACAATATCATCATTCATTATTACCATTAATCTCTTGATTGATCAATATTTATGCATTTGGGAACCAAAACAGTCTCAACTGGAAAAAAATTAAAGGATTTTGATGCTCAAGGACCCCACATCCAAGCATGTAGTGAAGTCCTGCTCACTTTATAAATTTGCATCTTTTTTGACCGAGAGCGACTTCATAACAAAGCTTTTGAGAAAAAGGAAAAACACAGATCAAATCATTTGCAATTCATATGGTGGTACCAAAAGGGTTAAATGATGCAACTAAAGTGGCTTTTTCAAGATTTGGGGAATTTTTCTGTTTGGTTTCTTCTTTTGTTTGTGCTTTAGAGTCGACATGTTAATCCCTTCTTCTTTTTTGTATCTAGAAAATTTTAAGAACTGTGCTTAAAGTAAAACCTTTTACTGACTATAGTTGTTTCATTCAAATCTTGTAGACGTATGATTACGTATCATGGATTTTATTTTTATTTTACATTTTTTTAATTCATTTCTTACGTTAGTAGGTTACATTTGCAGGAAAAAATCTGAGGTTAAGCCGTTGTTCTCGCAACATATGTCTCATTCGTTTTTCAGCCAATAAGATAAATTAGAAATTTTCAAATGATTTTTATGTCATTTCAGAAACCGTGTTGATGCATCTTGTTAATTAAAAAATATACTGCATTGGTATGAAATATTCATTTTTAATGAAGATGCCGCAAGGTGCTCAAGGAAGATTCTAAATTTTGTAAAGTGTCATTGAGCATTCTACTCAATTTAATCAAAGAGCAAAACAAAAATGGCCTTTGCTTTTCTTGACTAAAAGATGAGAAAGTAAAACGACTTTCTAGAGGAAAAAAGAATTAAGAATATCATATATATATATATATATATATATATATATATATATAGAGAAAGAGAGAATAATGGAGGAAAGATGCCATAGCAGGGAATTTTCTCCTATGGCGTCGAAAAAGTACATCCTCCGTCGTATTTTCCGACGATCGGAATCCATCATCTTCATCGTTATCATTTAAGATGTGGGTACGCCAAATTTCATGTGATTCTACAACCTTTTCACCGTTGATTTAGCAATGTAAAAAGTTCTATTGTCAGTAAACCGTTAATTTTGAACCCACTAAATCAATAGTGAAAAGGTTGTAGAATCACATGAAATTTGGTGTACCCACATCTTAGATAATAACGAATAATATGGTGGGTGCCGATCGTCGGAAAATACGACGGAGGACGTACTTTTTCGACGCCATAGAAGAAAATTCCTTCCTATGGCCTCTTTCCTCTATTATTCTCGTGTGTGTGTGTATAACTCGTTTTTTCCGACGATCGGCACCCACCATCTTCATCGTTATCATCTAAGATGTGGATATACTAAATTTCATGTGATTCTACAACTTTTGCACCGTTGATTTAGTGGGTTCAAAATTAATGTTTTACCGACAATAGAACTTTTTACATTGCTAAATCAACGGTGAAAAGGTTGTAGAATCACATGAAATTTGGCGTACCCATATCTTAAATGATAACGATGAAGATAGTGGGTGCCGATCGGCGAAAAAAATGAGAGAGGGTGTATTTTTCCGATACCATAGAAGGAAATTCCCTCCTATGGCATCTTTCCCCCATTATTCTCTCTCTCTCTCTCTCTCTCTCTCTCTCTATATATATATATATATATATATATATATATATAATGCAAATACCCTTGGTTAAAGGTCCACCCTTCTCCTTTTTTCTTAAAAAAACGAAAAAAATCACCACCTCTCAAGCTCTCCACATCTCTCTCATCTTTCAAGCCCTCCACATCATCTCCCTCTCTCTTGTAAAAAACAATTAATTATTTATCTAGAACCTTCCATATCATCTCTCCAAATATATATTTATCTTTTCTATATACATCTAGAGCCTTCCATATCATCTCTACACACACACACACACACATTCTATATATAATGCAAATACATTTGGTTAGAACTCCACCCTTCTCATTTTTTCTAGAAAAAATAAGAAAAATTCTCACCTCTCAAGCCCAACACATCATCTCTCTCTCTTTTCTAAAAAAACAATTAATTATTTATCTAGAACTTTCCATATCATCTCTCCAAATATATATATATATATTTATCTCTTCTATATACATCTAGAACCTTTTATATCATCTCTCTCCGCACACACACTTAGTTAGAGCTTTACCCTTCTCTTTTTTGTAGAAAAATAGAAAAAATGAGAAAAATTATTAACTCTCAAGCCCTCCACATCATCTCTTTCACCTGTCCAAGCCTTCCACATCATCCTTCCCTTTTTTTTTAAATAAATAAAACTCTAGAACCCTCCACATTTCTCTCTCTTTAAACATGTGCAACGCATGTGCATAAATTCTAGAACCTTCCATATCATCTCTTCCAATATATATATCTATATATATTGTTTATCTAGAACCTTCCATATCATCTCTCCCAATATATATATATATATATCTAGATCTTCTATATATAATGCAAATACCCTTTGCATAGAGGCCCTCCTCCTTTTTTCAAGAAAAAAGGAAAAAAAAGGAGAAAAATCCTACATTCTCAAGCACGCATGTCATCAAAAAGATCTCCACATAATCTAGAAACATCCGCATCTCTCTCTTTCTTCTCCGAAAAAAATAATTTTTTTAATTATCATCAAGTAAACCTTCGCATCTCTTTCTTTCCAAAAAATCTATTTTTTAATTAACACGTGCAACGCACGTACACAAAATCTACTATGTATATAATGCAAATAGTGGTTGGTTAGAGAACCCCCTCCCAATTTTTTTTCAAAAAGACAAGAAAAAGGGAGAAAAATCCTAGATTCTTAAGTCCTCCACTCCATCCCTCTCTTTTTTTTAAATAAATAAATAATTAAGGCTCTAGAACCCTTCACATTTCTCTCTCTTCCCTCTTTCTCTCTCACTTCCCCTTCCCAAATTTTTTTAAACTCGAATTTATGCACGTGCATAATTTCGAGTGTGTGTGTGTAAAGAGAGAAGAGTGATCCATTGCAAACCGGTCTGCGTTTTTTAAAAATGGGAACTCCCGATCTACGACATATTTTAACAATCCGATCTGTTCAAGTTGATCACCCGACCTGAAATTTATGTGTATGAAAAATCAAAGAATTTGAAGATCTCTAACTCATGCATCGAATGAGCGCAAAATGAATAGTTTTCAATATAGCAACATAAACTCCATCTAATGTATTGGTTAGAAGTCTTCAAATCCTTTGATTTTTTATACATATAGACTTGAAGGTAGGTTGATCAATTTGAACGGTTCGAATTGTTCAAATACGTCGTCGATCGAGAATTCCCGTTTTTAAAAAACGCGGACCGGTTTGCAACAGAGCGCTCTCATACACACACACACACACAGAGAGAGAGAGAGAGAGAGAGAGAGAGACCATTTGTCTTACCTTGATTCTATATCTCCATTCACACCGTTGAGACAATGTGGTTAGATGATTTCTACCAACTTCATGATGTTTGCCCCTACATGTGATTTGAATGCTTATGCCCCATCTCAATGGGACGTTGGTTGCTATTGACGCCGAGCTACATGCAAGGAAAGTCCCAAGGTGGGAAACCACCGTAGGACCCTCTGATAATCAAGTAAATACCGAGGAATAATGGAAGGGTAGCGGCGTATTAGACTGGATTCGAGTTATCTCGGTCGTCTGAAAGAGGGGTTTATATAGCGGTCTCATGGAGCGAGCCGATGCGAGATTCTGCCGTCCGTTACGTCCCTGTGTCACGTTCGCGTTGATGGCGGGATACGCCCATTAATGGCGAGATACACTAGCGTGTGATGCGGGGTGTGGAGCAGCGGAAATTTCGTCGTGGCGAGATGCACGGAACCGTTACGGGGGCACCCGTGCTCCATGCTCCCGGCCAGACGGGAAGGCAGAGGAAGTTCAGCTCTGTGACAGCTCGGAGACGAGCGAAGAGGCTGAGGAAGCTCGGCTATAGGATAGCTCGGAGATGAGCTAGGGAGCTGAGGAAGCTCAACTCTATGATTGCTCGTAGATGGGCAACGGCTGGTGGTCAGACGCAGAGGGAACGTACTCCGGAGAGGTCTTCTATCATGCCCCGCTTCCTAGAGTGCGCTAAGATCGGCACTGACAGAGCCAACCATGCTACCTGTGGCTAGGAAACATCCCTCCACAGTCGCATTACGGCTGTCTATAGATATCAAGAACAGTAGAAATAAAATAAATTATCTAATACATGTCCATTTGCCAGAATAAACGAGTCAAGAAATAATATGCGGAAGCAGTAAATCCAATAAGCAAAACAATCTGGAAAGTACGTCCCAAATATGGGCTCACATCAGGAAATGAAAATGCTGAAAGAAAACTAAACTAAAATTCTAACAGGCTCCTCATTGCTCGGCCTGTCGACTGAAGTACTCCTGGTCGGTCTGCGGGAGAAATAGAGGATCTGGGCCATGCAAAACCCAGATGTCAGTGCGTCATAATATCAATAATAATAAGCAAGCAGGATGTAACAAGATATGCAGGGCATGAATTAGTAGCATAAATGTAATAAGTAAATACGGATATAGAACAGTGAAGTGTATCAGTATATGTGACGTGCAGTGATCAATCTAAACTGTGCTACTGGGTTATCTATTCTAAAGTTTATCTGAAATCAATTAGTGTACTCCTCCATGTAACTCAAAGAATATGTCCCGTTATCCCCCGGGACCACGGATCGGGTAGTTGGAGTCATGAATGACTCTGTCCCGTTATCCCTCCGGACCACGGATCAAGTAAGAATCACGAATGATTCTGTCCCGCTATCCCCCGGGACCATGGATCAAGTAATACCCTTTTAAGCTACACTTCAGTTACACTTTTGATTTCCCCATACCCCCAAGGTTATGTGTTCAAGTCAGGTATTGATAATCTGGAGCTAATTCCAACCCAGGATCAAGCAGGTACAGGTTTGTCAATGCAGACAATAGGATATGTCCATTGGGACAACATGTCAGGATTGTCGGCATTAGAAACAGGATCAGGTAACATGTCATGTGGTGGTGTATCAGGTCATCAAGTAGTGCACAGTGTAACATATAGGTGTCCAACAGTAAAATGTAGCAAGTATTGAATCACGGTAAAAGTATGGATGTACGGTAAAAACATGGATGCACAAATATCTATCAGGGGTTACATCATGACTAGGTAGGATGCATATTATCAAGCATGGGGTACTAATGTAACAATAATATGAGTTAATGTAATATGGCATGCAACTAGGTATGCAGAATTAATGGTATGGATACACAATAAAACATGGATGCTCAATTAACTATCAGGGGTTATAACTACCATTCCACGACTATGTAGGATACACATTATCAAGCATGCGGTGTTGGTATAACAGTAATATGAAATAATGTAACAACCTAATTCATTTATACCAATTCCAGTTCTCGTATTTTCTTATTTGTGGTATTTCTTGATTTATCGTGATTTGGGTGCGAATTGTATTTTACATTTTACTTTACATTCGACCCGACCTGCTTGCTTGAACTTGTTTGATTCATATTTATGAATTATCCTGACTTGTTACGTAGA
Organism: Agapanthus africanus; assembly: GCA_030015575.1. Classification (NCBI taxonomy): domain Eukaryota; kingdom Viridiplantae; phylum Streptophyta; class Magnoliopsida; order Asparagales; family Amaryllidaceae; genus Agapanthus; species Agapanthus africanus. The sequence continues at coordinate 20,798,867 of JASDDO010000014.1, forward strand.
CTGGTGCATTTTCATGTTTAGTGCATACTGGCATTTTATCTGACATTGCATCTTTTACCATATAACATTTTAAGTCACAGAAAATAATTTAAAAACTACATAGCATGGTTTGCATGATACCCCTAACCGCGTGGTAGCATCCGCGCATTTTGTTCTCGTCCCGTTCAGTGAAACGGGCGTGTTTGGATGACTATGCGCAAGTAAGTGCATCCGTTCTTGGGGGTATGCATTTTCTTTACCCGAGCTTTCATTTTTAAATTTGGACGTTGCATATATTTTTCATATTTTAAATCTAAAATTTTAGACCCGACCCGGGCGCGTTTTGGAATATTTTGTATCCCGCCAAAATTCAAATTATTTAATATTTACATTTTTTCGTTTAACAATTTAAATTTTATTTATAACTAACCAAATATATTATTAAATTAAAATCTTAACTCATTTAACAAATTAAAATCTTTTCCTAACTCCTAAACCAATCAGCACATCCATCTCTCTTCTCTCTTTCTCTCTCCCCCGCTACCTTCCAACTTTCTTTCTCGTCCTCTCTCTCTCTCCTCTCGCTCTCTCTCTCTCTATCTTTCTACTCTCACGATTTCTGTAGAGGATCCCGTCACCTCCCTCTTGATCCCGTTACCTCCCTTATAACTCCCATATCTCGTCTTCATCCTTCCCTTTAAAAACTCCCCGAGCTCCCATTGCCTCACCCAACATCATCGAGCTCTGCCTTCTCAAAACCCTAACCCTAAAACTCCCTGCCTCCTCCTCCTCGTCACCTTTCCCTCTTCTTCTTTCTTCTCTCCCCTGCAACACCCTACACACACACCCTGCAACTGAGAACAACCCATCACCACCACCTTTCCTTCGCCGCCGACCACCTCATCTCGTCGCCACCTCCTTTCTCTCCTCCTCTTCCTCTCCTCTGCTTTCTCCCTCTACACCGACCCTGCACATCCCTGCACCAGAAACCCCAGCCAACAACAACCACGAGAACCCTAACACCGAAACCCTAGCCTTCATCTTGATCGCCCCTCACCGCCTGTCACGCCCCGCTTCCCAGAGTGCGCTAAGATAGGCACGTGACAGAGCCAACCATGCTACCTGTGGATAGAAAATATCCCTCCACAGTCACATTATGGCTTTAGAGATATCAAGAACAGTAAAATAATAAACAACTATCTAATACATGTCTATGAGCCAGAATAACGAGTCAAGAATAAAAATAATGCGGAAGCAAAAAGATCCAATACAATAATAAACCGGAATGTACGTCCCATAATGCGGGCTCACATCAGGAATGAAAATACTGAAAGGAAACTAAACTAAACTAATAACAAGTCCTCACTGCTCGGCCTGTTGATCAAAATACTCCTGGACAGCCTGCGATAAAGGTAAGTGATCTGGGCCATGCAAAACCCGACGTCAGTGCGTCAAAATATCAATAGTTCTAAGCAAGAAGGATGTGATGAAATATGCAGGCATGAAGTATGAACAGTAACAAGTCATCAGTGGCAAGTAAACCGTAACATGAATATAGATCAGTGAACATGATATAAATAGGTGAAGTGCAGTGAGTAGTCTAAACTGTGCTATAGGGTTATCTACTCTAAAATTATTCGAAATCAATTAATGTAATTCTCATCGTAACCCATCGGTCTATGCCCCGTTCATTCCCCACAGGACCACGGTAAAATGATGTAATAGACTGTGAGTCTATGTCCCGTTCATTCCCCACGGGACCACGGTAAAATGATATAATAGCCCTTTGAGTTATGTTCAGCTACATTCTTGATTTCTCCATACCCTCAAGTTATGTGTGTAAGTCAGGTATTTATAAATCTGAGATTAATGCCAACACAGGATCAAGCAGGAATAGGTTTTTCTGTGCAGACAACAGGATATGTCCATCGGGACAACATGTCAGGATTATCAGCATTAGAAACAGGATCAAGTAACATGTCAAGTAGTGATATATTAGGTCATGTCAGGTAGTGTACATGTATCAAGTCATGTCAAGTAGTGGTGTATCAGGTATCAAGTCAAGCATTAGTATATCAGGTCATGACAAGTAGTGCACAAGTGTCAAGCGGATGCTCATACTAAAACTGTAGCAAGTACGGATGCACGGTAAAGCATGGATGCATAAATATTTTGTCAGGGGTTACATCATGACTATGTAAGATGCACAATTATCAAGCATGGTGTACTAATACAACAGTAACATGAAATAATATGGTCTCGGCGTGCAACTAGATATATAATAAACCGTACGGATACACACGGATACTATAAAACTGTAAATCGGTAAAATTTGCTGAATATTAAAACACAAGCACTATTATTTATTAAATAGATATTGATATAATAATATTAACATGGATAACATATTCAAACCGATTAATAACTATAAAAGTGGTATTGATTAACCATGCACAAGAAAGTTCCGTTCAGAAATTCAGCGTCACCCTAATTTGTAAAATAGCTTAAAAATAACAAACGTTCTCCAAAAGAGACGTGTCTTATACCAAAACAAAGATAATTCAATAAGGTTTTCATTTTTATAAGTATAAGCATCTCAGGTTGCTCCTACAAAAAGCTATGAACATTCGAAATTGAAAGTTTGCTGCTGGAATTTCCCTGGACAGCAGTTTAGAAATATTTTTATTTGCATTTTACGTTATTTAAACAATTTATTTTGCAATTAAATATTTTATAGAGTTATAGTATTCTGAGTTAGCTTCGTAACTAACTAAATAACGTATACTAATGATTTTTCTATGATTTATAATGAATTTTATAAGGTAAGGTGTATAATAAATTTTAGATTTGTCGTATCCGCTTTGCAACGACGTTTCATGTGTAAACTATAATATTTTCAAATGTATAACATTATAAAATGCAGATTATAAACTAATTAAAGATAATAATAAGAAATATTACGACGATATATATTTTAAATGATATGGATGCAAACGGGTATCGCATAATCGTAAAATGATAAACTAACAAGTGCGAAACATATAACTAAGCAATATAAAATGTAACGATTCAATTTGATGCAGTATATGATAGTATAGTATGTAACAAGATAAGTTTTCATGACCTAGATCTGAAATGATATGAATGGATGCAAATGGAATATCGAAAAGTTATAAAACTAAACATGGGGTGCATGATTTTAAATACAGGTATTGCATTTGTTAAAATAGATGCGTCTAAAGTAATGTAGCATGTAATTAAAATTGGTTTGCATGCCTTAGATCTGAAATGCACTATACAAATGTAAACGGAACGTCGAAAGGCTGTAATATGAAACATGGGATGCTTGATTTAAAATACAGGTGTGGTATTTATTTAAATAGGTATATAATGAGTTATATATAATGTAGCAAGATTAACTTGCCTAGACGGAACAAGAACGGATTTGTACGGAACGTCCTTCGTCGGCGAAATGTCGCGATGCGCGCACGGTACACGGAACGGTTCCAAACAACGCACGAGGGTGATCACGCAAGTCAGATACGTTCACTGGATCACTCGGATCGTCAGCGACGAGCACGGCTCCGGCGGTGATCACCGGAATTAAGAAACAAGATCAAGAAAAAGAAAGAAGAAAGAAGAAGAAGAAGTAAGAAGAGGAGCTTGTGTATTAAATAAGGAAAGAAAAAAATTAAATAAATAAAATATATATAAATATATATATGCAGAGGAGAGAGAGAGAGAAAGGGGTTGTTAATTTGTTAGGAAACTAGTTTAGATTTAAATTTAAAAAATCTTTTATTAGTTAACTAAATTTTAATTTATATCAAATTATAAAATTAATATTATATAAATAAAATTTGATATTCGGGTAAATACAAATATAGTCCAAAATATACCCGGGTCAGGTCTAAAATTCAGTTTTAAAATATGAAAAATATACATGTCGACCAAAATATACATGTCGACCAAAATAAAAAATGAATGTCCGGATAACAAAAATGCATACCCCCAAGAACGGATGTACGTACGTGCGCGTAGCCATCCAAATAAGTCTGTTTTACTGAACGGGACGAGAACAAGATGCGCGGATGCTACCATGAAGTTAGGGGTATCACGCAGGCCATGCAATGTATTTTAAAAATATTTTATGTGACTTAAAATGTTATATTATAAAAATGCAAATGCCAGATAAAATGCCAGTATTCAAGATGTATAAATTAAAATGAAAGTGCACGAGTCCATGTAACAGGTCAGGATAAATCATAAATATGAATCAAAACTGGTTTCAAGCATGCGGGTCAGGTCGGATGAAAAAACAAATGTCAAATACACTACTCGCACCCAAAACACAATAAATCAGGAATGTTTCCTGATTTAAAAATCAGGAAAGTTTACGGAGGAGGCATCACGTGCTAGCACGTGACCAGCATTCACGTATTGGCACGTGACATTTAAAAGAGGCTTCAAAGGCACATCAGTTCCCGGATCAAATCAAGGAAAAGGCTTCAGAAGAGTCACGTGCTCACACGTGACTAGGGGTCACGTGTTGGCACGTGACATTTAAAAGCAGCGGACTCATTCTCCGGATAAATCAAGAAAAAGGCTCCAGACGAGGGTCACGTGCTCACACGTGACCAGGGGTCACGTGGTGGCACGTGACGGCTAAGCAGTGGCCAGAAGGCAGAGCGCAAAAAGAAGAAGATGGCTCGTTCCAAGGGGGTCACGTGCCCACACGTGACCGGCTTTTAAAGCCTATCTGTTAACAGAATTAAATTCTGAAGAGATCACTCAAATCTTTCCAAAGGAAAATGATTATTTGGGACCGATTGAATTAAAAATTTAAAGGTGATTAAATATCACCTATCTATGGAAAAATCTTGAATTTGGAAAGATTTCTCCTTAAAATCTAACCCGAATAACAAAGGAAAATCTCTGGATTTAAAATCCAATGGTGAATAAAATTCACCTAATAATCCAAAGGTCCAAATGAATGATGAATACAAATCAAATCTCTCAATGAAAGATTCATCAAAAAACTAATTGATTCTGCTGCTTCTCCTATAAATAGGAGCCAAGAGACACACAGAGGGACAGATATATGCAGAGGGATCGATACGTAGAGAAAATATATAGAGCCTTGGTACTTTGGAGGAATTTGGATTTTCTGCAAAAGAAAAGCTTAGGTAAGAAAGGGAAGGCCTTAAAAGAGAATTTAATTTTCAACAGAGTTTAACTCTGATATTAAACAGAAGAACATAGTTCTCTCTTTAGTAGAGGATCTATAAAGTGTACATCTCCCCTTGAATTGAGAATCTAATTCTCATTGGGTTGAGATCCTGCCATGCAGATCCAAAGCATAGAGAGGGAATGGAAGCTTGAGAATTTAATTCTCACAGAACTATAGGAATTTAATTCCTTTAAAATAAAATTAGGGTTTGACCCTATGTTATGGGAATTTAATTCCTTCAGAATGAACAGAATCAGGGCTTAACCCTAGTTAAGAACTTAATTCCGTTAAAATAACAGGAATTTAATTCTCTTAAGAAAGAAGAAATTAGGGTTTCACCCTATGACAGAATCTCATTCCTCAGAATAATTCTCTGAAAGAGAGTGGGAATTTAATTCCTTAAAGCTGTTATTAGGGTTTAACCCTATGATAGAATGCAGTTCTTCACATATATGAGGAATTTAATTCCTACAGAAAATTCAGAGTTCAACTCTATCCCAGAATATAAATCTTCAAAAGGAAATATGAATTTAATTCCTCTAAAATTATTGTTAGGGTTCAACCCTACGAAGAATTTAATTCTTGAAAGGGATTAACAGATCTTCTAAAAAACATACATAGAGGCAGGGTCACGTGCCACCACGTGACCCCCGAAAAGATCCACAGAAAAGGCCCTTTGAGGCAGTGCCTCACGTGACCCACGTGACCCTTGGCAGAGGCTTTAACATACAAGAATTTAAATGCCCGTCACGTGATGGCACGTGATGCTCCAAAAGATGCGATATTCTCAGCAGAACAAATGAAGGGAGGGCGCCCTCACGTGCTACCACGTGACCCCTCTTGCCTTAGTGTTTAACACTAAATTGAAACCCCTGAATCCAGTGTTAAAACACTGTTTGGCCTTAGTGTTCAACACTAATCAAAGAACTTTATTTGCAGTGTTTAACACTGAATTTCTTAGTGTTTAACACTAATTTGAAGCCTTTGCTGCTAGTGTTTGACACTGATTTGTTCTAGTGTTTAACACTAATTTGAACCCCTGTTGCTGGTGTTTAACACCAACTGTCTTTTAGTGTTAAAACATTAACTTGATCCCAGTGTTCAACACTGTTGAATTAACGTTAGCCCAATTGGCTAAATGGCCAGAGGCAAAGCCTCTCCTTCAATGGACCAACAGGAAGCCAATTTTCCAAACATGATTGGACTTAGCCCAAGATGGCCATAAGTCCTCAATTCAGACTTAACTGGGCTAATGGGCTCATAACATAATTAATTGGTCTTGATCCCAAATTGGGCCAAAGACTATTTAATCCACCCTGGTTCAAGGGTACATCTCTTCACTCCTTTGATACTTGGCGTTGTAATTCCTCAACGTCTTCAAAGAGGTGACGGGTCCCGATGACCACACATTGACACGGACTGTGGGGTCCTTAAACTCATGGACTATGAGGTCCTTAACCTTGACCGAGATGTCTTAAAACTAACAACGGGCTGTGGGGTCCTTAAACCCATGGACTATGAGGTCCTTAACCTTGACCGCAATGTCTTAAAACTAACATTGGACCGCAATGTCCTTAAACTACCCATGGACCGCAATGTCCTTAAACTACCCATGGACCGCAATGTCACTAAACTAAACAACAGAGCCCTCCCTTTTATTGCTCTCTTGTTGGATCTAAACGACCCCGTTAAGTTGATCTTAGTCTAAAAACTAGACTAACGTATCCTTAACAAACGTTTAAGTCGATCTTAGTCTCAAATGAGGCTAACGTATCCTTAAACCCAAACCCCCAAACCCAAATCTAAGATAATGCGGATTTGGACTAGTCCACGCCCTACGGGCGACGACATAACTCAGTCTCCGTATACAATCCACGGGCAACTAAACATAAAATAAACACACACGACACGAAGTGACCATCTAGAGAAGAAGAAAGTGGTTACCGCGATGCTGTAGCGTAATTAACTGCAGGGGCTTGCGCCTGCAGGGAAGAGCATCCCCACAATCAAAAACCCCTCAAGCGAGGGGGAATCTGACGAAGTCTGCTACATCGGACGCATCCGTTTAAACCTTCGATACACGGTGCCATAAATCAACTTGGCATCATCGGAGAGGTAGACGGATAGCACCAATTAGCATCTGCCCCGAGCCTCAGGCGAGACGTCCCGCGTCTCGGCCGTCGTTCGGAGGGGAACAGATTCTGGCACGCCCGGTGGGACCTTTTCCTCTTTCCACTCCATACTTCGTGTGTCGTGATTCGCGAACTAATCGCGGTTCGCTAATGGTTGCCCTTGGGTTTCAAGATACTAAGACCTGGCGTCTTGCTTATTGCAGAAAGCAAAGAATCGATGGCTTCTACTTGTGCGAAATGCTCCAACTGCTCGGACTGCAATTGCAACCAACGCTCTGCCTCGCCAGGAGGTATAGCCTACGGACCCCAAGCCGCTTCGCTATTCGCAATGCCCGTGGAACAAGTCACTCGAGCCACCACAGGATTGTTTTTTGGGACCATGCTCCCGCCGACAAGCTTCACCACTCCGGTGCTGACAAAGGAAGCTCCCAAAAAGTCAGTCTTTGATCATCTTACCCCTGTCGCGGCCCCTCCCAACAGGTCGCCCAACACCAGCGTCTCGATCTTCTCTAGATTGGGCCAGAACTCCTGTGGACCCACAATGGGGCCTACAATCCCAGAGAAGGCTGCTTCTAAGAAAGTGACCGGTCCTGCTCCTGAAGTCGTCAAGGCGGCTTTCCCTGCCAAAAAGTCGGTCTTTACAAGATTGACGGCTCCAGCTCCCGCTCCTGCTACCCAAAGGACATCGGTCTTTGACAGGCTAACACCAGCAGCGACCCCCCACCTACACAGGGGGCAAGACGAAGCCATCCTCACCGCTGAACCAATGCCGTCCGCTCGACACGCTCGACGTCGCCACTGGCGCCGAGTAAGGAAGGCTGGGGGCAACTCCCCCTCTGGGCTAACTCCACCAGCCCCGATGGCAGAAGTTAATGCTGTTGTTCCAACTGGGAACAGCTTTGAGATGCTAAATAAGGTGTGTAGGAATTCTCCTACCGCGGTGCTAAAGAGGTCTCCCCCTCTGCTGAAAAGGGCCATAGAAATGAAGCCAGAACAGCCCCCGTCTCCTCAACGGCTGTCCTCCCGAATCTATAAAGTCTGGCGGCAGGCCCGAGACTCGATGATCGATCCAAATTTCTCCCGCCAGCACAAGAAGCTGAAAATCCAACAGGAAATCAGTCATCACGCTAAGCCACGAAAAGCTGTCTGGGTGCCCACCTCAACGCCCCCCTCAACTTCCACTACTCATAAAAAGAGGAGGCCGGAGAAGATCCCCGGGCCTGCAACGAGAGCTAAAAGTGCTGAACCCAGACGCCCTAAGGCTGAGGGCAGGATGGTCCACACTGTATACATGGCGTCGGGGAAGGAAGACAGCCGTGCGTCTACAGGCCATAAACCGCTTACACGGTAAATAACCAAAGCTCAGGAGTAACAGCAAAAGCTCCAGGAAATGATGATTGCAATGGCCGCGCTTACTGGGCCGAAAGAAAGCCCCGAGGCTTCCTCGGATCAGCAACAAGAACAGGAAACCGACGCCGAGTTCCTCCGGAGGATGTTGGAAAAGAAGGATAAAGAGGCTGCGGAACAAGCAGCCAATATAAAGCAGATAGCCCACTTATTCCAAGACATGGTGGGAATGATGATCCAACAAGATCCTCCCGCTGAAGATCCCCCGACCATACTTGAAGACGATAGGGGAGAAACGTCGAATCCTCCGCCGGCCCTCTCAACGGCCAAGGAGGAGACAATCTCTAAGGCTGACTTGGACGACTATATAGCCCAGCAAATCCGGGTTCATGATGCGACTGAGGCAGCTGGTCAAGTCGTAAAAACGGGGCGGCCGTATCCAAGCTGGTACGACCAAATCAAATACCCGCCGGGTTATACAATACCAAAATTCCACGTGTATAAGGGGACCGGCAATCCCCATCAACATGTTGCCCAGTTCAGGGCCCTTTGCGGTAACACCGGCGGTGATGATAAACTGCTGCTTCGCCAGTTCGTGGGCAGCTTATCAGAAACAGCGTTCGAATGGTATTCGGAACTCCCGAACGATTCTATCAAAACGTTCGCTGAAATGGAGTTGCTATTCACTCAGCGATTTGCGAGCGCCAGCGAACGCACTCCAATAATGGCATTGATTAATGCCAGGGTGAAACCAGGCGAAACATGGGTCCAGTATGCTATACGCTGGCGAAATTTGTGGTCGAAATGCGAGCAACGCATTGAGGAAGCGCCCGCGGTGGGCATGTTCGTGGGAACCCTAGACCCTCACGCGACTATCTCCCATTTTATGATGTTCTTTAAGCCAACCACATTCCAGGCTCTAATCGACAAGCTGGCCCAGATGGACCAAATGGGTCATAGACCGTCTCCCCCGAAACCCGAGCCTCGGGGTGACAAGGGTAAAGGAAAGGCAACCTTCGTCGCGAATGCTCAGCAGCAACCTAGTGCCCCAAAGTTGGCGGATCAACTAGAAGAAAGACGCCGGTATTATAATGAGAAGATGAAGCGCCCCTACTCATTCCCGTGGGACAAGACGAAACGGTTATTCGAGCTGGCAGTACGCAACAGACTTATAAACCTGCCAAATCCAAGGCGACCGCCACAACCCACTGAGGTGAATAACCCTAACTATTGCCCTTACCATCAAACGGTAAGTCGTCCGATTGAGGATTGATTCGTCTTCAAAGAATGGATTGAAGATCAATACCTCCAGGAAAAGTTTGCGCTGTCCGAAAAGTGGAAGGTGAACCCACCACAGCCGCATACTCCTAAGAAAGCAGATACACCGGGGGAAACCTGTTCCTTTATTGAGGAAGCTCCATGGGAAGTCGTGCTGTCAACTAAAACCAAAAGAATGCTGAAGGACCTTCATGCGTGCCCGGCAGTCGAATGGAAAGACCCGCTGGGACCCTAGATCATTGAAGGAATGCTGAGGCCGCGCCCAACTACAAAGAGCGGTGGTGATGGCCCAAGTACTCATGCCCTACCGTCAAAATCTTCAAAGAAAAAGAAGAAGAAATCTAAGAAGCCCGTGACGCCTGGAGACAAGCGCACGAACTTGCAGAAGCAGATTGACGCGCTGGAGGAGTACAATCAAAAGGCGCGGACTCCCGTCACGCTGCAAGAGTTCCTCAACCACATCTTTCAAGAGGAAGATGAGGGGGAGAGTTCGTCGGATGAATCCGAGGGATATGTGGTGAGTTGTAACGTAATCTCCCACTCGTTTACCGACGATGAAAAAACTCCTGGCACTAAGAAACTAGGGACAGAGCCTGAACCAGAGCTTGTGTGGCCAACAGATGAAATGATCGACGCCTTTCTAGACGACATTCGTCTGAAGAGTAAAGCGGATCAGGAGCGTGAGATGGCCGCATCGGAAGGAGCCAAACGCAGGCGACTAAACGAAAGAGTTGAAGTATTCCCGCCAGATCGAAAGGCATCCGAGGCAGACAAAAAGATATTCAAGACGAGGAAAAGGTTTGCCAAAGCCATATCAATGGGAATGAAGCTACTACCTGTTGGGGTAAAAATTTACACCCCGGTTGACCGAGTCAAAGTCAAGGTCAACCCCCAAGCTAGGTGGGCCCAAGCCCAGGTCAAGCGGACCCATGCCCAAGTCAAGCCCACGGCCAGCCTCCCCATGGCAACGACAAAATCATGTAATAAATAATTATTATGTAATTTTTTATACATGAATGTATGTAAAATGGGCATAAAGCCAATATTTTGTAAGCCCATGGCTTATGTGCAAAAATGAAATGGCACATGAGCCATGGGATAGGCAAAAATGCCATTTTGTAAAGCCCAAGGGGCTATATGCAAATATGTAAGCATATATAAGGCAACATGATGATGAATAAAGCATACACTTTTCATTCTCTCCAAAAAAAAATTATATCTGAGATCTTTTCTCCTTCCTCAAGGTTCCAAAACCTTCTTCTTTCTCTTGAATTAAATCAAGAGTTTTACTCTTTCTTTTCAAAAACAAAATAGTTTTTCACCACCAAACCCACAAAGGGGAACTTGGATCTGTCTTTAGATCCCAAAAAGGAGAGATTTTGAGATCTCACATCTCTTGATCTTCAAGATCCAGCTAACAGAGGAGGAGGAAGAAGAACCCCTTCCATTAACCCCAAAAACATACTCAGGAGTCCAACTCCTCTCTGATTTCTCTTCCGAGAAATTTTTTGTAGGCTAAAAGCCTATTTTTCTCGCCGGCGCTCAAGCGCAGAGCGCCCACGTGCCGACACGTGGCGCACTTGCGCTCGAGCGCAAAGCACCCCCGTGCCGACACGTGACGCGCTTGCGCTCCAGCACAACCGCTCGAGCACAAGTCGCCCCCGTGTCGACACGTGGCGAGCTTGCGCTCCAGCGCAAGCGCTCGAGCGCAAGTCGCCCCCGTGCCGACATGTGGCGCTCTTGCGCTCGAGCGCAAGTCACCCACGTGCCGACACGTGGCGCGCTTGCTCCCAAGCGCTCAGCGTCCAAGCGCAAAGCGCCCACGTGCCGACACGTGGCGTGATGCGCTCCAGCACTCTGCGCTCGAGCGCAAAGCACCCACGTGCCGACACGTGGCGCGCTTGCGCTCAAGCGCCCAGCGTCCGAGCGCAAAGCGCCCACGTGCCGACACGTGGCGCGTTGCGCTCCAGCACTCTGCGCTCGAGCGCAAAGCGCCCACGTGCCGACACGTGGCGCGCTTGCGCTCAAGCGCCTAGGCGCTGGCCCCACGCATCCTTTGGATGCCTTTCCCCCCTCTTTTTATGTACATACATATATATATACATATGTATACATATTTGCACACACACGTGCTCCATGATACTGTCCCTGTTAGAAAAAAAATTCTAACGGGGCGCTGCCCCGCACCCCGTAAGGGGGCTGCTAGCCCCCTTGACCCCCAGCCCGCTATCCGGGTAGCGGGACCCCCGTAAAAACTCTGCGTGGCTCCCGATAATCCAAAACCCCCCTTTCAAAACACAACACACGCACACTGCACATTGAGTTCGCATGACCAGTTTAACCCGTTAATCGGAGGTTCCCTCGCTCCAAAGACGAGGGGTAATTAACGGCAGCTTAGTCCGCGGCTGCCGGAGATTCGGATCCCCACAATCAATAAACCCCGGCCTACCCTAGGCAGGGGGAATCTGTAGTATACGCCTGACAAGCAACCGCGTATTCCCATCTCAATGGAGTGACGAAAAACACCCTACACCAACCTCGGAAGAAAACACGCTCGATGGGGCGGAGAGACACCCTAATTATTGCGCATATCATCGGAAGATTTCACACCCCATAGAGGAGTGCGACGCCTTTAGGATATGGTGGCAGGGATATGTTGCTCATCGGCAACATTTTAAGCGCATGAAACGCAAGACTCGTCGGGAACGAAGAAGTACTGCCGACGGGCACAACAGAACTACTGGCAACTGTCACATGGTTAACGCTGGAGGGTCACAAGTTCTCATCTTTTGGAGCGACTCTGATGAAGAAATTGTTAGTGTTTATGCCCTAGAAGGCCATTACTGTATCATACTAGCTTGTATATTACTTAATGGAAGCTTGGGATATTCACATGTATATAACAGTCTTGCTAAACATGGTAGTATGCTACTTGGTTTTTCTATCTTAATATGTAAGTGTACGTATTGATAGAGCTCTTAGGATCTTGCTTGTCTACCAGCGTTGTGATGGCAGTCACACTAATGGGGGCTGGGTAGTCTACAAGCACATCCTTATTCAGGTCCCCGGTCGTTGGATTATCGAGACAGAGCATCGATACTCCGGAGTAGACTGGTGTGTACGCTTCTCATCCCAGTTGGGGAGATGGTCTGTCCCACAGCCGTCAGTACGTCGTACTGGAGATAGTATACAGGTGCTCGTTAAGTTACGGGTACACCGGACAGGACTCACAGGGAACTGTTGGTTGGTTTGATACCAGTCGTCAGTGAACAGTTCCCAGGTGACATGAGTACAGCGTAGTCCGCAGACTTGACACTGCTACTTCGCCTTGAGTGTGTCCCACTGTTCTTAGATTGCTACCCTACCGCGGCTCAAAGGAGTCGTGCAAACAGGTAGCAGTTGGGTGCAGTCCCGAGCACTTGGAGGCAGTGGCGGTTAGACAGGATTCGTCTCTCCCGGTATTGGGAGTAGATATCGTGCTGTGTCAGAGAGCCATTACGCAAAGTCCCTGGCCAGGGCAAGCGAGATTTGCTGGTAGGTTCCAGTAGTTTCTCAGGGTGTAATGGGCTTCCCTCCGACACGACTTATACCGCTATTAGGGGACTGACGCTTGCCGCCCCCCTAGGCCCGATATGCGATAGTCTTGGACGAACGGACCGGACTGTATGGAGATTGTCACATCAGACTCAGTAGGAGTTCGGATGGGTTTACTCATCGGCCTTCTTATCGACAACTACCTGGGGACCGTTACGTACAGCTAGTGCCGCTTGCGGTCTGTGGTTAAACCCACTTCCAGCGTAGTAGTCGAGTCTCTAGAGTCCCACACAGAGAGTTTCCTACTCCAGGCGAAACGATATAGAGGTTGCATGGTTTTGCGACAAAGGGTTCGGACGCATACGTGCGTTTACGCGCGTACGACTTTCGGACAGTTTTTACCAGTCGGCTTTGGTTTAAGCCAGTTACTGGTATCCGGTTATTGGATTTTTACAGTCTAAAGTTTTTCCGTATTTTTACGGATCGGAGGGGCGTTCTCGTAATTACTCGAGAAGCTTCTAGAAGATGTGACTAAGGAGGTTTTTTTTGGATAAGAGAGTGAGTCATGGTGGTGATTCATTCATTTCATTAATGCACATTTATTGCTTAATGACTCATGCTAATGAATCACCACTAGATATTTCATGAAGCATGCTTATTCATTTCTTTTTATTCATTATTGAAAAATAAGAATGCTTCATAATATTATGATACACTCTCTCTCTTCTCTCATTATCATATCTCACATTCTCTCTCCTCAAGCTCTCATCTTCAAACCCTAATCCTTAATCCTCATGTGTTGAGATCAAAGGATTAGTTAGACTAAACAATCCATAACCTACACTCTACATCATCCTTTGATCTTTGATTAGCAATCAAAGTTGATTAGTTACCTCAAGTTAGAGGTTTAGCTTGGAGTTTCGCTCTCGGGTGGATCGTCTACTACCTAGAGAAGGTCGAGGAGAACAAAGGAGGACACAAAGACGAAGGACTAGTTTCGATCGGTATAATCCCTTAACACTATAGTTTAGTTTAGCTATGTGTTTGGTTATTATTTGTTTAGCTTCGATTCAAGCGGTTAGTCGATGTTCGTTGTTTAAACTTGATCGTTTTTGAAAATTCCGCCTCCCCATAAGTACTGGGGTGTACTACATCGACTTACAGTGGTATCAGAGCCTCGCTAAACAATAAATAACTTAATTGCAAATTTGTACGAATTTCGAACGGAAAAACAAAGCCGCAAAACCCTAATTCTGTCAAGTTTCTGTCGAAGTTAAAATCAAGTCAGAAAATTTTTCAGGTGTGTTCAGAGAGCTTTACATGACCACAGGAGAACACCCAAAAAATTTGGGCTTCTGATTCGTCTACAGTGCCGCGGAAGGGCGGCGGATCCCACCGATCCGCCGCGCAACCGCGGCCGAGTTGACGAGTCAGGAACTCGTTTTTTTTGGGTGGGTCCCCTGTGGTGTTTTGGGTTTTCTGGAATATTTAATTATTGCTCAGGTTACTGTTTAACAGAGCAGATTTTGGAGCAATATTGATGTTGTTTATTCGATCGAATTGTACAGTATTTGCGTATTGGATTATATCTGTGATTGTTTAATGTGTTCGTAAACCTCCCCCAACTGCTAGTATGTCGGTTGGCAGGGGGTTGCACATTTCTGAAATGGTTATATCTGTTTGTGCATATAAACTGTATTGGACTGTTGTGGTGTATAGCCGGGGTTTGCAATGGGTTATTGTTTAATTCATTTGTTGTAAATGTAATTTGTTGTAATATTATTTTCGCGGGGCACTTCCAGGTTGCGGTCGTAGCCACCGTTGTATTATTTCATTTTACTGTTTTTGCTCCTAGGACTGACCCAAGGTGGGGTACACAGACTGCCGGGTGGGTAGTTTGCCGTACCCGTAGGGGTCGAGGGTGGGGTAAACGGCTATTCATCACAACTGTGTAATCTGTCTTTTCTTGCAGGCTCAAAAGAAATACAGATTGCTTGCAAATCCAATATTGTTTATCTGTGTTCTGGAATGAATATCATTGCGTCAGACGAATGTAAAATATCTATATTTATGATAGCTATTTAGACGCCACTTATGTTTTACACCCGCGCTAGCCCAGCCCCCGCTCTGTCGTTAGTTAAGTAACCTAACGGGTGATGACGGGACCCCGTGGCGAATGCGGATGGCATAAGAGGACGTTGTATTTTCGTTGTTTTCTGCAATGATAGGTTAATGATGGGACGCATTATCTATAATGCAAAGTAAAACAAACCAAAGTTTAAATCGTTGGAACAATTTAAAAGAAACCACTCGGTTATTTTTAAAACAGATATTTTTAAATGCGGAGCTTTAACCACTCCTTTTAAAAGCTATCAGGTTCCTTCGATTATATCAAGTTCACTACGTTCACGGTTTCGCCAAAACCAGTCGTAGCCCTCCGTCATTTCATTTGGGTATTCAGTAGTATTCAAGCTATGCATTTTGGCCAAAGTCAAGGCATAGTGTTTGGTAGCTACTGGGTTTTCATTTGTTGCATAAGATAGATGAGTTGGTTTGGGACAGTCGTATTACCATTTGACCAAAGTCAGGGGTATATACGGATGGGTTCAAATTGACAAGATAATGACGGGTAGAACTTGACATGTGACTTATGACATTTTGACCAAAGCCAAGGTCATAAGAGCATGGGGCAAAAACTAATATCGGGAATTTCTAAAGAAACTGAAATTTGCAAAGAGATGCATACCATTTGGAGTTTGATGAATGTTGGTAGGATTCCTTCAACATTATCATACGATGATATTTGGATCCCGATCCTACTGTGAGTATATGCTACTTATCAGGATATTCGTCGCTTAACGATCAATGCTATAAACCTAGTAGGTGTCCAGAAAAGTGTCAGCGGGGTTACGCCCCCAGAGAAAAGAGGTTACTTAATTAAGGAACTTCGCGAAAGCGTTGGAAAACCTCCCTCGAAGTATCGACACCGGCCTGGCTGAACGGTTAAGCAAGTATTGTACGGTGAGAATAGTCTTGGCTAATTCTTCTTTTATGGTTTGAGGAAGGATTCGAGAAACAGTGGGAGCCATCCAGTTTAGATAAACTAAAAACCACTCTAAACTTGCAAGAGCATCATGCTAAAGAGTTTTCTTCTCTCTCTCCTAATTGCAGCGACCCTGAAAATGACTGGACTTAAGTTACTTTTAGAGAAAAATATACTGACGGGGCCAAACTATAAAGATTGGCTGCGGAATGTCAAGATGGCTTTGACCTATGACAAACTGGGGTACGTCCTCACCGCTACGGCACCTGCTGTCCCTGGTCCCAAATCCAGTAATGCGGATAAGGAAATCCGCAAAACCTGGGATTTAGATTGCGCGAGAGCCAAGTGCATCGTGCTTGCCTCGATGAACAATGAACATCAGAGGAGGCACGAGGATATGTCCCTTGATGGCATATTTCTCCATACAAAGGAACTTTATGGAGAGCAATCTCGTATAGCAAGATACGAGACCTCTAAGAAATTGTTTCGAGCGAGGTTGGCTGTCGGGTCATCGGTAGGTGAACATGTCCTACAGATGATTGGCTATATAGAAGAGCTCGCAGACCTTGGGACGACTTTGGATAATGAGCTCTATACAGACCTTGTTCTCCAGTCCCTTCCTCCTACCTACGCCCAGTTTATCCTCAACTTCAATCTTCAAGGAAAAGAAGTTGAACTTGCGGAACTCCTGAACATGTTAAGGAGTGCGGAGGGCACCTTGCAGAAGGCAAGGGAAACACCCGCTATGTTTGTTGGCGGTTCATCTTCTTCCGGGTCCAAGGCTAGGGCCAAAGGAAGGAAGAAGAAGGCCGCACCCAGACCTAGAGGAGGTGTTAGTAAGGTGGGAGGGAAGGGAAAGAAAAAGAAAGCAGTACCGATAGTTGGTCAGGATGAGTGCTTCCATTGTCACAGGAAAGGGCACTGGAAGAAGGATTGCAAGGCGTGGAACGCCAAGAACCAGGAACCGAAGCAAGCTGTGGCTTCGACTTCAGGTGTGTTTGTAATTGAGAATTGTCTGTCGATCAACTCTACTTCCTGGGTATTGGATACCGGATCAGGATCTCATATTTGCAATTCATTGCAGGCACTGAGAAACCGTAGAGTGCTGAAGGAAGGTGATATGATCCTCAGGGTTGCTAACGGAGCTAGCATGGGAGCTGCGTCCGTCGGGGATTATCACCTAGGATTGACGAGTGGACACATTTTGGTTTTACATAACTGTTATTTTGTACCCAGCTTAACGTGTAATATCATATCAATTTCCTTGTTATCAAATAAAGGTTATGATTTCACGTTTGTAAGAGATGTTGTCAACATCCACCTTAATCATGGTTTGATTGGGTCCGGTACTCTAAATAACGGCATATATGTGTTAAACCAACTCCAAATTTTCAATGTCCAGAACACACTAAAAAGAAAGTCTCCAGATTTAAATAAAGCTTTCTTATGGCATTGTAGACTGGGTCACATCAATGAGAGAAGGTTGACTAAGTTGCATAGAGAAGGATATTTGGACACGTTCGAATATCAAACTTATGACACTTGTCAATCTTGTCTCAAAGGAAAGATGACAAAGACTCCATTCACTGGACAAGGAGTAAGAGCGAGCGAGCTCTTAGGACTCATACACAGTGATGTATGCGGTCCAATGTCTACACATGCGAGAGGTGGTTTTTCCTATTTCATTACTTTCACGGATGATTACTCAAGATACGGATTCATTTATCTGATGAAACATAAATCCGAGGCTTTTGAGAAATTCCAAGAGTATAAGAATGAAGTAGAAAACCAAACCGGCAAAAGTATAAAAACACTGAGATCTGATCGAGGTGGAGAATACTTAAGTGCCGAGTTCCTAGGTTACCTAAAAGAGAAAGGAATTCTCTCTCAGCTTACTCCTCCATACACTCCACAGCATAACGGTGTATCGGAGAGACGGAATCGAACCCTATTGGATATGGTACGATCCATGATGAGTAATGCTGAGTTACCGCGATCTTTCTGGGGTTATGCGCTAGAATCAGCGGCATATCTTCTGAACAGGGCTCCAACCAAGTCTGTGCCTACCACTCCATATCAGATGTGGACTGGGAAGAAACCCCATCTTCAGCATATGAAGATTTGGGGATGTCCAGCTTTTGTTAAAAAGCAGCATGTGGACAAGCTCGAGGCACGATCAGTAAAATGTATGTTTGTGGGATATCCAAAGAACTCCAAGGGATATTATTTCTATTACGCAGAGGAACAAAAGGTTTTTGTTTCTCGTAATGCCCATTTTCTGGAAAACCAGTTTTTAGAAAAGGAAATAAGTGGGAGCGAAATAGAACTGGAAGAAATTCCAGAACCACAAACTACTACTGAAAGTTTGGTAGAACTAGAGGTTCAAGAAGAACAGAACATTCCCGCACCCCTCCGCAGGAGTAGTAGGCCGTCTCGTCCGCCTGAGAGATACTACGGTTTTCTCATAGACGGGGATAGAGAGGATTGCATCATAGATGATGATGAACCTACTGACTTCCAGCAGGCCATCCAGAGCGGCGACTCGGTACGATGGCTAGATGCAATGCGGACCGAAATGGAGTCCATGTACACCAACAAAGTATGGACTTTGGACTTTGCTCCAGATGGGGTAAAACCCATAGGATGCAAATGGATCTTCAAGAAAAAGATTGGTGTAGATGGACAGGTGGAAACCTATAAAGCTAGACTTGTTGCAAAGGGTTTTCGTCAAAGACCTGGTTTGGACTATGACGAAACTTTTTCTCCAGTGGCTATGCTCAAATCCATTCGGGTCCTTCTTGCTATTGCTGCCTTCCATGATTATGAAATCTGGCAGATGGACGTAAAGACGGCTTTTCTGAATGGAAATTTAGAAGAGAGCGTCTATATGGATCAGCCAGAGGGTTTCAATCAGAGTGGGAGCAGCGGGAAAGTATGCAAGCTGCTTAAGTCCATTTACGGACTAAAGCAGGCATCGCGGAGTTGGAACATCTGTTTTGATGAGACAGTCAAAGAATATGACTTTATCAAAAATCCAGATGAACCGTGCATATATAGTAAAGTTGTGGCCAGAAGTGTTGTATTCCTCGTCTTGTACGTGGATGACATTCTATTGATAGGAAATGACATTCCTATGCTACAATCTGTCAAAGGATTCTTGTCACACAGATTCTCCATGAAAGACCTGGGTGATGCCTCTTACATTCTGGGGATCCGGATCTATCGTGATAGATCCAAGAGGATGTTGGGACTTTCGCAGTCCAGGTATATCGACACTGTACTGAAAAGATTCAGTATGGAAGATTCTAAGCGCGGTAATCTACCGGCTTGTCACGGAATCACCCTCTCCAAAGAGATGTCTCCCAAGACTGATTTGGAAAGGGAACGCATGTCTATTATACCCTACGCTTCTGCGGTAGGCTCTATAATGTATGCGATGTTGTGTACCAGACCAGATGTAGCTTACGCACTAAGCGTGGTAAGCCGGTATCAGTCAGACCCAGGGGAGAAACACTGGATAGCAGTAAAGAACATTCTCAAGTACCTGAGGAGGACTAAGGAGATGTTCTTGGTTTACGGCGGAAAAGACCTCAGGTTGGAGGCCTTTGCTGATTCCAGCTTCCAGAGTGATAAGGACGATTCCAAGTCCATGTCGGGTTATGTCTTTACCCTCAATGGAGGGGCGGTGTGCTGGAAGAGCTCCAAGCAGGACACCGTTGCTGACTCGACGATGGAAGCGGAGTATATAGCTGCTTGTGATGCCGCAAAAGAAGCAGTCTGGATGAAGAAGTTCCTAACAGAACTTCAGGTGGTTCCTACCATAGTTGATCCAATACCTCTGTATTGCGACAACAACGGAGCTATAGCTTTAGCGAAGGAACCAAGGTCCCATCAGAAGTCCAGACACATCTTGAGGCGGTATCACCTGATCAGGGAGATCATTGATCGTCAGGAGATCGAGGTTCGGAGAGTTGCTTCAGAAGAGAACATTGCTGATCCATTCACGAAGGCCCTTCCTCAGATTCAGTTCGAGAGGCTGCTCGAGATCATTGGTCTGCGATATGCCAGTACATGGCCCTAGTGCAAGTGGGAGATTGTTAGTGTTTATGCCCTAGAAGGCCATTACTGTATCATACTAGCTTGTATATTACTTAATGGAAGTTTGGGATATTCACATGTATATAACAGTCTTGCTAAACATGGTAGTATGCTACTTGGTTTTTCTATCTTAATATGTAAGTGTACGTATTGATAGAGCTCTTAGGATCTTGCTTGTCTACCAGCGTTGTGATGGCAGTCACACTAGTGGGGGCTGGGTAGTCTACAAGCACATCCTTATTCAGGTCCCCGGTCGTTGGATTATCGAGACAGAGCATCGATACTCCGGAGTAGACTGGTGTGTACGCTTCTCATCCCAGTTGGGGAGATGGTCTGTCCCACAGCCGTCAGTACGTCGTACTGGAGATAGTATACAGGTGCTCGTTAGGTTACGGGTACACCGGACAGGACTCACAGGGAACTGTTGGTTGGTTTGATACCAGTCGTCAGTGAACAGTTCCCAGGTGACATGAGTACAACGTAGTCCGCAGACTTGACACTGCTACTTCGCCTTGAGTGTGTCCCACTGTTCTTAGATTGCTACCCCTACCGCGGCTCAAAGGAGTCGTGCAAACAGGTAGCAGTTGGGTGCAGTCCCGAGCACTTGGAGGCAGTGGCGGTTAGACAGGATTCGTCCCTCCCGGTATTGGGAGTAGATATCGTGCTGTGTCAGAGAGCCATTACGCAAAGTCCCTGGCCAGGGCAAGCGAGATTTGCTGGTAGGTTCCAGTAGTTTCTCAGGGTGTAATGGGCTTCCCTCCGACACGACTTATACCGCTATTAGGGGACTGACGCTTGCCGCCCCCCTAGGCCCGATATGCGATAGTCTTGGACGAACGGACCGGACTGTATGGAGATTGTCACATCAGACTCAGTAGGAGTTCGGATGGGTTTACTCATCGGCCTTCTTATCGACAACTACCTGGGGACCGTTACGTACAGCTAGTGCCGCTTGCGGTCTGTGGTTAAACCCACTGCCAGCGTAGTAGTCGAGTCTCTAGAGTCCCACACAGAGAGTTTCCTACTCCAGGCGAAACGATATAGAGGTTGCATGGTTTTGCGACAAAGGGTTCGGACGCATACGTGCGTTTACGCGCGTACGACTTTCGGACAGTTTTTACCAGTCGGCTTTGGTTTAAGCCAGTTACTGGTATCCGGTTATTGGATTTTTACAGTCTAAAGTTTTTCCGTATTTTTACGGATCGGAGGGGCGTTCTCGTAATTACTCGAGAAGCTTCTAGAAGATGTGACTAAGGAGGTTTCTTTTGGATAAGAGAGTGAGTCATGGTGGTGATTCATTCATTTCATTAATGCACATTTATTGCTTAATGACTCATGCTAATGAATCACCACTAGATATTTCATGAAGCATGCTTATTCATTTCTTTTTATTCATTATTGAAAAATAAGAATGCTTCATAATATTATGATACACTCTCTCTCTTCTCTCATTATCATATCTCACATTCTCTCTCCTCAAGCTCTCATCTTCAAACCCTAATCCTTAATCCTCATGTGTTGAGATCAAAGGATTAGTTAGACTAAACAATCCATAACCTACACTCTACATCATCCTTTCATCTTTGATTAGCAATCAAAGTTGATTAGTTACCTCAAGTTAGAGGTTTAGCTTGGAGTTTCGCTCTCGGGTGGATCGTCTACTACCTAGAGAAGGTCGAGGAGAACAAAGGAGGACACAAAGATGAAGGACTAGTTTCGATCGGTATAATCCCTTAACACTATAGTTTAGTTTAACTATGTGTTTGGTTATTATTTGTTTAGCTTCGATTCAAGCGGTTAGTCGATGTTCGTTGTTTAAACTTGATCGTTTTTGAAAATTCCGCCTCCCCACAAGTACTGGGGTGTACTACATCGACTTACAGAAATGGCTCTGGGCCCTCTCTTTAAACAATCCGTTTTGGGGAAAGAGGAAGAACCAGAGGCCTGCGAAAACATTCAGCTGCGCAATCGCACGCTCCCAGAAAAGAATCTCAGGCCCGCAAATAGAAAAGATAAGGGAAAGAAAAAAGTCACCGAGGATATCACCTTAGATGACCAAGTCATGAAAGAGCTGACTACCAAGGACCCTCCCAGGAAGGGTAAGGTGGACTACAACATCCTAGCGCACCTAAGGAAGTTACCTTCTCAGCTCAGCATTCTCGATGCCCTCCTATTATCAAAAGAAGCGCGAGATTCACTAATTAAGGCGTTACAAGAACCCGAGCAATTCCAAGCCTTCCTTGCTGCGGAAAGGATGAAGGATGAACTGGAAGAAGTGCACACGGCCGACATCACTTTCGGTGACGAAGACCTTCTCCTCGGGACATGCGACCACAATCGTCCCCTATATGTCTCTGGATACTGCCATGATATCAAGATAGGTAAGATCCTGGTAGATAATGGATCCTCCGTCAATCTCCTTAACGTTCGGGTGTTAAAGGAAAATTGCATGAGCGTGCAGCACCTCGCTCGTGACAAAATTACCATCTCTGGTTTCGACTCCCAATCGTCACGGACTCTCGGATCCGTAATACTGACATTACGCTTCGGACTGCTCGTCACTGACATCAAGTTTTACATCATTGACGCCAAGACCTGCTACAACGCCTTGCTCAGTCGTCCTTGGTTACACGAGTACAATATCATCCCTTCTACACAGCATCAGTGTATGAAGTACTTTAAGGACGGCTTCGAATATACCGTAACAGGCGAGCTGAACCCATTCTCTGTGAACGAAGTCCGCAAGTACGAAGATGCAAAGTATTTCTGCCAGACTTCGAGGATACAGAAAAGAGTCGCAAGCCGGAGAACAAAGTCGCCCCCACCATCCCTGTTTTCGGGAGCGATACCGAAGAAGAAGAAGAGATAGTTTACGCTGGTCCGTCTCGGCGTAACAACCCGGGACCGTCCGCCCCCATGTTGGTCTTCGGAAGTGACTCGGAAGATGAGGTTAATGCCGTGTTCTCCAGTCGGCCGTCAATACAAACATCCCCTGGCGATGATCAAAGTTTGCAAATCACCATGGTGCCGCAGAAACACTACGAGGATCTCGACGCACTTCAAGCTCACAATGTGCAGGACCTGCAGACGTTTTATGTCCCTCCCAGGCGAAAGGGTGAAAATGTGATCCTATTCTACCAATCCACAGAGACGAGAATGGAGAAAGAGATATGGCATGGCGCAGACGCTACACTCGACAGGCTCCAACCCATCCGTTTGCCCCGATATTACACAAATGGACTAAAGAGGCTATTGAAGCGCCAAGGAGTACCCTTAAAACAGACTGTTCGACAAGCTCGGTTCTACAACAAGATTTGGAATGTCCCTGGGACTCAGCGCAAATTGCCCAACGGGAGAATGGAAACGCTTGGGCTTGGATATGTGAGATCCGAGAAACGGGAGCAAGCCCACGGCAGCTACGCCATATATAACTTCGATGAGGAGGAAAACGCCATGTCCAGTAATACCAACCCTTCATCAAAACTAGATCCCGCAATCGAAGTGCCGAGTCCGTCATTTGAAGAACAGGTGGACAAGCTTATCAGGAAAGTGTAAGTCCACGTTGCCCACCCCGGTACTTACGGGGAGGCGGAAAACGAAATAAAAATCAAATTTTTATCAACTTAGGCAACATGGACTAGACAAAGAAGGATCTTTGCTAAACAAAAACAAGCTAAAGCTAACTAGAAACTAGCTAAGTGCTAGAAAGGTTATACCTTGGGCTTTATGTCCTTCTCTCCTTGCTCCTTGGAGTGGTGGAAGGAGGTCACCTTTGTCGTCTTCTCACGTCGAAGAAAGATCCACCCGAAAGCCTCGACCTTTGGCTTCAACTCCAAGCTAGAAGTAACTAGGGTGCAAGAAGTGCTAATCCTTGAACCCTAGATGAGAGTAGAGATTATCAAGAAAGGGTTTTTCTCAAGCTCAAGTGTTTCTCAACACATGAGAGGGGAGAGCTTGAGGGAGAGGAAGAACAAGAGAGAGAATGTGAATGATAGAATGAGAGAATAATATGAAGCATTCTCTCATATATGTGAATTATTGTAATTAGAAAATTAGTGAGATAATTGTCATGGCTTAATCAAGACATGACCATTATCATTTCATTTTAAATGCAAATTGCAAGGATCAAAAAGCATCTTCCAAATGAAATGATGATGGTCAAAGTGTCAACCATAGTCAACAAGTCAAGGAGGTCAAATGGTCAACAACCATAACCATGCACAATTATAAAACTAATATCAATTAACAATAATACACACACAAGCATTAGGGTTAATAAAATGACAATAGTCATTAACCCTAATCAAAGTCCTCTCACTCTGTCTCAAGCAACTGTGCATACGCACCCGTATTCGTGATCCGAGGAACACGAATACAATGAGATAAAACCAATCCCAAATCATATACTAGGATCCGGCTTAAACCAAAGCCCGCTAGTATAAGCTGTCCGGACAGCAAACGTGCACAAGTGCGCGGATGCGAACGAACCCTGTCGCAAAACCATGCGACCTCTACTCATTTTGCCTAAAGGCGAATAGCTCTCTGTGTGGGACTCTAAAGACTCGACACTACGCTGGCAGTGGGTTTAACCATAGACCGCAAGCGGCACTAGCTGTACGTAACGGTCCCCAGGTAGATGTCGATAAGAAGACTGACGAGGTGACCCCCCATCTGAACTCCTACTGAGCCTGTATGTGACAGTCTCCGTACAGTCCGGTCTGTTCGTCTGATATATCGCATGGCGGGCCTAGGGGGGCGATGAACGTCAGTCCCCTAATAGCGGTACAAGTCGTGTCGGAGTGTAGCCCAGAACACCCTGAGATAACACTGGAAACCTACCAGTATATCTCGCTTACCCTGGCCAGGAACTACTTGTGTAATGGCTCTCCTAGACAGCGCGATGTCAACCCCCAATACCGGGAGAGACGAATCCTGTCTAACCGTCACTGCCTCCAAGTGCTTCGGGACTGCACCCAAAAACTACCTGTTTGCACGACTCCTTTGAGCCGTGGTAGGGTAGCAATCAAAGTGCAGTGGGAACACACTCGAGGCGAAGTGACAGTGTCAAGTCGGCGGACTAAGCTGTACTCATGTCACCTGGGAACTGATAACTGACGATAGGTATAATACCAACCAACAGTTCCCGACGAGTCCTGTCCAGTGTACTCGTAACCTAACGAGCACCCGTATACTATCTCAAGTACGACGTACTGACGGCTGTGGGACAGACCGTTTCCCACACTGGGATGAGAAGCGCATACGCTAGTCTACTCCGGAGTATCGATGCCCTGTCTCGATAGTCTAATGACCAGGGACCTGTATAAGGATGTGCTTATGGATTACCCAGCTCCCACGAGTGCGAGCGCCATCACAACGCTGGTAATCAAGCAAAGATCCTAAGGGCTCTACTAATATGTATATCAGCGATATGCTAAAAGAAACACATGCACATATTGAAGTAGAGACAAACCAAGTAGCATACTACCATTTCGAGCAAGATTGTATATACAACTGTGAATATCCCAAGCTTCCATCAAGTAATATACAAACTAGTATGATACAGTAATGGCCTCTAGGGCATATACACTAACAGAAAGCAGGTCAAAAGGCTCGGGAAGACCACAACCGCGAGATGACCATCTACAAGAAGGCCAGGACGCAACGTCTGTTTCAACAGGCTACAAAAGACAAAGACGCTCCTCCCCGTCGACCCGTCGTGCAAAAGGCCCGATGCGAAGACAGAAATAAATCAAGAAGCGGAAAGAAAAGCCGACAACAACGACGCAGGATTAGAGAGTTACGTGATCGGGTATTGCGCGGCTTGGATTTGTCCCTCATGAAAAAGATGAGTCGAGCGTATTCCTTCCCCCGAGAAAAGACGGAGAGGTTACTCGAGCTCGCTATAAAACATCAAATGATCGCGCTTCCAGAGTCTAAGCACCCTGAGCAAGCTAACAAGGCTTCTCATCTGAGTTATTGCTCTTATCACCGAGCCATAGGACACCCTATCGAAGACTGCTTCACCTTCAAGAACTGGGTCGAGGACCAGTACCAACAGGGCAGATTTGCTTTATCCAACGGCTGGAGGGTAACGCCGCCACAAAAGCACGAACCCAAAGCCGCAAGAGCAGAACCGGATCCACCTCAGTCTTGGAAGCGGATTCGCACCTGTTACATGATTACGATATTAAAAGAAGAGCCCGAAGACATAGATGAGTTCTCTTGGTTCTTCGAAAACAATGACAATGAGGTAATCTCAGAATTTCCACCGGCTCCGAAAGAACTGGAAGATGGCATACATACTACTGCAGATAACCTCAAGAAGATTGAGTTGGGATCGGCAGACGATCCGCGACCGACATTCGTCAGTGAGCGGCTATCTGAAAAAATGATGGCTGTATTAAAGGACGTGCTTCTACAACATAAAGATTGCTTCGCGTGGAACTATTCCGAGATGCCGGGATTAGATCCGGAGATTGCTGTGCATAAATTAGCAATATCCCCGGATATCAAGCCAGTCAAGCAGGCGCCAAGAAGGATGCGGCTCGAGCTTGAGACGAGCATCAACGCCGAAGTCAAGAAGCTGATCGACTCTGGGTTTATCCAGGAGGTTCAGTACCCTGATTGGATCGCCAACATCGTCCCGGTAATGAAGAAAAATGGGACAGTGCACATATGCGTGGACTTCCGGGATCTCAATAAAGCCTGCCCGAAGGATGATTTCCCAGTACCGGTAACCGAGCTAATGATAGATAACACATCCACTCACGAGGTTTTCTCCTTTATGGATGGTTCATCAGGGTACAATCAGATAAAGATGCACCCCGAAGACCAGAAGCACACCGCTTTCCGGACCCCTTTGGGTATATTCTACTACAAGGTTATGCCCTTTGGTCTAAAGAACGCCGGTGCTACCTATCAAAGGGCCATGACAAAGATCTTCGATGATCTTATACACGACATCGTCGAGTGTTATATTGATGACCTCGTAGTGAAGAGCATGTCATACGAAGAGCATTTAGAGCATCTGAAGACTGTATTTCAACGCTTTCGGCAATATAATTTGAAGATGAATCCCCTCAAATGCGCGTTCGGGGTCTCCTCGGGCAAATTCCTGGGATTCATCATCCGACACCGAGGTATCGAAATAGATCCATCTAAGATCAAGGCGATCATGGAAATGCCTCCGCCAAGAACCCTCAAACAGTTGTGGTCTCTCCAAGGGAAGCTCGCATACATCCGGCGGTTTATCGCCAATCTTTCAGGCAAGTGCCGTCCTTACAGCCACCTGATGAAGAAGGGAACTCCATTCGTCTGGGATCACAGATGCCAAGGCGCACTGGACGAGATCAAGCACTACCTGCAGAACCCTCCAGTGTTGGCTGCGCCGGTTAAGGGAAAGCCTCTCATTCTTTATACAACTGCCCTAGAAGGCTCTTTAGGCGCATTATAGGCGCAAGAGAATGACCAGGGAAAAGAAAGGGCACTCTACTACTTAAGTCGAGTTCTGCTAGGGACAGAAAGCAATTACTCTCCCACTGAAAAACACTGCCTGGCGTTGATCTTTGCGATAACAAAGCTCAGACATTATGCATTGGCGCACGAAGTCCGTCTCATCTCGAAAGTGGACCCTCTTAAATATTTGATGTCGAAGGCTATATTGACGGGTCGACTCGCTAAATGGGCTCTACTCCTGATGGAGTTCTCGATAACGTATCGACCTCTCAAGGCAGTGAAAGGCCAGGCCATTGCCGACTTCTTTGCTGAGCATCCAGTACCTGCCGGTTCTCCTCTGAACTGCGATTTGCCGGACGAACATGCATTTGATGCGATCGGCGGCGGTGATACCCGATGGGAACTCTATTTTGATGGGGCATCTTCCATGAAGAAGCGCAAACAATGTACCCCCATAATCAAATCGGGAGTAGGCCTTATCTTCGTAACCCCGCAAGGAGGGATAATGCGCTTTGCTTTCTCCTTAACGGAATCGAGGACGAACAATGAAGCCGAATACGAAGCTTTGATAGCGGGCCTCGAGATCGCCATTGACATGGGAATTGAAGACCTCCTTATATACGGGGATTCTCAACTGGTCGTTAGTCAAGTAAATGGTAACTACCAAACGTGCAAACCGGAGTTGGTGAAGTACGGCGAAAAGGTGCAACAACTATTGACCCAAATTCCCTCCTACACTTTGGAAAGCATACCACGTGCGGAAAATAGCAAAGCAGACGCGCTAGCTAAGCTCGCTAAAGAACTGGCTGACGAGAACCTCGATGACGTCAAAATCATAGTACAAAGCCGTCGAGTGCTCACCCCAGCAGAAATATCTCCCGAATCATACGAAGAAAAGGGCGCGACTGAGCAAACGACCCTACAAATAAAAGACCGTGAGAAGGCCGAAGACTGGAGGGAAGTCTTCATAGACTACTTTAAGTCCCACCGAGTCCCCGAAGAAGCGTCCTCAAGACATCAGCTCATGAAACGAGCTCTATCTTTCGCTTTCGTCAATGATACTCTGTATAAGAGGTCGTTTGATTCTCTGTGGCTGAGATGTTTAGGGCCTGACGAAGCAGAAAGAGTCGTTCAGGAAGTTCATGATGGAATCTGTGGTTCTCATCAAGCAGGCCCGAAGATGAAGTTAAAAATTAAACGGATGAGTTACTACTGGCCTACGATGATCCAGGACTGCCTCAAGTATGTGAAGCAATGCCACTCATGCCAAATCCACGGGGATTTCATCCACCAGCATCCGAATCCACTACATCCAACGGTGGCTAGCTGGCCATTCGAAATGTGGGGGACTGACATAGTCGGCCCCATTGAACCAGCATCGTCCAGGGGACATTGTTTCATCCTGGCGACGACTGATTACTTCTCCAAATGGGCGGAAGCAGTACCGCTGAGGGAAGTGAGGACGGAGAATATCCTCCACTTTTTCAAAATGCACGTCATTTATCGGTTTGGAACTCCACGGCGAATTATCTCCGATAACGGGCCAGCCTACAGAAGCCATAAGATTAGCCGTTTCGCGCAACAGCATAATATAGACTGGAGATACTCCTCAGTTTACAATCCACGAGCTAACGGTCTGGCCGAGGCCTTCAATAAGACCTTGACAAAGATCATAAAAAGACGGTGTCCCGAAATAAGAAAGGCTGGCACGAGAGGCTGCAAGAGGCCTTTTGGGCCTATCGAACTACGTTCAAGACGGCCACGAATACAACGCCGTACGCGTTGGTATTTGGGACGGAAGCAGTGCTCCCCCTCGAGATAGAGTTACCCTCTCTACGAGTGGCAGTCCACCACGAGCTGACGGACGAAGAAAATGCTCACCTTCGGCTTGAGGAGCTTGATGCCCTCGATGAAACCCGGCTCATGGCGCAACAAAATCTAGAGGCCTACAAAGCAAAGATGACGCGCTCGTACGAAAGATTGACCAGGCCGAGGACATTCCGCCAAGGCGAACTCGTACTAGTGGTCAAAAGACCTATGATCCCCAATCGTGCCAAGCGGGGAAAATTTGTGCCGAACTATGAAGGCCCGTACATCATAGACAAGGTCTACCAGGGTGGAACCTATCTACACATGGACATGCACGGTGAAAGGCCTTTCAGGCCAATAAACGGCCGCTTCCTAAAGAAATACTACGCTCAATGAGCCAACGCCTAGGTCAATGATAGATAACGACGACTATGCCCGCTCGCTATCTCCCCAAACTCAGACCTTATAAGCAGTAGCTGGCCTTCCCCTACACGGACCGAAACGTCCTTAAACTAACGACGGACCGAAACGTCCTTAAACTAACGACGGACCGAAACGTTCTTAAACTAACGACGGACCGAAACGTCCTTAAACTACTACCGCAGTATCCTTAGGCTGACGAGATGAATAAAAAAAAGAGAGAACAAAAAAAATATATAAAAAATAAATAAAAAATAAAAACGGTATGTCCATAAGCAAAATGGGCACGGATGAAAACCCGAAAGGGCTCCGTGAGTAAAAACAGCAGGGCTACCGGCCAGTGTTCGTGAAAACCCGAAAGGGCGCGACCTCGTAAAAAAATATATAATAAGAAAAGAAAAAAGAAAAACGGTATGTCCACAAACAAGAAGGGCACGGATGAAAACCCGAAAGGGCTCCGTGAGTAAAAACAGCAGGGCTACCGGCGAGTGTTTGTGAAAACCTGAAAGGGCGCAACCTCGTTAAAGGACACTTGCGAGATCCTCACGACCTTGCAAGGAGAAACCACCCGCGTGAGATCCTTACGACTCACAAGGGAGCAACACACTTAGGAGTCCTCACGATTCCTAAGGAGAAATTATACTTGCGAGATCCTCATGACTCGTAAGGAGAACTCTCTTATGGGACCCTCACGGCTCATAAGATTTGAAAGCCTTAAGTTACAGATACCTGAACCTGTGCTTAAGCAACCCCCACAACCTTCGACACTGCCCTACAAGCGGCTCATATTGACCCTTGTATACAATCCACGGGCACGAATAAATATTTCCCTAACAAAGTCCCATCCGTGACTAGGGATATGTCCATATGGTGAGCAACTCTTGTAGGTCCACTCGACCTATAAGGAGAAAGCCCTCTTGTAAGATCCTTACGACTTGCAGAGGAACGTACACTTAGGAATCCTCACGAT
Source organism: Agapanthus africanus (assembly GCA_030015575.1). Classification (NCBI taxonomy): domain Eukaryota; kingdom Viridiplantae; phylum Streptophyta; class Magnoliopsida; order Asparagales; family Amaryllidaceae; genus Agapanthus; species Agapanthus africanus. The sequence continues at coordinate 20,830,162 of JASDDO010000014.1, forward strand.
TCCTAGGGAGAAAATACACCTACGAGATCCTCACGACTTGTAGGGAGAAATACCTTCGTGAGACCCTTATGGCTCATGAAGTCAAAAGCCTTAGTCGACGGGACCCTAACCCTGTTTGCTAAGCCATCTTTGGTCAACATCGACAGAGGCAGATGATGATTCGCTCCTGGCCATATCCCCGTTGTAGCGGTGCTGATGCCGAAATCTGTGTCTAATTTCAGGTTTATGGCGAAAAGCCAGTAGGCCGCAAGTGCATACGAAATAGCCGAAATGATAGGGCAACTTGCAATAAAAAGCAGCAAGTAAAAATGTATGCATGAAAAATAGCCGAAATGATGGGGCAACTCGCAATAAAAAGCAGCGAGTAAAAATAAAATAAATAGCCGAAATGATTGGGCACCGCGAAAAATAGCCGAAATGATAGGGCAATCGCGATCTCCGCGATATAAAAGCTGAAATGATAGAGCATCGCGGAAAAAGAAATAAAATATAAAAGAAAAGTTTCAATTTATGCCCTACAGGTGATGTTCCATCACACCCTGTATACAATCCAAGGACGTAAACAAAAAGGGAGCATACTTCTCCTCCAAGTTTCATCATGAGAAGAAGCGAAATCTCGACAGGCCGCGAATGACTTAGAGATCATCTCAGCACTCGTCTCGTAACAACGGACACAACTCTAAGCTAAGCGGAACAACGGCAACTCCCAGTTCCATGGCTCGGTGATATACATATCGCCAACAGTCAAACCTCCATCCCGTGAAATGCGGATACAATCAGCAAAATTCCTGGTTACGTGGAACGCGGATAACGTCACTCTTTGACCCCGTGGAAAACGTCCAGAGCGGATCCTGGTCTTCGCAGAGCACGGCAGTGAACCCGTGTAAAGCATCCAGAGCGGAGCCTAGTCCTCGCCGAGCACGGCAGTGAACCCGTGTGAAACATCTAGTGCAAAATTCCTGGTTACGTGGAACGCGGATAACGTCACTCTTTGACCCCGTGGAAAACGTCCAGAGCGGATCCTGGTCCTCGCAGAGCACGGCAGTGAACCCGTGTGAAGCATCCAGAGCGGAGCCTAGTCCTCGCCGAGCACGGCAGTGAACCCGTGTGAAGCATCTAGTGCAAAATTCCTGGTTACGTGGAACGCGGATAACGTCACTCTTTGACCCCGTGGAAAACGTCCAGAGCGGATCCTGGTCCTCGCAGAGCATGGCAGTGAACCCGTGCGAAGCATCCAGAGCGGAGCCTAGTCCTCGCCGAGCACGGCAGTGAACCCGTGTGAAGCATCTAGTGCAAAATTCCTGGTTACGTAGAACGCGGATAACGTCACTCTTTGACCCCGCGGAAAACGCCCAGAGAGGAGCCTGGTCCTCGCCAAGCACGGCAGTGAACCCGTGTGAAGCATCCAGAGCAAACACCGGACTGTGGAGTCCTTAAAATCCACGGATTATGATGTCCTTAACCTCGACCGCAATGTCTTAAAACTAACGATCAACCACCCCGATTCCCTACGGATTCTGCCTTGGTTTAAGGGTACATCTCTTCACTCCTTTGATACCTGGCGTTGTAATTCCTCAACATCTTCAAAGAGGTGACGGGTCCCTTCAATCAAACATCGGACTGTGGAGTCCCTAAATCCACGGACTATGAGGTCCTTAACCTTGACCGTGATGTCTTAAAACTAACATCGGACTGTGGAGTCCCTAAATCCACGGACTATGAGGTCCTTAACCTTGACCGTGATGCCTTAAAACTAACATCGGACTGTGGAGTCCCTAAATCCACGGACTATGAGGTCCTTAACCTTGACCGTGATGTCTTAAAACTAACATCGGACTGTGGAGTCCTTAAACCCAGGGACTATGAGGTCCTTAACCTTGACCGTGATGTCTTAAAACTAACATCGGACTGTGGAGTCCTTAAACCCACGGACTATGAGGTCCTTAACCTTGACCGTGATATCTTAAAACTAACATCGGACTGTGGAGTCCCTAAATCCACGGACTATGATGTCCTTAACCTTGACCGTGATGTCTTAAAACTAATGTCGGACTATGGAGTCCTTAAACCCACGGACTATGAGGTCCTTAACCTTGACCGTGATGTCTTAAAACTAACGTCGGACTGTGGAGTCCTTAAATCCACGGACTATGAGGTCCTTAACCTCGACCGCAATGTCTTAAAACTAACATCGGACTGTGGAGTCCTTAAATCCACGGACTATGAGGTCCTTAACCTCGACCGTGATGTCTTAAAACTAACATCGGACTGTGGAGTCCCTAAATCCACGGACTATGTGGTCCTTAACCTTGACCGTGATGTCTTAAAACTAACATCGGACTGTGGAGTCCTCAAATCCACGGACTATGAGGTCCTTAACCTTGACCGTGACATCTTTAAACTATGATACCTTGAGCGACCCCTGACCCCGTGAAACACGGATAAGGGCGACCACATCCAGCACTTGCAGGTCCTCACGACCTGCAAGGAAGAAAACTCTCTTGTGAGATCCTTACGACTCTCAAGGGAAAACCCGCTTAAGAATCCCCACGATTCTTAAGAAGAACTTACACCTATGGGGTCCTCTCGACCCATGGGGAGAAAAAACTCTTTATGAGACCCTCGTGGCTCATAAAGTACAAAAGTTTTAGGAAGCAGATCTTAACCCTGAATCCTAAGCCCTCGCTACCCTGCAAGTAGGCCAAAATAAATTGTCCGCAGAACACATTCAACAAAAATGGGACACACCATTGAAGAGAAAAATATGTCTTCATTCATAAACCCCCCTTCGACAATAATACTCGATCTAAAGCCAGCACAAACCACCCGATATGGGAGATAACAAGGAAAGTTTCTGATCTGTATCCTATCAGGCGCGCATTTGCAGCTGTACGAATGTTTAAAAGGAAATGTTACCCGAGGCACTGACGCGCATGCAACGTAACGATGGTGCTCGCAATTAAAGAAAATTCCCATGAGAAAAACATGCAGCTCGTTTACGCAAGCAAGACATACGTACGACTATCTGACAAACATGAAAATTCAACAGAAAGCATGCAAACCGCCAAAGATAAAAGGAGTACATCGATTCAAACATACTACACTATCGGGAAAAGATCACCAAACAAGGGATCAGAAATGCAAGGGTTAACAAAGCAAAACACAAAATTCTCCAGCTCCCTCTCTGCTTTCTCCAGCACGTCAAAACGAGGGTTTTCGCGAGGAGTCGCTTCCCATCGGTTGGAGCCGTGCTCATCAGCGAAAGCAGACATGACGGCCCGACGGGCTCTTATCTGACTCAGTATATGAACTGAGTGATCCTTCAGAGCTTGAGTGATCAGACAAGCCTCGTGAAAGCACTCAAGCTTGTCCTCCGCCGCGTCAAGGATCGCCGAAGTCATCTCCGCCGGATGAGGGGGTATATCGGCAAGCACGGACATGAGGATCATCCGGAGCCAAATGGAGCCCATGGGAAGAGGAGAGCCCAGATGAGTTAGTAGCTCATACATCACCGTGTCACATTGAGCGTCAGTGAGAAGGGGATCTGCCAGCCGTGCAGCGAAGCGAGGGATTATCTCCTCAATGGGCACATCCCATGGTTGCCAATGAGCATGGGGACGATTGCAAGCCATGGCGATTGATCGGGTTCTCAAAGATGATCACCTTAAGGTATGAATGGATTTCTCTGTGAAGAAAAGAAGTAAGGCATGGGTTCAGGTTATAAAGGGGAGCATTTAATGCTATGCACAAAAAATGTTGTGCATGGTGGGACGATTCTCAAAGCCCGGAAAGAAGAGGAGAGCGTTGGAAATGAAATCCAACGACGCATTGGAATCAGGTTAGGGAAATGAAACGTCCCCATCAAGCAGATCCCTGAATGCGCAACACGTGAGCACTAGCCTTCGATTGGAAGATAAAGTGGCACTGCACAGACACAACAGAAAACTAAGCTCTGAGAACGAGAATCAAATTCTTAAAAGAAAGGTTTGAAAAGAAGAGGATGAAAAAGTGAAGGCGCTTCTGAAAGGACAATTCATCTACCCTACTCCCAAAACAGATCCGACGGTCACAAAAGTGACAGTGTTGCACTCACGTGCAGACACGTGAGAACAACGCTGTGGGGGCACTTGTTTCCTGATTTAAAAATCAGGAAAGTTTACGGAGGAGGCATCACGTGCTAGCACGTGACCAGCAGTCACGTGTTGGCTCGTGACATTTAAAAGCGGCTTCAAAGGCACATCAGTTCCCTGATCAAATCAAGGAAAAGGCTTCAGAAGAGGTCACGTGCTCACACGTGACCAGGGGTCACGTGTTGGCACGTGACATTTAAAAGCAGCGGACTCATTCTCCGGATAAATCAAGAAAAAGGCTCCAGACGAGGGTCACGTGCTTACACGTGACCAGGGGTCACGTGGTGGCACGTGACGGCTAAGCAGCGGCCAGAAGGCAGAGCGCAAAAAGAAGAAGAGGGCTCGTTCCAAGGGGGTCACGTGCCCACACGTAACCAGGGGTCACGTGCCCACACGTGACCAGAGGTCACGTGGGCATACGTGACCGGCTTTCAAAGCTTATCTGTTAACAAAATTAAATTATGAAGAGATCACTCAAATCTTTCCAAAGGAAAATGATTACTTGGGACCGATTGAATTAAAAATTTAAAGGTGATTAAATATCACCTATCTATGGAAAAATCTTGAATTTGGAAAGATTTCTCCTTAAAATCTAACCGAAATAATAAAGGAAAATCTCTGGATTTAAAATCCAATGGTGAATAAAATTCACCTAATAATCCAAAGGTCCAAATGAATGATGAATACAAATTAAATCTCTCAATGAAAGATTCATCAAAAAACTAATTGATTCTGCTGCTTCTTATATAAATAGGAGCCAAGAGACACACAGAGGGACAGATATATGCAGAGGGATCGATACGTAGAGAAAATATATAGAGCCTTGGTACTGTGGAGGAATTTGGATCTTCTGCAAAAGAAAAGCTTAGGTAAGAAAGGGAAGGCCTTAAAAGAGAATTTAATTCTCAACAGAGTTTAACTCTAATATTAAACAGAAGAACATAATTCTCTCTTTAGTGGAGGATCTGTAAAGTGTACATCTCCCCTTGAATTGAGAATCTAATTCTCATTAGGTTGAGATCCTGTCATGCAGATCCAAAGCATAGAGAGGGAATGGAAGCTTGAGAATTTAATTCTCATAGAACTATAGAAATTTAATTCCTTTAAAATAAAATTAGGTTTTGACCCTATGTTATGGGAATTTAATTCCTTCAGAATGAACAGAATCAGGGCTTAACCCTAGTTAAGAACTTAGTTCTGTTAAAATAACAGGAATTTAATTCCCTTAAGAAAGAAGAAATTAGGGTTTCACCCTATGACAGAATCTCATTCCTCATAATAATTCTCTAAAAGAGAGTGGGAATTTAATTCCTTAAAGCTGTTATTAGGGTTTAACCCTATGATAGAATGCAGTTCTTCACATATATGAGGAATTTAATTCCTACAGAAAATTCAGAGTTCAACTCTATCCCAGAATATAAATCTTCAAAAGGAAATAGGAATTTAATTCCTCTAAAATTATTGTTAGGGTTCAACCCTACGAAGAATTAATTCTTGAAAGGGATTAACAGATCGTCTAAAAAACATACATAGAGGCAGGGTCACGTGCCACCACGTGACCCCCGAAAAGATCCACAGAAAAGGCCCTTTGAGGCAGTGCCTCACGTGACCCACGTGACCCTTGGCAGAGGCTTTAACATACAAGCATTTAAATGCCCGTCACGTGATGGTACGTGATGCTCCAAAAGATGCGATATTCTCAGCAGAACAAATGAAGGGAGGGCGTCCTCACGTGCTACCACGTGACCCCTCTTGCCTTAGTGTTTAATACTAAATTGGTACCCCTGAATCCAGTGTTAAAACACTGTTTGGCCTTAGTGTTCAACACTAATCAAAGAACTTTATTTGCAGTGTTTAACACTGAATTTCTTAGTGTTTAACACTAATTTGAAGCCTCTGCTGCTAGTGTTTGACACTGATTTGCTCTAGTGTTTAACACTAATTTGAACCCCCTGTTGCTGGTGTTTAACACCAACTGTCTTTTAGTGTTAAAACATTAACTTGATCCCAGTTTTCAACACTGTTGAATTAACGTTAGCCCAATTGGCTAAATGGTCAGAGGCAAAGCCTCTCCTTCATTAGACCAACAGGAAGCCAATTTTCCAAACATGATTGGACTTAGCCCAAGATGGCCATAAGTCCTCAATTCAGACTTAACTGGGCTAATGGGCTCATAACATAATTAATTGGTCTTGATCCCAAATTGGGCCAAAGACTATTTAATCCACCCTGGTTCAAGGGTACATCTCTTCACTCCTTTGATACTTGGCGTTGTAATTCCTCAACGTCTTCAAAGAGGTGACGGGTCCCGATGACCACACATTGACACGGACTGTGGGGTCCTTAAACTCATGGACTATGAGGTCCTTAACCTTGACCGAGATGTCTTAAAACTAACAACGGACTGTGGGGTCCTTAAACCCATGGACTATGAGGTCCTTAATCTTGACCGCAATATCTTAAAATTAATATTGGACCGCGATGTCCTTAAACTACCCATGGACCGCAATGTCCTTAAACTACCCATGGACCGCAATGTCACTAAACTAAACAACAGAGCCTTCCCTTTTATTGCTCTCTTGTTGGATCTAAACGACCCCGTTAAGTTGATCTTAGTCTAAAAACTAGACTAACGTATCCTTAACAAACGTTTAAGTCGATCTTAGTCTCAAATGAGGCTAACGTATCCTTAAACCCAAACCCCCAAACCCAAATCTAAGATAATGCGGATTTGGACTCGTCCACGCCCTACGGGCGACGACATAACTCAGTCTCCGTATACAATCCACGGGCAACTAAACATAAAATAAACACACACGACACGAAGTGACCATCTGGAGAAGGAAAAAGTGGTTACCGTGATGCGGCAGCGTAATTAACTGCAGGGGCTTGCACCTGCAGGGAAGAGCGTCCCCACAATCAAAAACCCCTCAAGCGAGGGGGAATCTGACGAAGTCTGCTACATCGGACGCATCCGTTTAAACCTTCGATACACGGTGCCATAAATCAACTTGGCATCATTGGAGAGGTAGACGGATAGCACCAATTAGCATCTGTCCCGAGCCTCAGGCGAGACGTCCCGCGTCTCGGCCGCCGTTCGGAGGGGAATAAGGAAAATACCATACATAAAGAAATACTTGACTAGAACTAGTATAAATGAACTAGGGTGTTACACCGCCGGTGAACCCTATACCACTACCTCGTCTCCTCTGTCCCCGGAAACCCCAGAGCACCAAACTCCAGTGAGCACTTCTCTTCTTCTCTTCTTCTTCCTCTTCTTCTTTTCTTTTTCTTTTCTTTTCTTGAATCTTGGAACTGCAGAGATCGCCAGAACCCTGACGTCGCTATCGTTCCTGAAGACCCAGAAGATGTACCTTACTTGCGTGATCACCCTCGTGCGTTATTTGGACCCGTTCCGTGTACCGTGCGCGCATCGCGACATTTTTCCGACGTCGGACGTACCGTACACATCCGTTTCTTAATCCGTCGAGGCAAGTTAATCTTGCTACATGCTATATAACTCATTATTTACCTATTTAAATAATTATCATACCTGTATTTTAAATCTAGTATCCCATGTTTCATATTATAGCTTTTCGATATTCCGTTTGCATCCATTCATATCATTTCAGATCTAGGTCATGAAAACCGATCTTGTTACATACTAGATTACAATATATTGCACCCATATCAATATTTTATCACATATTGCTTAGTTGTACATCCCACATTACCATTTTATGGTTTTATAACTTTTCGGATACCCGTTTGCATCCATCTTATTTAGAATATATATAACTGCATCCATAGATCATATTAATACATAACACTGTGATATTAACACCCCATGTTTAATAAAGTGCATCCTAATTAGTATTGGAACTATAAATGTAACCCTAATCAATAATTGTGCATCCATATCTTTGAATTTATATCTATTTGCATACCATATTACATTATTCCATTTTATTGTTATATTAGTACTCCATACTTGATTTTGTGTACCCATACTTATTACAGTTTGATTATGAGCACCCACTCGACACTTGTGCACCACCTGACATGACCTGATACACTACTACTGACATGACTTGATACATGTGCACTACTTGACATGATTTGATCCATGTACACTACCTGACATGACCTGATGTACCACAGCGTGACATATTACCTGTTCTTGTTACTAATGCCGAAAATCTTGACCTGTTGTCCCTACGGACATTTCCTGTTGTCTATACAGACAAACCTGTACCTGCTTGATCCTGTGTTGGCATTAGTCTCAGATTTATCAATACCTGACTTACACACATAACCTTGGGGGTATGGAGAAATCAAGAATGTATCCGAACATAACTAAAAAGGGCTATTACATCTTGTTACCATGGTCCCGTGGGGTTGAACGGGACATAGACTCACAGTCTATTACATTGTGTTACCGTGGTCCCGTGTGGTTGAACGGGACATAGACTTACAGTCTATCATATCTTGTTACCGTGGTCCCGTGGGGTTGAATGGGGCATAGACCGATGGGTTACGATGAGGATTACATTAATTGATTTCGAATGACCTTAGAGTAGATAGCCCTATAGCAGAGTTTAGACTACTTACTGAACTTCACCTGTTTATATCATGTTCACTGATCTATATTCATGTTACGTTTTACTTGTTACTGAGGACTTGTTACTGGTCATACTTCATGCCTGCATATTTCATTATATCCTGCTTGCCTTGAATTATTGATATTATGACGCACTGACGTCTGGGTTTTGCATGGCCCAGATCCCTTATCCTTATCGCAGGCTGTCCAGGAGTACTTTGATCAACAGGCCGAGCAGTGAGGACCTGTTATTAGTTTAGTTTAGTTTCCTTTCAGTATTTTCATTCCTGATGTGAGCCAGCATTATGGGACGTACATTCCAGTTATTATTGTATTGGATCTTTTTGCTTCCGCATTATATTATTTCTTGACTCGTTATTTCTGGCTCATGGACATGTACTAGATAGTTTATTTTATTTCTACTGTTCTTGATATCTCTAGACAGCCGTAATGTGACTGTGGAGGGATGTTTCCTATCCACAGGTAGCATGGTTGGCTCTGTCACGTGCCTATCTTAGCGCACTCTGGGAAGCGGGGCGTGACAGGGTTTGTTTGGTATCAGAGCCATAGGATCTAGGTTAATCGGGTTTGATTCTTTTGTAGTTGGGTATTGGACCCAATACACGAATCAGAATACTCGTGATTAGGAACATGTCCTGCCACTTACCATCTTGCCATTTTTTGAATCTTAACTTCCTCCTGATTCTTACCTTGACGATATGCAAACCTCTTTGCATCTCGACTTGAAACTTTGGTTTCCTATTGTTTATCTCTAGAATTTAGGCGACTTGGGTAGAGTTATATGATTGTAGCTATGTACCGTGGCATGGTTACAATGCGGTACTCTATTTAAGTAACTTGGAGTTCTAGCCTTGATCCCTATCCTTGATCTATAACTTGTTATCATACTAATCCTTTCAGTGTTTTGGTTTCAGGAACATGGCAGGCTGAAATCTGAAAACATACCAGAGGCGTGTTGATGAAGCCGCTTTGCTTGGAGTAATTCGTGGGATGCTGGAGAACCAGAAACGGCAGACCGAGCTGAACCAGTAGCAAGCCGAAACTTTTCAGAAAGGTTTGCGGGCCGTCCAGCAGTCCGTAAACAATGTTGTGGCCAGACCAGTTGATCGTGTGGGTACCGTGGCGAATTTCAGGAGACTTGGTTCGTCCATCTTTACTGGTCTGGAAGAGCTGTTGCCAGCGGAGCAGTGGCTGGTTGATACGGAGAATTTGCTCATTACGGCACAGATTCCAAAGGACAAGAGAGTGGATGTGGTACGCATCCAGTTGGTGGACTATGCCCGTGAATGGTGGCTTGTGGAAGAGACCCGCTTGCCCAAGCCGATCAGTTGGGCGGATTTTTTGAAGAGTTTCTTAGGGAAGTTCTTCCCGCAGACTGCACGGGAGGAAATGGAAGAAATGTTTATCAGTTTGAAGCAGAACGGCGTACCCGTGGATGTACATGCAGCTGAGTGGACACGGCTCAGTAGATTCGCTGGACCTTTGGTTGCCACAACGATGTTGATAGGGCAAGGAGGTTCATGCGCAGTTTGGATGTGGACATCCAGAGGCAAATTATATCCCTGGGTTTGACCACTTTCTCACAAGTGCTTACAGCAACCCGAGAGCAGCAGAGCCTATCTATGAAGACTGGGGGTACGCAGCAGCAAGCAGTTACAGTACGGAAGCCAGCGTTTACACTAAACTGAGCGCATACACGCAGAGGTATTCCGGTGAATAGACGCGGTGTTGTACCTATGAAGAAGAATCCCGTCGCAACCGTGCAGAAAGGAAGAACAGTGTGCGACTACTGCCAACGATCGGGACACTTATGGAAGGATTGTCGAAGAAGATTTGGACTTTGCCCTGTTTGTGGATCAACTGATCATAGCGTTGATACTTGTCCGTCTAAGCTTCGATTGAAGGATGATGTTCAGAGACCACCGTAGAAGCAGTTTCAGGGGCAGAAGCTGTTGACTCAGGGACCCAATCAAGCTCGAGCATTTACCCTGACGGCTGAGGAAGCTAAGGCTTCAGGGGAAGTTGTTTCAGGTATCCTACTTGTTCATGGTTTTCCCGCATTAGCGTTATTCGATTCTGGTGCATCCCATTATTTTATGTTGTCCAAGTTTATTGCTTCACACTCGATTCCTTGCACCAACTTATCTAGTTGTTGGGACATTCACACTGGGAATAGGAAGATCATAACTAGTAGAAAATGTAAGAATTGTTCAGTTGTTGTTTGCGGATGGGAGTTATTTGCAGATTTCTTGGTGATTGATACCTGCAGCTATGAAGTCGTCTTGGGAATGAATTTTCTCGGCACTTTCCATGCTCACATTGATTGTAGGGCAAAGAAAGTAATTTTTCAGATTCCCGGACATCCGAAGTTTATCTTTACTGGAGGAAGCAGTTCTGTCGGGCCAGTCGAGTTTACGTATAGGCCGACAAATAATGTTCTTTCGTCGATGGAAGTTGATAAAGAAGAAGCGCCAGCGGTGGTTCGAGATTTCATGGACGTGTTCGAAGACATCTCGGGTTTACCACCAAAACGAGATGTGGAGTTCGCGATTGATCTTGTTTCTGGTGCAGCGTCAATCTCAAAGGCGTACTATCCGATGGCATCAGTGGAGTTGGAAGAAGTCAAAGAAGCTGGTTACTGAATTACTTGAGAAGGGTTGGATTCGCAGCAGCAATTCACCTTGGGGAGCTCCAGTTCTTCTAGTCAAGAAGAAAGATGGCACAAGGAGGATGTGCATCGATTATCGAGAATTGAATCGGGTAACTATTAAGAACAAGTACCCGATCCCTGGGATTGGCGAATTATTCGAGCAGCTTAGTGGCGCGAGGGTATTCTCGAAGCTGGATTTGCGATCCGGATATCATCAGGTCCGAGTTAAATCAGAAGATATTTGCAAGACGGTGTTCCGAACTCGGTATGGATATTACGAGTATTTAGTGATGCCCTTCGGAGTAACGAATGCAGCGGCGATATTTATGGACTTGACGAACCGAATCTTTTCACCATGCTTGGACCAGTTTATAGTGGTGTTCATTGATGATATTCTGGTCTACTCAAAAAGCATTGAAGAGCATGCGGAACACTTGAAGATCGCACTGCAGACATTGAGGCAAGAAAGATTGTATGCAAAGATGAGCAAGTGCGAGTTTTGGCTTGAAGAAGTGAAGTTTTTAGGGCATGTCGTGTCCGGAGATGGAATCGCCGTTGATCCCGAGAAAATTGCAGCAGTTCGAGATTGGCCGATTCCGAAGAACGTAGCAGAGATCAGAAGTTTTCTTGGACTTGCGGGATATTACAGAAAGTTTGTGGAGAATTTTGCTCGTTTGGTTGAGCCTTTGACCAAGCTTACGTGTAAGGAAGTACCGTTTGTATGGATGGATAAGTGTGCGTCAGCTTTTGAGGCGTTGAAGCAGAGGCTGATAACCGCTCCTATTTTGACCGTACCAGACAGTTCTGGAGGATTGGTGATTCACAGCGACACATCTAGGAAAGGATTGGGATGTGTTTTGATGCAGCATGAGAAGGTTATAGCTTATACATCAAGACAGTTGAAGACCCATGAGAAGAATTACCCAACTCATGATTTGGAGCTAGCAGCTGTGATTTTCGCTTTGAAGATTTAGAGACACTACTTATTGGGCGAAAGGGTCGAAGTATTCACCGATCACAAAAACCTGAAATATGTGTTCACACAGAAGGAGCTTAATATGAGGCAGCGTAGATGGTTGGAGCTGATGGCTGACTATGATCTTGATCTTAAGTACCATCCGGGGAAAGTTAATGTTGTGCCGGATGCGCTTAGTCGGTTGCCAGCAATTCAGATGTTGACTACACAGAAGGAACTTATCGAAGACATTCGGAGATTCGATTTGGAGGTTGTGCTACCGCATTTTTCGGGACAGTTGATGCAGCTGCAAGTACAGTTGTCGTTGATCGAGAATATTAAATCAGCACAATTACAGGACCCTAGATTGCAAAAGTTTCGAGAACAGGTTGAAGCTGGACTTCGAACGGACTTATTGATTCATGAAGATGGTTCGTTGTGATATGATAGTTGTTTGTGTGTGCCAAAGGGAGATATTCGCGAAGAAGTTGAAGGAGGCACACAGTTCCGCATATTCCGTACATCCAGGAGGCACGAAGATGTACCGAGATCTACGACAGCATTTCTGGTGGGAAGTCATGAAACGAGAGATTGCCCGCTTTGTATCGAAGTGCTTGGTGTGTCAGCAAGTTAAGGCTGAACATCAAAGGGTTGCTGGTTTATTGCAACCACTTCCGATTCCTCAATGGAAGTGGGAACATATAACCATGGATTTCGTGACGGCTTTACAGCGGAGTCCAAAGGGAAACAATGCAGTTTGGGTGATTGTTGATCGATTGACCAAGGCAGCTCATTTCATACCATTTCGAGTTGGTCAGTCAACGGAAACGTTAGCAGAACGGTACATGCAGGAGATTGTAAGACTGCATGGAGTACCGGTGAGCATCGTGTCCGACCGTGACACCCGTTTCTTATCACACTTCTAGAGGAGCTTACAGGAAAGTCTGGGGACTCGATTGAAGTTTAGCACAGCTTATCATCCTTAGACAGATGGCCAGTCGGAGAGAACGATCCAAACTCTTGAAGACATGTTAAGAGCTTGCATGTTAGACTTCAAGGGTTCATGGGAGGATCATCTACACTTGGTGGAGTTTTTTTACAATAACAGTTTTCAGGCGACTTTCAGATGGCTCCATTCAAAGTATTATATGGTTGCAAGTGTGGTTCGCCTGTCTGTTGGAACGATGTTGGAGAACGAAGCTTGTTGGGACCGGATTTGGTCGTGCAAACAGTGGAGAAAGTTAATACTATCCGGAATCATATGAAGGCAGCACAAGATCGGCAGAAGAGTTGGGCCGATACATCGAGAAGACCTCTAGAGTTCGTTATTGGTGATCTAGTATTCTTGAAGATACTACCGACTAGAGGAGTGATTCGTTTTGGGAGTCGAGGAAAGCTTAGTCCTCGATTCGTTGGGCCTTTCGAGATTTTGGAGCGTGTTGGAGAAGTGGCATATCGATTGGCTTTACCGTAATCTTTGGCGAATGTTCATGACGTGTTTCATGTATCTCAACTCCGTAAGTATGTTCGAGATGAAACACACGTGCTGGATCATTCGGAGTTGACTGTACGAGAAGATTTAACCTTTGAGGAACGACCGATATCGATTGTGGATCGAAGAGAAAAGGTTCTTAAGAACAAGGTTATCCCTCTCGTACTTGTTTCTTGAAGAAATCGCTCACATAGAGAATCAACTTGGGAACGAGAAAATGAAATCCGGCAGAAGTTTCCACATTTATTCTTGTAGTTTCTTGAATGTTTATCCTTTCTTATTCTTGGAATTTCGAGAACGAAATTCTTTTGTAGTTGGGTATAATGTAACAACCTAGTTCATTTATACCAATTCCAGTTCTCGTATTTTCTTATTTGTGGTATTTCTTGATTTATCGTAATTTGGGTGTGAATGGTATTTTACATTTTACTTTACATTCGACCCGATCCGCTTGCTTGAACTTGTTTGATTCATATTTATGAATTATCCCGACTTGTTACGTAGACTGGTGCATTTTCATGTTTAGTGCATACTGGCATTTTATCTGACATTGCATCTTTTACCATATAACATTTTAAGTCACAGAAAATAATTTAAAAACTCCATAGCATGGCCTGTATGATACCCCTAACCCCGTGGTAGCATCCATGCATTTTGTTCTCGTCCCATTCAGTGAAACAGACGTGTTTGGATGGCTACGCGCACGTACGTGCATCCGTTCTTGGGGGTATGCATTTTCGTTACCCGAGCTTTCATTTTTAAATTTGGACGTCGCATATATTTTTCATATTTTAAATCTAAAATTATAGACCTGACCCGGGCGCGTTTTGGAATATTTTGTATCCCGCCAAAATTCAAATTATTTAATATTTACATTTTTTCGTTTAACAGTTTAAATTTTATTTATAACTAACTAAATATATTATTAAATTAAAATCTTAACTCATTTAACAAACTAAAATCTTTTCCTAACTCCTAAACCAATCAGCACATCCCTCTCTCTTCTCTCTTTCTTTCTCTCTTTCTCTCTCCCCCGCTACCTTCCAACTTTCTTTCTCCTCCTCTCTCTCTCCTCTCGCTCTCTCTCTATCTCTCTCCTCTCGCGATTTCTGTAGAGGATCCCGTCACCTCGCTCTTGATCCCGTCACCTCCCTTATAACTCCCATATCTCGTCTTCCTCCTTCCCTTTAAAAACTCCCCGAGCTCTCATTGCCCCACCCAACATCACCGAGCTCTGCCTTCTCAAAACCCTAACCCTAAAACTCCCTGCCTCCTCCTCCTCGTCACCTTTCCCTCTTCTTCTTTCTCCTCTCCCCTGCAACACCATACACACACACCCTGCAACTGAGAACAACCCATCACCACCACCTTTCCTTCGCCGCCGACCACCTCATCTCATCGCCACCTCCTTCTTCTCCTCCTCTTCCCCTCCTCTGCTTTCTCCCTCTACACCGACCCTGCACATCCCTGCACCAGAAACCCCAGCCAACAACAACCACGAGAACCCTAACACCGAAACACTAGCCTTCATCTTGATCGCCCCTCACCGCCGGTGAACCCTACACCACTACCTCGTCTCCTCTGTCCCCGGAAACCCCAGAGCACCAGACTCCAGTGAGAACTTCTCTTCTTCTCTTCTTCTTCCTCTTCTTCTTTTCTTTTTCTTTTCTTGAATCTTGGAACTGCAGAGATCGCCGGAACCCTGACGTCGCTACCGTTCCTGATGACCCAGACGACGTACCTTACCTGCGTGATCACCCTCGTGCGTTATTTGGACCCGTTCCGTGTACCGTGCGCGCGTCGCGACATTTTGCCGATGTCGGACGTACTGTACACAACCGTTTCTAGATCCGTCGAGGCAAGTTAATCTTGCTACATGCTATATAACTCATTATTTACCTATTTAAATAAATATCATACCTGTATTTTAAATCTAGTATCCCAAGTTTCATATTATAGCTTTTCGATATTCCGTTTGCATCCATTCATATCATTTCAGATCTAGGTCATGAAAACCGATCTTTTTACATACTAGATTACAATATACTGCACCCATATCAATATTTTATCGCATATTGCTTAGTTGTACATCCCATATTACCATTTTATGGTTTTATAACTTTTCGGATACCCGTTTGCATCCATCTCATTTAGAATATATATAACCGCATCCATAGATCATATTAATACATAACACTGTGATATTAACACCCCATGTTTAATAAAGTGCATCCTAATTAGTATTGGAACTATAAATGTAACCCTAATCGATAATTGTGCATCCATATCTTTGAATTTATATCTATTTTCATACCATATTACATTATTCCATTTTATTGTTATATTAGTACTCCATACATGATTTTGTGTACCCATACTTATTACAGTTTGATTATGAGCACCCACTCGACACTTGTGCACCACCTGGCATGACCTGATACACTACTACTGACATGACTTGATACATGTGCACTACTTGATATGATTTGATCCATGTACACTACCTGACATGACCTGATGTACCACAGCGTGACATATTACCTGTTCTTGTTACTAATGCCGACAATCTTGACCTGTTGTCCCTACGGACATTTCCTATTGTCTATACAGACAAACCTGTACCTGCTTGATCCTGTGTTGGCATTAGTCTCAGATTTTTCAATACCTGACTTACACACATAACCTTGGGAGTATAGGGAAATCAAGAATATATCTGAACGTAACTAAAAAGGGTTATTACATCTTGTTACCGTGGTCCCGTGGGGTTGAACGGGACATAGACTCACAGTTTATGACATCTTGTTACCGTGGTCCCGTGGGGTTGAACGGGGTATAGACCGATGGGTTACGATGAGGATTACATTAATTGATTTCGAATGACTTTAAAGTAAATAGCCCTATAGCATAGTTTAGACTACTCACTACACTTCGCCTGTTTATATCCTGTTCACTGATCTATATTCATGTTACGTTTTACTTGTTGCTGAGGACTTGTTATTGTTCACACTTCATGCCTGCAAATTTCATTATATCCTGCTTTCCTTGAATTATTGATATTATGACGCACTGACGTCTGGGTTTTGCATGGCCCAGATCCCTTATCCTTATCGCAGGCTGTCCAGGAGTACTTTGATCAACAGGCCGAGTAGTGAGGACCTGTTATTAGTTTAGTTTAGTTTCCTTTCAGTATTTTCATTCCTGATGTGAGCCCGCATTATGGGACGTACATTCCAGTTATTATTGGATTGGATCTTTTTGCTTCCGCATTATATTATTTTTTGACTCGTTATTTCTGGCTCATGGACATATACTAGATAGTTTATTTTATTTCTACTATTCTTGATATCTCTAGACAGCCGTAACGTGACTGTGGAGGGATGTTTCCTATCCACAGGTAGCATGGTTGGCTCTGTCACGTGCCTATCTTAGTGCACTCTGGGAAGCGGGGCGTGACAAATAATGTGACATGGCATGCAACTAGATGTATAATTAATGGTATGGATACACAAATATCGATCAGGGGTTACATTTACAGCTCCAAGACTAAGTGGGATGCACATTATGAAGCATGGGGTTTACTATAACAATAACATGAATTAATGTGATCTGTAGATACATCTACATATATAATAGATAACATGGCTGCATACGGGTATCCGAAAACAGTAAAATTTTAATATGGATGTATAATGCAATCAACATGTAATATTTATATTCATATGGGTCCAAGATAAGTATTATAGCATGTAGCAAGATAAACTTGCCTAAGCGAAACACACGACGAGTGCATACGGTACGTCAGACGTCGGGTAAACGTCGCAACGCACACACGTCACACGAGACGGGTCCAGGCAAGGCAAGAAGGTAACCACGCTGGCTGGGAACGTCCACAGGGTTACTCGGATCGTCGACAGCAGTACAGCTCTGGCGGTGATCACCGGAATCAAGATCAAGAATGAAAGAAGAAAGAAGAAGAAGAAGAATTGCACTCGGTTTTGTTCTGGGGTCAGAGGTGAGGCGAGGGAGTCGTCGACGACGGTGATCTGTTGACGGCGAGGTGCAGGCGATGGAGTTTCTGGAATCGGGGCAGTGGGGGTGCTAGGGTTTCTGTGAAGGGAAAGAAGAGGAACTCGGGGTTGACTTGGGTTTGCAGGTGAGATGAGAAGAGAATGGGTTGAGGTGATGAGGGTGTGAAGGTGAGGCGATGGCGATGGATCGCCGGTGATGGAGATGGGGTATGCAGGAGGGGTGAGGGTTCGGGGTTATGGGTTCTGTGCAGAGTTTTGATGGTTGTTGGGATGTGCAAGGAGGTCGGATAAGGGAAGAAGAGGGAGTGGAGACGACGGGGGTGAGGTTGGCTGCGACGGCGACAAGGGCAGAAAAAGCTAGGGTTAGGGTTGATGGGTTCTCGTGGAGGCGGCCAATATATAAAGAAGAGGGAGAGAAGGAAGGTGAGCGTAGTGGAGGAAGGGAGGTGACGGGATCCTCGAGGAACGGTGTTCGCGAGATGAAAGAGAGGGGGGGGAGAGAGAGAGAGAGTGTGTGTGTCACGGGGAGGGGGGGAGAGAGAGAGTGTGTGTGTCATGGGGAGGGAGAGAGAGAATTCTGTTAGAAAATTTAGATTTTTAAAAAAAATCTTTTTAGTTAAAAGAATTTTAAACAGTTTAAAATATTTAAAATATAATACTAGTTAATTTTGAGTTTTAGGCTAATACAACAATAGTCCAAAACACGTCCAGGTCGGGTCTAAAATTATGGTTTGAAAATACGGTTAATATATGTGTCAACCAAAACTAAAATATGATATCCGGGTAAAGAAAATGCATACCCCCAAGAACGGATACACGTAGCGTGCACGTAGCTATCCAAACGAGTCCGTTTCACCGAACAGGACGAGAACACGATGTACGGATGCTACAACAGGGTTAGGGGTAGGGTACGGGCCATGCAAGATATTTTTAAAATACTTTATTTGACTTTACTTGTTTTATTGAAAAATGCGGATGCCAGATAAAATGCCAGTATGCAGTATGTAAAAAAAATGAAAGTGCACGGATCCTCATAACAAGCCGGGATAAATCATAAACAGGAATCAAGACGGGTTTCCAGCAAGCGGGTCGGGTCGGATGCAAAATACAGATGTCAAATACACTATTCGCACCCAAAACACAGTAAATTAAGAAAATACCATAAATAAAGAAATGCTCAAAATAGAACTGGTATAAATGAACTAGGGTGTTACATCTTCTAAAAGGTCGAGTGCAACCTCTGTCACGCCCCGCTTCCCAGTGTACGGAGACAGTGCCGTGGCAGGCCGCAACGTATTTACTCAGAAATAAATACGTTAAGCGTAAATAAGTAATATATATATATATATAAATGCACAAGAATGATAAGAGATGTAAAATAAACAGCAAATTTTATTAACATTCATCTTTACAATACATTGCTTTGAAAAGGAAAGTACAAGGATATAAAGCAATGCCTAAATAGTGGCATATGAAATGAAAAGTAAGTATAAGGAAAAGCTAGAAGTCTAGCTGCTCTGTGACCAAGTCATCCTGGCTGGGCTCAATCTCTTGAGAGTCTAATCCTCCTGACGAAAATTCCAAAGAAAGAAAAAGACAGGAATGTCGTCAGCAAACTAGCGCTCGGTAAGTCACAAAAGAAAGAATAGAATAGGACAAGTAAAGAGAATAGAACTGGTAATTTGTATAAGTACATGTCTGTTATACTAACGTAATTGTTTGTAACTTGGTACAGAAAGTATCAGTGTATACGAAAGGAGTCCAACTATCCCGTGGACTATGGTAACATGTAAGTACAAGGCCCCGTCAAAACCCACGAGACAACGGCACGAGAGCTCATATAGGTGTCTTTTAGTGTCCATCATCGTGCCACTTTTAATACATTCCGTACCAATCTACCCCGTTAAACCCCGTAATATATATTGTATTGATTATAATTATTAGACTTACCGAGACCATGGATACAAGTTGTTCATTTAATCAGGTTCAGGATATAAACAAGTAGTCATGTAATCAAATCAAGTTATAGCCATTGTTCGGTCAAGTCAAGTCATGTTTGCATGTTGATATTGTTCTGGTATTCAGGTTCAAGTTCAAATATTCATGTTTGGTCTATTGGATTCATGTTGAATTAGATTCTGATTTGAGTTGGACTCGGATTTGATTTAGACTCAGAATTGAGTCAGACACTTTAAACTGATTTGGATCATGAATTAGGTTCGGGTGTTAGCGGTAATTGCTGCCCATGGACGGTAGAATTTGTGTCTTTTTCCAAGAAAATTACCATTGATAACTCTGTTAAGTTTTTCTACCCTAAATAGACAAGCACTCACTTTCTCCGGCTCCTTGAGGCTCAGGAGAATTGATCCAGCTTAAATCTATATTTACTAAAGTCCTTAAATGTAATTTTATATAACTCGAAGGGGTTTTATGAAAAATATTTTATATACTTTCAAAATAAATCTCGATTATTTACTTATATTATTTAGGGTTTCCAAAATTATGAATTTTAAGAATGTGAAGTATTTAAGTAATAATAGTTTAGCTTGGATAGTTCAAGGTATTTTAGTGTAAAACTTGTCTTTTGGATAACTTGAGGGTATTTTAATGAAACTTGTCATTCTTTTATTTTTTAGAAAACATGGAATTTTATTATATCTTAAAAATATGTGATTTAATAATATTTATATAATTATTAAAAATTAATTTTATTATTAAATAGAAAATTTCATTTTTCTAAAAAATCGTATTAAAAATCTTTCGAGACTGAATACTCCGTGAGGAGGTCTGCATCCCGCTCTACTAGCCTAAGAATATGCGATAATCCGCACCATCCAATAGTGGGTTTCCCAAATGGGTTGTAGAGGCATAATCGCAAAGAGTTTTGATAATACAATTCAAAGAAAACTGGGTTTTTATAGTTCATGGTATTTTAATGAAATGTTGTGTTCGTAACTAAAAATATGCTCAAAGGATATCGTGCCATCAAAACCATGTGTGTTTGTGAGGGGTAGTTCATTACCCCGTGAAGTTTTCTAAAGGTAAAGTATTAACAACATACTAAAAGGTGATATGTAAAGTTCATGGTATTTTCATGCAAAAGTTAGATTAAAATTATTTAACATGATATTTTAGAGTGAAAGTTGATTCTAAATATTAGTTTCATGATTATAAACATAGGGTAAGAATTTGAATGAAAGATATGGAGGAAATAGTGAAATTTTTAGGTTTAGAATAAAAGGTCGGTGTTAACACCACTTACCGACATATTTTAAAACAAAGAACTTTTTAAGAAGAAAGAGAAGAATAGGGAGGACTTACAAGCTAAATGGATGAAGAGGAGGTAGAAGGAGAGGGGGTAGTCGCCGTGGCGTTGTGGGGTCGCCGGAATTGCCTTAATTCGTCGTCGGAAATTGGTTGTTGACTAACTCCACTTGTACTCTTCTTGTACTTGAGAAAATGTGATAGTTTTGGTTAGAATTTTTAGAATGAGGAAGTGCTAGGGTATGGGGTTGTATTTATAGTGTAAAATTAGGGTTTTGGAATTGAAAGAATGAATTAAAATGCATTTAAATTTGATTTTAAGGTGAAATTGAAGTCTATGTTTAATTTCAGAGTAATAAAACAGTGCAGGGGTGATGGGGGTAGGCCAAGGGTTTTGTGTGCAAAGCCCGGGGACTTTTACCCATGGGGAGCCCGTCGGCGCCGGCCATCAAGGAAATCTCGTCGGTCCAATGGTGGAAGGGAGCCGTTAGATCTTGGCCACGTGTTCACTTTAGTATACACAATATTGTGCACATGTTTATTTTCTCTGTCTTTTCATTTCTATGTGCAGTGCACGTGTAAACTTTTGGGCTTCCAAAAAGTTTAAAAGAAAATTCAGAAAAAATATAACGTGTCTGAGGGGATTCGAACACAGGGGCCGCGTCACAGCAGTGCAAGGCTTTACCAATAAGCTACAAGTTGTTTCTTGCTGTTCTTAAACAAAAATAAACTTTTAAATTGTACCCAGGCTTGTAAACTCCTTTCTGTATATTAAACTGAAAAATTTCTTACAGTAAATTCAGATTCGTTACAACCTCGAAAGTGAGGCGCCGAGAAATGTCCCCAATGCATCATACTTATTCTAGCTCCGTAGCCTCCAGGAATCGAGCGGGCTTACATGGATAACATGTCATCTGCTACGTGTCGTGATCTGTAGAATCTCCACTTACGAGTATCATAATTAGCCCCCCACTCTCGTTCCAGCCTATTTATGGGTTGGATCGAGAGTGGTCTGCTCGGTATTCTCAATTCAGCTTGGTCCGAGGAATATTCATGGTAGGTTGTCCGGAAACGACATGGTGTTTGGCGGTTGTGCCTCTTTGATCCCCGAGTCCAAATGGCGTTTCACGAAGTGCCTTCATTCCCGCGCGTATCTTTGGTGACGTCAGCGGATCAGTGAAATGATTGCGCTTTAAAGGGGACATCGTTTCGCTCGGTCGATCTATTGGCCTTCGTGCTACGTGTCCGTCACAGGGTGGCGGGACGCAAGAGGTTGTCATTCGAATCCGAGTGAGGAGGACGTGTCTAATGGCCGATCACCACGTGGAGTTCCTGTGGCCGTTGGGTGTGACACTTCATTTCGGCGGGAACGGATTTGGGCCGTTGGATGCTTTCTTGCCGAGTTTATAAATAGGGGAGGCCATCCCTTGGCAGATATTTTGCCCTAGTCGTCTCTTACAGTCTGAAGATTGCCCGGTGCACCTTTGCTTAGATCGGAACTTCAGCTTAAAAAAAACTGTCTTCGGCCAATCCTTCCTTGAATCAGGTTAGATGTCTTCTTCCGAAATATCTATTGATGTAGTTGGGGTTGAGTCGGGCGATGAGGCTTCAGCTTCTGAAGCCGAGTCCAGCGGGTCTTCTTCCTCCTCGGCTTCCGATAGCCGAGAGAGTTCTTGTAAGGACCCTAATTTTACTGTATGAAAATTTTCAAGTTAATGTACAGAATTGAGTTTGCAAGCCTGAGTACAGGTTATGAATTAAATTTGTTTAAGAACAACAACAAACAACTTGTAGCTCACTGGTAAAGCCTTGCATTGCTGTGATGCAGCCCCTGTGTTCGAATCCCATCAGCCACATATATTTTTTCTGAATTTTTCTTTTAAACTTTTTGGAAGCCAAAAAGTTTACACGTGCAATACACGTAAAAATGAAAAGACAGAAAAAATAACATGTGTAAAATGTTGTGTACATAGCCGAGAACACGTGGCACAAATCCAACCCCCCACCTCCAACACTTGGCCGGCGAGATTGCCTATTAGGCCGGCGACGCCGAGCCATCCGTAGGGGATGAGGCTCGTGCTTTGCATACAACACCCGTTGGCCTACCCCACTATCCCTATTCTGTTTGTTTTCTCTGCAATTTAATATAGAATTAAAATTCATTTTTAATCCAATTTTTAATGCATTTTAATTCAATCTTTCAATTCCAAAATCTTAATTCCACCCTATAAATAAAACTATACCCTAGCCCTTTCTTATTTTGAAAATTCTAGTCAAAAATATCAAAATTTTCTATGTACAAGTGGAGTTGAAGTGGAGTTAGCCCAAGATCAACTTCCGGCGAGAATTCGAGACAAATCCAGGGACCCCGCAACTCCCCGAAAACCTTAAGCTTTTCCTCTCTCTATTCTTAACCCAAGTCACTTTTAAGTTCCTTCTATTTCCTCCCTCTCTTCTCTAAATTCTCTTTTCAAAACAAAGTATCGGTAAGTGGAGTTATTACCGATATAAATCTTCTAAACTCTATAATCTCACTTATCTTTTACATATTGTTCAACAAACTGTTACAAAATATTTGTAATATTATTATAAGGTTTAGAAACAACTTTCACTCTAAAACTCCATGTAAAATAATTTTAACCTAGCTTTTACGTTTAAATACCATGAAGTTTATATTCGTTATCTTTTAAACTTTTGCTTAGCATACATTTAGAAAACTTCACGAGATAATAACCTACCTCTCACATACAGACATATTAACAAAGCACGATTCTTTTGAGACATAACTTTGGTGGCAAAATACGACTTTTCATCAAAATACCTTGAACTATAAAAAAAACCATTTTCTTTTAAATAGTATTATTAAACTCTTTGCGATTATGTCTCTACAACCCATTTTGGAGAACCCGCTATTGGATGGTGCGGATTATCGCACATCTTCGGGACTAGTAGAGCGAGATGCAGACCTACTCACGGAGCATACGATCTCGAATGAATTTTAATACGATTTTTAAGAAAAACAAGATTTTCTACTTAATAAATAAAATTAATTTTTAAATAATTATATAAATATTATCAAAACATATATTTTTAATATATAATAAAATTCCATATTTTGTAGAAAATAAAAGAATGACAGGTTTCATTAAAATACCGTCAAGTATCAATACAAGACAACTTACACTAAAATATCTTAAACTATTCAAGCTAAGTTAATTTTCATTAATATATCTCACTTTTAAAAATTCACATCCATGGAAACCCTGAAGAACATAAATAATTACTCGAGATTATTTTGAAAGTATATAAAATATTTTTCATAAAACCCTCTTGAGATATATAAAATTACGTTAAGGACCCTAGTAAATATAGGTTTAAGCGGGACCAATTCTCTTGAGCTTCAGGGAGCCAGAGAAAGTGTATGCTTGCCTATTTAAGGTAGAAAACTAAAATGGAGTTATCAATGGTAATTGTCCTGGAAAAAGACACAAATCCTGCCGTTCATGTGCAGCAGTTACCGATAACTCCTAAACCTAATTCAGGATCCAAATTCTGTTTAAAGTGTCTGACTCAAATCTGAGTCCAAGTATCAATCTGAATCCAATCCAAATATGAATCCAATTCAACATGAATCCAATATACCAAACATGAACCTGAATACCAGAACAATACCAAACATGCAAACTTGACTTGACTTGACCGAACCATGGTTATGACTTGACTTCATTACATGACTACTTGATATGTCCTGAACTTGTTTACATGAACAACTTATACCATGGTCTCGGCAAGTCTGATAATTACCAATCAATACAATATACATTACGGGGTTTAACGGGGTAGACTGGTACGGAATGAGTTAAAAGTGGCACGATGATGAACATTAAAAGACACCTACATGAACATCCTGTACCGTTGTCCCGTGGGTTTTGACGGGGCCTTGTACTTACATGTTACCATAGTCCACGAGATAGTTGGACTCTTCTCGTATACACTGATACATTCTGTACCAAGTTACAAACAATTACGTTAGCATAACAAACAGATAATTTATCAATTCTATTCTCTTTACTTATTTATTCCATTCTATAATTTGGGACTTACCGAGCACTAGCTCGCTGACGACATTTTTGTCTTTTCTTTATTTGGAATGTTCGTCAGGAGGACCCGACTCTCAGGAGACCGAGCCCAGTCAGGACGATTTGGAGCAGTTCACAGAGAAGCCAGACTTCTAGGCTTTTACTTGTACTTATTTTCTTTTCAGTTCATATGCCACTGTTTAGGCAGCTCTTTCTATCATTGTACTTTCCTTTTCAGTTGTATGTAAAGAAAGAATGTTAATAAAAGTTGTTGTTATTATTACATCTCTTGTTATTCTTGTATATTCATTTATACTGCTTATTTACGCTTAACGTGCTTACTTCTGAGTAAATATATCACAGCCCGCCACATCTACTTCTCTGAATACTTGGAAGCGGGGCGTAACAGTTCTTCTTCCTCTTCGTCTTCTGCTTCGGGCTCGATCCCCAATGGGGACGATGCCCTTGTCCTTCGTCGTCGAGGGGTGAAAAGGGCCCCCAAGGCGCGCATCGGAAATACCCGTGATTCGCCCTCAGTTTTGATCCGGTTGGATGAGCTTTCCGATATACGGGCTCGTTTCCACATTCCCCCTGGCTATTCACTTCGTCTGGCCATGGAGGGCGAGCGGGCAGACCAGGTGCAGGGCAATGAGATTGCTCTGTGCTTGGAAGCGTTCTGGGCAGGGATGCGTCTGCCCTTCTTGCCTGAAGTCTGTGTCGTATTCTATTGTTTCTGTCTCGCTCCAGGCCAGCTAGCACCGAATTCGTGGAGAATCCTTCTCGGGTTTCTGGTTCGGTTGAAGATTGATTGGATCCCTTTCGATTTGAGCCTTCTCCTCTCCTTTCTTTGTTATAAAAATCACCCCAGTGCCAGCAAGGATGAACCAAACTGGGTGTACCTTTCTTTCAAAAAACATAAGGATAGGACGGCCGGGTCTAGGGTAGTGGTCGCCCCTTCTTCTATCCACGAATGAAAGTAGAAGTTTGTCTTTGTCGGGCCTCCGAAGGGTGAGGATTGGCCCGTGCCCATCAAGTGGCATAGGGCCGATTTCCTTAGGGTTAGATAGTCGAATTCCCCAGAGGCCAGGTTAGTGTCACAGTGGGAACCGATCCAGCGGGCCGATGTCCTGCTTTCCGAGCAGGCTTTGAGCTGGGCGGAACTCAGTCCCGCGCGCTTTGGGGGTAAGTTAGGGCTTCGCCGATCTATTTAGACTTAGCATGATTTTATCATAATTTTGTTGTTTTTTTCGCTGATCTTTTTCTTTTGTGTATCTTTCAGAGTCGATGGATCGCTCGAAGATCGTGGCCGCCATGGCCGCCAAGGCACAATGGAGGAAGGGTGGTGGCGCGAGATCGTCCCGACTCGCACCGAGCACGGCTCCTCGACAAGCCCCTTCGGCCAGGGTTTCCGCATCCCCTTCCGTTCCAGAGGAACGCCGCGGAAGAGGGTTGAAGCATGCGCTGGATCCGTCGCCTCGGGCTAGGACGGAGGTGCCGCCCTCTGCCGAATATCTACTTGAGAGGCAGAAGAGGGTGGTTTCCCAGCCACCCCTAGCTGGGATACAGGTGCAAGAAGATGACTTCTGCATTGAGATGCCTTCGGCCTCTCTGTGGCCGACAGTTTACTGGCGGACATGGAGAAGGCGGGGGCAAAGATTCCCCGAGGCACCATGAAGGCCCAAGTAACTGCAATAGCACAGGAGGCCGTTCAAGTCGGTAACTTTCCAAAAACTTCTCCAAGTGTGTTTTTCTCTGTTTTTAAATCCTAACACGGTTCTTGTTTTCCTCTCCTCCAGCATTGAGCCTTTCTCGCCGCCAAGGAGGCCGAGGAGGTGGCCCCGGCGACGAAGAAAATTGGTGAATCTTCCTCACAAGAGGAAGAGCTCCTTGCCCAACTGCAACAGGCGGAGGAAAAAGTGGCACTCCTCGACTCGAGATTGGTCTTGGAAGGCCTAATGGCCGCCAAACTGAAGGAGTCCCATCGACTCCTTACCGACTCTAATCGGGCTATTCAGGACCAAATGGAGGAGGTCAACGGGCCCTTTGACACCATAAAAAGGCAGAGAGACTCCTTTAAGAGGGATGCCCGGGCATCCTGTGGGGCGGCGAAGCTTGCCAAGGTCAGAGTGGAAAAGGCCGTGAAGGAGTACAAGGCTTCCGATCAATTCTACATCGGCCTTGCCGACTCCACGGCCGTCGAGTGGCACAACGTTGTCGGGACCCGTTTCTTGCTCACGGAACAAAGTGACAAATGGAACAAAGTGCCATGCCAAGTGTCATGTTAAGGGGACGGGGGGCACCTCTTGAATCTGTGGGGTCCACCTCTTGAATCTGTGGGACCCACTGTAGAACAATGAGGAATCTTCAGAATACATTCCGAAAGAGGTAGATCATGAACTATAAATGAAATGATACCACTCTTCAATACAGAGACGCATTTTAAGTGAACCAGCACTACTTGAGCTTGAAAACTCTGTAGTTAAGCGTGCTCGAGCCAGGGAAGTTCTAGGATGGGTGACCTTCTGGGAAGTGGCCCCTAGTCGGGTCTGGTTCGTCCCGAAGGACAAAACCGTGCAGGTTTGGCCAGAGCGGACAATACTATATGTATTGGGGATGGGGCGTGACAGAATGGTATTAGAGTTGGTTTCTCAATAGTAGGTTTGTGGTTCGAGGACGAACCATTGTTCAAAGGTGGGGAGGATGTCAGGACCCGGTTCTTGCTCATGGAACAAAGTGCCACACGGAATAAAGTAGCATGCCAAGTATCATGTTAAGGGGACGGGGGCCACCTCTTGAATCCGTGGGACCCACTGTAGAACAATGGGGAATTTTCGGAATAAATTCCGAAAGAGTGCAGATCAAGAACTATAAATGAAATGATACCACTCTTCAATACAGAGCCGCATTTTAAGGGAACCGGCGCTACATGAGCTTAAGAACTCCATAGTTAAGCGTGCTCGAGCCAAGGAAGTTCTAGGATGGATGACCTCCTGGGAAGTAGCCCCTGGTCGGGCCCGGTTCGTCCCGAAGGACAAAACCGTATGGATTCGGCCAGAGCGGACAATACTTTCTGTATTGGGGGTGGGCATGACAAACGCCCTCGACGCAGTCAAGGAAGCTACGCCTGGGTTTAATAACCAGGAGCTTTGCGCAAGGTATCCCCTTGCCGAGGAAGTGCCCCCAGGAGGCAGCGCCGAGCTAGTGGGGGGAGGCGAGGTGGTGGGCGGAAGCGCTGAGCCGGAGGTCACCATCGTAGCTCTTGATGGTAGTGCTGAACGGGGAGAAGTAGCAACCGAGAAGGCAGTTTGAGCTACCCCCGTTTTTTTATTGTTAAATTTTTGTAAGCCTCTGGGCATCTTGTAAGGCTAGGAAGCCCATAAAACCTTGTACATAGTGCCGAATATAAATAAAGTATTTTTAGCCCGCCTGTGCAATGTTTTTATTTTTGCAAGTGTAGATAGGCCAGTGTCTCGAGGATGTCAAGTGTATATAAAGTCGAGTGTCGAGTGTTGAGCGAGCGCGACTTTCGAATGAGCGACGCCAAGTATAGGTTGATCGGCAACCTTTCTCACCCCAAAGTTGAGGTAACGACCAAGCGTGAGTTTCGAATGAGCGAACGCTAAGTATAGGTAGATTGGCTTCCTTCCTCACCCCATAGTCGTGGTGACGACCGAGCGTGAGTTCCGAATGAGCGAACGCTAAGTATAGGTAAATCGACGTCCTTCCTCACCCCGGAGTCGAGGTGACAACCGAGCGCGAGTTCCGAATGAGCGAACGCCAAGTATAGGTAGATCGGCGTCCTTCCTCACCCCGGATGAGTAGGAAAACATTCAGACGCCACGTGATGGGGCTTTGGATAGGCAGGAAGTTGCCCTCACCAGATGAGCCGAGTAGAAAACTACTCGGATGCCTCGTGACGAGGGATTTAGATCCGCAGAGTAACCGGACAGGAAGCTGCCATCAGCGGATGAGTCGAGCAGGAGACTATTCGGCCGTCTCGTGGCGAGAGCTTTAGATCCAAAGAGTAGCCAGGAAGGAAGCTGCCATCAACTGATGAGTCGAGCAAGAGACTACTCAGTCGCCTCGTGGAGAGGGCTTTGGATCAGAAAAGTAGCCAGGCAGGAATTCACCCTCAACGGATGAGCTGAGCAGGAAACTACTCGGTCGTCTCGTGGCGAGAGCTTTCATATCTTGGCCTTCTTGGCTCTTGGGATTTCTTGGGAACGTCATTCAACCTTCCTTGACCTGCAAGGGGAGGAGCAGGCCAGTAATCGAACACCACATGGCCGCGTCTTATCGGGAAGGTGCGATATTCTATGATTAGCGTTGTGGTGTGAGAAGATCTCAGCCATTGGAAGACTTTTGTTGAGGTTATAAATATTTGAAGGTATGGCCTCCACTTTGGACACCCACGTTGATTTCCTTCTGGCCGCTTCGTCTCTTACTGATGACGGGTCGTGCATACACCATCAGGAGGATCGTATCTCGGACGACGCGTATTTCTATGGTCTCGATCGTTCCGAGGCGACGTATGAGGCCGTGATAGGTCGTCTGGAGGGCCACTGTGGGGGTCTACTTCCCCGTTAATCTCCTCTCCTGCAGGTGTTATTCTACACGATATGGAAGTCTTCCTCGGGTCTATATAATGCTCTGTCCCCACAGTCAATGAATGAGGCGTTTGACAAGATGCATACGGCCTACGAGCTGGGTCTGATCTCGAAGAGCAGGCGGGATCGCTCGGTGAATATTCTGCTCGAATGTTTCCAGCAGAGGTTGGTCGTGGCGTTGTGTTCGGTGGTGGGGGGCCCCGGAGAATCCGTAGCTTCCAGGGTTCATGAATATCGATAGAGGGAGCGGGCGGAGGTTGCCTAGGCTCGGCTGGAGGAACTCTATTCCGAGTATCATCATCAATGTTTTCTTAACCCACTTCCCCCTTTGTTGTAATAGTTTAGGGGTTATAAGCTTTTTCCTTTTCTTTGTAAGGCCGAGGAGCAAAGAATACCTTTGAATAAATTCTCAATAAACTTTCTTTGGCTAAAAGACCTCACTTTGCTCGTGATTACGGAATATTATCTCTCTTTCCTCCCCTTTTTTAAGCGTTGGCCGACCTGTGCTTTCTCCCTACCCCTTACCTTGAAGCCGAGGCAAGGAAGGAAGAGCTAGACTTGGGTTGGACATTCTTTGAGCGCGCCTGGGTATTTCCCCATAGAAAGCCCATGTCCGGATACTACAAAGTTTGTTCTTTGTCGGCTGTAGAGTGCTTGTTTTGAGTGAGTGTGGTGGGTAGGAACTACCTACCGGCCTTAGGTCGGAGCAGAAGTCTACTCGCGTTAAAGCTCAGCTTAGAAATTTTAGTCGATACGAAAGGGAATTGTATTATTTGAAAAAGGGTACAAGTTTATCTGTACAATTTAAGCTTTTCGGCGTTATATGGCTGAGGAAAATCGCGCCCTCCGGAGTCTTGGAAATGATAGGTTCCTCCAGGTAATGCGTCTATCATGAGGAATGGCCCATCCCACTTCGGGGAGAAGTTATGTAGCTTCTCTTGGTCCACGAATTCGTTTCGTCGGAAGACTAAGTCTCCTGTCTTGAAGGCTCGATATTAAACTCGGGTGTTGTAGTAGTGGGCGGTCTACTGCTGATAGGTGGACATCCTGATTTATGCCCGATCTCTTTTTTCCAACAAGATGCCCAGGTTGCTTCGTAGCGCTAAAGTGTTAGCCTCGTCGTCGAAGTGCTCGACTCAATAACTGGGCAATCGAATTTCTGCGGGAACCATTTCCTCTGTACCGTGGCAGAGGCTAAACGGGGTTTCTCCTATAGGTGTTTTTCTTGACGTCTGCGACGCCCACAGTATCCCGGGCAGTTCCTCGACCCAGCTGCCTTGTCTTCCCTCCAGGCGGGCTCTAAGCCCGCGGATAATGCCTCGGTTCACTATTTCGGCTTACCCGTTGCATTGGGGATGTCCGACCGTGGAGAACTTCATCAATATATGATAGTCGTTGTAGAATTCTCTGACTTTGTCATTTTTGAAGTTGGTTCCATGGTCGGTGACGATACACCTCAGGATTCCGAATCGGGAAATTATATTATTCTGTAAGAATTTTATTGTAGAGGGGGCGTCTGGTTTTCTGATCGGCACGGCTTCTATCCATTTTGTAAAGTAGTCTACAGCGATAAGGATGTATTTATGTCCACCTGTGCCGGCGGGGAGTTGGCCCACCATATCCATCCCCCACTGTGCAAATGTCCAAGGGGAGTTTAGTGGCATTAGTTCGGTAGCGGGGAGCTGAGGGACGCTGCCAAAGAGTTAGTGGTTCTTACATCTTCTGACCAACTTTCCGGCATCTTGGTGTATTCCGGGCCAGTAATACCCTTGCAACAAGGTATTTTGAACCAGGCCGCGGTCCCCTTGATGTGCCCTTCTGACCTTTTCGTGTATCTCTCGTAAGACGTAGTCTGCTTCGTGGGGATCGACATATCGGAGCAGAGATTGAGTGTATGACTTCTTGTACAGGTTTTCTTTGCTCCATATGAAGCCGGCGAGCTTTTGCTCGAAGCCGTCAAGCCTCGGACCGGTCTTTAGGGAGTACTCCATCCTTTTGAAATTCTACAATAGGATTTCTCCAATCCAGGACATCCCCTCGAATTGTGTAGATCTGGAGTGTTGCCTCTTCATCTTCCACGCTGGGTCGCGACAAGACTTCGAAGAGGATGTTGCTTTTGTGATTGGCCAAATAGGAAGAAGCAAGTTTGCTCAGGGCATCGGCCTCGGTGTTCAAGTTTCTAGGAATCTGCTCCACTTGGACCTCGTCGAAATTTTTCTGAAGCCTTCTTACCTCCGCTAGGTATTTTATCATTAGTGGTTCCCGGGCTTCAAAATTCCCGGACACTTGGCCGACGACAAGCGCGGAGTTGCTTTGTATCCTGATCGTCTTTAGCCCCACTCCGAAGGTGATTAGTAGCCCGGCCAATAAAGCCTCGTATTCTGCTGCGTTGTTCGACGCCTTAAAACCAAGCCTCAGAGAGTACTCCATCTCCTTCTCATTTGGGCCGTGGATGATTAGGCCAGCCCCACTCCCTTCCTCTGTGGAGGATCCGTCCATATAGAGTACCTAATCCGGAATCAGGCCGAGCACCTCCTCGACTGAGGGTTATGGGTCAGAGCCCTGCGCTGCTGTTCCTTTCTTAGTGAGAATAGTGCATTTGGCCACGAAATTGGTTAAGACTGGTGCTTTGATAACCTGTTTGGGTCGGTATTTGATGTCCAATTAGGACAACTCTCATCTCCATTTCTCTAAGCGGCATGACGATTCGGGGGAGGCGAGGATATTCCCTAAGGGTTGTTCAGTAAGAACGAGGATCGTGTGTGCCTGGAAATAATGTCGTAGTTTCCTAGAGGTGAGGACAAACGCAAGGAATATTTTTTCTATGGCCGGATATCTGGTCTCTGCATTCTTGAAAACATGGCTGACGTAGTAGACTGGTCTCTGCATACCTTCGAATTCTCTGACGAGCACTGAGCCGACGGCTTGGTCGGAGATGGTTAGATATAGTAACAACTCGTCCCCTTCGACTGATCGGGTGAGAAGTGGCGGGGTCGCCAGGTGTACTTTGAGTTGTTCGAAATCATTTTGGTATTCCTCGGACCATTCGAACCTGGAGATTTTCCTTAAGGCTCTGAAGAAAGGTTGGCATTTTTCTTCGGATCTGGACATAAAGCGACTCAAAGCTGCCACCCTACCGGTGAGTCGCATGATTTCAACATTGCTCTTGGGTGCCACCATGTCGATGATGGCTCTGATTTTCTCTAGGTTCGCTTCGATTCCTCGGTGGGTAACCATGAATCCAAGGAATTTCCTGCTTGTGACACCGAACGCAAATTTGGCTGGATTCAGCTTCATCTTGTACTTCCGTAGGACGTCGAATATTTCGCCGAGGTCTGTAGTGTGCCAGGCTGATGAAGCGGATTTTACAAGCATGCCGTCGATGTAGACTTCCATGTCTTTCTTAATTTGTGGTTTGAACAACTTGTTGACCAGTCGCTGGCATGTGGTCCTGGCGTTCTTGAGGCCAAAGGGAATTACTTTATAGCAGTAGACTTTCCGATCGGTGGTGAAGGCGGTTAGCCTTTCGTCAGCCGGATTCATCCGGATCTGATTATAACTGGAGAAGGTGTCCATGAAGCTCAGCAATTCGTGACCGGCCGAGCTGTCTACAAGCTGATCTATTCGAGAGAGTGGGTAGTTATCTTTGGTGTAGGCCTTGTTTAAATCAGTGAAATTGACGCACATGCGCCATTTCCCGTTCGCTTTACTGACCGTGACCATGTTCGCTAACCAATCCGAATAGTCCAGGTTCCTGATGAAGTCGGCCGCGAGCAGTCGGTCCACTTCCTACTCTATTGCTTTTTATTTCATAGGCGCGAAACTCCTTTTCTTTTGTCGGATTGGCCGGGGTTTGGGGTCGACCCCGAGCCTGTGGGAGATCACCTTGGGGTTGATCCCAGGCATGTCTGCTGGGGTCCAAGCAAACACATCGGAGTTGTTCCGGAGGAACTGGATCAGGTCGTCGCACGCGTGTCCTGTCAAGAGAAAGCTGATCTAAAAAGTCCGGCAGACAACTCCCCCCTTGAGGGGAACTTCCACTAAAGCTTCTACCGAGGCGCCTCAAATTTCTTTTCAGTCGTCGCATGTGTCGAGGGACCCCTGAGGATCGTATACGCCTTCAAAATTGTCACCCTCTTCTTTGGCGGAAGATGTTGAGGCGAGACAGACCCTGGCAGTTTGCTGGTCTCCGTAACCCCGGCCTATTCCCTCATTGTCCAAAGGGAACTTAAGCGCGAGGTGGTAGGTTAAGATCTGCGCTCGGAGGGCGTTTAGGGTAGGGCGTCCCAGGAGGATGTTATAGGCCGACGAGATTTTGGCAACGAGAAAGTTCACGGGTATGGTTCACGTTCTGCCTGCTTCCCCGATATTGAGAAGGAGGGTGACCGATCCCTCGGCTAAGACGGAATGGTTCGTGAACCCGGAGAGGACATGGGAGGTCAGTTGGAGGTCGGATGGATTTAATCCCATACGCTGGAAACAGTCATAAAACAGGAAATCCACTGAGCTCCCTGAGTCGACCAATATTCTCCGGATCCCGTATCGGTTAACCCGGGCTGTTATCATAAGGGGGTCATTGTGCGGGAGTGATAGGCCGTGAAGGTTCTTGACGGTGAAGGTGATCGGATCGTCCTTCTTGCACTTCTTGTGGGGCAGATTACTCATGGTTATGACCGATCGGAGGCGGCGGTCCCCCCCGCTGTCCGGAGCCGAACCTACTGAGACAACCATGTTCTGCCCGATCGCCAATTCCTCGGAGGGTGGTTGGTCTGTTTTCTCCCGCTCTGCCTGCCGCTTGTCCCGCAGGTAT
The DNA here is from genome assembly GCA_030015575.1 of Agapanthus africanus. NCBI lineage: Eukaryota > Viridiplantae > Streptophyta > Magnoliopsida > Asparagales > Amaryllidaceae > Agapanthus > Agapanthus africanus. The sequence continues at coordinate 20,864,798 of JASDDO010000014.1, forward strand.
TTCTCCAGGTGACCAAAGCGAATCAGTTCCTGAATATAGTCAAGGAGTTGTCTACAGCTCTCGGTTAGGTGTCCTTGCGACCTATGGTAGGCGCAGTATGGGCCGCAGAGTTACTTGCCCGGTCTTTGAGTAGCCGGCGGGAGTTTGAATAACCTCTCGCCCTTAGCCTCCTCTAATAGCTCAGTCTGAGAGATGTTAAGAGGAGTGTACTCATGAAACCATGGAGAATAAGATTTTGGATGATCGGCCTTCTTTTTCTCCTCTTTGTCCTATCATTTTCGGTCCATTAGGTTGCCCCGGGATAGGTTGGAGTTCACCTCCGACTTGAGTTGGGTTTCTTGCTCGGTCCATTCTTTTACTTCGACTATGGTCTTAGGTTGCGGTAATGCAAAAGAGCGGAGCCACTCTTTGTGCCTAAGACCCGACCTTAGGGCGGTGATAACCATTTTGTCGCAGTGCTTGGGGACTTATAAGAGAGTATTATAGAAGCGGGTGACGTATCCTTTGAAGGATTCTATGTCTCCGCTCTTGATGGTGAACAGGTAGTCGACTGCCCTTTTCTGCAGTCAGTTACCGATGAAATGACCAAGAAATTGGGTCGCCAGCTCATCAAAGATCGAGATCGGGCATGGCGCAAGCCCACGGAACCAATCCCGGCAAGCTCGGATGAGGGTGGTGGGGAAAGATCGGCACTAAGTTGTATCTGAGTTGTCTTGGAAGCTCATGCCTGCCATAAACGCGTCCAACTGGTCTTTCGGGTCGGAATTCCCGTCGAAGAGGGTCACTTTGGGTGGTTTGTTCATGGATATAACGACTCTGAAATCTTTGTACAGAAATTTTCCTGTTAATATACATGTTGGGGTCAAAAATTATACACCGGTTGACCAAGTCAAAGTCAAAGTCAACCCCAAGTAACTGGGTCGAAGCCCAGACCAAGTGGGCTCATGTCCAAGTCGAGCCCCGCGGCCGGTCTCTCCCTTGCCGAAATAAAAATCATGTAATAAATAATTTTGATGTAATTTTTATGAATGAATGTAAGAAAAATGGACATAAAACCAAACTTTTGTAAAGCCCATGGCTTATGTGCAAAAGAAATGAGCACATGAAGCATGGGATGGGCAAAATGCCATTTTATAAAGCCCAAGGGGCTATGTGTAAATTTGTAAGCTTATATAAGGCAACATGATAATGAAATAAAAGGAACTTTTTCATTCTCTCAAATTCTAGGGTTTGTGCCTACTTCCTCAAGGTTCTAAACCTTCTTTTTTTAATTAAATCAAAAGTCCAATCCCTCTTTTCAAAAAAAGAAAATGTTTTTCACCATAAAACCCTTAAAGGGGAACTGAGATCTTTCATCAAATCCCCAAAAAGGGGAGATTTTTTAGTTTCACCCCTCTTTTCCTTCAAGATTCAGCCAGCGGTAAGGAGGAAGAAGGAGACCTTTTTCCAAATCCCATTTCGGGAAGATCCAAGGCTTAAAAGAAGATTCAGGGCTAAAGGGGAGAAGAAAGGGGTCCCCTCTGACCATATTCAAAGATTTCTAAGAGTTTAACTCCATTTAAAATCTGTTGAAGTTTAACTCCATAAACAAAACCCTTTTCAAGAGTTTAACTCCAAATACATACATAATCCTTGTTAGGAGTTCAACTCCAAAGCCCTTTGAGAGTTCAACTCCCAGCCCAGGGGCTAAGCCACTTTTCTGCTGGTATTTCTAGCGGTCGCGTGCCGCGCACGTGACCCATGGGCACCCAGCGGTCGCGTGCCGCACACATGACCGGCGGGCGCCAAGCGGTCGCATGCAGGGCACGTGACCCGCGGGCGCTCAGCGCCCACATGCGCCTCACGGGATTCGCAGGCGCTCAGCGCTCAGCGGTCGCGTGCAGGGCACGTGACCTGCGGGAGCCCAGTGCCTAGCGGTCGCATGCTGCGCATGCGACCCGCCGACGCCCAGCGGTCGCGTGCAGAGCATGTAACCCGCAGGCGCCCACGCGCCTGGCACGCGACCCGTTGTAACATTTTAGAAAAATTATAAATATCAATTTATAATTTTAAATATAGAGATGATTAGTTTATAAAAATGATATCGCATATGAATTTTGGTATCAGATTTATATCCGTAAAAATGTGATTATTTTAGTAAATATGAAGAAAAGTGTGTTATATCATTTAAAAATGATATTTTAATTATTTTAACATGATATGAGATTAGATATTAAGATAATGGTACTTAAGTGTTATAATATGTATTTCATTTCTTTTGTAACATGTAGGGTTTTTAATTGTTGTAATTCTTGTATATGATTAGTTATATTATAACCTAGATTAAACCTTTATACCAACACACCCTCACCCATGCTCTCCTCCCTCCACCTCCTTCTTCTCACTTTACACCTCCTTTTTCCACCATGACACCTCCCACCTTATCTTATCACAATACTTAGCAATTCTTTTAGTTATTCCAAATTGAACACGACATAGCTTATTCAAGCTCCAAACTGAAAATTCCCAAGTGTTCATCTTTTCCGAAGAAGAAGCCTTGATCTCTTCATTAAAGTTGTTCACATCTTCAAGCTTGAGCCAATACAGCACCTAGGAGCTTCCACCATACAATCCTTGAGATGGATTTCTTTGTGTACCCTCTTCATAGGTATAATTCCCTCCTCCTTGCATGTATCGTTTTGTTCAAAATCTGTTTTCTGTAGGCAAATATCTGAAAATAGAATACTTGTGATATTTGTGGTACAAATATTGAATCTAGAACCACTAGGTATAACTAACAGAAAAACTAACAAGACCATAGTATTATGAGACCACTAGGAGACTATACCTAAAGCCTGAGCGCCAAACTCCCTACATCATCCGGCGAGAATCCTCTTTTGACCAGCGTCGCCGGGCCCCTTGTGGGATTTTTCATTGTATTTTGTTCTGTAGGTGTATTTGGTTATTTAATGATCTACGGTACTGTTTGATTTGTCCAAGTATTCATACAGATAAATCTAGGAGTATTCTAGTAAGGGTTTTGTTAAAGTTTCCGACATTTCGATACGGTTTTTCGTATTTCTATGCCATCACTGAATTGTTGACGTTCGTACGTTAACAACAGGGATATCTTGACATTTTTGGAGTAAGTAAGCTGTGGGTTCTAACCTACGGGTGCTTAGCTCGTTGTTTTAGTTTTGATATGATATTTACGTCGATATGATTTAACTACGATTATAGGTACGATCGCGAAGATTTTCGAGACGGGGATGACGGACATAGAAATCGTGGATTCAACGAGCTCGACAAGTTGGGGAGTAGATTTACATCTACGGGAGGAAGTCAGGTGGATGGCGTATAACACCCCCGCAACCATTTAACTAGGATAGTTACGCTATCTAGTTAGTTGTTATTGATGATTTAGTTAAGGGTATTAATATTATTTCTCATCTAGTATGTTATTCATGTGCTTATAGTTTAATACATGGTTATTGTGACATACATACGTGACGATAGATCCGTACGATATGGATATTGTGATAATGTGGATATTATACGAGGGATCATGTCGTACTTGAGATAATGTGGATATTGTACGAGAGATCATACCGTACTTGTAATGATGAGATTGGCGTACCGAATACGGCCAAGTTTCTTTTAGACTCGTGGAGTCGTATTTTATTTCGATCTAGAACGTAAAATTTCAGTGAGCTATACTCTTTTAAAAACTAACGAACCGGTTCCTTTTTTTAAAAAGATGAATGATAAGGATGCGAAAATAATTTTCAAAATGAATATCTATTTTTAACCTAAGGCAGCTTTCTTATTTCAAAACTAACGTTTCGTTCCTTTTTCAAAGATAATGGTATCGCTCATAGTAAGTAGTTACGTTTAATATTTACGCTATACACATAGATTTACTTTACATGTTTGCGATATACGTTTCCGTTATACGAACACACTGATAGAATACCACACAACTACCAATGAGTACTATGTTGCACGCGTACAGATGCTTATGTACACTACACCTCGTTGGTACTGCCATGTCACTGTAGGACCGATATACTATGTGATGCGTATGTAATGCCGATACGAGGCATATTGATTCCCTATATCCAGAAAATCTGATTTTATTATGTAATACGGATATGGGTACAAATACTAATGATTGCTATGCTGCACGAGCACATACGCGTATGCTACACTACACATCAATAGTATTGCCATGACACAGTAGAACTGTTACGGTTGTTGTATAAATGACTTTATTTACATACTGTATCTTTATTATCTGTTGAGTTTTGCGATTACCAGTACCATGGGTATTCGTATTTGATTCTTATGAGTTTTCATGATATTTTACTTTCGATGATATATATCAGTAGTATGGGACACTGTTATATATGTATATATATGATATATCATCAGAATGATCTATGCAAGTATCTGTATTCTTTACTTGATATTTCTGGATACGATGAGTTGACGTCCACCATGAGCTTGATGTTTTCTGATTGTTTTTATTCCGAACCGAGTGGGGGGAGATATACGGTTACGGACTTGCTACTTATCCGGGCTAAGTGGGGGAGTAAACAGACGGATACATGGTGGACCCAGTCGAGACCGAGGGACAGGAAAGCCGCATTATAGGCGGGGAGCCTAGCGAGGACACTCGATATCGGAGATGGATATGAGCACGGCAGATATCCAGGGGATACTGGCCGGAGCTAGAGATGAGTACGGCTGATATCCAGGGGATACCGACCGAGGCTAGGGATATCGGGTGGTGATCATCTGTTGAGATGGTGTCGACGATATCTGCATTTGCATGTCGGTGATGGACATGAGAGATTTTGAGGATTTGCGTGTCGGTGATGGACACGAAGATTTCTGATTTCGGGTGTCGATGTTGGACATCCATATATTGATATGTTGTTATCATACGAGGTATACAGTTAGAGTGGTGCGTTATTGTAGCCGACCAGGACTGATCAGGAGGACAGTACATGAACACCTTTTACCAGTTGTTGTATATAAAAAAAGGATTTCGAAAACGAGCTATAGTCTCATTACTTTGACATGTCTAGAATGACACAAGGATCTTTTAAACCATAAACCTCTTATCACTCTTTACTAGAACAGCAAGACGTATATCTTAATTAAGATACCTATTATATTTCATACTATCACGTCTGCTTTTATGCCGTGACATATGTATCCCGCGGCTGTTTTAAAGAAGAGGTTTCACATATATAATTTCGGCTACCTTTGGGCTCATACTTAGATACCGGTCATTAGCATATGATATATTCTATTTTGGTTCATGTGATGGATAGTATTGCATATCATATATATATATATATATATATATATATATATATATATATATATATATATATTAGTACAGGATATGATAGTGCTGTACTTATGACCTAGGTATCGTTGTGCATTTCGATTTCTACCTTGTGATGTACTTTTATCCACTGAGTTGGCAACTCACCCCCGTTGTGCCACAGTTTCTTGCAGGTTATACCGCTCGGATTATCGGCGGATTGCGGCACACCCTTCTTCTCGGTGATTGCTTTGGTAGGTGGGCTACTGTTGTTCGTACCCACACTTGTATAGTTATATATTCTTGTATCTAGTGAAACTCCATCGACTTAGAACTTGTATATTATGGACATAGAAGATAGACTTAGAGTTTGTGTGTTGTGGGCGTCGCACTCGTTGGAGTCGACTCTTTTTATACTTGTTGGTTTGTTTCGCTTTTCTTTTCTTCGTCGTTGGGCGTTGTATATTGTTTGCTTGGTTGCTCCGCCGTTTGGACGTGGAAGCTACCTCCCGTTGCTGTTTTTACTATTATGTTGTATCAGGTTTTATTCAAAATTTACAAAGGAGGTGCTGTCGAATTTCAAAACGTCATAGATGCTTTTTCAAATATACTTAGTTAAACTTAAATGTTTATTTTAAACAGATCCCATCTGACGACTATTTTAAACCTCACCTCCAATATTTTCAAAAAGGGTTTAGATTCTGGGTTTTGGCTTACTTGGACCATGTCGACGTCTTTAGATGTCACGTGATTTAAGTGCTGGTCACGTGCCACATTCGGGTCGTGAAATCCGTAGGCATCTAGTGCCCACGTGCTATGCATGCGTCTTTAAGACGCTCATCACCCCTCATTTTCCATGCTCTCCACACCCAAAACACGTCCCCCGTTGGAAAAAAATTTCTAACGGGGCGCTGCCCCGCAAGGGCTAGCCCTTTGACCCCTAACCCGCTATCCGGGTAGCGGGACCCCCGTAAACTCTGCGTAACCCCCGATATATCCAAAACCCCTCAAAACACAACACACGCACACTGCACATTGAGTTCGCATGATTAGTTAGCCCGTCAATCGAAGGTTCTCTCGCTTCAAAGGAGAGGGGTAATTAATGGCAGCTTAGTCCGCGGCTGCCGGAGATTCGTATTCCCGCCATCAATAAACCCCAGCCCACCTTAGGCAGGGGGAATCTGCAATGCGCCTGACAAGCGACGCGTATTCCCATCTCAATGGGGTGACGAAAAACACCCTACAGATTCTGGCACGCCCGGTGGGACAAATCTCTCCTCCCATATTTCGGGTTAAACGTCCGTGCGAGCTCAATCAATATACTTGTCGATTGCCTGTACTGAAATATTGTTTCTATTTGCAGGTTAAAAATTTCCAATTGCAATCTTCAAACGCAGCAAAAATATCTCCAAGGACAAGCTCATTTCTCAACACGTCTCCCATCTCCTACATGATGAAGATAGACGCCAGGACGGTCCTCCCGGCCAGTCTGAGGAGACAGTGGGAGGAGCCGCTGCTACCATTTGGCTCTATTCTGTTCATGCCAGCTAACGTCATCCCAGCTTCTCAAGCTCCAGTAACAGACAGACCAGCCTCGAAAGGCAGGAGGCCAAATGTGGTGCACTCGAGGGCACCACTACCCAAACGCAAGTCGGTGTTTAAATGACTTTCCTTGGCCCCAGCTGGGGGAAAGACCATCAACACCAACAAAGCAACAAGGCATCTAGAGCAAGCTCCAGGGATGCCCTAAACAACTACTCAATCGGGTATCTTCTCTAAGCTCCCTGTCAACCGACTAACAATGGCTTCCTGGATGATGGATGCCTGTCAAGCCCTCAAAATCGAGAAGCTAAGACAGAAAAGGCTCAGACACAGAGCCAACAAAAAGGCTAGGGCTCCTGCTAAGCTGAACTTTATGAGATTCCAAGAACAGGGTTACCCCGCAACAACAGATGAGTCAGCTATGAAGCTCGCTAATCCTTTTGAACCACTGAAATTGGTCCAGAAAAATGCCGTGACTACAAGAGTCAAGAAAACTGCAAGCCGGACAATGCCACCCAAGGACCCAGTCAGGCCAACCGTCTTCCGCCTATCCTTTCCAGAAGAGGAAGGGCCACGACGATTGTTCGAAAAGTCAGCCGCCAAAGATAAAGAGATGGTTGGATATGTGGTCCACACCGTCTACATGGCGGACACGCATCCCAGCGACAACCTTCACAGCAAAAGTTAGGATGGGACCACCACATCTCAAATCCAATATGATGTGAATGTGGCTGCCACTTTCTAAGACCAGCCTCCTCTGGAAGGTAATGAAAACCCTTCCAGTGAGGCTGATAAGCAGAGAGATCCCTCGGTTCATGAGCAGTCGAGCGCAGAAAGCGAAGAGGAGCCAATCTTCTGTCCCAAGACCGCAGAGCAGCAACTTCTCTAAGAGCTCCAGAAGCAGCTCAGAAACAAAGACAAAGAGATGGCCAAGCTCTACTCAAAAATTGATGACTTGGCGAACGTCGTCTTACAGCTGACGGCCCGACTTACCTCTCAGCTGCCCAATCAAGCGCAGGGTTCTGCTCATGAACTAGGAAACGGTGTCCCGAGGCAGCCGACGCCTATTTCCTCAAATTCAAAGGTGGGCGAGCTACATGAAAGTCGGCCGCATTCCATCTCGGGAAATGTCTTGGCTACCGATGACAGCAACCCGCTAACTCAAGATCAAATCATAGATTTGGTCGCCAACAAAGTAAAAACATTGGTAGCCGAAGCCGAAGCACAAAAATATATCAACAATAGTGGGAGACCATATCCCGCTCGGTATGATCTGGTAGAGTTTCCTAGTGGCTATGTCATCCCCAAGTTCGGAAGATTTGACGGGACGAGAAATGCGAATCAGCACATCGCCCATTTTAAAGTCTCATGCGAGAATACTGGGGGCAATGATGCGCTTCTCCTCCGCCAGTTCGTTAATAGCTTAACCGATGTCGCTTTCGACTGGTACGCGAGCATACCGAATGGCTCCGTTACTACTTTCGACCAAATGGAATCTCTGTTCCGACAAAGGTTCATGAGTGTCAGCGATAAGATCACCATTGCCGACCTCGTAAGGACCAAACCAAAGAACAACGAAAGCAGCACGGATTTTATAACCCGATGGCGTAATCTCTCCGTCAAATGTGAACCGCCGATAGAGCAGGACCAATTTTTCAGCCTCCTAGTCGGAAATCTCAACAATTGGATGGCCATATTTCTATCCACCACGGGTCTCAAAACATACCAAGAGCTGACCAGGAAAGTTTAGATGTTGGAGCGCTCAAAAAAGGAATCCTCCTCTGATTCCCAAAATAACAATAGGTCCTCGAGAAACCGAAAAGACGATAACCGCAAAGGCGGAAATTCTGACGATGCTGAATCTTTTAACACTTCGGCTAACCGAAATAAGCGAGAGATGAGTGGGCCTAATGCCAACCAGCCTTGGAAGCCAGTGTTGGGAGAGGGAGGAGAATCTCCACTGAAAGAGAAGCTGGATAAGGTCTATTCCTTCAGAAGGGACAAAGTCCATAAAATATTCAAAGACGCCCTAAGAAACGGTCTACAATTGCTAGAATCAAAAAGACCACAAGAAGCGAATATGACTGATGACCCCAAATATTTCCCTATCACAGAGTGATAAGTCATGCTATTGGGGACTGCTTCGTCTTCAAAGATTGGGTCGAAAAACAATACAAGGCAGGAGAGATAGAACTGTCTAAAGGCGTGTTAACAAACAATCAAGCTGCGACCGCCAATTTCATACAAATGGAGACTGAAGCCCTTCGAGAACCTGATTCTCTCAGACATCTGTTTTTCTCTGAAAAGAGAGGGCCAAGGCAATAAGCTAAGAGCCAAATGAGCAATATTGCCAATGAAGAAGCGGTAGATGGGTACACAACCCATACGGTCTATATGATGGAGCCCAGAGGAACAAGTCCTCCTACGCCTTATAGCCATGACGATGACATGGTTGTTGCCATCCAACACCGGCTAGGTCTAGATGACGAAGAGCCCGCTTATGCAATTAAGCCAAAAGAGCCCGTGGTTCTTGCAGAATCGAGCCCAGGCTCCAACATGACCACCACGTCATTAAACTGGGAACAATCGACCCCTAAGTCGTTAAACCGGGGATGTAAAAAAAGTATAAATAAATAAAATGTAAAAAAAAAGCCGAAATGATGGGGCAACCGCGAATAAATAGCCGAAATGATAGAGCAATCGCGACCTTCGCGATAGAGCAGTCGCGGTAAAAAAATAAATAAATAAAAATAACCCAAATGGCGAATGATGAGTCGCTCCTGATACCATATTCCAGTGTATCGATGCAGATGCCAACCAAAATCCAAATTCCCAAATGGCGAATGATGAGTCGCTCATGGTACCATATTCCAGTGCAACGATGCAGACGCCAACCAAAATTTCAAATATTTGAATATCCCGACGGCGAATGATGAGTCGCTCCTGGTACCATATTCCAGTGCAGCGATGTAGACGCCACCAAAATCCCAAAATTCACCCCATGTCGAAATCATGCTTCGCCTCGGAGTATCTGCCTTCCCTATCAGAATTATGCTTCGACTCGGAATCATTTTTTCACCAGCGACACTCCATGACAGGGGACAAGTCAACCACAGACACTCCGTGCCCTGGAATCATGTCAACCAGCGACCTCCTCGTCGAAATTATGCTCCGCCCTGGAATAAAGTCAACAAGCGACCTCCCCATCGGAATTATGCTCTACCCTGGAATCAAGTCAACAAGCGACCTCCTCGTCGGAATTATGCTCCGCCCTGGAATCAAGTCAACAAGCGACATCCCCGTCGGAATTATGCTCCGTCTCGGAATCAAGTCAGCCAACAAGTTCTGCGGACAAATCATGCTTCGTCTCAGAATGTACCCCGTGTCGAAATCATACTTCGCCTCGGAGTATCTGACCTCCTTGTCGGAATTATGCTCTGTCTTAGAATCAAGTCAACCAGCGACCTCCTCGTCAGAATTATGCTCTGCCTTAGAATCAAGTCAACAAGCGACCTCCCCTTCGGAATTATGCTCCGTCTCGGAATCAAGTCAGCCAACAAGTTCTGCGGTGAAATCATGCTTCGTCTCAGAATGTACCCCATGTCAAAATCATGCTTCGCCTCGGAGTATATGACCACCATGTCGGAATTATGCTCCGCCTCGGAATCAAGTCAACCAATGACCTTCCCGTCGGAATTATGCTCCGTCTCGGAATCAAGTCAGCCAACAAGCTCTGCGGCGAAATCATGCTTCATCTCAGAATGTACCCCGTATCGAAATCATGCTTCGCCTTGGAGTATCCGCCTTCCCTGTCGGAATTATGCTTCGACTCGGAATCAACCTCTGCATCGGAGCTATATTTCATTCAGAATGTCTGCCTTGTGTCAGAACTAAGCTTCATCTTAGGGTACACCTGTCCCGTGTAGAAATTATGCTTCTTTCCGGAACCCTGTGCCAAAACTATGTTTCGTCTCAGAATATACCCTCTCCCTGGAATCATGCTCCGCTCTTAGGAATTACGCTCCGATCCCTGGGATCATGCTCCGCTCTTCGGAATTACGCTCCGATCCCTGGGATCATGCTCCGCTCTTCGGAATTATGCTCTGATCACCGGAATTATGCTTCGAGCCTTGGAATTATGCTCCGATCCCCGGAATTATGCTTCCGGAATGATGCTTTTCCCCCCGGAATGATGTTCCACCTTGAAGTCCAGCTCCAAGATCCATCAATTTCATGCACACAACTCATATACGTGGTGTGCATTTATTGATGGGGGCACTTTGTTGGGGTCAAAAATTACACCCCGGTTGACCAAGTCAAAGTCAAAGTCAACCCTAAGTAACCATTCCTAAGCCCAGGACAAGTGGGCCCATGCCCAAGTCGAGCCCCACGACCAATCTCTCCCATGCCGAAATAAAAATCATGTAATAAATAATTATGATGTAATTTTTATGAATGAATGTAAGAAAAATGGGTATAAAACCAAATTTTTGTAAAACCCATGGCTCATATGCAAAAGAAATGAACACATGAGGCATGATATAAGCAAAATGCCATTTTGTAAAGCCCAAGGGGCTATGTGTAAATTTGTAAGCCTATATAAGGCAATATGATAATGAAATGAAAGGAACTTTTTCATTCTCTCAAATTCTAGGGTTTGTCCCTCCTTCCTCACGATTCTAAACCTTCCTTTTAATTAAATCAAGATTCCAATCCCTCTTTTTCAAAAAAGTAACTGTTTTTCACCATAAAACCCTTAAAGGGGAACTCAGATCTTTCATCAAATCCTAAAAAAGGGAGATTTTTGAGTTTCGCCCCTCTTTTCCTTCAAGATTCAGCCAACGGAGAGGAGGAAGAAGGAGACCCCTTTCCAAAAATCCCATTTCGGGAAGATCCAAGGCTCAAAAGAAGATTCGGGGCTAAAGGGGAGAAGAAGGGGTCCCCTCTGACCATCTTCAAAGATTTCTAGGTGTTTAACTCCATTCAAAATCTGTTGGAGTTTAACTCCATAAACAAAACCTTTTTCAAGAGTTTAACTCCAAATCCATACATAATCCTTGTTAGGAGTTCAACTCCAAAACCCTTTGGGAGTTCAACTCCTAGCCCAGGTGCTAAGCCTCTTTTCCGCTGGTGTTTCCAGCGGTCGCGTGCCGCGCACGTGACCCACAGGCACCCAGCGGTCGTGTGTCGCACACGTGACTCGCGAGCGCCCACATGTGCCTCATGGGATCCACAGGCGCTCAGCGCTCAGCGGTCACACACAGGGCGCGTAACCCGCGGGCGCCCAGCGCTCACGCGCCTGGCACGTGACCTATGGACGCCAAGCATCTATGCGTCAGGCACGTGACCCGTGGACATCTAGCGCCCATGTGCCATGCACGCGTCTTTAAGACGCTACTTTCCCCTCATTTTACATGCACTGCACACCCAAAACACGTCCCCCGTTGGAAAAAAATTTCTAACGGGGCGCTGCCCCGCACCTCCTTGATCCCTAGCCCGCTATCCGGGTAGCAAGACCCCCGTAAACTCTGCGTGGCCCCCGATATATCCAAAACCCCTTAAAACACAACACACGCATACTGCACATTGAGTTCGCATGACTGGTTGGCCCGTCAATCAGAGGTTCTCTCACTTCAAAGGCGATGGGTATGTTCGCCGCCGAAAACCGGGAATACAAACGTCTTGCCTGAATTTGGGGGTAGATGCTATTTGGTTTTATCCTTCCACCTCTTCGGAGATGCCAAGTTGATTTATGGCACCGTGTATCGGAGGTTTAGACGGATGCAGCCGTTGTAGCAGACTTCGTCAGATCCCCCCTCATTTGAGGGGTTTTTGATTGTGGGGACGCTCTTCCCTGCAGGCGCAAGCCCCTACCGCATCGCGGTAACAACTTTCTCCTTCTCCAGATGGTCACTTCGTGTCGTGTGTGTTTATTTTATTTTTGGTTGCCCGTAGATCGTATACGGAGACTAATTTATGTTGTCGCCCGTAGAGCGTGGATTAGTCCAAATCCGTATTTTCTTAGATTTGATTTTGGTTTGGGTTTAAGGATCGTTATTCTCATTGAGATTAAGATCAACTTAAACGTTTGTTAAGGACACGTTAGTTTAATTATAGACTAAGATCTACTTAACAGGATCATTTAGATCCAACAAAAGAGCATTTGGATTCTTTTGTTTTAGTTTAGGGACGTTGCGGTCCAATGGGTTTAAGGACATCATAGTCCATGTCAGTTTAGAGACATCATAGTCTGTAAAGTTTAAAGACATCATATTCTATGAGTTTAAGGACCTCACAGTCCATAAAGTTTAAGGACGTCATAGTCCGTGATTTTAAGGACCCCACAGTCCGTAAAGTTTAAGGACATTATAGTCCAGTTTAAAGACGTCATAGTCTGTGTGGTTTTGGTTCAACCGTTTGGGGATACACAAAAAGTTATTGGTTATTGGGACCCTCCATCTCTCTGAAGACGTTGAGAAATTACAACGACATATATGAGAGGTATGAGAGATGTACCCTTGAACCAATGTTGGTTGGGAGATCTGTAGTCAAGTTTAGGACTAAGATCAGTTACAAAAAATTTATGAGCGTATGGGCTCAATTAGTCTGAATTAAGGATCTATGACCAACTTGGGCTCGGCCCACTCAGTTAAAATGTTGAACTTTTAATTAGGCTCAGTCCTTTTTATTTAACAATGCTGAGCATCGGTTTGGGTTCTGACAACTTTTTGTCTTTTTGTCCTTTACTGAGTGTTAGACACTCTTTATTATAGCGCTTGGTGCCAACTAATGAGTGCGGAGTGCTCTTTATTAAGTAGCACCCACGTGAGGAGCACGTGGTGCGGTTGACGCTGAGCGCCAACCAATGAGTGCGGAGCGCTCCTTATTAAGTAGCGCCCACGTGAGGAGCACGTGGTGCGCTTGGCGCTGAGCGCCAACCAATGAGTGCATAGCGCTCTTTATTAAGTAGCGCCCACATGAGGAGCACATGGTGCGCTTAGCGCTGAGCGCCAACCATTGAGTGCGGAGTGCTCCTTATTAAGTAGCGCCCACGTGAGGAGCACGTGGCGCGCTTAGCGCTGAGCGCCAGCCAATGAGTGCAGAGCGCTCTTAATAATTTTGTGCTCTGAAAATTAAGTTCTCGTTTATAAGAGACGTTGTCTCGTGGCTCTAAGAACAAGATTCTTATTTTTATAGGAGATGTTACAATCTCTTCTGTTTTTGTGAAAAAATTTGTCTTTGTGGATCAGTGATCTGAAGAGAATTAAGTTCTTCTTCCCTCCCTTTATGATGAGATGCTATGATCTCTTTTTGTGAAAGACCTATGTCTTATAGATCTATGATCTAAAAAAAGAACTAAGTTCTTCTTCTTTGATGAGATGCTTTGATCTCTCTGTTTTATTTACCTTGAAGAAGTTCTTCTTTTCAGAGCTTGCTTTTCTTTTTGAAATTTCTCAAAGTTTGTAGGGGGTTCCTTTGTGCAAGACTAGAAGTCCTGGGTCCTTTATATAGGGGAGGCTGATTTGTTGAATCGGTTAGGGAAATCTCTCATCGAGAGATCTCTGATTGATTTGGGGAATGTTTCCCACCGTTGGATCTTTGATCCAAGGGCTTCTGTTTTACAGAAAACAGTCTTCTTGTTTTTAACAAAATTGGAGAAATATTTTCCCATACAGAACTCATTCCGTATCTTAGTGATTTTTAATCACCATTGGATCTTTGATCCAATGGTGCTCTGATTTACAGAGCACAATCTTTCCTGTTGGAAAGATTTGAGGAGTATTTCCTCAACAGAATTTTAGTCTGTAATTTGATAATTTATTCATCTTAGTTGGAACTTTGATCCAATGGTGGAGAATATTTAGTTCTAGTGCTTGGCGCTCTCGTGCTTTTCACGTGAGGCGCTGCCCCAGAGTCTTTGACTCTTAGCGCTAGCGTTCCTGGCGCTAGCGCTCTCGTGCTTTGCACGTGAGGCGCTACCTCAGAGTCTTTGACTCTTCAGCGCTGGCGCTCAGTGCTCTCGTGCTTTGCACGTGAGGCGCTGCCTCAGAGTCTTTGACTCTTAGCGCTGGCTGTTCATACCATAATTTTGCATTATTTTATTCCCCATTCTTATTCAGTTTACAAATAAACAGGTGATTTTGACCCATGTCTGCTACGTAGTTGCAGGTTAAAGGTTCTCGGAACAAAACAGTGAAAATGATGAAAAAGACGATGCAAATGTGAGACTATGACCGATAAATGGTGGAATCTTGATCGTGCCTACATCTTGAGATACATTGAAGATCAATTAACAAAGTTCACAAAGAACAAAGGCAGTACAAGGTTCAAGACTTCGTCACGAAGCAACGGTAAAAGTCCGCTACAATTATTCATTGTGGAGATCTGGAAGAAATCTAGAAGCCAATCTGAGAAAACAACTGAAGAAAATAGAAAGTAAAAATGCAACAGAAGAACCCCAGAGAAATTGAGCTCACAAGCCCCATATACGGCCGCGGAACCGCATCCAAACGTGGGGTTTGGCCGCGGATCCGCGGCCACGTGTCGCAAGTGTCGGTGGAAAATTCTTGAGGCGGCTGGCGAGTGTTGACTAGTTCTTTTTCTTAGGGGGTAAATTTGTAATAGCAAATGTGAGTCGATTGTAACCCTAGGATTTCTATGTTCTATAAATAGAAACCCTAAAACCTTTTTTAGGTTATGCCTCTTCTTGTGCCTCATTTCATCTATCTAAATTCAGATCTGTAATTTTCTGTAAAGAAGGAAGAGAGCATCAAATAAAAATTAGGAGTAAGTTTTCTTTTCATTGCCCTAATTAAAATTTATTTCCATGCCCTAGGTAATTTCTTATCTGCCCTAGTTAGATCTTTAATTCTCTGCCCTAGTTAGATAGTTAGAAATTGTATTTTAATTCCCTAATGAGTGCGTAGTCTCCTCACTTGTTAGGGTTAGATTTGGGGAAGGCTTGAGAGATGAAGATCTCTCACCCCTTTCTTACCCATCACACGTTTTTATAAGACTCCATGCATACATGCACACACCGCTCCCTACGGCACCCTATCTCACGAGGTAGCGGTGATACCGTAGTATAAAGGACCGGTTGAGCGTGTTTTCCATGGAGGTTAGGGTAAGAATTAAGAAAGGAAGGACAAGAACCTAGAGGAAGAAACACCGTTTCTTCCCGATGGTACTAATCCACTTTATTAATTGTTACCATAACACCTAACAGATCTTAATTTGGGAATAGAAAGCGGTGAGGAATATTGAATTTCCAAACCTAACCTAAACCTAACCTTAGCAAGATTTTAGTTTAGATCGGTTTAGTTTTTAGATTTAATCAATCCGACAACAATCGGAATTAACTCGTTAGAACAATTTGAGAATACACAAAATCCCTGTGGACCGACCCGTACTCACCGGCTAGCTACCAAGCGACGCCGTTCTTGATTGCGGTTATAAATATTCTTTGAACAAAATCAAATGGCGCCGTTGCCGGGGATGGCGTAGTATTTTCTTTTTGCAATTTCGGGTTAATATAAATCATAAAAATCATAAAAACTGAAGGAAAAAAAATAAAAAATATATAAAAATTTATCATCTTTTATTGTTTGAAGGGTATTTTTGGTTGAATTTTGCAGGATCAAAGAACAAACTCAGATCTGGAAAAATCCAAAGAGCAAAACAGAAAACGGTAGATCTGAACGACAGAGGAAAATCATAACAGAGGAGCAGAAGAAATCTCGGGGATCGAACAGCCAAGTCAACCGCGGAACCGCCGCGTTGACCCACTTTTGACCGCGGAACCGCTGCGGGGAAGTGACGTCATCAAAAAAAGGAAAAAAAACGGCCGCGGAACTGCGGTGGAAGCGCGGTGAAAAAAAATTCACTGTAAGTTTTCTTTCTCTTTCCTCTGCAACCCCTGATATCTCTTCTGTAAATTTGCCTGCAGGATTCTTTGCGCTAAAAATCTCTCCCCCTTCCAATAATTGATCTTGTGTAGGATTCTTTGCGCCGCACTAAAAAAATTTGATTGCAAGTGGTTGTTTACTGTTTTGCATATTTAATCGGACTTTAAGGGGCTTGAGACCAATCCAGATTAGGTGGGGATTTCATCACCCTTCCCAGGACCCCAGAAATCACATAAGGCATATTGCATTGACCATCACATAATTAAAAAAGATTAGACTCAGCCCTAAGGACTTCGCGCTCAATAAGAGAGAGGACTAGTTGTAGGCATCGACCGTTTATCCTAACCTGACTTTGTGGTGTCTAGGCAAGTGTGTCTAGGCGAGTGGTTACTTAATTAGGGCCACTACTTGTAGTGGAGAGCCTTCCACTCACCTGGCACTTACCTGGCCACAATTGGCGTTGAAGAGGCGGTTTGAGGTCCTACTTCTTGCTCTTTGGAACAGTTATGAGCAGTCTAGCTGACCTAGGTGACCCTATATCTAGGCCTGATTGTGCATTTGTGGTTGATTAAACGTGTGTCTAAGCCTTTTGAAAATCTTTTTGCAAAAAGCTCTATAAAAAAACACAAAACGAAAAAAAAATTTACAAAAACTTGCAACTTGTCGCTAAGAAATCCGTGCACCTCACTTCCACCCACATTCTTTTTCTTCCCCTTTCTTACATCATGGGTACCCCACCTCACAAAATTCTTGCCGAACTTTGGTACCCTCATCCAAACATTGCTTTCTACGCGAATTGTTTTGGTCGAATTACGGACGACCCCTCCATGCCCAAAATTTCTTTGAAAGATCGAATAGAAGCGTCTAGGAGAAACAGTTTGACTCCACAATCCACTTTGTATCAGCCATTTCAACCTTCACCACCTTCTTACGTTGATACTATTTTTTCGAGTCCTGTTGTAACTCCGAAAGCCATGTCTATTGCTGAACATATTGAACAATCTCGTAACCGATCTTTCACTCCTTTCAACACTTCTAGTTCTTGGGATCAACAAGTCCATTCACCTTTTTATCCAAATGTTGATCCTACTCCTGTCCAACCATTCAATTCCTACCAGTCCTACCCGACTTCCACACCTTCACTAGACATTGCTTCTACGCAACCATTTAGGAGTTTCACGTATCCAAACAACTTTGAATCTTTTACTGAAACCCCTTCACAACCCATGTCTAGTCTGGAAGAGTCGTTGGAAGCGTACATTGCAGCAACAAACCGACAGATGAGGAATTTGGATGCGTCCATTGCCGCCCTTATGCAACCTAGTGAACCGGTAGCTAGTTTCCAACTAGCTCCAAAAATTCCAATGTATGATGAGGCGGTTGGACAGATTGAGAATTTGAGTGGAGAAAGTGAGCTAAACACCCTTCCAAATTAAACCTACCCGTTACCAATTGAATTCCACAACTCCAGTTTTCAAACAAGTGTCCCAAATAAAACGTTTAATGAGTTGTGCGACTTTGTAGTGCTTGATTTGCCAGATTGTGAAGGGTCTCTTTCAAGTGAACCCACACCTAATCCTTCTGAACTTTACACCTCCAGTCTAGAACCTGAATTGATAGATATCCATGTTTTTGATAAGGTGTCTAAGAAAATTGATTTTCACTTGATTGAGGATATTGACGCCGGGAATATTTTGGATGATGAACCCTTAGATTTGACTGAAATTTTATCTCCAATTCATCATCTCGAGTCATTAAATGTTTCTCCCGAACTTCATATGCGTCTTGATTTTGATGAAAATTGCATGGATGAGATAATTTTTTAGAATTATGAGGATAGTATTGAGGAGAGTATTGAGGATAGTATTGAGGATGAACTATTTTTGTTTGATGAGTCGGATTTTCCAATTCATCCTCATGAACCTTTAACTATTATACTTCCTAAATCAAACCCCCTTCTTTCCATCGTTCCGACCACGCATAAGATCACGCTTGAGGACTGTGAGCTTGAAAGATTTCTATTCGATCACAGCAGTTTGGACGCCACTAGTGCGTTCCTCTTTGAATCTAACACAGTTCTCACAGCTGATAACGATTACGAGTGTTTCACTTTTTCGGACGATTTTGAAGACTCACCGTCCGAGTTTGAGTCCTTTGAATTTTCACATGAGTTAGTTGAACCATCAGACTCAGTTGCTTACAGTCATTTCGAACCATTGATGGAATCCTTCAAGTTCGAGACAGATTACTTAGGTGAGAATAAGACTATCCCTAAATCACTCCCTTTCGTCCTTCCTATCGTTTCGACCGCGCAAGAATCCGTCGCGCTTCCATTTTCAATGGATGGTTTACCAAGTTCAACGTACCCATGTTTTCTCGCGAATCTTGAGGGATTTGACCCCATTTCTCGATGGGTTGATAGATTAACACAATCGCTTTTAACACATCGGTCATCACAAATTGTGCTAATTTATTCACTCAATTTACACCCTCAAGTTCGTACTACACTTCTTTCTCTCTTCCGCCATTCTTCTCCTCCACCGAGACCGTATACCACTTCTATCTCCACACGGTCTCGTGTGCTTCTTATTTCTTTTCTCTACACTCCATTCTTTCACCAACCCTACCATTATCACGATAGAATTTTTGAATGATTGGTGCTAACCTTTGGTCTGTGTAAGGCCTTATATAGTTTGATTTTTTCTTCTCCCTAACTCTGAACTTTAACACTTACAACAGTGGAAACACTGTTTCACTTAAGTTTGGGGGGAACCTTGTTGTATATATATATATTTTTTGTTTTCCTTTTAACAATAAAAAATAAAAAAAAATTATAAATAAATAAACAGGAGAGTGCCGACAATTTTGACCATCTTGGTGTAGCTTGACAGTGAGGACACTGTCAAGTTTAAGTTTGGGGGTATGCTCGGTAAGCCTTCTTCCTTCGCATTCATGTGTATATTTGTGCATTTGCATACTTATTTCAAAACCCATAAAAATTAAAAAATTATAAAAATTATAAAAATTGAAATATTCAATTTTGGTTATAATTGACTTAAGTTTGACAAAAAGGTTAACTAGTTAGGAATAACTAGATCTTAGACTTAGGAAATTTAAAACCCTAAAAATAACCTTTCTTAAAAATTTAACGGTAGAAAGTATATGTCATTGTAGTTTATTTAGAAATAGGCAAATTTTGAGTTTACTTCCATGGCTAAGTTAAAACAAGGGAAAAGTATTGATATCTTTATTAGAGTATAAGTTTGAAAAATAATTCCTAAGCTTAAGTCTAAATTCTGAAAATATATACCCTACAAAATTGCACAAACATGAACCTTGAAACTTGGAATAGTAGGAGAGACCTTGAAATGCTCTTGTCTAAAGTCCTTAGTACGAAGAAAAATACAATAAAATACAAGTGTGAATATAGAAAAAAAATGAACACTGGCTTTTGTAATTACTTAAGGCTGCAAAAATAGAAAAAATATTTAGCGAGGGTGTCTCATCACCTAGTGCCTTAGACCAACTGGTTTGGGAGTCAATGCTAAAAGCCTTAGGTGTTACAAGACTAGGAAATACGCTTTAATATGAAAAACACATTTTGTAATCGGTTGTTGGTACCTCAAGAAGTATTAACAATCGCATGAAGGATGTGTGAGCGAAATTCATCTAAAAAATTCACCAATTAAGAAGTGCTTTGGACGACGGATAAGAGTATGATAGCTTGATTTGAATTTCCAAGTGTAGAGGTGATATATACACACACGTAGGGGTATGTGATTGGGGTTTAGATAAGAGATAGGAATGAAGAATAGGACTTGTATCTTTAATAGAGATGATAAAAATTCCTAAGTTGAGATGGAACCCTAGAAGGAAAACTTAAAAGATGCCAAAAGCTAAGTAAATTCACAAGAACATATATAATCTTAAGTTAAATGATAAGGAAGCGTGAAGATTATGGGTAGATAATTTCTAAGTCGACGATAATAGAGTTCTTGTTAGAAGACCTAATTGGAGAATAAAAGTTAATGGGCCGAATTGATAGGATTTTGTGGGTAGTATCCGCTGAAAACCCTCAGGAGACAACACTCCTCCTACTAGGGACATCTAGAGGTTTAAAGGCTTATTGCACGAGCTCAGTGCAATCGCGTTTTCCTGCGAAAGTGAGGTTAGGATTTTGTTGATAATAAAACTAAGTTTGCTCGAGGACGAGCAAAAGATAAGTTTTGGGGTATTTGTTCATACCATAATTTTGCATTATTTTATTCCCCATTCTTATTCAGTTTATAAATAAACAGGTGCTTTTGACCCATATCTGCTACATAGTTGCAGGTTACAGGTTCTCGGAACAAAACAGTGAAAATGATGAAAAAGACGATGCAAAAGTGAGACTATGACCGATAAATGGTGGAATCTTGATCGTGCCTACATCTTGAAAGACATTGAAGATCAATTAACAAAGTTCACAAAGAACAAAGGCAGTGCAAGGTTCAAGACTTCGTCACGAAGCAACGGTAAAAGTCCACCACAATTATTCACTGTGGAGATCTGGAAGAAATCTAGAAGCCAATCTGAGAAAACAACTGAAGAAAATAGAAGTAAAAATGCAACAGAAGAACCCCAGAGAAATTGAGCCCACAAGCCCTATATACGGCCGCGGAACCGCGGCAAAACGTAGGCTTTGGCCGCGGATCCGCGGCCACGTGTCGCAAGTGTCGGTGGAAAATTCTTGAGGCGGATGGCGAGCGTTGACTAGTTCTTTTTCTTAGGGGGTAAAATTGTAATAGCAGATGTGAGTCGATTGTAACCCTAGGGTTTCTATGTTCTATAAATAGAAACCCTAAAATCTTTTTTAGGTTATGCATCTTCTTGTGCCTCATTTCATTTATCTAAATTCAGATCTGTAATTTTCTGTAAAGAAGGAAGAGAGCATCAAATAAAAATTAGGAGTAAGTTTTCTTTTCATTGCCCTAATTAAATTTTATTTCCATGCCCTAGGTAATTTCTTATCTGCCCTAGTTAGATCTTTAATTCTCTGCCCTAATTAGATAGTTAGAAATTGTATTTCAATTCCCTAATGAGTGGGTAGTCTCCTCACTTGTTAGGGTTAGATTTGAGGAAGGCTTGAGAGATGAAGATCTCTCACCCCTTTCTTGCCCATCACACGTTTTAATAGGGTTCCATGCATACATGCACACACCGCTCTTAACGACACCCTATCCCACAAGGTAGCGGTGATACCGTAGTATAAAGGACTGTTCATCGCATATTTTTGTATATTTTTACCGCCCATTCTTAAATCACATTGCATACAGGTAGGTGCTTTTTATCCGTATTTGCTGCATGTTACAGATTACAGGTTTCCAGTCCAAGAGAGAGCAAATCCGACAAAATCACCACATTTACGGCAAAATCCAGAACATCTGTCACAAACAGATAAAAGCCGGGTTCCAGCATCCATCCCGTACCAGTTCAGAAGAGGGGACGAAAAGAGTCGTCATTTGGGACTAAAGAAAAAATCAAAGTCAAAAATGGTGAAAGTTAAAAGTGAAGAAATGAAGACAATTTGGAAAAGCAATCTGGAGATCCTATGTAAATTGTTGATGCAATGTAAAGTTTTCAAAAGACAGGAAAAAGGAGCAGAAGACCAGAGAAAGAAGCATCCAGTGTTTGGCCACCAAACCGCCGCGCTTGCGCGGCCAAACCCCTGCTTTGGCCGCGCATGCGCGGCTTCCACGTGTCCATGCAGTGTGGGTTTTTGGGGTTATTCCTGTATTAATGTGTAGGGTTGGGTTTTATTGCAAATTTCTCAAACTCAGGCCTATAAATAGCCCCGAGCAGAACCAAGAGAGGGTACTTAGTTTTCATTTGTAATTTTTGTATTAGAATTATTTAGTTTCTAATAAAAGTTCATTTTCCTCCATCTTCCTCCATTAAAGCTTGTGAGAGGTTTTGTTGAGTGTGAAGCATGCAAGAAGTGTTCTTTATCTATTTGTGTAATTTGTAATTCCGTTTCTTATATTGTTTGTAATTTTCATTGTTAAACGTAGTTGTTGTTATTTATTAAAGTTGTCTTTTTGATATTTCTTCCATTTTCGGTTATCCTTACAACCATGATGCTTAGAGTGATCCTTGCCTAAGTGAGGTCCCGAATAGCTAGTTGTGATTTTCTACCTCAATTCTTATTACCCTCTTTCTTTGTTTTATTTCATTTAACTTTTCTAATGGGTGAGTGACTTTTCACTTGTTACGGTAGGAAACGGAAAGTTTGAAAGACGGAAAACTCCCTCACTTTTCTCTTTTACATATATCTTGATTTGAACTCCTGTTAATTGATCCACAATCCGCTCCCTACGGCACTCTATTCTTCATAATAGCGGTGTTTCCCTAGTAAGACCGGTTGTGGTTGAATCAACCTGAGGTTGCGACTAAGAGCCAAGAACGGACGGACAAGGACCAAAAAGAGAAAATGAAGTGTTGGAAAGCCTAGCTTATACTCGCAAGTTTTCTCTTAGTCGTCCTAATCCCTGTTGTTGCCGATTACCGTAACATCAATATTAAGAAGTGGCAAAAGAATCAAGTGAGCGATCTTCCTAACTTAAACCAACCAAATCCTACCCTTAACAAGTTCTCTTATCATTCTTTTTCTCAATTAGCTAAACTCAAACAAACCCAACATATTTGGACTTAACTCGTCAAGACATTAAGAAAAAGGCTCCCATCTCTCTGTGGATCGACCCGTACTCATCCGGCTAGCTGCAAAGCGAAACCGTCCTGATTGCGGTAATTAAACTAGAACACGCAGAATCTCTGCCAATCAAATGGCGCCGTTGCCGGGGAGACGGTAGTTTATTTCTTTTTGTAATTTCGGGTTAATTTGTGAATAAAAATATAACCAAAAACAAAACAAAAAAATATACTGTACAAAATCATTTTATTATTCTTTGTGCAAGAGTGCAGGAAAAGGAGAATTTCAAGTTCAGTGCCAAAGTTGTGGGAAGTTAGACCCATATCTCGCGGCTACACCGCGGCGGATCAAGGCGAAAACCAAAAATCCTCTGTGAGTATCCCAACCATCTTCTCAACTCCTCTCAACTCCACTGAACTGTGTTTTCTGCAGCATTCTTTGCGTCGCGCTAAAAATAAAAAAATTGTTTGCAGTTGATTTGTTACTGCTTTGCATTGATTAATACGGACTTTAAGGGGCTTGAAACCAATTCAGATTGGGTGGGGATTTCATCACCCTTCCCAGGACCCCAGAAATCACAAAAGCATATGCATTGACCATTGTTAATAAAAAATACTAGACTCAGCCCTAAGGACTTCGCGCTCATTAGGAGAAGTTAAACCGTGTTTAGAACCTCGCTTAACGGTGCATTGTTTAAGGGGTGCCTAGGAAAGTGTTAACGGCGCAACCGCCAAAAGAGAAAGGGTTACATAATTAAGGAACTTCGCGAAAGCGTTGGAAAACCTCCCCTTATCTCTGCACTTACCTGGCCTCTTGATCAGTGTATCTTAAGTTTGTTTCTCGACACAGTTTTGCTTCGACAATCAAGTCTTGGAGCAGGTCTAGCAGACCTAGGTGACCATAGATCTAGGTGTGAGTGTGCATATCTTGTTTGTGATTGCGTAAAGCCGTAAATCTGAACATATCTCTGTAAACACTTTCTAAAAAAAAAAAAAATCAAAAACTTTTATAAAAACTTGCCCTTTGTCGCCACGTTCCATTTTTTCACTCCACCACCCATTGCCTTTCTCATTGACGTTTTCTTACCCTCACCTTCTTCGCTTTGACTATACTAAACTCGTTTAGTATATGTCCGCTTGGACTCGGGACACTAGCGCCCGTTTAGTCCGCG
Source organism: Agapanthus africanus (assembly GCA_030015575.1). Taxonomy (NCBI): domain Eukaryota; kingdom Viridiplantae; phylum Streptophyta; class Magnoliopsida; order Asparagales; family Amaryllidaceae; genus Agapanthus; species Agapanthus africanus. Next base: position 20,889,418 of record JASDDO010000014.1, read on the forward strand.
TTTCGTTAGTCGCCTCCGACTACGCGATCGACTCCGAAGTCGATACTCCTTCCACTCCTCTTTCACCCCTTCCTTTGCCGGCCAACTCCGACGTTGACCGGAATTCTGTTCATACATCTTCACCTTCACCTTCACCAACCTCTTCTTCCGCGATGTCCGGATTTAATCCGAACATCTCTTTGACTATCCCTGGATTGGCTCCACCTCCTATGGAGACAAATAACACACCACCACCGCCTGTTGTAGCGCCGCAGCGAATTGCGCTCCAGGATCGTTTTTATCCCACACGTTCCGCACTCCCCACTTGCCTTTCTCTTCCTCCGGCCAATGGGGACAACTTTGAAATTAAGCCCCATTTCATCAACATGCTTCCACGTTTTCATGGGCTTGAATCTGAAGATGCCTATATCTTCATCAACAAATTTCAAAACGTCTGTGCCATGATGAAAACAACCCAGCTGTCGGACGATGCTATACGTCTACGAGTCATTCCATTCACTCTATGCGATCTCGCCGAAAAATGGCTGTATAGCACCGCTTCCCACTCCATCACCAGCTGGGACGAGTTTGTTAAAGCGTTTCTAAAAAAATTCTATCCAAATCATAAGACCGCAAGAATTCGAAATGAAATCAACCAATTCTCCCAGCTTCCTTCTGAACCTTTCTGGAAGTGCTTTGACCGATACAAAGACCTTCTTGTTCAGTGTCCACACCACGGTATAGAGAAATGGCAGCTCTGCCAAACCTTATACGAGGGCCTGAACCCAGCAACGAAGCAGTTGTTGGAAACCATCTGTCAGGGCCACTTCCTATCAAAATCTGACGACGAAGCGTGGCAGTTCTTTGACGATCTTGCGGAGCAAACGCTACAGTGGGAGAGCACCAGACCGACTTCTTCTTCTTCTACCTCCACTTCTACTGGTCAATCTAGGGCAGGAATCCACCAACTCGATGTCTCTATTGCGATGAAAGCTGAAATGGCTGCAATTACACGAAAGCTTGAAGCGATAGAGAGCAAATTTTCTGCTCCTACTCCTGCCCCTGTTCTCCCCCTTCGTACCATCTGCGCTTGTTGTTCCGATCCTTCCCACTTGACCGAAGAGTGTCCTTACAATCCACCATCGCAAGGACAGGATCAGGTTAATGCATTCCAGCAAAGACCGAGGAATGATCCATACTCTTCCACCTACAATCCCGGTTGGAGGAACCACCCCAATTTCACCTGGAATCAGAATCAGAATCAATTCCAGGGCAACAATTTCCAAAGGCCCCCTCCGCCGCAACAACAAGCGCAGCAACAAACTCAATTTCAGCAGCCCTTCCAACCCCAACCTTTCCAAAACCAGACGAACAACTTTGCACCGAACAACTCTTTTCCACCAAACAACTTTGTTCCGTCGAATAACGATAAGGTTTCCTCGCTCGAGCGAAGTCTGGAGGCATTTGTTAAACAATCGACTCAATCCACCGCCAACATCCAGTCTTCGATTCAATCTTTAGTGCAACACACTGCTGCACACGGGCAAAGCATCAAAACCATCGAGGCCCAGATTGCACAGCTGAACGCGGCCCTGAGCGAGCGAGAGAAGGGGAAGCTCCCGTCCCAGCCACTTCCAAATCCCGGTCACCCACATAATGCACATGTTGCTCTTGAAATAAACAAAACCATAATGTGAGTGCCGTGACCACACTGAGATCAGGGAGGATGCTGCAAAATAACATTGGCACACGGATCAACGATAACACCCCGGCCGCCGCTTCTTCTTCTTCTTCTTCTTCTTCTTCTTCTTCTCCTACTTCGTCATCTTCTGAGCCTATTCTCCGTTCTTCACAAGGCTCTTCTTCCTCTTCTTCTGCTTTGAATGGACCCACTTCTCACTCCACGAAAACACCTATTCTGGGATCCGTTCCAACTCCAAAATCTCCTCCTCCAGCATTAGACTCAACCAATTTTCAAAATGTTCCATTTCCAAACCGGTTGAGGTCTAACAATCAAAATCCACAAATGGAGAAGATTTTGGAGTTATTTAAGCAGGTTAACATTAACATTCCTCTTTTAGATGCCGTCCAACAAGTCCCCTCCTACGCAAAAATCTTAAAGGACTTATGCACGAAAAAGAGGAAGTCTCAGGTACCAAAGAAAGTTTTCTTGGCTAGTGCCGTGAGTGATGCCCTTACGCAATCTTTACCACTAAAACGGAAGGACCCTGGCTGTCCTACTATTTCTATTACCATTGGGGATAAGAACATCAACCGCGCACTATTAGATCTTGGTGCCAGTGTTAACCTGCTTCCATATTCAGTATACGAGCAATTAGGCATAGGAGAGCTGAAACCTACGCATTGTACTCTCCAAATGGCCGACCGATCAATCACCCATCCTAGGGGTGAGCTAGAGGATGTGTTGATAAAAGTCGGGGACTTCATATTCCCCGTTGACTTCATTGTATTAGATACACAGCCTGTAGCTAACCCCCGGAATCAAATTCCTGTGATACTCGGTCGCCCATTTCTCGCAACCTCAAATGCTGTGATCAATTGTCGCAATGGTTCTATGAACCTATCCTTCGGAAATATGACGATTGAACTCAACATTTTTAGGTTGGGGAATCAGCCCTCTGAACCTAATGCTCATATACTGGATGTCTGCTCGATCCAGGAGATCACACCAGAAGAGTGTGAATTCGAGGAGTTTCTGTTTGACCACGATCATCTTGATGCCACTAGTGCGTTTCTCTTCGAACCTGCTGCTACTTCCGCGCCCGACTACGAATACGAGTGTTTCACGTTTTCGAACGATCTTAGCTGCGCACAACCCGAGTTTGAATCTTTCGACTTTTCCGATGAGTTACCTGAACCATCCGACTCGGTTGCCTACACTCGCTTTGAACCTTTGCTGGAATCTTTTGAGTTCGAAACCTTTGCACCAGTCTTGCCTTCAATCGTTTCACCGCCAGCACTCGAACTCAAGCCTTTGCCTTCTCACCTCAAGTACGCTTACTTGGGTGACAATGAGACCCTCCCTGTCATCATCTCGGCTTCTCTAGCTCCCAAGCAAGAGAAAGCCCTTCTCACGGTCTTGCACAGCAACAGGCAAGCTTTTGGCTGGTCCATGGCGGACATCAAAGGGATAAGTCCCCTCATCGTTGAGCATCACATTCATCTGATGGATGATGCCAAACCAGCCCGGGATCCACAAAGACGTCTTAATCCAGTCATGAAGGAGGCTGTGAAGAAGGAGATCGTCAAATGTCTAGATAGTGGTATCATTTACCCTATCTCCGATAGCCAGTGGGTTAGCCCCATTCATGTTGTCCCTAAGAAGTCGGGCATCACGGTCATAACCAACGAGGCGAACGAGTTAATCCCTACTCGCACCCAAACTGGGTGGCGAGTTTGCATTGATTATAGAAAACTCAACGCCGCAACGCGGAAAGACCACTTTCCGCTACCTTTCATTGACCAGATGCTTGAACGATTGGCTGAACATGAGTACTATTGCTTTCTTGACGGCTACTCTGGCTATAACCAAATTCCCATCGCCGAAAAAGACCAGGACAAGACCACTTTCACTTGTCCCTTCGGCACGTTTGCATATCGACGCATGCCTTTTGGGTTATGAAATGCGCCCGCTACCTTCCAGCGGTGTATGATGGGAATATTCTCAGACATGGTGGAGAAATTCTTGGAGATCTTTATGGATGACTTCTCCATTTTCGGCGACTCCTTTGACGAGTGTCTGCTACATCTTGACGCCGTCCTTACCCGATGTAAGGACAAGAATCTCACTTTAAATTGGGAGAAATGCCACTTCATGGTGCGAGAAGGTATTGTCTTAGGACATATCATTTCGCAAAACGGCATAGAGGTTGACAAAGCAAAGATTGAGGTCATTTCCAATCTTCCTCCTCCCAGTTGCGTCAGAGATATCCGAGCCTTCCTTGGCCATGCCGGTTTTTATAGACGGTTCATCAAAGACTTTAGCAAGATTGCTAGGCCTTTGACTCTTTTGCTGGCCAAGGATACACCTTTCGAATTCAACTCGAGCTGTGTGACTGCATTCGAGTCACTGAAACGCTCACTCACTTCTGCTCCCGTTCTTTCTTCTCCCGACTGGACGCACCCATTCGAGATTATGTGCGATGCATCTGACTTTGCCATCGGTGCTGTCCTTGGACAACACATCAACAAGATGCCGCACGTAATCTACTACGCTAGCCGAACCCTGAACGACGCCCAACTTAACTATACAACAACTGAGAAGGAATTCTTAGCTGTCGTATTTGCTTTAGAAAAGTTCAGGCCCTACCTCATCGGCTCTCCAGTCATCGTCTACACGGACCATTCAGCTCTGCGCCATCTTTTTGCGAAGAAAGATGCCAAGTCTCGGTTAATCCGTTGGATCCTCTTGCTTCAAGAGTTTGACCTTGTCATTAAGGACAAACGAGGATGTGAAAACGTGGTTGCCGACCATCTCTCGCGACTTCCTTCTTCGCCTTCGCTTCAAATTCCGATAAATGACGTTTTTCCGGACGAACAGCTCTTGACAGTATCTTGCGAACCCTGGTTCGCAGATATTGTGAACTATTTGGCCACGGGATTGCTACCGACCGAATGGTCGAGTCAGGACAGACTTCGCTTCTTATCCCAAGTAAAACATTTTTACTGGGACGAACCCTACTTGTTCAAGTACTGTCCCGACCAGATTATTCGTCGGTGTGTCCCTAATGAGGAATTCAAGAGTGTGCTGTCATTTTGCCACGATCAAGCGTGTGGCGGGCATTTTGGGCCCAGGAAGACAGCTGAGAAGATCTTGCAATGTGGTTTCTACTGGCCACAACTCTTTAAAGATGCTTATGACTATTGCAAGACTTGCTCCCGGTGCCAACACATGGGCCGGATATCCCGGAGGAATGAGATGCCGCTCCAACCAATCTTGGTTGTGGAGATTTTCGATGTTTGGGGGATAGATTTCATGGGGCCGTTTCCCAGCTCTTTTGGGAACTTGTACATTCTTCTAGCTGTTGATTACGTCTCTAAATGGGTCGAGGCTGTGCCCAGCCGGACTAATGACAACAAGGTTATCATTAGGTTCCTTAAAGAAAACATTTTCTCACGGTTTGGGCACCCCCGAGCGATCATTAGCGACAATGGAAGTCATTTCTGCAATAGGACTTTCGAGGCCTTGATGCGGAAATACTCCATTAATCATAAGCTTTCTACGCCCTACCACCCCCAAACCAGCGGGCAGGCCGAAGTTTCAAATCGGCAGATCAAGCAGATACTGGAGAAGACGGTTTCCAAGAACCGTAAGGATTGGTCTCTAAAACTCACTGATGCCCTTTGGGCATTTAGAACTGCTTATAAGACCGACCTTGGCATGTCTCCCTATCGGCTTGTGTACGGAAAAGCCTGCCACCTCCCTGTCGAAATCGAGCATCGCGCGTTTTGGGCGATTAAGGAGCTGAATCTTTCTCTTGAGGACGCGGGCAGCCATCGGAAGCTGCAGCTGAACGAACTGAACGAGCTTAGGGATGAGGCTTACGACAACGCGGTTGTCGTTAAGAATCGAACGAAGGTGTTTCACGATAAACACCTTTTGCGCAAAACCTTCGTACCTGGTCAACAGGTACTGCTTTACGACACCCGACTTCATTTCCATCCTGGAAAGCTCCGATCTCGCTGGATAGGGCCGTATTTTGTGCGGAATGTGTATCCGCAGGGCGCTCTGGATTTGGAAAATCCAAAGGACGGTTCACTCTTCAAAGTGAACGGACACCGATGCAAACCGTACCTTAGCGCCTAACCAACAGAGGAGCTCCTGTTTTTACAGGAGCCTGTTTACCCTGAATAATTTTCCTCTTCCCCCTACACCCAAACTTCGACAATCCAGCCAAAAACAGTGGAAACACTGTTTCAAATAAGTTTGGGGGTATGTGAATACAATTTTGTTTTTTTTTATGCCTGGAAAAATTTCAAATAAGAAAAATAAAAACAAAAACTAAAAAAAAAAATTTCAAAAAAAAAAAATTGAAAATAAAAAAAAATAATAATAAAAATGTAAATATGTATTTGCAAATAATATTTCTATTTATAGGGGTTTAAGTGTAAATAATCAAAAACCCCTATAAATAGCCCTCTAACCCTTCATTTTTATTTTTCTGCCTCACAACTCTCCCCATCAGAAACCCTAGCTGCCGCAAAAAGCCCGAGCCCTGAAGCTCTTCCGCCGCCGCCCAACCGCCGCGCAACCCACCTTTCCGCCGCCCTTCCGCCGCCGCTTGGAGTCTTCAGCCTCTGGAAATTTTTCCAGAGGAGGTTTGCGCCGTTTTCTCCCCATTCTGATCTGTAAAAAATTCTATAATGGCTTCGAATTTTCAATATGAAAGAAATTTTTCGCAAGTGTTTGAACATGATGTATACGGAAGCTATTTCGGCGACGAGATCCAGAAACGCGGATGGAATTATCTTTTGTATAACCATCCGAACGCATTCGCGCTTCCGGATCTGGTCCAACGGTTTTATGCTTACATGGAGGAGGGGAGTTTCCAAAAATACGGATTTATTAGGTTGTTTTGGGGAGGGCAAGAAATACGAATAGATAGGGACTTCATTCATGAAGTCACATTGATTCCTAGAATACCCGCCCATGACCAACCCCTCCAATTTGAGGATTACACCCCGTTGATGGGAAATGATTGCTATAGGGAACCACGGAAAGGGATTCCGGCGCGTACACTTTACGCGAATGTGCTGACTGTGTGCCGATGGGCACAAAATAACATCTTTGGCAGCTCGCACAACACGACATTTTTTACACCATCGCTACACATCGTGCACACATTAATGAACAAACATCCAAGTTATGACATGTGCACGGTACTACTTCAGTCGATTGCTGCTGGCAAGACTTCATCCAACCTTCCGTGCCCTATGCTGGTGACACAACTGTGTCGCCAGTTCATCCCTTCTGACGAGTTTGCAGTACACATGCAAGCTGGTACAATCATTCGACCAGTTCTTGAGGGTGTTTCGACATCCTACACTAGACTTCACGATGTATGGTCACGCACAGAACCGAGCAAGCATGTAGTAGCCAGCTCGAGCTCCACAGCGAGCGATGAAGAGCTTACCCCCGCTGAGCAAGCACGCTTACTTAGACGGACACATAGGGGGTAGAAAGAATGATGGGTATGATGACAAACTTTGATCAGAGAATGACAATCTTAGAACAAGGGATGGCAACACTTTTGGCACGAGAGGAGAGATCGAGGTCGCGATCTAGGGCCCCTAGGGCAGATTCAAGTGAACCAGGGACGAGTACCGCAGCGTCTAGGAGACGACGCAGGGGGCAGTGAGGACACTGCCATTAACAAGTTTGGGGGAGGGATTAGATTGTAAATAGTTATCCTTGCATTGCATCTGCATATTTTATTTATCTTTTATGTAAATATTTGGTTTTAATTTGCATGTTTAAATTCTGCACTGCATTTTTTATTGAAAAAAAAAATTGAAAATAAAAAAAAAAAAATTGAAAAAACTTGAAAATAAAAACAAAAATTTTAAATGAAAAAAAAAAGAAAAAAAAAAACAAAAAATTATTGACCGTGTCTGACTCAAGTCTAATATGACAGTTAACTAGTTAGAAACTACTAGATCTTAAACTTAGTTAATTATGAACCCTAAAAATAACATTCCTTGAAATTTAACTATAGAAAGTATACGCTCCAGCGGTTTGTTTTGAAATAAGCAAATTTTGAGTCTAGTTCTTAGGCGAAGTCAAAATGAGGGAAAATTATTGAAGCTCTATTTGAAGAATAATTCTGAAAAATAATTCTAAATCTTAAGTCCAAATTTTTGAAAGTATATACCCTACAAAATGCACATACACCACCTTGAAACTCGGAATAGTAGAGGATACCTAGAAATACTCTTGCCTGAAAGCCTAGTATGAAAGAAAAAACGGTATTTGAAGCTAAACACCATAAGAGCACGCTGAAAAAAATATATCCGGTCTTGAAAAAAAAAAGGGAAAAAGAAAAAAAAAAAGAGAGAAAAATAGAATGAAGTCAAGACCTGGAAACTGCTATTTACGCTTTAAGTTCATACATTCAGTAATCGGCCGTTAGTGCCTTAAGAAGCATTAATAGTCGCATGAAAGATGTATGAACGAACCCGTCCATCCTTAAGAAAAAGAAGTAGTGCTAGGTATTAAGGCAAGGGTATTATAGCTTGAACTGAATTTCCAAGTGTAGGGGTGACAATTACACACACGTAGGGGTATATAATCAGAGTTTGGAGGAGAGATGAGGAATGAAAGATAGGATTTATTTTTTCGATAAAATGGATAAAAATTCCGGATTTGAGATTCCGCTTAAGAAGGAAAACTCAGGAGATGCTGAAAGCTTTATAAACAGGCTAGGCGTATAGGATCTTAAGTTAAATGTAAAGGAAGTGTGAAGAATACGGGTTAGTAATTTCTAAGTTTATGATAATAGGGTTTTTGGTTAGAATGCTGAAATAGAAGATTAGAGTCGACGGCCAATTGATCGGATTTTGTGGGTGTAATCCGCTGAAAACCCTCAGGAGACAACACTCCTCCTACTAGGGACACCTAGAGGTTTAACGGCTTGTTGCACGTGCTCAGTGCAATCGCGTTCCCTGCGAAAGTGAGGTTAGGAATTTTATGTGAATAAAATGGTTTTGCTCGGGACGAGCAAAAGATAAGTTTGGGGGTATTTGTTCATCGCATATTTTTGTATATTTTTACCGCCCATTCTTAAATCACATTGCATAAGGTAGGTGCTTTTTATCCGTATTTGCTGCATGTTACAGATTACAGGTTTCCAGTCCAAGAGAGAGCAAATCCGACAAAATCACCACATTTACGGCAAAATCCAGAACATCTGTCACAAACAGATAAAAGCCGGGTTCCAGCATCCGTCCCGTACCAGTTCAGAAGAGGGGACGAAAAGAGTCGTCATTTGGGACTAAAGAAAAAATCAAAGTCAAAAATGGTGAAAGTCAAAAGTGAAGAAATGAAGACAATTTGGAAAAGCAATCTGGAGATCCTATGTAAATTGTTGATGCAATGTAAAGTTTTCAAAAGACAGGAAAAAGGAGCAGAAGACCAGAGAAAGAAGCATCCAGTGTTTGGCCACCAAACCGCCGCGCTTGCGCGGCCAAACCCCTGCTTTGGCCGCGCATGCGCGGCTTCCACGTGTCCATGCAGTGTGGGTTTTTGGGGTTATTCCTGTATTAATGTGTAGGGTTGGGTTTTATTGCAAATTTCTCAAACTCAGGCCTATAAATAGCCCCGAGCAGAACCAAGAGAGGGTACTTAGTTTTCATTTGTAATTTTTGTATTAGAATTATTTAGTTTCTAATAAAAGTTCATTTTCCTCCATCTTCCTCCATTAAAGCTTGTGAGAGGTTTTGTTGAGTGTGAAGCATGCAAGAAGTGTTCTTTATCTATTTGTGTAATTTGTAATTCCGTTTCTTATATTGTTTGTAATTTTCATTGTTAAACGTAGTTGTTGTTATTTATTAAAGTTGTCTTTTTGATATTTCTTCCATTTTCGGTTATCCTTACAACCATGATGCTTAGAGTGATCCTTGTCTAAGTGAGGTCCCGAATAGCTAGTTGTGATTTTCTACCTCAATTCTTATTACCCTCTTTCTTTGTTTTATTTCATTTAACTTTTCTAATGGGTGAGTAACTTTTCACTTGTTACGGTAGGAAACGGAAAGTTTGAAAGACGGAAAACTCCCTCACTTTCCTCTTTTACATATATCTTGATTTGAACTCCTGTTAATTGATCCACAATCCGCTCCCTACGGCACTCTATTCTTCATAATAGCGGTGTTTCCCTAGTAAGACCGGTTGTGGTTAAATCAACCTGAGGTTGCGACTAAGAGCCAAGAACGGACGGACAAGGACCAAAAAGAGAAAACGAAGTGTTGGAAAGCCTAGCTTATACTCGCAAGTTTTCTCTTAGTCGTCCTAATCCCCGTTGTTGCCGATTACCGTAACATCAATATTAAGAAGTGGCAAAAGAATCAAGTGAGCGATCTTCCTAACTTAAACTAACCAAATCCTATCCTTAACAAGTTCTCTTATCATTCTTTTTCTCAATTAGCTAAACTCAAACAAACCCAACATATTTGGACTTAACTCGTCAAGACATTAAGAAAAAGACTCCCATCTCTCTGTGGATCGACCCGTACTCATCCGGCTAGCTGCAAAGCGAAACCGTCCTGATTGCGGTAATTAAACTAGAACACGCAGAATCTCTGCCAATCAAGGACCGGTTGAGCGTGTTTTCCATGAAGGTTAGGGTAAGAATTAAGAAAGGAAGGACAAGAACCTAGAGGAAGAAACACCGTTTCTTCCCGATGGTACTAATCCACTTTATTAATTGTTACCATAACACCTAATAGATCTTAATTTGGGTATAGAAAGCCGTGAGGGATATTGATTTTCCAAACCTAACCTAAACCTAACCCTAGCAAGATTTTAGTTTAGATCAGTTTAGTTTTTAGATTTAATCAATCCGACAACAATCGGAATTAACTCGTTAGAACAATTTGAGAATACACAAAATCCCTGTGGACCGACCCGTACTCACCGGCTAGCTACCAAGCGACGCCGTTCTTGATTGCGGTTATAAATATTCTTTGAACAAAATCACTGGCGCTCCTAGCGCAGTTCAAATTTTGAATTTTGAATAGAGCTTTACTCTCAATTGGGGAAATAAATGCCCCCCACCGTTGCGCTCACGCGGCTTACACGTGAGTGCAGCGGTGGCAGCTTTATCACCGTCGGATCAACTCGGAAATTGGATCGACTTCCAACACCTATAAATAGAGCCTTTGGCTCTTGAGATGATTTCTGTTCATCTTCTTCCCTTCTTATTTTTTCCTGAGAATTTAATTCTCCTTCAGAGCACAGCTCTCTGCCCAAAGGAAATTCCTTAAGAGTTAAAACTCTATCTAAAAATTTGGTAAGATTTGAATCCATTAACAGAGTTTTGCTCTATTTAGATTCACAGATCCTAAAGATTCTTAGGGTTTCTCAACCCGTTAATTAAAAACCAGAGCTTTGCTCTTCTTTGATCATAGATCAGAAAACCCATTATTTTTTAAGGTTTCTTAACCCTATAATGAAGAACTCGTAGAGTTCATTTTGTAGATCTTAAAGATCTCGGAATTTTTACTTTGTAAAAAACTTTGCTTTTTTAGGGTTTTGATGGATTACTCCATCATTCTTACAGAGCATGGCCCTCAGAATTTTTAGGGAATTTTTATTCCCCGTTAAAGTTGACATAGCATTGCTTTTAAAAATTTTGGGGAATTTTTTATTCCCCTCATAATGACAGAGGTGACCTCTGTAACAGAGCGCTGCTCTCAAAGGAGTAAATTCCTAACCCGAGAAATCTCTCATTGAACGAGAATCTTTTTTGAAGATTTTCTTTTTAATGATTGACTGTCTCATCAATGATGAGCCATCATCTTGATTTTGTGGGTCCCCTTTGATCCTTTTCTACTGCATTGCAGTGTGGTACAAACTTAAAGTATCAAGTACTAAGCTTTGGACTGTAGTATTGACGGCTAACCCTCGTTCTTCTCGTGCAGGTACTATGTCTTACGAGACTTCTTTCCCATTCATTCATCAGGAGAGCGCTTTCGCCGACACGCCCGTAGACCGAGAAGTTTTTGCACTAATCAAGGATCATGACCCGGAGCAGAATTCGCTTCATTTATGGGAGTTGTGGTACGACCAGATTATCCAGGGTCGACCCAGCTTCTCTTGTGCGACGCCTTCAGAACCAATCTCTGCTGTTCACTATGCCGACTTACCCCAGGTTAACTATGCCGTAGAGGAGGTCCACAGGACCACAGAGGGTCGCCTTCAGCCTTCTATGGCCGCGATACCTATGCAACCGCCGATGGCTTTAGATATTATGGGGTGGCGCATATGTCAGGGCGAGTCGCGCCCATAGGGACAGGTGTATATGATTGGCCTGACTCCTCATCATTCGGCCGGATACCTGTAGTGGGCCCGGTACATCTTATCGGCAAAAAAGTCGGCGTTATTGAAGCTCGGGCTGTACCCTGCTATTTATGCGTCGCTTTTCCAGTATCCTGCGCCTCTGGTGTGGTAGATTAAGGATTTCTTAGAGCAATGGAACATCCCGACACACACCTTTCTCCTATCGGATCGGGAGGTTTCAATCTCCCTGGAGGAGTTTGCGGAGATCTCAGGCCTACCTTTCAGAGGGGAACACTACAAGAAATTACTTCCCCCTGACGAATACGACTTTGCGACCCGATCAGTAGTGATGGGTCTGACTCTGGAAAATGCCATTCAGCACCGATTCCCAAGCTTAATCAAGGTGTTAAATATTTATGAGTGCCTGTTCTTGGAATCTGGAGGGCACGGCGTCAGCTTCACAGATTTTATTGCCCGCTTTCTCCGCCCCAAAGTCTTTTCAAAGGAAGCCGTGAATTTTGCCAAGCTTGACGATCCCTTCGGCTTTGGTTTGGACAAACAGCCGGCAGCAGAAGCGGATCAAAGGAATTTCTTTCTCCCGGACACCCCGGTCGTCCCCTCCGCAGAGATTGCAGTTTCAGACGTCGACGAAGATACGTTCTTCTTGGGGTTTCTCGGCCTATGGCTAAGTGGTTCGTACTTTCCATGCACCCTCGTCATATGAGGCCGTCCGTTTTCTACCCGGCTCACCGGATGGTTGAAGGAACGCGGTTTGCCGTCGGAATTGTCGGGCTGAATCATTTGTATCATGGCTTGAGCTTAGAGGCGGACACTTCAGCCGGGTTTAGAGCCTGTGCATCTCCCGCTGCACTATTTTACTTCGTGGATCGAGCTGCACGTGCTTGGAGCCTTTGTAATCCACAAACGTCCCCGTTTCTATGATAGCTACAATTTTCCCCGGGTGATGTCTCTAATCGACTCTTCTGCTTCAGACCCGTCGTCGCGAGAAGCTCGGGGAGTGATCCTCCGCCCGCGCATGGTTGGGGACAGCATGACCTTCGTTGATAGGGTCATGAGTATCGGCAAGGAGTCAACTAAGGCGGTGCAGTCGCTGCGCGACACCTTTAAGGACAGGGTTTCCATATTGAAGGCTCGGGAGATCCTGCATTTGTACTCGATCAGGCCGGGCTTCTTAGTATTCAGGCAGAACGAGTCGGCGTTGTTTATGAGGTACAACCCACACCGCTTTGCCCAACAGTTGGGTTACAACCAGGGTGTTCCCCTCGAAACTTTTCTGGCTGAACCGACTGCCAATGAAGAGGGCATTCGCACTACGCTGCACCACTTCATGCACCTGAATACCGGGTCTATCTTCCTTATCAGCGAGCCGAGCTACGTCCCGAACGCCTCAAACGTATATGTAGCGTGGTACCAGCACACGACGAGTGCCGTGATTAGGGAAGAACGACGGCTGCTGCTTGATCGTAAAGGTGCAGTCCCTGCCGGTAACCCGTCCATCCCTTTAAAACGACGAATTTCCGTTTGACCTTCATTAAGGGAGACTAATACGGTTGTGGTCCCTCACACCTTTACTTCAAAGCCACGGCCCAGCGTTTCTAAAACGGTAACTATAGTGTCTCCTGTAGTTGGCACGGAGATTGGGACCCGTCGCCCAAAAATGCCCGTGAAGCGTAAGCTCCCATCGTCGGCCGCCGGGGCTCGTTCGCAGAAGAAGAAAAAGTCAATGTTTTCTGTCGACGTCGTACTTGGCTAGGAGCCCTATGCTCCCTATAGCGAGGGCTTGAGTGAGTACGGGACCAACGAGGGTCTATTTATCGAGCCTGCGGATGATACTGATCTTCAAGCAACCCTTGTGGCTTCCGAGCGATAGGCTCGCAAAGAGGCGGCGTTGTTGTCGCTTGCGGAGACGGGTATGCTCTAGTCATGTCGTTGTGAGCTTTTTCCTTCTCTCTTATTATGCATTTATTAAATCATCCTTCTTTGTCAGGCATCTCCGCTGAAGAGGCTTTGGCGGCTTCCCTTCGGACTTTTGAGGAGGAAGAGAGGCTTCGTGCTTCTTGTGGCTTGGGTATAACTTATTTCGTTTGATTATGCCCTCATGCTTTATACCTGTTCTCTGATACTTTATTTCACCTTGTTACAGGGACTGCTTTGGCTCCAGTTGTTCCAGGTGTAGCGCCGATCCCAAGCGATGGTGAAGTAGCCTTGCCAAAGCCGGCCATCATGGCTATGGTTATCCCCAAGCCAGCGTGAGAGTCTTCGCTGAAACAGCCGATGATGGATGCCATAGCGGCGCCGGAGGTAGAACTAGGGTCAGATGATGGCGAAGGCATCCCCTTATCCGAAGTCTTGAGGAGGTCGGTCCTCACTGCTCAAACTGAAAAGAAGCGCAGGAAGTGCGCAGCGAGGGAGCGTGATGATACCTTAGCTGCGGGTGCAGGCTCAAGCACCATTCCTTCTGTCGCTATTACTTCAGAGGGTACCCCAGCTGCCTTGTCTACTGCCCATAGACAGGTTGCGCGTGTGGCTCAGAAGGCAACTGAGGATCCATCGCAAGGTAACGCAATGCCCATTTTTTATTAAAACTTGGTTTGAAAATTCTTATATATCATATCTTGCAGGGCCAAGTCTTAGCGGTGAGATGGTAGGCGAGGCGACCATGGAGTCTGAAGTAGCTACTCTCTCCAGGGAGTCTGGGACTGCCCAAACCGCTGCTCTCTCCCCTTGTGGCTCTCTGGCGTCGGCAGGCATCGCGAGTGTCACGACAGCCCTTATCGAATCAGGGGACGAAGCCATGGGCACCGAGACCGTCCCACTGAAGGAGAGCAAAGAAGTCACTATGCCTAGTGATGCTTCCGCTGCTGAAATTGTGCCCTCTGAAGCACCTCGGGTCGCCGCAATGACGACTGTTGTTCCCTCGCCTTCTCCCATGTCTTCTGAAATGCTGGAAGGTATAGGTTTATGATTCATCGGCTTCATTGTGGGTATCACTCTCCTTGTACTGACAGTATGTCATCATAACTTTGCAGGAGTCCTTTTTGATCACCTGTATCAGGTGCTAAACCCGCATTTCTTATTCCAGCCAGAGATTGCCCTACCTGCTGATGTCGGTGAGTATAGTCTATAACCGACGTCTTTTCTTTTCTCTTATGGATAGCCATGTTGCTAACTATTCTTCATATTGGATATAGCGCCGCGGGTCAAAAGAATAACTGAGCTCCCTGCACTCCCTGTCCTACCGCCTGTTATAGCCGGTATGATAGGCTTTACCCTTTATGCATTTTCTTTATTTCCTGAGTTGGCATTTAACCATGACTCATTCTGCAGCAATCACACCGGCTCCAACTCCCTTCGAGTCTCGCATTCCGATGTCGGCAGGGCCTCTTGTTAAACTCACATCTTCTCGAGGTGCCATGAACAGCCGACGAATGTTGAGCAAGTTCGTCGAGGATCTTGATGTTGAATCCCTCACCTCCGCTGCAAATTTTGCTATGCAGGTTAATCCAATGCGGGCGACACTCATGACCTTCCATGACGGGGACGTCGTCAGGTCGTGGGTTAACTACTGCAGACAGATCGAGGCTTGCTTGCTCGAGATCGAGCTCAAGCGTATTGCTCCTGAGGTGTTAGCTTCAACTTCCCAGCGGATTGCGTGGATGGAGCAGAGTGTTCCTTTCCATCGCCATTTTGAACAAGAGGCGACCCTGCGACAGAAGGAACATGAGGCGGCTTCTAACGAATCTGCTCGGTTGCGCGCCGAGGTCGACGCGAACGCTGCACAGCTGAAGGCTATTTTCGATAGTCTCCAACGGTGTATCTCAGATGGGTTGGCACTAAGGCAGAAGCTTGACTCCACCGAGCGGGTTGCGCAAAGTTGCGAAGCTGCCAAGCATGAAATCGATACAAAGCTTTCATCTTACTTGCAACAACGAGCATGAATTGATGCGGAGCTGGCAGCGGTGGCTGATTGTGAGAAGGAGCTGAAAGGAGTGCACGAGCGGCTTGCCGACTTGTCGAAGAGGCCTCCTCCTTAGTGCCTGTCTTTGTAATTTTTTGTATTGATGGAAACTTGTGATTCATGAATAACATGTATTCATTCAATTTTTTTTTATTCTTTTATATGATGTATCTTGTATTCAATTGAACTCATGAATAAAGGACATGTTTTATCTTATATCGCTTTCTTTTCTTTGATGTGTTGTTGTCATGTTACTCTAGTAAGTGTAGCCTGTAGATAACAACTCATCTTGAACTCTTCGTAGGGTAGTGATGGCTTAGGAAACAGGTTTGGGTCTGCTGTCTAAGACTTTTCAGCTTTATGAGCCGTGAGGGTCTCATAAAGATTTTTCTCCCTACGAGTCGAGAGGATCTCGTAGGTGTATTTTCTTCTTAGGAATCGTGAGGATTCCTAAGTGTGGTTTCTCTTAAGAGTCGTAAGGATCTAGCAAGAGAATTTTCTTCTTTACAAGCCGAGAGGACTCGTAAGTGGTTTTTGCTTCGACGGGGAGGTCGAAGGTTGACTTTCGCCGCCACGGTGTCAGGGTTGACTTTCCCCACCATGGTATCAAGGTTGACTTTCGCCGCCATGGTGTCAGGGTTGACTTTCGCCGTTTTCTACAGTGTCAGGGTTGACTTTCGTCGTTTTCTATGGTATCAGGGTTGACTTTCGCCGCTACGGTGTCAGGGTTGACTTTCGCCGCTATGGTGTCAGGGTTGACTTTTGCCGCTACTTGTGAACCGCAATGTCTCGGAACTGGAGACTTTGCCGTGGCTCCGATTAGTAGTGCCGCGTCCATATCCTGCTGAAATGAAGAGGAACGTCGTTGTTGATCTCCAGGCTGTACATGTTGTCGTCGAGATTTGGAACTAGGGACTTTGTCATGGCTCCACTTCGGTCGGTTGTTGAAATCGCGTCTGCATTCGGTTGGAGTGAGAGGAGACGTCGTTGTTGATCTTTAGGCTGTAGATGTTGCCGTCGAGATCTGACTCTCCCTTTAACAGAGTCCAGTGGGGAAATGTGGTTCCCTTTTCGTTTATGACCATGGATTGTATACAGGGGTCAGAATGGACTTACCTGCAGGGCAAAAGTTTCATTTTATACGTATTTTGTTTGCTTTCCGCGATGCTCTATCATTTCAGCATTTTGTATCGTGAAAGTTGCGATTGCCCAATCATTTCGGCTATTTTTCGCGGTGCCCAATCATTTCGGCTATTTTTTTTCTTTTTACTCGCTGTTTTTTATTGCGAGTTGCCCAATCATTTCGGCTATTTTGTATGCATATATTTTACTTGCTGATTTCGTTGCAAGTTGCCCTATCATTTCGGCTATTTCATATGCATTTTTGGCTCCCTAATTTTTTTTATCGTGAGTATGGAACTTGGAATATGGTGCCAGTCTTAGCATCAGCATCGCTGCGACTGGAATATTACCAGGAGCGAATCATCATTCGCCGTGAAAGGACTTGGAATTTAATTCCGCTTCAGGCATCAGTATCGCTACCACTGGGACATTGCCAGGAGCAAATCATCATTTGCCTCTGTCAATTCGAACAAAGGTGGCTTAGTAAACAGGGTTAGGATCCTGTCGACTAAGGTTTTCGGCTTTATGAGCCGTAAGGGTCTCATAAAGATGTTTCTCCTTACGACCCGTGAGGATCTCGTAAGTGCGTTTTCTTCTTAAGAATCGTGAGGATTCTTTGTTGGATATGTATGCCCTAGAGGCCATTATTGTATAGTACTAGTTTGTATAATACATTTTGGAAGCTTGGGATATATAGACGGGTTTACGACAGTCTTGCTCAATATAGTAGTATCCTACTTGGTTTGTTTCTATCTTAATATGTGTATATGTTTCTTTTAACATATCGCTAATACATATTGACGGAGCCCTTAGGATCTTTGCTTGACTACTGGCATTGTGATGGCGATCACACTAGTGGGGGCTGGGTAGTCTATAAGCATATCCTTATTCTGGTCCCTAGTCGTAGGATTATCAAGACAGGGCATCGATACTCCAGAGTAGACTGGTGCATACGCTTCTCGTCCCAGCAGGGGAGATGGTCTGTCCCACAACCATCAGTACGTCGTACTAGAGATAGTATGCAGGTGCTCGTTAGGTTACGAGTACACTGGACAGGACTCGTCGGGAACTGTTGGTTGGTATTATACCTATCGTCAGTTAACAGTTCCCAGGTGACATGAGTACAGCTTAGTCCGTTGACTTGACACTGCCATTTCGCCTCAAGTGTGTTCCCACTGTTCTTTGATTGCTACCCTACCACGGCTCTATTGAGTCGTGCAAACAGGTAGTAGTTGAGTGCAGTCCCGAAGCATTTGGAGGCAGTGACGGTTAGACAGAATTCGTCTCTCCCGGTATTGGGGGTTGATATCGCGCTGTGTCTAGGAGAGCCATTACACATAGTCGTCCCTGTCCAGGGCAAGCGAGATTTACTGGTAGTGTTTCCAGTAGTTTCTCAGGGTGTTCTGGGCTACACTCCGACACGAATTATACCGCTATTAGGGGTCTGACGTTTACCACCCCCTAGGCCCGATATGCGATACTCTTAGACGAACAGAGCGGACTGTACGGAGATTGTCACAGATAGGCTCAGTAGGAGTTTGGATAAGCTTGCTCGTCGACCTTCTTTTCAACATCTACCTATGGACCATTACGTACAGCTAATACCGCTTGCGGCCTGTAGTTAAATCTACTGCCAGCGTAGTGTCGAGTCTTTAGAGTCCCACACAGAGAGTTTCCCTGCACTGGGCAAAAGGTGTAAAGGCCGTATGGTTTTACGGCAGGGCTTCGATCATTTACGTGCACTTGTGCACGTATGATGTTCGGGCGGATGATACTGGTGGGCTTTGGTTTATGCCGGATCCTAGTATTGTATAGATGGATCAGTTTTGTCTCTTGGTATTCGTATTCTTCAGAATACGGATGCGGGTTTGTATGCACGGTTGTGAGGAACGAAGAAGGAGATGCCTCATTAGGGTTTTGACCATTGACTTAATTAGAACCATTATGAGGTGGTGGAAAATATTTACTAATCCTTTTTAGTGATAATTGTGTCATAGCTAATTAGTGTTTGACCATTTGACTTGTTGACTTATGTTGACCTAGATATTTTTTGCTAAGCATAAGATATTTTCTTGCTTAGCATTAAATGAGACATGATAGTGGTCAAATCAACTTAGCCATCATAATTATCATAATAAAAGATTGGTTTTTATTTTTCCATGACTGATAATCTCATTTGCATTCTCTCTCTTCATTTTGGAGCTCTCATATGCTCTCCTTCTTCTTCCTCACTACAAATCCCTCAAACTCTCATGTGTTGAGAAAATTAGGGAGCAAATAGACAAACAACTCCATCACAATACTCTACATCACCTAGGACATCAAGCTTAGCATTCTTGTTTCCCTAGTTACCTCGGTTCTTGAGGTGGAGCTTGGACTATAGACTCTCGGGTGGATCATCTTCGACTCAAGGAGGCCGAAGTTCAAGCACGATCCATACTACCATCGAGGAGCTTAAGGATAGGATCGAAGATCCGAATGACTTGGTTTCTTTAGGTATAACTTCTATCATAGCAGATAGAACTCTATTAAGTTCTAACTAGGTTTATGGTAAAGATCCGGTTAGGGTTTATGTTAGCGCCAAGTTCGTTATCGCTACGAAATTTTTGTTCCGCATTTAGCCACGAAAGTTGGCCAGGGTGCTAGTGTAACCCTTCATGGTATCAGAGCCAGCCCAGAAACCCTAGGTTAGCAAGTTTAAGCAATGTTAAAACAACGAAATCGAAACGATTCCAGAAAACCAAAACCAAGTTCTGCAGTTTCTGTTGATTTCTAAAAAGTCTCTGAAAATTTTTTAAACAAGTGCAGAGTGGTCCTTACCCTATGAGATGCACCCAAACCAAAAACGAGGCAATTCCACTCACTTTGGGCCGGCCACATAGGGCATAAATCCAGCCTCCTCAGGTTTCCTTGGGAGTTGTGCAATTTTTTTTAGTTCAGGGTGCTTATCTCTAGGTATTTGGTTTCCTGGCGTTGTTTAATTTTTGTCCAAATTTGATTCTCTGTAGATTCAAGTTTAAAGCAACTTGTGGTGTTTCGAATTCGTTATATTTAACATTGTTTAACAGTTTACAGTTCATTCACTTTTATCTGCGACCGGGAATGTCACTCGATCGGTAAAACCCGTCTAATTGCTATATGTTCCTTTAGACAGGTTTTAAGAACGTGACATTCGCGTTGATGTTGTGTGCTTGTTCTGTAATTGTGGTTGGATAGTCATGATGGATAGCAAGTGTTGCAATGTTTGTAGTACTGTTTAAATTCATTTGTACATTTTTTATTGCGGGGCGAGCGTCCGACATGTGGACTGTCGTCTTTGCCGGGTTGTATATTATTTTGGGGCACGACCGGGCTGAGGTCGATGTCACCGTTTGTACATTTTATTTTCTTTTTCTGTACTAGGGTTACCCCGCGGTGGAGTGCATGAATAGCCGGGTTCTAGAAAGGCAGCAAGCCCGCATCTCATGGAGTTGAGACGGAGGGGGCTTCTTTCTCATGGCGTTGAGACGGAGGAGGCTTCTTTCTCATGGTGTTGAGACGGAGGGGGCTTCATTCTAGAATTGGCGGGCCATTCGCCGCACTCATAGGGGGTACAGGTTTTTATTTCACAAGCTATCCACATGACAGGGAACGTCGGGTTTTATTTGTGGCTCAAATGAAACCCGGGGCTCCAAGATTATCCAACATTTTGTATTGTTGGTTGTGTTTCTGTGATGTTGTTTACTATCATGCCTGGGACGAATGTTGTATATACTTATATATATATACTAGTAGATGTTGTATATGTTTTACACCCGCGCTAGTCCAGCTCCCGCTCTGTCGTTAGTTAAGTATCCTAACGGGTGATGACGGGGCCCAGTGGCGAATGCGGATGGCATATACGTACATCGTATTTTCATTCTTTTCTGGTGTGGTAGGTTACTTTGATGGGACAACATTAATTTTGATTAATGCAAGTTAAAAAACCTAAAAAGGTGTTGTTGGAACCAAGTTTTAAAAACAGACATTACAGACGTTCTCTTTTGCTTTGCACAGTGGTATTCAGTTTGGAATATCCAGCACCTCATTCGACGAGGTAAGGGCCGAGATCCCTTCACCGGGAGTGACCCCTTGAGTAAAAGTTTGCGTCAATGTAATAACTTCACTATAGTCGATTATTCTTGCTTTGCATCATGGTATTCAGTTTGGAATATCCTGCACCTCATTCGACGAGGAAAGAGCCGAGATCCCGTCACAGGGAGTGACCTCTTTAGCAAAAGTTTTTGTCACTATACTTTGTAAAAAGGATTATCAGGTTCCTTCAACGATATCAAGTTCATTACATTAACGGGTTTTTTGCCAAAAAACCCAGCCGTAGCCCTCCGTCATTTCGGATTGGAATTGCTTAGTATTCGTACTACGTATTTCGTGCTCAGCTGAGGCGTAGTGTTCGGTAACTATGTAATATTTTTCTGTAGCATGTAATGCGATTGGTTGGGACAGTCGTACGGTCATTTTGGCTCAGTCAAGGACTCGTACGGGTAGGTCTAATGCAATCAAGATAATGACGGGTTGAACTTGACTAAGATCCTTTGATATGTTGGCTCAGTCAAGGTCACTTGGGTCCTAAGGGTAAAAACCACATCAGGAGTTTCAAACATACAGGAAACTTGTAGATTTAGGATACCTTCTAGAGTGTGGCGACTAGAGTGGATCCTATCTAGGTCATCACATAATGATAGTTGGATCCCGATCCCACTGATGAGTTGGATTACTCTCGGAAGATTATTTCACTTAACAATCAATGCTATAAACCAAGTAGGTGTCTATAACGGTGTTAGCGGGGCTGCACCTCTTGGGAAAAGAGGTTATGTAATTAAGGAACTTCGCGAAAGCGTTGGAAAACCTCCCTCGAAATACCAACACTAGCCTGGCTGAAAGGTTAAGCAAGTATTGTAACGTGCGATTAATCCAGACCAGTTCTTCTTTTAAGGTTTGAAGAAGAATTTGAGGAAATAATGGGAGCCATCCTGATTAGATAAATTAATAAACCAATCTAATTTTGCAAGTGCGCGCGCTGAGTTGTTTCTTTTCTCTCTCTCCAGGTAGTAACCATTTCACGCCCTAATCAAGATAATAAAATGTATCGCTTGACCGATCCGAATTCTTATTCGGGACTGGGGAACGTCAGTTCGGCTCTAACTTACGACAACAGTCATAAGTATGAGCAAGGGAAAGAGGATTGTAAGGATTCCAAAGAGACCCAGTTGAAGAAGAAGCATAGTATTGCATCTACTTCAGGTGTTCTTGTAATTGAGAACTGCTTTTCGGTCAGCCCTACCTCCTGGGTACTTGATACCGGATCAGGATCTCATATCTGTAATTTATTGCAGGGACTGAGAAAAAGTAGGAAAGTTGCACCTGGTGATATGCCCCTCAGGGTAAGGAACGGAGCACAAGTTAATACTGCAGCCGTCGATGAATATCACCTAGTGTTGCCAAATAGCAATACTATGATTTTGAACAATTTCTACTATGTACCTTCTATGGTTTGCAACATAATATCAGTGTCTTTACTCGATAAAGATGGATATAACTTTGTTCTTGATAGAAATATCATGAACATTTACCTTGATAAGGTACTGGTTGCAGAAGGTACACTGTGTAATGGTATCTATGTTCTAAATCAGAATACAGTTCTCAATATACAAAACACACGCAAGAGGAAGAGTTCAGATACGAACAAATCCTACTTGTGGCATTGTAGACTTGGTCATATCGGAGAGAAAAGACTAAGTAAGTTGCATAAAGATGGACTCTTGAATACGTTCAAGTTTTCATCTTATGAAACTTGTCAGTCTTGTCTCAAAAAAAAGATGACCAAATCTTAGTTCACCGGACATGGAGAAAGGGCAGCAGAGCTCTTGGGACTCATACGTTCCCTAATAAAATATCAGGAAATACCCCAATGGGGTATCACGTGCTCACACGTGACCAAGGGTCACGTGCTGACACGTGATGGTTTCCTTGGATTCTGTCTTAATAGAATTAAATTCTAATCAAACAATCAATTAATGGAGTCACGTGCCCACACGTGATGGACCTTTCAACCTACTGAAAAGGATTAATAAAGCATAATAAAATAATAAGGAAAAATCCTAATGGGGCATCACGTGCTCATACGTGACCAAGGGTCACATGCTCACACGTGACCAAGGGTCACGTGCTGACACGTGATGATTCCTTAGTTCTTTAAAAACAACTGAATTAAATTCTGGTTAAATGCTTAATTGGGGAGTCACGTGTCAATACGTGATGGGTTCATAAGCTCTTTAATTAATAGAATTAAATTCTATTTAAATTACCAAACATTGGGATCACGTGCCAACACGTGATGGGCTTTTAATCCTTCTGAACTAATAGAATTAAATTCTAATTAAGGGATATCAAAGACCCTAACTGGAAAAATATTTCTTTATATCTTTCCAAACAAAAAGATGGTGCTCGGTAAAATGGAGCACCGTTGGATTAAAAATCACCAATTTATGGAATGATTTTATACAAGGAAAGATTTCCCTGGAATTTGCCAGGAATAACAGATAAAATATCTTTTGGATTAAAAATCCAATGGTGAATAAAATTCACTGAGTGACCTAAAAGATCATGTTGGTTACAAAAACAACCAAAATCTTTCAATGAATCAATTCTTTTCCTTCTCCTATAAATAGGAGCCAAGAAGAGGAGAGGAAAAATGTTTTTTCTGGATCTTGGAATTTTGATTTTCTGGAGAAAAAACAACAGCAGAGAGAAAAGAGAGGAGAATTTAATTCTCAAGAAAAGAAACCCTAGGTGAGAAAGGAGAAAGAGATCTAAGTTACATAAAACAAAAAGAGAATTTAATTCTCAATCTAAGAGTTTAACTCTTCTGCAAAAGAACTTAGTTCTTCCTCTAGTTGAAGATCTGCAGAAGCAAATTTTCCCACAAGTTGAGAATTTAATTCTCATCGGGGAGATTCTGCCATGCAGATCCAAAACTTAGAGGGAGAATTGAGTTTAGAGAATTTAATTCTCCCAAATTCACAGGAATTTAATTTCTCCCAAATAAAACTAGGGTTTAACCCTATATGATAATTTAATTCTCGCAAATTCATGGAATTTAATTCCTCCAAATAAAACTAGGGTTTAACCCTATATGAGAATTTAATTCTCCCAATTTCATAGACAATTTAATTCCTCCAAATAAAATTAGGTTTCAACCCTGCATGAGAATTCAATTCTCCCCGAATTCATAGGAATTTGATTCCTCCAAGACAGAACTAGGGTTTAACCCTATATGAGAATTTAATTCTTCCACATACATAGGAATTTAATTCCTCTAAAACAGAATTAGGGTTTAACCCTACCAGAGAATTTAATTCTTAAAACAAGAGACTTAAAGCTCCCCATGCACATAAAGAACTTGGTCACGTGGTGACACATAACCCCTATCCTCAATGATCAGAATAGAAGGGACAGAACTAGGTCACGTGCTCTCACGTGACCCCCTGAAACAGATCCCTTAAAATGAGAAAGAAAAAGTTGGAGGCAATGCCTCACGTGTTCCTACGTGACTCTCATAATAAAGGGAACAAAGCCAAAGGCAGAACTATTTTTGGGCGCCCTCACGTGTCCCCATGTGACCCCTAGTAAACACTTTAATAAATAAATGCATGGGTGCCTATCACATGCTCACACGTGATGGCTGTGAAGACTTGAGTGTTTGACACCTTTGAATACTCTGAGAACAAAACAAAGGAAGACCGGTCCCCACCTTTAGAGGCCTCACATGGCCCTACGTGACCAATCCAATTTTAGTGTTTAACACTATTTTTGAGCGTTTTGTCCTTAGTGTTTAACACTATTTTTAGCGCGTCACGTGGGAACACGTGACCATCAAATATATGTTAGTGTTTAACACTATATTCAAATCAATCCTAGCCTAAATTGGCTAAGTCCTTCTGAGGCAAGACTTCTCTTTTTACTGAGTCTCAAGTACATCCTTGCCTTCCAAAATTGATCATTCTATATGGCATATGAGTGCTCAGCACTCAACAAAGATAAAATGTTGTCAGAACCCCTGTTTAGCAGTGCCAAATAATGGGGGGTTGAACCCAGACAAATGTTTAATGGTCCAACAAGGGGCCAATATTTCAAACTTAATTGGACTTAGCCCAAATTGGCCATAAGTCCTCAATTCAGATTTAACTGAGCCAATGTGCTCATAATCTAATTAATTGATCTTAGTTCCAAAATTGGACTATAGATCTCCCAATCAATATCGGTTTAAGGGTACATCTCTGAACTCCTCTGATATTTGTCGTTGTAATCCTTCAACGTCTTCAGAGAGGTGACGGGTCCCGACAACCATACATTTCATGGACTATGATGTCCTTAACCTTGACTGTGAGGTCTTTAAACTCACGGACTATGATGTCCTTAACCTCGGACTGTGGGGTCCCTTTAAACCCACGGACTATGATGTCCTTAACCTTAGACCGAGATGTCCTTAAACTAACATTGGACCGCAAAGTCCATAAACTAAACAACAGAACCCAAATGCTCTCTTGTTGGATCTAAACGATCCCGTTAAGTTGATCATAGCCTAAAAATTAGACTAACGTATCCTTAACAAACGTTTAAATTGATCTTAGTCTCAAATGAGACTAACGTATCCTTAAACCCAACCCCCAAACCCAAATCTAAGAAAATACGGATTTGGACTAATCCACACCCTACGGGCGACGACATAAATTAGTCTCCGTATACAATCCACGGGCAACCAAAAACAAAACAAACACCCACGACACGAAGTGACCATCTGGAGAAGGAGAAAGTTGTTGCCGCGATGCGGTAGCGTAATTAACTACAGGGGCTTGCGCCTGTAAGGAAGAGCGTCCCCACAATCAAAAACCCCTCAAACGAGGGGGAATCTGACGAAGTCTGCTATATCGGTCGCATCCGTTTAAATCTTCGATACACGATGCCATAAATCAACTTAGCATCTTCGGAGAGGTGGACGGATAGCACCAATTAGCATCTGCCCCGAACTTCAGGCAAGACGGATCTGCGCGGTCGCGTCTCCATGTTTCGGAAGGGAAGAAATGATGTATGTGGTCCAATGTCTATACATGCAAGGGGTGGGTTCTCGTACTTCATCACATTCACTGACGATCTCTCTAGGTTCGGATATGTGTATCTGATGAAACACAAATCTGAAGCTTTTGAGAAATTCAGAGAATTTAGAAACAAAGTGGAGAACCAGATAGGCAAAAGTATCAAGATCCTCCGGTCTGATAGAGGATGGGAGTACTTAAGCACAGAATTCCTAGATTACTTAAAAGATAATGGTATTCTCTCTCAGCTTACTCCTCCGTACACACCACAGCATAATGGTGTATCGGAGCGGAGGAACCATACCCTGTTGGATATGGTTCGCTCTATGATGAGTAGTGCTGAGTTACCCCTTTCATTTTGGGGACATGCGCTTTTGACAGCGGCATATCTATTGAATGATGTTCCATCTAAATCATTACCTAAGACACCATTCGAGATATGGAATGGTAAAAAGCCATATCTTAAGAGCATTAAGATATGTGGTTGTCCGGCCTATATAAAAGTATAAAATCCGGACAAACTTCAGGCACGTTTAGTTCTATGTAAATTTGTGGGATATCCTAAAAATTCTATAGGATATCTGTTCTACCACACCGAGGAACAGAAGGTGTTTGTATCTCGCCACACCACCTTTTTAGAGTGGCAATTTCTTGCAAAAGAAACTAGTGGGAGTTCGGTAGCACTGGAAGAAATTCAGCGACCACAAAATGAAACTGAAGATTTGACAGAATCTCAAGATTCAATAACCCCAGACGAATCTCAGCCACTCCGCAGATCTGGTAGGATTTCTCATCCGCCCGAGAGATACTACGGTTTTCTCATAGACGGGGATCGAGAGGATTGCATCTTGGAAGAAGATGACCCTACCAGTTTCAGTCAGGCCATTATCAGTAGGGACTCTGATAAGTGGCTGGATGCTATGCGATCCGAAATGGAGTCCATATACACCAATAAAGAGTGGACCTTAGATATTGCTCCACCTGGGGTAAAACCCGTTGGATGCAAATGGATCTACAAAAGGAAACTTGGTGTAGATGGGCAGGTGGAAACCTATAAGGCTAGACTCGTTGCAAAAGGTTTTCGTCAAAGACCTGGTCTGGACTATGACAAAACTTTTTCTCCAGTAGCTATGCTCAAATCCATCCGGATCCTACTTGCCATTGCTGCCTTCCATGACTATGAAATCTGGCAGATGGACGTAAAAACGGCTTTTCTAAACGGCAGTTTGGAAAAGTGCGTTTACATGGATCAGCCAGAAGATTTTATAAACAGTGGGAGCAGCGGAAAGGTGTGCAAGTTGCTTAAATCCATTTATGGATTAAAGAAGGCATCGCGGAGCTGGAACATCTGTTTTGATGAGGCAATCAAGGAATTTGATTTCATCAAGAACGAAGATGAACCTGTATCTATAAGAAGATTGTAGGACGAACTGTCGTGTTCCTAGTCTTGTACGTGGACGACATTCTTTTGATAGGAAATGATATTCTTATGCTACAATCGGTCAAGCTATTCTTGTCACAACGGTTCTCCATGAAGGACCTGGGTGATGCCACATACATACTGGGGATCAAGATCTACAGAGATAGATCTAAGAGATTACTGGGAATTTCGCAGTTCATGTACATAGAGACCGTACTAAAGAGATTTAGTATGGACGATTCCAAACGCGGTAATATACCAGCATTGCCCGGAATCACCCTCTCCAAGAAGATGTCTGCCAAGACTGACGAGGAGAGGGTTCGCATGAGCATTATACCCTACGCTTCGGCGGTAGGATCTATAATGTATGCGATGCTATGTACAAGACCAGATGTAGCTTATGCGCTGAGCGTGGTGAGCCGGTATCAGTCAGACCCAGGTGAGAACCACTGGACGGCAGTGAAGAACATTCTCAAGTACCTGAGAAGGACTAAGGATATGTTCCTGGTTTACGGTAATGGAGACCTCAGGGTCGAGTCCTTTACCGATTCAAGCTTCCAGAGTGACAAGGATGACAGCAAATCTGTCTCGGGTTTTGTGTTTACCTTCAATGGAGGGGTGGTGTGTTGGAGGAGTTCCAAACAGGATACCGTCGCAGACTCGACGATGGAGGCTGAATACATTGCTGCAAGAGATGCCGCAAAAGAGGTGGTCTGGATGAAGAAGTTCATTAGTGAACTTCAGGTGGTTCCGTCCATTGTTGACCCAATACCTTTGTATTGCGATAACAATGGGGCTATAGCTTTAGCGAAGGAACCAAGGTCTCATCAGAAGTCCAGACACATCTTAAGGCGGTATCACCTGATCAGGGAGATCATTGATAGCCAGGAGATCGAAGTACGGAGAGTGGACACAAAAGACAACACGGCGGATCCATTCACAAAGGCACTCCCTCAAACACGGTTCGAGCGACTTTTTGAGCTATTGGGTATGCGGTACGCCAGCAGCTGGCCATAGAGCAGACGTTGGGTATGCGGTACACCAATTACTGGCTTTTAGTGCAAGTGGGAGATTGTTGGATATGTATGCCCTAGAGGCCATTATTGTATAGTACTAGTTTGTATAATACATTTTGGAAGCTTGGGATATACACGGGTTTACGACAGTCTTGCTCAATATAGTAGTATACTACTTGGTTTGTTTCTATCTTAATATATGTATATGTTTCTTTTAACATATCGCTAATACATATTGATGGAGCCATTAGGATCTTTGCTTGACTACCGGCGTTGTGATGGCGATCACACTAATGGGGGCTGGGTAGTCTATAAGCATATCCTTATTCTGGTCCCTAGTCGTAGGATTATCGAGACAGGGCATCGATACTCCAGAGTAGACTGGTGCATACACTTCTCGTCCCAGCAGGGGAGATGGTCTGTCCCACAGCCATCAGTACGTCGTACCAGAGATAGTATATAGGTGCTCGTTAGGTTACGAGTACACAGGACAGGACTCGTCGGGAAATGTTGGTTGGTATTATACCTATCGTCAGTTAACAGTTCCCAGGTGACATGAGTACAGCTTAGTCCGTTGACTTGACACTGCCATTTCGCCTCAAGTGTGTTCCCACCGTTCTTTGATTGCTACCCTACCACGGCTCTATTGAGTCGTGCAAACAGGTAGTAGTTTAGTGCAGTCCCGAAGCATTTGGAGGCAGTGACGGTTAGACAGGATTCGTCTCTCCCGGTATTGGGGGTTGATATCGCTCTATGTCTAGGAGAGCCATTACACATAGTCGTCCCTGGCCAGGGCAAACGAGATTTACTGGTAGTGTTTCCAGTAGTTTCTCAGGGTGTTCTGGGCTACACTCCGACACGACTTATATCGCTATTAGGGGTCTGACATTTACCACCCCTAGGTCCGATATGCGATACTCTTAGATAAACAGACCGGACTGTACGGAGATTGTCACAGATAGGCTCAATAGGAGTTTGGATGAGCTTGCTCGTCGACCTTCTTTACAGACCGGAGTGTATGTTCTCTTATAAGTCGTAAGGACCTAACAAGAGTGTTTTCTCCTTATAAGTCGAGAGGACTTGTAACACCCTAGTTCATTTATACCAGTTCAAATTCAAGTATTTCTTTATTTATGGTATTTTCCTGATTTACTGTGTTTTGGGTGCGAATAGTGTTTTTGATATCTGTATTTGCATCCGACCCGCTTACTGGAAACCCGTCTTGATTCATGTTTATGATTTATCCTGACTTGATACGTGGACTCATGCACTTTTATTTACATACTGCATATTGGCATTTATCTGGCATCTGCATTTTTAAGTATAACATTTAAAGTCACGTAAAATATTTTAAAAATACATTGCATGGCCTGCATGATACCCCTAACCCTGTCGTAGCATCCGCGCATTTTGTTCTCGTCCCGTTCAGTGAAACGGACTTGTTTGGATGGCTACGCGCACGTACATGCATCTGTTCTTGGGGGTATGCATTTTCGTTATCCGGATATCCAATTTTAGTTTTGATCGACATGTATATTTTTCGTATTTTAAAACTGAATTTTAGACCCGACCCGGGCGTGTTTTGGACTATATTTGTATTTACCAGAATTTCAAATTTTATTTATATAATATTAATTTTATAAACTGATACAAATTAAAATCTAGTTAACTAATAAAAGATTTTTTTAAATTTAAATCTAAACTAATTTCCTAACAAACTAACAACCCCTTTTTCTCTCTCCTCTCTCTCTCCCTCTCTCTGTTACTTTATAAATTTTAATCCTTTCAATATTTACAACCCTTGCATCTCTTCTTCACGTTTTCCCGCCTACGAACGAAACCCACGCCTCGCCTCTGCCCTCATCCCGCGTGCCGTGTGTGCGTTGCGACGATTTACCGATGTCGGACGTGCCGTACGCATCCGTCGCGCGATCCATCGAGGCAAGTTTATCTTGCTACATGCTACACTACTATATAATGCACCCAATTGAATAATAACATTTCATATTGCTTAGTTGTACATCCCACATTACCATTTTACCATTTTACTGTTATACGACGTCCGTGTGCATCCATATCTTTATTTGCATACCTAGTCGCATGCTAATTCATCTTTCTACATGCTAGTTATAATATTATGCATCCATATGAGTAAAATGTTACCCGTTTATCACATTATACATCCATATTAAAGTTTTGCCGTTTTCGGATACCCGTTTGCATCCATATCATTTAAAATATATATAACTGCATCTATAGATCTTATTAATTCATGTTATTCTTGTAGTAACACCCCATGCTTAATAATGTGCATCCCACTTAGACTTGGAGCTGTAAATGTAACCCCTGATCGATATTTGTGCATCCATATCATTAATTATGTACCTAGTTGCATGCCATATTACATTGACTCATATTATTATTACATTAGTACCCCATGCTTGATAACGTGCATCCTATATAGTCATGATGTAACCCCTGATTGATATTTGTGCATCCATGCTTTTATCATACATCCGTACTTTTACCGTGATTCCATACTTGCTACATTTTACTGTTGGACACCCATGTATTACACTGTGCACTACTTGACATGACCTGATACACCACTACTTGACATGACTTGATATATGTACACTACCTGACATGACCTGATATATCACCACGTGACATGCTACCTGATCATGTTCCTAATGCCGACAATCCTGACGTGTTGTCCCGATGGACATATCCTGTTGTCTGTATAGACAAACCTGTTCCTGCTTGATCCTGTGTTGGCATTAGCTCCAGATTTATCAATACCTGACTTGAACACATAACTTGGGGGTATGGGGAAATCAATGATGAAACTTGACTTGTAACTCGACAGTTCGATGCTTATATTGATCAGTTTTACGGGCTAGGCCAGCCCCGGGATGCTGCTGCTGACATCATTCGTCTGTACATGTTACCTGTTTACTGCCTAGCGCCACGTCTCGGATTCAGCCCAAGAGTCTTGACCGCAGTCCCGAGCATGCACGGGATACTATTGAGTTACATCGACGATTCATTAAATTGATTTCAAAGACTTGAGAGTAGTTAACCCAGTAGTTTAGTTCAGATTACTCACCGCACGTCACATGCGCTTATACCCTTCACTGTTTCTTATTTGTGTTACTGTTATACATTTATTACTATTCATACTCATGCCTGGATGACTTTTTACCTCCTGATACTATTATTGCTTGATATTATGACGCACTGACGTCTGGGTTTTGCATGACCCAGATCCTCTACCTTTGTCGCAGGCTGATCAGGAGTATTTTCACCGTCAGGACGAGCAGTGAGGATGCTGTTAGTATCCTGTTAGTCAGTTATTTCCGTACTTTCCAGATTATTATTGTTTATTGGATCTATTGCTTCTGCATATTATTTCTTGACTCATTTATTCTGGCTCATGGACATGTACTAGATAATTTATTTTATTTTCCTGTTCTTGATATCTTCTAGAAAGCCGTAATGTGCCTGTGGAAGGATGTTTCCTAGCCACAGGTAGCATGGTTGGCTCTGTCACGTGCCGATCTTAGCGCACTCTGTGAAGCGGGGCGTGACAGGACTTACAAGGGTCGTTCACCATGTGAGGATATCCCTCGTCGCTGGTGGGACTCTGTTGGGGAAATGTTTATTCGTGCCCGTGAATTGTATACAAAGGTCAATATTGAAATGCTTCTAGGGCATTATTGGGAAATGTGATGGCTTAAGAATGGATTTAGTCCCTGTAGTTTAAGGCTTTTTAATCCTATTAGCCGTGAGGGTCTCATAGGGAAATTCTCCTTACGAGTCGTGAGGATCTCGTAAGTGTAACTTCTCCTTAGGAATCGTGGGGATTCTTAAGTGTATTGCTCCTTTTTGAGTCATAAGGATCTCACGCAGGTATTTTCTCCTTGTAAGGTCGAGAGGACCTTACAAGTGTCTTTTAACGAGATTGCGCCCTTTCGGGTTTTCACAAACTCGCCGATAACCCTGCTGTTTTTACTCACGGAGCCCTTTCGGGTTTTCATCCGTGCTCATTTTGCTTATGGACGTACCTTTTTTTCTTGCATCAGCCTTAGAATGCTGCGGTTCGTAATAGTTTACAGACGTTTCGGTTAGGCGTAGTATTTTTTCAAGAACCGACCGTTTATTGGCCTAAAGGGTCTTTCGCCATGGATATTCATGAGCAAGTAAGCCCCACCTTGGTAGACATTTTCTATGATATACGGGCCCTTATAGTTTGGCTCAAATTTTCCCCGTTTGGCACGATTAGGGATCATAGGTCTTTTTACGACTAGCACGAGTTCGCCTTGGCGGAATGTTCTCGGCCTAGTCAATCTATCGTACGAGAGCGTCATCCTTGCTTTGTAAGCCTCCAGGTTTTGCTGCGCCATGAGCCGGGTTTCGTCAAGGGCATCGAGCTCCTCAAGCCGAAGATGTGCATTCTCTTCGTCTGTTAGCTCGTAATGAACCGCCACTCATAGGGAGGGTAGCTCTATCTCCAAGGGAGTACTGCCTCAGTGCTGAATACCAATGCATACGGCGTTGTGTCTGTGGCCGTTTTGAACGTAGTCCGATACGCCCAGAGAGCTTCATGCAGTCTCTCGTACCAGTCCTTCTTATTTTTGGACGCTGTCTTCTTTACGATCTTCGTCAAGGTCTTGTTGAAAGCCTCAGCTAGACCATTAGCTCGGAGATTATAGACCGAAGAGTATCTCCAGTCTATATTATGCTGCTGTGGAAGCGGCTGATTTTGTGACTCCTGTAGGCTGGTCCATTATCGGAGATAATCCGTCGCGGAGTGCCGAACCGATAGATGACGTGTGTCTTGAAGAAATGGAAAATATTCTCCGTCTTCACCTCTCTTAGCGGTACTGCTTCTGCCCACTTAGAGAAATAATCGGTTGTCACCAATATGAACCAATGTCCTCTGGATAACGCTGGTTCGATGGGCCCGATTATATTGATTCCCCACATTTTAAACGGCCAGCTGGCTACTGTTGGGTGTAGCGGGTTTGGATGTTGGTGGATGAACTCCCCGTGAATCTAGCACGAGTGGCATTGTTTTGCGTATTCGAGACAATCCTGAAACATCGTGGGCCAATAGTAGCCCATTCTTTTGATCTTCAGCTTCATCTTTGGCCCGGCTTGATGAGAACCGCAAAGTCCATCGTGAGTTTCTTAAACGACTCTCCTTGCTTCTTCTGGTCCCAGGCATCTCGGCCATAGAGAGTCAAACGATCTCTTATACAGTGTGTCATTGACGAAGGCAAAAGACAGAGCTCGTTTCATGAGCTGATGTCTCGAGGATGCATCTTCAGATGTTCGACGGGATTTGAAGTAGTCTATAAAGACTTCTCTCCAATCCTTGGCCTTTTCCTGGTCCTCTATTTATAGGGCCGCTTACTTGGTCGCTTTCTTTTCTTCAGACGACTTCGGAGATATTTCCGCTGGTGCAAGAACCCGACGGTTTTGTACAACGATCCTTACATCATCGAGGTTTTCGTCAGCCAGTTCTTTAGCGAGTTTGGCTAACGCGTCCGCTTTGCTATTTTCCACATGCAGTATGCTTTCCAAGCCATAGGCAGGGATTTAAGTCATCAATTGTTGTACTTTCTCGCCGTACTTCACCAACTCTGGTTTACACGTTTGATAGTCTCCGTTTACTTGGCTAACAAGCAGCTGGGAGTCTCCATATATGAGTAGGTTTTCGATTCCTATGTCAATGGCGATCTCAAGACCTACTATCAAAGCTTCATATTCGGCTTTATTGTTCGTCCTCGGATTTGTTAAGGAAAAGTCAAAGCACATTATCCCTCCTTATGGAGTCACGAAGATGAGGCCTACCCCAGATTTGATTATGGGGGAGTTGTGCTTTCGTTCATAAAAGATGCCCCATCAAAGTAGAGTTCCCATCGGGTATCACTCTCTCTTCTCTCCCTGTCGATTGTGTCAAATGCGTGCTCATCTGGAAATTCGCAATTTAGGAGTGAATCAGCAGGTATCGGATGCTCAGCGAGGGAGTTGGCGATGGCCTGGCCTTTCACTGCCTTGAGAGGTCGGTATGTTATCGAGAACTCCATCAAGAGCAGGGCTCATTTAGCGAGCCTTCCTGTTAGAATGGCTTTTGACATCAGATATTTGAGAGGATCCACCTTTGATATGAGATGGACCTCATGCGCCAACGCATAGTGCCGAAGCTTCTTTATAGCGAAGAATAACGCCAGGAAATATTTTTCGATGGGGGAGTAGTTGTTTTCTACCCCCAGAAGAACTCGGCTCAAATAGTAGAGGGCTCTCTCTTTCCCTTGGTCGTTCTCTTGTGCCCATAGCGCACCTAAGGAACCTTCAAGGACTGTTGTGTACAGGATGAGAGGTTTTCCCTTGACTAGAGCGGTCAGTACTGGCGGATTCTGCAAGTATTGCTTGATTTCGTCCAGTGTGCTTTGGCATTTGTGATCCAAGATGAACGGTGTCCCCTTTTTTATTAAATGGCTGTAAGGGCGGCATTTGTCGGAAAGAATGGCTATGAACCGTCAGATATACGCGAGCTTTCCTTATAGAGACCGCAGTTGCTTAAGAGTTCTTGGCGGAGACATTTCAATGATCGCTTTGATCTTTGATGGGTCTATTTCAATGCCTCAGTGTCGTACAATGAATTCTAGGAATTTGCCCGAGGAAACTCCGAACGCGCATTTGAGAGGGTTCATCTTCAGGTTGTATTTCCGAAGGCGTTGGAACACTATCTCCATATGCTACCAATGCTCCTCGTGCGATATACTTTTCACCACGAGGTCCTCAATATAGAATTCGACGATTTCATGTATGAGGTCATCGAAGATCTTCGTCATGGCCCTCTGATAGGTAGCGCCGGCGTTCTTCAGACCGAAAGGCATCACTTTGTAGCAGAATATGCCCAGAGGAGTCCGGAAAGCGGTATGCTTCTGGTCTTCAGGAAGCATCTTTATTTGATTGTACCCAGATGAGTCATCCATGAAGGAGAAGACTTCGTGAGTGGACGTATTGTCTATCATTAGCTCGGTAACTGGCACGGGAAAGTCATCCTTCGGACATGCTCTGTTAAGGTCCCGAAAGTCTACGCAGATGCGCACCGTCCCATTTCTTCATCACTGGGACGATGTTGGCGATCCAGTCAGGGTATTGAACTTCTTGGATGAAGTCGGAGTCAATTAGCTTCTTGACTTCGGCGTTGATGCTCATTTCAAGTTCGAGCCGCATTATTCTTGGTGCTTGCTTGACTGGCTTGACGTCCGAAAATATCGCCAATTTATGCAGCGCTATTTCTGGATTTAGCCCCGGCATCTCGGAATAGTTCCATGCGGAGTAGTCTTTATACTGCATAAGCACGTCTCTTAGCGTAGCTACTTTTTCTTCGGACAGCAGCTTACTGACGAACGTAGGCCTCGGGTCGTTTGTCGACCCCAAGTCGATTTTCCTTAGCTTGTCCGCAGTAGTATGTATTCCATCTTCCAACTCTTTTGGCGCAGGTGGAAATTCTGAGATCAACTCATCTTCATCCTCATTTTCGAAGCACTAGGACAGGTCATCCATGTTCTCGAGCACTCCTTCTTCTGATAGCGTTATCGCGTGACAGGTACGAGATCGTTTGCTATGTACGTTGCTTTTGGAACATGCTTCTGTGGTGGGGTTACCCTCTAACTACTGGATAGAGCGACCTGCCTTGCTGATACTGTCTTCTACCCGGTTTTTGAATGTGAAGCAGTCCTCAAGAGGATGTCCTATCGCTCGGTGATAGGAGCAATAATCTGGATGAGAGACCTCGTCTGCTTATTCAGGGTGTTTGGACTCCGGGAGCATAATCATCTGATGTTTCATGACAAGATCGAATATCTTCCTTGTCTTGTCTTGGAAAAAAGAATATGCTCGACCCATCTTCTTTATAAGAGACGGATCCTGGCTGCTCAATTCTCGATCGCATGGCTTCTTGGAACCGTTTTGCCACTGTCGGACATTTTTTCCATTCTTTAGTTTGTTTTTATCTCCGCGTCGGGTCTTCTGTACGACGGGCTGGCGATGAAGGGCATCGTCATTCTCCGCAGCCTGCTGAAGGAGGCGTTGCGTCCTGGCTTTCTAGTAGATGGCCATTTCACGGTTGTGGTCATCCCGGACCTTTTGACCCGCTTCCCTTATTAGGTTGTTCATCGGTTCTTCAAACGATGGACTTGTCATTTTTACAGCGGGGCCTCTTTTTGGTTCAATTGCAGTGTCTTTTAATAAAGCATCTCCTTCTTCATCGAAATCATGTATAACGTAGCAGCCATGGAATCGCTCTCGTTTCTTGGATTGGACATATCCAAGCCCGATCGTCTCCATTTTTCCGTTGGGCAATTTTCGCTAAGTTCCGGGGACGTTCAAAATCCTGTTGTATAATTGAGCCTGTCGCGCAGTTTGTTTGAAGGGTACGCCTTGGCGCCTCAACAGTCTTTTTAATCCTTCTGTGTAGTATCTGGGCAGACGGATGGGCTGGATCCTGTCAAGCATAGAATCGGCACCATGCCAGATTTCTTTTTTGACTTTAGTCTCCGCGGATCGATAAAATAGGATCGCCTTTTCACCTTTTCGCCTGGGAGGGACGTAGAATGTCCGTAGCTCTTGCACGCTAAATGTCTCAAGTGCATCAAGTTCTCTGTAGTGCTGCCGCGGAATCATGGCGATCTGCAAACTCTGATCATCTCTAGTGAGGACCTGCACCGATGGACGGACCGAGAATACTGCGTTGACCTCATCTTCGGAGTCGCTGCCGAAGATCAGCATAGGGGTAGACGGTCCGGGCTTGTTGTATTGGAGCGGCCCCGAACAGACTATCTTTTCTTCCTCTTCGGTATTGCTCCCGAAGACCGGAATAGTGGTGATAGTTTTTTGCTTATTCTCTGGCTTTTGGCATCTTTCTGTATCTTCAAAGTCTGGTAAGAAATACTTTGCATCTTCGTACTTTCGGACTTCATTCACAGAGAATGGGTTCGGCTCCCCTGTCACGGTATATTCGAGACCATTTTTGAAGTACTTCATACACTGATGTTGTGTAGAAAGGATGATGTTGTATTCATGTAACCAAGGCCTGCTGAGCAAAGCGTTGTAGCAAGTCTTGGCATTAATGACGTGAAACTTGATGTCGGTGAAGAGCGACCCGAAGCGTAACGTCGGTATTACGGACCCGAGCGTCCGTGATGATTGGGAGTCAAAGCCGGAGATGGTAATTTTATCTCGAGCTAGGTGCTGAACGCTCAAATTTCTTTTAGCACTCTGACATTTAGGAGGTTGACAGAGGACCTGTTATCAACTAGAATCTTCCCTATCTTAATATCGTGGCAGTACCCGGTGATATCTAGGGGGCGGTTGTGCTCACACGTCCCGAGAAGGAGATCTTCATCGCTAAAAGTAATGTCAGCTGTGTGCACTTCTTCCAGCTCGTCCTTCATCTTTTCTTCTGCAAGGAAAGCTTGAAACTGCTCGGGGTCCTGTAATGCCTTGATCAACGAATCTCTCACCTCTTTAGATAGCAGAAGGGCATCGAGAATGCTTAACTGCGAGGGTATCTTCCTCAAACGTGCCAGAACATTATAATCCACCTTGTTTTTCTTTGGCGGGTTCTTGGCTGCCAGCTCTTCGACGACTCGGTCATTGAGGGCGATATCTTCAAGGACTTTTTCTTTCCCCTTATCTTTTTTGCTCGCTCCCTTGCTTGTGGGCCCGAGATTCTTTTCGGGTAACGTGCGATTACGCAGCTGAATGTTCTCATAGGTCTTCATCTCTTCTGTTTCGGAGATGGATTCCTTGAAGAGAGGGCCAAGGGCTATTTCTTCCTCAAAATCGCTCCCAAAGGTGAGGACTTGCGAGTCCCCGGAATTAATCATGCGACAATCGCCGGCAGTTCTTTTTCGCTCCTCTGTCGTGCTTCTCTGCTCTCGACGAGTTTTGCGCTTCATCCGCTTGAAATGCTGTCGATGAGCAACGTATCCCTGCCACCAATTTTTAAAGGCCATGCATTCCTCGGTAGGGTATGTAATCCTCTGATGGTATAAGCAGTAGTTTGGATGTGCATCTAGTTCATCAGGGAACATATTTTCTGAAGTGTCTTCTTTGAAAGGCGGCAACTTCATTCCCATCGACAGGGCTTTAGTGAACTGCTTCCTTGTCTTAAGTTTGCTTTTATTTGCGGCGGACGTGCTTTGATCTGGTGGGAGTGTTTTAACCCTTTTGTCCAGTCACCGGCGTTTGGCTTTTTCGAATATGGCTATTTCGCACTCTCGATCGGCTTTGCTTTTCTGACGGGTTGTGTTCAACAGCAGATCGATTATCTCGTCAGAAGGTTCCAAGGGTTTCGGTTCGGGATCTGCCCCCAATTTTTCTGCATCAGGAGCTTCTTCACCATCTATCGACGAGTGAAAGATCACGTAGCAGCTCGCCACATAATCCTCTGGTTCATCTGATGAGCTTTCTCCCTCATCTTTGTTGCCATCTCTGTCTTCAAGGATGTGGATGAGAAACTCTTGGAGTGTGACCGGGGTTCGCGCCTTCTGGTTGTATTCCTCCAGCGCGTCAATGTGTTTTTGCAGGTCCGTGCGCTTGTCATCCGGCTTCGCGAGCTTTTCGGTCTTCTTCTTCTTCTTTGAAGACTTTGACGACTGTGCATGGGCGTTTTGATTATCGCTACCAATTCTTGGTGTTGCGCACGGTTTTAACATTCCCTCAATGATCTCGGGTTCCAGCGGACTTTTCCACCTGATCGCAGGGCCTGTTTGGAGATCCTTCAGCATTCTTTTCGTTTTATCTGAAAGAGAGACCTCCCATGGAGCTTCTTCTATAAAAGCGCACGATGCCCCGGACGTGTCCACCTTTTTAGGAGCGTGTGGCTGTGGCGGGTTTACCCTCCAGTTTTCAGACAACGTGAGTTTGCCTTGCTGGTACTGGTCCGCAATCCAGTTTTTGAAGACAAAGCAGTCTTCGAGTGGATGGCCCATTATTCGATGGTAGGGGCAGTAGTTAGGACTGTTGACGTCATCGGGCTGCAGTGGGCGTTTCGGATCCGGTAGGGTGATGAGCCTGTTGCGCACTGGCAACTCGAATAGTCTTCTCGTTTTATCCTGAGGAAACGAATAAGGGCGTTTTAACCTCTCGTTGAAGAGTCGCTGTCTATCACTTTGGCGATCAGCTGGTTTTGGACCACTAGGTTGTTGTTGAGTATTGGCGACGAAGGTCGCTTTCCCCTTCCCCTTTTCGTTTCGAGGCTTCATTTTCGAGGAAGAAGGTCTATGGCCCATCTGATCCATTTGGGCCAGTTTGTCAATCAAGGCCTGGAAGGTAGTCGGCTTGAAAAATATCATGAACTGGGATATGGTCGCCTGCGGATCAAGGGTACCCACGAACATGCCTACTCCAGGAGCCTCTTCTATGCGCTGTTTGCACTTCGACCATAGATTCCGCCACCGTATCGCGTACTGAACCTATGTTTCGCCTGGCTTCACCCTGGCGTTAATTAGTGCGATGATCGGGGTGCGCTCGCTAGCACTTGCGAATCTCTATGTAAACAGTAGCTCCATTTCTGCAAATGTCTTGACAGAGTCATTCGGGAGTTCGGAATACCACTCGAATGCTGTCTCTGACAAGCTGCCAACGAATTGACGAAGCAGTAGCTTATCGTCACCTCCGGTGTTGCCGCACAAAGCACTGAATTGAGCAACGTGTTGGTGTGGATTCCCCGTCCCTTTATATACATGGAATTTAGGGATCGTATATCCCGGCGGGTACTTTATTTGGTCGTACCAACCCGGATAGGGTCGTCCAGTCTTAACAATTTGGCCGGCCGCTTCGCTCGCCTGATGAGCTCGTATCTGTTGAGCGATATAGTCATCAAGGGCGGCTTTGGAGATGGTCTCCTCTTTGGCTGCTGATAGAGCCGGAAGAGGGTTCGATGTCTTCCCTCTGTCGTCTTCAAGGACAATCGGAGGGTCTTCAGCTGGAGGATCCGGCTATATCATCATTCCGACCATATCTTGGAATAAAAGCGCCATTTGTTTTATGTTGGCCGCTTGTTCCGCAGCCTCTTTTTCTTTCCTCTCGAGCATTCTTCGGAGGAATTCGGCATCAGTTTCCTGTTCCTGACACTGCTCCGACGATATTTCCGGGCTTTCTTTTAGCCCAGTGAGCGCGGCCATGGCTGTCAGCATCTCTTGGAGCTTTTGTTGTTGTTGCTCTTGAGCCTTAGTTACTGACCACGTAAGTGGTCGATGGCCTGTGGAGATACGGCTATCCTCTTTTCCGGATGCCATGTAAATGGTGTGCACCACCGTGCCCCCAGACTTGGGGCGTTTGGATTCAGTGTCTCTGAGCTTTGTCATGGACACGGAGATTTTCTCCGGCCTTCTTCTTTTGTGGGCAAACGAAGTTGAGGGGGCTGTTGCAGCGGGTACCCAAGTAGACGACATCTTTTGTGGTATGACAGGTTGGTCCTTCTCTTGCCGAACCTTCATCATCTTCGGTCGGCGGGAGTAGTCTTGATTGATCACCGAGTCTTGGACTTGTCGCCAGGCCTTATGAATTTTAGAGGACAGCCGCTGAGGAGGCTGCTCTAGCTTCGCCTTTGTAACGTTCTCCACAGGTGGAAGAGATCTTTTAAGCACGGCGGTCGGAGAATTTTTGTGCACCCTCCTAAGTGGTTCGAAGTTGTTCACAATTGGAACAGCAGCATCGACTTCCACCGTTGGAGCTGGCGGAGTAAGTCCAGAAGGGGAACTGCCCCCATCTTTCCTCACTCGGCACCAGTGGCAATGTCGAGCGCGTCTTGCAGATGGTATTGGCTCAGTTACGGGGGTGGCTCCCTCATGCCTTCTGTCCTCGTGAAGGGTTGTCGTTAGTGCCAGCCTATTGAAAACTGACGTCCGTTGAGTGGGGATGGTCAACCTGTCGAAGGCAGACTTTCGAGCAGGGGTAACAGCTTTGGTGACTTTGCCCAAAGCGGGAGTTGGAACGGCCAGTCTTGTGAAGACCTACCCCTTAGCAGGAGAAGCCTCTCCGACGATTTCATTTACTGGAACAGGGATGGCTATTCGTTTCGGGATACCCCCTTCAAGTAATGCGGGCTTC
Source organism: Agapanthus africanus (assembly GCA_030015575.1). Taxonomy (NCBI): domain Eukaryota; kingdom Viridiplantae; phylum Streptophyta; class Magnoliopsida; order Asparagales; family Amaryllidaceae; genus Agapanthus; species Agapanthus africanus. Next base: position 20,931,215 of record JASDDO010000014.1, read on the forward strand.
TTCACGGGACCATTGGAGCTTTGGCCCAGTCTGTTAAAGACTAAGGCGTTGGATTTGGGAGACCCATTGAGAGGGGCCGCGGCAGTTGCAAGCCGATCAAAGACCGACTTCTTCGGAGCTTCTTACGACGGCAGTAGGGCGTTGAAGCTCATGGACGGGAGCATGGTCCCAAAGAACAGCCCAGTGGTGACTTGCGTCACCTGTTCCACTGGCATCGTGAAAACGGAGGCCGCTTGAGGCCCATAGGTCACTCCTCCAGCAAGGACGGAGTGGGAGTTATTGCCGTTGTTGCAGTTGGTGCAGTTGAAAGCCATTGACTTTCTGTTTTCTACACGGAGCAAGACGCCAAATCTTAGTACCTCGAATCCAGGGGCAACCACATTAAACCGCGATTCGTTCGCGAACAAGACACACGAAGTGTGGAGTGGAAAGAGGAAAAGGTCCCACCGGGCGTGCCAGAATCTGTTCGCCACCGAAAACCGGGAAGACAAACGTCTTGCCTGAATTTGGGGGCAGATGCTATTTGGTTTTATCCTTCCACCTCTCCGAAGATGCTAAGTTGATTTATAGCACCGTGTATCGGAGGTTTAGACGGATGCAGCCGTTGTAGCAGATTTTGTCAGATTCCCCCTCATTTGAGGGGTTTTTGATTGTGGGGACACTCTTCCCTGCAGGCGCAAGCCCCTACCGCATCGCGATAACAACTTTCTCCTTCTCCAGATGGTCACTTCGTGTCGTGTGTGTTTATTTTATTTTTGGTTACCCGTGGGTCGTATACGGAGACTAATTTATGTTGTCGTCCGTAGGGCGTGGATTAGTCCAAATCCGTATTTTCTTAGATTTGGTTTTGGTTTGGGTTTAAGGATCGTTATTCTCATTGAGATTAAGATCAACTTAAACATTTGTTAAGGACACGTTAGTCTAATTTTAGACTAAGATCTACTTAACATGATCATTTAGATCCAACAAAAGAGTACTTGGACTCTTTTGTTTTAGTTTAGGGACGTTGCGGTCCAATGGGTTTAAAGACGTCATAGTCCATGTCAGTTTAGAGACATCATAGTCTGTAAAGTTTAAAAAAATCATGGTCTATGAGTTGAAGGACCTCACAGTCCATAAAGTTTAAGGACATCATAGTCCGTGAGTTTAAGGACCTCACGGTCCGTAAAGTTTAAGGACATTATAGTCCAGTTTAAAGACGTCATAGTCTGTGTGGTTTTGGTTCAACCGTTTGGGGATGCACCAAAATTTATTGGTTATTGGAACCCTCCATCTCTCTGAAGACGTTGAGAAATTACAACGACATATATCAGAGGTATGAAGAGATGTACCCTTGAACCAATGTTGGTTGGGAGATCTGTAGTCAAGTTTGAGACTAAGATCAGTTAAAAAAAATTATGAGCGTATGGGCTCAATTAATCTGAATTAGGGATCTGCGAATAACTTGGGCTCGGCCCACTCAGTTAAAATGTTGAACATTTAATTAGATTCAGTCCTTTTTATTTAACAATGCTGAGCATTGGTTTGGATTCTGACAACTTTTTGTCTTTTTGTCCTTTACTGAGTGTTAGACACTCTTTATTAAGACGCTTGGCGCCAACCAATGAGTGCGGAGCGCTCTTTATTAAGTAGCGCCCACATGAGGAGAACGTGGTGCGCTTGGCGCTGAGCGCCAACCAATGAGTGCGGAGCGCTCTTTATTAAGCAGCGCCCACGTGAGGAGCACATGCTGCACTTGGCGCTAAGAACCAACCAATGAGTGCAGAGCGCTCTTTATTAAGTAGCGCCCACATGAGGAGCACGTGGCGCGCTTGGCGCTGAGCGCCAGCCATTGAGTGCAGAGCGCTCTTGATCAATTTTATGCTCTGAAAATTAAGTTCTCGTTTATAAGAGACTTTTTCTCGTGGCTCTAAGAACAAGATTCTTATTTTTATAGGAGATGTTACAATCTCTTCTGTTTTTGTGAAAGACTTTGTCTTTGTGGATCAGTGATCTGAAGAGAATTAAGTTTTTCTCCCCCCCCACTTTATGATAAGATACTATGATCTCTTTTTATGAAAGACCTATGTCTTATAGATCTATGATCTAGAAAAAGAACTAAGTTCTTCTTCTTTGATGAGATGCTTTGATCTCTCTGATTTATTTACCTTGAAGAAGTTCTTCTTTTCAGAGCTTGCTCTTCTTTTTGAAATTTCTCAAAGTTTATGGGGGGGGCGGTTCCTCTGTGCAAGACTAGAAGTCTTGGATCCTTTATATAGGGGAGGCTGATTTGTTGAATCGGTTAGGGAAATCTCTGATTGATTTGGGGAATGTTTCCCGCCGTTGGATGTTTGATCCAAGGGCTTCTGTTTTACAGAAGACAATTTTCTTATTTTTAACAAGATTGGAGAAATATTTTCCCATACAGAACTCATTCTGTATCTTAGTGATTTTTAATCACCATTGGATCTTTGATCTAACAGTGCTCTGATTTACAGAGCACATTCTTTCTTGTTTAGAAAGATTTGAGGAGTATTTCCTTAACAGAATTTTATTCTGTAATTTGATGATTTATTCATCTTAGTTGGATATTTGATCCAATGGTAGAGAACATTTAGTTCTAGCGCTTGGCGCTCTCATGCTTTACACGTGAGGCGCTGCCTTAGAGTCTTTGACTCTTAGCGCTGGCGTTCCTAGCGCTGGCGTTCCTAGCGCTGGCGTTCTCGTGCTTTGCACGTGAGGCGCTTCCTCAGAGTTTTTGACTCTTCAGCGCTGGCACTCTTGGCACTCAGCGCTCTCGTGCTTTGCACGTGAAGCGCTGCCTCAGAGTATTTGACTCTTAGCGCTGGCGCTCCTGGCACAGTTCAAATTTTGAATTTTGAATAGAGCTTTGCTCTCAGTTGGGGAAACAGGGTAATTAACGGCAGTTTAGTCCGCGGCTGCCGAAAATTCGGATTCTCGCAATCAATAAACCCCAGCCTACCCTAGGCAGAGGGAATCTGTAATGTTCCTGACAAGCGACGCGTATTCCCATCTCAATGGGGTGACGAAAATCACCCTACAATACAGAAAAGAGTATTACATACTATGTAAGAGTTAAAAGTCACTTTTGTTAAATAAAAGAAAGAAGCCACTTGTAGCTCACTGGTAAAGCCTTTGCCCTGCTGTGACATGGCCTGTGTGTTCGATTCCTATTAGATACAATTATTTTTTTCTGATTTTTATTTTTAAATTTTTGGAAGCCCAAAAGGTTGCACGTGCAATACACGGGGAAATAAAAAGTTCAGAAAAATCAAACATATGCAAAATGGTGTAAACACATAATTAATCATGTGGCACGAATCTCGAGGCCAGAGAGCCAAATCCGACCGGCCAAATTAGCCCTAGGGCAGGCGGGGACGGTTGGATGAGCTCCAATGAGCTCTGTGCTTTGCACACTCATCTCTTCAACTCCCTTCAACTCCTCTGCACTGTTTGATTTCCCTGCAATCAAACAGAGACATTTCATTTCACCAATTAACACAATTTTAATGTTTTTTAATCCAAAATTTTAATTCCCAAACCCTAATTCTCCACTATAAATACCACCCCATAGTTTAGCTCATCACCATTCTGAAAATTCTAGCAAAAACTCTTTTAAAAAGTTCCTAGGTGCAAATGGAGTAAAGTAGAGTTAGCGAGCAAGCTTCTTCCGTCGAAGATCGAAGCCGATTCCGGAGCTCCCACGACACCACGAATTTCATCCCCTCTTCCTTAACCTCTTCTTGATATATTCAAACCGTAAGTCCCTCCCAACTCTCCTCCTTTTCATTGAAATTCATCTTTAAATCTTATATCGGTAAAGTGGAGTTATTACAGATGCTTTTTTTCTAAACCCTAGAAACTCCATTTTCCTTTTTATATTGGTCAACCTAATTTTACCACATTACTTGTAATCTTAAATACCAATGTTTAGAATCAAGTTTAACCAAGAATATCATGTGAAACAAGCATAATTGAACTTTTTCATTAAAATACCTTGAACTTTATTGTCGCCTCTTTTCATTTTTGTTAAAACTATACCTTTAGGAAAAACTTCATGGGGTAACGACCTACCCCACACGTACACTTTGGTTTCATAGCACGATATCTATTTGTATGTATATTTGTTTCGAAGAATAATGTTTACAATAAAATACCACATATTTTAAAAACCGGGTTTCTTTAAGACAGTATTTGTATTTCTTTGCAATTATACATCCACAACTCTCGTTAGAGGACCCGCTAATGGATGGCACGGATTATCGCACATCCTGGAGATAGTAGAGCGAGATGCAGCACTCCTCACGGAGTATTCGATCTCGAAAGGATATAAAATACGGTTTTTAAGAAAAACGAATTTTCTAAATAAAACTAAAATTTTAAAAAAAATTATATAAAATTATAAAACCATATTTTCAGTATATAATGAAACTGTATTTTTCTAAAAATGAAAGATTAAAAAATGTTAATAATATACCATCAAGTTACCAAAAAGGACTAGTTTTCACTAAAATACCATAAACTTTTAAAATCTAGGTATTTATCATTAAAATACTCCAATAATTAAAACACATGCTCATGAAAACCCTAAATAATACAAATCACCCTCGAGATTTTATTTTTAACTACATTAAAAATATTTTTCATAAAACCCCCTCGAGATATACAAAACAATATTTTAAGAACTTTAGTAAATATAGGTTTAAGCGGGATCAATTCTCTTGAGCCCCAGGGAGCCGGAGAAAGTGAGTGCTTGCCTATTTAAGTTAGACAACTTAACAAAGTTATCAAAGAAAATTGTCTTGGAAAAGGACACAAATCATGTCGTCCATGTGCAGCAGTTGCCGATAACTCCCGAACCTAAGAATTCAAGAGTTAAATCAGTCCACAAGTGTCTGACTCAATCTGAGTCCAAACTCAAACCTGAATCCAAAATCGAACATGAACTTAAATACATGAACTTGAACATGAACACTCGAATTCAATATCAAACTCAAACTTATATACTTGACTCGACTTGACCGAACCATGATTATAACTTGACATGAACTCCACATGACTACTTGAACACATGATTACATCCTGAACATGAATACATGAACATTTTATATCCATGGATTTGGCCAAGATCTATAATCTTAATCTATACAATACAACACGCGGGGATAAAGGGGTAGATTGGTACGGAACATATATCGTGGCATAAGAGGTCACTTTAAAAGACACCTACATGAATTCTTGTCCCGTGGATTATGACAGGGCCTTGTAATACATGTTACCATAGTCCACGGGGTAAGATGGACTCCTCTCGTATACATGAATACCTTTCTTATCAAACTACAAACAACCACGTTAGAATAACTATCATATACCAGTAATCGATCATATACAACTTTACCTGTTCATTTCACTTTATATACTATCCTCTCTTTCTTCTTTTGGAATATACCGAGCGCTAGTTCGCTGACGACATTCCTTTCTATTTCTTTCTTTGGTATGTTTGTCAGGAGGACCGGATTCTGAGGAGATAGAGTCGGGCCAGGAAGACTTGGACCAGCTTACCGCTCAGCTTGACTACTAGTTCCTCTGCACTTACTTTCAGTATGTCATTATTTAGACATTTGCTTTTGATTATTGTATCTTTTATTTCAAACAATTGTAAATAAAGTTGTTGTTTCATTTTATTCTCTTGTCATTCTTGTTCATTTTTATATATTGCTTAATTACGCTTCACGTATTTATTTCATAGTAAATACGTTGTGACCTGCCATGTCACCGTTTCCGTCTACTGGGAAGCGGGGCGTGAAACTGGACGAGACCCGCTCGGCTAGTAGCTGCTCTGTAAAGGACCTCGTGAGCAAATCAGCGGAGTACTTTGCCACCATGCCGACCGAACGGGCATCATGTTGCATGTCTTCAATTTTCTTTTCGAGGGCCTCGATTCATTGTCGATACCCCGAAAATTCTCCATAATCAGAGTGCCTGCTATCCCTGCTCCGGGCTTGCGCGATGGGGCAGTTTCGGCTTCGCTCTATCACGTTCCTCAAATCTTCAGGGTAGACCCTTCGTGGATGGTCCTGACGTTCGCCGTATGCATGGCCTCGACAAGAGTGGCGACATCGGTCTTTCCTGAAATCAGGCGATCTAACTGACATCTCTTCACGGGCGAGAAAGCTCGGCGAGCATTGAAGTGATAGCCTGGTCTCCCCTGAGATCTAGGTGTCGAGCTGTCCGGCGTCCAACGAGTCATGGAATCATTCCTCGTATGCGGGTCATGACTGCCGGAATCGGCACGCCGATGTTCGGTGACATCAAGATGAGCGTGAGCGAGGTCGAGAGCCTGAACATGCCCCTCCGTCTTCCTACGCACGTCATCATTCCGGGGGGTGAGGATAGTGGTTTGGCGGGTGTGGCTGGCCGTTTGAACACAAGCGAGCGCATCTACCATCGCCGTGAGCCTATCGATCCGTGCAGATAAGGCGTTGACGACGCTAAGATGTGGAGTAAGACCGCTCCCACCTCCGTTGTGGAGGAAGGGACGGCTCGTGCCGGGATCGTCGCGGTTATCGCTGACCATTGAATCGAATGCGGAAGATCAACTTTTTTGGTAGAGAAGCTCTTTGTGTTCCTACAGATGGCGCCAACTGATGGAGGTCGTATTCTCCCTCAGATGTTGTCCTCCGTCGATCTTGCTATCAACGGTGTTGAACAGTTGAGATTTTCTATGAGGGCTGAGTGTGTGGATCTTAATAGGATGTTGGTTGCCGTTGACGCCGAGCTACCTTCAAGGGAAGACCCGGGGTGGGAAACCACCATAGGACCCTCCGACGATCAAATAAGTACCGAGGAATAATGGCAGGATAGCGGCGTATTGGACTGGATTCGAGTTACCTCAGTCGTCTGGAAGAGGGGTTTGTATAGAGGTCGCATGGAGCGAGCTGATGCAAGATTCTCGCTGTCCGTTACGTCTCTGCGTCATGTTCGCGTTGATAGCGGGATACACCCATTAATGGCGATATACGATAGCGTGTGATACGGGACGTGGAGCGGCGAAAATCTCGTCGTAGCGAGATGCACGGAGCCGTTACGGAGGCACCCGTGCTCCATGCTCTCAGCCAAACGGGAAGGCAGAGGAAGCTCAGCTCTATGATAGCTCAGAGACGAGCGAGGAGGCTAAGGAAGCTCAGCTATAGGATAGCTCAGAGACGAGCTAGGGAGCTAAGGAAGCTCAACTCTATGATTGCTCGGAGATGGAAAATGGCTGGTGGTCAGACGCAGAGCGAACGTACTCCGGGAAGGTCTTCTAAAAGGTCGGGTGTAATCTCAGAGGCGAGGCGCTGAGAAATGTCCCCAATGCATCATACTTATTCCAGCTCCGTGGCCTCCAGGAATCGAGCGGGCTTACGTGAATGACACGTCATCTGCTACGTGTCGTGATCTGGAGAATCTCCACTTACGAGTATCATCAGTTACTTTATTTATTAATGTTTCTCCACTAAACCTTTTCTCTGCATTTCTTTTTCCTTCATCTTCTTTTAAACTAGTTTCTCTTCTTTTCTTCTTCTTCTTTCTTTTTCCTACGAAAACATAACAAAATTTTACACAAAATTTCAAGAAGAGAAGTAGAGATTTATTTGTAGATAAAGGCAAGTGCTTTAAATTATTTTTTAAAAAGTTCAAGTTGTATGCAAGTATTTACTCTAACTTGTTTGAATAATTAGTTATTTAGATCACTTGATTATTTTGTCTTAGTTGTTCGCTTAAATTGAGACCAAAACAAGTTCTTTGATTTATTCTTGTTTAAATACATCTTATTTTATAATTGATCTCTTGGAATATTATTCATAACTTGTTAGTTTATATAAAAGAACAATTGAAATCTTGACTTGAATTGATATCTTAATTAGTTATATAATTAATTGCTTAATGTCATCTTTACTTGTCACCGCACCATGCTTGAAAATATTAAAAAAATTTAGGGTTCCATGTAAGTATTTGGGGTTCAAGTCATTACAGGAACAAGTTATGAGTTTTGGAAAATATTTGATATATCATTTTATACCAACTAGAAGATTTTTAGACTTGACACGGAAAACGAGGCAATTCTGCCCCGTTCTGGCCGTGAATCTCGGCCCAAACTTGGCCCAAATTTTGATATAAGTTTTGGAATTTTCATAGTAGCTTTAACATCTCATATTTAAGTTAACTCTATATGCAAAATTTCCAAAATTTACCTGTATTCGAATCTGGAATAATTTTAAGTTAAGATATCGAAATCTAAATCCGTGTTTTAAATGATATAGTGTTTAGTTCTATTAATAGAAGGTGGATCCTAAGTTTTGACATGCACATAGCGCATACATAGGTTATGATTTTAATCTATACAAGTTAGCTGTTATCAATCCTAGATTTTTTAGATAATTAAGTTGTGCTTGTAATACCTAGTTTCACTATAAATATCTTCCGTATTTTTAAATTAAATACTTTCTCCGAAATATTTATATTTCTAATTTGTACAATTTTTAGTTCCTAATTTTTTCTATATTTAATTTCAAAATTTAATTTTCTAACCCCAATCCCTATTCCCTTTTTATATTTCCCAAATCATTGCCTTCTAAACCCAAAACCTATAACCCAAACCAAACCTTTTCTATTTTTCCAAATTAATTTCCTAATCTACCCAGCCCAGCCCATACCCTAACCCTTTCATTTTCCAATTAATTTTTACCTCGTCTGTTTTTAACCTAAGTCCCAAGCCAGCCCAAGAATCCTCGGCCCAAACACTTCCCTCACCCACGACTCGCACCCGACCCGAACCCTCGCACACGCACTCGACCCGCTCCCCACTCCCTTCTTCTTCTTCTCTTCGCTCCCTTTCTCGCTCATTTCCTCTGCCTCGCCTCCGCGTTTCGCGCCCATGCCCATGCTCGCACCCATGCCCAAGCGACCCGCTCCACCCCCAGCGACCACGTCCTCGCCTCCCTCAACAACCCCAACGACTCTCCCCCGCTTCTCTCGCCCACTCCCCCATGACCCGCGTCCACGCCCCAACAGCCGCGCCCGCTTCCCACAACCTCCCCACAACCCACCGACCCCTCTCTCGTTCTCATTCTTTCACTTGCATCTCCTCACCCTCCCAACACCACAACCACCACCATCATCATCCTTACTTACCTCTTCCCTGCACACCCACTGCGACGACTCCAACCCACAGCCCCAACCTCGCCTGCACGTCGCCGTCGCTCCCTCGCCACCACCTCGTTCTCCCCTCTCCAACCCAGCACCACCTTCTTCCCCGAGCTAACCCCGACGAGCACCTGCACAACCCGTGACCCCCACTGCCTCGCCATAAAACCCATCGACGGCACCTCCGACCGTGAAGGACTCTACCCCCGAGTTTCCAACACCCCCTGCTCACCCTCGAGATCCTCACCTCACCGTCGACCACCTTCTTCCGGGGCACCCGTGCCGCAACCCACTTCGTACACAACTCCAACGTCAACCCATCATCACCCAGGCACCTCGCCGCCTCATCCCCGGTCACTGTTGCCTAGCACCAACGCCGCCTGCATACCACCACCGACGGCGCTTCTGTCGCCTCCCGCATCACTGAGACCATTGCCTCATCGGAGCCCGGCCACCACCGTGTTGCCACCATCTCTGCGCTCCCTCGCCTATAAGCCACATCCAACCTCACCTCGCCGGAACTCCTCACTCCAACGCCGACAGCTGAGCCCGCTGCTCTGCCTCCTCTCTCCCTTCTCACCACCAGCACCCATCACTGCCTCGACCACCCCCGTCGCCGACCCCACAGCACCACCACCTCCAACTTCACCTCCGACGTGAACTCCAAGCCAACCGAGCTCGCCGCCTTGCTGTTGTCGTGCTGGTGCTCGCGTCGTTGCCGTCTCTACCGGGTGGCCGCAGCTGCGCCGTCGCCAGGCAAGTTTCTGAACTTGCTATCATGCTACATATACGCAAATATACTTATGTATGCGTACGTAATAAATCATTATAAAACCTCTTAGTTGTGGTTATTAAAACTCGATAATCATCTTTTGATATGCATATTTATATATGTTCCGATCACTTAAAACACCTGTTTCGTGATATATAGATCGCGTACTGATAAATAACTACATGTTGGAATCTAAAATTTAATGTTTATATATTGAAACAATATCCCCGAGGACCGACGCTAAGTCTGGAAATTCCCGTACATATCACGTTGTAAAATTAATAGTAAATTAAATACAGATCGAAATGCGATGTTCTATGGTTTGTATCGAAGCCAACAGATAAACCTACAGCTCTCCATAGTTTACCTTTACATTTTGATAACTTATATCAATGAATACTGAGGCGATTCGTGGCCCTGAACTGCAGTCCGGGGCAACGTTCGTTTTGAATGCCTGGCCTTGGAAACGCCTGTACACCTCTTCCTTAAACTGAAAATACACGGAGCCCTATATGGTCGCGTGGATAATTTAGTTAGCTAACACCTGAATCTAGTCCCGTGTCGTTTCACCTTATTTTGATATTTAATTCGTATTTTAGTATACCGTTGTGTCCTGCAGTTTTCTGCAGTGACAGTTTGTACACATTGATATTAAACTGAACATATCTTCACGTATACAGAGGATATCATCGATCCATCTGATATGTTGGAAACCTAAATATTATCCAACTGTAGCATCACCTAATTACGATCCCAACTGGGATTAAAATGTGTTACGAAACGGGCTCCCAATTCAGAAATTAGATTTCCAGCAGTGAACACTTAAAATGAAATGGCCGTAACTAGCAAAACCGAAACCCGATTGATGCGAAACTAATTGTGATGGATAGATAATTAAACATACTGCTTACCCCTTTTATATTGTTTTGCTTAATTCTGCACACATGATTTATAGTAAATTATGCAAGTGGTAAGACGCTGGTTGCTGATATTTTATTCATATCATGTAGAGGTCATATACATTGGTGACCTAGTGATCGTGTATATTGCCCAGTGATAGATATTAGTGTTTTTATTGTGGCAAGTACATTAGTGTTAAAGCATGAATGAATAAGTGGAGTGACACGTACTTATACTCAATCAGCGAACCTAGTTAATTTATTGCATTGTCGACGCCTATGGGGCATATGTAAGTGTAACTATAACTGGTATGAGACGGTTATGGAAGCACTTATATTAGTGTCATAAATAAGGTGTCAAACACAGTCCATTTATCTTGGGTACCAGTTGAGACATGCTTGATGGAGACCCTGTCTTCAGTTCTCGCATAGACTTTTCATGGACCGACTAGTATTTGGGTTTATGGTCGGTGTTTGATGTAGACTACGGGGTATGGGGTAGTTTGAGTGTGAGTTCAACGGAATCTCGGGAGTCTCATTGCCGGCATATACAGCGATTCTGGGAGTCATATGGGTGATATTACTGATTATTAGCGAGCGTTTCGGGCCCGTGTTCCCTTGCCCCTGGGGCCCTACCCTTGGGTTGGAGATACTCCTGCATGGTTGACTCTCACACTTGAACTGACGATAGATTTAGCGACCTGGACAGTAAGACTTAGAAACTGATAGGGTTAGTGATATTGATATGCATTGCTTACTGATTTGATATACCTACTTTACTGTTTACCTGTACCGATTATTTCATGTGCGTTATCATTCTATATTTACTGCTTCATGTTCATCATCATTGCACGTGTTTACTTTTGTATTTATATATATTTCTATGGTGTCGCTCTGACGACCTGAGTATGCATGCTCAGAGTGAGAAGTGGACTTACCTCGGATCATCACCTGTCGTACCTTGAGGATATTGTGGACATCTAGATCAGCGACGTCAGCGCCATCTTTCCTTGATCTCTATCTGGTTAGTTTTTATATCTGTTTTGATTTAGTGACTGCATTTCTCATTACCTGTGTATTGATTACTGATTACCACGTAAAGCTAGAAGCCGAAGTGTGACAACGGTAGGATATTTCCTTGACCGTAGGAGCATGGCTGGCCTTGTCACCCCTCGTATTCCCTATTTTAGGAAGCGGGGCATGACATGGTTTTGTTGGTATAAAGCCAGGTTTGTTATGATTAGGGATTGCAGTTTCCGAGTAGGGCTTGACAATCTAAGCCACCCTTTCGGCCTAGATTGTAAACTTGTTATCCTTGATCTTGATTCATAGAGTGTGTTCTGCTACAAATATTGATCCATCCGCTAGAGTTTTGGGTGACTTAGTAGAGTTATGTGATTGTAACTGTGAACTGCAGTATGGTTATAATGCAGCACTCTGCTTGAGTGACTTGGAGTTCTACATTTGATTTCCACTCGTTTGAGTTTCACCTTACCCGATATTCTTGTTTCGTTGTCCATTCTATGTCTTATTCTGATTCTTATCCCTTGTACCTTATATCGGCCTCAAATTTGTTGTTTCGGGACCATGTCTTCCAACGACTCTTCTTCTATCTCCACTCCCCAGAGTCAGACCGTCGGGATTTTGGGTGTACTGCAAGGCTTGATGGAAGCCCAGGAGTGAACAAATGACCTCTTAGCTGAAGGATTAAGAAGGCAAATGACTCAGACGCCAGCGGAAGCCTCCAATCATAAGGGAATCCCTGATAAGCAAAGGAGAGATGTGAAAATGAAGCGCCCACTTGTTCCCCAACAACGGAACCAGCGGAGAACTCAACGTTGTGGATAATGTAAGAGACCAGGACACCTTCAGAGAGATTGTCGCAGCGCCAAAGGGAAGTGCTTGATTTGTGGATCCGACGAGCATCTTATCAATGGTTGCCCTCGAAGGAAAGAGCTACAAGGAGGAGATTCGTCAACACCTTCCACATCTACTTGAGCGACTTGGTTGTTTCGTAGTTCGAGTTCGAGGATGATATGGACCCAGCACAGGATTCATACTTGTCTTACGAGATTGCAGAGATGGGTAACGCGAAGAATTATCACCTCTTCTGCTTTCAATAAAAATATTGTCACTTTTTAGTAAATGTTTCCTTTCGTTTAAAATCTTGTATCCGTTGAACTTCTTAGTTTGAATGCAATAAAATTGTGAGTTGTGATTTATATATCGTCCCCCTGCCACTCATTTCCTTATACTGCTCCCTGCATCATTACTCAAATTTTGATTTTTTAGTCCTTACCTGTCGTATACTTTCCACATGCTCCACATCCTTAGTTATTTTCTTTGTGTGTTCCACTATCTGATCATGACTCCCTCTTTTCAGGCCATGGACAATCCTAGAGTAGCGCCGCCTCTCGATAAGGACACTCGGTCCCGCGTTTCCTTGGACTGCATGCTGGTGAGTTCAGATGATGAGGTCGACGACCCACCGGTTATTTTCGGCAACAGCGATTCCGAGGACGAGGAATTCGCAGCCCCAGAAGTCGACATGATTAGCGACTCTGACGATGAAGAAGAGGGCCCCGAAGAGGACCCGATGGAAGAAGATCTTGAGGAGAATCCAGTGGAAGAAAACCCAGTAGAAGAGAATCCAGTGGAAGAAGATCCAGAAAAGGTGAATCACGTGGAAGCAGACCACGATGAAGAAGCTCCAGCCGAGGAAGAAGGACTAGGAGAAGAAAACCACGTGGGGGAAGAACCTGAAAACGAGGCCCCAGCCGAGGAAGAGTCGGAGGACGAAAGCTCGAGTGAGGAGAAACTCGAGGTGGAAAGACCTCCAGTGGCAATCCCTGCGAGAAGTTATGGAAATGGACGCCCCTATCTTAGCGCGAGAGCTTACCGTAACCTGTTGAACTTCCATAATCGCGACTGACGCGACTTATCTTTGTTTCTTCTGGCCAAATAAATCTATGTATAGCTTAGGGCCACTTTCATCTTTCGAGTATGTCGTGTTTGAAAATTTTTCTGGGAAAATAAATAATAATAAAGTTTCGAAGTTCGTAAATCTTTTGAGTATTGATTCGCTTGATGCATTGACTGTTTTTTTCCCCAATAAATTTCTTTCCCTCCTGAGATTCATTACTATTCATCCTTGCACCTGGTAGTGACCTGACCCCAGTCTCTTCAACATTTAGAGTCAAGTACCGCACTCCGACGTTTTGAATGGGCCATACCCCACTGTAATTCATACCCTGGCTAGCCCCTTATACATTATTAGTGCTATTTCTTATTACTATAATTACGTTCAGTGACGTTGTTATTCGAAATATAGTTTTCGTTATTTTGCGTGTATCGAAAATTTCATGTTATTAACTACTTCCGTTTTACCTATTCAAAATGCTTTACTATTCTTCACATTTTCAATAGCGCAAACATATATCGCGCATACTATTTTGTTTTATTTTCTCTTATTTCACCATATAGGTTTTCTCAAGTTATTTTAAATTGCTTGATTGGTATTTTTTTAACTAAAACATTTTTGGTTTATCGGCAAATCCTTCACTATTGTTTACCAATGTTATTATATCTTTCATTATAAATGTATGTATTGTATTTGTGTGTGTGTGTGTGTGTGAGTGTATAGTTTGTTACTACGAACAGTTACGCCATGTGCTTACTTATGACTATTCTTTTAGCTGCGCAAATTCTTATATATATATATATATATATATATATATATATATATATATATATATATATAAATCTTGATTTCCATCTATATGTTTCTGCATAAATCGCTATATAAAAGTATTTGATTTTGTGGCTTTTTCGCATCGTGTTTTATAGTTAATCGTTTATTTTAAATTTCGAGGACGAAATTTTATGTAAGTGGGGTATGATATAATACCCAGTTTCACTATAAATACCTTCCGTATTTTTAAATTAAATACTTTCTCCGAAATACTTCTATTTCAAATTTGTACAATTTTTAGTTCCTAAATTTTTCTACATTTAATTTCAAATTTTAATTTTCTAACCCCAAGCCCTATTCCCTTTTTATATTTCCCAAATTATTGCCTTCTAAACCCATAACCCATAACCCATAACCCAAACCAAACCTTTTCTATTTTTCCAAATTAATATCCTAATCTACCCAGCCCAGCCCATACCCTAACCCTTTCTTTTTCCAATTAATTTTTACCTCATCTATTTTTAACCTAAGTCCCAAGCCAGCCCAAGAATCCCCGGCCCAAACACTTCCCTCACCTACGACTCGCACCCGACCCGAACCCTCGCACCCACACCCAACCCGCTCCCCACTCCCTTCTTCTTCCTCTCTTCGCTCCCTTTCCCGCTCATTTCCTCTGCCTTGCCTCCGCGTCTCGCGCCCATGCCTACGCTCGCACCCACGCCCAAGCGACCCGCTCCACCCCTAGCGACCACGTCCTCGCCTCCCTCAACAACCCCAACGACTCTCCAACGCTTCTCTCGCCCACTCCCCCATGACCCGCGCCCACGCCCCAATGGCCGCGCCCGCTTCCCACGACCTCCCCTCAACCCATTGACCCCTCTCTCGTTCTCATTCTTTCACTTGCATCTCCTCGCCCTCCCAACACCACAACCACCACCATCATCATCCCCACTTACCTCTTCCCTGCACACCCACCGCAATGACTCCAACCCACAGCCCCGACCTCGCCTGCATGTCGTTGTCGCTCCCTCGCCACCACCTCGTTCTCCCCTCTCCAACCCAGCACCACTTTCTTTCCCGAGCCAACCCCGACGAGCACCTGCACAACCCATGACCCCCACTGCCTCGCCAGAAAACCCATCGACGGCACCTCCGACCGCGAAGGACTCCACCGTCGAGTTTCCAACACCCCCTGCTCACCCTCAAGATCCTCACCTCACCGTCGACCACCTTCTTCCGGGGCACCCGTGCCGCAACCCACTTCGTGCACAACTCCAACGTCAACCCATCATCACGCAGGCACCTCGCCACCTCACCCCCGGTCACCGTTGCCTTGCACCAACGCCGCCTGCATACCACCACCGACGGCGCTTCTGTCACCTCCAGCATCACTGAGACCGTCGCCTCATCGGAGCCCGGCCACCACCATGCTGCCACCATCTCTGCACTCCCTCACCTACAAGCCGCATCCAAGCTCACCTCGCCGGAACTCCTCACTCCAACGCTGACAGCTGAGCCCGCTGCTCTGCCTCCTCTCTCCCTTCTCACCACCAGCACCCATCACTGCCTCGACCACCCCCCTCGTCGACCCCACAACAACAACACCTCCGACTTCACCTCCGACGTGAACTCCAAGCCAACCGAGCTCGTCGCCTTGCTGTTACCGTGCTGGTGCTCGCGTCGTTGCCGTCTCTACCGGGTCGCCGTAGCTGGGCCGTCGCCGGGCAAGTTTCTGAACTTGCTATCATGCTACATATACTCAAATATACTTATGTATGCGTACGTAATAAATCATTATAAAACCCCTTAGTTGTGGTTATTAAAACTCGATAATCATTTTTTGATATGCATATTTATATATGTTACGATCACTTAAAACTCCTGTTTCGTGATATATAGATCGCGTACTGATAAATAACTACATGTTGGAATCTAAAAGTTAATGTTTATATATTGAAACAATATCCCCGAGGACCGACGCTAAGTCTGGAAATTCCCGTACATATCACGTTGTAAAATTAATAGTAAATTAAATACAGATCGAAATGCGATGTTCTATGGCTCGTATCGAAGCCAACAGATAAACATACAGCTCCCCATAGTTTACCTTGACATTTTGATAACTTATACCAATGAATACTGAGGCGATCCATAGCCCTGAACTGCAGTCCGGGGCAACGTTCGTTTTGAATGCCTGGACTTGGGAACACCTGTACACCCTTTCCTTAAACTGAAAATGCACAGATCCCCATATGGTCACGTAGATAATTTAGTTATCTAACACCTGAATCTGGTCCCATGTTGTTTCACCTTTGTTTGATATTTAATTCATATTTTAGGATACCGTTGTGTCCTGCAGTTTTCTGCAGTGACAGTTTGTACACATTGATATTAAACTGAACATATCTTCCCGTATACAGCGGATATCATCGATCCGTCTGATACGTTGGAAACCTAACTGTTAAACCTAAATATTATCCAACTGTAGAGTCGCCTAATTACGATCCCAACTGTGATTAAAACGTGTTACGAAACGGGCTCCCGATTCAGAAATTGGATTTCCAGCAGTGAACACTTAAAATGAAATGGCCGTAACTAGCAAACCTGAAACCCGATTGACGCGAAACCAATTGTGATGGATAGATAATTAAACATACTGCTTACCCTTTTATATTGTTTTGCTTAATTCTGCATGCATGATTTATAGTAAATTATGCAAGTGGTAAGACACTGGTTGCTGATATTTATTCATATCATGTAGAGATCATATACATTGGTGATCTAGTGATCATGTGCATTACTCAGTGATAGATATTAGTGTTTTGATTGTGGCAAGTACGTTAGTGTTAAAGCGTGAATGAATAAGTGAAGTGACACGTACTTGTACACAATCAGCGGACCCAGTTAATTTATTGCATTGTCGACGCCTATAGGGCATATGTAAGTGTAACTATAACTGGTATGGGACGGTTATGGAAGCACTTATATTAGTGTCATAGGTAAGGCTTCAAACACAGTCCATTTATCTTGGGTACCAGTTGAGACATGCTTGATGGAGACCCTGTCTTCAGTTCTCGCGTAGACTTGTCATAGACCGACTAGTATTTGGGTTTATGGCCGGTGTTTGATGTAGACCACGGGGTGTGGGGTAGTTTGAGTGTGAGTTCAACGGAATCTCGGGAGTCTCATTGCCGGCATATACAGCAATTCTGGAAGTCATATGGGTGATATTACTGATTATTAGCAAGCGTTTCGGGCCCGTGTTCCCTTGCCCCTGGGGCCCTACTCTTGGGTTGAGGATACTCCTGCGTGAATGACTCTCACACTTGAACTGACGATAGATTTAGCGACCTGTACAGTGAGACTCAGAGACTGATAGGGTTAGTGACATTGATATGTATTGCTTACTGATTTGATATACCTACTTTACTGTTTACCTGTACCGATTATTTCATGTGCGTCATCATTCTATATTTACTGCTTCATGTTCATCATCATTGCACGTGTTTACTTTTGCATTTATATATATTGCTATGGTGTCGCTCTGACGATCTGAGTATGCATGCTCATAGTAAGAAGTGGACTTAGCTCGGATCAGCACCTGTCGCACCTTGAGGATATTGCGGACATCTAGATCAGGGACGTCAGCACCATCTTTCCTTGATCTCTATCTGGTTAGTTTTTATATCTGTTTTGATTTAGTGACTGCATTTCTCATTACCTGTGCATTGATTACTGATTACCACGTAAAACTAGAAGCCGAAGTGTGACAACGGCAGGATATTTCCTTGACCGTAGGAGCATGGCTGGCCTTGTCACCAATCGTATTCCCTATTTTGGGAAGTGGGGCTTGACAGTGCTACATACCTGCTACTTGTACACGTTACATACCTGTTTAACTTAACTTGACCTGATAATTATACAGGATATTTATATATACACCTGTCTTATGTCAAGAGATATATATATATATATATATATATATATATATATATAGATATATATATATTCACTAGTTCCATGAAACGATATTTACATTTATCTATTTCATGAACTAGTTCCACGAACATGACGGTTATGTGTATCTGTTACTTGTTTCACGATAAATTATATATATTCACCAGAACCATATCATGATTGGTATATTCATCCGTTTCACGACATGATACAGTTACCAGATTATTGGTACAATTACTAGTACAATTCATGGGAATCCATATACAGAGATTCTCATGACATGATTGATATATTTTATTGCATGACAAGTTTACATGAATTTTGATACAATACATGAAACAAATTAAATGTAATGATATGGATATGAAATCATGTTTTAACCCATTGAATTATATAAATAAAATTGATACAGTCGGGTGATAGGTAAAGGACTTGCTAGACTCAGTTAACAACTTTGGAAAGCTTTATTTATGGTGCCATATGTTAGGACCCAGCCATGAGGGTCCGGATAGTAGCTGCACCTACCATCATTCCAGTTATTATTACAGCTCGTGTCGGTTAGGCCCAGCCATGTTGGTCCGGATAGCTTGCTATCATCCTGTTACTGTGTTCTACTCTATGAAAATATTTTTAAAAGTTTTTCGAGCTATAAAACCTATTCCTATTCCAGTAGCGCCTAGCGGTGTGTCCTAAGTTCAGCTCCAAGAATCAGAGATCGTGGTCCCGGGTATGCACAGGATGTTTTCCATTATTATTCGCTGGCTATCAGAGACTTTCACAAATAAAGTAAATTATTTAATAACTTGACGCAAGTTGAGCAACTACGTATCCTCGGGTGCTGGGATGGGGCAGTGCCAGGGTAAATGTGAGGCAGTTCATGCTCACAACTTAATGATATAATAGCAATACTCATATTATCACTTGATGTCTAATTTTACTTAGCCAGTGTGAATTCATGTTCATGACTTAATACTGGTTTATTACTGTACATTGATACTTGATACCGACATGATCCTTCTGTTAACTTGACCGGTGGTTTATTAGTAAATGGAAATTAAGGATACTCATACACTTGGATAATATCCACACGGCGTCCATTTTGGATCATGTTTCCTAGATACTGAATATTGGTCCCTGGATACTGAATTTGAATACTGAATATTGTTTGCTGTATACTATTTATCATGTTTATTGAACACCGTTTATCATGTTTACTGGATACTGGGTATAGTTGACCGAGACGTGCCAGCTAGTCATAGGATACTTCAAGATATGAGCACCTTACCATCCATTTCCACAATACTTTCCTACCCATGTCCCGATTATCCTGACATCCATATACGTTTTTTGTAATAATCATTATATTTCTGTATACACACATGTACACGAGTTCCTTCATTTTACAACCTGCTAGGTCGCTTTCTGACTACCCTGGGCTTGCATGTCCAGATATCAGAGATCAAACGGCTGACGTTCGAAAGTAAAGATTATGATTTTCATCAGAATTAATCAAAAATAAATTATCGGGTATCCATCTGTTCCCTCTAAATATTAATATTTTTGTATCATCCATGTATATCAATTCCATCTTATTGTTTCTTAGTATGTGATATTTGATGTTCAGATCTATACAGCCATTCACCTGTATTGGTTATATTTTTATATTGGTATTTAAGCTGCTCAAGTTGATATCGGTGGCATTAGCGTATATGAAAGGAGTATTTTCCTCTTTCTGAAAATACGTGTCCGCCCCTAGTCATGTACTTTATCTTTTATTTTGTTATGGGTCCACTATTTTCTGTATTCCTGGATAGGGGACGCGACGTTTTTTGCTTTTTCACTTTTTCAGATTACTAGTCCCTTTGGCATGTCAAAAAGCATGTTTTACTCTATGCTTTTAAAAGCAATACACTTTACATATGAAATACCTAAATTCTCCCTGAATTAAGAATTTTTTTTAAAATAATGATATTTTAGATTTCAGATTAGTTATACCCTTCTTAATATGTGTGCTGGAGAAACAAAGAGCAGTTAAAAGAAGTGGAGGAAATATATAATTCGTCAGATTCCTAAAATAAATTGCTGCTGCTTCAAACCACTTGGCAAGGAGTAACAAGGGTATTATTTTGCAAACACCCAAAAAGGATACAGAACCGTAAGTTCACACCTATTCGACTGCAAGTTTTTACTAAAAGCAAAGAACTGGTAGCTAAAACAATATCATTTTTTGTTACATCATGCACAACTATACAAAAATTCATGAGGTTCACCATAAAATCCAAAATTGAGATGCTTTTTTCTGGTCTCCTTCACCGCACACTACTCATGTGCCCATACACTTCATCCACATGCCTTGTTGCTTCCACTTATATTATTATATACAGTAAATGGATCAAGGATCAATCATAGGCCTAAATCAAATAGCAGGCAAATAATGGAGGAATTCTTTTTCCTCGGGGAACCATTTGCTCTTAGAATCAAACACACTACTTGCGAATGAATCCATGCAAGTCTAACAGCAGGGATCCCAATCCAAATCCTTGTCAATCTCTAGACCAAGGCAAGGCATGTTACCATGGAATTTGGTCCGCTCGCTATGTGCTTCATGAAAAAATAATTTATTACAAAATAGCATAGTCATCTGTCTCACCATTGCGAAAATTTCTCATAACCACCTATCTATTCGTTTTTTTAACCAAATCTTACTTGACAAAGTTTTACAAGCAACTACCAACCTTCTGTTAGCAAATCAGATTTCTAACCGAAAAACGATGGGCGACGAGGAGTTTCAAGTAAACATAATGTTTTGAAACTTGATTTCTTTTCATACATGAAGTTTCAAGCAAGACATGCGTGACTTGCCATCTTCCATAGTCTCACAGTCCCCATTTTACACTATACCAATATAAACCACTTACATTTGTCTTAATCTGGTGAAAATTGACATATTACGAATTTTAGCTAGAATGTAACCTGAAACATTCTATAGCTAAAGATTTACAACTTACAGTACATTCCTCCCCCCAAAAAGTTGAGCAATGGATATTTACATGGGAGAATCCAATGCTTTAATTACTCTACGACGCCACGTTGCCGTCTCTCGATCAAAGTTTAGTTCCCAAGTTGGCCAGTAATGGAGATCTTGCTTCAGGGTCAACACACGGGGCTTTCCATTCAGCTTCACTGTCCTTACTCGTACAAATTCTCCATGTTCGATTTCCTATAATTGCAAACAATATTTTAACCAAACAGAAAAGGAAATCAGAAGTCACGAAGAAGAAAATGCCGTCATAGGGTAAGTAAACGAGTGGACCATTTAAATTTAAGATCTCTTATAAATTGAGAATCAGTTGGTTTTAAAACATTTAGACTTTGAATTGACATCCCGTACAAACAGTAAGTTAGCTAGATTTGAGGGGCACGGCTTGAAAATCTAGAATAAAATCGCAATATACTAATCACAGGATTGGATCCACAATGGACTGAGAGTTTGATCTCTGTACATGAGTAAATGAGATGAGAAACCATTAAAAAGAAGTTAGTATTTTGACGATGTTGAAGTTAGCCTAGAGGTTTGAGGCACAAGGTTTGAAATTGCAAAATTCCTTCTTTTTGAAGTACCATTTGAGGTCCAAATAATTGTGTACTAAGAAACCATACATACGAGTCTCAAATGTTTTCTTATAATGAATTTTTACCCAACCTAGATAAACTTATGGCTCCACAACTAGTTAATCATGACCTCATAATCTTCAGCATCTTCATCCATCTAGAAGTCGATCTTTGGCAGGATAGGTTACTTCTTGATCACCTCATCAAGAAATTAACGGAAACCAAGTTTCTATTTTATACTGACGAGATCATTTGATGCAAAAATTTGATGCTGAGGCACATGAAGATACGATAAATTATGATTCAGTAAGTTTAGATCTTAAATTAAAATGCATATTGTGAGAAGGAAGTTCACTCACATCCTACAGGACATCTGAGACGTAAATCCTGCTGACAGATCATTATTGTGCTGAAATTTTCTAAACACAGGTTAACAACACTCCCTCACCAATGTATCTAGGATTTTTGAAGGAATAGACCTACACTGCAAGACAAATTTTGATAGAATTTGGATTGTTCAGTCATCTGAACAAGTGTTTTAAGCTAAAAACATGGCAGCAACAGCAAAAGCTTTTATCCCCAAGTTGTCACTACTTTCTTTCTTCAACGAAAACAGAGCTTTAATTATTCCAATCCCTCAAATGTATGCAGGAAATTCTCCCTTCACCAAGAAGTCAATTGAATTTTGCTATAGTGAGAAGGATTTATGCTTTGTTCTTTGTTTAATGTGATCTCAGACTAGAAAAGCAATTCAACATAGCAGATTTATCATCTTAAGTCTCAACCCCTCTTCTAAACTTTTTTGTCCAGTCTCGGTGAATTTGGACCACCTAACCCGTCATTAGATTTAAGGCAAGCCCCTCTTGTTCATAATGTTCTATGCCAGAGTCTTGCCATTTCCATACCAATCACCAAATGGTTTTTGTCGGGCCCACACTAGGTCATAAAACTTTGTCAAATTATTTAGAAGCCTTACATCACACCAGACCCCGTTTAATTACGAAAAGGCTTAGACGATGAATATGATAATGACTAGAAGCATAAACCTACATATTGAATTTAGTCAATACTAATAAAAAAAATGATAGCTAAGAAACT
Source organism: Agapanthus africanus (assembly GCA_030015575.1). Classification (NCBI taxonomy): domain Eukaryota; kingdom Viridiplantae; phylum Streptophyta; class Magnoliopsida; order Asparagales; family Amaryllidaceae; genus Agapanthus; species Agapanthus africanus. Next base: position 20,954,430 of record JASDDO010000014.1, read on the forward strand.
TATAAATGCAAGCATACCTTTACCACTTCCAAAAAGGTTTCAAGATCTGGCGTGAGTTTCCCATTTATATCAACTATCCATTGCAGAGAATGAAGGCCATATCTGTGTACTGGGCTCCCATTGCATTTCCTATATAGGAGAACAATATGAAAACATTTTTTACATCAGGAGCTTGAATGATGAATACAAGCTCAGGCTTAAAAAATTTGAAAGCAAACACTGCCATGATAATTTGACCAAAATGGATAAATAGTTGATGCGTAGCTTGAAATTTCAGTCTTCTTCTTGGACACATCCAAAACCTATTTATTAACAGTTTACCTTCAAACTTAAAATTATCAACACAAGACATGAGCAGCATTTTTTGTCCAAGCACATTTTTCAAATGTGTAGGAAAGCCTTATTTTGGTAATTGTTAAGAGTTCAATTAGCTTCAGATCCATTGTTAATCCAGATCCCAACAGCTTAAATATTTCGCTAAAGTGGAGGTTGACATGGTAGCAGAGCATCAGGTTTCAAGAGGTCTTGGCCCTCTTAGGCTCAAGCCTCATATCTAAGATATTTATTTACCCCATTTATTCTCTTTCTAAGCGTGTCCCATTTCCAGTGAAGACCTTGCCACCTTGGCCCGAAGGTAGCTCGAGTTGGGTGTTTAGAGCTAAATTAACATGATATATATTGTTAGTCACAGCCCAACAGCTTAAGCTTTTGGGCAAAGTAGATTCTATCAGGTGAAGTAAAAAAATAAAACCAGCATGCAATTCCAACCAATGAAGATAATAAGCCAATATATAGGATAATGCAGTACTTCGCCACATAAACCTCATGCCCTTCTTCAGGAAGAAAACCAAGAGCACGAACAGCAGGGTGAGGTTCCTGAAGTAAACATCCACACCAATTCACCATGCGCGAGTTGGGTGTTTAGAGCTAAATTAACATGATATATATTGTTAGTCACAGCCCAACAGCTTAAGCTTTTGGGCAAAGTAGATTCTATCAGGTGAAGTAATAAAATAAAACCAGCATGCAATTCCAACGAATGAAGATAATAAGCCAATATATAGGATAATGCAGTACTTCGCCACATAAACCCCATGCCCTTCTTCAGGAAGAAAACCAAGAGCACGAACAGCAGGGTGAGGTTCCTGAAGTAAACATCCACACCAATTCACCATGCGTGTCGTGCCATTCCCATCTCTGATGTCTGTTCCCACAACTAGCTCAATCTCTTGACCCTACCGGAAAAAAAGAAAAAAAATTAATATAGACTAAGGATCGTTTATTAAAAACAATCAAAATAAGAAATGCAACTCTCAACCATTATCAAAACTTTGTAACTGAGAGGTCAAATCCAACCGGACGGGGAAAAAAACGGGGGGAAAATGCATTGCATAAAACGTACAAGGTTAACTTTTTAAGAAGAACAGAAGGCCAGAGAAAATTTTCAGGATTCACCTGCCGAAAAATTGTCATCTTTAGCCCCCCAGAATCATCATTATACTTGTCTAACTCCTGGCAAGCAATTTCTATATCACGGAAACAAGAGACTGGCTCCTTATCAGCTGCTAGGATCATGTCTCCTTGCACTAACAGTTTGTCAGCTTTTGATCCAGCCAAGCAACCTTTAACTCGCAAGACTTGTCTTCTTATTGGATCCTTTTTCATAAGAGCCTGTAATGCGTCATTAACATGTGCTCAAATCTTAGAACATATTTTTAAAATGTTGATTAATAGTAGTATACCAAAACAACGTAATAGACTGGTTAAGTAGAAACTACAGGATATGATTTTCGATTGAAGTATAGAATTTATATATAGAATACAACTTTCTATTGGTAAGATTTTATACCTTTTCGAAATACTAGTATGCAAAATGATGAATAACTTCAGCAACCATGAATGTGCTGTGATCAGAATTTTCTATATCAAACAAAATATTGAATTTGATTAATTTATATTCATTGGTATTCACCCTTCGCGCAAATCCAACATAAAGTTTAACACCATGTGGGATTGAGGTTATACATCTTCAATACTTGTAAAACCATTTGGAGAAACATGGAAAACAGAAATGAGGATGACAACAGTAACGACAGCGACTAAGTAGCAGCTTCAGAAGGAAATTAAGAAATAAGGATGGCAGCACATAAATTTTAAAATGATGTAGAATCGAGTTTATACATATTCAAAACTGGTAAAACCTTTACCTGTATCCAAATGTCACTCAGTCCAAAACTTCTCGCTTTAGAAAGCAATATAGGGTAAAGTTCCACTTCCAAAATTCTAACAAGAGGCATTGGTATCTTTATGCCATTAATGAGAAGAGGTGGCCCAGAAGCACCATGGATTATCTTCTCAAGAACTTCACTGATAGCACAGATGGGTACACCCCTCGCAAATTGGTGTTGTGGAGAGCTACCACCAATCTTGAGATACAGATGGAAGTGACTAAGTTAGAAGAAAAAAGGAAAAAGAAGGTAGAATATCATTGAAGGGATTATAGGAAAATATCCAACAAAGCATACCTGTGTGGCAAAGTTGGCCCATAATGCTTGAACTCTTCCTTGCTCATCAGTTAGAACACCAGAAAAGGTGCTACCAAAATCTATAAAGAAAGAAAATATATTGGAATATAGAAACGCTAGTATTTGCACATGGCATGCCCATAGACATGTACTGAACATCATATTAAGCTTCGAGAAGATTTCTGACTATATTTAGTTAAATTAGAATTGATATTTAGTTGAGATTTTTCAAATATTTAAGACAGCTTTTATATTAAGCAAAAGGAATTAAGAAGGTTTGAACAATTAGAAACAAATTTTTTAAAGCTATTTTTTTAAATAAAAGGAACTTTCCTTGTCATGTATCATGCTGAGAATAAAATTGAAATTTCAATACCCCTCTCCTATCGAGTTAAAATAGTTTAGATAGCTCTCAAAAATCAACACAGCTTCAGTATTTTGGCGCAAGTGCGAGGACTTTAAGGCCCAGTTTGGGTATGGAGTAGGGAAAACTGGAGTTATTTTTATGTGGGGGTAGAGGCTATGCAAACTCTAGTTTACAAGTCCCTACCTCCATTTTAAAAAGGGTAAATTTTACTGAACCCCGTCCACCTTTTGAGGTTTTTGATATAAACACATTGAACTTTAAAAATGCTTAAAAAAACCATTGAACTACCAATATTGTATGAAATTGTTAGTTTGATAAACTGGTGCAAGCCACGATTGGATTGAATAACCCCAAAATGTTCTATGGATAGATTGAATAGACTCTAAATGAACGGAATATGGAATCTTTTTAACAAAAATACCTTTCATTTTTTTACGAAAATACCCTTTAAAGAGGTTTTATAGCATTTTTAAAGTTCAATGGAGTTATCTCAAAAAACCCAAAAGGTGGATGGGGTTTAGTAAAATTTACCCTTTCAAAAATTTAACTTTGATGGGTGTTTGGCTTTGAGTTTCCTAAACTCCAAATTATTGATTTGGAGTTATCTAAACCAAATGGATGTTTTCTTCACAAATTTTTGGAGTTAAAAAACTTTAATTGGATTGGAGTTTGGTAAACTCCTTTTATCTCAAGTTTGGAGTTTAGATAACCAAAGTTTTCTAAACTCCAAAATCCATGCCAAACATGGCATAGTTAGGATTTGGAGTTAAATTTTGATAACCTAATGAAACTCCGGTTATCTAAACTTGACTCCATTCCCAAACAGGGCCTAAGATGGTACCAAATCGACCATAGGTCAAATCCGCAAGGAGTGCAATGAGGAGGAAAGCAAGTCACTAAGAGAAATCAAGCTGCGGAACTGCCAATGGAGACATGGCTATAAAATTATATGTTTATATCCTTCAACCCTCACCACAACTTCAGAGTTTCAATGCAATGACAGGGGCTTCAACGTTGTATTTTATGCACCAAAGTTGTGATGACAGCTCAATGAAATACCTAATTTCTCAACAGACTAGATGTAACAAGTTTTAAGCCTATCATCAGTCAGAAAAAGGCAGAATGAATTACCAATATCAAGTCCAATAACTTCCATGTTGGTGGCATGATATCGTGGAGTACCAACTGATCCAATAGTTAGAGCAGTGCATGGATTTAAAACAAAAGATCTTCTAGATGTTGCCTGTAAACTTCGATTTAGTCCCACAAGATAAACAGAATCTCCACGACGTAATGCAGGCTCTGTAACAAATAACAGAGATTCAGACACAGACCCAAATTGTATTATTCAGATTGAATGCACCACTTTACTTCACATATAAAGAGAAGGCTTATTTTGTTAATTTGTGATTATAAATCCATGCCCAAAAAGATCAGTCCAAAGAGAAGAACAGGTCAAAGCCTATGAAGAAGCACGTGCATCACACGGGGATCAATTCTCTTTGCTCACGAGATTGTAAGTGCTTGGGGAAAAGGGTGACGTGGCGACATCCAATTGGTTTGCGGTCATTTGCGTTTGGGAGAGAATCTTAATCTGGTTTTGAGTCAGTTTTTTGTTTAAATCCTTAATTAAAAATCAATATTATCTCTAACAAAGCCTCTAGTACATATATAGTTGATTAATTAAATCAAAATTGATCTACAGCCTTGTATTCTTGCGGCAACAACAAAGAGAAATAGAGGTAGAGAGAGGGGTTTTAATGTGAGTGAGAGATTGTACTTTGTATTAGAGTGAGAGCGTTCTCATGTAATACCTTCTTAATAGTGGAAGCTTTTCGTCGTCGGATTGTAGGATTAGGTGCAAGTTGTGCCGAACCTAGGTAAAATCTTGTGTTTGTGTTGTTTGGTGTGTGCTTCTGATAATTTGCATTGTTTTGGTATATTGTTCGGTTAGTCTTTTTCGAGTAGTTTGTTTACACACGATCCTGATAGATTTTCCGCTGCGACTCTTGGTGTGTTTTGTGATTCTTTCGAGAATCACGGGCATAGAAAATTACAACATAATTCACACTAACCACCTTATGGTTTACTCACGTTTTCCAAAACCATCATATAGTTTATTTCGTTCCACAGAAACCCCGTGTGGTTATTTATTACAAAAATTGACTAAATTAACCTCTTGTTTTAATGAAAATACGGATCCTCTAGATGCACTGAAGGCAAACCATACTCGTAGTGCCGTTTAGTGGGAAATTTGCCATAATTTGGAGAACAGGACTTGAGTTTGAGGATTTGGAGAACAAGCCTCAATTTGAAATTGATCAAAATTTACATAAAAAAGAGCTGATATAATGAGATTAAGACGGATTATTTAGGATTAAACTAAAAGAATCGATTAAATGTGGAGTCGCATGACCCATTATTCCCCAAAAAACTTTACAAATCAAACCACAGGTGGTTTTTGTACAACAAACTGAAACTTCATGGGGGTTTCGTGATGAGTTTGAACTGCAGGGTGGTTTTGGAAAACTTGCATAAAGCACGGGGTGGTTTCTGTGAAATAAGCCTAGAGAGAAATATGGAAATATCATTCTAAGAACAGCAAAGACAGTATAGGTTGTTTTCTCACCACAAACATTGAAAGTTGTGCTATAAAGATTCAGAAAGATTTATATTTTCTACTTGGTGAAGTGTGAGGATTCTTGCCATCACTCAAGTACCGGTATGTCTACCATTATAATTATAAAAGTCCATTTAGAGTATCAACTAACAGAGTGATCCTCATAACAAACTTTGTAACAATTCTATTTTTAGTGCACAAAAATTTCCTTAAAAATTAATGTTTACTTGGGATATTTACTTTTGCTGTGATTACTTTAAGTAATTAATTAGCTCTTTAATTACAAGAAGGAGCTTGTAACTCATTGGTAATATCTTGCACTGCTGAACCAAGCCACCAGAGTTCAAATCCCATATCCCACATTATTTTTTAATTTTGTTTTATTTTGGAATTTTAGAATACCAAGGGTTTACACATGCATGTCTCACAAAAACCCCACTACACCCTATAAATTAAATATACCAGTGAGCACATGAACCGACGGGGATCCCTCCGAACGACCGACTCGGCCGGGATCGGCCGGCGGACCGGCCGACTCGGGCCGGCGCCACCGGCCGGACCCGGCCGGACCGCTGAGTCGTCAACGGAGAAAATGTGGCTTTTTGTCTTCCCTGTACACCTGCATACTTTAAATACAGAGACCAGTACCTGAACTCTTTTAAACCCCTATTTACTCAATTTTATTACATTTTTTCAATTAAACTCTTCATCTACCCTAACTCTAGCCTAACCCTAATACCAACCCTAAACACTACCCCCTCACCCAAAATTCTGAGCCAACTCTCAAGAAATTCCTAGAAACCCTAATGTACTTTGGAAGAAGTAAAGAGGCGAAGCCCCGGCAAATTTTCCGACGACAACCCTAGGAGATCCCGACGACGAAACGACGCACCGTCGACTCCTCTAGTCTTTCCTTCCTCTCCTTTAAGTTTGAAACCCGTAAGTCCCAATTTCCCTTCTCTAATCTTTTCTAAAAATACGAAATTCCAAAACCCGACGGAAACGGAGTAAATCCGATTTCCGATTCGGTTCTTTCTCAAAATACAACATTTTTTTAATACAATGTTGTTAAACCACTTCATGTTGACTATTAAACACTAACTAATCGTATTGAACAAGTTCTATATCAAAAGAAATTGCTATTTCCATTTTACCGTATTTTTTCACTAAAATACCATGTAGTTTCATTTCGGCATTTAAACCATTAAACTTGCTATACTTTTAAATAGATCACGAAGTAATGACCTATCTCCTCACACACTCATATGCAACATAGCACAATACCCTCGGGAACATAAAATACGGGAAAACGACACATTTTCAAATAAATACCATTACTAATAAAACCATTTTTCTTAATGATTAGTATTTTACACAAATCGTTGCAAAGCGCCGCTACAACCCATTTGGGGAACCCGACTGGGATGGTGCGGATTATCGTACATCCGTGGGCTTAGTAGTGCGAGATGCAGACCTCCGCAAGGACCATTCAGTCTCGAGAGATTTAAAATACGATATCTTAAGAAAATGAGATTTTAGAAATATAAAATATATATTAAAATTATTTTTATATAATTATGTATATATATAACATTAAAATATCTATTTTGAAATAATATAAATATTACAACTCCTTTAAAAATCACAAGAATCACTTTACATTAATATACCATGAATTCCATACAAAGTCAATATTACAAATAAATACCTTTTATTATGAATTAGGATATTTTCACTAGAAATATCACAATTATAAAATCCACACCTATGATAACTCTAAAGACGATAACTAATACTTGGGGTGTATTTTGAAAAGTATATAAAATTATTTTTACATAAAACCCCCTCAAGTTCTATAAATTACCCTAAGGACCCTAGTAAACATAGGTTTAAGCGGGACCAATCTCTTGAGCCTCAGGAAGCCGGAGAAGTGGGTGCTTTCCTATTTAAGGTAGACAACTTAACAACGGTGTTATCAATACGGTAATCGTCTTTGAAAAAGATACAAATCCTGCAGCTCATATGCAGTTACCGATAACATCAAAACAATCAGGACTTCAATTTACTTTTCTAATTGTCTGACTCAGACTGAGTCTCATTAATAATCTGACTTGAATATGCTTCAAGTACAATTTATAATCTACAATCTACAATATTCCAATTCAACATGAATCCCTATATTCAAGTTGTTCAATACATTCAATCTATATTGACTGAACCGAACCATGGATAATACTTCCATTTACATGATTCTCCAGTTACATCCATAATTCTCCAGTTATATCCATTTACTGATATTATGGTTTCGGCAAGTCATCTATATATACAAGACAATACAATTTACAATACAAACACACAATACAATACAAGACATCGCGGGGTTTAAGGGATAGATTGGTACAGAAGGTGTTAGAAACGGCACGAGGCAGTAAGATTAAGACACCTAACCTATATTCCGTTGCTGTTGTACCGCGGCCCAACGGTTCCTTGTACATTCTGTTTGCCTTGGTCTCTAGCATATAGAGACCCCTCTCGTATACACTAGCATTCTTCTGTACCAAACTACAAACAACAGTGTTAACACAACATTACAACAATATAATACAACTTTAAAAGCTACCTCCTTATTCTGTCTATTCTATCTCCCTCTTATCTTTGTATCTTTGGGACTTACCGAGCGATCTGTTCGCTGACGACATTCTCTTCTTTCTTCTTTGAATGTCGTCAGGTGGTCTGGACACGTCAGAGATCGAGCCCAGCGCTGAAGACTTGGACCATTTCGTTGAAGACCCAGAGGTTTAGTTCATTGTACACTTTTATTTCAGTACCTTTCCTTTTCTGTTATGTCATTATTTAGGCATTGCTTTATTTCAGTTGTATTTACATTTCCATGCATTGTACAGAAAGAATGTGAATAAATAAAGTTGATGTTTTATTATATCTTGTCTCTTGTGCATTTATTTTTATATTGTTTAGATATGCTAAGCGTATTTACTTCACAGTAAATACGTAGCGGTCTCGTCGCGTCCTCTGCCCGTATACTGGGAAGCGGGACGCGACAAACTTCAAGTAGTTGAATCTTTCAATGAGATGAAGCATTTGCAGGTTGCAAGAATTAACATGTACTTGAAACAAAACAGTTAGGATTGGTTAATGAGCCCCACGGTAGCTTTAGGCTTGAAGAATGAAGATAGGAACTTCTGTGAAAGATGAAGATTAGGAAAAAAAGTATTTGAGCCTTGCTCCAGTGCAACTCTTCTTAACTATCCTTCAAATAAATTTTATCCACTCTCAAATAAACTTATTGCAGTCCTTCCTCTCTGTGTTACAAAACCAAGCACCTGTACTTACATCGTCTTTAATTACAAAGGCAGACCGCTTTCATCGCATTTTCTTATCAAATTGTTTTTAACAACCGCAATGCCTTTACCCTTCTTGTATATACATGTTCTTCACCTTATCCCTCCCGCTTTTACCGTCGAAAAAACAACAATACAATCTGCTTCTTATAGAATGAAAGATATAGCACCCATGGTTATTGAAAGGAAGAGCAAGTAATTTACATTTCAATAATATGGAAGGTCGTTAATATGAAATAACAAACATTTATAGTGCTTCACTACCTTCTCAACCATATTTATATGCAAGCACTCATATAATCGACCGAAGAACTACACACATATTAAGGTGCAAACTGAAAAATAAGAAAAGAAAAGAAAGAAAGAAAATTCAACAACATAAATTTAATGAGGAAAGGAGGAAACACCGATATACAGAGATTTTTATTAGATTACTAGAAATAATCCAAGAGACAATCATTGCTTTATGGCTCAGAATGTCGAGCTACTAAGATATAAGAAGTCCAGAAAATGAGTGTAGTTGTTGGCTAACGAGAATGTTGAGATAGATAAGCAGCAATGCTCTAAATCTAAGAGATAGGATAAGAAATGAATTACATCAGAGACAACTTTGAAACTCCCATGATAATAACATGAGGAAGAAAAATAAGAACATTAAGAACTGATTAAAATGGTTTGGACATGTCCAATAAAGGACGATAAGTCTGCCAGCTGGAGAAGAAATTTTGTTGTCAAAGGAGCAACGAGGACTATACAAGAGGTAGGCATAAACGAAAATTGATGGGGGCAATTTAAGGTTCATCTGATAGGGATAGCCTATAACAGAGCTGAAAATAATAAAAAATTTAAGGCATGTTGTTAGTGTTATCTGTCATATACAAACCCACATGATTAACTAAAACAAAGTAACTGTATACAATGAAGTAGTCAGTAAAATTGCAGGATGGAAACAGTTCACAGTAGATACTTGAGAACTTTAGTAAACTGCAATTCATATTCAAAAAGAAAGAAAAAGAAAAGGTCCGTGCTATAATAGGAAGCGAAAAAATTTTGCTCTACATGGCAAAGACGTTCGAGGAAAAAAAGTGATAATCAGTAGTATAGATAGGAATACACACCAGGACATAATACAGCAGGATGGATAATGGAGGCACCCGCTCCTAGAGCAGAAGGATCATAAGAAACAAGAGCATAGTTGAAAACAGGGTGCAGAAAAACAACCTGAGGAACAATAGAATTCAATCAAATCAATAATATTGGTCTGAATGCAAACAATACAAGAGTATATACCTCCCCAGGAATTTCCATGGGAAATGCAGCAAATGAAATCATTATATCAGAAACAGATACAGCAACAGTATTTCTGTCGACAGCCACTAAACCCATGGTTTCTGAATGATATATGATAACCCCGGTTCCAAAAAAGTGTTGTGAGGACACACCATCAAGCATACACGACGGTGGCACATGAACCTGCAAATTTTAGGATTTTTAGAAGTATGAATATGTCAGGAGGAAAATATACAAGGGGAAAAAAATAAAGAAACGCAGCTGACTCAGGATTGCATTCTTCCCTAGAATATCTATAACTACAGTAAAAAAAGTAGAAAAGGCTACGGTTAGTTAGAGCACTGGAAACATGGGTAATGGGTTCTCAAGGAAAATACCAATTAATGCAACTGGATTTACAAAGTACCTTCATTTAATTACAACTATAAAGTTAGAAGAACATGGACTTGAAAGACCTCCCAAGTCAACCGAGCTCAGTCCTGCAAGCCCATCTGTCCCCAGCACACATTTATATACATACACACAAATAGATAATTACCGCATGAAAAGTAATTGAGTTCAAAATTTAATAAGAAAATAATAGTTCAGAACACATACTTCATGGATTTCCAAAAGGCTTTGAAACAAATAAATACCAAACATACACTGCTAATGACACGAAAATATATAGTTGTGTGCAGTGTTAAAGCACGAAATTGTGAAAACCCCTCACATATCATGTCGGATTCGTGAATTGGAGTGGATTCTCTCTGACTCGCTCAGATTTGCGTATCGGAGTCGTGATTCCCTAATTTCGTAATTAAATAAGTCAAAAAATAATTCTGATACCGATTCACGGATTAGATTCACGTATCAGGTTTGATCTTTTAAATTGGTTTTTAGGTATGGTTTGTGTTGATTGTCTAAATTTGTTTTTAGATGCATTTTAGATTGATCATTTAAATTAAATCCCACGAAAAGAATAGGGGTATTCTCCCACAAAATTAAGGCTTTCCCTCGAAGTATTGAGATAGTGTGGTCGACCATAGTTCCATTTTTGTTTGTATGTGTATAATGTTTCATTATAAGCTTAGGATTGCTTAATAACAATTTTTGTTATACATCTTTTTGCTGTATGTGTGTATAATGTTTAATTATTATAAGCTTAGAATTGTTTAATAACAATTTTTGACATACATATATATAGATAGAGGCTATTAAGAACGATATATTAATTGTTAATTTAACAAAGGAAATGCCTTTAAAAGAGAAGAATAGAAAAGAAGGATTCATATAATCCCACCCCAAAAATTTGGGATGAAGGCCTGTTGCTGTTGCTGTTGTTGGCGGTGGTGGTGTTGTGTGTGTGTACACTAATAAATAAATTCTGTATAAAAGTGTATCCCGCATTCTAGGTTTTTTTAAAAATTGCGAATCCGAATCTGTGTTAATAGGTTGCAATCAATTACTTTTTACAATAATTCTATAACTAAAATGCAACCTTTTCATAATCTCGGAAGCCCAGCCGAAAAGCTAATGCAAGAATCAGAGTTAAGCATTCTCATATCTTAATTGATCCATTCATTATTCAGTTCTACATAAAAATTGCAGTCTTCCTGCTGTGAATCTGCCAATCCGGTAACTAAATATACTGAGAAGCCAACAGATTTCACGGCATGAGTGGAAGTTGGCTTGGTTAGATCATTTACCTTTTAATCTTTAAAGCAGTCGGAAACTAATTCCTGTAGGTTGTTATGCTATACTGATATAACATCAAAATTAATACACAATCAGTTCTACATAAAATTTTGCAGTCTTGCTGCTGTGGATCTGGCGACTATATATACTGAGAAGCCAACAGATTTCATGGCATGAGTGAAAGATGGCTAGGTTAAGTCATTTAGTTTCTAATCTTTAAAGCAGGCTGAGACTAATCCCTGAAGGTTGATATACTAATACGTAAATAAATAAAAAATAAGCATCAAAATTTTCACACATTCTTGATAATAAAGAATGAAGAACTAGGCTAGTCCTTATGTGCTTTGTGACAGACAGTGAATGGTTGTAATTGGCGAAAGAATTGTCAAAACCCGATAGCTGCAGCCTACAAGGTTTTGCCCAAGCACAATAGCGCAGCCACAAAAGTCATAAATAGATCTAGCATGTGCATGAAACTGATCAAGGCAACAGGCAATTTCTCTATTAATTAACCAATCAGATGAAAAATGTTCCTTGGCCATTACCTCAAACATTACAAGAGTAGGCTCGATAACGCGTTCTGCAAGAGAAGCATTAGTTGCTGCTACCGCTCGATCTTCTATAATACCAGAATTTTCTACGCTTGGAGAAGATTTGATTTGCACTTTATGCTCATAACCAGCTCCATTGGATACAATGCTTCCATATATGGAAGAATCATCTTCTATTTGTCGTCTTTGATTCTTTACAACATAATCTTCACTAGAATTGGACAGCCAAACACGACTCTCAGCATCAGTTTGCATTTGGGTGCACCAGTCTCCCCCATTTGCATTGCTGTGTTGTTGTTTATCTTCCAATGGACTTGGTTCATCTCTCAAAGACATTCTATTGAGCATATTATTTATTCTATCACAATGAAGACTAGATGAAAGCAAAGGAGAATCTGGTGGTATTGCAGGTCTGGCCATCCAGAATCCAGTGCTATCATTGCGTGTATATATCTGAGGAGGCGCGTACCATTCATGACGATCAATTGTTACGAGGACTGACTGCAAAAATAATAGATAACAAATTGAAAAACATAGCACTTATAAAACTATGGAGATTAATATAATAATAAAACTTATATAGTACTTTCACATGTGAAAACATGAGCATAATAATAGATGTGTGATTTTAGTGCTCATATTACTATAAGACACAAGCATGCACCTTATTGCGGTAGCGGTCCGAATGGGTTACATATTCCAAAGGAACCCGTGCCCCTTTAGATAATTTACCAAGAACCGAAATTAGATCATCCAGTTTTGATATCTCATTTCCATCTAACTTCTTTATAATGGCATGGCGAGAAACACCTGCCCGATTGAGCATATACCTGCAATATGTGAAACATTGAAGAAATCTTCAACGGTTCTAAGAAACAAATACTGAGGTGTAGTTTAAACATGTCGGAAAGACGTGCAGCAAACAGTACAAAAGAATTTATATAGTTTGGGATGAAAATATAATCTTACATGGCCTCAGTTTAACACTTAGATGTTTAAGCAGCACCAACACAGGCATGACCCGACACTTTTCTTAATAGGTTTGAAGAGGTAAAATTACTAGTATGAAATGGAGGGAGTAACAGAGTAAAAAGATATTAGGTTATTTTGGAATATCTCACTCGAGATAATAGATTTTTCATCAAAAAGAAGTTAATAGCTTCTACATCCATCTATTATCTCCAATTATTAAATGTATACTTTACCAACGTTTAAGCAAACTGGGTACACAGCAAGAAAAAAACTATGTATGCTGGATTAGCTTATATGAAATTTTAGTTGACATGTTCATAAGATATGCACAGCAGGTTGCCGGTAAGAGCAGTGCGTAAGAAAATCAGTAATGCCACGACCACCAAAAAGGAAAATAGCAAACAACAAGAATAACAATGGTAACAAGCAAAAAACAACAGAAACAGAGAATCAACAACAGTCAAATGCTGATGTTATAACAAGTATTAGAAACATAATTCAAATGTCTGTTGTCTATTCTTACAAAAAGAATGATTAACTTGTTAAGCATCATCAGAACTTACCCCGTCTCTGAAACATATACAAGACCGCAGTTAAACCGGAAGTTTCGAGCCTGTAGATAAAATTGCAAATAAAGAGTACTGTGAATAAATTTATCATGAAGAGAAACAACAATCCACAATTACTCCACATATTAACATTCTATAGAACACAACTAGATATATAAGAAAGATTGACCAGACATGAGATTGTCAAACAATGGACCTTTAAAACATAATGATGCATAGGTAGGAAGTTAGACAGGCAAGGTAAAATGCCTCCTACCTGCTGATAGGAAAGAGGGTGGATAACTGCACCACTAATTTCCAAGAAGTGGTTTGGCGTTATGGAATGCAAATCCTGGACCTGAAGTTAGTATATGTGTAGCCATTTAGATGATTAAAACAAAATTTGTAGTGCTGCCATGATCCATTAATAAATCAGAACATAAAAAGAAAATGAAAATTGGTCCAGTGTATCTAGCATCACAGAAAGAATGGCATGAGCAATCTAAATTTACCACCAACTGTACGGTCACAGAAGTTCCACCCCGTTCAATATGCAAATTAATCTCCTTGCCAATGCTGTCATCAAGTATCATCTCCAGTTTGAGAAACTGTGTAACTACCTGCACCAATATGGAAGGGATTCACAGAAATGAACATATCACATGCAGCTTAAACACACTAAAATGAAAGAAGACATATAAACTAAAAGATGGAAGTACAAGGTTGTTAGCAAAACAAGTAAAAGTGTAAACCCTAGAGTCTGATCACAACCAAGGAAAAACCAAAAAGCATGTGGAATTCAGAACCACCATGTCACTATCAACAAATTGGTGTATGCGGTCGCTTCCACGAACAATTCCCATGCCTAATAACTGGCCCGACCAGGGCTGAAGTAGCACGACTTAGTAGCAGGAGGGTTTAAACTCTCTCTTCATTTACACGCCTAATTACTGGTCCGACCAATTTATGTGCCTAGCTATGTGTAATACAATGGTCATGATTTCATCAATTAATTTAGTATACTTGATGGGCAAGAAAAGACACCAAACTATTTCCGTAGGAGAAATCCAGCTTTCATAAGCTAAAAAATCAAACCGTGTTAGGAAAACTTCTCAAACAGCACAAATAACCATCAGTACACCAATTTTTGTTTCTATGACCTAGCAACAGATGTTAATCTTTGCAAACCTTATATCATATATAAAATCAACCTAATCTCTCCCATGTAAACAATACCACAAGGAACAAGAGCAATCCCCCTGGACTTCGGGATTGAACACAACCGCGTTGAAAATTTACAGATCCAATGCAAAGTTGCAAGTGCATGAAATGTATTTGTAAAAGAAATACAACTTAGCAATCTAATTCAACTGATGTTTTCATTGATGTAATCAATAACTGACATCAATTACGTGCAAAAATAAAATAAAGCACCCATGGTTATGGATTATAATAAGTAAAACTCACCTCCCCATTCACATGAATGAGAACATCACCAGGCTCCAAATGTTTATGTGCAGGTCCACCTGGCACCTACAAGATATTTCTACAAACATTCTCAAGAAGATCACAAGGTAGAATATTATAATTGTACATATGTCTTAGCAGCATAAGGTATCATAAATTACTAAACTCACCACAGAACGAACAACCAGCATGCCTGTCTCACCAGCAGGAGATACATGCCTGACCATCTAAGTATCATAAGCAAATGGAAAAAACAATACGCCTGAGATAACCATTGCTAGTAAAGAAGTGGACAAACAGAATATAAGACTTCACATGTGCATGAGATACCCATTGCTAGTAAAGAAATGGACAGGCAGAATATAAGATTTCAAAAGCTTGAGATACCCATCGCTAGTAACATCAAAATTACTTGATGTTTGCAAGAGGAGTTGTGTACCTGTTCTGTTTCACTTTGCAGCCCAAGACGGCGTGCTTCATCGAATCCTTTATGCCGAAGAGTCGCCTAAAATGACAAAAATAAAATTTAAAAGATAAGACGTTGAATGGAATTGTAGGGGGGGCACTGTAGAAGAGCATGCTCAACATGCCAACCCAGGTCAGGTCAGGCACTGCAGGAACAGATTTTTCTTCTTTTTGAATTCGTAAATTGTATTGATGAGATAAAAAGAGGATCACATATCTGAGGCACACTATCGTCCATTCACTATACCCTTATAAGCATATGCTTCATTTAGCAAATAGATATATTCGACATATCAATCACCCCAATAAAAATTCCTGCCATTTTTTATGGATTCCCTGGTTTTGCATGATGCCCAGGTTATAGGAAGAGTTATTTGTGCATTTCTGTGTGAAATGAGCATTGGAGGGCGAACGGGCGGGCATGGGCATGAGTGTGCGTGCGTGCGTGCGCGAGTGTGCGTGAATGCATGAAGTGTATTATAACTTGATACTGTTTACCGATAAGGAACTATAGAGGAGATAAAGATGAACAAAAACCTGAAGTGTGCCACGAGGAATTGTCACCGCATCCGGCTTGCTTCCGTACTCAACCCAGCTCTTCCTTATTAATTCCAATGCCCTCACAACCTGCAAACAATATTAAGTATTTAAGTGTCAAATCAAAGGCATACATATAAATATAAGTTAACGTCTCCACAAACTTTATAACCAATTGGATGGTGCACTCCGTTTTAAAGTAAAGAGAAGGAATCTGGTAAAGGCCTGCTGCTTCACATATAAGTGAAACAAATACCAAATTTAAGTTGCAATTAGCCAATTTAGTAGATTATTCTATTCAGATATTAAAATTGTGCTTTGAGTTGCTAACCAACTTTGGTATAAACTCTTAGTGCTAACAACATAATCATGGTAATTAGTCAACTTGCATTTGGCGTATCATTCACACGTGTAGTTTTGGATTATTAAGATTAGTAAAACATGAGTAGAACTGAAACTGCTAGGCTTTAGTAAAGAGAAGTATCCACAAAACTTTCAAGTAATGGAACTAGGACTG
This sequence comes from Agapanthus africanus, assembly GCA_030015575.1. Lineage (NCBI taxonomy): Eukaryota > Viridiplantae > Streptophyta > Magnoliopsida > Asparagales > Amaryllidaceae > Agapanthus > Agapanthus africanus. Next base: position 20,971,325 of record JASDDO010000014.1, read on the forward strand.
TTGGGTGCATTGGAAGTTCAATTCTTTATTAATAAAATTCTTTCCCCAATCTCCAACCAGAATGAATCTCCGTTCTCATCATTCTTGCAAGCAACAACCACCCATCCTAGCAACAATCGAGGACCTCATGCAACAAAGAAAAACACAGCTTCAATGCTGCAGTATTAGTTCCTATACTCTGCAAGGAGCAAAATATTTATCGTTTTTTGGGGAAATTATCAGCTTTCAAGCCAACAGGCTCAATTTCTCTTAATTTTCCTCTTTTCTCTTTCTTTTAATTACTGAGAAGTAACCCTCAAATCATAAACCCTCATTTAATGTCTTATTTTCTTTCCAAACTACTCTCAATTGTCAACAAATGTTCTCATTTTTCCATTCTCTCAATCCCTCTTTTATATCAACTTTTATTTACTGAAAATTGAATTAACATCACTAGAAATTTTTAATTGGAAGTCTCAAACTCTTTAACAACTAAAACTGATAACTAATAGCTGTAACTTTTGTGATGGCTGTGAAAACTAATAGTGAGTACTGTTTACAATCACTATTAGTTTTCACAAAAGTTACAACTAATAACCGAACCACTTTGTTTGCGGCAATTTTATAAAGAATTTCTTTCTTTAAAATCTTGCTTTCAATACCTCTTTTATTCTCAAGGGTTTAATAAAAAAAACTTCCTGCAAAAAATGTTTAAAGGAGCCTCCTTGGGGGGGGGGGGGGGGGGGAGGAGGAAGCCTTGCTAAATCCAAGACTTTCAGTTCAGTAATGGCAAATAATTGTTCTAAATCATCATGGACATCGTTGGACATCATCTTCATCTTTTCCCGTCAAAGTAGGATGATTATGAAGAAGGGGTCCATGAAAGATTTGACAAAGTCTTGCAGCCTGTACTAGGTAATCAATTTGACATCAGCTCTCTTATAATTGACCAGTCCCAGCCTCCCAAACAGAAGAAACGGTAGAGGGGCTTTCCATCATCCCGAAAGAAAAATTGGCATCCTCCAAATTTTCCTAGGCAGGGGAAGTCAAGAAGATAGTGGAATGACGATAAATTCGTGAAAGGTAAGGCACTGAAAGCCAGTAAATGTTATTCAGGTGATGAAGGGATGATCATCCAGCACGTATGGCGCGGACGTTTTGGTAAAGTCAAGAAGCCTAAGTGCCTAACATGATTTCCATGAGTGTGTTCTGCACGTGGTTAATCTAATGCTCCAAGATATTAACCATATTATTTTCGGTCATGACAACATTTCACTCTTTTGGTTACATGTGCACCAATATCATGAAGAGTGAACATATTGTGAGATCAGGCATCACTAGATTTGCCATAGCATTCCTTACCTAGGGCTATTCATTGGAAAAGATCAGCTTGTTGCAAAACAAGCTTGGTTCTCCTCTCCAGAATATGCAAGCATAAGGTCGCGATGCTATTTGTTTACAAACAACATTAACAGCCAACCTAGAATTTTTTAGAATAAAATCATAAAAAGAATGAATCTGAGATATTCAGAGTACATATAGCACAAAGATGTTATGCTATGTGAATATGAACGTTTAAACTAAAAAAGTACAGCTATTAATGAGAGACAAGGGAAACAAACTCTTTCAAGTGGAAGGAAAAAGGCAGAAGCACTAGCCAACTTGCTTCCAGCATTTAGCGCTACAACTCTTCCTTGGCAGTCAATGACTGGTGAACCACTTGAACCTCCTTTTGTCCCAGATGCAGCCTGCATAGAGGGACGATAAATGTACATAATGTTAACAGCAGTACCGGTATTAAAATGAATCCTCCAATTAAGTTAATTGGAATTATATAACTGGAATATGAACTGGAATATGAACTGGAATTATATATATAATGTTCATAATTCTCTATATAACTGAATTAACTCAGTAATTTGGCCTAATTTTGAGTTAAACTATCAAATAAGGTGTTAGGCACGAAACTAGGTAGACTCACCAAGCAAGTTTTAACATGTAACTATAGTATTGTGAACTAATCATGTGTCCCTGATTCCCTATAGAGTGAGGACATATAGTTTACTTAAACAATTCTTATGCCTTTAGTTTCCATATTATAAATTAGAATAATCAGGCAGTCAGGCTCAACACCTTTTTTCTTATTCTTTTTTGCTTCTTTTTTTTCCTTTTTACGATAACAACCTGAACCTCCACATGCAGCCTGCATAATGAAACAATAAAGGAACATAAAGTAGACAGCATGGGTATTAAGATGAATACTCCAAGTGACTACATCCAAGGACCGAAATGGTGGAGCATGCACTCATGTATGCCGATGGTGGCATTAACTGGACTGACCATGAAGTTAGGATAATTTTGAAGTTAATACTGTCAATTGTTAGGTACAAGATTTAATCAAGGAACATGTGAAAAACAAGTTTGGTCATAAGCCTATAGTATTGAACTACCTCCTTTGTAAGCCATTTAGAGTGAAGAACACAAAGTAATCACTAAAGCAGATACTTTATTTTCTGCTTTGTGACTAGTAAATCAGGCAATAGGTTCTGAATTACAAGAAAACTCTCCGCCATTCTGAGTTACAACTAAGTCTCCACCCTTTCTGTTTTCTATTTTGGGAAGTTTAGCTCCCAAATGTGGAATTGATCCTTTCCAGAATTAACTGTTTCAAATATCAGTCATATCGGCCATACGAGTCGAACATCCGACGATATCCGACATTTCAAAACTTTGCCAGAATAATAAGTTAAAAGTTCCAAAGAATAACTACAGCATAGACATGTACTCGTTGCATATTTTTTAGAAACAAAATTTGTTCAAAATTTTATTAGATATTCAAGACCGACAATAATAATGGACATACTCTGTGCGCATAAAATTACAAAAAAATTTGAGTTTTAAAATAGCTATCAATAATTTACGAGTCTTATTTTGTTCCGCGCAACACCGTATTTCATTTCAACTTAACTGAAGAAGCCTACCCCTACAAAACTTCATTCTATAAACAATACTACAATAGCCTATGACTCCCTCATTTCAAACCATGAACTGTGATTCTGACGTTTTGGGTTTTAGGTAATGCTGGTTAGGTTTTTTGTACGCATAACTTGCTCGCACCTTTTTCCTCCTTTTTTGCTTTTTTTCCCGCTACATTAACCACATTTTATTATGCATTCTTAATAGTGCCACAAACACATTCAGATGCACACACCTAACTCGCAGGGCGCTTCAGGGCATTTGTACTGCGGACCACACCTCTGATGGATGCAATGCATAATTTATATATGTGCTTTGTGCCCCACTCACACATCATAGGCTCATAGCGTTTGACGTAGAGGATATTTTGTGGTACTTATTTTGTTTTAAACTGGGTTTCTATAATTTTGTCTCCTATAGCGTAACTTGATTGCCATGATTGTACGACTTAAAAGCAACGAAACTTATGAGTTGGATGTTCCTTATTTCTATCTATTATTGTTATTTGTTACTAACAAGTTACTAACTTGTTAATAAGTGTAGAGTCTATACCGTCCACCTTTTCATGACGAGCATCATCCTCTCTTTATTTTGTTATAACCCTTCATGTATCTCATCCAGCACTTTTCTCCACATATTAGCAGTTTAGCAGATAAAACCTAAGGGCGTGTTTGGGATGAGGAAAGTGCACAAGAAAGTAGGAAAGTGAAACTCATTTTCTAACTTCTTTTGTTTGGACACAAAAATAAAATTAGGTAAGTGCTTTCCCACTTTCCTTTCCCTTCACATTTTCTTCTCATTCCACTCTCTCTCCAAAAGCTTAGAAAGTGAGAAGGTAGGGTTTTTTAATTATTTTTTATTTTATTTTCTACTTTTATTTCGCACTTTCTTACTTTCTACTTTACCAACCAAATAACCCAATTTCACTTTCCATTGTCACTAGGAGTGTTCACCGGGTAGGTTTGGACCTGTTGACCATCCGAACCCGCCCGCTTTTGACGGATAAAATGACCATTCCAAATCCGTCCAAAAGTGACGGGTTCAAACCCGTCCGCGATTGATTAGAGTGGGTTTTAAATTTTTTATAACCCGTCCGAACCGGAACCCACACCCGCCCGCAACCTGTACCCGCCGGCAACCAACCCGCACCCGCCCGCTAAATAAACATTCAAACCGTCGATAAATTTAAATTATATGACTAAGATCCATACCTATATAGGTTATCTATGCATTTTACTTACTTTTCGAATCTAAAGTTTAATTGAGCCGCATTCTTTTTTAGTCTTTTTTCTCTTCTTTTATCTTTCTTCTTAAATTAAATATCAAATGTTTTATATTTCTCGGTCATGAGATCCAAACTAATATTTCAATTTTAAGATCAAAAGATAGTAGAAAAACTATGGTTTGGAATTAAAAGATGGGAGAAAGTTCGGAGTTTATATCTCATTGTTTTATATCGTATAAATTATATGTCAAATTTAACATGTGAAATCCGTTATTACTTGAAACTGTATTAAACCCGTCCGAGCCCAAAACCCGCCCGAACCCGTTAGGTTCGGTTCGGGTTTATCTACCCATTCCAACAGCGGGTTTAAGCTGTTAGAAAACCCGCACGCACTAGCGGGTTCGGGTTCATTTATGGTCTAAAACCCGCCAGACCCAACCCGACCCGTGCACACCCTTAATTGCCACATAAGCGCCAACTCAGCTTTTTTCACTTTCTTTTTAATAAAACAAACAAGAATTGATACTTTCTTTTCACTTTTTTCTATTTCACTTTCCTACCACTTTCTTACTTTCCTACTTTTCTTTTACTTTCCTATTGCCAAACATGCCCTTAGGCCAGGCTAATGTAACTTTGAGGAGGAAATTTGACATGATTGTCAACTAACTTAAGGGTTTAGTGTGCTTATAAACCAATTAACCATTGCTTAGCACTAGACGAGGTATGATGGGGATTCTTATATGCAATTAGCTTTTAATATTCTTTATTTTTTTTTTAAAACCCTTATCTATATGAGTATAAATTCTACTATATTTTAGTTGTTTAATGTACGAATAGCTCGGTTCTGGATTATTTGAAAACTAAAAAGCTTCCACTTCCGCTTCACATTGCCCTTCTGATTGTCGTCGGGTGCCTTAATTATTCTAATTGGTTCGGCGAGACCAATATATTTATATATGCTTGAACCTTATCAATTCCAGCATAATATACATCATATGTAGCATTATTCACACCCGTTTGCTATCCATGAGGCAAAGTACTCCAAAATTGAAGAGCTAGCCATGTTATAATATGGTACACTTATATGAGTGAACTTAGGGTGGAAAATCCAACACTTCATGGAGGGAGGGGGAGGGGGGAAGAAACTGATTGTGGAGGATACACACTAGTAAATGTGCAATGTTCATTTATTTATAATGAGATCAACCACAAGTTGACGTCAAACAAGGTTCCAAATTTGTGTGCTTGTCGTTCATTATAATGAGAACAACTGCAAGTGGATGTAAAATGGCTCTATTATCACACAATTAAAATGAGATACAAGTCCCATTTTCAATCCTCAAGGGGAAAATACTTGTAGAAAATAGTAAATCAAATTGAAATATAGTGATCTTAAGGATCCCATGAACAAATAAACGCAATTATGATATAGAAGAAAATAAGCGTGTGTGGTGCGTGCGTGTGTGAGACAGAGGGGGGCAATGCCTAAAGGTATGTGCAATTCATTACAGCAACAAAGGCAAATGCATAAAAAGATGGTAACGGGACAATGCATAAAAGCTTATAAGAAGATGTCTAATATTCATATTTGTTAACCCTTGCTCCCAATCATGCTTTCTGCTCACTAAAACATCTTCCGATAATCATCGGCGTATATCTCGGTTAACAAATTTCTTTAGACTGTTTTCTTGAAAAATGAAACGCTTCTATTGGAAATTTCATGTTATCCTATGTGTTGTATAGAATGGTAGGTCTATCAAAATTCTAATATGCTTACATTTGGATTTTATATTGGTTGTCAATTTTGTTGGATGAGAGAGATGGTAGCATGAAACATTTAAGGCAACATAATGAATGAAAAGAAAATGGTAAACACCTATTAAAATTGAAGGCAAGTGTGAGCAGGGGCGTAGCCAGAAAATCTCTTTTGGGTGGGGGGATCATAAAATATATATTTTTTAATATAAAAATAGACTCATATATTGAAAAACGCTAGTAATTGCTAATCTTAAACCATAATAATGTCAGTATATTTTTCTATTTTTACGATCTTGATGCCATTGTAAGGGTTTAAATTCGAAAATTGCATCCGAAATCCAAAAGATATCTTATTAAGTTCACACCATGCTGAACTTTTGGATTATCCAACTATTCTCTTTTGCATAAGATAAAATTGGGAGGTGGTGAAGTTATATGATTTGTTAATCAACTTTGAAAATTGTTAGTTTCGATTGCTTTGTCATACTACTATCTTAAATTGTTATGAAATCAGTTGCAGCCTGAATCTTCATATAAACCATATAAGAAAGTTGTAAGAGAGTATAAATAAGTAAAGATAGATAAGGAATTAAAATAAATATGAAAAGATAGAGGTCTTATTGAAATTTTCTTCCTAAAGACGGCAAAGTAAATCAATCATATAAACATATGAGGACTCGAATTTGGGGCTTCACGACCATGGCAGCAAGCTCCTAAATAATAGAGCTGCATTTAGCCGGTCAAAAGCATATTACTATTAAGAACTTAGACTACATTTAGCCTTCTAATCTAGTAAAGACCAATACTCCATAGGATGTCCAAGCTTGGGGGGGCTGGGCCTGGGCCCCTGCCCACTCCCCTGGCTCCGACCGTGAGTGTGAGGACGCTGTTACTTGTGAATGTATCAGTGGCTTATTGAGCAGATTGCAGGCAATAGATTTTGCTCTTCAGGATGCTTCTTTTTAATGGCTAAAGTTGTGTTTTGCTTCTTCAAAGTAATTACAAAACCTTTAATGATGAGATTCCTTAAATTATAAATAACCAATGTGCACTAAGGTAAGGTCCATTACTTGTTCGAAGATATAGGCCATGATGGTTCAGATGAACTAAAAGATTCTAAATAACCCTTACTGTAATTATTGTTATTCTTAATTTATTACTATGTTCATCAGAACAAAGAAAAATGGCTTGCTTATGGTGATAATTCTGATAATACTAACAAAGAGCTGTCTTGAGAAAGAAAACACACAATGATGACTAACCTGCATGTAGAATGTATTGAAGTCGTTATATCCATCCCTGGGCAGAGATATAAAAAAGAGTATCAATTAAATAAAGTTCTAAAAAAATTAAGAAAACAGAATTTAGATTGAACGGTTGAGAAAAAGATATTTCCAGAATTACATTGCAGCAAGATAAGATGGAATGATGAATGCACTGGAAAAAAGATATGACACTGGTTGTTGTTGTTTCCCTCATGGCAAAGTTCATACTGGTCATTGCATTAAATGGTCCACTGTTATTGTGGTCTGCGTAAAATATGTGGAAGCTTTTAACAAATGCATCAAACCGCTAGATGATGAACAGCTTTTAGACATCAGAACTAACAGGTTTTCCTTGATGATCACTATATATAGTTATATACATATATACATACATAGATATATACATACATACTTACATATACATGCATGCATACAAAACTTTCTGATCAAGATGTTCTTCAGAGTATAATTCATTAGGAAAGGCATTGGTAATTCATCCTCATGGTTCACCATGCAGCCAATTATTGGTGATGTTATGAAGGGTATAACGTTGTTTATATCATTTGGACGACCACCGTGTATAGCTTATGCCAAGAAGAATTTATTGCCAATTGTTTCTTTGTTTTTCTTGTATTGGTAAATAAGATGTGAAGAAGGGGCACACATGACCTACATGAAATTCCCAATATCGTCTCATAATGGCATTTCATTCATATGATCATAAATGTGGCAAACATCAGAAACCAATGAAAATCTCATGATTCTACGGCTTTGTATTAAATGAAGGCCTGCATACATTATTATATATGATGGCTCATCCTACATTACCATTTGGCAAGTGACCTCAGTAAAGGAAACCTAATGACTGTCCCAACGGCGTAATTCAATTTTTTTAAACTGCAAGATTCAAATGTTGTTTTTGCTTCTTGAACATTAGATGGCAATGCAAAGATAAAAGATTTAACATCATTTCATCCAGTAATGGTACAGGACAAAGCTTTTTTATTGTGTAATGTAATCCAGTTCGTGCATTTTTACCAAAACAACATCAATACTCAAATATCTAAGATACCAATGTTACATTACATGACAGCTTATCGTCCAACTTCAGAACAGTGCTCCATCAAGACATGCAAGAAAGCAGAACAAATCTGATACTTAAAATCTTGTAATTCATGCACCTTCCTCAATAAAGGATAACTGTGTAACATTTATTGCAGCTCTGATTTGCATCATCGATGTCTCTTTTGTCAATCTATCATTAAACTACTAAAGCTCAATAAATCGACACGGTTTTTGTCTGATCTGTTACTCTTTATCATGCCTCGCAGGATAAAATATCCTCTTGTTGACTCCGGTGCCTTGTCGTATAGCTTAATGCTTTATCTCTATGTACTTGTGTGTAAGATTTATAAGAATTTATAAGAATTTCCTTACACTGCAGATTTATAAGAATTTCCTTTTTCATATCATATTGGACCAATAAACAAATATCTTGTGAAGCTTAATACTCTAACAAAGATCACATGTGACCCAAATTATTTGTTCAGTTTACATCCTTCTGTTCTCTATACATCTATTTGCATTATCAAAATTAAATCTACATTACAATATCCTACAATAGGAGCATAGCAGGAGACAGTAGCAAAAAAGCAAATATTTCAAAGATAGAAATATCACACATGTTATGAAAAAAATCTGAAGTGACGTCAGTCAAGAGTTACGTATAATGTTTCTTAGAAATAACCCTTTAAAATTTGAGCATACTTCTTATAATGTGGAGCATCACGGTCAAGGCGAGCCAGAGTGCCTGCCAAAATTGACACCTGGAAATCAAATATAATCAGCAAGCGTTTTTTCGCATCAGATGAACAAATATTTACATGTTAACTGTGTCTACTTTGTGTTTTCCTCTGCCCCAATATAGTTTTGTAAAAATGTGATAGGTGTATTGGTTACAACAATTTCCATAGAAGTTTGAGACAAGTAACTCCAAATATATCATGTGAGCTGTATCCTACTTCATCTTTTATTTGGTTTAAGAAAGTTAAGTGCATGACCAACCGATCAGAGACCAACTAGTCCCCTAAAGATCACAGGATTTTAATCTTCTTCTTATTGTTTGTTTCAAAATGCTTTTTTTTTATTATGTTGGAGTTTGAATTAATTTAAGATTATAGAATTGTAGTTTAAGTTTCTGTAATACTCTCTAGCTAACTGCGAGTAGGAAATGGGATCTTAGCACGAGTTTTGATTAGTCTGAAACCTTTTAAGTGCAGTTCTATTGTATTTGACATAGAATTCACTTAGAAGTTAAAATTAAGAAAAAGGAGCCCTTGTTCATCAATTTGGTACACACTAAGTATGTGTAGAGGAATAGGGAGAGAGTTTGGTTATCAACATGATCAAGAAAAAGGATTCCTTGTTCGTGAATTTGGCTACACCCTTTGATTTATGGTAATATATGTTATCTGAATCATGTCAAAATTATTATAAAAAGGGTTCTTTGTTGCTCAAATTGATAACTATGTTATACCATGCATTTAGGTTACAGTGTGATTTCCTACTAAAATTGTATGTGATTTTTCCATTGTGCTTACTATATCTCTAATATCCTTCCTAGAATCCACAATTTATCTCTATAATTCTTCAACCTGGCAAGTATAAGAAAGAATGCTACCAGGAACTTTTAGTTATAAATGTCTGCATCAAGATTCATCTAAAGGACATTGACTGGGGTCTCGACGACAGCAGGTAATTACCATACAATTTCAGGTATACACTCATATTGACAACTATCCGTTTTTCACACTTGAAATCAATTAAAATCAATTGAGCTATAGCATGCTTGAGATTTAATACATCTCCGTGATGAACATGTATTGAAGTTGAATGAATCTCATTGTGCCTGATTAGCATAAAGATCTAGGGCTGATCATGTTAATAATTTGTTTGCATCATATTACAATTGTTGCATTAATCTCACGACTGGATCTATCACTTGGTTTAACTCTCGTTCTAAACTTAGCATTAGCTAGACTCATTTGCATCATCATATGCATGTATTTTCAGAACATTCCATTCAACCCTCTGTTTCATATTGCCTCACCAACTAGACTGTTGGCAGATCCAATTCTTGCTTTTATAAACAATTAGAGCTGTTTCTTTTGTAAACAAATAGAGCTGTTACTTTTGCAAACAGCTATAGCTCTGTGTGCCCGCGCGCATGTGTGTGAATGCGGCCCTCTTAACAGTATACAAACGAACGAAAAATTCAACTCTTGCTGCACTGCAGCAATATGAACATTAATTGATAGTAGACAATTAAGAAGCAGAAGAGAACAACAATACAAAATACCTTTTCACCACTATCATTACCAACCACTCGGATCTCAAGTCCAACACATGCAGCTTCAGGCACGAGAGGAATCTCCTCGTAGCTTAAAAATTTAATTGCTTTAGGATCATAACGAAAGAAACCAAAGTCATGTACCTAAAATATATAATTCCTATTAATACAAAGCAACATGTGCTCAACGGAAAAAATATCAAGTAACCAATGATGCAAGAATAATTTACAGGGGAGAACAAATTCAAGTATGGTTTTGCATGCAAATGCAACAATGCTGATAAAATCAGTAATATAACTGTAATTTTCTTCTCATAATATAAGCAAAGAAGAGCATGCAATTTTCAGTTGTCTATTGTGACATAAGAAGGAAAAAATAAATTATCAAGTAGAAAGCCCATCAAAGGCATCATTAAATCAATACCCAGGATATGTTATACTTTTGTACAGTCAATTATATTGGAATTACATGGCAGTTTCGGAACAGTAGAATTCTCAACAATTATTAAAGCCAAGAGCAAAGGGTTCTGTGAAGAAAAGGAATAACACCCACTTCCATCGCCATTCATAAAATGTGTATCGCACAAGAATTAGTTCGATAACAGAAGAACCATCGGCCATTTCATGTTTGGTACTGCTACATCATGGTGAAGCATCCACATTTCATAAACCAATAACTGAATGATATGTGTATCTGAACAGTCTATCAAGCTTCGGCATGGAGACACAAGCATGAGTTGTCTATCTGAATTCTTATGACACTGGTTCATATTTTGAGATGAGTTCGCTTCATTAAGCAAAACCACATATGCTGGAATACCAAACATTATCATGCATGACCTTCCACATGATATAATTCTCCTTCATAATATTTATAAAGATAAACTACACTAAATTACACTTTCCTATTTCATTTTTCAGTACCTACCTTAAAAGTTTTTTATTTCTGTAAAATCTCTCAAACAAAGGTATTTAAGGGATTTTTTTTATTTAAGTAAAATACCCACAAAAATAGCGCTTTTAAGGCATCTTGTTGTGATAAAAACTCTTAAGGTGGTTTAGTCAAAAACAGTGATAATTAAGGGTATATTGGTGTGATTTGCCCCCAAAAAATATTGCCAATGCAATATGAATCTTGTACCCTATTCTTGATACCCATTGAACACTCAAAAGACCCAACTAAGGCTGGATGTGGACTGTGGAGAATAAAGTACAGAGGCATCTGAAATTAAGGAGGGGGAAAAGAACACAGATGAATACGCCTCAGGTCTCTGCAGACTTTTTAAAAATTTGAACTTCCAGGTATCTGACTCAAAGAACATTAAGACAAAAATGTGAATTCTGAATTCTACACCATTGCATCACTCCTTATACCGAACCGAACCTACATTCGCAACCAACCAACTTATAACCTGTACAGATTTGTGATCCATAGAACCTGAACCAAAACAGTAAAAACCCTGAACTCGTATCCCATCAAACTTGTGTTTTAACCAGAACCCACACCCAGAGAGTGTGGGCATTGAGCATGCAGGGATAACCTCAATTATTTTCAACCAGTTTTTAGTTCTACACCCTGTAGAATATGCCACTCTCATCTATCTATCTAATCACCACCCTTCATCTTCTTTCACCTCCACCAAGCTTTTCATACTATTTGCCTTTCATCGCCACCACGTCACCCAACCTTACATTTCTCCAACATCTTCACTGCCTCCAACTTTTCGACCTTATTCAATTTCTAGTGTTAGTTTATCTGTGTCTTGAACATCTTTTGCTACATACTTACAAGTTTGTAACCACCGCCCCTTTGAACCTGGATGGCAATGATGCACATGTCGCATTGGAGATGTAGTTATGCATATTTCGATAATCCAACTTGTAAAGATCTATTAAGTCTATGCTGGCTTTCGATACCAACTCAGCAACTCAATACTCTTCCCTTATGTAGTTTAGCACTAGTACTGATAATAAATAAATAATAGTACATTAAACATGGCATAGGTAAAGTTCAAAATTCATTAATGAATTAAGAACTCAGTTTAAAAGAAAGCATATAAATTAAGATGAAATGCGTGATTAACTACAACAAAATTTGGCACACTAAGTGATAATAGCATGATCAGTTGATCACTCTTGCATAGTTGGATGAAAATATAATCAATATTTGGTACCATACAAGTAATTTAATGCAAACTTTAAAGCTACAGTAAAAATTGCTTACAGGATCCCTATAAACTGGATATACAGGAATCTCCTCCCGATTCACAAATATTGCTTCCGCCACCACGGGACCTACATCAAGAAACCAAAATTATGAATAATTTGCATTTTGTCACTATGCTACAAAAATGAATCAAAAATATTTATGTTCCTATTTTGAAAAGACCAATTTTCCTAATTTGAAGATTTTGAAAATTATTTATTTGCATAAGTGATTTTCAAAACAGTCTTCTGTATTGAATAGTTACAAAAAAAACTAACTTTCAACAATCAGCATAAATCCATCACAAAATTTATCAATTCCAAAACCATAAAATTTGGAACACTTCAAGCAATTGATTTGATTGCTAGCGTTTTGGAAAAAAATTACAAAGCAGATTCTTCCTACAAACTTAACAAAAATTTCCAAGAAAAGAGGGCCCCTTGAAAATATTAATAATTTCTTATTTATTCGTATAACTGCGCATAAAGTGAGTTTCTAACGGATTTTTTGTAAAAGAGGTGGGGGAAAATTTTACCTTAGTTTTCAATAAGAAAAATTATCTAATCATCATACATCTCATCATTTCCTTCTTCTAGACCTTTCTCCTAACCCAGGATAATTTGAAGGTGGCAACTAATCATTTTGGATTATTGCAAGCCCCTCTCTCGTCTATAGTTTTATCACATTCACAGTTAAGAATTTTACACTAGTTAAAAAAGAGTTGACATCTGACATCAGGACAACAAGCATGGTAAAACTTGTCAAATCTTTCGTGTTGCCTTGCTTCATAGAAGAGCTTTGCTTCATGGCCAAGATAGAAAAGGCTTGAACGATCATGATGCCGTGCATACACGTCTTACTCTCAAAATTCGGACATAAGTTCCCAATGGGGTTCAAGAATTGCTATCCAAACTCAATCAGGAAAAAAAAAACTCCCTATATTGATATACAATATAAACTTTAAATGTTTAAAGTTTTATTGATCATATTTTGTTGCCTTGTTGGAATAATGGGCAGATTGTTGCTTTGTTTCTTTTTGAACTTTGTATGCATTCAAATCTTTTTAATGTTGATGGGAGATTAATTATCCTACCTTTTCCTTAGAAAATTCCCTTAATAATCAACACATTACACATAACAATATGAAATAGGTTTAATTGAATTCCTAACAATTCCTTCACAAAGTGGACTAAACTCTTTTCCCAGAAATGAAAGGTCTCCTGCAAAATATTCCCAATGCATCTAACATTCACATTCGGACGTAAGTTCCCAATTGGGTTCAAGAACAGCAATCCAATCTCAATCAAGAAACCATAAAAAATTCTCACCATGCAATCTAAACTCTAAATGTTGCAATGGCATTATACAACTTCTGTAATTCACTAACACGTTACAAACAACAAAATGAAAGAGGCTTGATTGAATTCTTGGCAGGCTTCTTCATAAAAGGGTTTAAGAACTTGGGCACACGTTTGCCTAATTGGGTTCAAGAACTGCCACCCAATCTCAATAACCAACCATAAAAAATAAAAAAAATAAAAAAAAACTCCTTGAAATCTAAACTCTAATTCATCATCTTCCAATCACATCACAGAACTCACCAAATTCACCAACACACGAAGCATCAAAACGTATAAAATTAGGGTTTAAGCTGAAATTGATCATCATACCAGGCTTGACGACATGGCGATTGGTGAGGATGATCCCCCTCTCTTTGTCGACGACGAACCCCGTGGCATGGCTGGCCCCCGCGTGCTCCGTGTCGAACGCACGCGTCGCCGTCGTCCTTAGCACGACCACCGCCGGCACCACCGCCGCCAGCGCCTTCCTCCAGTCGTCGGCCGTCGCCGAGCCCTGAGGCTCGACCTCCACCGCTAGATCGCCGTCCATTTCTAGGGCTTCTGTGTCGCTCATTGCAAAGAATTTGAGATTGGGGAAGGAGAAAATGTTTGGTTTGGGACTAAAATTGAATGAACTTTTTAACTAAAAAAATCTGGCTCTCAAAGACTTGAGCAAAGACTCATAGCAAGAATGGCATTGATTTGCATTGGTAAAACGAAAATTAAGGACAAATATATAATGTTTTTTAAGTTTAATATAAAAAAAATTATTTCCTTTTTGTCCTAAGGACCATATAATTTTAACATTTTATATAAAATCATCATAGGAGCAATAATTTATGTTTATAGAACAACAGCAATAAAATCTTTTGAATATACATTGTATCATGCCCGTCTCGACAACACCATTTAGCGCTTAGAATCGATAAAAAGAAATATTCATGGCAGTAGGAATGCCGAAAAATATGTGGAATTTGCAAATTCTTTAGTCAAGAAAGTCTTTTATTCGTTTTTCTCGATTTTACAAAATGCGGGTTGTTTTTCTCATCTTGCTTTTGATGATAAAAAAATGTTAGTAAAAAAGACTAATCAAAAGGAAAAGTCCTGCTCGAAGAATGACATCATTACCGCTGAATTTCTGAACTTAATTGTGGCCTTTTTGATAAAAGGACTAGAAAAAAAATCGAGGTTTATTACGGTTCATGGAGGGAAATTTTGAATATTCATGTTAAATAGGATATATATTAGAACAAATTTCTAAAAGAATTAAATGGGAAAAACAGAGGGACATGTCACATATGTAAGAGTTTTGGTTTGTATAGATGGTGGAAATATTAAGAGTTAAATAAAATATTAGCTTCCTATCAGTGGTTAGTCATGTAAATATTTTTCTTGAATGTCAGCTGATTATCTCATGCGTGTCTAGTTAGAATAATGGCCGGGTTGTGACTTTAAATCTTTTGGAACTTTTCACGCATTATAATCTTTATAATGTTCATGGGGAGATTAATTACCCTGCCATTTTCCTCGGGCGACATCCTTAATCACCAACACATCAACATAACATTAGCATGAGAAGCTGTAATTAAATTCCTAACAGTTTCTTCATAAAGTGGGCTAAGGGTTTATTGGTTTTGGATTCTTTTGATCGGTGGATTGTATTTTATGGTGTTATTGGTTTTGGACTCGGATTTGGATTTTTAAATATAGCGGTATTGGTTTTGGATTCGGATTTCAAAATTTTGTGTTATTGGTTTATTGGACTCGGTTTTGGATTGGACTCCAAAAGTCCAAATTTCAAGTCCAGCTATATAAAACAGAGCTACAAAAACTGAAAAAAGGTCGAGGAAAAAAATATGGAGACTTTTCTTTGTGCTTGGATGTTGAGACATCCATGTCTTTGTTACTCTTTCAAATCCTAGAAAATCGTATTTTTCTTTTTATTTTTGATCTCATCTTGTTTTTATTTATATTTTGATTGATTATATTATATTATATTTTTAACTTCTTCATGTAACCCTAAAATGTTTATTTTTCCCTTGATCTCATCCCATTCTTATCTATGTTTTGATTGATTAAATTATAAATTGCATCTTTTTCATAAAATCCTATAACAGTTTTTCTTTTCCTGAATCTCGCTTTATTTTTATTTATGTTTTAATTAATTAGATTTTCTCATAAAACCATAAAAAAGGTATCTTCGAATCATATTTGTTTATTAAATTATTTATCACAATTTCTTTATAAAAAGATTATTTCTTATTTTGTATTAATCTTTATTATTTTTATTTTGATTCCTTACAAGATTTTAACTTTTCTCTTTCGATTTTTGAATGTGCTAATAAGGTAGAATATTATCTTTATAATTAACCAGTATTTTAATTAAGAGAGATTTGTGGAGTTGTTTATTGAAGACACGGTGAAGGAGCAGTTAGCGCATAGAGAAAGGGATAGGGTAATCAGCATATTTTATTTTATTTGTGACGGAAAAAATGAGAAAATTTTATAGCCATTTAGAAGTTTGTCATTGAAATTGGAATCTCGTTTTTGAGCCTTTTAGCACTATAATAGTAGAGATTAATTTTGATAAACTTTACACATTTATAAGATTAAATTAAAAGAATTATATCGCAAAAACCCTCATAGAAATAAAAGCTATATTACAAATTATGCAAGAACTCCAAACCAAAAGCCTAAATCCAAATCCAAGTGCATCAAGAAAATCCGAGTCCAAATCCAAATTCAGCACATAAGTATGGGTCTAAATTCAAATCCAGCACGTAAGTCCATGTTCGAATCCAAATCCAACATATCAGCCCCAGGTCCAAATCCAAATCCCCAAAATTGTCCGAAAATAACAATTGTCCAACTTATATATTAAAATCCAAGTTCAATAACACCATCCATCGAAGCTCTCCTGCAAAATATTCCCAATGCATCTTTTCATAATAGGGTTCAAGAATTGCAGTCCAGTCTCCAATCAAATTAGCTCAACAAAGCCAAGAACAAGGACAAAATTATGGGCATGAAATATCCACTATGATCCTGAAAAGCAACTATCAATGTTTGATTGTACACATCCTCCTTGAGAAATTCATATATGAGCTTGACAAAATTTACAAAAAACTATAAACACCTATACCTTTACCAGTCACCCGGCACAATCACTGCCTGGACTAGCATCTTCAAACAAGAGAGCGACACGGACACACACATACAAAGCACATCAATCATCACTTCAAAGCATCCATCGAGAGAGCGACACGGAGACACACATGCAGGCACATCAAGAGTAGCATCACTTCAAAGCATCCATCGAGAGACCGACACGGACACGCACATACAAGCGCATCAATCATCACTTCAAAGCACCCATCGAAGCTCGCCGCTCCAAATGCTTCAAGCTCTGCTCCATGCTCACCTTCACCATCTCCGCCAGCATCCTCTTCGCCTTCCCCTCGCAATCCTCGCCGTCAATCCTAATCACGACGTCGCTCACAATCTCCTCTATCGTCTCCCCTTCAAACCCGTGCCTTCGCTTGCTCGGATCCCTTAACAACTCCAGCAACTCTCTGGCCTTCGGCCGAGCTTTATCCGTCCCTTGCACCGTAAGCTCTAAGAGCCCCGGGATCGCCCCTTCGTTAAGAATCACCTGTGAACTTTTATGTTAGCTCACCATACATTGTTATCTACACACCCCAACAATCCAAGTTTCTAAGTAAAATGATTCTTTTCATGGTAGCAAAGCACAATAGGCCTATTTTAAGAGGTTATACATTCCAATCAATATTAATTTAAAACAATTTATTTACCCTATTTATTCTGGCTGCAAACAAGGCCTTGTGAAGTGTTAAGATAGCTGGATATACAGAATCATGACACAACTACTCAAGAGCTTAAGCTTTTAGGTAATCAGTTTCTAGACATCACCTCTTTATATTTACACCGATCGCTTTGAACAAGCGTCAGCAATGCCCCAACCGCATGCTCTCTGGCTCGACTCGAGCCGTCCTCCACTGTTTCGACCAACGCAAAAACCCCACCTGGCACGGAAATCAAATCGGTTCTCGCTTCATCGAATTGCATGAGGGATTCTAGCAAAGAGACGCATTTCTCTGCGGTTTTCGAGGTCTTTTTTGATTTTTTGAGGAGCTGGGTAAGTGAGGGGATGGGGTCAGAGGAGAGGATTGTGGAGAGGGCATTTTGGGCAGTGCAGAGATTGGAGAGGGTGGTGATGGCGTCGGATTTGGCTTGTGGACTGCCAATGTGGAGGATTTGGATGAGGAGAGGGACGGCGGTGGGGGTTGCGGCGATGGCATGCTTGTTGGTTGGAGAGGCCGAGAGGGTGAGGATAGCCGCGGTGGCGTGTTCTTGGAGAGTTGCGTTTGGGGATTGGAGGAAGGAGATGAGGGGATCGAGGGCGCCGGCATCTACCACCTTGGTCTTGTTGCTGAAAATTTTGAAAACCAAATATGATCAGTGCTTTTATTCCACAAAATGACTATAGACCATAAATTGATTACCCCAGAGCCGAAAGTTAGAAACTGAAATCAAATAATATTGCAAAATTCACATCCTTTATTGCCTAAATGTTCTGTCCAGTGGAATAAACTTTAAATGTCTCTGTTTATATTAGACTTTTTTCCTGCTAAAAATTTGGTTTATATTGGACTTTTCCTCCTAGAAATTTGGTTTATATTGGATTTTTCTTACTCCGCACAGCTCAAGATTTTCAATCCATCTCAACTTCATTTGAACCTAAAAATATCAAGACCCTTGTTCCTTTGAAAACAACACGAACCAAACCTCAGATAAACAAATGTTTCGATAAAGACAATGATAACATACAAAGAGGTATACCTAACAAAGCTTTCAACTAGACCAATTCAGTACGAGCATGAAATTTCCAGGCAAAAACTAGCGGAAAAGGTATATAGGAACAGAATAGAGTAAATTAATTACTTACTCTGGTCAAAAACGGCATGCGACTTAACAAAAACGGTTGGTTTAATATGATACAAATGCCACTATAATCACCTAAAAAACAAAGAACTCGTTATTTAATTGATTAAAAAAAGAAATTCATAACCGAACCAGACATGCTATAGAAGATCACAAACTATTATCTTTTTTTAATCAAAATGTTCAAATATTGCATCCACATATTTATTGAAGATATTGTGTATATATAGTCTATGAAATAGACAATGTTTGGTACCTGTATATATATACATAACACACAGAGGTCTAGATGCTAAAAACCATGCAAAGATTCTAAGCTAACCTAACACTACAATGATATGAATCCAAATAGTAACCACAAATGTCACATGACATCATCCTCATATGTGTCTATACTAAACCAATTAATCCAATATTACCTAAAGTATTTTAAAAGGTTACATATTCAATTAGTGAATTAAGGTAAGAGTTGGCACTTGGCAGCTAATTCACCTTGACGCCTACTTGATGGCTTAGTAATTACCTTCCAAATATAAACTTATATAAATTTAAAAGGTTGAACAAGAATAATCACTTTAGAGAACAGGAAGGAGACTGGTCTATATCATCAATTTCATAAAGAATAAAGAGCTACCGCAAAAAGGAAAAGGAGGTGAAAAGACGAAGATGCAGTGATGGCCTTGATCAATTTTTACCATTGGAGCAACCACACGAAATCTCATAATTATCCCAAGAATTTAGCTAACCTGTGACTAACCAAGTATCTAAAGTACTTTTACAATATAAAATTAACATGGGCTATCACTGTCAAGAGCAAATTGTAAACAAATCAAATTGGAAGATCAAATTGGAAGGAAATATCATCCCCAAATAATTAAAAACTTTTTTTAATGATATTCTAGTGGCCTAATTATCCACCTTTCTCTTCGAAATAATAATAATAGTGATGATGATGATGAAGAAGAAGAAGAAGAAGAAAATGCAACCTGTGTTTCCCTCATGTTGTTTAATTAAAGAGCACATATAATCCTCCAGCACCAATAAACAAATATCAGAAAAACCAACATCTTTTTTATATTAATAGTATAAAAAAGGGCCTATAATCCCAAATATTGCATGATTATGTATCTTTTCCTTAATTATCTTTCTAAAAAAATTAAAGTTTTTTTATATAAATATACGTAAGATCGTAACAGAGGAGCGAGAGCCCACAGCGAATCAAACGCCAGCTCAAATTGTACAAAGAGATTCGATTTTTATCAATAATTCTCAAAATAGAAAAGTGATAATATGAACAGTGAAGCATATGCAAGAAATTAAGTTTCCGCAAAATTTATTTCTCTTAACAAAATCACAACAAATGGAAAAATTACAGAACAAGTCAATCTGTGCTCAAAAAAAAGCAAAGAGATTTTACCTCTCGTCCTTGACCGCGAGATTCAAGAGGGCGAGGATCGCCGCCTCGTTCGACTCGGAGCTCTCCGATCGCAGCATCGAGACCAGCGGCTCCGCGGCGTCTGCGAGCAGCCGCCGGTTCCTGGACGACGTCTTCGTCAGCCTTCGGATCTCCTTCGCGGACTGGATCCGACACGCCTCGTTATCGGATCGGATCCTGTCCAGGATCGAATCTGTGATACCCGACGCGCTCCAGTCTCCGCTCGCGGTGCGCTCCATCGCGGGTTCGAGGGTGAGCTGACGACTCGAGCGAAGGCGGGGGTATTTATATGAGATAACGGTCGGATTTGACGGCGTTAAATGGGTGTAACGGAGAGGAGAGGGGGTCGTCGGTACTTAACGGGTTTGTGTCGGCTAGTGGGACTGGTGCTGCGGGTCGGATCCTGTATATGATCCGCATCCGAACTTCTTCTTCTCTTCCTTCTTTTTGAAAAAGGATATATAATTACATTTTGTAAGAACAATTTCTTCGGGGGATACCCTTTATTCTTTTCCCTTACGAAAATGTTTTTGTAGGATTACATCGTCTTTGCCTCAAAAATTAGCCTGAGCAGAATTTGCCACCGTGGTTCTCACTGTCGATGCTTTAACCAATAAAATTACGAACTAATTAAAGTTAACCTTTGTCACAGGAATACATATTTTGTTTATTTTAACTATTCATCATGATTTTTATGGATCCAGACTATTCTTCTCGTTATCATTTTGTAATCCAGGCAACACGTATCTTCATCTCTGAAATGATGTTGTAAGAAACGTCAAGCGGATTTAATGATTGGATTTTTATGAAAGAACGAGTTGAAACAGTTTGCTTGGTTGGTATATTAAAACACCAAAAATTATTTATGATAGAGAAGACGGAGCAATATTTGGAGTAGAGGTTCCCTAACTTCTACTGGCCTTTCTGTCTCTTTTTATTTTTCTTAATTCTCTCGGTCGTGGATTCTAAACATTACTTTTGATATTGGGAATACGTGATAAACCAACCTATTTCGAACCATGGTTATAATTTATCTCTAAATACCCGTCTTGCTAATGCGACCAGTGTATAAAACTTAAATTTGAAGCTTAAATAACTCAAATCTTTTCCTAACAATCTGTTCAAATCTAAAGCTTGATTGGACTCGATGTTTAAAATAAAAACCAATCCTAATCAAAACCGACTAAGTATTTACAACACCATCAACAGAATATTAATGTTTTTCACATTCATCTAATCCATGTTACGTTGTAAAATCCCGCCGTGCAAATATTCGGGTTCGGGTTCGGGTTGGTTTATATAATTGGTTTCGATTGTTCGATTTCTCAAACGGTTGCAAAGTTATAATCATGTATTAAACAAGTGTCAGCTAATTGTCGACCATCCAAATTCCACCCGCATTAACGTGGGCCGTCCTTTTGGTGTGCTAATTGTCTATCTTAACTGTGATGGGCCAACCGATAAACAAAGCAAGTCCTATATATTGTGACCTGTGAATTGACTTTGATGGTTATGATAAATGTGACATAAAAAAAAATAGGTTTTTATATAGGTTTCATAAGCCGCCTTTTGTTTTTCCTAATCACATAAACGCTTATTTATATATAAAAAAAAAGGGAGAAATTGATGTCATACTTAAGTTGATAGGTATTGATGCCAGATTCTTATTTTAAAAAAGATTTTGGAGTTCGATGGCCATGGTTTCTCCGCTATGACTGCTCGTTATATACATGCTCTATATACATGCCAAGAAGAAAAGAAACGAATAATAAGGTATGGATGAAATCCACTCTTTCCGGATCACGATACCATGAGCTTCATGTTTTGGGATATATATTATGAAAATTTTAAACCGTTTGATTTCTTTTCTGTTTCTCTCTCTTTGTTGTCGTTTCTCAGCATTTCCGTTAAAACAGAACAATCTATTGAGCATGATAAGATATGATATTTGTTCGATAAGATTTTCTAGTATATTATCAAGTTTCATCTCAAAATCAATCATTTATGAGTGAAAGAGTAACTTCCACATGTTCTCATGGTGGAGGGGGGGGCTATATAAATGCCAAAAAAGTTTTGCATGATTTGCTAAGATGGAAAAATACAAAATTGTAATAGATTATTCTATGCCGCATAGAAATTTGTATGCGGTGGTAGTTCGTATGAAGCAGCAAATGGCGGGAAGAGGGGGAACGTATCGGTGCCGTGACAATCAAGCTTTGCTCAGAGCTCAACACGTGTCCATGACCTGCCGACCACGTGTTCATTCAAACTGAGGGACCCGCACACCGATTGCATGCTGACGTGGATTGCATGCTTCCCGCTTGAAGCATGGGCTTGTGAGTGATTATGTCCCCGTTCCACGTTTACAGACCCGATCCCGATCCCGATCCCGATCCGTTGTCGGGTTCGGCTCTTTTTTTTGACCGTGACTTGCCAAGTGAAGCTTAAATATCTATTTCAAAGCTCACATTAGTCCAGTTTAATTTATTTCATCACTGCGTGTGTTCACACCTGACTCGCTTTTACATTTTATAATAATTTATAACTCTCCGATCATATATACTAGAATTTATGCACGTGTGTTGCCCGTGTTAAAAAAATTTGAAAAGAGAGGAGATGTGGGAAGAGACGTGGAGGGTTCTAAAGCTTTATTTATTTACTTTAAAAAAAAAGAGAATTGATGAAGTGGAGCATTCTAGATAAACAATTAATTGTTTTATGAGAGGAGAGAAAGAGAGAGATGATGATGTGGAGGGCTTAAGAGATGAGAGAGATAATGTGGAGGGCTTGAAAGATGAGAAATTTTCTCATTTTTTTCAAGAAATAAAGAGAACGATGGACCTCTTACCAAGAGTATTTACATTATATATAAAGAATAATATATAGGGAATTAAAAAGTATGCATACATGGCCCTTTCAAGCAACTTTTTTTTCATTTTCGAATGTCTCCCACATTAATGGTAAGAGTGATCTTGATGGCAGCTCCTATTCCAAAAGGACAAAAAGAGAAGATTTTGGATAAGTTCTTCTCAATCTATCCAAACACATGTTGACACATTGCGGAACAACATAGAACTTTGTTCACATCCAACCATCTGTTCATGTTTTCTTGTTTCTTTTTAGAGCACGAGATCGAGAGCACCGATCAAGCGTTACGATTAACCAATGATCAATGGAAGCCCATTTGACCAATGGACAGTAGCTTGGTTGGTATGACACTTTTCTTTACGTGAAGAGTGCAAGGTGCGTCCCTGAAAGGAAAGTAGACCCAATACGGGGCTAATTCATGGATCCTCTAGCTCCGTGTGCGTAGTGTGCTTGTATGTGCATGGGTGCGTTGTGTACATGAATCAGGTCAATTCAACAAAATTTAAAAAATAAAAATAAAAACTATATGCCAGGTGATATTGGTCGATCAAACCATTGATTTTTCCCTCTTTTTCTAAAACAAATTACAACACACTCTATTTGAGGAGGAAAAAAAGAGCTTGTTGTAAATGAAATTTCTTCTTATCAATTCTCTCAACATATCTTGACCGGGTCTTTTATGTCTGCCTTCAAAAAAAACTTCCCAGGAAAAAGAATCCATAAGGGCATGTTTGGTTGCATGATTATGGATTTGGATTTGGATTTGGATTTTGGATTGTGGAATCTTGGATTCCATAATTTTGTGTTTGGTTGATAGATTTGGATTTTTAGGATTCCTTTGTTTTTTATGGGAGGGCCCACCACAAAACAAGTATTCTTGAATCCTAAAAAATTTCAATGATTTTCAAGGATTGGGCACTATTCATTGTACTTTTAGATGGGACCCGTGTATTTTATTTATTTAATAATACTCTCTCTATCTATCTCTCTATAAAATCATGATCCCACTTGTTTCCACCAACCAAACAAAGATTATAAGGATCTACAAATCCAATACTAGGAATCCAAAACTAACCAAACAACAAATTACCAAATCCAGAAATTTCAACCGTGCTATTTTGGAATCCAAATTCCTTAATCCTGCAACCAAACCGGCCCTAAACAGAAATAGTATATACCATGGATTTTCATGTCTCTATGTTTTAAAATCATGCAGCAAGATTAGATTTGATGAGTGCATGTGTTTCTCACGCAACTTGGCATTTCCTAAAGTACTTTCTCAAATAGAGACCACACACGAAGCGCTTGCTTGTTTGCTTGAATGGTGACAGAAGAAAGAGATCCAGAAAGAGAGAGATTTTGAATAAGTTTCCATCTCTGCTTAGAAATTGTTAAAATTGACTCGTATCCGAGAGTCGATGATGAAGATCGAAACGATTCAGGGTTAATGGAGTCCGGCTCCTTCTACAATTTGGTTTCGATGAAAATTCATTTTGGAGATTAATTAGGAATATTTGTTGGAAGATTTATATTAGGTCTTTTAGGATCTTAATTAGGAAAGTTTAGTGGAGAGTTACTTGAAGAGCTGTTGGGAGATTTGTGATGAGATTTGTTAGAGGCTGTTTTGGAGATTTGACGAGATCTTGAAATAGAAGTTTTAATATTTCGTGGTATAAATAGAGAAGGGTCTAATCAGAAAAAAACGGCCAAACTGAGAAAGAGAAAGAGATCCACATGAAAGTGGCCAAACAGAGAAAGAGAAAGAGAAAGAGGAGACAAAGACAAAGGCGAAGGGTGAAGGGATCCACACGAAAGATGGAGTGATTCACAGAGATGGGTAGTCTCAAGATGAAGATGAATAGTGGTCATCCATAGCTGAAGACGTGTAAAGGGATTCATAAGAAAGCAATTTTTGTGTTTATACGAGAGTTGAGATATTCGAGAGACGCAAAAGAATATAAAACGTACCAGTATTTTTGATTATTAATAAAGAGATTCTCATATTTGTCCCGTGGATATAGGCCGAATTTGGTCGAACCATGTTAAATATTGATGTTCCGTGTTCTTATTTTTGCTCGTCTTTATTGCCCGTATATCAAAAAACCTAAGAGTAATTTAATCTGCCCAAATATATATACATCGACACATAATGGATCGTTACAAAACTTTTACCACCTTTCAATTTCTTTTCTATTATTTATTATTCTTTTGGTTAGGGGAGCACCTTTAATTAGTTGCTATTTACATGTTTATCATTAGTTAATGATAAATATAAATCAACGTGATTTACCTTTTTCAACTCAACTCTACTTCTACTTCTATTTATGGCAAGAGTTCACAGTTGGTTGGTTCATTCTTTAAAAGGAAAAGAAAAGAAAGTGCCTATCTTTCTATTCCTTGAATATGAACCATCTTATTCACATACATACTGTTTATTGATGGTTATATACAATTTACAATATCAGTATGATC
The DNA here is from genome assembly GCA_030015575.1 of Agapanthus africanus. Lineage (NCBI taxonomy): Eukaryota > Viridiplantae > Streptophyta > Magnoliopsida > Asparagales > Amaryllidaceae > Agapanthus > Agapanthus africanus. The sequence continues at coordinate 20,997,160 of JASDDO010000014.1, forward strand.
GATAGAAAAATATATTACTTGTTATTCCGTCGAAGAAGACCGAAAGACGAATAAGAACCTGCCGGTAAAAAGAAGAGTGTTTGATGCAATTTGAATGTTAAACGGAACCCACATTCGCCCATCCATCCCAAGGCCTCCTATCCTTTCATAGTAGGTCGAATTGAAAAGATGGGACCCTTGTTGTTAGGTACATCTAATTAGTACACATCCTATTTTGGCAGCAATTACAGAAAACCTGTTTGCAGAAGTAGAAATTTCACCTCTCCCGTCAACAGGTTTTGCCAAAACCATATGTTTAAAATGCACGTTTAGTTCATGAATGAGATTCTTCTCTCATGTATAACTTGTGCAGGGATGCAAACATTCTAATCTCTTGACATTATTGTTGCACATGCGTAAGGATCAGGCCACGGTGACCTGGGAATTGGAGACTTGCAATTTACGTGCTGTTTACACACTGTTATAAGATTCCACTTATTGATGCATGATAAATCAAAGGTTTTTTTTTTAAATAGGGTATTTTAGAATTAAAATTATTAAAATAAAACGATTTTATTTTAATTTAGGAAAATGTGGCGGTTTGGGGCCGACCCCACCCCATCTGTTTAGAGGGCGGGTTCCTAGAACCCGCCCCCTACCCCTATAAAGAAAAGGTCAGGTTCTAGGAACCCGTTCTCTCCTATTTTATGAAGAGGGCGGGTTCGTTGCCCTATGTTTTTTATTAAAAAAATAAATAATAAACAGAAAATTGTAAAAATATTGAATAAAAGAATAAAAATTGTATAATATTGGTGTTGTTTAAATATGAATCTGGTATATACTCTAATAACAAAATGAATCCGTCAAATTTATAATATAAAAAAATCATATATGTTTGTAAAAGTATAGAACTATCGCTTTCCTTTTCCTTTTCTCTTTTCCTTTCCCTATCCGAGGAGGCTTGACATAAGCCTATGCCTCTTGGGATGACTGGAGGACCCTCCCGTTTCTTGGGTATATGACGGCGGCGGCGGCGTCTGCTCTTCTGCTTCGGCTTCAGCTTCGGCTTCTGCTTCGTCTTCAGCAGCGTCTTGGACATGCTGTTGTTCCGCAAATCCTGAATGTGGGACCGGTGTCGGATATGTGCTGCCTCCCAACAACTGTATGTAGAACGAAAAATCCGTCTTCCAACTGGGCAATTGTTGCGAAGAACTTGTCCCGGTTTCATGCGGCTGATGTGGCACAAAACCTGGGCCCCATGGCTGCGCAAATCCTGACCCCCAAGATTGTTGTTGCGCAAAACTTGACCCTCAAGACGGCTGTTGTGCAAAACCTGACCCCCAAGACTGCTGTTGTTGCGCAAAATCGGTCTCCCAAAACTGTTGTTCCTCCGGTTGTTGCGCTTGTCCGGTATGCCAGGGTTTCTGCTGACAGTATGGTGATCCAAACCACTGATCCTGCTGCTCTGGATCTTCCTGATGTTGCGGCTCTGGTGCCGGCTCATGCTGCGGCTCTGGTGCCGGTTCATGCTGCTGCTCCGGTGCCGGTTCATACTGTTGCTCTGGAGCCGGCGATAAATGTGGAAGCATATTTTATGAACCGAATATACCACCAATATATGAGTCTACATTTGAAAATAAAGCCTGAGTATCCGGACCAACATCAGTCGGATATGGATCCTGCATCATTGATTGTATATGATGCAACCCACGAGCCTGTCATTACGTTAGAAATAAGAAATAAGAATTGACGCATACCGCCGGATGTTAAAAAATAATATAATTTAAAGAATTTAACTTACCATTTCTCATTCCGCGTGGCCTCTAGGCTCGTACCGCTGGATGTTTGGGAAGTCGTCAGGGGGAGCAGAAAGATATCTTATGGTGACACGCTTATACCAATATAGATATGCTTCGGTAGCATCGGTGGTTGTTTGGTCACCTATTTGCTGTAAGACAATATTACGCTGCCTATCCTCCCATCTCAGCAAATATTGATGATGATACTTCCTCCAATCACGCTCCGCATTTCCTCCCCGCATGTCTTCCTCTATTATCATAGGCGCAGACGGCGGGACATGAATATATTGCAATCTACTGAACTGTCGCAACACCCGGTCTGGTAGGTGCATGACAACGGTATTAATGCAGAAGAGTGGGCATCGAGCCCGCCAAACCGGCTCATTTTCGATACAATTGCCGGGTAATCCATGCAGACGATCTGTTGTATAAGGCATCCACGTAAACTGCGCAAATAACATAGTACCAAATTGTAATGAAGGTATTTTTAAATTTTAAAACAAAGTTAATTACCTAAGTTATGGTTACCTGGGTCGCCTCCATGCGATCCAACTCATCTCTATAGTATCTAAGTACTCGACGGGGAGCCTTATAAGCTTTCTTGCCATTCCACCAAGAGCCGAGAGGCTTTCCAGGGGTATCCACGGTAGTGATTTTAATTCGATCCGGTCTTCTCATACACATGTGCTCCCATGATCAAATCTATAAATAAAGTGTCAGATGATAAGAGAAAAAACCAATATTACAATTTTGCAAATGTCTAGCTGTTAAAAATAAGGAATGTACCTGAAGTAATATAATGCAGCCACAAATTTTATTCTTCGTAGGAGCACATGCCTTATTGAGTTCCTTGTAAAGATATGTCATGACCCCTTCTCACCAAGTATATTGGCCACACACATCAAAGTCCGTAAGGAACCCAAACTATAAAGGATGGACATGCGTTGCCGATTGGTCCAGTATCAACCAAGAACTGATCATGTACAGAATGTAGGCACGTGCATGTCTATCAAAGACTTCATCTGTGGCATCATCAGGGATATTAGTAAATGTATCTTTCAGCCAGTTTAAACTGATCTTATACCCCTTACTATAGCCTCCTGGTGCCTGATATTAGCATTTTTGTGAAATATTAAAGCGAAAAATAATATACAAAATGTTCATGCAATAGATACACTAAAGAGAGGAAATAAGAGAGAATCTGAATTTACAGTACAAATGACTTAATAAAATCATAAATTTATGAGTCTAGCTTGAGAATAAGAAGAGAGCAACGACTCTAATTTGCTTAGCAGATATGACCCCAAGACACGTTGTAACACCCGAGCCCAATACTACTATTTTTCTGTTACCAGTTGAGCATTAGATATTACTAATTTCATTTAGCTTGCCTGTTTGACACTTACCGTGAAATTTTATCTGGCAAAGTCATTTCTGCATATAACAAATTTTAGCACCTAAAATAAAATTAAAAATATCCATCTTGGCCTACTCGACACCCCTAGCCGCGTGGTAGCGTCCGTGCATCGAGTTCTCATCCCGTTCGGTGAAACGGGCGAGTTTGGACGGCTACGCGCGCGTACAAGTGTCCGACTTGGGGGTATACTTTTTAATCATAAAACATTTCATTTTAAAATTTGGAACCCGCTTAAAATTCTATTATTTAAATTTCAAATTTTTGGACCCAACCCGGTCGCGATTTGGAAATATTTCATTTAGCGCCAAAATCCCAAATTAATAAAATATTCAAAACCTTATAATATTTCGTCTATAATATTCTTACGATTATTTTAAGATTCTTAAATCTTTAACTATATCTTTTTTTAACCATTTATTATCTCCCTGGCCAATCAGCATAAGCTTTTCCGTGGGCTCCTCCACTCATTCTCTCTCCCTCGTATCTCTTCATCTCTCTCTCTCTATATATATATATACCTTTCTCTAACTCTCTCTCTCTCTCTTCCCTATATATCATTCTTCCCCCTCATAATTTTCCCAGAACGAGAAAACAAAACCCATCGCGAACCCTAACCCTAGCCGCCTTCACCGTCGCCGCCGCAGCCGGCGCCGGCGCCACCGTCGCCCTCGCCTCCGCCTTCTCGCCTCAATCGACCTTGTTTCCTCTCTCCCGAGCACCCTGCGCAGCCGCGGCCACCTGCAATTTTCCCTGCAGTCACCAAGTCGCCGCCGGCAACCACCTGCGCCACCGACCATCACCTCGCCTGTTCTCCTCACCCCGAGACCTCCTCTTTCTCTTCTTTCCGGCACACCCTGCACCTTCCCCAACGCCAACCCACCACCCATCGCCTGCAACCTCACTCTCGCCGGAAACCCATCACCACCGACCATCCGTCATCTCCTCGCCTCCCAGCAAATCCCCAGAACGCCAACACCACCACTACCGACCGATTTTGCACCTTCCCCGATCACCTCTACCGAAACCCTTCTCGTTGTCGTCACCGTCGCCGCTTGAACCGCCGGTGATCTTGACGGCACTGATCGCCTCGCTGCCGGGTTGCCGAGAGAGCATTCATCTCTGTCCAGATCATCCCGAGCCCTTGCTGTTATCGTGTCGCGTGGGTTCGCGCCTCTGTTCTCGTGTTCGTCGTTTCGTCGAGGCAAGTATTCGATACTTGCTACATGCTATTGCTACTTTATAACTTGCCTTAATATTCATGTGTGGTTTAATGATATATCATTTAGTAAATCACCTAGCATACCTTGCTTCATACTTAACCCTAGTAGCATGTCAAATAAATTATCTCCTGATAAACTTGTACATGATAGATTGCATTTGATTCGCTGCTATGATGCTTTATTTCCAGTTTAGTTTATCAAATATGCATAACCGGCTAAATTAAATAGATTATACTTGTCGTGGCATTCTTGGAACACTCAATATATTATTAACCTGATTACAGCAGTTACGTTCACCGTCCTGTATTCACGTGATATTGACACTATCTATTTAACACAATTGAAAATTGTACAGCTAGATAATAAATCCGATTATTGTTTAACGCGTTGATTGGAACATGATGCTGCTTATATATCTGTTTGCAAGCACACCCACGATATCGTTACATCTTGATTGACATTGTCACACATGGTATTTATATGATACACCTGACATGGTACCGTTTACTATTGACTTGATCTGATGTACCATGACCTGACCTGTTACCTGATCTCGTGCTTAATGCCAACAAACCTGACATGTAGTCCTCATGGACCATTCCTGTTGTCTATCCAGACAAACCTGCTGTTGCCTGATCCTGTGTTGGCATTAGTTCTTGATTACGGAATACCTGACCTGACACATATAACTTGGGGGTATGGGGAAATCAAAGGTGAACCTGACTTGTAACTCGACAGTTCGCTACCTGTTCGAGTGTACACATTCCTGTTTCGTGCCTAGCGGCATGTCTCGGTTTCGGCCGAGAATATTGTGGCCGTGGTCCCGGGTATGTACGGGATACTATCGAGTGTACACATTCCTGTTTTGTGCCTAGTGGCATGTCTCGGCTGCAGCCGAGAATATTGTGGCCGTGATCCCGGGTATGTACGAGATACTATTGAGTTACATCGACGATTCATCAAATTGATTTCAAAGACTTTAGACTAGGAAACCTGATAGAACGGTTTAGTTAGCCACTGCACATTACCCTGCACTACTTGTTTCATATTATTGCTTTATTCATGTTTAGTTCTGCATTGCCTATTACACTGTTCATATTATATTACTTGTTGACTTGACGCGCTGACGTCTGGGTTTTGCATGGCCCAGATTCTATACCACTGTCGCAGTCCGAGCAGGAGTACTTCAGCCAGCAGGCTGAGTTGTGAGTTCTGTAGTGGTTAATTTTATTTCCTGCATTTATTTTCTGATGTGAGCCCGCATTATGGGACATACCTTTCAGATATTGTATTGGATCTTTTTCTTCCGCATTTATTTATCATTGACTCTTGTTATTCTGGATTGTGGACATGTTTTTAGATAGTTTTATTCGTTCTTGATATCTCTACAGCCGTAATGTGACTGTGGATGGATACTTCCTACCCACAGGTAGCATGGTTGGCTATGTCACGTGCCCAATCTAGCGTACTCTGGGAAGCGGGGCGTGACACACGTGAAGTGAGAAGAGGCAACAATAAAAGAAAATATTTAAGTTATGTAAGTTTTCACTGATATATGGGCTCTAAAAGAAATGAATTAAAATGGTTAATAAAAAATAATATTGTCACAATATATGCATGTCGGCTTATCAGGCTCATTGATATAATATTAAATATAAAAAAATTTACTTAGCTAAAATTTAAACTTCATAATTATATTAAAAATAAGATAATTAGTTTTTAATAAGGTATAAAACAATATTTGGTGTTGAAAAGATATCGAGAGTTTACTGACATTAATTTTTTTACCTGTCCGAGAGCAGACTCGGCATATGTATCCCGGTATGGGTGGTCGGTATCTGGACCAGCAATTTTTCCTCCGACCAATCCAAACCCATTGACCCATAAGCCGAGTAAAAGACCAATATCCTGAAGTGTGATAGTGGCCTCACCCCATCTGAGATGAAAAGTGTGGGTCTCTTTTCTCCAGTGCTCAACAAGAGAGATAGTGAGACTGTGGTCGATTTAGATTTGACGAAGCAATGAAACTTCATAAAATCCGGCCCTTCGAATCCGCTTGATTATTCGTTGGTCGGTAACTTGCCACCTGTTAGAGCTATGACCGACGACTGTGAGATTATCTCCACCCTGCAAAATTAAATCATATTATTTTCAACTATTAGAATTAAAAGAAACGGGGAATTAAAAAAATTGTTGAAGTTTTGAATCTTTCCTCCCCGTGTAATATATTGAAAGATCTGTGTTTGTTTTGATTTACGAGCAGTGATTTGTCAAATGGTTGATTCTCCATTGAAATTATTTTAATATTTTAATCCCTGAAAAATTTAGATAAGAGACAGAGGTTTAGAAGGGAATTTGGACACAGAGTTACGAAAATCATACTGAAGAGGGCGGGTTTTTATAGGGAAAGGAGGGCGGGTTCTCGGAACCCGCCCTCATCTTTGCAAACAGAGTTGTCATGTTAAATCAATTCATTTATGTTTTTTTAATGTATAGTGATTTGTTTTTTTGTAGTGTTGTCACATCATTTTTTTCCTTAGTGTCAAGTCACATCAAGTTTTATAATGTTTGTCAGAACCATACATTCAATTAATTTTTTATCATATTAAAGAGGACGAGTTCTTAGAACGCGCCATCTTCAATAATTTAATGAGGGCGTGTTCCAAGAACCCGCCCTCATCTTTTATTATTATTTTTTATTATATTGTGTTGTCAAATCAAGCAGGACCAATAATTAAACTTGTGAAACGAAGAGGGCGGGTTCTTAGAACGCACCTCCTTCAATAATTTAATGAGGGCGTGTTCCAAGAACCCGCCTTCATTTTTTATTTTACAGTGTGTTGTCAAATCAAGCAGAAGTAATAATTAGCATTTTGAAACGAAGAGGGCGGGTTCTTAGAACGCGTCCCCTTCAATGATTTGATGCCGGCGTGTTCCTATAAATACAGCTTTCTCTCCTCTCCAGCAACTCTCCATTCCGCTCCAAGTACCCTTATTCTGAAATCTATAGTAAAAATTCTCTAAAAATTTCCAAGTCCAAGAGGAGTTAAACTAGTTAAGTGGGTGTTTTCTCAAGTTTTGTTTGGGACTCTTAAATTAATATAATTTGTTTTCTCTTTAATCTCTTGAGCTCTTGCCACTTTATCTTGACCTTGCAATTTCTTCATTGAACCTGCCAGCTTAAGGCTCAGGTTCTTGACTTCAAGAATACTTGTAACTCATTTGAAATTCAATAAAAAGTTCGGATACCATTACCGTATCTTGCTATTTACATACTTGAACTTGTGAAATCTTTGCTCTACTTTGATCTTGTAATCTCTTAAGTGAGCTTGCAATTTTAAAGTTTGGTATTTGGATTTCACATTGCACCGGGCTAAAAAACCCTTAAAGATATTCGCTTTACTTGTTAAAGGTATAATACGGTAAGTTTGCGTTAAGAAATGTTTTGCTAAAACCTTAAAAACCTTAACCTTGAAATTGAAACTCCGAGCAAACCACTCACAATTCCGCTCCGTTAGACACCCTAATCCTACTACGATAGCGATGAATTCTAATCGTGACCGAATTGTAAGTGGTTTGTCGAAGGCTAAAGTCAAGAGACATCAACGGAAGGACAAGAGACAAGGAATATGGATTTAGTTTAAAACCACAAATACCGTATTTCAAGTTCCCTAATCCGCGTTATTGCCTATTACCTAGCGTCAAAGTCAAGGTTGGGTCTATAAGGAACCGGAAAATATCATCCTAACACAGGCTAACCTAAAAATATCCTTAACAAGTCTTGTAATTGAACATTAGACTAGAAATACCCTTAACAGGTCTTGAATATAAGCATTATGTAAGTTGTTAACGCTTTTTTTATTGTTGGCTTGATATTATTTGATGCAGATTATGGTAAGTTCAAGTTTATTTGTTGTTTGTAAATACGATGGCCGAATTATCACAAGTGCACAAGGTCCCGAGTATATGGGCGGGTCCGCAAGAATCACGCGATTAGAACCATCAGCGACTTATAATGAAATCGAGAATAAAGTGTTTAAAATCACGAAATACGATCCACGTGAAATTAAGCTTAAGTTAAGTTGTATATGGCTTATGTTTGGTGGAAATGCATTGGTTGAAATTATAGACGATGCATCAATATCTTCGATGATAGACTTCGGTCTGGCAAACACCCAGCATTCTTTTGAAATTTTGGTTCAGAAGGAACAATTGGAAGCATCAGATGTCGCTTCAATAGGTAATTTTGATGGTAATACTGGAGATAGTTCCTGGGAGTACGGTCACATGGTTAACGATGATACTGTCAGTCTCAGTGGATATGACTATACACAAATTATTCCAACCTTCAAACTCAAGGGTAAATATTTTATAAATCAACCTTTTGTAATAACAAAATACTAATATATTTTATATATTGAATACATGTTCTCTCAATCGACTGCTGCAGTTACATGCACCCCTGAAAAACAACAAGGATTACCATATATAACCTTCCAAAGGTAAATAAATCTGAAACAAGTGGTGATTATGTTTATATTCTTCGTAATACAAAAACATTAAGGAATAATTATATAAGAACAATTTATATACTAAACGCAGATTTTCCTATACCTCCGCATCATTCCAACACGATCCAAGTAGCGCATTCCAAGCATGTCCGTCCACATCTTTCTGGTCTTTTCACCCCGAACCATCCACATTACACCGACCCCAACCATCATATATTGCACCCGAGTTTTATGTTGCTACGGGTGACATTGATATGTGTGGCAGTGATGATGATGAAACTGGTGAAGGTCATCAAGGGGAGGATAGCGTGGAATATGTCGCTGGATTGAATGAAATAGCATTGTTTGATAATATGGCTGCGAATAATGATTTTGTCGAACTAGAAGATCCCGGCCTTGATCCCGTGGAAGATGATAGTTGGATAGACTTAGCCGTGGCAGAAGTAAATACTGAACCTTATTTGGAAGCGACAGTAGCAAGCGAAGATTGCGTCGCTGTTGGGGATATGTTTCAGGAAAAAGAAGATCTTATTTGTAAGCTGAAGTCTTGGGCTATTCAAAAAAACGTTACGTTTAAAACCGAAGAGTCAAATAAGACGTACCATACCGTGGTATGTACGAAAACTCCTGAATATAAGTGGAGATTGCATGCATATTATTCTAAAAGAGCCAAACATTGGAAGGTCACAAAATACAACCAAGAACATACTTGAATCAATTCTATTATGTTAAAAGTTCACAGGAATTGCACTTTATTTACATTTGCACACTAATCATGCCACTAATCCGTACAGATGTGGCGATGACTCCCCAAGAGATACGGCTCTACGTTAGCGGAGAGCACAAAATTCAGATTTCGTATGTGAAGGCATGGTATGCTCGTAGAAAGACTTTATGCAAGATATTTGGGGATTGGGAAAGCTCGTACAACTCACTAGTCCCTTTTATGGAAGCCGTGAAAGCATCAAATCCGGGGTCCGTATATCGGTTAAAAAGCACAGAAACAGATGTCGATGGCCGTGTCAGGTTTCAAAGAATTTTCTGGTGATTTGCTCCTTCTGCGGCTGGTTTCACATACCGTCGGCCGGTATTGTGCGTGGATGGGACGTATCTATATGGTAACTACAGATATTGCATGTTAATTGCTACAGGTGTTGATGCTAATAACGGTATATTTCCGTTGGGATTTTCTATTGTCGAGGGTGAAAATACATCATCCTGGTCATAGTTTTTCCGTTAACTCAAAAGTTTCTCATCTGTTATTGATAAAACAGATTTATGTATCATATCTGATAGACATCTAGGAATACTAGATTCAATGAGAGCTATATTTCCGACGACCCACATAAAGTTTTGCCTGCGGCACTTCAGGCAAAATTTTGATAGAAAATTTAAAAATTCAGATCTATATAAGCTTATGTACAAAACCAGTGAAGCGTCCGACCCTAATGTTCATGACATGTACATGACGAAAATTGGAGAGATGGGTCAAGCCGCGAAAGCGTGGTTAGATGAGTATCCAGTACGCATGTGGTCACAAACACATGATAATTGATGCAGATATCTACTAATGACCACTAATATGTCTGAAAATTTTAACGGGGTCCTTAAAGATGTTAGAGGCTTACCGATACAGGGGTTGATTGTTCGAACCTTTTTCCGAGTGAATACTTACTTTGTGCAAAGAAGAGAAAAGTCCTTGGCGTTGGAGGCTCCACTCACCGCGTATTACGAAGATATATTTCGGAAAAGAGAGCACAGAGCATAATACTACAGATCTGAAAGGTTTAACACGGTGGAGTTTCAAGTTACGGGGAGTAATGAGAATCAATATACCATAAATTTTAGAGATGAAGAGCTCTCTTCGTGCACATGCGGTGTTTTCCAGCAACAACATTTACCTTATGCCTACGCAATTGCTGCTACAAGCAGCATGCATAACTCACATTACAATTTTGCTTCCCCATTACTATACAGTTTCCAATTACCAAGGCGTATACGATCCAAAATTTCATCCTATACCAGACAGTCGCTATTGGCACTATTATATTGGGAACAGACAAACACCGACTGTATTACCGCCGGAAAAAAATAAAGAGCCCGGAAGACCTAAGGTGCGTCGAGATCGAATGATAATGGATGCTGATCCTCAGCAAAGGCACGCCAGATGTAGCCTATGCAAACAACCAGACCATTATAGGGCCAGATGTTCAGGACAGTCAACAGGAGCGGGACCTTCGAGATCGTGACAAGTGCACCGGAAGAAAATCGGTTAGCGCTTGTAAAGAAACTTGTACAATTTACATTTTAGAAACAAATATGATTTTTTTGTATTATAAATTTGACGGATTCATTTTGTTATTAGAGTTTATACCAGATTCATATTTAAACAACACTAATATTATACAATTTTTATTCTTTTATTCGATATTTTTACAATTTTCTATTTATTATTTAATTTTTTTTATAAAAAAAATAGGACGGGTTTTCAGAACCCGCCATTTTCATAAAATAGGAGAGGGCGGGTTCTCTCCTATGTAGGGGTAGGGGACGGGTTCTAGGAACCCGCCCTCTAAACAGATGGGGTGGGATCGGCTCCAAACCGTGCTATTTCCTTAAATTAAAATAAAATCGTTTTATTTTAATAATTTTAATTCTAAAATATCCTATTTCAAAAAAAAAAAAAAAAACTAAATCAAACCTCAGAGCCTCTTGTTTTATCCTAACTTTCGCCGCTGGATTTTAAAAATATTAGTAAAACCACGATGGCACATGAATATATATTGAAATTATTTGTATATTATAGTAGAGATTACAACTGTTATTGCTGCAATATTTTTTATTTGAATTTTTACTCAAGAGCTTGGGCACTTATTAAAACTTCCCTATTTTAGATTTGTATATTTTTGATAGGTGATATGACACTAGGATATAATAAGAGCATGGAAAATAATAATAGGAACAACATCCCCAAATAAAAAATGTTTTCATTTTTTGCAAAATTTCAAAATTGAAATCCCCTCTCCTAGATGCATTAAAATAGTGGAAATAACAGCAGCTCTCCGAATATCGTAATAAGCAGCGATTCTTCGCATTAAAAAAAATTCTTGATAATTTAGTTAAATTAATTCGCAAAACTAAGAGGCCATTGGTTTTTCTCTTTTAAATTTCTCTTTTAATTTTGTGGTCTTCTGCATAAATGAAATGCAGATATAAAAAATAATTTGTTAAATAGTAATACTCAGAGATCAGAAATGCGTGTAAAATGTAAAAGCCAAACGAGATTGAAAGGGGTTTACATCCTTTAAGAATTTATCTCTTTCTAGAAACAATATTAACAAAATTGATATCAAGATCGATCTTGTTATGTAAGAGGTCGCAATTAAAATCAACAAATTAATCACGTAACTAATTCAAATACAAATAATATATATTTCTTAATTACATTGCTTTCATCTTGTTGGAATTTAATTATTCTTGATATTTATTTTTTAATGCATGATACTTCCATCCATCGTCTCATTCTTCCATCACACACAACAACATGTGAAAGGGTAAATTGTCAAAATTCCCCTGGCCCACTCAGAAGTTGTCAAAAAACCCTTGATGTTTTCCAAATCGTTGAGAAGAACCCGTTGTTCAAAATCGTTGTGAAAAAACCCCCAGCCGGCATTTCATTTAGTTCTTTATTTCGCTCCAATTGCATGCAACTAGTATAAGAGGGTTTTAATTGGGCCCAGGGTTTTTTAACAAGAACAAAGGCCCGGGAGTTTTTACACAAGTTTGAAGCAGGCCGGGGGCTTTTTTGACAATTTACCCTTTCTGAAAAGATAGTTGATCTAACAATTATTTGGGCCCACATAAATATTAAGTTTCACAAGAAGGGCCCCTTTTATAGAATCTCCTCTTTTTATAAATTTTATAAATTAAAGATTCCTTTTTCCATTTCACAAATGTTTTGACATAAATAAGTAGCAGTTGGTCATAAAATAAATCCGTGTTTCACAAACAATAACTCGAAATTCATAGCATAATTCGCGTTCGATTACATGCTTACAAGGGACTCTACACATTAGTTTCATCTGAAAAAACCCGTACCCTTCATAAATTAGGAAAGAAAAATGTCATCAACTACTCGTTTTCAAGTTCCTCTCCATGCAAAAAACTATGTGATGACAAAAACCTTCGAGCCCATACGGTAGGGCTTTATTCCAGATAGCCCAGCCCATTAAAAGCTTGGACCATCAATTCCTGAATTGATTTTGTTAGAGGATCTTTGTTGTCCTCTTCTTATAAAATTTGGAACAAGGGTAAATTACCAAAAAGCCCTCGGCCCGTTTCAAACTTGTGTAAAACCCCCTGGACCTTTTGCTCTTGTTGAAAACCCCCTGGGCCCAATCAAAACCCATGTATACCAGTTGCCTGTAATATCTAAGCAGTTGCAGTCGTCTGTAATATCTAAACAGTTGCATGTAATATTTAAGCAGTTGACGAAATACAAGGCCTAAATGAAATACAGTCCAGGGGTTTTTATCAAAAAGATTTTTAAACAATAGGCTCTGTCAACAATTTCGAAAATTACAAGGGTTTTTAGACAACTCTTGAGCGGGCCGGGGGCTATTTGAAAATTTACCCTTCCAGCAATTATATGAAAACAAAAACATGTGCAGGGGCCAATGTTTTTGTTTTCATATGAAAGCAAAATGGGTAAAGATGAATTGCAATTTTGACAAAGAATAATTATTTTTTTGTCTTTTAAACAATGTTAACATATCAATAATTTAAACATTTTCTCTATTTTTTTTATAGTTAGTTCCTAATGGTCTCAGTAATTTTTGGCATTTTCATTATATACTGCCAAATGTCAAACAACCATAATACAAATTTTAAATCTTAAATCCTAAAATTCAGATGAGAACGTTTGATTTAAATAATAAGGGATAACTAATCTCCTCCAAATGCTCATTAGACATGATAAGCTATACAACAGGCTAATATTGTTTATATTATAAGTGGATCATATCATAAATCTGATTCGATCCGAAACGATTACTTCAAAAATTGACCTGGCAACCTCTCGTATTGAAAAGATTGTTATACCGCATGAGGTTATTTATGGCAATTGGCCCTTGTTTGATCTGCCCCAATTGGACCTCTATCCTTCATGACTTGGTCCCTGGCTCTAAGATTTTCTGGTCAGCTAATGAAAGCATTATATAAACAAACTAACATCTCTCACTACACATATAGAGAGGGAAAAAGAAGAAGAAGATTAAAATGGAGGCCTTAACCTCCTTCCGGCGTCGAAGAAACTACCAAAGGCTCCGCCAGAAGAAAAGAACGGCGAGAAGCGGATTAAATTGGAGGCTAGGATCTATGAAGAAGGTCTTGAGGCTTAAAATTAAGGCCCTCTTATTCCGAAATCCTTTCGGATGGATGAAAAGTTTATGTTTAGACGGAATGCTGGCGCTCGGCCGAGGAGGAGGGGGGGTGGCGTCGAAAAAGAAGGGCGGCGACGCCGTTTGGAGAAAGGACGTGCCAATCAATGTAGGAGGGGCGAGTGCCAAGGCCGGTGAGTTGGAGATGAGAATTGTGCTCCATATCTATAATAACATCAAGTCTGCCGGCCGGCAGCTGGAGCTAGATTCGAATCCTCTCCATTGATTAGAGCTCTTTGCATATTCTTCTCATAGATATTGTTGTGATCATCACTTCCAACATAGATATGCTATTTTGTAATCCGAGCTCGACTATTTTTATTATTTATGATGCGTTACAAAATAAAATATGTTCACTCAACCTTCATCACAACTTGCAATTTCTCAGAAGAGACGTTTAAAATGGTATATGGGCAATGTTCAATTTCAATTGGATGCGTTAGATTCGATATTGGCGCTGTCCAATAAGCCCACGTTTCGGCCTAAGGAGCTTTCTAACTACAAGGATGCATTTTATTCTCTCGAATCACAAATTCAAAGTTTTGGTGCAAAGAGACATTTAACATGAATATAAAGTTAGGTTCTTATAATGTTACAATGAATTCATTTTTCAATCCAACTCCTGGTCTAACATACTTGGTGTTTCTACACGTGCGACGCGTGAATTTGAATTTAATATTGCATCTTATTTGACTTTCCTGCTATTATTTTCATGAGAATATTGCATGCTATGAATTTGAATTTAATATCGTTTATGAATTTACTAATAAACTAATTAAGGTCTTATAAGTCCACATTGGAATAAGCTAGTAAATGAGAAGATATATATATATATATATATATATATATATATATATATATATATATAAAAGCGCACTTTAATGTGATAGCATTAACCCCAAAACCAACCAACTTCTTTAATCAACAATTAATGAAGAGTGGACTAATTCTTGGAACTTAGCCACTAATTTGGTCAAAAATGGCTCACAAACTAAACCACAAAAGAATTTTTCAAGTAGGAATCAAATAGAAAAGTCTACAGGGGATTTGAACAGTTTACAAGTCATCTTCATCCCTACACATTTCCCCTTTTCCTTATTTATTTAATTAATTGCGCATGCTCAAGTTCGATTCTGGACGCGCGTAAGACCCAGGGGTGCTCGGTTGTCAAGAAAAATACAAAACTTTATAAGTATATATTGTAAGATCTTGTATGTACCTAGCATAATACATCCAATATATAGATGATTAGTATATAGTTTTGATTAATGAACTTCTATTTCGGACAATACAAAACTAATCAGTATGAAGATAATAGTATGATACAATATAGATGATTATGTCAATCATTACTTTCAAAATTTTCGGTTATCATGGTCAAGAATCTGGGAATTTAGTACCCCAGTTTCACAATGTAAACCTTCCTTTGCTTTTGCATACATATTAAGAGAAGATTGGATTTTCTAAGGTAGAAGATATCGCCAAACATTTATTTGATAAATCCACATCAAAACTTATGCATGGATAAAATTAACTCTAACCACATCAGCCTTTAATATTTGTCTTTTTATGCTTTCTTTCCTCTTGATCACCTTCACGGCATTAATTTAGCACTGCCCCGTGTCGATTGCAGGATGGCCGTCATCAGCGAGATCATCTCGTGGGCTCGTCTGCAACGTGATCAAGATCCTCCATCGTACCGCAGAGATCCTCCTGTGACAAGATCGAGATGAGTACGTTGAGGTCCTTGTCGGGAAGCCGGTACCTAACAGTGCCGATCTTGCTTTCGAACATACTACCGATCTTGGCCAACAGATCCGCTAGAGTCAATGGACGCCAGAGCGAAAGGATTGGGTCGGAGGAGAGGACAGAAGTTGTTGGAGAGGTTAAGAAGGCGGAAGTGGAAGAGGAAGGAGATGGGAAAGGGGGGAATTGGGTCGGTGAGGTTGCAGGAGGAGAGGTTGAGGGCGAGGATGTTAGGAATTAGTCAAATAAAATCCCATTAAGGGAGGAATTGTTAGGAATTAGTTAAATAAAATCCCATTTTATTTGGGACTCCTTGCTTTAGAATAGGTCTTCATTAGTTGGAAGATCCCTTATTTGTAGTATTTTCTGTTTTGATGTAAATGGCTATTTAATGGCCTAAATGCTTTCCATTCAATATATGATTTTTCCTCTCAAATTTCTTTGTGTTCTTTATCATTTGGTATCAGAGCCAAGTCAAGAGGCTTTGTAGAAGCAGCAGTCTTCTAAGGATTTAAGCAGAGGCAATGACTACAGAAGGTGCTTTTGTTCAACCAGCAGTGCCGAGGTTCGATGGTCACTACAGTCATTGGGGGATGCTTATGGAAAATTTTCTCCGATCAAAGGAATACTGGGATGTGGTGGAGAATGGAGTTTCTGCAGCAGCAGAAGGTGCATCTGAGGTGCAAAGGAAAAACTATGAAGAGCAGAAATTGAAGGATCTCAAAGCTAAGAACTATTTGTTTCAGGCTTTAGATCGTACTATTCTGGAAACAATCGTTAACAAAGACACATCAAAGAGTATCTGGGATTCTATGAAGCAGAAATATCAAGGAACAACACGAGTAAAGCGTGCTCACCTACAGGCATTGCGAAAGGAGTTTGAAATGGCTCACATGAAAGAAGGAGAATCTGTGGACGAGTACTTTGCTCGTATTCTTGTCATTACTAACAAGATGAAAGCAAATGGTGAAGATTTGAAAGAAGTTGCTGTTGTGGAAAAGATTCTGAGGTCAATGATTCCAAAGTTTAATTATGTTGTGTGTTCTATTGAAGAATCCAAGGATACGAGTGTGCTTTCCATTGACGAATTGCAAAGCAGTTTACTTGTGCATGAGCAACGCATGAGTAATACTGTACAAGAAGAACATGCACTGAAGGTGACACATGGGAGCCAATATTCTGGACGAGGACGAGGACGTGGGAACTCTGGAGGTAGAGGCCGTGGAAGAGGCAGACAGAGTTTTGACAAGGCAACGGTGGAATGTTATGCTTGTCACAGGCTTGGGCATTATCAATGGGAATGTAAGAGTAGAGTTGCAAATTTTGCAGAAAGTGAAGTAGAGAGTGAAGAACACATGCTGTTGATGGCTTATGCTGAAGAAAAGGAGCAAAAAACAACAGACATGTGGTTTTTGGACTCTGGGTGCAGTAATCACATGTGTGGAAAAAGAGAATATTTTTCCGAGTTTGATGAACAATTCTCTGATTCAGTGAAGTTGGGAAATAATTCAAACATGGTGGTTCATGGGAAAGGCAACATTCGACTTCAAATCAATGGAGTTGTCAGCATTATCTCAGGAGATTTTTATGTTCCAGAACTAAAGAACAACTTGTTAAGCTTGGGACAGTTGCAAGAGAAGGGTCTAAGCATTTTGTTTCAACAAGGGCAGTGCAAAATATATCATCCTGACAAAGGTTTGATTATGAAATTAAATATGTTTGCAAATCGAATGTTTATTTTGCATGCCATCACTTTGCCTGCAGCACCCACTTGCTTTAACACGGTTACAGAAGATGTGGCGCAACTCTGGCATTGCAGGTTTGGGCACTTAAGCTTCAAAGGCTTACAAATACTGCAACAAAAACAAATGGTGGAAGGTTTACCATTGCTTAAGCCACCCTCAAAGCTGTGCAAAAATTGTCTTGTTGGGAAACAACATCGAGACTCGTTTCCAATGAAGAGTTCCTGGAGAGCATCACAAATTTTGCAGCTTGTTCATGCTGACATTTGCGGACCAATTAAGCCAGCCTCAAACAGCAAGAAAAGGTATCTAATTACTTTCATTGATGATTACAGCCGCAAGACATGGGTTTATTTTTTGGCAGAAAAATCAGAGGCCTTTGCTGTCTTTAAGAGTTTCAAGATACATGTTGAGAAAGCAACAGGTACATCTCTTAAAGGGTTGCGTACGGATCGTGGTGGAGAATTTACATCTCGAGAATTCAACGAGTTTTGCAATGCACATGGATTGCAAAGACAATTGACAGCTGCATATACACCGCAACAAAACGGCGTTGCAGAGCGGAAGAATCGAACCATCATGAATCTTGTCCGTAGTATGCTATCTGAAAAGAAAGTACCCAAAACTTTCTGGCCAGAAGCAGTAAATTGGGCTGTGCATGTTTTAAATCGCAGTCCAACACTAGCTGTGAAGGACAAAACACCTGAAGAAGCCTGGAGCGGAATCAAGCCAACAGTCCAACATTTCAGAATCTTTGGTTGTGTCTCATATGCTCATGTACCTGATAAATTGAGATCCAAGCTAGATGAGAAAAGCTTGAGGTGTGTTCTACTCGGAATCAGCGAAGAGTCAAAGGCATATAGGCTTTATGATCCTATCTCACAAAGGATTGTAATAAGCAGAGATGTGGTTTTTGCCGAGGATGAAGAATGGGAATGGGACAAGAAGCATGAGTCAGCTGTTATGTGCGAGCTAGAATGGGAAAATAATGAAAGGGCTGTCAATGAAGAATATGCAGTAGAAGAAGATGATGTTGCCGCTGCACAACCGGAGGAGTCGATTGAGGAGTCGATTGTCACTAATCAAGAAGCTTCACCAGGTCATGTCGAAGGGAGGAGTAGGAAGCAACCAGCTTGGTTAAAAGATTATGTAACCGGTGATGGTTTGTCCGATGAAGAGGCTGCGCTTTACACAGCATTCTTTGCGCTGTACACCACTGGTGCAGATCCACTTAATTTTGAAGAAGCTGTGAAGAGTGAAAGATGGCGTAATGCCATGGATGCAGAGATTGAAGCAATTGAGAAAAATGGCACATGGGAATTAATTGATCGACCCAAAGGAGCTAAAACAGTTGGAGTAAAGTGGGTTTATAAGACTAAACTTAATGAGAAGGGGGAAGTTGACAAGTATAAAGCAAGGCTAGTAGTAAAGGGGTATGCTCAGCGGTATGGTGTTGATTATACAGAAGTATTTGCTCCGGTAGCTCGCATGGAGACTGTACGTTTGGTGATTGCTTTGGCAGCACAAAAGGGATGGGCTATTCATCAATTAGATGTAAAGTCTGCTTTCTTGCATGGAGAATTAATTGAAGATGTTTTTGTTGAGCAGCCCTGTGGTTACATTCAAAAAGGGAAAGAAGAGAAAGTGTACAGGTTAAAGAAAGCTCTTTATGGGCTCAAACAGGCTCCTCGTGCTTGGTACAGTCGTATCGAAGCATATTTTCTGAAGGAAGGCTTTAAAAAATGTGATTATGAGCATACGCTTTTTATTAAGCGGAACAAAGAAGGCAGCATGCTCATTGTAAGTTTATATGTTGATGATCTTCTCTTTACAGGGAACGATGAGCTGATGTTTACTGAGTTTAAGAACTCGATGAAGCTTGAGTTTGATATGACGGATCTCGGAAAAATGAAGTATTTTTTGGGTCTTGAAGTCTTGCAGAAATCTAGTGGAATCTTTATTTGTCAAAAGAAGTATGCAGAGGAGATGTTGAAACGTTTTGGGATGAACGAAAGCAATTCAGTTCGAAGTCCAATTGTTCCTGGTTTCAAGCTTTGCAAGGATGAAGAAGGGACCAAGGTGGATAAAACTTACTACATGCAAATTGTGGGCTGTCTCATGTATCTTACTTCAACTCGTCCCGATATGATGTTTGCTGTTAGTGTTTTAAGCAGGTATATGGAGAGACCTACTCAGCTACATTTACAACTAGCAAAGAGGGTGTTAAGGTATTTACGAGGAACAACTGAGTTTGGAATTTTCTACAAGAAGGGAGGAAGTGATAAACTCAAGGCATATACTGATAGTGATTATGCGGGTGATCTTGATGATAGAAAAAGTACAACTGGAAATGTCTTCCTTTTTGCAGCTGGAGCTGTATCATGGTGTTCCAAGAAACAACCAATTGTAAGTTTGTCAACCACGGAAGCAGAATTCATAGCAGCAGCATCATGTTCCTGTCAAGCTATTTGGTTAAAGAGGTTGCTAATGACACTTGATCAAGAAAAGCAAGAGTCAATAGCTATTCAATGTGACAGTAGTTCTGCAATCAAGCTTTCAAGAAATCCAGTTATGCACGGACGAAGCAAGCATATTGATGTTCGTTTTCATTTTCTTCGAGAGCTCGCACGGGAAGGAGTAATAGAACTGATTCATTGCAATACTTCGGAACAGATTGCTGATGTGATGACAAAACCACTCAAGGATGATGTCTTTGTGAAGCTGCGTGCAATGCTTGGAGTTTGTGCAAGAAACAACATAAACTAATTTCTTTCAGTATTCAAGAATTTAGTTTAAGGGAGGAATTGTTAGGAATTAGTCAAATAAAATCCCATTAAGGGAGGAATTGTTAGGAATTAGTTAAATAAAATCCCATTTTATTTGGGACTCCTTGCTTTAGAATAGGTCTTCATTAGTTGGAAGATCCCTTATTTGTAGTATTTTCTGTTTTGATGTAAATGGCTATTTAATGGCCTAAATGCTTTCCATTCAATATATGATTTTTCCTCTCAAATTTCTTTGTGTTCTTTATCAGAGGATGCGGCGGATGAGGGGTTGCGGGCAGAGGAGAGGCAATGGAATGTGATTCGAGAGGAGGGAATTAAAGATTGATGTACATGAGGATACCATACGAAAGTTTTGATGTGGATTTATCAAATAAGGATTTGGCAATATCATCTAAAACCTATGATTTTCTAAAAGTAAAGATCCTATTTTAACCTTATCATTATTGGTACTTGAATGGGCATGAAGAGAAATCATGATACCTTTTAGGATGAGTTTAGTAAATATAGTATTAAAACTGCATTGGTAATTAAAATTTCTTCCTGATATTGCAAAAGGACTTATATTTTGATGAAAAAGAAAAGAGCGAAAATAGACATATATTGTGAAACGGATGGAGTATTTATTAGTAAAGTTAGTAACTTGTAGTCATTTAATATTTTTCTCTCTTTTATTTTTGGGTTAATTGCTAAATAATACCCGAATCGTTTTATCTAATTTGCACTTTTATACCTTATTAATTTTTTCGCTGCACTTATATACCATAAAATACAAACCATTAATATTTTGCTCGTTTCGGTTGACCATCAAATCCATCAATATTTCAAACAAAATCCATGCAGTTTATATTTTATGGTATCTAAGTGCAGCGAAAAAATATATAAGCGGACAAATAGGTTAAACATTTAGAGGCAGGTAGAAATCTTAATTTCAATATCTTAATTTATTGTATGTAAATAAAAATATAAATAATATCTTTTCTCATAATATATTTTTATAGATAAATTGAGAGGTAGCTAGAAATCATCATTATTTGCTCTTACATTAGAATATTGCTGCAGCGCTGCATGCAACAAAATAAACCCGAGTCTAATTGATAATGAGGTCAATAGTACAATATTTGACACCAAAAACTAGCCTCAACTTATGCCAATGGTGTGAAAACCACCGGGTAAACAAAAATGAATGGATCAAGCTTAAATTGAGGTAGCCAATAATTGGGTTTGGAGAAGCCCATAGAGGAGTTCCGGGTTCAAGTCCGGAATATCCCATTAATGAAGGGTGTCTAATTTATCCTATCTATTATCTCAAAAACTTGAGCTAAAAGAATGACGCTCGACAAAACAATATGTAAAATAAGGATTCATATACCCGACCCTAAAAATTTAGAATGAAGGCTTATTAATGTTGTTGGAGGAAACTGCATAATTATATAAGATAATCAAGCACCTATATATGTTTAAAGTTGGACGAAAGATTAGTTTTATTAAGCTCAAAGTCAAATGATTATATAAAATTAATCTGCAGGTTACAAACAGATTAAACAAAGATAAAATTTACTTAATTTATTAAATGGAATGGGCATGGTAAACCAAGCCAAGACATAGGAAATTTACGGCCGATTGTTTCTCTCACATAATTAATTTTCTTTATACTGCAATTTTTAGTCTCTTATTAAACTATAAACTTATTATTTATCTGGCACTGGCCCGTAAACCCAAACCTATGCACACACAACACATCCACGAACACCACACTCAAACACACAGCACACACGCACCCTGGGACCAACAATTTGTCTCGAAAGCATTAATTTGTGGCCACCCCACACATTCTTCTAAGAGAGGAAGTGCCCATACCAACTGAGCTATTGCTCATTGTTAACCGTAAGCTCATTGAATAAAAGTATACCGATTGATGGTTAGAGCATATAAAGGAATTTTTTTTGGATAACAATGTGTTTCTTAATATAAACAGTGGTCACCAAATTTCATTAAATATGTAAATCCCCGTTTTCATTCTAATAAAAGTTTCCGATTCTCTGAATTCCAGTAGTTCTTTTCTCTTTTCCCTCATATTTTGAATTAGTTGGTTAAGCAAGATATTTATATTTTTCCCAAAACCTAAAAGTTAAAATCCAAGATTCAAAATCAAAGCTAAATAAAACTAAAACTAAATTTTGTTAAAAAAAAATCCTAACCCAAAGTATTAAAAACCCTCAGCCCAACTTTCCATTTCCTCAGGTTTTCGATTAGGATCGGTAATTGTTACAGGAATAATAATCGGAAGGATAATACTGGACGGATACCGGTATTATATTATTGGATTAATGATATTCGTATTTTTCGGAATTCGGATACGGGTATACAGTATACGGTATACGGTATACGGAGGAGGGGTATTTTTGTAATTGTTACAAAATACCTTCTAGAAGATGCCACCTCATAATGACATAATTATGACATCATTTATTTTGTGAAAATAAATAAGTGAGGTGTAAATTGAAAAGTATAAGCATGATAGCTTGTTTGTTGAAGTGGATGTACTAATTAAGCATGATACTTCTTTCATAATGCATGCTTTAATTAGTGCTAAATTCTTTTCTTTCTTGTTTCTATAATGCTTAAACTTTTTAATTATAAATGAAATTATTCTCTCCTCCATTTCTTCTTATAAATACCTTCACATGAGATGTGAAATCAAGGCATTCAATTCCTTAACAAAATTATGATAAGTGTATCATAACAAGTTCATAAGAAGAGAGATAAAAATGATGGTGATCATTCTTCCTAGCTTTAACCCTCACATGAGATGTGAATCAAAAGCTTAGGATTTCAAGTTAATCCAATACATTCTACATCAAATCTTGGGCGCGTCGGCTAGCCAACTTCGTGCCCGAGTTGCCTCGGTATTGAGGTGGGAGCCCGTAAAAGACGTCGGCGATGTGGTGCCCTTCCGGCGACGAGATGGAGACCGGACATTCCGCGGGAGATCGGGACGTCAAAGAGAAGACCCGAAGGACCGTATCATCAAGAATTGTGGGAGCATGCAGCACTCACCTACACGTTCGTGACAACGTTGCTGCCTCGCGACCCCGAGACGTTACCAGGCAAGTTTTTACTTGCTTCATGCTATTATACGCTCATTTCGATTGCGATACTATATTATTATAAGTGTTCGATGCAAAAACACGAACTGAAAACACCCTTTAAATTGACGGAAACTAATCACGACTGATGGCCCGAGTGATAATGAATATTGTGTTAAAAGTTCGCTTGAAAATACGGATCCTAACACCGTGAAATGTCATCCCCATTTAGATCCGTCGAATCTGTAAATTTCTGCACCTGAATTTTGTAAAAATCATAGTAAATTGATTATACATCGGAATGTTGCGTTCGAGGGCTCATATCGAAGCCGACTCGACAACCTAGAACCCCATATAATTTTGAGTATGTTTCTGCTTTAAAAATATGACGGAAATTGGTTCGGAGTGCGGCTCTGGACTGCAGTCCAGAGCAGCATTGGCTGTCAATTCTCATCTTGGAAACACCTGTACACCCCTTCCTTAAACTGAAAATGAGCGGAACCTTATATGTTCGCGTAGAGAATTTAGTTAGCTAACCCTTGAATCTGGTCCCGTGTCGTTTCACCGTCATTTGATATTTAATTTGTATTTTAGAATACCGTGGTGTTCTGCAGTGATCCCTCTTACACCAGCACCTTGTACATAACATAACTTTTAATACAGAACAGCTATTGATGATCCGTTTGTTGCGTTGAATACTCTATTGAAAACCCTATATTTCACTCAACAGTAACATTGCTCAATTCTGAGCCTAACTGGGTGCAATTCGTGTCGCGAAACGGATGTTCAGTTCTGAAACTGAATTTCCAGCCGCGAGCACTTAAAATGAAACAGCTATATCTTGAGAACCGGAATCCCGATTGAACTGAAACCAATTTTGATGAATTGCTGACTGAGTGTTCTATTTATCTTACTTGTATCATTTTGCTGAATTCTTGACATATTAATTTATGCAATTTATGTAAGTTAATGACATGCATATTGATTCATAACATATAGAGCTTATTGGTAGCATACAATACACATATATCATACCCTTGCCATATACTCAGTGTTAGTGCGTGTGGACATTGCATTATCGTGCGCGATAGATATTGGTTTAGGAATGACAAGTATACCAATGGAAAGTGAATATTCGTGACAGTGATAAATACAGTGAACAGTGATAAAATCGTGCTCAATGGAAAGTGAATACTCGTGACAGTGATAAATACAGTGAACAGTGATTGATACAGTGAACAGTGATAAAACCGTGCCATTGGTATACTTGTACACAACTAGATCAATATCTTAAATAGTGTAACCTGGGGAAAAAGGGGAAATCAAAGTGGAAAGAGTATCGTATTTAGCGGGACCGTGTTTAGAGGATGATCATTCGAACCGTGATACTTATACGTGTAGGATAGGATCTAGCGATCCGGCTGACAGGGTTATGTCCCGGGCATGTGGGCCGTTGTCTCGGGTATGTACGAGACTCCTGTTAAACATGATCCTCCTTCCACTATGTGATTTCAAACATGACCTAGAGACCGGTAGGGACACAGAACATATTCTGCATCATATAGTGACATAGTGATTACTTGCACTGTTCTTATACTGGTATTACCTCACTTACCTGTTTTATCTTATTATTATAATATTGTTGCTGCGTCGCTCTGACGACCTGAGTATGCATGCTCAGTATGAGGAGAAGATTTAGGCTGGACCAGTGCATCACAGACTTCTCGTCTTGCCATTCCGAGTTACATTCGTTTGTTTCACTTCAGGTCAGTCTTTACATTGTTCCTTTCAGTTACTGCATTTCTCATTACCTGCGCATCCTTACTGTTTACCATGATAAACTAGAAGCCGAAGTGTGACTACGGCAGGACATTTCCTTGACCGTAGGAGCATGGCTGGCCTTGTCTACCCCTCGTATTCCGCATTTTGGGAAGCGGGGCGTGACATGGTTTTGTTGGTATCAGAGCATAGGTTGTAGGTTAATCGAGTTTGATTCTTTTTGTAGTTGGGTATTGGACCCAATACACGAATCAGAATACTCGTGATTAGGAACATGTCGTGCCACATTGCTATCATGATTTTTGAATCATATCTTTCTTTTATCCTTCGTCTTGACGATATGCAAACCACTTTGCATCTCGACTTGAAACCTTTTGGTTCTCTATTGTTTCTCCATGTTCCTTGATTCTAATACTAGGATTTGGGCGGCTTGAGTGGAGTTATGTGATTGTAACTATGAACTGCAGCATGGTTACAATGCGGTACTCTATTTAAGTAACTTGGAGTCCTGGTCTTGATTAATTTCCGTGTTCCATGGTCTTCATATTGCCTTGATACTCTTACTTTCCAGTTCATATTTTATCGCAAACTTGAATCCTGTTTACCGTGCTTAATCCTCTTCAGTATCTTGACGTCGGATGAAGTCATCTCGGTATCTTACTTGTTCATGTTTTTCCCCGCATTAGGATTATTCAATTCTGGTGCATTCCTTTGTTGTTGTCTTGGGAATGGATTTTCGCAGCACTTTCCACACTCATATCGATTGTAAGGAAAGGAAAGTGATTCTCCAGATTCCCGGACATCCGGAGTTTGTTTTGCTGGAGGAAGCAGTTCTGTAGGGCCAGTCGAGTTTAGGGCTAGGCCGACAAACAATGTTCTTTCGTCGATGGAAGTGGATAAGGAAGATATGCCAGCTGTTGTTCGAGATTTCATGGACGTGTTCGAAGGCATCAAGTTTACCGCCGAAGCGAGGCATAGAGTTCGCGATCGATCTTGTTCCTGGTGAAGCGCTAATCTTAAGGTATACTATCCAATGGCACCAGTGGAATTGGAGGAAGTCAAGAAGCAGGTTGCCGAATTGCTAGAGAAAGGGTTGGACTCGCAGCAGCGATTCACCTTGGGAAGCTCTAGTCCTTCTAGTTAAGAAGAAAGACGGCACAAGAAGGATGTGGATTGATTATCGAGAATTAAATCGGCTAACTATTAAAGTAACCGATCCCTCGCATTGGCGAATTATTCGAGCAGCTTAGTGGCGTGAGGGTATTCTCGAAGCTGGATTTGCGATCCGGATATCATCAAGTTCGAGTTAAATCAGAAGATATTTGCAAGACTGCGTTCCGAACTCGATATAGGCATTACGAGTATTTAGTGATGCCATTCGGAGTAACGAATGCACCGGCAATATTCATGGACTTGATGAACCGAATCTTTCCACCATTCTTAGACCAGTTTGTTGTAGTGTTCATTGATGATATTTTGGTCTACTCGAAGAGTATGGTAGAGCATGCTGAATACTTGAAGATCGCACTGCAAACGTTGAGGCAAGAAAATTGTATGCGAAGATGAGCAAGTGCGAGTTTTGGCTCGAAGAAGTGAAGTTTTCGGGGCATGTTGTATCCGGAGATGGAATCGCTGTTGATCCTGAGAAGATTGTAGCAGTTCAAGATTGGCCGATTCCGAAGAACGTAGCAGAGATCAGAAGTTTTCTTGGACTTGCCGGATACTACAGAAGGTTCGTGGAAAATTTTGCGCGTTTAGCTGAGCCTTGACCAAGCTTACGCGAAAAGAAGTACCGTTCATATGGACGGATAGATGTGCGTTAGCTTTTGAGGCGTTGAAGCAAAAGTTGATAACCACACCTATTTTGACCGTACCTGACGGTTCTGGAGGATTGGTGATTCACAGCGACACGTCTGGGAAAGGTTTGGGATGTGTTTTGATGCCGCACGGGAAGGTTATAGCCTACGCATCGAGACAGTTGAAGACTCATGAGAAGAATTACCCAACTCACGATTTGGAACTAGCAGCTGTAACATTCGCTCTGAAAATTTAGCGACACTACTTGTTGGGCAAAAGGGTAGAAGTATTCACCGATCACAAAAGCCTAAAGTACGTGTTCACACAGAAAGAGCTTAATGTGAGGCAGCGTAGATGGTTAGAACTGATGGCTGACTACGATCTTGATCTTAAGCACCATCAGGGAAAAGTTAATGTTGTGCCGGATGCGCTTAGTCGGTTGCCAGCAATACGAATGTTGACAGCACAGAAAGAGCTTATCGATGATTTTCGGAGATTCGAGTTGGAGATCCTGCTACTGCATTTTTTCGGACAGTTAATGCAGCTGCAAGTACAGTCGTCGTTGATCGATAATATTAAAGCAGCATAGTCGCACGATCCAAGATTTCAGAAGTTTCGAGAGCAAGTTGAAGCGGGACTTCGAACGAACTTGTTAATTCATGAAGATGGTTCGTTGCGATATGGTAGCCGTTTGTGTGTGCCGAAAGGAGACATTCACGAAGAAGTTATGAAGGAGGCGCACAGTTCCGCATATTCCGTACATCCAAGAGGCACGAAGATGTACCGTGATCTACAACCGCATTTCCGGTGGGAAGGCATGAAAAGGGAGATCGCCCATTTTGTAGCAAAGTGTTTGGTATGTCAGCAAGTTAAGGCTGAACATCAAAGGGTAGCTGGTTTATTGCGACCACTTCCGATTCCTCAATGGAAGTGGGAACATATAACCATGGTTTTTGTGACGGCCTTACCACGGAGCCCTAGAGGCAATAACGCTATTTGGGTTATCATCGATCGCCTCACAAAAGCTGCACACTTTCTACCTTTCCGAGTAGGACAGTCGACAGAATCATTGGCAGAAAGATATATGCAGGAGATTGTGCGACTTCACGGTGTTCCAGTCAGCATTGTGTCAGACTGGGACACGAGATTCTTGTCGCACTTCTGGAAGAGCTTACAGGAGAGTTTGGGAACCCGCCTTAATTTCAGCACAGCTTATCACCGACAGACGGATGGACAATCCGAGCGTACGATTCAGACGCTCGAGGATATGTTGAGAGCCTGTATGTTGGACTTTCAGGGTTCCTGGGAGGACCATCTGCACCTAATCGAGTTTTCTTACAACAATAGTTGTCAGGCTAGTATACAGATGGCTTCTTTTGAAGCACTATACGGACGGAAATGTCGATCCCCAGTATGTTGGGATGATGTGGGAGAACGAAGACTACTGGGCCCCGAACTCATTGTTCAGACAGTCGACAAAGTCCAAATGATCAGACAGCGTATCAAGGCGGCTCAGGATCGACAGAAGAGTTGGGCAGATGCCAGCAGAAGGGCACTCGAGTTCGAAGTTGGAGGTCATGTGTTCTTGAAGATTTCCCCTACTCGTGGAGTTATCAGGTTCGGAGGTCGGGGAAAGCTTAGTCCCCGCTTTATCGGACCTTTTGAGGTGCTAGAGCGAGTAGGAGAGGTGGCCTATCGACTCGCCTTGCCTCCATCGCTAGCTGGTGTGCACAATACCTTCCATGTGTCACAATTGCGGCGTTATGTTCGAGATGAAAAGCCATGTCCTGGACCATTCAGAGCTAGTTTTGGGTACTGACTTATCGTACGAGGAGCAGCCTACTACCATTCTCGAACGCAGAGAGAAAGTGCTGAAAAATAAGATCATTCCTTTAGTCCGAGTGTCATGGGGCGGTCGTTCCCCAGGAGAATCCACCTGGGAGCGGGAGGAAGACATCCGTGATCGTTATCCACATCCCTTTGTTTAGTACTTTTGTTTTTTTTTGTATTCTTGTTAAATTTCGAGGACGAAATTTTTGTTAAGGGGGGTATGATGTAAATCCCCGTTTTCATTCTAATAAAAGTTTCCGATTCTCTGAATTCCAGTAGTTCTTTTCTCTTTTCCCTCATATTTTGAATTAGTTGGTTAAGCAAGATATTTATATTTTTCCCAAAACCTAAAAGTTAAAATCCAAGATTCAAAATCAAAGCTAAATAAAACTAAAACTAAATTTTGTTAAAAAAAAATCCTAACCCAAAATATTAAAAACCCTCAGCCCAACTTTCCATTTCCTCAGGTTTTCGATTAGGATCGGTAATTGTTACAGGAATAATAATCGGAAGGATAATACTGGACGGATACCGGTATTATATTATTGGATTAATGATATTCGTATTTTTCGGAATTCGGATACGGGTATACAGTATACGGTATACGGTATACGGAGGAGGGGTATTTTTGTAATTGTTACAAAATACCTTCTAGAAGATGCCACCTCATAATGACATAATTATGACATCATTTATTTTGTGAAAATAAATAAGTGAGGTGTAAATTGAAAAGTATAAGCATGATAGCTTGTTTGTTGAAGTGGATGTACTAATTAAGCATGATACTTCTTTCATAATGCATGCTTTAATTAGTGCTAAATTCTTTTCTTTCTTTTTTCTATAATGCTTAAACTTTTTAATTATAAATGAAATTATTCTCTCCTCCATTTCTTCTTATAAATACCTTCACATGAGATGTGAAATCAAGGCATTCAATTCCTTAACAAAATTATGATAAGTGTATCATAACAAGTTCATAAGAAGAGAGAAAGAAAAATGATGGTGATCATTCTTCCTAACTTTAACCCTCACATGAGATGTGAATCAAAAGCTTAGGATTTCAAGTTAATCCAATACATTCTACATCAAATCTTGGGCGCGTCGGCTAGCCAACTTCGTGCCCGAGTTGCCTCGGTATTGAGGTGGGAGCCCGTAAAAGACGTCGGCGATGTGGTGCCCTTCCGGCGACGAGATGGAGACCGGACATTCCGCGGGAGATCGGGACGTCAAAGAGAAGACCCGAAGGACCGTATCATCAAGAATTGTGGGAGCATGCAGCACTCACCTACACGTTCGTGACAACGTTGCTGCCTCGCGACCCCGAGACGTTACCAGGCAAGTTTTTACTTGCTTCATGCTATTATACGCTCATTTCGATTGCGATACTATATTATTATAAGTGTTCGATGCAAAAACACGAACTGAAAACACCCTTTAAATTGACGGAAACTAATCACGACTGATGGCCCGAGTGATAATGAATATTGTGTTAAAAGTTCGCTTGAAAATACGGATCCTAACACCGTGAAATGTCATCCCCATTTAGATCCGTCGAATCTGTAAATTTCTGCACCTGAATTTTGTAAAAATCATAGTAAATTGATTATACATCGGAATGTTGCGTTCGAGGGCTCATATCGAAGCCGACTCGACAACCTAGAACCCCATATAATTTTGAGTATGTTTCTGCTTTAAAAATATGACGGAAATTGGTTCGGAGTGCGGCTCTGGACTGCAGTCCAGAGCAGCATTGGCTGTCAATTCTCATCTTGGAAACACCTGTACACCCCTTCCTTAAACTGAAAATGAGCGGAACCTTATATGTTCGCGTAGAGAATTTAGTTAGCTAACCCTTGAATCTGGTCCCGTGTCGTTTCACCGTCATTTGATATTTAATTTGTATTTTAGAATACCGTGGTGTTCTGCAGTGATCCCTCTTACACCAGCACCTTGTACATAACATAACTTTTAATACAGAACAGCTATTGATGATCCGTTTGTTGCGTTGAATACTCTATTGAAAACCCTATATTTCACTCAACAGTAACATTGCTCAATTCTGAGCCTAACTGGGTGCAATTCGTGTCGCGAAACGGATGTTCAGTTCTGAAACTGAATTTCCAGCCGCGAGCACTTAAAATGAAACAGCTATATCTTGAGAACCGGAATCCCGATTGAACTGAAACCAATTTTGATGAATTGCTGACTGAGTGTTCTATTTATCTTACTTGTATCATTTTGCTGAATTCTTGACATATTAATTTATGCAATTTATGTAAGTTAATGACATGCATATTGATTCATAACATATAGAGCTTATTGGTAGCATACAATACACATATATCATACCCTTGCCATATACTCAGTGTTAGTGCGTGTGGACATTGCATTATCGTGCGCGATAGATATTGGTTTAGGAATGACAAGTATACCAATGGAAAGTGAATATTCGTGACAGTGATAAATACAGTGAACAGTGATAAAATCGTGCTCAATGGAAAGTGAATACTCGTGACAGTGATAAATACAGTGAACAGTGATTGATACAGTGAACAGTGATAAAACCGTGCCATTGGTATACTTGTACACAACTAGATCAATATCTTAAATAGTGTAACCTGGGGAAAAAGGGGAAATCAAAGTGGAAAGAGTATCGTATTTAGCGGGACCGTGTTTAGAGGATGATCATTCGAACCGTGATACTTATACGTGTAGGATAGGATCTAGCGATCCGGCTGACAGGGTTATGTCCCGGGCATGTGGGCCGTTGTCTCGGGTATGTACGAGACTCCTGTTAAACATGATCCTCCTTCCACTATGTGATTTCAAACATGACCTAGAGACCGGTAGGGACACAGAACATATTCTGCATCATATAGTGACATAGTGATTACTTGCACTGTTCTTATACTGGTATTACCTCACTTACCTGTTTTATCTTATTATTATAATATTGTTGTTGCGTCGCTCTGACGACCTGAGTATGCATGCTCAGTATGAGGAGAAGATTTAGGCTGGACCAGTGCATCACAGACTTCTCGTCTTGCCATTCCGAGTTACATTCGTTTGTTTCACTTCAGGTCAGTCTTTACATTGTTCCTTTCAGTTACTGCATTTCTCATTACCTGCGCATCCTTACTGTTTACCATGATAAACTAGAAGCCGAAGTGTGACTACGGCAGGACATTTCCTTGACCGTAGGAGCATGGCTGGCCTTGTCTACCCCTCGTATTCCGCATTTTGGGAAGCGGGGCGTGACAAAATATATGAAATATAAGTCACTTTCGTTTCTCTCTCACACACTTATAGAAGGATAACAGAAGAAAGGTGTCATGGAAAGAAGTTCTCTCTTAAGCAATCGAAAAAATACATTTTTCATGATTTTTTTTACGATCAGCATTCATCATCATCATCTTCATCATATCTTACACTAAATTTCATTTTATTCTACAACCTTTTCACGTTGATTTAGTGGGTGCAAAATTAACGATTTACTGATAATAGAACTTTTTACATTGCTAAATCAACGATAAAAAGTGGTAAAATCATATGAAATTTATTGTAACCACAACTTAGATAATTAAGATGATGATGATGCGTGCCAATCATCGAATAAAATGGGAGAGGACATAGATTTTTGACGAAATCTAGAGAAAAAGTCTACTAGGGTCTCTTCTTTTCATTATTCTCATATGTATGTGTAGAGAGAGATAGAGAAGAGAGAGAGAGAATAATGAAGGAAAGATGCCTTAAAAGGTTTTTTCGTTAGATGAGGTCAAATATATATATCCTTCATGAATTTTTTTTACGACCGGCATTCATCATCATCGTCTTTATCATGTAAGATGTTGATACACCAAATTTCACACGATTCCACCACTTTCCACCATTGCTAATGATCAACATCCATCATCATCATTTTTATTATGTAAGATATGGATACATCAAATTTCACGCGATTCCACCACTTTTCACCATTGAATTAGCAATGTAAAAAATTCTATTATCGGTAAACCGTTAATTTTGCACCCACTGAATCAACTGTGAAAAAGTAATGGAATCACATGAAACTTAGTGTATCCACGTCTTACATGATAAAGATGATGGTGATGGATGCTGATCATCGAAAAAATCATGGAGGGTATATTTTTTCTATACCATAGGAGGAAATTCACTTCTATGGCACCTTTCCTCCATTATCCCCGCTCTCTCTCTATATAAAAGCCAGTGCATCATAGCTTCTCAGAAGTCGCAAAATAGAGGTTCTTATAAGAATCCACCGAAATACGACATATCACAAACATATCCACCCAGGATAGAATATCAACCATAACCTGGACATAGTTCAGAGTCAAAATCCATCACCTTGAGTAACTAAACACAAAAACCCCACAAAAAAAAACCAACCTCTGCTTCCTCTTTAACCATAGTCTAAGCATTTGAACCTTTTTGGGTTTGGGTTGGGGTCCACATCCATAAATGGTCTCAATCATTTTTGGTGTATTTAGTTGATTTGGTATAAAAGATCAAACTTGAATTATTTGGGCTTCGACCCACTTTGATGGAGGCGTGAATCTCCTTCAGATGTTGCCTTCCGTTAATCTGCTGATGGCGGCGATGGGTGGCTGAGATTGGATCTGAAGGCTGTCGCTCCTGAAGCGTGTGGATCTCAATGAGTTTGAGGTTGTGGTTGCCGAGCTACCTGCAAGGAAGTCCCGGGGTAGTTGTACCACCGAGGACCCTTCAACGGTCAAGTTAGACTAAAGATCCGAGCAGAGTAACGGCTTAGTTGTGTAAAAATGGCTTCCTTGAACCGTCTGAAGAAGGGTTTTATATAGCGGTGGCAGTAGGCAGGGCAGACGCGAGAATCACGCCGGCCGTTACGCTCCCGACGTCACGCCCGTATAATGAGCGAGACCTCCCATTAATGGCGAGACAGGCTCGTTAATGTGGGATCGTGGTGGCGTGGAACTTGGGTTGTGGCCGGCGGAGATCTCGCGCATGGCGAGATTCGCGGGATGGCGGTTGTTCCCCTCCGAAAGACGGCGCGCAAGGCTGCGATGTCTTGGCGCTGAGATTCGGGGCAGATGCTAATTGGTGCTATCCGTCCACCCCTCCGAAGATGCCAAGTTGATTTATGGCACTATGTGTCGAAGGTTTAGACGGATGCGTCCGATGTAGCAGACTTCGTCAGATTCCCCCTCATTTGAGGGGTTTTTGATTGTGGGGACGCTCTTCCCTGCAGGCGCAAGCCCCTGCAGTTAATTACGTTACCGCTTTGCGGTAACAACTTTCTCCTTCTCCAGATGGTCACTTCGTGTCGTGGGTGTTTGTTTTATTGCCCGTGGATTGTTTACGGAGACTGAGTTATGTCGTCACCCGTAGGGCGTGGACTAGTCCAAATCCGCATTATCTTAAATTTGGGTTTGGGGGTTCGGTTTAAGGACACGTTAGCCATATTTGAGGCTGAGATCAACTTAAACGTTTGTTAAGGATACGTTAGTCCATTGCATGTATGGTCTTCGGGACCCGTCACCTCTCTGACGACGTTGAAAGATTACAACGACGGATGTCAGAGGAGTTCAGAGATGTACCCTCAAGCCGGAGTTAATTTAGGGGATTCGTAGTCCAATCTGTTTGAAGGTTTAAGGACGCGTTAGCCATTTTTGGAGGCTAAGATCAACTTAAACGGGACCGTTTAGATCCGACAAAAGAGCATATGGAGGGCTCAATTGTTCTAGTTTAGGGACGTTGCGGTCCGTGGGTAGTTTAAGGACGTTACGGTCCATGGGTAGTTTAGGGACATTGCGGTCCGTTGGTAGTTTAAGGACATTGCGGTCCGTGGGTAGTTTAAGGACATTGCGGTCCGTTGGTAGTTTAAGGACATTGCGGTCCGTGGGTAGTTTTAAGACATCTCGGTCAAGGTTAAGGACGTCATAGTCCATGGGTTTAAGGACTCCACAGTCCGGTATGTGCTCTGGATGCTTCACACGGGTTCACTGCCGTGCTAGGCGAGGACCAGGCTCCGCTCTGGATGCTTCGCATGGGTTCACTGCCATGCTCTGCGAGGACCAGGATCCGTTCTGGACGTTTTCCACGGGGTCAAAGAGTGACGTTATCCGCTTTCCACGTAACCAGGAAGTTTAACATTAGGCATGGGTTTAAGGACCCCACAGTCCATATCATGAGTGGTCATCGGGACCCGTCACCTCTTTGAAGACATTGAGGGATTACAATGCCAAGCATCAAAGGAGTGAAGAGATGTACCCTAGAACCGGGGTGGATTAAATAGTCCCTGGCCCAATTTGGGTCAAGGCTGATCAATTATGTTATGAGCTCATTAGCCCAGTTAATCACAAATTGAGGACTTATGGCCAGCTTGGGCTAAGTCCAGTCAGGTCTGGAATATTGACTCTTGCTGGTCCATTGAAGGAGAGGCTTTGCCTCTATCCATTTAGCCAATTGGGCCAAAGCCTAGTGTTAAACACTACAGAGCAATCAGTGTTGAACACTGGGCATGCGGTTAACAAGTTAGTGTTTAACACTAAGAAATAATTGGTGTTAAACACCAGCAATAAGGCTTCTCAAATTAGTGTTAAACACTAAAACGGATCAGTGTTGAACACTGCAAATGAAGCTTTTTAATTAGTGTTGAACACTAAGGCCCAACAATATTTTAACACTGATTTCGAGAGTTTCAATTTAGTGTTAAACACGAAGACAAGAGGGGTCACGTGGCAGCACGTGAGAGCGCCCTTCCTTCATTTGTTCTGCTGAAATTACTGTGTCTTTGATAGCATCACGTGTCAGCACGTGATGGGCATTCAAATGCCTATGTGTTAAGGCTTCTGCTGAAGGTCACGTGGGTCACGTGGGGTGCCGCCTCAAAGGGGTTTTCTGTAGGGCTTTTGGGGGGGGTCACGTGGTGACACGTGACCCTGCCTTAATGTGGTTTTTTTCAGAGGATTTGTTACTCCCCCTTTTTTTTTAGGAATTAAATTCCAGAGACTTTTAATTTCAGAGGAATTAAATCCTTCTTTCTTTTGAAGACTTGTATTCTGGAATAGAGTTTAACTCTGAATTTTCTGTGGGATTTAAATTCCTCGTTTATGTGAAGGGCTGAATAGGGTTAAACCCTAATAAAAGTTTTTGAGGAAATGATGATTAAGGGAATTAAATTCCCGTTGTTTCAACAGAACTAAGTTCTTTAATTAGGGTTAAACCCTCTCTTTTTTTGTTCTGAAGGAATTAAATTCCCATGACATAGGGTCTAGCCCTACTTTTATTTTGGAGGAATTAAATTCCTATAGTTCTGGGAGAATTAAATTCTCAAGCTTGCACCCCTTCTCTATGTTTTGGATCTGCATGGCAGGATCTCAACCCATTGAGAATTAAATTCTCAACCTTAAGGGGAGATGTGCACTTTGCAGATCCTCTATCAAAGAGAGAAGAAATATGCTCTTCTGTTTTTATATTATCAGAGTTAAACTCTGTTGAGAATTAAATTCTGCTTCTTTCAAAAAGGGCTTCCCTTTCTTACCTAGGGTTTTTTGCAGAAGATCTGAGTCTTTTCGAAGTATCAAAGTTCTTCTCCTTTCCTCCTTTTCTTCTCTGCGCATGTATATCTCTTTTTGTCTCTTGGCTCATATTTATAGGAGAGGCAGCCGCATCAATCAGTTTTTGACGAATCTTCATTGGGAGATTTGATTTGCATCCATCATTCATTTTGGGCCTTTGGATTATTAGGTGAATTTTATTCACCATTGGATCTTAAATCCAGAGATTCTCCTTTGATATTTTGGTTAGATTTAAGGGGGAAATCTTTCCCAAAGCCGAGATTTTCCATAGATAGATGATCTTTAATCGTCTCTGAATCTTTAATTTGATTGGTCCCAGATAATCACTTTCCTTTGGAAAGATTTAAATTTCCTTCAGAATTTAATTCTGTCGTCAACATGGGCTTTGAAAGCCGGTCACGTGTGACCACGTGATCCATGGTCACGTGTGAGCACGTGACCCCCTTTGGAACGAGCCTTCTGCGCTGTGTCTTCTGATTGCGGCTTATACATCACGTGCTACCACGTGACTCCTGGTCACGTGTGAGCACGTGACCCTTTATTCGAACTCTCTTTCCTTGGTTGTTCTGGAAACGCGCTTGCTGCCTTGAACGTCACGTGCAGACACGTGACCCTGGTCACGTGGGAGCACGTGACTCTTTCTGAACCCTTTTTCTTGACTCGATCAGAGAACTTGCGTGTTGGACGCTTGCATTTAAATGTCACGTGTCACCACGTGACCCTGGTCACGTGGGAGCACGTGACTCTTTCTGAAGCACACTTTCTTCACTTGATCAGAGAACTTGTGTGTTGGACGCTTGCTTTTAAATGTCACGTGTCACCACGTGACCCTGGTCACGTGGGAGCACGTGACTCTTTCTGAAGCCCACTTTCTTCAGCGTAGTCAGTAGGCTGAACTCGACTTGATGATGCTTTTTAGGTGTCTCGTGTTAACACGTGGCCGCTGGTCACGTGTAAGCACGTGACTCTCCTCTGAAGCTTTTCCCAGAAGCTTTCCTGATTTTAAATCAGGAAACAAATGCCCCCACAGCGTTGTTCTCACGTGTTTGCACGTGAGTACAACGCTGTCACTTTTGTGACCGCGGGATCTGCTTTGGGGAGTAGGGTAGACGAAACGTCTTTTCAGAAGCGTCTTCACTTTTTCATGCCCTTCCTTTCAAACCTTTCTTTTAAGAATTTGATTCTGGTTATCAGAGCTTAGTTCTCTGTTGTGTCTGTGCAGTGCCGCCTTATTTTCCAATCAAAGGCTAGTGCTCACGTGTTGCGCATGCAGGGATCTGCTTGATGGGGACGTTTCATATCCCTAACCTGATTTCAATGCGTCATTGGATTTCATTTCCAACGCTCTCCCCTTCTTTCCGGGCTTTGAGAATAGTCCCACCATGCACAACATTTTTTTTTTTTGTGCATAGCATTAAATGCTCCCCTTTATAAGCTGAACCCATGCCTTACTTCTTTTCTTCACAGAGAAGCCCATTCGTGCCTTAAGGTGGTCATCTTTGGGAACCCGATCAATCGCCATGGCTTGCAATCGTCCCCATGCTCGTCGGCAACCATGGGAGGTGCCCCTTGAGGAGATAATTCCTCGCTTCGCTGCACGGCTGGCGGATCCCCTTCTCACCGATGCTCAGTGTGACACGGTGATGTACGAGCTACTGACCCGTCGGGGCTCTCCTCTTCCCATGGGCTCCATTTGGCTCCGGATGATCCTCCTGTCTGTACTTGCCGATATACCCCCTCATCCGGTGGAGATGACTTCGGCGATCCTTGACGCGGCGGAGGACAAGCTTGAGTGTTTTCATGAGGCTTGTCTAATCACTCAAGCTCTGAAGGATCACTCAGTTCATTTACTGAGTCAGATAAGAGCTCGTCGGGCCGTCATGTCTGCTTTTGCTGATGAGCACGGCTCCAACCGGTGGGGAGCGACTCCTCGCGAAAACCGCCGTTTTGACGTGCTGGAGAAAGCGAAGAGGGAGTTGGAGAATTTTGTATTTTGCTTTGTTAACCCTTGTATTTCTGATCCTTTGTTTGGTGATCTTTTCCCACCAATGTAGTATGTTTGAATCAATGTACTCCTTTAATCATTGGTGGTTTGCATGCTTTATGTTGAATTTTCACGCTTGTCAGATAGTCGTACGTGTGTCTTGCTTGCGTAAATGAGCTGTCTGTTTTTCTTTAATTACGAGCACCATCGTTATGTTGCATGCACATCAGTGCCTCGGGCAACATTTCCTTTTAAACATTCGTACAGTTGCAAATGCGTGCCTGATAGGATACAGATCAGAAACTTGCCACGTTATCTCCCGTATCGGGTGGTTTGTGCTGGCTTTAGATCGAGTATTGTTGTCGAAGGGAGGTTTATAAATGAAGACATATTCTTCTCTTCAATGGTGTGTCCCCTTTTCATTGAATGCATTCTGCGGATAATCTATCTTAATCTTCTTACAAGACGGCCGTGGCTTAGGATTCAGGGTTAGGATCTGTTTCCTAAGGCTTTTGCATCTTATGAGCCACGAGGGTCTCATAAGGAGTTTTTCTCCTTATAGGTCGAAAGGATCCCATAGGTGTGAGTTCTTCTTAAAGATCGTGAAGATCCTTAGGCGGGTTTTCCCCTGAGAGTCGTAAAGATCTCAATAGAGTTTTTCTTCCTTACAGGTCGTGAGGGCCTGCAAGTGCCGGGTGTGATCACCTTTTTCCGTATTTCACGGGGTTAGGGATCTCTCCAGGTATCGTAGTTTAAAGACGTCACGGTCAAGGTTAAGGACCTCATAGTCCGTGGGTTTAAGGACTCCACAGTCCGATGTTAGTTTTAAGACATCACGGTCAAGGTTAAGGACCTCATAGTCCGTGGATTTAAGGACTCCACAGTCCGATGTTAGTTTTAAGACATCACGGTCAAGGTTAAGGACCTCATAGTCCGTGGATTTAAGGACTCCACAGTCCGATGTGCGGTTGCAGGGACCCGTCACCTCTCTGAAGACGTTGAAGAATTACAACGCCAGGTATCAAAGGAGTGAAGAGATGTACCCTTAAACCAAGGCAAAATCCGTAGGGAATCGGGGTGGTTGATCGTTAGTTTTAAGACATCACGGTCGAGGTTAAGGACATCATAGTCCGTGGATTTTAAGGACTCCACAGTCCGGTATTTGCTCTGGATGCTTCACACGGGTTCACTGCCGTGCTTGGCGAGGACCAGGCTCCGCTCTGGACGTTTTCCACGGGGTCAAAGAGTGACGTTATCCGCGTTCCACGTAACCAAGAAGTTTGCACTAGATGCTTCACACGGGTTCACTGCCGCGTTAGGCGAGGACTAGGCTCCGCTCTGGATGCTTCGCATGGGTTCACTGCCATGCTCTGCGAGGACCAGGATCCGCTCTGGACGTTTTCCACGGGGTCAAAGAGTGACGTTATCCGCTTTCCACGTAACCAGGAAGTTTGCACTAGATGCTTCACACGGGTTCATTGCCGCGTTAGGCGAGGACTAGGCTCCGCTCTGGATGCTTCGCATGGGTTCACTGCCATGCTCTGCGAGGACCAGGATCCGCTCTGGACGTTTTCCACGGGGTCAAAGAGTGACGTTATCCGCTTTCCACGTAACCAGGAAGTTTGCACTAGATGCTTCACACGGGTTCACTGCCGCGTTAGGCGAGGACTAGGCTCCGCTCTGGATGCTTCGCATGGGTTCACTGCCATGCTCTGCGAGGACCAGGATCCGCTCTGGACGTTTTCCACGGGGTCAAAGAGTGACGTTATCCGCTTTCCACGTAACCAGGAAGTTTGCACTAGATGCTTCACACGGGTTCACTGCCGCGTTAGGCGAGGACTAGGCTCCGCTCTGGATGCTTCGCATGGGTTCACTGCCATGCTCTGCGAGGACCAGGATCCGCTCTGGACGTTTTCCACGGGGTCAAAGAGTGACGTTATCCGCTTTCCACGTAACCAGGAAGTTTGCACTAGATGCTTCACACGGGTTCACTGCCGCGTTAGGCGAGGACTAGGCTCCGCTCTGGATGCTTCGCATGGGTTCACTGCCATGCTCTGCGAGGACCAGGATCCGCTCTGGACGTTTTCCACGGGGTCAAAGAGTGACGTTATCCGCTTTCCACGTAACCAGGAAGTTTGCACTAGATGCTTCACACGGGTTCACTGCCGCGTTAGGCGAGGACTAGGCTCCGCTCTGGATGCTTCGCATGGGTTCACTGCCATGCTCTGCGAGGACCAGGATCCGCTCTGGACGTTTTCCACGGGGTCAAAGAGTGACGTTATCCGCTTTCCACGTAACCAGGAAGTTTGTTGATTGTATCCGCATTTCACGGAATGGAGGTTTGACTCCTGATGACGTGTATATCACCGAGTCATGGAACTGGGGGTTGCCGCTATTCCGTTTTGCTTGATATTGTGTCTGTCGTTACAAGACGAGTGTTTGGATGATCTCTAGGCCGCTTGTGGCCCGTCGAGACTTGGCTTCTTCTTCTGATGAAACCCGGGGGAGAAGTATGATCCCTTTTTTGTTTACGCCCTTGGATTGTGTACAGGGTGTGATGGAATATCACCTGTAGGGCATAAAATTTTTTATTTTATTTCTTTTTCCGCGATGCTCTATCATTTCAGCTTTTATATCGCGAAAATCGCGATTGCCCAATCATTTCGGCTATTTTTCGCGGTGCCCAATCATTTCGGCTATTTATTTATTTTCTGCTCGCTGCTTTTTGTTGCGAGTTGCCCCATCATTTCGGCTATTTTTTACGCCTTCATTTTTACTTGCTGCTTTTTATTGCAAGTTGCCCCATCATTTCGGCTATTTTTTAGGCATGTTTGGCTTGCTGACCTTCTCGCCGCAAGCTTGGATTTTAGGCACCGATCTCGGCATCAGCATCGCTACTACTGGAATGTTGCCAGGAGCGAATCATCATTTGCCTTTGTCGATGACGAACAAAGGTTGCTCAGCAAACAGGGTTAAGGGTCCTGTTAACCAAGGCTTTTGACTTCATGAGCCGTAAGGGTCTCACAAAGGTATTTCTCCCTACAAGTCGTGAGGATCTTGCAGGTGTATTTTCTCCTTAGGGATCGTGAGGATTCCTAAGTGTGTGCTCCTCTGTAAGTCGTAAGGACCCTACAAGAGGACTTTCCCATTATGGGTCGAGAGGACCTATAAGGGTTGGACTTTGTTGGGGAAGTGTTAATTCGCGCCCGTGGATTGTATACAAGGGTCAGTATGGAGCCGCTTGTAGGGCAATATCGGAGGTTGTGGAGGATATGCTTAAGAACAGGTTCAGGTTTCTGTAACTTAAGACTTTCAAATCTCATGAGCCGTGAGGGTCCCATAAGAGAATTCTCCTTACGAGTCGTGAGGATCTCGTAAGTGTGTTTTTCTCCTTAGGAATCGTGAGGATCCCTAAGTGTGCAGCTCCTTTGTGAGTCGTAAGGATCTCACGCAGGTGGTTTCTCCTTACAAGGTCGAGAGGACCCTATAAGTGTCTTTTAACGAGGTTGCGCCCTTTCGGGTTTTCACAAACACTCGCCGGCAGTCCTGCTGTTTTTACTCACGGAGCCCTTTCAGGTTTTCATCCGTGCCCA
This sequence comes from Agapanthus africanus, assembly GCA_030015575.1. Lineage (NCBI taxonomy): Eukaryota > Viridiplantae > Streptophyta > Magnoliopsida > Asparagales > Amaryllidaceae > Agapanthus > Agapanthus africanus. The sequence goes on from JASDDO010000014.1 coordinate 21,039,444, forward strand.
TTGTGCTTATGGACATACCGTTTTTATTACTTTTTTTTTTTTTTTTTTTTTTTTTTTTTTTTTTTTTTTTTTTTTTTATCGTCAGCCCAAAGATGCTGCGGTAGTAGTTTAGGGACGTTTCGGTCCGGCATTAGTTTAGGGACGTTTCGGTCCGAAGATAGTTTAAGGACGTTTCGGTCCGTTGTTAGTTTAAGGACGTTTCGGTCCGTCGTTAGTTTTAAGGACGTTTCGGTCCGTTGTTAGTTTAAGGACGTTTCGGTCCGGCATTATAGGAAGGCCGGCTGCTGCTTGTAAAGTCCGAGCCTGGGAAGATAGCGAGCGGACATAGTCGTCGTCATCTATCATTGACCCAGGCTGCAGCTTATTAAGCATAGTATTTCTTTAAGAAGCGACCGTTTATTGGCCTGAAAGGTCTTTCACCGTGCATGTCCATGAGTAGATAGGCTCCACCCTGGTAGACTTTGTCTATGATGTACGGGCCTTCATAGTTTGGCTCAAATTTTCCTCGCTTGGCGCGATTGGGGATCATAGGTCTTTTGACCACTAGTACGAGTTCGCCTTGGTGGAATGTCCTCGGCCTGGTCAATCTTTCGTACGAGCGCGTCATCTTTGCTTTGTAGGCTTCTAGATGTTGTTGTGCTATGAGCCGGGTTTCGTCGAGGGCATCAAGCTCCTCAAGCCGAAGGTGAGCATTTTCTTCGTCCGTCAGCTCGTGGTGGACTGCCACTCGTAGAGAGGGTAACTCTATCTCAAGGGGGAGAACTGCTTCCGTCCCAAATACCAACGCGTATGGCGTTGTGTTTGTGGCCGTCTTGAATGTAGTTCGATAGGCCCAAAGGGCTTCCTGGAGCCTCTCGTGCCAGTCTCTTTTATTTCTGGAGACGGTCTTTTTCATGATCTTCGTCAAGGTCTTATTGAAAGCCTCGGCCAAGCCGTTAGCTCGTGGATTGTAAACTGAAGAATATCTCCAATCTATATTGTGCTGCTGTGCGAAGCGGCTAATCTTATGGCTTCGGTAGGCCGGCCCATTATCGGAGATAATCCGTCGCGGGGTTCCGAACCGATAGATGACGTGCGTTTTGAAGAAATGGAGAATATTCTCCGTCTTCACTTCCCTCAGTGGTACCGCTTCTGCCCATTTGGAGAAGTAATCAGTTGTCGCCAGGATAAAACGGTGTCCCCGGGCTGATGCCGGCTCTATGGGGCCGACTATGTCAGTCCCCCACATTTCGAATGGCCAGCTGGCCACCGTTGGGTGTAGTGGATTCGGATGTTGGTGGATGAAGTCTCCATGGATCTGGCATGAGTGGCATTGCTTCGCATACTCGAGGCAGTCCTGGATCATCGTGGGCCAGTAGTAACCCATCCGTTTAATTTTTAACTTCATCTTTGGGCCTGCTTGGTGAGAACCGCAAAGTCCGTCGTGAACTTCTTGAACGACTCGTTCCGCTTCGTCAGGTCCCAAGCATCTCAGCCATAGAGAATCAAACGATCTCTTGTACAGGGTATCGTTGACGAAAGCGAAGGATAGAGCTCGTTTCATAAGCTGATGCCTTGAGGACGCTTCTTCGGGCATTCGGTGGGACTTAAAGTAGTCTATAAAGACTTCCCTCCAGTCCTCAGCCTTCTCACGGTCTTTTATTTGTAGGGTCGCTTGCTGAACCGATCCCTTTTCTTTATATAATTCCGGAGGTATTTCTGCCGGGGCGAGCACTCGACGGCTTTGTACCACGATTCTGACGTCATCGAGGTTCTCGTCAGCCAGTTCTTTAGCGAGTTTGGCCAACGCGTCTGCTTTGCTGTTTTCCGCGCGCGGTATGTTCTCCAAAGTATAGGAGGGAATTTGGGCTAATAGTTGTTGCACCTTTTCGCCGTACCTCACCAACTCCGGTTTGCACGTTTGGTAGTCACCATTAACTTGGCTAACGACCAGCTGAGAATCCCCATATATAAGGAGGTCTTCAATTCCCATGTTGATGGCGATTTCGAGGCCTGCTATCAGAGCTTCGTATTCGGCTTCATTGTTTGTCCTTGACTCTGTTAAGGAGAAGGCGAAGCGCATTATTCCTCCTTGTGGAGTTGCAAAGATAAGGCCTATCCCCGATTTGATGATCGGGTTACCCTGTTTCTGTTTCTTTATGGAGGACGCTCCATCGAAATAGAGTTCCCATCGTGTGCCTCTGCCGCCAATTGCATCAAATGCGTGCTCGTCCGGCAAATCACAGTTTAGAGGAGAGTCCGCCGGTATCGGGTGCTCAGCGAGGAAGTCGGCAATGGCCTGGCCCTTTACTGCCTTGAGAGGTTGATATGTTATCGAGAACTCCATCAAGAGCAGGGCCCATTTAGCGAGTCGTCCCGTCAATATGGCTTTTGACATCAAGTATTTAAGAGGATCCACTTTCGAGATGAGGCAGACTTCGTGTGCCAACGCATAGTGCCTGAGCTTTGTTATCGCGAAGATTAACGCCAAGCAATGTTTTTCAATGGGAGAGTAATTGCTTTCTGCCCCGAGTAGAACTCGACTTAAGTAGTAGAGTGCTCTCTCTTTCCCCTGATCGTTCTCTTGCGCCCATAGTGCGCCCAAGGAACCTTCGAGGGCGGTTGTATAAAGAATGAGGGGTTTTCCCTTGACCGGCGCGGCTAATACCGGCGGGTTCTGCAGGTACTGCTTGATCTCGTCTAGTGCGCCTTGGCATTTTTGATCCCAGACGAATGGGGTTCCTTTCTTCATCAGGTGACTGTAGGGGCGGCATTTGCCTGAAAGATTTGCGATAAATCGCCGGATATATGCGAGCTTCCCTTGGAGAGACCGCAATTGTTTGAGGGTTCTTGGCGGGGGCATTTCCATGATCGCTTTAATCTTTGACGGATCTATCTCAATACCTCGGTGTCGGATGACGAATCCCAGGAATTTTCCCGAGGAGACTCCAAACGCGCATTTGAGGGGATTCATCTTCAAATTATATTGCCGAAGGCGTTGAAATACAGTCTCTAGGTGCTTTAAGTGATCTTCATATGACATACTCTTTACTACGAGGTCGTCGATATAGCACTCGACGATGTCATGTATGAGGTCATCGAAGATCTTTGTCATGGCCCTTTGATAGGTAGCGCCGGCGTTCTTTAGACCGAAGGGCATAACCCTGTAGCAAAATACACCCAAAGGGGTCCGGAAAGCGGTGTGCTTCTGGTCTTCGGGATGCATTTTTATCTGATTGTATCCTGAGGAACCGTCCATAAAGGAGAAGATCTCGTGAGTGGACGTGTTATCTATCATTAGCTCGGTTACCGGCACTGGGAAATCATCTTTTGGACAGGCCTTGTTGAGATCTCTGAAATCCACGCATATACGCACCGTCCCATTCTTCTTCATCACCGGGACGATATTGGCGATCCAATCGGGATATTGGACTTCTTGAATAAATCCAGAATCGATCAGTTTCTTGACTTCGGCGTTGATGCTCATCTCAAGCTCGAGTCGCATCCTTCTTGGTGCCTGCTTGACTGGCCTGATGTCTGGGGATATTGCTAATCTGTGCACAGCGACCTCCGGATCTAATCCTGGCATCTCAGAGTAGTTCCACGCGAAGCAGTCTTTATGCCGTAGAAGCACGTTCTTTAACGCGGCCACCCTTTCTTCAGAGAGTAGTTCACTGACGAAGGTTGGTCGCGGGTCCTCTGCCGATCCCAACTCAATCTTTCTAAGGTTATCTGCGGTAGTATGTATACCGTCTTCCAGTTCTTTTGGAGCGGGCGGGAATTCCGAGATTACCTCATCATCGCTGTTCTCGAAGCACCGGGGAAGGTCATCTATGTTCTCGGGCTCTTCTTTTAATATCTTAATCGTATAACAGGTACGAACCCGCTCCCAGGACCGAGGCGGATCCGGTTCTGCTCTCGTAGCTTTAGGCTCGTGCTTTTGCGGCGGCGTTACTTTCCAACCATCGGATAAAGCGAATCTACCCCGTCGGTATTGGTCCTCAACCCAATTCTTGAAGGTGAAGCAATCTTCGGTCGGATGTCCTATGGCTCGGTGATAAGAGCAATAACCCGGATGAGAGACCTTGCTAGCTTGCTCAGGATGCCTAGACTCTGGAAGCGTGATCATCTGATGTTTTAGGGCAAGCTTGAGTAACCGTTCCGTCTTGTTTCGGGGGAAGGAGTATGCTCGACTCATCTTTTCCGTGAGGGACGAATCCGAGCCGTGCAATACCCGTAACCCTCTTATCCTGCGTCGTTGTTGTCGGCTTCTTCTCTCGCTTCTTAATTTATTCCCGTCCCTGCATCGGGCCTTTCGTATGACAGGTTGACGATGGTGAACATCTTTATCTTTTGCAGCCTGTGCAGCCTGTTGGAATAGACGTTGCGTCCTGGCCTTCTCATAGATGGCCGCTTCGTGGTTGTGATCTTCCCGAATTTTCTGATCCGCTTTCGTGATAGGCTTGCCCATTCGCTCTTTAAACAACGGGTTTGGCGCTTCGATCGCGGGGTTTCGCTTTGATGAGGGGTTGGTCTCTCCTGACAGGGCGCCTTCTTCTTCATCAAAGGTATATATGGCGTAGCTGCCGTGGGCTCGCTCCCGTTTTCCGGTTCTTGTGTACCCAAGCCCAAGCGTTTCCATTTTCCCATTAGGCAATTTGCGCTGAGTCCCGGGGACGTCCCAAATCCTGTTGTAGAACCGAGCCTGCCGCACAGTCTGTTTTAAGGATACTCCTTGGCGTTTCAATAACTTCCTCAATCCATTTGTATAGTATCTAGGCAGACGGATGGGTCGGAGCCTGTCAAGTGTAACATCCACGCCGTGCCAGATCTCTTTCTCCACCTTCGACTCTGAGGATTGGTAGAATAGGATCACCTTCTCACCCCTTCGTCTGGGAGGGACGTAAAATGTTTGCAGGTCCTGTACGCTGTAGGTTCGAAGCGCGTCGAGATCCTTATAGTGTTCTTGCGGTACCATGGTGATTTGCAGACTATGGTCATCGCAAAGGGGTGCCTGTATTGACAGCCGACTGGAGAACACGGCGTTAACCTCGTCCTCCGAATCACTCCCGAAGACCGGTATGGGGATGGGTGCCCCCAGGTTGTTGTGTTGGGATGGCCCCATATACACTATCTCTTCCTCTTCTTCGGTATCGCTCCCGAAAACAGGGATGGTGGCGGCGGTTTTGTTCTCCGGGTCGCGACACCTTTCTGTATCCTCGAAATCTGGCAAAAAGTATTTCGCATCTTCGTATTTGCGAACTTCGTTCACAGAAAACGGGTTTAACTCGCCTGTTACAGTGTACTCGAAACCATCCTTGAAGTACTTCATACACTGATGTTGTGTAGAAGGGATGATGTTGTACTCGTGTAGCCAAGGACGGCCGAGCAAGGCGTTGTAGCAGGTCTTGGCGTCAATGACATGGAATTTGATATCTGTGACGAGAAGTCCGAAGCGTAACGTCAGTATTATAGATCCGAGGGTCCGTGACGATTGAGAGTCAAAACCGGATATAGTAATTTTGTCACGAGCGAGGTGTTGCACACTCATGCAGATTTCCTTCAACACCCGAACATTAAGGAGGTTGACGGAGGATCCATTATCCACTAGGATTTTGCCTATCTTGATGTCATGGCAGTATCCGGAGACATATAGGGGGCGGTTGTGGTCGCACGTCCCGAGGAGGAGGTCTTCATCACCGAACGTGATGTCGGCTGTATGTACTTCCTCCAGTTCATCCTTCATCCTTTCAGTGGCGAGAAAGGCTTGGAATTGTTCAGGTTCTTGCAACGCTTTAATAAGTGAGTCTCGCGCTTCTTTTGATAATAGAAGGGCATCAAGAATGCTAAGCTGAGAGGGTAGTTTCCTTAAGTGCGCGAGGATGTTATAGTCCACCTTACCCTTTCTGGGAGGGTCTTTATTAGTTAGCTCTTTTGTGACCTGGTCATCTAAAGTGATATCTTCAATGACCTTTTCCTTTCCCTTATCTTTTCGGCCGACGGGCCCGAGATTCTTCTCCGGGAGCGTGCGGTTGCGCAGCTGGATGTTCTCGCAGGCCTCTGATTCCTCCTTTTTTCCTAGAACGGATTCTGTAAAGAGAGGGCCCAGAGCCATTTCTTCATCAGAGTCGCTCCCGAAGGTGAGAACTTGTGACCCTCTGGCGTCAACCATGTAACAGTTGCCAGTAGTCTTGTTATGCCCTCCGACAGTACTTCTTCGCTCCCGACGGCTTTTGCGTTTCATGCGCTTAAACTGTTGCTGACGGATAACATATCCTTGCCACCATATTTTGAAGGCATCGCATTCCTCCGTGGGGTGTGAGATCTTCCGGTGATATGTGCAATAGTCAGGGTGCCTCTCCGCCCCGTCGTGCGTATTTGCTTCCGAAGGTGGTAGCATCATTCCCATTGACATGGCTTTGGCGAACCTTTTCCTTGTCTTGAATATTTTCTTGTCCACTTCGGATGCCTTTTGTTCTGGCAGGGGTAACTCCACTCTTCCGTCCAGTTGCCCGCCTCTGGTTCCCGTTAGCGTCGCCATTTCGCGTTCTTGATCCGCTTTACTTTTTAGACAAATCTCGTCTAGGAAAGCATTGATCATATCGGTTGTCAGCCTCGCACGCTCTGGCTCAGGCTCCATCTCCAACTTCCTGGTGCTAGGAGTTTTCTCATCGTCGGTAAACGAGTGGGAGATCACATTGCAACTTGCCGTATACTCTTCGGATTCATCCGACGAGCTCTCTTCGTCATCTCCATCTTGCAAGACGTGGCTAAGGAACTCTCGCAGTGTGACAGGAGTTCGCGCCTTTTGATTGTATTCTTCCAGCGCGTCGATTTGCTTCTGCAAGTTTGTTCGCCGATCTCCAAGCTTCGCGGGCTTCTTGGATTTCTTCTTCTTTTTCTTTGAAGATTTTGACGGTTGGGCGTGAGTATTTGGGCCCTTATCATGAGTCTTTGCAATGATGCGGGGCTTCAACATCCCTTCAATAATTTGAGGTTCAAGAGGGTCCTTCCATTCGATCGCAGGGCATGCATGGAGGTCTCTCAGCATTCTTTTGGTCTTCGTTGATAACACGACCTCCCATGGAGCTTCTTCGATAAAGGAGCAGGTTGCCCCTGGTGTATCGGCCTTCTTAGGAGTATGTGGTTGTGGTGGGTTCACCTTCCACTTTTCGGACAGTACAAATTTCCCCTGAAGGTATTGATCTTCGATCCATCCTTTGAAGACGAAGCAATCTTCAATCGGATGACTTACCGTCTGATGATAAGGGCAGTAGTTGGAGTTATTCATCTCGGTGGGTTGTGGCGGTCGCCTTGGATTTGGTAGGTTTATAAGTCTGTTGCGTATTGCCAACTCGAATAACCGCTTCGTCTTGTCTTGTGGGAACGAGTAGGGACGCTTCATCTTCTCATTATAGTATCGGCGTCTTTCCTCCAGTTGATCCGTCGATTTCGGGGCGTTAGGTTGCTGTTGGGCATTCGCAACAAAGGTTGCCCTTCCTTTACCCTTGTCATTCCGAGGTTCCGACTTCGGTGTAGGTGGTCTATGACCCATCTGGTCCATCTGAGCTAACTTGTCAATCAGAGCCTGGAATGTGGTTGGCTTAAAGAACATCATAAACTGGGAGATAGTTGCGTGAGGGTCTAGAGTCCCCACGAACATGCCCACCGCAGGTGCTTCCTCGATGCGCTGCTCACATCTCGACCACAAGTTCCGCCAGCGTATAGCGTACTGGACCCAGGTTTCACTCGGTTTTACCCTGGCGTTAATAAGTGCAGTTATTGGAGTGCGTTCGCTGGCACTTGCAAATCGCTGAGTGAATAGCAACTCCATTTCAGCGAACGTTTTGATGGAATCATTCGGGAGTTCCGAATACCATTCAAACGCCGTTTCTGACAAGCTGCCTACGAATTGGCGAAGCAACAATTTATCGTCACCGCCGGTGTTACCGCATAGGGCCCGAAACTGGGCGACATGTTGATGGGGATTGCCGGTCCCCTTATACACGTGGAATTTCGGTATCGTATAACCTTGTGGGTATTTAATTTGGTCGTACCAGCTCGGATACGGACGCCCGGTTTTCACGGTTTGACCAGCGGCCTCAGTTGCGTGATGAACTCGGATTTGCTGGGCTATGTAGTCAGCCAAGTCAGCCTTAGAGATCGTCTCTTCCTTGGCCGTTGAGAGGGCTGGTGGTGGATTTGACGTCTCTCCTCGGTCGTCTTCAAGAACAATCGGAGGATCTTCGGCGGGCAGGTCCTGCTGGATCATCATTCCTATCACGTCTTGAAAGAGAAGGCCCATCCGTTGTATGTTGGCTGCTTGTTCGGCCGCCTCTTTGTCCCTTTTCTCCAGTGTCCGGCGAAGGAATTCAGCGTCGGTTTCTTCCTCCCGGCGTGCGTCTGAGGATGCTTCTGGGTTTTCCTTTGGCCCGGTGAGCGCGGCCATAGCATTCATCATTTCTTGGAGCTTCTGTTGCTGCTCCTGGGATTTCGTTACGGATCGGGTTAGTGGTCGATGGCCTGTAGAAGTGCGGCTCTCCTCCTTTCCAGAGGCCATGTATACAGTATGGACCATCATGCCCCCAGACTTAGGGCGTCTAGGCCTAGTGTTTTTAGCCATCGTTGCATGCTGTGGGGTCCTCTCTGGCCTCCTCCTTTTATGAGTCAGTTGATCAACAGCCTTTTGGGGTTTAGCCTGGTGACCAGCTTCAGGTTGGATTTTCGGCTTCTTGTGCTGGCGGGAGAAGTTTGGATCGATGATCGAATCTCGGGCTTGTCGCCAAACCTTATAAAATTTGGAAGACAGCCGTTGAGGAAATTGGGGCTGTTCGGGCTTTGTTTCCGCCACCTTTTTTAGTAAGGGAGGAGACTTCTTCAGTACTGCCGTAGGGGAATTCCTTCGCACCTTATTTAGCATTTCAAAGCTGTTCCCGGTCTGAACAGCGGCATTAACTTCAACCACTGGGGATGGTGGGGTCAATCCAGAGGGGGAGTTGCCCCCAGCCTTCCTCACTCGGCGCCAATGACGACGTCGAGAGTGTCGAGCGGACGGTGTAGGGTCAGCGGTAAGAATGGTTTCGTCTTGCCCCCTGTGTGGATGGGGGGTTGTTGTTGGCGTTAACCTATCGAAGACCGATGTCCTCTGGGAAGCGGGAGCAAAGGCCGGAGCCGTCAATCTTGTAAAGACTGACTTTTTGGCTGGAAAGGTTGCCTTGGCGATTTCGGGGATGGGAGCGATCACTTTCTTAGAAGCAGCCTTCTTTGAGATTGTAGTCCCCGTAATGAGCTCGCATGATTCCTGGCCCAGTCTAGAGAAGACCGAGGCGTTGACGTTGGGCGACTCGTTGAGAGGAGCCGCGGTAGGGGTAAGACGATCAAAGACCGACTTCTTGAGAGTTTCCTTCGCCAGCACTGGAGCGGTAAAGTTTGTCGGCGGGATCATAGTCCCAAAGAACAATCCTGTGGTGGCGCGGGTGACCTGTTCCACCGGCATTGTGAATAGCGAAGCAGCTTGGGGTCCATAGGCTATACCTCCTGGCGAGGCAGAGCGTCGGTTGCAGTTGCCGTCTGAGCAGTTGGAGGATTTCACAGGGATGGAAGCCATCGATCCTTTGCTTTCTGCAATAAGCAAGACGCCAATTCTCGGTACCTTGAGACCCAAGGGCAACTATTAGCGAACCGCGATTGGTTCGCGAATCACGACACACGAAGTGTGGAGTGGAAAGAGGAAAAGGTCCCACCGGGCGTGCCAGAATCTGTTCCCCTCCGAAAGACGGCGCGCAAGGCTGCGATGTCTTGGCGCTGAGATTCGGGGCAGATGCTAATTGGTGCTATCCGTCCACCCCTCCGAAGATGCCAAGTTGATTTATGGCACTATGTGTCGAAGGTTTAGACGGATGCGTCCGATGTAGCAGACTTCGTCAGATTCCCCCTCATTTGAGGGGTTTTTGATTGTGGGGACGCTCTTCCCTGCAGGCGCAAGCCCCTGCAGTTAATTACGTTACCGCTTTGCGGTAACAACTTTCTCCTTCTCCAGATGGTCACTTCGTGTCGTGGGTGTTTGTTTTATTGCCCGTGGATTGTTTACGGAGACTGAGTTATGTCGTCACCCGTAGGGCGTGGACTAGTCCAAATCCGCATTATCTTAAATTTGGGTTTGGGGGTTCGGTTTAAGGACACGTTAGCCATATTTGAGGCTGAGATCAACTTAAACGTTTGTTAAGGATACGTTAGTCCATTGCATGTATGGTCTTCGGGACCCGTCACCTCTCTGACGACGTTGAAAGATTACAACGACGGATGTCAGAGGAGTTCAGAGATGTACCCTCAAGCCGGAGTTAATTTAGGGGATTCGTAGTCCAATCTGTTTGAAGGTTTAAGGACGCGTTAGCCATTTTTGGAGGCTAAGATCAACTTAAACGGGACCGTTTAGATCCGACAAAAGAGCATATGGAGGGCTCAATTGTTCTAGTTTAGGGACGTTGCGGTCCGTGGGTAGTTTAAGGACGTTACGGTCCATGGGTAGTTTAGGGACATTGCGGTCCGTTGGTAGTTTAAGGACATTGCGGTCCGTGGGTAGTTTAAGGACATTGCGGTCCGTTGGTAGTTTAAGGACATTGCGGTCCGTGGGTAGTTTTAAGACATCTCGGTCAAGGTTAAGGACGTCATAGTCCATGGGTTTAAGGACTCCACAGTCCGGTATGTGCTCTGGATGCTTCACACGGGTTCACTGCCGTGCTAGGCGAGGACCAGGCTCCGCTCTGGATGCTTCGCATGGGTTCACTGCCATGCTCTGCGAGGACCAGGATCCGTTCTGGACGTTTTCCACGGGGTCAAAGAGTGACGTTATCCGCTTTCCACGTAACCAGGAAGTTTAACATTAGGCATGGGTTTAAGGACCCCACAGTCCATATCATGAGTGGTCATCGGGACCCGTCACCTCTTTGAAGACATTGAGGGATTACAATGCCAAGCATCAAAGGAGTGAAGAGATGTACCCTAGAACCGGGGTGGATTAAATAGTCCCTGGCCCAATTTGGGTCAAGGCTGATCAATTATGTTATGAGCTCATTAGCCCAGTTAATCACAAATTGAGGACTTATGGCCAGCTTGGGCTAAGTCCAGTCAGGTCTGGAATATTGACTCTTGCTGGTCCATTGAAGGAGAGGCTTTGCCTCTATCCATTTAGCCAATTGGGCCAAAGCCTAGTGTTAAACACTACAGAGCAATCAGTGTTGAACACTGGGCATGCGGTTAACAAGTTAGTGTTTAACACTAAGAAATAATTGGTGTTAAACACCAGCAATAAGGCTTCTCAAATTAGTGTTAAACACTAAAACGGATCAGTGTTGAACACTGCAAATGAAGCTTTTTAATTAGTGTTGAACACTAAGGCCCAACAATATTTTAACACTGATTTCGAGAGTTTCAATTTAGTGTTAAACACGAAGACAAGAGGGGTCACGTGGCAGCACGTGAGAGCGCCCTTCCTTCATTTGTTCTGCTGAAATTACTGTGTCTTTGATAGCATCACGTGTCAGCACGTGATGGGCATTCAAATGCCTATGTGTTAAGGCTTCTGCTGAAGGTCACGTGGGTCACGTGGGGTGCCGCCTCAAAGGGGTTTTCTGTAGGGCTTTTGGGGGGGGTCACGTGGTGACACGTGACCCTGCCTTAATGTGGTTTTTTTCAGAGGATTTGTTACTCCCCCTTTTTTTTTAGGAATTAAATTCCAGAGACTTTTAATTTCAGAGGAATTAAATCCTTCTTTCTTTTGAAGACTTGTATTCTGGAATAGAGTTTAACTCTGAATTTTCTGTGGGATTTAAATTCCTCGTTTATGTGAAGGGCTGAATAGGGTTAAACCCTAATAAAAGTTTTTGAGGAAATGATGATTAAGGGAATTAAATTCCCGTTGTTTCAACAGAACTAAGTTCTTTAATTAGGGTTAAACCCTCTCTTTTTTTGTTCTGAAGGAATTAAATTCCCATGACATAGGGTCTAGCCCTACTTTTATTTTGGAGGAATTAAATTCCTATAGTTCTGGGAGAATTAAATTCTCAAGCTTGCACCCCTTCTCTATGTTTTGGATCTGCATGGCAGGATCTCAACCCATTGAGAATTAAATTCTCAACCTTAAGGGGAGATGTGCACTTTGCAGATCCTCTATCAAAGAGAGAAGAAATATGCTCTTCTGTTTTTATATTATCAGAGTTAAACTCTGTTGAGAATTAAATTCTGCTTCTTTCAAAAAGGGCTTCCCTTTCTTACCTAGGGTTTTTTGCAGAAGATCTGAGTCTTTTCGAAGTATCAAAGTTCTTCTCCTTTCCTCCTTTTCTTCTCTGCGCATGTATATCTCTTTTTGTCTCTTGGCTCATATTTATAGGAGAGGCAGCCGCATCAATCAGTTTTTGACGAATCTTCATTGGGAGATTTGATTTGCATCCATCATTCATTTTGGGCCTTTGGATTATTAGGTGAATTTTATTCACCATTGGATCTTAAATCCAGAGATTCTCCTTTGATATTTTGGTTAGATTTAAGGGGGAAATCTTTCCCAAAGCCGAGATTTTCCATAGATAGATGATCTTTAATCGTCTCTGAATCTTTAATTTGATTGGTCCCAGATAATCACTTTCCTTTGGAAAGATTTAAATTTCCTTCAGAATTTAATTCTGTCGTCAACATGGGCTTTGAAAGCCGGTCACGTGTGACCACGTGATCCATGGTCACGTGTGAGCACGTGACCCCCTTTGGAACGAGCCTTCTGCGCTGTGTCTTCTGATTGCGGCTTATACATCACGTGCTACCACGTGACTCCTGGTCACGTGTGAGCACGTGACCCTTTATTCGAACTCTCTTTCCTTGGTTGTTCTGGAAACGCGCTTGCTGCCTTGAACGTCACGTGCAGACACGTGACCCTGGTCACGTGGGAGCACGTGACTCTTTCTGAACCCTTTTTCTTGACTCGATCAGAGAACTTGCGTGTTGGACGCTTGCATTTAAATGTCACGTGTCACCACGTGACCCTGGTCACGTGGGAGCACGTGACTCTTTCTGAAGCACACTTTCTTCACTTGATCAGAGAACTTGTGTGTTGGACGCTTGCTTTTAAATGTCACGTGTCACCACGTGACCCTGGTCACGTGGGAGCACGTGACTCTTTCTGAAGCCCACTTTCTTCAGCGTAGTCAGTAGGCTGAACTCGACTTGATGATGCTTTTTAGGTGTCTCGTGTTAACACGTGGCCGCTGGTCACGTGTAAGCACGTGACTCTCCTCTGAAGCTTTTCCCAGAAGCTTTCCTGATTTTAAATCAGGAAACAGCGGTTACGCCTGCAAGCGGTGCCGTTGGTCGGTCGATGAGACCGAGGAAGATGACCTCGGCGGGAGAGCTCGCAGACGAGCGGGAAACCCGAGGTATCTTGGTTCTGCGGTAGCCCGGAGACGAGCTGTGAGGCCGAGGAGACCGGTTATGCAGGGGGCTCGGAGGTGAGCCGGCGTTTGCTCGGTAGGACGAGCATATGTGTGGTCTGGTCGGACACTGTAGGTCCTTTCTTGCATGCTCTGGGACACGTCATCCGCCACGTGTCCTGATCTGGGAGATCACCGATATCGAGCATCATCATTAGCCCCCCACTCTCGTTCCGACCAGCTGACGGGTCGGGTCGAGAGTGGTTTTCCGGGTCACCCGCGGTAAGCTCCTTTTCGAAGATATCGTCGGGCGTGTCCCTGGGCAATCGGTTGTTTTTTCTGGGTGATGCCAGCGGATCAAGGCGAGATCTCCGCATTAAAGAGGGTGCGCCGGATCGTGTGCACTTTTGCTGAAGCGACAGACCACGTATTGGGTGCCGGTTGGCTGATATGATGTGCCGCAGGCTTCTGGCGTCCGATAGGATGCTGCGCTTGCGACAGGTGGAGCGATCGTGGCCGTCGAGTGCGGTGAACTGTTTTGGTGGGAGTCGACCGTCGCCGTTAAATGAGGACGCCGACAGTATAAATCGAGGGGAGGCCTGACTCGGGATCTCTCTCTTCACATTTTTCCCATTCTGAGTCTTATTAGCTCGGCGCTCTCCCCTTTAGGTCGGATCTTCAGCGATCCCGAGGACTTCTCCATCAGGTTAGATGTCCCCCCTTTTCCTTCCTTCTGCTTCTTCTCCTTCTGAGTCGAGCTTCTTCTCTCTTTGGCAGGACAGATGGATCGGTCCAGGACTCTTGGTGCCTTTGTGTAACACCCGAGCCCAATAATACTATGTATATTACTAGTTGAGGGTTATTTATTGCTCTTTCCAATTTTCCTGATTTTCTGGTGTTTATTGCTAAATTTTACCCGGTTAAGTTATTTTGGCACATAACAAATTTTAACTCCGAAAATGAAATTTAAGATGTTCATGTTAGCCTACTCGTCGCCACTAGTCGCGTGGTAGCGTCCGCGTGTCGAGATTCCGTTCCGTTTGGCTAAACGGGCAAGTTTGGGCGACTACGCGCGCGTGCAAGTGTCCGACTTGGGGGCATGCTTTTTAATCATTAAACACCTATTTTCAAAATATGGAACCCGCTTAAAATCTTATAATTTGAATTTGGATCATTTGGGCGCAACCCGGGCGCGATTTGGAGATGTTTCATTTCGCGCCAAAAAGGGCCCATTTGAATTTAATATCGAATATATATTTATATACCTTCTAATCTATTTTCCCTAACTGCATATCCCCAAAATCCTTCAGAAATTCCCTTTTTGATTTTCACTCAGCCAATCACGAGCTCGCAATCGAGCTCGTGGGCCCCTCCTCTCTTTCCTCATCTCTGTCTCTCTCTACTCTTTCTCTCTCTCCCTCTCTATCAACAACTCTCTCTCTCTCTCTCTATCAACAACTCTTTCTCTCTCTCCCTCTCTATCAACAACTCTCTCTCTCTCTTCCTCTATATATGTATTTCTCATGGCCATGCAGCCGCCTTCACCCACGCGACCACGAGAGAAACCCCAAACCCTAACCCTAGCTCACCGCAGAACTCACCACCGTCGCCACCGCGACCTCGCCGTCGCCGCCTGCGACGCCCCCGTGACAACCGCGCCTTCCTCCTCCCTCCTTCCTTCTCTCTCCCGCACCTGCACGCAACCCCGGCCTCGTCTCCATCCCTCGCGACCTCGCCGTCGACGTCTCCTCCGACCGTCGAAGCCTCCCACGACCCCCTTTCACCCTCCTCGTCGAGACCTCGCCGTCACCCCCTCCTCTCCTCGCCGGACCACCTTCAGACCCGAGCCCCACACCTGCACCATCTCCTGGTCGCCGGAAATCGCGCCGACGACCTCGTCGACGCCACCTTCGTCCACCTACCTCTTCCCCTCGACCACCAGAGCCGACCCCCTCTCCTCCAGCTCGCCGCAACACCCCTTTCCAGCGACCCCGAACCCCCCAGCCGTTCCAGCGCCCTCGCTGCACCTCTTGTCCGCCGCCGGTGGGTCCATCGCCGTCGGGCCCATCATAGTTACCCCTGTTCCTCCTCTGTAAGCATCCCTTTACTTTCTTTGGTGCAAACCCCGCTGATCTTGTATGTTATCTTATTGCTAACTTGTTGCCGTTAACCGTTGCCGGAATCCGACCGTGCCGTCTGACGAACCCGACGCTCCAGCGAAGTCCCCTGGTCCGTGTGATCCCGTTGACCTCTGTCGGGACTCGATCCGTGGCCCGTGCTTCCATATCGCTGTTTCTGCCGACATCGCATCCGTGTTTCGGTTTGCGGAACCGCCGAGGCAAGTATCCGAATACTTGCTTAACATGCTACAACTTAATCATCATATTATAACCACACAACTAGTATAACATCGATACCTTTTATAACTTAGAATTGCTAGTCACGATCATCCGTAACTTTAAATCAATGAAATCATTGCTCACTTTAACCGGTCTACTATTAAGTCATACTTAACTAATCGAACCAAGTAGATCATCCCCAATTCATTGTTTAAAACACTCATGAGACAATTATTGTGCTTAGTTCAAATTCATGTAACTCCATTACGTATATTATCGATATTGTTTCATCTTGTGGCTTTTGTACCTCAAAGGTGCGTGAACCGGATTAATATGAAAATACAAACCTCACTGTGTTCACATAGAATAATAATTGTTATTTACTGTTTCCTGCTACTGTTCATTATTTGTTACTATACCTGTTATCATCATATACCTGATTGCATTACATATTGACCGATCTTGATACACCTGACACATGTACTGATACACCGGACACAACACCCTGTACATATCGACTCTACCTGTTGAAAGTAACCTGACCTGTTACCTGATCTTATGCCTAATGCCGACAAACCTAATCATTCCTGCTGTCGATCCAGACAGACCTACCTTTACTTGACTCGTGTTGGCATTAGTTCTTGACTACTGAATACCTGACTGACATACATAGTTTGGGGGTACGGGGAAATCAAAGGTGAAACCGACTTGTAACTCAACAGTTCGATACATTGTTCTGATCAGTCTTACGGGCTTGGCCAGCTCCGGAGTGTTGATGCTGACATCACTCATCTATCCTACTACCTTTTACTGCTTAGCGGCACGTCTCGGATTCAGCCCCGAGAATTATGACCGTGGTCCCGGGCACGCACGGGATACTATTGAGTTAAATCGACGATTCATCAATTGGTTTCAAAGACCATAGAGTAGGAAACCTGATAGGACAGTTTAGTCACTACTGCACATCACCCTGTTTATTACTTCTGATTGCTGCCTTATTCATGTTCATGCTTGTATTGTTTATTACCATGTTTATGCCATATACTTGATATCATGACGTGCTGACGTCTGGGTTTTGCATGGCCCAGATTCCGTGCCCTTGACGTCGACCGAGCAGAAGTACTTCAGCCAGCAGGCTGAACTGTGAGTTCTTGAGAGTTTAGTTTATTTATGTCATTTCATTTCCAGATGTGAGCCCGCATTATGAGACGTACTGTTTATTCATTGTATTGGATCATTAGCTTCCGCACTTATTGTTTATTGATTCTTGTTATTATGGATTTGGACATGTATTAGTTTAGTTTATTTTTTCTGTTCTTGATATCTTTACAACCGTAATGTGACTGTGGATGGATACTTCCTACCCACAGGTAGCATGGTTGGCTATGTCACGTGCCCAAATCTTGCGCACTCTGGGAAGCGGGGCGTGACATGGTTTTATGGTATCAGAGCCATAGGTTAGTTGGGTTGACTCTTTGTAGTTGGGTATTGCACCCGATACACGAATCAGAATACCCGTGATTAGGAAACATGTCCTGCCACCTTGACCGTTTTACCGTTCTTGAATCATTCTTCCAGATCATGTCGACATGCAAACTTACTTTGCATTGTTAATTCGAAAACCTAACTTATTTTTATCTCTAGGACTTAGGCGACTTGGGTAGAGTTAAGTAATTCCGGCTATGATACCGCGGCATAGCTACAATGCAGCACTCTATTTAAGTATCTTGGAGTTCTAGCCTTGATTTATATATATTGAATCTATCATCATGCTAATGTTGTTTGTTTTGATTTCAGGACCATGGCAGATAAGAATTTCAAGACGTATCAGAGGCGTGTGGATGAAGCCGCCATGTTAGGAGTGATACGAGGGATGTTGGAAAATCAGAAGAGGCAAACTGAACTGATCCAGCAGCAAGCCGATTCATTTCAGGAGGGTTTGCAGGCTATGCAGCAGTCTGTAAACACCGCCGTAGCGAAGCCAGTCGACCGAGTAGGGACCGTGGCAGATTTCAGACGGTTGGGTCCTACTACTTTCACTGTCTTGGAGGAGCCGTTGCCAGCCGAGCAGTGGCTCGTGGACACGGAGAATTTATTGATTGCGGCGCAGATCCCAGAAGACAAGAGAGTTGATGTGGTGCGCATTCAGTTGGTGGATTACGCCCGAGAGTGGTGGCTTGTGGAGGAGACCCGCCTGTCTAAGCCAATCAGTTGGGCGGATTTCTCCAAAAGTTTCTTAGAAAAGTTCTTCCCGCGGACTGCACGGGCGGAAATGGAGGAGAGATTTATTGGGCTGAAACAAAATGGAGCAGCTGTGGATGTGCATGCAGCGGAGTGGACGAGACTTAGCCGTTTCGCTGGACCCTTAGTCGCCAAGGAGGCAGACAGGGCGCGAAGGTTCTTGCGCAGTTTGGATGTGGACATCCAGAGGCAGATTGTCTCCCTGGGTTTGACCACTTTCTCGCAGGTTCTTACGGCAGCCAGAGAGCAGCAGAGTTTATCAGGATCGAAAGAGAACCTTCACCAGACAGCAGCTGCGGCCAGGAAGTCGGCATTTGTACCTAACCGAGATCATGAGCGCAGAGGTATTCCAGTGGACCGTCGAGGTGTAGCGCCAATGAAGAAGCCTGTGATCGTTGATCGAAGGAAGAGCGTGATTTGTGATTACTGCCGATTACCTGGGCACGTGCAGAAGGATTGTCGAAGGAGACTGGGACTTTGTCTGGTTTGTGGGGCAGCCGATCACGCAGTTGGTACTTGTCCGTCGAAGCTTCGCACGAGTGATGAGATACGGAAGCCTCCGCAGAGACCGTTCCAAGGGCAGAAGCAGCTGACACAAGGACCCAACCAGGGTCGAGCTTTCACTTTGACAGCGGAGGAAGCCAAGGCATCAGGAGAAGTGGTTTCAGGTACTGTACTCGTTCGTGGTTTTCCCGCTTTGGCATTATTTGATTCCGGAGCATCCCACTGTTTTATGTCGTCAAAGTTTATAACTACACGCTCGATCACCTGCACGACCATGTCTAGTTTTTGGGACATACACACTGGGAATGGGAAAATCATAGCTAGTAAGGAATGTAGAGATTGTACTGTTGTTGTTTGTGGACGGGAGCTTTTTGCGGATTTCTTGGTGATTGATACGGGCAGTTATGAAGTAGTCTTGGGAATGGATTTTCTTGGCACTTTCCACGCACACATTGATTGTAGGGCAAGGAAAGTAATTTTCCAGATTCCCGGACACCCTGAGTTTACTTTCATCGGAGGAAGCAGTTCTGTCGGGCCAGTCGAGTTTAGGGCTAGGCCGACGAACAATGTTCTTGTGGCTATGGTTGCGGATAGAAATGAAGAGCCGGCAGTTGTCCGCGACTTTATGGATGTGTTTGAAGATATTTCAGGCCTACCGCCGAAGCGAGATGTGGAGTTTGCGATTGACCTCATTCCTGGTGCAGCGCCAGTATCAAAATCTTATTATCCTATGGCACCGGTGGAATTGGAAGAGGTTAAGAAACAAGTGGGTGAGTTACTCGAGAAGGGATGGATTCGAAGCAGCAACTCACCTTGGGGAGCTCCAGTTCTTTTAGTAAAGAAGAAAGATGGCACGAGAAGAATGTGCATCGATTACCGAGAATTAAACCGGGTGACTATTAAGAACAAGTACCCGATCCCTCGCATTGGAGAACTTTTTGAGCAGCTTAGTGGCGCGAGGGTATTCTCGAAACTGGACTTACGATCAGGATATCATCAGGTCCGAGTGAAGGCAGAAGACATTTGCAAGACGGCGTTTCGAACTCGGTATGGGCATTTCGAGTATTTAGTGATGCCCTTCGGAGTGACTAATGCGCCGGCAATATTTATGAACTTGATGAACAGGATCTTTTCACCGTTCTTGGACCAGTTTATTGTGATATTCATTGACGATATTCTGGTGTACTCGAAGAGTCCGGAGGAGCATGCTGAACACTTAAGGATCGCACTGCAAACGCTGAGACAGGAGAAATTATTTGCGAAGATGAGTAAGTGCGAATTCTGGTTGGAAGAAGTGAAGTTTTTGGGGCATGTCGTGTCGGGCGATGGAATCGCCGTTGATCCCGAGAAGATTGCAGCAGTTCGAGATTGGCCTGTTCCAAAGAATGTTGCAGAGATAAGAACTTTCCTTGGACTCGCCGGTTACTACAGAAGATTTGTGGAGAACTTCGCTCGTGTAGCTGAGCCGTTAACCAAGTTTACGCGTAAGGAGGTACCGTTTGTTTGGACAGATGGATGTGCATTGGCCTTCGAGACGTTGAAGCAGAAGTTGATAACCGCCCCTATCCTAACCGTACCGGATGATTCAGGAGGACTGGTGATTCACAGCGACGCATCTGGAAAGGGATTGGGATGTGTTTTGATGCAGAATGGGAAAGTCGTCGCTTACGCATCGAGACAGCTGAAGACTCATGAGCAGAACTATCCGACTCACGACTTGGAGCTTGCAGCCGTGATCTTCGCCCTGAAGATTTGGAGACACTACCTTCTGGACGAGAGAGTTGAAGTCTTTACTGATCACAAGAGTTTGAAATATGTGTTCACTCAGAAGGAGTTGAACATGAGGCAACGCAGATGGTTGGAGCTGATGGCCGACTACGACCTTGATCTTAAGTATCATCCGGGGAGAGTTAACGTCGTGCCAGATGCGCTAAGTCGGTTACGAGCAATTCAGTTTTTGACTGCACAGAGAGAGATCATTGAGGAGTTTCGAAGATTTGACTTGGAGGTTGTGCTACCGCGTGCCACAGGACAGTTGATGCAGTTGCAAGTGCAATCGTCCTTAGTGGAGAAGATTAAAGTGGCGCAATCGCAGGATCCTAGACTGCAAAAGTTTCGAGAGCAGGTTGGAGCCGGACTACGAACCGATTTACTGATCCATGAAGACGGTTCGTTGAGATATGGTAGCCGTGTGTGTGTGCCAAAAGGAGATGTGCGTGAGGAGCTTATGAAGGAGGCACACAGTTCAGCTTACTCTGTACATCCAGGAGGGACAAAGATGTACCGAGATATTCGACAGCATTTCTGGTGGGAAGGTATGAAATGGGAAATCGCTCGCTTCGTGGCTAAGTGCTTGGTGTGTCAGCAAGTCAAGGCTGAACACCAAAGGGTTGCTGGTTTGTTGCAACCACTTCCGATTCCTCAATGGAAGTGGGAACATATAACCATGGATTTCCTGACGGCTTTACCGCGGAGTCCAAAGGGCAACAATGCAGTATGGGTTATTGTCGATCGGTTGACCAAGGCAGCTCTCTTTATTCCTTTTCGGGTTGGTCAATCGACAGAGACTTTGGCAGAGCGGTACATACAGGAGATTGTCAGATTGCATGGAGTACCGGTAAGCATCGTGTCCGACCGGGACACTCGGTTCTTGTCACACTTTTGGAGGAGTTTACAAGAAAGTTTGGGGACTCGATTGAAGTTCAGCACAGCTTATCATCCCCAGACTGATGGACAATCAGAGAGAACGATCCAGACCCTTGAAGATATGTTGAGGGCTTGCATGTTAGACTTCAAAGGTTCTTGGGAGGATCATCTACACCTGGTGGAGTTTTCGTACAACAATAGCTTCCAAGCGACAATTCAGATGGCCCCGTTCGAAGCGTTGTATGGTCGTAAGTGCCGTTCACCTGTATGTTGGGATGATGTGGGTGAACGAAGGTTACTAGGGCCAGATTTGGTGGTACAGACAGTCGAGAAGGTGAATACAATCAGGAAGCATATGAAGGCAGCTCAAGACAGACAGAAGAGTTGGGCTGACACGTCAAGAAGACCTCTAGAGTTCGCCGTGGGCGATTTGGTATTCCTGAAGATATCACCGACTAGAGGGGTGATTCGCTTTGGAAGTCGGGGAAAGCTTAGTCCCCGATTCGTTGGACCCTTCGAGATATTGGAGCGTGTCGGAGAGGTATCGTACCGGTTGGCGTTACCATCGTCATTAGCAGGAGTTCACGATGTGTTTCATGTGTCTCAACTACGGAGGTATGTTCGTGATGAGACTCATGTTTTGGATCACTCGGAGTTGAACGTTCGGGAAGACCTGACTTTTGAGGAGCGACCAGTCGAGATCAAGGATCGAAGAGAAAAGGTTCTTAAGAACAAGGTTATCCCTCTTGTGCTAGTTTCTTGGGGTAACCGATCGCATGGAGAATCTACTTGGGAGCGAGAAGACGAGATCCGGCAGAAATTCCCTCACCTTTTCCAGTAGTTAGTTATCTTGTATCCTTGGAATTTCGAGGACGAAATTCTTTTGTAGTTGGGTATGATGTAACACCCGAGCCTAATAATACTAGGTATATTACTAGTTGAGGGTTATTTATTGCTCTTTCCAATTTTCCTGATTTTCTGGTGTTTATTGCTAAATTTTACCCGGTTAAGTCATTTTGGCACATAACAAATTTTAACTCCGAAAATGAAATTTAAGATGTCCATGTTAGCCTACTCGTCGCCACTAGTCGCGTGGTAGCGTCCGCGTGTCGAGATTCCGTTCCGTTTGGCTAAACGGGCAAGTTTGGGCGACTACGCGCGCGTGCAAGTATCCGACTTGGGGGCATGCTTTTTAATCATTAAACACCTATTTTCAAAATATGGAACCCGCTTAAAATCTTATAATTTGAATTTGGATCATTTGGGCGCAACCCGGGCGCGATTTGGAGATGTTTCATTTCGCGCCAAAAAGGGCCCATTTGAATTTAATATCGAATATATATTTATATACCTTCTAATCTATTTTCCCTAACTGCATATCCCCAAAATCCTTCAGAAATTCCCTTTTTGATTTTCACTCAGCCAATCACGAGCTCGCAATCGAGCTCGTGGGCCCCTCCTCTCTTTCCTCATCTCTGTCTCTCTCTACTCTTTCTCTCTCTCCCTCTCTATCAACAACTCTCTCTCTCTCTCTCTCTCTCTCTATCAACAACTCTTTCTCTCTCTCCCTCTCTATCAACAACTCTCTCTCTCTCTTCCTCTATATATGTATTTCTCGTGGCCATGCAGTCGCCTTCACCCACGCGACCACGAGAGAAACCCCAAACCCTAACCCTAGCTCACCGCAGAACTCACCACCGTCGCCACCGCGACCTCGCCGTCGCCGCCTGCGACGCCCCCGTGACAACCGCACCTTCCTCCTCCCTCCTTCCTCCTCTCTCCCGCACCTGCACGCAACCCCGGCCTCGTCTCCATCCCTCGCGACCTCGCCGTCGACGTCTCCTCCGACCGTCGAAGCCTCCCACGACCCCCTTTCACCCTCCTCGTCGAGACCTCGCCGTCACCCCCTCCTCTCCTCGCCGGACCACCTTCAGACCCGAGCCCCACACCTGCACCATCTCCTGGTCGCCGGAAATCGCGCCGACGACCTCGTCGACGCCACCTTCGTCCACCTACCTCTTCCCCTCGACCACCAGAGCCGACCCCCTCTCCTCCAGCTCGCCGCAACACCCCTTTCCAGCGACCCCGAACCCCCCAGCCGTTCCAGCGCCCTCGCTGCACCTCTTGTCCGCCGCCGGTGGGTCCATCGCCGTCGGGCCCATCATAGTTACCCCTGTTCCTCCTCTGTAAGCATCCCTTTACTTTCTTTGGTGCAAACCCCGCTGATCTTGTATGTTATCTTATTGCTAACTTGTTGCCGTTAACCGTTGCCGGAATCCGACCGTGCCGTCTGACGAACCCGACGCTCCAGCGAAGTCCCCTGGTCCGTGTGATCCCGTTGACCTCTGTCGGGACTCGATCCGTGGCCCGTGCTTCCATATCGCTGTTTCTGCCGACATCGCATCCGTGTTTCGGTTTGCGGAACCGCCGAGGCAAGTATCCGAATACTTGCTTAACATGCTACAACTTAATCATCATATTATAACCACACAACTAGTATAACATCGATACCTTTTATAACTTAGAATTGCTAGTCATGATCATCCGTAACTTTAAATCAATGAAATCATTGCTCACTTTAACCGGTCTACTATTAAGTCATACTTAACTAATCGAACCAAGTAGATCATCCCCAATTCATTGTTTAAAACACTCATGAGACAATTATTGTGCTTAGTTCAAATTCATGTAACTCCATTACGTATATTATCGATATTGTTTCATCTTGTGGCTTTTGTACCTCAAAGGTGCGTGAACCGGATTAATATGAAAATACAAACCTCACTGTGTTCACATAGAATAATAATTGTTATTTACTGTTTCCTGCTACTGTTCATTATTTGTTACTATACCTGTTATCATCATATACCTGATTGCATTACATATTGACCGATCTTGATACACCTGACACATGTACTGATACACCGGACACAACACCCTGTACATATCGACTCTACCTGTTGAAAGTAACCTGACCTGTTACCTGATCTTATGCCTAATGCCGACAAACCTAATCATTCCTGCTGTCGATCCAGACAGACCTACCTTTACTTGACTCGTGTTGGCATTAGTTCTTGACTACTGAATACCTGACTGACATACATAGTTTGGGGGTACGGGGAAATCAAAGGTGAAACCGACTTGTAACTCAACAGTTCGATACATTGTTCTGATCAGTCTTACGGGCTTGGCCAGCTCCGGAGTGTTGATGCTGACATCACTCATCTATCCTACTACCTTTTACTGCTTAGCGGCACGTCTCGGATTCAGCCCCGAGAATTATGACCGTGGTCCCAGGCACGCACGGGATACTATTGAGTTACATCGACGATTCATCAATTGGTTTCAAAGACCATAGAGTAGGAAACCTGATAGGACAGTTTAGTCACTACTGCACATCACCCTGTTTATTACTTCTGATTGCTGCCTTATTCATGTTCATGCTTGTATTGTTTATTACCATGTTTATGCCATATACTTGATATCATGACGCGCTGACGTCTGGGTTTTGCATGGCCCAGATTCCGTGCCCTTGACGTCGACCGAGCAGGAGTACTTCAGCCAGCAGGCTGAACTGTGAGTTCTTGAGAGTTTAGTTTATTTATGTCATTTCATTTCCAGATGTGAGCCCGCATTATGGGACGTACTGTTTATTCATTGTATTGGATCATTAGCTTCCGCACTTATTGTTTATTGATTCTTGTTATTATGGATTTGGACATGTATTAGTTTAGTTTATTTTTTCTGTTCTTGATATCTTTACAACCGTAATGTGACTGTGGATGGATACTTCCTACCCACAGGTAGCATGGTTGGCTATGTCACGTGCCCAAATCTTGCGCACTCTGGGAAGCGGGGCGTGACACTTTGGCTCACAGTCCCGGAGGGGGGCCTGCGGTGCGGCCGTGCCTCCAGTTGACTCGATCCCCGCACTAGATGTGCCTCCGACGGCTGGCCCATCTGCCTCGTCACGAGCTTCTGACGATTGTTCCGGCGGCGGCCAAAGGCGTACACGGGTTCCCGAGCTCCATACGAGGGATGCGGGAGAGGATGAAGACGGGGTTCCTCTTAAGCGGAAGAGGACGGTCTCTTGCGCGCCGCCGTCGTGAATTTCTTAGGGGATTCCCGTGCAGGAGGGGGACGCCCACTTCGTGGTCCCGTCGGGGCTTTCCGTTGCTGCCAGCCTTCTTGCTGTTATGGAGGAGTCGGCCGGGGGTCAGATGCCGCGGGGGACCCTGAGGGCCCAAATGGCGGCTATCGCACAGGAGGCGGTCCAAGTATGTACTCCCTTATGTGTTATTTCGAGCGCCCTCTCCTTAGTTCGGGTGTCCCTAAGTATTTCTGCCGTTTTTCGCCAGATCCGTCAGCAGCGCGCCCTCGTTACTCTTCTGGAGGCCGAGGGGGCTACTTATGCTGCGAGGTCAGCAGAAGAGTCTTCTTCGGACTGTGAGGGTCTGCGACTCGAGCTGCGTCTGGAGAGGGAGAAGACGGTCGTCCTTGGAGCCCGGTCAGAAGCCGCAGAGCTCTCCGTTTCAAAGTGCCGGGAGTCCTATCGCCTCCTGAGTGAGTCCCACTGAGTCGTCGATGCGAAGTTGGTGGAACTGGCAGATCTCTTTGCGTCCATGAAGAGGGAGAGGGATGCAAGCAGGCGGGATGCCGAGGCGGCGCTTCAGGCGGCGGAGCTCACTGAGATCCGAGCCAGAAAGGCGGTGGCTGATTACAAGGGGTCGGACCAGTTTTACGTCGACCTCGGCGAGGCCTCCGCTGTTGCATGGAACAAAGCTCTTGATGCCATCAAGGAGCAGCTTCCGGGGTTTGCCGACGGTGAGCTTCGAGCTCGGGTCTCACTTTCAGTGGTCATGCACCCGATCGACAGTGATGAGGGAAGCGAGGTCTGGGCCGGGTTTGCGGCCAGAACTTCCCTTTTGTAAACTTTCGGGTAATTTGATAAGGCTGGGGAGCCCATAATACCCTTGTAAAGACTCTTGGCTTTGTGAATAATTTTTTTTTTGTTTTTGCAGTAGTACTTGTGCTCGTATTTTCTTTTGTTGGTAGACACTTGTATTTGCGCAGTACTGCCTTCGTTTATGTCGGTTCTTTGTCTAGCGATCACACATCGAGTTGAATCTGTTCGTCTGCCGAGTGTGCAAAGACCGGTGGGGGGACGGTATCTCCATGGCCCCGAAGTCGAGGTGGAGATCGCTTAGACGTAGAACCGGATGCCTCTTAGTGAGGTCATGTTCCTTAGCGTGGAGGGCCACAAACCGAGCAGGGTAGCTGCCCGGGGCCTCTAGGCGAGGGCTTTGATCCCTGGAGTTATAAGGTATTGAATTTCCAGCGGGGGATGGCCGAGCAGGTAGCTGCTTGGTGCCTCTTGGCGAGGGCTTTGATCTCTGGTGTGTTGTGGTAGGGAGCTACCAGCCAGGGATAACCGAGCAAGGGCAGGCCCGGTTGCCTCTTTCGAGGGCTTGGGTCCTTAGCGCGGGAGGGGCCGTGAGTGGCCTACTAAGGACGGGGCCGAGCAGGGTAGCTGCTCGGTGCCTCTTGGCGAGGGCTTTGATCCCTGGTTTGTTGGGGTAGGAAGCTACCAGCCAGGGATAACCGAGCAAGGGCAGGCCCGGTTGCCTCTTTCGAGGGCTTGGATCTTTAACGCGGGAGGGGCCGTGAGTGGTCTACTAAGGACGGGGCCGAGCATGGTAGCTGCTCGGTGCCTCTTGGCGAGGGCTTTGATCCCTGGTTTGTTGGGGTGGGGAGCTACCAGCCAGGGATAACCGAGCAAGGGAAGGCCCGGTTGCCTCTCTCGAGGGCTTGGATCCTTAGCGCGGGAGGGGCTGTGAGTGGCCTACTAAACACGGGGCCGAGCAGGGTAGCTGCTCGGTGCCTCTTGGCGAGTGCTTTGATCCCTGGTTTGTTGGGGTAGGGAGCTACCAGCCTGGGATAACCAAGCAAGAGCGGGCCCGGTTGCCTCTTGCGAGGGCTTTGATCCTTAAGGACGGGCCGAGCAGGGTTACTGCCCGGTGCCTCTTGGCGAGGGCTTTGATCCCTGGTTTGGTAGGGAGCTACCAGCCAGGGATAACCGAGCAAGGGCGGGCCCGGTTGCCTCTTGGCGAGGGATTTAATCCCTGGTTTGTTGGGGTAGGGAGCTACCGGCCAGGGATAACCAAGCAAAGGCGGGCCCGGTTGCCTCTTTCGAGGGCTTTTCATCCTTAGCGCGGGAGGGGCCGTAAGTGGCCTACTAAGGATGGCCGAGCAGGGTTACTGCCCGATGCCTCTTGGCGAGGGCTTTTTGTCCCTTAAGGATGGCCGAGAAGGGTTGCTGCCCGGTGCCTCTTGGCGAGGGCTTTGATCCTTGGCGTTGTGGGGGTAGGGAAGCTACCAGCCAGGGATATCCAAGCAGGGTAGCTGCAGGGCTGCCTCTTGGCGAGGGCTTCGATCCCTGGCATTATGGGGTAGGGAAGCTACCAGCCAGGGATAGTCGAGCAGGGTAGCTGCAAGGCTGCCTCTTGGTGAGGGCTTAGGTCCTTGGCGCTGGGGGGGCCGTGGGAGGCCTGCCAAGGATGAACCAAGCAGTGGAGCTGCTCGATTGCCTCTTAGTGAGGGCTTAGATCCCTGGCGTTGTGGGGTAGGGGAGCTACCGGCCAAGGATAGCCGAGCAGGGTAGCTGCAGGGCTGCCTCTTGGTGAGGGCTTAGGTCCTTGGCGCTGTGGTGGGGGCGTGGGAGGCCTGCCACGGATGAACCAAGCAGTGAAGCTGCTCGATTGCCTTATAGTGAGGGCTTAGATCCCTGGCATTATGGGGGTGGGGGAGCTACCAGCCAGGGATAGCCAAGCAAGGTAGCTGCAGGGCTGCCTCTTGGTGAGGGCTTCGGGAAGATGGAAAGTCGCGAGCGACACGTGCCACGAACGCGTGGAGGGACGAAGCGTCAGAGCCGCGTCGTTTCGATTTCGCATCGAGCGGCTCGATGTCTGCCACGTGGCAGCACAGTTGCTGGCGACCGTTGAATTCCAGGGGCATTGTGGGCTATAAAATGGAGAGATTGTTGATGGCTCTTTTCCTCACACTCAAAACGCAAGAATGGAGGACTTCCCTTTCACCATCCCCGATATCATAAGCTTCGAGGACGTATATCTCTACGATCAGTACTGCACTGATGACACGGTGCAGTTGGTGATAGGCAGGATCGAGTATCATTTCGGCCGATTGTGTAGGGTTACTAGGCACACTCAAGAGGTCCTACAAGGCATCAACCATGCCAAACAAAAATTTTTCGGTGCCGAGAAACCCTAATATAGATCGTTAACTAGAAGTAAAGGCGAAACAACAAGCAAGCAAACAACTTTGCTAATAAGTGAAAGGGATTACAACCTTTGTAGATCCGGTCCACCACTTCTTTAGCTCCGAGATGACGTCCCTCTGCTGCGATCATCGGGATCCCGGACTCTAGCAATGGTTTCGTCGGAGAAATGAGCGGGCTAGGTCGTTGACTTCAAGACCGAAGATGATCTACATCGGGGAGACTCAAACTCAAGCTATTCCTTCACTTGGTCAAAACTTTGTGAAGAGAACACCCTATACTACATGGCAAGTGGTAGAGGATGAAGAAATAGGAAGTGGGTTCACTTTAGAATTGGATTTCTCACTCTTTTTCTCATGGCACCATTGGAGCTCTCAAGCTTTTGTGAGCTTGATGAAGATGAAGAAGAAAGTATCATCTGAATTAAAAGAATAATATGAATACTTATCCTTTTAATCATGGCACCATGGTTGAGTTAAGCCCTCATGCTTAACTTATGTAGAGAATTAACCATAGCATAAGGTTAAGGGTTGGGTTAGCTAATATCTTAAGCAAATGATAAAGAGAGTTAACTTTGTCAATGTTTATCAAGCTTCATAAAGCTTGATAACTTTGACTAAAGTCACACTCTTTTGTTATATGCTTAGGAAAATAGTAAACCCTAATCTAACCTTGATTTGGTTCAAGTCTCATACACACAACTTGTTTGTATCATCAAGCATGATACAAACATGTACACTTGCATATATCACATATAAACAATGTGCACATTCAAGCGAGAAAATCAATCTTAAGTGAACCAATACTAGTTAATGTAAAGTAATATATCAAATATATAATTATACATTAAATCATTAAATCAACACTTGATTTAACGATCCGGTCATATCGCATATAACCGACTAATATCAAGTGTATCAATATATCGAATCAACACTTGATTCGGCAACCCGGCTATATCGCATATAACCGATCAATGTCACAAATCGCGAGAATAGAATACAGTATCACATACTGGTATTATTCTCGGTCCCGCACATATCTCATATGCGCTCCTATTTCGTTTCACTTGAGCCAGGAAACCCCTGTGTAGGACTCTAAAGACTCGTCGATACGCCGGCAGTAGGTGATGATCATATCAAACACCCACAAGCCGCAAGCGGTCTGCTAAACGTAACGGCCACCCGGGTATTGAGCGATCAGAAGATCAACGAGCAAGCCCGCTCACACTCCTGTGAATCCAACGAGTAACACTACCGTACAGTCCGGTCTGTTCGTCTGATATGTCACATATCTCGCCTAAGGGTGGTCAACGTCAGACCCCAATAACTCGATAAGTCATGTCGATATGAGGCTCATAACGGGTCGAGAAACTACTGGTAACACTTACCAGTAAATCCCTAAAGCAGCCTTGGCCAAGGACTTCCTGTTATAGCCAATCGAGCACAGCGCAACATCAACTCCCTATACCGGGAGAGACAAAACCCCTCCTATCGCTCATTGCCTTCATGTGATTCGGGACTGTACCCAAAAGCCATCGTTTTGCACGCCCTCTTGGACGTGATAAGGTGGAAATCAAAGCACAGTGGGAATCACACAAGACTCTATGACGATCTCGGGTCTACAGACTAACCTGCTCCAGTGTCACCAGAGAACTGCCATCTGACGTAAGATATAATACCATCTGGGAGTTCTCGACGAGTCCGTCCAGTGTACCCAGTCTCCACTGAGCACCTGTATATCATCTTTGATGTCAAACACCAATGGATATGGGATCATCCATCGCCCATCTGTATGGGTCGAGAAGGTATACGCTAGTCTACTCTGGTATATCGATGCTCCATCTCGATACACCCACGACTAGGGACTTTGAAGGATGTACTTATGGACTACCATGTCCCCACTAGTATGATCCGCATCATAGTCCAGGTAGTCGAGTACACATCCTAAGAGCTTTACCAACATGTAACAGAGAGACAATCAGTGTACACGTTAAGGTAAAGAGTAACTAGATAGCATACTATCATATCGAGCAAGAAAGTCATCCCTATATATGTCCAAGCATCCACTACAATATACATCCTATGTATAGTAATGGCCTCTAGAGCATACATATAACTAACAATCTCCCACTTACACTAGGGCCATCTGATAGCAGTGGTTGTAGTATCTCATACTCAACTATCCCATAAAAGTCTCTCTCTGGGAAAAGGCCTTTCGTGAGTGGATCCGCCGTGTTGTCCTCTGAGTCTACTCTCCTAACCTTGATCCCCTGGAGATCAAACATCTCCACGATCAGGTGACACTGTCTAAGAATATGTCTGGATCACTGATGGGACGGGCGTTCCTTGGCATAAGCCACAACTCCATTGTCACACAATGGGAGGAACGAAGTTCATCTCATGAACTAATATACACTCAGACTGCCTCTTTGGTAGCATCTTTGGTAACGATGTATCTTGCTTTTAATCGTCTAGTATGTCACGGTATCTAGCTTGGAACTCTTCCAACATACCGTCCCTGCGCTGAGGGTAAAGACAATGCCTGCGACTGACATTCAGTCGTCTTTATCACCCTGCAACCTTTCCAGTGATTCTCCCCAGGATCGATTGATACCAACTCACTACAACTAGTGAGTATCCTAACATCCAATTAGATCTATCTCATAGATCCAAAACCCAGGATTTAGTAGGTATCACTTTGATCCTATATGGAGAATCCTTGTGATAAGCGGAGATTGACCGGACGTAGCATAGGAAACTCCTTCCCCATCAAGAGTATGTCATCCACGTACTCTACGAGGATCACCACCATACTCCCTACTACCTTTTTGTATATACAAGGTTCATCTACCATTTTGATGATGTCAAACTCTTTGACTAACTCATCAAAACAGATGTTCCAACTCTGCGATGCCTGCTTTATCACATAAAATATCTTGCACACGTTTCCGCTGCTCCCACTGTCTACGAAGCTCTCTGGCTGTGTACTTATAGACTACCTCTTCTAAATTTTTATTTAGAAAAGCAGTCAAGACACCCAACCGCCAGATATCGTAGTCATGGTATGTAGCCGTAGCAAGTAGGATCTGGATGGACTTAAGCATAGGTACTTAGAAAAGGTTTCATTATAATCCATACCTGGTCAATGATGCAAACCTTTAATAAGTCTAGCTTTGAAAGTCTCAACTTTTCCATGTACACCAAGTAATCTTCTCAAGATATACTTGCTCCTGATGGGGATTTAACCCTTCAGATAAAGCAACTGAAGTCCATACTTTGTTGGTGTATAAGAATTCCATCTCAGATCGATAAACATCCAGCCATTCTTACAGAGTCCCACTCCTGATGGCCAGCTCGAAACTAGTTAGGTCATCATCCCATGATGCATTCCTCGCTCCCATTGTCATAGAGAAACCGAAGTATCTCTCAGGTGGGTGAGGAACCCTATTAGATCGGCGGAGAGGCCGAGGTTCGTTGGTTGCTATTGAATCCTTTGGTTCTACCAAATCATCAGCTGCAGTTTGTATAGCTGGAACTGTTTCCAGTTCCACCTCATGATCAATAATTTCTTCACAAGAAATTCCCTTTCACAAAAGTGGCATGCTGAGAAACAAAACATTTTTGTTCCTCAGTTAGGTAGAAGATATTCCCTTGCGTATGCTTGGGATATCCAACAAACTTCCACAGAACTGATTTTGCCTCGAGCTTGTCCGGATTTTGCTTTTAGACAAAGGCCGGACAACCCCAAATCTTAACTGACTTAAGAGATGGGCTCTTCCCTTTCCATATCTCATATGAAATGGTAAGCATCTGATTTGATCGGAACCCTATTCAATAGGTATGCAGCTTCTCAAGTGCATAACTCCCAAAAGGAAATAGGAAACTCAGTAGTACTCATCATAGAGCACACCATATCACATAGGGTGTTATTGCTCCACTCCGATATACCATCGTGCTATGGTGTATACGGAGGAGTAATGCTGAGAAAGAATCTCATTCTCCTTTAGAATAATCCAGGAATTCCGTGCTCAAGTATTTTTCTCCTTGATCACATCAAAGGACATAATATTTATACCCGTATTTTGGTTCTCTACTTTTAACTTATATTCTATGAATATCTCAAAAGGTTCGGACTTGTGTTTCAACAGGAACATATGTCTGAATCTTGAGAGATTATCAGAGAATGTAATGAAGTACAAAGAACCGGTCTTGGCATGTGTAGACAGGGTACCTTCATACATCAGCATATATCAATCCCAAGAGTTTACTAACTCTTTCTCTGATTCTAATAAACAGAGCTATGGTCATCTTATCTCTGTGACATGACTGGCAAGTTTCACAAGATGTAAATTCAAAATAATTTAAATATGCATCTAAATGTAACTTCAGCTAGTCGGGTCGCATTGATATGACCTAGTCTACAATGCCTCAAGAAGGATTCGTTCATTTCTGAACTCTTCCTCTTGTATGTGTTATGTATACTGGGAACTGTAGTTTGATTTAGAATGTCAATGCTTTTAGATAACGCGCCTAAACCGATCAACTATTGATATAGGAAATGTTCAAAATATTATCCAACAATACAAAATTATATCCTTCTTTATCTAAATAAAGAGACTGATATGATTTTGTATATCA
This sequence comes from Agapanthus africanus, assembly GCA_030015575.1. NCBI lineage: Eukaryota > Viridiplantae > Streptophyta > Magnoliopsida > Asparagales > Amaryllidaceae > Agapanthus > Agapanthus africanus. The sequence continues at coordinate 21,072,502 of JASDDO010000014.1, forward strand.
TGTTCGGTATCTAATAACATTTGTTCAGAATCAATATATTGGTAATACAGGGTGACAGTGACCAACAGACTTGGCTGCAACACTTGCACCGTTTTCTGCCTCATGAAACTTATCACCCGTTCTCAGTTCTCTACCTTTCTGTAGCCCTATGTAACAAATTACATATGCGGGATCCTGATCTGGTATCACATACCCAGGACGTAAAGGATACTGAGAAACAGTTCTGTGTAACGAACACACCCGAAGATGATGCATCTACATGCACTTTCTTCGTTTTGGCGGTACGGGAATTCTGGTAATCCCCTAATTCTTGCTCTATCTTATAACATTTATAAGTTGGAGCGGGACCAACGTTCCCCAGCTCAGTATAACAAGCGGGTTCGTTCAATACATCCGTATTATTATCTTGATTAAGGCGTGACATGATCGCTACCAGGAGGGAGAGAGAAGAAAGCACTCTGCGTGCGCTCTTGCAAGAATAGATTGGTTATTATTTTATCTAATCAGGATGGCTCCCACTGTTTTTTATCAAATCTTCCTTCAAACCCTAAAAGGAAAGACTAGCCGGGATTAATTACACGCTACAAGCTCACCAATCTTTCAGCTAGGCCAGTGTCGGTACTTTGAGGGAGGTCCCCCGTGCTTTCGCACGAACCTAATTAATGTAAACCTCGTTTTCCCAGAGGCGTAACCCCGTTGACACCTTTCTAGACACCTACTTGATCGGCTAATTGTAATGTGTAAAACTCTCCCAGGAGTAACAATTACTCGCAGTGGGTATCGGGATCCAACTATCTCATAGAAGGTATGCAATCTCATTGCAAATTTCAACACTTGAAATTCCCGATAATGCTTTTGCCCCTAGCGTGCTATGACCTTGACGCATGCCAAACAACCCATAGTCCGCTAGTCAAGTTCAACCCGTACATTTCTTGATTGAATTAAACCCACCCGCACGACCCTTGACGCATGCCAAACAACGCCGTACGAATACCCTAATCCAATCACATCGTATGCTAGCAGATAAGCACTAGTTAGCTACCGTACACTACGCCTTGACGCATGCCAAACTACCGCAGCACGAATACTAAGTAGTACTTATCTGAAATGACGGAGGGCTACGCAGGTTTTTAAGAAAACCATGAGCGTAATGAACTTGATATCGTTGTAGAATCAAATGATTTTAAAATGGACTGTTTTTGAGGCTTTTCTAGTTTTGCTAAAGGGGTCACTCCCGGTGAAGGGATCGTCGGCCCTTTCCTCGTCGAATGAGGTGCAGGATATATCATATACATCGCTGTGCAAAGCAAGAACTATAGGAGCAATCAAAAAACAAACCGAGGGTTGTAGTATCTGCCAGTTATTGCTAAAGGAGTCACTCCCGGTGAAGGGATCTCGGTCCTTTTCTTATCGAATAAGGTGCAGGATGTTCTACAAGGAACACCGCGATGCAAAGCAAGAACTGTAGCTACCTGTTTTTGAAAATTCGATTCCACAACATCTTTAGGTTTCTTTTCTTTCATTAATCATATTAATGAAGTCACATCATTTAAGTTACCTAAACATCACAGATAAATACGACGTACACTTATGCTATCCGCATTCGTCTCGATGTCCCCTCGTGCACCGTTAGGTTAGGTAACTAACGACAGAGCGGGGCAGGGCTAGCGCGAGTGCAAAACATAAGTAACGTCTATATAATATATCATATATACTATATACAGTAGTTATCACAGAACATCAAATGATCACATCACAGATATCGCAGCAGAAGAAACATATATGAAATATTGGATATACCAGGACGTCCGTGTTTTCAATACGAGCCTGTATAAAACACGGATTCCACGGTCGCGATGAATAGCCAAACCCACACCCCTAGACCCCTACGAGAGCGGCAAGCAACCCTACCAATTCTAGAGTTAGGAGACCCGGACTCGACTCCTCGAGTTGGTCTCCCACTGGACTCCAGAACCCGGTTACTTATGCTCTCCTCCTTGGGTCTATCCTAGTGCGGAAAAGTAAATAATATACAAAGGTGACAACTTCCGCAACCTGAAAGTGCCCCAATAAAAGAATATTACATATAAGTTTTTTACATGAATGAAAATGAAAAATACTCATCTCATATAAAACCCCCGACTATTCAAAACGCGACGATCCAATATAACATATCCAGCAACACATAACATCACATGTCATCAACGTAAGTAAATGTGCGCATCCCAATTGTCGTTGACATATAGCAACGAAACCGACGATATCACATATTACACTTACGGTCACAGAAAAGAAAGTGTAAAACTACAACAGTTGGAATCCGCAACCTCCTTAGACATCGCATGCCTAACAGTTATAAACCCCGCATTTTAGTCTCTATATCGAAAACACTTTTCAATATCTAGTCGGGCAATTCAACAAGATTCCCGGCATTTTGATCGAATGCTCGTCGCAAACTTTAGTAGACGGCCACACACCCGATACCGTCGACGAAGTGCACCAAGGCGGAACACCGCTACCGCGAGCACCCGAACGGATGCTTTTGGCGACGGGGTTCTCCTACAGTCACTTGGTCGGGGCTAAGGGGTGTAGCTGTCTATTAAGTTTATCCGGCGAGTATCCGCGTACGCTACGTGATTGCGACGGACTTTTGATCACATCAAAATTCCGTGGCAACCGATCAAGTGAGACTAAAGTGCTATGTTTATAACATCCAAATCAGTTATCTCATAACTACTTGTGGATTCCAAATATTGTATCACATTCCAGATAAATAGAAAATGTTAAACTTTCCGATCGAACAATCAAACACCCAAGTTTTCTCGAAACAGCTCAACACATGAAATAAGTTTAAAAACATCCACTTCATGCCACAGTACCAACGGTCCAGCCGTAGAAGGGTCAAGCCAACGTCTCACATGTGGCACGCCGTACTGTCCCAAACCCGAAGGTTCAAAGGGCAGTTCAAGACGGTCACATTATCGAGTTAAGGTTTGTTGTCTTCTAGAGGGTCCATCGTGTTACTTGCACTACTTAGACGTTCTTAAACTACGGAAAAATCCAACACTTGGAAATTTCCCGGCAGGGGAAAAATTGGGTATTTACATCCGGTCGAACTTTTTAACATATTCTAAAATATCCGGAAAAACACATAGACAAAGTCAAAGTTTCCGATCGAATCATCGAACCCCCAAAAACACCCCAGAAAATTCAACTCTTGAGTGCAAATTAAAAATTCCCATAAATGTCAGGAAAGTCGTACAAAAGTTACTGTGTAGAAAGCGCACCATAAACGCACTGTTGCGCCGCGGAACCGCCGCGGAAGGCATGTTCCTGCCGCGGTTCCGCGGCGCTTTAAGAGCGTTACTGGATCGTTTTTCACACAGTGCCATAGAATTACCTGCTGATATTTTTGAGTATTTTTAATTGGGAAAAATTGACTGTTTTGAAAAATGTACAGAGAGGGGTCTTGGTTAGGGTTTCGTGACTCGATCGGATATCTAACATCGTCTACACTTCGCCTAAAGCTCTAGCTAGGCTCTGATACCACTGTAGTATTACTAGGCACACTCAAGAAGTTCCACAAGGCATCAACCATGCCAAACAAAAATTTTCCGGTGCCGAGAAACCCTAATATAGATCGTTAACTAGAAGTAAAGGCGAAACAACATGCAAGCAAACAACTTTGCTAATAAGTGAAAGGGATTACAACCTTTGTAGATCCGGTCCACCACTTCTTTAGCTCCGAGATGACGTCCCTCCGTTGCGATCATCGGGATTCCGGACTCTAGCAATGGTTTCGTCGGAGAAATGAGCGAGCTAGGTCGTTGACTTCGAGGCCGAAGATGATCTACGTCGGGGAGACTCAAACTCAAGCTATTCCTTCACTTGGTCAAAACTTTGTGAAGAGAACACCCTATACTACATGGAAAGTGGTAGAGGATGAAGAAATAGGTAGTGGGTTCATTTTAGAATTGGATTTCTCACTCTTTTTCTCATGGCACCATTGGAGCTCTCAAACTTTTGTGAGCATGATGAAGATGAAGAAGAAGAAAGAATCATCTGAATTAAAAGAATAATATGAATACTTATCCTTTTAATCATGGCACCATGGTTGAGTTAAGCCCTCATGCTTAACTCATGTAGAGAATTAACCATAGCATAAAGTTAAGGGTTGGGTTAGCTAATATCTTAAGCAAATGACAAAGAGAGTTGACTTTGTCAATGTTTATCAAGCTTCATGAAGCTTGATAACTTTGACCAAAGTCACACTCTTTTGTTATATGCTTAGGAAAATAGTAAACCCTAATCTAACCTTAATTTGGTTCAAGTCTCATACACACAACTTGTTTGTATCATCAAGCATGATACAAACATGTACACTTGCATATATCACATATAAATAATGTGCACATTCAAGTGAGAAAATCAATCTTAAGTGAACCAATACTAGTTAATGTAAAGTAATATATCAAATATATAATTATATATTAAATCATTAAATTAACACTTGATTTAACGATCCGGTCATATCGCATATAACCGACTAATATAAAGTGTATCAATATATCGATTCAAAACTTGATTCAGTAACCAGGCTATATCGCATATAACCGATCAATGTAACAAATCGCGAGAATAGAATACAGTATCACATACTGGTATTATTCTCGGTCCCGCACATATCTCATATGCGCTCCTATTTCGTTTCGCTTGAGCCAGGAAACCCCTGTGTAGGACTCTAAAGACTCGTCAACACGCCGACAGTAGGTGATGATCATATCAAACACCCACAAGCCGCAAGCGGTCTGCTAAACGTAACGGCCACCCGGGTATTGAGCGATCAGAAGATCAACGAGCAAGCCCGCTCACACTCATGTGAATCCAACGAGTAACACTGCCGTACAGTCCGGCCTGTTCGTCTGATATGTCGCATATCTCGCCTAGGGGTGGTCAACGTCAGACCCCAATAACTCGATAAGTCATGTCGATATGAGGCTCATAACGGGTCGAGAAACTACTGGTAACACTTACCAGTAAATCCCTAAAGCAGCCTTGGCTAAGGACTTCCTGTTATAGCCAATCGAGCACAGCGCAACATCAACTCCCTATATCGGGAGAGACAAAACCTCTCCTATCGCTCATTGCCTCCATGTGATTCGGGACTGTAGCCAAAAGCCACCGTTTTGCACGCTGTCACGCCCCGCTTCCCAAAATACGGAATACGAGGGGTAGACAAGGCCAGCCATGCTCCTACGGTCAAGGAAAAGTCCTGCCGTAGTCACACTTTGGCTTCTGGTTTTTCATGGTAAACAGTAAATTGATGCGCAGGTAATGAGAAATGCAGTAACTGAAAGAAACAATGTAAAGACTGACCTGAAGTGGAACGAAGGAAAGTAACTCGGAATGGTAAGTCAAGAAGTCTGCGTTGCACGTCTAGTTCTGGTCCAGGCTAAATCTTCTCCTCACACTGAGCATGCATACTCAGGTCGTCAGAGCGACACAATAGCAAAATAATATATATAAAATCAAGTGACAGTTCTAACAGTGGCATTAGATATGAATAACAGTAATCGATGACAGCATGAATATGAATGTGCAGTAATCAATGTAGCGGAGCAGTAAAGCAGTAGAGCGATATGTCACGTATATCAACACAGTATAAGGTATATAAATGCCAGTATCCCTATCAGTCTCTAAGTCTCAATGCACAGGTCACTAAGCCTATCGTCAGTCCAAGTGTGAGAGTCAACCACTCGCGAGTGTCCTCCACCCAAGGGTAGAACCCAAGGGCAAGGGACCATGGGCCCAACATGTAACGAGAATATCACGGTGTATATATCACATACCCTGTAAATCTCCATATAACTCCCTAAATATATAAGTCGGCATGGGACTCCCGAGATTCTGTTGAACTCATACTTAGACTACCCCACACCCCGTGGTCTACATCAAACGCTAACCATCACCCTAAATACTAATCGATCCGTGACAAGTCTGCGCGAGAACTGGAGGCAGGACCTCCATCAAGCACGTCCCGACTAATACCTAAGATAAATGGCAGTGTCGGATGCCTTATCGGTGACACCCGTGCAAGCGCTTCCATAAGTGTCCCATACCACTTATAGTCACACGTACACGCATCCCACAGACGTCGACAATGCAATAGAATAATAGGGTCACTGATTGTGTACAAGTACGAATCACTTTCACTTAATCACGGATACACGAACACTGACGTACTAGCCACATTTCGCAACGCAATTTAATCCCAGTTGGGATCATATTTTAGCGACGCTACAGTTGGATGAAATCTAGGGTTTTCAGTAAAGTTTTCAACGTAACAGACGGATCTTCAATCGCGTCTGTACGTCATAAGATATACACTATTTAACACTAATATGTCAGTTCTGATTCTGCTGGGACTGTTATGTGTCCCGACCTAATAAATTACAGATTAAATATCAAACGGTAACGAAACAGTATGAAATCAATTGTATTGTCTGACTAACAGATTTATCTATAATAACTAGTGGAGTTCCGCAATCTACGAGTTAAGGAGATCTTGTGGTATCCAATACGGTTCAGTAACCAACAATTGGAGTCGCTCTGGACTGCAGTCCAGAGTCGCACTCCGATCCAATTATCATCATAATCTAAGTACAGGAATACCAGGAAACCAGTGTGGGCTTAAAGTTCGTCGAGTCGGATTCGATTTGAGCCCTCGAGCGCATTAATCCAGTGTGTATATTATTTATGGTGAATTTAACGGTTTTCAGGTGCAAAAGAATTACAGTTTTACGATTAGACTTGGGGGTAGTCGTTTTGGTCATTAACGATAAAATTTTCCAGCGAAATTTTCACACGTTATCCATCCCTACAAGGGCCAATGCAATATGTCCAGTCCCGCCAAATTTGATAAGAAATTTCATTGGGAACACACACCGAACAGTTATAACGTCTAATTGATTTAACACTATAACGTGATAATCTAAGTGATCTAAGATTTTAACTTAGGTAAAATAGCATGTAAGTAAGTAAAGAACTTGCCTGGAGACGCTTTGACGATGCACGACAGCGGCAACGGCACGAACGCGCGACGAACGTTGCAGTTAGGGTTCGCGACCTCGGCTCGCGACTCGGTTTCGTCGTCGAAGTTGTCCCGAGAACGACTCATGGTCACTGGAAGCGGAGGGGGTGTTCTGTGGATCTCTGTAAGTGCGCTAGGGTCGACGATGGTCGGCGGTGTCGTTCCAACGACGGGCAGCAGTGGGGGTGAGGTTTGCAGCGAGGTTTGAAAGAGAGAGAGATGGTGGGGCTCGGGTGTGGGTGTAGGAGAAGGTGATGAAGATGTAGAGGGTGCAGGGTTGTCGACCGGGGCGGTTCAGGGAGTGAGGGATCGCCGGCGTCGGGTGCAGGCGTTGGCCGTGGTCGGATGCGAGTGAGGTCGGCGTGGGTTGAGAGAGCTCGGTGGTGGAGGAGTGTGGGACGATGCTGATGGAGAGAAGCGAGCAAGGGAGGAACTCTGAGGGGTTGCAGGAGGTCGGAGGACGTCGTCGGAGGGAAGCGAGGTGAGGGAGCTCGAAGCAGTGGGTTGTTCGTGGGAAATTTTGAGAGGGAGAAGAGTTTTGAGAAGGACTTGGAGAGTGAGTGGGAGAGAAGAGTTGGAGATGGGGAGTTTGAGGGAGTCGTGGCCGGGGTCGCGGGGACGTGGGAAACGGCACGGGCGACGTTGGCGAACGTGCGCGTCGTGGGTTGAAGGAGAAGGAAAGATTTTCGAGCGGGAAAACTTACGTTAGGAAGAAGAGATGGGTGTTAAGGAAGCGGGTCGGGTTTGGTGGGTGTGGGCCGGGTCGATGAAACTGGGCTTTGGAAATTAATTAAATTCCTATTTACTCTTCCTGGACTGAGGAGATAGGGCCCGGGGATTTGAAGGTTAATAAAAATCTTTTTTTTTCCTGGGCTGGAAAGGAAAGGAAAGTGTGGGCTGAAGGGGACTTGGGCCGGGAAAAATTAATTTAAAAGAGGAAAGAAATGGGGTTGATATATATATATAGTTTTAGGTTTTGGGCTTTGATTTTAAAGATTCAAAAAGATTTAAATACGACAAATCTAGCAACCAATTTCTTACGAAATCACGTGAAACAAGGAAAAGGGAAAAATATAGAAAAATAATAGAGAGAGTAGGCCGACTCAGGTTGGGTATTAAATGGAAGGTAGAGAGTCAATGAAATTGGGGAATTTGGGCCGGGCTGTGAGGGGTCATAGGAAAAGCAAGGGAAATGAACGGACTGGGAAATAAAAATAAATAAATAAATATGAAATTGGGGTTCTGGCTCGGCTGAGGGAAAAATCAAAAAGGGATTTTAGTTTATGAAATGATAAAGGAATGGGCTTGGGAATTTGAATGAATTAATTAGATAAAGGGATGAGCTGGGTTAAAGAAATATAGGATAAAAGAATAGGGTTTGGGTTTTAAGAATAATAGGGAAGCTTAAATTTAATAAATAGGGGAAAGCGCTCACTAAAATAAATGGGCTGAGGAAAGAGTGGGTTAGGCCGGAACAGGAATAATAATAAGTAAAACAAAATGAAGAGGCCAGCTGGGAAAATAAAATAAGAGAGTGGAGAACTAAAATAGGTTGGGAAGTTTTAAAAAAATAATAAATAGTTGTGAATAAAATTTTATAGATGAAAAGGAAATACGGATATAGACGTACAAAAATGGCTGGGTATTACATCATACCACCCTTACAAAATTTCGTCCTCGAAATTTAAAATAAACAATAATTTATACAAACATAGGCAAAAGCAATTATATTGTAAACTAACACGTAATGCTTTATTTGAAATAGGCAGATAATGGAATCTGAAAGTTTATATATGTATGAACAACATTCAAAGGTATAGGTTTAAATAAGTATAAGACAGGAACAACTACAAAGGCAACCTATATGTATATAAGAATAGCAATAACAACAATAATGAACAATGATATTCGTGACGTACTCGATAAAATCTAAACTCAATTATATGCACATGTAAATATATCAAAAATAGTACATCGGAAATAGTAAGTATAAGGCACAAACATTGATAATAGTAACTATAGACACAATACTCGAAAATAAAGTAATGACAATAAAATAGTGAAGGATTTGTCGGTTAAAACATTTTAGGATGACGTATCGATCAAATAGTTTTAAAATAACTTAGAAAACTCATATCGTGAAAATAAAAAAAAATAAAAAAAACATGCAACAAAATATGCGCGGTGTAAGGTCGCGCTACTGAAAATAAGAATAATAATAATGTACTTAAAATACATAAAACGGAGTAATCAATAACACGCACTCATTGATAAATTCGAAATAATGAAAACTGAATTTTGAATAATAATGTCCCTAAATATAGTTAGGGTAACAGAGAAAGCACCAATATAAATAGGGATAGCTAGGGTAGGGATTACAATGGAGTGTGGCCCATTCAAGGGTCGAAGTGTGACGGCTTTCAGGCTGAAGGTTTAAGAGATTGGGATCGGGTCAGCACATGGAGTAATGGTGAGCAACAAAGGACTACAAGGGAAACGTATGGAGAGGATAACGGTCGGTACATCCTATGAATCAAGAATTTAAAGGGTTAGCGGACTCGGATGTTTGTCTAAAATCTTCTCCCCCCAGAAGGATCTCAAACGAGACGCAGACAAAGGATGGAGGGTATAACTCAAAAGATCGGGCGGTACTTGTTAATCTGAGTGAGTGTCGAATCTGCACGAGGTGTAGGTGTGGACAGTAAGGGTCTTAGGAGGAAAAACGGAAAAGGGACAAATCGAAGCATCGAGTGAAACGGTAAATAAAAGATTTGCGAACTCAGAATATTTATTTCATTCCAGAAGATTTTAAACAAAGCATCATCAAAAACGAAATATGGCCCTAAACTATACACAGATTTTATTTGGCCAAGGAAGACAACATCTAAAAGAAATCCCGTCAGTCACGGTTGTGGAAATTCAGTAGGTTGCGGTAAGCTCGCGCACTCAGGTAGGGACATCCATTTCCATATCGTCTCGCCGGTATCACTATCGGAAGTCCTTCCATCACAGGATCTTGAATTTCTGGTCCTTCTTCCTCGGATAGAGCTTCTTCATCGAGATCTGATTCCATATGATCCTCTCCTTCTGGGTTCTCTTCCATGGGGTCTTCCTCCACTGGATTTTCTTCTATCGGACCTTCCTCGGGATCTTCCTCTATCGGGTTTTCTTCTATAGGGTTCTCTTCAAGATCTCCTTCTTCTTCGTCGGAATCAGCTAACACGTTAAACCCTGGGACGGCTACTTCTTCGTCCTCGGAATCATTGTTTCCGAAGTTGACCTGGGGACCATTGACCTCATCATCGGAACTCGTCAGTGTGTGATCTAAGGAAACGCATGACTGTGTATTCTCGTCTGGATGCGGCGCTGCTCCAGGGTGGGCCATGGCCTGAAAAGAGAAGTCATGATTAGACAGTGGAATATATCAAGGAGAGCTCAGGGTATGAAATATAGGAAAAATATGCGGTTGCAGGAACTGAAAGATCAGAATGAAAATACTGTGATAATGAATAGAATTTGACATAGAGAAAGCATGAGAATGATACATATATTATGATTTAAATTTTATTTCATCCAACTAAAAGTTCGACGGATACAAAGATTCAAACGGAAAGAAACATTCATAAAAACGACAATATTATTACTGAAAGTAAATAACATGAAAAATCATTCTTCGACTACTATAACATTGCATTCTCGTCGGGTGAGTTGAATCCTGCGTTTGATCCGCCTTATCGTCGAAGCCCGAACTACGCGGCAATCCTCACTTGGCAGAAGTGGGGAGTGTGGACGAGTTTCTTCCTTGCAGTTCTTTCCTTTCTGGGCAGCCGTTGATGATGTGTTTGTTGGAACCGCATATCAGACATTTCCCTTGAGCACGACGACAATCCCTCTGAAGGTGTCCTGGCCTCTTACAATATCCACAGCAAGGGTTCTTCTGATACTTCTGTTGACGCTTCATCTTCTTCTCCTTTCCTCGTCCAATAGGGATCCCTTTATGATTGGAGACTCCCGCTGGTGCCTGATTCACCTGTCTTCTCAGTCCTTCAGCCAACAAGTCGTTTGTTCGCTCCTGGGCTTCCTTTAAACCTTGCAGTACACTAAGGATCTCAACAGTCTGATTCTGGGGAGCGGATACAGATGAAGAGTCGTTGGAAGACATGATCCTGAGACAACAATTTTGAGAATGATATAAGTCACAAGCCAACTAATCAAAATATAATATTGGTGGGACAAGATTCAAGAATATCAGAATGATGAATTTACTACAAGTGGGGAAATCAGCTGCATGACTTTAAGTCACTTGAATAGAGTACGGTAGTGCAATCGCAACTACGTAACCTTGTCAAGTCACCCGAAACCATAGCGAATGGATAGCTGAACGCACAATGTGAATATGGATCAAGAATGACAAGTTTACAATCTAGACCGAGGGATGTCTTAGATTGCCAAACTGTACACGGAAAACTGCAATCCCAATCGATGCAAAACCTGGCTCTGATACCAACTAAACCATGTCACGCCCCGCTTCCCAAAATACGGAATACGAGGGGTAGACAAGGCCAGCCATGCTCCTACGGTCAAGGAAAAGTCCTGCCGTAGTCACACTTTGGCTTCTGGTTTTTCATGGTAAACAGTAAATTGATGCGCAGGTAATGAGAAATGCAGTAACTGAAAGAAACAATGTAAAGACTGACCTGAAGTGGAACAAAGGAAAGTAACTCGGAATGGTAAGTCAAGAAGTCTGCGTTGCACGTCTAGTTCTGGTCCAGGCTAAATCTTCTCCTCACACTGAGCATGCATACTCAGGTCGTCAGAGCGACACAATAGCAAAATAATATATATAAAATCAAGTGACAGTTCTAACAGTGGCATTAGATATGAATAACAGTAATCGATGACAGCATGAATATGAATGTGCAGTAATCAACGCAGCGGAGCAGTAAAGCAGTAGAACGATATGTCACGTATATCAACATAGTATAAGGTATATAAATGCCAGTATCCCTATCAGTCTCTAAGTCTCAATGCACAGGTCACTAAGCCTATCGTCAGTCCAAGTGTGAGAGTCAACCACTCGCGAGTGTCCTCCACCCAAGGGTAGAACCCAAGGGCAAGGGACCACGGGCCCAACATGTAACGAGAATATCACGGTGTATATATCACATACCCTGTAAATCTCCATATAACTCCCTAAATATATAAGCCGGCATGGGACTCCCGAGATTCTGTTGAACTCACACTTAGACTACCCCACACCCCGTGGTCTACATCAAACGCTAACCATCACCCTAAATACTAATCGATCCGTGACAAGTCTGCGCGAGAACTGGAGGCAGGACCTCCATCAAGCACGTCCCGACTAATACCTAAGATAAATGGCAGTGTCGGATGCCTTATCGGTGACACCCGTGCAAGCGCTTCCATAAGTGTCCCATACCACTTATAGTCACACGTACATGCATCCCACAGACGTCGACAATGCAATAGAATAATAGGGTCACTGATTGTGTACAAGTACGAATCACTTTCACTTAATCACGGATACACGAACACTGACGTACTAGCCACAATCATCACTAAAATCTAACACTGGGTAAATGCACGATATCACTAGGTAATCACTGCGATGATATGGGTATGATATGATGCGTGAACAGTATATAAGCATGATTAGGATGTTATGAAACAGTATTTTATCACTTGCACGATTTATCATGGAATGTACGTGTACAGTTTAGCGAAATGATAAACAGGTGATAATTAGTGTGTTCAGTTAGCTATCCATCTAATTTGGTTTCAAGCCAATCGGGTTCCAGAATCATTAATTATAACCATTTCATTTTAAGCGCTCGCGGCTGGAAATCTGGTTTCAGAATCAGAGGTCCGTTTCGCAACGCAATTTAATCCCAGTTGGGTTCAGATTTTAGCGACGCTACAGTTGGATGAAATCTAGGGTTTTCAGTAAAGTTTTCAACGTAATAGACGGATCTTCAATCGTGTCTGTACGTCATAAAATATACACTATTTAACACTAATATGTCAGTTCTGATTCTGCTGGGACTGTTATGTGTCCCGACCTAATAAATTACAGATTAAATATCAAACGGTAACGAAACAGTATGAAATCAATTGTGTTGTCTGACTAACAGATTTATCTATAATAACTAGTGGAGTTCCGCAATCTACGAGTTAAGGAGATCTTGTGGTATCCAATACGGTTCAGTAACCAACAATTGGAGTCGCTCTGCACTGCAGTCCAGAGTCGCACTCCGATCCAATTATCATCACAATCTAAGTACAGGAATACCAGGAAACCAGTGTGGGCTTAAAGTTCGTCGAGTCGGATTCGATTTGAGCCCTCGAGCGCATTAATCCAGTGTGTATATTATTTATGGTGAATTTAACGGTTTTCAGGTGCAAAAGAATTACAGTTTTACGATTAGACTTGGGGGTAGTCGTTTTGGTCATTAACGATCAAATTTTCCAGCGAAATTTTCACACGTTATCCATCCCTACAAGGGCCAATGTAATATGTCCAGTCCCGCCAAATTTGATAGGAAATTTCATTGGGAACACACACCGAACAGTTATAACGTCTAATTGATTTAACACTATAACGTGATAATCTAAGTGATCTAAGATTTTAACTTAGGTAAAATAGCATGTAAGCAAGTAAAGAACTTGCCTGGAGACGCTTTGAAGATGCACGGCAGCGGCAACGGCACGAACGCGCGACGAACGTTGCAGTTAGGGTTCGCGGCCTCGGCTCGCGACTCGGTTTCGTCGTCAAAGTTGTCCCGAGAACGACTCGTGGTCACTGGAAGCGGAGGGGGTGTTCTGTAGATCTCTGTAAGTGCGCTAGGGTCGACGATGGTCGGCGGTGTCGTTCCAACGACGGGCAGCAGTGGGGGTGAGGTTTCCAGCTAGGTTTGAAAGAGAGAGAGATGGTGGGGCTCGGGTGTGGGTGTAGGAGAAGGTGATGAAGATGTAGAGGGTGCAGGGTTGTCGACCGGGGCGGTTCAGGGAGTGAGGGATCGCCGGCGTCGGGTGCAGGCGGTGGCCGTGGTCGGATGCGAGTGAGGTCGGCGTGGGTTGAGAGAGCTCGTTGGTGGAGGAGTGTGGGACGATGCTGATGGAGAGAAGAGAGCAAGGGAGGAAGTCTGAGGGGTTGCAGGAGGTCGGAGGACGTCGTCGGAGGGAAGCGAGGTGAGGGAGCTCGAAGCTGCGGGTTGTTCGTGGGAAATTTTGAGAGGGAGAAGAGTTTTGAGAAGGACTTGGAGAGTGAGAGGGAGAGAAGAGTTGGAGATGGGGAGTTTGAGGGAGTCGTGGCCGGGGTCGCGGAAACGTGGGAAACGGCACGGGCGACGTTGGCGAACGTGCGCGTCGTGGGTTGAAGGAGAAGGAAAGATTTTCGAGCGGGAAAACTTACGTTAGGAAGAAGAGATGGGTGTTAAGGAAGCGGGTCGGGTTTGGTGGGTGTGGGCCGGGTCGGTGAAACTGGGCTTTGGAAATTAATTAAATTCCTATTTACTCTTCCTGGGCTGAGGAGATAGGGCCGGGGGATTTGAAGGTTAATAAAAATCTTGTTTTTTTCCTGGGCTGGAAAGGAAAGGAAAGTGTGGGCTGAAGGGGACTTGGGCCGGGAAAAATTAATTTAAAAGAGGAAAGAAATGGGGTTGATATATATATATAGTTTTAGGTTTTGGGCTTTGATTTTAAAGATTCAAAAAGATTTAAATACGACAAATCTAGCAACCAATTTCTTACGAAATCACGTGTAACAAGGAAAAGGGAAAAATATAGAAAAATAATAGAGAGAGTAGGCCGACTCAGGTTGGGTATTAAATGGAAGGTAGAGAGTCAATGAAATTGGGGAATTTGGGCCGGGCTGTGAGGGGTCATAGGAAAAGCAAGGGAAATGAACGGACTGGGAAATAAAAATAAATAAATAAATATGAAATTGGGGTTCTGGCTCGACTGAGGGAAAAATCAAAAAGGGATTTTAGTTTATGAAATGATAAAGGAATGGGCTTGGGAATTTGAATGAATTAATTAGATAAAGGGATGAGCTGGGTTAAAGAAATATAGGATAAAAGAATAGGGTTTGGGTTTTAAGAATAATAGGGAAGCTTAAATTTAATAAATAGGGGAAAGCGCTCACTAAAATAAATGGGCTGAGGAAAGAGTGGGTTGGGCCGGAACAGGAATAATAATAAGTAAAACAAAATGAAGAGGCCAGCTGGGAAAATAAAATAAGAGAGTGGAGAACTAAAATAGGTTGGGATGTTTTAAAAAAATAATAAATAGTTGTGAATAAAATTTTATAGATGAAAAGGAAAGACGGATATAGACGTACAAAAATGGCTGGGTATTACACACGCCCTCTTGGACGTGGTAAGGTGGAAATCAAAGCACAGTGGGAATCACACAAGACTCTATGACGATCTCGGGTCTACAGACTAACTTGCACCAGTGTCACCAGAGAACTGCCATCTGACGTAAGGTATAATACCATCTGGGAGTTCTCGGCGAGTCCGTCCAGTGTACTCAGTCTCCACTGAGCACCCGTATATCATCTCTGATGTCAAACACCAATGGATATGGGATCATCCATCGCCCATCTGTATGGGTCGAGAAGGTATACGTTAGTCTACTCTGGTATATCGATGCCCCGTCTCGATACACCCACGACTAGGGACTTTGAAGGATGTACTTATGGACTACCATGTCCCCACTAGTATGATCCGCATCATAGTCCAGGTAGTCGAGTACACATCCTAAGGGCTTTACCAACATGTAACAGAGAGACAATCAGTGTACATGTTAAGGTAAAGAGTAACCAGATAGCATACTATCATATCGAGCAAGAAAGTCATCCCTATATATGTCCAAGCATCCACTACAATATATATCCTATGTATAGTAATGGCCACTAGGGCATACATATAACTAACAGATTGCTCCCCCGGCGCTCCTCCCTACTTCAGGCGTTGATGTACTCCATCTGGAGGGCGTCACCGGGGCTCTACAACCCCTTATCCGAGCAGCTGAAAGACGAGGCCATTGGCAAGCTGTGGTCTCTGAGGCGTTTCGGCCTGATCTCTGCGAGCCGGCTAAATCGCTCGGAGGTGCTCATCTTTGAGTGCTACCACTTGAGGCTCGATGCCGACGCTAGTGGGGGTCATCGAAGGTAGAAGTTAGATGCCGCGAGGGCTCGGCTGGCGGAAATATCTTCAAAGTACCACGAACAGTGCTCTCTGTACCCCATTCCCCCGTTGTTGTAGTATATTTTCTTATGTACGGCTGAGGAGCCTATAGTACCTCTTGAAGGAATAAGATTTTTTTTTTCTGCAATGCTTTTATTGGTCCCTTTATTATATAAACAAAAGATCTCAAGAAAGATGTACATTGCTCTGAAAAGAAAATACATGCTAGTAGATGTTCTTATTCGTGCAGCTTAAGCCCTGTGGATGTCTGTTGGCATCTATGCTCGGCATAGGGTACCGAGCTTCGTGGATACCTGGCGTATCCTCTGCTGACACTACCATGATCTGGCCGGATGGTCAGCTCAACGGGAGGGGGATGCTGCTCCTGCTCGCGGTCAGCTTGCCGTTTGTCCTTTAGGTACGCTGCGAGGTGCCCCGAACGGATGAGCTCTTCAATATAGTGTCACGACCTGAAATTGGCACGCGACGGCCCTAGTACTACGCAACGTCTACAGGCGTAACGCAGTAAAAGAAAGCCAAACCCAGAAATCTAAACCATCAAAAGTAATAAGAAATAATAGCATTTTCAAACCCCTTTGAATTCTCAACCCAAATTCTTTAAAAGTCCAACTTATTTCCTTTAAAATTTTGACTGCACCTCCTTTGTAAAACAAGCCTAAAAAATGGGTACAACATAAATATAAAGTAAAGCATCCCCAACGGGAGCAAATCCACGCCAAAGTAGATTATTTTATATTGTTTGCATATGCATACTTTACTTTTGAATTTTAGAATGCTTTTATTATTTCTTGCTACTAGAAAAGAATTTTCTACTTCTATCCGAAAATTAAAAAACAAAAAAAAGGGAGAAAAAGAATAAGGTTTAATTTCTAAAATTGCAACCGTGTCAAAAAAAATCGATCTTGTAAAGTAGCTGTTAGCAAAATGGGTAAAGATGAATTGCAATTTTGACAAAGAATAATTATTTCTATGTCTTTTAAACAATGTTAACATATCAATAATTTAAACATTTTCAGATGAGAACGTTTGATTTAAATAATAAGGGATAACTAATCTCCTCCAAATGCTCATTAGACATGATAAGCTATACAGCAGGCTAATATTGTTTATATTATAAGTGGATCAGATCATAAACCTGATTCGATCCGAAACGATTACTTCAAAAATTGAACTTGCAACCTCTCGTATTGAAAAGAATGTTATACCGCATGAGGTTATTTATGGCAATTGGCCCTTGTTTGATCTGCCCCAATTGGACCTCTGTCCTTCATGACTTGGTCCCTGGCTCTAAGATTTTCAGGTCAACTAATGAAAGCATTATATAAACAAACTAACATCTCTCACTTCACACATAGAGAGGGAAAAAGAAGAAGAAGATTAAAATGGAGGCCTTAACCTCCTTCCGGCGTCGAAGAAACTACCAAAGGTTTCACCAGAAGAAAAGAACGGCGAGAAGCGGATTAAATTGGAGGCTAGGATCTATGAAGAAGGTCCTGAGGCTTAAAATTAAGGCCCTCTTATTTCGAAATCCTTTCGGATGGATGAAAAGTTTATGTTCAGACGGAATGTTGGCGCTCGGCCGAGGAGAAGGGGGGATGGTGTCGAAAAAGAAGGGCGGCCACGCGGTTTGGAGAAAGGACGTGCCAATCAATGTAGGAGGGGCGAGTGCCAAGGCCGGTGAGTTGGAGATGAGAATTGTGCTCCATATCTATAATAACATCAAGTCTGCCGGCCGGCAGCTGGAGCTAGATTCGAATCCTCTCCATTGATTAAAGCTTTTTTGCATCTTCTTCTCATAGATATTGTTGTGATCATCACTTCCAGCATAGATATGCTATTTTGTAATCCGAGATCGACTATTTTTGTTATTTATGATGCCTTACAAAATAAAATACGTCCATCCAACCTTCATCACAACTTGCAATTTCTAGACATTTAAAATGGTATCAGGGCGATCTAGCCCGTTCAATTTCAATCGGATGCGTTAGATTCGATATTACCGTTGTGCAATAAGCCCACGTTTCGGCCTAAAGAGCTTTCTAACTGCAAGGATGCATAAAACATATTCTCTCGATCACAAATTCATAGTTTTGGTGCAAAGAGACATTAAACTTGATGGCTCTAACAATTAATTCATTTTTCAATCCAACTCCTAGTCTAACATACTTGGTATTTCTACACGTGGGATGCGCGTGAATTTGAATTTAATATTGCATCTTATTTGACTTTCCTGCTATTATTTTCATGAGAATATTGCATGCTATGAATTGAGTTTTTAGGCGCATAGACTTTGTTAACATTTTCTACTATTTAAAATTAAGCATATACCATGATTCACAATCAAATTGCATTTTCCAATGAGAAAAGTTTGCGAAATAGTAGAGGTATTGTTTAATTTCCTAAAATTGTTGTACTACATGCAAAATGAACCTTTAGAGGGTCATAAATATAAATTTGTTTCTTTCATGCATTAATATTTGTACGGGTGTAGAAAAGTTTGATTACGAAAATTCTCATTCGTATCGGATGGACCTTTAATTTCGGCGGCTAGCAGCCTAACATCATCAAAACGTAAACTGAAAATTAAAAATACAGACAGCAGAATATAATTGATTTCCTTTAGAAAAGTATCCATTTAATATCGTTTATGAATTTACTAATAAACTAATCAAGGTCTTATAAGTCCACATTGGAATAAGCTAGTAAATGAGAATATATATATATATATATATATATATATATATATATATATATATATAGAGAGAGAGAGAGAGAGAGAGAGAGAGAGAGAGAGTAATGGAGGAAAAAGGCCATAGGAGGGGATTTCCTCCTATGGCGTGGAAAAAATACAACCTCCACCATTTTCTTTGACAATCGGCACCCATCATCATCATCGTTATCATCTAAGATGTGCGTACACCAAATTTCATGTGATTCCACAACTTTTTCACCGTTGATTTAGTGGGTTCAAAATTAACGGTTTACCGACAATAGAACTTTTTACATTACTAAATCAACGATGAAAAAGTTGTAGAATCACATGAAATTTGGTGTACCCACATCTTAGATGATAACGATGAAGATGATGGGAGTCCGATCGTCGAAAAAATTGGTGGAGGTTGTATTTTTTCCACGCCATAGGAGGAAATCCCCTCCTATGGCCTCTTTTCTCCATTATTCTCATATATATATATATATATATATATATATATATATATATATAAGATTAATGGAGGAAAGAGGCCATAGGAGGGGATTTCCTCCTATGGCGTCGAAAAAACATCCCCTCCCTAGTTTTTTCCGACGATCGGCACCCACCATCTTCATCGTCATCATCTAAGATGTGGGTATACCAAATTTCATATGATTCTACAACTTTTTCACCGTTGATTTAATGGGTTCAAAATTAACGGTTTACCGACAATAGAACTTTTTACATTGCTAAATCAACGGTGAAAAAGTTGTAGAATCACATGAAATTTGGTGTATCCACATCTTAGATGATGACGATGAAGATGATGGGTGCCGATCGTCGGAAAAAACTAAGGAGAGAGTATTTTTTCGACGCCATAGGAGGGACCTCCTATGGCATCTTTTCTCCATTATTCTCTCTCTCTCTATATATATATAGCGAGAGAGAGAGAGAGAATAATGGAAAAAAGAGGCCGTAGGAGAGGATTTTCTCCTATGGCGTGGAAAAAATGCAACCTCCGCCATTTTTTCCGACAATCGCCCCCATCATCATCATTGTTATCATCTAAGATGTGCGTACACCAAATTTTATGTGATTCCACAACTTTTTCACCGTTGATTTAGCAATGTAAAAAGTTCTATTGTCGGTAAACCGTTAATTTTGAACCCACTAAATTAACGGTGAAAAAGTTGTGGAATCACATGAAATTTGGTGTACGCACATCTTAGATGATAACGATGATGATGATGGGTACCGATCGTCGGAAAAAATGGCGGAGGTTGTATATTTTCCCGCCATAGGAGGAAATCCCTTCCTATGGCCCCTTTCCTCCATTAATCTCATATATATATATATATATATATATATATATATATATATATATATATATATATATATATATATATATATATATATATATATATTGAGAGAGAGAGAGACGCGCGCGCACTTTAATGCGATAACCCCTAAACCAACTAACTTCTTACATATATATAAGCGCACTTTAATGTGATAGCATTAACCCCTAAACCAACTAACTTCTTTAATCAACAATTAATGAAGAGTGGACTAATTCTTGGAACTTAGCCACTAACTTGGTCAAAAATGGCTCACAAACTAAACCACAAAAGAATTTTTCAAGTAGGAATCAAATAGAAAAGTCTATTTGGGATTTGAAGAGTTTACAAGTCATCTTCATCCCTACACGCTCAGTGTATTTCCCCTTTTCCTTATTTATTTATTTAATTAATTACGCATGTCCTTTTTTATTTATTTAATTAATTGCGCATGCTCAAGTTCAATTCTGGACGCGCGTAGGACCCTGGGGTGCTCGGTTGTCAAGAAAAAAACAAAACTTTATAAGTATATATATTGTAAGATCTTGTATGTACCTAGCATAATACATCCAATATATAGATGATTAGTATATAGTTTTGATTAATGAACTTATATTTCGGATAATACAAAACTAATCAGTATGAAGATAATAGTATGATACAATATAGATGATTATGTCAATCATTACTTTCAAATTTTTCGGTTATCATGGTCAAGAATCTGGGAATTTAGTACCCCAGTTTCACAATGTAAACCTTCCTTGCTTTTGCATACATATTAAGAGAAGATTGGATTTTCTAAGGTAGAATATATCGCCAAATATTTATTTGATAAATCCATATCAAAACTTATGCATGGACAAAATTAACTCTAACCACATCAGCCTTTAATATTTGTCTTTTTATGCTTTCTTTCCTCGTGATCCCCTTCACGGCATTAATTTAGCACTGTCCCGTGTCGATTGCAGGATGGCCGTCGTCAGCGAGATCATCTCGCGGGCTCGTCTGCAACGTGATCAAGATCCTCCATCGTACCGCAGAGATCCTCCTGTGACAAGATCGAGATGAGGACGTTGAAGTCCTTGTCGGGAAGCCGGTACCTGACAATGCCGATCTTGCCTCCGAACATACTACCGATCTTGGCCAACAGACCGCTAGAGTCAATGGATGCCAGAGCGAAAGGATTGGGTCGGAGGAGAGGGCAGAAGTTGTTGGAGAGGTTGAGGAGGCGGAAGTGGAAGAGGAAGGAGATGGGAAAGGAGGGAATTCGGTCGGTGAGGTTGCAGGAGGAGAGGTTGAGGGCGAGGATGCGACGGATGAGGGGTTGCGGGCGGAGGAGAGGCAATGGAATGCGATTCGAGAGGAGGGAATTAAAGATTGATGTATATGGGGATACCATACGAAAGTTTTGATGTGGATTTATCAAGTAAGGATTTGGCAATACCGTCTAAAACCTATGATTTTCTAAAAGTAAAGTTCCTATTTTAACCTTATCATTATTGATACTTGAATGGGCATGAAGAGAAATCATGATACCTTTTTAGGATGAGTTTAGTAAATATAGTATTAAAACTGCATTGGTAATTAAAATTTCTTCTTGATATTGCAAAAGGACTTATATTTTGATGAAAAAGAAAAGAGCGAAAATAGACATATATTGTGAAACGAATGGAGTATTTATTAGTAAAGTTAGTAACTTGTAGTCATTTAATATTTTTTTCTCTTTTATTTTTGGGTTAATCGCTAAATAATAACCGAATCGTTTCATCTAATTTGCACTTTTATACCTTATTAATTTTTTCGCTGCATTTATATACCATAAAATACAAACCATTAATATTTTGCTCGTTTCGGTTGGCCATCAAATCCATCGATATTTCAAACAAAATCCATGCAGTTTATATTTTATGGTATCTAAGTGCAGCGAAAAAATATATAAGTGCACAAATAGGTTAAACATTTAGAGGGCAGGTAGAAATCTTAATTTCAATATCTTAATTTATTGTATGTAAATAAAAATATAAATAATATCTTTTCTCACTATATATTTTTATAGATAAATTGAGAGGTAGTTAGAAATCATCATTATTTGCTCTTACATTAGAATATTGCTGCAGCGCTACATGCAACAAAAAAATCATGGAGGGTATATTTTTTCTATACCATAGGAGGAAATTCACTCCTATGGCACCTTTCCTCCATTATCCCCGCTCTCTCTCTATATAAAAGCTAGTGCATCATAGCTTCTCAGGAGCCGCAAAATAGAGGTTCTTATAAGAATCCACCGAAATACGACATATCACAAACATATCCATCCAGGATAGAATATCAACCATAACCTGGACATAGTTCAGAGTCAAAATCCATCACCTTGAGTAACTAAACATAACCCCACAAAAAAAACCCAACCTCTGCTTCTTCTTTAACCATAGTCTAAGCATTTGAACCTTTTTGGGTTGGGGTTGGGGTCGACATCCATAAATGGTCTCAATCATTTTTGGTGTATTTAGTTGATTTGGTATAAAAGATCAAACTTGAATTATTTGGGCTTCTACCCACTTTGATGGAGGCGTGAATCTCCTTCAGATGTTGCCTTCCGTTGATCTGCTGATGGCGGCGAGAGGTGGCTGAGATTGGATCTGGAGGCTGTCGCTCCTGAATCGTGTGGATCTCAATGGGTTTGAGATTGTGGTTGCCGAGCTATCTGCAAGGAAGTCCCGGGGTAGTTGTACCACCGAGGACCCTCCAACGGTCAAGTTAGACTAAAGATCCGAGCAGAGTAACGACTTAGTTGTGTAAAAATGATTTCCTTGAACCGTCTGAAGAAGGGTTTTATATAGCGGTGGCAGTAGGCAGGGCAGGTGCGAGAATCACGCCGGCCGTTACGCTCCCGACGTCACGCCCGCGTGATGAGCGAGACCTCCCATTAATGGCGAGACAGGCTCGTTAATGGGGGATCGTGGTGGCGTGGAACGTGGGTTGTGGCCGGCGGAGATTTCGCACATGGCGAGATTCGCGGGATGGCGGCTACGCCTGCAAGCGGTGCCGTTGGTCGGTCGATTAGACCGAGGAAGATGACCTCGGCGGGAGAGCTCGCAGACGAGCGGGAGACCCGAGGTATCTTGGTTCTGCGGTAGCCCGGAGACGAGCTGTGAGGCCGAGGAGGCCGGTTATGCAGGGGGCTCGGAGGTGAGCCGGCGTTTGCTTGGTAGGACGAGCATAGGTGTGGTCTGGTCGGCCACTGTAGGTCCTTTCTTGCATGCTCTGGGACACGTCATCCGTCACGTGTCCTGATCTGGGAGATCACCGATATCGAGCATCATCATTAGCCCCCCACTCTCGTTCCGACCAGCTGACGGGTCGGGTCGAGAGTGGTTTGTCGGGTCACCCGCGGTGAGCTCCTTTTCGAAGATATCGTCGGGCGTGTTCCTGGGCAATCGGTTGTTTTTTCTGGGTGATGCCAGCGGATCAAGGCGAGATCTCCGCATTAAAGAGGGTGCGCTGGATCGTGTGCACTTTTGCTGAAGCGACAGACCACGTATTGGGTGCCGGTTGGCTGATGTGATGTGCCGCAGGCTTCTGGCGTCCGATAGGATGCTGCGCTTGCGACAGGTGGAGCGATCGTGGCCGTCGAGTGCGGTGAACTGTTTTGGCGGGAGTCGACCATCACCGTTGGATGAGGACGCCGGCAGTATAAATTGAGGGGAGGCCTGATTCGGGATCTCTCTCTTCACATTTTCCCCATTCTGAGTCTTATTAGCTCGGCGCTCTCCTCTTTAGGTCGGATCTTCAGCGATCCCGATGACTTCTCCATCAGGTTAGATGTCCCCCCTTTTCCTTACTTCTGCTTCTTCTCCTTCTGAGTCGAGCCTCTTCTCTCTTTGGCAGGACATATGGATCGGTCCAGGACTCTTGGTGCCTTCGGTGCATAGTCCCGGAGGGGGGCCGGCGGTGCGGTCGTGCCTCCAGTTGACTCGATCCCCACACTAGATGTGCCTCCGACGGCGGGACCATCTGCCTCGTCACGAGCTTCTGACGATTGTTCCAGCGGCGGCCAAAGGCGTACACGGGTTCCCGAGCTCCATACGAGGGATGCGGGAGAGGATGAAGACGGGGTTCCTCTTAAGCGGAAGAGGACGGTCTTTTGCGCGCCGCCGTCGGGAATTCCGGAGGGGATTCCCGTGCAGGAGGGGGACGCCCACTTCGTGGTCCCGTCGGAGCTTTCCGTTGCTGCCAGCCTTCTTACTGGTATGGAGGAGTCGGCCGGGGGTCAGATGCCGCGGGGGACCCTAAGGGCCCAAATGGCGGCTATCGCACAGGAGGCGGTCTAGGTATGTACTCCCTTATGTGTTATTTTGAGCGCCCTCTCCTTAGTTCGGGTGTCCCTAAGTCTTTCTGCCGTTTTTCGCCAGATCCTTCAGCACCGCGCCCTCGTTACTTGTATGGAGGCCGAGGGGATACTCATGCTGCGAGGTCAGCAGAAGAGTATTCTTCGGAGGGCGTGGGTCTGCGTCTCGAGCTGCGTCTGGAGAGGGAGAAGACGGCCGTCCTTGGAGCCCGGTCAGAAGCCGCAGAGCTCGCCGTTTCAAAGTGCCGGGAGTCCTATCGCCGCCTGAGTGAGTCCCACCGAGTCGTCGAGGCGAAGTTGGTGGAACTGGCAGATCTCTTTGCGGCCATGAAGAGGGAGAAGGATGCAAGCAGGCGGGATGCCGAGGCGGCGGAGCTCACCGAGATCCGAGCCAGAAAAGCGGTGGCTGATTACAAGGGGTCGGACCAGTTTTACGTCGACCTCGGCGAGGCCTCCGCTGTTGCATGGAACAAAGCTCTTGATGCCATCAAGGAGCAACTTCCGGGGTTTGCCGATGGTGAGCTTCGAGCTTGGGTCTCACTTTCAGTGGTCATGTCCCCGATCGATAGTGATGAGGGAAGCGAGGTCTGGGCCGGGCTTGCGGCCAGAACTTCCCTTTTGTAAACCTTCGGGTAATTTGATAAGGCTGGGGAGCCCATAATACCCTTGTAAAGACTCTTGGCTTTGTGAATAATTTTTTTTTTGCAGTAGTGTTTGTGCTCGTATTTTCTTTTGTTGGTAGACACTTGTATTTGCGCAGCACTGCCTTCGTTTATGTCGGTTCTTTGTCTAGCGATCACACATCGAGTTGAATCTGTTCGTCTGCCGAGTGCGCAAAGACCGGTGG
The DNA here is from genome assembly GCA_030015575.1 of Agapanthus africanus. NCBI lineage: Eukaryota > Viridiplantae > Streptophyta > Magnoliopsida > Asparagales > Amaryllidaceae > Agapanthus > Agapanthus africanus. The sequence continues at coordinate 21,098,046 of JASDDO010000014.1, forward strand.
GGGGACGGTATCTCCATGGCCCCGAAGTCGAGGTGGAGATCGCTTAGACGTAGAACCGGATGCCTCTTAGTGAGGTCATGTTCCTTAGCGTGGAGGGCCACAAACCGAGCAGGGTAGCTTCCCGGGGCCTCTGGGCGAGGGCTTTGATCCCTGGAGTTGTAAGGTATTGAATTTCCAGCGGGGGATGGCCGAGCAGGTAGCTGCTTGGTGCCTCTTGGCGAGGGCTTTGATCTCTGGTGTGTTGTGGTAGGGAGCTACCAGCCAGGGATAACCGAGCAAGGGTAGGCCCGGTTGCCTCTTTCGAGGGCTTGGGTCCTTAGCGCGGGAGGGGCCGTGAGTGGCCTACTAAGGACGAGGCTGAGCAGGGTAGCTTCTCGGTGCCTCTTGGCGAGGGCTTTGATCCCTGGTTTGTTGGGGTAGGGAGCTACCAGCCAGGGATAACCGAGCAAGGGCAGGTCCGGTTGCCTCTTTCGAGGGCTTGGATCTTTAGCGCGGGAGGGGCCGTGAGTGGTCTACTAAGGACGGGGCCGAGCATGGTAGCTGCTCGGTGCCTCTTGGCGAGGGCTTTGATCCTTTGTTTGTTGGGGTGGGGAGCTACCAGCCAGGGATAACCGAGCAAGAGCAGGCCCGGTTGCCTCTCTCGTGGGCTTGGATCCTTAGCGCGGGAGGGGCCGTGTGTGGCCTACTAAGGACGGGGCCGAGCAGGGTAGCTGCTCAGTGCCTCTTGGCGAGGGCTTTGATCCCTGGTTTGTTGGGGTAGGGAGCTACCAGCCAAGGATGACCGAGCAAGAGCGGGCCCGGTTGCCTCTTGCGAGGGCTTTGATCCTTAAGGACGGGCCGAGCATGGTTACTGCCCGGTGCCTCTTGGCGAGGGCTTTGATCCCTGGTTTGGTAGGGAGCTACCAGCTAGGGATAACCGAGCAAGGGCGGGCCCGGTTGCCTCTTGGCGAGGGATTTGATCCTGGTTTGTTGGGGTAGGGAGCTACCAGCCAGGGATAACCGAGCAAAGGCGGGCCCGGTTGCCTCTTTCGAGGGCTTTTCATCCTTAGCGTGGGAGGGGCCGTAAGTGGCCTACTAAGGATGGCCGAGCAGGGTTACTGCCCGGTGCCTCTTGGCGAGGGCTTTTTGTCCTTTAAGGATGGCCGAGCAGGGTTGCTGCCCGGTGCCTCTTGGCGAGGGCTTTGATCCCTGGCGTTGTGGGGGTAGGGAAGCTGTCACGCCCCGCTTCCCAATGTATGGCGAAGTGAACGTGACGAGGCCCGCTACGTATGTACTCAGAAGTACATACGCTAAGCGTAACTAAGCAAAATAAAATCACAAGAGACGAATGAAATTGGAATAACAGCAACTTTTATTAATAACATTCTTCATACAATGCATGAAATGAAAATACAACTGGAATGATAAAGCAGTGCCTAAACAGTGGCATAATAATAAAAAGGAATCCTGGAAGGATAAGTACAAAGTCTAGAGCTCTGGGTCTTCCTGAAACTGCTCCAATTCTTCACTTGTAGGCTCGGCCTCAATTTGGTCCAACGCACCTGACGACATTCAAATAAGAGAGAAATAGAATGTCGTCAGCGAACAGATCGCTCGGTAAGTCCCAAAGAAGAATGAAGAATGAGAGTGACAGAGTAAAGTATTTTCTAAGGTAGTATGCTACAGTATGTTATGGAATATTGTCTAACGTAGTTGTTTGTAGTTTGGTACAGAAGGATGCCAGTATACACGAAGGGAGTCTCTATATGCCAGAGACTAAGGGCACGTATAGTACAAGGAACCGTTTATGCCACGGGACAACAGCAACTGAATATAGGTTAGGTGTCTTATTCTGACCACCTCATGTCACTTTTAACATCTTCCGTACCAACTACCCCTCTAAACCCCGTGGTGTTTCAACAATGTTGTAGAAATGGAATTTGTAAATTGTGTGACTGACCAAAACCATGATATCAGTAATATGTTGCAACTGTAATATCAGGAAAATGGAATGTTGAGATAACGGATGAATATCCATGGTTTGATTCAGTCAAAATTGTATATGTTGTTAACTGTATTCAGGGATTCATGTATTCAAGTTGTGTTGGAATATGATTGAATATAGATTGACTTGAATTATATTCAAGTCAGAAATAGTCGGACTCTAACCTGAGTCAGACTAAAAAGATAATTTGAAGTTCAGTATTAGATAGGGCCTTATTGTAATTTATGAAACTTGAGGGGGTTTTATGTAAAAAGTAACTTTGTATAGTTTTCAAAATACACCTCAAGTATTTAATATTCGTCTTTATTATTATAATGAATGTGAATTTTATTTGTGTTGTTCTAGTGAATATATCCTAATAAAAGAATTAATTATTCGTGGTATTTTAATGTAACTTTTAATCTATGAATTTTAGGAAAAGGTGAGAACTTTATGTTATAACAAAATAAGTATTTAAATGATTATTATATATAATTAAACACATGACTAATTTTTAAATGAATATTTTATTTACATAAATATCGCTTTCCTTAATTATAGTATTTTAAACCTTTCGAGACCGAATGCTCCTTGCGGAGGTCTGAATCTCGCACTACTAGCCTGCGGGTGCACGATGAACCGTACTATCCCTAACAGGTTCCACACGAATGGGTTGTAATGGCACTTTGCTCAGGTTTTATAAATACTTTTAATTTAGGGAAGAGGTTTTCTAAATACAAGGTATTTATTTGTAAAAGTATAGTTTTCCGTATTTTAGTTGTTAGGGTTACCTAGACCTTCTAACCTATTTTCTATGGTCTAAACGATGAGTCATTAGAGCCTCAAATCGCCTCTTCATCGTCGGATGCGGCTAGGTAAGTGCCAGGTAAGTGGGAAGGAACCACGTCGTGGGCCTAATTAAAAACCACTAGCCTTAGACACACTTGCCTAGTCACACGAGACAATTTAGATACGTTCGATGTCCATGACCAATCGTGCTTTCATTTTGTATAAGTTTTATTTAAAAAGAATTTACAATTTAAAGATTAAACTAAAAGTTATAAAGGTTATGGTATTTTAGTGAAAAGTCCTATAATATCGTATTCTGTATTTTGTTATTTAGCAATTAGGGTTATAATGAGTGTGTGTAAGGGTAGGTCGTTACCCCGTGACTTATATTAAGTTTTGGTGAAGTTTCAAGGTGAAATAAGCTATGTTAAACTTAAGGGTATTAAGGTGCAAGAATACGGTTTTCATAAACGTTATCATTTCATGTGTGAAATTTCATCCAAATTGAATGAAACAAGTTTTATTATCAAAATAAACAGGATTAGGGGTGGTGTATCCAAATAGAACATGAAAATTTAACTTGATGGTATTTTTATGCAAGAAATACGGTTTTGTAAGGAACTTGTCATTTCATGTGGAAAAGTACAATTGAATTTGATTTAAGGGTGATTAATAGTCAACATACAAGAGGGTTGATAATATACTTTAGGTGACAAGTGGAATTTTTAAGAAAAAGCCGGATCGGAAATCGTTTTGTCCGATTTCCGTCGGGTTCCAAAAATCGTATTTTCACAATTTTAGAAAAGAGAAGTAGAGGGTTGGGACTTACGGGTTTGGACAAGTTAAACGTTCTAAAAGGACGTGGTGGTTGCCGATTCGTCGGGAACGTCACGTCGGTCTTGATCCGATCGCCGGATTCCTTCGTCGGTTTCGGCAGAGCTTCGCTTCTCGTACTTTGTACCAATTCTCAAGAGTTTTAGAGAGTAAGCTTAGAGTTGTGAAGAGGAAAGGTAGAGGGTAGGGTCTTTATATAGTGGTAGGCTAGGGTTAGGGTTAGGGTTTAGAAAAAAATGTAGAAATAAATAAAATTTTAATAAAAATCATTAACTCTTGGCTTTAAAATGGTTTTAATAAGAATTCTGTAACAGTAAAATAAAAATCAATTGTGCAGGTGAACAGACCAGGTCAACACGAATATTTTTCGTGTTGACGACTCGGCCCACCGACCGAGTCCGGCCGGCGGCGCCGGCCGATTCGCCGGCGGCGCCGGCCGAGTCGGCTCGGTTCCGGCCGAGTCAGGCGGCGTTGGGTCGGGTCCGGTCAGGGGAGGAACATAGGATACTTTATTTTGTCAGATTCTCAATAAATTTGGAGTTATGAGGGTTTGCCTCTTTGACTTTCAAGAAAAATAAAACAAAAAGATTGTAAAAATTATGTGGGATATGGGATTCGAACTCTGGTGGCTTGGTTCAGCAGTGCAAAGTGTTACCAATGAGCTATTAGCTCCTTCTTGTAATTATTGTAAGGACTTAGGTATTTAAGTTGTTTCCAGCAACAGTAATACTCCACTTGTACACTATTTTTAAAGCAAAAATTTTGTATATGAAAATTGGAGTTGTTACAGAAGCTACCAGCCAGGGATAGCCAAGTAGGGTAGCTGCAGGGTTGCCTCTTGGCGAGGGCTTCGATCCCTGACGTTGTGGGGTAGGGAAGCTACCGTCCAGGGATAGCCGAGCAGGGTAGCTGCAGGGCTGCCTCTTGGTGAGGGCTTAGGTCCTTGGCACTGGGGGGCCGTGGGGGGCCTGCCAAGGATGAACCAAGCAGTGGAGCTGCTCGATTGCCTCTTAGTGAGGGTTTAGATCCCTGGCGTTGTGGGGTAGGGGAGCTACCAGCCAAGGATAGCCGAGCAGGATAGCTGCAGGGCTGCCTCTTGGTGAGGGCTTAGGTCTTTAGAGCTGGGGTGGGGGCGTGGGAGGCCTGTCAAGGATGAACCAAGCAGTGAAGCTGCTCGATTGCCTCATAGTGAGGGCTTAGATCCCTGGCATTATGGGGGTGGGGGAGTTACCATCCAGGGATAGCCAAGCAGGGTAGCTGCAGGGCTGCCTCTTGATGAGGGCTTCGGGAAGATGGAAAGTCGCGAGCGACACGTGCCACGAACGCGTGGAGGGACGAAGCGTCAGAGTCACGTCGTTTCGATTTCGCATCGAGCGGCGCGATGTCAGCCGCATGGCGGCACAGTTGCGGGCGACTGTTGAATTTCAGGGGCATTGTGGGCTATAAAATGGAGAGATTGTTGATGGCTCTTTTCCTCACACTCAAAATGCAAGAATGGAGGACTTCCCTTTCACCATCCCCGATATCATAAGCTTCGAGGACGTATATCTCTACGATCAGTACTGCACTGATGACACGGTGCAGTTGGTGATAGGCAGGATCGAGGATCATTTCGGCCGATTGCTCCCCCGGCGCTCCTCCCTACTTCAGGCGTTGATGTACTCCATCTGGAGGGCGTCACCGGGGCTCTACAACCCCTTATCCGAGCAGCTGAAAGACGAGGCCATTGGCAAGCTGAGGTCTCTAAGGCGTTTCGGCCTGATCTCTGCGAGCCGGCTAAATCGCTCGGAGGTGCTCATCTTTGAGTGCTACCACTTGAGGCTCGATGCCGACGCTAGTGGGGGTCATCGAAGGTAGAAGTTAGATGCCGCGAGGGCTCGGCTGGCGGAAATATCTTCAGAGTACCACGAACAGTGCTCTCTGTACCCCATTCCCCCGTTGTTGTAGTATATTTTCTTATGTACGGCTGAGGAGCCTATAGTACCTCTTGAAGGAATAAGATTTTTTTTTTCTGCAATGCTTTTATTGGTCCCTTTATTATATAAACAAAAGATCTCAAGAAAGATGTACATTGCTCTGAAAAGAAAATACATGCTAGTAGATGTTCTTATTCGTGCAGCTTAAGCCCTGTGGATGTCTGTTGGCATCTATGCTCGGTATAGGGTACCGAGCTTCGTGGATACCTGGCGTATCCTCTGCTGACACTACCATGATCTGGCCGATGGTCAGCTCAACGGGAGGGGGATGCTGCTCCTGCTCGCGGTAAGCTTGCCGCTTGTCCTTTAGGTACGCTGCGAGGTGCCCCGAACGGATGAGCTCTTCAATATAGTGTCACGACCTGAAATTGGCACGCGACGGCCCTAGTACTACGCAACGTCTACAGGCGTAACGCAGTAAAAGAAAGCCAAACCCAGAAATCTAAACCATCAAAAGTAATAAGAAATAATAGCATTTTCAAACCCCTTTGAATTCTCAACCCAAATTCTTTAAAAGTCCAACTTATTTCCTTTAAAATTTTGACAGCACCTCCTTTGTAAAACAAGCCTAAAAAATGGGTACAACATAAATATAAAGTAAAGCATCCCCAACGGGAGCAAATCCACGCCAAAGTAGATTATTTTATATTGTTTGCATATGCATACTTTACTTTTGAATTTTAGAATGCTTTTATTATTTCTTGCTACTAGAAAAGAATTTTCTACTTCTATCCGAAAATTAAAAAACAAAAAAAAGGGAGAAAAAGAATAAGGTTTAATTTCTAAAATTGCAACCGTGTCAAAAAAAAAATCGATCTTGTAAAGTAGCTGTTAGCAAAATGGGTAAAGATGAATTGCAATTTTGACAAAGAAAATTATTTCTATGTCTTTTAAACAATGTTAACATATCAATAATTTAAACATTTTCAGATGAGAACGTTTGATTTAAATAATAAGGGATAACTAATCTCCTCCAAATGCTCATTAGACATGATAAGCTATACAGCAGGCTAATATTGTTTATATTATAAGTGGATCAGATCATAAGCCTGATTCGATCTGAAACGATTACTTCAAAAATTGATCTTGCAAGCACTCGTATTGAAAAAAATGTTATACCGCATGAGGTTATTTATGGCAATTGGCCCTTGTTTGATCTGCCCCAATTGGACCTCTATCCTTCATGACTTGGTCCCTGGCTCTAAGATTTTCAGGTCAACTAATGAAAGCATTATATAAACAAACTAACATCTCTCACTTCACATATAGAGAGGGAAAAAGAAGAAGAAGATTAAAATGGAGGCCTTAACCTCCTTTTCGAAGAAACTACCAAAGGCTTCACCAGAAGAAAAGAACGGCGAGAAGCGGATTAAATTGGAGGCTAGGATCTATGAAGAAGGTCCTGAGGCTTAAAATTAAGGCCCTCTTATTCCGAAATCCTTTCGGATGGATGAAAAGTTTATGTTCAGACGGAATGTTGGCGCTCGGCCGAGGAGAAGGGGGGATGGTGTCGAAAAAGAAGGGCGGCCACACGGTTTGGAGAAAGGACGTGCCAATCAATGTAGGAGGGGCGAGTGCCAAGGCCGGTGAGTTGGAGATGAGAATTGTGCTCCATATCTATAATAACATCAAGTCTGCCGGCCGGCAGCTGGAGCTAGATTCGAATCCTCTCCATTGATTAAAGCTTTTTTGCATCTTCTTCTCATAGATATTGTTGTGATCATCACTTCCAGCATAGATATGCTATTTTGTAATCCGAGATCGACTATTTTTGTTATTTATGATGCCTTACAAAATAAAATACGTCCACCCAACCTTCATCACAACTTGCAATTTCTAGACATTTAAAATGGTATCAGGGCGATCTAGCCCGTTCAATTTCAATCGGATGCGTTAGATTCGATATTACCGTTGTGCAATAAGCCCACGTTTCGGTCTAAAGGGCTTTCTAACTGCAAGGATGCATAAAACATATTCTCTCGTATCACAAATTCATAGTTTTGGTGCAAAGAGACATTAAACTTGATGGCTCTAACAATGAATTCATTTTTCAATCCAACTCCCAGTCTAACATACTTGGTATTTCTACACGTGGGATGCGCGTGAATTTGAATTTAATATTGCATCTTATTTGACTTTCCTGCTATTATTTTCATGAGAATATTGCATGCTATGAATTTGAATTTAATATCGTTTATGAATTTACTAATAAACTAATTAAGGTCTTATAAGTCCACATTGGAATAAGCTAGCAAATGAGAAGATATATATATATATAAGCGCACTTTAATGTGATAGCATTAACCCCAAAACCAACCAACTTCTTTAATCAACAATTAATGAAGAGTGGACTAATTCTTGGAACTTAGCCACTAACTTGGTCAAAAATGGCTCACAAACTAAACCACAAAAGAATTTTTCAAGTAGGAATCAAATAGAAAAGTCTACAGGGGATTTGAACAGTTTACAAGTCATCTTCATCCCGCATGGTATTTCTCCTTTTTCTTCTTTATTTATTTAATTAATTGTGCACGCCTAAGTTCGATCCTGGACGCGCGTGGGATCCAGCGGTGCTCGGTCGCCAGAAAAAAAAATACTTCATAAGTATATATTGTAAGATCTTTTATGTACCTAGCATAATACATCCAATATATAGATGATTATTAGTATATAGTTTTGATTAATGAACTTCTATTTGGGATAATACAAAACTAATCCGTATGAAGATAATAGTATGATACACTATAGGGAAAAGAAGAGATCATGGAAGCTAAGGGCTAGGTGTTTAGAGGTAGAGTGAGGATCTCGTCGCCAAGAAAACTTCTTGTTAGACCAAGAGATGTGTATGTTAATAGTATGTTGATGGTCGCCGGAGGAGTGACCTCGTCGAGAAAAGGTAGCAGCAAGGTGGAGGCAGTTTGGGCGAGAAGCATCCCTAAAGCATGAGAGGTGAGTTTGAGGGGTGCAAGTGATTTTGAGATGAGGATGACGGTGCATATCTCTATAAAATGGTCATGGATACACCTATAGAGCTTACTTCTTGCACGCAGTTAATAGCCGGAATAAAATGCAGTCAGATTTTAATGTTGTCTTGTAAAGTTTGGAGTATAATCTTATTCTTGTAAATTTGAAGTCTTTTTGCACTTTTGTGTGTGGGAGATGATTGTGTCAATCATTACTTTCAAAATTTTCGATTATCATGGTTAGGAATTTGGGAATTTAGTACCCCCGTTTCACACAATGTAAACCGTTTTTAGCTTTTACATGCATATTAAGAAAAGACTGGATTTGCTTAGGTAGAAGATATTGCCAAACCTTTATTTGATAAATTCATACCAAAACTTATGTATGGACAAAATTAGTCCCACCACATTAGCCTTTAATATTTGTCTTTTTATGCTTTCTTTCCTCTTGATCCCATTCACGGCATTAATTTAGCACCGCCCCGTGTCGATCGCAGGATTGTCGTCGTCTGCAAGATCATCTCACGGGCCCGTCTGCAACGTGATCAAGATACTCCATCATGTTGCCGAGATCCTCCTGTGACAAGATCGAGATGAGAACGTTGAGGTTCTTGTCGGGGAGCCGGTACTTGATAGTGCCGATCTCGCCTCCGAACATACTACCGATCTTGGCCAATATATCCGCTAGGATCGATGGACGCCAGAGCGAGAGGATTGGGTCGGAGGAGAGGGCCGAAGCTGTTGGAGAGGTTGAGAAGACAGAGGTGGAAGAGGAAGGAGATGGGAAGGGAGGGAATTGGGTCGGTGAGGTTGCGGGAGGAGGGGTCGAGGATGATGATGCGGCGGATGAGGGGTTGGAGGCAGACGAGAGGCAATGGTATGCAATTTGAGGAGTGGGAATTAAAGATTGATGTACTTGGGGATACCATACGCAAGTTTTGGTGTCGATTTATCAAATAAGGATTTGGAAATATCGTCTAAAACCTATGATTTTCTGAAAGTAAAGTTCCTATTTTAACCTTATCATTATTGATACTTGAATGGACATGAAGATAAATCATGATACCTTTTAGGATGAGTTTAGTAAATATAGTATTAAAATTGCATTGGTAATTAAAGTTTCTTCTTGATATTGCAAAAGGACTTATATTTTGATGGAAAAGAAAAGAGCAAAAATAGACATATATTGTGAAACGGATGGAGTATTTATTAGTAAAGTTAGTAACTTGTAGTCATTTAATATTTTTTCCTCTTTTATTTTTGGGTTAATTGCTAAATACTATCCTAATGTTTCATCTAATTTGCATTTTTATTTCTTATTGATTTTTTCGCTACACTTATATACCATAAAATACAAAACATTAATATTTTGCTCGTTTCGGTTGGCCATCAAATATATCAATATTTTAAACAAAATCCATACAGTTTATACTTTATTGTATCTAAGCGCAGCGAAAAAATCGATAGGATATATAAGTGCACACACAGGTTAAACATTTAGAGGTGGCTAGAAATCTTAATTTCAATATCTTAATTTATTGTACGTAAATAAAAATATAAATAATATCTTTTCTCACAATATAATTTTATAGATAAATTGAGAGGTTGTTAGAAGTCATCATTATTTGCTCTTACATTAGAATATTGCTGCAGCTCTACATGCAACAAAATAAACCCGAGTCTAATTGATATTAAGGTCAAAAGTACAATATTTGTGATGATGCTCGATATCGGTGATCTTTCAGATTATGACACGTGGCAGATGACGTGTCCCAGAGCATGCAAGAAAGGACCTACAATGGCCGACCAGACCACTCCTATGCCCGTCCTACCGACCAACGCGGGCTCACCTCCGAGCCCCCTGCACAACTGGCCTCCTCGGCCTCACAGCTCGTCTCCAGGTTACCGCAGAACCAAGATACCTCGGCTCTCCCGCTCGTCCGCTAGCTCTCCCGTCGAAGTCATCTTCCTCGGTCTCATCAACCGACCAACGGCACCGCTCACAGGCGCAACCGCCATCCCGCGATTCTCGCCATGCGCGAGATATCTGCTGGCCACATCCCACGTTCCACGTCTTCACGATCCCTCATTAACGAGCCTGTCTCGCCATTCATGGGAGATCCCGCTGTCACGCCCCGCTTCCCAAAATACGGAATACGAGGGGTTGACAGGGCCAGCCATGCTCCTACGGTTAAGAAAATATCCTGTCGTAGTCACACTTCGGCTTCTAGCTTTACATAGTAATTAGTAAACAATGCACAGGTAATGAGAAATACAGTAACTAAATCAAAAGAACTAATTAGGTGGAGATCAATGAAGTATAGCTCTGGGTAGCTGATCAAGATGTCCACGATGTCCTCGAGGTACACCAGGTCCTGGTCCAAGCGAGATCCACTTCTCACTCTGAGCATGCATACTCAGGTCGTCAAGAGCGACACGATAGCAATATATATAGATACAAATGGTAACTCGTACAATAATAATGAATATGTAACAGTAAATCAAAAGAGTAAAGACGTGAACAAGAAGTAGCCAATGCAAGTAGCTAATAGAGCAGGTAAATAGTAACGCGGTAAACAGTATAGCAGGTATGTTAAATCAGTAAACGATGCATGTCAATGTCACTAATCCTATCAGCCTCTAAGTCTCACTGTACAGGTCACTAAGCCTATCGTCAGTCCAGGTGTGAGAGTCAACCACTCGTGAGTATCCCCACCCAAGGGTAGGACCCAAGGACAAGGGAACACGGGCCCGAGTCGCTCGCTAATAATCAGTAATATCCCCATATATCTCCATATGTGCCGGCATGGGACTCCCGAGATTCTGTTGAACTCACACTCAAACTACCTCCACATCCCGTGGTCTACATCAAACGCCAACTATAAACTCAAATACTAGTCGGTCCATAACAAGTCTGCGCGAGAACTGGAGACAGGATCTCCATCAAGCATCTCCCGACTGATACCCAAGATAAATGGACAGTGTTTGGTGCCTTACTTGTGACACCCATACCAGTGCTTCTATAATTGTCTCATACCAATTATAGTCACACTTATACATGTCCCACAGACGTCGACAATGCAATAAATCAATAGGGTCCACTGATTGTGTACAAGTACATGTCACTTTCACTTATCCATTCATGCTCAAATACTAACGTACATGCTACAATCACCACTAATACCTAATACTGGGTAATGCACATGATCACTAGGTTACCAATGCAATGACATATATGTAATGTGATGAGAATACAGTAATTAAGGCGTGATTAAGATATCATCAGTCGGTATCCTACCACTTACATAATTTATTATAAATCATACATGCAAAATTTAGCGAAACAATGAATAGGGGGTGAGCAGTATGTTTTATTATCTATCCATCAAAATTATGTTGGGGTAAAAATTTATACCCCGGTTGACCAAGTCAAAATCAAAGTCAACCCCAAGCCAGGTGGGCCCAAGCCCAGGTCAAGCGGGTCCATGCCCAAGTCGAGCCCGCAGCCAGCCTCCCCATGCCAACAACAAAATCATGTAATAAATAATTTTTATGTAATTGTTTATGCATGAATGTAAACAAAATGGGCACAAAGCCAATATTTTGTAAGCCCATGGCTTATGTGCAAAAATGAAATGGCACATGAGCCATGGGATGGATAAAATGCCATTTTTGTAAAGCCCAAGGGGCTATATGTAAATATGTAAGCCTATATAAGGCAACATGATGATGAATAAAATATACACTTTTTCATTTCCCCAAAAACTAGGGTTCTTTGTGCCTCCTGCTCCTTCTCCAATGTTCTAAACCTTCTCACTTCTTTTGAATTAAATCAAGAGTTTTACTCTTTCTTTTCCAAAACTAAGTGGTTTTCCACCACAAAACCCGCAAAGAGGAACTCAGATCTCCCATCAGATCTCAAAAAGGAGAGATTTTGAGATCTCACATCTCTTGATCTTCAAGATCCGGCCAAACAACAGGAGGAAGAAGAAGAACCCCCCTTCATCAGCTTCAAAACATCCTAGGAGTTTCTCCATACATATATACATAATAAATATTTCCTTTCTGAAGCATAGCTTCTGTTTCTTAGGCTAAAAGCGTCATTTTCTCGCCGGCGCTCAAGCGCAGAGCGCCCGCAAACCGACACGTGGCGCGCTTGCGCTCCAGCGCAAAGCGCCCGCGTGCCGACACGTGGCGCGCTTGCGTTCCCCGTGCTGACACGTGGTGCGGTTGCGCTCAAGCGCAAGCGCTCGAGCGCAAGTCTCCCCCGTGCCGACATGTGGCGCGCTTGCTCTCAAGCGCAGAGCGCCCACGTGCCGACACGTGGCACTCTAGCGCCTGAGCACACAGCACCTAGGCGCACAGCGCCCAAGGTGCTGCCCCACGCATCCTTTGGATGTCTTTTCCCCTTTTTTATATATATACATGTATATCTATACATATGTATACATATGTACATACACACATACTCCACGACACTGTCCCTGTTAGAAAAAAATTTCTAACGGGGCGCTGCCCCGCACCCCGCAAGGGGCTACTAGCCTCCTAGACCCCCAGTCCGCTATCCGGGTAGCCGGACCCCCGTAAAAACTCTGCGTGGCTCCCAATATATCCAAAAAACCCCTTTCAAAACACAACACACGCACACTGCACATTGTGTTCGCATCACCAGTTTAACCCGTCAATCGGAGGTTCCCTCGCTCCAAAGGCGAGGGGTAATTAACGGCAGCTTAGTCCGCGGCTGCCGGAGATTCGGATCCCCACAATCATTAAACCCCGGCCTACCCTAGGCAGGGGGAATCTGTAGTATACGCCTGCCAAGCGCGCGTGTATTCCCATCTCAATGGGGTGGCGAAAAACACCCTACAGATTCTGGCACGCCAGGTGGGACCAATCTCTCCTCCCATATTTCGGGTTAAGCGTTCATGCGAACTCAATCAATGTACATATCTGTATTTATACTAAAATAATGCTTTTTCATGCAGGTTTTCAAGCAATCACTCTCCAACAATGTCTCCAAGGACGATCTCAGCTCTCAGCACGACTCCCGTCTCCTACACGATGAAGATGGACTCCAGGACGGTCCTTCCGGTCAGTCTCGGGCGACAATAGGAGTAGGAGCCGCTACCATTCAGCTCTATCCTGTTCGTGTCAGCTAATGCCATCCCGGCTCCTCAAGCTCCAGCAACAGACAGACCGGTCTCGAAAGGCAGGAAACCGAATGTGGTAATCTCGAGGGCGCCCCAACCCAAACGCAAATCGGTGTCTGGACGGCTTTCCATGGCCCCAACTGGGGGCAAAGCCATCGGAACAAAAGCAGTTGCCAGACGTAGTGGGCAAGCCCAGGCGATACCTTCGACGGACACGCGGGCAGATGTCTTCTCAAGCATCCCCATCGCTCGGCCTATGGCGGCTTCCCGAAGAGCAGAATCCTACCAAGCGCTTAAGGTATAGAAGCTGGGGCAGAAACGGCTCAGATATAGAGCCAACAAAAGGGTTAGGGCTCTGGCCATGTTAAAATCAATGAATTTCCAAAGCCCGGACCGCTCCGCGAAACCAGCTGCCAGTGATGAAAGAATGGCTGAATGTGTTATCCACACTGTCTACATGGCCGGACATGAAGAAATGAACCCTCCTCTTCTTCACAGCCATGGTGATGATATGGTTGACGCTACCCAGCATCGGCTCGATCTAAATGATGAAGAGCCCGCTCAGGCCGATAAGCCAGAGGAGCCCGTGGTTCCTGCGGAATTGAGCTCAGGCAATAAAGATTACCCGGTTGTCATAGCCGGAACTACAGAACAAGCATTATTCCAATGGCTTCAAAAGCAATTTCAGGACAGGGATGAGAAGATGGCCGAGGTCCATTCCAAAGTCGACGAGCTGGCAAACGTCGTGGCAGATGTCGCGACCCAAGTCGCCCGATTGCAATTACAGCAGAATCAAATTTTGGCTCATGAGCCAGGGATTGATACCCGGGGGCAGCCAACTGATATCCCTTCCAACCTAAAAGCGGAGCGCCTTCGCGAAAAACGACCGCAATCAGCCTCCAGTCCCTCCGATACATATGCCCGAAGGGAATCGCCTCTGAAAGAGAAGCTGGAAAAGGTCTGTTCCTTCAAAAGGGAAAAAGTCCACAAGATATTCAAGGACGCCCTAAGAAACGGTCTACAACTGCCGGCATCAAAGAGACCGCAAGAAGCGAATATGACCGACGACCCAGAATATTGCCCCTATCACAGGGTGATAGGTCATGCCATTGAGGACTGCTTCGTCTTCAAAGATTGGGTCGAAAGGCAATACAAGACGGGAGAGATAGAACTGTCTAAAGGCGTGTTAGCAAACAGTCAAGCTACGACCTCCGATTTCATGCAAATGGAGACCGGAGCATTTCGGGAACCTAATCCTCCCAGACATATGCCATTATCGGAAAAGGGCGAACCAAAGACCGATCGGTCTCGAGGACCAGCATCAGTAAAGGCACCTACTCCAATGGAGAGAAAGAAGAAGGTATACTCTTTCTGGAGGGATGAAGTCCGCAAAATATTCATGGACGCCTTGAACAACGGTCTGCAACTGCCTATTCCAAAGAGGCCATAGGAAATGAACATGACCGGCAATCCTGTATACTGCCCATATCATAGAGTGGTGGGTCATACCATCAAAGACTGCTATATTTTCAAAGATTGGGCAGAGGACCAATATAAGCTTGGAAAAACCTCACAATTCTTGGATGTAACGGCAAGCCACGGAGCTAGGTCATCAACACAGCTCCGTCAAGATCAAAGTTCAAGGAGTTGGGATAAGCAAAGATGACCCCCATGTCGTTAAACTGGGAACCGTCGACCTCTAAGTCGTTAAACTGGGAATGTAAAAAAATATATATGTATGTAAATAAACAAAAAAATGTGTAAATAAAAGAAAAATAAAGAAAAGCCGAAATGATGGGGCAACTCGCAAAAAAAAAAAAATTAGCGAGTAAAGATAAACATGAAAATAAAGCCGAAATGATGGGGCAACCGCGAATAAATAGCCGAAATGATAAGGCAATCGCGACCTTCGCGATAAGAATAGCTGAAATGATAGAGCAATCGCGGTAAAAAAAAACTGGCGAATGATGAGTTGCTCCTGGTACCATATTCCAGTGCAGCGATGCAGACGCCAACAAAAATCCATTTTTTCAAAATTCTTTTGGCCCAACGGCCAGTCCCCAAATTGACTGCCGTATACAATCCATGGGCTCAAATAATTCTCATTATACCCATGCCCCACCGTAATCACCAGTTATGCGGCTGGTCTCCGCCTTTGGAGTTATGCTCCATTGAGAAGACCCACTCATGTGTCTTCACGATACATGAAGAGAACAAACCTTTGTTGGATCCTTACGACTCACAAAGGAAAAACACACTTAGGAGTCCTCACGACTCCTAAGGAGAAAATACACATGCGGGATCCTCACGACTCGCAGGGAGAAAATGCTTTTATGGGACCCTCACGGCCCATATAATTGAAAAGCCTTAGGCAATAGGGACCTAAACCCGTCTCCTAAGCCATCGCTCCGCCAACAAGAGTAGGCAAATGATGAATTGCTCCTGGCACCTCTGCTTCAGTGTCAGCAACGCTGATGCCGGCCCCCACCCCAAAATTCCAAGCTCGCCATCAATAGACCCCTAAGTCTTTAAACTGGAAACAGATGACCTCTATGTCGTTAAACTGGAAACAGATGACCTCTATGTCGTTAAACTGGAAACAGATGACCTCTAAGTCGTTAAACTGGAAACAGATGACCACTAAGTCGTTAAACTGGAAACAGATGACCTTCAAGTCGTTAAACTGGAAACAGATGACCTCCAAGTCGTTAAACTGGAAACAGATGACCTCTAAGTCTTTAAACTGGAAACAGATGACCTCTAAGTCTTTAAACTGGAAACAGATGACCTCCAAGTCGTTAAACTGGAAACAGATGACCTCTACGTCGTCGTTAAACTGGAAACAGATGACCTCCAAGTCATTAAACTGGAAACAGATGACCTCCAAGTCGTTAAACTGGAAACAGATGACCTCCAAGTCGTTAAACTGGAAACAGATGACCTATAAGTCGTTAAACTGGAAACAGATGACCTCCAAGTCTTTAAACTGGAAACAGATGACCTCCAAGTCGTTAAACTGGAAACAGATGACCTCCAAGTCGTTAAACTGGAAACAGAAGACCTCCAAGTCGTTAAACTGGAAACAGATGACCTCCAAGTCGTTAAACTGGAAACAGATGACCTCTACGTCGTTAAACTGGAAACAGATGACCTCTACGTCGTTAAACTGGAAACATATGACCTCTACGTCGTTAAACTGGAAACAGATGACCTCCAAGTCGTTAAACTGGAAACAGATGACCTCCAAGTCGTTAAACTGGAAACAGATGACCTCCACGTCGTTAAACTGGAAACAGATGACCTCTACGTCATTAAACTGGAAACAGATGACCACCAAGTCGTTAAACTGGAAACAGATGACCGCTAAGTCGTTAAACTGGGCACCACAGACCCCTAAGTCTTTAAACTGGAAACAGATGACCGCTAAGTCGTTAAACTGGAAACAGTCGACCTCTAAGTCATTAAACTGAGAACGAGGAAAATCCACTCATGTGTCCTCACGATGCATAAGGAGAACAAACTTTTGTGGGATCCTTATGACTCACAAAGGAAAAACACACTTATGAGTCCTCACGACTCCTAAGGAGAAAATACACCTATGGGATCCTTACGACCCGTAGAGAGAAAATACTTTTATGTGACCCTCACGACCCATAAAATTGAAAAGCCTTAGGTGATAGGGATCCAAACCTGTCTCCTAAGCCATCGCTCCCCGATCCCCAAGTGGCGAATGATGAGTCACTCCTGGTACCATATTCCAGTGCAGCGATACAGACACCAACCAAATTCCAAACCCATACCCCAACGGCGAATGATGAGTCGCTCCTGGTACTACATTCCAGTGCAGCAATGCAGAGCCAACAAAGTCCCAAAATTTTTCCGGCCCTACGGTCTGGATCATACATCATGCAAAACCGTATACAATCCACGGGCGTAAAACGATCCCAACCTCTCCCAAGTCCTACCGGTGAGACCGCATTCAAAGTAAAAAAAAATGGTATATCCACAAGCAAAATGGGCACGGATGAAAACCCGTAAGGGCTCCGTGAGTAAAAACAGCAGGACTGCCGGCGAGTTTGTGTAACAACTCCAATTTTTGTATACATAAATTTGATTTAAATTTGAAGTATACGTGGAGTATTTAATGTTGCTGATATCACTTTAAGTATCTATTTTCCTACAATAATTACAAGAAGGAGCTTGTAGCTCATTGGTAACACCTTGCACTGCTGAACCAAGCCACCAGAGTTCGAAACCCATGCCCCACATTATTTTTAGATTATTTTTCTTTTAAAATTCTTGGAAGCCCAACAGTCCACAGGCTATAACTCCCAAAAGATGAACTGAACCCTAAAAACGGAGTATACCAAAGTCTACATCAGAGAACCACGCACCCGACGGTCGTCGGACTCGGTCGTCGGACTCGGCCGGCGCCACCGGCCGGACTCGGTCGGACGGCCGAGCTCCCAAAACCAAAAATGTGGCTTTTTGCATTCCATAACCCCCTGTTCACTCCATTTTAATAGATCAGTTCCAGAATTTTAAATACACCCTAATTACTACAAATTTTAATGTTTTTCTTTAAATTTTTACAATTTTTTTAATAAAGAAAACCTTTCATCTACCCTACCCTAGCTACCCTATAAATAGACCACTACCCTGTATCTTCTCATCCCAAAATACTAGGTTTACTCTCTTGAAATTTTCACAAGAAAGGTGTGCTTTGAAACCGAGTTCACGACGAAGCGCTGACGGATTTCCGGCGACGTTCTTTGAAACAACCGGCGACGAAACAAAACCTCGACCACTCACCTTGTTCCTCTATACTCTTTAGTATAGATCGAAGCCTGTAAGTCCCGTTCTTTTCTTCTTCTACTTCTCAAAAAAAAATTCGAATTTATGAAACCCGACGGAAATCGGAACAAACCGATTTCCGATTCGGTTTTTCTATAAAATCTCACTTGTCACCCATACCATAATACCTAAACATATTCATGATGACCATTAATCACATAACAATTAATTTGGACAAAGTTTCTCACATGAAATGATAGTTTTCTTGTAATATCGTATTCTTTTCACAATAATACCATAATGTTTATTTTTCTTCTTCTAATCAATTCCATCATTCCTAAACATGTTCATCTTGATCACTGAACTTGTAAAAATCAATTTGAATGAGTTTTCACACATGAAATGATAATTTTTGCAAATACCGTATTCTTTCACCTAAATACCCTTATGTTTAATTTATCATATTTAACCCCTAAACATCACTATACCTTAAAATAAGTCACGAGGTAATGACCTACCTCCACACACACGCAAATACAACCCTAAAATGATATCATCAAAACTTAGAATACGATAAAACGAAATTTTCATTAAAATACCATAATCTTCATAAAATCATTCTTAAAGGTTTTAGATTGTTACACTTTTAAGTAAATACTTCTTATTAGGAAAATACGATAAGTTGTGGACATCGATCATTTATCTAAACTGACTTTGTGGTGTCTAGGCTAGGCAAGTGAGCTTGGGTAACTTTAAAAGGCCCGCCTCACGATTCGTGAGCGGATCCCTCCCTCCTCACTTGTACTTACCTGGCCACAATTGGCGGTGAAGAGGCGATTTGAGGTTTCTAACAACTTGTCGTTTAGACCTTAGAAATAGGCTAGTTGGCTCAGAAAACCCTAGAGACTACAATACGGAAATTGACATCTTTTTACTAATAAATACCTTATCTTTATAAAACCGTTTTCTAAATGAATAGAATTTATTAAATCTTTGCAAAGCGCCACTACAACCCACCTAAGGGGAACCCGTTAGGGATAGTATGGTTTATCGTGCACCCGCGGGCTAGTAGTGCGAGATTCAGACCTCCGCAAGGAGCATTCAGTCTCGAAAGGTTTAAAATATGACATAAAAAATGAGATTTTTGGAAAATAAAATATTTATATAAAATTATTCTTGTATTAACATAGGTATATTTATCATTTAAACACCTATTTTATTATAAGATAAAGCTTCCACCTTTTTCTAAAAATTACAAGATTAAAGTTATATTAAAATACCATGAATTTCAAATAAATCATTATTATAAATTAATACTTTTATTAGGATATATTCGCTAGAATAACACAAATAAAATTTACACTCATTATAACTATAAAGACGAATAATAAATACTTGAGGTGTATCTTGAAAACTATACAAAAGTATTTTTACATAAAAACCCCTCAAGTTTTTATAAATTACAATAAGGACCCTAACAATTATAGAACTTCAAATTACTTTTCTTTTAGTCTGACCCGGGTTAGAGTCTGACTATTTCTGACTTGAATATAATTCAAGTCAATCTATATTCTTAATAATCCAACTCAATATGAACACATAAATCCCTGAATCCAGTTAACAACCTATTCAACTTGACTGAATCAAACCATGGATATACATCCATTATTTCGTTGTTCTAATTGCATGATACAATCCGTTTACTGATATCATGGCTTTGGTCAGTCATCCAACTTACATAAAACAATACAACAATACTGTTAAAACACTACGGGATTTAAAGGTGTAGATTAGTACGGAAGGTGTTAAAGGTGGCACGAGGTGGTCAGATTAAGACACTTAACCTATATTCCGTTGCTGTTGTACCGTGGATTAACGGTTTCTTGTACTTTCTGTTTGCCCGGGTCTCTAGCATATAGAGACCCCTCTCGTATACACTGGCATCCTTCTGTACCAAGCTACAAACAACAGCGTTGACATAACATTACAACAATAGTTTATATTTTAGAATGTATCTTCTTATTCTGTCTTCTCTACTTCCCTCTTACCTTTGGGACTTACCGAGCGATCTGTTCGCTGACGACATTCTGTTTCTCTGTTCTTTGAATGTCGTCAGGTGACTTAGACCCGGCAGAAGTTGAGCCATCACAAGAAGACTTGGAGCAGTTTACTCAAGACCCTGCAGTATAATTTCATTGTACACTTTTCTTTCCAGTATTTTACATTTCCTGTTATGCCACTGTTTAGGCATCTTTATTTCAGTTGTACTTCCTTTTCATCTATTGTACAAAGAATGTTAATAAATAAAAGTTGCTGTTCTTTTTATACTCTTGTCTCTTGTGTATTTATTTCTATATTGATTAGCTACGCTTAGCGTATGTACTTCTGAGTACATACGTAGCGGACCTCGCCGCGTCCCCTTCGCCATACACTGGGAAATGGGGTGTGACAATTTGTGAAAACCCGAAAGGGCGCAAACTCGTGAGAAAGAAATGAAATGCACTCGCAAAGTCCTCTCGACTTTGTGAGGAGAAAATTCCCGCGTGAGATCCTTACGACTCACAAAGGAGCAACATACTTAGGAGTCCCCATGACTCCTAAGGAGAAAGTACACCTACGGGATCCTTACGACCCGTAGGGAGAAAATGTTTTGTGAGACCCTTATGGCTCACAAAATTTAAAAGCCTTTGGTGATAGGGATCCAAACCTGTCTCCTAAGCCACCAATTTCTAAATCCTCTCGGGGCACATGATGAGTTGCTCCTGGCATTATTCCAGTGCAGCAATGCAGATGCCGAACAAACTAAATCCAAATCCTCCCGGGGAAAATGATGAGTTGATCCTGGCATTATTCCAGTGCAGCAATGCAGATGCCAAACAAATCAAATCCAAATCCTCCCGGAGCACATGATGAGTTGCTCCTGGCATTATTCCAGTGCAGCAATGCAGATGCCGACAGAAAACCAATTCCCAAATCCTCTCAAAGACAGGTGATGATTCGCTCCTGGTACCATATTCCAGTATAGCGATGCTGATGTCAACTTAAATCAAACAAATCAAACCAACCAATTCTAACATCGACCTCTGCGTCAAACTAGCGACACTCCGCGCCGGGGAAAAGTCGATCAGCGACACTCCGTGCCGGGGACACGTCAACTAGCGACACTCTGCATCAGGGAAACGTCCAACACCGACACTCTGCATCAGGGAAACGTCCAACAACGACACTCCGCGCCGGGGAAAAGTCGATTAGCGACACTCTGTGCCGGGGAAAAGTCAACCCGACACACCGCGCCGGGGAAAAGTCGATCAGCGACACTCCGTGATGGGGAAAAGTCAACCCGCGACATTCCGCGCCGGGGAAAAGTCGATCAGCGACACTCCGTGCCGGGGAAAAGTCAACCCAACACTCCGCGACGGGGAAAAGTCGATCAGCGACAGTCCGTGCCGGGGAAAAGTTGATCAGCGACAGTCCGTGCCGGGGAAAAGTCAACCTGCGACACTCCGCGCTGGGGAAAAGTCAACCCGACACTCCGCGCATGGGGAAAGTCGATCAACGACACTCCGTACCGGGGAAAAGTCAACTAGCGACACTCTGCATCAAGGTAACGTCCAACACCGACACTCTGCATCAGGGAAACGTCCAACAACGACACTCCGCGCCGGGGAAAAGTCGATCAGCGACACTCCGTACCGGGGAAAAGTCAACCCGACACTCCGCGCCGGGGAAAAGTCGATCAACGACACTCCGTGCCGGGGAAAAGTCAACTCGCAACACTCCGTGCCGGGGAAAAGTCGACCAGCGACACTCCGTGCCGGGGAAAAGTCAACCCAACACTCCGCGCTGGGGAAAAGTCGATCAGCGACACTCCGTGCCGGGGAAAAGTCGACCCGCGACACTCTGCGCCGAGGAAAAGTCGATCAGCGACACGCCGTGCCGGGGAAAATTCAACCAGCGACACTCCGTGCCGGGGAAAGTCCAACACCGACACTTTGCATCAGGAAAACGTCCAACAACGACACTCCGCGCCGGGGAAAAGTCGATCAGCGACACTCCGTGCCGGGGAAAAGTCAACCCGACACTCCGCGCCGGGGAAAAGTCGATCAGCAACACTCCGTGCCGTGGAAAAGTCAACCCGCGACACTCCGCGCCTGGGAAAAGTCGATCAGCGACACTCCGTGCCGGCGAAAAGTCAACCCGACACTCCGCGCCGGGGCAAAGTCGATCGGCGACACTCCGTGCCGGGGAAGAGTCAATCCGCGACACTCCGCGCCGGGGAAAAGTCGATCAGCGACATCTGTGGCGGGGAAAAGTCAACCCGACACTCCGCGCCGAGGAATAGTCAACCCGACACTCCGCGCCGGGGAAAAGTCGATCAGCGACACTCCGTGCCGGGGAAAAGTCAACCCGACACTCCGCGCCGGGGAAGAGTCGATCAGCGACACTCCGTGCCGGGAACACGTCAACCAGTGACACTCTGCATCAGGGAAACGTCCAACACCGACACTCTGCATCAGAGAAACGTCCAACACAGACACTCCATCTCGGGGAAACGTCCTACCACAGGCACTCCGTCTCGGGGAAACGTCCTACAGCGACACTCCGCATCGGGGAAACTTCCAACAACAGGCACTCCGTCTCAGGAAAACGTCTAACAGAAGACACTCCGTCTCGGGGAAACGTCAACCAGCGACACTCCGCATCAGGGAAACGTCCAATACAGACACTCCGTATCGGGGAAACGTCCAACAGCAGACACTCCGTCTCGGGGAAACGTCAAGCAGGCACTCCGTACCGGGGAAACGTCCAACAACAGGCACTCCGTCTCGGGAAAACGTCCAACAGCAGACACTCCGACTTGGGGAAACGTCAACCAGCGACACTCCGCATCGGGGAAACGTCCAACCGCAGACATTCCGTACCTGGGAAATGTCCAACACAGACACTCCGCGCCGGGAAAAAGTCGATCAGCGACACTCCGCGCCGGGGGCACGTCAACGAAATCACTCCAGGCTAGGGAAACGTCAACCACGGACACTCTATCTCGGAGACGCGTCAAGCGCCGACCGTCCATGTCGTAAAAAGGGCAGTGCATCCCAAAACGTGGGAACCAAAGCGAGTCGCCTCCACGCAAAAGAAGATCCATCAATTTCACGCACACGACCCACATATGCTGCGTGCATTTATTGATGGGGGCAATTTGTTGGGGTAAAAATTTACACCCCGGTTGACCAAGTCAAAATCAAAGTCAACCCCAAGCCAGGTGGGCCCAAGCCCAGGTCAAGCGGGCCCATGCCCAAGTCACGCCCGCAGCCAGCCTCCCCATGCCAACAACAAAATCATGTAATAAATAATTTTTATGTAATTGTTTATGCATGAATGTAAACAAAATGGGCACAAAGCCAATATTTTGCAAGCCCATGGCTTATGTGCAAAAATGAAATGGCACATGAGCCATGGGATGGCTAAAATGCTATTTTTGTAAAGCCCAAGGGGTTATATGTAAATATGTAAGCCTATATAAGGCAACATGATGATGAATAAAATATACACTTTTTCATTTCCCCAAAAACTAGGGTTCTTTGTGCCTCCTGCTCCTTCTCCAAGGTTCTAAACCTTCTTATTTCTTTTGAATTAAATCAAGAGTTTTACTCTTTCTTTTCCAAAACTAAGTAGTTTTCCACCACAAAACCCGCAAAGGGGAACTCAGATCTCCCATCAGATCTCAAAAAGGAGAGATTTTGAGATCTCACATCTCTTGATCTTCAAGATCCGGCCAAACAACAGGAGGAAAAAGAAGAACCCCCCTTCATCAGCTTCAAAACATCTTAGGAGTTTAACTCCATACATATATACATAATAATATTTCCTTTCTGAAGCATAGCTTCTGTTTCTTAGGCTAAAAGCCTCCTTTTCTCACCGGCGTTCAAGCGCAGAGCGCCCGCGTGCCGACACATGGCGCGCTTGCGCTCTAGCGCAAAGCGCCCGCGTGCCGACACGTGGCGCGCTTGCGCTCAAGCGCAGAGTGCCCACGTGCCGACACGTGGCACTCTAGCGCCTGAGCGCACAGCACCTAGGCGCACAGCGCCCAAGGTGCTGCCCCACGCATCCTTTGGATGTCTTTTCCCCTTATATATATATATATACATGTATATCTATACATATGTATACATATGTACATACACACATACTCCACGACACTGTCCCTGTTAGAAAAAAATTTCTAACGGGACGCTGCCCCGCACCCCGCAAGGGGGCTGCTAGCCCCCTTGACCCCCAGCCCGCTATCCGGGTAGCGGGACACCCGTAAAAACTCTGCGTGGCTCCCAATATATCCAAAACCCCCTTTCAAAATACAACACACGCACACTGCACATTGAGTTCGCATGACCAGTTTAACCCGTCAATCGGAGGTTCTCTCACTCCAAAGGCGAGGGGTAATTAACGACAGCTTAGTCCGCGGCTGCCGGAGATTCGGATCCCCACAATCATTAAATCCCGACCTACCCTAGGCAAAGGGAATCTGTAGTATATGCCTGACAAGCGCGCACGTATTCCCATCTCAATGGGGTGGCAAAAAACACCCTACAAATTGGTTTCACGTTAATCGGGTTTCAGGATCACTAAATATGGCCATTTCATTTTAAGCGTTCACTGCTGGAAATCCGATTTCAGAATCGGAAGTCCGTTTCGTAACGCATTTTAATCCCAGTTGGGATCAGAATTTAGCGATGCTACAGTTTAATGAAATTTAGGGTTTTCAATAAGGTTTCTAACGCATCAGACGGATTCTCAATCGCGTCTCTACGTCAAAAGTTATGCACTGTTCAACACTAGGGTATCAGTTCTGGTTCTGTTTAGGACTGCTATACGTCCCGTTCTTTTAAATTGCAGTTTAAATAGTAAACGACGATAAAAAGAGGTGAAATCACTTCCGTTATTTAGCTAATAGTTTCATATTTACTACAGTACAGGGTTCCGCAATATACAAGTTCAGGAAACAAAGGGGTAAGCATTACGAGACAGAAAACAACAACCAGAGCTGCTCTCCAAATCAGTCTCCGCCGCATTTTCAGTATAGAAACAATTTAAAACTTGTATGTGGTTCCAGGTCGTCGAGTTGGCTTTGATTTGAACCTTCGAACGCATCATTTCAATGTGTACACAATTAATTATGATTTTAACAGGTTTCAGACGCGGGAAATATTTAGTTTTAACGGGTGTATTTGGGGGTGATCGTTCAAGTCAGTAACGATCAAATTTTCCAATAAAATTCCACCACAATGTTCATTATCACACGGGCCAGATTATATGATCAATTTCTGCCAGTTTAATGGAAGGTTTTCATTCGGATTTTGCATCAAGCACTTATGTCATATAAGTTTTCACGAGTTTTAAACACGGAATTAATAGGTTTTAGAAATGTAACAGTAATAACTAGCATATAGCAAGTAGGGTACTTGTCTGGAGACGCTTTGGCGACGCACGACAGCGGAAACGGCACGAACGCGCAGCGAGCGGCGCGGCTAGGGTTCGCGGCCTCGGCTCGAGCTTGGGCTCTTGGACTCGATGGCTCGGTGGGTGCGACGGCGTGCGCTGGCGTTGCGACGAACGGTGTGTTGATGACGATGATAGATTAAGGGGTCGAGGCCACAGATTTGATGGCGACGTTGGTGACCTGAATGGCGGCAACAACGATCAATGTATGTGTTCGACAAAATACCGGGGGCTCGACTGCGGCGGCTAGGGATTGGGTTCGGTTCGGTTTTGGGGCCTTTTCGAAGAAGAGCCGAAAGAGAGTGATGGTGATGTTGTTGTGGTAGAGAGAGGGTGTGTGGTGATGCTATGGTAGAAAGGGGGGAGAGAGAGAGAGAGGAAGAGGTTGCTGTGGTAGGAAGGGAGAGAGAGAGAGAGAGCTTAGAGGTGACGACGTGAGGTCAACGGAGGCGGCCGGAGTTGGGTTAACTGGAAGGAGCTCGAAGCTCGGAGGGGGAGGGCAGCGGTTGGGTGTGCAGGGGAGTTGGTCGGTAGGATGTTGGAGATGGAGGATGTAGAGGTCGACAGGGCAGTGGGGACTCGTCGGCGTGATGGGTGCAGGGGAGGCTCGGTGGCGGAGGGCGTGCAGAGGGCTAGAGCTCGGCTGTGGGTTGGGTGTGCAGGCGAAGGGTGGAGTAGTGGATGAAGAGGAGAGAGATGTGAGGGGGGACGACGAGGAGATTTGGGTGGTCGTCGTCATCGTCGAGGTGCAGTGGGTTGTGGGGGTGCGGCTGGGAGTTGGGAGAGATGGAGAGGAGGAAGGAGAAAGTGAAGAGAGTTAGAGGGAT
The DNA here is from genome assembly GCA_030015575.1 of Agapanthus africanus. NCBI lineage: Eukaryota > Viridiplantae > Streptophyta > Magnoliopsida > Asparagales > Amaryllidaceae > Agapanthus > Agapanthus africanus. The sequence goes on from JASDDO010000014.1 coordinate 21,124,839, forward strand.
GAGGAGGTGAGCGAGATGGAGACGGGGTCGCGGGCGCGCGCGTAAACGTGGGTCGTGGTCGCGACGAAAGCGGGGCGCCGGCGACGTGGGGAGCGTAAAGGAGAATGAGCGGGAAAAACCAATCGAAGTAGGGATGAGGGGATACGAACGGGTCGGGTCGGGTCGCGTCGGGAGAAATTGGGCCGGCTAAGTTTGGGCTGGAAAAATTTAAAAGAAACATAAAGGGAAAGGAGAGAGAGACGGGTCGGGCTAGGGTTTAGGGTATATATAAGTTTATTTAAAAATTTGTTTTAGTTTGTAAAGTTTTCTGTTGGGCTTGGGAAAAAGAATGGGCTTGGGAAAAATAGAAATGGGGAAAAGGAATTGGGGAAAGGAGATGGGCCGGCTAAATAATAGGAAAATAAAAGGGAAAGGAAAAGTAATTTAGTTTCAGGTTAGGAGTTTAATAAACGAATTTAAATAAAAGATACATAATATATATATTTAAATCAAGACAGGTCTGGTTTGAATTCTGGAAAGTTACAGAAAATTTGTAGAAAATTCAGGAAAATATCCGGAGACTTATTTATTAAGATATGTTAAATATTTATAGGGGACTGGGTATAGAAAGGAGGAAATAGTAAGGGAAAAATAAAAAGGGATTTAAGTAATAAAATTAGTTTTCGAAAAAAGGATTTAAGAAGAGAATTAGAATAAAGGAATTAGGATTTTAAATACTTAAAATAATTATAAGGATAAATAGGTAAATTTGTAAGTGAACCCTATTTAATAAAAATACGTCTATCGGCCTATAAAAGAACTGGGTATTATATCATACCACCCTTACAAAAATTTCGTCCTCGAAATTTAAAATATACCATAACTTATAAAATAATAAGCGAAAACCTACCACATCGAACACTAACACCTAGTGATTTACCAAAAACATCTAGGTAAAAATCGAAGGTTTATATATGTATAAGATTAACACAATTAAAAGATAGGTTTAAGTAAGCGCAGGGCAGACCCATCTATAAGGGTAAACTATATGCACAAGAGGGTAAAATAGCAATAACAATCAATAGTGAAATGTTTGCCGATATGCCAAGATATTTTAGAACAACTGTATCGACATTTTTTTAAAAAATGGCTTAGAAAACTCACATGGTGAAAATAAGGGGCCTAGAGCGCAATAATATGTGCGACATATGTTTGCGCTATTGAAAATGTGAGGAGTAGCAAAGCATTCAAAACGGGTAAAATGGAAGTAGTCAATAACACGAAATTTTGTAAACACAAGATAGTGGAAGCTGAATTTCGAATGCGATGTCACGGAAGGTAATTATGGTAATAGGAGATAGTAAAAGTATATAGTGCTGGCCAGGGTAGGGATTACAATAGAGTATGACCCATTCAAAAGATCGGGGTGCGGTACTTTTTAATCTAAGCGAGGGTCAAAATAGCACAAGGTGCAGGGGTGGACAGTCAGGGATCTCAGGAGGAAAATAAATGTATAGGGGAAACAGTCAAGTATTATGTGAACCAAAAAAGATCAAATGATTAGCGAACTCAGCAAATTTATTTCATTCCAGAAAATTCCAAACAAGGCATCCACGACAAATAAAAGATGGCCCTAAACTATACATAGATTTTTTTGGCCAGAGGAGACAAAAACTAAATCATGTCAGTCGTGGTTGTGGAGGTTCAGCAAGTTACGGTAGGCTCGCGCGCTCAGATAGGGGCGTCCATTCCCATATAGCCTCGGTGGGATCGCCACTGGAGGTTCTTCTATCACGGGGTCTTCTTCTTCTGGTCCTTCTTCCTCGGCTGGAACTTCTTCATCGTGGTCTGCTTCTACGTTATTCTCTTCTGCTGGATCTTCCTCCAAGGGATTTTCTTCCACTGGGTTCTCCCCAAAGTCTTCCTCCCCTGGATATTCTTCTATCGGGTCCTCCTCGGGATCTTCCTCTATCGGGTTCTCTTCGGGGTCCTCCTCCATTGGGTCTTCTTCGGGGTCTCCTTCATCGTCGTCAGAGTCGCTGATCAAGTCGACTTCTGGGGCTGTGAATCCCTCACCCTCGGAATCGCTGTTTCCGAAAATAGCATGTGGGCCGTTGATCTCGTCATCTGAACTCACCAGCATGCAGTCTAGGGAAACGCACGACCGTGTGTCCTCATCTAGATGCGGCGCTGCTCCAGGGTGGGCCATGGCCTGAAAAGAGAGAGTCATGATTAGACAGTGGGACACATTAAGAAGATAACCAAGGATACGGTAGCACAGGAAAGATATGTTGTAGGCAAGGACTGAAAAAAAATTCAAAGTTTAGAATGCTGATGCAATGAATAGTATAAGTAAAGTGAGTGGGAAGAAGACAATACATACATCACAACTCAGAATTTTATTGCATTCAGCTAAAAGTTTGACGGATACAAGATTTCAAACGAAAAGAAATATTTACAAAAGAGTGACAACATTTTTTTTTGAAAGCGGAAAGTTGATAATTCTTCTTTGATTTCTGGACCGCTGCATCATCGTCTCGTGAGTTGAGTCTTGTGCTCGGTCCGCACTATTCTCGAAGCTCGAACTACGAAATAACCATCACTTAGCAGAAGTGGAGAGTGTGGACGAACCACCTCCTTGTAGCTCGTTCCTTTTAGGACAACTATTGATAAAGTGTTCGCTGGATCCGCAAATCAGACATTGCCTTTTGGCGCGGCGACAATCCCTCTGAAGGTGTTTTGGCTTCTTGCAGTACCCACAAGATTGGGTCTTCCGCTGCTTCCGTTGCTGGGGAACAAGTGGGCGCTTCATCTTTACCTCTTTTCCTCGTCTAACATGGATCCGTTTACGATCGGAGACTTCCGCTGGTTCCTGAGTCACCTGCCTTCTTAATTTTTCAGCTAACATGTCGTTTGTTCGCTCCTGGGCTTCCTTCAGACTTTGCAGTACATTCAAAATCTCGACGGTCTGAGCCTGGGGAGTGGAGATAGAGGAAGAGTCGTTGGAAGACATGATCCTGAAACAACAATTTTAGGACGGCATAAGATACAAGGGGTAAAAATCAGAACAAGATATAGAATAGACAATGAAACAAGACTATCGGGTGAGGAGAAACTCAATCGAGCAGAAATCAAATGTAGAACTCCAAGTTATCCAATAGAGTACAGTATTGTAACTATGCTGCAGTTCATAATTACAACTACGTAACTCTACTAAGTCACCCAAAACTCTAGCGGATAGATCAATATGTATAGCAGCATACACTATGTGAATCGATATTAAGAATAACAAATTTACAATCTAGACCGAAGGATGTCTTAGATTGCCAAGCACTACACGGAAACTGCAATCCCAATCGAAGCAAAACCTGGCTCTGATACCAACAAAACCATGACACGCCCCACTTCCCAAAATACGGAATACGAAGGGTTGACAGGGCTAGCCATATTCCTACGGTTAAGGAAATATCCTGCCGTAGTCACACTTCGGCTTCTAGCTTTACATGGTAATCAGTAAACAATGCATAGGTAATGAGAAATGCAGTAACTAAATCAAAAGAACTAACCAGGTGGAGATCAATGAAGTATAGCTCTGGGTAGCTGATCGAGATGTCCGCGATGTCCTCGAGGTACGTCAGGTCCTGGTCCAAATGAGATCCACTTCTCACTCTGAGCATGCATACTCAGGTCGTAAGAGCGACACAATAGCAATATATATATATATAGATACAAATGGTTACTCGTACAATAATAATGAATATGTAACAGTAAATCAAAAGAGTAAAGACGTGAACAAGAAGTAGCCAATGCAAGTAGCTAATAGAGCAGGTAAACAGTAACGCGGTAAACAGTATAGCAGGTATGTTAAATCAGTAAACGGTGAATGTCAATGTCACTAATCCTATCTGTCACGCCCCGCTTCCCAAAATACGGAAAACGAGGGATGACTAGGCCATCCATGCTCCTACGGTCAAGGAATCATCCCGCCGTAATCACACTTCGGCTTCTAGCATTACATGGTAATCAGTAAATAAAGCGCAGTGGTAAAGGAATCACATCACTAATTTATTACTTTAATATTCCATTGTTCACAAATTACAGATAACAAGAACAAATACTAACCAAATTCAATCTCACGATCACTTTTGTGGAAAGCAGTAAAGATAGGAGGTACACTAGACTATATATCCGTGAACTCGAAAGGTAGATCTGTCTCCTGCGCTGGTCCTTCTACGGGATCTGAGCATGCATACTCAGGTTGTCAGAGCGACACAATAACAATATTATTATAATATGATAAAACAGGTAAATGAGGTAATACTAGTGTAAGAACAATGCAAGTAATCACTATTTCACTATATGATGCAAAATATGTTCTGTGTCCCTATCGGTCTCTAGGTTATGTTTGAAATTGCATAGTGGAAGGAGGATCATATTTAACAGGAGTCTCGTACATACCCGAGACAACGGCCCACATGCCCGGGACATAACCCTGTCAGCCGGATCGCTAGATCCTACCCTATATGTATCAGTATCACTGTTCGAATGATCATCCTCTAAAACACGGTCCCTCTAAATACGATGCTCTTTCCACTTTGATTTCCCCCTTTTCCCCAGGTTTACACTATTTATGATCTTTATCTAGTCGTGTACAAGTATACCAATGGCACGGTTTTATCACTGTTCACTGTATCAATCACTGTCACGAATATTCACTTTCCATTGGTGTACTCGTCACTCCTAAACCAATATCTATCACGCACGATAATGCAATGTCCACCGATCCTAACACGCACTAACACTGAGTATATGGCAGGGGTATGATATATGTATGTATGCTACCAATAAGCTATAGATGTTATGAATCAACATGCATGTCATTAACTTACATAAATTGCATAAATTAATATGTTAAGAATTCAGCAAAATGATACAAGTAAGATAAATAGAACACTCAGTCAGCAATTCATCAAAATTTGTTTCAGTTCAATCGGGATTCCGGTTTTCAAGATATAGTCATTTCATTTTAAGTGCCCGCGGCTGGAAATTCAGTTTCAGAACTGAACATCCGTTTCGCGACACAAATTGCACCCAGTTGGGCTGAGAATTTAGCGATGTTACAGTTGAATGAAATCTAGGGTTTTCAATAGAGTATTCAACGCAATAGACGAATCCTCAATCGCATCTGTACGTTGAAAGTTATACACAGTTTAACCTCAGTGTGTCATTTCTGAATCTGTTCTGGACAGTTATACGTTCTGCCTTTTTATTTACAGTTTAAAATAGCAAACGTCAATGAAACGGAATGGAACCACTTGTTTTGGTGAGCTAACAGAATTATATTTAATCTACTGCAGAGTTCCGTAACATACGACTTCAGGAAACACAATGACGCACATTTTGGTACAGTACACGATAAACAGAATCGCTCTGGACTGCAGTCCAGAGTCGTACTCCGATCTAATTATCATCACGGTTACAGAACAGAAATCATTAGAATTTTACATGGGGTTAAAGTTTGTCGAGTCATCTTCGATTTAAGCCCTCGAACGCATCATTCCAGTATGTATATAATTTACGGTGATTTTATTCATTTTCAGATACGAGAAAACTTCTAGTTTTAACGGTGGCATAATTAGGGGTATCAATTTTAGTCACTAACAATCGTATTTTCCAGTAATTTTTATACACGACATTTATCATTATGAGGGCCAACAGAAAACATATATTTCCGTCAAAATAAACTATTATATTCATTGGAGGCTAACATTGAACACTTAGGTCACATAATATATCGGTAATCGGTAAATTCGTAAACTATGTGATTTAGGTTTGTACCACTATTATATTAGCATGAAGCAAGTAAACACTTGCCTGGAAACATCTCGGGGTCGCGCGGCAGCAACGACATCACGAACGCGCGTCGAACGGCGTGAAACGGATTTGCGCGAGCTTGGCTCGAGATGCGGATTTTGCGTCGAAGTTGTCCGGAGTCGTTGCACGGTCACTGGAGGTTGAGGGGTGCTTGGTGGTCCTCTGCGAGTGCACTGAGGTCGACGACGGTCGACGGCGCCGTTCCGGCGATGGCCGCAGTGAGTGCTTGGAACAAAAATGGGTTTTGTGTGGTTTTGGAGAGAGGGAGCAATGGTGGTGCTCAGGTGTGGGTGTAGGGGGTGTGAGGATGTTGATGCTGATGACGAGGAGGTCGTAGGGTGGTCAGCAAAGTGGTGGGGAGTCGCCGGCTGTCACGCCCCGCTTCCTAGAGTACGCAAGATTGGGAACGTGACATAGCCAACCATGCTACCTGTGGGTAGGAAGTATCCATCCACAGTCACATTACGGCTGTAGAGATATCAAGAACAAGATAAAACTATCTAACACATGTCCAAATCCAGAATAACAAGAGTCAATGATAAATAAATGCGGAAGCAAATGATCCAATACAATAATAGAAAAGTATGTCCCATAATGCGGGCTCACATCTGGAAATAAAAATGCGGGAAATAAAACTAATCACTACAGAACTCACAAATCAGCCTGCTGGCTGAAGTACTCCTGCTCGTTCAGCGACAGTGGTAAAGAATCTGGGCCATGCAAAACCCAGACGTCAGCGCGTCATGCCAACCAATAATATAATATGAACAGTGTATTAGGCAATGCAGAAATATACATGAATGAAGCAATAGTATGGAACAAGCAGTGCAGGGTAGTGTGCAGTGGGTAACTAAACTGTTTTATCGGGTTTTCTATCCTAAAGTCTTTGAAATCAATTAGAGTAATCCTCCATGTAACTCAAAGGATATGTCCCGTTACCCTCCGGGACCACGGATCAGGAAGATGGGAACCAATAATGGTTCTGTCCCGTTGCCCCCCGGGACCACGGATCAGAAAAATGTAAGAGTCACGAATGGCTCTGTCCCGTTACCCCCCGGGACCACGGATCCAGCAATACCCTTTTAAGTTACACTTTAGATTACCCTTTTGATTTCCCTATACCCCCAGGTTATATGTGTCAGGTCAGGTATTCAGTGGTCAAGGACTAATGCCAACACAAGTTCAGGTAACAGTAGGTTTGTCTGGATAGACAACAAGCTTGGTCCGTGAGGATTCCATGTCAGGTTTGTTGGCATTAGGCATGAGATCAGGTAACAGGTCAGGTCATGGTACATCAGGTCAATTCGATAGTAAAGGGTACCATGTCAGGTGCATCGGTATATATCATGTGTAGCAAAGTCAGGTCAAGATGTAACAATATCGTGGGTGTGCTCACAACAGGTATATAATCGAACATGGATTAACAGCAGGAAATAAGTAATAAATTAAACAATAATAAGCAGTTCATTTAATCACCATAGTGCAATACCGTTACATCAATATCAAAAATGTAATAGAACTACATGTGTAGAGGCTATCATCCTTTAAACGGGAAAAATGTGATTAACGGGTAAGCTTCGTTATTAGGGTTAAAGTGGCAAACTGAAATTTTAGGTTAACTGTAAAATGATATATGTCATGTTGCAACCAAATGAGAAAATAGTTATACCGAGTTAAGTTTGCAAGCTTAATGAGTCAAAACATATATAAATGTTTAGTATAGCATGTAGCAAGTGATACTTGCCTCGACGGAACGACGAACACGAAAACGGAACGTAACGTCGGCGGGAAAACACGCGACGGACGCACGGTTCACGGATCGAACCCAAACAACGAACAGTGGGACCACGCGGATCGGGGTACCTTGCTGGAATGTCGGGTCAAGACGTCGGCACGGCCGGATTCCGGCGAGAAGTAAAACAGCGACAAAAGTTTAGAAACCCTATGTACAGACAAAGACCAACCAGAAGGGGAAAAAGGAAGGAGGGAGGTGAAGGAAAGCTTACTGGGATTGCAAAGGTTGCAACAGCGATGGGGTCGACGGCGGTGGGGCGCCGGCGAGGAAGCTGCGGCGGTAGGCTAGGGCTGCGGTTGCTGGAGGAGAGAAGAAGGTGAGGAGGGAGAGGAGGTGGTCGGGTCTGGCGCGCAGGTGAAGAGGAGGTGGTCGGCGGTGGCGCAGGTGTCGTCGGCGACGAGTTGCGGCGGCGACGGGCGAGCAGCGATGGGTGCAGGTGGCCGCGGCTAGGCGTAGGGTGCACGGAGACGTGGGGAAGGAGGAAGGAGGTGGCGAGGTTGAGGAGGCAGGGATCCCGGCGGTGCTAGCGCTGGCGCTGGGGCTCCGGTGGCGACGGAGGAGGCGGCGGCTAGGGTTCTCGCATGGGTTTTCTTCTGCGCGTGGTTTTGAAGAAGGAGAGGAGGTAATATATATATAGAGGAGAGAGAGGGAGATAGAGATTAGAGAGAGAGAGCGAGATAGAGATTAGAGAGAGAGAGAGATAGAGGCGGGGCCCACGGGGGTTAAGAACCCTATGATTGGCCAGGGCGTGGAAAAGGAAATTTTTTAAAAAAGATTTCAGAAGTTTAAACGAACAGTAAAAAAATATTATGAATATATTATGGTTTAGAATATTTTATTGATTTGTGATTTTGGCGCTAAATGAAACATTTCCAAATCGCGCCCGGGTTGGGTCCAAAAATTCGAAATTCAATTAGTAGGATTTTAAGCGGGTTCCAAATTTTAAAATGAAATGTTTTATGATTAAAAAGTATGCCCCCAAGTCGGACACCTGTGCGCGCGCGTAGTCGTCCAAACTCGCCTGTTTCACCGAACGGGATGAGAACTCGACGCACGAACGCTACCACGCGGCTAGGGGTGACGAGTAGGCCAAGATAGATATTTTTAATTTTGTTTTAGGTGCTAAAATTTGTTATATGCAAAAATGACTTAGCCAGTTAAAATTTTGCAGTAAGACCCAAACAAGCAAGATAAATGTAATGGGTAATATCTAACACTCAACCAGTAACAGAAATAGTAGTATTGGGCTCGGGTGTTACACCGGCGTTGAGAGTGCAAGGTGGTGGTCGGCTCGGGTGCACTGGGTTGGTGTGCATGGGGCTCGGCAGGGGCTCGGATTGATGAAGGTGGAGTCGTAGAGGGAGAAGGTTGGTGGAGGAGGAGTGAGTGCTCGCTGAGGGGGGTTGTCGTCGTCGGAGGTGGAGGTTGTGCAAGATGCAGTGGGTGCTCGAGTTTGGGGGGCTCGGTGGATGTAGAGAGAGAGAGATATGAGAAGTTTGAGAGATTGTGAGGGATGAGGGGAGTTGGAGACGAGGGGTTTGAGGGGTGTGGAATCGTGGTCGGGGGTCGCGGGTCGCGGGCAACGGCGAGGGCGACGTGGGTGCGCGACGTGGGAAGTGCAGGAATGAAAAGGAGCGGGAAAGGAATTGTGGGGAAGGGGAAAGGTTGGGTAACGGGTCGGGTAGGTTAGTTGAGGAGGCGGGCCGGAGGGAGTGGGCCGGGCCCGTTAAAAAAAATAATTCCTTTTAAAAATATGAAGTGGGCTGAGGGTTGAGAGTAGGCCGGGGGATTTTATTATTTGTTTTAAGAAATTTGTTTGGGCTGGGTTTTAATATATATATATATATATATATATATATATATATATATATATATATATATATATATTTTTTGTTTTGGGCTCGTTGGTTTAAGGGTTTTAGGTTTTAGTATATTTGTGTTTATTTTGTTTTGGAAGAAACTTTAAATATTAAAACCTAAGCAACAAATTTTCACACAAGATAATAGGAGAAAAATAGGGTTAATATTCGGGGGACTAGGAAAAATATAGAACGATTCTCATTGAAGAAAACGGGGATTTACACCATACCCCCCTTACAAAAATTTCGTCCTCGAAATTTAACAAGGATACAATGAAACAAAAGTACTAAACAAAAAGATGTGGATAACGATCACGGATATCTTCCTCCCGCTCCCAGGTGGATTCTCCTGGGGAACGACCGCTCCAAGACACTCGAACTAACAGAATGATCTTATTCTTCAGCACTTTCTCTCTGCGGTCGAGGATGGTAGTGGGCTGCTCCTCGTATGACAGATCGGTACCCAAAACTAGCTCCGAATGGCCCAGGACATGGCTCTCATCCCGAACATAACGCCGCAGCTGTGACACGTGGAAGGTATTGTGCACACCAGCTAGCGATGGAGGCAAGGCAAGTCGATAGGCCACCTCTCCTACTCGCTCTAGCACCTCAAAAGGTCCGATAAAGCGGGGACTGAGCTTTCCCCGACCTCCGAACCTGATAACTCCACGAGTAGGGAAAATCTTCAAGAACACATGATCTCCGACTTCGAACTCTAGTGCCCTCCTGCTGGTATCTGCCCAACTCTTTTGTCGATCCTGAGCCGTCTTGATACGCTGTCTGATCATTTGGACCTTGTCGACTGTTTGAACAATGAGTTCGGGGCCCAGTAGTCTTCGTTCTCCCACATCATCCCAACATACTGGGGATCGACACTTCCGCCCGTATAGTGCTTCAAAAGGAGCCATCTGAATACTAGCCTGATAACTATTGTTATAAGAGAACTCGACTAGATGCAGATGGTCCTCCCAGGAACCCTGAAAGTCCAACATACAGTCTCTCAACATGTCCTCGAGCGTCTGAATCGTACACTCGGATTTTCCATTCGTCTGTGGGTGATAAGCTGTGCTGAAATTAAGGCGGGTACCCAAGCTCTCCTGTAAGCTCTTCCAAAAGTGCGACAAGAATCTCGTGTCCCGGTCTGACACAATGCTGACTGGAACACCGTGAAGTCGTACAATCTCCTGCATATATCTTTCTGCCAGTGATTCTGTGGACTGTCCCACTCGGAAAGGTAGGAAGTGTGCAGCTTTTGTGAGGCGATCGACGATAACCCAAATGGCGTTATTGCCTCTAGGGCTCCATGGTAAGGCCGTCACAAAATCCATAGTAACGTGCTCCCACTTCCATTCCGGTATCGGCAGGGGTTGTAACAGTCCTGCTGTCCTCCGATGTTCCGCCTTCACCTGCTGACATACCAAGCACCTGGATACGAACCTCGCAACTTCCCGCTTCATTCCGTTCTACCAAAAGTGCTGCTTTAGGTCCTGATACATTTTTGTACTTCCCGGATGCACAGAATAAGATGAACTGTGGGCTTCAGCCAATACTTCTTCTCGAACATCTCCCTTAGGTACGCAGAGTCTGCTACCGAATCTCAGAGAGCCATCTTCATGTATAATCAAATCCGTTCTCAGTCCAGCTTCCACTTCCTCTCTGAACTTTTGCAACCGGGGATCATCCGCTTGTGCAGTCTTGATGCGATCCACCAGAGAAGATTGCACCTGTAGCTGCCAAAGTTGACTGAGTGCGTTCGGCGTGACGACTTCAAGTTCAAGTCTCTGAAAGTCCTCAATAATGCTCCTCTGATCGGTCAACATCATGATCGCTGGCTTGCGACTGAGCGCATCTGGTACAACATTCACCTTCCCCGGGTGATACTGAAGGTCCAAGTCATAATCTGCCATCAGCTCTAGCCATTGGCGCCGCCTCATGTTTAGTTCCTTCTGAGTGAAAATATACTTCAAACTTTTGTGATCTGTGTACACCTCCACTTTCTCACCCAAAAGATAGTGCCTCCAAATCTTCAATGCAAAGACTACCGCATCTAACTCCAAGTCATGTGTAGGGTAGTTCTTCTCGTGGTTTCTCAGTTGTCGAGAGGCGTAAGCAACCACTCGGCCGTGCTGCATCAAAACACAGCCTAAACCCTTCCCTGAGGCATCACTGTGTATCACCAAACCACCGGAATCATCTGGTACAGTAAGAATAGGTGCTGTGGTTAACTTCTGCTTTAGTATGTCGAATGCCTGAGTGCACTCCGCTGTCCATGTAAACGGCACGTCCTTCCGTGTCAGCTTCGTCAATGGTTCCGCGATTCTTGAGAAATCTTGGACGAATCTCCGATAATAACCTGTCAATCCCAGAAAACTCCTGATCTCGGCCACTAACATCGGCGTTGGCCAATCTCTGACAGATTCTATCTTTGCCGGGTCCACCGAGATGCCTTCGCCCGAAACGATATGTCCCAAAAACTGAACCTTGTCGAGCTAGAATTCACACTTGCTTAGCTTCACATACAGCTTCTTTTCCCGAAATGTTTGTAGGACCGTGCGCAAATGCTCAGCATGCTCTTCCCGGGTCTTCGAGTAGACAAGTATGTCGTCGATAAACACGACGACAAACGTGTCCAAGTACTTTGCGAACACCCTGTTCATCAAGTCTATGAATATTGCTGGGGCATTAGTAACACCGAATGGCATCACCAGGAACTCGTAATGTCCGTATCGGGTCCTGAACGCCGTCTTGCATACATTCTCGGCTGCTACTCTGATCTGATGATATCCAGAACGGAGGTCCAACTTCGAGAATATCTTGGCTCCACTTAGTTGATCGAATAGGTTGTCAATGCGCGGGATTGGGTACTTGTTCTTTATTGTGACCTTGTTCAGCTCCCGATAATCTATACACATTCGCAGCGATCCATCCTTCTTCTTTACTAACAGAATTGGTGCACCCCACGGTGAAGCGCTTGGCCGAATAAATCCCTTCTCCAAAAGTTCTTCAACCTGCTTCTTCAACTCCGCCAACTCAACTGGTGCCATTCTATATGGGGCTCTGGATACTGGGGCTGTACCTGAAGTCAAGTCGATCGAGAACTCCAAGATTCGAGGAGGCGGTAGACCTGGTAAATCTTCGGGAAATACGTCCAGAAAGTCCCGAACAATTTCTGGGACTGGGCTCTTATCAATCTCCATAGCTGTCAGCTCCTTAGGCTTTGCTCTGTATTTAGCTGGCTCCAAAGATTCGCTCCCGCCCTCGAAAATAAACTCCAGGTGATTGGGAATGCGGAAGATCGCATTCCTTGCACGACAATCGATAACAGCATGAAAAGTGCTCATCCAATCCATCCCAAGAATTGCGTCGTAACTGTCTGTCCCAATTAGGAGGAAATTCGCATAGAATTCCCTGCCGCACACTACAACCGGGCATAACCTACATTCTCGACTAGATATTATAATGACATTACCCGTATGAATTCCCCATCCCTTTGTTAGTGGTTCATGTGGTATTGAGTGTGTATCAGTGAAATGCTCAGACAAGAAACAATGCGATGCTCCCGAATCAAAAAGTACTCTAGCTGGCAAGGAATGTACGAGCAGAGTACCTGTAACCACGTCTCCTGACGCCTCTGCCTGCTCGGCGGTCAAGGTGAAATCCCGTCCCTGACCGCGACCCGTAAAGGGTTATCTCTGCTCCTGCGGCCTCTGCTGTGGCGGTCCAGAACCTCCCTGTATCTCTGCTCGCTCAGGGCAACTGCCAATCTTGTGCTGACTGGAACCGCAAATCAAGCACTGTCCCTTGGCACGGCGACAGTCCTTCTGGGTATGCCCACCTCTACCGCAATAGCCGCAAACTACGCCCTGCCTCTGGGGGCGATGCTGTGGTACGAACGGGCGCTTCATTTGTGTCGTTCCTGGCCTGTGAACCGGTATGGCTCCTCGAGAAGACGCATGGGTACGTGCTGGAACGACTGGGGGTCTCCATAAATTGTTAATCAATTACTCCTGAACTCTCGCCGCGTTGAGAACCTATGCGAAAGTCTGTAAATCCAACGATGCAATCAACTGCTGCAACTCAAAATCTAACCCCTGAAGGAAACGTCTGGCCCTGGTGGCCTCTGAGGCGACCATGTATGGAGCAAAATGACTCAAGCGGTTGAACTTTGCCGTATAAACGTCCACTGGGCGTCCATTCTGCTTCAAAAGAATAAACCTCTCCTCCATTTCTGCCTTGGCTGTGGAAGGAAAATAATGATCTAGGAAGCACTCCTTAAACTTGCTCCATTCGATCGGCCCGTCAAGTCTGCTTTCTTCCACCGACCACCACGTACGGGCTTCGTCTTCCAATTGTATCTTTATCACGTCCACCCTATCTTCCTCTGGAACCCAGGCGGCAGTCAATAAATTTTCCATGTTCACCAGCCATTGCTCAGCCTCAAGGGGTTCAGCTAGCCCTGTGAATGCAGCTGGGTATAACCGTCGGAAGTCTGATACTGTACCAGCCCTAGCATGATAAGCTGGTGGGACAACGCCCTTGGGGGCGGTAATGAGTGCGGAGGGTCCTCCTGCGGCGGTAATCGCCCTGAGTCCCTCAGTGAGTAAATCTGTCTTCCTCTCCTGAGCTTCCGCGAGAGTGGTCAGTGCACTAAGTATTCTTTTCGTGCGATCCTGAGAGCTGGAGTCCGAGGAGGGATCGTTCGGGGACGTCATATCACTGGAAGATTCAAAAGGATAAGATCAGATTCAAGGATAGAAATCAAGAGTAGTGAAACAAGAATAACGTAATACAGCATATTTAATGTTATCCCTTGACACTAAACACAGGCTCTGATACCAACTAAACCATGTGACGCCCCGCTTCCCAAAATACGGAAAACGAGGGATGACTAGGCCAGCCATGCTCCTACGGTCAAGGAATCATCCCGCCGTAGTCACACTTCGGCTTCTAGCATTACATGGTAATCATTAAATAAAGCGCAGTGGTAAAGGAATCACATTATTAATTTATTACTTTAATATTCCATTGTTCACAAATTACAGATAACAAGAACAAATACTAACCAAATTCAATCTCACGATCACTTTTGTGGAAAGCAGTAAAGATAGGAGGTACACTAGACTATATCTCCGTGAACTCGAAAGGTAGATCTGTCTCCTGCGCTGGTCCTTCCACGGGATCTGAGCATGCATACTCAGGTCGTCAGAGCGATACAATAACAATATTATTATAATAAGATAAAACAGGTAAATGAGGTAATACTAGTGTAAGAACAATGCAAGTAATCACTATGTCACTATATGATGCAAAATATGTTCTGTGTCCCTATCGGTATATAGGTCATGTTTGAAATCGCATAGTGGAAGGAGGATCATGTTTAACAGGAGTCTCGTACATACCCGAGACAACGGCCCACATGCCCGGGACATAACCCTGTCAGCCGGATCGCTAGATCCTACCCTACATGTATCAGTATCACTGTTCGAATGATCATTCTCTGAAACATGGTCCCGCTAAATACGATGCCCTTTCCACTTTGATTTCCTCTTTTTCCCCAGGTTTACACTATTTATGATCTTGATCTAGTCGTGTACAAGTATACCAATGGCACGGTTTTATCACTGTTCACTGTATCAATCACTGTCACGAATATTCACTTTCCATTGGTGTACTCGTCACTCCTAAACCAACATCTATCATGCACGATAATGCAATGTCCACTGATCCTAACACGCACTAACACTGAGTATATGGCAGGGGTATGATATATGTATGTATGCTACCAATAAGCTATGTATGTTATGAATCAACATGCATGTCATTAACTTACATAAATTGGATAAATTAATATGTTAAGAATTCAGCAAAATGATACAAGTAAGATAAATAGAACACTCAGTCAGCAATTCATCAAAATTTGTTTCAGTTCAATCGGGATTCCGGTTTTCAAGATATAGTCATTTCATTTTATGTGCTCGCGGCTGGAAATTCAGTTTCAGAACTGAACGTCCGTTTCGCGACACGAATTACACCCAGTTGGGCTCAGAATTTAGCGATGTTACAATTGAATGAAATCTAGGGTTTTCAATAGAGTATTCAATGCAATAGACGGATGCTCAATCGCATCTGTACGTTGAAAGTTATACACAGTTTAACCTCAGTGTGTCATTTCTGAATCTGTTCTGGACAGTTATACGTTCTGCCCTTTTATTTACAGTTTAAAATAGCAACCGTCAATGAAACGGAATGGAACCACTTGTTTTGTTGAGATAACAGAATTATATTTAATCTACTGCATAGTTCCGTAACATACGACTTCAGGAAACACAATGACGCACATTTTGGTACAGTACACGATAAACAGAATCGCTCTGGACTGCAGTCTAGAGTCGCACTCCGATCTAATTATCATCACAGTTACAGAACAGAAATCATTATAATTTTACATGGGGTTAAAGTTCGTCGAGTCGGCTTCGATTTAAGCCCTCGAACGCATCATTCCAGTATGTATATAATTTACGGTGATTTTATTTATTTTCAGATACGAGAAAACTTCTAGTTTTAACGGCATAATTGGGGGTATCAATTTTAGTCACTAACAATCGTATTTTACAGTATATTTTATATACGAAATTTATCATTGTGAGGGCAAACAGAAAACATATATTTCCGTCAAAATAAACTATTATATTCATTAGAGGCTATCATCGAACACTAAGGTCACATAATATATCGGTAATCGGTAAATTCGTAAACTATGTGATTTAGGTTTGTACCACTATTATATTAGCATGAAGCAAGTAAACACTTGTCTGGAAATGTCTCGGGGTCGCACGGCAGCAACGGAGTCACGAACGCGCGTCGAACGGCGTGAAACGGATTTGCGCGAGCTTGGCTCGAGATGCGGATTTTGCGTCGGAGTTGTCCGGAGTCGTTGCACGGTCACTGGAGGTTGAGGGGCGCTTGGTGGTCCTCTGCGAGTGCACTGAGGTCGACGACGGTCGACGGCGCCGTTCCGGCGATGGCCGCAGTGAGTGCTTGGAACAAAAATGGGTTTTGTGTGGTTTTGGAGAGAGGGAGCAATGGTGGTGCTCAGGTGTGGGTGTAGGGGGTGTGAGGATGTTGATGCTGATGACGAGGAGGTCGTAGGGTGGTCGGCAAAGTGGTGGGGAGTCGCCGGCGTCGAGAGTGCAAGGTGGTGGTCGGCTCGGGTGCACTGGGTTGGTGTGCAGGGGGCTCGGCAGGGGCTCGGGTTGTTGAAGGTGGAGTCGTAGAGGGAGAAGGTTGGTGGAGAAGGAGTGAGGGATCGCTGAGGGGGGTTGTCGTCGTCGGAGGTGGAGGTTGAGCAAGATGCAGTGGGTGCTCGAGTTTGGGTGGCCCGGTGGATGTAGAGAGAGAGAGAGATGAGGAGTTTGAGAGATTGTGAGGGATGAGGGGAGTTGGAGACGAGGGGTTTGAGGGGTGTGGAATCGTGGTCGGGGGTCGCGGGTCGTGGGCAACGGCGAGAGCGACGTGGGTGCGCGACGTGGGAAGTGCAGGAATGAAAAGGAGCGGGAAAGGAATTGTGGGGAAGGGGAAAGGTTGGGTAACGGGTCGGGTAGGTTAGTTGAGGAGGCGGGCCGGAGGGAGTGGGCCGAGCCCGTTAAAAAAAATAATTCCTTTTAAAAATATGAAGTGGGCTGAGGGTTGAGAGTGGGCCGGGGGATTTTATTATTTGTTTTAAGAAATTTGTTTGGGCTGGGTTTTAATGTATATATATATTTTTTGTTTTGGGCTCGTTGGTTTAAGGGTTTTAGGTTTTAGTATATTTGTGTTTATTTTGTTTTGGAAGAAACTTGAAATATTAAAATCTAAGCAACAAATTTTCACACAAGATAATAGGAGAAAAATAGGGTTAATATTCAGGGGACTAGGAAAAATATAGAACGATTCTCATTGAAGAAAACGGGGATTTACACTATCAGTCTCTAAGTCTCACTGTACAGGTCGCTAAGCCTATCGTCAGTCCAAGTGTGAGAGTCAACCACTTGTGAGTATCCCACACCCAAGGATAGGACCCAAGAACAAGGAAATACAGGCCCGAGTCGCTCGCTAAAAATCAGTAATATCCCCATATATCGCCATATATCTCCATATGTGCCGGCATGGGACTACCGAGATTCTGTTGAACTCACACTCAAACTACTCCACACCCCGTGGTCTACATCAAACGCCAACCATAAACTCAAATACCGGTCGGTCCATGACAAGTCTGCGCGAGAACTGGAGACAGGATCTCCATCAAGCATATCCCGACTGATACCCAAGATAAATGGACAGTGTTTGGTGCCTTATCTGTGACACCCATACAAGTGCTTCCATAATTGTCCCATTCCAATTATAGTCACACTTATAGACGTCCCACACACGTCGACAATGAATAAATCAATAGGGTCCACTGATTGTGTACAAGTACGTATCACTTTCACTTATCCATTCATGCTCAAATACTAACATACTTGTCACAATCACCACTAATACCTAACACTGGGTAATGCACATGATCACCAGGTTACCAATGCAATGACATATATGTAATGTGATGAGAATACAATAATTAAGGCATGATTAAGATATAATCAGTCGGTGTCCTACCACTTACATAATTTATAATAAATCATACATGCAAAATTTAGCAAAACAATGAACAGGGGGTGAGCAGTATGTTTAATTATCTATCCATCAAAATTAGTTTCATGTTAATCGGGTTTCAGGATCACAAGATATGACCATTTCATTTTAAGCGTTCACTGCTGGAAATCCGGTTTCAGAATCGGAAGTCCGTTTCGTAACGCATTTTAATCCAAGTTGGGATCAGAATTTAGCGACGCTACAGTTGGCTGAAATTTAGGGTTTTCAAAAAGGTTTTCAACGTACTAGACGTATTCTCAATCGCGTCTCTACGTCAGAAGTTATGCACTGTTCAACACTAGAGTATAAGTTCTGGTTCTGTTTGGGACTGCTATACGTCATGTTTTTTTAAATTGCATTTTAAATAGTAAACGACGATAAAAAGGGGTGAAATCACTTCCTTTATTTAGATGACAGTTTCATATTTACTACAGTATAGGGTTCCGCAACATACAAGTTAAGGAAACAAAGGGATAATCATTACGAGACAGAAAACAACAACCAGAGCTGCTCTGGACTGCAGTCCAGAGCCGCTCTCCAAATCAGTCTCCGCCGCATTTTCAGTATAGAAACAATTTAAAACTTGTATGTGGTTCCAGGTCGTCGAGTCGGGTTCAATTTGAGCCCTCGAACGCATCATTTCAATGTGTTCACAATTAATTATGATTTTAACAGGTTTCAGACGCGGGAAATATTCAGTTTTAACGGGTGTATTTGGGGGTCATCATTCAAGTCAGTAACGATCAAATTTTCCAGTCAAATTTCACCACAATGTTCATTATCACATGGGCCAGATTATATGATCAATTTACGCCAGTTTAATGGAAGGTTTTCGTTCGGGTTTTGCATCAAGCACGTATGTCATATACGTTTTCACGAGTTTTAAACACGGAATTAATAGGGTTTAGAAATGTAACGGTAATAACTAGCATGTAGCAAGTAGGGTACTTGCCTGGAAACACTTTGGCGACCCACGGCAGCGGCAACGGCACGAACGCGCAGCGAGCGGCGCGGCAAGGGTTCGCGGCCTCGGCTCGAGCTTGCGCTCTTAGACTCGATGGCTCGGTGGGTGCGACGGCGTGCGCTGGCGTTGCGACGAACGGCATGTTGATGACGATGACAGCTTAAGGGGTCGAGGCCACAGATTTGATGGCGACGTCGGTGACCTGAATGGCGGCAACAACAATCAATGTAGGTGTTCGACGAAATGCCGAGCGCTCGACTGCGGCGGCTAGGGATTAGGTTAGGTTCGGTTTTGGGGCCTTTTCGAAGAAGAGCCAAGAGAGAGAGAAGGTGATGTTGTTGTGGTAGAGAGAGAGCGAGAGAGGTGCTGCTGTGGTAGAAAGGGAGAGAGAGGGAGAGAGGTTGCTGTAGTAGAAAGGGGGAGAGAGAGGGAGAGGTTGCTGTGGTAGAAAGGGGGGGAGAGAGAGAGGTTGCTGTGGTAGGAAGGGAGGGGGAGAGAGAGAGAGGAAGAGATTGCTGTAGTAGGAAGGGAGAGAGAGAGAGAGCTTGGAGGTGACGACGCGAGGTCGACGGATGCGGCCGGAGTTGGGTTAACGGGAAGGAGCTCGAAGCTCGGAGGGGGAGGGCAGCGGTCGGGTGTGCAGGGGAGTTGGTCGGTAGGATGTTGGAGATGGAGGATGTAGAGGTCGACGGGGCAGTGTGGACTCGTCGGCGTGATGGGTGCAGGGGAGGCTCGGTGGCGGAGGGCGTGCAGGGGGCTCGAGCTCGGTGGTGGGTTGGGTGTGCAGGCGATGGGTGGAGTAGTGGATGAAGAGGAGAGGGATGTGAGGGAGGACGACGAGGAGACGTGGGTGGTCGTCGTCGTCGGGGTGCACTGGGTTGTGGGGTGCGGCTGGTAGTTGGGAGAGATGGAAAGGAGGAAGGAGAAAGTGAAGAGAGTTAGAGGGATGAGGAGGTAAGCGAGATGGAGACGGGGTTGTGGGCGCACGCGCAAACGTGGGTCGTGGTCGCAACGAAAGCGGGACGTCGGCGACGTGGGGCGCGTAAAGGAGAATGAGCGGGAAAAACCAATCGAAGTGGGGAAGAGGGGATACGAACGGGTCGGGTCGGGTCGCGTCGGGAGAAATTGGGCCGGCTAAGTTTGGGCTGGAAAAATTTAAAAGTAACATAAAGGTAAAGGAAAGAGAGACGGGCCGGGCTAGAGTTTAGGGTATATATAAGTTTATTTAAAAAATTGTTTTAGTTTGTAAAGTTTTCTGTTGGGCTTGGGAAAAAGAATGAGCTTGGGAAAAATGGAAATGGGGAAAAGGAATTGGGGAAAGGAGATGGGCCGGCTAAATAAAAGGAAAATAAAAAGGAAAGGAAAAGTAATTTAGTTTTAGGTTAGGAGTTTAATAAACGAATTTAAATAAAAAAATACACAATATATATATTTAAATCAGGACAGGTCTGGATTAAATTCTGGAAAGTTACAGAAAATTTGTAGAAAATTCAGGAAAATATCTGAAGACTTATTTATTAAGATATGCTAAATATTTATAGGGGACTGGGTATAGAAAGGAGGAAATAGTAAGGGAAAAATAAAAGGGATTTAAGTAATGAAATTAGTTTTCGGAAAAAGGATTTAAGAAGAGAATTAGAATAAAGGAATTAGGATTTTAAATACTTAAAATAATTATAAGGATAAATAGGTAAATTTGTAAGTGGTCCCTATTTAATAAAAATGCGGCTATCGGCCTATAAAATGAACTGGGTATTACACCCGCTCATCACGCGGGCGTGACGTCGGGGGCATAACGGCCGGCGTGATTCTCACGCCCGTCCTGCCTGCTGCCACCGCTATATAAACCCCTCTTCCTGACGGTTCAAGTAAGCCATTTCTACCCCACTAAGCCGTTACTCTGCTCGGATCACTAGTTTAACTTGACCGTCGGAGGGTCCTCGGTAGTACAACCACCCCAGGACTTCCTTGCAGGTAGCTCGGCAACTACAACCTCAAACCTATTGAGATCCACACGTTTCAGGAGCCTGCCTCCAGGTCCAATATCATCCATCCATTGCTGCCATCAGCAAATCAACGGAAGGCAACATCTCGACGCGATTCACCACGCGTCAACTTGACTCAACTAGCCTCAACTTGACACCAAAAACTAGCCTCAACTTATGCCTATGGTGTGAAAACTACCGGGTAAACAAAAATGAATGGATCAAGCTTAAATTGAGGTAGCCAATAATTGGGTTTGGAGAAGCACATAGAGGAGTCCCGAGTTCAAGTCCGGAATACCCCATTAATGAAGGATGGTTAATTTATCCCATCTATTATCTCAAAAACTTGAGCTTAAAGAATGACGCTCGACAAAACAATATGTAAAATAAGGATTCATATACTCGACCCTAAAAATTTAGGATGGAGGTTTATTAATGTTGTCGGAGGAAACTGCATAATTATATAAGATAATCAAGCACCTATATATAAGATACTCGACGATTTTTTGGATAACAATGTGTTTCTTAATATAAACTGTGGTCACCAAATTTCATTAAATATATGAAATATAAGTCATTGTCGTTTCTCACACACACATTTACAGAAGGATAACGGAAGAAACTCGTCGTGGAAGGAAATTTTCTTCTATATGATCGAGAAAATACATTCTTTATTATTTTTTTCGACGACCAGCATGCATCATCTAAGATATGAATACACTAAATTTCATTTTATTCTACCACCTTTTCACTGTTGATTTAGTGGGTGCAAAATTAACGGTTTACTGATAATAAAACTTTTTACATTGCTAATTCAACGGTGAAAAAGTGTATGAAATTTGGTGTATCCACATCTTAGATAATTAAGATGATGATGATGCGTCCCAATCATCGAATAAAATGGGAGAGGATATAGATTTTTGACGACACCTAAAGAAAAAGTCTACTAGGGTCTCTTTTCTTCGTTATTCTAGTATGTGTGTGTAGAGAGAGAGAGGAGAGAGAGACTAATGAAGAAAATATGTCTTATTGGGTTTTTTCGTTGGGTGACGTCAAATATATATATCCTCCATGATTTTTTTACGATCGGCATTCATCATCATCATCTTTATCATGTAAGATATGGATACACCAAATTTCACGTGATTCCACCACTTTTCACCATTGCTAATGATCAGCATCCATCATTATCATCTTTATCATGTAAAATGTGGATACACCAAATTTCACGTGATTCCACCACTTTTCACCATTGAATTAACAATGTAAAAAATTCTATTATCGGTAAAGCGTTAATTTTGGACCCACTGAATCAACTGTGAAAAAGTAATGAAATCATATGAAACTTAGTGTATCCACGTCTTACATGATAAAGATGATGATGATGGATGCCGATTATCGAAAAAAATCGTGGAGGGTGTATTTTTTATACACCATGGGAGGAAATTCACTCCTAAGACGCCTTTCCTCCATTATCCCCGCTCTCTCTCTATATAAAAGCTAGTGCATCATAGCTTTTTAGGAGTCGCAAAATAGAGGTTCTTATAAGAATCCACCGAAAATACAACATATCACAAACATATCCACCCAGGATAGAATATCATCCATAACCTGGACATCTAGTTCAGAGTCAAAATCCATCACCTTGAGTAACTAAACAGAAAAACTCAAAAATAAAAAAAAAACCTCTGCTTCCTCTTTAACCCCACAAAAACTCAAGAAAAAAAAAACCTCTGCTTCCTCTTTAACCACACAAAAACTCAAAAAAAAATAATAAATACCTCTTTAACCATAGTCTAAGCATATGAACCTTTTTGGGTTTATGTCCACATCCATCATAAATGGTCTTAATCATTTTTGGTGTCTGATTTGGTATAAGAGATCAAACTTGGATTATTTGGGCTTCGACCCATTTGATATGGGTTATAACTCAAATTAAATAAGACAAGCGGGTCTCTTTCTCATTCTGTCTTATTATTCTATCATCCATTCTAAAGGTTAGGTTTTGAGAGAGGAAAAGAAAGAGAGGAGAAAGAAAGGAAGCGGGTTTTCTCAAAGGTGTTTATTTGGTTGATTCTTCAACACTGTCCATCACATTGAAGAAGATCTTCAAGTGGGGTTGTGGGTTTGGAGCTAGTGAGGTTACACCGATATTTTTTCTAGTTGTTGTGATCTGGTGAATGTGTATGTATCTCTCTCCTGCATTGTTGTGGATGAGGTCCAATCGAGACCGAACCACGTTAAATCTTGGTGTTCTTTTCTTGTGGCTTGTGTCCTTATTATTATTCCGCATTATTATTTATCGTATTCTCACATAGATCTCAGGATTGGGTTTGTTTTGCCCCATGGATCCTCTCGCCTCCCCAGGACATTTTGTCCCTGTTCATTGATTAATATTAAACCCGTCAGCATTTATTAAAAATTGATAATGAAACCCAAAAGTTCCAAAACAAGTTCGGACAGCCAACCAACTAGGCTCAGAATCAACAAATCCAAATACGACAACAATAAGTATAAAAGTCAAACAAACAGACAAAGGTTTCAACAACCATGTTATTAGCACCATGTCGAAGGTTATAAAATCGAGTACCTAAGCTCATCACGAATCTTGAAATGAAGTAACCAAGATAAAAAAGGGGCTCCGTGCGTGTTATGTTGCTATATTATTATCTCTAAATGTTACAACATTATTTTCTCAATTTCCTTTTCTCCTAAATTTTAGCAAGGTATAATTATTAGAATAGTAAAAACAAATATATCTAAAATAAAAATTACAGTTAGTTAGAATAAGCCATAGATAAACAAATAAATCATTTATTTATTCATTTCAAAAGTGCAAGGCTCTTAAATGTTGAGAGTTACGGAGAGAAATGGAATGAACATGAGTTGTCAATGGTGTGAAAACATTATATCAAAAAAATGGTGTGAAAACTACCGAGCAAACAAAAATGATCAGATCATGCTTAAATTGAACCAGCCAAATTAAAATTGACCCTGCCGAGTACAACCCGCTTGCAAATATTTCACACTTATGCCGAAATCTCGACTTGTTTGGCAATTGGCAAATTCTCTCATACCTAAAAGAATTATAAGATCCCGAAGAAAATAGCTTTTGGAGTTTTCAACTTGATGATTGTTTTGAGTATCACAGATGTATATATATATTATATTTTACATGATGGAAGAATAAAATAAAAATAAAATATTTCCTAATCAAATAATATCATAGAATTTATGGAAAGATTTGCGTGATTGAGATCCGCGACAGCTGCGCTTGCGTTTAGCAGACATCTGACTAGTACTGGGCAGACGTCCGCATGTTCTATGGATTTGCTAAAGGCTAATGGTCAGACGTCTGGATTTTTCTCATCAGACGTTTGGCTCCGCTCTATTAATTGGATGGATCCTGATTATTAACCGCTACAGCGGTGGCTGTGTGTCCAGACGTCAAGAGCATGTCATCCAGACGTCTGGCCATGCTCCGCTGTATTAATCCTGACATTTTTTTTTCAACGATCGGCATACTTCTTTATCATCTAAGACGAGGATACACCAAATTTCATGTGATTATACTATTTTTTCACCGTTGATTTAGTTGGTGCAAAATTAATGATTTACCAACAATAGAACTTTTTACACTGCTAATTCAACGGTGAAAAAATGGTGGAATCACATGAAATTTGGTGTATGCACATCTTAGATGATAACGATGATGATAATGGATGCCGATCGTCGAAAAAAATGATGGAGGATGTATTTTTTTGATGACATAGGAGAAAATCCCCTCCTAGGGCCTCTTTCCTCCATTATCACCATCATTATAATGATGGAGGACATAAAAGGGGATTTCCTCCTATGGCGTTGAAAAAATACAACTGTCACGCTTCGCTTCCCAAAATACGGAATACGAGGGGTTGACAAGGCCGGTCATGCTCCTACGGTCAAGAAAATATCCTACCGTAGTCACACTTCGGCTTCTAACATTACGTGGTAATCAGTAATCAATGCACAGGTAATGAGAAATGCAGTTACTGATCTATCAAAAGGGATATAAGAGATACCGGATAGGGATCAAGAGAAAGACAGTGCTGGCGTGGCTGATCTGGATGTTCGTGATATTCTCGAGGTACGACCGATCCTGATCCGAGCTAAGTCCACTTCTCGCTCTTAGCATACATACTCTCAGGTCGTCAGAGCGACATAATATGTATCTATATCTATATCTATCTATATCTATATATAAATATATGTAAACACGTGCAATAATGATGAACATGAAACAATAAACATGGAGTGATGACATGAGCATAAATAATCAGTACAGGTAAACAGTAAATCAGGTGTATCGAATCAGTAATCAATGTATGCCTATGTCACTAAAGCTATCAGTCTCTAAGTCTCACTGTCCAGGTCGCTACACCTATCGTCAGTCCAAGTGTGAGTGTCAACCACGCAGGAGTATCCCCAATCCAAAGGTAGGCCCAGGGGCAAGGGAACATGGGTCCGAAACACGCTCGTTAATAATCAGTAATATCGCCCATATGACTCCCAAAATCGCTGTATATGCCGGCAGTGGGACTTCCGAGATTCCGTTGAACTCATACTCAAACTACCCCACACCTACGGTCTGCATCAAATACCGACCATAAACCCAAATACTAGTCGGTCCATAACAAGTCTACGCGAGAACTGGAGACAGGATCTCCATCAATCATGTCTCGACTGGTATCCAAGATAAATAGACAGTGTTTGACGCCTTACCTATAATACTAATATAAGTGCTCCATAACCATCTCATTCTAATTATAGTTACACTTATATATATCCCATAGACGTCGACAATGCAATAAATTAACTGGTTCCACTGATTGTGTACAAGTACGTGTCACTTTCACTATTCAATCAC
The DNA here is from genome assembly GCA_030015575.1 of Agapanthus africanus. Lineage (NCBI taxonomy): Eukaryota > Viridiplantae > Streptophyta > Magnoliopsida > Asparagales > Amaryllidaceae > Agapanthus > Agapanthus africanus. Next base: position 21,150,871 of record JASDDO010000014.1, read on the forward strand.
GCTTATACACTAACGTACCTGCCACAATCCAATCACTAATATCTATCACTGGGTAATGTATCACGGTCACTAAATTATCAATGTATATGACCACTACTTAATGGGGGTATAACCGCTACATGATATGATGAGAATGCAAGTAATCATAAAACGAATAAAATAAGGCAGCCAGTGTCATACCACTCGCAAAATTTACTATAAATCATACGTACAGAATTAATCAAAACAATATAAAAGGGGTAAGTAGTACATTTAATTATCTGTCCATCAAAATTGGTTTCGCGTCAATCGGATTTTAGGTTCGCTAGTTATGGTCATTTCATTTTAAGTGTTTACCGCTGGAAATCCAATTTCTGAATTGGAAGTCCGTTTCGTAACACGTTTTAATCCCAGTTGGGATCGTAATTAGGCGATACTACAGTTAGATAATATTTAGGTTTAATAGTTAGGTTTTCAACGTATCATATGGATCAATGATATCCACTGTATACGAGGAGATATGTTCAGTTTAATATCAATGTGTACAAACTGTCACTGTAGAAAACTGCAGGACACAACGGTATTCTAAAATACGAATTAAATATCAAACGACGGTGAAACGACACGGGACTAGATTCATGGGTTAGCTAATTAAATTATCTACGTGATCATATGGGGTTCCGCGCATTTTAAGTTTAAAGTCTAGTATCCAAAACGAAACGCTGCCCTGAACTGCAGTTCACGGCCGCGAATCCCCTCCGTATTCATTGTTATAACTTATCAAAATGCAAAGATGGACTATGGGGTGATGTATGTTTATCTGTTGGCTTCGATACGAGACCTAGAACATTAGGTTGCGCGTTGTATTCAATTTAATATGGATTTTAGAACGTTGCATGTGCGGTGAAATTCCAGATTCGATGTCGCCTTTTGGGGCGTCGTTTCATGATCTAACGTCGTTATTTTTGTGGCTAAATCTCTACAATTCCCTCATTAACAGCGAACAAATTCATTGATAAAACATTTGTGGACTTTTGATAAGATTTTGATTGAGGAAAACACATCGAACACCTACTGTGCGTGCATGCGTGCGTGTATATACACCATCGTCGAAACATCGGTTTTACCCCAACTAATTAGTGCAAGGCAATATCACTACAAGTTCTAGATGGTATTTGTAACATTTTGGAAAATTAAGAAGAGTTAATTATAAATTTTATTATAAAATAATAAATTGATATTTTTACGAAAGTGATATCGCTTATGAAATTGAGTATCGGAATCATATCCGAAAAATGTAATTATTTTGATAAATATGAACAAAGTGGGTAATATCAAGAAAGTGATATTTTAATTATTTTATCATGACATTGTATTTGTCATTAAGCTAATAATAATTAAGTAATAGATTTATCATTTCATATCCTTTATATTATATGACATTGATTTATGATATGAAGGTTTTACTTATTGTTATATTTATCATGAATGACACATATCATTATATGTTAATCCTCACACAAAACACCTCATTTCACCTTAATTTATAAGTTGACACCTCCTCCTTCATTACCTTTACACCTCCTTCTTCAAATTCAACACCTCATCCTTACATGAATCACTCATGCTTCTTCAAGTGACATAATCTCCTTCCTCCATGCCACCTCCTCCTTTCTCTACAACAAACCCTCACTCTTTTCTTTATCTCACCCCCTTTGTTTAGTTCATAAGATCTGAAACTTTAAAGAGAAGGAAAGGAAAAAAAAACTTAAGAAAACACAAAGAAAATAAGAAAAGAGAGAAGAGAAGAAGAACAAGTGCTAAGGCTTCACCATCACTCTCTAGCTAGGACCTTGAGCTTGGGCATCTTAGAGGAAGTTTTTCCAATGATCTTGCTGTAGGAATAATTCTTAAACCCTGTGTGATTTTAGTTTTGAAACTGTTTTACATTAGAAATCGAATATCGTAATATCGTATTTTTACAAGCTTAGCCTCTGTTTGAATCTGCTTTAGTTTAAATGATAAATAGATTGATCAAACAGTACCTGGACCTTATAATCTAGACCTAGAATAACCCATGGGAAAACGGACCACTTACCTCGGAGATGAGCCGGCGACATAAAGGGGATTTCCAAGCTCGCCGGTCTGCATAAGGATTTGGGTTTTGTGGGTTTTGGGTATCTCTCTGTAGGTGTTTTAGGTAGGTTTGGTATTGTTTAAATAAGTTAAGTTTCAATAGGTTAAATATATAAACTAATATCGGATTAGGGTAAAAATTCTAATTACGAAACGTAGCAGGTCTCGCTGTGCTGCATCATAAACTAGGATTTTGTGTATCAAGTTCACTATAAATGAATCTGGAACCACTAGGTATAATCACTAGAAAATTAAGCAAGACCAAAAGTATAATGAGCAGGCTAGAAGACTACACTTAAAACCAGAGCCCCAAACTCACCACAAAATCCGGCGACCACCTTAAAAATTCCGGCGACGCGGCCCCCCTTGAGAGTTTGGTGTTGGTTTTTCTCCTGTAAATTTATTTTGGTATTTTATAAGTCTCTATATTGTTTGTTTTGCCTAATTATTCATACAGAGGAATCTGGGAATATTTTAAAAATGGTTTTTTCAAAATTCAGATATTTATGATACGAAGTTTTCGTATTTTGATGTTGCAGTTGAACCATTAACGTTTATACGTTAACGACAGAATTATATAGTCGTTTTTGAGATAAGTATACTGTAGGTTATAACCTACGGGGGTTTAACTTGTTGTTTTAATTTTTGATATGATATTTACATCTATGCGATTTAAATACGACTATAGGTACGATTCGAGAATTCCGAGACAGAATGGGCAATGTAGCAGCATAGATTCAGCGAGTTCTCAAGTTGGTGAGTAGATTTATATCTACTGAGGAAGTCAGGTGGATGACGTATAGCACCCCCACAACTTTATAAATAGTATTATGATTGCTAGTTAGTATAATAGTGGTTCAAGACATTGATATAGTATCGTATCTTATATGTCCTTCATTACATAGAGTTCATATCTAGTTTTAAGTGAGGCATGTGCATAATGATTAGATCCGTACGATATGCATATGATTTGATGAGTTTGTACGATAGATCATGTCGTACTTGAGGTGATATGGATATAGCGATATGATGAGATATAATACAAGGATTTATATGTATTGGGAATGATGAAAGTTTTGTGCCGAATACGGCCAATTTATCCTTTAACTCGTAGAGTTAGGTTATATTCTGTTTTAGGATGTAATACATGTGTGTGCTATATTATTTTAAAAACTACGATTCGTGGTCTTTTAAATAAACTACCAGGATGTGTGCCAGTTTTTAAAACAAACATCTATTTTAAATCTAAGGCAGCTTCCTTATTTCAAACTTAACGTTCCGATCATTTCTAAAGATAATGGTATAGCTCATAAAAAATAATTACAATAAGTACGTTTAGATTTCTTTACAGGTTTGCATTATATTATCTATATTATAAATCTCTGCGTTACGCACACTCTGATAGAACACCGTACAAATACCAATGAGTACTATGTTGCACAAGCACGTGAATATATGTTACACTACACCTCATTGGTACTGCCATGTTACTATAGAACCGTATAGTTATATATGTATTAAAGTAAATAGGTTGTTACACCGTAGATCACTGGCACAAATACTAATGATTACCATATTGCATGAGCACAGACGTGTATACTACACTACACATCATTAGTAGTACCATGACACAATAGAATTAAAATCTATATTTATGTGATATAATTACGTAGTCTTCATTATTCCCGGTATAAGTTACGAATATTGATGCTATAGATGCTATACTTGATTCTTATGGATTTTCTGGATATTTTACTCCTGATGATATATATCGGTGGTATGGGACACTGTTATATATATATATATATATATATATATATATATATATATATATATCATCAATACAATCTATGTAAATTTCTTATTCCTCACTTGATATTTTATATGATGAGTAAACATCCACCATGAGATTTGTGTTTTCTGATTTTAATATCCGGACCGAGTCTGTGGGTATACGGTTACTGATTTACAATTTTATCCAGACTGAGTCGGCGGGGATACAGTTGGATACATGGTGGACCCGGTCGAGACCGGGGGGCAGGATAGCCGCGTTATAGACGGGGAGACTAACGATGTGACTCGATTCCGGAGATAAAAATGAACACGGCATATATCCAGGGGATACTGACCGGGGTTCGATTAGGCACGGCGGATATCCAAGGGATACTGATCGTAGCCAGGGATATCGGGCGGCGATCATCTGTTGAGATGGTGTCGACGGTACCTATATTTACGTATCGATGATGGACACGAGAGGTTTCGGATTTGAGATGTCGATGCTGGACATATATATATATATATATATATATATATATATATATATATATATATATGTATGTATGTATGTATGTATGTATGTGTGTGTGTGTGTGTGTGTATTGATATGGTCATTATCATGAGATACACAGTTAGATATTAATCAATGGATTCATCAGGACTGATCCGGGAGAACAGTACCTACATATATTTGTACAGATATTCATAGAAAAATAGGGAATTCCAATATGGATTATAGATTCATGATTTTGATTCATTTGACATTGAGATACTATATTTGGGATTGCATGATAGTTAGCATTGCACATATACAGATCATATAGTATATTGATACAGATTATGATAGGACTATACTTATGACTTAGCTATCGTCATGAATTTCGATTTCTACCTTTAGATGTACTTTTATTCACTGAGTTGGCAACTCATCCCCGTTGTGCCACAGTTTCTTGCAGGTTTTACCGCTTGGATTATCAGCGGCTTGGGCACACATTCTTTTAGGGATTGATGGGTAAGTGGGTTATTATTGTATCATACTCACTCTTGATTATTCATATATTCTTGTATCTAGTGGAAACTGTTAGTTATATATATGCCCTAGAGGCCATTGTTGTACATATGATGTATATTATAATGGATGCTTGGATATATATAGAGAGGACTTTCTTGCTCGTCATGATAGTATGCTATTTGGTTTTACTTTGTCTTAACATGTTGACTTGTATTAGTTTACTGTCTTGCTCTCACATGTTGATAAAGCCCTTAGGACATGTACTCGACTACTGGGACTATGATGAGATCATACTAGTGGGGCCACGGTAGTCGACGAGTACATCCTATAACTGTTCTTAGTCGAGGGTGTATCGAGAAAGGGCATCGATACACCAGAGTAGACTAGCGTATATGAATCTTGACCCATATGATGGGCGTTGGATGATCCCATATCTATCGGTGTTTGACATCAAAGATGGTGTACGGGTGCTGAGTGGAGACTGGGTATACTGGACGGACTCGCCGAGAACTCTCAGATGGTATTATACCTCATGTCAGATGGCAGTGCTCCGGTGACACTGGTACATGTTAATCTGTAGACCCGAGATCGTCATAGAGCCTTGTGTGATTCCCACTGTGCTTTGATTTACACCTTACCACGTCCAAGAGGGCGTGCAAAATTGTGGCTTTTGGGTACAGTCCCGAATCACTTGGAGGCAATGAGCGATAGGAGGGGAATCGTCTCTCCCGGTATAGGGAGTTGATATTGTGCTATGTTCGATTGGCTATAACTGGAAGTCCCTGGCCAGGGCGGATATTGAGTACTACTGGTAAGTGTTATCAGTAGGTTCTCGACCTGTTATGAGCCTCACATCGACACGACTTATCGGTTACTGGGGTCTGACGTTTACCACCCCTAGACCAGATATGCAACATATCAGACGAAGAGACCGGACTGTACGGGAGTGTTACTGATTGGATTCACAGGAGAATGTACAAGCTTGCTTGTTGATATCTTCTGATCGCTCAATACTTGGGTGGCTGTTACGTTTAGCTGACCGCTTGCAGCTTGTGGGTGTTTGATATGATCATCACCTACTGCCGGCGTATTGACGATTCTTTAGAGTCCTACACAGAGCTTTCTTGACTCAGGCAAAACGAAGTAGGAGCACATATGTGATATGTACGGGATCGAGAATATTACGATATGAGATACCGTATTCTATTCTCGCGATATTTGATATCAGCCGGGTCATCGGATTAAGTGTTGATTCGATGAATCGGTACATGATATATTAGTCGGTTATATGCGATATAGCCGGATTCCCGGATCAAGTGTTGATTCGGTAATTTAATGTATAATTATATATGTGATATATTACATTATATTATCTAATATTAGCTCGCTTTATTGATTCATTTTCTCACCGGATAATATATTGATATATATGCGATATATGTTAATTGTATTATTTTCTTTTGTTACAAAAATATATTATATATGTGATATATAATATTGTAACAAGTTATGATTACAAATGCAACATGATTAAGTGGAGATTAAACATGTTTAGAGTTTGATTTTGGGTTAGTATTTTCTTGAAGCTTCTAGAAACTTTTGTTTTGTTTCTTGCAAAGATATTATGTGTTGATATTTTTGGAGATATTTTCTTAACCCAACCCACACCCTTTACCCTAGTTAAATCTCTACAATGGTTAAGTCTTTCTTGACTTAACCATGGTTGCAATTGTAATGATAATAACAATTCATTATTCATCACAAAAAGGGATTGATTATTCTTCTTCTTCTTCCTTGAGCTCTTGAAAAGGTTTCTAGGTTTTTCTTTGGTGATGAATTGGTGTGAGATTAAGAAAATAAAAGAGAGCTAAAATCCTACTTCATCATCCTCATCTATTCTAGCCACTTAGATCAGGGTGTTCACTTGTCTAATACTTGATTATACAAGTGAGTGCTTGAGTTAAAGAAACATCAAGATAGATCATCTTCGAAACGGAAGACTTCAAGCAAACATGGATCGTTCGGCTTGTGGAGCTTCTCTTGAGTCCGGGAGATCATGGATCGCGGTGAAGGGACTACTACTCGGAGCTTATGAAGCGAAGGAGCGGACTATAAAGGTTGTAATTCCTCTCTCTTAGTTGTAAAGATGTTTACTTGCATGTTTAACTCTGATTATCTAGCAAAGATCCTCGCTTTAGGTTGTTCGGCACGTCTAAATTTTAAATCGGGCATGATTGATACCTTATAGACCCTTGTGACAGTGCCTAGTAACCTTACAGAAACTCCATCAACTTAGAAATGATATATTATGTACTTAGAAACGAGACTTAAGTTTTATGGGTGTTGACGTCGCACTCTTTAGAGTCAACTTCAGATATAGATTGTTTGTTTGTTCCGTCTTTTGGACGTGAAAGCTGGCTTCCGTTGGGATGCTATTTTATTGTGCTAGTTGTATCAGGTTTTTATATAAAATTTTCAAGGGAGGTGCAGTCAGATTTCAAAACGTCATAGATATTTTTCAAACATATGTAGTAAATTTAAAGGTTAATTAAACTGATTCCATCTGATAACTATTTTAAATCCACCTCCAATATTTTCAAAAAGGTTTAGATTCCGGGTTTTGGCTTACTTGAACCGCGTCGATGTATTTAGATGTCATGTGATTTAAGTCCCAGTCACGTGCCACATTTGGGTCGTGACAGTATTAAGACGTAACATAAGGCTCGAATACATTCTCCCCAAGACGATCAATTTATGACGGTCGTACATTAAAATGCAACGACAAATGCAATGTATAAATGTATATCAATATAATTAAAAATTAAATAATCGACTAACAATATCGTGATAGCATGTAAGGCAAGTGAAGGTTTCACTTGCCTCAAGATGACGGTAATGACGACGGCGACACGGACGGCACGATCATGGCACTGGCGGCAACGATGACGGCGATTTGCATGGCACGACAGCTACAACGATGAACTGTAGCAGCAACAGTACGAGCAGCAGCAACTCTTGAGGCTTGGCTCGACAGATGGCAGTGGCGTGGTGATAGGTTGCAGCTCGGGTTTTGACGAGGTGGGAAGCTCGGTGAGAGGGTGTGCAGGCGATGAGTTCGGCAGAGGAGGCAGTGATGGTGCAGAGGTGTCGAGATGGCAGTGGTGAGGAGGTGGTGGCGATCTCGACGGCGAGGCGATCTCCGGCGAGGAGGGTGTGCAAGCGAGGGTTCTGTGCCGGGTCGGGTGATAGTTGCAGGCTCGGGGATCTCGTCGGAGATGAAGTGGAGGGGAGAGAGAGGGAGGTGAGGAGGTGAGGTGAGCGGTGGGGGCGAGGTCGTGGCGACGGGGTCGGAGTTCCGGCGAGGGTGGAGCGACGATGGGGGAATCTTCACAGGGTTTGTGGGTTCGAAGGTAGCGGGTTGCTCGGGGTTGGGTCGTCGGGGACGAAGGTGATGGTGGTGTCGGATGGTCGGCGGTGAGGAGGGAGCCGCGGCCGTTGGGGGTTCTCGGGTGGAGTCGAGGTGGAGGCGACGGGGATCCGGCGAGGCGAGGGTGCAGGGGGTGGCGATGGGTTGCAGGCGCGGTTCGGGTGATGGGTTGTAGTGGAGAGTCGGTAAGGGAGAGTGGAGAGGGGAGTGGAGGAGATGGAGGTGAATGTGACGGGGTCGGGGAGTTGGGCCGCGTGGAGGCGGGATGAAGATGAGGTGAGGAAGAAGAACGTGGGTTACAGGAAAAGATGAGGCGAGGAAGAAGAAGGAAGGTGAGAATAGTGAGGAGGGAGGTGTTGGGATCCAGGGAGATTATTGTGTATGTAAAAATGAGGAGAGAGGAAGAGTGGATGAGGGGGGAGTGAGAGAGATCGAGAGGAGAGAGAGAGAGACGTGGGGAGAGAGGAGAGAGTGTGTGAACGAGGAGAGAGAGTGTACGTGGGAGGAGAGGGAATAATGGAAAATTAATAGATATAATTATTAGGATTTAATGAAATTAAATTGGAGGTAAGATTTGAGTTTTAATGGAGAATAAATTTTGAATTGAAAGAGATGGAATAAACTCTTGGGGAAGAGAAAATGGAGGGTTTGAGCTATTGGGCTTGGGCCTAGGGATTGGGTTCGGGTTAGAATTGGAAAAAAGTTTAGGGTGTGGGTTTAAAGTTTAGGTTAGTAAAATAAAATTAGAATTATTTAAATTGGAAAAAATATAGGAAATATTCATTTATAAATACGGAAAAATACTTTTAAAGAAACTGGGTATTACAACAACCTCCACCATTTTTTCCGACGATCGGCATCCATCACCATCATCATTATCATATAATATGTGCATGCACCAAATTTCATGTGATTTCACTACCTTTTCACCGTTGAATTAGAAATGTAAAAAGTTCTATTGTCGGTAAACCATTAATTTTGCACCAACTAAATTAACGGTGAAAAAATGGTATAATCACATGAAATTTGGTGTATCCATATCTTAGATGATAAAGATGTATGCCGATCGTTGAAAAAAAATATGGTGGATGGATTTTTTGAAGGCCATAGGAGAAAATTACTTTATGGCACCTTTCCTCCTCCGTTGTCCTTGCGGTTGCGCGGGATGCGCGTGTCTGTCTCTCTCTCTCTCTCTCAGCGCACTTTAATGTGATAGCACCTAAACCAACCAACTTCTTTAATCAACAATTAATGAAGAGCGGACTAATTCTTGGAACTTGGCCGCTAAATTGGTCAAAAATGGCTCACAAACTAAACCACAAAAGAATTTTTCAAGTAGGAATCAAATAGAAAAGTCTACAAGGATTTGAAGAGTTTACAAGTCATCTTCATCCAGTATTTATGACATATAAGGTTACATGTTGCCATATATTCAGAACTGATTTGCTAATGACACAATATAATCTTATACAGCTGGATGTGGTATAGACGTACAGTGTGGGAGATCTCGTGTTCGAGCCTCTACACGCGTGCGGTATTTCCTTTTTTCATCCTTTATTTATTTAATTAATTGTGCACGCCCAAGTTCGGTCCTGGACGCGTGTGGGATCCAGGGGTGCTCGGTTGTCAGGAAAAAAAAAAATACTTTATAAGTATATATTGTAAGATCTTGTTACTTGTATGTACCTAGCATAATACATCCAATATATAGATGATTAGTATATAGTTTTGATTAATGAACTTCTATTTCGGATAATACAAAACTAATCAGTATGAAGATAGTAGTATGATACAATATAGGAAAAAGAAGAGATCATGGAAGCTAAGGGCCAGGTGTTTAGAGGTAGAGTGAGGATCTCGTTGCCAAGAAAACTTCTTGTTAAACCAAGAGATGTGTATGTTAATAGTATGTTGATGCTCGCCGGAGGAGTGACCTCATCGAAAAAGGGTAGCAGCAAGGTGGAGGCAGTTTGGGCGAGGAGCATCCCTCAAGCAAGAGAGGTGAGGGGTGCGAGTGATTTTGAGATGAGGATGAAGGTGCATATCTCTATAAAATGGTCATGGATACACCTAGAGAGCTTACTTCATTCGTGTAGTTAATAGCCAGAATAAAATACAGTCGGATTTTAATGTTGTCTTGAAAAGTTTGGAATATAATCTTATTCTTGTAAATTTGAAGTCTTTTCGCACTTTTGTGTGTGGGAGATGATTATGTCAATCGTTACTTTCAAAATTTCTATTATCATGGTCAAGAATTTGGGAATTTAGTACCCAAGTTTCACAATGTAAAACTTTTTTTTGCTTTTACATACATATTAAGAGAAGATTGAACTTTCTGAGATAGAAGATATCGCCAAATTTTTATTTGATAAATCCACACCAAAATTTATGTATGGACAAAATTAACCCTAACCACATCAGCCTTTAATATTTGTCTTTTTATGCTTTCTTTCCTCTTGATCCCGTTCACGGCATTAATTTAGCACTGCCCCGTGTCGATCACAGGATTGTCGTCGTCAACAAGATCATCTCACGGGCTCGTCTGCAACGTGATCAAGATCCTCCATCATGTTGCCGAGATTCTCCTGTGACAAGATCGAGATGAGAACGTTGAGGTTCTTGTCGGGGAGCCGGTACTTGATAGTGCCGATCTCGCCTCCGAACATACTGCCGATCCTGGCCAACATATCCGCTAGGATCGATGGACGCCAGAGCGAGAGGATTGGGTCGGAGGAGAGGGCAGAAGCTGTTGGAGAGGTTGAGAAGACGGAGGTGGAAGAGGAAGGAGATGGGAAGGGAGGGAATTGGGTCGGTGAGGTTGCGGGAGGAGGGGTCGAGGGCGACGATAAGGCGGATGAGGGGTTGTAGGCAGAGGAGAGGCAATGGGATGCAATTTGAGGAGAGGGAATTAAAGATTGATGTACTTGGGGATACCATACGCAAGTTTTGGTGTGGATTTATCAAATAAGAATTTGACAATATCGTCTAAAACCTATGATTTTCTAAAAATAAATTTCCTATTTTAACCATATCATTATTGATATCTGAATGGGCATGAAGAGAAATCATGATACCTTTTTAGGATGAGTTTAGTAAATATAGTATTAAAACTGTAATGGTAATTAAAGTTTCTTCTTGATATTGCAAAAGTACTTATATTTTGATGAAAAAAAAGGGAGCAAAAATAGACATATATTGTGAAACGGATGGAGTATTTATTAGTAAAGTTAGTAACTTGTAGTCATTTAATATTTTTCCTCTTTTATTTTTGGGTTAATTTCTAAATAATACCCTAACGTTTCATCTAATTTGCACTTTTATACCTTATTAATTTTTTCGCTGCATTTATATACCATAAAATACAAACCATTAATATTTTGTTCGTTTCGGTTGGCCATCAAATCCATCAATATTTTAAACAAAATCCATACAGTTTATACTTTATGGTATCTAAGGGTAGCGAAAAAATCAATAATATATATAAGTGCACAAACAGGTTAAACATTTAGAGGTAGTTAGAAATCTTAATTTCAATATCTTAATTTATTGTATGCAAATAAAAATATAAATAATATCTTTTCTCACAATATATTTTTATAGATAAATTGAGAGGTAGTTAGAAATCGTCATTATTTGTTCTTACATTAGAATATTGCTGCAGCTCTACATGCAACAAAATAAACCCGAGTCCAATTGATAATGAGGTCAATAGTACAATATTTGGCACCAAAAACTAGCCTTAACTTATGCCGATGGTGTGAAAACTACCGGGTAAACAAAAATGAATGGATCATGCTTTTAATGGAGTGGCCCACAGAGGAGTCGCGGATTCGAGTCTGGGATACCCGATTAACGAGAGATGGCTAATTTTTTCCATCTATTATCTCAAAAACTTAGCTAAAAGAATGACGTCTGACAAATCAATATGTAAAATAAGGATTCTTATACCCGACCCTAAAATTTTAGGATGAAGCCTTGTTAATGTTGTTGGATGAAACTACATAATTATATAAGATAATCAAGCACCTATATATGTTTAAAGTTGGACGAAAGATTAGTTTTATTAACCTCAAAGTCAAATGATTATATAAAATTAATCTGCAGGTTACAAACAGATTAAACAAAGATAAAATTTACCCAATTTATTAAAATGGAATGGGCATGGTAAACCAACCCAATCCATAGAAAATTTACGGCCGGCGCACCATCCAATTGTTTCTCTCTCTTAATTAATTTTCTTTATACTACAATTTTTAGCCTCTTATTAAACTATAAACTTATTATTTATTTGGCACTGGTCCGTAAACCCAAACCTATGCACACACAACACACCTACGCACACCACACTCAAGCACACAACACACACGCGCCTAGGGACCAACAATTTGTCTCGAAGGCGTTAATTTGTGGCCACCTCTCTTTTTGGGGTTCGAACCACACACATTCTCCTAAGAGGGAAGTGCCCATACCAACTGAGCTATTGCTCATTGTTAACTGTAAGCTCATTGAATAAAAGTATACCGACTAATGGTTGGAGGATATAAAGGAAGTATTTTTTTTGGATAACAATGAGTTTCTTAATATAAATTGTGGTCACCAAATTTCATTAAATATATGAAATATAAGTCATTGTCGTTTCTCTCTCACACACTTATAGAAGGATAACGGAAGAAACTTGTGGTGGAAGGAAATTTTCTTCTATATAATCGAAAAAATACATCCTCCATGAATTTTTTTTTGGATCAGCATTCATCATCTAAGATATGGATACACTAAATTTTATTTTATTCTACCACTTTTTCACTGTTGATTTAGTGGGTGCAAAATTAACGGTTTACTGATAATAAAACTTTTTACATTGCTAATTCAACGGTGAAAAAGTGTATGAAATTTGGTGTATCCACATCTTAGATAATTAAGATGATGATGATGCGTCCCAATCATCGAATAAAATGGGAGAGGATATAGATTTTTGGCGACACCTAAAGAAAAAGTCTACTAGGGTCTCTTTTCTTCGTTATTCTAGTATGTGTGTGTAGAGAGAGAGAGGAGGGAGAATAATGAAGAAAAGATGTGTGTAATGTTAACCCTTGTACTCCCCTCTTTAAACGAGATAGGTCAAACTGAATTTCTCACACCATTAGTAATCTTGTTTCCAATCATTTAATCCAAATACAACAGCAATAAGTATAAAAGTCAAACGAACAGACAAAGGTTTCAAGAACCATGTTATTAGCACCATGTCGAAGTTTTATAAAATCGAGTACCTAAGCTCATCACGAATCTTGAAATGAAGTAACGAAGATAAAAAAAGGGGCTCCGTGCATGTTATGTTGCTATATTATTATCTCTAAATGTTACAACATTATTTTCTCAATTTCCTTTTCCACTCATTCCTAAATTTTAGCGAGGAATAGTTATTAGAACAGTAAAAACAAATATATCTAAAATAAAAATTATAGTTAGTTAGAATAAGCCATAGATAAACAAATAAATCATTTATTTATTCATTTCAAAAGAGCAAGGCTCTTAAATGTTGAGAGTTACGGAGAGAAATGGAATGAACATGAGTTGTCAATGGTGAAAACATTATATCAAAAAAATGGTGTGAAAACTACTGAGCAAACAAAAGTGATCAGATCATGCTTAAATTGAGCCAGCCAAATTAAAATTGATCCTGCCGAGTACAACCCGCTTGCAAATATTTCACACTTATGCCGAAATCTTGACTTGGTTGGCAATTGGCAAATTCTCTCATACCTAAAAGAATTATAAGATCCAGAAGAAAATAGCTTTTGGAGTTTTCAACTTGATGATTGTTTTGAGTATCACAGATGTATATATATATATATTATATATTTTACATGATAGAGGAATAAAATAAAAATAAAATATTTCCTAATAAAATAATATCATAGAATTTATGGAAAGATTTGCGTGATTGAGATCTGCGACAGCTGCGCTTGCGTTTAGTAGACATCTGACTAGTACTGGGCAGACGTCCGCGTGTTCTATCGATTTGCTGAAGGCTAATGGTCAGACGTCCAGATTTTTCTCATCAGACGTTTGGCTCCGCTCTATTATTTGGATGGACCCTGATTATTAACCGCTACAGCGGTGGCTGCGTGTCCAGACGTCTAGAGCATGTCATCCAAACATCTGGCCATGCTCCGTTGTTTGGCGGACGTCTGCACCTCTTTCTGCAAACGTTTGATGTTGTTTTGGGTCTTTGTCGCTTGTTCTTAATACCATGCTCTAGGCGTTTGCTTGAGACCATAAAGAGCTTTTTGCGTAGTTTGCAGACATGGTTAGGTGGAGAGGAGTGGAGGAAGCCGGGTGGTTGAGGCATATATACATCTACATGGAGAGTACCGTTGAGGAAAATATTGTTAATGTCGAGTTGACGAAGATACCATCCATGGGAGAGTGCGAGGCATAAAACTACACGCAGTGTTGTCGATTTGATAATCGGTTTTAAATTGGCGGAGTAGACCAGGCCTAGACCAGGCCAGACCGTTGGTGGAAGTCTTTTGCCACAATGCGAGCTTTGTACCAGGTAATGGTGCCATATGAGTTACGCTTGAGTCGAAAGACCCATTTACAACCTGTAAGATTCTGATTTAATTTGGGGATAAGATCCAATGTTTAGTTCTTCATGAGTGCATCAAATTCTTCGGACATTGCAGCATGCCAGTTGGGATCCTTCATAACTGGAGATACATAGGTTGGTTCGGATGTTTGGGGTATAGGGTGAACAGTGGTATGGTTGATATATTGGAAGTTGAAGTATTTAGGGTTCAGTTTTCGTTCAATGGTGGTTTGGAGATTTAGGGATGGGAGAGTAAAGGAGAGTTGTGGAAGGGGTAAATATTGTTGAGCAGTTGTGGAGGAGGTTAGGGAGGTAGGGCCGGGAAGGTTGGTGTTGGTATCAAGATTGGAGGGTGATGATTGTGAAGAATCGATAGAGGAGGAGAGGTCTAGGGTATGGGATGTTAATGATGTTGGGTTACGATAGCGTCCTGGACATCAGCCGTGGCCGGTGCGGAACAAAAACTGGTGTTTAAAAACTTGGCTCTACCGAAACCCGCTAGATTGAACCATAAACATATACTAGCAAACTACAAAGAGTTAAACTACAAGGTTAGAAATGTTATACCCAACGAACCAAGTCCTTCGGTCTTCCATAATCTTCCTTAGCTCCTTGAGGCGTGCTTGATTGAACTTGGCCGCCGGTCTTCTTTCGGCGAAGATGATCCATCTGAGAGATGTAGCTCATGGCTCTATCTCCACATCAAAAGCAAGTGAAGCAACTAGGAATTCTAGGTTGCTAATCTAGAATGCCTAGGATGTAGTGAGTGTTCTAAGTATTTATCTATATCACCTCATCTCTTGATTCTCAACTCATGAGATTGTAGAGAGGAGGTTGAGCATAAAGGTGGAGGAACTCAAGAAACTCAAGAGAGGAGAGTGAAGCATGATGGTGAGAATAAAAACTCATCTCTCAAAAATAATGAGCCATTCCAGGAGAGAAAATCTCATGCTAGGTTTTGTAAAACATATTCTTTCAATATAATTTCAAGCCCATGCTTGAATAGTTTGCACAAATGAATTAATAATTCATTTGTGCACACTATGCAAGCATGGTTCTCACCATACTCCCCTCTCTCAATTATCCACCTCATTATCCGTTTAAAATAAATGGTCAGATTCAAAATGAGGTGTCCCCCTTCTAGAATATTATCCGTATAAATACGGATTACATTTTACTGTATATACATACCTGTATTCGTACCGAAATACGAATACCCGAAGAGATAGAATAACACAAAGAACATAATTTTAGAATATACATATTGAAATACATATACGTAAATTATTAAATCAATACCTGATTTAATAATCCGGCTCAAATCCGAGCCAGCTAGTATTATTAACTGTCCGATCGAAAGTCCCGGTACATAGTACAATCAATCGATCGGAACCCTGCACGTATGCAATGCGGATACTACATCGTTTCGCCAGAACCAGGGAAACCCTCTGTGTGGGATTCTAAAGACTCGTCAATACGCTGGCAGTGGGTTTAACCACAAGCACGTCAGCGGCACTAGCTGTACGTAACGGCTACCCAGGTATTGAGCGAAAGGAAGGCCGACGAGCAAACTCATCTGAACCCCTACTGAGCCTGTCCGTGACAATCTCCGTACAGTCCGGTCTGTTCGTCTAAGAGTATCGCATATCGCGTTTAGGGGGTGGATAAAGTCAGACCCCCTAATAACGTGATATTTCGTGTCGGTATGAAGCCCATCACCCACTGAGAAACTACTGATCCAAATCAGTAATTCTCGTCTACCATGGCCAAGGATTTCTGGTGATGGCCACCTGTTAGTGTTATATGCTCTAGAGTCCATTATTGTATCATACTGATTTATATATTACTAAATGGAAGCGTGGGATATATACGGATATAGTAACCGTATTTCTCGAAATGGTAGTATGCTATCTGGTTTGTTTCTACCTCAATATGTGCATGTGTTTCTTTTAGTATATCGCTTATACATATTGGTAGAGCCCTTAGGATCTTTGCTTGATTACCAGCGTTGTGGTTGCAGTCACACTAGTGGGGGTTGGGTAGTCTATAAGCACATCCTATACAGGTCCCTAGTCGTAGGATTATCGAGGCGGGGCATCGATACTTCAGAGTAGACTGGTGTATATGCTTCTCATCCCAGCAGGGGAGATGGTCTGTCCCACAGCCATTAGTACGTTGTATTGGAAATAGTATGCAGGTGCCTATTGGGTTATGAGTACACTGGACATGACTCGTAGGGGACTGCTGGTGGGTATTATACCTATCGTCGGGTAGCAGTTCCCAGGTGACATGAATACAGCTTAGTCTGTCGACTTGGCACTGCTACTTCACATCGAGTATGTTTCCACTGTTCTTTGATTACTATCCTACCACGGCTCAAAGGAGTCGTGCAAAAAGGTAGTAGTTGAGTGCAGTCCGGAAGCACTTGGAGGCAGTGGCGGTTAGATATGATTCGTCTCTCTCGGTATTGAGGATTGATATTGCGCTGTGTTCGGAAAACCATTACATAAAGTCCTTGGCCAAGGCAAGCGAGATTTACTGGTAGGTACTCCAATAGTTTCTCAGGGTGTTTTGGGCTACACTCTGACACGACTTATTGCGCTATTAGGGGTCTGACGATTACCGTCCCCAGGCCCGATATGCGATACTCTTAGACGAACAGACCGGACAGTATAGAGATTGTCACAGATAGGCCCAGTAGGAATTCGGATGAGTTTGCCTTCTTATCGACAGATACCTGGGTAGCCGTTACGTGCAGCTAGTACCGCTGACGTGCTTGTGGTTAAACTCACTGTCAGCGTAGTGTCGAGTCTTTAGAGTGCCATACAGAGGGTTTCCCTGTATCGGGCAAAAGATGTAGAGGCCGTATGGTTTTACGACAGGGTTTCGATCACATACGTGTACTTGTGCACGTATAATGTTCGGGCGGATAATACTAGTGGGTTTGGTTTACGCCGGATCCTAGTATTATATTGATGAATTATTTTAGTCTAATTGTATTCGTATTTTTCCGGAATACGAATACGGGTATGTATATACGGATGAGGGGCATTTTCGTAATTAACTCGAAATTGCTTCTAGAAGAAGACACCTCATTTAGGGTTTTAATCTTTTGATTAAAAGATTAATGAGGTGGAGGAAATGAGGTGGAGATATTTGTTGAATGAGTCATGACTCACTCATTAGATATTTTGTGAAGCATGCTTGATATTTGTTAAGATATTTATCCAATCAATTATTAGTATGCTTCGTTTTTATTCTATCACACTTGAGGCTTCTTCATTCCAACTTCTTTTTCTTCACTAGCTTTTCCTTAGGCTCCCCTTCTTCTTCCTCTAGCCTTTCATGTCTCATGAGTTGAGAAACTTAAGGCTATTAGAGACATATTAATCCATATACACTCTCTACATCATCAAGGACATCTAGTTTAGCGAACTAGATGCCGTAGTTACCTCGGATTTGAGGTTGGAGCTCGGACTATAGACTCTCGGGTGGATCGTCTTTGACTCGAGGAGGACGATGAGGAGGCATCGATCCGTTACGATCCTCGGAGCTTATGACGAGGAGGAGGACAGCAGCAAGAAGACCCGAAGGACATGGTATCATGAGGTATAAATTTTATCCGAGTAGTTAAACCTCACACAAGTTTGGTTAGCTAGGGTTTAGCATCGATCCTGGAGTTCAAGTCGGTGTTGCGACGCCCGTAAAAATCGTTTTTTACGCCTTCCGCCTCTCCGCGAATTCGCGGGGAGCACGACATTGACTTACAGTGGTATCAGAGCCTACTAAAGCTTAGCTAACAATTTAGAAAACGTGTAAAACTATGAAACCGAAATAACTCCGAAACATCGAAATGTGAATCCAAGTTTCTGTCAAATTTTCCGGAGGCTCTAAATTTTTTTTAAACAATTGCAGAGTGCTCCTTTACTTGTGATATGAACACACACCAAAAATGAGGCAATTCAACCGGTTTTTGGCCAGCCACAGTTGTTTAAAAACCGGCCCCACCGGTTTTGTGAAGAGGGGATTCGTTGTGTTTTGTCCTGTGTTCTAGTCACTTGGTTTTAGGGTTTCAGGTGGTGTTTGATTTTGCCAATTTTGATTATACCGTTTATTCTTTGTTGTGGCAATACGGGCTATTTTGAAGTTGCGGTTTTAACATAGTTTAACATGTTTCTGATGTTATATGTGTTTCGAAACATCCGCTAATTGATATACATCGATTAGTGGGGGGTGCACATATCTGTGTTGTTGTTCTTGTTGGTTTTTGTATATGAACTTTATTGGATCTTCGTGGATGAATTGCTGGGAATGTGAGAAGAGGGTGTTCTTTCATTCGATGTAAATTGTAAAGTGATGTAATATTCTTTTGCGGGGCACATCTCGGTTGAGGTTGTAGCCACCGTTGTATTATTTCTTTTACTGTTTTCTGCTCGTAGGATAGACCCAAGGCGGGGTGCACAAATTACCGGGTACTTTGAAGTGCCGAGTGGCCTACTCATTTTACTGAGGGAGATTGCTTCATTTCGGGTATTTGGCGGGTAGTTTGTCGCATCCGTAGGGGTCTAGGATAGGGTTTGGCTATTCATCACGACTGTGGAATCCGTTTTTTGTTACAGGCTTGAACGAAATGCGGAATTCCTAGTAAATCTAATATGTTCATCTGTGATATGGAATGCCTATTATTGCGTGAGATGAATGGTTATTATATATATACTATATAGTAGACGTTGCTTATGTTTTGCACCCGCGCTAGTCCAACCCCGCTCTAGCGTTAGTTAAGTAACCTAACGGTGTTAAACTGGGCCCAGTGGTGAATGCGGATGGCATAAGCGGACGTGATATTTTAGTTTCTCTGTGTGATGATAGGTGTAACTAATGAGACTGCATTAGATTAATGCAAAGCAAACAAATCAAAGCTGAATCGTTGGAACAAATTTTAAAACCACTCGTTTTTTTTCTTCAAAAACATCAGACTTTTAAATGCGGAGCTTAAACCACTACTTTAAAAGCTATCAGGTTCCTTCGATTAAATCAAGTTCATTACGTTCACGGTTTGGCCAAAACCAGCCGTAGCCTTCCGTCATTTCAGTTGAATATTCAGTAGTATTAAATCTATGTATTTTGGCCTTCACCAAGGCATAGTGATTGGTAGCTGCTGGATATTCATCTGTAGTATAGATAGATGCGTTGGTTTGGGACAGTCGTACACTATTTTGGCCTTCGTCAAGGGTATGTACGGGTGGGTTCAAATTAACCTGGATAATGACAGGCATAACTTGACATGTGACTTATGATATGTTGGCCTTTGTCAAGGTCATAAGAGCATGGGGCAAAAATCCACATCGGGAGTTTCTAAAGGAACTGAAACTTTCTAGTGTTGTATACCATTTGGAGTGTGATAATGTTGGTAGAATTCCTTCAGGATTATTACACAATAATATTTGGATCCGATTCTACTGTGAATATCCGTTACTCTTCGGGGGATTTTTCACTAAACACAAACAATGCAATAAACCAAGTAGGTGTCTAGAACGGTGTTAGCGGGGCTACGTCTCCAGGAAAAAGAGCTTATGTAATTAAGGAACTTCGCGAAAGCGTTGGAAAACCTCCTTCGAAGTACCAACACCAGCCTGGCTGAAAGGTTATGCAATTATTATAGGGTGAGATTAATCCTGACTTATTCTTCTTTTATGGTTTAAGGAAGGATTCGAGATACATGGGAGCCATCCTGTTTAGATAAATTAAAAACCAATTTAAACTTGCAAGAGTATCATGCTGAGTGTTTTCTTCTCCCTCTCCTAATTGCAGCGACCAGGTGACCAAGATTAGGTTACAGCTAGATAATAAAATGACTGAATTATACTATATTGACTATCAAAGTTTTGTCCAGATGTCCATTACCTATGACAAACTGGAACAGCTCATTACTACTCAATCCCTCACCGTCCCTGGTCTAGATTCCACCGTCGCGGATAATAATATCCGTAAGATATCGAAAAAGATAGTGCGAATGCCAAGTGTCTCATGTTGGCCTCAGTAGATGGTGTAAACCAGAGGCAGCACGAGAAGATGGACTTAGTTTCCATCTTCCTCCATAATAAAGATTTATATGGAGAGCAATCTCGTATCGCAAGATATAAGACTTCGAAAGAATTGCTTCAAGCGAGCTTGGCTGTCGGGTCATTTGTGGGGGACCACGTCCCTACAATGATCAGCTGTATTAAACAGCTCACGGACCTGGGGACCACGTTGTAGAACGAATCATATGCTGACTTGATTATACGGTCCCTACCTTCTACTTACGTCCAGGGGAAGAAAATTATATTTCTAGTTGAGGGCACCCTGAAGGAAAACATGGAGACACCCGCTCTGCTTATTAGGGAATCTTCCTCTTCTCGATCTAGGCGAAAGCCAAGGGTGAGAAGAAGAAGACCTCCACAAAGCCGATAGGCCGGTGGATTGTGTGCACGTGTTCCTCTCTATATAAATATCATTTTACACATGTTTATTTTCTCTGTCTTTTCATTTTTACATGTATTGCACGTGTAAATTTTTTGGCTTTCAAAAATTTTAAAAGAAAAATTCAGAAAAATAATACGTGGCTGATGGGATTCGAACACAGGGGCTGCATCACAGCTGTGCAAGGCTTTACCAATAAGCTACAAGTGGCTTCTTGTTGTTTTTAAACAAATTAAATTTATAACTTGTACTCAGACTTGCAAACTTTATTCTGTACATTAACTTGAAAATTTTTCGTACAGTAAAATCAGAGTCGTTACACTTTACCAGTGAGTTACAAGTTGTTTATTGCTATTCTTAAACAAAAATTAACTTTTAAATTGTACTCAGGCTTGTAAACTTCTTTTTGTACATTAAATTGAAAATTTTCCGTACAGTAAATTCAGAGTCGTTACATTACAGCTCAGCCTGACTACTTGTTCTTCTTGTACTTATTTTATGTATGCCGTTGTTTAGACATTTGCTTTATATTATTGCATCTTTTATTTTCAAATAGCTGTATGTAAAGTTGAATGTAAATAAAGTTGTTCCATTTTATTACTTTTGGCATTTTTGTTCATTTATTTATTGCTTAATTACGCTTAACGTATTTATTTCATAGTAAATACGTTGCGACCTGCCACGTCACCGTTTCCGTCTATTGGAAAGCGGGGAGTGACAGAATTTTTGATAGAAATTTCAGAATGGAGGAGAGGTAGGAGATGGGGTGCTATGTATAGTGAAGAAATTAGGGTTTGGAAATTAAAAAAATGGATTAAAAGAATTAAAAATGGTGTTAAATGGTGAATTGAATGGTCATTGTTTAATTACAGGGAAATCAAACAGTGCAGGAGAGTTGAGAGGAGTCGAAGGGTTGTGTGTGCAAAGCACGGAGACAATTGGAGAAAGACGGACCATCGGTGGCGGTCAGGATCAAGAAACGGGCGGTCAAGATTAAAGAAATCGCCTCGAGATTTGTGCCACTTACATTAATTTGTGTTTAGTCATCATTGTGCCTATTTGATTTTTCTGAGACTTTTCGTTTCTCTGTGAATTGCATGTGCAACTATCACGCCCCGCTTCCCAGTGTACGGGCAAAGGACGCGACGAGAACGCTATGTATTTACTCTGAAGTAAACACGCTAAGCGTATCTAACCAATATAAGAAAATGCACAAGAGACAATAACAATTTATTAACATTCTTTTGTACAGTACATCTGAAAAGTAAATACATGGAATGGAAAGCAATGCCTAAACAGTGGCATAATAGAAATGGAAAATACAGAATGTAAATGTGTACAAGTAATTAGAGCTTTGGATCAAAAGCTAGCTGGTCCAAATCATCGCTGGTGGGCTCGATCTCCAGAGAGTCCGAATCACCTGACGACATTCCAAAGAATACGAAAGAGTATTTTTTCAGCGAACAAATCGCTCGGTAAGTCCCGTAAATAGACAAGAATGGAATAGACAGAATAGTGTATTTTATTATAATGTTGTATTTAGTGTTAACGCTGTTGTTTGTAACTTGGTACAGAAGAGGCCAGTGTATACGAGGGGAGTCTCACTAGACCAGAGACTACGGTATACGGAGTACAAGGAATCGTTCAGCCACGGTACAATGGCAATTGAATTCAGGTTAGGTTCTTTATGGTTGCTGTCTCGTGCCACTTCTAACACCTTTCGTATCAATCTACCCCTTATAAACCCACGATGTCTTGATTGTATTGATATATTGTTTGAATTGTATATTGTATATATTGGATGACTTGCCAAAACCATGATATCAGTAAATGGATGTAACTGGAGAATCATGTAGATGGATGTATATTCATGGTTCGGTTCAGTCAATATAGATTGATTAGATTGAATATATGGATTCATAGAACCATGTTGTATTGAAGTTTGATACTTGAATCATATTCAAGTCAGGTTGATTATATTGAGACTCAGTCTGAGTTAGACAATTAGAAAAGAAATTGAATCCTGAATTAGGTTTTGGTGTTATCGGTAACCGTTGTATATGGACGACAGGATTTGTGTCTTTTTCAAAGACGATTACCGTGTTGGTAACACCGTTTGTTAAGTTGTCTACCTTAAATAGGCAAACACCCATATCTCCGGCTGCCTGAGGCTCAAGAGACTGGTCCCGCTTAAACCTATCTTTACTAGGGTCCTTATTGTAATTTAGTATAACTTGAGGAGGTTTTATGTAAAACTAATTTTGTATAGTTTCCAAAATATACCTCAAGTATTTTATTATCGTCTTTAGAGTTTTCATGGATATATATTTTATCAATGTGACATTTCTAGTGAATAAAACCTAATTTCATAATATATGGTATTTATTTGTGATATTGGAATTGTATGGTATTTTCTTGTAAAAGAGATGTTTTTTTGAATTTTGGAAATGTGGAATATTATAAATATTAAAAATAGATATTTTGATATTAATTACATATATATTTATTTATTAAAACTATAAGTTTTATTTATAATAGAAATCACATTTTCTAAAAAAAATTGTATTTTAAATCTTTCGAGACCGTATGCTCCTTGCGGAGGTCTACATCTCGTACTACTAAGCCCGAGGATGTGCGATAATCCGCACCATCCCGAACGGATTCTCCAAAATGGGTTGTAGCGGCACATTGCAAAAATTTGTTAAAAAAACACATCTTGTAGAAAAAGGTTTTTTTATAAGTCGAAGGTAGTTGTGTGTAAAATCGTATTTTTCCCAAATCCATGTTCCTAAATTCCATCGTACTATGTTACATATGAGTGTTGTGAGGAGGGAGGTCATTACCTGGTGAGTTTTCTAAAACTAGCATGGTTAAAAGGTATAAACATATCAATATGAAACATAAAGGTATTTTACTGTAAAAGTGGAATAAAACTTGTTGCGATTATCATTTTAATATCAAACTTGTTCTATTGTCTTAGTTAATGAGTATTAAACAATATATATCAAAAGTTGTAGGTTTTTTATTAAGAAAATGTTGTATTTTGAAAGAAAAGAGAATCGGAAGCCGGATAACTCCGCTTCCGACACGTTTTAAGGATTAAGAATTTGAGAATAGCAAGAGAGAGAGAGAGAGAGAAGGGGGCCTTACTGGATTAGGGTCAAGAGAGGAGGAAGAGGACGATCATGGAAGCACCGGTGCGTCGTTTCGTCGCCGGAAACTTCTCGGATTGTCGTCGGAAGTTCGTCGGAGCTTCGTCTTTTGCTAACTCCACTTGCACACAAAAAGTCTTGAGAATTTTCTTGAGAGTTTGGGCAGAGATTTGGAAGTGACGGGGGTGGATTTGAGGTGTGGTATTTATAGGAAAAATCTAGGGTTTAGGGTAGTGAAAGGATGTGATAAAAATTGTATTTAAATT
This sequence comes from Agapanthus africanus, assembly GCA_030015575.1. Classification (NCBI taxonomy): domain Eukaryota; kingdom Viridiplantae; phylum Streptophyta; class Magnoliopsida; order Asparagales; family Amaryllidaceae; genus Agapanthus; species Agapanthus africanus. The sequence continues at coordinate 21,175,670 of JASDDO010000014.1, forward strand.
TGCATTTAAAAATTTAAAAGGGGGTATTTTAATTCTCTGTTTAATTGCAAAGAATTTAAATAATGCAGGGGGAGTGGGGCGGTCCAAAGGTTGCAGGGAGTTGAAGAAAATCGGGATTTCGACTGAGTCGGACCGGCGCCACCGGCAGATTCGGCCGAGTCACCGGTCCGAGTCGGGCCTCGTCTTCTCGCCACGTGTCCCCGTCGCTTGGTTTACTGCAGTGGACTCGTTTGTTTTATGTGTAACTCTTGGTTTTACGGGTTATGCACGTGTAGACTCTTGGGCTTCTAAAAAGATTAAAAGAAATCAAAATAAAATAATAATGTGGCTGATGGAATTTGAACTCTGGTGTTTTAGTTCAGCAGTGCAAGGTCTTACCAATGAATTACAAGCTCCTTCTTGCCGTTCAAAAGTAAAACAAATACTTATAGTACTCAAAGGAAATGTAAATACCCCAAGTATACAATAACTTTTAATTAAATTTATGTACACAAGAATTGGAGTTGTTACAGCAACTCTCGGGCTTCCGAAAAATTAAAAAGAAAAATCTTTAAAAATAATTGGGACTGATGGGAATTGAACGCACAAGTTATATCACAGCAGTGTAAAGGCTTTACTTGTGTGCTATAAGTTACTTCTTGCTTTTATTAAACAAATCTAATTTATAATTTTACAACAGACTGAAATACCCTTTCTATACAATATATAAGTAATTTTGTACAGGAATTTCAGAGTCGTTACAATTGGGTTGGTTGGTTTAGTTGGCAGTTGTGAGAGAGAGACACACACCTGTGTCTTTCTTCTTCAGATGGCGTCCATAGTCTATTGGTTTATCATAGTGCCCATCTAAGATGATGGCGTTATCATGGACTCGGATAGCAGCTGCGACTTTTTTGAATTCAGGTCTGAGGCCAACGAGAATGTGGAAAACAAGGTCATCTTCGGGAAGAGGGTGATCAGCGAGAGCAAAATCGTCGGAGATAAATCCCATCTCTTGTATGTACTCGTTTATAGATCACGAGCCATGTTGATTGTTGATGAAGCGTTTCTTTAGCGACATAACTCGTGAGAAAAATTTGTTCGCAAGGAGAATAAATAGTTGATCTCATGCTCCCTTGGATGAGAAAACAGAGAAGATATGGGGTTGGATCGTCTCGACACAATTGCCGAGAATAACATTGAGAATGAGTTGATCCTGACTGTACCATTGATGGTAATCTGGATTTTCAGCACCCTTGGTATTGTCGTTGACGTCGCTAGTTCTCGGAGAAGACGATTTGGAGCCGTCGATATGACCAAGGAGATCGTGGCCGATTAAGATCGATTGAATTTGGGATCTACACACAGTGAAGTTTGTGTGAGAAAGTTTTGTTGGAAAAGAGAATTTGGAGATAATGGAATTTGAGTTTTGAGAGAAAGCCATGGATCAAAAATTGAGCTTCAAGAGGAAGCCATAGATAAAAAAAATTGAGTTTTTAATCACAGGGTTCTGATACCATATAAGATCTTAAAGAAGATAGTTTTTGGAGTTTTCAACTTGGTGATTGTATTGAGTATCACAGATGTATATATATCACGCTCTACATGATGGAAGAATAAAATAAAAATAAAATCTTTCCTAATCAAATAATATCACAGAACTTATGGAAAGATTTGTGTGATTGAGATCTGCGACAGCTGCACTTGCGTTTAGCTGACGTCTGACTAGTATTGGGCAGACGTCTGCGTGTTCTCTGGATTTTCTGAATACTAATGGCCTGACGTCTGGATCTTCATCATCAGACGTCTGGCCATGTTTTGTTATTTGGATGGACCCTGATTATCAACCGCTACAGCGGTGACTGCGTGTTCAGATCGTCTGGATGTTGTCCTGGGCCTTTGTCGCTAATTAGAATAAACATATTAGACGGAGCTACATAATTATTTAAGATGATCAAGTATCTACATATGTTTAGAGGTTGGTGGAGCTCCACGCAACAGGAGGATGGGGCAATGGGTCCCACCACAAATGCATGGGCCTCAACCCCTGTGGATGGGCGAGCTGCACGGCACCACTTTTGCCATATGTTTGATGTTGGACAAAAGGACTATTTTTTGTTAATCTCGCAGTCATATGATTGGATGAAATTAATATGAATACAAAAACAGGTGGAGTGTCAGGCTCCGAACGCGACCTGAGACAGACTTTTACAAAGTTTGAAAGCAAGCAGGTTAGGGCTGTTTGATCGCTGGACTGTGAAATCTGGAGTCCTAAATAGTACGATTGCAAAAATCTGCATTAGCTAATTTTATGTTTGATTGGTATTAGATTACTTTTAAGGATTAAAGAGAGAGAGACAGAGAGACGGAGAATTTTTTAATAACTAAAATACAAGCGGGAGCCACCAAATAGTGAGAAATCTTTAAGAATTCTCTCAATTTTGAAGTATTTTGGAATCTATCTTTTTTGTGAGCCCCATCACACAATCTATACAAATCCATGTTTGTAATCTAAACAAACCAAACACAAACTTTGTTAATGCTAGAACCCTCAAATCCAAAACTCAAGAACCCTACACAATCCTTCAACCAAGTTTTGCCGTTAAGAGTGATCAATATTCAATATTACTATAAGAGAAGCAAAAGTTAAATTAGTCATTGATCCCCTCTCACAAGAAAAGAGCTATGGATCAAACAAGACATGCTGATCAATCAACTGAGCTCTCTCTCCATATCGATTCCAACCGCGCCAGACTCCGCCAGTTAGGCTACAAACAAGAGCTCAAGCGCCAACTCTCGTATGTGCACATCGACTCTCTTTTCTCAGAAAACTATTCAGTCTTTCTCTGATGCAATACGTATAAAAGAAAGGGAAGAAAAAAGAAATCATTAAAGTTGGTCTTGTGATGGTGCTTTGATATTTTGCATAGGGCGGTGTCAAGTTTCGCCTTCTCGTTCTCAATCATATCAGTGCTCGCCGGGATCACTGTTACATTCAACACCGGCCTTAGATATGGCGGTCCCCTGTCGGCGACGATCGGATGGATCGTGGTCTCGGCTTTTAACGGGTTTATTGCGCTTTCAATGGCCGAGATTTGCTCGGCGTATCCGACTTCAGGTGGGCTCTATTATTGGAGTGCCAAGCTCGCCGGCGATGAGTGGGCCCCATTTGCCGCATGGATCACTGGATGGTAAACTCTTAGGCTGGAAATTCCTCTGAAGCTTATCCATTTGGCAGGCTAGCTTTCTCTGTTTAATTTGAAACAAATGCAGCTTAAATTAGTGAAGTAAATTAACATTTCAATATAGTTAATTGCTATTAAAAGATAAATCAAAATGGCTGGGTGAAAAGTCGAGAAGCAGCCATTATTTATATGTCTTTCAAAAGTCCAGAGATTGAATCCTTAACATCCCTTTCCCTTGTTGACAAATTGCCTATCTTACTCCACCAGCACCATTTTTTTAAGAGGAAAATGAAAGCAAAGCATTGTAGAGAGGTTTAAAGATCCTGTAAAATTCACAGTTTACATTTTTGGGTAGAAGCATATTATATCCGTGGTGTAATACACGGACGACTGCTATCGTAAAACAAAACAAATCCTATTCCTATTTTCAAAATATATTCTCTCTTCTAAAGCTTAACCATCCGTACATTATATCATGGACGGTAGATAACCAGCTTATGTCTAAAAATATGAAATGTGGATTCTACAGAAGCACATGTCTAAATATTAGTAAAGGTTTATCAAAATTCTTCCACCTCTGTCTCATGCAGGTTCAACGTGGTGGGACAGGTAAGCCAAAGGCCCTTTTCGGTTTTCATATTTTGATCAAAAAAGAAAAAAAAAGAAAGAAAAACATTTTTTTTGGGTTTCCATATAGGGAAATCTATATTTGCAAAACAAATTCAGTGGGCAGGTACAGCTAGTGGAGAATTTGCGTTTGCTCAGTTGCTTCAAGTGATCATTCTGCTTAGCACAGGAGGAGCCAATGGAGGGGGGGTACTTGGCATCTAAATACCTTGTGCTTTGTTTTCATGGTGGGGTTTTGCTAATCCATGGCCTCATCAACAGCCTCCCAATATCATATTTGTCTATATTTGGTAGACTTGGTGCCATATGGAATGTCATAGGTAAACATAACATGTACCCTTTATACCACGCATGCTAAACTAATTGATGTGCATTACATGTGTTAGGATGTCATGAATAAGCTGGCTCAATTTCACCAACTGTTTAGAATAATTCTAAAAATCCCGATTTTTTTGGGTTCCGTACCGTATCCGATTTTGATAGTTTTATTTTGGTGTTATCCGTATTTATCTGAACTTGTTGAGGGGATAATTTGGGAAATCTGTTTGTAACAAACCCTAGCGGCTATTTTAAGGGTTTGTGAGGGGTTTATGAGCCGCCGTCGGAAAATTTGCTATTCTCCACAAAATAATAATGAAATTGTTCTCTACTGCTCCCTCCCCGTGGTTTTTCCCTATTTGGGTTTTCCATATAAAATCTCCGCGTCTCATTGTGGTTGATTTTTTTTTCCAATGTTTTTGCTTAACCTCCGTTCATGTTTATCTCGATCATCTGTAACAACATAGGAAGGATAAGAACTTGCATGATTATTTGAAAATAATGGGACTTTTACAGGTACCTTTGTGCTTATTATACTGATCCCTACAGTAGCCACTCAAAGAGCTAGCATCAAATTTGTATTCACTCATTTCAACACTGACAATGAAGCTGGGATTCATAGCAAGCTTTACATGTTTGTTTTAGGATTGTTGATGAGTCAATACTCAATGGCTGGCTATGATGCATCTGCTCACTTGGTAATTTCTCTTCAATAAAATGTTTCAGGTTTTGATGAAGATACTTGCTTCTTCATTCTTTAAAAAAGAAAATGTATATGTTTATGTAGACAGAGGAAACAAAGAAGGCGGATAAGAGCGGAGCGATGGGGATAATAACCGCGGTTGGGTTATCATCGATTGTCGGATGGGTTTATCTCATTGCTGTTACATTCGCTGTGACGGACATTCCGTACCTATTAAGCAGCAATAACGATGCAGGTGGCTACGCTATTGCGGAAGTTTTCTATCTTGCTTTCAAGAACAGATACGGAAGCGGAGTGGGGGGAATTGTTTGTTTAGGCGTCGTTGCGGTGGCTTTGTTCTTTGGTGGCATCGGTGTAGTTACCAGCAATTCCAGGTCAGTTTTCATAATATAGTTACATACCTGTATCCATGAGTTGCTGATAACTTCATTAGCCGGAAAAATTTCAGGTTGGTGTATGCATTCTCTAGAGACAGAGCCATGCCGTTATCATCACTCTGGTACAAAGTGAACAAACACGAGGTACCCTTGAACGCAGTCTGGCTCTCCGTGGTCATAGCGTTTTGCATGGCGTTGACGGTACCTACATCACATTTTCGTATCAATTTTCACAAATCCGTAATTTCACTCTAAATGTTATTTTTTTGACAATTCGAATTTCTTCGCAGTCATTAGGAAGCATAGTGGCGTTCCAAGCGATGGCATCGATAGCAACCATCGCTCTCTACATCGCATACGGCCTCCCAATCTTTTTCCGGGTCACGTTGGGAAGAAAGTCGTTCATTTCCGGCCCATTCTCTCTTGGCCGCTACAGCGAGCTCATAGGTTGGCTAGCCATGTTGTGGATCACGACGATAAGCGTCCTTTTCTCTCTGCCGGTGTCGTATCCGATCACAAGGGATACTCTGAATTATACTCCAATTGCTCTTGGGGGAGTTGTGATTCTTACTTTTGGCTCTTGGTTTCTCAGGGCTAGGTTCTGGTTCAAAGGCCCCATTAAAAATGTAGCAGAGTCTGCCTTGTAGAATTGAATGAAGCATGTTGAATTAGCATTCTTCTTCTATTAAAGAAAGAAGCAAGTTATACAAAAATTGAAAATGTGATATCTAATACAAACATCAAAGATCAATTCCTTGAAGTTTCATTACAATATTTGCTCGATTTAAAATTAGTCATTTAACATTGCTTGTTAATTTGGAAATGGTAGAACAGTAAACGCTTTGTTTAATTAATCAAACATTTCCCAAATCAATTTCAGAGTAATTCTTGATACTTGCCTAATAATTCTAATAAAACTGTAACGTCAAACCACAAAGTATTGGGGGGGGGGGGGGACGATAGAGAGAAGAGCAGAATCAGAACAAATGAAGCACGCAGATTTAATGAGGTTCGGCCAAAATCTGACATATGTCCTCGGGCGAAAGGAAAACAATCTACTAATCTCAGGAATTTTGATGTTACAATAATGATGGAAGAACACTCAAACTCTAAATCTAAATCTCACACAACAAAACGGCTATATTATGTTATTAGTGCTTATGCACCACAGATAGGTCTTGATGACGCTAGTAAACATCTATTCTGGAAGAATTTAGACGAGATGGTATAAAGTATACCTAGTGGAGAGAAGTTATTTATTGGTGGTGATCTTAATGGACATGTAGGTGCTAGTCGTAGTGGGTTTGATACTATCCATGGAGGTTTTGGTTTTGGACAAAGGAATGAAGTAGGTGACCCGATTCTAGATTTTGCCTTATCTTATGACTTGATCTTAGCAAACACCTGGTTTAGGAAAAGAAAGTCCCACCTTATCACTTTTAGGAGCGGATCAAGTGCTAACCAAATAGACTTTTTTCTGACGAGAAGAATAGATAGAGGTTGTTATATCGACTGTAAGGTAGTGCCAGGTGAGAGTGTAACCACCCAACATAGACTTTTAGTTCTAGACTTTCGATTTAGAAGAAAACTTAGGAAGATTAGACGTAAGGTAGAGCCTAAAATTAAATGGTGGCGATTGAAATAAGCTAACCAAAAGGCTTTTAGAGATCGTGTAGTCCAAAAAGCGGATTGACAGTCGGAAGATGATTCAGACAGAATATGGAACAAAATGGCCAGTTGTATCAAGAAGGTAGGTAGAGATCTACTTGGTGAGTCGAAAGGTGGTGCTCCACTATCTAAGGCCACATCATGGTGGAATGAAGAAGTAAATGCTGCTATTAAAATTAAAATGGAATCTTATAAAGATTTGAAGAAAAGTAGAGATGTGAAGAGATTTGAGAAGTATAAAATGGCTAAAAGGGAAGTTAAGAAAGCTGTTCGGGAAGCTAAATCTAAGGTCAACGAGAAGGTGTACGAGAAATTAGACACTAAAGAGGCTGAAAATGATATATACCGGATTGCTCGGATGCGGGAAAGGAAGACTAGAGACTTATGTGCGGTGAAGTGTGTAAAAAATGAAAATCAGAAGGTTTTAGTTCGAGATGAGAATATCAAGGAAAGATGGAGAGATTATTTTGACAAATTGTTCAATGAAAGCTTTACTAAGAATTTGGATGGACTTGTCATTCAATCTCAAGATATAAACCGTGATTTCATACGTAAAATAAGACTACCTGAGGTTAAAGAAGTTTTGAACAGAATGAGTTTAAGAAAAGCGGTTGGTCCTGACGGGATTCCTATAGAGATTTGAAGATACTTAGGAGAAATAGGCGTTAAATGGCTGACAGATCTGTTTAATAAGATTTGGCAGATAAAAAAATGCCAAATGAATGGAGGAAAAGTATCCTTGTACCTATCTACAAGAATAAGGGTAACATTCAAAATTGCTCAAACTACCGTGGAATAAAACTTATGTGTCACATCATGAAACTTTGGGAGAGGGTGATTGAACACAGGCTAAGGAAGGATATTAAGATAACAGAGAACCGGTTTGGGTTCATGCCTGGACGATCGACAACAGAGGCTATTCATTTGCTTCATCAACTTGTCGAGCGTTTTCGAGAGAGGAGAAAAGATTTGCATATGATATTTATTGATTTAGAAAAAGCGTACGACAAAGTACCTAGAGAGGTATTATGGGGGACAATGATGAAGAAGGGGGTCCCCGTCAAGTATATTGACATAATCAAGGATATGTACGATGGAGTGGTGGCAAATGTCAGAACCTGCGGCTGCTTAACGAGTGATTTTCCGATTACAATTGGTTTACATCAAGGATCTGCATTAAGTCCATTCCTGTTTACCATCGTGATGGATGAACTTACTAGAACCATCCAAGATGAGGTACCTTGTTGTATGCTATTCGCTGATGATATTGTTCTAGTAAATGACACGAAAACAGGGGTTAATGCCAAATTGGAATTATGGAGGCAAACATTGGAATCTCGAGGATTCAGATTGAGCAGATCCAAGATAGTATATATGCATTGCAAATTTAGTAACCGGAGAAGTCAAAACCATATTGATATAACATTGGAAGGGCAAGAGATATCACCGAGCGACCAGTTGTATCTAGGTTGCATCATCCAAAAGAATGGGGAGATCGATAGTGATGTTAATCAAAGGATCCAAGCTGGTTGGTTGAAATGGAAGAGTGCAATATGGATTTTGTGTGATCGTAACTTTCCGTTAAAATTGAAAGGGAAGTTTTATCGGAGCGCTATTCGGCCTGCCTTATTATATGGTACAGAATGCTGGGCTCCTAAGAAGCAACATACACAGAAGATGCACGTAGCGGAGATGCGCATGCTTCGTTGGATGTGCGGAACACTAGAAAAGATAAGGTGCGAAATGAGAACATTCGTGCAAACGCAGACCTATGGAAGCACCGGTTCGACGAATAGATACTCTAGATATGGTCAATGGTAAAAAGGCAAAAGGAAGAACAAAGAAAATATGGATGGAGGTGATACGAAACGATATGGATGCTAAAGGACTCAATGACTGTATATTGTTCAATAGGAGTGAGTGGAGACGGAGAATTCATGTGCTGGATCCGGCGCGATTCTCATGTTGGTTCATGTAGCCTACCCCATATGCTTAGGATAAAAGACTCGGTTGTTGTTGTTGATATCAGAAATCATATAGTGAAACCCTAAACTATAAATAGTCTTGAACTACTCACGTCTTAAAATAAGATCTTTCAGATACTTGCGCCTAAACAAGGTTTGAACTGCAGGGGATCCGTAACCTGCACTCCTGAGCCGTGGGCTTTGAGCCTGGCTATCCTATAAGCCGAGCTCTTGGTGCATGGTATCTGCTCGGCCTTCAAACTCGGTATCAAATAGAGCTTGAATAACTTCATAGGCTTGATTATAGAGCTCGATACCAGCTCGACAAGTAGACCAATAGTCCTCAATCATAAATAGTGAGGATACGGGTAACAGAATTCAAGACACACAAAACAAAAACTAATATACAACTTTAGAGAACTCAATATTTTAGACGGCAAGGCCATGTTTGGCCATGGAGTTGAGATAACCAGAGTTTACATCTTTAAGTGAAAGCAGCGATGATACAAACTCTAGTTTGAAAGGCCCTGCCTACACATTCAAATTATAAACTCACAATTGAATCTTTCCGACATACAAATAAGATATTTCCATACTTCAAGACTTGCATGTGTGTATCAGAGGACCGTGCAAGATATCTGCTAAAGAGAATTAAATCTAAATGCTAAAATGTAGATTGCAAACACAGACAGGCTTTAACACAATCCATTTATCTGAGACATGACCCAGACCTTGTATCACTCACAATATATGATTAGGTTAATCAAAATAAAATCTTCATAATACACAAATGGTGACCTAGTGATTCATTCATACAGATTGAAGAGAATGCATCAATAAAATGCAACATCTAGATTCGATGCCCTTGAGTGGCGTAAGAAGCAAACTAAGTGATTCATGAATGGCAGGTTCTAGATTCAAACCTGAGGCAATGGTCGTATCTTCAGCAAATCTAATGAATACATTTCTCTCATGGATATATAAAACCCCCATCTCGAGCTCTCTCTAAAACCATCTGCATTGCATTTCGGAGAAAAAGAGTAAAACAAAAGATCGCTTGGTCAGTTTTGCTGCCTTGAGGTATACTTCTTTATAATTAACATTTTTTCCCCTAATGAACATTTTAATACGAGATAAATAACACTTCTCTCTGCTTATCTCATATACGATTACTGTTATTCTTTTTTCAGAATAATAGGATGAGTAGCATATGGAATATACACTTCATAGAAAATATATATAAAAAAAAGTCTACAACATATAGACAGGGATAACAAATAAAAGATATTGTAATAGTATTGTCAAATAAAAAACTTCTTTAACTATATATGGTGTGTGTCTTGTATATAGACGATTGCATATGATATGCATGTTCTTTCTTTTATTAATCAAAAAATAGGATCTTATGACGAAAGGAGCTAAAAACAAGAAAAATACAGTCGTTAGCTCCAAGGAGAGAACTTTCACTAATGGGGAATCTAGCAAAGGAGCAATCCCGGAGACGCCTTCATCACCTTTTATCCCTATTCCCAAGCTAATTGAAATGGTGTCAAAATCATTGCCACAAAAAAAGATACATATGACGAAGGAGATCTACAAGGGTTGCATTCAAAGAAATTTGTTTAAATTTTCAATTTATGAATATATGATTTTTTATTTGATTTATTTTGTTTTAATAAATTAATATAAAATATATGTAATGCAAGAGAAGAAAATAACACGTAGTCAGATGGCTGCTTATATTAGAAAGGTCATAAGGGACGACGAGCTGCTGAAAGAAGCCATCACATCCTATAATAACAAGGTATATTATCAATCTACGTCCTTGTTCTTCGAGCTAATTCTCATGCTTCCTGCTACATAATCGAGAATAATTGTGTTTCTAATCCCCTAATCTTCTCCTATTAATCCTACTATAAGCTGATAAACCAAAAGTATTTACGCTTCAATTCCTTCTGTAATTAATGTTTACTTGTTATTTGCAAGCAACGGAGGAAACAATTATCTCTGAGTTTGCAAAGTTGAAATGGAGCGGCAAATAATGGGCAGGATAGGATCACAAACTCAGTGAAATCTCTTAATAATGTTTACATTTATATGTATTTGAAATCTTACATTGATATATTTATATTGAGATATTTATATGTCCGCATTTTGCCTTATAAATTTAGCATATATATCGTCAATTAGACAAATTTTTAATCTTAAATGCTAATAAATCTCAAACAAGTGTTTGATAATTAGGGATAACTAAACTCCGCAAAATCCTCATTAGCCATAAGTTATGCATCTGGCTTCAATTGTTAATGGGTATGGAGTTAGGATAATCGGACATTATTTTTTTTAAGTGGAGGCAGAGGTTATGCAAACTCCGGTCTGCAAGCCCCAAACTCCACTATAACAATAAACTCCGGTTTATGTCATAAAAGACGTGTTTGGGAGAATTGGAGTTTAGAAAACTTTGATCGGATTGGAATCTAAATAACCGCAGTCATCTAAACTCCAGAATCGATACCAAACATGGTATAGCATTTCAGATTGAGGTTCACATAACTTTATAAAACTCTGGTCATCTAAACCTTACTCCAACCCAAACAGGTAAAGAGCCGTCGCCTTAATTCAATTAAAAGATACCATCTCATTATTATACCAACTTCTTCTGATGCATTCATATCCTATACAATCTACGCATAACGCCAGTAAAATTGCACCATGAACTTGAGATCACCCAAGATTCAATGTCATTAAAAGCCTCAACTTAATGTTAATTCAGGGAAACCAATGCAATTTTCGTAATTACTTTGGAAATTTAGCAAGAAACATATATAAGCAACATACAGACTTAGAAATCAACAAAATTCAAGAAAGAGAGAGATTACTTGTAGAATTTTGTTTGTTTTTCCCCTCCCAAGCCTTCCATGATGATCGTCGTTTTCTCTTCTTCTTGGTTCGATCGCTCGTCTTCACCTTCAATTGTAATAACCATAAACCCTAATTTTGAACTCAGGCGAGCATTTGGGGGAAACTTGAACCGGATGCTGGTGATCGATGGCGGCAGCGGCCAAAAATCCTTTTCTAGTTTTAAATGTTGGATCGCGGTTGGGCCTTTAAAGTTTTAAATACGTGTCCGAGTCCACGTTAGGCCCGTTTGCTACAAACGTAAATTTTAAAAGGGTGAATTGTCAAAAAGCTTCCGGCCTTATCGAGTGTTGTCAAAAAATTGGAAATGGTCTTGCTGTTCAAAATCTTTGTAAAAAGAAAAACAAAAGTGGGCTTTATTTCATTTAGACATTGTATTCTATTTTAGATGCAATTACAAAAGTATCCCTCCCTTTTCTGGACGGTGCTTAGATATTACCTGCAGATTTTTGGATATTACATGCAACTACTTAGATTTACAGTCAAGTCATTCAATTGCTTAGATATAGCATGCCGTGCTTAGATATTACATGTAAATGCTTGGATATTACAAGCAACTGGTTAGATATTACATGAAAATAGATAGATATTTTAAAGGATTTAATATATTGGGCCGAAAATTAGATTTTTGGTGGAAAATTAGATTTCTGGTGGGAAAAAAATTATATTTAGAGGAAAAAATGAAAACAAAACAGATATCGCATGCAGGTCTCCAGATATTATAAGCAAGTCTCTAGATATTACAGACAACTCCTCTGAACTATAACTACCTTAAATCCAGCTGTAATTGACTGTCATCCCACGTAGGCAATGGACATTTCGGGATTATATGAAAATAGTGGGGGATTGTATACTGGTGGGTTTTATTGGGCTCGAGGTTTTTAAGAAGGCCAGAAAGCCTAGTGGCTTTTACACAAGTTTTGAGCAGGTGGGGGGCTTTTCGACAATTTAAGATAAATTAAATTTCTTCATGAAATAATATTTTTGTCTTTAAAAAATTATAGAGTTCAAAGATTTGTGAAGTTTATTGTTGATAGAGTCGATAAATTTTAAATCTTAAACCTTAATCTCCATTATATGTATGAATTAAATAATTTTAGGGATAACTAAACTCATCCAAATCCTCATTAAAATCCTCATTAGCCCTAAGTTATGCAACTGGCCTCAGTTGTTAATTATAAATGGATTGGATCAAGCCGTGCAGAGATAAACCAGACCCAACCCGATATTGGCCCGATACGCAATTTACCACAAGTGGCCTAAGCTGTTATTGCTTCATAAATGAGTTGCATACGGGTCGTTTTATGACCCAAGCCATTTGGTATGCGATATGACCTCGTACGTATGCATAACGTCGTAACTCTGTGCGTGAAATGAGCCGACATCATAACTATCGAGTACAGATCGCTACTAGCATATGCAGGCAATAATGAATATACCTGAAAAACAAACATAATTATGTGAACTGGTTTTATTTAGGAGACTACTTAATACCGTTATATTAGTCCATATTGATCAGCATATCGGTCAGCACTAACCTGTAACTATGTAGAGTTTGATTCGACACCGGCAAGTATTATATGCGTGTTCATGAATGCTTAGACTGTTACTTGCATGTTCGTACTTATCAGCACGTATCAGCGGTCATTCTAACTTTACTTTCGAATGATTTTTTTTATTTTTGACAAAATGGATGGGGTTAACAAAACCACAGCCAAATAAAGCATTTCATGGATATAATATGAAACTTTCAAAGGAATTTGTCCAAGATCATGATTAATTAGCACCAAGGTCTCTGATTTAAACTCTACCCCTCGGTTCAATGATGAAGAGTAGTAAGCAAAGGTGGTGGCATTTTGGGGAGAGGATCCCAAAAGAAATCTTTACTAATATAACCAGAATTTCTGAGATGGATGATGTCATTAATTACAATATAAAAAGTTAAATAAAATGACAAACTTCCTATAGCCAATGATGAGAATAGAAGATGACCGTCTCATCCAACCTTTTTATTTTTTCCAAGGTAAACAAAGACAAAAAAAAGGTAAATGGAAAGCAAATCAATCCCCGCCCCTCCTCTCTCTCACACATACACATTCATTACACATTTTCTTTCGTGCTCCAAAACCTAAAAAGAAGCATGATTTATAAATTTATACATAATCACTTATATATTTGTTATTTTATATGACTCACAATTTTATATTACCACTAATTTCACATTCATTGAATTTAAATTCTATAAACATTATCTTTTGAAATTCTTACAAAAGCTTTTCATTAGGTAACAATGTTTATGGGTAAAAGTTCTTACTAACCGCAATGTTTATGGGTAAAAGTTCTTACAAACGTTTTCATTGGGATGTATATATTTTGTTCAAAATATATACACATGCATTACGCATGCAAAATACCTGTAGAGTGAAGGGCATGTTTGGTTAGCAACAAAAAAAAAATTGCATCATTCTCTCATGAAACAAATGTTGCAAAAGAAAATGGATCAAATCCATTGTTTGGTTATCTTCCGGTTTTGCAATTGGATTTCTAAATCCAAACAATTTTTTGTATTTGGTTGTACAAAAATCTAAAGAAAATACAACACTTGTTGCAAATTTGTACATGTGGTATATACAAATCTTATGTGGCACCCAATAATAATTACTATATTCACCCACTACTACAAATATGGTTTGCCCCTACGGATTTATCGGTAGGGGCAACCCACTGCCCCTACGGATATATACGTAGGGGCGAAAAAAGACCCCGTAGGTGCAAAGGCCGCAGGTGCAAGTTGAGGTCCTGAACGTGCCCCTATGGATAAATTTATGCCCCTACGGATAACTCGGTAGGTGCAATAGCCCCTACGGAGTACCCCGTAGGGGTAACAAAATCATATATTTAATTTTTTTTTTTGAATATATTGTATATACCTACGGATATACCCGTAGGTCCTATTTAGTCCCCTACGGCTATCTCCGTAGGGGATATAAAGTAGCCCCTACAGATATCTCCGTAGGGGCCACTCCCAACACACTGCACTGAGATCGGGGGGAAAATATCAGGGAACCTGATATTTTGCCTCTACGGATATATACGTAGGGGATAAACAGTGGCCCCTACGTACATATCCGTAGGGGCACCCCCAACACCCTGCACTGATATCAGGTGGGAAAATATCAGGTTCCTGATAGTTTGCCCCTACGGAGAACTCCGTAGGGGCAACAGATATAACTACGGAGTAATCCGTAGGTACCGTTTGTCTGTATTTTTTTTTTAAAAAGGGCTGCTAGATTTTTTCCCGCCCTGTGCACAATACTATATACATCAATCAAATCATATATTGCAGTATTCATAATCACATCCCACGCATATATATAATATACAAAAGAAACCCAAAAACTGAATATGATATAAATTCAAACCAATATCAATATCGTTTCAAAATGTAGTACAATGTGATATAAATAAATACATGTTTCAAAAAATAAGAACCAAAAAGCTACCCTAGTTCGGTCCAGCTCCACCTCCGAATAACGTTAAAATAACGCGCGCCTGCTCCTCGGTAAATACACTCTCCAATGCTACAAATAAGGGAGTCTGAGCGGCATGTGGAGCTGGTGTTGTGGTCTGCGCAGCCGCCGTCGAGGTAGTCGCTTGCGGAGCCGCGGCTGCGGGAGTCTGAGTGGGCGGTGGAGCTACAGGAGCTGTCTGCGGAACCGCAGCCGATGTAGTGGCTTGCGGAGCCGCAGCCGAAGGAGATGCATGTGGAGGCTCGGCCGATCTACCCTGTCGCGTCTGGACATAACGTGTGTAAGAAGCGTGTAAGAACTGTGTATTATTCGAATTCGTTTCATTATTAAGTTATTTCGAAACCCTGTTTGGATATCTAGTTTGGAAAAGCGTTGTTTATTTTAATTACATATGTATGTATGATTAATCAAACTTAATTCTAAAACCAAAAAAGCTCAAGCTACGTACTAATTATGGATATGTTGATATGTATATAATATGAAATGATATTTTACTATAAAGTAGTATACATACCAGCATCTCCTTCAACTCCTGAACGGTGGCCCTCAAGCTATCCAGTTCCTGATGGACATGCCGGCCACTGGAGACGGAGGAAGTAACCGCCGGGGTGGAATCCAACCTCATATGGGCCCTGCTAGGGCCCAATCCCCGGCCTCTCTCCCAACCTCCGTGGTGCCCTCCGTGTGCGGCGTCCAGAACTGGGGTCAGCAGCTTCGGATCGTTCTGTCCGGTAAAATCGATCCCCGAGGCCTGGGCCTGCTCAACCACCCGCTCCTACACCCACATTAAGCAGTAAAGTATAAGTATAAAATTTAAACTTGAACCTTCCAAAACTAAAATTTCAAATTTGGGTAGAAAAAATATTAACACTTACGCATTACTCCTGGGTAGCGACGTCGGGACATCGAAGCTCGCCCGTGGTGGGATCTGTCGAGGTGCCGTGGACGGCAAGATATGCGGACAGCACGCTCGGTGTACCACCTGACGCCACGGTCCGAGCTGTCTGCAATATTAGAAAGTAACTCTTAATATTAGAAATATTAGAGAATAACTCTTAATATTGCAGAATATTAGAGAATAACTCTTAATTTACCGATAACTCCATGGCTCGAGTAATGTTCCTCGAGCCACCTGTGTAAGTGGGGCGACCCCTCTTCGCCGACTTCCTGTTCTCCGTATTCTGAGCGGCCTGTTTCTGTACAACGCATTAACATTTAGTTTTCTAATTAAGAAACACAAAGAAATAAATTATATCATAAATAATGAATTAAATTTAAAATACATACTCGTTTGCGTTCGGAGTCGAAATAAGCGCACAATATAGGCCATGTCTCTACGTCGACTCTCGCAAACGCCGGAGTAGATAAGAGGGCCGCTCTCTCTACCTCGGGGGTCGCTATCCACAGGGAGTAGCAGTCGGCCTTCAGCTCATTCCTGTTGTATCGGACCTTGGCCTGCATGTTCTTCATCAGGCCATTGTACAGAGCATGAAGGTCGAGCACCCTCCCCGGGTGACCAGGGTCGGCTACAGGCTGAAAATCGTAATCCAACTGAAAATACAAAAAAAACATTGTTATCAGATTGCAAGTGTTAATAATAAATATATTGGATAGATCAAATGAAAATATATATTAATACATACCTGAGCCTGTTCAAAGAAGAGGGCGAATGAGCGCTGGTGCTGCTCGCCCCACTCAACATGAAGTGGATAGTTCTTCACGATCCGGCTCTCGTCCCCCAAATACCGGCCGAACCTCTCGGCATGAGGACCGGTATAGCGATAGTCAAGGGTAAAAAATAGGGGGAATGCTGCCTCCCCCCTAGCTCTATCAGGCCTCAGCCTATGGGACTGATTCGGGCCTCGAGTCCCCCTCTGGGGGTGGAGAGGCCCTGCGTCTGCACGAAATATCAAGACAATCAATAATAAGACAGTTGTATTAAGAATTCAAGTGTGATATATACCTCCGGTGAATAGCGCACGAGCCTGGGCCCGAGCAGCAGCACGAGCGGGACGATAGTTCCTCCGGTGAGGAACAACCGGGGTCCCGGACGCATCCCCTCCAACTGTAAAATAAACATCGACGCTAAATCTCCATGAAGTTCATATTTATTCTATAGAGCATATGTAAAATAAATAAATATTTTAAATTTATTCATACTAACCTGCAGACGATGCGGAGGGTATGGAAGCGGCAGGAGTGGCCCCTGTGGAAGGTGTGGACGCACCACCTATAATTAGACAATTAAAAATAGATTTTATAAGTAATTGCAAAAAGAATGTGTAGATCAATAATATAACGTTCTAAATCAATATGCATGCACTATAGGACATATAAACATACCCGCAGGTGCGGTGGTGTCACCACCTACAGCTAGACAATAATAAAAATTGCTAAGTAAGAGCAAAAGGAATGTGTATATTTATGATATAGCATTCTAAATCAATATACATACACTATATGATATATAAACATACCTAGAGGAGCGGGGGTGGCCTCTGTCCCAGATGTGGACGCATCACCAACAACTAGACAATCAAACATTGACAATATAAGTAATTTTTACATAAACATGCATGAATATCTGTAATATTACATTCAAAATGGATATGCGTGCAGTATACCTGGAGGTGTGGCCAAATCAACACGGAAGGAGGCATCCGAAGGGGTCTCTGATCTGGGTGCAAGACCGACCCTCTGAAGCTCCCTACGGAGCTCTCCGGGCGGCAGAACCGCTCTGCCTCTGCCTCTGCCTCTGCCGCGGCTGGAGCTCCTGCCGCCCCTCGCTGCTCCCGACATCGTCATCAAATCTAGATAAACGTTTCGTGGACGCATTAGACAATCATTAAAAGTATTGACTATATATGATCTAGAGCGTAAAATGTGAAGTAATAATATAACATTACTGATAACCTTTTTCGTTTCGTGGGCGCATCATACATATCTACTTGGATTTCATCGTCGATGTCATTTCTAACCCACGTAACTTCATGATCGGTCGAAGACAACCCGTCCTTCGAAACAGACGGTCGGAGCACTTTAAGCCTTCTCTCTTCTTCGTCCTCATCGCTGTCCTCGTATTCTGGGACATCGTAGACATCTCTAGGTTTCCATCAGCATACAAATCATGCAACACCTGCAGGAATCTTTTCTTCTCCGGTTGTGACATATGATAAGCGGCATTGGGAAGTACAAACTTGCCCGGTTTACCCGCTACCGGTTTAGGGTGCAGTTCACTTCTTATTCCCCACTCTTGTAGATCCATCCGGGCATTCATGTTGTCTTTCGATTTCCCGTCTTTACACAGAAGCAAGTTAAGTATGTGCTCTGATACTCCCTTCTCTATATGCATGACGTCCAGACAATGACGCACTGAATTTGTAGACCAGTACGGAAGCTCGAAGAAAATGCTTAACTTGTTCCAATATTGTGGTTTGACCTGTCTCGTTGGATCCATCCCGAAGGTCACGTTATTGTAACCATCCCATTTAGCAGTCACGTCCTCTCCGGACAATGGGGATGGAGGCCCAAGAAGCTCCTGATGACCATCAAAGTGAACCGTGTCTAACCTATAGGGGTGGTCTGGAGGCAGAAAACGTCGATGGCCGCAATAACAAACCTTCCTGCTAAAATTCAAAAATTTTGATGTTGTGTGTTCATGGCAATGAGGACATGCTTTGTGACCATGTACGGACCAACCTGAAAGCATTCCATACGCAGGAAAGTCATTAATTGTCCACATTAAAGCCGCACGCAGTATGAAGGTTGTATTTGTGTTTGAATCATATGTCTCTACACCATCAATGAACAAAGTTTTCAGCTCCTCAATCAGAGGTCGGAGATAGACGTCGATATTGTTCCCCGGTGAGTTTGGTCCGTCGATAAGAAGAGGCATCATAAAGTATGATTGGTCCATAGCCAACCAAGGCGACAGATTATAAATTATCATTACAACGGGCCATGTACTGTGACTTCCAGCCATATAGTTGAATGGGCAGAAGCCATCGGCAGCCAGTCCGAGCCGGACATTGCGAGGATCGCTACTGAATATTGCGTGCCTCCTATTGAAATCCTTCCATGCCGGTGAATCTCTTGGATGACTCATTTTTCCATTTTCGCTTGGAGGAGCACGGTGATGCCAAATCATTGCCTCGGCTGTTTTCTTGCACCTAAATAGCCTCTGTAGCCTCTGTGTTATGGGAAAATATCGTGCTATCTTCACAGGTATATCAGGCTTCTTATCAGAATCTTTCGGCTTATACCTGGCCTCTCCGCATGTTGGACACTCTTTCAAATCTGAATTCTCTTTCCGGTACAACACGCAATTTTTAGGACATGCTTGAATCTTCTCGCACTTTAGACCCAAATCAGACATCATTTTCTGGGCTTCGTACCAGCTTTCGGGCACATTATTTCCCGGAGGCATAGAATCTTTCAAGAACGAAAGAAGCATTGTGAATGACTTGTTGCTCCATCCATTTAGGCACTTAATTTGGAAAAGTTGGACGAACCATGAGAGGGTGGAATACTTCGCATTCTCATAAATTGGTTTCCTAGCATCATTCATGAAATTTTCATATTTATCCACACGCGGTCCTTGACCGGAAAGAATGTCATCTTCGGTACGAATAGATTCACCTAGGGCATCCTCTACCATATCCTCCATTTCTTCTGATGGAAATAAATTTCCGTATCCTGCCGTATTACCGAATTCTTCTTCTTCTCCTGCCGCATTATCGTGTTCTCCTTCTTCTACCGCAGTACTGCATTCTTCTCCTTCCCCGTGATATTTCCAAATTGAATAAAGTCTAGTAAACCCATATTTTACAATATGAAGCTCTGCCAATTCTACCTTCCGCCAGTACTTATTGCCACATCTATCACACGGACAGAGAATCTTCTCTATTATGATCTTATTATGTGCTCGTGCAAATTCAAGGAAAGCAGCAACTCCTGCGACAAACTTAGGTTGCATACGTTGTTTCCAATCCACATACATCCAGTCCTTAACTCTGACGTACTCATGGGCCATGTTAGACTGAATAACATATAAATTGTAGGTTATGCTGACTATATTGAGAAATATAAGAACGGGATAGTTACTGACAAAGAAGAAAATTCATGTATATGCTTTGTGTGTGCGTTTGTCGTTGAAAAGAATAAATTATCGCACGTTATGTTGACCGATAGACGGGGACTAAGTGGCGCTTTTAGTTTCATATACGGGTATCGATGGGAATATGAAGGTTTCATATCATCATCGAGTATCATATATTGGTTTTAACCCGAACATCTCGAGTCGCTCTCTGATTATGCGTTTGTATGTATGTGTTCCGGCTGTCGGGGGTAGGCTTCTATCCCATTAAGAATGTATAGAGCGAACGCCCATCACTTGTGCTTTCAACCGTTTCGAGTAAATTTCGGCAGCACCTCCCCGCTGTTCTCCGAGTACACTGTAATAGAATAGATAATCATTTCAAAGCTGTGAAACACGTTGAAATGAACATCTAATCTATCTTTGTACACGGAGAACCAGCGGAAAGGTACCGACGAAATATCTCGAAACGGATGAAAACACAAGTGAATGAAGGCGTTTGCTTTATACATTCTTAACTTGTCCACACGGGACAAATCTATGGGTTACCATACGATTGAATTTTCTCGTCGCGTAGACTATACGACGGTTGTTAGTATCGAGCTATACTGTCCGATATTTAACAACCTTCGTATAGTTCTAGGTCACGACGAGCATCGCACGTATGTTAACCGATAGACGGGGACTAAGTGGCGCTTTTAGTTTCATATACGGGTATCGATGGGAATATGAAGGTTTCATATCATCATCGAGTATCATATATTGGTTTTAACCCGAACATCTTGAGTCGCTCTCTGATTATGCGTTTGTATGTATGTGTTCCGGCTGTCGGGGGTAGGCTTCTATCCCATTAAGAATGTATAGAGCGAACGCCCATCACTTGTGCTTTCAACCGTTTCGAGTAAATTTCGGCAGCACCTCCCCGCTGTTCTCCGAGTACACTGTAATAGAATAGATAATCATTTCAAAGCTGTGAAACAACGTTGAAATGAACATCTAATCTATCTTTGTACACGGAGAACCAGCGGAAAGGTACCGACGAAATATCTCGAAACGGATGAAAACACAAGTGAATGAAGGCGTTTGCTTTATACATTCTTAACTTGTCCACACGGGACAAATCTATGGGTTACCATACGATTGAATTTTCTCGTCGCGTAGACTATACGACGGTTGTTAGTATCGAGCTATACTGTCCGATATTTAACAACCTTCGTATAGTTCTAGGTCACGACGAGCATCGCACGTATGTTAACCGATAGACGGGGACTAAGTGGCGCTTTTAGTTTCATATACGGGTATCGATGGGAATATGAAAGTTTCATATCATCATCGAGTATCATATATTGGTTTTAACTTGAACATTTAACGTGAATAAGTTTTACGTTTACGTTTCGTTATTAAGAGTTCGAAATTTCATGTTTAGGGTAAATTTTTCTTGCGTTTGTGGTAAAGTTGTACGTTTATGTTGTCATCGAGTATCCTATTGTAATGAACTAGTGTATCCTACTAAATAAATTAGTGCACCATAAACCTAAATAACCCAAATTAACCTAATTAACCACAATTAACCATAATTGTTACCCTAACACAAATTATCACTAATTAACCCAATTTACCCAAATTAACCTAATTAACCCTAATCAACCCAAACTTAACCAAATTTACCCAAATTAACCAAATTAAGCCTAATCAACACACTAACCTTTTCAAATTATCACTAATTAACCCAAATTAACCCTACACTGCAATTAACCCAAATTAACCATAGCCTCTAACCCTAAACATGACCCTAACACTAACCCTAACCCTAAATACCCTAACCCTAACCCTAACCCTTAACCCTAACCACAACCCGGCCAACACCAATCCCAACCCCAACCGAACCCTAATCCCAACCCCAACCCCAACCGGCCCCAACCAAACCCTTACCCTAACCCCAACCCCAATCGAACCCTAACCCTAACCACAACCCGGCCAACACCAATCCCAACCCCAACCCCAACCGAACCCTAATCCCAACCCCAACCCCAACCGGCCCCAACCAAACCCTTACCCTAACCCCAACCCCAACCCCAATCGAACCCTAACCCTAACTGACCCGATGCCACCCCTACCCGAACCCAGATCCCAGAACCCTACGCCTAACATCATCAAAAGAGGGAAATAAAGGTATTAAATTAGAAGTAAAAATTAGAAATTTACTAACCGCGGTGGAGGAGACGACGGAGTCGAGGCCAGTAGTCGACGATGCGATCGGCGACGAGTCAAGCACGGTTGCGACTTGGAAGTCGACGAGTCACGCACGGTTGCGGTGGTGAGGTCAGGATGAGGACGTCGATGGCCGACGAGATCGGGATCGAGACGCGGGAACGTTCGTCGCGAGGCGCGGAATAATAAGAGAGAGAAAATTTTGGGAACGATGAGGGATTTTCTGTGCCTTTTTTTTTATTATTAACCCGTATACATGCCCCTACGGACTTAGCCGTAGGTTCCTTGTTTGCGCCACCGTAGGGCCAAACAACAAATTATGATTAAATATTTTTAAATTAAAATATAGAAAACCGTAGGGACAACATTGGGCACCTACGGATTAATCCGTAGGGGCAATAAAAAGTTACCCCTACGGATTCCTTTATCCGTAGGGGCAACCCCTATTTGTAGTAGTGACCATTTCCAAAATTGCAACTCTTATTACAACCAAAATGAGTGCAACAAATGTTGCAAGAGTTTGATACTTTTTTGCATCTCCATTTTCATCTCCTACTCGAGTTAGAATTTTCTATGAAATTTTCATATTTTCTGGTTTTTAAATATATTTTATATAATTTTTATTAAAAGAAAATATATTTAAATTAATTCCGAATTAAAGAAAATAATATTTTAAAATTTTTCTAGAATCTTTTTTCAATATAAAATTATTTATTAATGTTTAAAGAAAAATATTTTTATTAGATCTTATATTATTTAAAAACTTGTTTAAACTATTCTTAAGACATATTTTATTTTTTTTATTTGTTTTTTTTATTTTATTTTTATTTTTTTTAACAAATAAATAAATAGATTCTATTTGTCTTTAATTTAAATTTTTTTATATTTATCTCCTTATAAACCGTTAGATCTATTCTTGTGTTATCTTAGCCCTTTATCTTTCCAACCCTAATCTTTACTTCTATAGATAAACCTTAGTTCCACATATCCTCTCTTCTTTTTTCTCTTTCTCTACTTTTTTTATTTTTATATTTCCTGTCTTCAAAACCTTAGCCTAAGGAAGCCATCATCGAAGGGAGAAGAGGCCCTTCCAAATATCGTCTCCATCATCTTGATCAATTCGAGACAATTTCGACCGATAAGAGAGATCTTGAATCTCTCTTAATCGTAAGTTCCTCCCTTACCTTTTATCTCTTGAACATGTGAAAATTTTAGAATTTAAGAAAAAAGAACTGTTTTTAATCAAACTCTAATTTTTAAAAATAAAACGAGTTTCTTTTAAATAAAAAGAAAATAGTATGATATTTCATAATTGATTCGACAGGTGTATATAGATTGTTTGAGATACCTAAATTAGATATTAACGGTGTTCATGGTATTTTTCATATTTACTCTATGATTCTAGGTTGGTAGGAATTTCATGAACTCATCCAAGGCCAAGCAAGCATACTTTTATTAACGTAGATCGTGTCATCCATCTAATAAATTATATCTTTCATAAAATTGCCACTTAATCGCATTCAAAGTAATTATAGACTTTAAATATTTGTATATGGTTAGTTATCCGTTTTACCTTACGCGTCATAAAATTGGTCACTTTTGCTTTTATACACACCTTATCTATTATCAGCTTTTTGTGCATATCATAAATCTTGAATATGATCTCTTGTGAAATTTATATATGTTGTATATACTTTTGGTGCACCTCATATTACGGGTGTATCTTACCTTGAATTATGTTCTTAGTGCATCTCATTTCACGGATGCACCTTGTAGACTTGTTTTAAATATTTAGATATGGATATATAAAATATTACCCTCTTTCACGGGAAAAGATATTTAGATTTTGATCCACTTATTGGTTTTCTTTGCTCAAATTAATATTTCATAGAATCCACCTCATACCGATAGGATCCCAGTCAAACTCTGTGTGTGTGTGTGTGGAGAGAGAGAGTAATGGAGGAAAAGTGTGACAGAAGGGAATTTCCTCCTATGGCGTCGAAAAAATATATCCTCTTTAATTTTTTTCGACGATCGGCATCCATCGTCATCATCTTTACAATATAAGATGTTAATATACCAAATTTCATGTAATTCCATCATTTTTTCACCGTTGATTTAGTGGGTGCAAAATTAATGGTTTACCGATAATAGAACTTGTTACATTGCTAATTCAACGGTGAAAAAGTTATGGAATCACATAAAATTTGGTGTGTCCACATTTTACATGATAAAGAAGATGATGGTGGGTACCGATCGTCGAAAAAAAATTATGGATAATATAGATTTATGACGCCGCCTAACGAAAAAGCCTCCTAAGGCCTCTTTTGTTCATTATTCTCATACACATACCCTATATATATATATATATATATATATATATATATATATATAGGGTTAAAGGTCCTAAGGCTGAGCTCAGGAAAAGTTCTTGAGCCCGCTGCCCCCCTCTCGCTAACCCCTCTCCCTCCCCTCGCTTGCGATTGCTGCCACTGACCTCCGATTGTCGCTGCCCCACACCACGCAACCCTTCCACCGCCGCTGACTAATCACCACCATCACCATCACCACCGCCACAACCACCACTGCCATCACCCACCATCACCACCACCACCACCACCACAATCTATTGCTCCACCACGACCCACCTTCATACCCTCTGGCCTCCGATCGTCTCTGCCCCACACCACCGCAACCCCTCTACCACTGCTGCCTCATCATCACCATCATCATCGCCATAACCATCACCATCATCACCCACCACCATCTACTGCTCCACCGCGACCCACCTTCGCTTCCACCGTAACCCACCGCCACCGTCGTCGTCGTCGTCCTACAACCCAATTCTGAAACTTTAAACCTAAAAAAATCTAATTGAGTTGTCGTTGTCCTCGCCATCGCCGCCACGCCACCCTCTCCGTCGCCGCCGTGCCGAAGGAGGTTGAGGGAAAGAGATGAGCATAGGATGGGAGTTTGGGTTTGGTGAGGGGTAGTGATGATGATGGTAGGTGATGGCGGCAGCGGTTGCAGTGATGATGATTGTAGGGTGTTTTTCGTCACCCCATTGAGATGGGAATACGTGTGCGCTTGTCAGGCGCAGTACAGATTCCCCCTGCCTAGGGTAGGCAGGGGTTTATTGATTGTGGGGATCCGAATCTCCGGCAGCCGCGAACTAAGCTGTCGTTAATTACCCCTCGCTTTTGGGGCGAAGGAACCTCCGATCAACGGGTTAAACTGGTCATGCGAACTCAATGTGCAGTGTGCGTATGTTGTGTTTTAAAGGGGTATTGGATATATCGGGGGCTCCGCAGAGTTTTTACGGGTGTCACGCTACCCGGATTGCGGGCTGGGGGTCAAAGGGGTTAGCAGCCCCCTTGCGGGATGCGGGGCAGCGCCCCGTTAGAAATTTTTTCTAACGGGGGAGGTGTTTTTAGTGTGGAGTATGTGTGTGTATGTATATATACATATATATAAAAAAACGGAAAGGGCATCCAAAGAATGCGTGGAAAAAAGTGCCAGCGCTTTGGGTGCTAGCGCTTTGAGCGCCCTACGTGCCAGGCACGTGGGCGTTCGGACGCTAGCGCTCTG
This sequence comes from Agapanthus africanus, assembly GCA_030015575.1. Classification (NCBI taxonomy): domain Eukaryota; kingdom Viridiplantae; phylum Streptophyta; class Magnoliopsida; order Asparagales; family Amaryllidaceae; genus Agapanthus; species Agapanthus africanus. The sequence continues at coordinate 21,201,834 of JASDDO010000014.1, forward strand.
AGCGCAAGAGCGCTAGCGCCCCACGTGCCAGGCACGTGGGCGTTCGGGCGCTAGCGCTCTGAGCGCAAGAGCGCTAGCGTCCCACGTGCCAGGCACGTAGGCGCTCGGGCGCTCGGGAGGCAAAAGGGACTTGGTCCTTGCAATGGGAGTTGTACTCCCTAAAAGGAGCACTTATTATTTTGTATATATGTATATATATGGGGAGTTATACTTCTAGGATATTTTGAGGCTGATGAAGGGGCTTCTCCCCTTGAGCCCTGGATCTTTCTTAAAGTGGGGTTTCTGGAGATGGGTCTCTTTTTTTTTCCTGTCGTTTGGCCGGATCTTGGAGAAAGGGGGTGAGATTTAAAAATCTCCCTTTTTGAGATCTAATGGAAGATCCAAGCTGCTCTTTGTGGGTTTTGTGGTGAAAAACTATTTAGTTTTGGAAAAGGAAGAATAAAACTCTTGATTTAATTCAAAAGAAAGAAAAAAAGTTTTAGAATCTTGAGGAAGGAGAAAGAGGCACATGCCCTGATTTTTGGGGAATGAAAAGTATATTAGATATTTTCATCATGTTGCCTTATATAGGCTTACATATTTACATATAGCCCCTTGGGCTTTACAAAATGGCATTTTGCTCATCTCATGGCTCATGTGCCATTTCTTTTTGCACATAAGCCATGGGCTTTACAAAAATTTGGCTTTATGTCCATTCATGTATAAAAAATTATATCAAAATTATTTATTACATGATTTTTTATTTCAGCATGGGGAGGCCGTCCGCTTTATGTTCGGGCTTGACTCGGGCATGAGCCCACTTGATCTGTGCTTGGGCCCACTTGATCTGGGCTTGGGCCCACTTGGCTTGAGGTTGACCTTGACTTTGAATTGGTCAACCGGTGTGCAATTTTCGACCCCAACAATAATGGTGATGATGGGGTGTTTATCACATAATATTGCATTTTGTATTCCCCATTCTTATGCATTTTACAATGAAAACATGTGCTTTTGACCCATGTCTGCTACATGTTACAGGTTACAGGTTCTTGGAGCAAAAACAGTGAAAAACACAAAAGATTCGTATCCACTTTATTGATAATTAACTTAACACCTAATAGATCTAAAAAAGATGGCATTGAAAGCGGTGATGAAAAACATTAATCTCCAAAACTTCCCCTAAGCCTAACCCTAGCAAGATTCTTAATTAGATTAATTAGATCCAGTATTTTAGATTGTTATAAACCAACCCAAAACTACAAATAGAATCAACTCGTTAAAACACATAAAAGGAATTTACCCGTCCCTGTGGATCGACCCGTACTCACCGGCTAGCTGCGAAGCGACGCCGTTCTTGATTGCGGTAATTACATATTTTTGGACTAATCAAATGGCGCCGTTGCCGGGGATGGCGTAGAAATTTCCTTTTTGCAATTTCGGGTTAATCTTAAATTAAAAAATCATAAAAATCTAAAAAAATCCAAAAAAATATAAAAGTATATATCATTTGTTATTTTTGGAAGGGATACTTTGTGGTTGAATTTTTGCAGGATATACAAATTCGGATCTGGAGATTTCCAGAAAGCAAAACAGAAATAAAAAAATTGGAACAGAGGGGGATTTTCAAAACAGAGAGGCAGAAAAATTTTGGAGCCCCAAATCCCCCACCCCGCCGCGTTTCCGCGGCCAAAACCTGCCTTAGGCCGCGGAAACGCGTCCGTCTTGACGAATCATCGCACGGGAAAAATTTTAGGGAACCGAGCCTCTGAAATAACCGCGGAAACGCGGTCTGAAGGGCCATAGTGCGGTGGAAACGAGGTGGGCCTGGTGCCTCTTCGTGTGAAATTTGCACTGTAAGTTTCCTGTCTCTCTCCTCTGTAATTTTTGAAATATATTTTCTGGAAATTCCTGCAAAATTCTGTGAGCTATAAAATATATTGCCTTCCATATAACAAGTCTTGTGCAGGATTTTTGGGCCCCGCTTGAACTAAATTGATTGCAAGAAATATTTTGTTGTTGAATATCTTTTCTCGAATATCTTTTCGCAACAATTTTTTCAAATAAAGATTCTTGTGATATGCTTCAAATAATAACCAATTGCAAGTAATATTTTGCTGTTGCATATCTTTTCTATAAAATATTTTGCTGTTGCATATCTTTTCTCTAAAATCTTTTTGCAACAAAATTTTTTCCAAATAAAGAGAAAGAAACAAATCAATGAAAAATGAAAATAAAAAGTACAAATATTTTATAGAACTTGCAAAATTTTTTAGCCCCAAATAAATCCTTGCACCACACAACCTTCCTTCTTGTCATCTTTCTTCTTCTAACATGGGTACCCCACATCATAAATCTCTTGCCGAACTTTGGTATCCCGAACCTAATTTTGCGTCGTTCGGCAATTTGTTCTGTCAATTTAAAGACGATCCTTCCTTGCCTAAAATATCGTTGAAAGATCAAATAGAGGCGTCTAGGAGAAAAAGTTTGACTTTTCAACCCACTTTGTGTCAACCAAGTCAACCTTTACCACCTCCATATGTTGACACCACTTTTTCGAGTCCTTCTGTCACTCCTAAGCCGATGTCCATTGCTGAGCATATTGCTCAAGCTCGCAGTCGATCTTTCACCCCTCTCCACTCATCTAGTTCTAGGGATCCACACGACTATTCACCTTTTTATCCATATGTTGACCCTACCCCTGTCCTACCACCCACTTCCTATCAGTCCTACCCGACTTTTCCACCTTCACTAGACACTGTTTCTTCACAGCCATTAGGGAGTTTCACAAATCCAACCAATTTTGAATCTTTTACTGAAACCCCCTCACCACCTAAGTCTAGTTTGGAAGAGGCGTTGGAGGCGTATATCGCAGCAACAAATAAAATGGTTAGGAATGTGGAAGCGTCCGTGGCCACCCTTATGCAACCTGCTGAACCGGTAGCTAGTTTCCCGCTAGCCCCAAATTTTTCAATGTATGAGGAGGCGGTTGGACAGAATGAGAATGTGAGAGCATTTCCAAATCAAACCTACCCTTACCCAACTGAAGCCCACAACTCCTGTTTTCCATCGATTGCCCTAAATAGTTCACCTGTTGAAAATAAAAATGAGTTGTGTGATTTTGTAGTGTTTGATTTGCCAGATTGTGAGGAACCCCTTTCGAGTGAAACCGCACCTAATCGTTTCGATCTTTACACCTCCACTCTAGAACCTAAATCGATAGATATCCATGCTTTTGATGAGGTGTCTAAAGAAATTGATTTTCACTTGATTGAGGATATAGACGCCGGGAATATTTCGGATGATGAACCTGTCGATTTGCTTGAAATTTTATGTTCAAATCATCATCCTGAGTTATTAAATGTTTCTCCCGAATCTCATATGCGTCTAGATTTTGATGATAATGGCATGGATGAGTTGAATATTGAGGATAGTATTGAGGAGAGTCTTGAGGATAATATTGAGGTTGAATCAGTTTTGTTTGATGTGTCTGATTTTCCAATTCATCCTGCTGAACCTTTGACTGTTATATCACCCTCCCTCCTTCCCATCGTTCCGACCCCGCTTGAAGACTGTGAGCTTGAAACCTTTTCCTTTGAATCTGACACAATTCTCACAGACGATAACACCTACAAGTGTTTCACTTTTTCGGACGATGTTGATGACTCACCGCCCGAGTTTGAGTCCTTTACATTTTCAGATGAGCCATCAGACTCGGTTGATTATAGTAGTTTCGAACCATTAATGGAATCTTTCAAGTTCGAAACAGTTTACTACGGTGAGAAAGATACTATCCCTAATTCACTCCCTTTCGTCTTTCCCATTGTTCCAACCGAACAAATGACCGTTACGCTTTCATCTCCTATACCAAGTTCGGCGTACCCATGTTTTCTTACGAATCTTGAGGGATTTGACCCCATTTCCCGACGGGTTGATAGGTTAGCGCAATCGCTTATAACATATCGGTCATCACATATTGCGCTAATTTATTCACTCAATTTATACCCTCAAGATCGTACTCCACTTCCTTCTTCTTTTCGCCATTCTTCTCCCCCACCGAGACCATATTCTACCATTCTTCTTTCCACACGGTCTCGCGTGTTTCTCATTTTCTTACACCAACTATACCATTACCACGATAAGATTTTTGAATGGTTGGTGCTAACTTTTGGCTTATGTAAGGCCGAGCTTAAGTTTGGGGGAATCTTTGTATATATGTATACCACGATAAGATTTTTGAATGGTTGGTGCTAACTTTTGGCTTATGTAAGGCCAAGCTTAAGTTTGGGGGAATCTTTGTATATATGTATATATATTTTTGTTTTCTTTTTCTATAAAAAAATAAAAAAATTTCAAAAAAAAAATATAAATAAATAAACAGGGGAGTGCCGGCATTTTTACACTCTTGGTTCAGCATGACAGTGAGGACACTGTCAAGTTCAAGTTTGGGGGTATGCTCGGTACGTCTTCTTCCCTCGCATTTATTTGTACATATTTTTGCATTTGCATGCTTATTTGAAAACCCATAAAAATTTGAAAAATTTCAAAAATTATAAAAATTATTGTATTCAATTTTGGCTAATTGACTAGAGTTTGACAAATAGGTCAACTGGCTAGGAACAAATAGATCTTAGACTTAGTAAATTAAAAACCCTAAAAATAACATTCCTTAAAATTTAACGGTAGAAAGTATATGCCTTGTAGTTTACTTAGAAATAGGCAAATTTTGGGTTCACTTCTTGGGCTAAATCTAAACAAGGGAAAAGTATTGATGTTTTTATTAGAGTATAAGTTTGAAAAATAGTTCCTAGCTTAAGTCCAGATTCTAAAAACGTATACCCTACAATTTGCACAATCACGCATCTTGAAACTTGGAATAGTAGAAGAGACCTTGAAATGCTCTTGTCTAAAGTCCTTAGTATGAAAAAGTGTGAATAAAAAAAAATGGACACTGGTTTTTGTGATTACTTTAGGCTGCAAAAATAGAAAAATATTTAGCGAGGGGGCTTCATCACCTAGTGCCTTAGACCAACTGGTTTGGGAGTCACTGCTAAAGCCTTGGGTGTTGCAAAACTAGGAAGTACGCTTTAAAGTGCTAACGCATCTAGTAATCGGTTGTTGGTACCTCAAGAAGTATTAACGGTCGCATGAAGGATGTGTAAGCAAAATTCAATTAAAAATTCACCTACTGATAAGTACTTTGGACAACGGACAAGAGTATGATTGCTTGATTTGAATTTCCAAGTGTAGGGGTGATATTTACACACACGTGGGGATATGTGATTGGAGTTTAGATGAGAGAAAGGAATGAAGAATAGAACTTGTATCTTTAGTAGAGTTGATAAAAATTCCTAAGTGGAGATGGAACCCTAGAAGGAAAACTTAAGAAATGCCGAAAGCTAAGTAATTCTATAGAATATATATAATCTTAAGTTAAATGATGAGGAAGTGTGAAGAATGTGGATGGATAATTTGCGAGTCAAAAGATAATAGAATTCCTTGTTAGAAAACCTAATTGGAGAACAAAAGTCAATGGGCCGAATTGATAGGATTTTGTGGGTAGTATTCGCTGAAAACCCTCAGGAGACAACACTCCTCCTACTAGGGACACCTAGAGGTTTAACGGCTTGTTGCACGTGCTCAGTGCAATCGCGTTTCCCTGCGAAAGTGCGGTTAGGATTTTAGTGAATAAATAATAAGTTTGCTCGAGGACGAGCAAAAGATAAGTTTGGGGGTATTTGTTTATCACATAATATTGCATTTTGTATTCCCCATTCTTATGCATTTTACAATGAAAACAGGTGCTTTTGACCCATGTCTGCTACATGTTACAGGTTACAGGTTCTTGGAGCAAAAACAGTGAAAAACACAAAAGATTCGTATCCACTTTATTGATAATTAACTTAACACCTAATAGATCTAAAAAAGATGGCATTGAAAGCGGTGATGAAAAACATTAATCTCCAAAACTTCCCCTAAGCCTAACCCTAGCAAGATTCTTAATTAGATTAATTAGATCCAGTATTTTAGATTGTTATAAACCAACCCAAAACTACAAATAGAATCAACTCGTTAAAACACATAAAAGGAATTTACCCGTCCCTGTGGATCGACCCGTACTCACCGGCTAGCTGCGAAGCGACGCCGTTCTTGATTGCGGTAATTACATATTTTTGGACTAATCATGGGGCAGCGGCGGTGGAAGGGTTTCGGTGATTTGGAGCAGCACGATCAGAGGCATGGATATGGGTTAGTGAAAAAGGGGTGGCTGAGCTCAGCCTCAGGACCCTCTACATGTGTACACACACATACGTGTACACACACATATACACGCCTTATATTTCCATATAGGGAATACTTAAACATAATCATGGTTTCGTAATGACCTAGCGACCCTCTGCCGTAGTAAACTAACCTACGGTGCATGACGACTCCTCGTGGTCAGTACGAAACTCATAGTTCGAGTTAAGTCGGATTTATATGTTGTTTTCTCTTCAGAGTGAAATATATTTTTCTTGTATACTGGAAATTATTTTACATCTGCCTTAGAATAAACATAACTCCTAGTTTTGATATCCAAATTGAGTAAACTCAAGTTTTTTGAATATGTACAGAGAAATGGATACAATTTTCTCCTAAGTTAATTTTATCGAAAACTAACGAAAACTATCTTAAAACACGTTTTAAAAATATGTGTCGAATCTAGACAGTAACGGGAATTATCTGCGTAGCTGTCATAAAAAGCCATAACTCCCTCTCTAGTTAGCATATTCCGGATATTTTTGTAGAGAATCGTTCACAACTCATAGACGCTCATTTATTCTCTTATTTTCGAAACCATAAAATGAACATAAACTTTTCGAAAATGCAAAATACCTCCAGTGTATGCGTTCTGAAATCTGCACTGATGTGCTCTCCGCAGCGTTACGAAGCCTATGTAACTCTTTCACCGGGATTCGATCAAGGAAAACTTGGTCTCGTAATTTACACGAAACTCTGAACTATAACTTATTCATTTTGTAAGATTTTCAAATTTCAAACCAAAACTACTCTTTTCTGCATGCGAATGTATGATTGATTTCTGACCAGAAACCTGTCTGTGATGAATGTACATTTATGTTACGTGTATATATAAATGTTTGTATTATATCATGAACTTGACATGACTCTATGTATACATGTAATTATGAACTTGTATTGATCTATAAATAGTTTGACTTCTTCAATACCCGACTCCATGATTCCTTGTAAACCTGTATTATATCTAAGATTAGTTTTGACCAATATTTGTCGGGGGTGTTGGGGTAGTTAAGGATGAGTAGTTTAACTGCTTCGAAGTACCCTGCCTGTAATCTTGTACTCATGTCATCCTGTAATCATGTATAAATTCTCATGAAGTAGTTGAACACCATACCTTAAGTTATTTAGAATTGGTCATGACTGATACTTACCGGGGAGTGTTGGGAGTTGAGGATGTCGTCGTCCAGTCACTTCGGGGTTTCTGTATTCTTGTTCTCTACTATCATATATAAAAACTCACGAATCAATTAGACGCCATACCTTAACTTGCGTTAGAATAGGAGACCTGCACACTATTGATATTACCATCTTTATTTATTCCTAACACGTCTCTTCAAGTTTGTATATGAATTTCCTAACATCTAGTATCATTGTTTATGTATACTGTCTATGATTGATTACCATGCCATTGTTATTCGTTATGATATTTCCTTTGCCTTACTCGTATATTAAATCCTTGATCTATACCATCATGTCTATGTGAATATTATATTCTTCATTTTCATGCGATCCTAGTAACATATTTTGTTTTTATGTCGTTTTCTCTTGTACGTGTTGTGTACTTTTATGTCTTTTATTATTAAAATTATGCATTGCTGGTTTTCATGCACTTTGTTACCATCTTTTAAATATTTTACTTATTATCCTTTTTTTCAAGTATAAATTTTTTATAATGATGAACTTACCGGGTGCAAGTTCGCTGACAGACATTCCTTTTTCTTGTTTTCTTTCTTCTTAGGAATGCATTTCAGGAAGTACAGGTGATAAGTCTCGGTATGTGACCGAGCCGAGTGTGTAGGAGTTCGTCCAACTATATTCACAAGCTAATTCTTGGTCCTTTTCCAGTATGCTTCATTTCAAGGATTTTCACAGCCTTTTGTCTTTTTTCTTATCTCTAAAAAAACTTGTGTTCGATTGGACTAACCTTGTACGTGTATTAAGTGTTGATGGATTGATTTATTTATTCCAGTTTTTGTTATGCTTTAAATTCATGTGATATTTTCCTGTTACTACTTATACAGACGCTTAGCGTATTCATAACGGGAAGTTGTGCTTCTCTGTGTGAATACATTGTAGGGTGTTTTTCGTCACCCCATTGAGATGGGAATACACGCGCGCTGGTCAAACGTACTACAGATTCCCCCTGCCTAGGGTAGGCGGGGGTTTATTGATTGTGGGGATCCGAATCTCCGGCAGCCACGGACTAAGCTGCCGTTAATTATCCCTCGCCTTTGGGGCGAGAGAACCTCCGATTAACGGGTTAAATTGGTCATGCGAACTCAATGAACAGGGTTGTGTTTTGGAGGGGTTTTGGATATATCGAGTCCCCGCAGAGTTTTTACGGGGGTCCCGCTACCCGGATAGCGGGCTGGGGTCAAGGGGCTAGCAGCCTCCTTACGGGGTGCGGGGCAGCGCCCCGTTAGAATTTTTTTCTAACAGGAACAATGTCGTGGAGTATGTGTGTGTGTGTATACATATATAAAAAAAAAGGGAAAGGGCATCCAAAGGACAATGTCGTGGAGCATGTGTGTGTGTGTGCACGCTAGCGCTTTGAGCGCAAGGGCGCTAGCGTTTTGGGCGCTAGCGCCCCACGTGCCGGCACATGGGCGCTCGGGCGCTAGCGCTCTAAGTGTAAGAGCGCTAACGCCCCACGTGCCAGGCACGTGGGCGCTAGCACTTTGGGCGCAAGTGCGCTAGCATGTGGGCGCCTGCCAGGCACGAGGGCGCTCGAGAGGCAAAAAGGAACTTGGTCCCTGCAATGGAAGTTGTACTCCCAGAAAGGAGCACTTATTATTTTGTACATATATATATATATATATATATGAGGAGTTAAACTCCTAGGATATTTTGAAGCTGATGAAAGGGGTTTCTCCCTTTGAGCCCTGGATCTTCCCTAAAGTGGGGTTTCTGGAGATGAGTCTCATTCTTCTTCCTTTGTTAGCCGGATCTTGAAGATTAAGAAGTATGAGATTTTAAAAATCTCTCCTATCTGAGATCTGATGGATGATCTGAGTTCCCCTTTGTGGGTTTTGTGGTGAAAACTATTTAGTTTTATAAAAGGAAGAGTAAAACTCTTGATTTAATTCAAAAGAAAGAGGCACTACAAAGGTTTTAGAACCTTGAGAAAAGAGAAAGAGGCACATGCCCTAATTTTTGGGGAATGAAAAAGTCTATTAGATATTTTCATCATGTTGCCTTATATAGGCTTACATATTTACATATAGCCCCTTGGGCTTTACAAAATGGCATTTTGCCCATCCCATGGCTCATGTGCCATTTCTTTTTGCACATAAGCCATGGGCTTTACAAAAATTTAGCTTTATGCCCGTTTTGCATATATTCATGCACAAAAAATTACATCAAAATTATTTGTTACATGATTTTTATTTTGGCATGGCGGAAGGCCGGACGCTTCGTGTTCAGGCTCGACCCGGGCATTAGCCCACTTGCTTTGGGCTTGGACCCACTTGGCTTGGGGTTGACTTTGACTTTGACTTGGTCAACCGGGGTGCAATTTTCGACCCTAACAAAGTTCCCCCATCAATAAATGCACACTGCACATTTGAGTTGTGTGCATGAAATTGATGGATCTTAAAGCTGGACTTCGAGGTGGAACATCATTCCAGGGACGGAGCATCCCTCGGGGAGCATGATTCCCGGGGATCGGAGCATCATTCTGATTTTCGGAGCATAATTCCAGAGTCGAAGTATTATTCCGAAGAGCGGAGCATGATTCCAGGGATTGGAGCATCATTCCGAAGAGTGGAGCATGATTCCAGGGATCGGAGCATCATTCCGAAGAGCGGAGCATGATTCCAGAGATCGAAGCATCATTCCGAAGGGCGGAGCATGATTCCAGGGATCGGAGCATCATTCCGAAGAGCGGAGCATGATTCCAGAGATCGGAGCATCATTCCGAAGCACGAAGCATGATTCCAGGGATCGGAGCATCATTCCGAAAGGGCGGAGCATGGTTCCAGGGATCGGAGCATCATTCCGAAGGGCGGAGCATGATTCCAGGGATCGAAGCATCATTCCGAAGGGCGGAGCATGATTCCAGGGATCGAAGCATCATTCCGAAGGGCAGAGACATTCTGACCGAAGCATAATTTCGATGCAGAGGTTGATTCTCAGGCGAAGCATAGCTCCGACATGGAAGGCAAATACTCCGAGGCGAAGCATGATTTCGACACGGGGTACATTATAAGATGAAGTATGACTCCGACGCAGAGCTTTCTGGTTGACTTGATTCCGAGACGAAGCATAATTTCGACAGGGAATTCAGGCACACCAAGGCGAAGCATGATTTCGAGATGAGGTGCACATTCTGAGACGAAACATAATTCCGACGCAGAGCTTATTGGCTAACTTGATTCCGAGACGAAGCATAATTTCGACAGGGAGGTCGCTGGTTGATTCCGAGCCGAAGCATAATTCCGACAGGGAAGGCAGATACACCAGGGCCAAGCTTAATTTCAATGCGGAGTAAACTCTGAGACGAAGCATGATTCCGACGCAGAGCTTGTTGGTTGATTTGATTTCGAGGCGAAGCATAATTCCGGTAGGGAAGGTAGATATCCCAAGGTGAAGCACGGTTTCGGCACGGGGTAAATTCTGGGACGGAGCATGATTCCGCCGCATAGGTTGTTGGTTTGATTTGATTTGGGTTAACATCAGCATCGCTACACTGGAATATGGTACCAGGAGCGAATCATCATCTGTCATGAGAGGATTTGGGGATTTGATTTTTTTGGGTAGCATCTGTATTGCTGCACTGGAATAATGCCAGGAGCAACTCATCATTTGCCTTGGGAGGATTTGGCAATTGGTTTTTGCTTGGCATCAGTATCGCTACACTGGAATATGGTACCAGGAGCGAATCATCATTTGCACTTGCTCATCAGGAAGCGATGGCTTAGGAGACAAGTTTTAGGTCCCTATCACCTAATACTTTTCAATTTTGTGAGCCGTAAGGGTCTCACAAAGCATTTTCTCCCTACGGGCCATAAGGATCCTGTAGGTGTATTTTCTCCTTAGGAGTCATGGGGACTCCTAAGTGTGTTGCTCCTTTGTGAGTCGTAAGGATCTCACGCGGGAATTTTCTCCTCACAAAGTCGAGAGGACTTTGTGAGTGGATTTCATCTCTTTTTCACGAGTTTGCGCCCTTTCGGGTTTTCACAAACTCGTCGGTAGTCCTGCTGTTTTTACTCACGGAGCTCTTTCGGGTTTTCATCCGTGTCCATTTTGCTTGTGGACATACCTTTTTTTCCTACCGCCGGTGGGACTTTGAATGTGGTTTCGCCGGTAGGACTTGGGAGAGATTGGGATCGTTTTTCGCCCGTGGATTGTATACGGTTTTGCAGGATGTATGATCCAGACCGTAGGGCCGTAAAAATTTCGGGATTTTGTTGGTGTCTGCATCGCTGCACTGGAATATGGTACCAGGAGCGACTCATCATTCGCCGTTAGAGTATAGGAGTTGGAATTTGGTTGGCGTCTGCATCGCTGCACTGGAATATGGTACCAGGAGCGACTCATCATTCGCCATTGGGGTATGCGATTTGGAATTTGGTTGGCGTCTGCATCGCTGCACTGGAATATGGTACCAGGGGCGACTCATCATTCGCCATTGGGGTATGGGATTTGGAATTTAGTTGGCGTCTGCATCGCTGCACTGGAATATGGTACCAGGGGCGACTCATCATTCGCCATTGGGGTATGGAATTTGGAATTTGGTTGGCGTCTGCATCGCTGCACTGGAATATGGTACCAGGAGCGACTCATCATTTGCTATTGGGGTTTGGGATTTGTAATTTGGTTGGTGTTTACATCGCTGCACTGGAATATGGTCCTAGGAGCGACTCATCATTCGCCATTGCCTATTGGGAAGCGATGGCTTAGGAGACAGGTTTAGATCCCCATTACCTAAGGCTTTTCAATTTTATGGGCCATAAGGGTCCCATAAAAGCATTTTCTTCCTACGAGTCGTAAGGATCGCATAGGTGCATTTTCTCCTTAGGAGTCGTGAGGACCCCCAAGTGTGTTTTCCCTTTGTGAGTCGTAAGGATCCCACGAAGGTTTGTTCTCCTCGTGTATCGTGAGGACACATGAGTGGGTCTTTCTAATGGATCATAATTCCAAGGGTGGAGACCGGCCGCTGGACTAATGATTGCGGTGGGGCATGAGTATGATGAGAATTATTTGAGCCCGTGGATTGTATACGATAGTCAAGTTGGGGACCAACCGTAGGGCGAGAAGAATTTTTAGAAACTGGATTTTGGTTGGCGTCTGCATCGCTGCACTGGAATATGGTACCAGGAGCGACTCGTCATTCGCCGTTGTTTTTTTTGTTTTGTTTTTGTTTTTGTTTTTGTTGTTTTTTTTACCGCGATTGCTCTATTATTTCAGCTTTTCTTATCGCGAAGATTGCGATTGTCCTATCATTTCGGCTTTTATTCGCGGTTGCCCCATCATTTCGGCTTTATTTTCATTTTTATTTTACTCGCTGATTTTTATTACGAGTTGCCCCATCATTTCGACTTTTCTTTATTTTGCTTTTATCTACACATTTTTTGTTTATTTACACACACACACACACACACACACACACACACACATATATTTACATTCCCAGTTTAACGACTTAGAGGTCGACTATTCCCAGTTTAATGACATGGTGGTCAGAGAAGATACCCGATTGAGCAGTTGTCAGGGGCACCTCTGGAGCTTGCCCGATATGCCTTATTACTTTGTCGGTGTTGATGGCCTTGCTCCCAGCTGGGGCCAAGGAAAGTCGTTCAAATACCGACTTGCGTTCGTAGATTGCAGTCGAAGGTCGTTAACCTGCACAAAGAAGCATGATTTCGGTATAGGCAATCAATGTATATGTTGATTGAGTTCGCATGAATATTTAACCCGAAATATGGGAGGAGAGATAAGGTCCCACCGGGCGTGCCAGAATCTGTAGGGTGTTTTTAGTCACCCCATTGAGATGGAAATACGCGCACGCTGGTCAGGCGTACTACAGATTCCCCCTGTCTAAGGTAGGCGGGGGTTTATTGATTGTGGGGATCCGAATCTCTGGCAGCCGCAGACTAAGCTGCCGTTAATTACCCCTCGTCTATGGGGCGATGGAACCTCCGATTAACGGGTTAAATTGGTCATGCTAACTCAATATGCAGTGTTGTGTTTTGGAGGGGTTTGGATATATCGGGGGCCCCGCAGAGTTTTTATGGGGGTCCCACTATCCGGATAGCGGGTTGGAGGTCAAGGGGGCTAGCAGCCCCTTTGCGGGGTGCGGAGCAGCGCCCCGTTAGAAATTTTTTTCTAACAGGGACAGTGTCGTGGATTATGTGTGTGTGTGTGTATGTATATATACATATATAAAAAAAAGGGAAAGGGCATCCAAAGGATGCGTGGGAAAAACGCCAGCTCTTTGAGCGCAAGGGCACTAGCGCTTTGGGCGCTAGCGCCCCACGTGCCAGGCACGCGGGCGCTCGGATGCTAGCGCTTTGGGCGCTGGCGCTCTGAGCGCAAGATCGCTAGCGCCCCACGTGCCAGGCACATGGGCGCTTGGGCGCTCGCTCTCTGAGCGCAAGAGCGCTAGCGCTTTGAGCTCTAGCGCCCCACGTGCCAGGCACGTGGGCGCTCGGGCGCTAGTGCTTTAGACGCTAGCACTTTGAGCGCAAGGACGCTCGGGAGGCAAAAAGGGACATGGTCTCTGCAGTGGGAGTTGTACTCCCAGAAAGGAGCACTTATTATTTTGTATGTATGTGTGTGTGTGTGTGTGTGTGTGTGTGTGTGTAGTTAAACTCCTAGGATATTTTGAAGCTGATAAATGGGGCTTCTCCTCTTGAGCCTTGGATCTTCCCTAAAGTGGGGTTTCTGGAGATGGGTCTCCTTCTTCTTCCTTTGTTGGCCGGATCTTGAAGATCAAGAAGTATGAGATTTTAAAAATCTCTCGTTTCTGAGATCTGATGGAAGATCTGAGTTCTCCTTTGTGGGTTTTGTGGTGAAAATCTATTTAGTTTTATAAAAGAAAGAGTAAAACTCTTGATGTAATTCAAAAGAAAGAAGAAGGTTTTAGAATCTTGAAGCAGGAGAAAGAGGTGCAGGCCCTAATTTTTGGGGATTGAAAAAGTCTATTAGATATTTTCATCATGTTGCCTTATATAGGCTTACATATTTACATGTAGCCCCTTGGGCTTTACAAAATGGCATTTTGCCCATCCCATGGCTCATATGGCATTTCTTTTTGCACATAAACCATGGGCTTTACAAAAATTTGGCTTTATGTCCGTTTTGCATACATTCATGCACAAAAAATTACATCAAAATTATTTGTTACATGTTTTTTTATTTTGGCATGGCGGAAGGCCGGACGCTTCGTGTTCGGGCTCGACCCGGGCATTGGCCCACTTGCTTTGGGCTTGGACCCACTTGGCTTGGGGTTGACTTTGACTTTGACTTAGTCAACCGGGATGCAATTTTCGACCCCAACATACATCACGGGCTTGTCAGCTCTTGCTCCTCATCTTTTGGGAAGTAGGCCGTTACAAAAGTGATTTTAAGATGAGAATGATGGTGCATATTTGTAAGATGTTTATGGATGTACTTAGAGAGCTTACTTCAATGTGCGTAGTTCATAGCCAACGTAAAATATAATTAGTTTTTAGGCTTATTTACTTGAAAATTCCCAGTAGGTTTGGGCTAAAATCAGAAAACTATTCTTATCTTTGAAATGATCAAGAAATTACCAAATTTAACGGTGACACGTTAGCAACATCTGTGCCTTGTTAGCAAATTTTTTTAAAAAACCCTAAAATACCCTATTCTAATCCTAACCCTAATTTCAAAAAAATAAAAAATAAAACCCCAACTCTCATCTTCCTTCATTCTCCACCCTCTCACCATCTCTGACGACGGCCATTTCGCCATCAACCCCACCACCAGACTGTAAGTCGATGTCGCGCACCCTATGGGTTCGCGGGGAAGCGGAATACGCAAAAAACGATTTTTACAGGCTTCAGAACACCGACTTGAACTTCAGGATCGATACTAGACCCTAACTTGCTAAACTGTATGAGCTTAACTACTCGGATAGGAAGTTATACCTCACGTTACCATGTTCTTCGGATCTTCTTGTCGCTATCCTTCTCATCGTCATAAGCTCCAAGGATTGTTTGGATCGATGCCTCATCGTCGGCCTCCTCGAGTCAAAGACGATCCACCCGAGATTCTATAGTCCGAGCTCCAAGCTCAAATCCGAGGTAACTACGACATCTAGTTCGCTAAACTGGATGTTCTAGATGATGTAAAGAGTGAAGATAGATTAGTATGTCTCTAAATACCCTAGGTTTCTCAACACATGAGACATTTAGGGTTAGAGGAAGAAGAAGGAGCTTTGGATGAAAGAGAGTGTTCACGTGATGAATGAAAAAAGATGGCTAAGTGTTGTGAATAATGAAGCATATAATAATTCACAATGAAAATATCAAGCATGGTTCAATAGTCACGAAAGCATGAGTCACCCTATGAGTCACCAAGTAGCCATGCCTCTTCTTTTGTCAATATAACACCTTATTAATCATTTAACAAAATGATATAATCCACAAATGAGGTATCTTCTTCTAGAAGCAATCTTGAGCAAATTACAAGAATGCCCCTCATCCATATATACATACCCGTATCTGTCTTCCGAAAAATTCGAATACAAAGAGACGAAAATAATCCATTAATATAATACTAGGATCTGGTTTAAACTAAAGCCCACTAGTATTATCTGTCCGAATCATCATCCGTGCACAAGTACACATACGTGATCTAACCCTGTCGTAAAACCATACGACATCTACATCTTTTGCCCGATGCAGGGAAACCCTCTGTGTGGGACTCTAAAGACCCGACACTACACTGGCAGTAATTTTAACCACAAGCACGTCAGCGGTACTAGATGCACTTAACGGCTACCCAGATATCTGTCGATAAGAAGGCCGATAAGCAAACTCATCTGAACCCTTACTGAGCTTATCTGTGACAATCTCCATACAGTCCGGTCTGTTCTTTAAGAATATCGCATATCGGGCTTAGGTGGTAGCCGTCAGATCCCTAATAGCGCAATAAGTCATGTCGGAGTGTAGCCCAAAACACCATGAGAAACTAATGGAGTACCTATCAGTAAATCTCGCTTGCCCTGGCCAGGGACTTTGTGTAATGACTTTCCGAACACAGCGCGATATCAACCCCCAATATCGGGAGAGACGATTCCTATCTAACCGCCACTGCCTCCAAGAGCTTCGGCACTGCACCCAATTACTACCTGTTTGCATGACTCCTTTGTGCCGTGGTAGGGTTTAAGAACAGTGGGAACACACTCGAGGCGAAGTACCAGTGTCTATTCGACGGACTAAACTATACTCATGTCACCTGGGAACTGCTACCCGACGATAGGTATAATACCCACCAGCAGCTCCCTACGAGTCCAGTCCAGTGTACTCATAATCCAATGAGCACCTGCATACTATCTCCAGTACGACGTACTAATGGCTGTGGGACAGACCATCTCCCCTGCTGGGATGAGAAACGTATACACTAGTCTATTCTGGAGTATCGATGCCCCGTCTCGATAATCCTATGAATAGAGACCTGTATAAGGATGTGCTTATAGACTACCCAGCCCCCACTAGTGTGACTGTCATCACAACGCTGGTAATAAAGCAAAGATTCTAAGGGCTTTACCAATATGTATAAACGATATGCTAAAAGAAACACATGCACATATTGAGGTAGAAACAAACCAGGTAGCATACTACCATTTCAAGCAAGACTGTTACTATATCCGTGTATATCTCAAGCTTTCAATATGTAATATACAAACCAGTATGATACAATAATGGCCTCTAGGACATATATCATTAACACAGACTCCGGCCCCCGCCCCTAACAACCACCTTCATCATCATCATCACTATCTTCTTCATCACCTCCATCATCATCACTCTTATTCATCACCACACCTTCATCATCATCATCACCGCTACCGCTGGCTCCCTCCTCCCTGACCCAAACCCATTCCCTATCCCTACCCTCCCCAACCCCCTGCCTCCTTCCCAGACCTCTCCCTCACCCGCCCTCTGTAATACCCCGCTTTCCAAACGACGAAAACGGAGATGAGACACAGTCCGCGACTTAGTTATAAGTGTTGGATATGTATGCCCTAGAGGCCAATATTTTATATTATATTGGATACCGGGGATATATATGTACAAAAAGTCTTGCTCGATATGATAGTATGCTATCTGGTTTGTCTTTATCTTAACATGTGTATATGTTTTACTTGTTATCACGTATCACAAATACATGTTAATAAAGTCAATAGGATCTTTGCTTGACTACCAGCGTTGTGATGGCGATCATACTTGTGGGAGCTGGGTAGTCTATAAGCACATCCTTAAATGTCCCTAGTCGTAAGGGTATCGAGACCGGGCATCGATATTCTAGAGTAAACTAGTGTATACGTTTCTTTTTCCTGAAAGGGGAGATGGCCGGTCCCATAGCAATTGGTATACGGTACCAAAGATTGTATACAATTTTTCATTAGGTTATGGGTTACACTGGACGGATTCACCGGGAACTACTAAATGGTATTATATTAATCGTCAGATAGCAGTTCTCTGGTGACATGAGTACATGGTAGTCTGTTGACCTGATATCGTCATTTTTCTCGAGTGTGTTCCTACTGTACTTTGATTTCTACTTTTAACGACTCTAATATCATTATACAAAATTTTTCAGTTTAATATACAGAAATGAGTTTACAAGCCTGAGTACAAGTTATATGTATATTTTGTTTAAGAACAGCAAAAACAAGCTTGTAGCTCACTGGTAAAGCCCTTGCACTGTTGTGATGTAGCCCCTGTGTTCGAATCCCATCAGACACATTTATTTTTTCTGATTTTATTTTTTAAACCTTTTGGAAGTCCAAAAGTTTACACGTGCAATGCACATAAAAATGAAAAGTCTGAAGAAATCAAGCATGTGCACAATGGAGTTAACACGGGCATGAACACGTGGCAAGAATCCACCGGCCTCACCCCTCAAAATGACCGGCGGATCTTGCTTAGGGGACGGTGTCAACGGTTCATTGGTGGTCAAGTGTCCCCGGGCTTTCCACACACGACCTTTCCCCTATCCCTATCACCCCTGCACGCAATCAAACGGAGACTTTTAATTTCATCTTTAAACCAAATTTTAATGCATTTTAATTCACCATTTTAATTCTAAAACCATAATTCCACACTTTAAATACTACCCCATGCCCTAGCCCTTCATCATTCTAAAATTCCTAGCCAAAACTCTCAAAATTTTCTGAGTACAAGTGGAGTTAGTAAGAGATCAACTTCTAGCGAGAATCGAAGTAAGTTCCGGCGACCCCGCGATGCCACGATGAAAACCCTCCTTCCTTCTACCTTTTCTTAATCTAAAAAGCTTGTAAATACCTCCCAATCCCTCTTCTTCTTTTTTGAAATTCTCTTTTCAAAATATATGTCGGAAGTGGAGTTAATACCGATATCTTCTTCTAATACTCTATAATTCCACTTTTTCTTACATATTCTTCATTCATATTCCTACACCATGCTGTTAACATAAAAATAAAGCTTAGAATCAACTTTTAATAAAAAAAAATATCATGTAAAATATCTTTAAATTAACATTTACATTAAAATACCATGAAGTTTGTATATGCCATCTTTATTTGTTTTGCTTAAACATACGTTTAGGAAAATTCACGAAGTAAAGACTTACCTATCACATACACACATGGTTTTATAACACGATATACCCTTGTATGAATTTTAGTTATGAACACAAGATTACATTAAAATACCAATTACTATAAAAACGGTTTTCTTTGGAATTGTATTTTAGAATTCCTTTGCAAATAAGTCTCTACAACCCTTTTTAGGGGACCCGCTATTGGATGGTGTTCCCTTCCGAAAGACGGCGACGACGCGAGGACGTCTAGCCTGAGATTCGGGGCAGATGCTATATGGTTTTATCCGTTTACCTCTCCGAAGATGCCAAGTTGATTTATGGCACCGTGTATCGGAGGTTTAGACGGATGCGGCCGATGTAGCAAACTTCGTCAGATTCCCCCTCGCTTGAGGGGTTTTTGATTGTGGGGACGCTCTTCCCTGCAGGCGCAAGCCCCTGCAGTTAATTACGCTACCGCATCGCGGTAGCCACTTTCTCCTTCTCCAGATGTTCACTTCGTGTCGTGTGTGTTTGTTTTGTTTGTGGTTGTCCGTGGATTGTATACGGAGACTAAGTGATGCCGTCGACCGTAGGACATGGATTAGTCCAAATCCGTATTTACTTAGATTTGGGTTTGGTTTTTTTTGTTTAAGGATACGTTAGCCGTATTGAGGCTAAGATCAACTTAAACATCCGTTAAGGATACGTTAGTCCTGTTTTAGACTAAGATCGACTTAAGTGGTGATCCATTTAATATATGGCCGTCGGGACTCGTCACCTCTCTGACGACGTTGAAGGATTACAACGATAGGTGTCAGAGGAGTTCGGAGATGTACCCTTGAACCAGAGTTGATTTAGAGTTTTATCGTTCATTTAAATATTTAAGGATACGTTAGCCGTATTTGGGGCTAAGATCAACTTAAACGGGACTGTTTAGATCCAACAAAAGAGCATTTGGATGCTCTATTGTTTCAGTTTAAGGACGTAGTGGTCCATGTTCCAGTTTAGGGACGTGGTGGTCCGATATTAGTTTAGGGACGTTTCGGTCCGATGTTAGTTTAGGGACGTTTCGGTCCGATATTAGTTTAAGGACGTTTCGGTCCACGAGTTTAAGGACGCCGCAGTCCATATTCATATGTGGTCGTCGAGACCCGTCACCTCTCTGACGTCGTTGAAGGATTACAACGACAGGTGTCAGAGGAGTTCGGAGATGTACCCTCGAACCGCAGGTAAATTGATTTAAGAGAGCAATCTTGCTCAGTCAATTTAATTTGAGGACTTACGGCCAAAATTGGGCTAAGTCCAGTTGGAAAATACTCATCGTTTTTATTTGTTTTTGCCTTGCATTTCTTTTTATTTTGATCTGGGCTCTGCCCATAAAGGATGCAGAGCATCAATTTGTTTTGGGGCTCTGCCCATTTATAAATGATGCAGAGCATCAATTTCACTTGGGCTCTGCCCCTTTTTATTGCTTTGCAATTTATTTTGGTCTGCTAGGTCTTTTTGACTTGGGCCTGGCCCTTTAATAAAAGAAATGCATTGAATTTTCAAGCGCTTTGCGCCAATCAAAGAGCGCAAGCGCTTGTGGTGACGACATGTGTCATGCAAGCGCAGTACGCTGCGCTAGGACGCTGTGCTTGCGCTGCTGACACGTGGCGCACGCTAGTGAGTTGCGCCAATTTCAGAGAGCAAAGCTCTATCTTAAAGCGCATAGCGCAAGTGGTTCAGATACTGACACGTGGCGCTCTCTGGTGGCTTGCGCCAACCCAAGAGCGCAACAGTGCAGATTTTCAAGTGCAGAGCACTATTAATTTGAGAATCTTTTAGATTCAAGAACCAATGGTTCATAAAACAAGTGCAAAGCACTATTTGCTTTCTTCGATCTAATGAAAGTCAAAGAAAACAAGTATTTCTTATTTTTCTTATTTAAAGAACTAGTGGTTCATAAGAAGTGCAAAGCACTGTTTATTATGTGAAGATCATTGATCTTGTTCTTAAATCAATGATCTATTAGAAGAAATTTCTTCTATTTTTATGAAGGTTTTTACCTTTTTCTTGAAACTTTTTCAGAGTTTTCTCTGTTTGAAATTTTTGATTTCTCACAGAATGTTGATGCCTTTGAATTGAGGTCTAGGGTCCTTTTTATAGTGCCCATAAATTTGTTAAAGAGATCTTTCTCTGAGTGATTTGGGGAATTTCCCCACCGTTGGATTTTTGATCTAAGGGCTTCTGTTTTACAGAAGAAAATCTTCTTATTTTAACAAGAACAGAAAGATTTCTTTGAAATCTTAATTCTGTTTGACGCAGACGCCCCAGAGCGTGACACGTGTCATGCAACGCACAGCGCAGCGCAACTGCGCTAGCGCATCTGCGCTGACACGTGTCGCGCAGCGCAACTGCGCTAGCGCATCTGACACGTGTCGCGCAGCGCAGTACTTGCACAACTGAAGCGTTGCTTCCTTTGGTTTTGCTTTAAACAGAGTTTTGCTCTGATTGGGTGCGCTGCCTTGGGCGCTGCGCTGATGCATCTGCGTCTGACACGTGGCGCGTTGCGCGCAGCGCAAAGAATCTGAAGCGTTGCTTCATTTATTAAAATTTAGATTTTCAAAGTAGAGCTTTGCTCTGATTGGGGGAAGATGAAGCGTTGCTTCATCTCCCGCCTTGGAATTTGAACAGAGCTTTGCTCTGATTAGGGTAAACAAATGCCCCCCTCCCTACCGTTGCGCTTACGTGGCCCCAAACGCAAGCGCAACGGTGGCAGAATCCCAACCGTTGCGGCAGCTTTTGGAAGTTGAAAGGGCACTTGATGCCTATATATAGGACCTTTGGTCCTCAGAAGATGATTATCATCTTTAAGATTTTTACTTTCAAAACTCCAGAGCTCTGCTCTTGCCTTTAAAACTCTCAGAGTTAAATTTTCCTCAAAAGAAACTTTTTAGGTAAAAAAATTAACCTTGAATTAAATTAATTTCAATTAATAGAGCTTTGCTCTCATAGATCTTTGATCTAAAGAAAATCCTTTTGGGGTTTCACCAAATAGAGCCTTGCTCTAAGGAGTCTGTTTCAGGGTTTCTCAACCCATGAACAGAACCTTACATCTTTGGCAAAACATAGATCTCTTTGATCTAAAAGAAAGATGAACTCTTAAGAGTTCGAACATGGATAATGGAAATTAAAAATGTAGTTTTGTATTTAATGGATTATATCAGCTTTTAATAGCAATGATCTCAGAGTCCTCGGGGGGATTTCTTTAAATTCCCCTTATTAGGATTTTGACAGTCACTCCTGTTTGCAGAGCATTGCTCTCAAGGAGTTTAACTCTCTGTGTATATATATATATATTTTATCGCTAATCTTCCTGTGGTATTTCTTCCAGGCATATTGGCGGTGCGTCTATACAGTTTGCATGAGTTCATCACCTACAACGATATCCGCGCACAGGGCCGTCATCAAAACCAGGAGTTTACGGACGCCCAGTGTGCGGAGGTCATGGGTCGCCTCAACGCAAGCGGTGGTTGGCTGCTTCCTCGTCGTTCAGCTCTCTTGAAGGTCATGCTGGGAGCAATATGTAGAGCACTTCCGGGGTTTCATGAGGCCCTACCTCTCAATGCGCTGGATGATGCTGAAGACAAGGTGCATTCAGTGTACCTGACGGCGCTGATCTCGAAGAAACGGCGGGACAGCCTCATCGACATCCTACATCAAATTTTCCAGCAGACGACGATAGTCGCTGCTTATCGAAGGCTGGGAGGGCTTGCCGAGGATCTTGACACGCAGGAGCGCGAGAGGCTACGCACAAGAATAATCAGAAAGGCCAGAAGAACTCTGGATGGCCTTACTTTTAACTTCCTCAATCCGTGCCCTGGATATAAAGTTATTCCATTGTAATAATATTTCTCGTTCATTGCTTTTATGATTGTAAGAACTATTGGCAATATTAATGGAAAATTTTTATCCCAGCTTGTCTTTATTTTTCATTCTGAGTCTTTTGCTTGTGCATGAATGAGTGTGTCTCGAACGCTTGATCAAACGTAAATCGGATGCTCCTTCTGTTGCTTTCTTCTTTCTCTTATTATCGGCATGCTATCTTAATAAACACGGTCAACAGATAATAGAGCACGCATCTTGACTTTCTTAAGAAATAGCGATGGCTTAGGCCGCAGGTTCAGATCTGCTGCCTAAGACTTTTCAACTCCATGAACCGTGAGGGGCTCGTAGAGATTTTTCTCCCTACGGATCGAGAGGATCTCGTAGGTGGGTTTTTCTCCTTAGGAATCGTGAGGATTCCTAAGTGTGGTTTTCTCTTATAAGTCGTAAGGATCCTATAAGAGAATTTTTCCCTCTTACGAGTCGAGAGGGCCCGTAAGCGGTTGTTTCCCTCCTTGTCGAAACTCGACTTTGGAGAGTGAGACCCGTGAATAGTATACAAGAGACCGTTTTAGATCGACTTGCAGGGTCCCATTGTGCAAGAAGCAAGTTTTTTAATTCCTGCTGCCTGAGGCTTCATCTTGCAATTTGAGACGAATCAGGAATTTTCCCGCGAAGACGCTGGTTTCTCTGCGAGCCGACGCGAATCAGGAGGCTCTCGTCAAGGATTGTTTGTTTCCCTGAGTCGAAGGATTTTGCTAAGGATTATTTGTTTCCCTAACGCCAAGGATTATTTGTTTCCTTGGGGTTGAAACGAGTCGAGAATTTCCCACGAAGGCACTGGTTGCTCTGCGAGTCGATGTGGATCAGGAGGCTCTCGTCAAGGATTGTTTGTTTCCCTGAGTTGAAGGATTTGCTAGGGATTATTTGTTTTCCTAGCGCCAAAAATTATTTGTTTCCTTGGGGTTGAAACGAGTCGAGAATTTCCCACGGAGGCACTGGTTGCTCTGCGAATCGACGCGGATCAGGAGTCTCTCGTCAAGGATTTTGTTTCCCTGAGTTGAAGGATTTGCTAGGGATTATTTGTTTCCCCTGCGCCAAGAATTATTTGTTTCCTTGGGGTTGAAACGAGTCGAGAATTTCCCACGGAGGCACTAGTTGCTCTGCGAGTCGACGCGGATCAGGAGGCTCTCGTCAAGGATTGTTTGTTTCCCTGAGTTGAAGGATTTGCTAGGGATTATTTATTTCCCTAGCGCCAAGGATTATTTGTTTCCTTGGGGTTGAAACGAGTCGAGAATTTCCCACGGAGGCACTGGTTGCTCTGCGAGTCGACGCGGATCAGGAGGCTCTCGTCAAGGATTGTTTGTTTCTCTGAGTTGAAGGATTCGCTAGGGATTATTTGTTTCCCTAGCGCCAGGGATTATTTGTTTCCTTGGGGTTGAAACGAGTCGAGAATTTCCCACGGAGGCACTGGTTGCTCTGCGAGTCGGCATGGATCAGGAGGCTCTCGTCAAGGATTGTTTGTTTCCCTGAGTTGAAGGATTTGCTAGGGATTATTTCTTTCCCTAGCGCCAAGGATTATTTGTTTCCTTGGGGTTGAAACGAGTCGAGAATTTCCTACGGAGGCACTGGTTGCTCTGCGAGTCGACGCGGATCAGGAGGCTCTCGTCAAGGATTGTTTGTTTCCCTGAGTTGAGGTATTTGCCGAAGACACTGGTTTCTTCGGAGTTGGGATGAACCGTCGAGATTTGGGTTCGTTTTCTGCCGGAGCCTGTTGGGAAAGTATGGTTCTCTCTTTGTTTGCGCCCTTGGATTGTATACAGGGATCGATGTGATCTTAACTGTAGGGCCAAAGTTTTATCATCATTTTTCATTTTCTTTTTTTTTATTATTATTTCCGCGATGCTCTATCATTTCAGCTTTTATATCGCGAAGGTCGCGATTGCCTAATCATTTCGGCTATTTTTCGCGGTGCCCAATCATTTCGGCTATTTATTTTGTTTTCACTCACTGCTTTTTATTGCGAGTTGCCCAATCATTTCGGCTATTTTGCATGCATACATTTTACTTGCTGCTTTTTATTGCAAGTTGCCCCATCATTTCGGCTATTTCGTATGCATGTGCGGCCTACTGGCTTTCCGCCGTAAACCTGAAATTAGACACCGATTTCGGCATCAGCACCGCTACAACTGGGATATTGCCAGGAGCGAATCATCATTTGCCTCTGTCGATGTCGAACAAAGGTGGCTTAGCGAACAGAGTTAGGGTCATGTCGATTAAAGCTTTTAACTTCATAAGCCGTAAGGGTCTCACAAAGGTATTTCTCCCTACAAGTCGTGAGGATCTTTTAGGTGTATTTTCTGCTTAGGAATCGTGAAGATTCCTAAGTGTTTGTTCCTCTGTAAGTCGTAAGGATCCTACAGGAGGATTTTCTTCTTGTAAGTCGAGAGGACTTATAGGGGTTGTTCATCATGCATACATATCCCCAGTCACGGATGGGACTTGGTTAGGGAAATATTTATTCGCGCCCGTGGATAGTATACAAGGGTCAGTATTGAGCCACTTGTAGGGCAATATCGGAAGTTGTGGGGGTTGCTTAAGCACAGGTTTAGGTCTCTGTAACTTAAGACTTTCAAATCTTATGAGCCGTGAGGGTCCCATAAGAGAGTTCTCCTTACGAGTCGTGAGGATCTCGCAAGTGTATTTTCTCCTTAGGAATCGTGGGGATCCCTAAGTGTGTTGCTCCCTTGTGAGTCGTAAGGATCTCACGCGGGTGGTTTCTCCTTACAAGGTCGAGAGGACCTTATAAGTGTCTTTTAACGAAGTTGCGCCCTTTCGGGTTTTCACAAACACTCGTCGGTAGCCCTGCTGTTTTTACTCACGAAGCCCTTTCGGGTTTTCATCCGTGCCCATTTTGCTTATGGACATACCGTTTTTTTAATTCTTTTTATTTTCTTTTTCTCCTTTTTTTATGAGGTCGCGCCCCTTCGGGTTTTCACGAACACTTGCCGGTAGCCCTGCTGTTTTTACTCACGGAGCCCTTTCGGATTTTCATCCGTGCCCTTTTTGCTTATGGACATACCGTTTTTATTTATTTATATTTTTTTTCAGCCTACGGATGCTGCAGTATTAGTTTAAGGACGTTTCGGTCCGCTATTAGTTTTAAGGACGTTTCGGTCCGTTACTAGTTTAAGGACGTCTCGGTCCGTCATTAGTTTAAGGACGTTTCGGTCCGTTGGCTAGCTACTACTTATAGAGTTTTGTGCTTGGGAAGACAGAGAGCGGATATAGTCGTCTTCATCTATCATTGACCTAGGCCGTAACTCATTAGGCGTAGTATTTCTTCATGAAGCGACCGTTTATCGGCCTGAAAGGCCTTTCATCGTGCATGTCCATGAGTAGATAGGCTCCACCTTGGTAGACTTTGTCTATGATGTACGGGCCTTCATAGTTTGGCTCGAACTTTCCCCGCTTGGCGCGATTGGGGATCATAGGCCTTTTGACCACTAGCACAAGTTCGCCTTGGCGGAATGTCCTCGGTCAGGTGAATCTTTCATACGAGCGCGTCATCTTTGCTTTGTAAGCCTCCAGATTTTGTTGCGCTATGAGTCGGGTTTCATCGAGGGCATCAAGCTCCTCAAGCCGAAAGCGAGCATTTTCTTCGTCCGTCAGCTCGTAGTGGACTGCCACTCGTAAAGAGAGTAACTCTATCTCGAGGGGGAGCACTGCTTCCATCCCAAATACCAACACGTACGGCGTTGTGTTCGTGGCCGTCTTGAACGTAGTTCGATACGCCCAAAGAGCCTCTTGCAGTCTCTCGTGCCAGTCTTTCTTATTTCGGGACACTATTTTTTTCATGATCTTTGTCAAGGTCTTGTTGAAGGCTTCAGCTAGATCGTTAGCTCGCGGATTATAAACCGAGGAATATCTCCAGTCTATATTGTACTGTTGCGCGAAGCGACTGATCTTGTGGCTTCTGTAGGCCGGCCCGTTATCGGAGATGATCCGTCTTGGTGTTCCAAACCGATATATGACGTGTGTCTTGAAGAAATGGAGGATATTCTCCATCTTAACTTCCCTCAGCGGTACTGCCTCTGCCCATTTGGAGAAGTAATCAGTCGTCGCCAGGATAAAACGATGTCCTCTAGACGATACTGGTTCGATGGGGCCGACTATGTCAGTTCCCCACATTTCGAATGGCCAGCTAACCATCGTTGGATGTAGTGGATTTGGATGTTGGTGGATGAAGTCCCCATGAATTTGGCATGAGTGGCATTGCTTCTCATATTTGAGGCAGTCCTGGATCATCGTGGGCCAGTAGTAGCCCATCCGTTTAATCTTCAACTTTATCTTCGGGCCTGCTTGGTGAGAATCGCAGAGTCCGTCGTGAACTTCCTGAACGACTCTTTCTGCTTCGTCAGGTCCTAAGCATCTTAGCCACAGAGAATCGAATGACCTCTTGTACAGAGTATCATTGACGAAGGCGAAAGACAGAGCTCGTTTCATGAGCTGATGTCTTGTGGACGTTTCTTCGGGCATTAGGTGGGACTTAAAGCAGTCTATGAAAACTTCCCTCCAGTCCTCAGCCTTTTCTCGTTCTTTTATTTGTAAGGTCGTCCGCTTAGTCGTTCCATTTTCTTCGGATAATTCCGGAAGTATTTCTGCTGGGGCAAGCACCCGACGGCTTTGTACCACGATTATAACGTCATCGAGGTTCTCGTCAGCCAGTTATTTAGCAAGCTTGGCCAACGCGTCTGCTTTGCTGTTTTCTGCGCGCGGTATGCTTTCCAAAGTATAGGAGGGAATTTGGGTCAACAGTTGCTGCACCTTTTCGCCGTACTTCACCAACTCCGGTTTGCACGTTTGGTAGTCGCCGTTTACTTGACTAACGACCAGTTGGGAATCTCCATATATGAGGAGATTTTCAATTCCCATGTCGATGGCGATCTCGAGGCCTGCTATCAGAGCTTCGTATTCGGCTTCATTGTTTGTCCTCGGCTCTGTTAAGGAGAAAGCGAAGCGCATTATCCCTCCTTGTGGAGTCACGAAGATGAGGCCTGCCCCAGATTTGATTATAGGAGTACTTTGTTTGCGCTTTTTCATGGAAGATACTCCATCGAAATAAAGTTCCCATTGGGTATCACCACCGTCGATCACGTCAAACGCATGTTCGTCTGGAAGATCGCAGTTTAAAGGAGAGTCGGCCGGTATCGGATGCTCAGCGAGGAAGTCGGCGATGGCCTGGCCTTTCACTGCCTTGAGAGGTTGATATGTTATCGAGAACTCCATCAAGAGCAGGGCCCATTTAGCGAGTCGTCCCGTCAATATGGCCTTCGACATCAAATACTTAAGAGGGTCTACCTTTGAAATGAGACAGACCTCATGCTCCAACGCATAGTGCCTGAGCTTTGTTATCGTGAAGATCAACGCCAGGCAGTGTTTTTCGATGGGGGAGTAGTTGCTTTTTGCCCCCAACAGAACTCGACTTAAGTAATAGAGTGCTCTTTCCTTCCCTTGATCGTTCTCTTGTGCCCATAATGCTCCTAAGAAACCTTCGAGGTCGGTTGTATAAAGAATGAGAGGTTTTCCCTTAACCGGAGCAGCCAACACTGGCGGGTTCTGCAGGTATTGCTTAATCTCATTTAGCGTGCCCTGGCATTTTTGATCCCAGACGAATGGAGTTCCCTTCTTCATCAGGTGGCTGTAAGGACGGCACTTTCCTGAAAAGTTGGCTATAAATCGCCGTATATATGCGAGCTTCCCTTGGAGAGACCGCAGCTGTTTGAGAGTCCTTGGTGGAGGCATCTCCATGATCGCTTTGATCTTTAACGGATCTATTTCGATACCCCGATGTCGGACGATGAATCCCAGGAATTTGCCCGAAGAAACTACGAACGCACACTTAAGGGGGTTCATCTTCAAGTTATATTGCCGAAGGCGTTGAAATACGGTCTTCAGATGATCGAGATGTTCCTCGTATGATTTACTTTTAACCACGAGATCGTCGATGTAGCATTCGACGATTTCGTGTATAAGGTCATCGAAGATCTTCGTCATGGCCCTCTGGTAGGTGGCACCGACATTCTTTAAACCGAAGGGCATCACTTTATAAGAGAATATACCTAAAGGAGTCCTGAAGGCGGTGTGCTTCTGGTCTTCGGGATGCATCTTTATCTGGTTATACCCCGATGAGCCGTCCATGAAGGAGAAAACCTCGTGAGTGGACGTATTGTCTATCATCAATTCGGTGACTGGCACTGGGAAATCATCCTTCGGGCAGGCTTTATTGAGATCCCAGAAGTCCACGCATATGCGCACTGTCCCATTTTTCTTCATTACCGGGACGATGTTGGCGTCCATTCAGGGTATTGAACTTCTTGGATGAAGCCAGAGTCGATCAGCTTTTTGACCTCGGCATTGATACTCATCTCAAGCTCGAGCCGCATTCTTCTCGGCGCCTGTTTTACCGGTTTGACGTCCGGAGATATTGCCAACCTATGCACAGCAATTTCCGGATCTAGTCCCGGCATTTCGGAATAGTTCCATGCGAAGCAATCTTTATGCTGCATAAGCAGGTCTTTTAATGAAGCCACCTTCTCTTCAGACAGCAGCTCACTAATGAATGTCGGTCGCGGGTCATTCGCTATCCCCAATTCAATTTTCTTAAGGTTATCCGCAGTGGTATGTATTCCATCCTCCAGCTCTTTCGGTACTGGCGGAAATTCTGAGATCACCTCATCGTTACTGTTTTCGAAGCACCAGGGAAGGTCATCCATATTCTCGGACTCTTCTTTTGATATTGTTATCATGTGACAAGTACGAATTCGCTTCCAATCCCAATGTGGGACTGGTTTTTCTTTCATGGCCTTGGGCTCGTGCTTCTGTGGCGGCGCTACCCTCCACTTGTCAGACAACGAGAACTTGCCAAGCTGATATTGATCTTCAACCCAATTCTTGAAGGTGAAGCAGTCCTCGAGAGGGTGCCCTATCACTCGGTGATAAGGGCAATAGTCCGGATGAGAGACTTTGCTTGCTTGTTCGGGATGTTTAGACTCCGGCAGCGTAAGCATCTAATGTTTTAGAGCGAGGTCAAGTATTTTCTTCGTCTTGTCTCGAGGAAAAGAGTACGCTCGACCCATTTTTCTCATGAGGGATAGATCAGAACCGCTCGATTTTCGCTTGCGTGGCCTCTTAGCCCCGCTTTGTTGCTGTTGAGCGCCTTTTTCGCGTTTCGACTTGTTTCTGCCTCTGCGTCGAGCCTTCTTTATAATAGGTTGACAAGGAGCGGCATTTTCATCTTTCACGGCCTGTTGGAGGAGACGTTGCATTTTGGCTTTCTCGTAGATGACTATTTCGCGGTTATGGTCATCTCAGACTTTTTTGACCTGCTTCCCTTATAAGCTTGTCATTTGTTCTTCGAACGACGGACTGGGCTCTTTTTCATCTGGAACTTTCACTGGCTCAGGATTAGCGTCCTCCCATTGAGCATCCGCTTCTTCATCGAAGTCATACATGACATAGCAGCTGTTTAGTAGCTCTCGTTCCTTTGACCGGATATATCCAAGCCCGATTGTCTCCATTTTCCCATTAGGCAGTTTGCGTTGAGTCTCGGGAATGTTCCAGACTTTGTCATAGAACTTGGCTTTTCGAACGGTCTGCTTGAAGGATATCCCCTGGCGTTTCAGCAGGTTTTTCAAACCTTCCGTATAATATCTGGGAAGACGGATAGGCTGAAGCCTGTCGAGCGTAGGATCCGCGCCATGCCAGATTTCTTTCTCCACTTTGGTTTCTTCAGAGCGGTAGAATAGAATTGCTTTTTCGCTTTCTCATTTGGGAGGGATATAGAACGTTCACAGTTCTTCTACACTGTAGATATCAAGCGCATCCAGTTCTTTACGGTGTTTAAGCGGCACCATAGCGACTTGTAGGCTTTGCTCCTCGTCAGCGGACGTTCGTATTGAAGGCCGAGCAGAGAATACAGCATGGACCTCATCTTCCGAGTCGTTTCCAAAGATCAACGTAGGAGCGGACGGCCCTGGCTTATTGTGTTGGGATGGACCCGAATAAACTATCTCTTCTTCCTCTTCAGTATCACTGCCGAAGACAGGGATGGTGGCGTTAGCTTTGTTCTCCGGCTTGTGACACTTCTCCGTGTCTTCGAAATCCGGTAAGAAGTATTTGGCTTCTTCATATTTGCGGACCTCGTTCACAGAGAACGGGTTCAGTTCTCCCGTCACGGTATACTCGAGACCATCCCTAAAATATTTCATACACTGATGCTGTGTAGAAGGGATGATGTTGTACTCGTGTAACCATGGTCGGATGAGCAGAGCGTTGTAGCATGTCTTGGCATCTATGACGTGAAACTTAATGTCCGTAACGAGCAGCCCGAAGCGTAGCGTTAGTATCACAGATCTAAGAGTCTTTGACGATTGGGAGTCGAACCCGGAGATGGTGATCTTGTCCCGAGCAAGGTGCTAGACGCTCATGCAGATTTCTTTTAACACCCGCACGTTAAGGAGATTAACAGATGATCCGTTATCGATCAGGATTTTGCCTATCTTTATATCATGGCAGTATCCTGAGACATAGAGAGGGCGATTGTGTTCGCACATCCCAAGGAGAAGGTCTTCATCACCAAAGGTGACATCTGCCGTGTGCACTTCCTCCAATTCATCCTTCATCTTTTGCTCGGCTAGGCATGCTTGGAATTGTTCTGGATCTTGGAGTGCCTTAATCAACGAATCTTTCGCCTCTTTTGATAGCAAAAGGACGTCAAGAATGCTGAGCTGTGAGGGCAGCTTCGTCAGATGTGCTAAGACGTTGTAATCCACCTTATTCTTCTTTGGCGGGTCTTTGGTAGCTAGCTCTTCCACCACTTAGTCATCTAAGATGATATCTTCAGAGACCTTTTCTTTCCCTTTATCTTTTCTGTTTGAGGGTCCGAGGTTCTTTTCGGGCAGCGTGCGATTACGTAGCCGGATATTTTCGTAGACCTTCGGCTCTTCTTCTTTTCCCGAAGTGGACTCTTTAAAGAGAGGGGCAAGTTCCAGCTCCTCATCAGAATCGCTCCCGAATGTAGGCACTTGTGTCCCGCCAGTGTTAACCATGCAACAATTGTCGGTAGTTCTTTTAATCTCTTCGGTCGTATTTCTTTGCTCCCAACGAGTTTTACGCTTTTCCCGCTTAAAGCGTTGTCGATGAGCAACGTATCCTTGCCACCATCTATCGAAAGCTTTGCACTCTTGAGTGGGGTGCGAAATCATTTGATGATATAAGCAATAGGAGGGGTGCGTTTCCACTTCACCGGTGATGTTTCCTTCGGAGGATGGTAGCTTCATGCCTATTGATATGGCCTTAGCAAACCTTTTCCTTATCTTGAATTGGCTCTTGTCGGTAGTGGAGATGTTTTGCTCCAGCGGGATCGTCTCAGCTCTTTCATCAAGTCGCTGGCGCTTGGCCCTTTCAAATATAGCTGTCTCGCGTTCTCGATCAGCTTTACTTTTCAATCGAGCTTCGTTAAGGAATACGTCAATTACTTCATCCGATGGTCCCAGAATTTTTGATTCAGGGTCTGCCCCCAGCATTTCAGTACAAGGAGTCTCCTCATCGTCCATAAACGAATGGGAAATCACATGACAGCTCGCCACACATTCTTCAAATTCATCTGACGAACTTTCTCCCTCACCTTCTTCTTGAAAGACAAGGTCGAGAAACTCTTGGAGTGTAATGGGAGTCCGTGCCTTTTGGTTGTATTCCTCCAGCGCATCAATTTGTTTTTGCAAGTCCGTGCGCTTGTCGCCAGGCTTCACGGGCTTCTTTGATTTCTTTTTCTTCTTCTTCAAAGATTTTGACGGCTAGTTGCGAGTGCTTGAGTCATCACCGCCGGTCTTTGGAGTCGGACGCGGCTTCAACATCCCCTCAATGACCTGCGGTTCCAACGGGTTCTTCCACTTGATCGCTGGGCATGTCTGAAGGTCGTTCAGCATCCTCTTTGTCTTAGCTGACAATACAACCTCCCAAGGAGCTTCTTCAACGACGGAGCATGTTTCCCCCGGCGTATTCGTCCCCTTAGATGTGTGGGGCTGCGGGGGATTCACCTTCCATTTGTCAGATAACGCGAATTTGCCATGTCGGTACTGGTTTTCAAGCCAATTTTTGAAAACGTAGCAATCTTCGATCGGATGGCCCAGTACTCGATGATAAGGACAGTAGTTGGGCTCATTGACATCACTTGGTTGTAACAGACGTTTTGGATCCGGCAGATTTATGAGTCGATTGCGCAACGCCAGCTCAAATAACCTTCTCGTTTTATCGCGGGGAAAAGAGTAGGAACGTCCTAGCCTCTCCTCAAGGGCTACGTACGGACGCATATTATTTTGACAAATAACTGGCTTCGATTCGCTTGGTTGTTGTTGATCATTAGCGACAACAATCGCTTTTCCCTTTCCTTTGTCATTTCGGGAGTCCGGCTTTGGAAGAGGAGGTTTATGGCCCATTTGATCCATCTGCGCTAACTTGTCAATCAAGGCCTGGAAGGTAGTCGGCTTGAAAAATATCATAAATTGCGAGATGGTTGCTTGCGGATCAAGGGTTCCCACAAACATGCCCACTGCGGGAGTTTCTTCAATGCGCTGCTCGCACTTCGACCATAAGTTCCGCCACCGTATAGCATATTGAACCCATGTCTCGCCTGGTTTTACCCTGGCATTAATCAGTGTCGTCATCGAGGTGCGTTCACTGGCGCTTGCAAAACGCTGAGTAAACAACAGCTCCATCTTCGCGAAGGTTTTGATAGAGTCGTTCGGGAGCTCAGAGTACCACTCGAACGCTGTATCTGATAAACTTCCAACAAACTGGAGAAGCAAAAGCTTGTCATCACCGCCGGTATTGCCGCAGAGTGCCCTGAACTGGGCAACATGCTGGTGAGGATTGCCCATCCCCTTGTAGACATGGAATTTGGGAATTGTGTAGCCTGGCGGGTACTTGATTTGGTCGTACCAACTTGGATATGGTCGTCCTGTTTTTACGATCTGGGCAGCTGCTTCAGTCGCATGATGAACCCGTATTTGTTGGGCTATGTACTCGTCCAAATCAGCTTTGGAGATTGTATCCTCTTTAGCCGTTGACAGAGCTGGCGGAGGATTTGATGTCTCTCCCCTATCGTCTCCAAGGACGATCGGGGGCTCTTCAGCCGGAGGATCTTGTTGTATCATCATCCCTATCATGTCTTGGAAGAGGAGGCATATACGCTGTATGTTGGCTGCTTGTTCAGCAGCCTCTTTGTCCTTCTTCTCTGGTATTCGACGAAGGAATTCGGCGTCGGTTTCTTCCTCCTGGCGTTCATCCGAGGATGTTTCAGGGTTTTCTTTTGGCCCAGTAAGTGCGGCCATAGCGTTCATCATCTCTTGGAGCTTTTGTTGTTGCTCCTGAGCTTTGGTCACTGATCGCGTAAGCGGTCGATGACCCGTAGATATGCGACTGTCCTCCTTTGTTTTCTTAGAATATTCGTCAGATATCGTGGAGATTGAGGAGGTAGACATCTCAGAGGAGGAGCGCGATCAGATCGCGAACCAGGCCTAGACAGTTAACTTTTTCTCAGTTTATGTATGCCATCCGTTTAAACATTTCCATTCTTGTATTTTCATTCAGTTGGAATCATGTATTGAAAATGAATCAAGTTGAATTGTAAATAAAGTTGTTGTCATTTTTATATTGCTTCTTTTACGCTTAGCATATTTATTCTGGGAAATGACTTTCTCGAAATAAATACGCCGCGGGCTTGCCACGTTACCGTTTCTGTCTACTGGGAAGCGGGAAGTGACAATACCCTACCGCAATTTTAAAGAGTCGTGCAAACAGGTAGTAGTTGGATGCAGTCCCGAAGCACTTGGAGGCAGCGAGCGATAGAAGAGATTCGTCTCTCCCAGTATAAAGAGTTGATGTCGCGCTGTGTTCGATTGGCCATCACCATAAGACCTAGGCGTAGACAGATGAGATTTACTGATTAGATCAGTAGTTTCTCATTGGTTATGAGCTTGACATCGGCATGACTTATCAGGTTATTAGAGATCTGACGTTTTTCCACCCCTGGACCTGTTATGAGACACTATCTGATGAAGATATCAGACTATATGGTGAATGCCACTTATAGACTCAGTAGGGATTCGGACGAGCTTATTTGTCGAATTTCTTTTCGAGAGATATCTGGGTAGCCATTACACACAGCTAGTGCCACTGACGTGCTTGTGAGTTTTGGATTTCATCCAGTTACTCACTGCCGGCGTATCGTTGAGTTTTTAGATTCCCACACAGAGAGTTTTCAAGTTAGCAAAACGATGTAGTTGCGGTACATTAGCACGCACGAGAGTTCGATTAAAATAAGTGTATTGGATACACTGACGCTAATCGGACGTTTGATAATACTAGCCGGTCTTTTGGAAAGTCGGATATTAAATCAAGTGTTGATTTAATATATTAATATATGTATTGGATATATGTATTTACTAGTATTATATCACAATTTCATTATTTCTCACATTTTGCATTTTAATGCAAAAGAAAAAGAACTTGTATATTTGCATATACTTTCTTTATCTATTTTGTTTTCTTTTTCTTCTCTTTAATTAACCATGTGAGTGCATATAAGCTCTAGTACATACCCATCCTAGTTTGGGTTGACATGTGGAGGAGAGATGATAGCATGGACAATTGGAAGAGAGAGAAAATAAATGGTTAATATGAGAGCTAGATTTCTTTTTCTAAGCATAAGTTCTTCGTAACTCAATTTTCTTTCTCTCTTTTCAATTCCTCTCTTGTTCTTGAGCTCTCCCAAGAGAAAAGGATAGGAAAAAATTTTGTGGTTAGAATAAGAAAATGTGCACACTAGCTGCATCACTAGATCATCTAGTTTAGCAAACTATTTGCTCTAGTTACTTCAAGTTGTGAAGTTGAAGCCAAAACTTGGAGCTTTCAAGGTGAATCCTTCTTTGATCAAGAGATCTTCAAGTAATCTTGTACCACGGACTATCTAGGAGCCTATAAGGAGCCCAACTACAAATTTAGAGCATATGAAGAAACTATAAAGGTTGTTACACTAAACTTGTTAGTGTAGTGTTAGTTTTAGTTCACTAGTTCAAGTCTTTAGCATGATTTTAGGGTTTTGGAATCTCATGCTCTTTAGAATTTTTGAAAAACCATCATACCCTAATCTAAAATTACTAGCTATGGTGCACGAGTTCCATTAATAAGGGTAGGGAATTTTCCATAATTTTTCCCAAGGTACAACAGACAGTCTGCAACTCGAATTTCGAAGAGTGATTCAGAAAATTCCTCCGGCTGATTAAAGACATCCTCGTAAAGGCGACATCTTTCTTACATGAAAACGTTACTTTCATAGGCCTCTATGTCTTTTAACTGGTTCTCTTCCTGAAAATACGAGAATTTTTGTAAAAAGATAAAATTCGGAGACGGTGGATAGTCAAGGTTTTCCAGCAAACATCGATATTCAAAACAGTAAATATATTCATTGAAATAAAGATTTTCTGGTTAAAATCAGAAGAGGTCATCAATACGGAAGTTGTAGAACTTTTCATCCTGATTCATTTTGGTGAAGTAAACTCGGTGAATGAAAACCTACAATAAAAGTTATGACCAAAATACAGTCACTGGTCTAGAAAATCTAGCCAGCAAACAGTGTCAGATGTTATCGTCAAGATCATATTTTTACGATGAGATTCATGATACTACCTAAATAATAATGCCCTCCTAAGAATTTACAGCAGTGAAGCAAACATGACAAGAACATGAAAACCATATAGAAAAAGGCGACGAATTCAAAGGAGACGGAAAGTCTTACCGTGTGTGTCATGTAAAAAATGCCTCGATAATTGATATTTGCGCGGCGATGGGTTCTTCAGAATTTTTATGGAAAGAAGCAAGGAAGATGGAAGGAAGAGATGGACTAGGGTTTATTTATAGGACTATGGATTAGGGTTTTGATATCAAGGGCTGGGATTTATGATGGTTTAGATTAAACGGTTAGAGGAGCTTTTGCAAAATAGGCTTTAGGTAAATATTTAAATTATAAAAATAAATTCTAAAATAAATACTCACAATAAAATAAAATCTAAAATTTCAAAATAATTTCTCAAAAATAAATTAGATCTTTTTCATGCCAAAGTAAACTAATAACCTCTTTTAACAAAAAAATCTTTTAAATAAATAAAAACTTGGAATATCAGGGGCTCAATTCTATGACCCCTAAAGCCATATTATAATGTCTCAACCAACAAGATACAAGCTCACATGCATATATTTAAAGAAAATAAACATGCACAATATTCTAGGAGGGAAAATGATCTTTATTGATTTGAAAAGTACATGAAATTTGCAACCGCTACATTCTATCCTTCTTAAAAAAATCATTCTCGAAATTCCTACAAGAATTGTGCCGCTACTGGATAAGGTAAAGGTAAAGCTGCTACCTATCGTCTTTGCGCTCCATCAGTAGATACTCCAACTAATCAGAAAAGGTGAGAGCGGAATAGAACTTAATATTTGTAGATACTTTCGAATCAAGGTAGTCGAGAACCGATACAAGATTACTAAATTGAAAGGTTAAAGGACGTAAGCAAGGAATAGTTTGAGAGTTGTAATCAAGAGGGAAATTAATATGGAGTCGAGAAATTAAAAAGGAATCATGAAAATTACAAGAAAGGATAAAGATAGAGATGAAGGGTTCGTACTTCCGTTTCGTTTGCGTCGAGACGTAATTGTCACGAAAAGTAAGACAGATTCAAGAAAGGAAATTTGAAGGAGTATAATAAATGGAGGGTCCAAAGATTGGCTTTCGCTCTTAAAGAAAAACGCAGGGTGATCCGGGATCTCGAACACTACCCTCTTTTGATGGCATTCGAGTGTGGCATAGAAAGTTATCAACTAATCCATGTTGAGAACAACGTCGAAACTGTGAATGTTGAGGACCAAAAAGTTTGCGTAAAACTCCCAACCGCAAACTACCACTGGACACATATCGTGTCCCAGTGTTGATAGCAACACGCCATTCTCAGCATTCACATTCCATCCTGTTCCTAGAGCTTCACAGGGATAGCATGCGTGGTCACGAATCACTGCAACATGGAACAATGTGACGCTCCAGTGTCGAAGAGTGCTAGGGCTGGTATGGTGGCTACTAAGATAGTACTTATGGCAACGAGGAAAGTTTAGGTCTAGAATGACATGGAACTAGTATGCAAGGAAAGAAAGGTGCCACGCCCCGCTTTCCAAAATACGGGATACGAGGGATGATTAGGCCAGCCATGCTCCTACGGTCAAGAAATAATCCCGCCGTAGTCATACTTCGGCTTCTAGTATTACATGGTAATCAGTAAACACAGCACGGAAGTAAAGGAAATACATCACTAGTTATTACATCAACTTTCATTGTTCACAATTTGCAAAGAAACAAAGAAAAGAACTACTAACCACGTGCGAATACAAGGTTTCTTTAGGGAAAACAGTAAAGGTACTGGAGGCATGACCGTCTAAATCTCTGCAAGCTTGAAGGGCAGGTCTGACTCCTGAACTGGTTCTTTCTCAAGGTCTGAGCATGCATACTCAGGTCGTCAGAGCGACATAATAGCAATATTATAATAATAACAAAAGACAAGAAAATGAAAATAATAACGGTGGAGATAAAATGCAGATAATCAATATGTCGCTAACTGATGCAATGTATGATCTATGTCCCTATCAGTCTCTAAGTCATTTTTGAAATCGAGTTGTGGAAAGGTTGATCATGTTTAACGAGGGTCTCGTACGTACCCGAGCCTACGGCCCGCTGTTGCCCGGGACATAACCCTGTCAGCCGGACCGCTAGGTCCAAACCTAATATATAAGAGTCGTTGTTCGAATGATCATCCTCTAAATCACTGACCTCGCTAAATACAATTTCCTTTCCACTTCGATTTCCCCTTTTTCCCAGGTTTCACTATTCATGAGTATGGGCTAGTTGCGTACAAGTACGCATCAATAACACGATTTTATTCACTGTTCACTGTATGGTTCATTGTCACGAACCACTCACTATTCACTGGCGTACTAGACACAACCACACCAATACTGTACACGTTCAACAATGCAATATGCACTGAGAATTAACATGAATGTTCACTATCACTAGAGGCTTTGTAGTCGGGTAAAACTGTGAATCATGCCGCTAAACAGTTTATATGCAGTACAAGTCGTTATGCATCTTATGAACATAGAAAACTCGTATTAAATCATGCGTTAAAAATTAAGAAAAATGATACAAAAGAGGTAATAAGTAAACTCAGTCGGCAGTTCAACAAAATTGATTTCAAGTCAATCGGGTTTTGGGTTCGCAAATTACAGTCGTTTCATTTTAAGTGTTCACTGCTGGAAATTCAGTTCCTGAACTGAAGGTCCATTTCGTAACACATTTTTCACCCTGTTGGGATAAAAATTAGGCGACGCTATAGTTGAAAAAATTTAGGTTTATCAGTTAGGTTTCCAACGCACCAGACGGATCAATAATATCCATGGTGTACTGGAAGTTATGCATTGTACAATAAAGGGGTATACGTTCTGTCCCTGTCTGGGACTGCTATATGTTCTGTTGATTTAAAATGTAATTTAAATAGTAAATGACAGTAAAAATGAATGAAACCACTTTCAATGGTTATCTAACAGATTTATATTCGCTATGGTATAGGGTTCTACATCATGGCATTTTCATACATCAGGGTGAAAGTATTACAAAACAAGAATCGACAGCCAGGGCTGCTCTGGACTGCAGTCCAGAGCCGCACTCCGAACCAATTTCCATCACCTTTTTAGCATAGAAACAGATTAAAACTCTTATTGTGTTCCAGGATGTCGAGTCGGATTCGATATGAGCCCTCGAACGCAACTTTCCGATTTATAACCAATTAACTGTGATTTTTACAAGGTTCAGATACGAAAATTTCAGTTTTAACGGGTCTAAATGGGAAAGACCTATGACGTCATTAAAGACCGTATTTTCCAGCCAAATCATAACACAACGTTTGTTATCACTCGGGCCTTCCTATGTGATTAGTTTCCTTCAATTTAACGGGGGTTTTTCATTCGGGTTTTGCATTGAACACTTGCATTACATCGATTCGCACGAAAAGTATATATATAATTTATTGGTAATTTGAATTGAAATAGGTAAAATTAGTATGAAGCAAGCATTATACTTGCCTGGTGACGTATTGACGATGGTACGGCAGTGGCAACGGCGCGATCACGACACGAGCGTGGCACGGCAACTCGACGTGGCTCGAGCTCGAGTCCTCGGCAGCGGCGGCTTGGTTGCTGGGGTCTTGACGGCGAGGGTGGTGGTGGTCGTTGGCGTTGGCTCTTGATGGTGAGGCAGCCGAGGTGGATGAGGTGGTCGTCGGCGACAGAGGAGGAGTTCGGCGGGGATGCAGTGGGTTAGGGTTGTGCAGTCGGGGATGGAGAGGAGTGGAGTTGGGTTAGGGGAGCTTGGGTGGTATGGTGGTGGTCACGGGGTTGCAGTGGGGAAGGGGAGATAGTGTAGGAGGTCGTGGTGGTGTGAGGAGGGAAGTGGAGTGAGAGGGAGAACGGGAGTGAGGGGGAGAAAGAGGTGGGTTTTGGTGAGAGAGGGCGAGAGAGAGACGGGGTCGAGGGAAGTTTCGCGAGCGCACGCGCGAGGTCGTGGGTCGAGGAGTGGGGACGTGGTCGTGACGAGGAGCGGGGGCGTGGGGACGAGCGGCGGGGATGTGGGGAAAGAAAGAAAGAAGCGGGAAAAGAAAGAAGGTGGGGAAGAAGAGGACGGGTCGGGTAAAGGGCTTGGGCCGGGTATGGGTATGGGCTTGGGCCAGGATTTTAGTTTAGGAAAAATTTAGAATTTAAAAAATATGCACCTAAGTTCCTACAAAATAACGAGAAAATAGAAAAATATTCAAGAAGACTTGGAAAAATATGGAAAATTTTTATTTACGGAACAAGGAATTTACGAAAGACATGAAAAGA
Organism: Agapanthus africanus; assembly: GCA_030015575.1. Classification (NCBI taxonomy): domain Eukaryota; kingdom Viridiplantae; phylum Streptophyta; class Magnoliopsida; order Asparagales; family Amaryllidaceae; genus Agapanthus; species Agapanthus africanus. The sequence goes on from JASDDO010000014.1 coordinate 21,242,772, forward strand.
AAAGGATAAAATTTGTATTCAAAGAATGAGTTTTTGAGAGAATGATATCGATTGGACTTAAATTCTTCGTAATATCATTCTTACCAACCATACATGCTAAATTTGACTCGACCTGCATGCGCCACCAACAAAACCTGTCACGGCCCGCTTCCCAAACTACGGGAACAAAGACACGACTTGGTCCGCGACATAGTTATAAGTGTAAGGAATTTTGCATAATTTTTCCTAAGGTACAACAAATAGTTTGCAACTTGAATCCAAAGACGGATTCAGAAAATTCCTCTCAGTTAAAAAGATAAAATTCGGAGACAGTAGCTGGTCAGGGTTTCCAGCAAGTATCAATATTCAAAACAGTAAATATATTCATCGAAATAAAGATTTTCTGGTTAAAACCAGAAGAGGTCATCGACACAGAAGTTGTAGAACTTTTCATGCCGATGCATTTTGGTGAAGGAAACTCGGCGAACGAAAACCTGCAATAAAAGTTATGGCCGAAATACGATCACTTGCCAAGAAAATCCAGCCCACTATACAGTGTCATATGTCATCGTTGAGATCATATTTTTACGATGAGATTCACAACACTACCCAAATAATAATGTCATCCTAGAATCTACAACAGCAAAGCAAACATGACAAGAACATGAAAAGCATATAGAAGAAGGCGGAAGATTCAAAAGAGATGGAAAGACTTACCGTGTGCGTCGTGTAAAGGATGCCTCAATAATCGATGCTTTGCAGCGAGAAGTTCTTCAGAGTTTTGATAGGAAAAAATAGAAAGGGAGATGGAAGGAAGATAGGGGTTAGAGTTTATTTATGAGACTAGGGATTAGGGTTTGGAGATCAAGAGCTAGAATTTAGAATTTAGGATGGTTTAGATCAAATGGTTAGAGGGGCATTTGGAAAATAGGTTTAAGGTAAAAGTTTAAATTATAAAAATAAATTCTAAAAGAAATACTCATATTAAAATAATTTTCTAAAATTTGAAAACAATTTCCTAAAATTAAATTAGATCTTTTTCATGCCAAAGTCAACTAATAACCCATTTTAACCAAAAATCTTTTAAATAAATTAAAACTTGCAACATCATGGGTTGGATCATGTGACCCCTAGAACCACATTACAATGTCTCAGCACATTATCTCCCTCATACTCTCATTTCCTTTTCTGATACCCTTCTCTCATCACGGCGACGCCCCACTCTGGCTCCTCCCTCGACCCCCCTTCAAAAAAATATTAATTAATTATTTAATATTTAATAATTATTAAAATTATTTAAAATATAATTTATAATTAAGTAATTATATTATGAAAATGATAAAATGGCCATATGATATGAACAGTAGCGTTGCCCAACGATTGACTGCTAAGTCATAGTAGTTTCTTGATCATTTCAAAAGTAATTGCAGTTTTCTGATTCTGGTCCAATCGTATTGGTAGTTTTCATTAAATAAGCCTAGTTTTTATATGTTTCAAGGATTTCGAATTAAATGATTTAAATTTGTAATCCTTTTGTATTGTGCGTGGGTAAAGATTATGTACACCAAGATTTTCTCTTAATTATCCATGTGCTTTTTATTTTCATGGTTTGGTCAAGGATTTGGAAAGTGTTCGAAGACGGCTGAGAGATGACATCTATAAAGTCTTTTACCTTTAAAATGAACATTGCAACTACCTCCTAGTTACGCCTTTGATAATATACTTATTTCTTCTTTTTAGCAAATCAAAATTTTGTACAATGCAAACATTAATGAAATTCTTTATTTGGAATCGATCTTGTATTTTATTTTATAAATATAATAAAAAAATTATTGGGTAACTTCCTAAAGAACTTAAATATCATAATAAAAAAGGTAACTTGTAATTTTATTAAAAGCAAAGTCTGCTAGATACACAATTATGCTAACAAATACTAAATAACCAATACTTTGATGATCAAGACTTATCTATATACGGTATTTCAAAATTTGGTCACATTATCGATCCCAACATCCTTTCTTAAACTCTTGTAGTTAATTTTTAAGCCTTTTGGTTCCATAAGTTCTTAACATTTTTCATATATGCCTTGGCCCTACAACTATTTTCATCAAGTGGTAATACAGCTTGTTCATAATTTAAAGTGCTTTTGTCCATCCTATTCCATGATCAAAGTAACAAGACAAAGCTCAATCCACAAAAGGATACCGCTTCATGAAATGTAGTGACAACGAAATTTTTATGGCATTTCGATCTGTTAATAGAACTTTTGTTTATTATTAGGTTTGCTCCAACAATATACATTTGCACTTTATTTAGTTCCCAATACCTCTCATTCCACATTTCTAAGGGAAAATAAAATTAAATCATATGAACATTTTTTAAGTTAGAATCATTGGCATTTGCATTGAGTATCAACAAATAACTATATACATGGACGAAGGCGCTTATTAAATGTTCACAGGGAGCATATATAAATGAAATGAGTATGAGTTGCCAATGGTGAATGGTGTGATAGCAGTGGATAAAAACCTTGAGGTGATTGATAGGAGTGGATTGACCAAGTCAAACTTTTGAGATTGACACAGCAACGCAATCCTTTGGACATTATTCAGAACTAGTAATTTTACATGTGTTATGCACACGTAGCATGGAAATAAAATATAAATGATGCCACTATAAAAATTAAAATTGTGTGAGAGATGATTATAGAATATTTAAGCACTAAAAGTTTATTTATTTTAAAATGACGTGATTAGTTTTAGACATAATGTTAGTTGCCCACGAAAAGGCAAAGATAGTCTCTAGAATGGAGATTTTTTTTGAATAAAACCTAGAATGGAGAATTAGCTAATACTTTTTTATCTTTTTGAACATTTTAATTAATAGGGCAGTTTAATAATATTTTGATAAATAAGAAAATTATGTGAGATAAATTTGAGCCTCAATTTTAAGTAAAGTTTCTAGCCTCTTTCTTTTGGATTATAATAGCTACTAGAGATTTAATTGCCACCTTTGTTTGTTGCAATTGGCAGAGGTCCTCTCTTTTGCCCACTAATCAACTTAAAATGAAAAGCATTTTAAATGATTAAGATGGTTAGGTTTCGATGCTCAAAGATATATGCAAGATTAACTTTTCGAGTGTCAAATCTCTGTTATAGTGTAAAAGACAAGGGTCTTCAATTTTGAAATTGATTTGGAGATTTGGCTATCTAATTTGCCATAGAAATTCAATAAAAATATAAAAATTCAAATCTTAAATTGTAACCGCAACTGACCTCATACATCTTTTCCAATAACTAACTACATATTCTCTAAGTAACTAACTCTTTTTTTATTTACACTTTTTTTAATTACACTTAACGTGCGTCATGTTGGAAAATTTGTTGTTTAATACATTTTATATCTGAAAAAAATTGAATAAACAAAAAACTAACCTTTGTAGATCACAAATTTCAAAATTGAAGTTTATGGGAAAGAGGCATGCACTTGAGTGCACTAACCTAAAAAAGATTTCGTCTCCCTCTTGGCAGATTTACAGCGACGATTCAATCCAAGATACAACTCCCCAAGCCCTTCTGGTATTTCGGTTTATACAAGCCGCCGGAGTAGTGTTAGTACCTTTTTCTATTTCGCAGCTGAATGCTCAAATGCTGTGAATGCAATGAATAAGAAGAAGAAAGAATTTTGTGTGTTTTTCTAGTTTTTGATAATTAGTAATCTTTTAAAGCCTTTAAAGAATGGCCTTTTATAGCCTCCCAAAATGGTTCGCAACCGTTCGTTCGCAGCCTTTCGATCGCAACCGCTCGATCACAACCGTTCGATCCGCAACCGCTGGTAACCGTTAGATCTCTACCGTTCAACTGGCAACGGTTAGTTTCCAGCGGTCGTAACCGTTCAACTTGCAGCGATCATTTTCCAACCATCGTCGTTCTTAAAAACCATTCGTGAAAAACATTTCAAAAAACTTACTTAAAATATTTTACAAAATATATTAAAGTAATTTTCTGTAAAAAGAAGACTGGAAACTTTGTGAACTGGAATCGGAGCGGCATTCGTGTCCACAGGTGCTTGCTTAGCTCGGCACGGCGGCGACGGTGCGCGTGTGGTTTTACCATATTCTCTTTTATTTGACTCAATACAATGAAGGATAGAAGTGTTATATAAACACTTCCCATTTTTTTGGTGTGGAAAATGTGGGACTTAAACCCACCATGAGAAATCTGGATTTTTCCATTATTTTACGCATTTGCTCCAACAATTCCCCCCCCCCCCCTCCACAAAGTTCAAATTTCGATGCAAACTATAATGACTATGACTCCTATGAGATGAAAATCTAACAATATTGTATATCGACGTAAGCGTCATAAAAACTTGAACTTACACTTTGTGTAGAAGACTCCAGAGCGCAAGATTATAGTAGTCATTAAATGGACTTACAAAACTATATCTTGTTGGTCGATTCTTTGTCAAAAACACACAATATAAAACAGAAATTTGGGTATTCAAAATGGATTACGCATTATGGCCATGCGTGGTACCTTGATTCTTGTGAGAGTTAATGGGTTTCACTCACTCACTCTAAGACACGGCTTCATGGCAATCTCACTTAGATGATGTCTCAAGAGAATACTTGTTGTCAGAGTATCTCGCAAATAATTTTGTATTAGACATCATTAAGAGTTAAATTCTCAACCTTAATTAACAAGTAGAGTACGACTGCATCATAAGAATATGATAGGATATAAATCCTTAAATAAAATGCTCCCACGTTCATATTCAACAACTGTGTTCTTCCCATTACAAAACCTTTTAAGCTTGGATATCCACTGTTGGTGAATTCAATACGGGTCTAAGTCACATTCCTTTCGATGCATTAAGAATCTTGGTTTTCGCAAGACCCTTAGTAAAGCAATCAGCTAAGTTTAGTTGACAACTTACAACATAAGAGACGCTATAAAATTTTCTTTGTATTGTCTTATAGTCTCATATCTTAATTGCAGGAATCTATTTGTTTTCATATTGCAATTTTTCTATTCTAATAAATCTAATAGAGATCTATTATCACAATGAATTATTATTGCTGTAATTGGTTTTGGTACAAAGTCAATTTCAGATATTAAATTCCTTAACCATTCTACTTCTATGCAGGTAGTATCAAAAGCAATCATTTCAGCATCCATGGTATTCCTAGCAACTAGCGTTTGTTTACACAATCCCCAATTAATTGCTCCACCACAAAGTACAAAAACATAACCTGAGGTAGACTTTACGTCTAGAGTATCAGTTACCCAATTAGCGCCACTGTACCCTTCAATTTGATTTGGGAAATTAGAATAAATAAGACGATAATCTATTTTACCTCTTAAATATTTGAACACTCGTTCCAAAGCATTCCAATGTATTTGATTAGGCTTATTTATAAATCTACTAAGTCTCGAAACCGCATATGAAATATACGGTCTTGTTCGAGTTGTTATATAGTTTAGCGATCCTATCAATTGTGCATATTTATTTTGTAATATAGGTTCTCTTTCATGTTTAATGAGATAAACATTTGGATCAAAGGGGGTTGGAATAAGTTTTATATTGAAGTAATTATACTTCTTTAATAATTTCTCTGTGGCATAAGATAATGAAATTGAATATCCATTTTCTAATCTATTGATTTTCATACCCAGAATGTAATCAGCCTCATCTAAATCCTTCATGTCAAAGTTCATAGATAAATATGACTTTACATCATTTAGGACATTAATAGAAGAACCAAATATTAGAATGTCATCAATATAAAGACAAAAAACTATAAAATCATTATCAAAAAATTTATAGTATATACATGTATCAAAATTATTAATTATAAAAATATAGTTAAGAATTACTTTATCGAACTTAGTATGTCATTATTCAGGGCCTGCTTTAATCCATATAAGAATCTAATAAGTTTGCTGATTTTATTTTCATTTTCCTTTTCTATGAAACCTACTGGTTGTTCCATATAAATTTCTTCATCAAGATCACCATTTAAAAATGCGGTCTTTATATCCATTTGATATATTAATAGCTTATAAATAGCGGTTAAGACAATTAATTTTCTCATGGTTGTAATTCTTTCTACAGGTGCATAAGTATCATTGTAGTTTATGCCTTTTCTTAGCCTTTACCTACTAACCTGACTTTATATTTGTCAATACTACTATCAGACTTTAGTTTCTTTTTAAAGATCCACTAACATTCTATAACTTTACTACCATGAGGTGAGGATGTTAGAACCCATGTATTATTATTTCGGATTGATTCAATCTCACTTTGAATAGCCTTTTTCCAATGCTTAGTATCAAAAGACGCCATTGCTTCTTCATAGGAAGAAGGATCTCCTTCTACTAGGTAATAGTAGTAAGTATCATCAAACAGTACTTTCCTTCCTTTAGTTCTATTATTTCTTTTTAATTCCGGTTCGGATGTTACAACCGAGGAAGATACATTTTGAATTAATTCATTATTATTAGAAATACTTGTTATGTCAAGGTTAGAAACATAATTATCTACTTGTTTAGAAATTCGAGTAATGTAAGAAAATCTATCTGCAAAGAAAGTGGTATCTTTATATTCTATTAAGGTATTAACTTTAATATCAGTAATATCAGATTTTAAGACAATAAACCTATAAGTATTACTGTCGAGAGAATAGCCTACAAATAATGCATCTACTGTTTTAGAACATATTTTGTTTCTTTTATGAGAAATAATACATACAAGTGCGAGACAATCCCAAACACGAAGGTAGTCTAATCTAGACGTTCTTTTAAACCATAATTCAAATGGAGATTTATTTGTAGTTTTATAAGATATTCTATTTAGTATATAGCATGTCGATAGTATAGCTTCACTCCATAAACTTTCAGGAGCACCAGAACTAAGTAACGTGGAATTAACCGTATTCATTAATGTTCTATTTTTACGTTCTTTTATACCATTAGATTCAAGAGTGTAAGAAGGAGAATATTCATATTTAATTTCATGTTCTTAATAGAACAAATTTAATATATTAAAAGTATACTCCATTCTACGGTCTGATTTAAGGACTTTGATTTTTCTTTCAGTGTCGTTTTTGATATCGGCTTTATATACTTTGAATCTATTAAACATCTCATTCTTGTTTGGAAGTAAATGTACATAACAATATCTAGTATTGTGATCAATGAATGTGACACAGTATTTATTTCTACCTCTAGTTGGTTGTTTGCAAGAATCACAAATATTAGAATGTACTAAACTTAATGTTTGAGTGCAGCGAGCAACAAATTTAAATGTACCTTTAGTATGCTTAGCCTTGACATAAATATCACATTTAGAATTTAAATCAATAGAACTTTTAGAAATCATATTTAAACGCATCATTTTATTTAAAGTTTGATAATTAACACGTCTTAATCTACCATGTCATATATCACAAGAAGACAAGCTTAAAACAATAGGACTGATTTTATTTATTTCATCATCATTATTACAAACAATATTTAATTTATACAATCCGTCACGCGCATAACGCTTACCAATAAACATACTTCCTTTAGAGATTACAATTTGATTATTTTCTAATACAATTTTGTAATCTCTTTTAGAAAATGGAGAAGCACTTATTAAATTTTTTCTTACAGCAGAAACATACAAAACATCATTTAATGGTAAATATTTTTCAGAGGTCATCGAGAGTCTAATGGATCCCCTTTCCTTCACCGGTGATGTCATATCATTTCCAAGTGTTACACTTCCCCCACATTCATCTTGAAATGAAATAAACCATTTATTGTTAGAACATACGTATACATTAACACCACTGTCCAACCAACAATTATTAGATGATGTGATAAGATTTACAATGTGGGAAATATATCTAAGAGAGGAACTATAACATCCGACGACCAACGATCGTACATTATTCAAGTATGTTAAATAAATATGTTAGGCAAGTTAAATTATTTATTAGGTTATATCTGGTTTTTGGATGGTTATGCGAATTAATCATGTTTGTACTCGACATGAAATCTATTGTTAACTCGGAGTTTAATATTTTATTATGGTTATCTAAGTTTGTGAAATAGATGTTTTTTAGCTTTTATTATGTGTTTGCTAATCTAATAATATGTTGTTTAATAATCCATATATATATTAGATATGGGCCAAGGATATATTTAGTTTGGTAGTTTGGAAGATAAGATAGAGTTTTAAGAAAATCACTTTAAACTCTTTTAAACAAATTTATGTGGGGTGGGGGTGGGCGCCGCCGGGGGGGGGGGGGGAGGGCGGGGTTGGTATAAATAATCTATACATTTTATATACCAGATCTCTCTTCTGCCTTGCGTTCCTTCTTCTCTCGCTTTTCTTGGAGAGAAGAACCCCCAAGCCCCTCACCAAGAGTCGCCATCGCCTATGTCGTTTCCTCGACGCCGCTTCCTCTTGCTTCGACCCAGAACTCCATCGCCGTCTCTATTACCGGCCAACCCATCTCCTTCCTCATGCTCGTTCTCACCGCCTCCCGAGACCCAACGTGCCCCTCGCCCCCTGTCACGCCCCGCTTCCCAAAATACGGAATACGAGGGGTAGACAAGGCCAGCCATGCTCCTACGGTCAAGGAAATGTCCTGCCGTAGTCACACTTCGGCTTCTAGTTTTTCATGGTAAACAGTAAATGATGCGCAGGTAATGAGAAATGCAGTAACTGAAAGAAATATTCATAAAAACTGACCTGAAGTGGAACAAACGAATGTAACTTGGAATGGCAAGTCAAGAAATCTGTGATGCACGTCAAGTTCTGGTCCAGCCTAAATATTCTCCTCACACTGAGCATGCATACTCAGGTCGTCAGAGCGACACAATAGTAATATAATATATATAATCATATGACAATTCTAATAGTGGTAATAGATATGTGGAACAGTAAATCAATGATAACATGAATATGAACGTGCAGTAATCAATGCAGCGGAACAGTAAAGCAGTAGAACGATATGTCACGTATGTCCACACAGTATATAAGGAATATAAATGCCAGTATCCCTATCAGTCTCCAAGTCTCACTGTACAGGTCACTAAGCCTATCGTCAGTCCAAGTGTGAGAGTCAACCACTCGCGAGTGTCCTCCACCCAAGGGTAGAACCCAAGGGCAAGGGACCACGGGCCCAACATGTAACATGTATATCACGGTGTATATCACATACCCTGTAAATCTCCATATATCTCCCTAAATATATAAGCCGGCATGGGACTCCCGAGATTCTGTTGAACTCACACTTAAACTACCCCACACCCCGTGGTCTACATCAAACGCTAGCCATAACCCTAAACATTAATCGATCCGTGACAAGTCTGCACGAGAACTGGAGGCAGGACCTCCATCAAGCACGTCCCGACTAATACCTAAGATAAATGGCAGAGTCTGGTGCCTTATCTGTGACCCGTGCAAGCGCTTCCATAAGTGTCCCATACCACTTATAGTCACACGTACACGCATCCCACAGACGTCGACAATGCAATAGAATAATAGGGTCACTGATTGTGTACAAGTACGTATCACTTTCACTTAATCACGGATACACGAACACTGACGTACTTGCCACAATCATCACTAAAATCTAACACTGGGTAAATGCATGATATCACTAGGTTATCACTACAATGATATGGGTATGATATGATGCGTGAACAGTATATAAGCACTATTAAAGTGTCACAAAAACAGTAATTTATCACTTGCACGATTTATCATGAAACGTACACATATAATTTAGCGAAACGATAAACAGATAGTAATTAGTATGTTCAGTTTTCCATCCATCGAATTTAGTTTCAAGCCAATCGGGTTCCAGGATCATTAATTATAACCATTTCATTTTAAGCGTTCGCGGCTGGAAATCCGGTTTCAGAATCAGATGTCCGTTTCGCAACGCATTTTAATCCTAGTTGGGATCAGAATTTAGCGATGCTACAGTTGAATGAAATCTAGGGTTTTAAGTAAGGTTTTCAACGCAATAGACGGATCTTCGATCGCGTCTGTACGTCAGGAGATATACACTATTTAACTCTAATATGTCAGTTCTGATTCTGTTGGGACTGTTATGCGTCCCGATCTTTAAAATTACAGAATAAATATCAAACGGTAACGAAACAGAATGAAACCAATTGTGTTGTCTAGCTAACAGATTTACCTATAATAAGCAGTGGAGTTCCTCAATCTACGAGTTAAGGAAATACTGTGGTACCCAATACGGAACAGCAAGCGAAGACTGGAGTCACTCTGGACTGCAGTCCAGAGTTGCACTCCGATACGAATATCATCACAATTTAAGTACAGGAATATCAGAAAACCAGTATAGGGTTAAAGTTCATTGGGTCAGCTTCGATTTGAGCCCTCGAACACACCATTCTAGTATGTATATAATTTATGGTGAATTTAACGGTTTTCAGGTACAATAAAAGTACAGTTTTACGATTAAACTTGGGGGTAGTTATTTTGGTCATTAACGATCAAATTATCCAATGAAATTTACACATTAGGTCCACAGCCATACGGTCCAAGCAATGATATCCAATTACGTCAAATGTGATAATGATTTTCTAAGAGGACAAGCATCGAACAGTTTTGTTGCAATATTTAACATAAGGCAAAACATGGGATATATATACGATTTTAATTTGTAAACTAATAATAAATAGCATGTAGCAAGTAGGGACTTGCCTGGAGACGTTGGGGCACACGGCAGCTACACGACACACGTGCGGCACGGCAGTGACACATGCGCGAGCGGCAACGTCAAGATTTGGCCTCGGCTTGAACTGGTTGGCACGGGCTTGGTTCGAACTAGAGGGGGTTGTTGCGAGCTCAGGCGGTGTCGGGCTAGGGATTGCTGATGTTGTCGAGGCCGAGGGCGAGGGATTTGCAGGGGAGAGAGTATGTGGAGGCAGAGAGAGAGATGAGTGAGAGATATAGAGAATTGAGAGAGAGAGAGAGAAACAGAGTGAGAGAGATAGAGAATTGAGAGAGATAGGGATGAGATGCAGGGAGAGAGAGAGAGACTGCAGCGAGAGAGAGTTTAGAGAGAGAGAGACAGAGGGAGAGAGGGGGCACAGAGGAAGAGAGAGCAGAGTGAGAAAGCTGAGAGATAGAGAGTGAAGGAGGGAAACAGGGAGATAGGAGCAGGGACGGAGACGAGGGCGATGATGATGGTGCAGTCGACAAGGGGTACAGGGTGAGGCGATGCAGGAGGAGGAGGTTCGACGTCGTCGTCGAGGGGAGTGGCTGCAGCTTGGAGGCGGTGGGTGGAGGTTGGGTTTGCGAGAGAGAGATCTGAGAAGGAGTTGAGGTGTGAGGGAGGAAGGAGGTGGAGAGGATGAAGGTGAGGAGGATGAGGGGTTGCGGTCGCCGCCGTCGGGGTGAGCGGCGAAAGGTGCGCAGTGGTAACGAGAGGGTGGTAAATGAGATCGAAGATTTTTGAGAAAAGGAAGGAGTGAGGAGTTGGGACGATGAGAGGTCGAGGGCGCGCGTCGTGGTAACGCTCGCGAGCGAGGCACGACGCGTGTCGGGCGGCGACGTGGGCGCAACGGCAGAAAACGCGCGCAGGAATCAGGAAATAGCCGTTGGGGGAGAAGGATGAATAGGAGCGGGTCGGGTCGAGGTGGAAGCGGGCGCGGGTGCGGGGAGTGGGCCGGGATATAAAAAAACAATTGAAGAATTATTAAAAAAAGGTGTGGGCTGGTGAGGGAGAAATGGGCCGGGGAGTAAGGAATTTATTTAAGAAATTGGGAGTGGGCTGAGTGAGCTGGGCCAGAAAAATATAAGGAAATATTGAGGGGAAAGAATGGATGGGCTCGGGCTGCTTTTGGGCTGGGGTTGGAAAAATTTATTTATAAGAATTGTAAGGGAATAAGGAAACGGGCCGGCTGAAATTGATTGAGGTATTTATTTTAGAAAAATGTGTGGGCTTAGGGTTTCAATATGGTTTGGGTTAGGATTTGGGTTTATATTTAAAATTTTGCTATTTAATTTGGCTAAGGAAATAATCAAAACGAAATGGAGTTCTGGACCGGAATCGATGTTTATGTAAATGGGAAAAGAACATAAGGGATCGGAAGTTTAGGGTTTATTAGAGTTTCGAAAATAAATAAATAATTATAAATAAATTTTTATAGGGGAAAAGAAATACGGATGTAGGCGTATAAAAAGGGGCTGGGTTTTACACCCCCAAAACCCATTGCATACGCCTTCGTCGCTTCGAACCATCGCCTTTTGTTCTCATCGTGCTCCCCGAGACCATCCTCATCCGCCTTCTTCTTCTTCTCCGCGCTCGAGCTCGTTCCGGAGGCTGCCCTCACCTTCCTTTGAACCAATTGCCACCTTCACCCTCGTCATCTTCATTGTCATCGCCCTCGCTAAAATCTTATGCCCTCGTCGTCACTGCGACACCGGCGTCTTCTTCTTCTCTCTAAAACAACAGCCGATCCCTAACCCATAACCCATCAATCTTAGTCTCTATCGACTCCACCGCCAGCTCCTCCAACCCCAACTAGACCCGAGCTACCTTAACCCAACACCAAACATCACTTTGAAACCCTCACCAGCGAGAACCTCATCGCCATTCCCTCTGGCGGCATCTCACTGCAACCAACCATCGAGCAACTCCAGCCACCGCCTCTACTGCGGCTGCCGTCATCTTCTTCTTCCTCCTATTCGTGTTGTGCCCAAGGTCATCATCAACACCATAGCCCTCATCCTCAGCCTCCTCTTCAACATCGAACACATCTCCCCTTCGCAACCAGCACCGCCACAGTCTCATTTCATAACAGCCGCAACCTTCACCCTCCTTCTCCTCATCTCCTCCATTCTTGATGGAGGTCAGGATCTCTTTCAGATGTTGTCTTCCGTCGATCTGTCGCGAGCATGGATGAACGGCTGAGATTAGTGTTGAGGGTTGCCTCCTTGAACGTGTGGATCTCAGTAGGCTTGTTTTGAGGCAAAACCGAGCTATCTGAAAAAGAAGTTCCGGGGTGGTTGTGCTACCGTAGACCCTCTGACAATCAAGTTAGCCGGGGTATTTGGGCAGAGTAGCGGCTTATCGGGTTAAAATTGTGTTACCTGAGTCGTCTAGGAGAGGGGTTTTTATAGTGGTCGCTTGGAGCGAACTGGCGCGAGATCTTCGCCGGCTGTTACACCCCTGGCGTTACGCCTACGTGAATGACGGGATTCCCCTATTAATGACGAGATACATTCATTAATGGGAGGGATATGGTGGCGTGGAACATGGGATGTTGGGTAGCAGATATCTCGTTTCTAGAGAGATGCGCGGAGCTATGGCGGAGACGCTTGGGCTCTGCGTCCTAATTCGCTTGGTAGAACCGAGGAGGCCTAGCTCGGTGGGAAGACTAAAATAGGGTGGGAGGCCGAGCTAGTTCGGTTCGGTGATAGCTCGGAGAGATTCTCCAACGCATAGTGTTTGCCCTGTTTGCATGAGCCCCGGGACACGTCATCTGCTACGTGTCATGATCTGGGGAGTTCCCGCTTATGAGCATCATTATTAGTCCCCCACTCTCGTCCCGATCTATTTATGGGTCGGGTCGAGAGTGGTATGATCGGTCTCCCGGGCTCAGATAGTAGTCAAGAACCTACCAGCATGGATCTCCAAGGCGGTTAGGCGTATCTTCGATGACGTCAGTGGATCAGGGGAAGATCGTGCATTAAAGAGGGAGCGCCGATTCGCTTGTACATCCGTTGAGGCGCAGTGTCACGCCCCGCTTCCTAGTGTACGGCGAAGGGGACGCGAAGGGGCCCGCTACGTATATACTTAGAAGTACATACGCTGAGAGTATCTAAGCAATATAAAACAAATACACAAGAGACAAGGGATAATAAAACATCAACTTTTATTTATTAACATTCTTTTGTACAATGCATGAAAAGGAAAATACAACTGAAATAAAAGATGCCAAAGCAGTGGCATAACAGGAAATGAAAAGTACTGAATGGAAAAGTGTACAATGAAACTAAAGTGTTGGATCTTTGGCAAACTGCTCCAAGTCTTCTGCAGATGGCTCGATCTCTGCCGGGTCCAAACTACCTGACGACATTCAAAGAAGAAAGAAATAGAATGTCGTCAGCGAACAGGTCTCTCGGTAAGTCCCAAAGATAAGGGAGAAATAGACAGAGAGTAAGAGAGAGAGAGAGAGAGTAGCTTTTAATGTTATATTATTGCCACGTCCCGCTTCCCAAAAGAAGGAGAAGGAAGACGTGGCAAGGTCCGCAACCTAACTGTATTGAATAGACCGTTACGTTAAGCGTATAAATATTTATTGTGCAGGATGTGTACCAAAACAAAAATAATAAAAGCGAAAGGCATTTTATTTCCATTAACCAAAATTTATTACATCCCAAAAGAAATAGTAAAAGAAACTAAGTAGTTTAATTACATCAAAGGAGAAACAAAAGCCCTAAACATGTGGGCAACAACAAAAATTAAAACTATCTAATCTTCCATTGTCCTGTCTGCATAATCTTCATAAGTTGGCTTCACACCTTGATCTTCACTGTAATACTCATTCTTATCTGACGGACATTCCAAAGATAGAGAAAGAAAAGGAAGGTCCGTCAGCGAGTTATACTCGGGTAGGATTGCCTCATAAGATAGTAAGAGTATAGAAATAAACAGGTGTGTATAATGAATATGATGTACGTGTGTATAAAGGTATGAGGTTATGTACAAATTGGATATGCGAATATGAGTAGGTTATATAAGTTATAAGTTATATATATATGAAGGTAATAGTATGTATTAGTTTGTTAAATAAGGGTCCGGATACTCGTGATTATTCCGTTGTGGCCACGGAACAACAACTGGGGAAGTGAAATGTACCGTTTCACTTCCCAGAATCATGATCGAGTAGTAGGGGGATCCGAGTTCCGAATTATCCTTGCCTAATCAAACTACCCATCCCCGTGGTTCAGTATAAAGGTTTGGACGGATTAGAGTTAGTGCGTATACCTCTAAGCATGGAATTTCCACATTGTATAGTCGCCCATATCTTGTACTGGTCACCCAGAATATCGGGATCTTCATGTTTGTATAGTCGTCTACACTTTGGACTGGTCACCCGGAATATCGGGATCTTCATGTTTGTAGTCGTCCATATATTGGACTGGTCATCCGGAATATCGGGATCTTCATGTTTGTAGTCACCCATATATTGGACTGGTCACCCTGCCTGCAGAGATCTTCATAAAATATTCCATACCTAGGTCCGCACATTCTAATCCTAACCGTATCAAGTTTTGTATATGTCATATTGTCATAAACTGGAAATTTTAGAAAGTGCATTGATCTCGTTTAATATGGCCTTCCACAACCACTCGTTTTATTTTCTAGAATTTGTAAAGTATTTCGTGTCCTTTAGAGAAAGCTTAGTTAGAATAATAAGGTTTAAATATCTTTTATTACTTCTAAAGAAACCATGATATTTGGGATATTTATTATTTTGGAAAAGAATAAGGTTTTACAGAAAATATCCTTTTGATAAAAGGTTGTGATGTTTATTTGAAAATCTTTTGTAAAAGGTTTTTATTTGAAAATCTAGACTGCTCCTAATATTCCAAAAGGATAAGTTATGAGGTCCTCAAATCGCCTCTTCACCGCCAATTGTGGCTAGGTAAGTGCCAGGTAAGTGGGAAGGTACTCCACTACGTAAGTAATAGGCCTAATTAATAACCACTAGCCTTAGACACACTTGTCTAGACAGCACAAAGTCTGGTTTAGATAAACGATCGATGCCTACAACCTTTCCTTTATCCTAAATTGGTGTTATTTTTAAAAATTACCTTTTAATCAGATACTAAAAATTCCTTTTGAAAAGATATCGTTATTTAAATTTAATATTTTCTTTCTTAAAAAGTTGAGGGGGTTTTAAAAATATTTGTAAGTAAAATATACGTATGCTGTATCTAAAATATAATATTTAAACGAGGGTATCTTGTGGAAGTAACCTATTTCGAGATCATTTTTAAAGTGTGGGTATATCAGAGGTGAATGACAATTCATGGGTTACATCAAATTCCAGGTATTATGGGTGTGCAATATAATTGTGTACAGATGAAATTTAAACACCGTTTTAAAAATATGGGTTAACATTATCATGATTATGGGTACAAGGAAAAAGGGTATGCACAATTATTATAACATAATTTTAAATGGGGGTTGAGGATTAGAAGTTGGAACTAGGTTATTGAGATAGAAGAAGGTGACAGGAAAAGGAGAGAGAGAAGCGGATCCTACCTTTTGTTTGAGTCTGAAAGCCGAAAAGCTGAAAACGTAGTCTCGTACTAAATCCTCAATAACTCCGCGTCCCGATTTTTCCTCTGCGATTGGATGGAGCCGTAACGTCGGCGTCGTCGATACGAAGGCACCGGTATTTTTTTCCAGAATTTTAGAGTTCTGAGGTGTGAGAAATTGAGGTTTGAAGGTGCCAATTTATAGCGTTCAAAAGTAACAAGAAAATCCAAAAAATCTTCAAAATCTGCGCCGCTAATGATTGCTGATTACTCACGCAATGATTTGCCCGCCGCCTTGAATTATGGCCGTTGGATCTTCATCCAACGGCCCAGATCGGTGATCCAAAACTCGCAGCCGCCTGATCAGTCGAAAATACTGCATTTCTAACACGGCAATTTCCCTACCTTTTGCAGTCAAGTAAAGCTATCCGGTATTCATATCACTCATATTTGCAAAACACATGTAAAATATTGGATTACTTGTACTGTACACTAAAACCAGCACTTTTAGGGAAATCGTGTGTGTTTCATGGCATCGCATCATCCTTGTATTGCGCAACTCTTGTCTCGGTGAAATTGTGCAGGAAATTCCAGAAGCAGGGCCTAATTGGGAAATGAACTAATAAAAGACACACCAATTCAAAGGCTAAAGATCTGGAGCAAATACAGAAGGCCAAATAAAAATCCATATATCAGAAAAAGGCCCACCAATCAGCCCAAGTATTACCATATAAAGAGAAACCATCAAGGCCATTAATGGGCCGCGGATCCGCGGCCCAAGCCCCATTTGCGCGGCGGATCCGCGGCCTTATGAAGAGATCAAGCAACCCAATTTTGTCACATGCCCAATTGTAACGGCCAAAGCTTCCAGAAGATCCCAGAAGCTCCACGTGGTACATTTAGAAGGCTCGGATAACTAACTCTTGGAGGGAAATTCAAATTTTAGTCTTAACAAACTTTTTGGAGGGAAATTTAAATTTGGTGCTAACTAACTTGTGGGGGGAATTCAAATTTCAATTCTAGATCTAAAATTTGGAAAGTCTATAAAAGGGAGCCTAAATCTAGAGGGGAAATTGTTCAAGAATCATCACCATCTTCTACCCACAAGTTTAGTGACAAAAGCTTGTGCCAAATTCAATTCCCATCTCCAATTCAAAATCAAGATCAAGATCCCGAGATCAATTTGAGCAAGAGAGACTTCAACCTTTAGCAAGCGACGCCGGATTTCCAACGGAGCAAGAGATCCACGCCGATCCGCGACTCAAGGAACCGAGCGAAGCCGAAATCGACAATCTAGTTCCTTCCTTTTGTAAATTCAAGAGAGTTGTAACGAAATTTGTTGATAAATAAAGGTGAATTTTCTATACTCTTGCTTATCTTTTAATTCAAGCATAATGACTAGAATTCAATTTGTGATTGTGTTTGTGATCATGATGTTTGAGTAATCTCCGCTCGTGTAGGAGTTGTGACGATCTTTAGATGATGATGATTTAGATATTTCTACAATTCTTAAATCATATAATGTTTGGAAATTCTAGTTAATCAAATGATTAATGACCTAGTTTCGAGATGATGCTTTCTTGATCGTGTTCACTCGAAACTAGGGAACAACTATTAAACATTTGATTCATTAGAAGCTAGAATTTGAATGCGATCCATCGAAAGGACAAAGGATTGGTTGCGAAATCCCTAATTTTCCCGCACGATCCTTAAACCTCTATGAATTTTGCATCGATCTAGTATCAATTCATTAATGGATAAGAATTAGTAATCTTTAGATCTCATCACATCTATAGATCCGATCTACTCCTACGAGCCATACTTCTAATCTTGATTGTTGGTTGGAAATTATCACACATCCCAATTCTTGCTTTTAATGTCTTTTCTAGATCTAGATTTTTCTTATTTCTTGATCTTTAAATGCAAATCATGAATTGTTTTCTTTTCTTTGCCTTAAATTTTCAACTCATCTAATTCGAAAATTGAACGGAACTCACTTTCCCTGTGGACGATCCGCACTTACTAACGCGCTACATCCGACACCGTTATTGATTGCGGTCAAAATATTTTTGGTTGTGATTTCTAAAATCTAGTTTCTATAAACATACGACACAATCGGAAAATCATCAAATCAAAATGGCGCCGTTGCCAGGGATCGTGTGCTATTTGTTCATTTTTTGAAATTTAAGTTGAAAAGTTTATTCCATCAATATTTTTTTTAGATCAAAACTTGCACAAAATACTAATACGTGTTATTGTGGTTAATTGCAAGGAGATCTGGAGATTGCTGGAAAATTGGAAAATTATTTGGTTAATTCCAGAGGATTAAGGAAGAGATCAGGAGCTTGCTGAAGAATATTTGTGCAGAGACCCCACCATCCCACCGCATTTCCGCGGCCCGTACCCCCATTACGCGGCGGTTCCGCGGCCCATTAAGGAGCTCTTTGTAAAATATTTTGCAGGTAATCTCTAACTTTCTTATCTCCTCTCTAAAATCTGCTCCAACTAACAATTTGTTGCAGGTTTCTTTGCAAATATTCGCAGCGCGCAAAAAGCAAAATAAAGTGTACTTGTTTTTGATTTTGTGGTTGTTTGCATAATTAATACGGACATTAAGGGGCACGGCCAAATCCAGATTAGGTGGGGAGTTCATTACCCTTCCTAGGCCCCAAAAATCACAAACCTGCATCCGCATTACCCTCATTAATTAAAAAATATCTAGAGATGACTCTAAAGACCGTCGCGCTCACTTAGGACAGAAGAAGGCCGTGGGTAATTCATTGCTTATCCGCGTTTCTCTTGTGGTGCCTAGGAAAGTGTGTCGAAGGCTAGTGGTTACTTAATTAGGCCCACTACTTACGTAGTGGAGAACCTCCCACTTACCTGGCACTTACCTGGCCACAGGAGGGACAAAGAGGCAGTGGAGGATTCTATCCTGCGTCTTGTCTTCTGGCAGTTAGGAGCGGTCTAGAGATTGGACCTAGGTGACCATAGATTTTTAGGGTATTGCTTGTTGCATCATATTTTCAAAATCCATATCATTTTTCAAAACAAACACCACACTCACTTCATTCCCCTAATTATAAATCACGTTGCCACTTGTACTAACCCCTTTTAGTGCAAGATAGGCTGGACACGGGATTCTAGTGCCCGTCTTGTCCGCGTCCCCTCGATCGACTCCGAAGTCGGTATTTCTCCATTTACCTTTCTTTTACCTCCCACCACACCTACACCGATGGATCAGTCTCCATCAAACCTCTTTGCCGCTACTCTGCCGCCGTTCGTTGGTGCGCAGATTCCACCCCGCATCTCTCTCCAAGAGAGGTGTTACCCTTTGCGAGGTCCTCTCTCGACCTGCTTATCCATTCCACCAGCCAACGGGGATAACTTTGAAATTAAGCCCCAGTACATCAACCTTCTACCCAAATTCCACGGTCTCGAGACAGAAGACGCGTATGTTTTTATTACCATATTTGAAAACGTATGCGCAATGATGGGTACATCACAACTTTCTGTGGATGCCATGCGTCTACGACTTCTTCCATTTACCTTGTGCGATATAGCCGAGAAGTGGCTGTATAACACCACCGCACATTCCATCACGAATTGGGAAGAATTCGTTGCGGTATTCCTTAAGAAATTTTACCCTATGCAAAAGACAGCTCGAATCCGTAGCGAACTCTATCAATTCTCCCAGCTTCCGGCTGAACCATTTTCAAAATACTTTGACCGATTCAAGGATCTTTTGGTTCAATGCCCACATCACGGCATCCAGAGATGGGAACTTTGCCGAATCATATATGAGGGCAGTAACCGTACCACTAAACAAAACCTTGAAAACATGTGTCAAGGCACCTTTATGACCAAGGATGATGGGGAAGCATGGAAATTTTTAGAAGAGTTCGCTGAAAAGTCATTACAGTGGGAGACTGGAACCCAACCATCGAGTAGGGGTGGCATACACCAAATAGACGTGTCCATAGGTGTTCGAGCTGAGATGGCAGCAATGCAAAAGAAGCTCGACGCTATGGAACACAAATTCCTAGTAGCCTCCCTAAATCCAATTTCGCTTCCCAAAACCGTTTGTGGGTGCTGTTCTGATCCTTCTCACTTGACGGAAGAATGTCCATTAAACTCTCAGTTTCGAGGTCTCGAGCATACCAATGCCGCATTTCAAAGACCTGGAAACGACCCTTTTTCTTCCACATACAATCAGGATTGGAGGAATCACCCGAATTTTGCTTGGAACCAGTCCCAAAACACGGTTCCAAACCCGAATCAATTCCAACGGGTCCCTCCACCACAACAGCAACCACTTCAACTCACCCAGCACCCCTACCAGTCACAAAACTTCCAAAACCAGGTCAACACTCCTGCACCTTCTAATCCTATGCAGTCAACCTGTTCTGACGAATTCTCTCAATTCGCTCAAACCATAAAATCACTCATGTCAAATTTCATGGAAGTATCGACCGAGGTTAAGTCTTCCGTTGGTGAGATAAAGAAAAACTCAGCGTCCCAAGCTGAGAGTATCAAAACGATGGAAGCTGAGATTGCACGACTTAAGGCCGAAATGAGCGCGAGAGAAAAAGGAAAACTCCCAGCTCAACCTGTACCCAATCCTGGCTATTCACATCATGTGAATGCAATCACCACATTGAGATCTGGGAGAGTGCTGGATAACCATGTTGGGGAAGAAGTTGATGATATTGATGATCCTATCAACACCCCGGCTGAGACCTTTCCTCACACACACGCTTCTGCTTCTTGTTCTTCTACCCCACCGCTTTCTCGCGAGCCTATTCTCCATTTCCCACTAGGCTCGACACCTCAGCCCACCTCTTTTACTCCTCCACAGACGATCCCCACTTCTATTTTGGGATCGGGGCCACACACACTTCCTTCTCCTATGATGGACCTAGCGCTCATTGCTAAAGCACCTTACCCTAATCGGTTAAGGGCTAACACATCGAGTCCACATATGGAGAAGATTATGGACATGTTCAAGCAAGTTAACATCAACATCCCTCTCCTAGATGCCATTCAACAAGTCCCCACTTATGCGAAAATTCTTAAGGACTTGTGCACTAGGAAGAGGAAGACTCAAGTGCCAAAGAAGGTCTTCATGTCTAATAGCATTAGCACTGCTTTTATCCCTCCGCTACCAAAGAAACGTAAGGACCCAGGATGTCCTACGATATCGATTTCTATTGGGGATAAACACATCAATCGTGCTCTTTTAGACCTTGGCGCCAGTGTTAACCTGCTTCCTTTCTCAGTCTATGAGCAACTAGGGATCGGAGAGTTGAAACCAGCCCATTGCACTCTCCAGATGGCTGACCGATCAATCACCAAACCTAGGGGTGAACTGGAGGATGTGTTAATAAAAATCGGGGAATTTGTATTCCCTGTGGATTTTATTGTACTTGATACACAGCCTGTAGCGAACCCCCGGAATCAAATTCCGGTGATTTTAGGTCGCCCCTTTTTGGCCACTTCCAACGCTATCATCAACTGTCGTAATGGCTCTATGACCCTATCCTTCGGGAATAGGTCAATAGAGCTGAACATTTACAAGATTGGAAGTGTACCCTCTGAACCTACTGCTCATGTCTGTTCTGTCGACTTAATAGATGTCGACAGCAGCGAATTTGATGATCCTCCTGACACCGATCTTGACTCTTTTCATACATTGTTGTTTGACCCAACTATGTATCATACACATACGGACTCTTCCACTGAGATGTCCGGGTCAACAACTAACACCGATTATGAACTGCTTTTAGAGTCTGAAGATCACCCCGCACTTTGTGATGACATTATTCTTCGGGGTATTGATGAAACTTTTGAGGAGATCTTCGCTGATGAACTCGCATTTCTGAATAACACGGGTGTTGAGATGAATCATGTCCCAATCATTGAAATTGAACCTCCACCCCTTCTTTTGAATTGTAAAAAGAATGCGAGTAATCCATCACATTCACTGCATCGTCTCTCCAAAATGAGACGCGCACACATTCTGTTCCACCACTTACCTTTTCCCCACTTCTTCTTCCACCAACCCGAGCACTGCATTGATAAAATCTTCGAATGGTTGGTGTTGATCTTCGGTCTTTGCAAAGCTTGGCATCGACCAATGATTCTTGACCCCCTCATGTGATTTTCAAGAGCTTAACATTGCATAACTCAAGTTTGGGGGGGGAACAATTTTTATGGCTCTTGGAAAAAAAAATTTTACAAAAATTTTAATCCAAGAATAAGTTTGGGGGGGTCTTCACTTATATATTTTGCCCCAACTAATAAATTCCTCCCAAGCTTACAGGTTTTTCAAGATTTAGTTGATGACAACAGTGAGGACACTGTTGAAAACAAGTTTGGGGGAGGTTTGTGCTTAGTTTTGCATCATGTGCATATCATTTGCATAAGCACAAAACATTTCTTTAAAACCTTAAAAATTTAAAATTTCAAAACCCATAAAGATTTTTTGTAAATAATTTTTCAAAACCCATAAAAACCTATAAAAATTTAAAAAAATTTCAAAAAATCCATAAAAATTCAAAAATTTTCAAAACTCATAAAAATTTAAAATTTTCAAAATATAAAAATATTTAATATTTATGATAATAAAAGATTAGATAGTGAACAATTACATCCATGAGATTAGAAAAATTTAAGAAAACTGAGAAAATTAGAAGTTTTCTTATACGAACTAGTAATAAGTAGTTATGAGCCGTTGTCCCAAGGGTTAGTAAGATGAAGGAAGTCACTAATCTGAGGATAAAAATAAGTCTGAAAAATAGTTTCTATTCTGGAAAGCCAAACATTTTGAACGTTAATACCCTGCTATTCGCACTTACACACGTCTTAAAACCCGGGTTAGTAGAGGATACCTTGAAATGCTCTTGTCTTAAAGCCGATGTATGGAAGAAAAAAATGAAGAAAGTGGTGAGAAAAAAAAAATGGACACTGGTTTTGTTATCACCAAAGGCAATAAAAAATATATAGCAAGGGTGCTTCTTCACCTAGTGCCCTAAGGCCAACTGGTCTGGGAGTCACTGCTATACCTAAGGTGGTGCAAGACGAGGAAAATACACCAAATATGCAAGCACATGAGTAATCGGTTGGTTAGTACCTCAAGAAGTATTAACGATCGCATGAAAGTGTGTAAGCACATCAAAAAGTACTGAGGGTGATGGGCAAGAGTATGATAGCTTGAATTGAATTCTCCGGGTGTAGGGATGTCCTTTACACACACGCAGGGTGATATGATCGATGTTTGGAATAAAGATAGGAATGAAGAATAAGACGATGTTTTATTGATGGAGGACGTGATTTCTGACATCTTTTCATGACCATTAAGATAGGGCTCATGACAACCGAAAAGCTAGCTTAGTTGGAAACCCTAATTTTCAAGGCTTTTCTTTTACAATTCTTGTCTTTAAATGTAATATTCATGATCTTCCTTTTATTATTGGATTTTGTGGGTGCAATCCGCTGAAAACCCTCAGGAGACAACACTCCTCCTACTAGGGACACCTAGAGGTTTAAAGGCTTGTTGCACGTGCTCAGTGCAATCGTGTTGCCTACGAAAGTGTGCTTTTCTCTTTCTTTATTTTCTCCTTCTCTTTTTAATAAAACAATTCGATCGAGACGATCGAAAATAAGTTTGGGGGAATTTGATCAGTCGAAAATACTGCATTTCTAACACGGCAATTTCCCTACCTTTTGCAGTCAAGTAAAGCTATCCGGTATTCATATCACTCATATTTGCAAAACACATGTAAAATATTGGATTACTTGTACTGTACACTAAAACCAGCACTTTTAGGGAAATCGTGTGTGTTTCATGGCATCGCATCATCCTTGTATTGCGCAACTCTTGTCTCGGTGAAATTGTGCAGGAAATTCCAGAAGCAGGGCCTAATTGGGAAATGAACTAATAAAAGACACACCAATTCAAAGGGTAAAGATCTGGAGCAAATACAGAAGGCCAAATAAAAATCCATATATCAGAAAAAGGCCCACCAATCAGCCCAAGTATTACCATATAAAGAGAAACCATCAAGGCCATTAATGGGCCGCGGATCCGCGGCCCAAGCCCCATTTGCGCGGCGGATCCGCGGCCTTATGAAGAGATCAAGCAACCCAATTTTGTCACATGCCCAATTGTAACGGCCAAAGCTTCCAGAAGATCCCAGAAGCTCCACGTGGCACATCTAGAAGGCTCGGATAACTAACTCTTGGAGGGAAATTCAAATTTTAGTCTTAACAAACTTTTTGGAGGGAAATTTAAATTTGGTGCTAACTAACTTGTGGGGGGAATTCAAATTTCAATTCTAGATCTAAAATTTGGAAAGTCTATAAAAGGGAGCCTAAATCTAGAGGGGAAATTGTTCAAGAATCATCACCATCTTCTACCCACAAGTTTAGTGACAAAAGCTTGTGCCAAATTCAATTCCCATCTCCAATTCAAAATCAAGATCAAGATCCCGAGATCAATTTGAGCAAGAGAGACTTCAACCTTTAGCAAGCGACGCCGGATTTCCAACGGAGCAAGAGATCCACGCCGATCCGCGACTCAAGGAACCGAGCGAAGCCGAAATCGACAATCTAGTTCCTTCCTTTTGTAAATTCAAGAGAGTTGTAACGAAATTTGTTGATAAATAAAGATGAATTTTCTATACTCTTGCTTATCTTTTAATTCAAGCATAATGACTAGAATTCAATTTGTGATTGTGTTTGTGATCATGATGTTTGAGTAATCTCCGCTCGTGTAGGAGTTGTGACGATCTTTAGATGATGATGATTTAGATATTTCTACAATTCTTAAATCATATAATGTTTGGAAATTCTAGTTAATCAAATGATTAATGACCTAGTTTCGAGATGATGCTTTCTTGATCGTGTTCACTCGAAACTAGGGAACAACTATTAAACATTTGATTCATTAGAAGCTAGAATTTGAATGCGATCCATCGAAAGGACAAAGGATTGGTTGCGAAATCCCTAATTTTCCCGCACGATCCTTAAACCTCGATGAATTTTGCATCGATCTAGTATCAATTCATTAATGGATAAGAATTAGTAATCTTTAGATCTCATCACATCTATAGATCCGATCTACTCCTACGAGCCATACTTCTAATCTTGATTGTTGGTTGGAAATTATCACACATCCCAATTCTTGCTTTTAATGTCTTTTCTAGATCTAGATTTTTCTTATTTCTTGATCTTTAAATGCAAATCATGAATTGTTTTCTTTTCTTTGCACTAAATTTTCAACTCATCTAATTCGGAAATTGAATGGAACTCACTTTCCCTGTGGACGATCCGCACTTACTAACGCGCTACATCCGACACCGTTATTGATTGCGGTCAAATAATTTTTGGTTGTGATATCTAAAATCTAGTTTCTCAAAAACATACACAATCGGAAAATCATTCAAATCACCGCCGCCACGTGTCGAGCGCTGATTCGTCCAGGGCCGTGGGTGAGGATCACCACGTAGGCGCCGCCGCAGAGCTCTGGGCCGTTGGATCTCGTGATCCAACGGTCCAGGTTAAAAGGCTTTAAAAATTTAAAATAAAAATTAATAAAAATAAATAAAATAGCAGAATATTGATTTGGCTTTGAAAAATTTGTTAAAAATATTAAAAAATAGGGGAAAATTATGGAAAAATTCCAGAAAATATATTTTATTATTATCTTTAATATAAAAATAGTTTTAGGCTAAAAACAATTAGTATATCTATTTCTAAATTGTTAGCTAGTTATAATAATTATATAATATCTAGTTCATCTTTAAAATATTTTAATTACGAATTAATTACTTTTATTAATAATAAAAATATGTAGATTATTTTAAGGTATTATAAAATCTTTCTAAAACATTTTAAGCCTATAAAAATAATACATAGATTTTAGAAATTTCCTTTAATCATATTTACTGCTTTAAAAATTATTAACACTACTTTAAAAATTAGTATTATATAAAAGAAACACGTAAATAATTATTTGATAGTAGAAATATAAATAAAATATATTTTATTAGGTATTAGAAAATATGGTCGTTACAATCTACCCTCCTTAAAATAATTTCGTTCTCGAAATTTTAGAAGGTAGGTCAAAAAAAGGAAGAAATCACTAAGAAGAGATTATCGCGGTTAAATATTTTGGTCTCGCACTCTCATCCTGTTTCCTTGCTTCCGTGTATGTCCGCCCAGTAGTTCTTCCTTCATATAGCTCTGGCCAGCTGGATTGTCTTGTCGCTCCAGGTTTCATCCTTCTAGTATTCCGACCGGTTGCTGCTCGTAGGTTATGCTAACCTTTCTATAATCTCGGAATGATCAAAAGTATGACTAGGGTTTCCTCTAACGAAAGTAGAAAAAGTAGGCTATACATAAACCCACCGTCTTTTTCCAAGATGTTAAACGGAAAATGAGTCGTGGGCAGAGCTTTCTTCGCTCGCTGCATTGTATCACCATATCCACTTTTTCTACTATTATCTTACAAATTCTCCATCTTCAGGATCATCCCAATCGATCGGTACTTCTCCCATATAAAACTTGACCTCTTTCATCCGCTTCATGTGTTTCAACCATCCGTGTTCCCATGTTCTCCTTAGAGTAGTGTTTCTATGTTTTCAAGATGAAAATTTACCATCGTCGGTTCTAGATCTGGATAGGAATAGTTGCATCCATAAATTGTTAGTTGTCTTGATGCATATGCAACTATATTGCCGTGCTGATACATCACACCCCCAAGTCACTCCTCCGAAAATCGTTGTGGATGTTTAAACTTCTGGGTTTGCTAAGAATTGCAAGAATGGTTGTGATAGTTACGATCTACCCTCCTTACAATAATTTCATGCTTGAAATTTTCAAAGGAGTAGCCACTACTAGGTATGGAAATTAGTAACGCTACCAGGAATCCTCTTGCTGCATGTGTCGCTCCCGCGAGTTGGTGTATCACTTGATGCATGGAAAGTCTTGAAGGGTTAGGTATAAGGAATTGGAAATTATAAAATTGGTAGTTGCTTCCGGATGGAAAAGTTTGGAAGTTGAAGGAAAGATATGAATTGATGGAAAATATGAGAGCTAGAATATAAAGGCAACTAGTCAAAATTACGGAAACTAGGGGAATTATGGTGAGTCCAACTAAGAATTGCATTGAAAGATAAATAAGAATGATATCGGAAGAAAGGTTGCGAAAAGAAGAGTACCTCTGTTGTCTTTCCACATGGCATCAGTCTCCACGGCCGTCATGGTGAAGGTCTGACGTTTGGGTCCATTCCTTTGCGCTTGCTGAAAAACACGCTCCTGTGATGGCAAGGGTGGTCTTTTTGGTGTTGCCCCTTGACGGTTGGTTTAGTGGCGGAAAGTGGCCGGTTTCCTTGTGTTAGTGCTCCATAATTAGCCGGCTTGTTGACGGGGCCTGATTGTCTCCCTCTCTGAGGACAGTCCCCAATAGCATGATCCGGAGATGCACAGACTATGCAAAGTTTGTTCAAAATGCGACAGTCTCTCATGTGGTGTCCGGTCCTACCACAATGGTTGCATGTAACAGCTAGTTACCCGAAGATAGTTGGTCCTGCTGGTCTCTGGGGTTGTGATCTCCCGTTGAATCTGGAAGATGATCCCTCAAGAATTTGATTGGCTGGTCGCTTAATACCAAATAAACGGTCATCCTTCCTTATCCGTCTCTGAAGGTCTTCAAAGTTTCGTGCCGCCTCTAAAATTTCATCATAAGTTGATAAGGCAGCAGAAGACATGGAGGACTGTGTCTTCAGGTCTAATCCTTGTCGGAATCTTTTAGTATAAAGTTCTGGGGTTGCCACCAGATGGTGCGCGAATCGACTTAACCTTGCGAATTCCGAAGCGTACTCGTCCACCGATTTATCCCACATACTCCCCTGTTGGAATTGTACAAACTCCTGTTCCATTTTTAGGTGTGTTACGGCGGAAAAATATTGAGTGTCGAACTGTCGTTTGAATGTTTCCCAGTCGATGGGCTCTTTCAGCCTGCTTTCCTCGGCCTCCCACCATATTCGGGATTGTCAGTAAGTTGTAGTTTGGCAATGTTCACCCACGCGTCCTTCGAAATTTGGGCGGTATTGAGATCATTGACTGTTCCCTTAAACCATTCTTCAGCTTTTAAAGGAGTTTCCTTCCCTGAAAAAGTCTTAGGGTGGAGTGATCTGAACTGTTTCACTCCCGCCGCTCCTTGAGGAACTGGGGTTAGTGCCTGTTTAAACGCTTCTGCTTGTTGCTGCCTACTCTCACGCAGCTCTTGATGTAGGGCAGCCGCCTGCTGCTGTTGTTGCTCCAGTAGTCCTTGCAGCATTTGTAGCATCGCTGCGTGATGAGCAGTGGCTTTATTGTCTCCGTTTCCCCTTCGGTTGCGGTGATGGTGTCGTCCAGCCATCGATGATCTGAATCAGAACAGGCTGAGATGAGACAAGATAACTTGCATGAAAGAACAACAATTAATGCAAGGGAGAGACTAAGAAGAGCAAGAGACACAAGAGAGATTATTGCTTGAAACTAAGATTTTATTATCCGACTTCAATATGGAGAGTACAACCGGAAGTAAGGACATGCCCTTAATGTTCCTACATCGTTTTATTCGGCCAAAGAAAGGAAAGAGACTTATTAGTCTCGATTACGGGAGTTCAACAAGTGATGATAGGTCCTTGATCTAAGAAAAGTACGACCATTCCCACGGTGCCTTGCGGAGACAACCGCCTGAGAGTCTACGACTTCGTCTTCTGAATCTTCAGATGTAGCTTCAAAGTAATATCGGATATGTCATCCTCGTTGGAAAGATTTGCCATGACCAGAAGGAAATGTCATGGTCAAGGTACAGAATGTCAAGGAAGGGACATAGGAAAACTATGATATCGGTATAGATGGATGAGATTCACAAATATAATAAGTCAGTTAACGGTTTCATTTTAGTACACAAGAGGACCTGCATGGGCCACCACAAAAACCTGTCACGCCCCGCTTCCCAAAAGAAGGAGAAGGAAGACGTGGTAAGGTCCGCAACCTAACTGTATTGAATAGACCGTTACGTTAAGCGTATAAATATTTATTATGCAGGATGTGTACCAAAACAAAAATAATAAAAGCGAAAGGCATTTTATTTCCATTAACCAAACTTTATTACATCCCAAAAGAAATAGTAAAATAAACTAAGTAGTTTAATTACATCAAAGGAGAAACAAAAGCCCTAAACATGTGGGCAACAACAAAAATTAAAACTATCTAATCTTCTATTGTCCTGTCTGCATAATCTTCATAAGTTGGCTTCACACCTTGATCTTCGCTGTAATACTCATTCTTATCTGACGGACATTCCAAAGATAGAGAAAGAAAAGGAAGGTCCATCAGCGAGTTATACTCGGATAGGATTGCCTCATAAGATAGTAAGAGTATAGAAACAAACATGTGTGTATAATGAATATGATGAACGTGTGTATAAAGGTATGAGGTTATGTACAAATTGGATATGTGAATATGAGTAGGTTATATATGTTATAAGTTATATATAGATGAAGGTAATAGTATGTATTAGTTTGTTAAACAAGGGTCCGGATACTCGTGATTATTCCGTTGTGGCCACGGAACAACAATTGGGGAAGTGAAATGTACCGTTTCACTTCCCGGGATCATAATCGAGTAGTAGGGGAATCCGAGTTCCTAATTATCCTTGCCTAATCAAACTACCCATCCCCGTAGTTCAGTATAAAGGTTTGGACGGATTAGAGTTAGTGTGTATAACTCTAGGCATGGAATTTCCACATTGTATAGTCGCCCATATCTTGGACTGGTCACCCGGAATATCGGGATCTTCATGTTTGTATAGTCGTCCACACTTTGGACTGGTTACCCGGAATATCGGGATCTTCATGTTTGTAGTCGTCCATATATTGGACTGGTCACCCGGAATATCGGGATCTTCGTGTTTGTAGTCGCCCATATATTGGACTGGTCACCCTGCCTGCAAAGATCTTCATAAAATATTCCATACCTAGGTCCGCGCATTCTAACCCTAACCGTATCAAGTTTTGTATATGTCATGTAACAACTCCAATTTTGTATACCAAAAATTTGCTTTAAATATAGTGTATACTTGGAGTATTGATGTTGCTGGAAACAATTTAAGTATCTAATTCCTTACAATAATTACAAGAAAGAGCTTGTAGCTCATTGGTAATACCTTGCATTGCTGAACCAAGCCACCAGAGTTCGAATCCCATACCCCACATAATTTTTATATCTTTTTGTTTTAATTTTTTTTAGAAGTCAAACAGTCAAACAGCCATAACTCACAATTTATTGCGAATTAAAAAAAATTAAACTATACCAAAATTCCCCCCAGACCAAGACCCACCCAACGAGACCCGACTCGGCCTTGACTCGGTCGGCGACTCGGCCGAATCGGCCGGCGCCGCCGGCCGGACTCGGCCGGTCGGCCGAGTCGTCAACACGAAAAAGTTTCGTGTTGACCTAGTCTCTTCATCTGCATGCTCTAAATATTTTGTACTGTTACAAAATTCCTAATAAATCTCTTTAAAGACCAAAATTAATGAATTTTTAATGTTTTTTATATTTTCTTTTAATATTTTTTAACCCTAACCCTAACCCTAGCCTAGCCCTATATAAAGACCCCTATACTCTACCTTTTCCCTTCACAACTCTAAGTCCACTCTCCCAAATTCTCGAGAACTCGGTACGAAGAGCGAGAAGCGAAGTGCTGCCGAAATCGACGACGGATTCCGGTGATCGGATCAGAACCTTCGCGACGTTTTCAACGAATCGATAATCACCACGTCTATTAGCTTCCTTAGCTTGTCCAAACCGTAAGTCCCACCTTCTTCTATCTCTCTTTTCTTTAAGGTAAAAATACGACTTTTGGAACCCGACGGAAATCAGACAAACCGTTTTCCGATTCGGTTTTTCTATAAATTTCCACTTGTCACCTAATACATATTATCTACCCATATTCATGTTGACTGTTAATCACCCATAAACCAATTTAATCAAACTTTTTCACATAAAATGATAACTTCTTTGCAAAACCGTATTCTTTTCATAAAAATACCATGAAGTTCATTTTTCTTAGTTTAATTAATTCTCTCACTCCTAAATAGGTTTATCTTGATCACTAAACTTGTAGAACCCAATTTGAATGAAATTTCACACATAAAATGATAACGTTTTCGAATACCGTATTCTTGCGCTATAATACCTTTAAGTTTAACATAGCATGTTTTACCTTTAAACTTCACCAAAACTTAAAATAAGTCACGGGGTAATGACCTATCCCTACACACACTCAATATAAACCTAATTGATAAATATCAAAATACAGAATACGAAATTACAGGACTTTTCACTAAAATACCCTAATCTTTATTTAAAGCTTTAAGTTGTAAACATTTCTTGATAAAATCTTTTAATAAAATAAAAACACGATTGGTCATGGACATCGATCGTTTATCTAAACTGTCTTGTGGTGCCTAGGCAAGTGTGTCTAAGGCTAGTGGTTTTTAATTAGGCCCATGACTGTGGTTCCTTCCCACTTACCTGGCACTTACCTGGCCGCAATCGACGGTGAAGAGGCGATTTGAGGCTTCTAATGACTCATCATTTAGACCTTAGAAATAGGCTAGTTGGCTTAGGAAACCCTAACAACTAAAATACGGAAAACTATACTTTTTGCAAATAAATACCCCATATTTATAAAACCGTTTTCCCAAATGAAAAGTATTTATAAATCTAAGCAAAGCGCGGCTACAACCCACTTTTGGGGAACCTGTTAGGGATAGTACGGTTCATCGTGCACCCGCAGGCTAGTAGTGCGAGATTCAGACCTCCGCAAGGAGCATTCGGTCTCGAAGGGTTAAAATACGATATTTAAGGAAAATGAGATTTTTTCTAAATAAAAGATTTATATAAAATTATTCATGTGTTAATATATATATAATTATCATTTAAACACCTATTTTATCATAATATAAAGTTTTCACTTTTTCCTAAAATTCCAAGACTAAAAGTTACATTAAAATACCTTGAATTTCAAATAAATCAATTAATACTTTTTATTAGGATATATTCACTAGAATAACACAAATAAAATTCACATTCATTATAACAATAAAGACGATTATTAAATACTTGAGGTGTATTTTGAAAACTATACAAAAGTACTTTTTACATAAAACCCCCTCAAGTTTTACAAATTACAATAAGGCCCCTAGCTAATATTGAACTTCCAATTATCTTCTTTTAGTCTGACTCGGGTTAGAGTCTGACTATTCCTGACTCGAATATGATTCAAGTCAACCTTTATTCTTTTATATTCCAATACAATTTGAATACATGAAACCCTGAATCCAGATAACAATATATTCTTTTTGACTGAATCAAACCATGGATATTCATCCATTATCCTGATATTCCATTTACTTGATTACACAGTTGCAACATGTTTACTGATATCATAGTTTTGGTCAGTCATCCAACTTACATATTCCAATACCACATTACTGTTAAAACACTACGGGGTTTAAGGGGTAGATTGGTACGGAAGGTGTTAAAGGTGGCACGAGGTGGTCAGATTAAGACACCTAACCTGAAACCTATTGCTGTTGTACCGTGGCATAACGGTTCCTTGTACTTTCCTTTTGCCCTGATCTCTAGCATATAGAGATCCTCCTCGTATACACTGGCATCCTTCTATACCAAGCTACAAACAACAGCGTTACATAATGTTCCATAAGATTCAATAATATAATAGTTTAGAAAATACTGTTACCCTGTCATTCTCATTCTGCTGATTCTTTTAGGACTTACCGAGCGACCTGTTCGCTGACGACATTCTATCTCTTTCTTCTTTGAATGTCGTCAGGTGCGTTGGACCAAGCGGAGATCGAGCCCACCGGTGAAGATTTGGAGCAGTTCCAGGAAGATCCAGAGCTCTAGATACTGTACCTTGTTCTTTCCAGTTTATTTCATTTTCTGTTATGCCACTGTTTAGGCATTGCTTTTCATTCCAGTTGTATTTTCTTTTCCTGCATTGTAAAAAGAATGTTATTAATAAAAGTTGCTGTTATTTCTATATTATTTGTTTCTTGTGATTTACTTTATATTGCTTAGTTACGCTTAGCATATATACTTCTGAGTATATACGTAGCGGGCCTCGTCACGTCCACTTCGCCGTACACTGGGAAGCGGGGCGTGACATGTCATGTTGTCATAAACTGGAAATTTTAGAAAGTGCATTGATCTCGTTTAATATGGCCTTCCACAACCACTCGTTTTATTTTCTAGAATTTGTAAAGTACTTCGCGTCCTTTAGAGAAAGCTTAGTTAGAATAATAAGGTTTAAATATCTTTTATTACTTCTAAGGAAACCATGATAATTGGGATATTTATTATTTTGGAAAAGAATAAGGTTTTACAGAAAATATTCTTTTGATAAAAGGTTGTGGTGTTTATTTGAAAATCTTTTGTAAAAAGTTTTTATTTGAAAATCTAGACTGCTCCTAATATTCCAAAAGGATAAGTTATGGGGTCATCAAATCGCCTTTTCACCGCCAATTATGGCTAGGTAAGTGCCAGATAAGTGGGAAGGTACTCCACTACGTAAGTAGTGGGCCTAATTAATAACCACTAGCCTTAAACACACTTGTCTAGACAGCACAAAGTCTGGTTTAGATAAACGATCGATGCCTACAACCTTTCCTTTATCCTAGATTGGTGTTATTTTTAAAAATTACCTTTTAATCAGATACTAAAAATTCCTTTTGAAAAGATATCGTTATTTAAATTTAATATTTTCTTTCTTAAAAAGTTGAGGGTTTTTTTAAAATATTTGTAAGTAAAATATACGTATGCTGTATCTAAAATATAATATTTAAACGAGGGTATCTTGTGGAAGTAACCTATTTCGAGATTATTTTTAAAATGTGGGTATGTCAGAGGTGAATAACAATTCATGGGTTACATCAAATTCCAGGTATTATGGGTGTGCAATATAATTGTGTACAGATGAAATTTAAACACCGTTTTAAAAATATGGGTTAACATTATCATGATTAAGGGTACAAGGAAAATGGGTATGCACAATTATTATAACATCATTTTAAATGGGGGTTGAGGATTAGAAGTTGGAACTACGTTATTGAGATAGAAGAAGGTGACAGGAAAAGGAGAGGCGGATCCTACCTTTTGTTTGAGTCGGAAAGCTGAAAAGCTGAAAACGTAGTCTCGTACTAAATCCTCAATAACTCCGCGTCCCAATTTTTCCTCTGCAATTGGATGGAGCCGTAGCGTCGGCGTCTTCGATACGAAGGCACCGGTATTTTTTTCAGAATTTTTGGAGTTCTGAGGTGTGAGAAATTGAGGTTTGAAGGTGCCAATTTATAGCGTTCAAAAGTAACAAGAAAATCCAAAAAAACCTCAAAATCTGTGCCGCTAATGATTACTGATTATTCACGCAATGATTGCGCCCGCCGCCATAAATTATGGCCATTGGATCTTCATCCAACGGCCCAGATCGGTGATCCAAAACTCGCAGCCGCCGCCACGTGTCGAGCGCTGATTCGTACAGGGCCGTGGGTGAGGATCACCACGTAGGCGCCGCCGCAGAGCTTTGGGCCGTTGGATCTCGTGATCCAACGGTCCAGGTTAAAAGGCTTTAAAATTTTAAAATAAAAATAAATAAAATAGCAGAATATTGATTTGGCTTTGAAAAATTTGTTAAAAATAGTAAACAATACGGGAAAATTATGGAAAAATTCCAGAAAATATATTTTATTATTATCTTTAATATAAAAATAGTTTTAGGCCAAAAACAATTAGTATATCTATTTCTAAATTGTTAGCTAGTTATAATAATTATATAATATCTAGTTCATCTTTAAAATATTTTAATTACGAATTAATTAATTTTATTGATAATAAAAATATATAGATTATTTTAAGGTATTATAAAATCTTTCTAAAACATTTTAAGCCTATAAAAATAATACATAGATTTTAGAAATTTCCTTTAATCATATTTACTGCTTTAAAAATTATTAACACTACTTTAAAAATTAGTATTATATAAAAGAAACACGTAAATAATTATTTGATAGTAGAAATATAAATAAAATATATTTTATTAGGTATTAGAAAATATGGTCGTTACAATTATAATATTGTAATGTTGTATTAACGCTGTTGTTTGTAGCCTGGTACAGAAGATGCCAGTGTATACAAGGGGAGTCCCACTTACACCGGGGACCTTGGTAATCTGTAGTACAAGACTTCGTCGATAATACCATGGAACAACGGCATGGATTTAATTACGTCTTAAGTGACCACCTCGTGCCACCTTTAACATATTCCGTATCAGTCTACCCCTTAAACCCCGCAGTATTTTGATTGTATTGTTTGTCTTGCAAATTGTATTGATTGTATAATTAATTGACTGACCGAAACCATGATATCAGTAAACGGATGTAACCATAGAATTATGTAAATCGAATAACTGGAGAACCATGTAAATGGAATGTATATTCATGGTTCGGTTCGGTCAAGTTGTATAGATTGATAATTGGATTCATGGATTCGGGTTGAATATTGCAGATTGTAGATTGACTTGAATCATATTCAAGTCGGATTAATCAGACTCAAATCCGAGTCAGACAATTAGAAATGTAAGTCAAAATCTTGATTATTTCTTACACCTATAATTGCTAGGGTCTTTAGGGTAATTTATAAACTTGAGCGGATTTTATGTAAAATATACTTTTACATACTTTTCAAAATACTCCCCAAGCATTTATTATTCGTCTTTAGAGTTGTAATGAGTGTGGATTTTATATTGTGATATTTCTAGTGAAAATATCCTAGTTTCATAAATAAAGGTATTTATCTGTAATATTGATTTATTTGAAATTCATGGTATTTTAGTGTAAATTTATTCTTGGGATTTTTTATTTAGAAAAGGTGGAATATTTATCTCATAACAAAAATAGGTATTTTAATGATAAATATACATATATTTATAATAAAAATAATTTTAATATATATATTTTATATTCTAAAAATCTTATTTTCTTAAGATGTCGTATTTTAAATCTTTCGAGACCGAATGCTCCTTGCGGAGGTCTGAATCTCGCACTACTAAGCCCGAGGATGTACGATAATCCGCACCATCCCGAACGGATTCCCCAAAGTGGGTTGTAGCGGTGCTTTGCAAAGATTGTAAAATACTAAATCCTTTAGAAAACGGTTTTATAAAGTAAAAGGTATTTATTTGTAAAAATGTCATAGAAAAAGATGTCTGCCGAGCTTCCCGAGTCGACCAGTATCCTTTGGACCTTGTAGCGGTGGACCCGTGCTGTAATCACGAGGGGGTCGTTGTGAGGCAAGGATATTCCGTGGAGGTCTTCGTCAGTGAAGGTGATGGGCTCGGCTGCTTTGTTTTTCTTCCAGGGCTGGTCGCTGGTTCCTTCGACCGGTAGGAGGCGGCGAATCTCGCCGACTCCATGCACACCCCCCGAGGATACGACCATGATTTGGCCGATCGTTAATTCGCCGGGAGGGGGATAGTTCTCTTGCTCCTTGTCTGCCTGTCGCTTTTCCCGCAGGTACTTTGCCAGGTGGCCCGAGTGAATCAACTCCTCGATGTAGTCGCGGAGTTGTTTACAGTTCTCGGTAGGGTGTCCATGCGACCTATGGAAGGCGTAGTACAAGCCTCAAGTTCGTTTAGCCACTCTATTGGTGACCAGAGGGAGCTTGAAGAATCGCTCGCCCTTCGCTTCCTCCAACAGCTCAATCTGAGAGATGTTAAGCGGAGTATACTCCTGGAACTTCGGAAGTATGGCTTTGACCGGCCGACCTTCTTCTTCTCTTCTTTGCCCCCTTTCTTTTGGTCGGCTTGGTCGCCCCAGGGTAGGTTTGCGTTTACTTCGGACTCAAGTTGGATTTCCCACTCGGTCTAAGCTTTTACCTCGGCCGTGGTCCTAGGTTGCGCCAATGCAAAGGAGCGGAGCCACTCCTTGTGCCTAAGACCTGACCTCAGAGCTGTGATTACAGTCTCATCCCGGTGCTCGGGGACTTCAAGAAGAGCGTTGTAGAAGCAAGTGACGTATCCTTTAAAGGATTCCTTGTCCCCGCTCTTTATCGTGAAGAGGTAATCGACGGTCCGCTTTTGTCGTCTGTTCCTAACGAAATGTCCGAGGAACTGGGCAGCCAGCTCATCAAAGGTAGAGATGGAGCGTGGCGTGAGTCCTCGAAACCAGTCTCGTCCAGCCCGGATGAGAGTGGCAGGGAACGCTCGGCATTGGGGAGCGTCAGAGTTGTCCTGGAAGCTCATGCCTGCCGTAAACGTGTCCAGATAGTCTTTCGGGCCGGACTTCCCATCAAAGAGGGCCACTTTTGGAAGCTTGTTTCTGGATGAGACGCAGACAGCGAGCGGCTCTTCAGTGAAGGGCTTCGTAAGCGAGTCGGCGGCATACCTGGCCCCCTCGTTTGAAGGATGACCCTCCCGATGTATACCCTCGATTTTTTTCGAGGGCTCGAGACGGTCGTGGTACCCCGAGGATTCGGCTTAGTCGAAGTTATGGCCCTTCCCACTGGCGGCATGCGCCTGACTGCGGCTCCGGTTCCGTTCCATCAGGTTCCTCAGGTCCCCTGGCAAGATCATTCTCGAGTCATCGCGGCGAGTGCCGCCCGCGCGACCCCGTCGAGGGAGAGGGTGCCAGCCATGCTTGGAAGCAGGCAAGCTGACTGACACCTCCTCGGGAAGGACGGGAGCGCGATAGGCCTCGGGGCGGGGAGCTCTTTCATGAGACCTCAGCATGGAGCTGTTAGGCGCCCAATGGGTCATTGAATCGTTCGCCGCGGGGGGCATGTGGCCGCCGGAGATAGCAAGACGCTGTTCAGTGGTGCCAGCGTGGGCAGCGTCATCTCCCCCTCTACAGAGGTCGTGATCCCGGGGTGGGGGAACGGTGACCTGGAAGGCTTGTCCCGCCGTTTGGACGCAGACAAGGACATCCACTATGGAAGCGGGCATGTCGATCCGTGTAGAGAGGGCGTGAACGACGTTAGGGGGAGGAGTGGATCCGTCCGTGCCTCCATTGTAGGGAGGGCGACGGCTGGTGCTTGAATCGTCATGGTGTTCACTCGCCATGAGTTCGAGATTAGAAGATCAACTTCAATGAGTAGAATTTTCAGAGTTCCCATAGACGGCGCCAACTGATGGAGGTCAGGATCTCCTTCAGATATTGTCCTCCATCGATCCTTCGCGAGCATGGATGAACGGCTGAGATTGGTGTTGAGGGTTGCTTCCTTGAACGTGTGGATCTCAGCGAGCTTGTTTTGAGGCGAAGCCGAGCTATCTGCAAAAGAAGTCCCGGGGTGGTTGTACCACCGTGGACCCTCCGACGATCAAGTTAGCCGGGTTATTTAGGTAGAGAAGTGGTTTATTGGGTTAAAATTGCGTTACCTGAGTCATCTGGAAGAGGGGTTTTTATAGTGGTCTCTTGGAGCGAGCTGGGGCGAGATCTTTGCCGGCCTTTACACCCCTGGCATTCCACCTGCGTGAATGACGGGATTCCCCCATTAATAACGAGATACGCTCGTTAATGGAGGGATACGGCGGCGTGGAACGCGGGATGTTGGGTGGAGGATATCTCGCTTCTGGAGAGATTCGCGGAGCCGTGGTGGAGGCGCTTGGGCTCTGCGTCCTAGGTCACTTGGTAGAACTGAGGAGGCCTAGCTCCATGGGAAGCCTAAAAGAGGGTGGGAGGCCAAGCTAGTTCGGTTCGGTGATAGCTCAGAGAAAGTCTCCAACACATAGTGCTTGCCCTGTTTGCGTGAGCCCCCGGACACATCATCTGCCACGTGTCATGATCTGGGGAGTTCCTTACTTATGAGCATCATCAGTTCTATTTTAAGCCTAGTCAACTCCGGCAAACGCCTTATCATCGCCTCTGTCACTTCATCGTTGCAGTCATCGATCCCAAAACCGAGAAACCCAAAGCCACCACCAAGCACAACTTCAAGCCGAGCACGCTGCTACCATAGCCGAGCCTAGTCTGGAGCCGATCCGTTATCCTAGCTGAGATCGTGCATTGTATCATGTCCGTCTCGAGCCAAGTATACTGCTACTTGCTTTATATGCTATCTATGCCGACAAGTATGTTGTTGTAGTATTTATTTTATCCTCTTGATATTTAAATTTTAGTAGTTTAAATCAATGCTTTCACTAGGTTCTAGTTTAGTTTATATGAGTTAATTAATATAAAATGGTAGCTAATTTTATATCTGGACCCTTACAATAAATTTATGGTATTTTAATGATAATTAGTGTGTGTGTGTACACACACACATCCCGTTTTACTAATTACCGCAAACTGAAACTACATCTTAATCTTTTCTAGAAGATAGCATGCATTGTTCCATTTGAATATTAAAATTGAAGTTTAAACATATGACGTGAGATAGGATACATTATAATAACCATATTCTATTTAAAATGAAATAGTAATGCGTAATAATTATATTAAGATAGAACTCTCATTTTATTATCAACGTGTTTTATATTATCCTTGACAATATTAGTATACTGATTGTTCACCTATACCGATGATATTTCTTATTATGCTTGTACATTGATTGTTTCATGAGCACATGCTTGAACTTATTATCGTTACCATTATGTCAAACCTTTTTGCCATGTAATATTTACCAATACCAACAACCCTAACTTGACTTGATTGACTTGATCCGTTGTCCTGATGGACGTATTCCTGTTATCCTGATGGACGTATCTTGTACATGCTTGTCTCTATGTTGGCATTAGGTAAATATTATATTCATACTTGACTTGGAAAACGAAACATGGGGAAATGGGGAAATCAAAAGTGTAACTGAAATGTAACTCAAAAGGATATTATATGTTTCCGTGGTTCCGGAGGTTAACGGAACAAAATCATTATTGATTTATATATCTTGCATCCGTGGTCCCGGGGGGTAACGGGATATATCTTGTGTTCGTGGTCCCACTTTTTAGTTACATGGAGGAGTACATTAATTGGTTTCAAATACATGTATAATAGATAACCTAAAGACATGGACCCATAAGATATGCATGACATATTTGACTACCTATAGCTTGCTTGTTATATCACATGTAATGCTATTGCTTATTGTTTATATTCATGACATCGAGTCCTTGCACATGCTATATTCTATCTCATACTGCTTATATTATTAGGATATTTATGACGCACTGACATCTGGATTTTGCATGGCCCAGACACTTGACTTTAGCACAGGAGAATTATGAGTACTTCGAGAAGCTTTCTGATTAGTGAGGAGCGTTCCACTGATCTAGTTCTTATTTATGGTTATGTATTCTTTCATTTTCCTGGATCTTTATTACTTCCGCTATTGTTTTTGTTATTATTTATCGTGGTTATTGGACATGTTTAGAGATAAATAGTTATATTATTATTCTTGATTACTGATGGACAGCCGTAATGTAACTATGAGAGGATATTTCCTTACCGTAGGTGGCATGGTTAGTTTTGTTACATTCCCGAGTTTGTGTAATTTGGGAAGCTATGCGTGACAGGAACCTTCACCCATTTTCACCACATTCACATTTGCATTGTTAGTACTTGTAGGTTTTCAAACTGGTTCGGTTTTCCTAAAGAAGCATCTAGTAGAGATATGGTTGGTTCTCCCAGATACGAAACAAAAATTTTCTTTGTTCGTTGGCTTATGAATTTTGTTCTGGTTTAGACCTTTCTTAAATTGTTTCTTTTTGAATTTATTGTTTTTAGATCTAAATTGGTATTTCTTAGGAACAATTTTATTAGAACCTTCAGTTAAATTGATTTTATTGTAACTTTTGGTACTAGGATTAAGGACAACCATTCTTTGTTCCTCAATTCTAATAAAATTCACGACATCAAGGAATGTGAGTAAATTTTGGTTCATCCGAAATTAGTTAACAAAGGCTTCCCAAGATGGCAGAAGAATCAAAGCAGTCACTTGAAATTGATCTGAAAGTATAGTCCCAGAATTAATCACTTTCGTGACTAATTCCTGAAAGTCATGAAGTTGTTTATTTATAGGCTCGTTATCTTTAAGGAGGATAAAATTCCTAAAGGACGATATGCGAACCAAAGTTTCTAGCCGTTTTAAAATGAAGGAATGCACGGTAAAATGGACCTTCCAAAATACTAAGTATTCAAAACTTACAATGGTAATCTATCTTCTCGGGAGAGAAGTACTTAGATTTGGTTTTGTCCATGGATGGAGTAGATGCATCAGTACTCCCACTCTCATCGGTTGGATTTTTCTCAGGGACTGATTCATTAGATACAAAAGGTATATGACTTTCTTTGATTGCAGTCATTAATCCTAATATAGTCAACCAATACTCGACCTGGATTTGCCAAGTCTTAAAATCACTTTGGTCATTGAACTTTTCGGGTTTTATAGAACTGGAGTCATTGCTCTTTACCATATTATATCAACCGATGGATAATAAGAATGTGTTAGAATTTAAAATATGAATATGAATATCTTGTATGAATTTTAACAAATAACTAATATTTAATATTAATATTCACTTTTAATTTAGAATTACTAGTAACAATAAAATAGTACAGTTAATATCCCTAAGATAATTTTGAGGGGAACATGCCTGACAAAGTAGACCAATCGGTATAGTGTAATCAGTATCCGTAAAATAATTTTTGAAGGAATAGGCCCAACAAAGTAGACCAATCGGTATACTGGTGCAATTACAATATACACACACACAATAGCAATTAATTAAGTAAATTAACATTAAATATATTAAACAGATTAGAATTAAACTAAATCGTATTAAACAAACGGATATCTTACTTAGATTGTTGGAAAATTTGCCGTTTAATACGTTTTATATCTGAAAAAATTGAATAATTGAATAAACAAAAATCTGACCTTTATAGATCATAAATTTGAAAAATGATGTTTATGCAAAAGAGGCATGCACTTGAATACACTGACCTAAGAAAGATATCGCCTCCCACTTGACAGGTTTACAGCGGCGATTCAATCCTAAGATACAACCCCTCCAGCCCTTCTAGTACTCCGACTTACACAAGTTGCCGGAGGAGTGTTCGTACCCATTTTCTGTTTCGTAGTTAGATACTCGGATGCCATGAATGCAGTGAAGGAAAGAAGAGAGGATTTTGTGTGCTCTGGTTTTTGGTTTTCAAATCCTTTACGGAATGACCTTTTATAGTCTCCCAAAACGGTTCGCAACCTTTCGTTTGCAACAGCTCGTTCGCAACCTTTTGATCACAACCGCTCGATCCGCAACCGCTGGCAACTGCAACGATCACAACCGTTCCATCTACAACCTCTGGTAACCGTCAGATCTCTACTGTTCAACTTGCAACGGTCATTTTCCAATGGTCGTAACTGTTCAACTTGCAATGGCTATTTTCCAACAGTCGCACTCATTTCTAAAATCCATTCGTGAAAAACGTTTCAAAAAATATAGTTAAAATATTTTACAAAATATATTAAAGTAATTTTCTGTAAAAAGAATACTAGAAACTTTGTGAACCAGAATCAAAACGGCATTCATGTCCACAGGTGCAGACACACACGGCTCGGTAACGCGTGCGTGTGGTTTCACCATATCCTCTTTCATTGGACTCAAAGCATTAAAGGGTAAAAATGT
The DNA here is from genome assembly GCA_030015575.1 of Agapanthus africanus. Lineage (NCBI taxonomy): Eukaryota > Viridiplantae > Streptophyta > Magnoliopsida > Asparagales > Amaryllidaceae > Agapanthus > Agapanthus africanus. Next base: position 21,285,811 of record JASDDO010000014.1, read on the forward strand.
TATATAAACAATTTCCAATTTCTTGATGAGGGCAATGTGAGACTAAAACTCACCATGAGAAGTTTGGACTTTTTTCTTATTTTGTACATATGCTCTAACACATCACACGTGCAAAACACTGGTATACATATTTCCAATATCTCAAACGACACAGCACCTCATTAAACAATAAAATCTGAACATGAGGATATAGCTTTTGCTTTATGACAAGTCTTACATAGTAAGAATTAATCATATACATAGTTCCAATATCTCAAACAACACAGAAGCTCATTTAACAATAAAATCTGAACATTAAACCTCTCAAAATCCACAAGCGAGTATGAGTTTTATTGTTGTAATTTTTCAATGGCAAAATTCAATAATTATTCATACACTAATCATAAACTACTCTTTATATAGAGAAACCTATTACAGTTTTGTAAATAAATCCATAACAATAAAAAAAAATGACAGCCTAATCGGACTTTTATAAATAAGCCCAGACAAAACAGAAAACATAAAAACATTAAATATTTACAATAAATAAATTAAAATTATATTACTAACTCAATCCGATCCTCATCAGGGTGTAGACAAACGTCGGCTGGTGGTACTCCCTGATACCAGCCTTGGAAACCCTGTAGAAGCAACGTAAGCTAGCTATCCATGAATGCCTTTCGCGATGGTGAATTTTTTTTAAAAAAAATAGCGAGATATGGGGTTTGGTGTGAGAGACGAGGGTGTTTTTTTAAAGGGAGTTGGGATACATTAACCCGTTGGATTAGATTTTTCTCTCAATCTCCCCCCATTCTCTTCGAAAGAAAAACCCAAGATCTCGATTCCTCTTCTACAATCTACCATAGGTATTCTCTCCAAAGCATATATCAAAAATAGCATTCTTGCGCGTGCCATCCATACACATGTGTATGCCAATTCATGTGTACTCAAAATGCTCATACATAATATGTATCATTTATTTAGTGGTTCTTGAACCATATGAAATTTAAGAAATTTGTGATTTCGCTTACCATCAACACGGTATTTCGTTTTTATGACCAACTCTGTTTTTTATATTAATAATAGATATTTAAATTAACACCGATTCGATATTTATAGAATTATTAAATTACATATAATAAAACGGAAAAGGAACGATGGAAGTCAATATATTTAGAAAACTTTTATGATGAAAGTAATTACATTAAATACATATATGTAGTGAATTATAATATATTTATTATATTGTTATAAATTAATTTACGATTTATATATAAGTTATCTCTACTGCAATAACCCAAACCCTTCGGCTAATGTCGTTATTGCATCATTTGCAAAAAACATAAATAACCTTTGCTAAAATCAAGCATAAGAGATTTCCACATCATAACAAGACAAAATAAGTATAAAGACAAAATTGTCAATTTATCTCTATTCAGAATTCAAATTAAAAACCAAAAAAAGATGAAACCAACTTTTAATTTTAGAGTTTTATATTGTCCAAATAAATCACATTTAAGAAGCTCAACAAAAAAAAATTGTAAGAATGAAAAAGAAAAAATACTCTCAACAAGTTAAATCAAATTTTAATCAATCAAAAATGCACACTAATTAATAAAACCTAACTATAAATAATATCTACCCCATATTCTTCTCCCACAATAATAACCCACAAATAATAACTGTTCAATATTTAATAATATCGCATGCACGCTGCAATATACTATATAAGAATAATACCAAAAATCAAGGATGCACATGGGGCAAACCAAATGACTATCCCAAAGCAATTGTGAGAAAGCAAGCAATTTTGGTCATACCGAATTTTGATAAGCACTTGTCCGGAAGTTAACATAACAATCCACGCATAATTGTAGTTTAATTTATACTAGATTCTAAGCATATGATGCACATGAAGAAAAAAGATGGCGATATTGCAAAACTCATTTGATAAATCCACACGAAAAATTATGTATGGACAAAATTAACCCGAACCGCATCTAACCTTTAATAAGTTCAATTATGATGTTGATGCAATTTACTAAACTACCCCATTTATTTATAACTTAAAATATACCTTTTACCCACCAATGACATATTAATTCGTTTTTCAGTGGATAATTAATTCATTCTAACCGGTTGAAATTGCAATTTTTTTGTCAGAAACTACAGTGGTCTGAGATCTTCCCGTGGTCTGGGAGGTAGGTTATATAGGCTACAACTGTTCCTTCTTATTTTCATGTTGGTTGTTCGATCGCAAATAGCCAAAGAATTGATTAGCAGTGCGTCTGATGTTGCCAGAATACCTTCCTTCTTTCTCTTAGAAACTGGCTAAAAGAAAGGCAAGTAGGTTCCTATTTTTTGCTTAGATGTCCATCGAGCTAATAAGCTATAGAAAAAAGACTATTCGTTATAGGCGAGCTTTCACCATTTGAGTCAGATCGTGAGTTGAATACGATATTCGAGTAACGGAGTGATGGCCCAAGCCTTGAGAACAGAGCGAGCCTTACCTTACCGCGCCTAACAGAGAGGTATGGGTATGGGTTTACAAGGGGTTCGGTCAGGTTGGGGAAAGAGAAAGACCAGCCTCTGGTCAAGAGAGAATGAATATTTTTGATAGATCATAATGTTTTGCTAAGAATATTTTGCTCTAATATCCATCGGTACCGCCACTTTTCAAAAGGCAGGGTCAGAGGTTTTTTTTTATAAAATGGTTTTTATAACCTGAACATAACAGACGGAGGGGAGGTCGATAGTGACGACGTGTCGCGATCGCAGGCGGATGAGGTTCAAGGGCGATGAGAAGTTTCTTTTCGATATTAATTCACAGGTGGTTGTAGGGAGAAAATGGCATGGTTTAGTAAATTGAACCAACAACATGATTAAACTTATCAAAGGCTAGGTATGGTTGGGATTAATTTTGTCTATACATGGTTTTTGGTGTGGATGTATCACATGAAGGTTTGGCAATATCGCCAACCAGAAAAAAGAAAAGAATATAGCTATAGAAGAAAAAAAATAACTGGTTATCGTGAGGAAAAAAGTAATTATTACTTATTATGATTGTTATGTAAATTTACTAAGGACCTAGCGCGGTATATCTCGAAGAATACATTCAAGTCCTAGGTAAAACACAAACGATATACGCGTAGCGGAAAAACAAGTCGTCGGAGATCGAAAAGCAAAGAAAAGAATCCACAAACAACTAATTCGCAATCGCAAGAATAGAGAAAATCACACCAAAAATCAACGACACAAAATATAACCAGGTTCGGTGCGTAACTGCACCTAGTTATGGCTTCGCCGATGAGATCTTCCACTAATCAAGTATTAAAACGAGATTACAAGCAAATCCAAATCACCCAAATATAATCTCTCTCACAAAAGTCATGTCTTTCTCTCAAACCCTCTATGTTTTGATAGCCTTCCCTTTTGACGGCTATAATGCTCATAAATGGGAATTCCTCAGATCACGACACGTGGCAAATGATGCGTCACCCGCGACAGCCCATTAGACTCCTGAGGGCTATCGAGGTAAAATCAGTGTGGGCACTCCACTTCTTGTCCACGAGCAATCTGGCAGCCGAACTTGCACCCCTCAACTTTTGCTCGTCTCTGAGCTATTGCATAGCTGAGCTTTCTCAGCCTCCCGGCTCGTCTTCGAGCCATCTGCTGAGCTAAAGCCTTCCCAGCTTTCCCGATCAACCGAGAACGTGAAGCCCAAGCGTCTCCGCGTATCTCGCCAAGGTGAGATATCCGCCGCCTTACGACCCGCGTCCCACGCTGGCGCATCCCCCATTAATGAGCGGATCCCATCATTAATGGAGGGATCTCATTATTTACGCAGGCGTAACGTCAGGAGAGTTACTGACGGCGAAGATCTCACACCTGCTTGCTTCATGCGACCACTATAAAAACCCCTCTCTCATATGACTCACGTAACTCAATTTAATTTCAATAAGTCACTACTCTGCCAATATTCCTCGGCTCTAATTTGATCGTCGGAGGGTCCTACGGTAGTCACCCATCCCGGAACTTACTTGCAGATAGCTCGGCTTTCACCTCAAACTCAACTCATTGAGATCCACATGCTCTAGAAGACAACCTTCAACTCAAATCTCGACCGTTCAACAACGCTCGCTATAGATCGACGGATGACAGCATCTGAAGGAGATCTCACCCTCCATCAGACGGATACAAAAACAATGAAGCTTGCGATAACCCTAGCCACAAAATAGCAGACGGATACAAGAACCCTCAATCGTTCAACAATTCTCAATACAAAATATATTCCCTTAGGAAAATGAACAAACTTGGTGAAAATATCCTTAAACCAATGATCATCAAGGAAGCAAACCAAAATCATGACACATGATAGATTTTTTCTTCATCACACACGTGCGTAGCACGTGCATGTTACTACTAGAGTGGTATAAAGTGAACAGGCATCAGTAAAAGTGGTTTGGCTTTCAGTGGTTTCCGCGTTTTGCATGGCGTTAACGGTTCGTTTATTATGAGTATCCTTGTTCAACTTATAGTATCGGTGTATTCACATATTTCTGCAATGGATAGGCATATTTCCATGATTTCCTCCATCTTTTGTTCTATCTAGTGCATTAACTTCATAGAGGTTCAGAATTGGGAAAAATTCTCAAGTACATTTAAATTCTACTGTAAGCAAGCCAAACAAGTTCTAGAATTAAATTAGATGATCATTTAAGTTTTTCTGAAGTTGAAGTTGAGTGTTTTTTAAGCGGTTTGATCAATGAACAATGGGGGTGTGCTTGCGCTAATAAATTACTTGAGGCTTGAGCAGTATATGAGGTAACTTACAGGTTTGTTTTGGTGCAATTAACATTATAATAAGATATTCTTACGTTTTTCTTTACATTTTCTTCTTGCAGTCTTTGGGGAGCCTAGATGCATTCCAAGCCATGGCATCGACAGCGACCATTTCGGTTTTCTCATTACCTGTGGCTTATCCGATTGAGAAAGATACTTTCAACTACACTCCTATGGCGTTAGGCGCAGTACTTATCATAATTCTTTTGTCTTGGTTCATTTGTGTGAGGTATTATTGGTTTAAAGGCCCCATAGCCAATGTTGATGTGTGAATTTAGTGTAAAATAATGTAATTATTTTTGGTTCACGCTTAGAGAAGAAATCTTTGGATTGTACAATTGGAGTTGAGATTTTTTTTTGGCCTCATGTAAGTTAGATATTTTATTCAATCACAATTGAAGTGTAACTCTGTAAAGCACCAAGCTGTCCACTTTGCCGGAGAATTTAACGCAACTTCTAAAAATGTTAGTTATTTTATATGATTTTTTATCCTTAGAGTTAAATGGTGTTTTATGTAATTTTTTAGAGGAAGTGTATTGGCGTTTCATGTAATTTACAATTAACTGTTGCCAGTTCACTTTCCTATTTCAAAATCCAAATCACAACCTCTACCCAAAAAATTGGTTTTTGAAAAAGAAAAATCGAAGGAAAAAGAAAAAAAGAAAAATTCAAATCAAAGAGCTGTAATCTGCACTAATCCAATTCGAAATTCTCGATCCTCAATCCCAAAAATGGTGAGCAAATCTCTTTCTTCAACCTTCACTCTTTCTCAGTGAATTTCTAGGGTTTCATCTCTTCTTTTGATTCGCAGGACCAATCTTTCGAGGAATTCGAGCCTCTGTTCGATTACAGCCGCGTTCAGCCAAACAATTTCGTCTATTTAGATGGTAATCTCCCTCCCTCCGCCGCCCCCCTTCTTTGGCAATTAGTCGGTAGAATTTTCATCGTTAACATTTTTAGGGTTTTGATTTTGATCTGTAGATGAGGAATTTGATCCGTCCCCAATCGCTGTCCCTGTGAAGAAGAAGCAGAAGGACGATCAAGCGGTAATCTTTTTAAAAGCTTTTTGTGATTTCGACGCCAAACAATTTATGTTTTGGTTAGTTTTTGGGTAAATTTTGTTACTTTTTGATTGATTTTAGGAGAAAAGGGACAATGGGAGAGAAAAGAAGGGAAGAGAGAAGGAAATAGTGGTTTTGGATGATGATGATGACGAGGACTGGCTGCGGCCGCCGTCGCCGAAGGTGTTTAATGCCCGATCCAAGGTGGAAGAGAATAGCACTATAAAGGAATTGAGGTATGGTGCTAATTTATATATTGTTGTTTGTGTAAGTTGGATCTTGTGGAGTATTAGGATGCAGAAAACAGGTTTCTTGAAAGCTTTTTGCTTGCTTTATTTTAAAATTAATGCTTTAAATTGGAAAGGATACAATGTGGGAGTTGTGCTTGATTCTATTTTTAGAGAAGGAAATAAACCTAGATTGTAGAAAAGGAATAAATGTGGAGTTTATTGTGCATAACATTGTATGGAGTATTAAGTATCATCAGAATCAAAGTTTAAAGAAAACGCCTGTTGTGGATTTCTATATGCCATTTCACTTTGAAGTAGAAGTGGGAGTCAGTGAGTAGGAGCTCGACATCATTTAGATTTTACATATTTGGAATAAACCCATAATTCCAATTGATTTGGAAATAACTTAACGTATGGTCTACTTAGATATTGTGGTGTTGTTCAGAAAGAAACAAAGTGTCCGCTCCCTATTTTAAGGCGAGTAAAGGCAGGTACAATCATGTGAGAAATATTAGAGGTGGAAGATCCCTCTCGTATCACTATAGGCTTATCTCTAGTATTTGCATCAATTCCTTACCATTCAGGTCCATAATTTATCCATTCAGCATCCTTATTTCTCTAAACATACGTAGGTTCTTTTGAATATATTTAGGAGTCGTCATGTTTTTCCTTTTTGAAATGATGAAATATGGCGTCGGTCAGGACATAGTAAATGTGGATGTGCGTGTAGTTATGAGTATGCTTTGTACTCTTCATACCATTTTTGAGTTTCCTAATCTTTATGAATAGTGATGTTCATGGATAGCTTATTTGCATTATTTACAGTATTTGCGAAATATAAAAAAGATTTCCCGTTTAGTAGTTACTGTAGTTCAGTACATTCTCTCTATGTCTCACACTCTCAAGAAATTATATGCAGGTAACGACATTAAAGACGGGAAAGATCGCATTATATGATAATGCATTTTATTTAAATTTCTTTTGTGTCAATGATTCAACAATCGTAATGGAATTCTTTATCTTCTAATCAACAATCTCAAAACAATCCTTAGTGGTAACTTTGAATTAACAATTTGAAAAGAATCCCTAATGTTATCTTCAAATCAACAAATCTGAAAAGAATCCCTACTGTGTATTGTGTATTCTGAATCAGCAATATCAACACAATATTTGAAGTTTGCGTGAAATGGGCTGATTGTGGTCCGTTTTTTTTTTCTTTCTTTCCCTTATTTTTTTGTTTGGGGGGGGGGGATTGGTAGTGGTGGTGAAAATATAGGGAGCGAGGAGTTACATTACAATGTTAAAAAAGAAAAGGGAAAAGGGGAGAGGAGAAGAAAGGGAAGAGAGATTTATATTATTTAATTTCCCCCCTTTTTATAACGCTACGGCTAAGTCAGCATCCACATAGAAAACCAAGTTGGCATAAGAATTTAATTGTTTATGGTGTCACTAGTCACCTGATGACTAGTTTGTCATTACCACCATAAAATTTCTCCACACTCTCACTCTATTTGGTGTTCGTTAATTAAGTTTTTAGACTACATTTTAATGGCATAGTTATATCATATATGTGATGTATTTATAGGAGCGGCTAATTTACTTCTAGGGCATGATCAAGTTATAACTACAGTAATTTTTCCTTGTAAAGAATAACTTAATATATTGATTTTTTGGATCTTCGGATCCATCCATCTTGATCTCCATGGTAAAAACACAGTTTCACCAAACTTTCGTATAATTTAAACACTTTTTACCCATCGATTTAGGTTTCTAAAATATTTTAAGCAATCAATCTTGTAGCCATATGATTCAAGAGTAGAAAACGTTCAAATGATATGAAAGTTGATATACTCATGTTTTAGACCATGGTGATCATACTGACGGTGCCAATTATTGTAGAAAACGACTATTCAGTTATTTCTTAGAAGGCATACCTAGCTTAGGTATGTGTGGGAGTAAATCAGCCACTTCCAATACTTATTTCTTTCTTTAAAGTATCCTATTCTCTTAAGAAGTTTCCATATTGGTGCATCCACGTTAGCTGTATCCTGCAATCATATTCATGTTTGATAATTTAACTCTGAACTACATGTCTTTTGATTTCTAATATTCCGACAAAAGCAATACAACCTGGAAATCAGAAGCAAGGAAATATTTTGAAGTACGAGCAGTACTGTTTTCCAAGTATTTATTGCTTATGACCTCATGTAAAAAATGCAAGCACCGCTTATTTATTTCATGTTGTGCTCTGCTCGTTATATTGAAGCATGAAGTGAAAGCACCTACTGTTACCTGTTTAGGTGTTGCAATATCACAATACTCTGACATGATTTTTTTTTGATTTGAGAAACATCGGTGTATTTGATTTTTCACTGTTTAAGGTAGGTATTGAGGATAATGAAACTTACAGTTAATCAATCTTAGTGCTTGCTTGCACTTTCTTTATATTCATTAGGTTTTCCATAGGCATGACAGAATATCGTATATTTAAATCTAATTCTTCATTCACAGATTGTTAGCTAATCTCCATTTCTGGATTTCTTTATTTACTCCGAAAACTGATGTAGTGCTGTCATAATATGTTTTAAACACAGGTTAAAAAAGCAGGAATTAGCATCCTTAGCTCAATCTGCCCAAGATATCTTGAAGTCGGTTTCTACAACTACCAAAAGCAATATCATACTTGCAGACAAATCTGATATGGAACCAAGAGGGGAGCTTCCATCAAAGAAAGTTGACAGAAAAAAGATTGTTATCTCAATCCAGGACAAGGATGGGCAAAAGCAATTTCGCATGTACATGGTAGGTATCACTTCTAGATTTTATTTAGGGCTAAAATGTAGGAAAACCCCGTCGCTTTTGCCTGAAAAGCAGGAAACCTCCCATAACTTGGAAAACCTGCACTTTATCCCATGAATTGAACACAGTTGGTTTCTTGGTCTAGTTTACCCAAAATGCCCTTCAAGCCTTTCTTCCACAGATTTCTTTCCCTTCTTTTTTTGCATAAAATTTTCCGTTCCAATTTTCTTTCCCACCTTTCTCAAAATGTCCAATTCAATTCTATGCGCAATCCACCTCTCCTCTCCTCGAAAAAGTGAGCATGGCTGCAAGTTTATGGATTTGGGAAAGAGAAAAAAGAGAAGTTGTTTAGAATTGATAGAGGGCGTTGGAATCGGGTCTCATGGCATCGGAATAGGGTCTCATGGATGGAAATATCAACAGGGTTGGGCGTGTAAAGTGTAGGTTTTTCAAGTTAGGGGGGTTTCCATGTATTTCGGGCAAAAACGAGGGGGGTTTCCTGCAGTTTAGCCTTTATTTAGTGCAGACTGTATAGTTGATGTTAAATATTCACTAGCTGATGAGATTGAAAATATAAATAAGGTCAAGTTTTCCAAAGTCTTCTAACTAGCATCTGGTGAATGATGTAGTTAGAATTATTATGTATTTAATCAGAAGCTTGTAACAGTGAACCTGAATTGGATTCATGTTACAAACTTGCTGCATTCTTATCTCTTGACCATATAAAATCTCATGCTCCAGTTATACTTAACTTTCGCTGAGCAGCATAGGATTTATCTCATCCAACATTTACTTGGAGGATGCCAGCTCAAACGAGGTGCAAGGAATCTTTTTAGAATGATCAGTTTCCTCATGTAGTTATGGAGCATCATCATACCATATATTTGTCAAATGCATCGACAAGTTAAGGAACATTTAGGAATTTCGGTTTGTGAAAGATTAATGGTAACTTAATTTTCATTAATCAAGGAAATATGGAAAAGATGTAGGCTTGCGAAATCCTAAATGACCCGCTTGCATCAACTCCCGAGAGAAAAGTCTAGAAGAAAGAATAATGCTATATATTTCAGAGAATTGTGTTCACTGTTCAACACTATGATAGAGAGAAAGGCACAGGCAAAAACAGAACACATTCTAATGACCATGTCCTTTTCTGTATTCCTTGAAATATTTAATCTATTTTTTGTTCCTATAAATATTTATATATGTAGTTTTTCGTTCATGCTCATGCTTTAGATTTGTCTTCCTAATGTATAGGACGACAATTTCGAGAGATTGTTCAAAATGTATGCTGAGAAGGTGAAGCTTAAGGTTGAAAACTTAGTCTTCTCATTCGATGGTGATAAAGTTAGTCCAATAGCAACACCAGAAGGCTTGGGTCTCGAAGATGATGATATGATAGAAGTGTACGTCAAGTCCAAGTAAATGCATCATCGATTACAAGTTATTTGTTTTGCCAAAAATGGTTAGCTGGGCATTTCGACTCATGTAATTGTAATGAATCTGTGAGTAGCTGGAACACTAATACAACTATTTGTAACCATTTTGGGTTAATTTGTTTTGTCGAGATGTAACATTTTCGCATGTATTTCCTACCAGGTAATGGATTGTGTATGTTCCATTCTAGTTCAACCTTTATTTTTGAGGTTAGTCTTTTTTATTACTAATGCTGCAATCTGTCTTTAAAATACCAATTTATGCAACCTGTAGCCATCCAAACATGCAAAGGAACATGGAGAAAGTTATAAATGTGGAGGGGTCCAGGTTAGCTAACCGGAGTCGTCATCCGCATCTAAAATGTGGAAAAAGAGTGAATAGATGGAAAGCAATGGAGTAGATAGGTGAAAACCAGAGAAGGGAGGGGTAAGGAATCGCAAAATTCTCGTGGAAACCCGGCAGAATTGGATACCCATAAGGAAGTCCCAATCAAGCACGACTCGGGTTTGCTTTGAAGATTTTAGCGTCGGAATATACCCACACTATGCAAGTGTGCGAGTACGGGGTTTGGGGGACACAAGAGCATAGGAGGGAGTCAAGAAGAGGCGAAACCGACATGGAGGATGCTTGCAGATAGAGACCGTCTCTTTCTGCAGAGCAAGGTACCTGGGCGCCTTAGGTGCCCCGAGAACCTAGACGCCTTCTTACAAGGCGCCTGGGCACCTCGAAGGCGAAAATTCGGATTTCTTCACTATTTTTTGCTCGGGTCTCGATCGAAAAGAAGTCAATGACAGAGGGTCTCAGGTATACTCCTACCCTCTTTACTTCTTTTGACCGGAGTTTGCAAAAGTGATTGAAACATGTAATTGATTAAATAACTAAACCATTTTTTATCTTTTGAAATTCCTTTTTTTTTGTTTTTAGCGAGATTTCGGTCTAAAGAGAGTCCTAAGATAAATTCTTTTCTCTTTACCGCTTAAATGTTTATCCCAAGTGAATAGCAAGAAAATCAAAAGAGAAACGTAAAAAGAACAGCTTCTCCACTTGTATGAACAAGAAAGCAAGCTAAAAATCCATAGAAAGTGAAGAAAAAGCAAAAAGGGTCTTGGGTTCATAATTTTTCAAAGCAGTGGTTGTTTAAAGAGTTCAAAGATTAACTAAACGATCTAAAACCGAGAAGTAGGGTTTTCAATGCTAAATCCTAGTCCTAAAAAGGAAAGTCCATGTTTTCCTTTCTCTAGTTTGTGGTTTTTTGAGATTTTTTTGAGTTTTTGTTGGTTTTCGGTTTTTTTAAAGAGATTTTTAAGCTAATCTAAATGTTGTTTTTGTTTGAGGGGTGGAGGCTTGAGCTCTTGGAAAGATCAAGTGAAGGATGAGAAAGTTAAGGAGGTGATGGAAAAAAGATCAAGAGCCCCCTTCTCATGAGTATGAGAAAACTTATTTATAGAGGGAGTGGTTAAGATTTGAAATGGAGGGTTGCGATTGATTATAGGGGGAAAGAATGATTGAGATTTTATAGAGACAAACTGATCTCTATCAATACCTAAGCTTATTTCACCATAAAATGTTTGGTCTTATGCAATTTCCTAATAAAGCAAAATGATGCAAGTTAGGCATGATTTTAGGTAGAATGAGTACATGTTATGGTGTTCATGAGATGCAGCTTAAGTTAATGGTTTGCTTAGAAGGATAATCCTATGCCATAGGTTTGACAAGTCAAGTAAAGATTAATTATCACCAATTAAGTGCTTGATAGCAACGATTAACTTAATTGACCATCCCTAATTGCCCATATTCAAACCAAATAGCAAACTATACTCAAATGACTTGAAATTTTGCGTGGAGGATCATCTAAGTAGTTATGAGGATCCATCAAGAAAATTGGCAATTTTACCTTGTGGGCCCGCCATATCATTTTAATGATAAAATAATAAACGGGCTTTAGTTCATAGGGTAAATATTGTCGATTTTGGTTGAAATTTTTATGGTATGTCCTCATAAATATACTAAGATGTTTTGGAAAGTTTGGTATCATTTGGCTCAAAATGTGATGAGATAGAAAATCAGAGCCGTTAATGACGATTAAAGGATGATTAGGGAAATTAACGGGTTCCGGGTAAAATTACCCATTTGAAATGATCCCAATTGATATAATATGGTCAAATGTGATGATCGCATCATGAAAATATTCATCAATTGGTTGGAAGTGATTTTTGAGAAACTCTTGAAAGTTTGAGGGGGTTTGATGCAAATTTCGATGAATTTGATCAGTCAATTTGAAATTTTTGCTTTGGCAATTCATTATAAATCATAGAAAACCCCTACAGAGCTTTTCATGATGAGTCGTGCAAGAATTCATGAGATACAGATTTTCGGACATTCTCAAGAAAGGAATTTCTGTCATTTTAACGAATCGTGAACCATGCACTTGAACTGACTCCATGCACACCAAAAATTATTTTTATGCAAAAGCAAGACGAATGACATGATGCAGATGCATTGGCATGATGAGAATGCAAGGTTATGATGCAAAAAATGATGCATGGATAAAAAGGTAAATTCGCAAATCGCTGCTTTGCTGGGGTGTCTACAGATGCTCTCTTGGACAGAGGTTGTCTACTGTTGAAGACAACCGATTGGCAAAGTCTAGTGACACCATAGAGAAGCAGCAAAATGTATTATTTTTTTAAAGATATGCAGATGCAATGCTTGTAAAAATTCTATTTAAATAGAAAAAAGAACAGACTCCTGCTGTTAGAAGAGAGATTAGCCGCAAGAAGAATTCGTTCTGGGATGAGTGGCCGATCCACTCTCAAACACCGTCTCTTGTCGGGTGCCAGGATGCAAGATGCTACTATTCTATGTAATGTACGGATGATGCAACTATTCTATATGATGCGACTATTCTAAATGATGCAAAGATGACACAATAATGAGTCAAAACCTAATACTGAGAACTATCCAGTGGTAGATGATCTATTTATGTAACTAGATAACAGATGAGAGCTTATTGGTTCGGATGGTATGAAGTCGGAGGCTTATCCTATGGATTGGGATCTACACCTTCAAACAAATACCAACTTATTTGAATTTGACTTTTGGAAACGAAAACCAACTAATTGATATGGAGAATCAACTCGTTAGTACTTCATTCGGTGAGAAAAGAGTTTTTTTTGAGTTTGGAAAGTCTATAAAATAGATATTATTGTTTTAAAAGATTTTTTGTTTTTTAAGAAAAGAAACAAAAGAGATTTTTTTTGAAAATATAAGTTCTGCTTTTTAACGTGTGGCAGTACCACGACTGTCTAACCAAGTAGGGCACTGGATCCATTTTACGTCAGCCAGCAAGACGAGTTCACCTAATTAAAGGCCGTGGTTTTACGTCTCCAGACGAACTAAGTTTTTGACGGGAACTTGTCAACCCGAGAAATTGTGGAATTCCAAACCCTTGATTCTCGGTCTAAGAACAAATCCCTGTTGGATTTCTAAAGTAGCATCATCCATCGTTTATTTTAAGACGCGTGGTCTGATTTTAGAAAATGTGCATTCGAATCATAGACCGGATTTGATAGATTCATTGGTTATCGACGTAGAGCATGCGATACACTTTTGAGTTGTTAGATATAGGTGTCCTAGAGGCAATTATTATTGTACTTGGATTTATATGTACAGAACATTCTTGCTCGATATGATAATATGCTATCTTGTTTGCTTTATCTTTTATGTGTATATATTTTACTTGATATTATGTATCGTTAATACATGCTGATAAAGCCTGTAAGATCTTTGTTGACTACTAGGATTATAATGAGATCATACTAGTGGGGCTATGAAAAATTGAAACACTGGGTAGTCCATAAGCACATCCTTAAATATTCGTAGTGTTAGGTTAGCGGATCATGCAGAATGGATTACAACGATTTAAAGCAAACACAAGCAACCGAAAACCCAAAAATCATCCAAACACTAGAAATAGCAAAACTAGAGAACTAAAACAAACAAGTTTGAGTTCTAAAAGGGGTTACGACCTTTGATGCATGTCTACAACGATGTAAAAGACCCTAGCTAGGCTCCGAGTCCTCCGGGAACAAGCTTGGATGCCGATCTTCTCACCGAAGACGATCTACTCGAAGGAAACCCAACCCAAGCTCTAGTTTCACCAAATCAACTAATCTAGTGAAGCAACTTGCTCTCACTTTTGCTAAAAGAGAAGAGGAAGGTGTAGTGGAGTTATCTTTTTAGATCTTTCTCTTTTACTCTTTTCCTTTTCTTTTGAGCTAGAGAAACCGAGGAGAGAGAATGAGAATGAACAAATGATTCAAGCATCCTCTCTTTCTCTCTTATTTCTCTTTTGTGGAGAGGGAAAACGCTTCTCCCCAAGTAAGGCCAATAAGCCCACTCCCCACATGGCTATAAAAAAAACAAAAAAGTGTATTTCATAAATACGTTTGTATTTGTATCATTATACAAATACCTAAATAAAGTGAATGAGAAAGAACTATAATACTAGTGTATATATTATATACATATTATTAAATCAACACTTGATTTAATAATCCGGCTTTTTAATAAATCGGTTAGCATTATCAAACGTCCGATAAATATACGAGTATCAAATACACGTGTTTAATCGAACTCCTGCACGTATCACCATACACACATCATATCGTTTCGTCTGAGCAAGAAAACTCTTTTTGTGGGACTCTAAAGATTCAACAATACGCTGACAGTGAGTTGGATCAAATCCAAAATCCACAAACACTTTAGTGGCACTAGCTGTACGTAACGGCTACCCGGATATCTGTCGAAAGAAAGGTTGACAAGCAAACTCATCCGTACCCTACAGAGCCTATCAGTGATAGTCACCATACAGTTTGGTCTCTTCGTCAAAGAGTGTCGCATACCTTGTCTCAGGTTGGATCCAGTCAGACCCTAATAATCTAATAAGTCATGCCGATGTCAAACTCATAACCAACAGAGATACAACTGATAATTCTTATCAGTTTATCTCAACAGCTTGGTCATGGACTTATGGTTATAGTCAATCAGGCACAACACGACATCAGCTCCCTGTACCGGGAGAGATGAATTCCTTTGACTGTTCATTGCTTCCATGTGCTTCGGGACAGTATCCAACTAAAACATGTATGCATGACTCTTTAAAGCCGTGGTTGGATAATAATCAAAATACAGTAGGAACACACACAAGACTTTATGACGATCTTAGATCCGAAGACTACCATGTACTCATGTCATCAGAGAACCGCTATCTGACAATTGGTAAAATACCATCTGGGAGTTCTCAGTGTACTCATTCTCCAATGAGCACATGTATACAATCTTCGGTGTCAAACACCAATGGCTATGGGACCAAGTATCGTCTCGGTCAGGATCAAGAAACGTATACACTAGTCTACTCTGAAGTATCGATGCCCAGTCTCGATACTCCCACGGTTAGGAACATTTAAGGATGTGTTTATGGACCATCCAGACCCCACTAGTATGATGGTATCATAATCCCGATAATCAAGTAAAGATCATACGGGTTTTATCAATATGTATTATCGATACATAATAACAAGTAAAACATGTACACATGTAAGATAAAAACAAATCAGATAGCATAACATCATATCGAGCAAGAATGTTCTGTACATATATATGTCCAAGAATCAATTACAATAATTTCCTCTAGGCATACATATCTAACATCTAGTCATGGGAGTATCGAGACTGGACATTGGTATTCCATAATAGACTAGTGTACATTTCTTGATCCCGACCGGGACGATGGTTGGTCCTACGGAGTATACTAGTGTATACGTTTTTTAACACCAAAGATTGTATACAGGTGTTCATTGGAGAATGAGTACACTGAACGAACACATCGAGAACTCGTAGATGGTATTATACCTATTTTCAGATAACAGTTCTCTGGTGACAATAGTACAATGTAGTTTTTTGACCTGAGATTATCATAATGTCTTGTGTGTTCCTAATGTACTTTGATTACCACCCAACCACGATTTTAAAGAGCCATGCATATATGTTTTAGTTAGGTACAACCCCGAAGCATATGGAGGCAATGAGCGGTCGAGATGAGATTCGTCTCTCCCGGTATAGGGAGTTGATGCCACGTTATGCATGATTGATTATAACCATAAGTCCATGGTTAGGGCATATGAGATAAACTGATAGGTGTTATCCATTGTATCTCGGATAGTTATGAGTTTGACATCAGCATGGCTTATTGGGTTATTAGGGGTTTGACAATATCCACCCCCAGACCTGGTATGTGACACTCTCTGACGAAAAGACCAGATGGTACGATGATTATCACTGATATACTTTGTTGGGTACGGATAAGTTTGCTTGTTGATCTTTCTTTTGATATATACCTGGGTAGCCGTTACGTATAGTTAGTGCCGATGATGTGCTTGTGGGTTATGGATATGATCCAGTAATTCATTGCCAACGTATTGTTGAGTATTTAGAGTCCCACACTGAGGGTTATCCCGTTTATGCGAAACGATATAGTGTGCGTATGATGATACGTGCGGGAGTTCGATTAAACACGTGTATATGATACACATACATTAATCGGACGTTTGATAATACTAGCCGGTTATTCATAAGCCCGGATTTTAAGTCGAGTGTTGAGTTAAAACCATATATGATATGGTTAAGGTTTACTAGTATTATACTCTCATTTTCCTTTCATTTGGACATTGTATATTATTGAAAGTAAAAACCAAATGATGCGATTTAAAGATAGTCCCACATTGGAAACAACAAAAGAAACACATTGATATATGATATAAGATGTGCCAAACCCCAACAAGGCTTGAGTCATATTGTTAGAACCCACTTATATCAAAGACCTATGTGTACCTATAAACAACCCACCACTCCCTCAATTTTAAATAAACTAACATATATGATACAAATACATTGTATATGTATATTATATATATATATTTGTCTCTTGTCTTGTAGTGACAAGAGCATGTGGAGGGGAGTGGGCAAGTGAGGGCTACTTGGAGAGGTGCATTCCCTCTCTCTAATATATGATAGTAAAGAGAGAAAAATGCATGGCATCCTTCTCATTCTCTCATTTCATTTCTCTCCTATTTTCCGAAGTGAGAAAGAAAAAGAAAGCTCTCTACATCCCTTACTCTCTTACTCGAGCAAAATTGTGAGAGCAAGGTGCTTCACAAAAAAGCTTTCTTTGGTGAATTTGAAGCTTAAGTTGGGGCTTTCTTCGAAGTGGATCATTTTCGGCGAAGAGGTCCGCGATCAAGCTCGTTCCCGCAACCAAGGAGTTTAGTTAGGGTCTTCCACAAGTGTATGGACACGCTTCAAAAGTTGTAGCCTCTCTAAACTCTAGTTAACTCTATGTTTTGCTCTCTTGAGTTTTGCAACTTCTAGTTCTTGAATGATTTTAGGTTTCTTGTGTTTGGTGCTTGCATATAAAATTCTTGTTTGTTATCCCATCTTGGTTCACAAGTGTTGCGATCCTAACACCAAGCACTTACATGAGTAAAGGTGAACGAACTCGGACTCCTAATATATGAGACTTGTTCGAAATCCACTAGTTCTAATTGTTGACTGTGACTCGTTGATGTGCTTTCTTCTTTGTCGACTCTGTGCATTATTGGTCATACCGGAAAAGTCTTGACGATGAGACTGTTGCCAGTGCTGCTAGGTCCTTTGCGGTTTTCACCTAGTAGCGGTATTATTATTATTATTATTTTTTGCCGAGTTTGTGTCCTTTTGGGTTTCGTAAGCTCGCGGATAGTCTCGTTGTTTTTACTCACGACGCCTTTTCAAGTTTTCATTCGTGTCCATTATGCTTTTGGACTAACCCTTTTTCTATCTTTTTTTGTATTTTTTAAACTCTTTTTTTTTGTTTTTTTAAATAGTAATAGAATAAATATATACAATGATAACAGTCATGCCCCCAATATGATTTCTTTGAAAAATAACTTAAAGACTATTAAAGCTGAGATCGAATATGTTATAACTCTCTTATCTCTCACTATATTGTTTGCTGGACTTGTGAGGACTATTTTCGGTTGTAATGGAGCCAAGTTGATCAAAGGATGTCAGTTAGGCTCAAGAGTATCAATAATTTGCTCATCTTTTCTCTTGTCACTTTCATTTTTGATTTTTTTTTGTTTTGTTTTTTCTTTTAATGATTTTTTTTCTTTTGTTTTTGCAATTTTTTTGGCGTTTTAGGGATGACAGTTCTTTCCCAATATGTATAAAGGCGTGCCAAAGAAATCAAAAGGTTCAAAATGGTGTGCAAACGGAATAATTCGTAGATGATATTTTTTTTTAGGAAAGTGGTGGCCAAATGAAGGCCTCGTCCGACAAACTTTATAGCGGAGACTCGAATTTAAACATAGCATTTCTCAAGGTATCCAGCATTTAAAGGTCCTAAGCTATCTGTTCCATCCATGGTGATGAGTAGATAGGCATTTCAAGGGTAGCATAATCGACCACGAACGGTGCCTCCCAATTTAGCATGAATTTACCCTTATTGGTGCTTGTTGGCCATATTTTCTTGAGGATTAGTTCACCTTTTTGAAACGATCTCTCGTGAATCTTCTGGTTGTATACTTTTGCCATTCTTCATTGATAGCATTGTGCATGACAAGGTTTTTAGTCTCCTTTCTTCGATGAAGTCCAATTCGTCAGATATGTTTCTGAACCATTCAAGCTCGTTGATGCTTTCCGCCTCTATCAAGACTCTCATAGATGGTATTATCACTTCTACAGAGAAGACCGCCTCGTTTTCGTAAACAAGTGAGTATGGTGTGACTCCAATAGATAGTTGTTTGATATGCCCATAAAACGTAGAGGAGTTTCTCATGCCAATCATTATAAGTCACGATCATCTTCTCTTGTATCCGCACGATATTCTTGTTAGCTGCTTCAACTGCTCCATTTGTTTGTGGTCTGTAAGGTGATGAGAAGTGATGTTTGATCTTGTGCTCTTCACAGAAGTCTTGAACTTTCTTCACGGTGAAATTTGTCTCGTTGTTAGTTATGATTTTGTGAGGAAGTCCAAATCGGCAAATCATATTTTCTAAGAACTTGACAACCTGGTTGGTTTTGATGTTTGCATATGATGCAGTCTCAACCCATTTAGTAAAATAATCGATTGCAACCAATATAAACTCATGAATGTTCGAAACTTTCAGTGATATCTTGCCGACCACATCTAGGTCCCATGTTGCAAAAGGCTATGGCGCAGAGAGGTTATGAAGCTCGGTCGATGGGACGTGAATGAGATTTAAGTGTATTTGATATTAGGAACATTTCTTTACGAGTTGATGACAATCGACTTCCATGGTCAACTAGAAATAACCTTGTCGCCGGATCTTCTTCACGAGTTTGTTGCCGCTCATATGAGCTCCGCAGATTCCGGAATGCACTTCACCACTTTCTGAGTTTCTTATTCTAAGCATCGCAATAGTAAACGGACGCTTATAGAGTTCTTCATTCAGATTACAAAATTTCGGACGAGATTGACAAGTTTCTTTCGATCTACTGAAGTCAGGTAAAGTGAAATCCTTTAGAAATCTCTTGATATCGTAGAATCAGGATTTTCCATCGTTATTCGATGTGACCTGTTCTGTGCTGTAACAGTAGATAGGAGTTTCCCTTTGGGTGATTTGGATTTTGAATGTTCCACTTTCTGAGATGTCATACCATGCAGCCAAAGTAACTAAAGCATCAGCGAAGCGGTTATTGGTGCGTGGCAGGAATTCGAAATGAATTTCATCGAACTTTTCCTTGAGCTGGATCAAAAAATCATAATAAAGGATCAGCTTTTTGTCTACGGTTTGGAATTCACCAGTGGTTTGAGATATTACAAGCAAAGAATCGCCATGTACATGCAACTTCCTGGTTTTGTTTTGTATCGCCATTTGTACCACCAGAATATAAGCTTTATATTCTGCCATATTGTGTGTGCATTCAAAATTGATTTGTAGGGCTGCTGGCAATTGGTTCTCCATCAGAGAGATAAGCACTGCTCCTGCACCTTTGCCATTCTTGTTGACTGTGCCATTAAAATATCCGATCCGCGCATCGTCTTCAATATCTTCTGTAGCTGACATTATATCTTCATCTGGAAAGTCTATTTTTAAAGGTTCGTAGTTTTTGATAGGATGTTCGGCGAGGTGGTCTATGATTACCCCTTTATAGCCTTCTGGGTGACGAACGAGATGTGATACTGTGTGAGAATCATTTGCCATTTTGCGATTCTTTCAATGAGTGCCAGCTTCTCGAAGATGTATCGTAGAGGATCGTGCTTGGCGATGAGCAGGATGGTGTGACTGAGTACATAGTGACCGAGACGTACAGCCCATACACAGTTTCTCGATGAACGAATATTTTGCTTCATATGCTGTCATCTGCTTCATCATGTTGCCCAAGCATGCAACCCATAGATGTGTTGAAAGTGGCGACATACATGAGCAACGGCCTTCTGGAACATGTGGCACCAAAACTGGGGGATTTGATAGGTAAGATATGATTTTGTCGAAAGCTATTTGGCTGTCTTCATTCCATTTTGTAGGGCGTCTTTTCTGAATAGCTTGTAGATGAGTTTGCGTGTCTGGGCGAATTGTGCTATAAAGCGACCGATGTACTGGATTTTTCCGAGAAAGCCTTTGACTTCTTTTTCTGTCCTTGGCGATGGCATTTCCTGTATGGTTTTAAGTTTGGACAGGTTTACCTCAATTCCTTTTTGAGTGACGATGAAGCCTAAGAGCTTTCCCGACTTGGTGAGACGGTCTACGATTACCTAAATGGTGTCATTACCTTTTGTGTTGCGAGGAGAGCAATCATGAAGTCCATGGTGATGTGTTGCATTTTCCACTCTGGGATGGGTAATGGCTGAAGCAAATCGGCAATTTGTTGGTGTTCTTCCTTCACCTGTTGGCATGTAAGGCATTTAGCAATGCTTCTAGCTACTTCTCGCTTCATACCATTCCATCAATAATTCTGGCGAAGGTCCTTGTATATCTTTGTGCCGTCAGGATGTACGGAATATGGAGAGCTATGTGCCTCCTTGATCAGCTCTTGCTTAATCGAACTAGTGGGCGCACAGATACGGCTCCCAAATCTCAAAGATCCATCCTCGTGAATGAGAAAATCTGTTCGACTACCGGCTTCAACTTGTTTTCTGATCTTTTGCAATTTGGTATCGCCTGCTTGGGCCTCCTTGATACGATCAATAAGCGATGAGTGGATCTGAAGGTTCATCAATGACGAAGTAATCCCAAACAGAATAACCTCAGTCTCAAGCTCGTGAAGATCTTGCTGCAACTTCCACTAGGTGGTAAGACACATAGTCAAGGGTTGGCGACTCAAGGCATCGGGGATTACATTCCCTTTACCTGGATGTTACTTGATATCAATATCAAAATCCGCCATAAGCTTTAACAACCACCTCTGTCACATATTCAGCTCCTTCTGAGTGAAACATACTTCAGGCTTTTATGATCTGTGAAAATTTCAATTCTCTCGCCCAAAAGATAATGCCTTTATAACTTCAATGCAAAGATTACAGCCGCAAGCTCAAGGTCATGCGTAGGGTAGTTTTTCTCATGCGTCTTCAACTGCCGTTACGCATACGCAACAACCTTGCCATTATGATATAAGACACATCCGAGTTCGATCCCTGATGCATCGCAATAAATCACGAAACCTCCCGATAGATCAGGGATGGTAAGAATAAGAGCGAAGGTCAGTCTCGACCTCAACTTAGCAAATGCATTCTTACAAGCCTCTGACCATCTGAAATCCACTTCCTTCCGGATGAGCTTGGTTAACGGTTCCACAATTTTCGAGAAACCCTCGGTAAAACGGCGATAATATCCGGCCAAACCTAAAAACCTCCGGATCTCCTTGACCGTCTTTAGAATCGGCCATTGCTCCACAACAACACCCTTGGCGGGGTCTACCGACACACTCTCGCCGGACACTATATGTCCCAAGAAAGCAACCCGATCCATCCAAAACACACACTTACTATATTTGGCATATAACTGGTGGTGCCGCAATGTCTCCAACACGGTACGCAAATGCTCCTCATGCTTCTCTTTGGTCTTTGAATATGCCAAGATGTCGTCAATGAAGAGTACGACGAACTGGTCTAGGTACTCGTGAAATATTCTGTTCGTTAGATTCATGAAAATGACAGGAGCGTTGGTTACTCCGAATAGCATTACTTGATACTCATAATGACCATATTGAGTTCTGAAAACTATCTTCGGGATGCCATCCTTCTTGACTTTGACCTAGTGGTTACCCGACCATAGGTCCAGCGTCGAGAAAACCTTAGACCCACTCAATTGATCGAATAGGTCATCAATGCAAGACATAGGGTACTTGTTTTTCACGGTGACCGCATTCAACTCCCGATAGTCGACACACATCCGCTGGGTCTCGTCTTCCTTTTGAACCAAGAGAACCGTAGTGCCCCAGAACGAGGCACTCGGCCGAATCCATCCTTTCTGCAATAGCTCATCCACTTGCTTCTTGACCTCTTTCAATTGCGTAGGTCCCATACGACAAGGGGTCTTAGATATAGGTTGGGCACCGAGCAACAAATCAATAGAGAATTCTAAAATTCCGTCGGATGGCAAACCTGTGATATCCTTCGGGAAAACATCGTCAAATTCACGCACGATGT
Organism: Agapanthus africanus; assembly: GCA_030015575.1. Classification (NCBI taxonomy): domain Eukaryota; kingdom Viridiplantae; phylum Streptophyta; class Magnoliopsida; order Asparagales; family Amaryllidaceae; genus Agapanthus; species Agapanthus africanus. The sequence continues at coordinate 21,308,868 of JASDDO010000014.1, forward strand.
TGGCCGCTCTTCTCCTGCCGGTAGGACAACAAGCATAGACTCCTTAGGCTTAGTGTGATACAAAGATGGCTCGATGGTTCCATCACCGCTTGCAAATGAAAAGGTGGGGTGATGACCTCTGTAAATCACATCAATAGGTATATGTCCTAGGATTTTTGGCCGGCTACATGAATTCTTTTCTACTATTATGGAAAGTCCATTTTCTCAGTCGATTATCCATCTCTATGCATGTTTTATATTTACAAACTTTGCATCCCGCAGCATTTAAACTAATTATACAAAATTGAAAATTAAAATATGGATTTTTACTAAATATTTATGATATTTGTTGAAGATTTTTCATTCTATCCTGCATTAAAGAGCAAAAGGGTTCCCACATTAATATAGGCTTGTAGTCTACTATGTGAGTATGTACATTCTAGGGCAACCATTTTTCATTGGCAATTTTGTTGAACCTCAATAAATGGTGACAAAAGTGGGCCCCATTCTACTTTTTCCCATTTTCTGCCCTCTTCCAGTCTCTTATTGTCTATTTAAGCGCTAGTTTCTTTTAGTTATTTAGAGTGAAGGGAAAAAAGCTCTTGCTAATGGATCCTTCAAACCTCACCAATTCCCATACCACATCAATCAACCATTCTTCTTTCATGTACAATTTTATGCAAATGCCTAATACTCCTCCTTGGGTTAATGCAATGCATGGGGTAATATTTTTCTTTTTAATGAAAAATTTATGTTCATCTAATTTTGCTATTGTATGTAGAATTTATATTGTTTTATTGCAAATGTGTAGGTGGATAGAGCCACTCTTTTACAGTATGTGCATCGAAGGGAGGTTCTAAAGCAGAGGATGCGGGTGTTCTGGCACCACTGGACGATTGAAATGTACCGTGATACATCACCTGAAGGTTATACATAAAAATTGATCATGATTAATCGTAAGAAATTTTATATGATTTTAACGGAAATATTTGTCGCGACGTGCACATGTTCAATATTCATACACAGTGTTTAACGATCAATAAGGGGTGTTAATTATATCATTTTGTTGAAGTTAATTGATATGGAAATTATTTTTTCTTCTTAGATAGAGAATTTTGGCAGATAATTTATAGCCACTTCTATTATTGCAATTGCTTGCTAAGGATAAGGACCCTAAATATGCTACAAATTTGATATAACTATGAAATATTTTTTCAAATTCTCTTATGACAATATAATTTTCTTTTGCAGCAGAATACATGCTCACTGAAACCACTTAATATGGAAAAAAATTGTATGTGAATTCATAAAAGTATTAGTTTATAAGTTACCTCATGGAGGACATTAATGTAAAAAGAATTTGCAAATTAAGAAGAATTGAGGATTTTAGTTGATTAATTTTACATGTAAGGATCATGTTTATCGACATCTGTATTTGCCATGTTTTTTCTTACCCCCCCCCCCCCCCCCCCCCTAAGTAATGCATGTCCATTTTTATTTTATTAGTAAGACTTCCAAATAATTAATCCAAAATCCTTTGATTTTTCAGGGTTGAAGCAGCATGCATTTCCCCTAGCAAGGATTAAAAGGATCATGAAGTTAGATGAGGGAGTGAAGGTTTGCTTGTTTAATTTCATCAAGATGTTTCACATATAGAATCTATATGAATCTGCGCCTTCTTTTAAAACAAAAGTTTAATTTACATTTATGAAGTAATTTACTTAATTGATAATATTTTAAATTATAGAACAGTGGACAATTTTTGGAACCGGCTATATGAAAATCATTTCCTTATACTGCAAACTGCAATTTTGTCACTTCTCCTAATTAACTTGATTCTTTATAGTTGGTGAGCAGCGACACGCCCAGGGGCAGAGCCAGAAAAACTTGGTTAGGGGGCCCAGGTAAATCCATGAGAAAGCTATTCTTTATATAAAAAATAATATTAATTTTAAACTGAAAATGTTTTTGCAAAGCAATAGCGTATTAATATGTTCATTTTAATTTCTTTGTGCTAGAAAATTTATTCAAGTTCAACCATTACAAAGCCATAACTCAAGTAGAAATAAGTAGTAAAAAGTCAATATTTTTCTTGCTAACTTATTGGAAAACACAATTGTACTTTAGGGATGTTTTAGTTATTAAGCCCAAATATGAAATTTATATTTCAATCTTTTTCATTAGTAATTTAACAATTAGTTGTTGGTTTTGTTGTGATAGTATATATCTTATTTTGATAAAGCATGCATCAAATTCCAAAGATATATACTATATAAGATACAAAATTATGGGCATGTCAATTCTCCTTAAAGTCCACGTATATACATCCAGTTATATACGTATATACGCGGGTTATTCCTCTTGAATTAGACCAGGTATATTATGCTAACTTTGTAGATTAATAATTTGTTTAATTGGAAAATATAACATTTGTTCTAGAATATATGCCCAAAACTCGATACAATTATACTTACAATATCTGAATACATTCATTTATTATTTTGTATTGAGTAGCAGAATTTGATGCAACCGACGTACAATTAGGCATATGTCGCATCTTGCAGGTCATAATTTGCCAAAAAATGCCTGAAAGGAAATTAATCAGTATACATATTCGGTTTACATGATTTAATATATAAACTAACTTGTATTGATCTGTTTGCTGACTTTTATACCTTTTCTAGGATGAAGAAGACGACCTTTTTGACGTGAGCACGGTATGAATCGATTCCTCCTCCTCCTCCTCTTCTTCTTTTCCAACTATTATATCTCAAATTCGTGTAACACATATATATCAAGCCTTTCTTCAGGTAACACTGTCATGTTTAAATATTTTTCTTCCAATAATTAACCAACAAATCATATAAATTTCGTATCTTTAATTCATTTGAACTACGAATTACTCGACTTTTGTTGAGTTAAAAATAAAAAAATTAATAATGCAACCAAGTAAAAAGAAATTTAACCAAATTATTTTGAAGGCTTCATTGAGGGATATGCTAAATCCTAAACAGTCAAGCCTCATGGACCAGATCAAGATGAACCAAACTGCACCGAAGACTTCATCATTAGTGAGCCTCCTCCGCCTATAATGGTAAGATTAGCTATGTAATTTTCTTAAGAAATTAGTTTTGGGATAATTTCTTGACTAATATTATTTATCTTTCCTTTTCTTTTTTGCAGTGAGGAGAAATTTGGAGTCTCATGGAGGTTTGGTGCATGATGTGATGAAACAATCAAGGAAAAGACATGCCTGATGGAGCTATTTAGAGGTGTTAATTAGTGATCATGTTTGTGTTTGTTTGTGAACTAAGCATCTAATTAGTTTCAGTTATCAGATATTGTGTTTGTGTTTTATGTATGGGGTGTTGCCCAAGTATGCTGTGTAAGGTTTGGCATGGACATTTAAGTTTAATAAAGTTTTCCCTGGTTTGTTATGGTTTTCTTTAATCAAAGGATGTTTATGTTATTAATGTGACGATCCTTTAAAAATAAAGAGCTAATGTTCTATGAAATTTTACCTGAAATGTTGTATTTGGGTAGATAGGGAAAGGGAGAAGCAACTGGAAATCATAGGAATGGATGGCATAGGAAAATAACTAACCCTTAATTATGTATACTGATTAGATGTTACTGATTAGTTTCCAATCAACCCATTCCCATAACTTCAAGAAGCCAATCTTCCCTTCCCATTCCGCTCTCATTCAAACTCATTCTTTCTTTCCTCTCATTTTTCTACTCCCCTTTGAAAAAAATAAATATTAAGCTTCATTGGTATTTAAGAGGATCAATGTAGGAATTTGAAGTAGATTTAGAAACTTGAAATGGAGGTGATTGGCAAACAGAGACTCATATGTATGCCAACCAATCCATCTCAAAATCTCAAAAGCTCTTCCTCCTTGTGCATTTAATGGCGACTCTAGAAGCTAATTTACATGCACCAAAAGGTGGGTGGTGGTTTTGTGAAAACCACCCTTGTGAGTCAATAGATTTTACAAAACCATCATGGATGAATTTCTTGTGATCTTGTACTATATCAACCTCTCTCTTTGCTTTTGTTTTTTACTCCAAAACGTTTCCCTTGAAGAAAAACTCTTTTTCATCCTTATCTCATGGTGTCTAACGGGCCGGCCTGCCACGTGGCGGGCTCGGGCCGGTCCGGGCAAGGCCAAGTGATAAGGCTCATGAACAGGAATTTTCCAGATTACGACATGTAGCAGATGACGTGTTGTTCACGTAAGTACACCAGGCTCCCTCTAGTTGTGGAGATAGAATCAGTATGGTGCCTTGAGGACTTTCCTCGGGATCTCGTCTCCAAGCTTACACCCCCACTTCTCGCCCCTCGAGCCATCCGGCTGCCGAACTTACACCCCCTTTGCTCGTCTCCGAACTGTCGCAGAGCTTCCTCGGCCTCCCGGCTCGTCTCCGAGCCATCCATACTTCCCCGATCAACCGAGAGCGTGGAGCCCAAGCGTCCCCGCAACGGCTCCGTGTATCTCGCCAAAGCGAGATATCCGCCGTCCCAAGATCCGTGTCCCACCATGAATGAACGGATCCCGCCATCAACACGGGCGTAACGCAGGGGCGTAACTAACGGCGAGGATCTCGTGCCGGCTCGCTCCATGCGACCGCTATATAAACCCTCTCTTTCAGACGACTCGGATAACTAAAACTCATCCCAATACGCTGCTATATTGCTCTTATTCTATGATACTAGTTTGATCGTCGGAGCGTCCTGCGGTGGTTTCTCATCCCAGGACTTCCCTTGCAAGTAGCCCGGCGTCAACAATATCCGATAACCCATTAAGATCCACACAACAATTCTCACACCCAATTTCAACCGTCCAAAACCGCTCACGGAGGACAACATCTGAGAGAGATTCCGACTTCCATCAAGCTCCTTCCTCTTCTTTACACTGCTCCTCCGCCTTTCCTTCGAAATTTATAGACAAGTTTCGGTGAACTTCAACCATGGCACATGTAAAGTTGTTCCGTCCATTGATATTTCTATTCAAAGCAAGCAATTCATGGGCTATTTCTTATGTTACAGGACTTTGACGTTTTTCTCGGTGAATCGAATCTTTGTTGATATGATGATGTAGAGCCCACAACTTAGTCTGGCATATTCATCTCGGACATGAAATTGAGGAACAAAAATTTATTTGAGAACACAAACATACTGATAAAAAATTGACTATGACAGGTTCACTGGCCCACTACCCTTTCTCTGTATTCATAAAAACAAGAATCTAGCAAATTATTTTAAAATAATGTAAATTGTTCAAAAGATAATTAACGTAAAGAATATATTTTTAAAAAAATAGCTTAAGGAACCTTATAAGATAGAACACACGGAAAGAATAATGAAAAGTAAAAGGCGGACTACCAATACTTGGTTCTTATTTTCATTTAGCGGATGATTAAAGATATAGATAGAATATAGATAAATATAAATTCTTTAGTTTTTTTCACTTTCCATTATCTAATTATCAATCATTATTATTAATACCACTCTCTTTTACTTATTCAACTAATACAGCCAATAATAATTAATATAAAAGGGTGAAACTAAAAATTGGGTGGTCATGAATATAGGAAGGTACCACAAGTCCGGGAGTTGATTTCAAAAAGGAATGGAAAAGGAACACAGCATATTTTATTAAATGCATTAAGAAAACAAATGCAATTAATAATGAAAGTGTTTATTACCACCACCATTGGATTTTACGAGCATCAAGCATGCCATTTTAAAAAAATTTAGGGTGCTAATTAACACTAACCTAGAATCTAAACTAGATGATTAGGGCTTTAACTTGATATAAAGAAAACTATACTAACAGAAAAAGGCTACAACCTTAGTAGACCGTGTCATTTTCTTTTCAAGCTCCATGTAGTAGTCCACGCGACTCTACTAAACTCCACTTGAAGTTGGATCGAGTTTCTTTTGCGATCTTCATGCCGAAAATGATCTACCCGAAACTCCGTTAATCCAAACTAGCTCTTCACTAAATTCTTTAGTGAAGAAAACACACTACACTTAATTGCTAATCAAGTGTAGGATGGTGAAGTAGGGGTTTTGTTTGCTCACTAAGATTCCCACAAGCTCAAGATTTCATAACTCATGTGAGAGATTGAGCTTGGAGGAGATGAGGAAGAAGATGGAAAAATGTAGAGAGCAAAAATGAGCTCAAGTAAGAAACATAACAAGTGTAGAATGGATTCTCTTTGTGTTCACTTATTAAAGCATATATCTTTTTTTCACAATAAAAATTGCAACCATACTTCTATAGTAAACACAAATGAATAAACAAATATAAAAGCCATGCTTCACCCCATTCCTTAAAAGTCTCCCCATTTTCCATCTCTTTTTCTATTTTCTAAAAATAGAAAATTAACCATGCCTCATATATATATATATATATATATATATATATATATATATGCAAATAATTAGTAATCAATAATATTAGTTAATATATAATTATATCAAATATAAATATATATCATATTATTTAATCAACACTTGATTTAATAATCCGGTTATATCACATATAACCGACTTATATCATTTATTTGTATATCACATTATCAAATCAACACTTGATTCAATAATCCGGTTACATCACATATAACCTAAATTGTAACACCTTGGAATGCGATTAGTATTAATTAAGCGTTAATGCGGGGTTTTAAGGAAAAGTTTACCAAATCGAGTTCCTCACATTTTATAACAATTAATTAATATTTTATTATTATTTTTTATGGCTGGCACACACACGTGCACGTAATTGTGAGGGTTAATTAGTGTTAAATTGTTAAGTGGCCATGACACCTTAAACAATCCATACCATGATCTAACCTTGCCTTAACCTTAAACCTAGAATTTTGGTGTTAGAAATATCTAGTTTGGATGAGAGAGAGGTGGCAAGTGAGTCATGAGCATTAATTGTGGGCATTAATGAGATGAGAGGGGAGAGTGAGTGTAAGCTAGATATTCACCCTACACTCACCCCTCTTTATTATTTTCTCTCTCACTCCCTCATTCTCTCTAACTCTCCATTATTTCTCATTCCCCAACACTAAATGCTTGCAAAAATTCACAAAAATTCCATTTTTGCACTTCAAAATCCTTGATTTAGCCACTATGATGCTTTGGAGCTTGGAAAGATTGGATTTTTGAGCAAGAGTGGCTAGATAATGAGCTCTAACTGATAATTAGGTCTTTATCTTGTTGTGTTGCCTGGTTTAGAACACTAAAAGTTTAGTTTCGTGTAAAAATCGTATTTTTAGTGTCAACTTGGGCTTTCTGTGATCTGCTGTAGAACCAGGTTTTTGTTGGAAAAGTTCCCATCACAGTGACCTTGTGTTGTGACATTGAACCCACCACAAAAAGACGAGACCATTTCCAAACTACGAGGCCGCAGATTTATTAGTTCTGGCTGTAATTTGCGGCCAGAGTAGGGGCTTGGGGGTTGATTCTTTGATGAGGGGTCTCTGGGGTTGTGTGTAGTCTCGTGGTACTTGCAACTTCACCAATTTTTAGTGTATCAAAATCTGGGACCACTTTGCAATATTCTAGTGTTTTGAATACGCGTGTTACGTTATCCGACACGGTTCGTGATCTGGTGTGCTGCTACACTTGGGCTGGTGTTGGTGTGTCGTCACGCACGTTAGCCGTTAGACGAACACTTGTGGGTCGGATTGGAGTCGGTGCGTTTGTCAAACGTCTTGTGTATGTGATATTGATCGATTTATGAGATTTGAAATGGTTATGTTTTGTGTTAATAGGATTGCAGGCGGGGATTTCGGACGCTGCGAAGAAAGGGAAGCAGGTGATTGGATTTACCTAGCCGCGACTGTCGGTGAGTAGATTTAACATCTACGGGGAATTCGCCTGCATGGCGTTATGCTTCAGGGCTAGATATGATATGATATTAGCCGCGTGTTTATATTGCACATATAGAGTTTGCGCATAACCTTCATTGCATATTATTACTTGTTGTGCTTGGACTTTTACCCTTTGGACACTGCATTATTATTGACGGTTTATATTGCACGAGCAATGATTGTATGCCATCTATACCGTCAATAATTGCCATGACACACACAACACACATACATATATGATATTGTTCGGTTAGGGACATTGAGATATTGATTCATATTCCATTGTGCATACGACATATAACATACCTGTATACCTACATGCCTACACATATGCATTGCTATGCCTACACGAATATACATACCTGGAGGGTATTGTATCATTATTGACATGTATATACATATACCTAGCTTGGTATAGCTACACACATACCTGGAGAGTATTACATCATTATTGATAGGTAGATACGCATATCTTGCTATACCGACATGGGTATGCATACCAGGCTATAGCTGCATGTTCACCTTTATATGATATTACGTTTGGTTTCGGAGAAATTAGGAACCGCATGATATATTTAATAACTTGTTGCAGTTAAATAGCGGTTTTTCCTTTATATGCTCATATTACTGCTTCATGTTGCATATATTATATTTCATGGTTTTCGCATTGATATATGGATTTCATATGATGTTGCCTGAATGTTTTGCTCCTGGGGATATATATCAGTGGTATGGGACGCTGATATATATACATGTATATATATCAGTGGTATGGGACGCTGTTATATATATGTACACCTATATAATATATATCATCATAATGATCTGTGCATGTATTCTTACTCATTGCGATATGAGGGGCCGATGCGCCCGATATGAGGGCCGATTTGAGGGAATTTGGGGATTTAGATTGTCTTGATGGACACTGGTTCGCCACGATGAAGATTCCGTGAGGATGACATGTTTCCCATACTCCGCATTTATTTGATATGCACTTGCTTCATGTATTAGTAGTACCTGATAGAGTATCTTTCATGACTGTTGCATATACATATTGTTATACTTATGCTATCATATTACATGTGATAGATTATCGCTGTTAGTACATACTTGCGATTAGTGTATGATGTTATTTACTATTCACGAGTTGGCAACCCACCCCCGTTGTGCCGCAGGGTTTTTCGGGTCTGATCATCAGAGTGGTCGCGACAGGGCGCTTTTTTATCTTTACTTTTGCGGATACCGCTACGGTTGGCTGTGAAGCCATTTTCTATAGGTGGGTTGCGGTTATCTGATGATGTACATTGTATATTCCTTGTATCTAGTACTCTCTATCTACCATCTTCATGTATTGACTTAGAGACGAGTTGTGAGGATCGGTGTTGTTTATTCTTATGACTCTGGTTGTCGTGCTTGTGTGAGCCGGCCTTTATATATGCGGATTATTTCATTTCTTCGCTACGGCATCGTATATCTGTTGTGGTGGTTGTTTCCGCCATTGGGCGAGATTTGCTCCCGTTTGAGGATGTTTTACTTTTTCTTATGTTTGTACCCGTTTCGGGGCTAGCTTTTACAAAGGAGGTGCTGCCGAAATTTTTATGAAAAACAAACTTAAGTTTTAAAGTTTTGCATCGGGATTTTTAAAAGTGAGCTATCTTTCTTTCTTGTAAGGGTTTAGATTGCTGGGTTTTTCAGCTTACTTAATTGCGTTACGCATGTTGACGTTACGTAGTTTAAGTGCCGGTCATGTGCCCAATTTTGGATCGTGACAAAGTTGGTATCAGAGCGCTAGGTTTTACCTTTCGGAGTGTAGCATGACCTTGGTATGATGGAGTAGGTAGCTTAAACAGAGTAACGTAGCGTGTGTATGTTCCACGGCATACTTACGATACGGTGCTCCGCCTAAGTGACCTTAGAACTTATTGCTTGAAATTCCTTCCGTGATATATATCCCTGTGATCCGATTTCTGTGTCCTTATTGAATCCTGTTTCCATTTCCAGCCTTTATTCCACCGAAGACTACGAGGGCGCAGAGAGCGGACGTGAGGGACAAGGTCAGAGTTGACTCGTCTGAGACGAGGATTGACCAGGGCGGTACGCCCGTTGTATAGGAGCAGATTGTTCCACCTTCGACAAACCATATGGCTATGCTAGGGGCTGGTATGCAGGATTTGCGCCAGATGATGGGGTCGTTAGTTGAGGCCATTCGAGTGCAGGGGCAAGCGGTTGTACCACCCGTTACGGGGACCGTGTCGGTGCCTACTGTTCAGGCGGTTGTACCTGCAGCTACGGAGGTGATCACCGTATCGTTATCGGAGTTCATGAGGCTGGGCCTCCGGTTTTCACTGGCACCGATACAGCTGAGGATCCGCGGTCGTTTATCGACCGGATGGCCAGGATATGTCGTTCGCTTAGATGCTCCGACGCGAGATGGGTGGAGTTCGCGAGCATTCGTTTGGAGGGTCCGGCCCAGAAGTGGTGCGAGTCCTTAGAGAAGGGCAGAACCGCAGGTCTTTCTGCTATGACCTGGGATGAGTTCGTGACAGTGTTTCTTGCGCATTTTCTTCCGCTGAGCGTCAGGGATGCTCGAGCGTGCAGATTCGAGTCGTTACGCTAGACTCAGGGTATGACGGTGGCCGAGTATGATGTGCTGTTTACCGAGTTGTCTGTGTATACTTCGTATTTGGTGGCTACGGAGGAGATGCGGGTCAAGAGCTATGTTCGAGGCCTACTTACCCATTTGTTCCTCGCTATCAGCGTTCAGCATTGCGACACCTATGCAGCAGCGGTGGACGCAACCCTGTTGGTTGAGGAGCATCATTCTGAGACGTTGGTTGCTCCGGAATCGAAGAGGGTTCGTACTGGTATTTCAGCACAGAGGCAGGCGTTTAGACGTCGTGACAGTTCCCGTTCAGATACTGGGGGTAGTGGAGGCCCGGGACGAGGACAACTTTTTAGCTCTTATTCTCATAGGAGTCAGCAGTTTTCATCTGGATATTACCGGTGCGGGAGTTCGGGTCATCGGGTTCGAGATTGTACTGAGCCACGTGAGCGCGAGGCAGCTGTACCGCAGGTTACCTTACCACCTTCTCCACCACAGAGGACATTTCCCCTTATGTCTGTTATTACTCCGCGTCAGACTCTTGTGCAGAGAGGTCGAGGACGCGGTGGTTTTGTGCCGAGAGGGCGGGGTGGTAGAGGCAGAGGTCAGCCAGTCGCCGGTAGAGGACAGGCTTGGGTGTTTGTCTTGACTCATCAGGACGTGCAGGCGTCCAATGCAGTGGTTTCAGGTACTCTTTCTGTATGTTCTTTTGAGGCTCATGTTTTGTTTGATCCGGGATCTACACATTCGTATGTTTCTACGCACTTCATGCCGAGTTTGGGCCGAGAGTCGTGTTTGCTAAATCAGCCGCTTGTTGTGATTACACCTGTTGGCGATTCTTTTATCACGCATTATGTGTTTCGGTCGTGTGCCGTTCAGATTGGAGATAGAGAGTCGTCCGTCGATTTGATCCTTTTAGATATGTTGGACTTCGACGTTCTCCTTGGCATGGACTGGTTAGCAGCTTGTTTTGCGTCGGTGGACTGCCGCGAGAAGTCTGTCAGTTTTAGTTTTCCAGGCGAGTCTGTTCGGGTTGTGCAGGGGGACCGTGGTGCCGCCCCTCACAGTTTGATTTCTGCCCTTTACGCTAGTCGGCTTTTGATAAGGGGATGTCGGGAATTCTTGGCTTTCATTTGTGATACTGGGGCCACAGTGGGGTCATTGGACCGGGTTCCTATCGTGCGAGAGTTTCCCGACGTTTTTCCCGATGAGTTACCTGGTTTGCCGCCAGAGCGCGATATTGAGTTTTGCATTGATCTGATTCCTGGCACGGGGCCTATTTCTATACCGCCTTACCGGATGGCTCCGGCGGAGCTTCGAGAGCTCAAAAATCAATTGCAATAATTGCTTGATAAAGGACTTGTGCGTCCGAGTGTTTCGCCGTGGGGAGCTCCTGTGCTGTTCGTCAAGAAGAAGGACGACAGTTTGAGGTTGTATATTGATTATCGTCAATTGGACCGAGTTACGGTTCGGAATAGGTATCCTTTACCTCGCATTGACGATTTGTTTGATCGGCTCTAGGGTGCGAAATATTTTTCCAAGATTGATTTGCGTTCGGGTTATCATCAGTTGCGGGTTCGGAATGATGACATTCCGAAGACTGCTTTTCGTACACGCTACGGGCATTATGAGTTTCTGGTGATGTCGTTCGGACTCACCAATGCCCTAGCTGCGTTCATGGATCTGATGAACCGGATTTTCATGCCGTTCTTCGATCAGTTCATTATTGTGTTTATTGATGACATTCTGGTCTACTCTAGGAATCGGGAGGAGCATGAGCAGCACTTGAGGATTGCTTTGCAGACATTGAGAGAGCACTAGCTGTATGCTAAATTCTTAAAGTGCGCATTTTGGCTTGATAGAGTTGACTTCCTGAGTCATGTGGTGACGGGAGACGGTATTCTTGTGCACCCGAGGAATATCGAGGCTGTACAGTTTTGTCCCAGACCTGTATCCGTGACAGAGGTCCGCAGCTTTTTGGGCTTAGCTGGTTATTACCGCCGTTTTGTGCAGTATTTTTCGAGTATCGCTGCACCGCTGACCGGATTGACCCGGAAAGGGGCTCTTTTTCTTTGGACTGATGCGTGCGAGCAGAGTTTTCAGCAGTTGAAGACTCGGTTGACGACTGCACCCGTTCTATCTTTGCCTTCTGGATCGGGTGGCTTTATAGTTTACTGTGATGCGTCTCGAGTGGGGCTCGGGTGTGTACCGATGCAGCATGATTGAGTGATTACTTATGCTTCTAGGCAGCTGAAGAAGCACGAGCAGAATTATCCCACTCACGATCTTGAGATGGCTGCGGTGGTCTTTGCGTTGAAGATTTGGAGACACTATTTGTATGGGGAGTCGTGTCAGATTTTCACGGACCACAAGAGCTTGAAGTATATCTTCCAGCAGCGGGATCTAAATCTGAGACAACGCTGGTGGATGGAGCTTGTGAAGGATTATGATTGCGAGATCCTTTATCACCCTGGCAAGGAGAATATGGTAACTGACGCTTTGAGTCGTAGGTCCGGGGGTAGCTTGTCCCAGTTGAGCGCAGTTCAGAGACAGTCTTCTGCGGATTAGAAGACCTTGTGCGATGGTAGAATACAGTTTGAGTTCACTTCCACTGGGGGACAACTTGCTCATGTCTGCACCCGTCCGCTTCTTTTGGATCGTATCCGTGAGGCGTTGCCCAGTGATACCCGTTTGTCTGAGATTCTTGAGCTTGTTCGACAGGGTACAGTTTCGGAGTTCATGATTGATGACCAGGGTGTGCTACGTTGTGGGACTCTCTTGTGTGTACCCGATATTGATGGGTTGAGATGCGAGATCCTAGAGCAGGCACATCAACCAGCCTTTAGCGTTCATCCAGGTTCCTCCAAGATATACCGTGACTTGAGAGACATTTACTAGTGGGAAGGGATGAAGCACGATGTTTCGGATTTCGTTTCGAGGTGCCTGACTTGTCAGCAAGTCAAGGCTGAGCATCAGAGGTCGACTGGAGAGTTACAGCCTTTACCCGTTCCTGAGTGGAAATGGGAGCAGATTTTTATAGACTTTGTTGTGGGTCTATCCAGGACCAGTCGGGGGTATGACTCCATTTGGGTGATTGTTGACCGGTTGACGAAAGTGGCTCACTTTCTTCCAGTGAAGACCACTTTCGGATATGCTCAGTTGTATATAGATGAGATTGTGTGTTTTCACGGTGTTCCCACATGCATTGTATCCGACAGGGGCACCCAGTTTACTAGCCGTCCTTGGCAGAAGGTTCAGGAAGCTTTGGGTACCCGGTTGAGTTTTAGCACCGCTTTCTATCCGCAGACCGATGGTCAGTCAGAGCGGACGATACAAACTCTAGAGGATATGCTTCGGGCGTGCGTGCTTGATTTTGGTGGCAGTTGGGATCGTCACTTGTCGTTGATTGAGTTCTCCTACAACAACAGCTTTCAAGAGACTATTCAGATGGCGCATTTCGAGACTTTGTATGGTAGGAAGTGTCGATCGCCAGTCTGTTGGACCGAGCTCAGTGAGAGTAGGGTTTTGGGACCCCAGCTAGTTCAGGAGATTACGGAGATGATCCAGCTGATTCAGGACAGGATGAGAGCAGTCCAGTGCAGACAGAAGTCTTATGCTGACCGTCGTCGTCGCAGAATTGAGTTCGCAGTAGGAGATCATGTATTCCTGCGGATTTCTTCGATGAAGAGCGATATGAGATTTGAAAGGAAGGGGAAGCTCAGTCCCAGATTTGTAGGTCCCTTCGAGATCCTTGAGTGAGTTGGTACCGTTGCTTATCGTTTGGCGCTCCCGTCCAGTTTTCCAGATGTTCACCTCGTATGCCATGTGTCGATACTTCGTAGATACCTTCATGATCCTTCTCACATGATTTAGCATGAGACCGTTCAGCTTGAGTGCGATCTTTCGTTCACCGAGCAGCCGGTAGTTATATTGGATCGGCAGGTGGAGAAACTTCAGTCAAAGGTCTTGCAATCTATAAAGGTTCTTTAGCGTAGCCCGATTAGTGAGGAGATCACTTGGGAGGCCGAGAGCGAGATGCGGAAGAAATTCCCTCATCTCTTTGAAGGTACGCTTGTATGAAATTTTAATTCGGGGACGAATTTTCTTTAAGGGGAGAAATTGTAACACCTTGGAATGCGATTAGTGTTAATTAAGCGTTAATGCGGGGTTTTTAAGGAAAGGTTTACCAAATCGGGTTCCTCACATTTTATAACAATTAATTAATATTTTATTATTATTTGTTATGGCTGGCACATACACGTGCACGTAATTGTGATGGTTAATTAGTGTTAAATTGTTAAGTGGCCATGACACCTTAAACAATCCATACCATGATCTAACTTTGCCTTAACCTTAAGCCTAGAATTTTGGTGTTAGAAATATCTAGTTTTGATGAGAGAGAGGTGGCAAGTGAGTCATGAGTATTAATTGTGGGCATTAATGAGGTGAGGGGGGAGAGTGAGTGTAAGCTAGATATTCACCCTATACTCACCCTTCTTCATTATTTTCTCTCTTACTCTCTCGTTCTCTCTAACTCTCCATTATTTCTCATTCCCTAACCTTAAACTGAAACCTCACTATCCCAACACTAAATCCTTGCAAAACTACACAAAAATTCCATTTTTGCACTTCAAAATCCTTGATTTAGCCATTATGATACCTTGGAGCTTGGAAAGATTGGATTTTTGAGCAAGAGTGGCTAGATAATGAGCTCTAACTGATAATTAGGTCTTTATCTTATTGTGTTGCCTCAAGGTTATGGTTTAGAATACTAAAGGTTTAGTTTTGTGTAAAAATCGTATTTTTAGTGTCAACTTGGACTTTCTGTGATCTGCTGTAGAACCAGGTTTTTGTTGGAAAAGTTCCCATCACAGTGACCTTGTGACATTGAACCCACCACAAAAAGACGAGACCATTTCCAAACCGCAGATTTATTAGTTCTGGCCGCAATTTGTGGCCAGAGTAGGGGCTTGATTCTTGGACGAGAGGTCTCTGGGGTTGTGTGTAGTCTCGTGGTACTTGTAACTTTCACCAATTTTTAGTGTATCAAAATTTGGAACCACTTTGCTATATTCTAGTGTTTTGAGTACGCGTGTTACGTTATCCGACACGGTTCAAGATCTGGTGTGCTGCTACACTTGGGCAGGTGTTGGTGTGTCGTCACGCACGTTAGCCGTTAGACGAACACTTGTGGGTCGGATTGGAGTTGGTGCGTTGGTCAAACGTCTTGTGTACGTGATATTGATCGATTTCTGAGATTTGCACTGGTTATGTTTTGTGTTAATAGGATCGCAGGCGGGGTGTCACGCCCCGCTTCCCAGTATACGGCGAAGGAGACGCGACTGGGCCCGCTACGTATATACTCAGAAGTACATACGCTAAGCGTAACTAAGCAATATAAATACACAAGAGACAAGAGTATAAAAGAACATCAACTTTTATTAATAACATTCTTTGTACAATGCATGAAAAGGAAAATACAACTGAAATGAAAAGCGATGCCTAAACAGTGGCATAACATGAAAATGAAAAATACTGGAAAGAACAAGATACAATATCTAGAGCTCGAGGTCTTCGTGGAACCGCTACAAGTCTTCACTGGTGGGCTCGATCTCAGCTTGGTCCGACGCACCTGACAACATTCAAAGAAGAAGGAAATAGAATGTCGTCAGCGAACATGTCGCTCGGTAAGTCCCAAAGATAACGGAGAAATAGACAGAGAGTAAAAGAGAGAGAGAGTAGCTTTTAATGTTGTATTGTATTGTCATATTATAGTAGTATGGTGCTAACGCTGTTGTTGTAGCTTGGTACAGAAGGATGCCAGTGTATACGAGAGGGATCTCTATATGCTGGAGATCAGGGCAAATGGAAGTACAAGGCTCCGTTATACAACCCGGAACAACGGCAAATTGGATTCAGGTTAGGTGTCTTAATCTTACCATCTCGTGCCATCTTTAACACCTTCCGTACCAATCTACCCCTTAAACCCCGCGATGTCTTATTTGTATTGTTATCTTGTAAAATTTGTAATGATTACATGATTGACTTGATTGACTGACCGAAACCATGATATCAGGAAACGGTTATAACCGTAGAGTCATGTAAATGGAATACTGGGAAACATGTAAAAGGAATATCCATGGTTCGGTTCAGTCAAGTAGATTGTTAACTAGATTCTGGGATTCATGTATCCATCTTGAGTTGAAATATAAAGAATATGGATTGACTTGAATCATATTCAAGTCAGAAATAGTCAGACGCTAACCCGAGTCAGACTAAAAGAAAGAGAATTTGAAGTTCTATATTAGTTAGGGGCCTTATTGTAATTTGTGAAACTTGAGGGGGTTTTATGTAAAAAGTACTTTTGTATAGTTTTCAAAATATACCTCAAGTATTTAATAATCATCTTTATTATTATAATGAATGTGAATTTTATTTGTGTTATTCTAGTGAATATATCCTAATAGAAGAATTAATTGTTTATTTGAAATTCGTGGTATTTTAATGTAACTTTTAATCTTGAATTTTAGGAAAAAGTGGAAACTTTATATTATAAAAAAATAGGTGTTTAAATGATAATTATATATAATTAAACACATAAATAATTTTCTTTTATATGAATATCTTATTTACAAAAAGTCTCACGTTCCTTAAATATCGTATTTTAAACCTTTCGAGACCGAATGCTCCTTGCGGAGGTCTGAATCTCGCACTACTAGCCTGCGGGTGCACGATGAACCGTACTATCCCTAACAGGTTCCCCAAAGATGGGTTATAGCGGCACTTTGCTTAGGTTTTATAAATACTTTTCATTTAGGAAAAACGGTTTTATAAATATAGGGTGTTTATTTGCAAAAGAGTATAGTTTCCGTATTTTAGTTATTAGGGTTTCCTAAGCCAACTAGCCTGTTTCTATGGTCTAAACGATGAGTCATTAGAAGCCTCAAATCGCCTCTTCACCGTCAATTGCGGCCAGATAAGTGCCAGGTAAGTGGGAAGGAACCACAGTCGTGGGCCTAATTAAAAACCACTAGCCTTAGACACACTTGCCTAGACCCACAAGACAGTTTAGATAAACGATCGATGTCCATGACCAATCGTGCTTTCATTTTATATAAGATTTTATTTAGAAAAGTTTACAATTTAAAGATTTAACTAAAGGTTATAAAGGTTATGGTATTTTAGTGAAAAGTCCTGTAATTTCGTATTCTGTATTTTTGATATTTATCATTTAGGGTTATATTAAGTGTGTGTAAGGGTAGGTCATTACCCCGTGACTTATATTAGGTTTTGGTGAAGTTTAAAGGTGAAATAAGCTATGTTAAACCTAAAGGTATTAAAGTGCAAGAATACGGTATTCGTAAACGTTATCATTTCATGTGTGAAATTTCATTCAAATTGATTGAAACAAGTTTAGTTATCACAATAAACATGTTTAGGAGTGAGGTACTTGATTACATTAAGAAAAATGAACTTCATGGTATTTTAATGAAAGAAATACGGTTTTGTAAAGAACTTATCATTTCATGTGGAAAAGTGTGATTAAATTGGTTTAAGGGTGATTAATAGTCAACATGCATATGGGTAGATAATATGAATTAGGTGACAAGTGGAATTTTAAAGAAAAATCGAATCGGAAATCGGTTTGTCCGATTTCCGTCGGGTTCCAGAAATTCGTATTTTTACATTAAAGAAAAAGAAGGTAGAAGAGGTGGGACTTACAGGTTTAAACTCTTCTAAAGAGTAAAGAGAACTAGGGAGGAAGGCCGAGGGGTGATTACGTCGCCGGTTGCTCCAAAACGCGTCGTCGGAATTCCGTCAGAGCTTCGTCGGGAACTCGATTTCGAAGCACACTTCTTGTGGAAACTTTTGAGAGAGTGGCTCAAGATTTTGGGGGGTGAGAGGGTAGTGTGTAGGGTTGGTATTTATAGGGTTAGGCTAGGGTTAGGGTAGATGAAAAGTTAAAAATAAAAATATGATAAAATATAATAAAAATGTATTAAAAGTGGAGTAATTGGGGGTTTTAAAGAGCTCTGGAAGTGGTATGAGGATGAAACTTTGCAGGTGTGTAGGGAATACCAAAAGACACAACTTTCATGTTTTGACCCTCGCCGGAATCGGCCGAATCGTGTGTGACTCGGCCGTGACTCGGTCGGATCACTGAGTCGGCCGAGTCAAGGCCGAGTTGGCCGATTCCCGACCGATTCCGGTGACCTGGATCTCCCCCGACGGTCCATCTACCCTCTGCAAGTGTTACATCTTTGGGTGTAGTGGGGTTTTTGTGAGATATGCATGTGTAAACTCTTGGTATTCTAAAGGTTTTTTTTTAAAAATCCATATTAAAAATAATGTGGGGTATGGGATTCGAACTCTGGTGGCTTGGTTCAGCAATGCAAGGTATTACCAATGAGCTACAAGCTCCTTCTTGTAATTATTGAGTTATTTAGTTACTTAAAATGATAGCAGCAAGAGTAAATACTCCAAGTATACATTAAATTTAAAGTAATTTCTTGTACACTAAAAATGGATTTATTACATTCTTGTAGCTTGTAATTAAAAACAAAATAATTACCTATATCTTGTGCTCATGCTAAAATACCCCTTTGTGGATTTTTGAAAAAAATATTGAAAAATTTTGTATAGGAAATTTAGGGTTGTTACACGGGGACTTCGGACGCTGCGAAGAAAGGAAAGCAGGTGATTAGATTTACCTAGCCGTGACTGTCGGTGAGTAGATTTAACATCTACGGGGAATTCTCCCACATGGCGTTATGCATCTGGGCTAGATATGATATGATATTAGCCGCATGTTTATATGGCACATATAGAGTTTGCGCATAACCTTCATTGCATATTATTAGTTGTTGTGCTTGGACCTGTACCCTTTGGACACTGCACTATTATTGACGGTACATGTTGCACGAGCACTGATTGTATGCCACCCACACCGTCAATAATTGCCATGACATGCACAACACATATACATATATGATATTGTTCGGTTAGGGACACTGAGACATTGATTCATATTCCATTTGCATACGACATATAACATACCTGTATACCTACATGCCTACACATATGCCTTACTATGCCTACACGAATATACATACCTGGAGGGTATAGTATCATTATTGACATGTATATACATATACCTAGCTTGATATAGCTACACACATACATGGAGAGTATTACATCATTATTGATAGGTAGATACACACATCTTTCTATACCAACATGGGTACGTGTAACATTTCAGAAAAATATAATATTATTTTTGGGAATTTTTATAATTTAATATTATTTTATTGAGTATTTTAATATTTCGGTATAATTAAATATCGATAAATGGGGAAAATTAAAAATTATGGAAATTCTAAAATATGTTTAATGTAGGGTTTTTGGTAAAAAGTTTACCAAAATTGGTTTCTGATGATTTATCTGGTTTTATGAACATTTTATCAGAATTTTATCTGGGCCGCACACATATGTGCATGGTAGCTAGGGTTGAGCCTAGGGTTGAACCATACTTAGATGACCATGGTGGATTAAACCATATGATTAAGTTAAGTGTGTTGTTTAAGGATGATTAGAGTTAAGTTGACTTGTGGCTAGAGAGAGAGGTAAGTGGCCCCTAGGTAATGTCACAATCACCATTCACTTCAAAACTTTTGCCTCCCACATCTCTCCCTCTCACTCTCACACACTACACTACACCAGCAGCAGCAGCAGCTGCATCAGCAGCTCAAACCCTACCTGATAACAGCCCCAATATCTATAACACCTACACACACACATCAGCTGCACAAAACATCAGCAACTCAGCATCAGCAGCCACCCCAGCCCCTGGACCCACTTCCTGGCCGCAGACATATCCTTTCTGGCCGCAATTTGCGGCCAGAGCAGTAGGGAGCCCCCTCGTTTTGCGTGCACGGCTCTTTTACCTGTAAACTTGACCCTGGGAATGTCTAGTTTTGACTGGTTCCAACCAGGGTAGAATCCGGATTGATTTTCTTGACTTGGCGCATGATTTACGACTTGTTTTCGTATGGATTTTGGTATTCGATGATTCGTTTCTGTCGGGTGGCGTTTGAACGCCAACGGCAGAGGGTTATGGACTGTGTTTGCACGCGAGGCCACAGGTTCTTACCTGAGGGCGTAGCATGAACAATTTTGGCTTCCGACATGGTTTTTATGTGTTTTAGCGTGTGATATCCTTGTAGGTACCCCACGTGGCGTCGAAGCGTTGGAGATGCAAATGGCGACATCGGCATCGGCACCGGCACACATAAGAAAGGTGGGTAGATTTATATCTACGGGGAGAAGTCGGGTGGATGGCGTATAGCACCCCCGCAGTCCGATGTCTAGTATACCATATATACTGTACTTATATATGTTTGCTTATGTGTGACTTGGTTGTTAGGATGTGTTAGGTGTACTATGCATTGATTAGGGTTAAAAGTAACTAGTGTAGTTCTTAGTCGCGAACCCTAGAATAGTTTGCACCCACACGCGCACACGTGCTTATTTGCTATGTTCATACTGTGATGACGGGGACATTGGAGGACTTTGGATGTGAGTCGATGAGTTTAGGCATGGTGCCATGATATCGGTGATGTGATGTGATTCGTATTTGGGATACGATATATGATTTTAGCGGGCCTTTGGGCATGTCTTCCGCACACGCATTCATACTTATGTAGATGGTATCGATTCGTACTAGACTTAGATCAGTACCCCGGATTTTGTGATATGATGATAGGGATACCAGATAATTGATGTGATGATTGTGATATTGACCCGCACCCAGCTATTGGGATGCCGTACGACGATTTACCGTATGAGATTTATATTGATGATTGATCCGCACTCATGACTTGAGGGTGTCAGATGACTTACGGTATCGTATGCGATACTATTGAGGCGGGATCACCGACTACTATCTTTATATTTATATATATATCGACTCAGACTTAGGTGGTTTCCTTACCCCTCCAGATTGACTTGATAGTTAGATCAGTAGTTAGTATAGTAGATGTTAGACTAGACCCGAGTCATACCTATTTCAAAAATAACGAATTGGGAGTATTTTAAAGACAGGCAAAAAGGGATTCTACGGATAATTTTCAAAGGGCGCATCTTTTCTTAAAAACACCGTAGCCCTTATTTTACTAAAAAAACCCGATTCGTCTTATTTCCAAAAGGCAAAACTACATGACACTTACTTGTTGATGTAGATTCTCCACTATGGCATGAATTATTTGACTCCGCATATTTATATTATTGCATCGCATTACTTGTGTTTATTGAGACATTACCATCATGCTGTTAGGACACCAGCACCATTATCGATGATGCGTATGTTCCACGTACACTATTTGCCGGCTCACACACTTCATCATCGATAATTGCCATGCCACTACACTGTAGTACTGTTGCATTCATGATATGATTCTTGCATGGCATATTGTACACTTATACCTGTATACATACATAGATGATTCCGGCTTGATTAGAGATTTAGGAACCGCAAGATATTCTTTAAACTGATTTATTTTAAAAAGAGCGGTTTCCCTCGACATGTGCACATTACTATTCCATGTTGCACGACTTACTGATATGCTTACCTTTCTTTACATATCGCATACATCATGTTTTATTATACGCATTGAGATATGTTGTTTCCATGATATTTCTGGATTTGGGGACCGTGGATATTTCAAGAGAAAATATGTAATTGTTTTAAAAATCCGGTCACCCTTGATATGATATTTTCAGTGCGTCCACCATGAGTTTTCTCGGTTCCAAAGAGCTTGTGTGGGTATACCCGATTCGAGGAGCGGTAGGCACCGATTGCTGGTACATGGTGGACTCGGTGAGATACCCCGGGGCAAGAAGACTCGTATATGCTAGACGGTGAGCCCGGCAGGGGAGTACTACCTACCGGTGATAGTATTTGGGACCCGTCGGTTATCTGGGGGATACCGACTGGAGTCATGAGATGGATATGAGGGCCGACCAGGGTGTCCGGCGCCTGAGATACATGAGGATTTACGTGTCGATGCTAGGCACAGGTGTTCATGATATTTTCGAGTGTCGATGCTAGGAACTCAGGTTCCATGATTTGATTATATCCTCATATTTCCGTGCATATGCTTTACGATATTTACATGCATGATGCTTGTTGTCATTGGGTGACACGTGGACGGGATCCACCGATTTACAGATATTGATTACTTAGTTGGAGGACATCCGCATACTACTAGATTCATGTTATAGCCGGCATTGATTCATATTGATTATATCGATCATACCTCATTTGTATATATAACAGTGAGTGAGGACGCTGTTATATATACCCTTACACCAATATTAGTGGAATGGGACGCTAATATATGTGCATTGATATCATTTTAGATACTTCAGCATATTACTCTTTGCAGACATACCTCATATTTATGACATGTTATTACCTGAGGCATTGGCGAGTACTTGGCACTACATACATGTATAGATGTTACATTACCACTTTAACATGTTTCAGACTTATTCATTTGAGGTTTATATACGTTGATCGTATGACCTAGGATTGCGTCATACATGTGATTTTCTGTTAGTAGATGTTCTTCTATTCACGAGTTGGCAACTCACCCCCGTTGTGCCCCAGTTCTTGCAGGTGTTTGCCGTACAGGGTTCATTACGGCTTGCGGCACTGCTTCTTTCGGGTGACTTGCTAGTAGGTGGGTTTATTTGTATCGTACCCATCATTATACATTGTATATTATATTCAGTTGTATCTAGAAGTTCCATCAACCAAACATGTACTTATTTGAGATAGAGACCAGTGTTGATTATTATTTCGACCTTAGAGTCGCACGTTATTTTTCTCTGGGATTCATGCTGTTGAGTTTCCTTTCTGTTGTGATCCTCGCCTTTAGGCGTTGTATATTATATTGCAGAATGGTTGTTTTACTCTAAGTAAGCCGAGCCCAGAAATCCAAACCAAGAAAAGTAGTGGAGTGAAGGAAAAACCGTACGCCTTGAGACGCTCGTAGCCTAAGTGTCGGTCATGTTCCGTACTTTCGGGTCGTGACAAAGTTGGTATCAGAGCGTTAGGTTTTACCTTCGGAGCGTAGGATGACCCTTGGTTGATGGAATAGGTGACTAAAGTAGAGTGACGTACCGTGGGTATGTCCGCGGCATATTTACGACACGCCACTCCACTTAAGAAGCCTTAGGATGTACATTTCCTTGTTCAGTACCATATTCATTCCTGATCTAGCCTCATCGGTACCCGTTATGTTTTACTGCCACGATTACGGGCAGGGAGAGCTACGGCTAGAGTTGCGGTCAGCATGAGCTCGTTACGAATGAGGACTGACCGGGGTGTAATTCCGGCGACACACGATTGTAGAGGTGTGCCCTTTGATTGTGTTTTCTGGTGACATGGGAACGTCTCGAGTTAGTACTGATGATTGTGACCTCTTGTGGAGGAGAGTTCTTGGTTTTACACCAGATGATCGGGCCATTGTTAGAGCTGCCAGTGAGAGAGTACTGTCGATGTACAGCATACCTCGGAGATTATGATGCCCCCTACCGTGCAGGCAGATGAACCAGCTGTTGCTGAGATTGATAGGATGTCGCTTCCGGAGCTTACGAGCTGAGATCGCCGGAGCTTCCAGGCAGATGAGACAGATGATAGCTAGTCTACCCGAATCGAGAGACGAAGGTGGTTCGTCCGATTTAGGCGCCGGAGCAGGCTCAGTTGAGCTGAAGATTTCCAGTGTGGGGAGTCTTACTCAGATCTAGAGCAGTCCGATTTGGAGATTACCGCCAATGTATCGCCTTTCCTGGAGGATTAAGGCGCTGATCAGCGTACAGACGAAGGAGCCAGTTGTTGCTGCGAACGACGAGATATTGCCCCAGAATTAGAGCTATTGCAGTACGGGTTGTACTAAGAGATGATAGAAGGCCGCTACTCACCGAGGATGAATGACTAGGACGTGTGGATCGTTCGCTACCCCGATGTGAGGTCATCAGATAGATTGATTCCAGCTGAGACGACTTCACGCGGAGACGTTGGGAGTCGACAGTGACGATAGAATGTCAGAAACCTACTATTCCAAGTTTAAAGTATTCGGAAGGACGTGCAGGCAATTCTATGGACCCTCTAGAAGAATGAAACCCTAACTCGACTTAATGACCGTGTGAAAGCCTTTGAACCTTAGGGTTTACGGCAGTTCTGCGGCGCCATTAGTGAGGCTTGGGTTTGCCCTTCTACGGCTGGACCACCGATGCTGTGGTGTGTACTCAATACTGTTAAACTGTACCCAAGATGTTGAGCTCTTGGGGGATTATGAGGTTCCGACGAGTCGATCAGATGGTTCGACATCATTCGGATATCATGAGAAGGGACACACTGCTTGGGAGGCTTCAGATACGAGCATAGCCATTGGAGCGCAGTCCAGCAGGCCAGAGTTCGGCATCGTCGACGAGATAGTTGACCAGGTTCGAATATAGGACCTCACCCAGATGTGTTGTGAGTTGATCGAGAACGGACGAGTATTGAGTATTCCTCCGATGGTTGGGACGCGTTCCCGAGGACCAGTTCGGCCATACGTCTTCTACAGAATGATGAAGCTACAGAGTACGCGATTTCGAGTCCGTGCGAGGGACTTCGGATTGACCGTGACCGAGAACAGTGCAGTGCGTAGATAGCATGGCGTGACGTCATAGTGGACGATGATAGAGACAAGCGAGACATGTGGTTCGTGCGAGACGCTGACGAGCTGTCATTGCCTTCCGTCGAGAATAGAGCCCTGATAAGCCTACAGAGGCGTTGGGATACGGCCAGTTTCTGAGGAAATGTAGGCGGAACACGCAGATGTCCAGAAAACGAGAAAGGATTATGTAAGAGTACCAGCATCCGTACAGTTCGGCATAGGCAAGATCGGAAGAGACCTTGAGCAGGATTCCTTCCAGGACACGGCTGCAAAGATAGTTGCACCAGGATCAGATGTATGATGTGCATTCAGAAAGCCAGAGGCCGACGCCAGTGAGATGCTGCTTTACGAGTGATCGTGATGATTGACCAAGAGATGACCAGAGGAGTGCCAGAACGGAATCATTTCCGTTAGCACACCTGACAGGGCCGATGAGCCGATGGATGGCGAGATTGGTAAATCCACAGAGAAGATAAGGACCCAGAGACAGAGGACGCCAGACCGTGAGCAAGAGGCAAGTAGATATCTTGCGCTGCTAGCATTGGATGCACTGACACCTTCTCGACTTTGAAGGAGGAACTACCGACGACGGTATTCATGATTTGTGATTTTTGTGATTCGATTATCACGTATCCGTCATCTGGGATTTCGATATTTTGGGCGTTCTGTTTGCATGATTTAGTCTTGACGATTGAGTTTCATGACATTTGTTTTCATGCACCTTGGTTGCACCTATTGAGTATTTACGATTTTACACAGTTGTTGCACTTGATATCGTTTTCGTACCTTGGTTTCACATGTTTGTGATTTTATGGATTTTAGACCTTTGAGTTGATTTTGTGCGTATGCATGCACACGATTTGGTTCTGCACTCTGTATAGTTTACATATGTTTGTAGTGCAGTGATATGTATTTTGTGCACTTGGATGCACTGGACTTCGATTTCGATGGTGATGCTCGATATTTGTCTTGTGCACTTTGCGCACCTGATTGGATTTGCGCGTGTTCGGCACTTGATATTGGATTTCGTGATTTCATGCATGATGGATGCACCGGATTTGGATTTTTAGCGCATGTTGGGCGCATGTTATGAGATGAGATTTGGTGCACACAAGGTGCACTAAATCGGGATTTTCGTGCATGTCAGATGCACCTGATTTTGCTGTCAGGCACGCACGTTACCTGTGACCGATGTTGTGTGCACAACCGTTGCACCTTGATGTGGTTTCTGTGCACCAGCTTGGCACATGTATGGATTTTGATTTCCGTGCGCACCAGACGCACGCAGTTTTCATGTGCACTTTTTGGGATTAATTCCTTTATGGAGCAGTACATTTTTATGATATTGCGATTTGTTTTCACACTGAGCAGGACTAGACAGAGGACAGTGCCTGGATATATTTTTTCATCCATAGATAGATTTCAAAGGGTTTTCCAAAAGCGAGCTATAGTCTCATTATTTGCATACGTGTCCTATATGACACGAAACGTTTAAAAACAGGGAACCCATCTAAATTGTTTTCAAACGGCGGATCGTGCATACTAAACAAAAGATATATACGTATATGGCTATTTTCTTATAAAGACGTCCGCCGCTGTGCAATTTTATGCGCATTGCACATCGATTTAAGGAATTTTTGGCATGCGTTTCCTTCATATATTTACATATATAGTTCCGATTTATGGCATATCGGTTTTGGTTTTGGATTTAGGCTTCGTGTTTTCGCCTTGACTCTGATGATTGCAGGATGCTTGACGGAGTTTTGATTTTGAGTTATCTGCTCATTGCTCTTGCGCTTGTATTGCGCTACGATGTGTTTTATGGATTGATGATTTCGGAGCCCCGTGGACTTGGACATTTTATTGAAATGTTTTAGAATTTGGGGTTTTAATTTTAAATTCGGGGACCGAATTTCTTTAAGGGGGGAAGACTGTAACATTTCAGAAAAATATAATATTATTTTTGGGAATTTTTAAAATTTAATATTATTTTATTGAGTATTTTAATATTTCGGTATAATTAAATACCGATAAATGGGGAAAATTCTGAAGAAAAATTATGGAAATTCTAAAATATGTTTAATGTAGGGTTTTTGGTAAAAAGTTTACCAAAATTGGTTTCTGATGATTTATCTGGTTTTATGAACATTTTATCGGAATTTTATCTGGGCTGCACACATATGTGCATGGTAGCTAGGGTTGAGCCTAGGGTTGAACCATGCTTAGATGACCATGGTGGCTTAAACCATATGATTAAGTTAAGTGTGTTGTTTAAGGGTGATTAGAGTTAAGTTGACTTGTGGCTAGAGAGAGAGGTAGGTGGCCCCTAGGTAATGTCACAATCACCATTCACTTCAAAACTTTTGCCTCTCACATCTCTCCCTCTCACTCTCACACACCACACTACACCAGCAGCAGCAACAGCTGCATCAGCAGCTCAAACCCTACCTGATAACAGCCCCAATATCTATAACACCTACACACACACATCAGCTGCACAAAACATCAGCAACTCAGCATCAGCAGCTACCCCAGCCCCTGGACCTACTTCCTGGCCGTAGATATATCCCTTCTGGCCGCAATTTGCGGCCAGAGCAGTAGGGAACCCCCTCGTTTTGCGTGCACAGCTCTTTTACCTGTAAACTTGACCCTAGGAATGTCTAGTTTTGACTGGTTCCAACCTGGGTAGAATCTGGGTTGATTTTCTTGACTTGGCGCATGATTTACGACTTGTTTTTGTATGGATTTTGGTATTCGATGATTCGTTTCTGTCGGGTGGCGTTTGAACGCCAACGGCAGAGGGTTATGGACTGTGTTTGCACGCGAGGCCACAGGTTCTTACCTAAGGGTGTAGCATGCACCATTTTGGCTTCCGACATGGTTTTTATGTGTTTTGGCGTGTGATATCCTTGTAGGTACCCCACGTGGCGTCGAAGCGTTGGAGATGCAAATGGCGACATCGGCATCGGCACACATAAGAAAGGTAGGTAGATTTATATCTACGGGGAGAAGTCGGGTGGATGGCGTATAGCACCCCCGCAGTCCGATGTCTAGTATACCATATATACTGTACTTATATATCTTAGCTTATGTGTGACTTGGTTGTTAGGATGTGTTAGGTGTACTATGCATTGATTAGGGTTAAAAGTAACTAGTGTAGTTCCTAGTCGCGAACCCTAGAATAGTTTGCACCCACACGCGCGCACGTGCTTATTTGCTATGTTCATACTGTAATGACGAGGACATTGGAGGACTTTGGATGTGAGTCGATGAGTTTGAGCATGGTGCCATGATATCGGTGATGTGATGTGATTCGTATTTAGGATACGATATATGATTTTAGCGGGCCTTTGGGAATGTCTTCCGCACACGCATTCATACTTATGTAGATGGTATCGATTCGTACTAGACTTAGATCAGTACCCCAGATTTTG
Organism: Agapanthus africanus; assembly: GCA_030015575.1. Classification (NCBI taxonomy): domain Eukaryota; kingdom Viridiplantae; phylum Streptophyta; class Magnoliopsida; order Asparagales; family Amaryllidaceae; genus Agapanthus; species Agapanthus africanus. The sequence goes on from JASDDO010000014.1 coordinate 21,337,493, forward strand.
TGATATGATGATAGGGATACCAGATAATTGATGTGATGATTGTGATATTGACCCGCACCCAGCTATTGGGATGCCGTACGACGATTTACCGTATGAGTTTTATATTGATGATTGATCCGCACTCATGAATTGAAGGTGTCAGATGACTTACGGTATCGTATGCGATACTATTGAGGCGGGATCACCGACTATTATCTTTATATTTATATATATATCGACTCAGACTTAGGTGGTTTCCTTACCCCTCCAGATTGACTTGATAGTTAGATCAGTAGTTAGTATAGTAGATGTTAGACTAGACCCGAGTTATACCTATTTCAAAACTAACGAATCGGGAGTATTTTAAAGACAGGCAAAAAAGGATTCTACGGATAATTTTCAAAGGGCGCATCTTTTCTTAAAAACACCGTAGCCTTTATTTTACTAAAAAAACCTCGATTCGTCTTATTTCCAAAAGGCAAAACTACATGACACTTACTTGTTGATGTAGATTCTCCACTATGGCATGAATTATTTGACTCCGCATATTTATATTATTGCATCTCATTACTTATGTTTATTGAGACATTACCATCATGCTGTTAGGACACCAACACCATTATCGATGATGCGTATATTCCACGTACACTATTTGCCGGCTCACACACTTAATCATCGATAATTGCCATGCCACTACACTGTAGTACTGTTGCATTCATGATATGATTCTTGCATGGCATATTGTACACTTATACCTGTACACATACATAGATGATTCCGGCTTGATTAGAGATTTGGGAACCGCAAGATATTCTTTAAAACTGATTTATTTTAAAAAGAGCGGTTTCCCTCGACATGTGCATATTACTATTCCATGTTGCACGACTTACTGATATGCTTACCTTTCTTTACATATCGCATACATCATGTTTTATTATACGCATTGAGATATGTTGTTTCCATGATATTTCTGGATTTGGGGACCGTGGATATTTCAAGAGAAAATATGTAATTGTTTTAAAAATCCGGTCACCCTTGATATGATATTTTCAGTGCGTCCACCATGAGTTTTCTCGGTTCCAGAGAGCTTGTGTGGGTATACCCGATTCGAGGAGCGGTAGGCACCGATTGCGGGTACATGGTGGACTCGGTGAGGTACCCCGGGGCAAGAAGACTCGTATATGCTAGACGGTGAGCCCGGCAGGGGAGTACTACCTACCGGTGATAGTATTTGGGACCCGTCGGTTATCTGGGGGATACCGACTGGAGTCATGAGATGGATATGAGGGCCGACCAGGGTGTGCAGCGCCTGAGATATATGAGGATTTACGTGTCGATGCTAGGCACAGGTGTTCATGATGTTTTCGAGTGTCGATGCTAGGCACTCAGGTTCTATGATTTGATTATATCCTCATATTTCCATACATATGCTTTACGATATTTACATGCATGATGCTTGTTGTCATTAGGTGACACGTGGACGGGATACACCGATTTACAGATATTGATTACCTAGTTGGAGGACATCCACATACTACTAGATTCATGTTATAGCCGGCATTGATTCATATTGATTATATCGATCATACCTCATTTGTATATATAACAGTGAGTGAGGACGCTGTTATATATACCCTTACACCAATATTAGTGGAATGGGACGCTAATATATGTGCATTGATATCATTTTAGATACTTCGGCATATTACTCTATGCAGACATATCTCATATTTATGACATGTTATTACTTGAGACATTGGCGAGTACTTGGCACTACATACATGTATAGATGTTACATTGCCACTTTAGCATGTTTCAGACTTATTCATTTGAGGTTTATATATGTTGATCGTATGACCTAGGATTGCGTCATACATACGATTTTCTGTTCGTAGATGTTCTTCTATTCACGAGTTGGCAACTCACCCCCGTTGTGCCCCAGTTCTTGCAGGTGTTTGCCGTACAGGGTTCATTACGGCTTGCGGCACTGCTTCTTTCGGGTGACTTGCTAGTAGGTGGGTTTATTTGTATCGTACCCATCATTATACATTGTATATTATATTCAGTTGTATCTAGAAGTTCCATCGACCAAACATGTACTTATTTGAGATAGAGACCAGTGTTGATTATTCTTTCGACCTTAGAGTCGCACGTTATTTTTCTCTGGGATTCATGCTGTTGAGTTTCCTTTCTGTTGTGATCCTCGCCTTTAGGCGTTGTATATTATATTGCAGACTGGTTGTTTTACTTATGGTTTTTCCTTCACTCCACTACTTTTCTTGGTTTGGATTTCCGAGCTCGGCTTACTTAGAGTACGTACGCTTTGAGACGTTTGTAGCCTAAGTGCCGGTCATGTTCCGTACTTTCGGGTCGTGACAGTACGCATACCTGGCTATAGCTGCATGTTCACCTTTATATGATGTTATGTTTGGTTTCGGAGAAATTAGAAACCGCATGATATATTTAATAAGTTGTTGCAGTTAAATAGCGGTTTTTCCTTTATATGCTCATATTACTGCTTCATGTTGCATATATTATATTTCATGGTTTTCGCATTGATATATGGATTTCATATGATGTTGCCTGGATGTTTTGCTCCTGGGTATATATATCAGTGGTATGGGACACTGATGTATATATATATATATATCGGTGGTATGGGACGCTGTTATATATATGTACACCTATATAATATATATCATCATAATGATCTGTGCATGTATTCTTATTCATTGCGATATGAGGGGCTGATGTGCCCGATATGAGGGGCCGATGTGCTCGATGTGAGGGGCCGATGTGCCCGATATAAGGGCCGATATGGGGGCCGATTTAAGGGAATTTGGGGATTTAGATTGTCTTGATGGAAACTGGTTCGCCACGATGAAGATTCCGTGAGGATGACATGTTTCCCATACTCCGCATTTATTTGATATACACTTACTTCATGTATTAGTAGTACCTGATAGAGTACCTTTCATGACCGTTGCATATACATAGTGTCATACTTATGCTATCATATTACATGTGATAGATTATCGCTGTTAGTACATACTTGCGATTACTGTATGATGTTATTTACTATTCATGAGTTGGCAACTCACCCCCGTTGTGCCGCAGGGTTTTTCAGGTCTGATCATCAGAGTGGTTGCGGCAGGGCGCCTTTTTCTCTCTACTTTTGCGGATACCGCTATAGTTGGCTATGAAGTCATTTTCTATTGGTGGGTTGTGGTTATCCGATGATGTACATTGTATATTTCTTGTATCTAGTACTCTCCATCTACCACCTTCATGTATTGACTTAGAGACGAGTTGTGAGGATCGATATTGTTTATTCTTATGATTCTGGTTGTCGTGCTTGTGTGAGCCGGCCTTTATATATGCGGATTATTTCATTTCTTCGCTACGGCGTCATATATCTGTTGTGGTGGTTATTTCCGCCATTAAGCGAGATTTGCTCCCGTTTGGGGATGTTTTACTTTTTCTTATGTTTGTACCCGTTTCAAGGCTAGCCTTTACAAAGGAGGTACTGCCGAAATTTTTATGAAAAACAAACTTAAGTTTTAAAGTTTTGCATCGAGATTTTTAAAAGTGATCTATCTTTCTTTCTTGTAAGGGTTTAGATTGCTGGGATTTTTGGCTTACTTAATTGCGTTACGCCTGTTGACGTTACGTAGTTTAAATGCCGGTCATGTGCCCAATTTTGGGTCGTGACGTAACTGATATCAAATAACCGTCAGATTAGAATATGGTATCACATACTCGTATTTAATCAGGCCCCCGCAGATATCAGCATATGTGCCCTACTTCGTTTCGCTTGAACTAGGAAACTTTTGTGTGGAACTCTAAAGACTCGTCAATATGCCAGCAGTAGATAATGATCATATCAGTTACCTACAAGACGTCAGCGGTACTAGCTGGATGTAACGGCTACCCAGGTATTGAGCGAATAGAATATCAACAAGCATGCTTGTCCAAACTCCTATAAAGCCTATAAGTAATACTTACCGTACAGTCCGGTCTCTTCGTCTGATATGTGCCATATCGAGTCTGGGGGTGGAATCGTAAGACCTCAATAACTTGATAAGTCATGCCAATGTGTGGCCTATAACGGTACGAGAAACTACTGATAACTCTTACCAGTAAATCTCATCAACAACCCCTGGCCAGGGACTTCCTGTTATAGCCAATCGAGCATAGCGCAACATCAACTCCCAATACCGGAAGAGACGAAACCCCTCATATCGCTCATTGCCTCCATGTGACTCGGGACTATACCCAAAATCCACCTGTTTGCATGACTCCTTTGAGCCGTGGTAGGAAGGAAATCAAAGCACAGTGGGAATCACACAAGACTCTGTGACGATCTCGGATCTATAGACTAACATGTACCAGTGTCACCAGAGAACTGCTATCTGACGATAGGTATAGTACCATCTAGGAGTTCTTGGCAAGCCCTGTTCGATGTACTCATTCTCTAATGAGCACCTGTGTACAATCTTTGATGTCAAACACCAATGGATATGGGATCAACCATCGCCCCCTACAGGGTCAAGAAACGTACACACTAGTTTACTCTAGAATATCGATGTTCTGTCTCAATACTCCCTTGACTGGGAACTGTTAAAGGATGTGCTTGTAGACTACACAAGTCCCAGTAGTATGATCTGCATCATAGTCCCCGTAGTCAAGCAAACATCCTAAGGGCTTTATCAACATGTATAAGAGAGACAGTATAATAATACAAGTGTACATATTAAGATAAAGAGCAACCAGATAACATACTATCATGTCGAGCAAGAAAGTCATATATATATATATATATATATATCCAAGCATCCACTATATTGTAGGGTGTTTTTCGTCACCCCATTGAGATGGGAATACCCGTCGCTTGTCAGGCGTACTACAGATTCCCTCTGCCTAGGGTAGGCGGGGGTTTATTGATTGTGGGGATCCGAATCTCCGGCAGCCGCGGACTAAATTGCTGTTAATTACCCCTCACTTTTGGAGCGAGAGAACCTCCGATTGACGGGTCAATCTGGTCATGCGAACTCAATGTGCAGTGTGCGTGTGTTATACATTGAGTGGTTTTGGATATATCGGGGGGCCCGCAGAGTTTACGGGAGTCCCGCTACCAGGATAGCGGGCTGAGAGTTAAGGGGGCTAGCAGCCCCCTGACGGGGTGCGGGGCAGGGCCCTGTTAGAAAATTTTTCCTAACAGGGGTGTATTTTGAGTGTGGGAAAAAGTAGGGTGTGGAGCGTCTTAAAGACGCTAGGGAGCGGGGCGCTAGCACCTCACGCGCCCGGCATGTAGGCGCCGGGCACCGGCGGAAAGAAGGGGGCTTTTAGCCCCGGGAATAGGAGTTAAACTCCGAAAGAGGGTTTTTTTATTTATAGAGTTAAACTCCGACATATGTTGAATGGAATTGAATTATTATATATATATATATATATATATATATATATATATATATATATATATATATATATAAGGGTTTGATTTATGGAGTTAAACTCCAACAGATCTCGGATGGAGTTAAACTCCTAGAAATCTTTGAGGATGATCAAAAGGGGACCCCTTTCTTCTCCCTTTTAGCCCTGGATCTTCTTCCAAGTCTTGAATCTTTCCAAGGTGGGGTTTTTGGATATGGGTCTCCTTGTTCCTCCTCTTCTGTTGGCCGGATCTTGGAGGAAAGGGATGGTGGGATTTAAAAATCTTCCCTTTTTGAGATCTGATGGAAGATCTGAGTTCCCCTTCAAGGGTTTGATGGTGAAAAGCTGTTTATTTTTTTAAAAGAAAGAGTGAAACTCTTGATTTAATTCAAAAAGGGGAAGAAGGTTTAGATCCTTGAGAAAGGAGAAGGAGGCACAAAACCCTAATTTTTGAGAAAGGGAAAATTTCTTATTGATTTTTTCATCATGTTGCCTTTATAGGCTACACATTTTACATATAGCCCTTTGGGCTTTGCCAAATGGCACTTATGCCACCCCATGTCTTATGTGCTTATTTTTTTTGCACATAAGCTACGGGGTTTACAAAATTTTAGCTTTCTGCCTACTTTACATATATTTATTTCTAAAAATTATATTTAGACTAATTTATTGCCTCCTTTTTTGTATGGAGCCGGCCCCTTACATGCTTGGTCTTGACTTGGGCTTGGGCTCGGGCCCACTTGACTTGGGGTTGACCTTGGTTTTGACTTGGTCAACTGGGGTGTAAATTTTGACCCCAACAAAGTGCACCCAATCAATAAATGCACACCACATGTATGGGTTGTGTACATGAAATTGATGGATCTTCTTTCGCGTGGAGGTTGACTTGATTTGGTTCCCATTTTGACGACGTGGAGGTTGATGCTGCCCTTTTTGTGACGTGGTCGGTCGGTGCTGCCATTTTTGCGACATGGACAATTGGTTCTACCATTTTAGCGATGTGGACGGTCGGTGCTATCATTTTTGCAATGTGAACGGTCGGTTCTTCCATTTGAGCGACGCGGACGGTCGGTTCTGCCATTTTAGTGACGTGGTCAGTCGGTGCTGCCATTTTTGCGACGTGGACGGTCGGTTCTGCCATTTTAGTGACGTGGACGGTCGGTTTTGCCCTTTTTGCGACTTGGATGGTCGGTGCTGCTATTTTTGCGACATGGATGGTCGGTTCTGCCATTTTAGCGACGTGGACGGTCGCTTCGGCCCTTTTTGCGATTTGGACGGTCGGTGCTGCCATTTTTGCGACGTGGACGGTCGGTTCTGCCATTTTAGCGACGTGGACGGTCGGTTTTGCCCTTTTTGCGACTTGGACGGTCGGTTTTGCCATTTTTTCGACGTGGATGATCGATGACTTGCTCCGCTTCTTAGGGTGTCGGGACTTGATTTGACTTGCTCCGCTTTCTGCGGTGTCGGGGTTGAAGTTGACTTACTCAGTTTCTTGCAGTGTCAGGGTTGATTTGTTTGATTTGGTTTGTTTTGGAAGTTCTCTACATATCCAGCCAGACTTTCGAGCTTAGAAGTGCTATCGGGTGGGACTTCGATTTGATCTATTTGATTTCTACCTTATTTGGCGGGATTTTTGAATTTGAAAAGAACTTGGAATTTGGATTTTGTTTGGCATCAGTATTGCTGTACCGGAATAATGCCAGGAGCAACTTATCATTTGCCCCGGGAGGAATTGGGATTTGGTTTTTGGGTCGGCATCAACATTGCCGCACTGGAACAATGCCAGGAGCAACTCATCATTTGCCCCGGGAGGACTTGGGATTTGGTTTTTGGGTCGGCATCAGCATTGCTGCACTGGAATAATGCCAGGAGCAACTCATCACTCGCCCTGGGAGGACTTGGGATTTGGTTTTTAGGTCGGCATCAGCATCGCTAACACTGAAGCAATGCCAGGAGTGACCCATCATTTGCCGTTAAGAAAACTTGGGATTTAAATTTTGGATCGGCATCAGCACCGCTAACACTGAAGCAATGCCAGGAGCGACTCATCATTTGCCGTTGCCCATTGGGGAGCGATGGCTTAGGAGACAAGTTTAGATCTCTATCACCTAAGGCTTTTCAATTTTATGAACCGTAAGGATCTCATAAAAGCATTTTCTCCCTACGAGTCAAGAGGATCTTGCAGGTGTATGTTCTCCTTAGGATTCGTGAGGATTCCTAAGTGTGTTGCTCCTTTGTGAGTCGTTAGGATCTCACATGGGGATTTTCTCCTCATAAGGTCAAGAGGACTTTGCGAGTGTATTTTATCTCTTTTCACGAGTTTGCGCCCTCTCGGGTTTTCACAAACTCGCCGGCAGTCCTGCTGTTTTTACTCACGGAGGCCTTTCGGGTTTTCATCCGTGCCCGTTTTTTTTGTGGACATACCGTTTTTTTTGTCGCTGGTGGGACTTTAAAAGTAGTCTCGCCGTCAGGACTTGGGAGAGATAGGGATCGTTTACGCCCGTGGATTGTATACTGTTTTACAGGATGTATAATCCAAACCGTAAGGCCGGTGTGCTCAATTCGTCTGTGACTTGGAGCATTCACGTATAGTATTTCTTGAGATATCGACCATTGATGGGTGGCATAGGCCTTTCTCTCTTGGCACTTATTAGTTGGTAGGATCCTCCATCGAACACTTTTTCGATGACGTATGGTCCTTCTCAGTTTGGCTCGAATTTTCCTTTGGCATGTCGATTGGGGATGATCGGCCTTTTGAAGACCAACACTAATTCGCCTTTCTTGAAAGCGCGGAGACGGGTCATCTTGTCATGGGCCCGTGACATTTGAGCTCGGTATAGCTCCGGATTTTGCTGCACCGCAAGCCTCCTTTCTTTTAGAGCGTCAATCTCTTCAAGCCGAAGGAGGACGTTTTCCGCCTCCGTCAACTCGTGTTGGACGGCCATTCGTAGGCTTGGAACTTCGACTTCGAGCGGGAGGATTGCTTCCACTCATAAGAGTAGTGAGTATAGAGTAGACTGAGTTAGAGTGCGGTGTGTGATACGATATGCCCACAACGCCTCGTGAAGTTTGAGATTCCAGTCTCTCTTGTTAACTGAAGTATTTTTCCTCAGGAGCTTACATAGAGTTTTATTGAAAGCTTCGGCTAGCCCATTGGCCCTTGGATTATAGATAGAGGAATATCTCCAGTATATCTTGTGCCGAGTAGCAAAGCTTGAGATTTTGAAGCTCTTGAAAGAAGGCTCGTTGTCAGAAATGATCCTTCTTGGTGTACCGAAACGGTATAGAATATTATGTCTGAAGAATGTCAGAATATCTTCTGTTTTTACTTATTTTAGCGGGACAGCTTCAGCCCATCTGGAGAAGTAGTCTGTCGCAGCCAATATGAACCGGTGGCCTTTGGATGATGGAGGATCAATTGGACCAACTATGTCGGTGCCCCAAACTTTGAAAGGCCACGACGCCACCATAGGATGCAACGGATTGGGATGCTTGTGAATGAAATCACCGTGAATTTGGCAGAGATGACATTTCTTTACATTCTCTTTGCAATCGCTTATCATGGTGGGCGAGTAATATCCAAGCCGTTTGATCTGAAGCCGCATTTTGGGGCCGGACTGGTGATCCCCACAGACGCTCGAGTGAACTTCTTTCATGACTTTTTGGGTTTCGGCCGATGACAGACATCTGAGCCAGACTTGGTCATATGATCTGTGGTATAGCATATTATTTACAAACACGTATCTGAGGGCTCTCTTCTTCAGCTGAATCATCGCAGATTTTTCTTCGGGCAGCTTATCGTATCGGAGATACTCTATGAAGGGTTCTCTCCAATCGGGCTCGTCTTGAATGATCGAAACTTCTTCGGCAGGATTGTTCTCTTATTCTACGCTTTCTTCTTCACGCAAAGAGACTGGAGGCAGAATTTGCCGGCTTCTGACTGTGATTAGAATTTCGTCTATGTCAGGATCAGCTAGCTTTTTAGCTATGCGAGCGAGTATGTCGGCTTTTCCGTTCAACGCTCTAGGGATTCTTATTAGTTCAATGTGAGTGAACCATTTCATAAGTTCCACCACTCGACTTCTATATCGAGCTAACTCGGGTTTGTATATCTTATAGTCCCCGCTTACTTGGTTGACGACAAGCTGGGAGTCACCGTAAACCCATAGCCAAAGGATTTCCATTTCTATGGCGAGCTCCAAACCAGCTATCAGAGCTTCGTACTTGGCCTCGTTGTTTGTGCGAGGCTCGGTGAGAGCAAAAGAACGTAGTAGGGTTCCCATCGATAGCGTGATGAACACCAATCCAATCCTGCTTTTATCTGCGGGATGCTTGATTTGCTGGAGCTTCTCATTGATGAGTCTCCATCAAAGAAGAGCTCCCAACATAGCTCATCTTCCTCGAGGTGAAGCACTTATTCGTTGGGTAACTCGCAATTGAGCGGTGACCCTTCTGGTACGGGATGAGCTGCAAGGAAGTCTGCAAGAGCTTGCCCTTTTACTACTTTCTGAAGAGTATAAACTATGTCAAACTCAAGTAGCATGACAGCCCATCTTGCCATTCTACCGGCTAGACTTGCTTTGGTCATTAAGTGTTTGAGCGGGTCGACCTTTGAGATCAGCATAACCCGATGAGAGAGCAGATAGTGCCTCAGCTTCTTCACAGCGAACATCAGAACCAGACATTGCTTTTCGATCGGGGAATAGTTGTGTTCCGCCCCGACTAAAGTTTGATTGAGGTAGTAGAGGGCATTTTATTTTCCCTCCTCATTGCTCTGGGCAAGGAGCGTACTGAGTGACTCATCTAGCGCGACAGTATAGAGAATCAACGGTTTATTTGAAATAGGAGCAACAAGCACTGGAGGTGCAACAGGTACCGTTTGATGATTTCGAACGCTTCTTGACATTCGGCATCCCAGACAAAAGGAGCTCCTTTCTTCATGAGCTTTGAGAAGTGCCTACATCTCCCCGATAAATTTGAGATAAACCTTCGTATATAAGCAAGCTTGCCTTGAAAAGATCTTAGCTGCGTCAGATTCTTCGGAGGGGGCATCTCCATGATGGCCTTTATCTTGGATGGGGCACCTTTGATCCCTTGATGTCGAACTATGAAGCCCAGGAATTTTCCTGATGACACACCAAAAGCGCACTTCATAGAATTCATCTTCAGATCATATTCTCTCAGTCTAATGAGAACGATCCTAAGATCTTGGATGTGATCGGCCTTGGCTTTAGTCTTGACGACTAGATCATCAACATAACATTCGACGACTTTATGGATTAGGTCATCAAAGATATTGGTCATTGAACACCTGCGTTCTTCAGTCCAAACGGCATCACTTTGTAACAGTATATGCCGATCGGGGTTCAAAATGCTGTATGTCTCTCATCCTCAGGGGACATTTTTATTTGATTGTACCCGGACAAACCGTCTATGAAGGTGAACAACTCGTAATTTGATGTGTCATCGACCATCATTTCCATGACTGGAAGTGGGAAATCACCTTTAGGGCATGCCTTGTTAAGGTCCCTGAAATCGACACAAACCCGGATCTGCCCATTTTTCTTCTTTACTGGGACAATGTATGCGATCCAGTCTGCGTACTTCTCTTCCCTGATGAAGCCAGCATCGATAAGTTTCTTAGTTTTCTCGATGACCTTTTCTTCCAGCTCCCTTCTCATTCTTCGAGGAGCTTGTTTGACAGGATTGGCATCAGGAGATATAGCCAGCTTATGCACGGCCACTTCAGGGGAGAGACCAGGCATTTGTTTGTACGTCCACGCGAAGCAGCCGGCGAACTCATGCAGCAGGGCAATTATCTGCTCTTTCATTTTCTCTGACAAGAGTGAGCTGATGTAGGTCGGCCTTGGATTATCAGGCGTTCCCAAATCGATCTCGGTTAGCTCATCGAAGGTTGCTTGTCCTCCATCTTCGAACTCTTGAGGAGCTTCTTCTGGCTCGGCTATCTCATCATCATCATTTGACCTTTCGCTGGCTTCACCAACATGGATCATGTAGCATGCCTTGGAATCAGGCTCGATGAAACCTATGCCTTGTCTATCTGGAATTCATCCATCAATGAGTGCTCGGACCTGAGGCGGATGCCATAGCCCTTCATAAAACTTTACTTCGGACTCCATTTGATATAACCGGCATCCGCACCTTTTGAAATATTCCCTCATCTCGGACGCATAGTATCTGGGATTGATGACGGCTCTTATGCCTCTCTCATAGGGAAGGCACGCGAAAGACAAATCGTCCGGATGCACAACAGGATTTGACCCATAAAACAGGATTCCTTTCTATCCACTTTTCCTTCCGGGAATGGAGAAAGTTTTCAGCTGGTCCACGGTGGAGACTGACAATGCATCGAGCTCTTTGCATATCTGCTCCGGCACCCTTGTGATAGCTAGGGACTCTTCTGCAACTTCGAAGGTATCTCGTAGCTTTGCTTGTTGCGTGGGGGCCCAATCAGTATAGCTGTTGCAAGGAAGGTTCTCCTCCTCCGACTCTTCAGTGTCGCTGCCTAAACGAGGGCGAATTTTGTTGTCGGATGGTCCTACGATATAAGACTCATCCGTATCACTACCAAAATGAGGGCGGTTTTTATGGACGGACGGATTTCCAATGTCGGACTCATCAGTTTCACTGCCGAAATGTGGATGCGCTTGAGGGTTTTTGCTTTTGAAAGTGACAGCCGGCTTAGACTTTCTTTTGAGTTTCGGGGTCATTCTGTATTTGGTCAGCTGTGGCTCAGTACTTTGGAGGTTCACAAAGTACCGAGAATCTTCATATCGGACTTCATGCACACCGAACGGCTGGATGTCTCCGTCAATGCGTTTTTCTTCGCCATTTTTAGTATACTTCATGCATTGATAGAGAGTTGACGGAACGATACCGTAATCGTGGAGCCACGGCCGTCCCAATAGAATTTTATAAGACGTGTCAGCGTCGATCATGTATATCTTAGTTTTGGTTTGTAGATATCCAAATTTGATTGGTAGAGCTATAGACCCCAGAACTTGCTGGCAGTTTTGATTGAAGTCTTGAATGAGAATCCTTTCCCTTGACAGGTGTCGGATGCCCATTGACAAACTCTTCAGAGTCCGCAAGTTCATGATGTTCACTGAGGATCCCGGATCAATCAATATGCGATTAATTCGATCTCCATCGTTGTATCCTGTCATGTAAAGCGGTCGGTTATACTCAGCTGTTCCCAGTAGTAGGTCTTCGTCCTTAAACGTGACCGCGGCGGTATGCAGGGTATACTGGGTTTCTTTTATATTAATTTCCGCAAAGCGAGCCTGGTACCGCTCGGGGTTTTGTAAAGCATGAATGAGAATATCTCTGAGATCCTTGGACAGGACCAGAGCATCATAGATGCTTAAGAGAGGCGGAAGCTTCCGGAAATGAGACAAGACATTATAGTCCACTGGGGAAGGACTCAAATCTTCATGAGCAAGTTCTCTGCCATCTTCTTCATTAGCGACTTTTTTTTTTCCTTCCCTTTTGGGGCGTTGCCCTGATTTGGCGGTAGAGCCATACCGCTTCTAAGATGGATTTGGTTAGCCTTTGTGGCAAGCTCCTCGTCCTCTTTAGGAAAACATAGCTCTTCTTCAGAGTCGCTACCAAGGTGGAAGACGCGGCAGGTCACTCTAGGGATCTCTTCATTGGAGTCTTCTTCTAGCTCCTCCTGAATCTCAGCCGCTTCTACAGGGAAGAACTCCTTCAATTGAATTAGAGTCATTTCCTTTTGTTCATAGTCTTCGAGGGAATCGATATATTTTTGAATGGTCGGTCTCCCTGCAGACTCCTTTTTGCGTCGATCTGCACTTTTCTTCTTCTTGAACTTTTTGGATTTTGAGCCTAATTGAGTCGAATTGGCAGCTGGAATGGTGGGCTTCTTCTGCCCTTCCCATTCTGTTCTGGGCTCTTTCCGAAGTAACTTTAGCATCTTCTTCGTCTTATTAGATATGTGCGTGCTCCACGGCATAGTCAAATAATTTGCGAATAATTCGCGAATTATGTGACTGCCGATTAAATCTGCGAATTATTCGCCATCACCGAACGCGTCGAATTATTGCCGAATTATTTGCGAATAATTCCCGAATTATTCGCGAATTATTCAAAAAAAAGCGAATTATTCAAAAAAACAGCAAATAATTCACGAAATCAAAATCTAGCGTCTCATATATTAATTTTATATTAATTTTTTGCTCGAAATCCTTCCCGAACACTTACCGAATTTTTCTCGAATACCTGCCGATTTTTTCCGAATAGTTCTTCGAATCCGAATTTTCGACCTCGCCGAATTATTGCCGAATCACGAATTTGTGACTATGCTCCACGGAGGCTGCGGAGAGTCAGTTTCATTTCTCATGGCAGCGGGTTTAGCTGTCTGCTCTTAGAAGGCTTCAGCTTCTGTCTGTATAAATTTGGTGGTTGCAACTTGATTGTTCGCTAACACACTCTTGGACAGCTCGATCTCTCTAGCCTTGTATTGCTTCTCGACCCAGTCTTTGAAGATATATCAATCCTCAATCGCATGGCTCACTAATCAGTGGTACGGGCAATACAGTGGATTGTCGGTCATTTTTGCTTCGTGGGGTCTCTTCGACTCCGGCAATTGTAGACCATTGTTCAAGGCATCTTTGAATATCTTGCGGACCCTGTCCCTTCTGAAAGAGTAAACCTTGTTCCTTTTCTCCTCTAGAGAAGGCCCTTCTCCTCCCAGCAATGGCTTTCGAGACCGGTTGATTTTGGAATCGCCTGCCTTTCGCTTGTCTTCATTGTCGGACGCATTGAAGATATTGATACTGCTGGAATTCCTGCTTTTACGGTTATCATCCCTCTTGCTCTTCCAAGTCTTGTCTCTCTGAGAGTCCGGGGTAGACTTTTGGTTTGAGCGTTCCAGCATTTGGACTTTCTTGGTCAGCTCCTGAAACATCTTGAGGCCTGCTGTACACAAGAATGGGACCATCTAATTGCCGAGGTTCCCAGGCTGACAGACTGGTCCTGCTCCAGCGGCGGTTCGCACTTGACAGTGAGATTACGCCATCAAGCGATAAAGTCGGTGTTGCTTTCATTCCTCCCCGACTTGGTCCTCACAAGGTCAGCAATGGAGATTTTATCACTGACACTCATGAACCTTTGTCGAAACAGAGTCTCCATTTGGGCAAAGGTAATGACGGACCCGTCTGGTATACTCGCGTACCAGTCGAAAGTGACACCGGTCAGGCTGTTGACAAACTGACGAAGAAGGAGCGCGTCATTACCCCTTGTATTTCCGCACGATGCTTTAAAGTGGGCGACATGCTGATTTGCGTTTCCCGTCCCGTCAAATCTTCCAAACTTAGGAATGACATAGCCGCTCGGGAACTCGATCAGATCGTATTGTACAGGATATGGCCGCCCACTACAGCTGATTTCTTTCTGAGCTTCAGCTTCGGCTACCAATGTTCTAACCTTACTAGTGACCAAATCCATTCTCCGATCTTGTGTTAGCGGGATAGTGCTATCTGGGACCAAGGCGTCCCCAGAAGCAGAATGTGGCCGGCTTTTGTGTGGCTCACCCAATCTTGGACCCAAGGGGACATGCATCAGATGCTTCGGGTTGTCATCACCCGGCCCATGAGTGGAGACATGTGCCTGATTGGAAGATGCTCGAGCAATTTGAGCCATGAGCTACATTACAACATTCGTCAGGTCGTCGATTTTTTAATAAAGCTTGGCTATTTCTTTATCTTTGCTCCTGAGCTGTTTCCGAAGCTTTTGAAGCAACTTTTGCTTTGCGGTCTTGGGGCGGAAAGTCGGCTCTTCCTCGCCGTCCGAGCTTGACTCTATATGGACTGAGGGGTCTTTCTTCCTATCATCCTCATCGAGAGGGTTTTCATCATCCAGCGGAGGCGGCTGTTCGTGGGAAGCGACAACCACATTCAAGCCAGATTGGGCTTGGGATGTGGTGGCCCCATCCTTGCTTTTGCTGTGAAGATTGTCGCTGGGGCGCATGCCTGCCATATAGACCGTGTGGACAACATATCCGACCATCTTTTCATTATTGGTAGCTGACTTTGTGAACCATCGTCTTGGCCCTTCAGTTTTGATAGAGGATAATCGATTGAAGATAGCTGGCCTGACCGGATTCATGAGTGGTGCTGGCACTTCTTTTTTGGATCTGCCTCGTTGCTTTCGCGCGGCACAAAGCGTCTGATAGACTCTTGAAGAGACAGTGTCATGCTTTCTCTGTTGGGGCTGGGACATATCCCTTTGTAGCATTGTTTGGACCGATGTCTTTTTGATTCTGGCGGTCATGGCATTTTTCTGAACCCACTTCATATATTCGAAGGAATTGCTGATTTTTACGGCCGACTCAGCCGTCGTCGCGGGGTGACCCTACTCTTGGAACCTCACAAGATTCCACTTGGCCGAAGTCCTGGCCCTTTTGTTGGCTCGATACCTGAGCCGCTTCTGTCTCAACCTTTCTGTTTTAAGCACTTGGCAGGCTTCGGCCCTTCGGGATGACGCTGTAGACCAATTGACAGAGAGCCCAAAGAAGATGCATGCCCGCGCGATTGTCAAGGGAACCATCTGAGCTTGCTGTGGATGCTTTGTAGCTGTAATACCCAGTCCCTTTTGAATAATTTCCGTATTTCAAAACAAAAATTTCTAATAAATTTAAATATTTTATTTTCTTAAACCTAACTATAAATTTCTTAATACCCTGATTCTATTTTACCTAAATCATATTTTTCTCCATGGCCCGTTCCCTAGCCTAAGCCCACGAACACAACACCCTAAACCTACCTCGAACCCGACCCGTTACACCCCCACTCTCTTCTTCTTCTCCCTCTCATTCTTTTCCCTTGCGAATCCCCTCTCCTCCTTCCTCGTGCCTTCCCGAACGACTCGCCCCCTCCTCGCAACGGTTCTCCGCCTATGAACCCACGTCCCCGCGCTCACCTCTACGCGACCCTCTCCACCCTAGCAACTACGTCCTTACCTCCCTCAACTACCCCGTGTGATCCCCTCGCCAAACTCCTCCACCTCCACAACGTTCCCCCCGGCGCTCTTCGAGACCCGCACTCGCCCGCGACCCACTCCC
Organism: Agapanthus africanus; assembly: GCA_030015575.1. Taxonomy (NCBI): domain Eukaryota; kingdom Viridiplantae; phylum Streptophyta; class Magnoliopsida; order Asparagales; family Amaryllidaceae; genus Agapanthus; species Agapanthus africanus. Next base: position 21,354,006 of record JASDDO010000014.1, read on the forward strand.
CTTCACTGCCTCTCCACTCCCTGCTCCTCACTCACTGCCTCACCCCGCTCTCATCACTATATCATCACCTCGGCTCCTCTCTTCTTCTCCCATCAACCATCTTCCCCAAGCACCTAAACCCATCGACCGCAGCCACCCATTGCCGACGAGCCCGCCACCTCACAACCACCACGACCATTGCACAACTCCCTCCATCGCTTGCACCGAGCCTCACGACCCAACACTACCATTTCCTCTGCAACTTCGGCCTCCTCGTCCTACCTCGCCTTCGCCGCCTCCACCCTCGCCTGTAGTCCCATCATCCCGACGTCATCCTCTCGACCACATCACCGCCTTCTTCCCTCAAGCCACACCCGAGCTCCCCTCATCTCGTGCACCCGAGCTCCGGAAACCTCGAGCACCAGCCTCCCCTACCTCTTCCGAGCATCTCGCCAGCCACTTATCGCCACCAACACCCTCTACAAATCATCAAAACCGAGACCACCACCTTGTCACCGCCGAGATCCCCACACTACCTCCATCAACGAGCCCCTCCATCCAATCACCACGATCCGAGCTCTTCTGCGCCGCCATCACCACCCAACCACAACTCCTAGCCGTCAACCGAACCCTCTGTGCTATCGGCCATCGCCTGAGATCGTTGTCTGCAGCCACCCCATTTCCATCAACCAAGCTCCTCGCCACCGACACCGCGCCAACTTCAAAGCTTGAACCCAAGCTCGAACCCCAAGCCGTGTTGCCCACCTCCGTGCCACCGCGTACCCAAACATGTCGCGCCACGTGCCCACTCCTTGTGCCACATCGTACCCAATCCCCGTGCCACGTCATGCCAGCCCCCGTGACACGCCGTGCCCGATCCAGTACACGTGCCGTGCCGCTCCCGCACCACGCCCCGAGTCCAGACCGTGCCCGGTACCGTGTCGTGCCGTGTCACACACCGAGCCAGGACCACGCCCACTACCGTGTCATACTCGCATCGTCACCGTGCCCAGTACCGGATCTCCACGCATCCTGCTCGCGCCACGCGCTGTGTCCCGCATCGCATCGTCTCGTGTGTCGAGACGAAGTCCGCAGCGGTGTCGCTTCTATATCAGCGACTGAGGCAAGTGTTCTCACTTGCTTACATGCTAATGATATACAAATCTAATTTAATGCTTAATTAGACTATATACAACGATGTGCATAATCAAGATCGATCGATGTAAAGTCCTAAATCAAAACATATCTTAAAATGGCGAAACTCATGATGTTTAGACCCTAATACCGTTAACAAATGCTTTGTACAAATTTGGTGGCAAATCGATGCTATTTCCACACATAAGTGATGCCCTAACCTTAATACCGAAACTTATAATTTACCGAACACTTGACACTGTAAAATTCATAATTAATTTTAGAAAAATCCAATCACAGTGTTCTCGGGTTTGTTCCGAAGGGTACTGCATAATAATTAACCTGACATATATCTTTACAATTAGATATATCCTCTGAATATCTAAAACAAGGAACTTACATGACCTTGGACCGCAGTCCAGTGCAGGAACTTACCTCTTGACCTGCATTTGTACCCTTGAAACCTTAATTTTTAATTGTGATGGTGTGCGGAGTCAATTACCAATGCGTAGACAATGGTTTCATCTTTCCAATGGTACAAATTTTACTAAATTCCAGTATCTTTTGGTATTTAATCATATTTTAAACGGATGACTTGTACGACAGTTTTCTGTCAGTTCATCCTGCACCCTTCAACGGTAATTCGATCATAACTCCTAAACCAAAATGAATATTGTTGATTTGTTTCCTTTTCTGTAAAGATAAGTCATAACCCTACAATTAGTTGAACAGTAGCATTGCCTAATTGTGCTCCCAACTGGGAGTAAAACGTTTTGCGAAACGGACTTCCAGTTCAGAAATTAGATTTCCAGCAGTGAACACTTAAAAGGAAATAACCATAACTAGCAAAACTGAAACCCGATTGACGCAAAACAAATTTTGATGGACAGATAATTAAACATATTGCTTACCCATTTTATAGTGTTTTGTTAAATTCTACATGTATGATTTATAGTACATTTTGCAAGTGGTATGATATTGGCTGCTATATTTTATTCGTATTATGATCAATTGCATTCTCATCGTATCATGTAGCGGTTATATCCTCAGTTGAATAGTGGTCATAAATATTGATAACCTAGTGACCGTGTTACATTACCAAGTGATAAATATTAGTGATTAGATTGTGGCAAGTACGTTAGTGTATAAGCGTGATTGAATAGTGAAAGTGACACGTACTTGTACACAATCAGTGGAACCAGTTAATTATTGCATTGTCGATGCCTATGGGGCATATGTAAGTGTAACTATAACTAGCGTGGGACGGTTATGGAAGCACTTATATTAATGTCATAGGTATGGCGTCAAACACTGTCTATTTATCTTGGGTACCAGTCGAGACATGCTTGATGGAGGCCCTATCTCTAGTTCTCGCGTAGACTTGTCATGGATCAACTAGTATTTGGATTCATGGTTGGTATTTGATGTAGACTGTGGGTGCGGGGTATTTTAAGTGTGAGTTCGATCAACGGAATCTCCGGAGTCCCACTGCCGGCATATACAGCGATTTTGGGAGTCATATGGGTGATATTACTGATTATTAGTGAGCGTGATTCGGACCCGTTTTCCCTTGCCCCTGGGGCCCACCCTTGAGTTGGGGATACTCCTGCGGTGGTTGACACTCACACTTGGACCGACGATAGGTTTAACGACCTGGACAGTGAGACTTAGAGACTAATAGGTTTAGTGACATGGATATGCATTGATTACTGATTCGATACACCCGCTTTATTGTTTACATGTACCGGTTACTTCATGCTCGTGTCATCACTCCATGTTTACTGTTTCATGTTCATCATTATTGTGCGTGTTTACATATGTAATTATATATATTGCTATTGTGTCGCTCTAACGACCTGAGTATGCATGCTCAGAGTGAGAAGTGGACTTAGCTCGGATCAGGATCTATCGTACCTCGAGGATATTGCGGACATCTAGATCGGCGACGCCAGCGCTATCTTTCCCTTGATCTTTATCTGGTATATCTTTTATCTGTCTTGATAGAATTAGTGACTGCATTTTTCTTTACCTGTGTATTGATTACTGATTACCACGTAATGCTAGAAACTGAAGTATGACTACGGCAGGATATTTTCTTGACCGTAGGAGCATGGCTGGCCTTGTCACCCCTCGTATTCCGTATTTTGGGAAGCGGGACGTGACAGTGGCTCCATTGGTGTTGACGGCCTTGCCCCCAGTCGGACAGTAGAGAGACGTTCGAATACAGATTTGCATTTAGGGTGGGATGCTTTGGCGAACACAACGTTCGGCCTCCTGCCCCTTGAGGTCGGTTTGGCCGCTTGGTTTGCCGTGACCTTTGCCAGATGAGCACTTCCGGCAGGGTCGATGATGACGGAACCAAATTGAAGGGGTGGCTCCTTCCATTGCCGACTGAGACTTGCAGGGAAAACCACGCGGGCATTGATCTTGACCACGTACTGGATCGGGGTCGCGTCGGAAGTTGAATTCATCTCACAAGACATTGTTGTTTAAAGTTGATTACTGCACGGAAAAATCATTTTTTCAGTACAAATATCGGCATATATGTTAAATGAGTTCGCATGAACACTTGACCCGAGATATAGGAGGAGAGAAAGTTCCCACCAGGCGTGCCAGAATCTGTAGGGTGTTTTTCGTCACCCCATTGAGATGAGAATACTCGTCGCTTGTCAGATGTATTACAGATTCCCCATGCCTAGGGTAGGCGGGGGTTTATTGATTGTGGGGATCCGAATCTCCGGCAGTCGCGGACTAAGTTGCCGTTAATTACCCCTCGTCTTTGGAGCGAGAGAATCTCCGATTGACGGGTCAAACTGGTCATGCGAACTCAATGTGCAGTGTGCGTGTATTGTGCATTGAGAGGTTTTGGATACATTGGGGGCCTCACAGAGTTAACGGGGGTCCCGCTACCCGGATAGCGGGCCGGGGTCAAGTGGGCTAGCAACCCCCTGACGAGGTGCGGGACAGCGCCCCGTTAGAAAAATTTTCCTAACGGAAGTGTATTTTGAGTGTGAGATAATGTGGGAAAAAGTAGGGTGAGGAGCGTCTTAAAGACGCTAGGGAGCAGGGAGCGGGGCGCTCATGCGCCCGACACGTGGACGCTGGGCGCTGGCGCCTCACGCGCCAGGCATGTGGACGCTAGCGCCTCACCCGTCCGGCACGTGGGCACTGGGCGCCGGCGGAAAGAAGAGGGCTTTTAGCCCCGGGAATAGGAGTTAAACTCTGAAAGAGGTTTTTTTTATTTATGGAGTTAAACTCCGTCAGAAGTTGGATGGAGTTGAACTCCTATATATATTTCCAACAGAATATACATTAACGATATACATGCAATAACCACTCAATTATAACCACTAGAGTTTCAAATTAAATTTACCTTTCTAAATAAGTAGGCTTTTAATAGCGTTAGCGTACATATATTAAATTAAGAAGTACACCTACCAAAAGAGAAATATCAAAACTTTTGCTCATTTTCATTTTGTACAGTCCTTTAGATTCGATTTAGATTAGATAGATTTAGAATGTCATGACCGGAAAAAGATTAATGCAATGCTCAGTGAGTTCGGAAAAGAATTAGTATTAATTATTTGAATAGAGACTCTTTCAGGGCAAGATTAAGACATTTGTGCGTAGGTAGTTTTTCTCGTGGTATATATAAGATGCTTTCTATATACTAATCAAGTTGAATCGTAGTGTTTTATACGTCTAAATGGTCCAGATAGACGTTACCGGATATGTAAAACCCCATAGCAGTGCGGTCTTAAGACATCATGGTGATCTGCTCTGTCCCTAGAGCAGTGCGGTCTTAAGACATCATGGTGATCTGCTCTGTCCACACTCAGTGCGGTCTGTTGCGGACATTTTGGTGATCTGAGTGAGGGGGCCATTTCAGAACAATGAGATCGGGTCCTTAAAGCACATTCCGAAAGAGGACCGAACTGCATTATAAATATAATGATACCACCCTCAATTACAGAGGCGCCTTTTAAGTGAACCGGAACTACATGAGCTTGAGAACTCCGTAGTTAAGCGTGCTCGGGCCAGGGAAGTCTTGGGATGGGTGACCTCCTGGGAAGTGGCCCCTGGTCGGGTCCGGTTCTCTCTAAAGGGAAAAACCGTGCGGTTTCGGTCAAAGCGGACAATACTATCTGTACTGGGACGTGGGGCGTTACATTTATGGTGGCCCATGCAGGTCCCTCAACAGTAGGTCTGTGGTTCGAGGACGAACCATTGTTCTTAGATGGGGGGAATGTAATACCCCAGAGCAGTGCGGTCTTAAGACATCATGGTGATCTGCTCTGTCCCCAGAGCAGTGCGCTCTAAAGGGAAAAACCGTGCGGTTTCGGTCAAAGCGGACAATACTATCTGTACTGGGACGTGGGGCGTTACATTTATGGTGGCCCATGCAGGTCCCTCAACAGTAGGTCTGTGGTTCGAGGACGAACCATTGTTCTTAGATGGGGGGAATGTAATACCCCAGAGCAGTGCGGTCTTAAGACATCATGGTGATCTGCTCTGTCCCCAGAGCAGTGCGGTCTTAAGACATCATGGTGATCTGCTCTGTCCACACTCAGTGCGGGTATGTTGCGGACATCTTGGTGATCTGAGTGAGGGAGCCATTTCAGAACAATGGGATCGGGTCCTTAAAGCACATTCCGAAAGAGAACCGAACTGCATTATAAATATAATGATACCACCCTCAATTACAGAGACGCCTTTTAAGTGAATCGGAACTACAGGAGCTTGAGAACTCCGTAGTTAAGCGTGCTCGGGCCAGGGAAGTCTTGAGATGGGTGACCTCCTGGGAAGTGGCCCCTGGTCGGGTCCGGTTCGCTCTAAAGGGAAAAACCGTACGGTTTCGGCCAAAGCGGACAATACCATCTGTACTGAGGCGTGGGGCGTTACAGGATAATTTTGAGAAGTTGAAGTAATTGGGCATTGCTGATAAGAAAACAATTTTTGTGTATAATTTTATCTCTTTATAAGACATTATTAATAGATATTTATAAACCGTGCGGTTTCGGCCAAAGCGGACAATACCATCTGTACTGAGGCGTGGAGCGTTACAGGATAATTTTGAGAAGTTGAAGTAATTGGGCATTGCTGATAAGAAAACAATTTTTGTGTATAATTTTATCTCTTTATAAGAAATTATTAATAGATATTAGTGGGGAAAAAAGAGTTACTACTTTAACCCATGTTTGGAAATGGAGTTAAATTTTCTTAACCGTAGTTTTATAAAGTTAACAAACTCAAACTCTAAAATATTAATTTTGTCTTGTTTTGCAACCATTTTAGAGTTGAGATAATTACAGTTATTTCAGCCCAAATATTAAGACATCTTTAGTTATCTTAAGTTCAATCTGAACAAAGTTACCGCGGTTTTCATTTTCCCGCCTTCACTTGAAAATTAACTATAGTTATCCGAACCCCATATCCAAACACGACCTGAAAGTCTAACTTTACATTTGTTGGGCTAATAAGCTCATTTATGGATATTAAGTAATAAATTATAAAACCCTAAAAAGCATTTACTACAAGCGGTTTTGTAGAAAACAGTGGGTACCTAAAGCAGTTTTACAAAACCATCTCTCATGTCTTTTGCACTATATAAACTCAGAGAGATGAGCAGTTCAACTCATTCATGAATGGAGTCATAGAAAGGGAACGTGAGTTTATTAGAAACCATGGGGTACAGGGGAGTTGTCAAATGTGAAATTTGCAAAAAGGTATTAATCTGATGTAAGTTGCTTTTGCCCACACCTCGCATGCCCCCCTGGTTTCTAATCTCACTTACCTGATTCTGGAAAGCTCTTATCAATCGAAGATGTATCTGTGAGTGAAGGAAGAGGAAGTGATTAGCTTGTAAGAGCTTTGGGTATGGGATCTTTTGAGGAAATCCTTTTTACAAATTTTTTTATAGCAAGACAAAGATAGAAATTTGCACAAAAAATGGGTGTTTCCCGAAGCTTCCCATACCTATGGTTCTTATGGGTTCCTTCGTCTTCCTCAGTTACTTTCTTCATGTCATTTAATAGATCTGGTATGATGATGGGTTTTTGTTGAAATGATGTTATGCATATAAAAATTTGATCTTTTTATGCTGTTGATATGAGTAATGTTTTTATTAATTTTGTTATGCTTTATAACAAAATGATCTTTTAGCATCTGGGTATTGCAGGGTTGATTGATTCCTTTTGTCTATTTAGCTTTTTAGTAATTTTATCTGCAATTATTTTGATCTTTAAGGCTGTATAATCTCATTTAACAAGATCTAGGAAAAAAAACTTGGTTCCAAGGGTTTGGAAGAATATAAGACAGATTAAAATTTATTTACAGCCTAATCAATTAAAAATCCATTTCATTATTTAGTTATTTACATTGATCTGCATCATTGGGATACTCTTAGGTGACTATGATATAAGTTTAAGTGTTCTTCTTTATGGATCAAATTTTGAGTATGGATAAATTTTCGAGCAACTAAAATCGATTATCATATGTAAACTTCAAGAATTTATTTTCCATGATGGTAACTTGAACCATTGGAGGTACTTCTCAATCTTCACTACAGCTTTGAGTTGCACTGTAATGGTAAAAATTATACTTTGGCATCCAAACCATTCATGATTGAAACTGAAAATGCATTTTATATGATGATATATCATTGTGCATTCTTGTAATATAGCGATTATGTTAATTATGTTCCAACCATTGTGAAACGATGAAAGAGAACATTCTTGTGGGGGAGAGTTCAAATATGAGTGGAAATTAATGGATTGATTGTCTTACAATTCTGCGCAAGGGCGCAATGATCCAGTGGCGGTGTTAACGGTGGCAGAGGCCGGTGTAATATCAAAATTGGAAGAATTAAGGGTACATGAATAACTGTGGAGAGGAAAAAAGGAGATGATCGAGATGCATGAGTGTATGTGATCGAGATTATAGAATAGTTGTTGTATTGGTGCAAGTATTGCAATGTTTCAGATGTAGAACGTCGAAAAAAATATCGACGAGGCAAGGGGATGGGATATGGATGATTCAGAAGGTTTACATAGCTTTTACATGCTTTTTAGAGAAACGACAAGAATCTAGCTTCTACTGTATTAAAATCTCTTGTATAGCGATCGATCGTCTTAAAAGATGAGTGATCTTACCTCGTTTCATCCGCGGACGGTGAACCAACCTTCCATGTTTTGCATCTATCATCATATGCTATTATGCGGAATGAACCATTTCATCTGGCATCACATTTCATAGAATGGTGCATTACTGCACTAGGTATAAATAATCGGCATATTTTGAGGATGTAATGTTTATATATTTTGTACGTTAACATTTTTTCTTTTACAAATGTATTGTTACAGCTACTTCGTCCCATAACAACCCTAAAAATGTTGTTTATTCGTATAATTTGGTTAGGTTTCTTTCGGAAAAAGCTGGCGGATAAACACTATAATCTGGGGAAGAAAATTTTCCCATCTTTCTTTTCTGAAGTGAAAGCATTGCATGAATGAAGAGAAGCAGCATTTGAGGATTGCTTTCAAAGCTGATGATTAGACATTGCAAATGCTACAGCCTGCCTTCATTGTTTATTGCAGATCGTAAGCAGAAGCTATATGCTTTTAATATTTTGTATTATATAGCTTTAATATTTTGTATTGTAATATTATGTTCGCAAACTGATTGGCAACTTTCATAAATGAAGAGAAAACTTGTCTGTAAATTTTTTGTATTAATGTCAGCGCAATTGACCTTTGAGCTTGTGATTGATTGAAAAGTTGCATGCTGAGTTCTTTTGTTGTAGCATTGGATCCTTAAAGAGCATGTGATGAGTTACGGATGTTTGATCGAGTTATTTCGTGGTAACTTTCATAATTGAAGGCGAGACGATAATCATACAGGTTTGGCCATTGGATTAAGGGTTTTTATTTCCAACTAAGGTAGTTAAAGTTGCCCGTTGGATTAAGGGATTTTATTTCCAAATAAGGTTGTTGAGGGTTAAAATGAGTAAAATAGAGTGTTTTAAAATTTAATTATGAAGTGGGACGTTGTGAGTACACGTGGCGTGGTTTCTAGAATCCTTCCCTCCTACCAAATAGAGAGGACGCCTCCCTCCTACCAAATAGAGAGGGCGGGTTCCAGAGCCCGTCCACCCTTAAAAAAATTTATAAATTTATAAATTAAAAAATTAGAAGAACATGTAAATAAAAAAATCATTCAAAAAAATAATTTCTATTTTTTGATGGATGTGGATCTGGATTGCCTGCGTAGAGTAAATACGGGTTTCAAAAATCCGTCCTTCCTTGTATGCCAAAGAGGATGGGTTCCAAGAACCCGCCCTCCAAGAATAGGCAAGTTTTTTTTAAAAAAAACAAGTTTGCCCTAATTTTTTTTCTTTTAAAAGGTGTAAGCAATTTTTTTTGAATTTTCATATTAACCGGAAATTCATACATACAAAAATCCCAGACTAATTTACTCCAAAAAAAATTTACTATGCGCATGTGCAACCTTATGTCTTATCAATACTTTATGAACACTTTAAGTATCTAACATGTCAATTCTCATCATGGTTGTTACTGTTTACTGACGTGCAAATATTGGATAAAATCGACGGATAAGGATTGTTACTATTTCTATAGAAGAAATCCAAGACTTGGATCATACTGTAAATATGAATGAGGAACCCTTCAGTAAAAACATACAAGAAAGCAAAGCAAACGAGTTTGAGTTCGAAGTTATGTCTTCTCATGGAAGAATTAGAGAAAATACGAAGAATACAACCACAGTCGCAATAAAGTTTCTAAGTTGTTACTAAAGGGTGGAGGATGTGGGGGTGGAATAATTCGAAATTTCTAAGCGGTTACTAACGTAATTTCTTAATACTTGAAGTCCATCTCATTGTCAATCTAAACCCATGACACTCATTAAAGAAGGCATTACAGTATGCCGAGAAACCTCGAGGGAGAAAACATGCCCATATAGGAACACGCTCTTTGACCCTTCTTAGAACCGCATTCAATTCAACATCATGGACTGTATAGCATCTACTTCTTTAATGTTATTGCATAAAATTTAATTGATGTATGCGTTGTGTCACAAATTTTGTAGCACTGTACTAGAAAATCAGTATACCGCAGAAACTATTTTAGTTGAAAACGGGCAAATTCAAGTGTTATTGTTCGCTACCCAATTTACATGTTGCAATTTTAACGGTAGTTTACAGTAAATTAGTTTCCAACGAATAATGCAAAAAGATCATACTAAAATTAAAATTATACAAGTTTCCTTACAAACTATAATTGATTTTCCTTCCGTTGCTTCTTCTTCACGACCTCGAAGGTCCTGCCTCCAATGGCTGTCCTGAATATCTGGTCCTATAATAACCTGATTGTTACCTTTGCTTAGAATCAGTATCCATTGTCATTCGATCTTGACGCACCTTAGGTCTTCCGGGTCTTATGTTTTTGTCCGGTGGTAATACCATCGATATTTGTCTGTTCCCAGTATAGTAATGCCAATAGCGATTGTCTGGTATATGATGAAATTTTGGATCGCATGTGCCTTGATAACTAGAAACCGTATAGTAACGTGAAGCAAAATTGTAATGTGAGTTATGCATGCTGCTCGCAGCAGCAATTGCGTGGGTACACGGTAAATGTTGTTGCTAAAAAACACCGCAAATGCATGAAGAGAGCCCTTCATCTATAAAATTAACGATATATTGATTCTCATTGCTTCCCGTAACTTGAAACTCCGTTGCGTCAAACCTTTCAGAACTGTAGTATTGTGATTTTCACTCTATTTTTCGAAATATATCTTCATAATACATGGTGAATGGAGTCTCCATCGTCAAAAACTTTTCCCTTCTTTGCAAAAAATAAGTATTCACTCTGAAAAAACTTCGAACAATCAACTCCTGTATCGGCAAGCCTCTAACACCCTTAAGGACTCCGTTGAAAATTTCAGATATATTAATGGTCATCAGTTGATATCTATATCCATTATCATGTGCTTGTGTCCACATGCGTACTGGATACTCATCTAACCACGCTTTCGCCGCTTAACTCATCTCTCCAATTTTCTCCGCTTGACTCATCTCTCCAATTTTTGCCATGTATATGTCATGAATATTAGGGTCAGACCGGCTTTGTACATAAGCTTATGTACATCTGAATTTTTAAATTTCCTATCAAAATTCTGTCTGAAGTACCGCAAACAAAACCTATGTGGTGTCGTCGGACATGCAGCCCTCACAACAGCTAGTATTCCAAGATGTCTATCAGATATGATGCATAAATCTTTTATCATTAACAGATGGGATATTTTTGAGTTGACGAAAAAACCATGATCAAGATGATGTATTTTCATCCTCGACAATAGGAAATCCCAACGGAAATATACCGTTATTAGCATCAACACCTATAGCAATTAACATGTAATCTCTATACTTACCATACACATACGTCCCATCCACGTACAATATCGGCCGACAGTGTATGAAACCAGCCGCGTAAGGAGCAAAACACCAGAAATTCTTTGAAACCTGACACAGCCATCGTCATATGTTTCTGTGGTTTTTAATTAGTATACGAACCCTGGATTTGATACTTTCATGACTTCCATAAAAGGGACTAGCGAGTTGTATGAGCTATCCTAATCCCCAAATATCTTGTATAAAACCTTCCTACGAGCATCCCATGCCTTCACATACGAAATCTGAATTTTACGCTCTTCACTTACGTACAGACGTATCTCTCGAGGAGTCATCGCCATATTTGTACGGATAAGTGGTATAATAAGTGAGAAAATGTATGATGAAGTGCAATTCCTGTGATCTTTTAACACAATTGAATTGATACAGGTGTATTCCTGGTTGTATTTCATAACTTTCCAAGCTTTGGCTCTTTTGGACCATGATGCATACAATCTCCACTTATATTCAGGAGATTTCGTATGTATATATCACGATATAGTACGTCTTATTTGACTCTTCGATTTTAGATTTAACATTTTTTTCAATAGCCCACGACTTCAGTTTATAAATAAGATCACCTTTTTCCGGAAATATATCTCCAACATTTACGCAATTTTTGCTTGCTACACTCGCTTTCAAATAAAGCTCAGCATTTACTTCTGCCACAGATAAATCTACCCAACTATCATCTTCCAACGGATCGAGGCCGGGATCTTCTAGTTCGACAAAATCATTATTCACGGCCATGTCATTAATCAATGCTACTTCATTCAATCCAGCGGCATAATCCGCGCTATCCTGCCCTTGATGATCTTCATCGGCTTCATCATTATCACTTTCACCCATATCATTGTCACCCATAGCAACATAAGGCTCGTGTGCAATATACGATGGTTGAGCTCAGTATATTATGGATGGTTCTGGTTGAAAAGTCCGGAATGATGTGGACAGACATACTTGGAATGCGCTACTTAGATCGTGTTGAAATGATGCGGAAGGAAAAGATTGTAATGCAGGGGTTTAAGAAATCTGCATTTAGTTCGATAAAATTTTGTTAACATTTTCGTATTACAAAGAAAATAAATATAATCACCACTTGTTTTAGATCGATTTACCCTTAGAATGTTGTATATGGCAATCATTGTTGTTCTTCAGGTGTGCATGCCACTGTAACAGTCGCTTGGGAAAATCTGTATTTAATATATAAAATGTATTAGCATTTTGGTATCACAAAGAAAATAAATAAGTAAATTAATTATAAAATGTTTACCCTTGAGTTTGAAAGTGTGAATAATCATGTGTGTAGTCGTATCCTCTGAGACTAAAGGTATCATCGTTAACCATGAGACCGTATCCCCAAGAACTACCTCCAGCATTACAATCAAAATAATTCGTTGGAGCGATATATGATACTTCCAACTGTTACTTCTCAACTAAAAGTTCAAAAGAATGCCTAATGTTTGCCAAACCAAAATCTATCATCGAAGATATTGTTGCATCGTCTTTAATTTTAAGCAATGCATTTCCACAAAATAAAGGCCATATACAACTTAACTTAACTTTAATTTCAAGGGGGTCGTATTTCTTGATTTTAAACACTTTATTCTCATATTCATTATAAGTACTTGATAATCTTAATCGCATAACCCTTGCACACCCGTTCTTATACTCGAGACCCTGTGCACTTGTCACAATCTGACCATCGTATTTACATAGAAACAATAAACTTGAACTTGACATTATCTACATCAAATAATATCAACTCAATAATAAATATTAAACATTAACAACTGAAATAATGATTATATTCACTGAAATTAAATAAACGGTATATAAAATTTACATATGTTAGTCAATCGGGAACTTTGATAGATAGATCTATAGGGATAGAGAGATCGAGTTCTTTTGAAGGGACGCAGATGAGAGATTGAGTTTTTTTAGGAGGTGCGGAAGAAAATTGGAGCTGAATAGGGAGCAAATGGGGAAGAAAAAGTATTTATAGGTATTTGGTCGTCTTTGGTCAAAAAAGGGGTGACGCTTGATTTCATAATAAGTGTTCACGGGTCTTGTTCTGAAATAAAGAGTCACGGGATTGCCTTGGGTTCAGAGAAGGGATTGGCTCGTCTTATTTTGAGAGAAAGGGGACACGGGGCGTGACAAATTCCCTCTAAAAGGGGGCTTCTCCTTTTTAAAGAAGATTTCATCTCCTTTAAAAAGGTGAGGGCGGGTTCTTGAAGCCCGCGTCCAAAAAATGGTCAGTCCATAAAAGAGAAGGAAAGCAGTAGTGTAATTATTAAAAAGAGGCAGAGGCGTGACAAATTCCCTTTAAAAAGAGGCCCTCTATCTCCTTAAAAAGGCGAGGGCGGGTTCTTGGAACCTGCGCCCAAAAAATGGTCATTGGAGAAACGAGAGGGAAAGCGAAATTATTGAAACGAGAGATAGTGAAATTATTAAAACGAAGAAAAGTGAGGGATGGTGAAATTATTAAAACGAGGCAAGACGAGGCCAATTAATGGGCAGCCCATAAAAAAATGAAATTGGTTTTTTAACAGTTTTTTTTGGGAGGAGGGCGTGTTAAAGGAGAGGGCGGGTTCTTGGAACCCGCTCTCCCATTTTAAAAACCATCTCCTTTAAAAAGGAGAGGCCAGGGACGTGATAAACCCCCTTTAAAAAGGGGCCCTTTCCATTTTAAAGAAGATTCCATCTTCTTTAAAAAGGTAAAGGTGGATTCTTGAAACCCGCGCTCAATTAATATCTCCATTTTTCCTTTTAAAAAACCCCCTTCTTCTCTATTCTTTCCCTTATCTCATTTCTCTCCGAACTCCATCTATATTCACTGTCTTTCATAATCTTTTAATTATTTGAGTTTGAAAAAAAAAATACAATGCAAGATCAACCATTCGACAAATCATTTCTCGTAAATCAAAACGAGCATAGATCATTCAGTGTATTACACGGGGTGGAAATATTCGAAACTTATTAAATTTGTTTCAAATATTGCCCTATATATTTTAATTCAAATAATTGAAAATAATATGAATAAATCTTGCAGGGAGAAGATAATGTTACAGTTGTCAGTCATAGTTCTGAAAAATAACAAGTTACTGATCATCGTATTATCGAGCGGATTCGTAGAGCCGGTTTTTATGAAACTTCATTACTGCGTCATATCCAACTTGACCACAGGCTCGTTAACTCTCTTGTTGAACGTTGGAAAAGAGAAACTCACACTTTTTATCTTAGATGGGGTGATGCCACTGTCACACTTCAGAATGTTGTCCTTTTACTTGGTTTACGGATGAATGGATTTGGATTGGTTGAGGTACAATTGTCTCCGGAAACTGAGCACCCGTATTGGGATACGTATTTGGAGTCTGCTCTCGGACAGGTATACTTCGTAGTTTCTTTAAATTAAAAGTTGAAATATATTACAGTTACATTAATTAACGATTAATTGTTAAATTCAGATACCAGGAGCGTCTATTAAGGGGTATAAAATCAGATAAAACTGGCTCAAAGAAATATTTAGTAATATCTCTTATGAAACTACTGATGATGTCTTGGATAAACATTCATGTGCCTACATTCTATGCATGATCGATTCTTGGTTGATACCGGACCAGTCGGCAAAGTATGTCCATCCTTTATACCTGGGGTTTCTTAGGGATTTCGATATGTGTGGCCAGTATACTTGGAGAGCAGGAATTCTGGCATATCTTTACAAAAAACTAGATAAGGCATGTGCTCTTACGAAAAATAAAATTTATGGTTGCATTACATTACTTCACGTACATAATAATTTTGAACTAAATATTTGAAAAATTAATATTGGTTCTTTATGATACTATGGCATTTATATATATAGATTTCGTCATTGGAGCACATGTATAATAGGAAACCGGTTCATATTCGTATTTCTGACGAGAATGTCCCTGGAAATCCTCTCGGCTATTGATGGAGTGGCAAGAAATCAATAAGGCTTCTCTTCTAGTGCTTAAGTATTATAAAGATGAGTTGGATCGAATGGAGGCAATCCAGGTAACTGTTAATTAGATAATTAAATTTGTTTGAAATTTTTAATTGATATTATTTACAATTTTTGTACTATATTATTTGCGCAGTTCACGTGAACTTCTTATAGAGTAGACCGTCTCCAGGGATTGTAACAACCCTAAAATTTCTGTACAATTTTTTTCAAAAATACAAAAAGGGGTACTTGAGCCTGGGCACAAGTTATAAATTTTATTTGCTTTTTAACAGCAAGAAAGAGCTTGTAGCTCACTGGTAAGACTTTGCACAGCTGAACCAAAACACCAGAGTTCAAATTCCATCAGCCACATTATTTTTTAATTCGTTTTCTTTTAATCTATTTAGAAGCCCAAGAGTTTACACATGAATAACTCGTAAAAACCAAGAGTCGCACATAAAACAAACGAGTCCACTGTAGTAGTCAAAGCGTCAGGGACACATGGCAAGAAGATGGACCCCGACTCGGGCCGGCGGAACGGGTGACTCGGCCGGCGGCGCCGGGTTAACTCGGCCCAAACCTATTTTTTCTTGAACTCCTTGAGAACTTTGGCCTACCTCACTCCCACTGCACCATTTAAAATCTCTGAAATTAAATAGAGAATTTAAAACACCCCTTTTAATTTTTTTAATGCAAAATTAAATACAATTTTTATCACACCTTTTCATCTATCCTAAACCTTAATTTTTCCTATAAATACCATACCTAAAATCACCCCTCCTCACTTCCAAATCTCTATCCAAACTTTCAAGAAAATTCCATAGACTTTTTGTGTGCAAGTGGAGTTAGCGAAGGGCGAAGCTCCGGCGAACTTCCGACGACGTTCCGAAGAGATTTCGGTGACGAAACAACGCACCGGCACCTTATACTTCTTCCTTTTCCTCTCCTCTCCACTACAATCTAGTAAGTCCCTATTTCTCCTCTCTTCTATATTCTAAAGTTAATCCGACTTCCGATTCGGGTTTTCCCATAAAAATCATATTTTTCTTAAACACAAGAATACCAAACTTTCTCATCATGATCATTAAATATTAAAAAAACATCTTGATAAGTTTCATATCAAAAGAATTCATATTTCAATTTTTATAGCACTTTTACAGAAAAATACCGTATAGTTTAGTTTCGACATGAAATATTATTAGTCCTTGCTATACCTTAGATAATTCACGAGGTAATGACCTACCTCCTCACAACACACATATGTAACATAGCACGATAATATTTGGGAACATAGATTTGGGAAAATACGATTTTACACAAAACTATCTCTGACTTATAAAAAACCTTTTTCTATAAGATATGTATTTTTAACAAATCTTTGCAATACGCCGCTACAACCCATTTCGGGAACTCATTCGGGATGGTGCGGATTATCGCACATTCTGGGGCTTAGTAGTACGAGATGCAGACCTCTGCAAGGAGCATACGGTCTCAAAAGATTCAAAAAATATAATTTTCTTTAGAAAATGTGATTTCTATTATAAATAAAACTTATATTTTTAATAAATAAATATATATGTAAATAATATCAAAATACCTATTTTAATAGTTATAAAAATTCCACATTTCCAAAATTTAAGAAAAACAACTCATTTATAAGAAAATACCATGCAATTCCATACAAGTTCAATACTTTACAATTAAATACCATATATTATGAAAATAGATTTTATTCACTAGAAATGTCACAATGATAAAATATACATCAATGAAAACTTTAAAGACGATAATAAAATATTTGAGATGTATTTTGAATATTATACAAAATTATTTTTACGTAAAACCCTCTCAAGTTATACTAAATTACAATAAGGACCGTAGTAAACATAGGTTTAAGCGGGACCAGTCTCTTAAGCCTCAAGGAGCCGGAGATATGGGTGCTTGCCTATTTAAGGTAGACAACTTTAAAAATGGTGTTATCAACACACGGTAATCGTCTTTGAAAAAGACACAAATCCTGTCGTCCATGTACAGCGGTTACTGATAACACTAAAACTTAATTCAGGATTTCAATTTCTTTTCTAATTGACTGACTCAAACCGAGTCTCCATATAATCAATCCGACTTGAATGAGATTCAAGTATATATAACAATTCAATATGAATCCATATATTCAATCTGTTCAATCTATCAATCAATACACTCGACTGAACCGAACCATAGATATACATCCATCTACATGATTCTCCAGTTACATCCATTTACTGATATCATGGTTTCGGCAAGTCATCCATCTATACAATCTACAATACAAGACAATACAATTTACAATACAAGACAAACAATACAATCAAGATATCGCGGGGTTTAAGGGGTAGATTGGTACGGAAGGTGTTAAAAGTGGCACGAGACTGCAACCATTAAGACACCTAACCTGAATTCAATTGCCGTTGTTTCGGTTATTATCACGGAGCCTTGTACTCTATATACCGTAGTCTCTGGTCTAGTGAGACTCCTCTCGTATACACTGGCCTCTTCTGTACCAAACTACAAATAGCAGCGTTAACACTAAATACAACATTATATCAATATAATACAACTTTAAAAGCTACACACTCTCTCTCTGTCTATTCTACTTCTCTCTTATCTTTAGGACTTACCGAGCGATTGTTTGCTGACGACATTCCTTCTCTTTCTTTTTTGGAATGTTGTCAGGTGGATCGAACCTTCAGGAGATCAAGCCCACCAGCAAGGATTTAGACCAGCTAGCTTTCGACCAGGAGCTCTAGTTACTTGTACATTTCATTTCAGTACTTTCCATTTCTGTTATGCCACTATTTAGGCATTGCTTTCCATTCCTTGTATTTACCTTTCGGATGTATTGTAAAAAGAATGCTAATAAATAAAGTTGCTGTTCAATTATATCTATTGTCTTTGTATCTTGTGCATTTTTTACTTATATTTCTTAGATACGCTTAGCGTGTTTACTTCAGAGTAAATACGTAGCGGCCAGTCGCGTTCTCTGCCCGTACATTGGGAAGCGGGGCGTGACAGGTTTTTTTGGTGGCCCATGCAGGTCTGAGCTGTATGGAACCCTACCATGCAGTTTCGTTCTGCGTGGACAGCCTAAGCAATATAACACAACAACTAGCAACTGAAAACATTGTTTACAATTCATACTTCTTGAATCTCATCATTTCATATACTTTGAATCTATCTATTCATATCAGATTTTTGCATTTTTATACCGCCCATTCTTAATCACATTGCATATAGGTAGGTACTTTTAATCCGTGTTTGCTGAATAATTACAGGTTACAGGTTCTCAGCTCTTTACAGTGAAATTCATGAAAAATTGCAATAAATGCGGGACTACGACCAACAATAGATGAATACTGATCTCCGATAACTATCCGTATGATTCCGCCTACAAGTTCAAGGGACAAAATGGCAAATCGTTGGTCACTTCAATGCACAAAGCACAAGGGCAGCACAAGATCCAAGGCTTCACGCGTGGAGCTCAAGGCAAAGTCCACTGCTGAATATCTGGAAGAGAACTGAAGAGCTTTTAAAGAAACCAAGTGTGCCAAACAAAAGACAAAAGCAACATGGAGAATCCCTGAAAATATGTTCCCACAAGTTCACCAAATGGCCACGGAACCGCGGCCAAATAAGCACTTCTGCCGCGACTCCGCGGCCGCGTTGAAGCAGTGTCGGTGGTAGTTAGCTCCGCGTTGACTCGGCTCTTTTGGGGTAGTTTTGTAATTTCAGGTTTAGCTCAGAATGTAACCTAGGATTTCACCTTCCTATCTAAAATAGAAGAGCTCAAAACCAAATAATGTATGCTTTTCTTTAGTTTAGAATTTTAGAATTTAATTTTGTAGCTTTTCTTTTCTATGAAAATTGTAGTGAGTTATGAGCGTTGATTAATAAATAAAAAAGAGTTCTTTTATTTATCTTGCTTGTTTATTTAATTTCTGCAATTCTTAGTTGTTAATCTAGTTGCTAATTTTTATTGTTGTTTTTCTATTGTTTTCTCTTTTTCTCTTTTTGTTTATCCTTAAAACAACGATGATGCTTGAGTAAGATCCTTGCCAAGGTGAGGTCTCAAATAGCTGGTTGTAAATTCCTCTTGATCTCATTTCTTTCTACCTTTTTTTTTTATCTTTTTAATAGGTAAGAAATCTCACACTTGTTAGGGCAGGAGAAGGAAAGTTTGAGAGAAGGAAATCTCTCTCTCTCTTTCTTTTGCCAATCATCTTAATTCGGACTCCTTTTAATTAAACCACAATCCGCCCACTACGGCACCCTATCCTACATGATAGCGGTGATTCCATAGTTAGACCGGTTTTGGTTGAATTAACCGGAGGTTAGGGCTAAGAGCCAAGAACGGACGGAAAAGGACCAAAAGGAAGAAACTAAGCATGTAATGCCTAGCTTATACTTGCAAGTTCCTTCCTAGTCGTGCTAGTCCCCGTTGTTGCCGATTACCTTAACACCGATATCAATAAGAGCATTGAGAAAAAGTGAGGAATTCCTAAAACTCGAACTAACCTAATCCCAACCCTAGCAAGCTTTTATCATCTTTTATCTCATTAGTAGAACTTAAAACAAATCACCAATTTTTTGGATTTAACTCGTTAAAACATAAAGAAAAAGATTCCATCTCCCTGTGGATCGACCCGTACTCAACCGGCTAGTTACCAAGCGAGACCGTCTTGATTGCGGTAATTAAAAATACACAAAAACATAACAATCAAAATGACGTCGTTGACGGGGAGACGGTAATTTAATTCTGTGTAATTTCGGGTTAATTAAAAAAATATAAAAATATCAAAATTGAAAATATAAAAATTAAAAAAACAAAAACAAAAAAAATCATCTTGTTATTTTTGATTAGTTTTTGTGCAAGTGTGCAGGCTTGGAGCAAACTCTGTTTCAGTTCTGGAGCAAACTCAGTGAACAAATCAAGATTCAGAGGATCTAAACAGAAAGAGGAGAACCAACTAAGCACATGGACCAAATTTGAAGATCCAAACCAACTGTTCAGCCGCGGAACCGCGGCAGAAGCAAGGGTTTGACCGCGGAACCGCGGTCAGCGGGTGACGTCAGCAACTAAAAACTCTCTGTGAGTATCTCTTTTCTCCTTTCCTCTCCTCTGAACTCCACTGACAACTTTTTCTGCAGCATTCTTTGCGCAAATTCTCTTCCCCTCCAATAAACTGATTTTGTGCAGGATTCTTTGCGCCGCAGCCAAAATAAATTTTTTGAAAGTGTTTTAGATTTTTGGTTGTTATTGCTTTGCATAACTAATACGGACTTTAAGGGGCTATAACACCAATTCAGATTGGGTGGGGATTTCATCACCCTTCATAAGACCCCAAAAATCACTAAAAGCATATGCATCACCCTTGAGCTTAATTAAAAAATATCTAGACTCAGCCAACTAAGGACTGTCGTGCTCAATAGGACAGAGGAAGGTTGTGGGCATTCAATCATTTATCTAAACTTGACTTTGTGGTGCCTAGGCTAGACAAGTGAGAAATGTAATTTTAAAAGGCCCGTCTCACGGTGATTCGTGAGCGGAACCCTACTTTCTTCATCTATGCTTATCTGGCCATAATTGGCAGTGAAGAGACGATTTGAGGGTTATCTCACAATATGTCACTTTGGAACAGTTAAGAGCAGTCTGGTGGATTTAGAAGACCGTAGCTCTAGGTTTGATTGTGTATGTTTTAACGGTGATTGTTTGAAGAAAATCCGTACACATTCTTGCAAAACTCTTTCTAAAAAAAAGAAAAAACACAAAAATAAAAACTTTTATAAAAACTTACCCTTTGATGCCAGAATCCCATTTCACCCACCTTTCATTCAGATTTCTTCATTGACGTTTTCTTACCCTCACATTCTACACTTTGACTATACTAGACTCGTTTAGTGTATGTCCAGTCGGACTCGGGACAATAGTGCCTGTCTAGTCCGTGTTTCGTTAGTCGCTACTGACTTCGCGATCGACTCCGACGTCGAAACTCCCTCCACACCTCTTTCACCTTTACCTTTGCCGGCCAACTCCGACGTTGACCGGAATTCTGTTCATACATCTTTATCTTCATTTTCATCACCACCAAATTCTTCTGAGATGTCAGGATTTCCTCCTAACATCCCTTTACCTCCCTCGGGACTGATTCCACCTCATCTGGGTGCGAATAACCCGCAACCACCTCCTGTTGAAGCGCCTCAGCGAATCGTGCTCCAGGATCGTTTCTATCCCACCCGCTCCGCACTTCCTACCTGTCTTTCACTTCCGCCGGCCAATGGGGATAATTTCGAAATTAAGCCCCACTTCATCAACATGTTGCCTAAATTTCACGGGCTGGAATCCGAAGATGCATACATCTTCATTAACAAGTTCCAGAACGTCTGTGCAATGATGAAGACGACCCAACTGTCCAACGATGCTATACGGCTACGAGTCATTCCTTTTACTCTGTGTGACCTAGCTGAGAAGTGGCTGTATAGTACCGCATCGCATTCCATAAACAGTTGGGATGATTTCGTAAAAGAGTTTCTTAAAATATTCTACCCAAATCACAAAACCGCGAGAATACGGAACGAAATTAACCAATTTTCCCAACTTCCTGCCGAACCTTTTTGGAAGTGCTTTGACCGATACAAAGACCTTCTTGTTAAGTGCCCTCATCACGGCATTGAGAGATGGCAACTTTGCCAGACCTTATACGAAGGACTGAACCCAGCAACTAAGCAATTGCTGGAGACCATTTGTCAAGGCCACTTCCTATCCAAATCTGACGAGGAAGCTTGGAAATTTTTCGACGATCTCACGGAGCGAACGCTTCAGTGGGAAAGCACCAAACCGAACACTTTATCTACTACTTCTTCCTTTCTGTCTAAGGCAGGTGTTCATCAACTTGATATCCTAATTGCAATGAAAGCCGAAATGGCTGCGATCACACGAAAACTAGAAGCAATTGAGAGCAAATTTTTATCTCCTTCTCCTGCCCCTGCTCTTCCCCCTCATACCATCTGCGCTTGTTGTTCAGACCCATCCCATCTGACCGAAGAGTGTCCTTACAACCCACCTTCTCAAGGATAGGATCAGGTCAATACTGCATTTCAGCAAAGACAAAGAAATGATCCATACTCTTCCACTTACAATCCTGGTTGGAGGAACCACCCCAATTTCGTCTGGAATTAGAACCAGCAACAATTCCAAGGCCACAACAACTTCCAAAGGCCTCCTCTTCATCAACAACAAGCTCAAAATCAATATCAGCAGCCTTTCCAACCCCAACCTTTTCAAAATCCGACGAACAATTTTGTTCCATCAAACAACGATAAGGTTTCCTCGCTAGAACGAAGTCTGGAGGCATTTGTAAAGCAATCGCTCAATCAAATGCCAACATCCAGTCTTCCATTCAGTTTTTAGTGCAACACACTGCTGTGCAAGGGCAAAGCATTAAAACCATTGAAGCCCAGACTGCACAACTGAATGCAGTTTTTAAGCGAGCGAGAGAAGGGAAAGCTTCCATCTCAACCACTCCCAAATCCTGGTCACCTACATAATGCACATGTTGCTCTTGAACAACAAAACCATAATGTGGGTGCCGTGACTACGTTGAGATCTGGAAGGATGTTGCACAACAACGTTGGCACAGATGATGAACCCCCGACCGCTTCTTCTTCTTCTTCTTCATCTTCTGAGCCTGTTCTCCATTCTTCAAAAGGCTCTACTTCTTCTGCTATTCAGAACGGACCCACTTCTCACTCCACAAAAACACCAGTTCTGGGGTCTGTTCCTGCTCCACAATCTCCTCCACAAACATTGGATTCAACCAATTTTCAAAATGTTCTATTTCCAAACCGGTTGAGATCCAATAAAAAAAATCCACAAATGGAGAAGATTGTGGAGTTATTTAAACAGGTTAATATTAACATTTCCCTCTTAAATGCAATCCAACAAGTTTTTTCCTACGTAAAAATCTTGAAGGACTTATACACTAAGAAGAGGAAATCTCAGGTACCCAAGAAGATTTTCTTAGCTAGTGCCGTGAGTGATGCTCTTACTCAAGCTTTACCTCAAAAACGAAAGTACCCTGGCTGTCCTACAATTTCAATAACCATTGGGGATAAGAACATCAACCGCACACTTTTGGATCTTGGTGCCAGTGTTAACCTGCTTCCGTATTCGGTGTATGAGCAATTAGGTGTAGGAGAGCTGAAACCCACACACTGTACTCTCCAAATGGCCGACCGATTTATCACCCGTCCTAGGGGTGAGCTAGAGGATGTGTTAATAAAGGTAGGGGACATCATATTCCCCGTTGTATATCTTATAGTCCCCGCTTACTTGGTTGACGACAAGCTGGGAGTCACCGTAAACCCGTAGCCGAAGGATTTCCATTTCTATGGCGAGCTCCAGACCAACTATCAGAGCTTCGTACTCGGCCTCGTTGTTTGTGCGAGGCTCGGTGAGAGAAAAAGAACGTCGTAGGGTTCTCATCGATGGCGTGATGAACACCAATCCAATCCCTGCTTTTATCTGCGGGATGCTTGATTTGTCGGAGCTTCTCATTGATGAGGCTCCATCGAAGTAGAGATCCCAACATGGCTCATCTTCCTCGAGGTGAAGCACTTGTTCGTTTGGTAACTCGCAATTGAATGGTGACCCTTCTGGTACGGGATGAGCTGCAAGGAAGTCTGTAAGAGCTTGCCCTTTTACTGCTTTCTGAAGAGTATAAACTATGTCAAACTCAAGTAGCATGACAGTCCATCTTGCAATTCTACTAGCTAGACTTGCTTTGGTCATTAAGTGTTTGAGCGGGTCGACCTTTGAGATCAGCATAACCCGATAAGCGAGCAGATAGTGCCTCGGCTTCTTCATAGCGAACATTAGAGCCAGACATTGCTTTTCGATCGGGGAATAGTTGTGTTCTGCCCCGACTAAAGTTCAACTGAGGTAGTAGAGGGCATTTTCTTTTCCCTCCTCATTGCTTTGGGCAAGGAGCGTACCGAGTGACTCATCTAGCGCGACAGTACAAAGAATCAACGGTTTATTTGAAATAGGAGCAGCAAGCACTGGAGGTGCAACAGGTACCGTTTGATGCTTTCGAACGCTTCTTAACATTCGGCATCCCAGACAAAAAGAGCTCCTTTCTTCATGAGCTTTGAGAAGTGCCTACATCTCCCCGATAAATTTGAGATAAACCTTCGTATATAAGCAATCTTGCCTTGAAAAGATCTTAGCTGCGTCAGATTCTTCGGAGGGGGCATCTCCATGATGGCCTTTATCTTGGATGGGTCAACTTCGATCCCTCTATGTCGAACTATAAAGCCCAGGAATTTTCCCGATGACACGCCAAAAGCGCACTTCAGAGAATTCATCTTCAGATCATATTCCCTCAGTCTAATAAGAACGGTCATAAGATCTTGGATGTGATCGGCCTTGGTTTTAGTCTTGACGACCAGATCATCAACATAACATTCGACGACTTTATGGATTAGGTCTTCAAAGATATTGGTCATTGAGCACCTGCGTTCTTCAGTCCGAACGGCATCACTTTGTAACAGTATATACCGATCGGGATTCGAAATGTTGTATGCCTCTCATCCCCAGGCGATATTTTTATCTGATTGTACCCGGAAAAACCATCTATGAAGGTGAACAGCTCGTAATTTGATGTGTCATCGACCATCATTTCCATGACCGGAAGTGGGAAATCATCTTTAGGGCATGCCTTGTTAAGGTCCCTGAAATCGATACAAACCCGGATCCACCCATTTTTCTTCTTTACTGGGACAATGTATGCGATCCAGTCTGCGTATTTCTCTTCCCTGATGAAGCCAGCATCGATAAGTTTCTTAGTTGCCTCGATGACTGTTCCCCTCCGAACGGCGGCCGAGACATGGAATGCCTCACCTGAGATTCGGGGCAGATGCTAATTGGTGTTATCCGTCTACCTCTCCGAAGATGCCAAGTTGATTTATGGCACCGTGTATCGAAGGTTTAAACGGATGCGACCGATGTAGCAGACTTCGTCAGATTCCCCCTCGTTGAGGGGTTTTTGATTGTGGGGACGCTCTTCCCTGCAGGCGCAAGCCCCTGCAGTTAATTACGCTACCGCATCGCGGTAACAACTTTCTCCTTCTTCAGCTGGTCACTTCGTGTCGTGGGTGTTTGTTTTGTTTGTGGTTGCCCGTGGATTGTATACGGAGACTGATTTATGTCGTCGCCCGTAGGGCGTGGACTAGTCCAAATCCGTGTTTATCTTAGATTTGGGTTTGGGGTTTTGGTTTGAGGATACGTCAGCCATACTTGAGGCTAAGATCAACTCAAACGTTTGTTAAGGATACGTTAGTCTAACTTTGAGACTAAGATCAACTTAACGGGATCGTTTAGATCCGACAAAGGAGCGTTTTAGGCTCCATTGTTCCAGTTCAGGGACATAGTGGTCCATCATATGTATGGCCGTCGGGACCCGTCACCTCTCTGACGACGTTGAAGGATTACAACGACGGATGTCAGAGGAGTTCAGGGATGTACCCTCGAGCCAGAGTTAATTGGGGGGATTCATAGTCCAGTCTGTTTGAAGGTTTAAGGATACGTTAGCCAACTTTGAGGCTAAGATCAACTTAAACGGGACCGTTTAGATCCGACAAAAGAGCATGCGGGGCTCTATTGTTCTAGTTTAAGGACATTGCGGTCCATGGTTAGTTTAAGGACATTGCGGTCCATGGGTAGTTTAAGGACGTTGCGGTCCATGGGTAGTTTAGGGACATTGCGGTCTGTTGTTAGTTTTAAGACATCTCGGTCGAGGTTAAGGACGTCGTAGTCCATGGGTTTAAGGACTCCACAGTCCGGTATGTGCTCTGGATGCTTCACACGGGTTCACTGCCGTGCTTGGCGAGGACCAGGCTCCGCTCTGGACGTTTTCCGCGGGGTCAAAGAGTGACGTTATCCGCGTTCCACGTAACCAGGAATTTTGCACTAGATGCTTCACACGGGTTCACTGCCGTGCTCGGCGAGGACTAGGCTCCGCTCTGGGCGTTTTCCGCGGGGTCAAAGAGTGACGTTATCCGCGTTCCATGTAACCAGGAATTTTGCATTAGACATGGGTTTAAGGACCCCACAGTCCATATCAATGTGTGGTCGTCGGGACCCATCACCTCTTTGAAGACATTGAGAGATTACAATGCCAAGTATCAAAGGAGTGAAGAGATGTACCCTAGAACCGGAATGGCTTAAATAGTCCTTGACCCAATTTGGGATCAAGACCGATTAATTATGTTATGAGCCTATTAGCCCAGTTAATTACGAATTGAAGATTCATGGCCTAGCTTAGGCTAAGTCCGATCATGTCTGGAATATTGGCTTCTTGTTGGTCCATTGAAGGAGAGGCTTTGCCTCTATCCATTTAGCCAATTGGGCCAAAGCCTAGTGTTAAACACTACAGAGCAATCAGTGTTGAACACTGGGAATGAGGTTGACAAGTTAGTGTTTAACACTAAAAGATAATTGGTGTTAAACACCAGCAACAAGGCTTTCAAATGATCATAAACACTAAAACAGATCAGTGTTGACCACTGGCAATGGAGATCTCAGATTAGTGTTAAATACTAAGGTAATCAGTGTTGAACACTGCGAATAAAGTTCTCTGATTAGTGTTGAACACTAAGGCCCAACAGTGTTTTAACACTGGATTCGGGAGTTCCAATTTAGTGTTAAACACTAAGGCAAGAGGGGTCACGTGGCAACACGTGAGAGCGCCCTCCCTTCATTTGTTCTTCTGAGGAGATCGCATTTTTTGGAGCATCATGTGTCATCACGTGACGGGCATTCAAGCGCTTGTGTGTTAAAGCTTCTGTCAAGGGTCACGTGGGTCACGTGAGGCACTGCCTCAAAGGGGTTTTCTGTAGATCTTTTGGGGGGGTCACGTGGTGACACGTGACCCTTCTTTTCTGTAGTTGTTTAGAAGATCTGTTAATCCCTTTCAGGAATTAAATTCCTCGTAGGGTTGAACCCTGACAATAGAGGAATTAAATTCCTACTTCCTTTTGAAAATTTATATTCTGGGATAGAGTTGAACTCTGAATTTTCTGTAGGAATTAAATTCCTCATATATGTGAAGAACTGAATAGGGTTTGTTCCTAATAAAAGCTTTTAAGGAATTAAATTCCCATTCTCTGTTAAATTATGATCAAGGGAATTAAATCCCCGCTGTTCCAACAGAACTAGGTTCTTAATTAGGGTTAAACCCTGTTTCTTTTTGTTCTGAAGGAATTAAATTCCCATAACACAGGGTCAAGCCTTAGTTTTATTTTAAAGGAATTAAATTCCTATAGTTCTGTGAGAATTAAATTCTCGTGCTTCCATTCCCTCTCTATGTTTTGGATCTGCATGGCAGGATCTCAACCCATTGAGAATTAAATTCTCAGATTCAAGGGGAGATGTGCACTTTGCAGATCCTCTATCAAAGAGAGAAGAAATATATTCTTCTGTTTTATATATCAGAGTTAAACTCTGTTGAGAATTAAATTCTCCTTTCTTTCAAGGAGCCCTCCCTTTCTTACCTAGGGTTTTCTTTTGCAGAAGATCCAAGTTCCTCGAGGTATCAAGGCTCTCTCTCCCTTTCTTCCTTCTGCGTATATGTCTTTTTTGTATCTCTTGGCTCCTATTTATAGAAGAAGCAGCCGAGTCAATTAGTTTTTGACGAATCTTCATTGAGAGATTTGATTTGCATCCATCATTCGTTCTGGACCTTTGGATTATTAGGTGAATTTTATTCACCATTGGATTTCAAATCCAGGGATTCCCCTTTGTTATTTCGGTTAGATTTAAAGGGGAAATCTTTCCAAACCCGAGATTTTCCCATAGATAGATGATATTTAATCATCTTTAAATTTTTAATTCGATTGGTTCCAGGTAATCGCTTTCCTTTGGAAAGATTTAAATCTCTTTCAGAATTTAATTCTGTTAGCAAAATGGGCTTTGAAAGCCGGTCACGTGTGACCACGTGACCCATGGTCACGTGTGGGCACGTGATCCTCTTTGGAATGAGCCTTCTTCTTTCTTTCTGCGCTTTGCTTTCTGTTCTCTTTTTAGCTGTCACGTGCCACCACGTGACAACTGGTCACGTGTGAGCACGTGACCCTGGCATGGAGCCTTCTTCTCGATTTAACCTGAGAATGAGCCTGATGTTTTGAGTGTCACGTGCCAACACGTGACCCTGGTCACGTGGGAGCACGTGACCTCTTCTGAAGCCTTTTTCTTGATTCGATCAGGGAACCGTTGTGTCTTTGCCGCTGCCTTTAAATGTCACGTGCCGACACGTGACCCAGGTCACGTGGGAGCACGTGACCCTTTCTGAAGCCCCTTTCTTTGATATGTTTGGGAAACTGAATTTGCCTTGTCGATACTTTTAGGTGTCGCGTGCCCACACGTGACTGCTGGTCACATGTAAGCACGTGACCCTTTTCTTTAGCTTTTCCCATAAGCTTTTCTGATTTTAAATCAGGAAACAATGACCTTTTCTTCCAGCTCTCTTCTTATTCTTCGAGGAGCTTGTTTGACAGGCTTGGCATCAGGAGATATAGCCAGCTTATGCACGGCCACTTCAGAGGAGAGGCCAGGCATTTCTTTGTACATTCACGCGAAGCAGTCGGCGAACTCATGCAGCAGGGTAATTATCCGCTCTTTCATTTTCTCTTACAAGAGTGGGCTGATGTAGGTCGGCCTTGGATTATCAGGCGTTCACAAATCGATCTCGGTTAGCTCATCGAAGGTTGTTTGTCCGCTATTTTCGAGCTCTTGTGGAGCTTCTTCTGGCTCGGCTATCTAGTCATCATCATTTGATCTTTCGCTGACTTCACCAATATGGATCATGTAGCATGCCTTGGAATCAGGCTGGATGAAACCTATACCCCGTCTATCTGGAATTCGTCCATCAATGAGTGCTCGGACCTGAGGCGGATGCCATAGCCCTTCATAAAATTTTAGTTCGGACTTCATTTGATATAACCGGCATCCGTACCTTTTGAAATATTCCCACATCTCGGACGCATAGTATCTGGGATTGATGACGGCTCTTATGCCTCTCTTATAGGGAAGGCACGCGATAGAAAAATCGTCGGGGTGCACAACAGGATTTGACCCATAAAACAGGATTCCCTTCTGTCCACTTTTCCTTCCAGGAACGTAGAAAGTTTTCAGCTGGTCCACGGAGGAGACTGATAATGCATCAAGCTCTTTGCATATCTGCTCTGGCACCCTTGTGATAGCTAGGGACCCTTCTGCAACTTTGAAGGTCTCTCGTAGCTTTGCTTGTTGCGTGGGGGCCCAATCTGTATAGCTGTTGCAAGGAAGGTTCTCCTCCTTCGACTCTTCAGTGTCGCTGCCTAAACGAGGGCGAATTTTGCTGTCGGATGGGCCTTCGATATAAGACTCGTCCGTATCACTACCAAAATGAGGGCGGTTTTTATGGACTGACGGACTTCCAACGTCGGACTCATCAGTGTCACTGCCGAAATGTGGATGCACTTGGGGGTTTTTGCTTTTGAAAGTGACAGCTGGCTCAGACTTGCTTTTGAGTTTCGGGGTCATTCTGTATTTGGTCAGCTGTGGCTCAGTACTTTGGAGGTTCACAAAGTACCGAGAATCTTCATATCGGACTTCATGCACACCGAATGGCTGGATGTCTTCGTCAATGCGTCTTTCTTCTCCATTTTTAGTATACTTCATGCATTGATGGAGAGTTGATGGAACAATGCCATAATCGTGGAGCCACGGCCGTCCCAAGAGAATTTTATAAGACGTGTCAGCGTCGATCATGCATATCTTAGTTTCGGTTTGCAGATATCCAAATTTGATTGGCAGAGCTATAGACCCCAGAACTTGCTGGCAGTTTTGATTGAACCCTTGAATGAGAATCCTTTCCCTTGACAGGTGTCGGATGTCCATTGACAAACTCTTCAGATTCCGCAAGTTCATGATGTTCACTGAGGATCCCGGATCAATCAATATGCGATTAATCCGATCTCCATCGTTGTACCCTGTCATGTAAAGCGGTCGGTTATACTCAGCTATTCCCAGTAGCAGGTCTTCGTCCTTAAACGTGACCGCGGCTGTATGCAGGGTGTACTGGGTTTCTTTCATATTAATTTCCGCAAAGCGATCCTGGTACCGCTCGGGGTTTTGCAAAGCATGAATGAGAATATCTCTGAGATCCTTGGACAGGACCAGAGCATCATAGATGCTTAAAAGAGACGGAAACTTCTGGAGATGAGACAAGATATTATAGTCCATCGGGGAAGGACACGAATCTTCATGAGCAAGTTCTCTGCCATCTTATTCATTAGCGACTTGTTTTTCCTTCCCTTTTGGGGTGTTGCCCTGATTTGGCAGTAGAGCCCTGCCGCTTCTAAGCTGGATTTGGTTAGCCTTTGTGGCGAGCTCCTCGTCCTCTTTAGGAAAACATACCTCTTCCTCAGAGTCGCTACCAAGGTGGAAGACGTAGCAGGTCACTCTAGGGATCTCTTCATTGGAGTATTCTTCTAGCTCCTCCAGAATCTCAGCCGCTTCTACAGGGAAGAACTCCTTCAATTGAATTAGAGTCCTTTACTTTTGTTCATAGTGTTCGAGAGAATCGATATATTTTTGAATGGTCGGTCTCCCTGCAGACTCCTTTTTGCGTCGAGCTGCACTTTTCTTCTTCTTAAGCCTTTTAGATTTTGAGCCTGATAGAGTCGAATTAGCAGCTGGAATGGTGGGCTTCTTCTGCCCTTCCCATTCTATTCTGGGCTCTTTCTGAAGTAACTTTAGCATCTTCTTCATCTTATTAGATATGTTCGTGCTCCACGGAGGCTGCGGTGAGTCAGTTTCATTTCTCAGGGCAGCGGGTTTAGCTGTCTGCTCCCAGAAGGCTTCAGCTTCTGTCTGTATAAATTTGATGGTTGCAACTTGATTGTTCGCCAACACACTCTTGGACAGCTCGATCTCTCCAGCCTTGTACTTCTTCTCGACCCAGTCTTTGAAGATATATCAATCCTCAATCGCATGGCTCACTACTCGGTGGTACGGGCAATACAAGGGATTGTCGGTCATTTTTGCTTCGTGGGGTATCTTTGACTCCGGCAATTATAGACCATTATTCAAGGCATTTTTGAATATCTTGCGGACCTTGTCCCTTCTGAAAGAGTAAACCTTGTTCCTTTTCTCCTCTAGAGAAGGCCCTTCTCCTCCCAGCAATGGTTTTCGAGACCGGTTAGTTTTGGAATCGCCTGCCTTTCGCTTGTCTTCATTGTCGGACGCATTGAAGACATTGATACTGCTGGAATTTCTGCTTTTACGATTGTCGTCCCTCTTGCTCTTCCAAGTCTTGTCTCTCTGAGAGTCCAGGGTAGACTTTTGCTTTGAGCATTCCAGCATTTGGACTTTCTTGGTCAGCTCCTGAAACATCTTGAGGCCTGCTGTACACAAGAATGGGACCATCTAATTGCTAAGGTTCCCAGGCTGACAGACTGGTCCTGCTCCAGCGGCAGTTCGCACTTGACCATAAGATTACGCCATCAGGAGATAAAGTCGGTGTTGCTTTCATTCCTCCCCGACTTGGTCCTCACAAGGTCAGCAATGGAGATTTTATCACTGACACTCATGAACCTTTGTCGAAACAGAGTCTCCATTTGGGTAAAGGTAATGACGGACCCATCTGGTATACTCGCGTACCAGTCGAAAGCGACACCGGTAGGCTATTGACAAACTGACGAAGAAAGAGCGCATCATTGCCCCTTGTATTTCCGTACGATGCTTTAAAGAGTGCGACATGCTGATTTGCGTTTCCCGTCCCGTCAAATCTTCCGAACTTAGTAATGACATAGCCGCTCGGGAACTCGATCAGATCGTACTGTACAGGATATGGCCGCCCACTACAGCCGATTTCTTTCTGAGCTTCAGCTTCGGCTACCAATGTTCTAACCTTACTAGTGACCAAATCCATTATCCGATCTTGTGTAAGCGGGATAGTGCTATCTGGGGCCAAGGCGTCCCTAGAAGCGGAATGTGGCCGGCTTTCGCGTGGCTCACCCAATCTTGGACCCAAGGGGACATGCATCAGATGCTTCGGGTTGTCATCACCCGGCCCATGAGTGGAGACATGTGCCTGATTGGAAGGTGCTCGAGCAATTTGAGTCGTGAGCTGCATTACAACATTCGTCAGGTCGTCCATTTTTTAGTAAAGCTTGGCCATTTCTTTATCTTTGCTCCTGAGCTGTTTTCAAAGCTCTTGAAGCAGCTCATGCTCTGCGGTCTTGGGGCGGAAAGTCGGCTCTTCCTCGCTGTCCGATCTTGACTCTACATGGACTGAGGGGGTCTTTCTTCCTATCATCCTCATCGAGAGGGTTTTCATCATCCAGCGGAGGCAGCTGTTCTTGGGAAGCGGCAACCACATTCAAGCCAGATTGGGCTTGGGATGTGGTTGCCCCATCCTTACTTTTGCTGTGAAGATTGTCGCTGGGGCGCATGCCTGCCATATAGACCGTGTGGACAACATATCCGTCCATCATTTCATTATGGTAGCTGACTTTGTGAACCACTGTCTTGGCCCTTCTGTTTTGATAGAGGACAATCGAATGAAGATGGCTGGCCTGACCGGATTCATGAGTGGTGCTGCCACCTCTTTTCTGGATCTGCCCCGCTGCTTTCACGCGGCACAGAGCGCCTGATAGACTTTTGAAGAGATGGTGTCATGCTTTCTCTGTTGGGGCTGGGGCACGTCCCTTTGTAGCATTGCTCGGACCGATGTCTTCTTGATTCTGGCGGTCATGGTATTTTTCTGAACCCACTTCATAGGTTCGAAGGAATTGCTGACTTTTACGGCCGACTCAGCCGTCGTCTCGGGGTGACCCTGCTCTTGGAACCTCACAAGATTCCACTTAGCGAAGTCCTAGCCCTTTTGTTGGCTCGATACCTGAGCCACTTCTATCTCAACCTTTCTGTTTTAAGCACTTGTCAGGCTTCGGCCCTTCGGGACGACGCCGTAGACCGATTGACAGAGAGCCCAGAGAAGATGCATGCTCGCGCGATTGTCAAGGGCACCATCTGAGCTTGCTGTGGATGCTTTGTGGCTGTAATACCCAGTCCCTTTTGAATAATTTCCGTATTTCGAAACAAAAATTTATAATAAATTTAAATATTATATTTTCTTAAACCTAACTATAAATTTCTTAATACCCTGATTCTATTTTACCCAAATCATATTTTTCTCCATGGCTCGTTCCCTAGCCTAAGCCCACGAACACAACACCCTAAACCTACCCCGAACTCGACCCGTTACACCCCCACTCTCTTCTTCTTCTCCATCTCGTTCTTTTCCCACGCGAATCCCCTCTCCTCCTTCCTCTCCCCCCGAACGACTCGCCCCCTCCTCGCAACAGTCCTCCGCCTACGAACCCACGTCCCCGCGCTCACCTCCATGCGACCCGCTCCACCCCAACGACCACGTCCTCACCTCCCTCAACTACCTCGCGTGATCCCCTCGCCAAACTCCTCCACCTCCTCAACGTCCCCCTTCCCCCTCGCGCTCCTCGAGACCCGCACTCGCCCGCGACCCACTCCCCTTCACTGCCTCTCCACTCAATGCTCCTCACTCACTGCCTCACCCCGCCCTCGTCACCATCTCATCACCTCGGCTCCTCTCTTCTTCTCCCATCAGCCATCTTCCCCAAGAACCTAAACCCATCGACCGAAGCCACCCATCGCCGACGAACCCTCCTCTGACGAGCCCGCCACCTCACAACCACCACGACCATCGCACAACTCCCTCCATTGCCTGCACCGAGCCTCACGACCCAACACTACCATTTCCTCTGCAACTCCGGCCTCCTCGTCCTACCTCACCGTCGCCGCCTCCACCCTCGCCTGCAGTCCCATCACCCCGACGTCATCCCCTAGACCACCTCACCGCCTCTTCCCTCAAGCCACGCCCGAGCTCCCCTCATCCCGTGCACCCGAGCTCCGGCAACCTCGAGCACCAGCCTCCCCTACCTCCTCCGAGCATCTCGCTAGCCACCTATCGCCACCAACACCCTCTACAACTCATCAAAACTGAGACCACCACCTTGTCACCGTCGAGATCCCCATACTACCTCTATCAACGAGCCCCTCCAGCCAATCACCACGACCCGAGCTCTTCTGCGCTGCCATCACCACCCAACCACAACTCCTAGCCGTCACCCGAACCCTCTGTGCTATCAGCCATCGCCTGAGATCGTTGTCGCCATCTGCAGCCACCTCGTTTCCATCAACCGACCTCCTCGCTACCGACACCGCGCCGACTTCAAAGCTTGAACCCAAGCTCGGGCCGTGTTGCCCACCTCCGTGCCACCGCGTACCCAAACGTGTCGCGCCACGTGCCCACTCCTCGTGCCACATCGTACCCAGTCCCCGTGCCACGTCGTGCCAGCCCCCATGCCATGCCGTGCCCGATCCAGTGCACGCGCCGGGCCACTCCCGTACCACGCCACGAGTCCAGACCGTGCCCGGTACCGTGTTGTGCCGTATCACGCACCGAGCCAGGACCACTCCCACTACCGTGTCACACTCGCATCGTCACCGTGCCCAGTACCAGATCTCCACGCATCACGCTCGCGCCACGCGCCGTGTCCCGCATCACATCGTCTCGTGTGTCGAGACGAAGTCCGCAGCGGTGTCGCTTATATATCAGCGACTGAGGCAAGTGTTCTCACTTGCTTACATGCTAATGATATACAAATTTAATTTAATGTTTAATTAGACTATATACAACGATGTGCATAATCAAGATCGATTGATGTAAATTCCTAAATCAAAACATATCTTAAAATGGTGAAACTCATGATGTTTAGACCCTAATACCGTTAACAAACACTGTGTACAAATTTGGTAGCAAATCGATGCCATTTTCATACATAAGTGATGCCCTAACCTTAATACCGAAACTTATAATTTACCGAACACTTGACACTGTAAAATTCATAATTAATTCTAGAAAAATCCAATCGCAATGTTCTCGGGTTTGTTGCGAAGGGTACTGCATAATAATTAACCTGACATGTATTTTTACAATTAGATATATCCTCTAAATATCGAAAATAAGTAACTTATCTGACCTTGGACCGCAGTCCAGGGCAGGAACTTACATCTTGACCTGCATTTGTACCCCTGAAACCTTAATTTTTAACTGTGATAGTGTGCGGAGTCAATTACCGATGCGTAGAAAATGGTTTCATCTTTCCAATGGTACCGGTTTTACTAAATTCCAGTAGCTTTTAGTATTTAACCATATTTTAAACGGTTGACTTGTACGGCAGTTTTCTATCAGTTCAGCCTGCACCCTTCATCGGTAATTCGATCATAACTCCTAAACCAAAATGGATATTGTTGATTTGTCTCCTGTTCTGTAAAGATAAGTCATAACCCTATAATTAGTTGAACAGTAGCGTTGCCTAATTGTGCTCCCAACTGAGAGAAAGTGTGTTGAGAAACGAATTTCCAGTTCAGAAATTGGATTTCCAGCAGCGAACACTTAAAAGAAAATAACCATAACTAGCAAAACTGAAACCCGATTGACGCGAAACAAA
Organism: Agapanthus africanus; assembly: GCA_030015575.1. Classification (NCBI taxonomy): domain Eukaryota; kingdom Viridiplantae; phylum Streptophyta; class Magnoliopsida; order Asparagales; family Amaryllidaceae; genus Agapanthus; species Agapanthus africanus. Next base: position 21,390,185 of record JASDDO010000014.1, read on the forward strand.
TTTTGATGGACAGATAATTAAACATATTGCTTACCCCTTTTATATTATTTTGCTAAATTCTACATGTGTGATTTATAGTACATTTTGCAAGTGGTATGATATTGGCTGCTATATTTTATTCGTATTATGATCAATTGCATTCTCATCGTATCATGTAGCGGTTGTATCCTCAGTTGAATAGTGGTCATAAAGACACTGTAAAATTCATAATTAATTCTAGAAAAATCCAATCGCAGTGTTCTCGGGTTTGTTACGAAGGGTACTGCATAATAATTAACCTGACATGTATCTTTACAATTAGATATATCCTCTGAATATCGAAAACATGGGACTTACCTGACCTTGGACCGCAGTCCAGTGCAAGAACTTACCTCTTGACCTGCATTTGTACCCCTGAAACCTTAATTTTTAACTGTGATGGTGTGTGGAGTCAATTACCGATGCGTAGACAATGGTTTCTTCTTTCCAATGGTACCAGTTTTACTAAATTCCAGTATCTTTTGGTATTTAATCATATTTTAAATGGATGACTTGTACGACAGTTTTTTGTCAGTTCAGCCTACACCCTTCATCGGTAATTCGATCATAACTCCTAAACCAAAATGAATATTATTTATTTGTCTCCTGTTCTGTAAAGATAAGTCATAACCCTACAATTAGTTGAATAGTAGCGTTGCCTAATTATGCTCCCAACTGGGAGTAAAGCGTGTTGCGAAACGGACTTCCAGTTCAGAAATTGGATTTCCAGCAGCGAACACTTAAAAGGAAATAACCATAACTAGCAAAACTGAAACCCGATTAACGCGAAACAAATTTTGATGGACAGATAATTAAACATATTGCTTACCTTTTTTATATTGTTTTTCTAAATTCTACATGTGTGATTTATAGTATATTTTGCAAGTGGTATGATATTGGCTGCTATATTTTATTCGTATTATGATCAATTGCATTCTTATTGTATCATGTAGCGGTTGTATCCTCAGTTGAATAGTGGTCATAAACATTGATAACCTAGTGACCGTGTTACATTACACAGTGATAAATATTAGAGATTAGATTGTGGTAAGTACGTTAGTGTATAAGCGTGATTGAATAGTGAAAGTGACACGTACTTGTACACAATCAGCAAAACCAGTTAATTATTGCATTGTCGATACCTATAGGGCATATGTATGTGTAACTATAACTAGCGTGGGACGGTTATGGAAGCACTTATATTAATGTCATAGTTATAGCGTCAAACACTGTCCATTTATCTTGGGTACCAGTCGAGACATGCTTGATGGAGACCCTGTCTCCAGTTCTCGCATAGACTTGTCATGGAGCGACTAGTATTTGAATTCATGGTTGGTATTTGATATAGACCGTGAGTGTAGGGTATTTTGAGTGTGAGTTCGATCAAAGGAATCTCGGGAGTCCCACTGCCGGCATATACAGCGATTTTGGGAGCCATATGGGTGATATTACTGATTATTAGTGAGCATGATTCGGACCCGTGTTCCCTTGCCCCTAGGGCCTACCCTTGGGTTCGGGATACTCCTGCGGAGAAGTACCGACTTCGGTGTCGATAGCAGGAACGCGGACAAGACGGGCACTAGGATCCCGTGTCCAGCCGAGCATGCACTAAGCGGGTTTAGTGCAAGTGGCAGCGTGTGTGTGATTTAAAAATTGGTTTATTTTGAAAAAGTGGGACTCAAGACAAATCACCCTATGATGCACAAGCAACCCTAAAACTAAGGTTACCTAGGTCAGTCTCTAGACCGCTCCTAGACTTCCAAAGGACAAGCCGCAGGATAAATCCTCTACCGCCTCCGTACTACCCTTGTAGCCAGATAAGTGCCAGGTAAGTGGGAAGGAACCACGTCGTGGGCCTAATTAAAAACCACTAGCCTTTGTCACACTTGCCTAGGCACTACAAAAGTAATGCGGATAAATGATAGATTACCCACGACCTTCCTCTGTCCTTATTGAGCGCGACAGTCCTTAGAGTCTGGTCTAGATATTTTTTAAATTAATGAAGGGTTGATCTATATGCTCGGTTTGTGATTTGTGGGGCTTAGGAAGGGTGATGAAATCCCCACCTAATCTTGATTTGGTCTTTGCCCCTTAGAAATCCGTAATAAATTTGCAAAACAAAACCAATCACAAAACTTTTGCAAAAAGATTTTTTTAGCGGCGCGATTTTGCAAAGAATCCTGCAGAAGATAGATTTTATTGGATTTGAGAGGAGAGAGAAGGAGTTAAGAAAGATACCAGAGAAGTGTGGACCCTAGATCTCCTGTTTCCTCAAGTCCGTGACTCCAGATTTCCTCGCAAAAATTCACACAATAATCGTTAAATATACAATTTGTAGTTTTGTTTTAATAATGATATGACTCGTCTAAGAATTCAACACAAATAGTAAAAATAAAAAAATTACGCACGTTTCCCCGGCAACGGCGCCATTTTATTGGTACGAAAAAGTGTGTTTGTAGTTAACCGCAATCAATAACGGTGTCGCGTGTAGCTAGACCGAGATGAGTACGGGTCGTCCTCTGGGAAACGTGGAACCTTTTACTTTTACTTTAGATGTGTTGAGAAAGAGAGGAGGGATAAAGAATTTTGTAGAATGGTTTCTAGATCTACGTTAAGCAAGAATGCAAAAATATAGATCTAGATTATTGTAGAGATGTAATTAATATAATAAGAGGGTTTGTAGGGTTCGTTAGGATTTAGTAGTTATGGACGATTAATTAAAAGTTACCCTTTTTATCCATTAATAGATTTAGAACTAGAACGACGGTGATGCGTGTAGATTAGGGTTTCTGGAGGGAAAAGGAATCCCACTCTTAACCCTTATCTCGACACGGAACTCCGTTCATATCTAGCCTTTACCAAAACAATCATTAATCTAATCTCTAATCGCGGTCGGAACTAGCAAAGAATTGCTAGCGCGCCCGATTAGGATGTTAATGATTCTTTTGATAAAGTTCCTAAACTTTATAGGACTTAAAAAGGGTTTAATTATTTTCATCGTCCATTAGCCTACCCTAATCCTACGAACCCTAACAAGCGGAGAATTACTCGCGCATGTTGAGAGAAGAAGATGAAAAGAAAGAGAGGGAAAACATAATGTAAAATGCAAAAACAATTAAATAAAACAACTACCTTTATTAATCAACTTGAACAATCTATACTTTGATTCCTTAGAAAATGATTACAAAGACTAGTTTGCTTCTCGATCTCTTCCAAGGAGGTAGACGAACAGTTGATGATCAGTCTGGATGCGTGAGCGTCTGGGGCTTCGTGATCTCGTCGGCTTGATAGCTTTTCCAAGAGGCTCTCGGTGCTTTTTTATAGTTCAAACCCAGAATCTTATTGTTGAGAAGTTGGTAAAATTCAGCAGTTGTCAATCTCCCAAAATATTGCCTTCCAACTCATCATTATTGCGGCGGATCCGCGGCCCCAGGGTGGGTTTGGCCGCGGATCCGCGCTCAAGGGATGTGATCAATTGCTTATTTTTCTTGGGCTTTCATCTGGTGACATGTGGCAATCCTAGGCATCTTCAGAATCTGAAAATCTTTTCTCTGTTGCTTCCAGACTTGATCTCCAAGTTTGCTTCTTAATTTGGCAAGTTTTCTTCAACAAATTGATTTGTTTGTTAAATCCTTCATAACAACTTGGAAATATTCTGCACAACAACTCAAATAAGATTTTAGTAGACTTTGTTCTACTAGGATTAGATCAATAATATTATTTGCATACATTTTCCTACCAAATGATAATTAAAATATATTAACACATGGAAAATAATGTTTTTACACATAAACCCTCATATGTATAATATATTATAATAAAGTCCTTTTTTAATATAAAAATGGTAGGAAAAATGTAATACAAGTGTGCAGTTTTATCAACTGAACAGTGGTTGACACCTATACTTGGACCGACGATAGGTTTAGCGACCTGGACAGTGAGACTTAGAGACTAATAGGTTTAGTGACATGGATATGCATTGATTACTGATTCGATATACCTGCTTTATTGTTTACATGTACCGGTTACTTCATGCTCGTGTCATCACTCCATGTTTACTATTTCATGTTCATCATTATTGCGCGTGTTTACATATGTAATTATATATATTGCTATTGTGTCGCTCTGATGACCTGAGTATGCATGCTCAGAGTGAGAAGTGGACTTAGCTCAGATCAGGATCTATCGTACCTCGAGAATATTGCGTACATCTAGATCGGCGACGCCAGCGCTATCTTTCCCTTGATCTTTATCTGGTATATCTTTTATCTGTCTTGATAGAATTATTGACTGCATTTCTCTTTACCTGTGCATTGACACGTAATGCTAGAAACCGAAGTGTGACTACGGCAGAATATTTTCTTGACCGTAGGAGCATGGATGGCCTTGTCACCCCTCGTATTCCGTATTTTGGGAAGCGGGGCGTGACAGTGGCTCCATTAGTGTTGACGGCCTTGCCCCCAGTCGGACAGTAGAGAGTCGTTTGAATACAGATTTGCATTTAGGGTGGGATGCTTTGGCGACCACAACGTTCGGCCTCCTGTCCCTTGAGGTCGGTTTGGCCGCTTGGTTTGCCGTGACCTCCGCCAGATGAGCACTTCCGGCAGGGTAGATGATGACGGAACCAAATTGAATGGGTGGCTCCTCCCATTGCCGGCTGAGACTTGCAGGGAGAACCACGCGGGCATTGATCTTGACCACGTACTGGATCGGGGTCGCGTCGGAAGTTGAATTCATCTCAGAAGATATTGTCATTGAAAGTTGATTGCTGCACGGAAAAAATATTATTTCAGTACAAACATCATCATATATGTTAAATGAGTTCGCATGAACACCTGACCCGAGATATAGGAGGAGAGAAAGTTCCCACCAGGCGTGCCAGAATCTGTAGAGTGTTTTTCGTCACCCCATTAAGATGAGAATACCCGTCGCTTGTCAGACGTGCTACGGATTCCACCTGCCTAGGGTAGGCGGGGGTTTATTGATTATGGGGATCCGAATCTCCTGCAGCCGCGGAGTAAGTTGAAGGGTTATGGGAGCGCCCCGGCCATCGAACTGTGGCCAAATGCGGAACAAAAATTTTCTAAAACCCGGCGCTACCATTGCCCGATTTCAAAGATCGAAACCATTAACCGTAAAATTAGCATACCAATCACGAAGAGATAGAATGGTTATACCTAATGAACCAAGTCCTTCGGGTCTTCAACCATTTCCAAGCTTCTAGTGATGCGGATCGACTTTGGTTGCCGGTCTTCCTTCATCTTCGATGATCCACCGGAGGGAAAACGGCACAAGCTCCAGGTTCGCCAAACGGACCAACCGAACCTCCAAGATCGCTAGTAGTGGAGAGCGGGGGGTGTGGGATAGTCTCACCATAATTTTCTCTTAAAATATTATGCTCATAGAACAACCATGGAAGATGTGGAGGTGATGAAAGCAAGAATGGCATGAGCTAAAATGGTTAAGTCTTTTTGGGTGTGAGTGTAATGAGAGTGAGCAAGAGAGAGAGCCAAAATGAATGAATAATATGAGCAAAGGAAAAACCCCACCCCTAGAAGTGGTCGTCCCCTCTCTCTCCTCACTCAAAGAATAATGCACACCAAAAATCCTTTTCCAATTTGCAATAAAATATTAACAAGCCCATACCAATCACTATATATGCAAGACTCATGCTTTGTCACCTTTCCACCTCATTATAAACCAAATGATTTTTCTAAGAAAGGAAAATCAATAACGAGGTGGCAAATCTTCTAGAAGCCATTCCGTATAAATACGGAATGCTTCCCGGTACATATATCGAAATACACATACGCGTATTCGTACAAAAATACGAATAGCCAAAGAGAGAAAAATAAATAGTGAGCAATAATACTAGAATACATATATATAAATACATATGTAAATTATTAAATCAAAACTTGATTTAACAATCTGGCTTAATCCTAAGCCGCCAGTATTATCAATCGTCCGATTAAAGTCTGTGCAGCCTGTGCACATATTTAATCGGACACCTGTATGTACCAACATACAACAACTACACCATATCGCCTGAACCGTGAAAACCCTCTGTGTGGGACTCTAAACACTTGTCAATACGCTGGCGGTGGGTTTAACCACAAGCACGTCAGCGGCACTAGCTGTACGTAACGGCTACCCAGGTATTGAGCGAAAGGAAGGCCGGCGAGCAAACTCATCCAAACCCCTACTGATCCTATCAGTGACAATATTCGTACAGTCCGGTCTGTTCGCCTAAGAGTATCGCATATCGAGTCTAGGGGGTGGATAAAGTCAGACTCCTAACAACGCGATAATTCGTGTCGGTATAAAATCCATCACTACCTGAGAAACTATCGATCCTGGATCGGTAATTCTCACATACCCCGGCCGAGGATTTCTAGTGATGGCCACCCGTGCACTGCGCGACATCAACCCCCAATACCGGGAGAGACAGATCCCTGACGATCCGCTCACTGCCTACATGTGGCTCGGGACTGTGCCCAACTAAAACTTGTTTGCACGACTCCTTTGAGCCATGGTAGGATAGTAATCAAAGCACCGTGGGAACTCACACGAGACAAATGACGATCTCAGGTCGACAGACTAACCTGTACACATGTCACCAGGGAACTGCTATCTGACTATAGGTATAATACCAACTAGCATGTTCCCGGCTATTCCGTCCAGTGTACTCATAATCCAATGAGCACCTGTATACTATCTTAGGTGAACAACTAACACCAATGGCTTGTGAGACCGGCCACCGCCCCTCGTCACGGTCTAGATAAGTATACACCAGTCTACACTGGAGTATCGATGCCCAGTCTCGATAATCCCATGACCAGGGACATTTAAGGATGTGCTTATAGACCCCCATCTCCCACGTATGTGATCGCCATCACAATGCTGGTAGTCAAGCAAGAATCATATGTGCTTTATCAACATGATGATAAAGACAAACCAGATAGTATACTATCATCTCGAGTAAGACTGTTTTATCGGTATAGGTCCTCCCTCAATCATCATGATCACCTGCCTGCGACTATGATAATTGCCTTGAGGGCACTATAGCCAACAATCTCCCACTTGCACTTAAGGCTAATTATTGCGATGTCGCATACTCACAGCCCATGTGATACCGAACACCCAACTCTTCTACTAATCAGTTTCACAAACCTTGTTTGTAAAACTATTACGTTCGAGAAATAGCCTCAGTGAGTGGATTCGCTCCAGTGTTTCTTTCTATGTCTCTCTTTATCTCAACTTTGCGGAGAAAACTATCTCCCGAAATGAGCAATACCGTCTTAGAATATTTCTGGATATCTGATGGGACCCAGTTCATAAATAAACTCCAAATCTAGCAAACTTTTTAGACAGTATTGTCTACTGAACTTAATCAGTACACTGCGCCATACCTTTCTCAGTATCCGCTTGGACCACCTGTCCAAACTACTGCCCCTCGTCAGAGGGAAAACTATAACTCTGACAGTCACTCTGTCATCCATGTCACCTTGGAAGCCTGGAATGATAATCGTCTCCTAAAGGAGGCCGCCGTTATCAAATCCCTAGAACATCCACTTATGTTCATAAACTGCTTCCATTCGTTTTTCTCCAGGATTGTATTGATATATCAACTTATTGCATATAGTGCAAAAACAACATCTGGTGTGATACTTGACATGTCATGATTGACTCAATTGCCTAAGTAAGTGATATGCCAATCATGCACATCCCTCTCCTCTTTAGTCTGTAAGACACCTTTAGAGAGGATGACTCCATCACCTGCAGGTTCACCACCATGCCAGGAGCCGTCCATTCTAAAATGCTTTTAGAATACTGTCTAAGTACCTAGATTGGGACACTTCCCAAATCTAGATCTAAAACCATAGATCTAGTAACCAGAATGTCTTATATAATATCCATATCCTATATGGAGAAACCACTGTGTGACAACCACAGTTTAACCAATCGTAGTATAGGAATTTCACTTCCTACTATGTGTATGTTATCCAAATACCAGGACATCACACTTTACTACATTCTTAACAGATCCATCCCCTATTCTGATGAAGTCAAAGCCCATGACTGCCACATCAAAAATAGATGATCTTTTTCCGATATATCTGCTTTAATCTATAAATAGACATAAGCTACTTGTCCACTACGTTTCCGCTGCTCCCACTGATTATGACAACCCTCTGGCAGAATCATATACATGTGCACTTCTAAAGCTAGTTTAAAACGACGCTATACTCATCCTCCTGCCGGGTCTCATAGTCTGGAACAACAATAGTGTCAATTATGGGTAAACAAGAACCTCCCTGTCACCCTCCTTAAGGATACCAAAGTACCTCTCGGGTACCTGAGGTTACCTACCATATCTGCGGAGTGGCAAATGGAATGTCAATCCTGATTGAATCTTTAGGTTCTTATTAAATTTTCAGTTATCGTTTGTGGTTCTGGAATCACTTCCAGTTCTACCATACTCACACTTCTGTTTTTTGAAAAAGTCCATTTTACTAAAACTGTAGAGAGTCAAGAACAATATCACTATTGATCTTCCGGATGGTAGAAAGTTAACCCTCGTCAAAGCCCGGGTTAACCTACAAACTGCCATTACAGAAACGTGCCTTGAGTTATCCAGAGTCTGGTTTTATGCATAAGCCGGACAACTCCCCGTACCTTAACAATGTTAAGATATGGACTATTCTATATACAATATAGAAATAGAGGCACTTATTTAATTGGAACCAGATTCAAATCATGCAGCTGTCTCCAGTGCATGTCAACTAAATGGAAGGAGGCTGATCAGCGTTACCCAACTTAGGAGTGCATCTAAATATGAGTAACCTGAGAGAGAAATAAGTTTCTCAAAGCCATTACTATCAACTGAATACCAAACACAAGTATCTACATCTTCGATCACCTTGAAGAATCCCGATACTTGCATCACGTGGTTCTCTACTTTATTCTTATACCTATAACTTCTCAAAACTTAGACTTTGTATTTCTACGAAACACATGTCTAAAACTGGAGAAGTCACAAGTAAACAGAATATAGTACGAGTACTAACCCCTTTGTCCTAATGGACACTGAAGAACATACAATACATTGTATAAGTCCCCTGAGTTTAATAACTCAAACCCTGTGCGTTGTAGGTTGAAAATTGTACTATGGTTATGAAGACTTACACCGCTGTTGAATGCTCCTCACCTAACCATCAACTGATATAGATAAATATCATGGACATAATTTCAAAAGGTTATATCTCACTTTATAAAAATAAACGTACAGATATATCAGTTTGAAATTGGTGCATAACAACGGGTATTCAAAACCAAATAGTTGTCGTTCGGCAAACAACCCAAGTGATTTTCTCAAATATCACCAATTACAATGAATTCCGATATAATGAGGATGATCACCTAATTCCCAATAACTTACTCTCACTCATCATCTGTAAAACCATATAGATGTGAGAATCAAAACTGGTAAATACATACCCTGGAGTAAGGACCTAATTGGGAAATCAGTTTTCAATTAACAACGCACAGTGAAACTGAAACATTAAAATATTTTGTAGGGGTATCCTGGTATTCCTAGTAATGCCTCTTCCATTATCCAGATTCATGATCGAAACCATATATTTCCTTGTCATCTCTCCAAATCCCTTTATTTGTCTTTAGTCGTTACCTTTTGTACACCTTTGTTAGGCTTAAATGGTTTTCTTCCTTCACTACCGTTCGGCACTAGCCTATGGTTTGGAAGAAGACTATCCAATAAGCGTAATAGGCGTACTCTCCTAATTCTAGGAGTACTCATAACCTGAGAGAATGTAAAGATAAAAGACAACAGAATAAACCGTATTCTATTTCTCCTGAACCAGAATCCATCCTCGAAAGAGTTCTTTCGAGTTCGTATGTAATCATACGATGGATTTATCCAATAGGATTGGATGTTCGTAGTGATACGGGGTGTTCTGGAGAAATATAAAGGCGAAGTAGGAGTGGCGTTGAAAGACTTGGTTTGATCGTGAATAGCAGTCGCAATTTACTTTGCTCTCTTTCTAATCCTTTTATTTGTCTTTACTTATTACCTTCTGTACATAACATTTAGGCTAATTGGTTTTCTTCATTCCCTACCGTTCGACACCTGCCTATGGTTTGGAAGAAGATTATCCAATAAGCGTAATAGGTGTACCGTCTCCTAATCCTAGGAGCCCTCACAACCTGAAAGAAGGTAAAAGGAAAAGACAACTGAATAGTCCTATTCATTTTCTCCAGAACCGGAAACCATCCTTGAAAAAGTTCTTTCGAGTTCGTATATAACCATAGGATGGTTTTATCCAATGAAAGTGGATATACGTAGTGATACATGGTGTTCTGGAGAAAAGCAAAGGGTAAAAGAAGGAGTGGCAATGATGTATGCAACTTGGACAATCCAAAAACCAGTGTTTTAAAGAAATGTTCGGTTAACTTGGTCTCTGAGTCATAGTCTAAGGTTGGGTCATGGTCGCTGCCAAAGAGAGAGAGAGAGAAGAAACACTCAGCGTGCACTCTAACCTAGATCAGAATGGATAATCATTTTATCTAATCTGGATGGCTCCCACCGTTTCCTCGAATTCTCCTCCAAACCTAAAAGGAGAATTAGTCGGAATCACCCGAGAGTAATCCTACTCATCAGTGGGAATCGGGATCCAACTATTATTGTATGATAACTTGATGGAAGCCACTCAAGTCACCACACTCTAGAAGGTATGTGCATGCCTGGTAAGTTTCCTGTATGTTTGAAACTCCCGATATAACTTTTACCCCTAGGATCCAAGTGACCTTGACACGGTCAACAAGTCAAAGGGTCCTAGTCAAGTTCAACCCGTCATTATCTTGATTGCATTAGACCCACCCGCAAAGACCCTTGACAAGGTCAACAAGGTCGAACGACTGTCCTAACCAATCCACATTTGCTTGTGACAGAAAAGTATTACAGAGCTACCGCTCACTACGCCTTGACAAGGTCAACAAACGCAGCACAAATACTAAGCAATACTAATCTGAAATGACGGAGGGCTACGACTGGTTTTTGGCGGAAAACCTTTAACGTAATGAACTTGATCTCGTTGAAGGAATCCAAGTGGTTTTACAAATATATAGTGGCGAAAACTTTTGCTAAATTGGTCACTCCCGGTGAAGAGATCTCGGCTCTTTCCTCATCGAATGAGGTGCGGGATATTCCAAACTGAATACCACGACGCAAAGCAAAAAGTAATCAACTATAGTGAAGTTATTACGTTGACGCAAACTCCTGCCCAAGGGGTCACTGCCGATGAAGGGATCTCGGCCCTTGCCTCGTCGAATGAGGTGCTGGATATTCATGACCGAATACCACTGTACAAAGCAAAAACGTACGTCTGTAATGTCAGTTTTTTTTTTTAAATCTTGGTTCCAACAACATCATATAATAGGTTTGTTTTCCTTGGATTGATAAGAATCAACGCAGTCCCATCAATTAATCACACCAGAAAAGAACGAAAATAAAATGTATGTATATGCCACACGCATTCGCCACTGGGTCCCGTCATCACCCGTTAGGTTACATAACTAACTGTCACGACCCGAAAGAGCACGTGACTGGCCCTTGAACCATATGAAGCCTATAGGACTCCATCTGGTCCAAGTAAGCCAAAAGCCCAGAAATCTAAAACCATTTTTAAGAATAAGTAACGAACTGGTTTTAAAGAAGTGAAGAAAAACGTGTTTGAAATCAAGGTTTTTAAATAACTAAGCCGAATATGCATTTTAAAAGTGTACAGCCTTTTCTAAAAATTTCGGCAGAGTTTCTTTTGTAAAACTGGCCCCGAATGGGGTAAAACGATAATAACAAGATATAACAATACATATACAATGATAAAGGCATCCCCAAGCGGGAGCTAGCTCTTCGTCAATCGACGGTCACAACCACACAAGATATAACAATATACAACGCCAAGTGGCGAGGATCAAATCAGAGAAAGCTCAAAAAGCAACAAGAAAACCGCAATACCACTAAGCGCGACTCTAAGGTCGAATAAAACAACACTGTCTCTAAGTCTGAAAGAATATACAAGTTTTGGTTGATGGACATTTCTAGATACAATGAATGAATAAATACAAATGGGGATTCTTGATGCAAAAGAATCCACCTACCAATAGCAAATCACCCGCAAGAAGGTAGTGTGCCGGAAATGCCGCAAAGGAACCTGTACGGCAGAACCTGCAAGAACTGTGGCACAACGGGGGTGAGTTGCCAACTCGTGAATAGAAACATCTACAGGCAGAAACCGAATGCAAGACATAATCCTAAGTCAACGATCAATATATAAAAATCCTCAATATAAAGCATGCAGCCTATAGCAAGGCTAGGGTAAATATCTAACCCGAGTGCAATCTCATGTGTCTATGTCAGTGCCTCAGATAACAATATAGCAAATGAATGAGATATGAATGCGAGAAAACAGAATACATCTACATGAAGCAACAGTTTTCATACTTTAGTGAGATTTCCCTGTATTTTAAAAGATGAGGTACCATAATGAAATCAGCATAAAACTGTGCCTAGCATCGGCACAAACGAAATCCCAATATCCTGATATCTCAAGTCTCAACCATCATATCTAGGGCGCCGTCAGTCCAGACCGGCCCCTACCATAAATCTCAGACCACGACGGTATCCTCCGGATATCCGACGCGTCGGGTAAAGTCACCGGTAGGCAATCTCCCCCTGTCAGGCTCATCGTCATCACCACGTCTTCTTGCCCCGGGGTACCTTACCGGGTCCACCATGTACCCGCAATCGGCCTCATCCGCCTCCTCGATTCGGGTTTCACATGTCGCTCTCAGCACCGAGAAAACACATGGTGGACGCACCAAATATCATATCAAGGGTAACCGGGTTTTTAAAACAATAATGTATTCTCTTTTAAAGACATCCTCGGTTCCCAAATCCAGAAATCACATGAACATCCAACATCAAGAAATAAATCCAATGCGATGTGTTATGCAATCAATCCATGATGTATGCTACATGTAAAGAAGGTATGTACATCATCATGTCATGTAAGAATCATATAATGAATGTAATGTTACTACAGTGTAGTGACATGGCAATTATCGATGATGAGTGTGTGAGCCGGCAACAAGTGTACGTGGAACAGATGCATCATCGATAATGGTGCTGGTGTCCTATCAGCATGATATAATACTGGAGTATGAAACATAGTATAAAAATGCGATGCAAAGCGAACCACAAGAAGGGGGTGGGAGCTGAAACTAGACGTAACTAAAACTAATCTGCATTACTCTAAAATAAGTCATACAATTGGTGCCTTTTGAAATAACACGAATCATGGGGTTTTGAAAATAGGGGCTACGGTGTTTTTATGAAAAGATACGTCGTTTTTGAAATATCCGTAGATTCCCTTGAGCTGTCTAAAAAAAATATGCCCACGATTCGTTAGTTTTTGAAATAGGTAAGAAGTCTCATCTACTCTAACAACTATACTAACTATACGACTGAACTACAGGTAAGGGAACCGCCTAACCTCTGAGTCGATATATATATATATATATAGTCGGTGATCCCGCCTCAATGTCATATCGTAAGGTATCCTCGAGTTATGAGTGCGGATCTATCATCAATATCGGCTCGTACGGTAAATCATCGTACGGCATCCCCAATAGCTGGGTAGGGTCAACATCTCACTATCTCGTCACATAATAGGTATCACTATCATCAGATCAAACAGTCTGGGGTACTACTCTATGCCTAGTACAATCGATACCATCAATGAAGTGAGCATGCGGGGTAACACATATCCCAAGCCCGCAAGAACCACAAATCATATCCCATATATGAATCAATATCAACTCGCCGATCTCGCGGCGCAAGTCCACATCATCGACTCATCTCCAAAGTCATCCCAAATCATCAAACACTGCAAGTATGAGTGGTATGCAAGGGTGTGAATGTAGGTATGTAAGTATGTGTGTAAGTATGTGCAATCGCTACCTAGGGTTCGTACTATACCCAAACCATATATCTCATCATCAATAAAACCATTATCCATATCAATGATCCTAACCACACATAATAAATATACGTGGGTATACGTATTCGTATACCACACCACGGACTGCGGGGGTGCTATACGCCATCCACCCGACTTCCCCCTGTAGATATAATCTACTCACCTGTGTCCTGCGTGTCGGTGTCGACGTCACTGTCATCCTCCGCATCGCCTCGGATCGTCGCGGTGTACCTACACATAACACACGTATCGCATCGCATCAAAACCAAATCAAAGCTAAAACGGCATACGAAGTCCAAAACGACACGATAAGGGGCCTATAGGTGAAAACCTATGGCACGCCTTCAAAACCATCAATAAATCCTCTATATCGTCGTATAAACGCCAAATAGTCGAGGTAAAACGAAACAAACCAATGCAGAAATGAAAATACGGAATACGGAAACAAAAATCCAAAACAGCAACTCTTGAAATATGTCCCAGATTTCACCCTAGGTCACTTTATACAAAACTATATATACCAGGGGCCTACACTAACAATGTAGAAGCTACAGAACCAATACGAGACAGAATGGTGGGACCCAGGCCGCAATTGGCGGCCAAAAGGGAAGAATTGGCGGCCGGGAATGGGAGTTGGGGGCTAGGGTTTTGGGGTTAGCTTCCTGGGTGCCTGCACATACCACTATCCACTCAAAATCATTTTAGGGTTCTCGGGATAGTAGCAGATTCAAGTTAACATGCACAGATTTCACATTTTCCCCGACATCGGTTTCTAAAATCCGTATTCTGGTTTAAGCTTCAGGTTTTGGGTTCCAATTCATGCACTAGGGTGTTTATATAACCTCAATTGAACTCAATTTCACATTACAACTCAAGTTTCCCTCAAACCCTAACTAGGTTTTCATAATGTCCATTATATCACACAATATCGATACAAAACTTGCATAGGGGTATAGGAATTGCTAAAACTAGGACAATGGTTCAGAAATTACCTCATTTGGCAACTCAAGAATTTTCTTGAGTTGCCCCTAGTGGCCAAAATCCATACTTTCTTAGTCCATCTTGTAGATCTCAAGCTTGTGCACACTTTTTGTGAAACCGATATAGGGTTTTGGGATAGTTTTAGAGATGATTTGAGGGATTGAAGAGGGGAGGAAGAAGGAGGAGCAGCAGCAGCTGAGAATGGAGAGGGAAAAATGAGGGAAAAAGACTAAGGATTATGGTCAATGAAGCCCCATACCTCTCTCTCACCAACCCTCCATTCTTTAATCCTTTTCTTTTCTATTTCTTTTTTTTTTTTCATTTTCTCTTTTTCTTTTCTTTTCTAATCAAAACCCTTCTCACATAAATAGAAACCCCAAATGACATGAAAGAAATGCACAAGTGTAGAAAAAGTGGTGTGTGCATGTTTTGCATCAAAATTGCTAAAAACCCGATTAGCGATTTTAATCGCGATTAGCACTAAATTAGTGTCAAACTAATCACAACAACTTAAAAATGTCATAATTCACTAATTTACCCTATTTTAGAATTTTTCTTAATTTTCCACAATTTTTCTCATATTTTTCCTATTTATTTGTATTTAAAAATACCAAAATATTAAAATATTCAATAAAATAATATTAAATTATAAAAATTCCCAAAAATTAATATTTTATTATTTCGAAATGTTACAATCTACCCCCCTTAAAGAAATTCGGTCCCCGAATTTAAATTTAATCCCCCCAATTTCCAAAACATTTCAGAAAAATCCAATTTTGTCGGGGCTCCGAAAATATCAATACAGAGAGAATATCATAAAATGTACTGCCCTACTAGAAATCCATCCTCAAAATGCATATAAAGGAATATCCTATGCGTCTGGTGCGCAAGGAATCAAAATCCAAATATGTGTAAAACAGGTGTATAGAACAACAACTATGTGCAACGGGTGTGCACGAAACATCTGCCGTAGGCAACGTGCGTGCCTGACAGCAACCAAATCAGGTGCATATAACATGCATGAAGAATCCCGATTCAGTGCATCTGGTGTGCACTAGAATCGTATGTCAAAACACTAAAGGTGCATGAAAGCTACGCTGGAAGTGCAAATCAAATCACTGAATACGATAGGCATGAAATCTCAATGTAATAACTATGCGTGAAATATATAAATATCCAGTGGGTGCATGAAACAAATATCATGAAACTCAATCATCAAAACTAAATCATGCAACAGAACGCCCAAACTACCGAAATCCAATAATGACGGATACGTGATAATCGAATCACAAAATCACAAATCATAAGTACCGTCGTCGGTAAATTCATCCTTCAAGGTCGAGAAGGAGTCGGTGCATCCACTGCTAGCAGCGCAGGATATCTACTTGTCTCTTGCTCACGGTCTGGCGTCCTCTGACTCTGGGTCCTTATCTTCTTTGCGGATTTCCTATCTCGCGGTCAATCGGCTCATCGGCCCTGTCAGATGTGCTAACGGGGACGATTCCGTTCTGGTACTTCTCTGGTCACTTCTCGGTCAAACCTCACGACCACTCGTAAGGCAGCATATCACTGGCGTCGGCCTCTGACTCTCTGAATGCACGTCACACATCTGATCCTGGGTGTAAACATCATTGCAGCAATGTCCTGGAAGGAATCCAGCTCAAGGTCTCTTCCAATCATGCCTATGCCGATCTGTACAGATGCTGGCTCTCTTGTACTACCTCTTCTCGCTCAAGGGGCATCTGTGTCCTCAGCACAACATTTCTCGGAAACCGGTCAATCTGAAGTCTCTCGCACGGACTCGAAATCGCGTACTCTGTAGCTTCATCATCCTGTAGAAGCTGTCTGGTCGAACAGATCCTCGGGAACACGTCTCAACCATCGGAGGAATACTCATCACTCGACTGTCCTTGCTCAATTCGCAACGCATCTGGGTAAGTTCCTTTATCCGATCCTGGTCAACTACCTTGTCGACAATGCCGAACTCTGGCCTGCTAGGTGTGCGCAATCATGACCACTCCTGGGTCTAGGTCTTCTCGTGTCGTATTCCGGAAAAGTCCTGTCGAGGTTCCTTTCTTAAATCTCAATCCTGCCGGATTGCCCGGAAGTCATCATCCAATGCTGAAGCTAAAGTTTATTCCGGAACAGCTGCATACTTATCGTGCTTCCTTCTGGAAAATATATCCGTATCTCACGCCTCTGGGTGCATATCACGTCTCTAATGTCAGCGGAGTGGAATGTCATCCCATCGAAATCTCGTGCGAACTCTTTTCTTCACTCTGCTCAAATGTCGACTGATCCGGACTCGTCTCATCGTGGCTACACGAACTGCGCTCCGACGGCTATCCTCGTCTCTGGAGTCTCCCAAGCAGTATCCCATCACGATATCCGAAAGATGTCGAATCATCCGATCGACTCGTCAGAACCTCATAATCCCCCAAGAACTCACATCTCGGGTACAGTTTAATAGTATCGAGTACATGCCACAGCGTCGGTGGTCCAGCCGTAGAAGGGCAAACCCAAGCCTCACTAATGGCGCCGCGGAACCGCCGTAAACCCTAAGGTTCAAAGGCTGTCACACGGTCATTAAGTCGAGTTAGGGTTTCATTCTTCTAGAGGGTCCATAGAATCACCTGCATGTCTTTCCGTATACTTTAAACTTGGAAAATGGGTTCCTGACATTCGATCGTCGCTATCGACTCTCAACGAACCTGCGTGAAGTCGTCTCTAGCTGGAAACAATCTATCTAGTGCCCTCGCATCGGGGTACGCAAACTCACCACACGTCCTAGTCATTCATCCTCGGTGACTAGCGACTCGCTACCATCTCTCTAAGTACATGCTCATGCTGCAGTAGCTCCAATCACCTGGGCGATATCTCATCATTCGCAGCAACAACTGGCTCATACGCCTGTACGCCGAACAGCGTCTTAATCCTCCATGAAAGGCAACACATAAGCGGTCATCTCTGCGTCGGTCTGCTCTCGATCTGAGTAAGATTCTCCCTACTGGAAATCTTCAACTCAACTGGGCCCGCTCTGGCGCAAAATCGGACGAATCACCTTCGTCTCTCAAATCGGGTAGACTAGCTATCATCTGTCGCATATCTGCCTGAAAGCTCCGGCAATCTCAGCTCGTAAGCTCCGAAAGCAACATCCTGCCAATCTCAGCAACAGCTGGTCCATCTGTCTGCACGGTAGGCGACATCACAACCTCTGAGGTACGCTGTACATCAACAGTCCTCTCTCAACTGGCAGCTCTAACAATGGCCCGATCATCCGGTGCAAATCCAAGCACTCGCCTCCACTAGAGGTCACAAACACCAACACTAACTCGAGACATTCCCATGTCACCAGAAAACACAACGGTCGGCCCCCGTACCAAACGAGCTCACACCGGCCGTAACCCTAGCAGCAGCCCAACTGCGCTCAACCATGGTGACAGGAATCTCAATCGAGTATCAAAGAGAGCACATCAGTGGCAAGAAAGGAAACAACAGATCCAGAGTGGATACATGATCATAGGGAGGAACAGCATCAATGAAGGTATGATCATGAAACTAATAGAATCGGGGATCTCAAATGGATGAATAATCCTGGATATGAAAAGAATCACTGATCTCAAGAAATATGCACACCCTAAGGTTCCTTAAGCGGAGTGGCGTGTCGTAAGTATGCCGCGGAACATACCAACGGTACGTCACTCTACTTTAGTCACCTAATCCATCAACCAAGGGTCATCCTAAAACGACGAAAGTTCGGGTCTAATACCCCCTCGACCAAGTCTAAGTTCCGTAAGGTCAAGCCTAAGTTCCGTATATATATATAAACGCCCTAGGCTCCACATAGTCAAACTCAGACTCGAACCAAGGTCAACCTAGCGCTCTGATACCAACTTTGTCACGACCCGAAAGAGCACGTGACTGGCCCTTGAACCATATGAAGCCTATAGGACTCCATCTGGTCCAAGTAAGCCAAAAGCCCAGAAATCTAAAACCATTTTTAAGAATAAGTAACGAACTGGTTTTAAAGAAGTGAAGAAAAACGTGTTTGAAATCAAGGTTTTTAAATAACTAAGCCGAATATGCATTTTAAAAGTGTACAGCCTTTTCTAAAAATTTCGGCAGAGTTTCTTTTGTAAAACTGGCCCCGAATGGGGTAAAACGATAATAACAAGATATAACAATACATATACAATGATAAAGGCATCCCCAAGCGGGAGCTAGCTCTTCGTCAATCGACGGTCACAACCACACAAGATATAACAATATACAACGCCAAGTGGCGAGGATCAAATCAGAGAAAGCTCAAAAAGCAACAAGAAAACCGCAATACCACTAAGCGCGACTCTAAGGTCGAATAAAACAACACTGTCTCTAAGTCTGAAAGAATATACAAGTTTTGGTTGATGGACATTTCTAGATACAATGAATGAATAAATACAAATGGGGATTCTTGATGCAAAAGAATCCACCTACCAATAGCAAATCACCCGCAAGAAGGTAGTGTGCCGGAAATGCCGCAAAGGAACCTGTACGGCAGAACCTGCAAGAACTGTGGCACAACGGGGGTGAGTTGCCAACTCGTGAATAGAAACATCTACAGGCAGAAACCGAATGCAAGACATAATCCTAAGTCAACGATCAATATATAAAAATCCTCAATATAAAGCATGCAGCCTATAGCAAGGCTAGGGTAAATATCTAACCCGAGTGCAATCTCATGTGTCTATGTCAGTGCCTCAGATAACAATATAGCAAATGAATGAGATATGAATGCGAGAAAACAGAATACATCTACATGAAGCAACAGTTTTCATACTTTAGTGAGATTTCCCTGTATTTTAAAAGATGAGGTACCATAATGAAATCAGCATAAAACTGTGCCTAGCATCGGCACAAACGAAATCCCAATATCCTGATATCTCAAGTCTCAACCATCATATCTAGGGCGCCGTCAGTCCAGACCGGCCCCTACCATAAATCTCAGACCACGACGGTATCCTCCGGATATCCGACGCGTCGGGTAAAGTCACCGGTAGGCAATCTCCCCCTGTCAGGCTCATCGTCATCACCACGTCTTCTTGCCCCGGGGTACCTTACCGGGTCCACCATGTACCCGCAATCGGCCTCATCCGCCTCCTCGATTCGGGTTTCACATGTCGCTCTCAGCACCGAGAAAACACATGGTGGACGCACCAAATATCATATCAAGGGTAACCGGGTTTTTAAAACAATAATGTATTCTCTTTTAAAGACATCCTCGGTTCCCAAATCCAGAAATCACATGAACATCCAACATCAAGAAATAAATCCAATGCGATGTGTTATGCAATCAATCCATGATGTATGCTACATGTAAAGAAGGTATGTACATCATCATGTCATGTAAGAATCATATAATGAATGTAATGTTACTACAGTGTAGTGACATGGCAATTATCGATGATGAGTGTGTGAGCCGGCAACAAGTGTACGTGGAACAGATGCATCATCGATAATGGTGCTGGTGTCCTATCAGCATGATATAATACTGGAGTATGAAACATAGTATAAAAATGCGATGCAAAGCGAACCACAAGAAGGGGGTGGGAGCTGAAACTAGACGTAACTAAAACTAATCTGCATTACTCTAAAATAAGTCATACAATTGGTGCCTTTTGAAATAACACGAATCATGGGGTTTTGAAAATAGGGGCTACGGTGTTTTTATGAAAAGATACGTCGTTTTTGAAATATCCGTAGATTCCCTTGAGCTGTCTAAAAAAAATATGCCCACGATTCGTTAGTTTTTGAAATAGGTAAGAAGTCTCATCTACTCTAACAACTATACTAACTATACGACTGAACTACAGGTAAGGGAACCGCCTAACCTCTGAGTCGATATATATATATATATATAGTCGGTGATCCCGCCTCAATGTCATATCGTAAGGTATCCTCGAGTTATGAGTGCGGATCTATCATCAATATCGGCTCGTACGGTAAATCATCGTACGGCATCCCCAATAGCTGGGTAGGGTCAACATCTCACTATCTCGTCACATAATAGGTATCACTATCATCAGATCAAACAGTCTGGGGTACTACTCTATGCCTAGTACAATCGATACCATCAATGAAGTGAGCATGCGGGGTAACACATATCCCAAGCCCGCAAGAACCACAAATCATATCCCATATATGAATCAATATCAACTCGCCGATCTCGCGGCGCAAGTCCACATCATCGACTCATCTCCAAAGTCATCCCAAATCATCAAACACTGCAAGTATGAGTGGTATGCAAGGGTGTGAATGTAGGTATGTAAGTATGTGTGTAAGTATGTGCAATCGCTACCTAGGGTTCGTACTATACCCAAACCATATATCTCATCATCAATAAAACCATTATCCATATCAATGATCCTAACCACACATAATAAATATACGTGGGTATACGTATTCGTATACCACACCACGGACTGCGGGGGTGCTATACGCCATCCACCCGACTTCCCCCTGTAGATATAATCTACTCACCTGTGTCCTGCGTGTCGGTGTCGACGTCACTGTCATCCTCCGCATCGCCTCGGATCGTCGCGGTGTACCTACACATAACACACGTATCGCATCGCATCAAAACCAAATCAAAGCTAAAACGGCATACGAAGTCCAAAACGACACGATAAGGGGCCTATAGGTGAAAACCTATGGCACGCCTTCAAAACCATCAATAAATCCTCTATATCGTCGTATAAACGCCAAATAGTCGAGGTAAAACGAAACAAACCAATGCAGAAATGAAAATACGGAATACGGAAACAAAAATCCAAAACAGCAACTCTTGAAATATGTCCCAGATTTCACCCTAGGTCACTTTATACAAAACTATATATACCAGGGGCCTACACTAACAATGTAGAAGCTACAGAACCAATACGAGACAGAATGGTGGGACCCAGGCCGCAATTGGCGGCCAAAAGGGAAGAATTGGCGGCCGGGAATGGGAGTTGGGGGCTAGGGTTTTGGGGTTAGCTTCCTGGGTGCCTGCACATACCACTATCCACTCAAAATCATTTTAGGGTTCTCGGGATAGTAGCAGATTCAAGTTAACATGCACAGATTTCACATTTTCCCCGACATCGGTTTCTAAAATCCGTATTCTGGTTTAAGCTTCAGGTTTTGGGTTCCAATTCATGCACTAGGGTGTTTATATAACCTCAATTGAACTCAATTTCACATTACAACTCAAGTTTCCCTCAAACCCTAACTAGGTTTTCATAATGTCCATTATATCACACAATATCGATACAAAACTTGCATAGGGGTATAGGAATTGCTAAAACTAGGACAATGGTTCAGAAATTACCTCATTTGGCAACTCAAGAATTTTCTTGAGTTGCCCCTAGTGGCCAAAATCCATACTTTCTTAGTCCATCTTGTAGATCTCAAGCTTGTGCACACTTTTTGTGAAACCGATATAGGGTTTTGGGATAGTTTTAGAGATGATTTGAGGGATTGAAGAGGGGAGGAAGAAGGAGGAGCAGCAGCAGCTGAGAATGGAGAGGGAAAAATGAGGGAAAAAGACTAAGGATTATGGTCAATGAAGCCCCATACCTCTCTCTCACCAACCCTCCATTCTTTAATCCTTTTCTTTTCTATTTCTTTTTTTTTTTTCATTTTCTCTTTTTCTTTTCTTTTCTAATCAAAACCCTTCTCACATAAATAGAAACCCCAAATGACATGAAAGAAATGCACAAGTGTAGAAAAAGTGGTGTGTGCATGTTTTGCATCAAAATTGCTAAAAACCCGATTAGCGATTTTAATCGCGATTAGCACTAAATTAGTGTCAAACTAATCACAACAACTTAAAAATGTCATAATTCACTAATTTACCCTATTTTAGAATTTTTCTTAATTTTCCACAATTTTTCTCATATTTTTCCTATTTATTTGTATTTAAAAATACCAAAATATTAAAATATTCAATAAAATAATATTAAATTATAAAAATTCCCAAAAATTAATATTTTATTATTTCGAAATGTTACACTAACGAACGAGCGGGGACTGGGCTAGCGCGGGTGCAAAACATATACAACATCTACTGGTATATATATAACAATCGTCTCAGGCATGATAAATGCAACATCACAGAAAAGTAATAAGCATCACAGAACAATACAGATAATCTGGGAGCCCCGGGTTTCCTTTTAGCCGCAAATGAAACCTGACGTTCCCCTGGTCGTGTGGATAGCCCGTGCAATGAAATCCTAGACCCCTACGAGCGCGACAAGTTACCCGCAAAACCAGAAGCGAGGCAGCCCCCTTCAGCAACGTGAATGGGCCACCCAGCACTTCATAGAATCCGATAACTTGGGCACCCCTCCTTGGGTCAACCTATACCCCATACGAGTGCGGCGAATAGCCCGCCAATTCTAGAGTGAAGCCCCCTCCGTCTCAACGCTGTGAGATGCGGGCCCGTTGCCCTCCAGAACCCGGCTATCCATGCACTCTACCGCAGGGTAATCCTAGTACATAAAAGAAAATAATATACAAGGGTGACATCTACCTCAACCCGGTCGTACCCCAAAAGAATAATATACAAATAGGCAGTGACAGCAGTCCACATGTCGAACGCTCGCCCCGCAATATCAAATATACAAATATAAATCCAAACTGTACTACCATTGCATGCAAGCTATCCACCACGACAAATCCGCAACATTACAGCACAATACAGAACATCAACGTGAATGTCACGTTCGAAAACCCGTTTAAAAGGACTATAGAGATTAGACAAGATTTACCGATCAAATGACATTCACGGTCGCAGATAGAAATGTAATGTACTGTAAATTTTAAACAATATTAAAACTTATCGACTTCGAAATAACCCCCGAATAGCCCGAAACAAACTGATAAAACAATATCCAAATTTGGCTAAACAAACAATACCACTGCACAGAGATTCAAGAGACCAGACAACACCCCAAAAACGAAGCCCAGAAGACCCAAGAAAACTGGCCTCCTCGGTTTTGAGCTCAATGTGCTCGGCCAAAATCTGGCGCCTTGGTCTCGTGTTTGGGGTGTGGTCTTATGGTCATGTCAGTAGCCTTTTGCACTTGTTTAAATAATTTTTCGAGACACTTTAAAAAACAACAGAGACTGGATTGTGCAGGGTAGTGTATCGGGGTTTTATCGATTTTAATATGTTAAAATTGTCTAACAAGCTAGATTACGGGTTAATGGGTGGCTCTGATACCATGAAGGGTTATGGGAGCGCCCCGGCCATTGAACCGTGGCCAAATACGGAACAAAATTTTTCTAAAACCCAGCGCTACTATTACCCGATTTCAAAGGTCGAAACCATTAACCGTAAAACTAACAAACCAATCACAAAGAGATAGAATGGTTATACCTAATGAACTAAGTCTTTCGGGTCTTCAACCATTTCCAAGCTCCTAGTGATGTGGATCGACTTTGGTCGCCGGTCTTCCTTCATCTCCGATGATCCACCCTAGGGAAAACGGCACAAACTCCAGGTTCGCCAAACGGACCAACCAACCCTCCAGGATCGCTAGTAGTGGAGAGTGGGGGTGTAGGATAGTCTCACCATAATTTTCTCTCAAAATATTATGCTCATAGAACAACCATGGAAGATGTGGAGGTGATGAAAGCAAGAATGGCATGAGCTAAAATGGTTAAGTCTTTTTGGGTGTGAGTGTAATGAGAGTGAGCAAGAGAGAGAGAGAGAGCCAAAATGAATGAATAATATGAGCAAAGGAAAAACCCCACCCGTAGAAGTGGCCGGCCCCTCTCTCTCCTCACTCAAAGAATAATGCACACCAAAAATCCTTTTCCAATTTGCAATAAAATATTAACAAGCTCATACCAATCACTGCATATGCAAGACCCATGCTTTGTCACCTTTCTACCTCATTATAAACCAAATGATTTTTCTAAGAAAGGAAAATCAATAATGAGGTGGCAAATTTTCTAGAAGCCATTCCGTATAAATACGGAATGCTTCCCGGTACATGTATCGAAATACACATACGCGTATTCGTACGAAAATACGAATAGCCAAAGAGAGAAAAATAAATAGTGAGCAATAATACTAGAATACATATATATAAATACATATGTAAATTATTAAATCAAAACTTGATTTAACAATCTGGCTTAATCCTAAGCCGCTAGTATTATCAATAGTCCGATTAAAGCCTGTGCAGCCTGTGCACATATTTAATCGGACACCTGTATGTACCAACATACAAAAACTACACCATATTGCCTGAACCGTGAAAACCCTCTGTGTGGGACTCTAAAAACTTCTCAATACGCTGGCAGTGGATTTAACCACAAGCACGTCAGCGGCACTAGCTGTACATAACGGCTACCCAGGTATTAAGCGAAAGGAAGGTCGGCGAGCAAACACATCCAAACCACTACTGAGCCTGTCAGTGACAATATCCGTACAGTCCGGTCTGTTCGTCTAAGAGTATCGCATATTGAGTCTAGGGGGGTGGATAAAGTCAGACCCCTAACAACGCGATAATTCTTGTCGGTATGAAACCCATAACTACCTGAGAAGCTATCGATCCTGAATCGGTAATTCTCACATACCCCGGCCGAGGATTTCTAGTGATGGTCACCCGTGCACTGCGCGACATCAACCCCCAATACCGGAAGAGACGGATCCATGACGATCCGCTCACTGCCTCCATGTAGCTCGGGACTATACCCAACTAAAACCTGTTTGCATGACTCCTTTGAGCCGTGGTAGGGTAGTAATTAAAGCACAGTGGGAACTCACACGAGACAAATGACGATCTCAGGTCGACAGACTAACCTATACACATGTCACCAAGGAACTGCTATATGACTATAGGTATAATACCAACTAGTATGTTCCCGGCGAGTCCGTCCAGTGTACTCATGATCCAATGAGCACATGTATACTATCTTAGGTGAACAACTAACACCAATGGCTTGGGAGACCAGCCACCGCCCCTCGTCAGGGTCTAGATAAGTATACACCAGTCTATACTGGAGTATCGATGCCCAGTCTCGATACTCCCACGACCAGGGACATTTAAGGATGTGCTTATAGACCCCCATCTCCCATGTATGTGATCGCCATCACAATGCTGGTAGTCAAGCAAGAATCCTATGGGCTTTATCAACATGATGATAAAGATAAACCAGATAGCATATTATCATCTTGAGTAAGACTGTTTTATCGGTATTGATCCTCCCTCAATCATCATGATCATCTGCCTGCGACTATGATAATTGCCTTGAGGGCACTATAACCAACATAAATTGCTGTTAATTACCCATCGCCTTTGGAGCGAAAGAACCTCCGATTGACGGGTCAAACTAGTCATGCGAACTCAATGTGCAGCGTGCGTGTGTTGTGCATTGAGGGGTTTGGATACATTGGGGGGCCCGCAGAGTTAGGGGTCCCGCTACCCGGGTAGCAGGCTGGGGTCAAGTGGGCTAGCATCCCCCTGGCGGGATGCGGGACAACGCCCCGTTAGAAAAATTTTCCTAACGGAGGTGTATTTTGAGTGTGAGATAGTGTTCAGTTGATAAAACTGCACATTTGTATTACAATTTTCCTACCATTTTCATATTAAAAAATGACTTTATTATAATATATTATACATATGAGGGTTTATGTGTAAAAGCACCATTTTCCATGTGTTAATATATTTTAATTAGTATTTGGTAGGAAAATGTATGCAAATAAATCTATTGACCAAATCCTAGTAGAAATAAGCCTACTAAATATTATTTGAGATTATTGTGCAGAATTTTCCAAGTTGTTATGCAGAATTTATCAAACAAATCAAGTTGTTGAAGAAATCTTGCCAAATTAAGAAGCAAAACTTGGAGACCAAGTCTGGAAGCAACCGAGAAAAGATTTTCAGATTCTGAAGGTGCCTAGGATTGCCACATGTCACAAGATGCAAGTCCAAGAAGACTCATAAAAAGATCTCACCCATTGGCCGCGGATCCGCGGCCATACCCCCTCTTTAGCCGCGGATCCGCCGCAATAATAGGGAGTTGGAAGGAAAGATTTTTGGAGACCAATCATTGCTAAATTTTAGCAAGTTTTTAACAATAAGATTCTGGCTTTGCACTATAAAAGGGCACCTAGAGCCTCTTGGAAAAGCTATCAAGCTGAAGAGATCACGAAGTCCAAGACGGCTCACGCATCCAGGCTGATCATCAACTGTTCATCTACCTCCTTGGAAGAGATCGAGAAGCAACTAGTTTTGTAATCATTTTCTAAGGAATAAAGTGTAGATTGTTCAAGTTGATTAATAAAGGTAGTTGTTTTATTTTATTCTTTGCATTTTACATTATGTTTTTCCTTTCTTTCTTTTCATCTTCTTCTCCCAACATGCGCGAGTAATTCTCCACTTGTTAGGGTTCGTAGGATTAGGGTAGGCTAATGAACGATGAAAATAATTAAACCCTTTTTAAGTCCTATAAAGTTTAGGAACTTTATCAAAAGAATCATTAACATCCTAATCGGGCGCGCTAGCAATTCTTTGCTAGTTCCGACCGCGATTAGAGATTAGATTAATGATTGTTTTGGTAAAGGCTAGATATGAACGGAGTTCCGTGTCGAGATAAGGGTTAAGAGTGGGATTCCTTTTCCCTCCAGAAACCCTAATCTACACGCATCACCGTCGTTCTAGTTCTAAATCTATTAATGGATAAAAATGGTAACTTTTAATTAATCGTACATAACTACTAAATCCTAACGAACCCTACAAGCCTTCTTATTATATTTACTACATCTTTAAAATAATCTAGATCTACATTTTACATTCTTATTTAACGTAGATCTAGAAACCATTCTATAAAATTCTTTATCCCTCCTCTCTTTCTCAACACATCTAAAGTAAAAGTAAAAGGTTCCACGTTTCCCAGAGGACGACCCGTACTCATCTCGGTCTAGCTAGGCGCGACACCGTTCTGATTGCGGTTAACTACAAACACACTCTTTCGAAACAATCAAATGGCGCCGTTGCCGGGGATACGTGCGTAATTTTTTATTCTTACTATTTGTGTTGAATTCTTAGACGAGTCATATCATTATTAACACAAAACTGCAAATTGCATATTTAACGATTTGTGCGTGAATTTTTGCGAGGGAATCTGGAGTCACGGACTTGAGGAAAACAGAAGACAGAGGCATTCATCGAGATCCAGAGGAGCACAGAGGGACATAGAAAAATTTTCAGCAACTGAACCATCCACCACGCGGCGGAACCGCGGCACAAAGGTGCTCTCTGCGGCGGAAACGCGGCTGCTTAGAGGGATTAGGGCTATAGAACTCTCTGGTAAGATTCTCAACTCCTTCTCTCTCCTCTCAAATCCAATAAAATCTATCTTCCGCAGGATTCTTTGCAAAAATCGCGCCGCTAAAAATATTTTTGCAAAAGTTTTGTGATTGGTTTTGTTTTGCATATTTTAATACGGACTCTAAGGGGCAAAGACCAAATCAAGATTAGGTGGGGATTTCATCACCCTTTCTAAGCCCCACAAATCACAAACCTAGCATCTAGATCAACCCTTCATTAATTTAAAAAATATCTAGACCAGACTCTAAGGACTGTCGCGCTTATTAAGGATAGAGGAAGGTCGTGGGTAATCTATCGTTTATCCGCATTACTTTTGTAGTGCCTAGGCAAGTGTGACAAAGGCTAGTGGTTTTTAATTAGGCCCACGACGTGGTTCCTTCCCACTTACCTGGCACTTATCTGGCTACAAGGGTAGTACGGAGGCGGTAGAGGATTGATCCTGCGGCTTGTCCTTTGGAAGTCTAGGAGCGGTCTAGAGACTGACCTAGGTAACCTTAGTTCTAGGGTTGCTTGTGCATCTTAGGGAGATTTGTCTTGAGTCCCACTTTTTCAAAACAAGCCAATTTTAAATCACACACACGCTGCCACTTGCACTAAACCCGCTTAGTGCATGCTCGGCTGGACACGGGATCCTAGTGCCCGTCTTGTCCGCGTTCCTGCTATCGACGCCGAAGTCGGTACTTCTTCATCTTCTTTTCCCCCACCACACACCACATCAACCGAGATGGATGGCACTCCATCAGATTATAACACCACGCTGCCACCGCCCGAAGGTGCGCAGAATCCACCGCGCATCTCTCTCCAAGAGAGATGCTATCCTATTCGTGGTCCTCTTCCTACCTGTCTATCTCTTCCACCACCTAACGGGGATAATTTCGAAATTAAACCCCACTACATCAATCTGCTGCCCAAATTTCACGGGCTTGAGTCGGAAGACGCGTACGTTTTCATCACCAAATTCGAAAACGTATGCGCAATGATGGGTACTTCACAATTGACCTTAGATGCTATGCGCTTACGTCTTCTCTCATTCACACTGTGCGACTTGGCAGAAAAATGGCTTTATAATACTACCGCACACTCTATCGCTAATTGGGATGAATTCGTCGTAGCATTTCTTAAGAAGTTTTACCCAAATCATAAGACTGCACATGTTAGGAGCGAGATCAACCAGTTCACCCAGCTTCCCAATGAACCATTTTGGAAGTGCTTTGAACGTTTCAAAGATCTGCTTGTCCAATGCCCCCATCACGGAATACAAAGATGGGATTTATGTCGGATTATATATGAGGGCATTAATCAAGCGACAAAGCAGATGCTTGAAACAATGTGTCAATGCAATTTCATGTCTAAAGATGACGGTGAAGTATGGAAATATCTGAAAGATCTCGCATAAAGCACTTTGCAGTGGGAAAGCGTAAGACCACCTTCAACTAAGGGAGGTATTCACTAGCTCGATGTTTCTATCGCAGTGAAAGCCGAAATAGCAGCGATACAGAAGAAACTCGATGCTATTGAAAACAAGTTCTCAACATTCTCCCTAAATCAGGTCACGCTTCTTAAGACTGTCTGTGGTTGCTGTTCGGATCCTTCATACTTAACGGAAGAATGTCCTATGAATGCATCGTTTCAAGCTAATGCTGCTTTTCAGCAGCGACCTAGAAATGATCCTTATTCTTCCACATATAATCAAGGATGGAGGAATCATCCTAACTTTGCTTGGAATCAAAACCAACAAAGTAATTATCAAAGACCTCCTCCACAGCAACCACAACCACAGAATCAGCCCCCCTTTCAGTCACAAAATTTCCAAAATCCGGCCAACATTTCTACACCACAAGTGGCCGGTACTGACAACTCACTTGCACAAACTTTGGATATGTTCATGAAACAATCCATGCAAAATTCGGCTGAGATAAGGTCTTCTATTGATACCCTAACGAAAAACTCCTCCTCCCATGGTGAGAGTATTAAATCAATAGAAAACCAAATCGCACAATTAAACGCCGCAATGAGTGCTAGAGAGAAAGGGAAACTCCCATCTCAACCCCTACCGAATCCTGGCCATTCACAAAGTCATAATGTGAATGCCATTACTACGTTGAGATCGGGGAGAGTGCTGAATAACCAAGTGGGTGAGCAATTTGATGATAGTGACACATTTGATACCCCTTCTTCTTCTTCTTCCCCTAATTCGTCTAGTCCCCCACCTTCATCCGAGCCTATTCTCCGTTTTCCCCAAGGCTCGAACATTTCGTCGAATCTTTCTAAGTCGATTCCCACTCCAGTTTTGGGATCGAATCCAACCCCACAGTCTTCTCCACAAACGTTGGACCCAAAACTTATTGATCAAGCACCTTATCCAAACAGGTTGAGGGGCAACAGACCTAGTCCACAAATGGAGAAGATTGTGGAAATTTTTAAGCAAGTTAACATAAACATTCCTCTCCTAGATGCTATTCAACAAGTTCCGTCATATGCGAAAATCCTGAAGGACTTGTGCACTAGGAAGAGAAAAGTTCAAGTATCTAAAAAAGTTTTCCTTGCGAGTAATGTGAGTACAGCTTTTACACAACAACTTCCCAAGAAACGAAAGGACCCCGGAAGTCCTACAATTTCAATCTCTATTGGGGGTAAAAATATCAATCGTGCTCTACTCGATCTAGGTGCTAGTGTAAACTTGCTTCCGTATTATGTTTATGAGCAATTAGGGATCGGAGAGTTAAAACCTGCGCATTGCACTCTTCAGATGGCCGATTGATCTATCACCCAACCTAGGGGTGAGCTAGAGGATGTGTTAATCAAAGTCGGGGAATTCATATTCCCTGTGGACTTTATCGTTATAGATACACAGCCTATAGCAAACCCACGCAATCAAATCCCGGTGATACTCGGTCGACCCTTTTTGGCCACTTCCAACGCAGTAATTAATTGTAGAAACGGCTCTATGACCCTATCCTTTGGAAAGAAGTCAATTGAGCTTAATATTTACAAGTTGGGAAGTGAACCCTCCGAACCCTATGCGCATGTGTGTTCTGTCGAATTAATGGATGTCGACAGCAGCGAATTTGATCAACCTCATGATTCTGACTCTTTTCATATGTCGTTGTTTGACCCAACCATTTACTCTTCCACCGAGTTGTCCGGGTCAACATCTAAACCTGATGAGGAACTTTTTATAGAGTCGGACGATCCCCCCATTTTTTCTGATGACATTATTTTTCGGGGTATCGATGAAAGCTTTGAGGAAATTTTCGCTGATGAGCTCGCATTTTTACAAGACACGGGTGTTGAGATAAATCAAATCCAAGATGAAGAAATTGGACCTTCACCCCTTCTTTTGGACAATCAGGATAATACGAGAAATCCATCATTACTATCACTGTGTCGTCTCTCCAAATTGAGACGCAATCCTTTTCCAATACACCTCTTGTCACCTCCCCACTTCTTCACGTCAATAGGTGACATGTTCTTCCACCAACCTTGGTGCTTCATCGATAAAATTTTTGAATGGTTGGTGTTGACCTTCGGTCTTTGCAAAGCTTGGCATTGACCAATAACCTTGACCCCCTCGTGTGATTTAAAAGATTAAAATTGTTTAAGTTTGGGGGGTGGTATGTTTTGGCTCTTGAAAGAAAATGATTTTTACAAAATTGTGAGCCTAAAATAAGTTTGGGGGAGGATTTTCACTTTCATATATTCTTGCCCCCATTAATAATTTCCTCCCAAGTCTACAGGTTTTTGAGCTTAACGGATGACAACAGTGAGGATACTGTTGAAAACAAGTTTGGGGGAGGTTTGAGCTTATTTACGCATACTTTGCATTATACTATATATAAGCACAATTTTTTTTTTTGATAACAAAAAAGTAGAAAGTGAAAAATTACATCCAAAAGATAGGAATAGTTTAAGAAAACCAAGAAAATTAGAAGTTTTCTTAAACGAACTAGTAATAAGTAGTTATGAGCTGTTGTCCCAAGGGTTAGTAAGATGAAGGAAGTCACTAATCTGAGGATAAAAATAAGTTTGAAAAATAGTTTCTATTCTGGAAGCCAAACATTTGAATGTTGATACCCTACTATATGCACTTACACACGTCTTGAAACTCGGGATAGTAGAGGATACCTTGAAATGCTCTTGTCTAAAAGCCAAAGTATGAAGGAAGTGAAAAAAATGAAGAAAATATAAAAATGGTGAAAAGAAAAAAATGAACACTGGTTTTGTATCGCCAAGGCAGCAATAAAAAAAATATAGCGAGGGTGCCTCTTCACCTAGTGCCCTAAGGCCAACTGGTCTGGGAGTCACTGCTAAGCCTTAGGTGGTGCAAGACGAGAAAAATATTATCACCGAATCTGCAAGCACATAAGTAATCGGTCGGTTAGTACCTCAAGAAGTATTAACGGTCGCATGAAAATGTGTGAGCAATCTTTAATATTCATTAAATTAAAAAGTACTAAGGTAGATGGACAAGAGTATGATAGCTTGAATTGAATTCTCCGAGTGTAGGGATGTTCTTTACACACACGTAGGGTTATATGATCAATGTTTGGATGAAAGGAAGGAATGAAGAATAAAGACGATGTTTTATTGAGGGATAATGTGATTTCTAACATTTTTTCATGACTATTAAGATAGGGCTCATGACAACTGAAAAGCTAGTATAGTTGGAAACTCTTCTTTTCAAGGCCTTTCTTTTATGGTTCTTATCTTTATATGTAAATTTCGCCATCTTTCTTTTGTT
The DNA here is from genome assembly GCA_030015575.1 of Agapanthus africanus. Lineage (NCBI taxonomy): Eukaryota > Viridiplantae > Streptophyta > Magnoliopsida > Asparagales > Amaryllidaceae > Agapanthus > Agapanthus africanus. The sequence goes on from JASDDO010000014.1 coordinate 21,423,349, forward strand.
ATTGGATTTTGTGGGTGTAATCCGCTGAAAACCCTCAGGAGACAACACTCCTCCTACTATGGACACCTAAAGGTTTAACGGCTTGTTGCACGTGCTCAGTGCAATCGTGTCTGCCTACGAAAGTGTGCTTAGTTTTCTTATTTCTTTTTCTCCTCTTGAATAAACTAGTTTGCTCGGGACGATCAAAGATAAGTTTGGGGGTATTTGTTCAGTTGATAAAATCGCACATTTGTATTACAATTTTCCTACCATTTTCATATTAAAAAATGAATTTATTATAATATATTATACATATGAGGGTTTATGTGTAAAAGCACCATTTTCCATGTGTTAATATATTTTAATTAGTATTTGGTAGGAAAATGTATGCAAATAAATCTATTGACCAAATCCTAGTAGAAATAAGCCTACTAAATATTATTTGAGATTATTGTGCAGAATTTTCCAAGTTGTTATGCAGAATTTATCAAACAAATCAAGTTGTTGAAGAAATCTTGCCAAATTAAGAAGCAAAACTTGGAGACCAAGTCTGGAAGCAACCGAGAAAAGATTTTCAGATTCTGAAGGTGCCTAGGATTGCCACATGTCACAAGATGCAAGCCCAAGAAGACTCATAAAAAGATCTCACCCATTGGCCGCGGATCCGCGGCCATACCCCCTCTTTGGCCGCGGATCCGCCGCAATAATAGGGAGTTGGAAGGAAAGATTTTTTGAGATCAATCTTTGCTAAATTTTAGCAAGTTTTCAACAATAAGATTCTGGTTTTGCACTATAAAAGGGCACCGAGAGCCTCTTGGAAAAGCTATCAAGCCGAAGAGATCACGAAGTCCAAGACGGCTCACGCATCCAGGCTGATCATCAACTGTTCATCTACCTCCTTGGAAGAGATCGAGAAGCAACTAGTTTTGTAATCATTTTCTAAGGAATAAAGTGTAGATTGTTCAAGTTGATTAATAAAGGTAGTTGTTTTATTTTATTCTTTTGCATTTTACATTATGTTTTCCCTCTCTTTCTTTTCATCTTCTTCTCCCAACATGCGCGAGTAATTCTCCGCTTGTTAGGGTTCGTAGGATTAGGGTAGGCTAATGAACGATGAAAATAATTAAACCCTTTTTAAGTCCTATAAAGTTTAGGAACTTTATCAAAAGAATCATTAACATCCTAATCGGGCGTGCTAGCAATTCTTTGCTAGTTCCGACCGCGATTAAAGATTAGATTAATGATTGTTTTGGTAAAGGCTAGATATGAACGGAGTTCCGTGTCGAGATAAGGGTTAAGAGTGGGATTCCTTTTCCCTCCAGAAACCCTAATCTACACGCATCACCGTCGTTCTAGTTCTAAATCTATTAATGGATAAAAAGGGTAACTTTTAATTAATCGTCCATAACTACTAAATCCTAACGAACCCTACAAGCCTTCTTATTATATTTACTACATCTTTAAAATAATCTAGATCTACATTTTACATTCTTTTTTAACGTAGATCCAGAAACCATTCTATAAAATTCTTTATCCCTCCTCTCTTTCTCAACACATCTAAAGTAAAAGTAAAAGGTTCCACGTTTCCCAGAGGACGACCCGTACTCATCTCGGTCTAGCTACGCGTGACACCGTTCTGATTGCGGTTAACTACAAACACACTCTTTCAAAACAATCAGATAGTATGGGAAAAAGTAGGGTGAGGAGCGTCTTAAAGAAGCTAGGGAGCGGGGAGCGAGGCGCTCACGCACCCGGCACGTGGGCGCTGGGCGCTAGCGCTTCACGCGCCCGGCACGTGGGCACTTGGTGCCGGTGGAAAGTAGAGGGCTTTTAGCCCCGGGAATAGGAGTTAAACTCTGAAAGGGATGGAGTTAAACTCCGTCAGATGTTCGATAGAGTTGAACTCCTATATATATATATATATATATATATATATATATATATAAAAAAAGGGTTTGATTTATGGAGTTAGACTCCAACAGAACTTGGATGGAGTTAAACAACTAAATCTTTGGGGATGATCAAATGAGACCTCTTTCTTCTCCCCTTTAGCCTTGGATGTTCTTCCGAGCCTTGAATCTTTCCAATGTAAGATTTTTGGAGATGGGTCTCCTTCTTCCCCCTCTTCTGTTCGCCGGATCTTGGAAAAAAGGGAGAATGAGATTTAAAAATCTCTTATTTTTGAGATCTGATGAAAGATCTGAGTTCTCCTTCAAGGGTTTGATGGTGAAAAACTGTTTATTTTTTTATAAGGAAGAATGAAACTTTGATTTAATTCAAAAAGGGGAAGAATGTTTAGAACCTTGAGAAAGGAGAAGCAGACACAGAATCCTATTTTTTGAGAGAGAAAAAAGTTCTTATTGATTTTTTATCATGTTGCCTTTATAGGCTACACATTTTATATATAGCCTCTTGGGTTTTGCCAAATGGCACTCGTGTTATCCCATGCCTTATGTGCTTATTTCTTTTTTGCACATGAGTCATGGGGTTTACAAAATTTTGCTTTGTGCCCACTTTACATATATTTACTTATAAAAATTACATTTTAACTAATTTATTGCCTCCTTTTTGGTATGGAGTCGGCCCCTTCCATGCTTAGTCTTGATTTGGGCTTGGGCTCGGGCCTACTTGACTTGGTGTTGAATTTGGTTTTGACTTGTTCAACTGGGGTGTAATTTTTTACCCAAACATATATCATACAATAATGGCCTCTAGGGCATACATATTTCTAACAAAATATACATTAAGGATATACATGCTATAACCACTCTATTATAACCGCTCTAGTTTCAAATTAAATTTACCCTTCTAAACAAGTAGGCTTAATAGCGTTAGAGTATATATATTAAATTAAGAAGTATACATATCAAAAGAGAAATATCAAAACTTTTGCTCATTTTCATTTTATACAGTACTTTAGATTCGATTTAGATTAGATAGATTTAGAATGTCATGACCGGAAAAAGATTAATGCAATCTACCTCAGTGAGTTTGGAAAAGAATTAGTATTAAATAATTGAATAGAGACCCTTTCTGGGCAAGATTAAGATATTTGTGTACAGATAGTTTTTCTTGTGGTATATATAAGATGCTTTCTATATACCAATCAAGCTGATCGTAGTGTTTTATACGTCTAAATGGTCCAGATAGACGTTACTAGATAATTTTGAGAAGTTGAAGTAATTGGGCATTGCTGATATGAAAACAATTTTTGTGTATAATTGTATCTATTTATAAGAAATTATTAATAGATATTAGTGGGGTAAAAGAGTTACTACTTTAACCCATGTTTGGAAATGGAGTTAAATTTTCTAAACCGTAGTTTTATGAAGTTAACAAACTCAAACTCTAAAATCTTAATTTTGTCATGTTTGGCAACCATTTTAGAGTTGAGATAATTATAGTTATCTCAGCCCAGATATTAAGTCAGCTGTTGTTATCTTAACTTCAATCTGAACAAAGTTACCGCGGTTTTCGTTTTCCCGCCTTCACTTGAAAATTAACTAGCATGAAGAAATTAACGATATTTCTTTATATTTTGAGTTTTCTGCCGGATAGCATTAAGTTCTTTCCGTCTCCTTCTTATCCGAATCCCATATCCAAACACGACCTGAAAGTCTAACTTTACATTTGTTGGGCTAATAAGCTCATTTATGGATATTAAGTAATAAATTATAAAACCCTAAAAAGCATTTACTACTAGCGGTTTTGTAGAAAACAGTGGGTACCTAAAGCAGTTTTACAAAACCATCTCTCATGTCTTTTGCACTATATAAACTCAGAGAGATGAGCAGTAAAACTCATCCATGAATGGAGTCATAGAAAGGGAACGTGAGTTTATTAGAAACCATGGGGTACAGGGGAGTTGTCAAATGTGAAATTTGCAAAAAGGTATTAATCTGATGTAAGTTGCTTTTGCCCACACCTCGCATGCCCCTGGTTTCTAATCTCACTTTCCTGATTCTGGAAAGCTCTTATCAATCGAAGATGTCATCTGTGAGTGAAGGAAGAGGAAGTGATTAGCTTGTAAGAGCTTTGGGTATGGGATCTTTTGAGGAAATCCTTTTAACAAATTTTTTTATAGCAAGACAAAGATAGAAATTTGCACCAAAAAATGGGTGTTTCCCGAAGCTTCCCATACCTATGGTTCTTATGGGTTCCTTCGTCTTCCTCAGTTACTTTCTTCATGTCATTTAATAGATCTGGTATGATGATGAGTTTTTGTTGGAATGATGTTATGCATATAAAAATTTGATCTTTTTATGCAGTTGATATGAGTAATGTTTTTATTAATTTTGTTATGCTTTATAACAAAATGATCTTTTTGCATCTGGGTATTGCAGGGTTGATTGATTCCTTTTGTCTATTTAGCTTTTTAGTAATTTTATCTGCAATTATTTTATAATCTCATTTAACAAGATCTAGAAAAAAAAACTTGGTTCCAAGGGTTTGGAAGAATATAAGACAGATTGAAATTTATTTACAGTCTAATCAATTAAAAATCCATTTCATTATTTAGTTATTTACATTGATCTGCATCATTTGGATACTCTAGGTGACTATGATATAAGTTTAAGCGTTCTTCTTCTTTATGGATCAAATTTTGAATATGGATAAATTTTCGAGCAACTAAAATCGATTATCATATGTAAACTTCAAGAATTTATTTTCCATGATGGTAACTTTAACCATTGGAGGTACCTTTCAATCTTCACTACAGCTTTGAGTTGCACTGTAATGGTAAAAATTATACTTTGGCATCCAAACCATTCATGATTGAAACTGATGATTCATTTTAAATGATGATATATCATTGTACATTCTTGTAATATAGCGTTTATGTTAAATATGTTCCAACCATCGTGAAACGATGAAAGGGAACATTCTTGTGGGGGAGAGTTCAAATATGAGTGGAAATTGATGGATTGATTGTCTTACGATTCTGCACACTGATCCAGTGGCCCTGGCCGCGGGGGGAGGACGGTGTAATATCAAAATTGGAAGAATTTAGGGTACATGAATAACTGTGGAGAGGAAAAAAGGAGACGGTCCAGATGCATGAGTGTACGTGATCGAGATTATAGATTAGTTGTATTGGTGCAAGTATCGCAATGTTTCAGATGTAGGAAGTGGACAAAAATAAGCTCGCGACGAGGCAAGGGGATGGGATATGGATGATTCAGAAGGTTTACGTAGCTTTTACATGCTCTTTAGAGAAACGACAAGAAACTAGCTTCTACTGTTTTAAAATCTCTTGTATAGCGATCGATCATCTTAAAAGATGAGTGATCTTACCTCGTTTCATCTGCGGAGTAGCGGTGAACCAACCTTCCATGTTTTGTGGCAACCCTATTTGGTATTATATGACGCTATTATGCGGAGTGATCACCATATGCTAAAACAGGTAGCTACCGAGAGATATTTATACGACGCTATTATGCGGAGTGAATCATTTCATATGGCATCACATCTCTTAGAATGTTGCATTAATGCACTTGGTATAAATAATCGGTATATTTTTGTGGCAACCCTAAAATTGTTGTGGCGCAAAGAAAAAGAGGCATATGGTATTATAGTTGAAATGACAACATCGAAAACTGGTATACTAGATAACATCAGCTTTGTGGAATAGATTACATGGGGTGCATTGTCGGTTGTGTGCAGTAAGAGGCAAGAATAGTGCAAATACATAGCGGCAAGAATTTAGAACCCCCCCCCCCCCCCCCCTTCCCCCCTTAAATTTTATCAAATAGAACCAGCACCAATCCTTTTTCCTTAGAAATTTTGCTGTGCTTTATTGGTATAACTTATTGCATCATTTAATCGTATAAATAGGTTATAGGTTTCTTTGGGAAAATGCTGGCTGATAAACACTACAGTCAGGGGAAGAAATTCTTCCCATGAAGAGAATCAGCATTTGAGGATTGCTTTCAAAGCTGATGATTAAACATTGCAAATGCTACAGCCTGCCTTCATTGTTTATTGCAGATCGTAAGCAGAAGCTATATGCTTTAATATTTTGTATTGTAATATTATGTTCGCAAACTGATTGGTAACTTTCATAAATGAAGAGAAAACTTGCCTGTAAATTTTTTGTATTAATGTCAGGGCAGTTGAGCTTATGATTGATTGAAAAGTTGCGTGTTGTGTTGTGTTGAGTTCATCTGTTGGAGCATTGGAACCTAAAAGAGCATGTGATCTTTGAGTTACAGTTGTTTGATCGAGTTCTTTTGTGGTAACTTTCATAATTGAAGGCCAGACGATAATCATACAAGTTTGGCCATTGGATTAAGGTTTTTTATTTCCAAATAAGATACTTGAGGGTTAAAATTAGTAAAATAGAGTGTTTTAAAATTTATTTATGAAGTATGCCGTTGTGAGTGGTGGCATACGGAGTAGTGGCAAATGTTTTATGAAGTATGCCGACGGAGTACTGGCAAATGTCAGAACTTGCGGTGGCTTAACAAGTGATTTTCCGATTACTATTGGTTTACATCAAGGATCTGCATTAAGTCCTTTCCTGTTTACCATCGTGATGGATGAGCTTACTAGAACTATCCAAGATGAAGTCCCTTGGTGTATGCTATTCGCTGATGATATTGTTCTAGTAAATGAGACGAAAGCAGGGGTCAATGCCAAATTGGAATTATGGAGACAAACATTGGAATCTCGGGGATTCAGATTGAGCAGGTCCAAGACAGCATATATGCACTGCAAATTTAGTAGCCAGAGAAATCAAAACCATATTGGTATAACATTGGAAGGTCAAGAGATATCACCGAGCGACCAGTTTAGATATCTAGGTTCCATCATCCAAAGAAATGGGGAGATCGATAGTGATATTAATCAAAGGATCCAAGCTGGTTGGTTGAAATGGAGGAGTGCAACAGGGATTTTGTGTGATCGTAACTTTCCGTTAAAATTGAAAGGGAAGTTTTATCGGAGCGCTATTCGGCCTGCCTTATTATATGGTACAGAATGCTGGGCTCCTAAGAAGCATCATACACAGAAGATGCACGTAGCGGAGATGCGCATGCTTCGTTGGATGTGCGGTAACACTAGAAAAGACAAGGTGCGAAATGAGGATATTCGTGCAAAAGTTGGTGTAGCACCCGTGGAGGAGAAGATGCGGGAAAACCGGCTTAGATGGTTTGGTCATGTGCGACGCAGACCTATGGAAGCACCGGTTCGACGAATAGATACTCTCGATATGGGTAATGGCAAAAGAGCAAAAGGGAGACCGAAGAAAACATGGATGGAGGTGATACGAAACGATATGGTTGCCAAAGGACTCAATGAAAGTATATTGTTCGATAGAAGTGAGTGGAGACAGAGGATTCATGTGTTGGACCCGGCGTGATTCTCATGTTGGTTCATGTAGCCTACCCCTTATACTTGGGATAAAAGGCTCAGTTGTTGTTGTTGTTGTTGTGCCGTTGTGAGTACACGTGGCGTGGTATTAATGCCAGGGCAGTTGAGCTTATGATTGATTGAAAAGTTGCGTGCTGAGTTCATCTGTTGTAGCATTGGATCCTAAAAGTGCATGTGATCTCTGAGTTACAGTTGTTTGATCTAGTTCTTTTGTGGTAACTTTCATAATTGAAGGCGAGACGATAATCATACAAGTTTGGCCTTTGGATTAAGGGTTTTTATTTCCAAATAAGATACTTGAGGGTTAAAATTAGTAAAATAGAGTGTTTTAAAATTTAATTATGAAGTATGCCGTTGTGAGTACACGTGGCGTGGTATTAATGCCAGGGCAGTTGAGCTTATGATTGATTGAAAAGTTGCGTGCTGAGTTCATCTGTTGTAGCATTGGATCCTAAAAGAGCATGTGATCTCTGAGTTACAGTTGTTTGATCGAGTTCTTTTGTGGTAACTTTCATAATTGAAGACGAGACGATAATCATACAAGTTTGGCCGTTGGATTAAGGGTTTTTATTTCCAAATAAGATACTTGAGGGTTAAAATTAGTAAAATAGAGTGTTTTAAAATTTAATTATGAAGTATGCCGTTGTGAGTACACGTGGCGTGGTATTAATGCCAGGGCAGTTGAGCTTATGATTGATTGAAAAGTTGCGTGCTGAGTTCATCTGTTGTAGCATTGGATCCTAAAAGAGCATGTGATCTCTGAGTTACAGTTGTTTGATCGAGTTCTTTTGTGGTAACTTTCATAATTGAAGACGAGACGATAATCATACAAGTTTGGCCGTTGGATTAAGGGTTTTTAATAAGGTAGTTAAAGTTGGCCGTTGGATTAAGGGTTTTTATTTCCAAATAAGGTTGTTGAGGGTTAAAATGAGTTAAATAGAGTGTTTTAAAATTTAATTATGAAGTAGGACATTGTGAGTACACGTGGTGTGGCCCCAAGCCCACAATCCCTTTATGTTTCTCGAATCCGTCCCTCCTCCCAAATAGTGAGGGCGGGTTCCGGAGCCCGTCCACCCTTAAAAGAATTTATAAATTTATAAATTAAAAAATTAGAAAAACATTTAAATAAAAAAATCATTCAAAAAATAATTTCTATTTTTTGATGGATGTGGATCGGATTACTTGCGTAGAGTAAATACGGGTTTCAAGAATACGTCCTTCCTTGTATGCCAAAGAGGATGGGTTCCAAGAACCCGCCCTCCAAGAAGAGGCAATTTTTTATATAAAAAAAACAAGTTTGCCCTAATTTTTTTTCTTTTAAAGGTGCATGCAATTTTTTTTGAATTTTCATATTAACCAGAAATTCATACATACAAAATTCCCAGATTAATTTACTCTAAAAAAAATTTACTATGCGCATGTGCAACCTTATGTGTTATCAACACTTTATGAACACTTTAAGCATCTGACATGTCGATTCTCATCATGGTTGTTACTGTTTACTGACGTGCAAATATTGGATAAAATCGACGGATAAGGATTGTTACTATTTCTATAGAAGAAATCCAATACTTGGATCATACTGTAAATATGAATGATGAACCCTTCAGTAACAACATCTAAGAAAGCAAAGCAAACGAGTTTGAGTTTGAAGTTGTCACGCCCCGCTTCCCAAAATACGGAAAACGAGAGATGACTAGACCAGCCATGCTCCTACGGTCAAGGAATAATCCCTCCGTGGTCACACTTCGGCTTTTAGCATTATCACCTTGGCCCCACTTAACTGATCGAACAAGTCGTCGATGCGCAGGATTGGGTACTTGTTCTTTATTGTGATCTTGTTCAGCTCCCGATAGTCTATACACATTCGCAGCGATCCATCCTTCTTCTTTACTAACAGAACCGGTGCACCCCACGGTGAAGCGCTCGGCCGAATAAATCCCTTCTCCAATAGCTCTTCAATTTGCTTCTTCAACTCCGCCAACTCAACTGGTGCCATTCTGTATGGGGCCTTGGATACTGGGGCCGTACCTGGAGTCAAATCGATCAAGAACTCCAAGATGCGAGGAGGTGGTAGACCTGGTAGATCCTCAGGAAATACGTCCAGAAAGTCCCGAACAATCTCTGGGGCTGGGCTCTCATCAATCTCCATAGCTGTCAGCTCCTTGGGCTTGGCTCTGTACTTGGCTGGCTCCAAAGATTCGCTTCCGCCCTCGAAAATAAACTCCGGGTGATTAGGAATGCGGAAGATCACATTCCTTGCACGGCAATCGATAACTGCATGGAAGGTACTCATCCAATCCATCCCGAGAATTGCGTCGTAACTGCCTGTTCCAATCAGAAGGAAATTCGCATAGAATTCCATGCCACACACTACAACCGAACATGATCTACATTCTCGAATAGATATTATAATGCCATTACCCGTATGTATCTCCCATCCCTTGGTTAGTGGTTCATGTGGTATGGAGTGTGTATCAACGAAATGCTCAGACAAGAAACAGTGCGATGCTCCAGAATCAAATAGTACTCTAGCTGGTAAGGAATGTACGAGTAGAGTACCTGTAACAACGTCTCCTGACGCCTCTGCCTGCTCGGCGGTCAAGGTGAAAGCCCGTCCCTGACCGCGACCTGTAAAGGGTTGCCTCTGCTCCTGTGGCCTCTGCTGCGGCGGTCCAGAACCTCCCTGTATCTCTGCTCGCTCGGGACAACCGCTAATCCTGTGCTGACTGGATCTGCAAATCAGGCACTGTCCCTTGGCGCGGCGACAGTCCTTCTGGGTATGCCCATCTCTACCGCAGTAGTCGCAAACTACGTTCCGTCTCTAGGGGCGATGCTGTGGCACGAACGGGCGCTTCATTTGTGCCGTTCCAGGCCTGTGAACCGGTATGGCTCCTCGAGAAGGTGCAGGGGTACGTGCTGGAACGACTGGGGGTTTCTGTTCATAACAGAATACTGCATTTTATACCGCCCATTCTTATGCTCGCGTGTTTATAGGTAGGTGCTTTTAATCCGTGTTTGTTACATATTTACAGAGTACAGGTTTCCAGTACAAATATTGCAATTCAAGACAAAATCTCCACAGTTACGTTAAAATACAGAACATCTGTCACAGCAGATAAAAGCCGGGTTCCGGTCATCCATATCCGTCCAGTGCCGAGTACCAGTTCCAGAGACAAGACATATGACAGTGGTCATTCGTGTCTGGGACAAGCACAGAGCACGAGGGGGGATGCACAAGAATCAATGGGTGCGCGGAGCTCGAGGGAGATAAAGTCAAAAGTAAAGAAAAGAAGCAATCTTGGACTAAGAAATCTGCAGATATTCTGGAAGACTTTTGTGCAGTATGAAGTTTTCAAACACGAGGAAATATAAAACCAGGGAACCACCCAAAACCCAACACCCCAATTCCACCATAGGGCCGCGGAACCGCGGCCAATAGGGGGTATTGGCCGCGGATCCGCGGCCAAGTGGGCTCCTCTCACTGTCAACTTTTGGGGGTAGGTGGCACAGTGCATTTGGACAGATAATCTTGGCCTAGGTTTTCAGTTCTCCTTCTATAAATACCTCAGATATGAGTCAAGCCAAGGTGTTCATTCTTTGTTCCTCTTTTGTAGTTTTTTGTGTAGTTCTTCTTCTTTTTCTTCATTCTTTCTCCATGAAAATTGTAGTGACAGCTTTTTGAGTGGAAGATTAATGAAGATGAGGGTTTTTGTATCATTCTCTTTTGTTTAACTTCCCCTTGAGATTCTTGCTTTCTCTTGATCTTTCAACCTCTTCATTGAGCTTGAAAGGTTAAGAGTTTGTTATTGATCTCAAGGGTCGTATTTTCTTATGGAATTAGCACTTCATTTCACATGCGTTCTCTACCCTTCTCTTGATCCTGCAACCTCTTAATTGAGCTTGCAAGTTTAAGGGTTGGCTATTGATCACATGCTTGTTTTGAGTTCTAGTTTCTTGTTCTTTTTATTGCTTATTTATTACTTGCTTTTTATTACCTTGCTTTACTTTCTTGCAATTTATATTCATGCACTTAATTACTTGTAATCTTTTCTTTTCTTTGTTCTTTTCTTTTGCTCTTCTTTGTTCTTTTTTGTGAATGAATGTAATTATTATTGTTAAGAAGAAATACGATATTATAAGTTAACGTTTCTTTGCTCGTTTCCTTTTCCCGTTATTTTCCATTGAACTCCGCCCAAACCATACGCAAGCGCTCCGTTAGGCACCCTACCCTAACAAGGTAACGGTGATTCCTAACCACGACCGGTTGCGTTCGGTTTGGCCGGAGGCGAAAGCAAGAGACAAGAACGGAAGGACGAGGGTAAATAAGCCGTATTCCACGAATACCGCGTTTAAATCCCCTAATCCACGTTGTTGCCGATTGCTCTAGCTTCAATTGGTCAAGACTCGGCTCAAAGGTTTTGAGTACGGATTTCATTAGCTTATAATCTCGTATCTTTTTCTTAACAACTTTATACTTGCAAATAATACACTTAGGATAGAATCGAACAAACACATACAAATTCTTTATTAACTCGTCTAAGACAAGAAAGGACATACAACCATCTCCCTGTGGATCGACCCGTGCTCAACCGGCTAGCTGCAAAGCGACACCGTCCTGATCGCGGTAAACTTTAGAACTTTGAACATCCGACACGCCAAAAGCGTGCGATCAAATGGCGCCGTTGCCGGGGAGACGGTAGCGTATTTTCTTTCTTGTTATTCGGGTTAATATTCTTTTTGTATATATTTATAAATAAAAAAATAATAAAAATCTTTTTGTTTTTTTTGATCATTTTTGTGGGCAAGAGTGCAGATTTTTGCGTATTTGCAAACTGCAATTGTGGGGAGCAAAGTGTACATTCAAGGCTAAGGTGTTTGCAAAGTACAGTGCCAAAGATCCGGGTAGTTTGACCCGCGCAAGCGAACTTTTCAAGCTCACCGGATTTGATTCAACGGGGGTTTCCTAACCCAAAAACTTAACGGTACGTACTTTACTAACACCTTCTTCTCAAATCCGACGCATCCAATATACTATTCTTTGCAGGATTCTTTGCAAGTTCGCTAGCAAAACGCAAAAAAATTGACTAACCCGTATTTGTTGCAGTGCCGCGCTTAAATTAAAAAACGATTGTTTGATTCTTTATAGAATTTTTATTGAATTGTGCATTGCATACATTAATACGGACTTAAGGGCAAGCGAACCCCACAACATACGGTAAAGGATTTCATCACCTTTTCCGTGGCCCACAAATCACGAACTTGAGCATAACGTTTACCCGCACAAAATTTAAAAGAAACTAGACTTTAAGCCTTAAGGACTTCGCACTCACTAGGAGAAGTTAACTGTGTTTAGAACCTCGCTTAACGGTATATTGCTTACGGGGTGTCTAGGAAAGTGTTAACGGCGAAACCGCCAAAAGAGAAAGGGTTATTTAATTAAGGAACTTCGCGAAAGCGTTGGAAAACCTCCCCTTATCTCTGCACTTACCTGGCCTCGTGATCAGTGTATCTTGAGCCCGTTTCTCGACACAATTTTACTTCGACAATCAAGTTCTGGAGCAGGTCTAGTTGACCTAGGTGAACCCTAGAACGATTAGGTGTGTGGTATTTTTGTGTCGTGATTGTTTTTGTCTATATTCTTTTTGTGTGTATATTTCATTCTTTTGTTAAAAAAAAAATCACATTCTTTTTCCCCTCCTTTTTCTCTGCCTTTCTTTCTTTCTCTCTTCATATCATGGGTACCCCTCCTCGCAAAACTCTTGCCGAACTTTGGTACCCACAACCAGACATTGCTTCTTACGGTTCTTGCTTTGGCCGAACATCGAACGACCCCTCCATGCCCAAAATTTCTTTGAAAGATCGGATAGACGCGTCTAGGACAAACAACTGGACCCCACAATCCACTTCGTATCAACCTTTTCAAACATTTACCCATTCTTGCGTTGATACCCCTTTTGAAAGTCCAGTTGTAGCCACAAGACCTATGTCTCTTGCTGAACAAATTGAACAATCCCGTAGCCGATCTTTCACTCCTTTCACCACTACAAATTCTTGGGATCAACAATTCCTTTCACCTTCCTATCCAAATGTTGATCCTTCTCCTGTCCAGCCATTCAATTCCTACCAATCCTACCCTACTTTTGCATCTTTCCTAGACATTGCTTCAGAACCGCCATTTGGGAGTTTTCAGTATCCAAACAACTTTGAATCTTTTACTGAAACCCCTTCACAACCCATGTCTAGTCTGGAACAGTCGTTGGAAGACTTTAGGGTAACGTCAAGCCAACAGATGATGGATTTGAATGCGTCCATGGCCGCTCTCGTACAACATACTGACCCGGTAGCTAGTTTTCAACTAGCTCCTAATTTTTCAATGTATGATGAGGCGGCAGGACAGGCTGTGAATTTGAGTGGAGAGAGTGAGCTGTACCCCCTTCCAAATCAAACCTACCCGTCCCAAGTTGAATCCCACAACTCTTGTTTTGAAAGTCTATCGAGTGTCCCACATGCTTTATCAATTGAAGACAGAATGATTAATGAGTTGTGCGACTTTGTAGTGTTTGATTTACCCGATTGTGAAGGGACCTTGCCAAGTGAAACCACACCCAATCCTTTTGACCTCTACACCTCCACTCTAGAACCTGAATTGATTGATATCCATGCTTTTGTTGAGGTGTCTGAGAATATAAATTTTCACTTGATTGAGGATATTGACGCCGGGAATATTTTGGATGATGAACCCGCAGATTTGGCTGAGTTTTCCTCTCCAATTCATCATCCCGAGTCATTAACTGTTTTTCCCGAACCCCATATGCGTCTAGATATTGATGAAATATGCATGGATGTGCTTAATTTTGAGGATATTTTTGAGGATGAACCAGTTTTAATTGATGAGTCGGATTTTTCCATTCATCCTGTCCCTGTCATTGACTGTGAACACCCTCCTGAACCTTTAACCGATACTCCTCCTCGATCACTTACCTCCATTCTTTCCATCGTTTCGACCTTGCAAGAAACCGTCTCACTTTCATTTCGTATGTCTGGTTTACCAAGTTCGGCGTACCCATGGTTTCTTACGAATCTTGAGGGATTTGACCCAATCTCTCGACGGGTTAATAGATTAGCACAATTGCTGTTTACACATCGCTCATCACAAATTGTGCTAATCTATTCACTCCATTTGCACCCTCAAGTTCGTACTCCACTTCTTTTTCCCTTCCGCCATTTTTCTTCTGATATACCGAGACCGTATCCCGCTTCTATCTCCATACGGTCTCGCGTATTCTCCATTTCTTACCTCTTCGCCTTCTTTCACCATCAACTGCTTTACCATGATAAAATCTTTGAATGGTTGGTGTTAACTTTTGGCCTGTGTAAGGCCTTGTATAGATTGATACTGTTCTTTCCCCCCTAATCCTGAACTTCAACGCTTAACAGTGGAAACACTGTTTTACTTAAGTTTGGGAGGGACTCCTTTTTTGTATATATTTTTTGTTTTCCTTTTTGTATATAATTTGTTTTTAGGGGGAGCGCCGACAATCTTGACCCTCTTGGTATAGCCTGACAGTGAGGGCACTGTCATGTTTAAGTTTGGGGGTGTGCTCGGTAAGCTTTCTTCCTTCGCATTCATTTGTATATTTTGCATTTGCATACCTTATTTAAAAACCATAAAAATTTCCAAAAAAATATAAAAACTTTGTCGTCAAGTTAGCTAATAGGGTAACTTAGATCTTTATTCCGAAAGATTAGTTGATATGATAGAAATAACTAAATTCTAGGCTTAGGAATTGAAAACCCTAAAAATAACTCTCATTCTGTTTAAACTTGGTAAGTATACGTCCTTACAGTTTTTTTTGAGAAATAAGTAATCTTGAGTTCAGTTCTTTAGTTAAGTCAAGATGAAGGGAAAGTATTGAAGCTTTACTGGAGGATAAGTCTGAAAAATAGTTTCTTTTCTTGAGTTCAAATTTAGAAAGTATATACCCTACAACTGCACCTACACGCACCTTGAAACTTGGATAGTAGATGATACCTAGAAATACTCTTGCCTGAAAACCTACAACAACAAAACAACAACTGAGCCTTTTATCCCAAGCATAAGGGGTAGGCTACATGAACCAACATGAGAATCACGCCGGGTCCAACACATGAATCCTCTGTCTCCACTCACTTCTATCGAACAATATACTTTCATTGAGTCCTTTGGCAACCATATCATTTAGTATCACCTCCATCCATGTTTTCTTCGGTCTCCCTTTTGCCCTTTTGCCATTACCCATATCGAGAGTATCTATTCGTCGAACCGGTGCTTCCATAGGTCTGCGTCGCACATGACCAAACCATCTAAGCCGGTTTTCCCGCATCTTCTCCTCCACGGGTGCTACACCAACTTTTGCACGGATATCCTCATTTCGTACCTTGTCTTTTCTAGTGTTACCGCACATCCAACGAAGCATGCGCATCTCCGCTACGTGCATCTTCTGTGTATGATGCTTCTTAGGAGCCCAGCATTCTGTACCATATAATAAGGCAGGCCGAATAGCGCTCCGATAAAACTTCCCTTTCAATTTTAACGGAAAGTTACGATCACACAAAATCCCTGTTGCACTCCTCCATTTCAACCAACCAGCTTGGATCCTTTGATTAACATCACTATCGATCTCCCCATTCCTTTGGATGATGGAACCTAGATATCTAAACTGGTCGCTCGGTGATATCTCTTGCCCTTCCAATGTTATACCAATATGGTTTTGATTTCTCTGGCTACTAAATTTGCCTGAAAGCCTAGTATGAAAAAAAAACGGTATTTAAAGCTAAACACCAAAAGAGCATATTGAAAAATATATCCGGTCTTGGAAAAAAAGAAAAAAAAAAAGAAGAAAAAGAAAAAAATAGAATAAAGTCAAGACCTGGAAACTGCTATTTACGCTTTAATGTTCACACATTCAGTAATCGGCCGTTAGTGCCTCAAGAAGCATTAATAGTCGCATGAAAGGTGTGTGAGCAAATCCGTCCATCCTTAATGAAAAGAAGTAGTATTAGGTATTAGGGCAAGGGTATTATAGCTTGAATTGAATTCTCAAGTGTAAGGGTGCAAATATACACACACGTAGGGGTATACAATCGATGTTTGAATAAAAGATAGAAATGAAGAATAAGACTTGTGTTTTCTGTAATGTTGATAAAAATCCCTGATTTGAGACCACACTTTTAGAAGGAAAACTCAGGAGAACCAACATCTTTCTAAACTTTTTTGGAACGTATATGATCTAAAGTTAAATAGATAAGAGGTGTGAAGCATTAGGGTTGGATATTTCTAACTTAGGATAATAGAGTTTCTAACATAAATACTAAACTGTAGGAGTAGAATCAACGTTAACTTATGACACTAATTTGACGGGATTTTGTGGGTGTAATCCGCTGAAAACCCTCAGGAGACAACACTCCTCCTACTAGGGACACCTAGAGGTTTAGCGGCTTGTTGCACATGCTCAGTGCAATCGCGTTCCCTGCGAAAGTGCGGTTATCATTATATTTTTAGGAATAATTGGTTTTGCTCGGGACAAGCAAAAGTTAAGTTTGGGGGTATTTGTTCATAACAGAATACTGCATTTTATACCGCCCATTCTTATGCTCGCGTGTTTATAGGTAGGTGCTTTTAATCCGTGTTTGTTACATATTTACAGAGTACAGGTTTCCAGTACAAATATTGCAATTCAAGACAAAATCTCCACAGTTACGTCAAAATACAGAACATCTGTCACAGCAGATAAAAGCCGGGTTCCGGTCATCCATATCCGTCCAGTGCCGAGTACCAGTTCCAGAGACAAGACATATGACAGTGGTCATTCGTGTCTGGGACAAGCACAGAGCACGAGGGGGGCTGCACAAGAATCAATGGGTGCGCGGAGCTCGAGGGAGATAAAGTCAAAAGTAAAGAAAAGAAGCAATCTTGGACTAAGAAATCTGCAGATATTCTGGAAGACTTTTGTGCAGTATGAAGTTTTCAAACACGAGGAAATATAAAACCAGGGAACCACCCAAAACCCAACACCCCAATTCCACCATAGGGCCGCGGAACCGCGGCCAATAGGGGGTATTGGCTGCGGATCCGCGGCCAAGTGGGCTCCTCTCACTGTCAACTTTTGGGGGTAGGTGGCACAGTGCATTTGGACAGATAATCTTGCCCTAGGTTTTCAGTTCTCCTCCTATAAATACCCCAGATATGAGTCAAGCCAAGGTGTTCATTCTTTGTTCCTCTTTTGTAGTTTTTTGTGTAGTTCTTCTTCTTCTTCTTCATTCTTTCTCCATGAAAATTGTAGTGATAGCTTTTTGAGTGGAAGATTAATGAAGATGAGGGTTTTTGTATCATTCTCTTTTGTTTAACTTCCCCTTGAGATTCTTGCTTTCTCTTGATCTTTCAACCTCTTCATTGAGCTTGAAAGGTTAAGAGTTTGTTATTGATCTCAAGGGTCGTATTTTCTTATGGAATTAGCACTTCATTTCATATGCGTTCTCTACCCTTCTCTTGATCTTGCAACCTCTTAATTGAGCTTGCAAGTTTAAGGATTGGCTATTGATCACATGCTTATCTTGAGTTCTAGTTTCTTGTTCTTTTTATTGCTTATTTATTACTTGCTTTTTATTACCTTGCTTTACTTTCTTGCAATTTATATTCATGCACTTAATTACTTGTAATCTTTTCTTTTCTTTGTTCTTTTCTTTTGCTCTTCTTTGTTCTTTTTTGTGAATGAATGTAATTATTATTGTTAAGAAGAAATACGATATTATAAGTTAACGTTTCTTTGCTCGTTTCCTTTTCCCGTTATTTTCCATTGAACTCCGCCCAAACCATACGCACGCGCTCCGTTAGGCACCCTACCCTAACAAGGTAACGGTGATTCCTTACCGCGACCGGTTGCGTTCGGTTTGGCCGGAGGCGAAAGCAAGAGACAAGAACGGAAGGACAAGGGTAAATAAGCCGTATTCCACGAATACCGCGCTTAAATCCCCTAATCCACGTTGTTGCCGATTGCTCTAGCTTCAATTGGTCAAGACTCGGCTCAAAGGTTTTGAGTACGGATTTCATTAGCTTATAATCTCGTATCTTTTTCTTAACAACTTTATACTTGCAAATAATACACTTAGGATAGAATCGAACAAACACATACAAATTCTTTATTAACTCGTCTAAGACAAGAAAGGACATACAACCATCTCCCTGTGGATCGACCCGTGCTCAACCGGCTAGCTGCAAAGCGACACCGTCCTGATCGCGGTAAACTTTAGAACTTTGAACATCCGACACGCCAAAAGCGTGCGATCAGTTTCCTGAACTTGTTGATCAATTGCTCCTGAACTCTCGCCGCGTTGAGTACTTGTGCGAAAGTTTGCAACTCCAGTGATGCAATCAACTGCTGCAACTCGAAATCAAGCCCCTGCAAGAAGCGTCTGGCCCTGGTGGCCTCTGAGGCGACCATGTATGGGGCAAAACGGCTCAAACGGTTGAACTCTGCCGCATAAACGTCCACTGGACGTCCGTTCTGCTTCAATAGAATAAATCTTTCCTCCATTTCTGCCTTGGCGGTGGAAGGGAAATAATGATCTAGGAAGCACTCTTTGAATTTGCCCCATTCAATCGGCCTGTCCAGCCTGCTTTCTTCCACTGACCACCATGTATGGGCTTCATCTTCCAATTGGATTTTTATCACGTCCACCCTATCTTCATCTGGAACCCTGGCGGCTGTCAGTAAGTTCTCCATGTTCACCAGCCATTGCTCGGCCTCAAGGGGTTCAGCTAGCCCTGTGAATGCAGCTGGATGCAACCGTCGGAAGTCTGATACGGTACCAGCCCTAGCATGATGGGCTGGTGGGGTAGCGCCCTCGGGGGCGGTAATGAGTGCGGAGGGTCCTCCTACAGCGGTAATCGCCCTGAGTCCCTCAGCGAGTAAGTCTGTCTTCCTCTCCTGAGCTTCCGCGAGAGAGGTCAGTGCACTAAGTATTCTTTCCGTGCGGTCCTGAGTACTGGAGTCCGAGGAGGGGTCGTTCGGGGACGCCATATCGCTGGAAGATTCAAAAGGATAAGATCAGATTCAAGGATGAAAATCAGGAGTAGTGAAACGAAAATAACGTAATACAGTATAGTTAATGTTATCCCTTGATACTAAACCTGGCTCTGATACCAACAAAACCATGTCACGCCCCGCTTCCCAAAATACGGAAAACGAGGAATGACTAGGCCAGCCATGCTCCTACGGTCAAGGAATAATCCCGCCGTAGTCACACTTCGGCTTCTAGCATTACATGGTAATCAGTAAGCAAAGCACAACAGTAAAGGAATTACGTTACTAAATTATTACATTAAAATCCATTGTTCACAAATTACAAATAAACATGAAGAGTTACTAACCAAGTCCAATTTCACGATCCCTTTTATGGAAAGCAAAAAAGAAAGAAAATCACTCCAAACTAGATCTCCGTGAGCTCGAAAGATAAATCCGTCTCCTGTGCTGGTTCTTCCACGAGATCTGAGCATGCATACTCAGGTCGTCAGATTGACACAATAGCAATTTATACAATAATGATATGAAAGAGGTAATTACGGTGGAATCAGTGAAAGTACAATGCGTGTAATCACTATGTCACTATATGATGCAAAGTATGATCTGTGTCTCTATCAGTCTCTAGGTCATGTTTGAAATCGTATAGTGGAAAGGAGGATCATGTTTAACAGGAGTCTCGTACATACCCGAGACAACGACCCACATGCCCGGGACATAATCCTGTCAGCCGGATCGCTAGATCCTACCCAATATATATATATATATATATATATATATATATATATATATATATATCACTGCTCGAATGATCATCCTCTAAAACACGGTCCCGCTAAATACGATTCTTTTTCCACTTCGATTTCCCCTTTTCCCCCAGGTTTACACTATTTATGATTTTGATTTAGTCGGGTACAAGTATACCAATGGCACGGTTTTATCACTGTTCACTGTATCAATCACTGTCACGAATCATTCACTTTCCATTGGTATACTTGACACTCCTAAACCAATATCATTCACGCACGATAATGCAATGTCCACTGAACACTAACACGCACTAGCACTATGTATATGGCAAATGGGGTAAAATATGTGTATGTATACCATTAATAAGTCATGTATGTTATGAACCAATGTGCACATCATCAACTTACAAAAATTGCATTAATTCATATGTTTAGAATCCAACGAAATGATACAAATACGATAATAAGCACACTCTGTCAGCAGTTCATAAAAATTGGTTTCAGTTCAATCGGGTTTCCGGTATTCAAGTTACAGCCGTTTCATTTTAAGTGCTCGCTGCAGGAGATTCAGTTTCTGAACTGAACGTCCGTTTCGCGACATGAATTTCACCCAGTTAGGTTCAGAATTTAGCGACGCTATAGTTGAATGGAATCTAGGGTTTTCAATAGGGTTTTCAACGCAATAGACGGATTCTCAATCGCGTCTGTACGTCGAAGGTTATACACCGTTTAACACTAGTTTTTCACTTCTGAATCTGTTTTGGACTGTTATACGTCCTGTCCTTTTAATTTACAAATTAAGTAGCAAACGACGATGAAACGGAATGAAACCACTTGTGTTATTTAGCTAACAGATTCACCTTTAATAAAATGCAGAGTTCCGTAACATACAAGTTCTGGAAACAAGGTTGCACGCATTACGGGACAGTAAACAGTAACCAGAGTCGCTCTGGACTGCAGTCCAGAGCTGCACTCCGATCCCAATATAGCCACAATTTCAGTACAGAAACCATTAGAAACTTGCATAGGGTTATAGTTCGTCGAGTCGGATTCGATTTAAGCCCTCGAACGCATCATTTCAGTATGTACATAATTTATGGTGATTTTAACAATTTTCAGATACGGGAAAGTTCCAGTTTTACGGGTATATTTGGGGGTAATCGTTTTAGTCATTAACAGTCGTATTTTCCAGTGAAATTTACACAAGATATTCATTATCACACGAGCCAGCATAGGAAATCCAATTTCGTCAATTTAGATGAATATTTTCATTGGGATCATGCATCGAACAGGTATGTCATATAATTCATCGGAAATTGTAAATTTGTAATTTATACGATTTGAGTTTGTAACACTAATAGATTAGCATGTAGCAAGTAAAATACTTGCATGGTAAAGTTTTGAGCGATGTATGACAGCGACAACGTCACGAGCGCGCGACGAACGGCGCAGTTTGGATGCACGACCTCGGCTCGCGATTCGGGTTTGACGTCGGAGTTGCCCGGAGACGTTTCACGGTCACTGGAAGCGGAGGGGGTGCTCAGTGGTTCGCCTGGGATGTGCTGGGGTCAACGACGGTCGACGGCGTCGCTCCGGCGATGAATACAGTGAGTCGCAGTGAGAGGACTGTGGTTTTAGGGTTTGAGAAAGAGAGTGAGAGAGAGAGGTAGTGGGCTCGGGTTGGTGGGTAAAGATGATGCTGTTGAGGACGAAGGGAGTCGACGAGGGGTTTCAGGTGCAGTGGGGGATCGCCGGTGTCGTGGGTGCCGGTGGTGGTCGAGCTCAGTGGCGAGGGGATTGGGTGTGCAGGGGGTGCTCGGCAGGGGTGCTTGGTTGATGGAGTGGAGTGGTGAGGGGCTCAGTTGGTGGAGGAGGAAGGGAAGATGTTCGTCGTCGTCGTCGTCGAGTGTGAGCGGCGAGGTGTAGAAGGCAGTGGGTTCGTGGGAAACTTTTGGAGAGGGAGGAGAGAAGTGAGGGGAGGCGAGGGTTCGAGGTTGAGGAGGTTACGAGGGAAGGCGCGAGTCGTCGGGCAACGGCCCGGCGACGTGGTTGTGGGAGTTGGCGTGAAGTGTGGATCGGGGAGAAAAATGAGGGAGTGAGCGGGAAAAGAGAGAGACGTTGGAGAGAAGATGAGTACTGTAGCGGGTCGGGTATGTGAAGGAGGGGGAGCGGGCTTGGAGTGTTGGGACGTAGGCCGAGGGTTAAATTTAAATCCCATTTTATTTTAACGTGGGCTGAGGAGGGTGTGGGCTTGGAAATTTTAGTTTGTTTTAATTTCTTAAACTTTCACTAGGGCTGAGGGGAGATGCTGGGCCGGGGGCTTAAGAATTTTAATGTTAATATTTATTTTATTTGTTTGGCTGGGTTGTGTATATTAAGGGTTTTAATTGAATTTTAAATTTTGTTTTAGGGCTAGATTCTTAATTGGTTTTGATTAAGCTGAATATTGGAACTTAAGCAACCGATTACCAACAAACTTCACGAGGAAAAAAAATATCAGGAAGCAAACGGGAACCAGGATAAATTTTATAGATGGGAACGGGTATTTACAGAAGTTATGTCTCCTCATTAAAGAATTAGAGAAAATACGAAGAATACAACCACAGTCGCAATGAAGTTTCTAAGTTGTTACAAAAGGGTGAAGGATGTGGGGGTGGAATAATTCGAAATTTCTAAGCGGTTACTAACGTAATTTCTTAATACTTGAAGTCCATCTCATTGTCAATCTAAACCCATGACACTCATTGAAGAAGGCATTACAGTTTGCCGAGAAAGCTCGAGGGAGAAAACATGCCCATATAGGAACACGCTCTTTTACCCCTCTTAGAACCACATTCAATTCAACATCATGGACTGTATAGCATCTACTTCTTTAATGTTATTGTATAAAATTTAATTGATGTATATGTTGTGGCACAAATTTTGTAGCACTGTACTAGATAATCAGTATGCCGCAGAAACCATTTCAGTTGAAAACGGGCAAATTCAAGTGTTATTGTTCGCTACCCAATTTACATGTTGCAATTTTAACGGTAGTTTACAGTAAATTAGTTTCCAACGAATAATGCAAAAAGATCATACTAAAATTAAAATTATACAAGTTTCCTTACAAGCTATAATCGATTTTCCTTCCGCTGCTTCTTCTTCACGACCTCGAAGGTCCTGTCCCTGATGGCTGTCCTGAATATCTGGTCCTATAATAACCTGATTGTTTGCATAAGCTACATCTGTCATACCTTTGCTTAGAATCAGTATCCATTGTCTTTCGATCTTGACGCACCTCAGGTCTTCCGGGTCTTATGTTTTTGTCTGGTGGTAATACCATCGATATTTGTCCGTTCCCAGTATAGTAATGCCAATAGCGATTGTCTGGTATATGATGAAATTTTGGATCGTATGTGCCTTGATAACTGAAAACCGTATAGTAATGTGAAGCAAATTTGTAATGTGAATTATGCATGCTGCTCGCAGTAGCAATTGCGTGGGCACACGGTAAATATTGTTGCTAAAAAACACCGCAAATGCATGAAGAGAGCCCTTCATCTCTAAAATTAATGATATATTGATTCTCATTGCTTCCCGTAACTTGAAACAACGTTGCGTCAAACCTTTCAGAACTGTAGTATTGTGATTTTCGCTCTATTTTTCGAAATATATCTTCATAATACATGGTGAATGGAGTCTCCATCGTCAAAAACTTTTCCCTTCTTTGCAAAAAATAAGTATTCACTATGAAAAAATTTCGAACAATCAACTCCTGTATCGGCAAGCCTCTAACACCCTTAAGGACCCCGTTGAAAATTTCAGATATATTAGTGGTCATCAGTAGATACCTACATCCATCATCATGTGCTTGTGTCAACATGCGTGCTGGATACTCATCTAACCACGCTTTCGCCGCTTAACTCATCTCTCCAATTTTCGCCGCTTGACTCATCTCTCCAATTTTCTCCATGTACATGTCCTGAATATTAGGGTCAGACCGGCTTTGTACATAAGCTTATGTACATCTGAATTTTTAAATTTCCTATCAAAATTCTGTCTGAAGTACCGCAAACAAAACCTATGTGGTGTCGTCAGACATACGACCCTCACAACAGCTAGTATTCCAAGATATCTATCAGATATAGTATATAAATCTTTTATCATTAACAGATGGGATATTTTTGAGTTGACGAAAAAACCATGATCAAGATGATGTATTTTCATCCTCGACAATAGGAAATCCCAATGGAAATATACCCTTATTAACATCAACACCTGTAGCAATTAACATGCAATCTCTATACTTACCATACACATACGTCTCATCTACGCACAATATCGGCCGACAGTGTATGAAACCAACCACGTAAGGAGAAAAACACTAGAAAATTCTTTCAAACCTGACACAGCCATCGTTATATGTTTCTGTGGTTTTAATTAGTATACGGACCCTGGATTTGATACTTTCATGACTTCCATAAAAAGGACTAGCGAGTTGTATTAGCTATCCTAATCCCCAAATATCTTGCATAAAACCTTCCTACGAGCATCCCATGCCTTTACATACGAAATCTGAATTTTACGCTCTCCACTTACGTACAGACGTATCTCTCGAGGAGTCATCACCATATTTGTACGGATAAGTGGTATAATAAGTGAGAAAATGTATGATGAAGTGCAATTCCTGTGATCTTTTAACAAAATTGAATTGATACAGGTGTGTTCTTGGTTGTATTTCATAACTTTCCAAGCTTTGGCTCTTTTGGAACAGGATGCATGCAATCTCCACTTATATTCAGGAGATTTCGTATATATCACGATATAGTACGTCTTATTTGACTCTTCGATTTCAGATTTAACATTTTTTTCAATAGCCCACGACTTCAGTTTATAAATAAGATCTTCTTTTTCCGGAAACATATCTCCAACATTTACGCAATTTTCGCTTGCTACACTCGCTTCCAAATAAGGCTCGGTATTTACTTTTTTCACAAATAAATCTACCCAACTATCATCTTTCAACGGATCGAGGCCGGGATCTTCTAGTTCGACAAAATCATTATTCACGGCCATGTCATCAATCAATGCTATTTCATTCAATCCAGCGGCATAATCCACGCTATCCTGCCCTTGATGATCTTCATCGGCTTCATCATTATCACTTTCACGCATATCATTGTCATCCATAGCAACATAAGGCTCGCGTGCAATATACGATGGTTGAGCTCGGTATATTATGGATGGTTCTGGTTGAAAAGTCCGGAATGATGTGGACAGACATACTTGGAATGCGCTACTTGGATCGTGTTGAAATGATGCGGAAGGAAAAGATTGTAATGCAGGAGTTTGAGAAATCTGCATTTAGTTCAACAAAATTTTGTTAACATTTTCGTATTACAAAGAAAATAAATATAATCACCACTTGTTTCAGATTGATTTACCCTTAGAATGTTGTATATGGCAATCCTTGTTGTTCTTCAGGTGTGCAAGCCACTGTAGCAGTCGCTTGGGAAAATCTGTATTTAATATATAAAATGTATTAGCATTTTGGTATTACAAAGAAAATAAATAAGTAAATTAATTATAAAATGTTTACCCTTGAGTTTGAAAGTGTGAATAATCATGTGTGTAGTCGTATCCTCTGAGACTAAAGGTATCATCGTTAACCATGAGACCGTATCCCCAAGAACTACCTCCAGCATTACAATCAAAATAATTCGTTGGAGCGACATCTGATACTTCCAACTGTTACTTCTCAACTAAAAGTTCAAAAGAATGCCTAATGTTTGCCAAACCAAAATCTATCATCGAAGATATTGTTGCATCGTCTATAATTTTAACCAATGCATTTCAACAAAACAAAGGCCATATACAACATAACTTAACTTTAATTTCAAGGGGGTCGTATTTCGTGATTTTAAACACTTTATTCTCATGTTCATTATAAGTACTTGATAATCCTAATCGCATAACCCTTGCACACCCGTTCTTATACTCGGGACCCTATGCACTTGTCACAATCTGACCATCGTATTTACATAGAAAAAATAAACTTGAACTTAACATTATCGACATCAAATAATATCAACTCAATAATAAATATTAAACATTAACAACTGAAATAATGATTATATTCACTGAAAATTAAATAAACGGTAAATAAAATTTACATACGTTAGTCAATCGGGAACTTTGATAGATAGAGATTTATAGGGATAGAGAGATCGAGTTCTTTTGAAGGGACGCAGATAAGAGATTGAGTTTTTTTAGGAGGTGCGGAAGAAAATTGGAGCTGAATGGGGAGCAAATGGGGAAGAAAAAGTATTTATAGGTATTTGGTCGTCTTTGGTCAAAAAAGGGGTGACGCTTGATTTCATAATAAGTGTTCACGGGTCTTGTTCTGAAATAAAGAGTCACGGGATTGCCTTGGGTTCATAGAAGGATTGGCTCGTCTTATTTTGAGAGAAATGGGACACGGGCGTGACAAATTCCCTTTAAAAGGGGGCTTCTCCCTTTTAAAGAAGATTCCATCTCCTTTAAAAAGGTGAGGGCGGGTTCTTGAAACCCGCGTCCAAAAAATGATCAGCCTATAAAAGAGAAGGAAAGCAGTAGTGAAATTATTAAAAAGAGACAGAGGCGTGACAAATTCCCTTCAAAATGAGGCCCTCTATCTCCTTAAAAAGGTGAGGGCGGGTTCTTGGAACCTGCGCCCAAAATATGGTCATTGGAGAAACGAGAGGGAAAGCGTAATTATTGAAACGAGAGATAGTGAAATTATTAAAACGAAGAAAAGTGAGGGATGGTGAAACTATTAAAACGAGGCAAGACGAGGACAATTAATGGGCAGCCCATAAAAAAATGAAATTGGTTTTTTAACAGTTTTTTTTTGGGGGAGGGCGTGTTAAAGTAGAGAGCGGGTTCTTGGAACCCGCTCTCCCATTTTAAAAACCATCTCCTTTAAAAAGAAGAGGCCAGGGACGTGATAAACCCCCTTTAAAAAGGGGCCCTCTCCGTTTTAAAGAAGATTCCATCTTCTTTAAAAAGGTAAAGATGGATTCTTGGAACCCGCGCTCAATTAATATCTCCATTTTTCCTCTTAAAAAACTCCCTTCTTCTCTATTCTCTCCCTTATCTCATTTCTCTCCGAACTCCATTCTATACTCACTGCCTTTCACAATCTTTTAATTATTTGAGTTTGAAAAAAAAATACAATGCAAGATCAACCATTCGACAAATTATTTCTCGTAAATCAAAACGAGCATAGATCATTCAGTGTATTACACGGGGTGGAAATATTCGAAACTTCTTAAATTTGTTTCAAATATTGCCCTATATATTTTAATTCAAATAATTGAAAATAATATGAATAAATCTTGCAGGGAGGAGATAATGTTACAGTTGTCAGTCATAGTTCTGACAAATAACAAGTTACTAATCATCGTATTATCGAGCGGATTCGTAGAGCCGGTTTTTATGAAGCTTCATTACTGCGTCATATCCAACTCGACCACAGGCTCGTTACCTTTCTTGTTGAACGTTGGAGAAGAGAGACTCACACTTTTTATCTTAGATGGGGTGATGCCACTATCACACTTCAGAATGTTGTCCTTCTACTTGGTTTACGGGTGAATGGATTTGGATTGGTTGAGGTACAATTGTCTCCGGAAACTGAGCACCTATTTTGGGATACGTATTTGGACTCTACTCTCGGACAGGTATACTTCGTAGTTTCTTTAAATTAAAAGTTGAAATATATTACAGTTACATTAATTAACGATTAATTGTTAAATTCATATACCAGGAGCGCCTATTAAGGGGTACAAAATCAGTTTAAACTGGCTCAAAGAAATATTTAGTAATAACCCTGATGAAACTACTGATGATGTCTTGGATAAACATTCATGTGCCTACATTCTATGCATAATCGATTCTTGGTTGATACCGGACCAGTCAGCAACGCATGTCCATCCTTTATACCTGGGGTTTCTTAGGGATTTCGATGTGTGTGGCCGGTATACTTGGAGAGCAGGAATTCTGGCATATCTTTACAAAATACTAGATAAGGATGTACTCTTACAGAAAATAAAATTTGTGGTTGCATTACATTACTTCAGATACATAATAATTTTGAACTAAATATTTGAAAAATTAATATTGGTTCTTTCTGATATTATGGCATTTATATATATAGATTTGGTCATTGGAGCACATGTATATTGGAAAACCGGTTCATATTCGTATTTCTGACGAGAATGTCCCTGGAAATCCTCTCGGCTATTGATGGAGTGGCAAGAAATCATATAAGGCTTCTCTTCTAGTGCTTAAGTATTATAAAGATGAGTTGGATCGAATGGAGACAATCCAGGTAACTGTTAATTAGGTAATTAAATTTGTTTGAAATTTTTAATTGATATTATTTACAATTTTTGTACTATATTATTTACGCAGTTCACGTGACCTTCTTATATAGTAGACCGTCTCCAGGGATTGTAACAACCCTAAAATTTCTGTACAATTTTTTTCAAAAATACAAAAGGGGTACTTGAGCCTGAGCACAAGTTATAAATTTGATTTGGTTTTTAACAGCAAGAAAGAGCTTGTAGCTCACTGGTAAGACCTTGCACTGCTGAACCAAAGCACCAGAGTTCAAATTCCATCAGCCACATTATTTTTTAATTAGTTTTCTTTTAATCTATTTAGAAGCCCAAGAGTTTACACATGAATAACTCGTAAAAACCAAGAGTCGCACATAAAACAAACGAGTCCACTGTAGTAGTCAAAACGTCAGGGACACGTGGCAAGAAGATGGACCCCGACTCGGGTCGGCGGAATGGGTGACTCGGCCGGCGGCGCCGGGTTAACTCGGCCCAAACCTATTTTTTCTTGAACTCCTTGAGACCTTTGGCCTACCTCACTCCCCCTGCACCTTTTAAAATCTCTGAAATTAAATAGAGAATTTACAACACCCCTTTTAATTTTTTTAATGCAAAATTAAATACAATTTTTATCACACCCTTTCATCTACCCTAAACCTTAATTTTTCCTATAAATACCACACCTAAAATCACCCCTCCTCACTTCCAAATCTCTGTCCAAACTCTCAAGAAAATTCCATAGACTTTTTGTGTGCAAGTGGAGTTAGCGAAGGGCGAAACTCCGGCGAACTTCCGACGACGTTCCGAAGAGATTCCGGTGACAAAACAACGCACCGGCACCTCATACTTCTTCCTTTTCCTCTCCTCTCCACTACAATCTAGTAAGTCCCTATTTCTCTTCTCTTCTATATTCTAAACAATTTTCAAACTAAAACCCGACGGATGCGGAGTTAATCCGACTTCCGATTCGGTTTTTCCCATAAAAATCATATTTTTCTTAAACACAATAATACCAAACTCTCACATCATGATCATTAAATATTAACAAAATATCTTGACAAGTTTCATATCAAAAGAATTCATATTTCAATTTTTATAGTACTTTTACAGAAAAATACCGTATAGTTTAGTTTCGACATGAAATATTATTAGCCCTTGCTATACCTTAGATAGTTCACGAGGTAATGACCTACCTCCTCACAACACACATATGTAACATAGCACAATAATATTTGGGAACATAGATTTGGGAAAATACGATTTTACACAAAACTACCTCCGACTTAGAAAAAACCTTTTTCTATAAGATGTGTATTTTTAACAAATCTTTGCAATACGCCGCTACAACTCATTTCGGGAAACCCATTAGGGATGGTGCGGATTATCGCACATTCTGGGGCTTAGTAGTGCGAGATGCAGACCTCCGCAAGTAGCATACGGTCTCAAAAGATTCAAAAAATACAATTTTCTTTAGAAAATGTGATTTCTATTATAAATAAAAATTATATTTTTAATAAATAAATATATATGTAAATAATATCAAAATACCTATTTTAATAGTTATAAAAATTCCACATTTCCAAAATTTAAGAAAAACAACTCATTTACAAAAAAATACCATGCAATTCCTTACAAGTTCAATACTTTACAATTAAATACCATATATTATGAAAATATGTTTTATTCACTAGAAATGTCACAATGATAAAATATATATCAATGAACACTTTAAATACGATAATAAAATATTTGAGGTGTATTTTGAATATTATACAAAATTATTTTTACATAAAACCACCTCAAGTTATACTAAATTACTATAAGGACCGTAGTAAACATAGGTTTAAGCGGGACCGGTCTCTTGAGCCTCAGGGAGCCGGAGATATGGGTGCTTGCCTATTTAAGGTAGACAACTTAAAAAATGGTGTTATCAACACGGTAATTGTCTTTGAAAAAGACACAAATCTTGCCGTCCATGTGCAGCGGTTACTGATAACACCAAAACTTAATTCAAGATTTCAATTTCTTTTCTACTTGTCTGACTCAGACTGAGTCTCCATTTAATCAATCTGACTGGAATGAGATTCAAGTATATATAACAATTCAATATGAATCCATATATTCAATCTGTTCAATCTATCAATCAATACACTCGACTGAACCGAACCATAGATATACATCCATCTACATGATTCTCCAGTTACATCCATTTACTGATATCATGGTTTCGACAAGTCATCCATCTATACAATCTATAATACAAGACAATACAATTTACAATACAAGACAAACAATACAATCAAGACATCGGCGGTTTAAGGGGTAGATTGGTACGGAAGGGTGTTAAAAGTGGCACGAGACTGCAACCATTAAGACACCTAACCTGAATTCAATTTCCGTTGTTCCGGTTATTATCACGGAGCCTTGTACTCTATATACCGTAGTCTCTGGTCTAGTGAGACTCCTCTCGTATACACTGGCCTCTTCTGTACCAAGCAACAAATAACATCGTTAACACTAAATACAACATTATATCAATATAATACAACTTTAAAAGCCACACTCTCTCTCTGTCTATTCTACGTCTTTCTTATCTTTAAGATTTACCGAGCGATTGTTTGCTGACGACATTCCTTCTCTTTCTTTTTTGGAATGTTATCAGGTGGATCGTACCTTCAGGAGATCAATCCCACCAGCAAGGATTTAGACCAGCTAGCTTTCAACCAGGAGCTCTAGTTACTTGTACATTTCATTTCAGTACTTTCCATTTCTGTTATGCCACTATTTAAGCATTGCTTTCCATTCCATGTATTTACCTTTCAGATGTATTGTAAAAAAAATGTTAATAAATAAAGTTGATGTTCAATTATATCTATTGTCTTTGTATCTTGTGCATTTTTTACTTATATTGCTTAGATACGCTTAGCGTGTTTATTTCAGAGTAAATACGTAGCGGCCAGTCGCGTTCTCTGCCCGTACACTGGGAAGCGGGGCGTGACAAGTTTTTTTGGTGGCCCATGCAGGTCTGAGCTGTATGGAACCCTACCATGCAGTTTCGTTCTGCGTGGACAGCCTAAGCAATATAACACAACAACCAACAACTGAAAACATACTTTACAATTCATACTTCTTGAATCTAATCATTTCATATACTTTGAATCTATCTATTCATATAAGATTTTTGCATTTTTATACCGCCCATTCTTAATCACATTGCATATAGGTAGGTATTTTTAATCCGTGTTTGCTGAATAATTACAGGTTACAGGTTCTCAGCTCTTTACAGTGAAATTCATGAAAAGTTGCAACAAATGCGGGACTATGACCAACAACAGATGAATACTGATCTCCGCTAACTATCCGTATGATACCGCCTACAATTTCAAGGGACAAAATGGCAAATCGTTGGTCACTTCAATACACAAAGCACAAGGGCAGCACAAGATCCAAGGCTTCAAGCGCGGAGCTCAAGGCAAAGTCCACTGCTGAATATTTGGAAGAGAACTGAAGAGCTTTTAAAGAAACCAAGAGTGCCAAACAGAAGACAAAAGCAACATGGAGAATCCCTTAAAATATGATCCCACAAGTTCACCAAATGGCCGCGGAACCGCGGCCAAATAAGCACTTCTGCCGCGGCTCCGCGGCCGCGTTGAAGTAGTGTCGGTGGCAGTTAGCTTCGCCTTGATTCGGCTCTTTTGGGGTAGTTTTGTAATTTCAGGTTTAGCTCAGAATGTAACCTAGGGTTTCACCTTCCTATCTATAAATAGAAAGCCAAATAGTGTATGCTTTTCTTTAGTTTAGAATTTTAGAATTTAATTTTGTAGCTTTTCTTTTCTATGAAAATTGTAGTGAGTTATGAGCGTTGATTAATAAAAAAAAAGAGTTCTTTCATTTATCTTACTTGTTTATTTAATTTCTGCAATTCTTAGTTGTTAATCTAGTTGCTAATTTTTATTGTTGTTTTTCTCTTGTTTTCTCGTTTTCTCTTTTTGTTTATCCTTAAAACAACGATGATGCTTGAGTAAAATCCTTACCAAGGTGAGGTCTCAAATAGCTGGTTGTAAATTCCTCTTAATCTCATTTCTTTCTACCTTTTTTTTTATCTTTTTAATGGGTGAGTAATCTCTCACTTGTTAGGGCAGGAGAAGGAAAGTTTGAGAGAAGGAAATCTCTCTCTCTCTTTCCTTTTCCAATCATCTTAATTCGGACTCCTTTTAATTGAACCACAATCCGCTTACTACGGCACCCTATCCTACATGATAGCGGTGATTCCATAGTTAGACCGGTTGTGGTTGAATTAACCGGAGGTTAGGGCTAAGAGCCAAGAACGGACGGACAAGGACCAAAAGGAAGAAACTAAGCATAGAAAGTCTAGCTTATACTTGCAAGTTCCTTCCAAGTCGTGCTAATCCCCGTTGTTGCCGATTATCTTAACACCGATATCAATAAGGGCATTGAGAAAAAATGAGGAATTCCTAAAACTCGAACTAAGCAAATCCAAACCCTAGCAAGCTTTTATCATCTTTTATCTCATTAGTATAACTTAAAACAAATCACCAATTTTTTGGATTTAACTCGTTAAAATATAAAGAAAAAGATTCCTTCTTCCTGTGGATCGACCCGTACTCAACCGACTAGTTACCAAGCGAAACCGTCTTGATTGCGGTAATTAAAAATACGCAAAAACGTAACAATCAAAATGGCGCCGTTGACGGGGAGACGATAATTTAATTCTGTGTAATTTCGGGTTAATTAAAAAAATATAAAAATATAAAAATTGAAAATATAAAAATTAAAAAAACAAAAACAAAAAAAAAATCATCTTGTTATTTTTGATTAGTTTTTGTGCAAGTGTGCAGGCTTGGAGCAAACTCTGTTTCAGTTCTGGAGCAAACTTAGTGAACAAATCAAGATTCAGGGAATCTAAACAGAAAGAGGAGAACCAACTAAGCACATGGACCAAATTTGAAGATCCAAACCAACTGTTCAGCCGCGGAACCGCGGCAGAAGCAAGGGTTTGACCGCGGAACCGCGGTCAACGGGTGACGTCGGCAACTAAAAACTCTCTGTGAGTATCTCTTTTCTCCTCTCCTCTCCTTTGAACTCCACTGACAAATTTTTCTGCAGCATTCTTTGCGCAAATTCTCTTCCCCTCCAATAAACTAATTTTGTGCAGGATTCTTTGTGCCGCAGCAAAAATAAAATTTTTGAAAGTGTTTTAGATTTTTGGTTGTTATTGCTTTGCATAACTAATACGGACTTTAAGAGGCTATAACACCAATTCAGATTGGGTGGGGATTTCATCACCCTTCATAAGACCCCAAAAATCACTAAAAGCATACGCATCACCCTTGAGCTTAATTAAAAAATTTCTAGACTCAGCCAACTAAGGACTGTCGTGCTCAATAGGACAGAGGAAGGTTGTGGGCATTCAATCATTTATCTAAACTTGACTTTGTGGTGCCTAGGCTAGACAAGTGAGAAATGTAATTTTAAAAGGCCCGTCTCACAGTGATTCGTGAGCGGAACCCCACTTTCTTCATCTGTGCTTATCTGGCAACAATTGGCAGTGAAGAGACGATTTGAGGGTTATCTCACAACTTGTCACTTTGGAACAGTTAAGAGCAGTCTGGTGGACTTAGAAGACCGTAGCTCTAGGTTTGATTGTGCATGTTTTAACGGTGATTGTTTGAAGTAAATTCGTACACATTCTTGCAAAACTCTTTCTAAAAAAAAAGAAAAAAAACAAAAACAAAAACTTTTATAAAACTTACCCTTTGATGCCAGAATTCCATTTCACCCACCTTTCATTCACATTTCTTCATTGATATTTTCTTACCCTTACATTCTACACTTTGACTATACTAAACTCGTTTAGTGTATGTCCTGTTGGACTCGGGACAATAGTGCCCGTCTAGTCCGTGTTTTGTTAGTCGCTACCGACTACGCGATCGACTTCGACGTCGAAACTCCCTCCTCACCTCTTTCACCTTTACCTTTGCCGGCCAACTCCGACGTTGACCGGAATTCTGTTCATACATCTTCATCTTCATTTTCATCACCACCAAATTCTTCTGAGATGTCAGGATTTCCTCCTAACATCCCTTTACCTCCTTTGGGACTGATTCCACCTCATCTGGGTGCGAATAACCCTCAACCACCTCCCGTTGAAGCGTCTCAGCGAATCGCGCTCCAGGATCGTTTATATCCCACCCGTTCCGCACTTCCTACATGTCTTTCACTTCCGCCGGCCAATGGGGATAATTTCGAAATTAAGCCCCACTTCATCAACATGTTGCCTAAATTTCACGGGCTGGAATCCGAAGATGCATATATCTTCATTAACAAGTTCCAGAACGTCTGTGCAATGATGAAGAGGACCCAACTGTCCGACGATGCTATACGGCTACGAGTCATTCCTTTCACTCTGTGTTACCTAGCTGAGAAATGGCTGTATAATACCGCATCACATTCCATAAACAGTTGGGATGAGTTCGTAAAAGCGTTTCTTAAAAAATTCTACCCAAATCACAAAACCGCGAGAATACGAAACGAAATTAACCAATTTTCCAAACTTCCTGCCGAACCTTTTTGGAAGTGCTTTGACCGATACAAAGACCTTCTTGTTCAGTGCCCTCATCACGGTATTGAGAGATGGCAACTTTGCCAGACCTTATACGAAGTACTGAACCCAGCAACTAAGCAATTACTGGAGACCATTTGTCAAGGCCACTTCCTATCCAAATCTGACGATGAAGCTTGGAAATTTTTCGACGATCTCGCGGAGCGAACGCTTCAGTGGAAAAGCACCAGACCGAACACTTCATCTACTACTTCTTTCGGTCTGTCTAAGGCAGGTGTTCATCAACTTGATATCTCAATTGCAATGAAAGCCGAAATGGCTGCGATCACACGAAAACTAGAAGCAATTGAGAGCAAATTTTCATCTCCTTCTCCTGCCCCTGCTCTTCCCCCTCGTACCATCTGCGCTTGTTGTTCAGACCCATCCCATCTGACCGAAAAGTGTCCTTACAACCCACTTTCTCAAGGATAGGATCAAGTCAATACTGCATTTCAGTAAAGACAAAGAAATGATCCATACTCTTCCACCTACAATCCTGGTTGGAGGAACCACCCTAATTTCTCCTGGAATTAGAACTAGCAACAATTCCAAGGCCACAACAACTTCCAAAGGCCTCATCTTCCTAAAAAACAAGCTCAAAATCAATATCAGCAGCCTTTCCAACCCCAACCTTTTCAAAATACGACAAACAATTTTGTTCCATCAAACAATGATAAGGTTTCCTCGCTAGAACGAAGTCTGGAGGCATTTGTAAAGCAATCGACTCAATCAAACGCCAACATCCAGTCTTCCATTCAGTCTTTAGTGCAACGCACTGCTGTGCAAGGGCAAAGCATCAAAACCATTGAAGCCCAGATTGCACAACTGAATGCAGTTTTAAGTGAGTGAGATAAGGGGAAGCTTCCATCTCAACCACCCCGCTTCCCAAAATACGGAAAACGAGGGATGACTAGGCCAGCCATGCTTCTACGGTCAAGGAATCATCCCGCCGTAGTCACACTTCGGCTTCTAGCATTACATGGTAATCAGTAAATAAAGCACAGTAGTAAAGGAATCACATCACTAATTTATTACATTAAAATTTCATTGTTCACAAATTACAGATAACAAGAACAATTACTAACCAAGTTCAATCTCACGATCACTTTTATGGAAAGTAGTAAATGAAGAAAGTACACCAAACTATATCTCCGTGAACTCGAAGTGTAGATCCGTCTCCTGTGCTGGTCCTCCCACGGAATCTGAGCATGCATACTCAGATCGTCAGAGCGACACAATAACAATATTATTATAATAAGATGAAACAGGTAAATGAGGTAGTACTATTGTAAGAACAATGCAAGTAATCACTATGTCACTATATGATGCAGAATATGTTCTGTGTCCCTATCGCTCTCTAGGTCATGTTTGAAATCGTTTAGTGGAAGGAGGATCATGTTTAACAGGAGTCTCGTACATACCCGAGACAACGGCCCACATGCTCGGGATATAACCCTGTCAGCCGGATCGCTAGATCCTACCTAATATATATATATATATATATATATATATATATATATATATATATATATATCACTGCTCGAATGATCATCCTCTAAAACACGGTCCCGCTAAATACGATTCTCTTTCCACTTTGATTTCCCCTTTATCCCCAGGTTTTCATTATTTGTGATCTTGATTCAGTCGTGTACAAGTATACCAATGGCACGGTTTTATCACTGCTCACTATATCAATCACTGTCACGAATATTCACTTTCCATTGGTGTACTCGTCACTCCTAAATCAACATCAACCACGCACGATAATGCAATGTCCACTGACTATAACACGCACTAACACTAAGCATATGGCAAATGGGGTATGATATATGTATGTATGCCATCATTAAGCTATGAGTATTATGAATCAATATGCATGTCATTATCTTACAAAAATTTCATAAATTCATATGTTAACAATTCAACAAAATGATGCAAGTAAGATAAATAGAACGCTCAGTCAGCAATTCATCAAAATTAGTTTCAATTCAATCGGAATTTCGGTCTTCAAGATACAGCTGTTTCATTTTAAGTGCTCGCGGCTGGAAATTCAGTTTCAGAACTGAACGTCCTTTTCGCGACATGAATTGTACACAGTTGGGTTCAGATTTTAACGATGATACAGTTGAATGAAATCTAGGGTTTCCAATAGAGTATTCAACTCAATAGACGGATTCTCAATCGCGTCTGTACGTTGAAAGTTACACACAGTTTAACATCAGTATATCACTTCTGAATCTGTTCTGGACAGTTATACGTTCTGCCATTTTATTTACAGTTTAAAATAGCAAACGGCAATGAAACGGAATGGAACTACTTGTTTTGTTTAGCTAACAGAATTATCTTTAATCTACTGCAGAGTTCCGTAACATACGACTTCAGGAAACACAGTGACACACATTTTGGGACAGTACACAATAATCAGAGTCGCTCTGGACTGCAGTCCAGAGTCGCACTCCGATCTAAATATCATCCCAGTTACAGAACAGAAATCATTAGAAGTTTACATAGGGATAAATTTCGTCGAGTCAGCTTCGATTTAAGCCCTCGAACGCATCATTCCAGTATGCACATAATTTACAGTGATTTTATTCATTTTCAGATACGTGAAAAATTCTAGTTTTAACGGCATATTTGGGGGTATCAATTTTAGTCACTAACAATCGTATTTTCCAGTGATTTTTATACACGATATTTATCATTATGAGGGCCAAAAGAAAACATCTATTTCCGTCAAATTAAACTATTGTTTTCATAGGAGACTAGAATCGAACACATAGGTCACATAATATATCGGTAATCGGTAAATTTATAAACTATATGATTTAGGTTTGTACCACAACTATATTAGCATGTAGCAAGTAAACACTTGCCTGGAAACGTCTCGGGGTCGTATGGCAGCAGCGGCGTCACGAACGCGTGATGTACGCCGTGAAACGGATTCGCGCGAGCTTGGCTCGAGATGCGGAATTTTGCGTCGGAGTTGTCCGGAGTCGTTGCACGGTCACTGGAGGTTGAGGGGTGCTTGATGGTCCTCTGCGAGTGCACTGGGGTCGACGACGGTCGACGGCGTCGCTCCGGCTATGGGCTGCAGTGAGTGTCGGGTTGTTTGGGTTTGGGTGATTTTGGTGTGGTTTCTAGAGAGGGAGAGAGAGAGATAGTGGGGCTTGGCTATAGTGATAATGATGCGGGGTTCCAGTGGAGGTGTCGACGAGGGGTTAGAGTGCAGTGGAGAGCTCGCCGGCGTGGGGTGCAGGGTGGCCGAGCTCGGTGTGCAGGGGTTTGGCCGATGAAGTGAAGTGGTGGAGGGTTTATGGAGTGTGGTGGTGAGGAGTTCTGTTGGTGGAGGAGGAGCTGGCAAGGGGTCGCTGAGGGCTGTCGAGGGTCATCGCCGGCGGCGAAGTGAGGGAAAAAATGGTGCTCGGTGAGTTTTCGTGAGTGGAGAGGAGTGGGGAAAAATTTGAGAATGGCAGAGAAGAGAGAGGTGAGGGTGTGAGGAAGAGAACGAGGGTTGCAGTCGTGGGTGAACGTTGCGAGAACGGGGGCGTGGGCGCGAGGCGCGGCGGAGGAAGTGGATCGCGCGCGGGAATGGAGGAGAGCCGTTGGGGGAGAAGCACAGGAGTGGGTCGGGCTCAATTTTTTTCAAAATAATTCCTTTTTAAATACTTTGTGGGCTGAGGGGATTTTAGTAAAGGGTTTAATAAAGGAAATAAATGAGTGGGCTGAGGGATTGAAAGGGAAGGGCCGGGCCGAAATAAAATTTAAGTTTAAATTTCCTAAAAATTTAAACCATGGGCTGAAGAGAAAGTGGGCTTGGGGATTATTTATTGATTTAAAAAATACAAATTGGCTGAAGGTTTTAAATATTTTGGGTTAGGGTTTTATTGTTAAAATTTTGGTTTTAACTTTTAGGGTTAGGGAAATTATAAATATTGTGATTCAAGCAACCACCTTCTACAAAAAATATACGAGGAAAAGTAAATCTCTGGGATTTCGAAAATAGGAAAAACTTTTATTAAAATGGTAACGGGGATTTACATCATACCCCCCCCTTAACAAAAATTTCGTCCTCGAAATTTAACAAGGATACAAGAATACAAAGTACTAGGCAAAAAGATGTAGATAACGATCACGGATATCTTCCTCCCGCTCTCAGGTGGATTCTCCTGGGGAACGACCGCCCCAAGACACTCAGACTAAAGGAATGACCTTATTCTTCAGCACTTTCTCCCTGCGGTCGAGGATGGTAGTAGGCTGCTCCTCATACGATAAATCGGTACCCAAAACTAGCTCCGAATGGTCCAGGACATGGCTCTCATCCCGAACATATCGCCGCAACTGTGACACGTGGAAGGTATTGTGCACACCAGCTAGCGATGGAGGCAAGGCAAGTCGATAGGCCACCTCTCCTACTCGCTCTAGCACCTCAAAAGGTCCGATAAAGCGGGGACTAAGCTTTCCCCGGCCTCCGAACCTGATAACTCCACGAGTAGGGGAAATCTTCAAGAACACGTGATCTCCGACTTCGAATTCTAGTGCCCTCCTGCTGGTATCTGCCCAACTCTTTTGTCGATCCTGAGCAGTCTTAATACGCTGCCTGATCATTTGGACCTTGTCGACTGTCTGAACAATGAGTTCGGGGCCCAGTAATCTTCGTTCTCCCACATCATCTCAACATACTGGGGATCGACACTTCCGCCCGTATAGTGCTTCAAAAGGAGCCATCTGAATACTAGCCTGATAACTATTGTTGTAAGAGAACTCGACTAGATGCAGATGGTCCTCCCAGGAACCCTGAAAGTCCAACATACAGGCTCTCAACATATCCTCGAGCGTCTGAATCGTACGCTCGGATTGTCCATATGTCTGCGGGTGATACGCCGTGGTGAATTTAAGGCGGGTTCCCAAACTCTCCTGTAAGCTCTTCCAAAATTGTGACAAGAATCTGGTGTCCCGGTCTGACACAATGCTGACTGGAACACCGTGAAGTCGTACAATCTCTTGCATATATCTTTCTGCCAGTGATTCTGTCGACTGTCCCATTCGGAAAGGTAGGAAGTGTGCAGCTTTCGTAAGGCGATCGACGATAACCCAAATGGCGTTATTGCCCCTAGGGCTCCGTGGTAAGGCCATCACAAAATCCATAGTAATGTGCTCCCACTTCCATTCAGGTATCGGCAGTGGTTGTAACAATCCTGCCGTCCTCTGGTGTTCCGCCTTCACCTGCTGACATACCAAGCACCTAGATACGAACCTCGCAATTTCCCGCTTCATTCCATTCCACCAAAGTGCTGCTTTAGGTCCTGATACATTTTTGTACCTCCCGGATGCACAGAATAAGCTGAACTGTGTGCTTTTGCCAAAACTTCTTCTCAAACATCTCCCTTAGGTACGCAGAGTCTGCTACCGAATCTCAGAGAGCCATCTTCATGTATAATCAAATCCGTTCTCAGTCCAGCTTCCACTTGCTCTCTGAACTTTTGCAATCGGGGATCATCCGCTTGTGCAATCTTGATGCGATCCACCAGGGAAGATTGCACCTGTAGTTGCCAAAGTTGACTGAGTGCGTTCGGTGTAACGACTTCAAGTTCAAGTCTCCGGAAATCCTCAATAATGCTCCTCTGATCGGTCAACATCATGACCGCTGGCTTACGACTGAGCGCATCTGGTACAACATTGACCTTCCCCGGGTGATACTGAAGGTCCAAGTCATAATCTGCCATCAGCTCTAGCCATCGGCGCTGCCTCATGTTTAGTTCCTTCTGAGTGAAAACATACTTCAAACTTTTGTGATCTGTGTACACCTCCACTTTCTCACCCAAAAGATAGTGCCTCCAAATTTTAAACGCAAAGACTACCGCAGCTAACTCCAAGTCATGCGTAGGATAGTTCTTCTCGTGGTTTCTCAGTTGTCGAGAGGCGTAAGCAACCACGCGGCTGTGCTGCATTAAAACACAGCCTAATCCCTTCCCTGAGGCATCACTGTGTATCACCAAACCGCCGGAATTATCTGGTACTGTAAGAATAGGCGCCGTGGTTAACTTCTGCTTTAATGTGTCGAACGCCTGAGTGCACTCCTCCGTCCATGTAAATGGCACGTCCTTCCGTGTCAGCCTCGTCAATGGTTCAGCGATTCTTGAAAAATCTTGGACGAATCTCCGATAATAACCTGCCAATCCCAGAAAACTCCTGATCTCAGCCACTGACTTCGGCGTTGGCCAATCTCTGACAGATTCTATCTTTGCCGGGTCCACCGAGATGCCTTCGCCCGAAACGATATGTCCTAAAAACTGAACCTTATCGAGCCAGAATTCACACTTGCTTAGCTTCGCATACAGCTTTTCTTCCCGAAGAATTTGTAGTACCGTGCGCAAATGTTCAGCGTGCTCTTCCCGGGTCTTCGAGTAGACAAGTATGTCGTCGATAAACACAACGAAAAATGTGTCTAAGTACTTTGCGAACACCCTGTTCATCAAGTCCATGAATATTGCTGGGGCATTGGTAACACCGAATGGCATCACAAGGAACTCGTAATGTCCGTATCGGGTCCTGAAAGTCGTCTTGCATACATCCTCGGCTGCTACTCTGATTTGATGATATCCAGAACGGAGGTCCAACTTCGAGAATACCTTGGCTCCACTTAGCTGATCGAATAGGTCGTCAATGCGCGGAATTGGGTACTTGTTCTTTATTGTGACCTTGTTCAGTTCCCGATAATCTATACACATTCGCAGCGATCCATCTTTCTTCTTTACTAACAGAACTGGTGCACCCCACGGTGAAGCACTTGGCCGAATAAATCCTTTCTCCAATAGTTCTTCAACCTGCTTCTTCAATTCCGCAAACTCAACTGGTGCCATTCTGTATGGGGCTCTGGATACTGGGGCTGTACCTGGAGTCAAATCGATTGAGAACTCCAAGATTCGAGGAGGTGGTAGACCTGGTAGATCTTCAGGAAATACGTCCAGGAAGTCCCGAACAATTTCTGGGACTAGGTTCCTATCAATCTCCATCACTGTCAGCTTCTTAGGCTTTGCTCTGTACTTAGCTGGCTCCAAAGATTCGCTTCCTCCCTCGAAAGTAAACTCCGGGTGATTAGGAATGCGGAAGATCACCTTCCTCGCCCGACAATCGATAACTGCATGGAAAGTGTTCATCCAATCCATCCCGAGAATTGCGTCGTAACTGCCTGTCCCAATCAGAAGGAAATTCGCATAGAATTCCCTGCCACACACTACAACCGGGCATAACCTACATTCTCGACTAGATATTATAATGCCATTACCCGTATGAATTTCCCATCCCTTGGTTAATGATTCATGTGGTATTGAGTGTGTATCAGTGAAATGCTCAGACAAGAAACAATGCGATGCTCCCAAATCAAATAGTACTCTAGCTGGCAAGGAATGTACGAGTAGAGTACCTGTAACAACGTCTCCCGACGCCTCTGCCTGCTCGGCGGTCAAGGTGAAAGCCCGTCTCTGACCGCGACCTGTAAAGGGTTGCCTCTGCTCCTGTGGCCTCTGCTGTGGCGGTCCAGAACCTCCATGTATCTCTGCTCGCTCAGGGCAACTGTTAATCTTTTGCTGACTGGATCCGCAAATCAAGCACTGTCCCTTGGCACGGCGACAGTCATTCTGGGTATGTCCACCTCTACCGCAATAGCCGCAAACTACGCCCTGTCTCTGGGGGCGATGCTGTGGTACGAACGGACGCTTCATTTGTGTCGTTCCTGGCCTGTGAACCGGTATGGCTCCTCGAGAAGGCGCGTGGGTACGTGCTGGAACGACTGGGGGTCTTCTGAACTTGTTAATCAATTGCTCCTGAACTCTCGCCGCGTTGAGTACCTGTGCGAAAGTCTGCAAATCCAACGATGCAATCAACTGCTGCAACTCGAAATCTAACCCGTGAAGGAAGCGTCTGGCCCTGGTGGCCTCTGATTTAACCATGTATGGAGCAAAGCGGCTCAGACGGTTGAACTCTGCCGCATATACGTCCACTGGGCGTCCATTCTGCTTCAAAAGAATAAACCTTTCCTCCATTTCTGCCTTGGCTGTGGAAGGAAAATAATGATCTAGGAAGCACTCTTAAATTTGCTCCATTCAATCGGCCCGTCAAGTCTGCTTTCTTCCACCGACCACCATGTACGGGCTTCGTCTTCCAATTGTATCTTTATCACGTCCACCCTATCTTCCTCTGGAATCCTGGCGGCTGTCAATAAGTTTTCCATGTT
Organism: Agapanthus africanus; assembly: GCA_030015575.1. NCBI lineage: Eukaryota > Viridiplantae > Streptophyta > Magnoliopsida > Asparagales > Amaryllidaceae > Agapanthus > Agapanthus africanus. The sequence continues at coordinate 21,466,725 of JASDDO010000014.1, forward strand.
CACCAGCCATTGCTCAGCCTCGAGGGGTTCAGCTAGTCCTGTGAATGCAGCTGGGTGTAACCGTCGGAAGTCTGATACGGTACCAGCCCTAGCATGATAAGCTGGTGGAGTAGCGCCCTCGGGGGCGGTAATAAGTGCGGAGGGTCCTCCTGCGGAGGTAATCGCCCTGAGTCCCTCAGTGAGTAAATCTGTCTTCCACTCCTGAACTTCCGCGAGAGTGGTCAGTGCACTAAGTATTCTTTCCGTGCGGTCCTGAGAGCTGGAGTCCGAGGAGGGGTCGTTCGGGGATGTCATATCACTGGAAGATTCAAAGGATAAGATTAGATTCAAGGATGAAAATCAAGAGTAGTGAAACAAGAATAACGTAATACAGTATAGTTAATGTTATCCCTTGATACTAAACACGGCTCTGATACCAACTAAACCATGTCACGCCCCGCTTCCCAAAATACGGAAAACGAGGGATGACTAGGCCAGCCATGCTCCTACGGTCAAGGAATCATCCCGCCGTAGTCACACTTCGGCTTCTAGCATTACATGGTAATCAGTAAATAAAGCACAGTAGTAAAGGAATCACATCACTAATTTATTACATTAAAATTTCATTGTTCACAAATTACAGATAACAAGAACAATTACTAATCAAGTTCAATCTCACGATCACTTTTATGGAAAGCAGTAAATGAAGAAAGTACACCAAACTATATCTCCGTGAACTCGAAGTGTAGATCCGTCTCCTGTGCTGGTCCTCCCACGGAATCTAAGCATGCATACTCAGGTCGTCAGAGCGACACAATAACAATATTATTATAATAAGATGAAACAGGTAAATGAGGTAGTACTATTGTAAGAACAATGCAAGTAATCACTATGTCACTATATGATGCAGAATATGTTCTGTGTCCCTATCGGTCTCTAGGTCATGTTTGAAATCGTTTAGTGGAAGGAGGATCATGTTTAACAGGAGTCTCGTACATACCCGAGACAACGGCCCACATGCTCGGGACATAACCCTGTCAGCCGGATCGTTAGATCCTACCTAATATATATATATATATATCACTGCTCGAATGATCATCCTCTAAAACACGGTCCCGCTAAATACGATTCTCTTTCCACTTCAATTTCCCCTTTATCCCCAGGTTTTCACTATTTGTGATCTTGATTCAGTCGTGTACAAGTATATCAATGGCACGGTTTTATCACTGCTCACTATATCAATCACTGTCACGAATATTCACTTTCCATTGGTGTACTCGTCACTCCTAAATCAACATCAACCACGCACGATAATGCAATGTCCACTGACTATAACACGCACTAACACTAAGCATATGGCAAATGGGGTATGATATATGTATGTATGCCATCATTAAGCTATGAGTATTATGAATCAATATGCATGTCATTATCTTACAAAAATTCCATAAATTCATATGTTAACAATTCAACAAAATTATGCAAGTAAGATAAATAGAACGCTCAGTCAGTAATTCATCAAAATTAGTTTCAGTTCAATCGGAATTTCGGTCTTCAAGATACAGCTGTTTCATTTTAAGTGCTCGCGGCTGGAAATTCAGTTTCAGAACTGAACGTCCGTTTCGCGACACGAATTGTACACAGTTGGGTTCAGATTTTAATGATGCTACAGTTGAATGAAATCTAGGGTTTCCAATAGAGTATTCAACTCAACAGACGGATTCTCAATCGCGTGTGTACGTTGAAAGTTACACACAGTTTAACATCAGTATATCACTTCTGAATCTGTTCTGGACAGTTATACGTTCTGCCCTTTTATTTACAGTTTAAAATAGCAAACGGCAATGAAACGGAATGGAACCACTTGTTTTGTTTAGCTAACAGAATTATCTTTAATCTACTTCAGAGTTCCGTAACATAAGACTTCAGGAAACACAATGACACACATTTTGGGACAGTACACAATAATCAGAGTCGCTCTGGACTGCAGTCCAGAGTCGCACTCCGATCTAAGTATCATCGTAGTTACAGAACAGAAATCATTAGAAGTTTACATAGGGTTAAAGTTCGTCGAGTCGGCTTCGATTTAAGCCCTCGAACGCATCATTCCAGTATGCACATAATTTACAGTGATTTTATTCATTTTCAGATACGAGAAAAATTCTAGTTTTAACGGCATATTTGGGGGTATCAATTTTAGTCACTAACAATCGTATTTTCCAGTGATTTTTATACACGATATTTATCATTATGAGGGCCAACAGAAAACATCTATTTTCGTCAAATTAAACTATTGTTTTCATTGGAGAGTAGCATCGAACACATAGGTCACATAATATATCGGTAATCGGTAAATTTATAAACTATATGATTTAGGTTTGTACCACAACTATATTAGCATGTAGCAAGTAAACACTTGCCTGGAAACGTCTCGGGGTCGTATGGCAGCAGCGGCGTCACGAACGCGTGATGTACGCCGTGAAACGGATTCGCGCGAGCTTGGCTCGAGATGCGGAATTTTGCGTCGGAGTTGTCCGGAGTCGTTGCACGGTCACTGGAGGTTGAGGGGTGCTTGATGGTCCTCTGCGAGTGCACTGGGGTCGACGACGGTCGACGGCGTCGCTCCGGCTATGGGCTGCAGTGAGTGACGGGTTGTTTGGGTTTGGGTGATTTTGGTGTGGTTTCTAGAGAGGGAGAGAGAGAGATAGTGGGGCTTGGCTATAGTGATAATGATGCGGGGTTCCAGTGGAGGTGTCTACGAGGGGTTAGAGTGCAGTGGAGAGCTCGCCGGCGTGGGGTGCAGGGTGGCCGAGCTCGGTGTGCAGGGGTTTGGCCGATGAAGTGAAGTGGTGGAGGGTTTATGGAGTGTGGTGGTGAGGAGTTCTGTTGGTGGAGGAGGAGCTGGCGAGGGGTCGCTGAGGGTTGTCGAGGGTCGTCGCCGGCGGCGAAGTGAGGGAAAAAATGGTACTCGGTGAGTTTTTGTGAGTGGAGAGGAGTGGGGAAAAATTTGAGAATGGCAGAGAAGAGAGAGGTGAGGGTGTGAGGAAGAGAACGAGGGTTGCAGTCGTGGGTGAACGTTGCGAGAACGGGGGCGTGGGGCGGCGGAGGAAGTGGATCGCGCGCGGGAATGGGGGAGAGCCGTTGGGGGAGAAGCACAGGAGTGGGTCGGGCTCAATTTTTTTCAAAATAATTCCTTTTTAAATACTTTGTGGGCTGAGGGGATTTTAGTAAAGGGTTTAATAAAGGAAATAAATGAGTGGGCTGAGGGATTGAAAGGGAAGGGCCGGGCTGAAATAAAATTTAAGTTTAAATTTCCTAAAAATTTAAACCATGGGCTGAAGAGAAAGTGGGCTTGGGGATTATTTATTGATTTAAAAAATACAAATTGGCTGAAGGTTTTAAATATTTTGGGTTAGGGTTTTATTGTTAAAATTTTGGTTTTAACTTTTAGGGTTAGGGAAATTATAAATATTGGGATTCAAGCAACCACCTTCTACAAAAAATATACGAGGAAAAGTAAATCTCTGGAATTTCGAAAATAGGAAAAACTTTTATTAAAATGGTAATGGGGATTTACAGTGTATGAGCAATTAGGTGTAGGAGAGCTGAAACCCACACACTATACTCTCCAAATGGCCGACCAATCTATCACCCATCCTAGGGGTGAGCTAGAGGATGTGTTAATAAAGGCAAGGGACTTTATATTCCCCGTTGTATATCTTATAGTCCCCGCTTACTTGGTTGACGACAAGCTGGGAGTCTCCAGACCAACTGTCAGAGCTTCGTACTCGGCCTCGTTGTTTTTGCGAGGCTCGGTGAGAGAAAAAGAACGTCGTAGGGTTCTCATCGATGGCGTGATGAACACCAATTCAATCCCTGCTTTTATTTGCGGGATGCTTGATTTGTCGAAGCTTCTCATTGATGAGGCTCCATCGAAGTAGAGCTCCCAACATGGATCATCTTCCCAGAGGTGAAGCACTTGTTCGTTTGGTAACTCGCAATTGAGCGGTGACCCTTCTGGTATGGGATGAGCTACAAGAAAGTCTGTAAGAGCTTGCCCTTTTACTGCTTTCTGAAGAGTATAAACTATGGCAAACTCAAGTAGCATGACAGCCCATCTTTCCATTCTACTGGCTAGACTTGCTTTGGTCATTAAGTGTTTGAGCGGGTCAACCTTTGAGATCAGCATAACCCGATGAGCGAGCAGATAGTGCATCAGCTTCTTCACAGCGAACATCAGAGCCAGACATTGCTTTTCGATCGGGGAATAGTTGTGTTCCGCCCCGACTAAAGTTCAACTGAGATAGTAAAGGGCATTTTCTTTTCCCTCCTCATTGCTCTGGGCAAGGAGCGTACCGAGTGACTCATCTAGCGCGGCAGTATAAAAAATCAACGGTTTATTTGAAATAGGAGCAACAAGCACTGGAGGTGCAATAAGTACCGTTTGATGCTTTCGAACGCTTCTTAACATTCGGCATCCCAGACAAAAAGAGCTCCTTTCTTCATGAGCTTTGAGAAGTGCCTACATCTCCCCGATAAATTTGAGATAAACCTTCGTATATAAGCAAGCTTGCCTTGAAAAGATCTTGGCTGCGTCAGATTCTTCGGAGGGGGAATCTCCATGATGGCCTTTATCTTGGATGGGTCAACTTCGATCCCTCGATGTCGAACTATGAAGCCCAGGAATTTTCCCGATGACACGCCAAAAGCGCACTTCAGAGAATTCAGCTTCAGATCATATTCCGTCAGTCTAATAAGAACGGTCATAAGATCTTGGATGTGATCGGCCTTGGCTTTAGTCTTGACGACCAGATCATCAACATAACATTTGACGACTTTATGGATTAGTTCATCAAAGATATTGGTCATTGAGCACCTGCGTTCTTCAGTCCGAACGGCATCACTTTGTAACAGTATATGCCGATCGGGATTCGAAATGTTGTATGCCTCTCATCCTCAGGCGACATTTTTATCTGATTATACCCGGACAAACCGTCTATGAAGGTGAACAGCTCGTAATTTTATGTGTCATCGACCATCATTTCCATGACCGGAAGTGGGAAATCATCTTTAGGGCATGCCTTGTTAAGGTCCCTGAAATCGACATAAACCCGGATCTGCCCATTTTTCTTCTTTACTGGGACAATGTATGCGATCCAGTCTGCGTATTTCTCTTCCCTGATGAAGCCAACATCGATAAGTTTCTTAGTTTCCTCGATGACCTTTTCTTCCAGCTCCCTTCTCATTCTTCGAAGAGCTTGTTTGACAGGCTTGGCATCAGGAGATATAGCCAGCATATGCACGACCACTTCAGAGGAGAGGCCAGGCATTTCTTTGTACATCCACACGAAGCAGTCGGCGAACTCATGCAGCAGGGTAATTATCTGCTCTTTCATTTTCTCTGACAAGAGTGGGCTGATGTAGGTCGGCCTTGGATTATCAGGCGTTCAAAAATTGATCTCGGTTAGCTCATCGAAGGTTGCTTGTTCGCTATTTTCGAGCTCTTGAGGAGCTTCTTCTGGCTCGGCTATCTCGTCATCATCATTTGATCTTTCGCTGGCTTCACCAACATGAATCATGTAGCATGCCTTGGAATCAGGCTGGATGAAACCTATGCCCCGTCTATCTGGAATTCTTCCATCAATGAGTGCTTGGACCTGAGGCGGATGCCATAGCCCTTCATAAAATTTTACCTCGGACTCCATTTGATATAACCGGCATCCGTACCTTTTGAAATATTCCCGCATCTCGGACGCATAGTATCTGGGATTGATGACGGCTCTTATGCTTCTCTCACAGGGAAGGCACGCGATAGAAAAATCGTCCGGGTGCACAACAGGATTTGACCCATAAAACAGGATTCCTTTCTGTCCATTTTTCCTTCCGAGAACGTAGAAAGTTTTCAGCTGGTCCACGGTGGAGACTGAAAATGCATCAAGCTCTTTGCATATCTGCTCTGGAACCCTTGTGATAGCTAGGGACCCTTCTGCAACTTTGAAGGTCTCTCGTAGCTTTGCTTGTTGCATGGGGGCCCAATCTGTATAGCTGTTGCAAGGAAGGTTATCCTCCTCCGACTCTTCAGTGTCGCTGCCTAAATAAGGGCGAATTTTGCTGTCGGATGGGCCTTCGATATAAGACTCGTCCGTATCACTACCAAAACGAGGACGGTTTTTATGGACGGACGGACTTCCAACGTCGGACTCATCAGTGTCACTGCCGAAATATGGATGCACTTGAGGGTTTTTGCTTTTGAAAGTGACAGCTGGCTCCAACTTGTTTTTGAGTTTCGTGGTCATTCTTTATTTGGTCAGCTGTGGCTCAGTACTTTGGAGGTTCATAAAGTACCGAGAATCTTCATATCGGACTTCATGCACACCGAATGGCTGGATTTCTCCGTCAATGCGTCTTTCTTCGCCATTTTTAGTATACTTCATGCATTGATGGAGAGTTGATGGAACAATGCCATAATCGTGGAGCCACGACCGTCCCAAGAGAATTTTATAAGACGTGTCAGCGTCGATCATGTATATCTTAGTTACGGTTTGCAGATATCCAAATTTGATTGGCAGAGCTATAGACCCCAGAACTTGCTGGCAGTTTTGATTGAAGCCTTGAACGAGAATCCTTTTCCTTGACAGGTGTTGGATGTCCATTGACAAACTCTTCAGAGTCTGCAAGTTCATGATGTTCACTGAGGATTCCTGATCAATCAATATGCGATTAATCCGATCTCCATCGTTGTACCCTTTCATGTAAAGCGGTCGGTTATACTCAGCTGTTCCCAGTAGCAGGTCTTCGTCCTTAAACGTGACCGCAGCGGTATGCAGGGTGTACTGGGTTTCTTTCATATTAATTTCTGCAAAGCAAGCCTGGTACCGCTCGGGGTTTTGTAAAGCATGAATGAGAATATCTCTGAGATCCTTGGACAGGACCAGAGCATCATAGATTCTTAAAACAGACGGAAGCTTCTGGAGATGAGACAAGATATTATAGTCCACTGGGGAAGGACTCGAATCTTCATGAGCAAGTTCTCTGCCATCCTATTCATTAGCGACTTGTTTTTCCTTCCCTTTTAGGGTGTTGCCCTGATTTGGCAGTAGAGCCATGCCGCTTCTAAGCTGGATTTGGTTAGCCTTTGTGGCGAGCTCCTCGTCCTCTTTAGGAAAACATAGCTCTTCCTCAGAGTCTCTACCAAGGTGGAAGACACAGCAGGTCACTCTACGGATCTCTGCATTGGAGTCTTCTTCTAACTCCTCCAGAATCTCAGCCGCTTCTACAGGGAAGAACTCCTTCAATTGAGTTAGAGTCCTTTACTTTTGTTCATAGTCTTCGATGGAATCGATATATTTTTGAATGGTCGGTCTCCCTGCAGACTCCTTTTTTCGTCGAGCTGCACTTTTCTTCTTCTTAAGCCTTTTGACTTTTGAGCCTGATTGAGTCGAATTGGCAGCTGGAATGGTGGGCTTCTTCTGCCCTTCTCATTCTGTTCTGAGCTCTTTACGAAGTAACTTTAGCATCTTCTTCGTCTTATTAGATATGTTCGTGCCCCACGGAGGCTGCGGTGAGTCAGTTTCATTTCTCAGGACAGCGGGTTTAGCTGTCTTCTCCTAGAAGGCTTCAGCTTCTGTCTGTATAAATTTGGTGGTTGCAACTTGATTGTTCGCCAACACACTCTTGGACAGCTCGATCTCTCCAGCCTTGTACTGCTTCTCGACCCGGTCTTTGAAGATATATCAATCCTCAATCGCATGTCTCACTACTCGGTGGTACATGCATCGGATGCTTCGGGTTGTCATCACCCGGCCCATGAGTGGAGACATGTGCCTGATTGGAAGGTGCTCGAGCAATTTGAGTCGTGAGCTGCATTACAACATTAGTCAGGTCGTCGATTTTTTAGTAAAGCTTGTCCATTTCTTTATCTTTGCTCCTGAGCTGTTTTCGAAGCTCTTGAAGCAGCTCTTGCTCTGCGGTCTTGGGACGGAAAGTCGGCTCTTCCTCGCTGTTCGATCTTGACTCTACATGGACTGAGGGGGTCTTTCTTCCTATCATCCTCATCGAGAGGGTTTTCATCATCCAGCGGAGGCGGCTGTTCTTGGGAAGCGGCAACCACATTCAAGCCAGATTGGGCTTAGGATGTGGTTGCCCCATCCTTACTTTTGCTGCGAAGATTGTCGCTGGGGCGCATGCCTGCCATATAGACCGTGTGGACAACATATCCGGCCATCATTTCATTATTGGTAGCTGACTTTGTGAACCACTGTCTTGGCCCTTCTGTTTTGATAGAGGACAATCGATTGAAGATGGCTGGCCTGACCGGATTCATGAGTGGTGCTGGCACCTCTTTTCTGGATCTGCCTCGCTGCTTTCACGCGGCACAGAGCGCCTGATAGACTTTTGAAGAGACAATGTCATGCTTTCTCTGTTGGGGCTGGGACACGTACCTTTGTAGCATTGTTCGGACCGATGTCTTCTTGATTCTGGCGGTCATGGTATTTTTCTGAACCCACTTCATAGGTTCGAAGGAATTGCTAACTTTTACGGCCGACTCAGCCGTCGTCGCGGGGTGACCCTGCTCTTGGAACCTCACAAGATTCCACTTGGCCGAAGTCCTAGCCCTTTTGTTGGCTCGATACCTGAGCCGCTTCTATCTCAACCTTTCTATTTTAAGCACTTGGCAGGATTCGGCCCTTCTGGACAACGCCATAGACCGATTGACAGAGAACCCAGAGAAGATACATGCTCGCACGATTGTCAAGGGCACCATCTGAGCTTGTTGTGGATGCTTTGTGGCTGTAATATCCAGTCCCTTTTGAATAATTTCCGTATTTCAAAACAAAAATTTCTAATAAATTTAAATATTTTATTTTCTTAAACCTAACTATAAATTTCTTAATACCCTGATTCTATTTTACCCAAATCTTTTTTTCTCCATGGCCCGTTGATCGCACGCTTTTGGCGTGTTGGATGTTCAAAGTTCTAAAGTTATAACCGCGATCAAGACGGTGTCGCTATGCAGCTAGCCGGTTGAGCACGGGTCGATCCACAGGGAGATGGTTGTATGTCCGTTCGAGTTTTAGACGAGTCAATAAAGAATGTGTATATGTTTGTTCAGTTCTATCCTAAGTGTTCGTATTTATGTTCAAGTAAGCTTGTTAAGGTTAAGGTTGGTTAGTAGAGTTAGGATTAGTCTTGTCCTTATCTTTAGCCATTCTTAAGACGATGCTGGGATAATCGAAAGTAGCGGGGATTAGGAGGACATAGGAATGGGATTTGCGAGTTTAAGCAAGCTTTCCAACGCTAAATCAATTCCTAGTGCCCCTTGTCCGTCCGCTAAATACGCTTATTTCCAACCCTCGACCAAACACCCGCAACCATGTATCCAATTAAGTCACAACTACATGTCACGTTGTAGTGCGCTTAAAGGACTTCTCGACTTAGGTCGCGACCATATGTCACGTATAGCGCGCCTAAGTGAGGGGGTTGCGTTTATTTGGTCGGGGGTCGTTTCAAGATGTTTGGCGAAGAGAAGCACAAGAGATTTCTCCGTCCCTCATACCACCTTCCTTAGCCTTAACAAGAGGGAAATTATTCACACATCATAAAAGAAAAGAAAACAAAATAAGAAGGAAGAAAAGAGGAAAATACGGTTTTACAAGTGAAGCAAGCTAACTCTTGGGTCCTCACCTTAGCAAGGAACTCCGTCAAGTATCGTCGCTTGAAAATACGGATAAGAGAAGAAAAGAAAAGAGAACAAGAAAAGAAATAACAACAACTAGTTAACAACAAATAATAAAATTACAATATAAGATAATAAAATTACAAGACAATAAATAAAAGAGACAAGATAAAAACAACCCTCATCTTCATTGATCTTCCACTCAAAAAGCCCTCACTACAATTTTCATGGAGGAAAGAATGAAGAAGAAGAAGAAACTTAGCTAAATCCTAACAAAAAGAGGCATGAAAAAGAATACTCTTGGCTTGGCAAGTTCTGGGATATTTATAGGCAGGAAACAGAGAACCTAGGGCAACATTCAGGCACTATAGGAAGTTACAAAAAAGCCCCCAGAAGATGACCCAGTGCGGAGCCCACATGGCCGCGGAACCGCGGCCTTATTAGGGATTTGGGCCATGAGATTTGGTGGGTTTTCCTGGTTTGTGGTCCTCTTCAGTGTGGTATAGTACTTTTCTCAGAAGCTCTTCACAATTCTTCCAGAATTTCAGTAGAACAAAAGGTGATGTGATGTGGATCTTTTGCTATGATTTTCTCGAGCTCCGCGTAGATTTCTTGGATCTTGTGTTGACATTGAGCTTTGTGCATGAAAATGACAACCGATTTGCCATTTTGTCCCTTAAACTGGTATGCGGCAACATACGGATAGAGAGCGAACACCCGTGTTTTATCTGTGGTTGGCAGTAATCCGGAATTTGTCGTACTTTTCCATAAATTTCACTGTTTAGAGCTGAGAACCAGTATCCTTCAAATATGTAGCAAACACCGATTAAAAGCACTTGCCTCTAAACAAACGAGCGTAAGAATGGGCGGTATAAAATGCAATATTCTGGTATGAACAAATTCCCCCAAACTTAACTTTTGCTCGTCCCGAGCAAAACCAATTATTCACAAAAAAGTCCTAACCACACTTTCGCAGGGAACGCGATTGCACTGAGCGTGTGCAATAAGCCGTTAAACCTCTAGGTATCCCTAGTAGGAGGAGTGTTGTCTCCTGAGGGTTTTCAGCGAATACTACCCACAAAATCCCGTCAAGCTAGTGTCATAAGTTAACATCGATTCTACTCCTACAGTTTAGTATCTACGTTAGAAACTCTATCATCCTAAGTTAGAAATATCCAACCCTAATGCTTCACACCTCCTTTCTATTTAACCTCAGATCTTATACGTTCCAAAAAAGTTTAGAAAGATATTGGTATCTCCTGAGTTTTCCTTCTTTAAGTGTGGTCCCAAATCAGGGATTTTTATCTACTTTACAGAAAACATAAATCTTATTCTTCATTTCTATCTTTTATCCAAACATCGATTGTATACCCCTACGTGTGTGTATATTTTCACCCCTACACTCAAGAATTCAATTCAAGCTATAATACCCTTGCCCTAATACCTAATACTACTTCTTTTCATTAAGGATGGACGGATTTGCTTGCACACCTTTCATGCGACTATTAGTGCTTCTTGAGGCACTAACGGCCGATTACTGAATGTGTGAGCTTTAAAGCGTAAATAGCAGTTTCCAGGTCTTGATTTTATTCTATTTTTTTTTCTTTTTCTTTTTCAAGATCGGATATATTTTTCAATGATGCTCTTTTGGTGTTTAGCTTTAATTACCGTTTTTTCTTTCATACTAGGTTTTCAGGCAAGAGTATTTCTAGGTATCTTCTACTATCCCAAGTTTCAAGGTGCGTGTAAGTGCAGTTTGTAGGGTATATACTTTCTAAATTTGAACTCAAGAAAAGAAACTATTTCAGACTTATTCTTCAGTAAAGCTTCAATACTTTCCCCTCATCTTGACTTAACTCAAGAACTGAACTCAAGATTACCTATTTTTCAAAAAAAAAACTGTAAGGACGTATAATCACCAAGTTTAAACAGAAGGAGGGTTATTTTTAGGGTTTTCAATTCCTAAGCCTAGAATTTAGTTATTTCTAATATATCAACTAAACTTTCGGAATAAAAATCTAAGTTACCCTATTAGCTAACTTGACGACAAAGTTTTTATATTTTTTGAAATTTTTTTCGATTTTTATGGGTTTTTAATAAGGTGTGCAAATGCAAAATATACAAATGAATGCGAAGGAAGAAAGCTTACCGAGCACACCCCCAAACTTAAACTTGACAGTGCCCTCACTGTCAGGATATACCAAGAGGGTCAAAATTGTCGGTGCTCCCTAAAAACAAATTATATACATAACAAAAAAGAAAAAGAAAAATATATACAAAAAGGTTCCCCCCCAAACTTAAGTAAAACAGTGTTTCCACTGTTAAGCGTTGAAGTTTAGGATTAGGGGAAAAGAAAACAGTTTCAAACTATACAAGGCCTTACACAGGCCAAAAGTGAGCACCAACCATTCAAAGATTTTATCGCTATAATGTACAGGTTGGTGGAAGAAGGCGTAGAGAAAAGAGAGGGAGAATACGCGAGACCGTATGAAGATAGAAGCGGGATACGGTCTCGGTATATGAGAGGAAGAATGGCGGAAAGGAGAAAGAAGTGGAATACGAACTTGAGGGTGGAAATGGATTGAATAAATTAGTACAATCTGTAATGATCGATGTGAAAAGATGGATTGTACTAATCTATCAATATGGCAAGAAATGGGGTCAAATCCCTCAAGATTCGTGAGAAACCATGGGTACGCCGAACTCGGTAAACCAAACATATAAAATGAAAGTGAGACGGTTTCTTGCAAGGTCGGAACGATGGAAAAGATGGAGGTAGGTGATTGAGGAAGGTTATCGGTTAAAGGTTCAGGAGGGTGTACACAGTCAATGAAAGGAACAGGATGAATTGGAAAATCCGAATCATCAATTAAAACTGGTTCATCCTCAAAAATATTCCTCAAAATTTAGCTTATCCATGCAAATTTCATCAAAATCTAGACGCATCAGGGGTTCGGGAAAAACAGTTAATGACTCGGGATGATGAATTGGAGAGAAAAACTCTGCCAAATCTACAGGTTCATCATCCAAAATATTCCCGGCGTCAATATCCTCAATCAAGTAAAAATCAATATTCTCAGACACCTCAACAAAAGCATGGATATTAATCAATTCGGGTTCTAGAGTGGAGGTGTAGAGATCAAAAGGATTGGGTGTGGTTTCACTCGAAAATGACCCTTCACAATCGGGCAAATCAAACACTACAAAGTCACACAACTCATTATCTGTTCTATCTTTAATCAATGAATCATTTGGAACAGTAGATAGACATCCAAAACCGGAGTTGTGGGATTCAAGTTGAAACGGGTAGGCTTGATTCGGAAGGGGGTACATCTCACTCTCTCCACTCAAATTCTCAACCTGTCCTACCGCCTCTTCATACATTGGAAAATTTGGAGCTAGTTGAAAACTAGCTATCGGGTCACTAGGTTGTATGAGGGCGGCTATGGACGCATTCAAATCCATCATCTGTTGGTACGACGCTACCCTAAAGTCTACCAAAGACTGTTCCAGACTAGACATGGGTTGTGAAGGGGTTTCAGTAAAAGATTCAAAGTTGTTTGGATACTGAATTCCCAAATGGCGGTTCAGAAGAAATGTCTAGGGAAGGTGCAAAAGTCGGGTAGGACTGGTAGGAATTGAATGGCTGGACAAGAACAGGATCAAAATTTGGATAAGAAGGTGAATGGAATTGTTGATCCCAAGAATCTGTAGTGGTGAAAGGAGTGAAAGATCGGCTACAGGATTGTTCAATATGTTCAGCGACGAACAAAGGACGACTTGCAAAAGGGGTATCAACATAAGAGGGTGGTGGAGGTTGAAAAGGTTGATACAAAGTAGATCGCGGAGGGCAAGTGTTTGTCCTAGACGCGTCTATCCGATCTTTCAAAGAGATTTTGGGCATGGAGGGATCGTTTGACGTTCGGCCAAAGCAAGAACCGTAAGAAGTAATGTCTGGTTGTGGGTACCAAAGTTCGGCAAGAGTTTTGCGGGGTGGGGTACCCATGATATGAAGAGAGAAAGAAAGAAAGGCAGAGAAAATGAGGGAAAAAGAATGTGATTTTATTTTTTTAAATTTTTTTAGTTAGATATTAACAAAAGAATGAAATATACACATAAAAAGAATCTGGACCAAAAAAACAATCACGACACAAAAATACCATACACCTAATCGGTCTAGGATTCACCTAGGTCAACTAGACCTGCTCAAGAACTTGATTGTCGAAGTAAAACTGTGTCGAGAAACGAGCTCAAGATATACTGATCACGAGGCCAGGTAAGTGCAGAGATAAGGGGAGTTTTTCCGACGCTTTCGCGAAGGTCCTTAATTAAATAACCCTTTCTCTTTTGGCGGTTTCGCCGTGAACACTTTCCTAGACACCCCGTAAACAATATACCGTTAAGCGGTATTCTAAACACAGTTAACTTCTCTTAGTGAGCGCGGAGTCCTTAAGGCTTAAAGTCTAATTTCTTTTAAAATTTGTGCGGGTAAACGTTATGCTCAAGTTCGTGATTTGTGGGCCACGGAAAAGGTGATGAAATCCTTTACCGTATATTGTGGGGTTCGCTTGCCCTTAACTCCGTATTAATGTATGCAATGCGCAATTTAATAAAAATTCTATAAAGACTCAAACAATCGTTTTTTATATTAAGCACGGCGCTGCAACAAATACGGGTTAGTTAATTTTTTTGCGTTTGGTAGCGACTTGCAAAGAATCCTGCAAATATATTATAGTGGATGCGTCGGATTTGAGAAGAATGTGTTAGTAAAGTACGTATCGTTTAAGTTTTCGGGTTTAGAAAACCCCCGTTGAATCAAATCCGGTAAGCTTGAAAAGTTCGCTTGCGCGGGTCAAACTACCCGGATCTTTGGCACTGTACTTTGCAATCACCTTAGCCTTTAACGTACACTTTGCTCCCCACAATCGCAGTTCGCAAATCGGCAAAAATCTGCAGAAAATACAGTATGGTGGAATTCACAGAGAAGATAAAAGAAAAGAAAAAGAGGTGGAGAAAAAATTGGGCACAGAAGCCTCAAAGGGACCGCGGAACCGCCGCTCAAGGCAGCTTTTGACCGCGGTTCCGCGGTCAAAATGTTAACTTGGGGATTTGTCTTTGGTCAACGAACTCCACTTCTTCTCTTCTCCAAAATAAAAACCTCTGTTTTTCTTTTTGGATTACTGTACTTGCTCCAGATTAGCCTGCACACTTGCTCACAAAAATTATCAAAAATAACAAAAAGATTTTATTTATTTATTATTTATAAATATATACAAAAAGAATATTAACCCGAATAACAAGAAAGAAAATACGTTACCGTCTCCCCGGCAACGGCGCCATTTGATCGCACGCTTTTGGCGTGTCGGATGTTCAAAGTTCTAAAGTTACAACCATCTCCCTGTGGATCGACCCGTGCTCAACCGGCTAGCTGCAAAGCGACACAGTCCTGATCGCGGTTATAACTTTAGAACTTTGAACATCCGACACGCCAAAAGCATGCAATCATTTGATCGCACGCTTTTGGCGTGTCGGATGTTCAAAGTTTTAAAGTTATAACCGCGATCAGGACGGTGTCGCTATGCAGCTAGCCGGTTGAGCACGGGTCGATCCACAGGGAGATGGTTGTATGTCCGTTCGAGTTTTAGACGAGTCAATAAAGAATGTGTATATGTTTGTTCAGTTCTATCCTAAGTGTTCGTATTTATGTTCAAGTAAGCTTGTTAAGGTTAAGGTTGGTTAGTAGAGCTAGGATTAGTCTTGTACTTATTTTTAGCCATTCTTAAGACGATGTTGGGATAATCAAAAGTAGCGGGGATTGGGAGGACATAGGAATGAGATTTGCGAGTTTAAGCAAGCTTTCCAACGCTAAATCCATTCCTAGTGCCCCTTGTCCGTCCGCTAAATACGCTTATTTCCAACCCTCGACCAAACACCCGCAACCATGTATCCAATTAAGTCACAACTACATGTCACGTTGTAGTGCGCTTAAAGGACTTCTCGACTTAGGTCGTGACCATATGTCACGTATAGCGCGCCTAAGTGAGGGGGTTGCGTTTGTTTGGTCGGGGATCGTTTCAAGATGTTTGGCGAAGAGAAGTACAAGAGATTTCCCCGTCCCTCATACCACCTTCCTTAGCCTTAACAAGAGGGAAATTATTCACACATCATAAAAGAAAAGAAAACAAAACAAGAAGGAAGAAAAGAGGAAAATACGGTTTTACAAGTGAAGCAAGCTAACTCTTGGGTCCTCACCTTAGCAAGGAACTCCGTCAAGTATCATTGCTTGAAAATACGGATAAGAGAAGAAAAGAAAAGAAAACAAGAAAAGAAATAACAACAACTAGTTAACAACAAATAATAAAATTACAATACACGATAATAAAATTACAAGACAATAAATAAAAGAGACAAGATAAAAACAACCCTCATCTTCATTGATCTTTCACTCAAAACGCTCTCACTACAATTTTCATGGGGGAAAGAATGAAGAAGAAGAAGAAACTTAGCTAAATCCTAACAAAAAGAGGCATGAAAAAGAACACTCTTGGCTTGGCAAGTTCTGGGATATTTATAGGCAGGAAACAGAGAACCTAGGGCAACATTCAGGCACTATAGGAAGTTACAAAAAAGCCCCCAGAAGATGACCCAGTGCGGAGCCCACATGGCCGCGGTTCCGCGGCCTAAGCGCGCTTATGCCGCGGAACCGCGGCCTTATTAGGGATTTGGGCCAAGAGATTTGGTGGGTTTTCCTGGTTTGTGGTCCTCTTCAGTGTGGTATAGTACTTTTCTCAGAAGCTCTCCACAATTCTTCCAGAATTTCAGTAGAACAAAAGGTGATGTGATGTGGATCTTTTGCCATGATTTCCTCGAGCTCCGCGTAGATTTCTTGGATCTTGTGTTGACATTGAGCTTTGTGCATGAAAATGACAACCGATTTGCCATTTTGTCCCTTAAACTGGTGTGCGGCAACATACGGATAGAGAGCGGAGACCCGCGTTTTATCTGTGGTTGGCAGTAATCCAGAATTTGTCGTACTTTTCCATGAATTTCACTGTTTAGAGCTGAGAACCAGTATCCTTCAAATATGGAGCAAACACTGATTAAAAGCACCTGCCTATAAACAAACGAGCGTAAAAATGGGCAGTATAAAATGCAATATTCTGGTATGAACACCCGTTCCCTAGCCTAAGCCCACGAACACAACACCCTAAACCTACCCCGAACCCGACCCGTTACACCCCCACTCTCTTCTTCTTCTCCATCTCGTTATTTTCCCACGCGAATCCCCTCTCCTCCTTCCTCGCGCCCCCCGAACGACTCGCCCCCTCCTTGCAACAGTGCTCCGCCTACGAACCCACGTCCCTGCGCTCACCTCCATGCGACCCGCTCTACCCCAACGACCACGTCCTCACCTCCTTCAACTACCCCGCGTGATCCCCTCGCCAAACTCCTCCACCTCCTCAACGTCCCCCTTCCCCCTCGCGCTCCTTGAGACCCGCACTCGCCCGCGACCCACCCCTCTTCAATGCCTCTCCACTCCATGCTCCTCACTCACTGCCTCACCCCGCCCTCGTCACCATCTCATCACCTCGGCTCTTCTCTTCTTCTTCCATCAGCCATCTTCCCCAAGCACCTAAACCCATCGACCGCAGCCACCCATCGCCGACGAACCCTCCTCCGACAAGCCCGCCACCTCACAACCACCACGACCATCGCACAACTCCCTCCATCGCCTGCACCGAGCCTTACGACCCAACACTACCATTTCCTCTGCAACTCCGGCCTCCTCGTCCTACCTCACCGTCGCCGCCTCCACCCTCGCCTGCAGTCCCATCACCCCGACGTCATCCCCTCGACCACCTCACCGCCTTCTTCCCTCAAGCCACACCCGGTTCCCCTCATCCCGTGCACTCGAGCTCCGGCAACCTCGAGCACCAGCCTCCCCTACCTCCTCCGAGCATCTCGCCAGCCACCTATCGCCACCAACACCCTCTACAACTCATCAAAACCGAGACCACCACCTTGTCACCGCCGAGATCCCCACACTACCTCCATCACCGAGCCCCTCCAGCCGATCACCACGACCCGATCTCTTCTGCGCCGCCATCACCACCCAACCACAACTCCTAGCCATCACCCAAACCCTCTGTGCTATCAGCCATCGCCTGAGATCATTGTCGCCATCTGCAGCCACCCCGTTTCTATCAACTGAGCTCCTCACTACCGACACCTCGCCAACTTCAAAGCTTGAACCCAAGCTCGAACCCCAAGCCGTGTTACCCACCTCCGTACCACTGCGTACCCAAACGTGTCGCGCCACGTGCCAACTCCTCATGCCACATCGTACCCAGTCCCCATGCCACGTCATGCTAGCCCCCGTACAACGCCGTGCCTGATCCAGTGCACGCGCCGTGCCGCTCCCGCACCATGCCCCGAGTCCAGACCGTGCTCGGTACCGTGTCGTGCCGTGTCACGCACCGAGCCAGGACCACTCCCACTACCGTGTCACACTCACATCGTCAACGTGCCCAGTACCAAATCTCCACGCATCACGCTCGCGCCACGCGCCGTGTCCCGTGTTGCATCGTCTCGTGTGTTGAGACGAAGTCTGCAGCGGTGTCGCTTCTATATCAGTGATTGAGGCAAGTGTTCTCACTTGCTTACATGCTAATGATATAAAAATCTAATTTAATGCTTAATTAGACTATATACAACGTTGTGCATAATCAAGATCGATCGATGTAAAGTCCTAAATCAAAACATATCTTAAAATGGCGAAACTCATGATGTTTAGACCCTAATACCGTTAACAAACGCTGTGTACAAATTTGGTGGCAAATCGATGCCATTTCCACACATAAGTGATGCCCTAACCTTAATACCGAAACTTATAATTTACCGAACACTTGACACTGTAAAATTCATAATTAATTCTATAAAAATCCAATCGCAATGTTCTCGAGTTTGTTGCGAAGGGTACTGCATAATAATTAACCTGACATGTATCTTTACAATTAGATATATCCTCTGAATATCAAAAACAAGGAACTTATCTGACCTTGGACCGCAGTCCAGTGCAGGAACTTACATCTTGACCTGCATTTGTACCCATGAAACCTTAATTTTTAACTTTGATAGTGTGCGGAGTCAATTACCGATGCGTATACAATGGTTTCATCTTTCCAATGGTACCGGTTTTACTAAATTCTAGTATCTTTTGGTATTTAACCATATTTTAAACGGATGACTTGTACGACAGTTTTCTGTCAGTTCAGCCTGCACCCTTCATCGGTAATTCGATCATAACTCCTAAACCAAAATGAATATTGTTGATTTGTCTCCTGTTCTGTAAAGATAAGTCATAACCCTATAATTAGTTGAACAGTAGTGTTGCCTAATTGTGCTCCCAACTGAGAGAAAGCGTGTTGTGAAACGGACTTCCAGTTCAGAAATTGGATTTCCAGCAGCGAACACTTAAAAGAAAATAACCATAACTAGCAAAACTGAAACCCGATTGACGCGAAACAAATTTTGATGGACAGATAATTAAACATATTGCTTACCCCTTTTATATTGTTTTGCTAAATTCTACATGTGTGATTTATAGTACATTTTGCAAGTGGTATGATATCGGCTGCTATATTTTATTCGTATTATGATCAATTGCATTCTCATCGTATCATGTAGCGGTTGTATCCTCAGTTGAATAGTGGTCATAAAGATACTATAAAATTCATAATTAATTCTAGAAAAATCCAATCGCAGTGTTCTCGGGTTTGTTACAAAGGGTACTGCATAATAATTAACCTGACATGTATCTTTACAATTAGATATATCCTTTGAATATCGAAAACATGGGACTTACCTGACCTTGGACCGCAGTCCAGTGCAGGAACTTACCTCTTGACCTGAATTTGTACCCCTGAAACCTTAATTTTTAACTGTGATAGTGTGCAGGGTCAATTACCGATGCGTAGACAATGGTTTCATCTTTCCAATGGTACCAGTTTTACTAAATTCTAGTATCTTTTGGTATTTAATCATATTTTAAACGGATGACTTGTACGACAGTTTTCTGTCAGTTCAGCCTGCACCCTTCATCGGTAATTCGATCATAACTCCGAAACCAAAATGAATATTGTTGATTTTTCTCCTGTTCTGTAAAGATAAGTCATGACTCTAAAATTAGTTGAACAGTAGCGTTGCCTAATTATGCTCCCAACTAGGAGTAAAGCGTGTTGCGAAACAGACTTCCAGTTCAGAAATTGGATTTCCGGCAGCGAACACTTAAAAGGAAATAACCATAACTAGCAAGACTGAAACCCGATTGACGCGAAACAAATTTTGATGGACAGATAATTAAACATATTGCTTACCCCTTTTATATTGTTTTGCTAAATTCTACATGTGTGATTTATAGTACATTTTGCAAGTGGTATGATATCGGCTGCTATATTTTATTCGTATTATGATCAATTGCATTCTCATCGTATCATGTAGCGGTTGTATCCTCAGTTGAATAGTGGTCATAAACATTGGTAACCTAGTGACCGTGTTACATTACCCAGTGATAAATATTAGTGATTAGATTGTGGCAAGTACGTTAGTGTATAAGCGTGATTGAATAGTGAAAGTGACGCGTACTTGTACACAATCAGCGGAACCAGTTAATTATTGCATTGTCGATACCTATGGGGCATATGTTAGTGTAACAATAACTGGCGTGGGACGTTATGGAAGCACTTATATTAATGTCATAGTTATGGCGTCAAACACTGTCCATTTATCTTGGGTACCAGTCGAGACATGCTTGATGGAGACCCTGTCTCCAGTTCTCGCGTAGACTTGTTATGGAGCGACTAGTATTTGAATTCATGGTTGGTATTTGATGTAGACCGTGAATGTAGGGTATTTTGAGTGTGAGTTCGATCAAAGGAATCTCGGGAGTCCCACTGCCGGCATATACAACGATTTTGGGAGTCATATGAGTGTTATTACTGATTATTAGTGAGCATGATTCGGACCCGTGTTCCCTTGCCCCTAGGGCATATCCTTGGGTTGGGGATACTCCTGCGGTGGTTGACGCCCACACTTGGACCGACGATAGGTTTAGCGACCTGGACAGTGAGACTTAGAGACTAATAGGTTTAGTGACATGGATATGCATTGATTACTGATTCGATATACCTGCTTTATTGTTTACATGTGCCGGTTACTTCATGTTCGTGTCATCACTCCATGTTTACTGTTTCATGTTCATCATTATTGCACGTGTTTACATATGTAATTATATATATTGCTATTGTGTCGCTCTGACGACCTGAGTATGCATGCTTAGAGTGAGAAGTAGACTTAGCTCGGATCAGGATCTATCGTACCTCGAGAATATTGCGGACATCTAGATCGGCGATGCCAGCGCTATCTTTCCCTTGATCTTTATCTGGTATATCTTTTATCTATCTTGATAGAATTAGTGACTGCATTTCTCTTTACCTGTGCATTGATTACTGATTACCACGTAATGCTAGAAACCAAAGTGTGACTAAGGCAGAATATTTTCTTGACCGTAGGAGCATGGCTGGCCTTGTCACCCCTCGTATTCCGTATTTTGGGAAGCGGGACGTGACAATGGCTCCATTAGTGTTGACGGCCTTGCCCCCAGTCAGACAGTAGAGAGTCGTTCGAATACAGATTTTCATTTAGGGTGGGATGCTTTGGCGACCACAACGTTCGGCCTCCTGCCTCTTGAGGTCGGTTTGGCCGCTTGGTTTGCCGTGACCTCCGCCAGATGAGCACTTCCGGCAGGGTAGATGATGACGGAACCAAATTGAATGGGTGGCTCCTCCCATTGCCGGCTGAGACTTGCAGGGAGAACCACGCGGGCATTGATCTTAACCACGTACTAGATCGGGGTCACGTCGGAAGTTGAATTCATCTCAGAAGATATTATCGTTGAAAGTTGATTGCTGCACGGAAAAAACATTATTTCAGTACAAATATCAGCATATATGTTAAATGAGTTCGCATGAACACTTTACCCGAGATATAGGAGGAGAGAAAGTTCCCACCAGGCGTGCCAGAATCTGTAGGGTGTTTTTCGTCACCCCATTGAGATGAGAATACCCGTCGCTTGTCAGACGTGCTACGGATTCCACCTGCCTAGGGTAGGCGGGGGTTTATTGATTGTGGGGATCCGAATCTCCGGTAGCCGCGGACTAAGTTGAAGGGTTATGGGAGCACCCCGGCCATCGAACCGTGGCCAAATGCGGAACAAAATTTTTCTAAAACCCGGCGCTACCATTACCCGATTTCAAAGATCGAAACCATTAACCGTAAAACTAGCAAATCAATCACAAAGAGATAGAATGGTTATACCTAATGAACCAAGTCCTTCGGGTCTTCAACCATTTCCAAGCTCCTAATGATGCGGATCGACTTTGGTCGCCGGTCTTCCTTCATCTCCGATGATCCACCGGAAGGAAAACGGCACAAGCTCCAGGTTCGCCAAACGGACCAACCGACCCTCCAAGATCACTAGTAGTGGAGAGTGGGGGTGTAGGATAGTCTCACTATAATTTTCTCTCAAAATATTATGCTCATAGAACAACCATGGAAGATGTGGAGGTGATGAAAGCAAGAATGGCATGAGCTAAAATGGTTAAGTCTTTTTGGGTGTGAGTGTAATGAGAGTGAGCAAGAGAGAAAGCCAAAATGAATGAATAATATGAGCAAAGGAAAAAACCTACCCCTAGAAGTGGCCGCCCCTCTCTCTCCTCACTCAAAGAATAATGCACACCAAAAATCCTTTTCCAATTTGCAATAAAATATTAACAAGCTCATACCAATCATTACATATGCAAGACCCATGCTTTGTCACCTTTCCACCTCATTATAAACCAAATGATTTTTCTAAGAAAGGAAAATCAATAATGAGGTGGCAAATCTTCTAGAAGCCATTCCGTATAAATACGGAATGCTTCCTGGTATATATTTCGAAATACACATACGCTTATTCGTACGAAAATATGAATAGCCAAAGAGAGAAAAATAAATAGTGAGCAATAATAATAGAATACATATATATAAATACATATGTAAATTATTAAATCAAAACTTGATTTAACAATCTGGCTTAATCCTAAACCGCTAGTATTATCAATCGTCCGATTAAAGTCTGTGCAGCCTGTGCATATATTTAATCGGACACCTGTATGTACCAACATACAACAACTACACCATATCGCCTGAACCGTGAAAACCCTCTGTGTGGGACTCTAAAGACTTGTCAATACGCTGGCAGTTGGTTTAACCATAAGCACGTCAGCGGCACTAGCTGTACGTAACGGCTATCCAGGTATTGAGCAAAAGGAAGGCCGTCGCAAACTCATCCAAACCACTACTGATCCTGTCAGTGACAATATCCGTACAGTCTGGTCTGTTCGTCTAAGAGTATCGCATATCGAGTTTAGGGGGTGGATAAAGTCAGACCCCTAACAACGCGATAATTCGTGTCGGTATGAAACCCATCACTACCTGAGAAGCTATCGATCCTGGATCGTTAATTATCACATACTCCGGCCGAGAATTTCTAGTGATGGCCACCCGTGCACTACGCGACATCAACCCCCAATACCGGGAGAGACGGATCCCTGACGATCCGCTCACTGCCTCCATGTGGCTCGGGACTGTACCCAACTAAAACCTGTTTGCATGACTCCTTTGAGCCATGGTAGGGTAGTAATCAAAGCACCGTGGGAACTCACACGAGACAAGTGACGATCTCAGGTCGACAGACTAACCTGAACACTTGTCACCAGGGAACTGCTATCAGACTATAGGTATAATACCAACTAGCATGTTCCCGGCGAGTCCATCTAGTATACTCATAATCCAATGAGCACCTGTATACCATCTTAGGTGAAAAACTAACACCAATGTCTTGTGAGACCGGCCACCGCCCCTCGTCACGGTCTAGATAAGTATACACCAGTCTACCCTGGAGTATCGATGCCCAGTCTCGATACTCCTACGACCAAAGACATTTAAGGATCTGCTTATAGACCCCTATCTCCCACGTATGTGATCGTCATCACAATGCTGGTAGTCAAGCAAGAATCCTATGGGTTTTATCAACATGATGATAAAGACAAACCAGATAGTATATTATCATCTCGAGTAAGACTGTTTTATCGGTATAGGTTCTCCCTCAATCATCATGATCACCTACCGCGACTATGATAATTGCCTTAAGGGCATTATAGCCAACAATCTCCCACTTGCACTTAAGGCTAATTATTGCGATGTCGCATACTCACAGCCCATGCGATACCGAACACCCAAGTCTTCTACTAATCAGTTTCACAAACCTTGTTTGTAAAACTATTGCGTTCGAGAAATAGCCTCAGTGAGTGGATCCGCTCCAGTGTTTCTTTCTATATCTCCCTTTATCTCAACTTTGCGGAGAAAACTATCTCCCGAAATGAGCAATACCCGTCTTAGAATATTTCTGGATATCTGATGGGACCCAGTTCTTAAATAAACTCCAAATCCAGCAAACTTCTTAGACTGTATCGTCTACTGAACTTAATCAGTACACTGCGCCATACCTTCCTCAGTATCCACTTGGACCACCTGTCCAAACTACTGCCCCTCGTCAGAGGGAAAACTATAAGTCTGACAGTCACTCTGTCATCCATGTCACCTTGGAAGCCTGGAATGATAATCGTCTCCCAAAGGAGGCCGCCGTTATCAAATCCCTAGAACATCCACTTATGTTCATAAACTGCTTCCATTCGTTTTTCTCCAGGATTGGATTAATATATCAACTTATTGCATATAGTGCAAAAACAACATCTGGTGTGGTACTTGACATATCATGATTGACTCAATTGCCTAAGTAAGTGATATGCCAATCATGCACATCCCTCTCCCCTTTAGTCTGTAAGACACCTTTAGAGAGGGTGACTCCATCACCTGCAGGTTCACCACTATGCCTGGAGTCGTCCATTTTAAATGCTTTTAGAATACTGTCTAAGTACCCAGATTGGGACACTTCCCAAATCTAGATCTAAAACCATAGATCTAGTAAGCAGAATGTCTTATATAATATCCATATCCTATGTGGAGAAACCACTGTGTGACAACCACAGTTTAACCGATCGTAGTATAAGAATTTCACTTCCTACTATGTGTATGTTATCCAAATACCAGAACATCACACTTTACTATCTTCTTAACAGATCCATCCCCTATTTTGATGAAGTCAAAGCCCATGACTGTCACATCAAAAATAGATGATCTTTCTCCGATATATCTGCTTTAATCTATAAATAGACATAAGCTACTTGTCCACTATGTTTTCGCTACTCCCACTGATTATGACAACCCTCTGGCAGAATCATATACACGTGCACTTCTAAAGCTAGTTTAAAACGACGTTATACTCATTCTCCTGCCGGGTCTCATAGTCTGGAACAACAGTAGTGTCAAGTATGGGTAAACAAGAACCTCCTGTCACCCTCCTTGAGGATACTAAAGTACCTCTTGGGTGCCTGAGGTTACCCACCATATCTGTGGAGTGTCAAATGGAATGGTAATCCTGATTGAATCTTTAGGTTCTTATTAAATTTTCAGTAATCGTTTGTGGTTCTGGAATCACTTCCAGTTCTACCATACCCACACTTCTGTTTTTTGAAAAAGTCTATTTTACTAAAACTGTGGAGAGTCAAGAACAATATCACTATTGATCTTCCGGATGGTAGAAAGTTAACCCTCGTCAAAGCCTGAGTTAACCCACAAACTGCCATTATAGAAACGTGCCTTGAGTTATCCGGAGTCTGGTTTTATGCATAAGCCGGACAACTCCCCGTACCTTAACAATGTTAAGATATGGACTATTCTATATACAATATAGAAATAGATGCACTGATTTAATTGGAACCGGATTCAAATCATGCAGCTGTCTCCAGTGCATGTCAACTAAATGGAAGGAGGCTGATCAACATTACTCAACTTAGGAGTGCATCCAAATATGAGTAACCTGAGAGAGAAACAAGCTTCTCAAAACTATTAATATCCACTGAATACCAAACACAAGTATCTATATCTTCGATCACCTTGAAGAATCCCAATACTTGCATCACGTGGTTCTCTACTTTATTCTTATACCTATAAATTCTCAAAACTTAGACTTTGTATTTCTACGAAACACATGTCTAAAACTAGAGAAGTCACAAGTAAACAGAATATAGTACGAATACTAACCCCTTTGTCCTAATGGACACTGGAGAACATACAATACATTGTATAAGTCCCCTGAGTCTAATAACTCAAACACTGTGCGTCGTAGGTTGAAAACTGTACTATGGTTATGAAGAGTTACACCGCTGTTGAATGCTCCTCACTTAACCATCAACTGATATAGATAAATATCATGGACATAATTTCAAAAAGTTATATCTCACTTTATAAAAATAAACGTACAAATATATCAGTTTGAAATTGGTGCATAACAACGGGTATTCAAAACCAAATAGTTACCGTCCGGCAAACAACCCAAGTGATTTCCTTAAATATCACCAATTACAACGAATTCCGATATAATGAGGATGATCGCCTAATTCCCAATAACTTACTCCCACTCATCATCTGTAAAATCATATAGATATGAGAATCAAAACTGGTAAATACATACCCTGGAGTATGGACCTAATTGGGAAATCAGTTTTCAATTAACAACGCACAGTGAAACTGAAACATTAAAATGTTTAGTACGGGTATCCTGGTATTCCTAGTAATGCCTCTTCCATTATCCAGACTCATGATCGAAACCATATATTTCCTTGCCATCTCTCCAAATCCCTTTATTTGTCTTTAGTCGTTACCTTCTGTACACCTTCGTTAGGCTTAATTGGTTTTCTTCCTTCACTACCGTTCGGCACTAGCCAATGGTTTGGAAGAAGACTATCCAATAAGCGTAATAGGTGTACTCTCCTAATTCTAGGAGTACTCATAACCTGAAAGAAGGTAAAGATAAAAGACAACTGAATAAACCTTATTCTATTTCTCCTAAACCAAAATCCATCCTCGAAAGAGTTCCTTCGAGTTCGTATGTAATCATACGATGGATTTATCCAATAGGATTGGATGTTCGTAGTGATACGGGGTGTTCTGGAGAAATATAAAGGCGAAGTAGGAGTGGCGTTGAAAGACTCGGTTTGGTCGTGAATAGCAGTCGCAATTTACTTTGCCCTCTTTCTAATCCTTTTATTTGTCTGTACTTATTACCTTCTGTACACCACATTTAGGCTAATTAGTTTTCTTCATTCCCTACCGTTCGACACCTGCCTATGGTTTGGAAGAAGACTATCCAATAAGCGTAATAGGTGTACCGTCTCCTAATCTTAGGAGCCCTCACAACCTGAAAGAAGGTAAAAGGAAAAGACAACTGAATAGTCCTATTCATTTTCTCCAGAACCGGAAACCATCCTTGAAAAAGTTCTTTCGAGTTCGTATATAACCATACGATGGTTTTATCCAATGGAAGTGGATATACGTAGTGATACGGCGTGTTCTGGAGAAAAGAAAAGGGTAAAAGAAGGAGTGGCAATGATGTATGCAACTTGGACAATCCAAAAACCAATGTTTTTAAGAAATGTTCGGTTAACTTGGTCTCTGAGTCATAGTCTAAGTTCGGGTCATGGTCGCTGCTAAAGAAAGAGAGATAAGAAACACTCAGCGTGCACTCTAACCTAGATCAGAATAGATAATCATTTTATCTAATCTGGATGGCTCCCACTGTTTCCTCGAATTCTTCTCCAAACCTAAAAGGAGAATTAGTCGGAATCACCCGAAGAGTAATCCTACTCATCAGTGGGAATCGGGATCCAACTATCATCGCACGATAACTTGATGGAAGCCACTCAAGTCACCACACTCCAGAAGGTATGCGCATGCCTGGCAAGTTTCCTGTATGTTTGAAACTCCCGATATAATTTTTACCCCCAGGATCCAAGTGACCTTGACAAGGTCAACAAGTCAAAAGGTCCTAGTCAAATTCAACCCGTCGTTATCTTGATTGCATTAGACCAACCCGCACAGACCCTTGACAATGTCAACAAGGTCGAACGACTTTCCTAACCAATCCACATTTGCTTGTGACAGAAAATTATTACAGAGCTACCGCTCACTACGCCTTGACAAGGTCAACAAACGCAGCACGAATACTAAGCAATACTAATCTGAAATGACGGAGGGCTACGACTGTTTTTTGGCGAAAAACCTTTAACGTAATGAACTTGATCTCGTTGAAGGAATCCAAGTGGTTTTACAAATATATAGTGGCGAAAACTTTTGCTAAAGTGGTCACTCCTGGTGAAGGGATCTCGGCTCTTTCCTCATCGAATGAGGTGCAGGATATTCCAAACTGAATACCACGACGCAAAGCAAAAAGTAATCGACTATAGTGATGTTATTACGTTGACGCAAACTCCTGCCCAAGGGGTCAATCCCGATGAAGGGATCTCGGCCCTTGCCTCGTCGAATGAGGTGCTGAATATTCATGACCGAATACCACTGTGCAAAGCAAAAACGTACGTCTGTAATGTCAGTTTTTTTAAAATCTTGGTTCCAACAACATCATATAATAGGTTTGTTTTCCTTGCATTGATAAGAATCAACGCAGTCCATTCAATTAATCACACCAGAAAAGAACGAAAATAAAATGTATATATATGCCACCAGCATTCGCCACTGGGTCCCGTCATCACTCGTTAGGTTACTTAACTAACGACAGAGCGGGGACTGGGCTAGCGCGGGTGCAAAACATATACAACATCTACCAATATATATATAACAATCGTCTCAGGCATGATAAATGCAACATCACAGAAAAGTAATAAGCATCACAGAACAATACAGATAATCTGGGAGCCCCGGGTTTCCTTTGAGCCGCAAATGAAACCTGACGTTCCCCTGGTCGTGTGGATAGCCCGTGCAATGAAATCCTAGACCCCTACGAGCGCGGCAAGTTACCCGCAAAACCAGAAGCGAGACAGCCCCCTTCAGCAACGTGAATGGGCCACCCAGCACTTCATGGAATCCGGTAACTTGGGCACCCCTCATTGGGTCAACCTATACCCCCTACGAGTGCGGCGAATAGCCCGCCAATTTTAAAGTGAAGCCCCCTCCGTCTCAACGCTGTGAGATGCGGTCCCGTTGCCCTCCAGAACCCGGCTATCCGTACACTCCACCGCGGGGTAATCCTAGTACAAAAAAGAAAATAATATACAAGGTTGACATCGACCTCAACCCGGTCGTGCCCCAAAAGAATAATATACAAACAGGTAGTGACGGCAGTCCACATGTCGGACGCTCGCCCCGCAATATTAAATATACAAATATAAATCCAAACTGCACTACCATTGCATGCAAGCTATCCACCACGACAAATCCGTAACATCACAGCACAACACAGAACATCAACGTGAATGTCACGTTCCCAAACCCGTCTAAAAGGACTATAGAGATTAGACAAGATTTACCGATCAAATGACATTCACGGTTGCAGATAGAAATGTAATGTACTGTAAATTTTAAACAATATTAAAACTTATCGACTTTGAAATAACCCCCGAATAGCCCGAAACAAACTGATAAAACAATATCCAAATTTAGCTAAACAAACAATACCACTGCACAGAGATTCAAGAGACCAGACAACACCCCAAAAACGAAGCCCAGAAGACCCAAGAAAATCGGCCTCCTTGGTTTTGAGCTCAATGTGCTCGGCCAAAATCCGGCGCCTTGGTCTCGTGTTTGGGGTGTGGTCTTTTGGTCATGTCAGTAGCCTTCTGCACTTGTTTAAATAATTTTTCGAGACACTTTAAAAAACAACAGAGACTGGATTGTGCAGGGCAGTGTATCGGGGTTTTTTCGATTTTGATATGTAAAATTGTCTAAACAAGCTAGATTACGGGTTAATGGGTGGCTCTGATACCATGAAGGGTTATGGGAGCGCCCCGGCCATCGAAGCGTGGCCAAATGCGGAATAAAATTTTTCTAAAACTCGGCACTACCATTACCCGATTTCAAAGATCGAAACCATTAACCGTAAAACTAGCAAACCAATCACAAAGAGATAGAATGGTTATACCTAATGAACTAAGTCCTTCGGGTCTTCAACCATTTCCAAGCTCCTAGTGATGTGGATCAACTTTGGTCGCCGGTCTTCCTTCATCTCTGATTATCCACCCGAGGGAAAACGACACAAGCTCCAGATTCGCCAAACGGACCAACCGACCCTCCAGGATCGCTAGTAGTGGAAAGTGGGGGTGTAGGATAGTCTCACCATAATTTTCTCTCAAAATATTATGCTCATAGAACAACCATGGAAGATGTGGAGGTGATGAAAGCAAGAATGGCATGAGCTAAAATGGTTAAGTCTTTTTGGGTGTGAGTGTAATGAGAGTGAGCAAGAGAGAGAGAGCCAAAATGAATGAATAATATGAGCAAAGGAAAAACCCCACCCCTAGAAGTGGCCGGCCCCTCTCTCTCCTCACTCGAAGAATAATGCACACCAAAAATCCTTTTCCAATTTGCAATAAAATATTAACAAGCCCATACCAATCACTACATATGCAAGACCCATGCTTTGTCACATTTCCATCTCATTATAAACCAAATGATTTTTCTAAGAAAGGAAAATCAATAATGATGTAGCAAATCTTCTAGAAGCCATTCCGTATAAATACGGAATGCTTCCCGGTACATGTATCGAATTACACATACGCGTATTCGTACGAAAATACGAATAGCCAAAGAGAGAAAAATAAATAGTGAGCAATAATACTAGAATACATATATATAAATACATGTGTAAATTATTAAATCAAAACTTGATTTAATAATCTGGCTTAATCCTAAGCCGCTAGTATTATCAATCGTCCGATTAAAGTCTGTGCAGCCTGTGCACATATTTAATAGGACACCTGTATGTACCAACATACAACAACTACACCATATCGCCTGAACCGTGAAACTCCTCTGTGTGGGACTCTAAAGACTCGTCAATACGCTAGCAGTGGGTTTAACCACAAGCACGTCAGCGGCACTAGCTGTACGTAACGGCTACCCAGGTATTGAGCGAAAGGAAGGCCGGCGAGCAAACACATCCAAACCACTACTGAGCCTGTCAGTGACAATATCCGTACAGTCCGGTCTGTTCATCTAAGAGTATCGCATATCGAGTCTAGGGGGTGGATAAAGTCAGATCCCTAACAACGCGATAATTCGTGTCGGTATGAAACCCATCACTACCTGAGAAGCTATCGATCCTGGATCGGTAATTCTCACATACCCCGGCCGAGGATTTCTAGTGATGGCCACCCGTGCACTGCGCGACATCAAACCCCAATACCGGGAGAGACGAATTCCTGACGATCCGCTCACTGCC
The DNA here is from genome assembly GCA_030015575.1 of Agapanthus africanus. Classification (NCBI taxonomy): domain Eukaryota; kingdom Viridiplantae; phylum Streptophyta; class Magnoliopsida; order Asparagales; family Amaryllidaceae; genus Agapanthus; species Agapanthus africanus. The sequence goes on from JASDDO010000014.1 coordinate 21,497,831, forward strand.
TCCATGTGGCTCGGGACTGTACCCAACTAAAACCTGTTTGCACGACTTCTTTGAGTTGTGGTAGGGTAGTAATCAAAACACAGTGGGAACTCACACGAGACAAATGACGATCTCAGATCGACAGACTAACCTGTACACATGTCACCAGGGAACTGCTATCTGACTATAGGTATAATACCAACTAGTATGTTCCCGACGAGTCCGTCCAGTGTACTCATAATCCAATGAGCACATGTATACTATCTTAGGTGAACAACTAACACCAATGGCTTGTGAGACCAGCCACCGTCCCTCGTCAGGGTCTAGATAAGTATACACCAGTCTACACTGGAGTATCGATGCCCAGTCTCGATACTCCCACGACCAGGGACATTTAAGGATGTGCTTATAGACCCCCATCTCCCACGTATGTGATCGCCATCACAATGCTGGTAGTCAAGCAAGAATCCTATGGGCTTTATCAACATGATGATAAAGACAAACCTGATAGTATACTATCATCTGGAGTAAGACTGTTTTATCGGTATAGGTTCTCCCTCAATCATCATGATCACCTACCTGCGACTATGATAATTGCCTTGAGGGCACTATAGCCAATATAAGTTGCCGTTAATTACCCCTCGTCTTTGGAGCGAGAGAACCTTCGATTGACGGGTCAAACTGGTCATACGAACTCAATGTGCAGTGTGCGTGTGTTGTGTATTGAGGGGTTTGGATACATTGGGGGGCCCACAGAGTTAACGGGGGTCCCGCTACCCGAATAGCGGGCTGGGGTCAAAAGGGCTAGCAGCCCCCTGGTGGGATGCGGGACAGCGCCCCGTTAGAAAATTTTTCCTAACGGAGGTGTATTTTGAGTGTGAGATAGTATGGGAAAAAGTAGGGTGAGGAGCGTCTTAAAGACGCTAGGGAGCGAGGAGCGGGGAACGGGGCGCTCACGCACCCGGCACATGGGCGCTGGGCGCTAGCGCCTCACGCGCTAGGCATGCGGACGCTAGCGCCTCACGCGCCCGGCACGTAGGCACTGGGTGCCGGTGGAAAGAAGAGGGCTTTTAGGCCCGGGAATAGGAGTTAAACTCTGAAAGGGATGGAGTTAAACTCCGTCAGATGTTGGATAGAGTTGAACTCCTCTCTCTCTCTCTATATATATATATATAAAGGGTTTGATTTATGGAGTTAAACTCCAACAGAACTTGGATGGAGTTAAACAACTAAATCTTTGGGGATGATCAAATTGGACCCCTTTCTTCTCCCCTTTAGCCTGGATGTTCTTCCGAGTCTTGAATCTTTCCAATGTGAGATTTTTAGAGACGGGTCTCCTTCTTCCCCCTCTTCTGTTCGCCGGATCTTGGAAAAAAGGGAGAGTGAGATTTAAAAATCTCTCTTTTTTGAGATCTGATGAAAGATCTGAGTTCTCCTTCAAGGGTTTGATGGTGAAAAACTGTTTATTTTTTTATAAGGAAGAATGAAACTCTTGATTTAATTCAAAAAGGGGAAGAAGGTTTAGAAGCTTGAGAAAGGAGAAGGAGACAGAATCCTAATTTTTTAGAGAGAAAAAAGTTCTTATTGATTTTTTCATCATGTTGCCTTTATAAGCTACACATTTTACATATAACCTCTTGGGTTTTGCCAAATGGCACTCTTGCTATCCCATGCCTTATGTGCTTATTTCTTTTTCCACATAAGTCATGGGGTATACAAAATTTTGTCTTTATGCCCACTTTACATATATTTATTTATAAAAATTACATTTAAACTAATTTATTGCCTCCTTTTTGAAATGGAGTCGGCCCCTTCCATGCTTAGTCTTGACTTTGGCTTGGGCTCGGGCCTACTTGACTTGGTGTTGAATTTGGTTTTGACTTGTTCAACTGGGGTGTAATTTTTGACCCCAACATATATCATATAATAATGGCCTCTAGGGTATACATATTTCTAACAAACATATTTCTAACAAAATATACATTAAGGATAAACATGCAATAACCACTCAATTATAACCACTCTAGTTTCAAATTAAATTTACCCTTCTAAACAAGTAGGCTTTTAATAGCGTTAGAATATATATATTAAATTAAGAAGTATACATATCAAAAGAGAAATATCAAAACTTTTGCTCATTTTCATTTTGTCCGGTACTTTAGATTCGATTTAGATTAGATAGATTTAGAATGTCATGATCGGAAAAAGATTAATGCAATCTAGCTCAGTGAGTTTGGAAAAGAATTAGTATTAAATATTTGAATAGAGCCCCTTTCACACTACTAAAATAGGGGGTTGCCCCTACGGATAACGAAATCCGTAGGGGCAGATTTAGTTTGGCCCTACGGATTAGTCCGTAGGGCTAAAAGGTTGCCCCTACGGTCCTTACATATTAATTTAAAAAATATTAAATCGTAAATTGTTGTTTGCCCCTACGGAGCCGCAAACCAAGTACTTACGGACTTATCCGTAGGGGCATCTAAATAGAGATTTAATTAAAAAGGCACGGATCGATCCCTACGCTCATTACCTAAAAATTATTTTTCCATCGCCCGCGAACCCAAAATCCCCAAACCCTCGTTCCCGCCGATCGCCTGTGTTTCGTCGCCGTTCTCGTCGTCGCCAGCGCAGGTCGATTCGTCGTCGCTACCGTCTGGTTCTTCCTCATCTCTGATCTCGTCGTCGCCTCCTTTCGTCGTCGCCTCCGATCGATCGTCGACGCCTCCACTGCACAGGTTAGGAAATATTAAATTAAACAAATTTTTGATTATTTTAGGGCTAGGGTTCATGGTTTAGGTACCGATGAGGCATCCGTTGGGGTTAGCGTTAGGGTTGCGGTTGGGGCTGGGGTTGGGGTTGCGGTTGGGGCTGGGGCTGGAGTTGCGGTTGGGGCTGGGGTTCGGCAGGGGGTTGCGGTTGGGGTTAGGGTTGGGGTTAGGGTTAGGGTTGGGGTGGGGGTTGCGGCAGGGGGTGAGAATTTTTCTAGGTTTCTTTTAAAGCTTGTGAAGGAAATTTTGAGCCCCCTAAAAATGAACATTTCTAATGATTTTGATAAGAGACAAGGGAGAAATAAAGTTTTGTTTTCTATTTGTCTAGATTCAAATGTCTCTCTCTCTCTATATATATATAAATATTTACAATCTCAATATTCGTGGCATGTTGGTTATAAATTTATCTCTCTGTAGAGATATATAGCCTACTTCAGCACATAGCTAGGTATGTGATAAAATTATTTTTGATAAAACAATGCATGATATAATTTGGAAATATATTTGTTTCTTAGATTCAATCATACAAACGTGTTCCAAATTAACGTAATTCAAATAGCAATTCCGTAGAATTTTTTAGTCCAGAGAATCTTGATTGAGTCTCGGGATCATATTGATTCAAGAATTTGGTGTGACACCAAAGACTGGACGTTAGACGAATAGCCGGTGGTAAAACTTCTTAAAGTATATTAATTTTGAATCTTCTTCTAAACTCAATGATTCTACATTGATAAAGAAAAGCTTAGATATCGATGGCAAATGGCCACATATTACAAGTTACAAAGATGATGTTCAACACCTTCCCAACTTTTTCATTGCTTGTGATATTTTCTCTCCTCTCTCTCCTTTTCTCCTGGTCTCTGTCTATCATGAAACTTTGGGCATACAAATTAAGACTCTCTCCTCTTTTTGGTTATTATTTTTTCATTTGTCAGCTTAATTATTGAGATGGAGATTTGATTAGAGTTTTGGGGTTCATAATTTCATAATATGAGCAAGGCAATTGACAAATCATCATGATGTTGTTATGATCATAGCAAGATGTAGGTGCTTGTGTGTTGGTACTAAAGCATGATACAATCTCTTTTATTGCTAGTGGATGCGTTTTGTTTAAAGAGTCTTTTCCTTTTAGTAATTTTCCTCTTTAGGGAGTTTTCGACATTGAAATCTCACTAGTTGATAATGTTAAATGAGTTCTAGTCCCAGTTTGCTACATTTTTTGATATATAGTAGATGGTGATACTTCTTTAAGTGCTTGTCACATTAACTTGGAAGCCGACCATACCAAAGGTTGTGGAGGACATAATTATCGAGACACGAATCAAATGGTTTCATGTTAGAGCTACATCTTCACTCGAACTTTGGATATGTACAAAAGGAAGAGTTAATGTACATGTTATTAGAAATCATAGGTATGAGATGTTCTCTTTATCTATTTCAAAAAAAAATACAAAATATAAAAGGAATTTTTTTTTGCTCCAATAACAAAACTTTCCGAAATTTTTAAAACCAGTGGTTTATCTCTCTCAACCATAATTTATTCCCAAAATGGGCTTCCTTTAAATAGTTCATTAAAATATTTAAATGAAATAAGATAGAGAGGAAGAAGGATCTATACTTAAGTGCATAAATAACCAAAAAGGAAAACGAAGAAAAACAACAAAAGAAACCAAAAGATAGAGAAGGTAAAGCCAAAAGAATCATGCCATTAGCTGCGAGGCATCTTTTAAATGAGCCTCTTCTTTGATCCCTTGCCAGCAGCCATCACAATCGCCATATATATAATTTCTTCAGGCAGTCCACTTAGTCGGTACCTGAAAATAGCATAAGTGTCACACGACAGCAGTTAATTTCTATCGGTTAATATACGTTCGATGTTCGTCGTGACATAGAACTATACAAAGTTGATCTTAGTCTAAAATTAGACTAACGTATCCTTAACAAACGTTTAAGTTGATCTTAGTCTCAAATGAGATTAACGATCCTTAAACCCAAACCCAAATCTAAGATAATACGGATTTGGACTAATCCACGTCATACGGGCGACAACATAAATTAGTCTCCGTATATAATCCACGGGCAACCAAAAACAAAACAAACACCCACGACACGAAGTGACCATCTGGAGAGGAGTAATTTTTAGATATATCATATAGTGCATGTATATTTATTTAGAATGCTATATCATAAATATACAAACATTCCTTTTGCTCTTACTTAGATAGTAATTTTTATTATTGTCTAGCTGTAGGTGGTGACAGTAGTTGACAATAAAATTTGTCATCCTAGAAACTATGATTTTTATATGTGCTCGCATGCGGGAATGATTCTAAGTCGTGGACCTGTACAATAAATTCTTATTTGGTATTTGTTTGAAATCAAATTGAATACTATATAATTGATAAGTTTATTATATTTGTATTTAGTTTGGAATTAACACAATATTTATTCACGCAGCATGCACTTATGAGAAATAGGGCACCACGCGTCCAACTCATTATCATGTGTTGCTTGATGAGATTAGATTTGCGCCTGATGATCTACAAGAGCTTGTTCACTCCCTGTCTTATGTGTAAGCAGCGCTATATGCGAATTTATCTTGTTAATATGTATGTACTGAAATTAATTAATATTATTCAAATTTTGATACATGCAGATACGAGAGGAGCACATCTGCTATCTCTGTAGGTAAGGTTTTGAATTTATTGATTTTGGTATTTCTTGTCAATTTTATAGACCAGTATGTGCTAAATATAATGTTCTGACAGTTGCTAGGGGGAAGGCAGCATTCCCCCTCATTTTTACCCTTGATTATCGCTATACCGGTCCTCATGCCGAGAGGTTCGGCCGGTATATGGAGGATGAGAGCCGGCTCGTGAAGAACTATCCACTTCACGTTGAGTGGGACGAGCAGCACCGGCGCTCATTCGCCCTCTTCTTGGATCAGGCTCGGGTATTAATATATATTTTCATTTGTGATATAATGCAATATTAAGAGTTATTTTCTAATATATCTAATATTAAGAGTTATTTTCTAATATTGCAGACAGCTTAGACCCTGGCGCAAGGTGGTACACCGAGCGTGCTGTCCGCATATCTTGCCGTCCACGGCACCTCGACAGATCCCGCCACGGGCGAGCTTCGATATCCCGACGTCGCTACCCAGGAGTATTGCGTAAGTGTTAATATTTATTCAACCCATATTTGAAATTTTAGTTTTGGAAGGTTCAAATTAAAATTTTATACTTATACTTTACTGCTTAATGTGGGTGTAGGAGCGGGTGGTTGAGCAGGCCGAGGCCTCGGGGATCGATTTTAACGGACAGAGCGATCCAAGGCTGCTGACCCCAGTCCTAGACGCCGCACACGGACGGCACCACGGAGGTTGGGAGAGAGGCCGAGGATTGGGCCCTAGCAGGGCCCATATGAGGTTGGACTCCACCCCGGCGGTTACTTCCTCCGTCTCCAGTGAGCAACGTGTCCAGCAGGAACTGGAGAGCTTGAAGGCCACCATTCAGGAGTTGAAGGAGATGCTGGTATGTATACTACTTAATAGTAAAATATCATGTCATATTATAGATATCAACATATCCATAATTAGTACGTAGCCTGAGCTTATTTGGTTTTAGACTTAGGTTTGATCAATCATACATACATATCTAATTAAAATAAACTACGGTTTTCCAAACTAGATATCCAAATGGGGTTTCGAAATAACTTGATAATGATAAGAATTCGAATAATACACAGTTCTTACACGCTTCTTACACACGTTAGGTCCAGACGCGACGGGGTACATCGGTCGAGTCTCCACATGCATCTCCTTCGGCTGCGGCTCCGCAAGCCACTACATCGGCTGCGGTTCCGCAGACAGCTCCTATAGCTCCACTGCACGCTCAGACTCCCGCAGCCGCGGCTCCGCAAGCCACTACCTCGACGGCGGCTGCGCAGACCACATCGCCAGCTGGACAGGCCGCTCAGACTCCCGCACGCGCCGAATTGCAGGGTTTATTGACCGAGGAGCAGGTGCGCTTGATTCTATCGTTTATCAGGGGTGGAGCTGGACCGAGCTAGGATAGCTTTTTGATTCATATTTTTTGAAACATGTATTTATTTATATCATACATATTGTACTACATTTTGAAATGATATTGATATTGGTTTATATTTATATCATATTCAGTTTTTGGGTTTCTTTTGTATATTATATGCGTGAGATGTGATTATGAATACTGCGATATATGTTATGTGATGATTAATTTTATATTTTATTGATATATATATTATTGTGCACAGGATGGGGAAAAATCAGGCAGCCCTTTTTTTTAAAAAAAATACAGATAATGTGTACCTACGGATTAATCCGTAGGTACACATGTTGCCCCTACGGCTTAAACCGTAGGGGCACAATATCAGCAGTAACTGATATTTCCCCCCTGATCTCAGTACCAGGGGGTTGGGAGTGCCACTACGGATATGTCCGTAGGGGCAAAAAAAAGCCCCTACGGATAAGTACCTACGCAGATATCCGTAGGGGATAGTACGTGGCCCTACGGCTATCTCCGTAGGTACAGTTAATATATTTAAAAAAACCGTAAATAATATAACTTTTTTTACCCTACGGCCTACTCCGTAGGTGAAACAGGACCTACACAGAACTCCGTAGGGGCAAGATTTTGCCCGTAGGGGCAAGATCAGGGCTTCAACTTGCACCTGCGGTTTTTGCACCTACGGGGTCTTTTTTCGTCCCTGCGTACATCTCCGTAGGGGCAGGGGGTTGCCCCTACCGATAAATCCGTAGGGGCAACCCTTATTTGTAGTAGTGTCAGGACAAGATTAAGATATTTGTGCACAGGTAGTTTTTCTCGTGGTATATATAAGATGCTTTCTATATACCAATCAAGCTGAATCGCAGTGTTTTATACGTCTAAATGGTCCAGATAGACGTTACCAGATAATTTTGAGAAGTTGAAGTAATTGAGCATGGCTGATATGAAAACAATTTTTGTGTATAATTGTATCTATTTATAAGAAATTATTAATAGATATTAGTGGGGAAATAAGAGTTACTACTTTACCCATGTTTGGAAATGGAGTTAAATTTTCTAAACCGTAGTTTTATAAAGTTAACAAACTCAATCTCTAAAATCTTAATTTTGTCTTGTTTGGCAACCATTTTAGAGTTGAGATAATCACAGTTATCTCAGCCCTAATATTAAGACAGCTGCAGTTATCTTAACTTCAATCTGAACAAAATTATCGCGGTTTTCGTTTTCCCGCCTTCACTTGAAAATTAACTAGCATGAAGAAATTAACGATACTTCTTTATCTTTTGAGTTGTTCTGCCGGATCGTTAAACGAGAAGTTGCTTATCCGAACCCCATATCCAAACATGACCTGAAAGTCTAACTTGAGAAAGCGAGAAGTTGCTTATCCGGATCGTTAAGCGAGAAGTTGTTTATTTTTTTATAAGGAAGAATGAAACTCTTGATTTAATTCAAAAAGGGAAAGAAGGTTTAGAACCTTGAGAAAGGAGAAGGAGACATAGAATCCTAATTTTTGAGAGAGAAAAAAGTTCTTATTGATTTTTCATCATGTTGTCTTTATAGGCTACACATTTTACATATAGCCTCTTGGGTTTTGCCAAATGGCACTCGTGTCATCCCATGCCTTATGTGCTTATTTCTTTTTTGCACATAAGTTATGGGGTTTACAAAATTTTGGCTTTCTGCCCACTTTACATATATTTATTTATAAAAATTATATTTAAACTAATTTATTGCCTCCTTTTTAGCAAGGAGTCGGCCCCTTCCATGCTTATCTTGACTTGGGCTTGGGCTCGGGCCTACTTGACTTAGTGTTGAATTTGGTTTTGACTTGTTCAACTGGGGTGTAATTTTTTACCCACATATATCATACAATAATGGCCTTTAGGGCATATATATTTCTAACAAAATATACATTAAGGATATACATGCTATAACCACTCTATTATAACCGCTCTAGTTTCAAATTAAATTTACCCTTCTAAACAAGTAGGCTTTTAATAGCGTTAGAGTATATATATTAAATTAAGAAGTATACATATCAAAAGAGAAATATCAAAACTTTTACTCATTTAGATTCGATTTAGATTAGATAGATTTAGAATGTCATGATCGGAAAAAGATTAATGCAATCTAGCTCAGTGAGTTTGGAAAAGAATTAGTATTAAATATTTGAATAGAGGCCCTTTCAGGGCAAGATTAAGATAATTGTGCACATGTAGTTTTTCTCGTGGTATATATAAGATGCTTTCTATATACCAATCAAGCTGAATTGCGGTGTTTTATACGTCTAAATGGTCCAGATAGACGTTACCGGATAATTTTGAGAAGTTGAAGTAATTGGGCATTGCTGTTATGAAAACAATTTTTGTGTATAATTGTATCTATTTATAAGACATTATTAATAGATATTAGTGGGGAAAAAAGAGTTACTACTTTAACCCATGTTTGGAAATGGAGTTAAATTTTCTAAACCGTAGTTTTATAAAGTTAACAAACTCAAACTCTAAAATCTTAATTTTGTCTTGTTTGGCAACCATTTTAGAGTTGAGATAATTACAGTTATCTCGGTCCTAATATTAAGACAGCTGCAGTTATCTTAACTTCAATCTGAACAAAGTTACCGCGGTTTTCGTTTTCCCGCCTTCACTTGAAAATTAACTAGCATGAAGAAATTAACGATGTTTCTTTATCTTTTGAGTTGTTCTGCCGGATCGTTAAGCGAGAAGTTCTTTCCGTCTACTTTAATGCTTATCCGAACCCCAAACATGACCTGAAAGTCTAACTTTACATTTGTTGGGCTAATAAGCTCATTTATGGATATTAAGTAATAAATTATAAAACCCTAAAAGGCATTTACCACTAGCGGTTTTGTAGAAAACAGTGGTTACCTAAAGCAGTTTTACAAAACCATCTCTCATGTCTTTTGCAATATATAAACTCAGAGAGATGAGCAGTACAACTCATTCATGAATGGAGTCATAGAAAGGGAACGTGAGTTTATTAGAAACCATGGAGTACAGGGGAGTTGTCAATCGAAGATGTCATCTCGCATGCCCCCCTGGTTTCTAATCTCACTTTCCTGATTCTGGAAAGCTCTTATCAATCGAAGATGTCATCTGTGAGTGAAGGAAGAGGAAGTGATTAGCTTGTAAGAGCTTTGGGTATGGGATCTTTTGAGGAAATCCGTTTTACAAATTTTTTTTATAGCAAGACAAAGATAGAAATTTGCACCAAAAAATGGGTGTTTCCCGAAGCTTCCCATACCTATGGTTCTTATGGGTTCCTTCGTCTTCCTCAGTTACTTTCTTCATGTCATTTAATAAATCTGGTATGATGATGGGTTTTTGTTGAAATGATGTTATGCATATAAAAATTTGATCTTTTTATGCAGTTGATATGAGTAATGTTTTTATTAATTTTGTTATGCTTTATAACAAAATGATCTTTTAGCATCTGGGTATTGCAGGGTTGATTGATTCCTTTTGTCTATTTAGCTTTTTAGTAATTTTATCTGCAATTATTTTGATCTTTAAGGCTGTATAATCTCATTTAACAAGATCTAGAAAAAAAAAACTTGGTTCCAAGGGTTTGGAAGAATATAAGACAGATTAAAATTTATTTACAGCCTAATCAATTAAAAACCCATTTCATTATTTAGTTATTTACATTAAAAACCCAAGGGATATGGATGATTCAGAAGGTTTACATAGCTTTTACATGTTTTTTAGAGAAACGACAAGAATCTAGCTTCTACAGTATAAAAATCTCTTGTACAGCGATCGATCATCTTAAAAGATGTGAACCAACCTTTCATGTTTTGCATCTTTCACCATATGCTATTATGCGTAATGAACCATTTCATCTGGCATCACATTTCTTAGAATGGTGCATTAATCCACTTGGTATAAATAATCGACATATTTTGGGGATGTAATGTTTATATATTTTGTACGTTAAGATTTTTTCTTTTACAAATGTATTGTCACAGCTACTTCCTCCCCTAACAACCCTAAAAATGTTGTTTAATCGTATAAATAGGTTAGGTTTCTTTCGGAAAATGCTGGCGGATAAACACTATTATCTGGGGAAGAAAATTTTCCCATCTTTCTTTTCTGAAGTGAAAGCATTGCATGAATGAAGAGAAGCAGCATTTGAGGATTGCTTTCAAAGCTGATGATTAGACATTGCAAATGCTACGGCCTGCCTTCATTGTTTATTGCAGATCGTAAGCAGAAGCTATATGCTTTAATATTTTGTATTGTAATATTATGTTCGCAAACTGATTGGTAACTTTCATAAATGAAGAGAAAACTTGTCTATAAATTTTTTGTATTAATGTAAGCGCAATTGAGCTTGTGATTGATTGAAAAGTTGCGTGCTGAGTTCTTTTGTTGTAGCATTGGATCCTAAAAGAGCATGTGATCTTTAAGTTACAGATGTTTGATCGAGTTCTTTTGCGGTAACTTTCATAATTGAAGGCGAGACGATAATCATACAAGTTTGGCCGTTGGATTAAGGGTTTTTATTTCCAAATAAGGTAGTTAAAGTTTGCCGTTGGATTAAGGGTTTTTATTTCCAAATAAGGTTGTTGAGGGTTAAAATGAGTAAAATAGAGTGTTTTAAAATTTAATTATGAAGTAGAACGTTGTGAGTACACGTGGCGTGGCCCCAAGCCCACAATCCCCTTAGGTTTCTAGAATCCGTCCCTCCTACCAAATAGAGAGGGCGGGTTCCCGAGCCCGTCCACCCTTAAGAAAATTTATAAATTTTTAAATTAAAAAATTAGAAGAACATTTAAATAAAAAAATCATTCAAAAAAATAGTTTCTATTTTTTGATGGATGTGGATCCGGATTGCCTGCGTAGAGTAAATACGGGTTTCAAGAATCCGTACTTCCTTGTATGCCAAAGAGGATGGGTTTCAAGAACCCTCCGTCCAACAAGAGGCAATTTTTTTTTTAAAAAAACAAGTTTGCCCTAATTTCTTTTCTTTTAAAAGGTGCATGCAATTTTTTTTGAATTTTCATATTAACCAGAAATTCATACATACAAAAATCCTAGATTAATTTACTCCAAAAAAATTTTACTATGCGCATGTGCAACCTTATGTCTTATCAACACTTTATGACACTTTAAGTATCTGACATGTCAATTCTCATCATGGTTGTTACTGTTTACTGACGTGCAAATATTGGATAAAATCGACGGATAAAGATTGTTACTATTTCTATAGAGGAAATCCAATACTTGGATCATACTGTAAATATGAATGAGAAACCCTTCAGTAAAAACATACAAGAAAGCAAAGCAAAGCAAACGAGTTTGAGTTTGAAGTTATGTCTCCTCACGGAAGAATTAGAGAAAATACGAAGAATACAACCACAGCGGAAATGAAGTTTCTAAGTTGTTACTAAAGGGTGAAAGATGTGGGGGTGGAATAATTCGAAATTTCTAAGCGGTTACTAACGTAATTTCTTAATACTTGAAGTCCATCTCATTGTCAATCTAAACCCATGACACTCATTGAAGAAGGCATTACAGTATGTCGAGAAAGCTCGAGGGAGAAAACATGCCCATATAGGAACACGCTCTTTTATTCCTCTTAGAACCGCATTCAATTCAACATCACGGACTGTATGGCATCTACTTCTTTAATGTTATTGTATAAAATTTAATTGATGTATGTGTTGCGGCACAAATTTTGTAGCACTGTACAAGAAAATCAGTATGCCGCAGAAACTATTTCAGTTGAAAACGGGAAAATTCAAGTGTTATTGTTCGCTACCCAATTTACATGTTGCAATTTTAACGGTAGTTTACAGTAAATTAGTTTCCAACGAATAATGCAAAAATATCATACTAAAATTAAAATTATACAAGTTTCCTTACAAACTATAATTGATTTTCCTTCCGCTGCTTCTTCTTCACGACCTCGAAGGTCCTGCCCCCGATGGATGTCCTGAATATCTGATCCTATAATAACCTGATTGTTTGCATAAGCTACATCTGTCGTACCTTTGCTTAGAATCAGTATCCATTGTCATTCGATCTTGACGCACCTTAGAACTTCCGGGTCTTATGTTTTTGTCCGGTGGTAATACCGTCGATATTTGTCTGTTCCCAGTATAGTAATACCAATAGCGATTGTTTGGTATATGATGAAATTGTGGATCGTATGTGCCTTGATAACTAGAAACCGTATAGTAACATGAAGCAAAATTGTAATGTGAATTATGCATGCTGCCCGCAGCAGCAATTGCGTGGGCACACGGTAAATGTTGTTGCTAAAAAACACCGCAAATGCATGAAGAGAGCCCTTCATCTCTAAAATTAACGATATATTGATTCTCATTGCTTCCCGTAACTTGAAACTCCGTTGCGTCAAACCTTTCAGAAGTGTAGTATTGTGATTTTCGCTCTATTTTTCGAAATATATCTTCATAATACATGGTGAATGGAGTCTCCACGTCAAAAACTTTTCCCTTCTTTGCAAAAAATAAGTATTCACTCTGAAAAAACTTCGAACAATCAACTCCTGTATCGGCAAGTCTCTAACACCCTTAAGGACCCCGTTGAAAATTTCAGATATATTAGTGGTCATCAGTAGATATCTATATCCATTATCATGTGCTTGTGTCTACATGAATGCTGGATACTCATCTAACCACGCTTTCGCTGCTTGACTCATCTCTCCAATTTTCGCCTCTTGACTCATCTCTCCAATTTTCGCCATGTACATGTCATGAATATTAGGGTCAGACCGGCTTTATACATAAGCTTATGTACACCTGAATTTTTAAATTTCCTATCAAAATTCTGACTGAAGTACCGCAAACAAAACCTATGTGGTGTCGTCGGACATACAGCTCTCACAACAGCTAGTATTCCAAGATGTCTATCAGATATGATGCATAAATCTTTTATCATTAACAGATGGGATATTTTTGAGTTGACGAAAAAACCATGATCAAGATGATGTATTTTCATCCTCGACAATAGGAAATCCCAACGAAAATATACCGTTATTAGCATCAACACATGTAGCAATTAACATGCAATCTCTATACTTACCATACACATACGTCACATCCACGCACAATATCGGCCGACGGTGTATGAAACCAGCCGCGTAAGGAGCAAAACACCAGAAATTCTTTGAAACCTGACACAACCATCGTCATATGTTTCTGTGGTTTTTGATTAGTATACGGACCCTGGATTTGATACTTTCATGACTTCCATAAAAGGGACTAGCGAGTTGTATGAGCTGTCCTAATCCCTAAATATCTTGCATAAAACCTTCCTACGAGCATCTCATGCCTTCACATACGAAATCTGAATTTTACGCTCTTCACTTACATACAGACGTATCTCTCGAGGAGTCATCGCCATATTTGTACGGATAAGTGGTATAATAAGTGAGAAAATATATGATGAAGTGCAATTCCTGTGATCTTTTAACACAATTGAATTGATACAGGTAGGTTTCTGGTTGTATTTCATAACTTTCCAAGCTTTGGCTCTTTTGGAACATGATGCATGCAATCTCCACTTATATTCAGGAGATTTCGTATATATCACGATATAGTACGTCTTATTTAACTCTTCGATTTTAGATTTAACATTTTTTTCAATAACACACGACTTCAGTTTATAAATAAGATCTCCTTTTCCGGAAATATATCTCCAACATTTACGCAATCTTCGCTTGCTACACTCGCTTTCAAATAAAGCTCAGTATTTACTTCTGTCACAAATAAATCTACCCAACTATCATCTTCCAACGGATCGAGGCCGGGATCTTCTAGTTCGACAAAATCATTATTCACGGCCATGTCATCAATCAATGCTACTTCATTCAATCCAGCGGCATAATCCACGCTATCCTGCCCTTGATGATCTTCATTGGCTTCATCATTATCGCTTTCACCCATATCATTGTCACCCATAGCAACATAAGGCCCGTGTGCAATATACGATGATTGAGCTCGGTATATTATGGATGGTTCTAGTTGAAAAGTCCGGAATGATGTGGACAGACATACTTGGAATGCGCTATTTGGATCGTGTTGAAATGATGCGGAAGGAAAAGATTGTAATGCAGGAGTTTGAGAAATCTGCATTTAGTTCAACAAAATTTTGTTAACATTTTCGTATTACAAAGAAAATAAATATAATCACCACTTGTTTCAGATTGATTTACCTTTAGAATGTTGTATATGGCAATCCTTGTTGTTCTTCAGGTGTGCAAGCCACTGTAGCAGTCGCTTGGGAAAATCTGTATTTAATATATAAAATGTATTAGCATTTTGGTATTACAAAGAAAATAAATAAGTAAATTAATTATAAAATGTTTACCCTTGAGTTTGAAAGTGTGAATAATCATGTGTGTAGTCGTATCCTCTGAGACTAAAGGTATCATCGTTAACCATGAGACCGTATCCCCAAAAACTACCTCCAGCATTACAATCAAAATAATTCGTTGGAGCGACATCTGATACTTCCAACTGTTACTTCTCAACTAAAAGTTCAAAAGAATGCCTAATGTTTGCCAAACCAAAATCTATCATCGAAGATATTGTTGCATCGTCTATAATTTCAACCAATGCATTTCCACAAAACAAAGGCTATATACAACTTAACTTAACTTTAATTTCAAGGGGGTCATATTTCGTGATTTTAAACACTTTATTCTCATGTTCATTATAAGTACTTTATAATCCTAATCGCATAACCCTTGCACACCCGATCTTATACTCGGGACCCTGTGCACTTGTCACAATCTGACTATCGTATTTACATAGAAACAATAAACTTGAACTTGACATTATATACATCAAATAATATCAACTCAATAATAAATATTAAACATTAACAACTGAAATAATGATTATATTCACTGAAAATTAAATAAACGGTAAATAAAATTTACATACGTTAGTCAATCGGAAACTTTGATAGATAGATCTATAGGGATAGAGAGATCGAGTTCTTTTGAAGGGACGCAGATGAGAGATTGAGTTTTTTTAGGAGGTGCGGAAGAAAATTGGAGCTGAATAGGGAGCAAATGGGGAAGAAAAAGTATTTATAGGTATTTGGTCGTCTTTGGTCAAAAAAGGGGTGACGCTTGATTTCATAATAAGTGTTCACGGGTCTTGTTCTGAGATAAAGAGTCACGGGATTGCCTTGGATTCAGAGAAGGGATTGGCTCGTCTTATTTTGAGAGAAAGGAGACACGGGCGTGACAAATTCCCTTTAAAAGAGGGCTTCTCCTTTTTAAAGAAGATTCCATCTCCTTTAAAAAGGTAAGGAGGGGTTCTTGAAACCCGCGTCCAAAAAATGGTCAGCCCATAAAAGAGAAGGAAAGCAGTATTGTAATTATTAAAAAGAGGCAGAGGCATGACAAATTCCCTTTAAAAAGAGGCCCTCTATGTCCTTAAAAAGGTGAGGGCGGGTTCTTGGAACCTGCGCCCAAAAAATGGTCATTGGAGAAACGAGAGGGAAAGCGAAATTATTGAAACGAGAGATAGTGAAATTATTAAAACGAAGAAAAGTGAGGGATGGTGAAACTATTAAAACGAGGCAAGACGGGGCCAATTAATGGACAGCCCATAAAAAAATGAAATTGGTTTTTTAACAGTTTTTTTTTTGGAGGAGGGCATGTAAAAGGAGAGGGCGGGTTCTTGGAACCCGCTCTCCCATTTTAAAAACCATCTCCTTTAAAAAGGAGAGGCCGGGGACGTGATAAACCCCTTTTAAAAAGGGGCCCTTTCCGTTTTAAAGAAGATTCCATCTTCTTTAAAAAGGTAAAGGTGGATTCTTGAAACCCGCGCTCAATTAATATCTCCATTTTTCCTTTTAAAAAACCCCCTTCTTCTCTATTCTCTCCCTTATCTCATTTCTCTCCGAACTCCATTGTATACTCACTGCCTTTCACAATCTTTTAATTATTTGAGTTTGAAAAATAAATACAATGCAAGATCAACCATTCGACAAATCATTTCTCGTAAATCAAAACGAGCATAGATCATTCAGTGTATTACACGGGGTGGAAATATTCGAAATTTATTAAATTTGTTTCAAATGTTGCCCTATATATTTTAATTCAAATAATTGAAAATAATATGAATAAATCTTGCAGGGAGGAGATAATGTTACAGTTGTCAGTCATAGTTCTGACAAACAACAAGTTACTGATCATCGTATTATCGAGCGGATTCGTAGAGCCGGTTTTTATGAAACTTCATTACCGCATCATATCCAACTCGACCACAGGCTCGTTACCTTTCTTGTTGAACGTTGGAGAAGAGAGACTCACACTTTTTATCTTAGATGGGGTGATGCCACTATCACACTTGAGAATGTTGTCCTTCTACTTGGTTTACGGGTGAATGGATTTGGATTGGTTGAGGTACAATTGTCTCCGGAAACTGAGCACCCGTATTGGGATACGTATTTGGAGTCTGCTCTCGGACAGGTATACTTCGTAGTTTCTTTAAATTAATAGTTGAAATATATTACAGTTACATTAATTAACGATTAATTATTAAATTCAGATACCAGGAGCGTCTATTAAGGGGTATAAAATCAGTTAAAACTGGCTCAAAGAAATATTTAGTAATATCCCTGATGAAACTACTGATGATGTCTTGGATAAACATTCATGTGCCTACATTCTATGCATGATCGATTCTTGGTTGATACCGGACCAGTCGGCAACGTATGTCCATCCTTTATACCTGGGGTTTCTTAGGGATTTCGATGTGTGTGGCCAGTATACTTGGAGAGCAGGAATCTGGCATATCTTTACAAAAAACTAGATAAGGCATGTGCTCTTACGAAAAATAAAATTTGTGGTTGCATTACATTACTTCAGGTACATAATAATTTTGAACTAAATATTTGAAAAATTAATATTGGTTCTTTCTGATATTATGGCATTTATATATATAGATTTGGTCATTGGAGCACATGTATATTGGAAAACCGGTTCATATTCGTATTTCTGACGAGAATGTCCCTGGAAATCCTCTCGGCTATAGATGGAGTAGCAAGAAATCATATAAGGCTTCTCTTCTAGTGCTTAAGTATTATAAAAATAAGTTGGATCGAATAGAGGCAATCCAGGTAACTGTTAATTAGGTAATTAACTTTGCTTGAAATTTTTAATTGATATTATTTACAATTTTTGTACTATATTATTTGCGCGGTTCACGTGAACTTCTTATACAGTAGACCGTCTCCAGGGATTGTAACAACCCTAAACTTTCTGTACAATTTTTTTTCAAAAATACAAAAAGGGGTACTTGAGCCTGAGCACAAGTTATAAATTTGATTTGCTTTTTAACAACAAGAAAGAGCTTGTAGCTCACTGGTAAGACTTTGCACTGTTGAACCAAAGCACCAGAGTTCAAATTCCATCAGCCACATTATTTTTTAATTAGTTTTCTTTTAATCTATTTAGAAACCCAAGAGTTTACACATGAATAACTCGTACAAACCAAGAGTCGCACATAAAACAAACGAGTCTAATCAAAGCGTCAGGGACACATGGCAAGAAGATGGACCCCGACTCGGGCCGGCGGAACGGGTGACTCGGCCGACGGCGCCAGGTTAACTCGGCCCAAACCTATTTTTTCTTGAACTCCTTGAGACCTTTGGCCTACCTCACTCCCCCTGCACCATTTAAAATCTCTGAAATTAAATAGAGAATTTAAAACACGCCTTTTAATTTTTTTAATGCAAAATTAAATACAATTTTTATCACACCCTTTCATCTACCCTAAACCTTAATTTTTCCTATAAATACCACACCTAAAATCACTCCTCCTCACTTCCAAATCTCTGTCCAAACTCTCAAGAAAATTCCATAGACTTTTTGTGTGCAAGTGGAGTTAGCGAAGGGCGAAGCTCCGGCGAACTTCTGACGACGTTCCGAAGAGATTCCGGTGACGAAACAACGCACCGGCACCTCATACTTCTTCCTTTTCCTCTCCTCTCCACTACAATCTAGTAAGTCCCTATTTCTCTTCTCTTCTATATTCTAACAATATTCAAACTAAAACCCGACGGATGCGGAGTTAATCCGACTTCCGATTCGGTTTTTCCCATAAAAATCATATTTTTCTTAAACACAAGAATACCAAACTCTCCCATAATGATCATTAAATATTAAAAAAATATCTTGACAAGTTTCATATCAAAAGAATTTATATTTCAATTTTTATAGCACTTTTACAGAAAAATACCGTATAGTTTAGTTTCGACATGAAATATTATTAGTCCTTGCTATACCTTAGATAGTTCATGAGATAATGACCTACCTCCTCACAACACACATATGTAACATAGCGCGATAATATTTGGGAACATAGATTTGGGAAAATACGATTTTACACAAAACTACCTCCGACTTATAAAAATCATTTTTCTATAAGATGTGTATTTTTAACAAATCTTTGCAATACGCCGCTACAACCCATTTCGGGAAACCCATTCGGGATGGTGCGGATTATCGCACATTCTGGGGCTTAGTAGTGCGAGATGCAGACCTTTGCAAGGAGCATACGGTCTCAAAAGATTCAAAAAATACAATTTTCTTTAGAAAATGTGATTTCTATTATAAATAAAACCTATATTTTTAATAAATAAATATATATGTAAATAATATCAAAATACCTATTTTAATAGTTATAAAAATTCCACATTTCCAAAATTTAAGAAAAACAACTCATTTACAAGAAAATACCATGCAATTCCATACAAGTTCAATACTTTACAATTAAATACCATATATTATGAAAATATGTTTTATTACTAGAAATGTCACAATGATAAAATATACATCAATGAAAACTTTAAAAACGATAATAAAATATTTAAGGTGTATTTTGAATATTATACAAAATTATTTTTACATAAAACCCCCTCAAGTTATACTAAATTACAATAAGGACCGTAGTAAACATAGCTTTAAGCGGGACCAGTCTCTTAAACCTCAGGGAGCCGGAGATATGGGTGCTTTGCCTATTTAAGGTAGACAACTTAAAAAATGGTGTTATCAATACACGGTAATCGTATTTGAAAAAGACACAAATCCTGTCGTCCATGTGCAGCGGTTACTGATAACACCAAAACTTAATTCATGATTTCAATTTCTTTTCTAATTGTCTGACTCAGACCGAGTCTCCATATAATCAATCTGACTTGAATGAGATTCAAGTATATATAACAATTCAATATGAATCCATATATTCAATCTGTTCAATCTATCAATCAATACACTCGACCGAACCGAACCATAAATATACATCCATCTACATGATTCTCTAGTTACATCCATTTACTGATATCATGGTTTCGGCCAGTCATCCATATATACAATCTATAATACAAGACAATACAATTTACAATATAAGACAAACAATACAATCAAGATATCGCGGGGTTTAAGGGGTAGATTGGTACGGAAGGTGTTAAAAGTGAAACGAGACTGCAACCATTAAGACACCTAACCTGAATTCAATTGCCGTTGTTCCGGTTATTATCACGGAGCCTTATACTCTATATACCGTAGTCTCTGGTCTAGTGAGACTCCTCTCATATACACTGGCCTCTTCTGTACCAAACTACAAATAGCAGCGTTAACACTAAATACAACATTATATCAATATAATACAACTTTAAAAGCTACACACTCTCTCTGTCTATTCTACTTCTCTCTTATCTTTAGAACTTACCGAGTGATTGTTTGCTGACGACATTCCTTCTCTTTCTTTTTTGGAATGTTGTCAGGTGGATCGAACCTTCAGGAGATCAAGCCCACCAGCGAGGATTTAGACCAGCTAGCGTTCGACCAGGAGCTCTAGTTACTTGTACATTTCATTTCAGTACTTTCCATTTCTGTTATGCCACTATTTAGGCATTGCTTTCCATTCCATGTATTTACCTTTCAGATGTATTGTAAAAAGAATGTTAATAAATAAAGCTATTGTTCAATTATATCTATTGTCTTTGTATCTTGTGCATTTTTTACTTATATTGCTTAGATACGCTTAGCGTGTTTACTTCAGAGTAAATACGTAGTGGCCAGTCGCGTTCTCTGCCCGTACACTAGGAAGCGGGGAGTGACAGGTTTTTTTGGTGGCCCATGCAGGTCTGAGCTGTATGGAACCCTACCATGCAGTTTCATTCTGCGTGGACAGCCTAAGCAATATAACACAACAACCAGCAACTGAAAACATTCTTTACAATTCATACTTCTTGAATCTCATCATTTCATATACTTTGAATCTATCTATTCATATCATATTTTTGCATTTTTATACCGCCCATTCTTAATCACATTGCATATAGGTAGGTACTTTTAATCCGAGTTTGCTGAATAATTACAGGTTACAGGTTTTCAGCTCTTTACAGTGAAATTCATGAAAAGTTGCAACAAATGCGGGACTACGATCAACAACAGATGAATACCGATCTCCGTTAACTATCCGTATGGTGCTGCCTACAAGTTCAAGGGACAAAATGGCAAATCGTTGGTCACTTCAATGCACAAAGCACAAGGGCAGCACAAGATCCAAGGCTTCAAGCGCGGAGCTCAAGGCAAAGTCCACTGCTGAATATCTGAAAGAGAACTGAAGAGCTTTTAAAGAAACCAAGTGTGCCAAACAAAGGACAAAAGCAACATGGAGGATCCATGAAAATATGATCCCACAAGTTCACCAAATGGACGCGGAACCGCGGCCAAATAAGCACTTCTGCCGCGGCACTGCGGCCTCGTTGAAGCAGTGTCGGTGGCAGTGTCGGTGGCAGTTAGCTCCGCGTTGACTCGGCTCTTTTGGGGTAGTTTGGTAATTTCAGGTTTAGCTCAGAATGCAACCTAGGATTTCACCTTCCTATCTATAAATAGAAGAGCTCAAAACCAAATAATGTATGCTTTTCTTTAGTTTAGAATTTTAGAATTTAATTTTGTAGCTTTTCTTTTCTATGAAAATTGTAGTGAGTTATGAGCGTTGATTAATAAAAAAAAAGAGTTCTTTTATTTATCTTGCTTGTTTATTTAATTTCTGCAATTCTTAGTTGTTAATCTAGTTGCTAATTTTTATTGTTGTTTTTCTCTTGTTTTCTCTTTTTATCTTTTTGTTTATCCTTAAAACTACGATGATGCTTGAGTAAGATCCTTGCCAAGGTGAGGTCTCAAATAGCTGGTTGTAAATTCCTCTTAATCTCATTTCTTTCTACCTTTTTTTTTTTATCTTTTTAATGGATGAGTAATCTCTCGCTTGTTAGGGCAGGAGAAGGAAAGTTTGAGAGAAGGAAATCTCTCTCTCTCTTTCCTATGCCAATCATCTTAATTCGGACTCCTTTTAATTAAACCACAACCCGCTCACTACGGCACCCTATCCTACATGATAGCGGTGATTCCATAGTTAGACCGGTTGTGGTTGAATTAACCGGAGGTTAGGGCTAATAGCCAAGAACGGACGGACAATGACCAAAATGAAGAAACTAAGCATGGAAAGCCTAGCTTATACTTGCAAGTTCCTTCCTAGTCGTGCTAATCCCCATTGTTGCCGATTACCTTAACACCGATATCAATAAAGGCATTGAGAAAAAGTGAGGAATTCCTAAAACTCGAACTAACCTAATCCCAACCTTAGCAAGCTTTTATCATCTTTTATCTCATTAGTAGAACTTAAAACAAATCACCAATTTTTTGGATTTAACTCGTTAAAACATAAAGAAAAAGATTCCATCTCCCTGTGGATCGACCCGTACTCAACCGGCTAGTTACCAAGCGAAACCGTCTTGATTGCGGTAATTAAAAATACGCAAAAACGTAACAATCAAAATGGAGCCGTTGACGGGGAGACGGTAATTTAATTCTGTGTAATTTCGGGTTAATTAAAAAAATAAAAAAATATAAAAATTAAAAAACAAAAAACAAAAAAAATCATCTTATTATTTTTGATTAGTTTTTGTGCAAGTGTGCAGGCTTGGAGCAAACTCTGTTTTAGTTCTGGAGCAAACTCAGTGAACAAATCAAGAATCAGGGGATCTAAACAGAAAGAGGAGAACCAACTAAGCACATGGACCAAATTTGAAGATCCAAACCAACTGTTCAGCCACGGAACCGCGGCAGAAGCAAGGGCTTGACCGCGGAACCGCGGTCAACGGGTGACGTCAGCAACTAAAAACTCTCCGTGAGTATCTCTTTTCTCCTCTCCTCTCCTCTGAACTCCACTGACAAATTTTTCTGCAGCATTCTTTGCGCAAATTCTCATCCCCTCCAATAAACTGATTTTATGCAGGATTCTTTGCGCCGCAGCCAAAATAAAATTTTTGAAAGTGTTTTAGATTTTTGGTTGTTACTGCTTTGCATAACTAATACGGACTTTAAGGAGCTATAACACCAATTCATATTGGGTGGGGATTTCATCACCCTTCATAAGACCCCAAAAATCACTAAAAGCATACGCATCACCCTTGAGCTTAATTAAAAAATATCTAGACTCAGCCAACTAACGACTGTCGTGCTCAATAGGACAGAGGAAGGTTGTGGGTATTCAATCATTTATCTAAACTTGACTTTGTGGTGCCTAGGCTAGACAAGTGAGAAATGTAATTTTAAAAGGCCCGTCTCACGGTGATTCGTGAGCGGAACCCTACTTTCTTCATCTGTGCTTATCTGGCCACAATTGGCAATGAAGAGACGATTTGAGGTTATCTCACAACTTGTCACTTTGGAACAGTTAAGAGCAGTCTGGTGGACTTAGAAGACCGTAGCTCTAGGTTTGATTGTGCATGTTTTAACGGTGATTGTTTGAAGTAAATCCGTACACATTCTTGCAAAACTCTTTCTAAAAAAAAGAAAAAACACAAAAACAAAAACTATTATAAAAACTTACCCTTTGACGCCAGAATCCCATTTCACCCACCTTTCATTGACATTTCTTCATTGACGTTTTCTTACCCTCACATTCTACACTTTGACTATACTAAACTCGTTTAGTGTATGTCCGGTTGGACTCGGGACAATAGTGCCCGCCTAGTCCGTGTTTCGTTAGTCGCTACCGACTACGCGATCGACTCCGACGTCGAAACTCCCTCCACACCTCTTTCACCTTTACCTTTGCCGGCCAACTCCGACGTTGACCGGAATTCTGTTCATACATCTTCATCTTCATTTTCATCACCACCAAATTCTTCTAAGATGTCAGGATTTCCTCCTAACATCCCTTTACCTCCCCCGGGACTGATTCCACCTCATCTGGGTGCGAATAACCCACAACCATCTCCTGTTGAAGCGCCTCAGCGAATCGCGCTCCAGGATCGTTTCTATCCCACCCGCTCCACACTTCTTACCTGTCTTTCACTTCCGCCGGCCAATGGGGATAATTTCGAAATTAAGCCCCACTTCATCAACATGTTGCCTAAATTTCACGGGCTGGAATCCGAAGATGCATACATCTTCATTAACAAGTTCCAGAACGTTTGTGCAATGATGAAGACGACCCATCTGTCCGACGATGCTATACGGCTACGAGTCATTCCTTTTACTCTGTGTGACCTAGCTGAGAAGTGCCTGTATAGTACCGCATCGCATTCCATAAACAGTTGGGATGAGTTCGTAAAAGCGTTTCTTACAAAATTCTACCCAAATCACAAAACCGCGAGAATACGAAACGAAATTAACCAATTTTCCCAACTTCCTGCCGAAATGTTTTAGAAGTGCTTTGACCGATACAAAGACCTTCTTGTTCAGTGCCCTCATCACGGTATTGAGAGATGGCAACTTTGCCAGACCTTATACGAAGGACTGAACCCAGCAACTAAGCAATTGTTGGAGACCATTTGTCAAGGCCATTTCCTATCCAAATCTGACGAGGGAGATTGGAAATTTTTCGACGATCTCGCGGAGCGAACGCTTCAGTGGGAAACCACCAGACCGAACACTTCATCTACTACTTCTTCCGGTCTTTCTAAGGCAGGTGTTCATCAACTTGATATCTCAATTGCAATGAAAGCCGAAATGGCTGCGATCACACGAAAACTAGAAGCAATTGAGAGCAAATTTTCATCTCCTTCTCCTGCCCCTACTCTTCCCCCTCGTACCATCTGCACTTGTTGTTCATACCCATCCCATCTGACCGAAGAGTGTCCTTAAAACCCACTTTCTCAAGGATAGGATCAGGTCAATACTGCATTTCAGCAAAGACAAAGAAATGATCCATACTCTTCCACTTACAATCCTGGTTGGAGGAACCACCCCAATTTCGCCTGAAATTAGAACCAGCAACAATTCCAAGGCCACAACAACTTCCAAAGGCCTCCTCTTCCTCAACAACAAGCTCAAAATCAATATCAGCAGCCTTTCCAACCCTAACCTTTTCAAAATCCGACGAACAATTTTGTTCCATCAAACAATGATAAGGTTTCCTCGCTAGAACGAAGTCTGGAGGCATTTGTAAAGCAATCGACTCAATCAAACGCCAACATCCAGTCTTCCATTCAGTCTTTAGTGCAACATACTGCTGTGCAAGGGCAAAGCATAAAAACCATTGAAGCCCAGACTGCACAACTGAATGCAGTTTTAAGCGAGCGAGAGAAGGGGAAGCTTCCATCTCAACCAGTCCCAAATCCTGGTCACCTACATAATGCACATGTTGCTCTTGAACAACAAAACCATAATGTGAGTGTCGTGACTACGTTGAGATCTGAAAGGATGCTGCACAACAACGTTGGCACAGATGATGACCCCCCGGCCGCTTCTTCTTCTTCTTCATCTTCTGAGCCTGTTCTCCATTCTTCAAAAGGCTCTACTTCTTCTGCTATTCAGAACGGACCCACTTCTCACTCCACAAAAACACCAGTTCTGGAGTCTATTCCTGCTCCACAATCTCCTCCACAAATATTGGATTAAACCAATTTTCAAAATGTTCCATTTCCAAACCGGTTGAGATCCAATAAACAAAATCCATAAATGGAGAAGATTGTGGAGTTATTTAAACAGGTTAATATTAACATTCCCCTCTTAAATGCAATCCAACAAGTCTTTTCCTACGTAAAAATCTTGAAGGACTTGTGCACTAAGAAAAGGAAATCTCAGGTACCCAAGAAGGTTTTCTTAGCTAGTGCCGTAAGTGATGCTCTTACCCAAGCTTTACCTCAAAAACGAAAGGACCCTGGCTGTCCTACGATTTCAATAACCATTGGGGATAAGAACATCAACCGCACACTTTTGGATCTTGGTGCCAGTGTTAACCTGCTTCCGTATTCGGTGTATGAGCAATTAGGTGTAGGAGAGCTGAAACCCACACACTGTACTCTCCAAATGGCCGACCGATCTATCACCCATCCTAGGGGTGAGCTAGAGGATGTGTTAATAAAGGTAGGGGACATCATTTTCCTCGTTGTATATCTTATAGTCCCCGCTTACTTGGTTGACGACAAGCTGAGAGTCACCGTAAACACGTAGCCGAAGGATTTCCATTTCTATGGCGAGCTCCGGACCAACTATGAGAGCTTCGTACTCGGCCTCGTTGTTTGTACGAGGCTCGGTGAGAGAAAAAGAACGTCGTAGGGTTCTCATCGATGGCGTGATGAACACCAATCCAATCCCTGCTTTTATCTACGGGATGCTTGATTTGCCGGAGCTTCTCATTGATGAGGCTCCATCGAAGTAGAGATCCCAACATGGCTCATCTTCCTCGAGGTGAAGCACTTGTTCGTTTGGTAACTCGCAATTGAGCGGTGACCCTTCTGGTACGGGATGAGCTGCAAGGAAGTCTGTCAGAGCTTGCCCTTTTACTGCTTTCTGAAGAGTATAAACTATGTCAAACTCAAGTAGCATGACAGCCCATCTTGCCATTTTACCAGCTAGACTTGCTTTGGTCATTAAGTGTTTGAGCGGGTCGACCTTTGAGATCAGCATAACCCGATGAGCGAGCAGATAGTGCCTCGGCTTCTTCACAGCGAACATCAGAGCCAGACATTGCTTTTCGATCGGGGAATAGTTGTGTTCCGTCCCGACTAAAGTTCAACTGAGGTAGTAGAGGGCATTTTCTTTTCCCTCCTCATTGCTCTGGACAAGGAGCGTACCAAGTGCCTCATCTAGCGCGGCAGTATAAAGAATCAACGGTTTATTTGAAATAGGAGCAGCAAGCACTGGAGGTGCAACATGTACCGTTTGATGCTTTCGAACGCTTCTTAACATTCGGCATCCCAGACAAAAAGAGCTCCTTTCTTCATGAGCTTTGAGAAGTGCCTAGATCTCCCCGATAAATTTGAGATAAACCTTCATATATAAGCAAGCTTGCCTTGAAAAGATCTTAGCCGCGTCAGATTCTTCGGAGGGGGCATCTCCATGATGGCCTTTATCTTGGATGGGTCAACTTCGATCCCTCGATGTCGAACTATAAAGCCCAGGAATTTTCCCGATGACATGCCAAAAGCGCACTTCAGAGAATTCATCTTCAGATCATATTCCCTCAGTCTAATGAGAACGGTCATAAGATCTTGGATGTGATCGGCCTTGATTTTAGTCTTGACGACCATATCATCAACATAACATTCGATGACTTTATGGATTAGGTCATCAAAGATATTGTTCATTGAGCACCTGCGTTCTTCAGTCCAAACTGCATCATTTTGTAACAGTATATGCCGATCGGGATTCGAAATGCTGTATGCCTCTCATCCTCAGGCGACATTTTTATCTGATTGTACCAGGACAAACCGTCTATGAAGGTGAACAGCTCGTAATTTGATGTGTCATCGACCATCATTTCCATGACCGGAAGTGGGAAATCATCTTTAGGGCATGCCTTATTAAGGTCCCTGAAATCGATACAAACCCGGATCTGCCCATTTTTCTTCTTTACTGGGATAATGTATGCGATCCAGTCTGCGTATTTCTCTTCCCTAATGAAGCCAGCATCGATAAGTTTCTTAGTTTCCTCGATGACCTTTTCTTCCAGCTCCCTTCTTATTCTTCGAGGAGCTTTTTTGACAGGCTTGGCATCAGGAGATATAGCCAGCTTATGCACGACCACTTCAGAGGAGAGGCCAGGCATTTCTTTGTACATCCACGCGAAGCAGGCGGCGAACTCATGCAGCAGGGAAATTATCTGC
This sequence comes from Agapanthus africanus, assembly GCA_030015575.1. NCBI lineage: Eukaryota > Viridiplantae > Streptophyta > Magnoliopsida > Asparagales > Amaryllidaceae > Agapanthus > Agapanthus africanus. The sequence goes on from JASDDO010000014.1 coordinate 21,525,761, forward strand.
TCTTTCATTTTCTATGACAAGAGTGGGCTGATGTAGGTCGGCCTTGGATTATCAAGCGTTCACAAATCGATCTCGATTAGCTTATCGAAGGTTGCTTGTCCGCTATTTTCGAGCTCTTGAGGAGCTTCTTCTGGCTCGGCTATCTCGTCATCATTATTTGATCTTTCACTGACTTCACCAACATGGATCATGTAGCATGCCTTGGAATCAGGCTGGATGAAACCTATGCCCTGTTTATCTAGAATTCGTCCATCAATGAGTGCTCGGACCTGAGGCGGATGCCATAACCCTTTATAAAATTTTAGTTCGGATTCCATTTGATATAACCGGCATCCGTACCTTTTGAAATATTCCCGCATCTCGGACGCATAGTATCTGGGATTGATGACGGCTCTTATGCCTCTCTCATAGGGAAGGCACGCGATAGAAAAATCGTCCGGGTGCACAACAGGATTTGACCCATAAAACAGGATTCCCTTCTGTCCACTTTTCCTTCCGGGAACGTAGAATGTTTTCAGCTGGTCCACGGTGGAGACCGACAATGCATCAAGCTCTTTGCATATCTGCTCTGGCACCCTTGTGATAGCTAGGGACCTTTCTTCAACTTTGAATGTCTCTCGTAGCTTTTCTTGTTGCGTGGGGGCCCAATCTGTATAGCTGTTGCAAGGAAGGTTCTCCTCCTCCGACTCTTCAGTGTCGCTGCCTAAACGAGGGCGAATTTTGCTATCGGATGGGCCTTCGATATAAGACTCGTCCATATTACTACCAAAATGAGGGCGATTTTTATGGACTGACGGACTTCCAACGTCGGACTCATCAGTGTCACTACCGAAATGTGGATGCACTTGGGGGGTTTTTGCTTTTGAAAGTGACAGCTGGCTCAGACTTGCTTTTGAGTTTCGGGGTCATTCTGTATTTGGTCAGCTGTGGCTCAGTACTTTGGAGGTTCACAAAGTACCGAGAATCTTCATATCGGACTTCATGCACACCGAATGGCTGGATGTCTCCATCAATGCATCTTTCTTCTCCATTTTTAGTATACTTCATGCATTGATGGAGAGTTGATGGAACAATGCCATAATCGTGGAGCCACGGCCGTCCCAAAAGAATTTTATAAGACGTGTCAGCGTCGATCATGTATATCTTAGTTTCGGTTTGCAGATATCCAAATTTGATTGGCAGAGCTATAGACCCCAGAACTTGCTGGCAGTTTTGATTGAACCCTTGAATGAGAATCCTTTCCCTTGACAGGTGTCGGATGCCCATTGACAAATTCTTCAGAGTCCGAAAGTTCATGATGTTCACTGAGGATCCCGGATCAATCAATATGCGATTAATCCGATCTCCATCGTTGTACCCTGTCATGTAAAGCGGTCGGTTATACTCAGCTGTTCCCAGTAGCAGGTCTTCGTCCTTAAACGTGACCGCGGCGGTATGCAGGGTGTACTGGGTTTCTTTCATATTAATTTCTGCAAAGCGAGCCTGGTACCGCTCGGGATTTTGTAAAGCATGAATGAGAATATCTCTGATATCCTTGGACAGGACCAGAGCATCATAGATGCTTAAAAGAGACGGAAGCTTCTGGAGATGAGACAAGATATTATAGTCCACCAGGGAAGGACTCGAATCTTCATGAGCAAGTTCTCTGCCATCTTATTCATTAGCGACTTGTTTTTCCTTCCCTTTTAGGGTGTTTCCCTGATTTGGCAGTAGAGCCCTGTCGCTTCTAAGCTAGATTTGGTTAGCCTTTGTGGCGAGCTCCTCGTCCTCTTTAAGAAAACATAGCTCTTCCTCAGAGTCGCTACCAAGATGGAAGACGTAGCAGGTCACTCTAGGGATCTCTTCATTGGAGTATTCTTCTAGCTCCTCCAGAATCTCAGCCGCTTCTACAGGGAAGAACTCCTTCAATTGAATTAGAGTCCTTTACTTTTGTTCATAGTTTTCGAGAGAATCGATATATTTTTGAATGGTCGATCTCCCTGCAGACTCCTTTTTGCATCGAGCAGCACTTTTCTTCTTCTTAAGCCTTTTGGATTTTGAGCCTGATTGAGTCGAATTGGCAGTTGGAATGGTGGGCTTCTTCTACCCTTCCCATTCTGTTCTGGGCTCTTTCCGAAGTAACTTTAGCATCTTCTTCGTCTTATTAGATATGTTCGTGCTCCACGGAGGCTGCGGTGAGTCAGTTTCATTTCTCATGGCAGCGGGTTTAGCTGTCTGCTCCCAGAAGGCTTCAGCTTCTGTCTGTATAAATTTGGTGGTTGCAACTTGATTGTTCGCCAACACACTCTTGGACAGCTCGATCTCTCCAGCCTTGTACTGCTTCTCGACCCAGTCTTTGAAGATATATCAATCCTCAATCACATGACTCACTACTCGGTGGTACGGGCAATACAGGGGATTGTCGATCATTTTTGCTTCGTGGGGTCTCTTCGACTCCGGCAATTGTAGACCATTGTTCAAGGGATTTTTGAATATCTTGCGGACCTTGTCCCTTCTGAAAGAGTAAACCTTGTTCCTTTTCTCCTCTAGAGAAGGCCCTTCTCCTCCCAGCAATGGCTTTCGAGACCGGTTGGTTTTGAAATCGTCTGCCTTTCGCTTGTCTTCATTGTCGGACGTATTGAAGACATTGATACTGCTGGAATTCCTGCTTCTACGATTGTCGTCCCTCTTGCTCTTCCAAGTCTTGTCTCTCTGAGAGTCCGGGGTAGACTTTTGCTTTGAGCATTCCAGCATTTGGACTTTCTTGGCCAGCTCCTGAAACATCTTGAGGCCTGCTGTACATAAGAATGGGACCATCTAATTGCTGAGGTTCCCAGGCTGACAAACTGGTCCTGCTCCAGCGGTAGTTCACACTTGACCGTAAGATTACGCCATCAGGCGATAAAGTCGGTGTTGCTTTCATTCCTCCCTGACTTGGTCCTCACAAGGTCAGCAATGGAGATTTTATCACTGACACTCATGAACCTTTGTCGAAACAGAGTCTCCATTTGGGTAAAGGTAATGACGGGCCCATCTGGTATACTCGCGTACCAGTCGAAAGCGACACCGGTAGGCTATTGACAAACTAACGAAGAAAGAGCGCATCATTGCCTCTTGTATTTCTGCACGATGCTTTAAAGTGTGCGACATGCTGATTTGCTTTTCCCGTCCCGTCAAATCTTCCGAACCTAGTAATGACATAGCCGCTCGGGAACTCGATCAAATCGTACTGTACAGGATATGGCCGCCCACTACAGCCGATTTCTTTCTGAGCTTCAGCTTCGGCTACCAATGTTCTAACCTTACTAGTGACCAAATCCATTATCCGATCTTGTGTTAGCGGGATAGTGCTATCTGGGGCCAAGGCGTCCCCAGAAGCGGAATGTGGCCGGCTTTCATGTGGCTCACCCAATCTTGGACCCAAGAGGACATGCATCGGATGTTTCGGGTTGTCATCACCCGGCCCATGAGTGGAGACATGTGCCTGATTGGAAGGTGCTCGAGCAATTTGAGCCGTGAGCTGCATTACAACATTCGTCAGGTCGTCGATTTTTTAGTAAAGCTTGGCCATTTCTTTATCTTTGCTCCTGAGCTGTTTTCGAAGCTCTTGAAGTAGCTCTTGCTCTGCGGTCTTGGGGCGGAAATTCGGCTCTTCCCCGCTGTCCGATCTTGACTCTACATGGACTGAGGGGGTCTTTCTTCCTATCATCCTCATCGAGAGGGTTTTCATCATCCAGCTGAGGCGGCTGTTCTTGGGAAGCGGCAACCACATTCAAGATAGATTGGGCTTGGGATGTGGTTGCCCCATCCTTACTTTTGCTGCGAAGATTGTCGCTGGGGCGCATGCCTGCCATATAGACCGTATGGACAACATATCCGGCCATCATTTCATTATTGGTAGCTGACTTTGTGAACCACTGTCTTGGCCCTTCTGTTTTAAGCACTTGTCAAGCTTCGGCCCTTCGGGACGACGCCGTAGACCGATTGACAGAGAGCCCAGAGAAGATGCATGCTCGCGCGATTGTCAAGGGCACCATCTGAGCTTGCTGTGGATGCTTTGTGGCTGTAATACCCAGTCCCTTTTGAATAATTTCCGTATTTCGAAACAAAAATTTCTGATAAATTTAAATATTTTATTTTCTTAAACCTAACTATAAATTTCTTAATACCCTGATTCTATTTTACCCAAATCATATTTTTCTCCATGGCCCGTTCCCTAGCCTAAGCCCACGAACATAACACCCTAAACCTACCCCGAACCTGACCCGTTACACCCCCACTCTCTTCTTCTTCTCCATCTCGTTCGTTTCCCACGCGAATCCCATCTCCTCCTTCCTCGCGCCCCCCGAACGACTCGCCCCCTCCTCGCAACAGTCCTCCGCCTACGAACCCACGTCCCCGCGCTCACCTCCATGCGACCCACTCCACCTCAGCGACCACGTCCTCACCTCCCTCAACTACCCCGCGTGATCCCCTCACCAAACTCCTCCACCTCCTCAACGTCCCCCTTCCCCCTCGCGCTCCTCGAGACCAACACTCGCCCGCGACCCACTCCCCTTCACTGCCTCTCCATTCCATGCTCCTCACTCACTGCCTCACCCTGCCCTCGTCACCATCTCATCACCTCGGCTCCTCTCTTCTTCTCCCATCAGCCATCTTCCCTAAGCACCTAAACCCATCGATCGCCGCCACCCATCGCCGACAAACCCTCCTCTGACGACCCCGCCACCTCACAACCACCACAACCATCGCACAACTCCCTCCATCGCCTGCACCGAGCCTCACGACCCAACACTACCATTTCCTCTGCAACTTCGGTCTCTTCATCCTACCTCACCGTCGCCGCCTCCACCCTCGCCTGCAGTCCCATCACCCCGACGTCATCCCCTCGACCACCTCACCGCCTCTTCCCTCAAGCCACACCCGAGCTCCCCTCATCCCGTGCACCCGAGCTCCGGCAACCTCGAGCACCAGCCTCCCCTACCTCCTCCGAGCATCTCGCCAGCCACCTATCGCCACCAACACCCTCTACAACTCATCAAATCCGAGACCACCACCTTGACACCGCCGAGATCCCCATAATACCTCTATCAACGAGCCCCTCCAGTCGATCACCACGACCCGAGCTCTTCTGCGCCGCCATCACCACCCAACCACAACTCCTAGCTGTCACCCGAACCCTCTGTGCTATCAGCCATCGCCTGAGATCGTTGTCGCCATCTGCAGCCACCCCGTTTCCATCAACCGACCTCCTCGCTACCGACACCGCGCCAACTTCAAAGCTTGAACCCAAGCTCGAACCCCAAGCCGTGTTGCCCACCCCCGTGCCACCGCGTACCCAAACGTGTCGCGCCATGTGCCCACTCCTAGTGCCATATCGTACCCAGTCCTCGTGCCACGTCGTGCCAGCCCCCATGCCACGCCGTGCCCGATCCAGTGCATGCGCCGTGCCACTCCCGCACCACGCCCCGAGTCCAGACCGTGCCCGGTACCGTGTTGTGCCGTGTCACGCACCGAGCCAGGACTACTCCCACTACCGTGTCACACTCGCATCGTCACTGTGCCCAGTACCAGATCTCCACGCATCACGCTCGCGCCACGCGCCGTGTCCCGCATTGCATCGTCTCGTGTGTCGAGACGAAGTCCGCAGCGGTGTCGCTTCTATATCAGCGACTGAGGCAAGTGTTCTCACTTGCTTACATGCTAATGATATACAAATCTAATTTAATGCTTAATTAGACTATATACAACGATGTGCATAATCAAGATCGATCGATGTAAATTCCTAAATCAAAACATATCTTAAAATGGTGAAACTCATGATGTTTAAACCCTAATACCGTTAACAAACGCTGTGTACAAATTTGGTGGCAAATCGATGCCATTTCCGCACATAAGTGATGCCCTAACCTTAATACCGAAACCTATAATTTACCGAACACTTGACACTGTAAAATTCATAATTAATTCTAGAAAAATCCAATCGCAATGTTCTCGGGTTTGTTGCGAAGGGTACTGCATAATAATTAACCTGACATGTATCTTTACAATTAGATATATCCTCTGAATATCGAAAACAAGGAACTTATCTGACCTTGGACCGCAGTCCAGTGCCGGAACTTACATCTTGACCTGTATTTGTACCCCTGAAACCTTAATTTTTAACTGTGATAGTGTGCGGAGTCAATTACCGATGCGTAGACAATGGTTTCATCTTTCCAATGGTACCAGTTTTACTAAATTCCAGTATCTTTTGGTATTTAATCATATTTTAAACGGTTGACTTGTACGACAGTTTTCTGTCAGTTCAGCCTGCACCCTTCATCGGTAATTCGATCAAACTCCTAAACCAAAATGAATATTGTTGATTTGTCTCCTGTTCTGTAAAGATAAGTCATAACCCTATAATTAGTTGAACAGTAGCGTTGCCTAATTGTGCTCCCAACTGAGAGAAAGTGTATTGCGAAACGGACTTCCAGTTCAGAAATTGGATTTCCAGCAGCGAATACTTAAAAGAAAATAACCATAACTAGCAAAACTGAAACTCAATTGACGCGAAATTTTTTTTGATGGACAGATAATTAAACATATTGCTTGCCCCTTTTATATTGTTTTGCTAAATTCTACATGTGTGATTTATAGTACATTTTGCAAGTGGTATGATATTGGCTGCTATATTTTATTCGTATTATGATCAATTGCATTCTCATCGTATCATGTAGCGGTTGTATCCTCAGTTGAATAGTGGTCATAAAGACACTGTAAAATTCATAATTAATTCTAGAAAAATCCAATCGCAGTGTTCTCGGGTTTGTTACGAAGGGTACTGCATAATAATTAACCTGACATGTATCTTTACAATTAGATATATCCTCTGAATATCGAAAACAAGGGACTTACCTGACCTTGGACCGCAATCCAGTGCAGGAACATACCTCTTGACCTGTATTTGTACCCCTGAAACCTTAATTTTTAACCGTGATGGTGTGCGAAGTCAATTACCGATGCGTAGACAATGGTTTCTTCTTTCCAATGGTACCAGTTTTACTAAATTCCAGTATCTTTTGGTATTTAATCATATTTTAAATGGATGACTTGTACGACAGTTTTCTGTCAGTTCAGCCTGCACCCTTCATCGGTAATTCGATCATAACTCCTAAACCAAAATGAATATTGTTGATTTGTCTCCTGTTCTGTAAAGATAAGTCATAACCCTACAATTAGTTGAACAGTAGCGTTGCCTAATTATGCTCCCAACTGGGAGTAAAGCGTGTTGCGAAACGGACTTCCAGTTCAGAAATTGGATTTCCAGCAGCGAACACTTAAAAGGAAATAACCATAACTAGCAAAACTGAAACCCGATTGACGCGAAATAAATTTTGATGGACAGATAATTAATCATATTGCTTACCCCTTTTATATTGTTTTGTTAAATTCTACATGTGTGATTTATAGTACATTTTGCAAGTGGTATGATATCGGCTGCTATATTTTATTCGTATTATGATCAATTGCATTCTCATCGTATCATGTAGCGGTTGTATCCTCAGTTGAATAGTGGTCATAAACATTGATAACCTAGTGACCGTGTTACATTACCCAGTGATAAATATTAGTGATTAGATTTTGGCAAGTACGTTAGTGTATAAGCGTGATTGAATAGTGAAAGTGACACGTACTTGTACACAATCAGCGGAACCAGTTAATTATTGCATTGTTGATGCCTATGGGGCATATGTAAGTGTAACTATAACAGGCGTGAGACGGTTATGGAAGCACTTATATTAATGTCATAGTTATGGCGTCAAACACTGTCCATTTATCTTGGGTACCAGTCGAGACATGCTTGATGGAGACTCTGTCTCCAGTTCTCGCGTAGACTTGTCATGGAGCGACTAGTATTTGAATTCATGGTTGGTATTTGATGTAGACCGTGATTGTAGGGTATTTTGAGTGTGAGTTCGATCAAAGGAATCTCGGGAGTCCCACTGCCGGCATATATAGCGATTTTGGGAGTCATATGGGTGATATTACTGATTATTAGTGAGCATGATTCGGACCTGTGTTCCCTTGCCCCTGGGGCCTACCCTTGGGTTGGGGATACTCCTGCAGTGGTTGACGCCTACACTTGGACCGACGATAGGTTTAGCGACCTGGACAGTGAGACTTAGAGACTAATAGGTTTAATGACATGGATATGCATTGATTACTGATTCGATATACCTGCTTTATTGTTTACATGTACCGGTTACTTCATGCTCGTGTCATCACTCCATGTTTACTATTTCATGTTCATCATTATTGCGCGTATTTACATATGTGATTATATATATTGCTATTGTGTCGCTCTGACGACCTGAGTATGCATGCTCAGAGTGAGAAGTGGACTTAGCTCGGATCAGGATCTATCGTACCTCGAGAATATTGCATACATCTAGATCGGCGACGCCAGCGCTATCTTTCCCTTGATCTTTATCTGGTATATCTTTTATCTATCTTGATAGAATTAGTGACTGCATTTCTCTTTACCTGTGCATTGATTACTGATTACCACGTAATGCTAGGAACCGAAGTGTGACTACGGCAGAATATTTTCTTGACCGTAGGAGCATGGCTGGCCTTGTCACCCCTCGTATTCTGTATTTTGGAAAGCGGGGCGTGACAGTGGCTCCATTAGTGTTGACGGCCTTACCCCCAGTCGGACAGTAGAGAGCTGTTCGAATACAGATTTGCATTTAGGGTGGGATGCTTTGGCGACCACAACGTTCGGCCTCCTGCCCCTTGAGGTCGGTTTGGCCGCTTGGTTTGCCGTGACCTCCGCCAGATGAGCACTTCCAGCAGGGTAGATGATGACGGAACCAAATTGAATGGGTGTCTCCTCCCATTGCCGGCTGAGACTTTCAGGGAGAACCACGCGGGCATTGATCTTGACCACGTACTGGATCAGGGTCGCGTCGGATGTTGAATTCATCTCAGAAGATATTATCGTTGAAAATTGATTGCTGCACGGAAAAAACATTATTTCAGTACAAACATCAGCATATATATTAAATGAGTTCGCATGAACACTTGACCCGAGATATAGGAGGAGAGAAAGTTCCTACCAGGCGTGCCAGAATCTGTAGGGTGTTTTTCGTCACCCCATTAAGATGAGAATACCCGTCGCTTGTCAGACGTGCTATGGATTCCACCTGCCTAGGGTAGGCGGGGGTTTATTGATTGTGGGGATCCGAATCTCCGGCAGCCGCGGACTAAGTTGAAGGGTTATGGGAGCGCCCCGGCCATCGAACCGTGGCCAAATACGGAACAAATTTTTTCTAAAACCCGGTGCTGCCATTACCCGATTTCAAAGATCGAAACCATTAACCGTAAAACTAGCAAACCAATCACAAAGAGATAGAATGGTTATACCTAATGAACTAAGTCTTTCGGGTCTTCAACCATTTCCAAGCTCCTAGTGATGCGGATCGACTTTGGTCTCCGGTCTTCCTTCATCTCCGATGATCCACCCGAGGGAAAACGGCACAAGCTCCAGGTTCGCCAAACGGACCAACCGATCCTCCAAGATCGCTAGTAGTGGAGAGCGGGGTGTGTAGGATGGTCTCACCATAATTTTCTCTTAAAATATTATGCTCATAAAACAACCATAGAAGACATGGAGGTGATGAAAGCAAGAATGGCATGAGCTGAAATGGTTAAGTCTTTTTGGGTGTGAGTGTAATGAGAGTGAGCAAGAGAGAAAGCCAAAATGAATGAATAATATGAGCAAAGGAAAAACCCTACCCCTAGAAGTGGCCGGCCCCTCTCTCTCCTCACTCAAAGAATAATGCACACTAAAAATCCTTTTCCAATTTGCAATAAAATATTAATAAGCCCATACCAATCACTACATATGCAAGACCCATGCTTTGTCACCTTTCCACCTCATTATAAACCAAATGATTTTTCTAAGAAAGGAAAATCAATAATGAGGTAGCAAATCTTCTAGAAGCCATTCCGTATAAATACAGAATGCTTCCCGGTACATATATCGAAATACACATACGCGTATTCGTACGAAAATACGAATAGCCAAAGAGAGAAAAATAAATAGTGAGCAATAATACTAGAATACATATATATAAATAAATATGTAAATTATTAAATCAAAACTTGATTTAACAATCTGGCTTAATCCTAAGCCGCTAGTATTATCAATCGTCCGATTAAAGTCTGTGCAGCCTGTGCATATATTTAATCAGACACCTGTATGTACCAACATTCAACAAATACACCATATCGCCTGAACCGTGAAAACCCTCTGTGTGGGACTCTAAAGACTCGTCAATACGCTGGCAGTGGGTTTAACCACAACCACGTCAGCGACACTAGCTGTACGTAACGGCTACCCAGGTATTGAGCGAAAGGAAGGCCGGCGAGCAAACTCATCCAAACCCCTACTGATCCTATCAGTGACAATATCCGTACAGTCCGGTCTGTTCGTCTAAGAGTATCGCATATCGAGTCTAGGGGGTGGATAAAGTCAGACCCCTAACAACGCGATAATTTGTGTCGGTATAAACCCATCACTACCTGAGAAGCTATTGATCCTGGATCGATAATTCTCACATACCCCGGCCGAGGATTTCTAGTGATGGCCACCCGTGCACTGCGCGACATCAACCCCCAATACCGGGAGAGACGGATCCCTGACGATCCGCTCACTGCCTCCATGTGGCTCGGGACTGTACCCAGCTAAAACCTGTTTGCACGACTCCATTGAGCCGTGGTAGGGTAGTAATCAAAGCACCGTAGGAACTCACACGAGACAAATGACGATCTCTGGTCGACAGACTAACATGTACACATGTCACCAGGGAACTGCTATATGACTATAGGTATAATACCAACTAGCATGTTCCCGGCGAGTCCGTCCAGTGCACTCATAATCCAATGAGCACATGTATACTATCTTTGGTGAACAACTAACACCAATGGCTTGTGAGACCGGCCACCGCCCCCGTCAGGGTCTAGATAAGTATACACCAGTCTACACTGGAGTATCGATGCCCAATCTCAATACTCCCACGACCAGGGACATTTAAGGATGTGCTTATAGACCCCCATCTCCCACGTATGTGATCGCCATCACAATGCTGGTAGTCAAGCAAGAATCCTATGGGGTTTATCAACATGATGATAAAGTCAAACCAGATAGCATACTATCATCTCGAGCAAGACTGTTTTATCGGTATAGGTCCTCCCTCAATCATCATGATCACCTGCCTGCAACTATGATAATTGCCTTAAGGGCACTATAGCCAACAATCTCCCACTTGCACTTAAGGCTAATTATTGCGATGTCGCATACTCATAGCCCAAGTGATACCGAACACCCAACTCTTCTACTAATCAGTTTCACAAACCTTGTTTGTAAAACTATTGCGTTCGACAAATAGCCTCAGTCAGTGGATCCGCTCTAATGTTTCTTTCTATGTCTCTCTTTATCTCAACTTCGCGGAGAAAACTATCTCCCGAAATGAGCAATACCGTCTTAGAATATTTCTGGATATCTGATGGGACCCAGTTCATAAATAAACTCCAAATCCAGCAAACTTCATAGACTGTATCGTCTACTGAACTTAATCAGTACACTGCGCTATACATTCCTCAGTGTCCGCTTGGACCACCTGTCCAAACTACTGCCCCTCGTCAGAGGGAAAACTATAACTCTGACAGTCACTCTGTCATCCATGTCACCTTGGAAGCCTGGAATGATAATTGTCTCCTAAAGGAGGCCGCCGTTATCAAATTCCTAGAACATCCACTTATGTTCATAAACTGCTTCCATTCGTTTTTCTCCAGGATTGGATTAATATATCAACTTATTGCATATAGTGCAAAAACAACATCTAGTGTGGTACTTGACATGTCATGATTGACTCAATTTCCTAAGTAAGTGACATGCCAATCATGCACATCCCTCTCCCCTTAGTCTGTAAGACACCTTTAGAGAGGGTGACTCCATCACCTGCATGTTCACCACCATGCCAGGAGCCGTCCATTCTAAAATGCTTTTAGAATACTGTCTAAGTACCCAGATTGGAACACTTCCCAAATCTAGATCTAAAGCCATAGATCTAGTAACCAGAATGTCTTATATAATATCCATATTCTATGTGGAGAAACCACTGTGTGACAACCACAGTTTAACCGCTCGTAGTATAGGAATTTCACTTCCTACTATGTGTATGTTATCCAAATACCAGGACATCACACTTTACTACCTTCTTAACAGATCCATCCCCTATTCTGATGAAGTCAAAGCCCATGACCGCCCCATCAAAAATAGATGATCTTTCTCCGATATATCTGCTTTAATCTATAAATAGACATAAGCTACTTGTCCACTATGTTTCCGCTGCTCCCACTGATTATGACAACACTCTGGCAGAATCATATACACGTGCACTTCTAAAGCTAGTTTAAAACGACGCTATACTTATTCTCCTGCCGGGTCTCATAGTCTGAAACAACAGTAGTGTCAATTATGGGTAAACAAGAACCTCCCTGTCACCCTTCTTGAGGATACCAAAGTACCTCTCGGGTGCCTGAGGTTACCCACCATATCTGTGGAGTGGCTAATGGAATGTCAATCCTGATTGAATTTTTAGGTTCTTATTAAATTTTCAGTAATCGTTTGTGGTTCTGGAATCACTTCTAGTTCTACCATACCCACACTTCTGTTTTTTTGAAAAAGTCCATTTTACTAAAACTGTAGAGAGTCAAGAACAATATCACTATTGATCTTCCGGATGGTAGAAAGTTATCCCTCGTCAAAGCCCGGGTTAACCCACAAACTGCCATTACAGAAACGTGCCTTGAGTTATCCAGAGTCTGGTTTTATGCATAAGCCGGACAACTCCCCATACCTTAACAATGTTAAGATATGGACTATTCTATATACAATATAGAAATAGAGGTACTAATTTAATTGGAACCAGATTCAAATCATGCAGCTGTCTCCAGCGCATGTCAACTAAATGGAAGGAGGCTGATCAGCGTTACTCAACTTAGGAGTGCATCCAAATATGAGTAACCTGAGAGAGAAACAAGTTTCTCAAAACCATTACTATCAACTGAATACCAAATACAAGTATCTACATCTTCGACCACCTTGAAGAATCCCGATACTTGCATCACGTGGTTCTCTACTTTATTCTTATACCTATAACTTCTCAAAACTTAGACTTTGTATTTCTACGAAACACATGTCTAAAACTGGAGAAGTCACAAGTAAACAGAATATAGTACGAGTACCAACCCCTTTGTCCTAATGGACACTGGAGAACATATAATACATTGTATAAGTCCCCTGAGTTTAATAACTCAAACACTGTGCGTCGTGGGTTGAAAATTGTACTATGGTTATGAAGACTTACACCGCTGTTGAATGCTCCTCACCTAACCATCAACTGATATAGATAAATATCATGGACATAATTTCAAAAAGTTATATCTCACTTTATAAAAATAAACGTACAAATATATCAGTTTGAAATTGGTGCATAACAACGGGAATTCAAAACCAAATAGTTGTCTTTCGCAAACAACCCAAGTGATTTCCTCAAATATCACCAATTACAATGAATTCTGATATAATGAGGATGATCACCTAATTCCCAATAACTTACTCTCACTCATCATCTGTAAAACCATATAGATGTGAGAATCAAAACTGGTAAATACATACCCTGGAGTAAAGACCTGATTGGGAAATCAGTTTTCAATTAACAACGCACAGTGAAACTGAAACATTAAAATGTTTTGTAGGGGTATTCTGGTATTCCTAGTAATGTCTCTTCCATTATACAGATTCATGATCGAAACGATATATTTCCTTACCATCTCTCCAAATCCCTTTATTTGTCTTTAGTCGTTACCTTCTGTACACCTTCGTTAGGCTTAAATGGTTTTCTTCCTTCACTACCGTTCGGCACTAACCTATGGTTTGGAAGAAGACTATCCAATAAGCGTAATAGGTGTACTCTCCTAATTCTAGGAGTACTCATAATCTGAGAGAAGGTAAAGATAAAAGACAACTGAATAAACCTTATTCTATTTCTCCTGAACCAGAATCCATCCTCGAATGAGTTCCTTCGAGTTCGTATGTAATCATACGATGGATTTATCCAATATGATTGGATGTTCGTAGTGATACGGGGTATTCTGGAGAAATATAAAGGCGAAGTAGGGGAGGCGTTGAAAGACTTGGTTTGATCGTGAATAGCAGTCGCAATTTACTTTGCCCTCTTTCTAATCCTTTTATTTGTCTTTACTTATTACCTTCTGTACACTACATTTAGGCTAATTGGTTTTCTTCATTCCCTACCGTTCGACACCTGCCTATGGTTTGGAAGAAGACTATCCAATAAGCATAATAGGTGTACCGTCTCCTAATCCTAGGAGCCCTCACAACCTGAAAGAAGGTAAAAGGAAAAGACAACTGAATAGTCCTATTCATTTTCTTCAGAACCGGAAACCATCCTTGAAAAATTTCTTTCGAGTTCGTATATAACCATACAATGGTTTTATCCAATGGAAGTGGATATACGTAGTGATACGGGGTATTCTGGAGAAAAGCAAAGGGTAAAAGAAGGAGTGGCAATGATGTATGCAACTTGGAAAATCCAAAAACCAGTGTTTTTAAGAAATGTTCGGTTAACTTGGTCTCTGAGTCATAGTCTAAGGTCGGGTCATGGTCGCTGCCAAAGAGAGAGAGAGAAGAAACACTCAGCGTGCACTCTAACCTAGATCAGAATGGATAATCATTTTATCTAATCTGGATGGCTCCCACTGTTTCCTCGAATTCTCCTCCAAACCTAAAAGGAGAATTAGTCGGAATCACCCGAAGAGTAATCCTACTCATCAGTGGGAATCGGAATCCAACTATCATCGCATGATAACTTGATGGAAGCCACTCAAGTCACCACACTCCAGAAGGTATGCGCATGCCTTGCAAGTTTCCTGTATGTTTGAAACTCCCGATATAATTTTTACCCCTAGGATCCAAGTGACCTTGACACGGTCAACAAGTCAAAGTGTCCTAGTCAAGTTCAACCCATCATTATCTTGATTGCATTAGACCCATCCGCACAGACCCTTGACAAGGTCAACAAGGTCGAACGACTGTCCTAACCAATCCACATTTGCTTGTGACAGAAAAGTATTACAGAGCTACCGCTCACTACGCCTTGACAAGGTCAACAAACGCAGTACAAATACTAAGCAATACTAATCTGAAATGACGGAGGGCTACAACTGGTTTTTGGCGAAAAACCTTTAACGTAATGAACTTGATCTCGTTGAAAGAATCTAAGTGGTTTTACAAATATATAGTGGCGAAAACTTTTGCTAAAGTGGTCACTCCCGGTGAAGGGATCTCGGCTCTTTCCTCATCGAATGAGGTGCGGGATATTCCAAACTGAATACCACGATGCAAAGCAAAAAGTAATCGACTATAGGGAAGTTATTACGTTGACGCAAACTCCTGCCCAAGGGGTCACTGCCGATGAAGGGATCTCGGCCCTTGCCTCGTCGAATGAGGTGCTGGATATTCATGACCGAATACCACCGTGCAAAGCAAAAACGTACGTCTGTAATGTCAGTTTTTTTTAAAATCTTGGTTCCAACAACATCATATAATAGGTTTGTTTTCCTTGCATTGATAAGAATCAACGCAGTCCCATCAATTAATCACACCAGAAAAGAACGAAAATAAAATGTACGTATATGCCACCCGCATTCGCCACTGGGTCCCGTCATCACCCGTTAGGTTACTTAACTAACGAACGAGCGGGGACTGGGCTACCGCGGGTGCAAAACATATACAATATCTACTAGTATATATATAACAATCGTCTCAGGCATGATAAATGCAACATCACAAAAAATTAATAAACATCACAGAACAATACAGATAATCTGGGAGCCCCGGGTTTCCTTTGAGCCGCAAATGAAACATGATGTTCCCCTGGTCGTGTGGATAGCCCGTGCAATGAAATCCTAGATCCCTACGAGCGCGGCAAGTTACCCGCAAAACCATAAGCGAGGCAGCCCCCTTCAGCAACGTGAATGAGCCACCCAGCACTTCATGGAATCCGATAACTTGGGCACCCTTCCTTGGGTCAACCTATACCCCCTACGAGTGCGGCGAATAGCCCGCCAATTCTAGAGTGAAGCCCCCTCCGTCTCAACGCTGTGAGATGCGGGTCCGTTGCCCTCCAGAACCCGGCTATCCGTGCACTCCACCGCGGGGTAATCCTAGTACAGAAAAGAAAATAATATACAAGGGTGACATCGACCTCAACCCTGTCGTGCCCCAAAAGAATAATATACAAATAGGCAGTGACAGCAGTCCACATGTCGAACGTTCGTCCCGCAATATCAAATGTACAAATATAAATCCAAAATGCACTACCATTGCATGCAAGCTATCCACCACGACAAATCCGCAACATCACAGCACAACACAGAACATCAACGTGAATGTCACGTTCGCAAACCCGTCTAAAAGGACTATAGAGATTAGACAAGATTTACCGATCAAATGACATTCACGGTCGCAGTTAGAAATGTAATGTACTGTAAATTTTAAACAATATTAAAACTTATCGACTTCGAAATAACACCCGAATAGCCCGAAACAAACTGATAAAACAATATCCAAATTTGGCTAAACAAACAATACCACTGCACAGAGATTCAAGAGGCCAGACAACACCCCAAAAACGAAGCCCAGAAGACAAAAGAAAACCAGCCTCCTCGGTTTTGAGCTCAATGTGCTCGGCCAAAATCCGGCGCCTTGGTCTCGTGTTTGGGGTGTAGTCTTGTGGTCATGTCAGTAGCCTTCTGCAATTGTTTAAATAATTTTTCGAGACACTTTAAAAAACAACAGAGACTGGATTGTGCAGGGCAGTGTATCGGGGTTTTTTCGATTTTGATTTGTTAAAATTTTCTAAACCAGCTAGATTACGGGTTAATGGGTGGCTCTGATACCATGAAGGGTTATGGGAGCGCCCCGGCCATCGAACCGTGGCCAAATACGGAACAAATTTTTTCTAAAACCCGGCGCTGCCATTACCCGATTTCAAAGATCGAAACCATTAATCATAAAACTAGCAAACCAATCACAAAGAGATAGAATGGTTATACCTAATGAACTAAGTCTTTCGGGTCTTCAACCATTTCCAAGCTCCTAGTGATGCGGATCGACTTTGGTCGCCGGTCTTCCTTCATCTCCGATGATCCACCCGAGGGAAAACGGCACAAGCTCCAGGTTCGCTAAACGGACCAACCGACCCTCCAGGATTGCTAGTAGTGGAGAGTGGGGGTGTAGGATAGTCTCACCATAATTTTCTCTCAAAATATTATGCTCATAGAACAACCATGGAAGATGTGGAGGTGATGAAAGTAAGAATGGCATGAGCTAAAATGGTTAAATCTTTTTTGGTGTGAGTGTAATGAGAGTGAGCAAGAGAGAGAGAGACAAAATGAATGAATAATATGAGCAAAGGAAAAACCCCACCCCTAGAAGTGGCCGGCCCTCTCTCTCCTCACTCAAAGAATAATGCACACCAAAAATCCTTTTCCAATTTGCAATAAAATATTAACAAGCCCATACCAATCACTATATATGCAAGACCCATGCTTTGTCACCTTTCCACCTCATTATAAACCAAATGATTTTTCTAAGAAAGGAAAATCAATAATGAGGTAGCAAATCTTCTAGAAGCCATTCCGTATAAATACAGAATGCTTCCCGGTACATGTATCGAAATACACATACGCGTATTCGTACGAAAATACGAATAGCCAAAGAGAGAAAAATAAATAGTGAGCAATAATACTAGAATACATATATATAAATACATATGTAAATTATTAAATCAAAACTTGATTTAACAATCTGTCTTAATCCTAAGCCGCTAGTCTTATCAATCGTCCGATTGTAGTCTGTGCAGCCTGTGCACATATTTAATCGGACACCTGTATGTACCAACATACAACAAATACACCATATCGCCTGAACCGTGAAAACACTCTGTGTGGGACACTAAATACTCGTCAATACGCTGGTAGTGGGTTTAACCACAAGCACGTCAGCGGCACTAGCTGTACGTAACGGCTACCCAGGTATTGAGCGAAAGGAAGGCCGGCGAGAAAACACATCCAAACCACTACTGAGCCTGTCAGTGATAATATCCGTACAGTCCGGTCTGTTCGTCTAAGAGTATCGCATATCGAGTCTAGGGGGGTGGATAAAGTCAAACCCCTATAAACGCGATAATTTGTGTCGGTATGAAACCCATCACTACCTGAGAAGCTATCGATCCTAGATCGGTAATTCTCACATACCCCGGCCGAGAATTTCTAGTGATGGCCACCCGTGCACTGCGCGACATCAACCCCCAATACCGGGAGAGACGGATCCCTGACGATCCGCTCACTGCCTCCATGTGGCTCGGGACTGTACCCAGCTAAAACCTGTTTGCACGACTCCTTTGAGCCGTAGTAGGGTAGTAATCAAAGCACCGTAGGGACTCACACGAGACAAATGACGATCTCAGGTCGACAGACTAACCTTTACACATGTCACCAGGGAACTGCTATCTGACTATAGGTATAATACCAACTAGCATGTTCCCGGCGAGTCCGTCCAGTGTACTCATAATCCAATGAGCACATGTATACTATCTTAGGTGAACAACTAACACCAATGGCTTGTGAGACCGGCCACCGCCCCTCTTCAGGGTCTAGATAAGTATACACCAGTCTACACTGGAGTATCGATGCCCAGTCTCAATACTCCCACGACCAGGGACATTTAAGGATGTGCTTATAGACCCCCATCTCCCACGTATGTGATCGCCATCACAATGCTGGTAGTCAAGCAAGAATCCTATAGGGTTTATCAACATGATGATAAAGACAGACCAGATAGCATACTATCATCTCGAGTAAGACTGTTTTATCGGTATAGGTCCTCCCTCAATCATCATGATCACCTGCATGCGACTATGATAATTGCCTTGAGGGCACTATAGCCAACATAAGTTGCCGTTAATTACCCCTCGCCTTTGGAGAGAAAGAACCTCCGATTGACGGGTCAAACTGTTCATGCGAACTCAATGTGCAGTGTGCGTGTGTTATGCATTGAGGGGTTTGGATACATTGGGGGGCCCGCAGAGTTAACGGGGGTCCCGCTACCCGGATAGCGGGCTGGGGTTAAGTGGGCTAGCAGCCCCTGGCGGGATGCGGGACAACACCCCGTTAGAAAAAATTTCCTAACGGAGGTGTATTTTGAGTGTGAGATAGTATGAGAAAAAGTAGGTGAGGAGCGTCTTAAAGACGCTAGGGAGCGAGGAGCGGGGAGTGGGGCACTCACGCATCCGGCACGTGGGCGCTGGGAGCTAGCGCCTCACGCGCTAGGCATGTGGACGCTAGCGCCACACGCGCCCGGCACGTGGGCACTGGGTGCCGGTGGAAAGAAGAGGACTTTTAGCCCCGGGAATAGGAGTTAAACTCTGAAAGGGATGGAGTTAAACTCCGTCAGATGTTCGATAGAGTTGAACTCCTATATATATATATATATATATATATATATATATATATATATATATATAAAGTGTTTGATTTATGGTGTTAAACTCCAACAGAACTTGGATGGAGTTAAACAACTAAATCTTTGGGGACGATCAAATGGGACCCCTTTCTTCTTTTCTTTAGCCCTGGATGTTCTTCCGAGCCTTGAATCTTTCCAATGTGAGATTTTTGGAGATGAGTCTCCTTCTTCCCCCTCTTCTGTTCGCCGGATCTTGGAAAAAAGGGAGAGTGAGATTTAAAAATCTCTCATTTTTGAGATCTGATGAAAGATCTGAGTTCTCCTTCAAGGGTTTGAAGGTGAAAAACTGTTTATTTTTTTATAAGGAAGAATGAAACTCTTGATTTAATTCAAAAGGGGGAAGAAGGTTTAGAACCTTGAGAAAAGAGAAGCAAACACAGAATCCTAATTTTTGAGAGAAAAAAAAATTCTTATTGATTTTTTCATCATGTTGCCTTTATAGGCTACACATTTTACATATAACCTCTTGGGTTTTGCCAAATGGCACCCGTGTCATCCCATGCCTTATGTGCTTATTTTTTTTTTTTGCACATGAGCCATGGGGTTTACAAAATTTTGCTTTCTGCCCACTTTACATATATTTATTTATAAAAATTATATTTAAACTAATTTATTGCCTCCTTTTTGGCATGGAGTTGGCCCCTTCCACGCTTAGTCTTGACTTAGGCTTGGGCTCGGGCTCGGGCCTACTTGACTTGGTGTTGCATTTGGTTTGACTTGTTCAACTGGGGTGTAATTTTTGACCACAACATATATCATATAATAATGGCTTCTAGGGTATACATATTTTCACAAAATATACATTAAGTATTTACATGCAATAACCACTCAATTATAACCACTCTAGTTTCAAATTAAATTTACCCTTCTAAACAAGTAGGCTTTTAATAGCGTTAGCGTACATATATTAAATTAAGAAGTATACATATCAAAAGAGAAATATCAAAACTTTTGCTCATTTTCATTTTGTACAGTACTTTAGATTCGATTTAGATCAGATAGATTTAGAATGTCATGATCGGAAAAAGATTAATGCAATCTAGCTCAATGAGTTTGGAAAAGAATTAGTATTAAATATTTGAATAGAGCCCCTTTTAGGGCAAGATTAAGATATTTTTGCACAGGTAGTTTTTCTCGTGGTATATATAAGATGCATTCTATATACCAATCAAGCTGAATCGTAGTGTTTTATACGTCTAAATGGTCCAGATAGACGTTACCGGATAATTTTGAGAAGTTGAAGTAAATGGGCATTGCTGATATGAAAACAAATTTTGTATATAATTGTATCTATTTATAAGAAATTATTAATAGATATTAGTGGGGAAAAAAAGAGTTACTACTTTAACCCCATGTTTGGAAATGGGGTTGAATTTTCTAAACCGTAGTTTTATAAAGTTAACAAACTCAAACTCTAAAATCTTAATTTTGTCTTGCTTGGCAACCATTTTAGAGTTGAGATAATTACCGTTATCTCAGCCCAAATATTAAGACAGCTGCAGTTATCTTAACTTCAATCTAAACAAAGTTATCGCGGTTTTCGTTTTCCCGCCTTCACTTAAAAATTAACTATAGTTATCCGCACCCCATATCCAAACATGACCTGAAAGTCTAACTTTACGTTTGTTGGGCTAATAAGCTCATTTATGGATGGGCATAATGGAGAAAAGAGGACATAGGAGGGGATTTCCTCCTATGACGTGGAAAAAATACAACCTCCGCCAATTTTTTCGACGATCGGCCTCCATCATCTTCATCGTTATCATCTAAGATGTGGATACACCAAATTTCATGTGATTCTACAACTTTTTCACCGTTGATTTAGCAATGTAAAAAGTTCTATTGTCGGTAAACCGTTAATTTTGAACCCACTAAATCAACGGTGAAAAAGTTGTGGAATCACATGAAATTTTGTGT
The DNA here is from genome assembly GCA_030015575.1 of Agapanthus africanus. Classification (NCBI taxonomy): domain Eukaryota; kingdom Viridiplantae; phylum Streptophyta; class Magnoliopsida; order Asparagales; family Amaryllidaceae; genus Agapanthus; species Agapanthus africanus. The sequence continues at coordinate 21,547,320 of JASDDO010000014.1, forward strand.
ACGCACATCTTAGATGATAACGATGATGATGATGGGTGCCGATCGTCGGAAAAAATGGCGGAGGTTGTATTTTTTCCACGCCATAGGAGTAAATCCCCTTCTATGGCCTCTTTCCTCCATTAATCTCTTTATGGATATTAAGTAATAAATTATAAAATCCTAAAAAGCATTTACTATTAGCGGTTTTGTAGAAAACAGTGGGTACCTAAAGCAGTTTTACAAAACCATCTCTCATGTCTTTTGCAATATATAACCTCAGAGAGATGAGCAGTACAACTCATTCATGAATGGAGTCATAGAAAGGGAACGTGAGTTTATTAGAAACCATGGGGTACAGGGAGTTGTCAAATGTGAAATTTGCAAAATGGTATTAATCTGATGTAAATTGCTTTTGCCCACACCTCGCATGCCCCTGGTTTCTAATCTCACTTTCCTGATTCTGGAAAGCTCTTATCAATCGAAGATGTCATCTGTGAGTGAAGGAAGAGGAAGTGATCAGCTTGTAAGAGCTTTGGGTATGGGATCTTTTGAGGAAATCCTTTTTACAAATTTTTTTAAGCAAGACAAAGATAGAAATTTGCACAAAAAAATGGGTGTTTCCCGAAGCTTCCCATACCTATGGTTCTTATGGGTTCCTTTACTTTCTTCATGTCATTTAATAGATCTGGTATGATGATGGGTTTTTGTTGAAATGATGTTATGCATATAAAAATTTGATCTTTTTATGCAGTTGATATGAGTAATGTTTTTATTAATTTTGTTATGCTTTATAACAAAATGATCTTTTTGCATCTGGGTATTGCAGGGTTGATTGATTCCTTTTGTCTATTTAGCTTTTTAGTAATTTTATCTGCAATTATTTTGATCTTTAAGGCTGTATAATCTCATTTAACAAGATCTAGAAAAAAAAAACTTGGTTCCAAGGGTTTGGAAGAATATAAGACAGATTGAAATTTATTTACAGCCTAATCAATTAAAAATCCATTTCATTATTTAGTTATTTACATTGATCTGCATCATTTGGATACTCTTAGGTGACTACGATACAAGTTTAAGCGTTCTTCTTCTCTATGGATCAAATTTTGAATATGGATATTTTTTGGAGCAACTAAAATCTATTATCATATGTAAACTTCAAGAATTTATTTTCCATGATGGTAACTTTAACCATTGGAGGTACTTCTCAATCTTCACTACAGCTTTGAGTTGCACTGTAATGGTAAAAATTATACTTTGGCATCCAAATCATTCATGATTGAAACTGATAATGCATTTTAAATGATGATATATCATTGTGCATTCTTGTAATATAGCGATTATGTTAATTATGTTCCAACCATTGTGAAACGATGAAAGAGAACATTCCTGTGGGGGAGAGTTCAAATATGAGTGGAAATTGATGGATTGATTGTCTTACAATTCTGCACAACGGCGCAATGATCTAGTGGCGGTGTCAACGGTGGCAGAGGCCGGTGTAATATCAAAATTGGAAAGAATTAAGGGTACGTGAATAACTGTGGAGAGGAAAAAAGGTGACGGTCGAGATGCATGAGTGTACGTGATCGAGATTATAGATTAGTTGTATTGGTGCAAGTATCACAATGTTTCATATGTAGAAAGTCGACAGAAATAAGCACGCAACGAGGCAAGGGGATGGGATATGGATGATTCGGAAGGGGATATGGATGATTCGGAAGGTTTACGTAGTTTTTACATGCTTTTTAGAGAACGACAAGAATCTAGCTTCTACTGTTTTAAAATCTCTTGTATAGCGATCGATCATCTTAAAAGATGAGTGATCTTACCTCGTTTCATCCGCGGAGCAGCGGTGAAAGCAACCTTCCATGTTTTGGGTCATCACCGTATGCTAAAACAGGTAGCTACCGAGAGATATTTATACTACGCTATTATGCGGAATGAACCATTTCATCTGGTATCACATTTCTTAGAATGTTGCATTAATGCACCTGGTATAAATAATCGGTATATTTTGAGGATGTAATGTTTATATATTTTGTACGTTAAATTTTTTTATTTTACCAATGTATTCACAGCAATTTCGTCCCGTAACACCCTAAAACTGTTGTGGTGCAAAGATAAAGAGGCATATGGTAGTATAGTTGAAATGGCAACATCGAAAACTGGTATACTAAATAACATCAGCTTTCTGGAATAGATTACATGGGGTGCATTTTCGACTGTGTGCAAATAAGAGGCAAGTATAGTGAAAATACATAGCGGCAAGAATTTAGAAACCCCCTCCCCCCCAAAATTTTATCAGATAGAACCAGCACCAATCCTTTTTCCTTGGAAATTTTGCTGTGCTTTATTGGTATAACTTATGGCATCATTTAATCGTATTTGAGGTTTCTTTCGGAAAATGCTGGCTGATAAACACTACAGTCAGGGGAAGAAATTCTTCCCATCTTTCTTCTCTGAAGTGAAAGCATTGCATGAATGAAGAGAATCAGCATTTGAGGATTGCTTTCAAAGCTCATGATTAAACATTGCAAATGCTACAGCCTGCCTTCATTGTTTATAGCAGATCGTAAGCAGAAGCTATATGCTTTAATATTTTGTATTGTAATATTATGTTCGCAAACTGATTGGTAACTTTCATAAATGAAGAGAAAACTTGCCTGTAAATTTTTTGTATTAATGTCAGGACAGTTGAGCTTATGATTGATTGAAAAGTTGCATGTTGTGTTGAGTTCATCTGTTGGAGCATTGGATTCTAAAAGAGCATGTGATATCTGAGTTATAGTTGTTTGATCGAGTTCTTTTGTGGTAACTTTCATAATTGAAGACGAGACGATAATCATACAAGTTTGGCCATTGGATTAAGGTTTTTTTATTTCCAAATAAGATACTTGAGGGTTAAAATTATTAAAATCGAGTGTTTTAAAATTTAATTAGGAAGTATGCCATTCTAAGTACACGTGGCGTGGTATTAATGTCAGGGCAGTTGAGCTTATGATTGATTGAAAAGTTGCGTGCTGAGTTCATCTGTTGTAGCATTGGATCCTAAAATAGCATGTGATCTCTGAGTTACAGTTGTTTGATCAAGTTCTTTTGTGGTAACTTTCATAATTGAAGGCGAGACGATAATCATACAAGTTTGGCCATTGGATTAAGGGTTTTTATTTCCAAATAAGATACTTGAGGGTTAAAATTAGTAAAATAGAGTGTTTTAAAATTTAGTTATGAAGTATGCCGTTGTGAGTACACGTGGCGTGGTATTAATATCAGGGCAGTTGAGCTTATGACTGATTGAAAAGTTGCGTGCTGAGTTCATCTGTTGTAGCATTGGATCCTATAAGAGCATGTGATCTCTGAGTTGCAGTTGTTTGATCAGGTTCTTTTGTGGTAACTTTCATAATTGAAGGCGAGACGATAATCATACAAGTTTGGCCATTGGATTTAAGGGTTTTTATTTCCAAATAAGATACTTGAGGGTTAAAATTAGTAAAATAGAGTGTTTTAAAATTTAATTATGAAGTATGCCGTTGTGAGAACACGTGGCGTGGTATTAATGTCAGGGCAGTTTAGCTTATGATTGATTGAAAAGTTGTGTGCTGAGTTCATCTGTTGTAGCATTGGATCCTATAAGAGCATGTGATCTCTGAGTTACAGTTGTTTGATCGAGTTCTTTTGTGGTAACTTTCATAATTGAAGGCGAGACGACATACAAGTTCGGCCATTGGATTAAGGGTTTTTATTTCCAAATAAGATATTTGAGGGTTAAAATTAGTAAAATAGAGTGTGTTAAAATTTAATCATGAAGTATGCCGTTGTGAGTACACGTGGCGTGGCCCCAAGCCCACAATTGTCACGCCCCACCCCCAATTCTGTCACGCTCCACCCCCAATACAGAGAGTATTGTCCGCTCTGGCCGAAACCGCACGGTTTTGTCCTTTGGAGCGAACCGGACCCGACCAGGGGCCACTTCTCAGGAGGTCACCCATCCCAAAACTTCCCTGGTCCGAGCATGCTTAACTACGGAATTCTCAAACTTCTGTAGTGTCAGTCACTTAAAAGGCGTCTCTGTATTGAATAGTGGTATCATTCCATTTATAGTACAGATCTGTCCTCTGTATTCCGAAAATTCCCCATTGTTATACAGTGGGTCCCCATACTTATCTGGTATATATGGGTATACCGGATAATACATGGGGTATTATATTACTTTGTCACGACCCGAAATGGCATGTGACTGGCACTTGAATCATATGAAGTCTATAAGATCCTATCTAATTCAAGTAAGCCAAAATCCCAGAGATCTAAACCATTTTAAAGAAAGAAGTGAAGAAAACTTACTTTAAAGCAAGTGGTTTTAATAACAAAAGCCGAAGTATGCATTTTTAAAATCTCAAGTCTTTTCTGAAAATTTCGGCAGAGTTTCCTTTGTAAATACTGGCCTCAAAAAGGGTACAACATGCATAATATGAATAAAAGCATCCCTAAGCGGGAGCTAGCTCTTCGCCAATTGGCGGTCACAACCACGCAAGCAATATAATATACAATGCCGAAAGGCGAGGATCAAAACTCAAAATGAAACTCAAAATCATCAAGAAAACCCATAATAATACAACACGCGACTCTAAGGTCGAAAGAATATACAACTGGTCTTCTAAGGCTATCAATTATACAAGTCCGGTTAATGGAGTTACTAGATACAACTGAAATATTAAATGTACAATGGTGGTCACGATGCAATTGAACCCACCTACCAAGGTAATCATCTGGAATGGAAGCAGTGTGCCAGAAAGCCGCAATGAAATCTGTACGGCAAAAACCTGCAAGAACTGTGGCACAACGGGGATGAGTTGCCAACTCGTGATTATAAAACATCACCGAGCAGAAATTGTATGTATGACTCAATCCTAGGTCATACGATTATAATATCCTCAATATAATAAAGCCTGAAGCATAATATAATGGTAAGGGTAACATCTATACAAGTGTAATCCTATGTGCTCGTATCAGTGCCTCAGGTAGCAACATATCATATGTATGATGTATGAATACTGTAAATCCCCGTTTCCATTCTAATAAAAGTTTCCTATTCTCTTATTTCCAGAAGTTTCTTTTCTTTTTCCTTCATATTTTGAATTGGTTGTCAGGCTTAATATTTATATTTTTCCAAACCCTAAAAGCCAAAACCCAAGATTTAAAACAAAAGCCGAATTAAACCAAAATGATTAAAATACTTAAATCTTAAACCTATTTTTAACATTCAGCACAAGCTTATTATTTTTTTAAACCCAAACGTTAACCCTCAGCCCGTTAGCTTTCCCTCAGCCCACTCACAAAAATTCTAAATGAATTCTTCAATTAATTTTCCCCGGCCCGTTCCCTATATTTTCCCTCAGCCCACCAAGTTTTTTAGGGATTATATTTTTCTTTTGCGAGCCGGCCCACTTCTTCAGCCCACTCCCCAAAACCCATGCCCGTCTCCACTTCAGACCCGACCCGCCACTACTATTCATCTTCTTCAAAATTTCCCAACGGTAACCTCCCGTTACTCGCGCGCGCGATCCCTTTCCTCCGCCGCGCCTCACACCCACGCCCACGCCCATGCTCCTGTCGTTACCCACACGATTTCAACCTCGTCTCCAACTCCTCTCATCACTCTCCCTCTCCAACTCACTCTTCATCTCTCTCGCTACACCCACCGAGCCCCCAACCTCGAACAACCCACTGCCACCTCCACCTCCGACGACAACTCCTCAGTGATCCCTCATGTCTCCTCCACCAACCTCCTCCCTCCACGACTCCTCCTTCATTAACCCAAGCCCCCTGCACACCCACTCCCCTGCACACAGACCCACTTCAACCAAGCTCGGCCACCTTACGACCGACGCCGACGAGCCCCCCCTCTGACCTGAACCACCCTTGCGACCCTCTACATCCTTAGCACCATCCTCATCACTCCAAACCCGTCCCCACTGCTCTCTCTCTCTTTCTCACCAAAAACCCACTTTCTCCCCGTACTGCGCATTCACTGTGCACATCGTCGGAGCGACCATCGCCGACGTCGTCGACCCCAGCAAGTCCCAGGCCAACCACAGAGCACCACCTCCGCTTCCAGCAAGCACTTGACGGCTACGGGGAACTCCGACGTCAAACCCGTGTCTCGAGCCAAGCTCACGCGAACTTGTTTCGCGGCGTACAACGCGCGTTCGCGACATCGTTGCTGCCGTGCGACCCCGAGACATTTTCCAGGCAAGTATTTACTTGCTTCATGCTAATTTAGTTGTGTTACAAACCTAAATCACATAGTTATTAAACTTACCGATTACCGATATATATCATGACCTAAGTGCTCGATGTTAGATCCCAATGGAAATGATTGTTTATTTTGACGGAGACTGATATTTTCTGTTGGCCCATAGGATGATAAATATCGTGTATGAATCTCGCTGGAAAATACGATTGTTAGTGACAAAAATCGATACCTCCAAACATGCCGTTAAAACTAATATTTTCTCGTATCTGAAAATGAATAAATCACCGTAAATTACATACATACTGGAATGATGCGTTCGAGGGCTTAAATCTAAGCCGACTTGACGAACTTTAACCCTATGTAGAATTTCAATGATTTCTGTTCTGTAACCGTGATGATAATTGGATCGGAATGCGACTCTGGACTGCAGTCCAGAGCGTTTCTGATTATTGTGTTCTGTCCCAAGACCTGTATCACTGTATTTCCTGAAGTCGTATGTTACGGAACTCTACAGTAGATTAAAGATAATTCTGTTAGCTAAATAAAACAGGTGGTTCCATTCCGTTTCATCGCCAATTACTATTTTAAACTGTATTTAAAAGGGCAGAACGTATAACTGTCCAGAACAGATTCTGAAATGACATACTGAGGTTAAACTGTGTATAACTTTCAACGTTCAGATGCGATTGGTGATCCATCTTTTGCGTTGAATACTCCATTTAAAACCCTAGATTTCATTTAACTATAATATCGCTAAATTCTGAGTCCAACTGGGAGCAATTCGTGTCGCGAAACGGACGTTCAGTTCTGAAACTGAATTTCCAGCCGCGAGCACTTAAAATGAAATAGCTATATCTTGAGAACCGGAATCCCGATTGAACTGAAACAAATTGTGATAAATTGCTGACTGAGTTTTCTATTTATCCTACTTGTATCATTTTGCTGAATTCTTAATATATTAATTTATGCAATTTATTTTAGTTAAAGACATGCATGTTGATTCATAACATACATAGTTTATTGGTAGCATACAATACATATATCATTTCCTTGTCATATACTCAGTGGTAGTGCGTATGGACATTGCATTATCGTGCGTGATAGATGTTGGTTTAGGAGTGACGAGTACACCAATGGAAAGTGAATATTCGTGACAGTGATTGATACAGTGAACAGTGATAAAACCGTGCCATTGGTATACTTGTACATAACTAGATCAAGATCATAAATAGTGTAAACCTGGGGAAAAAGGGGAAATCAAAGTGGAAAGAGTATCGTATTTAGCGGGACCGTGTTTAGAGGATGATCATTCGAACCGTGATACTGATACGTGTAGGATAGGATCTAGCGATCCGGCTGACAGGGTTATGTCCCGGGCATGTGGGCCGTTGTCTCGGGTATGTACGAGAATCCTGTTAAACATGATCCTCCTTCCACTATATGATTTCAAATATGACCTAGAGACCGATAGGGACACACAACATATTCTGCAGCATATAGTGACATAGTGATTACTTGTATTGTTCCTATACCAGTATTACCTCATATACCTGTTTCATCTTATTATAATAATATTGTTATTGTGTCGCTCTGACGACCTGAGTATGCATGCTCAGATCCCGCGGGAGGACCAGCACAGGAGACGGATCTACCCTTTGAGTTCACGGAGTTATAGTTTGGTGTACCTTCTTCTTTTACTGCTTTCCATAAAAGCGATCGTGAGATTGAACTTGGTTAGTTATTGTTCTTATTATCTGTAATTTGTGAACAATGAAATTTTAATGTAATAAATTAGTGATGTGATTCCTTTAATACTGTGCTTTATTTACTGATTACCATGTAATGCTAGAAGCCGAAGTGTGACTACGGCGGGATGATTCCTTGACCGTAGGAGCATGGCTGGCCTAGTCATCCCTCGTTTCCGTATTTTGGGAAGCGGGGCGTGACATGGTTGAGTTGGTATCAGAGCCTGTGTTTAGTATCAAGGAATAACATTAACTATACTGTATTACGTTATTATTGTTTCACTACTCTTGATTTTCATCCTTGAATCTGATCCTATCCTTTTGAATCTTCCAGTGATATGACGTCCCCGAACGACCCCTCCTCGGACTCCAGCTCTCAGGACCGCACGGAAAGAATACTTAGTGCACTGACCACTCTTGCGGAAGCTCAGGAGAGAAAGACAGATTTACTCACTGAGGGACTCAGGGCGATTACCGCCGCAGGAGGACCCACCGCACTTATTACCGCCCCCGAGGGCGCTACTCCACCAGCTTATCAGGCTAGGGTTGGTACCGTATCAGACTTTCGACGGTTACACCCAGCTGCATTCACAGGGCTAGCTGAACCCCTTGAGGCTGAGCAATGGCTGGTAAACATGAAGAATTTATTGACAGCCGCCAGGGTTCCAGAGGAAGACAGAGTGGATGTGATAAAGATTCAATTAGAAGACGAAGCCCGTACATGGTGGTCGGTGGAAGAAAGCAGACTTGACGAGCAGATTGAATGGATCAAGTTTAAGGAGTGCTTCTTAGATCATTATTTTCCTCCCACAGCCAAGGCAGAAATGGACGAAATGTTTATTCTTTTGAAGCAGAATGGACGCCCAGTGGACGTATATGCGGCAGAGTTCAACCGTCTGAGCCGCTTTGCTCCATACATGGTCAAATCAGAGGCCACCAGGGCCAGACGCTTCCTTCAGGGGTTAGATTTCGAGTTGCAGCAGTTGATTGCATCGTTGGATTTACAGACTTTCGCACAGGTACTCAACGCGGCGAGAGTTCAGGAACAATTGGTTAACAAGTTCAGAAGACCCCCAGTCGTTCCAGCACGTACCCACGCGCCTTCTCGAGGAGCCATACCGGTTCACAGAGCAGGAACGACACAAATGAAGCGCCCGTTTGTACCACAGCATCGCCCCCAGAGACAGGGCGTAACTTGCGGCTATTGCGGTAGAGGAGGACATACTCAGAAGGACTGTCGCCGTGCCAAGGGACAGTGCTTGGTTTGCGGTTCCAGTCAGCACAGGATTAGCAGTTGCCCTGAGCGAGCAGAGATACAGGGAGGTTCTGGACCGTCACAGCAGAGGCCGCGGGAGCAGAGATACAGGGAGGTTCTGGACCGTCACAGCAGAGGCCGCGGGAGCAGAGGCAACCCTTTACAGGTCGCGGTCAGGGACGGGCTTTCACCTTGACCGCCGAGCAGGCAGAGGCGTCAGGAGACGTGGTTACAGGTACTCTACTCGTACATTCCTTGCCAGCTAGAGTACTATTTGATTCGGGAGCATCGCCTTATTTCTTGTCTGAGCATTTCACTAATACACACTCAATACCACATGAACCACTAACCAAGGGATGGGAAATTCATACCGGTAATGGCATTATTATATCTAGTCGAGAATGTAGATTATGCCCAGTTGTAGTGTGTGGTAGGGAATTCTATGCGAATTTCCTTCTGATCGGGACAGGCAGTTACGACGCAATTCTCGGGATGGATTGGATGAGCACTTTCCATGCAGTTATCAATTGTCGTGCAAGGAAGGTGATCTTCCGCATCCCCAATCACCCGGAGTTTATTTTCGAGGGCGGAAGCGAATCTTTGGAGCCAGCTAAGTACAGAGCAAAGCCTAAGGAGCTGACAGCTATGGAGATTGATAAGAGCCCAGTCCCAAAAATTGTTCGGGACTTTCTGGACGTATTTCCTGAAGATCTACCAGGTCTACCACCTCCTCGAATCTTGGAGTTCTCAATCGATTTGATTCCAGGTACAGCCCCAGTATCTAAAGCCCCATACAGAATGGCACCAGTTGAGTTGGCGGAGTTGAAGAAGCAGGTTGAAGAACTTTTGGAGAAGGGATTTATTCGGCCGAGTGCTTCACCGTGGGGTGCACCAGTCCTGTTAGTAAAGAAGAAGGATGGATCGCTGCGAATGTGTATAGATTATCGGGAGCTGAACAAGGTCACAATAAAGAACAAGTACCCAATACCGCGCATTGACGACCTATTCGATCAGCTAAGTGGAGCCAAGGTATTCTCGAAGTTGGACCTCCATTCTGGATATCATCAAATCAGAGTAGCAGCCGAGGATGTAGGCAAGACGGCTTTCAGGACCCGATACGGACACTACGAGTTTCTTGTGATGCCGTTCGGTGTTACCAATGCCCCAGCAATATTCATGGACTTGATGAACAGAGTGTTCGCAAAGTACTTGGACACGTTTGTCGTTGTGTTTATCGACGACATACTTGTCTACTCAAAGACCCGGGAAGAGCACGCTGAACATTTGCGCACGGTACTACAAACTCTTCGGAAAAAGAAGCTGTATGCGAAGCTGAGCAAGTGTGAATTCTGGCTCGACAAGGTTCAGTTTTTGGGACATATTGTTTCGGGCGAAGGCATCTCGGTAGACCCGGCGAAGATAGAATCTGTCAGAGATTGGCCAACGCCGACGTCAGTGGCCGAGATCAGGAGTTTTCTGGGATTGGCAGGTTATTATCGGAGATTCGCCCAAGATTTCTCAAGAATCGCGGAACCATTGACGAGACTGACACGGAAGGATGTGCCGTTTACATGGACAGAGGAGTGCACTCAGGCATTCGACACACTAAAGCAGAAGTTAACCACGGCGCCTATTCTCACAGTACCAGATGATTCCGGTGGTTTAGTGATACACAGTGATGCCTCAGGGAAGGGTTTAGGCTGTGTCCTAATGTAGCACGGCCGAGTGGTTGCTTACGCCTCTCGACAACTGAGAAACCACGAGAAGAACTACCCCACGCATGACTTGGAGTTAGCTGCAGTAGTCTTTACGTTGAAGATTTGGAGGCACTATCTATTGGGTGAGAAAGTGGAGGTATACACGGATCATAAAAGTTTGAAATATGTTTTCACTCAGAAGGAACTAAACATGAGGCAGCGCCGATGGCTAGAGCTGATGGCAGATTATGACTTGGACCTTCAGTATCACCCGGGGAAGGTCAATGTTGTACCAGATGCGCTCAGCCGCAAACCAGCGGTCATGATGTTGACCGATCAGAGGAGCATTATTGAGGATTTCCAGAGACTCGCACTTGAGGTCGTTACGCCAAACGCACTCGGTCAATTTTGGCAACTACAGGTGCAATCTTCCCTGGTGGATCGCATCAAGATTGCACAAGCGGATGATCCCCGATTGCAAAATTTCAGAGAGCAAGTGGAAGCTGGACTGAGAACGGATTTGATTATACATGAAGATGGCTCTCTGAGATTCGGTAGCAGACTTTGCGTACCTAAAGGAGATGTTCGAGAAGAAGTTTTGGCTGAAGCACACAGTTCAGCTTATTCTGTGCATCCAGGAGGTACAAAAATGTATCAGGACCTAAAGCAGCACTTTTGGTAGAACGGAATGAAGCGGGAAATTGCGAGGTTCGTATCCAGGTGCTTGGTATGTCAGCAGGTGAAGGCGGAACATCAGAGGACAGCAGGATTGTTACAACCATTGCCGATACCTGAATGGAAGTGGGAGCACATTACTATGGATTTCGTGACGGCCTTACCACGGAGCCCTAGGGGCAATAACGCTATTTGGGTTATCGTCGATCGCATCACAAAAGCTGCACACTTCCTACCTTTCCGAGTGGGACAGTCGACAGAATCACTGGCAGAAAGATATATGCAGGATATTGTGCGACTTCACGGTGTTCCAGTCAGCATTGTGTCAGACCGGGACACGAGATTCTTGTTGCACTTTTGGAAGAGCTTACAGGAGAGTTTGGGAACCCGCCTTAAATTCAGCACAGCTTATCACCCACAGACGGATGGACAATCCGAACGTACGATTCAGACGCTCGAGGATATGTTGAGAGCCTGTATGTTGGACTTTCAGGGTTCCTGGGAGGACCATCTGCACCTAGTCGAGTTCTCTTACAACTATAGTTACCAGGCTAGTATTCAGATGGCTCCTTTTGAAGCACTATACGGGCGGAAGTGTCGATCCCCAGTATGTTGGGATGATGTGGGAGAACGAAGATTACTGGGCCCCGAACTCATTGTTCAGACAGTCGACAAGGTCCAAATGATCAGGCAGCGTATTAAGACGGCTCAGGATCGACAGAAGAGTTGGGCAGATACCAGCAGAAGGGCACTTGAGTTCGAAGTTGGAGATCATGTGTTCTTGAAGATTTCCCTACTCGTGGAGTTATCAGGTTCGGAAGTCGGGGAAAGCTTAGTCCCCGCTTTATCAGACCTTTTGAGGTGCTAGAGCGAGTAGGAGAGGTGGCCTATCGACTTGCCTTGCCTCCATCACTAGCTGGTGTGCACAATACCTTCCACGTGTCACAGTTGCGGCGTTATGTTCGGGATGAGAGCCATGTCCTGGACCATTCAGAGCTAGTTTTGGGGTACCGATTTGTCATACGAGGAGCTGCCTACTACTATCCTCGACCGCAGAGAGAAAGTGCTGAAGAATAAGATCATTCCTTTAGTCCGAGTGTCTTGGGGCGGTCGTTCCCCAGGAGAATCCACCTGGGAGCGGGAGGAAGATATCCGTGATCGTTATCCACATCTCTTTGTTTAGTACATTTTCTTGTATCTTAGTTAAATTTCGAGGACGAAATTTTGTTAAGGGGGGTATGATGTAAATCCCCGTTTCCATTCTAATAAAAGTTTCCTATTCTCTTATTTCCAGAAGTTTCTTTTCTTTTTCCTTCATATTTTGAATTGGTTGTCAGGCTTAATATTTATATTTTTCCAAACCCTAAAAGCCAAAACCCAAGATTTAAAACCAAAGCCGAATTAAACCAAAATGAGTAAAATACTTAAACCTTAAACCTATTTTTACATTCAGCCCAAGCTTATTTTTTTTTAAACCCAAACGTTAACCCTCAACCCGTTAGCATTCCCTCAGCCCACTCGCAAAAATTCTAAATGAATTCTTCAATTAATTTTCCCCGGCCCGTTCCCTATATTTTCCCTCAGCCCACCAAGTTTTTTAGGGATTATATTTTTCTTTTGCGAGCCGGCCCACTTCTTCAGCCCACTCCCCAAAACCCATGCCCGTCTCCACTTCAGACCCGACCCGCCACTACTATTCATCTTCTTCAAAATTTCCCAACGGTAACCTCCCGTTACTCGCGCGCGCGATCCCTTTCCTCCGCCGCGCCTCACGTCCACGCCCACGCCCCCGCTCCGGCCGTTACCCACACGATTTCAACCTCGTCTCCAACTCCTCTCATCACTCTCCATCTCCAACTCACTCTTCATCTCTCTCGCTACACCCACCGAGCCCCCAACCTCGAACAACCCACTGCCACCTCCACCTCCGACGACAACTCCTCAGCGATCCCTCACGTCTCCTCCACCAACCTCCTCCCTCCACGACTCCTCCTTCATTAACCCGAGCCCCCTGCACACCCACTCCCCTGCACACAGACCCACTTCAACCAAGCTCGGCCACCTTACGACCGACGCCGACGAGCCCCCCCTCTGACCTGAACCACCCTTGCGACCCTCTACATCCTTAGCACCATCCTCATCACTCCAAACCCGTCCCCACTGCTCTCTCTCTCTCTTTCTCACCAAAAACCCACTTTCTCCCCGTACTGCGCATTCACTGTGCACATCGCCGGAGCGACCATCGCTGACGTCGTAGACCCCAGCAAGTCCCAGGCCAACCACAGAGCACCACCTCCGCTTCCAGCAAGCACTTGACGGCTCCGGGAAACTCCGACGTCAAACCCGTGTCTCGAGCCAAGCTCGCGCGAACTTGTTTCGCTGCGTACAACGCGCGTTCGCGACATCGTTGCTGCCGTGCGACCTCGAGACATTTTCCAGGCAAGTATTTACTTGCTTCATGCTAATTTAGTTGTGTTACAAACCTAAATCACATAGTTATTAAACTTACCGATAACCGATATATATCATGACCTAAGTGCTCGATGTTAGATCCCAATGGAAATGATTGTTTATTTTGACGGAGACTGATACTTTCTGTTGGCCCATAGGATGATAAATATCGTGTATGAATCTCGCTGGAAAATACGATTGTTAGTGACAAAAATCGATACCCCCAAACATGCCGTTAAAACTAATATTTTCTCATATCTGAAAATGAATAAATCACCGTAAATTACATACATACTGGAATGATGCGTTCGAGGGCTTAAATCGAAGCCGACTCGACGAACTTTAACCCTATGTAGAATTTAGATGATTTCTATTCTGTAACCGTGATGATAATTGGATCGGAATGCGACTCTGGACTGCAGTCCAGAGCGTTTCTGATTATTGTGTTCTGTCCCAAGACCTGTATCACTGAGTTTCCTGAAGTCGTATGTTACGGAACTCTACTGTAGATTAAATATAATTCTATTAGCTAAATAAAACAGGTGGTTCCATTCCGTTTCATCGCCAATTACTATTTTAAACTGTATTTAAAAGGGCGGAACGTATAACTGTCCAGAACAGATTCTGAAATGACATACTGAGGTTAAACTGTGTATAACTTTCAACGTACAGATGCGATTGGTGATCCGTCTATTGCGTTGAATACTCCATTTAAAACCCTAGATTTCATTTAACTTTAATATCGCTAAATTATGAGCCCAACTGGGAGCAATTCGTGTCGCAAAACGGACGTTCAGTTCTGAAACTGAATTTCCAGCCGCGAGCACTTAAAATGAAATAGCTATATCTTGAGAACCGGAATCCCGATTGAACTGAAACAAATTGTGATAAATTGCTGACTGAGTGTTCTATTTATCCTACTTGTATCATTTTGCTGAATTCTTAATATATTAATTTATGCAATTTATTTTAGTTAAAGACATGCATGTTGATTCATAACATACATAGTTTATTGGTAGCATACAATACATATATCATTTCCTTGTCATATACTCAGTGGTAGTGCGTGTGGACATTGCATTATTGTGCGTGATAGATGTTGGTTTAGGAGTGACGAGTACACCAATGGAAAGTGAATATTCGTGACAGTGATTGATACAGTGAACAGTGATAAAACCGTGCCATTGGTATACTTGTACATAACTAGATCAAGATCATAAATAGTGTAAACCTGGGGAAAAAGGGGAAATCAAAGTGGAAAGAGAATCGTATTTAGCGGGACCGTGTTTAGAGGATGATCATTCGAACCGTGATACTGATACGTGTAGGATAGGATCTAGCGATCCGGCTGACAGGGTTATGTTCCGGGCATGTGGGCCGTTGTCTCGGGTATGTACGAGACTCCTGTTAAACATGATCCTCCTTCCACTATGTGATTTCAAATATGACCTAGAGACCGATAGGGACACACAACATATTCTGCAGCATATAGTGACATAGTGATTACTTGTATTGTTCCTACACCAGTATTACCTCATATACCTGTTTCATCTTATTATAATAATATTGTTATCGTGTCGCTCTGACGACCTGAGTATGCATGCTCAGATCCCGCGGGAGGACCAGCACAGGAGACGAATCTACCCTTTGAGTTCACGGAGTTATAGTTTGGTGTACCTTCTTCTTTTACTGCTTTCCATAAAAGCGATCGTGAGATTGAACTTGGTTAGTTATTGTTCTTATTATCTGTAATTTGTGAACAATGAAATTTTAATGTAATAAATTAGTGATGTGATTCCTTTAATACTGTGCTTTATTTACTGATTACCATGTAATGCTAGAAGCCGAAGTGTGACTACGGCGGGATGATTCCTTGACCGTAGGAGCATGGCTGGCCTAGCCATCCCTCGTTTCCGTATTTTGGGAAGCGGGGCGTGACAAATATAATAAATGAAAACAGAATGCATCTAATTGTGAAAATTGTTTTCTTATCTCAGTGAGATTTCTGTATAAATCGAGTATCATCAATGAAATCAACATAGAATCGATGTCAAACGTCGACACATAATATAAATATCAATATCTCGCTCCGGCTATCCGGACTGGCCCGTATCTTCAAATCTCAATATCTAGGGCTCCAGCTATCCGGACTGGCCTATACTCCGATCGGTATCTTCCGGATATCCGTCGAGTCACAATAAAACCACCGGTCGGTAGTTCTCCCCTGCCAGGCTCAACGCCATCATCTGCGACCATCTTGTCCCGGGCACTGCACCGGGTCCACCATGCACCCACAGACGGTTCCTCCTCCTCCTCGAATTCGGTGTATGATATCGCTCAAGAGCCGAGAAAACTCATGGTGGATATATATCAAATCATATCATGAGAAAACCGCAATTTTATCTTTAAAAATGATAATCAGTTTATAAAATCCTTGCGGTTTCTCCAAATCCATAAATCTCATAGAAATCCGAAATCAACAAATCACGATATAAATAAATAATGAATACTGGGCTCCGGCAATCCGGACTGGCCCATACTACCGCATGGCAAATGAATATATGAATATACATGCATGAGATAACACAGTAAATAAATGCAATATCTAAACTAGTATATAAAAACAATAACATATAGGAATTATCAGCTAGCAAGCTATTGTTGGGGTAAAAATTTGCACACCGGTTGACCGAGTCAAAGTCAAGGTCAACCCCCAAGCCAGGTGGGCCCAAGCCCAGGTTAAGCGGGCCCATGCCCAAGTCGAGCCCGCGGCCAGCCTCCTCCATGCCAAAATATAGATCATGTAATAAATAATTTTATATGTAATTTTTTGTGCATGAATGTATGCGAAATGGGCATAAAGCCAAATTTTTGTAAGCCCATGGCTTATGTGCAAAAAGAAATAGCACATGAGCCATAAGATGGCTAAAATGCCATTTTTGTAAAGCCTAAGGGGCTTTATGTAAAGTGTATAGCCTATAAAGGTAAGGATAATGAAAATATCCCAACAACTTTTTCTCTCTCCAAATAAAAATCTAGATCTGTGATCTTCTCCTTCCTCAAGGTTCTAAACCTTCCTCTTTTTTTTAATTAAATCAAGAGTTTTACTCTTCCTTTTCCAAAACTAATTAGTTTTTCACCACAAAACCCACAAAGGGGAACTCAGATCTGCCATCAGATCTCAGAAAGGAGAGATTTTTAGAATCTCATATTTCTTGATCTTCAGAAACCCCACTTTGGAGAAGAACTAGGGCTCAAGGGGAGAAGCCCTTCATCAGCTTCAAAACATCTTAGGAGTTTAACTCCTCATATATATATATATACACACAGAATAATAAGTGCTCCTTTCTGGGAGTACAACTCCCATTGCAGGGACCAAGTCCTTTTTGCTGCTCGAGCGCCCACGTGCTGACATGTGGTGCGCTAACTCTTTTATGCCCAAAGCGCTAGTGCTCGAGCGCCCATGTGCTGACACGTGGCGCGCTAGCGCTCCTTGCGCTAGCGCACTTGCGCTCAGAGCGCTAGCGCTCGAGCGCCCACGTGTTGACACGTAGCGTGCTAGCGCTCAAATTGCTAGCGCTCTTGCGCTAGTGCCCAAAGCGTTAGCGCCCGAGCGTCCACATGCTGACACGTGGCGCGTTAGCGCTCAGTGCGCTAGCGCTCTTACGCTCAGAGCGCTAGCGTCTGAGCGCCCACGTGCTGACACGTGGCGCGCTAGCGCTCTTGCGCTCAGAGCGCTAGCACCCATAGCACTAGTGCCCACGTGCTGACACGTGACGCACCAGCGCTCAGTGCGCTCGCGCCCGAGCGCCCACGTGCTGACACGTAGTGCGCTAGCGCTCAAAGTGCTGGTGCCGGCCCCACGCATCCTTTGGATGCCTTCCGCCCCCTTTTTTTTTTATATATATATACATATGTATACATATGTACACACACATACTCCACGACACTGTCCCTGTTAGAAAAAAATTTCTAACGAGGCGCTGCCCTGCAAGGGAGCTGCTAGCCCCCTTGACCCCCAGCTAAAAACTCTGCGCGGACCCCGATATATCCAAAACCCCTTCAAAACACAACACTGCACGTTGAGTTCGCATGACCAGTTTAACCCGTCAATCGGAGGTTCCCTCGCTCCAAAGGCGAGGGGTAATTAACGGCAGCTTAGTCCGCGGCTGCCGGAGATTCGGATCCCCACAATCATTAAACCCCGGCCTACCCTAGGCAGGGGGAATCTGTAATGCGCCAAGCGCGCGCGTATTTCCATCTCAGTGGGGTGATGAAAAACACCCTACAGATTCTGGCACGCCCGGTGGGACCATCTCTTCTCCCATATTTCGGGTTAAACGTTCATGCGAACTCAATCAATATACATATCTATCTTTATACAAAAATAATGCTCTTTCATGCAGGTTTTCAAGCAATCACTTCTCAACAATGTCTCCAAGGACAAGCTCAGCTCTCGACACAGCTCCCATCTCCTACACGATGAAGATGGACGCCAGGACGGTCCTTTCGGCCAGTCTCGGGCGACAATGGGAAGAGCCGCCGCTACCATTCGGCTCTATCCTGTTTGTCTCGGCTAATGCCATCCCTGCACCTCAAGGCCCGATGACAGACAAGCCGGTCTCGAAAGGCAAGAGGCCAAATATGGTGGTCTCGAAGATGCCCCAACTCAAACGCAAGTCGGTGTTTGAACGACTTTCCTTGGCCCCAGCTGGGGGCAAGACCATCAACACCAGCAAAGCAACAAGGCAACCCGAGCAAGCTCCGGCGGTGCCCTTGACAACTGCTCGATCGGGTATCTTCTCTAAGCTCCCCGCTAATCGACTCACGGTGGCTTCCCAGGAAACAAATGCCTGCCAAGCCCTTAAAATTGAGAAGCTAAGGCAGAAAAGGCTCAGATACAGAGCCAACAAAAGGGCTAGGGCTCCTGCTAGGCTGAACCTCATGAGGTTCGAGGAACAGGGTTACCCCGCCAAAGATGAGGGGATGGCTGAATGTGTTATCCACACTGTCTACATAGTGGGCACACGCAGCAAGAGCAAGGACGGGGCCACCACATCCCAAATCCAATCTGGCGTGAATATGACTGCCACACTCCAAGTCCAGCCTCCTCTGGAAGGTAATGAAGACCCTCCCAGTGAGGCTGATAAGCAGAGAGAGCTCTCAGTTCATGAGGAGTCGGGCTCGGAAAGCGAAGATGAGCCAATCTTCCGTCCCAAGAACGCAGAGCAGCAACTTCTCCAAGAGCCCCGAAAGCAGCTCAGAAACAAAAACAAGGAGATGGCCAAGCTTTACTCAAAAATTGACGACTTGAAAAACGTCGTCTTACAGCTCACAGCCCAACTTGCCTCTCAGCTGCCCAATCAAGCTCAGGGCTCTGCTCGTGAACCGAGAAATGGTGCCCCAAAGCAGCCGACGCCTACGCCTATTCCCTCAAATCCAAAAGTGGGCGAACCGCATGAAAATCAGTCGCATCCTATCTCGGGAGATGCCTTGGCTACCGATGACAGTAGCCCGCTAACTCAAGATCAAATCATGGATTTGGTTGTCGGCAAAGTCAAAACATTGGTGGCTGAAGCCGAAGCGCAAAAAGATATCAGCAGTAGTGGGAGACCATATCCTGCTCAGTATGATCTGGTAGAATTTCCTAGCGGCTATGTCATCCCCAAATTCGGAAGATTCGATGGGACGGGAAATGCGAATCAGCACATCGCCCACTTCAAAGCCTCATGCGGGAACACTGGGGGCAACGATGCGCTTCTCCTCCGCCAGTTCGTTAATAGCTTGACCGATGTTGCTTTCGACTGGTACGCGAGCATACCGGATGGCTCCGTTACTACTTTCGTCCAAATGGAATCTTTGATTCGACAAAGGTTCATGAGCGTCAGCGATAAGATCACCATTGTCGAGCTCGTAAGGACCAAGCCCAAGAACAACGAAAGAAGCATGGATTTTATAACCCGATGGCGCAATCTCTCCGTCAAATGCGAACCGCCGATAGAGCAGGACCAATCTGTCAATCTCCTCGTCGAAAATCTCAACAATTGGATGGCCCCGTTTCTATAGACCGCGGGTCTCAAAACATTCCAAGAGCTGACCAGGAAAGTCCAAATGTTGGAACGCTCAAAGCAGAAGTCCTCCTCTGACTCCCAAAATAACAATAGGTCCTGAAGAAATCGAAAGGACGAAAATCGCAAAGGCGGAAATTCTGACGATACTGAATCTTTCAACGCCTCGGCTAACCGAAATAAGCGAGGGATAAGCGGGCCTAGTGCCAACCAGCCTCAGAAGCCAGTGTTCGGAGAGGGAGGAGAATCTCCACTGAAAGAGAAGCTGGACAAGGTCTATACCTTCAGAAGGGACAAAATCCGTAAAATATTCAAAGACGCCCTGAGGAACGGTCTACAACTGCCAGAGTCAAAAAGACCGCAGGAAGCGAATATGACTGACGACCCCAAATACTGCCCCTATCACAGAGTGATAGGTCATGCCATTGAGGACCGCTTCGTCTTCAAAGATTGGGTCGAAAAGCAATACAAGGCAGGAGAGATAGAACTGTCCAAAGGCGTGTTAATAAACAGTCAAGTCGCAACCGCCAATTTTACACAAACGGAGACCGAAGATCTTTGTGAAACCGATTCTTTTAGACATCTGCCTTTCACTGAAAACAGTCGACCACCATGTCATTAAACTGGGAATAATCGACCTCTAAGTCGTTAAACTGGGAATGTAAAAAAAATGTAAATAAACAAAAAATGTGTAAATAAAAGAAAAATAAAGAAAAGCCGAAATGATGGGGCAACTCGCAATAAAAATCAGCGAGTGAACATAAAAATGAAAATAAAGCCGAAATGATGGGGCAACCGTGAATAAATAGCCGAAATGATAGCGCGACCGCGATCTTCGCGATAAGAAAAGCTGAAATGATAGAGCAATCGCGGTAAAACAAAAATGAAACAAAAAAAAAACAAACAAAACAAAGGTGAATGATGAGTCGCTCCTGATACCATATTCCAGTGCAGCGATGGAGATGCTAACAAAAATTCAAATTTCCAAAATTCTCCCAGCCCTACGGCCAGTCCCCAAATTGACTGCCGTATACAATCCACGGGCTCAAATAATTCTCATCACGTCCATGCCCCACCGCAATCACCAGTTACGCGGCTGGTCTCCGTCTTTGGAATTATGCTCCATTGAGAAGACCCACTCATGTGTCCTCACGATACATGGGGAGAACAAACTTTTGTGGGATCCTTACGACTCATAAAAGAAAAACACACTTAGAAGTCCTCACGACTCCTAAGAAGAAAATACACCTGCGGGATCCTTACGACTCGTAGGGAGAAAATGCTTTTATGGGACCCTCATGGCCCATAAAATTGAAAAGCCTTAGGCGATAGGGGTCTAAACCTGTCTCCAAGCCATCACTCCCCAACCCCCAAGTGGCGAATGATGAGTCACTCCTGGTACCAGATTCCAGTGTAGCAATGCAGACGCCAACCAAATTCTAAATCCCAATCCCTAAATGGCGAATGATGAGTCGCTCTTGGTACCATATTCCAGTGCAGCGATGTAGACGCCAACCAAATTCCAAATTCCAATCCCTAAGTGGCGAATGATGAGTCGCTCCTGGTATAATATTCCAGTGCAGTGATGCAGACGCCAACCAAGTTCCAAATCCTATACCCCAACGGCGAATGATGAGTTGCTCTTGGTACCATATTCCAGTGCAGCGATGCAGACGCCGACAAAGTCCCGAAATTTTTCCGGCCCTACGGTCTGGATCATACATCCTGCAAAACCGTATACAATCCACGGGCGTAAAATGATGCCAATCTCTCCCAAGTCCTGCCGGTGAGACTACTTTTAAAGTCCCACCAGCGCAAAAAAAAAAACGGTATGTCCACAAGCAAACGGGCACGAATGAAAACTCGTAAGGGCTCCGTGAGTGAAAACAGCAGGACTGCCGGCGAGTTTGTGAAAACCGAAAAGGGCGCAAACTCGTGAAAAAGAGATGATGAAATGCACTCGCAAAGTCCTCTCGACTTTGTGAGGAGAAAATTCTCGCGTGAGATCCTTACGACTCACAAAGGAGCAACACCCTTAGGAGTCCCCACGACTCCTAAGGAGACAATACACCTACGAGATCCTTTCGACTCGTAGGGAGAAAATGCTTTTATGGGACCCTTACGGCCCATAAAATTGAAAAGCCTTAGGTGATAGGGATCTAAACCTGTCTCCTAAGCCACCAATTCCCAAATCCTCCTGGGGCAAATGATGAGTTGCTCCTGGCATTATTCCAGTGCAGCAATGCAGATGCCAAACAAAAAAAAAACAATTCCCAAATCCTCTCAAAGACAGATGATGATTCGCTCCTGGTAACATATTCCAGTATAGCGATGCTGATGTCAACCCAAATCAAATCAAACCAACAACCTCTGCGGCGGAATCATGCTCCATCCCAGAATATACCCCGTGTCGAAATCATGCTTCGCCTCAGGCGTATCTGCCTTCCCTGTCGGAATTATGTTTCGGCTCGGAATCAACCAACGACCTCCTCGTCAGAATTATTCTCTGCCTCGGAATCAAGTCAACCAGCCAGCTCTGCGTCGGAACCATACTTCGTCTCAGAGTGTACCCCGCGTCGAAATCATGCTTCGCCTCGGTGTATCTGCCTTCCCTGTCGGAATTATGCTTCGGCTCGGAATCAACCAGCGTCCTCCTCGTCGGAATTAAGTTCCGCCTCGGAATCAGGTCAACCAGCAAGCTCTGCGTCGAAATCATGCTTCGTCTCAGAATGTACCCCGTTTCGGAATCATACTTCGCCTCAGAGTACCTGCCTTCCCTGTCGGAATTATACTTCGCCTGGGAATCAACCACTGCATCGAAATTATGCTTCGGTCAGAATGTCTACCGCCCTTCGGAATGATGCTCCGATCTTCGGAATGATGCTCCGAATCCTGGAATCATGCTCCGCTCTTCGGAATGATGCTCCGAATCCTGGAATCATGCTCCGCTCTTCGGAATGATGCTCCGATCCTTGGAATCATGCTCCACCCTTCGGAATGATGCTCCGAATCCTGGAATTATTCTCCGCTCTTCGGAATGATGCTCCGATCCTTGGAATCATGCTCCGCTCTTCGGAATGATGCTCCGATCCCCTGGAATCATGCTCCGCTTTTCGGAATGATGCTCTGAACCCTGGAATCATGCTCCGCTCATTGGAATGATGCTCCGATCCCTTGGAATCATGCTCCGCTCTTCGGAATGATACTCCGATCCTTGGAATGATGCTCCACCCTTCGGAATGATGCTCCACCCTTCGGAATGATGCTCCGAATCCTGGAATTATGCTCCGGTCTTCGGAATGATGCTCCGATCCTTGGAATCATGCTCCGCTCTTCGGAATGATGCTCCGATCCCCTGGAATCATGCTCCGCTCTTCGGAATGATGCTCCGAACCCTGGAATCATGCTCCGCTCATCGGAATGATGCTCCGATCCCCTGGAATCATGCTCCGCTCATCGGAATGATGCTCCGATCCTTGGAATCATGCTCCACTCATCAGAATGATGCTCCGATCCCTTGGAATCATGCTCCGTTCATCGGAATGATGCTCCGATCCCCTGGAATCATGCTCCGCTCATCGGAATGATGCTCCGATCCCCTGGAATTATACTCCGCTCTTCGGAATGATGCTCCGATCCCTGGAATCATGCTCCGCTCATCGGAATGATGCTCCGATCCCCAGGAATCATGCTCCCCGAGGGATACTACGACCCGAGAATTATGCTCCGCGAATCAAAATGATGCTCCAGTCCCCGGGAATCATGCTCCCCGGGATGATGCTCCGCCCCCGGAATGATGTTCCACCTCGAAGGTCAGCTTCAAGATCCATCAATTTCATGCACACAACTCAAATATGCTGTGTGTATTTATTGATGGGGGGCAATTTGTTGGGGTAAAAATTTGCACACCGGTTGACCGAGTGAAAGTCAAGGTCAACCCCCAAGCCAGGCGGGCCCAAGCCCAGGTCAAGCGGGCCCATGCCCAAGTCGAGCCCACGGCCAGCTTCCTCCATGCCAAAATATAGATCATGTAATAAATAATTTTTTATGTAATTTTTTATGCATGAATGGATGAGAAATGGGCATAAAGCCAAATTTTTGTAAGCCATGGCTTATGTGCAAAAAGAAATGGCACATGAGCCATGGGATGGCTAAAATGCCATTTTTGTAAAGCCCAAGGGGCTAGCCTATAAAGGCAAGGATAATGAAAATATCCCAACAACTTTTTCTCTCTCCAAAGAAAAATCTAGATCTGTGATCTTCTCCTTCCTCAAGGTTCTAAACCTTCCTCTCTCTTTTTTTTTTAATTAAATCAAGAGTTTTACTCTTCCTTTTCCAAAACTAAATAGTTTTTCACCACAAAATCCATAAAGGGGAACTCAGATCTGCCATCAGATCTCAGAAAGGAGAGATTTTTAGAATCTCATATTTCATGATCTTCAAGATCCGGCCAACAAAGGAAGAAGAAGGAGACCCATCTCCAGAAACCCCACTTTGGGGAAGAACTAGGGCTCAAGGGGAGAAGCCCTTCATCAGCTTCAAAACATCTTAGGAGTTTAACTCCTCACACACACACACACACACACACACACACACACATATATACAGAATAATAAGTGCTCCTTTCTTGGAGTACAACTCCCATTGCAGGGACCAAGTCCCTTTTGTTGCTCGAGCGCCCACGTGCTGACACGTGGTGCGCTAGCGTTCTTACGCCCAGAGCGCTAGCGCTCGAGCGCACATGCTGACACGTGGCGCGCTAGCGCTCTTGCGCTAGCGCCCGAGCGCACACGTGCTGACACGTGGCGCGCTAGCGCTAGCGCCCGAGCGCACACGTGCTGACACGTGGCGCGCTAGCGCTCTTGCGCTCAGAGCGCTAACGCCCAAAGCGCTAGCGCCCGAACGCCCACGTGCTGACACGTGGTGCGCTAGCGCTCAGTGCGCTAGCGCTCTTACATTCAGAGCGCTAGCGCCCATGTGCTGACACGTGGCGCACTAGCGCTCAGTGCTCTAGCGCCCGAGCGCCCACGTGCTGACACGTGGTGCGCTAGCGCTCTTCCGCTCAAAGCGCTGGCGCCGGCCCCACGCATCCTTTGGATGTCTTTCCCCCCCTTATATATATATATATATATATATATACATATGTATACATATGTACACACACATACTCCACGACACTGTCCCTGTTAGAAAAAAATTTCTAACGGGGCGCTGCCCCGCACCCCGGAAGGGGGCTGCTAGCCCCCTTGACCCCCAGCCCGCTATCCGGGTAGCGGGACCCCCGTAAAAACTTTGCAGGGCCCCCGATATATCCAAAACCCCTTCAAAACACAACACTGCACATTAAGTTCGCATGACTGGTTTAACCCGTCAATCGGAGGTTCCCTCGCTTCAAAGGCGAGGGATAATTAACGGCAGCTTAGTCCGCGGCTGCCGGAGATTCGGATCCCCACAATCATTAAACCTCGGCCTACCCTAGACAGGGGGAATCTGTAATGCGTCTGACAAGCGCGCGCGTATTCCCATCTCAATGGGGTGACGAAATACACCCTACAGCTATGTCGATGAAGTAATGTTCTCTAAAGTGTATGTGACATAGCAATTACCAATGAAGATGTGTGAGCCGGCAAACAAGTGTACGTGGAGCATACGCATCATCGGTAATGGTGCTGGTATCCTAACAACGGGTTTCATCATTACTCACGAACATACATATAGACATGCAATGCAATGCGAACAGCAGAATAAATGGCAAATGAATAGTAAATGCAGCAATAATGAATTATACATTCCTATATACGAGTCATACAGTTTTTGGTATCCGAAATCGCACGAATCGTAGTGTTTAGAAAATAGGGGCTACGGTGTTTTTACGAAAATGTACGTCCTTTGAAATGTCCGTAGCATCCCTTGGCCTGTCTTTAAAATATTCACGATTCGTTAGTTTTGGAAATAGGTATGACTCGTGCTCAGTCTAACATCTACTAAGTAACTACCGGAATAAACTAACAGACTAGTCGAAAGGGTAAGGAAATCCACCTAAGTCTCAGTCGATCTACCGGAATTAATAGTATCACGTACGATATACCCGTCTCAATAGTATCACGTACGATATACCCGTCTCAATAGTATCACGTACGATATAATATATATATATAGAAATTCGGTGATCCCGCCTCAATAGTATCACGTACGATATAATATATAATATGACATCCTCGAGTCAAGAGTGCGGATCTATCATCATAATTATAGCTCGTACGGTAAATCCATCGTACGACATCCCAAATCTGGGTACGGGTCGATATCACATTTATCTCATTATTTAACTGGTATTCTTATCCTCATATATCATGAGCTGGGTACTGATCTACGTCTAGTACATACTGATACGATCAATAATATATATGTGTGTGTCTGAAAACACATCGTCTAAAGATCCGCTATAATATCATGTCGTATCTCAAAATACGAACCAAATCACATCACCGATCCCATGGCATCGTGCCCAATCACATCGACTCATCTCCAAGTACAATATACTATCCTCGTTATCCATGTATATATATAGTCCCATACCTGTGTGTGTGTGTATACATATCCCCATATACGCATAAGACAATAAATGTATGCGAGTGTGTGTATGTGCGGGTGTAATCTTATTCCAGGGTTCGCAACTAAGAAACTAACTACGACACTATCAACCAATTACTAAAATTAAACTTATGATCTTCTAAGATCAATCTCGATAATCATTTAGTCTCACATAACACAAATTTATATATAATATATATCGTATACTACACTATGAACTGCGGGGTGTTATACGCCATCCACCCGACTTCCCCCGTAGATATATATCTACTCACCTTGATCTTCGCTTGCCGATGTCGTCTCGAAGTCCTCGTGAGGATACCTACATATCATAACACATCGTATCGCATTAAAATCCGACTCTTGACCAAAACGACACACGAATCTCACATAGGTCAAAACCTATGGTCCACTCATGTAAAAGAACCAAATAACCATCGACATCGGCGTACAAACGCCAATTGATCGAGAAAAACCCAAACATACCAATCGTGGTTTCACAACTCACTAAAAGTTATAAGAAATAGGGTGCAACCTTAAAATTAATCGAATCGATTTATTTCCAAAAAGCCTAGTAAGCGGTCATTAATCGTTTTAATACAAATCTTGATATTTTAGCAAAACTAGTGGTCACAATATTCACTAATTATCTTAATTAGGCTACATAAATATTTACTAGATTTTTAATCTCGCTAAATTACATTAATCCAAAAACCTAGTTAGCACAAATTTCCATTTTAGTTCAAAACTTGATATTTTAACCAATTTAAATATTTTAACAATTCTAGTGGCCATTATCACCAAATAACTTAACTAAGTCACACAAACCATTTCTAAAATTTTATCTCTTCTATTTATATTAATTATAAAAACCTAGTTTGCAAAAATCACAATTTGAGCAAATTAAATATAAAAATTTGCAAATTAGCTACTAGATTAGGTTTTGCATTACTTAACATGTTAAACTACTCATTAAAAACATAATCTAATGATAAAAACCCTCACTTGATCACAAACCCTTTTCTTGAATTTTCAAGTTTGAAATTAGAACCCAAATTAACATCAAAATTAAATAAATTGAAGTAATTAGCAACCCATCAAATATGGGGTTAGGATTTATACCTCAAGATCAAGAGATCTAGCAAGAAATCTTGCCTCCAAAGATGCATCCTAGCTCCTCAAACCAAACTAGATTGGCTAAAGAAAATTGGGTAAGGCTTAAACTAGGAATTTAGTGAGGTTTTTGTTGATTTTAAAATGAATTTTGGGGATTTTTTGTAGTGAGAAGAAGAGGAGAAGCAAGGGGGAGGGGGCTGCTGGAATTGGAGAGGGGGGCTTGGCCAATAATTGGAGAGGGATGAGGAGAGAGAGAGAGCGAGGTGTTGAAAGTGAGAAAGAAAAACAAAAATCCATACCTCATTTGACTTCTTTCTTATTCAATTTCTTTTTACCTTTCTTTTCTTTTCTCATTTTGAAGTGGGAACTTGGGGAACGGAATGCCATGGGTTTGTCCAAGTGGTGGAATGGGTGAGTGTGAGTTTTGGGTAGGAGTTCTCAAGTCAAGAAAAACCCCTCTTATCTCAATAATGCAACATACAACATAATTCTATTTTTATTTTATTTTATTTCAATTTCCCGTTATCTTTTCTATAGAAGTAAACTAGAATCAACCAAAAATTTTCTTTGACAGAACATGGTACCATATTTGTTTAGATGTACCATGGTGCACTAAACTTGTATTAACCCATTCCAATTTGTAATTATCACTAATTAAATGTATTTGTGAAAACATAAAATAATAGATTACGGAAATATTTTAATAAACTAGCAATTTTATAAGTGACCCATTAACTACCAAATACTAGCAATTTCATAGCTAGAATAGATAAATTCAAGTCTATGTGGAAAAATAATCATTTCATGATTTTTACGGAAAACACCCGTTATTTTACCGATTTCTCCGAAATTTCACCTAAACGATTTTCAAAACGTTACAACAATCCCCGTCATAAAAGGAGGGTAGGTTTCTAGAATCCGTCCCTCCTCCCAAATAGGGAGGGCGGGTTTCGGAACCCGTCCTCCCTTAAAATATTTTTTAAAATTTTTAAATAAAAAAATTAAAATATTAAAAAAACATTTAAATAAAAAAATCATTCAAAAAAATAATTTCTGTTTTTGGATGGATGTGGATCCGGAATGCCTGTGTAGAGTAAATACGGGTTTCAAGATTCTGTCCTCCCTTGTATGCCAAAGAGGGTGGTTTCCAAGAACCTGCCCTCCAAGAAGAGGCAATTTTTTTATTAAAAAAAAACAAGTTTGCCTCAAAAAATTTTCTTTTAAAAGGTGCATGCAAAATTTTTTGTTGATATTTTCATATTAACCAGAAATTCATATATACAAAATTCCCAGTTTAATTTACTCCAAAAAAAAATTTACTATGCACATGTGCAACCTTATGTCTTATCAACACTTTTAAGTATCCGACATGTCAATTCTCATCATGGTTGTTACTGTTTACTGATGTGCAAATATTAGATAAGACAGATAAGGATTATTACTCTTTCTATAAAAGAAATCCAATACTTGGATCATACTATAAATATGAACGAGGAACCCTTCAGTAACAACATACAAGAAAACCAAGCAAACGAGTTTGAGCTTGAAGTTCTGTCTTCTCATGGAAGAATTAGAGAAAATACGAAGAATACAACTACAGTCGCAATGAAGTTTCTAAGTGGTTACTAAAGGGTGAAGGATATGGGGTGGAATGACTCGAAGTTTCTAAGTGGTTACTAACGTAATTTCTTGAAGTCCATATCATTGTCAATCTAAACCCATGACACTCATTGAAGAAGGCATTACAGTATGCTGAGGAAGCTCGAGGGAGGAAACATGCCCATATAGGAACACGCTCTTTTATCCCTCTCAGAACCGCATTCAATCCAACATCACGGACTGTATAGCATCTACTTCTTTAATGTTATTGTATAATATTTAATTGATGTATGTGTCGTGGCACAAATTTGTAGCACTGTAGAAGAAAATCGGTATACCGCAGAAACTATTTCAGTTGAAAACGAGCAAATTCAAGTGTTATTGTTCGCTACCCAATTTACATGTTGCAATTTTAATGGTAGTTTACAGTAAATTAGTCTCCAACGAATAATGCAAAAATATCATATTAAAATTAAAATTGTACAAGTTTCCTTACAAATGATAATTGATTTTCCTTCCGTTGCTTCTTCTTCACGACCTCGAAGGTCCCGCCCCCGATGGCTGTCCTGAACATCTGGTCCTATAATAACTTGGTTGTTTGCATAAGCTACATCTGCCGTGCCTTTACCGAGAATCAATATCCATTGTCATTTGATCTTGACGCACCTTAGGTCTTTCGGGTCCTATATTTTTGTCCGGTGGTAATACCGTCAATATTTTTATGTTCCAAGTATAGTAATGCCAATAGCGATTGTCTGGTATAGAATAAAATTTTGGATCGTATGTGCCTTGATAACTGGAAACCGTATAGTAACGTGAAGCAAAAATGTAGTGTGAATTATGCATGTTGCTCGCAACAGCAATTGCGCGGGCACACGGTAAATGTTGTTGCTAAAAAACACCGCAAACACATGAAGAGAGCTCTTCATCTCTAAAATTAACGGTATATTGATTCTCATTACTTCTCGTAACTTGAAACTCCATTGCGTCAAACCTTTCAGAACTGTAGTATTGTGATCTTCGCTCTATTTTTCGAAATATATCTTTATAATACGCGGTGAATGGAGTCTCCATCGTCAAAAACTTTTCCCTTTTTTGCAAAAAATAAGTATTTACTCTGAAAAAGGTTCGAACAATCAATTCCTGTATCGGTAAGCCTCTAACACCTGTAATACCCGATATCTTGTATATAAAAAATTTGTATATTTTTTAAAATCTTTTTTTCCTATATTTTCCCAAATATTTTCCCTATATTTCTCCTATTTTATTTTCCATTAAATCCTATTTTTCCTAATTATTTTCCCACTCTTATTTTAATTTCCCAATTAATCTTCATCTAATTTTTCTAAACCCTAACCCAAACTTAAACCCACACCATAACACCCAAACCCGTTCCCCAACCTGACCCAACCCGGCCCATCACACTCCCCAGCTCTCTCTCTCTTCTCCTTTTCTTTTTCCCTTCTTCCACCTTTTCTTTTCTCTTTCTTCCCTCCATCTCCCACGCAACTTTCTCCATCTCCCTCACAACCTCCTCCACTCAACCCACTCCTTCCCGCGACATCGTCATCATCCGCATGCCCCCCACGTCGAACCACCCCCT
The DNA here is from genome assembly GCA_030015575.1 of Agapanthus africanus. Lineage (NCBI taxonomy): Eukaryota > Viridiplantae > Streptophyta > Magnoliopsida > Asparagales > Amaryllidaceae > Agapanthus > Agapanthus africanus. The sequence continues at coordinate 21,578,352 of JASDDO010000014.1, forward strand.
CTTCACTCCGCACGACCCGCTCCTGCAACGGTCTCGACGTCGCCCACCTCTCGCGAGGTCTCCTCACCTCAACGACACTCCGCGATCCCTTCGCCTGCCTCGCCTCCCTCTCTTCTCACAACCGGCCCCTCTTTCTTCATCTTTCTCTCTTTCTCACTCCCTCACTACCGCTCTCTCTCTCTCTCTGCACTCGCTCCCACGACGGAGCACATGCCCAACTGACCCCGGATCCCCTCACCTGCCTCCCTCCTTCCTCAACCCACTAGTCTCTCCCTCTCCCTCCCTCTTTCTCTTTCCCTCCCATCATCGGAGCCCACGCTTGCAACACCGCCGACCGACGAGCTCGATCCCACCAAGATCCCCTACCGGCCTCACTACACCGACCATCTACTACCACCGCCGGCACCACCTCACCGCCGACCACCACAACTGCGGCTCTTCTCCAAGCACCCCTCGACCCAAAAACGAGCCACGCTCCACCTAGCCTCAACACACTCCCCTCCTCCTCTCAACCCACCCCGCTACCCGTCCATCTCTGTAACGACCCTAGTATTACTATATCTTCGTGTTTTCTTTTTTTAGTAAAATATTGTATTTATTTATTCGTAGTATTTTTTCGTAATTTTTTTTCTATTAAATATATTATTTTATTATTCTATTTATTTTTCCCAAACCCATTTTTTTAAACTAAATCTTAACCTATTTTAAATTAAACGCAATACCTAACCCAACCCATAACCCAAATCCAATCTCATTTTCATTTTATTTTATAAAACTATAAGACCAAAAGCCCACTTTCTTTTCAAGCAACAACATATATTTAATTCTAATTAAATATGTACATGAACAATCTTGTAGCTCATTGGTTAATTCCTTGTATTATTATTCCATAAGTCACATGTTCAAATCTCTATTCTTGCAATTATTATTTTTTTTTATCAATTTTTATCTTTCTCATAACCTACAAATGAGACCTTTTATTTCATCTTCGTTTTAACTCCCAAAATAACTAGAATAGTTATGAGCCATAATTTATTAGAATTATGGTGGCCATAATCCTTTTTTTTATATCTTACTCCTCTTTCTTTTTATCATCACACATTTTTATCATTTAACATATCCCTCTTCATCTAGATTCCCCGAAGAAGAACATGAATAAATTCTCAAGAAAGCCTCGCTAGAAACGCGATGCTATCGGTGGATAGACAAGCCCGGTGACAATACCGGCTTGTATATGTAAATCCTTTCTCTCTCCCTCCCTCCATCTCTTTATTCTTCTCTTTTCATATCTCGTGAACCCGTTTTTTTCATATCGTAATCCTTAAGAGAAAATAAACATATATATATATATATATATATATATATATGATTATATATGGTTTAATAATACCTTATTGCCTCTTGTTCAAATTAAAGTGTTTTCAATTCTTTGATCATGACTATAAATGTTTATTATGAGTAGTGAGAACATAGATTTCATGCCACAATATATCTATGATATCTCATGGAATCGGTTTGGTTATTAAAAGAAAAGATGAAACTTGCATAAAAAATACTAGTTAATGTTTTTGCCGATTTTAGTATACATATCAATACCTTTATCTTTAAAATAATTTTTAGAAATTAATTTTTACTTCTGGAAATTTCATGAAATTTACATATGATATAATATATTATTTTGTACACGCTTTAAAAATTTTAGATCGATCCGTATAACGGTTTAGGAATTACATCATTTTTATTCACTGTTCATAAAACAGAAAACTGCAATTATTGGTCAAATTGTAGGACATATAACTTGCTATAACGGTGTCCAAATTGAGCGAAATCAGGTGTTTTAGATATCCACATCGAATAATATAGATTTTCTTAGTTTTAAGTTTTTACTGAAAACCGGTGTAAAATATACAAAACCGCGTTACAATATTAAGTGACGGATCCGGACAGAATCTGTTCCGATTCGCACACTGTTTTTAAATTAGACATAACTCGAACTCCCGATATCCGTTCGTGACAAAATTTAGATGTGTAGATGGATAATTGATATAACTATAATTTTCTGTATATTATATTACTTATAAATGCATGAAACAACTCGATATAGGCTTTGCAATACAACATATAGTTGCTGTCCAGAAATCTTAATTTCTGTTTTAAACGCCGATATTAAAATGATCATAAGTAGAGCTTAAGAAATCCAAATCGCGCAATTATTGGTGTTTTGGATAACTAAATCGAAAGACCTACAATTTTTTAATAATTTTCTTAATCTGAAACCTGATGAAAATTAACTCAAACTGCGTTTTAAAAATGTGTGATGGTGCTGAACAGATTCTGATCCGTTTTGCGCGACGATATGAAAACATGTATATCTCCAAAACCGGTAGTCGTATTTAGGCGAGACCAGAACTCACATGTACATAACACTTAATTCTATGTTTTCATTTATATTCTGACTTTAAATGACTTGATCAACTAGTCTTACATATCACATATTTACAACATTGTTTTTTGACGTTTCTTGTATACTTATCTCATATCATGTTCTATAATTGCTTATCTATTTTTATCTATATAACTCATGATTAAACCATTACATACTAGAATTGACTTGATATTGACATGACTCAATCATGAATACCTGAACCCAATAGGTGCACTTGACTCGACTTGACCCAAACCATGAATACGTAATACTTGACATGAACACTTGACATGAATACATGAACAATTGACTTGAATACTTGAACTTGACTCGATATTTGAATTGCACTCTCTTATGTATTCATTTATTTGGGCAAGAATTGTAACTTTAATCACAGACTAATATACGCGGGGTGTTGGGGTAGTTTGAGTATGAATCCAACGGAATCTCGTGAGTCCTATTATAACAAATAACGTTGCTGTGGTACCGGGCTGAAACGGACCGGGCTGAAACGGTACAAATAACGTTGCTATGGTACCGGGCTGAAACAGTACATCACAAATTCATGAATAAGGGCCTGTGTTTCCAAGCCCCTGGATGATAGCATGTTGGGTTTGGAATACTTCAATAACAATTGAAATCCCGCTATTTTGGCCCGTGATTCCTTGCCCTTGGACGATAGTCTTGGGTTTGAGAATACTTTTGAGATTGGTTGATATTCACACTTGAACTCACGTTAGTTAATTTTACCCTTTTAGAGACCTTTTAAGACACTTACATTCACTTCATATTCACTATACCTACACTCCACGACCATGCTATACTTGTTTGCTATGCTCATGTTACATTTCCATGCTGATATAGTTGCCATATAAATTACCATACTTGTTCACATATTACAATTTCCATTTATACTATATTACATGTCATCTTGCACTCAATTTATATATTACACATCTCTATTGGGACTTATCGAGCGTTAGTTCGCTGACGGACATTCCACCCACTTCTTTTTATTCTTGAAATGTTCGTCAAGTGACATTGAGACAGAGAAGATAGAAGTGGTCGAAAAGGAGTACAACCAGTTCGCATCACAAACATACGTATAGTTTCATTCAGTTTTTCATTTCATTTCAGCTTATTTATGTATGCCTCCTTGTTAGGGCTTATCATGTTAAATATCTTGTATTCAGATATTTTGTCTACTATGAATCATGAATGTAATAAATCACAGTTGGATTTCATTCTTTTGTTTATTCTTGTTAGTTTAAGTTGCTTATAGACGCTTAGCGTATTTATTTCGAGAAATGACCTTCTCGGAATAAATACGTCGCGGGCTTGCCACGTCACCGTTTCCATCTACTGGGAAGCGGAGCGTGACAATCTCTGAGCTCCAAGCACCTCGAACCCTATCCAACCGCCCGAGCCCCCTGCACCGTGGACCGTCGCCTGAGCCATCGCCGGGACTCCTAGCCGCCGAATCTCCAAGCATCAAGGACGAGCCAAGCTCCCAACTCTAGCAGCCAAGCCTCACCCCACCTCCTCCACTCAGCCTGCTCTCGACACCTCCATCTTCGAGCCGAGAACCATCCACATCCCGAGCTTGCCCAAGCCTCCTCGCCTGCACCTGAGCGTCACCGCTGAGACCATCGTCACTGTTGGGGTCAAAAATTACACCCCGGTTGACCAAGTCAAAGTCAAAGTCAATCCAAGCCAGGTGGGACCAAGCCAAGTCAAGTGGGCCCATGCCCAAATTGATTCCGAACAATGAAGCGGCCGCCTCCCCTATGCCAAAACGAAATCATGTAATAAATAATTTTGATGTAATTTTTTTATGCATGAATGAAAGAAAAATGGGTATAAAGCCAAATTTTGTAAAGCCCATGCCTTATGTGCAAAAGAAATGAGCACATGAGGCATGGGATGGACAAATGCCATTATGTAAAGCCCAAGGGGGCTGTGTAAATGTGTAAGCCTATATAAGGCAACATGATGATGAAATAAAAAAAGACTTTTTTCATTTCTTTCAAAACTCTAGGGTTTTTGTGCCTCCTTCTCCTTCCTCAAGGTTCTAAACCTTCTCCTTTTTTAAAAATAAATCAAGAGTTTTCAAAACTCTTCCTTTTCAAAAAATAAATAGTTTTCACCACAAAACCACAAAGGGAGCTCAGATCTTCCATCAGATCTCAAAAGAGGGAGATTTTTAAATCTCACCCCCTTTCATCCAAGAGCTGCCAACAGAGAGGAAAAAGAAGGAGACCCATCTCCAAAAATCCCACTTTGGGGAAGATCCAGGGCTTAAGGGAGGACCCCTTTCATCAGCTCCAAAAATACCTTAGGAGTTTAACTCCTCAAATATATATGTGTGTTGTGTGTGTGTACATACACACACACAAAATAATAAATCTTTCTTTTTGGGAGTACAATTCCCAGTGCAGGGACTAAGCCCACTCTCTGTCAGGAGTTCAACTCCATAAGTCAAATCGGGAGCACAACACCTATTGAAGGGACCAAGTCCCTTTTCCTGCTGACGCCCAGCGCCTGCGTGCCACACACGTGAGGCGCTGGCCCCCACGCGTCCTTTGGACGCTTTCCCCCCTTTATATATATGTATATAGATATACACACACACACACACACTCCAGGACACTGTCCCTGTTAGAAAAATATTTCTAACGGGGCGCTGTCCCGCACCCCGCAAGGGGGCTGCTAGCCCCCTTGACCCCCAGCCCGCTATCCGGGTAGCGGGACCCCTGTAAAAACTCTGCGGGGCCCCGCGATATATCCAAAATCCATTCAAATCACAACTCCGCACATTGAGTTCGCATGACCTGTTTGACCCGTCAATCGGAGGTTTTCTCGCTCCAAAGGCGAGGGGTAATTAACGGCAGCTTAGTCCGCGACTGCCGGAAATTTGGATCCCCACAATCAATCAACCCCAGACTACCCTAGGCAGGGGGAATCTGTAATGCGCCTGACAAGCGCGCGTATTTCCCATCTCAATGGGGTGACGAAAAACACCCTACAGACACTGCTGCCACGTGTCCATCAGCCTGTCATTTCATCGAACACCTGGTTGCAGTCACCATAGCAGCCATCGTTATCACCGATGCCATCGCCATCGCCTCTACCAACAAGCTCCAACTAGCTACCGTCATCTCCATCATCACTGCAGCCACCCCGTCACAATTCATCGAGGCCAAACTCAAGCCCATAGCCGAGGCCGCGCCACGAGCTCGGGCCATAGCCGAGTCCAAGCTTGTTGTTGCTTTTGCTGCCGGCGTTGTGTTTGTTACGCCATGGTCGGGCCGTTGCTGTCATCGTCATCATCACGGTTGTGTCCCCGGTCATCTTCAATCAAGTTCATACTTGCTTTACATGCTACTCTATTCATATCGATTAGTATACAGGATATCGAAAAATACAATAACAATTTTACTAATAAGTCTTGATAAATTTGACAATACTGTTTGGGACACAATTGAGCTTATTATGTTATGACTAACGGCATATAGAAACCCGTGAATTAATTTTTGTATAGGCCAAATAATTGAATCGACTTTTTGACCGTTAATCGGTTGCTAAACTTATGTGTTCAATACGGAATCCGATGTGTAAACCTAATCAAACATGGAAGAACTCATGATATTTAGACCCTAATACTATTAACTAACATTCTATAGAAAGTTTGGTAGCAAATCGATGCCATTTCTACTCAAAAGTGACGCCCTAACCTTAATACCGAAACATACGATTTACCGCACCCTTGACACTGTAAAATTCATAATCAATTCTAGAAAAATGCAATTGAAGCGTGCTTTGGTTTGTTGCGAAGGGTAATTCAAAATATTTAACCCACATGTAGCTTTACTATTAGATATATCCTCTGGATATCGAAAACAAAGATCTTATCTTACCTTGGAACGCAGTCCAGTGCAGGAACTTACCCTTTGACTTGCTTTTGTACCCCTGAAAACTTAATTTTTAATTGTGATAGTGTGAGGATCCAATTACCTCTGCGTAGAAAGTTGTTTTATATTTCCAATGATACCAGTTTCACTAAAATCCAGTGTCATTTGGTATTTAAATCATATTTTAAACGGATGACTTGTACGGCAGTTTTCTATCATTTCAGTTTGCATCCTTCGTCAGTAATCTGATCGTAACTCCTAAACCACAGTGAATATTGTTGATCCGTCTCCTGTTATTTAAATTCAACTCATAACTCTATAATTAGTTGAACAGTAGCATCGCCTAATTGTACTCCCAACTGGGAGTAAAACGTGTTACGAAACGGACTTCCAGTTCAGAAATTGGATTTCCAGCAGTAAACACTTAAAATAAAATAATCATAACTAGCGAACCTGAAACCCGATTGACGCGAAACCAATTTTGATGGATAGATAATTAAACATACTGCTTACCCCTTTTATATTGTTTTACTAAATTCTGTGCATGTGATTTATAGTAAATTATGCAAGTGGTAGGACACTGGCTGCTGATATTTTTATTCATATCGTAATTAATTGCATTCTTATCATATCATGTAGCGGTTATACCCTCATTTGAATAGTGGTCATAAACATTGATAATATAGTGACCGTGATACATTACCCAGTGATAGATATTAGTGATTGGATTGTGGAAAGTACGTTAGTGTTAAAGCGTGAATGAATAAGTGAAGTGACACATACTTGTACACAATCAGCGGGCCCAATTAATTTATTGCATTGTCGACGTTTATGGGACATATATAAGTGTAAATATAACTGGAATGGAACGGTTATGGAACCACTTATATTAGTGTCATAGGTAAGGCGTCAAACACTGTCCATTTATCTTGGATAACAGTCGAGGCATGATTGATGGAGATCCTGTCTTCAGTTCTCGCGTAGACTTGTCATGGACCGACTAGTATTTGGGTTTATGGTCGGTATTTGATGCAGACCATGGGTTTGGGGTAGTTTGAGTGTGAGTTCGATCAACGGAATCTCGGGAGTCCCACTGCCGACATATACAACGATTTTGGGAGTCATATGGGTGATATTACTGATTATTAGTGAGCGTGATTCGGGCCCGTGTTCCCTTGCCCTTGGAGCCTACCCTTGGGTTGGAGATACTCCTGTGTGGTTGACGCTCACACTTGGACTGACGATAGGTTTAGCGACCTGGACAGTGAGACTTAGAGACAGATAGGTTTTGTAAATCCTCGTTTTCATTTTAATAAAAGTTTCCTATTTTTCTGAATCCCAGAGATTTCCTTTCTATTTCCCCTCGCATTTTAATTGGTTGTTTAAGCTTAATATTTATAATTTCCCCTAACCCTCAAAGCCTAAACCCAAGATTTAAAATCAAAGCCAAAGTAAACTAAAAACCAAAATGTTGCTAATAAAATCTTAACCCAAACTATATTTAAACCCTAAGCCCAACAACTCAAAATCAAATTTTTAAACTATCAATTAGATTCCAACAGCGGCCCCTTTATTATTTCCTCAGCCCACTTAGTTTTTTAGTAAACCCTTAAATAATTTCAGCCGGCCTGTTTAATCCCAGCCCACTCACCAAATTTTTCTAAATAAAATCCTTATTAAAGTACCCAACCCATTCCTCTCTTCAGCCCACTCTGGATTTTAAATAAATCTTTTAATTAACCCCCGGCCCACTCTTCCCTCACTCAGCCCACACAAAATTTTAGTAGGGAATTATTTTTTTAAACCCCAAGCCCACTTCTGTGACCCACTCCTGTACATCTTCCCAACGGTAACATCCCCCAAATTCCCGCGCGCGATCCTATTTCTCCGCCGCGCCTCTCGCCCACGCCCTCGCCCCCGTTCTCGCAACGTTACACCCACGACTTCAACCTCGTTCTCTTCCTCACACCCTCACCTCTCTCTTCTCTGCATTTCAAATTTTTCCTCATCTCTCTCCACTCACGAAAACTCACCGAGCCCATTGTTCCTCACCCCACCGCCGGCGATCACCCATCTCTTCGACAACCCCTCGGCAACCCTCGCTCACTCCTCCTCCACCAACCTTCTCCCTCTACGACTCCACCCTTCATCAACCCGAGCACACCCCTGCCGAGCATCCCCTGCACACAACCCCACACCCGAGTTCGGCCACTCTTGCACTCGACGACGGCGAGCCCCCACTGACCTGAACCACGTCGTCGACCTCCACCTCCTCAGCATCATCACCATCACAACAATCCCCTAGCCTCACTGCTTAACCTCTCCCTCTCTTCAAAATTCCAAAACCCATTTTCCAAACATTTCACTGCGGCCATTGCCGGAGCGACGCCGTCGACCTTCGTCGACCCCAGTGCACTCGCAGAGGATCATCAAGCACCCCCTCAACCTCCAGTGACCATGCAACGACTCCGGACAACTCCGACACAAAAAATCCGCATCTCGATCCAAGTTCGCGCAAATCCGTTTCACGGCGTACCTCACGCGTTCGTGATGCCGCTGCTGCCGTACGACCCCGAGACGTTTCCAGGCAAGTGTTTACTTGCTTCATACTAATATAGTTGTGGTACAAACCTAAATCATATAGTTTACAAATTTGCCGATTACCGATATATTAGGTGACCTAAGTGTTCGATACTAGTCTCCAATGAATATAATTATTTATTTTGACGGAAACCAATATTTTATGTTGGCCCATATGGTGATAAGTATCGTGTATGAATCTCACTGGAAAATACGATTGTTAGAGACTAAAATTGATACCCCCAATTACGCCGATAAAACTAGAAATTTTCTCGTATCTGAAAATGAATAAAATTACCGTAAATTATATACATTTTGGAATGATACGTTCGAGGGCTTAAATTGAATCCGACTCGACGAACTTTAACCCTATGTAAAATTTTAATGATTTCTGTTCTGTAACTGGGATGATATTTAGATCGGAGTGCGACTCTGGACTGCAGTCCAGAGCGACTCTGTTTATCGTGTACTGTACCAAAATGTGTGTCACTGTGTTTCCTGAAGTCGTATGTTACGGAACTCTACAGTAGATTAAAGATAATTCTGTTAGCTAAACAAAACATGTGGTTCCATTCCGTTTCATTGTCTTTTGTTATTTTAAACTGTAAATAAAAGGGCAAAACGTATAACTGTCCAGAACAGATTCAGAAGTGGTATACTGATATTAAACTGTGTATAACTTTCAACGTACATAAGCGATTGAGGATCCGTCTGTTGCGTTGAATACTCTATTGAAAACCCTAGATTTTATTCAACTAGAGCATCGCTAAAATCTAAACCCAACTGGGTGAAATTCGTGTCGCAAAACGGACGATCAGTTCTGAAACTGAATTTCCAGCCGCGAGCGCTTAAAATGAAACAACTATATCTTGAAAACCGGAATCCCGATTGAACTGAAACAAATTTTGATGAATTGCTGACTGAATGATCTATTTATCTTACTTGCCTCATTTTGTTGAATTCTAAACGGATGAATTTATGCAATTTATGTAAGTCAATGACATGCTTGTTGATTCATATCATACTTAGCTTATTGATAGCATACATACATATATCATACCCCATTTGCCATATACTTAGTGTTAGTGCGTGTTATAGTCAGTGGATATTGCATTATCGTGCGTGGTTGATATTTGTTTAGGAGTGACGGGTATACCAATGGGAAGTGAATATTCGTGACAGTGATTGATACAGTGAGCAGTGATAAAACCGTGCCATTGGTATACTTGTACACGACTAAATCAAGATCATAAATAGTGTAAACATGGGAATAAAGGGGAAATCGAAGTGGAAAGAGTATCGTATTTAGCGGGACCGTGTTTTAGAGGATGATCATTCGAGCAGTGATATATATATTAGGTAGGATCTAGCGATCCGGCTGACAGGGTTATGTCCCGAGCATGTGGGCCGTTGTCTCGGGTATGTACGAGACTCCTGTTAAACATGATCCTCCTTCCACTATGCGATTTCAAACATGACCTAGAGACCGATAGGGACACAGAACATATTCTGCATCATATAGTGACATAGTGATTACTTGCATTGTTTTTACACTAGTATTACCTCATATACCTGTTTCATCTTATTACAATAATATTGTTATTGTGTCGCTCTGACGACCTGAGTATGCATGCTCAGATTCCGCGGGAGGATCAGCACAGGAGACGGATCTACCCTTCGAGTTCACAGAGATATAGTTTGGCGTACCTTCTTCATTTACTGCTTTCCATAAAAGTGATCGTGAGATTGAACTTGGTTAGTAATTGTTCTCGTTATCTGTAATTTGTGAACAATGGAATTTTAATGTAATAAATTAGTGATGTGATTCCTTTACTACTGTGCTTTGTTTACTGATTACTATGTAATGCTAGAAGCCGAAGTGTGACTACGGCGGGATGATTCCTTGACCGTAGGAGCATGGCTGGCCTAGTCATCCCTCGTTTTCCGTATTTTGGGAAGCGGGGCGTGACAGGTTTAGTGACATGGAAATGCATTGAGTACTGATTCAATATACCCGCTTTATTGTTTACATGTACCGATTATTTCATGCTCGCGTCATCGTTCTATATTTACTGCTTCTTATCCATCATCATTGCACATATTTACATATGTATTTATATATATTGCTATTGTGTCGTTCTGACGACCTGAGTATGCATGTTCAGAGGGAGAAGTAGACTTAGCTCGGATCAGGACCTGTCATACCTCAAGGATATTGCGGACATCTAGATCAGCGACGCCAGCGCTATCTTTCCCTTGATCTCTATCTTGTATATCTTTTATCTATTCTGATAGATGTAGTGACTGCATTTCCCATTACCTTTGCATTGATTACCAATTACCACGTAATGCTAGAAGCCGAAGTGTGACTACGGCAGGATATTTCCTTGACCTTAGGAGGATGGCTGAGCTTGTCATCCCTCGTATTCCGTATTTTGGGAAGCATGGCGTGACATGGTTTTATTGGTATCAGAGCCAGGTTTAGATTGGGATTACAGTTTCCGGTTAGGGCTTGATAATTTAAGTCGGTCCAGATTGTGAACTTGTTATCCTTAACTAGAATCCCTATTGTTCGTCAAGCTATATTTTTTGACTCCATCCGCTAGAGTTTTGGGTGACTTAGTAGAGTTATGTGATTGTAACTATGAACTGCAGCATAGTTACAAGGCAGCACTCTGCTTGAGTGACTTGGAGTTCTACATTTGATTTCTACTCATTTGAGTTTAACCCCACCATATATTCTTGTTTCGTCGTCCATTCTATATCTTATTCTGATTCTTATACCTTGTACATTATGTCGTCCAAAAATTTGTTGTTTCAGGACCATGACTTCCAACAACTCTCCATCCTCCTCCATTACCTAGAGTCAGACCGTCGAGGTTTTAGATGTACTGCAAGGTTTGATGGAAGCACAGGAGCGAACAAATGATCTCTTAGCTGAAGGGCTAAAAAGGCAAATGGCTCAAGCATCATCGGGAGCCCCCAATCGGAGGGGAATCCTTGTTAAACGAAGAGGTGGTGTGCAGATGAAGCGCCCATTTGTTCCTCAGCGACAGAAGTAGCGGAGAACCCAACGTTGTGGTTATTGCAAGAGGCTAGGACACTTTCAGAGGGACTGTCGCCAGGCCAAAGGGCAGTGCTTGATTTTTGGATCCGACGGACATCTTGTCAATGGTTGCCCTAAAAGGAAGGAGCTGCAAGGTGGAGATTCGTCAACGCCCTCCAAATCTGCTTGAGCGACTTAGTTGTTTTCGTACTTTAATTTCAAGGACGACGCGGATCCAACACAAGATTCAGGCTTGCTTTACGAGATTGCAGAGATTTAGATATCAACGTGGAGTTATCACCCTTCCTGCTATCAATAAAGACTTTGTTATTTTGATTTGCAGTTGTTTCTTTCGTTCAAGCCATGTATCTGTTGAACTCCTTGGTTTAAATGCGATAAAATTGTAAATTATGATTAAGTACTTTTATTATATTCATTTACACTATGTACTCCTTTATTTTCAAATTTTTCAATAGTTCTAATTTATGCTGCATATTTTATTTTCTAATAAAATTTTCCTACTGATATTTTCATACTATCGTCCTTTTATTATGAAGTTTCATTCTTCGTGCCTTTTGTCTTGATTTTTTTATCTGCCCTAATTACAGGATGCCATTTCGAGTTATTTTCTACTCTATTTCTTTTAAACGTTTTATTGGTTACTATACAGTTATCATTCCTATTCATTTCGGTTATTGACGTTCTTTTGATTAACTTTCAAAGTTTATATTATTAGTGGTTTGAGTTTTCTTTAAAATGTGTTTCATATTGACTTTTTATATAATATTTCCTTTTCTTTGTTCATACTTATGCCAACTATCTTTTGTTTCTTATTTACATTTACTTACGTATTCTTGTGCTCCAATCGATTTAAATTTCCTATGTACTGTAATATAAATTATGGTTATCTCGTATGCTAATATATTTTATTTACTTGTACATGTATCATTATCTTGGTATTATCTTAGTTTCCTTTGTATTTTATTATCTCCGCACTTTTACAAATATAGTTTAGTCTTGGTCTTTATGTTAATTGTTGATATCTGGTTGTTTACTAGCCATCTATGTTTTCATTCTATTATTCTTCTGTATTTTACCGTATGTGTGTTCTCAATTTATTATATAAATTGATTGATTTGTAGCTTTATTAAGCTAGTTTTGGTTTCTAAGGCCTATTAGCCAATCCTTCATTATTGTTTATTATTGTCATTCTAATTTAATTGTATTTGTGTTTATATATATATATATATATATATATATATATATATAGTTTATCACTACTAGTAGTTATGTCCTTATGTGTGACTGTTCCTTTTAACTGCTCTATTTCTTATATATATAAATATCTGATTTTCATCTAGTTGCTTTGCGTAAATCGCTATATAGTAATATTTGATTTTTATTGCTTTTCGCATGGTATTTTATAGCTTATCGTTTATTTTAATTTCGAGGACGAAATTTTATATAAGTGGGGTATGATATAATACCCGGTATCTTGTATATAAAAATTTTGTATTTTTTTAAAACTTTATTTCCTATATTTTCCCAAATATTTTCCCTATATTTCTCCTATTTAATTTCCCATTAAATCATATTTTTCCTAATTATTTTCCCCACTCTTATTTTAATTTCCCAATTAATTTTCATCTAATTTTTCTAAACCCTAACCCAAACTTAAACCCACACCATAACACCCAAACCCGTTCCCTAACCTGACCCAACCCGGCCCATCACACTCCCCAGCTCCCTCTCTCTTCTCTTTTTCTTTTTCCCTTCTTCCTCCTTTTCTTTTCTCTTTCTTCCCTCCATCTCCCTCGCAACTTTCTCCATCTCCCTCGCAACTTCCTCCGATCTACCCGCTCCTTCCCGCGACATCGTCCCCATCCCCACGTCCCCCACATCGAACCACCCCCTCTTCTCTCCGCACGACCCGCTCCTGCAATGGCCTCGACGTCGCCCACCTCTCGCGAGGTCTCCTCACCTCAACGACGCTCAGCGATCCCTTCGCCTGCCTCGCTTCCCTATCTTATCACAACCGGCCCCTCTTTCTTCATCTCTATCTCTTTCTCACTCCCTCACTACCGCTCTCTCTCTGCACTCGCTCCCACGATGGAGCCCATGCCCAACTGACTCCGGATCCCCTCACCTGCCTCCCTTCTTCCTAAACCCACTAGTCTCTCTATCTGCCTCCCTCTTTCTCTCATTCTCTTTCCCTCCCATCATCGGAGCCCTCGCTTGCAACACCGCTGACCGACGAGCTCTAGCCCACCATGATCCCCTATCGGCCTCACTGCACCGACCGTCTACTACTACTGCCTGCACCACCTCACCGCCGACCACCACAGCCACGACACATCTCCAAGCACCCCTCAACCCAAAAACGAGCCACGCTCCACCTAGCCTCAACACACTCCCCTCCTCCTCTCAACCTACCCCACTTCCCGTCCATCTCTGAGCTCCAAGCACCTCGAACCCCATCCAACCGCACGAGCCCCCTGCGCCGTGGACCATCGCCTGAGCCATCGCCGGGACTCCTAGCCGCCGAGTCTCCAAGCATCAAGGACGAGACGAGCTCCAACCACCAGCAGCCGATCCTCACCCCACCTCCTCCACTCAGCCCTGCCTCTCGACACCTCTATCTCCGAGCTAAGCACCATCCCACTTCCCGAGCTTGTCCCAAGCCCCCTCGCCTGCACCTGAGCCGTCGCCGCTGAGACCATCGTCACCGCTGCCACGTCTCCATCAGCCTGTCATTTCATCGAACACCTGGTTGAAGTCACCGTAGCAGCCATCGTTATCGCCGATGCCATCGCCATTTCCTCTACCAACAAGCTTCAACTAGCCACCGTCATCTCCATCATCACTGCAGCCACCCCATCATAATTCATCGAGGCCAAACTCAAGCCCATGGCCGAGGCCGCGCCACGATCTCGGGCCATAGCCGAATCCAAGCTTGTTGTTGCTGTTGCTGCTGGCGTTGTGTTCGTTGCGCCGTGGTCGTGTCATTGCTGTCGTCATCATCATCACGGTTGTGTCCCCGGTCATCTTCAGGCAAGTTCATACTTTTTTTACATGCTACTCTATTCATATCGATAAGTATTGAGGATATCGAAAAATACAATAGCAAGAGGATATTGAAAAATACAATAGCAATTTTACTAATAAGTCTTGATAAATTTGACAATACTATTTGTAACACAATTGAGCTTATTATGTTATGACTAACGACATATAGAAACCCGTGAATTAATTTTAGTATAGGCCAAATAATTGAATCGACTTTTTGACCGTTAATCGGTTGCTAAACCTATGTGTTCAATACGGAATCCGATGTGTAAACCTAATCAAATATGGCGGAACTCATGATATTTAGTCCCTAATACTATTAACTAACATTCTATAGAAATTTTGGTAGCAAATCGATGCCATTTCCACTCATAAGTGACGCCCTAACCTTAATACCGAAACTTACGATTTACCGCACCCTTGACACTGTAAAATTCATAATCAATTGTAGAAAAATCCAATCGCAGCGTGCTTGGGTTCGTTGCGAAGGGTACTACAAAATATTTAACCCTACATGTAGCTTTACTATTAGATATATCCTCTGGATATTGAAAACAAAGAACTTATCTTACCTTGGACCGCAGTCCAGTGCAGGAACTTACCCTTTGACTTGCTTTTGTACCCGTGAAACCTTCATTTTTAATTGTGATAGTGTGCGGAGACAATTACCTATGCGTAGAAAATTGTTTCATCTTTCCAATGATACCCGTTTCACTAAAATCCAGTGTCATTTGTTATTTAAATCATATTTTAAACGGATGACTTGTACGGCAGTTTTCTGTCATTTCAGTTTGCACCCTTCGTCAGTAATATGATCGTAACTCATAAACCACAATGAATATTGTTGATCCGTATCTTGTTCTGTAAATTAAACTCATAAACCTATAATTAGTTGAACAGTAGTATCGCCTAATTGTGCTCCCAACTGGGAGTAAAACGTGTTACGAAACAGACTTCCAGTTCAGAAATTGGATTTCCAGCAGTAAACGCTTAAAATAAAAGGACCATAACTAGCGAACCTGAAACCCGATTGACGCGAAACCAATTTTGATGGATAGATAATTAAATATACTGATTAACCTTTTATATTGTT
The DNA here is from genome assembly GCA_030015575.1 of Agapanthus africanus. NCBI lineage: Eukaryota > Viridiplantae > Streptophyta > Magnoliopsida > Asparagales > Amaryllidaceae > Agapanthus > Agapanthus africanus. The sequence goes on from JASDDO010000014.1 coordinate 21,594,473, forward strand.
TTGCTAAATTCTGCGCGTGTGATTTATAGTAAATTATGCAAGTGGTAGGACACTGGCTGCTGATATTTTTATTCATATCGTAATTAATTGCATTCTCATCATATTATGTAGCGGTTATACCTCATTTAAATAGTGGTCATAAATATTGATAATCTAGTGACCGTGATACATTACCCAGTGATAGATATTAGTGATTGGATTGTGGCAAGCACGTTAGTTTTAAAGCGTGAATGAATAAATGAAGTGACACGTACTTGTACACAATCAGCGGGCCCAATTAATTTATTGCATTGTCGACGTCTATGGGACATATATAGGTGTAACTATAACTGGAATGGGACGGTTATCGAAGCACTTATATTAGTGTCATAGATAAGGCGTCAAACACTGTCCATTTATCTTGGATACCAGTCGAGACATACTTGATGGAGATCCTGTCTCCAGTTCTCGCGTAGAATTGTCATGGACCGACTAGTATTTGGGTTTATGGTCGGTATTTGATGCAGGCCGTGGTTTTGGGGTAGTTTGAGTGTGAGTTCGATCAACGGAATCTCGAGAGTCCCACTGCCGGCATATACAGCGATTTTGGGAGTCATATGGGTGATATTACTGATTATTAGTGAGCGTGATTCGGGCCCGTGTTCCCTTACCCCTGGGGCCTACCCTTAGGTTAGGGATACTCCTACGTGGTTGACGCTCACACTTGGACTGACGATAGGTTTAGCGACCCAGACAGTGAGACTTAGAGACTGATAGGTTTAGTGACATGGATATGCATTGATTACTCATTCGATATACCTGCTTTACTGTTTACCTGTACCGATTATTTCATGCTCACGTAATCGTTCTATATTTACTGCTTCTTGTTAATCATCATTGCACATGTTTACATATGTATTTTTATATATTGCTATTGTGTCGCTCTGACGACCTGAGTATGCATGCTCAGAGGGAGAAGTGGACTTAGCTCGGATCAGGACCTGTCATACCTCGAGGATATTGTGGACATCTAGATCAGCGATGTCATCGCTATCTTTCCCTTGATCTCTATCTTGTATATCTTTTATTTATTCTGATAAATGTAGTGACTGCATTTCCCATTACCTGTGCATTGATTACTGATTACCACGTAATGCTAGAAGCCAAAGTGTGACTACGACAGAATATTTCCTCGAAATTTATAATTTATTTTAAGGATTAGTTTACAAATAAATGAGGATATCTTGCACGCCTCTCATCTTCTCTTTCCCATGTTGATTCTCCTGGAGTGTATTTCCTCCACATCACTCGAACCAAGTTGATTTCCTTGTTCCGAAATGACTTCACTTTTCTATCCAGGATCTCAACAGGTTGTTGCTCACAGGATAAATCTGGCTGTACAGTGAGCTCGGAATGATCAAGAATATGGCTGGGGTTACTCACATACCTTCTGAGTTGGGATATATGGAACACATTGCGCACTCCTTCCAATGAATGTGGAAGTGCCAAGCGGTAAGCCACTTCACCTTCTCGTTCGAGTATGTCGAACGGTCCAATGTATCTTGGACTTATCTTACCCTATCTTCCAAAACGAATCACTCCGCGGTTTGGAGATATCTTCAGAAATACACGATCTCCCGGCTGAAACTCCAAATGACGGCGCTTTGCATCAGCCCAGTGCTTCTGTCGATCTTGGGCTATGCGCATTCTTTTCTTGATAATGCGGACCACATCTACGGTTGCTACTATCATCTCTGGTCCAAGGAGTTCTTTATCTCCGATGTCGTCCCAATTTAATGGCGATCGACACTTCCTTCCGTAAAGTGCTGCAAAAGATGTCATTCCTATGCTTGCTTGGTAGCTGTTGTTGTACGAAAACTCCACAAGATGTAGGTGATCTTCCTATGATCCTCCAAAGTCTAGCATACACACTCTAAGCATATCCTCCAAGATCTGAATAGTTTGCTCAGACAGACCATCTGTTTGTGGATGATAAGTCGTGCTGAAGTTCAAACTTGTTCCCAAGCTCGCTTGCAGACTTAGCCAAAATTGTGATTGGAACCTGGTGTCCCGATCGGAGACAATACAGACCGATACTCCATGAAGTATCACGATTTCCTGTTTGAGTTCATGGGTATCAGAGATAGTACATTTTGGAGAGTTTAAATCTTACTTAGATTCTTACCTCCATATACTTCTTTGCTAATGTTTCAGTTGATTGGCCAACTCAAAATGGGATGAAGTGAGCCGACTTCGTGAGTTGATCCACAATAACCCATACCGCATCGTTACCTTTTGTACTGCGAGGGAGTGCAGTCACAAAATCTATTGTGATGTGTTACCACTTCCATTCTGGGATAGGTAACGGTTGAAGTAATCCAGCTGTCCTGTGATGTTCAGCCTTTACTTGCTGACACACCAAGCATTTAGCGACGCTTCTGGCTACTTCACGCTTCATTCCATGCCACCAATAATTTTGACGCAGATCCTTGTACATCTTTGTACCTCCAGTGTGTACTGAGTAGGGAGAGTTGTGAGCATCTTTCATTAACTCTTCCCGCACAGAACCTTTTGGTACACACAATCTGCTGTCGTACCATAAAGATCTGTTTTCATGGATGATGAAGTCTGTTCTAAGTCCATTCTCCACTTGTTCTCTGATCTTTTGCAACTTAGCATCACTTACTTGAGCTGCTTTGATCTGATTGACAATTGTTGATTAAACTTGTAAATTCATCAAGCTTGAATCGTTACCTGGCATGACTACTTCAATCTCCATCTGATGCAAATCCTGTTGAAGTTTCCACTGGGCGGTGGGATTCATCGATAATTGTTGGCGACTAAGAGCATCAGGTACCACATTCATTTTTCCTGGGTGATATTGCAGGTTGATGTCAAAGTCCGCCATGAGTTCTAACCATTGTCTCTGCCACATATTAAGCTCTTTCTGAGTAAACACATATTTCAGATTCTTATGATTTGTGTATATGTTCACTCGTTCACCAAGAAAATAATGGCGCCAAATCTTAAGAGCAAAGATTATGGCTGCCAACTCCAAATCATGCGTCGGATAATTGCGCTCATGAATCTTCAGCTGTCTTGAAGCATAAGCTACAACTCTTCCGTGCTGATGTAGAACACATCCTAATCCTTTACCGGATGCATCGCAGTGCACTTCAAAACCTCTAGATTGGTCCGGTATAACGAGAATAGGCGCTGATGTCAACCTTGAATTGAGTTCTATGAAAGCTTGTTCGCATGCTTTTGACCACACGAATTCATCATATTTACGTGTGAGCTTGGTCAGGGGTGTTGCTATCTTCGAAAATCCTTCAATGAACCTTCTGTAATATCTAGCTAGACCCAAGAAACTTCGAATGTTCACTGACTTTGGTGTCGGCCATTCGCTTACTGTTGAAACTTTCGCTGGATCTACAGAGATTCCTTTGCCTGATACAATATGTCCGGGAAAACCAACTTGATCTAGCTAAAACTCGCATTTGCTATACTTTGCATAGAGTTGATGTTGTCGTAGAGTTTCCAAGACAATTCGTAGGTGCTTGGCATGCTCTTTCCGACTCTTAGAATACACCAGGATGTCATCGATGTCAACAAACCTGTCTAAGTACTCCCGGAAAACTTGATTCATCAGATTCATGAATATTGCTGGTGCGTTGGTCACTCCAAATGGCATCACAAGAAATTCGTAATGACCATAGCGAGTTCTGAACGCCGTTTTATGGATATCAGATTCCTTGACCTTCACTTGAAGATAACCCGAACGAAGATCTAACTTGGAGAAAACACAAGATCCACTTAGCTGATCAAACAGATCGTCGATGAGCGGGAGTGGATACTTGTTCTTTATCGTTACTTTGTTCAAGGCTCTATAATTGATGCACATTCTGTATGAACCTTCATTCTTCTTCACGAGTAGAACTGGAGATCCCCAACTTGAAGTACTGCGACGAATCCATCATTTCGCTAATAATTCGTCCAACTGAGTTCGGACCTCCTTCAAAGCTTCCGAACTTAACAATACGGTGCTTTGATCACCGGTTGTGCTCCTGGTATTAAATTAATGCTGAATTCAAGAGATCGATCGGGAGGCAAACCTGATATATCGTCAGGAAATACATCGTCGAACTCTCGAACCACTTCTGGCTTTGATCCATCCTCCGCTTGCATTGTCGCAATCACCGCCTTCTTTGGTTTTGCCTTGTAAGTACTTGGCTCCAGGGTACGGTCTCCACTTTTGAAATAAAAGACCGGATGGTCTGGAATCTCGAATACTACCCTCCTTTGACGATAGTCAATGATAGCATAAAATGTTTCGAGCTAATCCATACCCAATACCACATCGAAGTTCGGTATGTCCAGCACCTTAAAGTCAGCATAGAATTCTCTGCTGCAGACGACCACTTGACACAAGTTGTATCCCATTGTTGCCTTTAGAATGTCGTTCTCTAAACTGACATTCCAGCTGGATACAAGCGGTGTGACTTGAATCGCATGAGTTCGGACGAACCGTTGCGACATGAAGCAATGAAATGCTCCAGTATCGAATAGTGCCAGTGCAGGAAGTGAGGCTACTAAGATTGTACCTAAGGTATGTAGGATAGGTTCTAGGTATACACGAAAAGATATATAGGTATGTCTATGAATTAAAAAGGAATTTGAAAGGGAAGTGTTACCAGTGATGACTTGGCCGGTGGCTTCTGCCTCTTCCACAGTCATCGTGAAAGCCTGTCGCATCAGCACATTCCTCCTTACTGGAGGAGCATTCCTCTGTCCGTTCCTTGGTCCTTGAGGTGGGTTTCTTTGAGCTTGATGGAACTGACGGGGAGGAGATGCAGTCGGTCCACGAAGAGGTGGAGCAGGTAGTGCAAGTCTCGGAGCAGGTGCCTGAATGGCTGGGCGTTGCGGGTATGTGATTACTGGCCTGGGTGCAGCATATGGGTTTTTTCTACAAGGACAAGACCCAATATCATGAGTAGCTGAGTCGTAGACTAAGCAAAGGCGATTTGCACGCCGGCAGTCTTTCATCAGATGCCCATCTCTCCTGCAGTATGTGCAAAATACTGGGCTAGGCCGGTTGTTTGGTACTCCCGGTCTCCTTGGCACAAAAGGTGGCCTTGAAAAGGCTCCTCCTGCCATCTGGTTGGTAGGGCGCTTCTTCCCAGCATACTGAGTTCTTACCCTCATCTTCACCACTGTCTCATAACGACGGGCAGCTTTCAGAGCTGATTCATGGGTCGGAAAATCTCCTGTGGCTAATGCAGCCTGGATCTCTGGATCTAACCCTTGTTGGAATCGTTGGGCTCTGATCTCATCCATAGGTATCAGGTGTGCCGCAAATCTGTTAAGGTATGGTGTTAGCTGTGTAGTATGTGATATTTAAAATCGAAATATTGAGACGCATCTTACCGACTGAGCATGGTGAACTCAGCGTCATATTCATCTACTGACTTGGTCCACATTGAACCTTGTTGCAGATGGATGAACTGCTGTTCCATATCAAAGCGGGCAGTCTCAGGGAAGTACTTTGCGTCGAACATATCACGAAAAGTCCTCCATTCGATGGGTTGATCATGACGGCTTTCTTCTGCCTTCCACCAAACCCGTGCATTGTCCGTGAGCTGCAACTTCGCAACACGAACTCAAGCTATCTCTGGCACTTGTGCCGCTGCCAGGTCATCTTCATTGCTTTGAGCCTATTCCTCATCTTCTAGAGGGATCTCTTTTCCTGCAAACTGTTTGGGGTGCAAGGCCCTAAATTGTTTCACCCCAGGTGCTTCTGCCTCTGGTCGGTTCATCAAGATAGCAGTCTGCTGTTGCTGTCCTTCCAGGAGGCTGCGGATTGCCTTAAGCAGAACCGTCTGCTCGTTGATCGGAGCAGCGACGGCAGGTGTGAGTGGTAGTGGTGGGGGAGTGTTGTTGACATTCGTGCTGGTGTTGTTTGGGGAGTACATAACCTTGAAAGAAAAATTTGGATTAGTACAGATTCAAAGTATATGAAATGATAAGATTCAAGGAATATGAATTTTAAAGAATGTTTTCAGTTGCTGGTTCTTGTGTTATATTGCTTAGGTTGTCCACACAGAACTGACCTGCATAGACCACCAACAAAACCTGTCACGCCCCGCTTCCCGGTGTACGGTGAAGGGGACGCGAGAGGCCGCTGCGTATTTTCTCAGAAGTAAACACCCTAAGCGTATCTAAGCAATATAAAATGAAATGTACACAAGAGACAATATGTAAATAAACAACAACTTTATTTATTAACATTTTTTTTACAATACATCTGAAAAGTAAATACATGGAATGGAAAGCAATGCCTAAACAGTGGCATAACAGAAATAAATACAGAAATGTAACTATGTACAATGAATCTAATGCTCTGGGTCGAAATCTAGCTGGTCTAAATTCTCGCTGGTGGGCTCGATCTCCTGAAGGTCCGATCCACCTGACAACATTTCAAAGAAGAAAGAAAAGGAATGTCATCAACGAACAATCGCTCGGTAAGTCCCAAAGATAAGGAAGAAGTAGAATAAAAAGAGAGAGAGTGCAACCTTTAAAGTTGTATTATATTGTTAACGTTGTTATTTGTAGCTTAGTACAGAAGAAGCCAGTGTATACGAGAGGAGTCTCACTATACCAGAGACTATGGTATACGGAATACAAGGAACCGTTCAGCCACGGTACAACGGCAATGGAGATTCAGGTTAGGTGTCTTATGGTTGCAGTCTCATGCCACTTCTTACACCTTTCGTACCAATCTACCCCTTATAAACCCCACGATATCTTGATTGTATGGTTTGTATTGTTTGAATTGTATATTATATATAGATGGATGACTTACCGAAACCATAATATCAGTAATGGAACGGATATAATGGATGATCATGTAAATAGAATATATCCATGGTTCAGTTCAGTCAATATAGATTGATTAGATTGAAAAGACGGATTCATAAATCCATGTTGTATTGTAGTTTGATACTTGAATCATATTCAAGTCAGATCGAGACTCAGTCCGAGTCAGACAATTAGAAAAGAAATTGAAGTCCTGAATTATGTTTTGGTGCTATCGGTAACTGCTGCACATGAACGACAGGATTTGTGTCTTTTTAAAAGACAATTACCGTGTTGATAACACCGTTTGTTAAGTTTTCTACCTTAAATAGCCAAGCACCCATATCTCCGGCTCCCTGAGGCTCAAGAGACTGGTTCCGCTTAAACCTATGTTTACTAGGGTCCTTATTGTAATTTAGTATAACTTGAGGGGGTTTTATGTAAAATAGTTTTGTATAATTTTCAAAATACACCTCAAGTATTTAATTATCGTCTCTAGGGTTTTCATTGATGTATATTTTATAAATATAACATTTCTAGTGAATAAAATCTAATTTTAAAGTATAAGGTATTTATTTGAAATATTGGAATTGTATGGTATTTTCTTATAAATGGGATGTTTTTCATGAATTTGGAAATGTGGAATATTATAAATATTAAAAATAGATATTTTGAAATTAATTACATATATATTTATTTATTAAAAATATAAGTTTTACTGATAATAGAAATCATATTTTCTAAAGAAAAATATATTAAAAATCTTTCGAGATCGTATGCTCCTTGCGGAGGTCTGCATCTCACTCTACTAGGCCCGAGGATGTGCAATAATCTGCACCATACCGAACGGGTTCCCCAAAATGGGTTGTAGAGGCACAATTGCAAAGATTTGTTAAATACACTTCTTATAGAAAAATGTTTTATAAGTTGAAGGTAGTTATATGTAAAGTCGTATTTTTCTGAATCTATGCTCCCAAATTCCATCGTAATATATTAGATATGTGTGTTGTGAGGAGGTAGGTCATTACCTCGTGAGATTTCTAAGGTAATACAATTTAAAAAGTTTAAGCATATTGAAATGAAAAATGAAGGTATTTTAATGTAAAATTGAAATACATCTTGCTATGGTTATCATTTTGATTTCAAACTTGTTCTATTGTCTTTGTTAATGATTACTAAACAATATATCAAAAGTTGTAGGTTTGTTATTAAGAAAAAGTTGTATTTTTAAAAGAAAAGATAATCGTAAGCCGGATAACTCCGCTTCCGACACATTTTAAGAATGAAGGGTTTGGGAATAGCAAAAGAGAGAAAGAAGAGGGACTTACTGGCTTGGAGTCAAGAGGGGAGAGAGGGGGTCCTAAAGAGAGTTTCAGGGCGTCGTTTCGTCGCCGGAATCTTCTCGGAAGTTCGTCGGAGTTTCGCCCTTTGTTAACTCCACTTGCACACAAATAGAACTTGGATTTTTTTTGTAGAGTTTTTGTAGGAAATTTCAGTATGAAGGGATGTAAAATGGAGTGGGTATTTATAGGACAAATTAGGGTTTAGCGGTATGATAAAAAATGCATTTAAATTTGCATTAAAATGGGATTTAAAGGTGTTTAATATTCTCTGTAAATGTGCAGAAAATAAACAATACTGGAGTTATTGGGGGGGTCCAAGGGTTGCTAGGGTTAAAAAAAATTAGGGTTTGGGCTTCACAAAACCGGCGGCGCCGGCCCAAGATGGATTCTCGCCGGTCGGATCAATAGGTGGGGGTTCGGATTGAGACCACGTGTCCAGGTCGGTCTGAATACTAATTTGCACATGTTTGTTTTAAGTGTGACTCTTGGTTTTACGTGTTGTGCATGTGTAGACTTTTGGGCTTCTAGAATATTAAAAGAATGTTAAATAAAAAGAATGTACGGCTGATGGGATTTAAACTTTGGTGCTTTGATTAAGCAGTGCAATGTCTTACCAGTGAGCTACAAGCTCTTTCTTATTGTTCAAAAGTAAAACAAATACTTATAGCCTTCACAGGAATTGTAAATACCCCAATTGTACACTATCTTTAAATGAATTTTATGTATACTAAAATTGGAGTTGTTACAGCTTGTGTCGACATGCGTGCTGGATACTCATCTAACCACACTTTCGCTGCTTGACTCATCTCTCCAATTTTCTCTATGTACATGTCATGAAAATTAGGGTCAGACGCTTCACCGATTTTGTACATAAGCTTATGTAGATCTGAATTTTTAAATTTCCTATCAAAATTCTGTCTGAAGTACCGCAGAAAAAACCTGTGTGGTGTCGTCGGAAATACAGCTCTCACAGCAGCTAGTATTCTAAGATGTTTATCAGATATGATGCATAAATCTTTTATCATTAACAGATGAGATATTTTTGAGTTGACGAAAAAACCATGATCAAGATGATGTATTTTCATCCTCGATAATAGAAAATCCCAATGGAAATATACCGTTATTAGCATCAACACCTGTTGCAATTAATATGCAATCTCTATACTTACCATACAGATACGTCCCAACCATGAAGAATACCGGCCGACAGCGTATGAAACCAGCCGCGTAAGGAGTAAAGCACCAGAAAATTCTTTGAAACCTGACAGCCATCGTCATCTGTTTCTGTGTTTTTTAATTGGTATACGGACCCCGAATTTGATACTTTCATGACTTCCATAAAAAGGACTAGCGAGTTCTGTATCAGCTTTCCCAATTCTTAAATATCTTGCATAAAACCTTCCTATGAGCATCCCATGACTTCACATACGAAATATAAATTTTACGCTCTCCACTTACGTAGAGACGTATCTCTCGAGAAGTCATCACAACATCTAAACGGATAAGTGGTATAATAAGTGAGCAAATGTATGATGAAGTGAAATTCATGTGATCTTTTAACACAATTGAATTGATACAAGTGTGTTCCCGGTTGTATTTCATGACTTTCCAAGCTTTGGCTCTTTTGGAACAGGATGCATGCAATTTCCACTTACATTCACGAGCATTCGTATATATCACGATTTTAAATTTAACATTTTTTTCAATAGCTCACGACTTCAGTTTATAAATAAGATTTTCTTTTTCCGGAAATATATCTCCAACATTTACGCAATCTTCGCTTGTTACACTCGTTTCCAAATAAGACGCATCATTTACTTCTGTCACGGATAAATCTACCCAACTATCATCTTCCAACAGACCGAGGCCGGGATCTTTTAGTTCGAAAAAATTGTTATTCGCAGCCATGTCATCAATCAATGCTACTTCATTCAATCCAGCGGCATAATCCGCGCTATCCTGCCCTTGATGATCTTCATCAGCTTCATCATTATCACTTTCACCCATATCATTGTCACCCATAGCAACATAAGACTCACGTGCAATATACGATGGTTGAGCTCGATATATTGTGGATGGTTCCGGTTTTAAAGTCCAGAATGATATGGACGGACATGCTCCGGATCCATTAACTCGGTACTCAACCACACGGTGTTGTGGTGTGCTAGAGTGAATAATGTCCAGGAACCGTATAAACCAAGTGGTTGTCCCGTGCCGAACGCCACCAAACAGTAACCTTCTCGGCGATGGGCCTTAGCTCTAAAGCGCAGTTCTTTGAATCAAACGTTGAATGAAATCGATTCTTTTTTTAGATATCTGGATAGATGGATGGATCTATCTTTACTTGGATCGTGTTGGAATGATGCGGAAGGAAAAAATTGTAATGCAGGGGTTTGAGAAAATCTGCATTTAGTTCAATAAAATTTTGTTAACATTTTCGTATTACAAAGAAAATAAACATAATCACCACTTGTTTCAGGTTGATTTATCTTTAGAATATTGTATATGGCAATCCTTGTTGTTTTTCGGGTGTGTATGCCACTGCAGCAGTCGCTTGGGAAAATCTGTATTTAGTATATAAAATGTATTAGCATTTTGGTATTACAAAGAAAATAAATAAGTAAAATAATTATAAAATGTTTACCCTTGAGTTTGAAAGTGTGAATAATCATGTGTGTAATCGTATCCACTGAGACTAAATGTATCATTGTTAACCATGAGACCGTATCCCCAAAAACTACTTACAACATTACCATCAAAATAATTCGTTGGAGAGACATCTGATACTTCCAGCCGTTCCTTTTCAACTAAAAGTTTAAAAGAATGCCAAATATTTTCCAAACTGAAGTCTATTATTGAAGATGTTGTTGTATCGTCTATAATTTCAACCAATGCATTTCCACTAAACAGAGCCCATATACAATTTAACTTAACCTTAATTTCACGGGGATTGTATCTCGTAATTTTAAACACTTTATTCTTATGTTCATTATAAGTACTTGATAATCCTAATCGCATAACCCTTGCACACCTATCCATATACTCAGGACCTTGTGCACTTGTCACAATCTGGCCATCGTATTTACATAGAACAAATAAACTTGAACTTGACATTATCTACATGAAATAATATCAACCCAATAATAAATATTAAACGTTAACAACTGAAATAATGATTATATTCACTGAAAATTAAATAAACGGTAAATAAAATTTACATACGTTAGTCAATCGGGAACTTTGATAGATAGATCTATAAGGATAGAGAGATCGAGTTCTTTTGAAGGGATGCAGATGAGAGATTGAGGTTTTTTAGGAGGTGTGGATGCAAATTGGAGCTGAATGAGGAGTAAATGGGGAAGAAAATGTATTTGTAGGTATTTGGTCGTCTTTGGTCCAAAAAAAGGTCACGCTTGATTTCAGAAAAAGTGTTCACGGGTCTTATTCTGAAATAAAGAGTCATGGGATTGCCTTGAGTTCAGAGAAAGGATTGGCTCGTCTTATTTTGAGAGAAAGGGGTCACAGGCGTGACAAATTCCCTTTAAAAGGGGGCCCTCTCCTTTTTAAAGGAGATTAGGTAAGGGCGGGTTCTTGGAACCCGCGTCCAAAAAATGGTCAGTCCATAAAAGAGAGGGAAAGAAGTAGTGTAATTATTAAAAGGAGGCAGAGGCGTGACAAATTCCGTTTAAAAAGAGTCCCTCTATCTCCTTAAAAAGGTGAGGGCGGGTTCTAGGAACCCGCATCCAAAAAATGGTCATTGAAGAAAAGAGAGAGAAAGCGAAATTATTGAAACGAGAGATAGTGAAATTATTAAAACGAGGAAAAGTGAGGGATAGTGAAATTATTAAAATGAGGCAAGACAAGGCCAATTAATGGGCAGCCCATAAAAAAATTAAATTAGTTTTTTATCAGTCTTTTTTTGGAGGAGGGCGTGTTAAAGGAGAGGGCGGGTTCATGAAACCCGCTCTCCCCTTTTAAAAACCATCTCCTTTAAAAAGAAGAGATCAGGGGCGTGACAAATCCCCTTTAAAATGAGGCCCTCTCCGTTTTAAAGGAGATTCCATCTCCTTTGAAAAGGTAAGGGCGGGTTCTTTGAACCCACGCTCAATTAATGTCTCCCTTTTTCCTTCTTAAAAACCCCTCTTCTTCTCTATTCTCTCCCTTATCTCTCTTCTCTCCGAACTCCATTTTACACTCACTGCCTTTCACAATTTTTTAATTATTTGAGTTTGGAAAAAAATACAATGGAGTATCAACCATTCGACAAATCACTTCTCGTAAATAAAAACGAGCATAGATCTTTCAGTGTATTACATGTTATTAAATTTGTTTCAAATATTGCCCCATATATTTTAATTCAAATAATTGAAAATAATATGAATAAATGTTGCAGGGTGGAGATAATCTTACAGTTGTGAGTCATAGTTCTGACAAATGACAAGTTACTGATCATCGTATTATCGAGCGGATTCGCAGAGCCGGATTTTATGAAGCTTCATTACTGCGTCATATCCAACTCGACCACAGGCTCGTTACCTTTCTTGTTGAGCGTTGGAGAAGAGTGACTCACACTTTTTATCTTAGATGGGGTGATGCCACTATCATACTTCAGAATGTTGTCCTTCTACTTGGTTTATGGATGAATGGATTTGGATTGGTTGGAGGAACAATTGTGTCCGGAAACTGAGCACCCATATTGGGATACGTATTTGGAGTCTGCTCTCGGACAGATATACTTCGTAGTTTCTTTAAATTAAAGGTTGAAATATATTGTAGTTACATTAATTAACGATTAATTGTTAAATTCAGGTAGCAGGAGGGTCTATTAAGGGGTGTAAAATCAGTTTAAACTGGCTCAAAGAAACATTTAATAATATCCCTGATGAAGCTATTGATGATATCTTGGATAAACATACACGTGCCTACATTCTATACATAATCGGTTTTTGGTTGATACCGGACCATTTAGCAACGCATGTCCATCCTTTATACCTGGTGTTTCTTAGGGATTTCGATATGTGTGGCCAGTATGCTTGGAGAGCGGGAATCCTAGCATATCTTTACAAAAAACTTGATAAGGCATGTGCTCTTACGAAAAATAAAATTTGTAGTTCCATTATATTACTTCAGGTACATAATAATTTTGAACTAAATATTTGAAAATTTATAATATTGGTTCTTTATGATATTATGGCATTTATATATATATATATATATATATATATATATATATATATATATGGTCATTGGAGCACATGTATATTGGAAAACCGGTTCATTTTTGTATTTCTGGTAAGAATGTCCCTGGAAATCCTCTCGGCTGTTGATGGAGTGGCAAAAAATCATATAATGCTTCTCGTCGAGTGCTTAAGTATTATAAAGATGAGTTGGATCGAATGGAGGAAATTCAGGTAATTGTTAATTAGGTAATTAAATTTGTTTGAAATTTTTAATTGATATTATTTATAATTTTTTGTATTATATTATTTGCGCAGTTCACGTGAACTCCTTATACAGTAGATCGTCTGTAGCGATTACCCGGCATCTGTATCGAAAGAGAGCTGGTTTGGCGGAATCGATGCCCACTGCATTAATATCGTGGTCATGCACTTACTGGACCGGGTGTTGCGGCAGTTTGGTAGATCGCAATATATTCCTAATCTGCCGCCTGCGCCTATGATAATAGAGGGAGATATGCAAGGAGGAAAGGCGGAGCGTGATTGGAGAGAATATCATCATGAATATTTGCTGAAATGGGAAGATAAACTTTGTAATATTGCTTTACAGAAAATATGTGACCAAATATCCACCAGCGCTAAAGAAACATACCTACAATGGTATAAGCGTGTCACCGTAAGATATTTTTCTGCTCCTCCTACCGAATTTCTGAACGTCCAGCAGTACGAGCCTTGAGGCCACGTGAAACGAGAAATGGTAAGTTATTTTTTTTAAAATTAAATTAGTTTTTAACATCCAGCGGTACGAGTTTATAATTATATATTATTTTTTATGTAACGACAAGCTTGTGGGTTTCATCAAATACAATCATTGATACAATATCCATATCCGACTGATGCTGGTCTAGAAGCCATGCTTTGTTTTCTACCGTAGACTCATATATTGGTGATATATTCAGTTCATATCATATTCTTCCACATTTGTCGTCATCGCTAGAGCCGATCTATGAGTCAGAATCAGAGCCGCAGTATGAGCCGGAACCAGAGCCGCAGTATCAGCCAGATCCAGAGCCGCAACATCAGTGATTCGGAGCACCATATGGTCAGTAGCAATCCTGGCATAATCAGTGGTATCGAAAACCGTCGGGAGATAATGAATAAGCGCAACAATTGCAACAGCAACAGTCTTGGGGGGCGGTTTTGCCAACAACAATAATCTTAGGGGACATATTTTGCACAGCCTTGGGGGACAGGTTTTGCGCAACAACAACAGCAGAAAACTGGAACAGGTTCTTCGCAACAACAGACCAGTTGGGAGACGGATTTCGCGTCCTACATACAGTTGTTGGGAGGCAGCATATATCTGGAATCCGTCTCACATACATGATTTGCACAACAACAACAACAGCCTGTTCAAGACGGTACTGAAGAAGAAGCAGAAGAGCAAACGGAAAAATAAGCAGAAGAGCACACACCACCGCCACATACACAAGACAGGGAGTCGTCGAGTCGGCCCAAAAGGTATAGGCTTATATCAAGCCTTCTTGGTTTGGTAAAGGAGAAGGGAAAAGGAAAGGAAAAGCGTTAAGTGTATACTTTTAATTTAGACGTCGAAAATGTTAGATTCATGTGTTATTATTCGTTGTCAAATTTTTACTTATTTTAATATCAATTTACATATTAATTTGGGTTCGTCTTGTTTTTTGATAAATTTTCAGAATATTGATAAATGTTCAGAATATTGGATTATGGGGGGAAATGAAATTGCGGTAAAAACCCCGTTGTTGAGGGGGTCGGGTTCTTGGAACCCGCCCTGGTATATAGGGGAGGGCGGGTTCTTGGATCCCGACTTTACTCCAGGTCTTGTTACTGGGCAGTACCATTCATTCAAAATTGGCTCAAAGATAGTATGATCTAAGTATTGAATTTCTCCTATAGAAACAACAAAACCCTTATCTGTCGATCTTATCCAGTGTTTCGATCTTATCCAATATTTGCACGTCAGTAAACAATAACAACTCTTGTCTGTCAATCTTATCCAATATTGAGTGTATTGATGAGAATTGACATGTCATATACTTAAAGATGAGACATATGGTTTTACCTGTACATGGATTTTTGTGTGCATAAATTTTTGGTTAATATGAAAATTCTAATTTTTTTTGTCCGTCTTTTAAAGGAAAAAAATTAGGGCAAATTTGTTTTTAAAATTTTTTTTGCCCCTTCTAGAAGAACGGGTTCTTGGAAGTCGTCCTCTCTGGCATACAGAGGAGGGAGGGTTCTTGAAACCTGTATTTACTTGATGCAACTTAGGTATTTCGGGTCCACGTCTTAATTTTTTGAATGATTTTTAATGATTTTTCTTATTTAAGAATAGTGTTTTTCAAAATTTTAATTTTTTTTTGGATTTATAAATTTTGATGGAAGGGTGGATCCCGGGAACCTGCCCTTCCCTAGAGGAGGGGCTTACCAGGACCTGCCCTCCACATGGGTTGGGTGGGGTGGGGGTGGCGCAGGACACGTTACTTTTTAGTGGTGAGGACGGGTTCCGCCCTCCTCTGATTACGGGGATTGTGGGCTTGGGACCACGTCTATATGGTTCCAAACCGTCCTATTCTCATAATTAAATTTTAAAACACCCTAATTTAGTAACTTAAATCCATAACTACCCTATTTTGAAAAAAAAAAACCTTGGAGTAATGGAAAAGGTATCAGAATCATATGAAAGATGTAGTTAATGTTTTACACCGTGAATATAAAAGATGGACAGCGTTGATCATCCAATTTTAGGGAATCCAACCTTCAAGCTTTGGCCATGAATCAAGGTTGTGCTACCACCAAAGATTTTGATACTTTGTTACACAAGTTTAGAACAAGAAAATTTAAGATCAGGGGTCCTCACTTAGCAATCGAATCCGAATCCGTCATCTTTTCATTTCGTAGAAAAAAATTCAAATATCTTTAGAATGAAATTTATAGATACTAGGTAGGTAGATAGGGAAGAGAAGAAGCAACTGGAAATCATAGGAATAGGATGTATTGGAAAATTAGTCAACTTTTATTATGTAAGAAATACATAATTAAGGTTGATTAATTAGTTTCCAATCAACCCATTCACATAACTTCCAGAAACTAATCTTCCCTTCCCATGTCCCTCTCATATATCACCTTGGAGAAATTTGTGTTTCATTGTTACTCCAGAGAATCAATATAGGAAAATGAAGTAGATTTACAAACTTGAAATGGATGTGATTTACAAACTTGAAATCCATATATGCCAACCAATCCATCTCAAAATCTGTAAAGCTCTTTTTCCTTGTGCATTTGGAGGTGGAGCTATAATATATATAGGCATCAAAATTGTGGTGGTTGTTTGTAATGAAAAACCGGAACCTACCAACAAGGTAGATTACTATAGGCTACCGGATTGGTGATTGGTAAAAGTCGTGAAATAGAATACAAGTCTCAAAGCTATCCTGCTTATATATCGAGTCATTAATACGATTGATGTGGAATCTACCATATGGATTGGAAAAGTAAAACTTGTTTGTAAAACCACTTTATGAGTACATGGTTTCACAATTCTTGTACTTGAGCCTTTTTGCCCTTTGCTTTTCTCTCACTCCAACACAGTTTCCTTTATTATGATTTGCATATGGAGCATCCTTAGTACTTTGCGAGAAAAGATATGGGAATGAATCAAGTGGATCTTTTTGTCCAAGATTAAATTCAAGAAATAAAAAAGGAAAAAACACCACCTACTCTTCAGCTGCATATAAATGTAATATTTATTGGGGCTAGTTCTTTTCTTTCTTTCTTTTTCTTTTTCTTTTTTCTTTTTTACATAAATTGGCTTTGACATGATTGTATCTATACTTCTATTTTATAGATTTTTCTCCTTTAATGATATAAAGAAAAATTTATAATTTCGCATATTCCGATATTCTAGATAGAAATTTCCCACAAAATTCTAAAATTACATCCGACTAGTTCAGTTGTCAATAGCTATCTTATTCCGATATGTTGATCAGTCGGCGAAAAATTTAATCAAAAGCGATTTTCCTAAAACTAAATTGAAAAACCTATTACTACATTATGTTCCTCATGCACTGGTTATTCCTGACAGGTATTTAATTTGAGATTAACTTAAAATATACCATTGATAGAATATCATAGAGCACTAGTTCGTCCGACGCTATGCCCACACCAATCCAGGGTCGAAATTCCTGACAAATTATTGAATTTGTCCCTAATTTTCTAGAGCTCATTTTATTTCCCTTGCCTCAAACAAAATTCAACACTATTCATTGTACACTTTATCATGATCCCATATATGTGAATCAGACATCACATCTCATCTCCATTACTATGGGAACTCACTTTTCATAATTATCATAATTAGCCGACAGCAACATATAAGCAAATCATGAATGCAGATTCTTCTTTCCTGCTAAAAATCGCATGAAGCCTTTAAGGCTGATTTATCTAAAATGTTTTTATAAAATCACTAGCATCCATTCTTTGCACTATATAAATGAATCCTCTCACTTTGATTCTTATCCTTTTTGTTTCAACACAAGAAGATATGTTTTATTTGAATTTAGTATAGCGACAGGAAGACCGAGCTTCTAAGAGTTGTAGAAATGGGATTGTCGAGGAAGTTCGGTTCTTAAGGAACTTCGCGATATATCCCATTTTTATGGTTGTTAAGAGCTCCTTCCTCTTCCTTTCACTGCTTCTCCAACTTCTTTTCAAGATTATCAATTATCTTTAGTGAACGTCAACTATATATTACTCGTATGGCATTGAGTTCTTACTTCCTTTAGATATTTATTATCCGGGTTGAGAAAGCATAGATAATATTTGTGACAAAGAAAGAAAGCAATTTATGGACCGTGTTCGTGTTTCATTATTCAGTGACATATTGTTGACATGATGAAAACGGAGACCATAATTTATCTCTTGAGATTTCATCTAATCATCTCGATGATGGAATGGACATTGACGAATTTTGGATGCCAAGAATTATAAGAGCGCAATATAAAGAAATGAATATTAGAATAAATCACTAACACTAACTTGAAATTCTGAGGCTTCAGGTATGACAGGTTTTTTACGCCCATGATGCCTAGACCGAAAAGAATTAGTAAGCAATTGTTGCTAAAGATGGTGGATTTATTACTAGGAACTTGCTATCAAACAGTTAATGACCAAATCTTTGAAATACCATAACACAGAAATATAAATAAAAGTAACACCTTCATCTCTCTAATTGAGTCTTCTTTATCATGACTAAAATACCAAATATGCTTTTGCATTATTATGACAATTAATATGCTTGAATAGTTTTCTAATAAATTATTTGGAAGCTGATTTTAACTTAAATTCAGAATCAAATAATCGATATCAAGCTAATATGTGCCTACCATGAGATTACTAATTATAGACTAAAGTCAGCTAATGGCTTTCACATTGTTCAGAGAAAACGAAAAATAGATGTTTAAACATGACCAGATTGTGCAGTTCTCTCTATATTTCATAGCCATGACCAGATGATGCTACCAATTGGTTCTCGACAATTAAGAACATAAACCTTTGTACCAAAATTACATTTTCCATGTATTTATGAACATTGAATGGATCTTAAATCTTAGTTTACTGAAAAATTACTAACATTAATCAACTCATGATATCATTATTACTATCAGCTCATTGAAATGTTTATCTACATCGATATATTGGTGCCTTCACTAATCATCGAGGTTATATCCATGTGTTTAGTATTTACTTATGAATAATTCGATTCATGATGTCAAACAAGTGATGCATTCAAACATCTGCCTCAACTTCAACAAATCTTGTGACCCCATGTACTGTGAGAATCTGATGAATCACATGAGCCAAAACCATCTTTGTGCACTATAGCAGTGTCTCAAAACCACTACTATCCATCCTAGCTCTTTATAAATGGATCCCCTCACTCACTTCTCCTCCAAGCAATCCATAGCACAATTGCATGTTTGCAATAATGGGCGAAAGAAGAGGGCAATCGAGTTTGAAAGAGCCGTTAGATTGGGTCGATCGAGAAAATCCTATCTCTAAGTAGGTATTTCCCGATGCCATCCAATCTTGTAGTTCTTTTGATCTCTTTCCTCTTCCTTGAGCATGAACAGGGAAAAAAAGAAGAAGAAGAAGGATGAACGTGCTGCAAAGAGCCGGAGGATTGGAACATCGAGAAACTTAAAAGTAGAATTTGCTACCAAAAGATATATAAGGATTATGTCTGGATTCCTAATGGTAAGTCATTATGCGGAATAAAACATTTCATCTGGCATCGCTGTTCCTAAAGATATATAAGCAACGTTGTGGTGGTGGTGATTATGACGGTGGCAACAACCATGACTCAGTAACAGTAATGGATGGATATAATTTAATTACTTTACTAAAAAAGAGTTTTGGAGTAAAATTAAAGACAGGAGATACATGTAGCTGATATATAACCTCAGTTTTTTCTAATAAAAATTTTCTTAGTTACTTGAACAAGAATTTCTTTCTTGTCTATTCCAGATCCTGATGAGAAGCTGTAATCAATACTAAATCCTTTGTCGTGGAAGATGAGAAAATATTGTATATGTTTGCAATTTTCGCAACTCCTTGGTAATTTTCTCATATCCTTCTGTTGTAAAGACCGAAATGAACGGGAAACTTGGTAATTCTTAAATTTATCGCAGGGAAGTTGAGTTTATCATTTAATTGAACTTGAAAAGTTGTAATTTGTCAAAAAGAAAAAAACTATAGAACACTGAATGAATTTATGTCATGATAATTAACAATGCCCAAAGTCTAGAATATATGATTACTTTTTCATCCTATCATTTAGGATTCAAAATCATAACTTTCTTTTCTATGCAGCAAAAAAAGAAAATTAGATGTCAGTCAAGGGATTTGTCAAAAGAAAAACCTATAGAACACTGAATAAAAGAGACTGAATAAATTAGATGTCAGTCAAGGGATTTTGATTTTTACTCACAGGCATCTTATTAGCTCGTATTTTTGCCACGGAGCATGCTATTAATTGCTTGTAACATGGATTAATCCATGGCCTCATTTAGGAGCTAATCACGCATGCACAATATCTACCGCCCTCTTATATTATTTCTTACACGAGTTATATGGTTCGTGAGAAGATTCTTGGGACCATTTTCCTTATCCCATGAATCTTCACTTAGCTCCTGAAGATATGACAGAAGAAATGGTAAATCACCATGAATTAACATACAAATAAAAATCAATATAGCGTCGTTCTTTAAAGGATCATCCCATGTCATGCTCTAACGCTTTATCCCTGTCACACATTGGATTTTCACGGTTTCAAAGCATAGAATTGTTTTAAACCAGGATAAAAGTATGATTAGCTTTAAAGGGAAGAAAAAATGCATGTGCTTGTTCTTTGAAAAAATTAGGTTAGTATAGCTACGCCTGTGTAGCCCGCTGCGCAGCACACCCGGCAATAGGGGTGTGAGCCCACACCTTTGTTATTTGACTCTCTCCTCTGAAAGTGATGATGCTCGATATCTGTGATCTCCCAGATCATGACATATGGCAGATGACGTGTCCCAGAGCATGTAAGAAAAGACCTACAGTGGCCGACCAGACCACTCCTATGCCCGTCCTACAACAAAGCTGGCTCGCCTCCGACCCCAGCACAATTGGCCTCCTCGGCCTCACAGCTCGTCTCCGGCCTACCGCAGAACCATAATACCTCGTCTCTTCCGCTCGTCCGCGAGCTCTCCCGCCGAGGTCATCCTTCTCGGTCTCATCGACCGACCGACGGCACCGCTCAGAGACGCAACCGCCATCCCGCGAATCTCGCCATGCGCGAGATATCAGCCGGCCATATCCCACGTTCCACGCCATCACGAACCCCCATTAACGATTCTGTCTCACCATTAATGGGAGATCTCGCTCATCACGCGGGCGTGACGTCGGGAGCGTAACTGCCGGCGTGATTCTCGCGCCTGCCCTGCCTGCTGCCACCGCTATTTAAACCCCTCCTTCAGACGGTTCAAGTAAGTCATTTTTACTCCACTAAGCCATTACTCTGCTCGGATTTCCTCTCTAACTTGACCGTCGGAAGGTCCTCGGTGGTACAACCACCCCGGGACTTCCTTGCAGGTAGCTCGGCCCAACCAACCTCAAACCCATTGAGATCCACATGCTTCAGGAGCCTGCCTCCAGACCCAATCTCAGCTACCCATCGCCGCCATCAGCATATCAACGGAAGATAACATCTTGGCGCGATACAGGTCGCGTCAGCTGGCACCGTCTGTGGGAACTCCTTGATTCCACAAAAACAAAAGTTCATCTTCCGATCCCAATCCGATGGTGAGCGATCATCACCACGATCCAAGCACTAGCCGTCTCCTCCCCCTCAACGGAGGTACGGACGAACCTCCTCCGCCGAATGCCATCAACGCTCTTACCGGCCGAATAGACCGACTCGCGTCCTTCGTGGAGGCGCTCATCCGCGTCCAGACGGAAGAGCAAGATCCCCAGGTCGCTGCTCCTCCACTTCGGGAAGACTCTGCTCGCATCGGCACCGCCGACCACCGTCTCGCTACCTCTCACGGCCGTAGATCCCTCGGGCCAACGTACTCTGTGGCCCGCTGGGCGCCCCAAATCTCAACACCTCGGTCCATCGCCAGAGCGCCTCACCCCGAGTCTCTTCGCTCCTCTGCCCCTCCCGAGAAGATGTCGGTCAGCTCGCCTGCGTCCAGGCATGACCAACACCACCTCCCTCGACGGGGACATGCAGATGGGACTCGTCACGGCGTCTCGAAGGCGACCTCGCCAGGGGATCTAAGGAACCTCATTGAGAGGAACCGGGGCCGCACCCAGACGCAAGTCTCCAACAGCAGAGACCGGAGGTCGGAATGTGCCGAATCGTCAGGGTACCGTGGCCGACTCGACGCCCTTGAGAAGAAGATCGAGGGTATACATCGGGAAAGTCACCGCTCAAGCGACGGGGCTAAGTACGTCGCCGACTCGCTCACCAAACCATTCACCGAGGAGCTGCTCGCCGTCCGCGTCTCCTCTCGCAACAAGCCCCCGAAGGTCTCCCTATTCGACGACAAATCTGACCCGAAGGACCATTTGGATGCATTCACCGCGGGAATGAGCTTCCAAGACAACTCCGACGTCGCCCAATGCCGAGCTTTCTCGGCCACTCTCATCCGCTCCGGACGAGACTGGTTCCGAGTACTCGAGTCACGCTCGATTTCAACTTTCGACGAGCCAGCCACTCAATTCCTCGGCTACTTCGTCAGGAACAGGCAGCAAAAACGCACAGTTGACCATCTCTTCACGATCAAGAGCGGGGACAAAGAGACGTTCAAAGCATACGTCACCCGCTTCTACAACGCCCATCTCGAGTTCCCAGAGCATCGGGATGAGACTGTCATCACAGCACTGAGGTCTGGTCTTAGGCACAAGGAGTGGTTGTGCTCATTTGCATTAGCGCAACCTAAGACCATGGCTGAGGTAAAGGCCTGGACTGAGCGCGAGGTTCAGCTCGAATCCGAGGTGAACGCAAATCTCCCCCGGGTAGAGCAAGCCGACCAAAAAAAAGGGCAAGAGAAGAGAGAAGGGGACCAGAACAGCCAAAGCCCTATCTCTCGAAGTTTCAGGAGTACACCCAGCTCAACGTCTTCCAGACAGTGCTACTAGAAGAGGCTAAGGGCGAGGGGTTCTTCAAGCTTCCCCCGATCTCGTGCATGGCCTCAAAAAGAACCCGGGGCCCCTACTGCAGCTTCCACGGGTCACTAGGCCACTCCACGGAGAGCTGTAAACAACTCCGAGACTACATCGAGGAGCTCATCCGTTCGGGACACCTCGCAGCGTACTTGAGGGATAAGCGGCAAGCTGATCGTGCAACGTCCCCCTCCCGCCGAGCTGACCATCGGCCAAATCATGGTCGTGTCAGCCGAGGATACGTCTGGTACACACGAAGCTCGGTGCCCTATACCGGGCATAGATGCCAACAGACATTCGAGAGGCTCAAGCTGCGTGAATAAGATCATCTACTAGCATGTATTTTCTTTCCAAAACGATATATGCCTTTCTTGAGATCTTTTTGTTTATATAATAAAAGGGGTCAATAAAGCATTGCAACGAAAGAGAAAGAATCTTGTTCATTCAAGGGGTACTATAGGCTCCTCAGCCATACAATAAAAAAAATTACAACAGCGGGGGAATGGGGTGCAGAGAGCACTGCTCGTGGTACTCTGAGCATATTTCCTCCAGCCGAGCCCTCGCGGTGTCTAACCTCTGCCTCCGACTCCCCCCGCGAGCGTCGGCATCGTGCCTCAACTGGTAGCATTCAAGGACGAGCGCCTCCGAGCGGTTTAGCTAACTCGCAGAGATCGGGCCGAAACGCCTCAGAGATCTCAGCTTTCCGATGGCCTCGTCTTTCAGCTGTTCGGACAAGGGGTTGTAAAGCCCCGGCGACGCCCTACAGATGGAATACATCAACAGCTGAAGAAGGGGAGAGCGCCGGGGGAGCAATCGGCTGAAGTGATCCTTGATGCGGCCTATCACCAACTGCACCGTGTCATCAGTGCAGTACTGGTCGTAGAGGTACACATCTTCGAAGGTTATGATCTCGGGGATAGTGAAAGGGAAGTCCTCCATTCTTACGTTTCGGGGTGAGGAAAGGGATAATCAGCACTCCCTCCGTTTTATAGCCCACAACGCCCCGCAATTCAACGGTCACCCGTTTCACCCGCTAAGGGGCCGCCATGCGACAGACATCTCGCCGATCGATGCGAAACCGAAACGACACTACTCCGACGCTTCGCGTCCCACACACGATCACGACACTTGTCGCCACCGACTGTCCTTCTTCTCGGTACTCACACCAGAAAGGACTGATAGAACCTCGCACAAGGGCCGGCCCAGCAGCTACCCTGCTTGGCCGTCTTTAGAGATCGAAGACCTCGCCAAGAGGCAACTGAGCAGATTCACTGCTCGGTCCGTCCTTAGCTGGCCTCATACGGTCCCTCCAGCACTAAGGATCTAAGCCATCACTAAGAGGCAGCCCAGCGGCTACCCTGCTCAACTATCCCTGGCCGGTAGTTCCCTACCCCCAACACCAGGGATCAAAGCCCTCACCAAGAGACAGCCGAGCGGCTACCCCGCTCGGCTATCCCTAGTCGGTAGTTCCCTACCCCCAACGCCAGGGATCAAAGCCCTCACCAAGAGGCAGCCGAGCGGTTACCCTGCTCGGCTATCCCTGGCCGGTAGTTCTCTACCCCACAACACCAGAGATCGAAGCCCTCGCCAAGAGGCGGCTGAGCAGCTTCACTGCTCGGTCGGTCCTTAGCTGGCCTCGTACGGCCCCTCCAGCGCTAAGGATCTAAGCCCTCACTAAGAGGCAGCCCAGCGACTACCCCGTTCGGCTATTCCTGGCCGGCAGTTCCTTACCCCCAACGCCAGGGATCAAAACCTTCACCAAGAGGCAGCCGAGCGGCTACCCCGCTCGGCTATCCTTGGCCGGTAGTTCCCTAACCCCAACGCCAGGGATCAAATCCCTCACCAAGAGGCAGCCGAGCGGCTACCCTGCTCGGCTATCCCTGTCCGGTAGTTCTCTACCACACAACACTAGGGATCGAAGCCCTCGCCAAGAGGCGACTGAGAAGCTTCACTGCTCGGTCCGTTCTTAGCTGGCCTCGTACGGCCCCTTCAGCGCTAAGGATCTAAGCCCTCACTAAGAGGCAGCCCAGCGGGTACCCCGCTCGGCTATCCCTGATCGGTAGTTGTCTACCCCTAATGCCAGGGATCAAAGCCCTCACCAAGAGGCAGCCGAGCGGCTATCCTGCTCGGCTATCCCTGGCCGGTTGTTTTCTACCCCACAACGCTAGGGATCAAAGCTCTCGCCAAGAGGCACCGGACATCAACCCTGCTCGGCCATCCTTAAGGACAAAAAGCCCTCGCCAAAAGGCACCGGGCAGTAACCCTGCTCGGCCATCCTTAGTAGGCCACTTACGGCCTCCCCCCCACGCTAAGGATGAAAAGCCCTCGAAAGAAGCAACCGGGCCCGCCCTTGCTCGGTTATCCCTGGCTGGTAGCTCCATACCCCCAACAAACCAGGGATCAAAGCCCTCGCCAGGAGGTAACCGGGCCCGCACTTGATCGATTATCCCTGGCTGGTAGCTTCCTACCCCAACAAACCAGAGATCAAAGCCCTCGCCAAGAGGCACCGAGCAGTAACCCTGCTCGGCCCGTCCTTAAGGATCAAAGCCTTCGCAAGAGGCAACCGGGCCCGCCCTTGCTCGGTTATCCCTGGCTGGTAGCTCCCTACCCCAACAAACTAGGGATCAAAGCCCTCGCAAGAGACAACCGGGACCGCTCTTGCTCGGTTATCCCTGACTGGTAGCTCTCTACCCCAACAAACCAGGGATCAAAGCCCTCGCCAAGAGGCACCGGGCAGCAACCCTGCTCGGCCCCGTCCTTAATAGGTCTCTTACGACCCCTTCCGCGCTAAGGATCGAAGCCCTCATCAAGAGGCAGCCGAGCGGCTACCCTGCCCGGCTATCCCTGGATGGTAGCTCCCTACCTCAACACACCAGGGATCAAAGCCCTCATCAAGAAACAATCGACTCGGTCCATCCTTAGCAGTCTTTGCACGGCTTCTCCCACGCTAAAGATCGAAGCCCTCAACAAGAGGCAACCGAGTGGCTACCTTGCTCGGCCATCCTCGGCCAGTAGCTTCCCTACCCCACAACACCAGGGATCGAAGCCCTCGCCAAGAGGCAACCGAGCTGCTTCACTGCTTGGTCAACAGCTCGTCTCCGGGCTACCGCAGAACAAAGAGACATCCGGTCTATCTACGTCTACGCGACCTCCACCTCGAATTTGGGGCCATAGAGATACCGCCTTCCCGCCGCTCGTTGCATACTCGGCAAATGAACAGATTTAACTCGACGCGTAATCGCTAGACGAAGAACCAATATTACACAAAGGCAGTCATATGCAAACACAAGTGTTTACCGACAAAAGAAAAATATGACCACAAACACTACTGCAAAAAGTCTTTATTCACAAAATCAAAGTCTTTACAAAGGTATTGTGGGCTCCCCAGCCTTATAAAATGCCCGGAGGCCTACAGAATTCCCGATGCAACAAAAAAAAAGAAACAAGAAGACAAGGGGATTCAGGCCTCAGGGCCACGCACAACCCCAGGAAGCTCGACATCCACCACGGCTCGGGTGGCATCTGGGAGATCATCACCCATCACATCGACCTCGGCGTCGCCCTCGCCGGGAGTCTCTTTCCCGGCATGGCCCCCAGGGTCGTCCCCATGCTCACCATCCTCGCGAGGATATTCGGCTTGGAGCTCTTCGTCAGCGAACTCCGGCATCCGAGCCTTGACGGTGTCGAGAGCCTCATTCCAGATGGCGGTAGTGGCCGAGGTTAGGACGGTGTAAAAATGTTCTGACTTCTGGAAGTTCTCTACAGCCTTCGCCGCTCTGAGGTCAGCTCGCTTCGCCGCCTTTACCGTCGCCCCTAACTCTTTCTGAAGGGTGCTCGCCGACTTCTTCATAGCGCCGACGAGCAACTTGGAGTCCTGAAACTTGCCCTCGGCGATATGGGCGGCCTCGCAGAACCTGGAAACCTCCTGCTACCGGGCCGCCGCCTCCTGCTTCGCAGCCTCCACCTCCTGTTTCCCGGCCGCCGCCTCGCCCTCAAGGACAGCGATCCTCGCCATTGCCGCCTCCAGCTCCCGCTTTGAGCTCTCCCCCAGCGAGGAAAGCTCGCCCGCGGCTCGCATCGCCGGGGCTATTTCATCCTCCTCCATCTGGACGACGAGAGCGACGTGCTGGAAGACCTGCAGAGATCAGAGAGGGTCAGAAATTGAGAGGGGCGCTAAGTCTTGCGAATGGAGAGATGCTGGGTGAAAAATCGACTGAGGTTTGAACACTAACCTGCACGACCTCTTGGGCGATGGACTCCATTTGCGCCTTCAGAGTCCCCCCAGGGACCTTGCCCCTGGCCGACCTCTCCATGTCGAACAGCACGCTATCGGTGACGGAGAGCCCCGAGGGCTTCCCCAGCAGCCGTTCCTCCCCAGCGCTTGAGCGCGGATCGTGCCCCGGGGCCCAGTAAGGCGCTGAGCCGAAAGCGGGTTCGGGGGCAGGAGGCCTCGACTTCGGAGGCTGAAACCAGCCCTCCGCCGCCGGCTCTTAAGAGGTTCCCCGCACAGTCTCACGGACCCTGGCCTTCCCGATCTTGGTGGATGAGGGGTATAGCCAGGAGGATATGGAAGCGAGCCTGGGCGGTGGCAAGCTCACCCTCGTACCTCACCAAGGAAGGCACACCATGGGCGTCCGCCACCTCCACTCGGGGATCCACCCCTGACGCGAGATCCCGGGAAGAGGATCTGACCCTAGCTTCCCGGGAAGACTCCGGCTCGGCGGAGGAATCCCTAGAATCACCCCGATGACATCTACAGACTCCTCAGAGGAAGACATCTAATCTGATGGAGAAGTCCTCGGGAACGCAGAGATCCTACCTAAGGAGGAGAGCGCCGAGCTTATAAGATCAAGGACGAGGAAAATATGAAGAGAGGTGGGCCCTGAAGTGGACCCCACCTCTATTTATAGCCACCGACGTTCTTATCCAACGGCGACAGTCGACTCCCGCCAAAAACAACTCTTCGCATTCGATAGCCACGATTGCTCCACCTGTCGCACGCACATTGGCCCTACCCCATCAGACGCCAGCTGTCTACGGCCCATCACATCAGCCAACCAGCGCCTGACACGTGGGCTATCGCTTCCGCGGAAGTACGTACGATCTGGCACACCCTCTTTAATGCAAAAGATCTCGCCCTGATTCGCTGGCATCATCCAGAAAATACAACGAATTACCCGGGGACACGCCTGGTGATATCTTCGAGAAGGAGCTCACCTCGGGTGACCCAGCAGACCACTCTCGACCCGACCCGTCAGCTGGTCGGGACGAGAATGAGTGGCTAATGATGATGCTCGATATCGGTGATCTCCCAAATCATGACATGTGGCAGATGACGTGTCCAAGAACATGCAAGAAAGGACCTACAGTGGCCAACTAGACCACTCCTACGCCCGTCCTACAACAAAGCTGGCTCGCCTCCGAGTCCCCAGCACAATTGGCATCCCCGGCCTCACTTCTTGTCTCCGGGCTACCGCAGAACCAAGATACCTCGGCTCTCCCGCTCGCCCTCGAGCTCTCCCGCCGAGGTCATCTTCCTCGGTATCATCGACCGACCAACGACACCGCTCACAGGCGCAATCGCCATCCCGTGAATCTCGCCATACACGAGATATCCGCCGGCCACATCCCACGTTCCACGCCATCACGATACCCCATTAACAAACATGTCTCGCCATTAATGGGAGATCCCGCTCATCACGCGGGCGTGACGTCGGGAGCGTAACTGCCGGCGTGATTCTTGCGCCTGCCCTGTCTGCTGCCACCGCTATTTAAACCCCTCCTTCAGATGGTTCAAGTAAGCCATTTTTACTCCACTAAGCCGTTACTCTGCTCGGATTTCCTCTCTAACTTGACCGTCGGAGGGTCCTCGGTGGTACAACCACCCCGGGGCTTCCTTACAGGTAGCTCGGCCCAACCAACCTCAAACCCATTGAGATCCACACGCTTCAGGAGCCTGCCTCCGGACCCAATCTCAACCACCCATCGCTGTTATCAGCAGATCAACGGAAGGTAACATCTTGGCACGATCCAGGTCGCGTCAGCAAGGTAACCCCATTGAAGCATGGGCAAAGATAAAGTCTTAACTCGATATGGATTGGTATTTTGGAAACTACAGGACATCCCCCATTGAAGCGTCAAGTTCATTAGGGTTCGGCTCTGACGTGCGACGGCAGAGGAAGAAAAGAGAAGGAAGAGGGCATTTTCTCTCAACTGGAAAGGTAACAATTAGTCCTTTTTTGGGTTCATTTTGATGATAAAGTCTTAAAGATGAAATTGCATTGGAAAGTTTGTGGATGTTTCGAAGATTCTCCAACAGAACAATTAATATGAGACAAAATGAAGGAAACCCCATTGAAGTTTGCATTAGTTGGATTTATTAAACCAGGGCATTTCATTTTTCTTTTTCTTGTCTTTTGTTGATGATTGATCATGAAGAAAAACTTTGTTTTGATTGCTTTCGTTCTGTTATCTGTGGAAACAAGCTACAGTTCTGAAAACCTTTTCATCTAGTCAAACATTGTTGTGTGTGTGGGGGGTGGGTGGGAATTTGAACCGAAAGCTTGTTTTAGCCATATATATACCTGTTCAAAAAGAAAAGAGATAGGATTTTGAAGCTGAAAACTTAATAGTATTACACTCTACCTATTCAATACAATGATCTGATGCTCTTGTTGGATGAAATTTCAGTGAATGGATTTGAGCCGTAACTGGTATCGCCGGCCAGCGACCCTGCCGACTGATTTAATTATCAGCTACTTCACGAGTGCAATTCCATATACTAACTGAATTGGTAAAATGCATGAAATGAAATTACTGCATATATTTAAGGAGTTTGGTCACTTTGGTTACGATAAGCATTTCTGTCTAACTATGGTACATAACTATAATTACATAGTGAAGGCTACTGTTTATGAGTTTGTATGAATAGACAATCTACCAGTTTTATGATCGTCGGAAGCAGTGCGATCTATTATCGGTATTATGAACATTGAAGTAGTTTGATTGATGCTGGAACCAAGTTTCTTATCTTTTACCGTTTGTTAAATAGGCAACCTCCATTCACCTTTCCCCCCATCTTCAATACCACCCTGCATCTTACCTCTTCCACCCACCAATGAATAATGACAGAAATACTACTTCCCAATTTAAATTTTTTATCTATTGAAGACCTGTTGAATCTTTAGTACTAAATATACTAGACATGCAATTGGAGGCTTATCTCTATGAAAGATTGAGAAGCCATCACACATCGTTACTGATTTCAGAATGCAGAAGAAAATTTGTATGAAAATATCAAACATGATCAGACAATATATAAGCTAACCCAGCTATCAACTAAGAGTGGTCTGAGAATCATCAAAGCATAGAGCAATGCATTGTACCAGGAAAAGAACTTACAGTATTTCCTTGGCACTCGCACTTGTACCTATTAAAGGAATTGACAAGAGAACGTGTCAGAAAGAAAGAACGAGAGAAAAACATCTCAGATTTTTTTCTTGCTGACACATAAATTCAGCGTTCAAAGGAAAAGAAAGCTGGATTTCTAAATTATCGAAGGAATTTATGCGTAATAATGTCAAAATCTATATACGATGATAATATGATTTAAATTTGCACTGCCTACACTTCTTCATTTATACAGGTAACATTAATATTCCGACACAAACGGTTTTGGTGGAATCTGCAAGCTTTCCAAGTTTCCCATCAGAAGTTGAATTACTCTTGTCACAGTAGGACGATCATTTGGACTCCGCTGTATGCACCATAATGCCACGATGACTAATTTTTTCACGGTATCTTCTGTCTCCCTTTTCCATAGAAAGCTTTGCAAGACCAAAGTCCGAAACCTTCGGAATGAAATTATGGTCTAACAAAATATTGTGAGGCTTAATATCAGAATGTAGAATGTGCTGATCACATCCTTGGTGTAAATACTCTATACCCTATACCTATTGCAATTTCCAACATTTTTTCAACGTTCAATGCTTGATGATGTCGTTTGGCTTTTTTTGAGAAAATGAATTTCTATAGTGATCCATTTGGCATGAACTCATATATAAGTGCATGTTTTGTTCCTTCAGAGCAAAATCCCAAGAGTCGAACTATATTGACATGGTGCTTTCTTCCAATGATAGCTACTTCATTCATGATTCTTCTCCCTCACCTTTAGAGTTCACTAGCAGCTTGACCGCAACAGGAATGCCATTGGGAAGTTCCCCCTTGTAAACACTTCCAAAACCACCTTGTCCCAATTTATGCCTAAACCGTTTAGCAACGTTCCTAATTTCAGAATATGTGTATCGTGTGGGTTAGTGGTCTTGTATGTAGATAGAAACCTCTCTACCTTCAAGCTTGTTTCTCTTTCCTTTCCAGGTTGTCTACACACACATAGTAAATGATTGACACTGATAGAAGAATAATAAGTGTTCCAAGGGATGTTCCTACAATAAGCGAAAGAGGATATAATTACCATAAATATCAGTATATGTGGGCATGCGTGTCTTAATTATGCATAGCAACTTTCTTTCAAGAAAAATACTTTTTCTACTAGGCCGGTGGAATCTATGTTGGCTACTGAACTTCTCTTTAATAGAAAATGTGTATCGGGAAGGGTTTACCAATATGCACTGCTTAGTAACTTGCACCCTCTACTCCATCTTGTATCGTATGAGAGATCCAGTAGGCTATGTAGATTGTATAACATGGGCAGGTGAAGTATTTCTCTTGTTTCAAATAAACACATGATTGCTAACACACATCCCAATACTTTCAATTGACATTCCACTCTCATGTGAGAGTACAGAATTCCAATTCCTTGCTATGCTATGTTCCTTGAAGTAGGCACCTAATATGCTCCCAAAGGCTTCCTGGTTGCATCCTATTGAGAAATCACATATCTTTAATTCACAGTTTTGCAAAATTGATTTTGGATAATATTGCAAACTAAACATCTAGATGTTTATATATATGGTTGAATTTGAAGGTCAGACGGTTAGTGACGATGCTCGATATCGGTGACCTTCCAGATCATGACACGTGGCAGATGATGTGTCCCAGAGCATACAAGAAAGGACCTACAGGGGCTGACCAGACTGCTCCTATGCATGTCCTACCGATGAGGCTTGCTCGCCTCCGAGCCCCAGCACAATTGGGCTCCTCGGCCCCACAGCTCGTTCCCGAGCTACCGTAGAAACTAGATACCTCGGCTCTCCCGCTCGTCCGCGATCTCCCACCTCGGTCATCTTCCTCGGTCTCATCGACCGACCAACAGCACCGCTTGCAGGCGTAACCGCCATCCCGCGAATCTCGCCATGCGCGAGATCTCTGCCGGCCGCATCCCACATTCCACGCCACCGCGATCCCCCATTAACGAGCCTGTCTTGCCATTAATGGGAGGTCCCGCTCATCACGCGGAAGTGACGTCGGGAGCGTAACGGCCGGCGTGATTCTCGCACCTGCTGCACCTGCTGCCACCGCTACTTAAACCCTTCTTTCAGACTGTCAAGGTAAGCCAATTCTACTCCACTAAGCCGTTACTCTGCTCGGATCTCTAGACTAACTTGGTCGTCGGAGGGTCCTCGGTGGTACAACCATCCCGGGAATTCCTTGCAGGAAACTCGGCAACCACAACCTCAACCCATTGAGATCCACACGCTTCAGGAGCGACAGCCTCCAGACCCAATCTCAGCCACACATCGCAGCCATCCGCAGATCAACGGGAAGCAATGTCTGAAGGAGATTCCACCCTCCATCAGCTGGCGCAGTCTGTGGGAAAGGAGATTCCACAAAAACAAAAATTCACCTCCCGATCTCACTCCAATGGCGAGCGATCATCAAGACGATCCAAGCACCAACCGCCGCCTCCCTCTCAACGGTGGCACAGACGAGCCTCCTCCGCCGAATGACA
This sequence comes from Agapanthus africanus, assembly GCA_030015575.1. Classification (NCBI taxonomy): domain Eukaryota; kingdom Viridiplantae; phylum Streptophyta; class Magnoliopsida; order Asparagales; family Amaryllidaceae; genus Agapanthus; species Agapanthus africanus. The sequence continues at coordinate 21,627,487 of JASDDO010000014.1, forward strand.
TCAACGCCCTCGCCGGTCGGATAGACCAACTCGCATCCTTCGTGGAGGCGCTCGTCTGCATCCAAACGGAGGGGCAAAATCCCCATGTCGTCGCTCCCCCGCCTCGGGGCCAGGACCCCTACGGGGGAAGAGAGGGCTCCGTCCACGTCGGCCCTGCCGACAGCCGCCTCATCATTTTCGACAACCGCGGCTTTCTCGACCCGAAGTACTCGAAAACCTGGTGGGCACCACTAAGTTTGGTTCCGAGATCTTACGCCAAAGAGTTTCGTCCCAAGTCTCGTCGCACCCCTGTCCCTTCCGAGGCGGTGGCTGTCAGCTCGCCTGTTCGCAGGCACGACCGGCACCTCCTCCCTCGTCGGGGTCGCGCACGCGAGACTCCCTACGGTAGCTCGAAAACAACCCCACCAAGGAACGTAAGGGACCCACCGAAAGGAGCCGAGGCTCGTCCAAAATCATGGTCGTGACGGCGGGAGTACATCGAGTGCCTATGAGACTTAGCATCCCACACCAACCGCGGGGGTCGACGACCGACCAAGGAAGAAGGCCAGGGAGACCGAGCCGATCACTTTTGACGACGGGGACTTTCACGGCATATCCCTGCCCCACAATGACCCTCTGGTGATCACGGATCGGGTCCATCAATACGAGGTGCACAGGATCCTAGTCGACTCAGGAAGCTCGCCAGACATCCTCTTCCACGACTGCTTTCTGCACATGGGGCTCACCGCAGCAAACCTAAAGCCGACCTCCCACGTCCTTTTAGGATTAACTAACCACTCCATCCCGGCGGAAGGAGTAATCACTTTACAGTTCAACGTCGGAGAGGCCGTCCATACGCGGACAGTGCCGGTGGAATTCATCGTAGCAAGAATCCCCTCGGCCTACAACATCCTCCTCGGCCGTCCGACGCTGAACTCCCTCCGAGCCCAGATATCGACCTACCACCTGGCGATGAAGTTCCCTCTCGAGCAGGACGGGATAGGTCGGGTTTACGGAGACCAACGAGTTGCAAAGGTTTGCTTCACCACAACATCTTCATCAGAAGAGCCGGCGGACGATGTTGAGGGCGGGGGTGACATCAGGGGTTCTATGGATACTCGAGACGAGCAAAAATAGATCCGAAGGACCCCAGTGGAGCCTCTGACAGCGGTCCCCTTGTAGAAGGGGACGACGAAAGACTCGTTCAAATCGGGTTGCTTCTAACAGGTCCTCAGCGAGACGACCTGGTTCATTTCCTCGGAAACAACGTGTTCAGTTGATAAAACTGCACATTTAATATGACATTTTTCCTACTATTTCTATATAATAAAAGGTGTTTATTATAATATATGATACATATGAGGGTTTATCTGTAAAAATACTATTTTCATGTGTTTATATATTATAATTAACATTTGATAGGAAAAAGTAAGCATATAATATTCATATAATATTTGGACTATTTTAATATGAAATATCTTTGACCAATTCTCTTAAAACTAAAATATCATGACAAATGGTTAAGATAATTTCTCAATAAAAATAAATTCTACTAACATCATTTATTGAGATAATTATGCAGGAATTATATCATGACTAAAATCAAGGAAATCCAAGTTGGCGAGATCAAATCTACCGAAGATATTCAAGTAAATTGAAGAAACCAATTCTGGCAGAAATATAGAGAAGATTTTCAAAGTCTAGATATTCAAAAGATCACCAAGAGCTACATAGATGAAGCCCCAGAAATTTAAGGCCAAGATCCCACCATAAGACCGCGGATCCGCGGTCAAACCCATCCAACGGCCGTGGTTCCGCCACACTTTAAGGAAGTTGGGATTCTGGATTTTTTGGTTAGAATCGTAACAACTAGTTACCATATTAGGAAACTAGGGTTCTGGCTCTGGGACTATAAATAAGGACCGAGAGGCTCTTGAAAAAATCATCAAGCTGAAGAGATCACGAAGTCCACGACAGGCTCACGCATCCAGGCTGATCATCAACTGTTCGTCTACCTCCTTAGAAGAGATAGAGAAGCAAACTAGCATTTTTGTAATCATTTTCTAAGGGAACAAAGTGTAAATGAATTTTGTTGATTAATAAAGATAGTTTCTTTTCTTATTCTATCTCTTTGTAGTTTTAATATGATTTCTCTCTCCATCTCTTCTTCTCCCAACATGCACGAGTAATTCTTCGCTTGTTAGGGTTCATGGGATTAGGGTAGGTTAATGGATGATGAAGATCCTTAAACTCTTTTTAAGTCCTATAAAGTTTATAAATTCTATCAAAAGAATAGTTAACATCCTAATTAAGCGCGCTATAAATTCATTGATAATCGTGACCACTATTAGAGATTAGATTAACAATTATTTTGGTAAAGGCTAGATATGAACGGAGTTCCATGTCGAAATAGGGGTTAAGAGTGGGACCCTTTTCCCTCCAGAAACTCTAATCTACATGCATCATTGTCGTTCTAGTTTTAAATCTATTAAAACATAAAAAGAGTAATCTTTAATTAATTATCCATAACTACTAAATCCTAATGAACCTTACAAGCCCCTTTTTAATATTAAACTTACCTCCTTAGTAATCTAGATCTATATTTTGCATCCTTATTTAACGTAGATCCAGAAACTATTTCCACCAATCTTCACCATTCTTTATTCTCCCTCCTTTCCTAATCAACACGTCTAAAGTAAGATTAAAACATTCAACATTTTCCAGAGAACGACCCGTACTCATCTCGGTCTAGCTACACACGACACCGTTCTGATTGCGGTTAACTACTACACATAAATCACACCAATCAAATGGCGTCGTTGCCGGGGATACGTGCGTAATTTTTTATTCTTACTATTTGTGTTGAATTCTTATTCGATCTATATCATAATTAAAACAAAACTGCAAATTGTATATTTAACGATTTGTGTATGAATTTTGCAAGGAGATCTGGAGTCACAAACTTGAAGAAACAGAGAGACAGAGACATTCATCGAGATCCAGAGAAGTACAGGAGGCCACGAAACAAAAATTCATCACATGATCCCTCTTCCTTGCGGCGGAACCGCGGCAAATAAGCCACACTCGCGACGGAAGCGCGGCGGAATTGGAGATCAAGGGTTCCAAACTTCTCTGGTAAGATTCTCAACTCTTTCTCTTTCCTCTGAAATCCAATAAAATATTTTTTCTGCAGGATTCTTTGCAAAATATCGCCGCTCAAAAATCTTTTTGCAAAGTTTTGTAATTGGTTTGTTAATCATATTTTAATACGGACTTTAAGGGACAAAGACCAAATCCAGATTAGGTGGGGATTTTATCACCCTTCCTAAGCCCCACAAATCACAAACCGAGCATCTGCATCAACCCTACATTAATTTAAAAAAATATCTAGACAAGACTCTAAGGACTATCGCGCTCAATAAGGACAGAAGAAGGTCGTGGGTAATCTATCGCTTATCCGCATTACTTTTGTGGTGTCTAGGCAGGTGTGTCTAAGGCAAGTGGTTACTTAATCAGGCTTACTACTTACGTAGTGGAGAACCTCCCACTTATCTGGTATTTACCTGACCACAAGAGTAGTAAAGAGGTGATAGAGGATTGATCCTACTGCTTGTCTTTTGGAAGTCTAGGAGCGGTCTAGAGACTTGACCTAGGTAACCTTAGTTCTAGGGTTGTTTGTGCATTTTTGTATGATTTTTTTTAAGTCCGACACACTTTTCAAAACAAACCATTTTTAAAAGTACACACGCTGCCACTTGCGCTAAACCCGCTTAGTGCATACTTGGCTGGACACGGGATTCTAGTACCCGTCTTGTCCGTGTTCTTGCTATCGACTCCGAAGTCGGTGCTTCTCCATCTTCTTTTCCCCCACCACCCACCACATCGACCGAGATGGACGGTACTCTATCAAATTATAACACCACGCTGCCACCGTCCATAGGTGAGCAGAATCCTCCGCGCATCTCTCTCCAAGAGAGATGCTATCATATCTGTGGTCCCCTTCCTACTTGTCTATCCATTCCACCAGCCAACGGGGATAATTTTGAAATTAAACCCCACTACATCAATCTGTTGTCCAAATTTTACGGGCTTAAATCTGAAGACGCATACGTTTTCATCACTAAATTCGAAAACGTATGCGCAATGATGGGTACTTCACAACTGACTGTTGATACTATGCGCTTGCGTCTTCTTCCATTCACTTTGTGCGACTTGGCAGAAAAATGGCTTTATAATACTGCCGCACACTCTATCACTAATTGGGATGAATTCGTAATAGCGTTTCTTAAGAAGTTTTACCCAAACCATAAGACCGCCCGTGTTAGGAGCGAGATCAACCAGTTTACCCAGCTTCCCAATGAACTATTTTGGAAGTGCTTTGAAAGTTTCAAGGATCTGCTTGTCCAATGTTCTCATCATGGAATCAATAGATGAGATTTGTGCCGAATTATATATGAGGGCATTAATCCAGCAACAAAGCAGATACTTGAAACAAATTGTCAATGCAATTTCATGTCTAAAGATGATAGTGAAGCTTGGAAATATCTGGAAGACCTCGCTGAAAACACTTTGCAGTGAGAAAGCGTAAGACCGCCTTCATCTAGGGGAGGTATTCATTAGCTCGATGTTTCCATCGCAGTAAAAGCCAAAATGGCAGCGATGCAGAAGAAACTCGACGCTATTGAGAACAAATTTTCATCAGTCTCCCTAAATCAGGTCACGTTACCCAAGACCGTGTGTGGTTGCTGTTCAGATCCTTCACACTTGACGAAAGAATGTCCTATGAATGCATCGTTTCAAGGCCACGAGCAAACTAATGCTGCTTTTCAACAGCGACCTAGAAACGATCCTTATTCTTCCACATACAATCAATGATGGAGGAATCATCCTAACTTTGCTTGAAACTATAACCAACCCTAAAATCAAAACCAGTTCCAAAGCAATTATCAAAGACCTCCTCCACAGCAACCACAACCACAAAGTCAGCACCCTTTTCAGTCACAAAATTTTCAAAATCTGGCCAACACTTCTGCACCACAAGTGGCCGGTACTGATAACTCTTCACTCGCACAAACTTTGGATTTGTTTATGAAACATTCCATTCAAATGTCGGCTGATATGAAGTCTTCTATTGATAACATAAAGAAAGACACCGCCTCCCACGGTGAGAGTATTAAATCAATAGAAAACCAAATTGCACAGTTGAATGCCGCAATGAGTGCGAGAGAGAAAGGGAAACTCCCATCTCAATCCCTACCGAATCCTGGCCACTTACAAAATCATAATGTGAATGCCGTTACTACGTTGAGATCGGGGAGAGTGCTAGATAACCGAGTTGGTGAGAAATTTGATGATGTTAGTGATACCAATGATACCCCGGCTTCTACTTCCTCCTCTAATTCGTCTAGTCTCCCACCTACTTCCGAGCCTATTCTTCGTTTCCCCCAAGGCCCGAACCCTCAGCCCACTTCTACAAATCTATCTAAAACGATCCCCACTCCAATTCTGGGATCCATTCCATCCCCACAATCCTCTCCAATGTTGGACCCAACCCTTATTGATAAAGCACCTTATCCAAACAGGTTAAGGGGCAACATACCAAGTCCACAAATGGAGAAGATTGTGGAAATTTTTAAGCAAGTTAACATAAACATTCCTCTCCTAGATTCTATTCAACAAGTTCCGTCTTATGCGAAAATCCTAAAGGACTTGTGCACTAGGAAGATAAAAATTCAAGTACCTAAAAAAGATTTCCTTGCGAGTAATGTGAGCACTGCTTTTACACAAGAACTGCCCAAGAAACGAAAGGACCCCGGAAGTCCTATAATTTCTATTTCTATTAGGGGTAAAAATATCAATCGTGCTCTACTCGATTTAGGTGCTAGTGTTAACTTGCTTCCGTATTCTGTTTATGAGCAATTAGGGATCAGAGAGTTAAAATCTGCGCATTGCACTCTTCAGATGGCTGATCGATCTATCACCCAACTTAGGGATGAGCTAGAGGATGTGTTAATCAAAGTCGGGGAATTTATATTTTCTGTGGACTTTATCGTTATAGATACACAACCTGTAGCAAACCCACGAAACCAAATTCCGGTGATTTTAGGTCGACATTTTCTTGCGACTTCCAACGCTGTAATCAATTGCCGAAACGGCTCTATGACCCTATCCTTTGGGAAGAAGTCAATCTAGCTTAACATTTACAAGTTGGAAAGTGAACCCTCCAAACCCTATGCTCATGTGTGTTATGTCGAAACAATAGATTCCGACAGCAGCGAAATTAAAGAGCTTCACGATACTGATTACGTTGTTGTCCGGGCCAACAACTAACACTAAATGTGAACCTTTCATGGAGTCTGACGATCACCCCGTCTTTTCTGATGAGATTATTCTTCGGGGTATCGATGAAAGTTTTGAGGAAATTTTCGCTGATGAAATCGCATTTTGAAAAGACACGGGTGTTGAGATGAATCAACTTCAAGATAAAGAAATTGAACCTCCACCCCTTCTTCTGGACAATCACGATAATGCGAGTAATCCATCATCACTATCACTGTATCGTCTTTCCAAATTGAGATGCAATCCTTTTCTTTTACACCACTTATCTCTTCCCCACTTCTTCCTGGCTCCCTACAACATGTTCTTCCACCAACCGGTGCGTTTCACTGATAAAATTTTCGAATGGTTGGTGTTGACTTTTGGTCTTTGCAAAGCTTGGTATTGACCAGTAACTTTGACCCCCCTCTTGTGATTTTAAAATCTTAATATTGTTTAACTCAAGTTTGGGGAGGAGGGGATATTTCGGCTTTTAAAAGAAAAATTTTACAAAATTACGAGCCAGAAATAAGTTTGGGGGAGGATTTTCATGTTCATATTTCATTTCCCCATTAATAAATTTTTCCTCCCAAGCTTACAGGTTTTTGAGCTTTAAAAGATAACAACAGTGAGGACACTGCTGCAAACAGGTTTGGGGGAGGTTTATGCTTATTTACACAATACTTTGCATTGTACTATATATAAGCACAAATTTTTTTTATAATAAAAGAGTAGAAAGTGAAAAATTATATATGAAAGATAGGAATAGTTTAAGAAAAACAAGAAAATTAGAAGTTTTCTTAAATGAAAGTAGTAATAAGTAGTTATGAGCTGTTGTACCAAGGGTTAGTAAGATGAAGGAAATTGCCAATCTGAGGATAAAAATAAGTCTGAAAAATAGTCCCTATTCTTGAGGCCAAACATTTGAACGTTGATATCCTACTATACACACTTAGACACATCTTGAAACTTGGGATAGTAGAGGATACCTTGAAATGCTCTTGTCTAAAAACCAAAGTATGAAGAAAATAAAAGTGGAGAATAAAAGATAAAATGGTGAAAAGAATAATGAACACTGGTTTTGTTATCACCGAGGCAGCAATAAGAAAATATAGCGAGGGTGCTTTATTACCTAGTGCCTTAGACCAACTGTTTTGGGATCCACTGCTAAGCCTTAGGTGTTGCAAGACGAGAAAAAGCACCTAATTAGCAAGCACATGAGTAATCGGTCGGTTAGTACCTCAAGAAGTATTAACGGTCGCATGAAAATGTGTGAGCAAATTCCATCTAAATATCTATTAAAAAGTACTGAGGTGGATGGACAAGAGTATGATTGCTTGAATTGAATTCTCCGAGTGTAGGGATATCCAGTTCACACAAGTAGGGGTATATGATCAATGTTTGGAAGAAAGATGGGGAGGAAAACTAAAGGCGATGTTTTATTGAGGGATTGTGTGATTTCTAACAATTTTTCATGACCATTAAGATAGGGCTCATAGCAACTGAAAAACTGGTGTGGTTGAAAACTCTTATTTTCAAGTTCTTTCTTTTATAGTTCTTATCTTTATATGTAACCTTCTCCATCTCTCTTTTATTATAGGATTTTGTGGGTGTAATCCGCTGAAAACCCTCAGAAGATAACACTCCTCCTACTAGGGACACCTAGAGGTTTAACGGCTTGTTGCACGTGCTCAGTGCAATCGTGTTGCCTACGAAAGTGTGCTTAGCCTTCTCCTTTCTTTTTCTCCTTCTCTTGAATAAACTAGTTTGTTCGGGACGATCAAAGATAAGTTCGAGGGTATTTGTTCAATTGATAAAACTGCACATTTATTATGACATTTTCCCTACTATTTCTATATAATAAAATGTGTTTATTATAATATATGATACATATGAGGGTTTATCTGTAAAAATACTATTTTCATGTGTTTATATATTATAATTAACATTTGGTAGGAAAAAATAAGCATATAATACTCATATAATATTTAGACTATTTTAATATGAAATATCTTTGACCAATTCTCTTAAAACTAAAATATCATGATAAATGGTTAAGATAATATCTCAATAAAAACAAATTCTACTAACATCATTTATTGAGATAATTGTGCAGGAATTTTATCATGACTAAAATCAAGGAAATCCGAGTTGGCGAGATCAAATCTGCCGAAGATATTCAAGTAAATTGAAGAAACCAATTCTGGCAGAAATATAGAGAAGATTTTCAAAGTCTAGATATTCAAAAGATCACCAAGAGCTACATAGATGAAGCCTCAGAAATTTAAGGCCAAGATCCCACCATAAGACCGCGGATCCGCGGTCAAACCCATCCAACGGCCGCGGTTCCGCCGCACTTTAAGGGAGTTGGGATTCTGGATTTTTTGGTTATAATCGTAACAACTAGTTACCATATTAGGAAACTAAGGTTCTGACTCTGGGACTATAAATAAGGACCGAGAGCCTCTTGGAAAAATCATCAAGCTGAAGAGATCACGAAGTCCACGACAGGCTCACGGATCCAGGCTGATCATCAACTGTTCGTCTACCTCCTGAGAAGAGATAGAGAAGCAAACTAGTATTTTTGTAATCATTTTCTAAGGGAACAAAGTGTAAATGAATTTTGTTGATTAATAAAGATAGTTTCTTTTCTTATTCTATCTCTTTGTAGTTTTAATATGATTTCTCTCTCCATCTCTTCTTCTCCCAACATGCGCGAGTAATTCTTCGCCTGTTAGGGTTCATGAGATTATGGTAGGTTAATGGATGATGAAGATCCTTAAACTCTTTTTAAGTCCTATAAAATTTATAAACTCTATCAAAAGAATAGTTAACATCCTAATTAGGCGCGCTATAAATTCATTGATAATCGCGACCACTAGTAGAGATTAGATTAACAATTGTTTTGGTAAAGGCTAGATATGAATGGAGTTCCATGTCAAGATAGGGGTTAAGAGTGGGAACCCTTTTCCCTCCAGAAAACCTAAGCTACATACATCATTGTCGTTCTAGTTTTAAATCTATTAAAGGATAAAAAGAGTAATCTTTAATTAATTATCCATAACTACTAAATCCTAATGAACCGTACAACCCCCTTTTTAATATGAAACTTACCTCCGTAGTAATCTAGATCTATATTTTGCATCCTTATTTAACGTAGATCTAGAAACTATTTCCTCCAATCTTCACCATTCTTTATTCTCCCTCCTTTCCTAATCAACATGCCTAAAGTAAGATTAAAAGATTCAACGTTTCCCAGAGGACGACCCGTACTTATCTCGGTCTAGCTACACACGACACCGTTCTGATTGCGGTTAACTAATACACATAAATCATACCAATCATAACTCTGACGTGTTTTCCTGGGCACCTGCTAACATGCCGGGGATCGACCCTAAAATTATATCCCACAAGCTCGGGGTAGATCCTACGGCCCGACCCGTCAGACAGAAGAAGCGGAGCTTCGCCTCAGCCAAACAGAAGGCTATTGAGGACGAGGTAGATCGGCTCCTCGCCGCCAACTTCATTCGGAATGTACCCTATTCAGAATGGCTAGCGAACGTCATCCTGATCAAGAAGTCAAGCGGGAAGTGGCGCATGTGCGTCGACTTCACCGACCTCAACAATGCCTGCCCCAAAGACAACTATCCCCTGTCTCGGATAGATCAGCTCATCGACGGCACGGTAGGCCACGAGCTATTGAGCTTCATGGATGCCTTCTCTAGTTACAATCAAATCCGCATGAATCCGGCAGACTAAGATCTCACCGCATTCACGACGGACCGGGGGGTCTACTGCTACAACGTGATGCCCGTCGGACTCAAAAATGCCGGGGCTACGTACCAACGGCTGGTCAACCGCATGTTCAAGCCACAGATCGGCAGGAACATGGAGGCTTACGTCGACGATATGCTAGTCAAATCAGTCTTGTCAACCAACCATACCAAGGACCTGGGTGAGGCCTTCGAGATACTCCGCAAGTTCAAAATGAAGCTAAACCCGGCCAAGTGCACATTCGGGGTCACCGGGAGAAAGTTCCTCGATTTCATGGTCTCCCACCGCGGGATCGAGGCTAACCCGGAAAAAATCGACGCTATCCTCAACATGACCGTGCCCAAGACCAACGTCGAGATCATGCGACTGACAGGGCGGGTAGCCGCTCTGAGCTGCTTCATGTCGAGGTATGGGGAAAAATGCCTCCCATTATTCAAAGCTCTAAGGAAAATTCCGAGGTTCGAGTGGTCAGAAGAGTGCCAGACCGCCTTCGACCAGTTAAAAAGGCATCTTGCGACGCCACCACTGCTCACCCGACCAGTTGAGGGATATGAGCTATCTCTGTACCTGGCGGTATCTGACCAAGCAGCAGGCTTAGTGTTCATACGAGAGGTCGATGGAGTACAAAAACCGGTGTACTACGTGAGCCACGTCTTCAAAGACGCAGAGACGAGATACCCAGCCATAGAGAAGATTGTCTTGGTACTCGTTGTGGCCTCTAGGAAGCTGCGACACTACTTCCAGGCACATACTATTCTCGTTCTCACCAAGCGCCCGCTGGGGGCTATCCTCGCCTCACCCGAATCCTCGGGTCGATTAGAGAAGTGGAGGTAGGATTTGTCCCAGTTCGACATAAAATACCGCCCAAGGCAGGCCATCAAAGCATAAGCCTTGGTCGATTTTATCATCGAATGCACCATCCCCAGCAAGGGACCGGAGCACACGCCGGCCCTCGCGGCTCAGCACCCAATCGTGGGGAAACCCGACTCGGTCCCAGAGTGGGTTATTTACGTCGACGGGTCCTCAACCGAGGAAGGCTGTGGCGCCGGCCTCATCATTCGGGGCCCGAACGAGGCAGAAATGGAGTACTCCCTAAAGCTCGGGTTCAAAGCCTCAAACAACGGGGTGGAGTACGAGGCTCTGCTGGCCAGACTGCGCATGGCCTTCGGCCTGGGGCTGAAAACAATTCGAATCCGCAGCGACTCAGTCCTAGTTGTTGGCCAAGTGACCGGTCACTTCGAGGCCCGGGAACCTCTAATGGTAAAGTACCTGGCCGAGGTAAGAAAACTTCGGAAGAACTTCGACGAGGTCCAGGTAGAGCAAATACCCAGGCAGCTAAACGCCCAAGCCGACGCCTTGAGCAAACTGGATTCATCCTACTCGGCCAACAATAAGCGATCTATCCTTTTCGAGACCTTGTCCCGGCCCAGCGTGAAAGACGGGGCGATGATTCTTCATGTATATACAACGCAGGAGGGCGACCAAGACTGGAGGAAGCCCCTTGTAGAATTCCTACGGGATGGTACGCTCCCAGAAGATCGGGAAGCAGCCCGCCATCTCCGAACCAAAGCTTGTCACTTCGTCTGGAGCAATGGGAACCTTTACAAGAAATCCTTCACTCAGCCCCTGCTCCGATGCGTCGACCCCTAAGAAGCTGACTACGTCCTCCGTGAAATCCATGAAGGGGTCGGCGGCGCACACCAAGGGGCCCGAACCTTAATCCAGAAGACATTGCTCCAGGGGTATTACTGGCCCACTATTCATAAGGACGCCCAGAAGCTCGTCCGGAGATGTAAAAGCTGCCAACTCCACGGAAGCTGATTCGAGTTTTTTTATTGTAGTTTAACCGCAATCAATAACGGTGTCGCGCGTAGCTAGACCGATATGAGTACGGGTCGTCCTCAGGGAAACGTGGAACCTTTTATTCTTACTTTAAGCGTGTTGAGAAAGGGGAAGAATAAAGAATGGTGGAAATAGTTTCTAGATCTACGTTAAACAAGGATGCAAAATATAGATCTAGATTAACTACGGAGGTAAGTTTAATATTAAAAAGGAGGGCTTGTAGGGTTCATTAGGATTTAGTAGTTATGCATGATTAATTAAAGATTACTCTTTTTATCCTTTAATAGATTTAAATCTAGAACGACAGTGATGCATGTAGATTAGGGTTTCTGGAGGGAAAAGGGTTCCCACTCTTAACCCCTATCTCGACATGGAACTCCGTTCATATCTAGCTTTTACCAAAACAATTGTTAATCTAATCTCTAATCGTGGTTGCGATTATCAAGGAATTGATGGCGCGCCCAATTTGGATATTAACTATTCTTTTGATAGAGTTTATAAAGTTTATAGGACTTAAAAAGAGTTTAAGGATCTTCATCATCCATTAACCTACCCTAATCCCATGAACCCTAACAAGCGAAGAATTACTCGCGCATGTTGGGAGAAGAAGAGATGGAGAGAGAAATCATATTAAAACTACAAAGAGATAGAATAAGAAAACTACTACCTTTATTAATCAACAAAATTCATTTACACTTTGTTCCCTTAGAAAATGATTACAAAATGGTAGTTTGCTTCTCGATCTCTTCTAAGGAGGTAGATGAACAGTTGATGATCAGCCTAGATGCGTGAGCCTGTAGTGGACTTCGTGATCTCTTCAGCTTGATGTTTTTTCCAAGAGGTTCTCGGTCCTTATTTATAGTCCCAGAGCCAGAACCCTCGCTTCCTAATTTGGAAACCAGTGGTTAAGATTCTAACAGCAAAATCCTAACTTCCAACTCGTCTGATACGCGGCGGAACCGCGGCCAATAGGTGGGTTTGGCCGCGGTTCCGCGGCCAAACAGGGAGATCATGTGGTTGTTTCTCTGGGGCTTTAACTTGATGATACGTGGTGATCTTTTCACATCTCTGGAAACTGAAAATCTTCTCTTCGTCACTGCGAGACTTGATTTCTTTAGTTTACTTTCTTAATTAGGCAGGTTTGTTTCGCCAACTTTGATTTCCTTGATTTCAGTCCTGAAAATTCTGCACAATAACTCAACAAATAATATTAATTTGTTTTATGGAGATATTAACTTAACCATTAAGAATTGGTCAAAGGTATTTAATAAGGTAAGCATATTTAAATGGGCCAAATATTACATGGATATTATATGCTTACTTTTTCCTACATAATGTTAGTTATAATATATAAACACATGAAAATAGTATTTTTGCAGATAAACCCTCATATGTATCATATATTATAATAAACATCTTTTATTATATAGAACTAGTAGGAAAAATGTTATATTAAATGTGCATTTTTATCAACTGAACAAATACCCCCAAACTTATCTTTGATCGTCCCGAGCAAACTAGTTTATTCAAGAGAGGGAGAAAAAGAAAGGAGAAAGCTAAGCACACTTTCGTAGGCAACACGATTGCACTGAGCACGTGCAACAAGCCGTTAAACCTCTAGGTGTCCCTAGTAGGAGGAGTGTTGTCTTCTGAGGGTTTTCAGCGGATTACACCCACAAAATCCTATAATAAAAGAGAGATGGTGAAAGTTACATATAAAGATAAGAACTATAAAAGAAAGAACTTGAAAATAAAAGTTTTCAACTACACCAGTTTTTTCAGTTGCTATGAGCCCTATCTTAATGGTCGTGAAAAAATGTTAGAAATCACATCATCCCCCAATAAAACATTGCCTTTAGTTTTCCTCCCTACCTTTCTTCCAAACATTGATCATATACCCCTACGTGTGTGAACTGGACATCCCTACACTCGGAGAATTCAATTCAAGCAATCATACTCTTGTCCATCTACCTTAGTACTTTTTAATCGATATTTATATGGATTATGCTCACACATTTTTTTCATGCGATCGTTAATACTTCTTAAGGTAATAACCGACCGATTACTCATGTGCTTGCTAATTAAGTGCTTTTCCTCATCTTGCAACACCTAAGGCTTAGTAGTGGCTCCCAAACCAGTTGGTCTAAGGCACTAAGTGATAAAACACCTTTGCTATATTTTTTTATTGCTGCCTCGGTGATAACAAAACCAGTGTTCATTTTTCTTTTCACCATTTTATCTTTTATTCTCCACCTTTATTTTCTTCATACTTTGGTTTTTAGACCAGAGCATTTCAAGGTATCCTCTACTATCCCGAGTTTCAAGATGTGTGTAAGTGCGTATAGTAGGGTATCAACGTTCAAATGTTTGGCTTCTAGAATAGGAATTATTTTTCATGCTTATTTTTATCCTCAGATTAGTAATTTCCTTCATCTTACTAACCCTTGGGACAACGGCTCATAACTACTTATTACTAGTTTCATTTAAGAAAACTTCTAACTTTCTCGTTTTTCTTAAACTATTCCTATCTTTCATATATAATTTTTCACTTTCTACTCTTTTATTAAAAAAAATTGTGCTTATATATAGTATAATGCAAAGTATTGGTAAATAAGCACAAACCTCCCCCAAACCTGTTTGCAACAGTGTCCTCACTGTTGTCATCTGTTGAGCTTAAAAGAACTGTAGACTTGGGAGGAAAAGTTAGAAACGGGGACAAGAAATAATGAAAGTGAAATCCTCCCCCAAACTCATTTTTGGCTCGTAATTTTGTAAAAATTTTCTCTCAAGAGCCAAAATATCCCCCTCCCCCCAAACTTGAGTAAAATCGTATTAAGTATTTTTTAAATTATGAGGGGGGTTAAAGTTATTGGTCAAAGTAAAGCCTTACAAAGACCAAAAGTCAACACCAACCATTCAAAAATTTTATCGATGAAGCACCAAAGTTGGTAGAAGAACATGTCGCCTATTGACGTGAAGAAGTAGGAAGGAGATAAGAGGTGTAATGGAAAATGTTTACATCTCGGTTTGTAGAGACAAAACAATGATGATCGATTACTCGCATCCTCAGTCTTGATAAGAAGAAGAAGATGTGGCGGTTTAACTTTTTTGGGTTGGGTTGATTCATCACAACGCCCATGTCTTCTAAGAATGTGAGTTCTTCAGCGAAGATTTCTTCAAAGCTTTCATCGATATCCCGAATAATAATCTCATCGGAAAGAATGGGATGATACTCAGACTCCTTTAAAGGTTCACATTTAGCGTTAGATGTTGACCTGGACAACAACGTAATAGCGGAGTCGAGATCAGTATCGTGAAGCTCTTCAATTTCGCTGCTGTCGGAATCTATTATTTCGACAGAACACACATGAGCATAGGGTTCGGAGGGTTCACTTCCCAACTTGTAAATGTTAAGCTCAATTGACATCTTCCCGAAGGATATGTTCATAGAGCCGTTACGGCAATTGATTACAGCGTTGGAAGTCGCAAGAAAAGGTCGACCTAAAATCACCGGAATTTGCTTTGTGGGTTCGCTACAGGTTGTGTATCTATAACGATAAAGTCCACAGGAAATATAAATTCCCCGACTTTGATTAACACATCCTCTGACTCACTCCTAGGTTGGGTAATAGATCGACCGGCCATCTGAAGAGTGCAATGCGCCGGTTTTAACTCTCCAATCCCTAATTGCTCATAAACAGAATACGGAAGCAAGTTAACACTAGCACCTAAATCGAGTAGAGCACGATTGATATTTTTACCCCCAATAGAAATAGAAATTGTAGGACTTCCGGGGTCCATTCGTTTCTTGGGTAATTGTTGTGTAAAAGCAGTGCTCACATTACTCGCAAGGAAAACTTTTTTAGGTACTTGAACTTTTCTCTTCCTAGTGCACAAGACCTTTAGGATTTTCGCATAAGACGGAACTTGTTGAATAAAATCTAGGAGAGGAATGTTTATGTTAACTTGCTTAAAAATTTCCACAATCTTCTCCATTTGTGGACTTGGTCTGTTGCCCCTTAACCTGTTTGGATAAGGTACTTTATCAATAAGGGTTGGGTCCAACATTGGAGAGGATTGTGGGGATGGATTCGATCCCAAAATTGGAGTGGGAATCGTCTTAGATAGATTGGGCGAAGTGTTCGAGCCTTGGGTAAAACGGAGAATAGGCTCGGATGAAGGTGGGAGACTAAACGAATTAGAGAAAGAAGTAGAAACCGGGGTATCATTGGTATCACTAATATCATCAACTTGCTCACCCACTCGGTTATCTAGCACTCTCCCCGATCTCAACGTACTAACAACATTCACATTATGATTTTGTGAGTGGCCAGGATTCGGTAGGAGTTGAGATGGGAGTTTCCCTTTTCTCTCGCACTCATCGCGGCGTTCAACTGCGCAATTTGGTTTTCTATTGATTTAATACTCTCACCGTGGGAGGCGGAGTCTTTCTTTATGGTACCAATAGAAGATCTCATATCAGCCGACATTTGAATGGTATGTTTCATAAACAAATCCAAAGTTTGTGCGAGTGAAGAGTTATCAGTACCGGCCAATTGTGGTACAGAAGTGTTGGCCAGATTTTGAAAATTTTGTGACTGAAAGGGGTGATGACTTTGTGGTTTTGGTTGTTGTTGCTGTGGAGGAGGTCTTTGATAATTGCTTTGGAACTGGTTTTGATTTTGGGGTTGGTTTTGGTTCCAAGAAAAGTTAGGATGATTCCTCTATCCTTGATTGTATGTGGAAGAATAAGGATCGTTTCTAAGTCGCTGCTGAAAAGCAGCATTAGTTTGCTCGGGACCTTGAAACGGTTAATTCATAGGACATTCTTCCGTCAAGTGTGAAGGATCTGAACAGCAACCACACACGGTCTTGGGAAGCGTTACCAGATTTAGGGAGACTGATGAGAATTTGTTCTCAATAGCGTCGAGTTTCTTCTGCATTGCTGTCGTTTCGGCTTTTACTGCGATGGAAACATCGAGCTGATGAATACCTCCCCTAGATGAAGGTGATCTTACGCTTTCCCACTGCAAAGTGTTTTCAGCGAGGTCTTCCAGATATTTCCAAGTTTCACCATCATCTTTAGACATGAAATTGCATTGACAATTTGTTTCAAGCATCTGCTTTGTCGCTGGATTAATGCCCTCATATATAATTCGGCACAAATCTCATCTATGTATTCCATGATGAGGACATTGGAAAAGAAGATCCTTGAAACGTTCAAAGCACTTCCAAAATGGTTCATTGGGAAGCTGGGTAAACTGGTTGATCTCGCTCTTAACACGGGCGATCTTATGGTTTGGGTAAAACATCTTAAGAAATGCTATTACGAATTCATCCCAATTAGTGATAGAGTGTGTGGCAGTATTATAAAGCCATTTTTCTGCCAAGTTGCACAAAGTGAATGCGAGAAGACGCAAGCGCATAGCATCCACTGACAATTGTGAAGTACCCATCATTGCGCATACGTTTTCGAATTTAGTGATGAAAACGTATGCATCTTCAGATTCAAGCCCATGAAATTTTGGCAATAGATTGATGTAGTGGGGTTTAATTTCAAAATTATCCCCGTTGGCTGGTGGAATAGATAAGCAAGTGGGAAGTGGACCACGGATAGGATAGCATCTCTCTTGGAGAGAGATGTGCGGAGGATTCTGCTCACCTACGGGCGGTGGCAGCGTGGTGTTATAATTTGATGGAGTACCATCCATCTCGGTCGATGTGGAGGATGGTAGGGAAAAAGAAAATGAAGAAGCACCGACTTCGGAGTCGATAGTAAGAACGCGGAAAAGACGGGAACTAGAATCCCGTGTCCAGTCAAGCATGCACTAAACGGTTTTAGCATAAGTGGCAGCGTGTGTGTTATTTAAAATTGGTTTGTTTTTGAAAAAGTATGTCGGAGTTAGACAGATCACACAAAAAATGCACAAACAACCCTGAAACTAAGGTTACTTAGGTCAAGTCTCTAGATCGCTCCTAGACTTCCAAAGCACAAGCCATAAGATCAATCCTCTACCACCTCTTTACTACTCTTGTGGCCAGGTAAGTGCCAGGTAAGTGGGAGGTATCCGCTAAAATAATCACCGAAAATAGCGGGCCTAATTAAGTAACCACTTGCCTTAGACACACTTCCCTAGACACCATAAAAGTAATGTGGATAAGCGATAGATACCCACGACCTCCCTTTGTCCTTATTGAGGGCGACAGTCCTTAGAGACTTGTCTAGATATTTTTTAATTAATGTAGGGTTGATGTTGTTCCCCTCCGAATGACGCGGCGGAGACGCGATGAAACGTCTTGCCTGAAATTCGGGGCAGATGCTATTTGGTTTTATCCGTCCACCTCTCCGAAGATGCCAAGTTGATTTATGGCACCGTGTATCGGAGGTTTGGGCGGATGCGGCCGATGTAGCAGACTTCGTCAGATTCCCCCTCGCTTGAGGGGGTTTTGATTGTGGGGACGCTCTTCCCTGCAGGCCCAAGCCCCTGCAGTTAATTACACTACCGCATCGCGGTAGCCATTTTCTCCTGCTCCAGATGTTCACTTCGTGTCGTGTGTGTTTGTTTTGTTTGTGGTTGCCCGTGGATTGTATACGGAGACTAAGTGATGCCGTCGCCCGTAGGACGTGGATTAGTCCAAATCCGTGTTTACTTAGATTTGGGTTTGGTGTTTTATTTTAAGGATACATTAGCCATCTTGAGGCTAAGATCAACTTAAACTTTTGTTAAGGATGCGTTAGCCTAATCTCCAGACTAAGATCAACTTAACGTGATCGTTTGGATCCGACAAGAGAGCAATTGGCTCTATTGTTTAGTTTAATGACGTTGCGGTCGATTTCCAGTTTAGGGACATGGTGGTCCATCATTACCATTTGGGGACGAGCATTAGTTTAGGGACGTATCGGTCCAACATTCCCATCTAGGGACAAATATTAGTTTAAGGACGTTTCAGTCCAACATTCCCATATAGGGATGAATATTAGTTTAAGGACGTTTCGGTCCAACATTCCCATCTAGGAACGAATATTAGTTTAAGGACGTTTCGGTCCACGAGTTTAGGGACCCCGCAGTCCGTATCGATGTGTGGTTGTCGGGACTCGTCACCTCTCTGATGTCGTTGAAGAATTACAATGATAGGTGTCGGAGGAGTTCGGAGATGTACCCTTGAACCGGATGTAAATTGATTTAGGAGAGCAGTCTTGCTCAGTCAATTTAATTTGAGGACTTACGGTCATGATTGGGCTAAGTCCAGTTGAGAAATGTTCAACCTTTTTATTTGTCTTTGGTCCAGTTGAGAAATATTCTGGCCTGCTAGGCCTTTTTGATTTGGGCTCATTCCCTTTATAAGTGGTGCAGAGCATCTGTTTTGGTTTGGGCTCTGCCCTTTTTAAAATAATGCATTGCATTTTATTAGGCCTGTTAGGCCTTTTTAATTGGGCTTGGCCCTTCTGTAAATAATGCAGTGCATTAATTACTTGACAGTGGCTTGCCAGACGCTTTGCGTCAATTGTTGAGCGCAAGCGCTTGTAGTGGTGACACGTGTCACGCAAGCGCAGTGCGCTGTGCGCTGTGCTGTTGCGCTGCTGACACGTGGCACGCTCTGGTAAGTTGCGCCAACTTTAAATAGCAATGCTCTATTTTAAAAGCGCATAGCGCAAGTGGTCTTGGAGTCGACACGTGGCGCTCTCTGGTAGCTTGCGCCAACCCAAGAGCGCAACAGTGCAGATTTGCAAGTGCAAGGCACTGTTTTAATGACTTAATCCAATTTTGGATTTAAGAGAAGAATCTTTAAGATTCCAAAACCAATGGTTCATACAAAATTGCAAGGCACTGTTATTATTTATTTATTATTGAAGATCATTGATCTTGTTCTTAGATCAATGATCTATTCAGAAGAAGTTCTTCTTGAATAAAGGTTTTTACCCTTTTTTGTTCTTGAGTTCTTCTCACAATCCTTCAAAGTTCTCTCTGTGAAGTTCTTGATGTTCTCAATGTTGATGTCTTTTGAATTGGGGTCAGGGGCCTTTATATAGTGCCTATAAATTTGTTAAGTTTGTTAAAGAGATCATTCTCTGAGTGATTTGGGGAATTTTCCCCACCGTTGGATCTTTGATCCAAGGGCTTCTGTTTTACAGAAGAAAATCTTCTTATTTTAACAAGAACAGAAGGATCTTACTAGAATTTTAATTCTGTTTGGCGCAAACGCCCCAGCGCTTGACACGTGTCACGCAGCGCAGAGCGCAGCTTAACTGCGCTGACACGTGTCGCGCAGCGCACAGCGCAGCGCCACTGCGCTTGCGCCACTGCGCTGACATGTGTCGCGCAGCGCAGCGTCTGCGCAACTGAAGCGTTGCTTCCTTTTAATTTTGTTTTAAATAGAGCCTTGCTCTGATTGGGCGCGCTGCCTCAGGCGCTGCGCTGAAGTATCAAATTCTGACACGTGGCGCGTCGCGTGCAGCGCACGGGATTTGAAGCGTTGCTTCAATTTTTGAATTTTTGAAATTCAAACAGAGCTTTGCTCTGATTGGGGGAAACAAATGCCCCCCCACCGTTACACTCACGTGGCGCACACGTGAGTGCAGCGGTGGCAAGATCTTAGCGGTTGGATCAACGAGTGAGCTGAAGGGACGCAGGCGCCTATAAATAGGACCCCTGGTCCTTAGTAAATGCTTTATCATTTTTCAAGAACTTGAGTTTTCAGAGCCTTGCTCTTGTTTAAGAATTTTAGAGCCTTGCTCTCGTTTCTTCCCAAGAACTTCAGAGTTCATATTTTAGATCATCTTAGGTAAAATTTAACTTAACTTAAATTAAATTAAATTAACCTTAATCAACAGAGCCTTGCTCTTATAGATCTTTGATCTAAAGAAAATCCCTTTGGGGTTTCACCAACAGAGCCTTGCTCTCAAGAGTTCATAGATCTACAGAGATCTTGTTTCATGGGTTTTAACCCATGAATAGAGCTTTGCTCTTGGATCAAATGTAGATCTTTTTGATCTGAAAATGAAGAACTCCTAAGAGTTTTCATGGATCTTTGAGATCCCAAATTTTTTAATCTTTAGAAGTTTAAAGAAAAATTTTCTTTTAATAGATTTTCTCATCATTATCACAGAGCTAGGCTCTTTTAAGGAATTTTATTCTCTTGAGACCAGAGTTTGACAAGTGTCACTCTGTGACAGAGCTTTGCTCTGAAAGAGGAGATTTTCTCCTTGTCTCTAGGGATTTTTATTAATGAGAATATTCTCTTGGGGATTAATTGACAGTCTCATCCAATGATGGGGTTGTCCTATTAACTAATGCACTGTCATCCAGATTTTGTGGGTCCCTATTTGGTCCCCTACCCACTGCATTGCAGTGTGGTGTAAATTTTTAAAATGCCAAGCGTTGGAATTACAACACTGACGGCTAATTTTTTTCCCTCCACAGAAAACATGCCTGCTGATCTATCATTCCCGTTTGTTCGCTCGGAGGGAGAATTTCCCCAGGCACCAGTGGACCGAGAGGTGCTCGCTCTCATCAAGGATCATGACCCCGAGCACAAGAACCTTCACTTGTGGGGTAGGTGGTATAACGATATCATCCAGGGTCGCCGAAGCTTCGGTTTCGCTACGCCGTCCGAGCCCATATTTTCGATCCCCTATGCGGATGAACCCCCGGTGAAGTATGCCGTGGAGGTCAAGAATTGGAATTCGGATGACCTCCTCCAGCCTGCAATTGGGGCTATTCCCGTGCAGCCACCGCCGGCAATAGACATTTTGGGGAGGCGAATCTGTCAGGGTGAAGCACGCCCTTGGGGACAGGCCTATAACATTGGATTGATCCCGCGCCCGCCCGTCGGATATTTGCAGTGGACCCGGTACATCTTATCAGCGAAGAGGACTCATCTGATGAAGATTGGTTTGTATTCGGCCATCTACGTCTCGCTCTTTGAATATCCCTCTCCTCCAACGTGGTGGGTTAAAGCTTTTATCGAACAATGGAATATCCCCACCCACACCTTCTTGATGACGGACAGGGAAGTCTCTATCTCCTTGGAGGAGTTTGCTGAAATCTCGGGTTTGCCGATGAGGGGGGAGCATTACGAGGAGCTGCTTCCTCCTGACGAATACGTCTTTGCTACTAAGCCGCTGGTGTTTGATCTGACGCCAGAGAACGCTATTCAGCACCAGTTTCCGGGCTTGGTGAAGGTGCTGGAGATCTATGAAGGGCTTTATCTAGAATCGGGCGTCCGGGGAGTCAGTTTCGCAGATTTTATCGCCCGCTTCATTCGACCAGAGTTCCTATCGGAGCGGAGCGAGAAGTTCGCCCAGCTTGATGACCCTTTTGGCTTCGGCTTGGACCGCCGACCCACATCGGATGATGATCACAAGGACTTTTATCTCCCCGGCGCCGCCGTCATGCCCTTGTCAGAAATCGTCGTCCCGGGCATGGATGAGGAGACCTTTTTTGTAGGGTTCCTGGGACTGTGGCTGTGCAGCTTTGCGCTCCCCATGCACCCGCGCCACATGCGGCCATCTGTTTTCTACCCAGCGCATCGGATTGTGGCTGGTCTGCAGTTAACAGTAGGAATCGCCGGGCTGGCTCACCTTTATAGTGGACTCAGCGTAGCGGCGGACGCTAATGAGCCTGGGGTGCATCCTGCTAACTTCCCGATGCACTACTTCACCTCTTGGACGGAAATGCATGTGCACGGGGTGTTCGGCGCCCATAAGATCCCTCCGTTTTTTGAGAAGTGCAGACTCCCAAGAGTCATGCGGTTGGTCGGCGCTTCAATCGTGGTTGCGTCTCCGCGGGAGGCTAAGGGGCTGCTCCTTCGTCCACACCTAGTCGGAGCGAAGGTTTCCTTTTTGGATAAAGTCATAACCATAGGCTCAGAGACCACCAAGTCGGTAGTGCCGCTGCGCAATGATTTTAAGGACGGGGCCTCTATATTGAAAGCTCAGGAGATCCTCCACCTCTACTCCATTCGGCCGGGCTACCTGGTGTTTAGGCAGAATGAGACGACACTCTTCATGAGGTATAACCCTCACCGGTTCGCTCAGCAATCGAGCTATCACCAGGGGATCCCGATGGAAGCTTTCTTGGAAAAGCCCGTGGCCAGCCGAAAGGGGATAAGGAATGCCATACACCATTTCATGCGGCTTAACACAGGTTCTTATTTCTTCATCAGCGAGCCGAGCTGCGTCCCCAAGGTGCTCAACGTGTACGTGGCTTGGTACGCGCATGCAATGGGTCCAGTTATCCTTATAGAGAAGCGAATGCTGGTTGACCGCAAGGGTGCGCCTTCCGGAGGCGACCGTAAGGCTCCCCTGAAGCCAAGGACTCCGGTCATTCCTCCGCTGAAAGATGCCGGAGTTGTGCCACCGCGCATGCTAAGCCCTCCACGCGGATTGCCGCTCCGTGATACTGTGGATGCGCCACCAGCGCCCCGTGCTCCAGTGGAGACGGTAAACGTGGTTTCGCCGGAGTCCGGCGTGGGATATCGGTACCCGCCGTCCTAAGGTGCCTGCAAAGCGCAAGTCGATCTCGAGTGCACCCTGGGCTGGCGGGCAGAAGAGGAAGAAGAAGTCTCTCCTCTCTCTCGATGCTATCCTTGGTTTAGAGCCTGAGGTCCCTCTTACCGAAGGTATAAGCGAATACGATAGCAATAAGGGCCTCTCGGTAGATCCAGCAGACACCGATCTGGCGGCCGCCATTGCGGCCTCTGAGCGATCAGCCAGACTTGAAGCGTGGTTGGATAAACTCGCTCGAGCAGGTAATCATTAACTGCACCCTTTGTCATTTTATCGCATTCTTATCATCATTATTATTTTATTTATATTTTTACTAATACTTTCCCCCATTTTTAACAGGTGTCACTACCGAAGAAGCCATTGCTGCCTCTTTAAAAACCTTCCAGGAGGAGGAAAAGAAGCGCGCTTTAACGGGCGTTGGTACGTCTCGTCTTGTTAAGTTTTTGTCTTCTTTTCTGATGGCTGACCTAACCTTCTTCCTTTGTTTCTTTGCAGGGGCTGCACCAGCTGATGCGGGGACTCTCCCCGGGCCCGCTACTGAAGTCCTAGTCTCCTCGGGGCTGCCGTGAGAGCCTCAACTCGATAAGTCGACGAGTGATGACTTAAAGGATTTGGAGGCATCCCTGTTCATAGACGAGGATGTCTCAATGAAGGAGGCCTTGAAGAGGTCTGTCTCAACGGCTCAGGAGGGGAGAAAGCGGCTAAGGCGCGAGGCGAAGGCACGCAGGGCTGCTTTGGCTGCGGGAGCTGGCCCAAGCACCGTTCCTCGTGCGGCTACTCCTTCGGAAGAGTCTCCTGTCGCCCTGTCCACTGCTCAGAGGCGGGCGTTGCGTGCAGCTCGGGAGACCAACGATCAGTCTACCTCAGGTAGTGTGTCTTTCAAGATTTGTTTGTAAGAATTGTAAACTTGTCGGTTCTTATATATCTTGTCATGCAGGGCCAAGTCCAACCGAAGGGGAGGAAGAGACCGTTGAACCTAAGGGGATAGAGGAAGAGGCACTGGCCGAACTCGAGCTGACGGTGGGCAACGTCGCCGGGATTGCTGAGCCTGAGCTGGGGGCTGAGGGAGCTGCACCAGAAAAGGTCGTAGATGCCGAGCCTGAGGTGGCGGCAAATGAGACGACCTCTATGACTGAGCTTGGGGCAGTGGCGGACGAGGCGCTTGAGGCCAGCGACCCCATGGTGACGGCGGATGAGACAATGCGACCGCCGAACCCAAAGAAGTAGCGGGTGAGAAGGGCACGACTCTTGGGGACAACCAGCCGCTCTTTCTCAAGAGTCTGGCAATGCTCCAATTATTGCTCTCCCCGCTTACGATCCTCCGCCGTCTCCTGGCCTCGCGAGCACGACGACGGCCCCCGTAGAGTCCGGTGATGAGGCCACGGGAGGTGGACTCGTATCAATGGAGGAGGGAGACGCCACCATTTCGGCTGGCGGCTCGTCGGGTAAATTTCGAGTTATTGTCCCCCCTTTTTTTATATCTTGCGATTCTTTCTGACAAGTTTATCTTTGTTTTTAACGTAGGTGCGGCCAGTACCGATGCTCCGTTGCTCGAGGGAGCGCCGTCAACTACTGCCTTGGCGGTGGTCACCTCTCAGCCTTCCCTTGTACCATCAAAGATGCTGGAAGGTATGGATTTGCAACCCATTAGTTTTATCTTTCAGCCGCATAATTTATGTACTAATGTCGTACTATTGCGTCTTTTCAGGAGTACTTTTTGATCATCTCTATCAAGTGTTGTACCCGCACTTCTCCTTCCCATCTGAACTCGCTTCTTCCTCCGGTGGCGCTGGTGAGTATAATTTCCATTTGATGTCTTTCTTTTTTCAGTAATGGAATTATTTCTGACTTTCCCTCATCCTGATTGCAGTGCTACAAATCGAAGGAGGGGCTAAAAGATCGGTCACGCCACCGGCCCTCCTGGCCTTGCCACCTGCTGCAGCTGGTATAGTAAACTATCGCAGCGATGACTCTTTTTTTTGTATTTCTTGAGCCGTCATCTAATCGTATTTTGTTCTTTCAGCTGTCGTCCCGGTCCTGGCGCCCTTTGAGTCTCACGTTATAATGCCGGCAGGCCCCTTCCTGAGACGTCCGTCTTCAAAGGGTGCTGTAATGAGCTTGGGTATGCTGAGCGGATATGTCGAGGAGCTTGACGCAGACGCTCTCCCATCAGCTGTGGATTTCGCTGCGGAGGTTAACCCGATGTTGGCGGCGCTTGTGACTTTTCATGATGGAGGCGTCGTCGAGCTTTGGGTTAATCACTGCAGGGAAATCGAGGTCCGCCTGCATCAATCGGAGCTTATGCGGCCTGCTCCCGAGACCTTAGCCGCAAGCAATCAAAGAGCAGCATGGATTGAGAAAAGGGCTTCTTACTTCCATCACCTGGAACAAGAAGCGACTTTAAGGCTGAGGGAATGCCAAGAGACCTCAAACGAGACGGCTCGTCTGCGTGCTGAGGTTTAGGCGAACGCTGCCCAGGTGAAGGCTATCTTCGAGGGCCTTTTGGAGCGTATCTCTAATGGGCTAAACTTGAAGCGGAAGCTTGATGCCGCCGAGCGTGACGCTCAAGGCCGCGAAGCAACTCAGCGGGCAGTTGGGGAGCAGCTTGCATCTTTCTTGCAGCAGCGGGCTCAAGTGGAGGCGGAACTGGCGGTGGTGACCGATCAGGAAAAGGCATGGAAGGAAGTGCGCGAGCAACTGATAGGGTTATTTAAGACGCTTCCTTCCCAGTAGCTGCCTTTATATCAGTATACTTGTAAAAAATTTCTTTTTCGAATAAGATGTATCCATTCTTTATTCTTTTGTACGATTCACCTTGTACTTAATTGAATTAATAAATAAAGATACACATTTTTTCTTTGCAATGTCTTGTATGCTCTTTTGCTTTCTCCCTTCTCTTATTATCAGTATGCTGTCTTGATAAACATGGTTGACAGATAATAGAGTAAGCATATTGGTTTCTTCAAGAGATAGCGATGGCTTAGACCGCAGGTTCAGATCTGTCGCCTAAGACTTTTCAACTCTATGAGACGTGAGGGTCCCATAGAGACTTTTCTCCCTACGGATCGAGAGGATCTCGTAGGTGGATTTTCTCCTTAGGAATCGTGAGGGATCCTAAGTGCGTTTTCTCTTATAAGTCGTAAGGATCTTATAAGAGAATTTTTCCTCTTACGAGTCGAGAGGACTCGTAAATGGTTGTTTCCCTCCTTGTCGAGATTCGAGTTTGGAGAACGAGACCCGTGCATAGTATGCAAGAGACCGTTTTGGGCCAACTTGCAGAGTCCAATGCTTAGGGAACAAGTTTTTTAATCCTTATTGCCTAAGGCTTTATCTTACGAGTCGAGCCACATCGAGAAGTTCTCGCAAAGACATCAATTTCTTCACAAGTTGAGACGAATCGAACATTTCTCGCAAGAATATCCTAACGTCACAGTTAACCTCTGCTCTTTACGACAGAAGTCCGTTAGGGTCTGTGGTACTTAGGGTTTTGGCCATCGTACCATCGCATCAGCTGATATATTCCTCGATAGGCAATCGTGCTGTTCGAGTAGCCTTGCGACTGCCGTGTCTCTGATCCCTTCGGGGGCTGGACAAGACGTCTTCAAGCAATCCTCCTTGGCAGTTTGACCGTCGGAAGAGCAAGCGTTAGGAATTTTTCCATGCCGCTTTTTACTTGAGGTTAGGCTCATTTTGGAGAGCCCCGATGAGTCATAACCACTCCGCGCTGGTGTGGGATGATCTCCGATAGTCTTTCAGGTTTTATGTGAGTTGCCGTCAAGACCCTGAAGCTAGGAATTTGGCCTTTGCTTCGTTTGCTGGCATCGCGTCTGCTGTATCGAGACGAATGTCGCGGTTATCTCTAGGTTGCTGGCGAACCGTCGAGGTTTGGAACTAGGGATTTTGTCGTGGCTCCATTAGTTTGATTGTCGCGTTTTAACCCTGCTGGAGGAAGAACGCTGGGGTGACATCTCGTCTGCTGTATCGAGACGAACGTCGAGGTTGTCTCTAGGTTGCTGGTGAACCGTCGAGGTTTGGAACTAGGGATTTTTCCGTGGCTCCGTTTGTTTGATTGTCGCGTCTGAACCCTGCTGGAGGAAGAACGCTGGGGTGGCGTCTCGTCTGCTGTATCGAAACGAACGTCGAGGTTGTCTCTAGGTTGCTGGTGAACCGTCGAGTTTCAGAACTAGGGATTTTGCCGTGGCTCCGTTTGTTTGATTGTCACGTCTGAACCCTGCTGGAGGAAGAACGCTGGGGTGACATCTCGTCTGTTTATCGAGACGAACGTCGAGGTGGTGACCATTCCGCACTGGTGCAAGATGATCTCCGATTGTCTTTCAGGCTTTATATGACTTGCCGTTAAGACCCTGAAGCTAGGAATTTGGCCTTCGCTTCGTTTGCTGACATTGTGTCTGCAATATTGCGACAAATGTCGAGGTTGTCTCTAGGTTGTCTATGTACTGTCGAGATTTAGCTTTGCTTTCTGGTGGAGCCTGTTGGGAAGGTATGGTTCCCTTTTTGTTTGTGCCCCTGGATTGTATATAAGGATCGATGTGATCTCACATGTAGGGAAAAAAGTTTCATTCTTTCATCATTTTTTTATTCTTTCCGCGATGCTCTATCATTTCAGCTCTTCATATCGCGAAGATTGCGATTGCCCAATCATTTCGGCTATTTTTCGCGGTGCCCAATCATTTCGGCTATTTATTTTATTTTTACTCGCTGTTTTTTATTGCGAGTTGCCCAATCATTTCGGCTATTTTGTGTGCATACGTTTTTACTTGCTGTTTTTTTTATTGCAATTCGCCCCATCATTTCGGCTATTTCGTATGCATGTGCGGTCTACTGACTTTTCGCCGTAAACCTGAAATTAGACACCGATTTCGGTATCAGTATCGCTACAACTGGGATGTTGCCAGGAGCGAATCATCATTTGCCTCTGTCGATGTTGAACAAAGGTGGCTTAGCGAACAGGGTTAAGATCCTGTCGACTAAGGCTTTTGACTTCATGAGCCGTAAGGGTCTCATAAAGGTATTTCTTCCTACAAGTCGTGAGGATCTTGTATGTGTGTTTTCTCCTCAGGAATCGTGAGGATTCCTAAGTGTATGTTCCCCTGTAAGTCGTAAGGATCTTACAAAAGGGTTTTCTCCTTATAAGTCGAGAGGGCTTAGAAGGTTTGTTCACTGTACGAACATATCCCTAGTTACGGATGAGACTTGGTTAGGGAAATGTTTATTCGGGCCCGTGGATTGTATACAAGGGTCAGTGTTGAGCCACTTGTAGGGAAATATCGAAGGTTGTGGAGGTTGCTTAAGCACAGGTTTGGGTCTCTGTAACTTAAGACTTTCAAATCTTATGAGCCGTGAGGGTCCCATAAGGGAGTTCTCCTTACGAGTCGTGAGGATCTCGTAAGGGTGTTTTCTCCTTAGGAATCGTGAGGATCCCTAAGTGTGTTGCTCCCTTGTGAGTCGTAAGGATCTCACGATGGTGATTTCTCCTTACAAGGTCGAGAGGACCCTGTAAGTGTCCTTTAACGAGGTTGCGCCCTTTCGGGTTTTCACAAACACTCGCCGGTAGTCCTGCTGTTTTTACTCACGGAGCCCTTTCGGGTTTTCATCCGTGCCCATTTTGCTTATGGACGTACCGTTTTTTTAAATTCTTTTTATTCTCTTTTTTTTACGAGGTCGCGTCCTTTCGGGTTTTCACGAACACTCGCCGGTAGCCCTGCTATTTTTACTCACGGAGCCCTTTCGGGTTCTCATCCGTGCCTATTTTGCTTATGGACATACCGTTTATTTATTTATTTTTTATTATTATTTTTTTCTATATCTTTTTTTTATATTGGCTTTGTGATGTTTCAATCCACCGTAGTTTATCGACATCTCGGTCAACAGCTAGTTTAAGGACATTTCGGTCCGCCATTAGTTTAAGGACATTTCGGTCCGCCGTTAGTTTAAGGACGTTACGGCCCGTCGTTAGTTTAAGGACGTTTCGGTCCGTCATTGCCGTATTTGAGGCGGATTTTTAGTTTACGGACTTTTCGGTCCATGGGGCTTTCTCTATGAATGAGCATGATGCCCCCGGCGTCTCCATCTTTCCCATCGCATGCGGTTGTGGCGGGCTCACCTTCCAGTTTTCGGATATGACGAACTTGCCTTGTTGGTATTGATCTTCAACCCAGTTGTTGAAGACGTAGCAATCCTCGATCAGGTGACCAATCGTTTGGTGGTAAGGGCAATAATCGAGATCGTTGACATCGCCTGGCCGCAACGGACGTTTTGGACTCGGCAGATTGATGAGTCTGTCGCGCATTGCCAGCTCGAACAGTCTCCTTGTTTTATCTCGAGGAAACGAGTAAGGACGTTTCAACTTTTCCTGGAGGGGTTGCCGCTTGTTGTTTCGGCAAACAACCGGTTTAGGGCCACTCAATTGTTGTTGAGTATTGGCTATGAGGGTTGTTTTTCCCTTCTCTTTATCCTTTTTGCTCGATCCTTTGTTCGCGAGGCTGAGATTTTTTCCGAGTAGCGTGCGATTGCACGGCTGAACGTTCTCGTAACTCCTCAATTCTTTCATTTTTGAAATGGATTCCTTGAGGAGAGGGTTGAGGGCAGCTTCTTCGTCAGAGTCGCTTCCGAAGGTGATAATTTGCGATCCTTTGGAGTCGGCTATGTGACAGTCGGCGGCGGCTCTTTTGCGCTCATCTATCGCATTTTCCTGATGTCTACGAGCTCCACGCCTTGTCCTATTGAAGTGTTGCTTTTGAGCGACATACTCTTGCTACCAACATTTAAAGGGGTCGCAGTCTTTGGTAGGATGTATGATCTTCTGATGATATAAGCAGAAGTTAGGATGCATCTCTACTTTACCGAGAGTATTTTCTTCAGAGGGCGGTAGCTTCATTCCTACTGATAGGGCCTTGGCGAACCTTTTCCTCGCCTTGAATTTGTTTTTATCCACAGTGGATGATTTTTGATTTGACGGAAGTGCCTCGACTCTTTGGTCTAGTAGTCGGTGTTTGGCTCCTTCCAGTATGGCCATCTCACGCTCTTGATTGACTTTAACTTTCAGACGAATCTCATTCAGGAAGGCATCAATCAACTCGTCTGACGGCCGCGGAATTTCTGGTTCAGGGTCCGCCCTCGGTTTCTCGGCGTAAGGAGCCTCTTCATCATCCACCAATGAGTGAGAGATCACATGACAACTCGCTACGTAGTCTTCGGATTCATCTGATGAGTCTTCTCCATCGTTTTTGTCCTCAACAAAAGAACAAGCTGCCCCCATCGTGTCCGTTTTCTTTAGAGTGTGCGGCTGTGGTGGGTTTATCTTCCAGTTTTCAGACAGCGCGAACTTGCCTTGTAGGTACTGATCCTCGATCCATCCCTTAAAGACGAAACATTCCTCGATCGGGTGACTTACCGTTTGGTGGTAAGGGAAATAATCGAGATTATTGAGATCACCTGGCTGCGACAGACGTTTTGGATTCGGCAAATTGATGAGTCTGTTGCGTACTGCCAGCTCAAACAGTCTTCTCGTTTTACTCTGAGGAAACGAGTAAGGACGTCCCAGTATCTCCTCGAGGGATAGGCGTGGACGCACGTTGTTTTGGCAAACAACTGTCCTTGAGTTGCTCGGCTGCTGTTGAGCATTGGCGACGACAATCGCTTTTCCTTTCCCTCTTTCCTTTCGAGAGTCCGGATTTGGAGGAGACGGTCCATGGCCCATCTGGTCCATTTGGGCTAATTTGTCGATTAAGGCCTGGAAGGTGGTCGGTCTGAAGAACATCATGAATTGCGAGATGGTCGCTTGCGGATCGAGAGTGCCCACGAACATGCCTATTGCAGGTGCCTCTTCTATGCGTTGTTCGCATTTCGACCATAGGTTCCGCCATCGTGTTGCGTATTGGACCCACGTTTCGCTGGGCCTTATCCTGGCATTTATCAGTGCTGTTATCGGGGTGCGTTCACTAGCACTCGCGAATCTTTGTGTAAACAGTAGCTCCATCTCCGCAAATGTTTTGACAGAGTCGTTAGGTAGCTCCGAATACCATTCAAAGGCTGTTTCTACTAAGCTGCCGACGAATTGGCGAAGCAACAATTTGTCATCGCCTCCAGTATTGCCGCATAAGGCCCTGAATTGAGCGATATGCTGATGTGGATTCCCTGTCCCCTTGTACACATGGAATTTAGGGATCGTATATCCTGGCGGGTAACTGATTTGGTCATACCAGCCCGGATAGGGTTGTCCAGTTCTAACAATTTGCCCAGCCGCCTCACTCGCCTGATGAGCTCGTATTTGCTGAGCTATATAGTCATCCAGTGCGGCCTTGGAAATGGTTTCTTCCTTGGCTGTTGAAAGAGCCGGAGGAGGATCAGGTGTCTCCCCTCTGTCGTCTCCAACAATGATCGGAGGGTCTTCAGCTGGAGGGCCCGGCTGTAACATCATCCCTACCATATCTTGGAAGAGGAGCGCCATTTGTTTTATGTTGGCAGCTTGTTCTGCTGCCTCTTTGTCCTTCTTTTCAAGGACTCTACGTAAGAAGTCAACATCGGTTTCTTGTTCGTGACGCTTCTCTGATGATACTTCCGAACTTTCTTTTGGTTCGGTAAGTGCGGCCATCGCAGTCATCATTTCCTGAAGCTTCTGTTGCCGCTCCTGGGCTTTTGTCACGGATCGGGTGAGCGGTCGGTGACCCGTCGAAGCGCGGCTTTCCTCCTTTCCGGAAGCCATATAAATAGTATGCAGCACCATGCCCCCAGACCTGGGGCGTTTGTGTTCAGCGCTTTTACGCTTCGCCATGTTCACAGGGGCTCTTTGCGGCCTCCTTTTCCTTTGAGGGATTGGAGATGAGGGGGCAGTTGCAGTGGGCACCCAAGTAGCTGTTGCTTTTTGTGGCTTGACGGAGTAATTCTTCTCCTGCCGCACCTTCATCTTTTTCTGTCGGCGAAGATAGTTTTCATCAATCACCGACTCCGGGACATGTCGCCAGACTTTGTAAATTTTAGAGGACATCCGTTGAGGGGGCTGCTCTAGCTTCTTCTCCGGAGTATTCTTCACAGATGAAGGAGTTCAACACCGCAGTAGGAGAGTTTCTGCGCACCGTGTTTAGCAATTCAAAGCTGTTCTCGGTTGGAACAACAGCCTCGATCCCCACCATCGGAGCTGGTGGCATAAATCCAGAGGGGGATTTGCCCCCAGCCTTCCATACTCGATGCCAGTGGCGAAGTCGAGCGCGTCGTGCAGGTGGAATTGATTGAGCCACAGGGGTGTCCTCCTCATGCCCCCTGTGTTGGTCAGAATCTGCTGGTATCAGCCTTTTAAAGACCGACGTCCGTTGAATGGGGACGACCAACCTGTCAAAAGCAGACTTCCGAGCAAGGGAAGCAACCTTGGTGATCTCGCCTGAAATTGGAGTAGGGATAGCTATCCGCTTCGGGATAACCTCTTCTAGTATTGCTGGCTTTTTCATGGGCCCGTTGGAGCTCTGACCTAGCCTGTTAAAAACTGAGGCAGTGGAGTTGGGCGACCTGTTGAGAGGGACCGCGGCAGTGGTAAGTCGATCAAAGACCGACTTCTTTGGGGCTTCTTGCAACGTCATTGGGGCATTGAAGCTCATCGGTGGGAGCATGGTCCCGAAGAATAGTCCAGTGGTGGCTTGAGTTACTTTCTCCACCGGCATCTTGAAAAGGGAGGCCGCTTGGGGCCCATAAGCCACTCCTCCCGCAAGGACGGAGCGAGAGTTGCAGTTGCAGGCAGTATAGTTTGAAGCCATTGATCTTCTGTTTTCTGCACGGATCAAGACACCAAATCTTAGTATCTCGAATCCACAGGCAACCACAGCAAACCGCGATTCGTTCGCGAACACGACACACGAAGTGTGGAGTGGAAAGAGGAAAAGGTCCCACCAGGCGTGCCAGACTCTGTTCCCCTCCGAATGACGCGGTGGAGACGCGATGAAACGTCTTGCCTGAAATTCGGGCAGATACTATTTGGTTTTATCCGTCCACCTCTCCGAAGATGCCAAGTTGATTTATGGCACCGTGTATCGGAGGTTTGGGCGGATGCGGCCGATGTAGCAGACTTCGTCAGATTCCCCCTCGCTTGAGTGGTTTTTGATTGTGGGGACGCTCTTCCCTGCAGGCGCAAGCGCCTGCAGTTAATTACGCTACCGCATCACGGTAGCCACTTTCTCCTGCTCCAGATGTTCACTTCGTGTCGTGTGTGTTTGTTTTGTTTGTGGTTGCCCGTGGATTGTATACGGAGACTAAGTGATGCCGTCGCCCGTAGGACGTGGATTAGTCCAAATTCGTGTTTACTTAGATTTGGATTTGGTATTTTAGTTTAAGGATACGTTAGCCATCTTGAGGCTAAGATCAACTTAAACTTTTGTTAAGGATACGTTAGCCTAATCTCCAGACTAAGATCAACTTAACGGGATCGTTTGGATCTGACAAGAGAGCAATTGGCTCTATTATTTAGTTTAATGACGTTGCGGTCGATTTCCAGTTTAGGGACATGGTGGTCCATCATTCCCATTTGGGGACGAGCATTAATTTAGGGACGTTTCGGTCCAACATTCCTATCTAGGGACGAATATAAGTTTAAGGACGTTTCGGTACAACATTCCCATTTAGGGACGAATATTAGTTTAAGGACGTTTCGGTCCAACATTCCCATCTAGGGACGAATATTAGTTTAAGGACGTTTCGGTCCACGAGTTTAGGGATCCCGCAGTCCGTATCGATGTGTGGTTGTCGGGACTCGTCACCTCTCTGACGTCGTTGAAGGATTACAATGATAGGTGTCAGAAGAGTTCGGAGATGTACCCTTGAACCAGATGTAAATTGATTTAGGAGAGCAGTCTTGCTCAGTCAATTTAATTTGAGGACTTACGGCCATGATTAGGCTAAGTCCAGTTGAGAAATGTTCAACCTTTTAATTTGTCTTTGGTCCAGTTGAGAAATATTCTGGCCTGCTAGGCCTTTTTTATTTGGGCTCATTCCCTTTATAAGTGGTGCAGAGCATCTGTTTTGGTTTGGGCTTTGCCCTTTTTAAAATAATGCATTGCATTTTATTAGGCTTGTTAGGCCTTTTTAATTGGGCTTGGCCCTTCTGTAAATAATGCAGTGCATTAATTACTTGACAGTGGCTTGTCAGACGCTTTGCGTCAATTGTTGAGCGCAAGCGCTTGTAGTGGTGACACATGTCACGCAAGTGCAGTGCGCTGCGCCAGTGCGCTGCTGACACGTGGCACGCTCTGGTAAGTTGCACCAACTTTAAAGAGCAATGCTCTATTTTAAAAGCGCATAGCGCAAGTGGTCTTGGAGTCGACACGTGGCGCTCTCTGGTGGCTTGCGCCAACCCAAGAGAGCAACAGTGCAGATTTGCAAGTGCAAGGCACTGTTTTAATGACTTAATCCAATTTTGGATTTAAGAGAGGAATCTTTAAGATTCCAGAACCAATGGTTCATAAAAAATTGCAAGGCACTATTATTATTTATTTATTATTGAAGATCATTGATCTTGTTCTTAGATCAATGATCTATTCAGAAGAAGTTCTTCTTGAATAAAGGTTTTTACCCTTTTTTGTTCTTGAGTTCTTCTCACAATCCTTCAAAGTTCTCTCTGTGAAGTTCTTGATGTTCTCAATGTTGATATCTTTTGAATTGGGGTCTAGGGGCCTTTATATAGTGCCCATAAATTTTTTAAGTTTGTTAAAGAGATCATTCTCTGAGTGATTTGGGGAATTTTCCCCACCGTTGGATCTTTGATCCAACAGCTTCTGTTTTATAGAAGACAATTTTCTTGTTTTAACAAGAACAGAAGGATCTTATTAGAATTTTAATTCTGTTTGACGCAAACGCCCCAGCGCTTGACACGTGTCACGCAGCGCACAGCGCGGCGCAACTGCGCCGCCACGTGTCGCGCAGCGCACAGCGCGGCGCAACTGCGCCGCCACGTGTCGCGCAGCGCACAGCGCGGCGCAACTGCGCCGCCACGTGTCGCGCAGCGCACAGCGCAGCGCCACTGCGCCGACACGTGTCGCGCAGCGCAGTGCCTGCGCAACTGAAGCGTTGCTTCCTTTTAATTTTGTTTTAAATAGAGCCTTGCTCTGATTGGGCGCGCTGTCTCGGGCGCTGCGCTGAAGTATTAAATTCTGACACGTGGCGCGTCGCGCGCAGCGCACGGGATTTGAAGCGTTGCTTCAATTTTTGAATTTTTGAAATTCAAACAGAGCTTTGCTCTGATTGGGGGAAACAGATGTGGATGCTCGTTTTGTGATTTGCGGGGCCTAGGAAGGGTGATAAAATCCCCACCTAATCTGAATTTTGGTATTTGCCCCTTAAAAATCCGTATTAAAATATGAATAAACAAACCAATCACAAAACTTTGCAAAAAGATTTTTGAGCGGCGATATTTTTCAAAGAATCCTGCAGAAAAGATATTTTATTGGATTTCAGAGAAGAGAGAAAGATATAGAAAAGATACCAGAGAATTTGAAAACCCTAAATCCCCTAATGCACTGTGGTTACGCCGCCAATATTCTCTTTGTGCCGCGGTTCTGCCGCCGACTAGGAAGATCTGATGAAAATTTTTGCTACGTGGCCTCCCTTTCTCTTCTGGATCTTGATGAATGCTTCTGAATCTCTGTTTCCTTAAGTCTGTGACTCCAGATTCCCTCGCAAAAATCTCACACTAATCGTTAAATATGCAAGATGCAGTTTGTTTTGTTTTATGATATAGATCGAATAAGAATTCAACACAAATAGTAAGCATAAAAAATTATGCACGTATCCCTGACAACGGTGCCTTTTGGTTCATCTGTTTTATGTGTAGTAGTTAACCGCAATCAATAACGGTGTCGCGTGTAGCTAGACCGAGATGAGTACGGGTCGTCCTCCGGGAAACGTGGAACCTTTTATTCTTACTTTAGGCATGTTGAGAAAGGGGAAGAATAAAGAATGGTGGAAATAGTTTCTAGATTTACATTAAAGAAGGATGCAAAATATAGATCTAGATTAACTACGGAGGTAAGTTTAATATTAAAAAGGAAGGCTTGTAGGGTTCATTAGGATTTAGTAGTTATGCATGATTAATTAAAGATTACTCTTTTTATCTTTTAATAGATTTAAAACTAGAACGACAGTGATGCATGTAGATTAGGGTTTCTGGAGGGAAAAGTGTTCCCACTCTTAACCCCTATCTCGACATGGAACTCCGTTCATATCTAGCCTTTACCAAAATAATTGTTAATCTAATCTCTAATCATGGTCGCGATTATCAAGGAATTGATGGCGCGCCCAATTAGGATGTTAACTATTCTTTTGATAGAGTTTATAAAGTTTATAGGACTTAAAAAGAGTTTAAGGATCTTCATCATCCATTAACCTACCCTAATCCCATGAACCCTAACAAGCGAAGAATTACTCGCGCATGTTGGGAGAATAAAAGATGGAGAGAGAAATCATATTAAAACTACAAAGAGATAGAATAAGAAAACTACTACCTTTATTAATCAACAAAATTCATTTACACTTTGTTCCCTTAGAAAATGATTACAAAATGCTAGTTTGTTTCTCGATCTTTTCTAAGGAGGTAGAGGAACAGTTGATGATCAGCCTGGATGTGTGAGCCTGTCGTGGACTTCGTGATCTCTTCAGCTTGATGATTTTTCCAAGAGGTTCTCGGTCCTTATTTATAGTCTCAGACCCAGAATCCTAGCTTCCTAATTTGGAAACCAGTGGTTAAGATTCTAACAGCAAAATCCCAACTCCCAACTCGTCTGATACGCGGCGGAACCGCGGCCAATAGGTGGGTTTGGCTGCGGTTTCGCGGCCAAACATGGAGATCATGTGGTTGTTTCTCTGGGGCTTTAACTTGATGACACGTGGTGATCTTTTCACATCTCTGGAAACTGAAAATCTTCTCTTCGTCACTGCGAGACTTGATTTCTTTAGTTTACTTTCTTAATTAGGCATGTTTGTTTCGCCAACTTTGATTTCCTTGATTACAGTCCTGAAAATTCTGCACAATAACTCAACAAATATTATTAGTTTGTTTTATGGAGATATTAACTTAACCTTTAAGAATTGGTCAAAGGTATTTAATAAGGTAAGCATATTTAAATGGGCCAAATGTTACATGGATATTATATGCTTACTTTTTCCTATATAATGTTAATTATAATATATAAACACATGAAAATAGTATTTTTGCAGATAAACCCTCATATGTATCATATATTATAATAAACACATTTTATTATATAGAAATAGTAGGAAAAATGTCATATTAAATGTGAAGTTTTACCAACTGAACAGGAGCATACCTCGCCTTCCGGCCACCGAGCTAACCGCGCTGACCTTATATTGGCAGTTCGCCCAGTGGGGATTGGACATGATAGGCCAGTTCCCTACCGGCACGGGAGGGCACAAATATGTTCTCGTCACGGTGGATTACTTTACGAAGCGGATCGAGGCCGTCCCCATCAGAAAAACGGACGCTGCCACGACCATCAAGTTCCTACAGAACAACCTGATATTCTGGTTCGGCATCCCGAGGTGTATCATTACCGACCACGGGACGAACTTCGAGAATGAGAAGGTGAAGGATTTCTGCAGCGGATATTATATCCTCATGAAATTCGCCGCGGTCGCACACCCCCAATGCAATGGGCAGGCCGAAGTCGCCAACCGGGATGTCCTACAGGGTCTCCGGACCCACTTGGAGGGACGCCAAGGCAGTTGGGTCGAGGAGTTGCCCCGGGTCTTATGGGCCCTGCGCACGTCGAAGAAGACCCCCACCGGGGAAACCCCTTTCAGCCTCTGCTACGGGACCGAGGCGATGGTCCCGACGGAGATCGGGCTACCCAGTCACCGGGTCGAACACTTCGACGACGAAGCGAACACCACGGCACTGCGGACCAACCTGCACATATTGCTGAAGAAACGGGACCGGGCTCAGATCAGAGCTGCCGTCTATCAACAGCAAACTGCCCGATACTACAACACGTGGGCCAAGCCTCGTTCCTTCAAGATTGGAGACCCGGTCCTATGGCGGAACGAGTTCGGCGATCAAGGCAGGTTGCATAAGTTTTCCCCGAAATGGGACGGTCCTTTGCTCGTAGCCGAGGTACTTCCCGGCGGAACCTACCGCTTACAGGACGCGGACGGGCGCAAGTTTTCGCGGCCTTACAACGCCGAGAAGCTCAAGCTGTACCAGTGAACTCACTACCTACGAGTGTACACCCCTCCTATCACAAAGACAATGTAAATTTGTTCTAAGAAGTCCTTTTCATCCGAATAACAGGAAGGGAACGTTAGAGCATTGCAAAAAGGAAGAGTTCTATCTTTGTGGTCTAAGCCCTCACCTAGAGGCAGCCGAGCGACTACCCTGCTCGGCCATCCTTAGTTGGCCAATTACGGCCCCGCCAGCAGCTAAGGGTCAAAGCCCTTGAAAGAGGCACCGAGCAGCTACCCTGCTCTGCTATAGCTGGCCGGTAGCTTCCCTACCCACGACGCCATGGATCTAAGCCCTCACTTAGAGGCAGCCGAGCGGCTACCATGCTCGGCTATCCCTGGCCGGTAGCTTCCCTACCCAAGACGCCAGGGATCTAAGCCCTCACCTAGAGGCAGCCGAGCGGCTACCCTGCTCGGCTATCCCTGGCTGGTAGCATCCCTACCCCACAATGCTAGAGATCAAAGCCCTCGACAAGAGGCGGTTGGGCAGCAACCTTTCTCGGCCATCCTTAAGGACCCAAAAGCCCTCGAAAGAGGCAACCACTTAGCGGTAACCATGCTTAGTTATCCCTGGCACACCACCAGGGATCAAAGCCCTCGCCATGAGGCACCGGGCGGCAACCCCGCCCGGGCATCCTTAGTAGGCCTCCCACGCCCCTCCCGTGCTAAGGATGAAAAGCCCTCGAAAGAGGCAACCGCTTAGCATGATCCGTGCTCGGTTATTCCTGGCGGAACGCCAGGGATCATAGCCCTCGCCAAGAGGAACCGGGCGGCAACCCCGCTCGGGCATCTTTAAGAATCAAAGCCCTCGCCAAGAGGCACCGAGCAGCTACCCTGCTCGGCCATCCTCAGCAGGCCTCTCACGGCCCCTCTAGCGCTGAGGATCAAAGCCCTCGTCAAGAGGCACCGAGCAGCTACCCTGCTCGGCCATCCTTCGCAGGCCTCTCATGGCCCCTCCAGCGTTAAGGATCAAAGCCCTCGCCAGGAGGCACGGAGCAGCTACCCTGCTCGGCCATCCTTCGCAGGCCTCTCACGGCCCCTCCAGCGCTAAGGATCAAAGCCCTCGCCAAGAGGCACCGAGCAGCTACCCTGCTCGGCAATATCCTCAGTTAGCCAATTACGGCCCCTCCAACAACTAAGGAACGTGAACTCAACAAAAGGCATCCAATCTATCAACGTCTTAGCGATCTACACTTCGACTTCGGGGCCATGGAGACACCGTCTTCCTGCCGGTCCTCGCACACTCGGCAAATGATCAGAGTCAAGTCGACGAGTAATCGCTAGATGAGGAACATGCCGACCATAAAGCAGTACTGTGCAGATACAAGTGTCTACCAACAAGAGAAAGTACAAGCACAAACACTACTGCGAAAAAAAAGTTTTTATTCAAAAAGTCAAAACATTTTCAAGGGTACCGTGGGCTCCTCAGCCTTATCAAATTACCCGGAGGCTTACAAGAGAGAGAGGAGGAAAAACCAAAAAGATCAGGCAAAAGGCCTCGCCTAGACCTCACTCCCCTCATTGCTATCGACCGGAGGCGGGACCACCGAGAGTGGGACCCGAGCACGGAGCTCACCGTCGGCGAACTCCGGAAGCTGCTCCTTGACGACATCAAAAGATTTGTTTTATGCAAGGGCGGATGCCTCGCCGAGGTTGATGTAAAACTGGTCCGACTCCTTGTAATCCGTCGCCGCCCTCCTAGCCCGGTTTGGCGGCCTCCGCCGCTTGACGCGCCACGTCGGCATCCCGCCTGCTGGCATCCCTCGCCCTCTTCATGGCTATAAAGCGGTCGGCCAGATCCGTTAACTTCGCCTCAACGACTCGGTGAGACTCGCTTAGGCGGCGATAGGACTCTCGGCACTTCGAAACGGTGAGTTCCGCAACTTCTGATCGAGCTTTGAGGGCGAGCGACCTTTCCCTCTCCAGACGCAGCTCGAATTGCAGACCCTCGACCTCCAAAGAAGACTCTTCTGCTGACCCCGCAGCCCGAATAGCCCCCTCGGCTTCCATACGAGTGATAAGGGCGCAGTGCTGGAGGACCTGGCGAAAAATGGCAGAAAAACCTAAGGACACCCGAACTAAGAAAAGGTCGCCTGAAGCGACGCATGAGGGAGTGCATATCTGAACCGCCTCCTCTGCGATAGCAGCCATTCGGGCCCTCAAGGTCCCCCGCGGCATCCGGCCCCCGGCCGACTCCTCCATACCAGCAAGAAGACTGGCGGCAACGGAGAGCCCCGATGGGACCACGAACTGGACGTCCCCCTCCCGTACGGGAGTCCCCTCCAGAATGTCCGCCGGCGGTGCACGGGAGACCGTCCTCTTCCGCTTGAGAGGAACCCCGTCTTCGCTCTCTCCTGCATCCCTCGTCTGAGTGTCGGGAACCCGTGTACGCCTTTGGCCGCCACCAGAATAATCACCAAGAGCCCGTGATAGGGCAGGTGGCCCTACCATCGGGGGCACATCCAGTGCAAGGCTCGAGTCAGCTAGAGGCAAGACCGCACTGCCGTCCCCCCTTCGGGACTGAGCGTCGAAGGCACCAAAAGTCCGGGATCGAATTATCCATCCTGCCAAAAGGGAGAAGATGCTCGACTCAGAAGGAGAAGAAACAGAAGGAAGAAAAAGAAGACATCTAACCTGATTGAGAAGCCCTCGGGAAAGCAGAAGATCCGACCTAAGATGAGAGCGCCGAGCTTAAAAGATGAAAGATGAGGAAAATATGAAGAGAGATGGGCCCTGAAGAGGGCCCAACCTCTACATATAACCTCCGGCACCCACATCCAACGGCGACCGTCGACTCCCGCCAAAAACAACCCTTCACATTCGACGATCCAGACCGCTCCGCCTGGCGTGCGCACATTGGACATCATCCCATCGGACGCCAGAAGCCTGCGGCCCGTCGCGTCCACCAACCAACGTTCGACACGTGGGCCGCCGCTTCATCAAAAGTGCGCACGATTCGGCGCCCCTCTTTAATGCAGAAGATCTCACCCCGATTCACCTGCGTCATCCAGAAAAAGACAACGGATTGCCCGGGGACACGCCCGACGATATCTTCGGAAGAGAGCTCACCTCGGATGACCCGGCAGACCACTCTCGACCCGACCCGTCAGCTGGTCGGGACGAGAGTGGGGGGCTAATGATGATGCTCGATATCGGTGACCTCCCAGATCATGACACGTGGCAGATGACGTGTCCCAGAGCATGCAAGAAAGGACCTACAGGGGCCGACCGGACTGCTCCTATGCATATCCTACCGACGAGGCTTGCTCGCCTCCGAGCCCCAGCACAATTGGCCTCCTCGTCCTCACAGCTTGTTTCCGAGCTACCGCAGAAACTAGATATCTCGTCTCTCCCGCTCGTCCGCGAGCTCTCCCGCCGAGGTCATCTTCCTCGGTCTCATCGACCGACCAACAGCACCGCTTGCAGGCGTAACCGTCATCCCACGAATCTCGCCATGCTCGAGATCTCCGCCGGCCACATCCCACGTTCCACACCACCACGATCCCCCATTAACGAGCCTGTCTCGCCATTAATGGGAGGTCCCGCTCATCACGCGGGCGTGACGTCGGGAGCGTAACAGCCGGCGTGATTCTCGCGCCTGCTGCACCTGCTGCCACCGCTACTTAAACCTCTCTTTCAGACGGTCAAGGTAAACCAATTCTACTCCTCTAAGCCGTTACTCTGCTCGGATCTCTAGACTAACTTGATCGTCGGAGGGTCCTCGGTGGTACAACCACCCCGGGACTTCCTTGCAGGTAACTCGGCAACCGCAACCTCAACCCATTGAGATCCACACGTTTCAGGAGCGACACCCTCCAGACCCAATCTCAGCCACACATTGTAGCCATCCGCAGATCAACGGGAAGCAACGTCTGAAGGAGATTCCACCCTCCATCAGTTAGTTTAAATATTTTTAGTAGAGTTTGCCTGTGTGCGTGAGCTCACTTGCAATGAGTTTTACATCTGGACCTGCAAAAGAGGAGAGAAGTCAGTAAGATCAAAAGTAAATATTTACATTAAACGAACAAGTTGCTAACACTTAAAATACTTCTTTTCCAGTAACTCTTGTTTGAATGAACAAGTGGATTGAGAATAAATTTCTTTCAACCCAATACCATGGATATGCAATTTAGTGTATAATCCATTGATTTATGATACTGGCCAAAGGTTATGCACATAAGGCCACCAGGTAAATTTTCTCATAAGTAGAGAAGAAAATAATTCACATGAGAAGGGTCATAACTCATTAGAGACTGCTACATGATTACTTTATATTATTTTGCACCTGAGAAAGTACTCAAACCATTGTGCACAAACACGAAGAGACATTTCTCCTATCAGGACTTGTTCTTTAAGCAATATTTGTAAGCAGCCCAGCATGGATGAAGTGATTAATTTTTTCATATTCCTTGTTTTGTTTTAACATCCGTATCTTTGTTTCTCAGAAGCAAGATCATACATATGCATCTTGAATCTAGTAGCCAGATAGGTTTTTATTTTTTTTGTGATTTTCTCACATAAGAATTTTGGCATCTTGAAGCAATATTTATCTTGGTTCAATCGTCTCATGTGGCCTTAGAGTGTCAAATTTGTTGAGGCTTAGAAATTAGATAGGAAGAACAGGTCGGCTTATGCTAAATATACGTTGGAATGTTGGATGATTTTTATGTCTGAGATCCTTGCAAAGAGTGTTAAGTGGAAAAGCAAAAAAGATGGAATTGATGTGAGATGATGATATGGTGTTGTTTTATAGACATGTTGATCTAAAGAACACCTAGGTACTTGCTTGGTATCGACACTTGAAGCTACCCTATGAAAACCCGCTAGGCGGTTTCCTAGGCTCCTAAAGTAGGGAAGCGAGGAATGGAATTATCA
Source organism: Agapanthus africanus (assembly GCA_030015575.1). NCBI lineage: Eukaryota > Viridiplantae > Streptophyta > Magnoliopsida > Asparagales > Amaryllidaceae > Agapanthus > Agapanthus africanus. The sequence goes on from JASDDO010000014.1 coordinate 21,671,015, forward strand.
ATTAAGCAAACTGAGGTGATCTTGGCAAGGCTGGCAGACCGATGTGGTTTTAGGCAAATACAATGCAGGTTCTTAGAGCCTGATAACATAGTTTACTATAAATGTCGAATTGTCAATACATGCAATCATCACTTCTTCAAGTTACATGAATTTTAGTCAGCACCTAAATTCTATTATAGAATGTGATTTGTATTTCAAAGGATATAATCAATACTTAACTAGTTAGATGCAATACTTACCTAAAAAAAGAATTTGATACTTCTTCCTAGTTTAAGCATCATATTCTTATATAAGTTAAGCTTTAATATATGAACTAGCTTGTCTATGTGCTTAGTATGTGACGTGACCGTGATCGCATCAAGATGTTACCTTCCGTTGATTTGCTGATGGCGGCGATGGACGGCTGATATTGGATCTGGAGACGGGCTCCTGAAGCGTGTGGATCTCAATGGGTTTGAGGTTGGTTAAGCCGAGCTACCTGCAAGGAAGTCCCGGGATGGTTGTACCACCGAAGATCCTCCGACGGTCAAGTTAAAGAGGAAATCCGAGCAGAGTAACGGCTTAGTGGAGTAAAAATGACTTACTTGAACCGTCTGAAGGAGGAGTTTATATAGCGGTGGTAGCAGGCAGGCAGGCGCGAGAATCACGCCGGCTGTTACGCTTCCGACGTCACGTCCGCGTGATGGACGGGATCTCCCATTAATGGCGAGACGGGCTCATTAATGGGGATCGTGATGGTGTGGAACATGGGATGTGGCCGGCGGATATCTCGCGCATGGAGAGATTCGCGGGATGGCGGTTGCACCTGTGAGCGGTGCCGTTGGTCGGTCGATGAGACCGAGAAAGATGACCTCGGTGGGAGAGCTCGCGGACGAGCGGGAGAGCCGAGATATCTTGGTTCTGTGGTAGCCCGAAGACGAGCTGGGAGGCCGAGGAGGCCAATTGTGCAGGGTGCTCAGGGATGAGCCAACAGTTGTTTGTGGGACGGGCACAGGAGTGGCCTGGTCGGCCACTGCAGGTCCTTTCTTGTGAGCTTTGGGACATGTCATCTGCCACGTGTAATGATCTGGGGGATCACCGATATCGAGCATCATCATTAGCCCCCCACTCTCGTCCCGACCAGCTGACGGGTCGGGTCGAGAGTGGTCTGTCGGGTCACCCGAGGTGAGCTCCTTTCGAAGATATCGTCGGGGGATGTTCCCGGGCAATCTGTTGTATTTTCTGGATGACGCCAGCGAATCAGGGGTGAGATCTTTGCATTAAAGAGGATGCGTCGGATCGGGCGTACGTCCACTGAAGCGACAGCCCACGTGTCAAGTGCCGGTTGGCTGACGCGACGGGCTGCAGACTTTCGGCGTCTGATGGGATATGACCAATGCGCGTCCTTGCCTTGGAAAAGAGAACACTCTTTCTTCCTTCAACATAGGTGGTAATGCCGTAAGTCCAGTACTATGGCAAGAGCTTCTTCTTGTGGAGCGATTGTGGCCGTCGGATGCAATTGACCGTTTCGGCGGGAGATGACTGTCGCCGTAGGATGTGTACGCTGGCAGCTATAAATAGAGGTGGGGTCCTCTTTAGGACCCATATCTCTTCATATTTTTCTCGTTATGAGTTTTGTAAGCTTGATGCTCTACTCTTGAGGTTGGATCTCTGCGTTTTCTCTCCCGAGGACTTCTCTCCATCAGGTTAGGTGTCTTCTTCTTCTTTCTTCTGCTTCTTCTCCTTCTGAGTCGAGCCTCTCCCTTTGGCAGGACAAATGGATCGATCCAGGACTCTTGGTGCTCTCGGCGCTCAGTCCCAGAGAGGGACCGGCGGTGCGGCCGTGCCTCCGGCCTACCCGAGCCCCGCACCAAATGTTCCGCCGACAGCGGGGCCATCTGCCCCGTCATGAGATCCTGATGATTGTTCCGGCGGCGGCCAAAGGCGTCCACGGGTTCCCGAGCCCCAGACGAGGGATGCAGGAGAGGACGAAGATGGGGTTCCTCTTAAAAGGAAGAGGACGGTCTCTCGCGGGCCGCGGACGGAGATCCCGGAGGGGATTCTTGTGCAGGAGGGAGACGTCCATTTTATGGTCCCGTCGGGGCTTTCCGTTATTGTCAGCCTGCTTGCTGGTATGGAGGAACCGGCCGGGGGACAGATTCCGCGGGGGGCCCTGAGGGCCCAGATGGCGGCTATAGCTCAGGAGGTGGTGCAGGTATGTACTCCCTCATGTGTTGTTTCCAGCGCCCTTTCTTTAGTTCGAGTGTCTCTAAGCCTCTCTGTTGTTTTTCGTTAGGTCTTTCAGCACTGCACCCTCGTTACTCGCATGGAGGCCGATGGGGCTATCTATGCTACGAGGCCGGCGGGAGAGTCTTCTTCGGAGGCCAAGGATCTGCGACTTGAGCTGCGTCTGGAGAGGGAGAGGATGGCCGTCCTTGAAGCCCGATCGGCCGTCGCGGAGCTCGCCGTCTTAAAGTGCCGGGAGTACTATCACCGCCTGAGTGAGTCCCATCGAGTCATCGAGGCGAAGTTGGTGGAACTGGCCGATCACTTTGCAGCCATGAAGAGGGTGAGGGATGCCAGCAGGCGGGATGCCGAGGCGGTGCTTCAGGCGGCGGAGGTTGCCGAGATTCGGGCTAATTATGTGGTGACTGATTACAAGGGGTTGGACCAGTTTTACGTCGACCTCGGCGAGGCCTCCGCCATTGCATGGAACAAAGCTCTTGATGCCGTCAAGGAGCAGTTTCCAGAGTTTGTCGACAGTGAGCTCCATGCTCGGGTCCCACTTTTAGTGGTCATGCCTTCGGCCGATGGTGATGAGGGAGGCGAGGTCTAGGCTGGGCTCGCGGCCCGAACTTTTTGGCTTTTCTCTCTTTTGTAAGCCTCTGGGTAACTTGATAAGGCTGGGGAGCCCACAATACCCTTATAAAAACTTTTAGCTTTGTGAATAAATTATTTTTTTTGCAGTTGTGTTTGCACGCGTATTTTCCTTTATCGGTAAACACTTGTATTTGCACAGTACTGCCTTCGTGTTGTGTCGGTTCTTCGTCTAGCGATTACGCGTCGAATTGAATCTGTTCATTTGCCAAGTGTGCTGTTCATTTGCCAAGTGTGCTGCTCATTTGCCAAGTGTGCAAAGACCGGCGGGAAAACGGTATCTCCATGGCCCCGAAGTCGAGGTGGAGATCGCTCAGACGTAGATAGATCGGGTGCCTCTTGGTGAGGGGTTTTGTTCCTTAGTTGTTGGAGGGGCCGTAAGGGGCCTACTAAGGATAGGCCAAGCAGGGTAGCCGCTCGGTCGCCTCATTGCGAGGGCTTAGATCCCTGGCGTTTTAGGGTAGGGAGCTACCAGCCAGGGGTAATCGAGCAAGGACGGGCCCGGTTGCCTCTTGGAGAGGGCTTTGATCCTTAGCGCGGGAGGGGCCGTAAGAGGCCTACTAAGGACGGGCCGAGCAGGGTTATTGCCCGGTGCCTCTTGGAGATGGCTTTGATCCCTGGTGTGTTGGGGTAGGGAGCTACTAGCCAGGGATAACCGAGAAAGGGCCGGTCCGGTTGCCTCTTGGTGAGGGCTTTGATCCTTAGCGCGGGAGGGGCCGTAAGAGGCCTACTAAGGACGGGCCGAGCAGGGTTACTGCCCGGTGCCTCCTGGCGAAGGCTTCGATCCTTAAGGATGGCCGAGCAGGGTTGCCGCCCGGTGCCTCTTGGCGAGGGCTTTGATCCCTGGCATTGTGGGGTAGGGAGCTACCAACCAGGGATAGCCGAGCAGAGTAGCCGCTCAGCTGCCTCTTGCGAGGGCTTTTGATCCTTAGCGCGGAAGGGCCCGTAAGAGGCCTACTAAGGACGGGCCGAGCAGGGTTACTGCCTGGTGCCTCTTGGCGAGGGCTTTGATCCCTGGTGTGTTGGGGTAAGGAGCTACCAGCCAGGGATAACCGAGCAAGGGCGGACCCGGTTGCCTCTTGCGAGGGCTTTTGATTCTTAAGGATGCCGGAGCAGGGTTGCCGCCCGGTGCCTCTTGGCGAGGGCTTTGATCCCTGGCGTTGTGGGGTAGGGAGCTACCAGCCAGGGATAGCCGAGCAGGATAGCCGCTCGGCTGCCTCTTGGCGAGGGCTTTGATCCCTGGCGTTGTGGGGTAGGGAACTACCGGCCAGGGATAGCCGAGCAGGGTAGCCGCTCGGCTGCCTCTTGGTGACGGTTTCGATTCATAGCGCTGGAGGGGCCGTGGGAGGCCTGCTAAGGATGGACCGAGTAGTGAAGCTACTCAGTTGCCTCTTGGCGAGGGCTTTGATCCCTGGCATTGTGGGGTAGGGAGCTATCAGCCAGGGATAGCCGAGCAGGGTAGCTGCTCGGCTGCCTCTTGGTGACGGTTTCGATCCTTAGCGCTGGAGGGGCTGTAAGAGGCCTGCTAAGGATGGACCGAGCAGTGAAGCTACTCAGTTGCCTCTTGCCTCTTGGCGAGGGGTTTGATCCCTGGCGTTGTGGGGGTAGGGAGATACCAGCCAGGGATAGCCAAGCATGGTAGCCGCTCGGCTGCCTCTTGGTGAGGGCTTCGATCCTTAGCACTGGAGGGGGCGTGGGAGGCCTGCTAAGGATGGACCGAGCAGTGAAGCTGATCAGTTGCCTCTTGGCGAGGGCTTTGATCCCTGGCGTTGTGGGGTAGGGAGCTACCAGCCAGGGATAGCCTTGCAGGGTAGCCGCTCGGCTGCCTCTTATTGAGGGCTTCTGATCCTTAGCGCTGGGGGCCATGGGAAGCCTGCTAAGGATGGACCGAGCAGTGAAGCTGCTCAGTTGCCTCTTGTGCGAGGTTCTGTCCGTCCTCCCTGGTGTGAGTACCAGGAAGAGGGACAGTCGCTGGTGACACGTGTCATGATCGCGTGGGGAACGCGAAGCGCCAGAGTAGTGTCGTTTCGATTTCGCATCGAGCGGCGCGATGTCTGCCGTGTGGCGGCACAGTTGCGAGTGAAATGGGCGACCGTTGAACTTCGGGGGCGTTGTGGGCTATAAAACGGAAGGAGTGTTGATTACTCCCTTCCTCACACCGGAAATGTAAGAATGGAGGACTTCCCTTTCACCATCCCCGAGATCATAAACTTCGAGGACGTGTACCTCTACGATCAGTATTGTACCGAGGACACAGTGCAGTTACTGATAGGCCGCATTGAGGATCATTTTGGTCGATTGCTCCCCCGGCGCTCTCCTCTACTTCAGCTATTGATGTACTCCATTTGGAGGGCGTCGCCGGGGCTCTACAACCCCTTGTCCGAACAGCTGAAAGACGAGGCCGTTGGCAAGCTAAGGTCTCTGAGGAGCTTCGGCCTGATCTCTGCGAGTCGGCTAAATCACTCGGTGGCGCTCGTCTTTGAGTGCTACCAGTTGAGGCACGATGCCGACGTTCATGGGGGCATCGAGGGCAGAGGTTAGATGCCACGAGGGCTCGGCTGGCGGAAATATCCTCAGAGTACCACGAGCAGTGTTCTCTGCACCCCCTTCCCCCGCTATTGTAATTTTTCTTTCTTTTTTTTTATGTACGACTGAGGAGCCCACAGTACCTTTTGAATGAATAAGATTCTTTTTCTTTTCTGCAATGCTTTATTGATCCCTTTTATTATATAAAAAAAAGATCTCAAGAAAGGTGCACATTGCTTTAAAAAGGAAATACATGCTAGTAGATGTTCTTATTCGTGCAGCTTAAGCCTCTCGGATGTCTGTTGGCCTCTATGCCCGGCATAGGGTACTGAGCTTTGTGGGTACCAGACGTATCCTCCACTGACACGACCATAATTTGGCCAATAGTCAGCTCGGCGGGAGGGGGACGCTGCTCCTGCTCGCGGTCAGCTTGCCGCTTATCCCTCAAGTACGTTGCAAGGTGCCCCGAACAGATAAGTTTCTTGATGTAGTCTCGGAGCTGCTTACAGCTCTCCGTGGAGTGGCCTAGTGACCTGTGGAAACCGCAGTAGGGGCCCCGGGTTCGCTTTGAGGCCATGCGCGAGATCGGGGGAAGTTTGAAGAACCCCTCGCCCTTAGCCTCCTCTAGTAGCACCGTCTGGAAGACGTTGAGCGGGGTGTACTCCTGAAACTTCGGGAGATAGGGCTTTGGCCGCTCAGGTCCCCTTCTCTCTTCCCTTGCCCTCTTCTTTTTGTCGGTTTGCTCTGCCCCGGGGAGGTTGGAGTTCACCTCGGACTCGAGCTGGACTTCGCACTCGGTCCAGGACTTTATCTCGGCCATGGTCTTTGGTTGCGCTAATGCAAATGAGCGTAACCACTCCTTTTGCCTAAGACCAAACCTAAGTGCTGTGATGACCGTCTCGTCCTGGTGCTCTGGGACCTCGAGAAGGGCGTTGTAGAAGCGGGTGACGTATGCTTTGAACGTATTTTTGTCCCCGCTCTTGATCGTGAAGAGATGGTCAACTGTGCGTTTTTGCCGCCTGTTCCCTACGAAGTGGCCGAGGAATTGGATGGACAGCTCGTCGAAAGTTGAGATCGAGCATAGCTTGAGTCCTCAGAACCAGTCTCATCCGGAGCGGATGAGAGTGGCCGGGAAAGCTCGGCACAGAGCGGCGTCGAAGTTGTCTTGGAAGCTCATCCCCGCGGTGAAGGCATCCAAATGGTCCTTCGGGTCAGATTTACCGTCGAAGAGGGAGACCTTTGGGGGCTTGTTGCGGGAGGAGACGTGGACAGCGAGCAGCTCCTCGGTGAACGGTTTGGTGAGCGAGTCGGCGGCGTACTTAGCCCCGTCGCTCGAGCGGTGACCTTCCCAATGCATACCTTCGATCTTCTTCTCGAGGGCGTCGAGTCGGCCGTGGTATCCTGACGATTCGGCATATTCTGATCCCTGGCCTCTGCTGTTGGAGACCTGCGTATGGGTGTGGCCCTGGTTCCTTTCAATGAGGTTCCTTAGATACCTCGGCGAAGTAGTCTTCGAGCCACCATGGCGAGTCCCGTCCGCGCGACCCCGTCGAGGGAGGGGGTGTTGGTCATGCCTGGGAACAGGCGAGCTGACCGACATCTCCTCGGGAGAGAAAGGGTCGCGAAAAGGCTCGGGGCGAGGCGCTCTGGCGATGGACCTCGGTGTTGAACTGTGGGGCGCCCAGCGGGTCATAGAATGTATTGGCCTGGGAGATCTGTGGTCGTGGGAGTTAGCGAGACGGTGGTTGATAGTGCCGACGCGTGCGGAGTCTTCTCTCCCCCTGTAGGGGTCCCGGTCCCAAGGAGAGGGAGCGGCGACCTAGGGATCTTGCCCTGCCGTTTGGACGCGGATGAGCGCCTCCACGACGGACGCGAGTCGGTCTATCCGGCCGGTAAGGGCGTTGATGGCGTTCGGTGGAGGAGGTTCGTCCGCGCCTCCGTTGAGGGGGAGGCGACGGCTAGTGCTTGAATCGTCGTGATGATTGCTCGCCATTAGATTGAGATCGGAAAATGAACTTTTGTTTTTATGGAATCAAGGTGTTCCCACAGACGGCGCCAGCTGACGTGACCGTGATCGCGTCAAGATGTTACCTTCCGTTGATCTGCTGATGGCGGCGATGGACAGCTGATATTGGATCTGGAGGCGGGCTCCTGAAGCGTGTGGATCTCAATGGGTTTGAGTTTGGTTGAGCCGATCTACCTGCAAGGAAGTCCTGGGGTGGTTGTACCACCGAGGACCCTCCGACGGTCAAGTTAGAGAGGAAATCCGAGCAGAGTAACGGCTTAGTGGAGCAAAAATGGTTTACTTGAACCGTCTAAAGGAGGGGTTTATATAGCGGTGGCAGCAGGCAGACAGGCGCGAGAATCACGCCGGCCGTTACGCTCCCGACATCACGCTCGCGTGATAGGCGGGATCTCCCATTAATGGCGAGACAGGCTCAATAATGGGGATCGTGATGGCGTAGAACGTGAGATGTGGCATGCGGATATCTCGTGCATGGCGAGATTCACGGGATGGCGGTTGCGCCTGTGAGCGGTGTCATTGGTCAGTTGATGAGACCGAGGAAGATGACCTCGGCGGGAGAGCTCGCGGACGAGCGGAAGAACCAAGGTATCTTGGTTCTGCGGTAGCCCGGAGACGAGCTGGGAGGCCGAGGAGGCCAATTGTGCAGGGTGCTCGGGGATGAGCCAACAGTTGTTTATGGGACAGGCACAGGAGTGGCCTGGTCGGCCATTATAGGTCCTTTATTGTGAAGTTTGGGACACGTCATCTGCCACGTGTCATGATCTGGGGGATCACCGATATCGAGCATCATCAGTATGTGTAAAGAGATAGAGTATTTAAAGTTGAGGGAGTTATGGGCTTTTTTTATAGGTACACATAGGCCTTTGATATAAGTGGGTTCTAATAATAAGTCTCAAGCCTTGTTGAGGTGTGACCCATTTTATATTTTATACCCATGTGTTATTTTGTCATTTCCAATGTGGGACTATGCTTAAAGTCCCATCATTTAGTTTTACTTTCAACACTCTCTCTCACTTGCAACCATCACTTTTTTTTAGTGTGGTTGTCACGTGGAAAGTACGAGTAGAGTTACGTGCAACCATCATTTTTCTTGGTGCGGTTGTCATGTGTAAAGTACGAGAAGAGTTGCATACAACTATCACTTTTTCTTAGTATGGTTATAACGTGGAGGATCGAGTCATTGGTTTTGATACCAGGATAAAGTTTTAAAGTTTATTTAAAGTTGAGGGAGTGATGGGTTTTTTTACAGGTATACATGCACCTTTAATATAAGTGGGTTCCAACAATAAGACTCAAGCCTTGTTGATATGTGACCCATTTTATATTTTATACCCATGTATATCTATTGTTGTTTCCAATATGAGACTATCTTTAATGTCTCATCATTTGGTTTTGCTTTCAACAATATGAACTATGGAACAATATCATGAGTGTGTCAAGTTCCTTTAGATGGTGGTCAGTAATATCCACAAAATGAATTAGAAGCGCTACTAGTAATGACAGTAATGATCTTGATGGTTGCTTATAGCTTATGCAGTTGGTCTGTGATGACTATGGGTTTTTTTGTGTCAGATCTTAACAAGTGTTTTTCATGAAGATTAAGAACTTGGTGACTGTTAAGAATAACCCGTATTATACACGGGATTATTATGTAATAGATAAATAATAGGGATATAACTGCATAATGGCTTTTGCCTATATAAAGAAGGGAATTAGAGCTTGGCTAATTCACCCATTATATTTCCCTAAAAATATAGTATCAGAGCCAAATCTGAACCGTTCAGATTTGGTGGTCAAATCCTGGCCATCCATAAAAAAACCCTAGCCCATCTCTACCACGCCGCTACCTCGACCACCCCCCATCGATGCCTCGCCCTCGCCATCGACGCCATCCCATGCTGCCTCCATCGACGCCTCACCTCCCTCACAATCGCCATCGTCTCGCCTTGTTCCCCTCCGAATCACAGAGACGCGATAAACGTCTTGCCTGAAATTCGGGGCAGATGCTAATTGGTGCTATCCGTCCACCTCTCCGAAGATGCCAAGTTGATTTATGACACCGTATATCGAAGGTTTAAACGGATGCGTCCGATGTAGCAGACTTCGTCAGATTCCCCCTCGTCTGAGGGGTTTTTGATTGTGGGGACGCTCTTCCCTGCAGGCGCAAGCCCCTGCAGTTAATTACGCAACCGCATCGCGGTAGCCACTTTCTCCTTCTCCAGATGGTCACTTCGTGTCGTGGGTTTTTGTTTTGTTTGTAGTTGCATTGTGGATTGTATACGGAGACTAATTTATGTTGTCGCCCGTAGGACGTGGATTAGTCCAAATCCGTATTTTCTTAGATTTGGGTTTTGGTTTTGGTTTAAGGATACGTTAGTCTTATTTGAGACTAAGATCAACTTAAACGTTTGTTAAGGATACGTTAGTCTAATTTTCAGACTAAGATCAACTTAACAGGATCATTTAGATCCAACAAGAGAGCATTTGGGCTCTATTGTTTAGTTTAGTGACATTGCGGTCGATTACCAGTTTAAGGACATGATGGTCCAATCACGGTCGAGATCAAGGACATCATAATCCGTGAAATGTATGGCTGCCGGAACCCGTCACCTCTCTGAAGACGTTGAAGGATTACAACGACAAATATCAGAGGAGTTCAGAGATGTACCCTTGAACCAATGTTGGTTGGGAGATCTATAGTCCAATTTGGGACTAAAGTCTGTTTACAGGTTTATGAGCATATGGGCTCAGTTGATATGAGTTGAACATTTTATTGTTCTAGCTATTGAGCCTTCATCTGGGCTCGGCCCTTTTAATAATGCATAGCATTTATCAGAACAAAGTATGTTCTGATAGTGCGCCACGTGGCGCGTCAGGCGCTTTGCGCCAAGAAAAGAGCGCATTGCGCTTCTGTTGGATAGCGCACACGAGGAGGACACGTGTCGCGCTGAGCGCTGAGCGCTAGTTTATTGGCGCATTGCGCTTTTAGTTTATGAGCGCGTTGCGCTAGTCTGTTGGCGCACCAGTGAGTGACACGTGGCGCGCTTGGCGCTGAGCGCCAGCCCATGAGCGCAGTGCTCTGTTTTTAGAAGCGCAAAGCGCAGATTGTGTCTCTGGTTGACAAGTGGCAGGTTTTGGTGCTGAGCGCTGGTCCAAGGAGCGCAAGAGCGCAGTTCATGAGTGCAAGGCACTTTTTAATAGCGCAAAGCGCTTCTGATCAATTTTAAGATCAAAGAACAAATTTATGTTCTTCAAAGGAGGCTTTGTCTCAAGATCAAAGAACAAAAGTTCTTGTTTTTTTTTATAAAAGGCTCTGCCTTTATAGATCAAAAGATCTGTGAATGAAGTAAAATACTTCTTTTATCCTTTTTATGATTAGATTTTTTTGATCTTTTCTTTTAAATCAAAAGATCTTGGTCTTTTTATAGATCTAAGATCTTTTTAGAAGATGGTTCTTCTTTTTTATGAGATATTTTCATCTCTGTTTTTCAATAACAAAGTTCTTTTTTCTTTACCTTGAATATGAAGAAAAATCTTCTTTTCTTCTTTTCTAAAGAGCTTGCTCTGTTTTGCAGAGGTTTTTTTTTTCTCTTTTTCTATCTTATGTTCTCTATCTCTCTGTGTGTCCTTTAGACTTGAAGTTTAGGGTCCTTTATATAGGGCCAAATGATTTGTTAAATCAGTTGAAGAGATCTTTCTCTGATTGATTTGGGAATATTTCCCACCGTTGGATCTTTGATCCTAGGACTTCTGTTTTACAGAAGGCAATCTTCTTGTTTTTAACAAGATTGGAAAGATCTTTCCATACAGAATTTATTCTGTCTTTTGGTAATTTTTATTTACCATTGGATCATTGATCCAACGGTGCTCTGGTTTACAAAGCACAATCTTGTTATTTGGAAAGATTTTGAGGAATCTTTCCTTAACAGAATTCAGTTTCTGATTAATTAATGATTTATCATTATTATTAGATCTTTTGATCTAACGGTGGGAATGTTTAATTCCAGCGTTGGCGCACCTTGCGCTAGCGCACCTGCGCTCGACACGTGGCGCGCAGCGCAGCTGCGCTAGCGCACACGTGTTTGACACGTGGCACGCAGCGCAAATGCGCTAACGCACCTTGTTTGACACGTGGCGCGCAGCGCAACTGCTCTAGCGCACACGTGTTTGACACGTGGCGCGCAGCGCAACTGCGCTAGCGCACCTTGTTTGACACGTAGGGCGCAGTGCAGAGCGCGGCATCTGAAGCATTGCTTCAATTTAATTTTGAATTTTAAAGCAGAGCTTTGCTCTGATTGCGGGTGCGCTGCCTAGGGCGCAGTGCCCCTGACGCTAGCGCGTCTGCTTTAGACACGTGGCACGCAGCGCGGAGCGCAGCGTAACTGCGCTAGCACACCTTGTTTGACATGTGGGGCGCAGCGCAGAGCGCAGCATCTGAAGCGTTGCTACAATTTTTGAATTTTGAAATTCAAAACAGAGTTTTGCTCTTATTGGGGGAAACACGCCTCAACCTCATAATCGCCCTCACCTCGCTCGTAGCCATCACCATCGCAATCGCCTCGCTTCACCCTGCTCAATCGTTTCTCCCTTGTCCTCGCTCGATCTCCTCATGGTTTTCATCGCAGATCAGATCGCAGGTCCTGGCTCCCTCCTTCCCTCGATTTGAACTGACTCGATGGTTCTTGATTCTTTCGACTGAGCATAGAGAGATAAGGTAATTTCTTTAGTTGTTTGGTTTATCTTTTTGGATGAGTTCTTGATTTCTCGAGAGTTTGATTGGAGTTTTTATTTTTGATGGACTATCGTGATGAGTACGTTGTTGAGAAGCTTGTGCTCTCGGAGATGATTATCTGAGCATATTAAGAAGTTTGTTGGTTTGTGTGGATCGGATCTTGAGAAATCGATCACATTCGTTTGAGTTTGATTGAGTTGGAGTAATTCTTGCCACAAAGTTTGGTGATGGAGACTGAAGAAGGGGTGTCGCTCTCGACAACGAGTGTTGTATCCACCAAGATGGTGAAATTCAAACTTGATAATAACAATTTTCATAGCTGGAAGCTCATGATTGAGCGCTAAGTGAAGGGACGGAGGAAGGGTGCACACTTGACGAAGCTTCCTCTTGACCCTATTACCGATGATTGGGAGGCCGACGATGCACAATTGAGCCATCTTATGCCGAGTTCCATGGATCGCCGCATTATGGACGACCTCGTTCACTTAGGGTCTGTGAAGGCTATTTGGGATAAGCTTTATGTCACGTCCCACTTCCCAAAATACGTAAACTACAGCACGTGATAGAGCCAATCATGCTACCTGTGGTTATGAATTATCCCTCCACAGTCACATTACGGCTGTCTATCGGATATCAAGAATAGTAAAAGAATATAATCGAGCTAGTACATGTCCATTGCCATAGTAAATAAAATCAAGAAAATGCATAAAGCGGAAACGAATCAAGATCCAATAAACAATAGTATCTGAATCGCGTCCTAATATGGGCTCACATCAATAAACAAAACTACGGAAATAAATAAACTAAACATCTCTAACAACACACGCTCAACTCCTCATTGCTCGGCTTGATTGTTAAAATACTCTTGATCTGCCTGGGATAAAATAGAGGAACTGGGCCATACAAAACCCATACGTTAGTACATTATAATATCAAAATAACTGTAATGACTAAGATATATGATTAAAAATGAATATAAATAATAATCACAGGTATAAATAGTGAGCTATGTGTATGTATGGTTGTGTGATGTGTATCCTAAATCTGTGCTTCTAGTTTATCTATTCTAAAAGTCTTTGAAATCAATTAATGTAATTCTCGTCGTAACTCAATAGTATATATCCCGTTCATTCCCCACGGGACTACGGTAACAGTATTTATTCCGTAACGCCCGAAAACACGGCAAACAAGTATTTATTCCGTAACGCCCGGAAAAACGACAAACAAGTATTTATTCCGTAACGCCCGGAAAAACGACAAACAAGTATTTATTCCACAACGTCCGGAAAAACGACAAACAATAATATTCTCTTGGGTTACGTTTCGTTCACATTCTTGATTTTCCCTTTTCCCCCAGGTTTGTGTTCAAGTCAGATATTGCCGATATAAATATAATGCCAACACATGATCAAGCAGGTACAGTTCTCGTCTATGCAGACAACAGGTTACATCCGTCAGGACAATAAGTTAGGACTGTTGGCATTAGAAATAAGATCTAAGTAACAAGTCAGGTAGTGTGTCGTGAACATGTCATGTGATGCATATTAACCAAATAGATACCCAATATTAACTGTAATCGATAATGGAACACGGTAAACAAACTGATGCCAGGATGCATATGTATCTATCTGTAATAACCATTATACGTTCACTACCAAGTATGATGCAAACTAGATAACATATAGTACTGATGTAATAGTCTAATGATATCATGATGTTCCGGCATGTAACTAGATAAACGATTATCAGCACGGATACGAACGGATACCGTAAAACTGTAAATCTGTAATATTTGCTGAATAATAAAACACATGCACTATTCTTATTCATATAGATATTGATATAATAATATAGCATGTTGCGAGTTAAAACTTGCATGATCGGATCTCATGTCAAGATACAGATGCTACATCCGACGTCGGAAATAATATCGCGATGCAAACTTACACGCACAGGACCAGACCTGTCTGATCAGATATGATTAGATACAAAGATGAAAGTGAAAGATAGTGAAGTGAAAATAGTATAATAAAGAGTAATTAATGTTATCCCTTAATACTAAAGCCTGGTGTTTTGATACCAACAAAACCATGTCACACCCCGCTTCCCAAAATACGGAATACGGGAGGCGACTAAGCCAGCCATGCTCCTACGGTCAAGGAGCAATCCCGCCGTAGTCACACTTCGGCATCTAGTATTACATGGTAATCAGTAAACACAACACAGAAGTAAAGAAAACACATCACTAGTTTATTACACCAACTTTTATTGTTCACAGTTTACAATAGTTCGAAAGAAAAAGAAACTACTAACGAAGTGCGAATACAAAGTTGATTTATGGAAAGCGGTAAAAGCTCTGAAGGCACGACCATCTAGATCTCTGCGAGCTCGAATGGTAGGTCTGACTTCTGAACCGGGTCCTCTTCAATCTCTGAGCATGCATACTCAGGTCGTCAGAGCGACACAATAGCAATATTATGATAATAACAAAGAGGCAATAAAATAAAGTAATGACGGTGGAGACAATAAATATAGGTAATTGATATGCCATTAAACAATGCAATGTATGATCTGTATCCCTATCGGTCTCTAAGTCACTTTTGAAATCGAGTTGTGGAAAGTAGCACGCCTCGCTTCCCAAAATAAGAAATACAAGGGTGACAAGGCCAACCATGCTCCTACGATCAAGGAAAAATCCTGTCGTAGTCACATTTCGGCTTCTAGCATTATATGGTAATCAGTAAAATATAACATGGATAAAGAGAATGTAGTCACTAAAACAATCGGATATAAAGAGAACTAAGCTCAATTGAAGTAAACAAGAGGGCAACTAACCAGGGATATCAATGGAGAAATATAACCGGTTCACTGGTATGGATCTTCATGGTCTTCTTGAGGTCAGACGGATCTACCTCTATCACTGAGCATACACACTCAAGTCGTCAGGGCGACACAATAGCAATATTATAATAATAACAAAGAGACAAGGAAATGAGGTAATAACGGTGGAGACAATAATGCAGGTAATCGTTATGCTATTAAACAATGCAATGTATGATCTGTGTCCCTATCGGTCTCTAAGTCACTTTTAAAATCGAGTTTTGGAAAGGAGTGATCATGTTTAACGAGCGTCTCGTACGTACCCGAGACTACGACCCACTATTTTCCGGGACATAACCCTGTCAGCCGGACCGCTAGGTCCAAACCTAATATGTAAGAGTCGATGTTCGAATGATCATCCTCTAAATCACTGACCTCGCTAAATAAAATTTCCTTTCCACTTCTATTTCCCCCTTTTTCTCCAAGTTTCACTATCTATGAGTATAGGCTAGTTGTGTACAAGTACGCATCAATAACACGGTTTTATTCACTATTCACTGTATTTTTCATTATCACGAATCACTCACTTTTCACTGGCGTACTTGACACAACCAAACCGATACTATTCACGTTCGACAATGCATTATACACTGAAAATTAATAAGGATGCTCATTATCTCTAGAGGTATTACAGTCGGGTAAAACTGTGAATCATGCCGCTAAACAATTTATATGCAAAACAAGTCACTATGCGTCTCATGAACTTATAAAAATCGCATTAAATCATACGTTCAGAATTAAGTAAAATGATACAAAATCAGTAATAATTAAACTCAGTCAGAAGTTCAACGAAATTGGTTTCAAGTCAATCGGGTTTCGGGTTCGCAAATTACAGTCGTTTCATTTTAAGTGTTCGCTGCTGGAAATTCAGTTCCTGAACTGAAAGTCCATTTCGTAACACAGTTTTCACCCTGTTAAGATCAAAATTAGGCGACTCTATAGTTGGATAATATTTATTTTTATCGGTTAGGTTTCCAACGCACCAGACGGATCGATAATATCCATAGTGTACTGGGAGTTATGCATTATATAATATCGGGGTATACGTTCTGTCCCTGCTTGGGACTGCCGTATGTACTGATGGTTTAAAATGTCATTAAAATAGTAAACGATGGTAAAAATGAATGAAATCACTTCCAATAGTTATACAACAGATTTATATTCACTATGGTATAGGGATCCACATAATACCATTATCACACAGAAACGTGAAAGCATTTCAATTCGAGTATCGACAGCCAGTGCTGCTCTGGACTGCAGTCCAGAGCTGCAATTCTCCTCGATTTTCCTTACCATGACTCAATAAGATTTAGTGGAAAAAATATATTACAGTATTTTATTACGTTAGATTCAATATGAGTCCTGAAACGCCACAATCCGATCTAAACATAATTTATTATAAATTTTACGGGTTAGCATGTACGAAAAATTTCAGATTTTACGACGGAAATCAGGATACCATTTTATGTGAGCAAACGACATTGTTTTGCAACCAACATCTTATAGGATATTCGTTAACCATACTTAGGTTTATTAACCCAGGTTCCTCTATTTTAAAATAGGTTTTAGTCTAGGATATGTTCGAAAACTAGTTTAAGTAAACGGTTATCAATGAAAAGTCGGTTTCTTACTTGGGAGCGTGAGGTTTGAACCATAAGAATTATGAGCATTTTCAAACACGGGGTAAAAACCACTAGATGGATTAAATCGCTAAAAGATATGACGCGTGCTCATAGTAGCAAATGATTCGATTACAGTATTCGATTCAAGCATAAAATCATAATAGAACTACTTAACTAATATATTTATATAGCATGTAAAAGCAAGCGGAACTCATTTGCCTACGACGACCAACGGTCACGAAGACGGTGATGACGGCGATCGGCGATGCCGGTGGCTGGAATAGCGGCGTTTGCGACAGATACAGGTGTTCGATGAAATTTCGGAGCTTGACGGTGGTGTCGACTTGGGTCCAATAGTGGCAGAGATCGACGGCAGTGAGTAGGGTGGAGCTAGGTGACTGTGTGGAGATGTGGTCGGCATTAGTGAGCACGGCTTGGGCACAGCTCAACAGCAACACGAAGAGATTCGGCTAGGCTTAGGATTGTGTCGCGGGGATTGAGCTTAGAGATGGGGCTGCGGGGACGATGGCAGTGACGGTGTCGAAAACAGTGGAGGTAACAACGATAGCAGAGGCAGCGTCACGGTGAGGAGCTCAAGCAATGTAAGCTCGGCGTAAAGCACGACAAGGTGGCTCAGTGGCGTCGGGTGCAGCGACGATGGTGGTGTGGCCTATAG
Organism: Agapanthus africanus; assembly: GCA_030015575.1. Classification (NCBI taxonomy): domain Eukaryota; kingdom Viridiplantae; phylum Streptophyta; class Magnoliopsida; order Asparagales; family Amaryllidaceae; genus Agapanthus; species Agapanthus africanus. The sequence goes on from JASDDO010000014.1 coordinate 21,688,333, forward strand.
GAGGTTGGAGATCGGCGTCAGATGAAGGCGATGTGACCGGCAAGGAGTACGTCGGCGGCAAGAGGTGTGGGCTCGGCTGGGGCTTGGGAAAGCGGCAAGTGGTGGTGATCGGCTTCAGGGAGTTCGTCAGCGACGAGGTGATAAGGTGCGATGGGTGGTTTGTGGTAGTGCTAGAGGTGGATCGAGGTGACGAAGTGGGTGACCGGCGCGGTGCTCGGAGGAGGTACGGCTGCGGTGATGGGTTGTGAGGTGGGTGTCGCTGCGCGGGGATGGGTCCACCGGTGTTGTTGAGGTCAGTGGAGATGCTGGTGGGTTTCAGTGGAGGTTGGTTCGCGGAGTGAGGAGGCGACGTTGTGCGGTGGCGAGGTGAAGGCAGGCGACGTGTGGGTTCATGTTTCGCGAAGGAAGGACGAAGCCAGGAAGAAGAATTTGAGAACGGGGAGGGAGGTGAGAATAGAGAGGAGGGAGGTGATAATATTGTATATGTATAATGAGAGGAGAGAGGGAGAGTGAACGAGAGGTGAGAGAGAGAATGTACGTGTGTATGTGTGTGTGTGTGTGTGTGTGTGTGTGAGAGAGAGAGAGAGAGTGAGTGAACGTGGGTATGAGAGGAGAGAGAGAGAACATGGGTTCACCAGGGTTTTAAAAAAATAATTAATTGAAAAAGAAAGAGAGAGTAAAACGTGGCAGGGGGGAAATTAATAATAGGAATAAAATTTTAAAAGAAAATAATAGGAAGTAATTGAGGGATTAATGTAAACAGTTATTAGGTTTTTAATGGAATATATTTGAAATTGATGGGGGTATGATTTGGGTTTAAATGAGAATAAATTTTAAATTTGAAAAGGTTAAAAGGAATTTGTTGGGAGAAAATGGAAGGTTTGGGCTTGGGCCTGGGCCTTGGATTAGGTCCATAGGAAACAAAATAATTTGAATATGATACAAAATTTAAAATGGGTAAAATATTTTATTTGAATACAGGAATTGGCGTAGATAAAGACCGGATATTACATCATACCACCCTTACAAAAATTTCGTCCTCGAAATTAAAAAAACGAACGAAAGAAGAAGAAAAAAAACGGCGATATAAATGGCTACCCGAAAAGATGTGGGAACCGTGAACGTATATCCTCCTTACGTTCCCAGGTAGATTCCCCAGGTGAACGACCGTCCCAAGACACTCGGACTAACGGAATGACTTTATTTTTCCGCACTTTCTCTCTACGGTCGAGTATGGTAGTAGGCTACTCCTCATAAGTTAAATCGGCACCCAAAGTCAATTCAGAGTGATCGAGAACATGACTGTATTCACGAACGTAGCGTCGCAATTGTGACACATGAAATGTGTCGTGTACACCCGCTAACGAAGGGGGTAAGGCAAGACGGTAAGCCACTTCTCCGACTCGTTCCAATACCTCGAACGGTCCGATGAATCAGGGACTGAGTTTCTTGCGACTTCCAAACCTAATAACACCGAGGGTAGGAGAAATATTCAGAAACACATGATCTCCGACCTCGAATTCTAGTGCTCACCTGCTGGCATCCTCCCAACTCTTCTGTCGGTCCTGAGCCGTCTTAATGCACTGTCTGATTATCTGAACCTTGTCTACCATCTGAACGAAGTTCGGGGCCCAATAATCTTCACTCACCCACGTCATCCCAACAAACAGGAGATCGATATTTCCGTCCGTAAAGTGCTTCGAATGGGGCCATCTGGATGCTAGTTTGGTAACTGTTGTTATAAGAAAACTCCACTAGATGAAGGTGACCCTACTAAGAACCCTGGAAGTCTAGCATGCACGCCCTCAACATGTCCTCGAGTGTCTGAATAGTACGCTCGGACTGTCCGTCCGTCTGTGGATGGTAAGCCGTGCTGAACTTGATGCGCGTACCCAGACTCTCCTGTAAGCTCTTCCAAAAGTGCGAAACAAATCTGGTGTCTCGATCTGACACTATACTGACCTGAACTCCGTGAAGTCGCACTGCCTCTTGCATGTATTTCTTCGCAAGAGACTCTATCGTCTGTCCCACTCGGAAGGGTATAAGTGTGCTGCTTTCGTAAGACGGACGACGATAACCCAAACGACGTTGTTGCCTCGGATCTAGATACATTTTCGTGCCTCCCGGATGCACAGAATAAGCTGAGCTATGAGCCTCAGCTAGTACTTCTTCTTGAACATCCCCCTTGGGAACACAGAGTCTGTTACCGAATCTCAAGAACTGTCTCGATGTATGAGTAAGTTTGTCCTTAGTCCGGCTTCCACCTTCTCTCTGAACTTCTGCAATTGAGGATCATCAGCTTGTGCAGCCTTAATGCGATCTACAAGTAAAGACTGCACCTGTAACTGCCAAAACTGCCTGATTGCATTCGGTGTAACAACCTCTAGTTCGAGCTTCTGAAAATCCTCAATGATGCCCCTCTGACTGGTCAACATCATGACCGTTGGTTTGCGACTAAGAGCGTCGGGTACGACATTTACTTTTCCCGGATGGTACTGTAATTCCAAGTCATAGTCCGCTATTAGTTCTAGCCATCGACATTATCTCATATTCAGTTCTCTCTGAGTGAACACGTATTTCAGACTTTTGTGATTCGTATACACTTCCACCTTTTCGCCTAATAAGTAATGTCTCCATATCTTCAAGGCGAAAACCACTGCGGCTAACTCCAAGTCGTATGTTGGGTAGATCCTCTCGTGATTCTTCAGCTGCCGTGAGGTATAAGCAACTACCCGACCGTGTTGCATCAGAACGCAGCTTAAACCTTTCCCTGAAGCATCGCAATGTATCACTAAACCACCTGAATTATCTGGCACTGTAAGAATAGGGGCCGTGGTCAACTTTTGTTCAGTATCTCAAAAGCCTGAGTACATTCATCTGTCCATACGTAAGGCACTTCCTTTCGTGTTAGCTAAATTGGGGGTCAGGTGATTACAATGTTCAAGGAGGGGATTAAGTAAATACTTGTAATAAGGGAAAGAAATTTTGTAAGAAAGATTAATTAATGCATCAAGCGGGCTTTAAAGATACAATACTTCTAGGAAAAATTTGATCGAACCGAAACTTCATTATTCAGAAAATCTTGACAGAGTACAAATGAGAGATAAACGTGGCCCTAAACTATACATTGTTTTTATTTGGCCCTAAAAAAAGAAAATAAGTCGCGTCAGTCGTGATTGTGTAAATTCAACAAGTTGCGATACGTTCTCGCGCTAAGATGGGGGCGTCCATTCCCATAGTGCCTTGCCTGGATATCTGCTTAAGGTTCTTCAGCCTCGAGTTCCTCTTCACTCGAGGTTTCATCCTTCGATTCCTCTTTGGCTGGAAGTTCGTCTTCAGATTCCTCCCTTATAGGTTTTTCTTCTTCTTGCTCTTCCTCTTCGGCGGGAGCTTCCTCATCGGAATCCTCCTCCATATGCTCCTCTTCTTCCGGATTCCTTTCTGATTCTCTTACATAGGGTCTTCCTCAGGATCCTCTTCTTCAAGATCTTCATCCAGATCCTCCTCTACCGCATTTTCCTGTGGATCCTTTTCTATCGGGTCTTCTTCGGGATCCCCTTCCACTGCATTTTCCTGTGGATCCCCTTCTGTCTGGTCTTCTTCGGGATCCTCCTCTTCAGGGTCTTCTTCTGGATCCTCCTCTTCATCGTCACAATCATTAATCATATTGATCTCTGGAACTACGACATCGACTCCCTCGTCCTCGGATTCGCTGTCGTCGAAAATAATTTGTGGGTTGTCGACCTCGTCGTCTGAAATCACCAATATATAGTCAAAAGAAATGCAGGACCGGGTGTCCTCATCGAGAAGCGGTGCTGCCCCATGGTTGGCCATGGCCTGAAAAAGTAAGAGTCATGAGCAGATAGTGGAACATGAAGGAAAATAACGACTAATGATGCAGAACACGAAGAAAAGGTGGGGTAGATAAGATTCAAAACATGAACTTGAGTGGTGATTCATAAGTAGTACATGAAAGTGAAAGTAAGGAAACAAGATATGACTAAAGGGCCCCCTAAATTGGATTGCAATTTTATTCTAAACCCGGGGCTCTGATACCAACAAAACCATGTCACGCCCTGCTTCCCAAAATACGGAATACAAGGGTGACAAGGCTAGCCATGATCCTACGATCAAGGAAAAATCCTGTCGTAGTCACATTTCGGCTTCTAGCATTATATGGTAATCAGTAAAATACAATATGGATAAAGAGAATGCAGTCACTAAAACAATCGGATATAAAGAGAACTGAGCTCAATGGAGGTAAACAAGAGGGCAACTAACCAGGGATATCAATGGAGAAATATAACTGGTTCGCTGGTCTGGATTTTCGCGGTCTTCTTAAGGTCAGACGGATCTACCTCTATCACTGAGCATGCATACTCAGGTCGTCAGGGTGACACAATAGCAATATTATAATAATAACAAAGGGACAAGGAAATGAGGTAATAACGGTGGAGACAATAATGCAGGTAATCGTTATGCTCTTAAACAATGCGATGTATGATCTGTGTCCCTATCGGTCTCTAAGTCACTTTTGAAATCGAGTTATGGAAAGGAGTGATCATGTTTAACGAGGGTCTCATACATACCCGAGACTACGGCCCACTGTTTCCCAGGACATAACCCTGTCAGCCGGATCGCTAGGTCCAAACCTAATATATAAGAGTCGATATTCGAATGATCATCCTCTAAATCACTGACCTCCCCAAATACAACTTCCTTTCCACTTTGATTTCCCCCATTTTCCCCAGGTTTCACTATCTATGAGTATGGGCTAGTTGTGTACAAGTACGTATCAATAACACGGTTTTATTCACTATTCACTGTATTTTCATTATCACGAATCACTCACTTTTCACTGGCGTACTTGACACAACCAAACCGATACTATTCACGTTCGACAATGCATTATACACTAAAAATTAATAAAGATACTCACTATCGCTAGAGGTATTACAGTCGGGTAAAACTGTGAATCATGCCGCTAAACAATTTATATGCAATACAAGTCACTATGCGTCTCATGAACTTATAAAAATCGCATTAAATCATACGTTTAGAATTAAGTAAAATGATACAAAAGTGGTAATAAGTAAACTCAGTCGGAATTTCAACGAAATTGGTTTCAAGTCAATCGTGTTTCGGGTTCGTAAATTACAGTCGTTTCATTTTAAGTGTTCACTGCTGGAAATTCAGTTCCTGAACTGAAAATCCATTTTGTAACACAGTTTTCACCCTATTGGGATCAAAATTAGGCAACGCTATAGTTGGATAATGTTTAGGTTTATCGGTTAGGATTACAAGGCACCAGACGGATCGATAATATCCACAGTGTACTGGGAGTTATACATTATATAATATCGGGGTATACGTTCTGTCCCTGCTTGGGACTGCCGTATGTACTGATGGTTTAAAATGTGATTAAAATAGTAAACGGTGAAAATGAATGAAATTGCTTCCAATAGTTATACAACAGATTTATCTTCACTACGGTATAGGATTCCGCATAATACCATTATCACACAGAAACGTGAAAGCATTTCAATTCGAGTATTGACAGCCAGTGCTGCTCTGGACTGCAGTCCAGAGCCGCAATTCTCCTCGATTTTCATTACCATGACTCATTAATATTTAGTGGAGAAAAATATATTACATTATTTTATTACGTTATCTTCGATATGAGTCTTGAAACGCCACAATCCGATCTATACATAATTTATTATAAATTTTACGGGTTAGCATGTACGAAAATTTCAGATTTTACGACGGAAATCAGGATACCATTTTACGTGCGCAAACGGCATTATTTTGCAACCAAAATCTTATAGGATATTCGTTAACCATACCTGGGTTTATTAACCCAAGTTCCTCTATTTTAAAATAGGTTTTAGTCTAGGATATGTTCGAAAACTAGTTTAAGTAAACGGTTATCAATGAAAAGTCGGTTTCTTACTTGGGAGCGTGAGGTTTGAACCATAAGAATTATGAGCATTTTCAAACACGGGGTAAAAGCCACTAGATGGATTAAATCGCTAAAAGCTATGACGCGTGCTCATAGTAGCAAATGATTCGATTGTGGTATTCGATTCAAGCATAAAATCATAATAGAACTACTTAACTAATATATTTATATAGCATGTAAAAGCAAGCGGAATTCACTTGCCTACGACGACCGACGGTCACGAAGACGGTGATGGCGGTGATCAGCGATGCCGGTGGCTGGAATAGCGGCGATTGCGATGGATACAGGTGTTCGATGAAATGTCGGAGCTTGACGGTGGTGTCGACTTGGGTCCAATAGTGGCAGAGATCGACGACAGTGAGTAGGGTGGAGCTAGATGACTGTGTGGAGATGTGGTCGGCGTTAGTGAGCACGGCTTGGGCATAGCGCAGCAGCAACACAACGAGATTCGGCTAGGCTTGGGATTGTGTCGTGGGGATTGAGCTTGGAGACGGGGCTGCGGGGACTATGGCAGTGACGGTGTCGAAAACAGTGGAGGTAACGGCGATACCGGAGGCAGCGTCACGGTGAGGAGCTTAAGCAATATAAGCTCGGCGTAAAGCACGACAAGGTGGCTCAGTGGCGTCGGGTGCAGCGACAACAGTGGTGTGGCCCATAGGAGGTTGGAGATCAGCGTCAGATGCAGGCGATGTGACCGGCAAGGAGTACGTCAGCGGCAAGAGGAGGTGTGGGCTCGGCTGGGGCTTGGGAAAGTGGCAGGTGGTGGTGATCGGCTTCAGGGAGTTCGTCAGCGACGAGGTGATGGGGTGCGATGGGCAGTTTGTGGTAGTGCTGGAGGTGGATCGAGGTGGGAAAGTGGGTGGCTGGCGCGGTGCTCGGAGGAGGTACGGCTGTGGTGATGTGTTGTGAGGTGGGTGTCGCTGCGCGGGGATGGGTCCGCCGGTGTTATTGAGGTCGGTGGAGATGCTGGTGGGTTTTAGTGGAGGTTGGTTCGCGGAGTGAGGAGGCGACGTTGTGCGGTGGCGAGGCGAAGGTATGCGATGTGTGGGTTCGGGTATCGCGGAGGAGGGACGAAGGCAGGAAGAAGAATTTGAGAACGAGGAGGGAGGTGAGAATAGAGAGGACGGAGGTGAGAATATTGTATATGTATAATGAGAGGAGAGAGGGAGAGTGAACGAGAAGTGAGAGAGAGAGTGAACGTGGGTGTGTGTGTGAGAGAGAGAGAACGTGGGTTCACTAGGGTTTTAAAAAAATAATTAATTGAAAAAGAGAGAGAGTAAAACGTGGCAGGGGGAAATTAATAATAGGAATAAAATTTTAAAAGAAAATAATGGGGAGTAATTGAGGGATTAATGTAAACAGTTATTAGGTTTTTAATGGAATATATATGAAATTGATGGGGGTATGATTTGGGTTTTAAATGAGAATAAATTTTAAATTTGTAAATGTTGAAAGGAATTTGTTGGGGGAAAATGGAGGGTTTGGGCTAATGGGCTTGGGCCTTGGGTTAGGTCCATTGGAAACAAAATAATTTGAATATGATACAAAATTTAAAATGGGTAAAATATTTTATTTGAATACAGGTATTGGCGTAGATAAAGACCGGGTATTACATCAAGGAATGATCATATTTAACGAGGGTCTCGTACGTATCCGAGACTACGGCTCACTGTTGCCCGGGACATAACCCTGTCAGCCGGACCGCTAGGTCCAGACCTAATATATACACTGTTGCCCAGGACATAACCCTGTCAGCCGGACCGCTAGGTCCAAACCTTATATGTATATATATGTATATATATGTATATATATATATATATATATATATATATATATAAGAGTCGCTGTTCAAATGATTATCCTCTAAAATCGCTAACCTCGCTAAATAGAAGTTCCTTTCCACTTCGATTTCCCTTTTTTTCCCAGGTTTCACTATTTATAAGTATTGGCTAGTTGGTTACAAGTACGTACCAATAACACTACTTTGTTCACTATTCACCGTGTCGTTCACTATCACGAATCATTCATTTTTTACTGGCATACTTGACACATCTAAACCGATACCATTCACGCTCGACAATGTATTATACACTGAGAATTAATAAGAACTCTCGCTATCACTAGGGGTACTGCAGTCGGATTAAAAGGTAAATTATGCCGCTAAACGAATCATATGCAATACAAGTCATTACGCGTCTTATGAACTTATAAAAATCGCATTAAATTATACATTCAGAATTAAGTAAGATTATACAAAAGGGTAAAAAGTAGACTTAATCAAAAATTCAACGAAATTGGTTTCAAGTCAATTGGGTTTCGGGTTCGCGAATTACAGTCATTTCTTTTTAAGTGTTCTCTGCTGGAAATTCAATTCCTGAACTGAAGGTCCATTTCGTAACATAGTGTTCACCCTGTTGGGATCAAAATTAGGCGACGCTAAAGTTGGATAATATTTAGGTTTATCAGTTAGGTTTCCAATGCACTGGAAGGATCGATAATATACGCTGTGTGCTGGAAGATATGCATTATTTAAGATCGAGATATACGTTCTGTCCCTGCTTGGGACTGCAGTATGTACTGATGATTTAAAATATGATTAAAATAACAAACAATGGTAAAAACGAATGAAACCACCTCCAATAGTTAACTAACAGATTAATCTTCACAACGGTATAGGGTTCCGTATAATAACATTTTCACACAGAGTTGTAAAATAATTTCAAATCAAGTATCGACAAGCAGTGCTGCTCTGGACTGCATTCCAGAGCCGCACTCCCGAACAGTTTCCGTCACCGCTATAAGATAGAAACAAAATATAAATTATATGTTATTCTAGGTTGTCAAGTCGTATTCTATACGAGCCCTTGAACACAATATTCCAGTGTGTATCCAATTTACTATGATTTTCACGAATTTCAGGTACGGAAATTTTCTGATTTGACGGATCTAAATGGGGACGACATTTCACGGTGTTAGGGTCCGTATTTTCGACCCAACTCTTTACATACTATTCATTATCACTAAGGTAATACGTTACACCTAAATTCCTTCATTTTAAGAGGGTTTTTAGCTTAGGGTTTGCATCGGGTACCTATAATGAACATTTGATTCGCAACCGAAATGAATATTCTATAGCATGTAGCAAGTATTTGAACTTGCCTGACGATGTATCGATGACGATACGACAGCGACGCGGAAACAACGGTGATCTGCGACAACGGCAACGGCACGACATGGCGCGATCACGACGCAAGCGCGGCTAGGCACGACACGGCAACTCAACCTCGGCTCGAGCTTGGCACGGTTTTGACCTTGGTCCTTGGCTGGAGTGTGTTGTGCAGGGTGGTCGTCGACGAGTGCCCGACAGCACTTATGGACTCGGCGGAGGCAGTGACGGCGAGTGGAGGCTCGACTTGGGCTTGAGGGAGGGTGAAGTTTGAGGCTCGTGGGACTTAGTGGTGCGGTGGTTACTTGGAGTTGCGGTGGCGGCAGCAAGTGGCTCGGCGGCGGAGGTTGAAGGCGGTGTTGTGAGGTCGGAGGTGGCGGTGGCGCTGCGCTGTGGGTTGTATTAGAGGGAGAGAGGAAGCGGCGAGCTCAGAGAGGTCAAAGATGGCGGAGGTTATGTAACATTTAGGAAAAGTTAGAAATAAATAAAATTAATTAAATTAAAAATAAAGTGATAAATCACAAAACGGTTAAAATCAAATATGTCAATCTTCATAAGTTATATGTAATACAAATTAAATTAGAATTTTTGAATGTAATTTAAATAAGTTATAAGGGTTTTAATGATAAATTTAGCTTCATTTTAATAAAATGTGTGTTTTATAATAAGTTAAGTTGTGAGGGGTTAAATTGTAAAGTTTAGGTTTATGCAATAGAGGGTATTGTTAAGGGTTTAAGTGAAAATAAATAATATCATTTCAGTTCTGAAATCTAATTCAAATTAAAACAAAAAATTGAAGATAATGACTAGAACACCTCATGCTTGCATGAGCACCTTCAATCTCCACCTCCTTCTTGCATGAAACATGCACATCCTAGCTCATGACACCTCCACCTTCCCTTATCTCTTCATCCACTCAGTTAAATAGCTCTTTTTCAGTTCAATTCTCAGATTAAAACTCAAGGGAATTTAAAAGAAAAGAAAAGTAAAAGAGAAAAGAAAATAAGAAGAAGAAGAAGAATAGAGCTATGTTCTTGGAGATGGTTCATCATCAAGTTAGAAGGGACTTAGCCATTTGGAGGGTTATTCCTACAGCAATATAGGAGGGTAAAACTCTTAAACACAGTAGGGATTAGATTCTGTAGCTTAGTTAGTTTAGAGTTAATCAAGTCACATAATATCGTATTTTAGTTAAATTTAGTGTCTGTTAGAATCTGCTTTGATCTGAAAGATAATTAACTTAATTAAACAGAGTTAAAATGATGTAGGAATCAACTAGAGCAAACCACAAGAAGACGACACCAGGGGGCCGGTTTTGGGCCGGCGGCCATACACAAAAATCCGGCGTCGCCGGCCATGAAGAGGGCTTTGTGGGTTTGGTCTTTTGGGTAGTTTACAGTACACAATTTTGACTATTTTGGCACTGTTTAATTTAATTAGTTTCACTGTAAAAAGAATCTGAAAAGATATATCGGAAAGGGTAATTCAAAACACTAAATACGACACGACTAAATCACTTCGCGTTTTAAATTCTGAAACAGTACAGATTAAGGTTAAAATCCAGCAAGATTAAATGTTTAATAACTTGATATAATCAGATAGTAGGTAACTTGTAAGTGGGATAGCGTGTTTCCATTTCCGTTATATCGGAATAGCCGTTTTGCTTATATACGTTAATTTGTATATTTAGACTTGAATACAAGAATTACGGAAGCCGCGAGGAAAGGGAAAGGATTAGCGATTCCGGAGTAGATTCGACTTTTCCGGTGAGTAGACTAAACATCTACCGGGGAATTTTGTAAAGATGGCGTGTTTCGCCCGTAGTTTTACTTAACTTGATACTTATATTGTTATGCCAAATTGATCATGTGCATTCATTATACATACACATAAATTGAGTAGATGATAAGAACACTTCATAATTATCGACGAGTCATGCCACGTGCACATATTATATGCTACACACACCTCGTCGATATTGCCATGTCACTTACACTTAAATATCATACTTGTTAACATGGATTTATATCATATTTCACATACCAAATATAGTGGTAGATTGCATCATTGACATCCTGTTGCTTTATGCGTATTTCTATGTTGTATATGAGGTAGATACAGAATTGAGGATTTATGGTTTTGAGTTTTGAATACTATTACATAAATCCAGTATTTTCATGATTGATGTGTCATGTCCACCATGAGATGATTTCTGTTTTGGTTTTATTCCGGACCGAGTGGGGGAGATATACGGTCGCGGATTTTACGTTATCCATACTGAGTGGGGGAGATATACAGTTGGATACATGGTGGACCCGGTCGAGACCGAGGGGCAGGATAGCCGTATTGAGACGGGGGAGCCTAGCGAGGTTACTCGATACCGGAGTTGGTAATAAAAATACGGCGTGTATCTAGAGGATAACGACCGATATTATGGGTATAGGATCATTCGGGGAATGATGCCTATAAGAAATAAGAGTTTTGTGTCGTTGATGGACACTGATAAATGATTTTATTTGAGTTATGATTTCCGAATTATTATGAGATTTATTATTGAACTTCACATATACTCATATCTCATATTGATTCATATTTAGGAGCTTGATCGTCATATTTACTTTATTCGTCGTTATATGTTAGTCGTATTCACTGAGTTGGCAACTCATCCCCGTTGTGCCACAGTTCCTTGCAGGGATAGAGTAGACGGGTAGCTGCGAGGCAGAGATACTTTTGCAGTTGTATTCCATCTTTTGATCGGTAGGTTACATGTGTAGTAACCTTCCTTTTTGATTTTGTATTTTGTATCTAGAAAGTCTCCATCAAACCTGTATTTTGACTTAGAAATGAGAGATGGTATATATTTGGACAGTTGATATCTGTTGGTTAGTATCATTATTTATTTCTTTATGAGATCCACAGTGATGTTCTTTATGTATATATTCATGTTCATTGTTAATATTGTTGATTCCAACTAGGAATACAACTAAACTTACTCTTGATTATTTGTTTAATAAATTAACTTCATAAATTGAGATTTTTACTTAAAAACTAAATTTTCATAAGTAATTCCGCAAAAAAAGGTATTTTGATCTTGGTTTTCGGCTTACTTGGACTTGTGCATATCTTTAGATATGATACAATCTAAGTGCCGGTCACATCCAAACTTGGGTCGTGACAGGTTAATGGAGGTGGTTGCGGCGTAGCTCCGGTGGTCGTGGTGGTGTGAGGAGGTCGTGGGGGTGCTGGGGTTGGCCGGAGGCAGTGATGGGTGTTCGGTTGGGTATTGGAAGGAGATGAGAAGGAACTCATGGGGGGTGATGGTGGTGATGGGGAGCTGGGGCTTGTCAGAGTTGTTGAGTTCGGTGGCGAGAGTCGCTGCGCGAAGATGAGAGCGATGGTGAAGGGAGAAGGGGCTCGAGCTCGGGAGAAAGAAAGAGAGGGAGCGAGATGAGAGAGAGAGAGCGTGATCGAGAGGAGAGAGAGAGAGTGAGAGTGATCGAGAGGAGAGAGAGTGAACATGGGGAGAGAGTGAACGGGGGGGGGAGGGTTTAAAAAAATTAATTAAGGAAAAATAAAGGAGAGACAGAGAGTAAGGAGAAATTAATATAGAATAATTTTGTTTTAATTAGGGATTTAAAGAAATGGATTGGGGTAGGATTTGGATTTTAAATTAGAATATTTTTTGAATTTGAAAGGGAGAAAATATATGTTGGGTAAAAGGAAGTGGAGGGTTATTGGGCTTGGGCTTGGGCTTTGGGTTAGGTTGTAGGAAACAAAATAATTGGAATAAGTAGGTATAAGGAAGAAAAATATAAGTAGAAAAATATAAAATGAGTAAATCATTTATATTAACATTTTATTTAAATACTGGTATTGGCGTACAAAAAGGGACTGGGTATTACACATTTTTACAGACCTTGAAGGGGATTGTTCCCTCTCTTGGTTTTTTTTTAATCTAGTTTAGAGTGAATCCTGTGACCTGGGTAAGCATCATCGCTCTAAATACCCATCTCGTAGTAATAAAAGAGCTGAAAAACCTTTTTTCTTTAGTGCATTCTGATGTTTGGGGGCCATGCCCCGTTGTTGCCCAAGGTGGTTTTTGCTACTTTGTAACATTTATTGATGATTTCTCTCGTGTCAACATTGTAGAGTATTTTTCGTCATCCCATCGAGATGAAAATGCACGCGCTTGTCAGACATTTACAGATTCCTTTTGCCTGTGGTAGACCGGGGGTTTATTGATTGTGAGGATCCAAATCTCCGGCAGCTGTGGACTAAACTGCCGTTAATTATTCCTCGCTTTTCGGATGAAGGAATTTTCGATTGATGGGTCAAACTGGTCATGCGAACTCAATATGAGATGTTGGTGTTTGAAAGTAATACAGAAGGGCGTGTTCATTTCATTTTTTAATTCTATTTGTGATAAAAGATTTTTTTTTATTTCAAAGAAACATTTTTTTTATTATTATTATTTTTTTTAAAAGAACAAGTGTGGAGGTGAAGCAGAAGCGCGCCGCGCATGTGTGTGCGTCACGCGCAATGCATGCGCACATGCGCCACGCACGTGTGTGCGTCATGCGCAGCAGGCGTGCACGCGTGAGGAAGCGTGCGTGGACTTGGGTTGCGCGGATCGAGAGGGCTAAACCCTCAGATTTGGAGTTAAACTCCTAAAAAAGGGTTTTATTTAGTTAAACTTCCAAAAGAAATTTAATAGAGTTAAACTCCCAAAAGAATTTTAATAGAGTTAAATTCCCAATTTTTTTTATTATTATAGAGTTAAACTCGAAAGGATTTCCTCCTTTCTCTTTTGAGAAGAAACCCAAATGGGTTTTCTTGAAACTCCAAGATTTGGATCTTGGGTGATGAAAAGAAATCCCTTTTTTTCTCTTGATGGAGCCTTGGGAGGTAGGTTTCCTTTTTTCTCGCCCTCTCAAATTGGATCTTGAGAAGGAAGAAGAAGATAGCAAAATCTTCCCTTTTTGGATTTGATGTGAGAGTTAAACTTTTCTTCAATAGATTTGTGATGAAACTTTATTTACTTTTGGGGAAAATAGAGCTAAGCTCTTGATTTAATTGAAAATGAAGAGGAAGAACTTGTGAGAGAGAAGATGGAGGCGCAAACCATATAATTTTTTAGGGGAATGAATTCTTATTGATTTCTCATCATGTTTGCCTTTTATAGGCTATACACTTTCATATATAGCCTCTTGGGCTTTACAAAATGGCATTTTGTCCATCTCATGTCCATATGCTTATTTCTTTTTGCACATGAACCATGAGTTTTACAAAAAATTGGCTTTTTGCCCATTTATTTCACATTTTGCACATTTATTTAAATATTACATTTATTTGTTTTACTTTTTTGGTATGGGGTCGGTCTGGGATTGGACCCATCTGCTTGGACTTGGGTTCGGGCGTTGGCCCGGCTTGGGTTCGACAGTAGGGGCCATTTGTTTTGTCCTGGGGCTACTTGTTCACGGTTTGACTTTGACTTTGACCTTGACCTTTGGTCAATAGAGTGTAAATTTTAACCCCAACACACATGGCTTTATTTAATGAAATTTAGAACTGACGTGTTTTCGCATTTTCAAAATTTTTGTTTTGAGGTTAAGACTTAATTCGGTGTCACTGTGAGTATGTTGTGGAGTGATAATGCCAAGGAATATTTTACTACACCTTTTAAAATATATATGACGCGGCTTGGCATTATCCATGAGTCTTCTTGTCCTTATATCCCCAACAGAATGGGGTGGCATAAAAGAAGAATATGCATTTATTAGAGGTCACTCGTACTCTTTTGTTTCATATGCGAGTGCCTAAATCTTTTTGGGGGATGCAGCTCTTACTGCTAGTTACTTGATCAATAGAATGCCCTCTTCTGTTCTTGATGGACAGATTCATCATTCTTTATTGTTCCCATCAGAGGTTTCTTTTCCTGTCCCTCTACGAATTTTTGGATGTGTGTGTTTTGTCCATGATCTACAACTCGGGAGTTCGAAACTTAACCCCAAGGCCATTAAATGCATCTTCCTTGGGTATTCGTAAACTCAAAAAGGATATCGCTGTTATAGTCCAGTTTTACGTCGTTTTATTTCTACTGACGTAACTTTTCGTGAGTCCACCCCTTATTTTTCTACATCTCACATCACTGTAGACATGGATACTGATTTTCCTGTAGACTCTTCATATTTTTCATCCATTCCGTCGGAGTTGGTTGATTCTTCACCTCTGTGTTGGAGGTCACACATACCGTTCTTATTGAACCAACCCCCACTCACCCCACACCACCGGTTACCGGGTATATGCTCGACGGACTCGTACAACTCCCCAGCCTCTTGTAGCTGTCTCTCTGAGTCTCAAGCTCCGCCAGAGATTGATCTTAATCTCACCATTGCGTTACGAAAAAGCACCCGGAGCTGCACTTCTCATCCTATAGCTCACCATGTGGCTACATATCACCTATCTTCGACATATCGAGTATTTATCTTCTCGCTCGACTCTCATGCTTTGTCTAAGTCTCTTTCGGATGCTTTGTCGTATAAAGGGTGGATTGATGCTATGATTGATGAGATGCTTGCCCTCAAACCGAATCAGATATGGGATTTAGTTCCTCTTCCAACTAGCAAGAAGGCTGTAGGGTGTCGTTGGGTACACACTGTGAAGCTTAACCCTGATGGGACACTCTCTCGGTTGAAGGCACGGTTGGTTGCCAAAGGATATTCCTAAACTTATGGCATTGATTATGAGGAGGCCTTCTTTCTGGTGGCCAAGATGTCCTCCGTGCATCTTCTTATGTCTTTTATGGCTACTTATCATTGGCCGCTTCATCAGCTTGATGTGAAGAACGCCTTCCTCCTTGGCTCATTGGTTAAGGAAGTTTATATGGAGAAACCGGATGGTTTTCTTGCTCAGGGAGATTCTAGTTTGGTTTGTCGTTGAAGAAATCTCTGTTTGGCTTGAAACAGTCTTCTTGAGCGTGGTTTGGAAAATTTTCCGAGGTCGTAACCTTGTTTGGACTCAAACCGTGTGCACATGATCATTCGGTATTCTACCACAATCAATCAAATAGCCTTCGCATTATTTTGGTTGTATATATTGATGATATAGTGATTACTGGTGATGATGCAGCCGGTATTACCACATGCAAATGAAGTTTCAAACTAAGGATCTTGGAAGCCTTAAGTATTTTTTGGGCATTGAAGTTGCCAGGTCGAAAGAGGGTATCTACATGTCACAGCGAAAGTATGTGCTGGATATGCTGACTAAAGTTGGGATGTTGGAATGCAAACCCATCGAGGATGGATTCGAATACTAAACTTCTTCCGGGACAAGAAGACTCGATTGATGATCTCGGACGATACCGACGGTTGGTCGGCAAATATAATTACCTCACTATCACTCGACCGAATATCTCATATCCCGTTAGAGTTGTTAGCCAATTCATGGTTGAACCTTGAGTGACTCATTGAGATGCATGATTCGCATACTTCACTACTTAAAGAATGCTTCAGGAAAAGGCCTATTGTACGCAGACATGGTCATTTGAGAGTTGCGGTTTTTACGGATGCAGATTGGGCCGGATCTCCATCCGATTACAGATCTACTACATGATACAACGTATTTGTGGGAGGTAACTTAGTCTCCTGAAAAAGCAAGAAATCCTGCTCCAGTGCCGAGTCAGAGTACCGAGCTATGGTGAATATCACTTGTGAGCTTGTGTGGATTCGATTTCTACTTGAAGAGCTTGGCTTCGGCCCGCTCTATCTATGCGGCTATATTGCGATAATAAGGTTGCAATTTATATTGCCTCCAATCCCGTGTTCCATGAGCGAACAAAGCATATTGAAATGGATTGTCATTTTGTAAAAGAGAAAGTTGAAGACGGAATTGTTGATGCCTGCTATGTTTAATCGGCAAATCAATTGGTGACGCGACCTGGATCATGCTAAGATGCTACCTTCCGTTGATCTGCTGACGGCGGCGATGGACGGCTGAGATTGGATCTGGAGGCAGGCTCCTGAAGCGTGTGGATCTCAATGGGTTTGAGGTTGTTGTTGCCGAGCTACATGCAAGGAAGTCCCGGGGTGGTTGTACCACCGAGGACCCTCCGACGGTCAAGTTAGAGAGGAAATCCGAGCAGAGTAACGATTTAGTGGAGTAAAAATGGCTTACTTGAACCGTCTGAAGAAGGGGTTTATATAGCAGTGGTAGCAGGCAAGGCAGGCGCGAGAATCACGGATGCCGTTACGCCCCCGACGTCACGCCCGCGTAATGAACGGGATCTCCCATTAATGGCGAGACAGACTCGTTAATAGGGATCGTGTTGGCGTGGAACGTGGGATGTGGCCGACGGATATCTCGCGCATGGAGAGATTCGCGGGATGGCGGTTGCGCCTGTGAGCGGTGCCGCTGGTCGGTCGATGAGATCGAGGAAGATGACCTCGGCGGGAGAGCCCGCGGACGAGCGGGAGAGCTCTCGGACGAGCGGGAGAGCCGAGGTATTTTGGTTTTGCTCGAGGGCGGAGGCGAGCTGAGAGGGCCGAGGAGGTTCGGGCCTGTGATAGCTCAGAGTAGAGTAAATGGACAGTTGGCTTGGCTGCTGAGGTGATCTGGGGTAAGGAGTGGGGTGCAATCTCGGAGACAGGGTTTGAGGGAAGCCCCACTGTAGCATACTGGTTCTCCCTCCGTGGCCGTCAGGGCCTAACTGGTTTACGCATGTGACACGTCATCCGCCACGCGTCATGATATGAGAAATTACCGTTATTGAGTATCATCGATTGGCAAATTTGTTCACGAAGCTCCTGAGAAAGAATAGAGTGCATTTTATTTATACCAAACCAAGCCACGTATGTTTGATATGTATTGTTCAGCGTGGGCTTCTGGCCTCGATAAACCCACACTGCTTCCCTTCGGATTGACACCTTGTGCACTCATCTGTAACTTCCCCCACCTTCCATTGAAGTCTCACCTCCCTGCTTTCTTTAAAAGCCTCTACCCATTGTGCAAAACTACTCTGGTCGTCATTCATCGCAGGGATCTCTCCACCGGTCCAAAAGGCCTCAAAATCGTGACGAAACTCGTCCATCGGCTCATAAACGTCCGCAATGTACACAAAATAACCAGCGCCATCGAAGCAGGAAGATAGTGGGCCAGCAATGTTAAAGGAGCCTTGGCCTTCAGATGAGCCTGAACCCAAAACAGACGGCAAAACAAATTTTCTGGTGCAGCGAATCAAGCTGGTCGGAGAACTCAGCGGCCTGTAGATGGGAGTGTTGAGGTTGTGGACCAGGGAGCTGAGGTTATGGAGAGGACCCCGGATCCGATATTGATAGTTAGTAATTCGCTGGATGAGTAATTAATGTTGGCGACTTTAAAAGGGGGCAACGAGTGGAGGGAGAGTAGAGTGTCGTTGTTGCTGGAGCAGGTGAGTTCGAGTCCCACAAGGCCACAGGAGGTGGAAGCTGATTGGATTCATAGCGGGAATCGGATTTTTAAGGATTCAGACCCGGATCCGCAAGTGAAGGGTCGGCAAAGTTTCAGAGAAATCGTCTTGATCTTGACGCGCGATGCCGGAATAAGCAAGCAGGAAGAAGAGAACAGCGGAAACGCCACACATTTTCGCTGTATTTAATGGGTAACACAAAATCATTTAGGAGTTCATTTTATTAATGGAGGTTGGGTTAGGTTAGGTTACATTTTGAAAATTTGTGGATGAATCAGAAGTAGAAAACCCTTGGAAATAGTCTAGGATTAGGTCAATGATAATGATGTGATAGAGGATCACAGGAAGTAGAAAACCCTTGGAAATAGTCTAGGAAATAGTAGCAGCTTACAAAACATGCGCGCGCGCCCCCCAAACACTCTTGAGGTAGAAAATTTTATCAGAGCTGCAGCACCATATATCTGCACCATTACTGAATCTACTCATTACTGTTGTAACTGACTGCCTGACACCAGCTTATTCACCTGAAATTACAGTAGCTAATCTCAAATTATAAGCAATGGAAGATCCCCAGTTCCAGCAAGTGAACCCAAGATCGCAATGACTCTCAAATCAGCTCCATATATCTCCAGATTTCCTGAAATCAGGCATGAACGACGGTTGAGGTGTGTTGTGTATACGAGTAAAAAAGATTCTCGTTATTCAGCTAGCATAAAAGGTACTTCAAAGACATAGTATGTCCATAAAAGAAAAACAACAGCAGATTGACAAGCATGATAAGTTTGAAGTCTAAGACCAGTAGGTAGAGAACAATTCAGACTGATAATAGAACAAAGAGCATCCCCCTAGATAGAGCTCAATGAATCATAAAAGCTATAGTAATTCTCAAAAAATGAAGCCTTTCCATATAGCTAACATTGATATAGTTGCGTGTTGTTGAAAAGATATTACAAGCTATAATTCCATGCAAATAGAAGGATAAGATGATTTGACGTCGAAGCCTTATCATACTGCTTCTTAAAATTGAAAAGGTCTTCTTGAAAGGTTCTTGAAAAATATAAGGAAGAACGAATTATAATGAAATACCGCCAATTTGAATTTCTGCACTCTACCCATCCATGCACAATGGTCTAATGTTCTTTATTGATGAAATTGCAGCAAATGGATTGACATGTTAACAATGGAACGAAGCTCTCACTGGGTATCAATACTTATCTGAACAACTGAAGTGTTCTGTCTATTACCTTTACCACCAAAATGCCGTATGCTACTCGGGCCATGAAGGAACAGATGGCGCTTTCTTGGATGCTTCTGCTTCAGTTTAGGTACAAGGCCTCTCTTCTTTTTGGTCAATTTATTTGGTTAAATGCATGACTGAGAAATAATTACATACATTTTAAGGGTTTTGATGTTGAAGTTACTATATTTATTTCTGCCTAGTTATGGTGGGTGAATTTTGTTATACCAGCACACACTATTGGTTTTGAGATCTCATAATTTTGAACTTTTGAGGAAATTGTTACAAGCTTGATGACACACCTGACACATGTGCCCACAAATTTTCTTTGAACTGTCAACATCGTTTGATGTATATTGTTAGGATGCACCTTATCAGATTGCTATCTTAGCCTCTTAGGTATAGTGTTCTTGAGTTCGGTCAAAATCTGTTTATATCATCCTATATGTTCTTCCCTTCCAAGTGAGTTATATGCACTTTTATATGATTCAAATGGTTTAGATAAAGGGGCGTGCTATGGTTGCTTGATATATACATTGTTGGCATACAACCGCTTGAGATTTTGGATGTAGTGTTTATCAGAAAGGAAAAATAGTGAACTACTTGATTGTTGGGCATCTGTAGTCGAAGTTGATTGAGTCCGTATGGGTATTAGAGAATTTATAGTAAATAGAAGGGCCTAAGTTCCTCAACACGGAGACTTGTAATTGAATTTTTATGGGAGAAACTTCTTCCATGTGGGAGCTCCTTCATGGTATCTCGAGCGACAAGAACACACAAAGATGAGGTTGAGGAAACCACAAGTCAGTTGCCAACATACCAAGAATTTCTTGCCAAGATTATACAACACAGTTTGCTTAGTATTCTAAAAAAACAAATAATCTTAAACATATATTCTGCATAAGGTGAAGCAGCATAACATAACATCACTCATCCTATGCGATGATTGATAATTCTGAAGGTGAAGAGTTCATGCAAGACTCTTTTAATGACATGGATCCTGAAGTGGTCAGGAATGGCTTTGGTGGCATTTGCAACATATACACATCTGCTTCGAGCATTTCTATAACTCTGCTCATCGAGGGACGATCCGATGGTCTCATCTGAATGCACCATAACCCAACTTTACATAGTTTTCTTTCCATGTCATCAATCTCAATAGAGTAACATATTCCAGGCCCTTCGCATTGCACGAGCTTATCATAAATCCAAGAAGAATAGTAAACCTGGCTCGAGTTCACTTCCTTGTGATTAACATTCATCCTCCCCCCAGCCATCTCCATTAACAACATTCCAAAACTATACACATCAGACTTGTAAGATACAACACCAAAGCTTCAAGATACCAAACTCAGGAGCTATATATCCTATCGTCCCTCTTGCAGCGCTGATGGAAACTAGACTATGATCACTGGGATAAAGTTTTGCGAGCCCAAAATCTGAAATCTTTGGATTAAGAGTATGTTGTCAGGCTTGATGTCAAAATGTAGGATTCTCATATCACAGCCTCGATGTAAATAAGCAATTCCTCTAGCCACACCTAGTGCTATCTCATTGAGCTTCTCCAATGTAAAATGCCTTTGTCTCCCATTTGATGAGATGTACTTGTCTAGGGACCCATTGTGCATAAACTCATAGACGATCCCTCTTAGATCCCTCCGAGCAAAATCCAACGAGCCGGACCACGTTGAGGTGATGAGTCCTGCCAATTGTAGAGACTTCATTTATAAACTCTTCTCCGTTACACTTAGAATTGCCTAAGATTTTCACAGCAACTAAATAACCACGAGAAAGTTGCCCTTTGTAGACCGACCCAAAGCCTCCTTGCCCAAATTTTTTCTTTGAAGTAATTTTTCATTGCAATGATATTGGTGTAGGCATACCTTGTCGGTGTGAGGGTCTTCAGATTACACAGAATTTTTTCTATGTTGTCGAAGGGAACCCTCATTTTCCAATAATTGTAGGAGAGAAACACATAAATAGACAATGGTGCAAATATGAACCTGATAATTACAGAAATTACTGCAGAAAAAAAGATGAAAATTTGTAATGGATGATATGAAAATATGAATTAGTGCAATATAAGTTGATTGGCTTGTTCCTTGTAGAACTTTTGATATACACAGACACGATGAAAACTTTAGCTGGTCTATTAGGGACACGGCGCATGTGTATATAGTACTCCAGATACAGGCAATTCAAGACTTCACTCCTGAGTTGAAAGGGATAATGAAACCATATGAAAATATTCTTCCCCTGATTATCATATTTAACCCACCTGCATTACCAAAAAAAAAGGTACAAAATTTCTTCAATCTTTCAGTAAGCAATATACGAGGAAGATAGATATACTGGATATAGTCAGCACTATTATGGTGCTACAAACTGTTAACGTTTTTTGGAGAGGAGCCATGCACAGAAGTGTATTACGTGTACACAATTTCTATAGCAATATTAACTTTTCTGGTATCACAAGCTATAATGCAGTCACGCTGGTTTCTTACCTTGAGGCCTTTTTAGGCATTTCTGAATTATCTGAAATCTTGTCAAACTTATTCAATAGTGAACCCTCCCCCTATGGATTGAAAAGGTTCACCTTCAAAGTCCATCAGACCTGATGATATGGGAACTTTATATATGAAGCGGCAAGAAGGAGATAGATACTGTACTTGATTCCCATAGATCACATAGACATATGTACCATGCCCACTCAGGCAAGGAACAGCATTTCGCCAGTAAGTTTGGATATCGATATCTGAACAGTTCAAAAAGCTGGCTGAACTCCATCTCGTGAAGCAGTACTTGCTGGTTTCGTTTAGACTCCTTTCAATTGAAGGAATATGGAAAGGAAGTCTGTAAATGTCATTCACCAATTTATCTTCGACGGCCTGGATTGTGTTATCCTCGTATGAAATTTCAGTAGCATAGTAAGTACCAGGTTGCAAATCAATGATCGCTCTGCTATCCCTGCAGACGAGTTCTAATTCTGGATTCCCACATGTTGTTGGATCACCCTTTAAACGAAAAGGGTACCTGATGCTTAAGGGTCCACAGGATGAAGAGCAGACATTTTGCCCTATGATGCCTCTGGCTGATGTAGCTGCAATAGAAGAGACGAGATATGTTATCAAAGAAAAAACAGATATCGTTGCACTCATGTTGAACAACTTACATCAAGTTGCTTTGTGCCAGTATCTTCTTAGATTATGAAACTGGTGCAGGAAAAGAAAGAAATATTTAGGAGGTCAGTCAAGGAACGTGTCAAAACATGTGTTTTGTTGGAAGATGGCAATAGCTAGGGAGGATGAGTTTTCCAATCCAAATTCCTGGATCTTGACCTATGGACCCAAAAAATCTATCTAACAATAATAAAAGAACAAGTCAATTAATAGAGACAAATTAAGAGTTTTGTCTTAATTATATGACCTGCCACTATATAAGTATGTTTATGGAAAAACACAAGAAAATGTATAAAAGAACCAGTCAATTAACAGAGACAAATTGAGAGGTTTGTCTTGATCATATGACCTGCCGCTAGATAAGTATGTGTATGGAAAAAACACAAGAAAATGTATGGGTTAGATTTTTTTTAAAAAAAAAATCCTAAAGAAACACTTGATCAAATGTTTAATATCTAGCTATAGTGGAGAAAGACTTGACTTAACCAAAGAATTTAATGAAATAGGTCAAACAAATGAATAAATTTTCCATCTACTTTGCAGTCATCAGTCAAGCGAAAATAATCAGATATGTAGTTTTTCTCCTTTGGGTTCTTTGTAATTTGTGTATATATCAGCATACAAATATTATATTCCTAAATAACAGCAAACCATTTACCCCATAATCAATAGAGAATAGACGGTGAGGAAATTAGACTGTTCAATAAATTTTACTTCTATATTATATGTCAGGTTATTTCTTTTCTGATTCATTGAATCTTTGGTGTAACTCAATTGTCTAACTAGATTTGAGCACTAAGTAGAACTAGTGGTTTAGTATCCCCCCCAACCCTTTTTTCTTCTGTTGTGAATACTCTGTTGAAATGCTGCGGGTTAAGGAACCTGTTTTAAATGTATGATATAGGTAATGATTGTTGGTTATAGATGGAGGGTATATACCGAAGAAGATTAATTAGGTCAACGGCGAATTGTTCTTCCAGTGCAGTTTATGTAACGGCGAGGACGAGATTGTTCAGAGCTTGTAACCACTGCATTGGCCTTACGATAGAGACAGAAAAGCCTGCTCTTGTAGAGGAGTTTAGTGGGGCATGTGAGAGTGGATTTTAAACCTGTAGTGATAGTCAGTAACAGTTATCGGAGCTATCCGATAGTCCTGTGGATTGGAGGCTATAGCATGGATTAACAGATGAGAGAATCCTTGATTCTTTAAGTTGGATATAGTTATGTTCTTCCTGGAGAATGACATGTTTCCTTTTTAATGGGCTTTCCATCTTGATATTATTTTATCGATACATCGTTTGAGGAAAAGAAAATTACTGTTTTTCTGGTAGGAGGATAATGTTGAGGAATCAAATAAATTGTGGTAAATTATGGCTTTTAAGACCTATGATTCTATCAGTAAAATTTAAAATCAGAGAGGAGCACAGGGAAGTGATCAAATATCTCCACCTTTGAGTACTCCAAACTCCTGATGCTGCATCAGCATCAGCATCAGCATCACTGATGACCTTCTTGATGC
Source organism: Agapanthus africanus (assembly GCA_030015575.1). NCBI lineage: Eukaryota > Viridiplantae > Streptophyta > Magnoliopsida > Asparagales > Amaryllidaceae > Agapanthus > Agapanthus africanus. Next base: position 21,712,838 of record JASDDO010000014.1, read on the forward strand.
TACATCTGCATACTGATTTATGATGGCATTCATTAACATATGAATACTGACAGTTAGATAGCTTCCCACCAAAATGCTTTGGTTCTGGAGAAAAGTTGGCAAAAAATAAAAATAAGAGACCGTAGCTTGCAAAGAGGAGCAGAAGACAGAATTGACGAGAGATCAATGGAACGATAGTTTGAGTAATCACTCAGTAAATGTCAATCAGCTACTAAATTACATTAAATTAGGTGACGGATGTCGGATCTCGTCAAGATGTTACCTTTCGTAGATCTGCTGCGAGCGACGATGGACGGTTGAGATCGAGTTGGAGGTTGCCTCCTGAAGCGTGTGGATCTCAATGGGTTTGAGGTTGTTGTGGCCGAGCTACCTGCAAGGAAGTCCCGGGGTGGTTGTACCATCGAGGACCCTCCGACGATCAAGTTAGACCGGATATTTGAGCAGAGTAACGGCCTAGTGAGGAGAAAATGACTTACCTCGATTGTCTGAAAGAGGGGTTTATATAGTGGTGGCGACGGGCAGACAGGCGCGAGAATCACGCCGGCCGTTACGCCCCCGGCGTCACGCCCGCGTGATAGGCGGGATCCCGCATTAATGACGAGACAAGCTCCTTAATGGAGGATCGTGATGGCGTGGAACGCGGGATCGTGGGCGGCGGATACCTCGCGCATGGCGAGATTCGCGGAGCCGTGGCGGAGGTGCCTGCGACTGGTTCTGCAGGTCGGTCGCTGGGACCGAGGAAGATGAGCTCGGCGGGTGGCTCGGGAACGAGCGGGAGGCCGAGGTATCTTGGTTCTGCGGTAGCCCAGAGACGAGCTGAGTGGGCCGAGGAGGCCAATTGTGTAGGGGGTCGGAGGCGAGCCAACGGTTGTTTGTAAGGCAGGCATAGGAGTGGTGTGGACGGTCACAGAAGGTCGGCTACGTCCATGGGTCGCAGACCTGAGGTATTCTTCCGACGTACCGTTCTTGGTTCTTCTTGCAGGCTTCGGGACACGTCATATGCCACGTGTCATGATCTGGGAGATCACCGATATCGAGCATCATCATTAGCCCCCCACTCTCGTCCCGAGCCGCTCACGGGTCGGGTCGAGAGTGGTCTGCCGGGTCACCCGAGGTGAGCTCATTTTCGTAGATATTGTAAGTGTGCATTCCCGGGCAATCAGTCGTATTTTCTTGATGACGCCAGCGGATCATGGGTCAGATCTTGCATTAAAGAGGATGCGCCGGATCGTGCGTACGTTCGCCGAAGCGACTGCCCACGTGTCTAGCGCTGGTTGGTTGACACGACGGGCTGCAGATTTCCCGTTTCTGACGGGGTGAGACCAATGCGTGTGCGACAGGTGGAGCGATGGGGGCCGTCGAATGCGATGAGTTGTTTCGGCGGGAGATGACTGTCGTCATTGGATGTGCACGCCGGCAGCTATAAATAGAGGTGGGGTCCCCATCAGGGCCAATACCTCTTCATAATTTCCTCGTCTTGAGTCTCGTTAGCTCGACGCTCTCCTTTTTAGGTCGGGATATCTGCGCTTTCTCTTCCGAGGACTCATCCCCTCCATCAGATTAGATGTCTTCTTGTGAAGAGTCTGTAGAAATAGATCGGGTGGAGTCTAGGAAGCCCCCCGTAGATTCTTCTTCTTCTGCTTCTTCTTCTTCTTCCACTGAGTCGGAGTCCTCCCGGGAAGTTAGGGTCAGATCCTCTTTCCAGGGTCGTGCGACGGGGGCGGTTCCCAGAGTGGAGGTCGCGGATGCCCCTGGTGTGTCATCCACGGTGAGGTACGAGGATGAGCTCGCCACCGCTCGAGCTCGTTTCCACATTCCTCCCGGCTATACGCTACGTTTGGCCGAGGAAGGGGAGAGGGCAGATCAGGTACGGGGTAAGGAGATTGCCCTGTACCTGGAAGCCTTTTGGGTCGGAATGCGCCTGCCCTTCTCTCCCGAGGTTGTTAGAGTGCTGAATCATTTTGGGTTAGCCCCGGATCAGTTAGTGCCGAACTCCTGGAGGATTCTCCTTGGGTTCCTGGTCCGTTTGAAGTTGCACATGATCCCCTTCAGGCTGAGCACCTTTGCCTCTTCTCTCTGTTACAAAAGTCATCCCGGCACTCGCGCGGGCGAGCCGAGATGGGTATACATTTCCTTTAGGAAACAACGGGGAAGTGCTGCCGGTTCGGGGGTCGTCGTGGTACCTTTTTCCATCCATGATTGGAAGAAGAAGTTCTTCTTTGTTGGGCTGCCCGAGGGTGAGGACTGGCCCGTGCCCATCTAGTGGTCTAGGGATAGTTGCCGGCGGGAGAGTCAGTCGAACGACCCCGACGTGGAGAAAGTGGCGGAGTGGGAGCCCGTTCCCCGGGTTGACGTGCTGCTTTCTGAGCAGGCCCTTAGTTGGGACGGGCTCAGCCCCGCCCAGTTCGCGGGTAAGTTAGGAGTTTACATGCGATCTGTTAGACTTGCATTTATTTTTATTTTTACTTGCATTGCTGACTCCATTATATCTTGTCTTGTGCAGAACCCATGGACGTGAGCAAATTCCGAGCTGCCATGCACGAGCAGAAGAAGGGATCGAGGGCTGGAGGTGCCAGCTCCTCCCGCCCGACGTCGGTCCCGGCTCCCCCGGCAGCCGCTCCACCTAGGGGTTCGAGTGCGGCCCGTGCCCCGGAGTCCAGCCAGGCGCCGAGCCGAAAGCGGGTTCGGGAACAAGAGGCTCGGGCTTCGGAGATAGAGACTGGCTCCCCGGCGTCGTCCCTTAAGAGGTTTCACAGGACGGTTCCGCGCACCTCGGCCTCCCCGATCTTGGTGGACGAGGGGGACCTCCGCTTTGAGGTGCCCTCAGGGCTCTCCGTTGCTGACAGCCTGCTGACAGAGATGGAGAGGTCGGCCGGGGGCAAAATCCCTCGGGGGACTCTCAGGGCGCAAATGGTGGCCATTGCCCAAGAGGCCGTGCAGGTTAGTGCTCGCACCTCACTTGGGTTTTCATTCAGCGTCTTATTTATTCATGAGATTGGGTGCCTCTCTTTCCTTTTTGACCCCTTTTTGATTTCTTCAGGTCCTTCAGCACGTCGCCCTCGTCGTCCAAATGGAGGACGAGGAAATCGCCCCGGATATGCGGGCCGCGGGCGAGTTCTCCTCGCTGGAGGAGAGCTCAAAAGTTGGAGCTGGAGGCGGCAATGGCGAGGGTCGCCGCCCTCGAGGACGAGGTGGCGGCCGGGAGGCAGGAGGTCGCCAGGCACCGTGAGGCCGCCGAGGCCCAGCTTCAGGACTCCAAGGTGCTCGTCGGCACCCTGAAGAACTCGGCGAGCTCCCTCCGGAAGGAGCTGGAGGCGGCGATAGAGGGGATGAAGCGAGCCGGGCTCAGAGCGTCGAAGGCGGTGGAGAACTATAAGATGTCGGACCATTTTTACACCGACCTAGCCGCCGCCTCTACCCTCATCTGGCACGATGCCCTCGACGCCGTCAAGGCTCGGATGCCGGAGTTCCTTGATGAAGAACTTCGGGATGAGTATCCTTGCAGGGATGACGCGCAGGGGGATGCCCCTGGAAGCGCTGCCGGGGAGGAGGCTCCCGGCGGGGGCGGCGCCGAGGCTCTTGCGATGGGCGCCGATCCTCAAGACGCAGCCCCGGTCGTGGTGGAAACGGTGCTCCTTGAGGTTGCCCTCGGCCCTGAGGCTTAAAACCCCTCGTCTTCTTATATATTTTTTTGTTGCTTTGGGAATCTTGTAAGCCTCTGGGCGCTTTTGTAAGGCCGGGGGGCCAATAATACTTTTGTAAACACTTTTGACTGAAGTAGTTTTGCGGTGTTCGGCGTAGTTTTTCCTTTTGCTTGTTGTTAAATCTTTGTTTGCACGGTGCTGAGCTTAGAGAATTTCATTTGGCGACCGCACGTCGAGTTGAATTTAACCATTTTGCCAATTGCCTAAGTGTGCAAAGACCGGTGTGAGGTCGGTATCTTCGTGGCCCCGAAGTCGACGTGGGGGGTCGCGTAGTGAAGATACGTCGGGGTCATCCTCTAAGGATGGACCGAGCAGGGTTGTTGCCCGGTTGCCTCTTGGCGAGGGCTTAGATACCTGGCTTCGTGGGGGTAGTAAACGACCAGCCAGCATAACCGAGCAGGGTAGCTGCTCGGTTGCCTCTTGGTGAGGGCTTCGATCCTTAGCTCGGGAGGGGCCGTAAGAGGCCCGCTAAGAATGGACCGAGCAGTTAAGTTGCTCAGTTGCCTCTTGGCGAGGGCTTAGATCTCTGGCGATGCGGGGGTAGTGAACTACCAGCCAGGGATAACCGAACAAGGGCGGGCCCGGTTGCCTCTTGGCGAAGGCTTAGATCCCTGGCGTCTTGGGGTAGTGAACTACCAGCCAGGGATAACCGAGCAAGGGCGAGCCCGGTTGCCTCTTGGCGAAGGATTAGATACCTGGCTTCGTGGGGGTAGTGAACGACCAGCCAGCATAACCGAGAAGGGTAGCTTCTCGGTTGCCTCTTGGTGAGGGCTTCGATCCTTAGCCCGGGAGGGGCCGTAAGAGGCCTGCTAAGGATGGACCGAGCAATAAAGCTGCTCAGTTGCCTCTTGGCGAGGGTTTAGATCCCTGGCGATGTGGGGTAAGGAACTACCACCCAGGGATAACCGAGCAAGGGCAGGCCCGGTTGCCTCTTGGCGAGGACTTAGATCCCTAGTGTCTTGGGGTAGTGAACTACCAGCCAGGGATAACCGAGCAAGGGCGAGCCCGGTTGCCTCTTGGCGAGGGCTTAGATCCCTGGCGTCTTAGGGTAGTGAACTACCAGCCAGGGATAACCGAGCAAGGGCGAGCCTGGTTGCCTCTTGGCGAGGGCTTAGATCCTTAAGGACGGGCCGAACATGGTTGCTGCCCGGTGCCTCTTAGCGAGGACTTTGATCCTTAGCGTGGGAGAGGCCGTAAGAGGCCTGCTAAGGACGGGCCGAACATGGTTGCTGCTCGGTGCCTCTTGGCGAGGGCTTTGATCCTTAAGGACGGGCCAAGCAGGGTTGCTGCCCAGTGCCTCTTGGCGAGGGCTTTGATCCCTGGCGTCGTGGGGTAGTGAACTACCAGCCAGGATAATCGAGCGAGGGCGAGCCCGGTTTCCTCTTAGTGAGGGCTTCGATCCTTAGCGCGGGAGGGGCCGTATGAGACCTGCTAAGGACGGGCCGAGCAGGGTTGCTCCCGGTGCCTCTTGGCGAGGGCATGGATCCTTAGCTCGGGAGGGGCCGCGAGAGGCCTGCTAAGGACGTGCCGAGAAGGGTAGCCGCTCGGTCGATTCATGAGGTTCTGTCCGACCTTCCCGGTGTGAGTATAGGGAAAAAGGGACAGTCACGGGAGACACGTGTCATGAACGCGTGGGGGAGGCGAAGCGCCATAACCGCGTCGTTTCGATTTCGCCGAGAAAGGCTCGATGTCTGCCGCGTGGCGGAACAGTTGTGGGTGAAACGAGCGACTGTTGGACTCCTGGGGCGTTGTGGGTTATAAAACGGAGGGAGCGTTGGTCACTCCTTCCTTCACTCCGAGACGTAAGAATGGAGGACTTCCCTTTCACCATCCCCGCTGTAGGGTGTTTTTCGTCACCCCATTGAGATGGGAATACGCGCGCGCTTGTCGGGCGTACTACAGATTCCCCCTGCCTAGGGTAGGCTGGGGTTTATTGATTGTGGGGATCCGAATCTCCGACAGCCGCGGACTAAGCTGTCGTTAATTACCCCTCGCCTTTGGAGCGAGTGAATCTCTAATTGACGGGTCAAACAGGTCATGCGAACTCAATGTGCAGTGCACGTATGTTTTGAAAGGGTTTTGGATATATCGGGGGCCCGCAAAGTTTTTACGGGGGTCCCGCTACCCGGATAGCGGGCTGGGGTTCAAGGGGGCTAGCAGCCTTCTTGCGGGGTGCGGGGCAGCGCCCCGTTAGAAGTTTTTTTCTAACAGGGACAGTGTTGTGGAGTATGTGTGTATCCATATATATATATGTATATATATACATATATACATATATATAAAAAGGGGAAAAAGCGTCCAAAGGACGCGTGGGGGCCAGCGCCTCACGTGCGTGGCACGCAGGCACTGGGCGCTAGCGCCTCACGTGCCTGGCACGGGGACGCCCCACGTGCTTGGCACACGGGCGCTGGGCGTCAGCAGGAAAAAGGACTTGGTCCCTGCACTGGGAGCTGTGCTCCCGATTTGACTTTTGGAGTTGAACTCCTAAAAGAAAATGCTTTTTTTTTGGAGTTAAACTCCTAGAAACTTTAATTTGTGGAGGTAAACTCCAAGAAATCTTTGTAAATGCTCAAGGAAAACCCCTTTCTTCTCACCTGAGCCTTGGATCTTTCCCAAAATGGGGTCTTTGGCGATGGGTCTCTTTCTTCCTCCTCTGTTGGCCGGATCTTGGAGAACAAGAAATATGAGATTTTTAAATATCTCTCCTTTTTGAGATCTGATGGGAGATCTGAGTTCCCCTTTGTGGGTTTTGTGGTAAAAAACTATTTAGTTTTGAAAAAGGAAGAGTAAAACTCTTGATTTAATTGAAAATGGGAAAAAGGTTTAGAACCTTGAAGAAGGAGAGGAGGCACAAAAAACCCTAGAGATTTTAGAGAATGAAAAGTGTATGTTTTATTCATCATCATGTTGCCTTATACAGTCTTACACATTTACATATAGCCCCTTGGGCTTTACAAAATGATATTTTGCCCATCCCATGTCTCATGTGCTCATTTCTTTTGCACATAAGCCACGGGCTTTACAAAAATTTGGCCTTATGCCCATTTTTCTTACATTCATGCATACAAAATTACATCAAAATTATTTATTCCATGATTTTTTATTTCGGCATGGGGGAGGCCGGCCGCGGGGCTCGACTTGGGCACGGGCCCACTTGCTTGGGCTTGAGCCCGCTTACTTGAGGTTGACCTTGACTTTGACTTGGTTAACTGGGGTGCAAATTTTGGCCCCAACAAAGTGCCCCCATCAATCAATGCACACCGCGCATATGAGTTGTGTGCATGAAATTGATGGATCTTGAAGCTGGACTTCGAGGTGGAACATCATTCCGGGGGCGGGGCATCCTTCGGGGAGCATGATTCCCGGGGATCGGAGCATCATTCCGATTTGCGAAGCATAATTCCAGGGTCGGAGTATCATTCCAAAGAGTCGGAGCATAATTCCGAGGATCGGAGCATAATTCCGAAGAGTAGAGGCATGATTCCAGGGATCGGGGCATGATTCCAGGGATCGGAGCATGATTCCAAAGGGGTCGGAGCATAATTCCGACGGGTGGCAGACATTCTAATCGAAGCATAATTTCGATGCAGAGGTTGATTCCCAGACGAAGCATAATTCCGACAGGGAAAGCAGATACTCTGAGGCGAAGCATGATTTCGATACGGGGTACATTCTGAGACGAAGCATGATTTCGACGTAGAGCTTGTTAGTCGACTTGATTCCGAGGCAGAGCTTAATTCCGACGGGAAGGTCGTTGGTTGACTTGATTCCGAGTCGAAGTATAATTCCGACAGGGATGTCGTTGGTTGACTTGATTTCAGGACGGAGCATAATTCCGACGAGGAGGCCGCTTGTTGACTTCATTCCAGGGCGGAGCATAATTCCGACGAGGAGGCCGCTTGTTGACTTGATTCCAGGGCGGAGCATAATTCCGACAAGGAGGCTGCTGGTTGACTTGATTCCAGGGCGGAGCATAATTCCGACGAGGAGGCCGCTTGTTGACTTGATTCCAGGGCGGAGCATAATTCCGACGAGGAGGAGGCTGGTTGACTTGTTCCCGGTACGGAGTGTCACTAGATTTGATGTAGAGGATGATTCCCAGAAGAAGCATAATTCCGACAGAGAAGGTGGATACTCCGAGGCGAAGCATGATTTCGACACGGGATACACTCTGAGAAGAAGCATGATTCCGCTGTAGAGGTTGTTGGTTTGTTTTGATTTGGGTTGATATCAGCATCGCTACACTGGAATATGGTACCAGAAGCGAATCATCATTTGCCATGAGTGGATTTGGCGATTTTGGTTTTGGTTTAGCATCAGCATCGCTTTACTGGAATATGGTACCAGGAGCGAATCATCATTTGCCATGAGGAGATTTCCTTCGTTCCCAGTTTAACGACTTAGGGGCCATCTGCTCCCAGTTTAACGACTTAGAGGTCATCCATTCCTAGTTTAAAGACTTAGGGGTCTATTGGATTGGAGTTTGGAATTTTGGGGCAGGGGTCGGCATCAGCGTTGCTAACACTGAAGCACAGGTGCCAGGAATTCATCATTTGCCTTTACCCGTTGGGGAGCGATGGCTTAGGAGATAGGTTTAGATCCCTACCACCTTAAGGCTTTTCAATTTTATGGGCCGTAAAGGTCCCATAAAAGCATTTTCTCCCTACGAGTCGTAAGGATCCTGTAGGTGCATTTTCTCCTTAGGAGTCGTGGGGACTCCCAAGTGTGTTTTTCCTTCGTGAGTCGTAAGGATCCCACGAAGGTTTGTTCTCCTCATGTATCGTGATGACACATGGGTGGGTCTTCCCAATGGAGCATAATTCCAAGGGCGGAGACCGGCCGCATGACTGGTGATTGCGGTGGGGTATGGATGTGATGAGAATTATTTGAGCCCGTGGATTGTATACGGTAGTCAATTTGGGGACCACCCGTAGGGCTGGGAGAATTTTTGGGAAATTGGATTTTGGTTGGCGTCTGCATCGCTGCACTGGAATATGGTACTAGGAGCGACTCATCATTCGCCGTTTTGGGATTTGGAATTTGGTTGGCGTCTGCATCGCTGCACTGGAATATGGTACCAAGAGCGACTCATCATTCGCCGTTGGGGATTTGAGTTTTGGACGGCGTCTGCATCGCTGCACTGGAATATGGGATCAGGAGCGACTCATCATTCGCCATTGGGATATTCGGGGATTTGAGTTTTGGTTGGCGTCTGTATCGCTGCACTGGAATATGGTATCAGGAGCGACTCATCATTCGCCGTTTTTATTGTTTTTTTTTACCGCGATTACTCTTTCATTTCAGCTTTTCTTATCGCGAAGATCGCGATTGCCCTATCATTTCGGCTATTTATTCGCGGTTGCCCCATCATTTCGGCTTTTTTTTTATTTTACTCGCTGATTTTTATTGCGAGTTGCCCCATCATTTCGGCTTTTTATTTTTTATTTTTTTATTTTTGTTTTATTTACACATTTTTACATCCCCAGTTTAACGACTTAGAGATCGATTGTTTCCAGTTTAACGACGTGGTGGTCAGCTCCTTTCATGGAAAGACAGATGTCTGAGAGAATCAGGTTCCCGAACGAGTTCGGTCTCCGTTTGTATGAAATTGGCGGTCGCAGCTTGACTGTTTGTTAACACGCCTTTAGACAGTTCTATCTCTCCTGCCTTGTATTGCTTTTCGACCCAATCTTCGAAGATGAACCAGTCCTCAATGGCATGACCATCACTCTGTGATAGGGGCAGTATTTAGGGTCGTCGGTCATATTCGCTTCTTGCGGTCTTTTTGATTCTGGCAATTGTAGACCGTTCTTCAGGACGTCTTTGAATATTTTACGGATTTTGTCCCTTCTGAAGGAATAGACCTTATCCAGCTTCTCTTTCAGTGGAGCTTCTCAGCCCTCTCCGAACACTGGCTTCCGAGGCTGGTTGGCATTAGGCCCGCTCATCCCTCTTTTATTTCGGTTAGCCGAAGTGTTGAAAGATTCAGCATCGTCGGAATTTTCGCCTTTGCGATTATCGTCCTTTCGGTTTCTCCAGGACCTGTTGTTATTTTGGGAATCCGAAGAGGATGACTGCTTTGAGCGCTCCAGCATCTGAACTTTCCTGGTCAGCTCTTGGAATGTTTTGAGACCCGCGGTGTATAGAAACGGGGCCATCCAATTGTTGAGATTTCCGACGAGGAGACTGACAGATTGGTCCTGTTCTATCGGCGGTTCACATTTGACGGAGAGATTGCGCCATCGGGTTATAAAATCCGCGCTGCTTTCGTTGTTCTTTGGCTTGGTCCCGAGATCGGCAATGGTGATCTTATCGCTGACGCTCATGAACCTCTGCCGAAACAGAGACTCCATTTGGATGAAAGTTGTGACAGAGCCATCCGGTATGCTCGCGTACCAGTCGAAAGCAATATCGGTCAAGCTATTAACGAACTGGCGGAGGAGAAGCGCATCATTGCCCCCAGTATTCCCGCATGATGCTTTAAAGTGGGCGATGTGCCGATTCGCATTTCCCGTCCCATCGAATTTTCCGAATTTAGGGATGACATAGCCGCTAGGAAACTCTACCAGATCATACTGAGCGGGATATGGTCTCCCATTACCGCTGATATCTTTTTGCGCTTCGGCTTCGGCTACCAAGTGTTCCCTCATGGAAACTGAATAAAGAATATAGAAAAGCAACGGGAAAAGACCCCAAATAAGGCATCGCGTGCTCACACGTGATAGGCGCTGCGTTTGACAAAGTAAGGCTGAAACTGAAGCTAAAGCCAAGCCTCACGTGCAGGCACATGGCTTTTATATACAAAGTATATAGGCGCTTGAATAAGGCAAACAATTGGACAAAAGAAAAACACTCACGTGATAGCACGTGACAACTTTTGGTAGGCTTAATTTGGTGGAGTCACGTGCTACACGTGATAGCTCCTATGCCTTCTGATTCGATAAAAATAAATTCTAATTAAAAGGGACCAAAAACCTTATTTGGAAAATATTTTCTTGGATCTTTTCTAAACAAGAAAGATCACGCTCTGTAAAACAGAGCGCTGTTGGATTAAAGATCCAATGGTGATTAAAAATCACCAATCTACAGAAAATTCTGTGCAAAGAAATATCTTTCTAAACTTGTTAAGAACAACAAAAGAAATAACTTCTGTAAAACGGAAGCCCTTGGATTAAAAATCCAACGGTGAATAAAATTCACCGATTGATCTAAAAGATCAATTTGGTTGATCAAAATCTCTCAATGAGATATTTTCTAAACAAAATTGATTCTCTTCTTTCTCCTATAAATAAGAGCAAAGAAACATAAAAAAGGAGGAGAGTTTTTTAAGTTCTAAGAAAAAGAGAGAGAGAGAGAGAGAAACCCCTCGTAAGCAAAAGAAAAGAGAATTTAATTCCCCAGAGAAAAAAAGAAAAAAGAAACTCTAGGTAAGAGAAGGAACAAAACATAGAGAGAGAGAGTATCTCATCCCTTTTCCATCTCCATAAGAGTTCAACTCTTCTAAAATGAACTTAGTTCTTCCTCTGGTTAAGATCTGCAGAAACAGATCTCCCCACAAGTTGAGAATTTAATTCTCATCGGAGAGATTTTGCCATGCAGATCCAAAACCTAGAGGGAGATCTAAGTTCAGAGAATTTAATTCTCCCATAAAAATATGCAGGAATTTAATTTCTAGGAATTTAATTTCTCTGATGAAACAAGAGTTTAACCCTTCATATGAGAACTTAGTTCTCCCTTATGGTAAAAGATCTACAGAAGCAGATCTCCTCACAAGTTGAGAATTTAATTCTTATCGGGGAGATTCTCTCATACAGATCCCAAACCTAAGAGAAAAACTAAGTCTTAAGAATCCAATTCTCATAAAACAATGGGCTTGAAAGTCTCGAAACTCAGGATCTCCATGCACGTAAAAGGATCGACACCTAACATGATAACAGCCGATCACGTGCTCCCACGTAAGCGCCTGTGATGAACAAAAGAGAATAATCGAGATTGGCTCACGTGATCACATAGTAGTGCTTGGCACTTACAAAACAAAAAAGGGAATAAATCGGAGGCAGTTCCCACTTTTGGGTCGCCTCACGTGATCTCACATGACCCAACAACGCTTGCCGCTCAGAAAAGAACAAAAGAATAAACCCAAAGAAGAAGCTCTTCAAATTCTTGAAGTTTAACACTACTTCAGACGCCTCACGTGACCCCACACGAGTGCTGCAGAATTTTAGTGTTTAACACTATTTCAAACACCTCACGTGGGAGCACGTGAGCGCTGAATAAATATGTTATTGTTGAACACTATGGAAGGTTAACATTAACCAGATTTAGACCAAATTTTCCAAGGACCATCAATTGAGCCCCTCATGCTCAGGGTCTCCAAAACCGATCTTAGTCCCAAAGACAGTTAATAAGCTCCCAACAAATGACATCTGAACTGATGTTCATCCCATTTCTCCAAATCAGGACATTGTTTCAAGGGTACATCTCTTCATATCTCTGATACATGTCGTTGTAATCCTTCAACGTCTTCAGAGAGATGTAGGGTCCCAATAACCAATAACTTTTGGCGCATCCCCAAACTGGTTAAACCAGAACCCTACAGACTATGACGTTTTTAAACCATACAGACTATGATGTCTTTAAACTTTATGGACTACGAGGTCCTTAAACTCGTAGACTATGACGTCTTTAAACTTTACAGACTATGATGTCTCTAAACTGCCACGGACTATCCTTAAACTATGGACCGCAACGTCCCTAAACTAAAACAATAGAGACCAAATGCTCTTTTGTTGGATCTAAATGATCCTAAAACCCTGTTAAGTAGATCTTAGTCTAAAATTAGACTAATGCATCCTTAACAAACGTTTAAGTTGATCTTAGTCTCAAATGAGATTAACGATCCTTAAACCAACCCAAACCCAAATCTAAGAAAATACGGATTTGGACTAATCCACGCCCTACGGGCGACAACATAAATTAGTCTCCGTATACAATCCACGGGCAACCGAAAAACAAAACAAACACACACGACACGAAGTGACCTTCTGCAGTAGGAGAAAGTGGTTACCGCGATGCGGTAACGTAATTAACTGCAGGGGCTTGCGTCTACAGGGAAGAGCGCCCTCACAATCAAAAAACCTTCACAATGAGGGGGAATCTGACGAAGTCTGCTACGTTGGCCGCATCCGTTTAAACCTCCGATATACGGTGCCATAAATCAACTTGGCATTTTCGGAGAGGTGGACGGATAAAACCAAATAGCATCTGCCCCCAAAATTCAGGCCGGACGTCCCAACGTCCCGGTCGCGTCTTTCGGCGGTGAACACCAAGGTTTTGACTTTGTTGGCAACCAAATCCATGATTTGATCTTGAGTTAGCGGGCTACTGTCATCGGTAGCCAAGACATTTGTCGAGATAGGATGCGACTGGCTTTCATGCAGTCTGCCCACCTTTGGATTTGAGGGAATAGGCGTCGGCTGTTTTGGGACACTGTTTCCCGGTTCATGAGCAGAACCCTGCGCTTGATTGGACGGATGAGTGGCAACTTGGGCCGTGAGCTGCATCATGACATTCGTCAAGTCGTCAATTTTGGAGTAAAGTTTGGCCATCTCCTTGTCTTTATTTCTGAGCTGTTTTCGGAGCTCTTGTAGAAGTTGCTGCTCTGCGTTCTTGGGACGAAAGATTGGCTCATCTTCGCTTTCCGAGCCCGACTCCTCATGAACCGAGGGATCTCTCTGCTTATCAGCCCCACTGGGAGGATTTTCATTACCTTCCGGAGGATGCTGGTCTTGGGAAGTGAACCACATTCACACCAATGGATTTGAGATGTAGTAGCCCCATCCTTGCTTTTGCTGCGCGTGCCCACCATGTAGACGGTGTGGATCACATATCCAGCCATCTCTTTATCTTTGGCGGCTGATTTTGAAGAGCGGTCTGGGCTTTGGAAATTCATAAATTTTAACATGGCCAAAACCCTAGCCCTTTTGTTGGCTCTATATCTGAGCCGCTTCTGCTTCAGCTTCTTTGTTTTGAGCGCTTGGCAGGCTTCTGCTCTTCGGGAAGCCATCGTGATCCGATTAACAGGGAGCTTAGAGAAGATACCTAATTGAGCAGTTGTCAGGGGCGCCGCTGGAGGTTGCCCGAGATGCCTTGTTGCTTTGTTGGTGTTGATGGCCTTGCCCCCAGCTGGGGCCAAGGAAAGTCGTTCAAACACCGACTTGCGTTTGGGTCGGGGCGCCCTTGAGACCACCACATTTAGCCTCTTGCCTTTCGAGGCCGGTTTGTCGGTTACCGGAGCTTGAGGAGCTGGGATGGCGCTAACTTGCATGAACATAATAGAGCCGAATGGTAGCAGCGGCTCCTCCCATTGTCACCCGAGACTGGCCGGGAGGACCGTCCTGACGTCCATCTTCATCGTGTAGGAGATGGGAGCTGTGTCGAGAGCTGAGCTGATCTTTGGAGACATTGTTGAAAATTGTTTGCTTGAAAGCCTGCATGAAAGAGCATTATTTTAGTATAAATGTCGATATGTATGTTGATTGAGTTCGCATGGATATTTAACCCGAAATATGGGAGGAGGGATTGGTCCCACCGGGCGTGCCAGAATCTGTAGGGTGTTTTTCGTCACCCCATTGAGATGGGAATACCCGCTTGCTTTTCGGGCGTACTACAGATTCCCCCTGCCTAGGGTAGGCTGGGGTTTATTGATTGTGGGGATCCGAATCTTCGGCAGCCGCGGACTAAGCTGCCGTTAATTACCCCTTGCTTTTGGAGCGATAGAACCTCCGATTGACGGGTCAAACAGGTCATGCGAACTCAATGTGCAGTGCAAGTATATTTTGAAAGGGTTTTGGATATATCGGGGGCCCCACAGAGTTTTTACGGAGGTCCCGCTACCCGGATAGCGGGCTGGGGGTCAAGGGGGCTAGCAGCCCCCTTGTGGGTTGCGGGACAGCGCTTTGTTAGAATTTTTTTCTAACAGGGACAATATCGTGGAGTATGTGTGTGTGTGTGTATGTGTATAAAGGGGAAAAAGCGTCTAAAGGACGCGTGGGGGACAGCGCCTCACGTGCGTGGCATGCAGGTGCTGGGTGCTGGCGCCCCACGTGCCTGGCACGGGGGCGCCCTACGTGCCTGGCACGCGGGCTCTAGGCGTCAGCAGGAAAAATGACTTGGTCCCTGCACTGGGAGCTGTGCTCCCTATTTGACTTTTGGAGTTGAACTCCTAAAAGGAAAGGCTTTTTTTATGGAGTTAAACTCCCAGAAATTTTAATTTGTGGAGTTAAACTCCAAGAAATCTTTGTAAATGCTCAAGGAAAACCCATTTCTTCTCCCATGAGCCTTGGATCTTTCCCAAAATGGGGTCTTTGGCGATGGGTCTCCTTCTTCCTCCTCTGTTGGCCGGATCTTGGAGAACAAGAAGTATGAGATTTTTAAAAAATCTCTCCTTTTTGAGATCTGATGGGAGATCTGAGTTCCCCTTTGTGGGTTTTGTGGTAAAAAACTATTTAGTTTTGAAAAAGGAAGAATAAAACTCTTGATTTAATTGAAAAGGAGAAGAAGGTTTAAAACCTTGAAGGAGGAGGAGGCACAAAAAACCCTACGGTTTTTAGAGAATGAAAAGTGTATGCTTTATTCATCATCATGTTGCCTTATATAGGCTTACACATTTACATATAGCTCCTTGGGCTTTACAAAATGGTATTTTGCCCATCCCATACCTCATGTGCTCATTTCTTTTGCACATAAGCGATGGGCTTTACAAAAATTTGCCTTTATGCCCATTTTTCTTACATTCATGCATACAAAATTACATCAAAATTATTTATTACATGATTTTTTTATTTCGGCATGGAGGAGGCCGGCCGCGGGGCTCGACTTGTGCACAGGCCCACTTGCTTGGGCTTGGGCCCACTTACTTGGGGTTGACCTTGACTTGGTCAATTGAGGTGCAAATTTTGACCCCAACACCCGACATCATAAACTTCGAGGACGTGTACCTTTACGATCAGTACTGCACCGAGGACACGGTGCAGTTAGCAATAGGTCGCATTGAGGATCATTTCGTCCGACTGCTTCCCCGGCGCTCCCCCTTGCTCCATCTGTTGATGTACTCCATCTGGAGGGCGTCGCCGGGGCTTTACAACCCCTTGTCCGAACAGTTGAAGGATGAGGCGGTTGGTAAGCTAAGGTCTTTGCGGCGCTTCGGCCTGATCTCCGTGGGTCGGCGGGATTGCTCGGTGGCGCTCATCCTTGAGTGCTACCAATGGAGGCACGATGCCGACGTTCGCGGGCAGCATCAGAGGCAGATGTCTGAGGCCGCGAGGGCTCGGTTGGCGGAAATATCCTCGGAGTACCACGAGCAATGTTCTCTGCACCCCTTCCCCCGCTACTGTAATTTTTCTTTTTCGATGTACGGCTGAGGAGCCTATAATACCCTTTTGAATAAACAAAACTCTTCTTTTTGCAATGTTTTATTGATCCCTTCTTATTATATAAACAGAAAGATCCTGAGAAAAGTTTACATTGCCTTAGTAAAAGAAGTACACGCTAGTAGATGTTCTTTTTATTGGTACAGTTTGAGCTTCCCGGATGTCTGTTGGCCTCCACGACCGGCGTGGGGTGCTGAGCCTCGTAGGTACTCGACGTACCCCCCGCCAACATGACCTTGATTTGGCCGATTGTCAACTCGTCGGGAGGGGGACGCTGCTCCTGCTCGCGGTCAGCTTGCTGCTTGTCCCGCAAGTACGCTGCCAGGTGTCCCGAACGGATGAGCTCCTCGATGTAGTCTCGGAGCTGTTTACAGCTCTTTGTGGAGTGGCCTTGCGACCTGTGGAAACCGCAGTAGGGGCCCCGGGTGCGCTTTGCCACCATGCGCGAGATCGGGGGGAGCTTGAAGGACCCCTCGCCTTTAGCCTCCTCTAGCAGTACCGTCTGCGTGACATTGAGCGGGGTGTACTCCTGAAACTTCGGGGAGTAGGGCTTTAACCGCTCAAGTCTCTTTTTCTTTTCCCTCGTCCTTTTCTTTTGGTCAGTTTGCTCTGCCCGGGGGAGATTTGCGTTCACCTCGGACTCGAGCTGGACCTCACGCTCGGTCCAGGCCTTTACCTCGGCCATGGTCGTAGGTTGTACTAATGCAAAGGAGCATAACCACTCCTTGTGCCTAAGACCGGACCTAAGTGTTGTAATGACCGTCTCGTCCCGATGTTCTGGGACCTCAAGAAGGACGTTGTAGAAGCGGGTGACGTACCCTTTGAATGTCTCTTTGTCTCCGCTCTTGATTGTGAAGAGATGGTCGACGGTCCGTTTCTGCCGTCGGTTCCCGACGAAGTGGCCGAGGAATTGGGTGGCCAGCTCGTCGAAGGTTGAGATCGAGCGTGGCGCGAGTCATCGGAACCAGTCTCGTCCGGAGCGGATGAGAGTGGCCAGGAAAGCTCGGCATTGGGCGGCGTCAGAGTTGTCTTGGAAGCTCATTCCTGTGGTGAATGCGTTCAAATGGTCCTTGGGGTCAGACTTACCGTCGAAAAGAGAGACCTTCGGGGGCTTGTTCCGGGAGGATACATGGACGGCGGGCAGCTCCTCGGTGAAGGGTTTTGTGAGCGAGTCGGCGGCGTACTTAGCCCCGTCGCTCGAATGATGACCTTCCCGATGCATACCTTCGATCTTCTTTTCGAGGGCGTCGAGTCGGCCGTGGTATCCCGACGATTCGGCACATTCTGATCTTTGGCCTATGTTGTTGGAGACCTGTGTCTGGCCGCGGCCTCGGTTCCTTTTCATGAGGTTCCTTAGGTCCCCTGACGAGGTAGTCTTCGAGCTGCCGTGACGAGTCCCGTCCGCGCGACCCCGACGAGGGAGGGGGTGTCGGTCATGTCTGGACGCAGGCGAGCTGACCGACACCTCCTCGGGAGGGCCAGGGGCGCGATGAGGCTAGGGCGGGGCACTCTGGCGATGGACCTCGGTATTGAACTGTGGGGCGCCTAACGGGTCATAGAATATGTTGGCCCGGGAGATCTGCGGCCGTGGGAGGCAGCGAGGCGGTGGTTGGCAGTGCCGACGCGAGCAGAGTCTTCTCTCCCTCTGTAGGGGTCCCGATCCTGAGGTGGGGGAGCGGCGACCTGGGGAGCTTGCCCTGCCGTTTGGACACAGACGGACACATTCACGACGTACGCGAGTCGATCTATCCTGATGGCTAGGGCGTTGATGGCGTTCGGGAGAGGAGATTCGTCCGCGCCTCCATTGTGGAGGAGGCGGCGGCTAGCGCTTGGATCGTTGCGGTGATCGCTCGCCATTGAGTTGAGATCGGAAGATAAACTTTGTTGAGTGGAATCAAGAAATTCCCACAGACGGCTCCATCTGACGGATGTCGGATCTCGTCAAGATGTTACCTTCCGTAGATCTGCTGCGAGCGACGATGGACGGCTGAGATTGAGTTGGAGGTTGCCTCCTGAAGCGTGTGGATCTCAATGGGTTTGAGGTTGTTGTGGTCGAGCTACCTGCAAGGAAGTCCCGGAGTGGTTGTACCACCGAGAACCCTCCGACGATCAAGTTAGACCGGATATTTGAGCAGAGTAACGGCCTAGTGAGGAGAAAATGACTTACCTCGATCGTCTGAAAGAGGGGTTTATAATAGTGGTGGCGACGGGCAGGCAGGCGCGAGAATCACGCCGGCCGTTACGCCCCCGGCGTCACGCCCGCGTGATAGGCGGGATCCCGCATTAATGACGAGACATGCTCATTAATGGGGGATCGTGATGGCATGGAACGCGGGATCGTGGGCGGCGGATATCTCGCGCATGGCGAGATTCGCGAAGCCGTGGCGGAGGTGCCTGCGACTGGTTCTGCAGGTCGATCGATGGGACCGAGGAAGATGAGCTCGGCGGGTGGCTCGGGAACGAGCGGGAGGCCGAGGTATCTTGGTTCTGCGATAGCCCGGAGACGAGCTGAGAGGGCCAAGGAGGCCAATTGTGCAGGGGGCTCGGAGGCGAGCCAACGGTTGTTTGTAAGGCGGGCATAGGAGTGGTGTGGACGGTCGCAGAAGGTCGGCTACGTCCATGGGCCGCAGACACGGGGTATTCTTCCGACGTACCGTTCTTGGTCTTTCTTGCAGGCTTCGGGACACGTCATCTGCCACGTGTCATGATCTGGGAGATCACCGATATCGGACATCATCAGTAGGGCTATCTTGTTCTTAAGTCTTTGTAGCATCAATGGGCACAAGCATCTTGAAGAATAGCTTAGAAATTAATAAATGCTCAACTGAGCGAGTATTCGTCTGCCAATTAGGATAAACACTGCAATTTAGAAGTGATAAACCTTACGTATGATATGAAAATTAAAGCTTTATATTGATTGTTGTAGAGTAGAATGAAGAGAGCTGCTTACAAAATAAGTTTCGATAGCAGTACGTAGGAAGTCCACTACTAGCATTCTTGCTTTCATAGTCATAGACACATTTCAAAAAGTTTTTTTTTTTGAAATATGGTATTATAAAATTAAAATTATTAAAATAAAATGATTTTTTTTTAAAATTTATCGAAATAGGACGGTTTGGAGGCCGACCTCACCCCTCTGTTTAGAGGGCGGGTTCTGGGAACCCGCCCCTACCCTATATAGGAGAGGGCGGGTTCCTAGAACCCACCCTTCCCTATATTGGGAAGAGGGCGGGTTCCCAGAACCCGTCCTCTCCTTTATAAACCCGCCCTCTCCTTTATAAAGGAGAGGGCGGGTTCTGGGAACCCGCCCTATTTTATTTTTAAATTTTTTTATAATAAAAAACAGAAAATGAAATAAATATCGAATAAAAAAATAAAAATTGTATAATATTAGTGTTGTTTAAATATGAATCTGGTATACACTCTAATAACAAAATGAATCCGTCAAATTTATAATATAAAAAAATCATATCTGTTTGTAAAATGTAAATTGTACAAGTTTCTTTACAAGCGCTAACCGATTTTCTTCCGGTGCACTTGTCACGATCTCGAAGGTCCCGTCCCTGTTGACTGTCCTGAACATCTGGTCCTATAATGACCTGGTTGTTTGCATAGGCTATATCTGGCGTGCCTTTGCTGAGGATCAGCATCCATTGTCATTCGATCTCGACGCACCTTAGGTCTTCCGGACCCTATATTTTTTTCCGGCGGTAATACAGTCGGTATTTGTCTGTTCCCAGTATAATAGTGCCAATAGCGACTGTCTGGTATATGATGAAATTTTGGATCGTATGCGTTTTGGTAATTGGAAACTGTATAGTAATGGGAAGCAAAATTGTAATGTGAGTTATGCATGCTGCTTGCAACAGCAATTGCGTGGGCACAAGGTAAATGTTGTTGCTGGAAAACATCGCATGTGCACGAAGAGAGCCCTTCATCTCTAAAATTTACGGTATATTGATTCCCATTACTCCCTGTAACTTGAAACCCCGCCGTGTCAAACCTTTCAGATCCATAGTATTGTGCTCTGCGCTCTCTTTTCCGGAATATATTTTCGTAATACGCGGTGAGTGGAGTCTCCATCGCCAAGGACTTTTCTCTTCTTTGCACAAAATAAGTATTCACTCGGAAAAAGGTTCGAACAATCAACCCCTGTATCGGTAAGCCTCTAACATCTTTAAGAACCCCGTTGAAACTTTCAGACATATTAATGGTCATTAGTAAATATCTGCGTCCATTATCATGTGCTTGTGACCACATGCGTACTGGATACTCATCTAACCACGCTTTCGCGGCTTGACTCATCTCTCCAATTTTCGTCATGTACATGTCATGAACATTAGGGTCAGACGCTTCACCGGCTTTGTACATAAGCTTATGTAGATCTGAAGTTTTAAATTTTCTATCAAAATTTTGCCTGAAGTGCCGCAGGCAAAACCTATGTGGGGTCGTCGGAAATATAGCTCTCATTACAGCTAGTATTCCTAGATGTCTATCAGATATGATGCATAAATCTGTTTTATCAATAACAGATGGGATACTTTTGAGTTGACGGAAAAACCATGACCATGATGATGTATTTTCACCCCCGACAATAGAAAAATCTCAACGGAAATATATCGTTATTAGCATCAACACATGTAGTAAGTAACATACAACCTCTGTACTTACCATATAGATACGTCCCATCCACGCACAATACCGGACGACAGTGTGTGAAACTAGCCGCACAAGGAGTAAAGCACCAGAAAATTCTTTGAAACCTGACACAGTCATCGACATCTGTTTCTGTGATTTTTAACCGATATACGGACCCCGGATTTGATGCTTTCATGGTTTCCATAAAAGGGACTAGTGAGTTGTACGGGCTTTCCCAATCCCCAAATATCTTGCATAAACCCTTTCTACGAGCATCCCATGCCTTCACATACGAAATCTGAATTTTGTGCTCTCCGCTAACGTAGAGACGTATCTCTCGGGGAGTCATCGCCACATCTGTACGGATTAGTAGCATGATTAGTGAGCAAATGTAAGATGAAGTGCAATTCCTGTGATCTTTTAACATAATAGAATTGATGCAAGTATGTTCTTGGTTATATTTCGTGACCTTCCAAGCTTTGGCTCTTTTGGAACAACATGCATGCAATTTCCACTTACATTTAAGAGCTTTCGTACATACCACGGTATAGTACGTCTTATTTGACTCTTCGGTTTTAAATATAATGTTCGTTTGAATAGACCAAGACCTAAGCTTACAAATAAGATCTTCTTTTTCCTGAAACATATCCCCAACAGTGACACAATCTACGCTTGCTACTGTCGCTTCCAAATAGGGTTCAGTATTTACTTCTGCCACGGCTAAGTCTACCCAACTATCATCTTCCAGGGGATCGAGGCCGGGATCTTCTAGTTCGACAAAATCATTATTCGCAGCCATATCATCAAACAATGCTACTTCATTCAATCCAGCAGCATATTCCACGCTATCCTCCCCTTGATGACCTTCACCAGTTTCATCATCATCACTGCCACACATATCAATGTCACCCGTAGAAACATAAGACTCGGGTGCAATATATGATGCTTGAGATCGGTGTAATGTGGATGGTTCGGGGTGAAAAGTTCGGAAAGATGTGGACGGACATGCTTGGAATGCGCTACTTGGATCGTGTTGGAATGATGCGGTGGTATGGGAAAATCTCCGTTTAGTATATAGATTGTTCTTATATAATTATTCCTTAATATTTTCGTATTACGAAGAATATAAACATAATCACCACTTGTTTCAGATTTATTTACCTTTGGAAGGTTGTATATGGTAATCCTTGTTGTTCTTCACGGGTGCATGTAACTGCAGCAGTCGATTGGGAAAACCTGTATTCAATATATAAAATATATTAGTATTTTGGTATTACAAAAGGTGGATTTATGCCCCGCCGTGTTCAGTAGATTGCAACATATTCCTGTCACGTCGTCTGCGCCTATGACAATAGAGGGAGACATGCGAGGAGGAAAGGCGGAGCGTGATTGGAGGGAGCATCATCATCAATATTTGCTGAAATGGGATGATAGGCAGCGTAATATTGCTTTACAGCAAATAGGTGACCAAACAACTACCGACGCTACCGAAGCATATCTACAGTGGTATAAACGTGTCACTATAAGATATCTTTCTGCCCCCTAACGACTTCCCAAACATCCAGCGGTACGAGCCTAGAGGCCATGTGGAACGAGAAATGGTAAGTTAAATTCTTTAAATTATATTAGTTTTTAACATCCGGCGGTATGAGTTAATAATCATTTCTTATATCTAATGTAACGACAGGCTCGTGGGTTGCATCATATACAATCAATGATGCAGAATCCATATCCGACTGATACTGGTCCGGATACTCAGGCTTTATTTTCAAATGTAGACTCATATATTGGTGGTAGATTTGGTTCATATAATATGCTTCCACATTTATCGCCGGCACCAGAGCAGCAGCATGAGCCGGCACCGGAGCAGCAGCATCAACCAGCACGAGAGCCGCAACATGAGCCGGCACCAGAGCCGCAGCATCAGGAAGATCCAGAGCAGCAGGATCAGTGGTTTGGATCACCATACTGTCAGCAGCAACCCTGGCATACCGGACAAGCGCATCAACCGGAGGAACAACAGTTTTGGGGGACCGGTTTTGCGCAACAACAGCAGTCTTGGGGGTCAGGTTTTGCACAACAGCAGTCTTGAGGGTAGGTTTTGCGCAACAACAACAATCTTGGGGGTCAGGATTTACGCAGCCATGGGGCCCAGGTTTTGTGCAACAGCAGCCGCATGAAACCGGGACAGGTTCTTCGCAACAATTGCCCAGTTGAGAGACGGATTTTTTGTCCTACATACAGTTGTTGGAAGGCAGCAAATATCCGACACCTGTCCCATATTCAGGATTTGCGGAACAACAGCCTGTCCAAGACGCTGCTGAAGACGAAACAGAAACCGAAGCAGAAGAGCAGACGCCGCCGCCGCCGCCATATACCTAAGAAACGGGGGTGTCCTCTAGTCATCCCAAGAGACATAGGCTTATGTAAGCCTCTTCGGATTGGGAAAGGGAAAGGGAAAGAGAAAGGGAAAGCGATAGTTCTATACTTTTACAAACAGATATGATTTTTTTGTATTATAAATTTGACGGATTCATTTTGTTATTAAAGTATATACCAGATTCATATTTAAACAACACTAATATTATACATTTTTTATTTTTTATTCAATATTTATTTCATTTTCTGTTTTTTATTAAATTTTTTTAAAAAAATAATATAGGGCGGGTTCCCAGAGCCCGTCCTCTTCCCAATATAGGGGAGGGCGGGTTCGAACCCGCCCTCTCCTATATAGGGTAGAGGGCGGGTTCCTAGAACCCGTCCTCTAAACAAAGGGGGTGGGGTCGGGCTCCAAACCGTCATATTTCGATAAATTTAAAAAAATATTTTATTTTAATAATTTTAATTTTATAATACCCTATTTCCCAAAAAAAACCTTTCAAAAATATTACCTCAAGAAAAAATAGTACGAGGATACTTTTATTTTTTGAATAAGTGAGGAATTGCCTGGGAAGCACCACCCTTATCTACTATTGCATACTTGGTTGCTTTATACCAACAGATATCACAATTATATTCATTAATTACGCTACACTAGCCGTGTTTTCAATCACAGATTTGTGCTCATGTCATAAGCTTCTTCGGTTCTCTATGCATACTTACAATTTTTGGGAATGTTCCATGCATTGTTTATATGAATGCTTCTAATATATTTCTTTTGAATTTTATGCAGCATGGTTCCTTTCCTATCCTATATACATGTCACGCCCGAAAGGCACGAGACTGGCACTTGAATCATGTGAAATCTATAGGACTCCATCTAATCCAAGTAAGCCAAAAGTTCAGAAGTCTAAACCTTTTAGGGAAAATAGTGGAGGTGCAGTTTTGAAAGAATGGTATAATGAAACCAAATTCTTTCTACAAAACATAGATAATAGTATACGAAAACACAATGTTTATATTTAACTTGAAAACATTTTCGTCATTGAAAATTTGGACAGCACCTCCTTTGTAAAACTTAATCCGAAAACGGT
This sequence comes from Agapanthus africanus, assembly GCA_030015575.1. NCBI lineage: Eukaryota > Viridiplantae > Streptophyta > Magnoliopsida > Asparagales > Amaryllidaceae > Agapanthus > Agapanthus africanus. The sequence continues at coordinate 21,737,084 of JASDDO010000014.1, forward strand.
ACAAACAATATAATATAAGACACTCCCAAACGGGAGCTAGCTGTTCGCCAATTGGCGAAAACAACCACGCAAGTAAAGCAATATACAACGCCGAAGGACGAGGATCAAAACACAGAAAGAAAATAAGAAAACTAAAGTATCATCAAGAAATCCAAATGATAATGAAAATACATGAGCGCGACTCTAAAGCCGAAAGAATATACAGTAATGGTTTCTAAGTCTACGAATATACATAGTCTGGTTGATGGAGCATTTTACTAGATACAACTGAAATATAAATTGCATGTGCAATGGTGGTCACGATGCAAGTGAACCCACCTACCAAGCAATCATCCGAAAGAAATGATATGCCAGCAAACTGCAACGGAACCTGTACGGCCGAATCTGCAAAGAAAATTGTGGCACAACGGGGGCGAGTTGCCAACTCGTGAGTAGAAGACATCACCGAGTAGAAATCGCATGTATGACGATCTCCTAGGTCATACAATAATGTACTCATAATATACACTGAAACATCTAGTAGTGGTAAGGGTAACCATCTAAATATAAGTGTAATACCAAGTGCTCGTGTCAGTGCCTCAAGTAGTAACATGTCACATATATGATGTACGAATGCATCAAGAATGAAATCAGAATATATCTGTATGAGAAACCTGTGTTCTTATCTCAGTAAGATTTGTTGTACAAAACCTGAAGTATCATCAATGAAATCGACAGAAATCTGTGTCAACATCGACACAAAATCCTCAAATCTCGGGCTCCGTCAGTCCGGATCGGCCCATATCATCCAATCTCATGACTACGGTCGGTATCCTTCAGATATCCGCCGCGCCAACTATTACCGGTAGGTAGTGCTCCCCTGCCAGGCTCATCGTCTACAACTCGAGTTTATTGCCCCGGGGTATCTTACCGGGTCCACCATGTACCCGCAAACGGATCATCATACTCCTCGAACCGGGTCTCGAAAATCAAGCTTAGAACCGAGAAAACATCATGGTGGACATGAAATATCATATCAAGAAAAACCGCATCATTCTCTTTTTAAAATAATCATAATTTTATAAAACTTAACATGCGGTTTTCCAAATCCAGAAATCTCATGAAAGATCCGAAATCTCAAATCAAGAGTCAGTGAACAGTGAATATCGGCGTAAAGTCATACAATAGCACATAACAGAATGAATGCATGAATGCATCGGGTAATTAAGTAAGAAATGCAATATCTAGGCTAGCATATGAGACAAAGCATATTAATAATATGTTTAAACTACCAGCTAGCAGGTTATACCAATGAAGTAACGTTTTCTAAAGTGTACGTGACATGACAATTACCGATGATGATGTGAGTGAGCCGGCAAGTAAGTGTAAGTGCAACATACGCATCATCGGTAATGGCGCTGGTGTCCTAACAGCCGAGATCATAAAAGCTAAAGAAAACACATGTATATATATGAAGTGCGATGAGAGCAACATGAATATAATAGAAAATGAATAGCAAACGCAACAGTATAGGATATACATATAGGTATACGAGTCATACAGTTTTTTTTGTTTGAAATAGCACGAATCGTGGTTTTTAGAAAAGTAGGGACTGCGGTGTTTTTAGAAAAGAGACGGCCTTTGAAAATACTCACGATTCTTTAGTTTTGAAAATAGGTATGACTCAAGCCAGATCTAGCATCTATTTAACAACTAAGAGACTAAACTAAGAAACTAGTCGGAGGGATAAGAAAATCTACAAATATTCCGAGTCGATACACCTACTAGTCGGCGATCCAGTCTCATAGCGTTACGTACTGTATAATACATAGTACGACATTCTCGAGTCAAGAGTGTGGATCAATCATCTTATACGTCTCGTACGGTAATATCTATCGTACGACATCCTCAAAATCGAGGGTACGGGTCAAAATCATACATAATATCATCATTCGTACAATATCACGATCACGGGTACGGTTCTAAAGTCTCGCACGTTCAATTATCACCAATTCACATATGATCGCATGTATGAATACATATCGCCCAACGATCCATTATAATATCATATCGTATACAGTATCACGACTCGATCACATATCAGAAATCTCACGGTATCATGCCCGATCATATCGGCTCATCTCTACAACATATACTATTCTCATCTAACGTGTGTGTGTGTATGTGTGTGTCTATATATATATATATATATATATATATATATATATATATATATATATATATATAAACATACACACATACACAAACATAGATACCGAGTGTGTGCGTGTGTGCGACTAAGTAAACCGATAACTCATGACTAAGAGTAAACTATCCTACAAGTAGGCCAAATCTAATCTATAGTCTCCTAGTAACCCTATTTATTAGGTATCCAGGTCTCACATAAATGTAAATAATATATAACATATTTTACGGTTGCGGGGGTGCTATACGCCATCCACCTGACTTTTCCTGTAGATATACATTTACTCACATTGATCCTCGCTTGTCGAAGTCAATGACGCCACACTCTCCCTTATCGTACGATGTCCACGCGGGGTACCTACAGTTTTCAATACGTTATATCGTAGACATGAATCAAACACGAAAACAAAAATGGCACATGAACGCACATAGGTTAGAACCTATGGTCTACGCATGCGAAAACAATTATAAAACCCTCGTTGTTGACGTACAAACGTCCAACGACCAAATCCACATCCAAATACCAAAAACCAAGTTTTATAAATCGGAAAACCATTTCTATTATTAACTCAAACGCTTCCAGATTTTGCCTCAGGTAATTTGGGACAAAACAAACAATACAGTAGCTAAGTTATGGGGAGTGTGGGCTATAGGCCAAAACCCAACATCTGAAGCCAAAATCTGGCCGGCCAATAGTGCTACAGTAACCGCCCCTGCCGGCCCCACTTTTGAATTTTGGTCTCGTCTTTTGGTGGTGATCTCCTATTGGTCTAACTAGGTCTCTGGGTTTGTTTGATTTTCTTAGAAGCTTCCTAAGTTGCTCCAGATTCCCTTTAAACCTAAAAAAAACACAAAACCGATGTGCAAAAATTCTAGGATCGTGTTTTGGGTTCAAGTCTCGGTTTTGGTCCGGAAAAGAAATCTCTAAGGTCATGGAAACCCTCACTAAACCTAAATTACTACTTCACAAGTCACACTTTCTCCTAACCCTCATCTATAAATTCTCAAGGTTCACTAAACCATATCGGTTTAACTCTAAAATATGATAAGATATGAGGAAAACAAGATTCTATACTAATGGTGTGGAAATATAACTCATTTGGCAACTCAAGAAAATTCTTGAGTTGCCCTAAGTGCTCAAAATCTTGACTTGTTTGGTCCACCATACTTATTGTGAGCTTGTGCACAATTTTTGGGAAGAGGATATATGGTTTTGGTGTGGATTTGGTAGGGTTTTGAGGGTGGTAGAGGGTGGAGGAAGAGGAGGAGAATGAGATGAAGAAAATGATGAAGAACAAATGTGAACAAAAGAAAGAGACTTGGGAATTCTAGACTCACTCTCTCTCTCTCTCACATCAACCATGATACTTGTCCCATTACTCTCTCTTTCAAAATATCTTCTTTTTTCCACATAAAACAAAACCAATTTTTTTATGAAATGATGCATGGTTACAAAACAATGAAATAAGTGTTTGCAACATACTTTGTTGCATGCCATGCACATAATTAAGATTAATGCATAATTAGTGAAACACTAATCGGGTTTAATATTAATTTAAATACAACTAACTGTATAATAATTCATAAAATGCTCAAATCACATAAATACCTTCAATAAATAATCCTTATGAATTTACCATATATTTTCCAAATTATCGGTATATAATTATACCCTTTCATTAAAACTAATTCTCATACTTAATAATATTCGTAGAAATTATTATTTTAATTATTTAATTTTCCATAAAATAATATTTTATTTTCTGAAATGTTACAATCTTCCCCCGTTAAATAAATTCGGTCCCCAAATTTAAATTTAAAACTCCCCCAAAACTAAAACATTTCAGCAAAACAATCAAGTCGTCGGGGCTCCGAAATCATAAATACTTAAAACACATCTCAGCGCAATGCATGCGCATGAAAAACGAGTATAGAACTCAAAATCAAAACTCCGTCAAGCATCATGCAATCATCGGAGTTATGGCGAAAATACAGTGTCAAAATCCAATACGAAAACCAATATGATGTACTCAAACGATAATACATATACAGTACGTATCGTTATAAAATCGTCCCAAACATCCAAATAGAAATGCACGCAAAACCTTTTTCAACCCGCCGTGCGATGCATGTATCACGGCACAAGTAGCGGACATTCATTGTAAAAAAAAAGCTATATATATCCTTTGTTTAACATATACGTTCCGCCTTTGGAAAACGATTTAGAAGGGCTTCCTTTATAAGGTTTCGTGTCATCATGGACACGTAAGAAAATATTGAGACTATAGCTCATTTTTGGAAATCCTTTCGGTAAATATTGATGCATGCAAAAACACTTAGGTACTGTTCTCAGAACAGTCCTGCTTGGTTACTAAGCCCTATAGCATATAAATATACCACGTGCGTCTGGTGCGTACGGAAATCGAAACCAAATACAGGTGCCACAAATGTGTACAGAAACAAAACTGAGTGCAACAGGTGTGCACAAATCATCTGTCAAGTGCAACGGGTGTGCCTGATAACCACATCAGGTGCATCTGATATGCACGAAGAATCTCGATTAAGTGCATCTGGCGTGCACAAAATCACATCTAGTGCGCCAAGTATGCACAAGAATCCAAATCAAGTGTATAAGGTGCACGAAAACAAATATCGAATATCATAATCGAAATCGACGGTATACAACATATATCAATCCAAATCCAGTATACCGTGGTATATAAACTCATAAACGCGTGCATCTGCGTGCACAAAACCATATCAAGGTACTGAAAGCTCGTGTAAATTACACCGAATGCATAAATCAAAATCGTGTGCAACCCCAATGCATGAAATCAAAATCGAATATATCGGAGGGTATGAAATCAAAATCAGTTGCAATGGGTCTGCACAAAACGAAAATCGGTATAACTGATATATAAGAATATAAATCAAGTGCAACTGCGGTGCACATAAGAAATATCAATCATGAAATGAAATCCTCAAAATACCAAAATCCAAAACAACGGAAACGTGATATTCGAATCACCAAATCGCAATGCATAAATACTGTCGTCGATATGCTCCTCCTTCAACGTCGAAGGATGTCGGTGCATCCCAAGCTAGCAGAGCAAGTATCTACTTGCATCCTGTTCACGGTCTGGCGCCTTCTGCCCTTAGGTCTTGTTTTCTCTCTCCGTGGATTGCCAGTTATACGCCCTCTCGGCTCGATAGCCCAATTCGGGGTACCGACGGAAACAGTCCCGCTCTGGCGCTTTCTCTGAAGATCTCCTGACCAATTAGCATGGTCACTCGTAACGTATCTCTTCAATGATGGCAACATTGGCCCGCTGAGTGTGCGTGATACGACCGATCCTGGATCCAAGGCTTCTCGTGTAGTATTCCAGAAAGATCCTGTCGGGGTCTCTCCCAAATCTCATCTTTGTCGAACTACCCGGAAGTTATCACCTTTTACTTAATCCATTTCTTGTTCCGGAACAGCTGCAATCTTTTCATGACTTTTCTCATGGAATTATGGCTGCATTCAACGCCTCTACATAGACATCCGGTCTCTGATGTCAACGGAGTGGAACGTCATCTCGTACGAACCTCTTACTCTGCTTTTCTTCAACGTGGACCGATTCAGAATCATCTCTTCGTAGCTGTGTGGACTGTGCTACAAACGGCTGCACTCATATCTAGAGTCACCTTTCCGAAAGTACATACTCGGCATCTCAAATATCCTGTAGTAGGCATCTTGCCAATTACCTTCTCGAGAACTTGTTTAAATTATCGGAGTGATGCGCTTACGTTTGTCCTCTTTCGATCGACTCACAGCGTGTCTGTGTGAGGTCCTCTTCTAGCTGAATTTAGTCAATTTGATGACATCGCATTGTGATATCCAAACGAACCATATGTCCTAGTCATTAATCCATGGGTGACTAGCGATTTCTATCATATCTCTAAGTATAAACTCGTGCTGCAATAGCTTCAAATATCTGGTGCGATATCTTGTCAGTCGCAGTAACAGCTGGCTTATCCGTCCGCACGATAGACAATGCTTCAATCTTCAAGAATAGACGGTACATTAACAGTCATCACATTCTGGTTGGTTTCTAGCAGTGGCCTAATCATCTGGTGTAGATCTGCTCTTGTGTCAACAAGAAATCCTAGTCAAACAATATGTCTCCCGTTCGTATGTAACCGAAGTACGCCCTGGTCTGTCCTCGTCCATGATGAGCTCGGGCTGACCGCACCTCTAGCCGCAGCTCTCTCTGCTTGTATAACTGTGGTAACAGAAACCACAATCCGACATCGATGATGATAGATCATAAGAACGAATAGAATATGGTGCATAAGAAATGTACATCCTAAGGCTTCTTAAGTGGAGTAGTGTATCGTAAGTATGCCGCGGAACATGCACACGGTACATCACTCTACTTAAGTCACATACTCCATCAACCTAGATCAACCTACGCGACGAAAGTTCGGGTCTAATACCCCCTCGGCCAAGTCTAAGTTTCGTAAGGTTAAGCCTAGGTTCCAAATATAAATATACGCCTTAGACTCCGCATAGTCAAACCTAGACTCGAATCAAGGTTAAACCTAGCGCTCTGATATCAACTTTGTCACGTCCCGAAAGGCACGTGACTAGCACTTGAATTATGTGAAGTCTATAGGACTCCACCTAATCCAAGTGAGCCAAAAGCCCAGAAGTCTAAACCTTTTAGGGAAAATATCGAAGGCGGAGTTTTGAAAGAATGGTATAATGGAACCAAGTTCTTTCTACAAAACATAGATAATAGTATACGAAAACACAATATTTATATTTAAATTGAAAACATTTTGGTCATTGAAAATTTGGGCAGCACCTCCTTTGTAAAACTTAACCCGAAAACGGTACAAGAAATATAATATAAGGTATCCCCAAGCGGGAGCTAGCTTTTCGCCAATTGGCGGAAACAACCACACAAGTAAAGCAATATAAAACGCCGAAGGGCGAGGATCAAAACACAGAAAGAAAACAAGAAAACTAAAGAATCATCAAGAAATCCAAATGATAATGAAAATACATAAGCGCGACTCTAAGGCCGAAAGAATATACAGTAATGGTTTCTAAATCTACGAATATACATAGTCTAGTTGATGGAGCCTTTTACTAGATACAACTGAAATATAAAGTGCATGTGCAACGGTGGTCACGATGCAAGTGAACCCACCTACCAAGCAATCACCCGAAAGAAATGATATGCCAGCAAGCCGCAACGGAACCTGTACGGCCGAACCTGCAAAGAAAACTGTGGCACAACGTGGGTGAGTTGCCAACTCGTGAGTAGAAGACATCACCGAGTAAAAATCGCATGTATGACGATTTTCTAGGTCATACAATAATGTACTCATAATATACACTGAAACATCTAGTAGTGGCAAGTGTAACCATCTAAACATAAGTGTAATACCAAGTGCTCGTGTCAGTGCCTCAAGTAGCAACATGTCACATATATGATGTACGAATGCATCAAGCATGAAATCAGAATATATCTGTACGAGAAAGCTGTGTTCTTATCTCAGTAAGATTTGTTGTATAAAATTTGGAGTATCATCAATGAAATCGACAGAAATCCGTGTCAACATCGATACAAAATCCTTAAATTTCGGGCTCCGTCGGTCCGGATCGGCCCATATCATCCAATCTCACGACTACGGTCGGTATCCTCCAGATATCCGCCACGCTAACTATCACCGGTAGGTAGTGCTCTCCTGCCAGGCTCATCGTCTACAACTCGAGCTTATTGCCCCGGGGTACCTTACCGGGTCCACCATGTACCCACAGAAGGATCATCATACTCCTCGAATCGGGTCTCGAAAACCAAGCTTAGAACCGAGAAAACATCATGGTGGGCATGAAATATCATATTAAGGAAAACCGCATCATTCTATTTTTAAAATAATCATAATTTTATAAAACTTCACATGCAGTTTCCCAAATCCAGAAATCTCATGAAAGATCCGAAATCTCAAATCACGAGTCAATGAACAGTGAATATCGGCTTAAAGCCACACAATAGCACATAACAAAATGAATATATGAATGCATCGGGTAATTAAGTAAAGAATGCAATATCTAGGCTAGCATATGAGACCAAGCATACTAATAATATGTTTAAACTACCAGCTAACAGGTTATACCAATGAAGTAACGTTTTCTAAGGTGTACGGGACATGGCAATTACCGATGATGATGTGTGTGAGCCGGCAAGCAAATGTAAGATCAATATACGCATCATCGGTAATGGTGCTGGTGTCCTAACAGCCGAGATCATAAAAGCTAAAGAAAACACATGTATATATATGAAGCGCGATGAGAGCAACATGAATATAACAGAAAATGAATAACAAACGCAACAATAGGGGATATACATATAGGTATACGAGTCATACAGTTTTTGTGTTTTGAAATAGCACGAATCGTGGTTTTTAGAAAGGTAGGGACTACGATGTTTTGAGAAAAGGGACGACCTTTGAAAATACTCACGATTCGTTAGTTTTGAAAATCAGTATGACTCAAGCCAGGTCTAGTATCTATTTAACAACTAAGAGACTAAACTAAGAAACTAATCGGGGGGATAAGAAAATCTACAAATATTCCGAGTCGATACACCTAGTAGTCGGCGATCCAGTCTCATAGCGTTACGTATTGTATAATACATAATACGGCATTCTCGAGTCAAGAGTGTGGATCAATCATCTTATACGTCTCGTACGGTAATATCCATCGTACGGCAACCTCAAAATCGAGGGTACGGGTCAAAATTATACATAATATCATCATTCGTACAATATCATGATCACGGGTACGGTTCTAAAGTCTCGTACGTTCAATTATCACCAATTCACATATTATCGCATATATGAATACATATCGCCCAACGATCCATTATAATATCATATCGTATACAGTATCATGACTTGATCACATATCAGAAATCTCACGGTATCATGCCCGATCATATCGGCTCATCTCCACAACATATACTATCCTCATCTCACGTGTGTGTGTATGTGTGTGTGTGTGTGTGTGTGTATACACTCACATATATATATATACACATATAATATATATATATATATATACACATATACACAAACATAGATACCGAGTGTGTAAGTGTGTGCGACTAAGTAAACCGATAACTCACGACTAAGAGTAAACTATCCTACAAGTAGGCCAAATCTAATCTATAGTCTCCTAGTAACCCTATTTACTAGGTATCCAAGTCTCACATAAATGTAAATACTATATAACCTATTCTACGGTTACGGGGGTGCTATACGCCATCCACCCGACTCCCCCCGTAGATATACATATACTCACCTTGATCCTCGCTTGCCGAAGTCAATGACGCCACACTCTCCCTTGTCGTACGATGTCCACGCGGGGTACCTACAGTTTTCAATACGTTATATCGTAGACATGAATCAAACACGAAAACAAAAACGGCACATGAACGCACATAGATTAGAACCTATGGTCTACGCATGCGAAAACAATTATAAAATCCTCGTCGTTGACGTACAAACGTCCAACGACCAAATCCACATTCAAATGCCAAAAACTAAGTTTTAGAAATCGGAAAACCATTGCTATTATTAACTCAAACGCTCCCAGATTTTGCCTAAGGTAATTTGGGACAAAACAAACAATACAGTGGCTACGTTATGAGGAGTGTGAGCTATAGGCCAAAACCCAACATTAGAAGCCAAAATCTGGCCGGCCAATAGTGCTACAGTAACCACCCCCGCCGGCCCCATTTTTGAATTTTGGTCTCTTCTTTTGGTTTTTGTCTCCTATTGGTCTAACTAGGTCTCTGAGTTTGTTTGATTTTCTTAGAAGGTTCCCAAGTTGCTCCAGATTTCCTGTATACCTAAAAAAATCATAAAAATGATGTGCGAAAATTCTTGGATCATGTTTTGGGTTCAAGTCTCGGTTTTGGTCCGGAAAAGAAATCTCTAAGTTCATGTAAACCCTCACTAAACCTCAATTACTACTTCACAAGTCACATTTTCTTCTAACCCTCATCTAGAAATTCTCAAGGTTCATTAAACCACATCGGTTTAACTCTAAACTATGATAAGATATGAGGAAAACAAGATTCTATACTAATGGTGTGGAAATATACCTCATTTGGCAACTCAAGAAAATTCTTGAGTTGCCCTAAGTACTCAAAATCTTGATTTGTTTGGTCCACCATGCTTGTAGTGATCTTGTGCACAATTTTTGTGAAGAGGATATAAGGTTTTGGTGTGGATTTGGGATAGTTTTGAGGGTGGTAGATGGTGGAGGAAGAGGAGGAGAATGAGATGAAGAAGATGGTGAAGAACAAATGGGAACAAAAGAAAGTGCCATGGGAATTCTAGAGCTTTCTCACTCTCTCTCTCTCACATCAACTACGATACTTATCCCATCACTCTTTCTCTCTCAAAATATCTTCTCTTTTCCACTTGAAACAAAACCAATTTTTTTTATGAAATGAAGCATGGTTACAAAACAATGAAATAAGTGTTTGCAACATACTTTGTTGCATGCCATGCATATAATTAAGATTAATGCATAATTAGTGAAACACTAATCGGGTTTTATATTAATTTAAATATAACTAATTGTATAATAATTCATAGAATGCCCAAATCACATAAATACCTTCAATCAATAATCCTTATGAATTTACCAAATATTTTCCAAATTATCGGTATATAATTATACCCTTTCATTAAAACTAATTCTCATACTTAATAATATTCGTAGAAATTATTATTTTAATTATTTAATTTCCCAAAAAATAATATTTTATTTTCTGAAATGTTACAATCTTCCCCCCTTAAATAAATTCGATCCCCGAATTTAAATTTAAAACTCTTCCAAAACTAAAACATTTCAGCAAAACAATCAAGTCGTCGGGGCTCCGAAATCATAAATACTTAAAACACATCTTAGCGCAATGCATGCGCATGAAAAACGAGTATAGAACTCAAAATCAAAACTCCGTCAAGCATCATGCAATCATCAGAGTTATGGCGAAAATACAGTGTCAAAATCCAATACGAAAACCAATATGATGTACTCAAATGATAATACATATACAGTACGCATATTTGTAAAATCGTCCCAAACATCCAAATAGAAATGCACGCAAAATCTTTTTCAACCCGCCGTGCGATACGCGTATCACGGCACAAGTAGCAGACGTTCATTGTAAAAAAATAGCTATATATATCCTTTATTTAACATATACGTTCTGCCTTTGGAAAACGATTTAGAAGGGCTTCCTTTATAAGGTTTCGTGTCATCATGGACACGTAAGAAAATATTGAGACTATAGCTCATTTTTGGAAATCCCTTCGGTAAATATCGATGCATGCAAAAACACTGAGGTACTGTTCTCAGAACAGTCCTGCTTGGTTACTAAGCCCTATAGCATATAAATATACCACGTGCGTCTGGTGCGCATGGAAATCGAAACCAAATACATGTGCCACAAATGTGTACAGAAACAAAACTGAGTGCAACGGGTGTACCTGATAGCCACATCAGGTGCATCTGATATGCACGAAGAATCTCGATTAAGTGTATCTGGTGTGCACAAAATCACATCTAGTGTGCCAAGTATGCGCAAGAATCCAAATCAAGTGCATAAGGTGCACGAAAACAAATATCGAATATCACAATCGAAATCGACGGTATACAACATACATCAATCCAAATCAGGTATACCGTGGTATATAAACTCATAAACGCGTGCATCTGCGTGCACAAAACCATATCAAGGTACTGTGTAAATTACACCGAATGCATAAGTCAAAATCGTGTGCAACCCCAATGCATGAAATCAAAATCGAATATATCGGAGGGTATGAAATCAAAATCAGGTGTAATGGGTTTGCACAAAACGAAAATCGGTATAACTGATATATGAGAATATAAATTAAGTGCAACTGCGGTGCACATAAGAAATATCAATCATGAAACGAAATCCTCAAAATACCAAAATCCAAAACAACGGAAACGTGATATTCGAATCACCAAATCGCAATGCATAAATACTATCGTCGATATGCTCCTCCTTCAATGTCGAAGGATGTCGGTGTATCCCAAGCTAGCAGAGCAAGTATCTACTTACCTCCTGTTCACGGTCTGGCACCTTCTACCCTTAAGTCTTGTTTTCTCTCTCTGTGGATTACCAGTTATACGCCCTCTCGGCTCGATAGCCCGATTCGGGGTACCGATGGAAATAGTCTCGCTCTGGCGCTTTCTCTGAAGATCTCCTGACCAATTAGCATGGTCACTCGTAACGTATCTCTTCAATGATGACAACTCTGGCCCACTGAGTGTGCGTGATACGATCGATCCTGGATCCAAGTCTTCTCGTATAGTATTCCAGAAAGATCCTGTCGAGGTCTCTCCCAAATCTCATCTCTGCCGAACTACCCGGAAGTTATCACCCTTTACTTAATCCATTTCTTGTTCCGAAACAGCTGCAATCTTTTCATGACTTTTCTCATGGAATTATGGCTGCATTCAACGCCTCTGCATAGACATCCAGTCTCTGATGTCAACGGAGTGGAACGTCATCTCGTTAAGATCTCGTACGAACCTTTTACTCTGCTTTTCTTCAACGTGGACCAATTCGGAATCATCTCGTCGTATCTGTGTGGACTGCGCTACAAACGGTTGCACTCATATCTAGAGTCTCTTTTCTGAAGCTACGTACTCGGCATCTCAAATATCCTGTAGTAGGCATCTTTCCAATTACCTTCTCGGGAACTCTTTCAAATTATCGGAGTGAAGCGCTTACACTCGTCCTCTCTCGATCGACTCATAACGTGCCTGTGTGAGGTCCTCTTCTAGCCGAAGTTAGTCAATCTGATGACATTGCATTGGGTATCCAAACGAACCACATGTCCTAGTCATTAATCCATGGGTGACTAACGATTTCTATCATATCCCTAAGTATAAACTCATGCTGCAATAGCTTCAAACATCTAGGACGATGTCTTGTCAGTCGCAGCGACAGCTGGCTCATCCGTCCGCACGATAGACAATGCTTCAATCATCAAGAATAGACGGTATATTAACATTCATCATGTAAAAACCCTAAATTTCCTATACAAATTTTTTTCAAAATATTTTTTTTCAAAATCCATAAGGGGTATTTTAGCCTGAGCACAAGATATAAGTAATTATTCTGCTTTTTAATTACAAGTTAAAAAAATGTAACAACTCCATTTTTAGTGTACAAAAAAATTTGCTTTAAAATTAATGTATATTTGGGGTATTTACATTTACTGTTATTACTTTAAGTAATTATTTAGCTCCATAATTACAAGAAGGAGCTTGTGGCTTATTGATAATACCTTGCACTGCTGAACCAAGCCACCAGAGTTCAAATCTCATACCCCACATTGTTTTTAAATTTGTTTTATTTTGAAATTTTTAAAAGTTCAAGAGTCAACACGTGCTAACTCCCAAAATTTCCACAACACATGAAAAACTAAATATACCAGTGAGCACATCAACCAACAGGGGACCCACCACATGCCTGACTCGGCCCGACTCGGGCAGGCGCCGCCGGCCGGACGGCCGAGTCCCCAACATAAAAGTTGGGGCTCTTCCTCTTCCCTACCCCCCTGTACACTTCTTTTTCCCAGATCGATTCCAGAGACCTTTGAAATCCCCATTTACTCCATTTTTAATGAATTTTAATACATTTTTATATTTTTTTCAATTTAAACTCTTCATCTACCCTAACCCTATAAATACCACCCCTACACTCTACCCCCTCACCCAAAAACCCTGAGCTAACTCTCAAGAATTCTTTAGAAACCCTAGTGTGCAATCGAAGTGAGCGAAAGACGAAGTTCAAACGAATTTTCCGGCAACGACCCTAGGAGATTCCGGCGACGAAACGACGTACCGGCGACTCCTCCCGATCCATATTCCTCTTGTCTTTGATCCAAACCCGTAAGTCCCAATTCTATCTTCTCTATTCTTTTCTAGATATACGGAATTACAAAACCCGATGGAATCGGAACAAAACCGATTTCCGATTCGGTTTCTTCCTGAAACCTCCATTTTCTTTAATACAATTATGCTAAAACCAATTCATGTTGACCATTAAATACTAATCAACCATATTGATCAAGTTTCATATCAAATGTAATTGCTATTTCCATTTTACCGTATTTTTTCATTAAAATACCACATAGTTCATTTCTACATTTAAACCATCAAAACCCTTGCTATACTTTTAAGTAGATCACGAGGTAATGACCTACCTCCTCACACACTCATATGCAATATAGCACAATACCCTCGGGAACATAGAATACGGGAAAACGAATCATTGCAAATAAATACCATTTACTTAATAAAAACCGTTTTCTAAAGGATTTAGTATTTTGGACAAATCTTTGCAAAGCGCCGCTACAACCCAATTTGGGGAACCCGTTCGGGATGGTGCGGATTATCGCACATCCTCGGGCTTAGTAGTGCGAGATGCAGACCTCCGCAAGGAGCATTCGGTCTCGAAAGATTTAAATACGAAAATCTAAAGAAAATGAGATTTCTAGAAATATAATATATATTAAAAATTATTTTCATATAAATATATGTATATTTATCCTTAAAATATCTATTTTGTAATAATATAAATATTCCATTTTTTCTATAAATATCACAAGAATCATTTTACACTAAAATACTATGAATTCCATATAAATTAATATTACAAATAAATACCTTTTATTATGGAATTAGGATATTTTCACTAGAAATATCACAACATAAAATCTACATTCATTACAACTCTAAAGAGGGTGTATTTTGAAAACTATACAAAAGTATGTTTACATAAAACCTCCCTCAAGTTCTGTAAATTACACTAAGGACCCTAGTAAACATAGGTTTAAGCGGGACCAATCTCTTGAGGCTCAGGGAGCCGGAGAAGTAGGTGCTTGCCTATCTAAGGTAGACAACTTAACAACGGTGTTATCAACACGGTAATCGTCTTTAAAAAATACACAAATCCTGCCGCCCATGTGCAGCGGTTACCGATAACATCAAAACAATCAGGACTTCAATTTACTCTTCTAATTGTTTGAGTCAGATGACTCTCTTTATAATCTGACTTGAATATGATTCAAGTACAATCTACAATTTACAATCTACAATTTACAATATTACAATTCAACATGAATCCATGAATCCATTATTCCATATATTCAATCTATCAACTTAACTGAACCGAACCATGGATATACATTCCATTTACTTGATTAAATAGTTACATCCATGATTCTACAGTTACATACATGATTCTCCAATTACATCCGTTTACTGATATCATGGTTTCGATCAGTCATCCAAACATACAATCTATATAGTTTACAATACAATACAACAATACAATCAAGATAACACGGGGTTTAAGGGGTAGACTGGTACGGAATGTGTTAAAAGTGGCACGAGGCTGCAAGATTTAAGACACCTAACCGTATCCAATTGCCCTTGTTCTGGGTTGTATAACGGAGCCTTGTACTCTATATTCCGTTTGCCCTGGTCTCTAGCATATAGGGACCCCTCTCGTATACACTGGCATCCTTCTGTACCAAGCTACAAACAATATCGTTAACACAACATCATAACAATATAATACAACTTTAAAAGTTACTCTCTCTCTTTCTTCTTTTCTATTTCTCCCTTCTCTTTGGGACTTACCGAGCGATCTGTTCGCTGACGACATTCTCTTTCTTTCTTCTTTGAATGTCGTCAGGTGATCTGGACACGTCAGAGATCGAGCCCACTACTGAAGACTTGGATCAATTCAGTGAAGACCCAGAGCTCTAGTTCATTGTACACTTTCCATTCAGTACTTTTCATTTCTGTTATGCCATTGTTTAGGCATTGCTTTATTTCAGTTGTATTTACTTTCCATGCATTGTACAAAAAGAATGTGAATAAATAAAGTTGTTTCATTATATCTTGTCTCTTGTGATTTTACTTTTATATTTCTTAGATACGCTTAGCGTATTTACTTCACAGTAAATACGTAGCGGCCTCATCGTGCCCCCTTCACCGTACACTGGGAAGCGGGGCGTGACAGTTTTTGTTGGCGGTCCATGCAGGTCCGAGTTGTATGGAACACTACCATGCAATTCTGTTCTGCGTGAACAACCTAAGCAATATAACACAAAAACCAGCAACTAAAACATTCTTTATAATTCATGTTTCTTGAATCTTACCATTTCAAATATTTTGAATCTGTCCTAACCCAAAAAAATTTCTTCAAGGTTATGGATTCCCCAAACAACACAAGCACCAACCTCAACAACACTCCACCACCTCTACCAATCATACCTATTGTTCCTGCTCCACCCACCGAGCAAATGGTTCTGCTTGAGGCGATCCGCAGCCTCCTTGAGGGACAGCAGCAACTCTTGAACCGTCCCGAGGCTGAAGTACCTGGGGTAAAGCAATTCAGAGCTTTACATCCCAAACAGTTCTCAGGAAAGGGAAGCCCACTGGAAGCTGAAGAATGGACACAAAGTATAGAAGATGATCTGGCGGCAACACAAGTGCCAGACATAGCTTGGGTTCGTGTAGCAAAATTACAGCTCACAGACAATGCACGGAACTCGTGGAAAGCGGAAGAAAGCCGTCTTGATCAGCCCATTGAATGGAAGACTTTCCGTGATAAGTTCGACGCGAAGTACTTCCCTGTGACTGTCAGGTTCGACATGGAACAGCAGTTCATTCATCTACAACAAGGTTCGATGTGGATCAAATCGGTAGATGAGTATGACGCTGAGTTCACCATGCTAAGTCGGTAAGATATATCTCAGTAATTCAAATTTTTAGATATCACATACTACACAGCTAACACAATCCTGTAAACAGATTCGCGGCACACTTGATACCGACGGACGAGATTAGAGCCCGTCGATTTCAACAGGGTTTGGACACGGAAATCCAGGCTGCACTAGCCACAGGAAAATTTCCGACTCATGAAGATGCTTTGGAAGCTGCCCGCAGTTATGAGGCAGTGATAAAGGCGAGGGGCAGACCCCAATCTGCCGGTTTGAAACGCCATGCCACTCAAATGGCAGGAGGAGCCTCTTCCAGGCCATCGTTTGAACCCAGGAGAACTGAAGAAATTTACCACTACTGCCATAGAAAGGGACATTTGTGGAAGGACTGTAGGCGCGCAAAAGGCCTGTGTCTAATTTGTGGCGCATCCAACCACGGAATTGGGAATTGTTTTTATAATAGCAATCCAGCTCACACCCCCACCAACTACCCGCAGCGGCCAGATATCCAGGCTCCTACACCTCATTTTGCACTCCCTGCTCCACCACCTGCACAGCCTACTCGCCAATTCCATCAGACAATGAGGAACATGCCTCGAGGGCAGATAAATAAGCCCGAAAGACAGAATGTGCCTCCGGCTAGAAGGAATGTACCACGGCGACAAACTTTCACATTAGCAGCCGTAGAAGCCGAAACTGTAGGTCAAGGTAACATCGGTAAGCCTTTTTCACATTTTTAAAACCCTTAAGCCACCTTGTTATTTTTTTCACACTGTCATTACTCCAGTCACCAAACTTTCCTTGAATTTGTTACACTTTCCTTTTACAAATTTCGAGGACGAAATTTTTATAAGGATGGTAGAATGTAACAACCCTAAATTTCCTATACAAATTTTTTTCAAAATATTTTTTTTCAAAATCCATAAAGGGGTATTTTAGCCTGAGCACAAAATATAAGTAATTATTTTGCTTTTTAATTACAAGTTAAAAAAATATAACAACTCCATTTTTAGTGTACAAAAAAATTTGCTTTAAAATTAATGTATACTTGGGGTATTTACATTTACTGTTATTACTTTAAGTAATTATTTAGCTCAATAATTACAAGAAGGAGTTTGTGGCTCATTGGTAATACCTTGCACTGCTGAACCAAGCAACCAGAGTTCAAATCCCATACCCCACATTATTTTTAAATTTATTTTATTTTGAAATTTTTAGAAGTTCAAGAGTCAACACGTGCTAACTCCCAAAATTCCCACTACACATGAAAAAATAAATATACCAGTGAGTACACCAACCAACAGGGGACCCACCACATGCCTGACTCGGCCCGACTCGGGCCGGCGCCGCCGGCCGGACTCGACCGGACGGCCGAGTCCCCAACATAAAAGTTGGGGCTCTTCCTCTCCCCTACCCCCTGCACACTTCTTTTTCCCAGATCAGTTCTAGAGACCTTTGAAATCCCCATTTACTCCATTTTTAATGATTTTTAATACATTTTTATATTTTTTTCAATTTAAACTCTTCATCTACCCTAACCCTATAAATACCACCCCTACACTCTACCCCCTCACCCCAAAACCCTGAGCCAACTCTCAAGAAATCTTTAGAAACGCTAGTGTGCAATCGAAGTGAGCGAAATGCGAAGTTCCGGCGAATTTTCCGGCAACGACCCTAGGAGATTCCGGCGACGAAACGACGCACCGGCGACTCCTCCCGATCCATCTTCCTCTTGTCTTTGATTGAAACCCGTAAGTCCCAATTCTATCTTCTTTATTCTTTTCTAGATATACGGAATTACAAAACCCGACGGAATCGGAACAAAACCGATTTCCGATTCGGTTTCTTCCTAAAACATCTTTTTTCTTTAATACAATTATGCTAAAACCAATTCATGTTGACTATTAAACACTAATCAACCATATTGATCAAGTTTCATATCAAATGTAATTGCTATTTCCATTTTACCGTATTTTTTCATTAAAATACCACATAGTTCATTTCTACATTTAAACCATCAAAACCCTTGTTGTACCTTTAAGTAGATCACGAGGTAATGACCTACCTCCTCACACACTCATATGCAACATAGCACAATACTTTCGGAAACATAGAATACGGGAAAACGAATCATTGCAAATAAATACCATTTACTTAATAAAAACCGTTTTCTAAAGGATTTAGTATTTTGCACAAATCTTTGCAAAGCACCGTTACAACCCAATTTGGGGAACCCATTCGGGATTGTGCGGATTATCGCACATCCTCGGGCTTAGTAGTGCGAGATGCAGACCTCCGCAAGGAGCATTCGGTCTCGAAAGATTTAAATACGAAAATCTAAAGAAAATGAGATTGCTAGAAATATAATATATATTAAAAATTATTTTCATATAAATATATGTATATTTATCCTTAAAATATCTATTTTGTAATAATATAAATATTCCATTTTTTCTATAAATATCACAAGAATCATTTTACACTAAAATACCATGAATTCCATATAAATCAATATTACAAATAAATACCTTTTATTATGGAATTAGGATATTTTCACTAGAAATATCACAACATAAAATCTACATTCATTACAACTCTAAAGACGATTAATAAATACTTGGGGTGTATTTTGAAAACTATACAAAAGTATGTTTACATAAAACCTCCCTCAAGTTCTGTAAATTACACTAAGGACCCTAGTAAACATAGGTTTAAGCGGGACCAATCTCTTGAGGCTCAGGGAGCCGGAGAAGTAGGTGCTTGCCTATCTAAGGTAGACAACTTAACAACGGTGTTATCAACACGGTAATCGTCCATAAAAAATACACAAATCCTGCCGCCCATGTGCAGCGGTTACCGATAACATCAAAACAATCAGGACTTTAATTTACTCTTCTAATTGTTTGAGTCAGATGACTCTCTTTATAATCTGACTTAAATATGATTCAAGTGCAATCTACAATTTACAATCTACAATTTACAATATTACAATTCAACATGAATCCATTATTACATATATTCAATCTATTAACTTGACTAAACCGAACCATGGATATACATTCCATTTACATGATTAAATAGTTACATCCATGATTCTACAGTTACATACATGATTCTCCAATTACATCCGTTTACTGATATCATGGTTTCGATCAGTCATCCAAACATACAATCTATATATTTTACAATACAATACAACAATACAATCACGATCACACGGGGTTTAAGGGGTAGACTGGTACGGAATGTGTTAAAAGTGGTACGAGACTGCAAGATTTAAGACACCTAACCGTATCCAATTGCCCTTGTTCTGGGTTGTATAACGGAGCCTTGTACTCTATATTCCGTTTGCCCTGGTCTCTAGCATATAGGTGTAAGTCTACGCTAGCGTCCCGGCCGTCTACAGACGCCAAAATGCGGAACAAAAACTTTTAACCGGCGCTATCGTATACTTTAACCCGGATCTGCCATTATTGCTAAACTAACAAACTGTAAAGAGTGTAGAAAGGTTATACCGAACGATCCGAGTCCTTCGTTCTTCAACCATCATCCCACGCTCCGTTGCGGCTGCTCCGATCTCGTCGATCTCCGATATCCTTGTCGAGGTGGCACCACATCGACGATTCTTTAAACGGGCTCCCGCCTCTGACTTGAGGCAACTCGATCGTCAAGTTTGCTAAAAGAGACGACCAAGAATGATGTAGAGAATGAGTAGATGACTTTGTCTCACTTCGTCCAAATCCGTGGACGATCGGTTAATGAAGTTGCCGAGGGAATTGGGTGATGGAATGAAATGAACTGTAAAATTCCATGCACCCCAAATACTATCATATCTTTTTCAAGTGAAACCTCACGTGAGATCGATCAAGAGAGGAGGGGGAAGGGGCCGGCCATATATATAGAATGAGGAGGGTGAGTGTAGGAGCAAAGGTGGTGACCATAAGAGAAAAGCTTCTCACAAAAGATCTTAACCAAAACAAGAATCATTAAAGCTAAAGCATGACTCACATAAACACCTCATCAAGTCATTAATGCAACCATTAATGTCAAGATGACTCATTAGCCACTTCATCACTTCTAGAACCTTCTAGAATGATGACTCACTCTTATCTGAAGAAAAGATAAATCCGTCTTTAACTGAATGTTAAAAGACGACTAATAGAAAACTGGAAACTGGCAACTTCCAAAAGTGATCCTGAAACGACTTTCAGGATAACCCCGAAACTGTATAAATATACCCGCATTTGTATTACGACCGAATACAAATGCAACTGAGACAAATATATTATACCCACTCAATATAATACTCGGATCCGGCTTAAACCAAAGCCGACCAGTATCATCTGCCCGAAAAATAACACGTGCGTAAACGCACGTGCATTTTCCGAACCCTGCCATAAACCATTCGGCCTCTACAACGTTTCGCCCGAACTTGGGAAACTGTCTGTGGGGGACTCTAATGACTCGTCAGTACCCTGGCAGTGGGTTTAACCACAAACCGTCAGCGGCACTAGCAATGCGTAACGGCTGCCCATGGACTGACCTCAAGGGATGCCGATGAGCGCACTCATCCGGAAAACCCTACTGAGCCTAACAGTGACAATGTATATACAGTCCGGTCCGTTCGTCTATGAGTATCGCATATCTGCCTAGGGGGCTAGTAACGTCAGACCCCCAAGAGCAGTATAAGTCGTGTCGGAGTGAAGCCCAATAACACCCTGAGATACTACTGGAGTACCTACCAGTAAATCTCCTGCCACGGCCGTGGGCTTTGTGTAATGGCTCTCCTAGACACAGCACGACCTCGCCCCCAATACCGGGAGAGACGAATCCCCTGCCGATCCGCTCACGTGCCTCCATATGGCTCGGGACTGTACCCAAAAACTACCTGTTTGCACGACTCTTTTGAGCCGTGGTAGGGTAGAAATCAAAGCACAGTGGGAACTCACACGAGACAAATGACGACCTCAAGTCGATGAACTAACCTGTACACATGTCACCAGGGAACTGCTATCTGACGATAGATATAATACTAACTAGCAGATTCCCGGCGAGTCCTGTCCGGTGTACTCATAACCCAATGAGCACCTGTATACATCTTAGGTGATCCAACTGACACCAGTGGCTTGTGAGACCGGCCACCGCCCCTCGTCGGGGTCTCGACTGTATACACTAGTCTACTCCGGAGTATCGATGCCCTGTCTCGAAACTCCCACGACTAGGGACCACAATTAAGGATATGCGTATAAACCACGCAACTCTCACGTATATGATCGTCATCATACTGTTGGTGGTAAAGCAAGATCCTAAGGGCTCTATCAAAGTGTAACATGTAATCAGTCACCTGAACATGTACACGACTGATAAAAGCAAACCAGATAGCATACTATCATCTCGAGTAAGACTGTCATACCGGTATAGGTCCTCCGCAATCATTGCAATCACGTACCTGCGATCCAATAATTGACTATGAGGGCACTATCTCCAACAATAGGGACCCCTCTCGTATACACTGGCATTCTTCTGTACCAAGCTATAAACAATATCGTTAACACAACATCATAACAATATAATACAACTTTAAAAGTTACTCTCTCTCTTTCTTCTTTTCTATTTCTCCCTTCTCTTTGGGACTTACCGAGCGATCTGTTCGCTGACGACATTCTCTTTCTTTCTTCTTTGAATGTCGTCAGGTGATCTGGACACGTCAGAGATCGAGCCCACTACTGAAGACTTGGACCAATTCAGTGAAGACCCAGAGCTCTAGTTCATTGTACACTTTCCATTCAGTACTTTTCATTTCTGTTATGCCATTGTTTAGGCATTACTTTATTTCAGTTGTATTTACTTTCCATGCATTGTACAAAAAGAATGTGAATAAATAAAGTTTTTGTTTTATTATATGTTGTCTCTTGTGCTTTTACTTTTATATTGTTTAGATACGCTTAGCGTATTTACTTCACAGTAAATACGTAGCGGCCTCGTCGCGCTCCCTTCACCGTACACTGGGAAGCGGGGCGTGGCACATCACATTCTGGCTGGTCTCTAGCAGTGGCCTAATCATCTGGTGTGGATCTGCTCTTGTTTCAACAAGAAATCCTAGTGAAACAATATGTCACACGTTCGTATGTAACCGAAGTACGCCCTGGTCACTCTCTCTCTCACATCAACCATGATACTTGTCTCATCACTCTTTCTCTCTCAAAATATCTTCTCTTTTCCACTTAAAACAAAACCAATTTTTTTTATGAAATGAAGCATGGTTACAAAATAATGAAATAAGTGTTTGCAACATACTTTGTTGCATGCCATGCACATAATTAAGATTAATGCATAATTAGTGAAACACTAATCGGATTTTATATTAATTTAAATATAACTAGTTGTATAATAATTCATAAAATACTCAAATCACATAAATACCTTCAATCAATAATCCTTATGAATTTACCAAATATTTTCCAAATTATCGGTATATAATTATACCCTTTCATTAAAACTAATTCTCATACTTAATAATATTCGTAGAAATTATTATTTTAATTATTTAATTTCCCAAAAAATAATATTTTATTTTCTGAAATGTTACAATACATAATGTAAAGGTGTAGAGAGGTGGCAGAATTTTCAAAATGCCAATTTTGCCCTCAAAAATTATGATATTTCCATTCTCTACTGCCGCCTGTCCCATCTCCTTTTCAAAATGCCAATTTGCCCTCACAAATTTTGGTATTTCCACTTCCTATTACCACATGTTCTATCTCCTATTGGTACCTTTGCCCACCTCCTGCTCTATTTAAGATGGAGCACTTCATGCTCATTTTCTATTCAAAAGATAAAACCCAAAAATAAAAAAAAAATGAGAGAGAGGAGAGAGAAAGGCCTTTAAAACACTACCGATCTTCTTTTCCTATTTTGCATTCCTCTCAATGGCGCAAAAACTTGATGCAGAACATCTGTTACCATTCTTAATGGTTAAAGAGTACAACAAACCATTATTACTTCTCTTTCTCCATGCAAAACTGACGCCCACGTCGTCGGATACCGACGGTGTCGATCTTTCCATGTGCATCCATGGGTACATTGAAAACTCCGCCTAAGTGATCATCGCCTCTTCCGATGGCCTTCATGATTGTGCAAAATTTATTTTGGACGAAATACCCTCCTACAAGTATCTATAAGATAGTGACAATCAAGCGACCGTGTAAGTGAAAGAGATGAGAATTGAAGGACGAGAATGACGATATTTGTGCTGTGTTTTGAAGAAATTGAGATAGGTAACAATGGTGATTTAGTCGAACGAGTGCAGTTGTGTTGTGATCATGCATTCCACATGAAGTGCATTGTTTCTTGGTTGTTCAAGAAAAACGCATGCCCGCTATATCGATGTGAGGGGCCATATCAAATAACTTAGGATGACACTGTTAGTTTTTCTTTATTAATCGATCGTCTGTTATTTTTGTTATTTTGACATGTAAAATTCGAATAAGAATGAACAATGTCAACAAGTTCTAATTGTGTTTTCTAATATTTTCAATTGGTTTAATATGGTTAATATGATAATCATATGATACATTTTATGGCTATATAGTATAAATCACTTAATTTCCTAACTCGGTCGTGTTTTTGCAATTAAATTTGACAAATGACGGAAAATGACAAAAAAATTGAGAAGGTGCCAGCATGCAAATGTAGAAAAAAAACTCAAATGAAAAAAACAATGAGATTGCCAACTAGCTTTAATGGGTACTTTTTTGGTTGGAACAACAGGCTTATGATCATAATTCGTAACAAGCATAAGTAAGAATTATTAAACCGAAAAAGACAGTAGTCATGAAAAAAGAGAAAGACGTTACCATCTGCAAAAAGACTGTAGATCAATAGGGATGTTATCACGTAAAAATAGGACAGAAATGACAAGTCGGACGGAATAGATCAAAAGAAAAACTACTAAAAATAGAAAACTGCTAAAAATAAAAAGTTATTAAAACGATAAACTAATTATTTGATTGCGTCCCAAATTGTTTCCTAATACTTCCTGCCGAATCTTAACTGATCCGGGTGTTAATTTCATTCCTAATTCGAAAGTCAAAGTTCAGAGCAAATCTTTGACCGTGATTTTAGGGCCCTAAATGATGGATTTTCGCGATTCCGAGAGATGTCAATTATGATTGCGGCATAACGTTGGCCCAAACAATTTTGCAAGATTTTCGATTTGGCTGGTGGAACGCGCGAATCGGACAAGATTTGACAGTTTGGGATTCTCGTATTGAACTAGACCCGACGTGTTTTGGATCGGTCGAGTCACTCCAAGTAGGCTAGGGTTGCATCAATAAGGCATAATACCAGCGCATAGACTGAGAAGGGACAAAGGCCCACGTGCAAGTGCATGCAGTCGCAAAATAGCGACGTTAATATTTGTCATGATTTGACAGAAAAAATACATTAGTCATGATGGCCAGAAAAAGGACATTAGTTATAACGGACTTTAGAAAAATAGTGACGTTAACATTGGTTATGAGTTGACAGAAAAAGGACATTAGTCATGCCTACCTCTTATTGCCACGTATCCCATCTCTTATTGGCACCTGTGCCCACCTCTGCTCTATTTAAACCAATGCACTTCATCTTCAATCCCTACAGAAGAGAAAGGGTAAAAAATGGTAAGCAAGAGATATTTTGCATCTCTTAATGGCACAAAATCTTGATGCAGAACAGTCGTTGCCTCTCTCAATGGTCAAAGAGTATAACAAACCACCGTTGTTTCTCTTCCTCCATGCAAAACTGACGCCCACGTCGTCGGATACCGACGGTGTCGATCCTTCCATTTGCACCCACGGGTATATTGAAGACTCTGCCCAAGTGATCATGCCCTCTCCCGTTGACCCTCGTGATGGTACAAAGTGTATTTTGGACGAAATGCCATCTTATAAGCATCGCAAATATGTTGCTTCTCAATTACGTTCGCCCGAGAACTATCGTAGCTTCGCTGACTGGGTGGTGCGTCTTAAATGCCCCATCTAAGATCAGCATCACATGTACCTTGAAACGGAGATCAGCAAATTCGTCCATGAAGCTGTAGAGGTAGCAAATGCTAAATTTCATATCAAGATATATGTTTATACAAGCGTTGATAGGACGGTAACAATTAAGAGATCGCGTAAGCGAAAGAGACAAGAATTGAAGGACGAGAATGACGATATTGTTTGTGCGGTGTGCTTCGAAGAAATTGAGAAGAGTAGCAGTGGTGATTTGTTCGAATGAGTGCAGTTGTGCTGTGATCATGCATTCCACATGAAGTGCATTGTTCTTTGGTTGTTCAACAACAACTCATGTCCGCTATGTCGATGTGAGAACCCATGTAAAATAGATTAGGATGCTAATTTTGGTTTTTCTTTGTTGATCAACCTTCTGTTATTTCTGTTATTTTGGCATGTAAATTTCGAAGAAGGGATGAACAATGTTCACAAGTTCTGATTGCGTTTTCAAATATTTTTAATGGTTTAATATATTTAATATGATGATCATATGATATATTTAGATATATAGTATAAATCACTTAATTTTCTAAATCGGTCGTATTTTTGCAATCAACTTTGACAAAAGACAGAAAAAGACAAAAAAAATTGAGAAAGTGACAACGTCCAGATGTAGAAAAACTCAAATGAAAAGGAACAATGATATTGCCAATTGGTTTTAACGGATACTTCTTTGGTTGGAAAACATGCATATTATGCTCATAATTCGTAACAATCATAATTAAACATTATTAAACAGAAAAACACATTAGTCATGATGCTCCTTTTTAATTGGTAAATGGTGCAGCTCTGATTTGGGATGCAACACTTCTAAACTGATTTGAGAAGAATTGAAGGAATAAAAAGATAACAATGGCAATTTCACCAAACTAGGGTTTTATTTAATTAAAATTTGCATCTTACAATTTCAAAATCGAAATCACAACTAATTTGTTACTAAAAAAACAGCTAAAAATAAGGCATAAAATCAAGTTCGGAATTTTTGGGTTGAACAAGATGCGACGTGCATCAATAAGGCATAATACCGGTGCATAAATTGATAGGGGACAAAGGCCCGCGTGCAAGTGCATGCAGTTAAGTACGTATATGAGAAAAAACGTTATCAGGTACAAACATGGCAAAAAAAGGACATTGGCCACGATGGAAGAAAAATAGTGTTAACGATAGAAAAATAGTGACATTAATATTAGTCATGATTTGACAGAAAAAGAACATTAGTCATGATGGACTGTAGAAAAATAGTGACGTTGATATTGGTGGTGATTTGGCAGAAAAAGTTAACGACATAAAAAGGATATTAGTCATGAAGGATTGTAGAAAAATAGTGACCTGAACATTGGTAGTGATTTGACAAAAAAAGGACATTAGTTATGAATGACTGTAGAAAAATAGTGTCATTAACGTTATTCATGATTTGACAGAAAAAGGACAGTAGACATGACGGACTGCAGAACAACAGTGACGTTAACATTGGTCCTGATTTGATAGAAAAAGGACATGACTCATGACGGACTCGACTGTAGAAAAATGGTGTTGATGACAGAAAAAGGACAATAGTCATGACGGACCGTAGAAAAATAGCGACGTTAACATTGTCCGTGATTTGACGGAAAAAATACATTAGTCATAATCAACTGTAGAAAAATAGTGTTGACGACAGAAAAAGGACATTAGTTATGACGGACTGTAGAAAAAATAGCGACGTTAACATTTGTCATGATTTGATAGAAAAAGAACATCAGTCAAGACGGACTGCAGAACAACAGTGACGTTAACATTGGTCGTGATTTGACAGATAAAGGACATCAGTCATGATCGAATGTAGAAAAATAGTGCCGATGACAGAAAAAGGACAATAATCATGACGGACTGTAGAAAAATAGCGACGTTAATATTGACCGTGATTTGACAGAAAAAGTACATTGTCATGATCGACTGTAGAAAAATAGTGTTGACGACAGAAAAAAGGACATTAGTCATGACGGACTATAGAAAAAATAATGATGTTAACATTTGTTATGATTTGATAGAAAAAGGACATTAGTCATGATAAACTGTAGAAAAATAGTGTAAACGACAGAAAAATGATATTAGTCATGACAAACTGTAGAAAAATATTGACCTGAACATTGGTAATGATTTGACAGAGAAATGACATTAGTCACGACGTACTGTAGAAAAATAGCGGCGTTAACGTTATTCATGATTTGACAGAAAAAGACAGTAGTCATGACGGACTGTAGAAAAATAGTGGCATTAATATTGGCCGTGATTTGACGGAAAAAGGACATCATTCATGACGCACTGTAGAACAATAGTGACATTAACATTGGCCGTGATTTGGCGGAAAAAGGACATTAGTCATGATCGACTGTAGAAAAATAGTGCTAACGACAGAAAAAAGGGACATTAGTCATGATGAACTGTAGAAAAATAGCGACGTTAATATTGGCCGTGATTTGACAGAAAAGGTACATTAGTCATGATCGACTGTAGAAAAATAGTGTTAACGACAGAAAAATGACATTATTCATGACTGTGATTTGGCTGTGATTTGACAGAAAAGGATATTAGTCATTATTAGACAGAAAAATGACATTAGTCATAATGGACTACAGAAAAATAGTGTTGTTAATATTAGTCGTGATTTGAAAGAAAAAATGACATTAGTCATGGTGGCCAAAAGAAGGACATTGGTCATGATTTGACAGAAAAAAGACATTAGTCATGCCGGACTGTAGAAAAATAGTGACGTTAATGTTAATGATGATTTGACAGAAAAAAGAACATTCGTCCTAATGGACTGTAGAAAAATAATGACGTTAATATTATTCATGATTTGACAGAAAAAGGACATTAGTTGTGATGGGCAGAAAAAAGACATTAGTTGTGATTTGACAGCAAAAGAGCATTAGTCATGATTGACTATAGAAAAATAAAGACGTTACAATGTATAAACAGGACGGAAAGGATAAGTATGACAAAAAATGTCAAAAGAAAAATAAAATGAAGAAGAAAGACACGTTACCAGATGTAAAAAGACGGTAAAAAATAAAGACGTTAGTAGTGATGAGAAATTGTAAATAAAATAAATTAATATGATAAAACAAAAATATTTTATCAGAAATTTTAAAATATAAAAATGAATTAAATTTGTTTTTGTCCCCACCTTTTATTAATGTCATACCTCATCATTTCCTTTCCCTATTTAATCCAGCGCTTTTCATCTTCTTTCTCACTTGAAAAAAAAAGAGGAAACAATGAAAAAAGGTAAAATAGAGAAAGATAGAGATCTCATTCTTCTCAAATTCCAGCTTTTTCAACATTTTTGAAACTTAAATTCTTGGCTTGGATTCGTTTCAAAGCACCATAATTTCAGTAAGTATTTTTATCTCTTTCTTTGTTTTCTTTTTTGACATATATGATCATGAATCAGGATGGTTTGCACTAAACTTTTTTTTTCATAACTAAACTTTTCTTTTTCAACATATTATTTTTCATTCTTCATTTAGTATATTTTTAACCAATGAGAATATTTTTAAAAATTTCCATTATTAATGCCATACTTGACTTGAATTGATGTTTTTTCAATTTGCAGGAAAGTGATCGTTTGATTTGGTCAACAACAAAATTGGAGTAAAAACTAAGGTAACAAAAAATCTATTATTCGAAAAATTCAGCATTTAAGATTTTTATTTATTTATGCTTATATGTAGAAGTTAATCATTTGTTCTCTAAATTTAAATTTTTATTGGTATCTGTACAGTTTTCCATTTAAATTATTAATAAATGATGTGACATATTTGTTGTTATTAGTTACTCATTTATATCGATCTCTATAATTGTTTCTATTGTGATATTATATTTTGTCTTTATTTAGCTATGCATGGGAATAAATCAAAACGCATTCGCAAACCGTTATCAGGAGCACAAAAACAACGTAAACGTGAAAGAATAAGATATAAAAAAAACAGTCATCCAATACTAATTTTAAAAATGATCAATTTTCTTTCAAGCGAAAGCGAGAGACATTTGATTTTGGTATCTCGCACTTCAAAAGACCATTAGAACAAATTCCTAATCTTTCTGCCAATATTGAATGCAACACATCTTTGATGGATAATGATACCGTTTTGTATCATTCTACGGAAGTGGGCTTTCTGAATGATCACCGTATAGTCAATAAAGACATTCATCAAGATTTGTCATGCAGTCAAAAAAACGATAATGATGGTAAGAGCACGCTTCATTCTCATTATATATCCCTATAAAACACAGTTTTATCTAATTTTACTTGAATATTTGATATTAACTATATTTAAAGAATATATTACTCAAAAATCTTAAATTTTTTAATTTTGTTGATTTGCAAATATTTTACATGTTTTAAAAGCTATAAGATTATTTTAAATAAAATCCTCCATAAATATAATAATATAATATATGACATTTTCTTATTACTGATTAAATTGTAATGTGTGTTTTATAATGATACATGATAAGACAGTTTTAACGATAATTATTTAACAGATTGGCGTAGTCGTTTCCATTATTTGGGACCTCCTACTGAAAAATGTTCTAGATGTGACGCAATTATGTGGAAAGAAGAAAGGGTTAGAACTAATGATAAGAAAAAAATAAATTATTCACTTTGTTGTAAGAGTGGAAGAGTTTTTCTGCCTCTTCTTGAGAAGACACCTGAAATGCTAGACTCTTTATTGAACTATCAAAATGTTTCTGAACATGCTAAACAATTTCGGGAAAAAATTCGTTCGTTCAACTCTATATTTTCTTTTTACATCTATTGGTGCAAAAATAGATTATCAAATTTTGAAAGGAAGGGGACCATATACATTTCGAATTCATGGACAAAACTATCATAAAATAGGTTCATTTCTACCAGCTATCGGAAGTCGACCTAAATATGCACAGCTTTATAAATATGATACCGAGCATGAAATTGAAAATCGAATTGCATTTATTGGAGATAATTAAAATGCTACGAAATATGATTCAGAAACTGTGAAAAGTTTAAAGGAAATGTTGGATAAATATAACAAATATGTTAAGAAATTTCGATGCGTACGTGATTGGTATGAGAACAATAAGGATAAAGAGCTTAGTTTGCGCATTCTAGAGGATAGAAACCATAAGGGTCAACAATATAATAAACCAAATTCAACAGAAATAGCTGCTTTGATGATTGATGATGAATTTTTCCTTCATCTACTCGAGATGTTATTGTCAACGATCGAAAAAAGGATATCAAAGAATTAGTGAGATTCATCCAGCATACATGCCATTGCAATATCCCTTATTATTCCCATATGGAGAAGATAGTTGGTATAATTATATTGAAGGTAACAATACGAAGAGAAAAAAGAATAAAGTTTTAATGAAGGACTTCTACACATTTAGGTTAAAACAGCATTGTCATGAAGGAACAACGTTGTTGAGAGGTGGAAAAATATTACAGCAATATATAGTTGATACTTATGCGTCTGTTGAAGGGAATCGTCTTGGATGGATTCGTAATAATCAAAAAACTTTACGATGTGAGTTATATCAAGTCTTGCACGATGCTGTTGACGATGGTGATAATGATGCTTACACAATTGGTAAAAAAATCATTTTGCCTTCATCCTTTATTGGAGGTCCACGATACATGATTCAAAACTATCAAGATTCTATGGTAATTGTGCATAGGTCGGGCCTCCGGATTTATTCATTACTTTTACATGCAATCCTAATTAGAAAGAAATATATGATTTTTTATTGATTATTGGTGGTCAAAGTGCATCTGATAGGCCTGATATTGTTGCCAGAGTTTTTCACTTAAAACTTTTGCAGCTTCTTGATGATTTGATTAAACATAAATATTTTGGAAGAGTAATTTCTGGTAGGTTATTACCATTATTTGTTGATATATATTTTGTATATTATCATATGTTTCTATTTAAAAGTTTAATTATTCTATCTGTAGATTTATCCGTGGTAGAATTTCAAAAACGAGGATTACTACATTCTCATATCTTTATTACATTGGAAAGTTCAAAAAAAAATAAAACCTGCAAAAGATATTGATAATTTTGTCACGTCCCGCTTCTCAGAGTACGCTAAAATGGGCACGCGACATAGCCAACCATGCTACCTGTGGGTAGGAAGTATCCATCCACAGTCACATTACGGCTGTAGAGATATCAAGAACAAAATAAAACTATCTAAAACATGTCCATAGTCCAAGATAACATGAGTCAAGAATAAATAAATGCGGAAGCGAAAGATCCAATACAAAATAACTGGAATGTATGTCCCATAATGCGGGCCCACATCAGGAATAAAATGCAGGAAAGAAAAGCTAACTACTGCTAACACTCACAGCTCAGCCTGTCGGCTGAAGTACTCCTGCTCGGACTGCGACAGCGGTACAGAATCTGGGCCATGCAAAACCCAGACGTCAGCGCGTCAAGTCATCAAGTAATAACATATAAACAGGGTAACATGCAATGCGAATATAAACATGAATAAAGCAAGGGTAACAATAATATAAGTCAGAGCAGTGCAGGGTAATGTGCAGTGGGTAACTAAACTGTTCTATCAGGTTTTCTGTTCTAAAGTCTTTGAAACCAAATTGATGAATCATCGATGTAACTCAATAGTATCCCGTACATACCCGGGACCACGGCCCCAAGATTCTCGGGCTGAAACCGAGACATGCCGCTAGGCACCAAACAGGAATGTGTACAGATGAATGATGTCAGCATCATCATTCCAAGGCTGGCCTAGCCTAAAAACTGATCAGAACAGGTAGCGAACAGTTGAGTTACAAGTCAGGTTTCACCTTTGATTTCCCCATACCCCCAAGTTATATGTGTAAGTCAAGTCAGGTATCCCGAAATCAAGAAACTAATGCCAACACAGGATCAGGTAAACATGTTTGTCTGGATAGACAACAGGAACGGTCCATGAGGACTACATGTCAGGTTTGTTGGCATTAGACGCAAGATCAGGTAACGGGTCAGGTCATGGTACCTCAGGTCAAGTCAAGCAGTATACGGTACCATGTCGGGTAAATCAATATGTATGTAGCGGGTCCGGTCAAGATGTAAACAATATCATGGGTGTGCTCATACTCAGTCACATAATCAAGCATGGTTATCAACAGCATGATCTAAGCAATGAATTAAGCAATAGGCAGATTTACTCAATTAGCAGTACAGTTATCAGTTGTGTCACAGGGATGATCTCAACATTATAAGAATGCAGTAAGACAATTATAGTCATTTAATCATGTTAACAAGTTTAAGACTTCATGGACGCAATGATATATATCTATAAGTTCCATGGATGAAATCACAGTTTATGCAGGTTAAATGTACACGAGTGTCCGAATGAAGTTAACGATAGATAAAGTACCATAGGCTACGTCATTAGTGAAAGTGAAAATTAAAACATGTAAATATGGTTATTAGGTTCAAAACAGTAATTGCAACAGGTAGGTTCCAAGTTTGAAAGATAAAATGATATATATCAATATTGAACATGAAAATGAGAAATAATCATACTAAAGTTAAATTTACAGGTTTAGGGTGTCATCAATGTGTATGTAAATATTATTTAGCATGTAGCAAGGGGTACTTGTCTCGACGGGTCGCGAATCGGGAAAACGGAACGTAAAATGTCGATGGGGAAACTCGCGATGGGCGCACGGTTCACGGAATGAACCCAAACGACGAACAGTGGAACCACACGGATCAAAGTACATCGCTGGATCGTCGGGATACGTCGCCGGCACGGCCAGATTCCGGCGACCCCAAAAACAGCGAACGTCAAGAATTACAACAAGAAAAGAAAAAAAAGAAGAAGGGAAGGAGGATGGAGAATGGAAGGCTTACAATGGTCTGTAGAGGGGTCGTGAGGATCGACGGCGTCGACGAAACTCCGGTGCACGAACTATAGAAGGCCCGGCGATCAACAGAAAAGATTTTTGTTAAGAAACGAAAAGAAGGAAGGAGGAAGGAGGAAGAAGACGGATAGGTAATGCTTACAGGGGGTTGTACGAGGGCCGGGGCACGGAGGCGAGGCCGCCGGCGGCGACAGATCCGGCGGTGCAACTGTGTGCAGGGGTGCACGGGCCCGGTCGGGGTATGCAAGCTCGGAAGGAAGGAGATGGGAGAGAAGGTGATGAGGGTGAGGAGCTGACGAGGACGAGGAGGCCGGTGATGGTGGTGTCGGCGTTGGAGCTGCGGCGGCGAGAGGTGAGGCGGCTAGGGTTTATCGACGTTGGGTTGCAGAGGAAAAGAAATAGAGAGAGGAGGAAGAGAATAAATATAGAGGAGAGAGAGAGAGATATAGGGAGAGAGAGAGACGGGGAGAGAGAGAGAGAGAGAGTTAGCGAGAGGAGAGAGATCGAGAGAGGAGAGAGAATTTAGGGAGGAGAGAGAAAGAGAGAGACGGGGAGAGAGAGAGAGGAAGAAAACGAGAGAGAGAAATGAGGTGGGGCCCACGGGATAGGGAACTGTGATTGGTTGGGAGAGGGATAAGTGGGGGTTAGGAAAACTTAAATAAAAGATTTATAAGTATAAAAAATATTATTAGGTTAATATAAAAATATTCGACGGTTTTAAAATAAATTAGAAATTGGGATTTTGGCGCAAAGTAAAACATTTCCAAATTGCCCCCGGGTCGGGTCAAAAAATTCGAAATTGAAATAAGAAAATTTTAGGCGGGATCCAAAATTTAAAATGAAGTATTTTACAATCAAAAAGCACACCCCCAAAATGGACACACGTACGTGCGCGTAGCCGTCCAAAACCGCCCGTTTCACTGAACGGGACGAGAACACGACGCACGGACGCTACAACGGTGTTAGGGGTGTCAAGTAGGCCATGATGAATATTTTTAATTTTATTTTAGATGTCTTAAATTGTTATATGCAGAAACGAATTGTCGGGGTAAAATTACAATAAGTAACAATCAAGCAAGATAAATGAAATAAGTGCCACACTACGTTCAAACGGTAACTGAAATTAGTAGCATTGGGCTCGGGTGTTATATTATACCCAACTACAAAAAGAATTTCGTCCTCGAAATTCCAAGAATGCAAAGACAAAATAACTACAAGAAAAGATGAGGAAACTTCTGCCGGATTTCATCTTCTCGTTCCCAAGTGGACTCTCCATGCGAGCGATTACCCCAAGAAACAAGCACAAGAGAGATCACCTTGTTCTTAAGAACCTTTTCCCTTCGATCCACGATTTCAATCGGTCGCTCCTCAAAAGTCAAGTCTTCTCGTACTGTTAGCTCCGAATGATCCAATACGTGCGTTTCATCTCGAACATACCTACGGAGTTGAGATACGTGAAACACATCGTGCACATTTGCCAAGGACTGCGGTAACGCCAAACGATACGCTACCTCACCAACACGCTCCAAGATCTCAAAAGGTCCAACGAATCGAGGACCAAGCTTTCCTCGACTTCTAAAACGAATCACCCCTCTAGTCGGTGATATCTTCAAGAATACCAAATCACCCACGGCGAACTCTAGAGGTCTTCTTGACGTGTCTGCCCAACTCTTCTGTCGGTCTTGTGCTGCCTTCATATGATTTCTGATAGTGTTAACCTTCTCAACTGTCTGCACAACCAAATCCGGTCCCAATAATCTTCGTTCACCGACATCGTCCCAAAAAACAGGTGAACGGCATTTACGACCATACAAAGCTTCAAATGGAGCCATCTGGATAGTTGCCTGAAAACTGTTGTTATAAGAAAACTCCACCAAATGCAGATGATCCTCCCAAGAACCCTTGAAGTCCAACATGCATGCTCTCAACATATCCTCAAGTGTTTGGATTGTTCTCTCCGACTGACCATCAGTTTGAGGATGATAAGCTGTGCTAAACTTCAATCGAGTCCCCAAACTTTCCTGTAAACTCCGCCAAAAGTGTGATAAGAACCGAGTGTCTCGATCGGACACGATGCTCACTGGTACTCCATGCAATCTTACAATCTCTTGCATGTATCGCTTCGCCAAAGTCTTTGTAGATTGACCAACCCGAAAAGGAATGAAGTGAGCTGCCTTGGTCAATCGATCAACAATCACCCATACAACATTGTTGCCCTTTGGACTCCGCGGTAAAGCCGTCATGAAATCCATGGTTATATGTTCCCACTTCCACTGAGGAATCGGAAGTGGTTGCAATAAACCAGCAACCCTTTGATGTTCAGCCTTAACTTGCTGACACACCAAGCACTTTGCCACAAAGCGAGCAATCTCCCGTTTCATGCCTTCCCACCAGAAATGTTGTCGAATATCTCGGTACATCTTTGTGCCTCCTGGATGTACAGAATAAGCTGAACTGTGTGCCTCCTTCATAAGCTCTTCACGAATATCCCCCTTTGGCACACACAAACGGCTACCATACCTCAACGAACCATCTTCGTGGATCAATAAATCTGTTCGTAGTCCGGCTTCAACCTGTTCTCGAAACTTTTGCAGTCTAGGATCCTGCGATTGTGCTGCTTTAATATTCTCGATCAACGATGAATGTACTTGCAGTTGCATCAACTGCCCCGTAGAATGCGGTAGCACAACCTCCAAGTCAAATCTTCGAAAATCTTCAACGATCTCCTTCTGCGTAGTTAACACCTGAATTGCTGGTAACCGACTAAGCGCATCCAGCACGACGTTAACCTTCCCCGGATGGTACTTAAGATCAAGATCGTAGTCAGCCATCAGCTCCAACCATCTACGTTGCCTTATATTAAGCTCCTTCTGCGTGAACACATACTTCAAGCTCTTATGATCAGTAAACACTTCGACCCTTTCACCCAAAAGGTAGTGTCTCCAAATCTTCAAAGCGAAAATCACAGCTGCAAGCTCCAAGTCATGAGTTGGGTAATTCTTCTCATGGGTCTTCAACTGTCTCGATGCGTACGCTACAACCTTCCCATGCTGCATCAAAACACATCCCAATCCTTTCCCAGATGCGTCGCTGTGAATCACCAATCCTCCGGAATTGTCTGGCACGGTCAGAATAGGGGCGGTTATCAACTTCTGTTTCAACGTCTCAAAAGCTAACGCACACTTGTCCGTCCATACAAAAGGCACCTCCTTACGCGTAAGCTTGGTTAACGGCTCCGCCAGACGAGCAAAGTTCTCCACAAATCTTCTGTAATATCCGGCGAGTCCAAGAAAGCTTCTTATCTCCGCAATATTCTTTCGAATCGGCCAATCACGAACTGCTGCAATCTTTTCTGGATCGACGGCAATTTCATTGCCAGACACAACATGCCCTAAAAACTTTACTTCCTCCAGCCAAAACTCGCACTTACTCATCTTCGCATATAACTTCTCCTGTCTCAACGTTTGCAGTACGATCTTCAAATTTTCAGCATGCTCTTCAAAACTCTTTGAGTAAACCAGAATATCGTCAATGAATACCACAATAAACTGGTCCAAGAACGGTGAAAAGATTCGGTTCATCAAGTCCATGAATACTGCCGGCGCATTCGTTACTCCGAAGGGCATCACTAAGTATTCGTAATGTCCATACCGAGTTCGGAACGCCGTCTTGCAAATATCTTCTGCATTCATTCGGACCTGATGATATCCGGATCGCAAATCCAGCTTCGAGAATACCCTCGCGCCACTAAGCTGCTCGAAAAGTTCGCCAATGCGAGGGATCGGGTACTTGTTCTTAATAGTCACCCGGTTTAATTCTCGATAGTCGATGCACATCCTTCTTGTGCCATCCTTCTTCTTTACTAGAAGAACTGGAGCTCCCCAAGGCGAGTTACTGCTTCGAATCCAACCCTTCTCAAACAATTCAGCAACCTGTTTCTTGACTTCTTCCAACTCTACTGGTGCCATTGGATAATACGCTTTAGATACTGGTGCTGCACCAGGAATAAGATCAATTGCGAACTCCACGTCTCGCCTCGGCGGTAAACCCGATATATCTTCAAACACGTCTATAAAATCACGAACAACAGCCGGCTCTTCACTATTATCAACTTCCATTGCTGCAAGAATATTGTTTGTCGGCCTAGCCCTAAACTCGACTGGCCCGACAGAACTGCTTCCTCCAGTGAAGCTAAACTCGGGATGTCCGGAAATCTGGAAAATTACTTTCCTTGCCCTACAATCAATATGAGCGTGGAAAGTGCCAAGAAAATCCATTCCCAAGACGACTTCGTAGCTGCCCGTATCAATCACCAAGAAATCTGCAAAAAGCTCCCGTCCGCAAACAACAACTGTACAATCTTTACATTCCCTACTAGCTATGATTTTCCCATTCCCAGTGTGTATGTCCCAGAAGCTAGACAGGGTCATGCAGTCAATCGAATGTGTAGTTATAAACTTGGATGACATAAAACAATGGGATGCACCAGAATCAAACAACGCTAGTGCGGGAAAACCATGAACGAGTAGAGTACCTGAAACAACTTCTCCTGACGCCTTAGCTTCTTCTGCTGTCAAGGTAAAAGCTCGAGCCTGATTAGGTCCTTGAGTCAGCTGTTTCTGTCCCTGGAACGGTCTCTGCGGAGGCTTCTGAAAATCATCTCTCGTACGAAGGTTCGACGGACAAGCACTAACGGCGTGATCTGTCCACAAACCAAACAGAGTCCCAGCCTCCTTCGACAATCCTTTTGCATGTGGCCAGGTAAATTGCAGTAGTTACAAGTCATGCTCTTTCCTCGATCGATGACAACAGGCTTCTTCATGGGTGCTACACCTCGACGGTCCACTGGAATACCTCTGCGACTATGATCTCGGTTTAGTACAAATGCTGGCTTCCTTGCCGCAACTGCTGTCTGTTGCAAACTCCCCTTCATCCCAGATAAACTCTGCTGCTCTCGGGCTGCCGCAAGTACTTGTGAGAAAGTGGTCAAACCCAGGAAGACAATCTGCTTCTGGATGTCCACGTCCAAGCTGCGCATGAACCTCCGTGCCCTGTCTACATCGTTGGCAACTAAAGGTCCAACGAATCTGCTGAGTCTTGTCCATTCTGCTGCATGCACATCTACGGGTGCTCCATTCTGCTTTAGCCCGATGAATTTCTCTTCCATTTCCTCCCGTGCAATACGCGGGAAGAACTTCTCCAGGAAACTCTTTGAAAAATCCGCCCACTTGATCGGCTTGGGCAAGCGGTTCTCTTCCACAAGCCACCATTCTCGGGCGTAGTCCACTAACTGAATGCGTACCACATCGACTCTTTTCTCATCTGGAATCTGTGCCGCAATAAGCAAGTTTTCTGTGTCAACTAGCCACTGCTCTGCTGGCAACGGCTCCTCCAAACCAGTAAATGTAGACGGACCCAAACGCCTGAAATCTGCTACGGTCCCTACTCGGTCAACTGGTTTATCTCCAACATTGTTCACAGACTGCTGAACGATCTGCAAACCTTCCTGAAACGATTCCGCTTGCTGCTGGATCAGCTCGGTCTGTCTCTTTTGATTTTCCAGCATTCCCCTTATTCCTCCAAGCATGGCGGCTTCGTCCACACGTCTTTGGTACGTCTTCAAATTCTTACCTGCCATATTCCTGAAATCAAAACACCCAACATTAGCATGATGACAGATTCAAAATATAGATCAAGGCTAGAACTCCAAGTTACTTAAATAGAGTGTCGCATTGTAACTATGCCGCGGTATCATAGCCACAATTACATAACTCCACCCAAGCCGCCTAAGTCCTAGAGATAACAAGGAATCAGGTTTCCGAGTTGATATGCAAAGGAAGTTTGCACATCATAAAAGATATAATCAGGAAGAATGTGATTCAAGAATGGTAAACGGCAAGGTGGCAGGACATGTTTCCTAAACACGGGTATTCTGATTCGTATATTGGGTACAACCCAACTACAAAAGAATCAACCCGACTAACCTATGTCTCTGATACCAAAAGAACCATGTCACGCCCCACTTCCCAGAGTACGCTAAAATGGGCACGTGACATAGCCAACCATGCTACCTGTGGGTAGGAAGTATCCATCCACAGTCACATTACGGCTGTAGAGATATCAAGAACAAAATAAAACTATCTAAAACATGTCCATAGTCCAAGATAACATGAGTCAAGAATAAATAAATGCGGAAGCGAAAGATCCAATACAAAATAACTGGAATGTATGTCCCATAATGCGGGCCCACATCAGGAATAAAATGCAGGAAAGAAAAGCTAACTACTGCTAACACTCACAGCTCAGCCTGTCGGCTGAAGTACTCCTGCTCGGACTGCGACAGCGGTACAGAATCTGGGCCATGCAAATCCCAGACGTCAGCGCGTCAAGTCATCAAGTAATAACATATAAACAGGGTAACATGCAATGCGAATATAAACATGAATAAAGCAAGGGTAACAATAATATAAGTCAGAGCAGTGCAGGGTAATGTGCAGTGGGTAACTAAACTGTTCTATCAGGTTTTCTGTTCTAAAGTCTTTGAAACCAAATTGATGAATCATCGATGTAACTCAATAGTATCCCGTACATACCCGGGACCACGGCCCCAAGATTCTCGGGCTGAAACCGAGACATGCCGCTAGGCACCAAACAGGAATGTGTACAGATGAATGATGTCAGCATCATCATTCCAAGGCTGGCCTAGCCTAAAAACTGATCAGAACAGGTAGCGAACTGTTGAGTTACAAGCCAGGTTTCACCTTTGATTTCCCCATACCCCCAAGTTATATGTGTAAGTCAAGTCAGGTATCCCGAAATCAAGAAACTAATGCCAACACAGGATCAGGTAAACATGTTTGTCTGGATAGACAACAGGAACGGTCCATGAGGACTACATGTCAGGTTTGTTGGCATTAGACGCAAGATCAGGTAACGGGTCAGGTCATGGTACCTCAGGTCAAGTCAAGCAGTATACGGTACCATGTCGGGTAAATCAATATGTATGTAGCGGGTCCGGTCAAGATGTAAACAATATCATGGGTGTGCTCATACTCAGTCACATAATCAAGCATGGTTATCAACAGCATGATCTAAGCAATGAATTAAGCAATAGGCAGATTTACTCAATTAGCAGTACAGTTATCAGTTGTGTCACAGGGATGATCTCAACATTATAAGAATGCAGTAAGACAATTATAACCATTTAATCATGTTAACAACTTTAAGACTTCATGGACGCAATGATATATATATCTATAAGTTCCATGGATGAAATCACAGTTTATGCAGGTTAAATGTACACGAGTGTCCGAATGAAGTAAACGATAGATAAAGTACCATAGGCTACATCATTAGTGAAAGTGAAAATTAAAACATGTAAATATGGTTATTAGGTTCAAAACAGTAATTGCAACAGGTAGGTTCCAAGTTTGAAAGATAAAACGATATATATCAATATTGAACATGAAAATGAGAAATAATCGTACTAAAGTTAAATTTACAGGTTTAGGGTGTCATCAATGTGTATGTAAATATTATTTAGCATGTAGCAAGGGGTACTTGCCTCGACGGGTCGCGAATCGGGAAAACGGAACGTAAAATGTCGGCGGGGAAACTCGCGATGGGCGCACGGTTCACGGAATGAACCCAAACGACGAACAGTGGAACCGCACGGATCAAAGTACCTCGCTGGATCGTCGGGATACGTCGCCGGCACGGCCGGATTCCGGCGACCACAAAAACAGCGAACGTCAAGAATTGAAACAAGAAAAGAAAAGAAAACAAAGAAGAAGGGAAGGAGGATGGAGAAGGGAAGGCTTACAATGGTCTGTAGAGGGGTCGTGAGGATCGACGGCGTCGACGAAACTCCGGTGCACAAACTGTAGAAGGCCCAGCGATCAACAGAAAAGATTTTTGTTAAGAAACGAAAAGAAGGAAGGAGGAAGGAGGAAGAAGACGGATAGGTAATGCTTACAGGGGGTTGTACGAGGGCCGGGGCACGGAGGCGAGGCCGCCGGCGGCGACAGATCCGGCGGTGCAACTGTGTGCAGGGGTGCACGGGCCCGGTCGAGGTGTGCAGGCTCGGAAGGAAGGAGATGGGAGAGAAGGTGATGAGGGTGAGAAGCTGATGAGGAGGCAGGTGATGATGGTGTCGGCGTTGGAGCTGCGGCGGCGAGGGGTGAGGCGGCTAGGGTTTATCGACGTTGGGTTGCAGAGGAAAAGAAATAGAGAGAGGAGGAAGAGAATAAATATAGAGGAGAGAGAGAGATATAGGGAGAGAGAGAGTTAGCGAGAGGAGAGAGATATAGAGAGGAGAGAGAATTTGGGGAGGAGAGAGA
The DNA here is from genome assembly GCA_030015575.1 of Agapanthus africanus. Classification (NCBI taxonomy): domain Eukaryota; kingdom Viridiplantae; phylum Streptophyta; class Magnoliopsida; order Asparagales; family Amaryllidaceae; genus Agapanthus; species Agapanthus africanus. The sequence goes on from JASDDO010000014.1 coordinate 21,779,392, forward strand.
AAGAGAGAGAGACGGGGAAGAAAACGAGAGAGAGAGAAATGAGGTGGGGCCCACGGGATAGGGAACTGTGATTGGTTGGGAGAGGGATAAGTGGGGGTTAGGAAAATTTAAATAAAAGATTTATAAGTATAAAAAATATTATTAGGTTAATATAAAAATATTCGACGGTTTTAAAATAAATTAGAAATTGGGATTTTGGCGCAAAGTAAAACATTTTCAAATTGCGCCCGGGTCGGGTCAAAAAATTCGAAATTGAAATAAGAAAATTTTAGGCGGGATCCAAAATTTAAAATGAAGTATTTTACAATAAAAAAGCACACCCCCAAAACGGACATGCGTACGTGCGTGTAGCCGTCCAAACTCGCTCGTTTCACTGAACGGGACGAGAACACGACGCACGGACGCTACAACGGGGTTAGGGGTGTCAAGTAGGACATGATGAATATTTTTAATTTTATTTTAGATGCCTTAAATTGTTATATGCAGAAATGAATTGTCGGGGTAAAATTACAATAAGTAACAATCAAGCAAGATAAATGAAATAAGTGTCACACTACGTTCAAACGGTAACTGAAATTAGTAGCATTGGGCTCGGGTGTTACAAATTTAATTAGAGCTGAACTTCCTGATATTAAAATGGAACTTTTACTTCATGATTTGGTAGTTACCCATATGATTCATGGGCCATGTGGTACACATAATCCAAAATGTGTTTGCATGAAAAATAATTAATGCTCAAAAAAATTCCCTAAAATGTTCAATGGCCATACTATTATTGATGAAAAGGGATATGCAATTTATCGAAGACGCAAATCAAGATCCTACACGGCAGATGGAAAGGATATTGATAACAGTTGGGTTGTGCCTTACAATGCAAATCTGCTACTAAAATATCATTCCCATATTAATGTTGAAATATGCAATCATAGACGAGCAATAAAATATTTATTTAAATATGTTAATAAAAGATCTGATTTTGCAACAGCTATCATTCATCAAAATGTGGTCGAAAGATATGACGATGTCAAATTATATTTAGATTCTAGATATATTGCAGCATCTGAAACTTCATGGAGGCTTTTTGAATTTAAAATAAATAAACTTCATCCTGCCGTTGAACAGTTGCAGTATCATCTTTTTGGTGAACAAATGATTTTCTTTAGAGAAAATGGAAGTGTTCAAGAAATAATGAAGTCTAAGCAAGCTAAGAAAACAATGTTAACTGAATGGTTTACTATGAATCTTAAATTTCCTCATGCTAGAAACTATACTTATGTTGAGTTTCCAAATCACTTTGTTTGGGACAAAAAAAACTAATGTTGGAAGCAACGAAAAAGAAGGAAAGCGGTAGGTAGATTAGCTAATGCACAACCTGCCGCTGTTGAAAGATATTATCTCAGGATGTTATTGACAACAGTGAAAGAAATAATTAATTTTATTGATATGAGAACAATTAATGGTGTTGAATATGAAACTTATAAGGCAGCATGTATAGTACTTGGATTTCTTAATGATGATAATGAACGGAACTTAGCACTCCAAGAAGCGTCTAATTGGGTTACGGCTAATCAACTTCATCGCATGTTTTGCACGATATTACTTTTTAACGAAGTTATGAATTCTCGAGAACTATGTGATTTACATTGGGAGACCATGAGTGATGATTATGAAAGACGTTTAGAAAATTTGCATCCTGATTTAAAAATTGTACTCGGTAACGAACAATTAAGAGATTTTGCACTTCATGATATAGATGTGATTTTGTCATATAATAATAAAAGCTTAAGTGATTTTCCATTTATGCCAATACCCTCTCCTAGCAATTTAAATAAAAACAATAGATTGATATTTGAGAAGATAAATTATGATACTTTTGAGTTGTCGAAAAAATCTATTGAATTGGAATGTGATTTAAATGATGAACAAAGAAAAATCTTTGATGCGGTTATAACTTCGTGCGAAAAAAATATTGGAAGGCTATTTTTTGTGTATGGAGGTGGTGGAACTGGCAAAACATATTTATGGAATGCAATTTTAGCGAAGTTGTGTAGTAAGAAACAAATCGTTCTTGCAGTTGCATCTTCTGGCATTGCTTCTTTGTTACTACCCGGAAGACGTACATCACATTCAAGATTCAAAATTCCTATCGATCTTCATGAGTTTTCATCTTGCGCAATATCTCGCCAATCTAATCTTTCTTTTCTCATCAAAGAAGCAACACTGGTTATTTGGGATGAAGCTCCGATGATAAATCGCTTTGCATTTGAAGCCGTAGATCGAATTTTCAAAGATATTCTATCAAATATTAATCCACAACTTGAGAATAAACCATTTGGTGGAAAGACTGTTGTTCTTGGTGGTGATTTTCGACAGATTTTACCTATCGTCCGTAAAGGTAGAAGACACAAAATTGTGTCCGCTACATTACATAAATCATATCTATGAGATCAATGTAAGATGTTTATATTGTCAAAAAAATATACGTTTCCATACGAATACGCGGTCAGAAGAAGACAGCGAAAATTTTGCAAAATGGCTAATCGTTATCGGTAATGGTGATATTAAAGGAATTCAAATGGGCAACGATTGTGATGATAATTGGATAGAGATTCCGGATTCAATGTTATCTAATCACAGACTTGGTATTAGTGGATTAATAAATGAAATATATACAGATTTAAATGATAATTATCAAAATCCACGGTATCTGGAATCAAGAGCAATACTTGCATGTAGAAATGAATAAGTTAATGAAATAAATAAGAAAGTCATATCTCAAATTAGAGAAGAAAGTCAAATTTACTTGAGTGTAAACACGAAGGTTTTTGTTGCTGATGATTCAGCTTGCAATGATTTTTTACATACAACGGAATTTTTTAATTCGTTGATATGTTCTTGATTGCCTCCTCATTCGCTTGAACTTAAAGTAAATACACCGATTATGTTACTTTGTAATTTAGATCAAAATATTGGTTTATGTAATGGCACACATCTTATCATTAAACAGTTAAGTGAAAGGGTCATAAAAGCAGAAATCATGACTGGTACAAAAATTGGAAAATGTGTGGCTATACCAAGAATAATTATGTCAAGTGATAATGAAGATCTCCCTTTCGCCCTTAAACGGCGTCAATTTCCCGTTCGTATTGCTTATGCTATGACTATAAACAAAAGTCAAGGACAAACCTTGGGAAAAGTTGGATTATATCTACGTACACCAGTTTTTTGTCATGGGCAGTTTCATGTTGCGTTCTCAAGAGCTAGATCTGCTTCATCCTTAAAAGTATTTCTAGAAGAGCAAATTGACATTCCAAAAAATTATACACAAAATATTGTTTATAAAAAAGTTCTACAGAGCGTTCTCATAAAGGTAAAGATACATAAGAACTATATACATAACAAATGAAATCGAGTGTTAATCCCAATATTGGAAAGTATCGGTATGATTTAAAAATACTTTTACAGTAAATTTATTTTTAAATTAGAGTGTTACTTTCCAATATTGAATTAATACTTGATTTCATTTGTTGTATAGATGTAGTTCTTACATTAAATTTTATGTAATATATGCATTCCCTTGATCTATTCATTTTTCTCAGATTTTTTTATATCGTGATGTTTATTGTTATTGATTTACTTTTTCTATTTTCTGTGTATGATGGAAAAGAATAATTCAAATGATTGTAATGGGAATATATTCTTAAAAGAAGAGTCCGTTCTTTTTGAAAATTTTGAAGATGAGGTTAATTATCAATACAGTAGTAATGATGGTGGGGATGACAGTGATGGTTATAATCTTACCATTGGGGAAATAAGAAATAAATGTATCAATGATAAGAAACCTCAGAAAAGAGAGCGTGGCGTTTTAAAAGGAGAGAAAGTATTGAATAAACGTGGAAAAAAAATTAAATCGGTTCATAAGTCAGAAAAAGGTATAAGTTCCTACAATATTATTTCAAATTTTATATTTTATTATATTTGGATTTTAATGAATTACTTATATTTTATTGTGCATGTCAGTTTCAGACTTGGAGGATCGTGACGACTGTGATATTGGTAATATTCAAGCTCATTGTGCAGGTGAAAAAAAGGAAAATTTGCAAGTAAGAGAGCAAAAGGATCATGGAGACAAAGTGAAAGTGGTAAAAAGGAAATTGCTCCTGTGACTCTTTTAAAGAAGAATTATAAATACGGTATGTGTATACCGAATATCTATTTTATTTATTTGTAAAAAAAACTTCATTCTAATTTTACTAACGTATTTTCTTATACTAAAAGACGAAGAAACTAGTAGCCATCATGAAAGAAAAAAAAGAAAGAAAGAGAAGAATCTATCGACTTTGATTTCTGACGAATTTTATCCAGAAAATAAGAAGAAAATGCTACCTACACCTTTAGAGATCACCACTTTTGAAAAAATTATAGAACGGGGTAAATTGTATAATATCAAGATACGTATCGCGCGATTGTGACATGGTCGATTGTATGCAAAGTCATCAAACTCGCTTACATTTGTGGTTAGAGACGAAGAAGTGAGTTGTTGTTTACAACAACAGTTATCTTTTCAACGCAAAATTTATTATTTAAATATTAATTTTACGACTTTATGCAGGGTGTTGAACGGGAGGTGTTAGTTGATGATTTATATGTTGATAAATGGAAAACATGATATTCGTTGATAAAGTATACGTGATAAAAAAATGTTGTGATTTTGATAACCAATAAATCTATTAAAGTTTTGGAAAACAGATGGCAATTATCATTGACAAAACAATCGGAAGTTGATGAAGTTTCTGTGAAAGAAATATCAGCTAGCCGTACTTATCATTTCAAAAAGCTGTGTAAGGTACGCGATCTTGCGCGTAAGCCTGAATGTGTTTATGGTAAGATGATGTGTACTTATAACCGTTAAGCTTTTTTAATTTTTTACTATAACTCATTACAACATTTATATATTCATGACCTTTTATATTCATTATGTGAATTTCAGATATAGTAAGATATGTCGTTGATGTGAGCCATGAACGCATAATCTCTTTAAAGTCTGGAGGTACAAGTAAATTAGTTGAAGTATCACTCATTGATGATGGTTGTTACGAGAAACCGGTCACTTTAACGATCTGGGAGAATTTTTTGACAAAGCACATAAGTATTTTTGGGGAAGGATACACTGAGAGTTTCTTAATTGCCGCAATAGATGCGCGTGCTAAAGAATTCAGAGGTAAGTTTTTTTACTTGCGCTCATAGAATTTTTGTTATTTTAAAAATAAAATTAAAGTTTAGTGGTTGTCAATACTTATTAAGTTTTTACAAGTATAACACTATTGATATAGTAAATGATGCAATTATAGGAAGTTACATATTAGAAACAACAGGCTTTACGAAAATGAGATTTAAAGCCGATGGTATCCCCGAAACAGAACGGCTGATGAGATGGTAGTATACCATATATTTATTATATTTCGAGTATTACATTTTTACATTTGTTAAAAGCAATGTTGATAAGGGTGTCATGCTTTTAGGGTTCGATTTGATCTGCCAACAAAGCAAATTGGGTATTCGAGACAAGTAGGAAGCAGCAACAATAATGCAAATCAGATGGTAGAAACGTGTACCATTGAACATCTAATTAATGAAACAAGAATTTGTCCCCCACCTAATAAGGTATGAAATGATAATTTATATGTAATATATATGATATATAATTTAATATTAACATGTATTTAGCATATAATCTAAAGTAAGTTATATTTTTATATTTTTGTTTTATTAAAAGGGTTTGTTTATCTCTATATTTCTATATAGGTTCTGGATTTTATAGTTAATGTCACAATTATTTACATATTTCCCGATGAACCATGCTATGATGTATGTTCTCAATGTAAGCGAAGTGTAAAGGTATGGCCTGAGCAAAATTTTACTTTCTTTTATTAGGATTGCGGGCATATGGGGTCGGATTCTAAAAAAATGTATTTTTTAAAGAAAACCTTATAAGTTGTCGAATAAAATTAATACATAATATTTGATCAATATAAATATATTGTAGGTATCGGATTAAAGCAAGAATTGAGGACAAAACTGATGAAAAAAATATTGTAGCCTTTGATCAGCTTGCTCAGACTCTTCTCCATTATCCACTGGATGATATGATGCAACTTTATTCATCGGTATGATATAGATTGTTAAAATAATTTCAAATGCAACATAATAATCAATGTATGTCTAACGATTCTTTTTTCGTTGATGCAGAGTAAATATTCGTATGACTATGAGAAACATCTTGATAAGTGTGCATCCATTGCATATAAGATAAAGATAAGAGTGACTAATAATAATCATAAATTTATCCAAAGTGGAGGATTTACCGTCAATAGTCTGGAAAGGGTTGTCCGTCAATTTTATAAAGCCCCAGCTTTGGAGCCAACTGGAGAAGATGATGGTGAAGATTAGTACTAAGATTTGGGTATTTATATATTGATGTTTAATTAAGTATTATTACTTCCAGTATTTCAGTATGATATTGTATAATTATGTGTGAAGTTGTGGTTATTATAAGGGCGTCTATGAGAAACCTTTTTGTCATCAATCATATTTAGCAGCTGTTACATTATTATAAGCTTAGAAAGTTCCAATAGTATATCTCAATAAAGAAAGAAAGAGTAAAAGAAATTTACAGACAATTCTCAACACAAAGAAATTATTACAAGTAGAGCAAAGATAATAAATATTGAAAAATATATAAATGCAGATTGGCGAAGTAATTTGGAAACCCATGTGATTATCTTGCCCATGACCGAATCCAAGTTCGATTCTCTAAAAAGTTGGATCAAAGACTTGTGAGAAATCAAAACCAATCCATTAAACCACATCCTCTCATCTAGCAAGCAAATAATAATTATTAACTTTTTTACTATCTTTATGATGAGCATCACTAAACTTACCATCATTACGGGTAATCCAAAGAAAGATCAATCTAAAAACAAGTATTATCAATATCCCAACAATAAAAGAAAGGGCCAAACAATGAAGAATCAAGAAAACTAGAGTAGACATGATTTGAAAATTCTAAATAATTACTTATCTTTTCTAGAGGAGATAAAAATATTTTTAAAGTTAGATTTATCTCACCTACCATGATTGAGAAGAATGAAGCAAAGAGTTTCTTTTTTTCTTTGATTAGGAAACTGGGTAGCATGAAGAATACTGGAAAAATCAAAAATCAAGTTTTATCAAGCCGAGGAGAATACAAATCAGTTCTTAGAGTTAAAAATATTAGCTTTAAAGATTCTCTATGCGGATTCTGAAATTCTGAAGTTTAAGTTTGCATTTTTGATTTTAGAATCAAAAAATTGTTGAGAAAAAATACAGATCTAATGATTTATAAAGCAGGAGAAATTACAAAACCCCTCAAGATTGGACATTTGGTTGCTTAGAAAAAAGATAGTTAAGAGTAGAGACTGGATATAATGATCACAATACTAGAGACGAAGAAAACTTTAGCAAGCCAAGTGTTTTTGCTCATTTTATGCTTACCTATATAGATCTCAAGGTTGAAAAGCTCATATCTTTCAAAATACTCTTGAAAAATAATGAAAATTTTAAGATCTGAGGTTGGGGTGAGGCGAAACGGACGAAAAAATGGAGAGATGAATGATATCGGTATGGAGAAATCAGATCTACTAAAAAGATTTTTGAAGACTGGTGGAAATTTGTAGATTTTGGAGTTTGAATGGGGTGAAGATAATGAAGAAAAAGAGAGATGAAAATATTTTCTGCATCTAGGGTTTTCTACGGGAAGCCTAATTCCTGCGGTGTATATATATCCCTTTTAAGAGTCATGGTATATGGGCTAAAGCCCACTTAATATTTTTCTTAATAAAATTCAGCTGGGTCTACTCCTGATTTAATTTTAAAAAGAACTTGAATTGAAAGACCGTTTGAGAAAAAGATAGCTTTTTTGTTTATCAAAATTTTGATTAAAACCTTTTTAATGGCAAGAAAGTGAAGATTGTAATGATTTGCAAATAAAATGGTGAAAAGGAGAAGAAAATTGAGATATTGGGTTATTTTTTCATTTAAGAGAGAAAGTGAGAGATAGAGAGTGCAGATATATTTCTCTCTCTTCCGCTTCTCTCGATTTATTTAGTAAACCCTAACTCTCTTAATCTGTATGTATAACCCATATTCGGACGTTGATGTATTGGGCTTGGCCCATAAAATCTATTATCTTTTAATAAAATAATCGGGCTTTCATCTTTCTTGATGAACTATATTATGATATATATTCTAAATGCAAGCGAAGTATAATGGTGCAGTCACTGCTAAAATAGGGGGTTGCCCCTACGGATATTGAAATCCATAGGGGCAGATTTATTTTGGCCCTACGGATTAGTCCGTAGGGCTAGACGGTTGCTCCTACGGTCCTTACATATTTATATAAAAATTATTAAATCTTAAATTGTTGTTTGCCCCTACGGAGCCGCAAACCAAGAACCTACGGACTTATCCGTAGGGGCATCTAAATAGGGATTTAAGTTAAAAGCTCGGATCGATCCCTACGCTCATTATTCCTAATTCTCGCGCGAAGAAAAAATTCCCAAACCCTCGTTCCCGCCGATCGATCGTCGTTCTCGTCGTCGCTAGCGCCGCCGATTCGTTGTAGCCACCACCTGCTTTCGTCGTAGCCACCACCTGCTTTCGTCGTCGCCAGCGCCGGCTCATCGGAGTTCTCATCGTCGCCTCTGCACAGGTAAGGAAATCTTCAATTACTCAAATTTTTGATTGGGGGTAGGGCTGGGGCTGGGGCTGCGGCTGCGGCTGCGGGCTGGGGCTGGGACTGGGGCTAGGGCTAGGGTTGGGGCTGGGGCGCGGCTAGGGCTGTGGTTGGGGTTAGGGCTCGGGCTCGGGCTGCGGTTAGGGATGTGGTTGGGGCTCGGGCTCGGGCTGCGGTTAGGGTTGGGGCTGGGGCTGGGGCTGCGGTTGGGGTTAGGGTTCGGCAGGGGGTTGCTGTTGGGGTTGGGGTTGGGGTTAGGGTTAGGGTTGGGGTTGGGGTTTTGGATTTCAGGGTCTAAGTTAATTTCCATTCTAATTAGCATTAAGCTCGTTAATTGAAATGTTGATGATGATCATAAGAGGAAAATGTGTCTAGTTTGAATAGGTGTTGGAAACTGGACTAATAATGTGGGTAAAGCCCAGTTTAATTAATAATTTTATTTGTCATTCTCAAATTTTCTTGGAAACGGAGACTGTTTTGTGGAACTTTTAGCCGTTGGGCATGTTGGGGTTTTGTTTTTGGAGTCATGGGACCTGGCATTTGGTAGTTATCCAAAGACCCCGTGTCTGATTTTGGATATTTTCGATTGATTTAAACTGTGGGTCTGAGTAGTCCTTTAATTTGATCTGGTTGGGGTTTGAGTATGCAAAGTATTTGTAGTCTGGTGGAAATTTTGAGGGTGTTTTCGGTTGAATATGTTTGCTAAATGCATAAGATACTCATAAGATTCTGGATTTTGAGGATGGGCCGTTGTAATTGGAAATGCTTAGAATTGTAGGACCTTCTTTGTTTTAGCTATATATAATTGCAAAAAAAAAAGACACATTTCTGATTTGAAGAAAAGGAAGGGCAAAATAGGGATTTAGTTATGGATTTTACTTGGGCGTCTCCTCTTTTAATACATGTCTATCTTTACAAGAATATCGTGTCACATATTCGGTTTTAGCATCTGTACGCAACTGCTTTGATTATCATCGTGTTATTAACATCTTGAACTTCTATCCTTTTTCTAATATGTTTCATAGTTAATATAATAATTCTTTGTCTATATTTGTTGACAGTGGCCTTTTTTTTTGGATGAACATGTTTTTTGATGTATGTTTCAGTCATGTGAATTCATATGTTGCGTATAACGCTTTATGATATCAGTATCCTACATTTGTAGTTTTAATTGTTGATTGTTATAGATGAATGACATTGCAATAATAGTTTTTGGTAGATGAATGCAATTGCAATGTATGATGATCAGTTCTATCAATCTTGATCTCAATGGTTTAAAATCATGTTACACATACAACACGAATGCACAACAAACGCATCATTAGAGAGTGATTCGAGATGTTCAAGTTAAAACCAATATATGATACTCGATGATAATATGAAACCTTCATATTCTCATCGATACTCATATATGAAACTAAAAGCGCCACTTAGTCCCGGTCTATCGGTTAACATACGTGCGATGCTCGTCGTGACATAGAACTATACGAAATTTGTTAAATATCGGACGATATAGCTCGATACTAACAACCGTCGTATAGTCTACGCGACGAGAAAATTCAATCGTATGGTAACCGATAGATTTGTCCCGTGTGGACAAGTTAAGAATGTATAAAGCAAACGCCTTCATTCACTTGTGTTTTCATCCGTTTCGAGATATTTCGTCGGTACCTTTCCGCTTGTTCTCCTTGTACAAAGATAGATTAGATGTTCATTTCAACGTTGTTTCACAGCTTTGAAATGATTATCTATTCTATTACAGTGTACTCGAAGAACAGCGGGGAGGTGCTGCCGAAATTTACTCGAAACGGTCGAAAGCACAAGTGATGGGTGTTCGCTCTATACATTCTTAATGGGATAGAAGCCTACCCCCGACAGCCGGAACACACACATACAACAAGAATACACAACAAACACATAATTAGAGAATGATTCGAGATGTTCAAGTTAAAACCAATATATGATAATATGAAACCTTCATATTCTCATCGATACTCATATATGAAACTAAAAGCGTCACTTAGTCCCCGTCTATCGGTTAACATACGTGCGATGCTCGTCGTGACCTAGAACTATACGAAGGTTGTTAAATATCGGACAGTATAGCTCGATACTAACAACCGCCGTATAGTCTACGCGACGAGAAAATTCAATCGTATGGTAACCCATAGATTTGTCCCGTGTGGACAAGTTAAGAATGTATAAAGCAAACGCCTTAATTCACTTGTGTTTTCATCCGTTTCGAGATATTTCGTCGGTACCTTTCCGCTGGTTCTCCGTGTACAAAGATAGATTAGATGTTCATTTCAACGTTGTTTCACAGCTTTGAAATGATTATCTATTCTATTACAGTGTACTCGGAGAATAGCGGGGAGGTGCTGCCGAAATTTACTCGAAACGGTTGAAAGCACAAGTGATGGGTGTTCGTTCTATACATTCTTAATGGGATAGAAGCCTACCCCCGACAGCCGGAACACACACATACAACAAGAATTTAAAAAGGAATGTAAAAATAAAAATATAGTGTAACTTTAAAAAGGAATGTAAAAATATGCCAAGTCCGGTGGTATAAACACCTTCCGACATTGAAGAGAATATGCTTCGATGTCTTTTGAGTTCGATTTGCGTTTTTATGATCTAAATATTTCATTTTCAACGTTGAAGAAAGGACAACTCAACGTCCATGATTTTGATAGATGTACTTTGAGGATTTAAGGATAAATTTATGTTTTGTGCACACCAGGTGCACTTGATGAGATTTCTATGTACAGTAATTTCACTTTGACTTATGTTTTGTGCACACCAGGTGCACTTGTTGAGTTTTTTGTGCGAGGTGACTGCACTCGATTGGAGTGTTATGTACACCGGATGCACTACACTGTTATTTCCACGTACATCAGAGGCACACGGTTAACAGGATTTTATATATATACCCTAGATATACTTGATTTTGATTTTGTGCATTCTGATGCACTTGATTTTTGATTTGGTGCACCCCGATGCACTTGATACTATTTTGTACGCTTTTGTTTCATGCACAGTAGATGTAGTGGATATCGTTTCGTACACACCTGTTGCACTTAACGCTGTTTTGTTTTCATGCACACCGTGAAGTGTGGTTTGAGATTTACATGCAAATCCATTAGGGTTGATTTTGTTTTCGTGCTTTGCACTTGATAGGATATGTGATAGAGTTGATTTCTTTATTGTCGCTTGGTCGTGTGCAATGATATTGCACTGCGATTATGGAATTGATTGTGTACTGAGGATACACAATGGTTTTTGTATTTGGCAAATTTTTTTTCATAACTGGATTAATTCTCATAGAAACCGCTAGAGTTACAGTTATGAGAGATTATATGTTTTGAGGTTTCACGCACACAGCTGCGTTATGGTGCGTTTTAGCTGGTATGAAACTTTGGAGTCTTGTTATATCGAGAAAATTTCATGTTTTAAGGTTGGACCCCGGGAAATTGTTTTGAAATACGTTGATTGGGTTAAGAAAATGTTTTAAGAAAGAGCTTTAATTTAAATTCGGGGACCGAATTTCTTTAAGGGCGAAATACTGTAACATTTTGGAAAATGTTAAATATTAATATTTTTAAATATGAATTTTTAAATAAAGTTTGCAAGTAAAATCATATATGACTTTTGGTATCGGGATTATATCAGTAAAAATTGTAAGTATTTTGGGTAAATACAAGAAAAAAAAGTGTGATATCATAAAAATGATATATTTAATTATTTAAAATGATATTGAAAGTTACACTAAGCAAATGACATTTAAGTGATAGATTAATCATTTCATATCTCTTATTTCTTATGATTGTAGAATTGTATTATGAGGGTTTTTCTTTATTTTTATAAGCCTACCCCCTGACATCGACGATGAAATCTAAGTAGATATATATAATGCGCCCACGAAACGAAAAAGGTTATCAGTAATGTTATATTATTACTTCACATTTTACGCTCTATACATATATAGTCAATACTTTTAATGATTGTCTAATGCGTCCACGAACCGTTTATCTAGATTTGATGACGATGTCGGGAGCAGCGAGGGGCGGCAGGAGCTCCAGCCGCGGCAGAGGCAGAGGCAGAGCGGTTCTGCCGCCCGGAGAGCTCCGTAGGGAGCTTCAGAGGGCCGGTCTTGCACCCAGATCGGAGACCCCTTCGGATGCTTCCTTCCGTGTGGATTTTGCCACACCTCCAGGTATACTGCACGTATATCCATTTTGAATGTAATATTACAGATATTCATGCCTGTTTATGTCAAAATTACTTATATTGTCAATATTTGATTGTCTAGTTGTTGGTGATGCGTCCACATCTGGGACAGATGCCACTCCCGCTCCTCCAGGTATGTTTATATATCATATAGTGCATGCATATTGATTTAGAATGCTATATCATAAATACACACATTCCTTTTGCTCTTACTTAGCAATTTTTATTATTGTCTAGCTGTAGGTGGTGACACCACCGCACCTGCGGGTATGTTTATATATCCTATAGTGCATACATATTGATTTAGAACGTTATATTATTGATCTACACATTCTTTTTGCAATTACTTATATAATCTATTTTTAATTGTCTAATTATAGGTGGTGCGTCCACATCTTCCGCAGGGGCCACTCCTGCCGCTTCCATACCCTCCGCATCGTTTGCAGGTTAGTATGAATAAATTTAAAATATTTATTCATTTTACATATGCTATATAGAATAAATATGAACTTCATGGAAATTTAGCGTCAATGTTTATTTTCTAGTTGGAGGGGATGCGTCCGCATCCGGGACCCCGGTTGTTCCTCACCGGAGGAACTATCGTCCCGCTCGTGCTGCTGCCCGGGTCCAGGCTCGTGCGATAGTCACCGGAGGTATATATCACACTTGAATTTTCGTTTAACCTTGATTTCTTAATACAACTTTCTCTTAATATTGATTGTCTTGATATTTCGTGCAGACGCAGGGCCTCCCCATCCCCAGAGGAGGACTCGAGGCCCGAATCAGTCCCATAGGCTGAGGCCTGACAGAGCTAGGGGGAGGCATCATTCCCCTTTTTTTTACCCTTGACTATCGCTATACCAGTCCTCATGCCGAGAGGTTCGGCCGGTATATGGGGGACGAGAGCCGGCTCGTGAAGAACTATCCACTTCACGTTGAGTGGGGCGAGCCGCACCAGCGCTCATTCGCCCTCTTCTTTGATCAGGCTCGGGTACGTATTAATATATATTTTCAGTTGATCTATTCGCTTATCATATTTATTATTAACACTTGCAATCTAATAACAATGTTTTTTTTGTATTTTCAGTTGGATTACGATTTTCAGCCTATAGCCGACCCTGATCATCCGGGGAGGGTGCTAGACCTTCATGTTCTGTATAATGGTCTGATGAAGAACATGCAGGCCAAGGTCCGATACAACAGGAATGAGCTGAAGGCCGACTGCTACTCCCTGTGGATGGCGACCCCCGAGGCAGAGAGAGCAGCCCTCCCATCTACTCCGGCGTTTGCAAGAGTCGACGTAGAGACATGGCCTCTGTTGTGCGAATATTTCGAGTCCCAGCGCAAACAGGTATGTATTTTAAATGTAATTCATTGTTTAGGATATAATTTATTTTTTGTGTTCCTTAATTAGAAAACTAAATGTTAATGCGTTGTGCAGAAACATGCCGCTCAGAATACAGAGAACAGGAAGTCGGCGAAGAGGGGTCGTCCTACTTACACAGGTGGCTCAAGAAATATTACTCGAGCCATGGAGTTATCGGTAAATTACAATAGACCGACCTTTGTGATATTCTGCAATATTAAGAGTTATTTTCTAATATTTCTAATATTAAGAGTTATTTTCTAATATTGCAGACAGCTCGGACCGTGGCGTCAGGTGGTACACCGAGCGTGCTGTCCGCATATCTTGCCGTCCACGGCACCTCGACAGATCCCGCCACGGGCGAGCTTCGATATCCCGACGTCTCTACCCAGGAGTATTGCGTAAGTGTTAATATTTATTCTACCCAAATTTGAAATTTTAGTTTTGGAAGGTTCAAGTTTAAATTTTATACTTATACTTTACTGCTTAATGTGGGTGTAGGAGCGGGTGGTTGAGCAGGCCGAGGCCTCGGGGATCGATTTTACCGGACAGAGCGATCCGAGGCTGCTGACCCCAGTTTTGGACGCCGCACACGAAGGGCACCACGGAGGTTGGGAGAGAGGCCGGGGACTGGGCCCTAGCAGGGCCCATATGAGGTTGGACTCCACCCCGACAGTTACTTCCTCCGTCTCCAGTGACCGACGTGTCCATCAGGAACTGGAGAGCTTGAGGGCCACCGTTCAGGAGTTGAAGGAGATGTTGGTATGTATACTACTTTATAGTAAAATATCATGTCATATTATAGATATCAACATATCCATAATTAGTACGTAGTTTGAGCTTATTTGGTTTTAGACTTAAGTTTGATTAATCATACATACATATGTAATTAAAATAAACAACGGTTTTCCAAACTAGATATCCAAATGGGGTTTCGAAATAACTTAATAATGATACGAATTCGAATAATACACAGTTCTTACACGCTTCTTACACACGTTAGGTCCAGACGCGACAGGGTACATCGACCGAGCCTCCACATGCATCTCTTTCGGCTGCGGCTCCGCAAGCTACTACATCGGCTGCGGTTCCACAGACAGCTCCTATAGCTCCACTGCCCGCTCAGACTCCCGCAGCCGCGGCTCCGCAAGCGACTACCTCGACGGCGGCTGCGCGGACCACATCGCCAGCTCCACAAGCCGCTCAGACTCCCGCACGCGCCGAATTGCAGGGTTTATTGACCGAGGAGCAGGCGCGCTTAATTCTATCGTTTATCAGGGTGGAGCTGGACCGAGCTAGGGTAGCTTTTTGATTCATATTTTTTGAAACATGTATTTATTTATATCATACATATTGTACTACATTTTGAAATGATATTGATATTGGTTTATATTTATATCATATTCAGTTTTTGGGTTTCTTTTGTATATTATATGCGTGAGATGTGATTATGAATACTGCGATATATGTTGTGTGATGATTAATTTTATATTTTATTGTTATATATATTATTGTGCACAGGGCGGGAAAAAATCAGGCAGCCCTTTTTTTTTTTAAAAATACAGATAATGTGTACCTACGGATTAATCCGTAGGTACACATGTTGTCCCTACGGCTATATCCGTAGGGGCAAAATATCAGCATTAACTGATATTTCCCCCTGATCTCAGTACCGGGGGGGGGGGGTTGGGAGTGCCCCTACGGATATGTCCGTAGGGGCCATTGCTTAGCCCCTACGGAGTTATCCGTAGGGGCACAATATCAGAAATCCTGATATTTTTCCCCTACGGATAAGTACCTACGTAGGTATCCGTAGGGGATAGTACGTGGCCCTACGGCTATCTCCGTAGGTACAGTTAATATATTTAAAAAAACCGTAAATAATATAACTTATTTTACCCTACGGCCTACTCCGTAGGTGAAACTGGCCCTACACAGAACTCCGTAGGGGCAAGAGTTTGCCCGTAGGGGCAAGTTCAAGGCTTCAACTTGCACCTGCGGCCTCTGCACCTACGGGATCTTTTTTCGCCCCTACGGACATCTCCGTAGGGGCAGTAGTTTGCCCCTACCGATAAATCCGTAGGGGCAACCCTTATTTGTAGTAGTGAGTCTGGGCAAAATTATACTTGCTTTTATTCAGATTGCGAGCATATAGGGTGATGTTAATTTATAATATACTTTTTCGTATATAAACTCATGTAATATGTGATGCATATCATATAAATATTTATTAACTATTTAGAATACAAGAATTAGTTTATGCCATATAAAATATAATTTTTATTGTAAGTGATTATCTTGAAATAAGATTGTGTGATTTATTACTTTATTTTTTATTTCTCAACTCTTTAACTTAAGATATAGATGTATCTTACAATGACTGGACGTAAAAGTACTAATGTTATTTGGTGTATGTGCTCTTTGATAAAGTTAGCTATAAAGACCAGTTGTTTTGCAATTCTTTCAATATGTTACAGAAATTTATGCCAACTTTAATCGTATACATATGATAAAATTGTTCGAATACAAAGTGCCATATAATATTAAACTTGATAATAATTAATAGTAATTTAGAATCTGTATATAAAAAATATCATATAATATTTAATAGAACAATAATTAATAGTAAGTTAAAATTTATGTATATTAAATTAGTTAAAACCTATTCATCTATTATTTATATTCTTTCTCATGTCAACATCACCCATATTTTCTTTATTTTGAAACAAAAAAGTAGAGCAGGATACCTTGCTCATAAAACTACATTAACACAAAAAAAACATGTGCATAAAGGAGTTCAAATTTAGGCAAACAAATGAATCCATATTTGTACATAATTTGCTAATAAGGAGATAAAGTGAAGAGCAGATCAATTGTCATCGTTCACAGTTAGCAACAGTTACAATATTATAAGCCTAGAAAGTTCCAATAATATATCCAAATAAGGAAACAAAGAGTAATAGAAATTTACAAGCAATCACTAACACGGAGAAATTATTACAAGTAGAGTAAAAATAACAAACGCTGAAAAATACATAAATGCAGTTAATGGATCTGAGCATTGGCCTTTCTGGAATTTCATTTTTTCTGACCAAAAATTTATAAAATTGTAAGACAACAAAATATGATTAATAGTTCCTTTATTATTCTAATTTTTTATAATACATTTTTAAATGAAAACCATAAAATATTTTGAGATTGTGTTTGTTCTATTAAATTTTCCATTTGAAAAAATTTGTAACAAAATAAATCTAGGTAGTATGCGACTCCGAGTTTTTAATTTCAGGATGAGCATAAAGATCTATCAGAATGCATTTGAAACTCTCTATTATGGGAGGATATAATTACACAATATCATATTTCAAAACTCTCAATTAAACAATTAGTTATAATAGATAACTAATGGCGTATGCAAATTAGAATTAATTCGTAACTCCATACTTCCACTTAAACAATATCTTTGAAGTCGTGTGTTTTTGTCTCTTCAGGATTGCCTTATCTCCAAATGGTCGTTATACACAACTAACAACAGTTATATTATTATAAGTCTAGAAAATTTCAATAGTCTATCCAAATAAGGAAAGAAAAAGTAACAGAATTTTATAAGCAATCATCAACACAGAGAAATTATTACAAGTAGAGTAAATATATCAAACGCTGAAAAAAATATAAATACAGTAAATGGATCTAAGCATTGGCCTTTCTGAAATTTCATTTTTTACAATAAAAAATATATAAAATTGTATGACAACAAAATATGGTTAATAGTTCCTTTATTATTCTAAAATCTTCTAATACATTTTTTTAATGAAAACCATAAAATATTTTGAGATTGTGTTTAATCTATTAAATTTTCCATTTGAAAAAATTTGTAACAAAATAAATCTAAGCTGTATGCGAATCTGAGTTTTTAATTGCAGGATGAGTATAAAGATCTATCAGAATGCATTTGAAACTCTGGATTATATGAGAATATAATTACACAATATCATATTACAAAACCTTCAATTCAAAAATTAGTTATAACAGATATCTAATAGCGTATGCAAACTAGAATTAATTTGTAATTTCGTACCTCCACTTAAACAATATTTTTGATATCGTGTGTTTTTGTGTCTTAAGAGTTACCTTATCTCCAAATGATCGTTGTCCTCTTTTGTCTGTGAAGAAAACTTCTCGGTATTTATCAATATGCTTTTTGAAAAAAAATTCTATAGTTCAAATTAGAACCTTAGTTTACTAGCTTGAACCCCTCAATTCATCAAAATGCAT
This sequence comes from Agapanthus africanus, assembly GCA_030015575.1. Taxonomy (NCBI): domain Eukaryota; kingdom Viridiplantae; phylum Streptophyta; class Magnoliopsida; order Asparagales; family Amaryllidaceae; genus Agapanthus; species Agapanthus africanus. The sequence goes on from JASDDO010000014.1 coordinate 21,798,033, forward strand.
TATCGTTAATAGCATAACTATCTTATACTTAGAATTCTATTAAGTAATCGCTAAAATAAAACTAATTCATCTCAACATTTTAAAACAAATCATGTAATTATGACAAATGGATATGAAAATATGTTCTATGCATAAAATATATTTAAAAACTTAAGATTGCAATATCCCCAAAAAAGTAAAATGAGATGGAAAGAAAATCATATTATAAATCTAAGATATCAACACCAACAACTAAAACACTTCCATCATTGAGTGGTGTAGGTTCTCCAATACAAAGTTGTCAAGCAATAATCATTAAGTTCTTCATATATATATATATAAAAAAATATCTTTTGATTGTCCAAAAGTCCGCAAGATAGCCGCAATGGTCATAAATTCATCATCTTTCTTCTCATCTAAATCTTCATAAATATCCATTGACTCTGACGACGGTGGGGATGGAGGAGGCGGTGAATAAGAAGCCGGTCATTAAAAAAACCCAAATAATGAAAATTGTTTCGCGCCCCTTCAGATCCATTTAACGATATTGAAGAGAGATTGTCATTCACGATCAACTCCTCGATGGCAGTGGTGGAGGAGGCGTTGAATAAAAAGCATAGGAATTGAAAAAACTCGGGTAATGAACAAAATTGGTCATCGCCCTTTCAGACCCCCTGAACGATATCGAACAGAGATCGTAAGCTATAGCGGCCTCTTCATCCGTGTCGAATGTGCCTAGCCAGTGCATTTTTTTGGTGTGTGGGTTTCGGATTTCTGCTGAATATCGTCCCCAAATACGTTTACGGACACCTAAGTATCCGGTGGAGCCTCGGGTTATTCTTCTTCTCTGTGGTCGGTTTTGGTTGGGGAGTTGCATTTGTGAGAGGTGATCTTGCATTTGGTTACCGGATATGAGAGTGAAGATGGTAAGGGTTATGAGATGATCAATCTATATATAGGCTACAAAGTAGAATATATAGTAATTTAGATTGGGGTTTTCTTATGTAAATGCGTCTTAGTTGAAATATAGAAAGGCCTTCAATATATAAGTGATGATGTGGATTGCATTAATTTAGATTATGGTTTTGTTAGGTGATCAAATATTTGGTATATATAGTTGAAAAGGCTAGAGTTTTGGTACGGCATTAGCATATGAACGAATTTTTATGGTTCTTAACTAAGAACAGTGGAGTTCTAAATGTCGTTTGCATTTAAATTTAGGATTTTGATAAAGCAGTTGTAGATTCATATTTAAATTGTGTTTTACTAGGTATTTTTTGCATATCTCCTTCTAGGAAAACAATAATTCTTAATTGCTAAATGAAACAAATTATTAGCATGCCTTAAATTAATTTTAAATTTGTTTGTGTTACACATTGCTTATGCATATAGATGATCTTTTTAATTACTAAGTACAAATCTATAGAAATATATAATCTAGAATTCTATTTCTATGAGAATTCCCTCTTGCCCAATTTATTTGTTTACTAAAAAATTTTAGATTCTAAATTTTCAAGATTATTTTGAAAACTCTTAATCGCACTTTACACCTTTAAACAAGTTTTAGATTTATCATTAGCTAGGTTTACTTAATGCGTTCTCGCTTATCATTTTTCTAAAAGAGATACTGACTTATAAGATTCAACATATTTTGCAACTTCATACTTTCATAACCAAATGGGTACCATTCTGTTGTGTTTTGTTTAGATGGATTATGTTATAAGCTATCAGGAAAGGGTCATACTTGTGCATCTCTGCAATCAGATCTTGATATATACTGCATATTTTATTGTTATCGAGGTATTTGTCCAACTCCGAATAGATTGTGAAAGCGTTGTTCAGGAAAACGAATGGATAGATGATGCATGATTGGTCAGATGATTTTTTGTATAATATCATATATAGAAATATGAAGAAAAATGCATGATGAGATAAATGGAGCTATGCATTTCCAATGCACCATAATTGCATTTCATGTTTTCACGGTTGAAGCACGTTTGGTTGTCTTCTTTATCACTAGAAAATATCAAGGATTATCTTTTCCAAATATTTTTATTTAATTTACTCAAATTACGATACTATTAAATCAGTCAAATCATACATTTGTCAAAATATACTTTATTGAAAACCGTTCATACACAGCGTGCAATAATGATATGAGCTGTAAATGTATATATTTCATCTGTCCAATCTTGCATTTTTTCTTCATGCCTGTTTATACATGATATGACATCGAAATAGTCATTTAGACTAAAGCATAACTCGACTTTGTTTTTTCTTTTTAACGGAGAATGCATTGATTGTTTTTATCTCTTTATTCCCTTATCACCTCATGTAGTCAAAAGAAATTTTTTTCAAAACTCACCACTTGATTGCTATGACAAATAATACTTGCTTCTCTAGAATTAGATTTTGATGTATACTGCATATTTTATTACTATCAAGGAATCTGTCCAACTTCGAATAAATTGTGAAAGCGATGTTCGAGAAAACGATTAGATAGATAATGCATGATTGGACAAATAATTTTTTATGTAATATCATATATAGAAATATGAAGAAAAATGCATGATGGGACAAATGAAGCTATGCATTTCCAATGCACTATAATTGCATTCCCTGCTTTCACGGTTGAAGTACGTTTGGTTCTCTTCTTCATCACTAGGCAATATCAAGGATTATCTTTTCTAAATATTTTTATTTAATTTACTCAAATTACGGTGCTATCAAATCATAATTTGTCAAAATTACTTTATTGAAAGTCGTTCATATGCAGAGTGTAATAATGATATGAGTTGAATGCATATACTTCATCCGTCTAATCATGTATTTTTTCTTTATGCTTATTTATACATGATATGACATCGAAAATAGTCGTTTAAACTAGAGTATATTTCGGTTTTCTTTTCTCTTTTTAACGGAGAATGCATTAATTCTTGACGCCTATTTATATCTTATTGAAAACCGTCCTCAATATAGAGAGATTATCATAAATAGAGCAAAAACAACTAATGCATAGAGAAAACACATAAGTGCTGGATAAAAAGTAGTTGGGACTATCCATACTTGATTTTTAGATTTATAAGAAATAAGATAAAAGTATTACATGTTAGAGAGTTCATATAAATCATAAACTAGGTATCGTAATATTTAAAGTTGATGTAATTTTTATGAGTTACCCAGAGAGTCATTTTAAAATAACTCTAGTTTTTCAAAAATTCCTATTAACAAATACAATCAACTCTTTCTGTGGCATAGTTATACTTCTATCTATATATATGGGAGGTAATTTTAGTTATTGCCACTTCAAAGTTCAACAACTTAGCGGATATTATTGTAAGTCAATTTTTATTATACTTGAATAAAATTTAAAGTTTTTCTTTATTTTTTACTCGATTGCCTTCTTAGTCGATTATGTATATATGCTAGAGTTTGAAATGAAAAGTTTAAAATTCTCTTAAGTTTCATAAAAAAACATCTCACTGACTTTTGATGCATAGTTTTTGCTTTTAGAGTTCAATTTTGATATTATAAAAGCATTATGCTTATTTAAATTCATGTATGGTATTTTGTGTTATTTGTTTATATTATTCATTTAATTTCTTTGAAGTAATATCCATTTTGATATTTTTTTTGTTATTTGCCTATACAACTCATTTTATTTCTTTGAGGTAACAATATTTACTTAGTCAGGTATACTTACTAAAACGAAGAACAATAATAAATCAATACTATATATATATATATATATATATATATATATATATATATATATATATATATATATATATATATATATATAAATGATTTCAACTACATAGCAGTATCTAAAATTAGTTTAATGGAATATTAATACAATGATATTGATTCAGATAAACGATTAGTATTGCATTGAATGGATCTAATCATTGGGTTCCCTGGAATGTCATCTCCATCAACCGGAAATATAAGTTCTCTTCCATATATAGAATTGTATAACGGTAGATTATAATTAACAATTTCTGTATTATTCTATAATTTCCTAATACTATTTTTATAAAAATCATGAAATATGTTAAGCTCAATTTTATTCTATTAAAATTTCCATTAGAAAGAAAAAATTTTAATAACAAAATAAATCTTAACTATATATAACTTCAAATTTTTAATTTCAGGTTGGACATAAGGATGTACTCAGAATGCAATTGGAATTGTGCATTGCAGGAGGATATACTGCTAAATGGACAGCGAGAGTTGATATTGTCAATTTTATATTATGCTTTATGTTTCGTGATTTCATAACCAATGGACACCATCCAGTTGGATTTAGTTTAGGTGGTATATGCTATCAGTTATCTGAAAATCATAGTTATGTTTCTTTGCGATCGGATCTTGATGTCTTCTGCATGTTTTATTGCTATCGAGAAACCCGTCCGGTCCGAATATATCGTGAAAGTGATGTTCGTAAGAATGACCATCATTGCACGTTCATCACTCCGTCTTATGAAGTGTTCGAGCATGCAATAATTATCGCTTCTTTAATGCGTGGAGATTATCCTTGATGTAAAAGTATTTTGCTATGTATAATGAAATTTTAAAATCAAGATGTAATATTATCGCAAAGTTTAAGTAATATTTATCTTTCATTTTTCATCATGTCAGTTATAGATCATTTTTATACAATTACGTAAACTTTAGTTATATGAATATTTTATAAATCCCTGCAATCATTATACTTAAGATACCTTACTTGCTATATAATATTTGTTGTTAATAAGAAATTAAAAATAATAAGTCTAAAAGAAAATAAAAATCAATAAGTCAAACGATATATATTCATTTATTCTAAATGTTAAGTTATATATTGAATGGAAAGTATAATGCTGATTGGACAGATGATTGTTTGTATAATATCATATATAGATATATGAAGAAAAATGAATGATGGGATAGATGAAACCAGCATTTCTAATTCACCGTAATTGCATTCCCTATTTTCGCGGTTGAAGCACGTTTGATTGTCTTCTCTACCATTAGCTGACAACATCAAGTATTATCTTTTTCAGATATTTTTATTTGATTTACTCAAGTTACGATGCTATCAAATCAGTCAAATCATATATTTACCAGAATATACTTTATTGAGAATCTTCCGCATGCATAGTGCAATTATGATATGATCTATAAATGCATATATTTCATCTGTCCAATCATACATTTTTTTACATCTCTATGTATATATGGCATGACATCAAAGTGAAGAAAAATGCATGATGGGACATATAAAGCCAGGATTTCCAATTCACCCTAATTGCATTTCTTATTTTCGTAGCTGAAGCACCTTTTGTTGTCTTCTTTGTCACTAGACAACATAAAGTATTGTCTTTTCCAAATATCTTTATTTAATTTACTCAAGTTACGATGCTACCAAACCAGTCAAATTATACTTTGTCAGAATATGTTTTATTGAGTATTTTTCACATGCATAATACAATTATGATATGAGCTATAAATGTATATATTTCATCCATCCAATCATGTGTTTTTACTTCATGCATATTTATATATGATATGACATCAAATTGAAGAAAAATGCAAGATGGGACACATGAAGCTATACATTTCCAATTCAGCATAATTGCATTCGCTACATTCTAATTTTAAACTTCAAATTGACTTGGTGATTCTTACTCCTACCAGGATAATTACAATATTGAACTTATATATATATATATATATATATATAAACCATGATCATGCATTTTCTTACAAACACTTGTGCCTGGCTATTTCAAGTACTCAATTTATCCATGATGAAGCTTAAGCTTAGTCCGTCGGTAATGAAGAAAGGCCATAAAAAAAGTAAGACATCGACCATGACCTCTCTCCCACAAGATATGCTCATCGAAATAGCTATGCAAGTCGTTTCCAAGTTCTCGACTCCTCTCGACGATATTAAAAACTTACGTGCAACGTAAGCATTTATTACTTTTTATAATTTCAGAACCAACATATAAATTATCTAATGCCGTTTTGTATGCATTTTAGATGTAAGAGTTTTTATCGGGACTCTAAAGATAAGATGGTCGGGCGTTCGATCTCTGTGATTAAGGAGTACTTGAGAATGTATTGGTGGAAAAAAAGTGCATGTCTAATTTTGCTTCGAAACTGTGCAAATAGCGGCAATCTTGATGCCAACTTCATTCTTGGACTGGTAAATAATTTGATTTAATACACATGTTCCTATATATATATATATATATATATATATATATATATATATATATATATATAAATTGTCTAATTCATTGATATTGGGTTTTTCTTTAAACCTATAGAAAGAGATACAATTTAGGAAGGATGACTTTGGGTATGGAGCATCTCAAGACAGCGATGACCGGTGGCCATTTTGCAGCGGCATACATAGTCAGGATCATACTGTTTTTTATGCATATACATGGGCACACGCCATGAAAATTCTGAACAAAATTTCTTACAGCGATCTTTTATGCGCTGGTCATGAAGTTAAAGAGTGCACAAGATCAGGCAATCCGTTAGTAGACAGATGCAGAAGAGATACTTTGCAGATTACGAATTAAAGTTGGACGAAGGTGATGTTGAAGATGGAGCCGAGATCTCCCTGCAAGGATAAGCTCTGTGGAAGGGTTGTGAAGGCAAAAAGTGATGGCTATTGGGTTGATAATGATCGACTTCCGAGGGCGTTTTGCGTTCAGCTTTGTCGATGGATGGACGAGTGCTACAAATTCATTGAAAATTAATTCCAATGGAAACATTGCTACCATCTCTTAACTTATTATGTTTTCGAAGTTTTTTTAATAAATTTTTAGGTTTCAGAAGTATTTGTCATATTTGCTGGATGGGATGTTGAAATCTGTGATCACTTTGTAATGGTTCATTTTTGTAAGTAAGAAACCAATATCTCCTTTTGTTGCTAAATATAATTTTCATATCGTAACCGGTTTTAGTTTGCTGTTGAATGATGATAGCCTCAGGAGAAAACATTGAAATCGGAAATATTGGCGCCATTCATTTTTTGTTGTGTTCTTCACTACTAAACAACATCAAATATTATCTTTTCCAAATATTTTTATTTAATTTACTCAAGCTACGATACTATCAAATCAGTCAAGTTATGTTTTGTCAAATCTACTTTATTGAAAACCGTTCAAATACAGAGTGAATTATGATAAGAGTAAGAGTTCAAAAAGTAACACCTTATTAACAAACTAAAATGATAAACTTATTAATATTTTATTTTGCTATTAGTTTTTGAACTCTTACTCTCCTATATAAGGTCACTTCATTCATTTTCCAAGTCTTCCATTATATTAGGCCGCTGTAAGATTGTAAGTTTTTTTCAGTTTGTTATTTAGTATTGTTTTATTTTCTTATGTAATACGGATATGGTGATGTACTTTATCTATACTTAGGACATAATTTTTTGCTTATATTATACGTCTATTTCAATGAAATGGATGACTAATAATGTGTATTTTCTTAAAATATTTTTATGCTTCTACATTTTATATGTTTAGGTTAAATAAATATCATATACCTTATTATTCTATCATCCATTAATGCTTTGTATGTCTTTTCAATTCAGAGAAACAAAGAAACACATATTCTTAATTCTAATTTAAAATAAAAATATAACTTATAGCCTCTTAAGTGTTTATTAATCATTGAGTATAACCAAGATAAGTTAAGAGTATGAGAGACAAAATTGAATTTAAATTTTTACCTGAAAACTATTTCATCGTCTCATTTTTCTTGATTCATGCTATCCCCAATGCTAGTTCTTATTGAAAGCAACAAAGTGCTCTCTCAGATTTCTTCTCTTTTCAGAAGCGTGATGCATTCCGTAGCCTTCCTTGGGGATTATACTCCTTCGGAAGCCATTAGAAATTCACCTTCTGCATTGATAATGGTGCTAATGAAGATTCTGCAACTTTTGCTGTAGGTATGAGTTAACTCATTGCAGTTGCCATAACGATTACATTAATTCAAACATTCAACTCAGGTTCTTGTTATGCAGCACATGTTCTCCTCAAATCTCCGTACATTTTCAAGAGAGACTCATTGAGATAGCATTAGGAATCGCCCAAGGAATCAATTACCCATCTTGAGGTTGTGATATGATACTTCTCTATTTCGACATCAAGCCTCACAATACCCTCTTAATTAGATCAATATGGCAATCCAAAGGTTTCATATTTTGGATTAGCAAAGATCGTACATTGTGTCGTTCAGTGCTGCAAGAGGAACAATAGGATACATAGCCCTTAAGCTTTATATAAAGCAGCTTCAGAGTTGTTTCTCATAAATCAGTTGTTGCAGTTTCGGAATGCTACTTATGGAAATGGCTAGGGTTAGGAGAAATGCCAATGAAGAGCTGCTGGTGCTGGTAGTTCAAGCAAACTAGCGAAGCGTAATATCCTGCATTGGTTCATGATCATCTCATTCAAAGTAATGAGATTGAATTTGATAGTGGCTTTGAGATCGAGGAAGCGGCGAGAAAATTGTTCATTGCTGGGCTATGGTGCATTCAGATATCGATTAAGCCATTGGAATAGATCATATATATATATATATATATGAGATTAATGGAGAAAAGATGCCATATGAGGGGATTTCCTCCTATAGCGTGGAAAAAATACAACCTCCACCATTTTTTCCGACGATCGGCACCCATCATCATCATCTAAGATGTGCGTACACCAAATTTCATGTGATTCCACAACTTTTTCACCGTTGATTTAGTGGGTTCAAAATTAACGGTTTACCGACAATAGAACTTTTTACATTGCTAAATCAACGGTGAAAAAGTTGTAGAATCACATGAAATTTGGTGTACCCACATCTTAGATGATAACGATGAAGATAATGGGGACGGCACCCATCATCATCATCGTTATCATCTAAGATGTGCGTACACCAAATTTCATGTGATTCCACAACTTTTTCACCGTTGATTTAGTGGGTTCAAAATTAATGGTTTACCGACAATAGAACTTTTTACATTGCTAAATCAACGGTGAAAAAGTTGTTGAATCACATAAAATTTGGTGTACCCACATCTTAGATGATAACGATGAAGATGATGGGGGCTGATCGTCGAAAAAATTGGTGGAGGTTGTATTTTTTCCACGCCACTCCTCCTATGGCCTCTTTTCTCCATCATTCTCTCTCTCTCTATAAAGCATTTTCTTTCTACAGATGCTTATAACATTAAGCATGTTAATATTTTTTCCTCGTCGGCTATAGAATGGAACAAATAACATGGCTGAAGGTAAAACACTTTTATTCTCTCTGTGATATGCGTTGTTAATGGCTATTTAAGGTTGGGGAGTGAGTTGGATTAAATTTTTGGTGATGGTTATTATTAAATGAATGGCATCCCTTGGAGGATTGAGGAATTGGTAGATGATATTGTGAGTTACTTCTTATTTCGAGGTCTGCATCTCATTTTTTGAGAAGCAAATTAGGCAGCTAATTATTTTGCTCGCACTGTTTGTAATATGTATAGTTTTAATTCATGATTTTGGAATCTTACCTAAAGAGCTAAGAGGCATTTGTAATTTAGATAGGTGGAAAATTCCTAAACGGTTAATGGTTTACGGTTTGACGATATTAAATAAAGTATTTTTTAAAACTTTTTTTTTCTTTTCATTTTCATCTTGATAATGACAATGTAGAAAGTGTGCTTTATTTTCATTTGGGGCGTTGGCTCAATGGGCTTGTTCTTACTTTTTACTATTTAATATCCTCCATCCTATGACTGGGAAAACTAATTAACTAAAAATGAAACGGATTATCCACTTCAGTGTTGAATAATTTCGTGGATTGAATTTGTGTTCTTGTCTGCAATTATAGAACTTATATTATCATATATTTAGGTTATAAGCTCATAAATTGTGATGGGTTCAATCTTTAAATGATGGCACATATTAAATCTTTAAGGACCTTAGCTCAATTTAGGCCGAAGGAGAGGTTAAAAGGCCAAATTTATATATATTAAAAAAAATTTAGCTAAAAAAAGAAATTGAGTATAAGAAAATAAGATCAAAGCTGTCACAAACTAATAGCTTAAGATCAGACTCTTAATTAAAAAGAAATGTAACGCACTACAATTTCAAGCAATTGGTTCACTACCAAAATCCTTAGAATCAGAACCCGGATTGAAGTATCCGTGATGATGCTTGATTGGTTCAGAAGAGTGTATTTGTAGTTTAACCGCAATCAGAACGGTGTCGCGCGTAACTAGACCGAGGTGAGTACGGGTCGTCCTCAGGGAAACGTGGAACCTTTTACTCTTACTTTAGATGTGTTGAAAGAGAGGAGGAAATAAGAATTTTGTGAAAAGTTTCTAGATCTACTTTAAGCAAGAATGCAAAAATATAGATCTAGATTATTTTAGAGATTTAGATAATATACTAAGAGGGCTTGTAGGGTTCGTTAGGATTTAGTAGTCATGGACGATTAATTAAAAGTTACCATTTTTATCCATTAATAGATTTAAAACTAGAACGACGGTGATGCGTGTAGATTAGGATTTCTGGAGGGAAAAAGAATCCCACTCTTAACCCTTATCTCGACACGGAACTCCGTTCAAATCTAGCCTTTACCAAAACAATCATTAATCTAATCTCTAATCGCGGTCGGAACTAGCAAAGAATTGCTAGCGCGCCCGATTAGGATGTTAATGATTCTTTTGATAAAGTTCATAAACTTTATAGGACTTAAAAAGGGTTTAGGGATGTTCATCGTCCATTAGCCTACCCTAATCCTACGAACCCTAACAAGCGGAGAATTACTCGCGCATGTTGGGAGAAGAAGATGAAAAGAAAGAGAGGGAAAACATAATGTAAAATGCAAAAGAATTAAATAAAACAACTACCTTTATTAATCAACTTGAACAATCTACACTTTGATTCCTTAGAAAATGATTACAAAGACTAGTTTGCTTCTCGATCTCTTCCAAGGAGGTAGATGAACCGTTGATGATCAGCCTGGATGCGTGAGCCGTCTTGGACTTCGTGATCGCGTCGGCTTGATGAATTTTTCCAAGAGGCTCTCGGTGCTCTTTTATAGTGCAAAGCCAGAATCTTTTAGTTGGAAACTTGGTAAAATTCAGCAGAGATTTATGCCAAAAAAATATTAGCTCCCAATTCCATAGAAGTGCGGCGGATCCGCGGCCCAAGCGGGGGTTTGGCCGCGGATCCGCGCTTAAAGGCAGAGATCTCTTCATCAAAATTCTTGGGCTTGCTTCTTGTGACATGTGGCAATCCTAGGCACCTTTAGAATTCAGAAATCTTCTCTCGGTTGCTTTCAGACTTGGTCTCCAAGTTTTGCTTCTTAATTTGGCAAGTTTTCTTCAACAAATTGATTTGTTTGATAAATTCTGCATAACAACTTGGAAAAATCTGCACAATAATCTCAAATAATATATAGTAGGCTTATTTCTACTAGGATTTGGTCAATGGATTTATTTGCATACATTTTCTTACCAAATACTAATTAAAATATATTAACACATGGAAAATGGTGTTTTTACACATAAACTCTCATATGTATAATATATTATAATAAAGTCCTTTTTTAATATGAAAATGGTAGGAAAAATGTAATACAAATGTGCAGTTTTATCAACTGAACAAATACCCCCAAACTTATCTTTGATCGTCCCGAGCAAACCAGTTTATTTAAGAGGAGAAAAAGAAAGGAGAAAACTAAGCACACTTTCGTAGGCAGACACGATTGCACTGAGCACGTGCAACAAGCCGTTAAACCTCTAGGTATCCCTAGTAGGAGGAGTATTGTCTCCTGAGGGTTTTCAGCGGATTACACCCACAAAATCCTATAACAAAAGAAAGATGGTGAAATTTACATATAAAGACAAGAACCATAAAAGAAATACTTTGAAAAGAAGAGTTTCCAACTATGCTAGCTTTTCAGTTGTCATGAGCCCTATCTTAATAGTCATGAAAAAAATTGTTAGAAATCACATCATCCCTCAATAAAATATCGTCTTTATTCTTCATTTCTACCTTTCATCCAAACATTGATCATATAACCCCACGTGTGTGTAAAGAACATCCCAACACTCGGAGAATTCAATTCAAGCTATCATACTCTTATCCATCTACCTTAGTACTTTTAACTTGATGAATATTTAGATTTGCTCACACATTTTCATGCGACCGTTAATATTTCTTGAGGTACTAACCGACCGATTACTCATGTGCTTGCTGATTCGGTGATAATATTTTCCTCGTCTTGCACCACCTAAGGCTTAGCAGTGACTCCCAGACCAGTTGGCCTTAGGGCACTAGGTGAAGAAGCACCCTCGCTATATTTTTTTATTGCTGCCTTGGCGATAACAAAACCAGTGTTCATTTTTTTCTTTTCACCATTTTTATATTTTCTTCCTTTTTTTCACTTCCTTCATACTTTGGCTTTTAGACAAGAGCATTTCAATGTATCCTCTACTATCCCGAGTTTCAAGGCGTGTGTAAGTGCATATAGTAGGGTATCAAAATTCAAATGTTTGGCTTCCAGAATAGAAACTATTTTTCAGACTTATTTTTATCCTCAGATTAGTGACTTCCTTCATTTTACTAACCCTTAGGACAACAGCTCATAACTACTTATTACAAGTTCGTTTAAGAAAACTTCTAATTTTCTTGGTTTTCTTAGACTATTCCTATCTTTTGGATGTAATTTTTCACTTTCTAGTCTTTTATTATCAAAATTTTTTTTAAAAAATTTTTGAAAATGTTGTGCTTATGCAAAGTATGATGAAAATTGATGCGTAAATAAGCACAAACCTCCCCAAACCTGTTTACAGCAGTGTCCTCACTGATGTCATCCGTTGAACTCAAAAACCTGTAGACTTGGGAGGAAATTATTAATGGGGGCAAGAATATATGAAAGTGAAAATCCTCCCCCAAACTTATTTTTTGGCTCACAATTTTGTAAAAATCATTTTCTTTCAAAGCCAAAATATACCACCTCCCCCAAACTTGAGTTAAACAATTTTAATCTTTTAAAATCACACGAGGGGGTCAAGATTATTGGTCAATGCCAAACTTTGCAAAGACCGAAGGTCAACACCAACCATTCAAAAATTTTATCGATGAAGCACCAAAGTTGGTGGAAGAACATGTCACCTTTCGACGTGAAGAAGTGGGGAGGTAATAAGAGGTGTAATGGAAAAGAATTGCGTCTCAATTTGGAGAGACGATACAGTGATAGTAATGATGGATTACTCGTATTATCATGATTGTCCAAAAGAAGGGGTAGAGGTCCAATTTCTTCATCTTGGAGTTGATTCATCTCAACACCCGTGTCTTGTAAAAATGCGAGTTCATCAGCGAAAATTTCCTCAAAGCTTTCATCGATACCCCGAAGAATAATTTCATCAGAAAAAATGGGGTGATCGTGTAGCGTCTTGAAAAGTCGTTTTGGTGTTTTCAATAAATTCGTTTCAATTCATAAAAATTGGTTAAAAATCAAAATAAATTACTAAAAATTCATGTTATCACTAGATTATAATTATCATAATTTTAGAGATTAAAATTAGCCCGGAAAAATTTGTATTTATCGCTTATTTAATGTATTTTCTTACCGGCTTAAAATAATATTAAAAAAAATGAAAAATAGGGAAAAATTTTTAAATGACCAAAATTTCATAATTAACTCATTAGTCACTAAAAACAAGTAATTACCTATCCACTTTAAGTATAATTAGCCCTAAACTGCAAAATATCGAGAAAGACGGTTTTCGGAAAAATACCGAATTTTCACCGAATTTCAGGAAAACACCAAACGACTTTTCAAGACGCTACAATCTTCCCCTCTTAAAGAAATTCGGTCCCCGAATTTAAAAATATAGCTACGCGTACCTTCGAAGAGATGGGGATATTTCTTCCTCATCTCGCCCTCGGTCTCCCAGGTAACCTCCTCGCTGCTCGGGCTACGCCAAAGGACCTTGACGATTGGTATACTCTTCGACCTCAACTTCTTCACCTGCCGATCTAGGATGGCCACCGGCTGCTCTGCAAAGGAAAGGTCGCGCTCTAGCTGGACTGTCGGGTGCTGAATCGCATGCGAAGGGTCGTGAAGGTACTTGCGGAGCATCGAAACATGAAAAACGGGGTGAACATCGGGAAAGCTGGGTGGAAGAGCCAAACGATATGCAACAGCGCCGACACGCTCGAGGATCTCGAAGGGACCTACGAATCTAGGGCTAAGCTTCCCCTTTCGCCCAAAACGCATCACGCCCTTCATCGGAGAGACCCTCAGAAAAACATGGTCGCCAACTGCGAACTCTAATCTGCGACGGCGCCTGTCTGCATACGATTTCTGCCTGCTCTGAGCCGCTCTCATCCGGTCTCGGATCAACTGTATCTTCGCTGTCGTCTCCTCAACAAGCTGCGGCCCCAAAATGCTGCTCTCGCTGAGCTCTGTCCAACAAACGGGTGATCTGCATCTCCTCCCATACAATGCCTCGAAAGGTGCCATCTGAATAGTATCCTGGAAGCTGTTGTTGTAGGAGAACTCCACTAGAGGTAAATGACGATCCCAGCTACCACCAAAGTCTAAAACGCACGCTCTGAGCATGTCCTCGAGAGTCTGAATGGTCCGCTCTGACTGTCCGTCCGTCTGCGGATGAAACGCTGTGCTGAAGCTCAAACGAGTGCCCAAAGCCTCCTGAAGTCTCTGCCAAAGTCGGCTGGTGAACTGAGTGCCTCGATCTGACACGATACAAGTCGGTACGCCATGTAGTCGCACGATCTCGTCAATATAGAGCTGAGCATACTGAGCGAAGCTGAAAGTCGTCTTCACTGGCAGGAACTGAGCCGCTTTCGTCAATCTATCCACGATCACCCAGATGGAGTCGTACCCTCGACTGGTCCTGGGTAGACCCACAACGAAGTCCATCGAAATCTGCTCCCATTTCCACTCTGGAATGGGTAACGGCTGTAGCTCTCCTGCGGGCCTCTGGTGCTCGGCCTTGACTTGCTGACAAGTCAGGCATCTCGAAACGAACTCCGCAATGTCCCTCTTCATCCCGTCCCACCAGTAGGTCTCTCTCATATCATGGTACATCTTGGTGGAACCGGGGTGGACACTATACACTGATCGGTGTGCCTCCTCAAGAATGTCGCGCCGCAATCCATCAGCATCTGGTACGCACAGTCTAGATCCATATCGTAAAATCCCCTGATCGTCAATCACGAACTCGGAAAATCTGCCCTGTCCCATCTGTGCCATGATCTCTGAGCAACGGTCGTCACTACGCTGTGCCTCATATATACGGTCAAGCAACTGTGGACGTGCACGAACATGCGCGAGCTGTCCCCCTGTCTGAGTGAACTCGAACTCAACTCGGCTGTCGCATAACGTCTGCCAATCTGCTGACGACTGCCTCTGCACTGCGCGCAAAAAGGATAGACTACCCCCGGGCCTCCTACTCAACGCATCTGCCACCACATTTGCCTTGCCGGGGTGATATAAGATCTCGCAGTCGTAGTCTTTCACCAACTCCATCCAACGACGCTGTCTGAGGTTCAGGTCTCGCTGCTGAAATATGTACTTTAAGCTCTTGTGATCGGTGAATATCTGACATGACTCGCCGTAAAGGTAATGTCGCCAAATCTTCAGTGCAAAGACCACTGCAGCCATCTCCAAATCATGAGTGGGGTAGTTCTGTTCATGCTTCTTCAACTGCCGAGAAGCATAAGCGATCACCCGGCCATGCTGCATCAATACGCATCCTAATCCCACTCGCGAAGCATCACAGTAGACAACAAATCCGCCTGATCCCGAAGGTAAAGATAATACCGGCGCCGTAGTCAAACATGTCCGCAGCTGCTGAAAACTGCGCTCGCACTCCTCTGTCCAAACGAAAGGAACTCCCTTCCGGGTCAAACTGGTCAACGGTGCAGCTATACGGGAGAAGTCCTGAACAAAACGCCTGTAGTAGCCCGCCAAGCCTAGAAAACTACGGATCTCAGTAACCGATGTAGGTCGGGGCCACTGCTGAACAGCCTCAATCTTCTTCGGGTCCACACAAATGCCGTCTCTCGTAACCACGTGACCCAAGAATCCGATGCTGTCCAGCCAGAAAGCACACTTGGAGAACTTCGCGAACTAAAACTTGCAATTTTTGAGTTGTAGGGGGCCTTTTTGCATAAAATTTCTTTTGTAAAACCCCTCTATCTTTTCCCTCAGCCCTATAACAGCCCAAGTCTTGGCCAAGACCAGAAATTTCTGGCCTCTCTTTTCCTTGGTTGTTTCTTGAGTTGTTTGTTAGTTTATGGATTTAATTTTAAATATAATGGTTAAAATATGATACATTGACTTTGGAAACTTGAACCAAGACTTTTCCCCACTTGCCCACACCCCCCCCTTACCTCCTCTGGCCGAAACTGAAACCCCCTCTTCTTCCTCTCTTTTCTTTTCATTTTTCTTCAAATTTCATCAAAAAACCACATCAAAATCCATAGTTTATTCAAAAATCCATACAAAATCCTTATGCTATCATTTTCCTTAGCCATTCTTGCTTGGATCTTGGTGTTTGAGGCCATCATTTGGAGGAAACTTTCTTGCTTGATCTATTGATCAAGAGGTATAAATTCCATCTTGTTAAATTCTTTGTTTAAGTGCTTATGTGTTATGGTTTAGTGTTAATTTAGTGTAGTTTAATCTAGTTTTCTTAGATTTTTGTTTGAAAATTCTAACTAGGTTTTGAACCATGATAATTAATTAAGTTGTTTATTAGTTAATCTAGTTGTTAGTAAACTAATCTATATGGTTACCTTGTTATGTAGTCTTTAATTATACTAATTTAGGTAATTTTAGAAGTTGATTTTAGTTGTAAAGTTGTTGTTTTAAGGTTTTTCAAGAGAGGGTTATGTATGGAAAATGATATTTGAAGCTTGATTAGTGAGTTGATTAAACCTAATTTGTGTTGATTAAACCTAATTTGCTATCTAGTGTTTTGCTAACCTTAATCTAAGTGGTTAATTTGCTTATTAGGCTAAAATATAGTGTTAAAGTAAGGATTTCATATATAGTTTGGGTTATGTTTGCTATTTATAAAAATCAAGAGAAGGTTTTGTTATGTAAATTAGGTTTTTTAAGCTTAGTTAATGGTTTAGAATTTGTGTATTGGCTAACTTTTTGGTTAGTTTGGAATGTTGGTGTTGGGTGGTGTTGACTTTGTCGCTATATTGTCGATGTTTGCATCAAATTGCAATTTCTGCTTACTAGATTTTTATCTAAGTTATGTGATGAGTTAATTGTGGCATCTTGATGATTTTGTTGGCTTGTCCTACGACTTTTAGGATGCGTGAGTGCGGTTTTTGGGTAGTCGGGTTTTAGTTTTGCCGGGTGACCCAAATCGGCGTTTTTGGCAGTTTTTGCGATTTTCGCGTGTGTCCGCGCACTTTGTGCACGTTGTACCCAGTTAGCGAACTTTAGTAGTTTCGTTGGGGTTTTGCGTCGTTCTTGATACGTAACCTTATGTTTGGTATTGATGTAAATTCCAGGTTCGGTCGCGGAGACGTCAGACGCGGCGCGAAAGGGAAAGGCGGTGATCGGACACAGCTAGCCAGGAATCCCGGTGAGTAGATGTAACATCTACGGGGGACTATCGTTGGATGGCGCAAGCCGCCCGATAGTTTTAGTAACTTACAAGACCCTAAGTAATGTTAGTAATTAGGGGTGAAATACCTATTCGACTATTTGCTGCATCCATGCATTATATTGACATATCTATACGAAACCATTTCATAGGACACCTGCACCATTACAAGGGTTTTTATATGCAGCACGAGCACTATTCATGTTTACACACACACCCTGGTAATTGCCATGCCACCACACTAGATAACATTTAAATTTAAACCTTTTACTAATTGATACTTAAACTGGTGCTATTGCCTTTAATTCCTTAAAATGAAACCGTAGAATTGCTATTCATGTGCATGTACTTCATCATATTAATTGTTCATGCTTAATCCATTAATCACACATCGCAACTTGATTATTGATATCATACGCATTCATTATCATTGATATATGCACTTATGAGGATTTCTTGAGATTTTATGATATTGCTGGATTTCGGGGGAAAGCCGCAAAATTTCCAAACTTATGATATTTTTAAAACATGTAAATTGCGGTTTTCTAGTGATGTAAGTGTCGTCCACCATGAGTTTGCTGTGGCTTTGGAAATCCGTGTCGAGGAGTGAAGGAACCGGCACGGGTACATGGTGGGCCCGGTAAGGTACCCCGGGGCAAGAGGAATGTGGTGATGACGTTGAGCCTGGCAGGGGACGGATTACCTACCGGTGACTGTTTGGGACGGCGGATATCCAGAGGATACCGACCGTGGCCGCTAGATGATGAGATATTGATATTTGAGATGGGTCAGCCGGACGGCTGAGGCCAGAGATACATTATGAGATTTGAGACAGCTTTTGGGGTGTCGTTGCTGGACACCGATTTTCGTCGATTCATTGACATTTGCTGGCATTCTAAAAAGAGTTTCAAAAACAAAAAGAGATAAGATATTTTTATATATATACCTATTGAGACCTCAGATTTTCATGTTGCATACATATTGGCACACTGATATTGTATACACACCTGCTAGTGCATCCAGTCATACCTGTATTTTAGATGCTAGGATGCTTGTGTGCATGCATACGATAGCCTTTGTAGATGTTATTTATTACTCACGAGTTGGCAACTCACCCCCGTTGTGCCACAGTCTTTTGCAGGTCCGCTCCGTCAGTTCAGTAGCGGCGGGCGCACTTGTCTTTTGCCTCTTTTGCCTGAGCTCGAGATTTGCTCATAGGTGGGTTATGTTATTTTTTGTACCACCTTGTATATTCTTGTATCTAGTGTACTCCATCTACTGTTCTACCAGATATTTGTATATTGACCTAGAGATGAGACTGTGAGGTTTGTGGATTTTATACTGTATTTGGGGTCGAGCTCACTTGAGCCGACATGCTACTTTTTCATGCTTCCTTATGCTTTATTATGCTTTATTATGCTTGTTGTCATTTACATTGCGTGGGATTTGTGACCGCCGTATGGCGAAGAGCTAGCTCCCGCTTGGGGATGCCCTATTTTGTGGATTCATGTATATATTTTGTTGTACCCATTTTTGGGGGTCAGTATTTACAAAGGAGACTCTGCCGAAATTTTCGGGAAAAATTTGTATTGTTTTAAAAAGTGTTTTACATGACTTATTTGATAACTCGCTTCAATTGATTGGGTTTTCTTCACTCTTTTGCTTCATTGGTTTTGTTTTCTGGGCTTTGGCTTACTTATTTTACGGACGCCTTTAGACGTTTCGTGAACTTAAGTGCCAGTCACGTTCCGTACCCTGCGGGTCGTGACAGATCGTCAGACTCTATAAAAAGTTCCTCATCAGCGTTAGATATTGACCCGAACAACTCGATGGAAGAGTACATGGTTGGGTCAAACAACAACATATGAAAAGAGTCTGTATCATGAGGTTGATCAAATTCGCTGCTGTTGACATCCATTAATTCGACAGAACACACATAAGCATAGGGTTCGGAGGGTTCACTTCCCAACTTGTAAATGTTAAGCTCAATTGACTTCTTTCCAAAGGATAGGGTCATAGAGCCGTTTCTACAATTAATTACTGCGTTGGAAGTGGCCAAAAAGGGTCGACCGAGTATCACCGGAATTTGATTGCGTGGGTTTGCTACAGGTTGGGTATCTATAACGATAAAGTCTACAGGGAATATGAATTTCCCGACTTTGATTAACACATCCTCTAGCTCACCCCTAGGTTGGGTGATAGATCGATCGGCCATCTGAAGAGTGCAATGCGCTGGCTTTAACTCTCCGATCCCTAATTGCTCATAAACAGAATACGGAAGCAAGTTAACACTAGCACCTAGATCGAGTAGAGCACGATTGATATTTTTACCCCCAATAGAGATTGAAATTGTAGGACTTCCGGGGTCCTTTCGTTTCTTGGGAAGTTGTTGTGTAAAAGCTGTGCTCACATTACTCGCAAGGAAAACTTTTTTAGGTACTTGAACTTTTCTCTTCTTAGTGCACAAGTCCTTTAGGATTTTCGCATATGACGGAACTTGCTGAATAGCATCTAGGAGAGGAATGTTTATGTTAACTTGCTTAAAAATTTCCACGATCTTCTCCATTTGTGGACTTGGTCTGTTGCCCCTTAACCTGTTTGGATAAGGTGCTTGATCAATAAGTTTTGGGTCCAACGTTTGTGGAGAAGACTGTGGGGATGGATTCGATCCCAAAATTGGAGTGGGAATCGACTTAGATAGATTTGGCGAAATGTTCGAGTCTTGGGGAAAACGGAGAATAGGCTCGGATAAAGGTGGAAGACTAGACGAATTAGGGGAAGAAGACGAAGATGAAGGGGTATCAAATGTATCACTATCATCAAATTGCTCACCCACTTGGTTATTCAGCACTCTCCCCGATCTCAACGTAGTAATGGCATTCACATTATGACTTTGTGAATAGCCAGGATTCGGTAGGGGTTGAGATGGGAGTTTCCCTTTCTCTCTCGTACTCATTGCGGCGTTTAACTGTGCGATTTGGTTTTCTATTGATTTAATACTCTCACCATGGGAGGAGGAGTTTTTCGTTAGGGTATCAATAGAAGACCTTATCTCAGCCGAATTTTGCATGGATTGTTTCATGAACATATCCAAAGTTTGTGCAAGTGAGTTGTCAGTACCGGCCACTTGTGGTGTAGAAATGTTGGCCGGATTTTGGAAATTTTGTGACTGAAAGGGGGGCTGATTCTGTGGTTGTGGTTGCTGTGGAGGAGGTCTTTGATAATTACTTTATTGGTTTTGATTCCAAGCAAAGTTAGGATGATTCCTCCATCCTTGATTGTATGTGGAAGAATAAGGGTCGTTTCTAGGTCGCTGCTGAAAAGCAGCATTAGATTGAAACGATGCATTCATAGGACATTCTTCCGTTAAGTGTGAAAGATCCGAACAGCAACCACAGACAGTCTTAGGAAGCGTGACCTGATTTAGGGAGAATGTTGAGAACTTGTTTTCAATAGCATCGAGTTTTTTCTGTATCGCTGCCATTTCGGCTTTCACTGCGATAGAAATATCGAGCTGGTGAATACCTCCCTTAGTTGAAGGTGGTCTTACGCTTTCCCACTGCAACGTGTGATCAGCAAGGTCTTCCAGATATTACCATGCTTCACCGTCATCTTTAGACATGAAATTGCATTGACACATTGTTTCAAGCATCTGCTTTGTCCCTGGATTAATGCCCTCATATATAATCCGACATAAATCCCATCTTTGTATTCCGTGATGGGGGCATTGGACAAGCAGATCTTTGAAACGTTCAAAGCACTTCCAAAATGGTTCATTGGGAAGCTGGGTGAACTGGTTGATCTCGCTCCTAACATGTGCAGTCTTATGATTTGGGTAAAACTTCTTAAGAAATGCTATGACGAATTCATCCCAATTAGTGATAGAGCGTGCGGCAGTATTATAAAGCCATTTTTCTGCCAAGTCGCACAGTGTGAATGGGAGAAGACGTAAGCGCATAGCATCTAAGCTCAATTGTGAAGTACCCATCATTGCGCATACATTCTCGAATTTGGTGATGAAAACTTACGCGTCTTCCGATTCAAGCCCGTGAAATTTGGGCAGCAGATTGATATAGTGGGGTTTAATTTCAAAATTATCCCCGTTAGGTGGTGGAAGAGATAGACAAGTAGGAAGATGACCACGAATAGGATAGCATCTCTCTTGGAGAGAGATGCGCGGTGGATTCTGCTCACCTGCGGGCGGTGGCAGCGTAGTGTTATAATTAGATGGAGTGCCGTCCATCACGGTCGATGTGATGTGTGGTGGGGGAAAAGAAGATGAAGAAGTACCGACTTCGGCGTCGATAGCAGGAACGCGGACAAGACGGACACTAGGATCCCGTGTCCAGCCGAGCATGCACTAAGCGGGTTTAGTGCAAGTGGCAGCGTGTGTGTGATTTTAAAATTGGCTTGTTTTGAAAAAGTGGGATTCAAGACAAATCACTCTATGATGCACAAGCAACCCTAGAACTAAGGTTACCTAGGTCAGTCTCTAGACCGCTCCTAGACTTCCAAAGGACAAGCTGCAGGATCAATCCTCTACCGCCTCCGTACTACCCTTGTAGCCAGATAAGTGCCAGGTAAGTGGGAAGGAACCACGTCGTGGGCCTAATTAAAAACCACTAGCTTTTGTCACACTTGCCTAGGCACTACAAAAGTAATGCGGATAAACGATAGATTACCCACGACCTTCCTCTGTCCTTATTGAGCGCGACAGTCCTTAGAGTCTGGTCTAGATATTTTTTAAATTAATGAAGGGTTGATCTATATGCTCGGTTTGTGATTTGTGGGGCTTAGGAAGGATGATGAAATCCCCACCTAATCTTGATTTGGTCTTTGCCCCTTAGAGTCCGTATTAAATATGCAAAACAAAACCAATCACAAAACTTTTGTAAAAAGATTTTTTTTTTTTAGCGGCGCAGTTTTGCAAAGAATCCTGACAAAAATAGAGTTTAATTGATTTGAGGGGAGAGAGGAAGAGTTGAAAGAAAATACCAGAGAAGATTGAAGCCCTAGTTCCCCTAACCCGCCGCGATTCCGCCGCCGATAGGGAGCTTTTGCCGCGGTTCCGCCGCGTAGCAGAGGGATCACTTGAAAAAAAATTTTGTATAGCCTTCTGTGCTCCTCTGGATCTTTAAAAATGTCTCTATTCCCTGTTCTCCTTAATTCTGTGACTCCAGATTTCCTTGCAAAATTCACGCACAAATCGTTAAATATGCAATTTGCAGTTTTGTGTTAATAATGATATGACTCGTCTAAGAATTCAACACAAATAATAAAAATAAAAAATTACGCACGTATCCCCGGAAACGGCGCCATTTGATTGGTTCAGAAGAGTGTGTTTGTAGTTTAACCGCAATCAGAACGGTGTCGCGCGTAGCTAGACCGAGGTGAGTACGGGTCGTCCTCAGGGAAACGTGGAACCTTTTACTCTTACTTTAGATGTGTTGAAAGAGAGGAGGAAATAAGAATTTTGTGAAAAGTTTCTAGATCTACTTTAAGCAAGAATGCAAAAATATAGATCTAGATTATTTTAGAGATTTAGATAATATACTAAGAGGGCTTGTAGGGTTCGTTAGGATTTAGTAGTCATGGACGATTAATTAAAAGTTACCATTTTTATCCATTAATAGATTTAAAACTAGAACGACGGTGATGCGTGTAGATTAGGGTTTCTGGAGGGAAAAAGAATCCCACTCTTAACCCTTATCTCGACACAGAACTCCGTTCAAATCTAGCCTTTACCAAAACAATCATTAATCTAATCTCTAATCGCGGTCGGAACTAGCAAAGAATTGCTAGCGCGCCCGATTAGGATGTTAATGATTCTTTTGATAAAGTTCATAAACTTTATAGGACATAAAAAGGGTTTAGGGATGTTCATCGTCCATTAGCCTGCCCTAATCCTACGAACCCTAACAAGCGGAGAATTACTCGCGCATGTTGGGAGAAGAAGATGAAAAGAAAGAGAGGGAAAACATAATGTAAAATGCAAAAGAATTAAATAAAACAACTACCTTTATTAATCAACTTGAACAATCTACACTTTGATTCCTTAGAAAATGATTACAAAGACTAGTTTGCTTCTCGATCTCTTCCAAGGAGGTAGATGAACCGTTGATGATCAGCCTGGATGCGTGAGCCGTCTTGGACTTCGTGATCGCGTCGGCTTGATGAATTTTTCCAAGAGTCTCTCGGTGCTCTTTTATAGTGCAAAGCCAGAATCTTTTAGTTGGAAACTTGGTAAAATTCAGCAGAGATTTATGCCAAAAAAATATTAGCTCCCAATTCCATAGAAGTGCGGCGGATCCGCGGCCCAAGGGGGTTTGGCCGCGGATCCGCGCTTAAAGGCAGAGATCTCTTCATCAAAATTCTTGGGCTTGCTTCTTGTGACATGTGGCAATCCTAGGCACCTTTAGAATTCAGAAATCTTCTCTCGGTTGCTTTCAGACTTGGTCTCCAAGTTTTGCTTCTTAATTTGGCAAGTTTTCTTCAACAAATTGATTTGTTTGATAAATTCTGCATAACAACTTGGAAAAATCTGCACAATAATCTCAAATAATATTTAGTAGGCTTATTTCTACTAGGATTTGGTCAATGGATTTATTTGCATACATTTTCTTACCAAATACTAATTAAAATATATTAACACATGGAAAATGGTGTTTTTACACATAAACTCTCATATGTATAATATATTATAATAAAGTCCTTTTTTAATATGAAAATGGTAGGAAAAATGTAATACAAATGTGCAGTTTTATCAACTGAACAAATACCCCCAAACTTATCTTTGATCGTCCCGAGCAAACCAGTTTATTTAAGAGGAGAAAAAGAAAGGAGAAAACTAAGCACACTTTCGTAGGCAGACACGATTGCACTGAGCACGTGCAACAAGCCGTTAAACCTCTAGGTATCCCTAGTAGGGGGAGTGTTGTCTCCTTAGGGTTTTCAGCGGATTACACCCACAAAATCCTATAACAAAAGAAAGTTGGTGAAATTTACATATAAAGACAAGAACCATAAAAGAAATACTTTGAAAATAAGAGTTTCCAACTATGCTAGCTTTTCAGTTGTCATGAGCCCTATCTTAATAGTCATGAAAAAATTGTTAGAAATCACATCATCCCTCAATAAAACATCTTCTTTATTCTTCATTTCTACCTTTCATCCAAACATTGATCATATAACCCCACGTGTGTGTAAAGAACATCCCTACACTCGGAGAATTCAATTCAAGCTATCATACTCTTATCCATCTACCTTAGTACTTTTAACTTGATGAATATTTAGATTTGCTCACACATTTTCATGCGAACGTTAATACTTCTTGAGGTACTAACCGACCGATTACTCATGTGCTTGCTGATTCGGTGATAATATTTTCCTCGTCTTGCACCACCTAAGGCTTAGCAGTGACTCCCAGACCAGTTGGCCTTAGGGCACTAGGTGAAGAAGCACCCTCGCTATATTTTTTTATTGCTGCCTTGGCGATAACAAAACCAGTGTTCATTTTTTTCTTTTCACCATTTTTATATTTTCTTCATTTTTTCACTTCCTTCATACTTTGGCTTTTAGACAAGAGTATTTCAAGGTATCCTCTACTATCCCGAGTTTCAAGACGTGTGTAAGTGCATATAGTAGGGTATCAACATTCAAATGTTTGGCTTCCAGAATAGAAACTATTTTTCAGACTTATTTTTATCCTCAGATTAGTGACTTCCTCCATCTTACTAACCCTTGTGACAACAGCTCATAACTACTTATTACAAGTTCGTTTAAGAAAACTTCTAATTTTCTTGGTTTTCTTAGACTATTTCTATCTTTTGGATGTAATTTTTCACTTTTTATTCTTTTATTATCAAAATTTTTTTTTAAAATTTTTGAAAATGTTGTGCTTATGCAAAGTATGATGCAAATTGATGCGTAAATAAGCACAAACCTCCCCCAAACCTGTTTACAGCAGTGTCCTCACTGATGTCATCCGTTGAACTCAAAAACCTGTAGACTTGGGAGGAAATTATTAATGGGGCAAGAATATATGAAAGTGAAAATCCTCCCCCAAACTTATTTTTTGGCTCACAATTTTGTAAAAATCATTTTCTTTCAAAGCCAAAATATACCACCTCCCCCAAACTTGAGTTAAACAATTTTAATCTTTTAAAATCACACGAGGGGGTCAAGATTATTGGTCAATGCCAAACTTTGCAAAGACCGAAGGTCAACACCAACCATTCAAAAATTTTATCGATGAAGCACCAAAGTTGGTGGAAGAACATGTCACCTTTCGACGTGAAGAAGTGGGGAGGTGATAAGAGGTGTAATGGAAAAGAATTGCGTCTTAATTTGGAGAGACGACACAGTGATAGTAATGATGGATTACTCGTATTATCATGATTGTCCAAAAGAAGGGGTGGAGGTCCAATTTCTTCATCTTGGAGTTGATTCATCTCAACACCCGTGTCTTGTAAAAATGCGAGTTCATCAGCGAAAATTTCCTCAAAGCTTTCATCGATACCCTGAAGAATAATGTCACCAGAAAAAATGGGGTGATCGTCAGACTCTATAAAAAGTTCCTCATCAGCGTTAGATATTGACCCGAACAACTCGGTGGAAGAGTACATGGTTGGGTCAAACAACAACATATGAAAAGAGTCTGTATCATGAGGTTGATCAAATTCGCTGCTGTCGGCATCCATTAATTCGACAGAACACACATGAGCATAGGGTTCGGAGGGTTCACTTCCCAACTTGTAAATGTTAAGCTCAATTGACTTCTTTCTAAATGATAGGGTCATAGAGCCGTTTCTACAATTAATTACTGCGTTGGAAGTGGCCAAAAAGGGTCGACCGAGTATCACCGGAATTTGATTGCGTGGGTTTGCTACAGGTTGTGTATCTATAACGATAAAGTCTACAGGGAATATGAATTTCCCGACTTTGATTAACACATCCTCTAGCTCACCCCTAGGTTGGGTAATAGTTCGATTGGCCATCTGAAAAGTGCAATGTGCCGGTTTTAACTCTCCGATCCTTAATTGCTCATAAACAGAATACGGAAGCAAGTTAACATTAGCACCTAGATCGAGTAGAGCACGATTGATATTTTTACCCCTAATAGAGATTGAAATTGTAGGACTTCCGGGGTCCTTTCGTTTCTTGGGAAGTTGTTGTGTAAAAGCTGTGCTCACATTACTCGCAAGGAAAACTTTTTTAGGTACTTGAACTTTTCTCTTCCTAGTGCACAAGTCCTTTAGGATTTTCGCATATGACGGAACTTGCTGAATAGCATCTAGGAGAGAAATGTTTATGTTAACTTGCTTAAAAATTTCCACGATCTTCTCCATTTGTGGACTTGGTCTGTTGCCCCTTAACCTATTTGGATAATGTGCTTGATCAATAAGTTTTGGGTCCAACATTTGTGGAGAAGACTGTGGGGATGGATTCGATCCCAAAATTGGAGTGGGAATCGACTTAGATAGATTTGGCGAAATGTTCGAGTCTTGGGGAAAACGGAGAATAGGCTCGGATGAAGGTGGAAGACTAGACGAATTAGGGGAAGAAGAAGAAGGAGAAGGGGTATCAAATGTGTCACTATCATCAAATTGCTCACCCACTTGGTTATTCAGCACTCTCCCCGATCTCAACGTAGTAATGGCATTCACATTATGACTTTGTGAATGGCCAGGATTCGGTAGGGGTTGAGATGGGAGTTTCCCTTTCTCTCTCGTACTCATTGCGGCGTTTAACTGTGAGATTTGGTTTTCTATTGATTTAATACTCTCACCATAGGAGGAGGAGTTTTTCGTTAGGATATCAATAGAAGACCTTATCTGAGCCGAATTTTGCATGGATTGTTTCATGAACATATTCAAAGTTTGTGCAAGTGAGTTGTCAGTACCGGCCACTTGTGGTGTAGAAATGTTGGCCGGATTTTGGAAATTTTGTGACTGAAAGGGAGGCTGATTCTGTGGTTGTGGTTGCTGTGGAGGAGGTCTTTGATAATTACTTTATTGGTTTTGATTCCAAGCAAAGTTAGGATGATTCCTCCATCCTTGATTGTATGTGGAAGAATAAGGGTCGTTTCTAGGTCGCTGCTGAAAAGCAGCATTAGATTGAAACGATGCATTCATAGGACATTCTTCCGTTAAGTGTGAAGGATCCGAACAGCAACCACAGACAGTCTTAGGAAGCGTGACCTGATTTAGGGAGAATGTTGAGAACTTGTTTTCAATAGCATCGAGTTTTTTCTGTATCGCTGCCATTTCGGCTTTCACTGCGATAGAAACATCGAGCTGGTGAATACCTCCCTTAGTTGAAGGTGGTCTTACGCTTTCCCACTGCAACGTGTGTTCAGCAAGGTCTTCCAGATATTACCATGCTTCACCGTCATCTTTAGACATGAAATTGCATTGACACATTGTTTCAAGCATCTGCTTTGTCCCTGGATTAATGCCCTCATATATAATCCAACATAAATCCCATCTTTGTATTCCGTGATGGGGGCATTGGACAAGCAGATCTTTGAAACGTTTAAAGCACTTCCAAAATGGTTCATTGGGAAGCTGGGTGAACTGGTTGATCTCGCTCCTAACATGTGCAGTCTTATGATTTGGGTAAAACTTTTTAAGAAATGCTATGACGAATTCATCCCAATTAGTGATAGAGCGTGCGGCAGTATTATAAAGCCATTTTTCTGCCAAGTCGCACAGTGTGAATGGGAGAAGACGTAAGCGCATAGCATCTAAGGTCAATTGTGAAGTACCCATCATTGCGCATACGTTCTCGAATTTGGTGATGAAAACTTACGCGTCTTCCGATTCAAGCCCGTGAAATTTGGGCAGCAGATTGATGTAGTGGGGTTTAATCTCAAAATTATTCCCGTTAGGTGGTGGAAGAAATAGACAAGTAGGAAGAGGACTACGAATAGGATAGCATCTCTCTTGGAGAGAGATGCGCGGTGGATTCTGCTTACCTGCGGGCGGTGGAAGCGTAGTGTTATAATTAGATGGAGTGTCGTTCATCACGGTCGATGTGGTGTGTGGTGGGGGAAAAGAAGATGAAGAAGTACCGACTTCGGCGTCGATAGCAGGAACGCGGACAAGACGGGCACTAGGATCCCGTGTCCAGCCGAGCATGCACTAAGCGGGTTTAGTGCAAGTGGCAGCGTTTGTGTGATTTTAAAATTGGCTTGTTTTGAAAAAGTGGGATTCAAGACAAATCACCCTATGATGCACAAGCAACCCTAGAACTAAGGTTACCTAGGTCAGTCTCTAGACCGCTCCTAGACTTCCAAAGGACAAGCCGCAGGATCAATCCTCTACCGCCTCCGTACTACCCTTGTAGCCAGATAAGTGCCAGGTAAGTGGGAAGGAACCACGTCGTGGGCCTAATTAAAAACCACTAGCCTTTGTCACACTTGCCTAGGCACTACAAAAGTAATGCGGATAAACGATAGACTACCCACGACCTTCCTCTGTCCTTATTGAGCGCGACAGTCCTTAGAGTCCGGTCTATATATTTTTTAAATTAATGAAGGGTTGATCTATATGCTCGGTTTGTGATTTGTGGGGCTTAGGAAGGGTGATGAAATTCCCACCTAATCTTGATTTGGTCTTTGCCCCTTAGAGTCCGTATTAAATATGCAAAACAAAACCAATCACAAAACTTTTGTAAAAAGATTTTTTTTTTAGCGGCGCAGTTTTGCAAAGAATCCTGACAAAAATAGAGTTTATTGGATTTGAGGGGAGAGAGGAGGAGTTGAAAGAAAATACCAGAGAAGATTGAAGCCCTAATTCCCCTAACCCGCCGCGATTCCGCCGCCGATAGGGAGCTTTTGCCGCGGTTCCGCCGCGTGGCAGAGGGATCACTTGATAAAAATTTTTGTATAGCCTTCTGTGCTCCTCTGGATCTCTAAAAATGTCTCTATTCCCTGTTCTCCTTAATTCTGTGACTCCAGATTTCCTTGCAAAATTCACGCACAAATCGTTAAATATGCAATTTGCAGTTTTGTGTTAATAATGATATGACTCGTCTAAGAATTCAACACAAATAATAAAAATAAAATATTACGCACGTATCCCCAGCAACGGCGCCATTTGATTGGTTCAGAAGAGTGTGTTTGTAGTTTAACCGCAATCAGAACGGTGTCACGCGTAGCTAGACCGAGGTGAGTACGGGTCGTCCTCAGGGAAACGTGGAACCTTTTACTCTTACTTTAGATGTGTTAAAAGAGAGGAAGAAATAAGAATTTTGTGAAAAGTTTCTAGATCTACTTTAAGCAAGAATGCAAAAATATAGATCTAGATTATTTTAGAGATTTAGATAATATACTAAGAGGGCTTGTAGGGTTCGTTAGGATTTAGTAGTCATGGACGATTAATTAAAAGTTACCATTTTTATCCATTAATAAATTTAAAACTAGAACGACGGTGATGCGTGTAGATTAGGTTTCTGGAGGGAAAAAGAATCCCACTCTTAACCCTTATCTCGACACGGAACTCCGTTCAAATCTAGCCTTTACCAAAACAATCATTAATCTAATCTCTAATCGCGGTCGGAACTAGCAAAGAATTGCTAGCGCGCCCGATTAGGATGTTAATGATTCTTTTGATAAAGTTCATAAACTTTATAGGACTTAAAAAGAGTTTAGGGATGTTCATCGTCCATTAGCCTACCCTAATCCTACGAACCCTAACAAGCGGAGAATTACTCGCGCATGTTGGGAGAAGAAGATGAAAAGAAAGAGAGGGAAAACATAATGTAAAATGCAAAAGAATTAAATAAAACAACTACCTTTATTAATCAACTTGAACAATCTACACTTTGATTCCTTAGAAAATGATTACAAAGACTAGTTTGCTTCTCGATCTCTTCCAAGGAGGTAGATGAACCGTTGATGATCAACCTGAATGCGTGAGCCGTCTTGGACTTCGTGATCGCGTCGGCTTGATGAATTTTTCCAAGAGGCTCTCGGTGCTCTTTTATAGTGCAAAGCCAGAATCTTTTAGTTGGAAACTTGGTAAAATTCAGCAGAGATTTATGCCAAAAAAATATTAGCTCCCAATTCCATAGAAGTGCGGCGGATCCGCGGCCCAAGGGGGGTTTGGCCGCGGATCCGCGCTTAAAGGCAGATATCTCTTCATCAAAATTCTTGGGCTTGCTTCTTGTGACATGTGGCAATTCTAGGCACCTTTAGAATTCAGAAATCTTCTCTCGGTTGCTTTCAGACTTGGTCTCCAAGTTTTGCTTCTTAATTTGGCAAGTTTTCTTCAACAAATTGATTTGTTTGATAAATTCTGCATAACAACTTGGAAAAATCTGCACAATAATCTCAAATAATATTTAGTAGGCTTATTTCTACTAGGATTTGATCAATGGATTTATTTGCATACATTTTCTTACCAAATACTAATTAAAATATATTAACACATGGAAAATGGTGTTTTTACACATAAACTCTCATATGTATAATATATTATAATAAAGTCCTTTTTTAATATGAAAATGGTAGGAAAAATGTAATACAAATGTGCAGTTTTATCAACTGAACAAATACCCCCAAACTTATCTTTGATCGTCCCGAGCAAACCAGTTTATTTAAGAGGAGAAAAAGAAAGGAGAAAACTAAGCACACTTTCGTAGGCAGACACGATTGCACTGAGCACGTGCAACAAGCCGTTAAACCTCTTGGTATCCCTAGTAGGAGGAGTGTTGTCTCCTGAGGGTTTTCAGCGGATTACACCCACAAAATCCTATAACGAAAGAAAGATGGTGAAATTTACATATAAAGACAAGAACCATAAAAGAAATACTTTGAAAAGAAGAGTTTCCAACTATGCTAGCTTTTCAGTTGTCATTAGCCCTATCTTAATAGTCATGAAAAAAATTGTTAGAAATCACATCATCCTTCAATAAAACATCGTCTTTATTCTTCATTTCTACCTTTCATCCAAACATTGATCATATAACCCCACGTGTGTGTAAAGAACATCCCTACACTCGGAGAATTCAATTCAAGCTATCATACTCTTATCCATCTACCTTAGTACTTTTAACTTGATGAATATTTTGATTTGTTCACACATTTTCATGCGACCGTTAATACTTCTTGAGGTACTAACCGACCGATTACTCATGTGCTTGCTGATTCGGTGATAATATTTTCCTCGTCTTGCACCACCTAAGGCTTAG
Organism: Agapanthus africanus; assembly: GCA_030015575.1. Taxonomy (NCBI): domain Eukaryota; kingdom Viridiplantae; phylum Streptophyta; class Magnoliopsida; order Asparagales; family Amaryllidaceae; genus Agapanthus; species Agapanthus africanus. The sequence goes on from JASDDO010000014.1 coordinate 21,829,855, forward strand.
CAGTGACTCCCAGACCAGTTGGCTTTAGGGCACTAGGTGAAGAAGCACCCTCGCTATATTTTTTTATTATTGTCTTGGCGATAACAAAACCAGTGTTCATTTTTTTCTTTTCACCATTTTTATATGTTCTTCATTTTTTCACTTCCTTCATACTTTGGCTTTTAGACAAGTGTATTTCAAGGTATCCTCTACTATCCCGAGTTTCAAGACGTGTGTAAGTGCATATAGTAGGGTATCAACATTCAAATGTTTGGCTTCCAGAATAGAAACTATTTTTCAGACTTATTTTTATCCTCAGATTAGTGACTTCCTCCATCTTACTAACCCTTGGGACAACAGCTCATAACTACTTATTACAAGTTCGTTTAAGAAAACTTCTAATTTTCTTGGTTTTCTTAGACTATTTCTATCTTTTGGATGTAATTTTTCACTTTCTATTCTTTTATTATCAAAATTTTTTTAAAAAAATTTTTGAAATTGTTGTGCTTATGCAAAGTATGATGAAAATTGATGCGTAAATAAGCACAAACCTCCCGCAAACCTGTTTACAGCCGTGTTCTCACTGATGTCATCCGTTGAACTCAAAAACCTGTAGACTTGGGAGAAAATTATTAATGGGGGCAAGAATATATGAAAGTGAAAATCCTCCCCCAAACTTATTTTTTGGCTCACAATTTTGTAAAAATCATTTTCTTTCAAAGCCAAAATATACCACCTCCCCCAAACTTGAGTTAAACAATTTTAATCTTTTAAAATCGCACGAGGGGGTCAAGATTATTGGTCAATGCCAAACTTTGCAAAGACCGAAGGTCAACACCAACCATTCAAAAATTTTATCGATGAAGCACCAAAGTTGGTGGAAGAACATGTCACCTTTCGACGTGAAGAAGTGGGGAGGTGATAAGAGGTGTAATGGAAAAGAATTGCGTCTCAATTTGGAGAGACGACACAGTGATAGTAATGATGGATTACTCGTATTATCATGATTGTCCAAAAGAAGGGGTGGAGGTCCAATTTCTTCATCTTGGAGTTGATTCATCTCAACACCCGTGTCTTGTAAAAATGCGAGTTCATCAGCGAAAATTTCCTCAAAGCTTTCATCGATACCCCGAAGAATAATGTCATCAGAAAAAATGGGGTGATCGTCAGACTCTATAAAAAGTTCCTCATCAGCGTTAGATATTGACCTGAACAACTCGGTGGAAGAGTACATGGTTGGGTCAAACAACAACATATGAAAAGAGTCTGTATCATGAGGTTGATCAAATTCGCTGCTGTCGACATCCATTAATTCGACAGAACACACATGAGCATAGGGTTCGGAGGGTTCACTTCCCAACTTGTAAATGTTAAGCTCAATTGACTTCTTTCCAAAGGATAGGGTCATAGAGCCGTTTCTACAATTAATTACTGCGTTGGAAGTGGCCAAAAAGGGTCGACCGAGTATCACCGGAATTTGATTGCGTGGGTTTTCTACAGGTTGTGTATCTATAACGATAAAGTCTACAGAGAATATGAATTACCCGACTTTGATTAACACATCCTCTAGCTCACCCCTAGGTTGGGTGATAGATCGATCGGCCATCTGAAGAGTGCAATGCGCTGGCTTTAACTCTCCGATCCCTAATTGCTCATAAACAGAATACGGAAGCAAGTTAACATTAGCAGCTAGATCGAGTAGAGCACGATTGATATTTTTACCCCCAATAGAGATTGAAATTGTAGGACTTCCGGGGTCCTTTCGTTTCTTGGGAAGTTGTTGTGTAAAAGCTGTGCTCACATTACTCGCAAGGAAAACTTTTTTAGGTACTTGAACTTTTCTCTTCCTAGTGCACAAGTCCTTTAGGATTTTCGCATATGACGGAACTTGCTGAATAGCATCTAGGAGAGGAATGTTTATGTTAACTTGCTTAAAAATTTCCACGATCTTCTCCATTTGTAGACTTGGTATGTTGCCCCTTAACCTGTTTGGATAAGGTGCTTGATCAATAAGTTTTGGGTCCAACGTTTGTGGAGAAGACTGTGGGGATAGATTCGATCCCAAAATTGGAGTGGGAATCGACTTAGATAGATTTGGCGAAATGTTCGAGTCTTGGGGAAAACGGAGAATAGGCTCGGATGAAGGTGGAAGACTAGACGAATTAGGGGAAGAAGAAGAAGAAGAAGGGGTATCAAATGTGTCACTATCATCAAATTGATCACCCACTTGGTTATTCAGCACTCTCCCCGATCTCAACGTAGTAATGGTATTCACATTATGACTTTGTGAATGGCCAGGATTCGGTAGGGGTTGAGATGGGAGTTTCCCTTTCTCTCTCGTACTCATTGCGGCGTTTAACTGTGCGATTTGGTTTTCTATTGATTTAATACTCTCACCATGGGAGGAGGAGTTTTTCGTTAGGGTATCAATAGAAGACCTTATCTCAGCCGAATTTTGCATGGATTGTTTCATGAACATATCCAAAGTTTGTGCAAGTGAGTTGTCAGTACCGGCCACTTGTGGTGTAGAAATGTTGGCCGGATTTTGGAAATTTTGTGACTGAAAGGGGGGCTGATTCTGTGGTTGTGGTTGCTGTGGAGGAGGTCTTTGATAATTACTTTATTGGTTTTGATTCCAAGCAAAGTTAGGATGATTCCTCCATCCTTGATTGTATGTGGAAGAATAAGGGTCGTTTCTAGGTCGCTGCTGAAAAGCAGCATTAGATTGAAATGATGCATTCATAGGACATTCTTCCGTTAAGTGTGAAGGATCCGAACAACAACCACAGACAGTCTTAGGAAGCGTGACCTGATTTAGGGAGAATGTTGAGAACTTGTTTTCAATAGCATCGAGTTTCTTCTGTATCGCTGCCATTTCGGTTTTCACTGCGAAAGAAACATCGAGCTGGTGAATACCTCCCTTAGTTGAAGGTGGTCTTACGCTTTCCCACTGCAACGTGTGTTCAGCAAGGTCTTCCAGATATTTCCATGCTTCACCGTCATCTTTAGACATGAAATTGCATTGGCACATTGTTTCAAGCTTCTGCTTTGTCGCTGGATTAATGCCCTCATATATAATCCGACATAAATCCCATCTTTGTATTCCGTGATGGGGGCATTGGACAAGCAGATCTTTGAAACGTTCAAAGCACTTCCAAAATGGTTCATTGGGAAGCTGGGTGAACTGGTTGATCTCGCTCCTAACATGTGCAGTCTTATGATTTGGGTAAAACTTCTTAAGAAATGCTATGACGAATTCATCCCAATTAGTGATAGAGTGTGCGACAGTATTATAAAGCCATTTTTCTGCCAAGTCGCACAGTGTGAATGGGAGAAGACGTAAGCACATAGCATCTAAGGTCAATTGTGAAGTACCCATCATTGCGCATACGTTCTCGAATTTGGTGATGAAAACGTATGCGTCTTCCGATTCAAGCCCGTGAAATTTGGGCAGCAGATTGATGTAGTGGGGTTTAATCTCGAAATTATCCCCGTTAGGTGGTGGAAGAGATAGACAAGTAGGAAGAGGACCACGAATAGGATAGCATCTCTCTTGGAGAGAGATGCGCGGTGGATTCTGCTCACCTGCGGGCGGTGGCAGCGTAGTGTTATAATTAGATGGAGTGCCGTCCATCACGGTCGATGTGGTGTGTGGTGGGGGAAAAGAAGATGAAGAAGTACCGACTTCGGCGTCGATAGCAGGAACGCGGACAAGACGGGCACTAGGATCCCGTGTCTAGCCGAGCATGCACTAAGCGGGTTTAGTGCAAGTGGCGGCGTGTGTGTGATTTTAAAATTGGCTTGTTTTGAAAAAGTGGGACACAAGACAAATCACCCTATGATGCACAAGCAACCCTAGAACTAAGGTTACCTAGGTCAGTCTCTAGACCGCTTCTAGACTTCCAAAAGACAAGCCGCAGGATCAATCCTCTACCGCCTTTCGTACTACCCTTGTAGCCAGATAAGTGTCGGGTAAGTGGGAAGGAACCACGTCGTGGGCCTAATTAAAAACCACTAGCCTTTGTCACACTTGCCTAGGCACTACAAAAGTAATGCGGATAAACGATAGATTACCCACGACCTTCCTCTGTCCTTATTGAGCGCGACAGTCCTTAGAGTCTGGTCTAGATATTTTTTAAATTAATGAAGGGTTGATCTATATGCTCGGTTTTTGATTTGTGGGGCTTAGGAAGGGTGATGAAATCCCCACCTAATCTTGATTTGGTCTTTGTCCCTTAGAGTCCGTATTAAATATGCAAAACAAAACCAATCACAAAACTTTTGCATAAGGATTTTTTTTTTCTTTTAGCGGCGCAGTTTTGCAAAGAATCCTGCAGAAAATAGAGTTTATTGGATTTCAGAGGAGAGAGGAGGAGTTGAAAGAAAATACCAGAGAAGATTGAAGCCCTAATTCCCCTAACCCGCCGCGATTCCGCCGCCGATAGGGTGCTTTTGCCGCGGTTCCGCCGCGTGGCAGAGGGATCACTTGATAAAAATTTTTGTATAGCCTTCTGTGATCCTCTGGATCTCTAAAAATGTCTCTATTCCCTGTTCTCCTTAATTCTGTGACTCCAGATTTCCTTGCAAAATTCACGCACAAATCGTTAAATATGCAATTTGCAGTTTTGTGTTAATAATGATATGACTCGTCTAAGAATTCAACACAAATAATAAAAATAAAAAATTACGCACGTATCCCCGCTAACGGCGCCATTTGATTGGTTCAGAAGAGTGTGTTTGTAGTTTAACCGCAATCAGAACGGTGTCGCGCGTAGCTAGACCGAGGTGAGTACGGGTCGTCCTCAGGGAAACGTGGAACCTTTTACTCTTACTTTAGATGTGTTGAAAGAGAGGAGGAAATAAGAATTTTGTGAAAAGTTTCTAGATCTACTTTAAGCAAGAATGCAAAAATATAGATCTAGATTATTTTAGAGATTTAGATAATATACTAAGAGGGCTTGTAGGGTTCGTTAGGATTTAGTAGTCATGGACGATTAATTAAAAGTTACCATTTTTATCCATTAATAGATTTAAAACTAGAACGACGGTGATGCGTGTAGATTAGGGTTTCTGGAGGGAAAAAGAATCCCACTCTTAACCCTTATCTCGACACGGAACTCCGTTCAAATCTAGCCTTTACCAAAACAATCATTAATCTAATCTCTAATCGCGGTCGGAACTAGCAAAGAATTGCTAGCGCGCCCGATTAGGATGTTAATGATTCTTTTGATAAAGTTCATAAACTTTATAGGACTTAAAAAGGGTTTAGGGATGTTCATCGTCCATTAGCCTACCCTAATCCTACGAACCCTAACAAGCGGAGAATTACTCGCGCATGTTGGGAGAAGAAGATGAAAAGAAAGAGAGGGAAAACATAATGTAAAATGCAAAAGAATTAAATAAAACAACTACCTTTATTAATCAACTTGAACAATCTACACTTTGATTCCTTAGAAAATAATTACAAAGACTAGTTTGCTTCTCGATCTCTTCCAAGGAGGTAGATGAACCGTTGATGATCAGCCTGGATGCGTGAGCTGTCTTGGACTTCGTGATCGCGTCGGCTTGATGAATTTTTCCAAGAGGCTCTCGGTGCTCTTTTATAGTGCAAAGCCAGAATCTTTTAGTTGGAAACTTGGTAAAATTCAGCAGAGATTTATGCCAAAAAAATATTAGCTCCCAATTCCATAGAAGTGCGGCGGATCCGCGGCCCAAGGGGGGTTTGGCCGCGGATCCTTGCTTAAAGGCAGAGATCTCTTCATCAAAATTCTTGGGCTTGCTTCTTGTGACATGTGGCAATCCTAGGCACCTTTAGAATTCAGAAATCTTCTCTCGGTTGCTTTCAGACTTGGTCTCCAAGTTTTGCTTCTTAATTTGGCAAGTTTTCTTCAACAAATTGATTTGTTTGATAAATTCTGCATAACAACTTGGAAAATTCTGCACAATAATCTCAAATAATATTTAGTAGGCTTATTTCTACTAGGATTTGGTCAATGGATTTATTTGCATACATTTTCTTACCAAATACTAATTAAAATATATTAACACATGGAAAATGGTGTTTTTACACATAAACTCTCATATGTATAATATATTATAATAAAGTCCTTTTTTAATATGAAAATGGTAGGAAAAATGTAATACAAATGTGCATTTTTATCAACTGAACAATGCTCGATATCGATGATCTCCCAGATCATGACACGTTGCAGATGATGTGTCCCGGAGCATGCAAGAGAGGACCTACAGTGGCCGACCAGACCACTCCTATGCCCGTCCTACAAACAAACGCTGGCTCACTTCCGAGCCCCCTGCACAATTGGCCTCCTCGGCCCCACAGCTCGTCTCCGGGCTACCGCAAAACCAAGATACCTCGGCTCTCCCGCTCGTCCGCGAGCTCTCCCTCCGAGGTCATCTTCCTCGGTCTCGTCGACTGACCAACGACACCGCTCACAGGCGCAACCGCCCTTCCGCGAATCTCGCCGTGCGCCAGATATCCGCCGGCCACATCCCACGTTCCACGCCATCACGATCCCCCATTAACGAGCCTGTCTCGCCATTAATGGGAGATCCCGCTCATCACGCGGACGTGACGTCGGGAGCTTAACGGCCGGCGTGATTCTCACGCCTGCCCTGCCTGCCGCCACCGCTATATAAACCCCTTCTTCAGACGGTTCAAGTAAGCCATTTTTACTCCACTAAGCCGTTACTCTGCTCAGATTTCCTTTCTAACTTGATCGTCGAAGGGTCCTCGGTGGTAAAACCACCCCGGGACTTCCTTGCAGGTAGCTCGGCGACAACCAACCTCAAACCCATTGAGATCCACACGTTTCAGGAGCCTGCCTCCAGATCCAATCTCAGCCGTCAATCGCCGCCATTCAGCAGATCAACGGAAGGTAACATCTTGGCGCGATCCAGGCCGCGTTAGCTGGCGCCGTCTGAGGGAAGTCTTGATTCCACAAAAACAAAAGTTCATCTTCCGATCCCAATCTAATGGCGAGCGATCATCACGACGATCCAAGCACCAACCGCCGCCTCCCCCTCAACGGAGGCGCGGATGACCCTCTTCCGCCGAATACCATCAACATCCTTACCGGCAGGATAAACCGACTCGCGTCCGTCGTCCAAACGGCAGGGCAAGACCCCCAGGTCGCCGCTCCCCCACCTCGGGACCGGGACCCCTGCAGGGGGAGAGAAGACTCCGCACGCGCTGATACGGCCGATCGTCGCCTCACCGTTTCCAACAGCCGCAGGTCCTTCGGGCCGACATATTCGATAACTCGGAGGGCCCCGCTCCGTTTGGCTCCGAGGTCTTACGCCAGAGAGTTTAGCCTCGAGTCTCGTCGCAGCCCTGTCCCTTCCGAGGCGGTGGCGGTCGGCTCGCCTGTTCGCAGGCATGACCGGCACCCTCTCCCTCGACGGGGTCGCGCACACGAGACTCTCCACAGCAGCTTAAAAACAACCCCACCGGGGGGGCGTAAGGAACCTCACCGAAGGGAACCGAGGCTCGTCCAAAATTATGGTCATGACGACGGGGGGTACGTCGAGTACCTACGAGACTCAGCGCCCCACGCCAGCCGCGGAGGCCGACAGCCGACCGAGGAAGAAGTCCAGGGAGACCGACCCGATCACTTTTGACGATGGGGACTTTCACGGCATATCCCTGCCCCACAACGACCCTTAGTGATTACGGCTCGGGTCTATCAATACGAGGTGCACAGGATCCTGGTCGACTCGGGAAGCTCGGCAGACATCTCTTCTACGACTGCTTTCTGCGCATGGAGCTCACCGCAGCAGACTTGAGGCCGACCTCCCACGTCCTTTCGGGATTCACCAACCACTCCATCCCGGCGGAAAGAGTAATCACTCTACAGTTCAACGTCGGGGAGGCCGGCCATACGCGGACAGTGCCGGTGGAATTCATCGTAGCGAGAATTCTATCGGCCTACAACATCCTCCTGGGCCGCCCCACGCTGAACTCCCTCCGGGCCCAGATATCGACCTACCACCTGGCGATGAAGTTCCCTCTCGACTAGGGTGGGATAGGTCGGGTCTATAGAGACCAACGAATTGCAAAGGTTTGCTTCACCGCAACATCTTCATCAGAGAAGCCGGTCAACGATGTCGAAGGTAAGGGTAACATTAGGGGTTCTATGGACACTCGAGACGAGCAAAAAGAGGTCCGAGGGATCCCGGTGGAGCCTCTGACAGAGGTCCCCCTCGTAGAAGGGAACGGTGAAAAACTCGTTCAGATCGGGTCGCTTCTGACAGGACCTCAACGAGACGACCTGGTTCATTTCCTCAGAAACAACTCCGACGTGTTTGCCTGGGCGCCTGCTGACATGCCTGAGATCGACCCCAAAGTTATATCTCACAAGCTCGGGGTAGATCCTACGGCCCGAACCGTCAGACAGAAGAAGCGAAGCTTCGCCCCGGTCAAACAGAAGGCTATCGAGGACGAGGTAGATCGGCTCCTCGCCGCCAACTTCATTCGGAATGTGCCCTATTCGGAGTGGATAGCGAACATAGTCCTGGTCAAGAAGTCAAGCGGGAAGTGGCGCATGTGCATCGACTTCACCGACCTCAACAAGGCCTGCCCCAAAGACAACTATCCCCTACCTTGGATAGATCAGCTCGTCGACAGCTCAGCAGGCCACGAGCTGTTGAGCTTCATGGATGCATTCTCCGGCTACAACCAGATCCATATGAATCCGGCAGACAAAGATCTCACCGCATTCACAACGTACCAGGGGGTATACTGCTACAAGGTGATGCCCTTCGGCCTCAAGAACGCCGGGGCTACATACCAACGGTTGGTCAACCGCATGTTCAAGCCACAGATCGGCAGGAACATGGAAGTTTACGCCGACGATATGCTCGTCAAATCAGTCTCGTCGACGGACCACGCCAAGGACCTCGGCGAGGCCTTCGAGGTACTCCGCAAGTTCAAGATGAAATTGAACCCTGCCAAGTGCGCATTCGGGGTCACCGGGGGAAAGTTCCTCAGTTTCATGGTCACCCACCGTGGGATCGAGGCTAACTCAGAAAAAATCGACGCTATCCTCAACATGACCGCGCCCAAGACCAACGTCGAGATCATGCGACTGACAGGGCAGGTAGCCGCTCTGAGCCGTTTCATGTCGAGGTCTGGGGAAAAGTGCCTCCCATTCTTCAAAGCTCTAAGAAAAATTTCGAGGTTCGAGTGGTCAGAAGAATGCCAGACCGCCTTTGACCAGTTAAAAAAGCACCTTGCGACGCCGTCGCTGCTCACCCGACTAGTTGAAGGAGACGAGTTATCACTGTATCTGGCGGTATCCGACCAAGCGGCAGGCTCAGTGCTCGTACGAGAGGTCGACGGAGCGCAAAAGCCGGTGTACTACGTGAGCCATGTCTTCAAAGACGCAGAAACGAGGTACCCAGCCATAGAGAAGATTGTCTTGGCACTCATTGTGGCCTCAAGAAAGCTGCGGCACTACTTCCAGGCGCACACCATCCTCGTCCTTACCGAGCGCCCGCTGGGGGCTATCCTCGCCTCACCCGAATCCTCGGGCCGCTTAGAGAAGTGGAGGTGGGAGCTGTCCCAGTTTGACATAAAATACCGCCCGAGGAAGGCCATCAAAGCACAAGCCTTTGCCGATTTTATCGTCGAGTGCACCATCCCCAGCAAAGAACCGGAGTCCATGCCGACCCTCGCGGCTCAACACCCGACCGCGGGGAGACCCGACTCGGTCCCTAAGTGGGTCATTTACGTTGGCGGGTCCTCAACCGAGGAAGGCTGTGGCGCCGGCCTCATCATTCGGGGCCCGAACGAGGCAGAAATGAAGTATTCTCTAAAACTCGGATTCAAGGCCTCAAACAATGCGGCAGAGTACGAGGCCCTGCTGACTGGACTGCACATGGCCTCCGGGCTGGGGTTGAAAACAATTCAAATTCGCAGTGACTCAGCCCTAGTCGTTGGCCAAGTGACTGGCCACTTCGAAGCTCGGGTACCTGGCCGATATAAGAAAACTTTGAAAGAACTTCGACGAATTCCAAATGGAGAAAATACCCAGGCAACTCAATGCCCAAGCCGACGCCCTGAGCAAGCCGGCCTCGTCCTACTCGGCCAACAACAAGCGATCTATCCTCTTCAAGACCTTGCCATGGCCCAGCGTGGAAGACAGGGCGACAATGCTCCATGTATGCACAGCGCAAAAAGATGACCAAGACTGGAGGAAGCCCCTCGTGGGATTCCTAAGGGATGGTACGCTCCCAGAAGATCGGGGAACAGCCCACCGTCTCTGGGACAAAGCCCATCACTTCGTCTGGAGCAATAGGAACCTTTACAAGAAATCCTTCACTCAGCCCCTGCTCCGGTGCGTCGACCCCCACGAAGCCGACTACGTCCTCCGTGAAATCCATGAAGGGGTCGGCGGCGCGCACCAAGGGGCCTGGACCTTAATCCAGAAGGCATTGCTCCAGGGGTACTACTGGCCCACTATTCACGAAGACGCCCAGAAGCTCGTCAGGAGATGCAAAAGTTGCCAGCTCCACGAAAGCATACCTCGCTTTCCGGCTACCGAGCTGACCGCTTTAACCTCCCCGTGGTCGTTCGCCCAGTGGGGATTGGACATGATAGGCCAGTTCCCGACCGGTATGGGAGGGCACAAGTATATCCTCGTCGCAGTAGATTACTTCACGAAGTGGGTCGAGGTCGTCCCTATCAGGAAACCGGACGCCGCCACGACCATCAAGTTCCTGCAGAACAACCTGATATTCCGGTTCGGCATCCCGAGGTGTATCATCACCGACCACGGGACGAACTTCGAAAACGAGAAAGTGAAGGATTTTTGCAATGAATATCATATCCTCATGAAGTTTGCCGCGGTCGCACATCCCCAATGCAACGGGCAGGCCGAAGTTTCTAACCGGAACGTCCTTCGAGGTCTCTGAACCCGCCTAAAAGGATGCCAAGGCAGTTGGGTCGAGGAATTGCCCCGGGTCTTATGGGCCCTGCGCACGTCAAAGAAGACTCCTACCGGGGAAACCCCTTTCAGCCTCTGCTACGGGACCGATGCAATGGTCCCAGCGGAGATCGGGCTATCCAGCCACCGGGTCGAACATTTCGACGACGAAGCGAACACCACGGCATTACGGACCAACTTGGACATCTTGTTGGAGAAGCGAGACCGGGCTCAGATCAGGACTGCCGCCTAGCAGCAGCAAACTGCCCGATACTACAACGCGCGGGTCAAGCGTCTCTCCTTCAAGACCGGAGATCTGGTCCTACGGCGGAACGAGTTCGTCGATCAAGGCAGACTGCATAAGTTTTCCCCGAAGTAGGACGGTCCTTTCCTCGTCTCCGACGTACTTCCCGGCGGAGCCTACCGCTTGCAGGACGCGGACGGGCGCAAGTTTCCACGGCCTTACAACGTTGAGAAGCTCAAGCTGTACCAGTAAAATGAAAACCTACGAGTGTGTACCTCTCCTTTCACAAAGAAAATGTAAATTTTTCTAAAAATTCTTTTCATTCAAATAACTATAAGGGAACGCTAGAACGTTGCAAAAGAAGAGTCTTATTCATCCCAAAAGGTACTATGGACTCCTCAGCCTTACAGAAAAAGGGAAGGTTACAACAAAGGTGGAACGGGATCAAGAAAGTACTCCTGGTGGTACTCGGAGTAGATTTCCCTCAGCCGGGCCCTTGCCGAAGGTCCTCCGTGAAGGGGTTATCCAGACCCGGAGACCCCCTCCAGATCACGTACATCAGCATCTAAAGCAGGGACGACCGCTGAGGGAGAAGCCGGCCAAAGTGATCCTCTTGGCGCCCACCGCGCCCGGATCTTGTTCCGCACGGAGCGCGAAGGCCGGGCGGCGGCCGAGGGGCCCGATGGTGCAGGGACGGGTGACGCTGCCGCCCGCTCCCGCTTCCCACGAGACATCACGGTTTCACGGTCGTCCGTTTCACCCGCAATTATGCCGCCACGCGACAGGCATCTTCGCCGCTCGATGCGCGATCGAAACGACACTACTCCGGAGCTTCGCGTTCCCCACGCGATCATGACACGTGTCGCCAGCAACTGTCCCTCTTCCCGGTACTCACACCAGGGAGGACGGATAGAACCTCACCAAGAGGCAGCCGAGCGGCTACCCCGCTCGGCTATCCCTGGCAGGTAGCTCCCCTACCCCACAACGCCAGGGATCAAAGTCCTCACCAAGAGGCAGCCCAGCAGCTACCCTGCTCGGCTATCCCTAGCCGGTAGCTCCCCTACCCCAAAACGCCAGGGATCAAAGCCCTCACCAAGAGGCAGCCCAGCAGCTACCCTGCTCGGCTATCCCTGGCCGGTAGCTCCCCTACCCCACAACGCCAGGGATCAAAGCCCTCACCAAGAGGCAGCCGAGCGGCTACCCTGCTTGGCTATCCCTGGCCGGTAGCTCCCCTACCCCACAATGCCAGGGATCAAAGCCCTCACCAAGAGGCAGCCGAGCGGCTACCCTGCTCGGCCCCGTCCTTAGTAGGCCCCTTACGGCCCCTCCCACGCTAAGGATCAAAAGCCCTCTCAAGAGCCAACCGGGCCCGCCCTTGCTCAGTTATCCCTGGCTGGTAGCTCCCTACCCCAACACACCAGGGATCAAAGCCCTCGCCAAGAGGCACCGGGCAACAACCCTGCCCGGCCCGTCCTTAAGGATCAAAAGCCCTCACAAGAGGCAACCAGACTCGCCCTTGTTCGGTTATCCCTGGCTGGTAGCTCCCTACCCCCAAAACGCCAGGGATCAAAGCCCTCGCCAAGAGGCAATCGAGCAGCTTCACTGCTCAGTCTATCCTTAGCAGACCCCCCACGGCCCCTCCAGTGCTAACGATCAAAGCCCTCACCAAGAGGCAGCCGAGCGGCTACCCTGCTCAGCTATCCCCGGCTGGTAGCTCCCTACCCCACAACGCCAGGGATCTAAGCCCTCGCCATGAGGCGACCGAGCAGCTACCCTGCTCGGCCCATCCCTAATAGGCCTCCTACGGCCCTTCCAACAAATAAGGAACAAGACCTCATCAAGAGGCATCCGGCCTATCTACGTCTGCGCGATCTCCACCTCGACTTCGGGGGCATGGAGATACTGTCTTCCCGCGGGTCTTCGCACACTTGGCAAGTGAACAAATTCAACTCGACGCGTAATCGCTAGACGAAGAACCGACACAACAAGAAGGCGGTACTGTGTAGATTCAAGTTTTTACCGAAAAAAGAAAATACGCGTGCAAATATGACCGCAAAAAGTCTTCATTCACAAAGTCAAAACTTTTACAAGGGAATTGTGGGCTCCCCAGCCTTACAAAAATGCCCGGAGGCCTACAAAATTCCCGATGCAACAAAAAGAAAAGAAACAAGAAGACAAGGGGCTTCAGGCCTCAGGGCTAGGCACAACCCTAGGAAGCTCAGCGTCTACCACGGCTCGGTCGGCGTCTGGGGGCTCGGCGCCCGTCACATCAGCCTCGGCGTCGCCCTCGCCGGGAATCTCTCCCGCGGCTTCGCCCTCGGGGTCGTTCCCCTGCTTATCATCCCTGAGAGGATACTCGGCTCGGAGATCTTCGCCGGCGAACTCCGGCATCCGAGCCTTGACGGCGTCGAGCGCCTCATGCTAGATGGCGGTAGTGGCCGAGGCTAGGACGGTGTAAAAATGTTCCGAATTCTGGTAGTTCTCCACCGCCTTCGCCGCTCTGAGGTCGGCCCGCTTCGCCGCCTCTACCGCCACCTCCAACTCCTTTCGGAGGGTGCTCGCCGACGTCTTCATGTTGCCTACGAGCACCTTGGAGTCCTGAAGCTTGGCCTGGACGGCCTGGGCGGCCTCGCGGAACCTGGAAACCTCCTGCTTCGAGGCCGCCACCTCCTTCTTCCCGGCCGCCGCCTCCTGCTTCGGGGCCGCCGCCTCCTGCTTCCTGGCTGCCACCTTGCCCTCAAGGGCAGCGACTCTCGCCATCGCCGCCTCCAGCTCCCGCTTTGAGCTCTCTCCCAGCGAGGAGAGCTCGCCCGCGGCTCGCATCGCCGGGGCTATTTCCTCCTCCTCCATCTGGAAGACGAGGGCGACGTGTTGGAGGACCTGAAAAAATCAGAGGGGGGTCAGAAAAGAAAAAGGGGTCACCAAATCTCACGAATGATGAAACGCGGAGTAAGAAATTAAGTGAGTTGCGAGCACTAACCTGCACGGCCTCTTGGGCGATGGACGCCATTTGCGCCTTCAGAGTCCCCCGAGGGACCTTGCCCCCGGCCGACCTCTCCATGTCGGACAGCAAGCTGTCAGCTACGGAGAGCCCCGAGGGCACCTCAAAGCGGAGCTCCCCCTCGTCCACCAAGATCAGGGAGGTTGGGGTCCGCGGAACTGTTCGGGGGAACCACTTGAGAAGAGACGGCGAAGAGCCGGCCTCCATCTCCGAAGCTTGGGCCCCTTGTCCCCGAACCTGCTTTCGGCTCGGCGTCTTGCTGGGCTCCGGGGCACGATCCACACTCAAGCGCTGGGGTGGGATGGCTGCCGGGGGAGCCGGGACCGACGTCGGACAAGAAGAGCTGGCGGCCCCAGCCTTCGATCCTTTCTTCGGCTTGCGCATGGCCGCTCGAAGGTGGTTCATATCCATGGGTTCTGCACAAGACAAGACACAATGGAGTCAGCAACACAAACAGAAATGAAAATAAACGCAATCCTAATAGAACGCCTATAATCTCCTGACTTACCGACAAACTGGGCGGGGCTGAGCCCGGCCCAACTAAGGGCCCGCTCAGAAAGCAGCACGTCAGCCCTGGGAATAGGCTCCCACTCCGCCACTCTCACCGCGTCGGGGTAGTTGGACGGGCTTCCCCGCCAGCACCTATCCCTAGACCACTGGGTGGGCACGGGCCAGTCCTCACCTTCTGGCAGCCCAACAAAGAAAAACTTCTTCTTCCAATCGTGGATGGAAGAAGGCAAGACGACGACACCCGACCCGGCTACGCTCCCCCGTCGTTTCCTAAAGGAGAGGTAAACCCACCTCGGGTCGCCCGCACGAGTGTCGGGGTGACCTTTGTAAATGAGAGAGGAGGCAAGGATGGACAGACCGAAGGAGATCATCTGCAGCTTCAAGCGGATCAGGAACCCAAGGAGAATCCTCCATGAGTTCGGCACCAGCTGGCCCGGGGCTAGCCCGAAGTAATTTAGTGCCCTAGCAACCTCAGGAGAGAAGGAAAGGCGCATTCCGGCCCAAAAGGATTCTAGGTACAAGGCAATCTCTTTACCCCGTATCTGATCTGCCCTCTCTCCTTCCTCGGCCAAACATAGAGTATAGCCGGAAGGGATATGGAAACGAGCCCGAGCGGTGGCAAGCTCGTCCTCGTACCTCACCAAGGATGGCACACCAGGGGCATCCGCCACCTCCGCTCTAGGATCCGCCCCTGACGTGCGACCCCAGGAAGAGGATCTGACCCTAGCTTCCCGGGAAGACTCCGACTCAGTGGAGGAATCCCTAGAATCTACCCCGACGACATCTACATACTCCTCAGAAGAAGACATCTAACCTGATGGAGAAGTCCTTGGGAACACAGGAATCCGACCTAAAAAGGAGAGCGCCAAGCTTACAAGATCAAGAACAAGAAAAATATGAAGAGAGATGGGTCCTGAAGCGGACCCCACCTCTATTTATAGCCACCGACGTCCTCATCCGACGGCGACGGTCGACTTCCGCCAAAAACAACTCTTCGCATTCAACGGTCACGATCGCTCCACCTGCTGCACGCACATTGGCCGGATCCCATCAGACGCCTGAAGTCTGCGGCCCGTTGTGTCAGCCAACCAGTGCCCGACACGTGGGTTGTCGCTTCAGCGAAAGTACGCACGATCTGGCGCACCCTCTTTAATGCAAAGATCTCACCCTGATTCGCTGGCATCATCCAGAAAATACAACAGATTATCCGGGGACACACCCGACGATATCTTCGAAAAGGAGCTCATCTCGGGTGACCCGGCAAACAACTCTCGACCCGACCCATCAGCTGGTCGGGATGAGGGTGGGGGGATAATGATGATGCTCGATATCGGTGATCTCCCAGATCATGACACGTGGCAGATGACATGTCCCGGAGCATGCAAGAGAGGATCTACAGTGGCCGACCAGACCACTCCTATGCCCGTCCTGCAAACAAACGCTGGCTCACCTCCTAGCCCCTTGCACAATTAGCCTCCTCGGCCTCACAGCTTGTCTCCGGGTTACCGCAGAACCAAGATACCTCGGCTCTCCCGCTCGTCCGCGAGCTCTCCCGCCGAGGTCATCTTCCTCAGTCTCGTCGACCGACCAACGGTACCACTCACAGGCGCAACCGCCATCCCGCGAATCTCGCTGTGCGCGAGATATCCGCCGGCCACATCCTACGTTCCACTCCATCACGATCCCCCATTAACGAGCCTGTCTCGCCATTAATGGGAGATCCCGCTCATCATGTGGGCGTGACTTCGGGAGCGTAACGGCCGGCGTGATTCTCGCGCCTGCCCTGCCTGCCGCCACCGCTATATAAACCCCTTCTTCAGACGGTTCAAGTAAGTCATTTTTACTCCACTAAGCCGTTACTTTGCTCGGATTTCCTCTCTAATTTGATCGTCGGAGGGTCCTCGGTGGTACAACCACCTCGGGACTTCCTTGCAGGTAGCTCGACGACAACCAAGCTCAAACCCATTGAGATCCACACGCTTCAGGAGTCTGCCTCCAGATCCAATCTCAGCCGTCAATCGCCACCATCAGCAGATCAACGGAAGGTAACATCTTGGCACGATTCAGGTCGCGTCAATCCGAGATCACATTCCGTAGAACAGTCTTTGTAGGCCTTCATTGGTGCCTAAAAAATCTATAGTTCCGTTCTTTCCAAACATGCCAAACAATATTTGCAACCACCATACGAAAACGTATTCCGATTGGTTTCTTACTTTAAAACTTCAATTGGATGAAAGTTATAATGTCATGAAGATTAAAAGGTATCTTGCAACTACAGCAACGTACTAAAGATGCTCTGTCATGACCCGAAAGAGCACGTGACTGGCCCTTGAACCATATGAAGTCTATAGGACCCCATCTGATCCAAGTAAGCCAAAAGCCCAGAAATCTAAAACCATTTTGAGAATAAGTAAAGAAACTGGTTTAAAGGAGTGAAGAAATACATGTTTGAAATCAAGGTTTTTAAATAACTAAGCCGAATATGCATTTAAAAACAGTAAAGTCTTTTCTTAAAATTTCGGCAGAGTTTCTTTTGTAAAACTGGCCCCGAATGGGGTACAACAAGGATAACAATATATGCAATGATAAAGGCATCCCCAAGCGGGAGCTAGCTCTTCGTCAAATGACGGTCACAACCACACATGCAATATAATATACAACGCCGAATGGCGAGGATCAAATCCAAAAGAAACTCAGTAAGCATGAAAACCGCAATACTACTAAGCGCGACTCTAAGGTCGAATAATACATCACTAAAGTCTAGGTTTGAAACAATATACAAGTTTTGGTTGATGGAAATTCTAGATACAATGAATAAAATAAATACAATGGTGGTTCTTGATGCAAAAGAATCCACCTACCAAAAGCAATTCACCCGCAAGAAGGTAGTATGCCAGAAATGCCGCAACGGAACCTGTACAGCAGAACCTGCAAGAACTGTGGCACAACGGGGGTGAGTTGCCAACTCGTGAATAGAAATATCTATAAGCAGAAACCGAATGCAAGACATAAACCTAGGTCAACAATCAGTAATATAAACCACAAGAGTACATCTGAAGTATGATAAGGTGGCAAGGTAATATCTAAACATGTATGTAGTGCCAGGTACTCAGGTAATAACATGTCATCAGTATAAGGTATGTCTGCATGAAGTAAAAATGATAAAGTATCAATACACATATATTAGCATCCCATACCACTAAAATTGGTGTAAGGGTATATATAACAGCGCCCTCATACCCTGTTATATATACAAATGAAGTAGGATCAATGTAAATCCAGTTTGTATGTGATCAAGTCTGTAAAAAAACGTGAAACCCGTCCACCCGTCACCCAATGACAATAAGCATCATGCATGTAAATGTCATAAAGCATATGCATGGAAAATATGAGGATATAACCAAGAGCATGGAACCTGAGTGCCTAGCATCGACACTCGAAAACATCATGAAAACCTGTGCCTAGCATCGGCACGTAAATCCTCACATACCGGGCATCCGTCAGTCCGGGTCAGCCCACTCTCTCAATATATCAGGCATCCGTCAGTCCGGGTCAGCCCTCTCTCAATATATCGGGCATCCGTCAGTCCGGGTCAGCCATCTCTCAATATATCGGGCATCCGTCAGTCCGGGTCAGCCCTCTCTCAATATATCGGGCATCCGTCAGTCCGGGTCAGCCCTCTCTCAATATATCGGGCATCCGTCAGTCCGGGTCAGCCCTCTCTCAATATATCGGGCATCCGTCAGTCCGGGTCAGCCCTCTCTCAATATATCGGGCATCCGTCAGTCCGGGTCAGCCCTCTCTCAATACCAGAAATATCATAGAAACAACCTGTCTCAATGCGCAAATCAGAAAGCAAGATGCATGTGACAATATAAGTGAAATGCAAGTAACAATATATCCTGCAGCATGGAATAAAAGTATGCGCATATAAACATCTTGCGGTTCCTAAATCCCTAATCAGCCAGAATCCTCTATGATTGTGTACAGGTATAAGTGTACAATATGCCATGCAAGAATCATGTCCTGATGCAACAGTACTACAGTGTAGTGGCATGGCAATTATCGATGATGAAGTGTGTGAGCCGACGATATCGTACGTGGAACATACGCATCATCGATAATGGTGCTGGTGTCCTAACAGCATGCTAATAATATAGCAATAAACATATGCAGGCAATGCGAATAGCATGAATATGCGGAAATCAAATTGTCAACACCACAGTGAAGAATCTACTATGCAACTACAGATCTAAGTATCAAGTCAAATGGGAGAGGTATGGAAACCACCTAAATCTGAGTCGATAAATATATAGATATATAGTCGGTGATCCCGCCTCAACAACATATCGTAGGACATCCTCGAGTTATGAGTGCGGATCTATCATCAATATCGTTTCGTACGGTAAATCATCGTACGGCATCCCAATAGCTGGGTACGGGTCAACATCTCACTATCTCATCACATAACAGGTATCACTATCATCAGATCATATAATCTGGGGTACCACTCTATGTCTAGTACAAATCGATACCATCAATAAAGTATGCATGCGGGGGTAAACACACATCCCAAGCCCGCAAGAATCACAAGTCATATCCCAAATATGAATCATATCAAATCACCGATCTCGCGGCAAAAAGTCCACATCATCGACTCATCTCCAAAGTCATCCCATATCATCAAACACAGTGCAAGTATAATGAATATGCAAGGTTGTGCGTGCTGGTGTACCTCTATCCTAGAGCTCGCAACTAGGAACTACGCTAGTTATTTTTATCTCTAACTAACCATAACACACTACAACTATCACGTAAACAAACTACATAGTATACTATCTACGGACTGCGGGGGTGCTATACGCCATCAACCCGACTTTCCCCTGTAGATATAATCTACTCACCTTGCATCATCATTTGCGGACGTCACCACGCATTTGCTTGTCGTCCCGAAGTCTTCATGGGTACCTACATATCAAAATATCGTATATGCGCATTAAAACCAAATCAAAGCTAAAACGGCTCACGAAACCCAAACGATACGATAAGGGGGCCTATAGGTGAGAACCTATGGCACGCCTTCAAAACCATCAATAAATCCTCTATATCGTCGTATAAACGCCAAATAGTCGAGGCAAAACACAATCCACAATTGCAGAATCAAAAATACGGAATACGGAAACACGAATCCAAAACAGCAACTAAGGAAATATGTCCCAGATTTCACCCTAGGTCCAATTAGGCAATTCTATATATACCAGGGGTTTAACATGAACATGTAGGAGCTACCGAACCAATACGAGCCAAAATGGTGGGGTCCAGGCCGCAAATTGCGGCCAAACTGGATCAATTTGCGGCCGGCTTGATGAGTTAGGGGTTGGGGTCTTGGTGGTATCTCCCTGGGTGCCTGCACATGCCACTGTCCACTCAATTTTATTTCCAGGTGTCTCGTATGATAGCAGATTCAAATTAACCTTCACAGATTCCATAATTTCCCCGATATCGGTTTCTAAAATCCGTATTCTTGGTTAAGCTTCAGGTTTTGGGTTCCAATTCATATACTAGGGTGTTGGTAAAACCTCTACTGAGCTCAATTTCATAATACAACACCAATTTCCTCAAACCCTAACTTGGTTATCCTCAAGTCCACAATATCACACGATATCGATTCTATAACAACATTGGGGTGTAAGGAATGCTAGAATTAAACTAATAATCCAGAAATTACCTCATTTGGCAACTCAAGAATATTCTTGAGTTGCCCCTAGTGGCCAAAATCCAAGCTTTCTTGGTCCATCATGAAGGTCTTGAGCTTGTGCACAATTTTAATGAAATGGATGTGTGGTTTTGGTGTAGTTTTTGAGATGATTTGAGGGTTTGAAGGTGGAGGAAGGGGGAGGAAGCAGCAGCTGCAGCCATGGGCTGAAGAGGGAGAGAGATGTGTGAAGAAATGGCTAAGTGTTTTAGTCAATGGTGCCCCATACCTCTCTTTCTCACCAACCCTCCATTTCTTTAATCTTCTCTTTTCTTTTCCTTTTCTTTTCTCTCAAAATCCTTCTCACATAAATAGTAAACCCAAATGAGAAACCATGGCAAGAAAAATGCACAAGTGTAGAAAAAAAGTGATATGTGCATGTTTTGCTCAAAAATGCTAAAAACCGATTAGCGATTTTTTTAATCGCGATTTGCACTAAATTAGTGTCAAACTAATCACAAAAACTTTAAAATGTCATAATTATCTAATTTACCCTATTTTAGAATTTTCTATAATTTTTCTCAAATTTTCCCTATTTATTTGTATTTAATAATACCAAAATATTAAAATATTCAATAAAATAATATTAAATTATAAAAATTTCCCAAATTAATATTTTATCTTTTTGAAAATGTTACAATCTACCCCCCTTAAAGAAATTCGGTCCCCGAATTTAAATTTAAACCCCCAATACTAAAACAATTTCAGTAATAATCCAATTTGTCGGGGCTCCGAAAACATCAATACATAGAGAATATCATAAAAATGTACTGCTCTACTAGAAATCAATCCCCAAAATGCATATATAAGAATATCCTATGCGTCTGGTGCGCAAGGAATCAAAATCCATATATGTGTCAAACAGGTGTACAAAACAACATCTAGGTGCAACTGGTGTGCACGAAACATCTGTCGTAGGCAACGTGTGTGCCTGACAGAAAAATCAGGTGCATGTGTCATGCACGAAGAATCCCGATTTAGTGCATCTGGCGTGCACCAAAATTGTATATCAAAACACTGAAGGTGCACGAAAACTATGCCGGAAGTGTAAATCAAATCACTGCATAAGATAGGCGTGAAATCTCAATCAATATCTCAAACGTAATAACTATGCGCAAAACATAAATATCCAGTGGGTGCAGGAAACAAATATTATGAAACTCAGTCATCAAAACTAAATCATGCAAACAGAATGTCCAAAGTACCGAAATCCAAAATGATGGATACGTGATAATCGAATCACAGAATCACAAATCATAAATACCGTCGTCGGCAGTTCCTCCATCAAGGTCGAGAAGAGTCGGTGCATCCAATGCTAGTAGCGCACGATATCTACTTGCCTCTTGCTCACGGTCTGGCATCCTCTGACTCTGGGTCCTTATCTTCTCTGCGGATTACCAATTTCGCAGTCAATCGGCTCATCGGCCCTGTCAGGTGTGCTAACGGGGACGATTCCGTTCTGGCACTTCTCTGGTCATCTCTCGGTCAATCCTCACGACCACTCGTAAGGCAGCATATCACTGGCGTCGGCCTCTGGCTCTCTGAAAGCACATCACACATCTGATCCTGGGTGCAAACATCATTGTAGCAATGTCCCGGAAGGAATCCTGCTCAGGGTCTCTTCCAATCATGCTTATGCCGATCTGTACAGAGGCTGGCTCTCTTGCATAATCTCTTCTCACTCGATAGACATCTGTGTCCTCAGCACAATATTTTCTCGGAAATTGGTCGCATCCCAACGCCTCTGTAAGCACATCACGTCTCTGGTCTCGACGGAAAGTAATGACAGCTCGTCAGTGTCTCACACGAACCTCTGGTTCCACTTGTCTCTATCGTCGACCAATATGACGTCACGCCATGCTATCTACGCACTGCACTGTTCTCGGCCACGGTCAATCCGAAATCTCTCACACGGACTCGAAATCGCGTACTCTGTAGCTTCATCATTCTGTAGAAGATGTCCGGCCGAACAGGTCCTCGGGAACGCGCCCCGACCCTCGGAGGAATACTCAATACTCGTCCGTACCTGATCAATTTGCAATGCATCTGGGTAAGTTCCTGTATCCGAACCTGGTCAACTACCTCGTCGACAATGCCGAACTCT
Organism: Agapanthus africanus; assembly: GCA_030015575.1. NCBI lineage: Eukaryota > Viridiplantae > Streptophyta > Magnoliopsida > Asparagales > Amaryllidaceae > Agapanthus > Agapanthus africanus. The sequence goes on from JASDDO010000014.1 coordinate 21,852,391, forward strand.
GGCCTGCTGGGTGTGCGCAATATGACCACTCCTAGGTCTAGGTCTTCTCGTATCGTATTCCAGAAAGGTCCTGTCGAGATTTCTCTCTCAAATCTCATTCCTGCCGGATTGCCCGGAAGTCATCATCCATCGCTGAAGCAAATTCTCATTCCGGAACGGTTGCATACTTATCGCGCCTCTTTCTGGAAGATATATCCATATACCACGCCTCTGGGTGCGTATCACATCTCTGATGTCAGCGGAGTGGGACGTCATCTCGTCGAAATATCTTGCGAACTCCTTTCTTCACTCTGCTTCACTGTCGACTGATTCGGACTCGTCTCATCATGGCTGCATGGACTGTGCTCCAACGGCTATCCTCGTATCTGGAGTATCCCAAGCAATGCATCCCACCACATGATATCCGAATGATGTCGAACATTCGATCGACTCTTCAGAACCTTTTAATCCCCCAAGAGATCAACATCTTGAGTACAGTTTAATAGCATCGAGTACATGCCACAGCGCCGGTGGTCCAGCCGTAGAAGGGCAAACCCAAACCTCACTAATGGCGCCGCGGAACTGCCGCAAACCCTAAGGTTCAAAGGCTTTCACACGGTCATTAAGTCGAGTTAGGGTTTCATTCTTCTAGAGGGTCCATAGAATCACCTGCATGTCCTTCCGTATACTTTAAACTTGGAAAATGGGCTCCTGACATTCGATCGTCTCTGTCGACTCTCCACGAACCTGCGTGAAGTCGTCTCTAGCTGGAAACAATCTATCTGATGACCTCGCATCGGTAAACGGACGAACCACATGTCCTAGTCATTTATCCTCAGGTCACTAGCGACTCGCTATCATCTCTCTAAGTATGTACTCATGCTGCAGTAGCTCCAACCATCTGGGCGATATTTCGTCATTTGCAGCGACAACTGGCTCATTTGCCTGTACGCCGAACAACGCCTCAATCCTCCAGGAAAGGCAATACATTGGCGGTCATCTTTGAATCGGTCTGCTCTAGATCGGAGTAAGACTCTCCACACTGGAAATCTTCAACTCATCTGGGCCCGCTCCGGCGCATAAATCGGACGAATCACCTTCGTCTCTCAAATCGGGTAGACTAGCTATCATCTGTCTCAAATCTGCCTAGAAGCTCCGGCGATCTCAGCTCGTAAGCTCCGGAATCAACATCCTGTCAATCTCAGCAACAGCTGGTCCATCTGTCTGCACGGTAGGCGACATCGTAATCTCTGAGGTATGCTGTACATCGACAGTCCTCTCTCAACTGGCAGCTCTAACAATGACCCGATAATCCGGTGCAAAACCAAGCACTCGCCTCCACTAGAGGTCACAGTCACCAATGCTAACTCGAGACGTTCCCATGTCACTAGAAAACACAATGGTCGGCCCTCGTACCAGACGAGCTCGCACCGACCGTAACCCTAGCAGCAGCCCAAACTGCGCTCACACATGGCGACAGGAACCTCAATCGAGTATCGAAGAGAGCAGTTCAATGGCAAGAAAGAGAACAACAGATCCAAAGTGGATACATGATCATAAGAAGGAACGGCATCATTAAAGGTATGATCATGAAACTAATAGAATCTAGGATCTCAAATGGATGTATAATCATGGATATGAAGAGAATCACTGATCTCGAAAATATGTACATCATAAGGTTCCTTAAGCGGAATGGCGTGTCGTAAGTATGCCGCGGAACATACCCACGGTACGTCACTCTACTTTAGTCACTTATTCCATCAACCAAGGTTCATCCTAATACGACGAAAGTTCAGGTCTAATACCCCCTCGACTAAGTCTAAGTTCCGTAAGGTCAAGCCTAAGTTCCGTATATATATAGCGCCCTAGGCTCCACATAGTCAAACTTAGACTCGAACCAAGGTCAACCTAGCGCTTTGATACCAACTTTGTCACGACCCGAAAGAGCACGTGACTGGCCCTTGAACCATATGAAGTCTATAGGACCCCATCTGATCCAAGTAAGCCAAAAGCCCAGAAATCTAAAACCATTTTGAGAATAAGTAAAGAAACTGGTTTAAAGGAGTGAAGAAATACATGTTTGAAATCAAGGTTTATAAATAACTAAGCCGAATATGCATTTAAAAACAGTAAAGTCTTTTCTTAAAATTTCGGCAGAGTTTCTTTTGTAAAACTGGCCCCGAATGGGGTACAACAAGGATAACAATATATGCAATGATAAAGGCATCCCCAAGCGGGAGCTAGCACTTCGTCAAATGACGGTCACAATCACACATGCAATATAATATACAACGCCGAATGGCGAGGATCAAATCCAAAAGAAACTCAGTAAGCATGAAAACCGCAATACTACTAAGCGCGACTCTAAGGTCGAATAATACATCACTAAAGTCTAGGTTTGAAACAATATACAAGTTTTGGTTGATGGAAATTCTAGATACAATGAATAAAATAAATACAATGGTGGTTCTTGATGCAAAAGAATCCACCTACCAAAAGCAATTCACCCGCAAGAAGGTAGTGTGCCAGAAATGCCGCAACGGAACCTGTACAGCAGAACCTGCAAGAACTGTGGCACAACGGGGGTGAGTTGCCAACTCGTGAATAGAAATATCTATAAGCAGAAACCGAATGCAAGACATAAACCTAGGTCAACAATCAGTAATATAAACCACAAGAGTACATCTGAAGTATGATAAGGTGGCAAGGTAATATCTAAACATGTATGTAGTGCCAGGTACTCAGGTAATAACATGTCATCAGTATAAGGTATGTCTGCATGAAGTAAAAATGATAAAGTATCAATACACATATATTAGCGTCCCATACCACTAATATTGGTGTAAGGGTATATATAACAGCGCCCTCATACCCTGTTATATATACAAATGAAGTATGATCAATGTAAATCCAGTCTGTATGTGATCAAGTCTGTAAAAAAACGTGGAACCCGTCCACCCGTCACCCAATGACAATAAGCATCATGCATGTAAATGTCATAAAGCATATGCATGGAAAATATGAGGATATAACCAAGAGCATGGAACCTGAGTGCCTAGCATCGACACTCGAAAACATCATGAAAACCTGTGCCTAGCATCGGCACTTAAATCCTCACATACCGGGCATCCGTCAGTCCGGGTCAGCCCACTCTCTCAATATATCGGGCATCCGTCAGTCCGGGTCAGCCCTCTCTCAATATATCGGGCATCCGTCAGTCCGGGTCAGCCCTCTCTCAATATATCGGGCATCCGTCAGTCCGGGTCAGCCCTCTCTCAATACCAGAAATATCATAGAAACAACCTGTCTCAATGCGCAAATCAGAAAGCAAGATGCATGTGACAATATAAGTGAAATGCAAGTAACAATATATCCTGCAGCATGGAATAAAAGTATGCGCATATAAACATCTTGCGGTTCCCAAATCCCTAATCAGCCAGAATCCTCTATGATTGTGTACAGGTATAAGTGTACAATATGCCATGCAAGAATCATGTCCTGATGCAACAGTACTACAGTGTAGTGGCATGGCAATTATCGATGATGAAGTGTGTGAGCCGACGATAGCGTACGTGGAACATACGCATCATCGATAATGGTGCTGGTGTCCTAACAGCATGGTAATAATATAGCAATAAACATATGCAGGCAATGCGAATAGCATGAATATGCGGAAATCAAATTGTCAACACCACAGTGAAGAATCTACTATGCAACTACAGATCTAAGTATCAAGTCAAATGGGAGAGGTATGGAAACCACCTAAATCTGAGTCGATAAATATATAGATATATAGTCGGTGATCCCGCCTCAACAACATATCGTAGGACATCCTCGAGTTATGAGTGCGGATCTATCATCAATATCGGCTCGTACGGTAAATCATCGTACGGCATCCCAATAGCTGGGTACGGGTCAACATCTCACTATCTCATCACATAACAGGTATCACTATCATCAGATCATATAATCTGGGGTACCACTCTATGTCTAGTACAAATCGATACCATCAATAAAGTATGCATGCGGGGGTAAACACACATCCCAAGCCCGCAAGAATCACAAGTCATATCCCAAATATGAATCATATCAAATCACCGATCTCGCGGCACAAAGCCCACATCATCGACTCATCTCCAAAGTCATCCCATATCATCAAACACGGTGCAAGTATAATGAATATGCAAGGTTGTGCGTGCTGGTGTACCTCTATCCTAGAGCTCGCAACTAGGAACTACGCTAGTTATTTCTATTTCTAACTAACCATAACACACTACAACTATCACGTAAACAAACTACATAGTATACTATCTACGGACTGCGGGGGTGCTATACGCCATCCACCCGACTTCCCCCTGTAGATATAATCTACTCACCTTGCATCATCATTTGCGGAAGTCACCACGCATTTGCTTGTCGTCCCGAAGTCTTCATGGGTACCTACATATCAAAATATCGTATATGCGCATTAAAACCAAATCAAAGCTAAAACGGCACACGAAACCCAAACGATACGATAAGGGGGCCTATAGGTGAGAACCTATGGCACGCCTTCAAAACCATCAATAAATCCTCTATATCGTCGTATAAACGCCAAATAGTCGAGGCAAAACACAATCCACAATTGCAGAATCAAAAATACGGAATACGGAAACACGAATCCAAAACAGCAACTTAGGAAATATGTCCCAGATTTCACCCTAAGTCCAATTAGACAATTCTATATATACTAGGGGTCTAACATGAACATGTAGGAGCTACCGAACCAATACGAGCCAAAATGGTGGGGTCCAGGCCGCAAATTGCGGCCAAACTGGATCAATTTGCGGCCGGCTTGATGAGTTAGGGGTTGGGGTCTTGGTGGTAGCTCCCTGGGTGCCTGCACATGCCACTGTCCACTCAATTTTATTTCCAGGTGTCTCGTATGATAGCAGATTCAAATTAACCTTCACAGATTCCATAATTTCCCCGATATCGGTTTCTAAAATCCGTATTCTTGGTTAAGCTTCAGGTTTTGGGTTCCAATTCATATACTAGGGTGTTGGTAAAACCTCTACTGAGCTCAATTTCATAATACAACACCAATTTCCTCAAACCCTAACTTGGTTATCCTCAAGTCCACAATATCACACGATATCGATTCTATAACAACATTGGGGTGTAAGGAATGCTAGAATTAAACTAATGATCCAGAAATTACCTCATTTGGCAACTCAAGAATATTCTTGAGTTGCCCCTAGTGGCCAAAATCCAAGCTTTCTTGGTCCATCATGAAGGTCTTGAGCTTGTGCACAATTTTAATGAAATGGATGTGTGGTTTTGGTGTAGTTTTTGAGATGATTTGAGGGTTTGAAGGTGGAGGAAGGGGGAGGAAGCAGCAGCTGCAGCCATGGGCTGAAGAGGGAGAGAGATGTGTGAAGAAATGGCTAAGTGTTTTAGTCAATGGTGCCCCATACCTCTCTTTCTCACCAACCCTCCATTTCTTTAATCTTCTCTTTTCTTTTCCTTTTCTTTTCTCTCAAAATCCTTCTCATATAAATAGTAAACCCAAATGAGAAACCATGGCAAGAAAAATGCACAAGTGTAGAAAAAAAGTGATATGTGCATGTTTTGCTCAAAAATGCTAAAAACCGATTAGCGATTTTTTTAATCGCGATTTGCACTAAATTAGTGTCAAACTAATCACAAAAACTTTAAAATGTCATAATTCTCTAATTTACCCTATTTTAGAATTTTCCATAATTTTTCTCAATTTTTTCCTATTTATTTGTATTTAATAATACCAAAATATTAAAATATTCAATAAAATAATATTAAATTATAAAAATTCCCAAAATTAATATTTTATCTTTTTGAAAATGTTACATGCTCGTATCCCCCAACTACAGAATTGACATTCAAAGAATAAATGATTTATGGCTCTTGGATTGGGCTTTGCAACGAATGCATTGTCCTCCTTACCCAATACCTTCTGGTTGAAGTAGATCAAGGATTTTTAATTTTTCAAGTCTTGCTTGCCATAATAATAAAAAATAATTCAATGAAGCAACTTGTTATGGGATATGTATAAGTTCTGTTCACCTGAGAGACATTTTTGCTTTATCAGATTCCTCCTGCCTTGACTGTTATCCAAAAGGGAAAAAAGGAATTAATTTACAAAGGCTATGTATAAAAGCTTGAAACCACAAGTAATAAAACTCAAGTCAATGCACCATGTTCATGACTAGTTAGTCCATCACCTCCTCATGCAAATTAAGCCCCACCTTTACTATGCCAAGTAATGTCCAAAAAGCTTGTCAAATCACTAGGCCAATGTGAATTGGGCCCCATATTGATCAAGGGTTAGGTGAGGGGTCTCCTCAAACTCCATGCAAACTCCTAACAACCAACCAAAGCTCCAGTGAGCGCTCATTGCAATTTGCAAGTGAGACTGTGAGAGTGTTTACGTTCAACTTAATGGGTAGGGCTCTACATTTAGACTCACACAAGGCTCTAATGGGGGGTCATGTGGGTCCTACAGCACATGCATGATTAGTGGCCATTCCCTTGGTTCGCTGTCAGATGTGAGTAGGAAAAATATACTGTTTGAGATGGCATGAGAGCTATCCAGTTTGAATTTTCAGGAAGATTGGTTCGTAAATAAAAAGATTTCTGTTGACAAAAAGACGATTATCAATATAAAAAAATGTATGAAATTAGTTTTTCTTATTCTATAGAATACACATTTTCTCCTATATATATATTTGAGTATGTATAAATACCATGGCTAGTTTTCTTATTCCAGAGATTTCTGATAAAATTGCAACCAAAGGGAGAACATGCTTTAAGCTCTTCTTGACAATTAAATGTGTTTTATTTACCAATATTACCGTCAAGAATATCCGAAACTTTAGAAAACAATGTATATATCAAGCGAGCATCGCATTTAACATTTCTTCTTATATATGTAGGGTTCAGAGTTAGGTCATCACTTGGAAATACCTCTTTCAGTGTTATGAAAGGCTCACCACTATGATACAACTAGCACTTATTACAGAAAGAAAGAAAGAAAGAAGCAAGACATGAGTATACAAACAGTACAGTACTATTTATATATGGATCTGGCCAATTTAAGATGTGTTGGCTTCCAAACCTTATAATATCAACTAAAATACAAAGAGCTTCAAATCATAGAACCAATAATTTCAACTCATCAAGTGTATTGCCTAACTCCTAACAACCAACCGAAATGCATGTAACTTGACATGTATCCAATAAGACATGTGCTCCCCAAATTGAGCTAGCTCCCCTTTGGAAAACACTAATAGTTAGCTGCTGAGCCATGCATGTATGTATTAGGCTCAATTAAGTGGGCTCATGGCCACATGCATTCTTATCCTTCCCTTGTATAGTGTGTGGTTCAATCATGATTCAAATCATTTTATACACAACAGTTCCATAATTAATTTATCTTCCTATTTTCTCTCATTTGGACTTCACTAAAGAGGTAATAAATTAAGAAGAAGTTATTATATAGAGATACATAACTATAAACAGGTTAAGTAAAAGTTAGTAACTTGATCACACAAACACTAATATATTCTTCGAACTAGTTCATTTGTCCCAACTTGTTTAACCATCCTTGTTATGTCATGTCCGAGCTGATATAAGAATGTGGCTCATTTAGTAGGAGGCCCTACCGTCAAAAACCCTGCCTTTCAAATCCTCTAGTCTTCCAAATAAAGAAATTCCAAATTAACCCCGCAGAGAGATCATGTGAGTGATTCATACACAATACATTTTTCCGTTTTCAGGGGCTCTACCAATTGATGTCTTTCCACAAATTGAAATTCCATTTCTTGATCTCTTTCTTCAATTTTTGAAATAAGAATGTGGCTCGTTTAGTCAAATTTTGCCAGTCAGATCGTCCCTAATGCAAAAGAATAAGCCCAAACTTAGATTGAAACATGATTGTTTTTGTAAAGTGTTGAAGACGACTAGCTTGTGCATAAGAGTGTTTTAGCCAAGGGAGCTCAACTCTTTAGATTATGACCGGTTTTCTTGCATGTCTGCAAATCAATCTAGTCAGTCAGTGAATGATCTAATTCTTTTTATAAAACAAGACTCCCATGGAAAACCAAAAGAACACCCTGCTGACCTTGATGGAGATCCATCAACAGCTACTTTCAAAATCTCTAGAAGCTTCTTAAAATATCCACATAAATCTTATGTGCCATATAGAAATATAAGAGAAGATTCCAAGAAATATTTAGAAGCCCTGATGCGTCTAGCTAGATTCAGTATAATATAGAAAAGACAAAGTTATGAAGTTTCTAGTCCATGGAAACTTCTAGAATAAAGACTAAAGAGATCTAGATCTAGAGTTTTCTTAGATTGCCTATAAATATAGGCTTAGCTTCTCTTGTAACAACCAAACAAGAAAGCAAGTGAGAAGCATATAAATGTTAAGAGAGGTATAGCGTATCTGTGAGAGTTATAAAGAGATGTGTGAGTGTAAGAGTTTGAGTGATGTCTTGAATAATTGAGAGTGTAAAAGTCTTTTTGATATAACAACATTTGTTAATAAAGTGTAGCCTTTATTCCACTTGCCTATTATCTACAGACATAGGAAATAAGCAAGAATTGACTTGGGAATTCGTCTCCTAATACAATCACAATCTCTTCTAAGCTAGCTATTTCTTTCTCATCTCTCGCATGATTGTATTTCCAAATGTTTAAAAAACTTAAGCTGATGAAAAATTGCTAAGTTAAGCCTTTGAGTGTATATTCTCATAGATTGAATGTGCGCGTGCGAGTGAGTGAGTGAGAGAGGGGGAGAGAGAGAGCATATCCCATGGCATGTCAAACTGCATTATATATTCAACCTATCCAAACATCAACGTGCAAACATTTTTTGACAGATTCAAACACGTAACTGCTTTTAGTTTTACCATGTAATTTTTTTTCTTACCGTAAGAACCAACATTAATCCACATTTACAACAGCAAACAATGTTCATCCCAAACTTTTTCTCATTGCGAATTCAAATTAAAATTTCGCGCAAACATAAAAATGAACATGCCAAATCTTATACTTTTGAAAGAAAAAAATAACAACAACAGTGGTGGTTGCTGTTTGGACCAAAACAGCATTTCTTCCCTAATCTCACGATAAAGAAAATCTCAGATCCCCCAATCACAAGCCATCCTTTTCAAAACGCACCAAAATCTAACACAAATAAAAAATAAAAATGGACGGCTGAGATCCCATGATGCCCTCCTAATTCGTCGTCTTCTTGTACTGGTCCCACTCGCTACACGACAACAATTGAGCGGCAAATTGGCCTTTCATCCAATAAAAAGGCAACACAATGTGGTTTAAGATTCGCGCGGGCGGGAACTAAGATAACATAAAATAATGAAATGATTCGTTTTCGTTCCAAAAACGGAAAGTTTCGAGGACAAGGCCATGAGAGAATGGTCAAAATTGTCAGGCGCCAGCTGTACATTTCAAAATGGACGGCCAGGATTAACTTCTATGGGATTGGAAGGCCAGGGATTCTGGGTGGGGTCATCGACCCATTTGATGAGATGAATGCGATGTATAGATGAAAAGTTTGAGACAAGGTCTGAAAATTTGATGATTCTCTCTCTCTCTCTCTCTCTCTCTCTTCTTGCCTTAACTTTTTTTGCCACTACTTATCTGTATGTTTGGGCTCCATGTTTCTTAATTGGCAAGTTGCATGGATGATCATTCCCTCACGCAATCTTTTGCATTATTTGGATACATTATTTGGATACATGTGTATATGTGTGGTTTATAAATTTTCTTTGGAAACTCAAAATAATATGTATACTACTCTCCTTTATAGCGAATTGATTCTAAAGAAAAGAGGTGTACATGATTAGCGATAGCTATTTCTTATTATATCGAGCTTCGAAAAAAAGTGTGCAAAAGTAACCTGAGAGATGTGATTTTTGTGTATACATCATACTAACTAATAGATTTTAGCGTCCCCATCAACTATCCACCGCAGTTTCAACACTACAATAAGAGTTGGATGGAATTTCGTGTTAGAAAAAAATCTGATTTTAAGATCTTTTGCCCTTTGATCTACCAAAATTGAAATTAATGTAGCTATGATAGAATCAAAAGAACAAAATCGAGCTTGGCTCATGTTTAGCTAGCATAATGTTGAAAATTCTCGGTTCCGCTCAGTCATCTCATATTTCTAAGTTGAAGTTTAATCCAACAACTAAACCTACTAGAGATATTTAGAATTTTATAGATGTAGTGTTTTAGTTGACGAATCAAAATAAGAGATAATTTCTTGTAGAAAAAATTAAAGAAGACCTAAAATCTAAAGGATTTAAAATTAGACCAACAAAAAAACATGTAAGAAATATAACTTCAGCAAAACGGTGTGAAGAAATGAATGTATGATGTAAGTTGATTGCTAAGAAATACTAGAAATAACCATTTTCATTTTTTAGGATCTATAAATAATCATGATGGAGAGATCGATAAGAATGTAGTTCGTAGAATTAAAACAAGATCTTTGAAATGGAGAAGTGCTTTAAGAATGTTATATGATCTATGATACCTTTGAAATTGAAAATATTTCTATATAAGACTGGCTATAAGACCGATATTGCTTTATGGATCAGAGCGTTGAACAATTAAGAAACAATATATTCACCAATAAATGTGGTTGAAATGAGAATTTTCAGATAGACGAGTGATAATACAACACAACATAAGATAATTAAAAATGAGGGTGCTCGTACCAATTAGGAGGTCGCTTCCAGAAGAAAAAAGAAGAAGAGAAAACCCAATTGAGATTGTTCATTTTGGACATATTCAACGGAGACCATGTTCATATTGAGAAAGTGACAAAATTATCTGACACAAAGGTATCTAAACAATAAAATAATTAAAAATGATATGTTTATTGTTAGTTTAAGTGAAAAGACCATTCTTAATAAAGCAAAATGAAAGAATAGAATCCATATATATACTGATCCCAAAAATTTGGGAAAGTTTATTGTTGTTATTGTTTGTATTGCTGTAATCTTAACTCAACAGCTGCTTTGTTACTAAACAAGATTAGCTCACAAATGAAGTGAAATATTGGTGATTAGTTCAAGGTCGATTTCAGTTTGGTTTAAACTCAACTCGCTTACATAAACTGTAGATATTGTAACAAACAAAGCTTTAAAAAACAGCCGGAAACATTAAGGTTCAACTAGACCGAAGACTGAACAAAGAGAGTAAGGTCAAATTTAACTAATAAATCTGATTCCCGCTATATTTCATATACTATAAAATTAAAACATATTTTCACACTGAACTCTAACGTACAAAAAGTTCAAATTCGATCATGAGATATACGAGAGCATTTATACTCTCATTTATGACTCTCAGCGTCAGGAGCTGGTAATGATCCAACACAAGCCAATAATAAGCGCTCGGTTCAATTCGCACCTCTAGAGCTGTACGTACATTAACAAATTATTCACACAAAATAATTTCCTTCTAAAAAAAAAAACAGGAAAAAAGGGAAAGAAAAAAGAGGCCCAAACATTTGAGCCAATCAGAGGATCAGCTCTAGACAATGAATAGCCCTGCAATCTCTATCACAAAAATATCAACCAATAAGAACATGAAACATGCATGTTCTACTTGCGCCCCCCCCCCCCCCCCCCCCCCACGTATAACACAATGGACGAATTCATCTTTTCTTGTCCCTGTTCTTTTTTGGTCTAGAAAATCAAAACAGCTAAACAATTAGTAGAAAAGCACATCAGTACTGTACCCTACAAGAAAACTCTCTCTCTCCTCCTCCTCCAGCTCACCCTTGCACATCCTTCTACAAATAGGAGTGTAGGCCTTTGGTACTGGAGAACCTTTTCACAATTCACATCCGAAAATATATCTCTAGAGGGGAGGGGGAGAGAGAGAGAGAGGAATTGAGGGGGGCATTGGTGATGCTGTTGACAGAAGATAGAGAGCACAGATGGTGAAATGCTTGGCTCCTTTTGCATCTCATTCCTTTGTGCTCTCTATGCTTCTGTCATCACCTTCAGCCCTTCTTAGCTAGTTTGCTCCTCACACTCTATTCACAATATGTTTTAGATATTAGACTAATCATTTTCATGGTCTCTCTCTCTCTCTCTCTCTCTCTCTCTCTCTCTATATATATATATATATATATATATATATATATATATATGAGTCCAGAGCTTTAGTATATTCAATATATATCATGAAAATTAACCTCTAGAAATTATACTTACCATCATTCATTTCTTATGTGTTTGCAGATCTGAAGTGGAGGAAGTTAAATAGGGGTTGGGTTTCAATTTTCAATTAATAGATGTGTTTTATGTAAATAGTTTGAACTGACATTACTTTTTGTATAATTTGGCAGAAAGCTAGCTAGATAGAGGATGTAAAAAAGAGTTGGTTTATGCCTCATGAATATGGTTGGTTGAATAGTGCGGTCAGGAAACAGATCGAATTGAATCGGAATATGCAGGAGAGAAAAGTAAAATAAGACAGGAGCCTCATCCAATCGATTGGCCAAAGTCTATAACTCAAGGTAGAAACAACAAATTTTCGCTTTGGATTTGAGTATATATATAATGTGTTTCCTTCTGAATATTCTTCTGTGTGTGTGCGCGTGTGAGATTTAAGCTTTCTATTTTTAAATTTTTAAATTTTTTCGGAGGAAAAGTAGGTCGTATCAAGCGGGCTTTGAACCTCAGACCTTTCGATTGATTGCAATAGGCTTTACTGCTAGGCTACACGCGGGCACTCACGCATCTATGCTTGATTTACTTTTGGAGTATATAATTTTATTTCTAGATATTCACATACTGATCGTCTCCTAATATTTCCTAATTAAGATTTTAGCTAGGGGCAGTAATTTAATTTGATGATCGGTTGTGTTTTCTTAAGCTGCAGGTTGCAGTACTTGGAGACAGATTATACTACAAACCCGTGACCGTTCTTTTTTAGTATGTGTCTAACGTTCATCTAATCTGGTCCGTCTATGTTTGTCTGAAGCAAAAGGTATTGATCCTAGTGTAACATAACTTTGAACTGGACGGTTTGGTTTGTTCATGAGATTGCCATGTTAGATTATTTATAATATTTGTATTAATTTTACTTGTAAAGCATATCTTAGTATGTTTGTCGGGACAGTATTCAATTTCTAGGGTTTTCATATTGTTTTAGAGAGTTAAACAATCTTTGATGTTCAATCAAATACAAGATCAAAAACCTAAATTCATCGATATAGAACAATTATATACAGCCATCATCGCTACCAAATCAAAACAGAATTTCTTACATATCAAATATATATCAAAGAACATACTCGACAAGATATAGCATATACTTTCTCTAATTCTCTTCATGTTTTGTTATTCCAAATGCATGATATTCGTCGGGCGAGATATATATATATATATATTAATCTATGTTTTCTCAGGTCACGCAAGGCAAGAATTTGACTGTCAAAGGATTGATTAATTTCTTGTGATTTTGTAACTCAAAACACACACACACACACACACATCTAATGAACAAATGTTCAGCTAGATATAGCTTCAAATCTTACTTATTAATAGATAATTATTTAGCTATACCGCGTAGAATTCATTAAGACAACCTACTATATTTTTCCCTAACTTTTAGCCATAAAATTAGTAACCCGGTTCCTTCTATAAATTAAATTAACCCAAATTGCTTATACGTAATCCATAAGTACAGTTTTGGTCCTCGATACTAATTGCTCTTGATGATTTCGTCAATATTAGAAACTTTTTGTGTTCTTCTTGTTTACTTTGATTACATATGTTGAACTTATGACATTAATCCTGCCAGTACTCATGTTTAAATCTCCAACTATTTACATCCTCTTGAGGGAACATTTTCAAAGAGAAGGGAGACCAATTATGTGTCGGCCGGAGCCATCTTTGAGAGAAGAGACTTGCAAATTAAGAGTAGGGTATGCATAATAATTAGTTTATTCAATTTTTTCCCTATGTTATATGGTGCAGCTAGCTAGCATCCATCGTCTCTACTATTATAATACAGACTCCTAACTAAGATATAGATCATACCGTCAATAATTGATGTTTTCTCCTTTTTAATAAAAGGATTTAAGTAACGAGAAAAATCTTTCAAACTACTTCTCATTTAAAGATGTCTACCCTCATCATGTCGTTATTTTAAATTCAAAATATCCCTGCCCCTCCCCCCAAAAAATGTAAGTCATCCCTTCATATATTTCTATAGACTTCATAAAGATTTCATTCTAAAGTTACAATGTTTAAATTAAATACAGATCATATAATATTACTATACACTCGATCACATGAAAAAAAAAGTAATTATTGTATTGGAGAAAGTATCAATGAATTTATCAATAAATAATTTTCTCTCTCATCAATATTGTCTTTGGTTTGATAAATAGTATCCATGCATGCAAACTAACGGGTCGAATTAAGAAACCATTGTGTTTCAGATAATTAAGAGGTGCATGTCTCTACTTCTCATGAATCCAGACCCGATCCTATTACCCAACAGGTTGACATACGCTTAGATCTGAATGAATCTATCACACTACTACAATAATAAGTTGCCCCTACGGATTTAGCCGTAGAGGCAAACCCCTACCCCTACGGATATATACGTAGAAACATAAAATTTCTCCGTAGGTTCAAAGGCCACAGGTGCAAGTTTTCCCCCTGAACATGTCCTACGATGTAATAATTGCCCCTAAGCCTTATTCCGTAGAGACATAATCTTTATTTAATTTATTGGTTTATAAAATAAATACTTACCCCTACGGATTTATCCGTAGGTCCAGATAAATGTCCTTACGGATTAATTCGCAGGGACAAGTTTTACCCCTATTAGTGAATCCTTAGGGACAAAATATCAGGTATCCTGATATTTTGTCCCTACGGTGAACTGTGTAGGGGCAAACATTGCACCTACGAATTAATCCGTAGGTGCAACAGATGGTCCTACGGATTAATCCGTATGGACAAAATATCGGGGTTTTTTTTATAAAAAAAAGGGCTTCATATTTTTACCTCGCCCTGTGCACAATAATATATACATCATATAACCAAATACAGAAATATTCATAATCAACATCTCACGCATAATATATAAAAAAAAAATAAACAAACAGAATACGATATCAATCTAAATTATCGTGAACAAGCAAACAACCACCAATATCGTCCAAAATATATACAATATGTATCAGATAAGTGCATACATCCTCAAAAATATAGAAAAAGCTAACCTAGCTCGGTCCAGCTCCTCCACCTCTGATAAATGCCGTAATCTGACGTATCTGCTCCTCGGTGCAGCCCTGAGTCGTAAAAAACTCGACTAATGAAGGAGCGGACTGCGCGGGAGTCTGAGCGGGCTGTGGAGCTGCAAGAGTGGTCTGCGCAACCGCAGCCGAGATAGTGGTTTGCGGAGCTGCAGCCGAAGGAGATGCATGTGGAGTCGCAGCCGAAGTAGCCTGTCGCATCTGTTAAATTTTGTGTGTAATAAACGAGTAAGAACAGTGTATTAGATTTTAGTCAAATTCGTATCATTATAAGGTTATTGCGAAACCCCAATCTAAGAATACTTAAGGACTTAGGCCTCATTTGGGTATCTAGTTTGGAAAATCGTAGTTTATTTTAATTAGATAGTTTTATGTAAGTATGATTAATTAAAGCTAAGTCTACAACCAATAAGCTCAGGCTACTAATATTGCATATGTTACTATCTATATTGTGATATAATATTTTACTATTAAGTAATATACGTACCAAACTCTCCTTTAACTTCTCGACGGTGGTCTTCAAGACGGTAACATTATGTTCCAGACGTCGCTCTCGGGAGATAGGGGAAGTAACCGCCTGAGTGGAGACCAACCTCATATGGGCCCTGCTAGGATCCAATCCCTGGCATTTCTCCCAACTTCCGTGGTGTTCTCCGTGTGCGGCGTCTAGGACTGAGGTTAGTAGCATCGGATCTGTAACACCCGAGCCCAGTACTACTATTTTTTGGTTACTGTTTGAGCATAATGTGGTACTCATTCCTTATAGCTTGCTTGTTGTTGCTTACTGCAAAATTTTACCCGGCAAAGTCATTTCTGCATATTACAATTTTTGGCATCTAAAATAAAATTAAAAATATCCATCTTGGCCTACTCGACACCCCTAGCCTTGTGGTAGCGTCCGTGTATCGTGTTCTCGTCCCGTTCGGTGAAACGGACGAGTTTGGACGGCTACGCGCGCGTACATGTGTCCGTCTTGGGGGTATGCTTTTTAATCATAAAACACTTAATTTTAAAATTTGGAACCCGCTTAAAATCCTATTATTTCAATTTCAAATTTTTGGACCCGACCCGGGCGCGATTTGAAAATGTTTTGTTTTGCGCCAAAATCCCAATTTTAATATTAAAATCATCGCATACTTTCTTAACCATATAATCTTTTATAATCTTTATAACCTTTATTTAAATATATTCTTAACAAACGTTTCCTTCTCTAGCCAATCACCACGAGATTCTTTATCTCCCGTGGGCCCCACCTCTTCAACCTCTCTCTCTATCTCTCACATCTCTTTCTCTCTCTCCCTCACTGTCTCTCTTTCTCTCTCTCCCTTAAATCTCTCTCTCTCTCTCTCTAACCTCATTCTCCCTCTCACTCTTATAAATTTCCCCTCCTTTATTTTTTTCAAAACACAACAACAGAACCCAACCCAAACCAGCGAAACCCCCGATCGCCTCCATCCTCGCCGCCGCGGCCCGATGCCGACACCGCGACCACCGTCACCCTCGCCCGCACCTCCTCGTCTCAACCACAACCCTCGTCCTCCTTCCTCGTGCGCCTGCATCCTCACGCGACCTTGGCCTTGCCGCTGCAGCCACCCGCAGTCCCTGCACACCGTCGGACCGCCGTCTGTCGCCGCCGACGACCCCGTCCTCTTGTCCCTGACCTCGCAGGCTCCTCGGTATGATACTTCCCTCCTCTTTCCCTTCTTTTTCTTTCTTGGCTAATGCATTCGTAATCGGCAGTTTTTCCCCGCGATCACTGTTCACCGCCGGAGCTCCGGTGACGTCGTCAACCTTCGCAACCCCTCCGTTGATCATCGTAAGCACCCTCTCAGATCCTCCTCCCCCCTTTCTTTGTATTTTCCTTGTATTTCTTGCTTTCTTGTTTCGTACCATGATGTTTCGTTCACTGTTCTCTTTCTCGCCGGAATCCGGCGATGCCGACGACGTGATCCGACGTTCCAGCGAGGTACCCCGATCCGCGTGGTCCCATTGTTCATTGTTTGGGTTCAATCCGTGAACCGTGCGGCCGTCGCGAGTTTCCCCACCGACGTTTACGTTCCGTTTTTCCCGGTTCGCGACCCGCCGAGGCAAGTACCCCTTACTACATGCTATACAATATATTTATATATGTATTGACACCCTAAACCTGTAAAATTAGCTTGGTACAATCGTTTTCCATTTCGGTTACAAAATTGCATTATATCATTTTACTGTTAAACATGGAATTTACAGTTTGCCAATTTGAACCTAATAATCAAATCTACCTGTTCAATCACATTTTACTGTTAAATAGCTGGTAGCAATTATCCCTGTAGTTCTGTTACATTCGGACACTCGCATGCTTTAACCTAAAATAACTGTATTGGACCGTTACATAAATTATTGCACCGCTAAGGGTGCTTAAACCTGTTGACATGACTAAACGGCTATATCGTTTTACTGCACTCTTGTAATTGGAATGAAACTGCTTATTATGTAATTCATTGCTTATCTCATGTTGTTAATACCCATGTTTGCTTATATATCCGATTGTGAGCACACCCACGATATTGTTTACATCTTGA
Source organism: Agapanthus africanus (assembly GCA_030015575.1). NCBI lineage: Eukaryota > Viridiplantae > Streptophyta > Magnoliopsida > Asparagales > Amaryllidaceae > Agapanthus > Agapanthus africanus. Next base: position 21,870,271 of record JASDDO010000014.1, read on the forward strand.
CCTGACATTGCTACACATGTATATATTGATACATTTGATATGGTACCGTATACTGTTGACATGACCTGATGTACCATGACTCGACCCGTTACCTGATATTGTGTCTAATGCCAACAAACCTGACATGTAGTCCTCATGGACCGTTCCTGTTGTCTATCCAGACAAACCTTCTTTTACCTGATCCTGTGTTGGCATTAGTTCTTGATTACTGAATACCTGACTCGACATACATAACTTGGGGGTATGGGGAAATCAAAGGTGAAACCGACTTGTAACTCAACAGTTCGATACCTGTTCTGATCAGTCTTACGGGCTAGGCCAGCCCCGGAGTGATGATGCTGACATCACTCGCCCATCCTGCTACCTATTACTAACTAGCGACACGTCTCGGATTCAGCTCCGAGGATCTTGACCGTGGTCTCGGGCATGCACGAGATACTATTGAGTTACATCGACGATTCATCAATTGATTTCAAAGACTTTAGAATAGAAAACCTGATAGAACAGTTTAGTTACCCACTGCACACTACCCTGTACCGCGTGATTCACATTATTGCTACTCTCGTTTTATTCATGTTCATTTTTGCATTGCATGTTACACTGTTCATATTATATTACTTGTTAACATGACGCGCTGACGTCTGGGTTTTGCATGACCCAGTTTCTGTACCGCTGTCGCAGTCCGAGCAGGAGTACTTCAGCCAGCAGGCTGAGCTGTGAGTTCAGTAGTAGTTAGTTTTATTTCCTGCATTTATTTCCTGATATGAGCCCGCATTATGGGACATACTTTTCAGTCATTTGTATTGGATCATTTGCTTCCGCATTTATTTATTATTGACTCTTGTTATTCTGGATTATGGACATATTTTAGATAGTTTTATCTTGTTCTTGATATCTCTACAGCCGTAATGTGACTGTGGATGGATACTTCCTACCCACAGGTAGCATGGTTGGCTATGTCACGTGCCCAATCTAGCGTACTCTGGGAAGCGGGGCGTGACATGGTTCTTTTGGTATCAGAGCCATAGGATAGTCGGGTTGATTCTTTTGTAGTTGGGTGTTGTACCCAATACACGAATCAGAATACCCGTGTTTAGGAAACATATCCTGCCACCTTACCGTTTGCCATTCTTGAATCACATTCTTCCTGATTATATCTTTTACGATGTGCAAACTTCCTTTGCATATCGACTCGAAACCCGATTCCTTGTTATCTCTAGGACTTAGGCGACTTGGGTAGAGTTATGTAATTGTGGCTATGATACCGCGGCATAGTTACAATGCGGCACTCTATTTAAGTATCTTGGAGTTCTAGCCTTGATCTATATTCAGAATCTATCATCATGCTAATGTTGGGTGTTTTGAGTTCAGGAATATGGCCGGTAAGAATTTGAAGACGTACCAGAGGCGTGTGGACGAAGCCGCCATGCTTGGAGTGATAAGGGGAATGCTGGAGAATCAAAAGAAACAGACCGAGCTGATCCAGCAGCAAGCGGACTCGTTTCAGGAAGGTTTGCAGATCGTTCAACAGTCTGTGAACAACATTGGAGCTAAACCAGTTGACCGAGTAGGGACCGTGGCAGATTTCAGGCGTTTGGGTCCGTCTACAATTACTGGTTTGGAGGAGCCGTTGCCAGCCGAGCAGTGGCTAGTTGACACGGAGAATTTGCTGATTGCGGCACAGATTCCAGATGACAAAAGAGTTGATGTGGTACGCATTCAGTTAGTGGACTACGCCCGAGAATGGTGGCTTGTAAAAGAGAACCGTTTGCCCAAGCCGATCAAGTGGGCGGATTTTTCGAAGAGTTTCCTGGAGAAGTTCTTCCCGCGGACTGCACGGGAGGAAATGGAAGAGAAGTTCATCGGACTAAAGCAGAAGAGAGCACCCGTAGATGTGCATGCAGCAGAATGGACGAGACTCAGTAGTTTCGCTGGACCTTTAGTTGCCAACGATGCAGACAGGGCATGAAGGTTCATGCGCAGCTTGGATGTGGACATCCAGAGGCAGATTGTCTCCCTGAGTTTGACCACTTTCTCACAGGTTCTTACGGCAGCTCGGGAACAGCAGAGTTTATCTGGGATGAAAGGGAGTTTGCAGCAGACAGCAGTTGCGGCAAGGAAGCCAGCATTTGTACCTAACCGAGCTCATGGTCGCAAGGGTATTCCAATGGACCGTCGTGGTGTAGCACCCATGAAGAAGCCTGTGATTGTTGATCGAAGAAGGAGCGTAATTTGTGACTTTTTCCATTTACCTGGACACGTGCAGAAGGATTGTCGTAGGAGGCTGGGACTCTGTTTGGTTTGTGGAGCGGCAGGTCATGCCGTTGGTGCTTGTCCGTCGAAGCTTCGTACAAGGGATGATACTCAGAAGCCTCCGCAGAAACCGTTCCAAGGGCAGAAACAGCTGACTCAAGGACCTAATCAGGCTCGAGCTTTCACCTTGACAGCTGAGGAAGCCAAGGCGTCAGGAGAAGTGGTTTCAGGTACTTTACTCGTTCATGGTTTTCCCGCATTGGCATTATTTGATTCTGGTGCATCCCACTGTTTTATGTCATCCAAATTTATAACTACACACTCGATTGCCTGCACGACCCTGTCTAGTTTCTGGGACATACACACTGGGAATGGGAAAATTATATCTAGTAGGGAATGTAAAGATTGTACAGTTGTTGTGTGCGGACGGGAGCTTTTTGCAGATTTCTTGGTGATTGATACGGGCAGCTATGAAGTCGTCTTGGGAATGGATTTTCTTGGCACTTTCCACGCTCACATTGACTGTAGGGCAAAGAAAGTAATTTTCCAGATTCCCGGACATCCTGAGTTTACCTTCACTGGAGGAAGCAGTTCTGTCGGGCCAGTCGAGTTTAGGGCTAGGCCGACAAACAATTTTCTTGCAGCAATGAAAGTTGATAGTGGTGAAGAGCCGGCGGTTGTTCGCTATTTTATGGACGTATTCGAAGATATATCGGGTTTACCGCCGAAGCGAGACGTGGAGTTCGCAATTGATCTTATTCCTGGTGCAGCGCCAGTATCTAAAGCGTATTATCCAATGGCACCAGTAGAATTGGAAGAAGTCAAGAAACAGATTGCTGAATTGCTTGAGAAAGATTGGATTCGAAGCAGCAACTCGCCTTGGGGAGCTCCAGTTCTTCTAATAAAGAAGAAAGATGGCACAAGAAGAATGTGCATCGACTATCGAGAATTAAACCGGGTGACTATTAAGAACAAGTACCCAATCCCTCGCATTGGAGAAATTTTTGAGCAGCTTAGTGGCGCGAGAGTATTCTCGAAGCTGGATTTGAGATTCGGATATCATCAGGTCCGAGTGAAAACATAAGACATTTGCAAGACGGCGTTCCGAACTTGGTATGGACATTACGAATACTTAGTGATGCCCTTCGGAGTAACGAATGCGCCGACAGTATTCATGGACTTGATGAACCGAATCTTTTCACCTTTCTTGGATTAGTTCATTGTGGTATTCATTGACGATATTCTAGTTTACTCGAAGAGTTTTGAGGAGCATGCTGAGCATTTGAAGATCGCACTGCAGACGTTGAGGCAGGAGAAATTGTATGCGAAGATGAGTAAGTGGGAGTTTTGGCTGGAGGAAGTAAAGTTTTTGGGGCATGTCGTGTCTGGCGATGGAATTACCGTCGATCCCGAAAAGATTGCAGCAGTTCGTGATTGGCCAATTCCAAAGAATGTTGCGGAGATAAGAAGTTTCCTTGGATTAGCCGGATACTACAGGAGATTTGTGGAGAACTTTGCTCGTCTAGCAGAGCCGTTGACCAAGTTTACGCGCAAGGAAGTACCTTTTGTATGGACGGATAAATGTGCATTAGCTTTTGAGACGTTGAAGCAGAAGTTGATAACCGCCCCTAATCTGACCGTGCCAGACAATTCCAGAGGATTGGTGATTCACAGCGATGCATCTGGGAAAGGATAGGGATGTGTTTTGATGCAGCATGGGAAGGTTGTAGCGTATGCATCGAGACAACTGAAGACCCATGAGAAGAATTATCCAACTCATGACTTGGAGCTTGCGGCTGTGATTTTCGCTTTGAAGATTTGGAGACACTACCTTTTGGGCGAAAGAGTCAAAGTTTTTATAGATCATAAGAGCTTGAAGTACGTGTTCACACAGAAGGAGCTTAACATGAGGCAGCGTAGATGGTTGGAGCTGATGGCTGACTACGATCTTGATCTTAAGTACCATCCGGGGAAGGTCAATGTTGTGCCGGATGCGCTTAGTCGGTTACCAGCAATTCAGGTGTTAACTACGCAGAAGGAGATCATTGCAGAATTTCGAAGATTTGACTTGGAGGTTGTGCTATCGCATTCTACGGGACAGTTGATGCAGCTGCAAGTATATTCGTCGTTAATCGAGAATATTAAAGCAGCACAATCGCAGGATCCTAGACTGCAAAAGTTTCGAGAGCAGGTTGTGGCCGGATTACGAACAGATTTATTGATCCACGAAGATGGTTCGTTGAGGTATGGTAGCCGTTTGTGTGTGCCAAAGGGTGATGTTCGTGAAGAGCTTATGAAGGAGGCACACAGTTCAGCTTATTCTGTACATCCAGGAGGCATCAAGATGTACCGAGATATTCGACAGCATTTCTGGTGGGAAGGCATGAAACGGGAGATTGCTCGCTTTGTGGCTAAGTGCTTGGTGTGTCAGCAAGTTAAGGCTGAACATCAAAGGGTTGCTGGTTTATTGCAACCACTTCCGATTCCTCAGTGGAAGTGGGAACATATAACCATAGATTTCGTGACGGCTTTACCGCGGAGTCCAAAAGGCAACAATGCAGTATGGGTGATTGTTGATCAGTTGACCAAGACAGTTCACTTTATTCCTTTCCGGGTTGGTCAATCAACGGAGACTTTGGCAGAGCGGTACATGCAGGAGATTGTAATATTGCATGGAGTACCGGTGAGCATCGTGTCCGATCGGGACACTCGGTTCTTATCACACTTCTGGAGGAGTTTACAGGAAAGTTTGGGGACTCGATTGAAGTTTAGCACAGCTTATCATCCCCAAACTGATGGTCAGTCGGAGAGAACGATCCAAACTCTTGAAGATATGTTGAGAGCATGCATGTTGGACTTCAAGGGTTCGTGAGAGGATCATCTACACTTGGTGGAGTTTTCTTACAACAACAGTTTTCAAGCAACTATCCAGATGGCTCCGTTTGAAGCTTTGTATCGTCGTAAATGCCGTTCACCTGTTTGTTGGGATGATGTCGGTGAACGAAGATTGTTGGGACCAGATTTGGTTGTGCAGACAGTTGAAAAGGTTAACACTATCAGGAATCATATGAAGGCAGCTCAAGACAGACAGAAGAGTTGGGCTGACACGTCAAGAAGACCTCTAGAGTTCGCCGTGGGTGATTTGGTATTCTTGAATATATCACCGACTAGAGGGGTGATTCGTTTTGGGAGTCGAGGAAAGCTTAGTCCTCGATTCGTTGGACCCTTTGAGATCTTGGAGCGTGTTGGTGAGGTAGCGTACCGTTTGGCGTTACCGCAGACCTTGGCAAATGTGCACGCTGTGTTTCACGTATCTCAACTACGAAGGTATGTTCGAGATGAAACACACGTTTTGGATCATTCGGAGTTAGCAGTACGAGAAGACTTGACTTTTGAGGAGCGACCGGTTGAAATCGTGGATCGAAGGGAAAAGGTTCTCAAGAACAAGGTTATCCCCCTTGTTCTTGTTTCTTGGGGTAATCGATCGCATGGAGAGTCCACTTGGGAACGAGAAGATGAAATCCGACAGAAGTTTCCTCACCTTTTCTTGTAGTTTCTTTTGTATTCTTGGAATTTTGAGGACGAAATTCTTTTTGTAGTTGGGTATAATGTAACACCCGAGCCCAATACTACTATTTTTGGTTACTGTTTGAGCATAATGTGGTACTCATTCCATATAGCTTGCTTGTTGTTGCTTACTGCAAAATTTTACCCGGCAAAGTCATTTCTGCATATTACAATTTTTGGCATCTAAAATAAAATTAAAAATATCCATCTTGGCCTACTCGACACCCCTAGCCTTGTGGTAGCGTCCGTGCATCGTGTTCTCGTCCCGTTCGGTGAAACGGGCGAGTTTGGACGGCTACGCGCTCGTACATGTGTCCGTCTTGGGGGTATGCTTTTTAATCATAAAACACTTAATTTTAAAATTTGGAACCCGCTTAAAATCCTATTATTTCAATTTCAAATTTTTGGACCCGACCCGGGCGCGATTTGGAAATGTTTTGTTTTACGCCAAAATCCCAATTTTAATATTAAAATCATCGCATACTTTCTTAACCATATAATCTTTTATAATCTTTATAACCTTTAATTAAATATATTCTTAACAAATGTTTCCTTCTCTAGCCAATCACCACGAGATCCTTTATCTCCCGTGGGCCCCACCTCTTCAACCTCTCTCTCTATCTCTCACATCTCTTTCTCTCTCTCCCTCACCGTCTCTCTTTCTCTCTCCCTTAAATCTCTCTCTCTAACCTTATTCTCTTTCTCTCTCTCTTATAAATTTCCTCTCCTTTATTTTTTTCAAAACACAGCAACAGAACCTAACCCAAACCAGCGAAACCCCCGACCGCCTCCATTCTCGCCGCCGCAGCCCGATGCCGACGCCGCGACCACCTTCACCCTCGCCCGCGCCTCCTCGTCTCAACCACAACCCTCGTCCTCCTTCTTCGTGCGCCTGCATCCTCACGCGACCTTGGCCTCGCCGCTGCAGCCACTCGCAGTCCCTGCACGCCGTCGGACTGCCGTCTGTCGCCGCCGACGACCCCGTCCTCTTGTCCCTGACCTCGCACGCTCCTCGGTAAGATACTTCCCTCCTCTTTCCCTTCTTCTTCTTTCTTGGCTAATGCATTCGTAATCGGCAGTTTTTCCCCGCGATCACTGTTCACCGCCGAAGCTCCGGTGATGTCGTCAACCTTCGTAACCCCTCTGTTGATCATCGTAAGCACCCTCTCAGATCCTCCTCCCCCCTTTCTTTGTATTTTCCTTGTATTTCTTGCTTTCTTGTTTCGTACCATGATGTTTCGTTCACTGTTCTCTTTCTCGCCGGAATCCGGCGATGCCGACGACGTGATCCGACGTTCCAGCGAGGTACCCCGATCCGCGTGGTCCTATTGTTCGTTGTTTGGGTTCAATCCGTGAACCGTGCGGCCGTCGCGAGTTTCCCCGCCGACGTTTACGTTCCGTTTTTCCCGGTTCGCGACCCATCGAGGCAAGTACCCCTTGCTACATGCTATACAATATATTTATATATGTATTGACACCCTAAACCTGTAAAATTAGCTTGGTACAATCGTTTTCCATTTCGGTTACAAAATTGCATTATATCATTTTACTGTTAAACATGGAATTTACAGTTTGCCAATTTGAACCTAATAATCAAATCTACCTGTTCAAACACATTTTACCGTTAAATAGCTGGTAGCAATTATCCCTGTAGTTCTGTTACATTCGGACACTCGCATGCTTTAACCTAAAATAACTGTATTGGACCGTTACATAAATTATTGCACCGCTAAGGGTGCTTAAACCTGTTAACATGACTAAACGGCTATATCGTTTTACTGCACTCTTGTAATTGGAATGAAACTGCTTATTATGTAATTCATTGCTTATCTCATGTTGTTAATACCCATGTTTGCTTATATATCCAATTGTGAGCGCACCCACGATATTGTTTACATCTTGACCTGACATTGCTATACATGTATATATTGATACACCTGATATGGTACCGTATACTGTTGACATGACCTGATGTACCATGACTCGACCCGTTACCTGATCTTGTGTCTAATGCCAACAAACCTGACATGTAGTCCTCATGGACCGTTCCTGTTGTCTATCCAGACAAACCTGCTTTTACCTGATCCTGTGTTGGCATTAGTTCTTGATTACTGAATACCTGACTCGACATACATAACTTGGGGGTATGGGGAAATCAAAGGTGAAACCGACTTGTAACTCAACAGTTCGATACCTGTTCTGATCAGTCTTACGGGCTAGGCCAGCCCCGGAGTGATGATGCTGACATCACTCTCCCATCCTGCTACCTGTTACTGCCTAGCGTCACGTCTCGGATTCAGCCCCGAGGATCTTGACCGTGGTCCCGGGCATGCACGGGATACTATTGAGTTACATCGACGATTCATCAATTGATTTCAAAGACTTTAGAATAGAAAACCTGATAGAACAGTTTAGTTACCCACTGCACACTACCCTGTACTGCGTGATTCACATTATTGCTACTCTCGTTTTATTCATGTTCATTTTTGCATTGCATGTTACACTGCTCATATTATATTACTTGTTGACATGACGCGCTGACGTCTGGGTTTTGCATGGCCCAGTTTCTGTACCGCTGTCGCAGTCCGAGCAGAAGTACTTCAGCCAGCAGGCTGAGCTGTGAGTTCAGTAGTAGTTAGTTTTATTTCCTGCATTTATTTCCTGATGTGAGCCCGCATTATGGGACATACTTTTCAGTCATTTGTATTGGATCATTTGCTTCCGCATTTATTTATTATTGACTCTTGTTATTCTGGATTATGGACATGTTTTAGATAGTTTTATCTTGTTCTTGATATCTCTACAGCCGTAATGTGACCGTGGATGGATACTTCCTACCCACAGGTAGCATGGTTGGCTATGTCACGTACCCAATCTAGCATACTCTGGGAAGCGGGGTGTGACAGGATTAGTCTGTCCACTAAAATCGATCCCCGATACCTCCACCTGCTCCACCACCCGCTCCTACACCCACATTAACCATTAAAATATAAGTATATCATTTAAATTTGAACTTATCAAAACAAAAATTTCATTCGAATTAGAATAAATATTAACACTTACGCAATACTCCTGGGTAGTGGTGTCGGGGAATCGAAGCTCGCCCGTGGCGAGATCTGTCGAGATGCTGTGGATAGCAAGATACGCGGTCAGCACACTCGGTGTACTACCCTGCGCCAGGGTCTGAGATATCTGCAATTCACCAAAAATTTACATATATTATAAAATAACTCTTAATATTAAATTATATCAAAATAGATCTATTGTAATTTACCGATGCCTCCATGGCACGAGTAATGTACCTCGAGCCACCTGTATAAATGGGGCGACCCCTCTTCGCCGACTTCCTATTCTCCTTATTTTGATCGACATGTTTCTGCACAATACATTCAGATTTAGTTTTCTAATTAAGCAACACAAAAAAAATTATATACTAAATAATGAATTACATTTAAATTACAAACTTGTTTGCGCTGAGAGTCATAATATTGGTACAAGAGAGGTCATGTATCTATGTCGACTCTCGCAAAGACCGGAATATGTAGGAGAGCCGCTCTCTCTGCCCGGGGGGGTCGCCAGCCATACCAAATAGCAGTATATCTTCAACTCGTTCCTATTGTATCGGAGCTTTGATTGCATGTTCTTCATTAGGCCCAGGTACAGAGCATGAAGATCGAACACTCTCTCAGGGTGATCGGGGTCGGATACAGGTTGAAAGTCGCAATCCAATTGCAAATACAAAAAAATAATGTATTTAAATTGCAAGTGTTAAATAATAATAAATATATTGGATAAGTCAAATGAAAATATATATTAATACACGAGCTTGATCCCAGAAGAGGGCAAATGAGCGCCGGTGCTGATCGCCCCACTCAACGTGAAGTGGATACTTCTTTTAGATGCGGCTCTCATCCCCCATATACCGGCCGAATCTCTCGACATAATCGCCAGTATAGAGATAATCGGGGCTAAAGAAGAGAGGAAATGGTGCCTCCCCCTAGCTCTATCGGGTCTCAGCCCGCGGGACTGATTCGGCCCTCGAGTCCCCCTCTCGGGATGGGGTTGCCCTGCATCTACAAGAAATATCAAGACAAGCAATATTAAGACAAAATGATATTAAGAAGTCAAGAATTAAAAAAAATTGAAGTGTGATATATACCTTCGGCGATAGAAGCACGAGCGGGACGATAGTTCCTCCGGTGAGAAACAGCCGGTGACCCAGACGTGGATGCATCCCCTTCAACTAGAAAATAAACATTGACGATAAAATTACATGAAATTCATGTTTATTCTTAGATAATATGTAAAATGAATAAATATTTTATATTTATTCATACTAACCTATAGACTGAGCGGAGGATACGGAAGTGGTGGGAATGGGCTCTGCACAGACGTGGATGCACCACCTATAATTAGAAAGTTAAAAATAGATTATATAAGTAATTGCAAAAAGAATGTGTATATCAATAATATATCATTATAAATCAATATGCATGCAATATAGGATATATAAATATACCCGCAGGTGCGGTGGTGGCCTCTGCCCGAGATGTGGAGGCACCACCTACAGCTAGACAATAAAAAAATGATTATCTAAGTAAGAGCAAAAAAAATCTGTGTATATTTATGATATAACATTCGTAATTGTTGGGACCCTAGCGCCGATCCCTACAAAAATTTCATATTATCGAGTATCATACGTTTAGTTTAAGATTTAATTTGAATTAGTTTTACGTTTCAATTTCAAGGTTTTGAAATTTTTAGTTTAGGATAAAGGTTTTTAAAGTTAAGGGTTTTCGTAATTAAGTTTAAGATTTTGAATTTAGGGTTGGGGTTAGAATGAGATTTAACAAGAGTTCAATGTAAAGGAGAATGATGATCAATTAAGATTTGGCCTTATTTGTATGTGTATGTATGCTTGTGTGTGTGTGTGTCTGTGTGTGTATATGTATGTGTGTTTGTGTGTATATGCTTGTGTGTCTATGTATGCGTGCACGTACATACAGACATACACACACATAAGATGTGGAGGCACCACTTACAATTAGACAATCAAAAAATGATTATCTAAGTAAGAGCAAAAAGAATGTATGTATATTTATGATATGACATTCTAAATCAATATACATGCACTATAAAATATATAAGCATACCTGCATGTGCGATAGTGGCCTCTGTCTCTGATGTGGACGCACCACCAACAGCTAGACAATTAAACATTGACTATATAAGTAATTTTGAAATAAATATGCGTGTATATTTATAATATTACATTCAAAATGAACATGCGTGTAATATATCTGGAGGTGTGGCAAAGTCCACACGGAAGGAGTCATTCGAAAGGGATACCAATCGGGGTGCAAGACCATCCCTCTAAATCTCCCTACGCAGCTCCCCGGGCGGAAGAACTGCTTTGCCTTTGCCCCTGCCACGGCTGGTGCTCTTGCTGCCCCTCGCTGCTCCGGGCATTGTCATCAAACCTAGATAAGAGTACAATCATTACATATGCATGTAATATATGTATAGATCGTAGAAATGTGAAGTTGTAACAACTCTAAACTTTCTGTACAGTTTTTTTCCAAAGAACAGAGAGGAACACCTAAGCCTGAGCACAAGTTATAAATTTAATTTGCTTTTGAACAGCAACAAAACACTTGTAGCTCATTGGTAAAGTCTTGCACTGTTGTGACATAGCCCATGTGATCGAATCCTCCCGTAGGTACTGCCCCATTTTTTTTGTTGCCCTAATCCCTTGGCCTCCCTCCTTAACCCCAGTACTGTTTGTTTTTACTGAAAATAAATAGAGAATTAAAATAATGCATTAAACCAAATTTTAATGCAATTTAATTCTAAATTTTAATACCCTAAACCCTAATCCTACCCTATAAATACAACCGTACACTTTGGCCATCCTCATTCTGAAATCTAGTATCAAAACTCTCTAAAAAATTCTAAGTTCAAAGTTGTACAAGTGGAATTAGCAAAGGTCGAAATTCTGGCGACGTTTTGGGAAGAATCCGGCGACGAAAAGACTCCCCGATGATCCCAAAATCTCCCCCTACCTCTTCTCTATAATTCTAACATGTAAGTTCCTTCTTTCCCCCTTCTCTTCTATTAAAATGAATTCATTCTTCAAAACTAGACGGAAGCGGAGTTAATCCGACTTCCGATTCTATTTTAACTAAAAACACAATTTTTCTTCAGAAAAAATTCACCATCTTTTTGTATATTGTTTAGGAATCATAAACAAGCACATTAGAACAAGTTTCATCTCAAAATAATATGTATTGCAACTTCTATTCCATCTTTACGGTAAAATGCCATCATGTTTACATACGACATTGCTTATTCATTTTACCCATATTACCTTTAGAAAACTCACGAGGTAATGACCTACCTCATCACAACATACATTCTTGACATAGCACGATGACTTGTGGAATATTAGTTTGTGGGAAAATACGAGTTTACATTTAAATACCCTAAACATTCAAAAAAACCGTTTTCTTTAAAAAGTGTATTATTTAATTTTTTGTAATGCGCCTCTACAACCCATTTGGGGAACCCCGATCGGGATGGTGTGGGTTACATCCTCGGGCCTAGTAGAGCAAGATGCAGACCTCCTCACGGATCATCCGATTTTGATGGAATTTTTAATGCAATTTTTAAGAAAAATATGATTTCTATTTAATAAATAAGTTATATATATATATATTATCAAAATATCTATTTTAAGTATACAATATATATATTCCATGTTTTATAAATCAAAGGAATCACAATTTCATGAAACTACCATTACAAATCAATACAATTCCAATATTACACCAAAATACCATATACAATGAAATCTAGATTCTATTCACTAGAAAACTTCATTTTATAAAAATTACAACTATGAAAATCCTAAAGACGATAATTAAATACTTGAGGTGTATTTTGAAAATATATCAAAACTATTTTTCATAAAACCCCTCAAATTATATTAATTTACAATAAGGACCCTAGTAAACATAGGTTTAAGCAGGACCAGTTCTCTTGAGCCTCAGGGAGCCGGAGAATATGGGTGCTTATATATCTAAGGTAGACAACCTAAAAACGGTGTTATCAATACGGTAATTGTCTTGGAAAAAGACACAAATCCTGCCGTCCAATTGCAGCAGTTACCGATAATATCAAAACTAATTTAGAACTTCAATTTTTTTTAAAGTGTCTAACTCAGACAGAGTCTCAATCTAATATGAAATCAATCTGACTTGAATTCAATTCAAGTATAACTGCAATACAACATAAATCCATTTATACCAGAATTCAATTTATATCAACATGACTCGACCGAACCGAACCATGGATATGCTCTGATTACATGATTATCCATTTATATCTATTCCGTTTACATGATATCATGGTTTCGAAAAGCCATATACAGCCATTCATTAAATTACATCAATACAAAAGACATTACGGGGTTTTAATGGGGTAGACTGGTACGGAACATGTTAAAAGTGGCACGAGGTGGTCACTATAAGACATAACTATACATCCATGCCGTTGTTCCGTGGTTTTATCAACGGAATCTTGTACTATGGGTTACCAAAGTCCACGGTGTAAGTTGGACTCCTCTCGTATACACTGGCATATACTGTACCAGGCTACAAACAACTGCATTAAAATTAAAATCAAACATTACTAGTTAAACTCTCTATGTGTCTATTCTATTTTCTATCTCTCTTTGGGACTTACCGAGCGATTGTTTGCTGACGACATTCCTATTTCTATTCTTTATTTGGAATGTTGTAAGGGGGACCCGACTCTGAGGAGTTCGAGACCAGCCAGGAGCACTTGGAGCAGACCACTGAGCAGCACGGCTATTAGACTTTACTTGTACTTACTTTTCATTCAGTTCATGCCATTGTTTAGGAATTGCTTTCCATTCTTGTATTTACATTTTCAGTTGTACTTGTAAATGTAACAACCCTAAACTTTTTATACAGAATTTTTTCAAAAATACAGAAAAGAATACCTAAGTCTAAGCACAAGTTATAAATTTAATTTGCTTTTGAATAGTAAGAAATCACTTGTAGCCCATTGGTAAAGCCTTGCACTGCTGTGACGCAGCCCCTGTGATCGAATCCTCCCAGCCACATATATTTTTAATTGGTTTTTTCTTTTAATCTTTTAGAAACTCAAAGGTTTACACGTGCACTACACGTAAAATGAAAAGTCACAGATTAAACAAACACGTGCACTGAGTTATACCAAGCGACAGAGACACGTGGCTAAGATCTCACCACCCCTCACCGGTTCTCGACCGGCGAGATTCTCCTCTCGGCCGGCACCGCCAGGCCCCTCGTAGGGGATGGTCCCCAATTTTTTCCGCTGGCACCCCTTCTCCTACCACACCACCCCCATGTTATTTGTTTACTTTGAAAACATCCAGAGAGTGATAATTCCTCTCTTTAATTCATTTTTAATGCACATTTTAATTCCATTCTTCATTACCCTAAACCCTAATTTTCCCTATAAATACCACACCATATTTTACCCCTTCTCATTCAGAATTTCATTACAAAAACTCTCTAAAATTTCTAAGTCCCAAGTTGTGCAAGTGGAGTTAGCAAAGGGAGAAGTTCCGACGACGTTACGAGGAGAATCCGGCGACGAAACGATGCCCCGACGGTTCCGAGAGCTTCCTCCTTTTCCCCTCTTTCTTTATAGCCAGTAAGTCTCCTCTTCCCTTCTCTTTTGCTATTCTAAAACTTCTCCTTTTCAAAACTCGTCGGAAGCGGAGTTATTCCGACTTCCGATTCGTTTTTCTATAAAAACTCTATTTTTTTAAATAACAAAATACCATATTCTCTCATAATGTTTAACAATCATTAACAAACACATTAGAACAATTTTCACCTCAAAATAACTCATATTGCAATTTGTATTTCACTTTTACAGTAAAATACTATCATGTTACATACAACTTATAATTGTTTAATTTAACCGTATTACCTTTAGATAACTCACGAGGTAATGACCTACCTCATCAAAACACACATTTTTGACATAGCACGATGAATTTTGGGACTCTAGTTTATGGGAAAATACGAGATTACAAATAAATACCTTGAACATTCAAAAACCGTTTTCTTTAAAAGTGTGTTATTTAATTCCTTGCAATTGCGCCTCTACAACCCATTTTGGGGAACCCCGATCGGGATGGTGAGGGTTATCATATATTCTCAGGCCTAGTAGAGCGAGATGCAGACCTCCACAAGGAGCATTCGATCTCGATAGAATTTTTAATGCAATTTTTAAGAAAATGAGATTTCTACAAAATAAATAAAATTTATTTTTATTAAATATATAAATATATATGAATATTATCATAATATATTTTTTAAATATATTATATGAATATTCCATGTTTTATAAAATAAAAGAATCACAATTTTATGAAACTACCATCACAAATCAATACAATATCAATATCACACTAAAATACCATATACAATGAAAACTAGGTTCTACTCACTAGAAAATTTCACTTTATAAAATATACATCTATGAAAACCCTAAAGACGATAATTAAATACTTAAGGTGTATTTTTGAAAATATTTCGAAACTATTTTTATATAAAACCCTCTCAAGTTATTTTAATTTACAACAAGGACCCTAATAAACATAGGTTTAAGCGGGACCAGTTCTCTTGAGCCTCAGGGAGCCGGAGAATATGGGTTATTGCCTATCTAAGGTAAACAATCTAAAAACGGTGTTATCAATACGGTAATTGTCTTGAAAAAAAACATAAATTCTGCTGTCCATGTGGAGCAGTTACCGATAACATCAAAATTAATTCAGGAATTCAATTTTGTTTAAACGACTGACTCAGTTCGAGTCACGGTCAAATGTGCAATCAATCAGACTTGATATGATTCAAGTATAAACTGCAATTCAACATGAATCTGTCTATACCAAAATTCAATCTATAACAATCTGACTCGACCGAACCGAATCATGGATATACTCTGTTTATATGTCTATCCATTATATCCATTCCATTTACATGATATCATGGCTACGGCAAGTTGAACAATCCATTATACAAAACAATTCAAGACAATACAATACAATCAGTACAATCAATACAAAATACATTTCAGGGTTTTTTAAAGGGGTAGATTAGTACGGAATGTGTTAGAAGTGACACGAGACGGTCACCTTAATACACCTAACCTGAATACCCATTGCCATTGTATCGTGGCTGAACAGTTCCTTGTGCTCCGTATACCTTAGTCTCCGGAATAGTGGGACTCCTCTCATATACACAGGCATATTCTGTACCAAGTTATAAACAACCGCGTTAACATTATAATTAAACACTACTAGTTATGCTCTCTTTCTATCTATTCTATCTCTATCTATCTTTAGGACTTACCGAATGATTGTTCGCTGACGACATTCCTATTTCTCTTCTTCTTTGGAATGTTGTCAGATGGATCGGACTCACTGGATATCGAGCCCAGTACTGAGAACTTGGAGCAGTTTGCTATCGACCTAGAGCTGTAGGCAGTTGTATATACTTTTCATTTCATTTATGCCATTGTTTAGGCATTGCTTTCTATTCATGTATTTACATTTCTAGTTGTACCTGTAAAATAATGTTTAATAAATAAAGCTGTTGTTCATTTATATTCCTATCTCTTGTGTACAATTTTACTTTATATTGCTTAGATACGCTTAGCGTGTTTACTTCGGAGTAAATACGTAGCGGGCCTCACCACGTCCCCTCCCCATACACCGGGAAGCGGGGCGTGACAGGTTTTGTTGGCAGCCCATGCAGGTCAGTGCTGCATGGAACCCTACCATGCAGGTCTCGATCTTCATGGACATGCAGGTCAATTCTGCATGAAGTCCTAAACAATATAACAAAAGAATCAGTAACTAAAAACATTCTTTACATTTCACGTTCCTTGAATCTTACAATTTCATATTGTTTGAATCTATCTTAACCCTATTTTTTTCCATGGTTATGGATTCTCCAAACAATACAAGCACAAACTTCAATAACACACCACCGTTGTCATCAAACTTTTCTTGAATCTGTTACAACTTCTTTCTATAAATTTCGAGGATGAAATTTTTATAAGGAGGGTAGAATGTAACAACCCTAAACTTTCTGTATAGAATTTTTTTCAAAAATACAGAAAGGAATACCTAATTCTGAGCACAAGTTATAAATTTAATTTGTTTTTAAACATCAAGAAAGTACTTGTAGCTCATTGGTAAAATCTTGCACTGCTGTGACGCAGCCCCTGTGATCGAATCCCCCCAGCCACATAAATTTTTAATTGGTTTTTTCTTTTAATCTTTTAGAATCCCAAAGGTTTACATGTGCACTACACGTAAAATGAAAAGTCACAAATTAAACAAACACGTGCACTGAGGTATACCAAGCGACAGAGACATGTGGCCAAGATCTCACCACCCCTCACCGGTTCTCGACCGGCGAGATTCTCCTCTCGGCCGGCACCGCCGGGCCTCCCATAGGGGATGGTCCCTAATTTTTTCCCCCGGTACCCCTTCACCTACCCCACTACCCCCATGTTGTTTGTTTACTTTGAAAATATCCAGAGAGTGATAATTCCTCTCTTTAATTCATTTTTAATGCACATTTTAATTCCATTCTTTATTACCCTAAACCCTAATTTTCCCTATAAATACCACACCACATTTCACCCCTCTTCATTTAGAATTTCATTACAAAAACTCTCTAAAATTTCCAAGTCTCAAGTTGTACAAGTGGAGTTAGCAAAGGGCGAAGTTCTGACGACGTTTCGAGGAGAATCCGGCGACGAAAATACGCCCCGACGGTTTCGAGAGCTTCATCCTTCTCCCTTCTTCCTTTATAGACAGTAAATCACCCTCCCCTTCTCTTTTGCTATTCTAAAACTTCTCCTTTTCAAAACTCGTCGGAAGCAGAGTTATTCCGACTTCCGATTCGTTTTTCTTTAAAGACTCCATTTTTTTAAAATAACAAAATACCATATTCTCTCATAATATTTAACAATCATTAAAAAATACATTAGAACAAGTTTCACCTCAAAATAATTCATATTACAATTTTTATTTCACTTTTACAATAAAATACCATCATCTTACATACAACTTATAATTGTTCAATTTAACCGTATTACCTTTAGATAAATCATGAGGTAATGACCTACCTCATCACAACACACATTTTTGACATAGCACGATGAATTTTGGGACTCTAGTTTATGGGAAAATACGAGATTACGAATAAATACCTTGAACATTCAAAAACCGTTTTCTTTAAAAAGTGTGTTATTAAATTTCTTGCAATTGCGCCCCTACAATCCATTTTGGGGAACCCTGATCAGAATGGTGCGGGTTATCGCACATCCTCGGGCCTAGTAGAGCGAGATGCAGACCTCCGTAAGGAGCATTCGATCTCGATGAAATTTTTAATGCAATTTGTAAGTAAATGAGATTTCTACAAAATAAATAAAATTTATTTTTATTAAATAAATATATATATATATATATATATTATCAAAATATCTATTTTAAATATATTATATGAATATTCCATGTTTTCTAAAGCAAAATAATCACAATTTCATGAAACTACCATCACAAATCAATACAATATCAGTATTACACTAAAATACCATATACAATGAAAATTAGGTTCTACTCACTAAAAAATTTCACTTTATAAAATATACATCTATGAAAACTCTAAAGATGATAATTAAATACTCGAGGTGTATTTTGAAAATATATCGAAACTATTTTTACATAAAACCCCCTCAAGTTATATTAATTTACAATAAGGACCTTAGTAAACATAGGTTTAAGCGAGACCAATTCTCTTGAGCCTTAGGAAGCCGGAGAATATGGATGCTTGCCTATCTAAGGTAGACAATCTAAAAACGGTGTTATCAACACGGTAATTGTCTTGAAAAAAGACATAAATCCTGCCGTCCATGTGCAACAGTTTCCGATAACATCAAAATTAATTCAGGACTCCAATTTTGTTTAAACGTCTGACTCAGTTCGAGTCATGGTAAAATTTGCAATCAATCTGACTTGATATGATTCAAGTATAAACCGCAATTCAACATGAATCTGTTTATACCAGAATTCAATCTATAACAATCTGACTCGATCGAACCGAACCATAGATATACTCTGTTTACATGTCTATCCATTATATCCATTCCATTTACATGATATCATGGTTTCGGCAAGTCGAACAATCTATTAAACAAAAAAATTCAAGACAATACAATATAATCAGTACAATTAATACAAAATACATTACGGGTTTTTTTAAAGGGGTAGATTGATGCGGAATGTGTTAGAAGTGGCACGAGACGGTCACCTTAATACACCTAACCTGAATATCCATTGCCGTTGTACCATGGCTGAACGGTTCCTTGTGCTCCGTATACCTTAATCTCCAGAATAGTGGGGCTCCTCTCATATACACTGGCATATTCTGTACCAAGTTACAAACAACTGCGTTAACATTATAATCAAACACTACTAATTATACTCTCTTTCTGTCTATTCTATCTCTATCTATCTTTGGGACTTATCGAGTGATTGTTCGCTGACGACATTCCTATTTCTCTTCTACTTTGGAATGTTGTCAGATGGATCGGACTCACTGCAGATCGAGCCCAGTACGGAGAACTTGGAGCAGTTTGCTATCGACCCAGAGATGTAGGCACTTGTATATGCTTTTCATTTCGGTTATGCCATTGTTTAGGCATTGATTTCTATTCATGTATTTACATTTCCAGTTGTACATGTAAAGGAATGTTTAATAAATAAAGTTGATGTTCATTTATATTCATGTCTCTTGTGTATATTTTTACTTTATATTGCTTAGATACGCTTAACGTATTTATTTCAAAGTAAATACGTAGCGGGCCTCGCCGCGTCTCCTCCCCGTACACCGGAAAGCGGGGCGTGACAGTAAAGAAATGTTTAATAAATAAAAGTTGCCGTTCAATTACATCTCTTGTCATTTTTCTTGTGTACATTCATTATATTGCTTAGTTACGCTTAGCGTGTTTACTTCTGAGTAAATACGTAGCGGACCTCGTCGCGTCTTCTTACCTGTACACTGGGAAGCGGGGCGTAACAGAAGTAATAATATAACATTACTAATAACCTTTTTCGTTTCGTGGACACATTAGACATATCTACTTGGATTTCATCATCGATATAATTTCTAACCCACGTAACTTCACGATCAGCCGAAGACAGCCCGTCTTTTGAAACAGACAGTTAGAGCACTCTAAGTCTTCTCTTTTCTTCATCCTCATCGTTGTCCTCAATACAATCTTCAAATTCTGGGGTATCGTAAACATCCCTGGGTTTCCAACGGCATACGACACTCCATCCTGGATGCTTCAAGCACTGTGAGTAGTATACATTGAACGCTTGATTCGGAAAGATAAATGGATCATCCTGACCGTAAAATCGAAGTGTGTTCATACTAGTCAATCCATATTCATTTTTCCAAGTCCCGAGATTGTTTCTCCATTTATTCGTATCGGTTCGTGTATCATACAAAATACACTGAAATATATAAAACGGTTCTGATCGTCCGGGATATTGGATGCCAAGTATGCAATTTAAGTATTCATAATAAATCACACCATCCGATCTTACCGTTGCAATCCACTATTCTGAGTGGTTCGAGATGTTTTTATGTCCTTAACTTCAAATTTGTATCCAAGGACACCGAATCCTTTATAATACGTGTCACGCCCCGCTTCCCAAAATACGAAATACGAGGGATGATAAGGCCGGCCATGCTCCTACGGTTAAGCAAATATCTTGCCGTAGTCATATTTCGGATTCTAGCATTACATGGTAATCAGTAACCATAGCACAAGTAATGAGAAATGCAGTCACTAATTCTATCAAAACAGATATAAAACTAACCAGATAGAGTCAAAAGGAAAGGTAGCGCTGGCATAGCTGATCTCGATGTCCGCAATATTCTCGAGGTAAGGCAGGTCCTGATCCGAGCTAAATCCACTCCTCACTCTGAGCATGCATACTCAGGTCGTCAGAGCGACACAATAGCAATATGTATATATAATGTGCAATGATGATAAACATAAAGCAGTAAGTATAGAGCAATGATGCGAGCATGAAATAACCGGTACATGTAACGAATAAGCAAGTGTATCAGATCAGTAATCAATACAATATCCATATCACTAAAGCAATCAGTCTCTAAGTCTTAATGTTCAAATCACTAAGCCTATCGTCAGTCCAAGTGTGAGCGTCGACCGCCGCAAGAGTATCCCCAACCCAAGGGTAGACACCAGAGGCAAGGAAACACAGGCCCGAATCACGCTCGCTAATAATCAGAAACACCATCCATACGACTCCCGAAATCACTACATATGTCGGCAGTAGGAATCCTGAAATTTCGTTGATCGAACCCACACTCAAACTACCCCACACCCCGCGGTCTACATCAAACACCGACCATGAATCCAAATACTAGCCGCTCCATGACAAGTCTACGCGAGAACTGGAGACAGGGTCTCCATCAAGCATGTCTTAACTGGTATCCAAGATAAATGGACATTGCTCGATATCATACCTATGGCACTAATATAAGTGCTTTCATAACCATCTCATACCAGTTATAGTTATATTTATATATGCCCCATAGGTGTCGACAATGCAATAACTAATTGGTTCCACTGATTGTGTACAAGTACGCGTCACTTCACTTATTCAATCACGCTTTTACACTAACGTACTTGCCACAATACAATCATTAATATTTATCACTTGGTAATGTAACACGGTCACTAGGATATTGATGCAAATGAATGCTACTTATAAGAGTATAACAGTCATGCAATATGATGGGAATACAGTAAACGCACTACTGAATACATATGAGCAACCGGTGTCGGTTGGATTAGAAAAATCATATAAAATCACACGTACATAATTAAGTAAAACAATATAAAAGGAGTGGGCAGTATATTTAATTATCTATACATAAAAATTAGTTTCGTGTCAATCGGGTTTCAGGTTTGCTAGTTATGGTCATTCCATTTTAAGTGTTTACTGCTGGAAATCCAATTTCTGAACTGGAAGTCCATTTCGTAACACGTTTTAGTCCCTGTTGCGAGCATAATTAGACGACGCTACAGTTCAACTAATTGTAGGGATATGAGTTAAATTTATATAGAAGGAGACGGATCGACCATAATCATCTTAGTTTAGGAGTTATGATCATATTACTGCTGAAGGGTGCAAACTGAATTGACAGAAAACTGTCGTACAAGTCATCCGTTTAAAATATGATTTAAATACAAAATGATACTGGAATTTAGTGAAACAGGTACCATTGAAAAACTAAAACAATTTCCTACGTATCGGTAATTGTCTCCACACACTATCACAATTAAAAATTACGATTTCAGGTGTATAAAAGCATGTTAAGGATTAAGTTCCTGCACTGGACCGCGGTCCAAGGTCAGGTAAGTTCGTTTTTTTCGATATTCAGAGAATACATCTGACAATAAACTTCCATGTCGTGTTAAATATTATCCAGTACCCTTCGCAACAAATCTAGACACGCTGCGATTGGATTTTTCTGGAATTAATTATGAATTTAATAGTATCAAGTGTTCGGTGAATCGTAAGTTTAGGTATAGACATTAGGTAGGGGCATCACTTTAGGTGTGAAATTGCGTTCTTTGCTAAGAAACTTTTAATGTGTTTCTATATATCACTAAACAGACATAAGTATCAGTGGTATCGAATCCATGGTCAAACATTATCCGATTGGCGCCAATTTTCAATAGGTTGTTCATCATCATGTATAAAATTCATTGGTTACATGTTCCACAAATATTAATGGGTGATTTACATTAAAGTTTCAATTTCGGTTCAGTTAATATTAAAAGCATTGTATTTATACACAAAATTTCCTAACTATAGTATGAAAACAAGTGAATGGGTTTACTTGCCTTTTTGATGATATCACGGAGATGATGGATCGATCGGACGCTGCAATGCACGTCACGGATGCGAAAACGGTCGTTGCGACAAAACCGGAGTTCGTGAGCCTTGGAATCGCAGTGGTGTGGACTCGAATATTTGCTTCTGATTGGCTACAGATTGCACAGATCGACGTTGGAGGCGGTACTTGAAGGCTCCGAGTTCGCAGAGATGAGGCCGTCGATGGTGGAGTGGTCGTCGTGTAATGCTGGGTCATGGCCGGAGTAAGGTAGTGGTGGCTTTTGTAGTTGTCGGGGATGGCAATAGCGATGGAGGCTGTTTGCAATGGCATGGGGCAGCGACGAGGCGGCTGGCGGATGGTAGCTTTAAAGGAGGAGTGCGGTGAAGGCGAGGTCAGTGGTGTCGTTGGAAGGGAGGAGATGAAGCTCGGGGTTGATGATGGGTTGGTTTGTGGGAGGGGAGGAGCTCGATTGAGGTTGGAGATGGGGTTTCACCGGCGATGGAGGTAGCCGGTGAAGGTGCAGGCGAAGGAGTTGATGGGTTACGGTGTGGGTTTTCAAGCGAATGCCATCGGAAGATGAATGAGTCACCGACGATAATGGAAGGTCGTTGGTGCAGTGAGGTTCTTGAGGGGGCTTGGGTTTCTTGGCTCGTGCTCAGGTTAACGGGGTTGGACGAGCTGGCAAAGGAGCTATCGTCGGAGGGAAGGAGCTGCTTGGGGTGTCAGAGAGGGGGCAAAGTCGTCGATGACAACGGTGGTGAGGAAGTGATTGCGGTGAGGGAGAAGAGGATGATAGAGGCGGTTGCAGGTGTGGGGTCGGGGCCGACGGTGGGTTTGAGGGAGAAGTCGAGGAGGGTGGTGGTGATGGTGAAGGAGTGGGGTTGCCATGATGGTGAGTGGGTGCTCAGGCCTTCGAGAGAGAAGAGATAAAGAGGTAGAGAAAGAGATAGAGAGAGGTGAAGAGAGAGGGTCGGTTGTTGAGAGGAGGAAGGAAGACGAGTGGATCTTGTGATAGGTGGGCGAGATCTCGGGGACGCCGGGGAGCGGTATTCGTTGTCGAGGCCATTGCAGGAGCGGGTCGCGTAGAGCCGTTGGCGAGGAAGGAGGAACGACGAGTGCGAAAGGTCGGGGAAAGCATTGGGGCGTAAGATGAGCGAGTTGCGTGGGGGGAGGGGGTGGCAAGAGAGGGGGAAGGTGCTGCGGAGGTCGCGGGGAGCCGTTGCGAGAAAAGGCGGGAAAAAAGGAAAGAAGGAAAAAGAAGAAGAAGAAAAAGGGATGGGGTTATGGGTCGGGTCGGGTAGGTCGGGTCGGGTAGGTCGGGTCGAGTGATTGGTGTGTGATTTTGTGATCAAAGAATTAATTACCGCAATCAAGAACGGAGTCGCTTGGTAGCTGGCCGGTGAGTACGGGTCGGTCCACAGGAATTTTGTGTATTCTCAATTTGTTCTAACGAGTTAATTCCAATTGGTGTTGGATTGATTATCACTAAAAACTAAGGTTGATTTAGACTAGGATTAAAATCTTGTTAGGGTTAGGTTTAGGTTAAATTTGGAAATTTAAGATTTCTCACCGCTTTCAATGCCCTAATTTAGATCTATTTAGGTGTTATGGTAATAATTAATAAAGGGGATTAGCACGATCGGAAAGAAACGATGTTTCTTCCTCTAGGTCCTTGTCCGTCCTTTCTTAACTCTTACCCTAACCTCCATGGAAAACATGCACAACCGGTCTTTTATACTACAGTAGCACCGCTACCTCGTGGGGTAGGGTGCCGTAATGAGCGGTGTGTGTATGTATGCATGGAGTCCTATGAATAATATGCGATGGGTAAGAAAGGGGTGAGAGATTTTCATCTCTCAAACCTTTCCTATTCCTAACCCTAACAAGTGAGGAACTACTCACTCATTAGGGAATTGATAAAAGGATACATTTTTATGAGTTTTCAATTCAATAACCTAATTATCTAAGCTATGGCAGATGAATAAAAGTTCTAGCTAATTAACTAGTGCAGATAATAAAATCTATACTATGGCAGAAAAGAATTTAAGAACTAGGGCAAGGTAAAAAAAATCTACTTAATTTATTCGATGCACTCTTCAAAGCATTACAATGAATTCTGAATTTTATTTGATAAAAAGAGGCATACCTCAAATAGAGGTTTAGGGTTTCTATTTATAGATCATAGAAACCCTAGGGTTACATTCGATACATATCTGCATTTACAATTTTACCCTAAGAAGCCTAGTCAACGCACCGCCACAGCGTTGAATTTTGCGCCGGCACGTGCTCACCATGGCCGCGGATCCGTGGCCAGAAGGCAGGTTTGGCCGCGGTTCCGCGGCCATATTGTGGGCTTCTTGGTTGCATTTTCCTGGGTTGCTTCTGGTTGCATTTGTCTTCTTGTTTCTTCACTTGGTTTCTCAGATTGTCATCTAGTTCTCTTCCAGATTTCCACAGTGCATAATGTCGTGGAGTTTTACCCTTTGCTTCATGTCGAAGTCTTGAACCTTGCGCTGCCTTTGTGCTTTATGAAATTGTCCATTGATCTTCGTTTATTCTTCAAACCGTAAGCATGATCAAGATTCTTCCATTTGTTGGTCGTAGTCTCACTTTTGTATCGTCTTTTCATCATTTTCACTGTTTTTGTTCCGAGAACCTGTAACCTGCAACTATATAGCAGACATGGATCAAAAGCATCTGTTTATTTATAAAATGAATAAGAATGGAGAATATAATAATGCAAAATTATGATATGAACATCGAGTCAGGTAGAGAAAATGATTAGTTGGGCTGGGGCTTATGGGTCAAGGGTTTTGAGGTTTAGGTTAGGGAAAATATAGAAATTATATTTAGAAAAATATAGGAAATAATAATTTTAAAATTTTAAATAGTAAAATTTTGGGGAAAACATTTATTTAAAATACGAAAGATATTTATAGGAGAACTGGATATTACAATATGCAACTTTCATGCTAGGAAACTGAACTAGCTCTTGAATCTCTCTCTAATGATACAAACAAGTTCGGATCGTGGATCTGACAAAAAAATTTTTACGAAAAATACATAACGATATAAATTTAGATTAAGACTGGTAGCAATAACATGTTATTCGAACAATTTACATGATCTGCAATCCAATCGCAAAAATCATCCTGATGATATTTTTTCATTCGTTCATCATTCCAATCAGGATGCCCCTCACGTACCTTATCAATATGAATTTTGTTCTCAACGATAAATTATGATATTAATATTATATCATTTCATACACACACAAATACAAATATAACAATTAATCCAAAAAAAACCACTCTCTAATTTCTAATTTCTTCAAGACATACGCTATGGAGGAGGATAAATCGATATATCTTGTTGATAAATATAGTGTCTACTCTCTTATAATCTGCTTTACCATATGACACATCTTAAATTCTCTGAACCTTGCATGATAGAACCCTCTGGTCGATTTCTATTGCATATATTTTTTTAGAGTGTAGAGGTACCTAAAGAAAAATATGTTAAATAAATCAATATGGGCATATATGACAACAATAATTTTACAAAATGCGTGAAACGAAAAATTCCACGTACCTTTCGACATGATACATCCATCGATATTGTACCGGTCCGGCAAACTTAGTCTCGGTTGCAGGATGAACCGTCAGGTGTATTATGATATCGAAGAATGACGGTGGGAAAATACGCCCAAACTTGCAACGTATCAATGAAATAGAATTTTCTAGATTCTCCAGCGTCACAACATCTAAGGTTTTAGCGCACAATTCTCTAAAAAAGCAACAAAGGTTATTGATTACTAGACCAACCGATTCGGGAAGTGAAGTCCTGAGGGCTAATGGGAGAAGGTGCTCCATAATAACATGCTGATAATGACTTTTCAGTCCATCGATCTTGCCTTTCAAAATTTTTATCTTCTTACTAAATGATCCTGAGAAACCTGTGGGAACTTTCAAATCATGCAACACCTGCATAAACCTTTTCTTCTCCGGTTGTGACATATGATATGCTGCATTAAGAAGTACAAACTTGCCTGGTTTACCCGCTATCAGTTTAGGATGCAATCAACTTCTAATTTCTCAGTCCTGAAGATCCATCCGAGCACGGAGGTTGTCTTTCGATTTTCCGTCTTTACAAAGAAGCAAGTTGATTACGTGCTCGGATACTCCTTTCTCTATGTGCATGACGTCCAGACAATGGCGCACTAAATTTGTTGACCAGTACAGAAGCTCATAGAAAATGCTTCACTTGTTCTAGTAGAGTGGTTTGACATGTTTTGCCGGATCTATCCTGAAGGTCACATTATTATAACCACCCCACTGAGCAGTTACGTCCTCTCTGGACAATGAGGCTGAAGGTCCAAGAAGCTCCTTATGACCATTAAAGTGAGCATCGTCTAACCTATAGGGATAGTCTAGTGGCAGGAAACGCTGATGACCGCAATAACAAACTTTCCTGCTAAAATTCAACCATTTCGATGTTGTATATTGATGGTAATAAGGGCATGCTTTGTGACCATGTACGGACCAATCCAATAGAATTCCATACGCAGGAAAGTCATTAATTGTCCACATTAAAGCCGCACGCACTGTGAAGGTTGTATCTGTGTTTGCATCGTAAGTCTTTACACCATCAATGAATAAAGATTTTAACCCATCGATCAGAGATCGGAGATAGACGTCGATATTGTTTCCCGGTGAGTTTGGTCCGTCATTAAGAATAGATATCATAAAGTAGAATTGATCCATAGCCAACCAAGATGACAAATTATAAATTATCATTACAATGAGCCATATGCTATGGCTTCCAACCATATAGTTGAATGGGTAGAAATCATTACTAGCGAGTCCGAGCCTGACATTGCCAGGATCACTACTGAATATTTCGTGCCTCCTATCGAAATTCTTCCATGCCGGTGAATCTCTTGGATGACTCATTTTTCCATCTTCGCTTGGAGCAGCATGTTGATGCCAAATCATTGCCTCGGCTGATTTCTTGCACCTGAATAGCCTCTGCAGCCTCTGTGTTATGGAAAAGTATCGTGTTATCTTGACAGGTATATCGGGCTTTTTATCAGATTCTTTCGGCTTATATCTGGCCTCTTCGCATGTTGGACACTCTTTCAAATCTGAATTTTCTTCCGGTAAAACATGCAATCTTTGGGACATGCATGAATCTTCTTACGCTTCAGACCCAAATCAGACATCATCTTTAGGGTTTCGTACCAGCTGCCGGGCACGTTATTTCACAGGGACATAGAATCTTTCAGGAACTTCAGAAGTATCGTGAATGACTTGTTGCTCCATCCATTTAGGCACTTAATCTGAAAAGGTTGGACGAACCATGATAGGGTGGAATACTTTGCATTCTCATAAATTAGTTTTCTAGCATCATTCATGAACTTTTCATACTTATCCGCAAGCGGTCCTTAACCAGAAGGAATGCCATCTTCGGTAAGAATATTATCACCGAGGGCAACCTCTACCATATCCTCCATTTCTTCTCCTGGAAAGAAGTTATCGTCTTCTTCTTTTTCTGCCGTATTACCGTCTTCTCTTTCTTCTTTTGCCGCATTACCATCTTCTTCTTGTCCTTCCCCGTGATATAGCCAAGTTGTATATAGTCTAGTAAAACCATGTTTAACGATGTGAAACTCTATGATTTCTACCTTCTGCCAGAACTTATTCCCATATCTATCACAATCTTATTATGCGCGCGTGCAAATTCAATGAAAGCAGCAACTCCTGCGATGAACTTAGATTGCATGCGTTGTTGCCAATCCACGTACATCTAGTCCTTAACTCTGATGTACTCATAGGCCATGTTAGACTGTATAACATATAAATTGTAGGTTATGATGACTATATTGAGAAATATAAGAACGAGATGGTTACTGAAAAAGAAGAAAATCCGTAGAGGCAAGTTTGTCATTGAAAAGAATAAATTATCGATCAACAAAGTTAGATTTGAAAATACCAAAATATGAGTTGTATTCTGTGTCTGTGTGTGTGTTTCAATTTATGATTTCGCTTAGATGTAGGGTTGTTAGTGTGTATGTGCTTTGTGTGTGCGTTTGTTGTGTATTCATGTTATATGTGTGTGTTTCGGCTGTCGGGGGTAAGGTTTCTATCCCATTAAGAATGTATAGAGCAGAAACCCATTCGCTTGTGCTTTCATCCGTTTCGAGTAAATTTCGGCAGCAACTCCCCGCTGTTCTCTGAGTACACTGTAATAGAATAGATAACCATTTCAATACCATGAAACAATGTTGAAATGAACATCTAATATATCTTTGTACAAAGAGAACCAGCAGAAAAGTACCGAAGAAATAACTCGAAACGAATAAAAACACAAGTGAATGCAGGTGTTTGCTTTATACATTCCTAACTTGTCCACACTGGACAAATCTATCGGTTATCATATGATTGAATCTTCTCGTCACATAGACTGCACGAAACTTGTTAGTACCGAACTATACCGTCCGATATTTAACAACCTTCATATAGTTCTATATCACGATGAACATTGAACGTATGTTAACCGATAGACGGGGACTAAGTCTCGCTTTGATTTTCACATATGAGTATCGATGAGAATATGAAAATTTCATATTATCATTGAGTATCATATATTGGCTTTAACTTGAACATTTAACTTGAACATTTAACTTGAATAGATTTTACGTTTACGTTTCGTTTTTAAGGGTTCGAAGTTTTTAGTTTAGGGTAAAGTTTTCTTACGTTTACGGTAAAATTATACGTTTACGTTATTATCGAGTATCCTACTGAAGGAACTAGTGCACCCTAAACCCTAACCCTAATTAATCCAAATTAACTTAATTAACCATGATCATCACCCTAACTCAAATTATCCCTAATTAACCCAAAATTAAGCTAATTAAACCAAATTAACCAAATTAACCCAAATTAACCCTTATCATCACCCTAACTCAAATTATCCCTAATTAACCCAAAATTAAGCTAATTAAACCAAATTAACCCTAATCAACACCCTAACGCAAATACACTTTATTTTATCTAATTAACCCAAATTAACCATAGCCTAAATCCTAACCCAAATTAACCTAACCCTAATCATCACCCAAACTCTAACCCAAATTAACCTAACCCTAATCATCACCCAAACTCTAACCCAAATTATCCTTAACCTAAACCAAAATTAACCCTAATTAATCTAATTAACCCTCACCCTAACCTTAATCATCACCAACCCTATTTTACCTAATTAACCCAAACTAACCCTAACCCTAAGCCTAACCCTACCTAATTAACCCTAACCCTAAATATCAACCGAACCCTAACCCTAACCCAAATTAACCCCCAATTAACCCGGTCCTAGCTATAACTCTAACCCTAAAATCAATAAAAATAACACAAAAAACAGCATAATTATAAATTAAAATCGAAATTAACTCACCTCAGTAGTCACCGGCTGGCGGCAAAGAGCTCGACGGGGTGGAGGAGGCCGGGGATGGAGCTCGAAGAGGTGCTCACGGCGAGAGTGTGGTGGCGACGACGAGTATATGGTAGCGACGAGGAAGTCGACGACGACGTGTGTGGTGGCGACGAGGAAGTCGACGACGATGCACGGGTGCTCGATCGGGAAAGTGGTGGGAAATTTTGATGACGGTAGGAAATAACTTAACTTTATTTTTTTTTATAAATAACCCTTTGTTGCCCATACGGATTAACGCATAGGGTTTTCTTTTGCTGCATCGTAGGGCCAAATAAAAGATTACATTTTAATATTTTTAAATTTATTTATTCCCCTACGGTGGGCACCGTAGGGACAACCGACGGCCTTACGGATTAATCCGTAGGGGCAATAAAAAGTTGCCCCTATGGATTCCTATATCCACAGGGGCAACCTTTTATTGTAATAGTGTCAATAGCCAAATAATAGTCACATCTGATCACATGGTCTCAACAATAGAATAGTAAAAAAATATATTTGATTCATCAAAGTTAAATACATGTATAATTTCATTCAAATTATAAAAATATTTTTTAGCCAGTAAAAATTATTACCCATGTAATACTAATAAATTTATACACACACACATTGGGTTAGTATAAAATCATATAAGTTCTATCAAAATTATATTTGGTATCATATAAAAATACCTGCTAAAATTTTGAGAATCCTTAGAAATACGGGTCGAAATTGGGTAAACGGGTCTAATACTATATTGGCACACCCAGATGTTGGGTGTTGGGCCGGTCCTGTACAGGCCTCGTAAATAACGCAGGGTACCGTTTTTTAACCATAAGAGGTCAGAACTATATTGATTTATTTTGATCACCCATGTTTTGATCACCCATATGTTAGGGTGCAAGTTACGTCCAGTCAGACCCAAACCCGGCTCTAACCCATCCAATGTTTCTGGGATTTTTTCGATATTACATATCTTCCTGATGATACTCACAAGTGCGGATTCTCCTGATCAAGGCACGTGGCGGATGGCAAGTCTCTAACATGCATCAACCAGCTCTTTGAAGTACCATGCGACGGGGACAATCCTCGGCGCCTCATCACCGAGGTATGATCCGACCTTTGGGGGGGCCTTCGCTGAGTATATTATCTATTCGCCTAGCAATCAGCCAACAGCTCACTTCCGAGCTATCCTACAGCTGAGCTTTCTCAGCCCCCTCGCTTGTTTATGAGCCGTCATCGAGCTGAGCTTCCCCAGCTTCTCCATCTGGTCGGGAGCACAGAGTAAGGGCGCTATCGTAACGGCTCCATGTATCTCGCCACGACGAGATCTCCGCCGCTCCACACCAACAACCCATTGAGATCCACACGCTCAACCCTCACCTCAAATCTTAACCATCCAGCACCGCTGGCAACAAGATCAACGAAGGACAACATCTGAGGGAGATTCTGACCTCTATTAGCTGGCGCCGTCTGTGGAAAAGAAGAAGTTTTTTTCACCACAAAAGTTGATCTTCTGCATTCAATTCGATGGCCAGCGATCATCGCAACGGAGATCCTACCATGAGTCATCCCTTGCTTCACAACGGACGCGGGGATGGTTCCACTCTACCTCTAAACATCATCGAAGCCCTAACAGTACGGATCGACCGACTGGCGGCGATGGTAGACACGCTTGTTCGCGTTCAAGCTGCCGCCCAGGCCCAGGAAACCGCCACACCTGCTCTCCAGAACGACGGAAGGAACGAGACGGCGGACGAACACGCTCGAGTCCAAGACCTCGCTCGTGTCAATCCTGACACCATGGGACACCGGCGTGCTGATTCCAGCAGTCATGATTCCTATATGAGAAATGATTCCATGATTCGTTGGGCGCCGAATAGTTTAACGCCGAGGTATTAGTTCAACGCTTGCCGCGCTCTCTCGCCTTCCGAGACGACGTCGGTTAGAACATCTGATTCCAGGAACAATCGACATCACTACGATCATCGAGACCTTGCACATGGTGTTCGCCTAGGAGAACCGCGAAATGTCTAATCTAAGAATCTGAGGAACATAATTGTAACAACTCCAATTTCAGTGTACATAAAATTGTTTAAAAGTTAATGTACAATTGAGGTATTTGCAATCATGTGAATGCTATAAGAATTTTTTTTGCTTTAGAACATCAAGAAGGAGCTTGTAGCTCACTGGTAAGGCCTTGCACTGCTGAGATATAGCACTAGAGTTCAAATCCCATCAGCCATATTATCTTTTTGTTATATTTTCTTTTAATCTTTTTAAAAGCCTAAGAGTCTATATGTGCACAACACGTAAACTGAAGAGTTACAAAGTATTTAAACATGTGCACTGAAGAATACGAGGCGACACCTACACGTGGCATGAAGACCAACCCCATCCGTCGGTATTGGCCCGGCGACATGAGCAAAAAGCCCGGCACCGTCGGTCTAGACCGTCGGGAATGCCCCCAAAATTTTCCCCTGCAACCCTTGCCCTACCCCACTCCCTTTCACATTGTTTATCTTCTCTGCACATTTTCCAGAGAACTTAAATCACCCATTTAATTTCTTTTAAATGCATTTTAATTCTCAAATTCATCACCCCCTAAACCCTAAATTTTCCTATAAATACCCACTCCATTTTACACCCTTCTCACTCAGAATTCTATTACAAAAACTATACAAAATTCTTAAGCATTTTTGTGTACAAGTGGAGTTAGTGAAGGGAGAAACTCCGACGAACTTCCGAGGAGATTCCGGCGACGAAACGACGCCCCAAAACTTTCTTTAGGACCCCCAAATTTTGAATACCATGAAAACAAATATCGCGCTAGCGCGCTCACACAAGTCAGCAAGTATGAACTTCCTTCTGTGGCATTTGTCCCTGCTAGTAAATCCCCTCTTCTCTCTTCTTCTTCTATATAAATATTCATTTCTAAAAGCCGGCGGAAGCGGAGTTAATCCGACTTCCGATTCCGTTTTTTTTCAAAACTCAACTTTTCTTAATTCAGAACATACCATACTCTAACATATTGTTTATCGAACATTAATAAATATATTAAAACAAATTTCACCTTGAAAGATTCATTTTTGTAACTTCTGTCGCATTTTTTTAATAAAAATATCATATACTTATAATTCAACATAAATCATCATAATTCCTTGCTATACCTTGGATAGTTCACGAGGTAATGACCTACCTCACCATAATACATATCTCTATCATAGCACGATAAAGTTTTGGAAACATAGAATACGGGAAAATACGACTTTACAAATAAATACCCTAAACATACAAAACCGTTTTCTATAAAAAAAGAAGAAGATGTATTAAACATTTCCATGCAATTACGCCTCTAAAACCCATTTTGAGGACCCCCGTTCGGGATGGTGCGGATTATCGCACATCCTCAGGCTTAGTAGAGCGAGATGCAGACCTCCGTAAGGAGCATTCGATCTCGATGGAATTTTATACATTTTTCTTTAGAAAATGAGATTTCTACAAGAAAATAAATAAATTATTTTCATTAAATATATATATATATATATATTATCAAAATATTTATTTTAATTATATAAATATTCAAAGTTTTCTAAATCAAAGGAATCACTATTACATGAAAATACCATCCAAATACAACACAAGTACAATATTTCAAGAAAATACCATATATTATGAAACTATGTTCTATTCACTAGAAATTTCATATTTATAAAGTATACATCTATGAAAATTCTAAAGACGATAATCAAATGATTGAGTTGTATTTTGAAATTATGCCAAACCTATTTTTACATAAACCCCCCCTCAAGTTATATTAAATTACAATAAGGACCCTAGTAAACATAGGTTTAAGCAGGACCAGTCTCTTGAGCCTCACTAAGCCGGAGATATGGGTGCTTGCCTATTTAAGGTAGGCAGCCTAACAAAAGGTGTTATCAACACGGTAATTGTCTTGGAAAAAGACACAAATCCTGCCGTCCATGTGCAGCAGCTACCGATAACATCAAAACTAATTCAGGACTTCAATTTCTTTTCAAAGTGTCTGACTCAGACTGATTCTCAATCTAATCAATCTGACTTGAATGCGATTCAAATATAAACTTACAATACAACAATTCTTTATGAATCCGTCTGTACAATCTATTTCAATATACAACTTGACCGAACCAAACCATGGATATACATCCATCTACATGATTCTCCAGTTATATCCATTTACTGATATCATGGTTTCGGCAAATCATTCATCTATATAACAAACAATACAATCAAGACATCGCGAGGTTTATAAGGGGTAGATTGGTACGGAAGGTGTTAAAAGTGGCACGAGACTGTAACCATAATACACCTAACCTGAATCTCCATTGCTGTTGTGCCGTGGCTGAACGGTTCCTTTTGCTCCGTATACCTTAGTCTCCGGAATAGTGGGACTCCTCTCGTATACACTGGCATTTTCTGTACCAAGTTACAAACAACAGCGTTAACAATATAATACAACTTTAAAAGTTACATTCTTCTTCTTTCTATTCTGTCTTTACTTATTCCTTGGGACTTACCGAGCGATTGTTCGCTAACGACATTCCTTTTCTTCTTTCTTTGGAATGTTTCAGGTGGATCGGACCTTCTGGAGACAGAGCCCGGCAGCCAGGACTTGGATTAGATAGCCTTCGACCCATAGCTCTAGTTTAACTTGTATACATTTTCATTTCTGTTATGCCATTGTTTAGGCATTGCTTTCATTCTATGTATTTACTTTTCATTATATTGTAAAAAGAATGTTAATAAATAAAGTTGTTGTTCATTTACATCTTGTCTCTTGTGTACATTTTATTTTATATTGCTTAGATACGCTTAGCGTGTTTACTTCTGAGTAAAAATGTCGCGTAACCCGTCGCGTCCTCTGCCCGTACACTGGGAAGCGGGGCGTGACAGGTTTGGTTGGTGGCCTATGCAGGTCAGCTCTGTATGGACATGTAGGTCAATTCTGCATGGACAACCTAAGCAATATAACACAAGAACCAGCAATTAAAAACATTCTTTACAATTCATATTTCTTGAATCTTCCAATTTCATATATTTTGAATCTGTCCTAACCCAAATTTTTCTTTCAAGGTTATGCATTCCCCAAACAACACCAGCACCAGCACCAACTTCAACAACACTCCATCACCCCTACCAATTACACCGGCCGTAGCTGCTCCGATCAATAAGCAAACGATACTGCTTGAGGCGATTCGCAGCCTCCGAGAAGGATATCAACAGTAGACTGCTATCTTGATGAACCGTCCCGAAGCAGAAGCACCTGGGGTGAAACAATTCAGGGCCGTGCACTCCAAGTAGTTCTCAGGGAAAGAGAGCCCTCTAGAAGCTGAGGAATGGGCTCAGAGTATTGAAGATGACCTGGCAGCAGCACAAGTGCCAGAGGTCGCTTGGGTACGAGTTGCAAAGCTGCAGTTCACTGACAATGCACGGGTCTGGTGGAAGGCGGAAGAAAGCCGTCTCACCCAGCCGATCGAATGGAGGACTTTCCGCGATATGTTCGATGCAAAGTACTTCCCCGAGACTTCCAGATTCGACATGGAACAACAATTCATCCACCTACAACAGGGTTCAATGTGGACCAAATCAGAGGATGAGTACGATACTAAGTTTACCATACTCAGTCGGTAAGATATGTCTCAATAGTTCAATTTTCAATATATCACATACTACACAGCTAACACAATACCTTAACAGATTCACGACACACCTAATACCGACGGATGAGATCAGAGCCCGATGATTCCAACAAAGGTTAGATCCGGAGATCCAAGCTGCGTTAGCCACAGGGGATTTCCCGACTCATGAATTGGCTCTGAAAGCGGCCCGTTGATATGAGGCAATGGTAAAGATGAGGAGCAGACCCCAATCCGCCGGAGTTAAGCGCCTTGCCAACCAGATGGCAGGAGGAGCCTCTTCAAGGCCACCATTTTTTCCAAGGAGACCGGGAGTACCGAACAACCGGCCCAACTTAGCCTTTTGCACATACTGCAGGAGGGATGGATATCTGACAAAGGACTGTAGGCGTGCAAATCGCTTTTTCTTAGTCTGCGGCTCAGCTACTCATGATATTGGGTCTGGTCCTCGTAGACACAACCCATATGCTGCACCCAGGCCAGCAATCACATACCCGTAGCGCCCAGCCATCCAGGCACCTGCTCCACGACTCGCTCTCCCTGATCCACCTCCTCATGGACCGACTGTACCTCCTCCTCGTCAGTTCCATCAAGCTCAAAGGAACCCACTTCAAGGACCAAGGAACAGACAGATGAATTCTCCTCAAGCAAGGAGGAATGTGCCGAGGTGACAGGCTTTCACAATGACCGTGGAAGAAGCTGAAGCCACCAGCCAAGTCATCACTAGTAACACATTCTTTTCAAATTCTCTTTCAGTCCATATGCATAACTATATATATCTTTTCATTATACCTAAAACATATCCCACATAGCTTAGATACAATCTTAGTAGCTTCACTTCCTGCACTCGCACTCTTTGATACTGGAGCATCTCATTGCTTTATGTCGCAACGGTTCGTCCGAAGTTATGCGATTCCAGTTAGACCGCTTGTATCCAGCTGGAATGTCAGTTCAGGGAATGACGTTCTAAAGGCAACAATGGGATACAATCTGTGTCCAGTGGTCGTCTGCAGCAGAGAATTCTATACTGACTTCAAGGTGCTGGACATACCGAACTTCGACGTCGTTTAGGAATAGATTGGCTCGGAACATTCTATGCTACCATTGACTGTCATCAAAGGAGGGTAGTATTCGAGATTCCAGACCATCCGGTCTTCTATTTCAAAAGTGGAGACCGCACCCTGGAACCGGGTACACACAAGGCGAAATCGAAGAAGGAAGTGATTGAGGCAATTCAAGCGGAGGAAGGATCGAAGACAGAAGTAGTTCGAGAGTTCGACGATGTGTTTCCTGATGATATATCAGGTTTGCCTCCCGATCGAGCTTTTGAATTCAGCATTGATTTAGTACCAGGAGCACAACCGGTGATTAAAGCACCGTATCGATTAAGTCCGGAAGGTTTAAAGGAGATCCGAACTCAGTTGGACGAATTATTGGCGAAAGGATGGATTCGTCCCAGCACTTCAAGTTGGGGATCTCCAGTTTTACTTGTGAAGAAGAAGGAAGGTTCATATCGAATGTGCATTGATTATAGAGCCTTGAACGATGTAACTATAAAGAACAAGTATCCACTACCGCGCATCGACGATTTATTCGATCAGCTAAGTGGATCTTGTGTCTTCTCCAAGTTATATCTTCGTTCAGGTTATCATCAGGTGAAGGTCAAGGAATCTGATATCCATAAAACGGCATTCAGAATTCTCTATGGTCATTACGAATTTCTTGTGATGCCATTTGGAGTGACCAACGCACCAGCAATATTCATGAACTTAATGAATCAATTTTTCCGGGAGTACCTAGACCGGTTTGTTGTCATCTTCATTGATGACATCCTAGTGTATTCTAAGAGTCGGAAGGAACATGCCAAGCACCTACGAATTGTCCTGGAAACCCTACGACAACATTGACTCTATACCAAGTATAGCAAATTCGAGTTTTGGCTAGATCAAGTTGGTTTTCTCGGACACATTGTATCAGGCGAAGGAATCTCTGTTGATCCAGCGAAGGTATCAGCAGTAATTGAATGTCTGACACCAAAGTCAGTGAAGGACATTCGAAGTTTCTTGGTTCTAGCCGGATATTACAGAAGGTTCATTGAAGGATTTTCGAAGATAGCGACACCCCTGACCAAGCTCACATGTAAAGATGAAAAATTCATGTGGACAGAAGCATGCGAGCAAGCTTTCGTAGAACTCAAGTCAAGATTGACATCAGCGCCTATTCTCGTCATACCGGACGAATCTAGAGGTTTTAAAGTGCATTGCGATGCATCCGGTAAGGGATTAGAATGTGTTCTACATCAGTACGGTAAAGTTGTGGCTTATGCTTCAAGAAAGCTGAAGATTCATGAGCGCAATTATCCGACGCATGATTTGGAGTTGGCAGCCGTTATCTTTGCTCTTAAGATTTAGCGCCATTATCTTCTTGGTGAACAAGTGAACATATACACAGATCACAAGAGTCTGAAATATGTGTTTACTCAGAAATAGTTGAATATGCGGCAAAGAAGATGGTTAGAACTCATGGCGGACTTTGACATCAACCTGCAATATCACCCAGGGAAAGTGAATGTAGTACCTGATGCCCTTATTCGTCAACCATTAGTATTGAGTCTCATCGCACAGTGGAAGCTTCAATATGAATTACATTAAATGGAGATTGAAGTAGTCATGCCAGGTAACGCTTCAAGTTTGATGAAC
This sequence comes from Agapanthus africanus, assembly GCA_030015575.1. Taxonomy (NCBI): domain Eukaryota; kingdom Viridiplantae; phylum Streptophyta; class Magnoliopsida; order Asparagales; family Amaryllidaceae; genus Agapanthus; species Agapanthus africanus. Next base: position 21,908,968 of record JASDDO010000014.1, read on the forward strand.
TTACAAGTTCAATCTACCATTGTCAATCAGATCAAAACAGCTCAAGCAAGTGATGCTAAGTTGCAAAAGATCAGAGAACAAGTAGAGAATGGACTTAGAACAGACTTCATCATCCATGAAGACGGATCTTTGAGATACGGCAGCAGACTGTGTGTACCAAAAGGTTCTGTTCGGGACGAGTTAATGAAAGAAGCTGTCACGCTCCGCTTCCCGGAGTGCGCTAAGATCGGTACGTGACAAAGCCAACCATGCTACCTGTGGCTAGGAAACATCCCTCCACAGTCACATTACGGCTGTCTATAAGATATCAAGAACAATAAAATAAAAATAAACTATCTAGTACATGTTCATATGCCGGAATAAACGAGTCAAGAAATAATATGCGGAAGCAATAAATCCAATAAACAGTAACAATCTGGAAAGTACGTCCCAAATACGGGCTCACATCAAGAAATGAAAGTACGGAAAATAAAACTAAACTAAACTAGATACTAACTGGATCCTCACTGCTCGGCCTGTCGGCTGAAGTACTCCTGGTCAGCCTGCGATAAAGATAGAGAATCTGGGTCATGCAAAACCCAGACGTCAGTGCGTCATAATATCAACAATAAAATATAATCAGGAGGTAACAAGATATGCATGCATGAGTATGAACAGTAATAAGTGTATAACAGTAACATGAATATGGAACAGTGAAGTGTATCGGTGTATGTGATGTGCGGTGAGTAATCTATACTATTGGGGTAATTACTCTCAAGTCTTTGAAATCAATTAATATAATAATCATCGTAACCCATCGGTCTATGCCCCGTTCATTCCCCAAGGGACCACGGTAACAGAATTATTCCGTAACGCCCGGAAAAACGGCAAACAATATATTCCGTAACGCCCGGAAAAACGGAAAACAATATATTCCGTAACGCCCGGAAAAACGGCAAACAATATAATAGCCCTTTGAGTTACGTTCGGTTACATTCTTGATTTCCCTTTACCCCCAGGGTTGTGTGTTCAAGTCAGGTATTGCCAATTGATATCTAATGCCAACACAGGATTAAGCAGGTACAGGTTTTGTCTATACAGACAACAGTAACGTCCATCGGGATGACAAGTCAGGATTGTCGGCATTAGTAACAGGATCAGGTAATCGGTCAAGTAGTGGTGTATCAGGTCATGACAGGTAGTGCACAGGTATCAAACGGATGCTCATAATAAAACTGTAGCAAGTACGGATGCATGATAAAAGTACGGATGCACAGTAAAACACGGATGCACACATATCTATCAGGGATTTCATCTACAACTTCATGACTACGCATGATGCACATTATCAAACATGGGGTGCTAATATAACAGTAACATGAAATGATATGATCTGGCATGCAACTAGATGTATAATAAATTGTACGGATGCGAACGCATATTGTAAAATTGTAAAATTGTAACATAGGATGCACAATACAATGAACATGTAATATTATTATTAATATGGATGTAAAATATGTATCATAGCGTGTAGCAAGATAAATTTGCATGCGACTAGATATGTGATAAATGATACGGATGCGAACGGCTATCCGAAAACAGTAAAACAATAACATGGATGTACAATGCAGTAAACATGTGATATTTTTATTCATATGGATGAAAAATATATATTATAGCATGTAGCAAGATAAATTTGCCTGATCGGATCTTACGACGGGGTGCGTACGCTGTATCCGATGTCGGGTAAACGTCGCAATATACACACGCGCACACGGGACAGGACTAGGCAAAGCAAGAAGGTGACCATGCTGGCTGGAGACGTCCACAGGGTCGTCCGGATCGTCGGTGACGGTCATGGTTCTGGCGACGATCTGAAAATGAGGAATCAAGAACCAAGAAGAGAAGAACAAGAAGAAGAAGAAGAAGAATAGGCTGGTGTTTTGGTTGGTGTTAGGGGATAGAGGTGAGGCGAGGGGGACGTTGACGATGAGTCGTGGGTTTTCCGGTGGGGTTTACGGCAATGGCAGTGGGTTTCATGATCGCCAGGGATTGGCTGTGTGGGTTCTTGCAGGGTTGGGTTCTGGTGTTGGGTGGTCTGGAGTTGGATCGGGGTTAGAGGAGGTGGCAAGGGGAGGCCGATGTTCATATCAGAATTTTGCATTATTATATCGCCCATTCTTAATCATATTATAAATAAATAGGTGCTTTTGATCCATGTCTGCTAAATAGTTGCAGGTTACAGGTTCTCAGATCATTACAGTGAAATTCATGAAAAATCGCTACAAATGTGAGACTACGACCAACAATAGATGAATCCGTATGATGCCGCCTACCAGTTCAAGGAACAAATGAAAATCATTAAACCGTTCAATGCACAAGGGCAGCACAAGATACAAGACTTCAAAGCAAAACTTACGGTAAAATTCCACAAATTCTGCACTGTTGGAAATCTAGAAGAAAGTAGAAAAGATTCTGAGGAACCAAGTGAAGAAAACATAAGGCAAAAGTAACATGAAGCAACCCTAGAAGTTTGAGCCAGAGATCCCTCAATATGGCCGCGGAACCGCGGCTAAACATGGCTTTCTGCCACGAAACCGCGGCCGTGCAATGCACGTGTCGGTGGGTGTCGGTGCATTGACTCGGTCTTTGGGGGTAGTATTGTAAATTGAGATGTGGATCAGATGTAAAACCTAAGGTTTCTCCTATCTATAAATAGGAAAGTTGAGAGTCTAATTAGGTGTGCCTCTTTTGGGTGTCTCTTTTTAATTCTAGATTAATCTTTCAATTCCATTGTAATCGTCAAGAGGTGTCAATAAAAGTAAGTTTTTTATCTTGAATTTTCCTTATCTGCAATTTTATTTCTCTGCAATTTTCGTATCTGTCTTTTATTATCTGCACGGTAGTCTATTTCTTTGTGTAATTTCGGGTTAATTGAAATTGAAAAAAATTATAAAAATTGAAAATATAAAAACTAAAAAAAAATCATCTTGTTCTTTTTTAGAGGTATTGTGTGAATTGCGCAGGAAAAGAAGATGGACTGATTCAGATTTGGAAAAAGCCAGTGAACAAATCAACAAACAGAAGATCTGAACAAATATAGGAGAATTACAACAGACAGTAGAAAAATTTTGGAGATCCAAACCAACTTAACCACCGCGGAACCGCGGCGGATCCAAGCGTTTGACCGCGGAACCGCGGTCAACTGCTGACGTCAGCACCCCAAAATTTTCTATAAGTATTTTTGTCCCCTCTCCTACCCTGAGCTCCACTGAAATTTTTTCCTGTAGGGCTCTTTGCGCAAAATCTTTTTCCTTCTCCAATAAATTGTTTTTGTGCAGGATTCTCTGCGCTGCCAAATAAAAAAAAATTTGCAACTGTTTTAGATTTTTGGTGTGTTAACTGCTTTGCATAATTAATACGGACTTTTAAGGGGCTATAACACCAATCCAGATTGGATGGGGATTTCATTACCCTTCCTAGGACCCCAAAAATCACAAAAAGCATATGCATCAACCCTAGAGTTAAATAAAAAAAATATTTAGACTCAGCCAATAAGGACTGTCGCGCTCATTAGGACAAAAGAAGGTTGTGGGCAATCAGTCGTTTATCTAAACCTGACTTTGTGGTGTCTAGGCTAGACAAGTAGGAAAGGTAATTTTAAAAGGCCCGTCTCACGGTGATTCGTGAGCGGATCCCTCCTTTCTTTACTTGTGCTTACCTGGCCACAATTGGCGGTGAAGAGACGATTTGAGGGATATCTCACAACTTTCCCTTTGGAACAGTTAGGAGCAGTCTAGTTGACTTAGGAGACCCTAGCTCTAGGCTTGATTGTGCATGTATAAATCATGATTGTTTGAAATTGTGCCGTAGTTCCGTACAAATTTTTTCAAAACTCTTTCTAAAAAAACACTTTCAAAAATTTCAAAACTCAAAAAACAAACAATTTTTTTTAAAATAAAAAAAAATTAAAAATAAAAAAATAATAAAAAAACAAGAAAAACATCATCACATTCTTCTCCTTTCTCACATCATGGATACCCCACCTCGCAAAACTCTTGCCGAACTTTGGTACCCTTAACCAGACATTACTTTCTACGCGCATTGTTTTGGTCGAATTTCGGACGACCCCTCCATGCCGAAAATTTCTTTGAAAGATCGAATAGACGCGTCTAGGAGAAACAGTTAGACTTTGCAATCCACTTTGTATCAACCGTTTCAACCTTCACCACCTTCTTATATTGATACCCCTTTTGAGAGTCCGGTGGTAACTCCGAAACCTATGTCTATTGCTGAACATATTGAACAATCTCGTAGTCGATCTTTCACTCCTTTCAACACTTCCAGTTCTTGGGATCAACAATTCCATTCACCTTTTTATCCAAATGTTGATCCTAATACTGTCCCACCATTCAATTCCCACCAGTCCTACCCGACTTTCGCACCTTCCCTAGACATTGCTTCTACACAGCCATTTGGGAGTTTCCAGTATCCAAACAAATTTGAATCTTTTACTGAAACCCCTTCACAACCCATGTGTAGTCTGGAACAGTCGTTGGAGGATTTTATGGTAGCGTCAAGACAACAGATAATGGATTTGAGTGCGTCCATGGCCGTCGTATTACAACCTAATGACCCGGTAGCTAGTTTCCAACTAGCTCTAAATTTTCCAATGTATGATGAGGCGGTTGGACAGATTGAGAATTTGAGTGAAGAGAGTGAGCTGTGCACCCTTCCAAATCAAACCTACCTACCCCCAATTGAATCCCACAACTCCGGTTTTGAATTTCTATCAAGTGTTCCAAATGATTCACCAGTTAAAGATAAAACGTTTAATGAGTTGTGCGACTTTGTAGTGTTTGATTTACATGATTGTGAAGGGTCCCTTTCGAGTGAACCCACACCCAATCCTTTTGACCTCTACACCTCCACTCTAGAATCTGAATTAATTGATGTCCATGCTTTTGATGAGGTGTCTAAGAAATTTAATTTTCACTTGATCGAGGATATTGACGCAGGAAATATTTTGGATGATGAACCCGCAGATTTGGACGAGTTTTTCTCTCCAATTCATCATCTCAAGTCATTAAATATTTTTCCCGAACCTCATATGCGTCTAGATTTTGATGATAAATGATGGATGAGATAACTTTTGAGGGGAATTTAGAGGATAGTATTGAGGATGAACCAGTTTTTCTTGATGAGTCGGATTTTCCAATTCATCCCGTCCCTTCCACTGACTGTGTACGCCCTCCTGAATCTTTAACCGATACCCTTCCTCAATCACTTCCCTCCATCCTCGTTCCGACCTTGCAAGAAACCGTTACACTTTCATTTTCAATGTCCGGTTTACCAAGTTTGACGTACCCATGTTTTCTCACGAATCTTGAGGGATTTGACCTCATTTCTAAGTAGGTTGATAGATTAGCACAATCGCTTTTTACACATCGGTCATTACAAATTGTGCTAATTTATACACTCCATTTCCACCCTCAAGTTCGTATTCCACTGCTTTCTCCCACTTTCTCTGGTTCTTCTTCTAATCTTCCTTTAATGATAGCGAGTATTAATGAATCACAATCCGATAATTCAAGTTTGATCATTCCAGAAATCCAACTTGATTTGGATACTTTTGAAAATGAGGTAGATGGGTTTTTCGAGTCTCCTACCTCCATAATTTTTGACAAATCAAGTATGATAAATTCTGGCACAAAACTTACTGACAGCAAAATGTTCAATTACATCAATGAGAGTTTTGAAGAAATTTTTACTGACGAACTCGCATTCCTAAATGACACGGATTTTGTGATTAATCAACTTCCACCTGAAGAAGTCGAACCACCACCATTTCTTTTTCCCTTCCGCCATTCTCCTCCTCCACCGAGACCGTATACTGCCTCTATCTCCATACGGTCTCGTGTGTTTCTCATTTCTTTTCTCTACACTTCATTCTTTCACCAACCACACCATTATAACAATAAATTTTTTGAATGGTTGGTGCTAACCTTTGGCCTGTGTAAGGTCTTGTATAGCTTGATACTGTGTTTTTCTCCTCCATAACTCTGAACTTTAATGCTTCAACAGTGGAAACACCGCTTCACTTAAGTTTGGGGGGACTTTTTTGTATATATATTTTGTTTTCTTTTTCTGTTAATAATAATAAAAAAAAATTTTAAAAAATAAAATAAACAGGGGAGTGCCGACAATTTAGACCCTCTTGATGTGACATGACAGTAAGGGCACTGTCAAATTTAAGTTTGGGGGTGTGCTCGGTAAGCTTTCTTCCTTCGCATTCATATGTATATTTTTGCATTTGCATACTTATTTTAAAACCCATAAAAATTGAAAAAAAAATTTAAAAATTGAAAAGTTCAATTTTGGCCATATTTGACTTAAGTTCAACATGACGGTTGACTAGTTAAGGAAAACTAGATCCTAAACTTAGTAAATTAAAAACCCTAAAAATAAACTTTCTTAAAGTTTAATGGTAGAAAATATATGTCCTTATAGTTTATTTAGAAATAGGCAAATTTTGAGTTCAGTTCTTAGGCTAAGTCAAAATAAGGGAAGAGTATTGAAATTTTTATTGAAGTGTAAGTCTGAAAAATAATTCCGAACCTTTAGTCTAAATTCTGAAAATATATACCCTACAACTCGCATATACACGCACCTTGAAACTTGGGATAGTAAAGGATACCTTGAAATGCTCTTGTCTAAAATCCTTAGTATGAGAAAAAAATTAAAGAATAAGTGTGAAATAAGAGATATAAAAAAAAATGAACACTGGTTTTGTAATTACTTAAGGCTGCGTAAAATAAAAAAAATATTTAGCGAGGGTGCTTTATCACCTAGTGCCTTAGACCAACTGGTTTGGGAGTCACTGCTAAAGCCTTATGTATTACAAGACGAGAAATTACGCCTAAATGCGCGAACACATTTTGTAATCGGTCGTTAGTACCTCAAGAAATATTAACGGTTGCATGAAGGATGTGTGAGCAATTTCATCTAAAATTCACCAACTAAAAGTACTTTGGACGATGGACAAGAGTATAATAGCTTGAATTGAATTTTTAAGTATAGGGGTGATACATACACACACGTAGGGATATATGATTGGGGTTTGGATGAGAGATAGGAATAAAAGATATGGCTTATACCTTCAGTAGAGATGATAAAAATTCCTAAGTTGAGAAGTAACCTTAGAAGGAAAATTCAAAAAATGCTGAAAGCTTTATAAATTTGCAAAACATATACGATCTTAAGTTAAATGATAAGTGAGTGTGAAAAATACGGGTTGTTGATTTCTAAATTGAAAATAATAGAATTTCTTGCTAGAACACCGAATTGAAGAATGAAAGTCAATAGGCCAAATTGATCGGATTTTGTGGGTAGTATCCGCTGAAAACCCTCATGAGACAACACTCCTCCTACTAGGGACACTTAGAGGTTTAACGGCTTGTTGCACGAGCTCAGTGCAATCGCGATTCCTTGCAAAAATGAGGTTAGGATTTTTTCGAGAATAAAATGGCTTTGCTCGGGATGAGCAAAAGATAAGTTTGGGGGTATTTGTTCATATCAGAATTTTGCATTATTATATCGCCCATTCTTAATCATATTACAAATAAATAAGTGCTTTTGATCCATGTCTGCTAAATAGTTGCAGGTTACAGGTTCTAAGATCATTACAGTGAAATTCATGAAAAATCGCTACAAATGTGAGACTACGACCAACAATAGATGAATCCGTATGATGCCGCCTACCAGTTCAAGGAACAAATGAAAATCATTAAACAGTTCAATGCACAAGGGTAGCACAAGATACAAGACTTCAAAGCAAAGGTTATGGTAAAAGTCCACAAATTCTGCACTGTTGGAAATCTGGAAGAAAGTTGAAAAGATTCTGAGGAACCAAGTGAAGAAAACAGAAGACAAAAGCAATATGAAGCAACCCTAGAAGTTTGAGCCAGAGATCTCTCAATATGGCCGCGGAACCGCGGCCAAACATGGCTTTCTGCCGCGAAACCTCGGCCGTGCAATGCACGTGTCGGTGGGTGTCGGTGCGTTGACTCGGTCTTTGGGGTAGTATTGTAAATTCAGATGTGGATCAGATGTAAAACCTAGGGTTTCTCCTATCTATAAATAGGAAAGTTGAGAGACTAATTAGGTGTGCCTCTTTTGGGTGCCTCTTTTGAGATGCCTCTTTTTAATTCTAGATTAATCTTTCAATTCCATTGTAATCGTCAAGAGGTGTCAATAAAAGTAAGTTTTTTTATCTTGAATTTTCCTTATCTGCAATTTTATTTCTCTGCAATTTTCGTATCTGTCTTTTATCATCTGCATGTTAATTAGGTAATTAAAAAGAAAATTTAAAAAATGAATTCCATTGTTAATACCCTAATGAGTGAGTAGTTCCTCACTTGTTAGGGTTAGGAGAGGGAAGGTTTGAGAGAAGGAAATCTCTCTCACTTCTTTCTTTGCCCATATAATTTTATAATAGGACTCTATTTAAATTAACCACACACCGCTCACTACGGCATCCTATCCTACAAGATAGCGGTGATTCCCTAGTTAGACTGGTTGTGGTTGATTTACATAGAAATTAGGGCTAAGAGTTAAGAAAGGACGGACAAGGACCAAAGGGAAGAAACTAAGTTTCTTCCTAGTCGTGCTAATCCCCTTTGTTGACTATTACCCTAACACCTATATTCTTCACTAGGGCATTGAAAGCAGTGGGTAGAATTCCTTTTCCAAACTAACCTAATCCTAACACTAGCAAGACTTCTAATCAATTTAATCTCATTCGTAGATCGTAAAACAAAACCCAAAATCTTTTGGATTTAACTCGTTAAAACATAAAGAAAAGGAATCCATCTCCCTGTGGACCGACCCGTACTCAACCGGCTAGCTACCAAGCGAAACTGTTATTGATTGCAGTATTCTTAACTTTGATTTTAAAACGCACATACGCAAAGACCTATCAATCAGCCGACGAGGGTGTTCGGTGGTGAGGGTGCCGGCAACAGCGACGCAGGCGGGGTGCAGGGACGAGGGCTGCAGGCACGGGTTCTGTGCAGGGGTTCAAGCTCAGAAAAAGAGGGAGAGAAGGAAGGAGAAGGAGGTGAGATGGTCTAGGAATGTTCGACGACGGTGAGGCGAGGTCGGCGATGAGGACATAGGCAACGATGGGTGCAGTGTTGGGTTCGGGTGTTGGGTTGTGGTGGTCGGCGACGTGCCGGGGTGCTCGGGTGTAGGGAGGAAGGAGGCGAGGTGAGGAAGGTGGAGGTAACGAAGAGCGGTGGAGGCGATGACGATGACGACGAGGATCGGAGGTAATGGGTGTCGTCGCGGTGGATTCGAGTAGGTTGGAGACGGCGAGATGAAGGAGTTTTGTAGTGGGGAGAGAGAGGTGAAGGAGGAGAGGGAGGAAGGCGAGGGTGAGGTCGGCGAGTGGCGGAGGCGACGGGCGCGGGCGAGGGCAGGGGCGTGGGTTCTTGCTCGTGGAGGCGGGAAACGAAATTTTGAGGAGATGATGGAGGAGAGAGGGAGAGAGTGGACGTGGGTATTATTAATAGGAAAGAAAAAGAAAAAGAATTATATATTTATATATATATATATAATATATTCAGTTAGAGAGAGAGATATCTGATTAAAAATATATTCGAAAATATATTTTAGTTATAAACGAATTTATAAATAGTTATTATATAAGAATATAATATTAAGAAAAATTGAGTTTTCTTGTTGATACAAACTTACTCCAAAATATGCCTGGATTGGGTCTAAAATTACGGTTTGAAAATACGGATAATGTACGTATCAACCAAAACCAAAAATAGGATATCCGGGTAACGAAAAAGTATACCCTTAAGAACGGATATACGTAACGTGCACGTAGCGATCCAAACAGGTCCGTTTCACTGAACGGGACGAGAACACGATATACGGATACTATCACAGGGTCAGGGGTATGATGCAGGCCATGCTAGATATTTTTAAAATATTTTATTTGACTTTATTTTTTTTATTAAAAAAATGCAGATGCTCGATATAATGCAAGTATGTAGAAAATACAACATGAAAGTGCACAGATCCTTATAACTAGCCGAGATCAATCATTAACAGGAATCAAGACGGGTTTTCAGCAAGCGGGTCAGGTCAGATGCAAATACAGATGCCAATTATACTATTCGCACCCAAAACATAATAAATCAAAATATAGCCATAAATAAAGAAATACCCAAAATAGAACTGGTATAAATTAACTAGGGTGTTACATTATACCCAACTACAAAAGAATTTCGTCCTCGAAATTCCCGGAACAAGAAAAGACAAACAAGCATGAAACTATGAGAAGAGGTGTGGAAATTTCTGTCGAGTTTCGTCTTCTCGTTCCTAAGTCAATTCTCCATGCGAGCGATTCCCCCATGAAACAAGTACTAGAGAGATAACCTTGTTCTTGAGAACCTTTTCTCTTCGATCAACAATCGACATCGTTCGTTCTTCATAGGTCAAATCCTCCCTTACAGTCAGCTCCGAATGATCTAGCATGTGTGTTTCATCTCGAACATACTTACGGAGTTGAGATACATGAAACACGTCATGAACATTCGCCAAAGATGGTGGTAAAGCCAATCGATAAGCCACTTCTCCAACATGCTTAATAATGTCGAAAGGCCCCACAAATCAAGGACTAAGCTTGCCTCGACTACCAAAACGAATCACTCCTCTAGTCGGTGATATCTTCAAGAATACAAGATCACCAACAACGAACTCTAGAGATCTTCTCGATGTATCAGCCCAACTCTTCTGCCGATCTTGTGCTGCCTTCATGTGATTTCGGATAGTATTAACATTCTCTACTGTTTGCATCATCAAATCTGGTCCCAACAATTTTCGTTCTCCAATATCATCCTAACAAACGAGTGAGCGACACTTGCGACCATACAATGCTTCGAATGGAGCCATCTGAATAGTCGCCTGAAAGCTGTTATTGTACGAAAACTCCACCAAGTGTAGATGATCCTCCTATGAACCTTTGAAGTCTAACATGCAGGCTTTCAACATGTCTTCAAGAGTTTGGATCGTTCTCTCCGACTGACCATCTGTCTGAGGATGATAAGCGGTGCTAAACTTCAACCGCGTCCCCAAACATTCCTGTAAACTCCTCCAGAAGTGCGGTAAGAATCGAGTATCACGATCGGAAACGATGCTCACAGGTAATCCATGCAATCTCACAATCTCCTGCATGTACCGTTCTGCTAATGCTTCCGTCGACTGACCAACTCGAAATGGTATGAAATGAGCTGCCTTGGTCAAATGATCAACAATCACTCAAACTGTATTGTTGCCCTTTGGACTCCACGGTAAAGCTGTCACGAAATCCATGGTTATATGTTCCCACTTCCACTGAGGAACCGGAAGTGGTTTCAATAAACCAGCTACCCTTTGATGTTCAGCCTTAACTTGCTTACACACCAAGCACTTAGCTACAAAGAGGGCAATCTCCCTTTCATGCCTTCCCACCAGAAATGCTGTCGTAGAACACGGTACATCTTCGTGCCTCCTGGATGTACGGAATATACGGAACCATGCGCCTCCTTCATAACATATTCGTGAATGTCTCCTCTCGGCACACATAAACGACTACCATATCGCAACGAACCATCTTCATGAATTAACAAGTCCGTTCGAAGTCCCGCTTCAACCTGTTCTCGAAACTTTTGCAATCTTGGGTCCTGTGAATGCGCTGCTTTAATATTATCTATCAACGACGACTGTGCTTGCAGCTGCATCAACTGTCCCGAAGAATGCGGTAACACGATCTCCAACTCGAATCTCCGAAAATCTTCGATAAGCTCTTTCTGTGCAGTCAACATCCGAATTGCTGGCAACCGACTAAGCGCATCCGGTACTACATTAACTTTTCCCGGATGGTACTTGAGATCAAGATCATAGTCAGCCATCAGCTCCAACCATCTACGCTGCCTCATGTTAAGCTCTTTCTACGTGAACACATACTTTAGGCTTTTGTGATCGGTGAACACTTCGACCCTTTCGCCCAATAAGTAGTATTTCCAAATCTTCAAAGAGAAAATCACCGCTGCTAGCTCCAAATCATGAGTTGGGTAATTCTTCTCATGGGTCTTCAACTGTCTCGATGTGTAGGCTATAACCTTCTCATGCTGCATCAAAACACATCCCAAACCTTTCCCAGATGCGTCTCTATGAATCACCAATCCTCCGGAACCGTCTGGTACGGTCAAAATAGGAGCGGTTATCAACCTTTGCTTCAACGCCTCAAAAGCTGACGCACAACTATCCGTCCATACGAACGGTACCTCCTTTCGCATAAGCTTGGTCAAAGGCTCAGCCAATCGAGCAAAATTCTCCACGAACCTTCTGTAATATCCGAAAATTCCAAGAAAACTTCTGATCTCAGCTACGTTCTTCGGAATCGGCCAATCTTGAACTACTGCAATCTTCTCGGGATCAACGGCGATTCCATCTCCGGATACGACGTGCCCCAAAAACTTCACTTCTTCAAGCCAAAACTTGCACTTGCTCATCTTTGCATACAATCTTTCTTGCCTCAATATCTGCAGTGCGATCCTCAAGTGTTCTGCATGCTCTTCTAGGCTTCTCTAGTAGACCAGAATATCATCGATGAACACCACTATAAACTGGTCCAAGAATGGTGAAAAGATTCGGTTCATCAAGTCCATAAATATCGCCGGTGCATTCGTGACTCCGAGTGGCATCACTAAATACTCGTAATTTCCATATCGAGTTCGGAACGCAGTCTTGGAAATATCCTCTGATTTAACTCGAACTTGATGATATCCGGATCATAAATCCAGCTTCGAGAATACCCTCGCGCCACTAAGTTGCTCGAATAATTCGCCAATGCGAGGGATCGGGTACTTTTTCTTAATAGTCACCCGGTTTAATTCTCGATAATCGATGCACATCCTCCTTGTGCCATCTTTCTTCTTGACTAGCAGAACTGGAGCTCCCCAAGGTGAATTGCTGCTGCGAATCCAACCTTCTTTAGCAATTCAGTAACCTGCTTCTTTACTTCTTCCAGCTCCACTGATGCCATCGGATACTACGCCTTTGAAATTGGTGCTGCACCAGGAACAAGATTAATCGCGAACTCCACATCTCGTTTTGGTGGTAAACCCGAGATGTCCTCGAACACGTCCATAAACTCTCAAACTACTGCTGGCACTTCCTCCCTATCAACTTCCATCAACGGAAGACCGGTGCTTGTCGGCCTAGCCCTAAACTCGACTAGCCCAACAGAACTGCTACCTCCAGTAAAACAAGCTCCGGATTAATCGATGTGAGCATGGAAATTGCCGAGAAAATCCATTCCCAAGACAACATCAAACAATTGGGATGCACTTGAATCGAATAGTACTAATGCGGGAAAAACTTGAACAAGTAGGATACCTGAAACGACTTCATCCGAAGCCAAGATATTGAAGAAGATTAATACGGTAAACAAGATTCAAGTTTGTGATAAAACATGAACTGGTAAGCAATGAAACCGAGAGAAGCAAGGTAATATAACGACTATGAAACAAGGAAATGAATCAAGACTAGGACTCCAAGTTACTTAAATAGAGTACCGTATTGTAACCATGCTGCAGTTCATAGGTACAATCACATAACTCCGTTCAAGTCGCCCAAATCCTAATATCAGAATCAAAGGAATAGGAATGGATAACCAATAGGGAACCAAAAAGATTTCAAGCCGAGATGCAAAGTTGTTTGCATATCGTCAAGACAAAGGGTCAAGAGAAAGATATGATTCAAGAATCACGGTAATAATGTGGCAGGACATGTTCCTAATCACGGGTTTTCTGATTCGTGTATTAGGTCCAATACCCAACTACAAAAGAATCAAACCCGATTAACCTAAATCCTATGCTCTGATATGTACCAAAAGGTTCTGTTCGGGACGAGTTAATGAAAGAAGCTCACAACTCTTCCTACTCAGTACACCCTGGAGGTACAAAGATGTACAAAGATCTACGTCAAAATCACCAATGGCATGGAATGAAGCATGAAGTAGCCAGAAGCGTCGTTAAATGCTTGGTGTGTCAGCAAGTAAAGGCTGAACATCACATGACAGCTGGTTTACTTCAACCGTTACCTATACCAGAATGAAAGTGGCAACACATCATAATGGATTTCGTGATTGCACTTCCTCGCAGCAAGAAAGGTAACGATGCGGTATGGGTTATTATGGATCGACTCACAAAGACGGCCCACTTCATTCCATTTCGAGTTGGCCAATCTACCGAGATATTAGCAAAGAAGTACATGGTGGTAAGAATCTAAATAAGATTTAAACTCTTCATAAATGTACTATATCTGATACCCATGAACTCATACAGAAAATCGTAAGACTTCATGGAGTACCGGTTTGAATTGTCTTCGATCGTGACACCAGATTCCGATCACAATTTTGGCAAAGTCCGCAAGCGAGCTTGGGAACAAGTCTGAACTTCAGCACAGCTTATCATCCATAAACGGATGGTCAGTCTGAGCGAATTATTCAGATCTTGGAAGATATGCTCAGAGCGTGTATACTAGACTTCGGAGGATCGTGGGAAGATCATCTACATCTTGTGGAGTTTTCATACAACAACAGCTACCAAGCAAGTATAGGAATAACACCTTTTGCAGTACTTTATGGAAGGAAGTGTCGATCGCCATTAAATTGGGACGACATCGGAGATAGAGAACTCCTAGGATCTGAGATGATAGTAGCAACTGTGGATGTGGTCCGCACTATCAGGGAAAGAATGCGTATAGCTCAAGATCGACAGAAGCACTGGGCTGATGCAAAGCGCCGTCATTTGGATTTCCAGCCGGGAGATCACGTATTTCTTAAGATATCTCCAAACCGCGGAGTGGTTCATTTTGGAAGACGGGGTAAGCTCAGTCCAAGGTATATTGGACCGCTCGACATACTCGAACGAGTCGGTGAAGTCACTTATCGCTTGGCACTTCCACCTTCATTGGAAGGAGTGCACAACGTATTCTACATATCCCAACTCAGAAGGTATGTGAGTGATCCTAGCCATATTGTTGATCATTCCAAGCTTACTGTACAACCAAATTTATCTTGTGAACAACAACCTGTTGAAATCCTGGACAGAAAAGTTAAGTCACTTCGGAACAAGGAAGTCGACTTGGTTCGAGTGATGTGGGGAAAAGACACTCCAGGAGAATCGACATGGGAATGGGAAGATGAAATGCGTGCAAGATATCCTCACTTATTTGTAAACTAGTCCTTAAAATAAATTATAAATTTTGAGGACGAAATTTTTGTAAGGAGGATAGACTGTAACAACTCCAGTTTCAGTGTACATTAAATTGTTTAAAAGTTAATGTAAGATTGGGGTACTTGCAATCCTGTGAATGCTATAAGAATTTGTTTTGCTTTAGAACAGTAAGATGGAGCTTGTAGCTCACCGGTAAGGCCTTGCACTGCTGAGACATAGTACCAGAGTTCAAATCCCATCAGCCACATTATCTTTTTGTTTTATTTTCTTTTAATCTTTTTAGAAGCCTAAGAATCTATACGTGTACAACACGTAAACTGAAGAGTTACAAAGTATTTAAACATGTGCACTGAAGAATACGAGGCGACACCTACACGTGGCACGAAGACCAACCCCACCCGTCGGTATTGGCCCGGCGACATGAGCAAAAAGCCTGGCACCGCCAGTCTAGACCGTCAGGAATGCCCCCAAAATTTTCCCCTGCAACATTTGGCCTACCCTACTCCCTTTCACACTGTTTATCTTCTCTGCACATTTTCCAGAGAACTTAAATCACCCATTTAATTCCTTTTAAATGCTTTTTAATTCTCAAATTCATCACCTCCTAAATCCTAATTTTCTCTATAAATACCCACTCCATTTTACACCCCTCCCACTCATAATTCTATTATAAAAACTATATAAAATTCTCAAGCACTTTTATGTACAAGTGGAGTTAGTGAAGGGCGAAACTCCGACGAACTTCTGAGGAGATTCCAGCGACGAAACAACCCCCGAAGCTTTCTTTAGGACCCCTCTCTCTCCTATAGTCCAACAAGCCAATAAGTCCCCTCTTCTCTCTTCTTCTTCTATATAAATATTTATTTCTAAAACCCGACAGAAGCGGAGTTAATCCGACTTCCGATTCGATTTTTCTTCAAAACTCAACTTTTCTTAATCCAGAACATACCATACTCTCACATATTATTTATCAAACATTAATAAATCTATTAAAACAAGTTTCACCTTGAAAGATTCATTTTTGTAACTTTTATCGCATTTTTTAATAAAAATACCACATACTTATAATTCGACATAAATCATCATAATTCCTTGCTATACCTTAGATAGTTCATGAGGTAATGACCTACTTCACCATAACACACATCTCTATCATAGCACGATGAAGTTATGGGAATATAGAATACGGGAAAATACGACTTTACAAAAAAATACCCTAAACTTACAAAACCGTTTTCTATAAAAAAAAAAGATGTATTAAACAATTCCATGCAATTACGCCTCTACAACCCATTTTGGGGACCCCGTTCAGGATGGTGCAGATTATCGCATATCCTCGGGTTTAGTAGAGCGAGATGCAGACCTTCGCAAGGAGCATTCGATCTCGATGGAATTTTATGCATTTTTCTTTAGGAAATGAGATTTCTACAAGAAAATAAATAAATTATTTTCATTATATCTATATATTATTAAAATATCTATTATAATTATATAAATATTCAAATTTTTCTAAATCAAAGGAATCACTATTACATGAAAATACCATCCAAATACAACACAAGTACAATATTTCAAGAAACTACCATATACTATGAAACTAGGTTCTATTCACTAGAAATTTCACATTTATAAAATATAAATCTATAAAAACCCTAAATACGATGATAAAATGCTTGAGGTGTATTTTGAAATTATGCCAAACCTATTTTTACATAAAACCCCCTCAAGTTATATTAAATTACAACAAGGACCCTAGTAAACATAGGTTTAAGCGGGACCGGTCTATTGAGCCTCAGGGAGCCGGAGATATGAGTGCTTACCTATTTAAGGTAGACAACCTAACAAACGGTGTTATCAACACGGTAATTTTCTTGGAAAAAGACACAAATCCTGCCGTCCATGTGCAACAGTTACCGATAATATCAAAACTAATTCAGGACTTCAATTTCTTTTCAAAGTGTCTGACTCAGACTGAGTCTCAATCTAATCAATCTGACTTGAATGCGATTCAAGTATAAACTTACAATACAACAATTCTTTATGAATCTGTATGTACAATCTATTTCAATATACAACTTGACCGAACCGAACCATAAATATACATCCATCTACATGATTCTCCAGTTACATCCATTTACTGATATCATGGTTTCAGCAAGTCATCCATCTATATAACAAGCAATACAAACAATACAATCAAGACATCGCGGGGTTTATAAGGGGTAGATTGGTGCGGAAGGTGTTAAAAGTGGCACGAGACTGTAACCATAATACACATAAACTGAATCTCCATTGCCGTTGTACCGTGGCTGAACGGTTTCTTTTGCTCCGTATACCTTAGTCTCCATAATAGTATGACTCCTCTCATATACACTGGTATTTTCTGTACCAAGCTACAAACAACAACGTTAACAATATAATACAACTTTAAAAGTTACATTCTTCTTCTGTCTATTCTGTCTCTACTTATTCCTTGGGACTTAACGAGCGATTGTTCGCTGGAGACATTCATTTTATTCTTTCTTTGAAATGTTGTCAGGTGGATCGGACTTTCTGGAGACAGAGCCCAGCATCGAGGACTTGGATTAGATAGCATTCGACCCAGAGCTCTAGTTTAACTTGTATACATTTTCCTTTCTGTTATGCCATTGTTTAGGCATTGCTTTCATTCCATGTATTTACTTTTCATTGTATTGTAAAAAAAATGTTAATAAATAAAGTTGCTGTTCATTTACATCTTGTCTCTTGTGTACATTTTATTTTATATTGTTTAGATACGCTTAGCGTGTTTACTTCTGAATAAATACGTCGTGTGACCCATCACGTCCTCTGCCCGTACACTGGGAAGCGAGGCGTGGCAATAATAGAACAGAGTCAAAGCCGTTCCGTTGCTCAACTCGAAGCGGGTACAGTGGGGGCTTCGACCAGGGAAAATCCTTAGGGTACCAACAACGGATCGTCATCCTCGAGAAGAAGATCAAGGACATACACCTCGTCACTTGCCAATCTGAGGGGTCGATGAGATATTCTCCCGGACTCTCTCACGAAGCCTTTTACTGAGCAGCTACTGAGAGAACGAGTTTCTTCGTGGAACAAACTGTCCAAAGTTGCTCTTTTCAACGGGTAGTCTGATCCAAAAGACCACTTGGACGCGTTCACCACGGGCATGAGCTATCAGAATAACTCGAACGTCGCTCAGTGCTGAGCATTCCCCACCACCCTCATCCGAGCAGGATGAGACTGGTTCCGTGGCCTGGCTCCGCACTCGATCTCCACCTTTGAAGAATTGGCCACGCAGTTTCTTAGTCACTTCGTCGGCAATCGACGACAGAAGAGATCGATTGACTACCTGTTCACCATCAAGTGCGAGGACAGGGAGTTTTTCAAAGACTATATTGCCCATTTCTATAATGCCCTTATGAAGGTACCCAAGCACCGGAATGAGACAGTCATAACCACCCTACGATTTTGACTTAGGCACAAAAATTGGCTACGCTCTTTTGCATTGGCGCAAACTAAGACCTTGTCCGAGGTAAAAGTCTAGACCGAACGAGAAATCCAGCTTGAATCAGAGGCTAACGCTTATCTTTTCCGGGGAGACCAAACATGCCAAAAGAAAAGGGATTAGGAAGAAGACGAGAAGAAGGTTGATCGGTCAAAACCTTACACTCCGAGATTTCATGACTACATGCCTCTCAATGTCTCACTGGCTGAGCTGCTAGAGGAGGCGAAAGGCGAAAGATTCTTTAAGCTACCACCGATGACACGAAAGCCGGGTAAGTGACTCTGCAGCCCGTATTGTACCTATCATCGGACGTAAGGACACCCGACCGAGGATTATAAATAGCGGTGCGATTACATCGAGGAGCTGATCTGCTCCGGTCACTTGGCAAAATACCTGCGAGACAAACGTCAAGCAGATAGGGGGAAAGCCAACCAACTTGAAATCGGAGAGCTAACGATCGGGCAGATCATGGTCGTCACCGAGTAACTTGAGTCCGAGCAGCAAGGGCACACCCCGTATCCAGTCATTCAATGCAGGAGGGTTTAAACTGTATCAACAAATCTGTATTTTATTTAACAAATAAATATTTTAGCTTCTCTGCAATCTAAACTGCTTCTTTTTGTTTCCGAACTAAGACGTCCCACAAGGTCGGAGGGTATTTTCCTGCTCATCGTGCAAAGCCCAGCCTTTTACTCAAGTAAATGAAGTGCGGATATGCCTATAGGTAGCTGACCAAAGCCCTCATCACGAGCCCGCCGGGCAGCTTCCTGCTTGGCCTATCCACAGCGGATAGCTTCCTGCCCAAAAATGCCGTAGATCCAAAGCCCTCATCACGAGGCAGCAGGGTAACTTCCAGTCTGGGTTATCCACAGAGGGTAGCTTGCTGCCCAATAACGCCATGGATCCAAAGCCCTCATCACGAGGCGGCCGGGTAACTTTCTGCTCGGCCGATCCGCAGCGGGTAGTTTCCTGCCCAACAATGCTGTGGATCCAAAACCCTCATCACGAGGCCGCCGGGTAGCTTCCTGCTCGGCCCATCCGCAGCGGGTAGCTTCCTTCCCAACAACGCTGTGGATCCAAAGCCCTCATCACAAAGCGGCCGGGTAGATTCCTGCTCGTCCCATCCACAGCAGGTAGCTTCTTGCCCAAAAATGCTGTGGATCCAAAGCCCTCATTACGAGACCGCTGGGTAGCTTCTTGCCCGGCCCATCCACTGCGGGTGGATTCCTGCCCAACAACGTCATGGATCTAAGGCCTTTATCACGAGGCGGCCGGGTAGCTTCCTGCTCGGCCCATCCAACGCGGGTAGCTTCCTGCCCAATAACGCCGTGGATCTAAAGCCCTCATTAAGAGGTGGCCGGGTAGGTTCTTGCTTGGCCCATCCGCTGCGGGTAGCTTCCTGCCCAACGAAGATGTGGATCCAAAGCCCTCATCACGAGGTGGCCGGGTAGCTTCCTACTAGGCCCATCCATCGCGGGTAGCTTCCTGCTCGGCTCATCCACCGCGGGAAGCTTTCTGCTCGGCCCATCCACCGCGGGTAGATTCCTACCCAATGACGCAGTGGATCTAAAGCCCTCATCACGAGATGGCAGGGTAACTTCCTGCCCGACCCATCCATAGCGGGTAGCTTCTTGCCCAACAACGCCGTGTATCCAAAGCCCTCATCACGAGACGACCATGTAGCATCTTGCTCGTCCCATCCGCAACAGGTAGCTTCCTGCAAAACAACGATATAGATCCAAAGCCCTTATCACGAGACGGCCGGGTAGCTTTCTGCTTGGCCCATCCACAATGGTTAGCTTCTAAAGCCCTCATCATGAGGAGACCAGGTAGCTTTTTGCTCGGTCCATCTACCGTGGGCAGCTTCCTTCCCAACAATGCCGTAGATCCAAAGCCCTCATCACGAGGCGACCGGGTAGCTTCCTGCTTGGACCATCCACAGTCGGCATCTTTCTGCCAAAAAACGCTGTGGATCCAAACCCCTCATCACGAGGACGCCGGGTAGCTTTTTAGCCAGCCTATTCACCGTGGGTAGCTTCCTGCCTAACAACGTCGTGGATCTAAAGCCCTCATCACGAGGTGGCCGGGTAGCTTCCTGCTCAGCCCATCCGCAGTGGGTAGCTGTTGGGGTCAAAAATTACACCCGGTTGACCAAGTCAAAACCAAGGTCAACCCCAAGTCAAGTGGGCCCGAGCCCAAGTCCAAGTCAAGACCAAGTATGGAAGGGGCCGGCTCCATGCCAAAAAGGAGGCAATAAATTAGTCTAAATGTAATTTTTAGAAATAAATATATGTAAAGTAGGCAGAAAGCCAAAATTTTGTAAACCCCATGGCTTATGTGCAATAAAGAAATAAGTACATAAGGCATGGGGTGGCACAAGTGCCATTTGGCAAAGCCCAAGAGGCTATATGTAAAATGTGTAGCCTATAAAGGCAAACATGATGAAAATATCTATGAAAACTTTTTCCATTCTAAAAAATTCTAGGGTTTGTGCCTCCTTCTCGTTTCTCAAGGTTCTAAAACCTTCTCCCTTTTAAAATTAAATCAAGAGAACTCTTCCCTTTTCCAAAAAGAAATAGTTTTTCACCACAAAACCCTTGAAGGGGAGCTCGGATCTTCAATCAGATCTCGAAAAGGGGAGACTTTTAAGTCTCACCCCCTTTTCTCCAAGATCCAGCCGATCAAGAGGAGGAAGAAGGAGACCCATCTCCAAAAATCCATCTTTGGACAGATCCAAGCCTCAAAAGAAGCTCCACGGCTAAAGAGAGAAGAGAGGGGTCCCCTTTGATCACCTCTGAAGATCTTTGGGGAGTTCAACTCCAAGACCCAAATCCTCATAGGAGTTTAACTCCTATTCCAAATCATTTAGGAGTTTAACTCCAAATCTAAATCTTTTGGAGTTTAACTCCACTCAAAATCCCTTGGGAGTTCAACTCCTAGCCCGGGGGCTAAGCCCCTTTTTCGCTGGTGTTTCCAGCGGTCGGGTGCCACGCACGTGACCCGCGGGGGCCCAGCGGTCGCGTGCCTCGCACGTGACCCGCTGGCACCCAGCGATCATGTGCCGTGCACGTAACCCATGGACGCCCAGCGCCCACGCGTGCCGCGCATGTGACCCGCGGGCGCTAAGCACCCACACGGCAGGCATGTGACCCGCGGGCGCCAAGCACCCACTCACCAGGCACGTGACCCGTGGACGACCAGTGCCCACGTGCCATGCACGCATCTTTAAGACGCTCCTCACCCCTCATTTTTCATACACTCTACACTCAAAACACGTCCCCTGCTAGGAATTTTTTTCTAACGGGGCGTTGCCCAACACCCTGCAAGGGGGCTGCTAGCCCCCTTAACCCCCATCCCACTATCCGGGTAGCAGGACCCCCGTAAAAAATCTGCGAGGCCCCCAATATATCCAAAACCCCTTCAAAACACAACACTGCACATTGAGTTCGCATGACCTGTTTGACCTGTCAATCAGAGATTCTCTCGCTCCAAAGGCGAGGGATAATTAACGGCAGCTTAGTTTACGGCTGCCGGAGATTCGAATCCCCGTAATCAATAAACCCCAGCCTACCCTAGGCAGGGGGATCTGTAATGCGCCTAACAAGTGCGCGCGTATTCCCATCTCAATGGGGTGACGAAAAACACCCTACATCAGCTTCTTGCCCAACAACGCTGTAGATCTAAAGCCATCATCATGAGGCGGCCGGGTAGCTTCCTGCTCGACCCATCCATCACGGGTAGCTTCCTGCCCAATAGCGCTGTGGATCTAAAGCCATCATCACTAGGCGACCAAGTAGCTTCCTCCTCGGTCCATCTGCAGCGGGTAGCTTCCTGCTTAACATCGCTGTGGATCCAAAGCCCTCATCATGAGGTGACCAAGAAGCTTCCTGGTCGGCCCATCCACCGCGGGTAGCTTCCTACCCAACAATGCCGTGGACCTAAAGCCCTCATCACGAAGCGGCCGGGTAGCTTCCTGCTCGGCCCATCCGCAGCAGGTAACTTTCTGCCCAACAACGCTGTGGATCCAAAGCCCTCATCACGAGGCCGCCGGGTAGCTTCCTACTCGGCCCATCCACAGATAGTAGCTTCCTGCCCAACAACGTTGTGGATCCAAAACCCTCATCATGAGACCGCCGGGTAGCTTCTTGCCCGGCCCATCTACCTCGGGTAGCTTCCTGCCCAACAACGTTGTGGATCTAAAGCCCTCATCATGAGACGGCCGGATAGCTTCCTGCTTGGCTCATCCGCAGCGGGTAGCTTCTTGCCCAACAACGCTGTGGATCCAAAGTCCTCATCACGAGACGGCCTGGTAGCTTCCTGCTTGGTCCATCCAACGTGGGTAGCTTCTTGTCCAATAACACCGTGGATCTAAAAACCTCATCACGAGGCGGTCGGGTAGCTTCCTGCTCGGCCCATCCGCTGGGGATAGCTTTCTGAAAGTATGTCACCTCTATTTGGTTTCAAAGAGCATCAAGTATACAATTTTAAAAATCTAGAGGCCTAAAGCATATTAAATAAGAATCGAACTAGAGAATTAGGGTTTTAGTGTAAGCAAACAAGTTCTACACTAAGTGATGGAAGTTTACAACCTTTGTAGACCGGTCCTTCACTTCTAAAGCTCCAAGTAGTATTCCCTCGAACTCTTCTTTGACTCCACTTAAAGAAAGGATCGAGCTTGCTTCAATTCTTTGAAGCCGAAGATGATCCACCTTGAAGTCTCTCTCACTCAAGCTCACTCTTCACTGATCAAAGTTTAGTGAAGCAAACAACCTAAACTAATGGGCTAGATTAGTGTAGGTTGATGAAGTAGGAGATTTGCTCACTTAGAAATATTTCTCTTTTCTTTTTCCAACTCAAGAAAAACCTAGATAGGAAGTGAAGAAGGAGATGAATGTGAATGAGGTTAAGTGAACTAGTTCACTCTTGAGATAAGATAATATATGAAAGATTAAAATATCTAAGAAGCAAACAAGAATAAGAGATAAGTCATGGCTTCTCAATACTTCTCCACGCATCCAAAGTCATGACTTATTCTATTTTCTTGTCTTTTCTTAAAATATAAATCATTTCATATATCTTATACTCATGTGTGATTCTCATACACCCATGTTCTATGTATCATCAAGCACGATACAAAATCAATTCATATATAAATATAAATAAATAAATAAATAAATATATATATATATATATATATATATATATCACACATATATAATTATATATAAAGAGAAGAAAATCTAAAGTGAGCATATATTAGTTAATATATATAAATATATCAAATATATAAATATATATCAAATTATTAAATCAACACTTGATTCAATAATCCGATTATATCATATATAACTGACTAATATTATATCTATATGTATATCAAAATATTAAATCAACACTTGATTCAATTATCCGGTTATATCACATATAACCGACTAATATTCAATATTAGATATTAAATCAACACTTGATTCAATAATCCGGTCATATCATATATAACCGGCCAATATCAAATATATATACATAAATCAAATTATTGAATCAACACTTGATTCAATAATCCGGTTATATCATATATAACCTAACCGATATCAAATATCGCTAGATTAGAATACGGTATCACATACTCGAATTTAATCAAGCTCCCGCACAAATCTATATATGTGCCCTAATTCATTTCTCTTGAGCTAGGAAACCTTTATGTGGGACTCTAAAGACTCGTCAATACGCCAGCAGTAGGTAATGATCACATCAGATACCCACAAGCCGTCAGCGGTACTAGCTGGACGTAATGGCTACCTAGGTATTAAGCGAATAGAAGATCAACAAGCAAACTTATCCAAACTCCCGTAAAGCCTATAAGCAACACTTACCATACAGTCCGGTCTCTTTGTCTGATATGTCGCATATCAAGTCTGGGGGTAGAATCATCAGACTCTAATAACTTGATAAGTCATGCCGATGTATGGCCTATAACCTTTCGAGAAACTACTGATAACACTTACCAGTAAATCTCATCAGCCCTGACCAGAGACTTGCTGTTGTAGCTAATCTAGCATAGCGCAACATCAACTCCCAATACCGGGAGAGACGAAACCTCTCCTATCACTCACTGCCTCCAAGTGACTCGGGACTGTACCCAAAATCCACCTGTTTGCATGACTCTTTTGAGCCGTGGTAGGGAGGAAATCAAAGCACAGTGGGAACCACACAAGACAATATGATGATCTCGGGTCTACAGACTAACCTATACAAGTGTCACCAGAGAACTGCTATTTAACGATAGGTATGGTACCATCTAGGAGTTCTCGGCGAGTCCTATTCGGTGTACCCATTTTCTAATGAGCACTTGTGTACAATATTTGATGTCAAACACCAATGGTTGTGGGATCAACCATCGCCCCATACAGGGTCAAGAAACGTAAACAATAGTCTACTCTAGAATATCAATGCCCTATCTCGATATTCCCTCGACTAGGAACTGTTAAAGGATGTGCTTATGGACTACACAAGCTCCACTAGTATGATCTGCATCATAGTCCCGGTAGTCAATCCAACATCCTAAGGGCTTTATCAACATGTATCAGAGAGACAATATAAAAACCAAGTGTACATGTTAAGATAAAGAGCAACCAGATAGCATACTATCATGTCGAGCAAGAAAGTCCTCTCCATATATGTCTAAGCATCCACTATATCATATAATAATGGCCTCTAGGGCATACACATTCTTAACACTTTCTGCCCAACAACGCTGTGGATCCAAAGCCCTCATCACAAGGCCGCCGGACAGTTTCCTGCTCCGCCCATCCGCAGCGGGTAACTTCCTGCCCAACAACGCTGTGGGTCTAAAACCCTTATCACGAGGTGACCGGGTAGCTTCCTGCTCGACCCATCTATAGTGGTTAGCTTCTTTACCAACGAAAACGTGGATCCAAAGCTCTCATCACGAGGCAGCTGGGTAGCTTCCAGCTCGGCCATCCACTATGGGTAGCTTCCTGCCCAACGAAGACATGGATCTAAAGCCCTCATCATGAGGAGGCCAGGTAGCTTCCTGCCCAACAAAGACGTGGATCCAAAGCCCTCATCATGAGACGGCCGAGTAGCTTTCATCCCGGCCCATCCACCATGGGTAGCTTCCTTCCTAACAGCGCCGTGGATCTAAAGCCCTCATCATGAGGCCGCCGGGCAGCTTCTTGCTCGGCCCATCTGTAGTAGGTAGCTTCCTACTCAACAAAGACGTAGATCTAAATCTCTCAACATGGGGCCGACGGGTTGCTTCCTGCTCATCGCACCCATCCACAGCAGGTGGACTCCTACCTGAGCTAATGTTCAGTCTTTCAACACTTGGAAATTCAAGAACAAAACAAGTCCAAATAAAAAGACAGCAGGAGCGCAAGTGAACAAAGATGTTCCCTGGGAGCTGTGCACCCCTATTTATACCCTCAGCGAAGACCTTCCTATTGCTCAGATTCTCTCCTTCCAAACAAAGCATCATGCCCAATAATTCTTGTGACACCACGCGACAGCCGACTATTCGACGCCTTCCCTATACATGGATTCGATCAGGCGAAGCGACGTCGCCTTAATGACGCATACCCATCAGCGATCCGCTGACATCATCCGAAGACGTGTCCGTAGATTAGGGCACTTAATTATCTCCATATGGGCATGGAGATTAGGGAGACACAACCTCCAAACGCCGTGTCATTCCCGGACAAACCACCACGGAGAATTCTCGACATCAAGCTGAACAAAGAAAACCGAGCAACCCCCTCTCGACCCGATCCATAAATAGGTCGGAACGAGAGTAGAGGGCTAATGTGGTGCTCACAAATGCAGATTCTCCTGATCAAGGCATGTGGCCGATGACAAGTCTCTCACGTGCACCAACCAGCTCTTTGAAGTACTATGCGAAGGGGACATTCCTCGGCGCCTCATCTCCGAGGTATCATCCGACCATTGGGGGCCTCCCCTGAGTACATTCTCTATTCGTCTAGCAACCAGCCAACAGCTCGCCTCCGAGCTATCTTACAGCTGAGCTTTCTCAGCATCCTTGCTCGTTTCTGAGCTGTCATTAAGCCGAGCTTCCTCAGCTTCCCCGTCTGGCCGGGAGCATGGGCACATGCGCCTTCGTAAAGGCTCCGTGTATCTCATCATGACGAGATCTCCATTGCTCCACATCCCGCATCCCATGCTAGCGTATCTCTCCATTAATGAGCATATCCCTCCATCTACGCGAACGTGACGCAGGGGCGAAACGGATGGCGAGAATCTCGTATCGGCTCGCTCCAATACGACCCCTATATAAAGCCCTCCTCTAGACGATTCAGAGATCTCAAACTCATTCCAATACGCCGCTACTCTGTCCTAATATTTCTCGGTACTTATTTGATCGCCGGAGGGTCCTACTGTGGTTTCCCATCTCAGGACTTTCTTTGCAGGTAGCTCAGCGTCAACAACAACCAATAACCTATTGTGATCCACACGCTCAACCCTCACTTCAAATCTCAACCGTTCAGCACCGCTGGCAATAAGATCGACGGAGGACAACATCTGAGGGAGATTCCGACCTCTATCATTGCCTGAATCCGAGAAGACATGTTTAAGATTAGATATAAAAATTTTCCGGATCGAATATGGATTTAGTATACCCTCCCCCGAAACCCGGATCAAACCAAACCTGCTTGTTATATCTGATCCACTCGATAAATACCACAGACATATAATTCTAAGTGTTGTAATATACATACTGTATTTATTGTTAAAATTTAGTTGGCCTAATTTTGATAATTAATTTATAAATCTATAATGCATAATTTGATATAGTTATGTTAAAAATAAATTTTGCTTATATATTTGGCAATTCATCTAAAGATTTTTAATTTTAATTTGTTATTAATTTATAATGGCCAAACCTGAAAACCTGCAAAAACCGACCCGTCCACATCCGTTCGAAACCTGAATTTGCAGGATTGGGTATAACACATCGTAAACCTGTCAAGTTTGGATAGGGTTTTGAAGATGCTCACAAGTGGTGTCTCCTCAAGATTACAACAAGTAGCAAATGACGTGTCACGAAGATTACGGAGGTGGAATAAAGGAGGTGCATTATAAGGGTTTCTCGGGACTTCGTCTCGAGGAATGTATCCGGCCTTCTAAGAGACCTCCCTGAATAAATTCCACATTCACCTAGGAAACTACCAACAGCTCATCTTCGAGCCCCTGACATGCCGAGCTTCCTCGGCCTCCCAGCTCGTTTCCGAGCCCCTGACATGCCGAGCTTCCTCGGCTTCCCGGCTCGTCTCCGAGCCCATGACCTGCCGAGCTTCCTCGGCCTCCCGGTTCGTCTTCGATCCCCTGACCTGCTGAGCTTCCTCGGCCTCCCGGCTCGTCTCCGAGCCCTTGACGCGCCGAGCTTCCTTGGCCTCCCCGATCGACCAGCAGCGTGGATCCCATGCGCCCAACAACGGCTTTACGCATATTGCCAGGGCGAGATATCCGCTTCCCCATGATCCGCGTCCTACGCTGGCACATCCCTCCATTAATGTGTGCATCCCTCCATTAAAGGCGAGGATAACGCGGAGGCGTAACTGACGGCGGGGATCTCGTGCCCGCTCGATCAAAGCGACCTCTATATAAACCCCCATTTTAGAAGACTCGGGTATTTGAAATTTATCTCAATACGCCACTACTCTGCATCTATTTCTCGACACTAACTTGATCGTCAGAGGGTCCTATGGTGGTCACCCACCCCGGGACTTCATTGCAGGTAGCTCGGCGTCCAACACCAACCCATTGAGATCCACACTCAACAACTCCAAAACTAAATCTCAACCTTCCAAGAGCGCCATCATAGGATCGACGGAGGACAGCATCTGAAGGAGATCCTGACTTCCATCAGTTGGCGCCGTCTGTGGGAATGAAAGATATTTTTGTTCCACCATAAAATTTGATCTTCCGCCCTCGATCCAATGGCGAGCGATGACCGCAACGATCCGAATATGAGCCGCCACAATGGAGGCGGGAGCGGCTCGCCTCCCCCTCCTAATGCCATCCACGTCTTGTTCTCCCGGATAGACAGGCTCACAACGCTGGTAGATGCCCTCGTCCGCGTTCAAGTGGCGGGCCATACCCACCAGACCACGGCACCGCCTCCCTGGGGTAACGACATCCGCCGAAGTACGAACGAGCACACCCAGGCCTTCGATCCCCCTCACTCTCATTAGAGCTCCACAGAGCACCGGTGGGCTTACGCCGGTCACCTTAACCCACACGCAGCGATTGATTCCATGACTCCCTGGGCACCGGATAGCTCTACGCCGTGGTCCCAGAGAAGACCGGGCTGTCGCTCCGATGCCCATCACGCGTTCTTTCCCCCTGAGGAGGTTTCGGTCAGCTCGCCTGCTTCCAGGCATGAAAGATTCCCCTACTCTCGCCGGGACGGCGCGGACGACGAGTGCCGAAACTACCCGAGAAGGGCTTCGCCCGAGGATTTGAGACACCTGATAGAGAGAAATCAAAGCCGCACCTTGGCACAGACTCAGAGCAGGGGTATCCACCACTCCTACTGTGCAAAATACTCGGGATACCACCATCGACTCGAAGCCCTTGAGAAGAAAATTGAGGGCATACGATGGGACGGCCATGCGTCTGGAGAAGGGGCTAGGTACTCTACCGATTCACTGATGAAGCCCTTTACAGAAGAGCTATAGGCCGAGCACGTCTCGTCCAGGAACAAACCGCCCAAGGTGGCCCTCTTTGACAGGAAATCCGACCTGAAGGACCACCTGGATGTGTTTACTGTGGGCATGAGCTTCCAGGATAACTCCGACATGGCTCAATGCCGAGCTTTCCCCACCACCCTTATCCAGACTGGTCTGGACTGGTTCCGATGACTTACACCCTGCTCCATCTCGACTTTCGACGAGCCGGCCTCCCAATTACTCGGTCACTTTTTCGAAAATCGGTGACAGAAGAAGACGATCAACTGCTTGTTCACCATCAAGAGCGGAGACAAAGAATCCCTCATAGGATATGTCATCTGCTTCTACAACGCGCTCCTCGAGGTCTCCGAGCACCGTGATGAAACAGTCATCACCGCGCTGAGGTCGAGTCTTAGGCACAAAGAGTGGCTCCGCTCTTTTGCATTAGCACAACCTAAGACCATGGACGAGATGAAAGCCTGGACCGAGCGAGAAATCCAACTCGAGTCCGAGGTGAACTCAAACCTGCCCTGGGCCGACCAGCCGACAGAAAGAAAAGGGACAGGGAGGAGAAGAAGAAGGACGACCGTCCAAAGCCTTACTGACCAAGGTTTCAGAAGTACTCTCCTCTAATCATCTCCCAGACCGAGCTGCTGGAGGAAACTAAGGGGGAGAGGTTCTTCAAGCTCCCGCCAGTGTCCCAAAAGGCAGGCAAATGTCTCCGAGGCCTGTACCGTGCCTTCCACTGGTCGCAGGGCCACCCGACCGATAACTTCAAACAACTCCGTGACTGCATCGAGGAGTTGATCCGCTCCGGCCACTTGGCGAAGTACTTGCGGGACAAGCGGCAGGCGGAATGGGAGAAAGAGAACCAGCCTCTTCCCGGGAGCTAACGATCGGGAAAATCATGGCCGTTACCTCGAATACTGCTCGGGAAGCTGGCGAAAACTAGCGCCTCCTCCCGGTAGAGGGTGTAAGCGATCCACCCCAGAAGAAGTGCAGGAAGGACGAGCCTATAATCTTCACCGATGAAGACCTCTACGGTATATCCTTACCTCACAACGACCCACTCGTAATAACGGCCTGAGTCCACCGTTACGAGGTCCAGAGGATTTTGGTCGACTCAGCGAGCTTGGCGGATATCCTGTTCTATGACTGCTTCCAGCGTATGGGGCTATGACCATCCGACCTTTGACCTACCTCCCATGTACTCTCGGGGTTCACCAATCACTCTGTCCCTGCCGAGGGATTGGTCACCCTCCTACTCAACATTGGGGATGCGGGACATACACGGACCGTACCTGTGGATTTCCTCGTTGCCAAAGTCCCTTCATCCTATAACATTCTCCTAGGACGTCTGACCTTAAATGCTCTCCGAGCCCAGATCTCAACTTATCACCTTGCGATCAAGTTTTCTTTAGATCAAGGGGGAATAGGCCGGGCCTACGGAGACCAGCAAACCGCTAGGATTTGCCTCACCTCGACGTCCACTGCCGGAGATCAAAGCAACGATTTTGAGGGCATACCTGACTTCCAGGGGTCTTTAGATACATGCGATCACCAAATGGAATTCAGAGGTGCACCAGTAGAAGCATTAACGGAAGTACCACTCGAAGAAGGGGTAAACGACCGAACAGTCCAGATCGGCTCTCTCCTGACTGGGGATCGCCGCGAAGAACTGATCCGGTTCCTCCGAGATAATTTGGACGTTTTTGCTTGGACGCCGGTGGACAAGCCCGGAATTGACCCTTGAGTGATCTCCCACAAGCTCGGGGTCGATCCGAAAGCAAAGCCCGTCTGAAAAAAGAAAAGAAACTTTGTGCCGACCAAGCAAAAGGCGATAGAAGACGAAGTGGATCGACTGCTCGCCGCTAACTTTATCAAGAACCTAGACCACTCTGATTGGCTGGCAAATGTAGTCATGGTCAAGAAGATGAACGGGAAATGGAACATGTGCGTCGATTTCACAGACTTAAACAAGGTCTGCCCTAAAGATAACTATCCCCTCCCTTGGATAGACCAGCTTATAGATAGCTCGGCCGGCCACGAACTATTGAGCTTCATGGACGCCTTCTTAGGTTACAATCAGATCAGGATGAACCCGACCGACGAAAAACTGACCTCCTTCACCACTAACTGAGGGGTATACTGCTACAAAGTGATGCCCTTCGGACTTAAGAACGCCAGGGCCACGTATCAGCGCCTCGTCAACAAAAATTTCAAACTGCAGATCCGGAGGAACATGGAAGTCTATGTCGATGACATGCTCGTAAAATCAACCTCATCGTACGGGCACGCCAAAGATCTCGGGGAGACATTCGACATCCTGCGCAAATACAAAATGAAGCTGAATCCAGCTAAGTGTGCATTTAGAGTTACCAACGGGAAATTCCTCGGGTTCATGGTCACCCATCGAGGAATCGAAGCGAACCCAAAAAAGATCAGTGCCATTCTCAACATGGCCACCCCGAAGAGAAATGTTGAGATCATTCGGCTTACAGGAAGAGTGGCCGCTCTGAGTCATTTTATGTCAAGATCCGGGGAGAAGTGCCTCCCGTTCTTCAAAGCCTTGAGAAAAGTTTCTAAGTTCGAATGGTCGGAGGAGTGTCAGAGCGCTTTCGAACAGCTCAAGGCGCACCTATCAACTCCCCCACTGCTCACTCGACCAGTCGAAGGCGACGAGCTATTATTATACCTCGCGGTCTCCGATCAGGCTGCAGGCTCAGTGGTCGTCAGGGAATTCGATGGTGTACAGAAGCCGGTTTACTACGTAAACCACGTTTTTAAGGACGCGGAAACAAGATACCCATTCATAGAAAAGATAGTCTTGGCACTTGTTGTCGCCTCAAGAAAACTACGCCACTACTTGCAGGCGCACACCATCTTCGTCCTCCCCGAGCGACCTATAGGGACTATTCTCGCTTCCCCTGAATCATCAGGATGACTGAAGAAATGGAGGTGGGAATTATCCCTATTCGACATCAAGTACCGCCCTAGGCAGGCGATCAAAACGTAGGTCCTAGCAGACTTCGTGGTCGAATGCACTATTCCCACTAAAGAAGAAGCGGCACCTCGGGGCCCCGAACCACATCCCTCGGTCAAGGAAGTACTCGACTCCGTCCCCAACTGGGTGCTCTACGTGGACGGATTCTCTATCGAGGAAGGGAGCGGGGCTGGCCTGATCATCCGAGGCTCGGACGAAGTAGAGATGGAATACTCTTTGAAGCTAGGGTTCAAAACTTCGAACAATGCCGCGGAATACGAGGCTTTGTTAGCCAGATTGCGAATCGCCTCCGGGGTAGGGCTGAAGATGATCCAAATTCGCAGCGACTCCGCATTGGTCGTCGGCCAAGTAACCGGGCGATTCGAGGCCCAGGAACCACTCGTGATCAAATATCTGGCCGAAGTAAAAAGACTTCGCAAAAATTTCGATGAAGTCCAGGTAAAGCAGATTCCCCAGACCTCCCCCTGAATACTCAAGCCGACGCTTTAAGCAAGCTCGCTTCTTCCTATACTGCGGAACACAAAAGAAACATTCTCTTCGAAGTCTTGCCAAGGCCCAGCGTGGAAGACGGGGAGGTAACGCTCCAAGTATATGATATTCGGGAGGAAGGCCAAGATTGGAGGAAGCCCCTCGTGGAGTTCTTAAAAGATGGTATACTTCTAGAGGACCGAGGGGAAGCTTGCCGCCTTCGGGAAAAAGCTCATCATTTTATCTGAAGCAATGAAAACCTCTACAAGAAGTTGTATACTCAGCCCATGTTCTGATGCGTCGACCCCCGCGAAGCCGACTACGTTCTACGAGAGATACATGAAGGGGTCGGGGAAGCGCATCAAGAGGCCCGCACCCTAGTCCAGAAGACGCTGCTCCAAGGATATTATTAGCCGAGGATATACCAAGATGCCGAGAAGCTCGTCAGAAGATGCAAGAACTGCCAACTCCACGGCAGCATACCTCGTCTCCCCGCTACCGAGCTAACTCCCCTCAGTTCCCTTTGGCTGTTTGCACAATGGGGGATGGATATGGTGAGCCAACTCCCCACCGGCACGGGCGGACAAAAATACATTCTTGTTGCGGTAGACTACATCACGAAGTAGATAGAGGCCGTGCCCATCAGAAAACCAGACGCCGCCTCTACTATAAAGTTCCTGCAAAACAACATCATCTCTCGATTTGGAATCCCGAGGTGCATCATTACCAACTGTGGGACCGACTTCGAAAATGATAAAGTCAAAGAATTTTGCAGCGACTACCACATACTAATGAAGTTTGTCGCGGTTGCACATCCTCAATGCAAAGAACAAGCCGAGGTAGCAAACCGAGGAGTCATACGCGGACTTAGGGCTCGCTTGGAAGGAAGACATGGAAGCTGGGTCGAGGAATCGCCGCGGGTTCTATGGGCATTGGGGACCTCGAAAAAAATACATACGGGAGAAACCCCGTTCATCCTCTGCTACAGTACCGAGGCGATGGCCCCGGCTAAGATCGGACTGCCCAGTTATAGAGTCGAACACTTCGACGAAGAAGCGAACACCTCGGCACTCCGGACCAACTTGGACGTATTATTAGAAAAGCAGGATCGAGGTAGATCAGAGCAGCTGCCTATCAACAGCAAACCGCTCGCTACTATAACGCCCGAGTTGAAAATCAGGCCTTCAAGACCGAAGATTTGGTCCCACGAAGGAACGAGTTTGTGGACCAAGCAAGGTTGCATAAATTTTCTCCCCGAAATGGGATGGACCATTCGTCGTAGCAGAAGCATTTCCCGGTGGAGTGTATCGCTTACAAGACACCGGGGGGAGTAAGTTTCTTCGGCCCTACAACGCCGAAAAACTCAAATTGTATAAATAATCATGTGTTCTTCTTTTGAAACAATGTAATTCTTATTAACATTAAATTAAATCTCCTGAGGTAGGTCCTCTTATAAAGGAGACCTTTTGCACAACTTTTGTTTCTTTTTTTGGTTCCGAGACCCCTAGGTTTGTTTTAAAAACTGTGTAAAATATAATGAGGGGATAAAAAAAGACAATACGCGTAAAAAAAAGAACAACATTATTCATTAATAGGGTATTATAGGCTCCCCAGTCTTACAATAATTACAATAGAGGGGGGCGAGGATCAAGGAAGCACTGTGGATGGTACTCTGAGGAAATCTCCTGCAGCCGAGCCTTATCTTCCTCAACACGCTCTCTCTGACGGTGCCTGCGGACCCTAGATGCCACAGAAGCATCGGGGCCCCTATCCACCGGATAGGAGGTGATGATCTGCCTTTTCTAGAAACACTCCAGAAGAAGGCCTACCGATCGCTCTCGCCTGCTCTGCGAGATCATGCCGAAGTGGTAGAGCGTATGGACCTTGTCAAGCGCCTCGTCCCTCAGCTGCAGAGAAAGGGCGTTATGCAGACCCGAGGACATCATCCAGATCGCGTACATAAGCACTTGGAAGAGGGCAGATCGCCGGGGAAGTAGGCGACCAAAGTGGCCCTCCATACGATCTATTACCGCCTCATACGTCTGCTAGAATCGATCGAGGCAGTAAAGATGCAAGTCGTCATGAGAGATGATCTCCATGATGAGGAATATATGCCCAGACATCTTCAAGGGAATGCAATATTGAAAGGAAACAAACATGCCTTCGCTATTTATAGCCCCAACAAAATTTTCCAACGGCCGAAACTTACTCACGCAGTGACGCGAATCGCAGAATATCTCAGTTTCCCGATAAAGAACTGCCATGTGTTGGTCATGCCGGTTGTCGCCCGCCTATGCGGGCCACGGAAGGTTGAACAACGCCCTCACTCCCGCCAAAGCGGCCCACGGAAGGTTGAATGACGCCCTCACTCCCGCCAAAGTAGCCCACGGAAGTTTGAACGACACCCCATGAGGGCCCACGGGGGTATCGAAACCCTCCTCACGAGGCGTAGCAGATTCCTTCTCGGTCCATCTGCAGCGGGTAGATTCCTACCCAACAACGTTAAGGACTTAAAGCCCTACTTGCGAGACTGCCGAGCAGCTTGTTGCCCGGTCCATCCCTAGTGGGTAGCTTCCTACCCATCAACGCTAAGGATCGAAAGCCCTCCTCATGAGGCCACCGAGCAGCTTCCTTCCCGGTCCATCCCTGGAGGGTATCTTCCAACCCATCAACACTAAGGATCGAAAGCCCTCCTCGCGAGGCCGCCGAGCAGCTTCCTTCCTGGTCCATCCCTAGCGGGTAGCTTCCTACCCATCAACGCTAAGGATTGAAAGCCCTCCTCGTAAGGCCACCGAGCAGCTTCCTTCCCAGTCCATCCCTGGCAGGTAGCTTCCTACACATCAATGCTAAGGATCGAAAGCCCTCCTCGCGAGGCCGCCGAGCAGCTTCCTGTCCGGTCCATCCCTAGCGGGTAGCTTCCTATCCAACAACGCTAAGGATCTAAAGCCCTCATCGTGAGGCCGCTGAGCAGCCTCCTTCCCGGTCCATCCCAAGCGGGTAGCTTTCTACCCATCAGTGCTAAGGATCTAAAGCCCTCACTAAGAGGCCACCGAGCAGCTTCCTTCCCGGTCCATCCCTGTTCCCGCCAAGATTTCGGCTCAAAACTTGCTCCCTTATAAAATAATAACAATAAAATAAAAATAAAAAATAAAGGGAAAGCTACACATGCAAAGCATGTAGGTATTGCCTCGGATAGAATTAATTCCTACGATGGCGCCTCACGTGCTCCTCACGCGGGGGCCAATGTGCAAAGCACAAAAAGAAATCTATTAAATAAGAGTTAAAAACTCTGAGGCGGCGCCTCACGTACCTTGCATGAGGGCGCCGACACCATGAGTTATAAACTCTGAGGCAGCGCCTTACGTGCTTTGCACGAGGGCGCCAACGCCAAGAGTTAAAAACTCTGAGGCAGCGCCTCACGTGCACTGTACGAGGGCACCAGCGCCAAGAATTAAAAACTCTGAGGCAGCGCCTCACGTGCCCCGTACGAGAGCGCTGGCGCCAGAAATAAAAGTTCTCTGCCATTGGATCAAAGATCCAACGGAGATGATAAATCATCAAAACACAGAATTAAATTCTGTTGAGGAGATGTTCCTCAAATCTTTTTGAATGAGAAAGATTACTCTCTGTAAAACAGAGCACCGTTGGATTAAAAATCCAATGGTGAAAATCACCAAGCTACAGAATAAGCTCTGTATGGGAAAATATTTTCCTAATCTTTCTAAACAAGAAAGATTACGCTCTGTAAAACAGAGCACCGTTGGATTAAAGATCCAATGGTGATTAGAAATCACTAAATTACAGAATAAGCTCTGTATGGAAAATATTTTTCACAATCTTGTTAAAAAAACAAGAAAAATATCTTCTGTAAAACAGAAGTTCTTGGATCAAGGACCTAACAGTGGATAAAATCCCCAAATCAATTGAGGATATCTCAATGAGA
This sequence comes from Agapanthus africanus, assembly GCA_030015575.1. Taxonomy (NCBI): domain Eukaryota; kingdom Viridiplantae; phylum Streptophyta; class Magnoliopsida; order Asparagales; family Amaryllidaceae; genus Agapanthus; species Agapanthus africanus. The sequence continues at coordinate 21,945,869 of JASDDO010000014.1, forward strand.
GATTTCTTTAAATAAATCAAAAAATTTGCCTCCACTATATAAAGGCCCCAAGACTTCAAGTCTTGCACAGAGGAACCCCCCCATAAACTTCAAGTTCAAAAAGAAGAGCAAGCAAAAAGAGTTTTAAGAGAGAAGAAAGAAGAAGAACTTTCTTCAAGGTAAATAGAGATCATGGTATCTCATCTGCATACCCAAGAGTTTAACCCTTATAAAAAACATAGTTCTTTTCCTGGATCTGAGATCCAGAAGACAAGTCTCCCACAAATGAGAATTTAATTCTCATGGGGATGAATTTGTTCTTAGGGATTGAAGATCCAGGGGAGAACAAAGAGTTGAACTCTTCAGAAAAATACAAAAAGAAAGAGTCAGTGCCATGCACCCCACGTGCCCCTCACGTGGGCGCTGCTAAAATAAAGAGTGCTCTGTACTCAGTGGTTGGCGCTCAGCGCCAAGCGCCCCACGTGCCCCTCATGTGGGCGCTATTAAAATAAAGAGTGCGCTACACTCAGTAGTTGGCGCTCAGGGCCAAGCGCCCCATGTGCCCCTCACGTGGGAGCTGCTAAAATAAAAAGTGCTCTGCACTCAGTGGTTGGCGCTCAGCGCCAAGCGCCTCATGTGGGCGCTGTTTAATATAAAGCGCTCTACAAATAGAGCCCAGCGCCATAAAGAGTGTTTAACGCTCCATAAAAAACAAAAAATAGGTGAGCATCAGAGCCCATATAAATGCTCAACACTGTTGCACAGAAAAAGGGACCGAGCCCAAACAAGTGTTTAACACCTTACTCAAAAACTTAGTCGGCTGAATCCAAATTGACCAAAATTCCCTAATTCAGATCAAGCAAGCCCATGTGCTCACATTTTTTCCAAATTGGTCTTAGGCCCAAACCCAACTAAAGATCTCCCAACTGACATTGGTTCAAGGGTACATCTCCCTACACCTATGATATATGTCGTTGTAATTCTTCAACGTCTTCAGAGAGGTGGCGGGTCCCGAAAACCAACAATTACACGGACCGTAATGTCCTTAAACTAGCCATGGACCGTAATGTCCTTAAACTAGCTGTGGATCACAACGTCCTTAAACTAAACCCTCATACTAAAATTGGTGATCTACAGACCGTAACGTCTCTAAACTAAAATGATAGAGCCCAATTGCTCTTTCGTTGGATAAAAAATGATCCTGAAACCCCGTTAAGTAGATCTTAGTCCAACATCGGATTAACGTATCCTTAACAAATATTTAAGTCGATCTTAATCTCAAACAAGGTTAACGATCCTTAAATCAAACCAAACCCAAATCTAAGAAAATACGGATTTGGACTAATCCTCGCCCTACGGGCGACAACACAAATTAGTCTCCATATACAATCCACGGGCAACCAAAAAATAAAACAAACACACACGATACGAAGTGACCTCCCGGAGAAGGAGAAAGTGGTTACCGCGAGACGGTAACGTAATTAACTGCAGGGGCTTGCGCATGCAGGGAAGAACGTCCCTACAATCAAAAACCTCTCATAACGAGGGGGAATCTGACGAAGTCTGCTACAACGGCTGCATCCGTCCAGACCTCCGATACACGGTGCCATAAATCAGCTTGGCATCTTCGGAGAGGTGGACAAATAAAACCAAATAGCATCTGCCCCAAAATTCAGGCCAGACGTCCTAACATCGTGGTCACGTCTTTCGGCGGTAAACAGATTCTGGCACGCCCGATGTGATCTTTTCCTCTTTCCACTCCACACTTTGTGTGTCGTGTTCGCGAACGGATCACGGTTTAATATGGTTGCCCCTAGATTCAAGGTACTAAGATTTGGTGACTTGCTCCATGCAGAAGAGAAGATGACGTCGATGGCTTCCAACTGCACCAATTGCAGCAACAACCACCACTCCGTCCCTGTTGGAGGAGTGACTTATGGGCCCCAAGCGGCCTCCATCTTTGCGATGCCAGTGGAGAAGGTGACTCAAGGCACCACTGGACAGTTCTTCGCGACCATGCTCCCTCCAATGAGCTTCAATGCTTCAATGCCATCATAGGAGGCTCCAAAGAAGTTGGTCTTTGATCGGCTCGCAACCACCATGGACCCTCCCAATAGGTCATCCAAGTCTGCCGCCTCAGACTTCGATAGGCTGAGCCAAAACTCCACTGGGCCCATAAAGAGGCCTGCAATACCTGAAAGAGTTATCCCGAAGTGGATAGCCATTCTAGCTCAGGTAGACGAAGTCATCAAAGGGGCTTCTCCTGCTAAGGGACCAGTCTTCACAAGACTGCCGTTCTAACTCCTGCTGCATGCGAGGTCGTTAAAAACGCTTCCCCTACCAAAAAGTCGGCCTTTGCAAGATTGACTGTTTCCTCTCAGCGTACGTCGGTCTTCAACAGGAAAACACTAACAACACCCCATCAGAGTAGGGAACATGACGAAGCTACTCCCGCAACTGAACCATTCCCATCCACACGACATGCCCGACGTCGCCACTAGCAACGAATAAGGAAGGCTAGGGGCAGTTCCCCCTCTGGACTTACCCTACCAGCTCCAATAGTGGAAGTTGATGTTGTTGTTCCACCTGTGAACAACTTCGAGCTGCTAAAGAGGGATAAGAACTCTCCAACCGCCATCTTGAAGAATTATCCTCCGCCTATCAAAAACACAACACCGGTGAAGCCGAAACAGCCTCCTCAGCGGTTGTCCTCCAGGATCCACAGAGTTTGGCGGAAAGTCCAAGACTCTGTAATTGACAAAGATTACTCTCGCCGGCTGAAGAAGATGAAAGCTCGGCAAGAGGAGAACCATCCAACCGACATACCACGAAAGGTATCATCTGCATGGATGCCTGCCGCAACGGCCTCCTCATCTTTGACCTCCCACAAAAAGAGAAGGCCTGAGAATCTCCCTTGCCCGCAGCAAATTTCAAAGGCAGTGGACCAAAACGCCCCAAGTCTGGGGGCATGGTTATTCATACCGTCTACATGGCATCCGGAAAAGAGGATAGTCGTGCTTCCGTGAGTCATCGACCACTCACACGGTCTGTGACGAAAGCTCAGTAGCAACAATAAAAGCTCCAGGAATTGTTGAAAAGAATGTCCGCACTCACTGGGCAGAAAGAAAGCCCAGAAGCATCGTCAGAACAACGTAAGGAGCAGGAGACCGACACCGAATTCTTACGGAGGGTGCTTGAAAAGAAAGATAAAGAGGCCGCGGAACAAGCGGCTAATATAAAAAAGATGGCGCTTCTTTTCCAAGACATGGTTGGGATGATGATCCAGCCGGATCCTCCAGCTGAAGACCCTCCAATAATCATTGAAGACTACAGAGGGGAGACATCGAACCCTTCTCCAGCTTTATCGGCAGCTAGGGAGGAGACGATCTCCAAAGCTACCCTTGATGACTACATAGCTCAACAAATACGAGCTCATCAAGCGAACAAAGCGGCAGGCCGGGTCGTCAGAACTGGGCGACCTTATCCAGGCTGGTACGACCAAATTAAGTACCCGCCAGGATATACGATCCCCAAATTCCATGTGTATAAGGGGACGGGCAATCCGCACCAATACGTTGCTCAATTCAGATCTTTGTGCAGTAATACTGGAGGCGATGACAAACTATTGCTTCGCCAATTTGTCGGCAGCTTGGCGGAGACGGCAGTTGAATGGTACTCGGAGCTTCCGAATGATTCTATCAAGACATTTGCAGAAATGGAGCTACTGTTTACACAGCGGTTCGCAAGCGCAACCGAGCGCATCCCAATCACAACATTAATCAACTCCAGCGTGAAACCGGGAGAGACATGGGTTCAATACGCAATTCGGTGGCGTAATCTATGGTCAAAGTGTGAACAGTGCATAGAAGAAGCTCCTGCTATGGGCATGTTGACCCTTGATCCTCAGGCAACTATATCCCAGTTTATGATGTTCTTCAAGCCGACCACCTTCCAGGCCTTGATTGACAAACGGGCCCAAATGGACACGATGGTCCATAGGCCTTCCTCTTCAAAGACAGATCTTCAGAATGAAAAGGGCAAAGGGAAAGCGACCTATGTTGCCAACGCTCAACAACAATCGAGTGACCCGAAACCGGTTATTCGCCAAAACAGCAGACCGCGAGCCCTCAAAGAGAAGTTGAGACGTCCTTACTCGTTGCCCCGGGATAAAACGAGGAGACTATTCGAATTGGTGGCGTGCAACAGGCTCATCACTCTGCCGGATCCGAGATGCCCACTGCAATCGTGCGACGTTAACAATCCTAATTACTGCCCCTACCAATGAATAGTGGGCTACCCAATCGAAAATTGCTACGTCTTTACAAACTGGGTCGAAGACCAGTACTAGCAAGGCAAGTTCGCGTTGTCCGAAAACTGGAAGGTAAACCCGCCACAGCAGCATACTCCTAAAAAGGTGGATACGCTAGGGGAATCATGCTCATTTGTGGAAGAAACTCCGTGGGAAGTGGTCCTTTCAACTAAAACTAAAAGAATGCTGAAGGATCTTCAAACATGTCCGACGATTAGGTGGAAAAGCCCGTTGGAGCATGAAATTATTCACGGAATGCTGAAACCGCGCTCAACACCAAAAGTTGGTAACGATGGACAAAACCACCAGGCCAAGCCTCCGAAGCCTTCAAAGAAAAAGAAGAAGGACAAGAAGCACGTGCAGCTCAATAGAAATCATACGGGTTTGCAGAAATACATCGATGCACTGGAGGAATACAACCAAGGGGCACGGACCCCAGTCATACTGGAAGAGTTCTTCGAGCATGTTCTTGAAGACGGAAACGGTGGCATTGATGAAGGAGAAGATTCTTCGGAAGAACCTAAGGATTATGTAGCGAGTTGCCACATGATCTTTCACTCATCGATAAATAGAAAAGAGGCTCCTGACGTAGAGAAACTGGGAGCAGATCCAGAACCAAAACCCATGGAACCGTTGAATGACCTCATCGACAAGCTGTTGAACGAAGCTCTTCAAAAGAGCAAAACTAATCGAGAACGTGAGGCGGCCATTTATGAAAAGGATAAGCATCGGTGTCAGGCCGAAAAAGCTCTGGTGATGAGAAGCCATAAAGTACCTCAACCGGATTGAAGCGTCCTTGCCACCAGCAAGAGCAGAATCAAGATAAGGAAGCAGTTCGCCAAAGCTCTATCAGTGGGAATGAAACTGCCACCTTTCAAAGAAAATACTTCCGGGAGTACGTGCCCCGACGAACCGGATGTCCATCCGAAATACTGCTTGTATCATCGGAGGGTCACACACCCTACCGAAGAGTGCAATGCCTTCAAGAAGTGGTGGCAGGGATACGTTGCCCACCGACAACACTTCAAGCGGGTAAAGCGCAAAGCCCGTCGGAAACAGAGAAGCACGGCAGATGAGTATTAAGGAACAACCGGTAACTGTCATATGGTTGATGCCATCCCGACAAGAGCAAAACCTCAAGTTCTTACCTTCCGGAGCGAATCTGACGAAGAAATAGCCCTCGACCCTCTCTTCAAGGAATCTACCTCCGAAAAAGAAGAGGAAATGAAGAACTGTTAGAAAATTCAGCTGCGTAACCGTACGTTTCCTGAAAAAAATCTCGGACCTTCAAACAAAGGTTCGGGCAAAAGGGACAAAGGGAAGGAAAAAGTCCCTGAGGAGATTGCCCTCGATGATAGAGTCGTCGAAGAGCTCACAGCCAAGGACCCGTCCAAGAAGAACAAGGTGGATTACAATGTCCTGGCACATCTGAGAAAGATACTCTCACAATTGAGTATCTTGGATGACCTTCTTCTGTCTAAAGAGGCACGAGATTCCCTGATCAAGGCGTTACAAGAGCCCGACCAGTTTCAAGCCTTCCTGGCGGAAGAAAAAATGAAGGACGAGCTGGAAGAAGTCCACACGGATGATATCACCTTCAGCGATGAAGACCTCCTTCTCGGAACGTGTGAGCACAACCGTCCACTGTATGTAGCAGAGTATTGTCACGATATCAAAATAGGGAAGATCTCGGTCGACAACGGGTCCTCCGTCAACCTTCTCAATGTATGAGTACTGAAGGAGATTTGCATGAACGTTCAACACGTGGCACGGGAAAAAATTACTATCTCCGGGTTTGACTCGCAATCATCATAAACGCTCGGGTCTGTAATACTGACATTACGCTTTGGACTGCTCGTCACTGACATCAAGTTCCATGTTATTGACGCCAAGATTTGCTACAACGCTTTGCTCGGCAGGCCTTGGTTATATGAGTACAACATCATCCCTTCTACATAAAATCAGTGTATGAAGTTCTTCAAGAACGGCCTCGACTACACAGTTATAGGGGAGCTGAACCCATTCTCCGTAAATGAAGTTCGCAAATATGAAGATGCCAAGTACTTCTTACCAGATTTCGAAAACATGGAAATATATCGCAAACCAGAGAATAAACAAAAAGCCATTGCCACTATCCCGATATTCGGGAGCGATACCAAAGAGGATGAAGAGATGGTCTACTCGGGACAACCCCAAGGTAATAGGCCAGGACCATCTGCTCCTATTCTGGTCTTTGGCAGTGACACCGAGGACGAGGCCAACGCAGTGTTCTCCATCCACCCGCCAATGCAGAGCTTTGCTGGATGTTCATATCAGATTTTTGCATTTTTATACCGCCCAATTTTTATCATATTACTTATCGGTAGGTACTCTTGAGCCGTGTTTGCTAGTCAATTGCAGGATACAGGTTCTCGGCTCTAAAGGATGAAATTCATGGAAAAGCACGACAAAATTCGGGTTCCTGCCAACCAAAGATAAAACACGGGTCTCCGTTCTCTATCCGTATGTTGCCACACACCAGTTAAGAGACAAAATGGCAAATCGATTGTCACCTTCATGCACAAGGCTCAATGGCAACACAAGATCCAAGAAATCTACGCGGAGCTCAAGAAAATCATGACAAAAAGATCCACATTCATCACCTTGTTGTTCAACAGAAATTCTGGAAAAATTGTGAAGAAAATATGAAAAAAAAACATATACCAGAATTATGGGCACAGCAGACCAGGGGAGTACAAAAAATCCCATGCCCCAACTCCACTATAGAGCCGCGGAACCACGGCCAATAGGGGGTCTAGGCCGCGGTTCCGCGGCCGTACGGCCTCCTCACATGATGAAACTTCAGGGGTGTTTTGGTCATTCCATGTGTATTCTGAATGTTGCCCTAGATTTTCATTTTCCAGCCTATAAATAGCCCAGAACCTTGTGAAGCCAAGGGTGCATAATCTTGTATTTAGATTTTAGGTTTTAGTTGTTGTTCTTCTTCCTCCTCTCATCTCTTCTCCATTAAAAAAACTTGTAGTGAGCTTTTGTGAGTGAAGAATGAATAAAGGAGTTCTTTTTACTTATCATGCTTGTCTTGTTCTTTAGTTAAATTATTATTGCTTGTAATTTTCATTTGTTAACTTAGTTGTTGTTATTTGTGTTTGTTTCTTTCTTTCTTGTTCTCTTTTCCTTTATCCTTAAACAACCATGATGCTTACGCTTGATCCTTGCCGAGGTGAGGTCGCAAATAGCTAGTTGTAATCTTCTAACCTCTTTCTTTCTATCTTCCTCCTTTGTTTTATTTTTCGTTCTTCTTGTAATGGGTGAGTAGTTTCCACACTTGTTAGGGTAGGATAAAGGAAGTTTGAGAGAAGAAAATCTCTCTCACTCTTTCCTTTCCCAACATCTTAAATCGAACTCCCGTTAATTGAACAACAATCCGCTCCCTACGGCACCCTATCCTACATGATAGCGGTGATTCCGTAGTGAGACCGGTTGTGGTTGAATTAACCGGAGGTTAAGGCTAAGAGTCAAGAACGGACGGACAAGCACCAAAAGGAAGAACTTATGCGTTGGAAAGCCTAGCTTATACTCGCAAGTTCCTTCCTAGTCGTACCAATCCCCGTTGTTGCCGATTACCGTAACACCGATATTAAGAGTGGCAACGAAAGAAGTGAGAGACTCCTAACTCAAACTAACCTAATCCTAACCCTAACAAGCTCTCTTTACATATCATTTTAACACTTAGTTAATCACAAACAAATCTGGACTTTTGGACTTAACTCGTTAAAGCACATAGAAAAAGATTCCCATCTCCCTGCGGACGACCCGTACTCAACCGGCTAGCTACAAGCGAAACCATTTTGATTGCGGTAATTAACTAAACTTGAACACGCAAAAACCCTACCAATCAAATGGAGCTAACCAGAGTTTACAGATTATCCTGGTCCCGCAGCGGCATTATAAAGAACTTGATGCACTTGATACGTACAACGTGCAAGTGCTGCAGACCTTCTACGTCCCTCCTAAGCAAAAATGTGAGAAAGAGATCCTTTTCTACTAATACATGGAGACTAAAGTGGAGAAAGAAGTATGGCACGGTGCCAAACATGCGCTCGACAGGCTTCAACCAATCCGTCTGCCCAGATACTACGCAGAGGGACTGAAAAGGTTATTGAGACACCAATGCGTACCCTTCAAACAGACTGCTCGAAAAGCTCAGTTCTATACCAAGATTTGGAACGTTCTCGGGACTCAGCGGAAGATGCTCAACGGGAGAATGGAGAAGACCGGCCTTGGATACGTTCGGTCCAATAAAAGGGAGCGATTCCATGGCTGCCATGTCATAAATAATTCCGGTGGAGAAACAAATGTTCGTCCAGATAGCGCTGGTATTAAACCAGAGCGAAATCCCGCCGTAAGAATACTAAGTCCGTCATTCGAAGAACATATCGACAAGCTAATATGGGAAGCGAGTCAAAAGGTTCGGGATGACCACAGCCGCGAAATGGTCATTTACGAGAAAGCCAGAACGCAATGTTACATTCAACAGACTATGGAGGATGACGATGCCTTCACCTCTAGCCCGTTGTGCACTCTCGTGACAAGAAAAAAGACCGACGTAGAAGTAAAAGCAAGTTGAAGAACAGGGACGGCATTCCAAGACAGCAAAGTGGGTCCAAGAAGCCACGCGAGTGAGGAAAAGTCAGCTGGAACTCGTCTTTCATGAAGAAGATGGGTCGGGAATACTCTTTCCCTCAAGACAAGACAAGGAAAATATTCAACCTTGTCATGAAGTATCAAATGATGACGCTCCCAGAGTCTCGATACCCCGAACAGATAAACGAGGTCTATCATCCGGATTATTTCTCCTACCACCGAGTAGTGGGACATCCTTTTGAAGATTGCTTCACCTTCAAAGACTGGATTGAAGATCAGTATCAGCTAGGCAGGTTTGCTCTATCCGACAGTTGGAGGGTAGCCCCACCACGAAAGCATGAGCCAAAAGCAACCTACACTGCAAGGGAAAGTCTAGATCAACATCGAGCGTGGAAACGAGCTCGTACCTGCCATATGATAACATTCTAAAAGGAAAGAGAGCACGAGAATACGAACGACCTCTCCCAGTGCTTCGCAAATGAAGATAAGAACGAGGTGATCTCAGAACTTCCACCGGCGCCAAAAGAGCTGGAAGATGTGATACACACCACAACAAACAACTTGAGAAAAATCGACTTGGGGACGGCAAACGATCCAAGGCCAACGTTCGTCAGTGAGCTGCTGTCTGAGAAACAAGTAGCCTCGTTAAAGGACGTGCTTATGCAGTGTAAAGACTGTTTCTCATGGAACTATTCCGAGATGCCGGGATTAGATTCAGAGATAGCTGTACATAAACTGGCGATATCGCCGGACGTCAAGCCAGTCAAACAGGCGCCAAGAAGATTGCGGCTCGAGCTTGAAATGAGTATCAATGCCGAAGTCAAGAAGCTAATAGACTCCGGATTAATCCAAGAAGTTCAATACCTGACTGGATTGCCAATATCGTTCCGGTAATGAAGAAAAATGGGGCAGTACGCATCTGCGTAGATTTTCGGGATCTCAACAAAGCTTGTCTGAAAGATGACTTCCCCATGCCTGTTATCGAGCTGATGATCGATAACACATCCACCCATGAAGTCTTCTCCTTCATGGACGGGTCCTCAGGATATAATCAAATCAAGATGCATCCTGAAGACCAAAAGCACACCGCTTTCCGGACTCCGCTGGGCATATTCTGCTACAAAGTGATGCCCTTTGGTCTGAAGAACGCTAGCACCACCTACCAGAGGGCCATGACAAAGATCTTCGATGACCTTCTACATGAGATTGTTGAATGTTATATCGACGACCTCGTAGTGAAAAGCAAATCATACTAGGAACACTGAGAGCATTTGAAAATAGTGTTCCAGTGTCTTTAGAAATATAATCTGAAGATGAACCCTCTAAAATGCGCATTTGGAGTTTCCTCAGGCAAGTTCCTAAGATTCATCGTATGACACCGAGGCATCGAAATAGATCCGTCGAAGATCAAGGAGATTATGGAAATGCCTTCGCCAAGAACTCTCAAGCAATTGCGGTCTCTCCAAGAAAAGCTCGCGTATATTCGGCGGTTCATAGCTAACCTCTCCGGCAAATGCCGCCCCTAAAGTCATCTAATGAAGAAAGGGATCCTGTTTGTTTGGGATCATTGTTCACCGCCGAAACACGGAGACGCGACCACGTAGGTCCGTCTTGCCTGAATTTCGGGGCAGATGCTAATTGGTGTTATCCGTCCACCTCTCCGAAGATGCCAAGTTGATTTATGGCACCATGTATCGAAGATTTAAACGAATGCGGCTGATGCAGCAGACTTCGTCAGATTCCCCTTCATTGATGAGGGTTTTTTGATTGTGGGGACGCTCTTCCCTGCAGGCGCAAGCCCCTGCAGTTAATTACGCTACCGCATCGCGGTAACAACTTTATCCTTCTCCAGATGGGCACTTCGTGTCGTGGGTGTTTGTTTTGTTTTTGGTTGCCCATGGATTGTACACGGAGACTAATTTATGTTGTCGCCCGTAGGGCGTGGATTAGTCCAAATCCGTATTTTCTTAGATTTGGGTTTTGGTTAGGGTTTAAGAATACGTTAGTCTCATTTGAGAGTAAGATCAACTTAAACGTTAGCTAAGGATACGTTAGCCTAATTTGTAGACTAAGATCAACTTAACAGGATCATTTAGATCCAACAAGAGAGCATTTGGCCTCTGTTGTTTAGTTTAGGGACATTGCGGTCGATTACCAGTTTAAGAACATGGTGGTCCAAGGTTAAGGAAATCATAGTCTGTGGGTTTAAAGGGACCCCACAGTCCAAGGTTAAGGACATCGTAGTCCATGAGTTTAAGGACCCCACAGTCCGTAGTTTAAAAACAGCGTAGTCTATGAAGTTTAAGGACATCGTAGTCCATGAGTTTAAGGACCCACAGTCCATGAAATGTGTGGTTGTCGGGACCTGTCACCTCTCTGAAGACGTTGAAGGATTACAACGACAAATATCAGAGGAGTAAAGAGATGTACCCTCGAACCGGTGTGAGTTGGTTAAAAGATCTGTAGTCCAGTTTGGGACTGAGATCTGTTAAATATTCGTGAGCAGATTGGCTCAGTTCAATATAAGTTGAGGACTTATGGCCAATCTTGGGCTAAGTCCAATAAGATTAAAATGTTTAACATTTTATTGTTCTGGGCTGTTGAGCCTTTATTTGGGTTTGGCCCTTTTAATAATGCCGAGTATTAGATCCTGACACATTTTTTGTCTTGTATTGAATGCATATCATTCATCAGAACAATGTGTGTTCTGACAGCGCGCCACGTGGTGCGCCTGGCACTTTGCGCCAATTTAAGAGCGCATCGCGCTTCTGCCAAGTAGCGCACGCGAAAAGGACACGTGTCGCACTTGGCGCTAAGCGCCAGTTTATGAGCGCATTGCGCTTTCAATTTATGAGCGCGTTGAGCTAGTTCAGTGGCGCACAAGTGAGTGACACGTGGCGCGCTTGGCGCTGAGCGCCAGCCCATGAGTGCGCTATTTTAGAAGCGCAAATTGCATACGTGGTTGACACGTGACGCATTTTGGCGCTGAGCGCCGGTCCAAGGGGTGTAGAAGCGCAGTTCAAGAATGCAAGGCACTTTTCAATAGCGTAAAGCGCATTTAATAAAATTTATAATCTGTGAAAAAAATTATGTTCTTTTTATAGGAGGTTTTGCCTCAAGATTCAAGAACAACGATTCTTATTTTTGAAAGGGGCTTTGCCTTTGTAGATCAATGATCTGTGAATGAAGTAAATACTTCTTTTGTTTTTATGATGAGGTCTTTTGATCTCTTTTTATAAAAGACCTTGGTCTTTTGTAGATCTATGATCTTTTAAGAAGATAATTCTTCTGTTTTAATGAGATGATTTCATCTCTTTGTTCAATAATTATTCTTTTTACCTTGAAGAAATGATCTTCTTTCAAGAGCTTGCTATCTTTCTTTTGAGTTTTCTCAAAGTTTGTAGGGGGGTTTCTCTCTTTTCAGACTTGAAGTCTTGGGGCCTTTATATAGGGAAAATTGATTTGTTAAATCAGTTGAAGAGATCTTTCTCTGATTGATTTGGGGATGTTTCCCCACCATTGGATTTTTGATCCTAGGGTTTCTGTTTTACAGAAGGTAATCTTCTTGTTTTTAACAAGATTGGAAAAATCTTTCCATAACAGAATTTTAATTTTGATTAATTAATGATTTATCATTATTAGATCTTTTGATCTACCGGTGTAGAATTTTTAATTCCAGTGCTGGTGCACCCGTGCTTTGCACGTGGTGCGCTGCTCAGAGCGCAGCGCACTTTGTGCTAGCGCACCTACGTTTGACACGTGGCGCGCAGCGCAGCCTGCGCTAGAGCACCCGTGTTTGACACGTGGCGTGCAACGCGTCTAGAACTGGATCTGAAGCGTTGCTTCAATTTTTTGAATTTTGAAATTTAAAACAGAGCTTTGCTCTGATTGGGGGTGCGCTGCCTAGGGCGCAGCGCACCTGGGGCCAGCGCATCTTTGTTTGACACGTGGTGCGCAGCGCGCCTAGCGCTGAATCTAAAGCGTTGCTTAAATTTTTAAATTTTGAATTTTAAAACAGAGTTTTGCTCTGATTGGGGGAAACAAATGTCTTCCTACCGTTGCGCTCACGTGTCGCACACGTGAGTGCAGCGGTGGAAGCATCTGAGCCCTTGGATCAACTCAGAAGTTGAAGAGGCGGTTCAATGCCTATAAATAGGACCTTTAGTCCCTTAGATGATTTTCATCTTCTTTCTTGAGAATTTTTATTCAGAGCATTGCTCTTCAGAACTTTTCAAGAGTCAGAACTCTATCAAAACTTAGGTAAAATTAAATTTTTTAATAAATTAGGGTTTCACCCATTAATCAGAGCCTTGCTCTTCATAGATCTTTGATCTAAAGAAAACCCATTTAGGGTTTCATTAACAGAGCTTTGCTCTCATGAACCTATAGATCTAAAGAGATCTTTTCTTAGGGTTTCTTAGCCCATGAATCAGAGCTCTGTTCTTTTGCTCACATGTAGATTTCTTAATCTTTGATGAAGAACTCTTAAGAGTTTGTTCATGGATCTTAAGGATCCCAGAATTTTTTAATTCATAAAAATTAATTGATTTTAATTTTCTTGATGAACTTTTCCGTCATCATTACAGAGCCAGGCTCTTAAGGAATTTTATTCCTTCATGATCAGAGTTTCACAAGTGTCACTCTGTCATAGAGCTTTGCTCTCAAAGGGAGATTTTCTCCTTTTCCCGAGGGATCTCTCATTTAATGAGAATTTTCCTGAGGATTTCCTCATTAATTAACAGTTTCATTCAATGATGAGGCTGTTTTATTAATTGATTCATTGTCATCTAGATTTTGTGGGTCCCCTTTCCACTGCATTGCAGTGTGGTAAAAATTTTAAAGTACCGAGTATCAGAATTTAAAATTAAATTATAGCAACGACAGTTGACTTCTGTCCTCTTTTTTTTCCAGGCGACATGTCTTTCGATCTCTCTTTTCCGTTTGCTCATTCAGAGGGAGGATTCCCCGAGGCGCCTGTGGACCGAGAGGTTCTCATGCTCATCCGAGACCATGACCCGGAACACAAAAAACTTCACTTGTGGGGTAGATGGTACGACCAGATTATCAGAGGTCGTCAAAGCTTCTCTTGTGCGACGCCTTCGGAGCCTATCTCGGCGATCCCGTATGCGGATGCACCCCCGGTGAACTATGCCGTGGAGGTGGTTAATTGGGCTTCGGAGGGTCTTCTTCAGCCTTCGATTGCCGCAGTACCCATGCAGCCGCCGGCGGATTTGGATACCCTGGGGCGGCGCATATGCTAGGACGATTCGCACCCTTGGGGACAACCCTACAACATCGGGCTAACTCCCCGTCATCCGGCCGGGTACTTGCAGTGGGCCCGGTACATCTTGTCGGCGAAGAAATCGCAGCTGCTAAAGCTCGGCTTATACCCTGCGGTCTACGCTTCGCTGTTCCAGTATTCTGCACCTCCCACATGGTAGATTAAGGCGTTCTTGGAGCAGTGGAATATCCCGACCCATACCTTCCTTCTACTGGACAGAGAGGTCTCCATTTCCTTGGAAGAATTCGCCGAGGTTTCTGTTCTACCGGTCAGGGGGGAGCACTACGAGGAGCTGCTTCCTCCGGATGAATACGTTTTTGCCACCAGGCCAGTGGTGATGGGCCTCACGCCAGAGAACGCCATTCAGCACCAGTTCCCCAGCCTGATAAAGGTGTTGAACTTGTACGAGAGCCTCTTCCTTGAATCCGGAGGCCGGGGGGTCAGTTTTGCGAACTTCATTGCCCGGTTTCTTCGCCCGGAGATTTTTTCGCGACGAGGCGAAAAGTTTGCTAAACTCGATGGTCCCTTCGGCTTTGGCTTGGACTGTCAGCCGGTACTGGAAGCTGATCAGAAGGGCTTCTTTCTTCCTGACGCTGCGATCATCCCTCTGTCAGAAATCGCCGCCCCCGGTATTGACGAGGATACGTTCTTTCTTGGGTTTCTTAGGCTATGGTTGAGTTGGTTCGCACTCTCTATGCATCCTCGTTACATGAGGCCTTCCGTCTTTTACCCCGCTCATCGCATGGTTGCCGGAATACAAGTGGCCATTGGGATCGCCGAGTTAGCCCACTTATACCATGGTCTTAGAGTAGCGGCGGATACCACTGAACCGGGGGTGCATCCTTCCAACTTCCCGATGCATTACTTCACTTCATGGATGGAGATGCACGTGCTCGGGGTTTTTGGCATTCACAAGAGACCTCCGTTTTACGAGAGATGCAAGTTCCCTCGGATTATGCGGCCGGTTGACGCCTCCATCGTGAGTCCGTCACAGCGGGAAGCTAGGGGCTTGCTCCTTCGTCCTCGCACGGTCGAAGATGGTATGTCTTTCACAGACAAAGTCTTGACCATCGGCCAGGAAACTTCCAAGGCGGTGCTGTCACTGCAAGACATTTTTAAGGATGGGGCCTCCATATTGAAAGCCCGGGAGATTCTCCATTTGTACTCCATCAGGCCGGGATTTCTTGTATTCAGGCAAAATTATGCGGCGCTATTCATGAGATACAACCCCCATCATTTTGCCCAGCAGCTGAGTTATAGTCAAGGAGTCCCGCTGGAGGCTTTCTTGGTAGAACCTGTTGCCACTAAAGAGGGAATGCGGGGTGCGCTGCATCATTTCATGCGCTTAAATACGGGATCTCACTTCTTTATCAGTGAACCGAGTTGCGTCCCGAGGGCCCTTAACGTACACGTGGCCTGGTATCAACATGCAATGGGTGCTATTATCAGGGAGGAGAAGCGGCTGCTACTTGACCGCAAGGGTGCACCCCCTGCTAGTGACCAAAACCTTCCCTTGAAGCGATGGACCATTGTCATTCCTCCGCTAAGAGGAGCTGCTGTGATTGAAGTCCCAGAGGACAGCCTGACCTACCGGTGCCCCGTGCTCCCGTGGAGACGGTGGATGTACACCGGTGCCCCGTGCTCCCATGGAGACGGTAAATGTAACTTCCCCCGAATCTGGCGTGGGCTTAGATATCGGGACTCGTCGCCCCAAAGTGCCCACTAAGCGTAAGCTTGTGCTTGCTGCGATTGGAGCTCGCGCACAGAAGAGGAAGAAGAAGTCGGTCCTTTCTCTAGATGCTGTACTTGGCCTGGAGCCTCACGCTTCTTATAACGAGGGCCTGAGCGAATATGGGACCAACAAAGGTCTCTTCATAGCGTCGGAAGATACTGATCTTGAGGCTGCTATTGTAGCTTCTGTGCGATCCGCAAGCCACCAAGCGGAAATGGCCACCCTCGCGCAATCAAGTAAACATCAGTCGCACCTTGTTATTGTATCATATCTTTATTTTTATTATCATGTCTTGACTGACATTTTTCCTTCTGTAACAGGCTTTACCAATGAAGAGGCTCTGGCGGCTTCCCTTAGAACCTTTGAGGAGGAGGAGAGGAATCGCGCCTTGTTGGGCATTGGTATGTCTCGGCTCATTGCATCTTCATTCTCCTTTCTTATGGAAAATCTAACCCCTTCTTTATCTTATCGCAGGGACCACAATACCAATCCCGCAAGGTGATGCGGAGATTCTCCCCGGGCCAGCCACCGAAGTCCCGGCCTCTTCGGCACTGCCGAAAGAGGCCTTACTCAAACGATCGATGACGGAAGCCATAACGGCTCTAGAGGTAACCATTGGCGCGGATGATGGCTTTCTATTGATGGAGGCATCCAAAAGATCCGCTTTGACGGCCCGGGTGGAAAGGAAGCGTCGAATGCACGCGACAAGGGAGCGAGTGCTGCCTTGGCCGCGGGTGCGGGTACGAGCACCGCTACCCCTGCCCCTAATCCTTCAGAGGAATCCCCGGCTGCCTTGTCCACTGCCTATAGACGGGCATTACGTGCGGCTCGGGAAGCGGTCGAAAGACCAACTCAAGGTAATGTGACACGGGGTTCCGTTGTCAAAGTTTTAAATATCAGTTCTCATATATCTTATCTTGCAGGGCCGAGTCTTACCGAAGAAGTGGCGGTGACCACTGAGCCTGGGGTAGCGGTAGAGAAGGTAGCCATGATTGCCGAACCCGAGGCAGCGGTAGGCGAGATGGCTGCAATTGCCGGGCTCGAGGTAGCGACGGGTAAGACAATCATGATCGCCGAGCCTGAGATGGCGGTAGGTGAGATGGCTTCCATTGCCGAGCCTAAGGTGGTGATGGGTGAGATGACTACAGCCGCCGAGCCTGAGGTGACGATGGGTGAGACGGCTACAGCCCCCGAGCCCGAGGTGGTCACTCTTTTGCAAGAGTCGGGCACTGCCCCGATCATCGTTCTTTCCGCCTGCGGCTCTTTGCAATCTCCTGACGTCGCAACCGTTACGACGGCTCTCGTAGAGTCAGGGGATGAGGCGACAGGAGGTGAGACCATTCCGATGGAGGAGGGTGAAGCAGTTGTTGTATCAAGTGATACCCTTGTCGCGGTTTCGACTGGCGACTCACCAGGTAGATTTTTGGGTCATTGCTTTTCTTTTTATTCTGCAATCCTTTTCAATCTCTCCTGATAGTATTTATCTCGTTTCTAATACAGGTGTGGCGAGCGTTGAGGTTGCGCTACCCAAGGCAGCGCTATCAGTTACCGCTTTGACGGTGACCACTCCTCTACCCTCTCTCGTACCATCTCAGATGTTGGAAGGTGCGGATTCGTGACCCATTAGTCTTATTTTTAAGCTGTATAACTTATGTACTGGCGTTCCATTACTGTGTCCCTGCAGGAGTCTTTTTTGACCACCTGTATCAGGTGCTGCACCCACACTTCTCCTTCCTGTCAGAGATTAGTCCGCCTGCTGGTGTCGGTGAGTATCTTTTATAAACAACGTCCTTTCTTTAATGGGCAGTCACATTATTGCTAATCCCTCTTTGTATTGCTTATAGCCTTACAAATCGAAGGCGGGGACGAGGCTATCGTTGTGCCACCAGTACTCCCAGCTCTGCCCTCTGTTGCAGCCGGTATAGTAGACTCTATTTTTCGTGTATTTTCTTTATTTCTTGAGCCGGCATCTGACTAGGATTTATTTTGCAACAATCACATCGACTCTAGCCCCTTTCGAGTCTCGCATTATGATGCCGGCAGGGCCCTTTTCCAGACGTCCATCCTCGAAAGGCGCCGCGAATAGTCTGTGTATGCTGAGCGACTATATTGAGGAGCTCGACGTGGAGACTCCCATATCTACTGCGGATTTTTCCGTGGAGGTTAACCCTATGCTGGCGACGCTCGTGAACTTTCATGGTGAGGGCGTCGTTGGGTCTTGGCTCAATCACTGTAGGGAAATTGAGGCTTGCCTGCATGAGCTTAAGCTTACGCGTCTTGCTCCTGAGATTCTGGCTGTGAGCACTCAACGGGCTTCGTGAATCGAGCAGAGTACTTCTTACTTCCGCCATCTTGAACAAGAAGTGGCTTTAAAGCAGAAGGAATGTAAAGAAACTTCAAGCGAATCTGCTCGACTGCATGCTCAGGTTGATGCGAATGCTGCCCAGTTGAAAGTTATCTTTGATGCATTTCTGACGGGTTAACACTGAGGAAGAAGCTCGACGTCGTCGAGCGGGATGCACAAGATCGTGAAGCAGCTCAGTGGGCCGTCGAGGAACAATTTTCGTCTTACTTGCAGTAGCGAGTCCAGGTCGAAGCAGAGTTGGCCGCGACAGCTGATCAAGAAAAGAGGTTGAGGGAAGTGCGCGAGCGGCTGATCGGATTATTGAAAGTGCTTCCCTCTCAATAATTTTTTTTGTACCATTTGTAATGTATCCATTCTTTTATTCTTTCATATGATGTATTTTGTACCCAATTGAATTCATGAATAAAAGATACATTTCTTTCGCAATGTCTTGTGTCATCTCTCTGCTTTCTTCTTTCTTTTGTTATCAGCATGTCACCTTAGCAAACATAGCCGGCAAATGATAGAGTGAGCATCTTGTTTTGGCTTCTTCGAGGGGTAGTGATGGCTTAGGAAGCAGGTTAAGATCTGCTGCCTAAGGCTTTTCAACTTTCTGAGCCGTGAGGGTCTCATAAAGAGTTTTCTCCCTACGTGTCGAGAGGATTTCGTAGGGGTAATTTCTCCTTAAGAATCATGAGGATTCCTAAGTGTGTTTTCTCTTTAGAGTCGTAAGGATCTCACAAGAGAATTTTCCCTCTCACAAGTCGAGAGGACTCGTAAGTGGTTGTTTCCCTCCTTGTCGAGATTCGACTTTGGAGAGTGTGGTCCGTGAAGAGTATGCAAGAGCCCATTTTGGACCAACTTGCAGGACCCCAGTGCTTAGGAAACAGGTCATTATCCCCATTACCTAAGGCTTTTCCCTACGAGTCGAGACAAATCGAGAAGTTCTCGCAAAGACACTAATTTCCTCACGAGTCGAGACGAATCGAGCAGTTCTTGCAAGAATATCTAACGTCACAGTTAACCTATGCTCTTTACGACAGAGGTCCGTTAGGGTTTGTGGTACTAGGGTTTTGTCCGTCGTACCGTCGCTTGGCTGATGTATTCCTCGATAGGCAATCTTGCTGTTCGAGTAGTCTTGCGACTGTCGTGTCTCTGATCCCTTCGGGGGCTGGACAAGACGTCTTCAAGCAATCCTCCTCAGCCGTTTGACCTTCGGAAGAGCAAGCGTTAGGAATTTTTCCATGCCACTTTTTATTTGAGGTTAGGCTCATTTTGGAGAGCCCCGATGAGTCATAACCACTCCGTGCTGGTGTGGGATGATCTCCGATAGTCTTTTAGGTTTTATATGAGTTGCTGTCAAGACCCTGAAGCTAGGAATTTGGCCTTCGCTTCGTTTGCTGGCATTGCGTCTGCTGTATCGAGACGAATGTCGCGGTTGTCTCTAGATTGCTGGTGAACCATCGAGGTTTGGAACTAGGGATTTTACCGTGGCTCCTTTTTTGATTGTTGCGTCTGAATCTTGCTGGAGGAAGAACGCTGTAGTGACATCTCGTCTACTATATCGAGACGGACGTCGAGGTGGTGACCACTCCGCGCTAGTGTGGGATGATCTCCAGTAGTGTTTCAGGATTTATATGAGTTTCCGTCAAGACCCTGAAGCTAGGAATTTGTCCTTCGCTTCGTTTGCTTTGGCGTGTCCGAATCCTGTTGGAGGAAGGACGCTGTAGTGACGTATCGTCTGCTGTATCGAGGCGAACGTCGAGGTGGTGACCACTCCACGCTGGTGTGAGATGATCTCCGATGGTCTTTCAGGTTTTATATGAGTTGCCGTCAAGACCCTGAAGCTAGGAATTTGGCCTTCGCTTCGTTTGCTCTGGGGTGTCCGAATCCTGTTGGAGGAAGGACGCTGTAGTGACGTATCTTCTGCTGTATCGAGGAGAACGTCGAGGTGGTGACCACTCCGCGCTGGTGTGAGATGATCCCCGATGGTCTTTCAAGTTTTATATGAGTTGCCGTCAAGACCCTGAAGCTAGGAATTTTGGCCTTTGCTTCGTTTGTTGGCATTGCGTTTGCTGTATCGAGACGAATGCCGCGGTTGTATCTAGGTTGCTAGTGAACCATCGAGGTTTGGAACTAGGGATTTTGCCGTGGCTCCATTTGGTGATGTTGCGTCTGCTGTAACGAGACGAATGTCGAGGTGATCTCTAGGTTGTCTGTGAACCATCGAGATTTGGAACTAGGGACTAAGCCGTGGCTCCGTTTGGTGATGTTGCGTCTGAGTCCTGCTGGAATGAGGAGGAACGCTGTTGTGGGTCTCCAGGCTGTAAATGTGGCCGTCGAGACTTGGAACTAGGTACTTTGCCATGGCTCCGTTGTTTTGACCTTGAGGTCTTTCGTTGACGTTGCATCTGCATCCTGCTAGACTGCGAAGGAACGCCGTTGTTGACAGTGCATCTGGTGTAACGAGACGAATGCTGATGTGGAGCTGGGATTTTGCCGTCACTCCGCTTTGTTTTGACCGTGAGATTTTTCGTTGACGTTGCATCCGCATCCTGCTGGACTGCGAAGGAACACCGTTGTTGAGATTGCGTCTGGTGTAATGAGACAAATGCTGAGGTGGAGCTGGGATTTTGCCATCACTCTGCTTTGCTGACGTTGCGTCTGCTGTAACGAGACGAATTTCGAGGTGGTCCCTAGGTTGTCTAGGAACCATCGAGATTTGGCTTCATTTTCTGATGAAGCCTGGGGAGGAAAGGTGTGATTCCTTTTTTGTTTGCGCCCCTGAATTGTATACATGGATTGATATGATATCACTTGTAGGGAATAAATTTTATATATATATTTTTTATTTCTTTCCGCGATGCTCTATCATTTCAGCTTTTATATCGCGAAGGTCGCGATTGCCCAATCATTTCGGCTATCTTTCGCGGTGCCCAATCATTTCGGCTATTTATTTTATTTTTACCCGCTGCTTTTTATTACGAGTTGCCCGATCATTTCGGCTATTTTGCATGCATATATTTTTACTTGCTGATTTTGTTGCAAGTTGCCCCATCATTTCGGCTATTTCGTATGTATGTGTGGCTCGCTAGTTTCTTTGCTGCAAGCTTGGAATTAGACACCAATTTCGGCATCAGCACCGCTACAACTGGTATATTGCCAGGAGCGAATCATCATTTGCCTATGTCGATGTCGAACAAAGGTGGCTTAGTAGACAGGGTTAGGATTCTGTTGACTAAGGCTTTTGACTTCATGAGCCGTAAGGGTCTCATGAAGGTATTTCTCCCTGCGAGTCATGGAGATCTCGTAGGTGCGTTTTCTTCTTAGGAATCGTGAGGATTCCTAAGTGCAAGGTCACTTATAAGTCGTAAGGATCTTACAAGAGTGTTTTCTCCTTATAAGTCGAGAGGACTTACAAGGGTTGTTCACTGTGTAGACATATCCCTAGTCACAGATGAGACTTTGTTAGGGAAATGTTTATTCGTGCCCGTGGATTATATACAAGGGTCAGCGTTTAGCCGCTTGTAGGGCATCATTGGAGGTTGTGTGGCCGCTTAAGAACAAGTTCAGATCCCTATAGCTTAAGACTTTCGAATCTCATGAGCCGTGAGGGTCTAATAAGTAGGTTCTCCTTCCGAGTCGTGAGGATGTCGTAAGTGTAATTCCTCCTTAGGGGTCGTGGGGATCCCTAAGTGTGTTGTTACCTTGTGAGTCGTAAGGATCTCACGCAGGTGATTTCTCCTCACAAGGTCGAGAGGACCTTGCAAGTGTCTTTTAACGAGATTGCGCCCTTTCGGGTTTTCACAAAACTCGCCGGTAGCCCTGCTGTTTTTACTCACGGAGCCCTTTCGGGTTTTCATCCGTGCCCTTTTCGCTTGTGGACATACCGTTTTTTTTACCACGTCAGCCTGAGGATGCCGCGGGTTGGTAGTAGTTTAACGACGTTTCGGTCATGATTAACGTACGATTACGCAGCTAGATTTTGCCGCAAATCTTTGTATGTTTTGTGTCGGAGGCGGATTCCTTGAAAAGAGGGCTGGGGGCGATTTCTTCGTCAGAGTCGCTTCTAAAGGTGATAACTTGCGATCCTTTGGTGTCGGCTATGTGATAGTTGCCAGTTGCTCTTTCGCGCTCATCTGTCGTGCTTTTCTGTTCCCGACGAGCCTTGCGCTTCACTCGTTGAACGTGTCGTCGATAGGCAACATATCCTTGCCACCAGTTTTTAAAGGCTATGCACTCCTCGGTAGGGTATGCAATCCTCTGATGGTATAGGCAGAAGTTAGGATGTATGTCCGCTTCATCAAGATGTATATTGCCAGGGGAATTTCCTTTGAAAGAGGGCAACTTCATTCCTATTTCCAAGGCCCTAGCGAAACGTTTCCTTACTTTAAGCTTGCTTTTGCTGGCGATAGGGATGCTTTGCTCCAGTTGGGGTGTCTCGACCTTTTCCTCCAGTCGTTGGCGTTTGGCTTTTTCGAATATATCCAGTTCACGCTCTCGATTGGCTTTTCTTTTCTGACGGGTTTCGTTCAGTAGCAAGTCGATCATCTCGTTAGAAGGTTCCAAGGGTTTTGGTTTCGATCCTGCCCCCAGCTCTTTTATGCTGTCCTCTATCGCCGAATGAGCTTCTTCGTTAGTTAACGCCGAATGAGAAATCATGTGGCAACTTGCCACATAGTCCTCAGATTCTTTTGACGAGTCATCCCTGTCGTTATTGTCGTTATCTCCGTTCTCAAGGATATTGTTGAGAAATTCTTGGAGTGTGACCGGGGTCCACGCCTTCTGGTTATATTTTTCCAGAGCATCAATCTGCTTTTGCAGGCCTGTGCGCTTGTTATCAAGCTTCACGGGCTTTTGGGTCTTCTTCTTCTTCTTTGAAGACTTTGACGGCTGGGTGCGAGCGCTTTGACTATCACCACTAATTTTTATAGTTGGGCACGGTTTCGGCATTCCCTCGACGATCTCGAGTTCCAGTGGATTTTTCCACCTGATTGCCGGGCACGTTTGGAGAAATTAGTGCAGTTATTGGGGTACGCTCGCTAGCGCTCGCGAATCTTTGCGTAAATAACAGCTCCATCTCTGCAAAAGTTTTGACGGAGTCGTTGGGAAGTTCGGAGTACCACTCGAAGTCCGTTTCTGCCAAGCTGCCGACGAACAGACGAAGTAACAACTTATCGTCACCTCTGGTGTTGCCACATAGAGCCCTGAACTGGGCGACATGCTGGTGGGGATTGTCCGTCCCCTTGTATACATGAAATTTGGGGATCGTATATCCCGGCGGGTAACTTATTTGGGCACACCAGCCCGGATATGGTCGCCCAGTTTTAACGACTTGGCCGGCCGCTTCATTCGCCTGATGAGCTCGTATTTGCTGAGCAATGTAGTCATCCAGGGCGGCCTTGGGAATGGTTTCCTCTTTGGCTGCCGAAAGAGCCGGAGGAGGGTTCGATATCTCCCCTCTGTCGTCTTCAATGATGATCGGAGGGTCTTTAGCTGGAGGTTCCGGTTGTAACATCATCCCAGCCATGTCTTGGAAAAAAAAAGCCATTCGTTTTATATTGGTTGCCTGTTCCGCAGCCTCTTTTTCTTTCCTCTCGAGCATTCTTCGGAGGAACTCGGTGTCAATTTCTTGCTCCCGGCGCTGCTCCGTGGTCTCTGGATTTTCTTTCGGCCCAGTGAGTGCGGCCATTGCAGTCAGCATCTTCTGAAGTTTCTGCTGCTGTTGTTCCTGAGCCTTCGTTATCGATCGGGTAAGCGGTCGATGACCCGTAGAAGCACGGCTTTCCTCTTTTCCGGAATCCATATAAACGGTATGCACTACCATGCCCCCAGACTTGGGGCGTTTAGGCTAGGTGTCTCTGCGGTTCGTCGCGGACACAGGGGCTTTCTCTGTCCTCCTTCTCTTGTGAGCAGTTGAAGTCAAGGGAGCTGTTGCAGCGGGCACCCAGACGGCTGTCGCCTTTTGTGGCTTGACAGGATGGTTTTCTCTTTGTCGAGCTTTAAGCTTCTTTGATCGGCGAGGGTAATCTTGATCAATTACTGAGTCCTGAACCCGTCGCCAGACATTGTAGATTTTGGAGGATAGCCGCTGAGGGGGCTGTTCCGGCTTCGCCCTCGGTGCATTCTCCACGGGCGGAGGAGATCTTTTCAATACGGCAATAGGAGAGTTCCCGCACACCTTGTTCAGCAATTCAAAACCGTTCCCGGTTGGAACAGCAGCATTGACTTCCACCATTGGGGCCGGTGGAGTTAGCCCAGAGGGGGAGTTGCCCCCAGCTTTCCTTGCTCGGCGCCAATGACGACGTCGAGCGTGTCGAGCCGATGATGTTGGTTCGGTGATGGGGATGGCTTCGTCATGCCCCCTGTTCTGGTGAGGCGTTGCCCGTACCAGCCTCTTGAAGACCGACGTCCGTTGAGTAGTAGTATCCAATCTGTCAAAGACAGACTTTTGAGCAGGGACGGGAGTCGGAGTGGGAGCCGGAACAGTCAGTCTTGTAAAGACCGACCCTTTGGCAGGAGAAGCCTCCTTGACGACTTCGGAAGCAGGGGTGGCTATCCTCTTCGGAATAACCTTTTCTGGAATTGCAGGCTTCATCATGGGCCCACATGAACTTTAGCCAAATCTGGCGAAGACTGAGGCGCCGGAGCTGGACGACCCGTTGAGAGGGGTCGCAGTAGTAGTAAGTCGATCGAAGACCGACTTCTTGGGAGCTTCTTGTGACGGTACAGGGGCGCTGAAGCTCATCGGTGGGAGCATGGTTCCGAAAAACAATCCAGTGGTGGCCTGAGTCACCTGGTCCATGATTTAAAGAGATTTAGCATGCTTGCGCTTTCGAAAGATGAATCAAAAATATTTATAACCGCAATCAAGAACGGCATCGCTTGGTAGCTAGCCGGTGAGTACGGGTCGGTCCACAGGGATTTTGTGTATTCTCGATTTGTTCTTATAAGTTAATTCCGATTGGTGTCGGATTGATTAAATCTAAAAACTAATTTGATCTAAACTAAAATCTTGCTAGGGTTAGGTTTAGATTAGGTTTGGAAAGTCAATATTCCTCACCGCTTTCTATGCCCAAATTAAGATCTATGAGGGTTATGGTAATAATTAATAAAGTGGATTAGTACCATCGGGAAGAAACGGTGTTTCTTCCTATAGGTTCTTGTCCTTCCTTTCTTAATTCTTACCCTAACCTCCATGGAAAACACGCTCAACCGGTCCTTTATACTACGGTATCACCGCTACCTCGTGGGATAGGGTGCCGTAGGGAGCGGTGTGTGCATGTATGCATGGAGTCCTTTAAAAACGTGTGATGGGCAAGAAAGGGGTGAGAGATCTTCATCTCTCAAGCCTTCCCCAAAGCTAACCCTAACAAGCGAGGAGACTACTCGCTCATTAGGGAATTGAAGAACATATCTAAACTATCTATCTAGGGCAAGGAATTAAAGATCTAACTAGGGCAGATAAGAAATTATACTAGGGCAATGAAATAAAATTAACTACGGCAAGAATTAAAAACTTACTCCTAATTTGATGCTCTCTTCATTCATTGCAAAAAATAACAGATCTGAATTTTAGATATAAAATGAGGCACAAGAAGAGGCATAACCTAATACAAGATTTAGGGTTCCTATTTATAGAGAATAGAAACCCTAGCGTTACAATCGACTCGCACATCTGCTATTACAAAAATACCCCTGGGAAGACTAGTCAACGCGCCGCCAGACGCAACAAACTTTCTGCACCGACACGGGCCCCACACGGCCGCGGATCCGCGACCAATAGCAAGGTTTGGTCGCTGTTCTGCGGCCAAAAAGGGAGATTGTGTTCTGAAATTTCCTGTGCTGATTCTGGCTATATTTGTCTTCCTATTTCTTTGGTTGGTTCTTCAGAATATCTTCTGGTCTTCTTCCAGATTTCCACAGTGAATAATTATAGTGGACTTTTTACCATTCGCTTCGTGTCGAAGTCTTGAATCTTGCACTGCCTTTTTTACTTGTGAAATCGTCTATTGATCTTCGTTTAGTCTTCGAACTGTAGGCTTGATCAAGATTCTTCCATTTGTTGGTCGTAGTCTCACTTTTGTATCGTCTTTTGTCTTTTTCACTGTTTTTGTTCCGAGAACCTGTTACCTGCAACTATGTAGCAGACATGGGTCAAAATCACCTGTTTATTTGTAAAATGCATAAGAATGGGGAATATAATAATGCAATATTATGATATGAACAAATACTCCCAAACTTATCTTTTGCTCGTCCTCGAGCAAACCTAGTTTTATTCTCGACAAAATCCTAACCTCACTTTCGCAGGGAATCGCGATTGCACTGAGCTCGTTCAACATGTCGTTAAACCTCTAGGTGTCCCTAGTAGGAGGAGTGTTGTCTCTTGAGGGTTTTCAGCGGATACTAACCACAAAATCCTATCAATTTGGCTTATCGACTTTTATTCTCCAATTAGGTTTTCTAACAAGAACTCTATTATCTTTGACTCATAATCATCCACCCGTATTCTTCACGCTTCCTTATCATTTAATTTAAGATTATATATGTTCTATAGACTTACTTAGCTTTCGGCATCTTTTAAGTTTTCCTTCTAGGGTTCTATCTCAACTTAGGAATTTTTATCATCTCTACTAAAGATACAAGTCCTATTCTTCATTCATATCTCTTATATAAATCTCAATCACATACCCCTACGTGTGTGTATATATCACCCCTACACTTGGAAATTCAAATCAAGCTATCATACTCTTGTCCGTCGTCCAAAGCACTTCTTAATTGGTGAATTTTTAGATGAATTTTGCTTACACATCCTTCATGCGACTGTTAATACTTCCTGAGGTACCAACAACCGATTACAAAATGTGTTTGCACATTAAAGCATAATTCCTAGTCTTGTAACACCTGAGGCGTTAGCAGTGACTCCCAAACCAGTTGGTCTAAGGCACTAGGTGATGAAGCACCCTCGCTAAATATTTTTTCTATTTTGCAGCCTTAAGTAATTACAAAAACCAGTGTTTATTTTTTTATCTCTTTATTCACACTTGAATTTTTATTTTATTTTTCTTCGTACTAAGGACTTTAGACAAGAGCATTTCAAGGTTTCTCCTACTATTCCAAGTTTCAAGGTTCGTGTTTATGCAATTTTGTAGGGTATATATTTTCAGAATTTAGATTTAAGCTTAGGAATTATTTTTCAAACTTATACTTTAATAAAAATATCAATACTTTTCGCTTGTTTTAACTTAGCCCAATAAGTGAACTCAAAATTTGTCTATTTCTAAATAAACTACAAAGACATATACTTTCTACCGTAAAATTTTTAGAAAGGTTATTTTTAGTGTTTTTAATTTACTAAGTATAAGATCTAGTTGTTCCTAGCTAGTCAACCTTTTTGTCAAACTCAAGTCAATTATGGCCAAAATTGAATACTTTAATTTTTATAATTTTTTAATTTTTATGGGTTTTAAAATAAGTATGCAAATGCAAAAATATACACATGAATGCGAAGGAAAAAGGCTTACCGAGCACACCCCCAAACTTAAACTTGACAGTGTCCTCACTGTCATGCCACACCAAGAGGGTCAAAATGTCGGCACTCCCCTGTTTATTTAATTTTTTTAATTTATTTTTTACTTTTTATATTTTTATTTTTAACAGAAAAAGAAAACAAAAAAAAAATATATATACATATATACAACAAGGTCCTCCCCAAACTAAACAAGGCCTTACACAGGCCAAAGGTTAGCATCAACCATTCAAAAATTCTATCGTGATAATGGTAGGGTTGGTGGAAGAATGGAGTGTAGAGGAAAGAAATGAGAAGCACACGAGACCGTGTGGAGATAAAAGCGGTATATGGTCTCGGTGGAGGAGTAGAATGGAGGAAAAGAGAAAGAAGTGTAGTACGAACTTGAGGGTGTAAATCGAGTGAATAAATTAGCGCAATTTGTGATGACCGATGTGTTAAAAGCGATTGTGCTAATCTATCAACCCGTCGAGAAATGAGGTCAAATATCTCAAGATTCTCAAGAAAACATGGGTACGTCGAACTTGGTAAACTCTCCATTGAAAATGGAAACGCGACGGAGTCGTGCGTGGTCGAAACGATAGGAAGGACGAAAGGGAGTGATTAGTCTTATTCTCACCTAAGTAATCTGTCTCGAACTTGAAGGATTCCATCAATGGTTCGAAATGACTGTAAGAAACCGAGTCTGATGGTTCAACTAACTCATCTGAAAATTTAAAGGACTCAAACTCGGGCGGTGAGTCTTCAAAATCGTCCGAAAAAATGAAGCACTCGTAATCGTTATCAGCTGTGAGAACTGTGTCAGATTCAAAGAGGTACGCACTAGTGGCGTCCAAACTGCTGTGATCGAAGAGAAATCTTTCAAGCTCACAGTCCTCCTGCGTGGTCGGAACGATGGAAAGGAGGGCGGGTGATTTAGGAAGTGTAACCGTTAAAGGTTCAGGATGATGAACTGGAAAATCCGAATCATCAAACAAAAATGGTTCATACTCAATACTATCCTCAACACTCTCCTCAATACTATCCTCATAATTCTCCTCAAAATTTAGCTTATCCATGCCATTATCATCAAAATCAAGATGCATATGAAGTTCGGGAGAAACATTTAATGATTCGGGATGATGAATTGGAGATAAAATTTCAGCCAAATCTACGGGTTCATCATCCAAAATATTCCCTGCGTCAATATCCTCAATCAAGTGAAAATCAGTTTTTTTAGACACCTCATCAAAAGCATGGATATTTATCAATTCAGGTTCTAGATTGGAGGTGTAAAGTTCGAAAGGATTAGGTGTGGTTTCACTCGAAATAGACTCTTCACAATCTGGCAAATCAAGCACTACAAAGTCGCATAACTCATTAAATGTTTTATTTTCAACTGATGAATCATTTGAGACACTCGTTTGAAAACTGGAGTTATGGAATTCAATTGGTAATGGGTAGGTTTGATTTGAAAGGGTGCACAGCTCACTCTCTCCTCTCAAATTCTCACTCTGTCCAACCACCTCATCATACATTGGAAGATTTGGAACTAGTTGGAAACTAGCTACCGGTTCATTAGGTTGCATAAGGGCGGCAATGGACGCATCCACATTCCTCATCATTTGGTTTGTCCCTACCATATAGGCTTCCAACGACTGTTCCAAACTAGACATGGGTTGTGAAGGGGTTTCAGTAAAAGATTCAAAATTGTTTGGATACATGAAACACCCAAATGGCTGTATAGAAGCAATGTCTAGGAAAGGTGCAGAAGTCAGGTAGGACTGGTAGGAATTGAATGGTTGGACAGGAGTAGGATCAACATTTGGATAAAAAAGTGAATGGACTTGTTGATCCCAAGAACTAGAAGTGTTGAAAGGAGTGAAAGATTGGTTACAAGATTGTTCAATATGTTTAGCAATAGACATCGGTTTCGGAGTGACAACAGGACTCGAAAAAGTAGTATCAACGTAAGAAGGTGGTGAAGGTTGAAATGGTTGATACAAAGTGGATTGCAGAGTCGAACTGTTTCTCCTAGACGCTTCTATTCGATCTTTCAAAGAAATTTTGGGCATGGAGGGGTCGTCCGTAATTCGACAAAAACAATTCGCGTAAGAAGCAAAGTTTGGTTGAGGGTACCAAAGTTCGGCAAGAGTTTTATGAGGTGGGGTACCCATGATGTA
The DNA here is from genome assembly GCA_030015575.1 of Agapanthus africanus. NCBI lineage: Eukaryota > Viridiplantae > Streptophyta > Magnoliopsida > Asparagales > Amaryllidaceae > Agapanthus > Agapanthus africanus. The sequence goes on from JASDDO010000014.1 coordinate 21,975,849, forward strand.
AGAAAGGAGAAGAAAAAGAATGTGGGGTGCACGGATTTCTTAGCGACAAAATTTTTGCAAGTTTTTATAAAATTTTCCTTTTTTTTATGTAGAGATTTTTACAAAAATTTTCGATAAAGGGTTTAGACACACTTTCAATCAACTACAAATGTACAATCAGGCCTAGATCTAGGGTCAGCTAGACAGCTCCTAACTGTTCCAAAGGGCAAGAAATAGGACCTCAAACCGTCTCTTCACCGCCAATTGTGGCCAGGTAAGTGCCAGGTAAGTGGGAGGCTCTCCACCACGTAAGTAGTGGACCTAATTAAGTAAACACTTGCCTTAGACACACTTGCCTAGACACCACAAAGTCAGCTTAGGATCAACGGTCGATGGCTACAACTAGTCCTCTATCCTATTGAGCGCGAAGTCCTTAGGGATGAGTCTAATATTTTTTAATTAAAAGATGGTCAATGCAATATGCCTTATGTGATTTCTGGGGTCCTGGGAAGGGTGATGAAATCCCCACCCAATCTGGATTGGTTTCAAGCCCCTTAAAGTCCGATTAAAAATATGCAAAACAGTAAACAACCACTTGCAAACAATTTTTTTTTATTTTTAGCGCGACGCAAAGAATCCTACACAAGATCAATTATTGGAAAGGGGAGAGATTTTTTTAGCGCAAAGAATCCTGCAGGCAAATTTACAGAGAAGATATCAGGAGGTTCAGAAGAAGGACAGAGGAAGCTTACAGTGGATTTTCACCTGCTGACGTCACCACGGCGCCGCGCTTCCGCGGCCAATGGAGGGGTCCTGCGGTGGTTCCGCGGTCCGATAGAAGGTTCGGTTCCCGAGAATTTTTCAGCCTCTCTGTTGTTGTAATCCTCTGTTGTTCAGATCTTCTGTTTTCTGTTTCGATCTCTGGATTTTTCCAGATCTGAATTCGTTCGTCGGTCCTGCAAAATTCAAACAAAATACCCTTCACAAAATAACAAAATGATAAATTTTTTTATATATATTTTTATTTTTCAGTTTTTATGATTTTTAATTTTATATTAACCCGAAATTACAAAAAGAAAATAACACGCCATCCCCGGCAATGACGCCATTTGATTTAAAGAGATTTAGCGTGCTTGCACTTTCGAAAGATGAATAAAAAATATTTATAACCGCAATCAAGAACGGCGTCGCTTGGTAGCTAGCCGGTGAGTACGGGTCGGTCCACAGGGATTTTGTGTATTCTCGATTTGTTCTTACGAGTTAATTCCGATTGGTGTCGGATTGATTAAATCTAAAAACTAAGTTGATCTAAACTAAAATCTTGCTAGGGTTAGGTTTATATTAGGTTTGGAAAGTCAATATTTCTCACCGCTTTCTATGCCCAAATTAAGATCTATGAGGTGTTATGGTAATAATTAATAAAGTGGATTAGTACCATCGGGAAGAAACGGTGTTTCTTCCTATAGGTTCTTGTCCTTCCTTTCTTAATTCTTAACCTAACCTCCATGGAAAACACGCTCAACCGGTCCTTTATACTACGGTATCACAGCTACCTCGTAGGATAGGGTGCCGTAGGGAGCGGTGTGTGAATGTATGCATGGAGTCCTATAAAAACGTGTGATGGGCAAGAAAGGGGTGAGAGATCTTCATCTCTCAAGCCTTCCCCAAAGCTAACCCTAACAAGCGAGGAGACTACTCGCTCATTAGGGAATTGAAGAACATATCTAAACTATCTATCTAGGGCAAGGAATTAAAGATCTAACTAGGGAAGATAAGAAATTATACTAGGACAATGAAATAAAATTAACTACGGCAAGAATTAAAAACTTACTCCTAATTTGATGCTCTCTTCATTCATTGCAGAAAATTACAGATCTGAATTTTAGATATAAAATGAGGCACAAGAAGAGGCATAACCTAATACAAGATTTAGGGTTCCTATTTATAGAGGATAGAAACCCTAGCGTTACAATCGACTTGCACATCTGCTATTACAAAAATACCCATAGGAAGACTAGTCAACGCGCCGCCAGATGCAACAAACTTTCTGCACCGACACGGGCCCCACACGGCCGCGGATCCGAGGCCAATAGCAAGGTTTGGCCGCGGTTCCGCGGCCAAAAAGGGAGATTGTGTTCTGAAATTTCCTGTGCTGATTCTGGCTATATTTGTCTTCCTATTTCTTTGGTTGGTTCTTCAGAATATCTTCTGGTCTTCTTCCAGATTTCCACAGTGAATAATTGTAGTGGACTTTTTACCATTCGCTTCGTGTCGAAGTCTTGAATCTTGCACTGCCTTTTTTACTTGTGAAATCGTCTATTGATCTTCGTTGAGTCTTCGAAATGTAGACTTGATCAAGATTCTTCCATTTGTTGGTCGTAGTCTCACTTTTGTATCGTCTTTTGTCTTTTTCACATTTTTTGTTCCGAGAACCTGTTACCTGCAACTATGTAGCAGACATGGGTCAAAAGCACCTGTTTATTTGTAAAATGCATAAGAATGGGGAATAAAATAATTAAATATTATGATATGAACAGTCCACCGGCATTATGAACAGGGAGGCCGCTTGGGGCCCGTAAGCTATGCCTCCAGATGAGGCGGAGCGTGAGTTGCAATTGCAGTTGGAACACTTCGCGCAAGTAGACACCATTGATATTTCGTTTTCTGCGCCAAGCAAGAAACCAAATCTTAGTACCTCGAACCCAAGGGCAACCATATCAAACCGCGATTCGTTCGCGAACACGACACACGAAGTGTGGAGTGGAAAGAGGAAAAGGTCCCACCGGGCGTGCCAGAATCTGTTCACCGCCGAAACACGGAGACGCGACCGCGTAGGCCCGTCTTGCCTGAATTTCGGGGCAGATGCTAATTGGTGTTATCCGTCCACCTCTCCGAAGATGCCAAGTTGATTTATGGCACCATGTATCGAAGGTTTAAACGGATGCGGACGATGTAGAAGACTTCGTCAGATTCCCCCTCGTTGATGAGGATTTTTTTTATTGTGGGGACGCTCTTCCCTGCAGGCACAAGCCCCTGCAGTTAATTTCGCTACCGCATCGCGGTAACAACTTTCTCCTTCTCCAGATGGCCACTTCGTGTCGTGGGTGTTTGTTTTGTTTTTGGTTGCCCGTGGATTGTATACGGAGACTAATTTATGTTGTCGCCCATAGGGCGTGGATTAGTCCAAATCCGTATTTTCTTAGATTTGGGTTTTGGTTAGGGTTTAAGGATACGTTAGTCTCATTTGAGACTAAGATCAACTTAAACGTTAGCTAAGGATACGTTAGCCTAATTTCTAGACTAAGATCAACTTAACAGGATCATTTAGATCCAACAAGAGAGCATTTGGCCTCTGTTGTTTAGTTTAGGGATATTGCGGTCGATTACCAGTTTAAGGACATAGTGGTCCAAGGTTAAGGACATCATATTCCGTGGGTTTAAAGGGACCCCATAGTCCAAGGTTAAGGACATCGTGTTCCATGAGTTTAAAGACCCCACAGTCCGTAGTTTAAAGACATCGTAGTCTATGAAGTTTAAGGACATCGTAGTCCATGAGTTTAAGGACCCCACAGTACGTGAAATGTGTGGTTGTCGGGACCCGTCACCTCTCTGAAGACGTTGAAGGATTACAACGACAAATATCAGAGGAGTAAAGAGATGTACCCTCGAACCGGTGTGAGTTGGTTAAAAGATCTGTAGTCCAGTTTGGGACTGAGATCTGTTAAATATTCATGAGCAGATGGGCTCAGTTCAATATAACTTGAGGAATTTTGGCCAATCTTGGGCTAAGTCCAATAAGATTAAAATGTTTAACATTTTATTGTTCTGGGCTGTTGAGCCTTTATTTGGGCTTAGCCCTTTTAATAATGCTGAGCATTAGATCCTGACACATTTTTTTGCCTTGTATTGAATGCATTGCATTCATCAGAACAATGTGTGTTCTGACAGCGCGCCACGTGGCGCGCCAGGCGCTTTGAGCCAATTTAAGAGCGCATCGCGCTTCTGCCAAGTAGCGCACACGAAAAAGACACGTGTCGTGCTTGGCGCTAAGCGCCAGTTTATGAGCGCATTGCGCTTTCAATTTATGAGCGCGTTGCGCTAGTTCAGTGGCGCACAAGTGAGTGACACGTGGCGCGCTTGGCGCTGAGCGCCAGCCCATGAGTACGCTATTTTAAAAGCGCAAAGCGTAAATTGCATACGTGGTTGACACGTGGCGCATTTTGGCGCTGAGCGATGGTCCAAGGGGCGCAGAAGCGCAGTTCAAGAGTGCAAGGTACTTTTCAATAGCGCAAAGCGCATTTGATCAAATTTATAATCTGTGAACAAATTTATGATGAGATCTTTTGATCTCTTTTTATAAAAGACCTTGGTCTTTTGTAGATCTATGATCTTTTAAGAAGATAATTCTTCTCTTTTAATGAGATGATTTCATCTCTTTGTTCAAGAATCATTCTTTTTACCTTGAAGAAATGATCTTCTTTCAAGAGCTTGCTCTCTTTCTTTTGAGTTTTCTCAAAGTTTGTAAGGGAGTTTCTCTCTTTTCAGACTTGAAGTCTTGGGACCTTTATATAGGGCAAATTGATTTGTTAAATCAGTTGAAGAGATCTTTCTCTGATTGATTTGGGGATGTTTCCCCACCGTTGGATCTTTGATCCTAGGGTTTTTGTTTTACAGAAGGCAATCTTCTTATTTTTAACAAGATTGGAAAAATCTTTCCATGACAGAATTTTAATTCTGATTAATTAATGATTTATTATTATTAGATCTTTTGATCTACCGGTGGGGAATTTTTAATTCCAGCGCTGGCACACCAATGCTTTGCTCAGAGCGCAGCGCACTTTGCACTAGCGCACCTACATTTGACACGTGGCGCGCAACGCAGTCTGTGCTAGCGCACCCGTGTTTGACACATGGCGCGCAGCGCGCCTAGCACTGGATCTGAAGCGTTGCTTCGATTTTTTTGAATTTTGAAATTTAAAACAGAGCTTTGCTCTGATTGGGGGTGCGCTGCCTAGGGCGCAGCGCACCTGGCACTAGCGCATCTGTGTTTGACACGTGGCGCGCAGCCCGCCTAGCGCTGAATCTGAAGCGTTGCTTTAATTTTTAAATTTTGAATTTTAAAACAGAGCTTTGCTCTGATTGGGGGAAACAATCATAAATGCCAAAGCGCACTGGAAAAAATCAAGCAATATCTGCAGAACCCACCTGTACTGACTGCGCCGGTCAAGGGAAATGTTGGAGATAGTGCCCTCAGAGTCAATTATTGGATCACAGGCACGTGATTGCAATGATTGAGGGAGAACCTATCCCGGTAGGACAGTCTTACTCGAGATGATAGTATGCTATCTGGTTTACCTTTATCATCGTGTACTGCTTTAGGTGACATGACAGGTCGCTATTGCACGTTGATAGAGCCCCTAGGATTCTTGCTTGACTACCGGCAGTATGAGGGCGATCATATACGTGGGAGCTGGTAGTCTATAAGCACATCCTTAAAAGGTCCCTAGTCGTGGGAGTTTCGAGATAGGGCATCGATACTCCAGAGTAGACTAGTGTATACAGTCGAGACCCCGACGAGGGGCGGTGGCCGGTCTCACAAGCCACTGGTGTCAGTTGGTTCACCTAAGATGTATACAGGTGCTCATTGGGTTATGAGTACACCGGACAGGACTCGCCGGGAACATGCCAGTTGGTCTTATACCTGACATCAGATAGCAGTTCCCAGGTGACATGTGTACAGGTTAGTTCATCGACCTGGGGATCGTCATTTGCCTCGTGTGAGTTCCCACTGTGCTTTGATTATTACCCTACCACGGCTCAAAGGAGTCGTGCAAACAGGTTTTAGTTGGGTACAGTCCCGAGCCACATGGAGGCAGTGAGCGGATCTTCGGGGGTTCGTCTCTCCCGGTATTGGGGGTGAGGTCGCGCTGTGTCTAGGAGAGCCATTACACGAAGTTCTTGGCCAAGGCAGGAGATTTACTGGTAGGTATTCCAGTAGTATCTCAGGGTGTTCTGGGCTACACTCCGAAACGACTTGTACCGCTTTTGGGGGTCTGACTTTTACCAACCCCCTAGGCCCGACATGCGATGCTCATAGACGAACGGACCGGACTGTACGGATATTGTCACTGACAGGCTCAGTAGGGTGTCAGGATGAGCTCGCTCATCGACGTCCCTTTTGGTCAATAGCTGGTGGCCCGTCACGTATTGGCTTATACCTCTGACGTGCTAGTGGTTAAATCCACAGCCATAGTATTGACGAGTCTTTAGAGTCCACCACACTTTCAGTTACTCAAGCTTTCGGGCGAAACGCTGTAGAGGCCGTATGGAGATATGGCAGGGTCCGATCAGATACGTGCGGTATTGCACGGATCAGGATCGGACGGTTAGTACTAGTGGCCGTATGGTTATATGGCAGGGTTCGATCAGATACGTGCGGTATTGCACGGATCAGGATCGGACGGATATTACTAGCCGGCTTTGGTTTAAGCCGGATCCTAGTATAGTACAGTGTAGATTCTGTCTCTTTGCATTTGTATCCGGACGGAATACAGATGCGGGTGTGTATGCACAGTATCGGGGTTTTCCTGTAATTTATTACGGGACCAGTTTTCTGGAGTTGCCAGTTTGCTTTCCGTTCCGGCCGGTTTTCCTTTGTTCTTTCCCGGCCGGACTTTTCCGATGGAGGGGGTTATTTGCAATTGTGCAAATAACTTTTGAGGAAGGGGTTTCTTGCACTTGTATTCATTATGATAAGCATCTTTTGTTTTTTCTTTCATGATGGTGCTTTAATGAGATTTGAGTGGGTATGGGTTTGATGTAAGTAATAAGCATGGTTGATGTTTGTTTATGGTCACCTCTTCTCATCTCCTACCATCACCTCCCTCTTGGATTATGTTATCACTCCACAACCATTTCCCACTTGATATGGCCGGCCACAATTTTAGATGAGAGAGAGAGAGCTTTGATTTTGGTGGTGTGGCAAATTTCATTCATCTCATTTTTGATACAAGGAAAAATGAAAGCACCATTTTTCATACCTTCATTCCTCCATCTTCAAAAGGCAACCAATACCCCAAAGTGAGACTTGATTCTACACTACATTCTACAGCAAATCTTGGGCACGTCGACTTGCCAGCTTCGTGCCCGAGTTGCCTCGGTATTGAGGTGGGAGCCCGTATAAGTACCCGGCTTCGTGGTGCCCTTTCCGACGAGGAGGAGACGGACGGAGATCGGAGTGGAGATGAAGACCGGAGGACTCGGATCAGTCGGTATATCTCTAACCCGTCTTCTAGTTGCTAGAATAAGTTTAATGGCACAATCCGGGGTTTAGTGCGCGGTGGTGCCGGTTTGCTAAGTCCGCAAAATTAAAGTTTATCACCGCTTCCGCATTTGGCCGTCGGATTGACGGCCGGGGCTCCGCCGTGCACTTACAGCGGTATCAGAACCTCGCCATTAACTTCGTCTAGCTTCGTTTGATGTGTTTTTCAGTTCCGATCGACCAAAATTCCAAAAACCCAATTTTTCCTTCACATCAGTTTCTGTTGAAATTTTTTGAAGTCTAAAAATTTTTCTGGTGGTCTCAGAATGATGTGCAGGGAGTTCTAAGAACTCTGGGAAAATACGAGACAATGAACCATCATCTCGAGCGCGGAACCGTGGCAAAACCCCCCTTGTTGCCGCGGTTCCGCCGCAGGTTGATGGGATCATTGCTTCGTAATTCTCCAGTGGGCTTCTGGGCAATTTTTAGGGGTTTTGGAATATTAAAATTGGGCCCAGGTTTTCTGTGAGTGCTACAGTATTGATTGGGGGCCCACTTGTTAATTTTTGATCGATCGGATATTTTAAACACATTGTTCACAGTATTTACGTTATATCTGCGACCGTGAATGTCACTTGATCGGTAAATCCGGTCTAACTGCTATAGCCTGGTTAGACGGATTTGCGAACGTGACTTTCACGTTGATGTTCTATGTATTGCTGTGATGTTGCGGATCGGTCGTGGGGGATAGCCTGGATGCAATGCTAGTACAGTACTGTTGTATTATGTACATTTGATATTGCGGGGCGAGCGTCCGACATGTGGACTGCCGTCACTGCCTGATTGTATTATTCTTTTGGGGCACGACCTGGTTGCGGTCGATGTACCCGGTGTATGTATATTTTACTTTCTGTACTAGGATTACCCGCGGTGGGGTGCACGGATAGCCGGGTTCTGGAGGGCAACAAGCCCGCATCTCATGGCATTGGGACGGAGGGGGCTTCACTCTAGAATTGGCGAGCTATTCGCCGCACTCGTAGGGGGTACAGGTTGACCCAGGAGGGGTGCCCAAGTTACCGGATTCCGTGAAGTGCTGGGTGGTCCATTCACGGCGCTGAAGGGGGCTGCCTCGCTTCAGGTTTTGGCGGGTGACTTGCCGCGCCCGTAGGGGTCTAGGATTTCATTGCACAGGCTACCCACACGACCAGGGGAACGTCGGGTTTCAGTAGTGGCTCTGTGAAACCCGGGGATCCCAGATATCTGTATTTTTCTGTGATGCTGTACATTTCTGTGATGTTGCATTTTATCACGCCTTGAGCGAATATAATATATTGGTATATATATTAGTAGATGTTGTATATGTTTTTCATCCGCGCTAGTCCAGTCCCCGCTCTGCCGTTAGTTAGCTAACCTAACGGGTGATGACAGGACCCAGTGGCGAATGCGGATGGCATATACGTACGTCAGTATATTTTCGTTCTTTGTGGTGTGATCAATTGATGGGACTGCGTTGATTCGGATCAATGCAAGTTAAACAAACCTAATCTGATGTTGTTGGAACACTTTTCAAAAAGCTGTTATTGCAAGGACGTTCACTTTTGTTTTGCATCGTGGTATTCATTTGGAATATCCTGCTCCTCAGTCGACGAGGCAAGGGCCGAGATCCCTTCACCGGGAGTGACCCCTTGGACAGAAGTTTGCGTCAGGGCATTAACTTCACTATAGCCGATTACTTTTGCTTTGCATCGTGGTATTCATTTGGAATATCCTGCACCCCATTCTACGGGGAAAGAGCCGAGATCCCTTCACCTGGAGTGACCTCTTTAGTAAAGGTTTTCGTCACTATATTTTCTAAAAAGCTATCAGTTCCTTCAACGATATCAAGTTCATTACGTTAAAGGTTTTCGCCAGAAGCCATTCGTAGCCCTCCGTCGTTTCATATGGGTATTCAATAGTATTCAAGCTGTGTTTGTTGGCCAAAGTCAAGGCACAGTGTTTGGTAGCTGTTGGTTATTCATATGCAGCATAGATAGATGCGTTGGTTTGGGGCAGTCGTATAGCCTTGTTGGCCAAAGTCAAGGGCTTGTACGGATGGGCTCAAATTAACCTGGAGAATGACGGGCAGAACTTGACATGTGACTTATGATTTGTTGGCCAAAGTCAAGGTCATAAGAGCATGGGGTAAAAATCACATCGGGAGTTTCAAAAGTACTGAAACTTGCCAGATATGCGCATACCTTCTGGAGTGTGATACCGTGAGCGGATTCCGTCACGTTATCATGCAATGATAGTTGGATCCCGATTCCTACTGATGAGTTGGTTTACTCCTCGGGTGACCCCGACTAATTCTTCTTTCAGGTTTGGAGGAGAATTTGAGGTACAGTGGGAGGTTTCCTGATTAGAAAAAGTGATAACCATTCTGATCTAGGATAGAGTGCACGGTGAGTGTTTCTTTTCTCTCTCTCTCTGGCAGCGACCATTGACCCGACCCTAAGACTATGACTCAGTGACCAAGTTGACCGAACCTACTTAACACTGGCTTTTGGATTGTCAGAGTTGCAGACCTCATTGCCACTCCTACTTTTACCCTTTTCTCCGGGACACCCCGTATTACTACGAACGTCCACTTCCATTGGACAAAACCATCGTATGGTTAGATACGAACTCGAAGGAATTCGAGGATGGTTTCTGGTTCTGGAGAAAACGGATAGGATTATTCAGTTGTCTTTTCTTTTCACCCTCTCTCAGGTTGCGAGTACTCCTTGGTTTAGGAGTAGTACACCTATTGTGCAAATTGGATAGTCTTCTTCCAAACCATAGGCTGGTGCCGACCGGTAGGGAATGAAGAAACCAGTTAGCCTAAACGGTGTACGGAAGGTATTAAGTTCAGACAAAGCAAGGGATTAGTAAGAGGGCAAAGTAAATTGCGACTGCTATTCATGACCAAACAAAGTATTTCTTCGCCAATCCTAAATCAACTTTGTATTTCTCCAGGACACTCCGTATTACTACGAAGATCCCAGTTTATTGGATAATCCATCGTATGGTTATATACGAACTCGAAAGGAACTCGTTCCAGTTCGGGGATGGATCCTGGTTCCGGAGAAATAGGAATAAAGTACATTCAGGTGTCTTTTATCTTCACCTTCTCTCGCGTTGCGAGTGCTCCTAGGATTAAGACAGTACACCCTTTATGCTTTTTGGATAGTCTTCTTCCAAACCATAGGCTGGTGCCGAACGGTAGGGAAGGAAGAAAACCATTTGGCTTAAAGGGGTGTACAGAAGGTAATGACTAAAGACATATAAAGGGATTTGGAGAGGTGGCAAAGAATTATACGGTTATAGTTGTGAATCTGAATAATGGATGAGGCATTACTAAGAATACCAGGATACCCCAACGAAACATTTCAATGTTTCAGTTTCACTGTGTACTGTTAATGGAAAACTGATTTCTCGATTAGACACTTACTCCAGGGTATGTATTTACCAGGTATGATTCTCACATCTGTATGGTTTTACAGATGATGAGTGGGAGTAAGTTATTGGGAATTAGGTGATCATCCTCATTATATCGGGATTCGTTGGAATCGTTGATATTTGAGGAGATCACCTGGGCTGTTTGCCGGTCGGCAAATATTTGGTTTTGAATATCCGCTGTTGTGCACCAATTTCAAATTGATATATCTGTACGTCTATTTTCATAGAGTGAGATATACCTTTTGATATTATGTCGATGACATTTACCTATATCAGTGGATGGTTAGGTAAGGAGCATTAAACAGCGGTGTAATTCTTCTTAACCATAAGTACAGTTTTCAACCTACGACACACAGTGAAAGAGTTGTTAGACTCAGCGGACTTATACAGAGTATTGTATGTTGTCCAGTGTCCATTAGGACAGAGGGGTTGGTCCTCATACTATATTCTGTTTACTTTTAACTTCTCTAGTTCTTAGACATGTGTTTCGTAGAAACACAGGGTCTAAGTTTTGAGGAGTTATGGGTATTTGAATAGAGTAGAGAACCAGGTGTAGCAAGTATCGGGATTCTTCAAAGTGATCGAAGATGTATATACTTGTGTATGGTATTCAGTTGATAGTAATGATAAAGAGAAATTGCTTCTCTTTCAGGTTACTCATAATTGGAAGCATTCCTAAGTTGAGTAACGCTGATCGGCCTCTCTCCATTTAGTTGACATGCACTGGAGATAGCTGCATGATTTGAATCTGGTTCAATCAAATCAGTGCCTCTGGTTCTATATTGGATATAGTACAGTTCATATCTTAACATTGTTAAGGTACGGGGAGTTGTCCGGCTTATGATTAAAACCAAACTCTGGATAACTCAAGGCACGTTTCTGTAATGGCTGTTTGTGGGTTGACCCAGGCTATGACGAGGGTTGATTTTCTACCATCTGGCAGATCAATAGAAATATTGTTCTAGACTCGCCACAGTTTTATTAAAAATGGATTTTTTCAAAAACAGTAGTGGGAGTATGGTAGAACTGGAAGTGATTCCAGAACCGCAAACGATTACTGAAGATTTGATAAGGAACCTAAAGATTCAATCTGGTTTGACATTCCATTGGCCACTCCGCAGATACGGTGGGTAACTTCAGGCACCCGAGAGGTACTCCGGTAGCCTCAAGGACGGTGACAGGAAAGTTCTTGTTTACCCACACTTGCCATTGTTGTTGTTCCAGGCTGCGAGACCCGGCAGGAGGATGAGTATAGCGTCGTTCTAAACTAGATTTAGAAGTGCACGTCTATATGACTCTGCCAGAGGGTTTTCGTAGTCAGTGGGAGCAGCGGAAGCATTGGTGGACATCAGGCTTATGTCTATTTATAGACCAAAGCAGATATAGAGGAGATAGATCATCTATTTCTGATGTGACAGTCATGGGTTTGACGTCATCAGAATAAAGGATGGATCTGTTGAGAAGGTAGTAGGGTGTGATATCCAGGTTTTGGATGACATACACAAAGTAGGAAGTGACATTCCTATACTACGATCGGTTATACTTTGGTCGTCACACAGTGGTTTCTCCACATGGGACTTGGACATTATATCAGACATACTGGTTACTAGATCTATGGTTTTAGATCTAGATTTGGGTGGTTTCCCAATCAGGGTACTCAGACAGCATTCTAAGAATATTTAGAATGGACGACTCCTGGCATGGTAGTGTACCTGCAGGTAATGGAGTCACCCTCTCTAAATGTGTCTTGCAGACTAAAGGGGAGAGGGATGTGCATGATTGGCGGATCACTTGCTTAGGAAATTGAGTCAATCATGAGATGTCAAGTACCACACCAGATGTTGTTCTTGCACTAGATGTAATAAGTTGATATTGATCCAATCCTGGAGGAACAGTCGGAAGCAGTTTTAGAACATAAGTGAATGTTCTAGGGATATGATAACGGCTGCCTCCTTTGGGAGACAGTTATCATTCCAGGCTTCCAGGGTGACATGGACGACAAGGAGGTTGTCAGAGTTATAGTTTTCCTTCTGACGAGGGGCAGTATTTTGGACAGATGGTCCAAGGCAATACTGAGGGTGGCATGGCGCAGGATACTGATTAAGTTCAGTTGACGATACAGTCTAAGAAGTTTGGATTTGGAGTTCATTTATGAGCTAGGTCCCATCAGACATCCAGACATTCTAAGACAGGTATTGCTCATTTCGGGAGATGGCTTTCTCCGCGAACTTGAGACATAGAGAGACATAGAAAGAAACATCTAGGCGGATCCACTCACTGAGGCTATTCCTCGACCGCAATAGTTTCACAAACGGGATTTGTGAGACTGACTAGTAGAGGAGTTGGGTGTTCGGTATCGCACGGGCTGTGAGTATGCGACATCGCAATAATTAGCCTTGAGTGCAAGTGGGAGATTGTTAGAGATAGTGCCCTCAGAGTCAATTATTGGATCACAGGCACGTGATTGCAATGATTGAGGGAGGATCTATCCCGGTAGGACAGTCTTACTCGAGATGATAGTATGCTATCTGGTTTACCTTTATCATCGTGTACTGCTTTAGGTGACATGACAGGTCGCTATTGCACGTTGATAGAGCCCCTAGGATTCTTGCTTGACTACCGGCAGTATGAGGGCGATCATATACGTGGGAGCTGGTAGTCTATAAGCACATCCTTAAAAGGTCCCTAGTCGTGGGAGTTTCGAGATAGGGCATCGATACTCCAGAGTAGACTAGTGTATACAGTCGAGACCCCGACGAGGGGCGGTGGCCGGTCTCACAAGCCACTGGTGTCAGTTGGTTCACCTAAGATGTATACAGGTGCTCATTGGGTTATGAGTACACCGGACAGGACTCGCCGGGAACATGCTAGTTGGTCTTATACCTGACGTCAGATAGCAGTTCCCAGGTAACATGTGTACAGGTTAGTTCATCGACCTGGGGATCGTCATTTGTCTCGTGTGAGTTCCCACTGTGCTTTGATTATTACCCTACCACGGCTCAAAGGAGTCGTGCAAACAGGTTTTAGTTGGGTACAGTCCCGAGCCACATGGAGGCAGTGAGCGGATCTTCGGGGGTTCGTCTCTCCCGGTATTGGGGGTGAGGTCGCGCTGTGTCTAGGAGAGCCATTACACGAAGTCCTTGGCCAAGGCAGGAGATTTACTGGTAGGTATTCCAGTAGTATCTCAGGGTGTTCTGGGCTACACTCCGACACGACTTGTACCGCTTTTGGGGGTCTGACTTTTACCAACCCCCTAGGCCCGACATGCGATGCTCATAGACGAACGGACCGGACTGTACGGATATTGTCACTGACAGGCTCAGTAGGGTGTCAGGATGAGCTCGCTCATCGACGTCCCTTTTGGTCAATAGCTGGTGGCCCGTCACGTATTGGCTTATACCTCTGACGTGCTAGTGGTTAAATCCACAGCCATAGTATTGACGAATCTTTAGAGTCCACCACACTTTCAGTTACTCAAGCTTTCGGGCGAAACGCTGTAGAGGCCGTATGGAGATATGGCAGGGTCCGATCAGATACGTGCGGTATTGCACGGATCAGGATCGGACGGTTAGTACTAGTGGCCGTATGGTTATATGGCAGGGTTCGATCAGATACGTGCGGTATTGCACGGATCAGGATCGGACGGATATTACTAGCCGGCTTTGGTTTAAGTCGGATCCTAGTATAGTACAGTGTAGATTCTGTCTCTTTGCATTTATATCCGGAAGGAATACAGATGCGGGTGTGTATGCACAGTATCGGGGTTTTCCTGTAATTTATTACGGGACCAGTTTTCTGGAGTTGCCAGTTTGCTTTCCGTTCCGGCCGGTTTTCCTTTGTTCTTTCCCGGCCGGACTTTTCCGATGGAGGGGGTTATTTGCAATTGTGCAAATAACTTTTGAGGAAGGGGTTTCTTGCACTTGTATTCATTATGATAAGCATCTTTTGTTTTTTCTTTCATGATGGTGCTTTAATGAGATTTGAGTGGGTATGGGTTTGATGTAAGTAATAAGCATGGTTGATGTTTGTTTATGGTCACCTCTTCTCATCTCCTACCATCACCTCCCTCTTGGATTATGTTATCACTCCACAACCATTTCCCACTTGATATGGCCGGCCACAATTTTAGATGAGAGAGAGAGAGAGAGCTTTGATTTTGGTGGTGTGGCAAATTTCATTCATCTCATTTTTGATACAAGGAAAAATGAAAGCACCATTTTTCATACCTTCATTCCTCCATCTTCAAAAGGCAACCAATACCCCAAAGTGAGACTTGATTCTACACTACATTCTACAGCAAATCTTGGGCACGTCGACTTGCCAGCTTCGTGCCCGAGTTGCCTCGGTATTGAGGTGGGAGCCCGTATAAGTACCCGGCTTCGTGGTGCCCTTTCCGACGAGGAGGAGACGGACGGAGATCGGAGTGGAGATGAAGACCGGAGGACTCGGATCAGTCGGTATATCTCTAACCCGTCTTCTAGTTAGCTAGAATAAGTTTAATGGCACGATCCGGGGTTTAGTGCGCGGTGGTGCCGGTTTGCTAAGTCCGCAAAATTAAAGTTTATCACCGCTTCCGCATTTGGCCGTCGGATTGAAGGCCGGGGCTCCGCCGTGCACTTACAGGAAAGCCCCTCATCCTGTACACAACAGCCCTTGAAGGTTCTTTAGGCGCGCTATGGGCGCAAGAGAATGACCAGGGGAAGGAGAGAGCTCTCTATTATTTGAGTCGAGTTCTTCAGGGGGCAGAAAATAACTACTCCCCCATCGAAAAGCATTGCCTGGCACTGATCTTCGCAGTAACAAAGCCCCGACATTACGCCTTGGCAAATGAGGTCCATCTCATATCAAAAGTGGATCCTCTCATGTACTTGATGTCAAGAGCCATGCTAACGGGAAGGCTTTCCAAATGGGCTCTCCTCTTGATGGAGTTCTTAATAGTATATTGACCCCTCAAGTCAATAAAAGGCCAGGCCATCGCCGATTTTCTCGCTGAGCATCCGATACCTTCCGACTCTCCCTTGAACTGCGAGTTGCCGGACGAACACGCATTTGACACAATCGACGGGAAGAAAGAAGGGAGTGATACCCGATGGGAACTCTACTTCGATGGAGTATCCTCTTTGAAGAAGCGAAAGCAAAATACCCCCATGATTAAAGCCAGGGTGGGCCTTATCTTTGTGACTCCACAAGGAGGGATAATGTGTTTTGCCCTTTCCTTAATGGAGCCAAGAACAAACAATGAAGCTGAGTATGAGGCTTTGATAACAGGTCTCGAGATTGCTTTCAACATGGGAATCGAAAACCTCCTCATATACAGAGACTCACAGCTGGTCGTTAGCCAAGTAAATGACGACTACCAAACATGCAAACTGGAACTGATCAGGTATGGAGAAAGAGTGCAGCAATTGCTGACGCAAATCCCCTCTTATACCCTGGAAAGCATACCGCGTGCGGAAAATAGCAATGCAGATGCGTTAGCCAAGCTCGCTAAAGAATTGGCCGATGAAAACCTCGATGACGTAAAGATCATTGTGCAAAGTCGGCGGATTCTCGCTCCAGCAGAAATAACTCCGAAGACGTCTAAAGGAGAGGAAGCAACCGAACAAGAGGCCTTCCAATTGGAGGATGAAGAAAAGGCGAGTGATTGGAGAGAAGTCTTCATGGACTACTTCAAATCCCATCGAACGCCCGAAGATACATCGTCAGGACATCAGCTCATGAAGCGAGCCCTGTCTTTCACCTTCGTTAATGGTACTCTTTATAAGAGATCATTCGATTGTCTATGGCTGAGATGCCTGGGACCAGAAGAAGAAAAAAGGGTCTTAAAGAAACTCATGACGGACTTGCGGTTCTCACCAAGCTGGGCCAAAGATGAAGCTGAAGATCAAGAGAATGAGCTACTATTGGCCCACAATGGTTCAGGACTACCTTGAATATGCGAAGCAGTGTCACTCGAGCCAAATTAACGGGGACTTCATCCATCAGCATCCGAATCCACTACACCCGACATTGGCTAGCTGGCCATTCGAAATGTGGGGAACCAATATAATCAGGCCCATAGAACCAGCATCATCCAACAGACATCGGTTCATACTAGCAACAACCGATTACTTCTCTAAGTGGGCAGAAGCAGTATCGCTAAGAGAGGTGAAGACGGAGAACATCCTCCACTTCTTCAGGACACATGTCATCTACCGGTTCGGCACTTCGCGACAGATCATATCGGATAATGGGCCGGCCTACAGAAGCCATAAGATCATCCGCTTCGCACATCAGCATAAAATAGATTGGAGATACTCTCCGGTCTATAATTCTCGAGCTAACGGTCTAGCTGAGGTTTTCAACAAGACCTTGACAAAGATCATAAAGAAAACAGTGTCCATAAATAAAAAGGACTGGCACGAGAGATTGCATGAAGCTCTCTGGGCCTATCGGACTATTTTCAAGACGGCTATGAACACAACGCCATTTGCGTTAGTATTCGGCACGGAAGCGGTACTTCCCTTGGAGATAGAGCTACCCTCTCTACGAGTGGCGGTACGGTACTGTCATGACCCGAAGGTACGGAACATGACTGGCACTTAAATTACGCAACTTCTAAAGGCGTAACGCAATCTAAGTTAGCCAAAGCTCAGAAAATCTAAACCATTAACAAGTATAGTGAAGGAAAAACCTTACATAAATAGGGGTGTAGTAAATTAAAGTTGCATTAAAGCACTTTTTAAATCATCCAAATTTTTCCAAAAATTTCGGCAGAGTCTCCTTTGTAAATACTGGCCCCAAACGGGTACAAAACAAGAATACATATACATAAGGAATAAAGGCATCCTTAAGAGGGAGCTAGCTCTTCACCCATGGCGGAATCACAACCACACGCAATATATATCATAGTAGTGCAAGAATAAGCATATAAAAGCACGAGAAAATGAAAGATCGCGTCGGCTCAAGTGAGCTCGACACCAGAGAAATAAAATATTTACAAAAATCTCACAGTCACGCCTCTAAGTCGCATATACAATGATAGAAGTGGTAGATGGAGAATACTAGATACAATGATAGTACAAGTGGAGGTAAAAGTAACCCTCACAACCCACCTACGAGCAAAGTCGCAAGTTAGAACAAAAGAAGCCAAGAACAAAGCATGCCCGCTGCTACAATGCTGACGGGTCCGACCTGTAAGATACTGTGGCACAACGGGGATGAGTTGCCAACTCGTGAGTAGTAAGTAACATCTAATAAGGCTATTGTGAGCATGCACGCAAATGCGTCATAACCTACATATCTCGATATGATGCGATGGACTAATATGTATACCACATGAGAGCATAATCAACACGAAACTTTTATATGTTTGGTATGAGAAAATCTGTATCCTTACTTAGAATAAACATGTAAAATAGCTGAGGTATCATCAATGAAATCATTAGAAAAGCCGTGTCAAGTATCGACACACAATATGAATATATCAATATCTCAATATCTCGATGTCTCCATGTATCAATATCTCAATATCTCGGGCTCCGTCAGTCCGGATCGGCCCATATCATCAAATCTCACGATTACGGTCGGTATCCTCCGGATATCCGCCACGCCAGACATCACCGGTAGGTAGTCTGCCCCTGCCAGGCTCATCGTCATCCCCACAAAAAAACTCTCGCCCCGGGGTACCATACCGGGCTCACCATGTACCCGAAACGGTTCATCCTACTCCTTGAATCGGGTCTCGAAAACCAACAGAAAACAGGAAAACTCATGGTGGACGACACATACATCACGAGAAAACCGCAACTTGCATATTTTTTTAAAAAAAGAATAATAAGTTTATAAATTCTTGCGGTTTTCCCCAAAATCCAAAAATCTCATAAATACTGAATCCTCAAGAAGAAATCACAATTTGTAAGAATATCGATGATGATGGATGTTTATAATCTGATAGTATATACTATGCAATGTACGAATAGAAACCATGTATGAAGTATGATGCTATGATGTATGTATATGTGTCTAGCCATCTTATGTATCAATCTCGATGAATGAATATACAACTACACATTTACATATCATGTATGATGCAAATGCATGGATACCGGTTCTAAGCAAGTTCTATAGTGTTCATGACATAGCAGTTACCAATGGCATGTGTGTTCGCATGAATAGTGCGCGTGCAACATGAACCAATGGTAACGGTGCAAGTGTCCTAAATGATGACATCATATGTAAGATGATGCGATGAATGTTAAGAATGATTTGAAACTACACATGTTGCTGCCAACTACTAATCATTTCTAACTGTCGAGCGCCTTGCGCCATCCAGACAATCCCCCCATAGATGTGTACATATACTCACCCGGATGTCTCAGCTAATCAGATCCGATCACAACCTTGCCTTTCCGCGCTGCATCCGATACCTCCGCAACCGATCCTAGAATTGCACAAACACAGAACATAAGGCTACATATCCTGAGACGACGCAAGGATATGAAATAAAAGAATAAACGTTCACAAGTTAGACACATTGTGCACTTGGTGCACAAAACGCCTACGACATCGCCACAACCTTAACTAGAATCGTTATACAAGACAACCACCAAATTTAGAACCCGATCGTGCTGATCGCGCATTCACGAAACCTTAATTATCATAGGAGATTATATATATATATATATATACACATATACATACATATATATATATATATATATATATATATATTCACAACGTCAAATTAAAACAAAAACCTAGAAAGCACCGAAAGGAATTTTTGGTGCAAACATCGTGAATTAGCGATCTAGTGGCCAAAATCACAAGCAAACATCTAAACTAAGCCAACTAGATAGCAACTACACTAAGTTAATCTAGTTGTGATGGTTAAACCCAATTCAAATTCAAACCCTTGTCTTCAAATTTCAAACTTGCAAAATAGAACTATATTATCACTTGAATAGTTTAGATTAGAATAGTTAATCAACAAATTAGCCATTAGGTTAAGAATTATACCTCACAATTTTCTTTGAGATCTAACTTGTAACTTGCTTCCAAAATGGTTTCATACTCCAAGATCCATGCTACAATAGGCTAAGGAGAACTGGAGGAAGAATTAGCTTTGAAATTGTAAGTTTTTGCTTGGATTTTTGATGGATTTTGTGATTAATTGAAGATGGAAAATTAGGGGGAATTCTGCAGGTGAGGCTCGGCCTTGAGAGGGGAGTGAGGTTGTGAATGAGTGTGTAGATGTTTCAATGACAATAAAACCCCTCAAGTCTCATTAATGTATGTTACATCATTTCCTATTATTAATTTATTTTATTTTATTTTATTTTTTCTTTGACCTAGAACTAACTAGAACTTGGAGTCAACTTCAAAAAAAAATCATGTTACAACTAGGTTTCAGTTTGTCATGGTTCCTAAGTATGTAATTAACCCTTTCAAATTTGTATTTATCACTAATTTAATATATATTTAAAAGCTTAAAATAATATTTAAAATAATTAATTAAGGAAAAATATTTAAATAACTAGAAATTTATAAGTGACTAATTAATTACCAAATACTAGCAATTACATATCTAAATTAGGTATAATTAGGCCTATATTGAAAAATAATTATAATTACGTTTTACGGAAAATACAAGTTATTTACCGATTATCGGGAAATTACCTAAACGAATTTTAAAAAGTTACAGGTACGAACTGACGGATGAAGAAAATGTCCATCTTCAGCTTGAGGAGCTAGACACCCTTGATGAAACTCGTCTCTTGGCATAGCAAAACGTAGAAGCTTACAAAGTAAGGATGACGCGCTCATACGAAATATTGATTAGACCGAGGACATTCCGCCA
The DNA here is from genome assembly GCA_030015575.1 of Agapanthus africanus. Lineage (NCBI taxonomy): Eukaryota > Viridiplantae > Streptophyta > Magnoliopsida > Asparagales > Amaryllidaceae > Agapanthus > Agapanthus africanus. Next base: position 21,996,404 of record JASDDO010000014.1, read on the forward strand.
AGGCGAACTTGTGCTAGTCTTCAAAAGACCTATGATCCCCAACCGTGCCAAACGGGGAAAATTCGACCCAAACTATAAGGGCACGTACATCATAGACAAGGTCTACCAAGGTGGGGCCTATTTGCGCGTGGACATGCATGGCGAAAGACCCTTCCGGCCAATAAACGACCGATTCCTGAAAAAAATACTACTCCTGACGAGTTAGGCCTAGGTCAATGATAGATGACGCCGCCTATGTCCACTCACTAACTTCTTGAGTCAAAACTCTAAGAGTAGTACCCAACAACTCTCCGTCTCAAACATGGAGAGCTACGGGCCGTAACGTCTTTAAACTAGCTATGGACCGTAACATCCTTAAAACTAACAACGGACCGCAACGTCCTTAAACTAACTATGGACCGTAACGTCCTTAAACTAGCTACGGACCGCAACATCCTTAAATTAGCTACGGACCAAGATGTCCTTAAACTAACATTGGACCGAGATATCCTTAAACTAACTGTAACAACCTAGTTCATTTATACCAATTCCAGTTTCCGTATTTATTTATCTGTGATATTTTGTTGATTTATCGTGATTGGGTGTGAATGGTATTTTACACGTTACATTGCATTCGACCCGACCCGCTTGCTTGAATTTGTTTGATTCTTATTTATAGATTACCTTGACTTGTTGCATGGACACATGCATCTCATTATTAATACATACTGGCATTTCATCTAGCATCGCATGTTTTACCATATAACATTTTAGGACATGTAAAATAAATTAAAATTGCATTTCATAGCCTGCATGATACCTCTAACCCCGTGGTAGTATCCTCACATCTTGTTCTCGTCCCATTCAGTGAAACGGACGTGTTTGGATGGCTACGCGCACGTACGTGCATCCGTTCTTGGGGGTATGCATTTTCATTTACTGGGCATTCGTTTTGAAATTTGAAAGTCGCATAAATTTTTCGTATTTTAAATCTGAAATTTTAGACCCGACCCGGGCGTGTTTGGAATATTTTTGTATCCCGCCAAAATTCAAATTTTATTAAAATTAATAACTTTAAATTTTAAAGCCGACAGTTCAAATTTTTATTCAACAGTTTTAAATTGAGTTAACAAACAAAAATATTTTTTAAAAGCAAAATCAAAACAATTCTTTTTAACAACTCACAAACTCTCTTTCTTTCTCTTTCTGGCCCCACCACCACGAGCCAATCAGATTACTTCTTTTCCTATCGCTGGCCCCACTCAAATCTCTCTCTCTTTTCTTTCCTCTTCTCTTTCTCTCTCCCCAGCGCGGCTGTCTCTCTCTCTCTCCTCTTTCTCTTTCTTCTCGCACTTCCTCTCTCATCTCGCGATTACTGTGGATATCTCGAGTCCGGTCACCTCCCCGCGGATCTCGTCACCTCCCTTCTTCGTATCTCTTTTTCTCCTTCTTTTTTTAAACCGAGCTCTCTCTCCCTCCTAGCCAACCCATCATCGCCGAGTTCCCAAACTCAAACCCTAACCTAAAAGCTAAATCCCCTCAACTCCAACTCCCTCAACCGAACCTCCTCCTCCTCATCTCCATCTTCCTCTTCTACTTCTTCCATATCCCGAACACCCTGCACATCCATCTCAGAACCCATCACCACCACCTATCCTTCGCTGCCGATCATCTCTCGCCACCACCATCATTCTCCTCTCTTCTCCTTCCTCTCTCTTCTGTCTTCTCCCTTCACAAATCCCTGCATATCCATACACCAAGAAAACCCAGTAACCCAAACCCTAATCGAAACCCTAACATCCAAACCACCTCGCCGGAGCTTCGTCGACCCCGTCGACATCCTCACAACTCCTCTCTGCACCACAGTGAGAAACTCCTCCCTGCACCACAGTGAGAAACTCCTCCCTTCTCCATTCCCTTTTCTTTCTTTCTTTCTTTCTTTCTTTCTTCTTTTCTTTCCTTTCTTTCTTTTCTTTGCTTTTCTTTTTTAATGCTCTCTGGCTTTGTTTAGATCGTCGGAGCCGGCCGTGACGTCGACGATCCCGACGACCCAGCGAACGTATCTGGCTTGGGTGATCACCTCTGTGCGTTGTTTGGATCCGTTCCGTGTACCGTGCGCGCGTCGCGACTGTTTTGCCGACGTGAGACGGTCCGTACTCCCCGTTTCTTGATCCGTCTAGGCAAGTAAAACTTGCTACATGCTATTTAAATTATTACATGCTTATTGAACCTGTTGTTTAAATCTAATGCCACATATTTCATTTTAACATTTCGATATTTCGTTTATATTATTTTAGATCTAGAATGTAAAAACATATCTTGTTGCATATGAGATTACAATGCACTGTACCCATATCTATATTTATATCACACAATGCTTAGTTGTATAGCCCATAGTACTATTTTTAATAGTTTATAAGCTTTCGGATACCTATTTGCATCCATCCCGTCTAGTATATATACAATTGCATCCCTAGATCATATAATACAAAATAATGTGATATTAACATTCCATATTTGATAAAGTGTATTTTAATTAGTGTTGGAACTTTAACTTTAACCCTAATCGATAACTGTGCATCCATATGTTTTAATCTATACCTATCTTGCATACTACATCACATTATTCCATTTTATTGTTACATTGGTACCCTATACTTGTTTTTGTGTACCCATGTTTATTATAGTTTGATTATGAGCACCCACGTGACAATTGTACACCCCTGACATGACTTGATACACTACTGTTTGACACGACTTGATATTGTGCACTACTTGACATGATTGGATTTATATACGCTACCTGACTTGACCTGATGTACCATAGCTTGACCTGTTACCTGATCTTGTTACTAATGCCACAATCTTGACATGTTGTCCCTACGGACATTTTCTGTTGTCTATCCAACAAACCTGTATCTGCTTGATCCTGTGTTGGCATTAACTCCAGATTTATTAATACTTGACTTGAACATATAACTTGGGGGTATGGGGAAATCAATGATGAAACCTGACTTGTAACTCGACAGTTCGATACCTTTACTGATCAGTCTTACGGCTTAGGCCAGCCCCGGGGTGATGCTGCTGACATCACTCGTCATTACATACTACCCTTTACTGCCTTGCGGCACATCTCGGATTCAGCCCGAGAGTCTTAGACCGTGATCCCGGGCACGTACGGGATACTATTGAGTTACATCAATGATTCATCAAATTGATTTCAAAGACTTGAGAGTAGTTAACACAGTAGACCAGTTTAGATTACTCACTGCATACTACCCTTCACTGTCCTTATTTATATTGTTGTTTTACCTGTTTTACTGTTCATGCTCATATCTGCATGTCTTGCTACCCCTGTTTATATTATTGCTTGATATTATGACGCACTGACATATGGGTTTTGCATGGCCCAGATTCTTTACCTTTGCTGCAGTCCGAGCAGGAGTATTTCAGTCAGCAGGCTGAGCAGTGAGGACTTATTAGTAGTTAGTTTATTTTACTTTCAGTATTTTCATTCCTGATGTGAGCCTGCATTATGGGACGTACATTCCAATTTATTCTTCTATTGGATCTTTTGCTTCCGCATTATTTTATTCTTGACTCGTTTTATTCTGGCTTATGGACATGTGTTAGATAGTTTATTATTGTTCTTGATATCTCTACAGCCGTAATGTGACTGTGGAAGGATATTTCCTATCCACAGGTAGCATGGTTGGCTCTGTCACGTGCCTATCTTAGCATACTCTGGGAAGCAGGGCGTGACAGGGTTTGTTTGGTTTCAAAGCCATAGGATCTAAGTTAATCGGGTTTGATTCTTTTGTAGTTGGGTATTGGACCCAATACACGAATCAGAATACTCGTGATTAGGAAACATGTCCTGCCACCTTACCGTCTTACTATTTTTGAATCTTAACTTCCTCCTGATTCTACTTTGACGATATGCAAACCTCTTTTGCATCTCGACTCGAAACCTGGTTTCCTATTGTTTATCTCTAGAACTTAGGCGACTTGAGTGGAGTTATGTGATTGTAGCTATGATACCGCGACATGGTTACAATGCGGTACTCTATTTAAGTAACTTGGAGTTCTAGCCTTGATTCATATCCTTGATCTATATTTTGAATCTGTTATCATACTAATCCTTTCGGTGTTTTAATTTCAGGAACTTGGCAGACAAGAATCTGAAAACGTACCAAAGGCGTATTAACGAAGCCGCTTTGCTTGGAGTAATCCGTGGGATGTTGGAGAACCAAAAGCGACAGACCGAGCTGAACCAGCAGCAAGCTGAATCTTTTCAGGAAGGTTTACGGACCGTCCAACAGTCCGTGAACAATGTTGTGGCCAGACCAGTTGATCATGTGGGTACCATGGCGGATTTCAGGAGACTGGGTCCGTCTGTCTTTTCTGGCCTGGAGGAGCCGTTGCCAGCGGAGCAGTGGCTGGTTGATACGGAGAATTTACTCGTTGCGGCATAGATCCCAGAAGATAAGAGAGTGGATGTGGTACGCATCCAGTTGGTGGACTACTCCCGTGAATGATGGCTTGTGGAAGAGACCCGCTTGCCCAAGCCGATCAGTTGGGCGGATTTTTCGAGGAGTTTCTTGGAGAAGTTCTTCCCGCAGACTGCACGGGAGGAAATGGAAGAAAAGTTCATCAGTTTGAGGCAGAATGGCGCACTTGTGGATGTACATGCAGCTGAGTAGACACGGCTCAGTAGATTCGCTGGACCTTTGGTTACCAACGATGCAGATAGGGCAAGGAGGTTCATGCGCTGTTTGGATGTGGACATCCAGAGGCAGATTGCCTCCCTGGGTTTGACCACTTTCTCACAAGTACTTACAGCGGCTCGAGAGCAGCAGAGCCTATCTATGAAGACTGGGAGTACAAAGCAGCCAGCAGTTTCAGTGCGGAAGCCGGCATTTGCACCGAACCGAGCGCATGTACGCAGAGGTATTCCGGTGAACCGTCGTGGCGTAACACCGATGAAGAAGCCTGTTGTTGTTGATCAGAGGAGGACCATGATTTGTGACTACTGCCATTTACCTGGGCACGTGCAAAGGGAATGTCAAAGGATGCGGGGACTCTGTTTGGTTTGTGGATCAGCGGATCATACTATCAACGCTTGTCCGTCGAAGCTTCGCACGAAGGATGATGTTCAGAAGCCACCGCAGAAACCGTTTCAGGGACAGAAGCAGCTGACTCAGGGACCTAATCAAGCTCGAGCTTTTTCTCTGACGGCTAAGGAAGCCAAGGCTTCAGGAGAAGTTGCTTCAGGTATTCTACTTGTTCATGGTTTTCCCGCATTAGCGTTATTCGATTCTTGTGCATCCCATTGTTTTATGTCGTCCAAGTTTATTGCTACACACTCGATTGCTTGCACGACCCTGTCTAGTTGTTGGGACATACACACTGGGAATGGGAAGATCATATCTAGTAGAGAATGTAAGGATTGTGTAGTTGTTGTTTGCGGACGGAAGCTTTTTGCAGATTTCTTGGTGATTGATACTGGCAGCTATGAAGTAGTCTTGGGAATGGATTTTCTCGGTACTTTCCACACTCACATTGATTGTAGGGAAAAGAAAGTAATTTTCCAGATTCCCGGACATCCAGAGTTTATCTTTACTGGAGGAAGCAGTTCTGTCGGGCCAGTCGAGTTTAGGGCTAGGCCGACAAATAGTGTTCTTTCGTCTATGGAAGTGGATAAGGAAGAAGCGCCAGCTATAGTTCGAGATTTCATGGACGTGTTCGAAGACATCTCAGGTTTACCACCAAAACGAGATGTGGAGTTTGCGATCGATCTTATTCCTGGTGCAGCGCCAGTCTCTAAAGCGTACTACTCAATGGCACCAGTAGAGTTGGAAAAAGTTAAGAAACAGGTTACTGAATTACTTGAGAAGGGTTGGATTCGTAGCAATAACTCTCCTTGGGGAGCTCCAGTTCTTCTAGTCAAGAAGAAAGATGGCACAAGGAGGATGTGCATTGATTATCGAGAATTAAACCGGGTGACTATTAAGAACAAGTACCCGATCCCTCGCATTGGAGAATTTTTCGAGTAGCTTAGTGGCGTGAGGGTATTCTCAAAGCTGGATTTGCGATCCGGATATCATCAGGTCCAAGTTAAAACAGAAGATATTTGCAAGACGGCGTTCCGAACTCGGTATGGACATTACGAGTATTTAGTGATGCCCTTCGGAGTAACGAATGCACCGGCGATATTTATGGACTTGATGAACCGAATATTTTCACCATTCTTGGACCAGTTTATAGTGGTGTTCATTGATGATATTCTGTTTTACTCGAGGAGTATTGATGAGCATGCAGAACACTTGAAGATCGCACTGCAGACATTGAGGCAAGAAAGATTGTATGCAAAGATGAGCAAGTGCGAGTTTTGGCTTGAAGAAGTGAAGTTTTTGGGGCATGTCGTGTCTGGAGATGGAATCGCCGTTGATCCCCGAAAAGATTGCAGCAGTTCGAGATTGGTCGATTCTGAAGAACGTTGCAGAGATCAGGAGCTTTCTTGAACTTGCCGAGTATTACAGAAGGTTCGTGGAAAACTTTGCTCGTCTGGCTGAGCCTTTGACCAAGCTTACGCGTAAGGAGGTACCATTTGTGTGGACGGATAAGTGTGCGTCAGCTTTTGAGGCGTTGAAACAGAGGTTGATAACCGCTCCTATTTTGACCGTGCCAGACAGTTCCGGAGGATTGGTGATTCACAGCGACGCATCTGGTAAAGGATTGGGATGTGTTTTGATGCGGCATGGGAAGGTTATAGCTTACGCATCGAGACAGTTGAAGACCCATGAGAAGAATTACCCAACTCATGATTTGGAGCTAGCAGCTGTGATTTTCGCTTTAAAGATTTAGAGACACTACTTATTGGGCGAAAGGGTCGAAGTATTCACCGATCACAAAAGCCTGAAGTATGTGTTCACACAGAAGGAGCTTAATATGAGGCAGCGTAGATGGTTGAAGCTAATGGCTGACTACGATCTTGATCTTAAGTACCATCCGGGGAAAGTTAATGTTGTGCCGGATGCGCTTAGGGGTTGCCAGCAATTCAGATGTTGACTGCACAGAAGGAACTTATCAAAGAATTTCGAAGATTTGATTTAGAGATTGTGCTACCGCATTCTTCGGGACAGTTGATGCAGCTGCAAGTACAGCCGTCATTGATCGAGAATATAAAGCAGCGCGGTCGCAGGACTCAAGATTGCAGAAGTTTCGAGAACAGGTTGAAGCTGGACTTCGAACAGACTTGTTGATTCATGAAGATGGTTCGTTGCGCTATGGAAGCCGTTTGTGTATGCCAAAAGGAGACATTTGCGAAGAAATTATGAAGGAGGCACACAGTTCAGCATATTCCGTACATCCAGAAGGCACAAAGATATACCGAGATATACGACAACATTTCTGGTGGGAAGGCATGAAACGGGAGATTGCCCGCTTTGTGGCAAAGTGCTTGGTGTGTCAGCAAGTTAAGGCTGAACACCAAAGGGTTGCTGGTTTATTGCAACCACTTCCGATTCCCCAGTGGAAGTGGGAACATATAACCATGGATTTCATGATGGTTTTACCGCGGAGTCCAAAGGGCAACAATGCAGTTTGGGTGATTGTTGATCGTTTGACCAAGGCAGCTCATTTCATACCATTTCGAGTTGGTTAATCAATAGATGTTTTGGAAGAGCGGTACATACAGGAGATAGTAAGATTGCATGGAGTACCGGTGAGCATCGTTTCCGACCGTGACACTCATTTCTTATCACACTTCTGGAGGAGCTTACAGGAAAGTTTGGGGACTCGTTTGAAGTTTAGCACAGCTTATCATCCTCAAACAGATGGCCAGTCGGAGAGAACGATCCAAACTCTTGAAGACATGTTGAGAGCTTGCATGTTAGACTTCAAGAGTTCATGAGAGGATCATCTACACTTAGTGGAGTTTTCTTACAATAACAGTTTCCAGGCGACTATTCAGATGGCTCCATTCGAAGCTTTATATGATCGCAAGTGTCGTTCACCTGTTTGTTGGGACGATGTTGGAGAACGAAGATTGTTGGGACCGGATTTGATCGTGCAAACAGTTGAGAAGGTTAACACTATCCGGAATTATATGAAAGCAACACAATATCGACAAAAGAGTTGGGTAGATAAATCGAGAAGACCTCTAGAGTTCACTGTTGGTGATTTAGTATTCTTGAAGATATCACCGACTAGAGGGGTGATTCGTTTTGGAAGTCGAGGCAAGCTTAGTCCTCGATTCGTTGGGCCTTTTGAGATTTTGGAGCGTGTTGGAGAAGTAGCATATTGTTTGGCGTTACCGCAATGCTTGGCGAATGTTCATGACGTGTTTTACGTATCTCAATTCCGTAAGTATGTTCGAGATGAAACACATGTGTTGGATCATTCGGAGCTGACTGTACGAGAAGATTTGACTTTGGAGGAGCGACCGATGTCGCTTGTCGATCGAAGGGAAAAGGTTCTTAAGAACAAGGTTAACCCTCTTGTACTTGTTTCTTGGGAAAATCGCTCACATGGAGAGTCAACTTGGGAACGAGAAGATGAAATCCGGCAAAACTCTCCACATCTATTCTTGTAGTGTGTTGATTGTTTATCTTTCTTGTTCTTGGAATTTCGAGGACGAAATTCTTTTGTAGTTGCGTATAATATAACAACCTAATTCATTTATAACAATTCCAGTTTCCGTATTTATTTATCTGTGATATTTTGTTGATTTATCGTGATTGGGTACGAATGGTATTTTACACGTTACATTGCATTCGACCCGACCCGATTGCTTGAATTTGTTTGATTCTTATTTATAGATTACCTTGACCTGTTGGATGGACGCATGCATCTCATTATTAATACATACTGGCATTTCATCTAGCATCGCATGTTTTACCATATAACATTTTAGGACATGTAAAATAAATTAAAATTGCATTTCATAGCCTGCATGATACCCCTAACCCCGTGGTAGCATCCGCGCATCTTGTTCTCATCCCGTTTAGTGAAACGGACGTGTTTGGATGGCTACGCGCACGTACGTGCATCCGTTCTTGGGGGTATGCATTTTCATTTACTGGGCATTCGTTTTGAAATTTGAAAGTCGCATAAATTTTTCGTATTTTAAATCTGAAATTTTAGACCCGACCCGGGCGTGTTTTGGAATATTTTTGTATCCCGCCAAAATTCAAATTTTATTAAAATTAATATCTTTAAATTTTAAAGCCGACAGTTTAAATTTTTATTCAACAGTTTTAAATTGAGTTAACAAACATAAATATTTTTTAAAACCAAAATCAAAACAATTCTTTTTAACAACTCACAAACTCTCTTTCTTTCTCTTTCTGGCCCCACCACCACGAGCCAATCAGATTACTTCTTTTCCTATCGTTGGCCCCACTAAAATCTCTCTCTCTTTTCTTTCCTCTTCTCTTTCTCTCTCCCCAGCGCGGCTGTCTCTCTCTCTCTCCTCTTTCTCTCTCCTCTCTCACTTCCTCTCTCATCTCGCGATTACTGTGGATATCTCGAGTCCGGTCAACTCCGCGCGGATCTCGTCACCTCCCTTCTTCGTATCTCTTTCTTCCTTCTTTTTTTAAACCGAGTTCTCTCTCCCTCCTCGCCAATCCATCATCACCGAGTTCCCAAACTCAAACCCTAACCCTAAAAGCTAAATCCCCTCAACTCGAACTCCCTCAACCGAACCTCCTCCTCCTCATCTCCATCTTCCTCTTCTACTTCTTCCATATCCCGAACACCCTGCACACCCATCTAAGAACCCATCACCACCACCTCTCCTTCGCCGCCGATCATCTCTCGCCACCACCATCATTCTCCTCTCTTCTCCTTCCTCTCTCCTCTGTCTTCTTCCTTCACAAATCCCTGCATATCCATACACCAAGAAAACCCAGTAATCCAAACCCTAACAGAAACCCTAACATCCAAACCAACTCGCCGGAGCTTCGTCGACCCCGTCGACATCCTCACAACTCCTCACTGCACCACAGTGAGACACTCCTCCCTTCTCCATTCCCTTTTCTTTCTTTCTTTCTTTCTTTCTTCTTTTCTTTCCTTTCTTTCTTTTCTTTGCTTTTCTTTTTTAATGTTCTCCGTCTTTGTTTAGATCGCCGGAGCCGGCCGTGACGTCGACGATCCCGACGACCCAGCGAACGTATCTGGCTTGGGTGATCACCTCTGTGCGTTGTTTGGATCCGTTCCGTGTACCGTGCGCGCGTCGCGACTGTTTCGCCGACGTGAGACATTCCGTACTCCCCGTTTCTTGATCCGTCTAAGCAAGTAAAACTTGCTACATGCTATTTAAATTATTACATACTTATTTAAATACATATTGAACCTGTTGCTTAAATCTAATGCCACATATTTCATTTTAACATTTCGATGTTCCGTTTATATCATTTTAGATCTAGAATGTAAAAACATATCTTGTTGCATATGAGATTACAATGCACTGTACCCATATCTATATTTATATCACAAAGTGCTTAGTTGTATAGCCCATAGTACCATTTTTAATAGTTTATAAACTTTCGGATACCTATTTGCATCCATCTCGTCTAGTATATATACAATTCCATTCCTAGATCATATAATACAAAATAATGTGATATTAACATTCCATATTTGATAAAGTGTATTTTAATTAGTGTTGGAACTTTAACTTTAACCTTAATCGATAATTGTGCATCCATATGTTTTAATCTATACCTATCTTGCATACTACATCACATTATTCCATTTTATTGTTACATTGGTACCCCATACTTGTTTTTGTGTACCCATGTTTATTATAGTTTGATTATGAGCACCCACGTGACAATTGTACACCCCTAGCATGACTTGATACACTACTGTTTGACACAACTTGATATTGTGCACTACTTGACATGATTGGATTTATATACGCTACCTGACTTGACCTGATGTACCATAGCTTGACCTGTTACCTGATCTTGTTACTAATGCCAACAACCTTGACATGTTGTCCCTACGGACATTTCCTGTTGTCTATCCAGACAAACCTGTATCTGCTTGATCCTGTGTTGGCATTAACTCCAGATTTATTAATACCTGACTTCAACATATAACTTGGGGTATGGGGAAATCAATGAAGAAACATGACTTGTAACTCGAAAGTTCGATACCTTTACCGATCAGTCTTACGGGCTAGGCCAGCCCCGGGGTGATGCTGCTGACATCACTCGTCATTACATACTACCCTTTACTGCCTTGCGGCACATCTCGGATTCAGCCCGAGAGTCTTAGACCGTGATCCCGGGCACGCACTGGATACTATTGAGTTACATCGATGATTCATCAAATTGATTTCAAAGACTTGAGAGTAGTTAACACAGTAGACCAGTTTAGATTACTCACTGCACACTACACTTCACTTTCCTTATTTATATTGTTGTTTTACCTGTTTTACCGTTCATGCTCATATCTGCATGTCTTGCTACCCTTATTTATACTATTGCTTGATGTTATGACGTACTGACGTCTGGGTTTTACATGGCCCGGATTCTTTACCTTTGCTGCAGGCCGAGCAGGAGTATTTCAGTCAGCCGGCTGAGCAGTGAGGACTTATTAGTAGTTAGTTTATTTTACTTTCGGTATTTTCATTCCTGATGTGTGCCCGCATTATGGGACGTACATTCCAGTTTATTCTTCTATTGGATCTTTTGCTTCCGCATTATTTTATTCTTGACTCGTTTTATTCTGGCTTATGGACATGTGTTAGATAGTTTATTATTGTTCTTGATATCTCTACAGCTGTAATGTGACTGTGGAAGGATATTTCCTATCCACAGGTAGCATGGTTGGCTTTGTCACGTGCCTATCTTAGTGTACTCTGTGAAGCGGGGCGTGATACTAACAACAAACTGAGATGTCCCTAAACTAACAATGTCGCCTCAAACACGACAATAGTGGAATGCAAGTCCACAAGTCCCAGCGGTGAGGACTGCAACTCAAATCCCACCGGCAAACGAATGGATCACATGCGGCGAAACTATTCTCGAGAGTTTCATCGTGCAAAAAAAAAGGTACGTCCACAAGCGAAATGGGCACGGATGAAAACCCGAAAGGGCGTCGTGAGTAAAAACAGCAGGACTGCTGGCGAGTTTGTGAAAACCCGAAAGGGCGCAATCTCGTTAAAATAAAGACACCTGTAAGATCCTCTCGACCTTGTGAATAGAAAATACCTGCATGAGATCCTTACGACTCACAAGGGAGAAACACACTTAGGGATCCCCATGATTCTTAAGGTGAAATTGCACTTACGGGATCCTTACGACTCGTAAGGAAAATTCCCCCTAGGAGACCCTCACGGCTCGTAGAATTCAAAAGCCTTAAGCTACAGGGAACTGAACATGTTCTTAAGCCGTCACACTCCCCAAATTTGCCCTACAAGCCGTTCAATATTGACCCTTGTATATAATCCACGGGCATAAATAAACGTTTCCCTCACCAAGTCCCACCAACGACGAGGAATGTCCTCATGTGGTGAACGACACTTGTAAGTCCTCATGACTTATAAGGAGAAAATACTCTTGTAAGATCCTTACGACTTATAAGAGAACATACACTTAAGAATCCTCACGATTCCTAATGAGAAAAACACACCTACGAGATCCTCATGACTCGTAGGGAGAAACATCTTTATGAGATCCTTACGGCTCATGAAGTCAAAATCCTTAGTCAATAAAATCTTAACCCTGTTTGCTAAGCCACCTTTGTTCGAACCGACAAAGGCAAATGATGATTCGCTCAGGGCAATGTCCCAGTGGTAGAGATGCTGATGCTTAAATCGGTATCAAATTCTAAGTCCTTTCACGAAAAATGATGATTCGCTCCTGGCAATATTCCAGTCACAGCGATGCTGATGCTAAGATTAGTATCAGGTCTTGAGTTCCATACTTGCAGCAAAAAATCACCGAGCCATAAATGCATAAGAAATAGCCGAAATGATAGGGCAACTTGCAACAAAAATCAGCAAGTAAAATATATGCATAAAATTATAGCCGAAATGATTGGGCAACTCGCAATAAAAAGCAGCGAGTAAAGAAAAAGAAAAATAGCCGAAATGATTGGGCACCGCGAAAAATATCCGAAATGATTGGGCAATCGCGACTTTCACGATATAAAAAGCTGAAATGATAGAGCACCGTGGAAAGAAATAGAAAAAAAATGAAACTTTGCCCTGTAGGTGAGATCACATTGACCCCTGTATACAATCCATGGGCACAAACGGAAAGGGAACCATATCGTCTCACTAGGCTCCGTTAAAGGGAAGCCAGATCTCAATGGCTACATCTACAACCTAGAAATCAACAACAGCGTTCTTCTTCTCGTTCCAACCAGAAGCAGATACGACGTCAGCAAAACTGAATCACGACAAAGTCCCCTAGTTCCAAATCTCGACGATTCACAGACGGCCTAGAGACTACAACGGAGCCACGGCGAAGTCCCTAGTTCCAAATCTCGATGGTTCATGGACAACTTAGAGACTACCTCGGAGCCATGGTAGAGTCCCTAGTTCCAATTCTCGACGGCAGCATCTGCTGCGTAGAGATCAACAACATCATTCTTTCTCCCTCCAGCAGGATACAGACGCGACATCAACAAACGGAGCCATGGCAAAGTCCCCTAGTTCCAAATCTCGACGGTTCACAGATAACCCAGAGACAACCTCGACATTCATTGCAATATTGCAGACACAATGTCAACAAACGAAGCAAAGGAAGATTCCTAACTTCAGGGTCTTGATGGCAACTCAAATGAGACTTGAAAGACCATCGGAGATCATCCTACTCCAGCACGGAGTGGTCATAACTCATCGGGGCTCCCAAACTGAGCCTAACATCAAGTAAAAAGCGACATGGAATATCCCCAACGCTTGCTCTTTCGACGGTAATATCACCTGGAAGATTACTTGAAGTCGTCTTGTCCATCCCCCGAAGAGATCAGAGATACGAAATTCACGGGGCTACCCGAACAGTAAGATTGATATCGGGGAATATATCGGCCAACGCGACGGTGCGGCGGGTAAAAAACCTAGTACCACAGACCCTAACGGACTTCTATTAGCAGGAGTTAACTGTGACGTTAGGACACGCTTACGAGAACTTCTCGATTCGTCTCGACTCGTGAGGAAATTAGTGTCCTTGCGAGAACTTCTCGGTTCGTCTCGACTTGTAAAGAAAATCCTTAGGCAATGGGGATAAAGACCTATTTCCTAAGCATGGGGGCCCTGCAAATCGGTTCAAGATGGACTATTGCATACTATTTACGGGCCACACTCTCTGAAGTCGAATATCGACAAGGAGGGAAATAACCACTTACGAGTCCTCTCGACTTGTAAGGGAGAAAAAATTCTTTTGTGAAATCCTTACGACTCTCAAGAGAAAACGCACTTAGGAGTTCTCACGACTCCTAAGGAGAAAATACACCTACGGCATCCTCTCGACTCATAGGGAGAAAACCCTTTATGAGACCCTCACGGCTCATAAAGTTGAAAAGTCTTAGGCAGCAGATCTGAACCTGTCTTCTAATCCATCGCTGCCCTACAAGGAGATCAAGATGGATTATTTACGGGCCACACTCTCCAAAGTCGAATACCGACAAGGAAGGGAAAAACCACTTATGAGTCCTCTTGACTTGTAAAGGGGGAAAATTCTCCAGTGAGAGCCTTACGGCTCTCAAGAGAAAACACACTTAGGAGTCCTTACGACTCCTAAGGAGAGAATACGCTTACGTGATACTCTCGACTAGTAGGGAGAAAACCCTTTATGAGACCTTCACGGCTCATAAAGTTGAAAAGTCTTAGGCGGCAGATCTGAACCTGTTTCCTATGCCATCGCTTCTTGATTCGTCTCGACTCGTAAGGAAATTAGTGTCCTTGCAAGAAATTCTCGATCCGTCTCGACTCGTAAGGAAATTAGTGTCTTTGCGAAAAATTCTCGATACGTCTCGACTCGTAAGGAAATTAGCGTCCTTACGAGAACCTCTCGATCCGTCTTGACTCGTAAGGAAATTAGTGTCCTTACGAGAACCTCTAGATTTGTCTCTACTCGTAAGGAAATTAGTGTCCTTGCGAGAACCTCTCAATTCGTCTCGACTCGTAAGGAAAATAGTGTTCTTGCGAGAATTTCTCGATTCGTCCTGACTCGTAAGGAAATTAGGGTCCTTGCGAGAACTTCTCGATTCGTCTCGACTCATAGGGAAAATAATGTTCCTGCGAGAACTTCTCGACTCGTCTCAACAAAAAGTCTTCGGCTACAAGGACTCTAAACTTGTCCCATAAGTCCTCAATTCTAAGGCCATGCATAACTCAGCACTAGTTCACCCACATACATACTTAAGTGGGCAAAGTAGCGGGGGGCATTTGTTCCTGCCAAAATTTCGGCTCAAAACTTGCTCCCTTATAAAATAATAACAATAAAATAAAAATAAAGAATAAAAGGAAAGCTCCACATGCAAAGCATATAGGTACTTCCTCGGATAGAATTAAATCCTACGATCGCGCCTCACGTGCTTCTCACGCGTGTACCAATGTACAAAGCACAAAAAGAAATCTATTAAATAAGAGTTAAAAACTCTGAGGCAGCGCCTCACGTGCCTTGCACGAGGGCGTCGGCGCCATGAGTTAAAAACTCTGAGGCAGGGCCTCACGTTCCTTGCACGAGTGCGCCGGCGCCAAGAGTTAAAAACTCTGAGGCAGCGCCTCACGTGCATTGCACGAGGGAGCCAGCGCCAAGAGTTAAAAACTCTGAGGCAACGCCTCACATGCCCCGCACGAAGGCGCTGGCGCCAGAACTAAAAGTTCTCTGCCGTTGGATGAAAGATCCAATGGAGATGATAAATCATCAAAACACGGAATTAAATTCTATTGAGGAGATGTTCCTCAAATCTTTCTAAACGAGAAAGATTACTCTCTGTAAAACAGAGCACCGTTGGATTAAAAATCCAATGGTGAAAATCACCAAACTGCAGAATAAGCTCTTTATGGGAAAATATTTCCCCAATTTTTCTAAACAAGAAAGATTACGCTCTGTAAAACAGAGCACCATTGGATTAAAGATCCAATGGTGATTAAAAATCACCAAATTAAAGAATAAGCTCTGTATGGAAAATATTTTCCTAATCTTGTTAAAAAAACAAGAAAAATATCTTCTGTAAAACAGAAGTTCTTAGATAAAAGATCCAACGGTGGATAAAATCCACAAATCAATTGAGGATCTCTCAATGAGAGATTTCTTTAACTAAATCAACAAATTTACCTCCACTATATAAGGCCCCTAAGACTTCAAGTCTTGCACAGAGGAACCCCCCATAAACTTCAAGTTCAAAAAGAAGAGCAAGAAAAAAGAGCTTTAAGTGAGAAGAAAGAATAAGAACTTTCTTCAAGATAAATAAAGATCATAGTATCTCATCTGCATACCCAAAGGTTTAACCCTTATAAAAGAACATAGTTCTTTTCCTGGATCTGAGATCCATGAGACAAGTCTCCCACAAATGAGAATTTAATTCTCATGGGGATGAATTTGTTCTTGGGTATTGAAGATCCAGGGGAGAACAAAGAGTTGAACTCTTCAGAAAAATACACAAAGAAAGAGTCAGCACCAAGCACCCCACATGCCCCTCACGTGGGCGCTGCTAAAATAAAGAGTGCTCTGCACTCAGTGGTTGGTGCTCAATGCCATACGCCCCACGTGCCCCTCATGTGGGCGCTGTTAAAATAAAGAATGCTCTGCATTCAGTGGTTGGCGCTCAACGCCAAGCGCCCCACGCGCCCCTCAAATGGGCGCTGCTAAAATAATGAGTGCTCTGCACTCAGTGGTTGGCGCTCAGCGCCAAGCGCCTCACGTGCTCCTCACGTGGGCGTTGTTTAACATAAAGCGCTCTACAAATAGAGCCCAGCGCCATAAAGAGTATTTAACACGCCATAAAAAACAAAAAAATAGGGTGAGCATCAGAGCCCATATCAATGCTCAACACTGTTGCACAGAAAAAGGGACCGAGCCCAAACAAGTGTTTAACACTTTATTCAAAAACTGAGTGGGCTGAGTCGAAGTTGACCAAAAGTCCCTAATTCAAATCAAGCGAGCCCATGTGCTCACATTTTTTCCAAATTGGTCTTAGTCCCAAACCCAACTACAGACCTCCCAACTGACATTGGTTCAAGGGTACATCTCCCCACACCTTTGATATATGCCGTTGTAATTCTTCAACGTCTTCAGAGAGGTGGCGGGTCCCGACAACCAACAATTCCACGGACCGTAATGTCCTTAAACTAGCCATGGACCGTAATTTCCTTAAACTAGCCATGGACCACAACGTCCTTAAACTAAACCCTCATACCAAAAATGGTTATCTACGGACCGTAACGTCCCTAAACTAAAACGATAGAGCCCAAATGCTCTTTCGTTGGATCAAAAATGGTCCCGAAGCCCCGTTAAGTAGATCTTAGTCCAACATCGGATTAACGTATCCTTAACAAATATTTAATTCGATCTTAATCTCAAACAAGGTTAACGATCTTTAAATCAAACCAAACCCAAATCTAAGAAAATACGGATTTAGACTAATCCACGCCCTATGGGCGACAATACAAATTAGTCTCCGTATACAATCCATGGGCAAACAAAAAATAAAACAAACACACACGATACGAAGTGACCTCCTAGAGCAGGAGAAAGTGGTTACCGCGAGACGGTAACGTAATTAACTGCAGGGGCTTGCGCCTGCAGGGAAGAGCGTCCCCACAATCAAAAACCCCTCATAACGAGGGGGAATTTGACGAAGTCTGCTACAACGGCCGCATCTGTCCAGACATACGATACACGGTGCCATAAATCAGCTTGGCATCTTCGAATTGGTGGACGGATAAAACCAAATAGCATCTGCCCCAAAATTCAGGCCAAACGTCCTAACGTCCCGGTCGCGTCTTTCGGCGGTAAACAATCCCTAGCGGATAGCTTCCTACCCATCAACGCTAAGGATCTAAAGCCCTCATCGTGAGGCCGCCGAGCAGTTTCCTGCCCGGTCCATCCCTAGCGGGTAGCTTCTTACCCATCAATGCTAAGGATCGAAAGCCCTCCCCGCGAGGTCACCGAGCAGCTTCCTGTCCGGTCCATCCCTAGCGGGTAGCTTCCTACCCAACAACGCTAAGGATCTAAAGTCTTCATTGCGAGGCCGCCGAGCAGCCTCCTTCCCGGTCCATCCCTAGCGGGTAACTTCCTACCCAACAACGCTAAGGATCTAAAGCCATCATTCCAAGTTCGCCGAGTAGCCTCCCGCCTGGTCCATCCCTAACGGGTAGCTTACTACCCATCAATTCTAAGGATCTAAAGCCCTCACCAAGAGGCCACCGAGCAGCTTCTTGACCGGTCCATACCTAGCGGGTAGCTTCATACCCATCAACGCTAAGGATCTAAAGCCCTCATCGCGAGGCAGCCAAGCAGCTTCCTGCCCAGTCCATCCCTAGCGGGTAGTTTTCTACCCATCAACGCTAAGGATCTAAAGCCCTCACCAAGAGGCCACCGAGCATACCCCTGTTCTGCTCGTCCATGTGGGGCATGTCTCTGCCCTAAGAAAAGATGGATCCAACGCCCTCGTCAAAGAAGAATCAGTCAACGCCGACCTATTCTAACTTAGCTATTTTTCGATTCATGATAAATGAACGATCGCCAAATCGACTCCGGGGAATGGGAATGTACCGACCTTCCTACACTTGGCAGTTACTCGACTTACACTCGACGCGCGATCGTCACATAAAAAGGCCGGACACCAACCCATGACCTTACGCTTGCAGGATGAGACTATTGACGAGCTAAATATACTTGCAGAATGAATATACAAACAAAAGTATACGAGCTAAAGGCACTTGCACAGTGAGCAAACATTTGGACAAAGAAGAAAAATGTGCACTTTATTCATGATCCGAAAATAAATACAAGGTATTCTAGGCTCCCCAGCCTTACCAAAATGCCCGGAGGCTTACAAAGTTTTGAAAAAAGAAAAAAAATCCCTAAGGCAGGAAAGCTCATGCCGTCGGCTCGAGGAGGATCTCGCGCTGCTCGACGCCAGCTTCGGGGACCAAAACGGCGACCTATGGGTCGGTGCTTCCACCGGCAGCCTCACCTTCGGCGGCTGCCTCGGCAACTTCCACCTACGGCGCATCCTCGGAGAGAGGGTACTGGACCCGGAGCTCACTGTCGGCAAACTCCGGCATCAATGCCTTGACGATGTTGAGAGCCTGGTGCCAAACGATGGCCGAGGATTCGGCAAGGTCGGCGTAAAACTGGTCAGACGCCTTATACCTCTCTACGGACTTCACCATTCGGACCTCGGCAAGCTTCACCGCCTCGAGCGCCACCTGAGCATCCTTCCTGCCAGCATCCCTCGACTTCTTCATTATGTTTTAGAGTTTTCCAACCTCCTCCAACTTAGCCTGGAGGGCCCGGTTGGATTCACTTAGAAGTCGATGAGAATCCTCGTACTTGGAATTCGTCAGTTCCTCGGCGACCACTCGATTTTCGAGGGCGGCTATCTTCTTTTCCGCCTGCTGCAGATGAAGGAGAAGATCCTCCTTCGGTGAGGACGATTCGTCCGCCTTCTTCATGGCCGGAGCTATCTCCTTGGATTCCATATTGATAATGAGAGCGCGGTAGTGGAGGACCTTAGGAAAGCAGCAAAAGGAGTTAGAAATATTCAAACTGAAAAAAAAATACTTAAGAAAATTCTTAAAGGAAAACGGATGCTGACCTGAACCGCCTCCTGAGCAACGGATGCCACCTGGGCCTTCAGGGTCCCGTGGGGAATTTTTTCCCCCGGCTGCTTTCTCCATGTCGGAGAGCAGGCTGTCGGCAACAGAGAGCCCCGAGGGAACCCCAAAGCAGAAGTCCCCCTCCTGCACGGGAATTCTGGTGGAGGGCGCTCGAGAGACCGTTCTTTTGTGCCTTTTGAGGGGAACGCCGGTGGGTTCCTCCTCCTCCTCTTCCCTCGCCCGGGGCGCTGAGTCCCGTGCATGCTTCTGGCTTCCCCCCGTGGTTGTCTTCCGGGGATCGGGGCGCAGCGGAAGGCTTGCTCCACGGGGTATGCCTCAGGGCCGAGCTTGGACTAGGTCGGGATGAACTTCCGCCTCCGGTCTTCTTTTGGGCCTTCGCGGCCATAGCGGCTAAGAACTTGGATCAGTCCATTTGCTCTGCAAAAAGGAAATACACAAAAGAGAGTTAGTGACGCTAAAAATTTATCAAAGTCTAAATAGATTGTCTACGGGCCTAACTTACCCAGAAAGCGCGTAGGGCTGAGCCCGGCCCAGCTCAAAACCTGCTCAGAAAACAGGACGTCGGCCCGCTGGATCGACTCCCACAACGACACCACCCTTGTCTCGGATGAAGATGACGGTTTCGCTCTCGGGCAGTCGGCCCTATGATAATGTGTAGCCACAGGCCAATCTTCGCCCTTGGGTGGCCCTATGAATACGAACTTCTCCTTCCATTCATGGATTGAAGAAGGGACGACTACCACACCCGACCGTCCACCCCGCCCTTATGCTTTTTGAAATAAAAATACACCCAGCTCGGCTCATCCTTACTGGTGTCAGGGTGATTCTTATAACAGAGGAAGGAAACAAGGAGGGTCAAACTGAAGGGGATGTTTTCAAGTTTCAACAGGACCAGAAACCCGAGGAGGATTCTCCACGAGTTCGGCTCCAGCTGGCCCGGGGCGAGATAGAAGTAACGAAACACCCCGCATACCTCGATTAAGAAGGACAAACACATTCTGGCCCAGAATGCTTCTAAATACAGGGCAATCTCCTTACCCTGCACCTGGTCTGCCCGCCCACCCTCTCTAGCTAAATGAAGCGAATAGTTGAAGGGAACATGGAATCAAGCCCGAATCTCGGCAAGCTCGTCCACATCCCTCAAGACGGAAGGCGCATCGCGGGTGTTCCCGATGTGCACCTTAGAAGCCCTTGTCGCCGCCCGACGGCGAACGGCATGGGCAGCCCTGGCTTTAGGGGCGAGCCCGACGCAGATGACGCAGCAGAAGAACCCTTTCGGCTATTAAAGCCGGAGGGGAGAAGGACCAGCTGGACTCGGCTCCAACAGCTGAAGCCTCATCGTCTAATTCTACCCTAACTACCTCTACAAACTTCTCAGATGAAAACATCTAACCTGATTCAATGGAACGGGCTCGCCGACGAAAAATCACGGATGATCCGATCTAAAGGGAAGGAGCGCCGGGCAATCTTTGACAACGAGAGTGAATTAGGGTAAAAGTGATGGCCCTAGGATGGTCCCCTCCTATTTATACCCTCCAAAGAACGCATCCAACAGCCCTGATTGATTCCCGCCAAAACAAAACGTCGCACCCAACGACCGGTGGGGCTCCACATGGCGATCGGCAATTGAGGACGTCTTTTCGACTGCAGGAGTTAGAGACAACCTATCACTTCCGCCAAACGGCATCCGACACGTGGCCTGTATCCCAACTGGCGATCGGTTGTAATGGCGCTCCCTCTTTAAAACACGATCATTTCATTTGATCCACTGACGCCATCAGGGATACGTGCGAAGATTCAGGCGCACGACGAGGCGACACGTGGGCCCAAAGATCGAAACGATTCAACCACCAAACGCCGTGCCATTCCCGGGTGTCACGCCCCGCTTTCCGGTGTACGGGAAGGGACGCGACGGGCCACACGATGTATTTACTCCGAAGTAAACACGCTAAGCGTATCTAAGCAATATAAAATAAAAATGTACACAAGAGACAGGAAATGAACAACAACTTTATTTATTAAACATTCGTTTAAAGGTACAACTGGAAATGTAATGATATAATGCAGTGCATAAACAATGGCATGAACTGAAAAGAAAATATTTACAAGTGACTATATCTCAGGGTCTTCAGTGTACTGCTCAGGGGTCTGCTCCAAGTGCTCCTAGCTGGTCTCGAACCCTTCAGAGTCGGGTCCTCTTGACAACATTCCAAAGAAGAAGAGAAATAGGAATGTCGTCAGCGAACAATCGCTCGGTAAGTCCCAAAAGAACGAGAGAAGTAAGATAGACAGAATAGAGAGTTTATCTAGTATAATGTTTGATTGTTATGTTGTCGTAGTGTTTGTAGCTTGGTACAGAATATGCAAGTGTACACGATAGAAGTCTAACTTACACCGTGGACTTTGGTAACCCGTAGTACAAGACTCCATTGAAAATACCACGGAACAACGGCATGGATGTAATTACTTCTTT
This sequence comes from Agapanthus africanus, assembly GCA_030015575.1. Taxonomy (NCBI): domain Eukaryota; kingdom Viridiplantae; phylum Streptophyta; class Magnoliopsida; order Asparagales; family Amaryllidaceae; genus Agapanthus; species Agapanthus africanus. Next base: position 22,018,666 of record JASDDO010000014.1, read on the forward strand.
AGTGACCACCTCGTGCCACCTTTAACATGTTCCATATCAATCTATCCCTTTATAAACCCCGTAATGTATTTTGTACTGATTGTATCGTATTGTCTTGTATGGTCTCGTAGTAAATGGAAGACTTTTCGAAACCATGATATCAGTAAACATAATGAATATAAATGGATAGTCATGTAAACGGAGTATATCCATGGTTCGGTTCAGTCATGTTCATGTTGTTATAGATTGTATTCTAGCATTCATGGATTCATGTTGTATTGCAATTATACTTGAATTGAATTCAATTCAGATTGTATTCAGATTTGACCTTGACTCGAACTGAGTCATAATTTTAAACAGAACTGAAGTCCTGATTGTTTTGATGTTATCGGTAACTGCTGCACATGGACGGCAGAATTTGTGTCTTTTTCCAAGACAATTACCGTGTTGATAACACCGTTTTTAGGTTGTTTACCTTAGATAGGCAAGCACCCAAATTTTCCGGCTCCTTGAGGCTCAAGAGAACTGGTCTCGCTTTAACCTATGTTTAGTAGGGTTCTTATTGTAAATTAGTATAACTTGAGGGGGTTTTATGCAAAAATAGTTTTGATATATTTTCAAAATACACCTCAAGTATTTAATTATCGACTTTAGGGTTTTCATAGATGCATATTTTATAAAAGTGAAACTTTCTAGTGAGTAGAACCTAGTTTTCATTGCATATGGTATTTTAGTGAAATACTGGAATTTGTACTGAATTGTAATGGTAGTTTCAGGAAATGGTGATTCCTTTGATTTAGAAAATATGGAATATTTGTATAATATATTTAAAATAGATCTTTTGATTATATATATATAATAATAAAAATAAATTTATTTATTTTGTAGAAATCTTATTTTCTTAAATATAGCATTAAAAATTCCATCGAAATCGAATGCTCCTTGCGGAGGTCTGCATCTCTACTAGGCCCGAGAATGTGCGATAACCCACACCATCCTGATCGGAGTTTCCCAAAATGGGTTGTAGAGACGTATTTGCAAGGAATTTAGTTAACGCTCTTTTTACAGAAAACGGTTTTTTGTAAGTTTAGGGTATTTATTCGTAAAAGCGTATTTTCCCATAATCTAGAATCCCAAAATTCATCATGTTATGTCAAATATCTGTGTTGTGATGAGATAGGTCATTACCTCGTGAGTTATCTAAAGGTAATACGGTTAAAAGTGGATAACAATATCGTTTGTAAACATGATGGTATTTTACTGTAAAAGTGAAATAGAAATTGCAACATGAATTATTTTGAGATAAAACTTATTCTAATATGTTTATTTATATTTGTTAAACATTATATGAGAATATGGTATTTTATTGTTTAAGAAAAATGGAATTTTCAAAGAAAACGAATCGAGAGTCGGAATAACTCCGCTTCCGACGAGTTTTGAAATGGAGAAGTTTTAGAATAGTAATAGAGAAGGGGAGAGGGGACTTACAAGTTACAAAGATAGATGGGAGGTAGGGTAAGACTATGAAACCATCGGGGCGTCGTTTCGTTGCCGGAATCTCCTAGAAACATCGTCGCAACTTCGCCTTTTGCTAACTCCACTTGCACAACATGGGACTTGGAATTTTTATAGAGTTTTTGTAATGAAATTCTGAGTGAGGGGTGAAATGTGGTGTGGTATTTATAGGGAAAATTAAGGTTTTGAGGGTTAAAGAATGCATTAAAATTAGAATTAAAGAGTGGAATTACACTCTCTGGATGAATGCGGAGTAAACAAACAATATGGGGTTAGTGGGGGTAGGCGAAGAGGTGCTTGGGTGAAAAATTGGGGACCATCCCCTACGGGGGGCCCGGCGGTGCCGGCTCTGGTGAAGATCTCTCCGGCCATGAACCGGTGGTGAGTGGTGAGATTTCTGCCATGTGTTGGTGTCGCTTGGTATACTCCAGTGCACGTGTTTGTTTAATCTGTGACTTTTCATTTTACATATTGTGCACGTGTAAACTGTTGGGCTTATAAAAGATTAAAAGAAAATACAATAAAAATAATATGTGACTGATGGGATTCAAACACAGGGGTTATGTCACAGCAGTGCAAGGCATTACCAATGAGCCACAAGTGCTTTCTTGCTGTTCAAAAGCAAATCAAATTTATAACTTGTGCTCAGGCTTAGGTGTTTCTTTCTGTATTTTGGAAAAATTTTGTACAGAAAGTTTAGGGTTGTTACATTCTACCCTCCTTATAAAAATTTCATCTTTGAAATTTGTAGAAGGAAGGTGTAATAGATTCAAAACAATTTGGTGATGGTGTGTTATTGAGGTTGGTGCTGGTATTATTTGGAGAATCCATAACCTTGAAAGAAAAATACGGTTATGATAGATTCAAAGTGTATGAAATTTTAAGATTCAAGAAATATGAAATCTAAAAAATATTTTTAGTTGTTGATTCTTGTGTTATATTGCTAAGGATTTCATGCAGAATTGATCTGCATGTCCATGCAGAGCTAATCTGCATGGTAGGGTTCCATGCAGCACAGACCTGAATGGGCCGTCAACAAAACCTGTCACGCCCCACTTCCCGGTATACGGGAAGAGACGCGACGGGTCACGCGATATATTTACTCCGAAGTAAACACGCTAAGCGTATCTAAGGAATATAAAGTAAAAATGTACACAATAGACAGGAAATGAACAACAACTTTATTTATTAAACATTCGTTTACAGGTACAACTGGAAATGTAAATACAATGATGGAAAGTAATGCCTAAACAATGGAATGAACTGAAAAGAAAATATGTATAAGTGACTATAGCTCGGGGTCTTCAGTGTACTGCTCCAAGTGCTCCTGGCTGGTCTCGAACTCTTCAGGGTCGGGTCCTCCTGACAATATTCCAAAGAAGAAGAGAAATAGGAATGTCGTCAGCGAACAATCGCTCGGTAAGTCCCAAAGGAATGAGAGAAGTAGAATAGACATAAAAGAGAGTTTATCTAGTATAATATTTGATTGTTATATTATTGTAGTGTTTGTAGCTTGGTACAGAATATACTAGTGTATACGAAAGTAGTCCAACTTACACCGTGGATTTTGGTAACCCGTAGTACAAGGCTCCATAGAAAATACCACGGAACAACGGTATGGAAGTAATTACGTCTTTAGTGACCATATCGTGCCACCTTTAACATGTTCAGTAGTCTACCCCTTTATAAACCCCGTAATGTATTTTGTAGTTATTGTATCGTATTGTCTTGTATGGTCTTGTAGTAAATGGAAGACTTGCCAAATCCATGATATCAGTAAACGGAATGAATATAAATGGATAGTCATGTAAACGGAGTATATCCATGGTCCGGTTCAGTCATATTCATGTTGTTATAGATTGTATTCTGGCATTCATGGATTCATATTGTATTGCAGTTATACTTGAATTGAATTCAAGTCAGATTGTATTCAGATTTGACCTTGACTCGAACCGAGTCAGAATTTTAAACAGAATTGAAGTCCTGATTGTTTTAATGTTATCGGTAACTGCTGCATATGGACGGCAGGATTTGTGTTTTTTTCCAAGACAATTACCGTGTTGATAACACCGTTGTTAGGTTGCCTATCTTAGATAGGCAAGCACCCATATTCTCGGCTCCATGAGGCTTAAGAGGACTAATCTCGCTTTAACCTATGTTTACTAGGGTCCTTATTGTAAATTAGTATAACTTGAGGGAGTTTTATGCAAAAATAGTTTTGATATATTTTCAAAATATACCTCAAGTATTTAATTATCGTCTTTAGGATTTCCATAGATGTATATTTTATAAAAGTGAAATTTTCTAGTGAGTAGATCCTAGTTTTCATTGCATATGGTATTTTAGTGAAATACTGGAATTTGTACCGAATTGTAATGGTATTTTCATGAAATGGTGATTCCTTTGATTTAGAAAACATGAAATATTTGTATAATATATTTAAAATAGATCTTTTGATAATATTCATATATATATATATATATATATATATATATATATATATATATATATATATAATAAAAATAAATTTTATTTATTTTGTAAAAATCTCATTTTCTTAAAAATAGCATTAAAAATTTCATCGAGATCGAATGCTCCTTACGGAGGTCTGCATCTCGCTCTACTAGGCCCGAGGATATGCGATAACCCGCACCATCCCGATTAGGGTTCCCCATGGGTTATAGAGGCGTATTTGCAAGAAATTTAATTAACACTCTTTTTAAAGAAAACGGTTTTTTGTAAGTTTAGGGTATTTAGTCGTAAAAGCGTATTTTCCCATAATCTAGAATCCCGAAATTCATCGTGCTATGTCAAAGATATGTTTTGTGATGAGATAGGTCATTACCTTGTGAGTTATCTAAATGTAATACGGTTAAAAGTGGATAACAATATCGTTTGTAAACATGATAGTATTTTACTGTAAAAGTGAAATAGAAATTGCAACATGAATTAATTTGAGATGAAACTTGTTCTAATATGTTTATTTATGTTTGTTAAACATTATATGAGAATATGGTATTTTATTATTTAAGAAAAATGGAATTTTTAAAGAAAAACGAATCGGATGTCGAAATAACTCTGTTTCCGACGTGTTTTGAAATGGAGAAGTTTTAGAATAGTAAAAGAGAAGGGGAGAGGGGACTTACAAGTTAAAAAGATATATGGGAGATAAGGTAAGACTATGGAACCGTCGGGGCGTCGTTTCGTCGCCGGAATCTCCTCGAAACGTCGTCGGAACTTCGCCCTTTGCTAACTCCACTTGCACAACTCGGGACTTGGAATTTTTATAGAGTTTTTGTAATGAAATTCTGAGTGGGGAGGGGTGAAATGTGGTGTGGTATTTATAGGGAAAATTAGGGTTTTGAGCGTTAAAGAATGCATTAAAAATAAGCAATAAAATTAGAATTAAAGAGTGAAATTACACTCTCTGGATGAATACAGAGTAAACAAACAATATGGGGTTAGTGAGGGTAGGCGAAGAGGTGCTAGGGTGAAAAATTGGGGACCATCCCCTACGGGGGTCCCGGCTCTGGTGAAGATCTCGCCGGCCATGAAACGGTGGTGAGTGGTGAGATTTCTGCCACGTGTTGGTGTCGCTTGGTATACTCCAGTGCACGTGTTTGTTAATCTGTGACTTTTCATTTTACGTGTTGTGCACGTGTAAACTGTTGGGTTTCTAAAAGTTTAAAAGAAAATACAATAAAAATAATATATGGCTGATGGGATTCGAAGACAAGGGTTATGTTACTACAGTACAAGGCTTTACCAATGAGCTACAAGTGCTTTCTTGTTGTTCAAAAGAAAATCAAATTTATAACTTGTGCTCAGGTTTAGGTGTTCCTTTCTGTATTTTGGAAAAATTTTGTACAGAAAGTTTAGGTTTGTTACAACGGGCAATCCGCATTATGATTCTTGGCGCCAAATTGAACAGAAGAAAAATTGAGCAGACCACTTTCGACCCGACCCTTGGATAGGTCGGAACGAGAGTGGGGGCTAATGATGATGCTCACAAGTGGTATCTCCTTAAGATTACGACACATAACGAATGACGTGTCCCGAAAGCTACGGAGGTGGATTAAAGGAGATGCATTATAAGGGTTCCTCGGGACTTCGTCTCGGGGAATGTATCCGGCCTTCCAGGAGATCTCCCTGAATACATTCCACATTCACCTAGGAAACTACCAACAACTCGTCTCCGAGCCCCTGACATGCCGAGTTTCCTCGGCCTCCCAGCTCGTCTCCAAGCCCCTGACCTGCATAGCTTCCTCGGCCTCCCGGCTCGTCTCCGAGCCCCTGACATGTCGAGCTTCCTCAGCCTCCCGGCTCGTCTCCGAGCCCCTGACGTGCCGAGCTTCCTCGGCCTCCCCGATCGACCAGGAGCGCAGATCCCATGCGCCCCGCAACGGTTCCGCGTATATCGCCAGGACGAGATATCCGCCTCCCCACGATCCGCGTTCCACGCTGGCGCATCCCTCCATTAATGGGCGCATCCCGCTATTAAAGACGAGGATAATGCGGGGGTGTAACTGACGGCGGGGATCTCGTGCCCGCTCGCTCCAAGCGACCCCTATATAAACCCCCCTCTCAGACGACTCAGGTATCTAAAATTTATCTCAATACGCCGCTACTCTGAACCTATTTCTCAGCACTAACATGATCGTCGGAGGGTCCTACGGTGGTCACCCACCTCGGGACTTCATTGCTGGTAGCTCGACGTCCAACACCAACCCATTGAGATTCACACTCAACAACTCCAAAACCAAATTTAGGCCGTCCAAGAGTGCCATCGTAGGATCGACGGAGGACAGTATCTGATGGAGATCCTGACCTCCATCAGATTTGGATTTAGGTTTAAAATTTCGGGTTGGGTATAAACACTCCCAATTTCATACCTAATCATGTAGATTGTGTCATCCAAATTTTTTGTGACTTAAACGTATACTTCGTAAATAATAGGTTAAGCCGAATTTGATTAGTGGACCTCCAACAATAGTATAATGGATACTTTAGAATGCAGTGGTCAAAAGATTGAATAATGTAGATTATAATGTCTATAGAGTACATGGCTGGGAGTGATTTTTTCCTTTACGGATATAATTCTTCTTCTCACCCTCTCTCTCTCTCTCTCTCTCTCACACACACACACACATGAGGACTAATCCTTTGAGAAGTAGCTTAAGGAGGACTAATCCTATGAGAAGTTGCTTAAGGTGAGAGTTATACGAGAGGAAATAAGTTTAGTCGTCGGATCTAGATGAACGGTTCAAATTTGTTCCTTTGTTTTTAGCTAATTGTAACATATTAAAATCAAAACCAGAAACAAATCAAAACAAATCTAGAAAATATTCTCTCTTTCCCCTATCAAGAATCTCTCTATCTATCTCTCTCTCCCTCATCTGCACTATCTCTATTTCCTCATAGCTTCTCTCTTCGAAGAAGTTGATATGGGTAATTAATCATCTTGTAATTGCTGCGGAAGTGTTCTCATGCTTGCATCAAGTTTGATGAAATTATAACTTGATGAGTTATTGCATCCAGTTTGATGAAATTATAACTTGATGAGTTATTGCATCCAGTTTTATGGAATTACAATTTAATATAATGAGATCTCTTGTAACATAAAATTTATACTTCCTAAGGATCAAGAGTGATTTAAATATAAGATATGTTAAGAGAGAGAAGATTTATTACAGAGGAACGCGTTTATTTATTTTTTTTGTGCAAGTTTTCTAATTGTTTTCAAAAAGTTTGAAGCTGGAACAAATATTCTTCAGATTAATAATTTGCAGGGGAGAGAGAGAAGATATTCTAGATTTGTTTTGATTTGTTTCTGAGTCTAATTTTAATATGTTATAATTAGCTAAAAGTAAAAGAACAAATGTAAACCGTTAATCTAGATCCGACCATTAAACTTATTTTCTCTGATAGCTCTCACCTTAAGTTTATTCTCATAGGATCATCTCATCTCTCTCTCTCTCTCTCTTTATATATATATATATATATATATATATAACAAAAAGAAGTGTTGCTATTGTTTTTTCTTTTCATCATAATTATGTCCATTATCAATTAAACATTTCATAAAATTCAATTCTAAGATTGACTATAGGCTTCCTGATGACAAAAATTGGATTTCGCAACCCGTCTTGGTTTCTTTTAGATTCCTCTAAACAAACAAAAATTTAAAACAAGAAAAGAAGACATTGCTATATCGTAGACGATTATAAGATTACAAAAATATTGATACCTTCATCTATTCTTCTTATTTATTCATTTTGATTACATCCTTCTTGGTACCTAGCATCCATTTGCTTCATAGAATTTTATTTCTTGTGGGAAAGCTCCATGGAATTACATGGTAACGTGTGGATGTAGCTAGAAGTAATTAGCTTTCATTCATGCATGTCTTTCAAATTTTAAGAGCAAATAATTGTAAAATATATGGATTGAAGATGACTTCACATTAAACATGAGACATGGATAAGAGACAAGGAAATGACATGGATTAGAGAGACAACACAACCAATTATTCGTACAGTTTTGAGGCTTATCTCATCCACTCCCACTTCAAACAAACTTAAACAAAACAAAGGACACGTATAGGTACTGTGTATGCTAGTTACCAAATTGCCAGCTACCAAAAATCCTAGTCCCCTACCATGCATATATGTTGCATGCATTTTCGCAACTTTGGACATTGTGAAAGTGCTACACCACCATTTAGCTGGGTTCTAGTTTCCGAATACCATCTTAAGTTTCCTCGGCTCCATTAGCTGCGGCCAATAGTATCAAACAGGCCACGTGCCTAACCCCCGGAAGCTAGATCATGCGAGTGCAGCCATAGGGATGCACTCAACCCCAGACTCATTTTCCATACATTTTATATACTGAACATTTTCTTCAATATTGTAACAAAGGTGTCCAAGTTTTATTAAATAAAAAGTTTTGAATCAATTGGTATAAAAGAAAAAAGAAGAGACAAACACTACTACAATAATCACTTGCCCCTACGAATATATCCGTAGGGACATAAAATTCCTCCGTAGGTCCAAAGGCCGCAGGTTCAAGTTTTCGTCCTGAATATATTCCTACGGAGTAATAATTGTCCCTACGTCTTAATTTGTAGGGATATTTATCCCTAAGGATTATTCCGTAAGGACATAATCTTTATTTAATTTATCTGTTTATAAAACAAAATACTTGCCCTTACGGATTTATCCATAGGGCTTGATAAAATGCCCCAACGGAGTTGTCCGTAGAGCCTGATAAATTTCCCGATGGTTTAAGCCGTAGGGGTAAGTTTTGCCTTTATTACTGAGTTCATAGGGACAAAACCTCTATTACTGAGTCCATAGGGACAAAATATCAGATATTCTGATATTTTGTTCCTACAGAGAAATGTGTAGGAGCAAAACTTGCCCCTACGGTTTAAGCCGCAGATGCAACAGTTGCCCTTACGGAGTAATCCGTAGGGACATTATATCAGGTATTGTTTTTTTATAAAAATGGGCTTCCTATTTTCACTAATACAAATAAGAGTTGCCCCTATGGATTTATCCGTAGGCGCAAACCACTTCCCCTACGGATATATCCGTAGGGACAAGAAAATACCCTGTAGGTACAAACACCGTAGGTGCAAGTCGAAGCCTTGAACTTGCCCCTACGGACTAAAATTTGCCTCTACGGCGTTATGTATAGGTCCCGTTTGCCCTACGGAATAGGTCGTAGGGACAAAAAATTTATTTTATTTACGGTTTTATAAAATAGATTAGGTGTACCTACGGACGTATCCGTAGGGCCAAGTAGTGGCCCCTACGGATAAGTGCGTAGGTATATATCCGTAAGGGCAAAATATCAGGATCCCTGATATTTTGCCCCTACGGATAACTGTGTAGGGGCATTTGTTGGTCCCTACGGATATATCCGTAGGGGCAAGCTTAACCCCTGATACTGATATCATAGGGGCAAAATATCGGGTATCCTGATATTTTGCCCCTACGGATAAATCTATAGGTACATAGTTGGGCCCTACGGATTAATCCGTAGGTACATATTATCAGGGTTTTTTTTATATAAAAAAGGGCTGTCTATTTTTTCTCGCCCTGTGCAAAATAATATATACATCGATCATATATAAAATTAATCATCACGCAGAACATATATCGCAGTATTCATAATCATATCCCACGCATAATATACAAAAGAAACCAAAAAGCAGAATATGATATCAATATAAACACGCAAACACCACCAATATCAATATCGTCCAAAATGTAGTACAATATGTATCATATAAATAAATACATGTTTAAAATATAAGAATCAAAAAGCTACCTTAGCTCGGTCCAGCTCCACCTCTGATAAACGCCAGAATCTGGCGCGCCTGCTCCTCGGTCAATAAATCATGCAATGCGGAGCGTGCGGGGGTCTGAGCGGGCTGTGGAGCTGGCGATGTGGTCTGCGCAGCCGCCGTCGAGGTAGTGGCTTGCGGAGCCGCGGCTGCGGGAGTCTGAGTGGGCGGTGGAGCTATAGGAGCTGTCTGCGGAACCGCAACCGATGTAGTGGCTTGCGGAGCCGCAGCCGAAGGAGATGCATGTGGAGGCTCGGCCGATATACCTTGTCGCGTCTGGACCTAACGTGTGTAATAAGCGAGTAAGAACTGTGTATTATTCGAATTCGTATCATTATCAAGTTATTTCGAAACCCCATTTGGATATCTAGTTTAGAAAACCGTAGTTTATTTTAATTAGATATGTATGCATGATTAATTAAAGCTAAGTCTACAACCAAATAAGCTCAGGCTACGTACTAATATTGGATATGTTGATATCTATAATATGACATGATATTTTACTATTAAGTAGTATACATACCAGCATCTCCTTCAACTCCTGAACGGTGGCCTTCAAGCTCTCCAGTTCCTGCTGGACACATCGCTCACTGGAGACGGAGGAAGTAACTGCCGGGGTGGAGTCCAACCTCATATGGGCCCTGCTAGGGCCCAGTCCCCGGCCTCTCTCCCAACCTCCATGGTGCCCTTCGTGTGCGGCGTCCAGGACTGGGGTCAGCAGCATCGGATCGCTCTGTCTGGTAAAATCGATCCCCGATGCCTCGTCCTGCTCAACCACCCGCTTCTATACCCACATTAACCAGTAAAATATAAGTATATCATTTAAATTTTAACCTTCCAAAACTAAAATTTCAAATAGGGGTTGAATAAATATTAACACTTACGCAATACTCCTGGATAGCGACGTCGGGGTATCGAAGCTCGCCCGTGGCGGGATCTTTCGAGGTGCCGTGGACGACAAGATATGCGGACAGCACGCTCGTTGTACCACCTTGCGCCAGGGTCTGAGCTGTCTGCAATATTAGAAAATAACTCTTAATATTAGATATATTAGAAAATAACTCTTAATATTGCATTATATCACAAAGGCCGGTCTATTGTAATTTACTGATAACTCCATGGCTCGAGTAATATTCTTCGAGCCACCTGTATAAGTGGGGCGGCCCCTCTTCGCCGACTTCCTATTCTCTATATTTTGAGCAGCCTGTTTCTGCACAACACATTCACATTTAGTTTTCTAATTAAGGGACACAAAAAAATAAATTATATACTAAACAATGAATTACATTTAAAATACATGCCTGTTTGCATTGAGAGTCGAAATATTCGCACAATAGAGGCCATGTCTCTACGTCGACTCTCGCAAAGGCCGGAGTAGATAGGAGGGCCGCTCTCTCTGCCTCGGGGGTCGCCATCCACAGGGAGTAGCAGTCGGCCTTCAGCTCATTCCTGTTGTATCGGACCTTGGTCTGCATGTTCTTCATCAGGCCATTGTACAGAGCATGAAGGTCGAGCACCCTCCCAGGGTGATCAGGATCGGGTACAGGCTGAAAATCGTAATCCAAATGAAAATACAAAAAAACATTGTTATTAGATTGCAAGTGTTAATAATAAATATATTGGATAAATCAAATGAAAATATATATTAATACCCGAGCCTGATCAAAGAAGAGGGCGGATGAGCGCCGGTGCTGGTCGCCCCACTCAACGTGAAGTGGATAGTTCTTTACGAGCCGGATCTCATCCCCCAAATACCGGCCGAACCTCTCGGCATGAGGACCGGTATAGCGATAATCAAGAGTAAAAAAGAGGGGGAATGCTGCCCCCTAGCTCTGTCAGGCCTCAGCCTATGGGACTGATTCGGGCCTCGAGTCCCCCTCTGGGGATGGGGAGGCCCTTCGTCTGCAAGAAATATCAAGAAAATCAATATTAAGACAAAGTTGTATTAAGAAATCAAGATTAAACGAAAATTGAAGTGTGATATATACCCCCGGTGACTAAAGCACGAGCCTGGGCCCGGGCAGCAGCACGAGCGGGACGATAGTTCCTCCGGTGAGGAACAACCGGTGTCCCGGATGCGGACGCATCCCCTCCAACTAGAAAATAAACATTGACGCTAAATTTCCATGAAGTTCATATTTATTCTATAGAGGATATGCAAAATGAATAAATATTTTATATTTATTCATACTAACCTACAGACGATGCGGAGGGTACGGAAGTGGCAGGAGTGGCCCCTGCGTCAGATGTGGACGCACCACCTATAATTAGACAATTAAAAATAGATTATATAAATAATTGCAAAAAGAATGTGTAGATCAATAATATAACATTCTAAATCAATATGCATGCACTATAGGATATATAAACATACTTGCAGGTGCGGTGGTGTCACCACCTACAGCTAGACAATAAAAAAAATTACTATCTAAGTAAGAGAAAAAAGAATGTGTATATATTTATGATATAGCATTATAAATCAATATACATGTACTATATGATATATAAACATACCTGGAGGAGCGAGAGTGGCCTCTGTCCCTGATGTGGACGCATCACCAACAACTAGACAATCAAACATTGACAATATAAGTAATTTTGACATGAACATGCATGAATATCTATAATATTACATTCAAAATGAATATGCGTGCAATATACCTGGAGGTGTGGCAAAGTCCACACGGAAGGAGGCATCCGAAGGGGTCTCCGATCTGGGTGCAAGACCGGCCTTCTGAAGCTCCCTACGCAGCTCTCCGGGCGGCAGAACCGCTCTGCCTCTGCCTCTGCCGGTGCCACGGCTGGAGCTCCTGCCGCCCCTCACTGCTCCCGTCATCGTCATCAAATCTAGATAAACGGTTCGTGGACGCATTATACAATCATTATAAGTATTGACTATATATTATAGATCGTAAAATGTGAAGTAATAATATAACATTACTGATAACCTTTTTTGTTTCGTGGGCGTATTATACATATCTACTTGGATTTCATCATCGATGTCATTTCTAACCCACGTAACTTCATGATCGGCCGAAGACAACCCGTCCTTCGAAACAGACGGTTGGAGCACTCCAAGCCTTCTCTCTTCTTCATCCTCATCGCTGTCCTCGAATTCTGGGACATCGTAGACATCCCTGCGTTTCCAACGGCATACAACACTCCATCCCGGATTTTTCAAATACTGTGAGTATTATACTTGAAACGCTTGGTTCGGAAAGATAAACGGATCTTCCTAACCGTAAAATCGAAGTGTGTTCACACTGGTCAATCCATATTCATCTTTTAAAGTCCCAAGATTGCTTCTCCACTTATCCGTATCGGTTCGCGTATCGTACCAAGTACACTGGAATATATAAAAGGGTTCTGATCGTCCGAGATAGTGGATGCCGAGTATACAATTTAAGTACCCATAATAAATCACACTGTCCGATCCTACCGTCGCAATCCCACTATTCTGAGTGGTTCTAGATGTTTCTATGTTCTTAACTTCGAATTTGTATCCAAGGATACCAAATCCTTTATAATATGCAACCTCCATACTAGGAAATTGAGCTAAACATCTTGAATCACTCTCAAATGATGCAGACAAGTTCGGATCGTGGATCTAACAAAATAAATTTTACGACAAATACATAACGATATAAGTTTATATTAAAACCGATAGCAATAAAATGTTATTCGAATAACTTACATGATCTGTGACCCAATCACAAAAATTATCATGATGATATTTTTCTAATCGTTCTTCGTTCCAATCAGAATGCCCCTCACGTACCTCGTTAAAATGAATTCTGTTTTCGACAAATAATGGTGACATTAAGATTATATCATTTCATACACACACAAACACAAATATAACAATTAATCCAAAAAAACTCACTCTCTAATTTGTTCAAGAAATGCGCAATTAAACAAGATAAACCGGTATATCTTATTGATAAATATAGTGTCTACCCTCTTATAATCGGCTTTACCATATAGCCCGTCTTGAATTCTTCGAGGCCGGTTAAGTCTCGTCTCAATGTTCTCGTCCAGATAGCGGAACAAAATGTGGTTGCTTCATCAAGAAGATAACCTTGCATGATAGAACCCTCTGGTCGATTTTTATTGCGGATATACTTTTTAAGAGTGTAGAGGTACCTAAAGAAAATATGTTGAATAAATAAATACGGGCATACAGGACAACAATAATTTTAAAAATTGCACGAAACGAAAAATTACACGTATCTCTCGACGGGATACATCCATCGATATTGTACCGGTCCGGCTAACTTAGCCTCAGTTGCAAGATGAACTGTCAAGTGTATTATGATATCGAAGAATGACGGTGGGAAAATACGCTTAAACTTGCAAAGTATCAACGCAATAGAATTTTCTAGTTTATCCAGCGTCATAACCTCCAGTGTTTTAAAACACAACTCTCTGAAAAAACAACATAGGTCGTTGATTACTAGACCAACTGATTCGGGGAGAGAAGTCCTGAGGGCTAATGGAAGAAGGTGCTCCACGATAACATGGTGATCATGACTTTTCAGCCCATCGATCTTGCCTTTCACAATTTTTATTTTCTGCTGAATGATCCTGAGAAACCTGTGGGAACTTTCAAATCATGCAACACCTGCAGGAATCTTTTCTTCTCTGGTTGTGACATATGATAAGCGGTATTGGGAAGTACAAACTTACCTGATTAACCCGCTACCGGTCTAGGGTGCAATTCACTTCTTATTCCCCACTCCTGTAGATCCATCCAAGCATTCAGGTTGTCTTTCGATTTCCCGTCTTTACAAAGAAGCAAGTTGAGTATGTGCTCTGATACTCCGTTCTCTATATGAATGACGTCCAGACAATGACGCACTAAATTTGTTGACCAGTACGGAAGCTCGAAGAAAATGCTTAACTTGTTCCAAAATGGTGGTTTGACCTGTTTCGTCGGATCCATCCCGAAGGTCACATTATTGTAACCATCCCATTGAGCAGTCACGTACTCTCCGAACAATGGGGATGAAGGTCCAAGAAGCTCCTGATGACCATCAAAGTGATCCGTGTCTAACCTATAGGGGTGGTCTGGAGGCAGGAAACGTCGATGGCCGTAATAACAAACCTTCCTGCTAAAATTCAAGAATTTCGATGTTATGTGTTGATGGCAATGAGGACATGCTTTGTGACCATGTACGGACCAACCTGATAGCATTCCATACGCAGGAAAGTCATTAATTGTCCACATTAAAGCCGTACGCAGTATGAATGTTGTAATTTTGTTTGCATCGTATGTCTCTACACCATCAATGAACAAAGATTTTAACTCCTCGATCAGAGGTCGGAGATAGACGTCGATATTGTTTCCCGGTGAGTTTGGTCCGTCGATAAGAAGAGGCATCATAAAGTATGATTGGTCCATAGCTAACTAAGGCGACAGATTATAAATTATCATTACAACGGGCCATGTGCTGTGACTTCCAGCCATATAGTTGAATGGGCAGAAGCCATCACTAGCCAGTCCGAACCGGACATTGCGAAGATCGCTACTGAATATTGCGTGCCTCCTATCGAAATCCTTCCATGCCGGTGAATCTCTTGGATGACTCATTTTTCCATCTTCACTTGGAGGAGCACGGTGATGCCAAATTATTGCCTCGGCTGTTTTCTTGCACCTGAATAGCCTCTGTAGCCTCTGTGTTATGGGAAAGTATCGTGCTATCTTGACAGGTATATCAGGCTTCTTATCAGAATCTTTCGGCTTATACCTGGCCTCTCCGCATGTTGGACACTCTTTCAAATCTGAATTCTCTTTCCGGTACAACACGCAATTTTTAGGACATACTTGAATCTTCTCGCACTTTAGACCCAAATCAGACATCATCTTCTGGGCTCCATACCAGCTGTCGGGCACGTTATTTCCCGGGGGCATAGAATCTTTCAAGAACGAAAGAAGCATTGTGAATGACTTTTTGCTCCATCCATTTAGGCACTTAATCTGGAAAAGTTGGACGAACCATGAGAGGGTGGAATACTTTGCATTCTCATAATTTGGTTTTCTAGCATCATTCATGAAATTTTAATATTTATCCGCACGCGGTCCTTGACCGGAAGGAATGTCATCTTCGATACGAATAGATTCACCTAGGGCAGCCTCTAACATATCCTCCATTTGTTCTGATGGAAATAAATTACCGTCTTCTCCTTCTACCGCATTACCTTCTTCTCCTTCTTCTCCTGCCGCATTATCGTGTTCTCCTTCTTCTTCTGCCGCATTACTGCGTTCTTCTCCTTCCCCGTGATATTTCCAAGTTGTATAAAGTCTAGTAAACCCATATTTTACAATATGAAGCTCTGCCAATTCTACTTTCTGCCAGTACTTATTGCCACATCTATCGCACGGGCAGAGAATCTTCTCTATTATGATCTTATTATGTGCGCGTGCAAATTCAATAAAAGCAGCAACTCCTGCGACAAACTTAGGTTGCATACGTTATTGCCAATCCACATACATCCAGTCCTTAACTCTGACGTACTCATGGGCCATGTTAGACTGTATAACATATAAATTGTAGGTTATGGTGACTATATTGAGAAATCTAAGAACGGGATAGTTACTGACAAAGGAGAAAATCCGTGTATATGCTTTGTGTGTGCGTTTGTCGTTGAAAAGAATAAATTATCGAACGTATGTTAACCGATAGACGGGTACTAAGAGGCGCTTTTAGTTTCATATATGAGTATCGATGAGAATACGAAGGTTTCATATTATCATCGAGTACCATATATTGGTTTTAACTTGAACATCTTGAATCACTCTCTAATGATGCGTTTGTTGTGTATTCTTGTTGTATGTGTGTGTTCTGGCTGTCGGGGGGTAAGGCTTCTATCCCATTAAGAATGTATAGAGCGAACACCCATTCGCTTGTGCTTTCAACCGTTTTGAGTAAATTTCGGCAGCACCTCCCCGCTGTTCTCCGAGTACACTGTAATAGAATAGATAATCATTTCAAAGCTGTGAAACAACGTTGAAATTGTAAGTCTACGGTAGCGCCCCGGCCGTCTACAGACACCAAATGCGGAACAAAAAACTTTTAACTGGCGCTATCGTATACTTTAACCCGGATCTGCCATTATTGCTAAACTAACAAACTGTAAAGAGTGTAGAAAGGTTATACCGAACGATCCGAGTCCTTCGTTCTTTAACCATCATCCCACGCTCCGTTGCGGCTTCTTCGATCTCGTCGATCTCCGATTTGCTTGTCTAGGTGGCACCACGTCACTGATTCTTTAAACGGGCTCCCGCCTCTGACTCGAGGCAACTCGGTCGTCAAGTTTGCTAAAAGAGACGACCAAGAATGATGTAGAGAATGAGTAGATGACTTTGTCTCACTTCGCCCAAAGCCGTGGACGATCGGTTAATGAAGTTGCCGATGGAAATGAAATGGAACAAGAAATGAACTATGAAATTTCCATGCATCCAAAACTTTGGTCTTTTCTTTTTAACAACCATAATCTTTTCAAGTGAGTGAGTGGAGGAGGAGAAAGAGGGCCGGCCACTTATAAAGAAGGAGGAGGGTGAGTGTAGGAGCAATCAAGGAGGTGACCATAAACAATGATCCTTATCATAACAAAAGATCAAGAACAAATATCTTAAGGAAAACAAGAATCATTAAAGTCAAAGCATGAGTCATAATCCTTGTCACCACTTTCTAGAAACTTCTAGAACCTTCTAGAATCATGACTCACTCTCATCCAAGAAAAGATAAATCCGTCTTTAACCGAATGTTAAAAGACGGCTGATAGAAAACTGGAAACTGGCAACTTCCAAAAGTGATCCTGAAACAACTTTCAGGATAACCCCGTAACTGTATAAATATACCCGCATTTGTATTACGACCGAATACAAATGCAACTGAGACAAAGATATTATACCTACTCAATATAATACTCGGATCCGGCTTAAACCAAAGCCGACCGGTATCATCTGCCCGAAAAAATAACACGTGCGTAAACGCACGTGCATTTTCCGAACCCTGCCATAAAACCATACGGCCTCTACAACGTTTCGCCCGAACTTGGGAAACTGTCTGTGGGGAACTCTAATGACTCGTCAGTACCCTGGCAGTGGGTTTAACCACAAACCGTTAGCGCCACTAGCAATGCGTAACGGCTGCCCATGGACTGACCTCAAGGGAGGCCGATGAGCGAACTCATCGGAAACCCTACTGAGTCTAACAGTGACAATGTATATACAGTCCGGTCCGTTCGTCTATGAGTATCGCATATCTGCCTAGGGGGCTAGTAACGTCAGACCCCCATTAGCAGTATAAGTCGTGTCGGAGTTTAGCCCAATAACACCCTGAGATACTACTGGAGTACCTACCAGTAAATCTCCTGCCACGGCCGTGGGCTTTGTGTATTGGATCTCCTAGACACAGCACGATCTCGCCCCCAATACCGGGAGAGACGAATCCCCTGCCGATCCGCTCACGTGCCTCCATATGGCTCGGGACTGTACCCAAAAACTACCTGTTTGCACGACTCCTTTGAGCCGTGGTAGGGTAGAAATCAAAGCACAGTGGGAACTCACACGAGACAAATGACGACCTCAGGTCGATGAACTAACCTGTACACATGTCACCAGGGAACTGCTATCTGACGATAGGTATAGTACTAACTAGCAGATTCCCGGCGAGTCCTGTCCGGTGTACTCATAACCCAATGAGCACCTGTATACATCTTAGGTGATCCAACTGACACCAGTGGCTTGTGAGACCGGCCACCGCCCCTCGTCGGGGTCTCGACTGTACACACTAGTCTACTCCGGAGTATCGATGCCCTGTCTCGAAACTCCCACGACTAGGGACCACAATTAAGGATATGCATATAAACTACCCAACTCTCACGTATATGATCGCCATCATACTGTTGATAGTAAAGCAAGATCCTAAGGGCTCTATCAAAGTGTAACATGTAATCAGTCACCTGAACATGTACACGACTGATAAAGGCAAACCAGATAGCATACTATCATCTTGAGTAAGACTGTCCTACCGGTATAGGTCCTCCGCAATCATTGCAATCATGTACCTGCGATCCAATAATTGACTCTGAGGGCACTATCTCCAACAATCTCCCACTTGCACTCAAGGCTAATTATTACAATGTCGACTACTCACAGCCCGTGTGAAACCGAACATCCAACTCCTCTACTAATCAGTTTCACAAAGCCCGTTTGTAAAACTATTGTGTTCGAGAAATAGCCTCAGTGAGTGGATCCGCCTAGATGTTTCTTTCTATATCTCTCTTAATCTCAAGTTCGCGGAGAAAGCCATCTCCTGAATCGAGTAATACATGTCTTAGAATATGTCTGGATATCTGATGGGACCTAGTTCATAAATGAACTCCAAATCCAAACTTCTTAGACTGTATCGATCACTGAACCTAATCAGTATCCGTCACCATGCCACCCATAGTATCCTCTTGGACCACCTGTCCATAATACTGTTCCTCATCAGAGGAAAAAACTATAACTCTGACAATCACTCTGTCAACCATGTCACCTTTGAAGCCTGGAATGATAATCGTCTCCCGAAGGAGGCTGCCGTCATCAAATCCGTAGAACATGTACTTATGTTCTAAAACTGCTTCCTTATGTTTCTCCAGGATTGGATTAATACAAACTTATTGCATCTAGTGCAAAAACAACATTTGGTGTGGTACTTGACATCTCATGATTGATTCAATTGCCTAAGCAAGTGATCTGCCAATCATGCACATCCCTCTCCTCTTTAGTCTGTAAGACACCTTTAGAGAGGGTGACTCCATCACCTGCAGGTACACCACCATGCTAGGAGTCATCTAAAAAACTATTAGAATACTGTCAAAGTACCTACATTGGGAAACTACCCAAATCCAGATCTAAAACCATAGATCTAGAAACCATAATGTCTGATATTATATCCATATCCTGTCTGGAGAAACAACTGTGTGACAACCACAGTACAACCGATCGTAGTATAGGAATTTTACTTCCTACTCTGTGTATGTCATCCAGATACCATGACATCACACCCTACTACCTTCTTAACAGATCCATCCCCTATCCTGATTGAAGTCAAACCCATGACTGTCACATCAAAATTAGATGATCTATCTCCGCTATAACTGCTCAAGTCTATAAATAGATATAAGTATCTTGTCCACTATGCTTCCGCTGCTCCCACTGACTACGACAACCCTCCTACCGGGTCTCATAGCCTGGAACATCAGTAGTGTCAAGTCTGGGTAGATAAGAACCTCCCTGTCACCGTCCTTGAGGCTACCGGAGTACCTCTCGGGTGTCTGAGGTTACCCACCAAATCTGCGGAGTGGCTATTGGAATGTCAAACCTGATTGAATATATAGGTCCTATTAAATTTTCCGTAATCGTTCGTGGTTCTGGAATCACTTCCAGTTCTACCATACTCCCACTACTGTTTTCTAAAAAAATCCATTTTTACTAAAACTGTGGCGAGTCAAGAACAATATCACTATTGATCTTCCAAATGGTAGAATATCAACCCTCGTCATAGCCAGGGTCAACCCACAAACAGCCATTACAGAAACGTGCCCTGAGTTATCCAGAGTCTGGTTTTAAGCATAAGCTGGACAACTCCCCGTACCTTAATATCTTTTAAGGTACGAACTATTCTATATCCAATATAGAAACTTTGGCACTAATTTAATTGGAACCAGATTCAAATCATGCAACTGTCTCCAGTGCATCTCAACTTAATGGAAAGAGGCTAATCAGCATTACTCAACTTAGGAATCCATCCAATTATGAGTAATCTGAAAGAGATACACGTTTCTCAAAACCATCACTATCATCTGAATACCAATCACAAGAATCTACATCTTCGATCTCTTTGAAGAATCCCGATACTTGTGATACCTGGTTCTCTACTTTATTCTTATACCCACAACTTCTCAAAACTTAGACCGTGTATTTCTACGAAACACTTGTCTAAAAAACTAGAGAAGTTATAAGTAAACAGAACATAGTACGAGGACCTACCCCTTTGTCCTGAAGGACACTTGGACAACATACAATACTCTGTATAAGTCCGCTGAGTTTAAATAACTCAAAACCTGTGCGTCGCAGGTTGAAAACTGTACCCTGGCGATTTCCTCAAATATCACCAATTACAACGAATTCCGATATAATGAGGATAATCACCTAATTCCCAATAACTTACTCCCACTCATCATCTGTAAAACTATACAGATATGAGAATGAAACCTGGTAAATACATACCCTTGGAGTAAGTGTCTAATCGGGAAAACAGTTTTTCTTTAACAATGCACTGAAACATGAAAATGTTTCGTAGGGGAATCCTGGCATTCATAGCAATGCCTCTTCCAAAATCCAATTCATGACTTCAACCGTATATTTTATTGTCATCTCTCCAAATCCCTTTATTTGTCTTTAGTCGTTACCTTCTGTACACCATCGTTAGGCTAAATGGTTTTCTTCCTTCCCTACCGTTCGGCACCAGCCTATGGTTTGGAAGAAGACTATCCAGTAAGCATAATAGGTGTACCCTCCTAAACCAAGGAGTACTCACATCTTGAGAGAAGGTGATGATAAAAGACAACTGAATAATACCTTATTCCTTTAAAGGTGAAATAGGAGTGGCGATGAAGTACGCGGTTTTGGTCGTGAATGATAACAGTCGCAATTTACTTTGCCCTCTTTCTAATCCCTTTATTTTGTCTTTACATATTACCTTCTGCACACCCTACTTAGGCTAATTGGTTTTCTTCATTCCCTACCTTTCGGCACCAGCCTATGGTTTGAAATAAGACTATCCAATAAGCGTAATAGGTGTACTCTCCTAAACCAACGAGCCCTCACAACCTGAGAGAAGGTGATAATAAAAGACAACTGAATAAACCAATTCTATTTCTCCTGAACCTGGATCCATCCTCGAAGAAGTCCCTTCGAGTTCGTATATAACCATACGATGGATCTATCTAATGGAAGTGGATATCCGTAGTAATACGGATGTTCTGAGAAATTCAAAGGGTAAAAGAAGGAGTGGCAATGACTTATGCAACTCAGACAATCCAAAAGCCAGTATTTTAAGAAGGTTCGGTCAACTTGGTTACTGAGTCATAGTCTAGGGTCGGTCAAAGGTTGCTGCCAAAGAGAGAGAGAAAAGAAACACTCTGCGTGCACTCTAACCTAGATCAGAATGGTTATCACTTTATCTAATCCGGAAACCTCCCACTGTCCTGTCAAATTCTCCTCCAAACCAGAAAGAAGAATCAATCGGGATCACCCGAAGAGTAAACCAACTCATCAGTGGGAATCGGGATCCAACTCTCATCGCATGATAACGTGATGGAATGCATCCACGTTACTCACACTCCAGAAGGTATGCGCATACTTGGCAAGTTTCAATTTCTTTAGAAACTCCCGATATGATTTTTTTTTGCCCCATGCTCTTATAACCTTGGCGTTAGGTCAAAATGTCATAAGTCACATGCCAAGTTCTACCCGTCACTATCTTGTTAATTTGAACCCACCCGCACATGCCCTTGGCGTTAGGTCAAAATGGCAGAACGGCTGTCCCAAACCAACTCATCTATCTATGCAACAATTGAATACCCAGCAGCTACCAAACACTATGCCTTGGCGTTAGGTCAAAATACATAGCTTGAATACTACTGAATACCCAAATGAAGTGACGGAGGGCTACGGCTGGTTTTTGGCGAAAAACCTTTAACGTAGTGAACTTGATATCGCTGAAGGAACCTGATAGCTTTTTTAAAATATAGTGGCGAAAACCTTTTGCTAAAGAGGCCACTCCCGGTAAAGGGATCTCGGCTCTTTCCTCGTGGAATGAGGTGCAGGATATTCCACTGAATACCGCTATGCAAAGCAACTTGTAATCGACTATAGTGAAGTTATTACCCTGACGCAAACTTCTGCCCAAGGGGTCAGTCCCGGTGAAGGGATATCGGCCCTTGCCCCGTCGAATGAGGTGCAGGATATTCCACTGAATACCGCTATGCATAACAAAAGGAAACGTCTTTGCAATAACACCTTTTAAATTTGTTCCAACAACTGAAAACAGGTTTGCTTTACTTTGCATTGATCAGAATCAACGCAGTCCCATCAATCGATCACACCAAAAAGAACGAAAATAAAATGTACGTATATGCCATCCGCATTCGTCACTAGGTCCCGTCATCACCCGTTAGGTTACTTAACTAACGACAGAGCGGGGACTGGACTAGCGCGGGTGTAAAACATATACAACATCTAATAGTATATAAACCAATATACAATAATCGCTCCAGGCGTGATAATATGCAACATTACAGAAAAGTAATAAGCATCACAGAACAATACAGATAATCTGGGATCCCCGAGTTTCACAGAGCCGTTGCTGAAACTCAACGTTCCCCTGTCGTGTGGATAGCCTGTGCAATGAAACCTAGACCCCTACGGGTGCGGCAAGTTACCCGCCAAAACCTGAAGCGAGGCAGCCCCTTACAGCATAGTGAATGGACCACCCAGCACTTCACGGAATCCGGTAATCTTGGGCACCCCTCCTTGGGTCAACCTATACCCCCTACGAGTGCGGCGAATAGTCTGCCAATTCTAGAGTGGGGCCCCTCTGCCTCTCAAAGCCATGAGATGCGGACCCGTTGCCCCCCCAGAACCCGGCTATCCGTGCACTCCGTCGCGGGGCAAAACCTAGTACAGTAATGAAAAATAGTACAACAGGTACATCGACCGCAACCTGGTCGTGCCCCAAAAGAATATTATACAACAGGCAGTGACGGCAGTCCACATATTGGACGCTCGCCCCGTAATATCAAATGTACAAATAAACTCAAACTGCACAACCATTGCACACTGCTATCCACCACGACAAATCCGCAACATCACAGCACAACACAGAACATCAACGCGAATGTCACGTTCGCAAACCCGTCTAAAAGAACTATAGCAATCAGACGCGATTTACCGATCAAATGACATTCCCGGTCGGAGATATAATGTAA
This sequence comes from Agapanthus africanus, assembly GCA_030015575.1. Taxonomy (NCBI): domain Eukaryota; kingdom Viridiplantae; phylum Streptophyta; class Magnoliopsida; order Asparagales; family Amaryllidaceae; genus Agapanthus; species Agapanthus africanus. Next base: position 22,042,553 of record JASDDO010000014.1, read on the forward strand.
GCACTGTAAACTAACATGTTTAAATTTCGATCGACTAAATATCATGAAGTGGGCCCCACAAACAACTGGTGAACAGTAACAAAACCTGGGCCCAAAAGATATATACCAAAAACCCCAATTTCCAGAGGAGAACATACTGTTAAAATTTGGGAGCATGATCTCACCAAGTGGCCGCGGATGCGCGGCCAAACCATGGGTTTGGCCGCGATTCCGCGGCGGTTTGGTGGAATCGCGTGCCCAAATTTGGTCAGTGTTCTACTAAAACCCTGCTGAATTTTCTGTTATATGTAAAATTAATTTTGGAACCCTTTTAAAATCGACAGAAACTCAGAACTTGGATTTTGCAGTTTTTGATTTCCGGTTCGATCGATGTTTTAAACGCGTTAGCACAAGTTAGTATAGCAAAATGGTGAGGCTCTGATACCACTGTAAGTCTACGGTAGCGTCCCGGCCGTCTACAGACACCAAATGCGGAACAAAAAACTTTTAACTGGCGCTATCGTATACTTTAACCCGGATCTGCCATTATTGCTAAACTAACAAACTGTAAAGAGTGTAGAAAGGTTATACCGAACGATCCGAGTCCTTCGTTCTTTAACCATCATCCCACGCTCCGTTGCGGCTTCTTTGATCTCGTCGATCTCCGATTTGCTCGTCTAGGTGGCACCACGTCACTGATTCTTTAAACGGGCTCCCGCCTCTGACTCGAGGCAACTCGGTCGTCAAGTTTGCTAAAAGAGACGACCAAGAATGATGTAGAGAATGAGTAGATGACTTTGTCTCACTTCGCCCAAAGCCGTGGACGATCGGTTAATGAAGTTGCCGATGGAAATGAAATGGAACAAGAAATGAACTATGAAATTTCCATGCATCCAAAACTTTGGTCTTTTCTTTTTAACAACCATAATCTTTTCAAGTGAGTGAGTGGAGGAGGAGAAAGAGAGCCGGCCACTTATAAAGAAGGAGGAGGGTGAGTGTAGGAGCAATCAAGGAGGTGACCATAAACAATGATCCTTATCATAACAAAAGATCAAGAACAAATATCTTAAGGAAAACAAGAATCATTAAAGTCAAAGCATGAGTCATAATCCTTGTCACCACTTTCTAGAAACTTCTAGAACCTTCTAGAAGCATGACTCACTCTCATCCAAGAAAAGATAAATCCGTCTTTAACCGAATGTTAAAAGACGGCTGATAGAAAACTGGAAACTGGCAACTTCCAAAAGTGATCCTGAAACAACTTTCAGGATAACCCCGTAACTGTATAAATATACCCGCATTTGTATTACGACCGAATACAAATGCAACTGAGACAAAGATATTATACCTACTCAATATAATACTCGGATCCGGCTTAAACCAAAGCCGACCGGTATCATCTGCCCGAAAAAATAACACGTGCGTAAACGCACGTGCATTTTCCGAACCCTGCCATAAAACCATACGGCCTCTACAACGTTTCGCCCGAACTTGGGAAACTGTCTGTGGGGAACTCTAATGACTCGTCAGTACCCTGGCAGTGGGTTTAACCACAAACCGTCAGCGGCACTAGCAATGCGTAACGGCTGCCCATGGACTGACCTCAAGGGAGGCCGATGAGCGAACTCATCGGAAACCCTACTGAGCCTAACAGTGACAATGTATATACAGTCCGGTCCGTTCGTCTATGAGTATCGCATATCTGCCTAGGGGGCTAGTAACGATAGACCCCCATTAGCAGTATAAGTCGTGTCGGAGTTTAGCCCAATAACACCCTGAGATACTACAGGAGTACCTACCAGTAAATCTCCTGCCACGGCCGTGGGCTTTGTGTAATGGCTCTCCTAGACACAGCACGATCTCGCCCCCAATACCGGGAGAGACGAATCCCCTGCCGATCCGCTCACGTGCCTCCATATGGCTCGGGACTGTACCCAAAAACTACCTGTTTGCACGACTCCTTTGAGCCGTGGTAGGGTAGAAATCAAAGCACAGTGGGAACTCACACGGGACAAATGACGACCTCAGGTCGATGAACTAACCTGTACACATGTCACCAGGGAACTTCTATCTGACGATAGGTATAGTACTAACTAGCAGATTCCCGGCGAGTCCTGTCCGGTGTACTCATAACCCAATGAGCACCTGTATACATCTTAGGTGATCCAACTGACACCAGTGGCTTGTGAGACCGGCCACCGCCCCTCGTCGGGGTCTCGACTATACACACTAGTCTACTCCGGAGTATCGATGCCCTTTCTCGAAACTCCCACGACTAGGGACCACAATTAAGGATATGCATATAAACTACCGAACTCTCACGTATATGATCGCCATCATACTGTTGGTAGTAAAGCAAGATCCTAAGGGCTCTATCAAAGTGTAACATGTAATCAGTCACCTGAATATGTACACGACTGATAAAGGCAAACCAGATAACATACTATCATCTTGAGTAAGTCTGTCCTACCGGTATAGGTCCTCCGCAATCATTGCAATCACGTACCTGCGATCCAATAATTGACTCTGAGGGCACTATCTCCAACAGAAATGAACATCTAATCTATCTTTGTACACGGAGAACCAGCGGAAAGGTACCGACGAAATATCTCGAAACGGATGAAAACACAAGTGAATGAAGGTGTTTGCTTTATACATTCCTAACTTGTCCACACGGGACAAATCTATCGGTTATCATACGATTGAATTTTCTCGTCACATAGACTATACGACGGTTGTTAGTATCGAGCTATACCGTCCGATATTTAACAACCTTCATATAGTTCTATGTCACGACGAATATCGAACTTATGTTAACCGATAGACGGGGACTAAGTGGCGCTTTTAGTTTCATATATGAGTATCGATGAGAATATGAAGGTTTCATATTATCATCAAGTATCATATATTTGTTTTAACTTGAACATCTTGAATCACTCTCTAATGATGCGTTTGTTGTGTATTCTTGTTGTATGTGTGTGTTCCGGCTGTCGGGGGTAAGGCTTCTATCCCATTAAGAATGTATAGAGCGAACACTCATTCGCTTGTGCTTTCAACCATTTCGAGTAAATTTCGGCAGCACCTCCCCGCTGTTCTCCGAGTACACTGTAATAGAATAGATAATCATTTCAAAGCTGTGAAACAACGTTGAAATGAACATCTAATCTATCTTTGTACACGGAGAACCAGCGGAAAGGTACCGACAAAAAATCTCGAAACGGATGAAAACACAAGTGAATGAAGGTGTTTGCTTTATACATTCCTAACTTGTCCACACGGGACAAATCTATCAGTTATCATACGATTGAATCTTCTCATCACATAGACTATACGACGGTTGTTAGTATCAAGCTATACCGTCCGATATTTATCAACCTTCGTATAGTTCTATGTCACGATGAATATCGAACGTATGTTAACCGATAGACGGGGACTAAGTGGCGCTTTTAGTTTCATATATGAGTATCGATGAGAATATGAAGGTTTCATATTATCATCGAGTATCATATATTAGTTTTAACTTGAACATCTTGAATCACTCTCTAATGATGCGTTTGTTGTGTATTCTTGTTGTATGTGTGTGTTCTGGTTGTCGGGGGGTAAGGCTTCTATCCCATTAAGAATGGATAGAGCGAACACCCATTCGCTTGTGCTTTCAACCGTTTCGAGTAAATTTCGGCAGCACCTTCCCGTTGTTCTCCAAGTACACTGTAATAGAATAGATAATCGTTTCAAAGCTGTGAAACAACATTGAAATGAACATCTAATCTATCTTTGTACACGGAGAACCAGCGGAAAGTTACCGACGAAATATCTCGAAACGGATGAAAACACAAGTGAATGAAGGTGTTTGCTTTATACATTCCTAACTTGTCTACACGGGACAAATATATCGGTTATCATACGATTGAATCTTCTCGTCACATAGACTATACGACGGTTGTTAGTATCGAGCTATACCGTCCGATATTTAACAACCTTCGTATAGTTCTATGTCACGACGAACATCGAACGTATGTTAACTGATAGACGGGGACTAAGTGGCGCCTTTAGTTTCATATCTGAGTATCGATAAGAATATGAAGGTTTCATATTATCATCGAGTATCATATATTTGTTTTAACTTGAACATCTTGAATCACTCTCTAATGATGCATTTGTTGTGTATTCTTGTTGTACGTGTAACATGATTTTAATCCATTAAGATCAAGATTGATAGAACTGATCATCCACAAAGAGATTAAGGATTGACTTTTGACAGCCATATGAAGGAAAATTTTCTCCTACGGCAACCTAATAATATACCCATTATCCTCATATAAACATATATGCAGGCATGCATGGATACATACATGCAAATATTTGAAAAATTAATATATCAACCAAAAACTATTATTGCAATGACATTCATCTATAACAATCAACAATTAAAACTACAAATGTAGGATACTGATATCATAAAGCGTTATACGCAACATATGAATTCACATGACTGAAACATGCATAAAAAACATGTTCATCCAAAAGAAAGGCCACTGTCAACAAATATAGACAAATACGTCATAAAAACAGTAACTAACAAGTTGATTAGAATCTGGATCAAGAAAATGATAGGAAAAACAATTGACTATGATTTATAATGACAAGTCTATTACCATGACTCTCGACTAACAACGGTTGCTTTTCGTCCTCGGTAACTTCATAATTGGGATTTGATGGCGAATAAAAATATGCATATGCCGTTTGACCGGGAACTTCAATAGGAAACTTAATGAGGTCGGGTGTACTGAAGTACGCATTGTATTTCGCTATATCAGGTGATGAAGCCCAAGCCCTAGCCCCAGCCCCAGCCCCACCCCAACCGAACCCTAGCCCCAGCCCCAGCCCAGCCCCAACCCCAACCGAACCCTATCCCCAGCCCCAGCCCCAACCGAACCCTATCCCCAGCCCCAGCCCCAACCGAACCCCAACCCCAACCCCAACCGAACCCCAACCCCAACCGAACCCTAACCCTAACCTAACCCGATGCCGATGCCTAACCCTAACCCTTACCCCTACCCGAACCCTGAACCTTAGACCTAACATCATCAAAATTATAAATAATTTGAGATTTACTAACCTGTAGCGGGCGGTGGAGGAGACCAAAGATGACCGGTGGTCAACGACGATCGGCGACGAGTCGGGGACGGTGGCGACGAGGAAGTCGACGAGGATGTTTTGGGAATGACCGAGGAAGGTGGAGACGAGGCGCGGAGGGCGGTGGCGACGAGGTGTGGGAACGAGCGATCGAGGCACGGGAGATCAGTGAGAGAGAGAATTTTTGGGAACGATCGATGACTTTTCTGTGCTTTTTTTTATTAATAACCTATTTATATGCCCCTACGGACATAATCGTAGGTCCATAGTTTGCGGCTCCGTATGGCCAAACAACAAATTATGATTTAATATTTTTAAATTAGAACGTAAGGTACCGTAGGGGCAACGATGGGGACCTACGGATAAATCCGTAGGGGCAAGAAATAGTTGCCCCTACGGATTCCTCAGTCCGTAGGGGCAACCCCATATTGTAGTGGTGTTTTTCTCCGCCATGTGCATAATAATATATATATCATATAGCCAAATACATAAATATTCATAATCAACATCTCACGCATAATATATAAAAGAAATAAACAAACAGAATACGAAATCAATCTAAAATTATCGTGAACATACAAACAACCACCAATATCATCCAAAATATATACAATATGTATCAGATAAGTACATACATCCTCAAAAATATAAATAAAGCTACCCTACCTCGGTCCAGCTCCACCACCTCTGATAATCGCCATAATCTGCCGCATCTGCTTCTCGGTGCAATCCCGAGTCGTCAAAAACTCGACTAATGAAGGAGCAGACTGTGCGGGAGTCTGAGCAGGCCGTAGAGCTATAGAAGTGGTCTGCGCAACCGCAACCGAGATAGTGGCTTGCGAAGCCACAGCCGAAGGTGATGCATGTGGAGCCGCAGCCGAAATAGCCTGCCGAATCGGTAAAATTTTTTGTTTGTGTAATAAACGAGTAAGAACGGTGTATTAGATTTTAGTCAAATTAGTATCATTATCAGATTACTGTGAAACCGCGAATTTATATATGATTGTTAAGATTCCACACGTTATGTTGAAATTCATATGTTATGTATGAGAATTTATACATCTTGAAATTCCACACATTCAGGACTATGCTTTTATACCCCAATCTAAGAATACTTAGGGAGTTAAGCCTAGTTTGAGTATCTAGTTTGGAAAACCGTAGTTTATTTTAAGTGGAGGTAGAAATGATGCTTACTCTAACGTGTAAGCCTGTATCTCTTCTTAATTGTTTAGCTTTGATTGGATGCTTGGTTTTGGAGTTATCAAATTTACAAAGAAATGTTTTCTTCTCAAGTTTTGAACTTGGATAATAATAACTTTTTAAACTCCAAAATGAAGGAAGATGTGACAAGATTAGGATTATAGAGTTCAGTTTAATTAGATAGTTTTATGTAAGTCTGATTAATCAAACCTAAGTCTAAAACCAAATAAGCTCAGGCTACTAATATTGCATATGTTGCTATGTATAATGTGATATAATATTTTACTATTAAGTAATATATGTCACGCCCGGCTTCCCAGTATACGGGCAGAGGACGCGACTGGCCGCTACGTATTTATTCTGAAGCAAATACACTAAGCGTATCTAAGAAATATAAAAGAAATATATACAAGAGACAAATATAATGAAACATCAACTTTATTTATTAACATTCTTTTGTACAATGCATAGAAAAGTAAATACATCTGAATGAAAGCAATGCCTAAACAGTGGCATAACAGAAATGGAAAATACATAATGTAAAGGAAATGTACAAGTGTAACTACAGCTCGGAATCTTCAATAAACTGGTCCAAGTCTTTAGTGCTAGGCTCGATCTCTGGAAGGTCTGAATCACCTGACGACATTCAAAGAAGAAGAAAGAGAATATCGTCAGCGAACAAATCGCTCGGTAAGTCTCAAAGATAAGGCAGAAGTAGAATAGATAGAGTGGGAAAGTATAACTTTTAAAGTTGTATTATATGGTTAACGCTGTTATTTGTAACTTGATACAGAAAGATGCCAGTGTATACGAAAGGAGTCTCTATATGACAGAGACTAAATGCAACAGAAGTACAAGGAATCGTTTATGCCACGGTACAACAGCAACATGAATTCAGGTTAGGTGTCTTAACTCTTGCAGTCTCGTGCCACTTCTACCACCTTCCGTACCAATCTACCCCTTGAAACCCCGCGATGTCTTGATTGTATTATTGTATTATATTGTAAATTGTATTGTCTTGTATAGATGGATGACTTGCCGAAACCATGATATCAGTAAAATGGATGTAACTAGAGAATCATGTAAATGGAAGTATATCCATGGTTCGGTTCGGTCAATACAGATTGAATAGCTGAATATATGGATTCATAGATTCATGTTGAATTGTAATTTGTACTTGAATCATATTCAAGTCAGATTTATTATATCAAGACTCAGTCTGAGTCAAAATAATTAGAAAAGAAATTGAAATCCTGAATTAAGTTTTGATGTTATCGGTAACCGCTGCATATGGGCGGCAGGATTTGTGTCTTTTTCAAAAACGATTACCGTGTTGAAAACACCTTTTGTTAAGTTGTCTATCTTAAATAGGCAAGCACCCATATCTCCGGCTCCCTGAGGCTCAAGAGACTGGTCCCGCTTAAACCTATATTTACTAGGGTCCTTATTGTAATTTATAAAATTTGAGGAGGTTTTATATAAAAATAATTTTTTATAATTTACAAAATACACCTCAAGTATTTAATTATCGTCTGTAGAGTTTTCATAGATGTAGATTTTATATATGTGACATTTCTACTGAATAAATCCTATTTTTCATAATACATGGTATTTAATTGTAAAGTATTGAATTTGTATAGAATTGCATGGTATTTTCATGTAAATTGATTCTTTTGAGATAGAAAAGTTGGAATATTTATATCATATTAAAAATTAGATATTTTGATAATACATACATACATATATATATATATATATATAAATAATTTAATTTATTAATTTTTTTCTAAAAATCTCATTTTCTTAAGATATTTGTATTTTTAAATCTCTCGAGACCGAATGCTCCTTGCGGAGGTCTGAATCTCGTACTACTAAGCCCGAGGATGTGCGATAATCCGCACTATCCTGAACGGGTTCCCCAAAATGGGTTGTAGCGATGCTTTGCAAAGATTTGTTAAAAATATGTAATCTTGTAAAAATGGTTTTTATAAGTTAAAGGTATTTAATTGTAAATTCTTATTTCCGTATTCTATGTTCCCGAAAGATATCGTGCTATGTTGCATATGAGTGTTGTGAAGAGGTAGGTCATTACCTCGTGATCTATTTAAAGGTATAGCAATAAGATATGATGTTTAATGTCAAAACTAAATTACATGGTATTTTACTGAAAAAGTACGATAAAAATTGCAATATAAAATATTTTGCTATGAAACTTGTTCATGATGTTTTTTTAATGATTAATAGTCAAGATGCGAGAGTTTGGAATGGTTGTATTTAATGAAAATTATACTTTTTAAAGAAAACCGAATCGGAAGTCGGATTAACTCTGCTTCCGTCGGGTTTTAGGAATACTAGTTTTAAGAATAAAATAGAGAAAGGAAAGGTGGGACTTACTAGATTAGAGCTTAGAAAAGAGGAAGGGGGAGTGTAAGTAGATTCCGGTGCGTCGTTTCGTCGCCGGGAGCTCCTAGAGTCGTCGTCGGAAATTCGCCGGAGTTTCGCCCTTCGCTAACTTCACTTGCACACAAAGGTTCTAGAGGATTTTCTTGAGAGTTTTGGACAGAGATTTTGGGGTGAGGGGGTGTTTTTAGGTGTGGTATTTATAGGAAAAACTAGGGTTAGGATAGGTGAAAGGGTGTGAAAGAAAATGTATTGAATTTTGTATTAAAAATGGTTTAATGGAGTTTTAAAAAGCTCTGTTAATGTGCAGAAAATTTAAAGTGTACAGGGGTGTTAAGAATACCAAAAGACACAAGTTTTATGTAAGAACAACTCGGATCCGACCGAGTTCGGCCGACGGCGATGGCCGATTCGGCCGATCCGCCGGCCGAGTCAAGCCGAGTCGGGCCGGGGATCGTCGTCAAGTGTCCGTCGTCATTTGGTCTCCCCCCTGGTCCAGTTTGTTTTATATGTTACGTTGGGTTTTTACGAGTTATGCACGTATAGAACCTTGGACTTCTAAAAATCTAAAAGAAAACAATATAAAAAATAATGTGGCTGATTGGATTTGAACTCTGGTGCTTTGGTTCAGCAGTGTAAGGTCTTACCAATGAGCTACAAGCTCTTTCTTACTATTAAAAAGCAAAAAAAATAGTTATATTACTCACAGGAAATGCAAATATCCCAAGTATACATTATCTTTTAAACAAATTTTTATACACTAAAATTGGAGTTGTTACAGTCTACCCTCCTTACAAAAATTTCGTCCTCGAAATTTACAAATTTTATTTTAAGTACTAGTTTACAAATAGGTGGGGATATTTTGCACGCATCTCATCTTTTCTTTCCCTTGTTGATTCTCCTGGAGTGTCTTTTCTTCATATCACTCGAACCAAATTGACTTCCTTGTTCCGAAGTGACTTCACTTTCTTGTCCATGATCTCCACAGGTTGTTGCTCACAAGATAAGTCAGGTTGTACAGTGAGCTCGGATTGATCGAGAATATGACTGGGGTCACTCACATACCTTCTGAGTTGGGATATGTGGAATATGTTATGCACCCCTTCAAATGAAGGTGGAAGTGCTAAGCGATAAGCCACCTCACCGACTCGTTCGAGTATGTCGAACGGTCCAATGTATCTCGGACTTAGCTTATCCCGTCTTCCAAATCGGATCACTCCAAGGTTCGGAGATATCTTTAAGAATACGTGATCTCCTTGTTGGAACTCCAAGTGAAGTCTCTTTACATCATCCCAGTGCTTCTGTCGATCTTGGGCTATGCGCATTCTTTCCTTGATAGTGCGTGCCACATCAACAGTTGCTACTATCATCTTAGGTCCAAGAAGTTCCCTATCTCCGATGTCGTCCCAACTTAATGGTGATCGACACTTCCTTCCATATGGTGTTGCAAAAGGTGCCATTCATATGCTTTCTTGGTAGCTGTTGTTGTATGAAAACTCCACAAGGTGTAGGTGATCTTCCCACAAACCTTTGAAGTCCAACATACACGCTCTGAGCATATCCTCGAAGATCTGAATAGTTCTCTCAGACTGACCATCTTTTTGTGGATGATAGTCTGTGCTGAAGTTAAGACTTGTTCCCAAGCTCGCTTGCAGACTCTGCCAAAATTATGATGGGAACCTGGTAACACGATCGGAGACAATGCAGACCGGTACTCCATGAAGTCACATAATTTCCTGTATGAATTCATGGGTATCAGAGATAGTATATATTTGAAGAGCTTAAATCTTAAGTAGATTCTTACCTCCATGTACTTCTTTGCGAATGTCTCAATTGATTAACCAACTCGAAATGGGATGAAGTGAGCCGACTTTGTGAGTCGATCCACAATGACCCATACCGCATCGTTACCCTTTATGCTGCGAGGAAGTGTAGTCACAAAATCCATTGTGATGTGTTACCACTTCTATTCTGGGATTGGTAGCGGTTGAAGTAATCCAGCAGTCCTATGATGTTCAGCCTTTATTTGCTGACACACCAAACATTTAACGACGCTTCTGGCTACTTCACGCTTCATTCCATGCCACCAGTATTTCTGACGTAGATCTTTATACATCTTTGTACCTCCAGGGTGTACTGAGTAAGAAGAGCTGTGAGCTTCTTTCATTAACTCTTCCCGAACAGAACCATTTAGTACACATAATCTGCTGTCGTATCTCAAAGATCCGTCTTCATAGATGATGAAGTCTGTTCTGATTCCATTCTCTACTTGTTCTCTGATCTTTTGCAACTTAGCATCACTTTCTTGAGCTGCTTTGATCTGATTGACAATGGTAGATTGAACTTGTAAATTCATCAAACTTGAAGCGTTACCTGGCATGACTACTTCAATCTCCATCTGATGTAAATCTTGTTGAAGCCTCCACTGAGCGGTGAGATTCATTGCTAATGGTTGGCGACTAAGGGCATCAGGTACCACATTCACCTTCTCTGGGTGATATTGCAGGTTGATGTCAAAGTCCGCCATGAGTTCTATCCATCGTCTCTGCCGCATATTAAGTTCTTTCGGAGTAAACACATATTTCAGACTCTTGTGATCTGTGTATATGTTCACTCGTTCGCCGAGAAGGTAATGGCGCCAAATATTGAGAGCAAAGATGACGGCTGCCAATTCCAAATCATGCGTCGGATAATTGCGCTCATGAGTCTTCAGATGTCTTGAAGCATAAGCCACAACCTTACCGTGCTGATATAGAATACATCATAATCTCTTACCGGATGCATCAAAATGCACTTCGAAACCTCCAGATTGATCCGGTATAACGAGAATAGGCATTGATGTCAACCTTGACTTGAGTTCTACGAAAGCTTGTTCGCATGCTTCTGACCACACAAAGTCTTCATCTTTACATGTGAGCTTGGTCAGGGGTGTTGCTATTTTTGAAAATCCTTCAATGAATTTTCTGTAATATCCAGCTAAACCCAAGAAACTCCGAATGTCCTTCACTGATTTTGGTGTCGGCCATTCGCTTACTGCTGAAACTTTTGCTGGATCCACAGAGATTCCTTTGCCTGATACGATATATCCAAGAAAACCAACTTGATTTAGCCAAAACTCGCACTTGCTGTACTTGGCATATAGTTGATATTATCGTAGAGTTTCCAAGACAATTCGTAGGTGCTCAATATGTTCTTTCCGACTCTTTGAATACACCAGGATGTCGTCGATAAAGATGACAATGAACCTGTCTAAGTACTCCCGGAAAACTTGATTCATCAGATTCATGAATATTGCTGGTGAGTTGGTCACTCTAAATGGCATCACAAGAAATTCATAATGTCCATAGCGAGTTCTGAAAGCCGTTTTGTGGATATCATCTTCTTTGACCTTCACTTGATGATAACCTGAACGAAAATCTAGTTTAGAGAAAACACAAGATCCACTTAGCTGATCGAATAAATCGTTGATACGTGGTAGCGGATACTTATTCTTTATAGTTACTTCGTTCAAGGCTCTATAATCGATGCACATTCTGTATGAACCTTCCTTCTTCTTCACAAGTAATACTGGTGATCCCCAACTTGAAGTGCTAGGACGAATCCATCCTTTCGCCAATAATTCGTCCAACTGAGTTCGGACTTCCTTCAAACCTTCCGAACTTAATCGATAAGGTGCTTTGATCACCGGTTGTGCTCCTGGTACTAAATCAATGCTGAATTCAAGAGCTCGATTGGGAGGCAAACCTGATATATCTTCAGGAAATACATCGTCGAACTCTCGAATCACATCTGGCTTTGATCCTTCCTATGCTTGAGTTGCTGCAATCACTGCCTTCCTTGGTTTCACCTTGTAAGTACTTGGCTCCAGGGTACGGTCTCCACTTTTGAAATAGAAGACCGGATGGTCTGGAATCTCGAATATTACCCTCCTTTGACGACAGTCGATTGTAGCATAAAAGGTTCCGAGCCAATCCATACCTAGAACCACATCGAAGTTTGGTATGTCCAGCACCTTGAAGTCAGCATAGAATTCTCTGCTGCAGACGACTACTAGACATAAGCTGTATCCCATTATTTCCTTTAGAACGCCATTTCTTGAACTGACATTCCAGCTGGATACAAGCGGTGTGACTGGAATCACATGAGTTCGGACGAACCGTTGCGACATAAAGTAGTGAGATGCTCCAGTATCGAAGAGTACTAGTGCAGGAAGTGAGGCTACTAGGATTGTACCTAAGGTTTGTGGGATATGTTTTAGGTATAGGAAAATATGTGGATAGGTATTAAGACTAAAAGGAAAAGCTTGAGAAGAAAGGGTTACCAGTGATGACTTGGCCAGTGGCCTCAGCTTCTTCCACGGTCATCGTGAAAGCCTTTCGCTGTGGCACCTTCCTCCTGGCCGGAGGAGAATTCCTCAGAACGTTCCGTTAAGCTTGATGGAACTGACGAGGAGGAGGTGCATTTGGTGGTCCTCTAGGTGGTGGAGCAGGTAGTGCAAGTCTCGGAGAAGGTGCTTGGATGGCTGGGCGCTGCGGGTAAGTGATTGATGGCCTGGGTGTAGCATATGAGTTTTGTCTACGAGGACAAGACACAATATCGTGAGTAGCTGAGCCTCAAGCTAAGCAAAGGCGGTTTGCGCGCCGGCATTCTTGCATCAGATGCCCATCTCTCTTGCAGTAGTTACCAAAGGATGGGGTGGGCCTGTTGTTCGGTACTCCCGGTCTCCTTGGCATAAAAGATGGCCTTGATGAGGCTCCTCCTGCCATCTGATTGGCAGGGCACTTCACTCCGACAGACTGAGGTCTGACCTCAGCTTCACCACTGCCTCATAACGGCGAGCAGCTTTCAGAGCCGATTCGTGAGTCAGAAAATCTCCTGTGGCCAGTGCAGCCTGGATCTCCGAATCCAAACCTTATTGAAATCGACAGGCTCTGATCTCATCCGTCGGTATTAGGTGTGCCGCAAACCTGTTAAAGTATTGTGTTAGCTGTGTAGTATGTGATTTATTGAAAAATCGAATTATTGAGACATTTCTTACCGACTGAGCATGGTGAACTCAGTGTCATATTCATCTACTGATTTGGTCCACATTGAACCCTGTTGCAGATGGATAAACTGCTGTTCCATATCGAACCTGGCAGTCTCAGGGAAGTACTTTGCGTCGAACATGTCGCGGAAAGTCTTCCATTAGATAGGTTGGTCAAGACGGCTTTCTTCGGACTTCCACCAGACCCGTGCATTGTCCGTGAGCTGCAGTTTTGCAACACGGACCCAAGCTATTTCTGGCACTTGTGCCGCTGCTAGATCATCTTCGATGCTCTGAGCCCATTCCCCAGCTTCCAGTGGGCTCTCTTTTCCTGCAAACTGTTTGGGGTGCTGTTAAGTCAAAAATATTGCATTCTGTAACACATCAATTTCCTCATTATTCTAATCATCTAAGGGTGTTTATTGTAAATATAACACGGATTACAAAATCATCTGGAAAATACAAAATACCACGTGTTATAGTTATATTCAACATTTTTTATAGGAAATTGTGTGTTTATTACTTCACGCATGATATTGTATCTCTCAACACTTTTTATTGAGATTTTGTGCAGAAAATTATTCAGGTCAATGAATTGGAATCGCCAATTTGCCGATAAAACGCAGCAAGTCAAAGATTTAAAATCTGGCAAAGATTCAGAAGAGATTAAATGATTCCAGACATCAAAAGAACACCCAAAGACCAACCAGAACTAGTAGACCCAGCAAGACACCCCAGAAAAATAAGCCAGTGAACTCATCATATGGCCGCGGAACCGTGGCCGAGTTGTCGCGGATCCACGGCCGAGTTGAAGGCGCCGGTGATGAAACTTCTCCAGAACCTTCTCTATAACCGCCTAGCTTCCTCAAGACGCTTCATTACCACGTGGTTTCTTGTGGAAGGCTCTGCATAACAACCTCATTCTAGAAGGCTCTTTGTAACAACCTTATTTTAGAAGGCTCTCTCTAACAACCTAGCTTATTCTAGAAGGCTCTCTCTAACAACCTAGCTTATGAGGGAAGCTTAATTTGAGATCTATAAAAGAGCATCTAGATCTAATGTAAAAGGTTGTTGGTTGATGGTGGTAAAATTCTAGCACAAATGCAAATCAATTCAAATTCTAAATGAAAATCAAGAGTCAATTGAGAGCATTATCAAGCATCGACTTTAAAGATCCTTTATCTCAATGCTGATCGTCATTAAGAGCAACAGATCCGCGACGATCCACGTCTCACGGCGATCGAGCCGAGCAAAGATCAACGACAAATTCTCTTTCAAAGGAGCGATCGAGAGCTAGTCTTGTTGTAATACCCAGCACCCTTGGTACGTCTATATTCGTAATTTTATTTTTACCTATAAGATTTTATTTATAAATTATCTTCATTTATAAAGTTTCCCCAATCTATTATAGTTCTCCTCCTTTTCCTTTCTAAAACCCGAAATCCCCACACAGTGACCCTCAGCAGTATCCTGTCAGCCAAACTCTTTCAATTTTCCCATTAGTTCGGTTATTTAATTTAAACCCAAAATCTATATTTTTCAGCCCATTTCTTTTTACCCAGCTCACTCAGTTTTAAATTCTTTAAACAAATTTTTGCTAGCCTGTTCCCTTCACTCAACCCACACACCTCTATTTTAAATAAATTCCTAAACTATTTTCTTAACCCAACTCCATTAGCCCAGCCCAATTCTATTTTTCCTATTTTATCCTAAATCCTTCACTGGCCCGGCCCTCTTATCCTTAATTCTTTTTTTCATTCGATTTTTTACCCCGGCCCGTTGACTCAGCCCCAGCCCACTCCACTAAAATCATTATTTTTCCCCTTCAATATTCCCCGCGGCCCGCATCCACGCCTCAAACCCGACCCGGCCCACACCCTACACCTCCATCTTCTTCCTTCAATTTTCCCAACGGCTAAATCCCGATCTCGCGCGCGCGTTTCCCCCGCCTCCTCCGCCGTCGCCCATGCCCTCGATCGCGAGCCGTTACCTCCAACGACGCGCGCGTTTTCCCTTCCCTACGACCCGCTCGCTCCCTCTCTCGTTCTCTTCTTCCTCTCTTCTCGAGGCACCCCCAAACCGCATCGTCATCGACCGCCATTGCCGGCACCCATATCCAGCCGCCTCCTTCTTCCTCAACTCCCCTCAACTCAAACTCCCGTCTCTCCCTCATTCTTTCCTCGCTCTCCCACCGACCGACGACCCCTGCACCCATCAACTCGAGCTCCTGCTCACCGAGCTCGCCTCCTTCGACACAGCCCTCTCTATCCCTGCTCCCAATCCCTCTATTCCTCTTTCTCTCTCAGTCTTCTCACTCTCTCACTCACCACTCTCTCTCTGCCTCCGTACTCTCTCCCTCTCCCTCTGCATATACACATCCTCTCTCTCTCCATCTCACTATTTCTCTCTCTCTCTGTAACTCTCTCATTCTGTTCTCTCTCTCTCTGTGTCTTTCTCTCCCGACCTCTCTTCCCCACTCTCTGTCTCTATCTCCCTCCCTCCCTCATTCACTGTATTTCTCCCTCTCTCTGTAACACTTTCTTTCTCGATCTTTCTCTCCTTTTCATTCTCTCGTCTCCGATCAAAACCAAGACCCGAGATCCTCATCTCAAATCAAGCATCCTGCTGCCTTGCCGTCGCTGCCCCGTGCTGTCGCTGTCGTCGACGTTTTCATCGCAATCATCGCCGTCACACCCACCGAACTGCCAAACCCAAGAGCCAAGACCACGAACCTTGCACGCGTCATTCATCGCGCGTTCACGTCGTTGCCGCTGCCGTATGCTCCAAGACGTCTCCAGGCAAGTTCTTACTTGCTTTCATGCTATTCTCTATATGTTACAAGTCAATATCATATATATATCTCATGTTTGCTTTATGTTAAATATTACAACACAACTGCTCGATGCTTGTTCCCTTAGGAAAATAATATCAAATTTGACGGAACTCAATGGTGTAGGTTGGCCCGTAGGGTTGTGAACATAGTGTGTGAATTTTGTTGAATGATGTAATCGATAATGACTAAAACAACTGCCCCCAAGTTTAACCGTAAAACTGAATTTCTACTGTACCTGAAAATCGTTAATTTCACCATAAATCCTATACACACTAGAATGGTGCGTTCGAGGGATCGAATCGAAGCCAACTCGACGAACTTTCGCCCTATACTAGTTTCCAGACATTCCTGTACTTAAACCATGATGAAAATTTGATCGGAGTGCGACTCTGGACTGCAGTCCAGAGCGACTCCAGTTATTGGTTACTGTTCCATAACGTGTACCACAGGGTTTCCTTAACACTTAGGTTGCGGAACCCCGCTGTTCACTATAGGTAAATCTGTTAGCTAGACAACATAATTGATTTCATTCTGTTTCGTTACCGTTTGATATTTAAATTGTAATTTAGGAGATCGGGACACATAACAGTCCCAGCAGATTCAGAATTGACATGTTAATATTAAACAGATTGTAACTCCTAACGTACAGACGCGATTGAAGATCCGTCTGTTACGTCGAAAACCTTACTGAAAACCCTAGAATTCATCTAACTGTAGCGTCGCTAAATTATGATCCCAACTGGGGTTAAAATGCGCTGCGAAACGGACTTCTGATTCTGAAATTGGATTTCCAGCCGCGTGCGCTTAAAATGAAATGGTTATAACTATTGATCCTGGAACCCGATTGGCTTGAAACAAAATTCTATGGATGGATAGCTGAACATATTAAATACTACCTGTTTATCATTTCGCTAAATTATATACATATGTTTCATGATAAATCGTGCAAGTGATAGACTGCTGTTTTTATGATACCTTAGTTGTGCTTCTTATACTGTTCATGCATCATATCATACCTATGTCATTGTATTGATAACCTAGTGACATCGTGCATTTACCCAGTGTTAGATTTTAGTGTTGATTGTGGCAAGTACGTCAGTGTTCGTGTATTCGTGATTAAGTGAAAGTGATACGTACTTGTGCACAATCAGTGTCCCTTTTATTCTATTGCATTGTCGACGTCTGTGGGATGCGTGTACGTGTGACTATAAGTGATATGGGACACTTATGGAAGCGCTTGCACGGATGTCACAGATAAGGCATCCGACACTGCCATTTATCTTAGGTATTAGTCGGGACGTGCTTGATGGAGGTCCTGCCTCCAGTTCTCGCGCAGACTTGTCACGGATCGATTAGTATTTAGGGTTATGGTTAGCGTTTGATGTAGACCACGGGGTGTGGGGTAGTTCAAGTGTGAATTCAACAGAATCTCGGGAGTCCCATGCCGGCTTATATATTTAAGGAGTTATATGGAGATTTACAGGGTATGTGCTATATACACCGTGATACGTTCGTTACATGTTGGGCCCGTGGTCCCTTGCCCTTGGGTTCTACCCTTGGGTGGAGGACACTCGCGAGTGGTTGACTCTCACACTTGGACTGACGATAGGCTTAGTGACCTGTACAGTGAGACTTAGAGACTGATAGGGATACTGGCATTTATATTACTTTTATACTGTGTGAACATACATGACACATCGTTATACTGTTTTACTGCTCCGCTGCATTTATCCCCGCTCATTTATATTCATGCTGTTATTGATTTACTGTTATTCATATCCTTCACCACTGTTAGAACTGTTACTTGATTATATACATTATATTGCTATTGTGTCGCTCTGACGACCTGAGTATGCATGCTCAGTGTGAGGAGAAGATTTAGCTTGGACCAGATCTAGACGTGCATCACAGACTTCTTGACTTGCCTTCCCGATTTACATTCATTTGTTCCACTTCAGGTCAGTCTTTACATTGTTTCCTTCAGTTACTGCATTTCTCATTACCTGCGCATTATATACTGTTTACCATGATAAACTAGAAGCCGAAGTGTGACTACGGCAGGATATTTCCTTGACCGTAGGAGCATGGCTGGCCTTGTCTACCCCTCGTATTCCGTATTTTGGGAAGCGGGGCGTGACATGGTTTAGTTGGTATCAGAGCCAGGTTTTGCATCAATTGGGATTGCAGTTTCCGTGTACAGTTTGGCAATCTAAGACATCCTTCAGTCTAGGTTGTAAACTTGTCATTCTTGATCCATATTCACACCGTGTGTTCAGCTATCTATTCGCTATGTTTTCGGGTGACTTGACAAGGATACGTGGTTGCAATTGCAATACCGTACTCTAACCAAGTGACTTAGAGTCATACAGTTGATTCCCCACTTATAATAAATTCAGCATCTCTGATATTCTTGAATCCTTATCCATCCATAGAATTTTGTTTCCTTGTCCTATCCATATCATATTTTGATTCATTTAGCGTGTGACTCATATCATTCTCGAAATTGTTGTTTCAGGATTATGTCTTCCAACGACTCTTCATATTTATCCGCTCCCCAGAATCAGACTGTTGAGATCCTTAGTGTACTACAAGTTTTAAAGGAAGCCCAGGAGCGAACAAACGACTTATTGGCTGAAGGGCTGAGAAGACAGGTGAATCAGGCACCAGCGGGAGTCTCCTATCTTAAAGGGATCCCTATTGGACGAGGAAAAGAGAAGAAGATGAAGCGTCAACAGAAGCATCAGAAGAACCTTTGCTGTGGATATTGTAAGAGACCAGGACATCTTCAGAAGGATTGTCACCGTGCCCAAGGGAAATGTCTGATATGCGGTTCCGACAAACACCTCATCAACGGTTGTCCAGAAAGGAAAGAACTACAAGGAAGAAACTCGTCCACACTCCCCACTTCTACCAAGTGAGGATCATCGCGTAGTTGAACTTCGACCATAAGGCGGATCTAACGCAGGACTAAACTCGCGTAACGATGATGCGACGTCTTGGCAATCGAAGAAGAATTCTATGATTTCAAATTTCAATAATAATGTTGTCATCTTTTATGAATATTTCCTTCCATTTGAACCTTTGTATCCGTTGGACTTTAGTTGGATGAAATAAAATTTGAATCATAATATACGTATCATTCTCATGCTCTCTATATCAAATTCTATTCATTATCACAGTATTTTAAATTCTGAGCTTTCAATTCCTTTCATCGCATATCCTTACATACCTTGTACACTTGACCATTTCCTTATTCATTCCATTGTTTAATCATGACTTTTCTTTTCAGGCCATGGCCCACCCTGGAGCAGCGCCGCATCTAGACGAGGATGCACAGTCATGCGTTTCCTTAGATCACACACTGACGGGTTCCGATGATGAAGTCAATGGTCCACAGGTCAACTTCGAAAACAATGATTCAGAGGACGAAGGAGCGGCCGTCCCAATGTTCGACATGATAGCTGATTCTGATGAAGAGGGAGAAGATCACGAAGAGAACCCTATAGAGGAAGACCAGATAGAAGAAGATCCCGATGAGGACCGGGTAGAAGAAAATCTCGTTGAGGAAAATCACGTGGAAGAAAACCCAGAAGAAGAGAATCAGATGGAGTCGGACCTCGATGAAGAAGCTCCATCCGAGGAAGAAGGACCAGAAGATCAGGATCCTCCTGTGGAAGAACTCCCAATGGCGGCCCCCGCAAGGCGCTATGGAAATGAACGTCGCTACCTGAGCGCACGAGCCTACCGCAACCTGCTGAATCTCCACAACCGCGACTGACGAAATTTCTCTTGATGTTGTCTTTCTGGCCAAATAAAATATGTATAGTTTAGGGCCACTTTTCGTCTTTGGCAATGCCTTGTTTCAGTTTTACTTGAATGAAATAAATCTTCTGAATTCGTAAACCTTTGATTTTTCGCTTGATACTTGTGTATTGCCCATATCCATTTATTTTCTGCCGAGATCCCTGACTGTCCACCCCTACTCATTGTATAGCTTTCATCCCCGTTTCGATTAGAAGGTACCGCACCCTGATCCTTGGAATGAGCCATCCTTATCCCTCTTCTGTGCCCCGTTGAGATCCTTCTGGGAAGGGAAAATTTTGGAGAAACTTCCGAGTTCGCTAACCCTTCACATCTTGATTCATATGTTATACCGACCGCTATCCTACCCATACTTCTTCCCTTGTAGCCATTTGTTGTTCGCCCTTATTTCCGGTGCTGATCCGGTCCTAATCCCCTTAATCCTCAGCCTAAAGCCACCATACTCCGACCTTTTGAATGAACTACCTTCCCTTGTAATTGTTACCCCAGCTAGCCCTTTTCATATCGGTGATTTCTCTATTACCCAAATATATTTAGGGACATTATTATTCAAAATTTAGTTTTCATTATTTTAAATTTATCAAAGAGTACGTGTTATTGATTTCTCTGATTTATGTATTTTAAGTGCATTATTAGTATTCACATTTTTAGTAGCGCAACCTTAAACCGCGCACATTTTGTTCCATGTTTATTATTTTCACTACATCAGTTTTCTAAGCTATTTTGAAACTATTGGACCGATGCATTATCCTAAAAGTCTTAACCTACCGACTAGATTTCCACTACTTTATTCTTGATACTTTATTTCCGGGTTTCGTGCCTATGATTACTATTATAAATGATTATACCTTATATTTATCTTTCTGTCGTACTACCTTTACTATACTTGTATGTATCCCTGTTTGGGTTTCATTTTTATTGAATACGTTTTGATTATTATTGTTCGTTATTGTTACCTATATTCTCGTATACTTGTAGTTGCTCGTATAGTGTTCCAATATTATACTTATTAGACCTATCTTTCGTATATGGTTCTTATATATATATAAGTATCTTCAGATTTTGTTTAACCATTTAAAGTAAATCAACATGTATTAGTATTTGATATGATGACTCTTCGCTTATTATGTTGTTTCTTTTAAATTTCGAGGACGAAATTTTTGTTAAGGGTGGTGTGATGTAATACCCAGCACCCTTGGTACGTCTATATTCGTAATTTTATTTTCACCTATAAGATTTTATTTATAAATTATCTTCATTTATAAAGTTTCCCCAATCTATTATAGTTCTCCTCCTTTTCCTTTCTAAAACCCGAAATCCCCACACAGTGACCCTCAGCAGTATCCTGTCAGCCAAACTCTTTCAATTTTCCCATTAGTTCGGTTATTTAATTTAAACCCAAAATCTATATTTTTCAGCCCGTTTCTTTTTACCCAGCTCACTCAGTTTTAAATTCTTTAAACAAATTTTTGCTAGCCTGTTCCCTTCACTCAACCCACACACCTCTATTTTAAATAAATTCCTAAACTATTTTCTTAACCCAACTCCATTAGCCCAGCCCAATTCTATTTTTCCTATTTTATCCTAAATCCTTCACTGGCCCGGCCCTCTTATCCTTAATTCTTTTTTTCATTCGATTTTTTACCCCGGCCCGTTGACTCAGCCCCAGCCCACTCCACTAAAATCATTATTTTTCCCCTTCAATATTCCCCGCGGCCCGCATCCACGCCTCAAACCCGACCCGGCCCACACCCTACACCTCCATCTTCTTCCTTCAATTTTCCCAACGGTTAAATCCCGATCTCGCGCGCGCGTTTCCCCCGCCTCCTCCGCCGTCGCCCACGCCCTCGATCGCGAGCCGTTACCTCCAACGACGCGCGCGTTTTCCCTTCCCTACGACCCGCTCGCTCCCTCGCTCGTTCTCTTCTTCCTCTCTTCTCAAGGCACCCCCAAACCGCATCGTCATCGACCGCCATTGCCGGCACCCATATCCAGCCGCCTCCTTCTTCCTCAACTCCCCTCAACTCAAACTCCCGTCTCTCCCTCATTCTTTCCTCGCTCTCCCACCGACCGACGACCCCTGCACCCATCAACTCGAGCTCCTGCTCACCGAGCTCGCCTCCTTCGACACAGCCCTCTCTATCCCTGCTCCCAATCCCTCTATTCCTCTTTCTCTCTCAGTCTTCTCACTCTCTCACTCACCACTCTCTCTCTGCCTCCGTACTCTCTCCCTCTCCCTCTGCATATACACATCCTCTCTCTCTCCATCTCACTATTTCTCTCTCTCTCTGTAACTCTCTCATTCTGTTCTCTCTCTCTCTGTGTCTTTCTCTCCCGACCTCTCTTCCCCACTCTCTGTCTCTATCTCCCTCCCTCCCTCATTCACTGTATTTCTCCCTCTCTCTGTAACACTTTCTTTCTCGATCTCTCTCTCCTTTTCATTCTCTCGTCTCCGATCAAAACCAAGACCCGAGATCCTCATCTCAAATCAAGCATCCTGCTGCCTTGCCGTCGCTGCCCCGTGCTGTCGCTGTCGTCGACGTTTTCATCGCAATCATCGCCGTCACACCCACCGAACTGCCAAACCCAAGAGCCAAGACCACGAACCTTGCACGCGTCATTCATCGCGCGTTCACGTCGTTGCCGCTGCCGTATGCTCCAAGACGTCTCCAGGCAAGTTCTTACTTGCTTTCATGCTATTTTCTATATGTTACAAGTCAATATCATATATATATCTCATGTTTGCTTTATGTTAAATATTACAACACAACTGCTCGATGCTTGTTCCCTTAGGAAAATAATATCAAATTTGACGGAACTCAATGGTGTAGGTTGGCCCGTAGGGTTGTGAACATAGTGTGTGAATTTTGTTGAATGATGTAATCGATAATGACTAAAACAACTGCCCCCAAGTTTAACCGTAAAACTGAATTTCTACTGTACCTGAAAATCGTTAATTTCACCATAAATCCTATACACACTAGAATGGTGCGTTCGAGGGCTCGAATCGAAACCAACTCGACGAACTTTCGCCCTGTACTAGTTTCCAGACATTCCTGTACTTAAACCATGATGAAAATTTGATCGGAGTGCGACTCTGGACTGCAGTCCAGAGCGACTCCAGTTATTGGTTACTGTTCCATAACGTGTACCACAGGGTTTCCTTAACACTTAGGTTGCGGAACCCCGCTGTTCACTATAGGTAAATCTGTTAGCTAGACAACATAATTGATTTCATTCTGTTTCGTTACCGTTTGATATTTAAATTGTAATTTAGGAGATCGGGACACATAACAGTCCCAGCAGATTCAGAATTGACATGTTAATATTAAACAGATTGTAACTCCTAACGTACAGACGCGATTGAAGATCCGTCTGTTACGTCGAAAACCTTACTGAAAACCCTAGAATTCATCTAACTGTAGCGTCGCTAAATTATGATCCCAACTGTGGTTAAAATGCGCTGCGAAACGGACTTCTGATTCTGAAATTGGATTTCCAGCCGCGTGCGCTTAAAATGAAATGGTTATAACTATTGATCCTGGAACCCGATTGGCTTGAAACAAAATTCTATGGATGGATAGCTGAACATATTAAATACTACCTGTTTATCATTTCGCTAAATTATATACATATGTTTCATGATAAATCGTGCAAGTGATAGACTGCTGTTTTTATGATACCTTAGTTGTGCTTCTTATACTGTTCATGCATCATATCATACCTATGTCATTGTATTGATAACCTAGTGACATCGTGCATTTACCCAGTGTTAGATTTTAGTGTTGATTGTGGCAAGTACGTCAGTGTTCGTGTATTCGTGATTAAGTGAAAGTGATACGTACTTGTGCACAATCAGTGTCCCTTTTATTCTATTGCATTGCCGACGTCTGTGGGATGCGTGTACGTGTGACTATAAGTGGTATGGGACACTTATGGAAGCGCTTGCACGGATGTCACAGATAAGGCATCCGACACTGCCATTTATCTTAGGTATTAGTCGGGACGTGCTTGATGGAGGTCCTGCCTCCAGTTCTCGCGCAGACTTGTCACGGATCGATTAGTATTTAGGGTTATGGTTAGCGTTTGATGTAGACCACGGGGTGTGGGGTAGTTCAAGTGTGAATTCAACAGAATCTCGGGAGTCCCATGCCGGCTTATATATTTAAGGAGTTATATGGAGATTTACAGGGTATGTGCTATATACACCGTGATACGTTCGTTACATGTTGGGCCCGTGGTCCCTTGCCCTTGGGTTCTACCCTTGGGTGGAGGACACTCGCGAGTGGTTGACTCTCACACTTGGACTGACGATAGGCTTAGTGACCTGTACAGTGAGACTTAGAGACTGATAGGGATACTGGCATTTATATTACTTTTATACTGTGTGAACATACATGACACATCGTTATACTGTTTTACTGCTCCGCTGCATTTATCCCCGCTCATTTATATTCATGCTGTTATTGATTTACTGTTATTCATATCCTTCACCACTGTTAGAACTGTTACTTGATTATATACATTATATTGCTATTGTGTCGCTCTGACGACCTGAGTATGCATGCTCAGTGTGAGGAGAAGATTTAGCTTGGACCAGATCTAGACGTGCATCACAGACTTCTTGACTTGCCTTCCCGATTTACATTCATTTGTTCCACTTCAGGTCAGTCTTTACATTGTTTCCTTCAGTTACTGCATTTCTCATTACCTGCGCATTATATACTGTTTACCATGATAAACTAGAAGCCGAAGTGTGACTACGGCAGGATATTTCCTTGACCGTAGGAGCATGGCTGGCCTTGTCTACCCCTCGTATTCCGTATTTTGGGAAGCGGGGCGTGACACTTGTAAACTCAAATTGAGAGGTGTAATTTGAAGGAGATTTAATAAAGGTGATAATTGTAATTCTCGCTTTCTTTACATTCTTGAATTATGAAATTCTTCCTTCTTGATTCTTTAATTTTCATGATGCGTGAGTGAAATCTCCGCTTGTAAAGGATTCGAGAGAATCGGTAGATCATGTGATGATAAAATCCTAATACTAATCTTAAGTCTTATGAGATTTATGAAATTTAGGAAAAAGAATCATTAATGACCTAATTTGGATCGAGATCACATTCTTGCTAATTTCGTTGCAAATTAGGGATCAAATGATTGATGATTCTCTTTGCTAAAGGTTAGATCCGAATGATGATCAATGAAAAGATAAAGGATAGAGAAGGAGAAATCCTAGTTTCTTTAATAGATCCCTAATCTTCATTCATCACCATCGTCCTAGTTACAATTCATCAATAGATAAGATAAGTTATTATTAGATTCATCATTGCTACTAATTTGATCGAATCCTACAAGCTATTCTTCATATTCTTGATAATTCAAATTGATATTGGACATTTTCTTGATTTCTAATTCTTGAATATATTCTTGATTTTCTTGAAATAACAACTCAATTAAATCTCGAAATACTTTCTTGAATTTTCTTTTATATTTTTATTTCGACTCATCTAAAGCAAGATCGAATAAGTACTCGCATCTCGGTGGACGATCCGTATTCATTAACGAGCTACATCGACACCGTTAATTGATTGCGGTTATAAATTCTTTGGTTGTGATTACATTTCAAAACATGATCCAAAATTTTAGAATCAATCAAATGGCCTCGTTGCCGGGGATTGCGTGCTAATTTGTCCGTTATTGCTATTTGAGTTGAAATTTTATTATTCTATCAGAATTTTAAATCAAAATCGCATCGTGTGCTTAACAATTAGTTGTGAATTTTGCAAGGAACTCTGGAATCTCTGCAGCAAGGGGAAAAATATTCAGATTATTCTAGAGAGGCTAGTGAAGCAACAAGAGCACCAGGAAAAATTTTTGTGCAGAGATCTTGTGAACAGACCGCGGAACCGCGGCCATTAGCAAGGATCCGCCGCGGAACCGCGGCTTTTTAGTCGAATTGGAGCTCCGATTTCCTCTGGTATATTTCTTACTTTCTTATCTCTTCCCTGCTCTTGTCCAATAACCATTTTCTGCAAGATTCTTTGCAAAAATTCGTAGCGCCGCTAAAAGAAAAATTTGTTGCGTGTTTTGATATTGTTTTTTTTGCATATTTTAATACGGAAATTAAGGGGCAAAGACCAAATTCAGATTAGGTAAGGATTTCATTATCCTTCCTAAGCCCCAAAAATCACAAAACTAGCATCCGCATCACCTTCATTAACTAAAAAATATCTAAACAAGACTCTAAGGACCGTCGCGCTCAATTAGGACAGAAGAAGGTCGTGGGTAATCTATTGCTTATCCGCGTTTCTTTTGTGGTGTCTAAGGCAAGCGTGTCTAAAGCAAGTGGTTACTTAATTAGGCTCACTACTTACGTAGTGGAGAACCTCCCGCTTACCAGGCACTTACCTGGCCACAGAAGGGATAAAGAGGCAGTAAAGAATTTATCCTACGATTTGTCTTCTGGAAGTCTAGGAGCGGTCTAGTGATTTGACCTAGGTGACCATTAGATATAGGGTTTCTTGTGCATTTTTTGTTATTTGATTTGATTTTTCAAAATCCGTCTTTTTCAAAAAAAAACACCAAATCAACTTTTCTCTAATATCACAACGCTGCCACTTGTGCTAAACCATTTAGTGCATGCTCGGCTGGACACGGGATTCTAGTTTCCGTCTTGTCCGCGTTCCTTCTATCCACTCCGAAGTCGGTAATTCTACATCTTCTTTTTCTTCACTCACTACCACATCCACTTCGATGGACGGATCTCCATCGAACTTCTTTAACACCACTCTGCCACCGTCCGCAGGTGCGTAGAATCCACCACGCATCTCTCTCCAGGAGAGATGCTACCCTATTCGTGGTCCTCTTTCTACCTGTCTTTCCATTCCACCAGCCAATGGGAACAATTTCGAAATCAAACCTCAATACATCAATCTTTTACCCAAATTTCACGGTCTCGAGTCTGAAGACGCATACGTTTTTATTACCAAATTTGAAAACGTATGTGCTATGATGGGTACTTCACAGCTTTCTGTGGATGCTATGCGTCTACGTCTTCTCCCGTTCACTTTGTGCAATTTAGCCGAGAGGTGGCTTTATAACACAGCTGCACATTCTATTTCAAACTGGGATGAATTCGTCATAGCTTTCCATAAAAAATTCTACCCCAATCATAAGACAGCCCGAGTCCGTAGCGAAGTAAATCAATTTACCCAGCTTCCCAATGAAACATTTTCGAAGTGTTTTGAACACTTTAAGGATCTGTTAGTTCAATGTCCTCATCACGGAATCCATCGATGGGATCTGTACAGAATCATATATGAGGGCATTAATCCTACAACAAAACAGATGCTTGAATCCATGTGTCAAGGCAACTTCTTGTCTAAAGATGATGGTGAAGCTTGGAAATTTTTAGAAGATTTCGCTGAAAAAACTTTACAATGGGAGAGTGTAAGTCAATCATCGTCTAGGGGTGGTATTCATCAACTGGATATTTCTATAGCAGTCAAAACTGAAATGGCAGCAATGCAAAAGAAACTTGATGCTATAGAACACAAATTTTTACTAGCCTCCCTAAACCAGATGACACTCCCTAAAACTGTTTGTGGATGCTGTTCTGATCCATCACACCTGACGGAAGAATGTCCATTGAATTCTCTGTTTCAAGGTCAAGAGCACACAAATGCTGCTTTTCAGCAAAGACCTAGAAACGATCCTTATTCTTCCACATATAATCAGGGTTGGAGGAATCACCCTAATTTTGCTTGGAACCAACACCAAACTCAAAACACTGTTCCAAACCAAAACAACTTTCAAAGGGTCCCTCCACAACAACAGCAACCACTACAACTGACTCAGCACCCCTATCAATCACAAAACTTTCAAAATCCGGTCAACACTTCTGCACCGTATAATAATTCTTTGCAATTGACCGGTACTGATAATTCCTCTTCACTCGAACAAACCATGAATTCGATTCTGAAAAATTTCATGCAAGTTTCGGCTGAGATAAAGTCTTCTGTCGATAATATTAAGAAAGATACCACCTCCCAAGGTGAGAGTATTAAATCGATGGAAGCACAAATTGCATGATTGAATGCCGAAATGAGTGCTGGAGAGAAAGGGAAACTTCTGTCTCAACCCCTACCGAATCCTGGACATTCACAACACTACAATGTGAATGCCATTACAACGTTGAGATCCGGAAGACTGCTGAATAATCAAGTCAGTGAAGAGATTGATAATCATGATGAATCTATCAATAACACCCCGGCTTTCACTTCCACTTTTCCTTCCACTTCTACTTCCACTTCCGATCCTTGTTCGTCTACCCCACCACCTTCTTGCGAGCCTATTCTCCGTTTTCCTCAAGGCTCGAACCCTCAGCACATTTCTTATAGTCCACCAAAGACGATCCCCACTCCTATTCTGGGATCTGTTCCACACACACCATCTTCTCCAATGCTGGACCCCGCTATTATTACTAAAGCTCCTTATCCAAATAGGTTAAGGGGAAACAAATCGAGTCCACATATGGAGAAGATTATGGAAATGTTTAAACAGGTTAACATCAACATCCCTCTCCTAGATGCTATACAACAAGTTCCGTCTTATGCGAAAATTCTTAAGGACTTGTGCACTAGGAAGAGGAAGACTCAAGTGCCCAAAAAGGTATTCATGACAAATAATGTTAGAACTGCTTTTACCACACAGTTACCAAAGAAACGTAAGGACCCTGGCTGTCCTACAATCTCGATTTCTATTGAGGGTAAAAATATTAATCGTGCTTTACTTGACCTTTCCGCAAGTGTTAACTTGCTTCCATATTCTGTTTATGAGCAGTTAGGGATTGGAGAGTTGAAAGCAGCCCACTGCACTCTCCAAATGGTAGACTGATCAATCACCAAACCTAAGGATGAACTAGAGGATGTGTTGATTAAAGTCGGGGAATTTATATTCCCTGTGGACTTTATTGTTCTTGATACGCAACCTGTAGCGAACCCACGGAACCAAATTCCGGTGATTCTTGGTCGACCTTTCCTAGCCACTTCCAATACTGTCATTAATTGTCGAAACGGTTCTATGACCCTATCTTTTGTGAAGATGTCAATTGAGCTAAACATTTACAGGATTGGAAGTCAGCCGTCTGAACCCTCTGCTCACATTCTTGATGTCTGTTCTGTCCACGAGATAGCTTCTGAAAGCTGCGAGGTTGATGAACTTTGCTTTGATAATCTCGAAGACATTAGCACATCAACGTTTGATCTTGCACATCTTAGTGATGACACTTTTTATGAGTCCACTCCTGAGTCTGAAACTTTTGACTCATCACTTTCCGAGTCTGTATCCTTTACAGGCTATGAACTTCTTCGTGAATCTGAATGTCATTCTCTTACCCCACCTCCTATTATTTCTCCGCCGACATTAGATCTCAAATTGTTACCTTCTCATCTTAAATATGCATATTTAGGAGAGAATGAGTCTTTACCCATGATCATATCAGCTTATTTTGCCTTAGAGCAAGAGAACGCTTTTTTGAGGGTCTTGATATCTAATAGGCAGGCTTTTGGTTGGACAATGGCTGACATCAAAGGGATTAGTCCCTTGATTGTTGAACATCCTATACATCTGATGGATGAAGTGATTGGTACGAAAGAGTGTTTTTATAGAATAACCGCAATCAGAACGGTGTCGCGTGTAGCTAGATCGAGATGAGTACGGGTCGTCCTCTGGGAAACGTGGAACCTTTTATTCTTACTTTAGATGTGTTGAAAGAGAGAGGAGGAATAAAGAGTTTTGTGAATGGTTTCTAGATCTACGTTAAGCACTAATGCAGAATATAGATCTCGATTATTTAGGGATGTAGTTAATATAATAAGAGGGCTTGTAGGGTTCGTTAGGATTTAGTAGTTATGGAAGATTAATTAAAAGTTACCATTTTTATCCTTTAATAGATTTAAAACTAGAACGACGGTAATGCGTGTAGATTAGGGTTTCCGGAGGGAAAGGGAATCCTACTCTTAACCCTTATCTCGACACGGAACTCCGTTCATATATAGCCTTTACCAAAACAATCATTAATCTAATTTCTAATCGCGGTCGAGGCTAACAAAGAATTGGTAGCGTGCCCGATTAGGATGTTAATAATTCTTTTGATAAAGTTTATAAACTTTATAGGACGTAAAAAGAGTTTAGGTATTTTAATCATCCATTAACCTACCCTAATCCTACGAACCCTAACAAGCGGAGAATTACTCGCGCATGTTGGGAGAAAAAGAGATGGAGAGAAATTGCATAATTAAACTACGAAGAAATAGAATAAGAAAAAGAAAGCTACCTTTATTAGTCAACAATATTCATTACACTTTTATTCCTTAGAAAATGATTACAAAGACTAGTTTGCTTCTCGATCTCTTCCAAGGAGGTAGACGAACAGTTGATGATCAGCCTGGATGCGTGAGCCGTCTTGGACTTCGTGATCTCGTCGGCTTGATGATTTTTCCAAGAGGCTCTCGGTCCTTATTTATAGTCACAAAGCCAGAACCCTAGTTTCCTAATATGAAAACTAGTTGTTAGGATCCTAACCACCACAATCCCATATCTCAACTCTTCAAATCCGCGGCAGAACCGCGACCATTGGATAAGTTTGGCCATGGATCCTCCCCTTTTGGTGAGATCATGGCCTCTAATTTATGTAGCTTCATATTTGTAACACTTGATAATCTTTTGAGTATCTAGACTTTGAAAATCTTTTCTACATTTCTACCAGAATTAGTTTCTTGAATGTCTTTGGTAGATTTGATTTGCCAACTTTGATTTCCTTGATTTCAGCCCTGAAAATTCCGCACAATAACTCAACAAACAATATTAGTAGAGTTTGTTTTATTGAGATATTAACTTAACCATTAAGAATTGGTCAAAGGTATTAATAAGGTAAGCATATTTAAATGGGCTAAATGTTACATGGATATTATATGCTTACTTTTTCCTACAAAATGTTATTTATAATATATAAACACATGAAAATAGTATTTTTACAGATAAACCCTCATATGTATCATATATTATAATAAACACCTTTTATTATATAATAATAGTAGGAAAAATGTCATATTAAATGTGCAGTTTTATCAACTGAACAAATACCCCCAAACTTATCTTTGATCGTCCCGAGCAAACTAGTTTATTCAAGAGAAGGAGAAAAAGAAAGGAGAAAACTAAGCACACTTTCGTAGTCAACACGATTGCACTGAGCACGTGCAACAAACCGTTAAAACTCTAGGTGTCCCTAGTAGGAGGAGTGTTGTCTCCTGAGGGTTTTCAGCGGATTACACCCACAAAATCCTATAATAAAAGAGAGATGGTGAAATTTACATATAAAAATAAGAACCATAAAAGAAAGACTTTGAAAATAAGAGTTTCCAACTACACTAGCTTTTCAGTTGTTATGAGCCCTATCTTAATAGTCACGAAAAGATGTTAGAAATCACATCATCCCTCAATAAAACATCGTCTTTATTCTTCATTCCTACCTTTCATCCAAACATCAATCATATACCCCTACGTGTGTGAAATGGACATCCCTACACTCGGAAAATTCAATTCAAGCTATCATACTCTTGTCCATCTACCTCAGCACTTTTTAACTTGATTAATATTTAGATTTGCTCACACATTTTCATGCGACCGTTAATACTTCTTGAGGTACTAACCGACCGATTACTCATGTTCTTGCTGATTAGGTGATAATATTTTCCTCGTCTTGCACCACCTAAGTCTTAGCAGTGACTCGCAGACCAGTTGGCCTTAGGGCACTAGGTGATGAAGCACCCTCGCTATATTTTTTTTATTGCTGCCTTGGCGATACAAAACCAGTGTTCATTTTTTTTTCTTTTCACCATTTTTTATTTTATTCATTTGTTTTATTTCCTTCATAATTTGGCTTTTAGACAAGAGCATTTCAAGGTATCCTCTACTATCCCGAGTTTCAAGACGTGTGTAAGTGCATATAGTAGGGTATCAACATTCAAATGTTTGGCTTCCAGAATAGAAACTATTTTTCAGACTTATTTTTATCCTCAGATTAGTGACTTCCTTCATCTTACTAACCCTTGGAACAACAGTTCATAACTACTTATTACTAGTTCGTTTAAGAAAACTTCTAATTTTCTTGGTTTTCTTAAACTATTCCTATCTTTTGGATGTAATTTTTCACTTTCTACTCTTTTGTTATAAAAGAATTTTTTTTATAATTTTTTGTAAACGTTGTGCTTATGCAAAATATGATGCAAATTGATGTGTAAATAAGCACAAACCTCCCCCAAACTTGGTTTCAACAGTGTCCTCACTGTTGCCATCTGCTGGATCACAAAAAACCTGTAAGCTTGGGAGGACATTATTAAAGGGGGCAAGAATATATGAAAGTGAAAATCCTCCCCCAAACTTATTTTTGGCTCACAAATTTAAGGACAAAAGTTATGTTCAAGAGCCAAAAATATACCCCCCCTCAAACATGAGTTAGACAATACGAAGCATTTTAAGAAGGGGTGAGTCATTTGGTCAAAGTAAGACTTTACAAAGACCAAAAGTTAACACCAACCATTCAAAGATTTTATCAGTATATCGTATAGGTTGGTGGAAGAATGTGTTGTATCGAGTCAAGAAAAAATGGGGAAGGGATAAGAGGTGGTCTGGAAAGGGTTTGAAATTAGAGAAAAGAAAGAATGAGGATGAATGTGAATGATTAGGAAGAAGGAATGGTGACGGTTCAACCTCTATAGGTGGAGATTGATTAATCACAAAATCCGTATTGTTTAAAAATTCAAGTTCGTCAGCAAAAAGTTCTTCAAAACTTTTATCAATGGTGTGATTGAACATTTTGCTGTCAAAGAGTTTTGTGCCAGAATTTATCCTACTTGATTCATCAAAAATTATTGAGGTAGAGGACTCGAAAAACTCATCTACCTCATTTTCAAAAATATCCAAATCAAGTTGAATTTCTGGTATTATTGAACTTGAATTAACGGATTGTGATTTATCAAAACTCACTGAAACTATAGGAACAGAAGAAGAACCGGAGAAAGTAGAAGGTGAAATGGGTAAACAAATTGGTGTGTCGAGTGTTGCTGTACCATATGTGGAAGATGGAGGCTGTATTTCGGTCTGATCTTCGGGTATACCATTATCATCAACTTCAAGATATATTTGGGATTCGGGAAGAATTAAAGGCTCAAGATGATGACCACACGGAAGTGAAAGGATTTGATGAATTGATGGGACAAAATTATCCAAAATTTTGGGTTCATCAATCAATATATCCCCAACGTCAATCACCTCATTCAAGTGAAGGTTAAAATTCTCAAACACCTCATCAAAAGTATGGTTTTCAATCAATTTTGGTTCAAGAGTGGAGGTGTAGAGATCACAAGGGTTGGGTATGGTTTCACTTGAATTTGACCCTTCACAGTCGGGTAAATCAAACACTACAAGGTCACACAACTTATCAGTCATTCTATTTGGTGTACTTGATGAATCTATGAAACTGGAGTTGTGGATTTCAGTTTGGAAACAGGAGGTTTGATTAGTAAGGGTGTACAGTTCTGTCTTACTACCCAAATCCTTCCTAATTTGGTTCGACAGTTCCAGAAATTTTTTTAATGTCTGCTCTAGACTAGTCTTGGGTTGATAAGGGGTTTCAGTATAAGATTGAAATTCCTGTGGATAATTAAAACTCCCAAATGACTGATTAGAAGAACTGTCTAGAGTAGGAGGAAAAGTCGGATTGGATTGATAGGAATAGAATGGTTGCGGAACTTGGGTATGAGTAGGATCAATATTATGATAAGAAGAATATTGATATGGGTTGGTTGGTTGGCTATTTTCAACAGACATCTTATATGCCACAAACCGCATATCAAACTCTTCTCCGGACAGTGGTGGTGATGGTTGATATTGGTCCGGGTTGAAACTTTGGCCTCTAGCCCTAGCTATGTGCTCAGCAATGGACATTCGTCTAGGGGCTTCCTCACTCTGGGTATCAACTGAAACAGGTGTAGGATTAGGATACGGTTGATAAGACCTAGACTGAGGTGGCCAACTGTTTCTTCCTGCTTGTTCTATATGATCTCTTAAGGACATGGAAGAGCCAGACGGTATACCGAAGGGATTTCGAAAACAAGAGATATCTGGTTGTGGACAGCAAAGCTCGGCAAGTGTTCTTCTGTTTAGGTCACCCATTATAAGAAGAAAAGAAGGGGGAAGGGGTAAAAAGGGGAGAAAATAATTGGTTTGTTTTGAAAGATGACGGATTTATACAAATCACACAAAAATGCACAAACAACCCTAGAACTATGGTTACTTAGGTCCAGTCTCTAGACCGCTCCTAGACTTCCAAAGGACAAGCCGCAGGATAAATTCTCTACCGCCTCTTTACTACCCTTGTAGCCAGGTAAGTGCCAGGTGAGTGGGAGGCTCCCCACTACAAAAGTAGTGGTCCTAATTAAGTAACCACTCGCCTTGGACACACTTGCTTAGTCACCACAAAAGTAATGCGGATAAGCGATAGATTACCCACGACCTTCCTCTGTCCTTAATGAGCGCGACAGTCCTTAGAGTCTGGTCTAGATATTTTTTAAATTAATGTAGGGTTGATGCGGATGCTCGGTTTGTGATTTGTGGGGCTTAGGAAGGGTGATGAAATCCCTACCTAATCTTGATTTGGTTTATGCCCCTTAAAGTCCGTATTAAAATATGCAAAACAAAAAGCAAAACAAAACTTTGCAAAAAGATTTTTGAGCGGCAATATTTTGCAAAGAATCCTGCAGAAAATAGATTTTATTGGATTTGAGAGGAGAGAGAAGGAGTAAAGAAAGATACCAGAGAAGTGCGAAACCCTAGATCTCCTATTTCCTCAAGTCCGTGACTCCAGATTCCCTCGCAAAATTCACACACAAATCGTTAAATATGCAATTTGCAGTTTTGTTTTAATAATGATATGAATCGTCTAAGAATTCAACACAAATAGCAAGAATAAAAAATTACGCACATCTCCCCGGCAACGGCGCCATTTGATTGGTATGAAAGAGTGTTTTTGTAGAATAACCGCAATCAGAACGGTGTCGTGTGTAGCTAGACCGAGATGAGTATGGGTCGTCCTCTAGAAAACGTGGAACCTTTTATTCTTATTTTAGATGTGTTGAAAGAGAGAGGAGGAATAAAGAGTTTTGTAAATGGTTTCTAGATCTACGTTAAGCACTAATACAGAATATAGATCTAGATTATTTAGGGATGTAGTTAATATAATAAGAGGGCTTGTAGGGTTCGTTAGGATTTAGTAGTTATGGACGATTAATTAAAAGTTACCCTTTTTATCCTTTAATAGATTTAAAACTAGAACGACGGTAATGCGTGTAGATTAGGGTTTCTGGAGGGAAAGGGAATCCCACTCTTAACCCTTATCTCGACACGGAACTCCGTTCATATCTATCCTTTACCAAAACAATCATTAATCTAATCTCTAATCGCAGTCGAGGCTAACAAAGAATTGGTAGCGTGCCCGATTAGGATGTTAATAATTCTTTTGATAAAGTTTATAAACTTTATAGGACGTAAAAAGAGTTTAGGTATTTTAATCATCCATTAACCTACCCTAATCCTACAAACCCTAACAAGCGGAGAATTACTCGCGCATGTTGGGAGAAAAAGAGATGGAGAGAAATTGCATAATTAAACTACGAAGAAATTGAATAAGAAAAAGAAAGCTACCTTTATTAATCAACAATATTCATTACACTTTGATTCCTTAGAAAATGATTACAAAGACTAGTTTGCTTCTCGATCTCTTCCAAGGAGGTAGACGAACAGTTGATGATCAGCCTGGATGCGTGAGCCGTCTTGGACTTCGTGATCTCGTCGGCTTGATGATTTTTCCAAGAGGCTCTCGGTCCTTATTTATAGTCACAGAGCCAGAACCCTAGTTTCCTAATAGGGAAACTAGTTGTTAGGATCCTAACCACCACAATCCCATATCTCAACTCTTCAAATCCGCGGCAGAACCGTGGCCATTGGATAGGTTTGGCCGCGGATCCGCCCCCTTTTGGTGAGATCATGGCCTCTAATTTATGTAGCTTCATATCTGTAACACTTGGTAATCTTTTGAGTATCTAGACTTTGAAAATCTTTTCTACATTTCTACCAGAATTAGTTTCTTGAATATCTTTGGTAGATTTGATTTGCCAACTTTGATTTCTTTGATTTCAGCCCTGAAAATTCTGCACAATAACTCAACAAACAATATTAGTAGAGTTTGTTTTATTGAGATATTAACTTAACCATTAAGAATTGGTCAAAAGTATTAATAAGGTAAGCATATTTAAATGGGCCAAATGTTACATGGATATTATATGCTTACTTTTTCCTACAAAATGTTATTTATAATATATAAACACATGAAAATAGTATTTTTACAGATGAACCCTCATATGTATCATATGTTATAATAAACACCTTTTATTATATAATAATAGTAGGAAAAATGTCATCTTAAATGTGCAGTTTTATCAACTGAACATGAAGCCAAGCTAACCCGAGAACCACAAAAACAGTTGAATCCCGTAATGAAGGAGGCGGTAAAGAAAAAAATCGTCAAATGCCTTGACAGTGGTATCATTTACCCAATCTCTGATAGCCAATGGGTAAGTCCAATTCATGTAGTCCCTAAAAAATCTGGCATCACGGTCATAACAAATGAGGCTAATGAGTTGATCCAGACACGTACTCAAACTGGATGGCGTGTATGTATTGATTATAGAAAACTCAATGCTGCAACGAGGAAAGACCACTTTCCTCTTCCTTTCATTGACCAGATGTTAGAATGCTTAGCTGGACGTGAATATTATTGTTTCATGGACGGATACTCTGGCTATAACCAGGTCCCTATTGCCGAAAAGGATCAAGATAAAACCACATTTACTTGTTCTTTTGGTACTTTTGCTTATAAACGCATGCCCTTTGGGTTATGCAATGCTCCCGCTACATTTCAACGGTGTATGATGGGGATATTCTCGGACATGGTCGAGAATTTTCTGAAGATTTTCATAGACGATTTCTCAATATTCGGAGATTCTTTTGATGACTGCCTATCACATCTTGACGCAGTTCTTACTCATTGCAAAGATAAGAACTTAACCTTGAATTGAGAAAAATGCCATTTCATGGTCCAAGAGGGAATTGTGGTTGGACATGTCATTTCACGGAAAGGCATTAAGGTTGACAGAGCTAAAATAGATGTCATTCATAACCTTCCTCATCCCAAATGCGTCAAAGATATACGATCTTTTCTTGGCCATGCAGGCTTTTACGGGAGATTCATTAAGGATTTTAGCAAAATTGCTATAATCTTAACTCTTCTCTTGGCCAAGGACACAACCTTTCACTTTGACTCGGATTGTGAGGCTGCATTTGACTCACTTAAGAATTCCTTCACTACAGCCCCCGTTCTATCATCTCCTGATTGGAACCACCCGTTTGAGCTAATGTGTGATGCATCAGATTTTGTTGTTGGCGCAGTCTTAGGACAACACAATGATAAGATGCCACATGTGATTTATTATGCGAGTAAGACCCTGAATGATTTCCAAATTAACTATACAACTACCGAAAAAGAACTTTTGGCAGTTGTATTTGCATTAGAAAAATTCAGGCCTTACTTGATTGGCTCACCAATATTGTGTACACTGACCACTCCGCTTTAAAACATCTTTTATCGAAGAAAGATGCTAAAGGTAGGTTAATACGTTGGATTCCTCTATTACAAGAATTTGATCTTGTTATTCGAGATAAGAAAGG
Organism: Agapanthus africanus; assembly: GCA_030015575.1. Classification (NCBI taxonomy): domain Eukaryota; kingdom Viridiplantae; phylum Streptophyta; class Magnoliopsida; order Asparagales; family Amaryllidaceae; genus Agapanthus; species Agapanthus africanus. The sequence goes on from JASDDO010000014.1 coordinate 22,080,793, forward strand.
ATGTGAAAACGTAGTAGCCGACCATCTTTCACGCATCTCTTCTTCACCTGTGACCCTGCCAATGAATGACTCTTTTCCGGATAAACAACTCTTGAATGTATCCACTGAACCTTGGTTCGGGAATATTGTGAATTATCTTGCAATAGGACTTATTCCCCGCGAATGGTCGAAACAGGACAAACATCGATTTCTATCCTAAGTAAAACACTTTTACTGGGATGAACCCTATTTGTTTAAGTATTGTCCTGACCAGATCATTCGCAGATGTGTCCCCAATGATGAATTCAAGAGCGTTCTATCTTTTTGTCATGATCAGGCATGTGGAGGTCACTTTGGTCCTCGAAAAACGGCGGATAAGGTTTTGCAATGCGGTTTTTACTGGCCGACATTATTCAAAGATGCATTTGATCATTGCAAAATCTGTCCACAGTGTCAACACATGGGTAGGATTTCTCGGAGAAATGAGATGCCACTTCAACCGATCTTGGTGGTTGAAATTTTCGACGTTTGGGGTATAGATTTTATGAGTCATTTTCCCAACTCCTTTGGGAATTTGTATATATTGCTTGCAGTTGATTACGTCTCGAAATGGGTGGAAGTTATTCCTTGTTGCACTAATGACAACAAGGTTGTCATTAAGTTCCTTAAAGAAAATATCTTTTCGCGATTTGGACACCCTCGCGCTATCATTAGCGATAACGGGATGCATTTCTGTAATCGGTATTTCGAGACTTTGATACGGAAATATGCAATCAACCACAAACTTTCGAAACCCTATCATCCCCAAACGAGCGGGCAAGCTGAGGTTTCCAACAGACAAATCAAGCAAATTTTGGAGAAAACAGTTTCTAAAAACCGAAAAGATTGGTCGACCAAATTGACGGATGCTCTTTGGGCATTTCGTACTGCATATAAAACTGATCTCGGTATGTCTCCTTATCTTCTAGTGTTTGGTAAGGCTTTCCACCTTCCGGTCGAGATTGAACACAAAACAATGTGGGCTATTAAAGAACTGAACTTTGACTTAAATCAAGCCTGCAACTTTCGGAAGCTGCAATTAAATGAGCTAAGCGAACTCCGTGATGAAGCTTACGATAATGCTGTAATTGTAAAGAATCGGATTAAGGTATTTCACGATAAAAACATTTTGAGAAAAACTTTTACCCCAGGTCAACAAGTCCTTCTTTACGATTCATGTCTCCATCTTCATACGGGTAAGCTACGATCTCGGAGGAAAGGACCTTTTGTTGTGCGGTATGTATACCCTCACGGGGCAGTTGAGGTTGAAAATGTTAAAAACGGTTCAATTTTCAAAGTGAACGGACATAGATTAAAACCGTATTTTTCCACTGACCCTTCGGAGGAGCTCCTTTTTTTACAGGAGCCGCTTTATAATGACTGATTTTCCTCCACCTCACCTCCATGTCTTGGTAATATTGTCTTATCTTTTAGAATAGAGGTGAGTCAACTTGTACATACATATAAAAATAATAATAAAAGTATAAAAATAATAAAAATTAAATAAAAACTTTTTTTTACATAAATAAAGAATAAGTTTGGGGGAGATTTTCACGATCATATTTCATGTCTCCCGTTAATAAATTTTTCCTCCTAAATTTACAGGTTTCTGAGATTTAACAGATGACAACAGTGAGGACACTGTTCTAAACAAGTTTGGGGGAGGTTTGTGCTTATTTACGCATCACTTTGCATCATACTTTGCATAAGCACAAAACATATAATAAAAAATGTGTACATAAATAAGATAATAATAGATTAGAAAGTGAAAAATTACATCTAAGAGATTGGAATAATTTAAGAAAACCAAGAAAATTAGAAGTTTTATTAATTGAAACTAGTAATAAGTAGTTATGAGCCGTTGTCCCAAGGGTTAGTAAAATGAAAGAAGTCACTAATTTAAGGATAAAAATAAATCTGAAAAATAGTCCTATTCTGGAAGCCAAACATTTGAATATTGATACCCTACTATACGCACTTACACACGTCTTGAAACTCGGGATAGTAGAGGATATCTTGAAATGCTCTTGTCTAAAAGCCAAAAGTACGAAAATAATAAATGAAGAATAAAATATAAAATGGTGTAGAAAAATGAACACTTGTTTTGGAATTACCAAGGCAGCATAAAAAAAATATAGCGAGGGTGTTTCATCACCTAGTGTCTTAGACCAACTGGTTTGGGAGTCACTGCTAAGCCTTAGGTGTTGCAACACAAGGAAATTGCTAATTACGTCTAATAAGCAAGCACATGAGTAATCGGTCGGTTAGTACCTCAAGAAGTATTAACGGTCGCTTGAAGAATGTGTGAGCAATTTCATCCAAAATATTCACCGACTAAAAAGTACTGAGGTAGATGGACAAAAGTATGATAGCTTGAATTGAATTCTCCGAGTGTAGGGATGTTCTTTACACACACGTAGGGGTATATGATCGGTATTTGGAAGAAAGGTAGGGATGAAAAATAAAGACGATATTTTATTGAGGGATGATGTGATTTCTTATATCTTTTCATGACTATTAAGATAGGGCTCATGACAACCGAAAAGCTAGTGTAGTTGGAAACTCTAATTTTCAAAGTCTTTCTTTTATAATTCTTATCTTTACATGTAACTTTCACAGTCTTCCTTTTATTATAGGATTTTGTGGGTGCAATCCGCTGAAAACCCTCAGGAGACAACACTCCTCCTACAAGAGGTTTAAAGTCTTGTTGCACGTGCTCAGTGCAATCGTGTTGCCTACGAAAGTGTGCTAGTTAGTTTTTCTTTTTCTTAATAAAATTTTCTCCGTCTCTTGAATAAAAGATATTTTCTCGAGACGATAAAAATTAAGTTTGGGGGAATTTGTTCAGTCGAAAATATTGCATTCTGTAACACATCAATTTCCTTATTATTCTAATCATCTAAGGGTGTTTATTGTAAATAAAACATGGATTACAAAATCATCTGCAAAATACCAAATACCACGTGTTATGGTTATATTCAACATTTTTATAGGAAATTGTGTGTTTATTACTTCACGCATGATATTGATCTCTCAACACTTTTTATTGAGATTTTGTGTAGAAAATTATTCAGGTCAAAGAACTGGAATCGCCAATTTGCCGATAAAACGCAGTAAGTCAAAGACTTAAAATCTGGAAGAGATTCAGAAAATATTAAATGATTCCAGACATCAAAAGAAGACCCAAAGACCAACACCAAGACACCCCAGAAAAATGAGCCAGTGAACTCATCATATGGCCGCGGAACCGCGACCGAGTTGTCGCGGATCCGCGGCCGAGTTGAAGGCGCTGGTGATGAAACTTCTCCAGAACCTTCTCTATAACCGCCTAGCTTCCTCAAGACGCTTCATTACCACGTGGCTTCTTGTGGAAGGCTCTGCATAACAACCTCATTCTAGAAGGCTCCTTGTAACAATCTTATTCTAGAAGGCTCTCTCTAACAACCTAGCTTATTCTAGAAGGCTCTCTCTAACAACCTAGCTTATGAGGGAAGCTTAATTTGAGATCTATAAAAGGAGATCTAGATCAAATATAAAAGGTTGTTGGTTGATGGTGGTAAAATTCTAGCACAAATCCAAATCAATTCAAATTCCAAATGAAAATCAAGAGTCAATTGAGAGCATTATCAAGCATCGACTTTAAAGATCCTTTATCGCAATACCGATCGTCATCAAGAGCAAGAGATCCGCGACGATCCATGTCTCACGGCGATCGAGCCGAGCAAAGATCGACGACAAATTCTCTTTCAAAGGAGCTATCGAGAGCTAGTCTTGTAAACTCAAATTGAGAGGTGTAATTTGAAGGAGATTTAATAAAGGTGATAATTTTAATTCCCGCTTTCTTTACATTCTTGCATTATGAAATTCTTCGTTCTTGATTCTTTAATTTTCATGATGCGTGAGTGAAATCTCCACTTGTAAAGAATTCGAGAGAATCGGTAGATCAAGTGATGATAAAATCCTAATACTAATTTTAAGTCTTATGAGATTTGTGAAATTTAGGAAAAAGAATCATTAATGACCTAATTTGGATCGAGACCACATTTTTGCTAATTTCGTTGCAAATTAGGGATCAAATGATTGATGATTCTCTTTGCTAAAGGCTAGATCCAAATGATGATCAATGAAAAGACAAAGGATACAGAAGGAGAAACCCTAGTTTGTTTAATAGATCTTTAATCTTCATTCATCACCATCTTACTAGTTACAATTCATCAATAGATAAGATAAGTCATTATTAGATTCATTATTGCTACTAATTTGATCGAATCCTACAAGTTATTCTTCATATTCTTGATAATTCAAATTGATATTGGACATTTTCTTGATTTCTAATTCTTGAATATATTCTTGATTTTCTTGAAATGACAGCTCAATTAAATCTCGGAATACTTTCTTGAATTTTCTTTTATATTTTCATTTCGACTCATCTAAAGCAAGATCGAATAAGTACTCGCATCTCAGTGGACGATCCGTATTCATTAACGAGCCATATCGACACCGTTAATTTATTGTGGTTATAAATTCTTTAGTTGTGATTACATTTCAAAACACGATCCGAAATTTTAGAATCAATCAGGTGCAAAGCCTTGAATTGTTTCACCCCAGGCGCTTCTGCCTCAGGGCGGTTCATTAAAAGAGCAGTCTGCTGCTGCTGTCCTTCTAGGAGGCTGCGGATTGCCTCAAGCAGAACTGTCTGCTCGTTGATCGGAGCAGGGATGGCAGGTGTAAGTGGAAGTGGTGGAGGTGTGTTGTTGACATTGGTGCTGGTGTTGTTCGGGGAATCCATAACCTTGAATCAAATTTTTTGGGTTAGGACAGATTCAAAGTATATGAAATGATAAGATTCAAGAAGTATGAATTGTAAAGAATGTTTTAGTTGCTGGTTCTTGTGTTATATTGCTTAGGTTATCCACGCAGAACTAAACTGTATGGTAGTGTTCCATACAGCTCTTACCTACATGGGCCACCAACAAAACCGGTCACACCCCGCTTCCCAGTATACGGGCAGAGAACGCGACCGGCCGCTACGTATTTACTCTGAAGCAAATACGCTAAGCATATCTAAGCAATATAAAAGAAATATACATAAGAGACAAATGTAATGAAACATCAACTTTATTTATTAATATTCTTTTGTACAATGCATGGAAAAGTAAATACATCTGAATGAAAGCAATGCTTAAACAGTGGCATAACAGAAATGGAAAATACATAATGTAATGGAAATGTACAAGTGTAACTACAGCTCGGGATCTTCAATAAACTGGTCCATATTTTCAGTGCTAGGCTCGATCTCTGGAAGGTCTGAATCACCTGACGACATTCAAAGAAGACGAAAGAGAATGTCGTCAGCGAACAAATCGCTAGGTAAGTCCCAAAGATAAAGGAGAAGTAGAATAGACATAGTGGGAGAGTATAACTTTTAAAGTTGTATTATATGGTTAACGCTTTTATTTGTAGCTTGATACAGAAAGATGCCAGTGTATACGAGAGGAGTCTCTATATGCCAGAGACTAAAGGCAACAGGAGTATAAGAAACCGTTTATGCCATGGTACAACAGCAACATGAATTCAGGTTAGGTGTCTTAACTCTTGCAGTCTCGTGCCACTTCTAACACCTTTCGTACCAATGTATCCCTTGAAACCCCGCGATATCTTGATTGTATTGTTGTATTATATTTTAAATTGTATTGTCTTGTATAGATGGATGACTTGCCGAAACCATGATATCAGTAAAATGGATGTAACTGGAGAATCATATAAATGGAAGTATATCCATGGTTCGGTTCAATCAATACAGATTGAATAGCTGAATATATGGATTCATGGATTCATGTTGAATTGTAGTTTGTACTTGAATCATATTCAAGTCAGATTTATTATATCAAGACTCAGTCTAAGTCAGAACAATCTCAAACCCTTAAAATTTACATCCATGAAAACCCTAAATAATATAAATAACTCCTCGAGATTTATTTTGAAATTATATAAAAATAATTTTTATAAAGCACCCTCGAGTTATATAAATCAATACTTACGGACTTTAGTAAATATAGGTATAAGCGGAATCAATTCTCTTAAGCCCCAGGGAGCCAGAGAAAGTGAGTGCTTGCCTATTTAAGGTAGAAAACTTAACGGCGTTATCAATGGTAATTGTCTTGGAAAAAGACATAAATTCTGCCGTCCATGTGCAGCAGTTACCGATAACTCCCGAACCTAATTCAGGATCTAAATCAGTTTAAAGTGTCTAACTCAGACTGAGTCCTTTTCAAACCGGAATCTAAATCTGAGTCTAACTCAAATCAGAATCCAATTCAAACATGAATCCAAAATCTAACATGAATACTTGAACATGAACCTAAATACCCGAATTCAAACATCAATATCAAACATGAATAAACGACTTGACTTGACCGAGCTATGGCTATACTTGACATGACTACATGATTACATCCTGAACCTGATTACTTGAACAACTGGTATTCATGGTTTCAGCAAGCCTTGTAAATATAATTCATACAATACATTACTCGGGCTTAATGGGGTAGATTGGTATGGAACGTATTAACGTGGCACGAGATGGTTACTAAAAGATAACTACATGAACTCTTGTGCCATTGTCCCGTGAGTTTTGACGGGGCCTTGTACTATATGTTACCGTAGTCCACGGGGTAAGATGGACTCCTCTCGTATACACAAGTGTCTTCTGTACCAAGCTATAAATATCTACGTTAGAATAACAATCTTATATTTGTATAACTTTCCAGTTCCATTTCACATTTGTCACGCCCCGCTTCCCAGTGTACGAGTAAGGAGACGCGACTGGCCCGCTACGTATTTACTCAGAAGTAAACAAGTTAAGCGTAAATAAGCAATATAATATAAATATACACAAGAAGACATGAAATGTAAATGAACAACAACTTTTATTTATTAAACATTTCTTTACAATACAACTGAAAAGTAAATACAGTGATGAAAACAATGCCTAAACAATGGCATGAACATGAAAGTAAATTATATACAAGAGTCTAGAGCTCGGGGTTCTCGCTGAACTGATCCAAGTCCTCTGAACTGGGCTCTATCTCCAGTGAGTCGGATCCACTTGACAACATTCCAAAGAAAGAAGAGAGAAGGAATGTTGTCAGCGAACAATCGTTCGGTAAGTCCCAAAGAAAAATAGGAATAGAATAGACAGATGAATAGAAAAATATGAGAACATAACTGGTGTATTGTGAGTTTGTTATGTTAACACATTTGTTTGTATCTTGGTACAGAATATACCAATGTATACGAGAGGAGTCCAACTATTCCGTGGACTAAGGTGTTAGTTGTATGTAAGCCCTAAAGGCCATTATTGTACATGATTGTATATTATAATGGATGCTTGGACATATATAGAGAGGACATTCTTACTCGACATGATAGTATGCTATCTGGTTGTTCTTTATCTTAGCATGTAGACTGGTATTGTGATATTATCTTTCTCTCACATGTTGATAAAACCCTTAGGATGTGTACTTGACTACCAGGACTATGATGTAGATCATACTACTGGGGCCTGGATAGTCCACAAGTTCATCCTTTAATTAATCCTAGTCGTGGGAGTATCGAGACAGGGCATCGATATTCCAGAGTAGACTAGTGTGTACGTTTTTTGACCCTGTATGGGCTATGGATGATCCCACATCCATTGGTGTTTGACATCAAAGATTGTACACAGGTGCTCATTGGAGAATGGGTACATCGAACAGGACTCGCTGAGAACTCCTAGATGGTATTATACCTATCGTCAGATAGCAGTTCTCTAGTGACACTGGTACAGGTTAGTCTGTAGACCCGAGATCTTCATAAAGTCTTGTGTGATTCCCACCGTAATTTGATTTTCTCTCTACCATGTTCAAGAGAGTGTGAAAACAGGTGGATTTTGGGTACAATCCCGAGTCACATGGAGGCAATGAGCGATAGGAGGGGTTTCGGCTCTCCCGGTATTGGGGGCTCTCCCGGTATTGGGGGCTGATGTTGCGCTGCGCTCGATTGGCCATAACAGGAAGTCCCTGGCCAGGGCTGATGCTGAGATTTACTGGTAAGTGTTATCAGTAGTTTCTCGACCCGTTATGAGCCTTATATCGGCATGACTTATCAAGTTGTTGGGGTCTGACGTTTACCACCCCCAAACTCGATATGCGACATATCAGACGAAGAGACCGGACTGTACGGTAGTGTTACTTACTGGATTCACGGGAGTTTGGATAAGCGTACTTGTTGATCTTCCGATCGCTCAATACCTGGGTAGCCGTTACGTCCAGCTAGTACCGTTGACGGCTTGTGGATGACTGATATGATCATTACTTACTGCTGGCGTATTGACGAGTCTTTAGAGTCCTATACAGAGGTTTCCTAGCTCAAGCAAAACGAAGTAGGGCACATATGTGATATGTGCGGGACCGAGATTGATACATGTATGTGATATAGTATTCTAATCTCGCGATATATGATATCAGTCGGTTATATGAGATATAGCCGGGTTATTGAATCAAGTGTTGATTCAATAAGTTGATATAAATGATATTAGTCGGTTATATGTGATATAGCCGGATTATTAAATGTTGATTTAATAATTCAATATATAATTATATATTTGATATATTAATATATATTAACTAATATTAGCCCACTTAAGAATTTTTTTCTACTAATACATTTATATATATGTATGATATATATTATTGTATTTAATTTTGTGTCATGCTTGATGATACATTGGACATGGGTGTATGAGACTCATACCTAACTAAAGATAATTTGGGTGATTAATAATTAAGGGATAAATCAAAATTAGGTGGAAAATGTCATGGCTTAAGATGCTTGTGGAAGCATGTAGAAACCTTGACTTAGTCCACTAATTTTGTTTTACTCTAGATATTTATTAACCCAACCATTATGTTTAGCCATGGTTAAGTCTCTATAAGTGATATATAAGATATTTTGACACCATGGTTCATCACTTGATCTAGATTCATCTTCTTCTTCATCTCTTTTTCTTCTCTAGCTTTTGAGTGAGGTGAAAAAGAAAAAGAGAAAAGTAATTCTAAAGTGAGCAAAATTCCCACCTCATCAATCTATACCAAGCTAGCCATTTAGTATAGGTTGTTTACTTCACTAATCCATTAATTAGTGAAGAGGTAGTTTGAGTTAGAGATTCTTCAACGTAGATCATCTTCGGCCTCGAAGATCCTTGGGCAAGCTCGTTCCTTTCTTCTAGGGGAGCCTAAGGAGAGTCCGGGACACCACCACTTGGAGCTAAGAGACTACTACACGAAGCTTTAGAACTGAAGGACTGGTCTACAAAGGTTGTATTTCTATTTCACTTAGTGTAAAGTTTGTTTACATGCTTTAAATACCCTAATTCTCTAGTTAGATCCTTGGTCGGGCTCGCTCGGCACCCTAGATTTTTTGAAATAGCATATTTTTGTGCTGAAACCTAGCGAGGGTGCTAAGCGAACCCAGCATAAGGTATACGGAGCATAAAGAACCGTTAGGACACGGAACAACGGCAATGGATATTCAGGTTAGGTGTATTAAAGTGACCATCTCATGCCACTTCTAACACATTCCGTACCAGTCTACCCTTTTAATACCCCGTAATTTATTTTGTATTGTTTTGTTTAATAGATGTACGACTTGCCAAAACCATTATATCATGTAAATGGAATGGATATAAATGGATAGTCATGTAATCAGAGTATATCCATGGTTCGGTTCAGTCGAGAGTCATGTTGATATAGATTGAATTCTGGTATGAATGGATTCATGTTGAATAGAAGTTATACTTGAATCATATTCAAGGATAGATTGATTGGTTTAAGATTAGACTAAGACTCTGCCTGAATCAGACACTTAAACAGAAATAAAGTCCTGAATTAGTTTTGATGTTATCGGTAGCTGCTGCACATGGACGGCAGGATTTGTGTCTTTTTCCAAGACAATTACTGTATTGATAACAACGTTTTTAGGTTATTTACCTTAGATAGGCAAGCACCCATATTCTCCGGCTCCCTGAGGCTTAAGAGAACTGGTCCCGCTTAAACCTATATTTACTAGGGTCCTTATTGTAAATTAATATAACTTGAGGGGTTTTATGAAAAATAGTTTTGATATATTTTCAAAATAACCTCAAGTATTTATTTATCGTCTTTAGGGTTTTTATAGTTGTAATTTTTATAAAATGAAATATTCTAGTGGATATAAACCTAACTTTGAATAGTATATGGTATTTTCTTGTAATTTGACTTGTATTGAATATGATGGTATTTTCATGATCTTTTGTGACTCTTTTATTTGATTTAGAAAACAAGGAATATATAATATATTTAAAGTAGATATTTTGATAATATTTAGATATATATATATATATTTATAAAAAAATTAGAATTTATTTATTAAGTAGAAATCACGTTTTTCTTAAAATTGTAATACAAATTCCATCGAGATCGTATGCGTCCCCGAGACGGAGTGCCTGCTGTTGGACGTTTCCCCGAGACGGAGTGCCTGCTGTAGGACGTTTTCCCGAGACGGAGTGCCTGCTGTTGGACGTTTCCCTGAGACGGAGTGCCTGCTGTAGGACGTTTCCCCGAGACGGAGTGCCTGTGGTTGGCGTTTCCCCGGCGCGGAGTGTCGCTGGTTGACTTTTCCCCGGCGCGGAGTGTCGCTGATCGAATTTTCCCCGGCGCGGAGTGTCGGGTTGACTTTTCCCCAGCACGGAGTGTCGCTGATCGACTTTTTCCCGGCGCGGAGTGTCGTTGGTTGACTTTTCCCCGGCACGGAGTGTCTATGATCGACTTTTCCCCGGCACGGAGTGTCACTGATCGACTTTTCCCCGGCGCGGAGTGTCGCTGATCGACTTTTCCCCGGCACGGAGTGTCGCTGATCGACTTTTCCCCGGTGCGGACTGTCTGCTTGACGTTTCCCCGACGCGGAGTGTCGCTGGTTGACTTTTCCCCGGCACGGAGTGTCGCTGGTCTACTTTTCCCCGGCACGGAGTGTCGCTGATCGACTTTTCCCCGGCGCGGAGTGTCGGTGGTCGACTTTTCCCCGGCGCGGAGTGTCGGTGGTCGACTTTTCCCCGGCACGGAGTGTCGGGTTGACTTTCCCCGGCACGGAGTGTCGCTGATCGACTTTTCCCCGGCGCGGAGTGTCTGCTTGACGTTTGCCAGGCGCGGAGTGTCGCTGGTTGACTTTTCCCCGGCACGGAGTGTCGCTGATCGACTTTTCCCCGGCGCGGAGTGTCGGTGGTTGACTTTTCCCCGGCACGGAGTGTCGCTGATCGACTCTTCCCCGGCGCGGAGTGTCGCGGGTTGACTTTTCCCCGGCGCAGAGTGTGGCTGATCGACTTTTTCCCGGCACGGAGTGTCGCTGATCGACTTTTCCCCGGCGCGGAGTGTCAGGTTGACTTTTCCCCGGCACGGAGTGTCGCTGATCGACTTTTCCCCGGCGCGGAGTGTCGCGGGTTGACTTTTCCCCGGCATGGAGTGTCACTGATTGACTTTTCCCCGGCGCGGAGTGTCGTTGTTGGAATTGGTTGGTTTGATTTGTTTGATTTGAGTTGACATCAGCATCGCTATACTGGAATATGGTACCAGGAGCGAATCATCATTTGTCATGAGAGAATTTTGGGATTGGTATTTTTTTCGTCATCTGCATTGCTGCACTGGAATAATGCCAGGAGCAACTCATCATGTGCCCCGAGAGGATTTGGATTTCATTTTCTTTTTTTCGTTTGGCATCTGCATTGCTGCACTGGAATAATGCCAGGAGCAACTCATCATGTGCCCCGAGAGGATTTGGATTTGGTTTGTTTGGCATCTGCATTGCTGCACTGGAATAATGCCAGGAGCAACTCATCATGTGCCCCCGTGAGGATTTGGATTTGGTTTTTTCGTTTGGCATCTGCATTGCTGCACTGGAATAATTCCAGGAGCAACTCATCATGTGCCCCGAGAGGATTTGGATTTGGTTTGTTTGGCATCTGCATCGCTGCACTGGAATAATGCCAGGAGCAACTCATCATGTGCCCCGAGAGGATTTAGGAATTGGTGGCTTAGGAGACATGTTTAGATCCCTGTCACCTAAGGCTTTTCCATTTTGTGAGCCGTAAGGGTCTCACAAATCATTTTCTCCCTACGGGTCATAAGGATCCCGTAGGTGTATTTTCTCCTTAGGAGTCGTGGGGACTCCTAAGTGTGTTGCTCCTTTGTGAGTCGTAGGGATCTCACGCGGGAATTTTCTCCTCACAAAGTCGAGAGGACTTTGCGAGTGCATTTCATTTCTTTTTTTTATGAGTTTGCGCCCTTTCGGGTTTTCACAAACTCGCCGGCAGTCCTGCTATTTTTACTCACGGAGCCCTTTCGGGTTTTCATCCGTGCCCATTTTGCTTGTGGACATACCGTTCTCTTTTTTTCTCTTTTTTTTCTTGCAGAGATCGGGATTGTTTTACGCCCATGGATTGTATACGGTTTTGCAGGATGTATGATCCAGACCGTAGGGCCGGAAAAATTTCAGGACTTTGTTTGGCGTCTGCATCGCTGCACTGGAATGTGGTACCAGGAGTGACTCATCATTCGCCGTTGGGGTATGAGATTTAGAATTCTGTTAGCGTCTGTATCGCTACACTGGAATATGGTACCAGGAGCGACTTGATCAGTCGAAAATATTGCATATTTTAACCGGCAATTTCCTTATCATTTGCATCCATATAGAAGTGTACGGTATCCATATTCTACATATTAGCAATTCGGTCGCAAAATATCAGATTACATGTATTCGACCTTAAAACCGGCATTTCTAGGGAAATTGACTGCATTTCATTACATGGCATATTTTCTATATCTTGCAACCCGTGTTTCGAAGTCTGTGCAGGAAAAGAGAAGCTTGTTCGAACATTACACCGCTCGAAAGATATGTAAACTCACTAAATTCAGATCTGGTACCATTACAAAGGAGAAAATACAAATCAAAACATCAGAGAGAAGCCCAAATGGCAGTACAAGATAGCACCTAAAAGACCAAGGCCCAAGCCTCCTAAATAGCCGCGGATCCGCGGCATGGGCTTGCTAAGGCCGCGGATCCGCGATGGGTCCAAGGGTTCAAGCCCCCAAATTTGCACCAGAATTCCTGTATCAGCTCCTACAGTTCAGAAATGCACTCCTACTTCCAGAAGACTCCAGAGACTTCTACCAGATCAGCAAACACCTTGAGTTTCACTAAACTAGCCTAATCATTCTAGAACTTTCCCTAAACCCTAGCTTAAACCCTAAGCTAAAGTCTAACAAACTCTTTCAACAAACTTTGGGAGGGAAACTTCTAATTCAAACCTAAACCTAGGGTTTGGGAGCTCTATAAATAAGACCCTAGGCTCATTATCTCAAAATTATTCAACCTTGGGAATTATTCATCCAATTAGTGAATCTATCCCCAATCTATCTCTCTCTTCATCCCCTCTTCCTCAAGTTTAGTGAGAGAGCTTGTAGGAAACCCTAACCCTAATCCAAGCCAACATCAAGAATCCCGAGTACCCTTTAGGCAAGAAACCCAACCATCTTTACGAGCGAAGCCGATCATCAACGGAGCAAGTGATCCGAAGCTGATCCACGACTCAAGAAGCCGAGCGACGCTCTATCAACAACTAGATTCATTCTCTTGTAGTTCTCGAGCAATTGTAATCGAAACTTGTTGAGATAAATAAAGGTGAAATTCTTTTATCTTGTTTTCTTTAAATTCCGCATCATGTTATCTTTACTATTCTTGAATATTGTCTGTGTGGTGATGTGTGAATAAAACTCCGCTCGTTAAGGAGTTGAGACGATCTTTAGTATGATGATGTAACAAATTTTCAATCGATTCTTGAATCCCACGAGTTTGTAAACCCTAGCAAGTTCAAGAATCGACGACCCAATTCGTTGCGATGCTTTCTTGATCGACATCGCTCGAGATTGGGGAGTTCCGACCATTTCTTGAAATTGCTAGAGGCTAGAATATAAATGGTATCCACGAAAGAACAAGGGTTAAGAGATGAAACCCTAGTTTCATCAAGAAAGCCCTAACTCTCGTCGATCATCATTGACCTAGTATCAATTCTTCGAAGGACAAGAACACGAAATCTTTTAGATTACATCACGTCTAAAGATCCGATCAATTCCTACGAGCATCTTTTAGATTCTTGATTGTTGATTGGAAATACTATCGAAGCCCTGATTCTCGATTGTTTATAGTTTCTTGATTCTTGAATAAAGAATAGTGACACTCGAATACAAATCATTCTTGAATCATGTTTTCTTTTATCGTTACTTAACTTTTCAATTCAAACGTATCACAAATATAAATGAATCGTGCAATCCCTGTGGACGATCCGCACTCACTACAAACTGCATCCGACACCGTAGTTTGATTGCGGTCAAAATATTTTTTGGTTGTGAAGTTCTTTATAAATTTTCTGATTACCGACACAAGAAACTGTTTCAATCAAATGGTACCGTTTTAGGAGACCTTTGAATTGATTCATACTACACAACGGAAAAACGATCAATCAAAATGGCGCCGTTGCCGGGGATCGCGCTAATTCATTTGCATTTATAGTTTGAATTGAAAGAATTATTACATTTTACTTCTTGAAATCAAAATTCGTACAAACTCTTATACGTGTGTTGTGAATTGATTGCAAGGTGATCTGGAGCATTCTGTGCTGTGGAAAATTTTTTTGGAGAGTACCAGAGAACAGAGGGAAGCAACAACAAGCAGCTGTTGAAATCTTGTGAAGTGAACCCACAATTTAGGCGATGAAGCGCGGCATTTAGGGTGTACTTGCGACGGAACCGCGGTCCCACAGAGGGGTCTCTGTACCAACTTTCTGCAGGTACTTTCTTTCTCTCTCCCCTCTCCTCTTTTAGCTCCAACTAATCTTTTCTGCAGGATTCTTTGCAAATAATCGCAGCGCCGCAAAAGCAAAATTAAATTTGTGCTTGATTTTGATTTCTTGGTTGTTTGCATTATAAATACGGAAAATTAAGGGGCACGGCCAAATCCAAATTAGGTGGGGATTTCATTACCCTTCCTAGGCCCCGAAAATCACCAAACTTGCATCCGCATTGACCCACATTAACTAAAAGAAATCTAGAGATGACTCTAAGGACTGTCGCGCTCAATTAGGACAGAAGAGAGCCGTGGGTAATTCATTGCTTATCCGCGTTTTCTTGTGGTGCCTAAGACGAGTGTGTCTAAGGCTAGTGGTTTTTAATTAGACCCACTACTTACGTAGTGGAGTACCTTCCCACTTACCTGGCACTCATCCGGCCACAGGGGGACAAAGAGGCAGTGGAGGATTCTATCCCGCGACTTGTCTTTTGGCAGTTAGGAGCGGTCTAGAGCCGGACCTAGGTGACCACTAGATTCTAGGGTTGGTGTGCTGCATTTGTTGTGTTGCATCATATTTTTCAAAAATCCGTCCCTTTTTCAAAAGCAAACACCGCATTCATTTTACCCCTAATTATAAGCCAACGCTGCCACTTGTACTAACCCTTTTTAATACAAGATAGGCTGGACACGGGATTCTAGTGCCCGTTTAGTCCGCGTACCCCTTATCGACTCCGAAGTCGATATTTCTCCATATACCTTTTCTTTACCCACTACCACACCCACACCGATGGACCCGAATCCATCAAACTTCTTTAACCCTAATCTGCCGCCGTCCGTTGGTGTGCAGAATCCTCCCCGCATTTCTATCCAGGAGAGATGCTATCCACATAGAGGTCCTCTTTCGACCTGCTTATCCACACCACCAGCCAATGGGGATAACTTTGAAATTAAGCCCCAGTATATCAATCTTTTACCCAAATACCACGGACTCGAGACTGAGGACGCTTACGTTTTCATTACCAAATTTGAAAACGTATGCGCAATGATGGGTACGTCACAACTTTCAGTGGATGCGATGCGTCTACGACTTCTTCCATTTACATTGTGCGATATAGCCGAGAAGTGGCTACATAACACTACCGCACATTCTATTACGAATTGGGAAGAATTCGTCGCTGCATTCCTTAAGAAATTCTACCCACACCAAAAGACAGCTCGAATCCGTAGCGAACTGAACCAATTTGCCCAGCTCCCTGCTGAACCATTCTCTAAATACTTTGAACGTTTCAAGGATCTATTGGTTCAATGTCCTCATCACGGCATCCCGAGATGGGAGCTTTGCCGAATCATATATGAGGGTAGTAACCCTAGCACTAAACAGAGCCTTGAAAACATGTGTCAAGGTACATTTATGACTAAGGATGATGGGGAAGCTTGGCGATACTTAGAAGAGTTCGCTGAAAAATCACTACAGCGGGAGAGTGGAACCCAACCATTGAATAGGGGTGGCGTACATCAGATAGATGTGTCCATAGGTGTTCGAGCTGAGATGGCAGCAATGCAAAAGAAGCTCGACGCTATGGAACACAAATTTTCTGCAGCCTCCCTAAACCCAATGTCGCTCCCCAAAACTGTTTGTGGGTGCTGTTCTGATCCGTCACATTTAACGGAAGAATGTCCATTAAACTCTGCGTTTCAAGGTCACGAGCATTCTAATGCCGTATTTCAAAGACCTCGAAACGATCCATATTCTTCCACGTACAATCAGGGTTGGAGGAACCACCCGAACTTTGCTTGGAACCAAAATCAATCTCAAAACACGGTTCCAAACACGAATAATTTTCAAAGGGCTATTCCTCCACCACAACAGCAACCCCTTCAACTCACTCAGCACCCCTACCAGTCACAAAATTTCCAAAACCAGGGCAACAATCCTGCACAGTCTAATCCTATGCAGTTGTCATGTGTTGACGATTTCTCTCAAATCACTCAAACCATGAAATCACTTTTATCAAATTTCATAGACGTTTCAACTGAGGTTAGATCTTCCGTTAGTGAGATAAAGAAAAACTCAGCGTCACAAGCTGAGAGTATCAGATCGATGGAAGGTGAAATTGCACGCCTCAAAGCTGAAATGAGTGCGAGAGAAAAAGGGAAACTTCCCTCTCAACCCCTACAGAATCCTGGGCATTACAATGTAAATGCCATCACAACGTTGAGATCGGGAAGAGTGCTGAATAATAATGTCGGGAAAGATATTGATAATACTGAAAATCATATCAACACCCCGGCTGAGACCTTTCCACACACACACACTTCTCCTTCTGATCCTTCTTCTTCTACCAAACCACCTTCTAGCGAGCCTATTCTCCAGTTCCCTTTACGCTCGACACCTTCACCCAACTCTTATAGTTCTCCACAGACGGTCCCCACACCTCTTTTGGGACCTCGTCTACCCCCCTTTCCTTCTCCTATGATGGACCCTGCGTTTATTGCGAAAGCTCCTTACCCGAACCGGTTAAGGGGTAATAGAACGAGTCCTCATATGGTGAAAATTTTAGAAATGTTCAAACAGGTTAACATCAATATCCCTCTCCTAGATGCAATTCAACAAGTCCCCGCTTATGCGAAAATTCTTAAGGACTTGTGCACTAGGAAGAGGAAGACTCAAGTGCCGAAGAAAGTCTTTATGTCTAATAATATCAGCACTGCTTTTATTCCCCAGCTACCAAAGAAACGAAAGGACCCAGGATGTCCTACAATATCGATTTCGATTGGGGGTAAAAACATAAATCGTGCTCTTTTAGACCTTGACGCGAGTGTTAACCTGCTCCCTTATTCCGTATATGAGCAACTAGGGATTGGAGAGCTGAAACCTGCTCACTGCACTCTCCAGATGGCAGACCGATCTATCACCAAACCAAGGGATGAATTAGAGGATGTGTTAATAAAGGTCGGGGAATTTGTTTTCCCTGTAGACTTCATTGTGCTCGACACACATCCTGTAGCAAACCCCCGAGGCCAAATTCCGGTGATTCTAGGTCGTCCTTTTCTTTCCACTTCCAACGCTGTTATAAACTGTAGAAATGGTTCAATGAACTTATCATTTGGAAATATGACCATTGAACTAAATATCTACAAAGTTGGAAGTCAGCCATCAGAACCTAGTGCTCATATTTTAGATGTGTGCTCTGTCCATGAGATAGCTCCCGATAGTTGTGGAGCTGAGGAACTTTGCTTTACTGATCTCGATGACATTACCACATCTCTGTTTGACTTCACACATGATCTTAGTGAGGACACTTTACCTGCACTTGAGTCCTGCTCTTCTGACTTTTCTCCACCCGAGTCCGTATCTTTCACAGGCTCTGAGCTTCTTTGTAAATCCAAAAATCATTCAATGATACCTCCTTCTATCATCTCTCCGCCTGAGTTAGATCTAAAAATATTACCCTCTCACCTTAAATATGCTTATTTAGGTGAGAAGGAGACTTTACCGGTTATAATATCCGCTTCTCTTGCATCAGAGCAAGAGAATGCACTTTTATCGGTATTAAGATCTAACAAAGAGGCATTTGGTTGGAGTATGGCGGACATCAAAGGGATTAGTCCCTTGATAGTTGAACATCATATACATGTGATGGATGATGCCAGACCAACCCGAGAACCACAGAGACGGTTGAATCCCGTCATGAAGGAGGCGGTCATGAAAGAGATCGTCAAATGCTTAGATAGTGGTATTATATACCCCATCTCCGATAGCCAGTGGGTGAGTCCTATACATGTCGTTCCTAAGAAATCTGGCATCACTGTTATCACAAATGAGGCGAATGAGTTGATTCAAACACGCACCCAAACTGGGTGGCGTGTATGTATCGATTATAGAAAACTCAACGCTGCCACGAGGAAAGATCATTTTCCTCTGCCATTCATTGATCAGATGCTGGAACGCTTAGCGGGACGACAATTTTATTGTTTTATGGACGGATACTCAGGCTACAATCAGGTCCCCATCGCCAAAAAGGATCAAGATAAAACCACTTTTACTTGTCCTTTTGGTACTTTTGCTTACAGTCGCATGCCCTTCGGGCTATGCAATGCTCCCGCTACCTTTCAGCGGTGTATGATGGGGATATTCTCTGATATGGTAGAGAATTTCCTGGAGATCTTTATGGACGACTTTTCGATTTTTGGAGACTCTTTTTCTGAATGCCTTGCGAATCTGGACGCTGTTCTTACTCGATGCAAAGAGAAGAACTTGACTTTGAACTGGGAAAAATGCCATTTTATGGCCCAAGAAGGAATAGTACTTGGACATGTCATTTCACAGAAAGCCATTGAGGTTGACAGAGCCCAAATAGATGTCATTCAAAACCTCCCTCATCCCAAAAGCGTTAAAGATATTCGCTCTTTCCTTGGCCACGCGGGCTTTTATAGGAGATTCATTAAGGACTTTAGCAAAATTGCTAGACCTTTAACTCTTCTCCTGGCCAAGAATACGACCTTCCACTTTGACTCGGATTGCGAGACAGCTTTCGACTCACTTAAACACTCACTCACTTCAGCCCCCGTTTTATCATCACCAAACTGGGACTACCCTTTTGAGCTGATGTGTGACGCATCTGATTTTGCAGTAGGTGCAATCTTAGGACAGCACATCGAAAAGAAGCCACACGTGATTTACTATGCTAATAAGACCCTGAATGATGCGCAAATCAATTATACAACCACAGAAAAAGAACTTTTAGCGGTTGTATTCGCATTAGAAAAATTCAGGCCTTACTTAATCGGCTCACCTATAGTTGTGTATACCGACCATTCCTCTTTAAAACATCTTCTGGCGAAGAAAGATGCAAAAGGTCGACTAATACGTTGGATCCTTCTGTTACAAGAATTTGATCTTGTTATCAAAGATAAGAAATGATGTGAAAACGTAGTAGCTGACCACCTTTCACGCATCATTTCTTTCCCTGTGACCCTGCCGATCAATGACTCGTTCCCAGATGAACAACTTTTGAGCGTATCCACTGAACCATGGTTCAGGGATATTGTGAACTATCATGCCACGGGACTTATACCGAGCGATTGGTCAAAACAGGACAAATACCGCTTTTGATCCCAAGTAAAACACTATTACTGGGACGAGCCCTATTTGTTTAAATATTGTCCTGATCAGATCATTCGCCGGTGTGTCCCGAATGAAGAGTTCAAGAGTATTCTTTCATTTTGTCATGATCAGGCCTGTGGGGGTCACTTTGGTCCTAGAAAGACAGCGGAAAAGGTTTTACAATGTGGATTTTATTGGCCGACCTTATTCAAGGACGCATTTGAGCATTGCAAAACCTGTACACAATATCAGTATACGGGTAGAATATCCCAGAGGAATGAAATGCCTCAGCAACCCATTCTGGTTGTTGAAATGTTCGATGTTTGGGGCATAGATTTTATGGGTCCTTTTCCCAACTCCTTTGGGAATCTGTACATATTGCTGGCGGTTGATTATGTCTCCAAGTGGGTAGAAGCCATTCCAAGTCGCACTAATGACAAGAAAGTTGTCATTAAGTTCTTGAAAGAGAATATCTTCTCGCGATTTGGACACCCACGCGCTATCATTAGCGATAATGGGACACACTTCTGCAACAGGTCTTTCGAGACTCTGATGCGGAAATACTCAATCAACCACCGACTTTCTACACCCTATCACCCCCAAACAAGCGGGCAGGCTGAAATCTCAAACAGACAAATCAAACTTATCCTGGAGAAAACTGTTGCTAAAAATAGAAAAGACTGGTCGACCAAATTGACGGATGCTCTTTGGGCATTCAGGACTGCATATAAGACAGACCTAGGAATGTCTCCATATAGGATAGTGTTTGGAAAAGCATGTTATTTACCCGTCGAGATAGAACATAAAGCATTGTGGGCTATAAAAGAAATAAATTTTGATTTAAACCTTGCTTGCAACTTTCGGAAGCTGCAACTTAACGAGCTAAGCGAACTCCGCGATGAAGCTTATGATAATGCTGTAATCACAAAGAATAGGACTAAGGTTTTTCACGATAAAAACATTTTAAGGAAAACATTTTCACCTGGTCAACAAGTCCTTCTTTATGATTCACGATTACACCTTCATGCGGGTAAGCTCCGATCTCGTTGGAAGGGACCTTTTGTTGTGCGGTCTGTATATCCGCACGGGGCAGTAGAAGTTGAAAATGTTAAAAACGGCACTGTTTTCAAAGTAAATGGACATAGATTAAAGCCGTATTTTTCCACTGACCCCACGGAGGAGCTCTTGTTCTTACAAGAGCCAGTTTATTTGGATTAAAATTCCTCCGTCTCACCTTCATATCCGGTATATCATTGCATCATTTTTTGAATGAAGGTGAGTGAAAAGATAAGTTTGGGGGAAGTTCTTCACTTATATATTTTGCCCCCACTAATAATTCCTCCCAGACTTACAGGTTTTGTAGATATAGCTGTCAGCAACAGTGAGGACACTGTTGAAAACAAGTTTGGGGGAGGTTTGTGCTTATTTTCGCATCATTTGCATATCATCTGCATAAGCACAAAACATTTCTTTTATAAAAATTGAAAAAATTTCAAAACCCATAAAAATTTAAAAATTTTCAAATATAAAAATAATTTTAATATTTACACTTTTTTGTACATAAATAAGATAATGAAAGTTTAGATAGTGAAAAATTGCATCCATGAGATTAGAAAAATTTAAGAAAACTAAGAAAATTAGAAGTTTTCTTATACGAACTAGTAATAAGTAGTTATGAGCCGTTGTCCCAAGGGTTAGTAAGATGAAGGACGTCACTAATCTGAGGATAAAAATAAGTCTGAAAAATAGTTTCTATTCTGGAAGCCAAACATTTTGAACGTTGCTACCCTGCTATTCATACTTACACACGTCTTAAAGCCTGGGATAGTAGAGGATACCTTGAAATGCTCTTGTCTTAAAGCCGATATATAAAAAAAAAATATTTTGAAAGTGGTGAGAAAAATAGACACTGGTTTTGTTATCACCAAGGGAAATAATAAAAAAATATATAGCAAGGGTGCTTCTTCACCTAGTGCCCTAAGGTCAACTGGCTGGGAGTCACTGCTATACTTGAGGTGGTGCAAGACGAGGAAAATACACCAAGCATGCAAGCACAGGAGTAATCGGTCGGTTAGTACCTCAAGAAGTATTAACGGTCGCATGAAAGTGTGTGAGCAATCTCGTTTATCAAAAAGTACTGAGGCTGATGGGCAAGAGTATGATAGCTTGAATTGAATTCTCCGGGTGTAGGGATGTCCTTTACACACACGGAGGGTGATATGATCGATGTTTTGGAAGAAAGATAGGAATGAAAAATAAGACGATGTTTTATTGAGGGAGGACGTGATTTCTAACATCTTTTCATGACCATTAAGATAGGGCTCATGACAACCGAAAAGCTAGCTTAGTTCGAAACCCTAATTTTCAAGGCTTTTCTTTTACAATTCTTTTCTTTAAATGTAATATTCATGATATTCCTTTTATTATTGGATTTTGTGGGTGCAATCCGCTGAAAACCCTCAGGAGACAACACTCCTCCTACTAGGGACACCTAGAGGTTTAAAGGCTTGTTGCACATGCTCAGTGCAATCGTGTTGCATACGAAAGTGTGCTAGTTAGTTTTTCTCTTTCTTTATTTTCTCCTTCTCTTTTTAATAAAACATTCGCTCGAGACGATCGAAATTAAGTTTGGGGGTATTTGATCAGTCGAAAATATTGCATATTTTAACCGGCAATTTCCTTATCATTTGCATCCATATAGAAGTGTACGGTATCCATATTCTACATATTAGCAATTCGGTCGCAAAATATCAGATTACATGTATTCGACCTTAAAACCGGCATTTCTAGGGAAATTGACTGCATTTCATTACATGGCATATTTTCTATATCTTGCAACCCGTGTTTCGAAGTCTGTGCAGGAAAAGAGAAGCTTGTTCGAACATTACACCGCTCGAAAGATATGTAAACTCATTAAATTCAGATCTGGTACCATTACAAAGGAGAAAATACAAATCAAAACATCAGAGAGAAGCCCAAATGGCAGTACAAGATAGCACCTAAAAGACCAAGGCCCAAGCCTCCTAAATAGCCGCGGATCCGCGGCATGGGCTTGCTAAGGCCGCGGATCCGCGGTGGGTCCAAGGGTTCAAGCCCCCAAATTTGCACCAGAATTCCTGTATCAGCTCCTACAGTTCAGAAATGCACTCCTACTTCCAGAAGACTCCAGAGACTTCTACCAGATCAGCAAACACCTTGAGTTTCACTAAACTGGCCTAATCATTCTAGAACTTTCCCTAAACCCTAGCTTAAACCCTAAGCTAAAGTCTAACAAACTCTTTCAACAAACTTTGGGAGGGAAACTTCTAATTCAAACCTAAACCTAGGGTTTGGGAGCTCTATAAATAAGACCCTAGGCTCATTATCTCAAAATTATTCAACCTTGGGAATTATTCATCCAATTAGTGAATCTATCCCCAATCTATCTCTCTCTTCATCCTCTCTTCCTCAAGTTTAGTGAGAGAGCTTGTAGGAAACCCTAACCCTAATCCAAGCCAACATCAAGAATCCCGAGTACCCTTTAGGCAAGAAACCCAACCATCTTTACAAGCGAAGCCGATCTTCAACGGAGCAAGTGATCCGAAGCTGATCCACGACTCAAGAAGCCGAGCGACGCTCTATCAACAACTAGATTCATTCTCTTGTAGTTCTCGAGCAATTGTAATCGAAACTTGTTGAGATAAATAAAGGTGAAATTCTTTTATCTTGTTTTCTTTAAATTCCGCATCATGTTATCTTTACTATTCTTGAATATTGTCTGTGTGGTGATGTGTGAATAAAACTCCGCTCGTTAAGGAGTTGAGACGATCTTTAGTATGATGATGTAACAAATTTTCAATCGATTCTTGAATCCCACGAGTTTGTAAACCCTAGCAAGTTCAAGAATCGACGACCCAATTCGTTGCGATGCTTTCTTGATCGACATCGCTCGAGATTGGGGAGTTCCGATCGTTTCTTGAAATTGCTAGAGGCTAGAATATAAATGGTATCCACGAAAGAACAAGGGTTAAGAGATGAAACCCTAGTTTCATCAATAAAGCCCTAACTCTCGTCGATCATCATTGATCTAGTATCAATTCTTCGAAGGACAAGAACACGAAATCTTTTAGATTACATCACGTCTAAAGATCCGATCAATTCCTACGAGCCTCTTTTAGATTCTGGATTGTTGATTGGAAATACTATCGAAGCCTTGATTCTCGATTGTTTATAGTTTCTTGATTCTTGAATAAAGAATAGTGACACTCGAATACAAATCATTCTTGAATCATGTTTTCTTTTATCGTTACTTAACTTTTCAATTCAAACGTATCACAAATATAAATGAATCGTGCAATCCCTGTGGACGATCCGCACTCACTACAAACTACATCCGACACCATAGTTTGATTGCGGTCAAAATATTTTTTGGTTGTGAAGTTCTTTATAAATTTTCTGATTACCGACACAAGAAACTGTTTCAATCTAATGGTACCGTTTTAGGAGACCTTTGAATTGATTCATACTACACAACAGAAAAACGATCAATCACGACTCTTCATTCGCCACTTTAGGGTTAGGGAGCGATGGCTTAGGAGACAGGTTTAGATCCCTGTCACCTAAGACTTTTCAATTTTATGGGCCGTGAGGGTCCCATAAAAGCATTTTCTCCCTACGAGTCGAAAAGATCTCATAGGTGTATTTTCTCCTTAGGAGTCGTGGGGACTCCTAAGGGTGTTGCTCCTTTGTGAGTCGTAAGGATCTCACGCGGGAATTTTCTCCTCACAAAGTCGAGAGGACTTTGCGAGTGCATTTCATCTCTTTTTTACGAGTGTGCGCCCTTTCGGGCTTTCACAAACTCGCCGGCAGTCCTGTTGTTTTTACTCACGGAGCCCTTTCGGGTTTTCATCCGTGCTCATTTTGCTTGTGTACATGCCTTTTTTATTTCTATTCCTTTTTTTTTTAATTTTTGGTGGGACTTTGAATGTGGTCTCACCGGTAGGACTTGGGAGGGACTGGGATTGTTTTACGCCCGTGGATTGTATACGGTTTTGCAGGATGTATGATCCAGACCATATGGCCAAAAGCATTTTGGGTCTTTGTTGGCGTCTGCATCGCTGCACTGGAATATGGTACCAGGAGCGACTCATCATTCGCCGTTGGGGTTTGGAATTTGGCTGGCGTCTGCATCACTGCACTGGGATATGATACCAGGAGCGACTCATCATTCGCCACTTGGGAATTGGGGAGCGATAGCTTAGGAGACAGGTTCAGATCCCTATCGCCTAAGGCTTTTCAATTTTATGGGCCGTGAGGGTCCCAAAAAAGCATTTTCTCCCTGCGAGTCGTAAGGATCCCGCAGGTGTATTTTCTCCTTAGGAGTCGTGAGGACTCCTAAGTGTGTTTTTCCTTTGTGAGTCGTAAGGATCCCACAATGGTTTGTTTTCCTCATGTATCGTGAGGAAACATGAGTGGATTTCCCTCGTTACCAGTTTAATGACTTAGAGGTCGACAGTTTCCAGTTTAACGACTTAGCGGTCATTTGTTTCCAGTTTAAAGACTTAGGGGTCTGTGGTGCCCAGTTTAACGACTTAGCGGTCATCTGTTTCCAGTTTAACGACTTGGAGGTCATCTATTTCCAGTTTAACGACTTGGAGGTCATCTGTTTCCAGTTTAACGACGTGGTGATCATCTGTTTCCAGTTTAATGACTTAGAGGTCATCTGTTTCCAGTTTAACGACTTAAAGGTCATCTGTTTCCATTTTAACGACTTGGTGGTCATCTGTTTCCAGTTTAACGACTTGGTGGTCATCTGTTTCCAGTTTAACGACTTAGAGGTTTACTGTTTCCAGTTTAACGACTTAGAGGTCATCTGTTTCCAGTTTAAAGACTCAAAGGTCACCTGTTTCCAGTTTAACGACTTGGTGGTTATCTGTTTCCAGATTAAAGACTTAGGGGTCTATTGATGGCGAGCTTGGAATTTTGGGGTTGGGGCCGGCATCAGCGTTGCTAACACTGAAGCAGAGGTGCCAGGAGCAATTCATCATTTGCCTACTCTTGTTGGTGGAGCGATGGCTTAGGAGGCGGGTTTAGGTCCCTATCGCCTAAGGCTTTTCAATTTTATGGGCCGTGAGGATCCCATAAAAGCATTTTCTCCCTGCGAGTCGTGAGGATCCCGCAGGTGTATTTTCTCCTTAGGAGTCGTGAGGACTCCTAAGTGTGTTTTTCCTTTGTGAGTCGTAAGGATCCCACAAAGGTTTGTTCTCCTCATGTATCGTGAGGATACATGAGTGGGTCTTCTCAATGGAGCATAACTCCAAAGGCGGAGACCAGCCGCGTAATTGGTGATTACGGTGGGGCATGGGTATAATGAGAATTATTTGAGCCCGTGGATTGTATACGGCAGTTAATTTGGGGACTGGCCGTAGGGCCAAAAGAATTTTGAAAAATTGGATTTTGGTTGGCGTCTGCATCGCTACACTGGAATATGGTACCAGGAGCGACTCATCATTCGCCGTTGTTTTTTTTTGTTTTGTTTTTTTTGTTTTACCGCGATTGCTCTATCATTTCATCTTTTCTTATCGCGAAGGTCGCGATTGCCCTATCATTTCGGCTATTTATTCACGGTTGCCCCATCATTTCGGCTTTATTTTCATGTTTATCTTTACTCGCTGATTTTTATTGCGAGTTGCCCCATCATTTCGGCTTTTCCTTATTTTTCTTTTATTTACACATTTTTTTGTTTATTTACATACATATATATATATATATATATATATATATTTTTACATTCCCAGTTTAACGACTTAGAGGTCAACGGTTCCCAGTTTAACGACGTGGTGGTCATCAGGTGTTCCCAGTTTAACGACGTGGTGGTCCTTTTTTCTTATCCCAGCTCCTTGAACTTTGTTCTTGGCGGAGCTGTGTTGATGACCTAGCTCCGTGGCTTGCCGATACATCCGAGGATTGTGAGGTTTTTCCAAGCTTATATTGGTCCTCTGCCCAATCTTTGAAAATATAGCAGTCTTCGATGGTATGACCCACCACTCTATGATATGGGCAGTATACGGGATTGCCGGTCATGTTCATTTTCTGTGGCCTCTTTGGAACAGGCAGTTGCAGACCGTTGTTCAAGGCGTCCATGAATATTTTGTGGACTTCATCCCTCCTGAAGGAGTATACCTTCTTCTTTCTCTCCATTGGAGTAGGTGCCTTTACTGATGCTGGTCCTCGAGGCCGATCGGTCTTTGGTTCGCCCTTTTCAGATAATGGCACATGTCTGGGAGGATTAGGTTCCCGAAAGGCTTCGGTCTCCATTTGCATGAAATCGGCGGCCGTAGCTTGACTGTTTGCTAACGCGCCTTTAGACAGTTCTATCTCTCCCGCCCTGTATTGCTTTTCGACCCAATCTTTGAAGACGAAGCAGTCCTCAATGGCATGACCTATCACCCTGTGATAGGGGCAATATTTTGGGTCGTTGGTCATATTCTCTTCTTGCGGTCTCTTTGATTCTGGCAGTTGTAGACCGTTTCTTTGGGCGTCCCTGAATATCTTGTGGACCTTTTCCCTCTTGAAGGAATAGACCTTTTCCAGCTTCTCTTTCAGAGGCGATTCCCTCCCGGCGTATGTATCGGAAGGACTGGAGGCTGATTGCGGCCGTTTTTCGCGAAGGCGCTCCGCTTTTAGGTTGAAAGGGATATCAGTTGGCTGCCTCTGGGTATCAATCCCTGGCTCATGAGCCAAAATTTGATTCTGCTGTAATTGCAATCGGGCGACTTGGGTCGCGAGATCTGCCACGACGTTTACCAGCTCGTCGACTTTGGAATAGACCTCGGCCATCTTCTCATCCCTGTCCTGAAATTGCCTTTGAATCCATTGGAATAATGCTTGTTCTGTAGTTCCGGCTATGACAACCGGGTAATCTTTATTGCCTGAGCTCAATTCCGCAGGAACCACGGGCTCCTCTGGCTTATCGGCCTGAGCGGTCTCTTCATCATTTAGATCGAGCCAATGCTGGGTAGAGTCAACCATATCATCACCATGGCTATGAAGAAGAGGAGGGTTCGTTTCTTCATGTCCGGCCATGTAGACAGTGTGGATAACACATTCAGCCATTCTTTCATCACTGGCAGCTGGTTTCGCGGAGCGGTCCGGGCTTTGGAAATTCATAAATTTTAACATGGCCAGAGCCCTAGCCCTTTTGTTGGCTCTATATCTGAGCCGCTTCTGCCTCAGCTTCTCTGCCTTAAGCGCTTGGCAGGCTTCTGCTCTTCGGGAAGCCGCCATAGGCCGAGCGATGGGGATGCTTGAGAAGACATCTGCCCGTGTATCCGTTGAAGGTATCGCCTGGGCTTGCCCACTACGTCTGGCAACTTCTTTTGTCCCGATGGATTTGCCTCCAGTTGGGGCCATGGAAAGCCGTCCAGACACCGATTTGCGTTTGGGTTGGGGCGCCCTCGAGATTACCACATTTGGTCTCCTGCCTTTCGAGACCGGTTTGTCTGCCACCGGGGCTTGAGGAGCTGGGATGGCGCCAACTGGCATGAACATAATAGAACCGAATGGTAGCAGCGGCACCTCCCATTGTCGCCTGAGACTGGCCGGAAGGACCGTCCTAGAGTCTATCCTCATCGTGTAGGAGACGGGAGCTGAGTTCATCATCGAAGACATCGTCGGAAGGTGATTGCTTGAAAATCTGCATGAAAAAGCATTATTTTTAGTATAAATACAGGTATGTATGTTGATTGAGTTCGCATGAACGCTTAACCCGAAATATGGGAGGAGAGATTGGTCACACCGGGCGTGCCAGAATCTGTAGGGTGTTTTTCGTCACCCCATTGAGGTGGGAATACGCGCGCGCTTGTCAGGCGTACTACAAATTCCCCCTGCCTAGGGTAGGCCGAGGTTTAATGATTGTGGGGATCCGAATCTCCGGCAGCCGTGGACTAAGCTACCGTTAATTACCCCTCGCCTTTGGGTCGAGGGAACCTCCGATTAACGGGTTAAACTGGTCATGCGAACTTAATGTGCAGTGTGCCTGTGTTGTGTTTTGAAAGGGGTTTTTTGGATATATTGGGAGCCACGCAGAGTTTTTACGGGGGTCCCGCTATCCGTATTGGGACAGTGACGTGGAGTATGTGTGCATGTACATATGTATACATATGTATAGATATACATGTATATATATAAAAAGGGGAGAAGACATCCAAAGGATGCGTAGGGCAGCACCTTGGGCGCTATGCGCCTAGGTGCTGTGCGCTCAGGCGCTAGAGTGCTACGTGTCGGCACGTGGGCACTCTGCGCTTGAGCGCAAGCGCGCCACGTGTCGGCACGGGGCGACTTGCGCTCGAGCGCTTGCGCTGGAGCGCAAGTGCGCCACGTGTCGGCACCGGGGTGACTTGCGCTCGAGTGCTTGCGCTGGAGCGCAAGCGCGCCACGTGTCGGCGCTGGGGCACTTGCGCTTGAGTGCAAGCACGCCACGTGTCGGCACGTGGGCGCTTTGCGCTCGAGCGCTGAGCGCTTGAGCGCAAGCGCGCCACGTGTCGGCACGCGGGTGCTCTGCGCTTGAGCGCCGGCGAGAAAAGGAGGCTTTTAGCCTAAGAAACAGAAGCTATGCTTCAGAAAGGAAATATTTATTATGTATATATGTATGGAGTTAAACTCCTAGGATGTTTTGGAGCTGATGAAGGGGGTTCTTCTTCCTCCTGTTGTTTGGCCAGATCTTGAAGACCAAGAGATGTGAGATCTCAAAATCTCTCCTTTTTGAGATCTGATGGGAGATCTGAGTTCCCCTTTGCGGGTTTTGTGGTGGAAAACTACTTAGTTTTGGAAAAGAAAGAGTAAAACTCTTGATTTAATTCAAAAGAAATGAGAAGGTTTAGAACCTTGGAGAAGGAGCAGGAGCCACAAAGAACCATAGTTTTTGGGGGAATGAAAAGTATATGCTTTATTCATCATCATTTTGCCTTTTATAGGCTTACATATTTGCATATAGCCCCTTGGGCTTTACAAAAATGGCATTTTAGCCATCTCATGGCTCATGTGCCATTTCATTTTTGCACATAAGCCATGGACTTACAAAATATTGGCTTTATACCCATTTTGTTTATATTCATGCATAAACAATTACATAAAAATTATTTATTACATGATTTTGTTGTTAGCACGGGGAGGCTGGCCGCGGGCTCGACTTGGGCATGGGCCCGCTTGACCTGGGCTTAGGCCCACCTGGCTTGGGGTTGACTTTGATTTTGACTTGGTCAACCGGAGTGTAAATTTTTACCCCAACAGCAAGGACCATCGGCCAAAGTTTCAATCCGGTCAAACCGTTAGGACAACAAACACCATCACTTTCTAAAGAAGATTTTACTACTCGGTTTGTGGCGTATATGACATCTGTTGAAAGTCGCCAACCACACAACCAATATCAATATTCATCTTATCACAATGTTGATCTTACTCCTGCCCAATTTTCACAACCTTTCGATTCATATCAATCCTACCCGACTTTTACACCTTCTCGAGACATTCCTTCTAATCAGTCATTTGGGAGTTTTACTTATCCACAAGAATTTCAATCTTATGCTGAATCCACTTACCGACCCATGTCTAGTCTTGAACAAACTGTAGAAGAATATGTGGTAGTGTCGCGCCGCGCCAGAGAGAAATTGCATGAGTGAATGGCCTTCCTCAATAAACAAAACGAACGAGCAACTAGTTTCAAACCAGCTCAAAATTTTCCAACGTATGATACGACCATATGACAAATTGAGAATTGGGTAGTGAGAGAGAGCGGTACACCCTTCCAAATCAAACCTCTCCATCCCAAATTGAAATCCAGAACTCCAGTTTCACAGATCTATGAAGTACACCAAATGATTCACCAATTGAAGATAGAATGTCTGATGTGTTGTGTGACTTTGTAGTATTTGATTTACCCGATTGTGAAATGTCCATTTCAAGTGAAGCCACACCCAACCTTTGTGATCTCTACACCTCCACTCTAGAACCACAATTGATTGAAAACCCTGCTTTTGATGAGGTGTCTGAGATTTGTAACCTTCACTTGATTGAGGATATTGACGTTGAGAATACATTGGATGATGAACCCGCAATTTTGGATGAGTTTGTCCCACCAATTCATCGGTTCCTTTCAATCCCGTGTGGTCATCATCTCGAGCCTTTAACTTTTCATCCCAAACACCATATGCGTCTTGAAGTTGATGATAAATGTATAACCGATAAGCTATACGAAATTCAGCCTTTATTTCCCACATCTGGTTCAGCAATACTCGACACACCAATTTGTTTACCCATTTCATCTCTCATTTTCTCTGGTTCTTCTTCTAATCTTCCTTTAATAATAGCGAGTGTTAATGAATCACAATCCGATATTTCGAGTTCGATAATTCTAGAAAGACAACTTGATTTAGACTCTTTTGAGAATGGGGTAGATGAGCTTTACAAGTCTCCTACCTCCATAATTTTTGACAAATCAAGTGTGTTGAATTCTGGCGCGACACTTATTGACATTGAAACGTTCAATCGGACCATCGATGAAAGTTTCGAAGATATTTTCGCCGACGAATTCGCATTCCTAAATGACACCGATTTTGTGATTAATCAACCTCCACCTGAAGAAGTTGAACCACCACCATTACTTTTTATTCCATACGAGAATATGACCATTCTTTCCATTCCTAATCATCCACATTCTCATTTCCGTTCACCATTATTGTTTCGTCTCTATCAACCGAGACGTAAACCATACCGCCTTCTATCTTCTAACTTCTTTAAATCTCTGATTTTCCACAAACCAGTGCGTTACATCGATAAATTTTTTGAATGGTTGGTGTTGACTTTTGGTCTTTGTAAGGCTTTACTTTGACCAATAATTTTAAATGCTTAATACTATTTTACTCAAAGTTGGGGGGGATATTTTGGCTCTTGAAAGAAAATTTTCATAAAATTGTGAGCCAAAAATAAGTTTGGGAGAGAATTTTACTTTCACTATTTCAAGTCCCCGCTACTAACTTTTCCTCCCAAATCTACAGTTTTTTAAGCTTAACAGATGACATCAGTGAGAACACTACTGTAAACAGGTTTGGGGGAGGTTTGTGTTTATTCACGCATTATTTTGCATTATACTATATATAAGCACAAAAAGAAATTTGATATGAAAGTTTGAAAGTGAAAAATTTACATTCGAAAGGTAGGAATAGTTTGAGAAAAGCAAGAAAGTTAGATGTTTTCTTAAACGAAACTAGTAATAAGTAGTTATGAGCCGTTGTCCCAAGGGTTAGTAAGATGAAGGAAATTGCTAATCTGAGGATAAAAGTAAGTCTGAAAAATAGTTCATATTCTTAAGACCAAACATTTGAACGTTGATACCCTACTATACGCACTTACACACATATTGAAACTTGGGATAGTAGAGAATGCCTTGAAATGCTCTTGTTTAAAAGCTTTAGTATGAAATAAAAAAAAAAAGTATAAGTGGTGAAGAAAAAAAATGTACACTGGTTTTGTAATTGCTTAAGGCAGCATTAAAAAAATATAGCGAAGGTGGTTTATCACCTGGTGCCTTAGACCAACCGGTTTGAGAGCCACTGCTAAGCCTTAAGTGTTGTGAAACAAGGAATTACGCCTAAATGCGCGAGCACATTTTGTAATCGGTTGGTTAGTATCTCAAGAAATATTAACGGTCGCATGAAGAATGTGTGGGCAATTCCATCTAAAATATTCACCAACTAAAAAGTTCTTTGGAATATGGACAAGAGTATGATAGCTTGAATTGAATTCTCTAAGTGTAGGGATGTCTTTTACACACACGTAAGGGTATATGATCGATGTTTGGAAGACAGATAGGGAGGAAAACTAAAGATCGATGTTTTATTGATAGATAGGGCTCATAGCAACTGAAAAACTCGTGTAGTTGGAAACTATTATTTTCAAGTTCTTTCTTTTATAGTTCCTATCTTTATATGTAACTTTCACCGTCTTTCTTTTAGTATAGGATTTTATGGGTGTAATCTGCTGAAAACCCTCAGGAGACAGCACTCCTACTACTAGGGACACCTAGAGGTTTAACGGCTTGTTGCATGTGCTCAGTGCAACCGTGTTGCCTACGAAAGTGTGCTACTTCGGTTCTTTTTCTTTTTCTCCCTCTCTTGAATAACAAGTTTTCTCGGGACGATCAAAGTTAAGTTTGGGGGTATTTGTTCAGTCAAAAATATCGCACTTTTGATATGAAATTTTTCTTATTTTTCTTAAATATCTAAAGGTGTTTATTATAAATATGACACATATGAGGGTTTATCTGTAAAAATACTATTTACCATATGTTTATATAATATAATTAACATTATGAAGGAAAATGTATGCATATAATATTTATATAATATTTTAATAATTTAAATATGCATATCATATCAAATATCCTTAATCAATATTCTTAAAATATAATAACATATCAAATTGGTTAGGATAACATCTCAAAAATACCAAATATTACTAATATTATTCATTGAGATATTGTGCAATGGTTAGTTCATGTCAGGAGATCGAGATGTTGAAATGTCGAGATTCAAAAATCTGCCGATAAAGTTAAATAAAATCGAAGAATCAATACTTGTAGAGACCCAGCAAAGATATGAAAATTCCAGATATCAAATAAATCTCCATGTATCACAACGAAGCAGCTCCAGAATTCTGAAGCCAAAATCTCACCAACAAACTGCATTTCCGCGGCCAAACTAGCATTAATGCGGCGGATCCGCGGCTGATTCACCGAGTCAGGATTTGGGATTTTTAGTTGTGATTTGCAACAATAAACCCTAATTCTGTTGATCTATAGTTTATGGTTTTGGGGCTATATAAAGGACCGAGGGCTAAACTTAGAATCATCAATCTTTTACACGAAGCAAATCACCGTCAAAGAACAAGTGATCCACGACATGTCCGTGATTCGACGTGATAAGGCGACGTGAGATTCGACGGACCATCTACTTTCTACGAGGCAAAGATTGAGAGCAACTTCTTCTTCCTCTTGTAATCTAAACTCGAAGGTTTTGTATTGTGGAGTTGATTAATAAAGGTAGATCATTAGATTAATTATTTAGCATTTAATTTCTGCATTATGATCTCTTTCTCTATCCGTTCTTCTTCTATCTCCATCATGCGTGAGTAATTCTCCGCTTGATAGGGTTCGTAGGATTAGCGTAGAACAATGGATGAGAAAATATTTTAACTTCTTTTAAGTCTTATGAAGTTTATAAACTTTAGCAAAAGAATCGTTAACACCCAAATCGGGCACGCTACCAATTTATTGCTAGTCTCGACCGCGATTTGATATTAGATTAACAATTTTTTTGTTAAGGGCTAGACATGAATAGAGAATAATGAAAGGACAATGATCAATAGTGTAGAAACCCTAGTTTCTTTCAAGAACCATAATTCTCATTCATCACTATCAATCTAGTTTTAAATTTATCAATAGATAAAATGAGTAATTTTTACTAGTCATCCATGACTACTAAATCCTAACGAACCCTACAAGCCCTCTTCTTATAAAATCTACATCCGTATTTAAACTAGATCTGTATTCTATATCCGTATTTGACGTAGATCTAGAAACTATTCTTCACTATTCTTTATTCTTCTATTCTTCCTCCTTTTCAACACGTCTAAAGTAAGATTGAAAGATTCCATATATCCCTGAGGACGACCCGTACTCATCTCGGCTAGCTACACGCGACACCGTTATTGATTGCGGTTACTACAAACACTTCTTTAGAATCAATCGGTAATACAAAGAAATATGATGAAATACGTAGAATGTAAAGTTTATGGTATTTAATCGTAAAAATGCGATAAAAGTTACATAACATGTTATTTTGAGATGAAACTTGTTCTAAAGTATTTGGTTATGATTGTTAAACAATATATGAAGAATTGGTAGGTTTGTTATTAAGAAAATTTGGGTTTTTAAAAAAAAAAGAATCGGAAGTCGGAATAACTCCGCTTCCGACGAATTTTGAAATGAGAGAGTTTTAGATTAGAATGAAAGGAGAAAAGAGAGGACTTACTGATTTGTAGAAGAGATGGGAGGTAGAGAGAACTTTTGAAGGTGTCGAGGAGTCGCTGTGTCATTAGAATCTTTCCGAAACGTCGCCGGAACTTTGACCTTGGCTAACTCCACTTGTACAACTTTTGGACTTAGGAATTTTAGAGAGTTTTGGCAATGGATTTCAGAATGAGGAAGGCCAAAGTGTAGAGAATATTTATAGGATAGAATTATGGTTTTGTGAGTGAAGAGAGAATTAAAAATGCATTAAAATTAGAATTAAAGAGTGAAATTACACTCTCTGGATAATTGCAGAGTAATCAAACATAATGGGAGTAGTGGGGGGAGGCCAAGGGGTGCTAGGGCGAAAATTGGAGGCATTACCCACGGTTTCATCCGGCGGCGACGGTCTTTGGCCGATCTTCGCCGGTCGTTTGGTTGAGTTGGGGTGTGGGATTTGTGCCACGTGTCCTAGTCGCTTCATATAGCATTTTCCACATGTTTGTTTAATCTGACTTTTTATTTTTACGTGTATTGCACGTGTAAACTTTTGGGCTTCTAAAAGTTTAAGAGAAAAATCATTAAAAATAATTTGTGGTTAGGGGATTTGAACACAGGGGCTATGTCACAGCAGTGCAGGGCTTTACCAATGAGCTACAAGTGTTTTCTTGCTTTTCAAAAGCAAATTAAATACTTATAGCATACACAGGATTGCAAATACTCCATTTTTACTTGAACTTTTAATCAAATTTTCTGTACATTAAAACAGAGTCGTTACATTATACCCTCCTAACAAAAATTTCTTCCTCGAAATTTACAATTATTAAGGACTAATTTACAAACAAGTGAGGGTATCTTGTACGCATATCGTCTTCTCTTTCCCACGTTGATTCTCCTGGTGTGTCTTTCTCCACATCACCCGGACTAAGTTTACTTCCTTGTTCCGAAGTGACTTCACCTTTCTGTCCAGGATTTCAACGGGTTGTTGCCCACAAGATAAATCCGTCTGTACAGTAAGCTCGGAGTGATCAAGAATGTGACTGGGGTCACTTACTTAACTTCTGAGTTGGGATATGTGGAACACATTGTGCACTTCTTCCAATGAGGGTGGAAGTGTCAAGCGATAAGCCACTTCTCCGACTCATTCTAGTATGTCGAACGGTCCAATGTACCTCGTACTTAGCTTACCCCGCCTTAGAAAGCGAATCACTCTACGGTTTGGTAAAATATTTAAAAAGACATGATCTCCTGGTTGGAACTCCAAGTGACGGCGCTTTGCATCAGCCTAGTGCTTCTGTCGGTCTTGGGCTATACGCATTCTTTCCCTGATAGTGCGAACCACATCCACTGTTGCTACTATCATCTCAGGTCCAAGGAGTTCTCTATCTCCGATGTCGTTACAACTTAATGGTGAACGACAGTTCCTTCCATATAGAGCTGCAAAGGGTGCCATTCCAATACTTTCTTGGTAGCTGTTGTTGTATGAAAACTCCACAAGATGTAGGTGATCTTCCCACGATCCTCCGAAGTCTAGCATAAAAGCTCTTAGCATTTCTTCAAGTATCTGAATCGTTCGCTCAGACTATCCATCTGTTTGTGGATGGTAAGCTGTGCTAAAGTTCAGACTTATTTCCAAGCTAGCTTGCAGACTCTGCCAAAATTGCGAACGGAATCTGCTGTCACGATCGGAGAAAATGCAAACCGATACTCTATGTAATCTCACGATCTCCACAATAAGTTCATGGGTATCGGAGATAGTATATATTGAAGTGTTAAATCTTACTTAGATTCAAACTTACTTCCATATGCTTCTTTGCTAATGTCTCAGTAGATTGGCCAACTCGAAAGGGAATAAAGTGAGCCGACTTTGTGAGTCGATCCACAATAACCCATACCGTATCGTTAACTTTCGTGCTGCGAGTTAGAGCAATCACGAAGTCCATATTTATGTGTTGCTACTTTCATTCTGGGATAGGTAACGGTTGAAGTAAACCAGCAGTCCTATGATGTTCAGCTTTTACCTGCTGACACACCAAACATTTAGCGACGCTTCTGGCTATTTCATGCTTCATTCCATGCCACCAGTAATGTTGCCGCAAATCTTTGTACATCTTTGTACCACCAGGGTGTACTGAATAGGGAGAGCTATGAGCTTCTTTCATCAATTCTTCCCGAACAGAACCTTATGGTACACACAATCTACTGCCGTATCTTAAGGATCTGTCTTCATGGATGATGAAGTTTGTTCTAAGTCCACTTTCTACTTGTTCTCTGATCTTTTGCAACTTAGCATCACTTGCTAAAGCTGCTTTGATCTGATTGACAATTGTAGACTGAACATGTAAGTTCATCAAACTTGAAGCGTTACCTGACATGATTACTTCTATCTCCATTTGATACAAATGTTGTTGAAGCTTCCACTGTGCGGTGAGATTCATTGATAGTGGTTGGCGACTAAATGCATCAAGTACTACATTCACCTTCCCTGGATGATATTGTAGGTTGTCGTCGAAGTTTGCCATAAGTTCTAACCATTTTCTCTGCCGCATATTCAATTCTTTCTGAGTAAATACATATTTTAGACTCTTATGGTCTGTGTATATGTCCACTCTTTCTCCAAGAAGATAATAACGCCAAATCTTAAGAGCAAAGATAACGGCTTCCAACTCCAAATCATGTGTCGGATAGTTGCGCTCATGAACTTTCAGCTGTCTTGATACATAAGCTACAATTTTACCATGCTGATGTAGAAGACATCCTAATCCCTTACCGGATGCATCGCAATGCACTACGAAACCTCCAGATTGATCCGGTATGACGGGAATAGGCGCTGATATCAATCTTGACTTAAGTTCTATGAAAGCTTGTCTACATGCTTCTGACCATACGAATTCTTCATCTTTACGCATGAGCTTGGTCAGGGGTGTTGCAATCTTCGAAAATCCTTCAATGAATCTTCTGTAATATCCTGCTAAACCCAAGAAACTTCGAATGTCCTTCACTGACTTCGGTGTCTGCCATTCGCTTACTCCTGATACCTTAGCTGGATCTACAGAGATTCCATCACCTGATACAATATGTCCGAGAAAACCGACTTGATTTAGCCAAAACTCGCACTTGCTGTACTTGGCATAGAGTTGATGTTGTCGTAAAGTCTCTAGGACAATTTGTAAGTGCTCAGCATGTTCTTTCTGACTCTTAGAATACACCAGGATGTCGTCGATGAAAATGACAACAAACCTGTCTAGGTACTCTCAAAAAACTTGATTCATTAGCTTCATGAATATAGCTGGTGCGTTGGTCACTCTAAATGGCATGAAAGGAAACTCATAATGACCATAGCGAGTCCTGAATGCCGTCTTCGGAATATCAGACTCTTTGACCTTCATCTGATGATAACCCGAACGAAGATTTAACATGGAGAAAATGCAAGACCCACTTAGCTGATCGAATAGATCGTCGATGCGCGGAAGTGGATACTTGTTCTTTATAGTTACTTCGTTCAGAGCTCTAATCAATGAACATTCGATATGAACCTTCCTTCTTCTTCACAAGCAGAACCGGCGATCTCCAACTTGAAGTGCTGGGACGAATCCATCATTTCTTCAATAATTCATCCAACTGAGTTCAGATCTCTTTCAAACTTTCGGGACTCAAGCGGTACGGAGCTTTGATCACCGGTTGTGTTTCAGGTACTAAATCAATGCTGAATTCAAAAGCTCGATCGGGGGGCAAACCTGATATGTCTTCAGGAAATACACCGTCGAACTCTTGAACTACCTCTGGCTTATCTTCTCCCGCCTGTAGAGTTGCAATCACTGTCTTCTTCGGTTGTGCTTTGTATATGCTTGGCTCCAGGGTACGGTATCCACTTTTGAAATTAAAGATCAGATGCTCTGGAATCTCGAACACTACCCTCATTTGACGACAGTCAATGGTAGCATAGAATGTTCCTAACCAATCAATACACAAAACGACATCGAAATTCGGTATGTCCAGCACCTTGAAGTCAGCATAGAATTCTCTGCTGCAGACAATTACTGGACACAGGTCGTATCCCATTATTTCCTTTAGAACGTCGTTTCCTGAATTGACATTCCAGCTAGATACAAGTGGTTTGAATGGAATCGCATGAGTTTGGACGAACCGTTGCGACATAAAGCAATGAGATGCTCTAGTATCGAAGAGTGCTAGTGCAGGAAGTGAGGCTACTAAAATCGTACCTAAGTTATGTGGGATAAGTTTTAGGTATAAGAAAAAGATATATGGGTATGTTTAAAGATTGAAAGAAAGCTTGAAAGAAAAAGAGTTACCAGTGATGACTTGGCCAGTGGCTTCAGCTTCTTTCACAGTCATTGTGAAAGCCTGTTGCTTCGGTACATTCCTTCTTACTGGAGGAGCATTCCTCTGTCCGTTCCTCTGTACTTGAGGTAAGTTCCTTTGTGCTTGATGGAACTGACGAGGAGGAGGTGCAGTCGGTCCATAAGGAGGTGGAGCTGGGAGAGAAAGACGTGGAGCAGGTGCTTGGATAGCTGGCCGCTGCGAATAGGTAATTGCTGGTCTAGGTGCAGCATTTGGATTGAGTCTACGAGGACAAGACCCAATATAATGTGTGGATGAGCCATAGACTAAGCAAAGGCGATTAACACGTTTACAATCCTTCGCCAGGTGTCCATCCCTCCTGCAGTAGGTGCAAAAGGTTGGACTGAGCTGGTTGGACTGAGCTGGTTGAAGAGGTTCTTCCTGCCATCTGAGTGGCAGGGCGCTTCACTCCGGCAGATTGGGGTCTGCCCTTCATCTTTACTACTTCCTCATATCGACGGACAGCTTTCAGAGCCAGTTCATGGGTTGGAAAATCCCCTGTAGCTAAGGCAGCTTGGATCTCCGACTCTAACCCTTGCTGAAATCGTCTGGATCTGATCTTAGCAGTCGGAATGAGGTGTGACGCGAACCTGTTACGTTCTTATGTTAGCAGTGTAGTATGTGATATTAGAAAATCGAATATTAAGACATATCTTACCTTCTCAACATGGTGAACTCGGTATCATACTCATCCACTGATTTTCTCCACATAGAGCCTTGTTATAAGTAGATGAATTGCTGCTCCATGTCGAATCGGACAGTCTCTGGAAAATACTTCGCGTCGACCATGTCGCGAAAGGACTTCCATTCGATAGGTTGGGCAAGACGGCTTTCTTCCGTCTTCCACCATACTCGAGTGTTGTCGGTGAGTTGCAGCTTTGCAACCTATACCCAAACGATCTGTGGCACTTGTGCTGCTGCCAGATCGTCCTCAATGCTCTGAGCCCATTCTTCAGCTTCCAAAGGGCTCTCATTCCCAGAAAATTGCTTCAGGTGC
This sequence comes from Agapanthus africanus, assembly GCA_030015575.1. Taxonomy (NCBI): domain Eukaryota; kingdom Viridiplantae; phylum Streptophyta; class Magnoliopsida; order Asparagales; family Amaryllidaceae; genus Agapanthus; species Agapanthus africanus. Next base: position 22,121,233 of record JASDDO010000014.1, read on the forward strand.
AATGCCCGGTGTCACGCCCCGCTTCCCAAAATACGGAATACGAGGGGTTGACAATGCCATCCATGCTCCTACGGTCAAGGAAATGTCTTGCCGTAGTCACACTTCGGCTTCTAGCTTTACGTGGTAAACAGTAAAAAATGCGCAGGTAATAAGAAATGCAGTAACTGAAACAAAACAATATAAAGAACTGACCTGATGGGAAACAAAAGGGTATAACTCTGGATAGCAAATCAAGATGTCCGTGATGTACGTCTAGTCCTGGTTCAGGCTAAATCCACTCCTCAAACTGAGCATGCATACTCAGGTCGTCATAGCGACACGATAACAATATATATAAAAAATGCAAGTGGCAACTCGAACAGTAATAACGGATATATAACAGTAAATCAAGACAGTAGAGTTATAAACATGGAATAATCAATGCAGTGGAAACGGAAAAAGCAGTAAAATAATATGCCAGGTATGTCAACACAGTAAGTAATGTATATCGATGCTATCACCCTTATCAGTCTCTAAGTCTCGTTGTACAGGTCACTAAGCCTATCGTCAGTCCAAGTGTGAGAGTCAACCACTCGCGAGTGTCCTCCACCCAAGGGTAGAACCCAAGGGCAAGGGACCACGGGCCCAACATGTAACTCACGGTAATAATCATGTACCCTGTAAATCTCCATATATCTCCATATATATAAGCCGGCATGGGACTCCCGAGATTCTGTTGAACTCACACTCAAACTACCCCACACCCCGTGGTCTACATCAAACGCTAACCATAACCTCAACTATCAGTCGGTCTGTGACCAGTCTGCACGAGAACTGGAGACAGGATCTCCATCAAGCACGTCCCGACTAATATATAAGGTAAATGGCAGTGTCTGGTGCCTTATCTGTGACACCCATGCAAGAGCTTCCATAAGTGTCCCATACCACTTATAGTCACACGTACACGCGTCCCACAGACGTCGACAATGCAATAGAATAATAAGGTTCACTGATTGTGTACAAGTACGTATCACTTTCACTTATTCACTTATGCACGAACACTAACGTACTTGCTACAATCATCACTAATACCTAACACTGGGTAATGCACATGATCACTAGGTTATCAATGCAGTAACAAATGTATGATATGATGAGGAAGCAATATGTAAAGCATGATTAAGATGTCATAAAACAGTATCCTATTACTTACATGATTTATCATAAATCGTACGTGTATAGTTTAGCAAAACGATGAACGGGGAATAAATAGTATGTTCAGTTATCTATCTAGGGAATTTGGTTTCATGCCAATCGGGTTCTAGGATCACTAATTATGGCCATTTCATTTTAAGCGTTCACGGCTGGAAATCCGGTTTCAGAATCGGAAGTCCGTTTCACAACGGATTTTAATCCTAGTCGGGATCAGAATTTAGCGATGCTACAGTTGGATGAAAAATAGGGTTTTCAGTAAGATTTTCAACGCAATAGACGGATTCTCTATCGCATCTGTACGTCAGGAGATATACACTTTTCAATACTAGTATGTCATTTCTAATTCTGTTGGGACTGTTATACGTCCCGATATTTTAAATTACAGATTAAATAACAAACGATGACGAAACAGAATGAAACTACTTGTGTTATCTATCTAAAAGATTCACCTTTATTAAACAGTGGAGTTCCGCAACCTACGAGTTAAGGAAACAGGGTGGTACCCATTACGGGACAGTAAACAACAACTAGAGTCGCTCTGGACTCCAGTACAGAGTCGCACTCCGATCCAAATATCGTCACAATTAAAGTACAGAAACAATTAGAAACTTACATAGGGTTATATTTTGTCTAGTCGGCTTCGATTTGAGCCCTCGAACTCATCATTCCAGTATGTATATAATTTATGGTGATTTTAACGGTGTTCTGGTACAAGAAATTTCCAGTTTTATGGATGTATTTGGGGGTATTCGTTTTAGTCATTAACGGTCTTATTTTCTAATGAAATTCAAACACTAGAATCATAGCCATACGGGCCAGACTATACAATTGAGTTCCGTCAAATTAAATAAGAATTTCCATAGAGAACATGCATCGAACAGTTGCGTCGTATAATCTAACAGAAAAGTAAAACATGGAATATATACGATTGTGATTTGCAATTAACATAAAGTAGCATGTAGCAAGTAGGGAACTTGCCTGGAGACGATGAATTGATGGCACGGTATGCACGGGCACGACACACGCGGCAACAACGGCAAGAGTTTGGCCTCAACTGCGGTTTGGCCTCGGCTAGACATGGAGTTTGGGGGCTCTGATGTGCAGCGGGTGGTGACGGAGATGGCAGGGAGGAGGCCGACGGCGTCGCGGTAGAGCTCCAGTGGTGCCACGTATGTTGGGTGAGCTCGGTTGGTGTTATGGGCCGTTGTTGGAGAAGCTGGAGGTTGGTGCTCGCCGGTAGGGGTGATCGTGGCGGTTGCAGCCGGCGGTGGTCGTGGATGGTGGTGCCAGTCGTGGATGGTGGCGCCGCAATGACGGGTGACGCAGCAAGCTCGAGTGGCGGCTGGAGGCAGTGGGGACAGGGCTCAGTGGGTTCGGGTGCTGTGGCTTGAGGGATGGTGAGAAGGAGGAAGAAGTCGATGGTTGCGGTCGGTGTTGATGGAGTTGTTGGGAAGTTGTGAAGGCGAGGGAAAAGCTGGTGGTGGCGAGGTGGTCTTTGGCGTGGGGACTCGGTGGTCACGGCTGCAGAGGAGGTTGGGGTTTTGTAAGGAGAGAGAGAGAGCGACGAGGTCGAGGAGGAGTGTCGGTGAGGCAGGTGAGGTGGAGGCGAGCGACGTGAGGGGACGGCGGTGAGCGCGACGCGCGGGCATAGGCACGGGTTCGAGAGAGAGAGAGAAAGAATGGGAGAGATAGAGAGAGGGAGCGGGAAAGAGAAATGGAAGAGAGAGGGTGAGAGAACGTGTGGAGAGAGAAAGGATTTACGAGAGGAGAGAGAGAGGTGTGTGAGCGGGGGGGAGAGGGAATCGTGAGGATTTGATAAAAAGGAAAATTAAAGGAAAAAGAGAGAATGTAGAAATATAAAAGTTAATACGGAAAATAATGGAGGGATTAAATGAGTGTTAATGGAAATTTATGGGGGAAAATTAAGAGGTGTTAATGGAAATTTATTTTAGAATTAAAGGTGATTTAAGAGGGAATAATATAAGGAGATTTGAAATGAAGGAAGGAAAAGGAGAAGCTTGGGCCGGGCTCTTGACGGGCTGCTGGGCTGGGCTAAGGGAAAAAGTTAATTAATTTATTAGAGAAAAAAGAATGGGCCGAGAATTATAATAAAAAGAATTGTAAGGAATTGGGAAAGAGGGCCGGGCCTTTGGAGAAAAGAAAGAAGCGGGCCGGGTTGGTTTAAATCCTATTTTAATTTACATGGGCTTGGGAAAATATAGGTTATGGACTGAGTAAGATATGGTTTGGGTTTTAGAGTTTAAATTTTAAATGAATAAAAGAAATAATAATGGAGAGGGGCCGGGGCTTAAAGGAAGATTTTAGGAAAAAGAGATATAGTAGGGTTTGGGTTTTGGTGTTTAATGGGATTTAAATAAATAAACAAATATAAATAAATTTTATAGGTGAAAAAAAATACAAATATTGGTATAAAAGGGGCTGGGTATTACATCATACCACCCTTACAAAAATTTCGTCCTCGAAATTTAAAATAACTATAAACTACAAAATAACAAGCGAAAGGCTACCACATCGAACACTAACACTTAGTGATTTATTTAAAACATGTGGATAAAATTTTGAAGGTCTATATATGTAAGAACAACATAAAAAAAGGATAGGTCTAAATAAGTATAAGGAAGGAACAACTATAAGAGCAAACTACATGTATACGGGAATATAAATAACAATAACGAACAATAATATTCGAGGCGTGCTCGATATAATCGAAACCCAACTATATGCACATATAAGTATATCAAAAGTAGCACCGCGGGAATAAAAGTATAAGACACAACCATTTATAATAGTAACCATATGCACAATACCCGAAAATAAAGTAACGATAATAAAGTAGTGAAAGATTTGTCGGTAGGTTAAAACATTTTAGGATAACGTATTGATCAAATAACTTCGAAAGCTCACATTGTGAAAATAAGGAACATGGAACAAAAATATGCGCGGTGTAAGGTTGCGCTACTGAAAAAAATGAGGATAATAGTAGTGTGCTTAAAATACGTAAAACTAAGTAGTCAATAACATGCACTCTTCGATAAATACAAAATAGTGAAAACCAAATTTCGAATAATAATGTCCCTAAATATAGTTAGGGTAATAGGAAAAGAAACACAAAATGTATGGGGCTAGCTAGGGTAAGGATTACAAGGAAGTGTGACTCATTCAGGAGGTCGGAGTGTGGAGGCTTTAGGCTGAAGGTCAAGGAGATTGGGATCGGGTCAGCACAGGAAGTAAAGGTGAGCAACAAAGGACTACAAGGGAAAAATATGGGGAGGATAACGGTCGGTACATCATATGATCAAAAATTTGAAGGGTCAGCTAATCTCAGAAATCTTACTATCAATTTTCCCTCCCGGAATGATCTCAAACGAGGCATAGACGAAGGATGAAGGGTGGCCCATTCCAAGGATCAGGGTGCGGTACTTTTTAATCGAAGTGAGGGTTAAAACAATACAAGGAGTAGGGGTGGACAGTCAGGGATCTCAGTAGGAAAATAAAGGTATATAAGGAATAATAAAGCTTCAAGTGAACTAAGAAGATCGGAAGATTAGCAAACTCAGCAATTTATTTCATTCCAGAAGATTTTAAACAAAGCGTTCTCAAAAACGAAATGTAGCCCTAAACTATACACAGATTTATTTGGCCAGAGAAGACAACATCTAAAAGAAATCCCGTCAGTCGCGGTTGTGGAGATTCAGCAGGTTGCGGTAAGCTCGCGTGCTCAGGTAGGGGCGTCTATTCCCATATCGCATCTCAGGGATCGCTATTGGGAGTTCTTCCACAGCATGGTCTTGTTCTTCTGGTCCTTCTTCCTCGGCTGGAGCTTTTTCATCGAGGTCTGCTTCCATGTGATTCTCTTCTTCTGGATCCCCCTCCATGTGATTTTCTCCACTGGATTTTCTTCTATTGGTTCATCCTCGGGATCTTCCTCCATCGGGTTCTCTTCAGGGTCTTTTTCCTCTTCGTCGGAATCACCTATCATGTCAAACTCTGGGGCGGCTGCTCCTTCGTCCTCGGAATCGCTGTTTCCGAAAATGACCTGAGGACCGTTGATCTTATCGTCAGAACTCATCAGCGTGCGGTCTAAGGAAACGCATGACTGTGCATCCTCATCTAGATGCGGCGCTGCTCTAGGGTGGGCCATGGCCTGAAAAGTAAGAGTCATGATTAGACAATGGAACACATCAAGAAAATAGGTATGGGTACAGAGTATAGGAAAAATATGTGGTGGGCAGGAACTGAAAAATCAGAATTAAAATGCTGTGGTAAAGAATAGTATAAATGAGGGGAAAGCCAGAGAATGTTACACATGCTACGATTCAAAGTTTTTATTGCACTCAACTAAAAGTTCGACGGATACAAGATTTCAAATGAAAGGAAATTTTACATAAGGGGTAACAAAATTATTATTGAAAGCAGAAAATATAATAACTCTTCTTCGATTACTAGACCGCTGCATTTTCGTCATGCGAGTTAAATTCTGCGCTGGGTCCGCCTTATCCTCGAACTACGCAATAATCATCACTTGGCAGAAGTGGGGAGTGTGGACGAGTCTCCTCCCTGTAGCTCTTTCCTTTCTGGGCAACCGTTGATGAGATGTTCGCTGGATCCGCAAATCAGACATTTCCCTTTGGCTCGGCGACAATCCCTCTGAAGATGTCCTGGCCTCTTACAGTACCCACAGCATGGGGTCTTCTGCTGCTTCTGTCGCGGGGAAACAAATTGGCGCTTCATCTTCTTCACTTTTCCTCGTCTAACAGGGATCCCTTTACAATTTGAGACTCCCGCTGGTGCCTGATTCACCTGCCTTCTCAGTCCTTCAGCTAACAAGTCGTTTGTTCGCTCCTGGGCTTCCTTCAGACCTTGCAGTACACTCAGAATCTCAACGGTCTGATTCTGGGGAATGGAGATAGAAGAAGAGTCGTTGGAAGACATGATCCTGAAACAATAATTTTGAGGATGATATAAGAAACAAGCTATAAGAATCAAATATAATATGGATTGGACAAAGATTCAAGAATATCAGATGTGATGAAATTCATTACAAGTGGAAAAATCAACTGTATGACTCTAAGTCACTTAAACAGAGTACGGTAGGTAGTGTAACTGTGATGTAGTTCACAATTACAACCACGAAACTTTGCCAAGTCACCTGAAACCCTAGCGAATGGATAGCGGAACACACAATGTGAATATGGATCAAGAATAACAAGTTTACAACCTAGACTGAGGGATGTCTTAGATTGTCAAGCTATACACGGAAAACTGCAATCCCAATCGAAGCAAAACCTGGCTCTGATACCAACTAAACAATGTCACGTCCCGCTTCCCAAAATACGGAATACGAGGGGTCGACAAGGCCAGCCATGCTCCTACGGTCAAGGAAATATCTTGCCGTAGTCACACTTCGGCTTCTAGCTTTACGTGGTAAACAGTAAAAAAATGCGCAAGTAATGAGAAATGCAGTAACTGAAACAAAACAATATAAAGAACTGACCTGATGGGAAACAAAAGGGTATAACTCTGGATAGCAAATCAAGATGTCCGTGATGTACGTCTAGTCCCGGTCCAGGCTAAATCCACTCCTTAAACTGAGCATGCATACTCAGGTCGTCAGAGCGACACGATAGCAATATATATAAAAAATGCAAGTGGCAACTCGAACAGTAATAACGAATATATAACAGTAAATCAAGACAGCAGAGTTATAAACATGGAATAATCAATGCAGTGGAAACGGTAAAAGCAGTAAAATAATATGCCAGGTATGTCAACCCAGTAAGTAATGTATATCGATGCTATCACCCCTATCAGTCTCTAAGTCTCGCTGTACAGGTCACTAAGCCTATCGTCAGTCCAAGTGTGAGAGTCAACCACTCGCGAGTGTCCTCCACCCAACGATGAACGGGGAATAAATAGTATGTTCAGTTATCTATCCAGCGAATTTGGTTTCATGCCAATCGGGTTCCAGGATCATTAATTATGGCCATTTCATTTTAAGCGTTCACGGCTGGAAATCCGGTTTCAGAATCGGAAGTCCATTTCGCAACGCATTTTAATCCTAGTCGGGTTCAGAATTTAGCGATGCTACAGTTGGATGAAATCTAGGGTTTTCAGTAAGGTTTTAAACTCAATAGACGGATTCTCAATCGCAGCTGTACGTCAGGAGATATACACTTTTCAATACTAGTATATCACTTCTAATTCTGTTGGGACTGTTATACGTCCCGATCTTTTAAATTACTGATTAAATAACAAACGATGACGAAACAGAATGAAACCACTTGTGTTATCTAGCTAACAGATTCACCTTTATTAAACAGTGGAGTTCCGCAACCTATGAATTAAGGAAACAGGGTGGTACCCATTACGGGACAGTAAACAACAACTAGAGTCGCTCTGGACTGCAGTCCAGAGTCGCACTCCGATCCAAATATCATCACAATTAAAGTACAGAAACAAATAGAAACTTGCATAGTGTTATATTTCGTCGAGTCGTCTTCGATTTGAGCCCTCGAACGCATCATTCCAGTATGTATATAATTTATGGTGATTTTAACGGTGTTCAGGTACAAGAAATTTCCAGTTTTATGGATGTATTTGGGGGTATTCGTTTTAGTCATTAACAGTCTTATTTTCTAATGAAATTCACAAACTAGAATCATAGCCATACGGGCCAGACTATACAATTGAGTTCCGTCAAATTAAATGAGAATTTCCATAGAGAACATGCATCGAACAGTTGCGTCGTATAATCTAACAGAAAAGTAAAACATGGAATATATACGATTGTGATTTGTAATTAACATAAAGTAGCATGTAGCAAGTAGGGAACTTGCCTGGAGACGATGAATTGATGGCACGGTATGCACGGGCACGACACACGCGGCAACAACGGCAAGAGTTTGGCCTCAACTGCGGTTTGGCCTCGGCTAGACGTGGAGTTTGGGGGCTCTGATGTGCAACGGGTGGTGACGGAGATGGCAGGGAGGAGGCCGGTGGCGTCGCGGTAGAGCTCCAGTGGTGCCACGGATATTGGGTGAGCTCGGTTGGTGTTATGGGCTGTTGTTGGAGAAGCTGGAGGTTGGTGCTCTCCGGTAGGGGTGATCGTGGCGGTTGCATCCGGCGGTGGTCGTGGATGGTGGTGCCAATCGTGGATGGTGGCGCCAATCGTGGATGGTGGCGCCGCAATGACGGGTGACGCAGCGAGCTCGAGTGGCGGCTGGAGGCAGTGGGGACAGGGCTCAGTGGGTTCGGGTGCTGTGGCTTGAGGGGTGGTGAGCAGTACGAGGAAGTCGATGGTTGCGGTCGGTGTTGATGGAGTTGTTGGGAGGTTGTGAAGGCGAGGGAAAAGCTGGTGGTGGCGAGGTGGTCTTTGGCGTGGGGACTCGGTGGTCGCGGCTGCAGAGGAGGTTGGGGTTTTGTAGGGAGAGAGAGCGAGCGACGAGGTCTAGGAGGAGTGTCGGTGAGGCAGGCGAGGTGGAGGCGAGCGACGGTGAGGGGACGGCGGTGAGCGCGACGCGCGGGCGTGGGCGCGGGTTCGAGAGAGAGAGAGAAAGAATGGGAGAGATAGAGAGAGGGAACGAGAAAGAGAAATGGAAGAGAGAGGGTGAGAGAACATGGGGAGAGAGAAAGGATTTACGAGAGGGGAGAGAGAGGTGTGTGAGCGGGGGAGAGAGGGAATCGTGAGGATTTGATAAAAAGGAAAATTAAAAGAAAAAGAGAGAATGTGGAAATATAAAAATTAATAAGGAAAATAATGGAGGGATTAAATGAGTGTTAATGGAAATTTATGGGGGAAAATTAAAAGGTGTTAATGGAAATTTATTTTAGAATTAAAGGTGATTTAAGAGGGAATAATATAAGGAGATTTGAAATGAAGGAAAGAAAAGGAGAAGCTTGGGCCGGGCTCTTGACGGGCTGCTGGGCTGGGCTAAGGGAAAAAGTTAATTAATTTATTAGAGAAAAAAGAATGGGCCGAGGATTATAATAAAGTGAGTTGTAAAGAATTGGGAAAGAGGGCCGGGCCTTTGGAGAAAAGAAAGAAGCGGGCCGGGTTGGTTTAAATCCTATTTTAATTTACATGGGCTTGGGAAAATATAGGTTATGGACTGAGTAAGATATGGTTTGGGTTTTAGGGTTTAAATTTTAAATGAATAAAAGAAATAATAATGGAGAGGGGCCGGGGCTTAAAGGAAGATTTTGGGAAAAAGAGATATAGTAGGGTTTGGGTTTTGGTGTTTAATGGGATTTAAATAAATAAACAAATATAAATAAATTTTATAGGTGAAAAAAATACAAATATTGGTATAAAGGGGCTGGGTATTACACCCGGAATTGCTTCACTCCGGGTTCTTCCACTTCTGTCATGCCCCGTTTCCCAGAGTATGCTAAGATAGGCACGTGACATTGCCAACCATGCTATCTGTGGATAGGAAATATCCTTCCACAGTCACATTACGGCTATAGAGATATCAAGAACAATAATAAACTATCTAATACATGTCCATAAGCTAGAATAAAACGAGTCAAGAATAAAATAATGCTGAAGCAAAAGATCCAACACAAGAATAAACTGGAATGTACGTCCCATAATGCGGGCTCACATCAGGAATGAAAATACCGAAAATAAAATAAACTAACTACTAAAAGTCCTCACTGCTCAGCCTGCTGACTGAAATACTCCAGCTCGGCCTGTAGCGAAGGTAAAGAATCTGGGCCATGCAAAACCCAGACGTCAGTGCGTCATGACATCGAGCAATAATATAAACAGGGGTAACAAGACATGCAGGTATGATCATAAATGGTAAAACAGGTGTAACAGCATTATAAATCAGGACAGTGAAGGGTAGTGTGCAGTGAGTAATCTAAACTGGTCTACTGTGTTAACTACTCTCAAGTATTTGAAATCAATTTGATGAATTGTCAATGTAACTCAATAGTATCCCGTGCGTGCCCGGGATCACGATCTATGACTCTCGGGTTGAATCCGAGATGTGCCGCAAGGCAGTAAAGGGTGGTAAGTAATGACGAGTGATGTCAGCAGCATCACCCCGGGGTTGGCCTAGCCCGTAAGACTGATCAGAAAAGGTGTCGAACTGTCGAGTTACAAGTCAAGTTTCATCATTAATTTCCCCATACCCCCAAGTTATATATGTTCAAGTCAGGTATTAAATAATCTGGAGCTAATGCCAACACAGGATCAGGCAGGTACAGGTTTGTCTGGATAGACAACAGGAAATGTCCGTAGGGACAACAGGTCAGGTTTGTTGGCATTAGTAATAAGATCAGGTAACAGGTAAAGTCATGGTACATCAGGTCAAGTCAGGTAGTATATAGGTATCATGTCATGTCAAGAAGTGCACGGTATCACGTCGTGTCAAGTAATAGGTGTATCAAGTCATGTCAGGGGTGCACAACATGTCACGTGGGTGCTCATAATCAAACTAAAATAAGCATGGGTATACAAAACAAGCATGGGGTACTAATGGAACAATAAAATGGAACATTGTAATATGGTATGCAAATAGGTACAGATTAAAGCATACGGATGCACGGTTATCGATTTGAGTTAATGGGATAGTTCCAACATTAATTAAATATGGTTTAGCAAATATGGAATGTTAAAATCACACTAATATGTATTAAATGATCTAGGGATGCAATTATATATATAATAGGTTAAATGGATGCAAACGGGTGTCCGATAGGGTAGAAACTATTAAAAGGTACTATGGGCTATGCAGATAATTATTATGTGATTTAAACATGGACGTGGGTACCATGTATTGTAAACTAAAATGCAACATGATATGTTTCAAGTTCTAGGTCTAAAATGATATAATGGAACATCGAACGTTAAAATGGAACATGTGATATTAGATTAAATCTACAGGTTTAACATGTAATTAAATAAGTATAAAATAATAGGAATAGCATATAGCAAGTTTTACTTGCCTCGACGGATCAAGAAACGGGTATACGGAACGTCACACGTCGGCGGGAAAAGTCGCGACGCGCGCACGACACACGGAACGAATCCAAACAACTTACAAGGGAATCACACGGGTCAGATATGCTCGCTGGGTCATCGGGATCGTCGATGGCACGGCCGGATTCCGGCAAACAAAGAAGACAGTGAACACTTTTAATGGAAGAAATGCATGGGAAAAAGAAAAGATAAGAATGGAAAGAGGAAGGAGAAGATTGAGAAGAGGAGGCTTACTGTGGTCGGCGAAGAGGGCCGTGAGTGTGTCGATGGCGTCGACGGAGCTCCGGCGAACAATCTGTAGAGACAGCGGCCAATGAAAACAAAAAACAGAAGAAAGAAAATAAAGAAAGGAGAAGAAAAGAAAGAAGGAGGAGGAAGGGGTGTGCTCGGCTCACCGTTGCGTCGATCTGGGACGATGGACGGCGACGAGATCACTCCGGTGATCGTCACGGTGAGGCGGTGTGCATGGCTCGGCTGTGCTCTCGGGTGTGCTCGGTGCGCGTACAGGGGCTCGGGGAAGGAGAGTGGAGATAGAGGTGAGGATGGTGAGGAGGCGACGAGGTCGGGGAGGCGTCGTCGGGCTGTAGGCGACGGCGAGAAGGAGGCGGCTAGGGTTTTTAGGTTATGGTTCGTTGTTTATAAAAGAAAAAGAGGAGGAAAATATATACAGAGAGGGAGAGAGAGAAAGAATTAGCGAGAGGAGAGAGAGAGAGAAGAGAGAGAGAGTCGCGAAATGAGAGAGAGATGGAGAGAGATAGAGAGAAGAGAGAGATCGAGAGGAAAGAGAGGGGGGGAGGAGAGATAATCTTGGATTATCTGAGGAGAGAGGAAGAGAGAAGAGAGAGGGTTAGTGGGGCCGGGCACTGAAGGAAGCTAGGGATTTTTAAGAAAAGATTTTTAAAGAAAAAATTTAAAAAGATTTTTAAAGAAAAAATTTAAAAAGATTTTTAGTTGTTTGGATAACCTTCAGAGTAGAAAAAATATTCGATTAATATTAAAAGATTTTAAATAAATTATTTTTGGCGAGGTACAAAAGTATTTCAAAATGCGCCCGGGTCGGGTCCAAAATTTAGATTTAAAATACGAAAAAAATAAATGCGACTTCCAAATTTGTAAATGAATGTTTAGTTAACGAAAATGCATAACCCCAAGAACGGACGCACGTACGTGCGCGTAGCTATCCAAACACGTCTGTTTCACTAAACGGAACGAGAACAAGATGCGCGGACGCTACAACGGGGTTAGGGGTATCATGCAGGCTATGAAATGCAATTTTAATTTATTTTACGTGATCTAAAATGTTATATGATAAAATGTGCGATGTCAGATGAAAATTCATTATGCAGTATCCATGAGATGCACGTGTCTATTTAACCAGCCAGGGCAGTCTATAAATATAAATCAACCAGTTAAAGCAAGCGGATCGGGTCGATGCAATGTAAAAGTGAACTACCATTCGCACCCAAACAAGATAAATAAATAAAATACCACAGATAATAAATACTAAAACAGAAATTGGTATAACTGAACTCGGTTGTTACATTATACCCAACTACAAAAAAAATTCGTCCTCGAAATTCCAAGAACAAGAAAGGATAAATAATCAATCACACTACAAGAGTGGATATAGAAACTTCTGCCGGATTTCATCTTCTCGTTCCCAGGTTGATTCTCCATGTGAGCGATTACCCCAAGAAACAAGTACAAGAGGGATAACCTTGTTCTTAAGAACATTTTCTCTTCGATCCACAATCGACATCGGTCGCTCCTCAAAAGTCAAATCTTCTCGTACAGTCAGCTCCGAATGATCCAACACATGTGTTTCATCTCGAACATATTTACGGAGTTGAGATACGTGAAACACGTCATGAACATTCGCCAAGGATTGCGGTAATGCCAATCGATACGCTGCCTCACCAACAAGCTCCAAAATCTCAAAAGGTCCAACGAATCGAGGACTGAGCTTTCCTCGACTTCCGAAACGAATCATCCCTCTAGTCGGTGATATCTTCAAGAATACCAAATCACCCACGGCGAACTCTAGAGGTCTTCTCGACGTATCTGCCCAACTCTTCTGTCGGTCTTGAGTTGCTTTCATATGGTTCCGGATAGTGTTAACCTTCTCAACTGTTTGCACAACCAAATCTGGTCCCAAAAATCTTCGTTCACCAATATCGTCCCAACAAACAGGTGAACGACACTTGCGACCATATAAAGCCTCGAATGGATCCATCTGAATAGTCGCCTGGAAACTGTTGTTGTAAGAAAACTCCACCAAATGTAGATGATCCTCCCATGAACCCTTGAAGTCTAACATGCAAGCTCTCAACATGTCTTCAAGAGTTTGGATCGTTCTCTCCGACTGGCCATCTGTTTGAGGATGATAAGATGTGCTAAACTTCAAACGAGTCCCTAAACTTTCCTGTAAGCTCCTCCAAAAGTGTGACAAGAAACGAGTGTCACGGTCGGACACGATGCTCACCGGTACTCCATGAAATCTTACAATCTCCTGCATGTACCGTTCTGCCAAAGCTTCTGTTGATTGACCAACTCGAAATGGTATGAAATGAGCTGCCTTAATCAATCGGTCAACAATCACTCAAACTGCATTATTGCCCTTTGGACTCCGCGGTAAAGCCGTCATGAAATCCATGGTTATATGTTCCCACTTCCATTGAGGGATCGGAAGTGGTTGCAATAAACCAGCAACCCTTTGATGTTCAGCCTTAACTTGCTGACACACCAAGCACTTTGCCACAAAGCGGGCAATCTCCCGTTTCATGCCTTCCCACCAGAAATGCTGTCGTATATCTCGGTACATCTTCGTGCCTCCTGGATGTACAGAGTATGCTGAACTGTGCGCCTCCTTCATAAGCTCTTCACGAATATCTCCCTTTGGCACACACAAACGGCTAACATAACGCAAAGAACCATCTTCATGAATCAATAAGTCCGTTCGAAGTCCAGCCTCAACCTGTTCTCGAAACTTTTGCTATCTAGGGTCCTGCAATTGCGCTGCTTTAATATTCTCGATCAACGACGACTGTACTTGCAGCTGCATCAACTGTCCCGAAGAATGCGGTAGCATAATCTCCAAATCAAATCTTCGAAAGTATTCAATAAGTTCTTTCTGTGCAGTCAACATCTGAATTGCTGGCAACCGACTAAGCGCATCCGGCACGACATTAACTTTCCCCGGATGGTATTTAAGATCAAGATCGTAGTCATCCATCAACTCCAACCATCTGTGCTACCTCCTATTAAGCTCCTTCTGCGTGAACACATACTTTAAGCTTTTATGATCGGTGAAAACTTCGACCCTTTCGCCCAATAGGTAGTGTCTCTAAATCTTCAAAGCGAAAATCACAGCTGCTAGCTCCAAGTCATGAGTTGGGTAATTCTTCTCATGGGTCTTCAACTGTCTCGATGCGTACGCTATAACCTTCCCATGCTGCATCAAAACACATCCTAATCCTTTCCCAGATGCGTCGCTGTGAATCACCAATCCTTCGGAACTGTCTGGCACGGTCAGAATAGGAGCAGTTATCAATTTCTGTTTCAACTCCTCAAAGGCTGACGCATACCTATCCATCCACACAAATGGTACTTCTTTGCGCGTAAGCTTGGTCAAAGGCTCTGCCAGACGAGCAAAGCTCTCCACGAACCTCCCGTAATACCCAGCAAGTCCAAGGAAGCTTCTGATCTCCGCAAAGTTCTTCGGAATCGGCCAATCTTGAACTGCTGCAATCTTTTCGGGATCAACGGCGATTCCATCTCCAGACACAACATGCCCCAAAAACTTCACTTCTTCCAGCCAAAACTCGCACTTGCTCGTCTTTGCATATAATTTTTCTTGTCTCAACGTCTGCAGTGCGATCCTCAAGTGTTTTGCATGCTCTTCAATACTCTTCGAGTAGACCAGGATATCATCAATGGACACCACAATAAACTGGTCCAAGAATGGTGAAAAGATTCGGTTCATCAAGTCCATAAATATCGCCGGTGCATTCGTTACTCCGAAGGGCATCACTAAGTACTCGTAATGTCCATACCGAGTCCGGAACGCCGTCTTGCAAATATCTTCTGTCTTAACTCGGACCTGATGATATCCGGATCGCAAATCCAGCTCCGAGAATACTCTCGCGCTACTGAGCTGCTCAAATAATTCGCCAATGCGAGGGATCGGGTACTTGTTCTTAATAGTCACCCAGTTTAATTCTCGATATCGATGCACATCCTCCTTATGCCATCTTTCTTCTTGACTAGAAGAACTGGAGCTCCCCAAGGCGAGTTACTGCTGCGAATCCAATCCTTCTCAAGTAATTCAGTAACCTGCTTTTTAACTTCTTCCTACTCCACTGGTGCCATTGGATAGTACGCTTTAGAGACTAGCGCTGCACCATGATCAAGATCAATCGCGAACTCCACGTCTCGCTTCGACAGTAAACCTGATATGTCTTCGAACACGTCCATGAAATCTCGAACAACAACTGGCGCTTCATCTTTATCAACCTCCAACGACGAAAGAACACTAGTTGTCGGCCTAGCCCTAAACTCGACTGGCCCGACAGAACTGCTTCCACTAGTAAAGATAAACTCTGGATGTCCGGGAATCTGGAAAATTACTTTCTTTGCCCTACAATCAATGTGAGCATGGAAAGTGCCGAGAAAATCCATTCCCAAGACGACTTCATAGATGCCTGTATCAATCACCAAGAAATCTGCAAAAAGCTCCCGTCCGAAAACAACAACTGCACAATCCTTACATTCTCTACTAGATATGATCTTCTCATTCTCAGTGTGTATGTCCCAGAAACGAGACAGGGTCGTGCAAGTAATCGAATGTGTAGCAATAAACTTGGACGACATAAAACAATGGGATGCACCATAATCAAATAACGCTAATGCGGGAAAACCATGAACAAGTAGAATACCTGAAACAACTTCTCCTGAAGCCTTGGCTTTCTCAGCCGTCAGGGTAAATGCTCGAGCTTGATTGGGTCCCTGAGTCAGCTGCTTCTGTCCTTGAAATGATTTCTGCGGTGGCTTCTGAACATCATCCCTCGTGTGAAGCTTCGACAGACAAGTGCTGATAGTATGATCCGCCGATCCACAAACCAGACATAGTCCCTGTTTCCTTCGACATTCCCTTTGCACGTGCCCAGGTAAATGGCAGTAGTCACAAATCACGGTCCTCCTCTGATCAACAACAACATGCTTCTTCATCGGTGTTACGCCACGACGGTTCACTGGAATACCTCTGCGTCCATGTGCTCGGTTCGGTGCAAATGCCGGATTCCGTACTGTAACTGCTGGCTGCTGTGTACTCCCAGTCTTCATAGATAGGCTTTGCTGCTCTCGGGCCACTGTAAGTACTTATGAGAAAGTGGTCAAACCCAGGGAGACGATCTGCCTCTGGATGTCCACATCCAAACTGCGCATGAACCTCCTTGCCTTATCAGCATCGTTGGCAACCAAAGGTCCAGCGAATCTACTGAGCCGCGTCCACTCAACTACATGTACATCTACATGTCCGCCGTTCTGCTTCAAACTGACGAACATTTCTTCCATTTCCTCCCGTGCAGTCCGCGGGAAGAACTTCTCCAAGAAACTCTTCGAAAAATCCGCCCAACTGATCGGCTTGGGCAAACGAGTCTCTTCCACAAGCCACCATTCACGGGCATAATCCACCAACTGGATGCATACCACATCCACCCTCTTATCCTATAGGATCTGTGCCACAACGAGTAAATTCTCCGTATCAACCAGCCACTGCTCCGCTGGCAACGGCTCCTCCAGGCCAGTAAAGACAGACAGACCCAGTCTCCTGAAATCCGCCACGGTACCCACACGATCCACTGGTCTAGCCACAAAATTGTTCACGAACTGCTGAATGGTCCGCAAACATTCCTGAAAAGATTCAGCTTGCTGCTGGATCGGCTCGGTCTGTCGCATTTGGTTCTCCAACATCCCACGTATTACTCCAAGCATAGCGGCTTCGTCAACACGCCTTTGGTACGTTTTCAGATTCTTGTCTGCCATGTTCCTGAAATCAAAGCACCAAAAGGATTAGCATGATAACAGATTCAAAATATAGATCAAGGATATGAATCAAGGCTAGAACCCCAAGTTACTTAAATAGAGTACCGCATTGTAACCAAGTCGCGGTATCACAGCTACAATCACATAACTCCACCCAAGTCGCCTAAGTTCTAGAGATAACCAAAACGGAACCGGGTTTCGAGTCGATATGCAAAGGAGGTTTGCATATCGTAAAAGTATAATCAGGGGGAGGTTAAGATTCAAAAATGGTAAGACAGTAAGGTAGCAGGACATGTTTCCTAATCACGAATATTCTGATTCGTGTATTGGGTCCAAATACCCAACTACAAAAGAATCAAACCCGATTAACCTATAACCTATGTCTCTGATACCAAAAGAACCATGTCACGCCCCATTTCCCAGAGTACGCTAAGATAGGCACGTGACATAGCCAACCATGCTACCTGTGGATAGGAAATATCCTTCCACAGTAAATTTACGGCTGTAGAGATATCAAGAACAATAATAAACTATCTAATACATGTCCATAAGCCAGAATAAAACGAGTCAAGAATAAAATAATGCGGAAGCAAAAGATCCAACACAAGAATAAACCGGAATGAACATCCCATAATGCGGGCTCGCATCAGGAATGAAAATACCGAAAATAAAATAAACTAACTACTAAAAGTCCTCACTGCTCAGCCTGCTGACTGAAATACTCCTGCTCGGCCTGTAGCGAAGGTAAAGAATCTGGGCCATGCAAAACCTAGACGTCAGTGCGTCATAACATCAAGCAATAATATAAACAGGGGTAACAAGACATGCAGGTATGATCATAAATGGTAAAACAGGTGTAACAACATTATAAATCAGGACAGTGAAAGGTAGTGTGCACTGAGTAATCTAAACTGGTCTACTGTGTTAACTACTCTCAAGTATTTGAAATCAATTTGATGAATCGTCGATGTAACTCAATAGTATCCCGTGCGTGCCCGGGATCACGGTCTATGACTCTCGGGCTGAATCCGAGACGTGCCGCAAGGCAGTAAAGTGTGGTAGGTAACGACGAGTGATGTCAGCAGCATCACCCCGGGGTTGGCCTAGCCCGTAAGACTGATTAGAAAAGGTGTCGAACTGTCGAGTTACAAGTCAGGTTTCATCATTGATTTCCCCATACCCCCAAATTATATATGTTCAAGTCAGGTATTAAATAATCTGGAGCTAATGCCAACACAGGATCAGGCAGGTACAGGTTTGTCTGGATAGACAACAGGAAATGTCCGTAGGGACAACAGGTCAGGTTTGTTGGCATTAGTAATAAGATCAGGTAACAGGTAAAGCCATGGTACATCAGGTCAAGTCGGGTAGTAAATAGGTATCATGTCATGTCAAGAAGTGCACGGTATCACGTCGTGTCAAGTAATAGGTGTATCAAGTCATGTCAGGGGTGCACAACATGTCACGTGGGTGCTCATAATCAAACTAAAATAAGTATGGGTATACAAAACAAGCATGGGGTACTAATGGAAAAATAAAATGTAACATTGTAATATGGTATGCAAATAGGTACAGATTAAAGCATACGGATGCACGGTTATCGATTTGGGTTAAGGGGTTAGTTCCAACATTAATTAAATACGGTTTATCAAATATGGAATGTTAAAATCACACTAATATGTATTAAATGATCTAGGGATGCAATTATATATATAATAGGTTAAATGGATGCAAACGGGTGTCCGATAGGGTAGAAACTATTAAAAGGTACTATGGGCTATGCAGATAATTATTATGTGATTTAAACATGGACGTGGGTACCACGTATTGTAAACTAAAATGCAACATGATATGTTTCAAGTTCTAGGTCTAAAATGATATAATGGAACATCGAACGTTAAAATGGAACATGTGAAATTAGATTAAATCTACAGGTTTAACATGTAATTAAATAAGTATAAAATAATAGGAATAGCATGTAGCAAGTTTTGCTTGCCTCGACGGATCAAGAAATGGGTATACGGAACGTCACACGTCGGCGGGAAAAGTCGTGACGCGCGCACGGTACACGGAACGAATCCAAACAACGTATAAGGGAATCACACGGGTCAGATATGCTCACTGGGTCGTCGGGATCGTCGATGGCACGGCCGGATTCCGGCAAACAAAGAAGACAGTGAACACTTTTAATGGAAGAAATGCATGGGAAACAGAAAAGATAAGAATGGAATGAGGAAGGAGAAGATTGAGAAGAGGAGGCTTACTGTGGTCAGCGAAGAGGGTCGTGAGTGTGTTGACGGCGTCGACGGAGCTCCGGCGAACAATCTGTGGAGACAGCGGCCAATGAAAACAAAAAATAGAAGAAAGAAAATAAAGAAAGAATAAGAAAAGAAAGAAGGAGGAGGAAGGGGGTGTGCTCTGCTCACCGTTGCGTCGATCTGGGACGATGGACGGTGACGAGATCACTCCGGTGATCGTCATGGTGAGGCGGTGTGCAGGGCTCGGCTGTGCTCTCGGGTGTTCTCCGTGCGCGTGCAGGGGCTCGGGGAAGGAGAGTGAAGGCGGAGGTGAGGATGGTGAGGAGGCGACGAGGTCGGGGAGGCGTCGTCGGGCTGTGGGCGACGGCGAGAAGGAGGAGGCTAGGGTTTTTAGGTTATGGTTCGTTGTTTATAAAAGAAAATGAGGAGGAAAATATATACAGAGATGGAAAGAGAGAAAGAATTAGCGAGAGGAGAGAGAGAGAAGAGAGAGAGAGTCGCGAGATGAGAGAGAGAGGGAGAGAGATAGAGAGAAGAGAGAGATCGAGAGGAGAGAGAGAGGGGGGAGGAGAGATAATCTTGGATTATCTGAGTAGAAAGGAAAAGAGAGGAAGAGAGAAGAGAGAGAAGAGAGAGGGTTAGTGGGGCCGGGCACTGAAGGAAGCTGGTGATTTTTAAGGAAAGATTTTTAAATAAAAAATTTAAAAAGATTTTCAGTTGTTTGGATAACCTTCTGAGTAGAAAAAATATTCGATTAATATTAAAAGATTTTAAATAAATGATTTTTGGCGAGATATAAAAGTATTTCAAAATGCGCCCGGGTCGGGTCCAAAATTTAGATTTAAAATACGAAAAAAAATAAATGTGAGTTCCAAATTTTAAAATGAATGTTTAGTTAACGAAAATGCATACCCCCAAGAACGGACGCACGTACGTGCGCGTAGCTATCCAAACACGTCCGTTTCACTGAACGAGATGAGAACAAGATACGCGGACGCTACAACGGGGTTAGGGGTATCATGCACGCTATGAAATGCAATTTTAATTTATTTTACGTGATCTAAAATGTTATATGATAAAATGTGCGATGTCAGATGAAAAGTCAATATGCAGTATCCATGAGATGCACGTGTCTATTTAACCAGCCAGGGTAGTCTATAAATATAAATCAACCAGTTCAAGCAAGCGGATCGGGTCGAATGCAATGTAAAAGTGAACTACCATTCGGACCCAAACAAGATAAATCAATAAAATACCACAGATAATAAATACTGAAACAGAAATTGGTATAACTGAACTCGGTTGTTACAACTTCTGGGCGGTTCAATAAGATAACAGTCTGCTGCTGATGTCCTTCCATGAGGCTTCGGATTTCCTCAAGAAATATCGTTTGCTCGTTGATCGGAGCTAAAACGGTAGGCGTAAGTGGAAGAGGTGGTGGTGGTGCGTTGTTGACGTTTGTGCTGGTAGTGTTTGGAGAACCCATAACCTTGAAAGAAAAAAATAAGGTTTGGATAGATTCAAAGAATTTGAAATTGTAAGATTCAAGAAATATGGAATGTAAAGAATGTTTTTAGCGCTGATTCTTGTGTTATATTGTTTAGGACTTCATGCAGAATTGACCTGCATGTCCATGCCGAACTGACCTGCATGGGACGCCAACAAAACCTGTCATGCCCTCCTTCCCAGTGTACGGGTAAGGAGACGCGTCTGGCCCGCTACATATTTACTCAGAAGTAAACACGCTAAGCGTAACTAAGCAATAAAATATAAATATACACAAGAAGATATGAAATGTAAATGAACAACAACTTTTATTTATTAAACATTTCTTTACAATACAACTAAAAAGTAAATACAATGATGAAAGCAATGCCTAAACAATGGCATGGATATGAAAGTAAAGTATACACAAGAGTCTAGAGCTCGGGGTCCTCGCTGAACTGATCCAAGTCCTCTGAACTGGGCTCTATCTCCAGTGAGTCGGATCCACCTGACAACATTCCAAAGAAAGAAGAGAGAAAGAATGTCATCAGCGAACAATCGCTCGGTAAGTCCCAAAGAAAAGTAGGAATAAAATAGATAGATGAATAGACAGATATAAGAACATAATTGGTGTATTTTGAGTTTGTTATGTTAACACAGTTGTTTATAGCATGGTACAGAAATACCAGTGTATACGATAGGAGTACAACTATTCCGTGGACTAAGGTATATGGAGCACAAGGAACCATTAAGCCACATAATAACAGCAATGGATATTCAGGTTAGGTATATTAAAGTGACCATCTCGTGCCACTTCTAACACATTCCGTACCAGTCTACCCCTTTAAAACCCCGTAATGTATTTTTTATTGATTTGTATTGTTTTGTTTAATAGATATACGACTTGCTGAAACCATGATATCTTGTAAACGGAATGGATATAAATGGATACTCATGTAATCAGAGTATATCCATGGTTCGATTCAGTCGAGTCATGTTGATATAGATTGAATTCTGGTATAAATGGATTCATGTTGAATAGGAGTTATACTTGAATCATATTCAAGAATAGATTGATTGATTTCAGATTAGACTGAGACTCTGCTTGAGTCAGACACTTAAACATAATTGAAGTCCTGAATTAGTTTTGATGTTATCGGTAACGGCTGGACGGCAGGATTTGTGTCTTTTTCCAAAACAATTACCGTATTGATAACACCGCATTTAGGTTGTCTACCTTATATAGGCAAACACCCATATTCTCCGGCTCCCTGAGGCTCAAGAGAACCGGTCCCGCTTAAACCTATATTTATTAGGGTCCTTATTGTAAATTAATATAACTTGAAGGGGTTTTACGAAAAATAGTTTTGATATATTTTCAAAATAATCTCAAGTATTTATTTATCGTCTTTAGGGTTTTCATAGTTGTAATTTTTATAAAATGAAATATTCTAGTGGATATAAACCTAACTTTGAATAGTATATGGTATTTTCTTGTAATTTGACTTGTATTGAATATGTTAACATTTTCATGATCTTTTGTGACTCTTTTATTTTGATTTAGAAAATATGGAATATATAATATATTTAAAGTGGATATTTTGATAATGTTTTTATATATATGTATATATATATTTTTTAAAAAATATGATTTATTTATTATGTAGAAATCACGTTTTTCTTAAAATTGTAATACAAATTCCATCGAGATCGTATGCCCCGTGAGGAGGTCTGCATCTCTCCCTACTAGTCCGATGGATGTGCGATAACCCGCACCAATCATGTCGGATTCCCCAAAATCGGTTGTAAGGACTTAATCGTATGGAATTTAAATAAGACAATTTAAAGAATATGGTTTTGTAATAGTTTAGGGTATTTTATTGTAAACTTGTAATTATCCCATAAACTAAAGTTCCAAAAGCCATCTTGTTATATCAAGAATGAGTGTTGTGATGAGGTAGGTCATTACCTCGTGAGTTTTCTAAAGGTGATACAAAGAAATATGATGAAATACGTAGAATGTAAAGTTTATGGTATTTAATCGTAAAAATGAGATAAAAGTTGCATAATATGTTATTTTGATTTGAAACTTGTTCTAAAGTGTTTGGTTATGATTGTTAAACAATTTATGAAGAATTGGTAGGTTTGTTATTAAGAAAAATTTGGGGTTTTAAAGAAAAGAGAATCGGAAGTCGGAATAACTCCGCTTCCGACGAGTTTTGAAATGAGAGAGTTTTAGGGAACTTTTGAAGAAGAGAGGGAAGAGAGCACTTACTGAATTGAAGAAGAGAGGGGAGTTATAGGGAACTTTTGAAGGTGTCGAAGAGTCGCGGTGTCGCCGGATTCTTCCCGAAACGTCGCCGGAATTTTGATCTTGGCTAACTCCACTTGTACAACTTTCGGACTTAGAAATTTTAGAGAGTTTTGGCAATGGATTTCAGAATGAGGAGGGCCAAAGTGTAGTGGGTATTTATAGGATATAATTAGGGTTTTGTGAGTGAAGAGAGAATTAAAAATTCTTTAAAATTAAAATTAAAGAGTGAAATTACACTCTGGATAATTGCAGAGTAATCAAATATAATGGGAGTAGTGGGGGGAGGCCAAGGGGTGCTAGGGCAAAAATTGGAGGTATTACCCACGGTTTCACCCGGCGGCGACGGTCTTGGGCCGATCTTCGCCGGTCGTTTGGTTGAGTTGGGGTGTGATATTTGTGCCACGTTTCCTATTCGCTTCATATAGCATTTTCCACATGTTTATTTAGTCTGACTTTTCATTTTTATGTGTATTGCACGTGTAAACTTTTGGGCTTCTAAAAGTTTAAAAGAAAAATCATTAAAAATAATATGTGGCTGGGGGGATTTGAACACAGGGGCTATGTCACAGCAGTGTAAGGTTTTACCAATGAGCTACAAGTGTTTTCTTGCTGTTCAAAAGAAAATTAAATACTTATATTATACACAGAATTGCAAATACTCCATTTGTACATTAACTTTTAAACAAATTTTCTGTACATTAAAACAGAGTCGTTACAACATTACTTGTTCTTTTCCATTCTTTCTTTTGGGACTTACTGAGTGCTAGTTTGCTGACGACATTCCTGTCTATTTCTTTTTTTGGAATTTTCGTCGGGAGGATCGGATTCTCAGGAGATCGAGCCCAGCCAGGAGGACTTGGACCAGTTCACAGAGCAGCAGGACTTCTAGTTCATCTTGTACTTATTTTTATTTTTTATGCCAATGTTTTAGGCACTGCTTTACTCATTGTACTTTCCTTTTCAAAACAGTTGTATGTAAAAATGAATGTTAATAAAAGTTGCTGTTCATTTTATATCACTCGTCATTCTTGTGCATTATATATATATTGCTTAATTACGCTTAACATA
Organism: Agapanthus africanus; assembly: GCA_030015575.1. Classification (NCBI taxonomy): domain Eukaryota; kingdom Viridiplantae; phylum Streptophyta; class Magnoliopsida; order Asparagales; family Amaryllidaceae; genus Agapanthus; species Agapanthus africanus. The sequence continues at coordinate 22,145,603 of JASDDO010000014.1, forward strand.
TTTATTTCTTAGTAAATACGTTACAGCCTGCCACGTCTCTGCTTCCGTCTACTGGGAAGCGGGGTGTGACAAAGGAGAAGGAGAATGGGGCTGGGGTCGGCTCTGGGTTCAGAGAACAGGGAGAAGAGGAGGTGACGACGGCGACGATGGGCAGCCGTCGACGGCGAGAGAGCTGCCATCGGCCGAGGGTTTCTTAGGTTGTTTTTGGAGTTACTGCTGGGGTTCAAGGGTGGCGAGGATGGTGGTGGTGGTGTCGGGAGTTGGAGAAGGAGGTGAGGAGACTGAGGGGGAAACGACAACAAGGTCGTAGGTCTCCGGCGATGAGAGGTGCCGGCATCGGGGTTTAGAGGGTGCAGGGTTTTCTCGGGTCGTGGGTCGTCGGGTGCAGGAGCTCGGGTAGAGTAATAAAAGGGGAGGAGGTGAGGGTGACGATGACGACGAGGTCTGTGGTGGTCGGCAACGGCGATTCGCCGGCGACGAGGGTTCTTGGGTATGAATTGTAGGTTCCTGGGTTCTCGGGTTTAGGTAGAGGAGGAGAGAGAGGGAGTGTTGAGGGTGGAGTCGAGGTCGGGGTGGTGAGATGATCGGCGGCGAGGTGAGGTTGCTGGGTTGGGGTTCGGGTTTGCAGGTTGCAGGGGTCGTGGTCAGGTGCAGGGAGCTCGAGTAAAAGAGATGGGGAGGGGAGGAAGTCAAGGGGGCGGTGGTGTCAACGGAGAGGTAAAGTGGTCGGCGGTGAAGACGAACGGTTCTTAGGTTGAGTTCTCAGGTCGTGGGTTGGCATAAGGAAGCCGGGGAGGAGGAGGAGGAGAGGAGATAGTGGTGAGGCTGGTGATGAGGGTGGCGCGACGAGGGTGGTGATGTTGGGGTGATGGGGAAGGCGAGTCGCCGACGATGGGTTTTCTGGGTTGAGGGGTTTGGGTTGCAGATTCTTGGGTGATGCTCAGGAATGGAAGGGAGATGGAGGAGAGGAGGTAAAGTTGATGAGGGTGGTGAGGTAGGGTCGACGAGGGGACGAGGGCGATGTCGACGGTGAGGGTTTCTTGGGTTGCTCGGGGTCGGTTGCTGGGATGGGTTCTTGGGTAAGGGCTCGGGAAGAGGGAGAAGAGTGAATTAGTGGTGGAGGTTATGAGGATAAAGGCGAGGAGATGGTGACGGGGTTGGGATGGTCGGATACTATCCACAGATACCAAATGTACTATCCGCACCCAAAACGATAATAATCAAGAGATAGTCGCAAGATTAGGAAATACCCAAATAAAATATGGTATAAATGCACTAGGGTGTTACACTCTACATGGGTAAAATTAACTAACGTGAGTTCAAGGGTGAATGTCAACCAATCTCAAGATTGTTCTCGAACCCAACAGACTATAATCCAGGGGTAAGGAACCACGGGCCCGAATCAAGTGTTAGTAACGGGATTTCAACCTAGTGTTGAAGTATTCCAAACTCAACATGCTATAATTCAGGAGCGAGGAAACACGGGCCCTCATGATTGCTTACTTATGTTAGTAGACATGGATTTATGATCTAGGGGGACTCCTGAGATTTCATTGGATTCACACTTGAACTACCCCAACACTTCGTGTATCCTAGATTATAGTTAAAATTACCTGCCTTGCTCGAATCCATAAATATATCAAGTTACAAGATTGAGTTCATGAGTGTTCATGTCAAGTGTCAAGTTGTATTCATGGTTTGAGTTAAGTCAGTTTCAATAGCAGCCGTTGTGTTATGATATTCATGTTAAGTTCATGTCAAGTCATAGTATTCTAGTATTCAAGTTTTGGGATATTCAAGTTCAAGTGTTCCGGTTCATGATCAAGGGTTCAAGTTTATGTTAAAATTTGGATCCTGGTTGAGTTTGTATTCAGGTCAGAGTAAATATCTTATGAAAAGATTTAGTTCTTAAATTTCTTAAGTTCTGGAGTAATCGGCAACCGCTGCATATGGACGGCAGGATTTTTGTCTTTTTTCAAGACAACCGCCATTTGATAACCCCGTTAAGTTGTCTAGCCTGAATAGGCAAGCACTCACTTTCTTCAGCTTCCCGAGACTCAAGAGAAATGATACCGTTTAAGCATATATTAATCTAGAGTCCTTAAAAATTTATTATTGTCGTTTACATTGTATTTATATTGTTTGCAATTCTCAGGGGGGTTTTATGAAAGAATACTTTAATATAGTTTAAAAATAAATTTCGACGGTGATTAGTAATATTTAGGGTTTTCATGAACATGTATTTTAATTTTTATGGTATTTTAGTGATGAAAACCTAGTTTTTAAAAGTTTATGGTATTTTTATGAAAACTAGCTCTTTTGGATACTTGATGGTATTTTACTAAAAATCTAATCTTTCATTTTAAAATTATAGTTTCACAATTTTTTTTATTGAAAATACGGATTCATAGTTTTATATAATTTTTCAAAGATTGTTTTGTTTAGAAATGATCGTATTTCTTAAAAACCGTATTTTTATTTCCTTTCGAGATCGAATTCTCCATGAAGAGCTCTGTATCTCACTCTACTATCCTAAGAACGTACGATAACCCACACCATCCGTAAATGGGTTCCCCTAAAAGGGTTGTAGAGGTGCAATTGCAAAGAATTTAAAAATAGCGATAAAACATTTTACAAAGGTGATGGTATTTTAATGTAAATTGTTTCTTTTAAATAAAACTTAACCAAATTTTCGTGCTATGAAACCATAGTGTTTTGAGTGGAGTGGGTCGTTACCCCATGAATTTTCTATAGGTATATATTCTAGATATCGATAAAATGGTAGTTTTTTTAAAGTTCATGGTATTTATTCGTTATTTGTAATCTACCGGTTATTCAACATAATAAACATCATATAAGAAATTGTGATACATGGATAGAGTTGTAAATTCGTATTTTCTTGATATCATGGCATGAAATTTATGATAAACATGTCGAATTACAATGAATATATATTTTTTTATTTAAACTTATTTATAATATCGTATTCATTCGTGTCGATATATGAGGAGAAAAAAAAGAGAAAGAACTAGAGGGGGATTCAGCGTAGTTACAGGTGATGCGGAGTGGCGACATACAAAAGTAGAAGTGAGTATACAAAAGGGAAAGAAAAGAGGATGAGAGAACTTACCGTTGCGCGTTCGTACTCGTACGAACGTGAAGGAAAGTAGAAGCCTCGGTTTGTAGAACCGAGACCGTGAATGCGACTAGGGGGCGAGCTCGATTTATAGACGTCACTTGAGTGAGTTGTGGAGCAACGGAGAGAGATGACAGATCTTGAGAGAACGACGACGTGAGGGGGAAGAAACATGCTCGATTCCTTGAGGGAACTTGAATGCTTGAGAATTTTGAGAGAGAAGATAGATTTGAGAGAGTGGTATGCCTAAGGGAAAAGGTAGGAATGGTCTAGTTATTTATAGGAGAATAAATGAAGGTGTGTGAATTTTAAAAATTGAATTAAAAGAATTGAAATAGTGTTAATGGGGGAATTGAAGAGTCTCTGGCTAAAATCAGAGAAATCAAATAAGAAAATAAAGTAAAGGGGAGCTGAAGGGTGCACATGCAAAAAATGGAGGGATTTAGGCAAAAACCACCCGCCGGTAGCGGTCAAATTAGAAAAACCGGCGGTCCAAAAGTGGGGGTTGGTCTCGGGGTTCGTGCGGTGCATTCATCTGGGCATTTATGTATCATTTTTATTATTTGATTTATTTTCAACTCTTTCTTTCTCCGTGTAATGCATGTGCAACTCTTTGGCTTCCAAAAATTTAAAAAGTAAAAATATTAAAAATAATTAGAACCGATGGGATTCGAACTTGCAGGCTTTGGGATAGCAAAGGAAAGGCTTAACCAGTGAGCTACAATGAGTTTCTTGTACATAAGTTATCAAAAATAACTTATAACTAGAAACCGAAATAGAAATACACTGTTTTATTAATATTGGATCAATAAAAGTGTATAGGTCTTTTAGGGCCGTTACACACTTTGACCGTAACATCAAAAATGGATGATCCTTTCTCCGCCATGCTTGCTTTAGTCTAAAAATAGATGTAAGCAACTTGCACACTTTTCGTTGCTCTCACTGACCACGATAACTCTCTGACAGAGTCATATACATGAACACTTCTAAATCCCTATTTAGAAAGACGTTATTTTCATCCACCTGCCAAATATTATAGTTATGGGAAATAATAATGGCAAGTTATATTCGTATGAACTTTAGCAATGATATTGAAGTAAAATTTTCATCATAATCCTCACCAGGTATTTGATAAATATCTTTTACTACAAGTCTAGCCTTATTTGGTTATAACCTTTCTATTTACATTGATCTCGAAAGATCTACTTGCTCCTAATGAGTTTTACCCCTTTAAGGGCAAAGTTATCCAAGTTGGACTCCATGCATTGCAACAAAGTCTGCAAAGTTATCCAACTTGGACTCCAAGTTGGATAACTTTGCAGACTTTGTTGCAATGCATGGAGTCCAACTTGGATAACTTTGCATCTAGCCATCAGTCGGAAATCGCCACTTCCTATGGCCTGCTGATATAGTAGGGTTATCATCGCATGATGCAATCCTCTCTGTCACCGTTTATGAGGAAACTAAATTATCTTTCAGGTGGCTGAGATTACCTACTAAATCTGCGGAGTGGCTAAGATTTATCAGGGTCGATTGAATTTCCAGGTTTTACTAAGTTTTCAGTAACCGTTTATGGTTCTGGCATTATTTCCAGTTCTACCATACTCCTACTAATTTCTTTTGTAAAAAATTCCTTTTCTAAAAAAGTGGCGTGTTGAGAACAACACAACTTTTGATCCCGAAAATGGTAGAAGTTAAACCCTTGCTAAAGTTTAGGATAACCCATAAACTACATATTACCGAAACGTGTCTTGAGTTTGTCCGGATTGTGTTTTTGAGTATAAGCCGGATAACTCCATATCTTAATACCCTTAAGATATGTTCTCACTCTATACCACATATAGAATCGCATACACTAATTTAGATGGAACCATATTCAATTGGTATGTATCTATTTCCAGTGCATATCCCTAAATGAAAAAGACCACTCAGCATTTCTCATCAAGGAGCACACTCTCGGATGAATAATCTGAGAGAGAATCGAGTTCTCGATTATACAACTACGGAATACCTAGCATAAGTATCCACATTTTCGAACACTTTGAAAAATCTTGATACTTTTGACGTTTGGTTCTTTACTTTATTCTTATATCCTTTGAACTTCTCAAAATATTTAGAGTTTACATTTTAATAAGAATGTGTGTTTAAAATCAGTGAACTCATAGGAAAACGAAACGAGGTATGAGTACCAATCCTTTGTGCATGTGGACACTGGACAACATACATCGCTATGTATAGGTCCTATGAGTTCACTAGCTCGTACTATGTGTGTTGTAATTTGAAAACTATATTTTGATTATGAATGTTTACACCGCTATTTTTATGCACCTTACCCAATCAACAGATTGATATAGGTAAATGTTTAGAACATGTTTTTCAAAATTTATATCCCACTTTATCTAAATAAAGAGGCGGATATATTTGTTTTAAAAATTGGTGCATAATAACAATTATTCAAAACCAAAAGTTTTCCGATAGGCAACGTTAGACGATTTCCCCAATAACAACAATTTCTCCGATTTCTGACATCGATGATCAAATCACCTTTCCCAATACTCTAATCTTTCTCAGCATCTGTAACTTCTTACAAATGTGGGATATTTATTCGGTATCTATTATACCCAGGAATCAGATTTAATTGGAAAACAGTTTTCAATTGCAATCATACAAGAAACATGAAACATCAAAATGTTTCAAAGGGTCAGGTATTCCCAGTAATGCCTCTTTCACCGCCCAGGATCATGATAGTAATTGCAATCTCCTTTCCCGTTATTTGCAATCCCTTAAAAATGTCTCTATCTCTTACCTTGTGTATGCCGAACTTAGACTTGGGTGGTTTTCTTCTTTTCTTTCCTATCAGCTCCAGCTTTAGGATTGGAAGAAGACCATCCAACAAGCGTAACATGTGTAATCTCCTTGTTAAAAGAGCTCTCAAACTTGAGATAAGGTGGAAGAAGAGACAAAAGAATTATATCAATATACAATTCTATTTATTCATAATTCGTGGCCATTCTCGACTGAAACACTTTTTTCGAGTTCATATTTTACTATACAAGATGACCTTCTAAGTAATATAGATTTTTGTATCTGATACAGAGGGTTCTTGAAGGAAGTAAAGGGGAAGTAGGATAGACAAGGAAATTTGCGAATTCGTCGTGAATTAGAGTAATCATGATATTCCAGAGCCAATGATTATAAAAAGGTTCGGTTTACATGGTTAATGAGTTTTAGTTTAAGGTCGGTCATGGGTCACTGCTAGAGAGAGTGAAAAGAAACACTCAGCGTGCACTCTATCCTAAATTAGATTGTTTAATTAATATATCTAATCTGGTCTTCTAATTTTTTTTCAAATTCTCCTTCAAATTTTTAAAGGAGAACTAGTCGGGATCATTTATAGAAAATCTCCCGAGAGTAACTATTACTCGTAGTGGGAATCGGGACCTAAACTATTATGGCGTGGTAACCTTAAAGGATTCCAATAAGTCACCATACTCTATAAAAGGTATGCAATCACATTGCAAATTTCAACACTTGAAACTCCCGAAATGGTTTTTACCCATAACGATCTCTGACCTTGAAAGATGCTAACAAATCATAGACCGTTTGTCAAGTTCCATCCGTCATTTCATGATTAACTCGAGTTCACCCGCACAAGCCCTTGACGGATGCCATCAAAGTTGTGCGACATTCCCGACTAACCGCATCTTATGCAAAAATGAAGACATCACTTAGATACCGTATACTACATCTTGACGGATGCCAACAAAAACATCATGAATACTAAGCACTCTAATTCCTGAAATGACAGAGGGCTACGGCTGGTTTTGAAGAAAACCTTTACAGTAATGAACTTGATATCATTGAAGTAACCGAGTGATTTTGCAAATTTATAGTTACGTAAACTTTTGCTTAAGAAAGAACTCTCTGTAAAGGGATCTAGGCTCTTACCATATCGCATGAGGTGCAGGATATTCCTAACTGAATATTACCGTGCAAAGCAAAAGAAAGCGGCTATAATTTTCTTTTGTAAAAAAAATTTGGTTCCATCAACGTATTTTAGATTTGTTTTCTTTGCATTAATCCGAATTAATGCAATCCCATCAATTAGATAATCACATAGTATCTAGTATCTTCTCACACCATTACAAATAAAGTATGATATGAAAAGAAGAATAGAATACATGTATATGACATCCGCATTCGCTACGAGATCCCGGGTCTTCACTGTAAGGTTACTTAACTTATGGTAGGAGGCTAGCGCGGATGCAAAACATATAACAACATATATATATATATATATATATATATATATATATATATATATATATATATATCACCGCAGGCAGATAATCAACATTACATGGATGCGGTAAATATAGGAAGGTAATCACATTACAAGCATGCAATGAACATCACAGAATATAAAAAAAGCGGATATCCTAGAAATAACGCGTTTTGATTAAGCCGATTAGGAAACAAGAAATTCCATGATCGTATGAGTAGCCCGTACCTCGTCGATCCCCGACCCCTACGAGTGCGGTAAGCCACCTGCCAATCCTAGTAGTGAGGCAATCCACACTCAATATCATGAGTGGGCCACCCATCGCTATCTAGAACCTGGTAACTTGGGCCATCCTCCGTGGGTCATACCTAACTCCTTACAAGCGCGGCAAACCAGCTGCTAATTCTAGAATATGGTAACCCAGATCTCAACTCCTTGAGATTGTCGCCCGCTGTATTATAGAATCCGTTGATCCGTGCGCTTCTCCGTAGGGTATCCTAGTACATGAATCGGAAAAAATATGCATCAAGGGACGAAATCAACCTCAACTCGGAAGTGTCCCAATAATGTAATAAACAACAAGTGGCAACGATGACCACAATTCGGTCACTCGTCCCAAATAAAGGAAACACACACACACCCCACACACACACACACAATAATTATACAAGCATCTCACATGAGGGGTTATTCATCCGATGATCCGTTTAACCATAATACAACAACATGATATCACAATATCACAACATCGTAAAATAACAAATGTGCAAACCCGTCGAATCAATCACATCAATTCGGTGATGTTTAACAACACATTTCTTTTTCTGCGAAACAAAAACAGCACTATAGTTTCGATCACATAACTTTCCGAACACCACGATAATTAAATCAAAATCTGGGAAAAAATAAAGTATCCCAAAAATCCCAATTCCATGTATTAAAACCACTGTAGGAAACTGGGCCAAAAAATGATTTGTGGGCCCGGGTTCCTACCACATCATTTTAAAACCATACAAAATCCAATGGAACTGTTTAAAAAAAAATTAGGTCGAGTTTTGAAAAATGAACAGTGGCTTGAATTAGGAATTGAAAATCTGCAAGTTTTCATGATTCGAAACTCTAATTTCGTCTAAACAAGTTAATATCTATTGGTACGGCTCTGATACTATTGCTGGGTTGCCTAGCTCGCCTAGCGAGGTTTTAAAACGCGGCAGAAGCAATAATTTAATAAATCTAGAGAGCTAAAGCAACCCAAAACTAGAATCTTGCCTAAAAGAACATAACTTGAAAAAAAATAGAGAATGAAAGTCGAGGCTATAACCTTTATAGCATGTTATCCACCTCTCATTGGTCTCATACTAGCCTCCATCGGCTTCATGAATGATCTAGGAGGCCAACCATCTCTTCAAAGAAGATCCACTTGAATGAATCGATGCCCGAAACTTTAACTTCACTATTTTAGTGAAGTAACAAGCTCACAATCTTGCTAGAATGTACGATGTTGTGATGAAGTGATTTTTCCTTCATCTCCATAGGGAAAATAGAGAGGAAGAAGAAATGTGTGAGCTCTCTTCATTAAATGAGAAGATGAAAAGACGTAGAGAATTTATGGTGCAATTGGAAAAAGTGGGTGTGTGTATATCACAAATACACCCCCCTTTTTCCTTTTCTTCTGTTCTCTTCTCATTCTTATCTCTTCTTTTAAATATGATATATATTCATACTCTCTTATCCATAACCTTATCCAAATAGAGTGTGGGTCCCATATGCAAATATGTCACAATTTGACAAAGTACATGTATTATGTATCGATATAAATATACGTATTGTGTATTATACGTGTTCTATACGTATAAATAAGAGAGTGTATAATACACGCTCTCTCTCATTTATCAAATTCATCAGATTCCCCCTCATTTGTGAGGGGTTTTTGATTGTAGGGACGCTCTTTCCTGCAGGCGCAAGCCCCTACAGTTAATTACGTTATCGTGCTGCGATAACCACTTTCTCCTGCTCCGGTAGTTCACTTCGTGTCGTATTATATTTGGTTTATTTTATTTGCCCGTGGATTGTATACGGAGACCAATTTATGTCGTCTCCCGTAGGGAGCGGATTAGTCCAAATCCGTACATATATTATCATAATTTGGGTCAAGCATTTGCTTGATTTAGTCCACGTTGGTAGCTTACTTTGCCAACGGGAATGAACTTAGGACGCATTTCTCACATTTATGAGGTCCATCTGTTCACAAGTTATTTGGGTTTGATTTAAGAATCGTTAGTCATATTTAAGACCAAGATCGACTTATGAACAGTGAGCATATGGACTCAACTGATCATTGGATCATATATGAATATCCCATGGATAGTATACGGTAGTCAGTATGGAGACAGTCCGCAGGGCAAAATATATTAGTTTAAGGACATCGCGGTCTATTATCTCCATGTTTGAGATGAATATTAGTTTAAGGATATTTTGGTCCATCATTCCCGTATTTGGGGACGAAGTTTAATTTAAGGACATTTTGGTCCAACGTTCATTTTGCACACACGTGTATTTGTTACGCGGCGACGTGAACGATGGTGATATGGGATATGCCCAATTTAGGGTGCGATCCAATTCGAAGGCATTTATGTTTCCTTCAAGGATATACATATATGTATATGCATATAGCCGAGGCTCAATATAAGACTTGTATCTATATGGGATGCATATCAATATGAGGTGTACACATCAATATGGAAATGCACAAATGTGGAATGTATCGTTCCATGTCTCAATGAAATTTCATATCTTTCATCAAGTTGGGACGAGGAGTTGCTGTTGGTTTTCGGGACCGCCACCTCTCTGAAGACGTTGAGAAATTATAACGACATATATCAGAGGTGTGAAGAGATGTACCCTTGAACCAAATCCCGTATTTGAGGAAAAAGATCATGGTGGACCTAAGAATCATTAGTCTTATATGAGACTAAGATTAATTTAAAAGATATGAGATGAATATCATTTTGGATATCATCGATGAGAGATCATTAATCGTATATGGGACTAAGATCAACGAAGAAGCTTAAACATCACATATTTAGCTAATTTGGGCTAAGATTGGGTTTTTAAACTACCCGGCAGTGTTAAGCACTCATATATATAGCGCTCACGTGTATTTCACGTGAGGCGATGAAATGGTACTAAGTACTAGTCTTTTTTGGCGCTCACGTGTGTTTCACGTGAGGCGTTCAGTTTTGGGCGCTCACGTGTGTTTCACGTGAGACGCTGAATTTTGGTGCTTACGTGCGTTTCACGTGAGACGCTTTCTTCTTAGAGATTTAATCTCTGTTGATATTTTTATAGAGGTTACGGCTCTGTTAATAGTATTTTGACTATTAACGATCACCAAGATCACTATTTTGAGGATCTGGTATCAGATTCTTTAAGAACTAAGTTCTTATTTTATAATGGAACTAAGTTCCTGGAGTATTATGGACTCCAACTTCGTCATGTTCTTTTCTTCCATGTTCTTTTCGTTATTGTTCATCCTTGAATCTTTGATTCTCAAGAACAAGATCTTCCCGATGAGAATTAAATTCTCAACTTGTGCGGGACTTATCTTGTGGATCTCAAATCCAGAGAAAGAACTAAGTTCTTGAGAAGGGTTAAACCCTATAGGAGATATTTCAATCTCTTCTTTTTTCTTTACCTAGGGTTTTGAGGAGGAAGATTTTCTTCGAAGAGAATTAAATTCTCTGTTGCCAAAGTTTTTGGAGAGCCTTCTATATTTTTTTAGAAGCTTATAGGGGGTTTCCTCTCCCCTAGATTTAATCTCCTTACTCCTATTTATAGGAAAAGAGACAAATCAATTTGTTGAAGGAAATCTTTAATTGAGAGATCATGATTGATTTCATAATATCTCGAAATTATCTTAAAGATAAACCGGTGAATTTTATTCACCGTTGGATTCTAATCCAAGGGTCTCTATTTTACAGAGAAGATCATTCTTGTTTATTTAACATGATTCAGAAAATATTTTCTTAAGATAGAATTTAATTCTATCAGATGATCACATGATGATTTTATAATCACCGTTGGATTTATGATCCAAGAGTTCTCTGTTTAACAAAGAAGATCTTTCTAGTTTGAGAAAAATCAGGGAAATATTTCCCACATAGAATTTAATTCTATCAGATGGTTTAATTGGTGATATTTTATCACCATTGGATTTTAAATCCAAAAATTCTCTGTTAGAGAAAGATCTTTCCATATTAGAAAGATCAAGGAAAATATTTCCTAAACAAAATTCAATTCTATCATATAGAATTTAATTCTATCAGATTAGAGCATTTTAAATTAGGGCGCTCACGTGCTTTGCATGTGAGCGCTGCCATATATATGGCAGCGGCGCTCATATGCTTTGCATGTGAGCGCTGCCAAAAGAATGCAACAACGGAACTCACGTGTTTAACACGTGAGTGCTTATCATAGGATTTAATCCTATCTGAAGCCGGTACTTACATGATTAACATGTGGGCGCTGCTATAGGATTTAATCCTAACTGCAGCAAGTGCTCGCGTGCTTTGCACGTGAGTGCTCATGTGCTTTGCATGTGGGGCATTGCCCTCTATTTTTATAAAAGGAACAAGCTTTGGCCAGAATTTTTGGCGGGAACAAATGACACCCACTACTTTGCCCACGTAGGTATGTACGTGGGTTAAGTAGTTCAGAGTTTTGCATCACCACAGAATTAATGGCTTAGGAGACAGGTTTAGGTCAATGTCGCCTAAGGCTTTGTCCATCTTCTTGAGCCGTAAGGGTCTCAAGAAGGTTTTTCTCCTTATAAGTCGTAAGGATCTCATACGTGTATATTCTCCCTAGAAATCGTGAGGATTCCTAAGTGTTCATCGCCTCCGTATGTCGTAAGGATATTACTCGGATATTTTTTCCTTACGAGTCGTGAGGACCTGTAAGTGGCTTTTTCTCCTCATTGGATGCAATTTTATCGAATGTGTCCCGTAGATAGTATAAAAGATTCAGTCTTGACCTTCTTGTAGGGCAACAATGGCTTAGAAAATAGGTATAGATCTGGCGTCTAAGGCTTCTTAACTTTATGAGTCGTGAGAGTCTCATAAAGATATTTCTCACTACGGATTGAGAGGATCTCATAGGTGTATTTTCTTCTTAGAATTCATAAGGACTCCTATGTGTGTTTTCTCATGAAGTTGTAATGATCTCATAGATGTATTTTCTCCTTAGAAGTCGTGAGGATTCCTTATTCCGGGTTTCCTGATTAGTGTATTGGGTTCAATACCCATCTACAAAAGAACCAAACCTGACAAACCCTAAATCTTATGTCTCTGATACCAAAAAAACCTATCATGCCCCGCTTCCCAAAATGCGTAAATACGGCACGTGACAGAGCCAACCATACTATCTATGACTAAAAAAAATCCCTCCATAGTCACATTACGGCTGTCAATCAGAAATCAAGAACAGTAAAGAAAATCTAACTAACACATGTCCATCTGCCACAGTAGATAAAACTCAAGAAATGTATAGAGCGAAAATGAATAAAGAAGATGGAATCGTTACGGCTCAAGAAGATGGACCTCACCCGCACGCGCAAACGCGTATGTTTTAGAAATGGAATCGTTTTAAGGAAATGGATGCGCACGCGAGCTCAGTCTCGTTTTAAAATTTATAAACCGTAAGTGCACGGCGCGTTGTAGCGAGCCGACAAGTACGGGTCGATCCGCAGGGAATTGTGTATTAGGTATTGTTATTTAAGGTTCAACAAATAACGAATTGGTTTGGTTGTCACTAAAATATAAAACACGAAAATAAAGAAAACAAGTTAAGAAAGAAATGGCCGTGGTTTTGGCTCGGATGGTCGAATCGCAACGATTTCTTCGACGCTCCCTTGCTCATGAGTTGTTCGTCCTTGTGTCGATCCCGGCGTGAGGCATGACTTGTCAGGCGGTTGCAAAGAACAAATCATCAAAATAATGATATTTGACGCAAAACATGAAACGAGTCCGTATTGTTCATTTACCGTTTGTATGTCCAAGCTTGAGGTATCAATGCTATACACAAGGGTTAGCGAGCATACATCAACATCAAAAACACAAGTTAGTGAGTGAGAGCAATTAGTTTTAGTGTTAATTTTGCTAAGTGTTTGTGATAGTATAGGGTATATGAAAACCGAGGGTTTGTTAAGCACTTGGTCACAAAATACTATATCTAAACTTAGCAAACTTAACACCAATTTGATTTTAGCTTAAACATTGTGAAATGGGGAAAGGGAGTGAGTATGGGATATGAAGAGGTTACAAGTAACCATGGTTTCAAAATACCATATCACATCAGTACATAAATAATCTTTAGGTTAGAATCACAAATATAAGCACATTAAACATAAACAAGAGGGGGAGGAAAGCAAAGCCGTTCATCTCATTTCCTTACCATCAGCACAACCACAAAAGATTAGTTACACATAATGAAAGGAAGCAAGAAACAAAAGAAGCAAGTAAACAAAACAATAATAATATTATTAACACTTGAAGAATTTTAGGTACAGGATATTGGTATCTTGTTCAACCTCCATAATGAAGCTCTCAAAAAGAAAGCTTCAAGAGGGAAGAAGAAGAAACTAAGTTGAAGCCCACACAACTCTCAAGCCTAAACCAAAAACAAAAGCAAAACTGTAGAATATGAAAAAAGTATAGAATATGTGCCTCTATGGCATCATCTGTTCTGGCATTTATAGGCATCAAAATAGAATAAACAAACAATATAAAATGGATGATGTGATGCCTATAATGTGCCAGAAGAAAAATGAGGGGAAAAGGAGCTAGGGGGACCGGTGTCGCCGGTTTTACGGGGGGTCTCGCCGGTCCAAATCCGAGCATTTAGGCTCATCTTGGCATGGTGGACTTTTGTGCTCTCCACAATCACTCTGATACTGTTTGATTTATCTTTTTAAGCCTGGTTTGCATTCAGAGATTTGGAAGGAAATTTGATGCTTTCTTTCACATCACACCTTTATGCATTTAACACACATCAACTCACATGTGCCCACTAGTGCCATGGGCAGCCCCACCATGGTCCAAGTCATCAAAGAGCTATGTGCACACTTGTGTTGTGTTGGACCAAAATTGTGTGCACACATGTTTATTACAAAAGAGCTCTTTGAATATCGGTCGATTTTCTGTTCTGATTGCAGTGTCGGCTCCCAAACGCTATATCCATGATATTGAGTGTGTTTCCAGTATTTTATTACGAACACCTATAATCTGTAATTACTGAGCAGACACTGATTAATAGTACCGATATATCACAAAATAGATAATGAATAAGCGGTATTAAATTGCAGTTTTCTGTGATGAACACACGTCCCTTATGGGATCACATCGATAAATTAAACTACGGAAATAAAATAAACTAAGCATCTTTAAAACTAATCATCAAGCTCCTCACTGCTCTTTTTGCTTGTTAAAATACTCCTGATCTTCCTGCGACAAGCTCAAAGGAACTGGACCATGCAGAACCCAGACGTCAGTGCGTCATAAATATCGTAACAATAGTAATAACCAGGATACGATGCTATGATTAATCATGAGTGTAAATAATAAAATAGGTATAAAACAGTGAGGTATAAGTATGTGATGTGTATCCTAAAGTCTGTGCTTCTAGGTTATCTATTCTACAAGTCTTTGAAATCAATTAATGGAATCGTCGATGTAACTCAATAGTATCACGTGCGTGCCCGGGACCACGGTCAAGACCCTCGGGGATAAATCCGAGACGTGCTTCTAAGCAGTAAAAATAAGATATAATATACAGATGAATGATATCAGCATCATCATTCCGGGACCGAAGCCCGTATCGACTGATCACTCTGTGAAAAGTATCGAACTGTTGAGTTACAAATCAGGTTTCATTATTGATTTCCCCTTACCCCTAGGTTTTGTGTTCAAGTCAAGTATTGATGATATCAATCTAATGCCAACACAGGATTAAGTAGGTAACAACAAGTCACGTCCATCTAGACAACAAGTCACGTCCGTCAGGACAACAAGTCAGGATTTTCGGTATTAGTAATAATCCAAATAACAGGTCTAGTAATGTCTTATGAACAAGTCAAGCAAGGTATATTAAAAAAAATAGATACTAGATGGAAAACCGTAACCAATAATCTAAATACGGTAAACATGACTAATGCCCAGGATGTATATATATCTATCTGTAATAACCGTTTTACGTCTACTACAAGATATATTGCAATCTAGATAAAGAATGATATACTGATATAACATTATAACAATATTATGATGAACCGGCATGCAACTAGATAAAATCGTTATTGGTATGAATACAGATTGATACTATAAAACTGTAGATTGATAATACTTGCTAAATATTAAAATATATGTACTATAATTAATCATATAACTATTGAAATAAGCAAAGTATCATGTTGCAAGTTTAGAACTTTCCTGATCGAGATCTCACGAAGAAAGTACGGCTATCACATTCTGAATACCGAATAACGTCACAATGCAAAACCCAACGTACGTAAACTTGGCCTGAACTGAGCAACTGCGTGAAGTGGTGACTGGAGTAGGCGACGACGGTGACTGGGGTTGTCGGCGACGTGAGCAACTCCGGCGAAGCCGAAAAAGAAAAGAGAAGTGGAATAAAAGAGAAGAAGAAGATGTTGGTT
This sequence comes from Agapanthus africanus, assembly GCA_030015575.1. NCBI lineage: Eukaryota > Viridiplantae > Streptophyta > Magnoliopsida > Asparagales > Amaryllidaceae > Agapanthus > Agapanthus africanus. Next base: position 22,161,731 of record JASDDO010000014.1, read on the forward strand.
GTGGAGTTTTAACGTGGGCGAGGAAAGGAGGAAGTTGGTCGGCGACGGGGAGATGGGGAAGAGGTCGACGGCGAGATGTCGTGGCTGGTGAAGTGTTGGGCTTGTGATCGGGAAACGAGAAGAAGAAGAATATGAGATGGTGGTGTGGGTGCTCTGGTGATGATGACGAGAAGGGAAAATGACAAGGATACTTTGTAGTGGTCGGGTTCGATCGGCGACGTCGGCGAGGGAGATGGAGGTGGCTTCTCGGGTGTGGAGTCAGGCTCAGGTAAGGCTTTGGGGAAGGAGGAGGGACGTTATGACGGTGGCGGTGATGAGGAGATGAGGGTGGAAAGGTGGTGTTAGCGACGAGAGGGGGCGGCGACGAGGAGGGGGCGGTGTGGGTTAGGGTTCGGGCACGAGAGAGAGAGAGAGAGGAAAGAGATAGAGACGAGAAAGAGGGGAGATAGAGAGTGTTTTATAAACAGTTATATATATTATAGGTATAGGAATATTAAGTAATATATATATATATATATATATATATATATATATATTATAGGATTTTTACTGATAATACCATATCACTCTAAATATTACCCGTATCTATTCAAAAATATAGTTTTTAAATATAAAGATCATACGTAAGAATTTTAACTATAATACAACCATCTATAATTAAATATATATATATACCCCCAATAAAATCTATGTGAATATACGTAAAGATTTCTAAATATTTGGCTGTCTATAACTGAGGATATGAACATGATATATAGGCACAACGGCCCGATATGGGGTGATTTGACATGCAAGGCTAGAAAGAAAAGGATACTATTTGTTTTTATCTTGTATTATAAAGAGATATGTGAAGGTTAAAATAATATATATATATATATATATATAGATAGATAGATAGATAGATAGATAGATATATAGTACTCAATTCACATGGATACACTGTGCTAGCAAATATTGGATACAACCTTACATCATGTCGGGTTTGAATCATGCGGGTCGGGTCGGATAATGATCACTGTTACTAATTGAATCATTTGAAACACAATAGCAACAATAACAAAAGAATTTTACCGCAAGATACCAAACTATATAGTATAAATGTACTCGGGTGTTACATTATACCCAACTACAAAAGAATTTCATCCTCAAAATTTACGGAACAGGAAAAAGACAAGAAGATACGGATCTAAGAAAAGAGGTGTGGAAACTTCTGTCAAATTTCGTCTTCACGTTCCTAAGTAGATTCTCCATGCGAACGATTCCCCCATGAAATGATTACAAGTGGGATTACTTTATTCTTGAGGACCTTTTCTCATCGATCCATAATAGCCATTGGTCGCTCTTCATACGTTAAGTCTTCTCTTACTGTCTGTTCCGAATGATCTAGGACGTACGTTTCATCTCTAACATACTTGCGGAGTTGAGATACATGAAACACGTCATGAACACCCACCAAGGATGGTGGTAAAACCAATCGATAAGCTACCTCTCCTACATGCTCAATGATGTCGAAAGGCTCTGCGAATCAAGGACTAAGCTTGCCTCGACTACCAAATCGGTTTACTTCTCTAGTCAGTGATATCTTCAGGAACATAAGATCACCAACCATGAACTCCAAAGGTCTTCATCCAGTATCAGCCCAACTTTTCTTTCGATCCTTTGCCACCTTCATATGATTTCGGATCACGTTAAGTTTCTCCACCGTTTCCACAATAAGATTCGGTCCCAGCAATCTCCTTTCTCCAATATCGTCCCAACAGAAAGGCGAGCGAAACTTACGACCGTATAATGTTTTGAATGGAGCCATCTGTATAGTCGCCAAAAAACTGTTATTGCATGAAAACTCCACTAAATTCAAATGATCCTCCCATGAACCTTTGAAGTCTAACATGAATGCCCTCAACATATCTTCAAGAGTTTGGATCGTTCTTTCAGACTGGCCATCTGTCTGAGGATGATAGGTCGTGTTGAATTTCAAGCGAGTTCCCAAACTTTCCTATAGAATCCTCTAAAAGTGTGATAGAAATCAAGTATCATGATCAGAAGCGATGCTCACGGGTACTCCACGCAATCTCACAATCTCCTGCATGTACCTGTTCGGCACGATTTATTACATTACAAAACCACCCATTTTTTGTCATTTTGTCAATAAACAGTGCTATTTAATCTATGTCTGCTCATTTATACAGATTACATGTGCGCAATCGAAAACACCGAATGTTGTACACAACATGCACAAAATGACGGTTTTTTAGCCGGAACTGCAAACGGGACAGAATACAGATCAAGATTTTGCAACAAATAAAGTGTGTACAAAACGAATTTATGATTTGTTCCAACATGAGAACAAGTGTGAACATAGACTTGACCAAGTACACAAGTAGGCAAACACCATCATGGTGCCTTTTTACAAATGGGTGCAAGTAGCATGGCAATGAGTAGTAAAAAGTATTGATGTGACATGAAATTTTGCCACTTGATCTTATTTCTTCTCTTTTCATCACCCTGAGAAATCACCCATGTGTAAATTACAACAAATTGAAATTACCTTGAGATGACCAAGTGACTATTAGACTGATGACCAAAGGTGGACCCCATCCTCAAAAAGATGGCCGCAATTTTATCCATTATGGCCGCAATTTGCGGCCATATCGGTGTCAAAATGGTTCGAACAAGTTCTGTAGGCCCCTGGTGGTTTTATGAGTTCATTGGTACATGCAACTTTTGGTTTTTATTTCTCTATAAATAACAGATCAGTTTATGAGTAAAGAGAAGTTTGGCACTACTTATAATTATGTTGATAAAATTCTTGTAGCTCTTTAGATTAGACTGAGTTCTTTGCCATCCTCTAGTCTTGCAACCTCCATCTTTGAGCTTGCAAGATTAGATTTTGGTAGTTGAATTCATTTGCTTATATTTGGATGTCATTGCAATAAAATCTTCATTGAGTTCAAGTTTGATTCTTGTGTCTCTTCTCTGCTTCATTGATATTTCTTTTAATTATTCAGTGGTGTTTTTATATAATGTGTGAGTAGTCTTGTGCTTAGGCTATGGTGAGGTAGGTTGTAGAACGGCTTGCCTTCCAACCCCTCATTCTTGATTCTTAATTTATTGCACTTCTTTTCTTAATATTTGTAATATTATTGTGTTTTGGTTTATACGATATATTGTTTTGAATGGTTGCAAATCAACCTTTAACATATATTCTATTATTTCTTCGCATTTTAATATTGTTGTGTTAAGAATCGAAGTTGAAAGGAAAATGAAATTTTGCTAAGTGTAGTAAACTAGCTAGATAGAACATGTAGCCATAAAAGCACATGTTCTATGCTTGCTAAATTCACTTAGCTCATTTCATGATCATTTCATCTTAAGACCTTATATTCTAGTTTCTTTTTAACCTAATTATGATATCGTATCCTAACCCATCACGTGTTATCGGGATAGATGCGACATGCTTCATTAAGTCAATTAGAAACGAGAAATGAGCTTTGAATCAAGATTGAGAGTTGGGGATAATGCCATATTTCAACTTACTAAACCTAAGCTTAAGTTTTTCCCCAAATATCACTTTATCACTTCGTTATTCCTTTTGTATAAAATGTGACAAAAATCAACTCAAAACACTTGTTTTCTAAATCAAAAGAATGCCGTGATATCCACTCCCTGTGGACCGACCCGTACTTGCCGGCTTGCATCAACGCACCGCATTTGCAGTATTTTTATAACTCGAGAATCACGTCGTGCATTACATTTTAACGAAAAACTGACATATCTGATATTGACCATATCCTTTCAAAAGCATGACATCGTGAATTTCCAACAGTACCGCTCCGCCAAAGCCTCCGTCGACTGACCAACTCGAAATGGTATAAAATGAGCTGCCTTGGTCAATACATCGACGATCACCCAAACTGCATTATTGCCCTTCGAATTTCACAGTAAGGCTGTCACGAAATCCATTGTTATATGTTCCTACTTCCATTGAGGAATTGGAAGTGGTTGCAACAAACCAGCTACTTTTTGATCTTCAGCCTTAACTTGCTGACACACCAAGCATTTCGATACGTAGCGGGAAATCTCCCTTTTCATGTCTTCCCACCAGAAATGTTGTCGTGGATCTCTATACATCTTTGTGCCTCCCGGTTGTACTGAATATGCGGAACTATAAGCCTCATTCATGACTTCTTCACGAACATCTTTTTTAGGCACACATAAACGACTTCCATATCGTAACGAACTATCTTCATGAATCAAAAAATCTGTTCGAAGTCCATTTCTACTTTTTCTCGAAACTTTTGCAATCTTGGATCGTACGACTGTGCTGCCTTAATGTTATCGATCAAGGATGACTGTGCTTGTAACTGCATCAACAGTCTCGAAGAATCTAGTTGTACGATCTCCAACTCGAATCTCTGAAGATCAGTTATAATATCATTCTGTGCAGTTAACACCCGCATCGCTGGCAACCGACTTAGAGAATCTGGCACTACATTAACCTTTCCCGGATGGTATTTTAGATCAAGATCATAGTCAGCCATCAGCTCTAACCGTCTACGCTTCTTCATGTTGAGTGTGAACACATACTTTAGGTTTTTGTGATCGTTAAATATTTCTACCCTTTCACCCAATAAGTAGTGTCTCCAAAACTTCAGAGCAAACATCACTGATGCTAGCTCCAAATCTTAAGTTGGATAGTTCTTCTCATGAGTTTTCAATTGTCTCGACGTATATGATATGACCTTCCCATGCTGCATTAGAACGCATCCCAATCCTTTCCCAGAGGCGTCATTGTAAATAACTAGTTCTCCGGAACCATCTGGTACTGTCAAAATAGGAGCGGTGGTCAATCTCTGCTTCAGCGCTTCAAAAGATGATGCACGCTTCTCAGTTCATACGAACGGTACCTCCTTTCGTGTTAGATTGGTCAATGGTTCTGCTATTCATGCAAAGTTTTTCATAAACCTTCTATAGTATTCGGCAAGCCCAAGAAAACTTCTGATCTCTCCCACATTCTTTGGAATTGGCCAATCATAAACAGCTGCAATCTTTCCGAGTCAACTGCAATACCATCTCCGGATACAACATGACCCGAGAACTTCATTTCTCCAAGCCAAAGCTCGCACTTACTCATCTTAGCATATAACTTTTCTTGTCTCAACATTTGCAGTGCGATCCTCAAGGGTTCTTCATGCTCTTCTTTGCTCCTCGAATATACCAGAATATCATCAATGAATACCACTACGAACTGATCCAGGTATGGTGAAAAGATTCGGTTCATCAATTCCTTAAATTTTGCCGGCGCGTTAGTAACTCCAAATAGCATCACTAAGTACTCATAATGCCCATATCGAGTTTGGAACGTCGTCATGCAAATGTCTTCTGCTTTCACCCAAACTTGATGATATCCCGATCAAAAATCCAATTTCGAGAATACTCTCGCACCACTGAGTTGATCGAATGGTTCGCCTATGCGAGGGATTGGGTACTTATTCTTAATAGTCACCCGATTTAATTCCCGATAGTCGATGCACGTCTGTCGCGTGCCATCTTTCTTCTTGACTAGAAGAACTGGAGGTCCCCATGGTGAACCGCTGCTGCGAATCCAACCCTTCTCTAGTAATTCGGCAACTTGTTTCTTTATCTCTTCTAGTTCTACCGGTGCCATTGGATAATAAACCTTTGAAATTGGCGCTGCTCCAGGAATAAGGCCAATAGCGAACTCCACGTCTTATTTTGGTGGTAAACCCGATATGTCTTCAAACACATCCATAAAATCCCGAACTACGTGTGGTTCTTCTTCCTTGTTTACTTCTATCGACGAAAAAACAACACTTGTCGGCTTAGCCCTAAATTCGACTGGCCCGACAGATCTGCTACCTCCTAAGAATATGAACTCCGGATATCCAGGATTCTGGAAAATCAATTTCTTCGTCCTACAATCAATGTGAGCATGGAAAATGCCAAGAAAATCCATTCTTAAGACAACATCATAGCTGCCAGTATCAATTACCAAGAAATCCACGAATAACTCCCGTCCGCAAATAAAAATCGAGCAACCCTTGCACTCACTGCTAGATATAATTCTCCCATTTCCAGTGTGTATGTCCCAGCAACTAGACAGGGCCGTGTGTGGAATAGAGTATGCACTAGTAAATTTAGATGACATAAAGTAATGTGATGCACCTGAATCAAATAATGCCAATGTGGGAAAATTATAAACAAGTGGGATACCTGAAACAATATCATCTGACGCCTTGACCTCTACAGCCGTCAAGGTGAAAGCCCATCTCTGATTAGGCCTCTGAGTGATCAGATTCTGTCCATATACCTGATTCTGCGGTGGTTTTTGAATATCATCTCTCGATGATAGCTTCGAAGGGCATGCACTGATGGTATGGTCAGCTGATCCACAAACTAAACAAAGTCCTAGCCTCCTTCGACACTCTTTCTGCGTGTGTCCGGGGAGATGGCAAAAGTCACAAATTGCACCCCTTTTCTGATCTGATACAAGAGGCTTCTTCATAGATACTATCACTCGTTTGTTTATTGGAATGCCTCTACGTATAGGAGCTTTGCTTGGTGTAAATGCCGCCTTCCACACTATAATCTCTTGCTATAGATTACCCTTTACTTTTACTGATAAACTCTGTTGTTCCCTAGCCACCTTGAGGACTTGGGAGAAGGTGGTCAATCTCAGAGATATGATGTGTCTCTGTATCTCCACATCCAAGCTACGTATAAACCGCCTCGCCCTATCTGCCTCATAGGTAACCAAGGGCCCCACAAATCGACTGAGCCGGGTCCTCTCAGCCGCATGTGTATCAACGGATCCGCCATTCTGCTTTAAGTTAATGAACTTCTCCTCCATTTCTTCCCGTGCAAATTGCGGAAAGAACTTCTCCAAGAAACTTCATGAGAAGGTCGCCCAACTGATCGGCTTGGTCAGACGGGTCTCCTCTACGAGCCACCACTCGCGAGCAAAATCTACCAACTGGATGCATACTGCATCTACCCTTTTCTCATCTGGAATCTGCGCGGCAACGAGCAGGTTCTCTGTATCGACTAGCCACTGCTCTGCTGGAAATGGTTCCTCCAATCCTGTAAATGTGTACGGACCCAACTTCCTAAAGTCTGCCACGGTGCCCTCACGCTGTGTTGGCCTAGACGCTGCTGCCCTCTCAGCTGCTGTAACAACGGACTTGTAGGGTGTTTTTCATCATCCCATTGAGATGGGAATACGTGTCGCTTGTCAGGCATATACAGATTCCCCTTGCCAAAGATAGACCGGGGTTTATTAATTGTGGGGATCTGAATCTCCGGCAGCCGCGGACTAAGCTGCCGTTAATTACCCCTCACCTTTCGGGCGAAGGAACCTCCGATTGACGGGTCAACTAGTCATGCGAACTCAGAGTGCAGTGTGCGTGTGTTGTGTTTTGAAAGGGGGTTTTCCTAACGGGGGACGTGTTTCTGGTGTGGAGTGCACGGAAAATGAGGGGTGAGGAGCGTCTTAAAGATGCGTGCATAGCACGTGTGGGTCACGTGCCAGGAGCACGACCGCTGGGCGCCAGCGGGTCACATGAGCCGCACACGACCGCCGGGCGCTGAGCGCCCGCGGGTCGCGTAAGGCACACATGGGCGCTTAGCGCCTGCGGGTCATGTGATCTACACGCGCCGCTGGACGCCCGCGGATCACGTGCGCGGCACACGACCGCTAGAAACACCAGCGGGAAAAGGGGCTTAGCCCCTGAGTTAGGAGTTGAACTTCCAACAAGGATTATGTATAGATTTGGAGTTAAGATCCTAAAAAGGTGGTTGATTTATGGAGTTAAAATCCAACAGATCTTGAATGGAGTTAAACTCCTAGAAATCTTTGGATCTTCTTTTGAGTCTTGGATCCTCCTAGAATGGGATATTTGGAGATGGGTATCCTTCTTCTTCCTCTTTGTTGGCTGGATCTTAGGACAAAAATGGAAGGTGAGACTTAAAATCTCCCATTTTAGGGATTTGATGGCAGATCCGAGCTCCCCTTCAAGGGTTTTATGGTGAAAAACTATTTATTTTTTAAGAAGGAAAGGTTAAACCCTTGATTTAATTGAAAAGGGGAAGAACGTTTAGAACCTTGAGGAAGGAGAAGGAGGCACAAAAACCCTAGATTTTGATGGGAATGAAAAGTTATATTTTATTTCATTATCATGTTGCCTTATATAGGCTTACGAATTTACATATAGACTCTTGGACTATACAAAAAAGCATTTTGCCCATCTCATACCTCATGTGCTCATTTCTTTTGAACATGAGCCATGAGCTCTACAAAAATTTGGCTTTATGCCTGTTTTTCTTACATTCATGCATAAAAAATTTCATCAAAATTGTTTATTACATAATTTCATTTTGGTATGAGGGAGGCCGGCCACGGGGCTCGACTTGGGCATAGGCCCACTTGATTTGGGCTTGGGCCCGCTTACTTGGGGTTGACTTTGACTTTGACTTGGTCAACCGGTGTGTAATTTTTGACCCCAACAAAGTGCCCCCATCAATAAATGCACATCGTGTATATGAGTTGTGTGCGTGAAATTGATGGACCTTGGGGTTGGACTTCAAGGTAGAAGATCATTCCGAGGGCGGAGCATCATTCCGAGAGCATAATTATGGGGACTTGAGCATAATTCTGGAGACCAGAGTATGATTCCAAGGATCGGAGCATAATTCCGAAGAGCAGAGCGTCATTCTGGGAGCATAATTCCAGTGATCGGAGTATAATTCCGAGATCGGAGCATAATTCCAACGAGCGGAGCATAATTCCGGGGATCGGAGCATAATTCCGACGAGTGGCAGACATTCTGACCGAAGCATAATTTCGATGCAAAGGTTGATTCCCAAGCGAAGCATATTTTCGACAGGGAAGGCAGAAACTCCGAGGTGAAGCATGATTTCGACACGGGGTACATACTGTGACAAAGCCTGATTCTGATGCAGAGCTTGTTGGTCGACTTGATACCGAGGCGGAGCTTAATTCCGACGGAGAGATCGTTGGTTGACTTGATTCCGTGACTTTGGATAATTTCGACAGGGAGGTCATTGGTGGACTTGATTCCGAGTCGAAGCATGATTCTGACATGGAGTTCATTGGGTGACTTGTCCCCGGCACGGAGTGTCTGTGGTCGACATTTCCCTGGCATGGAGTGTCACTGGTTTTAATGTAGAGGCTGATTCCCAGGCGAAGCATAATTCCGATAGGGAAGGTAGATACTCTGAGGTGAAGCATGATTTCGACACGGGGTATACTCTGAGACAAAGCATGATTCCGACGCAGAGGTCAATTCCCAGTCGAAGCATAATTCCGACGGGGAAAGTAGGTACTCCGAGGCGAAGCATGATTTCGACACGGGGTACATTTTGAGACGAAGCATGATTCTGCCACAGAAGTTGTTAGTTTGATTTGATTTGGGTTGACATCAGCATCGCTACACTGGAATATGGTACCAGAAGCGAATCATCATTTGCCATGAGTGGATTTAGGGATTTTTGTTTTGGTTTGGCATCAGCACCGCTACACTGGAATATGGTACCAGGAGCGAATCATCATTTGCCGTGAGGGGATTTGGTGATTTTGGTTTTGGTTTGGCATCAGCACCGCTACACTGGAATATGGTACCTGGAGCGAATCATCATTTGCCGTGAGGGGATTTCCTTTGTTCCCAGTTTAATGACTTAGGGGTCATCTGTTCCCATTTTGACGACTTAGAGGTTATATGTTCCCAGTTTAAAGACTTAGGGGTCTATTGGGTCGAAAGTTTGGAATTTTGGTGCTAGGGTCGGTATCAGCATTGCTAACACTGATGCACAGGTGCCAGGAGCAATTCATCTTTTGCCTTTCTCTATTGGGGAGAGATGGCTTAGAAGACAGATTTAGGTCCCTATCACCTAAGACTTTTCAATTTTAAGATCCGTAAGGGTCCCATAAAAGCATTTTCTCCCTACGAGTTGAAAGGATCTCGTAGGTGTACTTTCTCCTTAGGAGTCGTGGGGACTCTCAAGTGTGTTCTTCCTTTGTGAGTCGTAAGGATCCCACGAAGGTGTTTTCTTACGAGTCGAGAGGATCTCGTAAGTTTGTTCACCTCATGTATCGTGAGGACACATGAGTAGGACTTCCCAAATGGAGCATAATTCTAAGGGTGGAGATCGGCTGCTGGACTGGTGATTGCGGTGGGGTATGGGTATGATGAGAATTATTTGAGCCCGTAGATTGTATACGGTAGTCAACTTGGGGACCAACCGTAGGGCTGGGAGAATTTTGGGAAATTGGATTTTGGTTGGCGTCTGCATCGCTACACTGGAATATGGTACCAGGAGCGACTCATCATTCGCCATTGGGACATCCAGGGATTTGAAATTTTGGTTGGCGTCTGCATTGCTGCATTAGAATATGGTACCAGGAGCGACTCATCGTTCGCTTTTGAAGTTTTTTATATATATATTTTTTAACCACGATTGCTCTATCATTTCAGCTTTTCTTATCTCGAAGGTCGCGATTGCCCTATCATTTCGGCTATTTATTCATGGTTGCCACATCATTTCAGCTTTATTTTCATCTTTATTTTACTCGCTGATTTTTATTGCTAGTTGCCCCATCATTTCGGCTTTTTTATTTATTTATTTTTATTATTTACACATTTTTACATCCCCAGTTTAACGACTTAGAGGTCAATTGTTCCCAGTTTAACGGCGGGTGGTCCTCTCCTTTCATGGGAAGGCAGATGTTTGAGAGAATCAGGTTTCCGAAGGACTTCGGTCTCCGTTTGTATGAAATTAGCGGTCGCAGCTTGACTGTTTGCTAACACGCCTTTAGACAGTTCTATCTCTCCTGCCTTGTATTGTTTTTCGACCCAATCTTTGAAGACGAAGCAGTCCTCAATAGCATGACTTATCACTCTGTGATAAGGGCAATATTTGGGGTTGTCGGTCATATTCTCTTCTTGCGGTCTTTTCGATTCTAGCAATTGTAATCCGTTTCTTAGGGCGTCTTTGAATATTTTATGGATTTTGTCCCTTTTGAAGGAATAGACCTTATCCAGCTTCTCTTTCAATGGAGATTCTCCTCCTTCTCCGAACAATGGCTTCCGAGGTTGTTTGGCATTAGGCATGCTCATCTCTCGCTTATTTCGGTTAGCCGAAGTGTTAAAAGATTTAACATCGTCGGAATTTCCTCCTTTGCGATTATTGTCCTTTCGGTTTCTCTGGGACCTATTGTTATTTTGGGAATCAGAGGAGGACTCTTGCTTTGAGCGCTCCAACATCTGGACTTTCCTGGCCAGCTCTTGGAATGTTTTGAGACCTGCGGCGTATAGAAACGGGGCCATCCAATTGTTAAGATTTCTAATGAAGAGACCGACAGATTGGTCCTGCTCTATCGGCGGTTCACATTTGACGGAGAGATTGCGCCATCGGGTTATAAAATTCGTGATGTTTTCGTTGTTCTTTGGCTTGGTCCTTACGAGATCAGCAATGGTGATCTTATCGCTGACACTCATGAACCTTTGTCGAAACAGAGATTCCATTTGGACGAAAATAGTAACGGAGCCATCCGGTATGCTCGCGTACCAGTCGAAAGCTACATCGGTTATGCTATTAACGAACTGGCAGAGGAGAAGCGCATCATTTCCCCAAGTATTACTGCATGAGACTTTAAAGTAGGCGATGTGCTGATTAACATTTCCCGTCCCATCAAATCTTCCGAATTTGGGGATGACATAGCCGTCAGGAAACTGTACCAAATCATACCAAACAGGATACTGTCTCTCACTACTGCTGATATCTTTTTACGTTTCGGCTACCAATGTTTTGAATTTGTTGGCAACCAAATCCATGATTTGATCTTGAGTTAGCGGGCTACTATCATCGGTAGCTAAAACATTTCCCGAGATAGGATGCGACTGACTTTCATGTGGTCCGCCCGTCTTTGGATTTGAAGGAATAGGCGTCGGCTGTCTTGGGACACCATTTCCCGGTTCATGAGTAGAACCCTGCGCTAGATTGGGCAGCTGAGAGGAAACTTGGGCCGTGAGCTAAATAACGACATTCGTCAAGTTGTCAATTTTTTAGTAGAGCTTGGCCATATCTTTCTCTTTGCTTCTGAGCTATTTTCAGAGCTCTTGGAGAAATTGCTGCTCTGCGTTCTTGGGATGAAAGATTGGCTCATCTTCGCTTTCTGAGCCCGACTCCTCATGAACCGAGGGATCTCTCTGCTTATCAGCCTCGCTAGAAAGGTTTTCATTACCTCCTAGAGGATGCTGGTCCTGGGAAGTGGCAGCCACATTCATACCAGATTGGATCTGAGATGTGGTGGCCACGTCCTTGCTCTTGCTGCGCGTGCCCACCACGTAGACAATGTGGACCACATATCCAGCCGTCTCTTTATCTTTGGGGGGATAACCATGTTCCTGGAACCTCATGAAGTTCAGCCTAGCTTGAGCCCTAGCCCTTTTGTTGGCTCTGTATCTGAGCCTTTCTTGTCTTAGCTTCTCGATTTTGAGGGTTTGGCCGGCATCCGTCATCCAAGAAGCCATCATGAGCCAATTAACGGGGAGCTTAGAGAAGATACCCGATTGAGCAGTTGTCAGGGATGCCACTGGAGCTTGCCCGAGATGCCTTATTGCTTTGTTGGTGTTGATGGCCTTGCCCCCAGCTGGAGCCAAGAAAAGTCGTTCAAACACCGACTTGTGTTTGGATTGGGGCGCAATCGAGACCACCACATTTGGCCTCCTGCCTTTCGAGGCCGATCTGTCTGTTACTGGAGCTTGAGAAGCTGGGATGGCGCTAGCTGGCATGAATATAATAGAGTCAAATGGTAGCAGCGGCTCCTCCCACTGTTACCTGAGACTGGCCGGGAGGACCGTCCTGGCGTCCATCTTCATCGTGAAGGAGATGGGAGCTGTGTCGAGAGCTGAGCTGATCCTTGGAGACATTTTGTTGCGTCCGGAGATTGCAATTTGAAATTTCTTAACCTACACAAAGAAGCATGATTTCAGTACAAGCAATCGATATGTATATTGATCAAGTTCGCATGAACGTTTAACCCGAAATATGGGAGGAGAGATCTGTCCCTCCAGGAGTGCCAGAATCTGTAGGGTGTTTTTCGTCACCCTGTTGAGATAGGAATATGCGTCGCTTGTCAGGCGTATACAGATTCCCCCTGCCTAAGGTAGACCGGGTTTTATTAATTGTGGGGATCGGAATCTCCGGCAGCCGCGGACTAAGCTGTCGTTAATTACCCCTCATCTTTGGAGCAAAGGAACCTCCGATTGACGGGTCAACTAGTCATGCGAACTCAGTATGCAGTGCGCGTGTGTTGTGTTTGAAAGGGGGTTTTGGATATATCGGGGGCCTCACAGAGTTTACGGGGGTCCCGCTACCCGGATAGCGGGCTGGGGATCAAGGGGGTTAGCAGCCCCCTTAGGGGTATGGGGCAGTGCCCCGCTAGAAAAAATTTCCTAATGGAGTACATGTTTCTGGTGTGGAGTGCATGGAAAATGAGGGGTGAGGAGCGTCTTAAAGACGCGTGCATGGCGTGCGGACGCTTAGTGCCCGCAGGTCACGTGCCAGGCGCCCACGGGTCACGTGCGCAGCACGCGGCCGCTGGTCGCCCGCGGGTCATGTGCGCAGCACAGGACCGCCGAACGCCAGCGGGTCACGTGCGCAACACGCGACCGCCGGACGCCCGCGGGTCGCGTGAGGCGCATGTGGGCGCTGAGCGTCCGTGAGTCACGTGCCCTGCACGCGACTGCTGGGCGCCCGCAGGTCACGTGTGCGGCATACGACCGCTGAAAACACCAGCGGAAAAGGGGCTTAGTCCCTAGGTTAGGAGTTGAACTCCCAAGGGGGCTTTAGAGTTAAACTCCCAACAGGGATTATGTATCGATCTGGAGTTAAACTCCTAAAAAGCGAGTTGATTTATGGAGTTAAACTCCAACAGATCTTGAATGGAGTTAAACTCCTAGAAAGCTTTGGATCTTCTTTTGAGCCTCGGATCCTCCTGGAATAGGATTTTTGGAGATGGGTATCCTTCTTCCTCCTCTCTGTTGGCTGGTTCTTGGGGGGAAAAGGGAAGGTGAGACTTAAAATCTCCCCTTTTAGGGATTTGATAGTAGATCTGAGCCCCCCTTCAAGGGTTTTATGGTGAAAAACTATTTATTTTTGAAAAAGGAAGGGTTAAACTCTTAATTTAATTGAAAAGGGGAAGAAGGTTTAGAACCTTATGGAAGGGGAAGAAGGCACAAAAACCTAGATTTTGAGGGGAATGAAAAGTTATATTTTATTTCATTATCATGTTGCCTTATATAGGCTTATAAATTTACATATAGCCCCTTGGGATTTAAAAAATAGCATTTTGCCCATCCCGTGCCTCATGTGCTCATTTCTTTTACACATGAGCCATGGGCTTTACAAAAATTTGGCTTTATACCCGTTTTTCTTACATTCATGCATAAAAAATTACATCAAAATTATTTATTATATGATTTCATTTTGGCATGGGGGGCCGGCCGTAGGGCTCGACTTGGGCATGGGCCCACTTGATCTGGGCTTGGGCCCGCTTACTTGGGGTTGAATTTGATTTTGACTTGGTCAACCGAGGTATTATTTTTGACCCCAACAGGGCTGCTGGACCATCCTCTGACCCTCCAGGAAAGCCTCGGCCTGCCGCTGATTCAACTCAGTTTGACGCTTCTGGTTTTCTAGCATACCACGTACAACTCCAAGTAATGCGGCATTATCTACATGCCTCTGGTATGACCGCAAATATCTATCCGCAAGGATTCTGAAGCCAAAGACACACTAAAGGGGATTAGTAACGGTAAACATGATTCAATAAACAAGATATTGATAGCTATATATTCAAGACTGTCACGATAGTAATGTGGCAGGACATATTCCTAATTCCGGGTTTCTTGGTTAGTGTATTGGGTTCAATACCCAACTATAAAAGAACCAAACCCGACTAACCCTAAATCCTATGTCTCTGATACCAAACAAACCATGTCACGCCCCGCTTCCCAAAATGCGTAAATACGGCACGTGACAGAGCCAACCGTGCTACCTATGGATAGGAAAAATCCCTCCATAATCACATTATGGCTGTCAATCAGATATTAAGAATAGTAGAGAAAATCTAACTAACACATGTCCATCTGCCACAATAGATAAAACTCAAGAAATGTATAGAGCGGAAACGAATAAAGATACAATAAAAAAAAATCTAAATCACGTCTCTTATAGGATCACATCGATAAATTAAACTACGGAAATAAAATAAACTAAACATCTTTAAAACTAATCATCAAGCTCCTCACTGCTCGACTTTCTTTTTAAAATGCTCTTGATCTTCCTGCGACAAGGTCAAAAGAACTGGGCCAAGCAGAACCCAGACATCAGTGCGTCATAAATATCGAAACAATAGTAATAATCAGGATAGAATGCTATGATTAAATATGAGTGTAAATAATAAACACAGGTATATAACAGTGAGGTATAGGTATGTGATGTGTATCCTAAAATTTATGCTTTTGGGTTATTTATTCTACAAGTCTTTGAAATAAATTAATGGAATCGTCGATATAACTCAATAGTATCCCGTGCGTGCCCGGGACCACTTTCAAGACCCGCGGAGCTGAATCCGAGACGTGTCGCTTGTAGGGTGTTTTTCGTCACCTCATTGAGATGGGAATACGCGCGCGCTTGTCCGGCGCAGTACAGATTCCCCCTGCCTAGGGTACGCCAGGGTTTAATGATTATGGGGATCCGAATCTCCGGCACCCGCGGACTAAGCTGCCGTTAATTACCCCTCGCCTTTGGAGCGAGGGAACCTCCGATTGACGGGTTAAACTGGTCATGCGAACTCAATGTGCAGCATGCGTGTGTTGTGTTTCGAAAGGGGGTTTTGGATACATCGGGAGCTACGCAGAGTTCTTACGGGGGTCCCGCCCCCCGGATAGCGGGCTGGGGGTCAAGGGGGCTAGCAGCCCCCTTGCGGGGTGTGGGGCAGGGCCCCGTTAGAAATTTTTTTCTAACAGGGGCAGTGTCGTGGAGTATGTGTATGTGTACACATGTATGCATATGTATATATATATATGTATATATAAAAAAAAGAGGGGGAAAGGCATCCAAGGGATGCGTGGGGCCAGCGTCTTGAGCGTTGTGCGCTCGAGCGCTGGGCGCTTGAGCGCAAACGCGCCACGTGTCGGCACGTTGTGCGCTTGAGCGCAAGCGCGCCACGTGTCGGCACATGGGCGCTTTGCGCTCGAGCGCAGGGCGCTGGCGAGAAAAAGGGGCTTTTAGTCCCAGAAATAGGGTTTAGAGTGGAGTTAAACTTCTAAAATGTTTTGGTTGAGGAAATGGGTTTTTCTTCTTCCTCCTCTGTTGGCTGGATCAAGAGATGTGAGATCTAAAAATCTTTTCTTTTTTAGATCTAATGATAGATCCAAGTTCCCCTTTGTGGGTTTTGTGGTGAAAAACTATTTATTTTTGGAAAAGGGAGAGAAACTCTTGATTTAATTCACAAAAAAGAAGAAGGTTTGAAACCTTCAGAAAGGGGAAAGAGGCGCAAACCCTAGGTTTTTGAGAGAATGAAAAGTATTACTTTATTCATCATCATGTTACTTTATATAGGCTTACATATTTACATATAGCCCCTTGGGCTTCACAAAATGGCATTTTGCCTATCCCATGGCTCATGTGCCATTTCATTTTTGCACACAGGCCATGGGCTTACAAAATATTGGTTTTATGCCCATTTTGCATACATTCATGTATAAAAAATTACATAAAAATTATTTATTACATGATTTTGTTGTTGGCATGGGGAGGCTGGCCGCGGGCTCGACTTGGGCATGGGCCCGCTTGACCTGGGCTTAGGCCCACCTGGCTTGGGGTTGACCTTGACTTTGACTCGGTCAACCGGGGTGCAAATTTTGACCCCAACAAAATGCCCCCATTAATAAATGCACACCGCACATTTGAGTTGTGTGCATGAAATTGATGGATCTTGAAGTTGAACCTCGAGGTGGAACATCATTCCAGGGGCGGAGCATCATCCCGGGGAGCATGATTCCCGGGATCGGAGCATCATTCTGATTCGCGGAGCATAATTCTAGAGATCAGAGCATCATTCCAATGAGCGGAGCATGATTCCAAAGATCGGAGCATCATTCCGATGAGCGGAGCATCATTCCGATGAGCGGAGCATGGTTCCAAGGATCGGAGCATCATTCCGAAGAGCGGAGCAAGATTCTAGAGATCGGAGCATCATTTCGAAGGGCGGAGCATGATTCCAAAGATCGGAGCATCATTCCAAAGAGTGGAGCATGATTCCAGAGATCGGAGCATCATTCCGAAGGGCGGAGCATGATTCCAGAGATCGGAGCATCATTCCGAAGAGCGGAGCATGATTCCAGAGATCGGAGCATCATTCTGAAGGGCGGAGCATGATTCCAGAGATCAGAGCATCATTCCGAAGGGCGGAGCATGATTCCAGAAATCGGAGCATCATTCCGAAGGGCGGAGCATGATTCTATGGATCGGAGCATCATTCCGAAGAGCGGAGCATAATTCCAGGGGATCGGAGCATCATTCCGAAGAGCGGAGCATGACTCCAGGGGATCGGAGCATCATTCCGAAGAGCGTAGCATCATTCCAGGGGAATGGAGCATCATTCCGAAGAGCGGAGCATGATTCCAGGGATCGAAGCATCATTCCAATGAGCGGAGCATGATTCCAAGGGATCGGAGCATCATTCCGAAGAGCGGAGCATTTTGACCGAAGCATAATTTCGATACAGAGGTTGATTCCCAGGCGAAGCATAATTTCGATGGGGAAAGCAGATAATCCGAGGCGAAGCTTGATTTCATCACGGGGTGCACATTCTGAGACGAAGCATGATTCCGACGCAGAGCTTGCCGGTTGACTTGGTTCCGAGGCGAAGCATAATTTCGACAGGGAAGGCAGGTACACTGAGGCGAAACATGATTTCGACATGGGGTACACTCTGAGACGAAGCATGATTCCGGCACAGAGCTGGTTGGTTGATTTGATTCCGAGGCGGAGCATAATTCCGGCAGGGAAGGTAGATATCCCGAGGCGAAGCATGATTTCGACACGGGGTAATTTCTGGGACGGAGCATGATTCCACCGTAGAGGTGGTTGGTTTGATTTTATTTGGGTTGACATCAGCATCGCTACACTAGAATATGGTACCAGGAGCGAATCATCATTTGCCATGAGTGGATTTGAGAATTTGGCTTTGGTTTGGCATCTGCATCGCTGCACTGGAATAATGCCAGGAGCAACTCATCATTTGCCCCGAGAGGATTTGGAAATTGGTTTTTGTTTGGCATCAGCATCGCTACACTGGAATATGGTACCAGGAGCGAATCATCATTTGCATTTACTTATTAGGAAACGATGGCTTAGAAGATAGGTTTTAGGTCCCTATCACCTAATACTTTTCAATTTTATGGGCCGTAAAGGTCCCATAAAAGCATTTTCTCCCTACGAGTCGAAAGGATCTCGTAGGTGTATTTTCTCCTTAGGAGTCGTGGGGACTCCTAAGTGTGTTGCTCTTTTGTGAGTCGTAAGGATCTCACGCGGGAATTTTCTCCTCACAAAGTCGAGAAGACTTTGCGAGTGCATTTCATCTCTTTTTCACGAGTTTGCGCCCTTTCGGGTTTTCACAAACTCGCCGGCAGTCCTGCTATTTTTACTCACGGAGCCCTTTCGGGTTTTCATCCGTGCCCATTTTGCTTGTGGACATACCTCCCTTTTTTTTTCTTTTCTTTTTTCCTTTTTTTTGAATCTTCCCTGCCGGTGGGACTTTGAATGTGGCCTCACCGGTAGGACTTAGGAGAGATTGGGATCGTTTTACGCCCGTGGATTGTATACGGTTTTGCAGGATGTATGATCCAGACCGTAGGGCCGGAAAAATTTTGGGATTTTGTTGGCGTCTGCATCGCTGCACTAGAATATGGTACCATGAGCGACTCATCATTCGCCATTGGGGTATGGGAGTTGGAATTTGGTCGGCGTCTGCATCGCTGTACTAGAATATGGTACCAGGAGCGACTCATCATTCGCCACTTGGGGATTGGGATTTTGGCTGGCGTCTGTATCGCTGCACTGGAATATGGTACCAGGAGCGACTCATCATTCGCCGTTGGGGTATGAGATTTGGAATTTGGTTAGCGTATGCATCGCTGCACTGGAATATAGTACCAGGAGTGACTCATCATTCGCCATTGACTATTGGGAAGCGATGGCTTAGGAGACAGGTTTAGATCCCTATCACCTAAGGCTTTTCAATTTTATGGGCCGTGAAGGTCCCATAAAAGCATTTTCTCCCTACGAGTCATAAGGATCCTGCAGGTGTATTTTCTCCTTAGGAGTCGTGAGGACTCCTAAGTGTTTTTTTCCTTCGTGAGTCGTAAGGATCCCACGAAGGTTTGTTCTCCTCATGTATCGTGAGGATACATGAGTGGGTCTTCCCAATGGAGCATAATTCCAAGGACGGAGACCAGCCGCTGGACTGGTGACTGCGGTGGGGCATGGGTATGCAGAGAATTATTTGAGCCCATGGATTGTATACGGTAGTCAATTTGGGGACTGGCCGTAGGGCTGGGGAAATTTTGAAAAATCGAATTTTTGTTGGCGTCTGCATCGCTGCACTGGAATATGGTACCAGGAGCGACTCATCATTCGCCGTTTTTTGTTTTTTTTTGTTTTACCGCGATTGCTCCATCATTTCAGCTTTTCTTATCGCGAAGATCGTGATTGACCTATCATTTCGGCTTTTATTCACGGTTGTCCCATCATTTCGGCTTTATTTTCATCTTTATTTTACTCGCTGATTTTTATTGCGAGTTGCCCTATCATTTCGGATTTTCTTTATTTTTCTTTTATTTATACATTTTTTTTATTTACACATTTTTTTTACATTCCCAGTTTAACGACTTAGAGGTCGATTGTTCCCAGTTTAATGAAGTGGTGGTCGATTGTTCCCAGTTTAATGACGTGGTGGTCGATTGTTCTCAGAGAAAGGCAGATGTCTGAGAGAATCAGTTTCACGAAGAACTTCGGTCTCCGTTTGTATGAAATTGGCGGTCGCAGCTGGACTGTTTGTGAACACGCCTTTGGACAGTTCTATCTCTCCTGCCTTGTATTGCTTTTCGACCCAATCTTTGAAGACGAAGCAGTTCTCAATGGCATGACCTATCACTTTGTGATAGGGGCAGTATTTGGGTTCGTCGGTCATATTCGCTTCCTGCGGTCTTTTTGACTCTGGCAGTTATAGACCGTTCTTCAGGGCGTCTTTGAATATTTTACGGATTTTGTCCCTTCTGAAGGAATAGACCTTATCTAGCTTCTCTTTGAGTGGAGATTCTCCTCCCTCTCCGAACACTGGCTTCCGAGGCTGGTTGGCGCTAGGCCCGCTCATCCCTTGCTTATTTCGGTTAGCCGAAGTGTTAAAAGATTCCGAATCGTCGGAATTTCCGCCTTTGCGATTATCGTCATTTCGGTTTCTCCAGGACCTATTGTTATTCTGGGAATCCGAGGAGGACTCCTGCTTTGATCGCTCCATCATCTGAACTTTCCTGGTCAGCTCTTGGAATGTTTTGAGACCCGCGGTGCATAGAAACGGGGCCATCCAATTGTTGAGATTTCCGACGAGGAGACTGACAGATTGGTCCTGCTCTATCGGCGGTTCACATTTGACGGAGAGATTGCGCCATCGGGTTATAAAATCCGTGCTGCTTTCGTTGTTCTTGGGCTTGGTCCTTACGAGCTCGGCAATGGAGATCTTATCACTGATGCTCATGAACCTTTGTCGAAACAATGATTCCATTTGGATGAAAGTAGTAACGGAGCTATCCGGTATGCTCGCGTACCAGTCGAAAGCAACATCAGTCACGCTATTAACTAACTGGCGGAGGAGAAGCGCGTCATTGCCCCCAGTATTCCCGCATGAGGCTTTGAAGTGAGCGATGTGCTGATTCGCATTTCCCGTCCCATCGAATCTTCCGAATTTGGGGATGACATAGCCGCTAGGAAATTCTACCAGATCATGTTGAGCAGGATATGGTCTCCCACTACTGCTGATATCTTTTTGCGCTTCGGCTTCAGCTACCAATGATTTGACTTTGTTGGCAACCAAATCCATGATTTGATCTTGAGTTAGCGAGCTACTGTCATCGGTAGCCAAGTCATCTCCCGAGATAGGATGCGACTGATTTTCATGCGGTTCGCCCACTTTTGGACTTGAGGGAATAGGCGTTGGCTGCTTTGGGGCACCATTTTCTGGTTCACGAGTAGAACCCTGTGCTTGATTGGGCGGCTGAGAGGCAAGTTGGGCTGTGAGCTGTAAGACGACGTTTGTCAAGTCGTCAATTTTTTAGTAAAGCTTAGCCATCTCCTTATTTTTGTTTCTGAGCTCCTTTCGGAGCTCTTGGAGAAGTTGCTGCTCTGCATTCTTAGGACGGAAGATTGGCTTATCTTCGCTTTCCGAGCCCGACTCCTCATGAACTGAGGGCTCTCTCTGCCTATCAGCCTCATTGGGAGGATTTTCATCACCCTCCGGAGGATGCTGGTCTTGAGAAGTGACAGCTATATTCACACCAGGTTGGATTTGCGATGTGGTGGCCCCATCCTTGCTTTTGCTGCGAAGGTTGTCGCTGGGACGCGTGCCTACCATGTAGACGGTGTGGATACCACATTCAGCCATCCCCTCATCTTTGGCGGGGTAACCCTGTTCCTCGAACCTCAAGAGGTTCGGCCTAGCAGGAGCCCTAGCCCTTTTGTTGGCTCTATATCTGAGCCTTTTCTGCCTTAGCTTCTCAATTTTAAGAGCTTGGCGGGCATTTGTTTCCTGGGGAACCACCATGAGTCGATTAGCGTGTTAAAACAGGATTCCCCCTACACACACGCCTGCTGCACATTCTGGCACGCACCCTGGGGAACCACCCTGGCCTACCACACGCATGCTGCACATTGAGTTCGCATGAACGTTTAACACGAAATACGCGCGCGCTTGTCCGGCGCAGTACAGATTCCCCCTGATTGTGGGGATCCGAATCTCCGGCAGCCGTGGACTAAACTGCCGTTAATTACCCCTCGCCTTTGGAACGAGGGAACCTCGGATTGACGGGTTAAACTGGTCATGCGAACTCAATGTGCAGCATGCGTGTGTTGTGTTTCGAAAGGGGGTTTTGGATACATCGGGGGCCACGCAGAGTTCATACGGGGGTCCCGCTACCCGGATAGCGGGCTGGGGGTCAAGAGGGCTAGCAGCCCTCTTGCGGGGTGCGGGGCAGCGCCCCGTTAGAAATTTTTTTCTAACAGGGGCAGTGTCGTGGAGTATATATATGTGTACACATGTATGCATATGTGTGTGTATATATATATGTATATGTATATGTATATATAAAAAAAAGAGGGGGAAAAGGCATCCAAGGGATGCGTGGAGCCAGCGCCTTGAGCGCTGTGCGCTTAAGTGTTGTGCGCTTAGGAGCAAGCGTGCCACATGTCGGCATGTGGGCGCTTTGCGCTCGAGCGCAGGGCGCTGGCGAGAAAAAGGGGCTTTTAGTCCCAGAAATAGGGTTTAGAGTGGAGTTAAACTTCTAAAATGTTTTGGTTGAGGAAATGGGTTCTTCTTCTTCCTCCTCTGTTGGCTGGATCAAGAGATGTGAGATTTAAAAATCTCTTCTTTTTGAGATCTAATGACAGATCCAAGTTCCCCTTTATGGGTTTTGTGGTGAAAAACTATTTAGTTTTGGAAAAAGGAGAGTAAAACTC
The DNA here is from genome assembly GCA_030015575.1 of Agapanthus africanus. Lineage (NCBI taxonomy): Eukaryota > Viridiplantae > Streptophyta > Magnoliopsida > Asparagales > Amaryllidaceae > Agapanthus > Agapanthus africanus. The sequence continues at coordinate 22,184,567 of JASDDO010000014.1, forward strand.
TTGATTTAATTCACAAAAAAGAAGAAGGTTTGAAACCTTCAGAAATGGGAAAGAGGCGTAAACCCTAGGTTTTTGAGAGAATGAAAAGTATTACTTTATTCATCATCATGTTACTTTATATAGGCTTACATATTTACATATAGCCCCTTGGGCTTCACAAAATGGCATTTTGCCTATCCCATGGCTCATGTGCCATTTCATTTTTGCACATAGGCCACGGGCTTACAAAATATTGGCTTTATGCCCATTTTGCATACATTCATGTATAAAAAATTACATAAAAATTATTTATTACATGATTTTGTTGTTGGCATGGGGAGGCTGGCCGCGGGCTCGACTTGGGCATGTGCCCGCTTGACCTGGGCTTAGGCCTACCTGGCTTGGGGTTGACCTTGACTTTGACTCGGTCAACCGGGATGCAAATTTTGACCCCAACACCGCTAAGCAGTAAAAACAGGATATCATGTACAGAAGAATGATGTCAGCATCATCATTTCAGGGCCGAAGCCCGTATCGACTGATCAGTCTCTGGAAAGTATTGAACTATTGAGTTACAAGTCAGGTTTCATTATTGATTTTCCCTTACCACCAAGTTTTATGTTCAAGTAAGGTATTGATGATATTAATCTAATACCAACACAGAATCAAGCAGGTACAGGTCTTGTCTATCTAGACAACAAGTCACGTCCGTCATGACAAGTTAGGATTGTCGGCATTAGTAATAATCCAAATAATAGGTCTAGTAATGTCTTGTGAACATGTCAGGCAATGTATATTAAACAAAATAGATACTAGATGGAAAACCGTAACCAGTAATCTAAATACGGTAAACATGACTAATGCCCAGGATGTATATATATCTATCTGTAATAACCATTTTAGGTCTGATACAATGTATATTGCAATCTAGATAAAGAATGCTGAACTGGTATAACATTATAACAATATTATGATGAACCGACATGCAACTAGATAAAATCATTATTGGTATGAATACGGATTGATGCTATAAAACTGTATATTGATAATACTTGCTAAATATTAAAATACATGTACTATATTTAATCATATAACTATTGATATAAGCAAAGTAGCATGTTGCAAGTTTAGAACTTGCTTGATCGAGATCTCACGACGAAAGTAAGGATATCACGTTCTGAATACCGAATAACGTCACGATGCAAAACCCAACATACGTAAACTTGGCCTGAAATGAGCAACTGCGTGAAGTGGTGACTGGAGTAGGCGACGACGGTGACTGGGGTTGTCGGCGACATGAGCAACTCCGGTGAAGCCGGAAAAGAAAAGAGAAGGGGAAGAAAGGAGAAGAAGAAGATGTTAGTTCTGGAGTTTTAACGTGGGCAAGGAAAGGAGGAAGTTGGTCGGCGACGGGGAGATGGGGGCAAGGTCGACAGCGAGATGTCATGGCCGATGAGGTGTTGGGCTTATGATCCGGAAACGAGAAGAATAAGAAGATGTGATGGTGGTGTGGGTGCTCTGGTGATGATGACGAGAAGGGAAAGTGACAAGGATCCTTAGGAGTGGTCGGGTTCGATCGGCGACGTCGGCGAGGGAGATGGAAGTGGCTTCTCGGGTGTGGAGTCGGGCTCGGGTAAGGCTTTGGGGGAGGAGGAGGGAGGTGATTACGGTGGTGGTGATGAGGAGGTGAGGGTTGAAAGGTGGTGTCGGGGACTGGAGGGGATGGCGAGGAGATGGGGACAGCGCGGGTTAGGGTTTGGGCACAAGAGAGAGCGAGAGGAGAGAGATGGAAACGGGAAAGGGGAGGGGGAGAGAGGGTTTTATAAAAATTAAATTTATTAATAATATATATATATATATATATATATATATATATAAACAGTTATATATATATAGGTATAGGAATATTAAGTAATATAATATATATATTGTAGGATTTTTATATATAATACCATATCACTCCAAACATTACCTGTATCCATTCAAAAATATAGTTTTTAAATATTAAGAGCATACGTAAGAATTTTAACCATAATACAACCATCTATAATTAAATACATATACCCCCAATAAAATCTACTTGAATATACTTAAAGATTTCTAAATATTTGGCTGTCTATAATTGAGGATATGAACATGATATATAGGCGCAACGACCCGATATGGGGTGATTTGCCATGTAAGGCTAGATAGAAAAGGATACTATTTGTTTTTATCTTATATTATAAAGAAATATGTGATGGTTAAAATATATTGTATATAAATATATAGTACTCGATTCATATGGACACACTGTACTAGCAAATATTGGATACAACATTGCATCATGTCGGGTTTCAATCATGCGGGTCGGGTCGGATAATGACCACTGCTACTAATTGAATCATTCGCAACACAGTAGCAACAATAACAAAAGAATTTTACCGCAAGATACCAAACTATATAGTATAAATGTAATCGGGTGTTACAGTAACCTAAGACTTTTGAATTCTATGAGCCGTGAGGGTCTCATATGGGGGAATTCTCCTTACGAGTTGTGAGGATCTCGCAAGTGTAATTTCTCCATAGGAATCATATGGACTCATAAGTGTGTTGATCCTTGGTGATTCGTAATGATATCACGTAGGTATTTTCTCCTCACAAGGTCGAGAGGACCTTGCAAGTGCACATAATTATTTTTATTTTACGAGATTGTGTCCTTTCGGGTTTTCACAAACTCGTCAGCAGTCCTGCTGTTTTTACTCACGACACCCTTTCGGGTTCTCATCCGTACCCATTTCTCTTATGGACATACCGTTTTTTTTACGAACGGTGAAACTCTCGAAAGTAACTTCGTCGCAGGTGACCCATTTATTTGCCGGTGGGACTTGAGGGTGACTTCATCGCAGGAGTAATTACGTAGTCGGTGGGACTTGAGTTGCAATTTTCGTCAGTGGGACTTCAGTTGCAACTTAAAACTCAAGGAGCGTATTAGTTTAGGAACATTGCGGTCCATTATCGCCGTTCTTGGGGCGACGCGGTAGTTTAGGGATATTTTGGTCCAACATTGCCTTTTTTTGGGCGACACACTAGTTTAGGAATGTTTCAGTCCATTATCGCCGTTTTTGAGTTGACGTATTAGTTTAAGCATGTTTCAGTCCACTATCGCCGTGTTTGAGGAGAAATGCTAGTTTAGGGATGTTCCGGTTCAATATCGTCGTGTTTGGGGCGACGCTCTAGTTTAGGGACATTTCGGTCCATCATCGCCGTGTTGGGGGCGAATATTAGTTTAGGGACATTTCCTTCCATTATTCATCTTTTGATCGGGGAGTTACATAAGTCATCCCTTCCAACGCTTGCTTGTTTAGGCGCTACTGCATGTTCTTTGTTTGTATGGACACTTCACACCTTTAGCTATTTTCACTTACTTGGACTGTTTCTTTTACCATCGCAGCAATCGGGTTGTTTTGCGGAAAATACCGGGTATTTTACATGGCACCTGCCTCCTGCTCATCAATGTCACTTTCTGACGCTGACAGAGTATCTTCTTCATATACCAAGGAATGAGATATCACATCATTCCTTCTGCTGAGTCTTCTTCTTCCTTGGAAGAATGAACTTGACTTGGGGGCTTTTCCCCTCATCATCCATTTTAGGAGTGGGACATGGCTTCTACGTCCCTTCCATGATTTCTAGCTCAAGTGGGCTATTCTACTTGATTATAGGACCCGTTTGTAGGTCCCTTAATATCCTTTCTGTTTTTTAAAGAAATGACTATCTCGTTTAGAGATTCCTCCGCTAGCGAGCAAGATATCCCCTACGTATATTTCGGGGGAGCGAGCATTCAGGTCCCTAATCTTTCGAAGGGTAGAACCCGTGCTGTTGCTATTTTGGTGACAGGTTGCTTCAGAGCCGCTTAGTTTTTATTGAGCGTCGGCGACAAACGCCGTCTTGCCTCTGCTTTTCATGTATCTTCATTGGAAGAGGATGCATCTTGACCCATCTGATCTCATCGAGCCATTTTATCTATGAGATCTTGGAAGGTTGTCGGCTTAAAGAGAGCCATATATGGGAACACCTTTGAATTTGGGTCAAGGGTGGCTATGAAAATTCCCACGATTGGAGCTTTGTCTATGCATTACTCGCATTTTTACCAGAGATTTCGCCATCGTGTAACATATTGAACCCAAGTCTCATTTGGTCTAACCCTTTAGTTGACCAACGCCACCACAATAGTGCGTTTATTCACACTAGCGAATCTCTAACAGAAGAGTATCTACATCTCTTCGATGGTCCTCATGGAGTCATTTTGAAGCTCCACATACCATTCGAATGCAATACCTGCTAGACTGCTGATGAACTGTTTAAAGAGCAGTATATCATTTTCTCCCATGTTGCCGCACATGGATTTAAATCGCGCGATGTGCCGGCAAGAATTCCCGGTTCTATTGTACACGTAGAACGTCGGAAGTATATATTCAGGTGGGTACTGTACTTGATCGTAGCACACCGATATGGTCGAGCAGTCTTGATCGACCTATGTGCAGCTTCACTGGCATAGTGAGCTTTGACTGATGGACGATTATGTGTCCAGCCTTGTTTTGGAAATCATTTTCTCTTTAGCCGTTGGCGGGGCTTGTAGAGGATTTAAAGTGTCACCCTTGTCTTTAAGAGCGACTGCGGGTGGCTCATCTGCCAGTGGTTCCGATTGGACCATCGTTCCAGCCATATACGGGATCAAGAGGGCCATCTGGTTTATTTTAGCGGACATCACTGCCGCTTCTTCATCCCTTTTCTTGATAGCGCTCTTTAGGAAGTCAATATCCAACTCCTGCCCTACTCTTTCTACGAGTGCGTCCTCAGGATTTTCCTTAAGGAATGGATAAGTGAGTGATGCCGCCTGAGCAAGCATATTCTGCAGCTTTTCATGCTACAATTGAGCTTTTGTCGAAAACCGAGTATGCGGTCCATGGCTAGTAGAAGCTCTAACTTCATCTTTAGAGTTCACCATATGGACTGTATGAACTACCAAGCCCCCAGGCTTGGGGCGTTTAGAGTATTAGCCTTTGGAATTTGCCTCGGGAGCTTGAGTTTTATCTAGCCTCTCTATTTTGTGAGAAAATGCTTTGGGAGGAACCATCATATCAGGAACCGTCTTGGGATGAGTCTCATTGTATTTAGAAGGGGAGTTGTCAGAGTTTAGCTGACACTTAGGGGAAGGGCCGCAGATAATGACTGAGTTATTCACTGGCTTCCGCACTTTATATATAGATGAGGAAAGTTCTTTTAGGGAGGGAACTGGCTTATGCTTTTCTTGGATCACCGTGGTTTGCGAAGACTTTTCAATACTGCGATGAGGGAATTTTTCCTGACCCTTTGTAGCAGTTCAAAACTGTTCCCGGTTAGAATAGCAACATTCTCCGTCAGAGTTTGAATCAGCCCAGATAGAGAACTGCCCCCAGCTCATCTTATTTGATGCATGTTTTGACGTCGATGATGTCTTGCTACCGGAGATTTATTAGTCTCAAGAGTTTGCCGAGCCTGCCCCCTGCATTGTTTGAGAGAATGAGTATTATACCCCCTGCGTCGAACTTGGTCTTTGGCAGGTGCCAGTTGTTTGAGAACTGATTCCGTCGGCAAAGTTGCAGCTTGGGGAGCCAGCCTATGAAAGAAAGACTTCTTCTGGGCCTCCTCCTTCGGCGTTGAGGCACTGAAGGTAGGAGGTAGGAGCATAGACCCACAAAGAAGCCCCTTCATTTTTTGAAGAGCTGGATTGCAAAGATTTGAGACTGCAAGTGGCCCATACTTGACTCCACCAGATGTGACGGAGCCTGTGTTGCGGTGAGTGGAAGAAAACGCCATTCTGCATAGAGACGAAACGCCGGCTTAAATATCCCATCACCCAAGGGCAACTACAAACATATATACCGCGATTATTTGATCGCGGAAAAACACGACACACGAAAGGTGGAGTGGAAAGAGGAAGAGGTCCCACCCGGCGTGCCAGAATATGTTTACCGCCAAAAACTGGAACGAACTAGGATGGATCGTCTTGCCTGAATTTAGGGGCAGATGCTATTTGGACATATCCATCCACCTCTCCGAAAATACCAAGTTGATTTATGACACCGTATATCGGAGGTTTGGATAGATACGACCGATATAATAGACTTCATCAGATTCCCCCTCATTTGTGAGAGGTTTTTGATTATAGGGACGCTCTTCCCTGCAGGCGCAATCCCCTGCAGTTAATTACGTTATCGCGTTGCTGTAACCACTTTCTCCTGCTCCGGTAGTTCATTTCGTGTCGTGTTATGTTTGGTTTATTTTTGTTTCCCGTGGATTGTATACGGAGACTAATTTATGTCGCCACCCGTAAGGTGCAGATTAGTCCAAATCCGTACATATATTTTCATGATTTGGGTCAAACATTTTCTTGACGTGGTCCACGTTGGTAGCTTGGTTTGCCAACAGGAATGAACTTAGGATGCATTTCTCACATTTGTGAGGTCCATCTATTCATGGGATATTTGGGTTTGATCTAAGGATCGCTAGTCATATTTGAGACTAAGATCGACTTATAAACAGTGAACATATGGGCTCAACTGATCATTGGATCATATATGAATAGCCTATGGATAGTATACGGTAGTCAGTATGGAGACAGTCCGCAGGGCAAAACATATTAGTTTAAGAACATCGCGGTCCATTATCGCCATGTTTGAGACGAATATTAGTTTAAGGACATTTTGGTCCATCATTCCCATATTTGGGGACGAAGTTTAGTTTAAGGACATTTTGGTCCAACATCCATCTTACGTGCACGTATATTTGTTACGTGGCGAAGTGAACGATGGTGATATGGAATGCATCCAATTTGGGGTGCGGTAAAATTCGAAGGCATTTATGTTTCCTTTAAGGATATACATATATGTATATAGACATAGCCGAGGCTCAATATGAGACATGCATCTATATGGGATATGTATTAATATGAGGTGTACACATCAATATGGAAATGCACAAATATGGGATGTATCATTTCCTGTCTCGATGAAATTTCATATTTTTCATCAAGTTGGGACGACGAGTTGCTGTTGGTTTTCGGGACCCGCCACCTCTCTGAAGATGTTGAGGAATTACAACGACATATATCAGAGATGTGAAGAGATGTACCCTTGAACCAAATCCCATATTTAAGGGAAAAGACTAATATGGACCTAAAAATCGTTAATCTTATATGAGACTAAGATTAATTTAGAAGATATGAGATGGATATCATTTTGGATATCATCGATGAGAGATCATTAGTCGTATATGGGACAAAGATCAACGAAGAAGCTTAAGCTTCACAGACTTAGCTAATTTGGGCTAAGATTGGGTTTTTATATTATCCAGCAGTGCTAAGCACTTAGATATATAGAGTTCACGTGTGTTTCAGTGAAATGCTTACGTGAGGTGCTCAGCTTTGGACGCTCACGTGTGTTGCACATGAGGCACTGAGTTTTGGCGCTCACGTGTGTTTCACGTGAGGTGCTGAATTTTGACGCTCACGTGTTTTTCACATGAGACGCTTTCTTCTTAGAGATTTAATCTCTGTTGATATTTTCAGAGAGGTTAAAGCTTTGTTAATGGTATTTTGACTATTAACGATCACCAAGGTCACTATTTTAAGAATTTAGAATCAGATTATTTAAGAACTAAGTTCTTGTTTTATGAGGGAACTAAGTTCCTGAAGTATTATGAACTCCATCTTCTTCATGTTTTTTTTCTTCCATGTTCTTTTCGATATTGTTCTTCCTTGAATTTTTGATTCTCAAGAACAAGATCTTCTCGATGAGGATTAAATTCTCAACTTATAAGATACTTATCTTGTGGATCTCAGATCCAGAGAAAGAACTAAGTTTTTGAGAATGGTTAAACCCTTAGGTTTGATATGATAAGTAAAGGAGATATTTTGATCTCTTTTTTTTACCTAGGGTTTTGAGGAGGAAGATCTTCTTCGAAGAGAATTAAATTCTCTATTGTCGAACCTTTTGGAAAGCCTTTTATATTTTTTTTAGAAACTTATGGGGGGTTCCACTCCCCTAAATTTAATCTCCTTGCTCATATTTATAGGAGAAGAGAAAATTCAATTTGTTGGAGGGAATCTCTCATTGAGAGATAATGATTAATTTCATAATCAATCGAAATGATCTTAAAGATCAACCGGTGAATTTTATTCACCGTTCGATTTTAATCCAAGGGCTCTCTATTTTACAGAGAAGATCAATCTTGTTTATTTAACAAGATTCAGAAAATATTTTCCTAAGATAGAATTTAATTCTATCAGATGATCAAATGGTGATTTTATAATCACCGTTGGATTTTTGATCCAAGAGTTCTCTGTTTAACAGAGAAGATCTTTCTAGTTTGAGAAAAATCAAGGAAATATTTCCCCACATAGAATTTAATTCTATCAGATGGTTTAATTGGTGATATTTTATCACTATTGGATTTTAAATCTAAAGATTTTCTGTTAGAGAATGATCTTTCCATATTAAAAAGATCAAGAAAAATATTTCCTAAATAGAATTTAAGTCTATCACATAAAATTTAATTCTATCAAATGAGAGCATTTTAAATTGGGGCGCTCACGTGCTTTGTACGTGAGCGCTCCCATATACATATATGGCAGCGGTGCTCACGTACTTTGCAGGTGAGTGCTTCCAAAAGAATGCGGCAAAAGAACTCACGTGTTTAACACGTGGGAGCTTATCATAGGATTTAATCCTATCTAAAGCCGGTACTTACATACTTTGCATGTGATTGCTCACATGGTTAACACGTATCCGCTGCTATAGAATTTAATCCTAACTGTAGTAGGTACTCGCGTACTTTGCACGTGGGGCGTTGCCCTCTATTTTTACAAAAGGAACAGCAAGTTTTGGCCTAAATTTTTGGCGGGAACAAATGCCCCTCACTACTTTGCCCATGTAGGTATGTATGTAGGTTAAGTAGTGCAGAGTTATGCATCGCCATAGAATTAATGGCTCAAAAGACGGGTTTAGGTCTCTGTCGCCTAAGACTTTGTCTATCTTCTTGAGCCGTAAGGGTCTCAAGAAGGTTTTTCTCCCTATGAGTCGTGAGAATCTCATACGTGTATATTCTCCCTAGAAATCATGAGGATTTAATCCTATCTGAAGCCGGTACTCACATGCTTTGCATGTGAGTGCTCACGTGTTTAACACGTAGGCGGTGCTATAGAATTTATTCCTAACTGCAGCAGGTACTCTCATGCTTTGCACGTGAGTACTCTCGTGCTTTGTACGTGGGGTGTTGTCCTCTATTTTTATAAAAGGAACGGTAAGTTTTGGCCAAAATTTTTGGCAGGAACACCCTATTAACACGATAATTCGTGCTGATATAAAACTCATAACCACCTGAGATACAGCTGATAACACTTATCAGTTTATCTCAATCACCTCAGTCAAGATTTCTGGTTATGGTTAATCATGCACAGTGCGATATCAACTCCCTATACTGGAGAGAGACGAATCCTTTCGACCGCTCACTGCCTCCATGTGCTTCGGAATTATACCCAACTGAAATCTGTTTGCCTGGCTCAGTAGAGTCGTGGTAGGATAGTAATCAAAGCATAGTGGGAACACTCATAAGACACAATGGCAATCTCAGGTCAAAAGACTACCCTATACTATCGTCATCAAAGAACTGCTATCTGACATAGGTATAAAACCATCTAAGAGTTCTCAGTGAGTCCACTCTGTATACCCATTCTATAATGAGCACCTGCATACAATCTCGGTGTCAAACACCAATATTTGTTGAACCAGCCATCACACCGGTCGGGATCAAGAAATGTATACACTAGTCTACACTAGAGTACCGATGCCCTGTCTCGATACTCCCACGATTACGAGCTTTTAAGGATGTGCTTATAAACTACCAGACCTTAGTAGTATGATCCCTATCATAATCCTGGTAGTCTAGCAAATATCTTATAGGCTTTATCATCATGTATTAATGATACGTGATAACTAGTAAAATATATACACATGAAAGATAAATACAAACCAGATAGTATATTATTATCTCGAGTAAGATTGTTCTCTGTATAGATCCTCCTTCAATTACAATAATTGTCTTGAAGGCACCTATATCCAACAATTAGCCCTGCTATACTCCTACAGTCAAGGAATAATCCCGCCGTAGTCTTAATTCGGCTTCTAGTATTACTTGGTAAGCAGCAAACACGGCATAAATTAAAAAGAAATCACAATAACTACTTTATTACATTGAAACAAAAGAGTTCAACGGATATAAGGATTTAAGCACTCAAGGAAACAACTAACCAAAAGATAACATGTATTTTTTATTGAAAACAAAGGAAATGATAAACTAACGTCTCTGATCTAGATCTCTGCAATCTCCTAGAAATTGGGTAGGTCCTGCTGTGGAGCTGGGTCAACTTCTGTTGACATCCGTGACACACGATCCTCAATTTTGATGATTTAGTTCAAAACATTATTTAACGAATTCATATGTTACTAACGGCGTTTCCAAGTTTTTCTTGAAATACAGTTTGCAAAAACATATCTAATATCAAGTACGATAGCCTACAATGTGATACGCGCTCAAACCGGCAATATGGCATGACGACTCGATGCAATCGATAACGTGAAGCAAGCAAATTCAAGGTCCATTCACGTCAAATGTAACAAGTCAAGAGAAACGAAGAAAATTGAAGAACCAAGACTAAAATCGAAGATATGAGCGATATATATGTAATTAGAATGATCTCATAAGGTTAGAAACCACATTCCAACTCATTCTTAATGTCCATGACGTCTTCATCTCTTTTAGAGACGCCATATCTATCCGTTGGAATTCAAATCTGCCAAAGTTCAAACCAATTGTATCATTCATGTCAGAACACTGACGTCATCCCCTAACGTGAGTATCAGAAAAGTTTGAACACTGACGTCAGTATAAGAAAAGTTTGAACTAATGACGTCAGTAGAACAAATTTCTGATTTTTATCTTTTTGTTAAGGTTCTCAGTGACGGCTATCTTGACGTCACTGGAACAATTTGTTTTGAGCTGACGTATTTCCTTGAAATCATCACGGGCAGTTTGAATAAAAAATTTGAATTTCAAATTTCGAATTGAATGGACACTTGCGCCGAATTTGTTTCTAACTTCTTCTAAACGATCATTAACTATTTTATGATAGTTTTTAGTTATTAGCAGTTACAAAAACTTCCCATTCAATTCTCTATAAATACCTTTGAGATCTCACAATTCAGATACAAAAACTCATTGCAAATCTTTCTGAAATTCTTCGTGTTCTTTGCACTTTAACTTTTTCAAATTTTTCATTTCTCAAGAGCCTTAAACTTGTCTAAATCTCTCAAAATAATTCTTGTGCCTAACCTGAAATGATCTTTGAGATCAATAAGATTTTGAGTGAGTGAAATCGTTTATAATAATAACGATTTGTAATCTGAGAGAAGGGGTGCTTCTCTTTTCACTTGAATTGTATATTTGGAGTAGAAAAAAGATCTTCCTAGAGAGACATGGATTAGAGAGGAAATTGCAGCTTTCCCAGAGAATCACGGTCTTGGGAGGAAGAAGACTTATTTCATATGGAATTGCAGTTTAAGTGATTGATCCTTGCGAAGAGGGATATCGTGTTTCCCTGTGAAGTGGGATTTGTGTACTTCATAAATATAGTGGAAGAATCTTAAGTAGAAGACTCAGGCGGGGACTATCGTGGGAGGTGGTGAACCTTAGTCAAGATATCGCTGTATTTGTATTGCTCTAACTCTTTATACTTTTTTGCATTTGTATTGATTATCATATTAAGTTTCTTCTTTAAAACTTGTTTTAAATATTTTTCTCAGAAACTCGATAATCACTTTAGAAATAATATTCAAGTTTTTAAATTTGCCATAGGTTGTTATAATTACCGTATTCACCCCCCAAGGTATTTTCAATTGGTATCAGAACGCGTTGCTCAGTTTTTAGATTAACATCTGGAGTTTATTAGATCCTAATGGAAAATCAACTAGATGGCCAATCCACCACACAACCCCCACTTTTAAATGGCACAAATTTTTAATTTTGGAAAACTAAAATGAGAATATTTTTACAATGTATAGACTTAGATATTTTAGATATTATAGATGAAGTCTTTGTTATTCCTACCATACAACCATATTTTGGTGCAGATAAACAATCTATGAGATTAAATATTAAGATTATGAATGCCCCTCACTTCTCGTTGGTTCCGGAGAAATTCAATAGAATTTCCATGGGTCAACGGCATATGCAATTTGGAAAACTCTCGAGACTGCACATGAGGGTACAAGCCAAGTAAAAGAAAGTAAAATTAATAGGTTAATGCACGAGTACGAAATGTTTTCTATGAAAGAAGACGAATCAATTGATTCAATATACTCTAAGTTAAACAATATAGTAATAGAATTATTTAATTTAGGTAAGAAGTTTGCAGATAAAGAAAAGAACTTTAAAATTCTTCGACCATTAATCTTGTCTTGGCAGTCTAAGATTACCGCTATAGAAGAGGCAAAAGACATGAGCACCATGAGTGTTGACACTCTCATTGGTAAGTTGAAAACTTATGAGATGCAACTCGGTGATATCAAGACAAAGGAGGACAATCAAAGAAAGAATATCGGACTTAAAGTATCGATCAATAAAATTAAAGAGCCAATCCCATCAAGCGATGATGAAAGCGACAACGAAGAAATGAAAAACATTGCAAGACATTTTAAAAGGTTTCTTAAGGTAAGAGGTGTCTCTTTTAAGAAACGGGCTAATACTTCCAAGACCATGCGGTGTTTTGAATGCAACAAAAAAGGTCATCACAAAGCAGATTGTCTGAACCTTAAGGTCAAGAAGGACAAACCAAAATGGAAGAATGGTTCGGAGAAACATGCATTCCAAGCTATCTGAGATGATTCCAATTCGAGTGAATCAGAAAACGAAGAAGTCGACAACATGTGCTTCATGGCGATTGGTGACAATGATGTAAGTGATGATATTCTTAATATAGAAAATTTAGATAAACATAGTTTAATTTATTTGTGTTTTTATTTAAAAAATAGTTATCAGAAAATCCATACTAAATATAAACTACTAAAAAATAATCTTATTGTAAATAATAATTTAAAAGAAAATGAAAAAGAAAAATTAGTTCATGAAAATAGAACATTTAAAGAAAACCTAACTTTAAAAGAAGAGGAAGTTTCTAAAATTAATATCACTGTATTTTCTTTAAATAACGAGATATTTGATGTAAAAAGAAAATTAGAAATTAAAGAAAATATAATTCTAAAGTTTACTAAAACAAAAGATAATCTTGACGTTATATTAGGAGCATGTGTAATTCATTATAAATGTCAAGGCGTTAGTTTTCATGATGATTCAAAATATGAGAAACACGCTAAGTTTATTAAAAAAACTGAAACATATAAAGATAGAAATAGATTTGCATATATAACTTTTAATTATTATGGTAAATTAGGTCATATTAGTAGATATTATCAAATAAAGTTAAATTTTTCATATAAATATCTTTTCACTCCCAACCTCAGTAGACCGAGAATGAAATTAATTCCTAAGGTCACACCTCTGTCCTCTTGTTTTACAGAATCCTAGATCACGTAAAAAGAAATGGATTCTTGATAGAGATTGCTCGAGACACATGACTGGAAATATCTACTGCTTCCAAATGCTTTCAAGAGAAGATGGTGGTACCGTGACATTTGGCGATAATAAAAATGCCAACATCATAGGTAAATATACCTTTTCATTTAAGTATAATTCCAATATTACTATAATAAATGATGTTTTGTTAGTAGATAATTTAAAACATAATTTATTTAGTGTTAGTCAATTCTGCGATAAGGACTATAACGTAATATTTGAAAAATACTTATGTAAAAAAAATTATATAATGTACACGCATGTCTTCAACAATGAAAATTTAAAATGCTTAGTTGTAAATAATGACGATGACTCATGGTTTTGGCATAGAAGGCTGGATCATGCGTCAATGGATATCTTATCTAAAATAACTAGCAATAATCTAGTTAAAGGCATTTGATTATTAAAATACGAAAAAGATAAACAATGTGAGGTTTGTCTTGAAGGGAAAAATAAAACCAAAACTTCATTTAAACCTAAGAATAAAGTAACAACTGATACTCCCTTATAACTAATTCGCATGGACTTATTTGATCCAAATAGAAATGCAAGTCTAGGAGGAAAGTTCTACTCTTATGTTATAGTAACGATTACTCTAAATTCATATGTGTATTCTTCTCTTAGAACCAAAGAAGAAACCTTTAACGTCTTCAAATTCTTCTCTAAAAGAATTCAAAATGAGATGAATTTTAGAATTTCGAAAATCAGAAGTGATCATGGTAAAGAATTTGAAAATAATCTCTTTGAAGATTATTGTGTCAAGAAAGGATATAAGCATGAGTTTTCATGTGCCAGGACACCACAACAGAATGGTGTCGTTGAAAGGAAGAATCGTTCCTTGCAAGAAATGACTCGTACTATGTTGAATAAGAACAATCTACTCATGTATTTTTGGACAGAGACAGTAAATACGTCATGATATATTATAAATAGAGTTAGCATACAAAAGTTTTTAAAGAAAACTCCTAATGAACCCTTGTAAAAAATAACCCCAAATATAAAATTCTTCAAACTTTTTGGATGCAGGTGTTTTATATTGAACACCCTAAATAATCTAGAAAATTTTGGGTCTAAGAATGACGATGGTATATTTGTTGGTTATTTCATGACCAGCAAAACATATCGTGTTTACAATAAGAAAACACTAGTAATACAAGAAATTATGAATGTTGAATTTGATGAAAATAACTCCAACTCCATAATACCAGAAAATGTTGATGTGCCAAACATCTCTAATGGTTTAGAAAATCAATCAACTGAAAAGAAAATTGCCGAACCACAAATAGAAGATGCGCCACAAGTTGTGGAAGAAGATCTTCCAAAAAGTTGGCAATTTAATCGTGATTATTCAAAAGATTTGATCATAGGTGTTATTGATAAAGGAGTTATTACAAGATCATCAAGATTCAATGCTTGTATTAACTTAGCATTTATATCCTTGATAGAACCCAAAAATGATAATGAGGCTATTATTGATGAAAATTGGATAATAGCCATGCAAGAAGAATTTAACCAGTTCGAAAAGAATAATGTTTGAGATCTTGTTCCAAGACCTATAGATAGATCCATAATAAGAACCAAATGGGTGTTTAAAAACAAACTTGATGAATTAGGTGAAGTGGTCTGGAATAAATCACGTTTAGATGCTCAGGGATATAACCAAATAGAAGTAATAGAATATGACGAGATTTATGAACCAGTTGCTAGACTTGAAGCAATATGTATCCTATGGGTATACACTTGCTATAAAAACTTTATAGTTTTTCAGATGGACGTTAAAAGTGTATTCTTAAATGGTCAAATAGACGAGAAAGTCTACGTATCTCAACCCTATGGTTTTGAAGATCATAAATTTCCCGACCATGTCTATAAACTAAGAAAAACACTTTATGGTCTCAAGCAAGCACCACGCGCTTGGTATGAACGTCTAAGTTCATTCCAAGAAAACATAGGTTTCACGAAAGGTGTAGTGGATGAAACTTTATTCACTAAAATATTTAACAAAGATATAATTTTAATCCAAATATATGTTGATGACATCATTTTTGGGTCAACTAATGAACGTCTTTATGAAGATTTTGCCAAATTCATGCAAGACGAATTTGAAATGAGCATAATGGGAGAACTTAATTAATTCCTTGGCTTTCAAATTAAACAAATGGAAAATGACATCTTCATCAATCAAGCCAAGTACACTAAAGAGTTGATAAAGAAATTTGTCTTAGAAAATGCAAAGACCTGTAAGACACCGATGGCTACCAATACCAAACTCACTGCCGATAATGATGGTCAAAATATCGACACTAGACTTTATCGTGGTATGATAGGTAGTTTACTATATTTTACCGCTACTAGATCTGATACCATATTCAGTGTATGTTTGTGTGCAAGATTCCAAGCCAACCTTAAGGAATCACATTTGACTGCAGTCAGACGAATTCTTAGATATCTAAAAGATACCATTAACTTTGACTTATGGTATTCTAAGAACAACTTATTTCATTTAACAAGTTATTCTGACACAGATTATACTGGAAATCTCAAAGATCGAAAGAGCGCAAGTGGTACATATCAATTTTTGGGGAATTGTCTTATTTCTTGGATTTCAAATAAACAAAATTCTATGACTCTATCGACGGCTAAGGCAAAATATATTGCTACTGGTACATACTGTGCATAAATTTTATGGATGAAATACACACTCGAAGACTATCAAGAGAGTATTTCACAAATTCCTATACTTTGTGATAATACAAGTACGATTTATATGCCCAAGAATGTAGATCAACATTCTAGGACTAAGCATATCGATATACGATACCATTTTCTTTATGACCATTTTCACAAAGAAGATATCGTATTAGAATACGTATCAACCGATAATCAATTGGCCGATATTTTTTCTAAACCATTAGGGAAGAATAGATTTTCACATTTAAGAGGTGCATTAAATATGTTAGAATTAAACACACTATAGAAACCATAAAATACGATAATATAGATATTCAAACCAGCTTAATATTTTCTTCTCTTTAAACTGACATCTACACTGACATCAGTGTGCTATGGACGTCAGTACTAACGTCTGCCTATATATAATTTTTCTTTTGACTCGTCACTTTCTTTTCAATTGAAAAAAAAACTGATAGTTTTTCTAGAATTTATCCAGCGCAATTTAAAATTCCAATTGACATGTGATTAGTTACTAGGATCCAGAATTTAATTGTTTTTCAAATTCAAATTAGAGTGGGAAATTTGAAAAAATTAGTTAGTTTTTCAAACTCCGGGATAGTTACTCAACCTTTCTCTCAACTTTTTTTCTATAAATATGATTTAAAATCACTCAGTTTTACATTATTCCCATATCTGAGAAAAATGGAGACTAGAAAACGTCAACAAAAGGAAGAGTAAGTACACGAAGGGTGAAAGTTCAAAGAAACCCAAAGAGGAACCAAAGAAAAACCTTCCGAATCCCAAATCAGAAGAAGAAAATCCTAGAGAAGACTTCGTTTCTCTATCACCCTATCCGTCACCACCATTCCTAATACTACTAAATTTGGCAACAAATAGAGGAATTGTGATTCTCTTTCGTCAAACTTTTTCAGAAGACATCGTCATTTTCTATGATCCCGAAGATAACATGATCATAAACAAGCATACGGCCGATGTTGTTGAAAAGTTTAAGAAAGAAAATTAGAATAGTGTGTATTTGTTTTGTCTGTTTATATGTCTTTTTTTGTATTGTGTCGCTTGTAATAAATACTCTTTGTTTATGAATAAAAGTTTATCTATATTTACTTCTTTCCAGTTTTACTTCTTTTTTAAAAAAAACCAACTGACGTTAGGTAACTTTATAGATCTACAGAAGTCAGTTATTCAAAGTTGCCCATCTTTTTGTTTGCATGGACGTCAGGCATGAGAATACTGACGTCGGTATGGGAAAAATCCTAATGTCGATTCAACTTTTGGAGTCGTTTTAAATCCCCAAATTCAATCGTAACCGTTCATTTAACACTCAATAGTCACACTCTTTCATCTACAAACTCCTTAGACTATTATAAAACACCAAAATCCCTTTACTTCTTCTCCCATTCTCTTCCAATTTTCTTAACCCTAAATTTCTATCCGAAAATTCTATTCAAATTTCTTCAAGTTTTCACCATGCCTTCCAAACTGTCACGCCCCGCTTTCCAGTGTACGGGCAGAGAACGCGATGGGTCACACGACGTATTTACTCAGAAATAGACACGCTAAGCATATCTAAGCAATATAAAATAAAATGTACACAAGAGATAAGATGTAAATGAACAGCAACTTTATTTATTAACATTCTTTTACAATACAATGAAATGTAAATATATGGAATGAAAGCAATGCCTAAACAGTGGCATAAAAGAAATGAAAATGAAATGTACAAGTAAACTAGAGCTCCGGGTCAAAGGCTAGCTGATCCAAGTCCTCGTTGGTGGGATCTGTCTCCAGAAGGTCTGATCCATCTGACAACATTCCAAAGAAAGAAGAAAAGGAATGTCGTCAGCGAACAATCGCTCGGTAAGTCCCAAAGAATAGGAATAGACAGAATAGACAGAAGGAGAATGTAACTTTTAAAATTGTATTATATTAGTAACGTTGTTGTTTGTTGCTTGGTACAGAAAATGCCAGTGTATACGAGAGAAGTCCCACTATTCCGGAGACTAAGGTATACGGAGCACATGGAACCGTTCAGCCACGGCACAACGGAAATGGAGATTCAGGTTAGGTGTATTATGATTACAGTCTCGTGCCAGTTTTAACACCTTCCGTACCAATCTACCCCTTATAAACCCCGCGATATATTGATTGTATTGATTGTATTGTATTGCTTTGTATTGTAAATTGTATATGGATGACTTGCCAAAACCATGATATCAGTAATGGAACGGATATAATGGATGGACATGTCAATGGAGTATATTCATGGTTCGGTTCGGTCAAGATAGATTAAATAAATTGAATAGATGGATTCATATTGAATTGTTGTTTAATACTTGAATCACATTCAAGTCAGATTGATTATATTTAGACTCAGTCTGAGTCAGTCAATTAGAAAAGGAATTGAATTCCTGAATTAGGTTTTGATGTTATCGGTAACTGCTGCACATGGACGGCAGGATTTGTGTCTTTTTCCAAGACAATTACCGTATTGATAACACCGTTTGTTAGGTTGTCTACCTTAGATAGGCAAGAACCCATATCTCCGGCTCCCTGAGGCTCAAGAGGCTGGTCCCGCTTAAACCTATGTTTACTAGGGTCCTTATTGTAATTTAGTATAACTTGAGGGGTTTTATGTAAAAATAGTTTTGGCATAATTTCAAAATATATCTTAAGCAATTAATTATCGTCTTTAGGATTTTCATAGATGTATATTTTATGGTTGTGAAATTTCTAGTGAGTAGAACCTAATTCCATAGTATATGGTAGTTTATTGACTTATTGTACTTGTGTTGTATTTGGATCGTATTTTCATGTAATAGTGATTCCTTTGTTTTAGTAAAAAAAACTTGGAATATTTATATAATTAAAATAGATATTTCGATAATAAATATATAGATATTTAATTAAAATAATTTATTTATTTTCTTGTAGAAACCTCATTTTCCAAAGAAAAATGTATAAAAATTCCATCGAGATCGAATGCTCTTTGCGGACGTCTGCACCTCGCTCTACTAGGCCCAAGGATGTGCGATAATCCGCCCCATCCCGAACGGGGTCCCCAAAATGGGTTGTAGAGGCGTAATTGCATGGAAATGCTTAATACATCTTTTTATAGAAAACGGTTTTGTAAGTTTAGGATATTTATTTGTAAAGTCGTATTTTCCCATATTCTATTGTCCCAAAATTCATCGTTCTATGATAGAGATGTGTGTTGTGATGAGCTAAGTCATTACCTCGTGAACTATCTAAAGGTATAGTAAGGAAATAAGTTATTGTGTCAAACCTAAAGTATATGGTATTTTTCTGAAAAAGTGTGATAAAAGTTACAAAAATGATTCTTTTAAGGTGAAACTTGTTTTAATAGATTTATTAATGTTTGCTAAACAATATGTGAGAGTATGGTATTTTCTTGATTAAGAAAAGTATAGTTTTAAAGAAAAACCGAATCGGAAGTCGGATTAACTCCGCTTCCGTCGGGTTTTTGAATTGAATATTTTAGATTAGAAGAAGAGAGGGGGAGATGGGACTTACTGGTTTGTTGGACTAGAGGAGAGAGAGGGGTCCTAAAGAAGGCTTCGGGACTTCGTTTCGTCACCGGAATCTCCTCAGAAGTTCGTCGGAGTTTCGCCCTTCACTAACTCCACTTGTACACCAAAGTACTTAAGAATTTTGTATAGTTTTTGTACTATAATTCTGGGTGAGAAGGGTGTAAAATGGAGTGGTATTTATAGGGAAACATTAGGGTTTACAGATGATGAAAATGCATTAAAATGGGATTTAAAGGGGTTTTATTATTCTCTGTAAATGTGTAGAGAAAATAAACAATACTAGAGTTAGGGGGGGAGTCCAAGGGTCTAGGGATACAAAAAAAATTTGGGTTTGGCCTCAATAAAACCAGCGGCGCCGGCTCCAGATTAAATCTCACCGGTCCAATCTTTGGGGTGGGGGCTCGGATCTCTGCCACATGTCCACGTCGGTCTGAATACTAATTTGCACCTGTTTGTTTTAAGTGTGACTCTTCAATTTACGTGCAGTGCACATGCAAACTCTTGGGCTTCTAAAAGATTAAAAGAAAAATAAATAAAACGATAATGTGGCTGATGGGATTTGAACTCCGGTGCTATGTCTCAGCAGCGCAAGGCCTTACCAGTGAGTTACAAGCTCCTTCATACTGTTCTAAAGCAAAACAAATTCTTATAGCATACACAGGATTTGCAAATACCCCAATTGTACATTAACTTTTAAACAATTTTATATAAACTGAAATTAGAGTTGTTACACAAACCTTCGAAGAAGGCGATTGCTTACAAGACACCCAAAGTAACACGTTATGTGCCTTCTCCGTCTTCCAGGAAATCGAAAGCCACCGCTTCTGAACCTTCACCAAAAACCAAGAAATTCAAACCAAATCCTCTCGATCCAAGTCTCGACTCCAATCTCTTCAACAATGCCGAGGCAAAGGGTCGATATGCCCTTATTATCAACAGGACCATACATACCGAGGTAAAAGTAATATTTCCCGACCTCGTTGATTTGGATTTCAAGAACTTTTTTTAGTTTCAGGGATGGATGCTATTCCTTACCCTATATTGCCCAACATTAAACATGGTCGTTCGTCCATTCTATACTAATCTCTCAAGTGAATATGACAATCCTACCGATTATTCAACCAAATATTTCAGGAAAGAGTTTAAGTTTTCTGTTGGCACAGTTGGACATGCTTTTAGAATTCTCTCCGATGGTGCGGAAGTTTTCAACTTGACACTCAAGACTTTCGAGTTCCATGTACCACACACTAAGTCGCATCTAAACTTCTTCATGGATCAGAGTTTTCTCATCTCTACGGAGATCAAAAATCCGGTGTCTTATCCAATCTCCTTGCCCATATAATAATCTCGAAGTCCGGTAGTCGAGATATACTCTACGGACCTCACAAGCTAATCACATATTATGTATTAGAAAAAATCAAGATCAATCTTCCATCGTTCATCATTCAGAACATGTGGGAAATATCGAGTGGCCCGTCTAATCTTTACTATGGGCAAATTATCACGAAATTGCTCCAATATCGGAAAGTGTCAATTCCGGATCCAAATGATACGGAAAAAGATGCAACTGATTTCGGAACAAGGATTTTAAACTTGATGAAGTTGAATGCCGCTCCTTCATTTTCTCAACCGACAAGACCGTTTCCCGCATCTCAACCTACACAACTGACACCAGTCGAGATTCCTTCACCAAAACCAACGTTTGACATCGCTACTTTTGAGAATAGAATTGTTGATCGCATACAAGTATATCACGATCACATCTATGTTCGACCTGATCAAATATATGGTGAATTTGATTCTCTTCGTGGTCGAGTTGAAGCAATTTCAACTACAATGTCTACTCTCTCGACTCCTCCAAGTGCTTCAACACCACCACCACAAGCCAATGATTGTTAGGTCTAGTTGTCTTGTTTTGATGTTTTGTTATGTGCATGTTTGCACTTTAGATGGTTGGATGTTATTAGTATGTATATGTTGGTTAAGTAGTATTTTAGTTTGTATGCTCTATTTTCTTCGCAATAAATGAAAATTTCAGTTTCCTAATATACCGTATCGAAATTATCTATATTTTATATAACCCGTATCCACAATGCTTATAAGTCCCTTTTTCTTACATTTTTTTTATCCCCCGCTAAATTTTTGGAACTTTTTGATATTTTTCAAAACGGGGGAGAAAATATTCATGAATTATCTAATTCTATAAATGCTTAAATTGGTTAATAAAAATTTGAATTAAATCACTCGCCTTCATATCATACTTCTTGAAAAATAGTATCAGTGGTATGGGACGCTGGTATGAGTTCAAAGAGTTTCTCAAATAAGCATGAATTGAGGGAGAGTATCTAAATCGAATTTACTTTTTATATATATCATGGATTCTTTAAATAAGTTTTGCTAAATATCAAAAAGGGAGAAGATTGTTGGCATCCGTGTCACAGGATCCTCAATTGTAATGATTTAGTTCAAAACATTATTTAACGAATTCATATGTTACTAACGACTTTTCCAAGTTTTTCTTGAAATACAGTTTGCAACAACATATCCAATATCAAGTAAGATTTCCTACAATATGATACGTGCTCAAACTGGTAATATGGCATGCCGAGATATATCTTGTTTCTTCACATTCCTGTGAAGTGGGATTTGTGTGCTAAGGAATTGCAGTTTAGGTGATTGCAGTTTAATGAATTGACCGTCATATTACGCACTCAAAACGGTAATATGGCATGACTTAGGAAAGTGCGGATTTTCTAGAGAATCACGGTCTAAAGAGGAAGAAAACTTGTTTCCTAAGGAATTGCAGTTTAAGTGATTAATCCTTTTGAAGAGAGATATCTTGTTTCTTCATATTCCGGTGAAGTGGGATCTGTGTACTTCAAAAATATAGTGGAAGAATCCTGAATAGGAGACTCGGGCAGGGACTAGCCACGGGAGGTGGTGAACCCTAGTCAGCTTATTGTTGTTTTTGTATTGCTCTAACTCTTTTTACTTTTTTCATTTGTATTGATTATCGTATTAAGTTTCTTGTTTAAAACTTGTTTTAAATATTTTTCGCAGAAACTCGATAATCACTTTAGAAATAGTATTTAAGTTTTTAAATTTTCCATAGGTTGTTATAATTACCTTATTCACTCACCCCACCCCACCCCTTCATGGTATTTTCAACTTCATCTTTTGAGCATGCATACTCAGGTCATAAGGGCGACACAATATAACAATATAACAATATATCTTATGTTGCAGAGACAATAAACATGAACTGGAAAGTAATAAGCAATAGCACGAGAATGTAGAATAACATGAACATGTAATCAGTATAACATGTGACTCACAATAATTGTCTAAGGTAATATGTATGTCACTAAACCTACAGTCTTTATGTCCTTTGAAATCGAACGGTGGAAAAAAGAGTTATCGTTTTTAACAAGGGTAAGCTAACCTATCGTCGGTTCGAGCATGAGCGTCAACCACCACAGGAGTATTCTCAAACCTAAGGTTATCGTCTAGGGGCAGGGAAACACGGGCCCGAATCAAGAGTCGGTAATATAATATACCGTTCCAGCTCGGTACCACGGCAACACATATTCACGAAATATACCGTTCCAGCTCGGTACCACAGCAACACATATTCACGAAATATACCGGTAATGGGACTCCTGAGATTTCGAGCAATTCTTTCTCAATCGAATGCGCCGACCAGCCATACTCAACGGGGTGGACTCGGCCTATTGGGAACTCATAATACTTGACCCTGTCCACTCACTAGCAAGTGAATTAGCCCTAATGACCAAACAACGGAGTGAGCGCTAGCGCAATATTGGTTTGAATGGTACGGTAGCAGGTCCGTTTTCTTTCTCAAGTAAACTACCTCGTCCTCTGCTTAAATCGGTCTTCAAGTAAAGGTTGAACAACTCACTTCTCGTAACTGAGAACAGCATCAGTCTCTCAACTGACCATGCCGTTGACTTCGCTGAACTCTTTCGTTAGCTACAAAGTATATCGTTCACTCGTTAACCGTAATCTCTCTCGTTAGTTTACCTTAATTTCTGGTAGGCATCCCACTCAGACTACCCCAACACCCCGCATTTCTAAGTTATGTTACAACACTAAAACCCACTCACTAAACACGAATGCTGATTGGACAGGTTCTGGATATGAATCATTAAAAAACACGATAATATCATAGGGTGGGAAAACACGTAAACACGAATAATTATACTAGGACATGTAATTTAGCATTCCAGTCGGTGACTACGTTTTAATGTCATGCCAGCTAACGTACACTCCGGTCCCGTCCCATACCAGCATCTGAGTATAAGTTATGCGTCTCACAGATTACAGTGAAGTGTCAATATAAGTGGGTACTAGACATGAGTGTAAAGCAATCATACATCATGGTAGAAATACATCAATTAGATCTTAACCATTTATGAACAACCAGTATCAATAAGTTTGCAAAATTAATTTAAAATCCATCCATTCAGAATTAGGGAAAACGGTATAAAGTTTTAGGAATTAGAATTTTTTAGCTAAACATAAAAATTGGTTTCGCCTCAATATTTATCCTGGTTAGGAAGTTATGCTTAATCAAAATCAGGTGTGCACTGCTGGAATTCCTGTTTCAGAACTGAAAGTCCAACTTCGAATGCAATTTACTGTAGGTTATGTACAGAATTTAGGGTTTTTACAGTTTAATAAATTCTATATTTTTCAGTTAACTTTCAAATACAACATACGAGACATTAATATCAGGTGTTTAAAGCGAGTTATGGTCATTTTAAGATCGATACGTATAAATATCGCTGCAGAAAAACAGCAGGACATATCAACAGTATAAAATTCATTAAAAATATCAAACTATAATATAAATTAATGAAACCAATGCCAAATGTTAGCTAACTCAATTATCTACGCAACGATATGGGACTTGACTTAATAGTGTGTGTTTACAATATTATAACTGGGTTTCAAAACAGGTGTCAATGGAGAATACGGCTCTGGACGGGTTTAAAAACATTGTCAATGGAGAATACAGTTCTGGACTGCAGTTCAGAGCCGTATTTCTTCCCAGGTTACAGTATCGTAACAACACAATTTTGAGTAAAATTTAACATAGGTTTTCATGTTATCCAGTGAGCTTCGTTATGAGCCTAAGAATGTCATGAAATGATTTTTATTTAAATTATTATGAATTTTACAAGTCAGCATGTGCATGAATATTCAAATTTGACGTCGCCTATTGGGGACGACATTTCATGTTCGAAACTCTATCATTTTGATCCCAATTTTATACACATTACTCATTAGCAGCAAAAGAATCTATCGATAAAATATTTGAGTGTTTTAAACTAGATTTTGGTTTAGAACATCACATCGAGCACTTAGCATATATTTATATAACCATCGAAATGTGATTTTTAACTAACCGATATGAACGGGATTCGATCCCTATGAATTCTATATGTCCACCATGGAGTTTTAGACCCATATACATTCATTTCATCGTGTCACACGCTATCACGGTTTGCAATAAATATTTGATTCGATCATAATATTTTTAAACATGATTTTAATGATTCGATTATAAAAAAATATAACATATATGATTAGATTGATAGCAAGTTAACGGTATCACTTGGCTTAGGTCGCTGAATTGGAAGAGACACGACGTGCAAGGGATCGCCTCGACAGACAAGACGGCACGGTGTGACACGGGCGCGATGCGAGTGTGACACGAGCGCGATGCACATTGCGACCGCGATGATGATAGTGACGACGGCGATGACGACAGTGGCGGTGACTGTCACGACGACAGCAACAGTAACTTGAATGTCAATGACGGCGACGGGGATTGCGGCGACGGGAAGATGTTCAAGGTGGTGTAGGGCTCAGCTTGGGGAAGGAGGGTGAGAATAGGAGCTTGGGTTGTGATTGTGTATGGTCGAAGTGTGGTGTATAGATTGTGGTGGTTTCAAGGAGCCCGTCGACGGTGTTGGTGGTCGGCCGACGATGTGGCAGAGGATGGAGATGGAGGAAAAACGAGAGAGAGAGGGAGGTTGAGAGAGAGAGAGAGAGAGTTAAACAGAAAGGGAAAGTTGTTGAGGGATTTGAGGAAGGGGTGCGGATTTCGTGGGTTGCTGTTGAGAAGAGCAGTTCGTGGGGGCGAGAGAGAAGGAGGGAGCTCAGGTTTTAGAAAGAGGGAGCCGGACTGGGTTGGACTGTGGCTTAAAAGGGATAAAATAACAAAGAAGAGAAAGAAAAGAGAGGGGAAGAGCATGGGCCGGGGTTTGGGGTTGGTTTTAAAGAAAGAAAATAAGAAGGGAAATTAAGGAAAATTATAGAAACTCTGGGGGAAAGGAAAATATGTAGGAAATTATTTGGAATAATTATGGAATCAAAATTTATTTAAATATGGATAAAAATACAAAAGAACTGGGTATTACATCATATCCCCTTATAGAAAATTTTGTTCTCGAAATTTAAAGAACAAAAAAACAACGATAACAAACTACTCAAAGAGGTGGGGAAAACGTTGACAGATCTCCTTCTCGCGTTCTCCAGGTAGATTATGGGCCATAAGAACTTAAAGGTATGGAACGTGATATGATAACTTCGAAGAAAAGAAGACGTGAGAATGCATCGAGTTCGGAAATAAACGTAGACATGGATATGATTGTCAAGAAAGGTATAAGGATGAAGGAAATAAAATAGATTGAAAACCCGGAGACGATATAAGCTAACATGGAAGATAGAGATTTGACAATCAAACAAGGATATGTGGTAAGGTAACACTCAATCGAGAAGCGAATCAAAGGTAGAACTCCAAGTCACTCAAATCTTAGTTTGGAGTACTGTTATCTCAATCCAAACATGTGCTCTGATACCAACAAAACCATGTCACACTCCACTTTCCAGAATATAGAATACGAAAGGTGACTGTTGGGGTCAAAAATTATACCCAAGTTGACCAAGTCAAAACCAAGGTTAACTCCAAGTCAAGTGGGCCCGAGCCCAAACCCAAATCAAGACCAAGCATGGAAGGGGCCGGCTCTATGCCAAAAAGGAGGCAATAAATTAATCTAAATGTAATTTTTAGAAATAAATATATGTAAAGTGGGCAGAAAGCCAAAATTTTGTAAACCCCATGGCTTATGTGCAAAAAAGAAATAAGCACATAAGGCATGGGGTGGTACAAGTGCCATTTAGCAAAGTCCAAGGGGCTATATGTAAAATGTGTAGCCTATAAAGGCAACTATGATGAAAATATCTATGACAACTTTTCCATTCTCTAAAATTCTAGGGTTTGTACCTCCTCCTCCTTCCTCAAGGTTCTAAACCTTCTTCTTTTCTTTTGAATTAAATTAATAGTTTAACTCTTCTTTTTTCAAAATGATTTATTTTTCACCATAAAACCCTTAAAAGGGAACTCTGGTCTTTCATCAAATCCCCAAAAGGGGTGATTTTTGAGTTTCACCCCTCTTTTCTTTCAAGATCTAGCCTATGGAGAGGAAGAACAAGGATACCCATCTCCAAAAATCCCATTCCAGGAGGATCTGAGGCTCAAAAAAAGATCCAAAGATTTCTAGGAGTTTAACTCCATTCAAGATCTGTTGGAGTTTAACTCCTTAAATCAAACCCCTTGGGAGTTCAACTTCTAACCCAGGGGCTAAGCCCCTTTTCCGCTCGTGTTTCCAGCGGTCGCGTGCCGCGCACGTGACCCGCGAGCGTCCAGCGGTCGCGTGCAGGGCACGTGACCCGCGGGCGCTAAGCGCCCATGTGCATCTCACGCGACTCGTGGGTGCTCGGCGCCCAGTGGGCACCAAGCAGCCACACGCCGCTCACGTGACCCGCGGGCGCCAAGAGGCCACACGCCGCTCACGTGACCCGCGGGCGCCTAGGGAACTGCCACGTCCCGCTTTCCAGAGTGCGCTAAGATCGACACATAACAGAGCCAACCATGCTACCTGTGGCTAGGAAACATCCCTCCACAGTCACATTACGGCTGTCTATAAGATATCAAGAACAGTAGAAATAAAATAAACTATCTAGTACATATCCATATGCCAGAATAAACGAGTCAAGAAATAATATATGCGGAAGCAATAAATTCAATAAACAATAACATCTGGAAGGTACGTCCCAAAACGGGCTCACAACAGGAAATAAAAAGAAATGCTGAAAGGAAACTAAACTAAAATACTAATAGGGTCCTCACTGCTCAGCCTGTCGGCTGAAGTACTCATGCTCGGCCTTAGACAAGGGCAGCGGATCTGGGCCATGCAAAACCCAGACGTCATCGCGTCACAATATTAACAATAATATAATCAGGGGGTAACAGGATATGCAGGCATGAACTATAAACTGGTAACATGAATGTAATAAGTGAGCAGGGATATCGAACAGTAAAGTGTAACAGTATAAGTGAAGTGCAGCAATAAAACTAAACTGTGCTACTGGGTAACTACTCTCAAGTTTGTGAAATAAATTTAATGAATCATCGATGTAACTCAATAGTATCTCGTGCGTGCCCAGGACCACGGTCCAGATTCTCAGACTGAATCCGAGACATGCCGCTAGGCACTAAACAAGAAACATGTACAGATGAATGATGTCAGCAGCATAATCCCCGGGCTGGCCTAACCCGTAAAACTGATCAGTATAAGCATCAAACTGTCGAGTTAAAAGTCAGGTTTCACTATTGATTTCCCCATACCCCCAGGTTATGTGTTCAAGTCAGGTATTGATAAATCTGAAGCTAATGCCAACACAGGATCAAGCAGGAACATGTTTGTCTATACATACAACAGGATATGTCCATCGGGACAACATGTCAGGATTGTTGGCATTAGAAACAGGATCAGGTAACATGTCAAGTAGTGGTGTATCATGTCATGTCAAGTGGTGCACAGTGTATCACATGGGTGCTCAACAGTAAAATGTAGCAATTATGGGATCAGGGTAAAAGTACGGATGTACAGTAAAAGTATGAATGCACAATTATCTATCAGGGGTTACATCATGACTATGTAGGATGCACATTATCTAGCATGGAGTGTTAATATAGCAGTAATATGAAATAACGTGACATGGCATGCAATTAGATATATAATTAATGGTATGGATGCACAAATATCGATCAGGGGTTATATTTACAGCTCCAAGACTAAGTGGGATGCACATTATTAAGCATGGGGTGTTACTACAACAATAACATGAATTAATATGATCTATAGATGCAGCTATATATATTTTAAATGATATGGATGCATACGAGTATCCGAAAACTGTAAAATTGTAATATGGATGCACCAAGAAATAAACATGTAATATGATTATTAATATGGATGCAATTATAATAACATAGCATGTAGCAAGATAAACTTGCATGAACGGATCGCACGATGGATGCGTACGGCACGTCCGACGTCAGTAAATCGTCGCAACGCACACACGGCACGTGAGACGGGTCCTAGGCAAGGAAAGAGGGTAATCACGCAAGCAAGGGATGTTCACTAGATCGCCTGGATCGGCAGCGATGAGCATGGCTCCTGCGGGTGATCACCAGAAAAAGAACCGAGATCGAGAAAGAGAAACAGAAGAGAAAAGAAGAAGAAGAAGAGGAAGAAGAAGAGAGGGATGGGTTCACTGGATATGGGACAAATGAGGTAGAGGCGAGGGGGTCGTCGACGACGGTGATCGGTCGACGGCGAAGTGCAGGCGAGGGTTTGGCAAAAGGCAGTGGATGTTCTTGAGTTGCCGGGAATGGGTGTGCAGGTGCTCGGGAGAGGAGAGAGGGAGATAAGGAAGGTGTCCACGAAGGAAAGGGATGGTCAACGAGGTGGTGACGGCGAGGTGGATTGGAGGTGAGGTCGGGCGAAGGTGCAGCGATAGGTATGGGTCGCGGGGTTGTAGGTTAGGCGGTAGAAGAGAGAGGTGGTGTTGTCGGAGAGGGAGACGAGGGTGACGAGGAGAGGTTGAGGTTAAGGCGAGGTCGACGAGGGAAGGTCGACGAGATAGTCGGCGGCAGTGGCGAGGGGTGTAGGGTGCTCGGTGATGGGTTGCAGGGATTTGTGTGGCTCGGGGTTGGAGAAAATGGAAGAGGAAGAGGAGGTGAAGAAGAAGGTGGGGTCGATGAGAATGAGATGAGCGACGACGAGGAAGAGGATGCGGCGGAGTTAGGGTTCGGGTTTTGGGTTTCCTCGTTGCGGGGTTAAAAGAAGAAGAAAAGTAGTGAAGGAGGGAGGTGAGGATAGTGGAGGATGGGGGTGAGCGGATCCGAGAAGCCCATAATAATCGCGATAGGAGAAGGGGAAGAGAGAGAGAAGGGGGGGAGATAGTGAGTGGGAAAGAGAGAGAGAGAGTTCTGTTAAGATTTTAGTTAAAAAAATATTTCTTGGGTTAAAGAAATATTAAACGTGAATAATTTACATATTAAACAGTTAATATTATAAGAATATAATATTAAGAAAATTTTGAGTTTTTGGGTAATACAAAAATAGTCCAAGACACGCCCGGGTCGGGTCTAAAAATCCAGTTTCAAAATACGGAAAATATACGTGTCGACCAAAATCAAAATTGGATATCCGGGTAACGAAAATGCATACCCCCAAAAACAGATGCATGTACGTGCGCGTAGCCATCCAAACAAGTCCGTTTCACTGAACGGGACGAGAACAAGATGCGCGGATGCTACGACAGGGTTAGGGGTATCATGCAGGCCATGCAAAATATTTTTAAAATATTTTATATGACTTTAAATGTTATATTAAAATATGCAGATGCCAGATATAATACCAGTATGCAGTATGTAAAATATGAAAGTGCACGGATCCACGTAACAAGCCAGGATAAATCACAAATATGAATCAAGACTGGTTTCAAGCTTGGGGATCGGGTCGGATGCAAATACAGATGTCAAATACACTATTCACATCCAAAACACGGTAAATCAAGAAAATACCATAAATAAAGAAATACTTGAACTAGAACTGGTATAAATGAACTAGGGTGTTACAGGAACCCCCGTAAAACTCTGTTGGGCCCCCGATATATCCAAGACCCCTCCAAATACACGCACACTGCACATTAAGTTCGCATGACCAGTTTGACCCGTCAATCGGAGGTTCTCTCTCTCCAAAGGTAAGGGGTAATTAACGACAGCTTAGTCCACGGCTGCCGGAGATTCGGATCTCCACAATCAATAAACCCCCCGCCTACCCTAGGCAAGGGGAATTTTTAATGCGCTTGACAAGCGCGCGCGTATTCCCATCTCAACGGGGTGACGAAAAACACCCTACAGTGATTAGGCCAGGCATGCTTCTATGATCAAGGAATATAATCTCGCCATAGTCACATTTCGGTTTCTAGCATTACATAGTAACTAGTAAACACATCACAAAGTAAAGAGAAATCATAATCACTACTTTATTATATTGAAACAAAAAAATTCAACGGATACAAGGATTTAAGCTGTTAAGGAAACAACTAACCAAAAGATAATAAGTATTCTTTATTGAAAGCAAAGGAAACGATAAACTGACGTCGTTGGTCTAGATCTCCGCAATCTCCTCGAAATAGAGTAGGTCCTACTCTGGAGCTCGGTCCACTTCTTCCTATGAGCATGCATACTCAGGTCGCTAGGGCGACACAATATAATAATATAACAATATATCTTATGTTGCGGGGACAATAAACATGAACTGGAAAGCTTGCTTAAACTATGTGTTTGGCCTATGGTTGGAAATAAGCACATTTAGCGGACGGAAAAGGAGCACTATGAATTGATTTAGCGTTGGAAAGCTTGCTTAAACTCGCAAATCCCATTTCTATGTCCTTCTAATCCCTCATACTTTCGATTATCCCAACATCGTTTTAAGAATAGCAAAAGACAAGTACAAGACTAATTCTAACTCTACTAACCAACCTTAACTCTAACAAACTTACTTGAATATACATACAAACACTTAGGATAGATTTGAACACATATATACATTCTTTCATTGACTCGTCTAAAACACGAACGGACATACTACCATCTCCCTGTGGATGGACCAGTGCTCAACTGGCTAGCTGCAAAGCGACACCGTCTTGATTGCGATAAGTAGAGAACTGAGTAGAAAACATATCATAAAAACGTACCGCATTTCCTCTGGTAATCGGTAAGCTAACCTATCGTCAGTTCGAGCGTGAGCGTCAACCACCACAAGAGTATTCTCAAACCCAAGGCTATCGCTCAGTGGTAGGGAAATACTGGCCTGAATCAAAAGTCAATAATATAATGTATCGTTCCAACTAGGTACCACAGCAACACATGTTCATGAAATATACCGTTCTAGCTCGGTACCACAGAAACACATATTCATGAAATATACCGGTAATGGGACTCCTGAGATTCCGTTGATCGAGCTCCCACTCAAATTATCCCAACATCCTGCGTTTCTAAGTTATGTTATGACATTAAAACCCAATCACTAAACACCAATTCTGACTGGACAGGTTCTGAATACGAATCATTAATAACCACGATAATATCATGGGGTGGGAAAACACGTAAACACGAATAATTATACCAAGACATGTAATTTAGCATTCCAATCGATGGCCGCATTTTAATGTCATACCAGCTAACGTACACTCCGGTCCCATCCCATACCGGCACCTGAATATATGTTATGCGTCTCACAGATTATAGTGAAGTGTCAATATTAGTGGGTACTACACATGAGTGTAAAGAAATTATACAACATGGTAGAAATACATAAATTAAATCTTAATCATTTATGAATAGCAAGCATCAATCAGTTTCCGAAATTAATTAAAAATGCATGCATTCAGAATTAGAGAAAACAATATAAAAGTCGTAGAAAATTGACTAGTTTAGCTAAACAGAAAAATTAGTTTCACATTGATTTCTATCCTGGTTAGGTAGTTATGTTCAATCAAAGTAAGGTGTAGACTACCGGAATTCTAGTTTCAGAACTGGAAGTCCAAATTCGAATGCAATTTATTGTAGGTTATGTACATGATTTAGGGTTGCTACAGTTCAATAAATTCTATATTTTTCAGTTAACTTTATAACATAATAGGAAAGACATTAGTAGCTGGTGTGTACAGAGAGTTATGGTCATTATAAGATCGATACGTATAAATATCGCAGCAGAAAAACTGCAGGACATATCAACAGTATAAAATATATTAAAAATATCAAGCTGTAATGGAAATTAATGAAACCACTGCCAAATATTATATAACTCAATTATCTACACAACAATATGGGACTTGACATAATAGTGTGTGTTTGCAGTATTATAATAGCGTTTCCAAACAGGTGTCAATGAAGAATACTACTCTGAACTGCTATTCAGAGCCGTATTTCTTCCCAGGTTACAATACCCTAACCACATAATTTTCAGTAAAATCTAACATATTTTCAGGTTATCCAGTTATCTTCGTTATGAGCCCAAAAATGTCACAAGAAGATTTTTATTTAAATTATTATGAATTTTACAAGTCAGCATGTGCGGAAATATTCAAATTTGATGTCGCCTATTGGGGAAGGCATTTCATGCTCGAAACCTTATTATTTTGATCCCAATTTTCTACACATTACTCGTTAACAGCAAAAGAATCTATCGATAAAATATTCGAGCATTTTAAATTAGGTTTTAGTTCAGGACATCACATCGAGCACTTAGTATATAATTATATAACCATCGAAATATGAGTTTTAACTTACCGATGTGAACGGGATTTAATCCCTATGAATTCTATATGTCCACCACATGGTTTTAGACCCATATACGTTCAGTTCATCATGTCACGCGCTATCAAGATTCACAAAAAATATTTGATTCGATCACAATATTTTTAAACATGATTTTAATGATTCGATTATAAAAAATATAACGTATATTATTAGCATGATAGCAAGGGAACATGATCACTTGTGTAACACCCGAGCCCAATGCTACTAATTTTAGTTACCGTTCGAACGTAGTGTGGCACTTATTTCATTTATCTTGCTTGATGGTTAATTATTGTAAATTCTACCCGGAAATTAATTTCTGCATATAACAATTTTTGGCATCTAAAATAAAATTAAAAATATTCATCTTGGCCTGCTTGACACCCCTAACCCTGTTGTAGCGTCCGTGCATCGTGTTCTCGTCCCGTTCAGTGAAACGGGCGAGTTTGGACGGCTACGTGTACGTACGTGTTTCCGTTTTGGGGGTATGCGTTTTGATCATAAAACACATCATTTTAAATTTTGGATACCGCCTAAAATTCTATTATTTTAATTTCAAATTTTTGGACCCGACCCGGGCGCGATTTGGAAATGTTTTACTTTGCGTCAAAATCCCAGATTTTAATATATTTAAACCATCATATATAATTTAGTTAACCATATAATATTTTTACAATCTTTTATATCCTTCTCAATTTATTCTCTCAACCAATCGCAACCTCCCCTTTAACCCCGTGGGCCCCACTTTCTCTCTCTCCCTCTTCTCCCTCTCTCGCTCTCTCTCTCTCCACTTTTTCTCTCTCTCTCATATATTCTCTCGTACTTCTCTTTATCATTCTTTCTCTTCTTACTTCATGTCTCGTTTCTCATTTTTTTTTAACTGTTCTTTTGTTTCCCGAATTCCGTCGTGCCGGTGACGCTTCATGACGTTCCAGCGAGATACCCCGACCCGTGTGGTTCCTTTGTTCGTCGTTTGGGTTCATTCCGTGAACCGTGCGCCCGTCGCGAGTTTTCCCCGTCGACGGTTAACGTTCCGTTTTCCCGATTCGCGACCCATCGAGGCAAGTTAATCTTGCTACATGCTATATAATTCATTTTATACCTATTTAAATAAATACCATACCTATAGTTTAAATCTAGTGCCCCATGTTTAATTTTATCAACGTTTCGATGTTCCGTTTGCATCCGTTTATATCATATTAAATTTAGATCATGAAAACTTATCTTGTGACATACTAGATTACATTATACTGCATCCATATCAATTAAAATATATATCGTCATAATATTTCTTATTATTATCTTTAATTAGTTTATAATCTGCATTTTATAATATTATATATTTGAAAATATTATAGTATACACATGAAACGTCGTTGAAAAAGCGGATACGACAAATCTGAAATTTACTGTACATCTTACCTTATAAAATTCATTATAAATCATAGAAAAATCATTAGTATACGTTCTTTACTTCGTTACGAAGCTAACTCAG
Organism: Agapanthus africanus; assembly: GCA_030015575.1. NCBI lineage: Eukaryota > Viridiplantae > Streptophyta > Magnoliopsida > Asparagales > Amaryllidaceae > Agapanthus > Agapanthus africanus. The sequence continues at coordinate 22,219,740 of JASDDO010000014.1, forward strand.
AATACTATAACTCTATGAAATATTTACTTGCAAAATAAATTGTTTAAATAACGTAAAATTCAAATGAAAATGTCTCCAAACTGCTGTCCAGGAAAATTCCAGCAGCAAACTTTCAATTTCGAATGTTCATAACTTTTTGTAGGGACAACTTGAGATGCTTATACTTATAAAACTGAAAACCTTATTGAATTATCTTTGTTTTGGTATAAGACATGTCCCTTTTGGAGAACGTTTGTTATTTTTAAGCTATTTTACAAATCAGGGTAACGCTGAATTTCTGAACGGAACTTTCTTGTGCATGGTTAATCAAAACCACTTTTATAGTTATTAATCGTTTTGAATATGCTATCCATATTAATATTATTATATCAATATTTATATCACATATTGCTTAGTTGTACATCCCACATTATCATTTTATAGTTTTATAACTTTTTGGATACCTGTTTGCATCCATCGCATTTAAGATACATATAATTGCATTCATAGATCACATTACTACATAATAAGGTGATATTAACACTCCATTTTTAATAAATTGAATCATAATTAATATTGGAACTATAAATGTAACCCTAATCAATAACTGTGCATCCATATCCTTAAAATTATATCTATTTGCATATCATATTACATGTTCCAGTTTATTGTTCTGATAGTACTCTGCTTGTTTATTTATACACATGCTTATGTTAGTTTGATTATGAGCACCCACATGACATCTTGTGCTTCCTGACATGACCCGTTACACTTCCTACTTGACCCGACATGGTACCGTATACTGCTTGACTTGACATGATGTACCATGACCTGACCCGTTACCTGATCTTGTGCCTAATGCCAACAAACCTGACATGTAGTCCTCATGGACCGTTCCTGTTGTCTATCCATACAAACCTGCTTTTACCTGTTCCTGTGTTGGCATTAGTTCTTGACTACTGAATACCTGACTTGACATACATAACTTGGGGGTATGGGGAAATCAAAGGTGAAACCTGACTTGTAACTCAACAGTTCGATACCTGTTCTAATCAGTCTTACGGGCTAGGCCAGCCCCGGAGTGATGATGCTGACATCACTCGCCCATCCTGCTACCTGTTACTGCCTAGCGGCACGTCTCGGATTCAGCCCCGAGAGTCTTGACCGTGGTCCCGGGCATGCACGGGATACTATTGAGTTACATCGACGATTCATCAATTGATTTCAAAGACTCTAGAATAGAAAACCTGATAGAACAGTTTAGTGACCCACTGCACACTACCCTGCACTGCTTGATTCACATTATTGCTACTCTCGTTTTATTCATGTTTATATTACATTGCCTGCTACACTGTTCATAGTATATTACTTAATGACATGACGCGCTGACGTCTGGGTTTTGCATGGCCCAGATTCTGTACTGCTGTCGCAGTCCGAGCAGGAGTACTTCAGCCAGTATGCTGAGCTGTGAGTTCAGTAGTAGTTAGTTTTTTTTCCTGCATTTATTTCCTGATGTGAGCCACATTATGGGACATACATTTCAGTTATTTGTATTGGATCATTTGCTTCCGCATTTATTTATTATTGACTCCTGTTATTCTGGATTATGGACATGTTTTAGATAGTTTATCTCGTTCTTGATATCTCTACAGCCGTAATGTGACTGTGGATGGATACTTCCTACCCACAGGTAGCATGGTTGGCTATGTCACGTGCCCAATCTAGCGTACTCTGGGAAGCGGGGCGTGACATGGTTCTTTTGGTATCAGAGCCATAGGATAGTCGGGTTGATTCTTTTGTAGTTGGGTATTGTACCCAATACACGAATCAGAATACCCGTGTTTAGGGAAACATGTCCTGCCACCTTGACCGTTTTACCATTCTTGAATCACATTCTTCCTGATTATATCTTTTACGATGTGCAAACTTCCTTTGCATATCGACTCGAAACCTGATTCCTTGTTATCTCTAGGACTTAGGCGACTTGGGTAGAGTTATGTAATTGTAGCTATGATACCGCGGCATAGTTACAATGCGGCACTCTATTTAAGTATCTTGGAGTTCTAGCCTTGATCTATATTCAGAATCTATCATCATGCTAATGTTGGGTATTTTGAGTTCAGGATTATGGCCGGTAAGAAATTGAAGACATACCAGAGGCGTGTGGACGAAGCCGCCATGCTTGGAGTGATAAGAGGAATGCTGGAGAATCAAAGAAATGGACCGAGCTGATCCAGCAGCAAGCGGACTCGTTTCGGGAAGGTTTGCAGATCGTTCAGCAGTCTGTGAACAATGTTGGAGCTAGACCAGTTGACCGAGTAGGGACCGTAGCAGATTTCAGGCGGTTGGGTCCGTCTACATTTACTGGTTTAAAAGAGCCGTTGCCAGTGGAGCAGTGGCTAGTTGACACAGAGAACTTGCTTTTTGCGGCACAGATTCCAGATGAGAAAGAGTTGATGTGGTACGCATTCAGTTAGTGGATTACGTCCGAGAATGGTGGCTTGTAGAAGAGAACCGTTTGCCCAAGCCGATCAAGTGGGCGGATTTTTCGAAGAGTTTCCTGGATAAGTTCTTCCCGCGAACTGCACGGGAAGAAATGGAAGAGAAGTTCATCGGACTAAAGCAGAAGAGAGCACCCGTAGATGTGCATGCAGCAGAACGGACGAGACTCAGTAGTTTCGCTGGACCTTTAGTTGCCAACGATGCAGACAGGGCACGGAGGTTCATGCGCAGCCTGGACGTGGACATCCAGAGGCAGATTGTCTCCCTAGGTTTGACCACTTTCTCACAAGTACTTGCGGCAGCCAAGTGCAGCAGAGTTTATCTGGGATGAAAGGGAGTTTGCAGCAGACAGCAGTTGCGTTAAGGAAGCAGTTCGGTCGGGCCGGTCGAGTTTAGGGCTAGGCCGACAAACAATATTCTTGCATCAATGGAAGTGATGAAAGTAAAGAGCCGGCTGTTTTCCGTGATTCTATGGACGTGTCTGAAGATATATCGGGTTTACCACCGAGGAGAGACGTGGAATTCGCAATTGATCTTATTCCTGGTGCAGCGCCAGTATCTAAAGCGTATTATCCAATGGCGCCAGTAGAGTTGGAAGAAGTAAAGAAACATGTTGCTGAATTGCTTGAGAAAGATTGGATTCGAAGCAGTAACTCGCCTTGGGGAGCTCCAGTTCTTCTAGTAAAGAAGAAGGATGTCACAAGAAGGATGTGCATCGACTATCGAGAATTAAACCAGGTGACTATTAAGAACAAGTACCCGATCCCTCGCATTGGCGAACTTTTCGAGCAGCTTAGTGGCGCGAGGGTATTCTCGAAGCTGGATTTGCGATCCGGATATCATCAGGTGTGAGTGAAAATAGAAGATATTTGCAAGACGGCGTTCCGAACTCGGTATGGACATTACGAGTACTTAGTGATGCCCTTCGGAGTAACGAATGCGCCGGCAGTATTCAGGGAATTGATGAACCGAATCTTTTCACCATTCTTGGACCGGTTTATCGTGGTTTTTTTTATTGACGATATTCTGGTTTATTCGAAGAGTTTTGAGGAACATTCTGAGCATTTGAAGATCGCACTGCGGAAGTTACGACAGGAGAAGTTATATGCGAATATGAGCAAGTGCGAGTTTTGCCTGGAGGAAGTAAAGTTTTGGGGCATGTTGTGTCTGGCGATGGAATTTCCGTCGATCCAGAATAGATTGCAGCATTTCGTAATTGGCCAATTCCAAGGAATGTTGCGGAGATAAGAAGTTTTCTTGGACTCGCCGGGTATTACAGAAGATTTGTGGAGAACTTTGCTCGTCTGACGGAGCCGTTAACCAAGCTTACGCGCAAGGAGGTACCTTTTGTATGGACGGATAAGTGTGCATTAGCTTTCGAGACGTTGAAGCAGAAGTTGATAACCGCCCCTATTCTGACCGTGCCAGACAATTCCGGAGGATTGGTGATTCACAACGACGCATCTGGGAAAGGATTGGGATGTGTTTTGATGCAGCATGGGAAGGTTATAGCATACGCATCGAGACAGTTGAAGACCCATGAGAAGAATTATCCAACTCATGACTTGGAACTTACGGCTGTGATTTTCGCTTTGAAGATTTGGAGACACTACCTTTTGGACAAAAGGGTCGAAGTTTTTACTGATCATAAGAGCTTGAACTATGTGTTCACACAGAAGGAGCTTAATATGAGGCATCGTAGATGGTTGGAACTGATGGCTGACTACGATCTTGATCTTAAGTACCATCCGGGGAAGATTAATGTCGTGCGGGATGCGCTTAGTCGGTTACCAGCAATTCAGGTGTTAACTACGCAGAAGGAGCTTGTTGAAGATTTTCGAAAATTTGACTTGGAGGTCGTGCTACCGCATTCTTCGGGACAGTTGATGCAACTGCAAGTACAGTCATCGTTGATCGAGAATATTAAAGCAGCACAATCGCAGGACCCTAGACTACAAAAGTTTCGAGGACAGGTTGAAGCCGGACTACGAACAGATTTATTAATCCCCGAAGATGGTTCGTTGAGGTATAGTAGCCGTTTGTGTGTGCCAAAGGGAGACATTCGCGAAGAGATTATGAAGGAGGCACACAGTTCAGCTTATTCTGTACATCCAGGAGGCACAAAGATGTACCGAGATATTCGACAGCATTTCTAGAGGGAAGGCATGAAACGGGAGATTGCTCGCTTTGTGGCAAAGTGCTTGGTGTGTCAGCAAGTTAAGGCTGAACATCAAAGGGTTGCTGGTTTATTGCAACCACTTCTGATTCCTCAGTGGAAGTGGGAACATATAACCATGGATTTCGTGATGGCTTTACCGCGAAGTCCAAAAGGCAACAATGCTATATGGGTGATTGTTGACCGATTGACCAAGGCAGCTCATTTTATTCCTTTTCGGGTTGGTCAATCAACAGAGACTTTGGCAGAGCGGTACATGTAAGAGATTATAAGATTGTATGGAGTACCGGTGAGCATCGTGTCCGATCGGGACACTCGGTTCTTATCACACTTTTGGCGGAGTCTACAGGAAAGTTTGGGGACTCGATTGAAGTTTAGCATGACTTATCATCCTCAAACTGATAGTCAGTCGGAGAGAACGATCCAAACCCTTGAGGATACGTTGAGAGCATGCAGGTTGGACTTCAAGGGGTCTTGGGAGGATCATCTACTTTTGGTGGAGTTGTCTTACAACAACAGTTTTCAGGCAACTATTCAGATGGCTCCATTTGAAGCTTTGTATGGTCATAAATGCCGTTCACCTGTTTGTTGGGACGATATCGGTGAACGAAGATTATTGGGACCAGATTTGGTTGTGCAGACAGTTGAGAAGGTTAACACTATCAGAAATCATATGAAGGAAGCACAAGACCGACGGAAGAGTTGGGCAGACACGTCAAGAAGACCTCTAGAGTTCGCCGTGGGTGATTTGGTGTTCTTGAAGATAGCACCGACTAGAGGGGTGATTCGTTTTGGAAGTCGAGGAAAGTTTGGTCCTCGATTCGTTGGACCCTTTGAGATCTTGGAGCGTGTTGGTGAAGTACCGTATCGTTTGGCGTTACCGCAATCCTTGGCGAATGTGCACGATGTGTTTCACGTATCTCAACTACGAAGGTATGTTCGAGATGAAACGCACGTATTTGATCATTCGGAGCTAACAGTACGAGAAGACTTGACTTTTGAGGAGCGACCGATTGAAATCATGGATCGAAGGGAAAAGGTTCTTAAGAACAAGGTGATCCCTCTTGTGCTTGTTTCTTGGGGTAATCGCTCGCATGGAGAGTCCACTTGGGAACGAGAAGATGAAATCCGGCAGAAGTTTCCTCACCTTTTCTTGTAGTTATCTATCTTTGTATTCTTGGAATTTTGAGGACGAAATTCTTTTTGTAGTTGGGTATAATGTAACACCCGAGCCTAATGCTACTAATTTCAGTTACCGTTCGAACGTAGTGTGGCACTTATTTCATTTATCTTGCTTGATGGTTAATTATTGTAAATTCTACCCGGAAATTAATTTCTGCATATAACAATTTTTGGTATCTAAAATAAAATTAAAAATATTCATCTTGGCCTTCTTGACACCTCTAACCCTGTTGTAGCGTCCGTGCATCGTGTTCTCGTCTTGTTCAGTGAAACGGACGAGTCTGGACAGCTACATGCACGTACGTGCGTCCGTTTTGGGGGTATGCTTTTTGATCATAAAACACTTCATTTTAAATTTTGGATCCCGCCTAAAATTCTATTATTTCAATTTCAAATTTTTGGACCCGACCCGGGCGCGATTTTGAAATGTTTTACTTTGCGCCAAAATCCCAGATTTTAATATATTTAAACCATCATATATAATTTAGTTAACCATATAATATTTTTACAATCTTTTATATCCTTCTCAATTTATTCTCTCAACCAATCGCAACCTCCCCTTTAACCCAGTGGGCCCCACTTTCTCTCTCTCCCTCTTCTCTCTCTCTCTCTTATTCTCTCGTACTTCTCTTTATGATTCTTTCTCTTCATGCTTCATGTCCCGTTTCTCATTTTTTTTAACTGTTCTTTTGTTGCCGGAATTCCGTCGTGCCGGTGACGCTTCATGACGTTCCAGCGAGGTACCCCGACCCGTGTGGTTCCTTTGTTCGTCGTTTAGGTTCATTTCGTGAACCGTGCGCCTGTCGCGAGTTTTCCCCGTCGAGGGTTAACGTTCCGTTTTCCCGATTCGCGACCCATCGAGGCAAATTAATCTTGCTACATGCTATATAGTTCATTTTATACCTATTTAAATAAATACCATACCTATAGTTTAAATCTAGTGCCCCATGTTTAATTTTATTAACGTTTCGATGTTCCGTTTGTTTCCGTTTATATCATATTAAATCTAGATCATGAAAACTTATTTTGTGACATACTAGATTACATTATACTGCATCCATATCAATTAAAATATATATCGTCATAATATTTCTTATTATTATCTTTAATTAGTTTATAATCTGCATTTTATAATATTATATATTTGAAAATATTATAGTTTACACATGAAACGTCGTTGAAAAAGCGGATACGACAAATCTGAAATTTATTGTACATCTTACCTTATAAAATTCATTATAAATCATAGAAAAATCATTAGTATACGTTCTTTAGTTCGTTAAGAAGCTAACTCAGAATACTATAACTCTATGAAATATTTACTTGCAAAATAAATTTTTTAAATAACGTAAAATGCAAATGAAAATGTCTCTAAACTGCTGTCCAGGAAAATTCCAGCAGCAAACTTTCAATTTCGAATGTTCATAACTTTTTGTAAGGACAATATAAGATGCTTATACTTATAAAAATGAAAACCTTATTGAATTATCTTTGTTTTGGTATAAGACACGTCCCTTTTGGAGAACGTTTGTTATTTTTAAGCTATTTTACAAATCAGGGTAACGCTGAATTTCTGAACGGAACTTTCTTGTGCATGGTTAATCAATACCACTTTTATAGTTATTAATCGCTTTGAATATGCTATCCATATTAATATTATTATATCAATATTTGTATCACATATTGTTTAGTTGTACATCCCACATTACCATTTCATAGTTTTATAACTTTTTGGATACCCGTTTGCATCCATCGCATTTAAGATACATATAATTGCATTCATAGATCACATTACTACATAATAAGCTGATATTAACACTCCATGTTTAATGAATTGCATCCTAATTAATATTGGAACTATAAATGTAACCCTAATCGATAACTGTGCATCCATATCCTTGAAATTATATCTTCTTGCATATCATATTATATGTTCCAGTTTATTTTTCTGATAGAACCCATGCTTGTTTATTTATACACATACTTATGTTAGTTTGATTATGAGCACCCACATGACATCTTGTGCTTCCTGACATGACCTGTTACACTTCCTACTTGACCCGACATGAAACCGTATACTACTTGACTTGACATGATGTACCATGACCTGACCCGTTACCTGATCTTGTGCCTAATGCCAACAAACCTGACATGTAGTCCTCATGGACCGTTCCTGTTGTCTATCCAGACAAACCTGCTTTTACCTGTTCCTGTGTTGGCATTAGTTCTTGACTACTGAATACCTGACTTGACATACATAACTTGGGGGTATGGGAAAATCAAAGGTGAAACCTGACTTGTAACTCAACAGTTCGATACCTGTTCTGATCAGTCTTACGGGCTAGGCCAGCCCCGGAGTGATGATGCTGACATCACTCGTCCATCCTGCTACCTGTTACTGCCTAGCGGCACGTCTCGGATTCAGCCCCGAGAGTCTTGACCGTGGTCCCGGGCATGCACGGGATACTATTGAGTTACATCGACGATTCATCAATTGATTTCAAAGACTCTAGAATAGAAAACCTGATAGAACAGTTTAGTGACCCACTGCACACTACCCTGCACTGCTTGATTCACATTATTGCTACTCTCGTTTTATTCATGTTTATATTACATTGCCTGCTACACTGTTCATATTATATTACTTGATGACATAACGCGCTGACGTCTGGATTTTGCATGGCCCAGATTCTGTACTGCTGTCGCAGTCCGAGCAGGAGTACTTCAGCCAGCAGGCTGAGCTGTGAGATCAGTAGTAGTTAGTTTTATTTCCTGCATTTATTTCCTGATGTGAGCCGCATTATGGGACATACATTTCAGTTATTTGTATTGGATCATTTGCTTCCGCATTTATTTATTATTGACTCCTGTTATTCTGGATTATGGACATGTTTTAGATAGTTTATCTCGTTCTTGATATCTCTACAGCCGTAATGTGACTGTGGATGGATACTTCCTACCCACAGGTAGCATGGTTGGCTATGTCACGTGCCCAATCTAGAGTACTTTGGGAAGCAGGGCGTGTCATGGTTCTTTTGGTATCAGAGCCATAGGATAGTCGGGTTGATTCTTTTGTAGTTGGGTATTGTACCCAATACACGAATCAGAATACCCGTGTTTAGGGAAACATGTCCTGCCACCTTGACCGTTTTACCATTCTTGAATCGCATTCTTCCTGATTATATCTTTTACGATGTAAAAACTTCCTTTGCATATCGACTCGAAACCTGATTCCTTGTTATCTCTAGGACTTAGGCGACTTTGGTAGAGTTATGTAAATGTGGCTATGATACCGCGGCATAGTTACAATGCGACACTCTATTTAAGTATCTTGGAGTTCTAGCCTTGATCTATATTCAGAATCTATCATCATGCTAATGTTGGGTATTTTGAGTTCAAGATTATAGCCGGTAAGAAATTGAAGACATACCAGAGGCGTGTGGACGAAGCCTCCATGCTTGGAGTGATAAGAGGAATGCTGGAGAATCAAAGAAACGGACCGAGCTGATCCAGCAGCAAGCAGACTCGTTTCGGGAAGGTTTGCAGATCGTTCAGCAGTCTGTGAACAATGTTGGAGGTAGAACAGTTGACCGAGTAGGGACCGTAGCAGATTTCAGGCGGTTGGGTTCGTCTACATTTACTGGTTTAAAGGAGCCGTTGCCAGTGGAGCAGTGGCTAGTTGACACAGAGAACTTGCTTTTTGCGGCACAGATTCCAGATGAGAAAGAGTTGATGTGGTACGCATTCAGTTAGTGGATTACGCCCGAGAATGGTGGCTTGTAGAAGAGAACCGTTTGCCCAAGCCGATCAGTGGGCGGATTTTTCGAAGAGTTTCCTGGAGAAGTTCTTCCCACGGACTGCACGGGAGGAAATGGAAGAGAAGTTCATCGGACTAAAGCAGGAGAGAGCACCCGTAGATGTGCATGCAGCAGAACGGACGAGACTCAGTAGTTTCGCTGGACCTTTAGTTGCCAACGATGCAGACAGGGCATGGAGGTTCATGCGCAGCCTGGACGTGGACATCCAGAGGCAGATTGTCTCCTTGGGTTTGACCACTTTCTCACAAGTACTTGCGGCAGCCAAGAGCAGCAGAGTTTATCTGGGATGAAAGGGAGTTTGCAGCAGACAGCAGTTGCGTTAAAGAAGCAGTTCGGTCGGGCCGGTCGAGTTTAGGGCTAGGACGACAAACAATATTCTTGCATCAATGGAAGTGATGAAAGTAAAGAGCCGGCTGTTGTCCGTGATTCTATGGACGTGTCTGAAGATATATCGGGTTTACCGCCGAGGAGAGACGTGGAGTTCGCAATTGATCTTATTCCTGGTGCAGCGCCAGTATCTAAAGTGTATTATCCAATGGCGCCAGTAGAGTTGGAAGAAGTAAAGAAACAGGTTGCTGAATTGCTTGAGAAAGATTGGATTCGAAGCAGTAACTAGTCTTGGGGAGCTCCAGTTCTTCTAGTAAAGAAGAAGGATGTCACAAGAAGGATGTGCATCGACTATCGAGAATTAAACCGGGTGACTATTAAGAACAAGTACCCGATCCTTCCCATTGGCGAACTTTTCGAGCAGCTTAGTGGCGCGAGGGTATTCTCGAAGCTGGATTTGCGATCCGGATATCATCAGGTCCGAGTGAAAACAGAAGATATTTGCAAGACGGCGTTCCGAACTCGGTATGGACATTACGAGTACTTAGTGATGCCCTTCGGAGTAACGAATGCGCCGGCAGTATTCAGGGACTTGATGAACCGAATCTTTTCACCGTTCTTGGACCGGTTTATCGTGGTTTTTTTTTATTGACGATATTCTGGTTTATTCGAAGAGTTTTGAGGAACATTCTGAGCATTTGAAGATCGCACTGCGGACGTTGAGACAGGAGAAGTTATATGCGAAGATGAGCAAGTGCGAGTTTTGCCTGGAGGAAGTAAAGTTTTGGGGCATGTTGTGTCTGGCGATGGAATTTCCGTCGATCCAGAATAGATTGCAGCAGTTCGAAATTGGCCAATTCCAAGGAATGTTGCGGAGATAAGAAGCTTTCTTGGACTCGCCGGGTATTACAGAAGATTTATGGAGAACTTTGCTCGTCTGGCGGAGCCGTTAACCAAGCTTACGCGCAAGGAGGTACCTTTTGTACGGACGGTTAAGTGTGCGTTAGCTTTCGAGACGTTGAAGCAGAAGTTGATAACCGCCCCTATTCTGACCGTGCCAGACAATTCCGGAGGATTGGTGATTCACAACGACGCATCTGGGAAAGGATTGGGATGTGTTTTGATGCAGCATGGGAAGGTTGTAGCATACGCATCGAGACAGTTGAAGTCCCATGAGAAGAATTAACCAACTCATGACTTGGAACTTGCGGCTGTGATTTTCGCTTTGAAGATTTGGAGACACTATCTTTTGGGCGAAAGGGTCGAAGTTTTTACTGATCATAAGAGCTTGAAGTATGTGTTCACACAGAAGGAGCTTAATATGAGGCAGCGTAGATGGTTGGAGCTGATGGCTGACTACGATCTTGATCTTAAGTACCATCCGGGAAAGTTTAATGTCGTGCCGGATGCGCTTAGTCGATTACCAGCAATTCAGGTATTAACTACGCAGAAGGAGCTTGTTGAAGATTTTCGAAAATTTGACTTGGAGGTCGTGCTACAGCATTCTTCAGGACAGTTGATGCAACTGCAAGTACAGTCATCGTTGATCGAGAATATTAAAGCAGCACAATCGCAGGACCCTAGACTACAAAAGTTTCGTGGACAGGTTGAAGCCGGACTACGAACAGATTTATTAATCCCCGAAGATGGTTCGTTGAGGTATGGTAGCCGTTTGTGTGTGCAAAAGGGAGACATTCGCGAAGAGATTATGAAGGAGGCACACAGTTCAGCTTATTCTGTACATTCAGGAGGCACAAAGATGTATCGAGATATTCGACAGCATTTCTGGTGGGAAGGCATGAAACGGGAGATTGCTCGCTTTGTGGCAAAGTGCTTGGTGTGTCAACAAGTTTAGGCTGAACATCAAAGGGTTGCTGGTTTATTGCAACCACTTCCGATTCCTCAGTGGAAGTGGGAACATATAACCATGGATTTCGTGACGGCTTTACCGCGAAGTCCAAAAGGCAACAATGCTATATGGGTGATTATTGACCGATTGACCAAGGCAGCTCATTTTATTCCTTTTCGGGTTGGTCAATCAACAGAGACTTTGGCAGAGCGGTACATGTAAGAGATTGTAAGATTGTATGGAGTACCGGTGAGCATCGTGTCCGATCGGGACACTCGGTTCTTATCACACTTTTGGCGGAGTCTACAGGAAAGTTTGGGGACTCGATTGAAGTTTAGCACGACTTATCATCCTCAAACTGATGGTCAGTCGGAGAGAACGATCCAAACTCTTGAGGATACGTTGAGAGCATGCAGGTTGGACTTCAAGGGGTCTTGGAAGGATCATCTACTTTTGGTGGAGTTGTCTTACAACAACAGTTTTCAGGCAACAATTCAGATGGCTCCATTTGAAGCTTTGTTTGGTCGTAAATGCCGTTCACCTGTTTGTTTGGACGATATCGGTGAACGAAGATTATTGGGACCATATTTGGTTGTGCAGACAGTTGAGAAGGTTAACACTATCCGAAATCATATGAACGCAGCACAAGACCGACGGAAGAGTTGGACAGACACGTCAAGAAGACCTCTAGAGTTCGCCATGGGTGATTTGGTGTTCTTGAAGATATCACCGACTAGAGAGGTGATTCATTTTGGAAGTCGAGGAAAGTTTAGTTCTCGATTCGTTGGACCCTTTGAGATCTTGGAGCGTGTTGGTGAGGTAGCGTATCGTTTGGCGTTACCGCAATCCTTGGCGAATGTGCACGATGTGTTTCACGTATCTCAACTACGAAGGTATGTTCGAGATGAAACGCACGTATTGGATCATTCAGAGCTAACAGTACGAGAAGACTTGACTTTTGAGGAGCGACCGATTGAAATCATGGATCGAAGGGAAAAGGTTCTTAAGAACAAGGTGATCCCTCTTGTGCTTGTTTCTTGGGGTAATCGCTCGCATGGAGAGTCCACTTGGAAACGAGAAGATGAAATTCGGCAGAAGTTTCCTCACCTTTTCTTATAGTTATCTATCTTTGTATTCTTGGAATTTTGAGGACGAAATTCTTTTTGTAGTTGGGTATAATGTAACACCCGAGCCCAATACTACTAATTTCAGTTACCGTTCGAACGTAGTGTGGCACTTATTTCATTTATCTTGCTTGATGGTTAATTATTGTAAATTCTACCCGGAAATTAATTTCTGCATATAACAATTTTTGGTATATAAAATAAAATTAAAAATATTCATCTTGGCATGCTTGACACCCCTAACCATGTTGTAGCGTCCGTGCATCGTGTTCTCGTCCCGTTCAGTGAAACGGGCGAGTTTGGACGGCTACGTGCACGTACGTGTGTCCGTTTTGGGGTATGTTTTTTTATCATAAAACACTTCATTTTAAATTTTGGATCCCGCCTAAAATTCTATTATTTCAATTTCAAATTTTTGGACCCGATCAGGGCGTGATTTGAAAATGTTTTACTTTGCGCCAAAATCCCAGATTTTAATATATTTAAACCATCATATATAATTTAGTTAACCATATAATATTTTTACAATATTTTTTATCCTTCTCAATTTATTCTCTCAACCAATCGCAACCTCCCCTTTAACCCCGTGGGCCCCACTTTCTCTCTCTCCCTCTTCTCTCTCTCTCGCTCTCTCTCTCTCCACTTTTTTTCTCTCTCTCTCTCATATATTCTCTCGTACTTCTTTTTATCATTCTTTCTTTTCTTGCTTCATGTCTCGTTTCTCATTTTTTTAACTGTTCTTTTGTTGCCGGAATTCCGTCGTGCCGGTGACTGACGTTCCAGCGAGGCACCCCGACCCGTGTGGTTCCTTTGTTCGTCGTCTGGGTTCATTCCGTGAACCGTGCGCCCGTCGCGAGTTTTCCCCGTCGACGGTTAACTTTCCGTTTTCCCGATTCGCGACCCATCGAGGCAAGTTAATCTTGCTACATGCTATATAATTCATTTTATACCTATTTAAATAAATACCATACCTATAATTTAAATCTAGTGCCCCATATTTAATTTTATTAACGTTTCGATGTTCCGTTTGCATCCGTTTATATCATATTAAATCTAGATCATGAAAACTTATCTTGTGACATACTAGATTATATTATACAGCATCCATATCAATTAAAATATATATCGTCATAATATTTCTTATTATTATCTTTAATTAGTATATAATCAGCATTTTATAATATTATATATTTGAAAATATTATAGTTTACACATGAAACGTCGTTGAAAAAGCAGATACGACAAATCTGAAATTTACTGTACATCTTACCTTATAAAATTCATTATAAATCATAGAAAAATCATTAGTATACGTTCTTTAGTTCGTTACGAAGATAACTCAGAATACTATAACTCTATGAAATATTTACTTGCAAAATAAATTTTTTAAATAACGTAAAATGCAAATGAAAATATCTCCGAACTGCTGTCCAGGAAAATTCCAGCAGCAAACTTTCAATTTCGAATATTCATAACTTTTTGTAGGGACAACCTGAGATGCTTATACTTATAAAACTGAAAACCTTATTGAATTATCTTTGTTTTGGTATAAGACACGTCCCTTTTGGAGAACGTTTGTTATTGTTAAGCTATTTTACAAATCAGGGTAACGCTGAATTTCTGAACGGAACTTTCTTGTGCATGGTTAATCAATACCACTTTTATAGTTATTAATCGCTTTGAATATGCTATCCATATTAATATTATTATATCAATATTTATATCACATATTGCTTAGTTGTACATCCACATTACCATTTTATAGTTTTATAACTTTTCGGATACCCGTTTGTATCCATCGCATTTAAGATACATATAATTGCATTCATAGATCACATTACTACATAATAAGCTGATATTAACACTCCATGTTTAATAAATTGCATCCTAATTAATATTGGAACTATAAATGTAACCCTAATCGATAACTGTGCATCCATATCCTTGAAATTATTTCTATTTGCATATCATATTACATGTTCCAGTTTATTGTTCTGATAGTACTCATGCTTGTTTATTTATACACATGCTTATGTTAGTTTGATTATGAGCACCCACATGACATCTTGTGCTTCCTGACATGACATGTTACACTTCCTACTTGACCCGACATGGTACCGTATACTGCTTGACTTGACATGATGTACCATGACCTGACCCGTTACCTGATCTTGTGCCTAATGCCAACAAACCTGACATGTAGTCCTCATGGACCATTCTTGTTGTCTATCCAGACAAACCTGCTTTTACCTGTTCCTGTGTTGGCATTAGTTCTTGACTGCTGAATACCTGACTTGACATACATAACTTGGGGGTATGGGGAAATCAAAGGTGAAACCTGACTTGTAACTCAACAGTTCGATACCTGTTCTGATCAGTCTTACGGGCTAGGCCAGCCCCGGAGTGATGATGCTGACATCACTCGTCCATCCTGCTACCTGTTACTGCCTAGCGGCACGTCTCGGATTCAGCCCCGAGAGTCTTGACCGTGGTCCCGGGCATGCACGGGATACTATTGAGTTACATCGACGATTCATCAATTGATTTCAAAGACTCTAGAATAGAAAACCTGATAGAACAGTTTAGTGACCCACTGCACACTACCCTGCACTGCTTGATTCACATTATTGCTACTCTCGTTTTATTCATGTTTATATTACATTGCCTGCTACACTGTTCATATTATATTACTTGATGACATGACACGCTGACGTCTGGGTTTTGCATGGCCCAGATTCTGTACTGCTGTCGCAGTCCGAGCAGGAGTACTTCAGCCAGCAGGCTGAGCTGTGAGTTCAGTAGTAGTTAGTTTTATTTCCTGCATTTATTTCCTGATGTGAGCCGCATTATGGGACATACATTTCAGTTATTTGTATTGGATCATTTGCTTCCGCATTTATTTATTATTGACTCCTGTTATTCTGGATTATGGATATGTTTTAGATAGTTTATCTCGTTCTTGATATCTCTATAGCCGTAATGTGACTGTGGATGGATACTTCCTACCCACAGGTAGCATGGTTGGCTATGTCACGTGCCCAATCTAGCGTACTCTGGGAAGCGGGGCGTGACAACTTGCCTTAGGTCGCAGAATTGGAAGCGACACGACATGCATGGGATCACCACGACACACGAGGTGGTGACGAGACGGCGCGGTGCTGGACACGGTGTGATACGGGTGCGATGAGAGTGTGACACGAGTGCGATGCACGCTGCGACGGCGATGACAACAGTAGCGACAGCGGCTGTTGCAGCGACGGTGACTGTCACGGCGACAGCGGCGACAACTTGAATGGCGATGACAGTGACAGGGACATTGGTGAAGGCGAGGTGTCTAAGGTAGTGTAGGGCTCGGCTTGGAGGAGGAGGGTGAGAGGAGATGCTCGGTTTGTGATGGTGTGTGGTCAGAGTGTGTTGTGGAGATTATGGTGGTGACAGGGAGCTCATCGACGGTGTTGGTGGTCGGCGGGTGAAGTGGCAGAGAGTGGAGAGAGAGGAAAAACGAGAGAGAAAGAGAGATTGAGAGAGTTTAAGAGAGAGGGGGAGAGCTGTTAACGGATTCGAGGGAGGGGCGTGGATTTCGTGGGTAGCCGTTGGGAGGTGCGGTTCGTGGGGACGACAGAGAAGGAGGAGGAACGAAAATGGAGAGAGCTCAGGGTTTAGAAAGAGGGAGAAGAAAGATGGAGCTGGGATGGGTTGGGCTGTGGCCTAAAAGGGAAAAAATAACGAGAGAAAAGAGACGAGAAGAGCATGGACCAGGATTTGGGGTTGGTTTTAAAGAAAGAAAATAAAAGAAGAAAAGGAAAATTATAGAAACTTTTGGGAAAAAGGAAAATATATAGGAAATTATTTGGAATAATTATAGAATCAAAATTTATTTAAATACGGATAAAAATATAAAATAAATGGGTATTACAAACAGTCACATCAAGACGTATAAGGACATGAACCTTGCACCATGATTGATTCAAGGATTGTGCCCACAATTTACGACAAGATATTGGGAGTTGCGGTGTCAATTAAGGGAGTTAACTACCGACTAAAACCGCTACCTACCGAATCTATGAATGCAAGAAATGAAAATGAAAGATCTATGATCAATCAACTATCAACTAACAATTTATTTTTAATTATCTTCAAATTATGCTTTTAACTCCAATTGCTTTTTTACATTTTTTTTCCATAGGAACGGTTTTAGCAGTTGCAACAGCATTCGACGGTATGTAATTAATTAGCCATCTCCGTGACACCTCGCAACTACGGAGGAGAGATCTCTTGTCGTCGTTGCAAGTCTTCGTCTGTGGTCGGTGTCGGCTATGCAACAACGACCCCATGCTTTAGGAGAAAGTCCTTGACCATGATTGGTGCCGAACATGAATGGGAGGCCCCTTACCTTGTGTAAATCCTCATTCATGCATGAGTGAGCGGCCCCTTGCGCATGTGGTAAGTTCGCGTTGGTTACTCACAACCAATTCCCTGAGTCTCTCTGATGCAGCAATCAAAGAGATTTTTAAGGCACCAGGTCTCGATCCGTGGCTTGCAGGTTGAGAGGCCTTTGGTATCCTATCTTCAACGTAACTCTCTATTGGAGCTTAAATTATAAAATAACGGTCTAAGCCGATCGGCTTTGTCATATGTAATTCATGCTTATAAGGATGTATACCGACCTCTGGCCGACAGTTATTTTCGCTCACACGCATGATCTAATACGCGATTTCTTTTTAAATGTGATTTGTTTATTTACTATGTCGTCTTTATGGCCGATGATGACAATGAATTTCTTTCTTTTCATGTTCATAGTGCCGTTACTAATTGTTGTTCATATGCTTCCACTCTAATAACAAATGAAAAAAATCAACCGACGACCTTGGTACATCTCTGGTTTCGTCTGGTATTGGGTTAGAACTCACCAAAGAAAGACTCTTCTCCCCTTTCCCTAATATTAGCGTGTGAGTTTAGAGGGACGAGTGTGTTTGCTTTAAATCCTTTATTTTATTATTTTACACAGGTGCTGATGATAGAGAGTATTTAGAGCCGGCCGTAGATTTAATAATAAATCATTTTCAGAACGATGCGCAAAAATATTTATTACTTTTTTTCTTGGAGTACGAAGCGATATATGAAGGGTAAATTGTCAAAAAGCCTACAGCCGCTTCAAACTTGTGTAAAAACCCTGGGACCTTGTACTCTTATTAAAAAAACCCATGGGTCCAATTTAAACCCCTTTTATACTAGTTGTCTGTAAGTCTAAAAAGTGTCATGTAATATCTAAGCGGTTGGAGCTAATAAAGGCCTGAATGAAATGCGGCCCAAATGTTTTTTCACAAAGATTTTGAACAGTAGGCTATTTCCAACAATTTTGATAATATAAGAAGTTTTTAGACAACCTCGATCGGGTCGGGGGCTTTTTGACAATTTACCCATATATGAATGAGGAAATCGTTTATACTCGACACTTTCCTCCGTATGAATACTTAATACACATTTTTGGAAGCAAATTATTTAGAATATATCGAGAAAAGGACAAGGTGGTAAAAAGCAGAAAATAGCCCACAAATTGGGCCTTGTATGGTTTCTTTTGATTTTGCGGTGCGGTCAAATACTCGTTAAATTCAATAGGTTTATTATTTGACCTTTACTTATGTTTTTCTTTTTTGTAATCAAGTTGCTGCAATGACTTTCTTTATTGGGCACATAAATACACATTTAATCCTTTTATGAATGCATACAAATGAATCCCGTGTTACTTGGTATGGAAAAATCTAATGTGTACCGGTAAGATGTGTCCAGTCATAAAGAAAATGAAAAGATGAAATCAGGAGTTACATAGATTGCTAGAAATACCCTTCTTCCTTTTTCTTTATCTTGTTCATGTGTACTGTACCTTGTAAACCCGAATAAGTTCCCCCTTTTAAGACAATGCAGGAAAATTGTGTTTAAAATGTATAATTTTTTAGAAGAAGTGGAGATATTTACAAGATGGCCTAAAAATTGAAATAAAGGATAATGAAAGTCTTAATACCGATGGGAAAAAATTGTCTTTAGTCCTAGTATATATTCTCATCGATTGAGATTATAAATTGTACATTGACATTTGATTAATTACCGTCACAATTCAATATACCCATTCACCATTCATGAGACGGGCTTGGCGAGCCCAATATTGCTTGACCGTCATGTAAGACATCTAAATAATGATAATAAATTACCTTAAATTACCAAACTTTTGTTATACAGTAACATGAAATTATTAACTTGTTGTTGGTTATTTACACTACTACAGTTAGGGCAGTTAGGGGTTGCCCCTGCAGATGGAGGAATCCGTAGTGGCAACTTTTTGTTATCCCTGTGGTGTAAACCATATAGGCAAACAATGCTTCTACGGTGCCCACCGTAGAGACGTAAATAAATTAAAAAATATTAAAATATAATCTCTTTATTTGTCCCTACGGTATCGCAAAAGAAAACCCTGCGGATTGAGCCGTAGGGACAACAAAGAGTTATTTTTAAAAAAATACAGCTAAGTAAAATCCCCGTCCCTCAAAAACATTTCCCACCAACCTTATTTCTCTCACGTCCAGAGGCAAAAAAATTCACTCGGCTCTCGTCGTCGAGTTTCTCGTCGCCGATCGAGCTCTTCTTCGAGTTCCTCCTCCATCGCCGTCGATCGAGATCGTCGTCGAGTTCTTCTACGCCGTCGATTGACATCGAGGTTCTCGTCGCCGCCTCCACCTCTTTGAGCTCCATCTTCCCGGCCTCCTCCATCTCGTCGAGCTCTTAGCCTCCTCCACCTCCTCGAGCACTTCGTCGCCGGTCTTTGCCAGCTCGCTGCCAATCTTGATTTGCCGCCGCTCGATCGAGATTAGTTTTTTTAATTTGAATTTGAATTTACCTTAATTATGTTTTAATTATGTTTTTGATTTCTTTAAATTAATTAGAAATTTAATTTATAATTTTGTTGTTTTTGGTATTGATTTTAGGGTTAGGGTTAGGGGTTAATTTGGGTTATATGGTGATGATAAGGGTTAGAGTTAAGGTTAATTAGATTAATTTTGGTTAATTTAGGTTTGGGTTAAGGTTAATTTGGGTTGATTAGGGTTAGGGTTTGGGTAATGATTAGGGTTAGGGTTAATTTGGATTAATTAGGTAAAATAAGGTTAATTTGGGTTTGGGTTAATTTGGTTTAATTTGGTTAATTTGGTTTAATTAGATTAATTTGGGTTAGGGTTCGGGTGATGATTAGGGTTAATTTTGGGTTAATTAGGCTTAATTTGAATTAGGATGATGATTAGGGTTAATTAGGTTAATTAGATTAGGGTTTAGGATGCACTAGTTCCATCAGTATGATACTCGATGATAATGTAAACATAAAATTTTACCGCAAACGTAAGAAAACTTTACCCTAAACTAAAAACTTCAAACCCTTAAAATTGAAACGTAAACGTAAAATCTATTCAAATTAAATTTTCAAGTTAAAACCAACATATGATACTCGATGATAATATGAAACTTGCATATTCTCGTCGATAGTCATATGTGAAAATCAAAGCGCAAATTAGTCTTCGTCTATCGGTTAACATACGTTCGATATTCGTCGTGACGTGGATTTATATGAAAGTTGTTAAATATCGGACGGTATCGTTCGGTACTAACAATCGTCATGTAGTCTATGCGATAAGAAGATTTAATCGTATGATAGCCGATATATTTGTCCAGTTTGGACAAATTAGGAATGTATAAAGCAAACACCTGCATTCACTTGTGTTTTCATTCGTTTCAAGTTATTTTATCAATACTTTTCCGCTGGTTCTCCGTGTACAAAAATAATTTAAATATTCATTTCAATATTGTTTCATAGCATTGAAATGATTATCTATTCTATTACAGTGACTCGGAGAACAGCGGGGAGGTGCTGCCGAAATTTACTCGAAACGGATGAAAACACAAGTGAATGGTTGTCTGCTCTATACATTCTTAATAGGATAGAAGCCTTACTCCCGACAGCCGAAACACACACATACAATACGAATACACAACAAACGCACACATAAAGCACATACACACCGACAACTCAACATCTTAACGAAATCATAAACTGAAACATACATACACAGAATACAACTCATACTTTGGTATTTTCAAATCTAAATTTGTTAATCGATAATTTATTTTTTTCAACGACAAACTTGCTGTCACACCCCGCTTCGCGGTATACGGCGAAGGGGACGGGACTGGTCCGCTACGTATTTACTCAGAAGCAAATACGCTAAGCGTAACTAAGCAATATAAAAGAAAATACATAAGAGATAAGATATAATAAAAACAATAACTTTTATTTATTAACATTCTTTTGTACAATGCATGAAAAGGAACTACAACTGAATAAAACGATGCCTAAACAATGGCATAACAGGAAATGAAAAGTACTGAATGGAAAATGTATAATGAAACTAGAGCTCTGGTTCTTCAGCAAACTGGTCCAAGTCTTCTGCAGATGGCTCGATCTCCGCCGGGTCCAAACCACCTGACGACATTCAAAGAAGAAAGAAATAGAATGTCGTCAGCGAACAGGTCGCTCGGTAAGTCCCAAAGATGAGGGAGAAATAGACAGAGAGTAAGAGAGAGAGAGAGAGTGTGTAGCTTTTAATGTTGTATTATAATGTTGTAATGTTTTATTAACGCTGTTGTTTGTAGCCTGGTAAAGAAGATGCTAGTGTATACGAGGGGAGTCCCACTTACACCGGGGACCTTGGTAACCTGTAGTACAAGGCTCCGTCGATAATACCACGGAACAACGGCATTGATGTAATTACTTCTTAAGTGACCACCTCGTGCCACGTTTAACATATTCCGTACCAGTCTACCCCTTAAACCCCGCAGTGTTTTGATTGTATTGTTTTGTACTGTAAATTGTATAGATTGTATAATTGATTGACTGACCGAAACCATGATATCGGTAAACGGATATAACTGTAGAGTCATGTAAATGGAATAACTGGAGAATCATATAAGTGGAATATATCCATGGTTCGGTTCGGTCAAGTCATATAGATTGATAATTGGATTCATGGATTCATGTGTTTCTATTGAATTGGAATATTTTAGATTGTAGATTGACCTGAATCATATTCAAGTTAGATTAATCAGACTCAAACCCGAGTCGGACAATTAGAAATGTAAATCGAAGTCTTGATTATTTCTTAAACCTATAATTGCTGTTGGATATAGTGCCCTCAGAGTCAATTATTGGATCACAAGCACGTGATTGCAATGATTGAGGGAGGACCTATACCGGTAGGACAGTCTTACTCAAGATGATAATATGCTATCTGGTTTATCTTTATCATTGTGTACTGCTTTAGGTGACCTTACAGGTCACTATTACACATTGATAGAGCCCTTAGGATTCTTTCTTGACGGCCAGCAGTATGATGGCGATCATATACGTGGGAGCTGGGATCTATAAGCACATCCTTAAAGTGGTCCCTAGTCGTGGGAGTTTCGAGACTGGGCATCGATACTCCGTTAGTAGACTAGTGTATACAGTCGAGACCCCGACGAGGGGCGGTGGCCGGTCTCACATGCCATTGGTGTCAGTTGGTTCACCTAAGATGTATACAGGTGCTCATTGGGTTATGAGTACACCGGACAGGACTCGCCGGGAGCATGCTAGTTGGTATTATACCTGACGTCAGATAGCAGTTCCCTGGTGACATGTATACGGGTTAGTTCATCGACCTGAGATCGTCATTTGTTTCGTGTGAGTTCCCACTGTGCTTTGATTACTACCCTACCACGGCTCAAAAGAGTCGTGCAAACAGGTTTTAGTTGGGTACGGTCCCGAGCCACATGGAGGCAGTGAGCGGATCGGCAGGGGTTTCGTCTCTCCCGGTATTGGGAGTGAGATCGCATTGTGTCTAGGAGAGCTATTACACGAAGTCCTTGGCCAAGGCAGGAAATTTACTGGTAGGTATTCCAGTAGTATCTCAGGGTGTTCTGGGCTACACTCCGACATGACTTGTACCGCTTTTGGGGGTCTGACTTTTACCAACCCCCTAGGCCCGACATGCGATGCTCATAGAAGAACGGACCTGACTGTACGGATATTGTCACTAACAGGCTCAGTAGGGTGTCAGGATGAGTTCGCTCATCGACCTCCCTTTTGGTCAATACCTGGTAGCCCGTTACGTACAGCTAGTACCACTGACGTGCTAGTGGTTAAATCCACAGCCAAAGTATTAACGAGTTTTTAGAGTCCCCCACAGACAGTTTCTCAAGTTTCGGGCGAAACGTTGTAGAGGCCGTATGATATATGGCAGGGTCCGATCATATACGTGCAGTAGTGCACGGATCATGATCGGGCGGATCATACTAGTGGGTTTTGGTTTAAGTCGGATCCTAGTATTAGATTTGTTGGATTACTTTAGTCTCATCGCATTCGCATTCGGTCGGAATGCGGATGCAGGTATGTATATACAGGTGAGGGGTATCCTTGTGATCCGTCACGAGTTTACTTTAGATATTGCCGTATCTTTTAATTGTTGTAAACATTTGGGTTAATGTTTACAAATGGAAATAATGAGCTAGAAATCATGATTAGGAGCATTAATTGTGACACATGCACAAGTGGTGACTCATGGTCTCTTTCTTTGTGCATGTGTCACATTTTGTGATGGATTTGAGTGTTGAAATGAAAGGAAGAGAGAAGGGCAGCCTTGGTAAGGGTTTGCTCTTGTATTATTTCATTCACACTCTCATTTCATCACACAACACAAAAGGAAAAAGAACCTCTTCTTCTTCTTCCTCCAGCTCACCATTTCCATTGATGGCTTCGACTTCAACCTCCATCCATACAATGGATGCAAGAGACAAAGTTGTCACACACATTCTCTACTTCACCATGGACACGTCGGCTAGCGAACTTCGTGTCCGAGTTGCTTCGGATGAGGCGGGAGCCCGTAAAAAGACTCGATGATGTAGTGCCCTTTTTGGCGAGGAGATCGAGATCGGAAATGCCGCGAGGAGCTTGGGATGGTGGCCAAAGACCAAAGGACACGGATCGATCGGTATAGCCTTTCCAACCCTTCTCTTGTTTGCTAGTTATAGGTTAATGGTTCGATCCGGGATTAAAGTCCGCGATAGCGCAGGTTTCAAGTTTATGAAAAAGTTTTCGTTTCCGCATTTTGGACTCGGATAGACGGCCGGGGCGCTACCATAGACTTACAATTCCTAGGGTCCTTAGGGTAATTTATAAAACTTGAAAAGGTTTTATGTAAAAATACTTTTTATATACTTTTCAAAATACACCTCAAGTATTCGTTATTTGTCTTTAGAGTTGTAATGAAGGTGGATTTTATATTGGGATATTTCTAGTGAAAATATCCTAGTTTCATAAATAAAGGTATTTATTTGTAATATTGATTTATGTGGAATTTATGGTATTTTAATGTAAAATTGATTCTTGTGATTTTTAGAAAAAGGTGGAATATTTATATCAATACAAAATAGATATTTTAATGATAAATATACATATATTTATACAAAAATAATTTTAATAAATATTTTATATTCTAAAAAATCTCATTTTCTTAAGATGTCGTATTTTAAATCTTTCGAGACCGAATGCTCCTTGCGGAGGTCTGAATCTCGCACTACTAAGCCCGAGGATGTGCGATAATCCGCACCATCCCGAACGGGTTCCCCAAGTGGGTTGTAGCGGCGCTTTGCAAAAATTGTAAAATACTAAATCCTTTAGAAACTGTTTTATAAAGTAAAAGGTATTTATTTGTAAAAAATGTCAATTTTTCGTATTTTAGATTCTAGGGTTTCCTAAGTCAACTAGCCTATTTCTAAATGGTCTAAACGACAAGTTGTTAGATGCCTCAAATCGCCTCTTCAATACCAATTGTGGCCAGGTAAGTACAAGTGAGGAAAGGAGGAATCCGCTCACGAATCACCGTGTGTCGGGCCTTTTAAAGTTACCTTTCTCACTTGCCTAGCCTAGACACCACAAAGTCAGGTTTAGATAAACGTCCGATGTCCACAACTTATCGTATTTTCCTAATAAGAGAGATTTATTTAAAAGTGTATCAACTCTAAATCTTTTATGAAATGGTTTTATTAAGTATATGGTATTTAAATGAAAATGTTTATTTTCTCGTATTCTAGGTTCTCGAGGGTGTTGCATATGAGTGTGTGAGGAGGTAGGTCGTTACCTCGTGATCTACTTTAAATGTATAGCAAGTTTGATGGTGTTAAATGAAAGAGTGAAACATTGTGGTATTTAAGCGAAAAATACGGTAAATTGAGAAAGCTATCATTTCATGTGGTGAAACTTGTTCAAATTCTTTGATTAGTGTTTAGCAGTCAACATAAGGATGTTTAATTATGATTGTATTAGTGAGAAGTGAAATTTATAGAATACCGAATCGGAAATCGGATTTGTTCCGATTCCGTCGGGTTTGTAATTTCGTATTTTCTTGAATAGGGAAGAGAGAGATAGAAAGGGACTTACGGATTTTCGATTACACTAGAGTGAGGGGGAACTAAAGGGATTGCCGATGCGTTGCGTCATCGCCGGTAGTTCCTAAAAACGTCGCCGGAATTTCCGCCGGAATTTCGTCGGAGCTTCGCCTCGAGCTTGTTTTCAAAGTACACAACCCTTGGAAAATTTTGAGAGAGTGAGCTTAGGATTTTCGGGATGAGGGTAGAGGGGAGGGGGTGTATTTATAGGGTAGGCTAGGTGTAGGGTAGGTGAAGGGTTTTAAAATAAAAAAAATTGTAAAAATGTGTGAAAATCATTAAAAATGGTTTAAATGGGGCATAAATCATTCATTGGAACCGATCTATTAAATTAGGGTGTGCATGGGGTTATAGAATACAAAAAGGCACAACTCCCATGTTGGGGACTCGGCCGACTCGGGCCGAGTCGGGGCATGGGTAGGTGGGGGGTCTCCTAACGTACACTATGGTATATTTACTTTTTCAGGTGTAGTTCAAGTTTTGGGAGTTATGGTGTTTGGACTGTTGGGCTTCCATAGATTTTAAAACAAAATAATATAAAAAATAATGTGGGGCAGGGGATTTGAACTCTGGTGGCTTGGTTCAGCAATGTAAGGTCTTACAAATGAGCTACAAGCTCATTCTTGTAATTAATTACTTAATTCTTGTGCTCAGTCAATAAATACCCCTTTAAGGATTTTGAAAAAAACAATTTAAAAAATTTGTATGGAAAAAGTGTATAGAAAATTATGGTTGTTACATTCTACCCTCCTTATAAAAATTTCGTCCTCGAAATTTGTAAAAGGAAAGTGTAACAAATCCCAGGAAAGTTTGGTGCTAGTGTACTGACAGTATGTGGAAAAAAACAAGATGGTGCAAGGGTTTTAAAAAATGTGAAGAATGTGTGAAGGGATGAAAGAATGCGGAGGTTTTGGTAAAATTGTAAAAGAGGTGACGGAATTTTGGGTTAGGACAGATTCAAATTATATGATTCAAAGAATAAGAAATGATGGGATTCAAGGAACATGATTGTAAAGAATGTTTTAGTTGCTGGTTCTTATGTTTTATATTGCTTAGGGTTCCATACAGCTCTGACCTGCATGGGCCACCAACAAAACCTGTCACGTCCTGCTTCCCAGTGTGCGGCGAAGGGGACGCGACGAGGCCCGCTATGTATTTACTCAGAAGCAAATACGCTAAGCGTAACTAAGCAATATAAAAGAAAATACACAAGAGACAAGATATAATAAAAACATCAACTTTTATTTATTAACATTCTTTTGTACAATGCATGAAAAGGAACTACAACTGAATAAAACGATGCCTAAACAATAGCATAACAGGAAATGAAAAGTACTGAATGGAAAATGTATAATGAAACTAGAGCTCTGGTTCTTCAGCAAACTGGTCCAAGTCTTCTGCAGATGGCTCGATCTCCGCCGGGTCCAAACCACCTGACGACATTCGAAGAAGAAAGAAATAGAATGTCGTCAGCGAACATGTCGCTCGGTAAGTCCCAAAGGAGAGGGAGAAATAGACAGAGAGTAAGAAAGAGAGAGAGAGAGAGAGAGAGTAGCTTTTAATGTTGTATTATAATGTTGTAATGTTTTATTAACGCTGTTGTTTGTAGCCTGGTACAGAAGATACCAGTGTATACGATGGGAGTCCCACTTACACCGGAGACCTTGGTAACCTGTAGTATAAGGCTCCGTCGATAATTCTACGGAACAACGACATTGATGTAATTACTTCTTAAGTGACCACCTCGTGCCACGTTTAACATATTCCGTACCAGTCTACCCCTTAAACCCCGCAGTGTTTTGATTGTATTGTTTTGTACTGTAAATTGTATAGATTGTATAATTGATTGACTGACCGAAACAATGATATCGGTAAACGGATATAACTGTAGAGTCATGTAAATAGAATAACTGGAGAATCATATAAGTGGAATATAACTATGGTTCGGTTCGGTCAAGTCATATAGATTGATAATTGGATTCATGGATTCATGTGTTTCTATTGAATTGGAATATTGTAGATTGTAGATTGACCTGAATCACATTCAAGTTAGATTAATCAGACTCAAACCCGAGTCAGACAATTAGAAATGTAAATCGAAATCTTGATTATTTCTTAAACCTATAATTGCTAGGGTCCTTAGGGTAATTTATAAAACTTGATGGGGTTTTATGTAAAAATACTTTTTATATACTTTTCAAATTACACCTTAAGTATTCGTTATTCGTCTTTAGAGTTGTAATGAAGGTGGATTTTATATTGGGATATTTCTAGTGAAAATATCCTAGTTTCATAAATAAAGGTATTTATTTGTAATATTGATTTATGTGGAATTTATGGTATTTTAATGTAAAATTGATTCTTGTGATTTTTAGAAAAAGATGGAATATTTATATCAATACAAAATAGATATTTTAATGATATATATATATATATTTATACAAAAATAATTTTAATAAATATTTTATATTCTAAAAAATCTCATTTTCTTAAGATGTCGTATTTTAAATCTTTCGAGACCGAATGCT
This sequence comes from Agapanthus africanus, assembly GCA_030015575.1. Classification (NCBI taxonomy): domain Eukaryota; kingdom Viridiplantae; phylum Streptophyta; class Magnoliopsida; order Asparagales; family Amaryllidaceae; genus Agapanthus; species Agapanthus africanus. The sequence goes on from JASDDO010000014.1 coordinate 22,247,747, forward strand.
CCTTGCGGAGGTCTGAATCTCGCACTACTAAGTCCGAGGATGTGCGATAATTCGCACCATCCCGAACGGGTTCCCCAAGTGGGTTGTAGCGGCGCTTTGCAAAGATTGTAAAATACTAAATCCTTTAGAAAACTGTTTTATAAAGTAAAAGGTATTTATTTGTAAAAAATGTCAATTTTTCGTATTTTAGATTCTAGGGTTTCCTAAGTCAACTAGCCTATTTCTAAATGGTCTAAACGACAAGTTGTTAGATGCCTCAAATCGCCTCTTCACCGCCAATTGTGGCCAGGTAAGTACAAGTGAGGAAAGGAGGGATCCGCTCACGAATCACCGTGTGTCGGGCCTTTTAAAGTTACCTTTCTCACTTGCCTAGCCCAGACACCACAAAGTCAGGTTTAGATAAACGACCGATGTCCACAACTTATCGTATTTTCCTAATAAGAGATATTTATTTAAAAGTGTATCAACTCTAAATCTTTTATGAAATGGTTTTATTAAGTATATGGTATTTAAATGAAAATGTTTATTTTCTCGTATTTTAGGTTCTCGGGGGTGTTGCATATGAGTGTGTGAGGAGGTAGGTCGTTACCTCGTGATCTACTTTAAATGTATAGCAAGTTTGATGGTGTTAAATGAAAGAGTGAAACATTGTGGTATTTAAGCGAAAAATACGGTAAATTGAGAAAGCTATCATTTCATGTGGTGAAACTTGTTCAAATTCTTTGATTAGTGTTTAGTAGTCAACATAAGGATGTTTAATTATGATTGTATTAGTAAGAAGTGAAATTTATAGAAAACCGAATCGGAAATCGGATTTGTTCCGATTCCGTCAGGTTTGTAATTTCGTATTTTCTTGAATAGGGAAGAGAGAGATAGAAAGGGACTTACGGGTTTTCGATTACACTAGAGTGAGGGGGAACTAAAGGGATTGCCGATGCGTTGCGTTGTCGCCGGTAGTTCCTAAAAACGTCGCCGGAATTTCGTCGGAGTTTCGCCGCGAGCTTGTTTTCAAAGTACACAACTCTTAGAAAATTTTGAGAGAGTAAGCTGAGGATTTTTGGGATGAGAGGGTAGAGGGGAGGGGTGTATTTATAGGGTAGGCTAGGGGTAGGGTAGGTGAAGGGTTTTTAAATTAAAAAAATTATAAAAATGTGTGAAAATCATTTTTAAAAATGGTTTAAATGGGGCATAAATCATTCTCTGGAACCGATTTATTAAATTAGGGTGTGTAGGGGTTGTAGAATACAAAAAGGCATAACTCCCATGTTGGGGACTCGGCCATCCGGCCGACTCGGGGCATGGGAAGGTGGGGGGTCTCCTGACGTACACTATGGTATATTAACTTTTTCAGGTGTAGTTCAAGTTTTTGGAGTTATAATGTTTGGACTGTTGGGCTTCCAAAGAATTTAAAACAAAATAATATAAAAAATAATGTGGGGCAGGGGATTTGAACTCTGGTGGCTTGGTTCAGCAATGCAAGGTCTTACCAATAAGCTACAAGCTCCTTCTTGTAATTAAATTGTTAATTAATTACTTAAGTCTTGTGCTCAGGCAATAAATACCCCTTTAAGGATTATGAAAAAAACAATTTAAAAAATTTGTATGGAAAAGTGTATTGAAAATTAGAGTTGTTACACTTGCCTCTACGGATTTTCTTCTTTGTCAAAAACCATCTCGTTCTTACATTTCTCAATATGGTCACCATAACTTACAATTTATATGTTATACAGTCTAACATGGCCCATGAATACATCAGAGTTAAGGACTGGATGTACGTGGACTGGCAACAACGCATACAATCTAAATTTGTCGCAGGTGTTGCTGCTTTCTTTGAATTTGCACGCGCGCATAATAAGATCGTGTTAGAGAAGATTCTCTATCCGTGCGAAAGATGTGGGAATAAGTTCTGGCAGAAAGTATAAATCGTAGAGTTTCACATCGTTAAATATATTTTTACTAGATTTTATACAACTTGGCTATATCACGGAGAAAGACAAGAAGAAGACGGTAATGCGACAGAAGAAGAAGGAGAAGACTGTAATGCTGCGGAAGAAGAAGAAGAAGATAACTTCTTCTCAGGAGAAGAAATGGAAGATATGGTAGAGGCTGCCCTCGGTGATAGTATTCCTACCGAAAATGACATTCCTTCTGGTCGAGGACCGCGTGCGGATAAGTATAAAAAGTTCATGAATGATGCTAGAAGACCAATTTATAAGAATGCAAAGTATTCAACCCTATCATGGGTCGTCCAACTTTTCCAGATTAAGTGCCTAAAAGGATGGAGTAACAAGTCATTCACGATACTTCTGAAGTTCCAGAAAGAATCTATGCCCCAGGAAAATAACGTGCCCGACGGCTGGTACGAAGCCCAGAAAATGATGTCTGATTTGGGTCTGAACTGTGAGAAGATTCATGCATGTCCCAAAGATTGCGTGTTTTACCGGAAAGAGAATTTATATTTGAAAGAGTGTCCAACATGCGAAGAGACCAGCCTCTTCCTAATAAACTAACAACCCCTTTCTCTCTCTCCCCTCTGCATATATATATTTATATATATTTTATTTATTTATTTTTTTCTTCCTTATTTAATACACAGCCACTTCTTCTTAATTCTTCTTATTCTTTCTTCTTTCTTTTTCTTGATCTTGTTTCTTGATTCCGGTGATCACCGCCGGAGCCGTGCTCGTCGCTGACGATCCGAGTGATCCAGTGAACGTACCTTGCCTGTGTGATCACCCTCTTGCCTTGCTTGGACCCGTACCACGTGCCGCGTGTGCGATGCGATGATTTACCGACGTCGGACGTGCCGTGCGTATCCGTCGCGTGATTCGATCAAGGCAAGTTTATCTTGCTACATGCTATGACATATACTACATCCATATTAATAATAATATTTCATATTTAGTGTATTGTACATCCCCTATTATCATTTTACTATTTTACGACATCCGTATAATTTATTTCGCATCTAGTGCATGAAAATTTATCTTGTTACATGCTAGACTACAATATATCGCACCCATTTGAATAATAACATCACATAATGTTTAGTTATGCATCCCACATTACCATTTTACAGTTTTACTGTTTTCAGACATCCGTATGCATCCATATCAATATTTACATATCTAGTCGCATGCTAATTCATCTTGCTACATGCTATGTATCTTATTTTGCATCCATATGAATAAAAATATCACATGTTGATTGCACTGTACATCCATATTACAGTTTTACCGTTTTCGGATACCTGTTTGCATCCATATCATTTAAAATATATATCGTCGTAATATTTCTTATTATTATCTTTAATTAGTTTATAATCTGAATTTTATAATGTTATACAAAATATAGTTTGAAAATATTATAGTTTACACATGAAACGTCGTTGCAAAGCGGATACGACAAATCTGAAATTTACTGTACACCTTACCTTATAAAATTAATTATAAATCATAGAAAAATTATCAGTATACGTTCTTTAGTTCGTTACGAAGCTAACTCAGAATAATATAACTCTATGAAATATTTACTTACAAAATAATTTTTTTAAATAACGTAAAATGAAAATGAAAATATCTCTAAACAGCTGTCCAGGGAAATTCCAGCAGCAAACTTTCAATTTCGAATGTTCATAGCATTTTTTAAGAACAACCAGAGATACTTCAACTTACAAAAATGAAAACCTTACTGAATTATCTTTGTTTTGGTATAAGACACGTCCCTTTTGGAGAACGTTTGTTATTTTTAAGCTATTTTACAAATCAGGGTGACGCTGAATTTCTGAACGGAACTTTCTTGTGCATGGTTAATCAATACCACTTTTATAGTTATTAATCGATTTGAATATGTTATCCATGTTAATATTATTATATAAATATCTATTTAATAAATAATAGTGCTTGTGTTTTAATATTCAGCAAATTTTACCGATTTACAGTTTTATAGTATCCGTCTGTATCCGTACGGTTTATTACATATCTAGTTGCACGCCGAGACCATATTATTTCATGTTACTGTTGTATTAGTGCACCATGCTTGATAATTGTGCATCCTATTTAGTCATGATGTGACCCCTGATCGATATTTGTGCATCCATGCTTTTATTGTACATCCGTACTTTCATCTTGATTCAATACTTGCTACAGTTTGATTATGAGCACCCGTTTGACACCTGTGCACTACTTGACATGACCTGATACACCACTACTTGACATGACTTAATACATGTGCACTACCTGACATGACCTGATGTACCACAGCTTGACTTGATACCTGATCTTGTTATCAATGCCGACAAATCTTGACTTGTTGTCCCTACGGACATATCCTGTTGTCTATACAGACAAACATGTACCTGCTTGATCCTGTGTTGGCATTAGCTCCAGATTTAAAAATACCTGACTTACACACATAACCTTGGGGGTATGGGGAAATCAAGAATGTAACTGAACGTAACTCAAAGGGCTATTACATCATGTTACCGTGGTCCCGTGGGTTATGAACGGAACATAGACTCGCAGTCTATTATATCTTGTTACCGTGGTCCCGTGGGGAATGAACGGGGCATAGACCGATGGGTTACGATGAGGATTACATTAATTGATTTCGAATAACTTTAGAGTAGATAACCCTACAGCACAGTTTAAACTACTCACTGCACTTCACCTGTTTATATTTTATTCACTGATCTATATTCATGTTACTGTTTACTTGTTACCGATGACTTGTTACTGTTCATACTTCATGCCTGCATATTTCATTACATCCTGCTTGCCTAGAATTATTGATATTATGACGCACTGACGTCTGGGTTTTGCATGGCCCAGATCATCTATCTCTGTCGCAGGCCGTTCAAGAGTATTTCAGCCAACAGGCCGAGCAGTGAGGATCCTGTTAGTAGTTTAGTTTAGTTTTCTTTCAGCATTTCCATTCCTGATGTGAGCCCGTATTTGGGACGTACATTCCAGATTATTATTTTTTATTGGATCTATTGCTTCCGCATATTATTTCTTGACTCGTTTATTCTGGCTCATGGACATGTACTAGATAGTTTATTTTATTTCTACAGTTCTTGATATCTCTAGACAACCGTAATGTGACTGTGGAGGGATGTTTCCTATCCACAGGTAGCATGGTTGGCTCTGTCATGTGCCTATCTTAGCGCACTCTGGGAAGCGGGGCGTGACAAGGTTTGTTTGGTATCAGAGCCATAGGATTTAGGTTATCGGGTTGATTCTATTGTAGTTGGGTATTGAACCCAATACACGAAGCAAGAAACCCGTAATTAGGAACATGTCCTTCGACATTGTTATCGTGATTCTTGAATCATATCTTTCTATTGATCCTTATCTTGACGATATGCAAGCAACTTTGCATCTCGGCTTGAAACCTTTTGGTTCCCTATTGTTTATCCCTGTTCCTTTGATTCTGATACTAGGATTTGGACGACTTGAATGCAGTTATGTGATTGTACCCATGAACTGCAGCATGGTTACAATGCGGTACTCAATTTAAGTAACTTGGAGTCCTAGCCTTGATTCACTTTCTTGTTTCATGGTTGTTATATTGCCTTGCTTCTCCTGCTTTCCAGTTCATGTTTTATCCTCAGCTTAAATCCTATTTATCGTGCTTATCTTCTTCAGTGACTTGGCTTCAGATGAAGTTGTTTCCGGTATCCTACTTGTTCAAGTTTTCCCGCATTAGAATTATTCAATTCCGGTGCATCCCTTTGTTTTTTGTTGACTTGGGAATGGATTTTCTCGGCACTTTCCACGCTCATATTGATTGTAAGGCAAACAAAGTGATTTTCCAGATTTCCAGACATCCGGAGTTTGTTTTGCTGGAGGAAGCAGTTCTGTCGGGCCAGTTGAGTTTAGGGCTAGGCCGACAAATAATATTCTTTCGTTGATGGAAATTGATAAGGAGGAAGCGCCAGCGGTAGTTCGAGAGTTCATGGACGTGTTCGAGGACATCTCGGGTTTACCACCAAAACAAGATGTGGAGTTCGCGATCGATCTTGTTCCTAGTGCAGCGCTGTTCAGTTGAAAATATTGCACTTTGGTATAAGTATTTTCCTTACATTTCTTAAATAATAAAAGGTGTTTATTATAAATATTAAACATATTTGGATTTATCTGCAAAATACTATTTGCCTATGTTTATATATTATAATTAATATTATGAAGGAAAATATAGGCATTTTATATTTATATAATATTTTGGTAATTGAAAATATGCATATCATATCAAATATTCTAATCACAATTCTTAAAAGATATAATATCATATAAATGGTTAGAATAATATTTCAAAATATATGCATAATATTTTAGTAATTAAAAGATGCATAGCATATCAAATATTCTTAATCATGTTTCTTAAAGATTTATTACCATATAAAGTGCATAACATATTAAATATTCTTAATAAAGTTTCTTAAAGATTTATTACCATATATAGTGATTAAGATACTCTCTCTAATTTAATAAATAAACTAACATTATTCATAGAGATATTGTGCAAGATTTAGCTCAGGTCAAGAGATCAAGATGTTCAAGATGTCAGAAAAAAAAATCTGCCAAAATCATAAAATCAATACTGACAGGTACTCAGAATCCAGGCATGGAAAGTCACCATATTAGGAAGTCACCATATATGGTAACTAGTTTTTCTTCTTTGAGGGCTATAGAAAGGACCAAGTGCTAAAGTTAGAAGGCATCAAGCCGAAGAGATCACGAAGTCCAAGACGGCTCACCCATCCAGGCTGATCATCAACTGTTCATCTACCTCCTTCGAAAGAGTTTGAGAAGCAAACCAAGTTTTTGTAATCATTTTCTAAAGAATAAAGTGTAGATTGTTCAAGTTGATTAATAAAGATAGTTGTTTTATTTAATTCTTTTGTATTTTACATTATGTTTTCTCTCTCTGTCTTTTCATCTTCTTTTCCCAACATGCGCGAGTAATTCTCCGCTTGTTAGGGTTCATAGGATTAAGGTAGATTAATGGATGATGAAGATCCTTAAACTCTTTTTACGTCCTATAAAGTTTATAAACTTTACTAAAAGAATCATTAACATCCTAATCGGGCGCGCTACCAATTTATTGTTAGTCTCGACCGCGATTAGAAATTAGATTAATGATTGTTTTGGTAAAGGCTAGATATGAACGGAGTTCCATGTCGAGATAGGGGTTAAGAGTGGGAACCATTTTCCCTCCAGAAACCCTAATCTACATGCATCTCTGTCGTTCTAGTTTTAAATCTATTAAAGGATAAAAAGAGTAATTTTTAATTAACCATCCATAACTACTAAATCCTAATGAACCCTACAAGCCCCCTTTTAATATTGAACTTACATCCATAATTAATCTAGATCTATATTTTGCATCCGTGTTTAACGTAGATCTAGAACCTACAACCATTCTTATTTTTTCCTCGTTTCTTTCTCAACACGCCTAAAGTAAGAATAAAATATTCCATGTTTCCCTGCGGACGATCCGTACTCATCTCGGCTAGCTACAAGCGACACCGTTATTGATTGCGGTTATTCTACAAACACTTTTTCACACAAATCAAATGGCGTCGTTGCCGGGGATACGTGCGTTGTATTTTTTTCTTACTATTCGTATTGAATTCTTATTCGATCTATATCAAAAAAATAAATAAAACTGCAAATTGTATATTTAACGATTATTGTGTGAATTTTGCGAGGGAATCTGGAGTCACAGATTTGAAGAAACAGAGATTCAGAGACATTCATAAAGAGCCAGAGGAGGAAGGGAGGCCACGTAGCAAAAATTTTCATCAGATCTTCCTAGTCGTCGGCGGAACCGCGGCATAAAGAGCCTATTGGCGGCGGAACCACGGCTCATTAAGGGATTTAGGGTTTCCAATTTCTCTGGTATCTTCTTTACATCTTTCTCTCTCCTTTGAAATCCAATAAAATATTTTTTCTGCAGGATTCTTTGCAAAATATCGCCGCTCAAAAATCCTTTTTTCAAAAGTTTTGTTATTGGTTTGTTGTTGCATATTTTAATACGGACTTTAAGGAGCAAGACCATAATTCAGATTAGGTAGGGATTTCATCACCCTTCCTAGGCCCTACAAATCACAAAATGAGCATCCGCATCAACCCTACATTAATTAAAAAAATATCTAAACAAGACTCTAAGGACTGTCGCGCTCAATAAGGACAAAGGAAGGTCGTGGGTAATCTATCGCTTATTTGCATTACTTTTGTGGTGTCTAGGCAAGTGTGTCTAAGGCAAGTGGTTACTTAATTAGGCTCACTACTTACGTAGTGGAGAACCTCCCACTTACCTGGCACTTACCTGGCCACAAGAGTAGTAAAGAGGTGGTAGAGGATTGATCCTGCGGCTTGTCCTTTGGAAGTCTAGGAGCGGTCTAGAGACTTGACCTAGGTAACCTTAGTTCTAGGGTTGTTTGTGCATTTCTGTGTGATTTGTCTAAGTCCGACACACTTTTCAAAACAAACCAAATTTTTAAATCACGCACGCTGCCACTTGCGCTAAACCCGCTTAGTGCATGCTCGGCTGGACACGGGATTCTAGTGCCCGTCTTGTCCGCGTTCCTGCTATCGACTCCGAAGTCGGTGCTTCTTCATCTTCTTTTCCCCCACCACCCACTACGACCGCGATGGACGAATATCCATCAAACTTTAACACCACTCTTCCACCGCCCGCAGGTGCGCAGAATCCTCCACGCATTTCTCTCCAGGAGAAATGCTACCCTACACGTGGTCCCCTTCACACTTGTCTTTCCATTCTACCAGCCAATGGGGATAATTTCAAAATTAAACCTTATTTCATCAAACTTTTACCCAAATTTCACGGGCTCGAGTCTGAAGACGCATACGTTTTTATTACCAAATTCGAAAACGTATGTGCTTTGATGGGTACTTCACAGCTTTCTGTAGATGCTATGCATTTACGTATTCTCCCGTTCACTTTGTAAGATTTAGCCGAGAAGTGGCTTTATAACATACCCGCACATTCTATTTCAACATGGGACGAATTCGTTATAGCGTTCCTGAAGAAATTTTATCCCAATCATAAGACCGCCCGTATTCGGAGCGAAATCTTCCAATTTACCCAACTTCCCAATGAACCATTTTGGAAATGCTTTGAACGGTTCAAGAATCTTCTTTTACAATGTCCTCATCACGGAATCCCTAGACGGGATCTGTGCCGAATTATCTATGAGGGTATTGATCTCACGACAAAACAGATGCTTGAAACCATGTGTCAATGTCAATTCCTGTCTAAAGATGATGGTGAAGCTTGGAAATACCTAGAAGATCTTGCTCAAAACACTTTACAATGGGAAAGTGTTAGTCAACCATTGTCTAGGGAAGGTATCAATCAGCTCGATATTTCCGTCACAATGAAAGCCGAAATGGCCGCAATACAAAGGAAACTCGACGCTATAGAAAACAGAATTTCTTCAGCCTCCCTAACCCAATACACACTTCCCAAAACCGTGTGTGGTTGCTGTTCCAACCCATCACATTTGACGGAAGATGTCCTTTGAATGTACCGTTTCAAGATCAAGAGCACACTAATGCTGCTTTTCAGCAGCAAAGACCTGAAAACGATCCTTCTTCTTCCACTTATAATCAAGGTTGGAGGAATCACCCTAATGTTGCTTAGAACCAACACCAAACTCAAAATACGGTTCCAAACCCAAATGAATTCCAAAGGGTCCCTCCACAGCAACAGCAACCACCACAACTGAGTCAGCACCCCTTTCAACCACAACCTTTACAAAACCCGGCCAACAACTTTGATCTTCTTCTGCCGGTACCGATAAACCCTCTGCACTCGATATGTTCATTGCACATTCCATGCGAATGAATGACATTTTAACGTCTTCTATCCATACGTTAGTGCAAAACACTGTCTCCCACGGTGAGAGTATCAAATTGATAAAAGCACAAATTGCACAACTGACTGCAGCAATGAGTGCTAGAGAGAAAGGGAATCATCCAGCTCAACCCCTACCTGATCCTGGGTGCTCACGGTATAATGTGAATGCACTTACCACATTGAGATCTGGAAGAGTGTTGGATAACCATGTGGGTGAACAGATTGAAACTGATGTTGAGGAACAAATTGAATCCCCGGCTTCCACTTCCACTTCTACTTCTTACCCTATTTCGTCTAGTTTACCTTCTTCTTCTGAGCCTATTCTCCGTTTTCACTAAGGCTCGAACCCTCCACCCACTTCATCCTTTCCACCCCCACAAACTTCTCCACATACGTTGGACCCAACACTTATTGATAAAGCTCCATTTCCAGATAGATTGAGATCCAACAAACCGAATGCACAAATGGAGAAGGTTGTGGAAATATTTAAGCAAGTTAACGTAAATATTCCTCTCCTAGATTCTATACAACAAGTTCCAGCTTATGTCAAAATACTTAAGAACTTGTGCACTAGGAAGAGAAAAACTCAAGTGCCGAAAAAAGTTTTCATGTCGAGTAATGTAAGCACAGCTTTTACACAGTAATTACCCAAGAAACGTAAGGACCCTGGCTATCCTACAATCTCTATTTCTATTGGGGGTAAAAATATCAATCGTGCTTTACTCGACTTAGGCGCTAGTGTTAACTTGCTTCCTTATTATGTGTATGAGCAATTGGGTATCGGAGAATTAAAACCATCGCAATGCACTTTACAGATGGCTGATCGATCTATCACCAAACCAAGGGGTATGTTAGAGGATGTGTTATTAAAAGTCGGAGAATTTATCTTCCCTGTGGACTTTATTGTTCTAGATACACAACCTGTAGCAAACCCACGGAACCAAATTCTGGTGATTCTGGGTCGACCTTTTCTTGCGACTTCCAACGCTGTAATCAATTGTCGAAATGGTTCTATAACCCTATCCTTCAGGAATAGGACAATTGAACTTAACATTTACAAGTTGGGAAGTGAAGCCTCCGAACCTCATGCTCGAGTATGTTCTGTCGAATTAATGGATGTCGACAGCAGCGAATTTGAACAGCTTCACGATACTGATCTAGACTCTTTTCATACGTTGTTGTTTGACCCAGATATGTATTATACACATACGGACCCTTCTTTCGAGTTGTCCGGGTCAATATCTAACGCTGATTATAAACCGTTCTTGGAGTTTGAAGATCACCCCGCACTTTGTGATGACATTATTCTCCGGGGTATAGATGAGAGTTTTGAGGATATTTTCACTGAAGAACTTGCATTTTTGAAAGACACGATTGTTGAAATGAATCCATCTCAATACAACGAAATTGAACCTCCACCCCTTCTTCTGGACTATAAAGAGAATGCGAGTAATCCATCACAATCACTGTGTCGTCTCTCCAAAACGAGACGTAAACACATTCTATCCCACCACTTACCTTTTCCCTACTTCTTCTTGGCTCTTTTCAACTTGTTCTTTCACCAACTGAAGCATTGCATTGATAAAATCTTCGAATGGTTGGTGTTGACCTTCGGTCTTTGCAAAGCTTGGCATCGACCACTAATCTTGACCCTCTCTTGTGATTTTCAAAGATTAATATTGTTTAACTCAAGTTTAGGGGGAGGTATAATCTGGCTCTCGAAAATAAAATTTTTTACTCAAAATGGTGAGCCAAAAAAAAAGTTTGGGGGAGGATTTTCACTTTCACTTATTCTTACCCCGTTAATAAATTTCCTTCCAGGCTTACAAGTTTTTTATGATCTAGCGGAAGACAACAGTGAGGACACTGTTGAAAACAAGTTTGGGGGAGGTTTGTGCTTATTTTCGCATCATTTTGCATCATACTTTGCATAAGCAAAAAACTTTTAAAACATATAAAAAAAAAGTTAAAAAAAAATTCAAAAGATAAAAATATTTAATATTTAATTAGATAATAAAAAGATTAGATAGTGAAAAATTACATCCAAAATATTGGAAAATTTTAAGAAAACCAAGAAAATTAGAAGTTTTCTTAAACGAACTAGTAATAAGTAGTTATGAGTCGTTGTCCCAAGGGTTAGTAAGATGAAAGAAGTCACTAATCTGAGGATAAAAATATGTCTGAAAAATAGTTCCTATTCTTGAAGCCAAACATTTGAATGTTGATACCCTACTATACGTCTAAAAGCCAAAGTATGAAGAAAATAAAAAATTGAATAAAATATAAAATGGTGAGAAAAATGAACACTGGTTTTGTTAATCGCCTAGGCAGCAATAAAAAAATATAGCGAGGGTGCTTCATCACCTAGTGCCTTAGACCAACTGGTCTGGGAGTCACTGCTAAGCCTTAGGTGGTGCAAGACGAGGAATACACCTAATAAGCAAGCACATGAGTAATCGGTCGGTTAGTACCTCAAGAAGTATTAACGGTCGCATGAAAGTGTGTGAGCAAATCCATCTAAATATTTATCAAATTAAAAAGTACTGAGGCAGATGGACAAGAGTATGATAGCTTGAATTGAATTCTCCGAGCGTAGGGATGTCTATTACACACACGTAGGGTTACATGATCGATGTTTGGAAGAAAGATAGGAATGAAGAATAAAGACGATGTTTTATTGAGGGAAGATGTGATATCTAACATCTTTTCATGACTATTAAGATAGGGCTCATGACAACCGAAAAACTGGTGTAGTTGAAAACTCTTATTTTCAAGTTCTTTCTTTTATAGTTCTTATCTTTATATGTAACTTTCACCATCTCTCTTTTATTATAGGATTTTGTGGGTGTAATCCGCTGAAAACCCTCAGGAGACAACACTCCTCCTACTAGGGACACCTAGAGCTTTAACGACTTGTTACACGTGCTCAGTGCAATCGTGTTTGCCTACGAAAGTGTGCTATTTAGGTTTTTCTTTTTCTCTTTCTCTTGAATAACTAGTTTTCTCGGGACGATCAAAGTTAAGTTTGGGGTTATTTGTTCAGTTGAAAATATTGCATTTTGGTATAAGTATTTTCCTTACATTTCTTAAATAATAAAAGGTGTTTATTATAAATATTAAACATATTTGGATTTATCTGCAAAATACTATTTGCCATATGTTTATATATTATAATTAATATTATGAAGGAAAATATAGGCATTTTATATTTATATAATATTTTCGTAATTGAAAATATGCATATCATATCAAAATATTCTAATCACAATTCTTAAAAGATATAATATCATACAAATGGTTAGAATAATATTTCAAAATATATGCATAATATTTTAGTAATTAAAACATGCATAGCATATCAAATATTCTTAATCATGTTTCTTAAAGATTTATTACCATATAAAGTGCATAGCATATTAAATATTCTTAATAAAGTTTCTTAAAGATTTATTACCATATATAGTGATTAAGATACTCTCTCTAATTTAATAAATAAACTAACATTATTCATAGAGATATTGTACAAGATTTAGCTCAGGTCAAGAGATCAAGATGTTCAAGATGTCAGGAAAAAAAATCTGCCAAAATCATAAAATCAATACTGACAGGGACTCAGAATCCAGGCATGGAAAGTCACCATATTAGGAAGTCACCATATATGGTAACTAGTTTTTCTTCTTTGAGGGCTATATAAAGGACCAAGGGCTAAAGTTAGAAGGCATCAAGCCGAAGAGATCACGAAGTCCAAGACGGCTCACGCATCCAGGCTGATCATCAACTGTTCATCTACCTCCTTCGGAAGAGTTCGAGAAGCAAACCAAGTTTTTGTAATCATTTTCTAAGGAAAAAAGTGTAGATTGTTCAAGTTGATTAATAAAGGTAGTTGTTTTATTTAATTCTTTTGTATTTTACATTATGTTTTCTCTCTCTGTCTTTTCATCTTCTTTTCCCAACATGCGCGAGTAATTCTCCGCTTGTTAGGGTTCATAGGATTATGGTAGATTAATGGATGATAAAGATCCTTAAACTCTTTTTACGTCCTATAAAGTTTATAAACTTTACTAAAAGATCATTAACATCTTAATCGGGCGCGCTACCAATTTATTGTTAGTCTTGACCGCGATTAGAGATTAGATTAATGATTGTTTTGGTAAAGGCTAGATATGAACGGAGTTCCATGTCGAGATAGGGGTTAAGAGTGGGAACCCTTTTCCCTCCAGAAACCCTAATCTACATGCATCTCTGTCGTTCTAGTTTTAAATCTATTAAAGGATAAAAAAGAGTAATCTTTAATTAACCATCCATAACTACTAAATCCTAATGAACCCTACAAGCCCCCTTTTAATATTGAACTTACATCCATAATTAATCTAGATCTATATTTTGCATCCGTGTTTAACGTAGATCTAGAACCTACAACCATTCTTATTTTTTCCTCCTTTCTTTCTCAACACGCCTAAAGTAAGAATAAAATATTCCACGTTTCCCTGCGGACGACTCGTACTCATCTCGTCTAGCTACAAGCGACACCGTTATTGATTGCGGTTATTCTACAAACACTTTTTCACACAAATCAAGCGCCAGTCTCAAAAGCATACTATCCAATGGCACCAGTAGAGTTGGAAGAAGTCAAGAAGCTGGTTACAGAATTGCTAGAGAAGGGTTGGTTTCGCAGCAGCAGTAATTCACCCTGGGGAGCTCCAGTTCTTCTTCTAAAGAAGAAAGATGGCACACGGAGGATGTGCATCGATTATTGAGAATTAAACCGGGTGACTATTAAGAACAAGTACCCGATCCCTCGCATTGGCGAATTGTTCGAGCAGCTTAGTGACGCGAGGGTATTCTCAAAGCTGGATTTGCGATCCGGATATCATCAGGTCCGAGTTAAATCAGAGGATATTTGCAAGACTGCGTTCCGAACTCGGTATGTACATTACGAGTATTTAGTGATGCCGTTCGGAGTCACGAATGCACCGGCGATATTTATAGACTTGATGAACCGAATCTTTTCACCGTTCTTGGACCAGTTTTTAGTGGTGTTCATCGATAATATTCTGGTCTACTCGAGGAGCATTGAAGAGCATGCGGAACACTTGAAGATCGCACTGAAGACATTGAGGCAAGAAAGATTATATGCAAAGATGAGCAAGTGCGAGTTTTGTCTTGAAGAAGTGAAGTTTTTTGGGCATGTCGTATCCGGAGATGGAATCGCCATTGACCCTGAGAAGATTGCAGCAGTTCAAGATTGGCCGATTCTGAAGAACTTAGCAGAAATCAGAAGTTTTCTTGGACTTGCCAGATATTACAGAAGGTTCGTGGAGAATTTTGCTCGTTTAGCTGAGCCTTTGACCAAGCTTACGCGCAAAGAAGTACCGTTCGTGTGGACAGATAAATGTTCGTTAGCTTTTGAGGCGTTGAAGCAGAGGTGGATAACCGCTCCTATTTTGATCGTCCCAGACAGTTCAAGAGGATTGGTAATTCACAGCGACGCATTTGGGATAGGTTCAGGATGTGTTTTGATGCAGCATGGGAAGGTTATAGCCTACGCATCGAGACAGTTGAAGATCCAGGAGAAGAATTACCCAACTCATGATTTGGAGTTTGCGGCTGTGATTTTTGCTCTGAAGATTTGGAGACACTACTTATTGGGTGAAAGGGTCGAAGTATTCACCGATCACAAAAGCCTAAAGTACATGTTCACGCAGAAAGAGCTTAACATGAGGCAGCGTAGATGGTGGAGCTGATGGCTGACTATGATCTTGATCTTAAGTATCATCCGGGGAAAGTTAATGTTGTGCCGGATGCGCTTAGTCGGTTGCCAGCGATTCGGATGTTGACTGCACAGAAGAACTTATCGAAGACTTTCGGAGATTCGAGTTGGAGATCGTGCTACCGCATTCTTCGGGACAGTTGATGCAGTTGCAAGTATAGTCGTCGTTGATCGATAATATTAAAGCAGCGCAGTCGCAGGACCCAAGATTGCAGAAGTTTCGAGAACAGGTTGAAGCTGGACTTCGTACGGACTTGTTAATTCATGAAGATGGTTCGTTGCGATATGGTATCCGTTTGTGTATGCCAAAAGGAGACATTCATGAAGAAGTTATGAAGGAGGCGCACAGTTCCGCATATTCTGTACATCCAGGAGGCACGAAGATATACCGTGATCTAAGACAACATTTCTGGTGGGAAGGCATGAAAAGAGAGATTGCTCGCTTTGGAGCGAAGTGCTTGGTGTGTCAACAAGTTAAGGCTGAACATCAAAGGGTTGCTGGTTTATTGCAACCACTTCTGATTCCTCAATGGAAGTGGGAACATATAACCATGGATTTCGTGACAGCTTTACTGCGGAGTCCAAAGGGCAACAGTGCAGTTTGGGTGATTGTTGATTGATTGACCAAGGCAGCTCATTTCATACCATTTCGAGTTGGTCAATCAACGGAAGCGTTGGCAGAACGGTACATGCAGGAGATTGTGAGAGTGCATGGAGCACCTGTGAGCATCGTGTCCAACCGTGACACCCG
Organism: Agapanthus africanus; assembly: GCA_030015575.1. NCBI lineage: Eukaryota > Viridiplantae > Streptophyta > Magnoliopsida > Asparagales > Amaryllidaceae > Agapanthus > Agapanthus africanus. Next base: position 22,264,153 of record JASDDO010000014.1, read on the forward strand.
ATTCTTATCACACTTCTGGAGGAGTTTTCAGGAAAGTTTGGGGACGCGGTTGATGTTTAGCACCGCTTATCATCCTCAGACAGATGGCCAGTCGGAGAGAACGATCCAAACTCTTGAAGATATGTTGAGAGCTTGCATGTTAGATTTCAAAGGTTCATGGGAGGATCATCTACACTTGGTGGAGTTTTCTTACAACAACAGCTTTCAAGTGACTATTCAGATGGCTCCATTCGAAGCATTGTATGGTCGCAAGTGTCGTTCACCTGTTTGTTGGGACGATGTTGGAGAACGAAAATTTTTGGGACCCGGATTTGATCGTGCAAATAGTAGAGAAAGTTAATACTATCCGGAATCACTTGAAGGAAGCACAAGATCGGCAGAAGAGTTGGGCCGACACATCGAGAAGACCTCTAGAGTTCGTTGTTGATGATATGGTATTCTTGAAGATATCACCGACTAGAGGAGTGATTCATTTTGGGAGTCGAGGCAAGCTTAGTCCTCGATTCGTGGGGCCTTTCGAGATTTTGGAGCGTGTTGGAGAAGTGGCGTATCGATTGGCATTACCATAATCTTTGGCGAATGTTCATGACGTGTTTCATGTATCTCAACTCCGTAAGTATGTTCAAGATGAAACACATGTGCAGAATCATTCGAAGCTGACTGTAAGGGAGGATTTAACCTTTGAGGAACGACCGATGTCGATTATTGATCGAAGAGAAAAGGTTTTTAAGAACAAGGTTATCCCTCTCGTACTTGTTTCTTGGGGAAATCGCTCGCACGGAGAATCGACTTGGGAACGAGAAGATGAAATCCGACAGAAGTTTCCATATTTATTCTTATAGTTTCTTGATTGTTTATCTTTCCTTATTCTTGAAATTTCGAGGACGAAATTCTTTTTGTAGTTGGGTATAATGTAACACCCTAGTTCATTTATACCAATTCCAGTTGTCGTGTTTCTTTAATTATGGTATTTTTCTGATTTATCGTGTTTCGGGTGTGAATAGTATTTTTACATTAGTATTAGCATTCGACCAGACCCGCTTAGTTGAAACCTGTCTTGATTCATGTTTATGATTTATCCTGACTTGTTTCGTAGATTTGTGCATTTTCATGTTTATTGCATACTCGCTTTTTATCTAGCATTTGCATCTTTTACCATATAACATTTTAAGTCACGTAAAATATTTTAAAAATACATTGCATGGCCTGCGTGATACCCCTAACCCTGTGGTAGCATCCGCGCATCTTGTTCTCGTCCCATTCAGTGAAACGGATTTGTTTGGATGGCTACGCACACGTACGTGCATCCGTTCTTGGGTGTATCCATTTTTTCGTTACCCGGATATCCAACTTTAATTTTGGTCGACATGTAAATTTTTCGTATTTTAAAACTGAATTTTAGACCCGACCCGGGCATGTTTTGGACTATGTTTGTATTTACCAGAATATCAAATTTTATTTATATAATATCAATTTTATAAACTGATACAAATTAAAATTTAGTTAACTAATAAAAGATTTTTTTAAATTTAAATCTAAACTGATTTCCTAACAAACTAACAACCCCTTTCTCTCTCTCTCCTCTGCATATATATATATATATATATATATATATATATATATATATATATATATATATATATATATATATATATATTTTATTTATTTATTTATTTTTTTCTTCCTTATTTAATACACAACCTCTTCTTCTTACTTCTTCTTCTTTCTTCTTTCTTTTTCTTGATCTTATTTCTTGATTCTGGTGATCACTGTCGGAGCCGTGCTCGTCGCTGACGATCCGAGTGATCCAGTGAACCTACCTTGCCTGTGTGATCACCCTCTTGCCTTGACTGGACCCGTACCGCGTGCCGCGTGTGCGTTGCGGCGATTTAGCGACGTCGGACGTGCCGTGCGTATCCGTCGCGTGATTCGATCGAGGCAAGTTTATCTTGCTACATGCTATGACATATACTACATCCATATTAATAATAATATTTCATGTTTAGTGTATTGTACATCCCCTGTTATCATTTTACTGTTTTACGACGTCCGTTTGCATCCGTATAATTTATTTCGCATCTAGTGCATGAAAATTTATCTTGTTATATGCTAGACTACAATATATTGCACCCACTTGAATAATAACATCAAATAATGTTTAGTTATGCATCCCACATTACCATTTTACAGTTTTACTGTTTTCAGACATCCGTATGCATCCATATCAATATTTACATATCTAGTCGCATGCTAATTCATCTTGCTACATGCTATGTATCTTATTTTGCATCCATATGAATAAAAATATCACATGTTGATTGCACTGTACATCCATATTACAGTTTTACCGTTTTCGGATACCCGTTTGTATCCATATCATTTAAAATATATATCGTCGTAATATTTCTTATTATTATCTTTAATTAGTTTATAATCTGCATTTTATAATGTTATGCAAAATATAGTTTGAAAATATTATAGTTTACACATGAAACGTCGTTCCAAAGCGGATACGACAAATCTGAAATTTACTGTACACATTACCTTATAAAATTTATTATAAATCATAGAAAAATTATTAGTATATGTTCTTTAGTTCGTTACGAAGCCAACTCAGAATACTATAACTATATGAAATATTTACTTACAAAATAAATTGTTTAAATAACGTAAAATGCAAATAAAAATATCTCTAAACTGCTGTCCAGGAAAATTCCTGCAGCAAACTTTCAACTTCGAATGTTCATAGCTTTTTATAAGAACAGCCTGAGATATTTCAACTTATAAAAATGAAAATCTTATTGAATTATCTTTGTTTTGGTATAAGACGCGTCCCTTTTGGAGAACGTTTGTTATTTTTAAGCTATTTTACAAATCAGGGTGACGCTGAATTTCTGAACGGAACTTTCTTGTGCATGGTTAATCAATACCACTTTTATAGTTATTAATCGGTTTGAATATGTTATCCATGTTAATATTATTATACAAATATCTATTTAATAAATAATAGTGCTTGTGTTTTAATATTCAGCAAATTTTACCGATCTACAGTTTTATAGTATCCGTCTGTATCCGTACGGTTTATTACTTATCTAGTTGCATGCCGAGACCATATTATTTCATGTTACTGTTGTATTAGTGCACCATGCTCGATAATTATGCATCCTACTTATTCATGATGTGACCCCTGATCGATATTTGTGCATCCATGCTTTTATTGTACATCCGTACTTTCACCTTGATTCAATACTTGCTACAGTTTGATTATGAGCACCCGTTTGACACCTGTGCACTACTTGACATGACCTGATACACCACTACTTGACATGACTTAATACATGTACACTACCTGACATGACCTGATGTACCACAGCTTGACTTGATACCTGATCTTGTTATCAATGCCGACAAATCTTGACTTGTTGTCCCTACAGACATATCCTGATGTCTATACAGACAAACCTGCACCTGCTTGATCCTGTGTTGGCATTAGCTCCAGATTTAACAATACCTGACTTACACACATAACCTTGGGGGTATGGGGAAATCAAGAATGTAGCTGAACGTAACTCAAAGGTCTATTACATCATGTTACCGTGGTCACGTGGGGTATGAACGGGACATAAACTCACTGTCTATTATATCTTGTTACCGTGGTCCCGTGGGGAATGAACGGGGCATAGACCGATGGTTTACGATGAGGATTACATTAATTGATTTTTAATAATTTTAGAGTAGATAACCCTACAACACAGTTTAAACTACTCACTGCACTTCACCTGTTTATATTCTGTTCACTGATTTATATTCATGATACTGTTTACTTGTTACCGATGACTTGTTACTGTTCATACTTCATGCCTGCATATTTCATTACATCCTGCTTGCTTAGAATTATTGATATTATGACGCACTGACGTCTGGGTTTTGCATGGCCCGGATCCTCTATCTCTGTCGCATGTCGTTCAGGAGTATTTTAGCTAACAGGCCGAGCAGTGAGGATCCTGTTAGTTTTTTAGTTTAGTTTTCTTTCAGCATTTTCATTCCTGATGTGAGCCCGTATTTGGGACGTACATTCCAGATTATTATTGTTTATTGGATCTATTGCTTCCGCATATTATTTCTTGACTCGTTTATTCTGGCCCATGGACATGTACTAGATAGTTTATTTTATTTCTATTGTTCTTGATATCTCTAGACAACCGTAATGTGACTGTGGAGGGATGTTTCGTATCCACAGGTAGCATGGTTGGCTCTGTCACGTGCCTATCTTAGCGCACTCTGGGAAGCGGAGCGTAACAGTTACCATCTCCATTTAGGTAATTTCGAGGACGAAATTATTTTAAGGTAGAATATAACGATCATAAAATTCCTATATTTTCGCGTACCATTTCTTTAATAAAATATTACAATTATTTATTTTTGATATATTTTGTTTTCTAATAAATGTATTATTTTATCACTTCATCTATTTTATCCATTTTATAATTTTTCAAAGCCAAAGCCAAAGCCCAAGCCCAAACCAAGACATATCCATTTGATTTCTTTCTCTAAATCCACTTTCTTTTCAAGGTATGACATATATTTAATTCTTGTTAAATATCTGCATGAATAACCTTGTAGTTCATTGGTTAAGTCCCTGCATTGTTATTATATAGGTCATATGTTCAAATACTCATTCTTGTAATTATTTTTTATTAATTTTTATCCTTCTCATAACCTACAAATAAGATCTTTCATTTCATCTTCCTTTTAACTTCCAAAATAATTAGAATGATTATGAGCTACAATTTATTAGAATTATGGTGGTCATATACCTTTTTTATATGCCACTCCTCTCTTTTTTCTTTATCATAAATTTCTATCATTTCACATCTTCCTCTTCATCTAAATTTCTCGAAGAAAAACATAAAGAAGGTCTCAAGAAGGTCTCGCTAGTAATGCGAGGCTATCGGCGGATAGACAAGTCCGGTGACAGTACCGACTTGTGTATGTATGTCCCCTTCGTTTCTTCTCCTCCTCTAGTTGAATCATCCTTATCTTGTCATGTCTTCACTGATTTTCATACTTGCTCACTTTGTCTGTAAACTCCTTGTTTAGAAAACACATATAAAATAAATAGATAACCTAATAGTTAATTGTTTTATAAATTTATTTAACTTCATGAATAATACATTTTTAACTAGTACTGATTATCTTGTTTCATGTTTTAGTAGTTATGAAAATATGTGAATCGCATCATCCTATATTGCATACCATAACATAACACGATCGTTTATTCAAAACAAAAGAAAAGTGTTTAATAATTTTTGTATATAATCTTTATTAATCTTTTATATCGATTTTAGTATATATATCATGACCGATTCGTATGCTTGTCCGTATGCCTTTCATAATTTATTGCTCGCTATTTTTATTTTTTATTTATTTATATTTATATTTAGTTTTATAAGAAAACGAGGTTTCAAATAAATACCATGACTTTGTCAATCTCAAATACCATCTTGAAGAAATATCTTTACCTTCAAAATATTTTTTATAAAATCAATATTGACTTCTGGACATTCTAGAAAAATTATATTATATACTAGATAGAATTTGAAGTCTACAGTAAAAATTTCATATCAAACCGAATAATGGTTTCGTTATTACATAGTTTTTTATTTACTATTTTTAAAACCAGAAAACTGCCAATAAGGGTTTCTTCGAGAGACTATAACTCTGTAGTCGTTGATCCAAATTAAGTGTTTTCAGAAGTTTTGAATATCTACATCGAAAGATATAGATTTTCTTAGTTTTAAGTTTTTACTGAAAACATACGTAAAATATAGAAAACCGCGTTATAATATTTAGTAACGAATCTACACAGAATCTGTCCTGATTCACACACTATTTTTAAATAGGACATAACTCGAACTCTCGATATCCGTTCGTGACAAACTTTAGAAGTGTAGATTCAAAATTAATAGAACTATAATTATTTGTATATTAGATTACTTAGAAATGCATGAAACAACCCGATATAGGTTTTGCAATACAATATATAGTTGTTGTCCAAAAATCTGAATTTCTGTTTTAAATGCTGATATTAAAACGATCATAACTAGAGCTTAGAAATCCAAATCGCGCGAATCTTGATATTTTGGATAAATACATCGAAAGACCTACAATTTTCTGTTAATTTTTGTAACTTAAAACCCGATGAAAATTAACTCAAACTACGTTTTAAAAATATATGACGTTGCTGAACAGATTCTGATCTGTTTTGCTCGACGATACGAAAACGAGTATATCTCCTAAATCGGTAGTCGTATTTTGACGATACTGGAACTGACGCGTGCAAAACACTTAGATATATATTTCTGTTTATATTCTGAAATTGATTGACTTGATTAACTAGTCATACATATCACATATTTACAACATTGTTTTTGGACGTTACTTGTATACTTATCTCATATCATATTCAATGATTGTTTATCTATTTTTATCTATATGATTTGTGATTAAACCATTACATGCTAGAATTGACTTGATCTTGACACAACTCAATTATGAATACTTAAACCCAATAGGTACACTTGACTCGACTTGACCCGAACCATGAATACGTAATGACTTGACATGAATACATGAAAAATTGACTTGAATACTTGAACTCGACTCGATACTTGAATTGCACTCTCTTATATATTCATGGATTTGGGCAAGACTTTTAATTTTAATTACAGACTAATATACGCGGGGCGTTGGGGTAGTTTGAGTATAAATCCAACGGAATCTCAGGAGTCCCATTACTAAAATAACGTTGTTGTGGTACCGGACTGAAACGGTACAAATAACGTTGATGTGGTACCGAGCTGAAACTGTACATCATGAATTCACTAATAGGGGCCCGTATTTCTGAATCCCTGGACGATAGCATGTTGGGTTTGGAATATTTCAATAACAATTGAAGTCCCGCTATTTTAGACCCGTGATTCCTTACCCCTGGACAATAGCTTTGAATTTGAGAATAATCTTAAGATTTGGTTGACATTCACACTTGAACTCACGTTAATTAAATTTACCATTTTAGAGACCTTTTTAGGACACTTACATTCACTTCATGTTCACTATACCTACACTCCATGGCCATGTTAAATTTGTTTGCCATGCTTATTTAGTTGCCATATATATATTACCATGCTTGTTCACATATTACGATTTTTTATTTATATTATATTACATGTCATCCTGCACTCAAACTATATATTACACATCTTTTTGGGACTTACCGAGCGCAAGTTCGCTTAGGCATTCGACGCATCTTTTATTTCTTGGAATGTTCGTCAGGTGACTTAGAAACAGAGGAGATGGAATCCACTGCAGAGAATTACAATCAGTTCGCACCTGAAGAAGATCATTAGTTTTATTTCATGTTTTTCTTCTTCAGTAAGCCACATGTTTAGTCACTTTCTTTTTATATTCAGACTTCTTTTATCAGTTAAATTCTGTAAAGTTACGAACGTAAATATATAAAGTGGTTGGATTTTATTTTCACTTGTCTTTTCTTGTCATTGTTATATTGCTTATATTACGCTTAACGTATTTGTTTTGAGAAATGACCTCTAAAAAAATACGTCGCGGGCTTGTCACTTGTCGTTACCGCTCTTTTAGGAAGCAGGACGTGACAGGTTTTTTTGGTGGCCCATGCAGGTCTATTCTGTATGAAGTCCTAAGCAATATGATACAAGAAAAATAAAATCCGATAACTTTTACATTCTTTATCTTTCAATTCCTTTGAATCTATCATAATCCATTTTCACTTTTTACTTCCTTAAATTCAACCTCTCGACTTTTGAACTCTTAACTCTAGTTCACCTTTCTATTTGTATCTCTTAGTTTTATTTGCTTACTTGGTTAGATCATCGATCGACGAAGCTTGAATATGTCATCCTTAACGTTTCATGTACCTTTGCGACGTACCTCTCGAGAAAATTTCACGGACGAAATTCTTTTAAGGAAAGTAGACTGTAACGACTCGCTATACTTGAATCTATCCCACTTCCTTCAATTGATTTTCATGAAGATCATTTCTTACTTTCTTGAAATTCATTTCTGTGTCTCCTTATATTTATTTGACCATCTTTTACATTCAATATTACTCTATTGTCAATTAGAGTACCGACTGGTGGAGCGACGACGATATGCGATCACATTTAGTTTCCTTGTTCTGTTACCGTATCCTTTTAAGTAATTTCGAGGACGAAATTATTTTAAGGAAGGTAGAATGTAACGATCATAAAATTCCTATATTTTCGCGTATCATTTCTTTAATAAAATATTACAATTATTTATCTTTGGTATATTTTGTTTTCTAATAAATATATTATTTTATCACTTCATCTATTTATCCATTTTATAATTTTTCAAAGCCCAAACCTAAACCAAGACAAATCCATTTGATTTCTTTCTTTTCTTTTTCTAAGTCCACTTTCTTTTCAAGGTACGACATATATGCAATTCTTATTAAATATGTGCATGAACAATTTTGTACCTCATTGTTTAAGTCCTTACATTATTATTCCATAGGTCACATGTTCAAATCCTTATTCTTGCAATTATTTTTTATCAATTTTTATTCTTCTCATAACCAGAGCATAAAGAAGTTCTCAAGAAGTTCTCGCTAGTAATAAGAGGCTATCGGCGGATAGACAAGCCCAATGACAATACCGGCTTGTGTATATAAGTCCCCTTCGTTTCTTCTCCTGCTCTTGTTGAATCATCCTCATCTTGTCATGTCTTCGCTGATTTCCATACTTGCTCACTTCGTATGTAAACTCTTTGTTTAGAAAGCACATATAAAATAAATAGATAATCTAATAGTTAATTGTTTTGTAAACTTATTTACCTTCATGAATAGAATGCATTTTTAACTAGTAGTGATTATATTATTTCATATTTTAGTATTTATGAAAATATGTGAATCACATCGTCCTATATTGCATACCATAACATAACACGATCATTTATTCAAAATAAAAAAAAAATTGTTTAATAATTTTTGTGTAGAATCTTTATTAATCTTTTATATAGATTTTAGTATATATATCATGACCGATTCGTATCCTTGTCCGTATACCTTCCATAATTTATTGCTCATTATTTTTATTTTATTTATATTTATTCTTTAAAGAAAACAAGCTTTCAAATAAATACAATGACCTTTTCAATCTCAAACACCGTCTTGAAGAAATATTTTTACCTTCAAAATAATTTTTAGAAAATCAATCTTGACTTCTGGACATTCTATAAAAATTAGATTATATACTAGATAGAATTTCAAGTCTACATTAAAAATTTCATATCAAACCGAATAACGTTTTAGGTGTTCCGTAGTTTTTTATTCACTGTTTTTAAAACCAGAAAACTGCAAATAAGGGTCTTCTTCGAGAGACTATAACTCTATAATCGTTGATCCAAATTAAGTGTTTTTAGATGTTTTGAACATCTACATCGAAAAATATATATTTTCTTAGTTTTAAGTTTATATATAAAACTGACGTAAAATATAGAAAACCGCGTTACAATATTTAGTGATGAATCTGGACAGAATCTGTCCTGATTCGCACACTATTTTTAAATAGGACATAACTCGAACTCTCGATGTCCGCTCGTGACAAACTTTAGATGTGTAGATTAAAAATTGATAGAACTATAATTTTCTGTATATTAGATTACTTAGAAATGCATGAAACAACTCGATATAGGCTTTTCAATACAATATATAGTTATTGTCCAGAAATCTGAATTTCTGTTTTAAACGCTGATATTAAAACGATCATAACTAGTGCATAGAAATCCAAATCGCGTGGATCTTGATATTTTGTATATGTACATCGAAAGACCTACAATTTTTTATTAATTTTTTTAACCTGAAACCCGATGAAAATTAACTCAAACTGCGTTTTAAAAATATATGACGGTACTGAACAGATTCTGATCTGTTTTGCTCGACGATACGAAAACGGGTATATCTTCCAAACCGGTAGTCGTATTTAGGAGATACTAGAACTCACGCATGCAAAATACTTAGATCTATATTTCTGTTTATATTCCAAAATTGATTGACTTGATTAACTAGTCGTACATATCACATATTTACAATATTGTTTTTGGACATTGCTTGTATACTTATCTCATATCATGTTCTATGATTACTTATCTATTTTTATCAATATGACTTGTGATTAAACCATTATATGCTAGAATTTACTTGATCTTGACACGACTCAATCATGAATACTTGAACCCAATAGATACACTTGACTCGACTTGACCCGAACCATGAATACGTAATGACTTGACATGAACACTTGACATGAATGCATGAACAATTGACTTGAATACTTAAATTCGACTCGATACTTGAATTGCAATCTCTTATGTATTCATGGATTTGGACAAGACTTGTATCTTTAATCACAGACTAATATACGCGGTGTGTTAGAGTAGTTTGAGTATGAATCCAACGGAATCTCAGGAGTCTCATTACTAAAATAACGTTGTTATGGTACCGGGCTGAAACGGTACATCATGAATTCACTAATAAGAGCCCGTGTTTCTGAACCCCTGGACGATAGCCTGTTGGGTTTAGAATACTTCAATAACAATTGAAGTCCCGCTATTTTGGGCCATAGATTCATTACCCCTGGACGATAGCTTTGGATTCGAGAATACTCTTGAGATTTAGTTGACATTCACACTTGAACTCACGTTAATTAAATTTACCATTTTAGAGACCTTTTTAGGACACTTACATTCACTTCATGTTCACTATACCTACACTTCACGGCCATCTTAAATTTGTTTGCCATGCTTACATAGTTGACATATATATTACCATGCTTGTTCACATATTACGATTTTTTATTTATATTATATTACATTTCATCCTGCACTCAATCTATATATTACACATCTTTTTGGGACTGACCGAGGGCATGTTCGCTGACGGGCATTCTACCCATCTTTTGTTTCTTGGAATATTCGTCAGGTGACTTAGGATTAGAGGAGGTGGAATCCACTGCAGAGAATTACAACCAGTTCGCACCTGAAGCAGATCATTAGTTTTCTTTCCTGCTTTCTTCTTCAGTAAGCCACATGTTTAGACACTTTCTTTTTATGTTCAAACTTCTTGTATCAGTTAAACTCTATAAAGTTAAGAATGTAAATATATAAAGTGGTTGGATTTTATTTTCACTTGTCTTTTCTTGTTATTGTTATACTGCTTATATTACGCATAGCGTATTTGTTTTGAGAAATGACATTCTCTAAATAAATACATCGTGGGCTTATCACGTGCCATTACCGCTCTTTTAGGAAGCGGGGCGTGACAATTGCCATCGAGATACAATATCGAAATGGTTGAATTTTAACAGGAAGATTTGTTATTACGGTCATCGGCGTTTCCTGCCACCAGACCATCCCTACAGGTTAGACGTTGCTCATTTTAATGGTCATCAGGAGCTTCTTGGGCCTCCATGCTCATTTTTCGGAGAGGACGTGATTACTCAGTGGGATGGTTACAATAATATGACCTTCGGGATAGATTCAGCAAAACAGGTCAAACAACTATACTGGAATAAGTTAAGCATTTCTTACGAGCTTCCGTACTGGTCAACAAATTTAGTGCATCATTGTCTAGACGTCATGCACATAGAGAAGGGAGTATCCGAGCACGTACTTAACTTGTTTCTTTGTAAAGATGGAAAATCGAAATACAACCTTCGTGCTTAGATGGATCTTTAAGACTGGGAAATTAGAAGTGAATTGCATGCTAAACCGATAGCAGGTAAACCAAACAAGTTTGTACTTCCCAATACCGTGTATCATATATCACAACCGGAGAGGAAAAGGTTTTTGTAGGTGTTGCATGATTTGAAAGTTCCCACAGGTTTCTCAGGATCATTTAGCAAAAAGATAAAAATTGTGAAAGGAAAGATCGATGGGCTGAAAAGTCATGATCACCATGTTATTATGGAGCACCTTCTCCCATTAGCCCTCAGGACTTTCCTTCCCGAATAGGTTGGTCTAATAATCAATGACCTTTGTTGCTTTTTCACAAAATTGTGCGCTAACGCTGGAGAATTTAGAAAATTCTATTTCATTAATACTTTGCAAACATGAGCGTATTTTCCCGCCGTCGTTTTTCGATATCATAATACACCGACGGTTCATCTTGCAACCGAGGCTAAGTTTACCGGACCGGTACAAAATCGATGGATGTATCCCGTCGAAAGATACGTTGAATTTTTCGTTTCACGCATTTTGTAAAATTATTATTGTCCTAAATGCCCATATTTATTTATTAAACATATTTTTCTTAAGGTACCTCTACAATCTAAAAAAGTATATACGCAATAGAAATCGACCAGAGGATTGTATCATGCAAGATTATCTTCTAAATGAAGTAACCGCAGTTTGTTTCCACTATCTGGATGAGAACATTGAGACGAAACTTAACCGGCCTCGGAGAATTCAAGACGGGCCATAATGGTAAAACTGATTATAAGAGAGTAGACATTATATTTATCAATAAGATATATCGGTTTATCCTCCTTAATAGCGTATGTCTTAAAAAAATTAGAGAGTAAGTTTTTTGGATTAATTGTTATATTTGTGTTTGTGTGTGTATGAAATAATATAATATTAATGTCATAATTTATTGTTGAGAACAGAATTCATATTGATGAGGTACGTGAGGGGCATTCTGATTGGAATGATGAACGATTGGAAAAATATCATCAGGATAATTTTTGCGATTAGGTTGCAGATCATGTAAGTTGTTCGAATAATATGTTATTGCTACCAGTCTTAATCTAAACTTATATCATTATGTATTTGCCGTAAAATTTGTTTTGTCAGATCCACGATCCGAACTTGTTTGCATCATTAGAGAGAGATTCAAGATGTTTAGCTCAGTTTCCTAGCATGGAGGTTACATATTATAAAGGATTCGATGTCCTTAGATACAAATTTGAAATTAAGGACATAGAAACATCTCGAACCACTCAGAATAGTGGGACTGCAACCGTAGGATTGGATGGTGTGATTTATTATGGATACTTAAATTGCATACTTGGCATCCAATATCCCGGACGATCAGAACCGTTTTATATATTTCAGTGTATTTGGTACGATACACGAACCGATACGGATAAGTGGAGAAACAATCTCGGGACTTAAAAACATGAATATAAATTAACTAGTGTGAACACACTTCGATTTTAAGGTCAGGACGATCCATTTATCTTTCTGCAACAAGCATTTCAAGTATACTACTCATAGTGCTTGAAGTATTTGGGATGGAGTGTCGTATGCCGTTGGAAACCCAGGGATGTTTATGATGTCCCGGAATTCGAGGATCGTATGGAGGACAGCGATGGGGATGAAGAAGAGAGAAGACTTAAAGTGCTCCGACCGTCTGTTTCAAAAGACGGGTCGTCCTCTGCTGATCGTGAAGTTACTTGGGTTAGAAATGATATCGATGATGAAATCCAATGTCTAATACGTCTACGAAACGAAAAAGGTTATCAGTAATGTTATATTATTAATTCACATTTCTATGATCTATACATATATTGCATGCATATATAATGAGTGTACTCTTATCTAGGTCTGATGACGACGCCCAGAGCAGCGAGGGATGGTACGAGCACCAGCCACGGCAGAGGCAGAGGTAGAGCGGTTCTGCCGCCCGGGGAGCTGCGTAGGGAGCTCCAGAGGGCCGGTCTTGCATCCCGATCCGTATCCCCTTCGAATGACTCCTTCCGTGTGGACTTTGCTAAGCCTCCAGGTATATTGCACACATATTCATTTTGAATGTAATATTATAGATATACACGCATATTTATTTTAAAATTACTTATATAGTCAATGTTTAATTGTCTAGCTGTAGGTGGTGCGTCCACATCAGAAGCAGAGACCACTACCGTACCTGCAGGTATGTTTATATATCCTATAGTGCATGCATATTGATTTAGAATGTTATATCATAAATATACATACATTTTTTTGCTTTTACTTAGATAATCAATTTTTGATTGTCTAGTTGTAGGTGGTGCCTCCACATCGCGGGCAGAGACCACCACCGCACCTGTAGGTATGTTTATATATCTTATATTGTATGCATATTGATTTAGAATGTTATATTATAGATATACATATTCTTTTTGCAATTACTTATATAATTTATTTTTAATTGTCTAATTGTATGTAGTGCATCCACATCTGGCGCAGAGGCCAATTCCGCCACTTTCGCACCCTCCGCTCAGTCTACAGGTTAGTATTTTTAAATATAAAATATTTATTCATTTTATATATCCTCTAAGAATAACCATGAACTTCATGTAAATTTATTGTCAATATTTATTTTCTAATTGGAGGGGATGCGTCCACGTCCGGGTCACCGGCTGTTCCTCACCGGAAGAACTATCGTCCCGCTCGTGCTGCTGTCGCCGGAGGTATATATCGCACTTCAATTTTCGTTAATCCTTAATTTATAAATACCGTTTTGTCTTAATATTGCTTGTCTTGATCTTTCTTATAGATGTAGGGCATCCCCATTCCGAGACGGGGACTCGAGGGCCGAATCAGTCCACAGGCTGAGACCCGATAGAGCTAGGGGGAGGCACCATTCCCCCTCTTCTTTACCCCCGATTATCTCTATATTGGCGATTATACCGAGAGGTTCAACAGGTATATGGGGATGAGAGCCGCATCCAAAATAAGTATCCACTTCACGTTGAGTGGGGCGATCAGCATCGGCGCTCATTTGCCCTCTTCTGGGATCAAGCTCGGGTATTAATATATATTTTTATTTGACTTATCAAATAAATTAATTATTATTTAACACTTATAATTTAAATACATTATTTTCTTGTATTTGCAGTTGGATTACGACTTTCAGCCTGTACTCGACCCTGATTATCCTGACAGAGTGCTTGATCTTCATGCTCTTTACCTGGGCCTCATGAAGAACATACAATCTAAGGTATGATATAATAGGAATGAGCTGAAGATCGATTGCTATTTGGTATGGCTGGCGACCCCCGAGGCGGAGAGAGCGGCTCTACTACATTCTCTGGCCTTTGCCAGAGTCGACATAGATACATGATCTCTCTTATGCCAATATTATGACTCTGAGCGCAAACATATTTGTAATTTAATTGTAATTCATTATTTAGTATATAATTTATTTTTTTGTGTTGCTTAATTAGAAAACTAAATCTTATTGTGTTGTGCCGAAACAGGATGATCAAAACAATAAGAATAGGAAGTCAGCGAAGAGGGGTCGCCCTACTTAGACAGGTGGCTCGAGGAACATTAATCGTACCATGGAGGCATCGGTAAATTAAAATAAATCTATTTTGATATAATGCAATATTAAGAGTTATTTTATAATATATGTAAACTTTTGGAGAATTGCAGAGAGCTCAAACCCTGGTGCAGGGTGGTACACTGAGCGTGTTGACCACGTATCTTGCCGTCCACGGCACCACGACAGATCCCGCCACGGGTGAGCTTCGATTCCCCGACATCGCTACCCAGGAGTATTGCGTAAGTGTTAATATTTATTCTAATTCGAATGATTTTTTCTTTGATAAGTTCAAATTTAAATAATATACTTATATTTTAATGGTTAATGTGGGTGTAGGAGCGGGTGGTGGAGCAGGCGAAGGCATTGGGGATCGATTTTAGTGGACAGACTGATTCGATGCTACTGACCCTAGTCCAAGACGTCGCACACGGAGGGTACCACGGAGGTTGGGAGAGAGGCCAGGGATTGGGTCCTAATAGGGCCCATATGAAGTTGGTCTCCACTCCGGCGGTTACTTCTCCTACCCCCCGTGAGCAATGTCTGGAGCATGATGTTGCCGCATTGAAGACCACCGTCGAGAAGTTGAAGGAGTTATTGGTACATATATTGTAACAACTCCAATTTTAGTGTACAAAAATTTGTTTAAAAGATAATATATACTTGGAGTATTTGCATTTCCTGTGAGTACTATAAGTAATAGTTTTGCTTTTTAATAGCAAGAAAGAGCTTGTAGCTCATTAGTAAGACCTTGCACAGCTGAACCATAGCACCAGAGTTCAAATCCCATCAGCCACATTATTTTTTATATTATTTTCTTATAGATTTTTAGAAGTCCAAGGGTCTACACGTGCATAACTCGTAAAACCCAACGTAACATATAAAACAAACTGGACCAGGGGGAAGACCAAAAGACAACGGACACTTGACGACGATCCCCGGCCCGACTCGGCAGGCGGATCGGCCGAATCGGCCGCCATCGCCGGCCGAACTCGGTCGGATCCGAGTTGGTCCTACATAAAACTTGTGTCTTTTGGTATTCTTAACACCCCTGTACACTTTAAATTTTCTGCACATTAACAGAGCTTTTTAAAACTCCATTAAACCATTTTTTAATACAAAATTTAATACATTTTCTTTCACACCCTTACAGCTACCCTAACCCTAGTTTTTCCTATAAATACCACACCTAAACACACCCCTCACCCCAAAATCTCTGTCCAAAACTCTCAGGAAAGTCCTCTAGAACCTTTGTGTGCAATTGAAGTTAGCGAAGGGCGAAACTCCGGCGAATTTCCGACGACGACTCTAGTAGCTCCCGGCGAAGAAACGACGCACCGGAACATACTTTCACTCCCCCTTCCTCTTTTCTAAGCTCTAATCCAGTAAGTCCCACCTTTCCTTTCTCTATTCTATTCTTAAAACTAGTATTCCTAAAACCCGACGGAAGCGGAGTTAATCCGACTTCTGATTCGGTTTTCATTAAAAAGTATAATTTTCATAAAATACAACCATTCCAAACTCTCACATCTTGACTATTAATCATTAACAAACATCATGAACAAGTTTCATAGCAAAATATTTCATATTGCAATTTTTATCGTACTTTTTCAGTAAAATACCATATAGTTTAGTTTTGACGTTAAACATCCATCTCATTGCTATACCTTTAAATATATCACGAGGTAATGACCTACCTCTTCACAACATTCATATGCAATATAGCACGATACCTTTCGGGAACATAGAATACGGGAATATGAATTTACAATTAAATACCTTTAACTTATAAAACCATTTTTACAAGATTATGTATTTTTAACAAATCTTTGCAAAGCGCCGCTACAACCCATTTTAGGGAACCCGTTCGGGATGGTGTGGATTATCGCACATTCTCGGACTTAGTAGTGCGAGATTCAGACCTCCGCAAGGAGTATTCAGTCTCGAGAGATTTTAAAATACAAATATCTTAAGAAAATGAGATTTCTAGAAAAAATAATAAATTAAATTATTTATATATGTGTGTGTGTGTGTGTGTGTGTTTATCATCAAAATATCTAATTTTTGATATGATATAAATATTCCAACTTTTCTATCTCAAAAGAATCAATTACATGAAAATACCATGCAATTTTATACAAGTTCAATACTTTACAATTAAATACCATGTATTATGAAAAATAGGATTTATTCACTAGAAATATCACATATATAAAATCTAAATCTAGGAAACTCTACAGACGATAATTAAATACTTGAGGTGTATTTTGTAAATTATACAAAATTATTTTTATATAAAACCCCCTCAAGTTTTATAAATTACTATAAAGACCCTAGTAAATATAAGTTTAAGCGGGACCAGTCTCTTGAGCCTCAGGGAGCCGGAGATATGGATGCTTGCCTATTTAAGGTAGACAACTTAACAAAAGGTGTTATCAACACGGTAATCGTCTTTGAAAAAGATACAAATCATGCCTCCCATGTGCAGCGGTTACCGATAACATCAAAACTTAATTCAGGATTTCAATTTCTTTTCTAATTGTTTGTATTTTAGTGATAAATACTTAGCTTGAATAGTTCATGGTATTTTATTGTAAAACTTGCATTGTATAAGTATCTTGATAGTATTTTGGTGAAACTTGTACACTTTCATCTTTTAGAAAAAAATGTAAGTTTGTCATATCTTGAAAATATATGAATTTGTAATATTTTATATAATTAAAAAAATAAGTTTTATTAAATTAGAAAATGCATTTTTCTTAAAAACCGTATTTAAAAGCTTTCGAGATCGAATGCTCCGTGAGGAGTTCTGCATCTCGCTCTATTAACCCAAAGAGGTGCGATAATCCACATCATCCAATAGCGGGTCCCCTAAAAAGGGTTGTAGAGACATAATCGCAAAGGGTTTTGAAATACAATTCAAAAGAAACCCGGTTTTTATAGTAAATGGTATTTTAATGTAATATTGTATTCGTCATAAAAATACGTTCAAATAGTATCGTGCTATGGAATCATGTGTGTATGTGAGAGGTAGGTCGTTACCTCATGAATTTTCCTAAAGGTATATTTAAGAAAAACAAATAAAGATGATATATACAAACTTCAAGGTATTTTAATGTAAATGTTAATTTAAAGTTATTTTGCATGATATTTTTGATTAAAAGTTGTTTCTAAGCATTGGTTTTATGTTAAAAAGCATGGTGTAGGAATATGAATGAAGAATATGTAAGAAAAAGTGGAATTATAGAGTTTTAGAAGAAGATGTCGGTTTTAACTCCACTTCCGACATATATTTTGAAAAGAGATGTTTCAAGAAGAATAAGAGGAATTGATAGGGACTTATGATTTAAGGGGCTTAAAGAAAGGTTTAGGAAGATAGGGTTGTCATCGTGGCGTCGTGGGGTCTCCGGAATTACTTCGATTCTTCGCCGGAAGTTAACCGCTTGCTAACTCCACTTGCACTTCACTTGTACTTAGAAAATTTAGAGAGTTTTGACTAGAATTTTCAGAATGAGGAAGGGCTAGGGCATGGGGTAGTATTTAAAGTGTGCAATTATGGTTTTGGAATTAAAATGGTGAATTAAAATGCATTAAAATGATGATAAATGGGGAATTGAGAGGTCTATGTTTTATTGCAGAGCAATCAAACAGTGCAGGGGAGTTAGGGGTAGGGATAGGGGAAGGGTCGTGTGTGCAAAGTCTGGGCCTCATTGGGCTCGGGGGGACCGTCGGTGCCGACCCTAGGATCTTTTTCGCCGGTCGATTTGGTGAAGGGGGCCGGTGGATTGATGCCCCGTGTTCCTTTTAGTGTTAATACTCTTTTGCATATATTTATTTCTTCAGACTTTTCATTTTATGTGCCTTGCACGTGTAAACTTTTAGGCTTCCAAAAATTTTAAAAGAAAAATCAGAAAAAATATAATGTGTCTGATGGGGCTCGAACACAGGGGCTACGTCACAGCAGTGCAAAGCTTTACGAGTGAGCTACAAATTGCTTCTTCCTGTTCTTAAACAAAATTTAACTTATAAATTGTACTCAGGCTTGTAAACTTCTTTCTGTACTTTAAAATGAAAAATTTTGTACGGTAAATTCATAGTCGTTACATTCTACCCTCCTTATAACAAATTCATCCTCGAAATTTACAATTATATAACGACTAGTTTACAAACAAGTGAGGGTATATTGCACGCATGTCATCTTCTCGTTCCCATATTGATTCTCCTGGCGAATCTTTTCTCCACATCATTCGGACTAAGTTTACTTCTTTGTTCCATAATTTCATCACCTTTCAATCCAGAATCTCAACAGGTTGTTGCTCGCAGGTCAGGTCAGTCTGTACTGTGAGCTCGGAGTGATCAAGGATGTGGCTGGAGTCGCTCATATATCTTCGTAACTGGGATATGTGGAACACGTTGTGCACTCCTTCCAATGAGGAAGGTAATGCAAAACGATATGCCACTTCTCTGACTCGTTCGAGTGTGTCGAACGGTCCTATGTATCTTGGACTGAGCTTACCCCTCTTGCCAAAGCGGATTACTCCTCAGTTTGGAGATATTTTTAAGAAAACATGGTCTCCAGGTTGGAACTCCAGATGTCGGCGCTTTGCATCAGTCCAATACTTCGTCGGACTTGGGCTATGTGTATTCTTTCCCTGATCGTGCGAACTACGTCCATAGTTGCCACGATCATCTCTGGTCCAAGGAGTTTTTCACGTCCCGCTTCCCAGAGTGCGCTAAGATCGGCACGTGACAGAGCCAACCATGCTACATGTGGATAGAAAACATCCATCCACAGTCATATTACGGCTGTCTAAAGATATCAAGAACAGTAGAAATAAAATAAACTATCCAGTACATGTCCATGAGCTAGAGTGAACGAGTCAAGAAATAATATGCGAAAGCAATAAATCCAAGTAACAATAACAATATGGAAAGTACGTACCAAAATAAGGGCTCACATCAGGAATGAAAAATACGAAATAAAACTAGACTAACTAGCTACTAATATGATCTTCACTGCTCGGCTTGTTGGTCAAAATACTCCTGAACTGCCTGCGACAGAGATAGAGGATCTGGGCCATGCAAAACCCAGACGTCAGTGCGTCATAATATCAAACAATAATACATGAACAGGATACACGAGATATGCAGGAAAGAATCATAAACAATAACATGAATGTAATAAGTAAACACGGATATAGAACAGTGAAGTGTATCAATATATGTGACGTGCAGTGATCAGTCTAAGCTGTGCTACTGGGTTATCTATTCTAAAGTTTATTTAAAATCAATTAATGTAATCCTTCATGTAACTCAAAGGATATATCCCGTTATCCCCCGGGACCACGGATCAGGTAGTAGGAGTCATGAATGACTCTGTCCCGTTATCCCCCGGGACCACGGATCAAGCAAGAATCACGAATGATTCTGTCCCGTTATCCCCCGGGACCACGGATCAAGTAATACCCTTGTAAGCTACACTTTAGTTTACACTTTTGATTTCCCCATACCCCCAAGGTTATGTGTTCAAGTCAGGTATTGAAAAATCTGGAGCTAATGCCAACACAGGATCAAGCAGGTACAGGTTTGTCTAAATAGACAACAGGATATGTCCGTAGGGACAACAGGTCAAGATTTTCGGCATTAGTAACAAGATCAGGTATCAAGTCAAGCAGTGGTATATCAGGTCAAGACAGGTAGTGCACAGGTATCAAGCGATGCTCATAATAAAACTGTAGCAGTACGGATGCACGATAAAAGCATGGATGCACGAATATTTATCAGGGATTACATCATGACTATGTAGGATGCACACAATCAAGCATGGGGTACTAATATAACAATAATATGAAACAATGTGACCTGGCATGCAAATTGATATATAATTAATGGTATGGATACACAAATAATCATGGATTCATAACTAACTATTAGGGATTGCAACTATAGCTCCATTACTATGTAGGATGCACATTATCTAGCATGGGGTGTTACTACAATAATAACATGAATGAATATGATCTATAGATACAGTTATATATATTTTAAATGATATGGATGCAAACGGGTATCCGAAAATAGTAAAACTATAAAATGGATGCATAATACTATACCTAGCATGTGGCAAGATGATTTAGCATGCGAATAAATATGTAAATAATAATATGGATGAAAACGGACGTCGTAAAACTATAAAACTATAACATGGGATGCATAATTTAAAATACTTGTATTATATTTATTCAAATGGATGTAAATAGAGTAACATAGCATGTAGCAAGATAAACTTGCCTCGATCGAATCACACGACGGATACGCACGGCACGTCCGACGTCGGTAAATCGTCACAACGTACACGCGGCACGCGGGATAGGTCCAAGCAATGCAAGAGGGTGACGTCCACTGGGTCGTCTGGATCGTCGGCGTCAAGCACGGCTCCGGCGATGGCCGAAAATCCAGAAATCAAGAAAATAAAGAAAAAGAAAAGAAAGAAGAGGAGGAAGAAGAAGAAGAGAGAAGGAATGAGGCTTATTGGGGTTGTGCACTGGGGTTAGGGAGACGAGATGGTGGCGACGAGATCAACGGTGCTCCGGCGATGCAATGCGCAGTGGGTTTGCAGGGTGCTCGGCTGTTAGGGTTTGGGTGCATGGCTGGTGCTCGGGTGTGCAGGCTCCTTGGTGTAGGAAGGAGAAGTGCAGAGGAGAGGGAGAGGAGAAGGAGAAGGTGATGAAGGTGGAGGCGAGAGGAGGAGGTGATCGGCGGCGATGGAGGTGTGCAGGGTGGTGGTGATGGGTTCTCGGGGTTCTGTGGGTGCAGGGTGCAGTGCTCGGGAATGGAGGAGGAAGAAGAGAGAAGAAGGAGATGACAAAGAGGAGGAGGAGATGGGGCTCGGTTGAGGTCGAAGGTGATGAGGCAGTGAGGAGTTTTAGGGTTAGGGTTGAGGAGCTCTGGGTTCTCGTGGCGAGGGCTCGGGGTTTTAAAGGAAGAAGAGGAGAGAAAAAATAGGAGGGAGGTGACGAGATCGCGCGGCGGTGACCACACTCGAGGAGTGAACAGTGAATGCGAGAGGAGAGAGAGGCGCGAGAGGAGAGAGAGAAAAGAGAGAGAGAGAGAGCTGCGGAGAGAGAGAGAAAGAGAAAGAGAAAAAAGAAAGAGAGAGCTGGTGGGGTCGGAGGGAGAGAGAGTCGTTATAAACGTTAGGATTTTAAATAAAAAAAGATTTGTAAGTTATATATAAATTTTAAACTGTTAATCTAATTTTAAATATAAATATTATATTAAATAAAATTAGATTTTCAGGTAAATACAAATTTAGTCCAAAACACGGCCGGGTCGGGTCTAAAAATTTAGTTTTAAAATACGAAAAATATATGCGATGACCAAAATTAAAATGAATGTCCGGATAACGAAAATGCATACCCCCCAAGAACGGATGCACGCAGTTGCACGTAGTCATCCAAACAAGTCTGTTTCACTGAACGGGACGAGAATAAGATGCACGGATGCTACCACAGGGTTAGGGGTATCACGCAGGCCGTGCAATGTATTTCTAAAATATTTTATATGACTTAAAATGTTATATTGTAAAATGCAAATGCCAGATAAAATGTTAGTATGTAAGATGTATAAATTAAAATGAAAGTGCACGAGTCTACGTAACAAGCCAGGATAAATCATAGACATGAATCAAGACAGGTTTCAAGCAAGCGGGTCGAGTCGGATGCAATACAATGTCAAAACAATATCCGCACCCAAAACACAGTAAATCAGGAAAATACCATAAATAAAGAAATACTAGAATTGGTATAAATGAACTAGGGTATTACATTATACCCAACTACAAAAAGAATTTCGTCCTCGAAATTCCCAAAACAAGAAAAGACAAATAATCAAGAATCTACAAGAATAGGTGTGGAATCTTCTGTCGAATCTCGTCTTCTCGTTCCCAAGTCGATTCTCCATGCGAGCGATTTCTCCAAGAAACAAGTACGAGAGGGATAACCTTGTTCTTAAGGACCTTTTCTCTTCGATCAACAATCGATATCGGTCGTTCCTCAAACGTCAAATCCTCTCTTACAGTCAGCTCCGAATGATGCACGTGTGTTTCATCTCGAACATACTTACGAAGTTGAGATACATGAAACACGTCATGAACATTCGCCAAAGATTGTGGTAACGCCAATCGATAAGCCACTTCTCCAACACGCTCCAAAATCTCGAAAGGCCCCACGAATGGAGGACTAAGCTTGCCATGACTCCCAAAACGAATCACTCCTCTAGTCGGTGATATCTTCAAGAACACCAGATCACCAACAGCGAATTCCAGAGGTCTTCTCGATGTGTCGGCCCAACTCTTCTGCCGATCCTGTGCTGCCTTCATATGATTCTGGATAGTATTAACTTTCTCCACGGTTTGCACGATCAAATCCGGTCCCAACAATCTTCGCTCTCCAATATCATCCAAACAAACGGGTGAACGACACTTGCGAACATACAATGCTTCGAATGGAGTCATCTGAATAGTCGTCTGGAAGCTGTTATTGTACGAAAACTCCACCAAATGTAGATGATCCTTTCATGAACCCTTAAAGTCCAACATGCAAGCTCTCAACATATCTTCAAGAGTTTGGATCGTTCTCTCCGACTGGCCATCTGTCTGAGGATGATAAGCCGTGCTAAACTTTAATCGCATCCCCAAACTTTCCTGTAAACTCATCCAGAAGTGTGATAAGAATCGGGTATCACGGTCAGAAATGATGCTCACGGGTACTCCATGCAATCTCACAATCTCCTGCATGTACCGTTCTGCCAACGCTTCTGTTGATTGACCAACTCGAAATGGTATGAAATGAGCTGCCTAGGTCAATCGATCAAAAATCACCCAAACTGCATTGTTGTCTTTGGACTCCGCGGTAAAGCTGTCACGAAATCCATGGTTATATGTTTCCACTTCCATTGAGGAATCGGAAGTGGTTGCAATAAACCAGCAACCCTTTGATGTTCAGCCTTAACTTGCTGACACACCAAGCACCTCGCTACAAAATGAGCAATCTCCCTTTTCATGCCTTCCCGCCAGAAATGTTGTCTTAGATCGCGGTACATTTTCGTGCCTTCTGGATGTACGGAATACGCGGAACCGTGTGCCTCCCTCATAATTTCTTCACGAATGTCTCCTTTTGGCACACACAAACGGCTACCATATCGCAATGAACCGTCTTCATGAATCAACAAGTCCGTTCGAAGTCCCGCTTCAACCTGTTCTCGAAACTTCTGCAATCTTGGGTCCTGTGGCTGTGCTGCCTTAATACTCTCGATCAATGAAGATTGTACTTGCAGCTGCATCAACTATCCCGAAGAATGCGGTAGCACGATCTCCAACTCGAATCTCCGAAAATCTTCGATAAGTTCCTTCTGTGCAGTCAACATCCGAATTGCTGGCAACCGACTAAGCGCATCCGGCACTATATTAACTTTCCCCGGATGGTAGTTAAGATCAAGATCGTAGTCAGCCATCAGCTCCAACCATCTACGCTGCCTCATATTAAGCTCTTTCTGTGTGAACACATACTTAAGACTTTTGTGATCGTTGAATACTTCGACCCTTTCGCCCAATAAGTTGTGTCTCCAAATCTTCAAAGCGAAAATCACTGCTGCAAGCTCCAAATCATGATTTGGGTAATTATTCTCATGGATCTTCAACTGTCTCGATGCGTAGGCTATAACTTTCCCATGTTGCATCAAAACACATCCCAAACCTTTTCCAGATGCGTCGTTGTGAATCACCAATCCTCCGGAACTGTCTGGTACGGTCAAAATAGGAGCGGTTATCAATCTCTGCTTCAATGCCTCAAAAGTTGACGCACACTTATCCGTCCATACGAATGGTACTTCCTTGCACGTAAGCTTGGTCAAAGGCTAAGCCAAACGAGCAAAATTCTCCATGAACCTTCTGTAATATCCGGCAAGTCCAAGAAAGCTTCTGATCTCAGCTACGTTCTTCGGTATCGGCCAATCTCGAACTGCTGCAATCTTCTCAGGATCAATAGCGATTCCATCTCCAGATACAACATGCCCCAAAAACTTCACTTCTTCAAGCTAAAACTCGCACTTGCTCATCTTTGCATACAATTTTTCTTGCCTCAATGTCTGCAGTGCGATCTTCAAGTGTTCAGCATGCTCTTCAATGCTCCTCGAATAGACCAAAATATCATCGATGAACACTACTATAAACTGGTCCAAGAACGGTGAAAAGATTCTGTTCATCAAGTCCATAAATATCGCCGGTGCATTCGTAACTCCGAATGGCGTCACTAAATACTCGTAATGTCCATACCAAGTTCGGAACGCAGTCTTGCAAATATCCTCTGATTTAACTCGGACCTGATGATATCCGGATCGCAAATCCAGCTTCGAGAATACCCTCGCGCCACTAAGCTGCTCGAACAATTTGCCAATGCGAGAGATCGGGTACTTGTTCTTAATAGTCACCCGGTTTAATTCTCGATAATCGATGCACATCCTCCTTAAGCCATCTTTCTTCTTGACTAGAAGAACTGGAGCTCCCCAAGATGAATTTCTGCTACGAATCCAACCCTTCTCAAGTAATTCGGTAACCTGCTTCTTGACTTCCTCCAACTCCACTGGTGCCATTGGATAGTACGGCTTTGAGATTAGCGCTGCACCAGGAACAAGATCAATCGCGAACTCCACATCTCGTTCTTGCGGTAAAACCGAGATGTCCTCGAATGCGTCTATAAACTCTCGAACTATAGCTGGCGCTTCCTCTTTATCAACTTCCATTGACGAAAGAACATTGCTTGTCGGCCCAGCCCTAAACTCGACTGGCCCGACAGAACTGGTTCCTCCAGTAAAAACAAACTCCGGATGTCCGGGAATCTGGAAATTCACTTTCTTTGCCTTACAATCAATGTGAGCGTAGAAAGTGCCGAGAAAATCCATTCCCAAGACAACGTCATAGCTTCCGGTATCGATCACCAAGAAATCTACAAATAACTCTCGTCCACAAACAACAACTGAACAATCCTTACATTCTCTACTAGCTATGATCTTCCCATTCCCAGTGTGTATGTCCCAACAACTAAAAAGGGTCGTGCAAGAGATCGAGTGTGCAGCAATAAACTTAGACGACATAACACAATGGGATGCACCAGAATCGAATAATGCTAATGCGGGAAAATCATGAACAAGTAGGATACCTGAAACAACTTCCTCTGAAGCCTTGGCCTCTTCAGCCGTCAGGGTAAAGGCTCGAGCTTGATTGGGTCCCTGAGTCAACTGCTTCTGCCCCTGAAACTGCTTCTGCGGTGGCCTATGATCATCATCCTTCAAACGAAGCTTTGACGGGCAAACACTGATAGTATGATCAGCTGATCCGCAAACCAAACAAAGTCCAAGCTTCCTCCTACAATCCCTCTGCAGGTGCCCAGGTAGATGACAGAACTCACAAAACATCCTTCCCTTATGCTCTTGTGCAACGGGCTTCTTCATCGGTACTACGCCACGTCGGTTCACCGGAATACCTCTGCGCATGGGCACTCGGTTCGGCGCAAACGCTGGCTTCTGAGCTGCAACTGCCTGCTGCTGCGTACCCCCAGTCTTCACTGATAAGCTCTGCTGCTCTCGAACTGCTTTAAGAACTTGAGAGAAAGTGGTCAATCCCAGAGATATGATGTGCCTCTGGATTTCCACGTCCAAACTGCGCATGAACCTCCTTGCCCTATCAGCATCGTTGGCAACCAAAGGTCCAGCGAATCTACTGAGACGTGTCCACTCAGCCACATGTACATCCACGGGTACGCCGTTCTACTTCAAACTGATAAACTTTTCTTCCATTTCCTCCCGTGCAGTCTGCGGGAAGAACTTCTCCAAGAAACTCTTCGAAAAATCTGCCCAACTAATCGGCTTCGGCAAACGGGTCTCTTCCACAAGCCACCATTCATGGGCATAGTCTACCAATTGGATGTGTATGGCATCCACTCTCTTGTCCTCTGGAATCTGTGCCGCAACGAGCAAATTCTCCGTATCAACCAGCCACTGCTCCGCTGGCAACGGCTCTTCCATACCAGTGAAGACGGACGGACCAAGTCTCCTGAAATCCGCCACGGTACCCACACGCTCTACTGGTTTGGCCACAACATTGTTTACGGACTGCTGGACGGTCCGCAAACCTTCCTGAAAAGCTTCGGCTTGCCGCTGGTTCAGCTCGGTCTGGCGCTTCTGGTACTCTAGCATCCCACGAATTATTCCAAGCAAAACGGCGTCATCAACACGCCTCTGGTATGCTCGCAGATTTCTGTCCGTCATGATTCTGAAGCCAAAACACCGAAGAGTATTAGCAAGATAAAAAAGATTAAACAACCAGGATACAAGAAGCAAGATAGTTATGGATCCAAGGATGGAAAGATAGCAATAAGGGAGGACATGCTCCTAGTTACGAGTATTCTGATTCGTGTATTGGATCCAATACCCAACAACAAAAGAATCAAACCCGATTAACCTATATACTATGGCTCTGATACCAAACAAACCCTGTCACGCCTCGCTTCCCAGAGTGAGCTAAGATCGGCACGTAACAGAGCCAACCATGCTACCTGTGGCTAGGAAACATACCTCCACAGTCACATTACGGCTGTCTAGAGATATCAAGAACAGTAGAAATAAAAAAAACTATCTAGTACATGTCCATAAGCCAAAGTGAACGAGTCAAGAAATAATATGCGGAAGCAATAAATCCAAGTAACAATAACAATATGGAAAGTACGTCCCAAAATACGGGCTCACATTAGGAATGAAAAATACGAAATAAAACTAGACTAACTAGCTACTAATATGATCTTCAGTGCTCGGCTTGTTGGTCAAAATACTCCTGAACTGCCAGCAACAGAGATAGAGGATCTGGGCCATGCAAAACCCAGACGTCGGTGCGTCATAATATCAAACAATAATACATGAACAGGATACACGAGATATGCAGGAAAGAATCATAAACAATAACATGAATGTAATAAGTAAACACGGATATAGAACAGTGAAGTGTATCAATATATGTGACGTGCAGTGATCAGTCTAAGCTGTGCTACTGGTTTATCTATTCTAAAGTTTATTTAAAATCAATTAATGTAATCTTTCATGTAACTCAAAGGATATGTCCCATTATCCCCCGGGACCACGGATCAGGTAGTAGGAGTCATGAGTGACTCTGTCCCGTTATCCCCCGGGACCACGGATCAAGTAAGAATCACGAATGATTATGTCCCGTTATCCCCCGGGACCATGGATCAAGTAATACCCTTGTAAGCTACACTTTAGTTTACACTTTTGATTTCCCCATACCCCCAAGGTTATGTGTTCAAGTCAGGTATATAAAAATCTGGAGCTAATGTCAACACAGGATCAAGCAGGTACAGGTTTGTCTAGATAAACAACAGGATATGTCCATAGGGACAACATGTCAAGATTGTCGGCATTAGTAACAAGATCAGGTATCAAGTCAAGCAGTGGTATATCAGGTCAAGACAGGTAGTGCACAGGTATCAAGCGATGCTCATAATAAAACTGTAGCAGTACGGATGCACGATAAAAGCATGGATGCACGAATATTTATCAGGGATTACATCATGACTATGTAGGATGCACACAATCAAGCATGGGGTACTAATATAACAATAATATGAACAATGTGACCTGGCATGCAAATTGATATATAATTAATGGTATGGATACACAAATAAACATGGATGCATAACTAACTATTAGGGATTGCAACTATAGCTCCATTACTATGTAGGATGCACGTTATCTAGCATGGGGTGTTACTACAATAATAATATTAATGAATATGATATATAGATGCGGTTATATATATTTTAAATGATATGGATGCAAACGGGTATCCGAAAACAGTAAAACTGTAAAATGGATGCATAATACTATACCTAGCATGTGGCAAGATGATTTAGCATGCGAATAAATATGTAAATACTGATATGGATGAAAACGGACGTCGTAAAACTATAAAACTATAACATGGGATGCATAATTTAAAATAATTGTATTATATTTATTCAAATGGATATAAATAGAGTAACATAGCATGTAGCAAGATAAACTTGCCCCGATCGAATCACACGACGGGTACGCACGGCACGTCCGACGTCGGTAAATCGTCACAACGTACACGCGGCACGCGGGATAGGTCCAAGCAATGCAAGAGGGTGACGTCCACTGGGTCGTCTGGATCGTCGGCGTCAAGCACGGCTCCGGCGATGGCCGGAAATCCAGAAATCAAGAAAAGAAAAGAAAGAAGAGGAGGAAGAAGAAGAGAGAAGGAATGAGGCTTACTGGGGTTGTGCACTGGGGTTAGGGAGACGAGATGGTGGCGATGAGATCAATGGTGCTCCGGCGATGCAATGCGCAGTGGGTTTGCAGGGTGCTCGGCTGTTAGGGTTTGAGTGCAAGGCTGGTGCTCGGGTGTGCAGGCTCCTTGGTGTAGGAAGGAGAAGTGCAGAGGAGAGGGAGAGGGGAGGGAGAGGAGAAGGAGAAGGTGATGAAGGTGGAGGCGAGAGGAGGAGGTGATCGGCGGCGATGGAGATGTGCAGGGTGGTGGTGATGGGTTCTCGGGGTTCTGTGGGTGCAGGGTGCAGTGCTCGGGAATGGAGAGGAAAAAGAGAGAAGAAGGAGATGACGAGGAGGAGGAGGAGGAGATGGGGCTCGGTTGAGGTCGAAGGTGATGAGGCAGTGATGAGTTTTAGGGTTAGGGTTGAGGAGCTGTGGATTCTCGTGGCGAGGGCTCGGGGTTTTAAAGGAAGAAGAGGAGAGAAAAAATAGGAGGGAGGTGGCGAGATCGCGCGGCGGTGACCACACTCAAGGAGTGAACGGTGAATGCAAGAGGAGAGAGAGAGGCACGAGAGGAGAGAGAAAGGGGAGAGAGAGAGAGCTGCGAAGAGAGAGAGAAAAAGAAAGAGAAAAGAGAGAGAGAGAGCTGGTGGGGTCGGAGAGAGAGGGAGAGAGAGTCGTTATAAACGTTAGGATTTTAAATAAAAAAAGATTTGTAAGTTATATATAAATTTTAAACTGTTAATAAAATTTTAAATATAAATATTATATTAAATAAAATTGGATTTTCAGGTAAATACAGATTTAGTCCAAAACACGTTCGGGTCGGGTCTAAAAATTTAGTTTTAAAATACGAAAAATATATGCGACGACTAAAATTAAAATGAATGTCCGGATAAAGAAAATGCATACCCCTAAGAACGGATGCACGCACGTGCACATAGTCATCCAAACAAGTCCGTTTTACTGAACGGGACGAGAACAAGATGAGCGAATGCTACCACAGGGTTAGGGGTATCACGCAGGCCATGCAATGTATTTCTAAAATATTTTATGTGCTTAAAATGTTATATTGTAAAATGCAAATGCCAGATAAAATGCTAGTATGCAAGATGTATAAATTAAAATGAAAGTGCACGAGTCTACGTAATAAACCAGGATAAATCATAGATATGAATCAAGACAGGTTTCAAGCAAGCGGGTCGGGTCGGATGCAATACAATGTCAAAACACTATCCGCACCCAAAACACAGTAAATTAGGAAAATACCATAAATAAAGAAATACTAGAATTGGTATAAATGAACTAGGGTGTCACAGAGTTCCCGATCTCCGATGTCGTCCCAACTTAGTGGTGAACGACACTTCCTTTCGTAGAGTGCTGTAAACGGTGTCATTCCAATACTCGCCCGATAGCTGTTGTTGTATGAAAACTCCACAAGGTGTAGGTGATCTTCCCACGAACCTCTGAAGTCTAACATACAAGCTCTTAGTATGTCTTCTAAAATCTGAATTTTTCGCTCAGACTGTCCGTTCGTTTGTTGATGATAAGCAATGCTGAAGTTCAGACTCGTTCCCAGCATAGCTTGTAGACTCTGCCAAAAACTGTGATCGAAATCTGGTATCACTATCGGAGACGATGCAAACTAGTACTCTATGTAATCTCACAATCTCCTGCATGAGTTCATGGGTATCAAAAATAGTACATCTTGAGGTTAAATCTTACTTTAGATTCATGCTTACCTCCATGTACTTTTTTGCTAACGTCTTGGTAGATTGGACAACTCGAAAGAGAATAAAGTGAGCCAACTTGGTTAGTCGATCCAAAATAACCCATACTGCGTCGTTACCCTTCATGTTGCGAGGAAGGGCAGTCATGAAGTCCATGGTAATGTGCTGCCATTTCCATTCCGGAATTGGTAACGGCTGAAGTAGACTAGCAGTTCTGTGATGTTCAGCCTTTACTTGCTGTCACACCAAACACTTGTCTATGCTTATGGCTACTTCACGCTTCATTCCATGCCACCGGTAGTGTTGCTGTAGATCCTTATACATCTTTATACCACCGGGGTGTACTGAGTAAGGAGAGCTGTGAGCTTCTTTTATCAACTCTTCTCGAAGAGGACCATATGGTACACATAATCGACTTCCATATCGCAAGGATCCATCCTCGTGGTTGATGAAATCAGTTAGAAGTCCACTTTCTACTTGTTCTCGGATCTTTTGTAGCTTGGCATCATTTTCTTGAGCTGCTTTGATCTGATTGATAATAGTAGACTGGACTTGTAAGTTCATCAAATACGAAGCGTTACCTGGCATAACTACTTCAATCGCCAATCCGTGTAATTCCTGTTGTAGCTTCCACTGAACGGTGAGATTCATTGCTAATGGATGGCGGCTAAGTGCATATGGGACTACATTCACCTTCACTGGATGATATTGTAGGTTGATGTCGAAGTCTGCCATGAGTTCTAGCCATCATCTCTGCCGCATGTTCAATTCCTTCTGAGTAAATACAAACTTTAGACTCTTGTGGTCAGTGTATATATCCACTCGTTCTCTCAGAAGATAGTGGCGCCAAATCTTAAGCACAAAGATAACGGCTACCAACTCCAGATCATGTGTTGGATAGTTGTGCTCATGTACTTTCAGTTGTCTTGATGCAAAGGGTACAACTTTTCCATGCTGGTGTAAAACACATCCTAATCCCTTACCGGACGCATAACAATATACGACGAATCCTCCTGATTGATCCGGTATTACAAGGATAGGAGCCGAAGTCAATCTTGTTTTGAGTTCTACAAAAACTTGTTCACATGCTTCTGACCACACGAATGCTTCATCTTTACGTGTGAGCTTGGTCAGGGGTGCTGCAATCTTCAAAAAGCCTTCAATGAATCGTCGGTAGTATCCTACTAATCCCAATAAACTTCATATATCTTTTACCGTCTTTGGTGTCGGTCATTCGTTGACAGCTGACACCTTAGCTGGATCTATTGAGATTCCTTTGCCTGAAACGATATGTCCGAGAAATCTGACTTGATCTAGCCAAAATTCACACTTGTTGTACTTGGCATAGAGCTTATGTTGTCGCAATGTCTCCAGGACAATCCGCAAATGCTCGGCAAGTTCTTTCCGATTCTTTGAATACACCAGGATGTCATCGATGAAGATGACAACGAACCTGTCTAAGTACTCTCGGAAAACTCGGTTCATCAGATTCATAAAGATAGAAGGTGCATTGGTCACTCCAAATGGCATTATGAGATACTCATAATGACCATGGCGAGTCCTGAACTCCGTCTTCGGATTATCAGACTCTTTGACCTTCACCTGATGATAACCCGAACGAAGATCTAGCTTTGAAAATACACAAGACCCACTTAGCTGATCGAAAAGATCATCGATACGCTGTAGTAGATACTTATTCTTTATCATCACTTCGTTCAGAGCTCGGTAGTCTACACACATTCTGTATGAACCTCCTTTCTTCTTCACGAGCAAAACTGGAGATCCCCAACTTGAAGTACTGTGACGAATCCAACATTTCTTCAGATGTTCGTCCAACTGAGTACGGATCTCCTTCAATCCTTCTGGACTTAACCGATACGGAGCTTTGATTACCGATTGCGCACTGGGTTGTAAATCGATGCCGAGTTCAAGAGCTCGATAGGGAGGCAAACCTGATATATCTTCCGGAAATACATTCTCGAACTACTTCTGGCTTCGATTCTTCCGCTTGTAATATTGCAACCACTGCCTTCTTTGGTTTAGCTTTGTAGGTGCTAGGTTCCAGGGTACGGTCTCCACTCTTGAAATAGAAGACTGGATGATCTGGTATTTCGAACACTACCCTCCTTTGACGACAGTTGATGGTAGAGAAGAAAGTTCCCAGCCAGTGTATTCCCAAGACTACGTCGAAGTTCGGTATGTCCAGCACCTTGAAGTCTGCATAAAATTCTCTACTGCAGACGACCACTGGACACAGACCGTATCCTATAGTTGCCTTTAGAACGTCGTTCCCGGAGCTGACATTCCAGATGGATACGAGCGGTTTAAAAGGAATCGCATGAGTTCGGATGAACCGTTGCGACATAAAGCAATGTGATGCTCCAGTGTCGAAAAGTGCTAAAGCAGGTAGGGAGGCTACTAAGATTGTACCTAAGTTGTATGGGATATGTTTAGGTATAGGAAAAATATATTGATATATAATGATTGAAAAGGTTTGAAAGATTTGGGAGTTACCGGTGATGACTTGGCCGGTGTCTTCGGCTTCCTCAACTGTCATTGTGAAAGCCTGACGTCGGGGTACATTCCTTCTTGCTGGAGGCACATTCCTCTGTCCTTGGGGCATATTTCTCTGCCCTTGAGGAATGTTCCTCTGTACCTGATGGAATTGACAAGGAAGCTATGCAGGAGGTCCACGTGGAAGTGGAGCAGGTAGAGCAAGATGAGATGCGGGAGCCTGAATGGCTGGCCGCTGCGGAAGAGAGATAGCAAGTCTGGGGGCTGGAGCTGGGTTAAGTTTGTATGGAAATGCTCCAATGGCGTGAGTGGATGCGCCACAAACTAAGCATAGGCTATTTTCACGCCTGCAATCCTTCACCAGGTGTCCATTTCTCTTGCAGTAGAAGCAAAAGTCTTGACTGGGCCAGTTAAATGATCTTCCCGGTCTCCTAGGTGCGAAAGTTAGCCTGGAAGAGGCTCCTCCTACCATTTGTGTGGCAGGGCGTTTCACACCGACAGTCTGTGGTATGGCCTTCTTCTTCACCGCTGCCTCATAGCGTCAGGCAGCCTTCAGAGCAAGATCGTGGGTTGGGAAATCCTATGTAGCAAGTGCAGCTTGGATTTCCGGGTCCAACCCTTGCTGAAATCATCATGCCCGGATCTCAACG
The DNA here is from genome assembly GCA_030015575.1 of Agapanthus africanus. Taxonomy (NCBI): domain Eukaryota; kingdom Viridiplantae; phylum Streptophyta; class Magnoliopsida; order Asparagales; family Amaryllidaceae; genus Agapanthus; species Agapanthus africanus. Next base: position 22,298,763 of record JASDDO010000014.1, read on the forward strand.
GTAGGAATCAGGTGTGTCGCGAACCTATTATGACCTTTTGTTAGCAGTGTAATGAGAGAAATCGGGAAATTAAATATTGAGACATTATCTTACCTACTAAGCATGGTAAACTCTGTATCGTATTCATCCACAGACTTGCTCCACATTGAGCTTTGTTGTAAGTGGATGAACTGTTGTTCCATGTCGAAATGGGCAGTCTCAGGGAAGTACTTCACGTCGAACATATCGCGAAACGTCTTCCTTTCAATCGGTTGGGCGAGTTAGCTTTCTTCAGCCTTCCACCAGACTTTGGGATTTTCTGTTAGTTGCAGCTTCACAACTCTCACCCAAACAATCTCTGGCACTTGTGCTGCTGCCAGATCATATTCGATAGACTGAGCCCATTCTTCTGCCTCCAGTAGGCTTTCTTTCACAGAGAAATGTAACGACTCTGAATTTTCTGTACAAAATTTTTCTTTTTAAAGTACAGAAAGGTGTTTCTTAGCCTGAGTACAAGTTATAAATAAATTTTGCTAAAGAACAGCAAGAAACAACTTGTAGCTCATTGGTAAAACTTTGCATTGTTGTGACGTAGTCCCTGTGTTCGAATCCTATCAGACACATTATATTTTTTCTGGTTTTTCTTTTTAACTTTTTGGAAGCCCAAAAGTTTACACGTGCAATGTACATAAAAACAAAAAGTCAGAAAAAATAAACATGTGCAAAAGGGTGTTAAAACTGTCGTGATCACGTGGCACAAATCCGACGGCCTCACCCCCTCACTAGACCAGCCAAACCCCCAAATAAACCAGCCTTGACGGTTGGATGTGGCCCAAACCCCTCTGTGCTTTGCACACTCTACCTTTCCCCAACGCCTAACTCCCATGCACTGTTTGATTGCTTTGCAATCAAACAGAGACCGTTCAAGTCCCCATTTATTCTCATTTAAAGTATTTTAATTCACTCTTTTAATCCCAAAACCCTAATTCCACACTATAAATACTACACCATGCCCTAGCCTATCTTCATTCTGAAAATTCTAGCCAAAATTCTCTCAAAAGTTCCTAGGTGCAAGTGGAGTAAAGTGGAGTTAGCAAACAAGCAACTTCCGGCGAAAATCGAAGCCGATTCCGGAGCTCCCGCGGCATCACAAAGCTTTCTCCCTCTTCATCCCTCTCTTCTTAACATAATCAAACGGTAAGTCCCTTCCAATCCTCCCACTTTTTCTCTAGAAGTTCTTTTTCAAAACCTATGTTGGAAGTGGAGTTAATACCGACAGTTTCTTCTATTCTATATAAAATTCACTTTTCTTACATATTTTGCATCCATATTCTTACACCATATTTTTAATCATATAACTAATGGTTAGAACAAACTTTCACTTAAAATATCATGAAACATAACTTTAATTCAACTTTTATATTAAAATACCATAAACTTTATATATGTCATTTTATATTCTTTTGCTTAAACATACCTTTAGAAAACTTCACGGGGTAATGACCTACCCCACACAAACACACATGGTTTCCATAGCACGATACTCTGTGAACATATTTTTTGTTACAAATAAAATATTACAAGAAAATACCATTTAGTATAAAATCCCGATTTTCTTTTGGAATTGTATGTAAGTCTACGGTAGCGCCCCGGCCGTCTACAGACGCCAAAAGCGGAACAAAAACTTTTTAACTGGCGCTATCGTATACTTTAACCCGGATCTACCATTATTGCTAAACTAACAAACTGTAAAGAGTGTAGAAAGGTTATACCGAACGATCCGAGTCCTTCGTTCTTTAACCATCATCCCACGCTCCGTTGCGGCTGCTCCGTTCTCGTCGATCTCCGATCTCCTCGTCCAGGTGGCACCACGTCGACGATTATTTAAACGGGCTCCCGCCTCTGACTCGAGGCAACTCGGTCGTCAAGTTTGCTAAAAGAGACGACCAAGAATGATGTAGAGAATGAGTAGATGACTTTGTCTCACTTCGTCTAAATCCGTGGACGATCGGTTAATGAAGTTGCCGTGGGAATCGGGTGATGGAATGAAATGAGCTGTGAAATTCCATACACCCCAAAATCTATCATAATCTTTTTAACAAATGAATCAAGCTCACAAATGAGAGAGGGGAGGGGCCGGCCATATATAGATGGAGGGAGGTGAGTGTAGGAGAGGGGAGAGTGACCACAAGAGAAAAGATCAACCACAAATATCCTTCATGCAAACAAAACCTCATTAATGCAAATGGTGATTCATTAACCTAGTCACCATTGCATTAATGGCTCCATTAATGCACTAATGACTCACCATGCCAAGTCACCCTTTCTAGAACCTTCTAGAAGTATGACTCACCCTCATCCAAGAAAAGATAAATCCATCTTTAACCGAATGTTAAAAGACGGCTGACAGAAAACTGGAAACTGGAAACTGGCAACTTCCAAAAGTGATCCTGAAACGACTTTCAGGATAACCCCGTAACTGTATAAATATACCCGCATTTGTATTACGACCGAATACAAATGCAACTGAGACAAAGATATTATACCTACTCAATATAATACTCGGATCCGGCTTAAACCAAAGCCGACCAGTTCTGCCCGAAAAATAACGCGGGCGTAAACGCACGTGCATTTTCCGAACCCTGCCATAAAACCATACGGCCTCTACAACGTTTCGCCCGAACTTGGGAAACTGTCTGTGGGGGACTCTAATGATTCATCAGTACCCTGGCAGTGGGTTTAACCACAAACCGTCAGCGGCACTAGCTATGCGTAACGGCTGCCCATGGACTGACCTCAAGGAAGGCCGATGAGCGAACTCATCCGGAAACCCTGCTGAGCCTAACAGTGACAATGTATATACAGTCCAGTCCGTTCGTCTATGAGTATCACATATCTGCCTAGGGGGCTAGTAACGTCAGACCCCCAATAGCAGTATAAGTCGTGTCGGAGTGTAGCCCAATAACACCCTGAGATACTACTGGAGTACCTACCAGTAAATCTCCTGCCATGGCCATGGACTTTATGTAATGGCTCTCCAAGACACAGCACGACCTCGCCCCCAATACCGGGAGAGACGAATCCCCTGCCGATCCGCTCACGTGCCTCCATATGGCTCGGGACTGTATCCAAAAACTACCTGTTTGCTCGACTCCTTTGAGCCGTGGTAGGGTAGAAATCAAAACACAGTGGAAACTCACACGAGACAAATGACGACCTTAAGTCGATGAACTAACCTGTACACATGTCACCAGGGAACTGCTATCTGACGATATGTATAATACCAACTAGCAGATTCCCGGCGAGTCCTGTCCGGTGTACTCATAACCTAATGAGCACCTGTATACATCTTAGGTGATCCAACTGACACCAGTGGCTTGTAAGACCGGCCACTGCCCCTCGTCGGGGTCTCGACTGTACACACTAGTCTACTCCGGAGTATCGATGCCCTGTCTCGAAACTCCCACGACTAGAGACCACTATTAAGGATATGCATATAAACTACCCAACTCTCACGTATATGATCGCCATCATACTGTTGGTAGTAAAGCAAGATCCTAAGGGCTCTATCAAAGTGTAACATGTAATCAGTCACCTGAACATGTACACGACTGATAAAGGCAAACCAGATAGCATACTATCATCTCGAGTAAGACTGTCCTACCGGTATAGGTTCTCCGCAATCATTGCAATCACGTACCTGCGATCCAATAATTGACTCTGAGGGCACTATCTCCAACATTGTATTTCAAAACTCTTTGTGTTTATGCATCTACAACCCATTTGGGGAACCCGTTATTGGATGATGTGGATTATCGCATATCCTTAGGCTAGTAAAGCGAGATGCAGACCTCCTCACGGAGTATTCGGTCTCGAAAGATTTTTAATACGATTTTTAAGAAAAACGCAATTTTCTACTTAATAATAAAAAATTAATTTTTATAATTATATAAATATTAAAAATCCATGTATTTTCAAAATATAATAACCTTATATTTTTTCAAAGGAAAGAATTACAAGTTTTATCAAGATACCATCAAGCAAGGTTTACAGTAACATACCATGAACTATCCAAGCTAAACTATTATCACTAAAATACTTCAAATTCATAAAATTCACATTCATGGAAACCCTAAATAATATAAATAATTTCTCGAGATTATTTTGAAACTATAAATTAAAAATATTTTTCATAAAACCCCCTCAAGTTATATAAAACATTGTTAAGGAATTTAATAAATATAGGTTTAAGCGGGATCAATTCTCTTGAGCCCCAGAGAGCCGGAGAAAGTGAGTGCTTGCCTATTTAAGGTAGAAAAAACTTAACGGTGTTATCAATGGTAATTGTCTTGAAAAAAGACACAAATCCTGTCATCCATGTGCAGCAGTTACCGATAACTCCCGAACCTAATTCAGGATCCAAATCAGTTCAAAGTGTCTGACTCAAGTCTGAGTCTAACTCATGTCTAAATCCAAACTCAAACTTGAATCTAAAACCAAATATGAATACTTTATCATGAACCAGAATCCAACTCAAATCAGATTCCAATGCAAACATGAACATAAAGTCTAGCATGCATACTAGAACTTAAACCTGAATACCTGACTTGACTTGACTCGAACCATGAATATGTTAGGAATATGTATGCCCTAGAGGTCATTATTGTACATGTGATATATATTATAGTGGATGCTTGGACATATATAAAGAGGACTTTCTTTCTTGATATGATAATATGCTACCTGGTTACTCTTCATCTTAACATGTTGACTGGCATTCTTTGCTGTCTTGCTCTCACATGTTGATAAAATCCTTAGGATATGTACTTGACTATCAGGACTATGATGAGATTATACTAGTGGGGCCAGGGTGGTCCAAAATTACATCCTTTAATCAGTTTCTAGTCGAGGGAATATCGAGACTAGGTCATCGATATTCCAGAATAGACTAGTGTGTACGTTTCTTTTTCCTTAGAGGGCGATGGTTGATCCCACAACCATTGGTGTGTAACATCAAAGATTGTACACAGGTGCTCATTGGAGAATGGACCGAACAGGACTCGCCGAGGACTCCTATGTGGTAGTATACCTATCGTCAAAGATTAGTCTATTTTTGATTTCGATGACACTGGTACAGGTTAGTCTGTAGACCCGAGATCGTTATAGTGTCTTGTGTAGCTCCTACTGTGCTTTGATTTCCTCCCTACCACGGCTCAAAGGAGTCGTGCAAACAGGTGGATTTTAGGTACAGTCCCGAGTCACATGGAGGCAATGAGCGATAGGAGGGATTTCGTCTCTCCCGATATTGGGGGTTGATATTGCGCTATACTCGATTAGCTATAACTGGAAGTCCCCGGCCAGGGCTGCTGCTGAAATTTACTGATAAGAGTTATCAGTAGTTTCTCAAACCGTTATAGGCCAGACATCGGCATGACTTATCACGTTACTGGGGTCTGACGTTTACCACCCCTGGACATGATATGCGACATATTTGAAGAAAAGACCGGCCTGTACGTTAGTGTTACTGATAGGCATCATGGAGACTATGGACAAGCTTGCTTGTTAATCTTCATATCGCTCAATAACCGGGTAGCCGTTACGTCCAGCTAGTACCGCTGACGGCTTGTGGGTGACTGATGTGATCATCACCTACTACTGGTGTATTGACGAGTCTTTAGAGTCCCACACAGAAGTTCCCTGGTTCAAGCGAAACGAAGTAGGACACATATGTATTATGTGTGTGGGCCTGATTAAATACGTGTATGTGATACCGTATTGTAATCTGGCAGTTATTTGTTATCAGTTCGATTATATGTGATATAACCAAATTGTCGAATCAAGTGTTGATTTGATAATGTGATATACAGATATATGATATTAGTCGGTCATATGTGATATAACCGGATTATTAAATCAAGTGTTGATTTAATAATGTGGTATACATTATATGTGATATAATTAATTCTTAACTAATATCATTAGCTCACTAATTATTCTTCATAATATATATATTAATATATATGCTATATATATTAATATATATGATCTATATATATATATATAATGAAGCATGGCATAAAATTCTATTTTGTGAAAATAAAAATGAGGTGGAAAATGAGAGCATGGTTGCAAATATGAGATTTATTTTTGTTTATTCATCTTGACTCACTATTCAGGCATGGTTGCAATTTTATATTGCAAAATTCCATGCATGAATGAGTGGGGGTTAAGAGTTGCCATTCATTCTTTGCTCATTCTCAACACTTAGTCATTTTCATGAGTTGCTCCCATGGTTGCTCTCTAGCTTCTTCTTCTTCCTCAATTGCTATAGTTCAAGCTTCAACCCTCACATGTGATGTGAACCATGAAACTTGAACATAAAATTGTGAGCTTTTAACATCCCCTACTTCACCATTCTACACTTGACTAGCGATCGAGTGTGGCGTGTTTACTACGCTAAAAAGTTTAGTGTAGAGGTAGCTTGAGGTGGAGGGACTTCGCGTGGATCTTCTTCGGCATGAAGGTCATCGGAGGAAGCTCGTCCAAAACCTCAAGTGGAGCTTAGTAGAGTCGCGGGACTACTACATGGAGCTATTGAAGAGAATGACTCAAACTACAAAGGTTGTATGATCTTTTCTTTTCTCTAGTTGTTCACATCACAAAGGCAAATCCTAAACTTCTAGCAAAGATCTTGTATAGTCTAACTTAGCGTTCATCTCAGAAAACTGCATTTTAATACCGCTCATTCATTAACTATTTTGTGATTTATCAGTACTATTAATCAGTGTCTGCTCAGTAATTACAGATTACAGGTATTCGTGATAAAACACTGAAAACACACTCAATATCATGGATATAGCATTTGGGAGTCGACACTGCAATCAAAAAAAGAACCGACCGATATCCAAAGAGATCTTTTGCAATAAATAAGTGTACACACAATTTTTGGTTCAACACAATACATGTGTGACACTAGCTTTTTGACATGGACCATATGGGGGCTGCCTTGCACAATTCATGTAAGTGGGCACATGTGTGGTGTGATGGGTAATAAATGCAAAAAGTTTTGATGTGATATTAGCATCAAGTTTCCTTCCATGTCTCTGAATACAAACCAGGTTTAAACAGATAAATCAAACAGTATCAGAGTGATTGTGGAGAGCACATAAGTACACCATGCCAAGATGAGCTCCTTTGCTCGGACCAAGACCGGCCACACCCTATAAAAATCCGAGCTCGCCGGCTCCCCTTGCCCTGTTTATCCCCATCTTTTCTCTGTCCCTCCCTTGCAGTCACATCATCTTATTTTTATTACTTGTTTAATCTTTTTTGGTGCCTATAAAAGTCAGATCAGTGAGCAAGGGAAGGCTATCACATAGTATATCCATTTTTGATAGTTTCTTTTGTTTTTGGTTTAGGCTTGAGAGTGAGTGGGCTTTAACTTGGTCTCTTTTTCTTCTTCTCTCTCAAAGCTTTCTCTTGAGATGTTCATTATGGAGATTGAACAAGTTACCAATATCTTGTACCTCAGCTTCAAGTGTTAATATATTGCTTTGTTATTTGCTTTCTTTTATTTACTTGCTTTGCTTTTCTTTTCATTATTATGTGTAACTAATCTTCTTTGGTTGTGGTAATGGTGAGGAAATGAGATGAAAGGCTTTTTCTCCTCCTCCTCTTGTTAATGTTTTATGTGTATAATGTGAATCTAAACTTAGTATTGCAACTTGGATGGGTTGATATGGTATGTTGATTCCATAGTTACTTCGTAACCTCATCACATATCATATTCTCCCCATAAACCCCATCTTGAAAATTTAAGGTTAGAATCAATTTGGTGTTAAGTTTGCTATATTTGGATGTGGTATTTTGTGATTAAGTGACTTGACAATTCTTTTAGTTTCATATACCATATACCATTACAAACACTTAGTAAACTCAACACTAAAATCATTTGCTCTCACTCACTACTTTGTGTTTTTGATGTTGTGGTATGCTTGCTAACCCTCGTGCTTAGAGTTGATATCCCAAGCTTAGACATACAAACGGTAAGTGAACAAAACGGACTCGATTCGTGCATTGCGGCGAATATTGGAATTTGATGATTTGTACTTCGCAACCGCCTTGACAAGTCATGCTTCATGCCGGGATCAACGTAAGGACAGACAACTCATAATCAAGAAAGCGTCAAAGGAATCGTCACGATTCGACCTTCCGAGCCAAAACCACAACCACTTCTTTCTTAACTTGTTTACCTTGTTTTTCTTGTTTTCGTATTCTATTCATTTTATTTTTCTGTGACAAACAAACAATTCTTTATTTGTTGAACTTTAAACAACAAAACCTAACACACAATTCCCTGCGGATCGACCCGTACTTGCCGGCTTGCTACAACGCGTCGTGCACTTGCGGTTTATAAATTTTAAAACGAGTACGATCTCGCGTGCGCATTCCATTTCCTTAAAATCATAAACGTTTCCAAAACACATGTATTTCCGCGCGCGGGTGAGTTCCCAACAAGTTTTTGGCGCCGTTGCCGGGGAGTTGCTAGTCATTAGGAATTTTTATTACTGGTTCGTACTAACAAACTAACTACTAACTCAATTTTTTCAAAACTAACACAAACTAACATTCTTTTTACTTTGCTCTCTGTTGGTGAACCTGCTAACACCCTGAATTTTATTTTAAAAATCAAGTTATATCATTAGAATACTAATATAGCCTGAAGAGTACACACAAAATTCGAGCACCAACCAACTTCATTTGGCCGGCGACATCAATGAAAAATCCGGCCTCGCCGGGTCAAGTGTGGGGGTTTTGTTTTTTTTCTTTTTGTGTGATCTCCAGTGAATTGTTGGTATTCTAGTGGTATTGTTTGATTTTTATAATTTTAAGTGTGCAGGAATTGGGGCAGATATATCGCTTTTGACACTAAATATTGTATTTTCCGACATTTTAGATTTTTTAGGAATTTCGACCAGTGATCGTGCGGAGCGAGGATCAAATTCAATTGCAAAACGTTAGTGAAGTATAGTGCCAAAGATCCACATAGTTTGACCTGCGCAAGCAAACATTCAAATACCCGTAATCACTTCAAAGGGGTTTCTTAACCTAAATCGCGTCGGTACGTAATTTCCTAACACATTCTTCTCGAATCCGACGCATTCCAATATTTCTATCTTCTGCAGGATTCTTCGCACAAGCTTGCCACCAATTGCACAGAGAACTAACCGTATTTGTTGCAGCACTTAAACTTAAACAGAAAAATAATTGCTTAATTGCTTGATTTTTTGAATTCTTTTATTGATTGCGCATTTGTATCTTAATACGGAATTAAGGGCAAAAATACCAAACAAGATACGGTAAAGGATTTTATCACCTTTCTCCGTAGCCCACAAATCACAAAACTGCATTCTTGCATACCCCCGGTAATTTTAAAATCAAGTAGAACTTTGACTTTAAGGACTTCGCGCTCATTAGGAGAAGTCGACTGTGTTTAGAACACCGCTTAACGGTATATTATTCACGGGGTGTCTAGGCAAGTGTTCAGGAGAAAGGGTTATCTAATTAAGGAACTTCGCGAAAGCGTTGGAAAACCTCCCCTTCTCTCTTGCACTTTCCGGGCTTCGTGATCCGTATATCTTGAGCCCGTTTCTCGACACAATTTTACTTCGACAATCAGGTTCTTGAGCAGGTCTAGTTGATTAGTATAACATAGACTGCTAGGGGTGTGATATTCTTTATTTTTGTGACATTTGTGAATTCTTGTTAATATGGATGACACACAATTCAATTCAATTTTTCACGATAAGAATAGGATTGTGAAAAATCATAGGGAGGAAGACAGCCTTGAAGAATATTCTTTCATGTCTAGTTTTGAGGAGCTATTTGCTGATGAACTTGATATTCTTGGTGAGTTTGAGTCAGGATCAATTTGGGAACATCCTAAGAACCTTTCTTTTGCTCTACTTTTTTAGGATGGACTCCAGTTTTTGAACGAACTTGACTTTGGAACTCAACACGTGATTTTTGAACATTCAATTCATCCATGAAACAATTCTTTAACCTCTTCAAAACTTCATCTTCACCTTCAACGTCTTCTGATCCCTACTTTTACACACCCATGCCCTTCACTAAGATCTAACATATACCTTTTCTTTTTCCATTTTATATACATATTCTTTTACCATCCATTGCACTATATAGACAAAATCTTTAAATGGCTGGTATTAGTTTCTGGACTAACCCAATCTTTTAACTTGTATATGCTGTAATTAGTCTTAGGTTTTTTCTTTGAATCAAATTCTCATCCTGATATCTAAGTCTAGCCACCGGAAACGGGGCCAACGATGAGGACATCGTAAAGCTCAGGTTTGGGGGTGAGCACTGCGTTTATTTTTGCCGCATTATGTGTATATTCTGCATTGCATACATATTTAAAAGCCCATAAAAATTGAAAAAAATTCCCAAAAATATAAAAACTTTTTCATGTTAGCTAGTATGGGAACTTATATTCAAGGTCTAACGGTTCGGTCAATAAGTTAAAAATAACTAAATCCTTGTTGTGGGATTGACGACCCGAAAAATAACCCTCCTTTGTGTTTAACCATAGCTGATATGCGTCTTTTATAACACTTTACATGTGTCGTTTGTTTTTAAGGATTTGATGAAGGTCTAACATGTCTCAAACTTTAAAAAAATGATAAAACGTCTTTAGGATCAAAACAGGTTTGTTCTGAGCTAAGTAATATCAAGAATAATTCATAAAGTAAAGTAGATATGAAGGATATTATTGAGGTTTTAAAAAATGCTATAAGTCTGAAAAATAACCCATCTAGAACCTTGTTGGAGTAATTATACACCTTATCCACATGTAACATCTTCAGATTTAAAAGAAAAGCTGGCTATATCTCCGTTTTCACTGAGTTCAGAATATTTTAAATAAAACGAGTCTTTTGTTTTGTGGCCTTGGTAACTTGGGTAATTAAGTCCTTAGGGTGTCTCCACACCTAATGTCCTAAAACCATCTGGTTTGGGAGTCATTGACCCAAAGCTCGCTAAGTTTCCAATCGTCAAATAAAACAAGCTAAGCAAGTGTTCTCTCCGAGTTAAAAGTCCTCACGGTTCTTTGTGGGAGAATAATTTTTGTGGAGACAAGTTTTCAATTATAAAACAGTTTTTCCGTGGAGATATGAAGGTTTACCTTTATAAAGGCGTTGTGCACGATCACGAAGGGTGTGTATGAACTACAACAGGTGAAAGGTCGGAGTGAAAAATAAGACTTAGTTTCTCTATAAAAAATGATTTAAAATTCTGACTTGAAACCTAACTGGAGAATAAAACCTGAGAAAATCTTAACTCCTTTCAAACTCGTGTGATCCTTTAGAAGTCTATCCTGATCCGTAATTATGACATGATGACCCTAATCAAAGCTCTTAAAAACTTATGGACACTATCCGCCCACTCACGTAAAGACGTATATAAACTTATGTTGAACAAATTGTGAGAAGTGAAAAATAGGGTTTGACGTTTCTAAATTAGGGTGATAGAACTTCTAGCTTTGATCTCTAACCTTAAAATTAGAATCAACAGTTTCTCCATGACGCTAACTTGACAGGATTTTGTAGGTGTAATCCGCTGAAAACCCTCAGGAGACAACACTCCTCCTACTAGGGACACCTAGAGGTTTAACGGCTTGTTGCACATGCTCAGTGAAATCGCGTTCCCTGCGAAAATGAGGCTAGGATTTATTGTTTTACTCGGGACGAGCAAAATATAAGTTTGGGGGTATTTGTTCATCTCAGAAAACTGCATTTTAATACCGCTCATTCATTATCTATTTTGTGATTTATCGGTACTATTAATCAGTGTCTGCTCAGTAATTACAGATTACAGGTATTCGTGATAAAACACTGAAAACACACTCAATATCAGGGATATAGCATTTGGGAGCCGACACTGCAATCAAAAAAAGAACCGACCGATATCCAAAGAGCTCTTTTGCAATAAATAAGTATGCACACAATTTTTAGTCCAACACAATACATGTGTGACACTAGCTTTTTGACATGGACCATATGGGGGCTGCCCTTGCACAATTCATGTAAGTAGGCACATGTGTGGTGTGATGGGTAATAAATGCAAAAAGTTTTGATGTGATATTGGCATCAAGTTTCCTTCCATGTCTCTGAATACAAACCAGGTTTAAACAGATAAATCAAACAGCATTAGAGTGATTGTGGAGAGCACATAAGTACACCATGCCAAGACGAGCTCCTTTGCTCGGACCAAGACCGGCCACACCCTATAAAAATCCGAGCTCGCCGGCTCCCCTTGCCCTGTTTGTCCCCATCTTTTCTCTGTCCCTCCCTTGCAGTCACATCACCTTATTTTTATTACTTGTTTAATCTTTTTTGGTGCCTATAAAAGTCATATCAGTGAGCAAGGGAAGGCTCTCACATAGTATATCCATTTTTGATAGTTTCTTTTGTTTTTGGTTTAGGCTTGAGAGTGAGTGGGTTTTAACTTGGTCTCTTCTTCTTCTTCCCTCCTGAAGCTTTCTCTTGAGAGCTTCATTATGGAGGTTGAACAAGTTACCAATATCCTGTACCTCAACTTTAAGTGTTAATATATTGCTTTGTTATTTGCTTTCTTTTCTTTACTTGCTTTGCTTTTCTTTTCATTATTATGTGTAACTAATCTTCTTTGGTTGTGGTAATGGTGAGGAAATGAGATGAAAGGCTTTGTCTCCTCCTCCTCTTGTTAATGTTTTATGTGTATAATGTGAATCTAAACTTAGTATTTCAACTTGGATGGGTTGATATGGTGTGTTGATTCCATGGTTACTTTGTAATCTCATCACATACCATATTCTCCCCATAAACCCCATCTTGCAAGCCTAAGGTTAGAATCAATTTGGTGTTAAGTTTGCTAAGTTTGGTTGTGGTATTTTGTGATTAAGTGACTTGACAATTCTCTTGGTTTCATATACCATATACCATCACAAACACTCAGCAAACTCAACACTAAAATCATTTGCTCTCACTCACTATTTTGTGTTTTTGATGTTGTGGTATGATTGCCAACCCTCGTGCTTAGTGTTGATACCCCAAGCATAGATATACAAACGGTAAGTGAACAAAACGGACTCGATTCGTGCTTTGCAGCGAATATCGGAATTTGATAATTTGTGCTTCGCAACCGTTTTGACAAGTCATACTTCATGTCGGGATCAATGTAAGGACGAACAACTCATAATCAAGGAAGCGTCGAAGGAATCATCATGATTCGACCTTCCGAGCCAAAGTCACAACCACTTCTTTCTTAACTTTTTTTCCTTGTTTTTCCTTGTTTTCGTATTCTATTCATTTTATTTTTTGTGACAAACAAACAATTCTTTATTTGTTGAACTTTAAACAACAAGACCTAATACACAATTCCCTGAGGATCAACTCGTACTTGCCGGCTTGTTACAACGCGTCGTGCACTTGCGGTTTATAAATTTTAAAACAAGAATGATCTCGTGTGCGCATTCCATTTCCTTAAAATCATATACGTTTCCAAAACACACGTGTTTCCAAAACACACGTGTTTCCGCACGATGGGTTGATATGGTATGTTGATTCCATGGTTACTTTGTAATCTCATCACATACCATATTCTCCCCATAAACCCCATCTTGCAAGCCTAAGGTTAGAATCAATTTGGTGTTAAGTTTGCTAAGTTTGGTTGTGGTATTTTGTGATTAAGTGACTTGACAATTCTCTTGGTTTCATATACCATATACCATCACAAACACTCAGCAAACTCAACACTAAAATCATTTGCTCTCACTCACTATTTTGTGTTTTTGATGTTGTGGTATGATTGCCAACCCTCGTGCTTAGTGTTGATACCCCAAGCATAGATATACAAACGGTAAGTGAACAAAACGGACTTGATTCGTGCTTTGCAGCGAATATCGGAATTTGATAATTTGTGCTTCGCAACCGTTTTGACAAGTCATACTTCATGTCGGGATCAATGTAAGGACGAACAACTCATAATCAAGGAAGCGTCGAAGGAATCATCATGATTCGACCTTCCGAGCCAAAGTCACAACCACTTCTTTCTTAACTTTTTTTCCTTGTTTTTCCTTGTTTTCGTATTCTATTCATTTTATTTTTTGTGACAAACAAACAATTCTTTATTTGTTGAACTTTAAACAACAAGACCTAATACACAATTCCCTGAGGATCAACTCGTACTTGCCGGCTTGTTACAACGCGTCATGCACTTGCGGTTTATAAATTTTAAAACAAGAATGATCTCGTGTGCGCATTCCATTTCCTTAAAATCATATACGTTTCCAAAACACACGTGTTTCCGCACGCGGGTAAGTTCCCGACACTTAGCACCATGAAAATTCTAAATTTGGCATACTTGATGCCTCTAGAACCTCATGGTGGTGCTAAGGTCGACTTTCATGGTATCAGAGCCAAGCGAGAACATTAGGGTAACTTGTAGCGACGTTAGAAATCCGCCGTTTTTGTCGTGCAAAAACTACCGATAAAAACAGTTTCAGAAATGTTGTTTTAAGTTGTTTGCACACCTCGCGGGCTCACGGTTTGAATCGAGAAGCCGCGGGGTGGAGCGTGCACACCCCGGGGACTCCCCGTGGGGGACTGAATGGTTTGACCCACTCCCCAAGACCACCAAAAGGTGGTCTTGGCGGTGGGAACCCGAATCTGCCCCACCTTAGGCAGTTTCGGGTCTGCCTCGCCCCCTGGCCACCTTGTGATGGCCTCGGGGGTAGGGTACCCCCTTTAGGCCCCCTATTCGATAGTTAATTTTGGTATCTTCGTTCCCATGACGATTCGGGCGGGTTTCGAGTTCGTTTCGACTCCCGGATTGGCTTAAAACGATCGGTTTTGGAACTTTAGCTCACTGGATTTTTCATGTCTTGGAAAAATTTGTTAAGTTTGTTAATTCCGTGTGGAATTCTAATGTCGCGGTTACTTTACAAGCGTTGTGATGTCTGTGATACAATTATTAGAATCCGGATTAATTAGTTTTATGAAAACTAGTTAGTATATTGTAAACCTAGCCGTTTAGTCTCAATTGATCGATTGCCACGAAGTTTTGATTCGGATCAAAACTCCGTCGCAATTGCGTATTGTACGCGATCACTAAGTCGGGAATCTTGTTGAATTATCCGACAACAAATTGAAAAGAGTTTTCAATTTGAGACTAAAATGCAAGTTTTATAAGTTAGGCATGAAATCCGGAATATGAGATATTCCAGGCTTATGATGTCTAAGGATATTGCAGATTCTAATTATTGTAGTTTTCTGTTTTCTTTTCTGCGACCGTAAGTGTAACATGTGGGGTATCCCAATCTCGTTGCTATATGTCAACAAGTTTTAGGGATACGCATATTTGCTTACGTTGATGATATGTGATGTCATGTGTTGCTGTTGATATGATTTATTGGATCGTCGTGAAAGAATAGCCGGGGGGTTCTATGTGAGATGAGAGTTTTTATTTTCATTCATGTAAAATCTGTATGTAATATTATTTTATTGGGGCACTTCCGGGTTGAGGATGATGTCACTATTGTTGTATATTATTTACTTTTCCGCATTAGAATAGACCCAAGGCGGGGAGCACAAGTAACCGGGTTCTAGAGTCCAGTGGGAGACTATCTCAAGGAGTTGAGACCAGATCTCCTAACTCTAGAATTGACAGGGTTACTTGCCGCTCTTGTAGGGATCTAGGGATGTGGGTTTGGTTATTCATCACGACTGTGGAATCTGTGCTTTACATTATTGGTTAAATTTAAAACACGGACATCCTAGTATATCCAATATTTCATATATTGCTTCTGCTGCTTGATTCTGTGATGTTGATCATATAACTGCGTGAGATGAATGTACTATTATATATATGATATATAATAAACGTTGCTTATGTTTTGCATCTGCGCTAGTCCAGACCCCGCTCTGCCGGTAGTTAAGTAACCTAACGCGCATGACGAGGTCCCGTGGCGAATGCGGATGGCATAAGCGTACGTTCTATTTTCGTTTCATTTTTCTGTAATGTTTAGGAAACATTAATTGATGGGACTTCATTAATGAGATTAATGAAAAGAAAGAAACCAAAAGATGTTGTAGAATCAAATTTTCAAAAAGGGTAGCTCTAGTTTTTGCTTTGCATAGTGGTATTCCTTGATGAACATCCAGCACCTCATTCGATGAGAAAATAGCTGAGATCCCTTCACCGGGAGTGACCTATTTAGCGAAACTAGAAAATGCTACAACCCACTCGGTTTTTTCTTTTGACTGCTTCTCTAGTCCTTACTTTGCATAGTGGGATTCATGAGTATCCAGCACCTCATTTGATGAGGAAAGACCCGAGATTCCTTCACCAATAGTGACCTCTTTAGCGAAGCTAGGAAAGCCTAAAAAACACACATTTTCAAAATCATTAGATTCTACAACGATATCAAGTTCATTACGCTCATGGTTTTCTTAAAAACCTGCGTACCCCTCCGTCATTTCAGATAAGTACTATTTAGTATTCGTGCTACGTTTGTTGGCCTTCGTCAAGACGTAGTGTGCGGTAGCTGATTAGTGCTTATCTGCCAGCATGTGATGTGATTGGATTAGGTTAGTCGTGCGACTTTGTTGGCCTTCGTCAAGGGTCGTGCGGGTGGGTTTAATTCAATCAAGAAATGAACGGGTTGAACTTGACTAGCGGCCTATGGTTTGTTGGCCTTCATCAAGGTCATAGGAAGCTAGGGGTAAAAACATTATTGGGAATTTCAAGTGTTGAAATTTGCAATGAAATTGCATACCTTCTATATGATAGTTGAATCCCGATACCCACTGCGAGTAAGAGTTACTTCTGGGAGAGTTTTGCACTTTACAATTAGCTAATCAAGTAGGTGTCTAGAAAGCTGTCAACAGGGTTATGACTCTAGGGAAACGAGATTTATTTTAATTAGGTCTGTGTGAAAGCACGGGGAACCTCCCTCGGAGTACCGATACCTGCCTGGCCGAACAATTGGCGAACCTGTAGGGTGTAATTAATCCCGGCAAATCATACCTTTTATAGTTTGAAGGAAGATTTGATAAAAACAGTGGGAACCATCATGATTATATAAGATAAAAACCAATCTAATCTTGCAAAGAGTGCATACAAAGTGATTATCCTTCTCTCTCTCCTGGTAGCGACCAATTACATGCCTTAATCAAGAAAATAATATGGATATTTTGACCGAACTTACTTATCATACTGGGCTAGGTTCCGCTCTACCTTATGATTGTCATAAGTATGAGCAAGGAATAAGGGGAATATATGGATTCCCACGGCACCCAAATGAAGAATAAGCATGATGATGCATTTGTCTTCGAGTGTGTTCGTAACCAAGAACTGTTTCTCAGTTACCTCTACGTCCTGGGTATGGGATACCGGATCAGGATCCCACACATGTAATTTGTTACATGGGCTATAGACAGGTGGAGAACTGGGAAAGGGTGATATGTCTCTAATAGTAGATAATGGTGCAATTTTTGCAGCCAAAGCAGTTGGCAGATATCACCCGGTGTTACTAACTGGTAATACAATGATTCTGAGCGACTGGTATTTCGTATCAATAATATTATGAATATTTTCCTAAATCAAGTATTGATTAAGTAAGGTATGTTGTATAACAGTATACACGTTCTGAATCAAAACACAGTTTAACGTACAGAACACACATAAGAGGAACGGTTCAGAAATGAACGAAGTCTTCTTGTGGTATTGTAGACTGGGTCATATCGATGAAACAAGACTAGCTGAAGTTCCATAAGAATGCATATTTGAATCCGTTCAAATTTACATCTTATAAACTTGCCATTCATGTCTCAAAGTCCAGGAGACCAAATCTCCGTTTACTGGAAACGGAGAAAGAGCTACTAAACTCTTGGACAGATACATAGTGATGTATGCAGTCCTATGTCTACATATGCCAGGGATGGTTCCGCGTACTTTATTACATTCACCGATGTTCTCTCAAGATACGGACATGTGTTCTTATTGAAACACAAATCTAAGTCTTTTGAGAATTTCAAGGATTATAAGTACGAAGATGAGAACCAGATGGGTAAAGGTATTCAAATCCTTCGATATGATTGGGGAGAAGAATAATGGAGCACGGAATTCCGAGACTATTTAAGAGAGAATGAGATTCTCTCTCAGTTTACTCCTCCGTATAAACCACAACACAACGGTATATCGGGGTGGAGGAATCGCACCCTATGAGATATGGTGCGCTCTATGATGAGTACTGCTGAGTTGCCTATTTCCTTTCAAGGACATGCACTTGAGAAGCTGCATACCTATTGAATAGAGTTCCGATCAAATCTGTTGCCTACCACTCCATATGAGATATGGAATGGGAAGAGACCATCTCTTAAACGAGTTAAGATATAGGGTTGTCCGACCTATGTTGAAAAGCAAAATCCGGACAAGCTTGAGGAAAGGTCATTTCTGTGCAAGTTTGTAGGATATCCCAAACATTCGCAAGGGGATATCTTCTACCACACCGAGGAACAAAAGTTGTTTCGTTTCTCGACATGCCACCTTTTTAGAAAAGGAATTTCTTGTGGAAGAAATTAATGGCGATGAGGTAGAACTGGAAGAAGTTCCAACAAAGCAAACTATAACTGACGATTTGGTGGAACCGGAGGATTCAATAGTCCCTGACGAACCGAAGCCACTTCGCAGATCTAGTTGGGTTCCTCATCCACCTGAGAGATAGTATGGTTTTCTCGTAGACGTTGGGAGCGAGGATTGCATCATGGAGATGATGACCCAACTAGTTTTGAGCAGGCCATCACAAGTGGAGACTATGTGAAATGGCTGGATGATATGCGATCTGAGATGGAATCCATATACACCAACAAAGTGTTGATTTTGGATGTTGCTTCTGAAGGGGTAAAACCCATCAGGACCAAAAGAATCTTTGAGAAAGATAATTTGGTGTAGATGAAAAAGTTGAGACTTTCAAAGCTATGCTTAATTCCATCAGGATCCTACTTGCCATTGCTGCATACCATGACTACGAAATCTGGCAGACTGCACGTCAAAACCGCTTTTCTAAATGGTGATTTAGAAGAGAGCGTATATGACACTGCCAGAGGGTTTCGTAGACAGCGGGAGCAGCGGGAGCATGTGCAAGCTGCTTAAATCCATCTACGGGTTAAAGCAGGCATCACGGAGATGGAACATCTGTTTTAATGAAACTGTCAAAGAGTTTGACTTCATCAAAAAGGTAGATGAACCATATATAAAAATGAAGGTTGTATAGAGTATGGTTGTCTTCCTCGTATTGTACGCAGATGACATACTCTTGATAGGAAAGGGTGTTCATATGCTACATTCGGTCAAGCACCTCTTATCATACAGGTTCTCCATGAAAGATCTAACTGATGTCTCCTACATCCTGGGGATATAAATCTATAGAGATAGATCTAAATGGATTTGGGATTGTCCCAATCCAGGTACATAGACACCATGCTAAAGGGGTTTAGTATGGATGATTCAAAGCGTGGTAATGCACCCGCTTATTCAGGAATCACTCTCTCCAAAGAGATGTCTCTCCAGACTGATTTGAAGAGGGCTCGCATGCAAGGAATGCCCTATGCTTTGGCAGACGGGTCAATCATGTATGCGATGTTATGTACCAGACCAGATATAGCTTACTCACTAGATGTAGTGAATAAGCATCGAAAAGATCTTTGGGAAAACCATTGGACAGCTAAAGAACATTCTTAAGTGCTTGGGAAGGACTAAAGAGATGTTCATGGTGTATGGTAATGGTGAACTCCAGATGGAGTCCTTTACCGATTCAAGCTTCCAGAGTGATAAGGATGGCTGAAAGTCAGTCTCGGGTTTTGTCTTCACCATCAGTCGAGGGACGGTATGTTGGAAGGGTTCCAAGCTATATACCATAGCAGACTCGTTGATAGAAGCTAATTACATCGCTACCAACGATGATGCCAAAGAGGTTGTCTGGATGAATAGAGTTCATGAGATGAACTAGGTTGCTGCCATTAGGCATCCAATACCTGTGTATTGTGATGATAATGGAGCTGTGGCTTTGGCCTAGGAACCCCGGTCCCGTCAGTGATCCAGACATATTCTTAGACAGTATCACCTGATCAGGGAGATAGTTGATCTCCGGGAGATCGAGATTAGGAGAGTTGACAAAGAGGATAACACAGTGGATCCACTCACCGAAGCCAGCCCCCAGATGCTATTCGAGAGACTTTTGGGACGTTGGGTATGAGATACTACAACAACTGGCCTTAGTGCAAGTGGGAGATTGTTAGGAATATGTATGCCCTAGAGGCCATTATTGTACATGTGCTGTATATTATAGTAGATACTTGGACATATATAGAGAGTAATTTCTTGCTCGACATAATAGTATGCTATCTGATTACTCTTTATCTTAACCTGTTGACTGGTATTCTTTACTGTCTTGCTCTCACATGTTGATAAAGCCCTTAGGATATGTACTTGACTACCATATGATGAGATCATACTAGTGGGGCCAGGGTGGTCCAAAAGTACATCCTTTAATTAGTTCCTAGTCGAGGTAATATCGAGACTAGGGCATCGATATTCCAGTGTAGACTAGTGTGTATGTTTCTTATCCCTTAGATGGAGATGGTTGATCCCACAACCATTGGTGTGTAACATCAAAGATTGTACACAGGTGCTCATTGGAGAATGGGTACACCGAACAGGACTCACCGAGGACTCCTATGTGGTAGTATACCTATCGTCAAATAGCAGTCATCTGGTGATACTGGTACAGGTTAGTCTGTAGACCCGAGATCGTCATAGAGTCTTGTGTGGCTCCCACTATGCTTTGATTTCCTTCCTACCACGGCTCAAAGGAGTCGTGCAAACAGGTGGATTTTGGGTACAGTCCCGAGTCACATGGAGGCAATGAGCGATAGGAGGGGTTTCGTCTCTCCTGGTATTGGGGGTTGATTTTGCGCTATGCTCGATTGACTATAACTGGAAGTCCCTGGTCAGGGCTGCTGCTGAGATTTACTGATAAGAATTATCAGTAGTTTCTCAAACCGTTATAGGCCAGACATCGGCATGACTTATCACGTTACTGGGGTCTGACGTTTACCACCCCTAAACATGATATGCGACATATCAGACGAAAAGACCGGACTGTACGGTAGTATTACTGATAGGCTTCATAGAGACCATGGACAAGCTTGCTTGTTGATCTTCATATCGCTCAATAACCAGGTAGCCGTTACGTCCAGCTAGTACCGCTGACGGCTTATGGGTGACCGATGTGATCATCACCCACTGCTGGCGTATTGACGAGTCTTTAGACTCTCACACAGAAGTTCTCTGGTTCAAGCGAAACGAAGTAGGACACATATGTGTTATGTGTGTGGGCCTGATTAAATACGTGTATGTGATACCGTATTGTAATCTGGCAGTTATCTGTTATCAGTTCAGTTATATGTGATATAACCAGATTTTCGAATCAAGTGTTGATTTGATAATGTGATATACAGATATATGATATTAGTCGGCCATATGTGATATAACCGGATTATTAAATCAAGTGTTGATTTAATAATGTGATATGCATTATATGTGATATAATTATTTCTTAACTAATATCATTAGCTCACTAATTATTCTTCATAATATATATATATATATATTAATATATATGATATATATATATATTAGTATATATGATATATATATATATATTAATATATATGATATATATATATATTAGTATATATGATATATATATATATATTAGTATATATGATATATATATATATATATATAATGAAGCATGGCATAAAATTTTATTTTGTGAAAATAGAAATGAGGTGGAAAATGAGAGCATGGTTGCAAGCATGGGATTTATTTTTGTTTATTCATCTTGACTCACTATTCAAGTATGGTTGCAATTTTATATTGCAAAATTCCATACTTGAATGAGTGGGGGTCAAAAGTTGCCATTCATTCTTTGTTCATTCTCAACACTTAGCCATTTTCATGAGTTGCTCCCATGGTTGCTCTCTAGCTTCTTCTTCTTCCTCAATTGCTATAGTTCAAGTTTCAACTCTCACATGTGATGTGAACCATAAAGATTGAACACAAACTTGTGAGCTTTTAACATCCCCTACTTCACTATCCTACACTTGAATAGCGATCGAGTGTAGCGTGTTTACTATGCTAAAGAGTTTAGTGTAGAGGTAATTTGAGGTGGAGGGACTTCGCGTGGATCATCTTCGGCATGAAGGTCATCGGAGGAAGCTCGTCCAAAACCTCAAGTGGAGCCTAGTGGAGTCGCGGGACTACTACACGGAGCTATTGAAGAGAAGGACTCGAACTACAAAGGTTGTATGATATTTTCTTTTCTCTAGCTGTTCACATCACAAAGGCAAACCCTAAACTTCTAGCAAAGATCTTGTATAGTCTAACTTAGCACCATGAAAATTTTGAATTTGGCATACTTGATGCCTCTAGAACCTCATGGTGGTGCTAAGGTCGACTTTCATGGTATCAAAACTAAGCTAGAACATTAGGGTAACCTGTAGCGACGTTAGAAATCCGTCGTTTTTGTCGCGCAAAAACTGCCGATAAAAACAGTTTCAAAAATAATGTTTTGAGTTGTTTGCACACCCCGCGGGCTCACGGTTTGAACCGAGAAGCCATAGGGTGGAGCATGCGCACCCTGGGGACTCCCCAGGGGACCGAACGGTTTGGCCCACTCCCCAAGACGACCATAAGCTGGTCTTGGCGGTGGGGACCCGAAACTGCCCCATCTTAGGCAGTTTCGGGTCTGCCTCACTCCCTGGCCACTTCGTGGTGGCCTCGGGGGTGAGGTACCCATTCTAGGCCCCCCATTCGATAGTTAATTTTGGTATCTTCGCCCCCATGAAGATCCGGGCGGGTTTCGAGTTCGTTTCGACTCCCGGATTGGCTTAAAACCATCGGTTTTGGAACTTTAGCTCACTGGATTTTTCATGTCTTGGAAAAATTGGTTAAGTTTGCTAATTGCGTGCGGAATTCTAATGTCGCGGTTACTTTTCAAGCTTTGTGATGTGTGTGATACAATTATTAGAATCCAGATTAATTATTTTTATGAAAACTAGTTAGTATATTGTAAATCAAGCCGTTTAGTCTCAATTGATCGATTGCCACGGAGTTTTGATTCGGATCAAAAATCCGTCGCAATTGCGTATTGTACACGATCACTAAGTCGGGAATCTTGTTTAGGCATTTCCATCCTTGTATTTTAATTTCAGTTAAAATCATGTATTGTAAATGAATTAAGTTGAATGTAAATAAAGTTGTTGAATTTTAAATCTCGTGTTTGTTCTCTTGTCATTTTATATTACTTATTTTACGCTTAGCGTATTTATTCCGGAAAATGACCTTCTCGAAATAAATACGTTGCGGCCTGTCACGTTATCGTTTCCATACACTGGGAAGCGGGACGTGACAAGAAATGTTTCGGGTGCAATGCCCGGAATTGTTTGACTCCGGATGTCTCGACTTCTGGGCGGTGTCGTTTTCTCCAAGAAACTCTTGATTACCTCAAGCAGTACCGTTTGCTCGTTGATGGGAGTTGCAAAAATAGATGGTGGTGGTAGGGTGTTACCATTGACGTTGGTACTCGTATTGTTCGGTGAATCATGACCTTGATAGAAAAGGAAGGGTTAGGATAGATTCAAGGAATTTGAAATGTAAGGAATGTATAGTTGTTGATTGTTATAATTCTTGTGATATATTGCTTAAGACTTCATGCAGAACTGGACCTGCATGGACCGCCAACAAAACCTGTCACGCCCACTTCCCAGTAGACGGAAGTAGAGATGTGGCAGGACGCAACGTATTTACTAAGAAATAAATACGTTAAGCATAATTAAGCAATATATATAAAATATACAAGAATGACAAGTGATATAAAATGAACAGAAACTTTTATTAATATTCATCTTTACATACAACTATTTTGAAAAGGAAAGTACAATGAGTAAAGCAGTGCCTAAAATAGTGGCATACAAAATGAAAATAAGTACAAGATGAACTAGAAGTCCTGTTGCTCGGTGAAATGGTCCAAGTCCTCTTGGCTGGGCTCGATCTCCTGAGAGTCTGATCCTCCTGACGAACATTCCAAAGAAAGAAATAGACCGGAATGTCGTCCACGAACTAGCGCTCTGTAAGTCCCAAAAGAAAGAATGGAAAAGAACAAGTGATGTGAAATGGAACTGGAAAGTTATACAAGTATAAGATTGTTATTCTAACATAGATATTTATAGTTTGGTACAGAAGGCACTTGTGTATACGAGAGGAGTCCATCTTACCCCGTGGACTATGGTAACATGTAGTACAAGGCCCCGTCAAAACCCATGAGACAACGGCATGGGAGTTCATGTAGGTGTCTTTTAGTAACCATCTCGTGCCACATTAATACGTTACGTACCAATCTATCCCGTTAACCTCAAGTAATGTATTATATGAATTATATTTACAAGTCTTGCCGAAGCCATGGATACCGGTTGTTCAAGTAATCAGGTTCAGGATGTAATCATGTAGTCATGTCAAGTATAGCCATGGGCCGGTCAAGTCAAGTCATGTATTCAGGTTTGATATTGAAGTTTGAATTCAGGTATTCAGATTCATGTTCAAGTATTCATGTTAGATTTTGGATTCATGTTTGAATTGGATTCTGATTTGAGTTAGACTCAGATTTGGATTCCGGTTTGAAAAGGACTCAGTCTGAGTCAGACACTTTAAACTGATTTAGATCCTGAATTAGATTCGGGAGTTATCGCTAACTGCTGCACATGGACGGCAGGATTTGTGTTTTTTTCCAAAACAATTACTATTGATAACACCGTTAAGTTTTCTACCTTAAATAGGCAAGAACTCACTTTCTCCGGCTTCCTGGGGCTCAAGAGAATTGATCCCGCTTAAACATATATTTACTAAAGTCCTTAAGTATTGATTTATATAACTCGAGGGGGTTTTATAAAAATTAATTTTATATAATTTCAAAATAAACCTTGAGAAGTAATTTATATTTATTAGGGTTTTCATGGATGTGAATTTTAAGGGTTTGATGTATTTTAGTGATAAATATTTAGCTTGAATAGTTCATGGTATTTTATTGTAAAACTTGCATTGTATTGGTATCTTGATAGTATTTTGGTGAAACTTGTACACTTTCATCTTTTAGAAAAAAATGTAAGTTTGTCATATCTTGAAAATATATGGATTTGTAATATTTTATATAATTATAAAAATTAAGTTTTATTAAATTAGAAAATTCGTTTTTCTTAAAAACCGTATTTAAAACCTTTCAAGATCGAATGCTTCGTTAGGAGGTCTGCATCTCTCTCTACTAGCCTAAGGAGGTGCGATAATCCACATCATCCAATAGCGGGTCCCCTAAAAAGGGTTGTAGAGGCATAACCGCAAAGGTTTTTAAAATACAATTCAAAAGAAACCCGGTTTTTATAGTAACTAGTATTTTAATTGAATATTGTATTCGTCATAAAAATATGTTCAAAGAGTATCGTACTATGGAACCATGTGCGTATGTGAGAGGTAGGTCGTTACCTCGTGAATTTTCCTAAAGGTATATTTAAGCAAAACAAATAAAGATGATATATACAAACTTCAAGGTATTTTAATGTAAATGTTAATTTAAAGTAATTTTTGCATGATATTTTTGATTAAAAGTTGTTTCTAAGTATTGGTTTTATGTTAACAAGTATGGTGTAGGAATATGAATGAAGAATATGTAAGAAAAAATAGAATTATAGAGTTTTAGAAGAAGATGTCGGTTTTAACTCCACTTCCGTCATATGTTTTGAAAAGAGGTGTTTCAAGAAGAAGAAGAGGGATTGAGAGGGACTTACGATTTAGGAGGCTTAAAGAAAGGTGTAGGAAGAGAGGGTTGTCATCGTGGCATCGCGGGGTGTCCGGAATTGCTTCGATTCTTCGCCGGAAGTTGACCGCTTGCTAACTCCACTTATTCTTCACTTGTACTTAGAAAATTTTGAGAGTTTTGGCTAGAATTTTCAGAATGAGGAAGGGATAGGGCATGTGGTAGTATTTAGAGTATGGAATTAGGGTTTTGGAATTAAAATGTATTAAAATGATGATAAATGTGGAATTGAGAGGTATCTGTTTGATTGCAGAGCAATCAAATAGTGCAGGGGAGTTAGGGGTAGGGGAAGAGTCGTGTGTGCAAAGCCCGGACCTCATTAGGCTCGGGGGGACCGTCGGTGCCGGCCCTAGGAGCTTTTCTGCCGGTTAATTTGGTGAGGGGGCTGGTGCATTGATGTCGTGTGTTCCTCTCAGTGTTAATACTCTTTTGCACATGTTTATTTCTTCAGACTTTTCATTTTTATGTGCCTTGCACGTGTAAACTTTTGGGCTTCCAAAAAGTTTTTAAAAAAAATCAGAAAAAATATAATGAGTCTGATGGGGCTCGAACACAGGGGCTACGTCACAGCAGTGCATGGCTTTACCAGTGAGCTACAAGTTGCTTCTTGTTGTTCTTAAACAAAATTTAACTTATAAATTATACTCGGGCTTATAAACTTCTTTCTGTACTTTAAACTGAAAAATTTTGTACAGTAAATTCAGAGTCGTTACATCATTTCTCTTCTTATTTCTTTCTTTTCTTTCTTTCTTTATCGGTTCTTAACCGTCGCCGGAGCCGCGCACGTCGCCGACAATCCGGACGCCCCGGTCATCGTCGTCAGCGTGGCCGCGTCTTTGAATAGCCAAGTCTAGTCCTGTACGCGTGTGGTTGAAAAGCGAGGTTTACCCGACGTCGAACATGACGTACGTACCCCGTCGTGAGATCTGATCAGGCAAGTTTATCTTGCAACATGCTATGTTATAATATATCTATTTATATATGAATAAAAATAATACATGTGTGGTATTATGCATTCAATGTTACAGTTTTACCATTTTTCGATATCCGTTCGTATCCGTACTGACAATTACATATCTAATTGCATGCTGGAATATCATTATATCATATTACTTCTATTTTAGTGCAACATGATATCTAGTTACATCATACGCAGTCATGAATACGTATACAGGTTATTACAGATATAAACATATGTATCCTGATATCCGTCGTGCTTACCATGTTCAGATATTCGTTACAGTATTACATTTGGTATATGTCTGAGACATATGCATCACATGACATGTTCACGACCCACTACTTGACTCATTACTTGGATTTAGTTACTAATGCCAACAATCCTGACTTTTTGTCCTGACGGACGTTACTTGTTGTCTGCATAGACAAAAACCTGTACCTGCTTAATCCTGTGTTAGTATTAGATCTATATTGGCAATACCTGACTTGAACACAAACCTGGAGGTAAATGGGAAATCAAGAATGTAACTGAAGCGTAACTCAAAAGGCTATTATTACATATTTGCCGTTTTTCCGGGCGTTACGGAATAATCCTGTTTGCCATTTTTTCTAGGCGTTACGGAATATCCTGTTTGCCGTTTTTCCGGGCGTTACGGAATAATCCTGTTACCGCGGTACCATGGAGAATGAACGGGACATAGACTGTTTGGTTACGATGAGAATTATATTAATTGATTTCAAAGACTTTTAGAATAGCTAACCTAGAAGCATATTCTTAGGTTACACATCACATACATACACGTACCTCACTGTTTATATCTATGTTATTTATATTCATGTTTACTTGTCTCGTTACATCCCAGTTATTACTGCTATTTTGATATTATGACGCACTAACGTCTGGGTTTTGCATGACCCAGTTTTTCTATCTCTATCGCAGGCTGAACAAGAGTACTTTAGCTGTTAAGCCGAATAGTGAGGAATTATATTTAGAGATGTTTAGTTTAGTTTCTTTCCGCAGCTTTATTTCTTGATGTGAGCCCATATTGGGACGTATTTTCAGATTTTGTTTATTGGATATTAATTCGTTTCCTCTTATACATTTTCTTGACTCTTTTATTTTGGCAAATAGACATGTACTAGATAGAATTTTATATTTTACTGTTCTTGATATCCTATAGACAGTCGTAATGTGACTGTGGAGGGATGATTCCTATCCACAGATAGCATGGTTGGCTCTGTCACGTGCCGTAATTATCGCACTCTGGGAAGCGGGGCGTGACATAGAGACCTTTTAGAATACTTATATATACTTCATGTTCACTATACTTATACTACACGGCCATGCTATACTATGCTCATGTTATTTTTGCTATGATATATATATAACTGCATGTTAAATAGAATGGTCATGCTTACATTAAATGACATGTTTAAACACCATATCTCATAGTCCATTGCTTCATGATATCTATTTTTTGTCATTATATTTTTATACTTCACACCCTTTTTCTTGGGAACTTACCGAGCGAAAGTTCGCTAACGGGCATTCCACCCACCTTTGTTTCTTGGAATGTTCGTCAAATACTGTGGAGGCTGAGAAGGTGGACAACACCGAGGGGGAGCACGATCAGATCGTGAGTCAGGCCTAGACTAGTTATCTTCTCTTTCAGTTTATGTATGCCACCTGCCTAGGCATTTCTTTTCTTGTATTTTCTTTCAGTTGAACTCATGTATTGTAAATGTATCAAGTTGAATAAAAATAAAGTTGTTGAAGTTTAAATCTCATGTTAATTTCTTGTCATTTTATATTGCTCAATTACGCTTAGCGTATTTATTCCGGAAAATGACCTTCTCGAAATAAATACGTCGCGGGTCTCGTCACGTATCCGTTTCCGTCTTTTGGGAAGCGGGACGTGACAAAATATTTAACTTCATCAAAATGATAGATGAACCTAATATTTGTAAGAATGATGTAGGGAGTACCAGGAAGTTATGTTCCTGTACTACAGTTCGGTAAAACTTAATTGTCACGGTTATTTCTCGATAAAGGATTTGGATAATAGATTCTGGTGAATGGGTCTATAGAGATAGATCTAGCAAGGTTTTGGGATTGTCCTAATACTGGTACTCTGACATCATTTTAAAGGTGTTTAGAATGAATTGATCATACGATGTAATATACCAGACCAAATGATGCTTTTGCACCTGTTGTAGTTAGCAGATATTAGTCCAATCCTGAAGAAACAAAGGAAACCTATGAAGAACATATGTGAATGTTCTTGGTGTATAGTAATATCAGCCTCCATTAGGATATGGTTATCGAATCTGGCCACCAAAGTGACATGAAAGACAGAGTGTCTGTCAAGGTTATTGGTTTGCTCTCGCTAGTGAGAGCAGTATATTGGAAAGATTTTCAAGCGAGATACTGGGACAGTCATGACGCTGGATGCTGATTATGAACCATCAAAAGGATATAGCCTAAGAAGTTGTTAGTTTGGGAGATAATTGATCTCCGCAAAGTTGAGATATAGAGAGACAAAGTTAAAAACATTGCAGCGGATCCACTCATTGAGGATGTTTCTCGAACACGGTCTGTGAAACTGTTAGTAGAGAAGCTGGGTATGCGATACTGTAATAATTGGTCTTAAGTGCAAGTGGGAGATTGTAGGATATATGTGCCCTCAAAGCAATTATTGTAATTGAAGGATAATCTATACAGAGAACAATCTTACTTGAAATGATACTGTGCTATCTGGTTTGTATTTATCTTTCATGTGTATACGTTTTACTGGTTATCATGTATTATTAATATATGATGATAAATCCCATAGGATATTTGCTTGACTTCCAGGATTATGATTGGGATCATACTAGTAGGGTTTGATAATCTATAAGCACATCCTTAAAAGCTCCTAGTCGTGGGAGTATCAAGACAGGGTATCGGTACTCCAGTGTAGAGTAGTGTATAAATTTCTTGACCCCGACCGGAGTGATGGCTGGTCCCACAGCTATTGGTGTTTGACACAGAGATTGTATGCAGGTGCTCATTGGATAATGAGTTCACTGAGCGGACTCGCTAAGAACTCCTATATGGTTTTATTCCCATGTCAGATAGCAGTTCTCTGGTGACGATAGTACATTGTAGTCTCTTGACCTGAGATCGCTATAGTGTCTTGTGTGTATTTATACTATACTTTGATTACTACCCTATGACGACTCTACTGAGTCATGCAAACAGATTTTAGTTGGGTATAGTTCCGAAGCACAAGGAGGCAGTGAGCGGTCGAAGGGATTCGTCTCTCTCCGGTATATGGAGTTGATATCGCACTGTGCATGATTAACCATAACCAGAATTCCTCGTCCGAGATGATTAAGATAAACCGATAAGTGTTATCAGTTGTATCTCAGGTGGTTATAAGTTTTATATCAGCACGACTTATCGTGTTATTAGGGGTCTGACGGTTTTCACCCCTGGATCCGATATGCGATAATCTGTGAAGAAAAGACCGGACTGTATGGCACTCGTCGCTTATAGATTTTGTTGGGTTCGGATGAGTTTGCTTGTCGACCTACCTCTCTGTTCAATACCTGGGTAGTCATTACATACAGCCAGTACCGCTGATGTGCTTATAGGTTAACCCGTGAGGGGATTGAATTTGAGAGTGTTTCAGATTCAAACGGATATGATCATGTTTAACCTACTGCCAGCGTATTTTCAGGTCTTTAGAGTCCCACAATGAAAGTGCATGCCCAGACAAAATGACGGTGTGTCGTGCATATAGGGCTACGTATGGGGTTCGATCGAATACGTGTATGAGATACGCGTAATTTAATCGGACGATAGATAATACTAGCCGGCTTATTCTTAAGCCGGAATATTAAGTCAATTGTTGAATTAATAACCATATATATGATAT
Source organism: Agapanthus africanus (assembly GCA_030015575.1). Taxonomy (NCBI): domain Eukaryota; kingdom Viridiplantae; phylum Streptophyta; class Magnoliopsida; order Asparagales; family Amaryllidaceae; genus Agapanthus; species Agapanthus africanus. Next base: position 22,329,606 of record JASDDO010000014.1, read on the forward strand.
GGCTTCTAGTATTGTGTATATGATACACGCTTTCTCTAAATTATTAGTATTTGATACCGATATTTTGTTATGTATATGATACGTAACAAGTGTATGTATTTGATACATGCATTCTTATCTTTATGATTATAAATTATTATTATGTATATAGATACATAATACGTATATGTATATATATACATATACACTCTCTCATTTATACGTATAGGACACGTATAATACATGCTTTATATTTTGATACGAAATGTATTCGTATTTTGATACAAATACATTTTCTTGTCAAATGGTGACATATTTGCATGTGGTCCCACACTCTATTTGGATAGACTTATGAATAAGAGAATATGAATATTTATCATATTTAAAAGAAGAGATAAGAATGAGAAAAGAAGAGAAGAGAAGAAAAGGAAAAAGAGTGTGCATGTGTGATATACACACCCCCTCCTTTTCCAATTGCACTATAAATTCTCTACATCTTTTTTTCTTCTCATTTAATGAAGAAAGCTCACGCACTTCTTCCTCTCTATTTTCTTCATGGAGATGAAGGAAAAATCACTCCATCGCTACCTTATACATCCTAGCAAGATTGTGAGCTGGTTACTTTACTAAAGTAGTGAAGTTAAAGTTTCGGGCATCGGTTCTTTCAAGTGGATATTCTTTCATGAGATAGTCGGCCTCCTAGCTCATTCGTGATGCCAATGGAGACTAGCATAAGTCCAAGGAGAGGTGGCTAACGCGTTACAAAATTTATAGCCTCCACTTTCTTTCTCCAGTTCTCTTTTTAGTTTCAATTTATGTTCTTTTGGGCAAGATTCTAGTTTTGTCTTGCTTTAGCTCTCTAGATATTTTGAATTATCATTTCCGCCGCATTTTAAAACATCGCTAAGCGAGCTAGGCAACCCAGCACTAATCACCCATTGAAATCTGTATTCTGGGAAGCGAGGCGCGACACTATTATGCTATGATATTCTTTCAACTAGCCGAGATTTCATCTATTTAGTTGGCGCTCTGTAATAACCGGATTCCTTGTGTGCGTTATATCCGTATTTAAATAAAATTTTGATTTCATTTTCCAATAATTCAATATTCTGTTTTCTTTTTATTCCTATATTTCATCTCTTTATATTTTCTTAAATTCCTACATTTTTCCATAACTCCTTTTCAATTATCTTCTTATAATTCCCTTTCATCCAAACTCTTATCTCACGTCGGCCCTTTTATTCTTGTCTTAATTTTTAATTGGCCCAAGCCCAAACTGAGCAGCCCAACTCCCCTCTCTTTCCTTCTTTTCTTTGAATCGGTCCCTTCCTCTTCTCTTTCTTCTTCCTTCTGCAATTCCTTCGCAATCCACAACCAAGCCTTTCGTACCCAATCTTCTTCGTGTTTTCTGCGCTTCCTCCCGTGAGTTAGTGCCCACGATCACAACCTCCTCCCTCTTTAACTCTCTCTATCTATCTAAATATTTCTCTTTTGAAATCACCGAGCCTACTGCCAACTTCTCGCCGACCGACCACCACCTTAACCTAAGCCCACCACCGGCTAACACAACGCCGCCGCCAGCTTTCTCTTTGTAACGAGCCCAATATTACTATACTTTTATATTTTCTTTCTTTAGTAAAATATTTTATTTATTTATTCTTAGTATTTTTCCGTATATTTTTTCTATTAAATATATTATTTTATTATTCCATATATTTTTCCCAAACACATTTTTTTAAACTAAATCTTAACGTATTTCAAATTAAATGCAATACCTGACCCAGCACATAACCCAAATCCAATCTCATTTTCATTTTCTTTTATAAAACTATGAGTCCAAAAGCCCACTTTCTTTGCAAGCAACAGCATATATTTAATTCTAATTAAATATGTGTATGAACAACCTTAGAGCTCATTGGTTAATTCCTTACATTGTTAGTTCATAGGTCACATGTTCAAATCTCCATTCTTGCAACTATTTTTATCTTTTTTTAAACTCTCTCATAAGCTACAAATAAGATCTTTCATTTTCTTTAAACTTCCAAATGAATGGGCACCCTTTCCAAAATGAATTCATAATAAATTAAAATTATTATGAAGTGTTTTTATCAGTATTAAACCTATTTTAATATCTCTTTTAATACAAATAACACTCTCTTCTTCATCTTAACTTAGTCATTTTCTCTTCATCAATTCTATTTTTTTCCTTTGGAGATTTGGAGAAGCATCAATTTCCTTAAGCCTTCGAAGTCTCGATCAAATCGAGACTTTCTTCACCAATCGACAATACGATTGTTATACCGTATTGCAAGACCCGTAAGTCCCTTCTCTCTCCCTCCCTCCATCTTTTTATTTTCCTCTTGTCATATCTCGTGAACCCGCTATTCTTTTCATATCGCAATCCATAAAAGAAAATAAATATAAACATATACATATATATAAGTCTAGATATATATGGTTTAATAATACCTTATTGCCTCTTATTCAAATTAAAGTGTTTTCAATTCTTTGTTCATGACTATGAATATTTATTATGAACCGTGAGAATAAAATTTTCATACCACAATATATCTATGATGTCTTATGGAATCGGTTTGCTTATTAAAAGAAAAAGAGAAGTTTGCATAAAAATACTAGTTAATATTTTTGCCGGTTTCAGTATACATATCAATAACTCTACCTTTAAAATAATTTTTAGAAATTAATTTTTACTTATGGAAATTTCATGAAATTTAAGTATTATAGAATATATTTTTGTGTACATACTGTAAAAATTTTAGACCAAACCGCATAACGATTTAGGAATTATATCGTTTTTATTCACTGTTCGTAAAACAGAAAACTGCAATTATCGGTCAATTTCTAGGACACATAACTTGGTATACCGATGTCCAAATTGAGAAAATTCAGGTGTTTTGGACATATATATCAAAATATATAGATTTTCTTAGTTTTAAGTTCTTACTGAAAACCGACGTAAAATATAGAAAACTGCGTTACAATATTAAGCGATGAATCTGGACAGAATCTGTCCTGATTCGCACACTGTTTTTAAATAGGACATAACTCGAACTCCCGAAGTCCGTTCGTGAAAAAATTTAGATTTGTAGATGCAAAATTGATAAATCTATAATTTTATGTATATTATATTATTTATAAACGTATGAAACAATCCGATATAGACTTTGCAATATAATATATAGTTGCTGTCCAGAAATCTGAATTTCTGTTTTAAATGCTGATTTTAAAATAATCATAACTAGAGCTTTAGAAATCCAAATCGTGCGAATCTTAGTGTTTTGGATAAGTACATCGAAAGACCTACAATTTTCTAATAATTATCGTAATCTAAAACCTTAGGTAAGTTAACTCAAACTGTATTTTAAAAATATGCGACGGTGCTGAACAGATTCTGATCTGTTCTGCGCGACAAAACGAAAATGGGTATATCTCCCAAACCGGTAGTCGTATTTAGGCGCGACTGAAATTCACGCGTGCACAACACTTAGATCTATATTTTTGTTTATATTTCGAAATTGATTGACTTGATTGATTAGTCGTACACAATACTTCTTAACAGTATTATTTATGATCGTTACTTGAATAATATACTTGACTCATTTCATGCTATTCGAACATGTATACCTTATTTATCTTGATATTTAAATTGTTGTATGTACATTAAGCCATAATTAGATATTATATATTTGACATAATCCAATTAAATGCTAGACTTGACTTGACCCGAACCACGAATACAGCTTGACATAAATACTTGAAACGTGACATAAATACTTGATCTTGACATGAACTCAATCTTGAATACTTGATGTATTCATGGATTCGGGCAAGACTTGTAATTTTAACTATAGATTAATATACACGGGATGTTGGGGTAGTTTGAGTTGTGAGGCCAATGAAATCTCAAGAGTCTCATGCTAACAATCAAGAATACAAGCAATCACGAATACTAACAATCATGAGGGCCCGTGTTTCCTTACTCCTGAATTATTGCCTGTTGAGTTTGAAATACTGCAACGACGGTCAAAGTCACATTACTAACTATCATGAGGGCACGTGGTTCCTTATCCCTGAGTTACAACCTGTTGGGTTCGAGAACACTCTTGAAATTTGGTTGATACTCACACCTTAAACTCACGTTAGTTACTTTTACCCTTTTAGAGACGGTTTAGGACACTTACATTCCCTTCATGTTCACTATACCTACACTCCATGACCATATTATATTTGTTTGCCATGCTGATATAGTTGATATACACATTACCATGCACGCTACTATACTTGTTTGCATGTTCATGATTTATATACATGCTATACCATATATCACATTACACTTTGCATTTCATTTATATACATCACGCCATTCTTTTGGGGAATTACCGAGCGTTAGTTCGCTGACGGGCATTCCATCCATCTTTCTTTCTTAGAATGTTCGTCAGGTGGTATTGAGACAAAGAAGATAGAAGCGGTCAAAGAGGAGTACAACTAGTTCGCATCATAACCAGACGTCTAGTTTCATTCAGCTTTTCATTTCATTTCAGCTTATTTATGTATGCCTCATTTTTAAGGCTTATCATGTTATCGTATATTGTATTTAGATATTTTGTCAATTGTGAATCTTGAATATAATAAATCAAAATTGGATTTCATTCTTTTGTTTATTCTTGTTGGTTTATGTTGTTTATAAACGCTTAGCGTATTTATTTCGAGAAATGACCTTCTCGGAAGAAATACATCGCGGGCCTCGTCACGTGCCGTTACCACTCTTTTGGGAAGTGGGACGGGACAGGTTTTGTTGGTGACCCATGCGGGTCAGTTCTGCATGAACATCATAAGCAATATAATACAAGAATTATGAAATCCAATTATTACGTTCGACTTTTCTTTTGAATGCTACCACATTTCTTGAATCCATCTTAAACTCCACCTTCGGTTTTCTTGAAGACCATCTCTCGACTTTTGAATTCTTAACTCTTATTCACCATTTCTACTTGTATCTCATAGGCCTATTAGCTCAATTGGTTAGAGTATCGATCGACAGAGCTCGAAAACGATATCATCATTAGCTTTCCAGTACCTTGTTACAACGTACTTCTTATGGGAATTTCTGGGAAGAAATTGTTTTTAAGGAGGGCAGACTGTAACAACTGCATCATGATTTCATCCCTTTGAATCATTTTCTTGTTTTCTCCGATAATCGTGTCTCAATGTAAAGGAAACGAAACTGTGAACCATTCATCTTCGGTTAATCTTTTTTTTTAATCTTCTTAATTTCTTATTGTTTTCTTCTATTGACTCTGATAGTAAAATTTGAGTGACTTCAATGGAGTTATGTGATTGTAAGTATGAACTGCAGTATAGTTACAATACGGTACTCTACTTGAGTGGCTTAGAGTTCTGTCTTTGATTCTCTTTTTTCTTGATTTAGCTATGTTCTACTATGTATCCTTATTCTTAATTATCGAACCCTATCTTTCTTGTTAACTTATATCCTTCCCTGATTTTTAAATTCGATTTTTCATCTTTATCTTTGTACCATTCTTGAATCCAATCTCTAATTACTTTTCTTCTATTCGAGTGCTTACTTGTGGGTTTCTTGTAAACTACTCTTGAATTATCCTGACAGCATTTCCTCGTCTTCCTGGTTGTCTTATAGCGAATTATTTAGAATACCGACTGATGGAGAACAACGACAAAACACGACGACATCATCCTAATCTTATTTCCTTACTCTGTTGCAACATCTTTCTTGAGTAATTACGATGACGCAATTATTTTAAGGAGGGTAGGATATAACGACCCCAATATTACTATACTTTCGTATTTTCTTTCTTTAGTAAAATATTGTATTTATTTATTTTCAGTATCTTTCCGTATATTTTTTTTTCTATTAAATATATTATTTTATTATTCCATATATTTTTCTCAAATACATTTCTTTAAACTAAATCTTAACTTATTTCAAATTAAACGCAAGACCTGACCCAGCCCATAATCTAAATCTAATCTCATTTTCATTTTCTTTTATAAAATTATGAGCCCAAAAGTTTCTTTGCAAGCAACAACATATATTTAATTCTAATTAAATATATGCATGAACAACCTTAGAGCTCATTGGTTTATTCCTTGCATTGTTATTTATAGGTCACATGTTCAAATCTCCATTCTTGCAACTATTTTTATCTATTTTTTTACTCTCTTATAAGCAACAAATAAGACCTTTCATTTTCTTTAACTTCCAAAGGAATGGGCACCCTTTCAATTTCTTTTTTACTCCCAAAATGAATTCATAATAAATTGAAATTATTATGAAGAATTTTTATCAGTATTAAACATATTTTAATATCTCTTTCAATACAAATAACACTCTTTTCTTCATCCTACCTTAGTCATTTTCTCTTCATCAATTCTATTTTTTTTCCTTTGGAGATTTGGAGAAGCATCAATTTCCTTAAGCCTTCGAAGTCTCGATCAAGTCGAGACTTTCTTCACCAATCGGCAATACGGTTGTTATACCGTATTGCAAGACCCGTAAGTCTCTTCTCTCTTCCTCTCTCCATCTTTTATTCTTCTCTTGTCATATCTCGTGAACCCGTTATTCTTTTCATATCGTAATCCATAAAAGAAGATAAATATAAATATATACATATATATAAGTCTAGATATTTATGGTTCTATATGGTTTAATAATACCTTATTCTTTCTTGTTCAAATTAAAGTGTTTTCAATTCTTTATTCATAATTATGAATGTTTTTTTATAGGTTGTGAGAACAAAAATTTCATACCACAATATATCTACGATGTATCATAGAATCAATTTGCTTATTAAAAGAAAACGAGAAGCTTGCATAAAAATATTAGTTAATTTTTTGGCTGATTTTACTATACATATCAATACCTTTACCTTTAAAATAATTTTTTAGAAATTAATTTTTACTTCTTCATGAAATTTAAGTACTATAGAATATATTTTTTTATACACGCTGTAAAAATTTTAGATCGAACTGCATAACGGTTTAGGAATTATATCGTTTTTATTCACTGTTCGTAAAACAAAAAATTGCAGTTATCGGTCAATTTCTAAGACACATAACTTGGTATACCGATGTCCAAATTGAGCAAAATCAGATATTTTGGACATCTATATCGAAATATCTAGATTTTATTAGTTTTAAGTTTTTACTGAAAACCGACGTAAAATATAGAAAACTACGTTACAATATTAAGCGACGAATCTGAACAGAATCTGTCCTGATTCGCACACTGTTTTTAAATAGGACATAACTCGAACTCCCGATATCCGTTCTTGACAAAATTTAGATGTGTAGATGCAAAATTTATTGATATATAATTTTATGTATATTAGATTACTTATAGACGTATGAAACAACCCGATATAGACTTTGCAATATAACATATAGTTGCTGTCCAGAAATCTGAATTTCCATTTTAAACGCTGATATTAAAATGATCATAACTAGAGCTTAAAAAATCCAAATCGTGCGAATCTTAATGTTTTGGATAATTATATCGAAAGACCTACAATTTTCTAATAATCGTTGTAACCTGAAACCTGATATAAATTAACTCAAACTGTATTTTAAAAATATGTGACGGTGCTGGATAGATTCTGATATGTTCTGCGCGACAAAACGAAAATGGGTATATCTCCCAAATCGGTAGTCGTATTTAGGCGCGACTAAAACTCATGAGTGCACAACACTTAGATCTATATTTCTGTTTATATTCCGAAATTGATTGACTTGATTGATTAGTCGTACACAACACTTCTTAACAGTATTGTTTATGGTTGTTACTTGAATAATATACTTGACTCATTTCATACTATTTGAACATGTATACCTTATTTATCTTTAACTTTAAATTGTTGTATGTACATGAAAACATAATTAGATATTATATGTTTGATATAATCCAATTAAATGCTAGACTTGACTTAACCTGAACCACGAATACAGCTTGACATGAATACTCGAAGCGTAACATGAATACTTGATCTTGACATGAACTCAATCTTGAAAACTTGATGCATTCATGGATTCGGGTAAGACTTATAATTTTAACTATAAACTAATATACACGGGGTGTTGGAGTAGTTTGAGTTTCATACTTGCAATCAAGAATACTAATAATTATGAGGGCACGTGTTTCCTTACTCCTGGATTATAACCTGTTGAGTTTGGAATACTTCGACGACGGTCGAAGTCCCGTTACTAACTATCATGAGAGCCCATGGTTCCTTACCTCTGGATTACAGCCTATTGGGTTCGAGAACATTCTTGAGATTTGGTTGATACTCGCACCTTAAATCCACGTTAGTTACTTTTACCCTTTTAGAGACCTTTTAAGACCCTTACATTTCCTTCATATTCATTATACCTATACTCCACGGCCATGTTATACTTGTTCGCCATGCTGATATAGTTGACATACATATTACCATACACGATACTATACTTGTTTACATGTTCATAATTTATATCCATGCTAAAGTATATATCACATTACACTTAGCATTTCATTTATATACATCACGTCATCCTTTTGAGGACTTACCGAGCGTTGGTTCGCTGACGAGCATTCTAATCATATTTTTTTCTTTCTTGGAATGTTCGTCAGGTGGTATTGGGACAGAGAAGATAGAAGAAGTCGAAGAAGAGTATAACTAGTTCGCATCACAACCGGACGTCTAGTTTCATTCATCTTTTTATTTCATTTCAGCTTTTTTATGTATGACTCCTTATTAAGACTTATCATGTTATCGTATCTTGTATTCAGATATTTTGTCAATTGTGAATCTTGAATATAATAAATCAAAGTTGGATTTCATTCTTTTTTTCATTATTGTTGTTTTATATTGATTATAGACGCTTGGCGTCTTTATTTCGAGAAATGACCTTCTCGCAATAAATACGACGCGGGCTTCGTCATGTGCCGTTACCAATCTTTTGGGAAGCGGGGTGTGACACTCTTCCTCCACCTAATTGCTTTGCCACCTCATCGACCAACTGAGCCCCACTCCTCCTCCCTCTCAACCATCGACCGGTACCCCAACCAGGCCACCGAGCTTCCCTCGCTGTCGGCTAACCCCGCTTCCACCCAGTCGCCAACGAGACCTCCTTGTCGCCTCCTGCTCCCTCCAACAGAGCTTCCCTAACCCATCTCCACCAACTCCTACTTCTTCTTTCCCAACTCCAAGCCACAGCCCGAGCATCTAAGCTCGCCGACGCCCACAGCCACCAACACCTTCACCATCGACTACCTCCCTCGTTGCATCAAGGTCATTCCTAAGCACCGTCGATCACCACCCACTCCTCCAAACTAAACCACCTCCTCACCACTATCGTCATCATCTCCTGCGAGCCAAGCCCGAGCCTTCTTATCTCGATCCATCGACACGCTGCCGGACACCGCCATTGAGCCGCTGCCGCTGAGCTCCTCGTTGTTACCTACTTTACCACCACAGTCACCATTGCACCCCTCCGTTGCACGGAGCCTAAGCCGAGCCCAAGTCTTTCCTTCTCTCGTCCGAGCCTTGTCGCCGTTGGTATCTTGTTGTCATCTGTGCCGCGATGCGCCGCTATCATGCCGTCATCGTTACTGTCGTCGTCAGGTAAGTGAACCCCTCTCACTTGCTTTACATGCTAAATAAATTATATCGAGGAAATCGGTGATATTAATTATAGTACATCAATATATATATATATATATATATATATATATATATATATATATATATATATTAGATCGTAAAATATCATAGCATTTTAATAACAAACCATATTAATTAGTTGTATTGATTTGGGTATAATCGAGTCTAACATTTCGTGATAACGTCGTATGGAAAATTGTAGGATTAAATAATATTTGATTAGTTAAAAGAAATAGACGTTTCGATTGCTAACTGAATTCATGACCTAGATGTTCGATGCGAACCCTAAACCAAAACCTAATTGAAAATGGTGGAACTTGTGATTGATAAACCACTTTACTGTTTTTGAACGTTGTGTAGAAATTTAAACGCATAATATCACACATGAATGACGACCCTAATTGGCGTCGTAGAATCTGGAATTTATCGCATACTTTGCATTGTAAAATTCATAGTTAATTGTATATAAATCGAATCGTGACGTTCCAGGGCTCGTATCAAATATAATGGAATAAACTACAGCCATCTGCAATTGGTTACTGAATATTAATAGGTTACGATAATAAAAATAGAGCAATACCTTTCATCAATACATGTTTTGAAACACCTATATATCTCTGTACAAATTTGAAAATATGCAGAGACCCACACCGTTACGTAGATAATCGAGTTATCTAACTGATGGTGTTGTTTTCATCAAATTTTAATGTTATTTGATATTTTAAAAATATTTTAATTGTCGACGTGTCTGGATGATTTCTGCAGTAACAGATTATACATATTGAATTTAAACCAAACATAAATCCCTGTATTTAGTGGTTATTACTGATTTGTCGGTTGCATTGGAAACTTAACTTATAAATCTATATTTCACCGAACTGTAACGACACCTAATTCTGAACATAACCAATGTAAATATGCATTCGAAGTTGGACTTCCAGTTTAGAAACTGGAATTCCAACAGTACATCGCTGTTTTAAAACGAACATACCTGTTTAACCCGAATACCATTGATATGAAACCAATTTTACTGCTTAGCTAATCAAGTATACTACATATGCTTTTTATATTATTTTGTCCAATTCTGCACGTATAGTTTATTATGAATTTTGCAAACTGTATTACACTTGCTGCCCCTAATTTAGTGAAGGTTTATTGAGCGCATTCTTATATTATTCTGTAATTGTTGTACACCCATTATTTATTGACTATTTATACTGAAACCCTAACGATTGTTTTGTATTATGAACCGATAAGTGTTAGTGACTGGGTTGTAACAAGTACGATAGCGAACCAGTGATTAAAAGTGATATTGATAAGAATGGAAGTGTGATTGAAGTGACACATACTTGTACATAATCTACGGAACCATGTTTAGAATTCACCTGTATTGACATCCATTTAGTTATTGCATTTTCAACGTTTATGGGACTTATATGAGTGTAACTATAACCGGTATGAGACGGGTATGAAAGCAATTATATTAGTGTCATAAGTAAGACATCGATAACTGTCCACTTGTCTCAGATACCAGTCAAGACATGTTTGATGGAGACCATGTCTCCAATTCTCGCGTAGACTTATTATAGAGTGACTAATATTTAGATTCGTGGTCGGACCTTGATATAGCCCGCGGGGTTTTGAAGTAGTTTGAGTGTGAATTAGATCAATGGAATCTCAGGAGTCCCATTGCGAGCACAATCATTTCGTTTTGTTGGGAAGACCGGGCACGGAACAGTACCAATCATTTCATTTTGCTGGGCAGATCGGAAACGGATCGGTACCAATCATTTCGTTTTGTTGAGCGGTACCAATTATTTCATTTTGCTGGGGAGACCGGGTACAGAACGGTACTAATCACTTCGCTTTCCTGGGAAGACCGAGCACGGAACTGTACCAATACATTACATGATAATTGGTATGTGTTTCCGTGTCCTTGGGGCTTGCCTTTCTGTAACAACCCTAATTTTCCTATATAAATTTTTTTTTTCAAATATTTTTTCAAAAATCCACAAAGGGGTATTTTAGCATGAGCACAAGATATAGGTAATTATTTTGTTTTTAATTACAAGCTACAAGAATATAATAACTCCATTTTTAGTGTACAAGAATTTACTTTAAATTTAATGTATACTAGGAGTATTTATTCTTGCTGCTATCAGTTTAAGTAATTAAATACCACAATAATTACAAGAAGGAGCTTGTAGCTCATTGGTAATACCTTGCACTGCTGAACCAAGCCATCAGAGTTCGAATCTCATACCCCACATTATTTTTAATATTGATTTTTTTAAAAACCTTTAGAATACTAAGAGTTTACACGTGCATATCTCACAAAAACCCCTACTACACCCAAAAATGTAACACTTGCAGAGGGTAGATGAACCCTCGGGGGAGATCCAGGCCACCGGACTCGGCCGGGAATCGGCCAACTCGGCCTTGACTCGGCCGACTCAGTGATCCGACTGAGTCACGGACGAGTCACCCCTGATTAGGACGATTCCGGCGATGGTCACAACATGAAAGTTGTGTATTTTCATATTCCCTATGCACCTGCAAAATTTCAGCTTCATACAACTTCCAGAACTCTTTAAAAACCCCAATTACTCCACTTTTAATACATTTTTATTACATTTTATCACATTTTTATTTTTAACTTTTCATCTACCCTAACCCTATAAATACCAACCCTACACACTACCCTCTCACCCCCCAAAATCCTAAGCTCACTCTCTCAAAATTTTCCAAGAGTTGTGTACTTCGAAAACAAGTTCGCGGCGAAGCTCCGACGAAATTTCGGCGGGAATTCCGGCGACGTTTTTAGAAACAACCGGCGACGAAGCAACGCCTCGGCAACTCCTTTAGTTCCCCTACACTTCTTAGTATAGATCGAAACCCGTAAGTCCCATCTTCTTTCTTTTCTATTTCTTAAAAATACGGATTTATGGAACCCGACGGAAATCGGAACAAACCGATTTCCGATTCGGTTTTTCTACAAAATTTCACTTGTCACCTAATCCACAATACCCTAACATATTCATGTTGACTATTAATCACATAGAAACCAATTTAAACAAAGTTTCTCACATGAAATGATAGCTTTCTTGTAAAACCGTATTATTTTCATAAAAATACCATGAAGTTTATTTATCTTCGTTTAATCAATTCCCTCATTCCTAAATATGTTTATCTTGATCAATAAACTTGTAGAAATCAATTTGAATGAATTTTCACACATAAAATGATAACGTTTTCAAATACCGTATTCTTGCGCTTAAATACCTTCAAATTTAATATATCATATTTAACCTCTAAAACTTCATCAAAACTTAAAATAAGTCACGAGGTAATGACCTACCTCTACACACACACAAATATAACCCTAATTGATAAACGTCAAAACATAGAATATGAAAATACAGGACTTTTCACTAAAATACCATTATCTTTATAAACCTTTCTTGAAAGTTTTAAGTTGTACACAATTTTAAATAAAATCTTTTATAATGAAAGCACGATATGTCATGGACATCGATCGTTTATCTAAACTGACTTTGTGGTGTCTAGGCAAGTGTGTCTAGGCTAGTGGTTTTTAATTAGGCCCACTACTGTGGTTCCTTCCCACTTACCTGGCACTTACCTGGCCGCAAATGACGGTGAAGAGGCGATTTGAGGCTTCTAATGACTTGTCGTTTAGACCTTAGAAATAGGCTAGTTGGCTTAGGAAACCCTAGAAACTAAAATACGGAAATCTATACCCTTTTACAAATAAATACTTTATATTTATAAAACCGTTTTTCTAAATGAATAGTATTTGTTAAACCTAAGCAAAGCGCCGCTACAACCCACCTTTGGGGAACCTGTTAGGGATAGTACGGTTCATCGTGCACCCGCGGGCTAGTAGTGCGAGATTCAGACCTCCGCAAGGAGCATTCGGTCTCGAAAGGTTTGAAATACGACATTTAAGAAAAATGAGATTTTTGGAAAAATAAAATAATTATTTAAAATTATTCTTATATATATATAATTATCATTTAAACACCTATTTTATCATAAGATAAAGTTTCCACATTTTTTTCTAAAATTACAAGATTAAAATTTACATTAAAATACCATGAATTTCAAATAAATCAATATTATAATTTAATACTTTTATTAGGATATATTCACTAGAATAACACAAATAAAATTTACACTCATTATAACAATAAAGACGAATAATAAATACTTGGGGTGTATCTTGAAAACTATACAAAAGTATTTTTATATAAAACCCCCTCAAGTTTTATAATTTACAATAAGGACCCTAACAATTAAAGAACTTCAAATTCCATTTCTTTTAGCCTGACTCGGGTTTGAGTCTGACTATTTCTGATTTGAATATGATTCAAGTCATTCTATATTCTTTAATATTCCAACTCAATATGAATACATAAATCCCAGAATCCTGTTAACAATCATTACAACTTGACTGAATCAAACCATGGATATACATCCATTATTCCGTTATTCCATTTACCTGATTATGCAGTTACAACATGTTTACTGATATCATGGTTTTGATCAGTCATCCAACTTATACAATACAATACTACAATACAATCATAACACTACGGGGTTTAAGGGGTAGACTTGTACGGAATATGTTAAAGGTGGCACAAGGTGGTCACTTAAGACGTAATTACATCCATGCCGTTGTTCCGTGGTATTATCGACGGAGCCTTGTACTACAGGTTACCAAGGTCCCCGGTGTAAGTGGGACTCCCCTCGTATACACTGGCATCTTCTGTACCAGGCTAAAAACAACAACGTTAATACAATATTATAATATTATATTACAACAATAAAAGCTCTCTCTCTCTTTCTCTCTTTCTTACTGTCTGTCTATTTCCCCCTTATCTTTGGGACTTACCGAGCGACCTGTTCGCTGACGACATTCTATTTCTTTCTTCTTTGAATGTCGTCAGGTGGTTTGGGCCCGGCGGAGATCGAGCCATCTGTAGAAGAGTTGGAGCAGTTTGCCTAAGATCCAGCACGTTAGTTTCATTGTACACTTTTCTTTTCAGTACTTTTCATTCCCTGTTATGCCACTGTTTAGGCATCTTTATTTCAGTTGTATTTCCTTTTCATGTATTGTACAAAGAATGTTAATAAATAAAAGTTGTTATTTTTATACCCTTGTCTCTTGTGTAATATTTTATATTGCTTAGCTACGCTTAGCGTATGTACTTCTGAGTACATACGTAGCGGACCTCGTCGCGTCCACTTCGCCGTACACTGGGAAGCGGGGCGTGACACTTTCGGTTGGGAATACTTCTGCGGTGGTTAACGCTCACGCTCGAACTGACGATAGGTCAGTTCAACTGACTTAAAAACTGACAAATTAGCGACCTGTATATTTACCATATACTGTTGTCATGAGCTATATGTTATACTGCTTACCTGTTCATGTTAGATTAGTGGCTGATAGTCTGGTGACATATTAACTTGATTGTTGTAATGGTTCACACGTTATACTCTTTACATGTACTTGTTACCTACACACTCATATCATTATTATATGCCTGCTACTTCATGTTTATCATTAATGCACATACACGTGTGTGTGTTGTGTCGTCCTGACGACCTGAGTATGCATGCTTAGAAAAGGAAATAGGCTTAGCCCAGATCAGGACCTACCTTACTTCAAGAATATTGCGCATATCTAGATCAGCGACGTCAGCGCTATCATTTCGTTTGACTCTATCTGGTTAGTTATTTCCTTTGAAGTTACAGCATGGTACCCGTTGCACTCTGATTCATTTACATGTGATAGATTTAGTGAATGTATTTCTCTTTATTAGTGTCGTGTTTACCGCTTACCATGTACTGCTAGAAACCGAAGTGTCACTATGATGGGATTATTGTCTGATCGTAGGAGTATGGCTGGCCTAGTCACCCTCGTTTTCTATATTTTGGGAAATGGAGCGTAACACGCTCTAACTATTTTGAGGCGATCCGCCAAGTTCTTTAGACCCCAACATGTTACTGAGCCGGCATGTTGGGCTGTTGGGCACATGCAACCATTTTTAGGTGTAAACATCTACGTATTTTCAAAATTATCAAAAAGTCAATACTTAGAAAACACGAATGTTGCCCACGCATACATATTCCAAATGAGATTTTTTCCCCACAAAAATAGAAGCTTTACTCTCTCTCTCTCTCTCTCTCTCTGGGGTTGTTTGGAAGATATAAAGTGGAAGAGAAAATAAGTGAGATTTACTTTCTAAGTTTATTTGTTGGACGAAGAAAGTAAAAGAGAGTAATTTCTCACTTTCATGCCACATGTGCATTTTGAACCATTTCACTTTCTTGCTCAGAGTGGAGAAAGTGAAGTAAAGTGAATATTTTATTATACTTTTTTTATTTTTCCTTCTCAATTTTTATTATTCCAACCAAACAATCTAATCATATTTTCCATTACCACATAAGTGCCAACTCAGCTTCTTTCCTGCTTTCAGTTTAACAAAACAAACAAGAATTAATATTTTCTTCACACTTTCATTTAATTTCATTTTCCTACTAGTTTCTTACTTTCCTGCTTTCTTCACTTATCAATTGTCAAACATGTCCTCAGGCTATTCACATTCTAATTTTGATAATTTTATTTATTCGGTTGTAATATTGTTTATCAAAGGGTTTTTTTTTATATCAAGCAGGCAGGTTTTTTTTTATATCAGGCATTGTAACATTTTTACTATTACTAGCATTCTTGTTATCTCTTTTTAATTCTTTATTTATATATAATCTCCATGTAGCAAAACACTCGCAAAATATTAAAAAAAAATGAGGAAAAAAATAAAGTAAAAATAAAATATAAATAAAAAGGTTAAAGAGAAGACCAAACTTTAACCTTAAAAAAACCCCTAAAAGACACAAACCCAATATACATCATGTAATTGTTAAAAATGGAAGTACATGACATGACACGATGCAATCAGGATTTGAACTCAAACATCGCCAGTTGTACAAGTAGTAATAGCGTTTTACCAGTACTGTGCTACAGCAGCACTCAGCATTAATTATGTCATGCTATCGTCAGCGCGGCGCCAGCCACGCCACGAGCTCCGTCCCGACCCTTCTCTCCTCCTCCGCCATCCTATCATCCGCCGCCGCCTTCCCCCGACAGATCGGACAGCTGAGCTTCATCTGGCCGAACAGCCACCCCTCCACGCACTCGCTGTGGAACACGTGGCAGCACCACAGCCGCCGGGCCCTCTCCCCGTCCCCGATCCCATCCATGCAGAACACGCACCGGTCGCCTTCACCGGCGCCGGAGTAGGAGAAGGGGCGGCTCGACGAGAGCTTTTCGGCGAGGACAGCGAGGCCGGCGAGGTTGGATCCGATGGCGGCGGAGGTGGAGGCGCCACGTGGATGGGAGACGAGGAGGGAGTAGAGGTAGGCGATGGTCCTGACGGCGGAGATGAGGATCAGGATCGGTAGGGACTCCGACGACGCGTCGCCGAGGCTGCTGGATAGGCCCATTAATGATTAATATTGAGTTGTAATTATGAAAAATTGAAATTGAAAAAGTTTTTCTTCTTCTTCTTCTTCTACTTCTTTTTTAATTTAATGTTGGTTTTAGTGTTTCTTGAAATTTATTGGATGGTTGGGGGAATTCTGAGGGGAGGGGGGAGGGTGAGGATGGAAAAGGAGGCTGGGGTTGGATTTTATGTGGGATGAGAGAGAGAGAGAGAGAGAGAGAGAGAATAGCACCTGTAATTTTGTAAAAAGGTTATTGTGATTTGTTAGATGGAGCATCTTTCATAGGTTAAAAAAATAAGAAAACAAATGGGGTGAAAGGAAAAGGGTTAGGTGGACGCGGTTATTATGTCATACGCGGATCCAGATGAGTCTGGGCTGTTGCGGGGCCCACTAATTTTTGTTGTTTTTATTTTTTGTGTGATGATGAACGAAGAAGCGGAGAGTTGATTTCTGGCGGATCCCACTGGTGACGACTATCACATGCACCGCACGCGTTCATCGGAGGTCTCTGATGGTTGGTTTTTCTTTATTTTATTTGGTTCTATTTTTTATTTTATTTCATTTGTTCTCTTGTCTGATGCAACACATTTGGAAAATGAGATGGTTTTACGTGTGCACTCCGCCTTTTCGGTTGATAGTGATGCGTTTGTAAGGACAAGATGTCACCGCTAACAATGACGCCTTTTTTTATATATTGATTTTCTTTTCTTTTCTTTTTTTTTTTTTTTTGTTTTCTCGTCTTATGCAACACGTTTGGAAACCGTCGTTTAAGAGGAAAGTGCTTTGCTCTTTCGATCGATGGAGATGCCTTTGTCAGGACAAACTCTTAGGTGCCAGTGTCGGCTTTCGCTTTCTATTTTACTTGTTTCGTTTCTGCACCGTTCTCATCTTTAAATTATTGTACTATTTCCACTTAGTTTTATTTTCTTTTCGTTGAGAATACTCTTCGTTATCAGTTCAAATTCAAGAGGGGTCATATGCTGCCTTCTCAAATCTTTAATCTAAAGTTCAGATTCAAGCAAAAATTTCTTCAACTTATCATTAAACCATTAAATGTCCATCTCCCGTTGTTTTTGAAAATTTTAGTTCAGCAATAAATTTTTAGAATATATATATATATATATATATATATATATATATATATATATATATATATTCCTGCAGGTTTCTGTTTTAAAAATGCAAATCTGAATGAGAGCTGTTGAATTTTGTGTTTTTAACCGTATAATCCTGCAGGTTTCTGTTTTAAAAATGCAAATCTGAATGAGAGCTGTTGAATTTTGTGTTTTTAACCAACGGTTAAAATTAGTTCAGCTTAATAAATCGTTAATAAATATAAGTTAAATATTCTACCTCTTGATTTTAGAAAAAAATAATCAAAAGATATATCAAATCTTTTAATATTATCTACACAATATTTGGAAGTAGAATATTTATTTTCCATTTATTAACGATATATCAAAGCTTTTTCGTTAAGTAGCGTCAAAATTCTATATTTCCCATGATTTTTTCCAACAATCGGCATCCATCATCATCATCATCATCATGTAAGTTGTAAATACACCAAATTCCGCGTGATTCCACAACCTTTTCACCGTTAAATTAGCAATATAAAAATTTATATTATCGCTAAACCGTTAATTTTATACCTACTAAATCAACGGTGAAAAGGTGATGGAAACACATGAAATTTTTTGACGGTTCCACATCTTGCATTTTGATGATGATGGGTGCCACTCGTCAAAAAATATCGTGGGGAGCATATTTTCCGACGCCATAGGATGAAATTCTTTCCTATGGAGAGAATAACGAAGAAAAGAGCCCATGGGAGACTTTTTTGTTAGGAGGCGTCAAAATTCTGTGTTCTCCACGATTTTTTTCGACGAATGTCACCCATCATTATCATATTTATCATATAAGATGTGCATACACTAAATTTTATATTTTATATGATTCCACCACATTTTCACCATTGAATTAGTAAAGTAAAAAGTTCTATTGTCGGTAAACCGTTAATTTTGCATCTACTAAATCAATGGTGAAAAGTCGTATAATCAAATGAAATTTGGTGTATTTATATCTTAGATGATATAAATGAAGATGATGGATACCAATCGTCGAAAAAAATCATGAAGGATGTACTTTTTCGACGGCATAGAAGGAAATTTTCTCATATGACACATTTCATCCATTATCCTTATACACACACACGATGTGCATGTCTTACATGTTTTGCTCCCGTTATAAGTATTTTGCACGTACGACGCGCGTGTATTAAAATAAAAGTTTATTGCTAAGGTCTTTCGAATCTTTAATGGAAAACTTTCTAAAAATCTATTATTTTAACTGAAAATCTATTATCTTAACTAAAGCCTTTAGTCTATGTGCTAATATGTACATATGTATATTTCAAGTGTAAAATGTTGATGTGAACCATCTTAGGTCAAAGTGGCAAATGAGCGGGAGGGTCCGGCCCGCCTGTCATGTGGCAGGCTTGGGACGGCCCGGCTGATGGCCAGATCCGGCCTGGGCCGGGCTAGGCTCGGCTGGGAAAGCCCACCAGCCCGGCCCGGCCCGGCCATGACACTGGGCCCGAGCGGGTTTTTTTTTAAAAAAGGACCTGTGATATTTTTTGAATTTTAAAATTTTTTTTGGCCCCACATAAATAGATTTGTTTCTGGAAAGCAGAGTTTTGAGCGACAAAGAGAGCGAGATTATAGAATGAAGTAGGGGAGTTCGCAGTGTACCAAAAAGATTGGTTCGATGTAAAAGCTAGAGAACAACACATTAAAAATATTGAAGACTCCGACAGTGATAAAAAGTAAAGACGTTAGAGAAGTTCACTAATTTTATTTTTTATTTATGAATTGAATTTTATTTTTCATTTTTTGGCAATTGTATGAGGGATAAGGTTTGCCAAGTTATATCCCCTTCAAAAAACATTTAATCAATAACATATGTTGCTCTGATCTGGGAACTATGTGAAATTCAGGCTTAAAAAAATTCCCAAAATAAACTATTTAAAAAAATTTTTAATTGTCGTTAGGGCTGGGCTGGATTTTGGGGCATCCGAGCCGGGCCAAGCCCGACAGGCTTCAGGCCGGGCCGGCCCATTTGCCATTCTTAGGTCAATGATTTTTTTTATTTTTCTAATTAATTTTAATTAATTGCAAGAGTGTCATACATACTTCCATTTATTTAGTTAATAATAGCATAGATAATATATATAGAATCACTCTTTCAAGAAAAAGAAAACCACTCTGGAGACTTTAGTCATTTCTAGAAATAGAGTTGGTAGGCAGGGCGTATGATTAGAGAAATCATAAATGGACCACAAATTTTATAATCACAGTTTAGGATAAATAATTAAATCATTTTTTGCATAGTTTAGTTGATTAAATTATATGTTTTCGAGATGCGCCGGGATCTTCGCAAACCAAATTTGGGTGTCATGATGTAAAGTGTGCGGTCCTCTTTTAGGGGATCAAACAAGTAACAGGGCCCACTGAGATCTTGAAATCCACCGACTTCAATTAGTTTTTGTTAGACTTTTGATTAGTATAATCTCTCTCTCTCTCTCATAAACACACAAGGTTTGTTTATGGTTTGTTTATGGTAGCGTTCTAAAACATAACAAATTTCTTTCTATCTCCGAAAAATTTGATATTTACTTTTTACCCCCAAAACTAATAAGACATCGTTTTAACCCCTTTACGATTTCCATCAACTTTTAATGGCATAACATCAGGTTTTTCTTTAAAATATCTCAACCATTCTTTTTATTTGGAAATACACAATTTCTTTTTCAAATTGAAATTAAGGTTTAGACTTATGCTGTGCCTTTCTCAAAATCGACTATGAAATCAGAAGTATCTTCAACAACATTCTCTAGTTATGAAGAAATTAAATGCTTCTAAGGTCTAACTTGTTGCCTTTGGTAAATGATAACCTAAAATTTATGAAGAAAAATTAAAATTAAAATTAGCTGGGTTTTTTTTCCGACGGAAATCGTAGAGAGAGTAAAATGATGTATCTTATTAGTTTTGGGAGGTAAAATGTAAATACCAAGTTTTGAAATGTTAGAAAGAAATTTACTACGTTTTGAAGGGCCTACAAGTAAAAACCCCAGCACACAAACATTAGTTAGCATCAGGGCATACTTATAATTAGCATTAGATTAGTGGGATAATGAGCGCAAGTGGGGAAATTCCTATTAATAGGGTGCTTGGAATGTTAATCGTATCACTGTATATCATATATATCCTATCCTAGATAGGATAGCATATTTGGTTTGGTCGGATTAAGTAATTGTGTGTTTGAGTTGAGTCAGGCATGCTCAATTATTTGGTTCAGTAGATTATAGTCATCTCTTTAATTAAATTACTTACTTAATTAGGATCATTAATATTATTTTCATCTCTTTAATTGTTAATATTAGAAGCTGGGTGATCAGTCAAATTTACTGTACATTTTTATGGATATTTTCCGTATTATTGTTAATTACTAAAAAGTGCTATATCTAAATTAAGAACAGATGTGGGTTTATTTGTAAAAAGATTATTATCATATATTTCTTCATTTATAATTAATATAATTAGAGAAATATTTGCATATCATATTTAAATAAAATATTCATAAGATTATTTATTATTAAAATATGCATATCATATCAAATATTCTTAACCAATATTCTTAAGATATCATATCATTTAATTGATTGGAATAATATCTCAAATAAAACAAATGCTACTAACAATGCGATTTGAGATATTGTGCGGGTATTATAATAAGATCAGCTCATGTCTGAACTATAAGTAGAAGATCCACAGCAAATAGATTCACCAAACCAAATCTGCCGAATATTATGAGCAAATTGAAGAATCCTGTAACGGCAAAGACTAAGATATATATTTTCAGAATATTTTTATCAGAAAGATCATCAAATATCGAGAGAAAAAGGTACTAAGAATTTGGAAGCTCAAACCCAACATACGGCAGTGGATCCTCGACCAATAGGTGCAAATGGCGGCGGTTGCGCTGCCTGTTGGTGGCCGTAGGATGTGAAAACTCAAGGTCTTGATCGTAATTTCACACACTTATTTATAACGATTAGGGTTTCAAGTTCCATAGCCTATAAAAAGACCGAAAGCATCTATCATCAAAATAGATCGAACTGTCCATCGAAAAATCGACTGATCTACCTGTAAGTCTACGGTAGCATCCCGGCCGTCAATCTGACGCCAAACGTGGAACAAAAACTTTTATAACTGACGCTATCGCATACTATAACCCGGATCTGCCATTAACGCTAAATTAACAAACTACAAAGAGGTATAAAGGTTATACCGAACGATCCGAGTCCTTCGGTCTTTAACCATCATCCCACGCTCCGTTGCGGCTGCTCCGATCTCCTAGCTCCTTGTCGAGGTGGCACCACATCTACGGATCTTTAAACGGGCTCCCGCCTCTATACCGAGGCAACTCGGTCATCAAGTCTGCTAAAAGAGATGACCAAGAGAAGTAGAGAACAAGTAGAACACTTTGTCTCGCTTCATCCAAAACCATGGATGAACGGTTTATGAAGTTGCCTTTTAGATTGATAAATTGAACTAAGAAATTTATCAAATATCATATCATTTTTCAACCAAGTGAGAGAGTGGAAAATCAAAATCAAGTGGCATCCATGAAGGGGCCGGCCACTATAAGAGGAGGGGGGTGAGTGTAGGAGGAAGGGTGACCATAAGCAAAGCTTATCATAACTCAAAAGATCTCACTCAAATATCATAGCAAGAACAAAAGTCATTAAAGTAAAGAATGACTCACTTAACCATTTAATGCAAAATGAATGACCCACTTAACACCTCATCAACCTAGTCACCAATTCTAGAAACTTCCTCATGACCCACCCTCATGACTCACCACAAGAAGAAAAGATAATTCCGCATTAAACCGAATGTTTAAGACGGGTGATAGAAAACTGGCAACTTCGAAAAGCGATCCCGAAATGAATTTCAGGTAGCCCCGTAACAGTATAAATATACCCGCATTTGTATTACGACCGAATACAATTGCAACTGAGATAAAGATATTATATCTACACACTATAATACATGGATCCGGCTTAAACCAAAGCCCACCAGTATTATCTGTCCGAAATATGACACGTGCGTAAACGTACGTGCATTTTCCGAATCCTGCCATAAAACCATATGGCCTCTACAACGTTTCGCCCGAACTTGGGAAACTATCTGTGGGGGACTCTAATGACTCATCAGTACCCTGGCAGTGGGTATAACCACAAGCACGTCAGCTGCACTAGCAGTGCGTAACGGCTGCCCATGTACTGACCTCAAGGGAAGCCGATGAGCGAACTCATCCTAGAACCCTACTGAGCCTAACAGTGACAATATACATAGAGTCCGGTCCGTTCGTCTATGAGTATCGCATATCGGGCCTAGGGGGCTGGTAACGTCAGACCCCCAATAGCGGTATAAGTCGTGTCGGAGTGTAGCCCAGAACACGCTGAGATACTACTGGAGTACCTACCAGTAAATCTCCTGCCTCGGCGAGGGCTTTATGTAATGGCTCTCCTAGACACAGCACGATCTCACCCCCAATACCGGGAGAGACGAATCCCCTGCTGATCCGCTCACTTGCCTTCATGTGGCTCGGGACTATACCCAAAAAAGACATGTTTACACGACTCCTTTGAACCGTGGTAGGATAGAAATCAAAGCACAGTGGGAACTCACACGAGACAAATGACGACCTCAGGTCGATGAACTAACATGTACACATGTCACCAGGGAACTGCTATCTGACGATAGGTATAAATACCAACTAGCAGGTTCCCGGCGAGTCCTGTCCAATGTACTCATAACCCAATGAGCACCTGTATACATCTTAGGTGATCCAACTGACACCAGTGGCTTGTGAGACCGGCCACCGCCCCTCGTCGGGGTCTCGACTGTATACACTAGTCTACTCCGGAGTATCGATGCCCTGTCTCGAAACTCCCACGACTAGGGACCACTTTTAAGGATGTGCTTATAGACTAGCCAACTCTCACGTATATGATCGCCATCATACTGTTGGTAGTCAAGCAAGATCCTAAGGGCTCTATCAACGTGTAATAGTGATCAGTCATCTGAACCTATACACGACTGATAAAGGCAAACCAGATAGCATACTATCATCTTGAGTAAGACTGTCCTACCGGTATAGGCCCTCCCTCAATCATTGCAATCACGTACCTGCGATCCTATAATTGATTTTGAGGGCACTATATCCAACACTACCGAGCAAGCTATCTAAGAAAACTAGAGTTTTGTAATTTGGTTTTTCAGCGAGCAAGTTTTGTAATGCACTAATTATTCAATAAAAGATAGTTCTTTCTTTTAACTTTCTCGCATTTACTTTCCGCATTTATTTTCTGCAGTTACTTTCTACATTTTTAATTTTAATTATGGGTTCCGTTTTCTTCCACCTTTTTTTTTAATTTGCTAATATCCATCAGCAAGTAAATTCTTGTATGTTAGGGTTTATAGGATAGGGTAAAATAATGGATGAAAAATATCACTTAATCTTTTTTTAAAGTTTTAATTTTTATAAATATTAGCAAAATGAATATTAACCATTTTATCGGATGCTCTATCAATTCATAATAGTCAAGGCCATGATTTGATATTCGTTAATAATTGTTTTGTTAAAAGCTGGAGATAAATAGAGATCAATAAAAGGACAAGAGTCGGTAAAGGGAAATCCTGATTTTCTCCAAGAACCATAATCTACATTCATCGCTATTTTTCTAGTATTAAATAATTAAAAGATAAAAAAAAATTATTTTTTTAACTTCATCCATTAACTGCTAAATCCTATAAATTCTACAAGCCCTTCTATTATAAACTTTTCAACCCTTCTTAATAATAAACAATAACAATTTCCTTTTTTCTATCAACTAGTCTAAAACAAAAAAAAACAGTTCATCGTTTCTCTATGGACGACCCGTACTCATTAGCGGTTAACTATTGCGATACTGTTATTGATTGCAGTATTTAGAAAACACAAAGAGTCAATTTTTCACACACAATCAAAAGGCGCCGTTACCGGAAAAATGGTCATAATATTTTCCTTATTATTCGGATTGATTTCTAATATAAAACCAGGGAAACATAAAAATAATAATAAAAAAACGCATTTTGTATTTTTGTGCGAGTTTTGCGAGAAATCTGGAGCACTTAGAACGAACCAGCAGAGATTCAGAGACTATCAAATAGGAGTAGAGAAGCATCGGAGTGCAGTGCCAAATTTTAAAGGGGAGATCTTATCAATAGACGGCGGAACCGCGGCCTAAAGGATTCTTTGGCAACAGCGCCGCTAAAAAGTCTTTTTGCGTGTTTTAGATTTTGGTTTGTTTTGCATATTTAAAACGGACATTAAAGGGCAAGAAATTAAAATTCAGATTAGGTAAGGATTTCATCACCCTTACTAGGCCCCACAAATCACAAACAAGCATACGCATAACCCTACATTAATAAAAAAAATATCTAGAGTAAGCCTCTAAGGACAGTCGTGCTCAATTAGGACACAAGAGGGTCGTAGGTAATTTATTATTTGTCCGCATTTTTCTTGTGGCATCTAAGGCAAGTGCGACTAAGAAAAGTGGTTATTTAATTAGGCCTGCTATTTCGGTGATGCGTATAATGGATACCTCCCACTTATCTAGCACTTATCTGCCTGTAAAATTGATAAGGAGGTGGTAGAGGATTTATCCTACGTCTTATCCTTTGGAAGACTAGGACCGGCCTAATGATTTGATCTAGATGACCATAGCTCTAAGGATTATTTGTGCACGTTTGTGATTGGTTGAGTCGAGTCCCTCTTTCCAAGCAAAACAATTTCAAAAATCCTAAAAAAAGAGCTTAAAAAAATTACCATTGCACTCTCTTTTCTTTTCATTATCTTATGATGGGTAACCCAAACCGACCAACTCTTGGCGAGTTTTGCTACATACAACCAGATATTTCTTTATATCGTTATTGTTTTAGTAAAAATTCTGACCCCACCATTTCTTTAAGAGATAGGATAGAACGCTATAAAAATAACAGTTGGACACCTCACTCAAATTCTTATCAACCGCGTCAAAACTCAACACCTTCTTATGATGATAATCATTTTAAAATTAGTGAGGAAACTTTTAAACCTATGTTCATTGCTAAACATATTGTGAAGGCCCATAGTCAAAGTTTCATACCATTCACTGTTCCAAAAACTTTAGGACAATAATTACAATTATTTCCATATAAAAATGTTGATACTCCTATTGAGGAGAATATGGCCACTTTTACATCCATGACCATTGCTGAGCAAATTGCAAAATCCGGTCGCCAACAATTCAACCAATCTCAATTTTTTTCATATCACAATGTGGATCCTAATTCTATCTTTGAAAATAGGATCCACCCTTCTAACTCTTATCAACAGTACCAAACTTTCATCCCCTCTCATATTGATACTTCTCTTAAGGCTAATGTGGCAATTCGTAAACCCATTTCTATTGCGGAACACATTGAACTCGCCCATAGCCAACAATTAAACACATTCCAACCATACTCAACTTTTTCACCTTATCTAGACAATACTTCTGAACATCAATTAGGAAGTTCCACGGTTCAAAGACAATACTTAAAGTTCTTCACAAACCATAACTAGTCTTGAAGTAGAGGTAGAATTGAGTAGTGAGAATGAACCAGGGATCCCTCCAGGTCAAACCAAAACCAATTCTTTTGATCTCAACACCTTCCATCCTGAACCCAACCGATTGTATTTGATAATCAACTGCTTAATAATCTAAGTGATGAAGTGTCTGAGAATAACATTTTTGACTTTCCAATCGTGAGTGTGAAAGAGAGACTTACACCATTCCAGATCAAACCGATCCTTATCCGACTAAACTTGACATTTCAAACCTTCCAATTTCATCAAGTGAACCAAGTGTCACGCCCCGCTTCCCGGTGTACGGCGAAGGGGGCGGGACTGGCCGCTGCGTATTTATTCTGAAGTAAATACGCTAAGCGTATCTAAGCAATATAAATAAAAATACACAACAGAAAAAAGACAGTAGGTATAACTGAACAGCAACTTTATTTATTAACATTCTTTTATACAATTCATGGAAAAGTAAATACATCTGAAAGCAATACCTAAACAGTGACATAACAGAAATGAAAAGTACTGAAATAAAAATGTGTACAATGAAGTTAGAGCTCTGGGTCGTAGGCAAACTGATCCAAGTCCTCGCTAGTAGACTCGATCTCCTGGGTGTCCAGATCACCTGACAACATTCCAAAGAAGAAAGAGAAGGAATGTCATCAGCGACAATCGCTCGGTAAGTCCCAAAGATAAGAGGGAAATAGAATAGAGAGAGAGAGAAAGTAGCTTTTAAGGTTTTATTATATGATTAACGCTGTTGTTTGTAGCTTGGTACAGAAGAATACCAGTGTATACGAGAGGAGTCTCAGTAGACCAGAGATTAAGGTGAACAGAATGTATAAGGAACCGTTATGCCACGATATAACAACAACGGAATATAGATTATGTGTCTTAAATCTTGCAGTCTCGTGCCACTTCTAACACCTTCTGTACCAATCTACCCCTTAAACCCCGCGAAATATTGTATTGTTTGTATTGTATTGCAATTTGTATTGTCTTATAATATAGATTGTATAATTGGATGACTTGCCGAAATCATGATATCAATAAATAGATGTAACTGGAGAATCATATAAATGGAAGTATATCCATGGTTCGGTTCGGTCAATATAGATTGAATATATTAAATATATGGATTCATAGATTCATATTGGGTTGTAGATTGTAGATTGTACTTGAATCATATTCAAATCAGATTATTTATAATGAGACTCAGTCTGAGTCAGAACAATTAGAAAAGAAATTGAAGTCCTGATTGTTTTGATGTTATCGGTAACCGCTGCACATTGGTGGCAGGATTTGTGTCTTTTTCAAAAACGATTACTGTGTTGATAACACCGTTTGTTAAGTTGTCTATCTTAGATAGGCAAGCACCCATATCTCCGGCTCCCTGAGGCTCAAGAGACCGGTCCCGCTTAAACCTATATTTACTAGGGTCCTTAGGGTAATTTATAGAACTTGAAAGGGTTTAAGTAAAAATACACCCCAAGTATTTAATTATCGTCTTTAGAGTTATCATATATGTATATTTTATATTTGTGATATTTCTAGTGAAAATAACATAATTTCATAATATAGGGTATTTAATTGTAATATTGAACCTGTATGGAATTCATGGTATTTTAATGTAAAGTGATTCTTGTGATTTTAGAAAAAAAGTTGGAATATTTATATTATCACAAAAATAGATATTTTAATGATACATATATATATATATATATATAATTTTAATATATATTGTATTTCTAGAAATCTCATTTTCTTATGATATTTGTATTTTAAATCTCCCGAGACCGAATGCTCTTTACGGAGGTCTGCATCTCGCACTACTAAGCCCAGGGATGTGCGATAATCCGCACCATCCCAGTCGGGTTCCCCAAAATGGGTTGTAGTGGCGCTTTACAAAGATTTATAAAAAAAATACGTAATCTTGTAGAAAACGGTTTTAGTAGTAAAGGGTATTTATATGTAAAATTTTGTTTTCCCGTATTCTATGTTCCCGAAAGGTATTATGTTATGTTGCATATGAGTGTTGTGAGGAGATAGGTCATTACCTCGTGATCTATCTAAAAGTATAGCAAGATTAAGGATGTTTCAAAGATGAAATTAAACTACATGGTATTTTACTGAAAAAGAGTAGTAAAAGTTACAAAATAAAATATATTGTCATGAAACTTATTCAACATGTTTTTTAATGATTAATAGTCAACATGTAAGGGTTTGGTATGATTGTATTTAAGTAAAGGTTGAATTTTTAGGAAGAACCGAATCGGAAATCGGATTAACTCCAATTCCGTCGGGTTTTAGAAATACGTGTTTTTAGAAAAGAATAGAGAAGAGGGAGGTGGGACTTACGGGTTTGTAGTATGGAGAAGAGGGAGAGGAAGACGTAGGAGGCGCCGGTGCGTCGTTTCGTCGCCAGGAGCTCCTAAGGTCGTCGTCGGAAGATCACCGGAGTTTTGCCATTCGCTAACTCCAAATGCACACAAAAGTTCTAGGAATTTTCTTGAGAGTTTTGGACATAAATTTGGAGTGAGGAGGGTGTGTTTAGAGTTGATATTTATAGGGAAAGATTAGGGTTAGGGTAGGTGAAAGGTTGAATTGAAAATATAATAAAAATTGTATTAAAAATAGGTTAATGGGGGTTTTAAAGAGGCTCTGTTACTGATCCAAGAATTTAAACTATACAGGAGTGATGGGGAGCTCAAGAGCACAACTTTCATGTTGGAGAATCGGCGGTCCGGCCTGCGGCGGCGGGCCGAGTTGCCGGCCGATTCCGGCCGGTTCAGGCATGCCACGTGTCCCTCACCGCATCGTCTGCCCCATGGGCCAATTTGTTTTACATGTGTAGTGGGGTTTTTATGAGTTATGCACGTGTAGACCCTTGGACTTCTAAAAATTCAAAACAAAACAATATTAAAAATAATGTGGGGGATGGGATTTTAACTCTGGTGCTTTGGTTCAGCAGTGCAAGGTATTACCAATGAGCTATAAGCTCCTTCTTGCTATTAAAAAGCAAAACAATTACTTATAGTACTCACAGTAAATGCAAATACCCCAAGTATACATTAACTTTTAAACAAATTTTTGTACACTAAAATTGAAGTTATTAAAGTCTACCCTCCTTACAAAAATTTCGTCCTCGAAATTTACAAATTTTATTTTAAGGACTAGTTTACAAAGAGGTGAGGATATCTTGCACGCATCTCATCTTCCCTTTCCAATGTTGATTCTCCTGGTGTCACGCCCCGCTTCCCAGTGTACGGGCGGAGGACGTGACGAGGCCGCTACGTATTTACTCTGAAGTAAATACGCTAAGCGTATCTAAGCAATATAAAAGAATATACATAAGAGACAAATGTAATGAAACAACAATTTTATTTATTAACATTCTTTTTGTACAACAAAGGGGCTCCCCTGTTTGCTTTCGCTTAGCCTTATCTTATAAGTCCCAAATGAATTGGCTTATTCGAAAAAAGCCTCCTGATCGGCAAAAAAGACACCGCAAGCCCCTCAGTGAAGACGTATCCGAGCTAGTAGCAGAGTCTATTCGAAAGTGACTTGATAAATTACATCTGAAAGAAAGCAATGCCTAAACAGTGGCATAACAGAAAAGGAAAAGTACGGAAATAAAAGTGTACAATGTAGCTAGAGCTCTGGATCGTATGTAAGCTGGTCCAAGTTCTCGCTAGTAGGCTCGATCTCTGGAAGATCCGAATCACCTGACGGCATTCAAAGAAGAAAGAAAGAGAATGTCGTCAGCAAACAAATCGCTCGGTAAGTCCCAAAGATAAGGAAGAAATAGAATAGACAGAGGGAGAGAGTAGATTTTAAAGTTATATTACATTGTTATAATGTTGTATTTAGTGTTAATGCTGTTATTTGTAGGTTGGTACAGAAGGATGTCAGTGTATACGAGAGGAGTCTCTATATGCTAGAGACTAGGGCAAACGGAATGTACAAGACTCCGTTATACAACCCGGAACAACGACAATTGGATTCAGATTAGGTGTCTTAATCTTGCAGTCTCGTGCCACTTTTAACACCTTCCGTACCAATCTACCACTTAAGCCCCGCGATGTCTTGATTGTATTGTATTTCAACTTGTAATTGAATTGTAATATAGATTATATATTTGGATGACTTGCCGAAACCATGATATCAGTAAAATGGATGTACTGGAGAATCATGGATGTAACTAGAGAATCATGTAAATGGAAGTATATCCATGATTCGGTTCGGTCAATACAGATTGAATAGATTGAATATATGGATTCATGGATTCATGTTGAATTGTAGATTGTAGATTGTACTTGAATCATATTCAAGTCAGATTATTTAATGAGACTCAGTCTGAGTCAGAACAATTAGAAAAGAAATTGAAGTCCTGAATTAAGTTTTGATGTTATCGGTAACCGCTGCACATGGGCGGCAGGATTTGTGTCTTTTTCAAAGACGATTACCGTGTTGATAATACCATTGTTAAATTGTCTACCTTAAATAGGCAAGCACCCACTTCTCCGGCTTCCTAATGCTCAAGAAATTGGTCCCGCTTAAACCTATATTTACTAGGGTCCTTAGGGTAATTTATAGAACTTGAGGGGGTTTTATGTAAAAATACTTTGTATAGTTTTCAAAATACACCCAAGTATTTAATTATCGTCTTTAGTGTTGTCATGGATGTAGATTTTATATTTGTGATATTTCTAGTGAGAATACCTTATTTTTCGTAAAACATGGTATTTAATTGTAATAGTGAACTTGTATGGAATTCATGGTATTTTAATGTAAAGTGATTCTTGTGTTTTTAGGAAAAAGTTGGAATATTCATATTATCACAAAATAGATATTTTAATGATACATATATACATATTTATATAAAAATAATTTTAATATATATTATATTTCTAGAAACCTCATTTTCTTAAGATATTTGTATTTTAAATCTTTCGAGACCGAATGCTCCTTGCGGAGGTCTGCATCTCGCACTAGTAAGCCCAGAGATGTGCGATAATCCATACCATCCCAGTAGGGTTCCTCAAAATGGGTTGTAGCGGCACTTTGCAAAGATTTATAAAAATACTTAATCCTTTAGAAAATGGTTTTATTAATTCATGGTATTTATTTGAAATGTTTCGTTTTCCCGTATTCTATGTTCTCGAAAGGTATTGTGTTATGTTGCATATGAGTGTTGTGAGAAGGTAGGTCATTATCTCGTGATCTACTTAAAGGTATAGCAAGTTTTTGATATTTAAATGTCGAAATGAAACTATATGGTATTTTAGTGAAAAAGTACGGTAAAAGTTACAAAATGATTTAGATTGTCGTGAAACTTGATCAACATGTTTTTTAATATTTAATAGTCAACATGTAAGAGTTTTGTGCGAATGTATTTAAGAAAATGTTTGATTTTTAGAAGAACCAAATCGGAAATCGGTTTAACTCTGATTCCGTCGGGTTTTGAAATTTCATATTTTTAGAACAAGATTAGAGAAGAGGGAGGGGGACTTACGGGTTTAGATATTAGAAGAGAGGAAGAGGGAACGGACGTAGCTTCCGGTG
Organism: Agapanthus africanus; assembly: GCA_030015575.1. Lineage (NCBI taxonomy): Eukaryota > Viridiplantae > Streptophyta > Magnoliopsida > Asparagales > Amaryllidaceae > Agapanthus > Agapanthus africanus. The sequence goes on from JASDDO010000014.1 coordinate 22,362,077, forward strand.
CGTCGTTTCGTCGCCGGGAACTCCTAGGGTTGTCATCAGAAACTTGCCGAAGCATTCGCCCTTCGCTACTCCAAAAGTACACTAAGCTTCTAGGAAATTTCTTGAGAGTTTTGTTCAGAATTTTGAAGTGAGGGGTGTGTGTGTAGGGGTTGTATTTATAGGATAAGGCTAGGGTTAGGGTAGATGAAAGGTTGAAATGAAAAAAATATGATAAAATGTATTAAAATGTAATAAAATGGAGTAATTGGTGTTTTAAAGGGGCTTTGTTACTGGTCTGAAGAAATAAAGTGTGCAGGGGTGCAGGGAGGTGAAAAGCCAAAAGTTTCATGTTGATGACTCGGCGGTCCGACCGAGTCCTGCCGGCGGCGGCGGCCCGAGTCAGCCGGTCCGCAGGCCGATTCGGCTGATTCCGGCCGAGTCAGGTGGTCAGAGTCCTCCTTATCGGTTCATGTAGACTCTGGTACAGTTAGTTTACAGGGTGTAGTGAGGTTTTTGTGAGATACGCACGTGTAATCCCTTGGTATTCTAAAAATTCAAAATAAAACAATATTAAAAATAATGTAAGGTATGGGATTTGAACTCTGGTGGCTTGGTTCAACAGTACAAGATATTACCAATGAGCTACAAGCTCTTTCTTGATATTATTTAGTAAAACAAACTTATAACTTGTGTTCAGGCAAAAGTACCCATTTCTATAAATTTGAAAAAAATGTACAGAAAGTTGTACAGAAAGTTTGGGGTTGTTACACCTGGAGTGTCTTTTCTTCACATCACTCGAACCAAGTTGACTTTCTTGTTCCGAAGTGACTTCACTTTTCTATCCAGGATCTCCACAGGTTGCTGCTCACAAGATAAGTCGGGTTGTACAGTGAGCTCGGAATGATCGAAAATGTGGCTGGGGTCACTCACATACCTTCTGAGTTGGGATATGTGAAACACATTATGCACTCCTTCCAATGAAGGTGGAAGTGCTAAGCGGTATGCCACTGCACCGACTCGTTCGAGTATGTCGAACGGTCCAATGTATCTTGGACTTAGCTTACCCCGTCTTCCAAATCGTATCACTCCGCGGTTCGGAGATATTTTTAAGAATACGTGATCTCCTGGCTGTAACTCCAAGTGACGTCGTTTTGCATCAGCCCGGTGCTTCTGTCGATCTTGGGCTATGCCCATCTTTTCTCTGATAGTACGAACCACATCAACAGTTGCTACTATCATCTCAGGTCCAAGAAGTTTCCTATCTACGATGCCGTCATAACTTAATGGTGATCGACACTTCCTTCCATATAGTGCTGCAAAATGTGCCATTCCTATGCTTGCTTGGTAGCTGTTGTTGTACGAAAACTCCACAAGATGTAGGTGATCTTCCCACGATCCTTTGAAGTCTAACATACACGCTCTGAGCATATCCTCCAAGATCTGAATAGTTCGGTCAGATTGACCATCTGTTTGTGGATGATAAGCCGTGCTGAAGTTCAGACTTGTTCCCAAGCTTGCTTGCAGACTCTGCCAAAATTGCGATCTGAACCTGGTGTCACGATCGGAGACAATGCAGACCGGTACTCCATGAAGTCTCACAATTTCCTGTATGAGTTCATGGGCATCAGAGATAGTACATATTTGAAAAGTTTAAATCTTAAGTAGATTATTACCTCCATGTACTTCTTTGCTAATGTCTCAGTTGATTGGCCAACTCGAAATGGGATGAAGTGAGCCGACTTTGTCAGTCGATCCACAATGATCCATACCGCATCGTTGCCCTTTGTGCCGCGAGGAAGAGCAGTCACAAAATCTATTGTGATGTGTTGCCACTTCCATTCTGGGATAGATAACGGTTGACGTAATTCAGCAGTCCTGCAATGTTCAGCCTTTACTTGCTGACACACCAAGTATTTAACGACGCTTCTGGCTACTTCACGCTTCATTCCATGCCACCAGTAATTCTGACGTAGATCTTTGTACATCTTTGTACCTCCAGGGTGTACTGAGTAGGGAGAGCTGTGAGCTTCTTTCATCAACTCTTCCCGAACAGGATCTTTTGGTACACATAATCTGCTGCCGTATCTCAAAGATCCGTTTTCATGGATGATGAAGTCTGTTCTGAGTCCATTCTCCACTTGTTCTCTGATATTTTGCAACTTAACATCACTTGCTTGAGCTGCTTTGATCTGGTTGACAATGGTAGATTGAACTTCTAAATTCATCAAACTTGAAGCATTACCTGACATGACTACTTCAATCTTCATCTGATGCAAGTCTTGTTGAAGCTTCCACTGAGCGGTGAGATGCATTGCTAATGGTTGGCGACCTGCATGGGATCCTGGATAGAAAAGTGAAGTTGTCACGCCCCGCTTCCCAGAGTGCGCTAAGATAGGCACGTGACAGAGCCAACCATGCTATCTGTGGATAGGAAATATCCCTCCACAGTCGCATTACGGCTGTAGAGATATCAAGAACAGTAAGAAAGTAAAATAAACTATCTAATACATGTCCATGAGCCAAAATAACTAGTCAAGAATAAAAATAATACGGAAGAAAAAAGATCCAATACAATAATAAACTGGAGTGTAAGTCCCATAATGCGGGCTCACATCAGAAATGAAAATACTGAAAGGAAAATAAACTAAAGTAATAACAGGTCCTCACTGCTCGGCATGTTGATCAAAATACTCCTGGACAGCCTGCAATAAGGATAAGGAATCTGGGCCATGCAAAACCCAGACGTCAGTGCGTCATAATAACAATAACTCTAGGCAAGCAGGATGCGATGAAACATGCAGGCATGAAGTATAAACAGTAACAGTAACATGAATATAGATCAGTGGACAGAATATGTATAGGTGAAGTGCAGTGAGTAGTCTAAACTGTGTCATAGGGTTATCTATTCTAAAATTATTGAAATCAATTAGAGTAATCCTCCATGTGACTCAAAGGATATGTCCCGTTACCCTCCGGGACCACTGATCAGGAATATGTGAACCAAGAGTGGTTCTGTCCCGTTACCCCCCCGGGACCACGGATCAGGAATATGTAAGAGTCACGAATGGCTCTGCCCCGTTACCCCCCGGGACCACGGATCAAGTAATACCCTTTTAGTTACACTTTAGTTTACACTTTTGATTTCCCCATATCCCCAAGGTTATGTGTTCGAGTCAGGTATTGATAAATCTGGAGCTAATGCCAACACAAGATCAAGCAGGTACAGGTTTGTCTAAATAGACAACAGGATATGTCCATAAGGACAACAGGTCAAGATTGTCGACATTAGTAACAAGATCAGGTAACATGTCAAGCTGTGGTACATCAGGTCTTGTCAGGTGATGTACATGGATCAAATCATGTCAAGTAGTACACATGTATCAACTCGTGTCAAGTAGTAGTGTATCAGGTCATGTCAGGTAGTGCACAAGTATCAAGTGGGTGCTCATAATCAAACTGTAATAAGTATGGGTACACAAAATTAAGTATGGAGTACTAATATATCAATAAAATGGAATAATGTGATATGGTATGCAAAAAGATATAAATTCAAAGATATGGATGCACAATTATCGATTAGGGTTACATTTATAGTTACAATACTAATTAGGATGCACTTTATTAAACATGGGGTGTTAATATCACGGTGTTATGTATTAATGTGATCTATAGATACAGTTATATATATTCTATATGATATGGATGCAAACGGGTATCTGAAATCAGTAAAACTGTAAAATGGTAATGTGGGTTGTACAACGAAGCAATATGTGATGTAAATATTCCATTGGGTGCAATATATTGTAATATAGTATGTAACAAGATAAGTTTTCATGACCTAGATCTGAAATGATATGAATGGATGCAAACGGAACATCGAAAAGTTATAAAACTAAACATGGGGTGCATGATTTAAAATACAGGTATTCCATTTATTAAAATAGATACGTCTAAAGTAATGTAGCATGTATTTAAGATTGGTTTGGATGCCCTAGATCTGAAATGCACTATACAAATGTAAACGAAACGTCGAAAAGCTGTAATACGAAACATGGGATGCTTGATTTAAAATACAGGTGTGATATTTATTTAAATAGGTATATAGTGAGTCATATATCATGTAGCAAGATTAACTTACCTAGACGGAACGAGAACGGATGTATACAGAACGTCCCACGTCGGCGAAAAGTTACGACGTGCGCACGGTACACGGAAAGGTTCCAAACAACGCACGAGAGTGATCACACAAGCAAGGCACTTCCTCTGGGTCGTTTGGATCGTCGGCGACGATCCCGGCTCTGGCGAACTACGAGAATACAATATTCAAGAATCAAGAAATGAGAAGAAAGAAGAAAGAAAGAAGGAGGAAGAAGAAGAGGGAAGAAGGAGGAGAGGAAGAGGGAAGGAAGGCTTACTGTGGTTGGTGGTGGCGTCGACGGTGGAGCTCCGGCGAAAGGCTAGGGTATTAGGGTCAAGCTAAGGTTAGGGCTTGGGATTTTGTTATCTGGGGTTGGTGCAGGGATGGTGCAGGGTTTTGGTGTAGAGGAGAGAGCAGAAGGGAGAGAGGAGAGGTGGAAGAAGGAGATGGCGATGAGTGAGGTGGTCGGCAGCAAGATGAGGGTGACAGGTGGGTTTCTCGGTTGCAGTGGGTGTGCAAGGTGTGTGCAGGGGCTCGGGGAGAGGGAAGAAGGTGGAGGAGGAAAAGGCGAAGGGTAAGCGAGGAGGAGGAGGCTTGGTTGAGGGTGCTGAGGAGATTAGGGTTAGGGTTTGAGGTGTGAGGATGGGTCGATGAGGAAGGAGCTCGGGGGTTTAAATAAGGAGAGAAGAAGAAACGTGAAGAAAGGAGGCGAGCGTAAGCGTCGGGGCGGTGATGGGATTCGAATGACCGCGACAGGAGAGAGAGAGAACTCGGGAGAGGAGAGAGATAGAGAGATAGAGCGAAAGGAGAGAGAGAGGAGGAGAAAGAAAATTGTAATTTAGTGGGGGGAGAGTGAGAGAGATCTGCGCTTGAGGGTGAGAGAGAGAGAGATGTGGGGCCCAGGCGCAGAGAGAGAGAGAGAAGGATCTGTGCTGTTTTAGAAAGTTGGGATTTAAAATTGGAAAAGATTTTTGTTTGTTAATTAAATTTAAACGTTGATTTAAAGAAAAAATAAAGATATTAAATTTAATAAAATTTGAATTTTGGCGGGATACAAAAATATTTCAAAACACGCCCGGGTCGGGTCTAAAAATTCATATTTAAAATATGAAAAATATATGCGAAGTCCAAATTTCAAAATGAAAGCTCGGATAATGAAAATGCATACCTTCAGTAACGGATGCACACACGTGCGCGTAGCCATCAAAACACGTCTGTTTCACTAAACGGGACGAGAACAAAATGTGTGGATGCTACCACGGGGTTAGGGGTATCATACAGGCCATGTTAAGTAATTTTAAATTATTTTACGTGACTTAAAATATTATATGGTAAAAGATGCAATTCCAGAAAATGCCAGTATGCAGTATTCATGAAAATGCACATGTCTATGTAACAAGTCAAGATAATTCATAAATATGAATCAAACAAGTTCAAGCAAGCGGGTCGGATCGAATGCAAAGTAAAATGTAAAATACCATTCGCACCCAAAACACGATAAATCAAGAAATACCACAAATAAGAAAATACGAGAACTGAAATTGGTATAAATGAACTAGGTTGTTACATTATACCCAACTACAAAAGAATTTCGTCCTCGAAATTGCAAGAACAAGAAAGGATAAACAAATAAGAAACTACAAGAATAGATGTGAAAACTTCTATCGGATTTCATCTTCTCGTTCCCAAGTTGATTCTCCATGCGAGCGATATCCCCAAGAAACAAGTACAAGAGGGATAACCTTATTCTTAAGAACCTTTTTTCTTCGATCCACAATCGACATTGGTCGTTCCTCAAAGGTTAAATCTTCTCGTACAGTCAGCTCCGAATGATCCAGCACATGTGTTTCATCTCAAACATATTTACGGAGTTGAGATACATGAAACACGTCATGAACATTCGCCAAATATTGTGGTAAAGCCAATCGATAAACCACTTCTCCAACACGCTCCAAAATCTCGAAAGGCCCCACGAATTGAGGACTAAGCTTGCCTCGACTCCCAAAACAAATCACTCCTCTAGTCGGTGATATCTTCAAGAATACCAGATCACCAACAGCGAACTCTAGAGGTCTTCTCGATGTATCGGCCCAACTCTTCTGCCGATCTTGTGCTGCCTTCATATGATTCCGAATAGTATTAACTTTCTCCACTGTTTGCACGATCAAATCCGGTCCAACAATCTTCGTTCTCCAACACCGTCCCAATAAACAGGTGAACGAAACTTGCGACCATATAATGCTTCGAATGAAGCCATCTGAATAGTCGCCTGAAAACTGTTATTGTAAGAAAACTCCACCAAGTGTAGATGATCCTCCCATGAACCCTTGAAGTCTAACATGCAAGCTCTCAACATGTCTTCAAGAGTTTTGGATCGTTCTCTCCGACTGGCCATCTGTCTGAGGATGATAAGCTGTGCTAAACTTCAATCTAGTCCCCAAACTTTCCTGTAAGCTTCTCCAGAAGTGTGATAGGAAACGGGTGTCACGGTCGAACATGATGCTCACAGGCACTCCATGCAATCTTACAATCTCCTGTATATACCGTTCTGCTAACGTTTCCGTTGACTGACCAACTCGAAATGGTATGAAATGAGCTGCCTTGGTCAATCGATCAACAATCACCCAAACTGCATTGTTGCCCTTTGGACTCCACGGTAAAGCCGTCATGAAATCCATGGTTATATGTTCCCACTTCCATTGAGGAATCGGAAGTGGTTGCAATAAACCAGCAACCCTTTGATGTTCAGTCTTAACTTGCTGACACACCAAGGACTTCGCTACAAAGCGGGCAATCTCCCGTTTCATGCCTTCCCACCAGAAATGCTGTCGTAGATCTCGGTACATCTTCGTGCCTCCTGAATGTACGGAATATGTGGAACTGTGCGCCTCCTTCATAACTTCTTCGCGAATATCTCCGTTTGGCACACACAAACGGCTACCATATCGCAACAAACCATCTTCATGAATCAACAAGTCCGTTCGAAGTCCAGCTTCAACTTGTTCTCGAAACTTCTGCAATCTTGGCTCCTGCAATTGCGCTGCGAATCCAACCCTTCTCAAGTAATTCGGTAACCTGCTTCTTGACTTCCAACTCTACTGGTGCCATTGGATAGTATGCCTTTGAGATTGACGCTGCACCAGGAACAAGATCGATCGTGAACTCCACATCTCATTTTGGTGTTAAAACCGAGATATCCTCGAGCACATCCATGAAATCTCGAGCTACAGCTGGCGCTTCTTCCTTAACAACTTCCATTGATGAAAGAACATTATTTGTCGGCCTAGCCCTAAACTCGACTGGCCCGACAGAACTGCTTCCTCCAGTAAAGATAAACTCCGGTTGTCCGGGAATCTGGAAAATCACTTTTTTTTCCTTACAATCAATATGAGCGTGGAATGTGCCGAGAAAATCCATTCCCAAGACAACTTCATAACTGCCGGTATCAATCACCAAGAAATCTGCAAACAGCTTCCGTCCGCAAACAACAACAGAACAATCCTTACATTCTCTACTAGCTATGATCTTCCCATTCCCAGTGTGTATGTCCCAACAAATAGATAAGGTCGTGCAAGGAATCGAGTGTGTAGCAATAAACTTGGACGACATGAAACAATGGGATGCACCAGAATCGAATAACGCTAATGCGGGAAAACCATGAACAAGTAGGATACCTGAAACAACTTCTTCTAAAGCCTTAGCTTCTTCAGCCGTTAGGGTAAATGCTCGAGCTTGAATGGGTCCTTGAGTCGACTGCTTCTGCCCCTGAAACTGCTTCTGCGGTGATCTCTGAACATCATCCTTCGTGCGAAGCTTTGACGGACAAGCGTTGATAGTATGATCCGCTGATCCGCAAACCAAACAAAGTCCAAGCTTCCTCCGACAATCCTTTTGTTGATGTCCGGGTAAATGGCAGTAATCACAAATCATGCTCCTTCTTTGATCAACAACGATAGGCTTCTTCATAGGTGTTATGCCACGTCGGTTCAACGGAATACCTCTGCATACAAGCGCTCGGTTCGATGCAAACGCCGGCTTCCGCACTGTAACTGCTTGCTGCTGCGTACCCCCAGTCTTCATAGATAGGCTCTGCTGCTCTCAGGCCGCTGTAAGCACTTGTGAGAAAGTGGTCAATCCTAGAGATATAATATGCCTCTGGATTTCCACATCCAAACTACACATAAACCTTCGTGCCCTATCAGCTTCTTTGGCCACCAAAGATCCGGCGAATCGACTGAGCCGTGTCCACTCAGCCGCATGCGCATCCACGGATCTGTCGTTCTGCTTTAAACTGATAAACGTTTCTTCCATTTCCTCCCGTGCAGTCTGCGGAAAGAACTTCTCCAAGAAACTCTTCGAAAAATCTGCCCAACTGATCGGCTTGGGCAAGCGGGTCTCTTCCATAAGCCACCATTCACGGGCATAGTCCACTAATTGGATGCGTATCACATCCACTCTCTTGTCCTCTGGGATCTGTGCCGCAACGAGCAAATTCTCCGTATCAACCAGCCACTGCTCCGCTGGCAATGGCTCTTCCAGACCAGTAAAGACTGACGGACCAAGTATCCTGAAATCCGCCACGGTACCCACACGATCAACTGGTTTGGCCACAACATTGTTTACGGACTGCTAGACGGTCCACAAACCTTCCTGAAAAGCTTCGGCTTGCTGCTGGTTCAGCTTGGTCTGCCGTTTCTGGTTTTCCAGCATCCCACAAATTAATCTAAGCAAAGCGGCGTCATCAACACGCCTCTGGTACGATTTCAGATTTCTTTCTGCCATGTTCCTAGAAACCAAAACACTGAAAGGATTAGTATGATAACAATATTCAAACTTTTGATGAATAATGACCATAGATCAGGGATATGAATCAAGACTAAAACTCCAAGTTACTTAAATAGAATACCGCATTATAACCATGCCTCGGTACATAGTTATAATCACATAACTCCACCCAAGTTGCCTAAATTCTAGAGATAAACAATAGGAAACCAAAGTTTCAAGTCGAGATGTAAAGAGGTTTGCATACTGTCAAGGTAAGAATCAGGAGGAAGTTAAGATTCAAAAATGGCAAGATGGTAAAGTGGCAGGACATGTTCCTAATCACGAGTATTCTGATTCGTGTATTGGGTCCAATACCCAACTACAAAAGAATCAAACCCGATTAACCTAAATCCTATCGCTCTGATATCAAACAAACCCTGTCACGCCCCGCTTCCCAAAGTGCGCTAAGATAGGCACGTGACAAAGCCAACCATGCTACCTGTGGATAGGAAATATCCCTCCACAGTCACATTACGGATGTAGAGATATCAAGAACAGTAAGAAAGTAAAATAAACTATCTGATACATGTCCATGAGCCAAAATAACGAGTCAAGAATAAAAATAATGCGGAAGCAAAAAGATCCAATACAATAATAAACTGGAGTGTACGTCCCATAATGCGGGCTCACATCAGGAATGAAAATACTGAAAGGAAACTAAACTAAAGTAATAACAGGTCCTCACTGCTCGGCCTGTTGATCAAAATACTCCTAGACAGCCTGCGATAAGGATAAGGGATCTGGGCCATGTAAAACTCAGACGTCAGTGCGTCATAATAACAATAACTCTAGGCAAGCAGGATGCGATGAAATATGCAGGCATGAAGTATAAACAGTAACAGTAACATGAATATAGATCAGTGGACAGAATATGTATAGGTGAAGTGCAGTGAGTAGTCTAAACTGTGCCATAGGGTTATCTACTCTAAAATTATTGAAATCAATTAGAGTAATCCTCCATGTGACTCAAAGGATATGTCCCGTTACCCCTCGGGACCACGGATCAGGAATATGTGAACCAAGAGTGGTTCTGTCCCGTTACTTCCCGGAACCACGGATCAGGAATATGTAAGAGTCACGAATGGCTCTGTCCCGTTACCCCCCGGGACCACGGATCAAGTAATACCCTTTTAGTTACACTTTAGTTTACACTTTTGATTTCCCCATACCCCCAAGGTTATGTGTTCGAATCAGGTATTGATCAATCTGGAGCTAATGCCAACACATGATCAAGCGGTACAGGTTTGTCTAAATAGACAACAGGATATGTCCGTAGGGACAACAGGTCAATATTGTCGGCATTAGTAACAAGATCAGGTAACATGTCAAGCTATGGTACATCAGGTCATGTCAGGTGGTGTACATGGATCAAATCATGTCAAGTAGTGCGCATGTATCAAGTCGTGTCAAGTAATAGTATATCAGGTCATGTCAGGTAGTGCACAAGTATCAAGTGGGTGCTCATAATTAAACTGTAATAAGTATGGGTACACAAAATCAAGTATGGAGTACTAATATATCAATAAAATGGAATAATGTGATATGGTATGCAAATAGATATAAATTCAAAGATATGGATGCACAATTATCGATTAGGGTTACATTTATAGTTCCAATATTAATTAGGATGCACTTTATTAAACATGGGATGTTAATATCACAGTGTTATGTAAAATTATATGATCTATAGATGCAGTTATATATATTCTATATGATATGGATGCAAACGGGTATCCGAAATCAGTAAAACTGTAAAATGGTAATGTGGGATGTACAACTAAGCAATATGTGATGTAAATATTCCATTGGGTGCAGTATATTGTAATGTAGTATGTAACAAGATAAATTTTCATGACCTAGATCTGAAATGATATGAATGGATGCAAACGGAACATCGAAAAGTTATAAAACTAAACATGGGGTGCATGATTTAAAATACAGGTATTCCATTTGTTAAAATAGATGCGTCTAAAGTAATGTAACATGTATTTAAGATTGGTTTGCATGCTCTAGATCTGAAATGCACTATACAAATGTAAACGGAACGTCAAAAAGCTGTAATATGAAACATGGGATGCTTGATTTAAAATACAGGTGTGATATTTATTTAAATAGGTATATAATGAGTCATATAGCATGTAGCAAGATTAACTTTCCTAGACGGAACGAGAACGGATGTGGACGGAACGTACACGTCGGCGAAAAGTCACAACATGCGCTCGGTACACGGAAAGGTTCCAAACAATACACGAGGGTGATCACGCAAGCAAGGAACTTCCTCTGGGTCGTTTGGATCGTTGGCGACGATCCCGGCTCCGGCGAACTACGAGAATACAATATTCAAGAATCAAGAAATGAGAAGAAAGAAGAAAGAAAGAAGGAAGAAGAAGAGGGAAGAAGGAGGAGAGGAAGAGGGAAGGAAGGCTTACTGTGGTTGGTGGTGGCGTCGACGGTGGATCTCCGGCGAAGGGCTAGGGTATTAGGGTCTAGCCAGGGTTAGGGCTTGGGTTTTTGTTGTCTGGGGTTGGTGCAGGGATGGTGCAGGGTTTTGGTGTAGAGGAGAGAGCAGAGGGGAGAGAGGAGAGGTGGAAGAAGGAGATGGCGATGAGTGAGGTGGTCGGCGGCGAGATGAGGGTGGTGCAGGTGGGTTTCTCGGTTGCAGTGGGTATGCAGGGTGTGTGCAGGGGCTCGGGGAGAGGGAAGAAGGTGGAGGAGGAAGAGGCGAAGGGTAAGCGAGGAGGAGGAGGCTCGGTTGAGGGTGCTGAGGAGATTAGGGTTTGAGGTGTGAGGATGGGTTGACGAGGAAGGAGCTCGGGAGTTTAAATAAGGAGAGGATGAAACGTGAAGAAAGGATGTGAGCGTAAGCGTCGGGGCGGTGATGGGATTCGAATGACCGCGAGAAGAGAGAGAGAGAGCTCGCGAGAGGAGAGAGATAGAGAGAGAGCGAGAGGAGAGAGAGAGAGGAGGAGGAGAAAGAAAATTGTAATTTAGTGGGGGGAGAGAGAGAGATCTGCGTTTGAGGGTGAGAGAGAGAGATGTGGGTCCCAGGCGCACAGAGAGAGAGAAGGATCTGTGCTGTTTTAGAAAGTTAGGATTTAAAATTGGAAAAGATTTTTGTTTGTTAATTAAATTTGAACGTTGATTTAAAGAAAAAATAAAGATATTAAATTTAATAAAATTTGAATTTTGGCGGGATACAAAAATATTCCAAAACATGCCCGGGTCGGGTCTAAAAATTCATATTTAAAATATGAAAAATATATGCGACGTCCAAATTTCAAAATGAAAGCTCGGGTAACGAAAATGCATACCCCCAGGAACGGATGCACGCACGTGTGCGTAGCCATCCAAACACGTCCGTTTCACTGAACGGGACGAGAACAAAATGTGTGGATGCTACCACGGGGTTAGGGGTATCATGCAGGCCATATTAAGTAATTTTAAATTATTTTACGTGACTTAAAATATTATATGGTAAAAGATGCAATGCCAGAAAATGCCAGTATACAGTATTCATGAAAATGCACATGTCTATGTAACAAGTCAAGATAATTCATAAATATGAATCAAACAAGTTCAAGAAAGCGGGTCGGGTCGAATGCAAAGTAAAATGTAAAATACCATTCGCACCCAAAACACGATAAATCAAGAAATACCACAAATAAGAAAATACGAGAACTGGAATTGGTATAAATGAACTAGGTTGTTACAGAAGTCACTTCGGAACAAGGAAGTCAATTTGGTTCGAGTGATGTGGAGAAAAAATACTCCAGGAGAATCAACATGGAAAATGGAAGATGAGATGCGTGCAAGATATCCTCACCTCTTTATAAACTAGTTCTTAAAATAAAATTTGTAAATTTCGAGGACGAAATTTTTGTAAGGAGGGTAGACTGTAACAACTCCAATTTTAGTGTACAAAAATTTGTTTAAAAATTAATGTATACTTGGGGTATTTGCATTTACTGTGAGTACTATAAGTAATTGTTTTGCTTTTTAATCGCAAGAAGGAGCTTATAGCTCATTGGTAATACCTTGCACCGCTGCACCAAAACACCAGAGTTCAAATCTCATCCCCCACATTATTTTTAATATTGTTTTGTTTTGAATTTTTAGAAGTCCATGCATAACTCATAAAAACCCCACTACACATGTAAAAAAACTGGCCCAGAGAGTAGACGATGCGGTGAGGGACACATGGCACGCCTGAACCGGCCGGAATCGTTCCGTGACTCTGCCGACTCGGCCCGTCCCCGCAGGCCGGGCTGCCGATTTGCCAACATGAAAGTTGTGCCTCTTGACCTCCCCATCACTCCTGTATAGTTTAAATTCTTGGATCAGTAACAGAGCCTCTTTAAAACCCCCATTAACCTATTTTTAATACAATTTTTATTACATTTTCAATTCAACCTTTCACCTACCCTAACCCTAATCTTTCTTTATAAATATCAACCCTAAACACACCCTCCTCACTCCAAATTTCTGTCCAAAACTCTCAAGAAAATTCCTAGAACTTTTGTGTGCATTTAGAGTTAGCGAAGGGCAAAACTCCGGCGATCTTCCGACGACGGCCCTAGGAGCTCCCGGCAACGAAACGACGTACCAGCGCCTCCTACGTCTTCCTCTCCCTCTTCTCCATACTACAAACCGGTAAGTCTCACCTCCCTCTTCTCTATTCTTTTCTAAAAACACATATTTCTAAAACCCGACGGAATTGGAGTTAATCCGATTTCCGATTCGGTTCTTCATAAAAATTCAACCTTTTCTTAAATACAATCATACCAAACCCTTAAATGTTGACTATTGATCATTAACAAACATGTTGAACAAGTTTCATGACAATATATTTCATTTTGTAAATTTTACTACTCTTTTTCAGTAAAATACCATGTAGTTTAGTTTCGTCTTTAAAACATCCTTAATCTTGCTATACCTTTAAATAGATCACGAGATAATGACCTACCTCCTCATAACACTCATATGCAACATAGCACAATACCTTTCAGGAATATAGAATACGGGAAAACAAAATTTTACATATAAATACCTTTTACTACTAAAACTGTTTCCTATAAGATTACGTATTTTTTATAAATCTTTGCAAAGTGCCGCTACAACCCATTTTGGGGAACCCGACTGGGATGGTGCGGATTATCGCACATCCCTGGGCTTAGTAGTGTGAGATGCAGATCTCTGCAAGGAGCATTCGGTCCCGGGAGATTTAAAATACAAATATCTTAAGAAAATGAGATTTCTAAAAATATAATATATATTAAAATAATTTTTATAAATATATATATATCATTAAAATATCTATTTTTGTAATAATATAAATATTCCAACTTTTTTTCTAAAATCACAAGAATCACTTTACTTTAAAATACCATGAATTTCATACAAATTCAATATTACAATTAAATACCCTATGTTATGAAATTAGGTTATTTTCACTAGAAATATCACAAAGATAAAATATACATCTATAATAACTCTAAATACGATAATTAAATACTTGGGGTGTATTTTGAAAATTATACAAAAGTATTTTTTACATAAAACCCTCTCAAGTTTTATAAATTACCCTAAGGACCCTAGTAAATATACATTTAAACGGGACCAGTCTCTTGAGCCTCAGGGAGCCGGAGATATGGGTGCTTGCCTATCTAAGATAGACAACTTAACAAACGGTGTTATCAACACGGTCATCGTCTTTGAAAAAGACACAAATCCTGCCGCCCATGTGCAGCGGTTACCGATAACATCAAAACAATCAGGACATCAATTTCTTTTCTAATTGTTCTGACTCAGACTGAGTCTCATTATAAATAATCTGACTTGAATATGATTCAATTACAATCTACAATCTACAACTCAATATGAATCCATGAATCCATATATTCAATTTATATTGACCGAACCGAACCATGGATATACTTCCATTTACATGATTCTCCAGTTACATCCATTTACTGATATCATGGTTTCGGCAAGTCATCCAATTATACAATCTATATTACAAGACAATTACAAGTTGCAATACAATATTTCGCGGGGTTTAAAGGATAGATTGGTACGGAAGGTGTTAGAAGTGGCACGATACTGCAAGATTTAAGACACCTAACCTATATTCCGTTGCTATTGTACCGTGGTATAACGGTTCCTTGTACATTCCGTTCATTTTAGTCTCTGGTCTACTGAGACTCCTCTCGTATACACTGGCATCCTTCTGTACCAAGGTACAAACAACAACGTTAACCATATAATACAACCTTAAAAGCTACTTTCTTTCTCTCTCTCTCTCTATTCTATTTCCCCTTTATCTTTGGGACTTACCGAGCGATTGTCGCTGACGACATTCCTTCTCTTTCTTCTTTGGAATATTGTCAGGTGATCTGGATACCCAGGAGATCGAGCCTACTAGCGAGGACTTGGATCAGCTTGCCTACGACCCAGAGCTCTAGCTTCATTGTACACATTTTTATTTCAGTACTTTTCATTTCTGTTATGCCACTGTTTATGCATTGCTTTCAGATGTATTTACTTTTCCATGCATTGTACAAAATAATGTTAATAAATAAAATTGTTGTTCAGTTATAGCTACTTTCTTTTGTCTCTTGTGCATTTTTATTTATATTGCTTAGATACGCTTAGCGTATTTACTTCAGAGTAAATACGTAGTGGCCACTAAAATTGGATTTGTTACACCAAGTGATCTATAGATTGAGAATAATATAATTGATGAATTTTTAAAGAACTATTCGTTTGATTTGACTGAAGGTGTTAGTGAGATCGGTGATGAGAATATCTTTGAAGATGAACTCGCTATGTTGGATAAGTTGGATTCCCCGACTCATCATGTCCCTTCCGTTGAATGTGAATATTTTCCTGTACATTTAAGCGATCATATTCTTACCACCAATCTATCCGATATGCAAAGCTGAAAATGTACGTTAGCACCACCACTGGGTTTTACTAGCATCAAGCATGTCGTTTTAAAAAATTTCAGGGGGCTAATCTACACTAACCAAGATCTTAAACTAGATGATTAGGATTTAACTATGATATCATAAACTTAACTAAGAGATGGATGGCTACAACCTTTGTAGACCGTGTCCTTCTCTTCTAAAGCTCCAGGTTGTAGTCCACGTGACTCCACTAGGCTCCACTTGAAAGTTGAACGAACTTACTTCGATGACCTTCATGCCGAAGATGATCCACCCGAAGTCCGCTAATCCAAGCTATCTCTTCACTAAACTCTTTAATGAAGTAAACATACTACACCAAAGCGCTAATCTAGTGTAGAATGGTGAAGTATGGGTGTTGTTTTCTCACTAGGGTTCTCACAAGCTCAAGGGTTCATAACTCATGTGAGGGATTGAGCTTGGAGGTGGAGGTGAAGAAGATGAGAGCTAGAGAGAAACACAAGAAAATGGCTAGTGTGGAATGAAGTGTAGAATGGCTCATCTAAAGCTCAAGCATTATTGAAGCATACAATTTTTAACACTTAAAAATTGTAGCCATGCTTCAATAGTGCAAGCAAATGAATATAAAATAGAAAGCCATCACATGTCCATCCCTCCAAAGTCTCTCCATTTATCATCTCATTTTCTATTTTCTAAAAATAGAAAAAACCATGTCATGCTTCATAATATATATATATATATATAGTGAGCAATAATATTTGTCAATATACAATTATATCAAATATAAATATATATCATATTATTAAATCAACACTTGATTTAATAATCCGATTATATCACATATAACCGACTAATATCATTTATCTGTATATCACATTATCAAATCAACACTTGATTCAATAATCCTGTTGTATCACATATAGCCTAACTGATAACAAATAGCTGCCAAATTGCAATATGGTATCTCATACTCGTATTTAATCAGGCCCCCGCACATATCAGCATATGTGCCCTACTTCGTTTCGCTTGAACCAGGAAAGTTCTATGTAGGACTCTAAAGACTCGTCAATACGCCAGCAGTAGATGATGATCATATCAGTCACCCACAAGCCGTCAGCGGTACCAGCTAGTCGTAACGGCTACCCAAGTATTGAGCAAATAGAAAATCAACAAGCAAACTTGTCCAAACTCCCATGAAGCCTATAGGTAACACTTACCATACAGTCTGGTCTCTTCGTCTGATATGTCGCATATCGAGTCTGGGCGTGGAATCGTCAGACCCTAATAACTTGATAAGTCATGCCGATGTAAGGCCTATAACGGTAAGAGAAACTACTGATAACACTTACCAGTAAATCTCATCAACAGCCTTAGCCAGGGACTTCCAGTTATAGCCAATCAAGCATAGCGCAACATCAACTCCCTATACCGGAAGAGACGAAACCCCTCCTATCGCTCATTGCCTCCATG
The DNA here is from genome assembly GCA_030015575.1 of Agapanthus africanus. Lineage (NCBI taxonomy): Eukaryota > Viridiplantae > Streptophyta > Magnoliopsida > Asparagales > Amaryllidaceae > Agapanthus > Agapanthus africanus. The sequence continues at coordinate 22,379,411 of JASDDO010000014.1, forward strand.
TGACTCGGGATTGTACCCAAAATCCACCTGTTTGCACGACTCCTTTGAGCCGTGGTAGGGAGGAAATCAAAGCACGGTGGGAATCACACAAGACTTTATGACGATCTCGAGTCTACAGACTAACATGTACCAGTGTCACTAGAGAACTGCTATCTGACGATAGGTGTAGTACCATCTAGGAGTTCTCGGCGGGTCCTGTTCAGTGTACCCATTCTCTAATGAGCACCTGTGTACAATCTTTGATATCAAACACCAATGGATATGGGATCAACCATCGTCCCATACAGGGTCAAGAAAACGTACACACTAGTCTACTCTGGAATATCGATGCCCTGTCTCGATATTCCCTCGACTAGGAACAATTGAAGGATGTGCTTATGGACTACCCAGGTCCCATTAGTATGATCCGCATCATAGTCCTAGCAGTCAAGCCTACATCCTAAAGGCTTTATCAACATGTATATGAGAGACGGTATAATAATACCAGTGAACATGTTAAGATAAAGGCAACCAGATAGCATACTATCATGTCGAGCAAGAAAGTCCTCCATATATATGTCCAAGCATCCACTATATCATACAATAATGGTCTCTAGGGCATACATATTACCAACAATCTCCCACTTGCACTAAGGCCAGTTGTTGTAGTATCTCATACCCAACATCCAAAAAAGTCTCTCGATTAGCATCTGGGGGAGGGCCTTGGTGAGTGGATAGCTGTGTTATCCTCTATGTCAACTCTCCTGACCTCGATCTCCCGGCGATCTACTATCATCCTGATCAGGTGATACCGCCTAAGAATATGTCTGGATCACTGATGGGGCCGGGGTTCCTTGGCCAAAGCCACAGCTCCATTGTTATCACAATACACAAGTATTGGACCTCACCAAGTTCATCTTATGAACTTCTACATCCAGACAGCCTCTTTGGCAGCAACGTTGGTAGCGATGTATTCAGCCTTCATCGTCGAGTCTGCTACGGTATCTAGCTTGGAACTCTTCCAACATACCATCCCTCCACTGAGGGAGAAGAAAAAACCCGAGACCGACTTACTGTCGTCCTTATCACTCTAGAAGCTCGAATCGGTAAATGAATCCACCTGGAGTTCACCGTTACCATACACCAAGAACATCTCTTTAGTCCTTCTCAAGTACTTAAGAATGTTCTTCACAGCTGTCCAGTATTTCTTCCTAGGATCTGATTAATACATACTCACTACACCTAGTGAGTAAGCTACATCTGGTCTGGTACATAACATCGCATACATGATAATCCCGACTGCCGAAGCATAGGGTATCTCTTGTATGCGAGCCCTCTCCAAATCAGTCTTGGGAGACATCTCTTTGGAGAGAGTGATTCCTTAACAAGCGGGTAAATTACTACGCTTAGAATCTTCCAAACTAAACCTATTTAGTATGGTGTCAATGCACCTGGATTGGGACAATCCCAATATCCGTTTAGATCTATTTCTATAGATCTTTATCCCAAGGATGTAGGAGGCATCACTTAGATCTTTCATGGAGAAATTTTGTGATAAAAAGAGCTTGACCGAGTGTAGCATAGGATCATCGTTTCCTATCAAGAGTATGTCATCCACGTACAATACGAGAAAGACAACCTTACTCTCTACTACCTTCTTATATATACATGGTTCATCTACATTTTTTATGAAGTCAAACTCTTTGATACCTTCATCAAAACAGATGTTCCAGCTCTGCGATACCTGCTTTAATCCGTAGATTGATTTTAAGCAGCTTGTACACGCTTCCGCTGCTCCTACTGTCTACGAAGCCCTCTGGCTGTGTCATGTACACGCTCTCTTCTAAATCACCATTTAGAAAAGCGGTCTTGACGTCCAACTGCTAGATTTCGTAGTCATGGTATACAGCAACGACAAGTAGGATCCTGACGGACTTATGCATAGCCATTAGAGAAAAGGTTTCATCATAGTCAACACCTGGTCGTTAACGAAAACCTTTTGCTACAAGTCTAGATTTAAAAGTCTCAACTTTTTCATCTACACCAATTATTTTCTCAAGATCTACTTGCTCCCGATGGGTTTTACCCCTTCAGGAGAAACTTTCAAAGTCCATACTTTGTTGGTGTACATGAATTCTATCTCAGATCGCATAGCATCCAGACATTTCACATAGTCTCCACCTGTAACGGTCTGCTCAAAACTAATTGGGTCATCATCTTCCATGATGCAATCCTCACTCCCACCGTCTATGAGAAAACCGTAGTATCTTTCAGATGGATGAGGAACCCTACTAGATCTGCGGAGTGGCTGGGGTTCGTTGGGGAATATTGAATCCTCCGGTTCTACCAAATTGTCAGTTATAGTTTGTATAGCTGGAACTTCTTCCAGTTCTACCTCATTACCACTAATTTCTTTTACAAGAATTTCCTTTTTTTTAAAAGGTGGCATATTGAGAAACAAACACCTTTTATTTCTCAGTGTGGTAGAAAATATATCCTTGTGAATTCTTTGGATATCCTACAAACTTACATAGAACCGACCTTGTCTCGAGTTTGTCCGGATTTTGCTTTTTGACATAGGCCGGAAAAACCCATATCTTAACTCGTTTAAGATACGGTCTCTTTTCACTCCATATCTCATATGGTGTTTTAGGCATAGATTTTGATGGAACTTGATTCAACAAGTATGCGGCTGTCTCAAGCACATAACCCCAAAAAGAAATAGGTAACTCAGCAGTACCCATCATAGAGAGCACTATATCTAATAAGGTGTGATTCTGCCGCTCCGATACTCCGTTGTGCTGTGGTGTATATGGATGAGTAAACTGAGAGAGAATCCCATTCTCTTTTAAATAGTCACGGAATTCCGTTCTCAAGTATTCTCCTCCCCGATCAGATCGAAGAATTTTAATACTTTTACCCGTCTGGTTCTCAATTTCGTACTTATATTTCTTAAATTTCTTAAAAGCTTCAGACTTGTGTTTCAACAAGAACACGTCAGAATCTTGAGAGATCATCGGTGAATGTAATAAAATATGAGGAACCATTCCTGCCATGAGTAGACATAGGACCGCATACATCACTATGTATCAGTCCCAAGAGTTCAGTAGTTCTTTCTCCGTGTCCAGTAAATGGAGTTTTGGTCATTTTACCTTTGAGACATGGCCCGCAAATTTCATAAGATGTAAATTCGAACGTATTCAAATATCCATCTTTACGTAACTTAGCTATTCTTGTGGCATTGATATGACCTAGTCTATAATGCCACAAGTAGGCTTCGTTCATTTCTGAACTCTTTCTCTTGTGTGTGTTCTGTACGTTTAGAACTGTTGTTTGATTTAGAACGTATATACTATTACATAACGTACCAAATCCAATCAACACTTGATTTATAAAAAAATATTTAACATTATCCTCTAATGTGAAATTATATCCTTTCTTAGTCAGCAAAGAAACTAATATAATATTGCACATCATCTTCAGTACGTAGTAACAGTCGTTCAGAATCAAATATATTACTAGTTGGTAACACTAGGTGATACTCGCCAACTGCTTTGGCTGCAACAATTGCACTATTCCCTACTACTAAAGAGTTATCACCCTTTCCCAGTTCTCTACCTATCTTTAGTCCATATAACAAATTACATACGTGGGATCCTGATCCGGTATCTAATAACCAAGATGTAGAGCAAACTGAGAAATAGTTCTCGGTTACGAACACACCCGAAAATGATGCATCAACATGCTTATTCTTCGTTTGGGTGACGTGGAAATCCTGATATTCTCATATTCCTTGCTCAGACTTATGACAATCATAAGATAGAGCGGAACCTAGCCCAGTATAATAAGTGGGTTCAGTCAATACTTCCATATTATTATCTTGATTAAGGCGTGTCATTGGTCGCTACCAGGAGAGAGAGAAGGATAATCACTTTGCGTGCGCTCTTTGCAAGATTAGATTGTTTATTATTTTATCTAATCAAGATGGCTCCCACTTCTTTTATCAAATCTTCCTTCAAACCATAAAAGGTAAAATTAGCCGAGATTAATTACACCCTATAAGTTCGCCAATCATTCGGCCAGGCAGGTATTGGTACTCCAAGGGAGTCTCCCTATACTTTCGCATGGAACTAATTAAATAACCTCGTTTCCGTAGGGGCATAACTCCGTTAACACCTTTCTTAGACACCTACTTGATCAGCTAATTGTCACGCCCCGCTTCCCAAAATACGGAACACGGGGGGTGACTAGGTCAGCCATGCTCTTACGGTCGGGGAATAATCCCGCCGTAGTCACACTTCGGCTTCTAATTATATGGTAATCAGTAAACAGTACTAGAGTAAAGGAAAATCACAGTTCACAACTTTATTACATTGCAATAAAAGAGTTCAAAATACATTTACTTTGCAGAATAAAAACTAACCAACGAAATACAAAGTGCTGAAAGCAAAAGAAATGGCACTGATGATGCAGTCTAGACCTCCGCGATCTCGAATGGCGGGTCCTGCTCCTGGGCTGGATCCACTTCGTCCTCTGAGCATGCACACTCAGGTCGTCAGGGTGACACATATAAAAATAATTATATAATGGGTATGCAATGTTATTAAACATGAAAAGTGCAACAGAATGTAGAACATGAAATTAATGGACATCATTTGCATATGAACAAGGTGATATAAGAATCATGTCAGTAAACTAGGCAATGTGTATGTCACTACTTATCAGTCACTAAGTTAATGAAATCAATTGGTGGAAAGGATGCTCATGTTTAACAAGGGTCACATGCATTACGGTCCACTGTTTCCCAGGACATAACCATGCAGCCGTGCCGCTAGGCCCACGACCTAATGTGTGTATGTGTGTGTATCACTAATAGCGAATGATCATCCTCTAAATCACTGTACCTCGCTAAATACAAGTTCAATTCCACCTTGATTTCCCCATTCCCCAGGTTATAGCATGTTTTAAGGCATTAGACGGGTTTTGAACAAATACGCATCGCTTCCATTTTCAATCACGTTTCCACTTATCAATATCACTTTCGTATTTTCCACAACCCATTCGCTAACACTTATATATAGACAATGCAAAATAGTCGCTATGTCTCAATGTAAATAATCACTATGCAGCAAGTATAAAGCAAGCACAAAATAGACAGATATTCACTATATTATGACAGCCAACACCATATAATTTGCAAAATTTACTATAAATCACACGTATAAAATCAACCAAAATAATATAAAAGGGCGTACAAAGTACACTTGATTATCTAAGCAATAAAATTAATCCCATGTCAAACGGAACTCAGGTTAGGGACTTATCCTCATTTTAAATTAGCGATCGATTGCTGGAATTCCAGTTTTAAAACTGGAAGTCCAACTTCGCGAACAGTTTGATAGTAATTGTGTTCAGTTTCAGGTGTCGCTCCAGTTGAATAAAATCTAGTTCTATCTGTTTGGTTTCCAACGCATCAAACAGGTTATCAATATCCTTTCTGTACTAGAAGTTAAGTCATGTTTGATGTGAAGGGATAAGAAATGCTACTGCAGAAACTGCAGAACACATCGATACTCAAAAATACAATCTAAATATCAAACGACGGTGAAACTACACGGGACTAGATTCATGTGTTAGCTAACTAAATTATCTACGCGACCATATGGGGCCCGTGCATTTTCAGTTCAAAGTCAGGTATCCACACGAAATGATGCCCCGGACAGCAGTCTAGTGCCGCATTTGCAGCCAAATATCATTACAGTAATCTATAAATGTCGAGAAATAAACTATGGATAGTTTTAGATTATCGAGTCGGCTTCGATATGAGCTGTAGAACGTTACGTTCCAAACTGCATTGAATTTACAATGATTTTAATAAGGTAACAAGCGCGGTAAAAATTCAGATTTAGTGTCGCCTTTAGAGGTGCGACAATACATGCTTATAAACACGATATTTTGCATCCAAATTCCTACACGATATTCGTAAACAGTAAAGTAATCTAACTATTGCAAGTTTTGCCATATTAAGATATGTTTTGGTCTAGGATTTTGTCTCGATCACTTAACTAGTGTACGGTTATTAAATGAGGGGTTTGCCTAATCTAATCAATTAGAACAATAGTTGTCCCATGTTCACGTTCTGACCACGGTAGGCGTTATCGATGGTTATAAGTTCACAACGTGGCTATTATGACGATGTAGATATATATGAAATAATATTATTACGAATAAAACCTATCGATCCATTTAAAATAAAAATAGTATGTAAAGTAAGTGATCGGGTTTTCACTAGCCTTCGGTCGCTGATATAGATGTGACACCGCTTGTGGACTTCGTCTCGACACACGAAACGATGCGATACTGGACACGGCGCGTGGCACAAGAGCGATGCGTGGAGATCTGGTACTGGGCACGGTGACGACGCGGGTGTGACACGGTAGTGGGTGTGGTCCTGGCTCGGTGCCTGGCACGGGAGTGGCACGGCGTGACACGGTACCGAACACGATGTTGGTATGGAAGTGGGCACGGTGCGTGCACTGGATCGTGGTATGGTGTGACACCGGGGCTGGCACGGCGTGGCACGGTGTGTGGGGTTGCAGTGGAGGCTGCAACGGGGCAGTGGATCATCGGCGGGTTCGTAGTGGCTCGGGGGAGGAGTCGTGGAGTCGATGGAGGCGGCGTCGGTGGCATCAGGGGCGTTGAGCTCCGGTGGCGGTTGCAGCGAGGTGGGACGCGCTCGGGTGAGGAGATAGAGGTCGTGGCTCATCGATGAGGTGGAGCTGGTGGCTGCGGTGATGGATGCAGTAAGTGTGGGCTCGGTGGGTCGATGGAGGCGGCGAGGTGGCAGTGGGCTCGTGGCGTCGGTGGGCTCGAGCTCAAGGAGGAAGGGCTCGTCGGCTGCGAAGGGGGAGCTCCGAGGATGGAGTTGGGTCAGTTTGGGATCTCGAAGGCGTCGGTGGTCGCCTGAGGTGGTCGTCGACGATATGAAGCTCAGGGCTTGGAGTTGGGAATGGTGGAGTGAATGAAGAGAGTGGGAACGAGAGAGAAGTAGAGAGAGACGAGGGAGAGAGTGAAGTAGAAAGAGTACGAGGGATCGTCCGGGAGTTAGGCGAGTGGAGTCATGGCCGTTGGGGGAGCAATTCTCGCGGCGAGAATGGGAGAGGGGTAAGCTGTTGGAGTCGAGTGGATTTGGTGGAGGGTATCACGGCAGTTCGTTGGCATGGGGAGCACGGTCATCGAGGGGGAGCGCAAGAAGCGGGGAGACGTTGGGGAACAGAATCGGGCGGGAAAAGAAAAAGAACGAGGAAGAAGAAGAGGGAAGCGGGTGTGAGTGTCGGGTCAGGTCGGGTGAAGGTAGGCTTAGGATTGGGTTTAGATTTTAGGATTAAGAATTAATTATTAAAAATATATTAAAAAAATAGGGGGGAAATTTGGAAAAATATGCGGAAAATACATACGGAATTGGGAATTTACATCATACCCTCACAAAAATTTCATCCTCGAAATTAAAGGACGAAAACAACGGAACAACAACACTACACAAACAGGTGCGGAAAACGTGCACGGATGTCCTCCTCGCGTTCGCAGGTAGACTCCCCTAGAGAACGACCACCCTAAGAAACTCGAACCAGGAGGACCTTGTTCTTTCGCACTTTTTCACGACGATCGAGAATGGGGGTAGGTTGCTCCTCATAAGACAGATCAGTGCCCAACGTTAACTCCAAATGGTCTAAAATATGGCTGTCATCCCGAACATAGCGTCGCAATTGAGATAAATGAAAAGTATTGTGCACACTCGCTAGTGATGGAGGCATGGCAAGTCGATAAGCCACCTCTCCTACTCGCTCTAGCACCTCAAAAGATCCGATGAATCGGAGACTGAGTTTCCTACGACTACCAAACCTGATCACTCCCCGAGTGAGCGATAGCTTCATAAACACGTAGTCACCAATACCAAACTCCAACGATCTTCTGCCGGCATCTTCCTGTTGGGTTTCTTAGCACAACCACTAGGTTTTAGCAAGTATCGAGTATGCAATTTTAAAAAATCTAGAGTGCTAAGGAACACAAACCTAGAATCGAACTAGAGAATTAGGGTTTTATAAAGCATGTAAACAAACTTTACACTAAGTGAACAAGAAATACAACCTTTGTAAACCGGTCATTCACTTCTAAAACTCTGTATAGTAGTCCCTTAGCTCCAAGTAGTGGTCCCCGAACTCTTCTTAGGCTCCACTAGACGAAAAGAACAGGCTTTCTTAAGGATCTTCGAGACCGAAATGATCTACCTTGAGGAATCTCTAACTCAAGCTACCTCTTCACTAATTGAGAAATTAGTGAAGCAAACAACCTATACTAAATTGCTAGTTTGGTATAGATTGATGAAGTAGGAATTTTGCTCACTTTAGAATTATTTTTTCTCTTTTTCATTCTCGCCTCACTCAAAACTAGAGAGCAAAGAAGGAGATAAAGAAGATGAACAAGTGATGAACCATGGTGAAAATATCTCAAAATGATATTTGTAGAGACTTAACCATGGCTAAAGATAATGGTTGGGTTAATAAATATCTAGAGTAAAACAAAATTAGTGGACTAAGTCAAGGCTTCAACATGCTTCCACAAGCATCTTAAGCCATGACATTTTCCACCTAATTTTGGTTTATCCCTTAATAATTAAATCACCCAAATAATCTTTAGTTTGGTGTGAGTCTCATACATCCATGTCCAATGTATCATCTAGCATAACACAATAGTAAAAACATTAATATATATCTCATATATATTTATATGTATTTGTAGAAAACAAATTCTTAAGTGAGCTAATATTAGTTAATATATATTAATATATCAAATATATAATTATATATTAAATTATTAAATTAACACTTGATTTAATAATCCGACTATATCACATACATCCGACTAATATCATTTATATGTATATCAAATATACATATAACAAATTATTGAATCAACACTTGATTCAATAATCCGGTTATTTCACATATAACCTATATCATGATATTAGAATACTGTATCACATACACGTATTAATCTCGGTCCCGCACATATCACATATGTGCCCTACTTCGTTTAGCTTGAGCTAGAAAACCTCTGTGTAGGACTCTAAAGACTCGTCAATACGCCAGCAATAAGCAATGATCATATCAGTCACCCGCAAGCCGTCAGTGGTACTAGCTGGACGTAATGGCTACCCATGTATTGAGCGATCAGAAGATCAACAAGCAAGCTTGTCCAAACTCCTGCAAAACCTATAAGTAACACTACCGTACAGTCCGGTCTCTTCGTCTGATATGTCGCATATCGAGTCTGGGGGTAGTAAACATCAGACCTCAATAACTTGATAAGTGATGACGATGTGAGGCTCATAACGGGTCGAGAAACTACTAATAACACTTACCAGTAAATCTCAACATCAGCCCTGGCCAGGGACTTCCTGTTATAGCCAATCGAGCATAGCGCAACATCAACTTCCAATACCGGGAGAGACGAAACCCCTCCTATCGCTCATTTCCTCCATGTGACTCGGGTTTGTATCTAAAATCTACCTGTTTGCACGCTCTCTTGAGCGTGGTAGGGAGGAAATCAAAGCACAGTGGGAATCACACAAGACTCTATGACGATCTCGGGTCTACAGACTAACCTGTACCAGTGTCACCAGAGAACCGCTATCTGACGATAGGTATAATACCATCTAGGAGTTCTCGACGAGTCCTGTTCGGTGTACCCATTCTCCAATGATCACATGTGTACAATCTTTGATGTCAAACACCAATGGATGTGGGATCATCCATCGCCCCATACAGGGTCAAGAAACGCACACACTAGTCTACTCTGGAATATCGATGCCATGTCTCGATATTCCCTCGACTAGAAACAATTAAAGGATGAACTTGTGGACTACCCTAGCCACACTAATATGATCTGCATCATAGTCCTGGTAGTCAAGTACGCATCCTAAGGGCTTTATCAACATGTAACGGAGAGACGGTATAATGATACAAGTGTACATGTTAAGATAAAGAGTAACCAGATAGCATACTGTCATGTCGAGCAAGAAATTCCTCTCTATATATGTCCAAGCATCCATTATAATATACAATCATGTACAATAATGGCATCTAGGGCATACATATAACTAACAATCTCCCACTTGCATTAAGGCCAGTTGTTGTAGTATCGCATACCCAACATCCCAAAGAGTCTCTCAAATTGTATCTGGGGAATGGCCTTCGTGAGTGGATCCGCCGTGTTATTCTTCGTGTCAACTCTCCTAGCCTCGATCTTCCGGTGATCAAATTATCTACCGGATCAGGTGATACCGCCTCAGAATATGTCTGGATCGCTGATAGGACCTGGGTTCCTTGGCTAAAACCACAGCTCTATTGTTATCACAATACAAAGGTATTGGATGCTCAATGGATGGAACCACACCAAGTTCTGTTATAAACTTCTTCATCCAGACGACCTCTTTGGCGGCATCATTGGCAGCGGTGTATTCAGCCTCCATCGTCGAGTCTGCCACAGTATCTTGCTTGGAACTCTTCCAACATACCGCCCCTCCATTGAGGGTGAAGACAAAACCCGAGATTGACTTGCAGTAGTCCTTATCACTCTGGAAGCTCGAATCGGTAAAGGACTCTACCTGGAGTTCACCGTCACCATACACCAAGAATATTTCTTTAGTCCTTCTCGAGTACTTAAAAATGTTCTTCACAACTGTCCAGTGATTCTCCCCATGATCCGATTGATTCCTGCTTACAACACTAAGTGCGTAAGCTACATCCGGTCTGGTACATAACATCACATACATGATAGACCCGACTGCCGAAGCATAGGGTGTCCTTGCATGCGAGCCCTCCCCAAATCAGTTTTGGGGGACATCTCTTTGGAGAGAGTGGTTCCTGAGATTGTGGGTAAATTTCCATGCTTGGAATCTTCCATACTAAATCTCTTTAGTATGGTGTCAATGTACCTGGATTGGGGCAATCCCAACATCCGTTTAGATCTATCTCTATAGATCTTAATCCTCAGGATGTAAGAGGCATCACCCAGATCTTTCATGAAGAACCTTTGTGATAAGAAGAGCTTGACCAAGTGTAGCATAGGAACATCATTTCCTATCAAGAGTATGTCATCCGCGTACAATACGAGAAAGACAACCTTACTCTCTACTACCTTCTTGTATGTACAAGATTCATCTACGTTTTTGATGAAGTCAAACTCTTTAACTGCCACATCAAAACAGATGTTCCAGCTCCGCGATGCCTGCTTTAATCCGTAGATTGATTTAAGCAGCTTGCACACATTTCCGCTGCTCCCACTATCTACGAAGCCCTCTGGCTGTGTCATTTACACGCTCTCTTCTAAATCACCATTTAGAAAAGCGGTCTTGACATCCATCTGCCAGATTTCGTAATCATGGTATGCAGCGATGGCAAGTAGGATCCAGATGGACTTAAGTATAGCCACTGGAGAAAAGGTTTCGTCGTAATCCATACCTTGTCTTTGACGAAAACCTTTTGCTATAAGTCTAGCTTTGAAAGTCTCAACTTTTCCATCTATACCAAATTTCTTCTTAAAGATTCACTTGCTTTCAATGGGTTTTATCCCTTCAGGAGCAACTTCTAAAGTCCATAATTTGTTGGTGTACATGGATTCCATCTCAGATCGCATTGCATCCAGCCATTTCACAGAATCACCACTCGTGATGGCCTGCTCGAAACTAGTTGGGTCATCATCTTCCATGATGCAATCCTCGCTCCCACCGTCTACGAGAAAACCGTAGTATCTCTCAAGTGGATGATGAACCCTACTAGATCTACGGAGAGGTTGAGGTTCGTTGGGGACTATCGAATCCTCTGGTTCCACCAAATCATCAGTTATAGTTTATGCAGCTGGAACTTCTTCCAGTTCTACCTCATGACCACTAATTTCTTTTACAATAAATTCATTTTCTAAAAAGTTGGCATATTGAGAAACAAACACATTTTGTTCCTCAGTGTGGTAGAAGATATATCCTTATGAATTCTTTGGATATCCCACAAACTTGCAAAGAACTGATCATACCTCGAGTTTGTCCGGATTTTGCTTTTTGACATAGGCCGGACAACCCTATATCTTAACTCGTTTAAGATATGGTCTCTTTCCACTCCATATCTCATATGGTGTTTTTGGCACAAATTTAGATGGAACTTGATTCAATAGGTATGCAGCTGTCTCAAGCGCATAACCCCAAAAGGAAATTGGTAACTCAGCAGTACTCATTATAGAGCGCACCATATCTAATAGGGTGCGGTTCCTCCGCACCGATACACCGTTGTGCTATGGTGTATACGGAGGAGTAAGCTGAGAGCGAATCCCATTCTCTTTAAATAATCCAGGAACTTCGTGCTTAAGTATTCTCCTCCACGATCAGATCGAAGGATTTTAATACTTTTACCCATTTGGTTATCTACTTCGCACTTATATTCCTTGAATTTCTCAAAAGGTTCAGACTTATGTTTCAACAGGAACACATGTCCGAATCTTGAGAGATCATCGGTGGATGTAATGAAGTATGAAGAACCATTCCTGGTATGTGTAGACATAAGACCGCATATATCACTATGTATGAGTCCAAGAGTTCAGTAGCTCTTTCTCCGTGTCCAGTAAATGGAGTTTTGGTCATTTTGCCTTTCAGACATGACTGGAAAGTTTCATAAGATGTAAATTCGAATGGGTTCAAATATTCATCCTTATGTAACTTAGCTAGTCGTGTCGCATTGATATGACCTAATATACAATGCCACAAGAAGGATTCGTTCATTTTTGAACTTTTCCTCTTGTGTGTGTTATGTACGTTAAGAACTGTATTTTGATTCAGAACGTATATACCATTACATAACGTATCAAACCCAATCAACACTTGATTTAGGAAAATATTCATAACATTTTTCTCTACTACAAAGTTATATCATGCTTTATCTAATAAAGAAATTGATATTAAATTGCTCATCATAGATAGTACGTAATAACAGTCATTAAGAATCAATGTGTTACCACTAGGTAATACTAGGTGATATTCGCCAACTGCTTTGGCTGCAACCATTACACCATTCCCTACTCTAAGAGAATGATCACTTATTCCCAGTTGTCTACCTTTCTTTAGCCCATGTAACATATTAAAAATGTGGGACCCTGATCCGGTATCTAATACCAAGGACGTAGAACAAACTGAGAAACAATTCTCGGTAACGAACACACCGAAGAAACATATCAACATGCTCATTCCTCGTTCGGATTGCATGGGAATCCTGATATTTCCCTACTTCCTGCTCAGACTTATAACAGTTATAAAGTAGAGCGGAACCAACATTCACCAGCTCAGTATAACAAGCGGGTTCGGTCAATACATCAATATTATTATCTTGATTAAGACGTGTCATGGTCGCAACCTGGAGAGAGAGAGAGAAGAAAACACTTTAGCGTATGCTCTTACAAGATTAGATTGATTATTATTTTATCTAATCAGGATGGCTCCCACTATTTTTATCAAATCTTCCTTCAAACTCTAAAAGGTAAGACTAGCCGGGATTAATTACACCCTACAAGTTCGACAATCGTTCAGCCAGGCAGGTATTGGTACTCCGAGGGAGTCTCCCCGTGCTTTCGCATGGAACTAATAAAATAACCTCGTTTCCGCAGGGGTATAACCCCGTTAATACCTTTCTTAGACACCTACTGGATTAACTAATTGTAAAGTGCAAAACTCTCCCAGGAGTAACTCTTACCTGCGGTGGGTATCGGGATCCAACTATCTTATAGAAGGCATGCAATCTCATTGCAACTTTTTCAACACTTGAAATTCTCAATATTTGTTTTTGCCTCTAGCAACTTATGACCTTAACAAGGTCAATAAATCATAAGTGCTAGACAAGTTCAACCCGTCATTTCCTGATTGAATTAAACCCACCTATACGACCTTAACATAGTCAACAGAGTCGTACGACTACCCTAATCCAATCGCATCATATGGTTGCAGATAAACACTAATTAGCTACCGCACACTACGCCTTAACATAGTCAACAAACGTAGCACGAATACTAAATAGCACTTATCTGAAATGACGGAGGGCTACGACAGGTTTTTAAGAAAACCTTTTACGTAATGAACTTGATATCGTCGTAGAATCGAATGATTTGAAAAGGAGTGGTTTAAGCTCCGCTTCTAAAATTGAGTGTTTTTCAAAATAAACCGAGTGGGTTGTAGTATCTGCTAGCTTTTGCTAAAGAGGTCACTCCCGGTGAAAGGATTTAGGCTCTTTCCTCATCGAATGAGGTGCTGGATATTCATCAAGAAATATCACTATGCAATGCAAGAACTAGAGCTACCTTTTTGAAAATTTGATTCTACAACATCTTTAGATTTCTTTCCTTTTCATTAATCTCATTAGTGGAGTCCCATCATTTATGTTTCCTAAACATCACAGAAGAAACGAAAATATAACGTACGCTTATGTCATCCGCATTCACCACGGGGTCCCGTCATGCACCGTTAGGTTACTTAACTAACGACAGAGCGGGGGTAGGGCTGGCGCGGATGCAAAAGCAACGTTTATTATATATCATATATATAATAAAACATTCATCTCACGCAGTAATATGAACTCATCACAGAACATTGCAGCAGAAATCAACATATGAAATATAGGATATACTATGAGGTCCGTGTTCTAAATCAAGCCAGTAAAAAACACGGATTCTACGGTCGTGATGAATAGCCAAACCCACATCCGTAGACCTCTACGAGAGCGGCAAGCAACCCCGCCAATTCTAGAGTTAGGAGACCCGGTCTCGACTCCTCGAGATGTTCTCCCACTGGACTCTAGAACCCGATTACTTGTGCTCCCCTCCTTTGGTCTATCCTAATGCGGAAAAGTAAATAATATACATCAATGGTGACATCATCCTTAACCCGGAAGTGTCCTAATAAAAGAATATTACATACAAATTTTTACATGAATGAAAATGAAAAACTCTCATCTCACGCAAAAAACCCCGGCTATTCAATCACGACGATCCAATATATCATATCACAGCAATACATAACATCACATGTCATCAACGTAAGTAAATATGCGTATCACAATTGTCGTTGACGTAAAGCAAGAAAACTGGCGATACACCACATATTACACTTACGGTCGCAGAAAAGAAATAAAAACTATAATAATTAGAATCCACAACCAGTTTAGACATCATAAACCCGGAATATCTCATACTCCAGACTTCATGCCTGACACTATAAACCCGGCATTTTAGTCTCATATTGAAAACACTTTTCAATATCCAGTCGGGCAATTCAACAAGATTGCCAACAAATAATCGAATGCTCGTTGAAAACATTAGCAGACGGCCGCACCTCCGATACCGTCGACGAAGCGCACTTAGGAGGAACACCGCGGCCGCAAGCACCCGAACGGATGCTTTTG
Organism: Agapanthus africanus; assembly: GCA_030015575.1. Classification (NCBI taxonomy): domain Eukaryota; kingdom Viridiplantae; phylum Streptophyta; class Magnoliopsida; order Asparagales; family Amaryllidaceae; genus Agapanthus; species Agapanthus africanus. Next base: position 22,394,884 of record JASDDO010000014.1, read on the forward strand.
GCTATGGGGTTCTCCTACAATCACTTAGTCAGGGCTACGGTGCGTGGCTATCTAGTAGTGTTACGTGTCGAGCGTTCGCGTACCATATGAGATTGCGACGGAGTTTTGATCCGAATCAAAACCCCGTGGCAACTGATCAAAAGAGACTAAATTACTAGATTTACAAAACACAAATTATTTTTCACAAAACTAATTATAGTGGATTACAAATATTGTATCACAAATCACAGATATACTAGACGATGTTAAACATTTTGATCGATTCATCAAACACCTACAAATCTCAGAGACCTCAACACTTGAGTCTCAGTTAAAAATACCCAGAAAGTGGCAAATGTACCTACGGAGCAGCATAAGAAGGGGGAGTCCCTGCCTCACCAACTGTGCCGCGGAACCGCGGCTAAACCCATGGTTTTGCCACAGTTGTGCGGCCGTTTGGTCGAGTTGGGCGCTCGTTCTTCTTAGGGATCCATAGAAAACCCTGCACAATTTTCTGCATATTTTTAATTTCAAAAATTCCGACTTTTGAAAAAAATTTCAGAAATCCGGATTTTAGGGTTTCGAAAAGTCGATCGAATACTTTAACTTCGCCTAGACCAGTCCTAATACTCTAGCTTGGCTCTGATACCATGTTGGGGTTTCTTAGCATGACCACTAGGTTTTAGCAAGTATCGAGTATGGAATTTTAAAAAATCTAGAGTGCTAAGAAACACAAACCTAGAATCGAACTAGAGAATTATGGTTTTATAAAGCATGTAAACAAACTTTACACTAAGTGAACAAGGAATACAACCTTTGTAGACCGGTCCTTCACTTCTAAAGCTCCGTGTAGTAGTCCCTTAGCTCCAAGTAGTGGTCCCCGAACTCTTCTTAGGCTCCACTAGACGAAAGGAACAAGCTTGCTTAAAGATCTTCGAGACCGAAAATGATCTACCTTGAGAAATCTCTAACTCAGGCTAGCTCTTCACTAATTGAGGAATTAGTGAAGCAAACAACCTTTACTAAATAGCTAGTTTGGTTTAAATTGATAAAGTAGGAATTTTTATCACTTTAGAATTATTTTTTCTCTTTATCATTCACACCTCACTCAAAGCTAGAGAGAAAGAAGGAGATGAATAAGATGAACAAGTGATGAACCATGGTGAAAAAATATCTCAAAATGATATTTGTAGAGACTTAACCATGGCTAAAAATAATGGTTGGGTTATTAAATATCTAGAGTAAAATAAAATTAGTGGACTAAGTCAAGACTTCTACATACTTCCACAAGTATCTTAAGCCATGACATTTTCCACCTAATTTTGGTTTATCCCTTAATAATTAAATCACCCAAATAATCTTTAGTTTGGTGTGAGTCTCATACACCAATGTCTAATGTATCATCTAGCATGACACAATAGAAAATATATTAATATATATCTCATATATATTTATATGTATTTGTAGTAAACAAATTCTTAAGTGAGCTAATATTAGTTAATATATATTAAAATATATCAAATATATAATTATATATTAAATTATTAAATTAACACTTGAATTAATAATCCGGCTATAACACATACAGCCAACTAATATCATTTATATGAATATCAAATATACATATAACAAATTATTGAATCAACACTTGATTCAATAATCCGGTTATATCATATATAACCTATATCGCGAGATTAGAATACTGTATCACATACACGTATTAATCTCGGTCTCGCACATATCACATATGTGCCCTACTTCGTTTCGCTTGAGCTAGGAAACCTCTATGTAGGACTCTAAAGACTCGTCAATACGCCAACAGTAGGAAATGATCATATCAGTCACCCACAAGCCATCAGCGGTACTAGCTGGACGTAACGGCTACCCAGGTATTGAGCGATCAGAAGATCAACAAGCAAGCTTGTCCAAACTCCCGCAAAGCCTATAAGTAACACTACCGTACAGTCCGGTCTCTTCGTCTGATATGTCGCATATCGAGTCTGGTGGTGGTAAACGTCAGACCTTAATAACTTGATAAGTCATGCCGATGTGAGGCTCATAACGGGTCGAGAAACTACTGATAACACTTACCAGTAAATCTCATCATCAGTCATGGCCAGGGACTTCCTGGGTATTCCTAGATCCAACAATTTCCTTCTTGTCCTGCTGCTTCGAAAGGATATAGCCAATCGAGAATAGCGCAACATCAACTCTCAATACCGGGAGAGACGAAACCACTCCTATCACTCATTGCCTCCATGTGACTCGGAATTGTACCCAAAATCCACATGTTTGCACGCTTTCTTGAGCGTAGTAGGGAGGAAATCAATGCATAGTGGGAATAACATAAGACTCTATGACGATCTCGGGTCTACAGACTAACATGTACCAGTGTCACCAGAGAACTGCTATCTGACGATAGGTATAATACCATCTAGGAGTTCTCGGCGAGTCCTGTTCAATGTACCCATTCTCCAATGAGCACCTGTGTACAATCTTTGATGTAAAACACCAATGGATGTGGGATCATTCATCGCCCCATACAGGGTCAAGAAACGTACATGCTAGTCTACTCTGGAATATCGATGCCCTGTCTCGATACTCCCTCGACTAGGAACAATTAAAGGATGAACTTGTGAACTACCCTGGCCCCACTAATATGATCTGCATCATAGTCCTGGTAGTCAAGTACACATCCTAAGGGCTTTATCAATATGTAACGGAGAGACAGTATAATGATATAAGTGTACATGTTAAGATAAAGAATAACCAGATAGCATACTATCATGTCGAGCAAGAAAGTCCTCTCTGTATATGTTCAAGCATCCATTATAATATACAATCATGTACAATAATGACATCTAGGGCATACATATAACTAACACTGCCGAACTCTTTTGTCGGTCCTGAGCCGCCTTGATCCGTTGCCTGATCGTATGAACTTTGCTCACTGTCTGCATTATAAGCTCAGGGCCCAACAACCTTCATTCACCCACGTCGTCCCAACATACAGGGGTCCGACACTTCTGTCCATACAGAGCCTCGAACGGTGCCATCTGGATGCTATCCTGGTAGCTGTTGTTATACGAAAACTCCACCAGATGGAGGTGATCCTCCCACGAGCCCTAAAAGTCAAGCATGCATGCCCACAGCATATCCTCGAGCGTCTGGATAGTACGCTCGGATTTCCCGTCCATTTGCGGATGATAGGCCATGCTGAATTTGAGACACGTGCCCAAACTCTCATGCAAGCTCTTCCAGAAATAGAAAATGAAGCTGGTGTCTTAATCAGACACGATACTAACAATCACCCCGTGTAGTCTCACAATCTCCTACATATATTTCTCCGCGAGAGACTCCGTCGATTGTCCGACTCGGAAGGGTATGAAATGCGCTGCCTTCTTAAGACGATCAACAATAACCCAGACAGCATTGTTGCCCCTTGGACTTCGTGGTAGTGTCGTCACAAAATCCATGGTGATGTGCTCCCATTTCCACTCTAGCACTGGATGCGGTTGCAACAACCCCACGATTCTCTGATGCTCGGCGTTCACTTGTTGGCATACCAAACAGTTGGAGATAAAAGAGAACAATCTCTCTCTTCATTCCGCTCCACCAGAAGTGCTGCCTCAAGTCTCTGTACATCTTGGTGCCACCTGGGTGCACCGAGTAGGCGAAATTGAGTGCCTCGGCTAGAACTTCATCTCGAATACCCCCTTTGGAACACACAGCCGGCTGCCAAATCATAGAGAACCATCTTCGTGAACCTGCAAATCTGTCCTTAAACCAGCTCTAAACTTCTGCAACTGAGGGTCTCCAACCTGCACAGCTTTAATGCGATCTATAAGCGATGATTGAACCTGCAACTGCCAGAGCTGTCCGGGCACACCCGGTGTAACTATCTCCAACTCGATTCTCTGAAGGTCATCGAGAATCCCTTTCTGACAAGTCAGCAACGCAGCTGACGGCCTGCGACTAAGCGTATCAGGAACGACGTTCACCTTCCCCGGATGATACTGTAGATCAATGTCGTAGTCTGCCATCAACTCCAACTATCTGCGTTGTCTCATATTCAGTTCCTTTTGAGTGAACACGTACTTCAAAAAATTTGATCCGTGTACACCTCCACTCTTTCGCCTAGCAAGTAATGCCTCCAAATCTTTAAGGAGAACACAATGGCCGCTAACTCCAGGTCATGCGTAGGGTAGTTCTTCTCGTAAGTTTTCAGCTGACGAGAGGCATAAGCCACCACTCGACCGTGCTGCATTAATACACAGCACAAACCTTTTCCCGACGCATCACTATGAACAACCAAGCCACCCGAGTTGTCTGGCACAGTAAGAATTGGGGCCGTAGTTAACTTCAGTTTCAACAGCTTGAACGCCTGGGTGAATTCCTCCGACCAAACATAAGGCACTTCCTTCCGTGTGAGCTTCGTCAAGGGTTCTGCTACTCTGGCGAAATCTTAGACGAACCGCCGATAATACCCAGCTAATCCCAAGAAGCTTCGTATCTCAGCAACCGATTTCGGTGTCGGCCAGTCTTTGATAGATTTGTTTTTCGCCGAATCCACTGAAATGCCGTCACTCGAAACGACATGCCCCAGAAATTGCACTTTGTCGATCCAAAACTCGCACTTGCTTAGCTTAGCATAGAGCTTCTCCTCCCGTAGAACCTGCAATACAATTCGTAGATGCTCGACGTGCTCCTCTCGACTTCTGGTATAGACTAGAACGTCGTCGATGAATACCACGACAAACTGATCCAAGTACATGGAGAAAACCCTGTTCATCAAGTCCATAAATATGGCTGGTACATTAGTGACACCGAACGACATCATAAGAAACCATAGTGGCCATATCGGGTTCGGAAAGCCGTCTTGCATATATCCTCTGCCTTGACCCTGATTTGGTGGTACCCTGACCGAAGGTCTAATTTAGAAAATACTCGAGCACCACCAAGCTGGTCAAACAAGTCGTCGATGTGGGGAATAGGATACTTGTTCTTCACGGTCACTCAGTTCATCTCCCGGTAGTCGATGCATATGCGCAAGAAACCGTCTTTCTTCTTCACCAGTAACACAGGAGCACCGTATGGGGAAACACTTGGACGGATAAATCCCTTGTCCAAAAGATCTTCTATCTGCTTCTTTAGTTCTACCAACTCAACTGGCGCCATCCTGTAACAAGCTTTGGAAACTGGCACCGTCCCTGGAATCAGGTCAATAGAGAATCCCAAGACGCGGGGAGGTGGTAGACTTGGTAAATCTTCAGGGAACACATCAAGAAAATCCCGAACGATCTCTGGGGCTGGACTCTCATCAATCTCCATAGCCTTCAACACTTTCGGCTTGGCTCTAAACTTGGCTGGTATCAAAGACTCGCTTCCGCTTCAAAAATAAACTCAGGATGATTGGGAATGCGGAAAGTCACTTTCCTAGCTCGGCAATCGATTATCGCATGAAAGGTGCTCATCCAATCCATCCCGAGAATTGCGTCATAACTGCCCGTCCCGATTAAAAGGAAATTCGCATAGAATTCTCTGCCACATACTACCACCGGACATAACCTACACTCTTGGTTGGACATAATAATTCTGTTACCCGTATGTATCTCCCAACCCTTGGTCAACGGCTCGTGAGGTATAGAGTGTGTCAACAAACCGCATAGAAATAAAGCAATGCAAAGCACCAGAATCAAAAGGAACTCTTGCCGATACAGAATAAATAAGGAGGGTACCTGTAATCACTTCTCCAGAAGCCTCTGCCTGTTCAGCGGACAGGGTGAAAGCCCGTCCCTGATTCCGACCCGTACCAATCTGCCTCTGATCGAATAACCGCTGCTGGAAAACCCGAGGTGGACCCCTCTGAGCTAAAGTGCCGTACGACTGTTGATGTTGCTCAAACCCTCCCTGTAGCTCAGATCTCTGGGGACATCCGTTGACCCTGTGCTCGCTGGATCCGCAAATCTGACACTTCCCCTTAGCTCTGCGACAATCTCTCTGCATATGTCCTGGCCTCTGGCAATAATCGCAAAACAGGGCCCTTCGCTGCGCTACTGAAGTGAGAAAGTGCGCTTCATCTACGTAACACCCAGCCTGTGAACTGGGATCGCTCCATGGAGGGAGATGGTAGGCCGTGCTGGGACCACGTGGGGTCTCCTGTCCATCGATCGTTAGCCCTTGACCTTCTCCGCCAATCTTTCCTGCACTCGGGCAGTGTTCAACACTTGGGCAAAGATTGATAGATCGAGAGACGCGATAAGTAGCTGCAGTTCAATATCGAGCCCCTGCTGGAACCGTCTTGTCCTGGCTGTTTCGGTGGCTACCATGTACGGTGCGAAGCGGCTCAGCCGGTTAAACTCTGGGGCGTAGACACCCACTGAGCGTCCATTCTGTTTTAACATGATGAATTTCTTCTCCATCTCGGCCTTGGCAGTGGCCGGAAAATAGTGATCTAAGAAGCATGTGGAGAACGTGTCCCATCCGATAGGTTTCTCTAGCCGGCTTTCCTCTATGGACCACCACGTGCGGGCCTCGTCCTCCAGCTGAATCTTCACCATTTTCACTCTGTCATCATCAGGAACTCAAGCGGCCGTCAGAAGGTTCTCTACGTTGATGAACCATTGTTCGGTCTCAACCGAATTTGTTGATCCCGTGAACACCGCTGGATGAAGCCTCCTGAAGTCCGAAACAGTACCAACCCTAGCCTGTGTAGTCGGTACGAGGATGCCCTCGGGGGCGGAGGGAACTGCCGTAGAACCCTCCAGGGCGGTAATTGCGGTCTCCTGTACCACCTTCAATCCCTCGGCCAGGAGACACTCTTGATTCTGGGCCAGGGTCATCAGTGTGCTGAGGATCTTCTCGATACGATCGTGGGAAATAGCACCTGAAGAGTTGCCCAAAGAGTCCATATTTCTGAAAAATGATCAAAAAAAATTATGTTCAAACAAGAGCTACACAATGATTCAACGAGGATTAGAAAGTGAACAGAAATGTAGTAAAGCACACGTCAAAGGTGTAACTCAATCTAGGGATCTCTCAACGGAACTGTAATCTGATCCAAAACCTGGCTCTGATACCAATAAATTCATGTCATGCCCCGCTTCCCAATATACGGAATACGAGGGGTGACTAGGCCAGCCATGCTCCTACGGTCAGGGAATAATCCCGTCGTAGTCACACTTCGGCTTCTAGCATTACATGGTAGTCAGTAAACAGTACTAGAGTAAAGGAAAATCACAGTTCACAACTTTATTACATTGCAATAAAAAAGTTCGAAATACATTTATTTTGCAGAATAAAAACTAACCAACAAAATACAAAGTGCTGAAAACAAAATAAATAGCGTTGATGATGCAGTCTAGACCTCCGCGATCTTGAATGGCAGGTCCTGCTCCTGGGATGGATCCACTTCGTCCTCTGAGCATGCACACTCAAGTCGTCAGGGCAACAAATATAGCAATAATTATATATGGGTGTGCAATGTTATTAAACATGAAAAGTGCAACAGAATGCAGAACATGAAATTAATGAACATCATTTGCATATGAACAGTGTGATATAAGTATCATGTCAGTAAACTAGGCAATGTGTATGTCACTACTTATCAGTCACTAAGTCAATAAAATCAATTGGTGGAAAAAATGCTCGTGTTTAACAAGGGTCTCATGCATGCCCGAGACTACGGTCCACTGTTACTCAGGACATAACTCTGCAGCCGTGCCGCTAGGCCCACGACCTAGTGTGTGTGTGTGTGTGTGTGTCACTAATACCGAATGATCATCCTCTAAATCACTGTACCTCGCTAAATACGAGTTCAATTCCATCTTGATTTCCCCATTCCCCAGGTTATAGTATGTTTTCAGGCATTAGACAGGTTGTGAACAAATATGTATCGTTCCACTTTCAATCACGTTTCCACTTATCAATATCACTTTCGTATTTGCCACAACCCAATCGCTAACACTTATATATCGACAATACAAAACAGTCGCTGGGTCTCAATGTAAATAATCACTGTGCGGTAGGTATAAAGCAAGTACAAAATAGGCAGAAATGCACTCAACAGATATTCGCTACATTATGATAGCCAACATCATATAACTTGCAAAATTTACCATAAATCACACGTATAAAATCGACCAAAATAATATAAAAGGGCGTACAAAATACACTTGATTATCGAAGCAATAAAATTAATCTCATGTCAAACGGAACTCAGGTTAGGGACTTATCCTCATTTTAAATTAGCAATCGATTGCTGGAATTCCAGTTTCAGAACTGGAAGTCCAACTTCGTGCGCAGTTTGCTAGTAATTGTGTTCAGTTTCAGGTGTCTCTCCAACTGAATAAAATCCAGTTCTATATGTTAGGTTTACAACTCATCAAACGGATTATCAATATCCTTCCTGGACTAGAAGTTAAGTCTTGTTTAATGTGAAAGGGTAAGAAATGCTACTGCAGAACACATCGATACTCAAAAATACAAACTAAATATTAAACGACGGTGAAACTGCACGGGACCAGATTCATGTGTTAGCTAACTAAATTATTTACACGACCATATGGGACCCCGTGCATTTTCAGTTTAAAGCAGGGATGTACAGGTATTCAAAGTCAGGTATCCACGCAAAATGGTACCCCGGGCTGCAGTCCAGTGCCGCATTCGTAGCCAAATATCGTTACAGTAATATATAAATGTCGAGAAATAAACTATGGATGGTTTTATATTATTGAGCTGGCTTCGATATGAGCCATAAAACGTTACGTTCCAAACTGTATTGAATTTAAAATGATTTTAATAAGGTGACAAGCGCAGTAAAAATTCAGATTTAGTGTCGCATTTAGGGATGCGACGATACATGCTTATAAACACAATATTTTGCATCCAAATTCCTACACGATATTCGTAAACAGTAAAGTAATCTAACTATTGCAAGTTCCGTCATATTAAGATATGTTGGTCTAGGATTTTGCCTCGAGCACTTAAGTAGTGTACGGTTATTAAACGAGGGGTCTACTTAATCCAATCAATTAAAACAATAGTTGTCCCATGTTCACATTCTGACCACGGTAGGCGTTATCGATGGTTATAAGTTCACAACGTGGCTATTATGACGACACACATATATATGCAATAATATTATTATAATATTATTACAAATAAAACCTATCGATCCATTTAAATTAAAAATAGCATGTAAATCAAGTGATCGGGTTTTCACTTACCTTCAGTCGCTAATATAGAAGCGACACCGCTTGCAAATTTCGTTTCGACACACGAGACGATTCGATACTGGACACGGCGCATGGCGCGAAAGCGATGCGTGGAGATCCGGTACTGGGCACGGTGACGACGCGGGTGTGACACGGTAGTGAGCGTGGTCCTGGCTCGATGTGTGGCGCAGGAGTGGCACGACGCGACACGGTACCGAGCGCGATGCTGGTACGGGAGTGGGCACGGTGCGTGCACTGGATCGTGGTATGGTGTGACATGGGGGATGGCACGACGCGGCACGGGGGCTGGCACGGCGTTGCACAGTGTGTGGGGTTGCAGTGGTGGCGGCAACGGGGCAGTGAGTCGTCGGCGGGTTCGCGGTGGCTCGGGGGAGGAGTCGATGGAGGCGGCGTCGAGCTCCGGTGGCGGTTGCAGCGAGGTGGGACGCACTCGGGTGAGGAGATGGAGGTCGTGGCTCATCGACGAAGTGGAGCTGGTGGTGGCTGCGGCGATGGATGCAGTGGGTGTGGGCTCGGTGAGTCGATGGAGGCGGCGAGGTGGCAGTGGGCTTGTAGCGTCGATGGACTCGAGCTGAAGGAGGAGGGGCTCGTCGGCTGCGAAAGGGGAGCTCCGAGGATGGAGTTGGGTCGGCTTGGAAGCTCGAAGGCGTCGGTGGTCGTCTGAGGTGGTCGTAGGCGATGTAGAGCTCGAAGGCGTCAGTGGTCATCTGAGGTGGTCGTCGGCGATGTGGAGCTCAGGGCTTAGAGTTGGGGATGGTGGAGTGAACGAGAGAGAGTGAGAACGAGAGAGAAGTAGAGAGAGACGAAGGAGAGAGTGAAGTAGAGAGAGAACAAGGTCGTCCGGGAGTTAGGCGAGTAGAGTCGTGGCCGTTGGGGGAGCGATTCTCGCGGCGAAAACGGGAGAGGGGGAAGCCGTTGGAGTCGAGGGGATTTGGTGGAAGGTATCGCGGCAGTTCGTTGGCATGCGGGGCGCGGTCTTCGCGGGCAAGCGCGAGAAGCGGGGAGACGTTGTGGAACAGAATCGAGCGGGAAAAGAAAAAGAACAAAGAAGAAGAAGGAAGCGGGTGAGGGTAGGCTTAGGATTGGGTTTAGATTTTAGAATTAAGAATTAATTATTAAAAATATAATAAAATATTTTAAAAATAGGGAAAATGGGGGGGAAATCTGGAAAAATATACGGAAAATACATATACAAAACTGGGAATTTGCACTACTTGTAAAGTGCAAAACTCTCCCAGAAATAACACTTACTCGCAGTAGGTATCGGGATCCAACTATCATATAGAAGGTATGCAATCTCATTATAAATTTCAACATTTGAAATTCCCAATATTGTTTTTACCCTATGCAATTTATGATCTTGACAAGGTCAACAAATCATAAACCGCAAATCAAGTTCAACCCATTCATTTCTTGATTGAATTAAACCCACCCGCACAACCCTTGACAAGGTCAACAAGGCCACACGACTATCCTAATCTAATCGCATCACATGCGGCAGATAAGCACTAATCAGCTACCGCACACTACGTCTTGACAAGGTCAACAAACGCAGCACGAATACTAAATAGCACTAATCTGAAATGACGGAGGGCTACGTTGGTTCTTAAGAAAACTTTTAGCATAATGAACTTGATATCGTTGTAGGGTCTAGTGATTTTGAAAAGAAGTGGTTTAAGCTCCGCTTTTAAAATCGAGTAATTTTCAAAAATAAACCAAATAGCTTTTACTAGCTTTTGCTAAAGAAATCACTCCCAGTGAAGGGATCTCGGCTCTTTCCTCATCGAATGAGGTGCTGTATATCCATCAAGAAATACCAATATGCAAAGAAAGAATTACAGAAGCTATGATGATAAACCGAGTAGGTTGTAGCATTTGCTAGTTTTGCTAAAGAGGTCACTCCCGGTGAAGGGATCTCGGCTCTTTCCTCATTGAATGATGTGCTGAATATTTATCAAGGAATACCACTATGCAAAATAAGAACTAGAGCTACCTTTTTATAAACTTTTGATTCTACAACATCTTTAGGTTTCTTTTCTTTTTATTAATCTTATTAATGAAGTCCCATCATTTAATGTTTCCTAAACATCACAGAAAATGAAACGAAAATAGAACGTACGCTTATGCCATCCGCATTCGCCACGAGGTCCCGTCATGCACCGTTAGGTTACTTAACTAACGGAAGAGTGGAGGCTGGACTAGCGCGGGTGCAAAATATAAGCAACATTTATTATATATATCATAGATATATAGCATTCGTCTCACACAGTTATATGACCACATCACAGAACAAAGCAGCAGAAATCAACATATGAAATATTGGATATACTAGGAGGTCCGTATTTTAAATTAAGCCAATAATGAAAAACACGGATTCCACAGTCGTGATGAATAGCCTATTCCACATCCCTAGATCCCTACAAGAGCAGCAAGCAACCCTACCAATTCTAGAGTTAGGAGACCCAGTCTCGACTCCTCGAGATGGTCTCCCACTGGACTCCAGAACCCGATTACTTATGCTCCTCGCCTTGGGTCTATCCTAATGCGGAAAAATAAATAATATACATCAATGGCGACATCATCCTCAACTCGGAAGTGTCCCAATAAAAGAATATTACATACAAATTTTACATGAATGAAAATTGTAAAACTCTCATCTCACATAAAACACCCGGCTATTCACTCACGACGATCCAATATAACATATCGCGGTAACACATAACATCGCATGTCATCAACGTAAGTAAATACGTGTATCCCAAATTCCGTTGACATATAGCAACGAGATTTGGGACACCCCACATATTACACTTACGGTCACAGAAAAGAAATGAAAAACTACAATAATTAGAATCTGTATTTCCTTAGACATCATAAACCCGGAATATCTTATATTCCGAATTTCATGCCTAACCAGTTAAACCTTGCATTTTAGTCTCGAATTGAAAACTCTTTTCAATAACTTAGTCGGGTAATTCAACAAGATTCTCGACTACCCGATCGAATACTCGTCGGGAACTTTAGTAGATGATCATATCCCCGATGCCGTCGACGAAGTGCACTTAAGCGGAACACCATGGCCGCAAGCACCCAAGTGGATGCTTTTGGCAACGGGGTTCTCCTAGAGTCACTTGGTCGGGGATATGGGGTGTGCCTACCTAGTAAAGTTGTCCGGTGAGTATTCGCGTACAATACGCGATTGCGACGGAGTTTCGATCCGAATCGAAACTTCGTGGCAAACAATCAATAACATTCTAGATTTACAAACAAACTAGTTCTCACAAAACTAGTTTAATGTGGATTCCAACTACTGTATCACATATCAAACTTAAACCCGAAACGATATTAAAATTACGATTACGAAACACTCCAAATTAGCCCCTTAAGAAAATTAACATCACATGCAATTTTAGACTAATCAAACATAACCTGAAACCCCAAAACCAAGCCTTTAGAACACTAAACAAACTCGAGCCCATTACAACTTAGGGGGTCCGGCCAAGCCGCCCAAATGTGGCATGTAACCGGTGAGAATTAGGGTTTTGAGTCTCAATTTTGTTTGGTGTTCTAGTTACATCATATGCAACATTCTGTACCTATTTAAAAAAATTTCAGAGGCCATTTGAAAATCAACAGAGACTTGGTAATTAGGGTTTCGATTTCGGTTTCGTGATTCTATATACATCGTATAATCTTCTAGCTTTGGCTCTGATACCATGAAAGTGTACGTTAGTACCACCACTGGGTTTTACTAGCTTCAAGCATGCCGTTTTAAAAAATTTCGGGGTGCTAATCTACATTAACCAAGATCTTAAACTAGATGATTAGGGTTTAACTATGATATCATAAACTTAATTAAGAGATGGATGGTTGTAACCTTTGTAGACCGTGTCCTTCTCTTCTAAAGCTCCGGGTTGTAGTCCACGCGATTCCACTAGACTCCACTTGAAAGTTGAACGAACTTGCTTCAATGACCTTCGTGCCGAAGATTATCCACCCTAAGTCTGCTAACCCAAACTAGCTCTTCACTAAACTCTTTAGTGAAGTAAACACACTACACCAAATCGCTAATCTAGTGTAGGATGGTGAAATAGGGATGTTGTTTGCTCACTAGGGTTCTCACAAGCTCAAGGGTTCACAACTCATATGAGGGATTGAGCTTGGAGGTGGAGGTGAAAAAGATGGAGAGAGCTAGAAAGCAACTCAAGAAAATGGCCAGGTGTGGAATGAAGTGTAGAATGGTGATTGATCTGTTTTAAAGAAGTGTTTGTAGAGTAACCGCAATCAATAACAGTGTCGCGTGTAGCTAGCCGAGATGAGTACGGGTCGTCCTCACGGATACGTGGAATCTTTTAATCTTGCTTTAGATGTGTTGATTAGAAAAAAGGAAGGAGAATAGATAATAGTGAATAATAGTTATAGATTCTAGATCTATGTTAAACACGGATGCAAAATATAGATCTAGTTTAAAAACGGATGTAGATTTTATATCAGAAGAGAGCTTGTAGGGTTCGTTAGGATTTAGCAGTCATAGATGACTACCAAAGATTACTCGTTTTATCTATCGATAGATTTAAAACTAGATAAATAGTGATAAATGAGAATTAGGGTTTTTTGGAAGAAACTAGGATTTCCCCAGTATTGACCCTTGTCCTTTCATTGATCTCTATTCATATCTAACCCTTAACAAAACAATTGTTAATCTGATCTAAAAGCGCGGTCGAGACTGGCAATAAATTGGTAGCGCGCTCAATAAGGATGTTAACGATTCTTTTGCTAAAGTTTATAAACTTCATAAGACTTAAAAGAAGTTAAAATAGTTTCTCATCCATTATTCTACCATAATCCTACGAACCCTATCAAGCGGAGAATTACTCGCGCATGATGGAGATAGAAGAAGAAAGAATAGAGAAGGAATTCATAATGTAAATACAGAAAATAAATGCAAACTAATTAATCTAATGATCTACCTTTATTAATCAACTTCACAAGTACAATGCCTTCAAGTTTAGATTACAAGAGAAAGAAGAAGTTGCTCTCGATCTCTCCCTTGTAGGTAATAGATGCTCCGTCGAACTCACGTCGCCTTATCACGTCGAATCGCGGACCTGTCTTGGATCACTTGTTTTTTTACGGTGATTTGCTTCGTGTAAAAAATTGATTATTTCTATGTTTAGCCCACGGTCCTTTATATATCCCCAAACCATAAACTATAGATCCCCAGAATTAGGGTTTGTTGTTGCAAATCACAACTAAAAATCCCAAATCCTGACTCGGTGACTCAGCCGCCGATCCGCCGCATTGATGCTAGTTTGGCCGCGGAAGCGCGGTTTGTTGGTGAGATCTTGGCTTCAGAATTCTGGAGCTGCTTCGTTGTGACACATAGAGATTTATTTGATGTCTGGAATATTCATATCTTTTCTGAGTCTCTGCCAGTATTGATTCTTCGATTTTATCTAACTTTTTCGGCAGATTTTTGATTCCCGACATCTCAATATCCCGATCTCCTGACCTGAACTAAACTTTGCACAATATCTCAATGAATAATGTTAGTAATACTTGGTATTTTTGAGATATTGTCCTAACCAATTTGATATGATATTATAGTTTAAGAAAATTGATTAAGGATATTTGGTATGATATGCATATTTAAATAATTAAAATATTATATAAATATTATATGCATACATTTTTCTTCATAATGTTAATTATAATATATAAACATATGAAAATAGTATTTTTACAGATAAACCCTCATATGTGTCATATTTATAATAAACACCTTTAGCTATTTAAGAAAAGTAAGGAAAATATCATATCAAAAGTGCGATATTTTCGACTGAACAAATACCCCCAAACTTAAGTTTGATCGTCCCAAGCAAACTTGTTATTCAAGAGAAGGAAAAAAAACCTAAGTAGCACACTTTCGTAGGCAAACGTGTAACAAGCCGTTAAACCTCTAGATGTCCCTAGTAGGAGGAGTGTTGTCTCCTAAGGGTTTTCAGCGGATTACACCCACAAAATCCTATAATAAAAGAAAGAAGATGAAAGTTACATACAAAGATAAGAACTATAAAAGAAATAACTTGAAAATAAGAGTTTCCAACTACACCAGTTTTTCGGTTGTCATGAGCCCTATCTTAATGGTCGTGAAAAAATATTAGAAATCACATCATCTCTCAATAAAATATCGTCTTTAGTTTTCCTCCCTGTCTTTCCTCCAAACATTGATCATATACCCCTACGTGTGTGTAAAAAACATCTCTACACTTAGAGAATTCAATTCAAGCTATCATACTCTTGTCCATCTTACTTAGTACTTTTTAGTTAGTGAATATTTTAGATAGAATTGCTCATACATTCTTCATGCGACGGTTAATATTTCTTGAGATACTAACCGACCGATTACAAAATGTGCTCGCATATTAAGGCGTAATTCCTCGTCTTGCAACACCTAAGGTTTAGCAGTGGCTCTCAAACCAGTTGGTCTAAGGCACAAGGTGATAAAACACCCTCGCTGTATTTTTTTTATGCTGCCTTAAGCAATTACAAAACCAGTGTTCATTTTTTTCTTCACCACTTATATTTTATTTTATTTTCCTTCATACTAAGGCTTTTAGACAAGAGCATTTCAAGGTATTCTCTACTATCCCAAATTTCGAGATGTGTGTAAGTGCGTATAGTAGGGTATCAACGTTCAAATGTTTGATCTTAAGAATAGGGACTATTTTTCAGACTTATTTTTATCCTCAGATTAGTAATTTCCTTCATCTTACTAACCCTTGGGACAACGGCTCATAACTACTTATTGCTAGCTTCATTTAAGAAAACATTTAATTTTCTTGTTTTTCTCAAACTATTCTTATCTTTCATATGTAAATTTTCACTTTCAAACTTTCATTATCAAAAAAAATTTGTGCTTATATATAGTATAATGCAATGATGCGTGAATAAGCACAAACCTCCCCCAAACCTGTTTACAGCAGTGTCCTCACTGATGTCATCTGTGAAGCTTAAAAAATATTGTAGACTTGGAAGGAAAAGTTATCAAAGGGGACAGGAAATAATGACAGTGAAATCCTCCCCCAAACTTATTTTTAGCTCACAATTTAGTAAAAAAATTCTTTTCGTTCAAGAGCCAAAATATATCCCCCCCCAAAACTTGAGTAAAATCGTATTAAGCATTTAAAATTATGAGGGGAGTTAAAGTTATTGGTCTATGCAAAACTTTACAAAGACCAAAAGTCAATACCAACCATTCAAAAAATTTATCTATGTAAAGCACTGGTTGGCGGAAGATCAGAGATTTAAAGAAGTGGGGAGATAGGAGGCGGTATGGTTTACGTCTCGATTGATAGAGACGAAACAATAATGGTGAATGGAAACGAGAATGGGAATAATAGACACATTCTCGTATGGAATAAGAAGAAATGGTAGTGGTTCAATTTCTTCAGATTATCACAAAATCCATGTCGTTTAGGAATGCAAGTTCGTCGGCGAAAATATCTTCGAAACTTTCATCAATGGTCCGATTGAACGTTTCAATGTCAATAAGTGCCGCGCCAGAATTCAACACACTTGATTTGTCAAAAATTATAGAGGTAGGAGACTCGAAAAGCTCATCTACCTCATTCTCAAAAGAATCTAAATCAAGTTGTCTTTCTAGAATTATCGAACTCGAAATATCGGATTGTGATTCATCAACACTCGCTATCATTAAAGGAAGATTAGAAGAAGAACCGGAGAAAGTAGGAGATGAAATGGGTAAACAAATTGGTGTGTCGAGTATTGCTAAACCAGATGTGGAAAATGAAGGCTGAATTTCGTTCTGCTTTTCGGTTATACATTTATCATCAACTTCAAGACGCATATGGGGTTCGGGAAGAATAGTTAAAGGTTCGAGATCATGACCACACGGGAGTGAAATGACCTGATGAGTTGGTGGGACAAACTCATCCAAAATTTCAGGTTCATCATCCAATATATCCCCAACGTCAATCTCATCAATCAAGTGAATGTTAAAATTCTCAGACACCTCATCAAAAGTATGGTTTTCAATTAATTTTAGTTCTAGAGTAGAGGTGTAGAGATCACATGGATTGGATGTGGCTTCACTTGAAATGGACTCCTCACAATTGGGTAAATCAAACACTTCAAAATCACACAACTCATCAGACATTCTATTTTCAATTGGCGAATCATTTGGTGTACTCAATAGATCTGTCAAACTGGAGTTGTGGATTTCAATTTGAGATGAGAAGATTTGATTTGGAAGGGTGTACCGCTCTCTCTCACTACCCGAATTCTCGATTTGTCCTATAGTCGTATCATACGTTGAAAATTTTTGAACCGGTTCGAAACTAGTTGCTCGTTCGTTTTGTTTATTGAGGACGGCCATGCACTCATTCAATTCCTCTCTGTGGCGGCACATCGCTACCCGATATTCTTCCACGGTCCATTCAAGACTAGACATGGGTCGGTAAGGGGTTTCAACATAAGATTGAAATTCTTGTGGATAAGTAAAACTCCCAAATGACTTATTAGAAGGAATGTCTAGAGAAGGAGTAAAAGTCGAGTAGGATTGATAGGAATCTAGTGGTTGTGAAAAATGGGCAGGAGTACAATCAACATTGTGATAAGAAGAATATTGATATTGGTTGGTGGGTTGGCGACTGTCAATAGATGTCATATACGCCACAAGCCGAGTAGTAAAATCTTCTTTAGAAAATGATGGTGTTTGTTGTTTTAACAGTTTGACCGAATTGAAACTTTGGCTGTTAGTCCTTGCTATATACTCAGCGATGGACATGCGTTTAGGAGTTCCCTCACACGCATTAGATGGAGTATCAACATAAGAAAATGTAGAATTTTGATGCGGTTGATAGGAGCTGGAGTAAGGGGGCCAACTGTTTCTTTCCGCTTACTCTAACCGATTTCTTAAAGATATAGTAGAGTAAGATGGTATACCGAAACGATTACGATAACAAGAAATATCTGGTTCTAGATAGCAAAACTCGGCAAGAGTTCGTTTATTTGGGTTACCCATTATAAGAAAGTGAAAAGAAAAGAGGGTGAAAAGATTTAAGCTCTAGTTGGATTGTTTTGCTTTGAAAATGGGACCTGAGGGTTGACTCGACAAATCACAAAATGCATAAGCAAACCCTATACCTAGGTCAAGTCACTAGACCGCTCCTAGAATTCCAAAGGACAAGTCGCAGGATCAATTCTTTACCACCTCTTTATAACTCTTGTGGCCAGGTAAGTGGAAGGTATCCGCTATACGAATCACCGAAAATAGCGAGCCTAATTAAGTAACCACTTGCCTAGACACACTTTTCTAGACACCACAAAAGAAATGCGGATAAGCGATAGATTACCCACGACCTCCCACTGTCCTATTTGAGCGTGACGGTCCTTAGGGTGTTGGTCTAGATATTTTTTAATTAAAATAGAGTGATGTGGATGCTCGTTTAGTAATTTGTGGGGCCTAGGAAGGGTGATGAAATCCCCACATAATCTGAATTTTGGTCTTGCCCCTTAAAATCCGTATATATGCAAAAACAACCCACAAAACAAAACACGCAAAAAGATTTTTGATCGGCGATATTTTGCAAAGAATCCTGCAGAAAATATATTATTGAATTTTTCAGAGGAGAGAGAAAGATGTAAAGAAGATACCAGAGAAGTTTGGATGCACGAGCCCTCAAGACCGCCGCTGTTCCGCCGCCAAAATGCCCTTTTTGCCGCGGTTCCGCCACGCAGTCGAGGGATCGTTTGAAAATTTTGCTGTGGTGGCCTCCCTTGCTCCTCTGGGTCTTGATGAATGTCTCCGAATCTTTATCTCCTCGCTACAGTGACTCCAGATTCCCTCGCAAAAATCGCACACTAATCGTTAAATACACAATTTGTTGTTTTATTTTATTTATGATATTGATCGAATAAGAATTCAACACGAATGGTAAGAAAAAAATATTACGCACGTATCCCCAGCAACGACGCCATTTGATTAATCTGTTTTAAAGAAGTGTTTGTAGAGTAACCGCAATCAATAACGGTGTCGTGTGTAGCTAGCCGAGATGAGTACGGGTCGTCCTCAGGGATACGTGGAATCTTTTAATCTTGCTTTAGACGTGTTGATTATAAAAGAGAAAGGAGAATAGATAATAGTGAATAATAGTTATAGATTCTAGATCTATGTAAAACACGGATGCAGAATATAAATCTAGTTTAAAGACGGATGTAGATTTTATATCAGAAGAGGGCTTGTAGGGTTCGTTAGGATTTAGTAGTCATGGATGACTAATAAA
Organism: Agapanthus africanus; assembly: GCA_030015575.1. Taxonomy (NCBI): domain Eukaryota; kingdom Viridiplantae; phylum Streptophyta; class Magnoliopsida; order Asparagales; family Amaryllidaceae; genus Agapanthus; species Agapanthus africanus. Next base: position 22,414,406 of record JASDDO010000014.1, read on the forward strand.
AATTACTCGTTTTATCTATTGATAGATGTAAAACTAGATAGATAGTGATGAATAAGGATAGGGTTCTTTAGAAGAAACTATGGTTTCCGCACTATTGATCCTTATCCTTTCATTGATCTCTATTCATGTCTAGCCTTTAACAAAACAATTATTAATCTGATCTAAAATCGCGGTCGAGACTGGCAATAAATTGGTAGCGCGCCCAATAAGGATGTTAACGATTTTTTTGCTAAAGTATATAAACTTCATAAGACTTAAAAGAAGTTAAAATAGTTTCTCATCCATTGTTCTACCCTAATCCTGCGAACCCTATCAAGCGGGGAATTACTCGCGCGTGATGGAGATAGAAGAAGAAAGAATAGAGAAGGAATTCATAATGTAAATACAGAAAATAAATGCAAACTAATTAATCTAATGATCTACCTTTATTAATCAACTTCACAAGTACAATGCCTTCAAGTTTAGATTACAAGAGAAAGAAGAAGTTGCTCGATCTCTGCCTTGTAGGTAATAGATGCTCTGTCGAACTCACGTCGCCTTATCACGTCGAATCGCGGACCTGTCTTGAATCACTTGTTCTTTGACGGTGATTTGCTTCGTGTAAAAGATTGATTATTTCTAAGTTTAGCTCTCGGTCTTTTATATAGTCCCAAAACCATAAACTATAGATCCCCAGAATTAGGGTTTGTTGTTGCAAATCACAACTAAAAATCTCAAATCCTGACTCAGTGATCGGCCGTGGATCCGCCGCATTGATGCTAGTTAGGCCACAGAAGCGCGGTTTGTTGGTGAAATCTTGGCTTCAGAATTCTGGAGCTACTTCGTTGTGACACATGGAGATTTATTTGATGTCTGGAATATTCATATCTTTCTGAGTCTCTTCCAGTATTGATTCTTCGATTTTATCTAACTTCTTCGGCAGAATTTTGATTCCCGGCATCTCAATATCTCGATCTTCTGACCTGAGCTAAACCTTGCACAATATCTTAATAAATAATGTTAGTAATATTTGGTATTTTTTTAGATATTATCCTAACCAATTTGATATGATATTATAGTTTAAGTACATTGATTAAGAATATTTGATATGATATGCATATTTAAATTATCAAAATATTATATGCATATATTTTCTTTCATAATGTTAATTATAATATATAAACATATGAAAATAGTATTTTTACAGATAAACCCTCATATGTGTCATATTTATAATAAACACCTTTAGATATTTAAGAAAAGTAAGAAAAATGTCATATCAAAAGTGCGATATTTTCGACTGAACAAATGGCTCATCTAAAGCTCAAGTATTATTGAAGCATATAATTTTTAACACTTAAAAATTATAGATATACTTCAATAGTGCAAGCAAATGAATATAAAATAGAATAAGCCATCCCTCCAAAGTCTCCTCATTTATCATCTCATTTTCTATTTTCTAAAAATAGAAAAAACCATGCCATGATCAACCACTTAATAATCTAAGTGATGAGCCGTCCGAGAATAACATGTTTGACTTTTCCAATCGTCGGTGTGAAAGAGAGCCTTACACCATTCCAAATCAAAACGATCATTTTCCGACTAAACTTGACATTTCAAACCTTCCAATTCCATCAAGTGAACCAAGTGATCAATCGATTGAGAATAATATAATTGATGAATTTTTAAAGAACTATTCGTTTGATTTGACTGAAAGTGTTAGTGAAATCGGTGATGGAAATATTTTTTAAGATGAACTCGCTATGTTGGATAAGTTAGATTTCCCGACTCATCATGTCCCTTCCGTTGAATGTGAACATCTTCCTGTATATTTAAGCAATCCTATTCTTACCACCAACCTATCCGATATGCAAAACGATATTCAGCCTTCATCTCCTATATCTGGTTCAACAATGCTCGACACCTAAGTTCGTTTACCCATTTCATTACACACTTTATTTGGTTCTTCTCATTTTCTTTCAATTCCACAGAGCTTTGATGAATCACACTCCGCTATTTCGAGTTCTATGATTCTTGAAAGACCACTCAAGTTAGACTCTTTTAAGGTAGATAAGCTTTTCGAATCTCCTACCACCATAATTTCCGACTAATCAAGTGTTTTGAATGCTGGTGCGTAACACATTAATCTTGAAACTTTCAACCTTCCTAGTGGATCTGTTTATTCCACTTATTTTTTTCTTTCCGATGAGATTAGCGTTCGGAACATCGATGAAAGTTTCGAAAGTATTTTCGCCGAAGAACTCGCGTTCCTTGATGACCTGGATGCTGTGATAAATTAACCTCCACCAGAAATTCGTACGACTCTGTTTGAGGCCGAAGAAGTTAAACCACCAGCCCTTCTTCTAATCACATACGAGAATACGACTATTTCACCCATTTCTTATCTTTTACATTCTCGTTTTCATTCACACTCATTTTTTTTGTATCTACCAACCGAGATGTAAAACCTTTCGATTACACCTCTTCTCTCCTCCCTACTTCATCTCTTCTCGTTACTCTCATTTATGTTTCTTCTGCTCGAGACATGATACAACCTCCATTCTTATACATCACGTCTATCCATTACACTATCTTTCACCAACCATTGTGTTACCTTGATAAAATATTTTAATGATTGGTTTTAACTTTTGGTCTTTATAAAACTTTGAGTAGATCGATAATATTTAAACCCCCCCCCCCCCCATGTTTAATTTCAATGAAAATATTGTTTTATTCACGTTTAGAGGGGAAAAGAAAAATATTTTTAAAATGACTCTTGAAAGAAAGGAAATTTTTGCACGATTGTGAGCCAAGAACAATGTTGGGGGAGAATTTCACGGTCATTAACTCTTGACCCCTTCTTTATACCATCTTATTGAACTGTTATTTCTAGTCTTCAGTTTTTGAACTTACAGGACATCGATGAGGACACTGTTGTAAACAAGTTTGGGCGATGATTTGTATGGATAGTCTGTATATATCTACACATCATATGTAAATATTGCATTGCATAATAAATTTTGAAATAAAAATTAGTAAGTGAAAAATACATATGAAAGATAGAAAGAGATTTAAGAAATGCAAAAAAATTAGATGCTTTAAAACGAAGCTAGTAATACGTAGTCATGAGCTGTTGTCCAAAGGGTTAATAAGATGAAAGAATCCCTAATCTCCGGATAGATATAAGTCTGAAAAATAGTCCATATTCTTAAGTCTAAATTTTTAAACGTTGATACCCTACTATATGCACTTGCACACATCTTGAAATTTGGGATAGTAGAGAATACTTTGAAATACTCTTGCCTGAAAACCCTAATATGAAAAAAAATCGACAAAATATAAATGACACATAAAATAAATGGTGAAGAAAAATGAACACTGGTTTTATAATTACTTAAGGTAGCATAAAAAAATATAGCAAAAGTGTCTTATCACCTGGTGCCGTATCACATAGTGTTTTAGACCAACCGGTTTGAAAATCACTGCTAAGCCTCAGGTGTTGCAAGAATAGGATATTGCTAATTACGTCTTAATAAGTGAGCACATTCGATAATCGGTTGGTTAGTACCTTAAGAAGTATTAACGGTCGTATGAAGAATGTGTGAGCAAATCCATCTAAAACATCACCGACTAAAATGTACTGAGGAATATGGACAAAAAATATGATAGCTTGAATTGAATTCTCCAAGTGTAGGGATGACTTTTACACACACGTAGAGGTATACGATAGATATTTGGAAGAGAGATAGGGAGGAAAATAAAGACGATATTTTATTGAGAGAGCATGTGATTTCTGATATCTTTTCAATTCCATTAAATTATGGCTCATGACAACTAAAAAACTAGTATAGTTTGAAAGTCTTCTTTTCAAGTTTTTTTTTCTTTTATATGTTCTTATTTTTGCATGTAATTTTCATATTCTTTCTTTTATTTTGGGATTTTGTGGGTGTAATCCACTGAAAACCCTCAGGAGACAACACTCCTCCTACTAGGGACATCTAAGGCTTTAAAAATTTGTTGCACAAGCTAAGTGCAATTATATCGCCTACGAAAATGTGTTAGGTTTTTCTTTTTCTTTTTAATAAAATAGTTTGCTCGAGACAATCAAAAATAAGTTTGGGGGTATTTGATCAGTCAAATTTGCTGCACATTTTTATGGATATTCTCCCTATTATTATTAAGTACTAAAAGTTGTTATTTGTAAATTAAGAATATATGTTGGTTTATTTGTAAAAATATATTATCATATGTTTCTTCATTTATAATTAATATAATTAGGGAAATATAAACATATCCTATTTTAATAAAATATTCATGAGCTTATTTATTATTAAAATATGCATATCATATCAATATTCTTAACTAATATTCTTAAAATATCATATCATTTAATTGGTTGAAATAATATCTCAAATAAAACAAATGCTATTAACAATGTGATTTGAGAAATTGTGCAGGTATTATAATAAGATCAGCTCAGGTCTGAACTATAAGTAGGAGATTCACAGCAAATAGATACACCAAACCAAATCTGCCGAATATTAAAAGCAAATTGAAGAATCTCGCAACGGTAGAGACTAAGAGGTATATTTTCAGAATATTTTTATCAGAAGGATCTCCAAATATCGAGAGAAAAAGACACAAAGAATTTGAAAAATCAAACCCACCATACGGTGGCGAATCCGCAGCCAATAAGGGCAAATGGCGGCGGTTGCACGGTTTGTTGGTGGTTGTAGGATGTGAAAACTCAGGGTCTTGATCGTAATTTTACACACTTATTTATGATGACTAGGGTTTCAAGTTCAAGAGACTATAAAATGACCGAGAGCATCTATCATCAAAATAGATAGAACTATCCATCGAAAAATCAACTGATCTATCGAGCAAGTTATCTAGAGAAAACTAGGATTCTGTATTTTGGTTTTTCAGCGAGCAACTTTTGTAATACACTAATTATTCAATAAAAGGTAGTTCTTTCTTTTAATTTTGTCTCATTTACTTTCCGCGTTACTTTCTGCATTTTTAATTTTAATTATGGGTTCCGTTTTCTTCCACCTTTTTTCTACTTTGCTAATATCAAGCGAGTAAATTCTTGTTTGTTAGGGTTTAAGGATAGAATAGAATAATGGATGAAAAATATCACTTAAATTCTTTTTAAAAGTTTTAATTTATATAAACTTTAGCAAAATAAATATTAACGCTCTTATCAGACACTCTATCAATTCAAGATAGTTACGACCACGATTTGAGATTCATCAATAATTGTTTTGTTAAAAGCTTGAGATAAATAGAGATCAATGGAAGGACAAGAAGAGAAAAATCATGATTTCCTCCATAAACCCTAATCCACATTCATCGCTATTTCTCTAGTATTAAATAATTAAAAGATAAAAAAATTATTTTTTTTAATTTCATTCATTAACTACTAAATCCCTTCTATTATAAACTTTTCAACCCTTCTTAATAATAAACGATAACAATTTCTCCTTTCTTCTATCAACTCGTCTAAAACAAGAAAAGCAGTTTACCATTTCTCTGTGGACGACCCATACTCACTTGTGGCTAACTATTGCGACACCGTTATTGATTAGTATTTAGAAAACACAGAGACTCTTTTTCACACACAATCAATAGGCCTGTAGGCTTACATACGTCTTGCAATAAAAAGACAGAAATTTGGGGAACGGACAGGGGAGGTAATTAAGAGCTGCATCAATCTCTACAGTTAACACATGTATGTACATGGGTTATATGTGCACAAAGAATAGAATCAAAGGAATGTTTTGATGGATTTTTAGGGACTGCCAACAAAGTATCTAACATCTATTTAGTGATTCAAAACTCCATTTACAAATATAAAAAACAAATCCTTCAAGGCAGAAAATAGAACAAAAGAAACTTCTCAGGGCACTGTTTCTTAAGAATGTGGCTCAGGGCCTGGTGCTAGGGTTCCACCATGTGGGCAGGACCCACAGACCACACCAGGCCCTGAGTGACGTTCTCAGGGCACTTCCCTGAGAATTATCTCAAGGCCAGTTAGCTCTGAAAGAAAAGATGTGAACTTCTCTGCACTCCTTCACCAGGTGGAATGTAATATGAGGTAACCAAACACTCTATGGTAGATTCATTAGATTCATCGCATGGTTCAAGTATAAGAATCACTATGAATGTCAATAATATTGCAAAAGAAAAAGTTATGCAAGGGTATTAACAAAAATTAATCACTGCATGATAATCCCCAAAAACGAGACTGGTCAGTACCACTAAAGAATCATGATGTTATGTTTCCAATTGAAGCAATGTGGCTGTTGAGTTGGCTTTGAGTGTGGTGGTTAACTGGTGCTTCCTCGAAAGACAAATATTAGTATGGTGTAAAGCAAAAGCAGTCTTGGGCTATTGAGTCGGCTTCGATTTTCCAACATAAAAAACTCTTGATGACTGTAGAGGAACTGCTTCCTCATCGGCAGATTCAATAGAATTAATTCTAGGGGTGGTGACATTGATACCGTTATCTGATGACTTCTTATCCATCTTATCCATCATCCATTCCTGTTTTGATATTTGAAACAGAACTCTAGGTCTAAGATATCACAAAGTCCATACATACTTGATGTCTAGATTTACATACATGGTTGCAACTTGAATTATAACATATAAAATTGATAGAATAAGGATGTGGTTAAACTATCTACTGTATTTGAATAAAAAAAGATGCATATGGTAGAAAATGTCCTACCGTGTTTAGTGTGCAAGTCTATTTAGCATTTGCTTTATGGAAACTTCATAATAAATCACAAGGTGTACTAGTGTAATGTATATTTTCTTTGTAATTTGAATGTACAAAAAGGTTAAATTCAAAAGACTGAAATCCATCCCCGCCTACCTTTTAGACTAATCCAATTTCAGTTTTACCAAAATTTGGATTTTGACCATAGTATTCAAACATTAGTTGTACAAGTAATTAGCTGCAAAAGAAACAATTACAAATGTGGAAGTGCCTATGTCAGCTTTGTATCTGCTACACTAATCGTTGGTTCTTGTTAGGAAAAAATACTGGTCAATATTAGGGGCACGGAAAATGAAACCATTTAAAGTTTCTCAAAAGAAACAGATAAAGAACTCTAACCTTAGCTGCTCTTTCTGGGTCGCTTTCAGTAGGAAGTTGACTTAATGCTCGGCCATCCTTAACCTTCAGGTAGTTGTACATGACAACCCCACACAAAGCTGCAGTGGGAGGGTGGGGGGGACTTTCATCAATCAATGATATCAACTTATTCAAGAATAATCAGAAATGTAGTTTCATGAAGTTGATTTTAAGATGCAAAGAGAATTTACCAACTGCATAGCCAATGGTATTAAGACCAGTAATAGTAGATTCAGGAAATATAATTGTCGAGAGGGCAATTAAAATCCAGTCTTTCAGAACACCGGCTACTCGAATGGTAACTGCCCCAGTTCTACCAATTACAAGAAATATAGAGAAATTCAACGCTAAGGCACAGAGCGCATTTGAGAAAAATATCCAGAAATTGAACTGAATATGTGAGATCTCCATCCTTGGTTTCTCCAGCAGGTACCAGGGCACGAATAAAAAGAGGAAACTGCAAATTAAGAATTGAAATGAGGGAAGCATGAACAATAGAAAAAGTTGTTAAGATGAAGTATCAGAGTAAAATTAACTCTCACAATTGAAAATTTTCGGAATACGCAATTTCAGGCCAGGAGTTTTTCATGATTATGTATACTAAAGTAGACAAATCACAAATGTAAGTTTGTGTCTATCGAACAACTAAGCCTTACATCATGTCGTGCGTCTTTGTGTATCATACACCATTTGTCTAAATCTGACCAAGAGTGGGTAACATATTCTGATCCGCCTAATAATCCATGCTATTGTTCTACTTCTAAGCGGTAAAACATCATCGTTCCATTGTAAACGAAATCATTTTCTACCTTTTCATAACTCTGATAATAGCAGACCTGCTTCTGTTGAATATAGCCTATCCTTAGAAAGACACCCATCGAAGGGAGGAAATATGTCCTCAGGATAACCTGAGCACAGTCCCAATTAGGGCAAGGCACAATTAGGTCGTTAGGAAGTAAGATAGGCATTCTGCCATCAAAAAACCTGGAGCGCAGTTTCAATCTTTCTCAATTCAATTCCATCTCCTATCTCGTTTGACAAAATAATCCAACCTGACAATTAGGGAGCATTCTTCATAGATTCAATCTTTCCTTTCACAAATTCATATATCGCAATAATTATGTGATAGAATACAGGGTATGGAACATAGTAGGTGTCATGATGCATAACTCATGAACAAATTACTGAATTAAAGAAGAAGAATATATAGTTGTATTTATACGAGCACAAAATACAAGACATTTAAATTGGTAAAATAAAGACCAACTTTAAAGTTACTTTGTAACATAGAACTTGCAACTAAATTAGTTGCACCATTATGGCAACTAGTCTGCACTTTGATGAGATAGTTTGACAAAATGTGACAATTTCGAAGACATTCCATAGCCAGCAAGCGCCATAATTTCAAGTAGACACTATTCAAATTTTTAATGCAATAATTCAAGTAGAGCGACATGAATTACATGTGACGTACCTGGAGGGAGCTATGTAATATAAACTGGTAACAGGATCTAACGTCAGGCCCTTTTTCTGTAGCAGTACTTGTGTTAAGACCAGCCTAAGAGCTTCAGCAACTATACCAGTAACTTGGAAAAAAGTTCCAATTGTATCAAAATGAATTTCTCCATATGATGATATTACGACCCCAACACTGACAAGCAGCATATTCAAGAACACATCACGCCTTAGTTTATCAGTGCCACATATAACAGCCATGAGGAATGTTGCCACAGGCACTGTAACAGAGCATGTGTTGGAATTTCAGGACATTACCATTACAAATGAAGGAAATTTGACCATATTGCAGAGAACGATGTTTCATAGTACTCACTTAAAGCTTTGAGCATTTGAATAAAAGCAACTGAGATGTACAAATAAGCTGTGTTACCAAACCTGCAATACAAAAAACGTCCTTAGCAAAAGTATTCCATATTTAGAACAAGATGAACTACAGATAACAAAATCAAAATATATGACCTCATAACTCACCACCAACCCACCCACCCCCTCCCCAAAAAAAAGAAAAAAGTAAAAGAAAAGATACCCAACAACAAAAAGACACCCAAAAAAGAAATACAACAGGAAAACGAGTAGTGAAACAATATAAATGGAAGCATCCAAATATAGGGCTATAGGAGTATATCATTGTTTTATGATCAATAATTTATTTACAGTAGATGTGCATAATACCTGTCAAATAAGGTAGCAATATGTCTTAATATGTACAGTAGAGAATTTGAAAGACAACATGACTTGCCTCATCTTGAAAGTTTATTTGAAATTTTATTAGATATAGAATAAGTCTACCCCTTCCACTAAATAAGATAACTGGATATTCATATCTAAGTATACAAACCTACAGAATTATTAACTTACAATAAAATCACCAGAGAGGGTACCTATTATAGAAATAGGAAATAAGAAAGCACCACAATGCTATGACATTAAGAAATTACACATCTTAAAAAATTACACATCATTCCAACATAACTCCAGTGTTCTTACCAAAGACTTGCTGCAAAGAATGCACTGATGGGAATTACACATGTTGCATATCTACAAAACCCAAAGAAATTGCATATGAAGAAAATCAATTATAAATATTTAAAAATAAAATAAAGGACACATTCCTTACATTCTAAAAGTCATCTTGACAGGAGCAACAACCTGGGCAGCGATTCAGATGAACAAATTTTAGAAAGAAAAAAGGAATGCTTTTAACGTTGATATGAAAGAAAGAAGGCTTCTCATACAGAAGAGACTACTGGTAATATAAATCTATTAGGGCCGATTATATGATCCTTCTATGTGGAGAATAGCTCAGTTATATATCAAAGTCCGGTTTATACGCTCTTTTGCGTTATTTGAATTAATTATAAAGCTCTAGCTAGACGCTTGTAACAAAAATATTAATTAAAATAGATCTGGTTAAATGGAAATGGCCCGATTTCTTATATATATATATATAGAGAGAGAGAGAGAGAGAGAGAGAGAGAGAATAATGGAGGAAAGATGTCATAAGGTTAAATGGAAATGGCCCGATTTCTTATATATATATATATATATATATATATATATATATATATATATATATAGAGAGAGAGAGAGAGAGAGAGAATAATGGAGGAAAGATGTCATAAGAGGGAATTTCCTCCTATGGCGTCGAAAAATTATGCCTCCCTCATTTTTTCCGACGATCGGCATCCATCATCTTCATTGTTATCATCTAAGATGTGGGTTCAACAAATTTCATGTGATTCTACAACTTTATCACCGTTGATTTAGCAATGTAAAAAGTTATGTCGTCGGTAAACTGTTAATTTTGAACCCACCAAATCAACGGTGAAATAGTTGTTGAATCACATGAAATTTGGTATGTACCGACATCTCAGATGATAACGATGAAGATGATGGGTGCCGATCGTCGGAAAAAATGGATGATGTATTTTTTTGACGCCATAGGAGGAAATTCCCTCCTATGGCCTCTTTCCTCCATTATTCTCATATATATAACACACACACACACACAAGCATAGTGCCTAAAGTTTTGAGTTCATATTTCCATCTAGGATTAGTTTTCCTATAACAACTCAAAGCAATGAAGGTCTTTGGTGAACATTAACAGCAGCTTCTATGTACAAGTTAACCATGCGAGGCTGCTGAAGAAGACCAGATGAAAGTCAATGCCTATTTGTCTTTGATATAGGTAAGAAGAAAAAGAAAGAAAGAAAAAAACTATATATTTTAGCTTTATAAACATTTATCTGTAAAATGACATTCCAATTTCTAGATGGCATATGCATGCAAAACTTTAACAATAGTAGCGGACAATTTCTAGAGAACAATAAAAAATATAGCAATTTGATACAGTAGAGGTTCTGTAAGCGAAGTATATCAAGAAGAGAGAGTAGAAAATCTGAAGTGCAGTTTATTTAATAGAGCAATTCTTGGATACTATGGATCACAGGAGTATAAATTACAGTTTAAGAAGTTTACACTCTCGCATGGCATACAAGTATGCTTATGGCATCTTGGATCCATTTACTATCTGCCACGGCATATTCGTTCTCCTGGCAATTTACATGCTATGCCAGTCGGTAAAGAATACATACATAGTGACATGCCAAGATACTGAATGGCAGACCGAAGATAAATTTTGAAAATGTACATATTGTTGTGGGGTGAAAATGTACTGCCTAAAGTAAATGACAAATAGCACCTTAAGTTTAAGAGATATTGTGCGAAACGGTGGGGGTGAAAATGTACTGCCCTAAAGTATATGACAGATAACACCTTAAGTTTAAGATAACATTGTGTGAAACGGTAGGTACTAAAGGATGTATTTGAAATTATAATATCCCATTAACAGGGGTTTCTATTTTGTCACCAGCACTCACAAATCGCCATCTAAGCCTTTTCCCATCATAGATGGATCAAACTAATGTACAAGGCCACTTATATTCGACCAAAAATATCTGAATGGTGACATTCTGAGCTGAGGAGATGGCCCTTACATAGCAGAATACAAGAAACGGATTTATGTAGCCGAACCGGCCCCAAAAATTTGGGATAAAAGCCTGTTGTATTTTAGATTGGTGTCAAATTCATAGCAAAGTGACTATGAACAAGAGACGGGGTTGATACAATTCGACAAGTCAAAATGGAACCCACTTGGTGGCTTTTGCAACTTAAGCTTGTGCAGCCAAGGAGATAGAATCAGATTGACTTTTAAAGAAAATTATGCTAACAACTAATGCTAGTTAGGTAATATCCCTTGTTCATGTAATCTTCGAGTCGTGCACGATCAACATTTTCCAACTCTGCTATCTGCTTGAACAACGGAGCAAATGCCTTGTGTTTTGCAGACAAGAGAAACAATCGAATTCGCCATGGAATCCTGCTAAGCAAGAGTAGCATTGATTGTTCCTCGGGAATCGAAGGATCAGCGTATGCTAGTTGTTCTCCATCTTTATCCGAATCCAGCAGTATTTCATCCCTTGAGGGTGTTAGCATGGTGAGCTGGGTAAGCGTTGCTTTGTCAGAGACACTACCTCCAAACCGACGTTTGAACTTTTCTGCCAGATGGTTGATGGTGAGTATCGAACCTGGTTCTAACTCAGCGAACCATTTGAATGCCAACGATGCACTCTTATGGAATTGTCTTAGCAGAAGCTCGTCGTTTCTGGCCGAATCACCACATGCCACTTTAAAGTGAGCCAGATGCTGTTCAGGGCTTCCGGATCCATTATGCGTGCGCAACGCGGGAATGGCATACCCTACCGGATACGGCACATCGTTGTATTCATCAACGTACGGCTGGTTGGCTACCGGCACTACCGTTTAGTTCATTTGCTTCATTTGTTCAGTAATGAACCAACGACGTCCATGTTAGCCAGGGGTTGGCCCTTATGTCGAGATCGACAGGGATGAAGCAGGGACCGTTACCACTGGCATAATTGCTACCACTACCGTTGTTGTGGGGCTATAGATGACTAGCGGCGGACCGTCTTCCTTATACGGCAGACCGTCTTTCTTATCGAGTGGTGCAGACATAGCTTGAGGAGCTGTTGGTGTCTGCTCTTTCCTGGGAGCCGGAGCCGCCTGCGGCATAGAAGATTGTCGATCGCTGCGAGGCGCGTGAGTTGTTAAACCCGCTGGAGTGGACGGTTTACCGCGCTCTTTCTGCTTGCGGTTCTGGTCGTTAAGCTTTGCAATTAGGTCGACATGACTTGGATTAGGTCAGTCATGTTAGCCATATGTTCTTGCATCTCATCAATCTGACAATCCCTATCTTTTGTCGGAACATTTTTGTCAGCTTCATCATCTTGCTCTGCGAACAAAGGATTTTCATTGATGTGAAGCAAGTTTTCGTCTGCTTCGTTGATTTGTGCGATCAATTCTCGAACTGTCGGGTTGAGGTGATCTACATTTGATGTCTCCTCATATTGAGAGCGACTGTCATGGCTTCTTGTACTCCCATGGACCTTTTGGCCAAGAAGGCTAGTGATCGTCTGGATTACTCGTCTCAACCATCCGACAAGTGTGGACAATCGAACTGACCGGAAAGACAAGCATTGGGCTAGCCGAACTATCTCTTGTTGAACTTGCGGAAGGAGTCCTTGAAGGGGCTGGGTTCCTTCACTTGAAATAAACCCTGCTCGTGTCCGGCTCTGCATAATCAGAAGTCGAGCTTTGCGCCTTGTGTGCAGGCGCATAGGCCTCTGGCAAGTCTGTGGAGGATCTTCCTCTTTTTTGATAGAAGACCCTAGAAAGGACGACCCTTTGGAGACTTTTTGCTTCTTGGTACGCCCTATAGGTCGTCTGGTTAGTGGTCCCCTGTTTGTGAGGGGGCAGTGACTTGCACATTTCTCCTGGGCTGATCGTGTAGCTGTTGGAGGGAAGAGAACGAGTTTTTGACAGGTAGGGCAGCCACCAGTCCTTGCTGAGGGATGGGGTGAACGCCCTCCTCCCGAGCCCTTTTGGCGGCTTTTCTTCTCGCGTTGCGGGAGGACCTGCTCTTTTTGGTCTAGGATGGGGGAGTGAAGCAGCCCGCCTTGAAGATGATATCATCTTCCTCTCAGGGATCGTGCCGGGACCCCTTGTTGATCGAAAGTCTCTCGAATACGGACTTTCATTTGGTGCCGACAAAGAAAGCCGGCACCGCATGCGAATTCCCCATGAATACAGTGGTGACGTCGTTTAGAACCACCTTTACGTCCCGAACTTGTCAGGTTACCCACCTGGATGATGAGGGGAGGTCGGGAGTGACCTGGTTTGGGATCGATCTCTTCTCAGGCCTCGTCTTGGTTGGCCTAAATGGCCTTTGAGCTGGTGTCGTTGGCTGGCGACTTATTCTCTGTCTAGGGGGTGGGCAATCCCCTGTCCGGCTTACAAGGCTGGAAGGTCATTAATTGTACCAAAGGGGCACGATTCATGGTCATATCCTGCGAGACCCGTAGGGGACATGACGAATTAGGGATTGGCCCCGGTTATGACGAGCATCGCTCTTGCTATTTTGGCCACCGCGACGAAGTCAGCGGGCAACGGTGTGTTGTTGTTGCTGTAGGCCATTTGTCCTGAAAAGGGATAGCCATGATTGCGTTAGTGACCCACAAGGTAGAATAGGCCTCGGTCGATATGCCTAACCGGATTTCAATAGTTGTGCAGTGTTGCCTTAAAGGCATTATGATGACTCTTCTCAGGCATGGGGATAAGAATTCTCCTTAGCTCGCACTATATCGCATCGCTTTGCGCGTTTCGTCCCAGAACCTCTGGTCGACGGAACCCTGAAGTTTCGCAGACCAATGCTTTATCCATTGGGCCATATACCCATATACATATTAGCAAAACTCACTAAGTCTGGACATGGGCTTAGATGCTGCAATGACTTTCATACCGCAACCTAGGCATAAAAAAGTCTTTAAGGAAACACTGCACAACTATTAAGGACCGGTCAGACACATCGATCAAGGCCCGTTCCATATCGTGGGTCACTAACGCCATCATGGCTACCCCTTTTCAGGACAAATGGCTTATAGCATCAACAACACACTGTCGACCTCGCCGCAGCAGCAAAAATAGCAAGAACGATGTTCATCATAACTGGGGTTAATCCCCAATTCGTCATGTCTCCTACAGTTCTCGCAAGATATGACCCTAAATAGTGCCCTTTGGCACAAATAATGACTTTCCGGCGCTGCAAGTCAGACAGGGGAGTGCCCGGCCCCAAAGACAAAAGAATAAGCCGCCTGGCAAGCAAGCCAACGCCACCAACTCAAAGGCCATCAGGCCCAGCTAACGCTAGGCTCGAAAAGATGTTGCTCTTCAATTAGGTCACTCCTGACCTCCCCTCATTTTTCAGGAGGGCTACTCGACAAGTTCGGGACGGAAAAATGGTTCTGAACGACACCACCAATGTATACATCAAGCAACCACTCATGGGGCCAGCTCCCCATGTCGGCATTAAGCGAAAGTCCGTATTTGAGAAAATTTCGATCACTAAGGAGCCCCAGCAAGATTCCTAAGAGAACGATGACATCGTCTTCAAGACGGGTTACTTCGCCGCTCCATCCTACACCAAAAAGAGCAAGTCCTCCCGCAACGCGAGAGAAAGAGCCGGTAAAAGGGCTCAAGGGGAAGGCGTTCACCCCATCCCTCAGCAAGGCCATGTGCCTGCCCTGCCTGTCAAAAACTCGTTCACTTCCCTTTAACAACTGTGAGATCACCCCAGGAAGAATGTGCAAGTCAATGGCTTGGCCCCCTCGCAAACAGGGGACCACTAACCAGAGGACCCATAGGGCGTACCGAGATGCAAAAAGCCTCCAAAGGGTTTTCCCTCCTAGGATCTATCAAAAAAAAAAGGAAAATCCTCAACATACTCGCCAATGAGGCCTATGTGCCCGCACACAAAGAGAAGAACCCGATTCCGGGCTGCTCGAAGCCAAATACCGATAGGATTCACTTCAAACGAAGAAATCCGCCTCTTTCAAGGACTCCTTCCACAAGTCCAGCAAGAGATCGCTCGGTAGCCCAATGCTCCTATCTCCGGTCTATTCGATTGTCCACACTTGTCAGATGGTCGAGACGAATAATCCGGACGATCACCAGCCTTCCTGGCTAAAAGGTCTAGCATGAAACACAAGAAGCCACGACAGTCGCTCTCAATCTGAGCGGACATCAAATGTAGATTCCCTTAACCCGACGGTTCGAGAATAGATCGCTCAAATCAACGAAGCGGACGAAAACCTACTTCATATCAATGAAAATTCTCTGTTCGCGGAGCAAGATGACGATGCTGACAAAAATGCCCCGACAAAAGATAGCGATCGTCAGATCGATGAAATGCGAGAACAGATGGCCAACATAGCCGATCTAATACAGGTCATGGCGGCCCAATTGCAAAGCTTGACAACGACGCCGCGACCAAAGCCACATGCAGAAAGAGCGTGCCAGCCGCACACTCCAGCAAGTTCAATAACTCATGAGTCTCGCAGCAATCGACAATTGGCTATGCCGCAGGCATCTCCGGCTTCCAAGAAAGAGCAGACACCTCCAGCTCCCCAAACTGCGTCAACACCACGCGAAGCAACCCTTCCACCCCATAAGGAAGCTGGTTTGCCGCCAGTACTCTCCGATCCCGTAGCAACTGTGGTAGTGGCTACTACACCAGCGGCAACGATCTCTGCTTCATCCCTGTCAACCTCAACAGTAGGGCCCTCGTCTTAACATGGCAGAATACAAGAAACAGTTTTATGTAGCTGAGCCGACCCCAAAAAATTCGGATAAAAGCTGGTTGTATTTTAGATTGGTGACAAATTTTACTAGCAAAGTGACTATGAACAAGAGACGGGTTTGATACAATTCGACAACTCAAAATGGAACCTAACTTGGTGGCTTTTGCAACTTAAAGCTTCTGCGGCCAAGGAGATAGAATCAGATTGACTTTTAAAGAAAATTATGCTAACAGCTAACGCTGAGTTAGGTAATTGTTGGATCAAAATTTATACCCCGTTGACCAAGTCAATGCCTAAGTCAAGTGGGCCTAAGTCCAAGTCAAGCCCGAGCAAGGGAGGAGCCAGCCCATGCCATGAAGAGGCAAAAATATTATGTAGATGCAATTTTAGGAAATGAATGCAAAATGAATAAGCAAGAAGTCGATTTTGTAAAAGCTCATGATTTATGTGCAAAAAGAAAGAGCACATGACATGGGAAAGACACAAATGCCATTTTGAAAAGCCCAATAGGTTATATCTAAAATTGTACGCCTATAAAAGGCATCATGATGAATGAAAATTAACATTATTCTTTCTCAAAAATCAACCTAGGGTTTTGTGCCTCTTCTCTCATTCTCCTTTAAGGTTCTTTTTCTTTTTTTTAAAATTAAATCAAGAGTTAAAACTCTTCTTTTCTAAAAAAAAAAAGTAGATTGTGACCATAAAACCCATTGAATAGAGAGAGGATCTACCCTCTGATTCAAGAAACACGAAATTTTTAATCTTATCTCCTACTTTCTTCAAGATCCCAAAATAGAAGAGGAAAGGGAAGAAATCACTTCAAAAAATCCCATTTTTGGATTAGTCCAAGGCTTCAAATGGAAGAAAAATGATCTCTTTTCATCATCAAGATCCAGATCCTATGGGAGCTAACTCCAAAATAAATCTTTTGAGAGTTTAACGCCAAATCTAAATCTTCTAGGAGTTTAACGTTAAATCCAGATCTTTTAGAAATTTAACTCCAAATCCAGATTCGTTGAAGACCCAACTCCATATTCATTTTCTGTTCAAGAGTTCAACTCCAAACCCGGGGAGACTTAGGCTCTCTTCCGCAGGTGACCTGTCGACGCTCAGCGGGCATGTGCCCCCACGGACGCCCCTCACTCTCTTTTTTTTAAAGAAGGAAAATATGTAATAAACACACACGTTCCACACTCAAAACACTTCTCCCGTTTGAAAATTTTTCTAACGAGGTGCTGCCCTGAACCCCGCAAGACGGTTGCTAGCCTCCTTGACCCCAGCCCGCTATCCGGATAGTGGAATCCCCATAAACTCTGCGAGGCCCCCGATACATCCAAAACACCCTCAAAACACAACACGCGCATACTGCACATTGAGTTCGCATGATTTGTTTAACCATTAATCGAAGATTCCCTCGTTCTAACCTCGCTCCCAGGGAGCGAGGGGTAATTAACAGCAATTTAGTCCGCAACTGCCGGAGATTCGGATCCCCGCAATCAATAAACCTCGGCATACCCCAAGAAGGGGAATCTGTATACGCCTGACAAGCGCGCACGTTCATATCTCAATAGGGTGACGAAAAACACTCTACAGGTTCTGGCACATCCGGTGGGACCTTATCTCTCCTCCCATATTTCGAGTCAAGCGTTCATGTGAACTCAATTAATATATATTGATTGTATGTACTGAAACCATGCTCATTTGTGCAGGTTAACAGTTTTCAACCGTAATTTCAAATTCAGCAACCATGTCTCTCAAGACGAACTTAAGACGAACTTTGTCTCTGATGCAACTCCATTGACCTACGTGGTCAAAACGAAGGCGCACATGATTCTCCCGGCGAATCTCATAGGGCAATGGAAGGAGCCGCCATGCCAGTTCGGCTCTATCGTCATCTACCCATCTGGCAGCGCTCATATTGCGGAGCTCTTACCGGACAAAGCGGCTAAACCAAACTCAATGGGGGAGAAGGCCAAACATAATGATCGCGAAAGCGTCGCAACTCAAGCACAAGTCGGTTTTTGAATGGCTTTCGGTGGCTCCAGCTGAAGGCAAGGCCGTCAATACGAAAGAAATTACCAGACATCACGGGCAAGCTCAAACGATGCCTTCGACAAGCTAAGGATCGTATGTCTTTTTTAGGCTCTTTATCAACCGACCTACAGCGGCTTTCCGAAGAGCAAAAGCCCGTCAGGCGCTCAAAACAGAAAAGCTAAGGCAGAAGCGGCGCAGGTATAGAGCCAACAAAAGGACGCGGGCTCCGGCCAGGTTGAATTTGTAAAATTCAAAGAACCGAGTTATCCCGCGACGACGACCATCTCGTCCATAAAAATCCGCAACTCTTTCAAACCCTTAAAGCGGGATCAAAAAACGCCATGTCCGCTAAAATCAAGAAGACGGCGATTCGAACGGTGTAACGAAAGGAAGTGTCCAAGCCCCAATACAAAAGGAGGGATACCCTCTCGTCGGGAGTTTACCGAGCACTTCGTGCCGCTCGAAAGCAGCGGGAAAAATCCAGAAAAGGGGTGTCAGTGCCACCCTAGAACCCAGTGAGGCCAACCTCTTTAACCGAATGTCCTTACCCAAAAAGGAGGGGCCACGACAACGGTCCACAAGATCCGTTGTCGGTGACAAAAGAATGATCGGATGTGTGATCCACACGGTCCATGTGGCGGGCACGCGCCCCAGCAATAACTTTTGCAGCAAAAGTAAGGATGGGGCCGCCACATCCCAAACCCAATCTGGCTTGAATGTGGCTGCCACCTACCAAGATCAGCCTTCTCCGCGGGATAAAAAAACCCTCTCGATAAGGCCGATAAGCAGGACTCTTCGGTCCACGTGGAATCAAGCTCGGACAGCGAAGAAGAGCCGACTTTCCGCTCCAGAACCGCATAACAAGAGCTCCTCCAAGAACTTCGAAAACAACTTCGAAAGAAAGGGAGAAGGCCAAACTTTACTCCAAAATTAACGACTTTACAAATGTCGTGATGCAGCTCACGGCTCAAGTTGCTCGGACGCCTCCCAATCAAGCACAAGGCTCTACTAATGAGCCGTGTGATAACGACCCGAAACAACCAATGCATGTCCCTCTAGGTTCAAATATGGACGGGCAACACGAAAGCCGACCACATTTCACTTCTGGGGACGCCTTGACCCCTAATGGCAGTATTCCGCTAACACAAGATCGGATAATGGATTTGGTCACTAGCAAAGTTAAAACATTGGTGGCCGAAACCAAGGCGCGGAATGATGTTGGCAGTGGTGGGAGGTCATACCCCGCACGGTATGATCTTATCGAATTTCCTAACGGCTACGTCATTCCTAAATTTGGAAGATTCGACGGGACGAAAAATGTGAATCGGCATGTTACCCATTTTAAAGCATCATGCGGAAATACAAGGGGCAATGATACGCTTCTTCTCCGTCAATTTGTCAACAGCCTAACCAGTGTCACTTTCGACTGGTACGCGAGCATACCAAGCGTTTCTGTCACTACTTTCGCCCAAATGGAGTCTCTGTTTCGGCAAAGAATCATGAGTGTCAGCGACAAAATCTCCATTGCTGACCTTGTGAAGACCAAAGCCGAGGGAAAACGAAAACAACACGGACTTTATTGCCCGATGGTGTAACCTCACTATCAAGTGCGAACCACTGTTAGTGCAGGACCAATCTGTCAGGCTCCTCGTTGGGAATCTCAGCAACTGGAGGGTCCCGTTTCTATGTACCGCGGGCCTCAAAACGTTTCAGGAGCTGACCAAGAGAGTTCAAATGTTAGAACACTCGAAGCAAGAGTCTGCCCCGGACTCTCAGAATGACAAGCCTTGGAAAAGCCGAAAGGATAACAACCGTAAAGATAGAAGCTCCAACAATATCAACGCCGCAAGCAAAAGGCGAGCGGATAAAAAACCGATCGGTCTCGAAAACCAGTATAAGGAGGAGAAGGACCAGCTCTAGAAGAGAAAATAAATAAAGTCTATCAGAGAGAGAATCTTTTGTCCAGGTTCTCAGGAAGGACAAAATCCGTAAAATATTTAAGGACGCCCTGAACAACAGTCAGCAAAAATAATGGTCATCATGGGATGCCCCTTCCAAAGAATCTGACGCAGGTAAGATTCTTTCAAGGCAGGCTCGCTTACATACAAAGTTTCATCTCGACCCTATCGGGAAGATATCGGCCTTTCTCAAAACTCATGAAGAAATGAGCTCCTTTTGTCTGGGACGCCGAATGTCAAGAAGCATTCGAAAGCATCAAACAATACTTGTTGCACCCTCCGGTGCTCGCCACTCCCCTTCTAAATAAACCGCCGATCCTCTACACTACTGTCCTAGACAGATCACTCGACGTGCTTCTCGCCCAAAAAAACGAGAGAAGAGAAAATACCCTCTACTATCTCGGTCGAACATTAGTCGAGACGGAACATAACTATTCCCTGATCGAAAAGCAATACATGCCCCCGATATTCACTGTGAAGAAACTGAGACACCATCTGCTCGCTCACCGGGTTATGCTGATCTCTAAGGTCGACCCGCTCAAATACTTAATGACCAAAGCCAACCAAGCTGGCAGAATGGCAAGATGGGTTGTCATGCTGCTTGAATTCCCCAAAAACAGTAAAAGAGCAAGTCCTAACCGACTTTCTCGTTGCTCATCTCATGCTTGAAGGGTCACCGCTAAATTGCGAGTTGCCTGACGAACAAGTGTTGTGCCTCGAAGGTAACGAGCCATGCTGGGAGCTCTACTTCGATGGAACACCATCAATAAGGACCTCTAGTAAATTAAGCATCTCACAGAAAATAGCAAGGATAGGAATGGTGTTTAAAATGCCATCGGGAGAAACCCTACAACGTTCTTTCATTCTTATCGAGCCTCGTATAAACGACGAGGCTGAGTATGAAACTCTTATAGTTGGTCTAGAGCTCACCATAGAAATGGAGGTCCTTCAGTTGCGTGTTTACGGCGATTCCCAACTGGTCGTCAACCAAGCAGCAACTATAAGATATTTAAGCCCGAGTTAGCTCGATACAGAAGCCGAGTGGTGGAGCTCATGAAGCGTTTCACCCACATTGACCTAATGAGAGTTCTCATGGCGTTGAACGGAAAAAACGACGTACTGGCTCGCCTAACCAAAGAGCTGGCTGATCCCGACATGGATAAAATTCTGATTATAGTCAGAAGCCAACAAATTCTTCCTCTAATCGCTTTACGAGAAGAAGAAAGTGTAGAACAAGATAACAATCTGGCATAAGAAACACTGATCATTCAAGACGAGCCCGAATAGAGAGAACTCTTCATGGAGTACATCCGATACGACAAGTTGCCCGAAAAAAATCTGTAATGGTTCAGCAGAAGAAGAGAGCTCTCCAATATGTGTTCGTATATGACACGCTATACTGCAGATCATACGACCAGTTCTGGCTCAGGTGTGTGTTCTCGGCCGAAACCCAAAAAGTAATGAAAGAAGCCCATTCAGACGTCTGCGGAGCTCACCAATCCGACCCCAAAATGCGGCTTCAAATCAAACAGCTTGGATATTATTGGCTTACCATGATAAAAGATTGCGAAGAGCATGCGAAGAAATATCATCTCTGCCAAATTCACGGTGGCTTCATTCACAAACATGTTAATCCGCTGCATCCTACCGTGGCGTCATGACCCTTCGAAATTTAGGGTCACCGGATCATATTGGCCGCAACTGACTATTTCTCCAGATGGGCTGAATTTGTCCCGCTAAAAGAAGTCAAGACAGAAGATATTCTGACATTTTTCCGGCATAATATTCTATACCGCTTCGGTACGCCAAGAAGAATCATATCTAACAATGGGCATTCTTTCAAGAGCTTCAAAGTCTCAAGGTTCGCTACTCAACACATGATAGACTAGAGATGTTCCTCCATCTATAATTCAAGAGCCAATAGACTAGCCAAAACCTTCAATAAAACTCTATATAAGCTCCTGAGGAAAAATGCTTCAGCTGACAAAAGAGACTGGAAACTCAAACTCCACGAGGTATTGTGGGCATATCGTACCACGCACCACACTCCAGTTCAGTCCACTTCATACCCACTACTCTTCGGAGTGGAGGCAATTCTCCCCGTCGAAGTCGAAGTTCTAAGCTTAAGGATGATGTCCAGCACGGTCTGACGAAGGAGAAAAACGCTCTCCTTTGGCTCGAAGAGCTCGACGCGCTCGAAGAAAAAAGACTCGTTGTACAGCAAAATCTATAGCTGTATTGAGCCCAAATGTCACAGGCCTATAACAAGATGACTCGTCTCCGTGTTTTCAAGAAAAGTGAATTGGTGTTGGTTCTCAGAAGACCGGTCATCCCCAATCGACATACCAAGAGAAAATTCGAGCCAAATTGGAAAGAGTCATACGTCATCGAGAAAGTGTTTAACAGAGAATCCTATCAATTGATTAGTGCCGATAGAGAAAGGCTCATGCCACCCATCAATGGTCAATATCTCAAGAAATACTATGCATGAATACTCCTAGTCGCAGACGAATTGAGCACACCAGTCCTACGGCCGGTCTCTAAATTGACTACCGTATACAATCTACGGCCGCAAATAATCCCCATCCTAACCAAGTTCCACTATACTGCCTTACGGGTATGACGTTTCGCGTGCGCTGTATACAATCAACGAGCATAAACAAGCTAGATCACCCCTAAGTCCAACCGCAATCAACAGCCATGCGGCTGCATCTTCAAAAAAACCACTCATGTGTCCCATGATACATGAGGAGAACAGAGTTTACGAGATCCTCTCGACTCATAAGAAAACACACCTTCATGGAATCTTTACGAATCACAAGGGAAAAACACACTTGGGGGTCCTCACGACTCCAAAGAAGAAAATACACTTACGAGATCCAATCGACTCGTAGGGAGAAAATGCTTTTACGAGACCTTTACGGCTCATAAAATTGAAAAGCCTTAGGTGACAGGAACATAAACCCGTCTCCTAAGCCATCGCTCCCCAAAGGGCAGCAGCAAATGATGAGTCGCTCCTGACACTACGCTTCAGTGTTAGCGGTGCTGATGACGACCCAAAACCCAAATTCCAAGTTTTCCCAAAACAAATGATGAGTCGCTCCTGGCGCTACGCTCCAGTAATAGCGGTACTGATGCCGTCCCGAAACCCAAATCCCAAGTCCTCCCACAGTAAATGATGAGTTGCTCATGGCGTTATTCCAGTGTGGCGGTGTTGATGCCGAACCAAAATCAAGATTCTAAATCCCCCAGGGCAAATGATGATTCGCTCCTGGCGCTATTCCGTTGTAACGATATTGATGTCATACAAAAGTCCAAAATTTCAAGTCCCACTCGACAGTGCTTCCAAGCTCAAAGGTTCCGCCGAACAAAGCAGGAATCAAACAAATCAAATCATCGTCCCACCCGACAGTGCTTTGAAGCTCAAAAAGTCCTGCGGAACGGACAAGAAATTCCAAAACAAATCAAATCCCAACACCACAAAAAGCGAAGCAAGTCAAATCAAACCCCGATACCGTAAAAAACGGAGCAAGTCAAATCAAATCCCTACACCGCAAAAAACGGAGCAAGTCAACTTCAACCTTAATACTGCAAGATGCGGAGCAAGTCAAAACTGGCAGTATCGATTGTCCACGTCGCAAAAACTGGCAGCATCGACCGTCTACATCGCAAAAAAGACAGCATCGACCGTCCACGTCGCTAAAAGTGAACCAAATCAAAGCATCGACCGTCCATGTGGCAAAACTGGTAGTATCGACCGTCCACGTCGCTAAAAAGGCAGTATCGACCGTCCACGTCGCAAAACTGACGGTATCAACCGTCCACATCGCAAAAAGGATAGTATCGACCGTCCACGTCATAAAAAGGCCAGCAACGACCGTTTACGTCGCGAAAAGGACACCAAATCGATCTCTATATAAAACAAGATCCATCAATTTCATGCACACGACCCATACATGTGGTGTGCATTTATTGATGGAGGCACTTTATTGGGATCAAAATTTATACCCCGTTGACCAACTCAGAGCCAAAGTCAACGCCCAAGCCTAAGTCAATCCCGAGTAAGGGAGGAACCGGGTCATGCCATTTAGAGGCAAAAAATTATGTAAATGCAATTTTAGGAAATGAATGTAAAATGAATGGGCAAGAAGCCAATTTTGTAAAAGCCAAAAGCTTTATGTGCAAAAAGAAAAAGAACGTGGCATGGGAAAAACACAAATGCCATTTTATAAAGCCCAAAAGACTATGTAAAACTGTAAGCCTATAAAAGGCATCATGATGAATGATAACTAACATTATTCTCTCCCAAAAATCAACCTAGGGTTTTGTGCCTCTCTTCTCTCTCTCCTTCAAGGTTTTTTTTCTTTTTTTAAAAATTAAATCAAGAGTAAAACTCTTCTTTCCTAAAAAACAAGTAGATTGTGACTATAAAATCCAACCCTCTAATTCAAGAAAAACGAGATTTTTAATCACATTCCCTCCGTCCTTCAAGATCCCAAAATAGAAAAGGAGGAAGGAGAAATCACTTCAAAAAAATCATTTTTGGGAAGTCCAAGACTTGAAGAAGAAGAAAAGGTTCACCTTTCATCATCCAAGATATTGATCCCTTAGGAGTTTAACTCCAAAATAAATAATTTTGGAGTTTAACTCCAAATCTAAATTTTCTTGAAGTTTAACCCCAATCCAGATTTTTTGGGAGATTAACTCTGAATCCAGATTCGTTGGAAACCTAACTCCATATCTATTTTCTATTCAGGAGTTCAACTCCAAGCCCCTAGGCTTAGCCCCTCTTCCGCAGGCGCCCAGCGGGCACATGCCGCCCGCGTGACCTGTCAGCGCTCAACGGCCACGTGCCGCCCGCGTGACCCACCGGCGCTACGCTGCCGGTAGTGGGCACATATTGCACATGCCCCTACGAGCGTCCCACTCCTCTCTTATTTTTAAAAAAAGGAAATATATAATAAACGCACGCGTTCTACACTCAAAACACTTCTTTCGTTGAAAAAAATTTTAACGGGACGCCGCCTCGCACCTCATAAAGGGGCTGCTAACCCCATTGACCCCAACCCGCTATCCGGGTAGCAAGACCCCCGTAAACTCTGCGAGACTCCCGATACGTACAAAACACCCTCAAAACACAACATGCGCATACTACACATTGAGTTCGCATGATCTGTTTAACATGTTAATCGGAGGTTTCCTCGCTCCCAAGCAAGGGGTAATTAACGGCGGCTTAGTCCACGGTTGCCGGAGATTCGGATTCCCATAATCAATAAACTCCAGCCTGTCCCCACGCAGGGGGAATTTGTATACGCCTCCTGACAAACGCACGCATTCCTATCTCAATAGGACGACGAAAAACACTCTACGGCAATATCCAACTTATTGCTAACATACGCAAAAAAAAGCCATGCATTACCAAATAAAAGAAAGCGTCAAAAACTTACATGAAGAAGGGAAAAGCAAGGGGGTAGAGTAAAAATGTTGTACATATTCCATACAGGGCATGAAAGCCAAGAAACTGAATGTAAATGCTGATGACCATTACAAAAAGAGTCAATACCTTAAAAACACGAACAAGGAAGAATGCCACCAAACCAGAAAATCCCATGTGGATCATAGTAAGCGTTATTGGAAAGGGAAAGTTGAAATAGTTTGGAGAGAGAACCCACTGCAAAAGAAAATTCCACCAATTATCATATGGAAGAATAACAATAACCACCCTCCTAAAACCAATTAACGGGAAAAGAAACCCACAAATTACAGACTTACAAAATTAGTAACACGGCCCACAAGGATAATAAATTTCAGATAATTATCCAATACAGCACAAAGTGATCTTTAATACTTCAAGCTGTTTATAACAAAGCTCTCTTCTTCTTTTTTGTCCCTTTTTTCTTTTTCTCAGGAATCCCAACCAAATTGAAGTTGGATAAAGCGTGTATTGTCAAGAGAATTGAAGATGGAGTACTGGTAACTATGTTTTTAGCTGAGGATATTGAAAATGATTATAGTCATAAATTATTGTAAACTTTCTTTGACCTCCCCAATATGTGTTCACAGTGAAGACCCATACAAATCTGAAAAATGACCTACAGGGAGATAGGGGACAGAATTAACAGTAAATTGCTGAAACTTCGTATTATGTAAATACAGTGAATGTTGCTCACCAACAGTTTCTAACACCTATGATTCTGTTCCTCAGAAATTTCCAACACCTATGATTTAGATACATAGCAGTCTGATCTGAATCTGAAAATGTTCCTTGTGGTTCCGTGGTTATACTGACAGTCTTTGGCTTAAAAAGGTTCAGATTTATGCATGGATATTATATAGAACATAGAAAGCTTGCAACCTATTCGTACTTATATGTATAGGCAACTTATACCGATAAAGCTCAATAATGTTTTCCTTCTTAATGTGATCAACTTTATATCAAATTTTCACATTTATGAACTATTCTCACTGTAGTTCAATTTAATACCTTAGTTGAAGCGTGTCCCTGGCATCTATAGATCGCATCAGCATATCTCTCTTTACCGCACTGAGAACTGTGTGCCCTTATATTTACTCCTTTAGATGTACATAAAATAGTTTCTGCTTCGGACATCTACATGACTACATCCTTAAATAGAAATTTCGCATGTAACTGAAATATATATGATTTTTCATTAGTTTATGCTTTTTAACTTTATTAAGCTATAAGGGTAGAACAATTTTGAATGGTTGGCGGTGTGCAATGGAGAATGGAGATCTTTAAGAGTCGGTATAATTATAGCTGAAGGAGCTGTGACAGTAACCAGGGTAAGTTGAAACTGGTTCAAACAATGAAGGATGAGATGATTGCTAATTTAACAGAAGGCATGATTGGTAATATTGCTGAATGGAGATAACTGATTCATGAAGCCAATCTTTGTAAATAGGAAAGGCTTTGTTGTTTCCTGTCTATGAATCACGCACTTTGTCACTCCATCGACCTACCAGGCATCTGCATAGGTTAGCGATAATTCATTATACGTCTCCATTTGGTGTTTTTTCTTCACTTTGCAGCTCTACTTTTATTATAACGATTGATTGTGAAATTCAATTTAATGTAAAAATCAATTTGAAGTTGAAATTACATTTCTATTTCCCACTCTTACTTATGAAAATAATTAGGATTACATGATTAATAGGTTATTTCATCCTCAATATCTAGTGTGGCTTAATTAGCTAAACTTTACCTAATGCTACCATAAAACATGCTAAAAGAAAGCAGACATCGACCCTGTTGTCAATATAAGTGATCCGTTCTTCACCATTGTGATCATTTTCTTCAGATCAGCATCTCCTAGTCCGATCGATAGAACTAAATAGTCTGATCAATAGAACTAAACCCAATCAGTAGAGTTATTGGACTTTTTTTTTCAATGTGACTCATGAAATGCTTCAGTCAATGGGCTTAAGGTCGACATATCATTCCTTTATTCCCAAAATCTGCTTTCAATATCACCGTAGCACACTGAGCCGCCAACATCATATTGGCATGCAAGCAAGAGTGGAAGTGTTGTAGATGCAGTCATAAAAATTCCCACAAATTTTTCATTTCTCCATTTCACTACACAGCACAAAAAAAAACTGCTTCCGCTTCAAGAACCCATCGCCAGAATGCCCAATACCAGAATTAGCGTTTACCAACATGCAATCTCAACGATAAGGAAATAATTATAGATACATGCAATCTCAACGATAAGGAAATAATTATAGATACATTACTATAATTATAGGCACACTACTAATACCACACAAGAAAATGATAGTTCACTGATGACATAAAAACGAAAGATTTTAACTTGTTGACATAAAATGAATCAATTACCTTGTTGTATAAAATGACTCCAGATGATAGGCAGATGTAAACAAGAAGATAAAGGTAGGTGAGCAGGAGTTGCCTATTGATTGTCATTTCCAATCCCTTTTCTTGAAACCAATCTCTTCAACTAGCTGGCCATCAAAAATACACAATCGATACAAAACATCAAGCACATTTCTACAAATAATTCATGTTGATCTTTAAAAAGAAATTCAAAATCAAGAACTGAAATTTGCAACAAATAAGCGAATTAAGATCTGATGATGCTTACCTCAGCATTCACAGACTTGCCCGATCTCTTCGATTCAGAAACCCTAGCGCCGAGAAATCAAAAACCCTAGTTTCCGTATCCGATCGCGAGATCGAGTGGATACGATCGCGGCCACTTGCGATCGCTGAAAATGCGAGAAATCGAGCAGAGATCTGAGAAATGGGAGGAAAATTTGGGGGAAAATTGATTGAAAATTTGCGAATTTCGAGAGCGAGGGAACGTTGGGATTGTAAACGAAGTGAATTTTTCTTTTCTGTTTTATTATCAATTTTTTTCTTCATTTATGATTGATTCTGAGGATACCGCGCTTTTATGACTGAGATTCTGGAGCTGTTGATGTGGGTCCGACTGATGCTTACGGGCCGGATCCGGGTCGGACCCATATTTGCTCTTAAATGGGTTGATTAACTTTTTTCCCCACAAAAAAAGAAGCGTTGGTTGAAATTTATCTTAATCATTAAAAAAGAATTTTGAAAAATTAAAGTTCACCACATGTGGAAATAGTTAGTTTCTACAAGATGGTGATACACATCACGAATGGACAACGACAGGAGTCGAATATTATATAGGTCTCGGCTCTGTAAACAAAAAAAATACATACAAACTTCCTACAAATGAACGATCCAATTTTTAGTACCATTATCCAACCCATAATGAAACGAGGAGGTTAGCTTGGTAGTAAACGCACTTTCTTACTTATTTGAAATAACGATAGAGAATAGTTTAAAGAAAAAAATTGGCGCTCTTACGGGTTCTTACTGCTTCGGACAACTCATAGTATGATGTTTGAATGATAACATAGCGTCATATGAGAAATTTGTGCGTGATTTCACATATGACATGCGGTACTAGATTTGAGATAATAGGTCCTTAAGGTTTATATGTTAAGATGTAGGGTTGTATTTTTTCTTTAAAAACTATACAGGAGTTGACGTTAATGCTATTTAAGGCTTTTAACATGTGCTGATGGCAATTATTCCGGTTGAGTTTGTACTCCAACAAAACCGGTGGCTACTTTAACATGTCGAGAATAAGTCATATGAAAACTGTAATATATTCATTACTTTGCATTAGTCGGATCCAGATCTATTCATAAATAATTCACCACATTGGCATTTTCACTTTCAATTATTAAGCATCATCTAAATACTTTTCTCATATAAGGGTCAGTCATGAAGCAAAGCTCCAGTAAAAATTTGACAAAGTTTTACAACCTGCTGTCGACCCGACGTTAACCGGCCTCTCCAAGTGCATGTCAAATTTCTGGTTTTAATAAGCTATAACAAGAGAAGAACTTGTCATGGTCATAGATGAACAATCGACATCTTCAAAATTCTCATAAACTATGCAAAAATCGATAAGAAGGAGAAAATATGATAATTTGTCATATGGAAAAATGTTCCTCTTAGACATAATTATGGCCAAAAGGGAATGGAACATATTCCAAAATAAATATTTGAAGTATAGAACATTAATTTATGTCCGGGCTTATAAATAGTGATGTTATATCTAATTCACAAATTAGATATGAACAGAGCTAACAATAAACAATTTTTTCAAGAGTTGTACAAATGCAACAATGATCTATTATACACATTGACCAAAATATAATAGTTTACAATCAAAATCTAAAAGCTTGAATATATCATTTTAAATTCAAAAACTTGCTGCAGATCTTTGAGTACCAGCACTATTAATGAAACTAATTTTCCATTGCATTGTTTAGTGATTTTTCATTAATGATTTAATGAAACCAATATTTTCTTGATATGCCGCTTTGTTCATCTACAGAGCCCTCTGATGCTTAGACCATCCACAGGAGCCACCACCTCCCATCAGTTCCAACTTCATTTTATTATGAAACCAATCATCTCCCTTTATACCGCTATTAGTTCCAACTTCATCCTTTTCAAAACATATATTTGTTTGGATGTATTTGTAGCATAATAATCATCTTTTCTTATGTTTTTTTTTTCTGCTGGAACACATGCAGTTGCAAAAAAGCTTAATTTGAGTGTATTTGCAACTACATGTTTCTTATCTCTGTTTGTTGCTCCAACTCCATGTTCGAACAATAATAGCTACATGAAACGTTTATACTTCGATAGTTAAAACCGCACGGGCATAGGCGACAAAACTTAGATCCTAATGAAAGTCATAATATGAAAAACTAGACCTAAAACTAAGTCTAGAGGTGGCATATGTTATCCAATGGATAATGTAGATTTCCAAAGCATGCCATCAAATCTGTAAGCTCCAATATATCATATATATTCAACGGATTACTTTTAGTTTATACAGGGAATTAGACGAAACAAAAACCCTTTAACACTGAATGGCTAATAATCTCTCAATGAAACCCTTTTCCCCGTTCTCTCTACAGAAAAAAAATTGTATCGGAAAGAACGTGATCCTCTTCCCTCGGATATTATCTTCGCCTCTAATGAAAGTCTTACCCTACATTTCCAAACTAATGAGAAACCAACAAAAAGAATAATTTATAAATTAAGGAGTTGGGAGCATTATGATCCTTGTATTATTAGTTTACCTGGTCATACTCTAGTATTATTAGTTTACGGGACGAGACTCTTGTATTATTAGTTTTCTCAAGTGGCTTTCACCATAGACTCGATAGTCTTAAGACTACAAAAACAATTACAGAGCATAATCAGAAATCCTAAAACTCCAAGGCTCACACATGCAGTTTCCACACAAAAACATTTGCAATCACAAAAGAATTTATCCCTCATGCCTCGCCACATTGTCAGGGGCTTTTAAAATGGCATTAGAGCAACCGTGGATCAAGTTTCGCAAGGCAAATTTTAAAAGGATTTTAAAGAAAGCTCAGCATGCAGAAAAGTTTTGGTGAGATTTGAGGATTTTCTGAAAAAAATGTTATGTAATTGTTTACTAATTTTTCTAGATCAGCAATGAATCAAATTTTAATCCACTTAGCAAATATGTCTAAAAGTAAAGTTAATTACGTGATACTGAGGCTTCTACGGAGCATTGGATACGTAAGCAGCGAACCCACTAAACACCGGCTTTGTGTTCTAAGGTAATTTAAACAATTAGACATATGTTGAACCTCTGATGGCACAAAACCATCCTGTGTTCTAAGGTAATTTAAACAATTAGACATATGTTGAACCTCTGATGGCACAAAACCATCCCTACATTTAAAAACGTGTTATCATTTTACCTTCCAATATCTTCCGATCCATATTTTCCAGAATACTAAATATACTTTCCAGATGAAATAATAGCAAATATATCGGAGAATAAAAAATTAACAATGTTAGCATTGACAACAAGCATATAAACATTTTATCATGAAACAAATAATCTCAATTTATACAACTAAATCTATCTAAAATAACTATAATATACTGTACCATTATATGAATATTTTTAACATATTAAATATTGTTGTCCACTCATGCCAATAATGCAATAGGTTTCTCTTCACATAAGAAAGTTATGAATAACTGCAAAAATTGTTGAGTCCATACACAAACAAATAAAGTGTCTGTAAATCGGGAAATTCTTTGGTGCTTCCAAAGAAGGAGAGAGAGAGAGAGTGAGTGTGTGAGAGAGAGAGAGGAGAGAGAGAGTGAGTGTGTGTGAGAGAGAGAAAGAGGTGAGAGAGAGTGAGCGTGAGAGAGAGAGAGAAAAAATTGTTGGAAGCACCAAAGAATTACCCCTGTAAATCTAGAAATTAGACCAAATTATATATATTTATATATCTATACACACGCGCGCACGCCTCCTGTGAAGGGGAGAGGGACAAAGAGAATTGCTTTGGATGTTGTCATATAAGCCATCCCGCCATGCTTTTTATCTTTTTCAAATAATTTAAATGAGTGGAAAGAACGATTAATAATATTCAAGCGAATTTTATATGAAAACTTGCAAAAGAATTGCAAAAAGGTGTGTGTGTATAGGGTTTAATGGCGTTGAGCTCAGGAAAAATTTCTGAGCCCATTACACAAAACCCCCTCTCCTTTTTTAAGCGAGACAGAACAGAAAAAGACTCCCGTCTCGCTAACCCCTCGCCCCCACCTCCGATTGCCGCCCCCGCCTCCGAACGCCGTTGTCCCACACCACCATAACCCTTCCACCGCCGTTGCCCCATCATCACCATCATCATAACCGTAACCATCACCACCTCCATCACCCACCATCATCGTCACCGCCACCGCCGCCGCCGCCACCTACTCCTCCACCGCGACCCATCTCCGCTTCCAACATGGCCTCCAATCGCCGCTGCCCTACACCTCCGTAAAACCTCCACCGCCGCCGCCGCACAACCATCACCATCATCATTATCACCACAACCATCACCGCCATCACCCACCATCATATCACCACCACCACCATCTACTGCTCCACCGTGACCAACCCGTCGTCGCCGTCGTCCTACAACCCAACTCTGAAACCCTAAACCTAAAAAATCTAATCGGGTTGTCATTGTCCTCATCGTCGCCGTCGCGCCACCCTCGCCATCCCCGGAATACATGGGTTCTCCCTTCAAGCACTATTGTCACACCCCACTTTCCAAATGAAAGTGAAGAGATTGCGTAGTATGATCCGCAGCCTAACTGTGTCAAAGATGGTCTTTCTCGATAAAGTTACGTTAAGCGTATATATATCATGCAGGAAATGTACCAAAACTGATAATAAAAGTAGAACTATTTATTTTCATTAACTAAAATTATTATATCCCAAAGTACTGAAAACAAACTAAATAGTTTGATTATATTGATGAAAAGAAAGCAAGCCCTGAACAGGTGAGCAATAGAAGAGCTATCCTAATACTCTTGCGTCAACTTCTCGTAGTCTTGATTAGTGGACTCCACCCCATCGTCTCTTTCTTCACCAACCTCTTCCTCATTTAACAGACGTTTCAGGAATAAAGAAGGAAAAATGAAGTCTATCATCGAGTTACACTTGGATAGGATTTTTTCAGAAGAAAGTAATGGTAAAGAGAACAAGTGTGTATAATGTATAATGGCATATGTGTGAATAGGTATGATATATGTGTTGTAGGCAGCATGTAAAGTATGATATACTGTGTACGGTAACTGCAGGTAATATGTTTGTTTAGTTTGTTAGAAAAGGGTACCGGGATCTCGAGATTATTCCATTGCACTACGGAACAACGGTTGGGGAAAGTGAAATGTACTGTTCCATTTTCCCGGATCTGATCGAGTAATAGACGAATCCGAGTCCGTATACTGCCTTGCCTAATCAAACTATCCATCTCCGTTCTGTTTAGTGTAAAGGTTTTATGGATTAGAATTAGTATGTATATCATCTAGGCATGAAATTTCCACATTAGTATGCCATCCATAATTTGGATTATTCGCCCTTAATATAGGGTTAGTTTCTGCCTGAATATCGGGTTGGTAGTCTCCGCCTGAATATCGGGTCGGTAGGCGTCCGTATATTGGACTGTTCATATCCTTCATAATAGTATTCCATACCCAGGATCGTGCATTTTAACCATAACCGTATCGTAGGTCATGTTGTGTGATGTATCAAAAGTTTGAATTCAAGTAAATGATATCTCAATCGATATGGACTTTCACGGCCTTTGGTTATATCTTGTTCCATTATAGTTTGGAAAGTAAACAAAGTATTTTATAGAACCCTCAGTTTATAAAAGACTATGTTATTTTCCGTAATTATAGTTTATATAAAAACCATGGTATTTTAGGGAAAAATATTATTTGATGAAGTGTCATGGTATTTTAGGGTAATTATCTTTTAATAAAGATTGTGATATTTTAATAAAAATATCTTCTTATAAAAGAGTATGGTATTTATATGGTATATTAACGAAAATTATCATTTATCATAAAAGTTATGGTATTTTAATAAAAGAGTCCCTTTTATAAAAAAAAGGTAAGGGTATTTTAGTGAAATTCTCATTTAAAAACTTCACTTTCGAAGTTAGGGGTATTTTGGTAAGGTTTAACTTCTTAAAGCTATTTAGTAAAAATCTAGTTTTAGAATTATTATTGATTTTTAAAAGAAAACCCTAACTTTTAAAAGTTCATGGTATTTTTATAAAATAATTAGTCTACCAAGTTCATGGTATTTTAGTAAAAATTATGATTCATAAAAGTTCGTGATATAAAAATATAAATTGTTAGGAGTTGATGGTATTTTTGCGAAATAACGATTTTAGTGAAAATATGATTTTACATGTTTGCCATAAATTTTATTTTAAAATAACCAATATATAAAAATTTGCCCTGATTTTTCCATGTTTTAATAATTAGGAAATTATCGATAACCTTTATTGAATGCCATAAAATAATTGCATTTATTCACATAAAATTTGTCCCGATCCTGATAGTCGCTTGACGACTTAGTTCCATATGTCCAAGCATGCAAATTGGGTTGTCCATTACCCCATAATTTTATCGTGAAGGATAACTGCTAAAAGTTCATTATTTAATTAGGATTTAATATCGCTTTTTAATCATCATAACCCGTAAAATAGATAATTTAGTTAAAACCTCATAATTATGTCCTGTAATATTTTCCATAGATAGATATTATCATAATGAAGATAACATAGGGTTAAGTATTGAAAGATCCTACCTGAATTGAGCTAGGAAAATAAAATTCGGTGAGCGTCGGGTTGTACAAGAACTGATATATCTTGAAGCAAAGAATTTTTTTTGCCTTTAGGACTTGGTCCAAAGTGTAGAAGACTCAAAAATAAATTCCTTAAATTTTTTTGGGATTTTTGTGTTGAAAAGATTTTTTTCTGGGATTTTTGCAAGCTCGGGATCTATTTATAGGGTTTTTTAGGATTTAAAATCCCTATTTTTTTTCCCCGATAGCTACAGGAGCCGTGTCCCCACGAACCGACCAGATCCGCACCGTTGGTTGACCAGATACGATGACCCACGTTGCATCTGGTCATGAGCTGGCATGGACCCCCCGCTCATTGGCGCTGGCGATCCTTTGCCATTGGATCATTGATCCAACGGCTGAGGTTTTATTTTATTTCGTTTTGTTTTTCTTTTCATATTTTACCGGCGGGAAGATCTGGGCCGTTAATCGTTTGATCCGACGGTCCAGAATCGTTCCTGCTCGAAAAATAAATTAAAATTTGTTTTTAATATTTAAGAGATGTTTTAAAATTAGTTTTTGGCTTTTAAAAATTATTTTAAAATAGTTAAAAATATTTTAAAATTTTTGGAAAATTATAAAAAATATATTTTGATGTTTTTGTAACAACTCCATTTTTAATATACAAAAAATTGATTTAAATTCAATGTATACTTGGAGTATTTATTGCAACTGATATCTCTTTAAGTATTTATTTCACTCCATAATTACAAGAAAGAGTTTGTCGCTCATTGGTAATACCTTGCGCTGCTGAACCAAGCTATCAGAGTTCAAATCCCATACCCCACATTATTTTTATATTTATTTTGTTTTAAATTCTTTGGAAAGTCAACAGTAAAAATGCCATAACTCCCAAAATATGTACTGGACAACAAAAAGTAAATATACCAAATTGTACCCCCGAAGAATACCCGGCTATTGGACCCCTGACTCAGCCCGACTCGGCGCCGCCGGCCGGCGACTCGGCCGACTCGGTCCGGCGCCGCCGGCCGAACTTGGCCGGACGGCCGAGTCACCAACAGAGAAAAGTTGGGTCTTGACCTGGTCCACCCTCTTGCATACTCTAAATGCTTGGATCGGTTATCATTTGGCCAATAAATCTCTTTTACTCCTATGTTTAATGAATTTTTAATGATTTTGTATATTTTTGTATAATTTTTTATTAAAAACCCTAACCCTAGCCTAACCCTATATAAACCCCCATACCCTCTACCCTCTCACCCTACATTCCTAAGTCCACTCTTTTAAAATTTCAAGAGAACTTGGTACGTCGGAAAACGAGCGAAAGGCGAAGCGCTGCCAAAATCGACGGCGAAATCCCGACGATCGTACTAGGACCTCTTCACGACGTTTCGACGCACCGAAAAACCCACTACCTTCCTATCACTCTCTAGCGTTGTCCAAACCCGTAAGTCCCTATTTTCTACCTTTCTTTTCTTCCATTAAAATACGACTTTTCAAACCCGACGGAAATCGGAACAAACCGATTTCCGATTCGGTTTTCTATCAAAACTCACTTATCACTAATTCCGTAATGCTTAAACATCTTCATGTTGACTACTAATCACTTAAAAATCAATTTAAACAAGTTTTCACACATGAAATGATAGCTTTTGCAATATATCGTATTCTTTCACTTAAATACCACCATGTTTGGTTTATCACATTTAAGCCCTAAACTTTACTATACATTAAAATAGATCACGAGGTAATGACCTACCTCCACACACACTCATATGTAATCATAACACGCTACCTTGAAAACTTAGAATACGATAAAACAAGATCTTACATTAAAATACCATTTTCTTTATAAATCTTTTCTAAAAGTTCTAAGTTGTACACAATTTTAATGCAATATCTTTTAATAGGAAATACGATAAGTTGGGACATCGATCGTTTATTTAAACCTAATTTTGTGGTGTCTAGGCAAGTGTGTCTAAGGCGAGTGGTTACTTAATTAGGTTCACTACTTGTAGTGGAGAGCCTCCCACTCACTTGGCACTTACCTGGCCGCAATTGGCTGTGAAGAGGCGATTTGAGGCTTCTAACGACTTGTCGTTTAGACCATTTAGAAATAACTTAGTTGGCTTAGGAAACCCTAGAATCTAAAATACGGAAATTTACACCTTTTACAAATAAATACCTTATCTTTATAAAACCGTTTTCTAAATGATCAGTATTTATTAAATCTTTACAAAGCGCCACTACAACCCTCCTTTGGGGAACCCGTTAGGGATAGTATGGTTTATCGTGCACCCTCGGGCTTAGTAGTGCAAGATTCAGACCTCCGCAAGAAGCATTCGGTCTCGAAAGGTTTAAAACACGACATTTAAGAAAAATGAGATTTTTGGAAAATAAAATATTTATTAAAGATTATTCTTGTATAAACATATGTATATTTATCATTTAAACACCTATTTTATTATAAGATAAAGTTTCCACCTTTTCCTAAAAATTACAAGATTAAAAGTTACATTAAAATACCATGAATTTCAAATAAATCAATATTACAGATTAATACCTTTATTAGGATTTATTCACTAGAAATATCACTAAATAAAATCACGCTCATTATAACTATAAAGACGAATAATAAATACTTGGGGTGTATCTTGAAAACTATGCAAAAGTACTTTTACATAAAACCCCCTCAAGTTTTATAAATTACAATAATGACCCTAACAAATATAGAACTTCGAATTACATTTCTTTTAGTCTGACTCGGGTTTGAGTCTGATTATTTCTGACTTGAATACGATTCAAGTCAATCTATATTCTTTAATATTCCAACTCAATATGAACACATGAATCCCAGAATCCAGTTAACAATCTATACAACTTGACTGAATCAAACCATGGATATACATCCATTATTCCGTTATTCCATTTACCTGATTATGCAGTTACAATCTGTTTACTGATATCATGGTTTTGGTCAGTCATCCAACTTATACAATACAATACAACAATACTGTCAAAACACTACGGGGTTTAAGGGGTAGATTGGTACGGAAGGTGTTAAAGGTGGCACGAGGTGGTCAGATTAAGACACCTAACCTATATTCCATTGCTGTTGTACCGTGGCTTAACGGTTCCTTGTACATTCCGTTTGCCCTGATCTCTAGCATATAGAGACCCCTCTCGTATACACTGGCATCCTTCTGTACCAAGCTACAAACAACATCGTGAACATAATATTCCACAATATAATACTTTAGAAAATACTCTTATTCTGTCTTTCTAATTCTTCCTTATCTTTGGGACTTACCGAGCGACCTGTTCGCTGACGACATTCTATTTCTTTCTGCTTTGAATGTCGTCAGGTGCTTTGGACCCAGCAGAGATCGAGCCCACCGGTGAAGACTTTGGAGCAGTTTCACGAAGACCCCGAGCTCTAGATATTGTACCTTGTTCTATTCGGTATTTTCATTTCCTGTTATGCCATTGTTTAGGCATCGCTTTTCATTTCGGTTGTATTTACTTTTCATGCATTGTACAAAAGAATGTTATTAATAAAGTTGCTGTTATTTCTATATCTATTGTATCTTGTGATTTACTTTTATATTGCTTAGATACGCTTAGTGTATGTACTTCTGAGTACATACGTAGCGGACCTCGTCGCGTCTCCTTCGCCGTACACCGGGAAGCGGGGCGTGACAGTTTTCTTCCATTTTTAACCAAATTGGTCCAAAATAACTCCTTTTTTCGGTTTTAAAAACTTTTCACTCCGATAAAAATTCCATTTAAATTCTTAAAATTCATAAAAATTCATAAAAATCATATCAATTCATTTTAATTATAGAAAAATATTGTAAAGTGTTTTCTACCAATAGAAATAGTAAAATAATTGTTTTGATCTCGAGAAAAATTATAAGACGCTTTTATTACGTATATAGAGTACACGATCGTTACAATCTACCGTCCTTGAAATAATTTCGACCTCGAAATTCAGAGGTAAGCAAAAGAGTAGTTATATAGAAGAAGTTACAAATAGACAGGGATAATGTTCCCTCATCTCAACCTCTCTCTTCCACGTGTGTAACAACCCTAAATTTCATGTACAACTTTCTGTAAAAGAAAATTCAAAATTTAAAGAAAGAGGTACTTTTACCTGAGCACAAGTTAAATATTTTTTTTGCTAATTAATAGCAAGAAGGAGCTTGTAGCTTATTGGTAATACCTTGCACTGTTGAACCAAGCCACCAGAGTTCAAATCTCATACCCCACATTATTTAAATATTGTTTTATTTTGAATTTTTAGAATACCAAGAGTTTACACGTGCATATCTCACAAAAACCCCACTACACCCTGAAAAGTAACTATACCAGGAGACTGATGAACCGACGTGGAGTGCTCCGACCACCCGACTCTGCCCGGATCGGCCGAATCGGCCGACGGCCCGGCCGACTCGGGCCGTCGCCGCCGGCCGGACTCGGCCGGACCGCCGAGTCGCCAACATGAAAAAGTTGTCTCTTCAGCTCCCCATCATTCCTTGTAACAACCCTAATTTTTTATACACTTTTTCCTATACAATTTTTTTCAAAATATTTTTTTTTAAAATCCACAAAGGGGTATTTAAGCCTGAGCACAAGATTTAGGTAATTATTTTTGTTTTTAATTACAAGCTACAAGAATGAAATAACTCCATTTTTAGTGTACA
This sequence comes from Agapanthus africanus, assembly GCA_030015575.1. Taxonomy (NCBI): domain Eukaryota; kingdom Viridiplantae; phylum Streptophyta; class Magnoliopsida; order Asparagales; family Amaryllidaceae; genus Agapanthus; species Agapanthus africanus. The sequence continues at coordinate 22,454,189 of JASDDO010000014.1, forward strand.
AGAAATTACTTTAAATTTAATGTATACTAGGAGTATTTATTCTTGCTGCTATCAGTTTAAGTAATTAAAAACCACAATAATTACAAGAAGGAGCTTGTAGCTCATTGATAATACCTTACACTGCTGAACCAAGCCACCGGAGTTCAAATCCCATGCCCCACATTATTTTTGTATTTATTTTGTTTTAATTTTTTTTGAAGTCAACGGTAAAAAAGCCATAACTCCCAAAATATGTACTGGACAACAAAAAGTAAATATACCAAATTATACCCCCCTAGAAAATTCCCGGCCACTGGAAGCCTGACTCGGCCCGACTCGGCGCCGCCGGCCGGCGAATCGACCGACTCGGTCCGGCGCCGCCGGCCGGACTTGGCTTGACGGCCGAGTCACCAACTGAGAAAAGTTGGCTCTTGACTTGGTCAACCCTCTTGCACACTTATTATACCTGGATCGGTTTTAATTTGGCCAATAAATCCCTTTTACTCCTAAGTTTAATGATTTTTAATGATTTTTATATTTTTTTTTAATTAAAACCCTAACCCTAGCCTAGCCCTATATAAACACCCCTACCCTCTACCATTTTACCCTACAACTCTAAGTCCACTCTCCCAAATTCTTAAGAGAACTCGGTACGTTAGAAAAAGAGCGAGAAGCGAAGCGCTGCCGAAACCGACGACGAATTCCGGCAATCGTACTAGAACCTTCGCGACGTTTTCGACGCACCGACAACCACCACTTTCCTTAGCCTACTTAGCTTGTCCAAACTTGTAAGTCCCATCTCTTCTATCTCTCTTTCCTTTTAATAGAAAAATACGACATTTTGGAACCCGACGGAAATCGGAACAAACCGATTTCCGATTCGATTTTTCTACAAAATTCCACTTGTCACCTAATCCATAATACCTATCCATATACATAATGACTATTAATCACATAGAAACCAATTTAAATAAAGTTTCTCACATGAAATGATAGCTTTCTTGTAAAACCGTATTCTTTTCATAAAAAAACTATAAAGTTTACTTTTCATGTTTTAATTAAATCCCTCATTCCTAAACATGTTCATCTTGATAAATAAACTTGTAGAAATCAATTTGAATGAGTTTTCACACATGAAATGATAATGTTTTCAAATACAGTATTCTTGCGCTTAAATACCTTCAAGTTTAATATATCATGTTTAACCTCTAAAACTTCATTAAACCCTAAAATAAGCCATGAGGTAATGACCTACCTTTACACACACACACAAATATAACCCTAATTGATAAACATCAAAATATAGAATACGAAAATACAGGACTTTTCACTAAAATACCATATTCTTTATAAACCTTTTCTAAAAGCTTTAAGTTGTACACAATTCTAAATAAAATCTTTTAAAATAAAAGCACGATATGTCATGGACATCGATCGTTTATTTAAACTGTCTTGTGGTGTCTAGACAAGTGTGTCTAGGCTAGTGGTTTTTAATTAGGCCCACGACTGTGGTTCCTTCCCACTTACCTGGCACTTACCTGGCCGCAATTGACGGTGAAGAGGCGATTTGAGGCTTCTAATGACTTGTCGTTTAGACCTTAGAAATAGGCTAGTTGGCTTAGGAAACCCTAGAAACTAAAATACGGAAATCTATACCCTTTTACAAATAAATACCTTTTATTTATAAAACCGTTTTCCTAAATGAATAGTATTTGTTAAACCTAAGCAAAGTGCCACTACAACCCACTTTTGGGGAACCCATTAGGGATAGTACGGTTCATCGTGCACCCGCGGGCTAGTAGTGCGAGATTCAGACCTCCGCAAGGAGCATTCGGTCTCGAAAGGTTTAAAATACAGCATTTAAGAATAATATGATTTTGGAAATTAAAATATTTATTTAAAATTATTCTTGTATTAATATATATTTAAATACCATTTAGACACCTATTTTATCTTAATACAAATTTCCACTTTTTCCTAAAATTCCAAGATTTAAAGGTTACATTAAAATACCATGAAATTCTAATAAATCAATTAATACTTTTATTAGGATATATTCACTAGAATAACACAAATAAATTCACACTCATTATAACTTTAAAAATGAATATTAAATACTTGAGGTGTATTTTGAAAACTATACAAATGTACTTTTTACATAAAACCTCCTCAAGTTTTATAAATTACAAAAAGGCCCCTAACAATTATTGAACTTCCAATTATGTTTCTTTTAGTCTGACTCGGGTTAGAGTCAGATTATTTCTGACTTGAATATGATTCAAGTCAATCTATATTCTTTATATTTCAACTCAAGATGAATACATGAATCCCAGAATCCAGTTAACAAACTACTCGACTGAACCGAACCATGGATATTCCTTTTACATGTTTCCCAGTATTCCATTTACATGACTCTACGGTTATAACCGTTTCCTGATATCATGGTTTCGGTCAGTCAATCAGTCTATCATGCAATTAATACAAGTTTACAAGATAACAATACAAACAAGACATCGCGGGGTTTAAGGGGTAGATTGGTACGGAAGGTGTTAAAGGTGGCACGAGGTGGTAAGATTAAGACACCTAACCTGAATCCAATTGCCGTTGTTCCGGGTTGTATAACGGAGCCTTGTACTTCCATTTGCCCTGGTCCCTAGCATACTGAGACCCCTCTCGTATACACTGGCATCCTTCTGTACCAAGCTACAACAACAACGTTAACATCATACTACCATAATATGACAATACAATACAACATTAAAAGATACTCTCTCTCTCTCTCTCTCTCTCTCTCTTTCTTACTCTCTGTCTATTTCTTCCTTATCTTTGGGACTTACCGAGCGACCTGTTCGCTGACGACATTCTATTTCTTTCTTCTTTGAATGTCGTCAGGTGCATTGGACTAAGCTGATATCGAGCCCACCGGTGAAGATTTGGAGCAGTCCCATGAAGATCCCGAGCTTTAGATATTGTACCTTGTTCTTTCCAGTTTATTTCATTTTCTGTTATGCCACTGTTTAGGCATCGCCTTTCATTTCAGTTGTATTTTCTTTTCATGCATTGTACAAAGAATATTATTAATAAAAGTTGCTGTTATTTCTATATCTTTTGTCTCTTGTGATTTACCTTATATTGCTTAGTTACGCTTAGCGTGTGTACTTCTGAGTATATACGTAGCGGGCCTCGTCGCGTCCACTTCGCCATACACTGGGAAGCGGGGCGTGACACTCCTTCATACTCTAAATTCTTGGATCGGTTCCAGAGCCCTTTTAAATCACATTAAACCCAATTTTTAATACAATTTAATACATTTTTTTCTCACACCTATTCACCTAATCCTAACCCTAGCTTTACCCTATAAATACTACCCCTAAACACACACCCCTCACTCCAAAATTTTGAGCAAACTCAAAAAATTCCTAGAAACCCTAGCGTGCATTTGAAGTGAACAAAGAGGCGAAGCTCCGGCGACTTTTCCGGCGACAACCCTAGGAGTTCCCGGCGACGAGACGACGCACCGGCGCCTCCTCCCGATTCCTCTCCCTCTCCTCTTTAAGGTAAACCCGTAAGTCCCACCTTCCCCCTTCTCTACTCTTTCTGAAAATACGAAATTCTAAAACCCGACGGAATCGGAGCAAATCCGATTTCCGATTCGGTTCTTCCTAAAATCTCACTTTTCCTTTAATACAATCTTGTTAAACCATTACATGTTGGCTATTAAACACTAACTAATCATATTGAACAACTTCCATATCAAAAGAAATTACTATTTCCATTTTACCGTACCTTTTCATTAAAATACCATATGGTTTCATTTTCGACATTTGAACATCACAAACTTGTTATACCTTTAAATAGATCACGAGGTAATGACCTACCTCCTCACAACACTCATATGAAATATAGCACAATACCTTTCGGAACATAGAATACGGGTAAACGAAGCATTTCAAATAAATACCATTACTATTAAAACCGTTTTCTAAAGGATTAGTATTTTACACAAATCTTTGTAAAGCGCCGCTACAACCCATTTTGGGAAACCCAACTGGGATGGTGCGGATTATCGCACATCCCTGGGCTTAGTAGTGCGAGATGCAGACCTCCGTAAAGAGCATTCGGTCTCGAGAGATTTAAAATACGACATCTTAAGAAAATGAGATTTTTAGAAATATAAAATATGTATTAAAATTATTTTTATATAACTATGTATATATGTATCATTAAAATATCTATTTTGAAATAATATAAATATTCCAACTCTTTTCAAAAAATCATAAGAATCACTTTACATTAATATACCATGAATTCCATACAAGTCAATATTACAAATAAATACCCTTTATCATAAATTTAGGATATTTTCATTAGAAATATCACAATTATAAAATCTACATTCATGATAACTCTAAAGACTATAACTAAATACTTGGGGAGTATTTTTAAAAGTATATAAAAGTATTTTTACATAAAACCTCCTCAAGTTCTATAAATTACCGTAATGACTCTAGTAAACATAGGTTTAAGCGGGACCAATCTCTTGAGCCTCAGAGAGCCGGAGAAGTGGGTGCTTACCTATTTAAGGTAGACAACTTAACAACGGTATTATCAACATGGTAATCGTCTTTGAAAAAGACACAAATCCTGCCGCCCATGTGCAGCGGTTACCGATAACATCAAAACCATCAGGACATCAATTTACTTTTCTAATTGTCTGACTCAGACTGAGTCTTATTAATAAACTGACTTGAATATGATTCAAGTACAATCTACAATCTACAATCTGAAATCTACAATATTACAACTCAACATGAATCCATTCAATCTATATTGGCCGAACCGAACCATGGATATACTTCCATTTACACGATTCTCCAGTTACATCCATGATTCTATAGTTACATCCATTTACTGATATCATGGTTTCGGTAAGTCATTCAATTTTACAATCTATACAGTTTACAATACAAGACAATACAATACAACTATACAAACAAGACATCTCAGGGTTTAAGGGGTAGATTGGTACGGAAGGTGTTAGAAGTGGCACGGGACAGTAAGATTAAGACACCTAACCTATATTCCGTTGCTGTTATACCGTGGCCCAACGGTTCCTTGTACGTTTCGTTTGCCCTAGTCTTTAGCATATAGAGACTTCTCTCGTATACACTGGCATTCTTCTTTACCAAGCTACAAACAACAGCGTTAACACCATATTATAATACAACTTTAAAAGCTACCTTCTTATTCTGTCTATTCTATTTCTCTCTTATCTTTGGGACTTACCGAGCGATCTGTTCGCTGACGACATTCTCTTCTTTCTTCCTTGAATGTCGTTAGGTGATCTGGACACGTCAGAGATCGAGCCCAGCGCTGAAGATTTGGACCGTTTCGTTGAAGACCCAGAGCTTTAGTTCATTGTACACTTTTATTTCAGTACCTTTCCTTTTCTGTTATGCCATTGTTTAGGCATTGCTTTATTTCAGTTGTATTTACATTTTTATGCATTGTACAGAAAGAATGTGAATAAATAAAGTTGTTGTTTTATTATATCTTGTCTCTTGTGCATTTACTTTTATATTGCTTAGATACGCTTAGCGTATTTACATCATAGTAAATACGTAGCGGCTTCGTCGCGTCCTCTGCCCGTATACTGGGAAGCGAGGCGGACAGGTTTTGTTGGTGGCCCATGCATGTCCGAGCTGTATGAAACTCTATCATGCAGTTCTGTTCCGCGTGAACAACCTAAGCAATATAATACAAGAACCAGCAACTAAAACATTCTTTACAATCATGTTCCTAAAATCTTATCAATTTCATATTCTTTGAATCTGTCCTAATCTAAATTTTTCTTCAAGGTTATGGATTCCCCAAACAACACCAGCACCAACTTCAACAACACTCCACCTCCACTACCACTCACACCTACCGTCCTTGCTCTGCTCAACGAGCAAACGGTTCTGCTTGAGGAAATCCGAAGCCTCCTGGTTGGACTGCAGCAACAGACTGCTATATTATTGAACCGACCAGAAGCAGAAGCAACCGTCAGGAAGCGCTCTGCTACCCAGATGGCAAGAGGAGCTCATCCTATACAACCTTCTGAACCCAAGAGACAGAAAGAAACAATTAACCGGCCAAGTCCAAGTTTTTGTTACTACTGCTGTAGGGATGGACACTTGTGAAAGGACTGTAGGCGCACAAAAGGACTGCGCCTAGTTTGTGGCGCATCCGATCATAGAATTGGAAACTGTCCATATAGACGTAACTAAGCTCACACACCCACCCACTACCCGCAGCGGCCAGCTATCTAGGCTTCTGCACCTCGTCTTGCACTCCCAGCACCATCTCCATCTGAACCACCTCTAACCAGTCAAGCATCGAGTTACCGGTATACACAGAAAAATGTGCCGAGATGCCAAGCTTACACCTTAGCAGCCGTAGAAGCTAAGACAGTTGACCAAGATAACACTAGTAAGTCTCTTTCACATTTTTAAAACCCTTGTATCACTTTGTTAAGTATTCATACACCATCACCAAACTTTCCTTGAATCTATTACACTTTCCTTTTACAAATTTCGAGGACGAAATTTTTTATAAGGGGGGTAGAATGTAACAACCCTAAATTTCCTGTACAACTTTCTGTAAAAAAAATTTCAAAATTTAAAGAAAGGGGTACTTTTGCCTGAGCACAAGTTAAATATTTGTTTTGCTAATTAATAGCAAGAAGGAGCTTGTAGCTAATTGGTAATACCTTGCACTACTGAACCAAGCTACCAGAGTTCAAATCCCATACCCCACATTATTTAAATATTATTTTATTTTGAATTTTTAGAATACCAAGAGTTTACACGTGCATATCTCATAAAAAACCCACTACACCCTGAAAAGTAACTGTACCAGGAGACTGATGAACCGACGTGGAGTGCTCCGACCACCCGACTCGGCCGGGATCGGCCGAATCGGCCGGCGGACCGGCAGACTCGGGCCGCCGCCGCCGGACGGACTCGGCCGGACCGCCGAGTCGCCAACATGAAAAAGTTGTCTCTTCAGCTCCCCATCACTCCTGCATACTCTAAATTCTTGGATCGGTTCCAGAGCCCTTTTAAATCACATTAAACCCAATTTTTAATCCAATTTAATACATTTTTTCTTACACCTCTTCACCTAACCCTAACCCTAGCTTTACCCTATAAATACTACCCCTAAACACACACCCTCACTCCAAAATTCTGAGTAAACTCTCAAGAAATTCCTAGAAACCCTAGTGTGCATTTGAAGTGAACAAAGAGACGAAGCTCCGGCGAATTTTCCGGCGACAACCCTAGGAGTTCCCGGCGACGAGACGACGCACCAGCGTCTCCTCCTGATCCCTCTCCCTCTCCTGTCACGCCCCGCTTCCCGGTGTACGGCGAAGGGGACGCGACGAGGCCCGCTACGTATGTACTCAGAAGTACATACGCTAAGCGTAGCTAAGCAAAATAATACATAAGAGACAAGAGTATAAAAAGAACAGCAACTTTTATTAATAACATTCTTTTGTACAATGCATGAAAAGGAAATACAACTGAAATGAAAAGCGATGCCTAAACAGTGGCATAACAGAAAATGAAAATACTGGAAAGAATAAGGTACAATATCTAGAGCTCGGGATCTTCGTGGAACTGCTCCAAATCTTCACCGGTGGGCTCGATCTCAGCTTGGTCCAACACACCTGACGACATTCAAAGAAGAAAGAAACAGAATGTCGTCAGCGAACAGGTCGCTCGGTAAGTCCCAAAGATAAGGAAGAAATAGACAGAGAGTAAGAGAGAGAGAGTAGCTTTTAATGTTGTATTGAATTGTCATATTATAGTAGTATGGTGTTAACGCTGTTGTTGTAGCTTGGTACAGAAGGATGCCAGTGTATACGAGAAGGGTCTCAGTATGCTAGAGACCAGGGCAAATGGAAGTACAAGGCTCCGTTATACAACCCGGAATAACGGCAATTGGATTCAGGTTAGGTGTCTTAATCTTACCGTCTCGTACCACCTTTAACACCTTCCGTACCAATCTACCCCTTAAACCCCGCGATGTTTTGTTTGCATTGTTATCTTGTAAAATTGTATTGATTGCATAATAGACTGACTGACTGACCGAAACCATGATATCAGGGAACGGTTATAACCATAGAGTCATGTAAATGGAATACTGGGAAACATGTAAAAGGAATATCCATGGTTCGGTTCGGTCAAGTTATATAGATTGTTAACTGGATTCAGGGATTCACATTGAGTTGGAATATAAAAGAATATAGATTGACTTGAATCATATTCAAGTCAGAGATAGTCAGACTCTAACCCGAGTCAGACTAAAAGAAAGATAATTTGAAGTTCTATATTTATTAGGGGTCTTATTGTAATTTATAAAACTTGAGGGGGTTTTATGTAAAAAGTACTATTGTATAGTTTTCAAAATACATCTCAAGTATTTAATATTCGTCTTTATAGTTATAATGAGTGTGAATTTTATTTGTGTTATTCTAGTGAATATATCCTAATAAAAGTATTAATTTATAATATTGATTTATATGAAATTCATGGTATTTTAATGTAACTTTTAATCTTGTAATTAGAAAAAAAATGTGGTTACTTTATCTTATGATAAAATAGGTTTTTAAATGATAATTAAATATATATTAATACAAGAATAATTTTAAATAAATATTTTATTTTCCAAAATCTCATTTTTCTTAAATGTCGTATTTCAAACCTTTCGAGACCGAATGCTCCTTGCGGAGGTCTGAATCTCGCACTACTAGCCCGCGGGTGCACGATGAACCGTACTATCCCTAACGGGTTCCCCAAAGGTGGGTTGTAGCGGCGCTTTGCTTAGCTTTAATAAATATGATTCATTTAGAAAAAACGGTTTTATAAATATAAGGTATTTATTTGTAAAAAGATATAGTTTTCCGTATTTTAGTTTCTAGGGTTTTCCTAAGCCAACTAGCCTATTTCTAAGGTCTAAATGATAAGTCATTAGAAGCCTCAAATCGCCTCTTCACCGTCAATTGCGGCCAGGTAAGTGCCAGGTAAGTGGGAAGGAACCACAATAGTGAGCCTAATTAAAAACCACTAGCCTAGACACACTTGCCTAGACACCACAAGACAGTTTAGATAAACGATCGATGTCCATGACATATCGTGCTTTTATTTTAAAAGATTTTATTTAGAATTGTGTACAACTTAAAGCTTTCAAGGAAGGTTTATAAAGAATATGGTATTTTAGTGAAAAGTCCTATATTTTCGTATTCTATATTTTTGACGTTTATCAATTAGGGTTATATTTGTGCGTGTGTAGAGGTAGGTCATTACCTCGTGACTTATTTTAAGGTTTAATGAAGTTGTAGAGGTTAAATATGATGTATTAAACTTGAAGGTATTAAAGCGCAAGAATACGGTATTTGAAAACGTTATCATTTCATGTGTGAAAACCCATTCAAATTGATTTCTATAAGTTTATTTATCAAGATAAACATATTTAGGAGTGAGAGAATTGATTAAACGAAGAAAAATAAACTTCATGGTATTTTTATGAAAAGAATACGATTTTACAAGAAAACTATCATTTCATGTGAGAAACTTTATTTAAATTGGTTTCTAGGTGATTAATAGTCATCATGAATATGGGTAGGTATTATGTATTAGGTGACAAGTGGAAATTTGCAGAAAAACGAATCGGAAATCGGTTTGTTCCGATTTCCGTCGGGTTCCAAAAAGTCGTATTTTCTATTAAAAGAAAAGAGAGATAGAAGAGATGGGACTTACGGTTTTGGACAAATTAAGGAGACTAAGGAAGTGATGGTTGTCGATGCGTCGAAAACGTCGCGAAGGTTCTAGTACGATCGCCGGAATCCGTCGTCGGTTTCCGCAGTGCTTCGCTTCTCGCTCTTTTTCTAACGTACCGAGTTCTCTTGAGAATTTGGGAGAGTGGACTTAGAGTTGTAGGGTAAAACGGTAGAGGGTAGGGGTGTTTATATAGGGCTAGGCTAGGGTTAGGGTTTTAATTAAAAAAAATATATAAAAATCATTAAAAATCATTAAACTTAGGAGTAAAAGGGATTTATTGGCCAAATTAAAACCGATCCAGGTATAATAAGTGTGCAAGAGGGTTGACCAAGTCAAGAGCCAACTTTTCTCAGTTGGTGACTCGGCCGTCCGGCCAAGTTCGGCCGGCGGCGCCGGACCGAGTCGGCCGATTCGCCAGCCGGCGGCGCCGAGTCGGGCCGAGTCAGGCTTTCAGTGACCGGGGATTTTCTGGGGGTACAATTTGGTATATTTACTTTTTGTTGTCCAGTACATATTTTGGGAGTTATGGCCTTTTTACCGTTGACTTCCAAAAAAAATTAAAACAAAATAAATACAAAAATAATGTGGGGCATGGGATTTGAACTCTGGTGGCTTGGTTCAGCAGTGCAAGGTATTACTAATGAGCTACAAGCTCCTTCTTGTAATTATTGTGGTTTTTAATTACTTAAACTGATAGCAGCAAGAATAAATACTCCTAGTATACATTAAATTTAAAGTAATTTCTTGTAGACTAAAAATGGAGTTATTTCATTCTTGTAGCTTGTAATTAAAAACAAAAATAATTACCTAAATCTTGTGCTCATGCTAAAATACCCCTTTGTGGATTTTAAAAATATTTTGAAAAAAATCTGTATAGGAAAAAGTGTATAAGAAAATTAGGGTTGTTACATATCCTCTTTAAGCTAAACCCGTAATTCCCACCTTCCCCTTCTATACTCTTTCTGAAAATACGAAATTCTAAAACCCGACGGATTCGGAGCAAATCCGATTTCCGATTCGGTTCTTCCTAAAATCTCACTTTTTCTTTAATTGTTAAACCATTACATGTTGACTATTAAACACTAACTAATCATATTGAACAAGTTCCATATCAAAAAAAATTGCTATTTCCATTTTACCGTACTTTTTCATTAAAATACCATATAGTTTTATTTTCGACATTTGAACATCACAAACTTGCTATACCTTTAAGTAGATCATGAGATAATGACCTACCTCCTCACAACACTCATATACAACATAGCACAATACCTTTCGGGAATATAGAATACGGGAAAACGAAACATTTCAAATAAATACCATTATTATTAAAACTATTTTCCAAAAGATTAGTATTTTACACAAATCTTTGCAAAACGCCGCTACAACCCATTTTAGGGAATCCGACTGGGATGGTGCGGATTATTGCACATCCCTGGATTTAGTAGTGCGAGATGCAGACCTCCGCAAGGAGGATTCAGTCTCGAGAGATTTAAAATACGACATCTTAAGAAAATGAGATTTTTAGAAATATAAAATATATATTAAAATTATTTTTATATAACTATGTATATATGTATCATTAAAATATCTATTTTGAAATAATATAAATATTCCAACTCTTTTCAAGAAATCACAAGAATCACTTTACATTAATATACCATGAATTCCATACAAATCAATATTACAAATAAATACCCTTTATTATGAATTTAGGATATTTTCACTAGAAATATTACAATTATAAAATCTACATTCATGACAACTCTAAAGACGATAACTAAATAGTTGGGGAGTATTTTGAAAAGTATATAAAAATATTTTTACATAAAAACCCTTCAAGTTCTATAAATTACCATAATGACCCTAGTAAACACAGGTTTAAGCGGGACCAATCTCTTGAGCCTCAGGGAGCCGGAGAAGTGGGTGCTTGCCTATTTAAGGTAGACAACTTAATAACGATATTATCAACACGGTAATCGTCTTTGAAAAAGACACAAATCCTGTCGCCCATGTGCAGCGGTTACCGATAACATCAAAACCATCAGAACTTCAATTTACTTTTCTAATTGTCTGACTCAGACCGAGTCTCATTAATAAACTGACTTGAATATGATTCAAGTACAATCTACAATCTACATTTACAATCTGCAATCTACAATATTACAATTCAACATGAATCCATTCAATCTATATTGACCGAACCGAACCATGGATATACTTCCATTTACATGATTCTTCAGTTACATCCATGATTCTAGAGTTACATCCATTTACTGATATTATGGTTTCGGTAAGTCATCCAATTTTACAATCTATACAGTTTACAATATAAGACAATACAATACAACTATACAAACAAGACATCTCAGGATTTAAGGGGTAGATTGGTACGGAAGGTGTTAGAAGTGGCACGAGACAGTAAAATTAAGACACCTAGCGTATATTCCGTTGTTGCTGTACCGTGGCCCAACGGTTCCTTGTACATTCCGTTTGCCCTAGTCTCTAGCATATAAAGACTTCTCTCGTATACACTGGCATCCTTCTGTACCAAGCTACAAGCAATAGCGTTAACACCACATTATAATACAACTTTAAAAGCTACCTTCTTATTCTGTCTATTCTATTTCTCCCTTATCGCTTTTCGATCAGCCGTAGCTTCCCGTTCACTTAGCCTACGAACTACTTACTACCCGGCTCACTCGAACAAGAACTCCAGCTTGGTTCAGACCGGCTATGGCAGATATCACGTCGACTCTTGTCTGGCCAGCGATCTGTTCGCTGACGACATTCTCTTCTTTCTTCCTTGAATGTCGTCAGGTGATCTGGACACGTCAGAGATCGAGCCCAGCGCTGAAGATTTGGACCATTTCGTTGAAGACCGAGAGCTTTAGTTCATTGTACATTTTTATTTCGGTACCTTTCCTTTTCTGTTATGCCATTGTTTAGGCATTGCTTTATTTCAGTTGTATTTACATTTTCATGCATTGTACAGAAAAAATGTGAATAAATAAAGTTGTTGTTTTATTATATCTTATCTCTTGTGCATTTACTTTTATATTGCTTAGATACGCTTAGCGTATTTATTTCACAGTAAATACGTAGCGGCCTCGTTGCGTCCTCTGCCCGTATACTGGGAAGCGGGGCGTGACAACGTGAACTCGCCTGGAGTCTTTCCTCCACACAACTCTAACCAGTTGGACCGTCATGTCTCTCAATGTCTTCTCCTTCCGATCTAGGATCTCGACCGGTTGTTGCGCGTGGGTTAAGTCAGCCCCCACTGTGATTTTGGGATAATCCAGAATATGACTGGGGTCACCGACATACCTCCTTAACTGAGAGATATGAAAAACGTTGTGCACGCCCTCTAAAGAAGATGGTAAGGTTAGGCGATACACAACTTCCCTAACTCGTTCAAGGATGTTGAAAGGGTCGATGAATCACGGGCTGAGTTTTCCCCGCTTCCCGAAACGTATCATTCCGCGATTCAATGAGATCTTCTGGAACACATGTTCACCTGGTTGAAATTCTAGGTGCCTCCTTTTTGTATCTGCCCAATGTTTCTGTCGATGCTGAGCTATACATAGCTGTTCCCTGATGGTTCTCACCACTCCCACGGTCTCGACAATCATCTCTGGTCCCAAATGTTCTCGATCTCCAATATCATCCCAACACAATGGAGATCTGCACTTCTTCCCATATAATGCCGCGAAAGGCGCCATACCTATACTCGCATGGTAGCTGTTGTTATACGCGAACTCTACCAAGTGAAAGTGGTCCTCTCAAGATCCCTTAAAATCCAACATACAGGCTCAGAGCATATCTTCGATAATCTGAATAACTCTCTCGGATTGGCCATCGGTTTGAGGTGATAGGTTATACTGAAACTCAGGTTCGTGCCAAGACTCTCCTGTAGACTCTGCCAGAAATGGGGTTGGAAACGTGTGTCTCGATCAGAAACGATGCATACAGGTACGACGTGTAATCGGACAATCTCCTCCATATACTTCTTCTCTAGGCTTTCGGTTGACTGGCCGGCGCGAAAAGGAATGAAATGCACGGACTTGGTAAGCCGGTCCACGATTACCCATGCTACATCGTTGCCCTTGGTACTGCGAGGGAGTGCAGTCACGAAATCCATGGTGACGCCCTGCTACTTCCATTCGGGTATCGGTAAGGGTTGTAAAAGACCGGCAGTTCGATAGTGCTCAGTCTTCACCTGTTGACAAATCAGGCATTTGGATACACTCTTTGCTATCTCCCGCTTCATACCATGCCACCAATATTTTTTACGGAGGTCCTTGTACATCTTCGTTCCTCCGGGATGAACGGAGTATGGAGAACTGTGCGCCTCTTTCATCAATTCCTCTATGATTTCGCCTGTAGCACACAAATTCTGCTTGCATACCTTAGTGACCCGTCTTCATGAATGATGAAGTCAGTTCGCAAGTTTGTTTATACTTGCTCTCGAATGTTTTGTAATATTGCATCTCCAGCTTGAGCTTCTTTGATCCGTGTCACGTCCCGCTTTCCAAAATATGGAATACGAAAGGTGATAAGGCCAGCCATGCTCCTACGGTCAAGGAAATGTCCTGCCATAGTCACACTTCGGCTTCTAGCATTACGAGGTAATCAGTAATCATAGCACATGTAATTAGAAATGCAGTCACTAATTCTACCAAAACAGATATAAAACTAACCAGATAGAGATCAAGGAAAAGATAGCGCTGGCGTCGCTGATCAGATGTCCGTAATATCCTCGAGGTAAGATAGGTTCTGATTCGAGCTAAATCCCCTTCTCACTTTGAGCATTCATGCTCAGGTCGTCAGAGTGACATAATAGCAATATATATGAATATGTAATATGTGCAATGATGATAAAAATGAAGCAGTAACATAGAGTAATGACGCAAGCATGAAATAATCGGTACATGTAACGATAAAACAAGTGTATCAGATCAGTAATCAATGCAATGTCCATGTCACTAAGCAATCGGTCTCTAAGTCTCACTTTCCAAGTCATTAAACATATCGTCAGTTCGAGTGTGGGAGTCAACCACCGTAGGAGTATCCCCAACCCAAGGGTAGGCCCCAGGGGTAAGGGAACACGGGCCCGAATCACGCTCGCTAATAATCAGTAATACCATCCATACGACTCCCGAAATCACTCTATATGCTGGCAGTGGGACTCCTGAGATTCCGTTGATCGAACTCACACTCAAACTATCCCACACCCGCGGTCTACATCGAACACCGACCATGAACCCAAATACTAGTCGCTCCATGACAAGTTTACGCGAGAACTGGAGACAAGATCTCCATCAAGTATGTCTCGACTGGTATCCAAGATAAATGGACAATACTCAATGTCTTACCTATGACACTAATATAAGTGCTTCCATAACTGTCCCATACCAGTTATAGTTACACTTATATATGCCCCATAGGCGTCGACAATACAATAATTAACTGGTTCCGCTGATTGTGTACAACTACATGTCACTTCACTTATTCATTCATGCTTATACACTGACGAACTTGCCACAATCCAATCCCTAACATTTATCACTTGGTAATGTAACACGGTCATTAGGTTATAGCTGCAAATGAACGCTATTTACTAGAGTATAACAGTCATGCAACATGATGGGAATACAGTAAATACACTGCTAAAAACATATGAGCAACCAGTGTCGGTTGGATTAGAAAAATCATATAAAATCACACGTGCATAATTTGGCAAAACAATATAAAATTCATATGAATTATACTTGTTTATATAAGCATTAAAATTGGTTTCAAGTCAAATGGGTTGTATGTTTGCAAGTTACGGTCATTTCATTTTAAGTGTTTGCTGCTAGAAATCCAATTTCTGAATTGCAAATCCATTTCGTAACACGTTTTACTCTCTATTGGGGGAATAATTAGGCGACGCTACTTTCAACTAATTGTAGGTATATGAGTTAACTTTACAGTGTAGGAGACGGATCAACAATGGTCATCTTGGTTTGGGAGTTATGATCGGATTACTGATGAAGGGTGCAAGCTGAAATGACAGAAATCTGTCGTACATGTCGGCCGTTTAAAATATGATTTAAATACCAAATAATACTAGAATTTGGTGAAACTAGTACCATTAGAAAGGTAAAGCAATTTTATACGCATAGGTAATTGGATCTGCACACTATCACAATTAAAAAGCAAGATTTCACGGGTATAAATGCATGTCAAGGGGTAAGTTCCTGCTCTGGACTGCAGTCCAAGGTCTGGTGAGTTCCTTGTTTTCGATGTTCGTAGGATATAAATAACAGTAAAACTACATGTCGTGTTAAATATTATACAGTACCCTTTGCAACGAACCCAGGCACGCTGCGATTAGATTTTTCTAGAATTAATTATGAATTTAACAGTGTCAAGTATTCGGTAAAACGCAAGTTTCAGTATTGAGGTTAGGGTGTCACTTTATGTGTGAAAACAACATCGATTTGCCACCAAATTTGTATATAGCGTTTATTAATAGTGTTAGGGTATAAATATCATGAGTTCCGCCATTTTAGATTTTATTTTCTCATAAGGCTCGCATCGAGCACTTAACACACCATTTCGAAACTATAGCGGATTTGGTTTGTCTCACATACATGAACATGATTCGATCTCTGTGAACTATATACATCAACCATGAGATATTAGGCTTATTATTTTTTCAGTTCGTCGTACGATGCACGAATACGGGTTGCCACATTTATCAGACTCCAAGAAATATAATTAAACTTCGATTGTATATATATACATAGTATAAATAGCATGTAAAGAAAGTGTTTAACTTGCCATCGGTCACTTGATATAGAAGAGACACCACGTGCTAGATCTGTCTCGACACCCGAGATGATGCAATGATGGACACGTGCACGATGCGCGGTGACCACGCGGTGGCGATGCAGGCACGATGCGGTAGTGGGCATGGTCTTGGCTCAGTGCGTGGTGTGGAAGTGGCACGGCGTGTGCACTGGATCGGGTACGGTGTGGCACGGAGGCTGGCACGATGTGGCAAGGGGACTGGGCATGATGTGGCATGAGGAGTGGGTACGGGATGCGACACTTCTGGGTAAGCGGTAGGCTCGAAGTGAGCACGGTGGTTCAGGGAGTGGGCACAGGTGCTGGCACAGCGGCGACTCCGTGAGGTTGGCGATGCCGGTGGCCTTCGAAGGTGGAGAAGCTGAGAGGATTGAGATCAGGGCCAACGGTGACGGATGGAAGGGCCGCGACAAGAGCACGGCCGGCAACAAAAAGGCAACGACGACCTGCAGCAGTAGCAGTGTCACGCCCCGCTTCCCAAAATACGGAATATGAGGGGTAGACAAGGCCAGCCATGCTCCTACGGTCAAGGAAATGTCCTGCCGTAGTCACACTTCGGCTTCTAGTTTTTCATGGTAAACAGTAAATAGTGCGCAGGTAATGAGAAATTCAGTAACTGGAACAAAACAGTAAAATGAACTGACCTGATGGGAAACAAAAGTTATAACTCTGGATAGCTAAACAAGATGTCCGTGATGTGCGTCTAGTCCTGGTCCAGGCTAAATCTTCTCCTCACACTGAGCATGCATACTCAGGTCGTCAGAGCGACACAATAGCAATATAATATATATAAAATCATGTGACAATTCTAACAGTGACAGTAGATATATATAACAGTAGATCAATGGCAGTATGGTTATGAACATGCAGTAATCAATGCAGCGGAACAGTAAAAGCAGTAGAACGATATGCCACGTATAGTCAACACAGTATATAAGGTATATCAATGCCAGTATCCCTATCAGTCTCTAAGTCTCACTGTACAGGTCACTAAGCCTATCGTCAGTCCAAGTGTGAGAGTCAACCACTCGCGAGTGTCCTCCACCCAAGGGTAGAACCCAAGGGCAAGGGACCACGGGCCCAACATGTATATCACGGTGATAATCACATACCCTGTAAATCTCCATATATCTCCCTAAATATATAAGCCGGCATGGGACTCCCGAGATTCTGTTGAACTCACACTTAAACTACCCCACACCCCGTAGTCTACATCAAACGCTAACCATAACCCTAAACACCAATCGGTCTGTGACAAGTCTGCGTGAGAACTGGAAGCAGGACCCCCATCAAGCACATCCCGACTAATACCTAAGATAAATGGCAGTGTCTGGTGCCTTATCTGTGACACCCGTGCAAGAGCTTCCATAAGCGTCCCATACCACTTATAGTCACACGTACACGTGTCCCACAGACGTCGACAATGCAATATAATAATAAGGTTCACTGATTGTGTACAAGTACGTTTCACTTTCACTTAATCACTTATACACGAACACTGACGTACTTGCCATAATCATCACTAAAATCTAACACTGGGTAAATGCACGTTATCACTAGGTTATCAATACAATGACAGGTGTAAGATATGATGCGTAAACAGTATATAAAGCATGTTCAGGATGTTATGAATCAGCAATCTACCACTTGCATAAATTATCATAAATCAAACGTGTACGGTTTAGCTAAACAATAAACAGGTAACAATTAGCATGTTCAGTTATCTATCCATCGAATTTAGGTTCATGCCAATCGGGTTCCAGGATCATTAATTATAGCCATTTCATTTTAAGCGCTCGCGGCTGGAAATCCGGTTTCAGAATCAGAAGTCCGTTTCGCAACGCATTTTAATCCCGGTTGGGATCAGATTTTAGCGACGCTACAGTTGGATGAAATCTAGATTTTTTAGTAAGGTTTTCAACGCAATAGACGGATCCTCAATCGCGTCTGTATGTCAGGAGATATACACTATTCAATACCATTATGTCAGTTCTGATTCTGTTGGGACTGTTATACGTCCCGATCTATTAAATTACAGATTAAATAACAAACGATAACGAAACAGGATGAAACCACTAGTGTTGTCTATCTAACTGAATCACCTATGATAAACAGCGAAGTTTCGCAACCTACAAGTTAAGAAAATCTTGTGGTACCCATTACGGAACAGCAAGCAATAATTGAAGTCGCTATGGACTGCAGTCCAGAGTCGCACTCCGATCCAAATATCGTCACAGTTTAAGTACAGGAATATCTGGAAACTAGCATAGGGTTAAAGTTTGTCGAGTTGGCTTCTATTTGATCCCTCGAACGTATCCTTCCAATGTGTATATAATTTATAGCGATTTTAACGGTTTTCAGGTACAATAAAATTCCAGTTTCTCTAGTAAACTTGGGGGTAGTCGTTTTAGTCGTTAACGGTCATATTATCCAACGAAATTCACACACTGCATTCACAACTCTACGGGCCAGATTATACAATTGAGTTCCGTCAAATTTTATGAGTACTTTCATTGAGAACACACGTCGACCAGGTATGGCACACTATTGTTCTAAAATTGTAACTTTAGAATCTACGTAATTAAATATTGTAACTTGAGTATATAGCATGTGAGCAAGTAAAATACTTGCCTGGGAACGTCTCGGGTTGTACGGTAGCAGCGGCGACGACCGAGATAGCAGGGATCGACGACGTATGAAAAGTGCTCGATGAAATGCCAAAGCTTGAATGTTTTGCGGTGATCTCGACTCGGCTTGTGGGGGCGAGGGTGGTTGCTGGCGGGGTTCAGGTGAGGTGTTCGGGACGTGGGTTCAAGAGAGGGAAAGTGATATAGGGAGAGAGAGAGTGGGAAGTGTAGAGAGAGAGAGAAAAGCAGGGAGAGAGAAGGAGAGCACAGAGAGATTGAGTGAGAAGGAGAGAGGTAGAGAGTTAGAGGAAGAAAGAATTAGAGGGAGGGAGCGAGTGAGAAGGAGAGAGACACAGAGAGGGGAAGGGCAAAGAGAGGGAGAACCAGGGGGAGAGAGAGAGGGAAATATCATGAGAGAGAGAGAGAGAAACAGAGTGAGAGAGAGAGGTCGAGAACAGGGGAAGAGAGAGGGGACCAGGGAGTTTGAGCGAGGGGAGTGAGGAAGAGAGATCAAGAGAGAGAGAGTAGAGGATGGTGGCGACGGTGACGATGATGATGATGATGATGGGGTCGACGAGAAGCAGTGGGCCGCCGTCGAGGGGGTGCAGGGGGTGGAGCTCGGGTGCGGTTAGTGAGTGAGTGCGGGTGTTTGGATGACGACGAGGAGGGTGTGGCTGTGGTGGTCGCGGTGTTGGGAGGAGGAAGGCGAGGGAGCTCGGGGTTTCAGGAGGGACGAGGGAGGAGCGAGCTGTAGAGTCAGTTAGTGGGTGCAGGAGAGAGAGACACAGAAAAGGGAAAGCAATGGGAGTGAGGGAGAGGGACAAGGCGCGCGTTGTGGAGTAACTGCACTCGAGCGTGGGCGTGGGTGCGAGGTGCGGCGAAGTGTGCGCGAGCGTTGGCGAGATCGCACGCGCGGGGGAGAAGGAGGTAGCCGTTGGGGAAGATGGGCACTGTAGAAGCGGGTCGGGTGAGGCTGAAGTGGGCGAGGGGGAAAGTGAGTGGGCCGGGCCGGCGCTTAAATTAATTAAAAGAGAAATAGAAGTGGGCTGAGGGAGAATTGAAGTGGGCTGGAATATTAATTAAGGTAGAAAGAATTTATAATTAATGGAAGTGGGCTGGCTGCTGGGCTGAAGGGCTGCAGAATTTTAAGGAAAAATTAAATGGAAAAAATATAGGGGATTGGGTCGGGGAAACTGTTGGGCTTGGGAAGGAGTTGGATTTAAGGGAAAAATTTTAAGTTTAATTTAGAAGGAATGGGTTTGGATTTTTATGGATAAAAGAATAAATGGGTTTTAAAAATAAATAAAATTATTATAAAATAAATAGAATTATAAATAAAAATAAATAGAATTCTATAGTAACAAAATACAGGTTTTTGTATAAAAGGGCTGGGTATTACATCATACCACCCTTACAAAAATTTCGTCCTCGAAATTTAAAATTAAACGATAAGTTGAAAAAAAAAACAAAAGCGAAAACTACCATACTACAAACTAACTCATAATGGTTTACTTAGAACGTGTGGATGAAATTTTGAAGGTATATACATGTAAGACTAACATACCAAAAAGATAGGTCAAAAATAAAATGAAGGAACAATTATTAATGCAACTTCATTTATACGAGAATATAGATAACAATAACGAACAATAATACTCAAGGCGTACTCGGTAAACCCGAAATTTAAATATGTGCACATAGAGTGTTTGGGATGGAGAGTTAGGCGTCGTTGTCGTAGAGGTGGGCGCGGTCATCGCGGAGCGGGCGTGAGGACGTGGGACGAGGACGGGGTCGTAGGGGTAGCGCGAAGGAGAAGCGGGAAAAGAGGAGGAGGAGAAGAAGAAGAAAGGAGTTGGGGAGTGCGGGTCAGGTCGGGTCTGGTCGGGCATGGGTAGGGTTAGGGAACGGGCCTGGGTTTTGGGCTAAGGGCTTAGGGAAAGGATGTGGGTTTTTAAAAATAGAAATTATTATTATAAAAATATAGGAAATATTTAAATTGAGAAAATTTAGGAAACATATATTTATAAATACGGAAAAATATTTACAAGGGACCTGGGTATTATATCATACCCCACTTATATAAAATTTCGTCTTCGAAATTAAAATGAACTATAAGCTATAAAAATGTCATGCGGAAAACAACAAAATCAAATACTACTATATAGTGATTTATGCAAAAGCAACTAGATGAAAATCAAAGATTTATATATATACACACACACACACATGCACGTACATACATACATACATACATACATACATACATATATATATATATATATATATATATATATATATATATATATATGAGATTAATGGAGGAAAGAAGCCATACGAGGGGATTTCCTCCTATGGCGTCGAAAAAATACACCCTCCCTCATTTTTTCCGATGATCGGCACCCACCGTCTTCATCGTTATCATCTAAGATGTAGGTACACCAAATTTCATGTGATTCTACAACTTTTTCACCGTTGATTTAACAATGTAAAAAGTTCTATTGTCGGTAAACCGTTAATTTTGAACCCACTAAATCAACGGTGAAAAAGTTTCAGAATCACATGAAATATGGTGTACCCATATCTTAGATGATAACGATGAATATGGTAGGTGCCGATCGTCGGAAAAAATAAGGGAGGGTGTATTTTTTCGACGCCATAGGAGGAAATCCTCTCCTATGGCCTCTTTCCTCCATTAATCACTCACTCTCTCTCTCTCTCTCTCTCTCTCTATATATATATATATATATATAGCGCAGTTAAAAGAATAGTCATAAGTAAGCACAAGAAATAACAATTTATAGTAATAAACTATATATATAATACAAGAAAGAATGACAACAAATAACAATGGCGAAAGATTGGCTGTAAGCTTTAAGCTCCGAAACTATATTAGTAAGACTACAAATCAGGAAATTATAAAATAGTTTAAGAATGCTCATACGAAAAAATACAAGAGTAAATAGAACAAAATAGCATATGCGATGTAAGTTCGCACTATTGAAAATATGAAGAATAGTAGAGCATTTAAAATAAGCAAAACAAAAGTAGTTAATAATACGCAATTTTGAAAAACACAAAAATAGAGAAAACTAAATTTCGAGTAACAACCGTCACTGAATGCAATTTCAGTAATAGGAAATAGCACTAGTAATGTATAAGGGACTACCCAGGGCATGGATTTGCGGTAAGATACGGCCTAATCGAAAGAAGTCGGGAAGGGGGTGCTCAACTAAAGTGTCGATGGGGGCTGGAGGTCAGGTTACTACAGAGTTCAAGAATGAAGTAACGATAATGAATCTCAAGAAGGGAAGGAAATTATTGTAAGAAGGAACAATCAATGCATTATGCGGACCTTAAAGGTACAATACTCAAAGAAGATTTGCGTGATCAGAAACTTTATATTTCAGAAAATTTTAACAAAGCACACCCGAAAGATAAAAGTGGCCCTAAGCTATACATAGTTTTATTTGGCCAGAAGAAACAAAATAAGTCGCGTCAGTCGCGATTGTGGAAGTGCAACAGGTTACGATAAGCTCTCGCGCTAAGATAGGGGCGTCCATTCCCATAGCGCTTCACAGAGATTGCTACCGGAGGTTCTTCAGCCTCGAGTTCCTCCTCACTCGAGATTTCATCCTCCGACTCTTCCTCGGTTGGGGCTTCGTTTTTGGGCTCTTCTCCCATGGGGTTTTCTTCTCCTGGTCCTTCTTCCTCGGCGGGAGCTTCCTCAGCGGGGTCCTCTTCCACATGATCCGTCTCTTCTGGATTCTCTTCCACTGGGTCCTTCTCAGGATCTTCCTCTAACGGATCTTCTTCTATTGGGTTTTCTTCTGGGTCCTCTTCTTCATCGTCAGAGTCATTAATCATATTGACTTCTGGAGCTGTGTCTACGACTTCCTCATTCTCGGGATCGTTGTTGTCGAAAATAACTTGCGGGCCAACGACTTCGTCATCTGAACTCACCATCATGCAGTCCAAGGAAACGCAGGACCGAGTGTCCTCATCGAGAGACAGCACTGCCCCAGGGTTGGCCATGGCCTGAAAAGAGAGAGTCATGATTAAATAGTGGAACACAAAAATAACTTAAGACGTGGAGTACATGGACAATATAAGGTGGGTAAAGAATGTAAAATCATAATCTTGAGTGATGATGCAGTAAGTAGTATATGAAAGTGAATGGTAAGGAAACAATATATAAATCACAACCCACATTTTTTCCATTTAAACCAAGGGGTTCAACAAAATACAAGTTTCAGACAAAAAGAAACGATTACTAAATAAAATAACAAGGTCTTTATTGAAAGCAGGAAGGGTGATAGTTCCACGTTGATATCTAGATCTCCGCGATCTCGTAGAGCTAGTTTGAATCATGTTTTGGGTCCGTACCCTCCTTGAAACTCGAACTACGAAACAACCAAGTTACTCAAGCAGAGGTGGAGAGCGTTGACGAATCTCCTTCTTGTAGCTCCTTTCTTCGGGGGCAACCGTTGACAAGATGTTCGTCGGATCCACAAATCAAGCACTACCCTTTGGCCCGGTGACAGTCCCTCTGAAGGTGTCCTGGCCTCTTGCAATAACCACAACGTTGGGTTCTCCGCTGCTTCTGTTGCTGAGGAACAAATGGACACTTCAACTGCACACCTCCTCTTTGTTTAACAGGGATTCCCCTACGATTGGGGACTTCTGCTGGTGCGTGAGCCATGCGCCTTCTTAGTCCTTCAGCTAAGAGATCGTTTGTTCGCTCCTGGGCTTCCATAAAACCTTGCAGCACACTCAAAATCTCGGTGGTCTGTCTCTGGGCAGTGGAGGTGGAAGGAGAGTCGTGGGAAGTCATGGTCCTGAAACAACAATTTTTGGACGGCATAAGGTACAAGGTATAAGAATCAGAATAAGATATAGAATTGACGACGAAGCAAGAATGTGGGGTGGGGTGAGACTCAATCGAGCGGAAATCAAATGTAGAACTTCAAGTCACTCAAGCAGAGTGCTGCCTTGTAACTATGCTGTAGTTCATACTTACAATCACATAACACTACCAAGTCACCCAAAACTCTAGCGGATGGAGTCAAAATGTAGCTTGACAAACTATAGGGATTCTAGTCAAGGATAACAAGTTTATAATCTAGATCGTATGGGCGACTTAAATTGTCAAGCCCTAGTCGGAAACTGTAATCTCAATCTAAACCTGACGCTATGATACCAACAAAACCATGTCACGGCCCGCTTCCCAAAATTCAAAATACGAGGGGTGATAAGGCCAGCCATGCTCCTACGGTCAAGAAAATGTCATATCGTAGTCACACTTCGGCTTCTGGCATTACGAGGTGATCAGTAATCATAGTACAGGTAATGAGAAATGCAGTCACTAATTCCACCAAAACAGATATAAAACTAAACAGATAGAGATCAATGGAAAGATAGCGCTGGCGTTGCTGATCCAGATGTCCGCAATATCCTCGAGGTAAGACAGGTCCTGATCTGAGCTAAATCCGCTTCTCTCTGAGCATGCATACTCAGGTCGTCAAAGCGACATAATAGTGTTCTCACCAAAATCTTCGGCCAAGAACTATTTGTTCTGTTTACACCGGTTTAAGTTTCGTTTACAGATATGTATGAAATCAGGCTCTTCATATACGCACACATCAGAGGAAGAACATGTGTTCAATGACAAAAAGAAAGTATTTAATTGAACATTTTATTCTACAGGAAATAGATCACCATACATAGGATCAAAAGTATAGGGATTCACAAAACTATGGATAAAATTCTCTAACTCCCTCTCTGCCTTCTCCACCATGGCAAAGCGGCGATCTTCACGAAGAGTCGTTCCCCATCGGTCAGCACCGTGCCCATCAGCGAAGGCAGACATGATGGTCCGCTGAGCCCGTATCTGGCTTAGCAGCTGAACAGAGCAATCCCTCAGAGCCATGGTAATCAAAAGTGCCTCATGAAAGCACTCGATCTTGTCCTCCACTGCGTCGAGTATCGCCGGAGTCATCTCCGCTGGATGAGGTGGAATATCATCGAGCACGGACAAGAAGACCATCCGGAGCCAAATAGAGCCGATGGGGAAAGGAGATCCTTTACGAGTCAAGAGCTCGTGCAGCACCGTATCGCATTGGTCATCCATTAGAGCAGTGTTCACCAGACGGGCAGCAAAACGAGGAACAATTTCCTCAATAGGCACCTCCCATGGCTGCCGGCGAGCATGTGGACGATTACAAACCATAGCTCTTCTTTGTTAAAATAATTCTCTAAAAGTGAAAGAGAAGAGAAGCATTACTTCAAATTATGAAGGGAGACATTTAAATCTAGGCACAGAAAATGTTGTGCATGATGGAACTATTTCCAAGCATTTGACTTAGGAAAAGCAAAGAAAGAAAGCGAAAAGACACCTTCAGAAAAAAGGCAGCGCCTCACGTGCTTTGCACGAGGGCGCCAGCGCCGAGAGTTAAAAACTCTGAGGCAGCGCCTCACGTGCCCCGCACGAGGGCGCCGGTGCCAGAACTAAAAGTTCTCTGCCGTTGGATCAAAAATCCAACGGAGATGATAAATCATCAAAATACAGAATTAAATTCTGTTGAGGAAATATTCCTCAAATCTTTTTGAACGAGAAAGATCAATCTCTGTAAAACAGAGCACCGTTGGATTAAAAATCCAAGGGTGATTAAAAATCACCAAGCTACAGAATAAGCTCTGTATGGGAAAATATTTCCCCAATCTTTCTAAACAAGAAAGATTACGCTCTGTAAAACAGAGCACAGTTAGATTAAAGATCCAATGGTGATTAAAAAATCGCGAAGCTACAGAATAAGGTCTGTATGGAAAATATTTTCCCAATCTTGTTAAAAACAAGAAAAATATCTTCTGTAGAACAGAAGTCCTTGGATCAAAGATCCAACGGTGGATAAAATCCCCAAATCAATTAAGGATCTCTTAATGAGAGATTTCTTTAACCAAATCAATAAACTTGTCTCCACTATATAAAGGCCCCAAGACTTCAAGTCTTGTACAGAAGAACCCCCATAAACTTCAAGATCAAAAAAGAAGAGAAAGCAAAAAAAAGAGAAAGCTTTAAGAGGGAAGAAGGAAGAAGAACTTTCTTCAAGGTAAATAAAGAGAATAGAGATCATAGGATCTCATCTGCATATCCAAGGGTTTAACCCTCATAAAGAACGTAGTTCTTTCCCCTGGATCTGAGATCCACGAGACAAGTCTCCCACAAATGATAATTTAATTCTCGTGGGGATGAATTTGTTCTTGGGGATCGATGATCCAGGGGAGAACAAAGAATTGAACTCTTCAGAAAAATGCACAAAAAAAGAAACAGCGCCCAGCGCCTCACTTGCCCCTTACATGGGCGCTGCTCAAATAAAGAGTGCTTAGCACTCGATAATTGGCGCTTAGCGCCAAGCGCCTCACGTGCCCCTCACATGGGCGCTGCCCAAATAAAGAGTGTTTAGCATTCTTTGGTTGGCGCTCTGCGCCAAGTGCCTCACGTGCCCATCACATGGGCGCTGCTTAACATAAAATGCTCTGCACTCATCAAACAGCGCCTAGCGCTTAGCGCCGGGCGCCTCACGTGCTCCGCATGTGGGCGCCATAAAGAGTGTTTAACACTCCATAAAGAACAAAAAAGGGGGGTTAAAGTAAAAGGGGGGCGTCAGAACCCATATCAATACCCAGCACTGTTTGCACAAAAAAGGGACTGAGCCCAAATAAGTGTTTAACACTTTATTCAAAAATTAAATGGGATAAGTCCAAGTTGACCAAATCCCCAAGTTGACCAAATCCCCAACTCAGATCAACCGAGCCCACGTGCTCATCATGTTCCAAATTGGTCTTAGTCCCAAACCCAACTACAGATCTCCCAACTGACATTAGTTAAAGGGTACATCTCCTCACACCTCTGATACATGTCATTGTAATTCTTCAGCGTCTTCAGAGAGGTGGCGGGTCCCGACAACCAACAACTCTATGGACCGCAACGTCCTTAAACTAAGACAATATAGAGCCCAATGCTCTTTTGTTGGGTCTGAATGATCCCAAAATTCTTGTTGAGTAGATCTTAGTCTAAAATTAGACTAACGTATCCTCAGCAAACATTTAAGTCGATCTTAATCCCAACCAAGATTAACGGCCCTTAAATCAAACCAAACCCAAATATAAGAAAATACGGATTTGGACTAGTTCATGCCCTACGGGCGACAATACAAATTAGTCTTCGTATACAATCCACGGGCAACCAAAAATAAAACAAACACACACGACACGAAGTGACCTTCTGGAGCAGGAGAAAGTGGTTACCGCAATGCGGAAACGTAATTAACTGCAGGGGCTTGCGCCTGCAGGGAAGAGCGTCCCCACAATAAAAAAACCCTTCACAACGAGGGGGAATCTGACGAAGTCTGCTGCAACGGCCGCATCTGTCTGAGCCTTCGATACACGGTGCCATACATCAACTTAGCATCTTCGGAGAGATGGAAAGATAAAACCAAATAGCATCTGCCCCCAAATGCAGGCAAGACATTTGTCTTTCCTGACTTTCGGTAGTAAACAGATTCTGGCACGTCCGGTGGGACCTTTTCCTCTTTCTACTCCACACTTCGTGTGTCGTGTTCGCGAACGAATTGCGGTTTATTATGGTTGCCCCTGGATTCGAGGTACTAAGATTTGGTGTCTTGCTCCATGCAGAAGAGAAGATGACATCGATGGCTTCCAACTGCACCAATAGCAACCGCAACTCCCACTCCCTGCCTGCTGGAGGAGTGACTTTTGGGCCCCAAGCGGCCTCCATCTTCGCAATACCAGTGGAACAGGTGACTCAGACCACTACTGGACTGTTCTTCGGGACCATGCTCTCGCCAATGAGCTTCAATGCTTCAATGCCATCACAAAAAGATCCAAAGAAGTCAGTTTTCGATTGACTTGCAACTACCATGGCTCCTCTCAACGGGTCGTCCAAGTCTGCCGCCTCAGTCTTCGACAGGCTAAGCCAAATCTCCAACGGGCCCGCAAAGAGGCCCGTGATACCTGAAGGGGTTATCCCGAAGCGGATAGCCATTCTGGCTCCGGTACACGAAATCGTCAAAGTAGATTCTCCTTTTAAAGAATCGGTCTTCATAAGACTATCCGTTCCAACTCCCGCTTCGGGCGAAGTCATCAAGGCTGCTTCCCCTATCGAAAGATTGGCCTTTGCAAGATTGAACGTTCCCTCTCAGCGGACGTCGGTCTTCGACAGGCTGACACCAACAACACCCCACCAGAGTAAGGGGCATGATGAAGCCACTCCCGTAACTGAACCATTCCCATCTGTACGGCATGCTCGACGTCGCCACTAGCACCGAGTAAGGAAGGTTGGGGGCAGTTCCCCCTCTGGACTTACCCCACCAGCTCCAATGGTGGAAATTGATGCTGCTGTTCCAACTGGAAACAGCTTCAAGCTGCTCAGGAGGGTGCGCAGAAACTCTCCAACCGCCATACTGAAGAAGTCTCCTCCGCCGGTTGAAAACACAACACAGGTGAAGCCGGAACAGCCTCCTCAGCGGTTGTCCTCTAACAGAGTTTGGTGGAAAGTCCAAGACTCTGTAATTGATAAAGATTATTCTCGCCGGCTGAAGAAGACGAAGGCTCGGCAAGAGGAGGACCATCTCTCCGTCGTACTACGGAAGGTGTCATCTAGGTGGATGCCTACCGCAACGGCCCCCTCAACTTCGACCTCTCATAAGAGGAGAAGGCCGGAAAAGATCCCCATACCTGCGATAAATTTCAAAAGCAGTGGACCCAAGTCTGGGGGCATGGTAGTGCACACAGTGTACATGGCTTCCAGCAAAGAAAAAAGCCGTACTTCCACGGGTCATCGACCACTTACACGGTCCGTGACAAAGGCTCAGGAGTAACAACAAAAGCTCCAGGAGATGTTGACAAGGATAGCCGCACTCACTGGGCAGAAAGAAAGACCGGAAACATCGTCGGAACAACGCCAGGAGCAGGAGACCGACACTGAATTCCTACGAAGGGTGCTTGAAAAGAAAGATAAAGAGGCCGTGGAACAAGCGGCTAATATAAAAACAAATGGCGCTTCTGTTCCAAGATATGGTTGGGATGATGATCCAGCCAGATCCTCCAGCTGAAGACCCTCTAATAATCATTGAAGACGACAGAAAGGAGACATCAAACCCTCATCCGGCTTTATCAGCAGCCAGGGAGGAGACGATCTCCAAAGCTACCCTTGATGACTACATAGCTCAACAAATACGAGCTCATCAAGCGAACGAAGCGGCATGCCAGGTCATTAGAACTGGACGACCTTATCCAGACCGGTACGACCAAATTAAGTACCCGCCAGGATATACGATCCCCAAATTCCATGCGTATAAGGGGATAGGCAATCCGCACCAACACGTTGCTCGATTCAGAGCTTTGTGAGGTAATACCGGGGGCGATGAAAAACTATTGCTTCGCCAGTTTGTTGGCAGCTTGTTGGAGACGACATTTGAATGGTACTCCGAGCTCCCAAATGACTCAGTCAAGACATTTACGAAGATAGAACTACTGTTCACACAGCAGTTCGCAAGAGCAAGTGAGTGCACCACAATCACGACATTAATTAACGCCAGAGTGAAGCCGGGAGAGACCTGGGTTCAATATGCAATTCGGTGGCGTAACCTATGGTTAAAGTGTGAACAACGCATAGAAGAAGCTCCTGCCGTGGGCATGTTCGTAGGGACCCTTGATCCTCAGACAACTATATCCCAGTTTATGATGTTCTTCAAGCTGACCACCTTACAGGCCCTGATTGACAAACTGGCCCAAATGGACCAGATGGGCCATAGGCCATTCTCTTCAAAGACAAATCTTAGGAATGAAAAGGGCAAAGGGAAAGCGACCTTCATCGCCAACGCTCAACAACAATCGAGTGATCCGAAGCGGGTAGCTCGCCAAAACAACAGGCCGCGAGCCCTCGAAGAGAAGTTGAAACGTCCTTACTCGTTTCCCCAGGATAAAACGAGGAGATTGTTCGAGCTGGCAGTGTGCAACAGGCTCATCACTCTGCCGGATCCGAGACGCCCACTGCAACCGGGCAACGTCAACAATCCTAATTACTGCCCCTACCACCGAATAGTAGGCCACCCAATCGAAGATTGATACGTCCTTAAAAACTGGGTCGAAGACCAGTATCAACAGGGCATGTTCGCGCTGTCCGAAAACTGGAAGGTAAACCCGGTGCAGCAGCACACCCCTAAAAAGGTGGATACGCCGGGGGCATCATGCTCATTTGTAGGAGAAGCTTCGTGGGAAGTGGTCTTTTCAGCTAAAACTAAAAGGATATTGAAGGATCTTCAAGCATGCCCGGCGATTAGGTGGAAAAGCCCGCTGGAGCCTGAAATTATTGACGGAATGCTGAAACTGCGCCCAACGCTGAAAGTTGGTAACGATGGGCAAAACCTCCAGGCCAAGCCTCCGAAATCTTTAAAGAGAAAGAAGAAGGCCAAGAAGCCCGTGCAGCTCGACGACAATCATACGGGTCTGCAAAAGTATATCGACGCATTGGAGGAATACAACCAAAAAGTGCGGACCCCAGTCACATTGGAAGAATTCTTCAAGCATGTTCTTGATAATGGAAACAGTGACATTGATGAAGGAGATGATGCTTCAGAAGATCCCGAGGATTATATGGCAAGCTGCCACATGATCTCTCACTCGTCGATAAACGACAAAGAAGCTCTTGACGTAGAGAAACTGGGGGCAGATCCAGAATCAAAATCCATAGAACCGTCCGATGACCTGATCGACAAGCTGCTGAACGAAGCCCTCCAAAAGAGCAAAGCTGAACGAAGCCCTCCATAAGGAGGGATAATGCGTTTTTCCCTTTCCTTAACGGAGCCAAGAACAAACAACGAAACGGAATATGAAGCTTTGATAGCGGGTCTTAAGATCGCTGTCGACATGGGGATCAAAAACCTCCTCATATATGGAGACTCCCAGCTGGTCGTCAGCCAAGTAAATGGTAACTACCAGACGTGCAAGCCAGAGCTGATCAGGTATGGTGAAAGTGTGCGGCAACTGCTGACGCAAATCCCCTCTTACATCCTGGAAAGCATACCGCGTGCGGAAAATAGTAAGGCGGATGCGTTAGCCAAGCTCGCTAAAGAACTGGCCGACGAAAACCTCGATGACGTAAGGATCATTGTGCAAAGACGCCGGATTCTCGCGACAGCAGAGAGATCTCCGAAGAAATCTAAAGGAGAGGAAGCGACCAAACATGCGGTTTTCCAAGTAGAGGACGAAGAAAAGGCTGAGGATTGGAGAGAAGTCTTCATAGACTACTTCAAATCCTATCGAACACCCGAAAACGCATCATCAAGACATCAGCTTATGAAGCGAGCCCTGTCTTTCGTCTTCGTCAATGATACTCTATATAAGAGATCATTCGACTCTTTCTAGCTGAGACGCCTGGGACCAGAAGAAGCGAGGAGGGTCGTCCAAGAAACTCACGACGGACTATGCGGTTCTCATCAGGCTGGGCCCAAGATGAAGCTGAAGATCAAGAGAATGGGCTACTACTGGCCCACCATGATTCAGGACTGTTTTGAATATGCGAAGCAGTGTCATTCGTGCCAAATTCACGGGGACTTCATCCACCAGCATCCAAATCCGCTACACCCAACACTGGCTAGCTGTCCATTCGAAATGTAGGGAACCGATATAATTGGGCCCATCGAACCGGTATCATCCAAAGGACATCGGTTCATACTAGCAACAACCGATTACTTCTCCAAGTGGGCAGAAGCAATACCGCTAAGAAAGGTGAAGACGGAGAACATCCTCCATTTCTTCAGGACACATGTCATTTACTGATTTGGCATTCCACGATGGATCATCTCGGATAATGGGTCGGCCTACAGAAGGCATAAGATCAGTCGCTTCGCACAACAGCATAATATAGATTAGAGATATTCTTCAGTTTATAATCCCCGAGCTAACGGTCTAGCCGAGACATTCAACAGGACCTTGACAAAGATCATAAAGAAAATGGTGTCCAGAAATAAAAAGGACTGGCACGAGAGATTGCATGAAGCTCTCTGGGACCACGTTCAAGACGGACACGAATACAACGCCATTTGCGTTAGTATTCGGCACAGAAGTGATACCTCCCTTGGAGATAGAGCTACCCTCTCTACGGGTAGTGGTTCGGTACGAACCGACGGATGAATAAAATGCCCATCTTCGGCTTGATGAGCTAGACGCCCTTGATGAAACTCGTCTCATGGCGCAACAAAACCTAAAAGCTTACAAAGCATGGATGACGCGCTCATACAAAAGATTGACTAGGCAGAGAACATTCCGCCAAGGCGAACTTGTGCTAGTCGTAAAAATACCCATGATCCCCAATTGTGCTAAACGGGGGAAATTCGAGCCGAACTATGAGGGCCCATACATCATAGACAAGGTCTACCAAGGCGAGGCCTACTTGCTCATGGATATGCATGGCGAAAGACCCTTCAGGCCAATAAACGGCCGGTTCCTTAAGAAATACTACGCTTGACAAGTCATGGCTCAGGTTAATGATGGATGACGACGCTCGTGTCCGCTCACTATCTTTCTGAGTCCAAACTCTATAAGTAGTATCCGACGAAACCTCGCCTCAAAATCCCTGCGGACCGAAATGTCCCTAAACTAACAACAGACCACAACGTCCTTAAACTAGCTACGGACCGCAACATCCTTAAACTAGCTGTGGACCGAGATGTCCTTAAACTAACAACGTCGCCTCTAACACGGCGATAGTGGAATGAGAGTCCATAAGTCCCAGCGGTGAGGACTGCAACTCAAACCCCACCGGCAAACAGATGTGTCACATGCGGCGAAACTATTCTCGAGAGTTTCATCGTCCAAAAAAAATGGTACGTCTACAAGAAAAATGAGCACGGATGAAAACCCAAAAGGGCTCCGTGAGTAAAAACAGCAGGACTGCCGGCGAGTTCATGAAAACCCGAAAGGGCGCAGACTCGTAAATTTTTTTTTCTTGCATACTTGCAAGGTCCTCTCGACCTTGTAAGGAGAAAATACCTGCGTGAGATCCTTACGACTCACAAGAGAGCAACACACTTAGAGATCCCCATGATCCCTAAGGAGAAATTACACTTACGAGATCCTCATAACTCGTAAGGAGAATCCCTTTTATGAGACCCTCATAGCTCATAGGATTCAAAAGCCTTAAGATACAGGGACTTGAACCTGTTCTTAAGCCATCGTATTCCCCAAGTTGCCCTACAGGAGGTCCGATATCGGCCCCTGTATACAATCTACGGGCACAAATAAACGTTTCCCCCACCAAGTCCCACTAACGATGAGGAATGTCCTCATGTGGTGAACGACACTTGTAAGTCTTCTCGACTTATAAGGAGAAAACACTCTTGTAAGATCCTTACGACTTATAAGAGAACACACACTTAGGAACCCTCACGACTTCTAAGGAGAAAACACACCTACGAGATCCTCACGACTCATAGGGAGGAACGGCTTTATGAGACCCTTACGGCTCATGAAGTCAAAAAGCCTAAGTCGACAGAATTCTAACCCTGTTTGCTAAGTCACATTTGTTCGAATCGACAAAGGAAAATGATGATTCGCTCCTGGCAACATTCCTGTGGTAGCGATGCCGATGCCCAAGATTGGTATAAAATTCCGAGCCCTTTTACGACAAATGATGATTCTCTCCTGGTAATATTCCAGTCGCAGTGATGCTGATGCCAAAATTGGTGTCAGATCTCAAGTTCCATACCCGTAATAAAAATCAGCGAGCCAAAAATGCATAAAAATAGTCGAAATGATAAGGCAACTCGCAACAAAAATCAGCGAGTAAAATATATGCATATAAAAATAGCCGAAATGATTGGGCAACTCGATATAAAAAGCAGCGGGTAAAGAAAAAGAAAAACAGCCGAAATGATTGGGCACCGCGAAAGAATAGCCGAAATGATTGGGCAATAACGACTTTCGCGATATAAAAAGCTGAAATGATAGAGCATCGCGGAAAGAAATAAAAAAATGAAATGAAACTTTTGCCCTGCAGGTGAGATCACGTCGACCCCTGCACACAATCCATGGGCACAAATAAAAAGGGAACCACAATGTCCCACCAGGCTTCGTCAAAGAGATGCCAGATCTCGATGGCTACATCTACAGCCTAGAAATCAACAACGACGTTCCTTCTCGTTCCAACCAGGATGAGGACACGACATCAACTAACGGAGCCATGGCAAAGCCCCCTAGTTCCAAATCTCGATGGCAGACAGCCTAGAGACTACCTCGGAGCTACGACAAAGTCCCCTAGTTCCAAATCTCGACGTTTCACAGACAACCTAGAAATTACCTCGGAGCCATGCCACGGTCCCTAGTTCCAAGTCTCGACGGCAGCATCCACAACCTATAGATCAACAACAACGTTCTTCCTCCCTCCAACAGGATGCAGGCGCGACATCAATAAACAGAGCCATGGCAAAGTCCCCTAGTTCCAAATCTCGACGGTTCAAATACCACCTCGACATTCGTCGCAATATTGCAGACACAATGTCAACCAACGAAGCAAAGGAAGATTCCTAGCTTCAGGGTCTTGATGGCAACTCAAATGAGACCTGAAAGACTATCGAAGATCATCCCACTCCAGCGGGGAGTGGTCATGACTCATCGGGGCTCCCAAACTGAGCCTAACCTCAAGTAAAAAGCGACATGGAATATCCCTAATGCTTGTTCTTTCGATGGTAATATTACCTGGAAGATTACTTGAAGATGTCTTGTCCATCCCCCGAAGGGATCAGAGACACGACATTCGCGGGGCTACCCGAATAGCAAGCTTGCATATCGGGGAATCCATCAGCCAACGCGACGGTGCGACGGGTAAAAAACCCTAGTACCACAGACCCTAACGAACTTCTATTAGCTGGAGTTAATTGTGACGTTAGGACATCCTTGCGAGAACTTCTCGATTCGTCTCGACTCGTGAGGAAATTAGTGTCTTTGGGAGAACTTCTCGATTCGTCTCGACTCGTAGAGAAAAGCCTTAGGCAATGGGGATAAGGACCTATTTCCTAAGCACTAGGGCCCTGCAAGTCGGTCCAAGATGGACTATTGCATACTATTCAAGGGCCACACTCTCCAAAGTCGAATATTGAGAAGGAGGAAAAAAACCACTTACGAGTCCTCTCGACTTGTAAGGGGGAAATTCTCTTGTGAGATCCTTACGACTCTCAAGAGGGAACACACTTAGGAGTGCTCACGACTCCTAAGGAAAAAAATACACCTACGGGATCCTCTCGACCCGTAGGGAGAAATAACCTTCTTGAGACCCTTACGGCTCATGAAGACGAAAAAAGTGTTAGGCTACAAGGACCCTAAACCTGTCTTCTAAACCTTCAATTCCATGGCCATGCATAACTTTGCACTACTTCACCCACGTACATACTTACATGGGCAAAATAGTGGGGGGCATTTGTTCTCGCCAAAATCTCCGGCCAAGAGCTATTTGTTTCTGTTTACACCGGTTTAAGTTTCGTTTACAGATATGCGTGAAATCGGGCTCATTCATATACGCACATATCAGAGGAAGAATAGGTGTTCAACGACAAAAAGAAAGCATTTAATTGAACATTTTATTCTACAGGAAATAGATCACCATACATAGGATCAAAAGTACAGGGATTCACAAAACTATGGATAAAATTCTCTAACTCCCTCTCTGTCTTCTCCACCATAGCAAAGCGGCAATCTTCACGAAGAGTCGTTCCCCATCGGTCATCACCATGCCCATCAGCGAAGGCAGACATGATGGCCCGCTGAGCCCGTATCTGGCTTAGCAGCTGAACAGAGCGATCCCTCAGAGCTGTGGTAATCAAAAGTGCATCATGAAAGCACTCGATCTTGTCCTCCGCTGCGTCGAGTATCGCCGGAGTCATCTCCGCTGGATGAGGGGGAATATCATCGAGCACGAACAAGAAGACCATCTGGAGCCAAATAGAGCCGATGGGAGAGGAGATCCTCTACGACTCAAGAGCTCGTGCAGCACCGTATCACATTGGTCATCCGTAAGAGCATGGTTCAACAGACGGACAGCAAAACGAGGAACAATTTCCTCAATAGGCACCTCCCATGGCTGCCGGCGAGCATGTGGACGATTACAAACCATAGCTCTTCTTTGTTAAAATAATTCTCTGAAAGTGAAAGAGAAGAGAAGCATTGCTTCAAATTATGAAGGGAGACATTTAAGTCTAGGCACAGAAAATGTTGTGTATGATGGAACTATTTCCAAGCATTTGACTTAGGAAAAACAAAGAAAGAAGGCGAAAAGACACCTTCAGAAAAGAGGCAGCGCCTCACATGCCTTGCACAAGGGCGCCAGCGCCGAGAGTTAAAAACTATGAGGCAGCGCCTCACGTGCCTTGCACGAGGCGCCAACGTCGAGAGTTAAAAACTCTGAGGCAGCGCCTCACGTGCCCCGCACGAGGGCGCCGACGCCAGAACTAAAAGTTCTCTGCCGTTGGATCAAAAATATAACGGAGATGATAAGTCATCAAAATACAGAATTAAATTCTGTTGAGAAAATATTTCTCAAATCTTTCTGAACGAGAAAGATCACTCTCTGTAAAACATAGCACCGTTGGATTAAAAATCCAAGGGTGATTAAAAATCACCAAGCTACAGAATAAGCTCTATATGGGAAAATATTTCCCCAATCTTTCTAAATAAGAAATATTACGCTCTGTAGAATAAGCTCTATATGGGAAAATATTTCCCCAATCTTTCTAAATAAGAAATATTACGCTCTGTAAAACAGAGCACCGTTGGATTAAAGATCCAATGGTGATTAAAAAATCGCGAAGCTACAGAATAAGGTCTGTATGGAAAATATTTTCTCAATCTTGTTAAAAACAAGAAAAATATTTTCTGTAAAATAGAAGTCCTTAGATCAAAGATCCAACGGTGGATAAAATTCCCAAATCAATTAAGGATCTCTTAATGAGAGATTTTTTTTTAACTAAATCAACAAACTTGTCTCCACTATATAAAGGTCCCAAGACTTCAAGTCTTGTACAGAAGAACCCCCCATAAACTTCAAGATCAATAAAGAAGAGCAAGCAAAAAAAAAGAAAGAAAGCTCTAAGAGGGAAAAAGGAAGAAGAACTTTCTTCAAGGTAAATAAAGAGAATAGAGATCATAGGATCTCATCTGCATATCTAAGGGTTTAACCCTCATAAAGAACGTAGTTCTTTCCCGTGGATCTGAGATCCACGAGACAAGTCTCCCACAAATGATAATTTAATTCTCGTGGGGATGAATTTGTTCTTGGGGATCGATGATCCAGGGGAGAACAAAGAATTGAACTATTCAGAAAAATGCATAAAAAAAGAAACAGCGCCTGCTCTGGACTGCAGTCCAAGGTCAGGTAAGTTCTTTGTTTTTGATGTTCATAGGATATATCTAACAGTAAAACTACACGTAGTGTTAAATATTATGTAGTACCCTTCGCAACGAACACAGGCACGCTGCGATTGGATTTTTCTGGAATTAATTATCGATTTAACAATGTCAAGTATTCGGTAAAATGCAAGTTTCAGTATTGAAGTTAGGGCGTCACTTTATGTGTGAAAACGGCATCGATTTGCCACCAAATTTGTACATAGCGTTTTTTAAAAGTGTTAGGGTCTAAATATCATGAGTTTCGCCATTTTAGATTTTATTTTCGCATAAGGCTCACATCGAGCAATTAACACATCATTTCGAAACTATAGCGGATTTGGTTTCTTTCACATACATGAACGGAATTCGATCTTTATGAACTATATACATCAACCACGGGATATTAGGCTCATTATTTGTTCAGTTTGTCGTGCGACGCACGAATACGAGCTGCTACATTTATCAGACTCCAAGAAATATAATTAAACTTCGATTGTATATATATACATGGTATAAATAGCATGTAAAGCAAGTGTTTAACTTGCCTTCAATCGCTTGATATAGAAGCGACACCACGTGCGGGATCCATCTCGATACCCTGATAAGCGATATTGGACACGTGCGCGATGCGGGCGTGATGCGCGGTGACCCGATACTGGACGTGGAGGCGATGCGGGCGCGATGCGATAGTGAGCATGGTCTTGGCTTGGTGCGTGGTGTGGGAGTGGGACGACGCATGCATTGGATCAGGTACGGTGTGGAACGGGGGTTGGCACGACATAGCACGGGGACTGGGTACGATGTGGCATGGGGAGTGGGTACGGGACGCGACACGTCTGGGTACGCGGTGGGCTAGAAGTGAGCACGGTGGTTCAGGGAATGGGCATGGGTGCTGGCACAGCGGTGACTCCGTGAGGTTGGCGATGCTGGTGGCCTTAGAAGGTGGAGAAGCCGAGAGCAGTGAGCTCGGGGCCAACGGTGATGGATGGAAGGGCTACGACAAGAGCACGAGAATCATCAAAAAGGCAACAACGACCAGCAGCAGGAGCAGTATGGTGACGATGAGCAGCGGCAACACCCGAGACGAGCTCGAGGGTTGTTGAGGTGGGCTCGTCGGAGAAGTGTGCAACGGTGGTAGGGTGTGCCGACGAAGGTTTCAAGCGGCGTAGAGGGTCGGTGCTGTGGGTGGTAGAGGCCGGTGAAGGTGGCTAGGGAGCTTGCTGGCGACGGTTTGGCAGCGGGGAGAGGGGCTCGGGGCATTATGGAGACGAGAGAAGGGGTGGCCGGTGGCAGTGGCCTCGTCGGCTGTGAAGAGAGGTGGTGGTGGTCGTCGGAGGAGCTAGGGGTTGCCGGAGGTGGCCGAGGTGGTTCGTCGGCGAAGTGAAGCAGTGGGGGAGTGAGAGAGAGAGAAACTGAGAGAGTGAAAGTGGAGAGAGGGAGGGAACGGTTATGAGAAGAGAGAGACAATAGGAGCGGCGATGGGATCTTGAGAAAGCAGTTGGGGTATGGACGAGGTCGTGGTGATGTTGGAGAGGCACGGGTCTCAGAGGGATGAGTGCGAGAGTGGAGGAGATTCGTTGAGGAAGAAGATGGAATGAGAGGAGAGAATAGGGCTCGGTCTTGGAGTGTTTGTGCTTGGGAGTTGGGCGTCGTCATGGAGGTAGGCACGGTCTTCGCGGAGCGGGCGCGGTCTTCGCGGAGCGGGTGTGAGGACATTGGGATGAGGACGGGGTTGTGGGGTGGAGCGAAAGAGAAGCGGGAAAATAGGAGGAGGAGAAGAAGAAGAAAGGAGTTGGGGAGTGCGGGTCGGGTCGGGTCGGGTCGGGTGTGGGTAGGGTTAGGGAACGAGCTTGGGTTTGTGGGTTGAGGGTTAAGGGAAAGGGTGTGGGTTTTTAAAAATAGAAATTATTATTATAAAAATATAGGAAATATTTATAGGAAATATTTAAATTAAGAAAATTTGGGAAACATATATTTATAAACACGGAAAAATATTTACAAGGGACCTGGGTATTACAATCCGTTTGACAAGCGTGGACTGAATTTGCATATTCAGAAGTGACGAAGGTAACCCTGGCATGATTACCTCCATCTCTAACTCGTTGAGATCATGTAGATTCCTCCAGTGAGTAGTAAGACTCAAACCCATCGGCTGGCGACTCAGAACATCAAGGACCACATTTACCTTCCCTGGATGATATTGCAGGTTTATATCAAAATCTGCCCTGAGTTCTAGCCACCTCTTTTGCTTCATACTGAAC
Source organism: Agapanthus africanus (assembly GCA_030015575.1). Taxonomy (NCBI): domain Eukaryota; kingdom Viridiplantae; phylum Streptophyta; class Magnoliopsida; order Asparagales; family Amaryllidaceae; genus Agapanthus; species Agapanthus africanus. Next base: position 22,494,191 of record JASDDO010000014.1, read on the forward strand.
TCCTTCTGAGCGAAGATATACTTCAAACTCTTATAATCGGTATAAATCTCCACCTTCTCCCCTAATAAATAATGTCTCTAAATTTTGAGTGCGAAGATAACCGCATCGAGCTCCAAATCATAGGTTGGGTAGTTGCATTCGTGAATCTTTAGTAGCCTCGATGAATACGCAACTACCTTCCCATGTTGGTGTAACACACATCCCGATCCCTTTCTCGAGGTGTCACAATGAACGTCGAAACCTCCAGTTCTGTCGGAAATAGTAAGAATGGGCATTGTGGTTAGACGAGTCTTCATCTCCGAGAACGCTTTCTCACAAGCCTCAGACCATACATACGGCACATCCTTCTGAGTCAAACAAGTCATCGGTTCCACAATCCTGGAGAAGTTTTTAATAAACCGGCGGTAATATCCAGTAAGCCCTAAGAAGCTCCTGATCCCCGTAACTGTTCCTGGCGTCGGCCATTTTTGTGTAGCGGTAATTTTGGCCGGATCTACCGAAATTCCATCGCCTGACACAATGTGTCCCAGGAAAGACACTCGCTCCAACCAATACTCACATTTGCTGAACTTTGCTTACAATTGATGTTGACGCAAAGTTTTGAGCACAATGCGCAGATGCTCCGCATGTTCCTCTCGATCCTTCGAATACACAAGGATATTGTCGATGAAGATGACAAAAAACTTGTCAAAGTATTCATAAAACGCTTGGTTCATCAGATTCATAAATACCGCCGGGGCATTGGTTACTCCAAAAGCATCGTTAGAAATTCGTAGTGCCGATACTTAGTCCGGAAAGCTGTCTTAGGAATGTCAGCCGTCTTCAATTTGAGTTTATGATAACCCATCTACAGATCTAGCTTCGAGAACACTCGAGATCCTTCCAACTGATTGAACAGATCGTCTATCCTCTGCAGAGGATACTTGTTCTTGATAGTGACCTTATTTAGCTCCCGATAATCTATACACATTCGCTTAGTTCCATCCTTCTTAGGCACCAAAAGAACTGGAGCACCCCAAAGTGACGTGCTTGGTCTAATAAATCCCTTATCAAGGTGGTCCTCAATTTGCATTCGAAATTTGGTCAATTCTGCCGACCCAATCCGATATGGTGCTCGTAAGATTGGTTGTGTGCCGACATCAAGTCTATTGCAAATTCGATCGCTCGATCTGGTGGTAACCCAGACACCTCGGCGAACACATCTTCAAACTCTCGAACCACCATCGGCATATCTTCCTCCTCCTGTAAGGTATATAACCTCTCCTCCTTCCTCGGTACAGCTCTATAAGTTGCTGGGTTGAAGGATCAACTCCCGCTCTCGAATACGAACATTGAATGGTCAGTAATCTTGAATACTACCTTCCTTTGACGGTAGTCGATAGTAGCGTAAAAAGTACTCAACCAGTCCATACGCAAGACTACGTCAAAATTAGGCATATCTATCATCATGAAGTTGGCGTAGAAACCCCGACCGCAGATCACCACAAGACACAGGTCATACCCTGTAGTGGACTTGATCACACAGTTTCCTGTGTTGACATTCCATTCAGCGATGAGGGGTGCCACTGGAATGGAGTTGGCTGTCACAAACTTTTGTGCCATAAAGCAGTGTGACACGCCGGAGTCAAAAAGTGTAAGTGCAGGTGTAGGGAACACTAGAAGGATACCTACGTTTTAAAAGTAAGGGTACGGGTGAACCTAACTATACGTGGGTAACGAAAATAATGGTGATACTGGAAACAAGATGGACAAGAAAGGAATGGATACCTGTAATGACTTCCCCTGTGGCCTCAGACTCCTCAACTGCTGTTCAGTTGATAAAACTGCACATTTAATATAATATTTTTCCTACTATTTCTATATTAGAAAAGGTGTTTATTATAATATATGATACATATGAGGGTTTATCTGTAAAAATACTATTTTCATGTGTTGATATATTATAATTAACATTTGGTAGGAAAATGTATGCAAAAATACCATTGACCAAATCTTAATGTTGAAATTAATATCTCAATAAAACAAACTCTACTAATATTAATTGTGGAGTTGTTGTGCAGAATTTTCAGGTCTAAAATCAAGGGAATTAAAGTTGTAAAGCAAACCTGCCTAATTAAGAAAGTAAACTAAAAAATCAAGTCTGGCAGCAACTGCGAGAAGATTTTCAGTTTCCTGAGATTCCAAAAATCTACACGTGTCATGAAGATAAAAGTCCAGAAGACAAAATTATTCGAGCGCACCAGAAGGCCGCGGATCCGCGGCCAAACCCCCTGTTGGCCGCGGATCCGCCGCGTGCCAGAGGAGTTATGAGCTGGGATTTTTTCTGTTGAATCTTAACCTCTGGCTTCCGAATTTGGAAGCTAGGGTTCTGGATTTTGGAGTATAAATAAGGACCGAGAGCCTCTTGGAAAAATCATCAATTCGACGCAATCACGAAGTCCACGACGGCTCACGCATCCAGGCTGATCATCAACGGTTCATCTACCTCCTTAGAAGAGATCGAGAAGCAAACTAGTATTTGTAATCATTTTCTAAGGGAATAAAGTGTAAATGAGTTTTGTTGATTAATAAAGGTAGTTCTTTTTCTTATTCTATTTCTTTGTAGTTTCATTATGAATTCTCTCTCCATCTCTTCTTCTCCCAACATGCGCGAGTAATTCTCTGCTTGTTAGGGTTCGTAGGATTATGGTAGGTTAATAGATGATGAAGATCTTTAAACTCTTTTTACGTCCTATAAATTTTATAAACTTTATAAAAAGAATCATTAACATCCTAATCGGGCGCGCTACCAATTTATTGTTAGTATCGACCGCGATTAGAGATTAGATTAATGATTGTTTTGGTAAAGGCTAGATATGAACGGAGTTCCATGTCGAGATAGGGGTTAAGAGTGGGAACCCTTTTCCCTCCAGAAACCCTAATCTACATGCATCACTGTCGTTCTAATTTTAAATCTATTAAAGGATAAAAAGAGTAATCTTTAATTAATCATCCATAACTACTAAATCCTAATGAACCCTACAAGCCTCCTTTTATATAAACTTACCTCGTAGTTAATCTAGATCTATATTTTGCATCAGTGTTTAACGTAGATCTAGATCTTACAACCATTCTTCACCATTCTTTATTCCTCCTCCTCTCTTTCTCAACACGCCTAAAGTAAGAATAAAATATTCAACATTTCCCAGAGGACGACCCGTACTCATCTCGGTCTAGCTACATGCGACACCGTTATTGATTGCGGTTAACTACATACTACACACAAATAAAGATTAATCAAATGGCGCCGTTGCCGAGGATACGTGCGTAATTTTTTATTCTTACTATTTGTATTGAATTCTTATACGATCCATATCATAATTAAAACAAAACTGCAAATTGTATATTTAACGAATTGTGTGAATTTTGTAAGGAGATCTGGAGTCACGGACTTATGGAAACAGAAAGACAGAGACATTCAAGGAGATCCAGAGGAGTACAGAAGGCCAGAGAGAAAAAATTCATCAATTGATCCCTCTCTCTTGCGGCGGATCCGCGACAGAAGGTGCATCTTGGCGGCGGAAGCACGGCGGGTTAGAGGATCTAGGGTTCCACACTTCTCTGGTAAGATTCTCAACTCTTTCTCTCTCCTCTCAAATCCAATAAAATATCTTTTCTGCAGGATTCTTTGCAAAATATCGCCGCTCAAAAATCTTTTTGCAAAGTTTTGTGATTGGTTTGTTTTGCAAATTTTAATACGGACTTGAAGGGGCAAAGACCAAATCCAGATTGGGTGGGGATTTCATCACCCTTCCTAAGCCCCACAAATCACAAACCAAGCATCTGCATCAACCCTACATTAATTTAAAAAATATCTAGACCAGACTCTAAAGACTGTTGCGCTCAATAAGGACAGAGGAAGGTCGTGGGTAATCTATCACTTATCCGCATTACTTTTGTAGTGTCTAGGCAAGTGTGTCTAAGGCAAGTGGTTACTTAATTAGGCCCACTACTTACGTAGTGGAGAACCTCCCACTTACCTGGCACTTACCTGGCCATAAGAGTAGTAAAGAGATGGTAGATGATTGATCCTGCGTCTTGTCCTTTGGAAGTCTAGGAGCGGTCTAGAGACTGGACCTAGGTAACCTTAGTTCTAGGGTTGTTTGTGTATTTTTGTGTGATTTGTCTTAAGTCCCACTTTTTTCAAAACAGACCAATTTTAAATCACACACACGCTGCCACTTGCGCTAAACCCGCTTAGTGCATGCTTTGCTGGACACGGGATTCTAGTGCCCGTCTTGTCCGCGTTCCTGCTATCGACTCCGAAGTCGGTGCTTCTTCATCTTCTTTTCCCCCACCACGCACCACATCGACCGAGATGGACGGTACTCCATCAGATTATAACACCACGATGCCACCGCTCGTAGGTGCGCAGAATCCACCGCGCATCTTTCTCCAAGAGAGATGCTATCCTATCTGTGGTTCACTTCCTACTTATCTATCTATTCCACCAGCTAACGGGGATAATTTTGAAATTAAACCCCACTACATCAATCTGTTGCCCAAATTTCATGGGCTTGAGTCTGAATCCGCGTACGTTTTCATCACTAAATTCGAAAACGTATGCGCAATGATGGGTACTTCACAATTGACTGTGGATGCTATGCGCTTACGTCTTCTCCCATTCACTCTGTGCGACTTGGCAGAAAAATGGCTTTATAATACTGCCACACACTCTATCACTAATTGGGATGAATTCGTAATAGCATTTCTTAAGAAGTTTTACCCAAACCATAAGACTGCCCATATTAGGAGCGAGATCAACCAGTTCACCCAGCTTCCCAATGAACCATTTTGGAAGTGCTTTAAACGTTTCAAGGATCTGCTTGTCCAATGTCCTCATCATGGAATACAGAGATGGGATTTGTGCCGAATAATATATGAGGGCATTAATCCAGCGACAAAGCAGATGCTTGAAATAATGTATCAATGCAATTTCATCTCCAAAGACGATGGCGAAGCTTGGAAATATCTGGAAGACCTCGCTGAAAACACTTTGCAGTGGGAAAGCGTAAGACCACCTTCAACTAGGGGAGGTATTCATCAGCTCGATATTTCCATCGCAGTAAAATCCGAAACGGCAGCGATACAGAAGAAACTCGATGCTATTGAGAACAAATTCTCATCATTCTCCCTAAATCAGGTCACGCTTCCTAAGACCGTGTGTGGTTGCTGTTCTGATCCTTCAAACTTAACGGAAGAATATCCTATGAATGCATCGTTTCAAACTAATGTTGCTTCTCAGCAGCGACCTAGAAACGATCCTTATTCTTCCACGTACAATCAAGGATGGAGGAATCATCCTAACTTTGCTTGGAACCGAAACCAACCCCAAAATCAAAATCAGTTCCAAAGAAATTATCAAAGACCTCCTTCACAGCAACCACAACCACAAAGTCAGCACCCCTTTCAGTCACAAAATTTTCAAAATTCGCCCAACACTTCTGCACCACAATTGACCGGTACTGATAACTCTTCACTCGCACAAACTTTGGATTTGTTTATGAAACATTCCATTCAAATGTCGGCTGATATGAAGTCTTTTATTGATTCCATCAAGAAAGACTCCGCCTCCCACAGTGAGAGTATTAAATCAATAGAAAACCAAATTGCACAATTTAAAGCCGCAATGAGTGCGAGAGAGAAAGGGAAACTCCCATCTCAACCTCTACCGAATCCTGGCCACTCACAAAATCATAATGTGAATGCCGTTACTACGTTGAGATCGAGAAAAGTGCTGAATAACCGAGTGAGTGAGCAATTTGATGATGTTAGTGACACCAATGACACCCCAGCTTCTACTTCTTCCCCTAATTCGTCTAGTCTCCCATCCTCATCCGAGCCTATTCTCCGTTTTCCCCAAGGCCCGAACACTTCGCCAAATCTATCTAAGACGATCCCCACTCCAATTTTGGGATCGTATCCGTCCCCACAATCTTCTCCACAAATGTTGGACCCAAAACTTATTGATCAAGCTCCGTTTCCAAACAGATTAAGGGCCAACAGACCTAACCCGCAAATGGAGAAGATTGTGGAAATGTTTAAGCAAGTTAACATAAATATTCCTCTCCTAGATGCTATTCAACAAGTCCCATCTTATGCAAGAATCCTTAAAGACTTGTGCACTAGGAAGAGAAAAACTCATGTGCCTAAAAAAGTTTTCATGAAGAGTAATGTTAGCACAGCTTTTACCCAGCAAATACCAAAGAAACGTAAGGACCCTGGCTGTCCTACCATCTCTATTTCTATTGGGGGTAAAAATATCAATCGTGCTTTACTCGACCTTAGCGCTAGCGTTAACTTGCTTCCTTATTCAGTATACGAGCAGTTAGGGATTGGAGAGTTGAAACCATCCCATTGTACTCTCCAGATGGCAGACCGATCTATCACCAAACCACGGGGTGAACTAGAGGATGTGTTAATTAAAGTAGGGGAATTCATATTCCCTATGGACTTTATTGTTTTAGATACACAGCCTGTGGCAAACCCACGCAATCAAATCCCGGTGATACTTGGTCGACCCTTCCTAGCAACTTCTAACGCTGTAATTAATTGTCGTAACGGTTCTATGAACTTATCCTTCGGGAAAATGACAATTGAGCTTAATATTTACAAGCTAGGAAGTCAACCATCGGAACCTTCTGCTCATTTGCTGGATGTTTGTTCCATCCACGAGATAGCTCCCGAAAGCTGCATGGATAAGGAACTTTGCTTTGATAATCTCGACAACACTAGTAAGACATCGTTTGATCTTGCACAACTTCATGGTGAGGATATGTTCAATGAGTCCGTCCCTGAGTTTGAATCAGTTAACTCATCGTAAAAATCAGCAGCACTTTCCGAGTCAATATCCTATGCAAGTTTTGAACCTCTTAGGGAGTCCGAATATCATTCCCTTACCCCACCTTCTATTGTCTCTCCGCCGGTACTTGATCTCAAACCGCTACCTTCTCATCTTAAATATGCATATTTAGGTGAGAATGAGACTTTTCCAGTGATTATATCCACCTCTCTAGCCTTAGAGCAAGAGAACGCCCTTTTGGCAGTGTTGAGATCGAATCGGGAAGCATTTGGTTGGACAATGGCTGAAATCAAAAGGATTAGTCCCTTAATTGTTGAACATTATATACATTTGATGGATGAAGCCAAACCAACCCGAGACCCACAAAGATGGTTAAATCCCGTTATGAAGGAGGCGGTAAAGAAAGAAATCGTCAAGTACCTTGATAGTGGTATAATTTACCCTATATCTGATAACCAATGGGTAAGTCCAATTCATGTGGTCCCTAAAAAGTCTGGCATCACGGTCATAACTAATGAGGCTAATGAGTTAATCCAAACACGCACCCAAACTGGGTGGCGTGTATGTATTGATTACAGAAAACTCAATGCCGCGATGAGGAAAGATCACTTCCCTCTACCTTTCATTGACCAGATGTTAGAACGATTAGCTGGACACGAATACTATTGTTTCTTGGACGGATACTCTGGCTATAACCAGGTCCCCATCGCCGAAAATGATCAAGATAAAACCACATTTACTTGTCCTTTCAGTACTTTTGCTTATAGACGCATGCCCTTTGGGTTATGCAACGCTCCCGCTACATTTCAGCGGTGTATGATGGGGATATTCTCAGATATGGTGGAGAATTTTCTGGAAATTTTTATGGACGATTTCTCCATTTTTGGGGACTCCTTTGAGGACTGCCTTCGTAATCTTGACGCGGTTCTTACCCGCTGTAAGGATAAGAACTTGACTTTGAATTGGGAAAAATGCCATTTTATGGTCCAAGAAGGTACTGTCCTTGGACATATAATTTCACGAAAAGGCATTGAGGTTGACAGAGCAAAAATTGATGTCATTCATAACCTCTCTCGTCCCAAATGCGTCAAAGATATACGATCTTTCCTTGGCCATGCAGGATTTTATAGGAGATTCATTAAGGACTTTACCAAAATTGCTAGACCCTTAACCCTTCTATTAGCCAAAGATACTACATTTCACTTCGATTCGGATTGTGAGGCTGCTTTTGAATCGCTTAAAGGATCGATCACTACAGCCCCCGTTCTATCATCTCCGGATTGGAACCACCCGTTCGAGCTTATGTGTGATGCATCAGACTTTGCTATTGGTGCTGTCTTAGGACAGTACATTGATAAGATGCCACATGTAATTTACTATGCAAGTAGGATCTTAAATGATGCACAAATAAATTACACAACTACCGAGAAAGAACTCTTGGCAGTTGTATTTGCATTAGAGAAATTCAGGCCCTACTTGATTGGCTCGCCAATTGTGGTTTACACTGATCACTCCGCCCTACGACATCTTTTATCGAAGAAGGATGCTAAGGCCATACTAATACGTCGGATCCTATTGTTACAAGAATTTGATCTTGTCATCCGAGACAAGAGTGGATGTGAAAACGTTGTAGCCGACCATCTTTCACGCATCACTTCTTTGCCAACTTTGACCGTGCCGATAAATGACTCATTTCCTGACGAACAGCTCTTGACTGTATCTTACGAACCTTGGTTCGTGGATATTGTGAACTACCTTGCGACGGGACTTATTCCTAGCGATTGGTCGAAACAAGACAAACTTCGATTTCTATCCCAAGTAAAATACTTTTACTGGGATGAACCTTATCTGTTTAAGTATTGTTCCGATCAAATCATTCGCAGGTGTGTCCCTAACGATGAATTCAAGAGTGTGTTATCATTTTGTCATGATCAGGCATGCGGCGGTTATTTTGGTCCTCGAAAAATGGCGGAAAAAGTTTTGCAATGTGGCTTTTATTGGCCAACATTATTTAAAGATGCATATGAACATTGCAAAACTTGTCCGCGATGTCAGCATTTGGGTCGGATTTCACGAAGAAATGAGATGCCGCTCCAACCTATATTGGTTGTGGAAATATTTGATGTTTGGGGTATTGATTTTATGGGCCCTTTTCCCAATTCTTTTGGGAATTTATATATCTTGTTAGCGGTTGATTATGTCTCGAAATGGGTGGAAGCAATACCGTGTCGCACTAATGAAAATAAAGTTGTCATTAAGTTCCTTAAAGAAAATATCTTTTCGCGATTCGGACACCCCCGCGCTATAATTAGTGACAACGGGACACATTTCTGTAATCGGTCTTTCGAGACTTTGATGCGGAAATATTCAATCATTCACAAGCTTTCTACGCCCTATCATCCCCAAACAAGCGGGCAGGCTGAGATCTCAAATAGGCAGATCAAACAAATTTTGGAGAAGACGGTTTCTAAAAACCGTAAGGATTGATCAACCAAATTGACGGATGCTCTTTGGGCATTTCGCACCGCTTACAAGACCGATCTTGGTATGTCTCCATACCGCCTTGTGTTTGGGAAGGCATGCCATCTTCCTGTAAAGATCGAACATAAAGTAATGTGGGCTATTAAAGAGCTTAACTTCGATTTTGATCATGCGAGCAGCTATCGGAAGCTGCAATTGAATGAGCTAAGCGAACTCCGCGATGAAGCTTACGATAATGCGGTGATAGTAAAGAACATGACTAAAGTATTCCACGATAAAAACCTTTTTCGAAAAACCTTCACATCGGGGCAACAAGTCCTTCTTTACGATTCCCGTCTCCATCTTCATCCGGGTAAGCTTAAATCTTGTTGGAAAGGACCTTTTGTGGTGTGGTATGTACATCCGGATGGGGCAATAGAAGTTGAAAATTTGAAAAACGGTTCAATTTTTAAAGGAAATGGGCATAGATTAAAACCGTATTTCTCTGCTGATCCAGCAGAGGAGCTCCTATTTTTACAGGAGATGCTTTATCAGAACTGAATTTCCTCCGCCTCACCTCCATGTTTCGGTAACATTTTCTCATTTTAAGAATGGAGGTGAGTGAAAATGGACTTAACTGAATATCTGTGTGTGCCAAAGAACAAGTTTGGGGGTAGTTTTCATTTAACTATTATTTTACCCCTTTTGTCTCTCCCCAAGTATACAGGTCCATGCTCTCATAAGACAACATCAGTGAGGACACTGCTGAAAACAGGTTTGGGGAGGAGGTTTGTATTCAACGAATTATCTTTGACACCGGGCATTCAAAATTTTTTTTTATAACAAAAGAGTAGAAAGTAAAAAATTACATCCAAAAGATAGGAATAGTTCAAGAAAACCAAGAAAATTAGAAGTTTTCTTAAACGAACTAGTAATAAGTAGTTATGAGCTGTTGTCCCAAGGGTTAGTAAGATGAAGGAAGTTGCCAATTTGAGGATAAAAATAAGTCTGAAAAATAGTTCCTATTCTGGAAGCCAAACATTTGAACGTTGATACCCTACTATACGCACTTACACACGTCTTGAAACTCGGGATAGTAGAGGATACCTTGAAATGCTCTTGTCTAAAAGCCAAAGTATGAAGGAAGTAAAAAAATGAATAAAAGATAAAATGGTGGAGAAAAATAAACACTGGTTTTGTTATCACCGAGGCAGCAAAAAAAAATATAGCGAGGGTGCTTCATCACCTAGTGCCTTAGACCAACTGGTCTGGGAGTCACTACTAAGCCTTAGGTGGTGCAAGACGAGAAAAATACTAATACACCTAATCAGCAAGCACATGAGTAATCGGTCGGTTAGTACCTCAAGAAGTATTAAAGGTCGCATGAAAAATGTGCGAGCAAATCCAACCAAATATTCATCAAATTAAAAAGTACTGAGGTAGATGGACAAGAGTATGATAGCTTGAATTGAATTCTCCGAGTGTAGGGATGTTCTATACACACACGTAGGGGTATATAATCGATGTTTGGATGAAAGGTAGGAATGAAGAATAAAGACGATGTTTTATTGAGGGATGATGTGATTTCTAACATCTTTTCATGACTATTAAGATATGGCTCATGACAACTGAAAAGCTAGTGTAGTTGGAAACTCTAAATTTTCAAAGTATTTCTTTTATGGTTCTTATCTTTATATGTAAATTTCACCATCTCTGTTTTATTATAGGATTTTGTGGGTGTAATCCGCTGAAAACCCTCAGGAGACAACACTCCTCCTACTAGGGACACCTAGAGGTTTAACGGCTTGTTGCACGTGCTCAGTGCAATCGTGTTGCCTACGAAAGTGTGCTTAGTTTTCTCCTTTCTTTTTCTCCTTCTCTTGAATAAACTAGTTTGCTCGGGACGATCAAAGATAAGTTTGGGGGTATTTGTTCAGTTGATAAAACTGCATATTTAATATAACATTTTCCCAACTATTTCTATATTAGAAAAGGTGTTTATTATAATATATGATACATATGAGGGTTTATCTGTAAAAATACTATTTTCATGTGTTGATATATTATAATTAACATTTGGTAGGAAAATATATGCAAAAATACCATTGACCAAATCTTAATGTTGAAATTAATATCTCAATAAAACAAACTCTACTAATATTATTTGTGGAGTTGTTGTGCGGAATTTTCAGGGCTAAAATCAAGGGAATCAAAGTTGTTAAAGCAAACCTGCCTAATTAAGAAAGCAAACTAAAAAATCAAGTATGGCAGCAACTACGAGAAGATTTTCAGTTTCCTGAGATTCCAAAAATCTACACGTCATGAAGATAAAAGTACAGAAGACAAAATTATTCGAGCGCACCAAAAGGCCGCGGATCCGCGGCCAAACCCCCCTGTTGGCCGCGGATCCGCCGCGTGCCAGAGGAGTTATGAGCTGGGATTTTTTCTGTTGAATCTTAACCTCTGGCTTCCGAATTTGGAAGCTAGGGTTCTGGATTTTGGAGTATAAATAAGGACCGAGAGCCTTTTGGAAAAATCATCAAGTCGACGCGATCACGAAGTCCACGACGGCTCATGCATCCAGGCTGATCATCAACGGTTCATCTACCTCCTTAGAAGAGATCGAGAAGCAAACTAATATTTGTAATCATTTTCTAAGGGAATAAAGTATAAATGAGTTTTGTTGAGTAATAAAGGTAGTTCTTTTTCTTATTCTATTTCTTTGTAGTTTCATTATGAATTCTCTCTCCATCTCTTCTTCTCCCAACATACGCGAGTAATTCTCCGCTTGTTAGGGTTCGTAGGATTAGGGTAGGTTAATGGATGATGAAGATCTTTAAACTCTTTTTACGTCCTATAAAGTTTATAAATTATCAAAAGAATCATTAATATCCTAATCGGGCGCGCTACCAATTTATTGTTAGTCTCGACCGCGATTAGAGATTAGATTAATGATTGTTTTGGTAAAGGCTAGATATGAATGGAGTTCCATGTCGAGATAGGGGTTAAGAGTGGGAACCCTTTCCCTCCAGAAACCCTAATCTACATGCATCACTGTCGTTCTAGTTTTAAATCTATTAAAGGATAAAAAGAGTAATCTTTAATTTATCATCCATAACTACTAAATCCTAATGAACCCTACAAGCCCCCTTTTTATATAAACTTACCTCGTAGTTAATCTAGATCTATATTTTGCATCAGTGTTTAACGTAGATCTAGACCCTACAACCATTCTTCACCATTCTTTATTCCTCCTCCTCTCTTTCTCCATTTCGGATTCCCACTTGTGGGCATTGGTACCTTTTGGGACCAGGTAACAGACACGCCTAAAGTAAGAATAAAATATTCAACATTTCCCAGAGGACGACCCGTACTCATCTCGGTCTAGCTACATGCGACACCGTTATTGATTGCGGTTAACTACATACTACACACAAATATAGATCAATCAACTGCCATAGTATGTGCCTGGTGCTTGAGACCATTGTGCTGAGCTTGCTGAAAAGCACGCTTTTGCAAAGGAAAGAGTGGTCCTCTAACTGGCGCACCTTGTCCGGTCGGCTTAGCAGCAAGAAGTGGTCGGTTTCCTTGTTGTGGTGTCCTATTATTACCTGGCTTGTTGACAGGGCCTAGTTGGCCTCTTCTCTGAGGACAGTCCCCCATAGCATGATCTGGAAACCCATAAATTATACAGATTTTGTTCAAAACATGGCAGTCTCTCATGTAATGTTCGACTCTGCCGCATTGGTTGCATGTAACGGTTGGTTTTCTTGGGACAATTAGCCCTGCTGGCCTCTGGAATTGCTGCCTTCCGTTAAATTTGAAAGACGGTCCTCCTGAAATTTGATTTGTCGGTCGTTTCATTCCGGATGAACGATCGCTCTTCTTGATCTTTTTCTCCAAATCCTCATAATTACGAGCTGCCTCCAGGATTGCATCATAAGTGGGGAGTGCGGTACAGGACATGGCCGATTGTGTCTTAAGATCCAATCCCTGTCAGAATCTCTTAGCATATAGTTCATGCGTGGCGACAAGATGGAGAACGAACGGCTAAGTATAGAATATTCCGCCGCATATTGGTCTACAGTCATCACCCATACAGACTCCTACTGGAACTGAACGAACTTCTGCTCCATATCCATATGTGCTACTGCTGGAAAGTACTAAGTATCAAAACACACCTTGAAGGTTTCCCAAGTGATAGACTCCTTCAGCCCACTTTCCTTGGCTTCCCACCATATTCAGGCATTGTCCGTGAGTTTTAGCTTGGCAATGTTGACCCATGCATCCCTCGGGACCTGAGCAGCCCCAAGGTCGTTGACAGTTCCCCGATGCCATTCCTTAGCTTCTAATGGAGTCCCTTTCCCAGCAAAAACCTTCGGATGCAGTGATCGGAATTGTTTAACTCCCGTGAATCCTTGAGGAGTTAGGGCTAATGCCTTCTCCAATAGCTCAGCCTGTTGCTGCCTATTTTCTCGCAGTTCTTGGTGAAGGGAGGTAGTCTGTTGTTGTTGTTGGTCTAACAGCCCTTGCATCATGCATCATGGCTGCTTGCTGAGCTGTGGCCTCATGGATCCTATTTCCTCGCCTGTTGCGGTTATGGTTACGACCAGCCATCGTTAACTGAATAGGAATGTGGGGTTAGGTTACAAACAGATTCAAGGATGAGACAAGATAATAACTTGCACGAAAGAATAACAATTAATGCAAGAGGTAAATTTGGAAAAGGAAAAAACTAAGATTTCATTATTAAAAGTTAAAAGGAGATACAACTAAAGATAAACGTGGACCTACTGCTATGTATATCTTTATTTGACCAACTAGTACAAACTAAAACTAATACTGATCATCTCGATCACTGTCCATAAAAAATACAAGTGGAACCGCTCAGCTCTAACGCGGCATTTGTTGACCTTCCTTACAAAGCTATAGTAGAAGGGTGAGCCTGATATGTCATGGTGATAGAGGCATGGAGGGGTGCGGTGCACGCATCGATAAGCATACTCCTGAATACAGAGTGTCTCCCCAATAAACATGTGAGGACCGTATTCTTCCGGTTCCTCCGCCTTAATGGGAGCCTCCTCTTCAACAGGGGCCTATTCAACTGGGGCATCTACTTCAGCCGGGGCATCTACTTCAGCTGGGGCATCTTCCTTCGGATCTTCCTCGATGGGTTTCTCTTCCGTCGGTTCTTTCTCAATAGGTTCTTCTGAGTCACTGTCAGAGATAACCGTCAGTGGTCCTACAAGCTCGTCGTCTGAATAACCAAATGTAGCCATGAAGGTAATATCTGACATGTTGTCATCGTCGGGAAGGGTTACAGCTCCTAAATTGGCCATAACCGAAAGGAAAAGGCCATGGCCAGAATACAGAATGCAAAGGAAGATAAAACGAATAATGGAAGACGATATAAGTAGATAAGATTCACAAACATAATGTCACGCCCCACTTCCCGGTGGACGGTCAGGAGACGTGACTAGGCCCGCGACGTATTTACTCAGAAGTAAACTCGCTAAGCGTAAATAAGCAATATAATAAATATACACAAGAAAGACATGAGATGTAAATAAACAACAACTTTTTATTGATTAAATATTATTTACAATACAAATGGAAAGTAAATACAATACTGGAAAGCAATGTCTAAACAATGGTATGAACTGAAAGTAAAAGTATATACAAGTGAACTAGAGTTAGGGGTCCTCGATGAATTGCTCCAAGTCTTCTGAGTTGGGCTCAATCTCCAGAGAGTCGGGTCCTCCTGACAACATTCCAAAGAAAGAATAGAAAAGGAATGTCGTCAGCGGACAATCTGTTAGTTATATGTATGCCCTAGAGGCCATTACTATACATAGGATGTATATTGTAGTGGATGCTTGGACATATATAGGGATGACTTTCTTGCTCGATATGATAGTATGCTATCTGGTTACTCTTTACTTTAACGTGTACACTGATTGTCTCTCTGTTACATGTTGGTAAAGCCCTTAGGATATGTGCTTGACTACCTGGACTATGATGCGGATCATACTAGTGGGGACATGGTAGTTCATAAGTACATCCTTCAAAGTCCCTAGTCGTGGGTGTATCGAGACGGGGCATCGATACACCAGAGTAGACTAGCGTATACCTTTTCGACCCATACAGATGGGCGATGGATGATCCCATATCCATTGGTGTTTGACATCAGAGATGATATACGGGTGCTCAATAGAGACTGGGTACACTGGACGGACTCACCGAGAACTCCCAGATGGTATTATACCTTACGTCAGATGGCAGTTCTCTGGTGACACTGGTACAGGTTAGTCTGTAGACCCGAGATCGTCATAGAGTCTTGTGTTATTCCCACTGTGCTTTGATTTCCATCATACCACGTCCAAGAGGGCGTGCAAAAAGGTGGCTTTTGGGTACAGTCCCGAATCACATGGAGGCAATGAGCGATAGGAGGGGTTTCGTCTCTCCCGGTATAGGGAGTTGATGTTGCGCAGTGTTCGATTGGCTATAACAGGAAGTCCTTGGCCAAGGCTGTTTTAGGGATGTACTGGTAAGTGTTACCAGTAGTTTCTCGACCCGTTATGAGCCTCATATCGACACGACTTATCGAGTTATTGGGGTCTAACGTTTACCACCCCTAGACAAGATATGCGATATATCAGATGAACAGACCGGACTGTACGGTAGTGTTACTCGTTGGATTCACAGGAGTGTGAGCGGGCTTGCTCGTTGATCTTCTGATCGCTCAATACCCGGGTGGCCGTTACGTTTAGCAGACCGCTTGCGGCTTGTGGGTGTTTGATATGATCATCACCTGCTGCCGGCATATTGACGAGTCTTTAGAGTCCTACACAAGGGTTTCCTGGCTCAAACGAAACAAAATAGGAGCGCATATGAGATATGTGCGGGACCGAGAATAATACCAGTATGTGATACTGTATTCTATTCTCGCGATTTGTGACATTGATCGGTTGTATACGATATAGCCGGTTTATCGGATCAAGTGTTGATTCGATAAGTTGTTACTATTGATATTAGTCGGTTATATGCGATATGACCGGATCGTTAAATCAAGTGTTGATTTAATGATTTAATGTATAATTATATATTTGATATATTACTTTACATTAACTAGTATTGGTTTATTTAAGATTGATTTTCTCACTTGAATGCGCACATTGTTTATATATGATATATATTTGTGTACATATGTTTGTATCATGTTTGATGATACATACAACAAGTGTGTATGAGATTCGTACCAAGATTAGGGTTATTGTTTCATCTTAAGATTTAACAAAAGGGTTTAACTTAGTCAAAGTTATCAAGCTTGAAGAAGATTGGAGAAGCTTTGACAAAGTCCACTCTTTTGTCATTTCTTTTGATATTCTTTAACCTAATGGTTTGGTTAAATCTCTACATGAGTTAAGCATGAGGGCTTAACTCAACCATGGTGCCATTATTCATTTGGATAAGTTTCATTTTGGATATTGATTCATATGATTCTTTCTTCTTCTTCATCTTCATCAAGCTCACAAAAGCTTGAAAGCTCCAATGGTGCCATGAGAAAAAGAGTGAGAAATCCAATTCTAAAGTGAACCCACTTCCTATTTCTTCATCCTCTACCACTTGCCATGTAGTATAGGGTGTTCTCTTCACAAAGTTTTTGACCAAGTGAAGGAATAGCTTGAGTTTGAGTCTTCCCGACGTAGATCATCTTCGGCCTCGAAGTCAACGACCTAGCCCGCTCATTTCTCCGACGAAACCATTGCTAGAGTCCGGGATCCCGATGATCACAGCGGAGGGACGTCAACACGGAGCTAAAGAAGTGGAGGACCGGATCTACAAATGTTGTATTTTCATTCACTTATTAGTAAAGCAGTTTACTAGCTCGTAGTTTCGCCTAATTTCTAGTTAACGATCACATTAGGGTTTCTCGGCACCTAGAAAATTTTGATTTTGCCATGGTTGATCTGTTGTGAAACCTCATTAGTGTGCCTAGTAACCCTACATTGGTATCAGAGCCTAGCTAGAGCCTTAGGCGATGAGTAGACGAAGTTAGAAACCCGATCGAACCCAAAACCCTAATCCGCAACCCCTCTCTGTACATTTCTGAAAACAGTGGATTTTTCCAAATTAAAAATATCCAAAAAATACAGCAGGGTTTTCTAGAAGTTACTGTGGAACACGTGCGCGCAACTCGACTAAAGAGCGGCGGAACCGCGGCACGAGCATGGCTCGTGCGGCGGTTCCGCGACCATAATGTCACATTGTTTTGTGAATTTTGCATAGTAATTCCTATATTTTAGTGCTGTATTTTCTGGGAATTTTTAATTTCTACTCAAGAGTTGAGTTTTCTGGGTTGTATTGGGAATCTGAAGATTCGATCGGATTGTCTAATTTTGTCTATGCGTTTTTTCGGGTAATTTTAGAATATGTTAAAAAGTTCGACCGGATATAAATACCCAATTTTTCCCCTGTCGGGAAATTTCCAAATGTTGGATTTTTCCGTGGTTTAAAGACGTTCTAAGTAGTTCAAGTAACGCGATGGACGCTCTAGAAGACAACAAATCTTAACTCGATTATGTGACCGTCTTGAACTGCCCTTTGAACCTTCGGGTTTGGGGCAGTACGGCGTGCCACATGTGAGGCGTTGGCTTGACCCTTCTACGGCTGGACCGTTGGTACTGAGGCATGAACTGGATGTTTTTAAACCTATTTCATGTGTTGAGCTGTTTCGGGAAAACTTGGGTGTTTGATTGTTCGATCGGAAAGTTTAACATTTTCTATTTATCTGGAATGTGATACAACATTTGGAATCCACAAGTAGTTATGAGATAACTGATTCGGATGTTATAAACATAGCACTTTAGTCTCAATTGATCGGTTGCCACGGGATTTTGATGTGATCAAAAGTCCGTCGCAATCACGTAGCCTACGCGGATACTTGCCGGATAAACTTAATAGACAGCTACACCCCTTAGCCCCGACCAAGTGACTGTAGGAGAACCCCGTCGCCGAAAGCATCCGTTCGGGTGCTCGCGGCAGCGGTGTTCCGCCTTGGTGCACTTCGTCCACGGCATCGGCGGTGCGGCTGCCTACTAAAGTTTGCGACGAGCATTCGATCAAAATACCGGGAATCCTGTTGAATTGCCCGACCTTATATTGAAAAGTGTTTTCGATAATGAGACTAAAATGCGGGGTTTATAATTGTTAAGAATGTGATGTCTAAGGAATTCAGATGGTTAGGCATGCGATGTCTATGCAGGTTGCGGATTCCAACTGTTGTAGTTTTACACTTTCTTTTCTGTGACCGTAAGTGTAATATGTGATGTCGCCGGTTTCGTTGCTATATGTCAACGACAATTGGGATACGCATATTTACTTACGTTGATGACATGTGATGTTATGTGTTGCTGGATATGTTATATTGGATCGTCGTGTTTGAATAGCCGGGTTTTTTTTATGTGAGATGAGTGTTTTTCATTTTCTTTCATGTAAAAACTTGTATGTATTATTCTTTTATTGGGGCACTTCCAGGTTGCGGAAGATGTCACCATTTGTATATTATTTACTTTTCCGCACTAGGATAGACCTAAGGTGGAGAGCATAAGTAACCGGGTTCTGGAGTCCAGTGGGAGACCAACTCGAGGAGTCGAGTCCGGGTCTCCTAACTCTAGAATTGGTAGGGTTGCTTGCCGCTCTCGTAGGGGTCTAGGGGTGTGGGTTTGGCTATTCATCGCGACCGTGGAATCCGTGTTTTATACTGGCTCGTATTGAAAACACGGACGTCCTAGTATATCCAATATTTCATATGATTCTTCTGCTGCGATATCTGTGATGTGATCATTTGATGTTCTGTGATAAATACTGTATATAGTATATATGATATATTATATAGGCGTTACTTATGTTTTACACCCGCGCTAGCCCTGCCCCGCTCTGCCGTTAGTTACCTAACCTAACGGTGCACGAGGGGACATCGAGGCGAATGCGGATGGTATAAGTGTACGTCGTATTTATCTGTGATGTTTAGGTAAACTAAATGATGGGACTTCATTAATATGATTAATGAAAGAAAAAGAAACCTAAAGATATTGTGGAATCGAATTTTCAAAAAACAGGTAGCTACAGTTCTTGCTTTGCATCGCGGTGTTCCCTGTAGAGCATCCTGCACCTTATTCGATAAGGAAAGGACCGAGATCCCTTCACCGTGAGTGACTCCTTTAGCAATAACTGGCAGATGCTACAACCCTCAGTTTGTCTTTTGATTGCTTCTCTAGTTCTTGCTTTGCACAGTGATGTATATGATATATCCTGCACCTCATTCGACGAGGAAAGGGCCGACGATCCCTTCACCGGGAGTGACCCCTTTAGCAAAACTAGAAAAGCCTAAAAAACACTCCATTTTAAAATCATTTGATTCTACAACAATATCAAGTTCATTACGCAATAGGTTTTCAGAAAAACCTGTCGTAGCCCTCCGTCATTTCAGATAAGTAGTAGTTAGTATTCGTGCTGCGTTTGTTGGCCTTTATCAAGGCGTAGTGTGCGGTAGCTGACTAGTGCTTATCTGCTTATGCATATGATGCAGATTGGGTTAGGGTAGTCGTGCGACCTTGTTGGCCTTTGTCAAGGGTCGTGCGGGTGGGTTTAATTCAATCAGGAAATGACGGGTTGAACTTGACTAGCATCCTATGATTTGTTGGCCTTTGTCAAGGTCATAGGAGGTTAGGGGCAAAATATTATCGGGAATTTCAAGTGTTGAAATTTGCAATGAGATTGCATACCTTCTATGAGATAGTTGGATCCCGATACCCACTGCGAGTAATTGTTACTCCTGGGAGAGTTTTACACATTACAATTAGCCGATTAAGTAGGTGTCTAGAAAGGTGTCAACGGGGTTACGCCTCTGGGAAAATGAGGTTTACTTTAATTAGGTCCGTGCGAAAGCACGGGGAACCTCCCTCAATGTGCCGACACTGGCCTGGCTGAAAGATTGGCGAACTTGTAGCGTGTAATTAATCCCGGCTAGTCTTTCCTTTTAGGGTTTGAAGGAAGATTTGATAAAAACAGTGGGAGCCATCCTGATTAGATAAAATAATAACCAATCTGATCTTGCAAGAGCGCACACAGAGTGTTTTCTTCTCTCTCTCTCTCCTGGTAGCGACCATATCACGCCTTAATCAAGATAATAAAACGGATATATTGACCGAACCCGCTTGTTATACTGAGCTGGGGAACGTTGGTCCCGCTTCAACTTATAATTGTTATAAGACAGAGCAGGAAATTAGGGATTACCAGAATTCCCGTGCCGCCCAAACGAAGAAAGTGCATACCGATGCATCATCTTCGGGTGTGTTCATTACAGAGAACTGTTTCTCAGTATCCTTTACGTCCTGGGTATGTGATACCAGATCAGGATCCCGCATATGTAATATATTACATGGGCTATAGAAAGGTAGAGAACTGAGAACGGGTGATAAGTTTCATGAGGCAGAAAACGGTGTAAGTGTTGTAGCCAAGTTTGTTGGTCACTGTCACCCTGTGTTACCAGAATACATTGATTCTGAACAAATGTTATTAGATACCGAACCTGATATACAAAATCATATCAGTCTCTTTATTTAGATAAAGAAGGATATAATTTTGTATTGTTGGATAATGTTTTGAACATTTCCTATATCAAGAGTTGATCGGTTCAGGCACGTTATCTAAAAGTATTGATGTTCTTAATCAAACTACAGTTCTTAGTATACGGAACACACACAAGAGGAAGAGTTCAGAAATGAACGGATCCTTCTTGAGGCATTATAGACTAGGTCATATCAATGTGACCCGACTGGCTGGAGTTACATATAGATGCATATTTAAATTAGTTTGAATTTACATCTTGTGAAACTCGCCAGTCATGTCACAGAGATAAGATGACCATAGCTCTGTTTATTGGAAACAGAGAAAGAGTTAGTGAACTCTTGGGATTGATACATGCTGATGTATGAAGGTCCCCTGTCTACACATGCCAAGACCGGTTCTTTGTACTTCATTACATTCTCTGATAATCTCTCGAGATTCAGACCTATGTTCCTGTTGAAACACAAGTCCGAACCTTTTGAGATATTCATAGAATATAAGTTAGAAGTAGAGAACCAAAATACGGGTAAAAGTATTATGTCCTTTGATGTGATCAAGGAGGAGAATACTTGAGCACGGAATTCCTGGATTATTCTAAAGGAAAATGAGATTCTCTCTCAGCATTACTCCTCCGAATACACCACAGCACGTCGGTGTATCGGGGTGGAGCAATAACACCCTATGTGATATGGTGTGCTCTATGATAAGTACTACTGAGTTTCCTATTTCCTTTTAGGGAATTATGCACTTATGAAGTTGCATACCTATTGAATAGGGTTCCGATCAAATCAGTTGCCTACCACTTCATATATTATATGGAAAGGGAAGAGCCCATATCTTAAGTTTGTTAAGATTTGGGGTTGTCCAGCCTATGTCTAAAAAGCATAATCCGGACAAGCTCGAGGCAAAGTCAGTTCTGTGGAAGTTTGTTGGATATCCCAAGCATTTCGCAAGGGAATATCTTCTACCTAACCGAGGAACAAAAATGTTTTGTTTCTCAGCATGCCACCTTTGTGAAAGGGAATTTCTTGTGAAAAAATTAATGGACATGAGGTAGAACTGGAAAGAGTTCCAGCTATACAAACTGCAGCTGATGATTTGGCAGAACCAAAGGATTCAATAGCAACCAACGAACCTCAGCCTCTCCACCGATCTAGTAGGGTTCCTCACCCACCTGAGAGATACTTCGGTTTCTCTATGACAGTGGGAGCAAGAATTGCATCATGAGATGATGACCCAACTAGTTTTGAGCTGGCCATCAGGAGTGTGGCTCTGTAAGAATGGCTGGATGTTTATCGATCTGAGATGGAATCCTTATACACCAATAAAGTATGGACTTTGGTTGCTTTATCTGAAGGGTTAAATTCCCATCAGGAGCAAGTATATCTTGAGAAGATTACTTGGTGTACATGGAAAAGTTGAGACTTTCAAAGCTAGACTCGTTAAAGGTTTGCATCATAGACCAGTTGTGGCTAATGATGAAACCTTTTCTGGGGCCTATGCTTAAGTCCATCCAGATCCTACTTGCTACGGCTACATACCATGACTACGATATCTGGCGGTTGGGTGTCTTGACTGCTTTTCTAAATAAAGATTTAGAAGAGGTAATCTATAAGTACACAGCCAGAGGGCTTCGTAGACAGTGGGAGCAGCGGAAACGTGTGCAAGATGTTTTATATGATAAAGCAGGCATCGCGGAGTTGGAACGTCTGTTTTGATGAAGTAGTCAAAGAGTTTGACTTCAACAAAATGGTAGATGAACCTTGTATATACAAAAAGGTAGTTGGGAGTATGGTGGCGATCCTTGTAGAGTACGTGGATGACATGCTCTTGATAGGGAAAGAGTTTCCTATGCTACGCTCGGTCAATCTCCGCTTATCACAAGGATTCTCCATATAGGATCAAAGTGATACCTACTAAATCCTGGGTTTTGGATCTATGAGATAGATCTAATTAGATGTTAGGATACTCACTAGTTGTAGTGAGATGGTATCAATCGATCCTGGGGAGAATCACTGGAAAGGTTCCAGGGTGATAAAGACGACTGAATGTCAGTCGCAGGCATTGTCTTTTCCCTCAGTGGAGGGACGGTATGTTGGAAGAGTTCCAAGCTAGATACCGTGACATACTAGACGATTAAAAGCAAGATACATCGTTACTAAAGATGCTACCAAAGAGGAAGTCTGGATGTATATTAGTTTATGAGATGAACTTCGTTCCTCCCATTGTGTGACAATGGAGTTGTGGCTTACGCCTAGGAACGTCCGTCCCATCAGTGATCCAGACATATTCTTAGGCAGTATCACCTGATCATGGAGATGGTTGATCTCCAGGGGATCGAGGTTAGGAGAGTAGACTCAGAAGACAACACGGCGGATCCACTCACGAAAGGCCTTTTCCCAGAGAGAGACTTTTATGGGATGGTTGAGTATGAGATACTACAACCACTGCTATCAGATGGCCCTAGTGCAAGTGGGAGATTGTTAGTTATATGTATGCCCTAGAGGCCATTACTATACATAGGATGTATATTGTAGTGGATGCTTGGATATATATAGGGATGACTTTCTTGCTCGATATGATAGTATGCTATCTGGTTACTCTTTACTTTAACGTGTACACTGATTGTCTCTCTGTTACATGTTGGTAAAGCCCTTAGGATGTGTACTTGACTACCTGGACTATGATGCGGATCATACTAGTGGGGACATGGTAGTCCATAAGTACATCCTTCAAAGTCCTTAGTCGTGGGTGTATCGAGACGGGGCATCGATACACCAGAGTAGACTAGCGTGTACCTTCTCGACCCATACAGATGGTCGATGGATGATCCCATATCCATTGGTGTTTGACATCAGAGATGATATACGGGTGCTCAGTAGAGACTGGGTACACTCGACGGACTCGCCGAGAACTCCCAGATGGTATTATACCTTACGTCAGATGGCAGTTCTCTGGTGACACTGGTACAGGTTAGTCTGTAGACCCGAGATTGTCATAGAGTCTTGTGTGATTCCCACTGTGCTTTGATTTCCATCATACCACGTCCAAGAGGGCGTGCAAAAAGGTGGCTTTTGGGTACAGTCCCGAATCATATGGAGGCAATGAGCGATAGGAGGGGTTTCGTTTCTCCCGGTATAGGGAGTTGATGTTGCGCAGTGTTCGATTGGCTATAACAGGAAGTCCTTAGCCAAGGCTGTTTTAGGGATGTACTGGTAAGTGTTACCAGTAGTTTCTCGACCCGTTATGAGCCTCATATCGACACGACTTATCGAGTTATTGGGGTCTGACGTTTACCACCCCTAGACAAGATATGCGACATATCAGACGAACAGACCGGACTGTACGGTAGTGTTACTTGTTGGATTCACAGGAGTGTGAGCGGGCTTACTCGTTGATCTTCTGATCGCTCAATACCCGGGTGGCCGTTACGTTTAGCAGACCGCTTGCGGCTTGTGGGTGTTTGATATGATCATCACCTGCTGCCGGCGTATTGACGAGTCTTTAGAGTCCTACACAGGGGTTTCCTGGCTCAAGCGAAATGAAATAGGAGCGCATATGAGATATGTACGGGACCGAGAATAATACCAGTATGTGATACTATATTCTATTCTCGCGATTCGTGACATTGATCGGTTGTATGCGATATAGCCGGATTATCAGATCAAGTGTTGATTCGATAAGTTGTTACTATTGATATTAGTCGGTTATATGCGATATGACCGGATCGTTAAATCAAGTGTTGATTTAATGATTTAATGTATAATTATATATTTGATATATTACTTTACATTAACTAGTATTGGTTCATTTAAGATTGATTTTCTCACTTGAATGTGCATATTGTTTATATATGATATATATTTGTGTACATATGTTTGTATCATGTTTGATGATACATACAAGATGTGTGTATGAGATTCATACCAAGATTAGGGTAAAGATTAGGGTTATTGTTTCATCTTAATATTTAACAAAAGGGTTTAACTTAGTCAAAGTTATCAAGCTAGAAGAAGCTTGGAGAAGCTTTGACAAAGTCCACTCTTTTGTCATTTCTTTTGATATTCTTTAACCTAACCTTTAACCTAATAGTTTGGTTAAATCTCTACATGAGTTAAGCATGAGGGCTTAACTCAACCATGGTGCCATTATTCATTTCGATAAGTTTCATTTTGGATATTGATTCATATGATTCTTTCTTCTTCTTCATCTTCATCAAGCTCACAAAAGCTTGAGAGCTCCAATGGTGCAATGAGAAAAAGAGTGAGAAATCCAATTCTAAAGTGAACCCACTTCCTATTTCTTCATCCTCTACCACTTGCCATGTAGTATAGGGTGTTCTCTTCACAAAGTTTTTGACCAAGTGAAGGAATAGCTTGAGTTTGAGTCTCCCCGACGTAGATCATTTTCGGCCTCGAAGTCAACGACCTAGCCCGCTCATTTCTCCGACGAAACCATTGCTAGAGTCCGGGATCCCGATGATCGCAGCGGAGGGACATCAACACGGAGCTAAAGAAGTGGAGGACCGGATCTACAAATGTTGTATTTTCATTCACTTATTAGTAAAGCAGTTTACTAGCTCGTAGTTTCGCCTAATTTCTAGTTAACGATCGCATTAGGGTTTCTCGGCACCTAGAAAATTTTGATTTTGCCATGGTTGATCTGTTGTGAAACCTCATTAGTGTTCCTAGTAACCCTACACAATCACTCGATAAGTCCCAAGAGGTAGAAAATAATAGACAGAGAATAGAACATGTAAAGTATAAAAGATTATGTTCGCTATACTAACGTAGTTATTTGTAGCTTGGTACAGAAAATATTAGTGTTTACGAGAGGAGTCCAACTATCCCGTGGACTAAGGTAACCCGTAGTACAAGGCTCCGTCAAACCCCACGGAACAACGACAATGGATGTTTAGTTACGTCTTTTAATGATCATCTCGTGCCACTTTTAACACATTCCATACCGGTCTACCCCTTTAACCCCGTAATGTAGATTGTGTTGTTTTATAAATGTAAGACTTGCCGAAATCATGATATCAACGGGTAAGGGTGTAAACGGATAGTCATGTAATCAAGTCCATGTATATCTGTGGTTCGGTCAGTTCAAGTAAAGTTGATATAGATGGTATTCCGGTATTTATGTTCAAGTTCCAGTATATATGGATTCATAATGTATTGGAGTTATATTTGAATTGTTTTCAAGTATAGATTGTTTTCATATTTGACTGAGACTCTGATTGAGTCAGACACTTTAAATAGAATTTGATTCCTGAATTAGGTTTTGGAGTTATTGGTAACTGCTGCACATGGACAGCAGAATTTATGACTTTTTCTAAGCCAATTACCATTGATAACCCCATTTTAATTTTCTACCTTAAATAGGCAAGCACCCACTTTCTCCGGCTCTCTGAGGCTCAAGAGAATTGGTTCCGCTTAAAACTATATTTACTAGGGTCCTTATTGTAAATTAATAAACTTGAGGGGTTTTTATGAAAAATAGTTTTGATAAACTTTCAAAATAAACCTCAAGCATTTATTTATCGTATTTAGGGTTTTCATGGATGTAATTTTTAAAAAGTGAAGTATTCTAATGATTATAAATCTAGATTGAATAGTATAGGGTATTTTATTGTAAATTGGAATTGTATGAATTTGTGATGGTATATTCATAAAATTTGTGATTCCTTTGTTTAGAAAACATGGAATTTATTATATATATTTAAAATAGATATTTTGATACTATATATATATAATTATTAAAAATAGAATTTATTTATAAAATAGAAAATCGCGTTTTCTTAAAAATTGTATTAAAAATTCCATCGAGATCGGATGCTCCATGAGGAGGTCTGCATCTCACTCTACTAGTCCAAATCGGGTTCCCCAAAATGTGTTGTAGATGCTTAATTGCAAGGAATTTAATTAAAACAATCTTAAAGAATACGATTTTATTAGTTTAAGGTATTTTATTGTAAAATTGTAGTTATCCCACAAAATATTGTTCCAAAAGCCATCGTGCTATGTCATGATAAGTGTTGTGATGAGATAGATCATTACCTCGTAAGTTTTCTAAAGGTAAAATGAGTAAATATGATGAAATGATGTCGTAAGTAAACTTTGTGGTATTTAACCGTAAAATTGAAATAAAAGTTGTATAACATTGTATTTTGAATTGAAACTTGTTCTAAATATTTGGTTTAAGATTACTAAACAAGTGTAACAATATGGATGTTTGGTTATAAAGAAAAGTTATGTTTTTAACAAAATTAGAATCGGAAGTCGGAATAACTCCGCTTTCGATGAGTTTTGAGAAGAGAATTCTTTTAATAGGGACGAGAGGAGAGGGGAGGGGACTTACTGATTGAAAAGAGAGAGGGGAAGTATGGGAACAAGATGGAAGCTTCGTGGAGTCGCGGTGTCGCCGGAATCTTCCCGAATCGTCGCCGGAACTTGACCTTGGCTAATGTACCAAAACTGATATTAAAAGCAGAAGCATTCCGAATCGTCCCGAATCGTCGCAGAATTTTCCCGAATCGTCGCAGAAGCATTTATTTCCATTAACTAAAATTATTACATCCCAAAGTACTGAAAGCAAACTAAATAGTTTGATTATATTGATGAAAAGAAAGCAGGCCCAAAACAGATGGGAAATATAAGAGCTATCCTAATACTCTTGCATCAACTCCGCAAAGTCTTCATTAGTTGGCTCCACTCCACCGTCTCTTTCTTCATCAATCTTGTCCTCATCTAACGAATGTTTCAGGGATAGAGAAAGAAAAAGGAAGTCCGTCAGTGAGTTAGACCCGGGTAGGATTTTCTCAACAGAAACTAATGGTAAAGAGAACAAGTGTGTGTAATGTATGATGTCATATGTGTGAATAGGTATGATGTATGTGTTGTAGGCATCAGGTAAAGTATGGTATACTGTGTACGGTAACTACAGATAATATGTTTGTTTAGTTTGTTAGACAAGGCTACCGGGTTCTCCGGATTATTCCGTTGCACCACGGAACAACAGTTGGGGAAAGTGAAATGTACTGTTCCACTTTTTCGGATCTGATCTAGTAATAGGGGAATTCGAGTCCGTATACTACCTTCCCTGATCAAACCACCCAGCCCTGTTTTATTCAGTGTAAAGGTTTTACGGATTAGAGTTGGTGCGTATATCATCTAAGCATGGAATTTCCACATTAGTATGTCATTCATAATTTGGATTATTCGCTCTTAATGCAGGTGTTCTCGCCAAAATTTCCGGCCAAGAGCTACTTGTTCCCTTATAAAAAAGGGGGGAGTCCTCAAAATTTGGCCTCACGTGTTAAACACGTGGGCGCTCATATACAAAGCATAGGGGCGCTGAAAATAAAACAATTAATGGCCAAACAGGCCTCACGTGTAAAACACATGAGCGCTCATATGTAAAGCGTATGGGCGTTGAATAAAACAATTAATGGCCAAACATGCCTCACGTGTAAAACACGTGAGCGCTCATATGCAAAGCGTATGAGCGCCGAATAAAAGCAAGCTAAAACCCACAGCATGGGTCACGTGTTAAACACATGAGTTTTCTTGCCTCTCACATGCAAAGCATGTGAGCGCCCAATTTAAAATGCTCCTGTCAAATTCTAGAATTAAATTCTATTTGGGAAATATTTTCTTGATCTTCCTCAAACTACAAAGATCTTCTCTGTTAAACAGAGGACCTTTGGATCAAAGATCCAACGGTGATCATCTGGTAGAATAAAATTCTATCATATGGAAATATTTTCCTGATCTTGTTGAATTAACAAAATATTTATATGATCAGAATTCTATGTTAGAATAAAATTCTAATCTTATTAAACTAATAAGATATCTATATGATAGAATTAAATTCTATATTAAGAAAATATATTTCTGATATTGTTAAACTAAAAAGATAAGATAGAATAAAATTCTAATCTTGTTAAAACTAACAAGTTATTCATAATCT
Source organism: Agapanthus africanus (assembly GCA_030015575.1). Taxonomy (NCBI): domain Eukaryota; kingdom Viridiplantae; phylum Streptophyta; class Magnoliopsida; order Asparagales; family Amaryllidaceae; genus Agapanthus; species Agapanthus africanus. Next base: position 22,523,094 of record JASDDO010000014.1, read on the forward strand.
TGTTAAATAAATAAGAAATCTTCTCTGTTAAACAGAAAGCCTTTGGATTAAAAATCCAACGGTGAATAAAACTCACCGATTGATCTAAGAGATTATGAAATCAATAATGATCTCTTAATGAGAGATTCCCTTAACAAATTGATTCTTTTTCTTCTCATATAAATAGAAGTAAGGAGAGGAGGAAAAAAAAACACACAGAGGGGAGGGGAAGCAAAATAGAGAGAGAATTTAATTCTCTAAAGAAGAGGAACCTCTCCCAAAAGCTCCCACAAAAAGAGAATTTAATTCTCAAACCAAGAGTTTAACTCTACTCAAAGAACTTAGTTCTTCCTCTTGTTAAGATCTGCAGAAGCAGATCTCCCCACAAGTTGAGAATTTAATTCTCATCGGGGAGATTCTGTCATGCAGATTCAAAACCTAGGGGAAAGAACTGAATTCAAAAGAGTTTAACTCTTACAAAACATATGGGAATTTAATTCCTCTGATACTAGGGTTTAACCCTTTAAAAAGAATTTAATCCATAGAAGAACAGCCTGGTGGTTCATTAGCGTTCAACGCTACATAAGAAAGCTTACGTGTTCCCACATGAGCATCTCTGATGAACAAAAAGAATGACTAAGACTGAATCACGTGCTCCTACGTGACCCTTTAAAGCGAGCCCTCAGCAATTACATGAAAAAAGGAATAAACCCAAAGAAAGTTTCAATTTTAGGGCACCTCACGTGTTCCCACGTGACCCCCAAATAGTTGTATATAAAAAAGGGAAAATTCCAAAGACAACGCTCACATTTTGAAGGCGCCTCTCGTGTCCGCACGTGACCGTTTGATGAACCAAGTGCTTATCACTTATAAATGAAAGAGGAATAAAATCCAGAGAGCAGTTCCCATCTCGGGCGCCTCACGTGCTCACACGTGAGCCAAGTGCTCAGCACTTTTATATATAAAAGAGGGAATAAACTCAAGGAACAGCGCCCACTTTGGGGCCCCTCACGTGTTCACACATGAGCGCTTCCAAAGTCTAATGTTTAACACTGATTCAGTGCTTAGCACTATCGGGTAACTAAGGGAAATCAACCTTAATCCAAATTAGCCAAGTCTTCCGAGGCCAAGACTCTTTTGGTCACCAATCAACCGAGCCTCCATGCTCAGGTCTTCCCAAACCAATCCTAGTCCCAAAGATGACTAATGTTCTCCTAACATATAGCATCTAAAATGACGTTCATCCCACATCTCCCCTCGATCTGGAATTTGGTTCAAGGGTACATCTCTCCACACCTCTGATACATGTCGTTGTAATTCTTCAACGTTTTCAGAGAGGTGGAGGGTCCCCATAACCAATAACTCTTGACACACCCCCAAACCAATGAGGCAAAACAACATGGACTATGATGTCCTTAAACATGGACTATGATGTCCTTAAACCCAATGGACCGTAATTTCCCTAAACTAAACTCTATGGACTATGATGTCCTTAAACCCAATGGACCGCAACGTCTCTAAACTAAACTCCATGGACTATGATGTCCTTAAACCCAATGGACCGCAATGTCCCTAAACTAAACTCCATAGACTATGATTTCCTTAAACCAATGGACCGTAATGTTCATAAACTAAATTCTATGGACTATGATGTCCTTAAACCCAATGGACCGTAACATACCTAAACTAAACTCCATGGATTATGATGTCCTTAAACCCAATGGACCGCAGCGTCCCTAAACTAAACTCCATGGACTATGATGTTCTTAAACATGGACTATAATGTCCTTAAACCCAATAGACCGTAATGTCCCTAAACTAAAAGGATAGAGCCCAAATGCTCTTTCGTTGGATCAAAAATGATCCGGAACCACCGTTAAGTAGATCTTAGTCTAAAACTTAAACTAACGTATCCTTAACAAACATTTAAGTTGATCTTGATCTCAAACGAGGTTAACGATCCTTAAATCAAATCAAACCCAAATCTAAGAAAATACGGATTTGGACTAATCCCCGCCCTACGGGCGACAACACAAATTAGTCTCCGTATACAATCCACGGGCAACCAAAAATAAAATAAACACACACGACACGAAGTGAACATTTGTAGAAGGAGAAAGTGGTTATCGCTACGCGGTAACGTAATTAACTGCAGAGGCTTGCGCTTGCAGGGAAGAGCGTCCCCACAATCAAAAACTCCTTACAACGAGGAGGAATCCGATGATGTCTGCTACAACGGCCGCATCTGTCTAAACCTTCGATACACGGTGCCATAAATCAGCTTGGCATCTTCGGAGAGGTGGACAGATAAAACCAAATAGCATCTGCCTCCAAATGCAGGCAAGACGTTTGCCTTTCCCGTCATTCGGCGGTAAACACCCCCGTTAAGTAGATCTTAGTCTAAAACTTAGACTAACGTATTCTTAACAAACATTTAAGTTGATCTTGATCTCAAACGAGACTAACGATCCTTAAATCAAACCAAACCCAAATCTAAGAAAATATGGATTTGGACTAATCCCCGACCTACGGGCGACAACACAAATTAGTCTCCGTATACAATCCACAGGCAACCAAAAATAAAATAAATACACATGACACGAAGTGAACATCTAGAGCAGGAGAAAGTGGTTATCGCTACATGGTAACGTAATTAACTGCAGGGGATTGAGCGTCCCCACAATCAAAAACCCCTCACAACGAGGGGGAATCTGACGAAGTCTGCTACAACGGCCGCATCTGTCTAAACCTTCGATACACGGTGCCATAAATCAGCTTGGCATCTTCGGAGAGGTGGACATATAAAACCAAATAGTATCTGCCCCCAAATGCAGGCAAGACGTTTGTCTTTCCCGTCTTTCGGCGGTAAACAGATTCTGGCACGCCCGGTAGGACCTTTTCCTCTTTCCACTCTACACTTCCTGTGTCTTGTTTTTCCGCGATCAAATAATCACGGTATATATATTTGTGGATGCCCTTGGGTGATGGGATACTGAAGCCGGCGTTTCTTCTCTATAAAGAGTGGCGTTTGCTCCCACCCTAGCAACTCAGGCTTTATCATATATGGTGGAGTCAAGTATGGGCCACTTGCAGCCTCAAATCTCTGCAATCCGGCTCTTCAAGAAATCAACAGGCTTCTCTTTGGGTCGATGCTCCCACCTCCCACCCTCGGTGCCTCAACGCCAATGGAGGAAGCCCAGAGGAAGTCTGTCTTCCACAGGCTGGCTCCCCAAGATGCAGCTTTGCCGACGGAATCAGTCCTCAAACAACTAGCACCTGCCAAGGACCAAGGTCGACGCACGGGGCGGAATATTCAAACTCTCAAAGGAAACATGGGGCAGGCTCAGTAAAATCCTGGAGCTAATCAAATCCCTACCATAAGAAACCGTCGATGTCGATATCGGCATCATACAAAATGAGCTGGGGGCAGTTCTCCATACGGTCCTGTTTCAACCCCAGTGGTGAATGTTGTTCCAACCAGGAACAGCTTCAAACTATTGCGAAGGGTCAGACAAAATTCTCCTACCGCAATATTGAAGAAATCTCCGCAGCCCATGGAGATCCCATGAGAGCAGAAACCAGCTCGCTCCATAAAACAACTTTCCTTATCTATATATAAGGTGTGGAAGCAGGTGAAGGTCTCTGTCGTCAACCGCGGCTCTTCCTCTAGACGTCAGCGAAATTCTGAAAAATTCCCTTTCAAATACAAGGTGATTCATCCCAAGACGGATCCCGATACAGCAGTTCCTCCCAATACCAAAGCGGCTTTCACAAAAAGAGAGGCCAAATAAAGCTCATGTGCCCGAAGCAAACTCCAAAGGACAAAACTCCAAACACCCCAAGCCTAGGGGCATGGTAGTTCACATAGTCTATGTGGTGAATTCCAAAAAAGAAGTTCGAGCTTTTATTAGTCGCCGACCTCAAACTTGGTCCCTGACAAAAATTCAACTGCAACATGAAAAGCTGCAGAAGATGCTCGCTCAAGTGGCAGCAAATGCTAATCCGTCGCCTAGGGAAAATCCCGAGGACGCACATGGAAAAAGAACAGAGTATGAGTTGGATATTGATTTCATAAATCACGCTCTCAAAAGAAAGATGAAGAAGCGGCAGAAATGTTTGGAACGATGGTTCAATCGGAACCACAAGAAAGTGAACTGCTGGTAGTCGCTCTTAAAGACAAGGGTGACATTTCAAATTCTCTACGAGTCTCATCAACGGCCGAAGAGGAAATGATTCCGAAAGCAAAGCTGAACGAATATGTCGCTCAGCAAATCAAAACTCACTATGCCAGTGAAGCATCCATTAGGCCAATCAAGACTGGCCGACCGTATCTGGCATGCTGCGATCAAATGCAGTACCCGCCAGAATATATACTTCCGACTCCACATATACAAAGGAACTGGGAATCCTCGCCAGCACATTGCGCGATTTAAATCCATGTGCGGAAATACTGGAGGAAATGACATACTACTCCTCTGACAGTTCGTCAGCGGTCTGGCAGGCATCACCTTCGTATGGTATGCGGAACTCCTAAATGATTTCGTGAAGAGCTTCAACAAAATGGATATGCTCTTCTGTCGGAGATTCGCTAATGAGAACGAATATACTACCTTGACGGCGCTGGTCAACGAAAGGGTTAGACCGAATGAGACTTGGGTTCAATATGTTACCCGATGGCGAAATCTCTAGTCAAATACAAGCAACACATCGATGAAGTTGCATCCATGGGAATGCTCATAGCCACACTTGACCCAAATTCAAAGGCGTCCTCGTATATGGCTCTCTTCAAGCCGATGACCTTCCAAGAACTCATGGATAAAATGGCTCGATTGGATAAAATAGGTCAAGACTCTTTCTTATCCGATGATGACGAGTAAAAAAGCGGAGGTAAGATGGAGTTTGTCGCCTACGCTCAACAAAAATAAGCGGCTCTGAAGCAACCTGTCGCCAAAATAGCGACGGCGTGGGTACTTGTTCCCCCCGAGATATACACAGGGGGCATATTCCTCACTAGCGGAAGAATCTCTATGTAGAATGGTCTTTTCTTCTCAAAAGACAGGAAGAATATTAAGGGGCCTACAAACAGATCCCACAATCTAGTGGAATGCCCCGCTTAAAAAAAAGAAAGAAAAAAAAGAAAATTAAACGGTATGTCCACAAGCAAAATGGGCACGGATGAAAATCCGAAAGGGCACCGTGAGTAAAAACAGCAGAACTGTCGGCGAGCTTGTGAAAACCCGGAAGGGCGCAATCTCGTTGAAAAAAAACAGTACATCCATAAGCAAGATGGGCATGGATGAAAACCCGAAAAAGCGCCGTGAGTAAAAACAGCAGGACTGCCGGCGAGCTTGTGAAAACCCGGAAGTGCGCAACCTTATTGAAATAAATACATTTAAGAGATCCTCACGACTCGTAAGGAGAATCCCCCTGTGAGACCTTCACGGCTCATAGGATTCAAAAGCCTTAAGTTACATGGATCTAGACCTGTTCTTAAGCCCTCATATCTCTCAAATTGCCCTACAGGCGGTCCATATTGACCCTTGTATACAATCTATGGGCACGAATAAATATTTCTTTGCCAAGTTCTATAAATGGCAAGAAATGTCCCCATATGGTGAATAACAATTGTAGGCCCTCTCGACTTATAAGGAGAAAACACTCTTGGAAGATCCTTACGAATTACAAGAGAAGACACCACTTAGGAATTCTCACGATTCTTAAGGAGAAAATACGCCTACGAGATCCTCACGACTCGTAGGGAGAAATACCTTTATGAGATCTTTATGGTTCGTAAAGTCAAAAGTCTTAGTCGACGGATCCTAACCCTGTCTACTAAGCCACCTTTGTCCAAATCGAAAGGGGCAAATGATGATTCGCTCCTGGCACTGTCCCAGTTGTAGCGATACCGATACCTAAAAAGGTATCAAACTCCAAGTCAACCTCTCCAGCAAGTGCCGTCCCTACAACCATCTAATGAAGAAGGAGACCCCATTCGTTTGGGACCGTAAATGCCAAAATGCACTGGACGAAATCAAGCAATATCTGTAGAACCCGCTGGTACTGACCGCGCCGGTCAAGAGAAAGCCCCTCATCCTGTATACAACCGCCCTTGAAGGTTCCTGTTCCCCTCCGAACGGCGGCCTGGACTCGGGTGTCCGTGCCTGAGGTTCGGGGCAGATGCTAATTGGTGCTATCCGTCCACCTCTCCGAAGATGCCGAGTTGATTTATGACACCGTGTATCGGAGGTTTAAACGGATGCGTCCGATGTAGCAGACTTCGTCAGATTCCCCCTCGCTTGAGGGGTTTTTGATTGTGGGGACGCTCTTCCCTGCAGGCGCAAGCCCCTGCAGTTAATTACGCTACCGTATCGCGGTAACAACTTTCTCCTTCTCCAGCTGGTCACTTCGTGTCGTGGGTGTTTATTTCGTGTTTTATTGCCCATGGATTGTTTACGGAGACTGAGTTATGTCGTCGCCCGTAGGGCGTGGACTAGTCCAAATCCGTGTTTATCTTAGATTTGGGTTTGGGGGTTTGGTTTGAGGATACGTCAGCCATACTTGAGGCTAAGATCAACTTAAACGTTTGTTAAGGATACGTTAGTCTAACGTTGAGACTAAGATCAACTTAACGGGATCGTTTAGATCCGACAAAAGAGCATTTGGGCTCTATTGTTCCAGTTTAGGGACATAGTGGTCCATCGTATATGTGGCCGTCGGGACCCGTCACCTCTCTGACGACGTTGAAGGATTACAACGACGGATGTCAGAGAAGTTCAGAGATGTACCCTCGAGCCAGAGTTAATTTGGGGGATTCATAGTCCAGTCTGTTTGAAGGTTTAAGGATACGTTAGCCATCTTTGAGGTTAAGATCAACTTAAACGGGACCGTTTAGATCCGACAAAAGAGCACATGGGGCTCTATTGTTCTAGTTTAAGGACATTGCGGTCCATGGGTAGTTTAAGGACATTGCGGTCCATGGGTAGTTTAAGGACATTGCGGTCCATTGTTAGTTTTAAGACATCTCGGTCAAGGTTAAGGACGTCGTAGTCCATGGGTTTAAGGACTCCACATTCCGGTATGTGCTCTGGATGCTTCACACGGGTTCACTGCCGTGCTAGGCGAGGACCAGGCTCCGCTCTGGATGCTTCACACGGGTTCACTGCCGTGCTCTGCGAGGACCAGGATCCGCTCTGGACGTTTTCCACGGGGTCAAAGAGTGACATTATCCGCGTTCCACGTAACCAGGAATTTTGCATTAGACATGGGTTTAAGGACCCCACAGTCCATATCATGGGTGGTCGTCGGGACCCGTCACCTCTTTGAAGACATTGAGGGATTACAATGCCAAGTATCAAAGGAGTGAAGAGATGTACCCTAGAACCGGAATGGCTTAAGTAGTCGTTGGCCTAATTTGGGATCAAGACCGATTAATTATGTTATGAGCCCATTAGCCCAGTTAATTACGAATTGAAGATTCATGGCCTAGCTTGAGCTAAGTCCTATCATGTCTGGAATATTGGCTTCTTGTTGGTCCATTGAAGGAGAGGCTTTGCCTCTATCCATTTAGCCAGTTGGGCCAAAGCCTAGTGTTAAACACTACAGAGCAATTAGTGTTGAACACTGGGAATGAGGTTGACAAGTTAGTGTTTAACACTAAAAGATAATTGGTGTTAAACACTAGCAACAAGGCTTTCAAATTATCATAAACACTAAAACAGATCAGTGTTGAACACTGGCAATGGAGATCTCAGATTAGTATTAAATACTAAGGTAATCAGTGTTGAACATTGCGAATAAGGTTCTTTGATTAGTGTTGAACACTAAGGCCCAATAGTGTTTCAATACTGTATTCAAGAGTTTCAATTTAGTGTTAAACACTAAGGCAAGAGGGGTCACGTGGCAACACGTGAGAGCGCCCTCCCTTCATTTATTCTGCTGAGATTATCGCGTCACGTGCCCTCACGTGAAGGGCGTTTAAATGCTTATATGTTAAAGCTTCTGCCGAGGGTCACGTGGGTCACGTGGGGTGCTGCCTCAAAGGGGTTTTCTGTAGATCTCTCGGGGGGGGGGGGTCACGTGGTGACACGTGACCCTGCCTCTATGTATGTTGTTTAGAGGATCTGTTAATCTTTTCCAGGAATTAAATTCCTCGTAGGGTTAAACCCTGACAGTAATTTCAGAGGAATTAAATTCCTACTTCCTTTTGAAGATTTATATTCTGAATAGAGTTAGACTCTGAATTTTCTATAGGAATTAAATTCCTCATAAATGTGAAGAACTGAATAGGGTTAAACCCTAATAAAAACTCTTAAGGAATTGGACTCCCATTCTCTGTTAAGTTATGATTAAGGGAATAAAATTCCCGCTGTTCCAACAGAACTAGGTTCTTAATTAGGGTTAAACCCTATTTCTTTTTTTTGTTCTGAAGGAATTAAATTCCCATAACACAGGGTCAAGCCCTACTTTTATCTTAAAGGAATTAAATTCCTATAGTTCTGTGAGAATTAAATTCTCATATTTCCATTCCCTCTCTATGTTTCGGATCTGCATGGCAGGATCTCAACCCATTGAGAATTAAATTCTCAACTTAAAGGGGAGATGTGCACTTTGCAGATCCTCTATCAAGGAGAGAAGGAATATGTTCTTCTGTTTTATATATCAGAGTTAAACTCTGTTGAGAATTAAATTCTCCCTCCTTCAAAAAGCCCTCCCTTTTTTACCTAGGGTTTTCCTTTGCAGAAGCTCCAAATTCCTCAAAGTATCCAGGCTCTCTCCTTTTTTCTCCCTCTGTGTATATCTTTCTTTTTGTATCTCCTGGCTCCTATTTATAGGAGAAGCAGCCGAGTCAATTAGTTTTTGACGAATCTTCATTGAGAGATTTGATTTGCATCCATCATTCGTTTTTGACCTTCGGATTATTGGGTGAATTTTATTCACCATTGGATTTTAAATCCAGGGATTCTCCTTTGTTATTTCGGTTAGATTTAAAGGGGAAATCTTTCCAAACCCGAGATTTTCCCATAGATAGATGATATTTAATCACCTCTGAATCTTTAATTCGATCGGCTCCAGATAATCACTTTCCTTTGGAAAGATTTGAATCTCCTTCAGCATTTAATTCTGTTAACAAAACGGGCTTTGAAAGCCGGTCACGTGTGACCACGTGACCCCCTTGGAACGAGCCTTCCTCTTTCTTTTTGTTCTCTGTCTTCTGGTTGCTGTTCAGGCATCACGTGTCAACACGTGACTATTGGTCACGTGCGGACACGTGACCCTTGTCTGGAGCCTCTTTCCTTGATTCAACTGGAGAACGAGTCTGCTGCTTTGAACGTCACGTGCCAACACGTGACCCTGGTCACGTGGGAGCACGTGACCTCTTCTGAAGCCTTTTCCTTGACTTGATCAGGGAACTAATATGCCTTTTCCGCTGCTTTTATATGTCACGTGTCAACACGTGACTGCTGGTCACGTGTAAGCACGTGGCCCCCTTCTGAAGCTTTTCCCATAAGCTTTTCTGATTTTAAATCAGGAAACAGTTCCTTAGGCGCACTATGGGCACAGGAGAACGATCAGGGGAAGGAGAGAGCCCTCTACTATTTGAGTAGAGTTCTCCTGGGGGCAGAAAACAACTACTCTCCTATCGAAAAACACTGCCCGGCGTTAATCTTTGCTATAACGAAGCTTCGGCATTATGCTTTGGCGCATGAGGTCCATCTCATATCAAAGGTGGATCCTCTCAAATATTTGATGTCAAGGGCTATACTAACAGGACGACTCGCTAAATAGGCCCTCCTCTTGATGGAGTTCTCGATAATCTATCGACCTCTCAAGGCAGTGAAAGGCCAGGCCATCGTCGACTTCCTCGCTGAGCATCCGATACCTACCGATTCACCCCTAAATTACGAATTGCCAGACGAGAACATGTTTGACACGACCAACAGGGAGAGGGGAGAGAGTGATACCCGATGGGAACTCTACTTTGATGGGGTATCTTCCATGAAGAAGCGAAAGCACAGCTTTCCCATAATCAAATCCGGGGTAGGCCTCATCTTCGTGACTCCACAAGGAGGGATAATGCGTTTTGCTTTTTCCATAACAGAGCCGAAGACAAACAATGAAGTGGAATATGAGGCTTTGATAGCAGGTCTTAAGATCGCTGTTGATATAGGGATCAAAAATCTCCTTATATACGGAGACTCCCAGCTGGTCGTTAGTCAAGTAAACGGCGACTATCAAACGTGCAAACCAGAGTTGGTAAAGTACGGCGAGAGAGTACAATAACTGCTGACTCAAATCCCTTCTTATGCCCTAGAAAGCATACCGCGTACAGAAAATAACAAAGCGGACGCATTAGCCAAACTCGCTAAAGAACTGGCTGACGAAAACCTCGATGACGTGAGGATAATTGTACAAAGCCGTCGGGTTCTTACACTAGCAGAAATATCTCCGGAGTCGTCTGAAGAAAAGGAAGCGACCAAGCAAACGGTCCTCCAAATAGAGGACCAAGAAAAGGCTAAGGATTGGAGAGAAGTCTTTATAGACTACATCAAATCCCCTCGAACACTGATGATGCATCCTTAAGACACCATCTCATGAAACGAGCTCTGTCTTTCGCCTTCGTTAATGATACTCTATATAAGAGATCGTTTGACTCTCTGTGGATGAGATGCCTGGGACCGGAAGAAGCAAGGAAAGTCGTCCAAGAAACTCACGACGGACTCTGCGGTTCTCATAAGCCGGGCCAAAGATGAAGCTGAAAATCAAAAGGATGGGCTACTATTGGCCCCGACGATTCAGGACTGCCTCGAATACGCGAAGCAGTGTCACTCGTGCCAAATTCACGGGGACTTTATCCACCAGCATCCAAACCCGCTACACCTGACAGTAGCTAGCTGGCCATTCGAAATGTGGGGAACCGATATAATTGGGCCCATCGAACCAGCGTCATCCAAAGGACATCGGTTTATATTGGTGATTACTTCTCTAAGTGGGCAGAATCCATACCGCTAAGAGAAGTGAAGACGGAGAACATCCTCCATTTCTTCAAGTCACAAGTCATCTATCGGTTCGACACTCCGCGACGGATTATCTCCGATAACGGGCCGGCCTACAGAAGTCATAGAATCAGCCGCTTCGCACAGCAGCATAACATTGACTGGAGATACTCTTCGGTCTATAATCCCCGAGTTAACGGTCTAGCTGAGGCTTTCAACAAGACTTTGACAAAGATCATAAAGAAAACGGTGTCCAGAAATAAGAAGGACTGGCACGAGAGATTACATGAAGCTTTCTGGGCATATCGAACCACGTTCAAAACGGCCACGGATACAACGCCATTCGCGTTGGTATTCGGCACAGAAAAGGTACTTCCTTTGGAGATAGAGCTACCCTCTCTACGAGTAGCAGTTCGATACGAGTTGACAGGTGAGGAAAATACTCATCTTCGGCTTGAGGAGCTCGATGCCCTTGATGAAACTCGTCTCATGGTGCAGCAAAACCTGGAAGCTTACAAAGCAAGGATGACGCGCTCATACGAAAGACTAACTAAATCGAGAACATTCCGCCAAGGCGAACTCATGCTAGTCGTAAAAAGACCTATGATCCCCAATCGTACTAAACGGGGGAAATTCGAGCCAAACTACGAGGGTCCGTACATCATAGACAAGGTCTACCAAGGTGGGGCCTACTTGCTCATGGATATGCATGGCGAAAGACCCTTCCGGCCAATAAACGGCCGGTTCCTTAAGAAATACTACGCTTGACAAGTCACGGCTCAGGTTAATGATGGATGACGACGTTCGTGTCCGCTCGCTGTCTTCCTGAGTCCAAACTCTATAAGTAGTATCCAGCGAAATCTCGCCTCAAAATCCACGAACCACAACGTATTTAAACTAGCTATGGACCGCAACATCCTTAAACTAGCTACAGACCGCAACGTCCTTAAACTAGCTACGGACCGCAACGTCCTTAAACAAGCTACGGACCGAGATGTCCTTAAACTAACAACGGACCGAGATGTCCTTAAACTAGCTACGGACCGAGATGTCCTTAAACTAACAATGGACTGAGATGTCCTTAAACTAATATTGGACCGAGAAGTCTTTAAACTAACAACGGACCGTGTAAATCCCCGTTACCATCTTAATAAAAGTTTTTCCTATTTTCTAAATCCCAGAGATTTACTTTTTCCTCGTATATTTTTTGAAGAAGGTGGTTGCTTGAATCCCAATACTTATATTTTTTTCAAACCCTAAAAGTTAAAACCCAAGATTTAAAACCAAATTGGAAAACCAAACACAAACCAAAAGTTAAAAACAAATAAAATATTTTACAAAACCCCAAGCCCAAAACTATATTACATATTCCCTAAGCCCAACTCAAATTAAATTAATTTAACATTCAAAATTCTCAGCCTAATAATTTTAGCCGGCCCTTCCTTTCACTTCTCGGCCCACTCACCATTTTCTAAATAAAATCCTTATTAAAATTACCCAGCCCGTTTCCCTTTCCTCAGCCCATGAAAGATTTATTATGATTTCCTATAAGAATTGTCGGCCCAGCCCACTCCCTCTCGGCCTAGCACCCTTCCCTCTTCACCGCGCCCGCTTCACCCGACCCGACCCGCTCCTGTTTATCTCCCTTTCACCTCCAACGGCTCTTTTCTTTTCCCCCATTCCCGCTCGCGAACGCCTCCTCCGCCGCAGCTCGCGCCCACGCCCGTTATTGCGACGTTACACCCACGACTTCAACCCTCGTTCTCTTCCTCACACCCTCACCTCTCTCTTCTCTGCCATTTTCAAAATTTTCCCCACTCCTCTCCACTCACGAAAACTCACTGAGCCCCTTTGTCCCTCACTCCACCGCCGGCGATCACCCATCTCTTCGTCAACCCCTCGGCAACCCTCGCTCACTCCTCCCCCACCAACATAACTCATCTACGACTCTACCCGACCCTGCACACCAACTCCCCTGCACACAAGACCCATTACACCCGAGCTCGGTCACCTTGCACCCTCGACGCCGGCGAACTCCCTACCACATCGTCGACCACCCTACGACCTTCTCGCCATCAGCATCAACACCCACACACCCCTAAACCTACACAACCGAGCCACTATCTCTCTCTCTCTCTATCTTTCTCTCAAAACCTATAACGCACCCACGCCCACTGTTGCCCTTCGCCGGAACACCGTCGTCGACCACCGGCAATCCCAGCACTACTCAGGAGATCTACAGAGCCTACTTCACCCTTCCAGCGAGTACAAGAAGTCTCCGGACAACTCCGACGCAAATTCCGTATCTCGAGCCTAGCTCGCGTAATCCGTTTCACGGCGTACATCACGCGATCGTGACGCTGCTGCTGCCGTGCGACCCCGAGACGTTTCCAGGCAAGTGTTTACTTGCTACATGCTAATATAATTATGGTACAAACCTAAATCATATAGTTTATAAACTTACCGATTTCCGATATATTATGCGACCTATGTGTTCGATGCTAGACCCCAATGAAAATACTTGTTTAATTTGGCGGAAACCGATGTTTTCTGTTGGCCCATATGATGATGAATAACGTGTATGAATCTCACTGGAAAATACGATTGTTAGTGACTAAAATTGATACCTCCAAATATGCCGATAAAACTAGAATTTTTCCGTATCTGAAAACGATTAAAATCACTGTAAATTATGTGCATACTGGAATGATGCGTTCGAGGGCTTAAATCGAAGTTGACTCGACGAACTTTAACCATATGTAAACTTCTAATGATTCCTGTTCTGTAACTGCGATGATAATTAAATCGGAGTGCGACTCTGGACTGCAGTCCAGAGCGACTCTGTTTATCGTGTACTGTCCCAAAATGTGTGTCACTGTGTTTCCTGAAGTCGTATGTTATGGAACTCTGCAGTAGATTAAAGATAATTCTGTTAGATAAACAAAAAAAGTGGTTCCATTCCGTTTCATTGACGTTTGCTATTTTAAACTGTAAATAAAAGGGCAGAACGTATAACTGTCCAGAACAGATTCAGAAATGACACACTGAGGTTAAACTGTGTATAACTTTCAATGTACAGATGCGATTGAGGATCCGTCTGTTGCGTTGAATACTCTATCGAAAAGCATAGATTTTATTCAACTGTATCATCGCTAATTCTGAACCCAACTGGGTGCAATTCGTGTCGCGAAACGGACGTTCAGTTCTAAAACTGAATTTCCAGCCGCGAGCACTTAAAATGAAATAGCTGTATCTTGAAAACCGGAATCCCGATTGAACTAAAACTAATTTTGATGAATTGCTGACTGAATGTTCTATTTATCTTACTTGCATCATTTTGTTGAATTCTAAACGGATGAATTTATGCAATTTATGTAAGTTAATGACATGCATGTTGATTCATATCATACTTAGCTTATTGATAGCATACATACATATCTCATACCCCATTTGCCATATACTTAGTGTTAGTGCGTGTTATAGTCAGTGGACATTGCATTATCGTGCGTGGTTGATGTTGGTTTAGGAGTGACGAGTATACCAATGGGAAGTGAATATTCGTGACAGTGATTGATACAGTGAGCAGTGATAAAACCGTGTCATTGGTATACCTGTACACGATTGAATCAAGATCACAAATAGTGAAAACCTGGGGATAAAGGGGAAATCGAAGTGGAAAGAGAATCGTATTTAGCGGGACCGTGTTTTAGAGGATGATCATTCGAGCAGTGATATATATATTAGGTAGGATCTAGCGATCCGGCTGACAGGGTTATGTCCCGAGCATGTGGGCCGTTGTCTCGGGTATGTACAAGACTCATGTTAAACATAATCCTCCTTCCACTAAACGATTTCAAACATGACCTAGAGACCGATAGGGACACAGAACATATTCTGCATCATACAGTGACATAGTGATTACTTGCATTGTTCTTACAATAGTACTACCTCATTTACCCGTTTCATCTTATTATAATAATATTGTTATTGTGTCGCTCTGACGACCTGAGTATGCATGCTCAGGTTCCGTGGAAGGACCAGCACAGGAGAAGGATCTACCCTTCGAGTTCACGGAGATATAGTCTGGTGTACTTTCTTCATTTACTGCTTTCCATAAAAGTGATCGTGAGATTGAACTTGGTTAGTAATTGCTCTTGTTATCTGTAATTTTTGAACAATGGATTTTAATGTAATAAATTAGTGATGTACTTCCTTTACTACTGTGCTTTATTTACTGATTACCATGTAATGCTAGAAGCCGAAGTGTGACTACGGCGGGATGATTCCTTGACCGTAGGAGCATGGCTGGCCTAGTCATCCCTCGTTTTCCTTATTTTGGGAAGCGGGGCGTGACATGGTTTAGTTGGTATCAGAGCCGTGTTTAGTATCAAGGGATAACATTAACTATACTGTATTACGTTATTCTTGTTTCACTACTCTTGATTTTCATCCTTGAATCTGATCCTTTCCTTTTGAATCTTCCAGTGATATGACGTCCCCGAACGACCGTTCCTCGGACTCCAGCTCTCAGGACCGCACGGAAAGAATACTTAGTGCACTGACCACTCTAGCGGAAGCTCAGGAGAGGAAGACAGATTTACTCATTGAGGGACTCAGGGCGATTACCGCCGCAGGAGGACCCTCCGCACTCATTACCGCCCCCGAGGGCGCTACCTCACCAGCTTATCATGCTAGGGCTGGTACCGTATCAGACTTCCGACGGTTACATCCAGCTGTGTTCACATGGCTAGTTGAACCCCTTGAGGCTGAACAATGGCTGGTGAACATGGAGAACTTATTGATAGCCGCCAGGGTTCCAGAGGAAGATAGGGTGGATGTGATAAAGATACAATTGGAAGACGAAGCCCGTACATGGTGGTCGGTGGAAGAAAGCAGACTTGACGGGTCGATTGAATGGAGCAAGTTTAAGGAGTGCTTCCTAGATCATTATTTTCCTTCTACAGCCAAGGCAGAAATGGAGGAAAGGTTTATTCTTTTGAAGCAGAATGGACGCCCAGTGGACGTATATGCGGCATAGTTCAACCGTCTGAGCCGCTTTGCTCCATACATGGTTAAATCAGAGGCCACCAGGGCCAGACGCTTCCTTCAGGGGTTAGATTTCGAGTTGCAGCAGTTGATTGCATCGTTGGATTTGTAGACTTTCGCACAGGTACTCAACACGGAGAGAGTTCAGGAGCAATTGATTAACAAGTTCAGAAGACCCCCAGTCGTTCCAGCACGTACCCATGCGCCTTCTCGAGGAGCCATACTGGTTCACAAGCCAGGAACGACACAAATGAAGCACCCGTTCGTACCACAGCATCGTCCCCAGAGACAGGGCGTAGTTTGCGGCTATTGCGGTAGAGGTGGGCATACCCAGAAGGACTGTCGCCGTGCCAAGGGACAGTGCTTGATTTGCGGATCCAGTCAGCACAAGATTAGCAGTTGCCCTGAGCGAGCAGAGATACAGGGAGGTTCTGGACCGCCACAGCAGAGGCCACAGGAGCAGAGGCAACCCTTTACAGGTCGCGGTCAGGGACGGGCTTTCACTTTGACCGCCGAGCAGGCAGAGGCGTCAGGAGACGTTGTTACAGGTACTCTACTCGTACATTCCTTGCCAGCTAGAGTACTATTTGATTCGGGAGCATCGCATTGTTTCTTGTCTGAGCATTTCACTAATACACACTCAATACCACATGAACCACTAACCAAGGAATGGGAAATTCATACGGGTAATGGCATTATAATATCTAGTCGAGAATGTAGATTATACCCGGTTGTAGTGTGTGGCAGGGAATTCTATGTGAATTTCCTCCTGATTGGGACAGGCAGTTACAACGCAATTCTTGGGATGGACTGGATGAGCAATTTTCATGCGGTTATCGATTGTCATGCAAGGAATGTGATCTTCCGCATTCCCAATCACCCGGAGTTTATTTTTGAGGGCGGAAGCAAATCTTTGGAGCCAGCCAAGTACAGAGCCAAGCCCAAGGAGCTGACAGCGATGGAGATTGATAAGAACCCAGTCCCAGAAATTGTTCGGGACTTTCTGGACGTATTTCCTGAAGATCTACCAGGTCTACCACCTCCTCGAATCTTAGAGTTCTCAATCGATTTGACTCCAGGTACAGCCCCAGTATCCAGAGTCCCATACAGAATGGCACCAGTTGAGTTGGTGGAATTGAAGAAGCAGGTTGAAGAACTATTGGAGAAGGGATTTATTCGGCCAAGAGCTTCACCGTGGGGTGCACCAGTTCTGTTAGTAAAGAAGAAAGATGGATCGCTGCGAATGTGTATAGATTATCGGGAGCTGAACAAGGTCACAATAAAGAACAAGTACCCAATCCCGCGCATTGACGACCTATTCGATCAGCTAAGTGGAGCCAAGGTGTTCTCGAAGTTGGACCTCCGTTCTGGATATCATCAAATCAGAGTAGCAGCCGAGGATGTATGCAAGACGGCTTTCAGGACCCGTTACGGACATTACGAGTTCCTTGTGATGCCGTTCGGTGTTACCAATGCCCCAGCAATATTCATGGACTTGATGAACAGGGTGTTCGCAAAGTACTTGGACACGTTTTTCGTTGTGTTTATCGACGACATACTTGTCTACTCGAAGACCCGGGAAGAGCACGCTGAACATTTGCGCACAGTACTACAAATTCTTCGGGAAGAGAAACTGTATGCGAAGCTAAGCAAGTGTGAATTCTGGCTCGACAAGGTTCAGTTTTTGGGACATATTGTTTCGGGCGAAGGCATCTCGGTGGACCCGGCAAAGATAGAATCTGTCAGAGATTGGCCAACGCCGAAGTCAGTGGCCGAGATCAGGAGTTTTCTGGGATTGGCAGGTTATTATCGGAGATTCGTCCAAGATTTCTCAAGAATCGCTGAACCATTGACGAGGCTGACACGGAAGGACGTACCGTTTACGTAGACAGAGGAGTGCACTCAGGAATTTGACACACTGAAGCAGAAGTTAACCACGGTGCCTATTCTTACAGTACCAGATGATTCCGGTGGTTTGGTGATACACAGTGATGCCTCAGGGAAGGGATTAGGCTGTGTTCTAATACAGCACGGCCGAGTGGTTGCTTACGCCTCTCGACAACTGAGAAACCACGAGAAGAATTACCCTACGCATGACTTGGAGTTAGCTGCGGTAGTCTTTGCGTTGAAGATTTGGAGGCACTATCTATTGGGTGAGAAAGTGGAGGTATACACAGATCACAAAAGTTTGAAGTATGTTTTCACTCAGAAGGAACTAAACATGAGGCAGCGCCGATGGATAGAGCTGATGGCAGATTATGACTTGGACCTTCAGTATCACCCGGGGAAGGCGAACGTTGTACCAGATGCGCTCAGTCGCAAGCCGGCGGTCATGATGTTGACCGATCAAAGGAGCATCATTGAGGACTTTCAGAGGCTTGAACTTGAAGTCGTTACGTCGAACGCACTTAGTCAACTTTGGCAGCTACAGGTGCAATCTTCTCTGGTGGATCGCATCAAGACTGCACAAGCGGATGATCCCCGATTGCAAAAGTTCAGAGAGCAAGTGGAAGCCGGACTGAGAACTGACTTGATTATACATGAAGATGGCTCTCTGAGATTTGGTAGCAGACTCTGCGTACCTAAGGGAGATGTTCGAGAAGAAGTATTGGCTGAAGCACACAGTTCAGCTTATTCTGTGCATCCGGGAGGTACAAAAATGTATCAGGACCTAAAGCAACACTTTTGGTGGAACGGAATGAAACGGGAAATTGCGAGGTTCGTATCCAGGTGCTTGGTATGTCAGCAGGTGAAGGCAGAACATCAGAGGACAGCAGGATTGTTACAACCACTGCCGATACCTGAATGGAAGTGGGAGCACATTACTATGGATTTTGTGAAGGCCTTACCACGGAGCCCTAGGGGCAATAACGCCATTTGGGTTATCGTCGATCGTCTCACGAAAGCTGCACACTTCCTACCTTTCCGAGTGGGACAGTCGATAGAATCACTGGCAGAAAGATATATGCAGGAGATTGTACGACTTCACGGTGTTCCAGTCAGCATTGTGTCAGACCGGGACACCAGATTCTTGTCACACTTTTGGAAGAGCCTACAGGAGGGTTTGGGAACCCGCCTTAAATTCAGCACAGCATATCACCCGCAGACGGATGGACAATCCGAGCGTACAATTCAAATGCTCGAGGATATGTTGAGAGCCTGTATATTGGATTTTCAGGGTTCCTGGGAGGACCATTTGCATCTAGTCGAGTTCTCTTACAACAATAGTTATCAGGCTGGTATTCAGATGGCTCCTTTTGAAGCACTATACGGGCGGAAGTGTCGATCCCCAGTATGTTGGGATGATGTGGGAGAACGAAGATTACTGGGCCCTGAACTCATTGTTCAGACAGTCGACAAGGTCCAAATGATCAGACAGCGTATTAAGACGGCTCAGGATCGACAGAAGAGTTGGGCAGATACCAGCAGGAGGGCACTAGAATTCGAAGTCGGAGATCACGTGTTCTTGAAGATTTCCCCTACTCGTGGAGTTATCAGGTTCGGAGGCCGGGGAAAGCTTAGTCCCAGCTTTATCGGACTTTTTGAGGTGCTAGAGCGAGTAGGAGAGGTGGCCTATCGACTTGCCTTGCCTCCATCGCTAGCTGGTGTGCAAAATACCTTCCACGTGTCACAGTTGCGGCGATATGTTCGGGATGAGAGCCATGTCCTGGACCATTCGGAGCTAGTTTTGGGTACCGATTTATCGTACGAGGAGCAGCCTACTACCATCCTCGACCGTAGAGAGAAAGTGCTGAAGAATAAGATCATTCCTTTAGTCCGAGTGTCTTGGGGCGGTCGTTCCCCAGGAGAATCCACCTGGGAGCGGGAGGAAGATATCCGTGATCGTTATCCACATCTTTTTGTTTAGTACACTGTATTCTTGTATCCTTGTTAAATTTCGAGGACGAAATTTTTGTTAAGGGGGGTATGATGTAAATCCCCGTTACCATCTTAATAAAAGTTTTTCCTATTTTCTAAATCCCAGAGATTTACTTTTTCCTCGTATATTTTTTGAAGAAGGTGGTTGCTTGAATCCCAATATTTATATTTTTTCCAAACCCTAAAAGTTAAAACCCAAGATTTAAAACCAAATTGGAAAACCAAACACAAACCAAAAGTTAAAAACAAATAAAATATTTTACAAAACCCCAAGCCCAAAACTATATTACATATTCCCTAAGCCCAACTCAAATTAAATTAATTTAACATTCAAAATTCTCAGCCTAATAATTTTAGCCAGCCCTTCCTTTCACTTCTCGACCCACTCACCATTTTCTAAATAAAATCCTTATTAAAAATACCCAGTCCGTTTCCCTTTCCTCAGCCCATGAAAGATTTATTATGATTTCCTATAAGAATTGTCGGCCCAGCCCATTCCCTCTCGGCCTAGCACCCTTCCCTCTTCACCGCGCCCGCTTCACCCGACCCGACCCGCTCCTGTTTATCTCCCTTTCACCTCCAACGGCTCTTTTCTTTTCCCCCATTCCCGCTCGCGAACGTCTCCTCCGCCGCAGCTCACGCCCACGCCCACGCCCGTTATTGCGACGTTACACCCACGACTTCAACCCTCATTCTTTTCCTCACACCCTCACCTCTCTCTTCTCTGCCATTTTCAAATTTTTCCCCACTCCTCTCCACTCACGAAAACTCACCGAGCCCCTTTGTCCCTCACTCCACCGCCGGCGATCACCCATCTCTTCGTCAACCCCTCGGCAACCCTCGCTCACTCCTTCCCCACCAACATAACTCCTCTACGACTCTACCCGACCCTGCACACCAACTCCCCTGCACACAAGACCCATTAAACCCGAGCTCGGCCACCTTTCACCCTCGACGCCGGCGAACTCCCCACCACATCGTCGACCACCCTATGACCTTCTCGCCATCAGCATCAACACCCACACGCCCCTAAACCTACACAACCGTGCCACTATCTCTCTCTCTCTCTCTCTATCTTTCTCTCAAAACCTATAACGCACCCACGCCCACTGTTGCCCTTCGCCGGAACACCGTCGTCGACCACCGGTAATCCCAGCACTACTCAGGAGATCTACAGAGCCTACTTCACCCTTCCAGCGAGTACAAGAAGTCTCCGGACAACTCCGACGCAAATTCCGTATCTCGAGCCTAGCTCGCGTAATCCGTTTCACGGCGTACATCACGCGATCGTGACGCCGCTGCTGCCGTGCGACCCCGAGACGTTTCCAGGCAAGTGTTTACTTGCTACATGCTAATATAATGTTGGATATATGTATGCCCTAGAGGCCATTATGTGATAGTGGATGTATCTATACATGTATATATATTCAGTTTGCATTCTTGCTCGACATGATAGTATGCTATCTGGTTCTTCTTTATCTGACATGTTGATTTGATCATGCTTTTATTCATTCATACATGCTGATAAAGCCCTGAGGATATCGGCTTGACTACTCTGATTATGATGGAGATCATACTAGTGGGACATCTGTAGTCTATAAGCATATCCTGGAATGTCCCTAGTCGTAGGTATATCGAGATGGGGCATTGATATACCAGAGTAGACTAGCGTATATGATACTAGACCCATACGATGGGCGATGGATGTTCCCACATTCATCGATGTTTGACATCAAGATCATATACGGGTGCTCAGTGGTGACTGGGTACACTGGACGGACTCACCGAGAACTCCTATATGGAATTATATCTATCGTCGGATAGCAGTTCTCAGGTGACACTGGTACAGGTTAGTCTGTAGACCCGAGATCGTCATGGAGTCTTGTGTGTTCTCCCACTGTACTTTGATTGCCACCCTACCACGGCTCTACTGAGTCGTGCAAACAGGTGGCCGTTGGGTACAGTCCCGAGACACACGAAGACGATGAGCGATAGGAGGGGTTTCGTCTCTCCCGGTATTGGGAGTTGATGCTGTGCTGTGCCCGACTGGTTATAACAGCAAGTCCCTGGCCAGGGCTGCTGAGATTTGCTGATAAGTGTTATCAGTAGTTTCTCGATCTGTTATAGACCATTCACCGACACGACTTATTGAGTTATTGGGGTCGACGTGACCATCCCTAGGCTCGATATGCAGCATATCTGACGAAGAGACCGGACTGTACGGTAGTGTTGCCGGATGGCTCGACGGGAGTTGTAGCAGGTTCGCCTGTTGTCTTCTGATCGCTCAATACCCGGGTGGCCGTTACGTTTAGCTGACTGCTTGCGGCTTGAGGGTACTTGATATGATCATTACCCTCTGCCGGCGTATTGACGAGTCTTAGAGTCCCACAAAGGAGTTACCCAGTCCAGGCGAAACGTTGTGGTGCGCATATGCGATATGCGCATGCACCCGATTGAAATGTGCGTATATGATACCGAACATTGATCGGGTGAACTGCTTTTGGTGGGGTCATATGAGATATGACCGGATTGATAAATCAAGTGTTGATTTATCATTTAACCATTAGTTTTCTCACTTAAAACCTTTTCTTAGATGATAGATGTGTGCATGCATGTGTGCTTTTCTTTCTTTCTTTCATGCTAGTTTCATGCACATGTGGATGTGCACACATGCACACATACATACACTCATCCATCATGGTTGTTAGCATATGGAAATGGTGGCAATATAAGACTCACACCATGGATTATATAATGGATTATTATTTAATTTTGGATTTAAAAGAAAATGAAAAAGGGAAGGATAATCATTCATGCTTCTACATTCTTCCTTTGACCTAACCATGCTCAACTACCACTAACCTAAGGTTATCCTTCTCTTTATCATTCCAAACTAAAGTTAAATAATGTCTCCATCACTTTAACCATGGTTCATAGCATGAAGGAATAAAATATATATTGATATATTTCTTTTTCTTCACTTGAGTTATCTTTTTACCTCTTGTCAAAAAATTGCCACCATCTTCTTCCTCTTGCTCTTTTGATCTCTAGTTTTTTCTAGTGAGCAAATACCACTTAAAGATAGGTTTTTGAAGTGAGAAACCTAACCACAATATCATTCTACACAAGCTTAGCCGTTTTGTTTAGAGTGTTCTCTTCGGTTTGACGAAGTTGCGAGCTTGGACGGAGATCTCCGTGGTGGATCGTCGTGGACACAAGGGGACTTCAAGAGGACCTTCGTTCAACACCCTAGAGACCAAGGAGTCCAGCGAAAGGGAGCTACAAAGGTTGTAGTCTCGAAACCCTAGATTAGTTCGCTTTTTATATCGTAACCCTAATTTTCTAGGATCGATCCCTTTGCATGTTAGTTTAGCACCATAAAAATTATAACTTTGGGTCATGTGATGCTTCAAAACTCTTCATAGGGTGCTATACTAACCTTTCATTGGTATCAGAGCCGACCTAGAACATTATGCGACGTTTTTACGAAGTGAAAACCCCAATCGGACAAAAATACGGTATTTTTGGGTGCTCTCTGGAAATTTTCTAAAATTTGATAATTTGCAGAATTAAAAATATGTAAAAAATACAGCAGGAAAAAATAAGAGTTACGGTACAAAATTTGTTCAGTGAACAGTGATTCTCGCCGCGGAAACGCGGCCTAAGCTTGCTTAGGCCGCGGAAACGCGGCCTAAGCTTGCTTAGGCCGCGGTTCCGCGGCCGTATATATGCATTGATGAATACGTTTTGTACAGTAATTCATGAATCTTCTTGTATAAATTTTTGGATATTTTTAATCTGTATTTGATTTTGAAACATTCTGGAGATGGTTTTGGACTCGTCATTTCGATCGGGATTTTTATTTCGTAGCTTTTCCGGGTAAATTAGAAAGTATTGAAGTGTTTGAACGAGTATCATTTACTCACTATTCACGGGGTTTAAATACTTTGGAGATACGTGCAAGTCTTTTTGCGGTGGTCCCTCTAGAAGATAACAAACCTTAACTCGATTATGTGACCGTCTCGAACTGCCCTTTGAACCTTAGGGTTTGGGGCAGTACGGCGTGCCACATGTGAGGCGTTGGCTTGACCCTTCTACGGCTGGACCGCTACTACTGTGTCACACTCCGGATTTTTGAACCCTGCTCAAGTGTTGAGATTTAGTGAATCTTGGGTGCTTGATCGTTCGTTCGAAAACTTTAATACTGTCTGTTTGTCTGGAATGTGATACAATATGTGGAATTCATATAGTTTAGGCATGAAATACGAAATATATGATATTTCGCATTTATGATGTCTAAAGAGAATCTGGATTCCAAATATTGTAGTTTTACACTTTCTTTTCTGTGACCGTAAGTGTAGTATATACGATATCGCCGGTTTCGTTGCTATACATCAACGACAATCGGGGTACGCATACTTACTTACGTTGATGATATGTGATATTATGTGTTGCTGAGATATGATGTGCAGGATTGTCGCGATCGAATAGCCGGGGTTTTTTTGTGAGATGAGAGTTTTATATTTTCATTCATGTAAATTCAAATGTAATATTCTTTTATTTGGGGCACTTCCAGGTTGCGGTTGTGTCACCAGTGTTGTATATTATTTACTTTTCCGCATTAGGATGGACCCAAGGAGAGGAGCACTGGTGACCGGGTTCTGGGGTTCAGTGGGAGGCCATCTTGAGGAGTCGAGACCGGGTCTCCTAAACTCCAGGATTGGTAGGGTCACTTGCCGATCTCGTAGGGGTCCAGGGTGTGGGCTTGGCTATTCATCGCGACTGTGGAATCCGTATTTTCTATTCTGGCTAAATACTAAATACGGACGTCCTAGGATATCCCACGTTATATCTATGTTTCTGCTGCCTGTGTTCTGTGATATCTGAGACGAATGACATATTATATATATGATATATAGTAGACATTGCTTATGTTTTACACCCGCGCTAGTCCCGTCCCGGTATGCCGTTAGTTAAGTAACCTAACGGTGCATAACGGAACATTGCGGCGAATGCGGAAGGCATAAGCGTACGTGTTATTTTCGTTTCTTTTCTGTGATTGGCTTAAGGAATTAAATGATGGGATTACATTAATGTGATTAATGTAAAGAAAATAAACCTAAAAAGATGTTGTAGAATCGGATTTAAAAACTACTCGGCTATTTATGAAAAAGCTACATTTCAAAACTGCGGAGCTTAAGCCACTCCTTTTGAAAACTGTTTGATTCTACAACGATATCAAGTTCAAAGCGTTAAAGATTTTCTTAAAAATCATTCGCAACCCTCCGTCATTTTAGGAAGTAGAGTACTTAGTATTCGTGCTACGTTTGTTGACTTTAGTTAAGGCGTAGTGTACGGTAGCTAAGTGATGTCTTCCTACACTGCATATGATGCAGATTAATTAAGACATTCATGCGACTTTGTTGACCATAGTTAAGGGTCATATGGGTGGGTCTAATTGATCAAGAAATGATGGGTAGAACTTGACTGGTACTTATGATTTGTTGACCATAGTTAAGGTCATAAGTACTAGGGGTAAAAATTACATCGGGAATTTCAAGTATTGAAATTTGCAATGAGATTGCATACCTTCCATGTGATGGTTGGATCCCGATCCCACTGTGGGCAATAGTTGCTCCTAGGAGAGTTTTACAGTTTACAATTAGCTAACTCATTAGGTGTCTAGAAAGGTGTTAACGGGGCTCCGCCTCTGGGAAAACGAGGTTTACTCTAATTAGGTCCGTGCGAAAGCACGGGGAACCTCCCTCAAAGTACCGACACTGGCCTGGCTGAACGGTTAGCGAAGTTGTAGACTGTAATTAATCCTGGCTAGTTTTTCTTTTTAAGGCTTGAAAGAAAACTTGATAAAAAGCAGTGGGAAATATCGATTAGACAAGATAATAAACCAATCTAATATGTGCAAGAGCTTTCGCTGAGTGTATTCTTTTCTCTCTCTTAATGGCAGATACCAATGACTGGACTTAAGCTTCTACTAGATAAGAACAAACTGAATGGGACCAACTATAAAGACTGGCTGAGGAATCTAAAGATCGCCTTGACTTATGATAAAGTATCATATGTCCTCACGGCTTCAGCCCCGCCCGTCCCAGGCCCAAAGTCCTCAGTTGCGAACATTGAAGTCCGCAAGACATGGGACGCTGACTGTGCCACGGCAAAATGCTTCGCGCTTGCATCGATGGACAACACACATCAAAAGCAGCACGAGGACATGGACATTCACGGGATATTGCTCCATACAAAGGAGTTGTATGGGGAGCAGTCCCGCGTATTACGATACGAAGCATCAAAGAAACTGTTTCAGATGCGGATGGCCCCTGGCACACCAGTAGCAGACCATGTTTTGAAGATGATAGCTCTTATAGAAGAGCTTGAGGGCCTCGGATGGACAATGGACAATGAATAATATATAGATATTATTCTGCAGTCCCTCCCCTCCACCTTTGCTCAGTTCATAGTGAACTTTAACATGCATGGCATGGAGAAGGAACTCCCTGAACTCCTTAATATGTTAAGGAGTGCAGAGAGCACTATGAAGTCAGCAAAGACTCCCGTTATGACTATTGGACA
This sequence comes from Agapanthus africanus, assembly GCA_030015575.1. Classification (NCBI taxonomy): domain Eukaryota; kingdom Viridiplantae; phylum Streptophyta; class Magnoliopsida; order Asparagales; family Amaryllidaceae; genus Agapanthus; species Agapanthus africanus. The sequence continues at coordinate 22,549,580 of JASDDO010000014.1, forward strand.
GTCTTCTTCTTCTCGCCCGAAAGCTAAGGCCAAGGGAAAGAAAAAGAAGAAACCCACTAACCCTAAGGGCGGAGTCAAAAAGGTGAAGGGAAAGGGAAAGTCCACAGCTGGAGACCCGGGGAAAGGCGAGTGTTTTCATTGCCACAAGACAGGACATTGGAAGCGCAATTGCACGGAGTACCTAAGTCTCAAGAAGAAGCATGGTGATGCTTCTGCTTCAGGTGCGTTTGTGACTGAAAACTGTTTTTCTATAAACTCTGCTTCCTGGGTATTGGATACCGGTTTAGGTTCTCACATTTGCAATTCTATGCAGGGGCTGAAAAATAGCAAGGTTTTGAGGACATGTGACCTGTAACACCTTAGAATGTGTTTTGTAGCTAATTATATTTTAATGTGTGGTTTTTAATAAAAATTTTACCAAATTAAGTTTTAAATATTTTATCTTATTTAATATGTATTTTATTAGAATTTTGTTAGGCACACACACACTTGTGCATGATAACTAGGGTTGTTTTTGGAGTTAAACCATGATTAGCAACCATGGTTAACTAACCATTTCTCCCTAATCTAGTTTTAATATTGTTTAAGTGTTATGGTTGCAATTAGTAATAATAGTTTTTAAGTGAAAATGAATTTAAAAAGGGTTTTAATGTTGAATTTGTGTTTTGGTGCATGGTTGACTTTGAGAGAGAGAGAGAGAGAGAGAGCATGGGGCATCATGGCCTTTGCCATGCCTCATTTAATGAGGAGAGAGAGAGTGAGAAGGGGTCTTTGAGTGTGCTCTCATTTCTCCACCTCATTTTCCATCTCTCATTCTCTCACTCTCAGAAGCAGCAGCAGAAGCAGCAGAGACAGCAGTAGCAACAATAGCAAGAGCAGCAGCACCAGAGGCAACAACAAAAGCAGGAGTAGCAAGCAGCAACAACAACAGCTGAAGCAGCAGCCTTCAGGAGCAGCAGCAGCATCATCAGCTACAACAACAACAAAGACAACAACAACAAAGACAACAACAGCATCACCATTATCATCATCAGCAGTAGCAAAAGCAGCAGTAGAAACAGCAAGCAATAGCAGCAGCAGGAGGAGCTCAGCACTTGCAGAAGCTCCCACCTCCTCCACACACCTCTTCACCAGCTTTCTAGGGCTCCTTTGGGTATATTTCTGAACCCCAATTCCTAGTTTGCTTAGTTGTGTGATAATTGGTGTCGGTTTGTGTTAATTATGAGATTAGTGCTAGATTTTGGTGTTTTGTGGGTAATTGTGGCAAAGTGATGATTGTGTTGGTAAACCCTACCTATTTTAGTGTTATTAAGGCCACTTTAACTGAGAATTTCCCTGGATTTCACTAAAATACCATAGGGTTTGTGTATTGTGCAATTTGGTGTTTATAAAGTGTTTTATTGGATATCTGTGATCTGCTATAGACCCGATGCCTTCAGATAAAAATTGAGGAAACTGGGACTTGATATCTAGGTCTAGAACACACCACCAGAAGACGAGCCACTCTACCCTTAACCTAGCCGCCAATTTCCCAGTTTTGGCCGCAAATTGCGGCCCAGAGGGGGGCTTGGGTGTTGGGGTTTTGGTGTAGGGCTCCCTGCTATGTTGTCTAGGTCTTTGGCATGTCTAGTTTGGTGATATTTTACCTGTAGGAAAATCTGGGACTATATATCGTTTTTGTGTTCGTTGTGTTTGCGCGATACGTGAGTGGGTTCTGTGATCCAGCGTATCGCGGCGTGTCGCGATGGTTTTAGACGCGTACACACACGATTCAGCGTATCGTGCACACGCGCGTTTAGTTCGCGACGCGAGTTTCTCGTTTTGATTCGATATCGCGTTTCGCGAGATATTTGGCTTATATGTGATTTCCATGTCGTATTTGCAGGTTTGCAGACAGGGGCTACGGACACGGCTACAGGGGGAGCAGATGGTAGAATTCACCTAGCGTGGAGTATAGGTGAGTAGATATAACATCTACAGGGGAATCGCCCGCATGGCGTTATGCGTCTGGGCTAGGATTCAATTACCTGTCGCACATTCTACGTCATTGTAGAATTGCGCTTTACTGCATTTCCTTGATATAGTTATATACTGTGACTAGCAGCCGTAGGACACTGCACACATTATTGACGGTTCATGTTGCACGAGCACGGATTGTATGCTACACACACACCGTCAATAATTGCCATGTCACACACTACCCCTTATAGCTACTGTTGCTTGCCACACATGACATCTAGCTTATCGGTATACCTATAGTGTATCATACCTTTAGTGATAGGTATATTTTCACTTTGCGATACAGCTACAGGTATACCTCCTACATATTTTACCTATACCGGGAGGGATTTCCTACAATATGTTACTTATACCCAGGGGGGTATACGACATCAGTTCCTATAGGTAGATACATGTGCATTGCTACACCTGTATGTTACACACATATTCAGTTGCAGATACCTATCTACTTTTACTGATGTTACTTAGCTGTACCTTATCTTGATTTCGCATACATCTGGTTCAGCTATATACTTGTGTTTACCTGCTCGCATTCAGATATATCGCATACATTTATTCCTGGATTTACGCATTGTTTATCTGGATTTTATATGATATTTTCGGGATTTGGGAACCGCGGGAGTTCATGAAATTATGCATACATGTAACAACCCGGTTTCCTTGATATGATATTTGAGCGTCCCCCATGAGTTTTATCGGTGCTGATTATATACTCCATACGAGGTGTGGTTGCCGTATGAGGGTACATGGTGGGGCCCGGTATGGTTCCCCTCGGCAAGAAGATCGATGGGTTTGCCGATTGAGCCTGGAGGCGGGCGAGTACCTACCGGTGATTGGTTGGACCTGGCAGTTGTCCGGAGGCTACTGGCCAGAGTCGAGAGATGGATGCGGGAGGATCTGTACTGTCGGGGCCGAGGGCCGATACCGCAGACGGACCTCGTGGGCCAATCCGGACTGACGGAGCCCGATACACGAGGATTTCTGTGTCGATGCTTGGCACACTGTTTTCATGATATTTCTTCAACCCCCTTTTTGTATATATAACAGGGGATTTAGCCGTTGTTATATATACCCTTACACCAATATTAGTGGAATGGGACGCTAATATATGTGTATTGCCCCCATCATACTTATTTCTGTATATATTTACCTTTAGGATGTTAGATTCTTTCTTGAGATTTGACTTGGGATATTAGGTGATTCATTGGGATTGGATATTGGACATACCTATATGATCGATGATTTGTACATTCGGGATATAGGAGATTACTCGATATTGTACATTGAGGAGATGTGAGACTTATATGATGTGAGTGCCCAATGTGGGGGCTGATTTGAGGATTTGGGATTGGAGCATCTTGATGGATTGTGATCCTGCCACGACGTCAGGTTTCCGTGGGAAATGACATATTCCATCCTATACCTCACCCTTACCTACCTTATGCACAGATTCATATATTGGTAGTACTTGTAGTGTACCCTTATGATAGTTGCATATTTGCTTTCTCATATCTCTATTGCATAGTCATTGCATACTATTATCATGCCATCATTGCTTCACATATTGATTGTACCTGCTAGTGTACTCTCCTTATTTCAGCAGTTGCATGACATATAATTATTGTAATCGCATATCTTAGATTCATGCTGTACGTGCATTCCTGCGATTACCTGCATATGTTTTATACTATTCACGAGTTGGCAACTCACCCCCGTTGTGCCACAGGTGTTTCAGGTTTTTTCCCAGAGTAGTCGAGGCAGGCTATTCTTCTATTCAGCTATCCAGCTACCATCTTTTGCTACAGATACCGCATCCGCTCACAGTACCATTTTGCTTAGGTGGGTTAGATGGTTATCTGTATTTTATATTGTATATTCATTGTATTTGTACTCTCCATCAAATATTGTATTTGTGGACATAGAGACTTGGTAAGGACGTTAGTGTGTATTATTGTGGATTTGATGTCTTTTATATACAGCTTTTTCCCAACTGTCATTATTTTTGTGTTGCATTCATCTTGGCTGATTTTTACAAAAAGGGGGGTTGCTAAAACTTTAAAGAAAGAAAGTAAGACTTTTAAAGAATTTGGGTTGCGATTTCAATTGTTTCAAAACTTATATTATCTTTTCCGTATTTTCATGGTTTAGATTTCTGGGTTTGGCTTTCTTTTACTACGTTGCGTCTTTAGGCGTTGCGTAGTATTAGGGCCGTCATGGGCCAATTTTGGGTCGTGACAAAGTTGGTATCAGAGCGTTAGGTTTTACCTTTCGGAGTGTAGGATGACCTTAGTATGATGGAGTAGGTAGCTTAAGCAGAGTAACGTAGTGTGTGTATGTCTGCAGCATACCCACGGCGCGGTACTTTGCATTAAGTGACCTAAGTACAATTTGCTTGACATTCCTTCCTTGATGATTCATATCTTTGAGATTCGATTTCCTCATTCTTATCGAATCTCATCTTATATTTATTTATAGCCTTGCCGCCGATGACTATGGGGACTCAGAGTGATGCAGCGAGGGCCGAGGTCAGAGTTGGCTCGGGTGAGACGCGTACTGACCAGGATGGCACTCTAGTTGCACAGGTGCCGACGGATCAGCCTACGACCTATACCATGGATAGACTTTTGGTAGAGATGCAGGAGTTCCGCCAGACGATGAGTTCTTTAGTTGACGTCGTTCGGGAGCTACGACAGGAGGTTGTCACCCCTGTTACTCAGCTGTCCCTTACGATCAGTATGCAGCAGTCCGTCACCTACATAGCACCAGTGGTTGCAGCTCTAGTTGACGAGGCACATATTCCAGGACAGTGGAGGGCTCGTACCAGCGTACCAGCCCAGGGACAGAGGTTTGGTCGTCGAGACAGATTTCGTGGCCGTAGCGGGAGTAGCAGAGGCTTAGGACGAAGACAGTCGTTCAGCTCTCATCCCCAGGATGGTCAGCAGTTAGCACGTGGATGCTTTCGATGTGGAAGCCTTCAGCACTTCGTCAGGGATTGTTCCTTGGCACCTCGTCAGGATCGTTTTCAGAGAGGCCGTGGACGTGGAAGATTCGCTCAGAGGGCTCAGTCTACCAGAGGAGTTCATCCAGCTGCGAGTAGAGGGCAGACGCGGGAGTTTGCCTCTACTCATCGGGACGCGCAGACGTCCAATGTGGAGTTTTCAGGTACCCTTGGGTTATATTTTCTCTTGGTGTATTTGTTTGTTTCTTGCTTGTACCGTGGTTGGGTAGATTAGTCGTAGTAGTTGTTTTAACTTCTGTCAGCGATCCTTTAGTTGCACGACACGTATTTCAGTTTTGTGCCAAGCGGATAGGAGATAGAGATTCGTCCGTCGTTTTGATCCTTCTAGAGATGTTGGATTTGACGTTCTCCTGGGCACGGACTGGTTAACTACGTGTTAGGCGTCTGTGGACTACCGTGAGGAAACAGTCAGGTTTTTTTTCCCCGGCAAGTCAGTTCTGGTTGTACAGGTGGATAGTTGTGCCGCCTCTCACAGCTTGAATTCAGCCTTTTTCGCTAGTCGGCTTCTGAGGAGATGTCGTGGATTCTTGGCGTTCATTCGTGATACCGGAGCCACAGTGGGATTGTTGGACCGGGTTCTTTTCGTGCGAGAGTTTTTCCGACGTTGTTCCGGATGGGCCGGCGAAGCTGAGGGAGCTTAAAGGATCAGCTGCAGAGTTATGGTTTGGTGAGTTTTGTACGTTTGAGTGTTTCGCTTTCGGAAGCTCCTATTTCTGTTCGTCAGGAGAAAGACGACAGTTTAGGGTTGTGTATCGACGGATCGTTAATTGAACCGGCTTATGGTGTGGATGGGTATCCTTCACCTCGCCGTGACGATTTCTTCGATCAGCTCCAGAGTGCGAGACATTTTCTAAGTGTGTTTGGGATCAGGTCATCATTATTGCGGATTCGGAGTGACGACATTCCGAAGACTGCCTTATGCGTGCTACGGGCTTTGTGTGTATCAGTGAGTCGTTGGATTCCCTGGTGCCCTAGCAGCATTCGTAGATATGATGAACCATATTTCTTCAGGCCATTCCTCGACCAGTTTTTGTTGTGTTATTTACGACACTCTGGTCTACTTAATGTGTCTTGAGGAACAGGAGTAGCACCTGAGGATTTGTTATGCAGATACTGGGAGAGTACCAGCAGTTGCTAATTCTCAGAGTGTTTCTTCAGGCTTGTTTTGTGTTGAATCCTAGGTCTTGTAGTCACGGGAGACGGTTTCGTATGGTTCCGAGGGAGATCGAGGCCGTACAGCTTAGGCCAGACTTGGGTGCAGGACGGAGATCCGCAGATTGTTGGGCTTAGCAGGTTCTTGCCGCCGTTTCATGCAGGATTGCTAGAGTAATGCTGCACCGCCGACTGAATGGACCGGAAGGGAGGTTTCTGTTCTGTGGACTGAGGCATGTGTACGGAGTTTTCAGCAGTTGAAGATTCAGTTAACAACTGCATCAGTCTTTCTTTGCTTTTGGTTCGGACGACTTGTTGTTTAACTGTAGTGTTTCTTGAGTGGGCTCGATTGTGTACTGAGGTGACACTATAGAGTTATCGCTTTTGCTTTCCTACATTTGGAGGAAGTACGAGGAGGATATTCCACTCATGATCTGGAGATGGCCGCAGTGGTTTTGCGTTGGAAATTTGGAGACACTTCTTGTTTGAGAGTCGTGTCAGATTTTCCACGGACCACTAGAGCTTAATGTACATCTTCCTGCAGCAGATTTGGATTGTTGTGTTAGTCTTCTGCAGATTTACAGTTTTCGTGTGATCGTTGAGTATAACTTAGTTCGTCTCTACGGAGGGGACAGCTTGCTCATGTCCGCGCCTGACCACTTTCCTTAAATCGTTTTCGCGAGACACCGCCCGTCGATGCTCGTACATCAGAGATACTTGAGCATACTCGGCTGGGTAATGATTCGGAGACCTTGATTTGTGACAATGATGTGCTAAGTTAAGGACGTGTTTGTATACCTGGTTTCATCAGGTAGAGACGTGTAATTCTAGAGCATGCACATCTGTCAACTCTCTATATACATTCAGGTTCCACCAGCATTTGACGTGACTTGTGAGATGGTTACGGGTGGACAGGGATGTAAAGGGAAGTTTCAGGTTTCGTTTCAAGGTGTCAGTCTTGTTGTGTGCTTGAATCGAGCATCTGAGGCCGGCTAGAGAGTTGCAATCTTGTACCATTCCGAAGTAGGAATGGGAGCAAATCTCCACGAATTTCGTTATGGTTTCTACCCAAGTTTAGTCAGGGTGTGACTCCATTCGGATTCTCGTCGTCCGGTTATACTCAATGTGCTCATTTGTGTTTGTTAAGTGGTGTGTTTGTTTTGTTTGTTGTCAGCAGTTGGGGATCGTCACTCGCCATCGTTAGGGTCCTCCTTCGATAGCTGTTATCAGGAGATACTCCAATTGGCCACCCTTAGGCTTAGGGGTTAGGTCGTGTCGATCACCAGTCTGTTTTTCTTCTGACTCTGCGTAAGTAGGACTTTGGACCCCAGCTAGTCTAGAGACTTCGGAGATAGTCCAGTTGTGTTAGGTCAGGATGGGAATTGCCCATTTCGAACTGAGGTCTTATGACGACCGTGTGAGTCATAGACTCGAGTTCGCAGGGACAGATCATGTATTCCTATGGACTTTCCGATGAATGACGTGATGGATTTTGGGAAGCTTATCCCAGGATTTAGGTCCTTCTGAGATTTTATTAGCGAGTTAGTTTAGTTGCCTTTAATTTGACACTTCCGCCCAGACTATTAGAATTTCACCCCGTATTCCTTGTGATGATACTCTACAATTACCTTCTCGACCTTTTCTCACATGATTTGGCACCAGACCATTTGGCTGGACGCGATCTTTCGTTCACCAGCAGCCATGTGTGTTAATGGCTCGGCAGGTGGAGAAACGTCGGTCAAGGGTCTTGCCGTCTGTGAAGGGTTTTCTTGGGCGTAGCTGTATAGTGAGAAGTCACTTGGGAGGCTGCGAGCGAGATTGAGGATTTTAATCTTCTCTTTGAAGGTATGCATATCGGAATATTTTTAAAATTCGGGGACGAATTTCTTTTAAGGGGGGGAGATTGTAACACCTTAGAATGTGTTTTGTAGCTAATTATATTTTAATGTGTGGTTTTTAATAAAAAGTTTACCAAATTAAGTTTTAAATATTTTATCTTATTTAATGTGTATTTTATTAGAATTTTGTTAGGCACACACACTTGTGCATGATAACTAGGGTTGTTTTTGGAGTTAAACCATGATTAGCAACCATGGTTAACTAACCATTTCTCCCTAACCTAGTTTTAATATTGTTTAAGTGTTATGGTTGCAATTAGTAATAATAGTTTTTAAGTGAAAATGAATTTAAAAAGGGTTTTAATGTTGAATTTGTGTTTTGGTGCATGGTTGACTTTGAGAGAGAGAGAGAGAGAGAGCATGGGGCATCATGGCCTTTGCCATGCCTCATTTAATGAGGAGAGAGAGAGTGAGAAGGGGTCTTTGAGTGTGCTCTCATTTCTCCACCTCATTTTCCATCTCTCATTCTCTCACTCTCTCTCACACACACACACACACCCTCACACTCTCAGAAGCAGCAGCAGAAGCAGCAGAGACAGCAGCAGCAACAATAGCAAGAGCAGCAGCACCAGAGGCAACAACAAAAGCAGGAGTAGCAAGCAGCAACAACAACAGCTGAAGCAGCAGCCTTCAGGAGCAGCAGCAGCATCATCAGCTACAACAACAACAAAGACAACAACAACATCACCATTATCATCATCAGCAGTAGCAAAAGCAGCAGCAGAAACAGCAAGCAATAGCAGCAGCAGGAGGAGCTCAGCACTTGCAGAAGCTCCCACCTCCTCCACACACCTCTTCACCAGCTTTCTAGGGCTCCTTTGGGTATATTTCTGAACCCCAATTCCTAGTTTGCTTAGTTGTGTGATAATTGGTGTCGGTTTGTGTTAATTATGAGATTAGTGCTAGATTTTGGTGTTTTGTGGGTAATTGTGGCAAAGTGATGATTGTGTTGGTAAACCCTACCTATTTTAGTGTTATTAAGGCCACTTTAACTGAGAATTTCCCTGGATTTCACTAAAATATCATAGGGTTTGTGTATTGTGCAATTTGGTGTTTTTAAAGTGTTTTATTGGATATCTGTGATCTGCTATAGACCCGATGCCTTCAGGTAAAAATTGAGGAAACTGGGACTTGATATCTAGGTCTAGAACACACCACCAGAAGACGAGCCACTCTACCCCTAACCTGGCCGCTAATTTCCCAGTTTTGGCCGCAAATTGCGGCCCAGAGGGAGGCTTGGGTGTTGGGGTTTTGGTGTAGGGCTCCCTGCTATGTTGTCTAGGTCTTTGGCATGTCTAGTTTGGTGATATTTTACCTGTAGGAAAATCTGGGACTATATATCGTTTTTGTGTTCGTTGTGTTTGCGCGATACGCGCGATACGTGAGTGGGTTCTGTGATCCAGCGTATCGCGGCGTGTCGCGATGGTTTTAGACGCGTACACACACGATTCAGCGTATCGTGCACACGCGCGTTTAGTTCGCGACGCGAGTTTCTCGTTTCGATTCGATATCGCGTTTCGCGAGATATTTGGCTTATATGTGATTTCCATGTCGTATTTGCAGGTTTGCAGACAGGGGCTACGGACACGGCTACAGGGGGAGCAGATGGTAGAATTCACCTAGCGTGGAGTATAGGTGAGTAGATATAACATCTACAGGGGAATCGCCCGCATGGCGTTATGCGTCTGGGCTAGGATTCAATTACCTGTCGCACATTCTACGTCATTGTAGAATTGCGCTTTACTGCATTTCCTTGATATAGTTATATACTGTGACTAGCAGCCGTAGGACACTGCACACATTATTGACGGTTCATGTTGCACGAGCACGGATTGTATGCTATACACACACCGTCAATAATTGCCATGTCACACACTACCCCTTATAGCTACTGTTGCTTGCCACACATGACATCTAGCTTATCGGTATACCTATAGTGTATCATACCTTTAGTGATAGGTATATTTTCACTTTGCGATACAGCTACAGGTATACCTCCTACATATTTTACCTATACCGGGAGGGATTTCCTACAATATGTTACTTATACCCACGGGGGTATACGACATCAGTTCCTATAGGTAGATACCTGTGCATTGCTACACCTGTATGTTACACACATATTCAGTTGCAGATACCTATCTACTTTTACTGATGTTACTTAGCTGTACCTTATCTTGATTTCGCATACATCTGGTTCAGCTATATACTTGTGTTTACCTGCTCGCATTCAGATATATCGCATACATTTATTCCTGGATTTACGCATTGTTTATCTGGATTTTATATGATGTTTTCGGGATTTGGGAACCGCCGGAGTTCATGAAATTATGCATACATGTAACAACCCGGTTTCCTTGATATGATATTTGAGCGTCCCCCATGAGTTTTATCGGTGCTGATTATATACTCCATACGAGGTGTGGTTTCCGTATGAGGGTACATGGTGGGGCCCGGTATGGTTCCCCTCGGCAAGAAGATCGATGGGTTTGCCGATTGAGCCTGGAGGCGGGCGAGTACCTACCGGTGATTGGTTGGACCTGGCAGTTGTCCGGAGGCTACTGGCCAGAGTCGAGAGATGGATGCGGGAGGATCTGTACTGTCGGGGCCGAGGGCTGATACCGCAGACGGACCCCGTGGGCCGATCCGGACTGACGGAGCCCGATACACGAGGATTTCTGTGTCGATGCTTGGCACATGTTTTCATGATATTTCTTCAACCCCCTTTTTGTATATATAACAGGGGATTTAGCCGTTGTTATATATACCCTTACACCAATATTAGTGGAATGGGACGCTAATATATGTGTATTGCCCCCATCATACTTATTTCTGTATATATTTACCTTTAGGATGTTAGATTCTTTCTTGAGATTTGACTTGGGATATTAGGTGATTCATTGGGATTGGATATTGGACATACCTATATGATCGATGATTTGTACATTCGGGATCTAGGAGATTACTCGATATTGTACATTGAGGAGATGTGAGACTTATATGATGTGAGCGCCCAATGTGGGAGCTGATTTGAGGATTTGGGATTGGAGCATCTTGATGGATTGTGATCCTGCCACGACGTCAGGTTTCCGTGGGAAATGACATATTCCATCCTATACCTCACCCTTACCTACCTTATGCACAGATTCATATATTGGTAGTACTTGTAGTGTACCCTTATGATAGTTGCATATTTGCTTTCTCATATCTCTATTGCATAGTCATTGCATACTATTATCATGCCATCATTGCTTCACATATTGATTGTACCTGCTAGTGTACTCTCCTTATTTCAGCAATTGCATGACATATAATTATTGTAATCGCATATCTTAGATTCATGCTGTATGTGCATTCCTGCGATTACCTGATATGTTTTATACTATTCACGAGTTGGCAACTCACCCCCGTTGTGCCACAGGTGTTTCAGGTTTTTCCCCAGAGTAGTCGAGGCAGGCTATTCTTCTATTCAGCTATCCAGCTACCATCTTTTGCTACAGATACCGCATCCGCTCACAGTACCATTTTGCTTAGGTGGGTTAGATGGTTATCTGTATTTTATATTGTATATTCGTTGTATTTGTACTCTCCATCTACTATTGTATTTGTGGACATAGAGACTTGGTGAGGACGTTAGTGTGTATTATTGTGGATTTGATGTCTTTTATATACAGCTTTTTCCCAACTGTCATTATTTTTGTGTTGCATTCATCTTGGCTGATTTTTACAAAAAGGGGGTGTTGCTAAAACTTTAAAGAAAGAAAGTAAGACTTTTAAAGAATTTGGGTTGCGATTTCAATTGTTTCAAAACTTATATTATCTTTTCCGTATTTTCATGGTTTAGATTTCTGGGTTTGGCTTTCTTTTACTACGTTGCGTCTTTAGGCGTTGCGTAGTATTAGGGCCGTCATGGGCCAATTTTGGGTCGTGACATGACCATACTCTCCGCTTTGGAAATGGTTCCAATGTACATACAGTCGCAGTGGGAGAGTATCACTTGGGGTTGCCGTCTGGATGTATTTTGATTTTGAATCCATGTTATTTTGTACCAAGTATGGTATGTAATATAATATCCGTTTCTTTGTTGGACAATGAAGGGTATAATTTTGTGTTGCAGAACAATGTTATGAACATTCACCTAAATCAAATGTTGGTTGGGTATGGTACACTTAATAACGGAATATATGTCCTAAATCAACACACAGTTTTCAATATACAACACACTAATAAAAGAAAACTTTCAGAATTAAATGAAGCTTTTCTTTGGCATTGTAGACTTGGTCATATTAACGAAACAAGACTAAACAAGTTACACAAAGATGGATATTTAAACTCTTTTGAATATAAATCTTATGCGACTTGCCAGTCTTGTATCAAGGGTAAAATGACCAAAACTCCGTTTACCGGACACGGAGAAAGAGCTACTCAGCTCCTGGGCCTCATACATAGTGATGTATGTGGGCCTGTGTCTACACAGGCTAGAGGCGGTTTTTCATACTTCACTACATTCACTGACGATTTCTCAAGATTCGGTCATGTATTTTTATTAAAGCACAAGTCCGACGCTTTCGAGAAATTCATTGAATATAAACAAGAAGTAGAAAAACAAACCGGCTTGAGTATTAAGATACTTCGATCAGATCGAGGTGGAGAGTATCTCAGTACAGAATTTGCAAACTTCCTAAAAGAGAATGGGATTCTCTCTCAGCTCACTCCTCCTTACACACTACAGCACAACGGTGTGTCAGAACGACGGAATAGGACCCTATTAGATATGGTCCGGTCCATGATGAGTGACGCTGAGTTACCAGTCTCGTTTTGGGGACATGCATTGGAGACTGCAGCGTTTCTGCTAAATAGGGTTCCAACCAAAGCTGTGTCTACCACGCCATATGAGATATGGAATGGGAAGAGACCATCTCTTAAAAGAATTAAGATTTGGGGTTGCCCGGCCTATGTTAAAAAGCAGAATCCGGACAAACTCGAGACACGGTCAGTCATGTGTAACTTTGTGGGATATCCAAAGAATTCTTATGGATATCTGTTCTACCACAAAGAGGAACAAAAGGTGTTTGTTTCTTAGTATGCCACATTCTTGGAAAAAGAGTTTTTCACAGATAAAGATGATGGCAAGGTAGTAGATCTAGAAGAGGTTCTGGAGATACAAACTACAAATGACGATTTGGTTGAACCGGCTGTTGCAACAGAAACTGAAGAACCTCGGCCACTCCGTAGATCTGGTAGGACTTCTCGCCCACCGGAGAGGTACTACGGTTTCCTCATTGATGGTAACGGAGAAGATTGCATCATGGATGATGATGATCCTACCAGTTTTCAGCAAGCTATCACGAGTGGTGACTCTGTGAAGTGGCTGGATGCCATGAGATCCGAAATGGAGTCTATGTACACCAACAAAGTATGGACTTTGGATGTTGTACCCTCTGGGGTAAAACCTGTAGGGTGCAAATGGATCTTTAAAAGAAAGATTGGTGTGGATGGGCAGGTAGAGACCTATAAAGCAAGACTTGTGGCGAAAGGTTTTCGTCAAAGACCAGGTTTGGACTATGACAAAACTTTTTCGCCCGTAGCCATGCTTAAATCCATTCGGATCCTACTTGCTATTGCTGCTCAATACGACTATGAAATCTGGCAGATGGACGTTAAAACAGCATTTCTAAATGGAGATTTAGAAGAATGCGTTTATATGGATCAGCCAGAGGGCTTCATTGACAGTAGGAGCAGCGAGAAAGCATGTAGATTGCTTAAATCCATATATGGGTTAAAGCAGGCATCTCGGAGTTGGAACATCTGTTTCGATGATGTCATCAAAGAGTTTGATTTCATCAAAAATCCAGATGAACCTTGTGTTTATAAGAAGGCTGTAGGAAGAGCTGTCACATTCCTCGTATTGTACATGGATGATATTCTTCTGATAGGAAATGATATTCCTATGCTACAGTCGGTCAAATCATTCTTATCACTAAGGTTCTCCATGAAGGACCTGGGTGATGCCACATACATCCTGGGCATAAGGATCTATAGGGATAGATCCAAAAAGTTATTGGGATTGTCCCAAACCAGGTACATCAACACCATCCTAAAGAGGTTTAGTATGGAAGACTCCAAGCGGGGTGCCTTACCCGCTTGCCATGGAGTCACTCTCTCCAAGGATTCTTGTCCAAAGACCGATGAAGAGAGAGCTCGCATGAGCATTATACCTTATGCTTCGGCAGTAGGATCTATAATGTATGCGATGTTATGTACACGCCCAGATGTAGCTTATGCACTTAGTGTTGTAAGCAGGTATCAATCCAACCCAGGGGAGAACCACTGGACAGCTGTGAAGAACATTCTTAAGTACTTACGAAGGACTAAAGAATTGTTCTTGGTGTATGGTAATACAGATCTCCAAATGGAGGCCTTTACCGATTCGAGCTTCCAGAGCGATAAGGATGACAGCAAATCTATCTCAGGGTTTGTATTTACCCTAAATGGAGGGGCGGTAAGTTGGAAGAGTTCCAAACAAGATACCGTTGTAGACTCTACGATGGAAGCTGAGTACATTGCTGTCACGCCCCGCTTCCCAGAGTACGCAAGTTTGGGCACGTGACATAGCCAACCATGCTACCTGTGGCTAGGAAGTATCCATCCACAGTCACATTACGGTTGTAAAGATATCAAGAACAAGATAATAAACTAAACTAATACATGTCCAAATCTATAATAACAAGAATCAATAAACAATAAGTGCGGAAGCTAATGATCCAATACAAGAATAAACAGTACGTCCCATAATGCGGGCTCACATCTGGAAATGAAATGACATGAATAAACTAAACTTTAAAGAACTCACAGTTCAGCCTGCTGGCTGAAGTACTCCTGCTCGGTCGACGTCAAGGGCACGGAATCTGGGCCATGCAAAACCCAGACGTCAGCGCGTCATGATATCAAGTAATGTAGCATAAACATGGTAATAAACAATGCAAGCATGAACATGAATAAAGCAGTAATAAGAAGTAATAAACATGGTAATGTGCAGTAATGACTAAACTGCCCTATCAGGTTTTCTACTCTATAGTCCTTGAAACCAATTGATGAATCGTCGATGTAACTCAATAGTATCCCGTGCGTGCCCGGGACCACGGTCATAATTCTCGGGGCTGAATCCGAGACGTGCCGCTAAGCAGTAAAAGGTAGTAGGATAGATGAGTGATGTCAGCATCAACACTCCGGAGCTGGCCAAGCCCGTAAGACTGATCAGAACAATGTATCGAACTGTTGAGTTACAAGTCGGTTTCACCTTTGATTTCCCCATACCCCCAAACTATGTATGTCAGTCAGGTATTCAGTAGTCAAGAACTAATGCCAACACAAGTCAAGTAAAGGTAGGTCTGTCTGGATCGACAGCAGGAATGGTTAGGTTTGTCGGCATTAGGCATGAGATCAGGTAACAGGTCAGGTTACTTTCAACAGGTAGAGTCGATATGTACAGGGTGTTGTGTCCGGTGTATCAGTACATGTGTCAGGTGTATCAAGATCGGTCAATATGTAATGCAATCAGGTATATGATGATAACAGGTATAGTAACAAGCAATGAACAGTAGCGGGAAACAGTGAATAGCAATTATTATTCTATGTGAACACAGTGATGTTTGTATTTTCATATTAATCCGGTTCACGCACCTTTGAGGTGCAAAAGCCACAAGATAGAACAATATCGATAGTATACGTAATGGAGCTACATGAATTTGAACTAAGTATAATAATTGCCTCGTGAGTGACCTTAACAAATGAAGTGAGGATGATCTAGCAATTTAGGCAAGGAGGTGCCAAATTGGTTAATTAGTTAAGGTGTTGATTAAAAGCATACCGATTAACTACAAGTAACTACTACAATGGTTTAACATTACGGATGATTGTAATTGTCACCAAGTCGTGTGATTATAACAGATAACATATTTATTATGTTTGTAGCATGTTAAAGCAAGTATTCGGATACTTGCCTCGGCGGTTCCGCGAACCGAAACACGGATGCGATGTCGGCAGAAACAGCGATATGGAAGCACGGGCCACGGATCGAGTCCCGACAGAGGTCAACGGGATCACACGGACCAGGGGACTTCGCTGGAGCGTCGGGTTCGTCAGACGGCACGGTCGGATTCCGGCAACGGTTAACGGCAACAAGTTAGCAATAAGATAACATACAAGATCAGCGGGGTTTGCACCAAAGAAAGTAAAGGGATGCTTACAGAGGAGGAACAGGGGTAACTATGATGGGCCCGACGGCGATGGACCCACCGGCGGCGAACAAGAGGTGCAGCGAGGGTGCTGGAACGGCTGGAGGGTTCGGGGTCGCTGGAAAGGGGTGTTGCGGCGAGCTGGAGGAGAGGGGGTCGGCTCTGGTGGTCGAGGGAAGAGGTAGGTGGACGAAGGTGGCGTCGACGAGGTCGTCGGCGCGATTTCCGGCGACCTGGAGATGGTGCAGGTGTGGGGCTCGGGTCTGAAGGTGGTCCGGCGAGGAGAGGAGGGGGTGACGGCGAGGTCTCGACGAGGAGGGTGAAAGGGGGTCGTGGGAGGCTTCGACGGTCGGAGGCGACGTCGACGGCGAGGTCGCGAGGGATGGAGACGGGGCCGGGGTCGCGTGCAGGTGCGGGAGAGAGGAGGAAGGAGGGAGGAGGAAGGCGCGGTTGTCGCGGAGGCGTCGCAGGCGGCGACGGCGAGGTCGCGGTGGCGACGGTGGTGAGTTCTGCGGTGAGCTAGGGTTAGGGTTTGGGGTTTCTCTCGTGGTCGCGTGGGTGAAGGCGGCGGTTGCGTGCATGGGAATATTAATAGAGGAAAGAGAGAGAGAGAGAGAGAGGTTGGTGAGATAGAGAGAGAGAGAGAGAGAGGTTGGTGAGATAGAGAGAGAGAGAATGAGAATGATTTGTGAGGAAAGAGAAAGAGGAGAGAGACAGGGAGAGAGGTAGAAAGGAGGGGGGCCCACGAGCTCAATAGGAGCTCGTGATTGGCCGGGGAGAAATATGAAAAGGATTTTAGTAAATATTCGTGGAGGATTTTAGTAGATATGCTGTTAGGAATAGTTTAGGATATATATATATATATATTAGATATTAAATTTAAATGGCCCCTTTTTGGCGCGAAATGAAACATTTCCAAATCGCGCTCGGGTTGCGCCCAAATGTTCCAAATTCAAATTATAAGATTTTAAGCGGGTTCCAAACTTTGAAAAGAGGTGTTTAGTGATTAAAATGCATGCCCCCAAGTCGGACACTTGCACGCGCGCGTAGTCGCCCAAACTTGCCCGTTTAGCCAAACGGAACGGAATCTCGACACGCGGACGCTACCACGCGACTAGTGGCGACGAGTAGGCCAACATGGACATCTTAAATTTTATTTTCGGAGTTAAAATTTGTTATGTGCCAAAAATGACTTAACCGGGTAAAATTTAGCAATAAACACCAGAAAATCAGGAAAATTGGAAAAAGCAATAAATAACCATTAACTAGTAATATACATAGTATTATTGGGCTCGGGTGTTACATCATACCCAACTACAAAAGAATTTCTTCCTCGAAATTCCAAGAATACAAGATAACTAACTACTGGAAAAGATGAGGGAATTTCTGCCGGATCTCGTCTTCTCGCTCCCAAGTAGATTCCCCATGCGATCGGTTACCCCAAGAAACTAGCACAAGAGGGATAACCTTGTTCTTAAGAACCTTTTCTCTTCGATCCTTGATCTCGACTGGTCGTTCCTCAAAAGTCAGGTCTTCCCGAACGGTCAACTCCGAGTGATCCAAAACATGGGTCTCATCACGAACATACCTCCGTAGTTGAGACACATGAAATACATCATGAACTCCTGCTAATGACGATGGTAACGCCAACCGGTACGATACCTCTCCGACACGCTCCAATATCTCGAAGGGTCCAACGAATCGGGGACTAAGCTTTCCCCGACTTCCAAAGCGAATCACCCCTCTAGTCGGTGATATCTTCAGGAATACCAAATCGCCCACGGCGAACTCTAGAGGTCTTCTTGACATGTCGGCCCAACTCTTCTGTCTGTCTTGAGTTGCCTTCATATGCTTTCTGATCGTATTCACCTTCTCGACTGTCTGCACCACCAAATCTGGTCCTAGTAACCTTCGTTCACCAACATCATCCCAACAAACCGGTGAACGGCACTTACGACCATACAGCGCCTCAAACGGAGCCATCTGAATTGTCGCTTGGAAGCTATTGTTGTACGAAAACTCCACCAGGTGTAGATGATCTTTCCAAGAACCTTTAAAGTCTAACATGCAAGCCCTCAACATATCTTCAAGGGTCTGGATCGTTCTCTCTGATTGTCCATCAGTCTGGGGATGATAAGCTGTGCTGAACTTCAATCGAGTCCCCAAACTTTCTTGTAAACTCCTCCAAAAGTGTGACAGGAACCGAGTGTCCCGGTCGGACACGATGCTTACCGGCACTCCATGCAATCTGACAATCTCCTGCATGTATCGCTCTGCCAAAGTCTCCGTCGATTGACCAACCCGAAATGGAATAAAGTGAGCTGCCTTGGTCAACCGATCGACAATCACCCATACAGCATTGTTGCCCTTTGGACTCCGCGGTAAAGCCGTCACGAAATCCATGGTTATATGTTCCCACTTCCATTGAGGAATCGGAAGTGGTTGCAACAAACCAGCAACCCTTTGGTGTTCAGCCTTGACTTGCTGACACACCAAGCATTTAGCCACGAAGCGAGCAATTTCCCGTTTCATACCTTCCCACCAGAAATGCTGTCGAATATCTCGGTACATCTTTGTCCCTCCTGGATGTACAGAGTAAGCTGAACTGTGTGCCTCCTTCATAAGCCCTTCACGCACATCTCCTTTTGGCACACACACACGGCTACCATACCTCAACGAACCATCTTCATGGATCAGTAGATCGGTTCGTAGTCCGGCTCCAACCTGCTCTCGAAACTTTTGCAGTCTAGGATCCTGCGATTGCGCCGCTTTAATCTTCTCAACTAAGGACGATTGTACTTGTAACTGCATCAACTGTCCTGTAGCACGCGGTAGCACAACCTCCAAGTCAAATCTCCGAAACTCCTCAATGATCTCTCTCTGTGCAGTCAA
This sequence comes from Agapanthus africanus, assembly GCA_030015575.1. Taxonomy (NCBI): domain Eukaryota; kingdom Viridiplantae; phylum Streptophyta; class Magnoliopsida; order Asparagales; family Amaryllidaceae; genus Agapanthus; species Agapanthus africanus. The sequence continues at coordinate 22,568,797 of JASDDO010000014.1, forward strand.
TAACTGAATTGCTGGTAACCGACTTAGCGCATCTGGCACGACGTTAACTTTTCCCGGATGGTACTTAAGATCAAGGTCGTAGTCGGCCATCAGCTCCAACCATCTGCGTTGCCTCATGTTCAACTCCTTCTGAGTGAACACATATTTCAAACTCTTGTGATCCGTAAAGACTTCAACTCTCTCGCCTAGAAGGTAGTGTCTCCAAATCTTCAGGGCGAAGATCACGGCTGCAAGCTCCAAGTCGTGAGTCGGATAGTTCTGCTCATGAGTCTTCAGCTGTCTCGATGCGTAAGCGACGACTTTCCCATTCTGCATCAAAACACATCCCAATCCCTTTCCAGATGCGTCGCTGTGAATCACCAGTCCTCCTGAATCATCCGGTACGGTTAGGATAGGGGCGGTTATCAACTTCTGCTTCAACGTCTCGAAGGCCAATGCACATCCATCTGTCCAAACAAACGGTACCTCCTTACGCGTAAGCTTGGTTAACGGCTCAGCTACACGAGCGAAGTTCTCCACAAATCTTCTGTAGTAACCGGCGAGTCCAAGGAAACTTCTTATCTCTGCAACATTCTTTGGAACAGGACAATCTCGAACTGCTGCAATCTTCTCGGGATCAACGGCGATTCCATCGCCCGACACGACATGCCCCAAAAACTTCACTTCTTCCAACCAGAATTCGCACTTACTCATCTTCGCAAATAATTTCTCCTATCTCAGCGTTTGCAGTGCGATCCTTAAGTGTTCAGCATGCTCCTCCGGACTCTTCGAGTACACCAGAATATCGTCAATGAATACCACAATAAACTGGTCCAAGAACGGTGAAAAGATCCTGTTCATCAAGTCCATAAATATTGCCGGCGCATTAGTCACTCCGAAGGGCATCACTAAATACTCGAAATGCCCATACCGAGTTCGAAACGCCGTCTTGCAAATGTCTTCTGCCTTCACTCGGACCTGATGATATCCTGATCGTAAGTCCAGTTTCGAGAATACCCTCGCGCCACTAAGCTGCTCAAAAAGTTCTCCAATGCGAGGGATCGGGTACTTGTTCTTAATAGTCACCCGGTTTAATTCTCGGTAATCGATGCACATTCTTCTCGTGCCATCCTTCTTCTTTACCAAAAGAACTGGAGCTCCCCAAGGTGAGTTGCTGCTTCGAATCCATCCCTTCTCGAGTAATTCACCCACTTGTTTCTTAACTTCTTCCAATTCCACCGGTGCCATTGGATAATAAGATTTTGATACTGGCGCTGCACCAGTAATGAGGTCAATCGCAAACTCCACATCTCGCTTCGGCGGTAGGCCTGAAATATCTTCAAACACATCCATAAAGTCGCGGACAACTGCCGGCTCTTCATTTCTGTTCGCAACCATAGCCGCAAGAACATTGTTCGTCGGCCTAGCCCTAAACTCGACTGGCCCGACAGAACTGCTTCCTCCGATGAAAGTAAACTCAGGGTGTCCGGGAATCTGGAAAATTACTTTCCTTGCCCTACAATCAATGTGTGCGTGGAAAGTGCCAAGAAAATCCATTCCCAAGACTACTTCATAACTGCCTGTATCAATCACCAAGAAATCCGCAAAAAGCTCCCGTCCACAAACAACAACAGTACAATCTCTACATTCCTTACTAGCTATGATTTTCCCATTCCCAGTGTGTATGTCCCAAAAACTAGACAGGGTCGTGCAGGTGATCGAGTGTGTAGTTATAAAATTTGCTGACATAAAACAGTGGGATGCTCCGGAATCAAATAATGCCAAAGCAGGAAAACCACGAACGAGTACAGTACCTGAAACCACTTCTCCTGATGCCTTGGCTTCCTCCGCTGTCAAAGTGAAAGCTCGACCCTGGTTGGGTCCTTGTGTCAGCTGCTTCTGCCCTTGGAACGGTCGCTGCGGAGGCTTCCGTATATCATCTCTCGTGCGAAGCTTCGACGGACAAGTACCAACTGCGTGATCGGCTGCCCCACAAACCAGACAAAGTCCCAGTCTTCTTCGACAATCCTTCTGCACGTGCCCAGGTAATCGGCAGTAATCACAAATCACGCTCTTCCTTCGATCAACGATCACAGGCTTCTTCATTGGCGCTACACCTCGACGGTCTACTGGAATACCTCTGCGCCCATGATCTCGGTTAGGTACAAATGCAGGCTTCCTGGCCGCAACTGCTGTCTGGTGAAGGTTCCCTTTCGATCCTGATAAACTCTGTTGCTCTCTGGCTGCCGTAAGAACCTGCGAGAAAGTGGTCAAACCCAGGGAGACAATCTGCCTCTGGATGTCCACATCCAAACTGCGCAAGAACCTTCGCGCCCTGTCTGCCTCCTTGGCGACTAAGGGTCCAGCGAAACGGCTAAGTCTCGTCCACTCCGCTGCATGCACATCCACAGCTGCTCCATTTTGTTTCAGCCCAATAAATCTCTCCTCCATTTCCTCCCGTGCAGTCCGCGGGAAGAACTTTTCCAAGAAACTTTTGGAGAAATCCGCCCAACTGATTGGCTTAGACAAGCGGGTCTCCTCCACGAGCCACCACTCTCGGGCGTAATCTACCAGCTGAATGTGCACCACATCAACTTTCTTGTCTTCTGGGATCTGCGCCGCAATCAATAAATTTTCTGTGTCCACAAGCCACTGCTCGGCTGGTAACGGCTCCTCCAAGCCAGTGAAAGTAGTAGGACCCAACCGTCTGAAATCTGCTACGGTCCCTACTCGGTCGACTGGCTTCGCTACAGCGGTGTTTACAGACTGCTGCATAGCCTGCAAACCCTCCTGAAATGAATCGGCTTGCTGCTGGATCAGTTCAGTTTGCCTCTTCTGATTTTCCAACATCCCACGTATCACTCCTAACATGGCGGCTTCATCCACACGCCTCTGATACGTCTTGAAATTCTTATCTGCCATGATCCTGAAATCAAAACAAACAACATTAGCATGATGATAGATTCAATATATAAATCAAGGCTAGAACTCCAAGATACTTAAATAGAGTGCTGCATTGTAGCTATGCCGCGGTATCATAGCCGCAATTACTTAACTCCACTCAAGTCGCCTAAGTCCTAGAGATAACAAGAAGTTAGGTTTTCAAATTTGACAATGCAAAGTAAGTTTGCATGCCGACATGATCCGGAAGAAGGATTCAAGGATAGTAAAATGGTCAAAGTGGCAGGACATGTTTCCTAATCACGGGTATTCTGATTCGTGTATCGGTTGCAATACCCAACTACAAGAATCAACCCAATTAACCTATGGCTCTGATACCATAAAACCATGTCACGCCCCGCTTCCCAGAGTACGCAAGTTTGGGCACGTGACATAGCCAACCATGCTACCTGTGGCTAGGAAGTATCCATCCACAGTCACATTACGGTTGTAAAGATATCAAGAACAAGATAATAAACTAAACTAATACATGTCCAAATCCATAATAACAAGAATCAATAAACAATAAGTGCGGAAGCTAATGATCCAATACAAGAATAAACAGTACGTCCCATAATGCGGGCTCACATCTGGAAATGAAATGACATGAATAAACTAAACTTTAAAGAACTCACAGTTCAGCCTGCTGGCTGAAGTACTCCTGCTCGGTCGACGTTAAGGGCACGGAATCTGGGCCATGCAAAACCCAGACGTCAGCGCGTCATGATATCAAGTAATGTAGCATAAACATGGTAATAAACAATGCAAGCATGAACATGAATAAAGCAGTAATAAGAAGTAATAAACAGGGTAATGTGCAGTAATGACTAAACTGCCCTATCAGGTTTTCTACTCTATAGTCCTTGAAACCAATTGATGAATCGTCGATGTAACTCAATAGTATCCCGTGCGTGCCCGGGACCACGGTCATAATTCTCGGGGCTGAATCCGAGACGTGCCGCTAAGCAGTAAAAGGTAGTAGGATAGATGAGTGATGTCAGCATCAACACTCCGGAGCTGGCCAAGCCCGTAAGACTGATCAGAACAATGTATCGAACTGTTGAGTTACAAGTCGGTTTCACCTTTGATTTTCCCATACCCCCAAACTATGTATGTCAGTCAGGTATTCAGTAGTCAAGAACTAATGCCAACACAAGTCAAGTAAAGGTAGGTCTGTCTGGATCGACAGCAGGAATGGTTAGGTTTGTCGGCATTAGGCATGAGATCAGGTAACAGGTCAGGTTACTTTCAACAGGTAGAGTCGATATGTACAGGGTGTTGTGTCCGGTGTATCAGTACATGTGTCAGGTGTATCAAGATCGGTCAATATGTAATGCAATCAGGTATATGATGATAACAGGTATAATAACAAGCAATGAACAGTAGCGGGAAACAGTGAATAGCAATTATTATTCTATGTGAACACAGTGATGTTTGTATTTTCATATTAATCCGGTTCACGCACCTTTGAGGTGCAAAAGCCACAAGATAGAACAATATCGATAGTATACGTAATGGAGCTACATGAATTTGAACTAAGTATAATAATTGCCTCGTGAGTGACCTTAACAAATGAAGTGAGGATGATCTAGCAATTTAGGCAAGGAGGTGCCAAATTGGTTAATTAGTTAAGGTGTTGATTAAAAGCATACCGATTAACTACAAGTAACTACTACAATGGTTTAACATTACGGATGATTGTAATTGTCACCAAGTCGTGTGATTATAACAGATAACATATTTATTAAGTTTGTAGCATGTTAAAGCAAGTATTCGGATACTTGCCTCGGCGGTTCCGCGAACCGAAACACGGATGCGATGTCGGCAGAAACAGCGATATGGAAGCACGGGCCACGGATCGAGTCCCGACAGAGGTCAACGGGATCACACGGACCAGGGGACTTCGCTGGAGCGTCGGGTTCGTCAGACGGCACGGTCGGATTCCGGCAACGGTTAACGGCAACAAGTTAGCAATAAGATAACATACAAGATCAGCGGGGTTTGCACCAAAGAAAGTAAAGGGATGCTTACAGAGGAGGAACAGGGGTAACTATGATGGGCCCGACGGCGATGGACCCACCGGCGGCGAACAAGAGGTGCAGCGAGGGTGCTGGAACGGCTGGAGGGTTCGGGGTCGCTGGAAAGGGGTGTTGCGGCGAGCTGGAGGAGAGGGGGTCGGCTCTGGTGGTCGAGGGAAGAGGTAGGTGGACGAAGGTGGCGTCGACGAGGTCGTCGGCGTGATTTCCGGCGACCTGGAGATGGTGCAGGTGTGGGGCTCGGGTCTGAAGGTGGTCCGGCGAGGAGAGGAGGGGGTGACGGCGAGGTCTCGACGAGGAGGGTGAAAGGGGGTCGTGGGAGGCTTCGACGGTCGGAGGCGACGTCGACGGCGAGGTCGCGAGGGATGGAGACGGGGCCGGGGTCGCGTGCAGGTGCGGGAGAGAGGAGGAAGGAGGGAGGAGGAAGGCGCGGTTGTCACGGAGGCGTCGCAGGCGGCGACGGCGAGGTCGCGGTGGCGACGGTGGTGAGTTCTGCGGTGAGCTAGGGTTAGGGTTTGGGGTTTCTCTCGTGGTCGCGTGGGTGAAGGCGGCGGTTGCGTGCATGGGAATATTAATAGAGGAAAGAGAGAGAGAGAGAGAGAGGTTGGTGAGATAGAGAGAGAGAGAGAATGAGAATGATTTGTGAGGAAAGAGAAAGAGGAGAGAGACAGGGAGAGAGGTAGAAAGGAGGGGGGCCCACGAGCTCAATAGGAGCTCGTGATTGGCCGGGGAGAAATATGAAAAGGATTTTAGTAAATATTCGTGGAGGATTTTAGTAGATATGCTGTTAGGAATAGTTTAGGATATATATATATATATATTAGATATTAAATTTAAATGGCCCCTTTTTGGCGCGAAATGAAACATTTCCAAATCGCGCTCGGGTTGCGCCCAAATGTTCCAAATTCAAATTATAAGATTTTAAGCGGGTTCCAAACTTTGAAAAGAGGTGTTTAGTGATTAAAATGCATGCCCCCAAGTCGGACACTTGCACGCGCGCGTAGTCACCCAAACTTGCCCGTTTAGCCAAACGGAACGGAATCTCGACACGCGGACGCTACCACGCGACTAGTGGCGACGAGTAGGCCAACATGGACATCTTAAATTTCATTTTCGGAGTTAAAATTTGTTATGTGCCAAAAATGACTTAACCGGGTAAAATTTAGCAATAAACACCAGAAAATCAGGAAAATTGGAAAGAGCAATAAATAACCATTAACTAGTAATATACATAGTATTATTGGGCTCGGGTGTTACAATTGCTGCAAATGATGCCGCCAAGGAAGCCGTCTGGATGAAGAAGTTCGTCTCGGAGCTAGGAGTAGTTCCAACCATTATTGATCCAATACCTTTGTATTGTGACAATAATGGGGCGATGGCGTTAGCCAAGGAGCCCAGATCCCATCAGCGGTCCAGACATATCCTGAGGCGCTTCATTTGATCCGGGAGATTGTAGATCGCCGCGAGATCGAGATTAAGAGAGTTGACACAAAGAACAACGCCGCGGATCCACTCACCAAGGCCCTCCCTCAGCCACAGCATGAGCGACTTTTTGAGATGTTGGGTATGAGATACGCCAATAACTGGCCTTAGTGCAAGTGGGAGATTGTTGGATATATGTATGCCCTAGAGGCCATTATGTGATAGTGGATGTATCTATACATGTATATATATTCAGTTTGCATTCTTGCTCGACATGATAGTATGCTATCTGGTTCTTCTTTATCTGACATGTTGATTTGATCATGCTTTTATTCATTCATACATGCTGATAAAGCCCTGAGGATATCGGCTTGACTACTCTGATTATGATGGAGATCATACTAGTGGGACATCTGTAGTCTATAAGCATATCCTGGAACGTCCCTAGTCGTAGGTATATCGAGATGGGGCATTGATATACCAGAGTAGACTAGCGTATATGATACTAGACCCATACGATGGGCGATGGATGTTCCCACATTCATCGATGTTTGACATCAAGATCATATACGGGTGCTCAGTGGTGACTGGGTACACTGTACGGACTCACCGAGAACTCCTATATGGAATTATATCTATCGTCGGATAGCAGTTCTCAGGTGACACTAGTACAGGTTAGTCTGTAGACCCGAGATCGTCATGGAGTCTTGTGTGTTCTCCCACTGTACTTTGATTGCCACCCTACCACGGCTCTACTGAGTCGTGCAAACAGGTGGCCGTTGGGTACAGTCCCGAGACACACGAAGACGATGAGCGATAGGAGGGGTTTCGTCTCTCCCGGTATTGGGAGTTGATGCTGTGCTGTGCCCGACTGGTTATAACAGCAAGTCCCTGGCCAGGGCTGCTGAGATTTGCTGATAAGTGTTATCAGTAGTTTCTCGATCTGTTATAGACCATTCACCGACACGACTTATTGAGTTATTGGGGTCGACGTGACCATCCCTAGGCTCGATATGCAGCATATCTGACGAAGAGACCGGACTGTACGGTAGTGTTGCCGGATGGCTCGACGGGAGTTGTAGCAGGTTCGCCTGTTGTCTTCTGATCTCTCAATACCCGGGTGGCCGTTACGTTTAGCTGACTGCTTGCGGCTTGAGGGTACTTGATATGATCATTACCCTCTGCCGGCGTATTGACGAGTCTTAGAGTCCCACAAAGGAGTTACCCAGTCCAGGCGAAACGTTGTGGTGCGCATATGCGATATGCGCATGCACCCGATTGAAATGTGCGTATATGATACCGAACATTGATCAGGTGAACTGCTTTTGGTGGGGTCATATGAGATATGACCGGATTGATAAATCAAGTGTTGATTTATCATTTAACCATTAGTTTTCTCACTTAAAACCTTTTCTTAGATGATAGATGTGTGCATGCATGTGTGCTTTTCTTTCTTTCTTTCATGCTAGTTTCATGCACATGTGGATGTGCATACATGCACACATACATACACTCATCCATCATGGTTGTTAGCATATGGAAATGGTGTCAATATAAGACTCACACCATGGATTATATAATGGATTATTATTTAATTTTGGATTTAAAAGAAAATGAAAAAGGGAAGGATAATCATTCATGCTTCTACATTCTTCCTTTGACCTAACCATGCTCAACTACCACTAACCTAAGGTTATCCTTCTCTTTATCATTCCAAACTAAAGTTAAATAATGTCTCCATCACTTTAACCATGGTTCATAGCATGAAGGAATAAAATATATATTGATATATTTCTTTTTCTTCACTTGAGTTATCTTTTTACCTCTTGTCAAAAAATTGCCACCATGTTCTTCCTCTTGTTCTTTTGCTCTCTAGTTTTTTTTAGTGAGCAAATACCACTTAAAGATAGGTTTTTGAAGTGAGAAACCTAACCACAATATCATTCTACACAAGCTTAGCCGTTTTGTTTAGAGTGTTCTCTTCGGTTTGACGAAGTTGCGAGCTTGGACGGAGATCTCCGTGGTGGATCGTCGTGGACACAAGGGGACTTCAAGAGGACCTTCGTTCAACACCCTAGAGACCAAGGAGTCCAGCAAAAGGGAGCTACAAAGGTTGTAGTCTCGAAACCCTAGATTAGTTCGCTTTTTATATCGTAACCCTAATTTTCTAGGATCGATCCCTTTGCATGTTAGTTTAGCACCATAAAAATTATAACTTTGGGTCTTGTGATGCTTCAAAACTCTTCATAGGGTGCTATACTAACCTTTCATATAATTGTAGTACAAACCTAAATCATATAGTTTATAAACTTACCGATTTCCGATATATTATGCGACCTATGTGTTCGATGCTAGATCCCAATGAAAATACTTGTTTAATTTGGCAGAAACCGATGTTTTCTGTTGGCCCATATGATGACGAATAACGTGTATGAATCTCACTGGAAAATACGATTGTTAGTGACTAAAATTGAAACCCCCAAATATGCCGATAAAACTAGAATTTTTCCGTATCTGAAAACGATTAAAATCACTGTAAATTATGTGCATACTGGAATGATGTGTTCGAGGGCTTAAATAGAAGCCGACTCGACGAACTTTAACCCTATGTAAACTTCTAATGATTCCTGTTCTGTAACTGCGATGATAATTAGATCGGAGTGCGATTCTGGACTGCAGTCCAGAGCGACTCTGTTTATCGTGTACTGTCCAAAAATGTCTGTCACTGTGTTTCCTGAAGTCGTATGTTACGGAACTCTGCAGTAGATTAAAGATAATTCTGTTATCTAAACAAAACAATTGGTTCCATTCCGTTTCATTGACGTTTGCTATTTTAAACTGTAAATAAAAGGGCAGAACGTATAACTGTCCAGAACAGATTCAGAAATGACACACTGAGATTAAAATGTGTATAACTTTCAACGTACAGATGCGATTGAGGATCCGTCTATTGCGTTGAATACTCTATCAAAAACCCTAGATTTTATTCAACTGTAGCATCGCTAAATTCTGAACCCAACTGGGTACAATTCGTGTCGCGAAACTGACGTTCAGTTCTGAAACTGAATTTCCAGCCGCGAGCACTTAAAATGAAACAGCTGTATCTTGAAAACCGGAATCCCGATTGAACTGAAACTAATTTTGATGAATTGCTGACTGAATTTTCTATTTATCTTACTTGCATCATTTTGTTGAATTCTAAACGGATGAATTTATCCAATTTATGTAAGTTAATGACATGCATGTTGATTCATATCATACTTAGCTTATTGATAGCATACATACATATCTCATACCCCATTTGCCATATACTTAGTGTTAGTGCGTGTTATAGTCAGTGGACATTGCATTATCGTGCGTGGTTGATGTTGGTTTAGGAGTGACGAGTATACCAATGGGAAGTGAATATTCGTGACAGTGATTGATACAGTGAGCAGTGATAAAACCGTGCCATTGGTATACCTGTACACGACTGAATCAAGATCACAAATAGTGAAAACCTGGGGATAAAGGGAAAATCGAAGTGGAAAGAGAATCGTATTTAGCGGGACCGTGTTTTAGAGGATGATCATTCGAGCAATGATATATATATTAGGTAGGATCTAGCGATCCGGCTGACAGGGTTATGTCCCGAGCATGTGGGCCGTTGTCTCGGATATGTACGAGACTCCTGTTAAACATGATCCTCCTTCCACTAAACGATTTCAAACATGACCTAGAGACCGATAGGGACACAGAACATATTCTGCATCATACAGTGACATAGTGATTACTTGCATTGTTCTTACAATAGTACTACCTCATTTACCTGTTTCATCTTATTATAATAATATTGTTATTGTGTCGCTCTGACGACCTGAGTATGCATGCTCAGGTTCCGTGGAAGGACCAGCACAGGAAACTGATCTACCCTTCGAGTTCACGGAGATATAGTCTGGTGTACTTTCTTCATTTATTGCTTTCCATAAAAGTGATCGTGAGATTGAACTTGGTTAGTAATTGCTCTTGTTATCTGTAATTTGTGAACAATGGATTTTAATGTAATAAATTAGTGATATACTTCCTTTACTACTGTGCTTTATTTACTGATTACCATGTAATGCTAGAAGCCGAAGTGTGACTATTGCGGGATGGTTCCTTGACCGTAGGAGCATGGCTGGCCTAGTCATCCCTCGTTTTCCGTATTTTGGGAAGCGGGGCGTGACAGACCGAGATGTCCCTAAACTAACAACGTCGCCTCTAACACGACGATAATGGAATGCAAGTCCACAAGCCCCAGCGGTGAGGACTGCAACTCAAATCCCGCCGGCAAATAGGTGGGTCACATGCGGCGAAACTATTCTCGAGAGTTTCATCGTGTAAGAAATAAAAAAAAATGGTACATCCACAAGCGAAATGGGCACGGATGAAAACCCGAAAGGGCTCCATGAGTAAAAACAGCAGGGCTGCCGGCGAGCTTGTGAAAACCCGAAAGGGCGCAATCTCGTTAAAATGAAAACACTTGCAAGGTCCTCTCGACCTTGTAAGGAGAAAATACCTACGTGAAATCTTTACGACTCACAAGGGAGCAACACACTCAGAGATCCCCACGATCCCTAAGGAGAAATTACACTTACGAGATCCTCACGACTCGTAAGGAGAATCCCCCTTATGAGACCCTCACGGCTCATAGGATTCGAAAGCCTTAAGTTACAGGGATCTGAACCAGTTCTTAAACCATCACATCCCCCAGTTTGTCCTACAGGCGGTCAATATTGACCCTTGTATACAATCCACGGGCATAAATAAGCGTTCCCTCGTCCAGTTCCACCAATGGTGTGAAATTCCCCTATTTGGTGAACAACACTTGTAGGTCCTCTCGACTTACAAGGAGAAAATGCTCTTGTGAGATCCTTACGACTTTCAAGAGAAAACACACTTAGGAGTTCTCATGACCTCTAAGGAGAAATTACACCTACGGGATCCTCACGACTCGTAGGGAGAAATACCTTTATGAGACCCTTACGGCTCAAGAAGTCAAAAGCCTTAGTCGTCAGGTCCCTAACCCTGTCTACTAAGCCACCTTTGTTCGATAGCGGTGAAGGCAAATGATGATTTGCTCCTGGAAATGTTCCAGTAGTAGCGATACCGATGCCTAAATCGGTAAAAACTTCCAAGTCCTTTCACGGCAAGTGATGATTCATGGCAATATTCCAGTCGCAGCGACGCTGATACTAAGATTGGTATCAGATCTCAAGTCCATACTCGCAACAAAATCAGCGAGCCAAAAATACATATAAAAATAACCAAAATGATTGGGCAACTAGCAGTAAAAAGTAGCGAGTAAAAAGAAAAATAGCCGAAATGATTGGGTACCGCGAAAAATAGCCGAAATGATTGGGCAATCGTGACCTTCGCGATATAAAAAGCTGAAATGATAGAGCATCACGGAAAGAAAACAAAAAAATGAAATGAAACTTTTTCCCTGCAGGTAAGTCCATAGTGACCCCTGTATACAATCCATGGGCATAAGCGAAAAGGGAACTACATTTCCCCACCGGGCTGCGTCAAAAGGAAGTCAGATCTTGACGACCACATCTACAGCCTAAAGATCAACAACGGCGTTTCTTCTCACTCCAACCGGATGCAGACGTGACGTCAACGATCGACCTCAGAGTCGCAATGAAGCGGAGCCATGGCAAAGTCCTTAGTTCCAAATCTCGACAGCCACATCTACAGCCTGGAGACCAACAACGTCGTTCCTCCTCATTCCAGTAGGATACGGACGCGACATCACCAATCGGAGGCATGGCAAAGTCCCCAGTTCCAAGACTCTACGGTTCACAGACAACCTAGAGTCACCCAATGACCTCCCCGTCTGAGCAATGCTTCGACTCGGAAATAAATCACCCAATGACCTCCCCGTCGGAGCAATGCTTCGACTTGGAAACAAGTCACCCAATGACCTCCCCGTCGGAGCAATGCTTCGACTCAGAAACAAGTCAACTAATGACCTCCCCGTCGGAGCAATGCTTCGACTCGGAAACAAGTCACCCAATGACCTCCCCGTCAGAGCAATGCTTCGATTCGGAAACAAGTCACCCAATGACCTCCCTGTCGGAGCCATGCTCCGTCTCGGAAACAAGTCAACCAATGACCTCCCCACCGGGGCAACGCTCCGTCTCGGAAACAAGTCAACCAATGAACTACCCACCGGAGCAACTCTCCGTCTCGGAACAAGTCAACCAATGACCTCCACGCCGGAGCAATACCCCGTCTCGGAATCAAGTCAACCAATAATTTCTCGATTCGTTTGGACTCGTAAGGAAATTAGTGTCTTTGCAAGAAATTCTCGATTCGTCTCAACTCGTAAGGAAATTGATGTTCATGCGAGAACTTTTCGACCCGTCTCGACTCATGGCTCATAAAGTTGGAAAGTCTTAGGTTACAAGGACCCTAAACTTGTCTCCTAGGCCATCAATTCTATGGTCACACATTACTTTGCACTACTTCACCCATGTACATACATACGTGGGCAAAATAGTGGGGGGCATTTGTTCCCGCCAAAATTTTCGGCCAAGAGCTACTTGTTCCTTTATAAAAAAGGGGGGATTCCTCAAAATTTGGCCTCACGTGTTAAACACGTGAGCGCTTATATGCAAAACATAGGGGCGCTGAAAATAAAACAATTAATAGCCAAACAGGCCTCACGTGTAAAACACGTGAGCGCTCATATGCAAAGCGTATGAGCGCTGAATAAAACAATTAATGGCCAAACAGTCCTCACGTGTAAAACACGTGAGCGCTCATATGCAAAGCGTATGAGCGCTGAATAAAAACAGGGTAAAACCTACAGCAGGGGTCACGTGTTAAACACATGAGTTTTCTTGCCTCTCACATGCAAAATATGTGAGCGCCCCAATTTAAAATGCTCCAGTCAAATTCTAGAATTAAATTCTATTTAGAAAATATTTTCCTGATCTTCCTCAAACTAGAAAGATCTTCTCTGTTAAACAGAGGACCTTTGGATCAAAGATCCAACGGTGATCATCTGGTAGAATAAAGTTCTATCATAGGAAACTATTTTCCTAATCTTGTTAAATTAACAAGATATTCATATGATCAGAATTCCATGTTAGAATAAAATTCTAATCTTATTAAACTAATAAGATATTTATATGATAGAATTAAATTCTATATTAAGAAAATATATTTCTGATATTGTTAAACTAAAAAGATATGATAGAATAAAATTCTAATCTTGTTAAAACTAACAAGATATTCATAATCTTGTTAAACAAACAAGAAATCTTCTCTGTTAAATAGAGAGCCTTTGGATTAAAAATCTAACGGTGAAAATTCACCGATTGATCTAAAAGAACATGAAATCAATTATGATCTCTCAATGAGGGATTCCTTTAATAAATTGATTCTTTTTCTTCTCATATAACTAGGAGCAAGGAGAGGAGGAAAAAAACACATACACAGAGAGAGGGGAAGAAAAATCTTTAGAGAATTTAATTCTCTAAAAAAAAGAAACCCCTCCAAAAAGCTCCCACAAAAAAAGAATTTAATTCTCAAACTAAGAGTTTAACTCTTCTCAAAGAACTTATTTCTTCCTTTTGTTAAGATCTGCAGAATTAGATCTCCCCACAAGTTGAGAATTTAATTCTCATCGGGGAGATTCTGTCATGCATATTCAAAACCTAGGGAAAAGAAATGAATTCAAAAGAGTTTAACTCTTACAAAACATATAGGAATTTAATTCCTCTGAAACTAGGGTTTAACCATTTAAAAAGAATTTAATCCATAAAAGAACAGCCTGGTGATTCATTAGCGTTCAACGCTACATAACAAAGCTTACGTGTTCCCACGTGAGCACCTCTGATGTAAAAAAGAATGACTAAGATTGAATCACGTGCTCCCACGTGACCCTTTAAAGCGAGCCCTCAGCAATTACATGAAAAAAGGAATAAACCCAAAGACAATTTCAATTTTAGAGCGCCTCACGTGTTCCCACGTGACCCCTAAACATTTGTATATAAAAAAGGGAAAATTCCAAAGACAGCGCTCACATTTTGAAGGCGCCTCACGTGTCCGCACGTGACCGTTTGATGAACCAAGTGCTTAGCACTTATAAATGAAAGGGGAATAAAATCCAGAGAGCAGTTCCCATCTTGGGCGCCTCACGTGCTCACATGTGAGCCAAGTGCTCAGCAATTTTATATATAAAAGAGGGAATAAACTCAAGGAACATCACGCACTTTGGGTCCCCTCACGTGTTCACATGTGAGCACCTTCAAAGTCCAGTGTTTAACACTGATTCAGTGCTTAGCACGTTGGGTAACTAGGGGAAATCAACCTTAACCCAAATTAGCTAAGTCTCCTGAGGCCAAGACCCCTTTTGGTCACCAATCAACCGAGCCCCCATGCTCAGGTCTCCCCAAACCAATATCCCAAAGATGACTAATGTTCTCCTAACAGATGGCATCTAAAATAACGTTCATCCCATATCTCCCCTCGATCTGGAATTCGGTTCAAGGGTACATCTCTCTACACCTCTGATACATGTCGTTGTAATTCTTCAACGTCTTCAGAGATGTGGAGAGTCCCAATAACCAATAACTTTTGGTGCACTCCAAACCAATGAGCCAAAACAACATGGACTATGATGTCCTTAAACATGGACTATGACGTCCTTAAACCCAATGGACCGTAATGTCCCTAAACTAAACTCTGTGGACTATGATGTTCTTAAACATGGACTATGATGTTCTTAAACCCAATGGACCGCAACGTCCCTAAACTAAACTCCATGGACCATGATGTCCTTAAACCTAATGGACCGCAACGTCCCTAAACTAAACTCCATGGACTATGATGTCCTTAAACCCAATGGACCGTAATGTCCCTAAACTAAACTCTATGGACTATGATGTCCTTAAATATGGATCATGATGTCCTTAAACCCAATGGACCGCAATGTCCCTAAACTAAACTCTATGGACTATGACGTCCTTAAATATGGACTATGATGTCCTTAAACCCAATGGACCGTAATGTCTCTAAACTAAAATGATTGAGCCCAAATGCTCTTTCGTTGGATCGAAAATGATCCTGAACCCCCGTTAAGTAGATCTTAGTCTAAAACTTAGACTAACGTATCCTTAACAAACATTTAAGTTGATCTTGATCTCAAACAAGGTTAACGATCCTTAAATCAAACCAAACCCAAATCTAAGAAAATATGGATTTGGACTAATCCCCGCCCTAAGGGCGACAACATAAATTAGTCTCTGTATACAATCCACGGGCAACTAAAAATAAAATAAACACACACGACACGAAGTGAACATCTGGAGCAGGAGAAAGTGGTTATCGGTACGCGGTAACGTAATTAACTGCAAGGGCTTGCGCCTGTAAGGAAGAACATCCCCACAATCAAAAACCCCTCACAACGAGGGGGAATCTAACGAAGTCTGCTACAACGACCCATCTGTCTAAACCTTCGATACACGGTGCCATAAATCAGCTTGGCATCTTTGGAGAGATGGACAGATAAAACCAAATAGCAAAGCTGGCAAGACGTTTGTCTTTCCCGTCTTTCGGCGGTAAATAGTAGGGTTAGTCACCACCCGAATATCGAGTTGGTAGTCTCCGCCCGAATATCGGGTTGGTAGTCTCCGCCCGAATATCGGGTTAGTAGGCGTCCGTATATTGGACTGTTCATATCATTCGTTATTGTATTCCATACCTAGGTTCGCGCATTTTAACCCTAACCGTATCATAGGTCATGTAGTGTGATGTATCAAAAGTTTAAATTCAAGTAGATGATGTCACAGTCGATATGGACTTCCACAGCCGTTAGTTATATCTTGTTCCATTATAGTTTTGAAAGTAAATATAGTATTTTATAGAACCCTCAGTTTATAAAAGACTGGTATTTTCCATGATTATAGTTTATATAAAAACCATGGTATTTTAGGGGGAAATATTGTTTTATGAAGTGGCATGGTATTTTAGGGTAATTATCTTTTAATAAAAATTATGATATTTTAATAAAAATTATGATATTTTAATAAAAATATCTCCTTATAAAAGAGTATGGTATTTATATGGTATATTAACGAAAATTATCTTTTATTATAAATTTTTTGATATTTTAATAAAAGAATCTCTTTTATCAAAAAGGTAAGGGTATTTCAGTGAAATTATAATTTAAAAACTTCACTTTCGAAGTTAGGGATATTTTGGTAAGGTTTAACTTCTTAAAGTTATTTAGTAAAAATATAGTTTTAGAATTATTATTGATTTTGAAAGAAAACCCTAGCTTTTAAAATTTCATGGTATTTTTATAAAATAATTAGTCTACCAAGTTCATGGTATTTTAGTAAAAATTATGATTCATAAAGGTTCGTGGTATAAAAATATAGATTGTTTGGAGTTAATGGTATTTTTGCGAAATTGAGATTTTAGTGAAAATATGGTTTTACAAGTTTACCATCAATTTTATTTAAAAATAACCAAAATATAAAATTTTACTATGATTTTTCCATGTTTTAATAATTAGGAAATTATCGATAACCTTTATTGAATGCAATAGAATAATTACATTTATTCACGCAAAAGTTGTCCTGGTCCTGATAGTCCCTTGATGACTTAGTTCCATATGTCCAATCGTGAAAAGGGAGTTATCTATTACCCCATGATTTTATCGATAAGAAAAACTGCTAAAAGTTCATTATTTAATTAGGATTTAATATCATTTTTTAATCATCATAACCCGTAAAGTAGATAATCTAGTCAAAACCTCATAATTAGGTCATGTAAATTTTTCCAAAGATAGATATTATCATAATGAAGATAAAAAAGGATCAAGTGTTGAGATATCCTACCTGAATTGAGCTAGGAAAATGAAAGTCGGTGAGCATCAGGTTGTATGAAAACAAATATATCTTGAACCCAAGAATTTTTTTTGCCCATGGGACTTGCTCCAGAGTGTAGAACACTCAAAATGGAAGCTCTGGAAAAAAAATTGGGATTTTTCTATCGAAGGGATTTTTTCTGGGATTTTTGCAAACTCAAAGGTCTATTTATAGGGTTTTTGGGATTTAAAATCCCTATTTTTTTCACAGCCGCTACAGGAGCCGAGTCCCTACGAGCTGACCAGGTCCGCACCGTCGATCAACCAGATATAAAGACCTATGTCGTGTTGCGTCGTGAGCTAGCGCGGGCCCCCCGCCCGCTGGCGCAAGCGATCCTTAGCCGTTGGATCGTTGATCCAACAGTTGAGATTTAAGGCGCCGGTTTTATTTTGTTTTGTTTTTCATTTCTTATTTTACTAGCGGGAAGATCTAGACCATTGATCGTTTGATCCGAAGGTCCAGAAACGTTCCCGCTTGAAAAATAAATAAAAATTCGTTTTTAATATTTAAAAAATGTTTTAAAATTAGTTTTTGGCTTTAAAAATTATTTTAAAATAGTTAAAAATATTTTTAAAATTTGGGAAAAATATAGAAAATATATTTTGATGTTTTCTTCGATTTGAAACCAAATTTGATCCAAAATAACCCCCATCATCGATTTTAAAAACTTTTCTTTCCGATAAAAATTCCATTTAAATTCTTAAAATTTCCAAAAAATCATATTAATTCATTTTAATTGTAGAAAAAATGATTGAAAATGTTTTATGCAAATAGAAGCAGTAAAATAATTGTAGTGACCTCGAGAAAAATTATAAGATGCTTTTATTATGTATCTAAAGTACACGGTATTACAACTATGTTTCTTGTCTCCTTTTCTAGGAAATCCATTCCTCGTCTCCTCCTCTCTTCTAGGATTCCCATGCTCTGTCTCCTCCTCTCTTTTAGGATTCCTGTCACACCCCACTTCCCAGAGTGCGCTAAGATCGGCACGTGACAGAGCCAACCATGCTACCTGTGGTTAGGAAATATCCCTCCACAGTCACATTACAGCTGTCTATAAAATATCAAGAACAGTAAAATAAAATAAACTATCTAGTATATGTCCATATACCAGAATAAACGAGTCAAGAAATATAAATGTGTGGAAGCAATAAATCCAATAAGCAATAACATTTGGAAAGTACGTCCCAAATACAGGCTCATATCAGGAAATGAAAGTACGGAAATAAAACAAAACTAAACTAACAAGATCCTCACTGCTCGGCCTGACGGCGAAAATACTCCCGATCAGCCTGCGAAAGAGACAGAGGATCTGGGCCATGAAAAACCCAGACGTTAGTGCGTCATAATATCAACAATAATAAATGAACATGATACACGAGATATGCAGGCATGAATATAAACGATGACACGAATATAGAAAGTAAACACGGAAATGAAACAGTGAGGTGTATATACATGTGGCGTGCAACCTATTTCTGGACTCTAGGTTATCTAATCTAAAGTCTTCGAAATCAATTAATGTAATTCTCATCGTAACCCATCAGTCTATGCCCCGTTCATTCCCTACGGGACCACGGTAACAGGATTATTCGGTCTATGCCCCGTTCATTCCCTACGGGACCACGGTAACAGGATTATTCGGTCTATGCCCCGTTCATTTCCCACGGGATCACGGTAATAGGATTATTCCGTAACGCCCGGAAAAATGGCAAACAATATAATAGCCCTTTGAGTTACGTTCGGTTACATTCTTGATTTCCCCTTACCCCCAAGGTTATGTGTTCAAGTCAGGTATTGATAAATCTGGAGCTAATGCCAACACAGGATCAAGCAGGTACAGGTTTTGTCTGAATAGACAACGGGATACGTCCGTCGGGACGACAAGTCAGGATTGTCGGCATTAGTAACAGGATCAGGTATCAAGTCAAGCAGGGGTGTATCAGGTCATGTCAGGTAGTGCACATGTATCAAATGGATGCTCAACGTAAAACTGTAACAGGTATCGAAGCACGGTAAAACACAGATGCACAATGTCTATCATGGATCACATCTATAACTCCATGACTACGTATGATGCACATTATCAAGCATAGGGTGCCAATGTAACAGTAATATGAAATAATATGATCCGGCATGCAACTAGATGTATAATAAATGATACAGATACGAATGAGTATCGTAAAACAGTAAAATGGTAATGTGGGATGCATAACTAAACAATATGTAATGTTGTTATTCACATGGATGTAGAATATAATAGTATAGCATGTAGCAAGATAAACTTGCATGGGACTAGATATGTAAATAATGGTATGGATACGTACGGCTATCCGAAAATAGTAAAACAGTAATATGGATGTACAATGCAGTGAACATGTGATATTTTTATTCATATGGATGCAAAATATAATAATATAGCATGTAGTAAGATAAACTTGCATGCGACTAGATATGTAATAAATGATACGGATGCGAACGAGTATTGTAAAACTATAAAACTGTAACATATGATGCACGATTCAATAAACATGTAATATTTTTATTCATATGGGTGCAAATATAATAGTATAGCATATAGCAAGATAAACTTGCCTGATCGGATCTCACGACGGGGTGCGTACGCTGCGTCCGACGTCGGGTAAACGTCGCAATGCACACACGCGCACGGGACAGGACTAGGCAAAGCAAGAAGGTGGCCACGCTGGCTGGGAACGTCTACTGAATTTCCCGGATCGTCGGTGACGGTAACGACAACGGCTTCGGCGATCACCGGGAAAAGCAAGAATCAAGAAGAGAAGAAGAACTAGAAGAAGAAGTAGGAGAAGAAGATGGATGGTGATCTGGGTTGGCTCTGGAGTTAGAGAGGAAGGCGAGGGGGTGACTTCGACGATGGGCCGTCGATGTCGAGGTCCATGGCAAGGCAGTGGGTGCTTGGTTCCTAGGGTCGGGGTTTTCTCGGGTGTGCTGGGTTGGCTCGGGTTGGGTTGCAGGTGATGGTGGTGATGAAGGGAAGCGGAGGAGATGGAGGAAGAGGTGACGAGGACAGTGGTGACAAGGCGAGAGGTCGGCGGTTAGGGTGCCGGCATGAGTTGCAGAGGTCGGGGGTTATGGGTTGTAGGGATCGGGGATCTTGGGGTTCTCATTGTCAGGGATGTAGGGTAGTGGAGGAAGAAGAGGAGGTGGTGGCGAGGATGAGGTGAGTCCGACAGGGATGATCGGAGTTCGGTGAAGGCAGAGGCTAGGGGTTAGGGTTCTCGGGGTTGTGGGTTGCGACGGGGAGTTGTAGGGGATCTGGGAAGAGAGAGAGGATGACGAGGTGGTTGAAGGCGAGGGGAAGGTGAGGTTGGGATGAAGGCGAGGGTGTCGGCGGTGAGGCAGAGGCGAGGCGTGGGTTTGGGTTCTCGTGGTGAGGTTCGCGACGAAGACGAAAGGAGAAAGAAGGGAGGTGAGAATAGTGGGAAAGAGGGGGTGACGGGATCTCGTGGTGGGTTTTTTCTTAATATATAGTATATATAGAGAGAGAGAGAGCTGTGCAAATCTTTAGGTTAGGATTTAAAATATTTAAAATATATATGTATATGTATGCAGAGAGAGAGAGAGAGAGAGAGAGAGAGTTAACTGTTAGGATATATATATATATAATAGATATATATATTAGAATATAATATTATATTTATTTTGAGATTTTGGCTAAAACAAAATAGTCCAAAACGCGCCCGGGTATGGGTCTAAAATTATGGTTTAAAAATACAGATAATATGCGTGTCAACCAGAACCAAAATAGGATATCCGGATAACGAAAATGCATACCCCCAAGAACGGATACACGTAGTGTGCACGTAGCTATCCAAGCGAGTCCGTTTCACTGAACGGGACGAGAAAACGATGTACGGATGCCACGACAGGGATAGGGGTATGATGCAGGCCATGCTAGATATTTTTAAAATATTTTATTTGACTTTACTTGTTTTATTAAAAAAATGCAGATGCCCGATATAATGCAGTTATACAACATGAAAGTGCACGGATCCTCATAACTAGCCAGGATAAATCATAAACAGGAATCAAGACGGGTTTCAAGCATGCGGGTCGGGTCAGATGCAAACACCGATACCAATTACACTATTTGCACCCATAACAGAATTAAATCAAGAATTATCCATAGATAAAGAAATACCCAAAACAGAATTGGTATAAATGAACTAGGGAGTTACATTCTACCCAACAACAAAAGAATTTCGTCTTCGAAATTCCCGGAACAAGAAAAGACATACAAGCATGAATCTACGGGAAGAGGTGTGGAAACTTCTGTCGAATCTCGTTTTCCCGTTCCCAAGTCGATTCTCCGTGCGAGCGATTTCCCCATGAAACAAGTACGAGAGGGATAACCTTATTCTTGAGGACCTTTTCTCTTCGATCAACAATCGACATCGGTCGTTCTTCATAGGTCATGTCCTCCCTTACAGTTAGCTCCAAATGATCTAGTATGTGCGTCTTATCTTGAACATACTTACGGAGTTGAGATACATGAAACACGTCATGAACACTCGCCAAAGATGGTGGTAGCACCAATCGATAAGCCACTTCTCCAACACGCTCAATAATCTCGAAAGGCCCCACAAATCGAGGGCTGAGCTTGCTTCGACTCCCAAAACGAATCACTCCTCTAGTCGGTGATATCTTCAAGAATATAAGATCACCAACAGCGAACTCTAGAGGTCTTCTCGATATATCTGCCCAACTCATTTGCCGATCTTGTTCTGCCCTCATGTGATTCCGGATAGTATTAACTTTCTCCACGGTTTGTACGATCAGATCCGGTCCCAACAATCTTCACTCTCCAATATCGTCCCAACAGACAGGTGAGCGACACTTGCGACCATATAAAACTTCGAATGGAGCCATCTGAATAGTCGCCTGGAAACTGTTGTTGGAAGAAAACTCCACCAAATGTAGATGATCCTCCCATGAACCCTTGAAGTCCAACATGCAAGCTCTCAACATATCTTCAAGAGTTTGGATCGTTCTTTCCGACTGGCCATCTGTTTAAGGATGATAAGCTGTGCTAAACTTCAATCAAGTCCCCAAACTTTCCTGTAAGCTCCTCCAAAAGTGTGATAAAAAACGAGTGTCACGATCGGACACGATGCTCACTGGTACTCCATGCAATCTTACAATCTCCTGCATGTACCGTTCTGCCAAAGTTTCTGTTGATTGACCAACCCGAAAAGAAATGAAATGAGCTGTCTTGGTCAAACGATCAACAATCACCCAAACTGCATTGTTGCCTTTTGGACTCTGCGGTAGAGCCGTCACGAAATCCATGGTTATATGTTCCCACTTCCACTGAGGAATCGGAAGTGGTTGCAATAAACCAGCAACCCTTTGATATTCAGCCTTGACTTGCTGACACACCAAGCACTTTGCTACAAAGCGGGCAATCTCCCGTTTCATGCCTTCCCACCAGAAATGCTGTCGTATATCTCGGTACATCTTCGTGCCTCCTGGATGTATGGAATATGCTGAACTGTGCGCCTCTTTCATAAGCTCTTCACGAATAACTCCCTTTAGCACACACAAACGGCTACCATAGCGCAACGAACCATCTTCATGGATCAGTAAGTCTGTTCGAAGTCCAGCTTCAACTTGTTCTCGAAACTTTTGCAATATAGGGTCATGCGACTGCGCTGCTTTAATATTCTCGATCAATGACGATTGTACTTGCAGTTGCATCAACTATCCCGAAGAATGCGGTAGCACAACTTCCAAATCAAATCTTCAAAAGTCTTCAATAAGTTTCTTCTATGCAGTCAACATCTGAATTGCTGGCAACCGACTACGCGCATCTGGCACGACATTAACTTTTCCCGGATGGTACTTCAGATCAAGATCGTAGTCAGCCATCAGCTCCAACCATCTGCGTCGCCTCATATTAAGCTCCTTTTGCGTGACCACATACTTCAAGCTTTTGTTTTCGGTGAAAACCTCGACCCTTTCGCCCAAAAGGTAGTGTCTCCAAATCTTCAAAGCGAAGATCACAGCTGCAAGCTCCACGTCATGAGTTGGGTAATTCTTCTCATGGGTCTTCAACCGTCTCGATGCGAATGCTATAACCTTTCCATGCTGCATCAAAACACATCCCAATCCTTTCCCAGATGCGTCGCTGTGAATCACCAATCCTCCGGAATTGTCTGGCACGGTCAGAATAGGAGCGGTTATCAATGGAGCCATCTGAATAGTCACCTGAAAGCTGTTATTGTAATAAAACTCCACCAAGTGCAGATGATCCTCTCATGAACCCTTGAATTCCAACATGCAAGCTCTCAACATATCTTCAAAAGTTTGGATCGTTCTTTCTGACTGGCCATCTGTCTGGGGATGATAAGCAGTGCTAAACTTCAATCACGTCCCTAAACTTTCCTGTAGACTCCTCCAGAAGTGCGATAAGAATCGGGTATCACGGTCGGAAACGATGCTCACAGGTACTCCATGCAATCTCACAATCTCTTGTATGTACCGTTATACTAACGCTTCTGTCGACTGACCAACTCGAAACGGTATGAAATGAGCTGTCTCGGTCAATCGATCAACAATCACCCAAATTGCATTATTACCCTTTGGACTTCGCGGTAAAGCGGTCACGAAATCCATGGTTATATGTTCCCACTTCCTTTGAGGAATCGGAAGTGGTTGCAATAAACCAGCTACCCTTTGATGTTCAGCCTTAACTTGCTGACACACCAAGCACTTCGCTACAAAGCGGGCAATCTCCCTTTTCTTGCCTTCCACCAGAAATGCTGTCGTAGATCACGGTACATATTCGTGCCCCTGGATGTACAGAATATGTGGAACCGTGCGCCTCCTTCATAACTTCTTCACGAATTTCTCCCTTCGGCACACACAAACGGCTACCATATCGCAACGAACCATCTTCATGAATCATCAAGTCCGTTCGAAGTCCCGTTTCAACCTGTTCTCGAAACTTCTGAAATCTTGGATCCTGTGACTGCGCTGCTTTAATATTATCGATCAACGATGACTGTACTTGCAGCTGCATCAATTGTCCTGAAGAATGCGGTAACACGATCTCAAACTCGAATCTCCGAAAATCCTCGATAAGCTCCTTCTGTGTAGTTAACATCTGAATTGCTGGCAACCGACTAAGCGCGTCCGGCACTACATTAACCTTCCCCGGATGGTACTTGAGATCTACATCATAGTCAGCCATCAGCTTCAACCATCTACGCTGCCTCATGTTGAGCACTTTCTGCGTGAACACGTACTTTAGACTTTTGTGATCGGTGAATATTTCAACCCTTTCGCCCAATAAGTAGTGTCTCCAAATCTTCAAAGCGAAAATCACAGCTGCAAGCTCCAAATCGTGAGTTGGGTAATTCTTCTCATGGGTCTTCAACTGTCTCGATGCGTAGGCTATAACCTTCTCATACTGCATCAAAGCACATCCCAAACCTTTCCCAGACGCGTCGCTGTGAATCACCAATCCTCTGGAACTGTCTGGTACGGTCAAAATAGAAGTGGTTATCAACCTTTGCTTCAACGCCTCAAAAGCTGACGTACAACTATCCATCCATACGAACGGTACATCCTTCCGTGTAAGCTTGGTCAAAGGTTCAGCCAATCGAGCAAAATTCTCCACGAATCTTCTGTAGTATCCTACAAGTCCCAGAAAACTTCGGATCTCCACTACATTCCTCGGAATCGGCCAATATTGAAATGCTGCAATCTTCTCAGGATCAACGGCGATCCCATCTCCGGATACGACGTGCCCTAAAAACTTCACTTCTTCAAGCCAGAACTCGCACTTGCTCATCTTTGCATATAATCTTTCTTACCTCAACGTTTGCAGTGCGATCTTCAAGTGTTCTGCATGCTCTTCTAGGCTCCTCGAGTAGACCAGAATATCATCGATGAACACCACTATAAACTGGTCCAAGAACAGTGAAAAGATTCGGTTCATCAAGTCCATAAATATCGCCGATGCATTCGTGACTCCGAATGGCATCACTAAATACTCTCAATGTCCATATCGAGTTCGGAACGCAGTCTTGCAAATATCCTCTGATTTAACTCGAACTTGATGATATCTGGATCGCAAATCCAGCTTCGAGAACACCCTCGCGCCACTAAGTTGCTCGAATAATTCGCCAATGCGAGGGATCGGGTACTTTTCTTGATAGTCACCCGGTTCAATTCTCGATAATTGATGCACATCCTCCTTGTGCCAACTTTCTTCTTGACTAGAAGAACTGGAGCTCCCCAGGGTGAATTGCTGCTATGAATCTAACCCTTCTCTAGCAATTCGATAACCTGCTTCTTCACTTCTTCCAACTCCACTGTTGCCATCGGATAGTATGCCTTTGAGATTGGCGCTACACCAGGAACACGATCGATCGCGAACTCCACATCTCGTTTTAGCGGTAAACCCGAGATGTCCTCGAACACATCCATGAACTCTCGAACTACTGCGGGAACTTCCTCCTTATCAACTTCTATCAATGAAAGAACATTGTTTGTCGGCCTAGCCCTAAACTCGACTGGCCTGACACAACTGCTGCCTCCAGCAAAAACAAACTCCGGATGTCCGGGAATCTAGAAAATCACTTTCTTTGCCCTACAATCAATGTGAGCATGGAAAGTGCCGCGAAAATCCATTCCCAAGATAACATCACCGCCAGTATCGATCACCAAGAAATCCGCGAATAACTCTCGTCCGCGGATAACGGCTGAACAATCTTTGCACTCACTACTATATATGATCTTTCCATTCCCAGTGTGTATGTCCCAACAACTGACAGGTCTGTGCAAGAAATCGAGTGTGCAATAATAAACTTGAACAACATAAAACAATGGGATGCACCAGAATCGACTAATGCTAATGCGGAAAAATCATGAACAAGTAGGATACTAAAACGACTTCATCTGAAGCCAAGACACTGAAGAAGATAAGCACGATAAACAGGATTCAAGCTTGTGATAAAACATAAACCGGTAGGGAATGAAACCGGGAGAAACAAGGTAATATGACGACATAAAACAAGGAAATGAATCAAGACTAGAACTCTAAGTTACTTAAATAGAGTACCGCATTGTAACCATGCTGCGGTTCATAGTTACAATCACATAACTCCGTTCAAGTAGCCCAAATCCTAGTATCAGAATCAAAGGAATAGGACGGGAGAAACAATAAAGAACCAAAAGGATTTCAAGCCAAGATGCAAAGTTGTTTGCATATCGTCACGACAAAGGATCAAGAGAAAGAAATGATTCAAGAATTACGATAACAATGTGGCAGGACATGTTCCTAATTACAGGTTTTCTGATTTGTGTATTGGGTCCAATACCCAACTATAAAAGAATCAAACCCGAATAACCTAAATCCTACGCTCTGATACCAAACAAACCCTGTTACGCCCCGCTTTCTAGAGTGCGCTACGATCGGCACGTGACAGAGCCAACCATGCTACTTGTGTCTAGGAAACATCCCTCCATGGTCACATTACGGCTTTCTATAAGATATCAAGAACAGGAAAAATATAAAACTATCTAATACATGTCCATCTGCCAGAATAAACGACTCAAGAAATATAAATGCGGAAGCAATAAATCCAATAAGCAATAACATCTGGAAAGTATGTCCCAAATACGGGCTCACATCAGGAAATGAAAGTACGGAAATAAAATTAAACTAAACTAACAAGATCCTCACTGCTCGGTCTGACGGCGAAAATACTCCTGATCGTCCTGCGAAAGAGACAGAGGATCTGGGCCATGCAAAACCCATACGTCAGTGCGTCATAATATCAACAATAATAAATGAACAGGATACACGAGATATGCAAGCATGAATATAAACGATGACACGAATATAGAAAGTAAACACGGAAATGAAACTAGGGTGTTGCAATTCCCATGCTCTCTCTGCTGGGGATTGATTTAGAGGCCAAATTCTTGATTGATTTGCCATGGATTCCTTAAAAAAGGGCACATGAACAAAAGAGAAGGGGGGAAAACAACGGGGCTTTTCCCCCCTCTCATTTTAGCCTTGTTTAGGAAGAACGAGGGGGGTTTTGGATAGCGGGCTCCGAAATTTTTCCTGAGCCTGAGCACATGACCCTAAACCCCCCCATATATATATATATATAAACAATCTAATGTATATATATCTATTGCAAATTGGTCCGCGTTTTTTTTAAACGGAAACTCTCGATTCATGACATATTTGAACGATCCGAACCGCTCAACTTGATCACCCTACTTTCGAGTCAAGATGTATGAAAAATCAAACGGTTTGAAGAACTTTAACCCATGTATCGAATGAGTGCAAAATGAACATCTTTCAATATAGTAGCATATACTTCATCCGATGCATGGGTCAGAGGTATTCAAATCCTTTGATTTTTCATACACAGACTCGAAAGTAGGGTGATCAACTTGAACGGTTCGGATCGTTCAAATATATTATTGATTGAGAGTTCCCGTTTTTAAAAAATGCGGACCGGTTTGCAATGGAGCGCTTATATATATATATATATATATATATATATATATATATATATATATATATATATATGAGTTTAATATAGAGAAGAGGCCATAAGAGAGAAATTACTCCTATGGTGTCGAAAAAATATATCATCTACCATTTTTTCCGACGATCAACACCCATCAACTTCATCTTTATCATCTAAGATGTGGATACACTAAATTTCATATGATTCTACCATTTTTTCACCGTTGATTAGTAGGTGCAAAATTAACGGTTTACCGACTATAGAACATTTTATATTGCTAATTCCATAGTGAAAAGTGATAGAATCACATGAAATTTGGTGTATCCACATCTTAGATAATAAAAATGAAGATGACGAATGTCGATCGTTGGAAAAACTCGTAGGGCATGTATTTTTTCGACGCCTAAAAAAGAAATTCCCTTCTATGGAACTTTTCCTCCATTATATATATATATATATATATATATATATATATATATATATAAGAGTGATCCATTGTAAACCGGTCTGCGTTTTTTAAAAACGGGAACTCTTGGTCTATGACATATTTTAACGATCTGATTCGTTCAAGTTGATCACTCTACCCTCAAATATACGTGATTGGTGTGAAAATGTGAGTTTTTATATGTTCTAAATACCGCGGTCAACACGGTGTCGCAATAACTATACGCGGTGAGTATGGGTCGTCCACAAGGAGATAGTAAATTTCTATTTCATGTTTTAGACGAGTTAAATAAAAAAGGTTCGGATTTGTTGTATTTATTTTAAAAGAGAGTTAAAAATTCAATGATAAAAGAACTCATTAGGGTTTTCGGATTAGGTTGGTTAAGAGATATATTAAAAATACTTTACCTTTACCCACTTATTGAATTGATGCGAGAATAATAGCAAACAATGGAGATTAGGATTTAAAAGGATGCTAGGGATTCCTTCCATTGACTCTCGTCCTTCCATTCTATTATCTTAAACCTTCAGCAAAGCATTCACAACTTTTCTCGAAAATTAGGTCGCAACTATCATGGATGGATAGAGCTCCCAACAATAAAGAGATGTGTATTATGTTTGAACAAGTTTTAGACTCATATGTTGGGCAAATGGAAAGTGTAAGAGATTTTTCCATCCTTCAAACTCCCCTTTCATAAACCCTAACAAGCGAGAAAATTACTCACCCATTAAAATAAATTAAAACAAAAAGAAAGAAGAGGAGAAATAAATTCAAAAGCTAGCTTTTATATCTCTTACAAAAGCAAGGAGTTTCTATTGAGCATCATCGCTTTAATACAATTAAAAAGAAGAAAAGGAAAAAACAAAAACTCCAAAGAAGAGAAATCAAATCTAGATATTCACTAATAAATGATTTATAATTGCAGAAATTAAAGTGTTGAAAGTAAAAGAGACAAGAAATTAAATTTAACACGACCTTTTATTGATAACTTAAAACTTCATACAAGATATTAATGGCTAGAAAGAAAAGAGGCAACTAACAATTTTCAAACCCTAAACATTAAACCCTAAATATCTATCTTGGTTATTGCTCGGTCCTTTATATAGGTTTTGGAAGACGAAACCCTAGAGCTCATATCAACGTACATGAAAAGACGATCATGCTCATGAAAAATTACATCGAACGGATCCAGACTATGGATACGCTGCTTATTTGCTCTTGGCTGTCGAGCATCCGGTGCATAATCTTGGTCGTTGATCTTCAATTTTTTCTGTATTTTTGTCGCGATTTTAGAATGTCTTTTTGATGATAATTTCTCGAAAATATTTTCGTTTCTCTGCAGTTACATGAATCTTCGATTTGCTCCCAAACTAGGCGGATTTGATTTGTTGAATTTGATTTGATTTGATCTCTTCTCTTATTTTTTTTGTCTTAAATTGATTTGCTACATTTAAATCTGCATAATATCTCAAAACAAATCATTAGTATCATTTATTTTATTAAAGAAGATGTTCAACCAATTTACTCACAATTATATTACTTATTGTTTAAGAAATATATGAATATATATTTTTACACATAACTCCACATATGTTCTTAAATTATAAATAATACAATTTATTTAATTAATAAAAGATAGAGAAAATGATAGTAAAATTATGCAATAAATGTGACCGAGCAAAAATTTTATTTTAAAGAAAAAGAAAAACCTAGATCACTTTCTTAGTCATCACAATTGCACTTAGCTCGTGCAGCAAGCCTTTCAACGTTTAGGTGTCCCTAGTAGGAGGAGTTATGGTTTTCAGCGAATACTACTCACAAAATTCCAAAATTGAAGAAAATAAAGGAAACGAAAATAAGAAAACGAGAACTACATACAAAGAAAGGAAAATATAAAAGAAAAAACTTAAAACATAAGAGTTTCGAATTGCACTAGCTTTTCAGTTTTCATGAACCCTATCTTAATAGCCTTGATCAACGCCGAAGATCACATCCTTCCTCAATAAAACATCGTCCTAGTTTTCCTCCCTACCTCTCCTCCAAACAGCGATCATATATCCCTATGTGTGTGTAAAGTCATCCCTACACTCGAAAAATTCAATTCAAGCTATAGTACCCTTGCCCTTAGTAACATAGTACTTTTTAATCGGTGAATGTTTGGATGGATTTGCTCACATATTTTTTATGCGACCATTAATGCTTCTTGAGACATTAACCACCCGATAACCGAATTTGCTCACTTATTAAGGAGTAATTAACAATATCCTTAATCTTGCAACACCTCGGGCTCAGCAGTGACCCCCAAACCAGTTGGTCTAAAGCACTAGGTGATAAGGCACCCTTGCTGTATTTTTTGTTGCCCTAAGTAATTACAAAACCAGTGTTCATTTTTTATGGTTTTTTTTTCTTTTTCGTGTTATTTATCTTTTGTTGATGTTTATATTTTGCCCTTCATATTAAGGCATTTCAGGCAAGAGTATTTCTAGGTATCTTCTACTATCCCAAACTTCAAGATGTGTGCAAGTGCATATAATAGGTTATCAACGTTCAGAAGCTGGACTCAAGAATATGGACTATTTTTCAGACTTATTTCTATCCACACATTAGTGACTCTATCTCACGCAATCCTTGGGACAACAGTTCGTGACCACTTATTACTAGCTTTATTTTAAAATATCTAACTTTCTTGCTTTTCTTAAATCTATTTCTTTCTTTTATATACATTTTTCACTTTCTAATTTTCATTTTCAAAATCTTTTAATTTTTTTTACTCAAAAGAAATCCTTAAAAAATGTAAAAGAAAGAAACTACAAAAATCTATAATAAAATGAAAAGGGGAGAAAGATGAAAAAGACCTAAAAACCAAACTAAAAGATTTTTTTTTTAAATTCAGTGCAAAATTTACATATGATGCATGGATACATACAAATCATTCTCCCCAAACTTGTTTACAGCAGTGTCTCTACTGCTGTCATCCTCGAAAACCTGGATATTTGGACGAAAAAGATTGAGAGAGTGGTGTAAAATAGAGACAAAAGTTAGTCAATGATGAAATACACCCCAAACTTGTTATTCGCATACAATTGTGCACATTTTTTTCTGAAAAGAACTATAATAAAAAAAAACTTTTCTCCCCCCAAACTTAAGTAAAACAGTGTTTCCACTGTTCAACATTGAAATTCAAGATAAGAGTAGAGAAAATATTATCGGTATACACAAAACTTTACAAAGACCAAAAGTTAAAACTAACAATTCAAATATTTAATCATAATGAGACTGTGGTTGGTAGAAGAACGCGTGGAGGGAAGATAAGAAGCGTAATTGAAAGGTTTGAAGAATGGATTTACGTTTCGGTCGGTGAAGACGAAAAGATGAGTGTGACTGAAAGAAGAAAGGCACAAGATATCGAATTGAAGAATGACTAGGGTGGAAAAATGTGAGAAAGGAAGAAAACAACGGGTCAGTTTTGTCGTGTGATAAGAAAGAATGATGGCTAACGGCTATCCGCCTTAGTTGGTATAGATGGAAGAAACTGTGGGAATGAAAACGAGAGGAAATAAGCGAAGGAATGAATAGAATAATTTTGAAATGATGAAAAAATGGTGGATCTACTTCTTCAGCCGGAAAAGGAAGCGCATGAAATTTTGGCGGTGCTTGATTCATCATTGCGTCTAATTCGTCGAGAAATATGAGTTTGTTAAAGAAAATATCTTCGAATTGATCATTATAGAAGTCCATGTCCCTATCATTGAGCACCTCATCAGAAATAAAGGAATCAGAATCGATATCCATATCGATCGAAAAATCGGACCCACTAGAGAATGTGAAAGATTCAAAGTCAAATTGTTCTCATTCAAGTTTCAAAGAAATTGACACATCCGGTGTTGTGGGTGCCAGAAAATCAGAATGTGGGTTCTCAAAAATCTCACTCTCATCCAAGAATTTAATCTCAAAAGACACATCCTCAGCGTCTAGATTATCAAAAGAATTTTCGGACTCATCGTCATCGATCTTATCAATTAAACAGACTTCAAGAAGGTGAGCACTCAGCTCAGAAGGTTGATACCCCAACTTGAAAATATTGAGATTAATTGTTCTTTTTTCAAAAGATAGGGACATGGAGTCATCACGACAATTAATCATCGCATTAGAAGTTGCAAGAAATGGTCGACCGAGAATCACTGGAATTTGATTCCGGGTGTTTGCTACAGGCTTTGTGTCTAAAACAATGAAATCAACATGTAAACTAATTCCTCGATTTTTATCAACACATCCTCTAAAATTCTTCTTGGATGAGTGATTGATCGATCGGCCATTTGAAGTTTACAACTCGATGGTTTCAAATCTCCTATACCAAGTTGCTCATAAACAGAGTAAGGAAGCAAGTTCACACTAGTGCCGAGGTCTAAGAGAGCACGATTTATGTTCTTGTCCCAAATTGTAATCGAAATTGTAGGAAAACCGGGCTCCTTACATTTGGTGGGTAGGAAATTAGAAAGAGCAGCATTCACAATGCTCGCTAAGAAAACCTTCTTGGGCAATTGTTTCTTTCTCTTCTTGGTGCATAAGTCTTTAAGAAATTCCGCATACGACGGGCTTTTTGGATAGTATCTGAGAGAGGAATATTGATGTTAACTTGCTTAAACAAATTCACAACCTTCTCCATTTATGGACTTGGATTGTTGGGCCTCAACCGGTTTGAAAAATGTGCTTTAATTAAAGGGGTTGGGTCTAACATTTGTGGAGGAGATTGTTGATGTGGAATGGATCTCAAAATTGGTGTTTAGGCGGAGTGAGAATGATTTATTACATCAACTTTCATTATTCACAATTTACAAAAGACCAACAAAAGAAACTACTAACCAAGTGCGAATATAAGGTTGATTTACGAAAAGCGATAAAATCACTGAAGGTACGACCGTCTGATCTCTACGAGCTCGAACGGTAGGTCTGACTCCTGAGCTGGGTCCTCTCTAACTTCTGAGCATGCATACTCAGGTCTTCAGGGCGACGCAATAGCAATAATAAGGCATAAAATAAAAGTAGTGGAGACAGTGAATGCAGCTAATCGATATGTCTACAATCAATGTAATGTATGGTTTGTGTTCCTACTGGTCTTTAAGTCAATTTTGAAATTGAATTAAAAAGTTAAATTTTTTTAATATGATATGAGATTTTATTAAAAGGTTATGGTATTTAAGTGTTTTATTTCTTTTTAAAACATGAATTTAGATTTAGTGTAACATGAAAGTATTTATTTAAAAAGTTTTTTTTTTTATTTTGTAATGAGGGTTGGGTATATGTTAAGCTAGATTAAACCTTCACAACCAACACGCCCTCACATGCACTCACCTCCCTCCACATCCTCCTTATTTCTTGACACCTCCTCCTGTCTCTACACCAATTCTTGACACCCCCTTCTCTCAAACTATTACTCTCATGAATTGTCACTCTCAACTGAACCAAACCACTCTATCTCAAAATTTCTATTTTTCACAAAAATCAAAAGAGAAATGGGATGGTTCCTTCATCAATATTGCTCATACCACCAAATTAGAGCCACAACCATTTCAAGAAATCTCAAGCCACCAATTCATGAGCTGGAATTTCTTTGTGCACCATCTATATAGATAAGTCTTCTTTCTTTTTACAAGTTCTATTTTTGGTTAAATATCAGTTCCTAGTTCAAATATCAGGAAAATAGAATTTTTGTGATATTTGTGATGATAAATTTGAATTTGGAACTACTAGATTAATCCAATAGAAAAACTAACAATACTAGGATATGGTGAGACCATTAGGAGTTAACACTTAAAGCCCGAGCCCCTAACTCCACAGTAAAGCCGTCGGTTTTCCCTATTTTCCCGCTAC
Source organism: Agapanthus africanus (assembly GCA_030015575.1). NCBI lineage: Eukaryota > Viridiplantae > Streptophyta > Magnoliopsida > Asparagales > Amaryllidaceae > Agapanthus > Agapanthus africanus. The sequence continues at coordinate 22,602,929 of JASDDO010000014.1, forward strand.
CGCCGGTTTTGGTGAAGGGTTATGTTTTGAGTTTTGGTCAGTAGCTTTAATTGGTGATAATTTAAGCTACTGTATTATTTAGTTTGTCCCATATGTCATATAGAGAAATCTGGGAGTGTTCTAGTATTGTTTTAACAATATTTCCGACTTTTATGATACGATTTTTTGTATTTCTATATCTCGATTGAAATATTGACGTTCATATGTTAATGTCAGGAGTATTTTGTCGTATTTGGAGTAAGTGGGCTATAGGTTCTAACCTATGTGCGCTTAGCTCATTGAATTGCTTTTTGATATGATTTTTACGCCGATATGTATAACTACGATTGTAGGTACGATCGCGGAGATTTCCGAGATGGCAAGAATGGACAAAGCAATCACGGATTTCGACTAGCTCGATAAGTTGGTGAGTAGCATCCCCGCAACCATTTAATTAGTATAGTTATGCTATCTAGTTAGATTCTAATAATATGTTAGATAACTTAGCTTAATTATATTGATGTTTATTTCGCATCTAGTCGGTTATACATGTGATTATATTTGGATATATGGTATTGGGGATGGACGTACGTGACGATAGGTCCGTACGATAGGGATATGATATTAGAGAGATATAGTATGAGAGATCACACCGTAATTGTGATGATGAGGATCGTGTGTTGAATACGGCCAAATTTTATTTAGACTCGTGGAGTCATGAGTTATTCCGACTTGGGACGTTACGATTGATTGAGCTATACTCTTTTAAAAATCAACGATTCGTTTTCACTTTTAAATGATAAATGACAAGGATGCGATACTATTTTCCAAAACGAATAATTATTTTAACTTAATGCAGCTTCCTTATTTCAAAATAACGTTTCGTTCCATTTTCAATGATAATGGTATAGCTCATAGCAATTAGTTACGTTTAATGATTACGCGATACACTTAGATTTCCTTATATGTTCGCGACACGCCACCGATTATATACATTCTCTTTTATACGAATATAATGATAGAACACTGCACAATTACCAATGAGTACTATGTTACATGAGCACAGATGCATATGTTACACCACATCTCATTGGTACTGCCATGACACTGTAGGACCTCTATACCACATGATGTCTATATAAATGCCGATACGATGCATTATGAATTCCCTAGATCCGGGGAATCGAGTTGTATTTATATGCTACGGATATGGGTAGATTTACATTCTGCTTTAAACACTTATAGAACACTTGCACAAATACTAATGATTATCATGCTGCACGAGCACAGACGCATATGCTACACTACACATCATTAGTATTGCCATGACACAGTAGAAATGTTACGTTTGTTTGCATAACTGACTGTACTTACATACGATACCTTTATTACCTGCTGAGTAATTGCGAATATCAGTACCATGGGTATTTGTATTTGATTGTTATGAGTTTTATGATGTTTTTACCTTCGATATATATATCATTAGTATGGGACGCTGATATATATATATATATATATATATATATATTGATTATATCATCAGAAAGATATATGCAAATTCTTCTTCTTCTTTGCTTGATATTTCTGGATACGATGAGTTGACGTCCACCATGAGCTTGATGTTTTCTGACTTGATTTTATTCCGAACCGATTGGGGAAGCTATACGGTTATGGAAATACTATATATCTAGACTGAGTGGGAGAGTATACAGTCGGATGCATGATGGACCCGGTTAAAACCGAGAGGCAGGAAATCCGCGATTGAGGCAGGGAGCCTAGCTAGGACACTCGATACCGGAGATAGATGTGAGCACGGTGGATATCCAGGGGATACTGACCGGGGCTAGGGATATCGAGGGACGACCGATCTGATGAGATGGTGTTGACGATATCTAGATTTGTGTGTCGATGATGGACACGAGAGATTTGATGATTTAGGGTGTCGATACTGGACACCCATATATTATATTTTGCGATCGTTCGAGGTACACTGTTATAGTTATGTGTTATAGTAGTCGATCAGGACCGATACAGGAGACAGTACCTGAATACCATTTTTTACCTGTTGATACATATAAAAGGGTTTATAAATGAACTATAGTCTCATTATTTTGACATGTCTCGGATGGCCCGAGGATCTTTTAAACTGTAAAACTCTTAAAACTCATTACTAAACAGCGAGACATATACCTTAAATAAAATACATATAATACCTTATACTATTACGTCTGCTTTTATGCCGTGATATAAATATCCCATGGCTATTTTAAAAAGAGGTTTTACATACATATTTCGGCTACCTTATAGGCTTATACCTGGGTGCATATTATATACATTTAAGATGATACATTTTCGGGTTACGCGATCGATAGCGATGCATTGATTGTACTTATGTATTATTTATATATTAGTACATGATATGATAGTACTATACTTTATGACCTAGGTATATCTTTGTGCATTTCTATTTCTACCATATGATATATTTTTATTCACTGAGTTGGAAACTCGCCCCCGTTGTGCCCCAGATTCTTGCAGGATATACCGCTCGGATCATCAGCGGCTTGCGGCACATCCTTCTTTTCGGTGATTGTTTTGGTAGGTGGACTACTGTTGCATCGTACACATACTTGTGTGTGTGTGTGTGTATTCTTTTGTATCTAGTTAAAACTCCATCGACCCAGAACTTGTATAATTGTGGACTTAGAAGCGAGACTTAGAGTTTATGTGTTTATGGGTGTCACACTCGTTGGAGTCGTCATTTTTATACTTGTTGGTTTGTTTCGCTTTTTTTTCTTCTCCATTGGGAGTCGTATATTATCTACGTAGTTGCTCCGCCGTTTGGGCGTGGAAGCTAGCTCCTGTTGGGATGCTTTATATATTATGTTTATATAGGGTTTTATTCAAAATTTATAAAGAAGGTGTTGCTGATTTTTAAAACGTCATAGATTCTTTTCAAACACACTTATTTAGACTTACATGATTATTTTTAAATTGAATCCATCTAATGACTATTTTTAAAGTTTACCTCCAATGTTTTCGTAAAAAGGTTTAGATTCCGGGTTTTTGGCTGACTTGGATCGCGTCGATATCTTTAGATGTCACATGATGTAAGTGTCGGTCACGTGCCACTTTCGGGTCTTGACAGTTATAGCGTCATTCCTTTGTTTGGTTAATATCATAGTAGTTCCAACTTCACAGTTTACAACAGAGTTGTTTATTTGGATTTTAGTTATAGTACAATAACTGTCTTTTCTATTATGTTTTTTGTTCCAACACATATAGTTGCCAAAATGCTTAATTTAAGCGTAGTTGCAACTACATGATTTTTTGCTCTGTTTATTATTTCAACTCTATGTTGGAACAATAGCTACTTAAAACAAACACTTATTTTATTATTCGGTGTAATTTTTTTATCTTAAACCACGCCATCAAATCTGTTTAATTTGTTTTGTTATATTCCTGCTACGATATCTATTTACCAAAATATTGCTACGGTGTTTTATTTAAGCTCCAATATATCATATATAATAATATTAAACAAAGAAACAAAATTTCATTCTATTCCGACTCCTCAGCCACAAGTCATAACTAGACAACAAAATAAAATATGAGAAATAAATAATTCCATTGTCAGAAGAAGAATAAGCATTTCCGTACACTTCGATCTCTTTTAGTTTACTAAAAAGGAAAACGCTTTTAGTTTACTAAAAAGGAAAACGCTTTTAGTTTACTTGAAAAGGAAACGTAAGTGATGGAGACCGGAATCTTTCTCAGATGCTGTCCTCCGTCGATCTTACTACAAGCGGTTCTGAACGGTTGAGATTTGGTGCGAAGATTGAATGTGTGGATCTCAATGGGTTATCGTTAACGCCGAGCTACAGGGAAGTCTCAGGATGGATAACCACCGTAGGACCCTCCGACGATCAAGTAAGTACCGTGGAATAATGGCAAGGTAGCGGCGTACTGGAATCAGTTCGAGTTATCTAGTTCATCTGGAAGTGTGGTTTATGTAGCGGTCGCAAGGAGCGAGTGTAATACCCCAGGTGGAGTTGGGGATGAATACCACTAACCCCGTGAGAAGTGGTATGTTATTCGGTATCGAGGTGGGGATGTAACCGATGCGGATACATATGGGGACCCACTCTAGAACAATGGGGAGTATCGAATTCCATTCCGAAAGTGGGAACGATCAGAACTATAAATGGAATGATACCACTCCTATAACATAGAGGCGCCTTTTGGATGAATCGAAACTCCAGAGATTGAAGAACTCCGTAGTTAAGCGTGCTTGAGCTAGGAAAATTCTGGGATGGGTAATCTACTGGGAAGTAGCCCCCTTCTTGAGTCTGGTTCATTCAAAGGGACAAAACCATGCGATTTCGGCCAGAGCGGACAATACCATCTGTGTTTGGGGGTGGGTCGTGATAAATATGGTATCAGAGCCGGTCCCTAAAAAAGTAGTTCTGTGGTTCGAGAACAAACTATTGTTCTAAGTGAGGAGGAGTGTAATACCCCAGGTGGAGTTGGGGATGAATATTACCTACCCCGTGAGAAGTGAGATGTTAACCGGTATCAAGGTGGAGATGTAACCGATGCGGATACACACGGGGACCCATTTTAGAACAATGGGGAGTATCGAATCCCATTCCGAAAGTGGGCACGATCAGAATTATAAATGGAATGATACCACTCCTATAACACAGAGACGCTTTTTGGATGAATCGGAACTCCGGAGTTTGAAGAACTCCGTAGTTAAGCGTGCTTGAGCTAAGGAAATTCTGGGATGGGTGACCTACTGGGAAGTAGCCCCCTTCTTGAGTATGGTTCATTCAAAGGGACAAAACCGTACGGTTTCGGTCAAAACGGATAATACCATCTATGTTTGGGGGTGGGTCGTGACAAATATGTGTTCTTATCTCAGTAAGATTTTGATATGTGATTGAGTTATGATATGGTATATGATATGATATTATAATGGATCGTTGGGCGATATGTATTCATACATACGATAATATGAGTTGATAATATTTGAATGTACGAGACTTTAGAACCGTACCCATGATAATGATATTGTACGAATGATGATATTATGTATGATTTTGACCCATACCCTCGATTTTGAGGGTTTCGTACGATGTATATTACCGTACGAGACTTATAAGATGATTGATCCACACTCTTGACTCGAGGATGCCGTACTATGTATTATACAGTACGTAACGTTATGAGGCTGAATCGCCGACTACTAGGTATATCGACTCGGAATATATGTAGATTTTCTTATCCTTCCGACTAGTTCTTTAATTTATTCTTTTAGTTGTTTAAATAGATACTAGACTAGGCTCGAGTCATACCTATTTTAAATTGCACCTCATGGGGTCCGAAGAATATTGGTCGACTCGGAGAGCTCAATGGATATCATGTTCTACGACTATTTCCAGCGTATGGGATCGATCTCCAACCGACCTCCCAACTATCCTAAAGCTGAGCTTCCTTGGCTTTCTCGCTCGTCTCTGAGCTATTACAGAGCTGAGCTTTCTCAGCTCACTTGCTTGTCCCCGAGATGTCACAGAGCAGAGATTCCTCGGCGTCCCTATTTGATCGGGAGCACGAAACCCGAACGCCCCTGTAACGGTTCCGTATATCTTTCCACGACGAGATCTTCGCCGGCCCACGTCCCGCATCCTAAGCTACCGTATCTTGCCATTAATTAGTGTATCTCACCATTGATGGGCGTATCCTGCCATCTACGCGAACTTGACGCAGGTGCGCAACCAACGACAAGAATCTCGGATCGGCTCGCTCCCTGAGACCTCTATATAAACCCCACTTCCAGACGACCCAGGTAACTCAAACTGATTCCAATACGCCGCTACTCTGCCATTATTCCTCGGTACTTACTTAATCGTCGGAGGGTCCTACGGTGGTTACCTACCCCGGGACTTCCCTTGCAGGTAGCTCGGCATTAATGATAACCCATTGAGATCCACACATTCAATCCTCATACCAAATCTCAACCGTTCAAAACCGCTTGCAGCAAGATCGACGGAGGATAACATCTGAGGGAGATTCCAGCCTCCATCAGTTGGCGCCGTCTGTAGGAACTGGGAAGCTTCTCCACCCAAAAATTTGATCTTCCGCCTTCGATTCAATGGCAAGCGACAATCGCGACGACCCCAGCACGAGTTGCCCCATCCTCCATAATGGAGGTGGGGGCGGTCCTACTCCCCCTCCTAAAGTCGTCAACGCCTTATCCGCTCGGATCGATAGGCTCACAGCGATGGTGAATGCACTCGCCCTTGTTCTAGCGGCCGGCTACACCCGCTGAACCGCAGTTTCCCCTTCCCGGGATTACGACGTACGCAGGAAGACGGAAGGGCATGCTCAGGCCCTCGACCTCACTCACGCTCATCTTGATGTTACCAAACACCAGCGTGCCAATTTCGGCAGTCATAACCCGCATGCGGGGAATGATTCCATGACCCGTTGGACGCCGGACATCTCGACACCCCGATCTCAGGAGAGACCAGGCTATCACTTCAACGCCTGCCGCGTTTTCTCGCCCCCTGAAAAGGTGTCAGTCAGATCGCCCGGTTCCAAGAAAGTCCCATCCCGCTACTTCCGTCGAGGCCACGCATACGACGAACATCGGGACTATCCACGAAGCGCCTGTCTCAAAGATTTAAGGAATGTGATAGAGTGAATCCGAAACCGCTCCATCATACAAGCCTGGAGCAAAGATAGAAGGCGCTCTGACTATGAAGAATCCTCGAGGTACCAACAACGAATCGAGGCCCTCGAAAAGAAAATAGAAGATATATGACAGTATGACCGCACGGCTGGAGAAGGGGTGATGTACTCCCCTGATTCGCTCACGAGGTCCTTTACAGAACAACTACTAGCTAAGCATGTCTCGTCCAGGAACAAACCGCCTAAAGTGGCCCTTTTTGACAAGAAGTCCAACCCGAAGGACCACTTGGATGCATTTACGGCAGACATGAGCTTCCAAGACAACTCAGATGCGGCTCAATGTCGATCTTTCCCCACCACCCTCATCCACGCTGGCCGGGATTGGTTTCGAGGGCTCACGTCGCGCTCAATCTCGACCTTTGACGAGCTGGCGACCCAATTTCTCGGTCATTTCGTCAGTAACCGACGACAGAAAAAGACAGACAACTACCTGTTCACTATTAAGAGCAGAGACAGGGAATCATTCAAGGGGTACGTCACCCGCTTCTACAATGCCCTCCTAAAGGTTCCCGAGCACCGCAACGAAACGGTTATCACCATCTTGAGGTCGGGCCTTAGAAACAAAGAGTGGCTCCACTCTTTTGCATTAGCGCAACCTAAGACCATAGCCAAAATAAAAGCATGGATCGAGCGAGTAATCCAACTCGGGTCAGGGATGAATGCCAACCTACCCCGTGGTGACCAAGCAGACTAAAAAAGACGGGACAGAGAGGAGAAAAAGAAAGCCGACTGTCCAAAACCCTATTCCCCGAGGTTTCATGAGTACGCTCCTCTGAACGTCTCCCAAGCCGAGCTGCTAGAGGAGGATAAGGGCGAGAGGATTTTTAAGCTCCCGCCGGCTACCCAGAGGATGGGCAAGCAACTTTATAGCTAGTACTTCATCTGCCATAGGTCGCAGGGGCACCCGACCGAGAGTTGCAAACAACTCTATGACTATATCGAGGAAATGATCCGCTCCGGTCACCTGGAGAAATACCTAGGAGACAAGCGGCCGGCGAAGTAGGAGCAAAAGGGCCAACCCCCTCCCAGGGAGTTAACAATCAGGCAGATCATAGTCATTTCGATGGGTCCGGCTCCGGACAGTGAGGGGGACCGCTTCCTCTTACCGGTCATGGACATAAGTGATCCGCCCACAAGAAATGCAGGAAGGATGACCCGATCATCTTTATCGATGAAGACCTTCACGGCGTATCTCTCCCACACAATGACCCCCTTGTGATAACAACTCGAGTTCACCATTATGGGGTCCGGAGAATATTGGCCGACTCGGGGAGCTCGGCGGATATCATGGTCTACGACTGTTTCCAGCCTATGAGATTAGATCCATCTGATCTCCAACCGACCTCCTAACTATCCTATAGCTGAGCTTTTTCAGCCTCCTCGCTCGTCTCCGAGCTATTACAGAGCTGAGCTTCCTCAGCTCACTTGCTCGTCTCCGAGCTGTCACAGAGCAGAGATTCCTCAACATTCTTGTTTGACCGAGAGAATGAAACCCGAATGCCCCCATAACGGCTCCATATATCTCGCCACGATGAGATCTTCGCCGACCCACGTCCCGCATCCCACGCTAGTGTATCTTGCCATTAATGGGCGTATCTCGCCAATGATGGGCGTATCCCGTCATCTATGCGAACGTGGCGCAGGTGAGTAATGAACGGCGAGTATCTCGCATCGGCTCGCTCCCTGCGACCGCTATATAAACCCTACTTCCAGACAACCCAGGTAACTCGAACTGATTCCAGTTCGCCGCTACCTTGCCATTATTTATCGGTATTTACTTGATCGTCGGAGGGTTCTATGGTGGTTACCCACCCCGGGACTTTCCTTGCAGGTAGCTTGGCGTTAACGATAACACATTGAGATCCACACATTCAATCCTCACACCAAATCTCAACTGTTCAGAACCGCTTGCAGCAAGATCGACAGAAGACAACGTCTGAGGAAGATTCCGGCCTCCATCAGTAAGGAAATCCCTACTCGCGAACTCTATATTATAAATACATAAATTGTATATAAAAGAAGCCTGGATTCGTATTCAATTATATATTCATATACAAATTAGAATTATGAGGGGAAACAAAACACTAAAACACCGCATGATCAATAATTTCTCAACGAAAACCCTTTTCCTCCCTCTTTCTCTCTATAAAAAACAAATTTGTATCGAAAACTATGGAATGCGTTCCTCTTCCTTTAGTTACGATCTTCGCTTCAATCGAAAGTCTAACCCTACGTACATTTCGAACCTAATGAGAAATCAACAAAGAGATTAATAAATAAATTAAGGATTTGCAATTTCATGATTGATGAGAAAATTCTACTGTTCTATTTCACCGCAAGTGGACAGCGTACAATTGTAGTACCGATGCAAAACGGGTTGATCCACAGGAGGAAGGGATTAATCTTAATTAATTTCAGGAGAATTAAAAAAAATTATAGAGAAATAATTAAATATTGATTAATTCAAAATATATAAAAGGAAAAGCATATTTAGGGTTTACAATTTCACTAGATCTAAACATGCGTCCCTTTTTTCATTGGCCCATAAGCCCTTTTTTCACTGGCCTGTAAGCCCTAACCTAAGCACACAACACACCCACGCATCCAGGGGACCCACGAATTTGCCCCAAAAGCGTTAATTTATGGCCACTTTCTCTCTGGGGTTTGAACCCCGCACTCTCCCTAAGAGGGGAAGTATCCATACCAACTGAGCTATTGCTCATTGGTTCATCATCGTAACTTAGTAAGTATAAACTATTTGACAGTCATATTAATCTATCAAAAAAACCCACCGTTGCCGGTCCTAAGTCCGGATAAGAAAGAGTGAGGGTTATGGTAGGCTTGTGACAGCCATCGTAAAACTTTGTCACATTCTATGACATGAACCATAATAAAAATATCGTTGGGGCGTCCTCTACTCAGCGACGCGCTATATCGGATTCCGGGTATAGTGTTAAGTATGCAAGGGCTTCTAGGCCATCGTCCGGAAGCGACGTGCTACATCAGACCCCGGGTGTAGTGACAAATAAGCAAGGGTTTCATGGAATTCGTCTAACTTCTAGGAACATAGGTTCCCTTACGGCTAGACTAACAGAATTAGTGGAGGTGATGATTAGGAGGAGAGTTGGTATTACGTGTTTGCAAGAAACTAAGTGGGTAGGTGAAAAGGGTAGAGTCATAGAGCCTTATGGTTATAAGATTTAGTATACGGGTAGAGATAAAAATCGTAATAAGATAGGTATAATCATAAATAGACGGTTACTTAAGAATGTAGTTAAGATTAGAAGAAAAGGTGATAGCATTTTACTGGTTAAGTTTATTCTAAGTGGGTAGATCCTTAATATTATTTAGTGCTTATTGATTGTTTGCGTTTTTGCGTATTCTTAATTTTTAATTATTGCAATCAAGACGGTTTCGCTTGGTAGCTAGCCGGTTGAGTACAGGTCGATCCACAGGGAGATGGAATCTTTTTCTTTATGTTTTAACGAGTTAAATCCAAATATTTTGAGTTTTGTTTTAAGGTCTACTAATGAGATAAAAAATGAATAAAGAACTTGCTAGGGTTAGGATTAGGTTAGTTCGAGTTAGGAATTTCTCACTTCTTTCACTGCCCTTCCTAATATCGGTGTTCTGGTAATCGGCAACAACTGGGATTAGCACGACTATGAAGGAACTTGCAAGTATAAGCTAGGCTTTCCATACTTAGTTTCTTCCTTTTGGTCCTTTTTCGTCCGTTCTTGGCTCTTAGCTCTAACCTCTAGTTAATTCAACCACAACCGGTCTAACTAGGGAATCACCACTATCATGTAGGATAGGGTGCCGTAGTGAGCGGATTGTGGTTCAATTAACGGGAGTCCGAATTAAGGTGTTGGGTAAAGAAAAGAGTGAGAGAGATTTCCTTCTCTCAAACTTTCCTTCTCCTGCCCTAACAAGTGAAAAGATTACTCACCCATTAAAAAGATAAAAATTATAAGGAAGGTAGAAAGAAATAAGGTTAAGAGGAATTTACAACTAGCTATTTGAGACCTCACCTTGGCAAGGAACTTACTCAAGCATCATCGTTGTTTAATGATAAAGAAAATAGAAGAAGAGAAAACAATAGAAAAACACAAGTAAAAATAAGCAACTAGATTAACAAATAAAAATTGCAGATAAATAAATGGATATGCAAGATAAATAAAAGAACTTACTCTTTTTTTTATTTTCTTTATTGATCACCACTCAAAAGCTCATTACAATTTTAACGGAGAAAGAAAAAATACAGAAATTTAATCCTAAAACCTAATAAAGAAAAGCATCCATTATTTGGCTTTGAGCTCTTCTATTTATAGATAGGAAGGTGAAACCCTAAGTTATATTCTGAGTTGAACATGAGATTACAAAACTACCCCAAAAGAACCGAGTCAACGCTGCTTCAACTGTCACCGACACTGCTTCAACGCGGCCGCGGAACCGCGGCAGAAGTGACTATTTGGCCGCGGTTCCGCGGCCATTTGGTAAACTTATGGGATCATCTTTTCGGGGCTTCTCCATATTGCTTTTATCTTCTGTTTGGTACACTTGGTTTCTCAAAAACTCTTTTGTTCTCTTCCAGATATTCAACAGTGTACTTTTGCCTTGAGCTCCGTGTTTGAAGTCTTGGATCTTGTGCTGCCCTTATGTTTTGTGCATTGAAATGACCAACGATTTGCCATTTTGTCCCTTGAACTGGTAAGCGGCATCATACGAATGGTTAACGGAGATCGGTATTTATCTGTTGTTGGTCGCAGTCCCGCATTTGTTACGAATTTTCATGAATTTCACTGTAAGGAGCTGAGAACCTATAACCTGCAATTATTCAGCAAACACGGATTAAAAGTACCTACCTATATGTAATGTGATTAAGGTATAAAAATGCAAAAATCTGATATGAACAAATACCCCCAAACTTATCTTTTGCTCGTCCCGAGCAAAACCAATTTTATTCTCAAAAATTCCTAACCTCACTTTCGCAGGGAACGCGATTGCACTGAGCTCGTGCAACAAGCCGTTAAACCTCTAGGTATCCCTAGTAGGAGGAGTGTTGTCTCCTGAGGGTTTTCAACGGATACTACCCACAAAATCCTATAAAAGGAAGACTGTGAAAGTTACATATAAAGATGAGAATTATAAAAGAAAAACTTTGAAAATTAGAGTTTCCAACTACACTAGTTTTTTTGGTTTTCATGAGCCCTATCTTAATAGTCATGAAAAAATGTTAGAAATCATATCATCCCGCAATAAAACATCGTCTTTATTCTTTATTCTTACCTTTCTTCCAAACACTGATCATATACCCCTACATGTGTGTAAAAAACATCCCTACACCCGGAGAATTCAATTCAAGCTATCATACTCTTGTCCATCTACCTTAGTACTTTTTAATTAATGAATATTTAGATGGAATTGCTCACACATTTTTCATGCGACCGTTAATACTTCTTGAGGTACTAACCGACCAATTACTCATGTGCTTGCTTATTAGGTGTATTTAGTATTTTCCTCGTCTTACAACACTTAAGGCTTAGCAGTGACTCCCAAACCAGTTGGTCTAAGGCACTAGGTGATGAAGCACCATCGCTATATTTTTTTATTGTTGCCTTGGTGATAACAAAACCAGTGTTCATTTTTCTACACCATTTTATCTCTTATACTCTATTTATAATTTCCTTCATACTTTGGCTTTAAGACAAGAGCATTTCAAGGTATCCTCTACTATCCCGAGTTTCAAGACGTGTGTAAGTGCGTATAATAGGGTATCAATATTCAAATGTTTGGCGTCCAAATAAGAACTATTTTTCAGACTTATTTTTATCTGCAGATTAGTGACTTTTTTCATCTTACTAACCCTTGGGACAAAGGCTCATAACTACTTATTACTAGTTTCGTTTAAGAAAATATATAACTTTCTAGGTTTTCTTAAATTTTTCTAATCTTTTGGATATAATTTTTTACTTTCTAATCATTTATTATAAAAGAAAATTTTTGAAAATTTTGTGCTTATGCAAAGTATGCTTATGCAAAGTATAATGCAAATTGATGCGTAAATAAGCACAAACCTCCCCCAAACCTGTTTAAAACAGTGTCCTCACTGTTGCCATCTGTTAAATCTCAGAAACCTGGGAGAAAAAATTTTTATTAACGGGGACAAGAAATATGATTGTGAAAATCTCCCCCAAACTCGTGAAAATAATTTATTTATTTATTTATTTTTCAAGAGCCAAATTATACCCCCAAACTTGAGTTAAACAATGTTAAGATTTTTAAAAAGAGGGGTCACAGTTACTGGTCAATGCCAAACTTTGCAAAGACCAAAAGTCAACATCAACCATTTGAAAAATTTATCAGTGAAACGCACCGGTTGGTGGAAGAACATGTTGTATGGAGCCAGGAAGAAGTGAGGAAGAGATAAGTGGTGTAAAAGAAAGGGTTTGCGTCTCAATTTGGAGAGACGACACAGTGATTGTGATGATGGATTACTCGCATTTTTGTGATTGTCAAGAAGAAGGGGTGGAGGTTCAATTTCTTTTTGGATTTGATTCATCTCAACACCCGTTTTTGCTAAAAATGTGAGCTCATCAGCGAAAATTTGCTCAAAGCTTTCATCGACACCTCGAAGAATAATGTCATCAGAAAGTGTAGGATTACTAGGCACTAGAACAAGGTTCTACAAGGCATCAACCATGCCAAAATCAAAATTTTCAAGTGCCGAACAACCCTAACCAAGATCTTAAATTAGAGATTAGGCGAAACAAAAAACGAGTAAACAACTTTACTTCTAAGAGAAAGGGATTACAACCTTTGTAGTTCGTTCCTTCGCTTCATAAGCTCCGAGTAGTAGTCCCTTCGCCGCAATCCATGAACTTCCGGACTCTAGAGAGGCTCCACAAGTCGAATGATCTATGCTTGCTTCCGATCTTCAAAAACTAAGATGATCTACCTTGAAGAAACTCAAACCCAAGCTCTTGCTTTGCTGATCAAGTATTAGCAAAGCAAACACTCTAATCTAAGTGGCAAGAATAGATGGGGATGATGAAGTAGGAATTTAGCTCTCATTTGTTTTCAATTTCTCACTCATTTTCATCACATATGAAAAAGCTAGAAAGCTTTTCATCAAAAAGGAAGAAGAAGAAGAAGCAAATCAATTTGTGATGAATAATGAATCTTATGTGAGGTTAGAAATGCAACCATGGGTTAAGAATGAAGACTTAACCCATGTAGAGAATTAACTATGGTAAAGGGTTGAGTTGGGTTAAAGAAATATCTATGCAAAATATCACAAGTCAAAGTCAAAGCCTCAAGAAGCTTCTTGAAAGGTTCATGCAAGTTTAACCCTAAGCATATTTAAACTCCACAAAACATGTTGCAATTTTAACCCTAACATGTTACAATATTATATATCACATATACAATATTTATTGTAACAAAATAAAATAATACAATTAACATATATCACATATATATCAATGTATTACCCGAGTGAGAAAAAGAATCTTTAAGTGAGCTTATATTAGTTAATGTAATTTAATATATCAAATATATAATTATATATTAAATTATCGAATCAACACTTGATCCGATAATCCGGATATTTCATAAATAACCGACTAATATAATCTGTATCAGTTCATCGAATCAACACTTGATCCGACGACCCGGCTATATCACATATACCCGGCCGATATCACATATCACGAGAATCTAATACGGTATCGTATACACGTATTGTTCTCGGTCCCGCACATATCACATATGTGCTCCTACCCCGTTTTGCCTGAGCCAGGAAACCTCTGTGTAGGACTCTAAAGAATCGTCAATACGCCGGCAGTAGGTGATGATCATATCAAACACCCACAAACTGCAAGCGGTCAGGTAAACGTAACAGCCACTCAGGTATTGAGCGATCAGAAGATCAACAAGCAAGCCTGTACATTCTCCTGCGAATCCAATCAGTAACACTCCCGAACAGTCTGGTCGCTTCGTCTGATATGTCGCATATCTCGCCTAGGGGTGGTAAACGTCAGACCACAGTAGCTTGATAAGTCGTGCCGATATGAGGTCCATAACAGTTCGAGAAACTACTGATAACACTTACCAATAAATCTCAGCAACTCTGGCCAGGGATTTCCAGTTATAGCCAATCGAATGCAGCGCAACATCAACTCCCTATACCAGGAGAGACGAAACCCCTCCTATCGCTCATTGCCTCCATGTGATTCGGGACTATACCCAAAAGCCACCTTTTTTCATGCTCTCTTAGACGTGGTATGATGGAAATCAAAGCACAGTGGGAATCACACAAGACTCTATGACGATCTCGAGTCTACAGACTAACCTATACCAGTGTCGCCAGAGAACTGCCATCTGACGTGAGGTATAATACCATCTGGGATTTCTCGGCGAGTCCGTCCAGTGTACCCAGTCTCCACTGAGCACCCGTATACCTTCTCTGATGTCAAACACCAATGGATATGGGATTATCCATCGCCCATCATATGGGTCAAGAAGCGCATACTCTAGTCTACTCTGGTATATCGATGCCCTGTCTCGATACACCTACGACTAGGAACATCTGAAAGATGTACTTAACGACTACACTGTCCCTACTAGTGTGATCTGCATCATAATCCTGGTAATCAAGTACTCATCCTAAGGGCTTTATCAACATGTAACATAGAGACAATCAGAGTACATGTTAAGATAAAGAGCAACCAGATAGCATACTATCATGTCGAGCAAGAAAGTCCTACCTATAAATGTCCAAGCATCCACTACAATATATATCGTATGTACAGTAATGGCCTTTAGGGTATACATATAACTAACAATTTCCCACTTGCACTAGGGCCATCAGTTGTGGTATCGCATACCCAACAATCAGTTGTGGTTGAAGTATCTCATACTCAACCATCCCATATAAGTCTCTACTGGGGAATAGGCCTTTGTCCATATGTTGATCCTACCCCTGTCCAATCACCAGTCCTACCCGACCTTCCCACCCTCACTAGACACTGCTTCTACACAGTCTTTTGGGAGTTTCACATATCCAAACAATTTCGAATCTTTTGCCGAAACCCCTTTACCACCAAAGTCTAGTTTGGAAGAGGCGTTGGAGGTGTATATCGTAGCAACAAACAAAATGGTTAGGAATGTGGAAGCGTCCGTGGCCGCCCTTATGCAACCTGCTGAACCGGTAGCTAGTTTCCCGCTAGCTCCAAATTTTTCAATGTATGAGGCGGCAGTTGGACAGAGTGAGAATGAGAGAGGATTTTCAAATCAAACCTACCCTTACCCAATTGAAGCCCACAACTCCAGTTTTCCATCGATTGTTCCAAATGATTCACCAGTTGAAAATAAAAACGAGTTGTGTGATTTTATAGTGTTTGATTTGCCAAATTGTGAGGAACCCCTTTCGAGTGAAACCGCACCTAATCCTTTCGATCTTTACACCTCCACTCTAGAACCTAAATCGATACATATCCATGCTGATGAGGTGTCTAAAGAAATTGATTTTCACTTGATTAAGGATATAGACGCCGGGAATATTTCGGATGATGAACCTGTCGATTTGCTTGCAATTTTATGTTCAAATCATCATCCTAAGTTATTAAATGTTTCTCCCGAATCTCATATGCGTCTAGATTTTGATGATAATGGCATGGATGAGTTGAATATTGAGGATAGTATTGAGGAGAGTCTTGAGGATAATATTGAGGTTGAATCATTTTTGTTTGATGTGTCTGATTTTCCAATTCATCCTCCTGAACCTTTGACTGTTATATCACCCTCCCTCATTCCCATCGTTCCGACCCCGCTTGAAGACTGTGAGCTTGAAACATTTTCCTTTGAATCTGACACAATTCTCACAGACGATAACACCTACAAGTGTTTCACTTTTTCGGACGATGTTGATGACTCACCGCCCGAGTTTGAGTCCTTCACATTTTCAGATGAGCCATCAGACTCGGTTGATTATAGTAGTTTCGAATCATTAATGGAATCTTTCAAGTTCGAAACAGTTTACTACGGTGAGAATGATACTATCCCTAATTCACTCCCTTTCGTCTTTCCCATTGTTCCGACCGAAAAAATGACCGTTACGCTTTCATCTCCTATACCAAGTTCGGCGTACCCATGTTTTCTTGTGAATCTTGAGGGATTTGATCCCATTTCCCGACGGGTTGATAGGTTAGCGCAATCGTTTATAACATATCGGTCATTACATATTGCGCTAATTTATTCACTCAATTTACACCCTCAAGATCGTACTCCACTTCCTTCTTCTTTTCGCCATTCTTCTCCCCCATCGAGACCATATTCTACCATTCTTCTTTCCACACGATCTCGCATGCTTCTCATTTTCTTGCACCAACTATACCATTTCCACGATAAGATTTTTGAATGGTTGGTGCTAACTTTTGGCTTGTGCAAGGCCAAGCTTAAGTTTGGGGGAATCTTTGTATATATGTATATATTTTTTGTTTTCTTTTCTAAAAAAAAAATAAAAATTCAAAGCATTAAAAATATAAAAATTATAAATAAATAAACAGGGGAGTGCCGGTATTTTGACCCTCTTGGTTTAGCATGACAGTGAGGACACTGTCAAGTTCAAGTTTGAGGGTATGCTCGGTACGTCTTCTTCCTTCGCATTCATTTGTACATATTTTTGCATTTGCATACTTATTTTAAAACCCATAAAAATTTGAAAATTTCAAAAAATATAAAAATAATTGTATTCAATTTTGGCTATAATTGACTTGAGTTTGACAAATAGGTTAACTGGTTAGGAACAACTAGATCTTAGACTTAGTGAATTAAAGACTCTAAAGATAACATTCTTTAAAGTTTAACGGTAGAAAGTATATGCCTTGTAGTTTATTTAGAAATAGGCAAATTTTGGGTTCATTTCTTGGGCTAAGTCAAAATGAGGGAAGAGTATTGATGTTCTTATTAGAGTATAAGTTTGAAAAATAGTTCCTAGCTTAAGTCTAGATTCTGAAAATGTATACCCTACAACTTGCACAATCACGCACCTTGAAACTTGGAATAGTAGAGGAGACCTTGAAATGCTCTTGTCTAAAGTCCTTAGTACGATGAAAATAAAAAAAAATGTGAAGAATAAAAAAATGGACACTGGTTTTTGTGATTACTTAAGGCTGCAAAAATAGAAAAATATTTAGCGAGGGTGCTTCATCACCTAGTGCCTTAGACCAACTGGTTTGGGAGCCACTGCTAAAGCCTTGGGTGTTGCAAAACTAGGAAGTACGCTTTAAAGTGCGAACACATTTTGTAATCGGTCGTTGGTACCTCAAGAAGTATTAAAGGTCGCATGAAGGATGTGTAAGCAAAATTCAATTAAAAATTCACCTACTAATAAGTACTTTGAACAACGGACAAGAGTATGATTGCTTGATTTGAATTTCCAAGTGTAGGGGTGATATTTACACACACGTGGGGATATGTGATTGGAGTTTAGATAAGAGAAAGGAGTGAAGAATAGAACTTGTATCTTTAATAGAGTTGATAAAAATTCCTAAGTGGAGATGGAAACCCTAGAAGGAAAACTTAGGAGATGCCGAAAGCTAAATAAGTCTACATATCATATATAATCTTAAGTTAAATAATGAGGAAGCGTGAAGAATATGGGTGGATAATTTACAAGTAGAAGATAATAGAATTTCTTGTTAGAAAACCTAATTGGAGAACAAAAGTTAATGGGCCGAGTTGATAGGATTTTGTGGGTAGTATCCACTGAAAACCCTCAGGAGACAACACTCCTCCTATTAGGGACACCTAGAGGTTTAACGGCTTGTTGCACATGCTCAGTGCAATCGCGTTTCCCCGCGAAAGTGCGGTTAGGATTTTATTGAATAAAAATAAGTTTGCTCGAGGACGAGCAAAAGATAAGTTTGGGGGTATTTGTTCACACCATAATATTGCATTATTATATTCCTCATTCTTATTCTTTTTATAAATAAACAGGTGCTTTTGACGCATGTCTGCTACATGTTACAGGTTACCGGTTCTTAGACAAAAAACAGTGAAAACGATGTAAAGACGATGCAAAAGTGGACTTTGACCAACAAACAGAAGACTCTTGATCAAGCCTACATCAAAGATAAAATTCACAAAGTACAAGGCAATGCAAGGTCCAAGATTACAAAGCGAACGGTTAAAAGCCCACCGCAATTATTCACTGGAGATCTGGAAGAAACATAGAAGCTATTTTAATAAAGAACCAAATAATAAGGAAGCCCAAAGATCCAAGGCCCAATACTTTCTTTTAAAGAGACATAAAATTTTACCAAAACTTGAAGTCTACTTTGACTAGGTCTTCCTAAGGATATTTTGGTAAATGTAGACATGCAAATCAATTGTAATCTAGGGTTTCTATCTCCTATAAATAGAAGCCTAAATCATTGTATTCTTTTTATGCCTCCCTTCATTAATAAATTTTAGAATTCTTTATGGAGAGCATCGGTGTTTCTTTTCAATTCATGAATTCAGATCTGACAACCCTGCGTTGATGATTGGAGAGATGCATCTGTAAGTAGATTTAATTCCTTGCTCTAGTTTAGATTTCAATTCTTGCCCTAGGTAATTTTTATTCTCTGCCCTAGATAAATGTTCTTCAATTCCTTAATGAGCGAGTAGTTTCTTCGCTTGTTAGGGTTAGGAATGGGGAAGGATTTGAGAGACGAAGATCTCTCATCTCTTTTCTTTGCCAATCTTTTATGAAAATTAGAACTCCATGCATACCTTCTTATTCCGCTCCCTACGGCACTCTACCCTCGAGGTAACGGTGATTCCGTAGTCTAAAGGCCCGGATTTTAAGGTTTTCCATGGAGGTTAGGGTAAAGATTAAGAAAGGAAGGTCAAGGATCTAGAGGAAGAATCAATCTTCCCAATCATCCTAATCCCCTTTGTTAAGATTTACCATAACACTAATATGATATCTTTAATTAAAGGCAATGGAAAGAGATGCAGATCTTTATTTACCAAATTTTCCCTAAACCTAATCCTAGCAAGTTTCTAATCCTAGTGTCATACAACTTCAATTTTTAGATTTAATAATCAATCCGAACACCCTTCGGAATTAACTCGTTAGCGCGATTAGGAAATTCACAACATCCCTGTAGACCGACCCGTACTCACCGGCTAGCTGCAAAGCGACGCCGTTCTTGATTGCGGTTACAAATATTTTTGATCTATCTTTTAGAAAGCGCAAGCACGCAAAATCATCCAATCATGTATCTAGAACAATAAAATCAACAGGGAATATGAAGTCCCCCACCTTTATTAACACATCCTCTAGCCACTCCTAGGATGGATGATAGATCGGTCGACCATTTGGAGAGTACAGTGTGTGGGTTTCAGCTCTCCTACACCTAGTTGCTCATATACCGAATATGGAAGCAGGTTAACACTGGCACCAAGATCCAAAAGTGCGCGGTTGATGTTCTTATCCCCAATGGTTATTGAAATCGTAGGACAGTCAGGGTCCTTCCGTTTTTGAGGTAAAACTTGGGTAAAAGTATCACTCACGGCACTAGCTAAGAAAACCTTCTCGGGTACATGAGATTTCCTCTTCTTAATGCACAAGTCCTTCAAGATTTTTGCGTAGGAAGGGACTTGTTGGATTGCATCCAAGAGGGGAATGTTAATGTTAACCTGTTTAAACAACTCCACAATCTTCTCCATTTGTGGACTTTGTTTATCAGATCTCAACCGGTTTGGAAATGGAACATTTTTTAAATTGGTTGAGTCCAATACTTGTGGAGGAGATTGTGGAGTTGGAACAGACTAGAGG
Source organism: Agapanthus africanus (assembly GCA_030015575.1). NCBI lineage: Eukaryota > Viridiplantae > Streptophyta > Magnoliopsida > Asparagales > Amaryllidaceae > Agapanthus > Agapanthus africanus. The sequence goes on from JASDDO010000014.1 coordinate 22,623,489, forward strand.
AGTGATTCGGTATTCTTGAAGATATCACCGACTAGAGGAGTGATTCGTTTCGGAAGTCGAGGAAAGCTTAGTCCTCGATTCGTTGGACCTTTTGGGATTTTGGAGCGTGTTGGAGAAGTGGCGTATCGATTGGCTTTACCGCAATCCTTGGCGAATGTTCATGACGTGTTTCATGTATCTCAACTCCGTAAGTATGTTCAAGATGAAACATACGTGCTGGATCATTTGGAGCTGGCTGTACGAGAAGATTTAACCTTTGAAGAACGACCGATATCGATTGTGGATCGAAGAGAAAAGGTTCTTAAGAACAAGGTTATCCCTCTCGTACTTGTTTCTTGAGAAAATCGCCCGCATGGAGAATCAACTTGGGAACGAGAAGATGAAATCCGGCAGAAGTTTCCACATCTATTCTTGTAGTTTGTTGACTGTTTATCCTTTCTTGTTCTTGGAATTTCGAGGACGAAATTCTTTTTGTAGTTGAGTATAATGTAACAATCGAGTTCGTTTATACCAATTTCAGATCCCGTATTTATTTATCTGTGGTATCTTCTTGATTTAACGGATTTTGGGTGTGAATGGTATTTTTACATTTTACATTGCATTCGACCCGACCCGCTTGCTTGAACTTGTTTGATTCACATTTATAAACTATCATGACTTGTTAAATAGACACGTGCATCTCATGTATACTGCATATTGACTTTTCATCTGACATCACACATTTTATCATATAACATTTTACGTCATATAAAATAAATTAAAATTGCATTTCATAGCCTGCATGATACCCCTAATCCCATGGTAGCGTCCGCGCATCTTGTTCTCGTCCCGTTCAGTGAAAAAAACGTGTTTGGATAGTTACGCGCACGTACGTACATCCGTTCTTGGGGGTATGCGTTTTCGTTACCTGAACTTTCATTTTGAAATTTGGAAGTCGCTTATATTTTTTGTATTTGAAATCTGAAATTTTGGACCCGACCCGGGCGTGTTTTAGAATATTTTTGTATCTCGCCAAAATTCATTTATTTAAAAATCTTTAAAAATTAGTTCGAATATATTTTACAGCTCAGAAGAATTCTCTAACGATTAAAATCCTTTTCTAAAATTTAAAAATCTTTTTAAAATTTTTCACAACTCTTTCCAGCTATCCTCGCTGGCCCGGCCCCACTCTCTCTCTCTCTCTCTCTCTTTCTTTCTCCCTTTCTTTTTCTTTCTCTCTCTTCCTTATCTCTCTCTCACTATATCTCTCTTTCTCTCTCCCCCATATAAAACAAGATTATCTCTCCTCACTGTTCCCATACTCTCTCTCTCTCTCTCTCACCTCTCGATCTCTCTCTTTTCTCTCTCTCTCTCTCAGAATCTCTCTCTCTCTCCCCTCTCGCATATATTTCTTTCTCTCTCCCTCTCTATATATTATTTCTTCTCCTTCTTCTTTTAAAAAAAACCCACGACCACGAAACCCTTGCCTCCACCTCCACCTCGCCGTCGCCCAAAGCCCCGACGATGCCTTCCCAATCTCGCCACCTCCTCATCCTCTTCAACACCTTCACCTCCTCTCTCCTACCCGAGCCCTGCACATCTTCAGACCCTAACCCGAGCACCCCGTGCACGCCTTGCACCGCCGGAATTTATCGCCGCCGGTGATCTCGTCCTCGTTCCTGACTCCATTACACCCCAGCAAGCCCTTGCACCCCTTCTCCTTCCCGTTCTTTCTTCTCCCTTTCTTTTCTTTTCTTTCTTTTGTTTTCTTTAAGATGGCCGCTGTTTTCTGCAGATCACTTCGCCGGAACTTCGTCAACGCCGTCGACACCTCACGACTTCTCTCTAAATCACAGTGAGCTTCCTCTTCTCAATCTTCTTCTTCCTCCTTCCATTCTTCTCTTCTTCTTTCTTTCCATGTTTTTCTTTTCTTTTTATGTTCACTGCCTTTTTAGATCGCCGGAACCAGGCCGTGCCGTCGACGATCCCGAAGACCCAGTGAGCTTACCTGACCCGTGTGATCACCTTGCGCGTTGTTTGGATCCGTTCCGTGTACCGTGCATGCGTCGCGACTTTTTCCGCCGACGTGAGACGTTCCGTACACCCGTTTCTTGATCCGTTTAGGCAATTAAAACTTGCTACATGCTATTTAATTTATTACATACTTATTTAAATGCATATTAAACCTGTAGTTTAAATCTAATACCACATGTTCCGTTTTAACATTTCGATGTTCCATTTATATCATTTTAGATTTAGAACATGAAACATATCTTGTTGCATATTAGATTATGATACACGGTACCCATATCCATATTTGAATCACATAGTGTTTATTTGAACATCCCATAGTACCATTTTATAGTTTATAACCTTTCGGACACCCGTTTGCATCCATCTCGCCTTATATATATATATATATATATATATATATATATATATATATATATAATTGCATCCTTAGATTATATTAGTGCGTTACAATGTGATATTAATATTCCATGTTTAATAAAGTGCATTTTAATTAATAGTGGAACTATAATCTTGACCCTAATCGATAACTGTGCATCCATGTGTTTGAGTTTATACCTATTTGCATACCACATCATAATGTTCCATTTTAATGTTATATTAGTATCCCATACTTGTTTTGTGTACCCATACTTAGTATAGTTTGATTTTGAGCACCCACGTGATACTTGGACACCCCTGACATGGCTTGATACACTATTACTTGACAGGACCTTATACCGTGCACTACTGGACATGATTAGATTCATATACACTACCTGACTTGACCTGATGTACCATATCTTGACCTTTTACCTGATCTTATTACTAATGCCAACAACCTTGACATGTTCTCCCTACGGACTTTTCCTGTTGTCTATCCAGACAAACCTGTACCTGCTTAATCCTGTGTTGGCATTAGCTCCATATTTATCAATACCTGACTTGAACATATAACTTGGGGGTATGGGGAAATCAATGATGAAACCTGACTTGTAACTCGACAGTTCGATACCTTTACCGATCAGTCTTACGGGCTAGGCCAGCCCCGGGATGATGATGCTGACATCACTCATCGTTACATACTACCCTTTTACTGCCTAGCGGCACGTCTCGGTTTCAGCCCGAGAATCTTCACCGTGGTCCCGGGCACGCACGGGATACTATTGAGTTACATCGATAATTCATCAAATTGATTTCAAAAACTTGAGAGTAGTTAACCCAGTAGACCAGTCTAGATTACTCACTGCACATCACTTATGACTTACCCTTCACTGTCCTTATTTATGATACTGTTATACCTGTTTTACCATTCGTACTCATACCTGCATGCCTTGCTACCCCCTTGATTATATTATTGCTTGATGTTATGACGCACTGACGTCTGGGTTTTGCATGGCCCAGATTCTCTACCTTTGTCGCAGGCTGATCAGGAGTACTTCCGCCGTTAGGCCGAGCAGTGAGGATCCAGTTGGTATCCAGTTTTACTTTCCATGTGTTTTATTTATTGGATCTATTGCTTCTGCATTATTTCATTCTTGACTCGTTTATTCTGTCTTATGGACATGTGTTAGATAGTTTATTTTTATTTCTACTGTTCTTGATATCTCTACAGCCGTAATGTGACTGTGGAAGGATATTTCCTATCCACAGGTAGCATGGTTGGCTCTGTCCAGTGCCTATCTTAGCGTACTCTGGGAAGCGGGGCATGACATGGTTTGTTTGGTATCAGAGCCATAGGATATAGGTTAATCGGGTTTGGTTTTTTTGTAGTTGGGTATTGGACCCAATACACGAATCAGAATACTCGTGATTAGGAACATATCCTGCCACATTGATATCATGATTCTTGAATCATATCTTTCTCTTGATCCTTGTCTTGACGATATGCAAACCACTTTGCAACTCGACTTGAAACCTTTTGGTTCCTTATTGTTTCTCCCTGTTCTTTGATTCTGATACTAGGATTTGGGCGACTTGAGTGGAGTTATGTAATTGTACCCATGAACTACAGCATGGTTACAATGCGGTACTCTATTTAAGTAACTTGGAGTTCTAGTCTTGATTCACTTCCTTATTTCATGGTCGTTATATTGCCTTGCTTCTTTTGCTTTCCAGTTCATGTTTATCGCAAGCTTGAATTCTGTTTACCGTGCTTATCTTTTTAAGTGTTTGGCTTCAGGTGAAATCGTTTCAGGTATCCTATTTGATCATGTCTTCCCCGCATTAGAATTATTCAATTCCGATGCATCCCTTTGTTTGTTGATGTCTTAGGAATGGATTTTCTCGGCACTTTCCATGCTCACATTAATTGTAGGGCAAAGAAAGTGATTTTCCAGATTTTCGGAAATTCGGAGTTTGTTTTTGTTAGAGGAAGCAATTCTGTCGGGCCAGTCGAGTTTAGGGCTAGGCCGACAAACAATGTTCTTTCGTCGATGGAAGCGAATAAGGAGGAAGCGCCATCTGTAGTTCGAGAGTTCTTGGATGTGTTCGAAGACATCTCGAGTTTACCGCCAAAACGAGATGTGGAGTTCGCGATCGATCTTGTTTCTAGTGCAGCGCCGATTTCAAGGCGTATTATCCGATGGCACCAGTGGAGTTGGATGGAATTCAAGAAGCAGATTGCCGAATTACTTGAAAAGGGTTGGATTCGCGGCAGTAACTCACCTTGGGGAGCTTCAGTTCTTCTAGTCAAGAAGAAAGATGGCACATGAAGGATGTGCATCGATTATCGAGAATTAAACCGGGTGACTATTAAGAACAAGTACCCGATCCCTCGCATTGGCGAATTGTTCGAGCAGTTTAGTGGCGCGAGGGTATTCTCGAAGCTGGATTTGCGATCCGAATATCATCAGGTCCGAGTTCAATCAGAAGATATTTGCAAGACGGCGTTACGAACTCGGTAGGGATATTACGAGTATTTAGTAATGCCCTTCGGAGTAACGAATGCACCGGCAATATTTATGGGCTTAATGAACCGAATCTTTTCACCATTCGTGGACCAAATTATAGTGGTGTTCATTGATGATATTTTGGTCCACTCAAAAGAGTATTGAAGAGCATGCAGAACACTTGAAGATCGCACTGTAGACATTGAGGCATGAAAAATTGTATGCAAAGATGAGCAAGTGCGAGTTTTGGCTTGAAGAAGTGAAGTTTTTGGGGCTTGTCGTGTCCGGAGATGGAATCGCCGTTGATCCCGAGAAGATTGCAACAGTTCGAGATTGGCCGATTCCGAAGAACGTAGCAGAGATCATAAGCTTTCTTGGACTTGTCGGGTATTACAGAAGGTTCGTGGAGAATTTTGCTCATTTGGTTGAGCCTCTGACCAAGCTTACGCGCAAGGAAGTACCATTTGTGTGGACGGATAAGTGTGCGTCAGCTTTTGAGGCATTGAAGCAAAGATTGATAACCGCTCCTATTTTAACCATGCCAGACAGTTCCGGAGGATTAGTGATTCACAGCGACGCATTCGGAAAAGGATTGGGATGTGTTTTGATGCAGCATGGGAAGGTTGTAGTTTACGCGTCGAGACAGTTGAAGACCCATGAGAAGAATTACCCAACTCATGAATTGGAGCTAGCAGCTGTGATTTTCGCTTTGAAGATTTGGAGATACTACTTATTGGACGAAAGGGTCGAAGTATTCACTGATCACAAAAGCCTGAAGTATGTGTTCACACAGAAGGAGCTAAATATGCGGCAGCGTAGATGGTTGGAGCTAATGGCTGACTACGATCTTGATCTTAAGTACCATCCGGGGAAAGTTAATGTCGTGCCGGATGCGCTTAGTCGGTTGCCAGCAATTCAGATGTTGACTGCACAGAAGGAACTTATTGAAGACTTTCAGAGATTTGATTTGGAGATCTTGCTACCGCATTCTTCGGGACAGTTGATGCAGCTGCAAGTACAGTCGTTGTTGATCGAGAGTATTATAGCAACGCAGTCACAGGACCCAAGATTGCAGAAGTTTCGAGAACAGGTTGGAGCGGGGCTGCGAACAGACTTTTTGATTCATGAAGATGGTTCGTTGAGATATAGTAGCCGTTGGTGTGTGCCGAAAGGAGACATTCGCGAAGAAGTTATGAAGGAGGCACACAGTTCCGCATTTTTTCGTACATCCAGAAGGCACGAAGATGTACCGTGATCTACGACAGCATTTCTGGTGGGAAGGCATGAAACGAGAGATTGCCCGCTTCGTAGCAAAGTGCTTGGTGTGTCAGCAAGTTAAGGCTGAACATCAAAGGGTTGCTGGTTTATTGCAACCACTTCCGATTCCTCAATGAAAGTGGGAACATATAACCATGGATTTCATGACGGCTTTACCGTGGAGTCCAAATGGAAACAATGCAGTTTTGGTGATTGTCGATCGATTGACCAAGGCAGTTCATTTCAAACCATTTCGAGTTGGTCAGTCAATGGAAGCATTAGCAGAACGGTACATGCAGGAGATTGTAAGATTGCATGGCATACCGGTGAGCATCGTGTCCGACCGTGACACTCGTTTCTTATCACACTTCTGAAGGAGCTTACAGGAAAGTTTGGGGACTCGATTGAAGTTTAGCACAGCTTATCATCCTCAAACAGATGGCCAGTAGGAGAGAACGATCCAAACTCTTGAAGATATGTTGAGAGCTTGCATGATGGGCTTCAAAGATTCGTGGGAGGATCATCTACACTTGGTAGAGTTTTCGTACAACAACAACTTTCAGGCAACTATTCAGATTGCTCCATTTGAAGTATTGTATGGTCGCAAGTGTCGTTCACCTGTTTGTTGGGACGATATTGGAGAACGAAGATTGTTGGGACCGGATTTGATCGTGCAGACAGTAGAGAAGGTTAACGCTATCCGGAAGCATATGAAGGCAGCGCAAGATTGGAAGAAGAGTTGGGCCGATACATCGAGAAGACCTCTAAAGTTCAATGTTGGTAATTCGGTATTCTTGAAGATATCACCGACTGGAGGAGTGATTAGTTTCGGAAGTCGAGGAAAGTTTAGTCCTCGATTCGTTGAACCTTTTTGGATTTTAGAGCGTGTTGGAGAAGTGGCGTATCGATTGGCTTTACCGCAATCCTTAGCGAATGTTCATGACGTGTTTCATGTATCTCAACTCCGTAAGTATGTTCGAGATGAAACACGCGTGCTGGATCATTCGGAGCTGGCTGTACGAGAAGATTTAACCTTTGAAGAACGACCGATATCGATTGTGGATCGAAGGGAAAAGGTTCTTAAGAACAAGGTTATCCCTCTCGTACTTGTTTCTTGGGAAAATCGCTCGCATGGAGAATCAACTTGGGAATGAGAAGATGAAATCCGACAGAAGTTTCCACATATATTCTTATAGTTTGTTGACTATTTATCCTTTCTTGTTCTTGGAATTTCGAGAACGAAATTCTTTTTGTAGTTGAGTATAATGTAACAACCGAGTTCGTTTATACCAATTCCAGTTCACGTATTTACTTATCTGTGGTATTTTCTTGATTTAACGGATTTTAGGTGCGAATGGTATTTTTACATTTTACATTGCATTCGACCCAACCCGCTTGCTTGAACTTATTTGATTCACATTTATAAACTACCCTGACTTGTTGCATCTCATGTATACTGCATATTGACTTTTCATCTGGCATCGCACATTTTATCATATAACATTTTAGGTCATATAAAATAAATTAAAATTGCATTTCATAGCCTGCATGATACCCCTAACCCCGTGGTAGCGTCCGCGCATCTTGTTCTCGTCTCGTTCAGTGAAAAGGACGTGTTTGGATAGCTACGCGCACGTACGTGCATCCGTTCTTGGAGGTATGCATTTTCGTTACCTGAACTTTCATTTTGAAATTTGGAAGTCGCTTATATTTTTCGTATTTGAAATCTGAAATTTTGGACCCGACCCGAGCGTGCTTTGAAATATTTTTGTATCTCGCCAAAATTCATTTATTTAAAAATCTTTAAAAATTAGTTCGAATATATTTTATAGCTCAGAAGAATTTCTCTAACGATTAAAATCCTTTTCTAAAATTTATAAATCTTTTTAAAAATTTCACAACTCTTTCCAGCTATCCTCGCTGGCCCGGCCCCACTCTTTCTCTCTCTCTCTCTCTCTCTTTCTTTCTCTCCCTCTTTTTCTTTCTCTCTTTTCCTTATCTCTCTCTCTCCTCTCGCTATATCTCTCTTTCTCTCTCCCCCATATAAAACAAGATTATCTCTTCTCACTGTTCCCACACTCTCTCTCTCTCACCTCTCTCTTTCTCTCAGAATCTCTCACTCTCTCCTCTAGCATATATTTCTTTCTCTCCCCCTCTCTATATATTATTTCTTCTCCTTCTCCTTTTAAACAAACCCACGACCGCGAAACCCTAGCCGCCACCTCTACCTCACTGTCGCCCAAAGCCCCGACGACACCTTACCAATCTTGCCACCTCCTCATCCTCTTCAACACTTCACCTCATCTCTCCTACCCGAGCCCTGCACATCTTCAGACCCTAACCCGAACACCCCCTGCACGCCTTGCACCACCGGAATTTATCGCCGCCGGTGATCTCGTCTTTGTTCCCGACTCCATTACACCCCAGTAAGCCCTTGCACTCCTTCTCTATCCGCTTCTTTCTTCTTCCTTTCTTTTCTTTTCTTTCTTCTGTTTTCTTTAAGATGCCCGTTGTTCTCTGCAGATCACTTCGCCGGAGCTCCGTCGACGCCGTCGACACGTCACGACTTCTCTCTGAATCACAGTGAGCTTCATCTTCTCAATCTTCTTCTTCCTTCTTCCATTCTTCTCTTCTTCTTTCTTTCCATGTTTTTCTTTTCTTTTTATGTTCACTGCCTTTTTAGATCGCCGGAACCCGGTCGTGCCGTCGACGATCCCGACGACCCAGCGAGCGTACCTGACCCGTGTGATCACCTTGCGCGTTGTTTGGATCAGTTCCGTGTACCGTGCACGCGTCGCGACTTTTTCCGCCGACGTGAGACGTTCCGTACACCCATTTCTTGATCCGTTTAGGCAAGTAAAACTTGCTACATACTATTTAATTTATTACATACTTATTTAAATGCATATTAAACCTGTAGTTTAAATCTAATACCACATGTTCCGTTTTAACATTTCGATTTTCCATTTATATCATTTTAGATTTAGAACATGAAACATATCTTGTTGCATATTAGATTACGATACACGGTACCTATATCCATATTTGAATCACATAGTGTTTATTTGAACATCCCATAACACCATTTTATAGTTTATAACCTTTCGGACACCCGTTTGCATCCATCTCGTCTAATATATATATAATTGCATCCTTAGATTATATTAGTGCGTTATAATGTGATATTAATATTCCATGTTTAATAAAGTGCATTTTAATTAATAGTGGAACTATAATCTAGACCCTAATCGATAACTGTGCATGAGTTTATACCTATTTGCATACCACATCATAATGTTCCATTTTATTGTTACTGTAATACCCAGCCCTTTCGTACCAAAATCTGTATTTTGCTGCTTTATGATTCTATTTACTATATTTATATTTTTATCTCATTCTATTTATATTTTATTTCATGCTAAACCTATTTTTCTTTTATCAATAAAACCCCAAAACCCAAACCCTATTATATTTTTCCAACAAATTCCCTTAGCCAACACCATTTTCTTTTAATAGAACCCTAATTCCCATTCCTTTATTTTAATTCATTTTTCTCTTTTTAAACCCATTTCCCTTCCAAATTTTTCCCCACTGGCCCGACCTCGAGCCCATCCACTCTTTTCCTCCTCAATTTTTCCCTATTTTGTTCTCAAGCTCAGCACCATTTTCCTAAGCCCGGCCCCATTTTTTTCTAATTTGTTTTCTGATTTTTCCATTTAAGCCTCAGCCCGTTAGCATTCCCTCAGCCCACTTACAAATTCTAAAGGAATTCTTCAATTAAATTTTTGGCCCGGCCCTTCCTATTCCAATCTCACCAGCCCACATCTCATTTTAAATAATCCCTTAAATATTTTCGCCCGGCCCACTCCCATATATTTTCCCCCAATAATTTTCTTCAAAATCCCTTGGCCCGCCAGCCCATCAGCCCATCTTTCTTTTCTCTTCAATTTCTTATTATTATTCTTATTCCCCAGCCCATTCCTTTAGCCCGCCCGCGTAAACCCGACCCGGCCTGCACCTCATCTCCCTCGTCTGCCCAACGGCTCTCCCGCCAATCTCGCGCGCGATCCACCTTCTCCGCCGCCTTCCTCGCCCACGCTCGCGCTCTTGTTGCCCACTCGCGAGCGTTATCATCGACGCACCCTCGTCTTCCCTAACTCCCTCTCTTCCTTTCCACTCACCCAAACTCACCGAGCGCCATTGTTTTCCCCAGCCTCGTTCGTCGCCCCGACGACGACAACCCCTCAGCCCCGCCGAGTCTCTCTCTTTCTCTAGCTTCTCTCTCTCCCCTGTTCCTCTCTCTGCTCATCTCTCATCCCTCTCCCCCTCACTCTCTGTTCTTTCACTCTCTTTCTCTCTCTGATCTCTCAACTTGCTCTCTCTCTCTATATCACACACTCCCTCTCTCTCTGTACACCTCTCTCTCTCTCTCTGGCTTTTCCCTCACTGTCTCCCTCTCTCACTCTGTTCTCTCATTTTCTCTCTCCTTCGCCCCTCACTACCATATTCACGAGCCCCCTCTAAGCCAACCTCCTAAACGGCGACCCAACCCCATTGCACTCCGTCCATATCCTCCTGCCGATGGCGAGTTCGTGATTCTCTACCCCACTTCAACCTCGTGCCCAGCACCGTACCCACCTCCACATTAGCACCGTGCCATCTCATGCCCAATACCATGCCTACCTCCACACCAGCATCGAGCCACCCTGTGCCCTGCATCCATGCCATGCCGTGTCCACTTCCGTATCGCGCCGTATGGTAGACAAGCTAACTGTAGCCATAACTATGCCGTGTCATTATCGTGATCGTCAATTCGACTTAAGCCCACCATCGAGAGCTGCGACCACCGCAGACACCCCGACGACGCCCCGAGCCCCACTGGCCGAGAGCAGACCCGAGCTCACCCGGAGCCGTTACCGTCGCGGTGCTAGCTCGTCGCGCGCCCATGCTGTACCTCGCTGCCGTGCGCCTCCAGGAAAGTTCTTTACTTGCTTACATGCTATTTTTACCTAAGTTACAATCGCTAAGTATCTAGATTAAAGGTTACAGTTTAAACTAATTATATGCCATAACCTGCTCGATGCGTGTTCCCAAAGAAAATACTTCTCTAGATTGACGGACCTGGATTAATTACATGGGTCCTTGCTGCGATGAACACCGTGTGCAAGTTTCGCTGGAAAATATGACCGTTAACGACTAAAACAACTACCCCCAAGTTTAACCGTAAAACTGGAATTTTATTGTACCTGAAAACCGTTAAATTCACCATAAATCATATACACCCTAGAATGGTGCGTTCGAGGGCTCAAATCGAAGCCGACTCGATGAAATTTAACCCTATACTAGTTTCCTGATATTCCTGTACTTAAATTGTGATGATATTCGTATCGGAGTGCGACTCTGGACTGCAGTCCAGAGCGACTCCAGTCGTTGCTTGCTGTTCCGTATTGGATACCACAGGATTTCCTTAACTCGTAGGTTGCGGAACTCCGCTGTTCATTATAGATAAATCTGTTAGCTAGACAACACAATTGATTTTATTCTGTTTCATTACCATTTGATATTTATTCTGTAATTTAAAAGATCGGGACGCATAACAGTCCCAACAGAATCAGAACCGAAATATTAGTGTTAAACATTGTATATCTTCCGACGTGCAGATGCGATTGAAGATCCTTCTATTGCGTTGAAAACCTTACTGAAAACCCTAGAATTTATCCAACTGTAGCGACGCTAAAATCTGATCCCAACTGGGATCAAAATGCGTTGCGAAACGGACTTCTTATTCTGAAACCGGATTTCCAGCCGCGAGCGCTTAAAATGAAATGGTTATAATTAATGATCCTGGAACCCGATTGGCTTGAAACCAAATTTTATGGATGGACAACTGAACATAATAATTACTACCTGTTTATCGTTTCGCTAAATTATATATGTACGTTTCATGATAAATCGTGCAAGTGATAGAATACTATTTTTGTGACACCTTAATCGTGCTTAAATACTGTTCACGCATCATATCATACCCATATCATTGTAGTGATAACCTAGTGATATCGTGCATTTACCCAGTGTTAGTTTCTAGCGATGATTGTGGCAAGTACGTCAGTGTTCGTGTATCCGTGATTAAGTGAAAGTGATGCGTACTTGTACACAATCAGTGACCCTATTATTCTATTGCATTGTCGACGTCTGTGGGATGCGTGTACGTGTGACCATAAGTGGTATGGGACACTTATGGAAGCGCTTGCACGGGTGTCACAGATAAGGCATCCGACACTGCCATTCATCTTAGGTATTAGTCGGGACGTGCTTGATGGAGGTCCTGCCTCCAGTTCTCGCGCAGACTTGTCACGGATCGATTAATATTTAGGGTTATGGTTAGCGTTTGATGTAGACCACGGGGTGTGGGGTAGTTTAAGTGTGAGTTCAACATGATCTCGGGAGTCCCATGCCGGCTTATATATTTAGGGAGATATATGGAGATTTACAGGGTACGTGATATACACCGTGATATACATGTTACATGCTGAGCCCGTGGTCCCTTGCCCTTGGGTTCTACCCTTGGGTGGAAGACACTCGCGAGTGGTTGACTCTCACACTTGGACTGACGATAGGCTTAGTGACCTGTACAGTGAGACTTAGAGATTGATAGGGATATTGGCATTTATATTCCTTATATACCGTGTTGACATACGTGACATATCGTTCTACTGCCTTACTGTTCCGCTGCATTGATTACTGCACATTCATATTCATGATGTCATTGATTTACTGCTTCACATATCTATTATCACTGTTAGAACTGTCACTTGAATTTATACATATTATATTGCTATTGTGTCGCTCTGACGACCTGAGTATGCATGCTCAGTGTGAGGAGAAGATTTAGCCTGGACCAGAACTAGACGTGCAACGCAGACTTCTTGACTTACCATTCCGAGTTACTTTCGTTTGTTCCACTTCAGGTCAGTCTTTACATTGTTTCTTTCAGTTACTGCATTTCTCATTACCTGCGCATCATTTACTGTTTACCATGATAAACTAGAAGCCGAAGTGTGACTACGGCAGGACTTTTCCTTGACCGTAGGAGCATGGCTGGCCTTGTCTACCCCTCGTATTCCGTATTTTGGGAAGCGGGGCGTGACAGTTACATTAGTACCCCATACTTGTTTTGTGTACCCATGCTTAGTATAGTTTGATTTTGAGCACCCACGTGATACTTGGACACCCCCGACATGGATTGATACACTATTACTTGACATGACTTGATACCGTGCACTACTGGACATGATTAGATTCATATACACTACCTGACTTGACCTGATGTACCATATCTTGACCTTTTACCTGATCTTATTACTAATGCCAACAACCTTGACATGTTCTCCCTACGAACTTTTCCTGTTGTCTATCCAGACAAACCTGTACCTGCTTAATCCTGTGTTGGCATTAGCTCCAGATTTATCAATACCTGACTTGAACACATAACTTGGGGGTATGGGGAAATCAATGATGAAACCTGACTTGTAACTCGACAGTTCGATACCTTTACCGATCAGTCTTATGGCCTAGGCCAGCCCCGGGGTGATGATGCTGACATCACTCATCGTTACATATTACCCTTTTACTGCCTAGCGGCACGTCTCGGTTTCAGCCCGAGAATCTTCACCGTGGTCCCGGGCACGCACGGGATACTATTAAGTTACATCGATGATTCATCAAATTGATTTCAAAAACTTGAGAGTAGTTAACCCAGTAGACCAGTCTAGATTACTCACTGCACATCACGTATGACTTACCCTTCACTGTCCTTATTTATGTTACTGTTATACCTGTTTTACCATTCGTACTCATACCTGCATGCCTTGCTACCCCCTTGATTATATTATTGCTTGATGTTATGACGCACTGACGTCTGGGTTTTGCATGGCCCAGATTCTCTACCTTTGTCGCAGGCTGATCAGAGTACTTCCGCCGTTAGGCCGAGCAGTGAGGATCCAGTTGGTATCCAGTTTTACTTTCCAGGTGTTTTATTTATTGGATCTATTGCTTCCGCATTATTTCATTCCTGACTCGTTTATTCTGGCTTATGGACATATGTTAGATAGTTTATTTTTATTTCTACTGTTCTTGATATCTCTACAGCCGTAATGTGACTGTGGAAGGATATTTCCTATCCACGGGTAGCATGGTTGGCTCTGTCACGTGCCTATCTTAGCGTACTCTGGGAAGCGGGGCGTGACAGCGTAGTCGGTAGCGACTAACAAAACACGGACTAGGCGGGCACTATTGTCCCGAGTCCAACCGGACATACATTAAACGAGTTTAGTATAGTCAAAACGTAGAATGTGAAGGTAAGAAAACGTCAATGAAGAAATGTGAATGAAAGGTGGGTGAAATGGGATTCTAGCGACAAAGGGCGATTTTTTATAAAAGTTTTTGTTTTGTGTTTTTTTAATCTTTTTTTTAGAAAGAGTTTTGCAAAAATGTGTACGGACTCACGGCACAACTTTAACAATCACAGTTAAAACATGCACAATCAAATCTAGAGCTATGGTCTTCAAAGTCCACTAGACTACACCTAACTGTTCCAAAGTGACAAATTGTGTGTAACAACTCCAATTTTGTATACCAAAATTTGATTTAAAATTGAAGTATACTTGGAGTATTAATGTTGCTGATAACACTTTAAGTATCTATCTCTTTACAATAATTACAAGAAGAGCTTGTAGCTCATTGGTAATACCTTGCACTGCTGAACTAAGCCACCAGAGTTCGAATCCCATACCCCATATTATTTTTATTATTGATTTTTTAAAAAACCTTTAGAATACCAAGAGTTTACACGTGCATATCTCACAAAAACCCCACTACACCCAAAGATGTAACACTTGCAGAGGGTAGATGGACCGTCGGGGGAAATCCAGGTCACCGGACTCGGTCAGGAATCGGCCAACTCGGCCTTGACTCGGCCGACTCAGTGATCCGACCGAGTCACGGCCGAGTCACCCCCTTTTAGGCCGATTCCGGCAAGGGTCACAACATAAAAGTTGTGTCTTTTGGTATTCCCTACTCACCTACAAAGTTTCAGCCCAATCCCACTTCCAGAGATCTTTAAAACCCCCAATTACTCCACTTTTAATACATTTTTATTACATTTTATCACATTTTTATTTTTTAACTTTTCATCTACCCTAACCCTAACCCTAGCCTAGCCCTATATAAAGGCCCCTACCCTCTACCTTTTCCCCTCACAACTCTAAGCATACTCTCTAAAACTCTTGAGAACTTGGTGCAAAGAGCGAGAAGCGAAGCGCTGCCGAAACCGACGACGGATTCCGGCGACCGGATCAAGACCGACGTGACGTTTCCAACGAATCGGCAACCACCACACCTTTTAGAACGCTTAGCTTGTCCAAACCCGTAAGTCCCAACCTTCTACCTCTCTTTTCTATATTTGCAAAATACGACTTTTTTGAAACCCGACGGAAATCGGACAAACCGATTTTCGATTCGGTTTTTCTTAAAAATTCCACTTGTCACCTAATACATATTATCAACCCTCTTGCATGTTGACTATTAATCACCCTTAAATCAAATTTAATTGTACTTTTCCACATGAAATGATAAGTTCTTTAGAAAACCGTATTTCTTGCATAAAAATACCATCAAGTTAAATTTTAATGTTCTATTTAGATACCCCACTCCTAATCATGTTTATTTTGATAACAAAACTTGTTTCATTCAATTTGGATGAAATTTCACACATGAAATGATAACGTTTATGAATACCGTATTCTTGCACCTTAATACCCTTAAGTTTAACATAGCTTATTTCACCTTGAAACTTCACCAAAATTTAATATAATTCACGGGGTAATGACCTACCCTTACACACACTCATTATAACCCTGATTGCTGAATAACAAAAATACAGAATACGATATTATAGGACTTTTTCACTAAAATACCATAACCTTTATAACTTTTAGTTTAACCCTTAAATTGTAAACTTTTCTAAATAAAACTTATATAAAATGAAAGCACGATTGGTCATGGACATCGATCGTTTATCTAAACTGTCTTGTGGGTCTAGGCAAGTGTGTCTAAGGCTAGTGGTTTTTAATTAGTCCCACGACTGTGGTTCCTTCCCACTTACCTGGCACTTACCTGGCTGCATGATGGTGAAGAGGCGATTTGAGGCACTAATGATTCATCGTTTAGACCATAGAAGATAGGTTAAATGGTCTAGGAAACCCTAACAACTAAAATATGGAGAACTATATACTTTTACAAATAAATACCCTATATTTAGAAAATATTTTCCCTAAATTAAAAGTATTTATAAAACCTGAGCAAAGTGCCATTACAACCCATTCGTGGGGAACCTGTTAGGGATAGCACGGTTCATCGTGCACCCGCAGGCTAGTAGTGCGAGATTCAGACCTCCGCAAGGAGCATTCGGTCTCGAAAGGTTTAAATACAATATTTAAGGAAAGTAATATTTTTTGTAAATAAAATATTCATTTAAAAATCATTTAAGTGTTTTATTATATATAATTATCATTTAAACACTTATTTTGTTATAATATCAAATTTCCACTTTTTCCTAAAAATCATAGATTAAAAGTTACATTAAAATACCACGAATTTCAAATAAACAATTAATACTTTTATTAGGATATATTCACTAGAATAACACAAATAAAATTCACATCCATTACAATAATAAAGACGATTATTAAATACTTGAGGTATATTTTGAAAACTATACAAAAGTACTTTTTACATAAAACCCCCTCAAGTTTCACAAATTACAATAAGGCCCCTAGCTAATATTGAACTTCAAATTATCTTTCTTTTAGTCTGACTCGGGTTAGAGTCTGACTAATTCTGACTTGAATATAATTCAAGTCAATCTATATTTCAATCATATTCCAACACAACTTGAAATCATGAATCCCTGAATACAGTTAACAATATATTCATTTTTGACTGAATCAAACCATGGATATTCATTCCATTATCCTGATATTCCATTTACCTGATTATACAGTTGCAACATGTTTACTGATATCATGGTTTTGGTCAGTCACTCAATTTACATATTCCATTACTACAACACTGTTAAAACATTACGGGGTTTAAAGGGGTAGATTGGTACGGAAGATGTTAAAAGTGGAATGAGGTGGTCAGATTAAAACACCTAACATGAATACTGTTGCTGTTGTACCGTGGCATAACGGTTCCTTGTACTCTCCGTTTGCACTGATCTCTAGCATATAGAGATCCCCCTCGTATACACTGGCATTCTTCTGTACCAAGCTACAAACAACTGCGTTAAACAATATTCCATAATATTCTACAACATAATACTCTAGAAAATACTGTTACTCTGCCATTCTCACTCCACTTTTCTTTGGGACTTACCGAGCGACCTGTTCGCTGACGACATTCTATTTCTTTCTTCTTTGAATGTCGTCAGGTGCGTTGGACCAAGTTGAGACCGAGCCAACACCTGAAGATTTGGAGCAGTTCCAAGAAGATCCAGAGCTCTAGACTTTGTACTTGTTCTTTCCAGTATTTCCTTTTATTATTATGCCACTGTTTAGGCATTGCTTTCTTTTTTCATTCCAGTTGTATTTTCATTTCATGCATTGTATAAAGAATGTTATTAATAAAAGTTGTTGTTATCTCAATCTCATTTGTCTCTTGTGATTATTTTATATTGCTTAGTTACGCTTAGCGTATGTACTTCTGAGTACATACGTAGCGGGCCTCGTCACGACCACTTCGCCGTACATTGGGAAGCGGGGCGTGACAGGTTTTGTTGGTGGCCCATGCAGGTCAGAGCTGTATGAATCCCTATCATGCAGTTCTGGTCTGCGTGAACAACCTAAGCAATGTAACACAAGAAACAGCAACTAAAACATTCTTTACAATTCATGTTATTTGAATCTTACAAGTCTTTATTCCTTGAATCTTATCGTTTCATGTATTTGAATCTGTCCTAATCCAAATTTTTCTTCAGGATTATGGATTCCCCAAACAATTCCCCGAACAACACCAGCACCAATGCCAACAACACCCCTTCAGCACTACCTCTCACTCCAGTTGTTCCCGCACCATCCACTGAGCAAACCATGCTTTTCGATGCGATCCGCAGTCTGCTAGAGGGACAGCAACAACTTCTGAGTCGTCCTGAGACAGATGCACCGGGAATCAAACAGTTCAGAGCGTTGCACCCGAAGCAATTCTCGGGAAAAGGGAGCCCTCTCGAAGCAGAAAAATGGGCGCAAAGTATTGAAGATGATCTGGCAGCAGCTCAAGTGCCAGATAATGCCTGGGTCCGTGTAGCGAAGCTACAGCTCACGGACAACGCTCGAAATTGGTGGAAGGCGGAAGAAACCCGCCTGGCCCAGCCGATTGAATGGAAAACATTTCGCGAGAAGTTCGACGCGAAATATTTCCCTGTGATCGCCAGGTTCGCTATGGAACAGCAATTTATTCACCTACAGCAAGGATCAATGTGGGAGAAATCTGTAGATGAATATGATGCTGAGTTTACTATGTTGAGCCGGTAAGATCTGTCACAGTAGTTCAATTTTTAATATCACCTACTACACAGCTAACACAACCTTTAAACAGATTCGCGGCACACCTGATACCGACGGACGAGATCAGAGCCCGTCGTTTTCAGCAAGGTTTGGACACCGAAATCCAGGCTGCTCTAGCCACCGGGAAGTTTTTGACTCACGAGGAAGCCCTGGAAGCTGCCCGCAGTTACGAGGCAGTGATAAAAGAGAAGGGAAGACCTCACTCTGTAGGAGTCAAGCGTCCTGCCAACCAGATGGCAGGTGGAGCCACGTCCAGACCATCCTTCGTGCCGAGGCGTCCCGGAGTACCAACTCATCACCCTAGCCCAGCCTTTTGCACCTACTGTAAGAGAAAGGGACATATGATGAAGGATTGCCGTCGAGCCAACCGCCTTTGCTTGATCTGCGGTTCAGCCACTCATGACATTGGATCCTGTCCTCAAAGGCAGAACTCAGTTGCTGCAACCCGGCCAGCTAACAACTATCAGCAGCGACCAGCTCTTCCAGCACCTACTACCAGACTTGCACTACCTGCACCACCTAGAGGACCACAAGCTGCACCACCTCCTCGACAGTTCCATCAAGCACAAAGAAACGTTCAGAGGAATGCTCCTCAGGCCAGGAGGAATGTGCCGAAGCGCCAGGCTTTTATGATGTTTGTTGAAGAAGCTGAGGCCACTGGCCAAGTCATTACTGGTAAATTTCCTTCCCAAATTTATCTTCTAGTTTTGGTTACCTACACACTTTCCCTATACCTGAAACCTATCCCATATACCTTAGGTACAATTCTAGTAGCTTCACTATCTGCACTTGCACTGTTTGATACTAGAGCATCCCACTGCTTTATGTCGCAACGGTTTGTCCGAACCCATGCGATTCCAGTCTCACCGCTTGTATCCTGCTGGAACGTCAGTTCTGGAAATGGTGTTCTAAAGGCAACTATGGGATACAGCATGTGTCCGGTCATCGTCTGCAGTCGAGAGTTTTACGCTGACTTCAAGGTACTGGACATACCGAATTTTGATGTGGTTCTAGGAATGGACTGGCTTGGAACCTTTTATGCTACCATCGACTGTCGTCAAAGGAGGGTAGTATTTGAGATTCCAGATCATCCGGTCTTCTATTTCAAGAGTGGAGATCGTACACTAGAACCAAGCACTTACAAAGCAAAGCCAAGGGAAGCAATAGTTGCGGCAGCTCATGCAGAAGAAGAAGCAAGACTGGAGGTAGTTCGAGAGTTCGATGACGTATTCCCTGACGATATATCAGGTTTGCCTCCTGATCGAGCTCTTGAATTTAGCATTGACTTAGTACCAGGAGCACAACCAGTAATCAAAGCACCCTATAGACTAAGTCCGGAAGGATTGAAGGAAGTACGAACACAGTTGGACGAATTACTGGCGAAAGGATGGATTCGTCCCAGCACTTCAAGTTAGGGAGCACCTGTACTGTTGGTGAAGAAGAAGGAAGGTTCATATAGAATGTGCATCGACTATAGAGCCTTGAACGAAGTTACTATTAAGAACAAATATCCACTTCCGCGCATCGACGATTTATTCGATCAGCTAAGTGGGTCTTGTGTCTTCTCTAAACTAGATCTTCGTTCAGGTTATCATCAAGTGAAGGTCAAGGAAGCTGATATTCACAAAACAGCTTTCAGAACTCGCTATGGACATTACGAATTTCTAGTAATGCCATTTGGAGTGACCAATGCACCAGCAATTTTCATGAATCTTATGAACCAAGTCTTCCGGGAGTATTTAGACAGGTTCGTTGTCATCTTCATCGACGACATCCTGGTATATTCTACGAACCGGAAAGAGCATGCGGAGCACTTACGAATTGTCCTGGAAACTCTTCGACAACATAAGCTTTATGCCAAATACAGCAAGTGCGAGTTTTGGTTAAAAAAAGTTGGTTTCCTTGGACATATCGTATCAGGAGAAGGGATTTCTGTGGATCCAGCAAAAGTTTCAGCAGTCAACAAATGGCCTACACCAAAATCAGTGAAGGATATTCGGAGTTTCTTGGGTTTAGCTGGATATTACAGAAGATTCATTGAAGGCTTTTCGAAGATAGCAACACCCCTGACCAAGCTCACACGAAAAGATGAATAATTTGTGTGGTCAGAAGCATGCGAGCAAGCTTTTGTAGAACTCAAGTCGAGGCTGACGTCTGCACCTATTCTTGTATTACCGGATCAATCTGGAGGATTCGAAGTACATTGCGATGCATCCGGTAAAGGATTAGGATGTGTTCTACATCAGCACGGTAAGGTTGTGGCTTATGCTTCAAGACAACTGAAGACTCATGAGCGCAATTACCCGACGCATGATCTAGAGTTGGCAGCCGTTATTTTTGCTCTTAAAATTTGGCGCCACTACTTACTTGGTGAACGAGTGAACATCTACACAGATCATAAAAGTCTGAAGTATGTGTTTACCCAGAAGGAGTTGAATATGCGGCAGAGAAGATGGTTAGAACTTATGGCGGACTTCGACATCAATTTGCAATATCATCCAGGAAAGGTGAACGTAGTACCTGATGCTCTTAGTCGCCAACCATTAGCAATGAATCTCACCGCCCAGTGGAAGCTTCAGCAAGACCTACATCAGATGGAGATCGAACTAGTCATGCCAGGTGATGTTTCAAATTTGATGAATCTACAAGTTCAATCAACCATTGTCAATCAGATCAAAGCAGCTCAAGCCAGCGATGCTAAGTTGCAAAAGATCAGAGAACAAGTGGAGAATGGACTCAGAACAGATTTCATCATCCATGAAGACGGATCTTTGAGATACGGCAGCAGATTGTGTGTACCAAAGGGTCCTGTTCAGGAAGAGTTAATGAAAGAAGCTCACAGCTCTCCCTATTCAGTACATCCTGGAGGTACCAAAATGTACAAGGATCTACGTCAGAATTATTGGTGGCATGGTATGAAGCGTGAAGTAGCCAGAAGCGTCGCAAAATGCTTGGTGTGTCAGCAAGTAAAGGCTGAACATCACAGGACTGCTGGATTACTTCAACCGTTACCAATTCCAGAATGGAAGTGGCAGCACATTACGATGGACTTTGTAGCTGCTCTTCCTCGCAGCACAAAAGGTAACGATGCGATTTGGGTCATTGTGGATCGACTCACAAAGTCGGCTCACTTCATCCCATTTCGAGTTGGCCAATCAACTGAGACATTAGCGAAGAAGTACATGGAGGTAATAATCTAATTTAGATTTAAACGAAATTCTTCATAATGTACTATCTCTGATACCCATGAACTCAAACAGGAAATTGTGAGACTTCATGGAGTACCAGTCTGCATTGTCTCCGATCGTGACACTAGGTTCCGATCGCAATTTTGGCAAAGTCTGCAAGCTAGCTTGGGAACAAGTCTGAACTTCAGCACGGCTTATCATCCACAAACAGATGGTCAGTCGGAACGAACTATTCAGATCTTGGAGGATATGCTCAGAGCATGTATGCTCGACTTCAAAGGATCGTGGGAAGATCACTTGCATCTTGTGGAGTTCGCGTACAACAACAGCTACCAAGCAAGCATAGGAATGGCACCTTTTGCAGCATTATATGGAAGGAAGTGTCGATCGCCATTAAGTTGGGACGACATCGGAGATAGGGAACTCCTTGGACTAGAGATGATAGTAGCGACCGTGGATGTGGTTCGTACTATCAGAGAAAGAATGCGCATAGCCCAAGATAGACAGAAACATTGGGCTGATGCAAAGAGACGACACTTGGAGTTCCAGCCAGGAGACCATGTATTCTTGAAGATATCTCCGAACCGCGGAGTGATCAGATTTGGAAGACGGGGAAAGTTGAGTCCGAGATACATTGGACCGTTCGACATACTCGAACGAGTCGGTGAAGTGGCATACCGATTAGCGCTTCCACCCTCATTGGAAGGAGTGCATAACGTGTTCCATATATCCCAACTCAGAAAGTATGTGAGTGACCCCAGCCATGTACTTGATCATTCCGAGCTTACGATACAGCCCGATTTGTCTTGTGAGCAACAACCTGTGGAGATCCTGGATAGAAAGGTAAAGACACTTCGGAACAAGGAAGTTAATTTGGTCCGGATAATGTGGAGAAAAGACACTCCAGGAGAATCCACGTGGGAAAGGGAAGATGAGATGCGTGCAAGATATCCGCACCTTTTTGTAAATTAGTCCTTAAATAAAAGTTGTAAATTTCGAGGACGAAATTTTTTGTAAGGAGGGTAGATTGTAACAACTCCAATTTTTGTATACCAAAATTTGATTTAAAATTGAAGTATACTTGGAGTATTAATGTTGCTGATAACACTTTAAGTATCTATCTCTTTACAATAATTACAAGAAGAGCTTGTAGCTCATTGGTAATACCTTGCACTGCTGAACTAAGCCACCAGAGTTCGAATCCCATACCCCACATTATTTTTATTATTGATTTTTTAAAAAACCTTTAGAATACCAAGAGTTTACACGTGCATATCTCACAAAAACCCCACTACACCCAAAGATATAACACTTGCAGAGGGTAGATGGACCGTCGGGGGAAATCCAGGTCACCGGACTCGGTCAGGAATTGGCCAACTCGGCCTTGACTCGGCCGACTCAGTGATCCGACCGAGTCACGGCCGAGTCACCCCCTTTTAGGCCGATTCCGGCAAGGGTCACAACATGAAAGTTGTGTATTTTGGTATTCCCTACTCACCTGCAAAGTTTCAGCCCAATCCCACTTCCAGAGATCTTTAAAACCCCCAATTACTCCACTTTTAATACATTTCTATTACATTTTATCACATTTTTATTTTTTAACTTTTCATCTACCCTAACCCTAACCCTAGCCTAGCCCTATATAAAGGCCCCTACCCTCTACCTTTTCCCCTCACAACTCTAAGAATACTCTCTAAAACTCTTGAGAACTTGGTGCAAAGAGCGAGAAGCGAAGCGCTGCCGAAACCGACGACGGATTCCGGCGACCGGATCAAGACCGACGTGACGTTTCCAACGAATCGGCAACCACCACACCTTTTAGAACGCTTAGCTTGTCCAAACCCGTAAGTCCCAACCTTCTACCTCTCTTTTCTATATTTGCAAAATACGACTTTTTTGAAACCCGACGGAAATCGGACAAACCGATTTTCGATTCGGTTTTTCTTAAAAATTCCACTTGTCACCTAATACATATTATCAACCCTCTTGCATGTTGACTATTAATCACCCTTAAATCAAATTTAATTGTACTTTTCCACATGAAATGATAAGTTCTTTAGAAAACCGTATTTCTTGCATAAAAATACCATCAAGTTAAATTTTAATGTTCTATTTAGATACCCCACTCCTAATCATGTTTATTTTGATAACAAAACTTGTTTCATTCAATTTGGATGAAATTTCACACATGAAATGATAACGTTTATGAATACCGTATTCTTGCACCTTAATACCCTTAAGTTTAACATAGCTTATTTCACCTTGAAACTTCACCAAAATTTAATATAAATCACGGGGTAATGACCTACCCTTACACACACTCATTATAACCCTAATTGCTGAATAACATAAATACAGAATACGATATTATAGGACTTTTTCACTAAAATACCATAACCTTTATAACTTTTAGTTTAACCCTTAAATTGTAAACTTTTCTAAATAAAACTTATATAAAATGAAAGCACGATTGGTCATGGACATCGATCGTTTATCTAAACTGTCTTGTGGGTCTAGGCAAGTGTGTCTAAGGCTAGTGGTTTTTAATTAGGCCCACGACTGTGGTTCCTTCCCACTTACCTGGCACTTACCTGGCTGCATGATGGTGAAGAGGCGATTTGAGACTCTAATGATTCATCGTTTAGACCATAGAAGATAGGTTAGATGGTCTAGGAAACCCTAACAACTAAAATATGGAGAACTATATACTTTTACAAATAAATACCCTATATTTAGAAAAAAATTTCCCTAAATTAAAAGTATTTATAAAACCTGAGCAAAGTGCCATTACAACCCATTCGTGGGGAACCTGTTAGGGATAGCACGGTTCATCGTGCACTCGCAGGCTAGTAGTGCGAGATTCAGACCTCCGCAAGGAGCATTCGGTCTCGAAAGGTTTAAATACAATATTTAAGGAAAGTAATATTTTTTGTAAATAAAATATTCATTTAAAAATCATTTAAGTGTTTTATTATATATAATTATCATTTAAACACTTATTTTGTTATAATATCAAATTTCCACTTTTTCCTAAAAATCATAGATTAAAAGTTACATTAAAATACCACGAATTTCAAATAAACAATTAATACTTTTATTAGGATATATTCACTAGAATAACACAAATAAAATTCACATCCATTACAATAATAAAGACGATTATTAAATACTTGAGGTATATTTTGAAAACTATACAAAAGTACTTTTTACATAAAACCCCCTCAAGTTTCACAAATTACAATAAGGCCCCTAGCTAATATTGAACTTCAAATTATCTTTCTTTTAGTCTGACTCGGGTTAGAGTCTGACTAATTCTGACTTGAATATAATTCAAGTCAATCTATATTTCAATCATATTCCAACACAACTTGAAATCATGAATCCCTGAATACAGTTAACAATATATTCATTTTTGACTGAATCAAACCATGGATATTCATTCCATTATCCTGATATTCCATTTACCTGATTATACAGTTGCAACATGTTTACTGATATCATGGTTTTGGTCAGTCACTCAATTTACATATTCCATTACTACAACACTGTTAAAACATTACGGGGTTTAAAGGGGTAGATTGGTACGGAAGATGTTAAAAGTGGAATGAGGTGGTCAGATTAAGACACCTAACATGAATACTGTTGCTGTTGTACCGTGGCATAACGGTTCCTTGTACTCTCCGTTTGCACTGATCTCTAGCATATAGAGATCCCCCTCGTATACACTGGCATTCTTCTGTACCAAGCTACAAACAACTGCGTTAAACAATATTCCATAATATTCTACAACATAATACTCTAGAAAATACTGTTACTCTGTCATTCTCACTCCACTTTTCTTTGGGACTTACCGAGCGACCTGTTCGCTGACGACATTCTATTTCTTTCTTCTTTGAATGTCGTCAGGTGCGTTGGACCAAGTTGAGACCGAGCCAACACCTGAAGATTTGGAGCAGTTCCAAGAAGATCCAGAGCTCTAGACTTTGTACTTGTTCTTTCCAGTATTTCCTTTTATTATTATGCCACTGTTTAGGCATTGCTTTCTTTTTTTCATTCCATTTGTATTTTCATTTCATGCATTGTATAAAGAATGTTATTAATAAAAGTTGCTGTTATCTCAATCTCATTTGTCTCTTGTGATTATTTTATATTGCTTAGTTACGCTTAGCGTATGTACTTCTGAGTACATACGTAGCGGGCCTCGTCACGACCACTTCGCCGTACATTGGGAAGCGGGGCGTGACATTGTGAGATAACCCTCAAATCGTCTCTTTACTGCCAATTGTGGCCAGATAAGCACAAATGAAGAAAGGAGGATTCCGCTCATGAATCACCGTGAGACGAGCCTTTTAAAATCATCTTTCTCACTTGTCTAGTCTAGGCACCACAAAGTCAAGTTTAGATAAACGATTGAATGCCCACAACCTTCCTCTATCCTAATGAGCACGACAGTCCTTAGTTGGCTGAGTCTAGATATTTTTTAATTAATCTTAAGGATGATGCGTATGCTTTTAGTGATTTTTGGGTCTTAGGAAGGGTGATGAAATCCCCACCTAATCTGAATTGGTGTTATAGCCCCTTAAAGTCCGTATTTGTTTTGCAAAGCAGTAACAACCAAAAATCTAAAACACTTTCAAAAATTTTATTTTGGCTGTGACGCAAAGAATCCTGCACAAAATCAGTTTATTGGAGAGGGGAAGAGAATTTGTGCAAAGAATCCTGCAGGAAAAATATTTCAGTGGAGTGCAGAGAATAGGAGTGGAGAAAAGAGATACTCACATAGAGTTTTTAGTTGCTGACGTCGCCCGTTGACCGCGGTTCCGCGGTCAAACCCTTACTTCTGTCGCGGTTCCGCGGCTGAACAGTTGGTTTGGATCTTCAAATTTTTCCATGTGCTTAATTGGTTCTCCTCTTTCTGTTTAGATCCCCTGAATCTTGATTTGTTCACTGAGTTTGCTTCAGAATCTAAAATAGAGTTTGCTCCAAGCCTGCACACTTGCACAAAAACTAATCAAAAATAATAAGATGATTTTTTTTGTTTTGGTTTTTCAATTTATATATATATATATATATATATATATATATATATATATAATTTTTTTTTTAATTAACCCGAAATTACACAAAGAATTAAACTACCGTCTCCCCGGCAACGACGCAATTTGATTGTTTGCGTTTTTGCGCCATTTGGTAGACTTATGTGATCATCTTTTCAGGGCTTCTCCATGTTGCTTTTATCTTCTGTTTGGTATACTTGGTTTCTCAAAAACTCTTCTGTTCTCTTCCAGATATTCAGCAGTGGATTTTTGCCTTGAGCTCCGCGTTTGAAGTCTTGGATCTTGTGCTGCCCTTGTGCTTTGTGCATTGAATTGACCAACGATTTGCCATTTTGTCCCTTGAACTGGTAGGAGGCATCATACGGATGGTTAGCGGAGATCAGTATTTATCTGTTGTTGGTCGTAGTCCCGCATTTGTTGCGACTTTTCATGAATTTCACTGTAAGGAGCTGAGAACCTGTAACTTGCAATTATTCAGCAAACACGGATTAAAAGTACCTACCTATATACAATGTGATTAAGAATGGGCAGTATAAAAATACAAAAATCTGATATGAACACTTATGCACCACAGATAAGTCTTGATGACGCTAGTAAGCGTCTATTCTGAGAGGATTTAGACAAGATGGTGCAAAGAATACCTGGTGGAGAGAAGTTATTTATTGGTGGTGATCTCAATGGACATGTAGGTACTAGTCGTAGTGGATTTGATACTATCCATGGAGGTTTTGGTTTTGGACAAACGAATGAAGCAGGTTGCTCGATTCTAGATTTTGCCTTGTCTTATGACTTGATCTTAGCAAAAACTTGGTTTAGGAAAAAAGAGTCTCACCTTATCACCTTTAGGAGCGGATCAAGTGCAACTCAAATAGTCTTTTTTTCTAACGAGAGTGATAGATAGAGGTTATTACATCGACTGTAAGGTAGTGCTGGGTGAGAGTGTAACCACTCAATATAGACTTTTAGTTCTAGATTTTTGATTTAGAAAAGGATCTTGAAATATTAGACGTAAGATAGAACCTAGAATTAAGTGGTGGGGACTGAAAAAAGGTAACTAAAAGACTTTTATAGATCATGTAGTTCAAGAGGCGTATTGGCAGTCTGATGAAGATGATTCAGACAGAACATGGAACAAGATGGCTAGTTGTATCAAAAAGATAGCTAGAGATCTACTTGGTGGGTCAAGAGGTGATGCTCCACAATTTAGGGACATATCATGGTGGAATGAATAAATAAAAGCTGCTATTAAAATCAAGAGAGATTATTATAAAGATTTGAAGAAAAGTAGAGATATGGAGAGATTTGAGAAGTATAAAATGGCTAAAAAAGAAGTTAAGAAAACTTTTCGGGAAGGTAAAGCTAAGATCTAGAAGGAGGTGTACGAGAAGTTAGACACTAAGGAGGTTGAAAATGATATATACTGGATTGCTCGGACGCGGGAAAAGAAGACCAGAGACTTATGTGCAGTGAAGTGTGTCATAAATGAAGATCAGAAGGTTTTAGTTCAAGATGAGAATATCAAGAAAATGTGGAGAGATTATTTTATCAAATTGTTCAATGAAAACTTTACTAAGAATTTGGATGAACTTGTCATCCAATCTCAAGATGTAAACCGTGATTTCATACGTAAAATAAAAATCCCAGAGGTTAAAGAGGGTTTGAAGAGAATGAGATCAAGAAAAGTGGTTGGTTCAGACGGGATTCCTATCGAGATTTGGAGATATTTAGAAGAAACATGCGTTAAATGGATGACAGATCTGTTTTATAAGATTTGGCAGACCAAAAAGATGCCAAATGAGTGAAGGAAAAGTACCCTTGTACCTATCTACAAGAACATGGATAACTTTCAAACTTGCTCAAACTACCTTAGAATAAAACTTATGTGTCACACCATAAAGTTTTGAGAGAGAGTGATTGAACACAGGCTAAGAAAGGATGTTAAGATAACAGATAACCATTTTGGGTTCATGTCTGGATGATCGACGACAGAAACTATTTATTTGCTTCGTCAACTTGTCGAGCATTTTCGAGAGAGAAGAAGAGATTTACATATGATATTTCTTGATTTAGAGAAAGTGTACGACAAGATACCTGGAGTTATGGAGGCAAACGTTGGAATCTCGAGGGTTCAGATTGAGCAGGTCCAAGACAGTATATATGCATTGCAAATTTAGCGAACAGAGAAGTCGAGACCACATTGGTATAACATTGAAGGGACAAGAGATATCACCGAGCGATCGGTTTAAATATCTAGGTTCCATCATGCAAAAGGATGGGAAGATCGATAACGATGTTAATCAAAGGATCCAAGCTGGTTGGTTGAAATGGAGAAGTGCAACAGAGATTTTGTGCGATCGTAACTTTCCGTTAAGATTGAAAGGGAAGTTTTATCAGAGCAATGTTCGACCTGCCTTATTATATGGTACAGAATGCTGGGCTACTAAGAAGCATCATAAACAAAAGATGCACGTAGCAAAGATGCGAATGCTTCGTTGGATGTGTAGTAACACTAGAAAAGATAATGTGCGAAATGAGAATATTCGTGCAAAAGTTGGTGTAGCACCCGTGGAGGAGAAGATGCGGGAAAACCGGCTAAGATAGTTTGGTCATGAGCGACGCGGACATATGTAAACACCGGTTCGACGAATGGATACTATCGATATAGGCAATGTCAAAAGGGCGAAAAGAAAACCGAAGAAAACATGGATGGATGTGATACGAAAAGATATGGTTGCCAAAAGTCTCAATGAAAGTATATTTTTCGATAGGAGTGAATGGAGGCAGAGAATTCATGTGCTGGACCCGGCATGATTCTCATGTTGGTTCATGTAGCCTACCTTATATGCTTAGGATAAAAGGCTCAGTTGTTATTGTATTAATCCATCAAGCCTTATTAAATATTGATTACTCAACTTCATTAAACCATGACTATTAAAAGGTTACAATTTTCATTAGTAGATAAATCTAATTTCACCCGTAATCTTACTTTTCCTAGGAATAAATTTTATGCCTCTCAGCATGACCTATCAAAGATTTCTAAGCATAAACCATAGGCAACTGCTAGAAAACCTATCAAAGTTCTAATAAAAATAGGTAATGGTTAAATTTATCTGGATTATCAATTAAACACCATTAGAGATCAAGATTCAATAAACTTTTAATACATGCAACGAGATCTAGCTACATCGTTTCCTAACAACAACAACAACAACAACAACAACAACAACTGAGCCTTTTATCCCAAGCATATGGGGTAGGCTACATGAACCAACATGAGAATCACGCCGGGTCCAGCACATGAATCCTCTGTCTCCACTCACTTCTATCGAACAATATACTTTCATTGAGTCCTTTGGCAACCATATCGTTTCGTATCACCTCCATCCATGTTTTCTTCGGTCTCCCTTTTGCCCTTTTGCCATTACCCATATCGAGAGTATCTATTCGTCGAACCGGTGCTTCCATAGGTCTGCGTCGCACATGACCAAACCATCTAAGCCGGTTTTCCCGCATCTTCTCCTCCACGGGTGCTACACCAACTTTTGCACGAATATCCTCATTTCGCACCTTGTCTTTTCTAGTGTTACCGCACATCCAACGAAGCATGTGCATCTCCGCTACGTGCATCTTCTGTGTATGATGCTTCTTAGGAGCCCAGCATTCTGTACCATATAATAAGGCAGGCCGAATAGCGCTCCGATAAAACTTCCCTTTCAATTTTAACGGAAAATTACGATCACACAAAATCCCTGTTGCACTCCTCCATTTCAACCAACCAGCTTGGATCCTTTGATTAACATCACTATCGATCTCCCCATTCCTTTGGATGATGGAACCTAGATGGTTTTGACTTCTCTGGCTACTAAATTTGCAGTGCATATATGCTGTCTTGGACCTGCTCAATCTGAATCCCCGAGATTCCAATGTTTGTCTCCATAATTCCAATTTGGCATTAACCCCTGCTTTCGTCTCATTTACTAGAACAATATCATCAGCGAATAGCATACACCAAGGGACCTCATCTTGGATAGTTCTAGTAAGCTCATCCATCACGATGGTAAACAGGAAAGGACTTAATGCAGATCCTTGATGTAAACCAATAGTAATCGGAAAATCACTTGTTAAGCCACCGCAAGTTCTGACATTTGCCACTACTCCGTCGTACATATCCTTGATTATGTCAATATACTTGACGGGGACCCCATTTTTCATCATTGTCCCCCATAATACCTCTCTAGGTACCTTGTCGTACGCTTTTTCTAAATCAATAAATATCATATGCAAATCTCTTCTCCTCTCTCGAAAGCGCTCGACAAGTTGACGAAGCAAATGAATCGCCTCTGTCGTCGATCGTCCAGGCATGAACCCAAATTGGTTCTCTGTTATCTTAATATCCTTCCTTAACCTGTGTTCAATCACTCTCTCCCAAAGTTTCATGGTGTGACACATTAGTTTTATTCCACGGTAGTTTGAGCAACTTTGAATGTCGCCCTTATTCTTGTAGATAGGTACAAGGATACTTTTCCTCCATTCATTTGGCATCTTTTTTGTCTGCCAAATCTTATTAAACAGATCTGTCAGCCATTTAACGCCTATTTCTCCTAAGCATCTCCAAATCTCGATAGGAATCCCGTCAGGACCAACCGCTTTTCTTAAACTCATTCTGTTCAAAGCTTCTTTAACCTCAGTAAGTCTTATTTTACGCATGAAATCACGATTTATATCTTGAGATTGAATGACAAGTCCATCCAAATTCTTAGTAAAGCTCTCATTGAACAATTTGTCAAAATAATCTCTCCATCTTTCCTTGATATCCTCATCTCGAACTAAAACCTTCTGATTTTCATTTTTGACACACTTCACCGCACATAAGTCTCTAGTCTTCCTTTCCCGCATTCGAGCAATCCGGTATATATCATTTGCAGCCTCTATAGTGTCTAATTTCTCGTACACCTCCTTGTAGACCTTAGATTTAGCTTCCCGAACAGCTTTCTTAACTTCTTTTTTAACCATTTTGTACTTCTCAAATCTCTCCACATCTCTACTTTTCTTCAAATCTTTATAAGAATCCCTTTTAATTTTAATAGCAGCCTTTACATTTTCATTCCACCATAATATGTCCTTAGATGGTCGAGCAATCCGGTATATATCATTTGTTGTTTCCTAGGTATATAAAAAATACCTAAGCATAATTGAATTGAATACAATTAATGAAGTAAATAAAGAAAGACATTGTTGCAATAATAAAAAGATAAACTTGAATTAAAAATGCTGAAATAAAATTGAAGACATTGTTGCAATAATAAAAAGATAAACTTGAATTAAAAATGCTGAAATAAAATTAACTCACAGGTGCTCAAGCCGTAAACAAAAGAGAAGAAAACCCTAGAAAAGGAAGAGAGAGAGAGAGAGAGACCCTAATCGATCTCTATTTTAACAACAATATTTTATTCAACAAGTCTATAGAGCCTAGGGATATTTAACAACAATATTTTATTTAACTTTATCCCTAAGAAACTTTATCCCTAAGAAAAATCACAGAGCTACACGACTCGATACCCTGACCGCCGATTGGCACCCCTAGCCGCTGAAGTGCGGTCCGGTTGCATCCGACTCGCTTGAGTCTTCTTGTGCTGGGTTGGCTCGTCATGGTAACTTGTTTTGACTTGTGTTTGCGCTTTCATCTCGTCCCGTTGCATCTGGTAGACTTGAACTTGCGTGTTTCCTTCTCTTCTTCACTTTTTGCAATTAAATATCTAGAGCCTGCATTTATTCAAAGCACACATTGAGTAACAATTATTTATATATAAGAATAGATAAAAAGGATAAATAAACACCAATCAATGATGCTTATCAGGGTAGGTGGTGAGACTCTAGTTTATTAGTTTCCTTTGGTGGCTTTCACCATAGACGATAGTCTTAACCTGCAAAAACAATCACAGGGCATACATAATTAGAGATCCTTAACCTCCGTGGCTTACACATTGCAGTTTCCACACGAAAACATGTACAACCACAAAAAAAGATAATAGGGAGCAACAAGGGTGAAATAGTAAGTATATGCATCCCTCATGCCTCACCACATTGTCAGGGGCTTTTAAAATGATATGAGAGCAAACCCAATTGTCAGGGGCTTTTAAAATGATATCAGAGCAAACCCAGGATCAAGTTTCATAAGGCACATTTTAAAAAGGTTTTTTTAAAATGTGCAATGTGCAGAAAAGTTTTGGTGAGATTTGAGGATATATTTTATGCATTCTGATAATAATGTCATGCAATAAATGTAAAGTTAAATTACCTGATAAGAGGCTTCCGTGGAGCAATGGATGCGTAAGCAGGGAACCCACCAAACATCGATTTTGCCACCTAAGGTGATTTAAACAGTTGACATATATTGATCATATCTTCGAAAAAGTTTTTTAAGAAATCATTATAAGATATGAACTTAAAATGTTAAATGGAAATACGCCCAACTAAGCAGCCATTTTTAAAGAGTAATTTGCTTGTGCATTCATGTGTGCCTAACTAAGTAGCCATTTTTAAAGAGTAATTTGCTTGTGCAGTCATGTGTTAATGCTTTCATAGTAGCACCTTTACTTGTTGCCCCGATAGCAGAAAACCATCCCAACTTTTAAAAACGTGCCACTGACTTTAACAGGCGTTAGTTTCGTTTTTGCAGCACTTTTACCCTTATATAGTCCTAGATACCCCTTAAATCTATCTCTAATTACATCACTACTAATCATAGCCCCTTCCATGACCTAGGGGTAGTTTTGGAAGAATGTGGTAAATAACGTCTAAAACATATGTGTATATTAATCAGACATGAAAAAACTAATTGCTGTTAAGTTGGAAGTAGGTTTCATGTTTTAAAGGTAGGGAGGCATGCTGCTATACAAGTTTAAAATGGGTTTATTTGCAATTTAGCCTATGTTAATTTTTATAAGTCTAGATCAAACTAAAAGTAGATTTTATGTTAATTAATCTTCAACAAGTATAACTTCGAAAGGAAAATTTGCAGGAAATCACATGCAAAGAAAATGGTTTAATTAGAGATAGGAACATTAACACCATCATAGGGGTACCAATAGGAGATATTGGGACATTATTATTATGGGAGTTACTTGGGGTATATGGAGAGAACGAAACGAGAGAGTTTTTTGGAGAAAAGTTAATTGTACAAATAATGTGATCTTTCATATATCTTCTATGCTTATCAGTTGGTCATACTTGCTTGCAGATAAATCAAAGCTTAAAATACGAAAGATGGTCCCCGAGACTGTCGAAATTGCGGGAAGGATGATTCGGCTAGTGGGAGTGGAGATGGCAATGACCTCGGTACTGACGATGGCGCCTGAGGTGGGATAAGGAGGGGGGAAGGAAAGGAATGGGAAGATGTTTTTTTGGGGTGTTTGGATGTACCCCGTATGTGAGGCACCTGCTTACTTTTGCTTCTTGGATGGTTGTATGAGCTTTTATGATCGGGAGTAGATTTGTGTGGTTATTTTGGCCTTGATGGCGTATGTATCCATTAAAAGCTTTCTAATGATATCGGATGGCTAATTATCCACCTTTTTCTCAAAAAAAACATTAACACCATGATATTTATAATTTACTTTATTTAGTTTTCTTTTTTTCTTTTGTGTGTGTGTGGGGTGGGGGGGGGGGGGGCACAGGGTTTTAACACCAAATTAAGTTTCATTGCAGCAAAACAGGAATTGCAAAAACAAATACCTCAAGCTTTTCAATTTCCTGAGCCTTCTGCTGCACTGCATAGTCTTCAAGCTCATCGATTTCTTCAGTCAAACCCGCAACGTTGGGAGATGAAAAGCTGCTTTTATTCTTAATTGGAAGTGCTTCAGCATTGCTAGTGCATAAACTCGGCCCAGGTTCTTCAGTAACACAGGCTAATGGAACTCCTCTGGTTAACATTTCCTTTTCTAACGAGTTTTCTGAATGAATAACTTTCCGCTTTGATTCTGCTGCATTGTTTGTCACGGCATCATCCACATATTTCCTCTTTATTGATTCAGCAGTCTCCTTTATAATCCCATTGCTTCTCGAGGCTTTTGATTTTGGAGACTTGCCACCACCGGGAAACACAAATGGTGGCACAGCTGAACGCTTGATGTGAACAACTTTTATTTCCATCCTCGGCTTCCATTGCATGTACGAAAAGACAATGTGCTTAAACTCATCAATCGTGGCCCTCAAGTCAAACTCATTTCCTTCTTTTCTATCCACCTTGTGCTTTCTTTTAAGGCCCATGAAATAGAAGTGATGAAATTGTCTATTTTCGTCCAAAAAATCCCCGGGACGAAGATGGCACTCAAGCAAGCCAAGCGTGTCTCTCTCAATCTGGAGTTGAATTTGCCAAAGGGAGCAGCAATATAATCAACATGAATGTTAAATTGAAGTAAGCTTCCGTTATTTATAGAATGATATCACCCTCTTCTTCCAAAAGTTGGCTATATGATCCCTAATTCAACAATTGTTCATTCTTTTTTATCTTTCTGCAACTTTTTATTCATAAATTTTTCCTCAGTGAAAGTATTAGATATGCAATGTTGGTGAAAAGTTACGGAAATCAAGTTAAATTAGTGGTTAAAAGTGCATTTGAAAAGAGAGAGTGGTATTCTACTATTCGGGCAAGAGTGAAAGAAATTTCCTGTAGCTTAACCTATAAGCAATTTTTACCATTAAAAACTGAAAATACAGACAAGCAGGCACTAATTACCTTCAACGTGAGATGGCGAAGTCAGGATTCAACCCAGCCTTTCCAATTCCTTAGGTCATCTTCATTCACTGCAGTAATGTCGATCTCCAAATAATTCTTGTAGGCCTCAAAGAAGGAATGTGGCTCAAATAGAACATTCCAATCAGCTTTGTTTGCCTCCATTAACTGCAGTTAGGGAAGAGTATCAGCAACATATAGCAGATTTATCTTGAGTTGCGAACACAGACACGAATAAACAACGCCTGCTATACTTCGGATTTGGCGTGATAAAGTTTAAACTACAGAACATTCCGGGTGAAGCACTCAGCTTTTGGACAACAAGGAATTCATTGTATATGCATTTTAACTAAGCAAGGAATCAAACTAATATATTTACCGTCATATAAGAAATTTTGATAATATGGCATTCCATTCTCAATATCTTAATATGTCTCAACTCTCACATACTCTTAAACATAATAAACATACTTTCATTTCGGAAAAAAATATATTAAAATCTTTCACAGGAAATATATGAACACATACCTCACATACCTCATTTCCTCGCTTGAACTCTTCAGTCATAATGCGTAGTGTGCTTGCCGAGACATTGTAGCTTGAATTCATACAGGGATAAACTGGTGTAATAATAGGCATCAGATGAGTTCTATCTTTAAAATTTCTTCTTGGGTCCCAAAAGGGAAGTCCAAGAGCTCCCTCTTTAATCTCACAAAGCATCACAGGGTTCGGCCAGCGCCACTGTGTATAAACCCTAAAAAAGCGGGATACCGACATGCTGGGCAAAGCATTAGGGTACAACTGGCATATCCGAGCAACGAGCAAAGCTAAATTTATTCCTCCAAGAAAACCCGAAACCTGATATTAAGCAAAGCAAAAATTACTATAACACCACATTGCTAACTACATATAATTTATCAATATGATCCAACATAGAGATTTATCCATACATTTGAGTAAACACCACGCCGCTTTGCCCAAAGCCTCATGCATCTTAGGGTTGTACGAAAAGTCTAGAATAAAAGAAAACAGAATTAATCAGGTACTTGATAATGCAACGAACAGTATACTTGAAATCAAGGCATGCACATAAAAATCAATTAGCAAGGAACAACAAGGACCTGAATATTTGGCACCAATCGTAAAACCTGATCGGTAACTCTTGGTCCATTTAAACTACGAACAGTCTGTTCATCGACATTCTGTAATAAAGAGTCTTGTGTGATATCCAAGTCCTGAAAAAAAAATATATATTAGATAATTAAAGACTAATGAGAAATAACATACAAATTAAAACTAAGAAACAATAAGTACACATCAGTCTTAGGAAACAATGCAAAAGAATACAAATGCGTAAAGTTAACATCTAACAAGATAAGGGATGAGTGTGCACCGTTAATGGCATTTAAATGGTACAAGTATAATATTTAGACAATTAAAGGCCCATGACACAATAATATTAGCATTGCGAATTCTGCACTTCAATTGTAAATTTGGCAAATAACCAACCCCCCCCCCCCCCCCCCAAATAGTCGAAATAAGGTTTGATTGTTATGGTCATGGTTACACCAAAAGTTTTCCAAGTAGTCTCATGCCCCTCAAACATATTAGTAAATAAGAACAAAAAACCTAAAGGCTGCACCAGGCCTATATTTGCCAATGGGAAATGTAAATTTCTATCACCGACATATCACTCACTCATGCATAAAAATGCAACACAAAGGTTCGCAAAGAAACTGGTTTTAAGAAAATAAACATGCTTGCATGCCTGACAGGAAAATAATAGTTTCAGAAGGGGGAAACCATGCTGCAGAAGTCAACTCCACAAGACATTTTCTGTAGGCTCACCAAACAATGCGACGATTACAGCAAATTAGTTAACTATGGTTCAGCTTACAGGACCATTTGATTAATTAGGATTTAGGAACTGCTGAATGAACTTGTGAATCATATTCTACAACTCTGAAAGGACCTCCACTTCCTATGAAGGACAAAAGAAAATCAACAGAAATAAATGGTGATTGAACTTATGGGCGACTTAGTTAATCCAGAACTGCATCAATAATTTATTCTACACGAATGACTACATGACCTCAAGCAATCAGAACTTTATTTATCTATTTGAACCTTTATCCAGCTTCCTATATAATAATGAACCCATCTAATAAACCTAGCCAACAAAAAAATAAGTTTAAACTACAATTGCAGTAGGTCCACACGTGCAGTAAAAAGAGCCTCTAAGCAGAAACAGACGCTGAAAGTAGAACATCAACTTACTTCAGGTATCACCCAAAGTGCAAGTTGTGCATAAAGAAGATCTACAGAAACCCCATTGAACTTCAATTTCATCACAGGCACATAAGCATCAGGCACGGAATGTAATTCGGTTATTTCTGGCATCTCTGCCAACATCTTATGAAGTTCTCCAAAAAAGTCCTCCTGCAATGAAGTTCAACAAATTCATATAAGATGTCGATGATACTTGATAAAGAAACCAATACTAGTTGTTAGCTTCCAGAATTGTTGGTTTGACTTACTCTAGTTGCATATCTAGGTCCCACGCATAATGTATCTATATCTGCACCAGGGCCATGTACCTATATACCAAAAGAGAACAACAGCACATTTGAGCAAGTCATTAATAGGCCAATATAAGTTCAACTTCTGAATGTTAACATAACTAATACGAAATGATCATAGATGAAAGATAACACAGATACTAATTAACAAGAA
The DNA here is from genome assembly GCA_030015575.1 of Agapanthus africanus. Lineage (NCBI taxonomy): Eukaryota > Viridiplantae > Streptophyta > Magnoliopsida > Asparagales > Amaryllidaceae > Agapanthus > Agapanthus africanus. Next base: position 22,661,958 of record JASDDO010000014.1, read on the forward strand.
AATTGTACAGCCACTTCCGTTCTTTTATACATGTAACGAAAATAAACTCAAACATCACAAAATAGAGAAATACTTACCCCAAGCCGATACGACCCAAAAGTGAAGATCATTGCATTAGCTTCATGCGAAAATGGCTCCTCGATTCCCCTGACCATACAAATTTTCTTCACCCATGTTTTCACCGTCTACAATAATCACAACAGCATAAACTTAACACACAATGTACATAACTTTAACAAAGATACCAAGATTACTAATCAAACAATTGAATCAACCTGGTCTAATCTTCCCAAAACTTCTTCCCTCAAAGTCGCTTCTTCCTTGCTCTCATACAAATCTGCCTCCACTAGAAACTGATGAACAGAAACCGATATCAATTATAAATTTCCAAACTAAACAAACTACAAAAAAAAAAACACAATATGTGTTAAAGTTTGACCTTTTCGAGTTTGCGAGTCTTGATCACATCAAATTCGCTAGGCCCCGCAAGAGAGATAGGCTTAGTGAGCCCAAATTGTCCATCAGTCTTCGAGCTCGCCATATAAATCTGTAGATTTTATTTTTCTATCTCTGTTTATCAAAAAATAGTAACAGTTTGAATTAAGCTGCAATATGATAAATATCATCGATATAGAATCGTCAGTCACAAATCATCCAAAAAGCAAATAGATTTCAACCATCAGAATAAGAATTAAGCATTCATACACACATCGAGTATTTTACATAACAAAGTTGAATTTTAAATACTAAAAAAAACCTAAAACAACAATTTTGATATATAATCTTTCTACAAATCCCTCTCTCATTTGTCTCTCTTCAAACAAAATCGAATCTTTGACAGCAGAAATCGCTTGTGATCCTCGTCTGGCTCGATCCTCCACCTTCGTCTTCGATTTCGAACGAAAGCGAAACCCTAGAAATTTCGATTTGGGAACGTTATGGTCCTTACCCGCGTTATTTGTTAAAAAGGAAGGAGATGTATATCAGCCGTTGGATTTGATTTGATAGGGAGTGAACGGCTGAGAATATTCTGAGTTGAGAATTATCAGAATGTAATTAAGAAAGAATTTTTCTAGAGAATTTTAATTAATTTAAGCAGTGATTTTCAAAAAAAATCAAAGATTTTTCTTTTACTAACATGGCAAGTAAATACCCACAATGGTTTCATTCAAATAACACATAAATACATAGATTTTAAAACACAATATATAAAAGGTGGTACATGCATATATGTATGAATTGGCGGGAGGATTATAATGTAAATATGGTATAAATATATAACATGATTATCTAGTACCAAATTAGAATAGGCCCTCATACACAGCATGTGCAAGAACTTAGTATATCAGAATGGGACATGATGACATGCTTTAAATTTAGTATCAGCCTTTATCTCAAATTTGAAGTTTCGGTACACCGTGGCAGAACCTATAATCTAACCCAAATTCAAAATCTCATGGTGTGTTTTTTTAACATAGTAAAAGAATTACCCTCATCTTTTATCCTAATTGATTTCTTTCCATTCCTCTAAATAAATTATAATGATTTTTCTCACGGCCGGTCTCCATCCGCATCTTGATCTCTACATCAATCTAATTTATTTTATTGTGAAACATTAAGTTTTGTCTCGTGTATATCAAAATAATGTGAGGTATAGTTTTTCCATTTTTTACCTTAAGAATAAATCTTGCTCAATTATGACTTAAAATTATGATTTAAATACTTGATGAAATATTGATTAGATTATAATTTCTTAAAATGTTGTCATAAGTTTTTTATTTTGATTAAGAAAATTTGGAGAGAGATTTTAATTTGAGATCTAAAGAAGGTGAAGGAGGTTAATCTTCACATTATTTTGACAACCGTCGGTTTATCTTCAGCAAAGCATCTACTGCTACACATCGATGATAAAGTACAGTCGTCCGTCAACGGTATACTTTAATTTTCAACTACCAGCGGTGTTGGTGCATCGTCTGTGCTAGGTTTACCGTCGCTGGCTAATTTGGATCGACACTGGTGTGGTTGTAAAAAAAAATCTTAATTAAAGAAACATTATAATGTATATGTATGCATACTTCAAGAAAAACAGACAATTTTAGATGCTTATAACAAAAAAATATCACCATTAAAGTAGATGGTAACATTAAGCATATATATTATACAGGTTGACGGAGGAAAAGTGCGATCTCTCCTATGGCGTCGGAAAAATGGATCCTCCATCATTTTTCTCGACGATCGGCTTACATCACGGCCATCTTTATTATCTAAGATATGGATATACCAAATTTTATGTGATTATACCATTTTTTCACCTTTGATATAGTTGGTACAAAATTAATGGTTTACCGACAATAGAACTTTTTACATTCCTGTTCAACGGTGAAAAAGTGGTGGAATCACAAGAAATTAATTTGGTGTATGCAAATCTTAGATGATAACGATGATGATGTTGGATGCCGATCGTCGGAAAAAATGGTGGAGATTGCATTTTTTCGACGGCATAGGAGGAAATCCCCTCCTACGGCCTCTTTTCTCCGTTATTCTCTATATTATAACATGATGATTACCATGCAAAAATAATATAAAATTAAACAAAGCATAAAAAAGAAAAGATGAACTCACAAACCTTTTGATGCTTTACTCTAAAGAAGATAATGTTGCCAAGCTAGCCTTTAATATATATAGCGCCAAGCAAGCCGAGTATAAATAGAAATCCTACAAAATTTAATGTTTGTTTCAAACCAAATAAGGAAATAAGTCGTTTAAAAATCAATCTTTCTCAATTTTTATTTACATTATCTAAAATACTTATCTTAACTACTCTCATCTCATGACAGAAGAATAAGATTAATTGAGATCATATCTTTTGTTTTTGAGATTACATTATAGATAAGTGATTATAGATAAGTGATTAGTTCCCAATCCTACTCAACTTAGGAATTAATCCAATCTGTAACATAAAAAGAAAAGTTATAAAGTAAATAATTTCATAGTTTGAACTTTAAAATAAAGCTGCAACTGCTTCTTTTAAGATAAGCTTTAAGTATGTGAGTATCATTAATACATATCCCACAGGTTGGGGATGTGGAAATAGGTTTTATTTATTTTTTATTTTTGGAAACTAGAAATAGGTTCTAACGGGGAATTACTTTCATTGCATAACTAGCTTAGCTATATCCCATTGATAAATACTTTATTTGTCTATTATGTACAGATAAAAGAGAGGTATTTTTTGTCATCCACATGGAGAGAGAATACACGAACTGTACTTATTTTTTATGAAAAAAGAATCTTTGTAATTAAATAGCGAATTGATTAATTCAAGGAAAGAGAATCTCATATAAGATCTTTATAAGATTTTCTAGATTAAAATACCTCTCTTATATCCATGCGTAAGCTGCAGTGGTGTAATTATCCATATGGTATAAATAAGCTGGTTATGCCTTGAGCGTAAATTTGCCTGACCTATAATTCAATTATATTTGTTTGGTTTCCTTGAACATACTTACATTTCAAAATCTATGTTCTTATAGATTGTTTTCTAGATTCAAAAAGTTTGGAGATACATATGGTGACTTGTTATTCAGAACTATTTTTAGAGGAGTAAGCAAGCTGAACTTTAACGAACCAACCTTTACACGCGTAGCCAGGTACAGTTCCTTTCGTTCCATTTATTTCGGCTTGTTCATTAACAAGTTGGTTAAAATAAATTGAACCCACAAGAGAACAATAAGACTTGGTTCTAATTCGGTTGATCAAGAAATCATGACCAACTTATTTATATGTATTTGGGTATTGCATATGCTTTATTAAATATTTGTACAATCCAATATTGAATATGTGTCCATCAAGAAATTGGGTACTATTTCAAATAGCATACAATATATTTTTTCAGCTAAAAAAATTATATAAATATAATGCATACACCAGCCACACTTGAGCTATAATTCGGCTCGTTAGCTAAGCTAAATCTAATCTTCTCACTCAAATTTAATCCGTTAAAAAGCAATTTGAACTCGAACAAGCTCTCAATGATACCGATTAAGAGAGAACTGATTTCGAACAACCGAATTGTAAGAAACTTGATCAATTTTTCAAGGGACTTGCTTATTGGCATATCCTATCAATTGGCAGAGGATTTTCTACGATTGAGAGCACAATGATTCTTGATTTATTCCTATAAATAAAAATGAAAGAGTTGGCAAAATGGTGGATACCCTCAGCTTGTATTTTCTGTTGCCTACCACACTAACCACGAAACAACAACAGCCGAGTATTTTATCCCAAGTATATGGGGTAGGCTACATAAACAAATATGAGAATCACGCCGGGTCCAGCACATGAATCATCCGCCTCCACTCACTCCTATCGAACAATATACTTTCATTAAGCCCTTTGGCAACCATATCTTTTCGTATCACTTCATGTCACGTCCCGCTTCCTAAAATACGTAAACACGGCACGTGACAGAGCCAACCATGATACCTATGTGGCGAGGAAAGATCCTTCCATAATCACATTACGGCTGTCAATCAGATATCAAGAACAGTAAACTACTAAATCTATATATCACATGTCCAATATCCACAAAAACAATAACTGGAAAAAATAGCGGAAGAAATAAAGATTCAAAAAATAACTAATCCGCATAAAAGCTATATCAATGAGGTGGTCCTCACTGATCGGCAATCCTGTCGAATACTTACATGCTATGTCAAGTATCTGGACCATGCAAAACTCAGACGTCGGTGCGTCATAAATATCAAAATAATAGTAATAAATAGGATAGGATGTTTTGATTAAACATGGGTGTAAATAAATAACACACGTGTAAAACAATGAGATATAGGTATGTGATGTGTATCCTAAAGTCTGTGCCTCTAAATTATCTATTCTAGAAGTCTTTGAAATCAATCTAATGGAATCGTCGATGTAACTCAATAGTATCCCGTGCGTGCCCGGAACCACGGTCAAGATTCTCGGGCTGAATCCGAGACGTGTCGCTAGGCAGTAAACAGGTAACATGTACAGATGAATGATGTCAGCAGCAGCATCCCGGGACTGGCCTAGCCCGTAAAGACTGATCAGTATAAGTATCGAACTGTTGAGTTACAAGTCAGGCTTCATTATTGATTTCCCTTTACTCCCAAGGTGATGTATTCAAGTCAGGTATTGATGATGTAAGTTTAATGCCAACACAGGATCAAGCAGGTACATGTTTTGTCTACGCAGACAACAAGTCACGTCCGTCAGGACAACAATCAGAATTGTTGGTATTAATAATAAGATCCAAGTAACAAGTCTTGTAATGGGTCGTGAACATATCATGTAATATATATTAACCCAAAATAGATACCAATGTAAAACTGTAATCAATATCAAAACATGACTAATACTAGGATACATATGTATCTATTTGTAATAACCATTATACGTCCATTACCATGTACGATACAATGTAGATAACATATTAAACTAATATAGTAGTATGATAAGGTTGTGATATTCCGGCATGCAACTATATAAGTTATTATCTGTACGGATACTATAAAACTGTAAATCGGTAATATTTACTGAATGTTAAAACATGCTCTATTATTTATTAAATAAATATTAATATAATAATATTAATGTCACGCCCCGCTTCCCAAAATACAGAAAACGAGGGATGACTAGGCCAGCCATGCTCCTACGGTCAAGCAATAATCCCGCCGTAGTCACACTTCGGCTTCTAGCATTACATGGTAATCAGTAAACAAAGTACAGCGGTAAAGGAAACACATCACTAAAATATTACATCAAATTCCATTGTTCACAAATTACAAATAAACAAGAAGAGCTACTAACCAAGTTCGAATACAAGATCTCTAGGGAAAACAGAAACGAAGAAAAAGGTACTCCAGACTAGATCTCCGTCAGCTCGAAAGGTAAGTCCGACTTCTGCGCTGGTTCTTCCTCGAGATCTGAGCATGCACACTCAGGTCGTCAGAGCGACGTAATAGCAATTTTTATATTAATGACATGAAACATGCAAATACGATAATAACAGTGAAAGTAAAATGCTGATAATCGCTATGTCACTAAATGATGCAAAGTATGATCTATGTCCCTATCAGTCTCTAGGTCATGTTTGAAATCGTATAGTGAAAAGGAGGATCATATTTAACAGGAGTCTCGTACATACCCAAGACAACGGCCCACACGCCCGGGACATAACCCTGTCAGCAGGATCGCTAGATCCTATCTAATATATATAAGAATCACTGTTCGAATGATCATCCTCTAAAACACGGTCCCGCTAAATACGATGCTCTTTCCACTTCGATTTCATCTTTTTCCCCAGGTTTACACTAATGATGATTATGATTTAGTCGTGTACAAGTATGCACCAGTAGCACGGTTTTGTCACTGTTCACTATATTAATCACTGTCACGAATCATTCACTTTTCCATTGGCGTACTTGACACTCCTAAACCAATATCATTCCCGCACGATAATGCAATGTTCACTGAATAATAACGCGCACTATCACTACGTGTATGGCAGTTGGGTAAGGTATGTACATTTATGCGGTTAACAAGTCATGTGTAATATTAACTATTATGCACGTCATAAGCTTACAAAAATTGCAGTAACTCATATGTTCGGAATTCAATGAAACGTTACAAATACGGTAACAAGTAAACTCTGTCAACAGTTCAGAAAAATTTGTTTAAGTACAATCGGGTTTCTGGTATTCAAGTTACAGCCGTTTCAATTTAAGTGCTCGCTGCAGGAAATTCAGTTTCTGAACTGAACGTCCGTTTCGCGGCACAATTTTCACCCAGTTGGGATCAGAATTTAGCGACGCTACAGTTAAATGAAAATTAGGGTTTTAAACGCAACAGACGGATTCTCAATCGCGTATGTACGTCGGAAGTTATGCGTTGTTCAACACTAGTGTATCAATTCTGTTTCTGTTTGGGACTGCTATGCGTCCTGATATTTTAAATTGCAGTTTAAATAATAAACGACGATATAACGGGGTAAAATCACTTGCGTTATTTAGCTAACAGATTGATCTTCAATAAAATGCAGGGTTCCGCAACAAACAAGTTCCGGAAGCGAAGGGGTAAGCATCATGAGACATAAAACAACCATCAGAGCTGCTCTGGACTACAGTCCAGAGCCGCTCTCCGAACCAATTCTCGTCATAATTTCAGTACCGAAACGATTAAGAACTTGCATAGGGTTACAGGTCGTCGAGTCGGCTTCGATTTGATCTCTCGAACGCATCATTTCAATATATACACAATTAATTATGATGTTAACCAATTTCAGGTGCGGGAAATTCCCAGTTTTTACGGGTGTAATTGGGGGTGTTCGTTTAAGCCATTAACAATTGTATTTTCCAGTAAAATTTCTACATAGTGCTCATTGCCACACGGGCCAGAATATGCAATCGAGTTCCATCAAATTAAATGAAGGTTTTCATTTGGATCTTGCATCAAACACTTATGTCATTTAAGTTTTCATGAATCGCAAATATGGAATTAATACGGTTTTGATTTGTAACGGAAATAATCTAGCATGTAGCAAGTAAGGTACTTGCCTGGAGACGCTTTGGCGATGCACGGCAGCGGCAACGGCATAAACGCGCGACGAACGGCGCGGCTAGGGTTCACGGCCTCGGCTCGCGTTTCGGTTTCGTCGTCGGAGTTGCCCGGAGATGTCTCACGATCACCGGAGGCGGAGTGTGGTGCTGCGGATCTCCAGGGATATGCAGGGGTCGACGATGGTCGGCGGGGTCGCTCCGGCGGCGGGCAGCAGTGGGTGTTTGGAGCTCGCAGTGAGGGTTTAGAGAGAGAGAGAGAGAGAGAGAGAGAGAGAGAGAGAGCAGTGGGGCTCGGGTGTGGGTTTTGGAAGAGGTGATGGAGATGCTGAGGATGTAGGGGTGTCGACTGTGGTGGGCGTAGAGGCTCGAGCTCGGTTGAGGGGTGCTCGGTCGAGGGGGTGAGTCAGGGGCTCTGTTGATGGAGAGAAGAAAGCGAGGGAGGAATGATGAGTAGGTTGCAGTCGTGGTCTTCCTTGTCGTCGTTGTCGTCGGTGAGGGTTGAGCGGTGAAGTTGGCAGTGGGTTTCTGAGAGTTTTCGAGAGAGGGAGATTTGAGAAGGAGTTGGATTGTGAGAGGGGGCGAAGAGTTTGAGGTTGAGGAACACGAGGGAGTCATGGTCGAGGTCGCGGGGACGTGGGGCAACGGCGCGGAGACGTGGGTGTGAGGGCGACGTGGGCAGTGAAGTCTCACGCAGAAAAAAGGAGCGGGAAAGTTTGGACGTTGGGGAAGAAGGAGGGGAGTGAGTCGGGTCGGGTGAAGGTTGGGTGCGGGCTTGGAGTTGGGCTGGAAAGCCGGGCCGGAGGAAAAAGATTTGAAGTTAATTAAATTTTAATTTTCTTTGGGCCTTTTGATTAATTCAATTGGAAAAATGAAGTGTTGGGCTGGGTTGTGGGTTAAGGATTATTTGTTTTGGTTTTTAAAGGGGTTTAGAAGGATTTAAATACGACGAATCTTGCAACCAATTTCCTACAAAAATACGAGGGAAAAAGAAAAGGGAAAAACTCGGGGACTAGGAAAAATATAGATGGATTTTTATCGAAGGAAACGGGGATTTACATCATACCCCCCTTACAAAAATTTCGTCCTTGAAATTTAACAAGAATACAATGAAACAAAGTACTAAACAAAGGGATGTGGAAAACGTGCACGGATATCTTCCTCCCGCTCCCAGGTAGATTCTCCTGGGGAACGACCGTCCCTAGACACTCGGACTAACGGAATGACCTTGTTCTTCAGCACTTTCTCTCTGCGGTCGAGGATGGTGGTGGGCTGCTCCTCGTATGATAGATCGGTACCCAAAACTAACTCCGAATAGTCCAGAACGTGGCTCTCATCCCGAACATAACGCTGCAAATGTGACACGTGGAAGGTATTGTGCACACCAGCTAGCGATGGAGGCAAGGCAAGTCGGTAGGCCACCTCTCCTACTCGCTCTAGCACCTCAAAAGGTCCGATGAAACGGGGACTGAGCTTTCCCCAATCTCCGAACCTGATAACTCCACGGGTAGGGGAAATCTTCAGGAACACGTGATCTCCGACTTCAAATTCTAGTGCCCTCCTGCTGGTATCTGCCCAACTCTTTTGTCGATCCTGAGCCGTCTTAATACGCTGCCTGATCATTTGGACCTTGTCGACTGTCTGAACGATGAGCTCGGGACCCAGTAATCTTCGTTCTCCCACATCATCCCAACACACTGGGGATCGACACTTCCGCCCGTAAAGTGCTTCCAAAGGGGCCATCTGAATTCTATCCTGGTAACTGTTGTTATAAGAAAACTCGACTAGATGCAGATGATCTTCTCAGGAACCCTGAAAGTCCAACATGCAGGCTCTCAACATATCCTCGAGCGTCTGAATCGTACGCTCGGATTGTCCATCCGTCTGCAGGTGATAAGCTGTGCTGAATTTAAGGCGGGTACCCAAACTCTCCTGTAAGCTCCTCCAAAAGTGCAACACGAATATGGTGTCTCGATCTGACACAATGCTGACTGGAACACCGTGAAGTCGTACTATCTCCTGCATGTATCTCTCTGCCAGTGACTCTGTAGACTGTCCCACTCGGAATGGTAAGAAGTGTGCAGCTTTCGTGAGGCGGTCGACGATAACCCAAATGGCGTTGTTGCCCCTAGGGCTCCGTGGTAAGGTCGTCACGAAATCCATGGTAATGTGCTCCTACTTCCATTTTGGTATCGGAAGTGGTTGCAACAATCCCGCTGTCCTCTGATGTTCCGCCTTCACCTGCTGGCATACCAAGCACCTGGATACGAACCTCGCAATTTCTCGCTTCATCCCGTTCCACCAAAAATGCTGCTTTAGATCCCGATACATCTTTGTACCTCCCGGATGCACAGAATAAGATGAACTATGCGCTTCAGCCAGTACCTCTTCTCGAACATCTCCCTTGGGTACGCAGGTCTGCTACCGAATCTCAAAGAGCCATCTTCATGTATGATTAAGTCCGATCTCAGCCCGGCTTCTACTTGCGCTCTGAACTTTTGCAATCGAGGATCATCCGCTTGTGCAGCCTTGATGCGATCCACAGGGAAGACTGCACCTGTAGTTGCCAAAGTTGACTGAGTGCGCTCGGTGTAACGACTTCAAGCTCGAGTCTCTGAAAGTCCTCAATAATGCTCCTCTGACTGGTCAACATCATGACCGCTGGCTTGCGACTGAGCGCATCTGGTACAACATTTACTTTCCTCGGGTGATACTGAAGGTCCAAGTCATAATCCGCCATCAGCTCTAGCCATCGGCGCTGCCTCACGTTTAGTTCCTTCTGAATGAAGACGTACTTTAGACTTTTATGATCCGTGTACACCTCCACTTTCTCGCCCAATAGATAGTGCCTCCAAATCTTCAACGCAAAGACCACTGCAGCTAACTCCAAGTCATGCGTAGGATAGTTCTTCTCATGATTTCTCAACTGTCGAGAGGCGTAAGCAACCACCCGGTCGTGCTGTATCAGAATACAGCCTAATCCTTTCCCTGAGGCATCACTGTGTATCACCAAACCACCGGAATCATCTGGTACTGTAAGAATAGGCGCCGTGGTTAACTTCTGCTTCAGTGTGTCAAAAGCCTGAGTACACTCCTGTGTCCACGCAAATGGTACATCCTTCCATGTCAGCCTCGTCAACGGTTCAGCGATTCGTGAAAAGTCTTGGACGAACCTCCGATAATAACCTGCCAATCCCAGAAAGCTTCTGATCTCGGCCACTGACTTTGGCGTTGGCTAATCTCTGACAGATTCTATCTTTGCCGGGTCCATTGAGATGCCTTCGCCCGAAATGATGTGTCCCAAGAATTGAACCTTGTCGAGCCAGAATTCACACTTGCTCAATTTCGCATACAACTTCTCTTCCCGAAGAATTTGTAGAACCGTGCGCAAATGCTCAACATGCTCCTCCCGGGTCTTCGAGTAGACAAGTATGTCGTCGATAAATACCACGACAAACGTGTCGAAGTACTTTGCAAACACCCTGTTCATCAAGTCCATGAATGTCGTTGGAGCATTGGTAACACCGAACGACATCACAAAGAACTCGTAGTGTCCGTACCGGGTCCTGAAAGCCGTCTTGCATACATCCTCGGCTGCTACTCTGATCTGATGATATCCAGAATGGAGATCCAACTTCAAAAATACCTTGGCCCCACTTAACTGATCGAATAAGTCGTCGATGCGCGGAATTGGGTATTTGTTCTTTATTGTGACTTTGTTCAGCTCCCGATAATCTATACACATCCGCAGCGATCCATCCTTCTTCTTCACTAACAGAATTGGTGCACCCCACAGTGAAACGCTTGGCCGAATAAATCCCTTCTCCAAGAGTTCTTCAATTTGCTTCTTCAATTCTCCCAGTTCAACCGGTGCCATTCTGTATGGGGCCTTGGAAACTGGTGCTGTACCTGGAGTCAAATCGATCGAGAACTCCAAGACGTGTGGAGGTGGTAGACCTGGTAGATCTTCAGGAAACACGTCCAGAAAATCCCGAACAATCTCTGGGGCTGCGCTCTCATCAATCTCCATAGCCGTCAGCTCCTTTGGCTTGGCTCTATACTTGGCTGGCTCCAAAGATTCGCTCCCGCCTTCGAAAATAAACTCCGGATGGTTGGGAATGCGGAAGATCACGTTTCTTGCTCGGCAATCAATAACCGCATGGAAGGTACTCATCCAATCCATCCCGAGAATTGCGTCATAACTGCCTGTCCCGATCAAAAGGAAATTCGCATAGAATTCCCTGCCACACACTACAACCGGACATAATCTACATTCTCGACTAGATATTATAATGCCATTACCCGTATGTATCTCCCAGCCCTTGGTTAGTGGTTCATGTGGTATGGAGTGTGTATCAATGAAATGCTTAGATATGAAACAGTGCGATGCTCCAGAATCAAATAGTACTCTAGCTGGCAAGGAATGTACGAGTAGAGTACCTGTGACAACTTCTCCTGAAGCCTCTGCCTGCTCGGCGGTCAAGGTGAGTACTATTTGATTCGTCCCTGACCACGACCTATATAGGGTTGCCTCTGCTCCTTGGCCTCTGCTGCTGTGGTCCAGAACCTCCCTGTAACTCTGCTCGTTCGGGGCAACCGCTAATCCTGTGCTGACTGGATCCGCAAATCAAGCATTGTCCCTTGGCACGGCGACGGTCTTTCTGGGTATTCCCATCTCTATTGCAGTAGCCGCAAACTACGTTCTGTCTCTGGGGGCGATGCTGGGGCACAAATGGGCGCTTCATCTGAGTCGTTTCAGGCCTGTGAACTGGTATGGCTTCTCGAGAAGGTGCATGGGTATATGCTGGAACGACTGGGGGCTTCCTGAACTTGTTGATCAATTTCTCCTGAATTCTCGCCGCGTTGAGTACCTGTGCAAAAGTCTGCAACTCCAGTGACGCGATCAACTGCTGCAGCTCGAAATCAAGTCCCTGCAAGAAGCATCTGGCCCTGGTAGCCTCTGAAGCGACCATGTATGGAGCAAATCGGCTCAGACGGTTGAACTCTGCCGCATATACGTCCACGGTGATGCCATTCTGCTTCAGTAGAATGAATCTTTCCTCCATCTCTGCCTTAGCGGTAGAAGGGAAATAATGGTCCAGGAAGCACTCCTTGAATTTACTCCATTCGATTAGCCTCTCTAGCCTGCTTTCTTCAACTGTCCATCAAGTACGGGTTTCATCTTCCAACTGAATCTTTATCACATTCACCTTATCTTCATCTGGTACCCTGGCGGCTGTCAGTAAGTTCTCCATGTTCACTAGACATTGCTCGGCCTCTAAAGGTTCGGCTTGCCCTGTAAATGCAGCTGGATGCAACCTCCGGAAATCTGACACGGTGCCAGCCATGGCAGAGTAAGCTGGTGGAGTAGTGCCCTCGGGGGCGGTAATGAGTGCGGAGGGTCCCCCTGCAGCGGTAATAACCCTGAGTCCCTCGGCGAGTAAGTCCGTCTTTCTCTCCTGAGCTTCTGCGAGAGAGGTCAGTGCACTAAGTATTCTTTCCGTGCGATCCTGAGAACTTGAGTCCGAGGAGTGGTCGTTCGGGGACGTCATATCGCTGGAAGATTCAAAAGGATGTGATTAGATTCAAGGATGAAAACCAGGAATAGTGAAGCGAAAATAATGTAATACAATGTAGTTAATGTTATCCCTTGTTACTAAACCTGGCTTTGATACCAACAAAACCATGTCACGCCCCGCTTCCCAAAATACGGAAAACGAGGGATGACTAGGCCAGCCATGCTCCTAAGGTCAAGGAATAATCCCGCCGTAGTCACACTTCGGCTTCTAGCATTACATGGTAATCAGTAAACAAAGTACAGCAGTAAAAGAAACACATCACTAAAATATTACATCAAATTCCATTGTTCAAAAATTACAAATAAACAAGAAGAGCTACTAACCAAGTTCGAATACAAGATCTCTAGGGAAAACAGAAACGAAGAAAAAGGTACTCCAGACTGGATCTCCGTCAGCTCGAAAGGTAAGTCCGACTCCTGCGCTGGTTCTTCCTCGAGGTCTGAGCATGCACACTCAAGTCTTCAGAGCAACGTAATAGCAATTTTTATATTAATGACATGAAACACGCAAATACGATAATAACAGTGAAAGTAAAATGCTGATAATCGCTATGTCACTAAATGATGCAAAGTATGATCTGTGTCCCTATCAGTCTTTAGGTCATGTTTGAAATCGTATAGTGGAAAGGAGGATCATATTTAACAGGAGTCTCGTACATACCCTAGACAACTGCCCACACGTCCGGGACATAATCATGTCAGCCGGATCGCTAGATCCTACCTAATATTTATAAGAATTATTGTTCGAATGATTATCCTCTAAAACACGGTCCCGCTAAATACGATGCTCTTTCCACTTCGATTTCCTCTTTTTCCCCAGGTTTACACTAATAATGATTATGATTTAGTCGTGTACAAGTATGCACCAATAGCACGGTTTTGACACTGTTCACTATAATAATCACTGTCACGAATCATTCACTTTTCCATTGGCGTACTTGACACTCCTAAACCAATATCATTCATGCACGATAATGCAATGTTCACTGAATAATAACGCGCACTATCACTACGTGTATGGCAGTTGGGTAAGGTATGTACATTTATGCGGTTAACAAGTCATGTGTAATATGAACTATTATGCACGTCATAAGCTTACAAAAATTGCAGTAATTCATGTTCGGAATTCAATGAAACGTTACAAATACGGTAACAAGTACACTCTGTCAACAGTTCAGAAAAATTTGTTTCAGTACAATCGGGTTTCTGGTATTCAAGTTACAGCCGTTTCAATTTAAGTGCTCGCTGCAGGAAATTCAGTTTCTGAACTAAACGTCCGTTTCGCGGCACAATTTTCACCCAGTTGGGATCAGAATTTAGCGACGCTACAGTTAAATGAAAATTAGGGTTTTCAGTAGGGTTTTCAACGCAATATACGTATTCTTAATCGCGTATGTACATCGGAAGTTATGCGCTGTTCAACACTAGTGTATCAATTCTGTTTCTGTTTGGGACTTCTATGCGTCCTAATCTTTTAAATTGCAGTTTAAATAATAAACGGCGATATAACAGGGTGAAATCACTTGAGTTATTTAGTTAACATATTGATCTTCAATAAAATGCAGGGTTCCGCAACAAACAAGTTCCGGCAGCGAAGGGGTAAGCATCATGAGACATAAAACAACCATAAGAGCTGCTCTGGACTACAGTCCAGAGCCGCTCTCCGAACCAATTCTCGTCATAATTTCAGTACAGAAACAATTAAGAACTTGCATAGGGTTATATTACGTCGAGTCGGCTTCGATTTGAGCCCTCGAACGCATCATTTCAATATGTACACAATTAATTGTGATTTTAACCAATTTCAGGTGCGGGAAATTCCCAGTTTTTACGGGTGTAATTGGGGGTGTTCGTTTAAGCCATTAACAATTCTATTTTCCAATAAAATATCTACATAGTGCTCATTGCCACACGGGCCAGAATATGCAATCGAGTTCCATCAAATTAAATGAAGGTTTTCATTTGGATCTTGCATCAAACACTTATGTCATTTAAGTTTTCATGAATCGCAAATATGGAATTAATACGGTTTTGATTTGTAATGGAAATAATCTAGCATGTAGCAAGTAGGGTACTTGCCTGGAGACGCTTTAGCGATGCACGGCAGCGGCAACGGCACGAACGCGACGAACGGCGCGGCTAGGGTTCACGGCCTCGGCTCGCGTTTCGGTTTCGTCGTCGGAGTTGCCCGGAGATGTCTCGCGATCACCGGAGGCGGAGTGTGGTTCTGCGGATCTTCAGGGATGTGCTGGGGTCGACGATGGTCGGCGGGGTCGCTCCGGCGGCGGGCAGCAGTGGGTGTTTGGAGCTCGCAGTGAGGGTTTAGAGAGAGAGAGAGCAGTGGGGCTCGGGTGTGGGTTTTGGAGGAGGTGATGGAGATGCTGAGGATGTAGGGGTGTCGACTGTGGTGGGTGTAGTGGCTCGAGCTCGGTTGAAGGGTGCTCGGTCGAGGGGGCGAGTCAGGGGCTCTGTTGATGGAGAGAAGAGAGCGAGGGAAGAGGGGTGAGGGGGTTGCAGTCGTGGTCTTCCTCGTCGTCGTTGTCGTCGGTGAGGGTTGAGCGGTGAAGTTGGCAGTGGGTTTCTGAGAGTTTTTGAGAGAGAGAGATTTGAGAAGGAGTTGGATAGTGAGAGGGGGCGAAGAGTTTGAGGTTGAGGAACTCGAGGGAGTCATGGTCGAGGTTGCGGGGACGTGGGGCAACTGCACGGAGACGTGGGCGTGAGGGCGACGTGGGCAGTGAAGTCTCGCGCAGAAAAAAGGAGCGGGAAAGTTTGGACGTTAGGGAAGAAGGAAGGGAGTGGGTCGGGTCGGGCAAAGGTTGGGTGCGGGCTTGGAGTTGGGCTGGAAATCCGGGCCGGAGGAAAAAGATTTGAGGTTAATTAAATTTGAATTTTCTTTGGGCCTTTTGATTAATTCAATTGGAAAAATGAAGTGTTGGGCTGGGTTGTGGGTTAAGGATTATTTGTTTTGGTTTTTAAAGGGGTTTAGAAGGATTTAAATACGACAAATCTAGCAACCAATTTCCTACAAAAATACGAGGGAAAAAGAAAAGGGAAAAACTCGGGGACTAGGAAAAATATAGAAGGATTTTCATCGAAGGAAACATGGATTTACAATTAACATGGATAATATATTCAATCCGATTAATAACTATAAAAGTGGTGTTGATTAACCATGTACAAGAAAGTTCCGTTCAGAAATTCAGCGTCACCATGATTTGTAAAATAGATTAAAAATAACAAAAGTTCTCCAAAAAAGACGTGTCATATATCAAAAAAAAGCTAATTCAATAAGGTTTTCATTTTTATAGGTTAAAATATCTCAGATTTTTTCTACAAAAAGTTATGAACGTTCGAAATTGAAACTTTGCTGCTGGAATTTCTCTAGACAGAAGTTCAGAGGTATTTTCATTTACAGTTTACGTTATTTAAACAATTTATTTTGCAAGTAAATATTTTACAGGGTTATAGTATTCTGAGTTAGCATCGTAACGAACTAAAGAATGTATGCTAATGATTTTTCTATGATTTATAATGAATTGTTTAAGGTAAAGTGTACAGTAAATTTCAGATTTGTCGTATCCGCTTTGCGACGACGTTTCAGGTGTAAACTGTAATATTTAATACTATATTTTGTATAACGTTATAAAATGCAGATTATAAACTAATTAATGATAATAATAATAAGAAATATTACGATAATATTTATATTTATAGATATATTTATAGTATGTCGCAAGTTGTAAACTTGCATATATTGTATATTATGAAACTGATTAACGTTAAATAACTACGGTGTATAAATTATCTAGATATAGCTGTATGATGATGATGATGATGATGATAATAGTAGTAGTACGACAACATATAAGTAAATTACATAAAGCATAGCATGTAGCCAGTTGTAAACTTACCTCGAAATAAACGCGATGAACGGAAGTAACATGACGCTATACAAATCAACACTAAATTTTGATAGCTCGGTTAAGGTTCTAGGATGCGGCTGGAATTGCGTCGGTGAGAATGGGTTTGGGCTTGAAGAACGAAAAAAGAGAATATATTAATTGATGAGCGAGAGAGATGTTATGTGGAGAGAGAGAGGTTTTGTGTTTAATATAAATATATATAGTATAGTTTAAATTAGGTTATAAATATATATTAGTTTTAATGTATATAGATAATATCAAATTACAACCAATCTTCACCAAAAATATATTTTGGAAAATAATTCACATATGTAAACTTCTCAATCATAATACAAGAATATATTTTAAATAACTCATACCCCTAATTTAAAATTTAAAAGAATTCTAAAAATATATCTAGATTTAGTAAATATTTGATATTAGATATCTTGCGATTTAAACGTAAAAGATAAAAGCAAAATAAGATATGGGATGATAACCATATGATGACAGTTAACAAAATATAATTTATTCTTAACTTGTGGCTATTAAAAGATATATGATGATCTAGATATATGATATATAAAGATCTAAAAATATAATGTAGGTATTATAGAAGATTCACATTGATACACTTTACTGGTAAATCTCAGATACAATCTTGTATCATATTGGGTTCTAAACTTGCGGGTCGGATCGGATAACGATTACTATTATTCGAATTATTCGCGACCCAATATATAGAATAGAAGAAATATAAAGTAAGTGTTAAAATACCAATTAATGTCGTATAACCGTACTAGGGTGTTACACTTCCATTCATACTGTGGAAGGATATTTCCTATCCACAGGTATCATGGTTGGCTCTGTCACGTGCCTATCTTAGCGTACTCTGGGAAGCGGGGCGTGACAGCGTAGTCGGTAGCGACTAACGAAACACGGACTAGGCGGGCACTATTGTCCCGAGTCCAACCGGACATATACTAAACGAGTTTAGTATAGTCAAAACGTAGAATGTGAAGGTAAGAAAACGTCAATGAAGAAATGTGAATGAAAGGTGGGTGAAATGGGATTCTAGCGACAAAGGGCGAGTTTTTATAAAAGTTTTTGTTTTGTGTTTTTTTAATCTTTTTTTTAGAAAGAGTTTTGCAAAAATGTGTAGGACTCACGGCACAACTTCAACAATCACAGTTAAAACATGCACAATCAAATCTAGAGCTATGGTCTTCAAAGTCCACTAGACTACTCCTAACTGTTCCAAAGTGACAAGTTGTGAGATAACCCTCAAGTCGTCTTTTCACTGCCAATTGTGGCCAGATAAGCACAAATGAAGAAAGGAGGGTTCCGCTCACGAATCACCGTGAGACGGGCCTTTTAAAATTATCTTTCTCACTTGTCTAGTCTAGGCACCACAAAGTCAAGTTTAGATAAACGATTGAATGCCCACAACCTTCCTCTGTCCTAATGAGCACGACAGTCCTTAGTTGGCTGAGTCTAGATATTTTTTAATTAATCTTAAGGATGATGCGTATGCTTTTAGTGATTTTTGGGGTCTTAGGAAGGGTGATGAAATCCCCACCTAATCTGAATTGGTGTTATAGCCCCTTAAAATCCGTATTTGTTATGCAAAGCAGTAACAACCAAAAATCTAAAACACTTTCAAAAATTTTACTTTGGCTGTGACGCAAAGAATCCTGCACAAAATCAGTTTATTGGAGAGGGGAAGAGAATTTGTGCAAAGAATCCTGCAGGAAAAATATTTCAGTGGAGTGCAGAGAAGGGGAGAGGAGAAAAGAGATACTCACATAGAGTTTTTAGTTGCTGACGTCGCCCGTTGACCGCGGTTCCGCGGTTAAACCCTTGCTTCTGTCGCGGTTCCGCGGCTGAACAGTTGGTTTGGATCTTCAAATTTGTTCCATGTGCTTAATTGGTTCTCCTCTTTCTGTTTAAATCCCCTGAATCTTGATTTGTTCACTGAGTTTGCTCCAGAATCTAAAATAGAGTTTGCTCCAAGCCTGCACACTTGCACAAAAACTAATCAAAAATAACAAGATGATTTTTTTTTGTTTTGGTTTTTCAATTTATATATATATATATATATATATATATATATAATATTTTTTTTAATTAACCTGAAATTACACAAAGAATTAAACTACCGTCTCCCCGGCAACGGCGCCATTTGATTGTTTGCGTTTTTGCGATGTTTCCCCCAATCAGAGCAAAGCTCTGCTAGAAATTCAAAATTCAAATTTTGAAGCAACGCTTCAAATCCCGGGCGCAATGCGCCACGTGTCCGACGCTGATACGTCAGCGCAGCGCCCAAGAAGGCGCGCCGAATCAGAGCAAAGCTCTATTTTAAAGAAGCAACGCTTCAGCTGCGCAAGCACTGCGCTGCGCGACACGTGTCAGCGCAGATGCGCTGCGCAGTTGCGCTGCGCGATACGTGTCAGCGCAGATGCGCTGCTGATCGCACGCTTTTGGCGTGTCGGATGTTCAAAGAATTAAAGTGTAACCGCGATCAGGACGGTGTCGCTATGCAGCTAGCCGGTGAGCACGGGTCGGTCCACAGGGAGATGGTGTTATTTTACCTTCTTGTCTTAGACGAGTCAATAAAGAATTGTATGTGTTTGATTCTAACCTATGTGTTTATTTGCAAGTATAAAGTTGTTAAGAAAAATACGAGATTGTAAGCTAAGAAATTCGTATTCAAAACCTTTGAGCCGAGTCTTGACCAATTGAAGCTAGACAATCGGCAACAACGTGGATTAGGGGATTTAAGTGCGGTATTCGTGGAATCCGGCTTATTTACCCTTGTCCTTCCGTTCTTGTCTCTTGCTTTCGCCTCCGGCCAAACCGAACGCAACCGGTCGTGGTTAGGAATCACCGTTACCTTGTCAGGGTACGGTGCCTAACGGAGCGCTTGCGTAACGTTTGGGCGAAGTTCAAATGGAAAATAACGGGAAAAGGAAAGAGCAAGGAGATGTTAACTTATAATACCGTATTTTATCTTAACAAGAATAATTACATTCATTCACAATATGAACAACAAAGAGCAAAAGAAAAGAACAAAGAAAAGAAAAGATACAAGAATGAAAGTGCATGAATTTAAGTGCATGAAATAAATTGCAAGTAATAAAAAGCGAGTAATAAAAAGCGAGTAAAAAAGAATACGGAACTAGGACTCAAGACAAGCATGTGATCAATAGCCAACCCTTAAACTTGCAAGCTCAATGAAGAGGTTGCAAGATCAAGGGAAGGGTAAAAAACACATGTGAAATGAAGTGCTAGTCCCGTGAGAAAATACGACCCTTGAGATTGATAACTAACCCTTAACCATTCAAGCTCAATGAAGAGGTTGAATGAGCAAGAGAAAGCAAGAATCTCAAGGGGGAGCAAACTAACAAGAAAGATAAAAAGCCCTCATCTTCATTAGTCTTCCACTCAAAAGCTCTCACTACAATTTCATGGAGAAAGAATGAAGAAGAAGAAGAAAGAAGAACAAAACTACAAAAATGAAGAACAAAAGAAAAGCTCAAAAACTAGCTCTAAAAAATGGCTCTCTTGGTTAAGCTCTGGTCTGGAGTATTTATAGGCAGAGGAATGGAGTTCTAGGGCACCCAGCAGACCCCATATGAAGTACCAAAAGTGCCCCTGAAATGCGGCAGGGAGTGGGCCCCACACTGCGGCGCTTGAGCGGCCAAAACCCCCTTTTGGCCGCGCAAGCGCGGCCATTTGATGGAGTTGGGCAGTGAGTTTTGGTGGGTTTGCCTGGTTTGGTGTGCTGTGTTGTTATATATGTACAGAATTCCAATATCTTTCCACGATTTTCTCAGTTTCCAGAGTCAACATTGATGGCTTTTACTTTTCAACACTTTTGACATTCTACTCCCTCGGGTCCCACACATCTTTGAATATCTTCAGTGGGCCCCACGCATCTTTGAATATCTTCAGTGGGCCCCACGCTTGACCAGAAATGACGACTGTTTTCGTCCTGCACTTTTGAACTGGTAAGCGGTTTTAGACGGATGCGGATGACGGAAAACCCGGCTTTTATCTGTCTGTGACAGTTGTTCTGTATTGTGGCGTAACTGTGGAGTTTTAGTGTTGATTTGCAGTATTTGTACCGGAAACCTGTATTCTGTAAACATGTAGCAAACACGGATTAAAAGCACCTACCTATAAACACATGAGCGTAAGAATGGGCGGTATAAAATGCAATATTCTGTGATGAACAAATACCCCCAAACTTATCTTTTGCTCGTCCCGAGCAAAACCAATTATTCACAAAAATAAAATGATAACCGCACTTTCGCAGGGAACGCGATTGCACTGAGCGTGTGCAACAAGCCGTTAAACCTCTAGGTGTCCCTAGTAGGAGGAGTGTTGTCTCCTGAGGGTTTTCAGCGGATACTACCCACAAAATCCCGTCAAGCTAGTGTCATAAGTTAACGTCGATTCTACTCCTACAGTTTAGTATTTACGATAGAAACTCTATCATCCTAAGTTAGAAATATCCAACCCTTATTTTTCACACCTCCTATCTGTTTTAACCTTGGATCTCCTGAGTTTTCCTTCTAAAGTGAGGCCTCAAATCAGGGATTTTTATCTACTTTACAGAAAACACAAGTCTTATTCTTCACTCCACCTTTTTCTTGTTTTCATTTCATACACACCTCTGTGAACGTGCAATAGTCTTTATCATAGAGTAAAACCTTCATATCTCCGTTAAATTTTTTTTATAAAAGCTTGTCTTTTATCAAGATTATTCTCACACAAAGAACCGTTAGGAATTTTAACTTGGAGAGAACACTTGCTTGACTTTGTTTTAAACTGGACTTTCTAGGCTTCTTAGCGAGCTTTGGGCCAATGCACCCAAACCAGTTGGTTTTAGGGCATTAGGTGTAGAAACACTCCAGCGGACTTAATTACTCAAGTTACCTAGGTCCAAAAACAAAAGACAGTTTAGCGTGAAAAACATGATGATTCAATACGAACGGAGATATAACCGGTAGTTCAATTATTTTTTTGGATAAAAGACGTGTTTAGTGGGTTCGGTGTGTAATCATTCCAATCAAGTTTCAGATGGGTTATTTTTCAGACTTACCCTCCAGTAAGGCATCAATACTTTCCCTTCATCTTGACTTCACTCAAGAACTGAACTCAAAAATTGTAAGAACGTATACTTACCAAAGTTAGACAGAATGAGGGTTATTTTTAGGGTTTTCAATTCCTAAGCCTAGAATTTAGTTATTTCTAACATATCAACTAATCTTTCGGAATAATAATCTAAGTTACCCTATTAGCTAACTTGACGACAAAGTTTTTATATTTTGGAAAAAATTTCAATTTTTATGGGTTTTTAAATATGGTATGCAAATGCAAAATATACAAATGAATGCGAAGGAAGAAAGCTTACCGAGCACAAATACCCCCAAACTTATACTTGACAGTGTCCTCACTGTCAGGCTATACCAAGAGGGTCAAAATTGTCGGCGCTCCCTAAAAACAAATTATATACAAAAAAGGAAAACAAAAAATACAAAAAAAGGTCCCCCCCAAACTTAAGTGAAACAGTATTTCCACTGTTAAGCGATGAAGTTCAAGATCAGGGGGGAAAGAACAGTATCAACTATTCAAGGCCTTACACAGGCCAAAAGTTAACACCAACCATTCAAAGATTTTATCATGGTAAAGCAGTGGTTGGTGAAAGAAGGCGTAGAGAGAAGAAATGGAGAATACGCGAGACCGTATGTGGAGAGAAGTGGAATGCGGTCTCGGTAGATGAGAAGAAGAATGGCGGAAGGGAAAAAGAAGTGGAATACGAACTTGAGGGTGCAAATGGAGTAAATAGATTAACACAATTTGTGATGAGTGATGTGTGAAAAGTGATTGTGCTAATATATTTACTCGTCGAGAAATTGGGTCGAATCCCTCAAGATTCGTAAGAAACCATGGGTACGCCGAACTTGGTAAACCAGACATATGAAATGTAAGTGAGACGGGTTCTTGCAAGGTCGGAACGATGGAAAGGGTAGAGGGAAGTGGTTGAGGAGGGGTATCGGTTAGGGTTTCGGGAGGGTGTACACAGTCAGTGAAAGGAACAGGATGAATTGGAAAATCCGACTCATCATCTAGAACTGTTTCATCCTCAAAAATATCCTCAAAATTTTCCTCAAAGTTAAGCTCATCCATGCATATTTCATCAAAATCTAGACGCATAATTGGTTCGGGAAAAACATTTAAGGACTCGGGATGATGATTTGAAGAGACAAACTCAGCCAAATCTACGGGTTCATCATCCAAAATATTCCCAGCGTCAATATCCTCAATCAAGCGAAAGTCAATTTTCTCAGACACCTCATCAAAAGCATGGAGTTCAATCGATTCTGGTTCTAAGATGGTGGTGTAGAGGTCAAAAGGTTTGGGATTGGTTTCACTTGGCAAGATCCTTTCACAATCGGGTAAATCAAACACAACAAAGTCGCACAACTCATTAATCATTCTATCTTCAATTGGTGAATCGATTGGAACACTAGATAGACTTTCAACACAGGAGTTGTGGGGTTCAATTTGGGACGGGTAGGTTTGATTTGGAAGGGGGTATATCGCACTCTCTCCACTCAGATTCACAGCCTGTCCTGCCGCCTCATCATACATTGAAAAAGTTGGAGCTAGTTGAAAACTAGCTTCCGGTTCATAAGATTGTAGGAGGGCGGCCATGGACGCATTTACTTCCTCCATTTGGCGTGAAGCTACCCGAAATTCTTCCAAAGTTTGCTCAAGACTAGACATGGGTTGTGAAGGGGTTTCAGTAAAAGATTCAAAGTTGTTTAGATACTGAAAATTCCCAAATGGCGGTTCGGAAGCAATGTCTAGGGAAGGTGTAAAAGTCGGGTAGGATGGATAGGAATTTAATGGTTGGACAGGAGTAAGATCAACAGTTGGATAAGAAGGTGAAAGGAATTGTTGATCAAAATAATTTGAAGTGGGGAAAGGAGTGAAAGATCGGCTACGAGATTGTTCAATATGTTCAGCAATAGACATAGGTCTCGGGGTTACAACATGACTCGAAGAGGGGGTATCAACGTAAGAAGGGGTGAATGTTTGAAATGGTTGATACGAAGTGGATTGCGGAGTCAAATTGTTTATCCTAGACGCGTCTATCCGATCTCTCAATGAAATTTTTGGCATGGATGGATCGTTCGATGTTCGGCCAAAGCAAGAACCGTATGATGTAATGTCTGGTTGTGGGTACCAAAGTTCGGCAAGAGTTTTGCGAGGTGGAGTACCCATGATATGAAGAGAGAATGAAGAAAGGCAGGGAAAAGGAGGGGAAAAAGAATGTGGTTTTTTTATTTTTTTATTTTTTTTATTTAGTTGTTAGCAAAAGAATGAGATATACACAAAAAATATGGACAAAAATCACGACACAAAAATACCACACACTTAATCGTTCTAGGGTTCACCTAGGTCAACTAGACCTGCTCAAGAACTTGATTGTCGAAATTAAACCGTGTCGAGAAACAGGCTTAAAAATACACTGATCACGAGGCCAGGTAAGTGCAGAGATAAGGGGAGGTTTTCCAACGCTTTCGTGAAGTTCCTTAATTAAATAACCCTTTCTCTTTTGGCGGTTTCGCCGTTAACACTTTCCTAGACACCCCGTAAACAATATACCGTTAAGCAAGCTTCTAAATACAGTTAACTTCTCCTAGTGAGCGCGAAGTCCTTAAGGCTTAAAGTCTAGTTTCTTTTAAATTTGTGCGGGTAAACGTTATGCACAAGTTCGTGATTTGTGGGCCACGGAAAAGGTGATGAAATCCTTTACCGTATGTTGTGGGGTTCGCTTGCCCTTAAGTCCGTATTAATGTATGCAATGCGCAATTCAATAAAAATTCTATAAAGAATAAAATAATCGTTTTTTAGTTTAAGCGCGGCGCTGCAACAAATACGGGTTAGTCAAGTTTTTAGTGTTTGCTAACGAACTTGCAAAGAATCCTGCAAAGAATAGTACATTGGAAGCGTCGGATTTGAGAAGAAGGAGTTAGTAACGTACGTACCGTTTAAGTTTTGGGTTAGGAAACCCCCGTTGAATCAAATCCGGTAAGCTTGAAAGGTTCGCTTGCGCGGGTCAAACTACCCGGATCTTTGGCACTGTACTCCGTAATCACCTTAACTTTGAATGTACACTTTGCTCCCACAATTGCAGTTTGCAAACTTGCAAAAATCTGCACACTTGCCCACAAAAATATTGTCCAAAACAAAAAGAAAAAGAATATTTTTTTTTATATACAAAAAGAATATTAACCCGAATAACAAGAAAGAAAATACGCTACTGTCTCCCCGGCAACGGCGCCATTTGATCGCACGCTTTTGGCGTGTCGGATGTTCAAAGAATTAAAGTGTAACCGCGATCAGGACG
Source organism: Agapanthus africanus (assembly GCA_030015575.1). Taxonomy (NCBI): domain Eukaryota; kingdom Viridiplantae; phylum Streptophyta; class Magnoliopsida; order Asparagales; family Amaryllidaceae; genus Agapanthus; species Agapanthus africanus. The sequence continues at coordinate 22,687,455 of JASDDO010000014.1, forward strand.
GTGTCGCTGTTCAGTCGATAAAACTGCACATTTGTAGTACATTTTTCCTACCATTTTTATATTAAAAAAAGGACTTTATTATAATATATTATACATATGAGGGTTTATGTGTAAAAACATTATTTTCCATGTGTTAATATATTTAATTATCATTTGGTAGGAAAATGTATGCAAATAATATCATTGGTCTAATCCTAGTAGAACAAAGTCTACTAAAATCTTATTTGAGTTGTTGTGCAGAATATTTCCAAGTTGTTATGAAGGATTTAACAAACAAATCAATTTGTTGAAGAAAACTTGCCAAATTAAGAAGCAAACTTGGAGACCAAGTCTGGCAACATCCACGAGAAGATTTCAAATATCTAAAGCTTCCAGAAATTGCCAAATGTCACAAGGATCTACCCACAAAAATATGATGAAGTGATCTCTACCTTTGGCCGCGGATCCGCGGCCAAACCCCCCTGTTGGCCGCGGATCCGCGGCGGTTAAGAGGAGTTGGAAGCCGAGATATTTCAGGGTGAATCTTTGCTAAATTTTACCAACTTTGGAAGCAAAGGATTTTGGTTTTAGGCTATAAAAGGGCACCGAGAGCCTCTTGGAAAAGGTATCAAGCCGAAGAGATCACGAAGTCCAAGACGGCTCACGCATCCAGGCTGATCATCAACTGTTCATCTACCTCCTTAGAAGAGATCGAGAAGCAAACTAGGTTTTTGTAATCATTTTCTAAGGAATAAAAGTGTACTTGATCTTGTTGATTAATAAAGGTAGTTCTTTTTCTTATTCTATTTCTTCATGCATTTTCTCTCCGTCTCTTTTTCTCCCAACATGCGCGAGTAATTCTCCGCTTGTTAGGGTTCGTAGGATTAGGGTAGGTTAATGGGTGATGAAAATAATTAAACCCTTTTTAAGTCCTATAAAGTTTAGGAACTTTATCAAAATAATCATTAACATCCTAATCGGGCGCGCTAGCAATTCTTTGCTAGTTCCGACCGCGATTAGAGATTAGATTAATGATTGTTTTGGTAAAGGCTAGATATGAACGGAGTTCCGTGTCAAGATAAGGGTTACGAGTGGGTTTCCTTTTCCCTCCAGAAACCCTAATCTACACGCATCACCGTCGTTCTAGTTCTAAATCTATTAATGGATAAAAAGGGTAACTTTTAATTAATCTTCCATAACTACTAAATCCTAACGAACCCTACAAGCCCTATTATTATATTATTTAAATCTCTAAAATAATCTAGATCTATATTTAACATTCTTGTTTAAAGTAGATCTAGAAACTTTTCACAAAATTCTTTATTCCTCCTCTCTTTCTCAACACATCTAAAGTAAGAATAAAAGGTTCCACGTTTCCCAGAGGACGACCCGTACTCATCTCGGTCTAGCTACACGCGACACCGTTATTGATTGCGGTTAACTACAAACACACTATTTCGTGTCAATCAAATGACGATCAAAGATAAGTTTGGGGGTATTTGTTCAGTCGATAAAACTGCACATTTGTAGTACATTTTTCCTACCATTTTTATATTAAAAAAAGGACTTTATTATAATATATTATACATATGAGGGTTTATGTGTAAAAACATTATTTTCCATGTGTTAATATATTTAATTATCATTTGGTAGGAAAATGTATGCAAATAATATCATTGGTCTAATCCTAGTAGAACAAAGTCTACTAAAATCTTATTTGAGTTGTTGTGCAGAATATTTCCAAGTTGTTATGAAGGATTTAACAAACAAATCAATTTGTTGAAGAAAACTTGCCAAATTAAGAAGCAAACTTGGAGACCAAGTCTGGCAACATCCACGAGAAGATTTCAAATATCTAAAGCTTCCAGAAATTGCCAAATGTCACAAGGATCTACCCACAAAAATATGATGAAGTGATCTCTACCTTTGGCCGCGGATCCGCGGCCAAACCCCCCTGTTGGCCGCGGATCCGCGGCGGTTAAGAGGAGTTGGAAGCCGAGATATTTCAGGGTGAATCTTTGCTAAATTTTACCAACTTTGGAAGCAAAGGATTTTGGTTTTAGGCTATAAAAGGGCACCGAGAGCCTCTTGGAAAAGGTATCAAGCCGAAGAGATCACGAAGTCCAAGACGGCTCACGCATCCAGGCTGATCATCAACTGTTCATCTACCTCCTTAGAAGAGATCGAGAAGCAAACTAGGTTTTTGTAATCATTTTCTAAGGAATAAAAGTGTACTTGATCTTGTTGATTAATAAAGGTAGTTCTTTTTCTTATTCTATTTCTTCATGCATTTTCTCTCCGTCTCTTTTTCTCCCAACATGCGCGAGTAATTCTCCGCTTGTTAGGGTTCGTAGGATTAGGGTAGGTTAATGGGTGATGAAAATAATTAAACCCTTTTTAAGTCCTATAAAGTTTAGGAACTTTATCAAAATAATCATTAACATCCTAATCGGGCGCGCTAGCAATTCTTTGCTAGTTCCGACCGCGATTAGAGATTAGATTAATGATTGTTTTGGTAAAGGCTAGATATGAACGGAGTTCCGTGTCAAGATAAGGGTTACGAGTGGGTTTCCTTTTCCCTCCAGAAACCCTAATCTACACGCATCACCGTCGTTCTAGTTCTAAATCTATTAATGGATAAAAAGGGTAACTTTTAATTAATCTTCCATAACTACTAAATCCTAACGAACCCTACAAGCCCTATTATTATATTATTTAAATCTCTAAAATAATCTAGATCTATATTTAACATTCTTGTTTAAAGTAGATCTAGAAACTTTTCACAAAATTCTTTATTCCTCCTCTCTTTCTCAACATATCTAAAGTAAGAATAAAAGGTTCCACGTTTCCCCGGCAACGGCGCCATTTGATTGATACGAAAAATCGTTTTTGTAGTTAACCGCAATCAGAACGGTGTCGCGCGTAGCTAGACCGAGATGAGTACGGGTCGTCCTCTGGGAAACGTGGAACCTTTTATTCTTACTTTAGATATGTTGAGAAAGAGAGGAGGAATAAAGAATTTTGTGAAAAGTTTCTAGATCTACTTTAAACAAGAATGTTAAATATAGATCTAGATTATTTTAGAGATTTAAATAATATAATAATAGGGCTTGTAGGGTTCGTTAGGATTTAGTAGTTATGGAAGATTAATTAAAAGTTACCCTTTTTATCCATTAATAGATTTAGAACTAGAACGACGGTGATGCGTGTAGATTAGGGTTTCTGGAGGGAAAAGGAAACCCACTCGTAACCCTTATCTTGACACGGAACTCCGTTCATATCTAGCATTTACCAAAACAATCATTAATCTAATCTCTAATCGCGGTCGGAACTAGCAAAGAATTGCTAGCGCGCCCGATTAGGATGTTAATGATTATTTTGATAAAGTTCCTAAACTTTATAGGACTTAAAAAGGGTTTAATTATTTTCATCACCCATTAACCTACCCTAATCCTACGAACCCTAACAAGCGGAGAATTACTCGCGCATGTTGGGAGAAAAAGAGACGGAGAGAAAATGCATGAAGAAATAGAATAAGAAAAAGAACTACCTTTATTAATCAACAAGATCAAGTACACTTTTATTCCTTAGAAAATGATTACAAAAACCTAGTTTGCTTCTCGATCTCTTCTAAGGAGGTAGATGAACAGTTGATGATCAGCCTGGATGCGTGAGCCGTCTTGGACTTCGTGATCTCTTCGGCTTGATACCTTTTCCAAGAGGCTCTCGGTGCCCTTTTATAGCCTAAAACCAAAATCCTTTGCTTCCAAAGTTGGTAAAATTTAGCAAAGATTCACCCTGAAATATCTCGGCTTCCAACTCCTCTTAACCGCCGCGGATCCGCGGCCAACAGGGGGGTTTGGCCGCGGATCCGCGGCCAAAGGTAGAGATCACTTCATCATATTTTTGTGGGTAGATCCTTGTGACATTTGGCAATTTCTGGAAGCTTTAGATATTTGAAATCTTCTCGTGGATGTTGCCAGACTTGGTCTCCAAGTTTGCTTCTTAATTTGGCAAGTTTTCTTCAACAAATTGATTTGTTTGTTAAATCCTTCATAACAACTTGGAAATATTCTGCACAACAACTCAAATAAGATTTTAGTAGACTTTGTTCTACTAGGATTAGACCAATGATATTATTTGCATACATTTTCCTACCAAATGATAATTAAATATATTAACACATGGAAAATAATGTTTTTACACATAAACCCTCATATGTATAATATATTATAATAAAGTCCTTTTTTTAATATAAAAATGGTAGGAAAAATGTACTACAAATGTGCAGTTTTATCGACTGAACAAATACCCCCAAACTTATCTTTGATCGTCCCGAGCAAACTAGTTTATTTAAGAGGAGAAAAAGAAAGGAGAAAACTAAGCACACTTTCGTAGGCAGACACGATTGCACTGAGCACGTGCAACAAGCCGTTAAACCTCTAGGTGTCCCTAGTAGGAGGAGTGTTGTCTCCTGAGGGTTTTCAGCGGATTACACCCACAAAATCCTATAACAAAAGAAAGATGGTGAAATTTACATATAAAGATAAGAACCATAAAAGAAATACTTTGAAAAGAAGAGTTTCCAACTATACTAGCTTTTCAGTTGTCATGAGCCCTATCTTAATAGTCATGAAAAAATGTTAGAAATCACATCATCCCTCAATAAAACATCGTCTTTATTCTTCATTCCTACCTTTTGTCCAAACATTGATCATATAACCCCACGTGTGTGTAAAGAACATCCCTATACTCAGAGAATTCAATTCAAGCTATCATACTCTTGTCCATCTACCTTAGTACTTTTTACTTTGATGAATACTTAGAATTGCTTACACATTTTCATGCGACCGTTAATACTTCTTGAGGTACTAACCGACCGATTACTCAAGTGCTTGCTGATTTGGTGATAGTATTTTCCTTGTCTTGCACCACCTAAGGCTTAGCAGTGACTCCCAGACCAGTTGGCCTTAGGGCACTAGGTGAAGAGGCACCCTCGCTATATTTTTTTATTGCTGCCTTGGCGATACAAAACCAGTGTTCATTTTTTTTCTTTTCACCATTTTTATACTTCCTTCATACTTTGGCTTTTAGACAAGAGCATTTCAAGGTATCCTCTACTATCCCGAGTTTCAAGACGTGTGTATGTGCATATAGTAGGGTATCAACATTCAAATGTTCGGCTTCCAGAATAGAAACTATTTTTCAGACTTATTTTTATCCTCAGATTAGTGACTTCCTTCATCTTACTAACCCTTGGGACAACAGCTCATAACTACTTATTACCAGTTCGTGTAAGAAAACTTCTAATTTTCTTGGTTTTCTTAAACTATTCCTATCTTTTGGATGTAATTTTTCACTTTCTACTCTTTTGTTATAAAAGATTTTTTTTTTTTAATTTTTGAAAATGTTGTGCTTATGCAAAATATGATGCAAATTGATGTGTAAATAAGCACAAACCTCCCCCAAACCTGTTTACAGCAGTGTCCTCACTGATGTCATCCGTTAAGCTCAAAAACCTGTAGACTTGGGAGGAAATTATTAATGGGGGCAAGAATATATGAAAGTGAAAATGCTCTCCCAAACTTATTTTTGGCTCACAAATTTGAGGACAAAAGTTATGATCAAGAGCCAAAAATATACCCCCCCCCTCAAACATGAGTTAGACAATATGAAGCATTTTAAGAGGGGGTGAGTCATTTGGTCAAAGTAAGGCTTTACAAAGACCAAAAGTTAACACCAACCATTCAAAGATTTTATCAGTATATCGTATAGGTTGGTGGAAGAATGTGTTGTATCGACTCAAGAAAAAGTGGGGAAGGCATAAGAGGTGGTCTGGAAAGGGTTTGAAATTAGAGAAAAGAAAGAATGAGGATGAATGCGAATGATTAGGAAGAAAGAATGGGGACGGTTCCACCTCTATAAGTGGAGATTGATTAGTCACAAAATCCGTATTGTTTAAAAATTCAAGTTCGTCAGCAAAAAGTTCTTCAAAACTTTTATCAATAGTGTGATTGAACATTTTGCTGTCAAAGAGTTTTATGCCAGAATTTATTCTACTTGATTCATAAAAAATCACTAAGGTAGAGGACTCAAAAAACTCATCTACCTCTTTTTCAAAAATATCCAAATCAAGTTGAATTTCTGGTATTATTGAACTTGAATTAACAGATTGTGATTTATCAAAACTCACTGAAACTATAGGAACAGAAGAAGAACCGGAGAAAGTAGAAGGTGAAATGGGTAAACAAATTGGTATGTCGAGTGTTGCTGAACCAGATGTTGAAGATGGAGGTTGTATTTCGGTCTGATCTTCGGGTATACCATTATCATCAACTTCAAGACATATTTGGGATTCGGGAAGAATTAAAGGCTCAAGATGATGATCATAAGGAAGTGAAAGGATTTGATGAATTGGTGGGCCAAAATCATCTAAAATTTCGGGTTCATCAATCAAAATATCCCCAACGTCAATCACCTCATTCAAGTGAAGGTTAAAATTCTCAAACTCCTCATCAAAAGTATGGTTTTCAATCAGTTTTGGTTCAAGAGTGGAGGTGTAGAGATCACAAGGGTTGGGTATGGTTTCACTTGAAAGGGACCCTTCACAGTTGGGTAAATCAAACACTACAAAGTCACACAACTTATCAGTCATTCTATTTGGTGTAATTGATGAATCTATGAAACTGGAGTTGTGGATTTCAGTTTGGAGGTACAGTTCTGTCTTACTACCCAAATCCTTCATAATTTGGTTCGACATTTCCATAAATTTTTCTAATGTCTGCTCCAGACTAGTCTTGGGCTGATAAGGGGTTTCAGTATAAGATTGAAATTCCTGTGGATAATTAAAACTCCCAAATGACTGATTAGAAGAACTGTCTAGAGTAGGTGGAAAAGTCGGATTGGATTGATAGGAATAGAATGGTTGCGGAACTTGGGTAGGAGTAGGATCAATATTATGATAAGAAGAATATTGATATGGGTTGGTTGGCTGGCTATTTTCAACAGACATCTTATATGCCACAAACCGCATATCAAACTCTTCTCCGGACAGTGGTGGTGATGGTTGATATTGGTCCGGGTTGAAACTTTGGCCTCTAGACCTAGCTATGTGCTCAGCAATGGACATTCGTCTAGGGGCTTCCTCACTCTGGGTATGAACTGAAACAGGTGTAGGATTAGGATATGGTTGATAAGACCTAGACTGAGGTGGCCAACTGTTTCTTCCCGCTTGTTCTATATGATCTCTTAAGGACATGGAAGAGCCGGACGGTATACCGAAGGGATTTCGAAAACAAGAGATATCTGGTTGTGGACAGCAAAGCTCGGCAAGTGTTCTTCTGTTTAGGTCACCCATTATAAGAAGAGAAGAAGGGGGAAGGGGTAAAAAGGAGAGAAAGTAATTGGTTTGTTTTGAAAAATGACGAATTTAGACAAATCACAAAAAAATGCACAACCCTAGAACTATGGTTACCTAGGTCCAGTCTCTAGACCGCTCCTAACTAAGGCTAGAAATAGGACCTCAAACCGCCTCTTCACGGACAAGTACGGCCAGGTAAGTGGGAAGGAACCACCACTACAGTGGGCCTAATTAAAAACCACTAGCCTAGACACCGCAATGTCAGTTAGGATAAACGGCCGATGCCTATACTAGTCTTTTTCCTATTGAGCTCGACAGTCCTTAGAGTCTGGTCTAGATATTTTTTAAATTAATGAAGGGTTGTTCTATATGCTAGGTTTGTGATTTGTGGGGCTTAGGAAGGGTGATGAAATCCCCACCTAATCTTGATTTGGACTTTGCCCCTTAAAGATCCGTATTAAAATATGCAAAAACAAACCGAAAAACAAAACTTTGCAAAAAGATTTTTGAGCGGCGATATTTTGCAAAGAATCCTGCAGAAAATAGATTTTATTGGATTTTAGAGAAGAGAGAAGGGAGTTAGAATCTTACTAGAGAAGTGTGAACCCTAGATCTCCTGTTTCCTCAAGTCCGTGACTCCAGATTTCCTCGCAAAAATTCACACAATAATCGTTAAATATACAATTTGCACTTTTGTTTTAATAATGATATGACTCGTCTAAGAATTCAACACAAATAGTAAAAATAAAAAATTACGCACGTTTCCCCGGCAACGGCGCCATTTGATTGATGTGAAAAATTACGCACGTTTTTGTATAATATATTATAATAAAGTCCTTTTTTTAATATAAAAATGGTAGGAAAAATGTACTACAAATGTGCAGTTTTATCGACTGAACAGTCGCTATGCAGCTAGCCGGTGAGCACGGGTCGGTCCACAGGGAGATGGTGTTATTTTACCTTCTTGTCTTAGACGAGTCAATAAAGAATTGTATGTGTTTGATTCTAACCTATGTGTTTATTTGCAAGTATAAAGTTGTTAAGAAAAATACGAGATTGTAAGCTAAGAAATTCGTATTCAAAACCTATGAGCCGAGTCTTGACCAATTGAAGCTAGACAATCGGCAACAACGTGGATTAGGGGATTTAAGTGCGGTATTCGTGGAATCCGGCTTATTTACCCTTGTCCTTCCGTTCTTGTCTCTTGCTTTCGCCTCCGGCCAAACCGAACGCAACCGGTCGTGGTTAGGAATCACCGTTACCTTGTCAGGGTACGGTGCCTAACGGAGCGCTTGCGTAACGTTTGGGCGAAGTTCAAATGGAAAATAACGGGAAAAGGAAAGAGCAAGGAGATGTTAACTTATAATACCGTATTTTATCTTAACAAGAATAATTACATTCATTCACAATATGAACAACAAAGAGCAAAAGAAAAGAACAAAGAAAAGAAAAGATACAAGAATGAAAGTGCATGAATTTAAGTGCATGAAATAAATTGCAAGTAATAAAAAGCGAGTAATAAAAAGCGAGTAAAAAAGAATACGGAACTAGGACTCAAGACAAGCATGTGATCAATAGCCAACCCTTAAACTTGCAAGCTCAATGAAGAGGTTGCAAGATCAAGGGAAGGGTAAAAAACGCATGTGAAATGAAGTGCTAGTCCCGTGAGAAAATACGACCCTTGAGATTGATAACTAACCCTTAACCATTCAAGCTCAATGAAGAGGTTGAATGAGCAAGAGAAAGCAAGAATCTCAAGGGGGAGCAAACTAACAAGAAAGATAAAAAGCCCTCATCTTCATTAGTCTTCCACTCAAAAGCTCTCACTACAATTTCATGGAGAAAGAATGAAGAAGAAGAAGAAAGAAGAACAAAACTACAAAAATGAAGAACAAAAGAAAAGCTCAAAAACTAGCTCTAAAAAATGGCTCTCTTGGTTAAGCTCTGGTCTGGAGTATTTATAGGCAGAGGAATGGAGTTCTAGGGCACCCAGCAGACCCCATATGAAGTACCAAAAGTGCCCCTGAAATGCGGCAGGGAGTGGGCCCCACACTGCGGCGCTTGAGCGGCCAAAACCCCCTTTTGGCCGCGCAAGCGCGGCCATTTGATGGAGTTGGGCAGTGAGTTTTGGTGGGTTTGCCTGGTTTGGTGTGCTGTGTTGTTATATATGTACAGAATTCCAATATCTTTCCACGATTTTCTCAGTTTCCAGAGTCAATATTGATGGCTTTTACTTTTCAACACTTTTGACATTCTACTCCCTCGGGTCCCACACATCTTTGAATATCTTCAGTGGGCCCCACGCATCTTTGAATATCTTCAGTGGGCCCCACGCTTGACCAGAAATGACGACTGTTTTCGTCCTGCACTTTTGAACTGGTAAGCGGTTTTAGACGGATGCGGATGACGGAAAACCCGGCTTTTATCTGTCTGTGACAGTTGTTCTGTATTGTGGCGTAACTGTGGAGTTTTAGTGTTGATTTGCAGTATTTGTACCAGAAACCTGTATTCTGTAAACATGTAGCAAACACGGATTAAAAGCACCTACCTATAAACACATGAGCGTAAGAATGGGCGGTATAAAATGCAATATTCTGTGATGAACAGCTGCGCTGTGCGCTGCGCGACACGTGTCACGCGCTGGGGCATCTGCGCCAAACAGAATTAAATTTCTAAGAAATCTTTTCTGTTCTTGTTAAAACAAGAAGATTTTCTTCTGCAAAGCAGAAGCCCTTGGATCAAAGATCCAACGGTGGGGAAAATTCCCCAAATCACTCAGAGAAGGATCTCTTTAACAAATTTAACTAATTTATGGGCACTATAAAAAGGACCCTAGGCCTCAATTCAAAGGATCAATATTTTTTTAAAAAAAGTCAAGAGCTTCAAACAGAGAGAACTCTGAGAAAATTCCAAGAAAAAGGTAAAGAACCTTCATAAAATAGAAGAAGAAATTTCTTCTAATAGATCATTGATCTAAAAACAAGATCAATGATTTTTACATAATAAACAGTGCTTTGCACTTCTTATGAACCTCTGGTTCTTTAAAATAAGAAGAAAACAATAAAATAAAAATAGTGCTTTGCACTTTTATGAACCTCTGGTTCTTGAAACAAAAAGAAAAATTTATTTTTCTTTGATCTAATTTAGATCAAGAAATCAAATAGTGCTTTGCACTTCTGTTCTTGAATCTAAAAGATTCTTAGTGCTCTGCACTTCCAAACTGCGCTGTTGCGCTCTTAAGAGAGCGCCACGTGTCAGCCACAGAACAACTTGCGCTACGCGCTCTTGAAATAGAGCTTTGCTCTCTGGAATTGGCGTAACTCGCCAGAGCGCGCCACGTGTCAGCAGCGCAACAGCGCAGCGCACTGCGCTGTTGCGCTTGCGCTCACCTGAGCGTGACACGTGTCCTTACCACAAGCGCTTGCGCTCACCTGAGCGTGACACGTGTCCTTACCACAAGCGCTTGCGCTCAGTAATTGGCGCAAAGCGCCTAACAAATGTAATGCATTTCTTTTCTTAAAGGGCCAGGCCCAAATCAAAAAGACCAACAGGCCAAAATAAATTGCAAAGCAATAAAAGGGCAGAGCCCAAATGAAATTGATGCTCTGCATCATTCACAAAGGGCAGAGCCCAAAAACAAATTGATGCTCTGCATCCTTTCTGGGCAAAGCCCAAATAAAAATAAAATAAAAATGCAATGCAAAAGCAAATAAAATGTTGAACATTTTTAACTGGACTTAGCCCAATTTCGGCCGTAAGTCCTTAAATTAAATTGGCTGAGCAAGATTGCTCTCTTAAATCAATTTACCTCCGGTTCGAGGGTACATCTCCGAACTCCTCTGACACCCGTCGTTGTAATCCTTCAACGACGTCAGAGAGGTGACGGGTCCCGACGACCACACAAATATTGGACCGAAACGTCCTTAAACTAATATCGGACCGAGACGTCCCTAAACTAATATCGGACCGAGACGTCCCTAAACTAATATCGGACCACCACGTCCCTAAACTGGAATATGGACCACCACGTCCCTAAACTGGCGATGGACCACCACGTCCCTAAACTGGCGATGGACCACCACGTCCCTAAACTGGAAAATGGACCACTACGTCCCTAAACTGGAACAATAGAGCCTTCAAATGCTCTTTTGCCGGATCTAAACGGTCCCGTTTAAGTTGATCTTAGCCCCAGATACGGCTAACGCATCCTTAGACATTTAAATGAATGATAAACCCCAAATCAACTTTGGTTCAAGGGTACATCTCTGAACTCCTCTAACACCTGCCGTTGTAATCCTTCAACGACGTCAGAGAGGTGACGAGTCCCGACGGCCAGATATTAAATCGATCATCACGTCAAGTTGATCTTAGTCCAAAACAGGACTAACGTATCCTTGACGAACGTTTAAGTTGATCTTAGCCGCAACGCGACTAATGCATCCTTAAACTAAAAACACCAAACCCAAATCTAAGTAAATACGGATTTGGACTAATCCACGTCCTACGGGCGACGGCACTATTCAGTCTCCGTATACAATCCACGGGCAACTACAAACAAAACAAACACACACGACACGAAGTGAAATTCTGGAGAAGGAGAAAGTTGTTACCGCGATGCGGTAGCGTAATTAACTGCAGGGGCTTGCGCCTGCAGGGAAGAGCGTCCCCACAATCAAAAAACCCCTCACCCTGAGGGGGAATCTGACGAAGTCTGCTACATCGGCCGCATCCGTCTAAACCTCCGATACACGGTGCCATAAATCAATTTGGCATCTTCGGAGAGGTAGACGGATAAAACCACATAGCATCTGCCCCGAATCTCAGGCCAGACGCAAAGTCTGCGCCGCCGTTCGGAGGGGAACAGATTCTGGCACGCCCGGTGGGACCTTTTCCTCTTTCCGCTCCACACTTCGTGTGTCGTCCTCGCGAACCAATCGCGGTTTGTTAAATGGTTGCCTTCGGATTTCAAGTTACTAAGATTTGGTCTTTTGCCTGGCGCAGAACTCAAGATTCAATGGCCTTTAACTGCACCAACTACTCGAAATGCCACTGCAACGGACGCTCCACCTCACTGGGAGGTGTAGCATATGGGCCCCAAGCGGCCTCCTTCCTCGCTCTGCCGGTAGACCAGGTGACCCAAGCCACCACTGGCCTGTTTTTCGGGACCATGATCCCACCTACAAGCTTCTCTATGCCGATACCTGCACCGGAAGTGAACAAGAAGTCGGTGTTCGACCGGCTCACTGCTACCACGACCCCTGTCAACGGGTCGCCCACCACCAAGCTAACAGCCTCTGTCTTTGCGAGGCTGGATTAAAACTCTGAAGGGCCCGCTAAGAAGCCCAGGAACTCAAAAATGGTTGTCCCAAGGAGGGCAACGGCCGCTGCTCCGGAAGACGTTAAGGCGGCTTCTCCCGTCAAAGAGTCAGTCTTTTCAAGACTGACGATTCCTGTTCCTGCCCCTACACGAAGATCTGTCTTTGACAGATTGGATATTACCCCGCGAGGAACAACCTCAGTTTTTAAGAGGTTAACACCAGCGGTGCCTTATTCAGACAGGGGGCAAAAAGAAGCTATCTCTATCTCTGAGCCAGTCCCAACGGCTCGTCGTGCTTGACGTCGCCATTGGCGACGAGTGAGGAAGGCAGGGGGCAACTCTCCCTCAGGGCTAACTCCACCGGCTCCAATGGTGGAGTTCAACGCTGCAATTCTAACTGGGAACAACTTTGAATTGCTGAGGAGGGTACGGAAGAACTCTCCAACCGCTACATTGAAAAGATCTCCTCCGCCTGCGGAGAGAGTCCCAGAAACAAAGCAAGAACAGCCCCCTCAACGGCTGTCCTCAAGAATTTATAAAGTTTGGAGGAGGGTTCAAGACTCCGTGATCGACACGGATCACTCCCGTCAACGAAAGAAGATGAAGGTGCGAAAAGAAAAAGACCGTCCAATTAAACAGCAGAGGACAACGATCGCTAGGGTGCCCACTGCAATGGCCCCTTCCACCTCAACGGCCCACAAAAGAAGGAGGCCAGAGAAGACTCCCGTGTCAGCGGCAAAAGTTAAAAATGGTGAATCTAAACGCCCCAAGTCAGGGGGCATAACAGTTCATACGGTTTACATGGCATCGGGAAAAGAAGATAGCCGCATTTCAACAGGTCATAGACCGCACACGAGGTCAGTGACCAAGGCTCAGGAGCAGTAGCAGAAGCTCCAAGAAATGATGAACGCTATGGCTGCACTTACAGGGCCAAGAGAAACCCCGGAAACATCCTCAGACGAGCGTCAAGAACAGGAAACGGACGCCGAATTCCTTCGGCGCGTACTAGAGAAGAAAGACAAAGAAGCCGCGGAGCAGGCATCCAACATAAAGAAAATGGCCCTCCTGTTCCAGGATATGGTGGCTATGATGATTCAACAAGATCCACCTGCTGAAGATCCCCCGATCATTCTTGAAGACGACAAGGGAGAAACGTCGAATCCTCCACCGGCTCTATCCACAGCTAAAGAGGATACCATATCAAAAGCTGATTTGGATGAATACATCGCCCAGCAAATACGGGTGCATCAGGCGACTGAAGCAGCCGGTCAGGTCGTAAAGACGAGGCGGCCATATCCGGGTTGGTACGATCAGATTAAGTACCCGCCAGGTTATACAATTCCTAAGTTCCATGTCTACAAGGGGACGGGCAATCCTCATCAGCATGTTGCCCAGTTCAGGGCACTCTGCGGCAACACCGGCGGTGACGACAAGCTGTTGCTTCGCCAGTTTGTTGGAAGCTTATCAGATACGGCGTTCGAGTGGTATTCTGAACTCCCAAATGACTCTATTAAAACCTTCGCGGAGATGGAGCTGCTGTTCACTCAGCGTTTTGCAAGTGCCAGTGAGCGTATCCCGATGACGGCACTGATTAACGCCAGGGTAAAACCCGGCAAGACGTGGGTTCAGTACGCTATACGATGGCGGAATTTATGGTCAAAGTGTGAGCAGCGCATTGAAGAAGCTCCCGCGGTTGGTATGTTTGTGGGAACCCTCGATCCACAAGCAACCATCTCACAATTTATGATGTTTTTCAAGCCAACTACCTTCCAGGCGTTGATTGACAAACTAGCGCAAATGGATCATATGGGCCATAAACCTCCTCTTCCAAGGCCGGACTCCCGAATTGACAAAGGGAAGGGAAAAGCGATCGTCGTCGCTAATGCTCAACAACAACCAAGCGACCCGAAGCCAGTGGCTCGTCAAAATAATATGCGCCCGTACGTACCCCTTGAAGATAGGATGGGACGTCCTTATTCCTTTCCCCGCGATAAAACGAAGAGGTTATTCGAGCTGACGTTGCGCAACAGACTCATAAATCTGCCGGATCCAAAACGTCCGTTGCAACCAAGTGACGTCAACGAGCCCAACTGCTGTCCTTATCATCGAGTACTAGGCCATCCGATCGAAGATTGCTACGTTTTCAAGAATTGGCTTGAAAACCAGTATCGACAGGGCAAGTTCGCGTTATCTGACAAATGGAAGGTGAATCCCCCGCAGCCCCCACACCTCTAAGGGGACGAATACGCCGGGGGCAACATGCTCCGTCATTGAAGAAGCTCCTTGGGAGGTTGTATTATCAGCCAAGACAAAGAGAATGCTAAACGATCTTCAGGCATGTCCAGCAATCAAGTGGAAGAACCCGTTAGAACCGCAGGTCATTGAAGGGATGTTGAAACTGCGTACAACTCCAAAGACTGATGGTGGTGGCTCAGACACTCGCAACCAGCCGTCAAAATCTTCGAAAAAGAAGAGGAAGAAATCTAAGAAACCCGTGAAGCCTGGCGACAAGCGCACAGACTTACAAAAGCAAATTGACGCGCTGGATGAATACAACCAAAAGGCGCGGACTCCCATTACGCTCCAAGAGTTCCTCGATCACGTCTTTCAAGAAGAAGATGAGGGAGAAAGTTCATCAGATGAATCCGAGGAACATGTAGCGAGCTGTCATATGATCTCCCATTCGATCACGAGCGATGAGGAGACTTCTGGCACTAAAACGCTGGGGGCAGATACCGAATCAAAAATTCCGGAGGTATCAGTCGAAATGATTGACGCATTCCTTAACAAAGCTCGACTGAAAAGTAAAGCTGATCGAGAACGCGAGATGGCTATATTTGAAAGGGCCAAGCGCCAACGACTTGATGAAAGAGCTGAGGCGATCCCGCTGGAGCAAAACACCTTCGCTACCGACAAAAGCCAATTCAAGATAAAGAAAAGGTTTGCTAAGACTACATCAATGGGCATGAAGCTACCATCCTCTGAAGGAAAAATTACTGGTGAAATAGAAATGCACCCTTCCTTTTGCTTATATCATCAGAAGGTTTCGCACCCCACTCAAGAATGCAAAGCTTTCGATAAATGGTGGCAAGGATATGTTGCTCGTCAACAACGCTTCAAGCGGGAAAAGCGTAAAATTCGTCGAGAGCAAAGAGATACGACCGAAGAGCTTAAAAGAACTACCGGCGATTGTCGCATGGTTAACACTGCCGGGTCACAAGTGCCTACATTCGGGAGCGATTCTGATGAAGAGCTGGAACTCGCCCCTCTCTTTAAAGAGTCAACTTCGGGAAAAGAAGAAGAGCCAAAGGTTTGCGAAAATATCCAGCTACGCAATCGGACGTTACCTGAAAAGAATCTCGGACCCTTAAACAAGAAAGATAAAGGGAAAGAAAATGTTTCTGAGGATATTACTCTAGATGACCAAGTTGCGGAAGAGCTAACCGCCAAGAATCCGCCGAAAAGAAATAATGTGGATTACAATGACTTGGCGCATCTGAGGAAGCTGCCCTCACAACTCAGCATTCTTGATGCCCTGTTACTATCAAAAGAGGCGAAGGATTCTTTGATTAAAGCGCTACAAGATCCGGACCAGTTCCAAGCCTTCCTGGCCGAAGAAAAGATGAAGGATGAGTTGGAAGAGGTGCACACGGCCGACGTTGCTTTTGGCGATGAAGACCTTCTCCTTGGGACGCGCGAACACAATCGCCCTCTCTATGTCTCAGGATACTGCCATGATATAAAGATAGGCAAAATCCTGATCGATAATGGATCGTCTGTTAATCTCCTCAACGTGCGAGTGTTGAAGGAAATCTGCATGAGCGTACAGCACCTTGCGCGGGACAAGATCACCATCTCCGGGTTCGACTCCCAATCATCAAAGACTCTTGGATCTATGATATTGACGTTACGCTTCGGGTTGCTCGTCACAGATATTAAATTCCATGTCATAGACACCAAGACATGTTACAATGCTCTGCTCGTACGACCATAGTTACACGAGTACAATATTATCCCTTCTACACAGCATCAATGTATGAAATATTGTAAGGATGGTCTCGAGTACACTGTGGCAGGAGAATTGAATCAGTTTTCCGTGAATGAAGTTCGTAAGTATGAAGATGCCAAATACTTCTTGCCGAGTTTCGAAGACACGGAAAGATGTCACAAGCCTGAGAACAAAACTAACGCCACCATCCCTGTCTTCGGCAGCGATACCGAGGAGGAAGAGGATATAACTTATTCGGGTCCGCCCCAATACACCAAGCTGGGACCATCCGTTCCTTCATTGATCTTCGATAGTGATTCGGAGGATGAAGTTCATGCTGTATTCCCTGCTCGGCTGTCAATCCGAACTTCTGCTGATGAAGAGCGAAGTCTACAGATAGCCATGGTGCCCTAGACACTATAAAGAACTGGATGCACTTAATATCTACAGTGTAGAAGAGTTGCGGACATTCTATATCCCTCCCAGGAGAAAGAGAGAGAAAGCAATTTTTCTTTACCGCTCTGAAGAAAATAAAGTGGAGAAAGAGATCTGGTATGGAGCAGATCCAACGCTGGACAGGCTTCAACCCATTCGTCTACCCAGATATTATACGGAAGGTTTGAAAAAGCTGCTGAAGCGCCAAGGGATACCCTTCGAACAGACTGTTAGGAAGGCCAAATTCTATGACAGGGTTTGGAACGTCCCCGGAACTCAACACAAGCTACCTAATGGGAGGATGGAGACGATCGGGCTCGGATACATCCGTTCAAAGAAATGACAGCTATTAAACAGCTGCTATGTCATATATGACTTCGATGAAGAAGCGGATGCTCAATGGGAGGACGCTAATCCTGAGCCAATAAAAGTGCCAGATGCAAAGGAATCCAGTCCATCGTTCGAAGAACAAATGGACAAGCTTATAAGAGAAGCGGGTCAAAAGGTTCGAGACGACCATAACCGCGAAATGGTCATCTACGAGAAAGCCAGAACGCAACGCCTTCTCCAACAAGCCGTGAAAGATGAAAAGGCTGCTCCCTGTCAACCTGTTATAAAGAAGGCTCAGCGCAAAAGCAGAAATAAGTCGAAAGGCCAAAAAGGCGCTCAACAACAACAAAGCAGGGCTAAGAAGCCACGCAAACGGGAGTCGAGCGCTATTGATCTATCCCTTATGAAGAAAATGGGTCGAGCGTACTCGTTTCCTCGGGACAAAACGAAGAAGATACTTGACCTCGCTCTAAAACATCAGATGCTTACACTGCCGGAGTCCAAACACCCCGAACAAGCAGGCGAAGTCTCACACCCAGACTATTGCTTTTATCACCGAGTAATAGGACATCCTCTCGAAGATTGCTTCACCTTCAAGAATTGGGTCGAAGATCAGTACCAGCTTGGCAAATTCGCTCTGTCTGACAACTGGAGGGTAACGCCACCACAAAAGCATGAACCCAAGGCCACGGAAGAAAAACCAGTTCCACATTGGGATTGGAAGCGAATTCGCACCTGTCATATGATCACAATATTAAAAGAAGAGCCCGAGGACATAGATGAGCTCTCTTGGTGCTTCAAAAACAGCAGCGACGAGATAATCTCAGAATTCCCACCAGCGCCAAAAGAGCTGGAAGATGGAATCCATACCACTGCAGATAATCTTAAGAAAATTAAGTTGGGGACGGCACATGACCCGCGACCAACATTCATCAACGAGCTGCTATCTGAAGAAAGGGTGGCTGCGTTAAAGGATGTGCTTTTACAGTATAAAGATTGCTTCGCATGGAACTATTCCGAAATGCCAGGACTAGATCCAGAAATTGCTGTGCACAAATTGGCGATATCTCCGAACGTCAAACCAGTCAAACAGGCGCCGAGAAGAATGCGGCTCGAGCTTGAGATGAGTATCAATGCTGAAGTCAAAAAGCCGATCGACTCTGGCTTCATCCACGAGGTTCAATATCCAGAGTGGATCGCCAACATCGTCCCGGTGATGAAGAAAAATGGGACAGTGCATATATGCGTGGACTTTCGGGATCTCAATAAAGCTTGCCTGAAGGATGATTTCCCAGTGCCAGTCACCGAATTGATGATAGACAATACATCCACTCATGAGGTTTTCTCCTTCATGGACGGCTCATCGGGGTATAACCAGATAAAAATGCATCCAGAAGACCATAAGCACACAGCCTTCAGGACCTCTTTAGGAATATTCTGTTATAAAGTGATGCCCTTCGGTTTAAAGAACGCCGGTGCTACTTATCAGAGGGCCATGACGAAGATCTTCGATGACCTTATACACTAAATCGTCGAATGCTATATCGATGATCTCGTGGTTAAAAGCAAATCATACGAGGAACATCTCGAGAATCTGAAGACCGTATTTCAACGCCTTCGACAATACAACTTGAAGATGAACCCTCTTAAGTGTGCATTCGGAGTTTCCTCAGGCAAATTCCTGGGATTCATTGTTCGACATCGAGGTATTGAAATAGATCCGTCAAAGATCAAAGCGATCATGGAAATGCCTCCGCCGAGAACTCTCAAACAGCTGCGGTCTCTCCAAGGGAAGCCCGTATACATACGGCGATTTATAACCAACCTTTCAGGAAAGTGCCGTCCCTACAACCACCTGATGAAGAAGGGAACCCCGTTTTTCTGGGATCACAAATGCCAAGGCGCACTAGACGAGATCAAGCAATACTTGCAGAACCCGCCGGTGTTGGCTGCTCCGGTTAAGGGAAAGCCTCTCATTCTTTATACAACCGCCCTCGAAGGTTCTTTAGACGCATTATGAGCACAAGAGAACGATCAAGGGAAAGAAAGAGCACTCTACTACTTAAGTCGAGTTCTACTGGGGGCAGAAAGCAACTACTCCCCCATTGAAAAACATTGCCTGGCGTTGATCTTCGCGATAACAAAGCTTAGGCACTATGCGTTGGCGCATGAGGTCCGTCTCATTTCAAAGGTGGACCCCCTTAAATTCTTGATGTCAAAGGCCATATTGACGGGACGACTCGCTAAATGGGCCCTACTCTTGATGGAGTTTTCGATAACGTATCAACCTCTGAAGGCAGTGAAAGGCCAGGCCATCGCCGACTTCCTCGCTGAACATCCCATACCCGCCGATTCTTCTCTAAATTGCGATTTGCCAGACGAACATGCGTTCGATGCGATCGACGGTGGTGATACCCAATGGGAACTTTATTTCGATGGAGCATCTTCCATGAAAAAGCGCAAATAAAGTACCCCTATAATCAAATCGGGGGTAGGACTCATCTTTGTAACGCCACAAGGAGGAATAATGCGCTTTGCTTTCTCCCTGACGGAGCCAAGGACAAACAACGAAGCCGAATACGAAGCTCTGATAGCAGGCCTCGAGATCGCCATTGACATGGGAATTGAAAACCTCCTCATATACGGGGATTCTCAACTGGTCGTTAGTCAAGTAAACGGCGACTACCAAACGTGCAAACCGGAGTTAGTGAAATACGGTGAAAAAGTGCAACAACTGTTGACCCAAATTCCCTCCTATACTTTGGAGAACATACCGCGTGCGGACAACACCAAAGCAGATGCGTTGGCTAAACTTGCTAAAGAACTGGCTGACGAAAACCTCGATGACGTTAGAATCGTGGTGCAAAGCCGTCGGGTGCTTGCCCCAGCAGAAATATCTCCGAAATCATCCGAAGAAAAAGGAGCGAGCGAGCAGACGACCCTGCAAGTAAAAGATTGGGAAAATACCGAGGACTGGAAAGAAGTCTTCATAGATTACTTCAAGTTCCACCGAATGCGTGAAGAAGCGTCCACAAGACATCAGCTCGTGAAACGAGCTCTGTCTTTCGCCTTCGTCAACGATACTCTATACAAGAGGTCATTCGATTCTCTGTGGCTGAGATGCTTAGGACCCGACGAAGCGAAAAGGGTCTTCTAAGAAGTTCACGACAGACTCTGCGGTTCCCACCAAGCGGGCCCAAAGATGAAGTTGAAGATAAAACGGATGGGCTACTATTGGCCCACGATGATTCAAGACTGCCTCGAATATGCGAAGCAGTGTCACTCGTGTCAGATCCATGGGGACTTCATCCACCAGCACCCAAATCCACTACATCCAACGATAGCTAGCTGGCTATTCGAAATGTGGGGGACTGATATAGTCGGCCCCATCGAACCAACATCGTCTAGAGGACATCGTTTCATCCTAGCAACGACTGACTACTTCTCTAAATGGGCAGAAGCAGTACCGTTAAGAGAAGTGAAGACGGAAAATATCCTCCACTTCTTCAAGATGCATGTCATATATCGGTTTGGAACTCCACGGCGAATCATCTCCGATAACGGGCCAGCGTACAGAAGTCACAAAATCAGTCGCTTTGCGTAACAACACAATATAGACTGGAGGTATTCCTCGGTTTATAATCCGCGAGCTAACGGTCTAGCTGAGGCCTTCAACAAGACCTTAACAAAGATCATAAAGAAAACGGTATCCCGAAATAAGAAGGACTGGCACGAAAGACTGCAAGAAGCTCTCTGGGCGTATCGAACTACGTTCAAGACGGCCACAAACACAACGCCGTATGCGTTAGTATTTGGGACGGAAGCAGTACTCCCCCTCGAGATAGAGTTACCCTCTCTACGAGTGGCAGTTCACCACGAGCTAACGGACGAAGAAAATGCTCACCTTCGGCTTGAGGAGCTTGACGCCCTTGATGAAACCCGGCTCATAGCACAGCAAAATCTGGAAGCTTATAAAGCAAAGATGACGCGCTCATATGAAAGATTGACCCGACCGAGGACATTCCGCCAAGGCGAATTTGTGCTAGTGGTCAAAAGGCCTATGATCCCCAATCGTGCTAAGCGGGGAAAATTCGAGCCAAACTATGAAGGCCCGTACATCATAGATAAAGTTTACCAGGGTGGGGCCTATCTACTCATGGACATGCATGGTGAAAGGCCTTTCAGGCCAATAAACGGTCGCTTCCTAAAGAAATATTATGCTTAATGAGCCGCAGCCTAGGTCAATGATAGATGTCGATGACTATGTCCGCTCGCTATCTTCCTAAGCTCAAGCTTTATAAAAAGTAGCCGGCCTTCTCCACGACGGACCGAAACGTCCTTAAACTAACGACGGACCGAAATGTTCTTAAACCAATAGCAGACCAAAACGTCTTTAAACTACTACCGCAGCATCTTTAGGCTGACGAGATATAAAAAAAAACATATAAAAATAAAATAAAATAAAAACGGTATGTCCATAAGCAAAAAGGGCACGGATGAAAACCTGAAAGGGCTCCGTGAGTAAAAACAGCAGGGCTACAGGCGAGTGTTCGTGAAAACCCGAAAGGGCGCGACCTCGTAAAAAAAAGAATAAAGAAAAACGGTATATCCATAAGCAAAAAGGGCACGGATGAAAACCCGAAAGGGCTCCGTGAGTAAAAACAGCAGGACTACCGGCGAGTGTTTGTGAAAACCTGAAAGGGCGCAATCTCGTTAAAAGACACTTACAGGGTCCTCTCGACCTTGTAAGGAGAAACCACCCACGTGAGATCCTTACGACTCACAAGGGAGCAACACACTTAGGGATCCTTACGATTCCTAGGGAGAAAATACACTCGCGAGATCCTCACGACTCGCGAGGAGAAATCTCTTATGGGACCCTCACGGCTCATAAGATTTGAAAGTCTTAAGTTACAGAGGCCTAAACCTGTGCTTAAGCGACTCCTACAACTTCCGATATTGCCCTACGAGTGGCTCAATACTGTACAATCCACGGGCGCGAATAAACATTTCCCTAACCAAGTCTCATCCGTGACTGGGGATATGTTCGCATGGTGTTCAGTCGATAAAACTGCACATTTGTAGTACATTTTTCCTACCATTTTTATATTAAAAAAGGACTTTATTATAATATATTATACATATGAGGGTTTATGTGTAAAAACATTATTTTTCCATGTGTTAATATATTTAATTATCATTTGGTAGGAAAATGTATGCAAATAATATTATTGGTCTAATCCTAGTAGAACAAAGTCTACTAAAATCTTATTTGAGTTGTTGTGCAGAATATTTCCAAGTTGTTATGAAGGATTTAACAAACAAATCAATTTTTTGAAGCAAACTTGCCAAATTAAGAAGCAAACTTGAAGACCAAGTCTGGAAGCAACCGAGAAAATATTTTCAGATTCTGAAGATTCCTATGATTGCCAAATGTCACCAGATGAAAGACCAAGAAAAACAATTGAGAGATCTCATTCCTTGAGCGCGGATCCGCGGCCAAACCCACCCTGGGGCCGCGGATCCGCCGCAATGATGAGGAGAGAGAATGCAATATTTTGGGAGATTTACAAATGCTGAATTTTACCAACTTCTCAACAATAATATTCTGGGTTTGCACTATATAAAGACACCGAGAGCCTCTTGGAAAAGCCATCAAGCCGAAGAGATCACGAAGCTCCCGACGCTCACGCATCCAGGCTGATCATCGACTGTTCGACTACCTCCCTAGGAAAGATCGAGAAGCAAATCAAGTTTTGTAATCATTTTCTATGGATTAAAAGTGTAGTTTGAAGGAGTTGATTAATAAAGGTAGTTTTTTTTAATTTAATTGTTTGTTTTTACATTATGTTCTCCCTCTCTTTCTTTTCATCTTCTTCTCCCAACATGCGCGAGTAATTCTCCGCTTGTTAGGGTTCGTAGGATTAGGGTAGGTTAATGGGGGATGAAAATAATTAAACCCTTTTTAAGTCCTATAAAGTTTAGGAACTTTATCAAAATAATCATTAACATCCTAATCGGGCGCGCTAGCAATTCCTTGCTAGTTCCGACCGCGATTAGAGGTTAGATTAATGATTGTTTTGGTAAAGGCTAGATATGAACGGAGTTCCGTGTCGAGATAAGGGTTACGAGTGGGATTCCTTTTCCCTCCAGAAACCCTAATCTACACGCATCACCGTCGTTCTAGTTCTAAAACTATTAATGGATAAAAAGGGTAACTTTTAATTAATCTTCCATAACTACTAAATCCTAACGAACCCTACAAGCCCTATTATTATATTATTTAAATCTCTAAAATAATCTAGATCTATATTTAACATTCTTGTTGAAAGTAGACCTAGAAACTTTTCACAAAATTCTTTATTCCTCCTCTCTTCCTCAACACATCTAAAGTAAAAATAAGAGGTTCCACGTTTCCCAGAGGACGACCCGTACTCATCTCGGTCTAGCTACGCTCGACACCGTTATTGATTGCGGTTAACTACAAACACACTTTTTCAAACTAATCAAATGGCGCCGTTGCCGGGGATACGTGCGTAATTTTTTATTTTTACTATTTGTGTTGAATTCTTAGACGACCTATATCATTATTAAAACAAAACTGCAAATTGCATATTTAACGATTTGTGCGTGAATTTTGCAAGGAGATCTGGAGTTACAGAATTGAGGAAAACAGGAAACAGAGACATTTTTAGAGATCCAGAGGAGCACAGAGGGACACAGAAAAAATTTCATCAAGCAATCCAACCACCTCGCGGCGGAAGCGCGGCAAAAAGGGCTTCCTGCGGCGGAAACGCGGCGGCTTGAAGGGATTAGGGGCTACGGAATTCTCTGGTAAGATTCTCAACTCCTTCTCTCTCTCCTCAAATCCAATAAAATCTATTTTCTGCAGGATTCTTTGCAAAATTGCGCCGCTCAAAAATCTTTTTGCAAAAGTTTTGTGATTGGTTTTGTTTTGCATATTTTAATACGGATTCTAAGGGGCAAAGACCAAATCAAGATTAGGTGGGGATTTCATCACCCTTCCTAAGCCCCACAAATCACAAACCGAGCATATAGAACAACCCTTCATTAATTTAAAAAATATCTAGACCAGACTCTAAGGACTGTCGAGCTCAATAGGAAAAAGACTAGTATAGGCATCGGCCGTTTATCCTAACTGACATTGCGGTGTCTAGGCTAGTGGTTTTTAATTAGGCCCACTGTAGTGGTGGTTCCTTCCCACTTACCTGGCCGTACTTGTCCGTGAAGAGGCGGTTTGAGGTCCTATTTCTAGCCTTAGTTAGGAGCTGTCTAGAGACTGACCTAGGCAACCTTAGTTCTAGGGTTGCTTGTGCATTATAGGGTGATTTGTCTTGAGTCCCACTTTTTCAAAACAAGCCAATTTTAAATCACACACACGCTGCCACTTGCACTGAACCCGCTTAGTGCATGCTCGGCTGGACACGGGATCCTAGTGCCCGTCTTGTCCGCGTTCCTGCTATCGACGCCGAAGTCGGTACTTCTTCATCTTCTTTTCCCCCATCACACACCACATCAACCGTGATGGACGGCACTCCATCTAATTATAACACCACGCTGCCACCGCCCGCAGGTGCGCAGAATCCACCGCGCATCTCTCTCCAAGAGAGATGCTATCCTATTCGTGGTCCTCTTCCTACTTGTCTATCTCTTCCACCACCTAACGGGGATAATTTCGAAATCAAACCCCACTACATCAATCTGCTGCCCAAATTTCACGGGCTTGAGTCGGAAGACGCGTACGTTTTCATCACCAAATTCGAAAACGTATGCGCAATGATGGGTACTTCACAATTGACTTTAGATGCTATGCACTTACGTCTTCTCCCATTCACACTGTGCGACTTGGCAGAAAAATGGCTTTATAATACTGTCGCACACTCTATCGCTAATTGGGATGAATTCGTCGTAGCATTTCTTAAGAAGTTTTACCCAAATCATAAGACTGCACATGTTAGGAGCGAGATTAACAAGTTCACCCAGCTTCCCAATGAACCATTTTGGAAGTGCTTTGAACGTTTCAAAGATCTGCTTGTCCAATGCCCCCATCACGGAATACAAAGATGGGATTTATGTCGGATTATATATGAGGGCATTAATCCAGCGACAAAGCAGATGCTTGAAACAATGTGTCAATGCAATTTCATGTCTAAAGATGACGGTGAAGCATGGAAATATCTGGAAGATCTCGCTGAACACACGTTGCAGTGGGAAAGCGTAAGACCACCTACAACTAAGGGAGGTATTCACCAGCTCGACGTTTCCATCGCAGTAAAAGCCGAAATGGCAGCGATGCAGAAGAAACTCGACGCTATTGAGAGCAGATTCTCATCAGTCTCCTTAAATCAGGTTACGCTTCCCAAGACCGTCTGTGGTTGCTGTTCGGATCCTTCACACTTAACGGAAGAATGTCCTATGAATGCATCGTTTCAAGCTAATGCTGCTTTTCAGCAGCGACCTAGAAATGATCCTTATTCTTCCACATATAATCAAGGATGGAGAAATCATCCTAACTTTGCTTGGAATCAAAACCAACAAAGTAATTATCAAAGACCTCCTCCACAGCAACCACAACCACAGAATCAGCCCCCCTTTCAGTCACAAAATTTCCAAAATCCGGCCAACATTTCTACACCACAAGTGGCCGGTATTGACAACTCACTTGCACAAACTTTGGATATGTTCATGAAACAATCCATGCAAAATTCGGCTGAGATAAGGTCTTCTATTGATACCCTAACGAAAAACTCCTCCTCCCATGGTGAGAGTATTAAATCAATAGAAAACCAAATCGCACAGTTAAACGCCGCAATGAGTGCGAGAGAGAAAGGGAAACTCCCATCTCAACCCCTACCGAATCCTGGCCATTCACAAAGTCATAATGTGAATGCCATTACTACGTTGAGATCGGAAAGAGTGCTGAACAACCAAGTGGGTGAGCAGGTTGATGATAGTAACACATTTGATACCCCTTCTTCTTCTTCTTCCCCTAACTCGTCTAGTCTCCCACCTTCGTCCGAGCCAATTCTCCGTTTTCCCCAAGGCTCAAACATTTCACCAAATCTATCTAAGTCGATGCCCACTCCAATTTTGGGATCGAATCCGTCGCCACAGTCTTCTCCACAAACGTTGGACCCAAAACTTATTGATCGTGCTCCATTTCCAAACCGATTAAGGGCCAACCGACCTAACCCGCAAATGGAGAAGATTGTGGAAATGTTTAAGCAAGTTAGCGTGAATATTCCTCTCCTAGATGCTATTCAACAAGTCCCATCTTATGCAAGAATCCTTAAAGACTTGTGCACTAGGAAGAGAAAAACTCAAGTGCCTAAAAAGGTTTTCATGACGAGTAATGTTAGCACCGCTTTTACCCAACAAATACCAAAGAAACGTAAGGACCCCGGTTGTCCTACAATCTCTATTTCTATTGGGGGTAAAAATATAAATCGTGCTTTACTCGATCTAGGCGCTAGCGTCAACTTGCTTCCTTATTCAGTATACGAGCAGTTAGGAATTGGAGAGTTAAAACCCGTCCATTGTACTCTCCAAATGGCAGACCGATCCATCACCAAACCTCGGGGCGAACTAGAGGATGTGTTAATTAAAGTCGGGGAATTCATATTTCCCGTGGACTTTATTGTTTTAGATACACAACCTGTGGCAAACCCACGCAATCAAATCCCGGTGATACTTGGTCGACCCTTCCTAGCAACTTCTAACGCTGTGATTAATTGTCGTAACGGTTCTATGAACTTATCCTTCAGGAAAATGACAATTGAGCTTAATATTTACAAACTAGGAAGTCAGCCATCAGAACCTTCTGCTCATTTGCTGGATGTTTGTTCCATCCACGAGATAGCTCCCGAAAGCTGCATGGATGAGGAACTTTGCTTTGATGTTCCCGACAACACTAATGAGACATCGTTTGATCTTGCACCACTTCACAGTGAGGATATGTTCAATGAGTCCGACCTTGAGATTGAACCCGTTGACTCGTTGCAAAAAGTCAGCAGCACTTTCCGAGTCAATATCTTATGCAAGTTTTGAACCTCTTAAGGAGTCCGAATATCATTCCGTTACCCCTCCTTCTATTGTCTCTCCGCCAATTCTTGATCTCAAACCGCTACCTTCTCATCTTAAATATGCATATTTAGGAGAGAATGAGACTTTTCCAGTGATTATTTCCGCTTCTCTAGCCTTAGAGCAAGAGAATGCACTTTTGGCAGTGTTGAGATCGAATCGGGAAGTATTTGGTTGGACAATGGCCGACATCAAAGGGATTAGTCCCTTAATTGTTGAACATCACATACATCTGATGGATGAAGCCAAACCAACCCGAGACCCACAAAGACGGTTAAATCCCGTTATGAAGGAGGCGGTAAAGAAAGAAATCGTCAAGTGTCTTGATAGTGGAATAATTTACCCCATATCTGATAGTCAATGGGTAAGTCCAATTCATGTGGTCCCTAAAAAGTCTGGCATCACGGTCATCACTAACGAGGCTAATGAGTTAATCCAAACACGCACCCAAACTGGGTGGCGCGTATGTGTCGATTACAGGAAACTCAATGCCGCGACGAGGAAAGATCACTTCCCTCTACCTTTCATTGACCAGATGTTAGAACGATTAGCGGGACACGAATACTACTGTTTCTTGGACGGATACTCTGGTTACAACCAGGTCCCCATCGCCGAAAAGGATCAAGATAAAACCACTTTTACTTGTCCTTTCGGAACTTTTGCTTATAGACGCATGCCCTTTGGGTTATGCAACGCTCCCGCTACATTTCAGCGGTGTATGATGGGGATATTTTCAGATATGGTGGAAAATTTTCTAGAAATTTTTATGGACGATTTCTCCATTTTTGGGGACTCCTTTGAGGACTGCCTTCGTAATCTTGACGCTGTTCTTACCCGCTGTAAGGATAAGAACTTGATTTTGAATTGGGAAAAATGCCATTTTATGGTTCAAGAAGGTATTGTACTCTGACATATAATTTCACATAAAGGCATTGAGGTCGACAGAGCTAAAATAGATGTCATTCAAAACCTCCCTCGTCCCAATTGCGTCAAAGATATACGATCCTTCCTTGGTGATGCTGGATTTTATAGGAGATTTATTAAGGACTTTAGCAAAATTGCTAGACCCTTAACCCTTCTGTTGGCCAAGGACACTACTTTTCACTTCAATTCGGATTGTGAGGCTGCTTTTGAATCACTTAAAGAATCACTCACTACAGCCCCCGTTCTATCATCTCCGGATTGGAACCACCCGTTCGAGCTTATGTGTGATGCATCAGATTTTGCTATTGGTGCTGTCTTGGGACAGCAAATTGATAAGATGCCACATGTAATTTACTATGCAAGTAGGACCTTGAATGATGCACAAATAAATTACACAACTACCGAGAAAGAACTCTTGGCAGTTGTATTTGCATTAGAGAAGTTCAGGCCCTACTTGATTGGCTCGCCTATTGTGGTTTACACAGATCACTCCGCCCTACGACATCTTTTAACGAAGAAGGATGCAAAGGCCAGGCTAATACGTTGGATCCTATTGTTACAAGAATTTGATCTTGTTATCAAAGACAAGAGTGGATGTGAAAACGTAGTAGCAGACCATCTTTCACGCATCACTTCTTCGCCAACTGTGACCGTGCCGATAAATGACTCATTTCCCGACGAACAGCTCTTGAATGTATCCTACGAACCTTGGTTCGTGGATATCGTGAACTATCTTGCGACGGGACTTATACCTAGCGATTGGTCGAACAAGACAAACTTCGGTTTTTATCCCAAGTAAAATATTTTTACTGGGATGAACCATATCTATTCAAGTATTGTTCCGATCAAATCATTCGCAGGTGTGTCCCTAACGATGAATTCAAGAGCGTGTTATCATTTTGTCATGATCAGGCATGCGGCGGTCACTTTGGACCTCGAAAAACGGCGGAGAAGGTTTTGCAATGTGGCTTTTATTGGCCAACATTATTTAAAGATGCATTTGAACATTGCAAAACTTGTCCGCGATGTCAGCATTTGGGTCGGATTTCACGAAGGAATGAGATGCCGCTCCAAACCTATATTGGTTGTGGAAATATTTGATGTTTGGAGTATTGATTTTATGGGCCCTTTTCCCAACTCCTTTGGGAATTTATATATCTTGTTAGCGGTTGATTATGTCTCGAAGTGGGTGGAAGCTGTACCGTGTCGCACTAATGACAACAAAGTTGTCATTAAGTTCCTTAAAGAAAACATCTTCTCGCGATTCGGACACCCTCGCGCTATCATTAGCGACAACGGGACACATTTCTGCAATAGGTCTTTCGAGGCCTTGATGCGGAAATATTCAATCACTCACAAACTTTCTACGCCCTATCATCCCCAAACAAGCGGGCAGGCTGAGATCTCAAATAGGCAGATCAAACAGATTTTGGAGAAGACGGTTTCTAAGAACCGTAAAGATTGGTCAACCAAATTGACGGATGCTCTTTGGGCATTCCGCACCGCTTATAAGACCGATCTTGGTATGTCTCTATACCGCCTTGTGTTTGGGAAGGCATGTCACCTCCCTGTCGAGATTGAACATAAGGCAATATGGGCTATTAAAGAGCTTAATTTTGATCTTGATCATGCTGGCGGCTTTCGGAAGCTGTAATTAAATGAGCTAAGCGAACTCCACGATGAAGCTTACGATAATGCGGTGATAGTAAAGAATAGGACTAAAGTGTTTCACGATAAAAATCTTTCTAGAAAAACCTTCACATCGGGGCAACAAGTCCTTCTTTATGATTCACGTCTCCATCTTCATCCGGGTAAGCTTAAATCTCATTGGAAAGGACCCTTTGTGGTGCGGTATGTACACCCGCACGGGGCGGTTGAAGTCGAAAATTTGAAAAAACGGTTCGATTTTTAAAGTAAATGGGCATAGATTAAAACCGTATTTTTCTGCTGACCCCGCGGAGGAGCTCCTGTTTTTACAGGAGCCGCTTTATCAAAACTAAATTTCCTCCGCCTCACCTCCATATTTTGATAACTTTTTCACATTTTAAGAATGGAGGTGAGTGAAAAATGATTTGATTGAATATCTGTGCGTGTCAAAGAATAAGTTTGGGGGAATTTATCATTTAACTATTATTTTACCCCTTGTATCTCTCCCTTAGTATACAGGTCCATGTTCTCAAAAGGCTACATCAGTGTGGACACTGCTGAAAACAGGTTTGGGAGGGAGGTTTGTATTCACTGAATTATCTTTGACACCGGGCATTTAAAATAAAAATAAAAATAAAATAAAATTTTATAACAAAAGAATAGAAAGTGAAACATTACATCCAAAAGAAAGGAATAGTTTAAGAAAACCAAGAAAAAGAAAGGAATAGTTTAAGAAAACCAAGAAAATTAGAAGTTTTCTTATACGAACTAGTAATAAGTAGTTATGAGCTGTTGTCCCAAGGGTTAGTAAGATGAAGGAAGTCACTAATCTGAGGATAAAAATAAGTCTGAAAAATAGTTTCTATTCTGGAAGCCAAACATTTGAATGTTGATACCCTACTATATGCACATACACACGTCTTGAAACTCGGGATAGTAGAGGATACCTTGAAATACTCTTTTCTAAAAGCCAAAGTATGAAGGAAATGATGAAGAAAATATAAAATGGTGAAAAGAAAAAAATGAACACTGGTTTTGTATCGCCAAGATAGCAATAAAAAAATATAGCGAGGGTGCCTCTTCACCTAGTGCCCTAAGGCCAACTGGTCTGGGAGTCACTGCTTAGCCTTAGGTGGTGCAAGACAAGGAAAATATTATCACCAAATCTGCAAGCACATGAGTAATCGGTCGGTTAGTACCTCAAGAAGTATTAACGGTCGCATGAAAATGTGTAAGCAATTCTAAGTATTCATCAAAGTAAAAAGTACTAAGGTAGATGGACAAGAGTATGATAGCTTGAATTGAATTCTCTGAGTGTAGGGATGTTCTTTACACACACGTGGGGTTATATGATCAATGTTTGGACAAAAGGTAGGAATGAAGAATAAAGACGATGTTTTATTGAGGGATGATGTGATTTCTAACATTTTTTTCATGACTATTAAGATAGGGCTCATGACAACTGAAAAGCTAGTATAGTTGGAAACTCTTCTTTTCAAAGTATTTCTTTTATGGTTCTTATCTCTATATGTAAATTTCACCATCTTTCTTTTGTTATAGGATTTTGTGGGTGTAATCCGCTGAAAACCCTCAGGAGACAACACTCCTCCTACTAGGGACACCTAGAGGTTTAACGGCTTGTTGCACGTGCTCAGTGCAATCGTGTCTGCCTACGAAAGTGTGCTTAGTTTTCTCCTTTCTTTTTCTCCTCTTAAAAATAAACTAGTTTGCTCGGGACGATCAAAGATAAGTTTGGGGGTATTTGTTCAGTCGATAAAACTGCACATTTGTAGTACATTTTTCCTACCATTTTTATATTAAAAAAGGACTTTATTATAATATATTATACATATGAGGGTTTATGTGTAAAAACATTATTTTTCCATGTGTTAATATATTTAATTATCATTTGGTAGGAAAATGTATGCAAATAATATTATTGGTCGAATCCTAGTAGAACAAAGTCTACTAAAATCTTATTTGAGTTGTTGTGCAGAATATTTCCAAGTTGTTATGAAGGATTTAACAAACAAATCAATTTGTTGAAGAAAACTTGCCAAATTAAGAAGCAAACTTGAAGACCAAGTCTGGAAGCAACCGAGAAAATATTTTCAGATTCTGAAGATTCCTACGATTGCCAAATGTCACCAGATGAAAGACCAAGAAAAACAATTGAGAGATCTCATTCCTTGAGCGCGGATCCGCGGCCAAACCCACCCTGGGGCCGCGGATCCGCCGCAATGATGAGGAGAGAGAATGCAATATTTTGGGAGATTTACAAATGCTGAATTTTACCAACTTCTCAACAATAATATTCTGGGTTTGCACTATATAAAGACACCGAGAGCCTCTTGGAAAAGCCATCAAGCCGAAGAGATCACGAAGCTCCCGACGCTCACGCATCCAGGCTGATCATCGACTGTTCGACTACCTCCCTAGGAAAGATCGAGAAGCAAATCAAGTTTTGTAATCATTTTCTATGGATTAAAAGTGTAGTTTGAAGGAGTTGATTAATAAAGGTAGTTTTTTTTAATTTAATTGTTTGTTTTTACATTATGTTCTCCCTCTCTTTCTTTTCATCTTCTTCTCCCAACATGCGCGAGTAATTCTCCGCTTGTTAGGGTTCGTAGGATTAGGGTAGGTTAATGGGGGATGAAAATAATTAAACCCTTTTTAAGTCCTATAAAGTTTAGGAACTTTATCAAAATAATCATTAACATCCTAATCGGGCGCGCTAGCAATTCCTTGCTAGTTCCGACCGCGATTAGAGATTAGATTAATGATTGTTTTGGTAAAGGCTAGATATGAACGGAGTTCCGTGTCGAGATAAGGGTTACGAGTGGGATTCCTTTTCCCTCCAGAAACCCTAATCTACACGCATCACCGTCGTTCTAGTTCTAAAACTATTAATGGATAAAAAGGGTAACTTTTAATTAATCTTCCATAACTACTAAATCCTAACGAACCCTACAAGCCCTATTATTATATTATTTAAATCTCTAAAATAATCTAGATCTATATTTAACATTCTTGTTGAAAGTAGACCTAGAAACTTTTCACAAAATTCTTTATTCCTCCTCTCTTCCTCAACACATCTAAAGTAAAAATAAGAGGTTCCACGTTTCCCAGAGGACGACCCGTACTCATCTCGGTCTAGCTACGCGCGACACCGTTATTGATTGCGGTTAACTACAAACACACTTTTTCAAACCAATCACATGGTAAACAACCCTTGTAAATTCTCTCGATTTATTAGGAGAAAACCCTCCTGTAGGATCCTTACGACTTACAGAGGAAACGAACACTTAGGAATCCTCACGATTCCTAAGAAGAAAATACACCTACGAGATCCTCACGACTTGTAGGGAGAAATAACTTCGTGAAACCCTTACGGCTCATGAAGTCAAAAGCCTTAGCCGACAGGACCTTAACCCTGGTCGCTAAGCCACCTTTGTTCGACATCGACAGAGGCAGATGATGATTCGCTCCTGGCAATATCCTAGTTGTAGCGGTGCTGATGCCGAAATCGGCGTCTGATTCCAGGTTTACGGCAAAAAGTCAGTAGGCCGCAAATGCATACGAAATAGCCAAAATGATGGGGCAGCTTGCAATAAAAAGCAGCAAGTAAAAATGTATGCATGAAAAATGGCCGAAATGATTGGGCAACTCGCAATAAAAAGCAGCGAGTGAAAAATAAAATAAATAGCCGAAATGATTGGGCACCGCGAAAAATAGCCGAAATGATTGGGCAGTCGCGACCTTCGCGATATAAAAAGCTGAAATGATAGAGCATCGCGGAAATAAAATAAAATAAAAAGAAGAGATGATAAAACTTTGGCCCTACAGTT
This sequence comes from Agapanthus africanus, assembly GCA_030015575.1. Taxonomy (NCBI): domain Eukaryota; kingdom Viridiplantae; phylum Streptophyta; class Magnoliopsida; order Asparagales; family Amaryllidaceae; genus Agapanthus; species Agapanthus africanus. The sequence goes on from JASDDO010000014.1 coordinate 22,721,384, forward strand.
AAGATCACATCGATCCCTGTATACAATCCAAGGGCGTAAACAAAGAGGGAACCATACTTTCCCAACAGGCTCCGCCAGAAGACGAAGCCAAATCTCGACGGTTCAGTCCAACCCCGAAGAAACCAGTGTCTTCAGCAAATACCTCGACTCACGGATACAAACACTCCTTGACGAGAGCCTCCTGATCCGCGTCGACTCGCAGAGCCACCAGTGCCTACGTGGGAAATTCTCGACTCGTTTCAAACCCCAAGGAAACAAATAATCCTTGGCGCTTGGGAAACAAATAATCCCTAGCAAACTCCTCGACTCACGGATACAAACACTCCTTGACGAGAGCCTCCTGATCCGCGTCGACTCGCAGAGCCACCAGTGCCTCCGTGGGAATCCTCGACTCGTTTCAAACCCCAAGGAAACAAATAATCCTTGGCACTTGGGAAACAAATAATCCCTAGCAAACTCCTCGACTCACGGATACAAACACTCCTTGACGAGAGCCTCCTGATCCGCGTCGACTCGCAGAGCCACCAGTGCCTCCGTGGGAATCCTCGACTCGTTTCAAACCCCAAGGAAACAAATAATCCTTGGCGCTTGGGAAAGAAATAATCCCTAGCAAACTCCTCGACTCACGGATACAAACACTCCTTGACGAGAGCCTCCTGATCCGCGTCGACTCGCAGAGCCACCAGTGCCTCCGTGGGAATCCTCGACTCGTTTCAAACCCCAAGGAAATAAATAATCCTTGGCGCTTGGGAAACAGATAATCCCTAGCAAACTCCTCGACTCACGGATACAAACACTCCTTGACGAGAGCCTCCTGATCCGCGTCGACTCGCAGAGCCACCAGTGCCTCCGTGGGAATCCTCGACTCGTTTCAAACCCCAAGGAAACAAATAATCCTTGGCGCTTGGGAAACAAATAATCCCTAGCAAACTCCTCGACTCACGGATACAAACACTCCTTGACGAGAGCCTCCTGATCCGCTTCGACTCGCAGAGCCACCAGTGCCTCCGTGGGAATCCTCGACTCGTTTCAAACCCCAAGGAAACAAATAATCCTTGGCGCTTGGGAAACAAATAATCCCTAGCAAACTCCTCGACTCACGGATACAAACACTCCTTGACGAGAGCCTCCTGATTCGCGTCGGCTCGCAGAGAAACCATTGTCTCCGCGGGAAACTCCCGATTCGTCTCAACTTGCAAATGAAGCCTCAGGCAGCAGGGACTAAAAAACTTGGTTCCTGAACAATGGGACCCTGCAAGTCAATCCAAAATGGTCTCTTGCATACTATTCACGGGTCTCACTCTCCAAAGTCGAATTTCGACGAGGAGGGAAACAACCGCTTGTGGGTCCTCTCGACCCGTAAGAGGGAAAAATTCTCTTATAGGATTCTCATGACTTATAAGAGAAAACCACACTTAGGAATCCTTACGATTCCTAAGGAGAAAACCCACCTATGAGATCCTCTCGATCCGTAGGGAGAAAAGTCTCTATGAGACCCTCACGACTTATGGAGTTGAAAAGTCTTAGGCAGCAGATCTGAACCTGCGGCCTAAGCCATCGCTGATTCTTAGGAAAGTCAAGATGTGTGCCCTACTATCCGTCAACCATGTTCGCTAAGGTGATATGCTGATAATAAAAGAAAGAGAAGTCAAAAAAATGACACATTACAAAAAAGGTGTATCTTTTATTCATAAACTTGATTGGATACAGGATACATTATGTCAAAGAATAAAAATATATATATATATACATTCTTTTATCTATAAGTACAAGCGATACAAAAATGGATAGCTACTGAGGAGGAAGTGTCTTTAGTAAGTTCACAAGCTGCTCTCGCACTTCCTTCAGCGCTTCCTCTCGAGTGACAGCCGTGGCCACCTCCGCCTCCACCTGGGCCCGCTGCTGCAAGAAGGATGAAAGTTGCTCCTCCGCCGCCTTCTGGGCTGCTTCCTGGCTGGGTGCAGCTCGCTCGACAACGTCAAGTTTTTGCCTCAATGATAACCCCTCGGAGAGACATTGCAGAAGGCCCTCAAAGATAACCTTCAGCCGTGCGGCGTTGGCCTCCACCCGAGCATGCAGTTGAGCAGACTTGCTCGAAGTCTCACCACGCTCCTTACGCCTTGAAATGACTTCTTGTTCGAAATGGAGGAAGTAAGGAGCGCTCTGCTCAATCCACGCTGTCCTTTGATTACTGGCAGCCACGGTCTCGGGAGTGGGACGTAATGACTCCAACTGATTTAGGCGACCCTCGATCTCCTTACAATGGTTAACCCAGGATGCAATGATGCCCTCATCATGAAAGTTCACGAGTATTGCTAGCATCGGGTTAACCACCATAGCGAAGTCTGCGGCAGATGTAGGAGTTTCAAACGTCGAGTTCCTCGACGTAGTCACTCAACATGCGCAGACTATTCGCGGTGCCTTTTGAAGACAGACTCCTCAGATAAGGACCCGCCGGCATTGTGATGCGAGGTTCGAAGGATGCCGAAGCCAGAACGACAGCTGAAAGAAACAGGATGCGATCAGATAACAGTACAGAAAATAAAGAGAGGAAAGTTACCAATATAATGGTCATTGTACCAGTTGAGACAGGTGGTAAGGTCGGAAGGGCTGGTAGCGCAGCTGATCTTTTATCCCCTCCTTCAATCTGTAGCACTGCAGTTGAGATGAGAAAAAGAGGTTAGAGGTAATTCCATCAATAAGAAAAAAGAGAGGAAGGATGTCAACGGAAATCATACTCACCAACGCCACCAGAGGAAGAAGCAAGCTCAGATGGGAAGGAAAAGTGTGGGAGCAACATCTGATATACATGATCAAAAAGCACTCCTGAAAACACAACAGTGTGACTTTAGTACACGAATTATATGTCTGGAAAACAAGATTAATAAATCGTAAACACATACCTTCCAACATCTTCGAGGGTATGAGAGAGGGTTGAGAGGTGACCACCGCCAAGGCAGTCATTGAAGGCGCTCCCTCGAGCAGTGGGGCATCGGCACTGGCTGCACCTGCATTACGAAAAGGTGAACTTGTCAGAAAAGATTGTAAAGTAAAGAAAAGCAGCCGCTTGGGGTTTACCTGAGGAGCTCCCGGCTGAAACAGAGGCGACTCCCTCCTCTATCGATATGAGACCACTGCCCGTGGCCTCGTCACCCGACTCGATGGGGACCGTCGTCGTGCTCGCAAGACCTGGAGACGGCGGAGGGCTATAGACGGGAAGGGCTATGATTGGAGTATTGCCAGATTCCAGAGAAGGAGCGGTTGGCTCATCCTCGGGAATCATGGCCACCTCACCCTCTACTCTCTCAGGTTCAGTAGTTGCGGTTGTATCGTCCACCATCGCCGGGGGATCGCCGGCCCCGAGCGCCTCATCCGCCACCACCCTGGACTCAGTTATAATGATCATATCATCTGCCACCACTTCAGGTTCGGCATCAATGACCTTCTCGGCGGTAGGCCCCTCGACCTCCACTTCAGGCTCCATGGCCTCAACGATGTTGCCCACTGTCGGCTCGAGTTCGGAAGGCACCGCCTCCTCTGTTCCCCTGGGATCAACGGTTTCCGCCTCCCCCTCGATCGGACTTGGCCCTGTAAGATAAGAGATATAAGGACCAACGACATTAAAATCCTTATAACAAAAACTCTGAGAGAAACATTACCTGAAGTGGATTTGCCGTTTGCGCTCCGAACTGCGCGCGCCACCTCTCTGCGGGCAGTGGATAGGGCGACAGGGGCCTCTTCGGATGGAGTATCAGCGTGAGGGACAGTGCTGGGACCCGCTCCCATAGCCAAGGCAGCCTTGCGTGCCTTCGCCTCACGCCTCAGCCTCTTCCTTTCCTCCCGGGCTGTCGCGATAGACCTTTGTGACGCCTCCTTCAAGGCGTCGTCATCCTCGTTCAGGGATGCCTCCAGAGCCTTTAAGGCATCTCTCATCGGCTCTTCAAGACGAACCTCCTGCGGTGGCCCAGAGGAAGCAGGAATATCGGTGGCTGGCGGAACATTTGTGTCTCTTGGTGGGAACGGCATTGAGGTTTCTGCAATAAAAAGAGAGAGGTTAGATCGACCATTACACGAGGGAGATGGAGACTTGATGAATTAAAACTTACTAAGGCCCATAGACGCTCTAAGACGTTCCTCCTCTTGGAAAGTCTTCAAAGAAGCGGCAATGGCTTCTTCATCAGTGATGCCTGTTGAAAGAAAGGAGAGAAAAGCGTTAATCAAGGGCGATAAGGAAGATATGATGTAATAAGGAAAATGTGACTAGTAGTTACCTGACTGCGCAAGCTTAGCTAACCACGCGTCACGCCTCGCCAACCATGCCGAAGCTTTGAGAGCAGCCTCCAAGTCTGTATCATCCGGCGGCGGCATCACTAATCCTGCGTTAGTCCCATATTCGAGCAGACCTTCAGCATAGGGAGCATGGGGTTCCTGGCCGAACACGACGTCCGAAGCGAAGAGCGACTTCTTTTTCTTTTGCCCTCCGACCCTAGGCTCACGGGGGATCGACTTCCGCTTAGCAGCCACTTTGGGACGACGGGTCCCAATGTCCGCACCCACGCCAGACTCCGGCGAGGGTACAACCACTGTCTCCACTGGAGCACCGGGTGCGGGAGGTGCATCTGCGATATCAGGGAGCGGCAGCTCACGTGGAGGACTTTGCGCACGTAATGGTCTGCCCCCGGCATCTTTTAGAGGAGGAGCCACCAGGATCCTTGGCGCTAAGGGAGCGTTATGGTTGGTGCCGGGGGGTACTTCTTTACGATCGATCAACACTCGCCTCTCTTCCTTTATAACAGCCCCCGTCGCATGATTGTACCACTCTTTATATACATTAAGGAGTCGTGGAGCACAGGCTGGCGTGCTGATGAAAAAACGAGAACCCGTGTTCAGGCGCATGAAGTGATGTAACGCGTTCTCCATCCCTTCGTCATTGACAGCAGGTTCCAGTAAGAAAGATTCCAAGGGTACCCCTTGATCGTAACCCAGTTGTTGGGCAAAACGATGCGGATTATATCTCATAAAGACTGTTGCACCGCCCTGCCTGAAGACTAGGAAACCCGGTCTAATAGAATACAAATGGAGGATCTCCCGGGCCGTTAATACTGAAGCTCCATCCTTGAAGGAGTCCTGTAATGGTCGCACCGCAGTGGTGGACGCTTTTCCAATGGTTAATACCTTATCAATAAAGGACATCCCGACTCCAACGGTGTGAGGGCGAAGCAGTAAACCCCTGGCGTCCCGTGGTGAGGGGGTCACGATTGATGAGCCAATCAACTGTAAAATGCGAGGAAAACCGCACTTGTCAAAGAATGAAGGCCTTTTATGCATGCCGAAGACACCCGCCGTGTGTAGCTCGAGCCACGATGCAAAGTAGTGCATCGGGAAGACCACGTGCAGTACCCCGGGCTCGTTGGCATCCGCTGCTCGGCTGAGGCCATGATATAGGTGCGCCAAGCCAGCGATCCCTACAGCCACCTTTATCCCGATGACCATTCGGTGGGCTGGGTAGAAGACGGAAGGCCGCATGCGATGAGAATGCATTGGGATCGCGAACCAACTCAGCCACAGTCCGAGAAATCCTAAAAAGAAAGCCTCATCATCCATTCCAGGGGCCGCAATTTCTGCAAAAGACATGGTTGGGGAGTTAGGAAGAAAAAAGTCCTTTTGGTCTATGTCTTTCGCTGGCAGGTTATCCAAACCTAAACCGAAAGGGTCATCCAAGGTGGCAAACTTGGCAGATCCCGATGAAATGACGCTTGGACGAAGGAAACGAGCAATGAAGTCCTCAAAGTTAACCCCCCGACTCCCGTGTTCGATAAAAAGGGACTCGTAGATGTTCAACACCTTGATCAGGCTCGGGAATTGGTGTTGAACGGCATTTTCCGGCATGATCCCCCTTACCATCGGCTTAGCACCGAAGACGTACTCATCTATCGGGAGCAGCTCTTCATAGTGTTCCCCCATGACCGGTAGGCCGGATACCTCCGCGAATTCCTCCAAAGAAATGGACACTTCCCGATCCATGGCAAGGAAAGTGTGGGTGGGAATATTCCATTGCTCCAAGAAAGCCTTGAACCACCAGGTGGGGAGCGAGGGATACTGGAAGAGAGAGACGTAGACCGCGGTGTACAGTCCTAGTCTTATCAACTGCGACTTCTTCGTCGACAGGATGTACCGGGCCCACGGCAGATAGCCAATCGGGTGACGGGGAATCAAACCAAGGTTATATGATTGCCCCCAGGGCCGTGCTTCTCCCTGACAAATACGGCGTCCTAGGATATCCAAGACCATGGGACGCTGAACCGGAACCGCATCCATAGCGGGATGAAGAAAGCTGTTCGCGGTCCAGTCTATCATCTCCACGGCATACTGCACTGAAGATGGGGTAGCGTAGTGAATTGCCGTGATGGGTTCTGACGGCACCGCGCAGGTGAAGCTCCGTCGGCCCATGATGATCTGATTGTACCACGACCCCCAAAGATGGAGACTCTTGTATTCCGGGTCGTACTCCTTGATCATAGCCAGGACTTCACGGTCTAGGGGCGCCTCGGGAAATCCCTCCTCCGAGCGGACGAACGGGAATGAAGTGTCTAGAGACATGATCGCTGCAAAAAAAAAACAATTTAGCCGTTAGTGTTGTAATCCCAACGTTTGGCGTTTAAAGAAGAAAATGCATTAATTAAATTAAAATCAAAATTAATTAATTACACCACACAGCAGTGCAGTGAGTAAGGGACCAAAGGGGGACCCACAAAATCTGGATGACAATACGTCAGTTAATAGGACAATCTCATCATTGGATGAGATTGTCAGTTGGTCCCCAGGAACACATTCCCATTAATAAAGAATCCCTAGAGACAAGGAGAAAATCTCCTCTTTCAGAGCAAACCTCTGTCACAGAGTGACACTTGTCAAACTCTGGTCTCAGGGGAATAAGATTCCTTAAAAGAGCCTAGCTCTGTGATGATGATGAGAAAATTTATTTAAAACTCCTAAAGAAATTAAAATCTTTTGAAGACTATTAGAAGTTTTTCGTTTTTAGATCAAAAAGATCTATTTTTGGATCCATGAGCAAAGCTCTGCTCATGGGTTAAAACCCATGAACAAGATCTCTATAGATCTATGGATTCATGAAAGCAAAGCTCTGTTGGTGAAACCCCAAAGGGAATTTCTTTAGATCAAAAGATCTATAAGAGCAAAGCTCTTTTGGTTAAGATTGATTTAAATTAATCTGATTTAAATTAATTTTACCTAAAAGTGTTCTAACTGTGGAAACGAGCAAAGCTCTGAAGTTCTAAGCAAGAGCAAAGCTCTGAAATCAAAATCTAGAAAATGGTGAAGTTTTCTAAAGGGCCATGGGTCCAATTTATAAGGCGCTTGCGCCCCTTCAGCTCACCCCTTGATCCAACGGTCAGGGGCTTGCCACCGCTGCACTCACGTGCGCGCCACATGAGCGCAACGGTGGGGGGGCATTTGTTTCCCCCAATCAGAGCAAAGCTCTGCTGGAAATTCAAAATTCAAATTTTGAAGCAACGCTTCAAAGCCTGGACGCAACGGGCCACGTGTCCGGCGCTGATACGTCAGCGCAGCGTCCAAGAAGGCGCGCCCAATCAGAGCAAAGCTCTATTTTAATGAAGCAACGCTTCAGCTGCGCAAGCACTGCGCTATGCGACACGTGTCAGCGCAGATGCGCTAGCGCAGTTGCGCTGCGCTCTGCGCTGCGCGACACGTGTCAGCGCATGCGTAGTTGCGCTGCGCTCTGCGCTGCGCGACACGTGTCACGCGCTGGGGCATCTGCGCCAAACAGAATTAAATTTCTAAGAAATCTTTTCTGTTCTTGTTAAAACAAGAAGATTTTCTTCTGCAAAGCAGAAGCCCTTGGATCAAAGATCCAACGGTGGGGAAAATTCCCCAAATCACTCAGAGAAGGATCTCTTTAACAAATTTAACTAATTTATGGGCACTATAAAAAGGACCCTAGGCCTCAATTCAAAGGATCAACATTTTTTTAAAAAAAGTCAAGAGCTTCAAACAGAGAGAACTCTGAGAAAATTCCAAGAAAAAGGTAAAGAACCTTCATAAAATAGAAGAAGAAATTTCTTCTAATAGATCATTGATCTAAAAACAAGATCAATGATCTTTACATAATAAACAGTGCTTTGCACTTCTTATGAACCTCTGGTTCTTTAAAACAAGAAGAAAACAATAAAATAAAAATAGTGCTTTGCACTTTTATGAACCTCTGGTTCTTGAAACAAAAAGAAAAATTTATTTTTCTTTGATCTAATTTAGATCAAGAAATCAAATAGTGCTTTGCACTTCTGTTCTTGAATCTAAAAGATTCTTAGTGCTCTGCACTTCCAAACCGCGCTGTTGCGCTCTTAAGAGAGCGCCACGTGTCAGCCACAGAACAACTTGCGCTACGCGCTCTTGAAATAGAGCTTTGCTCTCTGGAATTGGCGCAACTCGCCAGAGCGCGCCACGTGTCAGCAGCGCAACAGCGCAGCGCACTAGCGCAGCGCACTGCGCTGTTGCGCTTGCGCTCACCAGAGCGTGACACGTGTCCTCACCACAAGCGCTTGCGCTCAGTAATTGGTGCAAAGCGCCTAACAAATGCAATGCATTTCTTTTCTTAAAGGGCCAGGCCCAAATCAAAAAGACCAACAGGCCAAAATAAATTGCAAAGCAATAAAAGGGCAGAGCCCAAATGAAATTGATGCTCTGCATCATTCACAAAGGGCAGAGCCCAAAAACAAATTGATGCTCTGCATCCTTTCTGGGCAAAGCCCAAATAAAAATAAAAAGAAATGCAATGCAAAAGCAAATAAAATGTTGAACATTTTTAACTGGACTTAGCCCAATTTCGGCCGTAAGTCCTTAAATTAAATTGGCTGAGCAAGATTGCTCTCTTAAATCAATTTACCTCTGGTTCGAGGGTACATCTCCGAACTCCTCCGACACCCGTCGTTGTAATCCTTCAACGACGTCAGAGAGGTGACGGGTCCCGACGACCACACAAATATCGGACCGAGACGTCTGTAAACTAATATCGGACCGAGACGTCCCTAAACTAATATCGGACCACCACGTCCCTAAACTGGAATATGGACCACCACGTCCCTAAACTGGCGATGGACCACCACGTCCCTAAACTGGAAAATGGACCACTACGTCCCTAAACTGGAACAATAGAGCCTCCAAATGCTCTTTTGCCGGATCTAAACGGTCCCGTTTAAGTTGATCTTAGCCCCAGATACGGCTAACGCATCCTTAGACATTTAAATGAATGATAAAACCCCAAATCAACTTTGGTTCAAGGGTACATCTCTGAACTCCTCTGACACCTGCCGTTGTAATCCTTCAACGACGTCAGAGAGGTGACGAGCCCCGACGGCCAGATATTAAATCGATCATCACGTCAAGTTGATCTTAGTCCAAAACAGGACTAACGTATCCTTGACGAACGTTTAAGTTGATCTTAGCCGCAACGCGACTAATGCATCCTTAAACTAAAAACACCAAACCCAAATCTAAGTAAATACGGATTTGGACTAATCCACGTCCTACGGGCGACGGCATTACTCAGTCTCCGTATACAATCCACGGGCAACCACAAACAAAACAAACACACACGACACAAAGTGAAATTCTGGAGAAGGAGAAAGTTGTTACCGCGATGCGGTAGCGTAATTAACTGCAGGGGCTTGCGCCTGCAGGGAAGAGCGTCCCCACAATCAAAAAACCCCTCACCCTGAGTGGGAATCTGACGAAGTCTGCTACATCGGCCGCATCCGTCTAAACCTCCGATACACGGTGCCATAAATCAATTTGGCATCTTCGGAGAGGTAGACGGATAAAACCACATAGCATTTGCCCCGAATCTCAGGCAAGACGCAAAGTCTGCGCCGCCGTTCGGAGGGGAACATGCGCCATTTGGTAGACTTATGGGATCATCTTTTCAGGGCTTCTCCATGTTGCTTTTATTTTCTGTTTGGTACACTTGGTTTCTCAAAAACTCTTCTGTTCTCTTCCAGATATTCAGCAGTGGATTTTTGCCTTGAGCTCCGCGTTTGAAGTCTTGGATCTTGTGCTGCCTTTGTGCTTTGTGCATTGAAGTGACCAACGATTTGCCATTTTGTCCCTTGAACTGGTAGGAGGCATCATACGGATGGTTAGCGGAGATCAGTATTTATCTGTTGTTGGTCGTAGTCCCGCATTTGTTGCGACTTTTCATGAATTTCACTGTAAGGAGCTGAGAACCTGTAACTTGCAATTATTCAGCAAACACGGATTAAAAGTACCTACCTATATACAATGTGATTAAGAATGGGCAGTATAAAAATACAAAAATCTGATATGAACACTTATGCACCACAAATAAGTCTTGATGACGCTAGTAAGCGTCTTATTCTGAGAGGATTTAGACAAGATGGTGCAAAGAATACCTGGTGGAGAGAAGTTATTTATTGGTGGTGATCTCAATGGACATGTAGGTACTAGTCGTAGTGGATTTGATACTATCCATGGAGGTTTTGGTTTTGGACAAATGAATGAAGCAGGTTGCTCGATTCTAGATTTTGCCTTGTCTTATGACTTGATCTTAGCAAAAACTTGGTTTAGGAAAAGAGAGTCTCACCTTATCACCTTTAGGAGCGGATTAAGTGCAACACAAATAGACTTTTTTCTAACGAGAATGATAGATAGAGGTTATTATATCGACTGTAAGGTAGTGCTAGGTGAGAGTGTAACCACTCAATATAGACTTTTAGTTCTAGATTTTTGATTTAGAAAATGATCTAGAAATATTAGACGTAAGGTAGAACCTAGAATTAAGTGGTGGGGACTGAAAAAATGTAACTAAAAGACTTTTATAGATCATGTAGTTCAAGAGGCGGATTGGCAGTCTGATGAAGATGATTCGGACAGAACATGGAACAAGATGGCTAGTTATATCAAAAAGGTAGCTAAAGATCTACTTGGTGGGTCGAGAAGTGATGCTCCACAATTTAGGGACACATCATAGTGGAATGAATAAATAAAAGCTGCTATTAAAATCAAGAGAGATTATTATAAAGATTTGAAGAAAAGCAGAGATGCGGAGAGATTTGAGAAGTATAAAATGGCTAAAAAAGAAGTTAAGAAAACTTTTCGGGAAGGTAAAGCTAAGCTCTACAAGGAGGTGTACGAGAAGTTAGATACTAAGGAGGTTGAAAATGATATATACTGGATTGCTCGAACGCGGGAAAAGAAGACCAGAGACTTATGTGCAGTGAAGTGTGTCAAAAATGAAGATCAGAAGGTTTTAGTTCAAGATGAGAATATCAAGAAAATGTGGAGAGATTATTTTGTCAAATTGTTCAATGAAAACTTTACTAAGAATTTGGATGAACTTGTCATCCAATCTCAAGATGAAAACCGTGATTTCATACGTAAAATAAAAATCCCAGAGGTTAAAAAGGGTTTGAAGAGAATGAGATCAAGAAAAGTGGTTGGTTCAGACGGGATTCCTATCGAGATTTGGAGATGCTTAGGAGAAACATGCGTTAAATGAATGACAAATCTGTTTTATAAGATATGGGGGACCAAAAAGATGCCAAATGAGTGGAGGAAAAGTACCCTTGTACCTATCTATAAGAACAAGGATAACATTCAAACTTGCTCAAACTACCTTAGAATAAAACTTATGTGTCACGCCATAAAGTTTTGAGAGAGAGTGATTGAACACAGGCTAAGAATGGATGTTAAGATAACAGATAACCATTTTGGGTTCATGCCTGGATGATCGACGACAGAAACTATTTATTTGCTTTGTCAACTTGTCGAGCGTTTTCGAGAGAGAAGAAGAGATTTACATATGATATTTCTTGATTTAGAGAAAGCGTACAACAAGATACCTGGAGTTACGGAGGCAAACGTTGGAATCTCGAGGGTTCAGATTGAGCAGGTCCAAGATAGTATATATGCATTGCAAATTTAGCGAACAGAGAAGTCGAGACCACATTGGTATAACATTGAAGGGACAAGAGATATCACCGAACGATCGGTTTAAATATCTAGGTTCCATCATCCAAAAGGATGGGAAGATCGATAACGATGTTAATCAAAGGATCCAAGCTGGTTGGTTGAAATGGAGAAGTGCAACAGAGATTTTGTGCGATCGTAACTTTCCGTTAAGGTTGAAAGGGAAGTTTTATCGAAGCAATGTTCGACCTGCCTTATTATATGGTACAGAATGCTGGGCTACTAAGAAGCAACATAAACAAAAGATGCACGTAGCGAAGATGTGAATGCTTCGTTGGATGTGTAGTAACACTAGAAAAGATAATGTGCGAAATGAGAATATTCGTGCAAAAGTTGGTGTAGCACCCGTGGAGGAGAAGATGCGGGAAAACCGGCTAAGATAGTTTGGTCATGTGCGACGCGGACATATGGAAACACCGGTTCGACGAATGGATACTATCGATATAGGCAATGTCAAAAGGGCAAAAAGAAGACCGAAGAAAACATGGATGGAGGTGATATGAAAAGATATGGTTGCCAAAAGCCTCAATGAAAGTATATTGTACGATAGGAGTGAATGGAGGCGGAGAATTCATGTGCTGGACCCGGCATGATTCTCATGTTGGTTCATATAGCCTACCTCATATGCTTAGGATAAAAGGCTCAGTTGTTGTTGTATTAATCTATCAAACCTTATTAAATATTGATTACTCAACTTCATTAAACCATGACTATTATAAGATTACAATTTTTATTAGTAGATAAATGTAATTTCACCCGTAATGTTACTTTTCCTAGGAATAAATTTTATGCCTCTCAGCATGACCAATCAAAGATTTCTAAGCATAAACCATAGGCAACTGCTAGAAAACCTATCAAAGTTCTAATAAAAATAGGTAATGGTTAAATTTATCTAGAATATCAATTAAACACCATTAGAGATCAAGATTCAATAAACTTTTAATACATGCAACCAGATCTAGCTACATCGTTTCCTAGGTATATAAAAAATACCTAAGCATAATTGAATTGAATACAATTAATGAAGTAAATAAAGGAAGACATTGTTGCAATAATAAAAAGATAAACTTGAATTAAAAATGCTGAAATAAAATTGAAGACATTGTTGCAATAATAAAAAGATAAACTTGAATTAAAAATGCTAAAATAAAATTAACTCACAGGTGCTCAAGCCGTAAACAAAAGAGAAGAAAACCCTAGAAAAGGAAGAGAGAGAGAGAGAGAGAGACCCTAATCGATCTCTATTTTAACAACAATATTTTATTCAACAAGTCTATAGAGCCTAGGGATATTTAACAACAATATTTTATTTAACTTTATCCCTAAGAAAAATCACAGAGCTACACGACTCGATACCCTGACCGCCGATTGGCACCCCTAGCCGCTGAAGTGCGGTCCGGTTGCATCCGACTCGCTTGAGTCTTCTTGTGCTGGGTTGGCTCGTCATGGTAACTTGTTTTGACTTGTGTTTGCGCTTTCATCTCGTCCCGTTGCATCTGGTAGACTTGAACTTGCGTGTTTCCTTCTCTTCTTCACTTTTTGCAATTAAATACCTAGAGCCTGCATTTATTCAAAGCACACATTGAGTAACAATTATTTATATATAAGAATAGATAAAAAGGATAAATCAACACCAATCAATGATCGTTACCAGGGTAGGTGGTGAGACTCTAGTTTATTAGTTTCCTTTGGTGGCTTTCACCATAGACGAAAGTCTTAACCTGCAAAAACAATCACAGGGCATACATAATTAGAGATCCTTAACCTCCGTGGCTTACACATTGCAGTTTCCACACGAAAACATGTACAATCACAAAAAAAGATAATAGGGAGCAACAAGGGTGACATAGTAATAATATGCATCCCTCATGCCTCACCACATTGTCAGGGGCTTTTAAAATGATATGAGAGCAAACCCAATTGTCAGGGGCTTTTAAAATGATATCAGAGCAAACCCAGGATCAAGTTTCATAAGGCACATTTTAAAAAGATTTTTTTAAAATGTGCAATGTGCAGAAAAGTTTTGGTGAGATTTGAGGATATATTTTATGCATTCTGATAATAATGTCATGCAATAAATGTAAAGTTAAATTACCTGATAAGAGGCTTCCGTGGAGCAATGGATGCGTAAGCAGGGAACCCACCAAACATCGATTTTGCCACCTAAGGTGATTTAAACAGTTGACATATATTGATCATATCTTCGAAAAAGTTTTTTAAGAAATCATTATAAGATATGAACTTAAAATGTTAAATGGAAATACGCCCAACTAAGCAGCCATTTTTAAAGAGTAATTTGCTTGTGCATTCATGTGTGCCTAACTAAGTAGCCATTTTTAAAGAGTAATTTGCTTGTGCAGTCATGTGTTAATGCTTTCATAGTAGCACCTTTACTTGTTGCCCCGATAGCAGAAAACCATCCCAACTTTTAAAAACGTGCCACTGACTTTAACAGGCGTTAGTTTCGTTTTTTCAGCACTTTTACCCTTATATAGTCCTAGATACCCCTTAAATCTATCTCTAATTACATCACTACTAATCATAGCCCCTTCCATGACCTAGGGGTAGTTTTGGAAGAATGTGGTAAATAACGTCTAAAACATATGTGTATATTAATCAGACATGAAAAAACTAATTGCTGTTAAGTTGGAAGTAGGTTTCATGTTTTAAAGGTAGGGAGGCATGCTGCTATACAAGTTAAAAATGGGTTTATTTGCAATTTAGCCTATGTTAATTTTTATAAGTCTAGATCAAACTAAAAGTAGATTTTATGTTAATTAATCTTCAACAAGTATAACTTCGAAAGGAAAATTTGCAGGAAATCACATGCAAAGAAAATGGTTTAATTAGAGATAGGAACATTAACACCATCATAGGGGTACCAATAGGAGATATTGGGACATTATTATTATGGGAGTTACTTGGGGTATATGGAGAGAACGAAACGAGAGAGTTTTTAGGAGAAAAGTTAATTGTATAAATAATGTGATCTTTCATATATCTTCTATGCTTATCAGTTGCTTGCAGATAAATCAAAGCTTAAAATACGAAAGATGGTCCCCGAGACTGTCGAAATTGCGGGAAGGATGATTCGGCTAGTGGGAGTGGAGATGGCAATGACCTCGGTACTGACGATGGCGCCTGAGGTGGGATAAGGAGGGGGGAAGGAAAGGAATGGGAAGATGTTTTTTTGGGGTGTTTGGATGTACCCCGTATGTGAGGCACCTGCTTACTTTTGCTTCTTGGATGGTTGTATGAGCTTTTATGATCGGGAGTAGATTTGTGTGGTTATTTTGGCCTTGATGGCGTATGTATCCATTAAAAGCTTTCTAATGATATCGGATGGCTAATTATCCACCTTTTTCTCAAAAAAAACATTAACACCATGATATTTATAATTTACTTTATTTAGTTTTCTTTTTTTCTTTTGTGTGTGTGTGTGGGGTGGGGGGGGCACAGGGTTTTAACACCAAAGTAAGTTTCATTGCAGCAAAACAGGAATTGCAAAAACAAATACCTCAAGCTTTTCAATTTCCTGAGCCTTCTGCTGCACTGCATAGTCTTCAAGCTCATCGATTTCTTCAGTCAAACCCGCAACGTTGGGAGATGAAAAGCTGCTTTTATTCTTAATTGGAAGTGCTTCAGCATTGCTAGTGCATAAACTCGGCCCAGGTTCTTCAGTAACACAGGCTAATGGAACTCCTCTGGTTAACATTTCCTTTTCTAACGAGTTTTCTGAATGAATAACTTTCCGCTTTGATTCTGCTGCATTGTTTGTCACGGCATCATCCACATATTTCCTCTTTATTGATTCAGCAGTCTCCTTTATAATCCCATTGCTTCTCGAGGCTTTTGATTTTGGAGACTTGCCACCACCAGGAAACACAAATGGTGGCACAGCTGAACGCTTGATGTGAACAACTTTTATTTCCATCCTCGGCTTCCATTGCATGTACGAAAAGACAATGTGCTTAAACTCATCAATCGTGGCCCTCAAGTCAAACTCGTTTCCTTCTTTTCTATCCACCTTGTGCTTTCTTTTAAGGCCCATGAAATAGAAGTGATGAAATTGTCTATTTTCGTCCAAAAAATCCCCGGGACGAAGATGGCACTCAAGCAAGCCAAGCGTGTCTCTCTCAATCTGGAGTTGAATTTGCCAAAGGGAGCAGCAATATAATCAACATGAATGTTAAATTGAAGTAAGCTTCCATTATTTATAGAATGATATCACCCTCTTCTTCCAAAAGTTGGCTATATGATCCCTAATTCAACAATTGTTCATTCTTTTTTATCTTTCTGCAACTTTTTATTCATAAATTTTTCCTCAGTTAAAGTATTAGATATGCAATGTTGGTGAAAAGTTACGGAAATCAAGTTAAATTAGTGGTTAAAAGTGCATTTGAAAAGAGAGAGTGGTATTCTACTATTCGGGCAAGAGTGAAAGAAATTTCCTGTAGCTTAACCTATAAGCAATTTTTACCATTAAAAACTGAAAATACAGACAAGCAGGCACTAATTACCTTCAACATGAGATGGCGAAGTCGGGATTCAACCCAGCCTTTCCAATTCCTTAGGTCATCTTCATTCTCTGCAGTAATGTCGATCTCCAAATAATTCTTGTAGGCCTCAAAGAAGGAATGTGGCTCAAATAGAACATTCCAATCAGCTTTGTTTGCCTCCATTAACTGCAGTTAGGGAAGAGTATCAGCAACATATAGCAGATTTATCTTGAGTTGCGAACACAGACACGAATAAACAACGCCTGCTATACTTCGGATTTGGCGTGATAAAGTTTAAACTACAGAACATTCCGGGTGAAGCACTCAGCTTTTGGACAACAAGGAATTCATTGTATATGCATTTTAACTAAGCAAGGAATCAAACTAATATATTTACCGTCATATAAGAAATTTTGATAATATGGCATTCCATTCTCAATATCTTAATATGTCTCAACTCTCACATACTCTTAACCATAATAAACATACTTTCATTTCGGAAAAAAATATATTAAAATCTTTCACAGGAAATATATGAACACATACCTCACATACCTCATTTCCTCGCTTGAACTCTTCAGTCATAATGCGTAGTGTGCTTGCCGAGACATTGTAGCTTGAATTCATACAGGGATAAACTGGTGTAATAATAGGCATCAGATGAGTTCTATCTTTAAAATTTCTTCTTGGGTCCCAAAAGGGAAGTCCAAGAGCTCCCTCTTTAATCTCACAAAGCATCACAGGGTTCGGCCAGCGCCACTGTGTATAAACCCTAAAAAAGCGGGATACCGACATGCTGGGCAAAGCATTAGGGTACAACTGGCATATCCGAGCAACGAGCAAAGCTAAATTTATTCCTCCAAGAAAACCCGAAACCTGATATTAAGCAAAGCAAAAATTACTATACACCACATTGCTAACTACATATAATTTATCAATATGATCCAACATAGAGATTTATCCAGACATTTGAGTAAACACCACGCCGCTTTGCCCAAAGCCTCATGCATCTTAGGGTTGTACGAAAAGTCTAGAATAAAAGAAAACAGAATTAATCAGGTACTTGATAATGCAACGAACAGTATACTTGAAATCAAGGCATGCACATAAAAATCAATTAGCAAGGAACAACACGGACCTGAATATTTGGCACCAATCGTAAAACCTGATCGGTAACTCTTGGTCCATTTAAACTACGAACAGTCTGTTCATCGACATTCTGTAATAAAGAGTCTTGTGTGATATCCAAGTCCTGAAAAAAAACAATATATTAGATAATTAAAGACTAATGAGAAATAACATACAAATTAAAACTAAGAAACAATAAGTACACATCAGTCTTAGGAAACAATGCAAAAGAATACAAATGCGTAAAGTTAACATCTAACAAGATAAGGGATGAGTGTGCACCGTTAATGGCATTTAAATGGTACAAGTATAATATTTAGACAATTAAAGGCCCATGACACAATAATATTAGCATTGCGAATTCTGCACTTCAATTGTAAATTTGGCAAATAACCCCCCCCCCCCCCCCCAAATAGTCGAAATAAGGTTTGATTGTTATGGTCGTGGTTACACCAAAAGTTTTCCAAGTAGTCTCATGCCCCTCAAACATATTAGTAAATAAGAACAAAAAACCTAAAGGCTGCACCAGGCCTATATTTGCCAATGGGAAATGTAAATTTCTATCACCGACATATCACTCACTCATGCATGAAAATGCAACACAAAGGTTCGCAAAGAAACTGGTTTTAAGAAAATAAACATGCTTGCATGCCTGACAGGAAAATAATAGTTTCAGAAGGGGGAAACCATGCTGCAGAAGTCAACTCCACAAGACATTTTCTGTAGGCTCACCAAACAATGCGACGATTACAGCAAATTAGTTAACTATGGTTCAGCTTACAGGACCATTTGATTAATTAGGATTTAGGAACTGCTGAATGAACTTGTGAATCATATTCTACAACTCTAAAAGGACCTCCACTTCCTATGAAGGACAAAAGAAAATCAACAGAAATAAATGGTGATTGAACTTATGGGCGACTTAGTTAATCCAGAACTGCATCAATAATTTATTCTACACAAATGACTACATGACCTCAAGCAATCAGAACTTTATTTATCTATTTGAACCTTTATCCAGCTTCCTATATAATAATGAACCCATCTAATAAACCTAGCCAACAAAAAAATAAGTTTAAACTACAATTGCAGCAGGTCCACACGTGCAGTAAAAAGAGCCTCTAAGCAGAAACAGACGCTGAAAGTAGAACATCAACTTACTTCAGGTATCACCCAAAGTGCAAGTTGTGCATAAAGAAGATCTACAGAAACCCCATTGAACATCAATTTCATCACAGGCACATAAGCATCAGGCACGGAATGTAATTCGGTTACTTCTGGCATCTCTGCCAACATCTTATGAAGTTCTCCAAAAAAGTCCTCCTGCAATGAAGTTCAACAAATTCATATAAGATGTCGATGATACTTGATAAAGAAACCAATACTAGTTATTAGCTTCCAGAATTGTTGGTTTGACTTACTCTAGTTGCATATCTAGGTCCCACGCATAATGTATCTATATCTGCACCAGGGCCATGTACCTATATACCAAAAGAGAACAACAGCACATTTGAGCAAGTCATTAATAGGACAATATAAGTTCAATATCTGAATGTTAACATAACTAATACGAAATGATCATAGATGAAAGATAACACAGATACTAATTAACAAGAAAATTGTACAGCCACTTCCGTTCTTTTATACATGTAACGAAAATAAACTCAAACATCACAAATAGAGAAATACTTACCCCAAGCCGATACGACCCAAAAGTGAAAATCATTGCATTAGCTTCATGCGAAAATGGCTCCTCGATTCCCCTGACCTTACAAATTTTCTTCACCCATGTTTTCACCGTCTACAATAATCACAACAGCATAAACTTAACACACAATGTACATAACTTTAACAAAGATACCAAGATTACTAATCAAACAATTGAATCAACCTGGTCTAATCTTCCCAAAACTTCTTCCCTCAAAGTCGCTTCTTCCTTGCTCTCATACAAATCTGCCTCCACTAGAAACTGATGAACAGAAACCGATATCAATTATAAATTTCCAAACTAAACAAACTACAAAAAAAAAACACAATGTGTTAAAGTTTGACCTTTTCAAGTTTGCGAGTCTTGATCACATCAAATTCGCTAGGCCCCGCAAGAGAGATAGGCTTAGTGAGCCCAAATTTTCCATCAGTCTTCGAGCTCGCCATATAAATCTGTAGATTTTATTTTTCTATCTCTGTTTATCAAAAAATAGTAACAGTTTGAATTAAGCTCCAATATGATAAATATCATCGATATAGAATCGTCAGTCACAAATCATCCAAAAAGCAAATAAATTTCAACCATTAGTATAAGAATTAAGCATTCATACACACATCGAGTATTTTACATAACAAAGTTGAATTTTAAATACTAAAAAAAACACTAAAACAACAATTTTGATATATAATCTTTCTACAAATCCCTCTCTCGTTTGTCTCTCTTCAAACAAAATTGAATCTTTGACAGCAGAAAGCGCTTGTGATCCTCGTCTGGCTCAATCCTCCACCTTCGCCTTCGATCTCGAACGAAAGCGAAACCCTAGAAATTTCGATTTGGGAACGTTATGGTCCTTACCCGCGTTATTTGTTAAATAGGAAGGAGATGTATATCAGCCGTTGGATTTGATTTGATAGGGAGTGAACGGCTGAGAATAATCTGAGTTGAGAATTATCAGAATGTAATTAAGAAAGAAATTTTCTAGAGAATTTTAATTAATTTAAGCAGTGATTTTCAAAAAAAATCAAAGATATTTCTTTTACTAACATGGCAAGTAAATACCCACAATGGTTTCATTCAAATAACACTAAATACATAGATTTTAAAACACAATATATAATGGGTGGTACATGCATATATGTATAAATTGGCGAGAGGATTATAATGTAAATATGGTATAAATATATAACATAATTATCTACTACCAAATTAGAATAGGCCCTCATACACAGCATGTGCAAGAACTTAGTATATCAGAATGGAACATGGTGACATGCTTTAAATTTAGTATCAGCCTTTATCTCAAATTTAAAGTTTCGATACAGCAGCAGCGTGGAAGAGCCTATAAACTAACCCAAATTCAAAATGGGAGCCTATAAACTGACCCAAATTCAAAATCACATGGTGCGGTTTTGTTTTTTGTTTTTTTGACATAGTGGATATTTTAAACAAGAAAGATATGTAAGGTAGTGTATGGTAGGAGGGTTAAGGGAGATAATATGCTTCTGCCCACATTAATTAAAAGCCTTACTTAGTTTTAAACCCACAAACTTCCATAAATACCAAATACCGTGCATTATGCATTGATTGTTTTAAAATAAAAAAAAATTGCCCTCATCTTTTATCCTAATTGATTTCTTTCCATTCCTCTAAATAAATTATAATGATTTTTTTCACGTGCCGGTCTCCATCTGCATCTTGATCTCTATATCAATCTAATTTATTTTATTGTGAAATATTATGTTTCTATTTTATTGTGAAACATTAAGTTTTGTCTCGTGTATATCAAAATAATGTGAAGTATAGTTTTTCCATTTTTTACTTTAAGAATAAATCTTGCTTAATTATGACTTAAAATTATGATTTAAATACTTGATGAAATATTGATTAGATTATAATTTCTTAAAATGATGTCATAAGTTTTTTATTTTGATTAAGCAAAATTGGAGAGAGATTTTAATTTGAGATCTAAAGAAGAAGGTGAAGGAGGTTAATCTTCACACTATTTTGACAATCGCCGGTTTATCTTCAGCAAAGTATCTACTGCTACACATCGATGATAAAGTACAGTCGTCCGTCAACGGTATACTTTAATTTTCAACTACGAACGGTGTTGGACACTGGTGTGGTTGTAAAAAAAGATCTTAATTAAAGAAACATTATAATGTATATGTATGCATACTTCAAGAAAAACAAACAATTTTAGATGCTTATAACAAAAAAATATCACCATTAATGTAGATGGTAACATTAAGCATATATATTATAGAGGTTAACGGAGGAAAAGTGCGATCCCGGGATCCTATGACATCGGAAAAATGCATCCTCCATCATTTTTCTCGACGATCGGCATATATCACGGCCATCTTTATTATCTAAGATGAGGATATACCAAATTTTATGTGATTATACCATTTTTTTCACCGTTGATATAGTTGGTACAAAATTAATGGTTTACCGACAATAGAACTTTTTACATTCCTATTCAACAGTGAAAAAATGGTGGAATCACAAGAAATTAATTTGGTGTATGCAAATCTTAGATGATAACGATGATGATGCTGGATGCCGATCGTCGGAAAAAATGGTGGAGATTGCATTTTTCGACGGCATAGGAGGAAATCCCATCATATGGCCTCTTTTCGCCATTATTCTCTATATTATAACATGATGATTACCATGCAAAAATAATATAGAATTATAAAAAAGAAAAGATGGACTCACAAACCTTTTGATGCTTTACTCTAAAGAAGATAATGTTGCCAAGCTAGCCTTCAATATATATAGTGCCAAGCAAGCCGAGTATAAATAGAAATCCTACAAAATTTAATGTTTGTTTCAAACCAAATAAGAAAATAATTCGTTTGAAAAGCAATCTTTCTCAATTTTTATTTACATTATCTAAAATACTTATCTTAACTACTCTCATCTCATGACAGAAGAATAAGATTAATTGAGATCATATCTTTTGTTTTTGAGATTACATTATAGATAAGTGATTAGTTCCCACTTCTACTCAACTTAGGAATTAATCCAATCTGTAACATAAAAAGAAAAGTTATAAAGTAAATAATTTCATAGTTTGAACTTTAAAATAAATCTGTAACTGCTTCTTTTAAGATAAGCTTTAGGTATGTGAGTATCATTAATAATATCCCATAGGTTGGGATGTGGAAATAGGTTTTATTTATTTTTTTATTTTTTATTTTTGGAAACTAGAAATAGGTTCTAACGGGGAATTACTTTCATTGCATAACTAGCTTAGTTATATCCCATTGATAAATACTTTATTTGTCTATTATGTACAGATAAAAGAGAGGTATTTTTTGTCATCCACATGGAGAGAGAATACACGAACTGTATTTATTTTTTATGAAAAGAGAATCTTTGTAATTAAATAGCGAATTGATTAATTCAAGGAAAGAGAATCTCATATAGGATCTTTATAAGATTTTCTAGATTAAAATACCTCTCTTATATCCATGCATAAGTTGCAGTGGTGTAATTATCCATATGGTATAAATAAACTGGTTATGCCTTGAGCGTAAATTTGCCTAACGTATAATTCAATTATATTTGTTTGGTTTCCTTGAACATACTTACATTTCAAAATCTATGTTCTTATAGATTGTTTTCTAGATTCAAAAAGTTCGGAGATACATATGGTGACTTGTTATTCAGAACTATCTTTAGAGGAGTAAACAAGCTGAACTTGAACGAACCAACTTTTGCACGTGTAGCCAGGTAAAGTTCCTTTCGTTCCATTTATTTCGGCTTGTTCGTCAACAAGTTGGTTAAAATAAGTTGAACTCACAAGAGAATAACAAGACTTGGTTCTAATTCGGTTGATCTAGAAATCATGACCAACTTATTTATATGTATTTGGGTATTGCATATGCTTTATTAAATATTTGTACAATCCAATATTGAATATGTGTCCATCAAGAAATTGGGTACTATTTCAAATAGCATACAATATATTTTTTCGGCTAAAAAATTTATATATAAATATAATGCATACACCAGCAACACTTGAGCTATAGTTCGGCTCGTTAGCTAAGCTAATCTAATCTTCTCACTGAAATTTAATCCGTTAAAAAGCAATTTGAACTCGAACAAGCTCTCAATGATACCGATTAAGAGAGAACCGATTTCGAACAACCCAATTGTAAGAAACTTAATCAATTTTTCAAGGGACTTGCTTATTGGCATATCCTATCAATTGGCAGAGGATTTTCTACGATTGAGAGCACAATGATTCTTGATTTATTCCTATAAATAAAAATGAAAGAGTTGGCAAAATGGTGGATACCCTCAGCTTGTATTTTCTGTTGCCTACCACACTAACCACGAAACAACAACAGCCGAGTATTTTATCCCAAGTATATGGGGTAGGCTACATAAACAAACATGAGAATCACGCCGGGTCCAGCACATGAATCATCTGCCTCCACTCACTCCTATCGAACAATATACTTTCATTAAGCCCTTTGGCAACCATATCTTTTCGTATCACTTCATGTCACGTCCCGCTTCCTAAAATACGTAAACACGGCACGTGACAGAGCCACCCATGATACATATGTGGCGAGGAAAGATCCTTCCATAATCACATTACGGCTGTCAATCAGATATCAAGAACAGTAAACTACTAAATCTATATATCACATGTCCAATATCCACAAAAACAATAACTGGAAAAAATAGCGGAAGAAATAAAGATTCAAAAAATAACTAATCCGCATAAAAGCTATATCAATGAGGTGGTCCTCACTGATCGGCAATCCTGTCGAATACTCACATGCTATGTCAAGTATCTGGACCATGCAAAACTCAGACGCCGGTGCGTCATAAATATCAAAATAATAGTAATAAATAGGATAGGATGTTTTGATTAAACATGGGTGTAAATAAATAACACACGTGTAAAACAATGAGATATAGGTATGTGATGTGTATCCTAAAGTCTGTGTCTCTAAATTATCTATTCTAGAAGTCTTTGAAATCAATCTAATGGAATCGTCGATGTAACTCAATAGTATCCCGTGCGTGCCCGGAACCACGGTCAAGATTCTCGGGCTGAATCCGAGACGTGTCGCTAGGCAGTAAACAGGTAACATGTACAGATGAATGATGTCAGCAGCAGCATCTCGGGACTGGCCTAGCCCGTAAAGACTGATCAGTATAAGTATCGAACTGTTGAGTTACAAGTCAGGCTTCATTATTGATTTCCCTTTACCCCCAAGGTGATGTATTCAAGTCAGGTATTGATGATGTAAGCTTAATGTCAACACAGGATCAAGCAGGTACATGTTTTGTCTATGCAGACAACAAGTCACGTCCGTCAGGACAACAATCAGAATTGTTGGTATTAATAATAAGATCCAAGTAACAAGTTTTGTAGTGGGTCGTGAACATATCATGTAATATGTATTAACCCAAAATAGATACCAATGTAAAACTGTAATCAATATCAAAACATGACTAATACTAGGATACATATGTATCTATTTGTAATAACCATTATACGTCCATTACCATGTACGATACAATGTAGATAACATATTAAACTAATATAGTAGTATGATAAGGTTGTGATATTCCGGCATGCAACTATATAAGTTATTATCAGTACGGATACTATAAAACTGTAAATCGGTAATATTTACTGAATGTTAAAACATGCTCTATTATTTATTAAATAAATATTAATATAATAATATTAAAGTCACGCCCCGCTTCCCAAAATACGGAAAACGAGGGATGACTAGGCCAGCCATGCTCCTACGGTCAAGGAATAATCCCGCCGTAGTCACACTTCGGCTTCTAGCATTACATGGTAATCAGTAAACAAAGTACAGCAGTAAAGGAAACACATCACTAAAATATTACATCAAATTCCATTGTTCACAAATTACAAATAAACAAGAAGAGCTACTAACCAAGTTCGAATACAAGATCTCTAGGGAAAACAGAAACGAAGAAAAAGGTACTCCAGACTAGATCTCCGTCAGCTCGAAAGGTAAGTCCGACTCCTGCGCTGGTTCTTCCTCGAGGTCTGAGCATGCATACTCAGGTCGTCAGAGCGACGTAATAGCAATTTTTATATTAATGACATGAAACATGCAAATACGATAATAACAGTGAAAGTAAAATGCTGATAATCACTATGTCACTAAATGATGCAAAGTATGATCTATGTCCCTATCAGTCTCTAGGTCATGTTTGAAATCGTATAGTGAAAAGGAGGATCATGTTTAACAGGAGTCTCGTACATACCCAAGACAACGGCCCACACGCCCGGGACATAACCCTGTCAGCCGGATCGCTAGATCCTATCTAATATATATAAGAATCACTGTTCGAATGATCATCCTCTAAAACACGGTCCCGCTAAATACGATGCTCTTTCCACTTCGATTTCCTATTTTTCCCCAGGTTTACACTAATGATGATTATGATTTAGTCGTGTACAAGTATGCACCTGTAGCACGGTTTTGTCACTGTTCACTATATTAATCACTGTCACGAATCATTCACTTTTCCATTGGCGTACTTGACACTCCTAAACCAATATCATTCACGCACGATAATGCAATGTTCACTGAATAATAATGCGCACTATCACTACGTGTATGGCAGTTGGGTAAGGTATGTACATTTATGTGGTTAACAAGTCATGTGTAATATGAACTATTATGCACGTCATAAGCTTACAAAAATTGCAGTAATTCATATGTTCGGAATTCAATGAAACGTTACAAATACGGTAACAAGTAAACTCTATCAACAGTTCAGAAAAATTTGTTTCAGTACAATCGGGTTTCTGGTATTCAAGTTACAGCCGTTTCAATCTAAGTGCTCGCTGCAGGAAATTCAGTTTCTGAACTGAACGTCCGTTTCGCGGCACAATTTTCACCCAGTTGGGATCAGAATTTAGCGATGCTACAGTTAAATGAAAATTAGGGTTTTAAACGCAACAGACGGATTCTCAATCGCGTATGTACGTCGGAAGTTATGCGTTGTTCAACACTAGTGTATCAATTCTGTTTCTGTTTGGGACTGCTATGCGTCCTGATCTTTTAAATTGCAGTTTAAATAATAAACGACGATATAACGGGGTGAAATCACTTGCGTTATTTAGCTAACAGATTGATCTTCAATAAAATGCAGGGTTCCACAACAAACAAGTTCCGGAAGCGAAGGGGTAAGCATCATGAGACATAAAACAACCATCAGAGCTGCTCTGGACTACAGTCCAGAGCCGCTCTCCGAACCAATTCTCGTCATAATTTCAGTACAGAAAC
Organism: Agapanthus africanus; assembly: GCA_030015575.1. Taxonomy (NCBI): domain Eukaryota; kingdom Viridiplantae; phylum Streptophyta; class Magnoliopsida; order Asparagales; family Amaryllidaceae; genus Agapanthus; species Agapanthus africanus. The sequence continues at coordinate 22,748,044 of JASDDO010000014.1, forward strand.
AATTAAGAACTTGCATAGGGTTACAGGTCGTCGAGTCGGCTTCAATTTGATCCCTCGAACGCATCATTTCAATATGTAAACAATTAATTGTGATGTTAGCCAATTTCAAGTGCGGGAAATTTCCAGATTTTACGGGTGTAATTGGGGGTGTTCGTTTAAGCCATTAACAATTGTATTTTCCAGTAAAATTTCTACATAGTGCTCATTGCCACACGGGCCAGAATATGCAATCGAGTTCCATCAAATTAAATGAAGGTTTTCATTTGGATCTTGCATCAAACACTTATGTCATTTAAGTTTTCATGAATCGCAAATATGGAATTAATACGGTTTTGATTTGTAACGGAAATAATCTAGCATGTAGCAAGTAAGGTACTTGCTTGGAGACGCTTTGGCGATGCACGGCAGCGGCAACGGCACGAACGCGCGAAAAAAGGCGCGGCTAGGGTTCACGGCCTCGGCTCGCGTTTCGGTTTCATCGTCGGAGTTGTCCGGAGATGTCTCACGATCACCGGAGGCGGAGTGTGGTGTTGCGGATCTCCAGGGATGTGCTAGGGTCGACGATGGTCAGCGGGGTCGCTCCGGCGGCGGGCAGCTGTGGGTGTTTGGATCTCGCAATGAGGGTTTAGAGAGAGAGAGAGAGCAGTGGGGCTTGGGTGTGGGTTTTGGAGGAGGTGATGGAGATGTTGAGGATGTAGGGGTGTCGACTGTGGTGGGTGTAGAGGCTCGAGCTCGGTTGAGGGGTGCTCGGTCGAGGGGGTGAGTCAGGGGCTCTATTGATGAAGAGAAGAGAGCGAGGGAGGAATGATGAGGGGGTTGCAGTCGTGGTCTTCCTTGTCGTCGTTGTCGTCGGTGAGGGTTGAGCGGTGAAGTTGGCAGTGGGTTTCTGAGAGTTTTCGAGAGAGAGAGATTTGAGAAGGAGTTGGAGAGTGAGAGGGGGCGAAGAGTTTGAGGTTGAGGAACTCGAGGGAGTCATGGTCGAGGTCGCGGGGACGTGGGGCAACGGCGCGGAAACATGGACGTGAGGGCGACGTGGGCAGTGAAGTCTCACGCAGAAAAAAGGAGCGGGAAAGTTTGGACGTTGGGGAAGAAGGAAGGGAGTGAGTCGGGTCGGGTGAAGGTTGGGTGCGGGCTTGGAGTTGGGCTGGAAAGCCGGGCCGGAGGAAAAAGATTTGAGGTTAATTAAATTTTAATTTTCTTTGGGCCTTTTGATTAATTCAATTGGAAAAATGAAGTGTTGGGCTGGGTTGTGGGTTAAGGATTATTTGTTTTGGTTTTTAAAGGGGTTTAGAAGGATTTAAATACGACGAATCTAGCAACCAATTTCTTACAAAAATACGAGGGAAAAAGAAAAGGGAAAAACTCGGGGACTAGGAAAAATATAGAAGGATTTTTATCGAAGGAAACGGGGATTTACATCATACCCGCCTTACAAAAATTTCGTCCTTGAAATTTAACAAGAATACAATGAAACAAAGTACTAAACAAAGAGATGTGGAAAACGTGCACGGATATCTTCCTCCCGCTCCCAGGTAGTTCTCCTGGGGAACGACCGCCCCAAGACACTCGGACTAACGAAATGACCTTGTTCTTCAGCACTTTCTCTCTGCGGTCGAGGATGGTGGTGGGCTGCTCCTCGTATGATAGATCGGTACCTAAAACTAACTCCGAATAGTCCAGAACGTGGCTCTCGTCCTGAACATAACGCTGCAACTGTGACACGTGGAAGGTAATGTGCACACCAGCTAGCGATGGAGGCAAGGCAAGTCGGTAGGCCACCTCTCCTACTCGCTCTAGCACCTCAAAAGGTCCGATGAAATGGGGACTGAGCTTTCCCCAATCTCCGAACCTGATAACTCCACGGGTAGGGGAAATCTTCAGGAACACGTGATCTCCGACTTCAAATTCTAGTGCCCTCCTGCTGGTATCTGCCCAACTCTTTTGTCGATCCTGAGCCGTCTTAATACGTTGCCTGATCATTTGGACCTTGTCGACTGTCTGAACGATGAGCTCGGGACCCAGTAATCTTCGTTCTCCCACATCATCCCAACACACTGGGGATCGACACTTCCGCCCGTAAAGTGCTTCGAAAGGGGCCATCTGAATGCTATCCTGGTAACTGTTGTTATAAGAAAACTCAACTAGATGCAGAAGATCTTCCCAGGAACCCTGAAAGTCCAACATGCAGGCTCTCAACATATCCTCGAGCATCTGAATCGTACGCTCGGATTGTCCATCCGTCTGCAGGTGATAAGCTGTGCTGAATTTGAGGCGGGTACCCAAACTCTCCTGTAAGCTCCTCCAAAAGTGCTACACGAATATGGTGTCTCGATCTGACACAATGCTGACTGGAACACCGTGAAGTCGTACTATCTCCTGCATGTATCTCTCTGCCAGTGACTCTGTAGACTGTCCCACTCGGAATGGTAAGAAGTGTGCAGCTTTCGTGAGGCGGTCGACGATAACCCAAATGGCGTTGTTGCCCCTAGGGCTCCGTGGTAAGGTCGTCACGAAATTCATGGTAATGTGCTCCCACTTCCATTCTGGTATCGGAAGTGGTTGCAACAATCCCGCTGTCCTCTGATGTTCCGCCTTCACCTGCTGGCATACCAAGCACCTGGATACGAACCTCGCAATTTCTCGCTTCATCCCGTTCCACCAAAAATGCTGCTTTAGATCCCGATACATCTTTGTACCTCCTGGATGCACAGAATAAGATGAACTATGTGCTTCAGCCAGTACCTCTTCTCGATCATCTCCCTTGGGTACGCAGAGTCTGCTACCGAATCTCAAAGAGCCATCTTCATGTATGATTAAGTCCGATCTCAGCCCGGCTTCTACTTGCGCTCTGAACTTTTGCAATCGAGGATCATCCGCTTGTGCAGCCTTGATGCGATCCACAGGGAAGACTGCACCTGTAGTTGCCAAAGTTGACTGAGTGCGCTCGGTGTAACGACTTCAAGCTCGAGTCTCTGAAAGTCCTCAATAATGCTCCTCTGACTGGTCAACATCATGACCGCTGGCTTGCGACTGAGCGCATCTGGTACAACATTTACTTTTCCCGGGTGATACTGAAGGTCTAAGTCATAATCCGCCATCAGCTCTGGCCATCGGCGCTGCCTCATGTTTAGTTCCTTCTGAGTGAAGACGTACTTTAGACTTTTATGATCCGTGTACACCTCCACTTGTTCCCCTTCGAAAGACGACGCACAAGACCGCGAGGTCCTGACGCTGAGATTCGGGGCAGATGCTATTTGGTCTTATCCGTCCATCTCTCCGAAGATGCCAAGTTGATTTATGGCACCGTGTATCGGGGGTTTAGACGGATGCGGCCGATGTAGCAGACTTCGTCAGATTCCCCCTCGCTTGAGGGGTTTTTGATTGTGGGGACGCTCTTCCCTGCAGGCGCAAGCCCCTGCAGTTAATTACTCTACCGCATCGCGGTAACAACTTTCTCCTTCTCCAGAATTTAACTTCGTGTCGTGTGTGTTTGTTTTGTTTATGGTTGCCCGTGGATTGTATACGGAGACTGAGTAATGCCGTCCCCCGTAGGACGTGGATTAGTCCAAATCCGTATTTACTTAGATTTGGGTTTGGTGTTTTTAGTTTAAGGATGCATTAGCCGTGTTGCGGCTAAGATCAACTTAAACGTTCGTTAAGGATACGTAAGTCCTGCTTGAGACTGAGATCAACTTAACGTAGTGATCCATTTAATATATGGCCGCCAGGACTCGTCACCTCTCTGATGTCGTTGAAGGATTACAACGACATGTATCAGAGGAGCTCGGAGATGTACCCTCGAACCAGAGTTGATTGGGAGTTTTATAATCCATTTGAATGCTTAAGGATACGTTAGCCGTGTTTGGTGCTAAGATCGACTTAAGCGGGATAGTTTAGATCCAACAAAAGAGCATTTGGGGGCTCTATTGTTCCAGTTTAAGGACGTAGTGGTCCATAGGTAGTTTAGGGACATTACGGTCCATTGGTAGTTTAAGGACATTGCGGTCCATGTTCCAGTTTAGAGACGTGGTGGTCCGCATTCCAGTTTAGGGACGTGATGGTCTGTATTCCAGTTTAGGGACGTGGTGGTCCGTATTAATTCCAGTTTAAGGACATGGTGGTCTATGTTCCAGTTTAGAGACGTGGTGGTCCATTATTAGTTTAAGGACGTTTCGGTCCGATATTAGTTTAAGGACGTTTCGGTCCGATATTGATGTGTGGTCGTCGGGACCCGTCACCTCTCTGACGTCGTTGAAGAATTACAACGATGGGTGTCAGAGGAGTTTGGAGATGTACCGTTGAACCGGTCGTAAATTGATTTAGGAGAGCAGTCTTGCTCAGTCAATTTAATTTGAGGATTTACGGCCATGATTGGGCTAAGTCTAGTTGAAAAAGTTCAACATTTTATTTGCTTTTGGCTTATTAGGCTTGTGTTAGGGCTCTGCCCCTTTTTAAATAATGCATTGCATTTATTATGACCTGCTAGGCCTTTTTGATTTGGGCTATGTCCCTTTATAAATGATGCAGAGCATCTGTTTGGACTCTTCCCTTCTTTAACATAATGCATTGCATTTAATCTGGCCTGTTAGGTCTTTTTTAATTGGGCTTGGCCCTTCTCTTAATAATGCAGAGCATTAGATACTCTGACAGTGCCCCACATGGCCTGTCAGGCGCTTTGCGCAATTAATGAGCGCAAGCGCTCGTGGAGGTGACACGTGTCACGTTCTGGTGAGCGCAAGCGCAACAGCGCAGTGCGCTGCGTCAGTGCGCTGCGCTGTTGCACTGCTGACACGTGGCGCTTCCTAGCGGCTTGCGCAATGGTGCAGTTTTGGCAAGTGCTGGGCACTGTTCTTATTCTTTGGATCAATTTTAGATCAAAGAAAACAAGTTTTTTTTGTTTTTTTTTGTTCTTTAAAGAACCGGTGGTTCATAAAATGTGCAAGGCACTGTTATCTTGAGAATCTTTTAGATTCAGAACCAATGGTTCATAAAAAGAAGTGCAAGGCACTGTTTTTTTTTATTATTTATTTTCCTTTTCATTAGTGGTCCTTGATCTTGTTCTCAGATCAATGATCTATTCATGAGAGAATTTTCTCTTTTTCTAAAGGTTTTTACCTTTTTCTTTGTTCTTGAGGATTCCTCTCCAATTCTTCAGAGTTCTCTCTGTTTAGTTTTTCACAAAAAATGTTCCCCCTTTGAATTGAGGTCTGGAGTCCCTTTTATAGTGCTCATAAATTAGTTAAATTTGTTAAAGAGATCTTTCTCTGTGTGATTTGGGGAATTTTCCCCACCGTTGGATCTTTGATCCAAGGGTCTCTGCTTTACAGAAGAAAATCTTCTTGTTTTAACAAGAACAGAAAAGATTTCTTTAAAATTTCGATTCTGTTTTGCGCAACGCCCCAGCGTGTGACACGTGTCGCGCAGCGCAGCACTTGCGCAGCTGTGCTTGCGCAGCTGCGCAGACACGTGTCGTGCAGCGCAGCGCTTACGCGGGTGTGCTTGCGCAACTGCGCAGATACGTGTCGCGCAGCGCAACGCTTGCCGACACGTGTCGCGCAGTGCAGCGCTTGCGCAGCTGTGCTTGCGCAACTACGCAGACACGTGTCGCGCAGTGCAGCGCTTGCGCAGCTGTGCTTGCGCAACTGCGCAGACACGTGTCACGCAGCGCAGCGTTTGCGCAACTGAAATGTTACTTCCTTTACTTTTTTGTTTTTTTTAAAAGAGCCTTGCTCTAATTGGACGCACTGCCTCGGGCGTTGTGCTGACGCATCAACTTCTGACACGTGGCGCATTACGCGCAGCGCACGGGATTTGAAGCGTTGCTTCAAAATTTGAATTTTTGAAATTCAAACAGAGCCTTGCTCTGATTGGGGGAAACAAATTCCCCCCCACCGTTGCGCTCACGTGGCGCGCACGTGAGTGCAGCGGTGCAAGATCTCAGCCTTTGGATCAACTGATAAGTTGAAGGGGCGCAGGCGCCTATAAATAGGACCCTTGCTCCTTAGAAAATTCTTTACAACTTTCAAGAATTTTGATTCTCAGAGCCTTGCTCTTGCTTAAGAACTTTCAGAGCCTTGCTCTTGTTCTTTCGCCAAGAACTTCAAAGTTCAGAACTTAGAATCACTCTAGGTAATTTAAATTAAATTAAATTTAATTAACAGAGCCTTGCTCTTATAGATTTTTGATCTAAAGAAAACCCTTTTAGGGTTTCATCAACAGAGCCTTGCTCTCAAAAACTTACAGATCTACAGAGATCTTATCCATGGGTTTTAACCCATGAACAGAGCTTTGCTCTTGGATCAAATGTAGATCTTTTTAGATCTGAAAAATGAAGAATTTTTTTTATAAGTTTTCATGGATTTTTCAAGACTTCAAAATTTTAATTCTTTTAAGTGTTAAAAAAAAATTGATGGATCTTTCCATTATTACCACAGAGCTATGCTCTTTTGAGGAATCTTGTTCCCCTGAGACCAGAGTTTGACAAATGTCACTCTGTGACAAAGCTTTGCTCTAAAAGAGGAGATTTCCTCCTTGTCTCTAGGGATTTCCCATCAATGAGGATATTCTCTTGGGGATCTTTTTAATGAATTGACAGTCTCATCTAATGATGGGATTGTCTTATTAAATGATGCACCATCATCCAGATTTTGTGGGTCCCCCTTTGGTCCCCTACCCACTGCATTACAGTGTGGTGTAAGATTTTAAAATGCCAAGCGTTGGAACACTAACGGTTATTTTTGTCTTTCTACAGGAAACATGTCTGCCAACTTGTCTTTCCCATTTGTTCGCTCAGAGGAAGGGTTTTCCCATGCACCAGTGGACCGGGTGGCGCTCGCTCTTATTAAGGATCACGACCCCGAGCACAAAAACCTTCACTTATGGGGAAAGTGGTACAATGAAATCATCCAAGGTCGTCGCAGTTTCAGTTCCGCCACGCCGTCTGAGCCCATAACTTCAATCCCCTATGCGGACGAACCCCCGGTGAAGTATGTCGTGGAGGTTAAAAATTGGAAGTCGGATGACCTCCTCCAACCCGCAATTGGTGATATTCCCGTGCAGCCGCCGCCGACAATAGATATTTTAGGGAGGCGAATCTGTCAGGGTGAAGCACGCCCTTGGGGACAGGCCTACAATATTGGATTGGTGTCGCGACCGCCCGCCGGATACTTGCAGTGGGCCCGATACATCTTATCGGCGAAAAGGACTCATCTAACGAAGATTGGATTGTATTCGGCCGTCTACGTCTCGCTCTTCGAGTATCCCTCTCCTCCAACGTGGTGGATCAAGGCCTTTATCGAACAATAGAATACCCCCACCCACACTTTCTTGATGACGGATAGGGAGGTCTCAATTTCTTTGGAGGAGTTTGCCGAACTCTCGGGTTTGCCGATGAGGGGGGAGCATTACGAGGAGTTGCTCCCTCTTGACGAATACGTTTTTGCCACCAAGCCGCTGGTGTTTGACCTGACTCCGGAGAACGCCGTTCAGCATCAGTATCCGGGCCTGGTGAAGATGTTGGAGATCTATGAAGGACTCTATCTGGAATCGGGTGACCGGGGCGTCAGTTTCCCCGATTTTATTGCCCGCTTCATTCGTCCGGAGTTCCTATCAGAGCGGAGTGAGAAGTTCGCCCAGCTCGATGACCCTTTCAGTTTTGGCTTGGACCGCCGGCCCGTATCGTAGAATGATCAAAGGGATTTTTATCTCCCCGGCGCTGCCATCGTCTCTTTCTCAGAAATCTCCGTCCCGGGCATGGATGAGGAGACTTTTTTTATTGGGTTCTTGGGCTTGTGGTTATGCAGCTTTGCGCTCCCCATGCACCCGCATCACATGCGGCCCTCCGTCTTTTACCCAGCGCATCGGATGGTGGCTGGTTTGCAGTTATCGGTAGGAATCGCCGGGCTGGCTTACCTTTATAAAGGACTTAGCGTAGCGGCGGACGCTAGTGAGCCTGGGGTGCAGCCCGCTAATTTCCCGATGCACTATTTCACCTCCTGGATGGAGATGCACGTGCAAGGGGTGTTCGGGGCCCATAAGATTCCTCCGTTCTTTGAGAAATGCAGACTCCCGAGAGTCATGCGCTTGGTTGGTGCTTCAATTGTGGTTGCACCCCCGCGGGAGTCTAGGGGGCTGCTCCTTCGTCCACATCTGGTCGGAGCGAAGGTTTTCTTTGTGGATAAGGTCATAACCATAGGCTCAGAGACCACTAAGTCAGTGATGTCATTGCGCGATGATTTCAAGGACGGGGCTTCCATATTGAAGGCTCGGGAAATCCTCCACCTCTACTCCATTCGGCCGGGCTATCTAGTGTTTAGGCATAATGAGACAGCACTCTTTATGAGGTACAACCCGCACCGGTTTGCTCAGCAATCGAGCTACAACCAAGGGATCCCGATGGAAGCTTTCTTGGAAAAGCCCGTGGTCAGCCGAGAGGGGATGAAGAATGCAATGCACCATTTCACACGGCTTAACACGGGTTCCTATTTCTTTATCAGCGAACCCAGCTGTGTCCCTAAGATGCTCAACACGTACGTGGCTTGGTATGCGCATGCGATGGGCCCAGTTATCTTAACGAAGAAGCGCATGCTGGTTGACCGTAGGGGTGCGCCTCCTGGCGGTGATCGCAAGGCCCCCTTAAAGCCAAGGATTCCGGTCATTCCTCCGCTAAAAGATGCCGGAGTCGATCGACCACGCGTGTTGAACCCCCCGCGCGGATTGTCGCTGCCTGCTATGGTGAATGCACCGCCGGCGCCCCGTGCTCCCACGAAGACGGTTAATGTAATATCACCAGAGTCCGGCGCAGGAGCGGATATCGGGACCCTCCGCCCCAAGGTGACTGCCAAGCGCAAATCAATTCCAGGTGCATCTAGAGCTGGCGGGCAAAAGAAGAAGAAGTCGATCCTTTCCCTCGACGCGATCCTCAATTTAGAGCCTGAGGCCCCTCTTACCAAAGGAATAAGTGAATATGGCAGCAATAAGGGCTTCTTGGTAGACCCCGCAGACACCAATTTGGCGGCCGCTATTGCAGCTTCTGAGCGATCAGCAAGGCTCGAAGCGATGTTAAGCAAACTCGCTGAGTCAGGTAATCATTAGCTGCTTTCTTCGTCACTTTATCGCACTTTTTATCATTATTTTTAACTAATACTTTCCCCCATTTTCAACAGGTGTCTCTACCGAGGAAGCTATTGCTGCCTCTTTGAAAACCTTCCAAGAGGAGGAGGAGAGACGCGCTCTAGCGGGCGTTGGTACGTCCCACCCCCTTTTCTTTTATAAGAAATTTTTTTTATCTCTTCTGATGGTCAACCTAACCTTCTTCCTTTGTTTCTTTGCAGGGGCTATACCAGTTGATGCAGGGATCTTCCCTAAGCCTGTTACTGAAGTCCCGGTCTCGTTGAGGCTGCTGCAAGTGCCTCGACTTGACAAAACGACGAGGGATGCCTTGAAAAATTTGGAGGAGTCCCTATTCACGGACGAAGACGCCTCAATTAAAGAGGCTCTGGTGGAATCCGTCTCAACGGCTCGGGAGGAGAGAAAGCGATTGAGACAAGAAGCAAAGGCGCGCAGGGCTGCTTTGGTCATGGGAGCGGGCCCTAGCACCATCCCTCGTGCTGATACTCCATCCGAAGAGGCCCCTGTCGCCCTATCTACTGCTCACAGGCAAGTGGCGCGCGCGGTTCGGAGTGCAAATGATAAATCCTCTTCAGGTAACATTTCTTTCAGAATCTGGTTGTAAGAATTATAAAGCCATCGGTTTTTATGTATTCTATCTTGCAGGGCCAAGTCCGACTGAGGGGGAGGCGGAGACCGTTGAACCCAGGGAAACAAAGGAAGCGGCACCTGCCGAACCCGAGCTGACGGTGGGCAACGTCGTTGGGGCTACGGAGCCTGAAATAGAGGTTGAGGGATATGCAGCCGAGAGGGTCATTGATGCTGAGCCTGAAGTGGCGGCAGATGAAATGATCGTTATAACCGAGACGATGGTAGTGGTGGGCGAGGTGCTTGAGGCTGGCGACCTCGTGGTGACGGTGGATGAGCCGATGGAAACGGCGGAGCCCAAAGAAGTAGCGGGTGAGATGGGTATGACTCTTGGGGAAGAGTCAGCAGCTTCCTTCTAAGAGTCTGGCAACGCTCCAATCATTGCCCTCCCTGTCTACGATCTTCTGCCGTCTCCTGGTCGCGCGAGCACGACGACGGTCCCTATCGAGTCGGGTGATGAGGTCACGGGCGGTGGCCTCATGTCAATGGAGGAGGGAGTCGCCTACGTTTCAGCCGGCAGCTCATCAGGTAAATCCCAAGTTGCTGTCTTTCTTTACCTTACCATCCTTTCTGACAAGTTCACCTTTTTCGTAACGCAGGTGCAGCCAACGCCGATACCCTACTGCTTGAGGGAGCGCCTTCAACAACTGCCTTGGCGGTGGTCACCTCTCAACCCTCTCTCATACCATCTAAGATGTTGGAAGGTATGGGTTTGCAATTTATTAATCCTATCCTTCAGACGTATAATTTGTGTACTAAAGTCGTATTGTTGTGTCTTTTCAGGAGTGCTCTTTGATCATCTATATCAAGTGTTGCTCCCACACTTATCCTTCCCATCTGAACTCGCTTCTCCCTCTGGCGGTGCTGGTGAGTATAGTCCCCGACTGATACCTTTCTTTTTTGGTGATGGAATTATTTCTGACTCTCTCTTGTCCTGACTGCAGTGTTACAAATCGAAGGGGGAGAAGAAAGATCGGTCGCGCCACCGGCCCTTCCGGCCTTGCCACCTGCTTCAACCGGTATAGTAAACTATCTTATCAATGACTTTTTCCATATCTATTGAATCATCATTTAATCGTATTTTGTCTTTTCAGCTGTCGTTCCGGCTCCGGTCCCTCTTGAGTCTCGCGTCCTTTCACCGGCAGGCCCCTTCTTGAAACGTCCATCTTCAAAGGGTGCCGTGATGAGTTTGGGCATGCTGAGCGGGTATATCGAAGAGCTTAACGTGGACGCTCTCCCCTCTGCCGCAAATTTCGTTGTGGAGGTTAACCCAATGTTGACGGCGCTCGTAAACTTTCACAATGAAGGCGTCGTCGAATCTTGGGTTAACCACTGCAGGGAGATCGAGGCCTGCCTATATCGGTTGGAGTCGACGCGTCCTTCCCCTGAAGTTTTGGCCATAAGCACCCAACGGACAGCCTGGCTCGAGCAAAGCACTTCTTATTTCCGCCATTTGGAGTAAGAAGCAGCTTTACGGTTGAAGGAACGTCAGGAGTCCTCAAGCGCAACTGCTCACCTGCGCGTTGAAGTTAGGACGAATGCTGCCGAGGTGAAAGCTGTCTTTGAAGGCCTCCTGGAGCGTATCTCTAAAGGGCTAGCATTGAAGCGGAAGCTTGATGCCGCCGAGCGTGATGCCCGAGGCCGTGAAGCAGCTCAGCAGGTCGTTGGGGAACAGCTTGCGTCCTTCATGCAGCAGCGGGCTCAAGTAGAGGATGAACTGGCGGTGGTAGCCGATCGGGAAAAGGCATGGAAGGAAGTGTGCGAACAACTGATAAAACTACTTGAGACGCTTCCTTCTCAGTAACTCTCCTTGTATCGTTTGTACTTGTAAATAAAAAATGTATATGTATATTTTTTTTATTCTTTAGCACAATGTATCCTGTACTCAATCAAGTTTATGAATAAAAGATACACATTTTCTGTAATGTCTTGTGTCATTTCTCCGCCTTTTCTTTCTTTTATTATCAGCATACCACCTTAGCAAACATGGTTGACGGATGATTAGAACGAGTATTCTGACTTTCTTCAGAAATAGCGATGGCTTAGGCCGCAGGTTCAGATCTGCTGCCTAAGACTTTTCAACTCTATGAGCCGTGAGGGTCTCATAGAGACTTTTCTCCCTACGGACCGAGAGGATCTCGTAGGTGTTTTTTTTTCTCCTTAGGAATCGTGAGGATTCCTAAGTGTGGTTTTCCCTTATAAGTCGTAAGGATCCTATAAGAGAATTTTTCCCTCTTATGAGTCGAGAGGACCCGTAAGCGGTTGTTTCTCTCCTTGTCGAAACTCGACTTTGGAGAGTGAGACCCGTGAATAGTATGCAAGAGACCGTTTTAGATCGACTTGCAGGGTCCCATTGTTCAGGAAGCAAATTTTTTAATCCCTGCTGCCTGAGGCTTTATCTTGCAAGTTGAGACGAATCGGGAATTTTCCCGCGGAGACACTGGTTTCTCTGCGAGCCGACGCGAATCAGGAGGCTCTCGTCAATGAGTGTTTGTATCCGTGATTCAAGAAATTTGCTAGGGATTATTTGTTTTCCTAACGCCAAGGATTATTTGTTTCCTTGGGGTTTGAAACGAGTCGAGAATTTCCCACGAAGGCACTGGTGGCTCTGCGAGTCGACGCGGATCGGGAGGCTCTCGTCAAGGAGTGTTTGTATCCGTGAGTCGAGGAATTTGCTAAGAATTATTTGTTTCCCTAGCGCCAAGGATTATTTGTTTCCTTGGGGTTTGAAACGAGTCGAGAATTTCCCACGGAGGCACTGGTGGCTCTGCGAGTCGACGCGGATTAGGAGGCTCTCGTCAAGGAGTGTTTGTATCCGTGAGTCGAGGAATTTGCTAAGGATTATTTGTTTCCCTAGCGCCAAGGATTATTTGTTTCCTTGGGGTTTGAAACGAGTCGAGAATTTCCCACGGAGGCACTGGTGGCTCTGCGAGTCGACGCGGATCAGGAGGCTCTCGTCAAGGAGTGTTTGTATCCGTGAGTCGAGGAATCTACTGAAGACACTGGTTTCTTCGGAATTGGACTGAACCGTCGAGATTTGGCTTCGTCTTCTGGCGGAGCCTGTTAGGAAAGTATGGTTCCCTCTTTGTTTACGCCCTTGGATTGTATACAGGGATCGAGTGATCTTAACTGTAGGGCCAAAGTTTTATCATTTCTTCTTTTTTTTTTATTTCCGCGATGCTCTATCATTTCAGCTTTTATATCGCGAAGGTCGCGATTGCCCAATCATTTCGGCTATTTTCCGCGGTGCCCAATCATTTCGGCTATTTATTTTATTTTTACTCGCTGCTTTTTATTACGAGTTGCCCAATCATTTCGGCTATTTTCCATGCATACATTTTCTTTACTTGCTGTTTTTTATTGCAAGCTGCCCCATCATTTCGGCTATTTCGTATGCATGTGCGACCTACCGGCTTTTCACCGTAAACCTGAAATTAGACACCAATTTCAGCATCAGCACCGCTACAACTGGGATATTACCAGGAGCGAATCATCATCTGCCTCTGTCGATGTCGAACAAAGGTGGCTTAGCGACCAGGGTTAGGGTCCTGTCGGCTAAGGCTTTTGACTTCATGAGCCATAAGGGTTTCACGAAGTTATTTCTCCCTACAAGTCGTGAGGATCTCATAGGTGTATTTTCTCCTTAGGAGTCGTGACGATTCCTAAGTGTATGTTCCACTATAAGTCGTAAGGATCCTACAAGAGGGTTTTCTCCTTGTAAGTCGAGAGGACTTATAAAGGTTGTTCATCATGCGTACATATCCCCGGTCATGGATGAAACTTGATCAGGGAAATGTTTATTCGCGCCCGTGGATTGTATACAAGGGTTAGTATTGAGCCACTTGTAGGGCAATATTAGAGGTTGTGGGGTTGCTTAAGCACAGGTTTAGGTCTCTGTAACTGAAGACTTTCAAATCTTATGAGCCGTGAGGGTCCCATAAGAGAGTTCTCCTTACGAGTCGTGAGAATCTCGTAAGTGTATTTTATCCTTAAGGATCGTGAGGATCTCTAAGTGTGTTGCTCCCTTGTGAGTCGTAAGGATCTCACGCAGGTGGTTTCTCCTTACAAGGTCGAGAGGATCTTGTAAGTGTCCTTTAACGAGGTTGTGCCCTTTCGGGTTTTCACGAACACTCGCCGGTAGTCCTGCTGTTTTTACTCACGGAGCCCTTTCGGGTTTTCATCCATGCCCTTTTTGCTTATGGACATACCCCTTTTTTATTCTTTTATTTTTATATTTTTTTTTACGAGGTCACGCCCTTTCGGGTTTTCACGAACACTCGCCGGTAGCCCTGCTGTTTTTACTCACGGAGCCCTTTCGGGTTTTCATCCGTGCCTTTTTTGCTTATGGACATACCATTATTATTTATTATATTTATTATATTTTATTTTTTTTATTCATCTCGTCAGCCTAAGGATGCTGCGGTAGTAGTTTAAAGACGTTTCGGTCTGCTATTAGTTTAAGGACATTTCGGTCCGACGTTTAAGAAGGCTGGCTACTGCTGATAGAGTTTAAGCTTAGGAAGATAGCGAGCGGACATAGTCGTCGTCATTTACCATTGACCTAAGCTGTGGCTCATTAAGCATAGTATTTCTTTAGGAAGCGACCGTTTATTGGCCTGAAAGGCCTTTCACCGTGCATGTCCATGAGTAGATAAGCCCCACCCTGGTAGACCTTATCTATGATGTATGGGCCTTCATAGTTTGGCTCGAATTTTCCTCGCTTAGCGCGATTAGGGATCATAGGCCTTTTGACCACTAGCACAAGTTCGCCTTGGCGGAATGTCCTCGGTCGGGTCAATCTTTCATATGAGCACGTCATCTTTGCTTTATAAGCTTCCAGATTTTGCTGTGCTATGAGCCGGGTTTCATCAAGGGCATCAAGCTCCTCAAGCCGAAGGTTAGCATTTTCTTTATTCGTCAACTCGTAGTGGACTGCCATTCGCAAAGAGGGTAGCTCTATCTCAAGGGGGAGTACTGCTTCCGTCCCAAATACCAACGCGTACGGCGTTGTGCTTGTGGCTGTCTTGAACGTAGGTCGATACGCCCAAAGGGCTTCTTGCAGTCTTTCATGCCAGTCTCTCTTATTTCGGGACACCGTCTTTTTCATGATTTTCGTCAGGGTCTTGTTGAAGGCTTCAGCTAGACCATTAGCTCGTGGATTATAAACCGAGGAATATCTCCAGTCTATATAATGCTGCTGTGCGAAGCGACTGATCTTGTGGCTTCTGTAGGCTGGCCCGTTGTCGGAGATGATCCGTCGCGGAGTTCCAAACCGATATATGACGTGCGTCTTGAAGAAGTGGAGGATATTTTCCGTCTTCACTTCTCTTAACGGTAATGCTTCCGCCCACTTAGAAAAGTAGTCAGTCGTCGCCAGGATGAAACGATGTCCCCTAGACGATGCTGGTTCGATAGGGCCGACTATATCAGTTCCCCACATTTCGAATGGCCAGCTAGCCACTGTCGGGTGTAGCGGATTTGGATGCTGGTGGATGAAGTCCCCATGGATTTGGCATGAGTGACATTGCTTCGCATATTCGAGGCAATCTTGAATCATCGTGGGCCAGTAGTAGCCCATTCGTTTTATCTTCAACTTCATCTTTGGGCCCGCTTGGTGAGAACCGTAGAGTCCGTCGTGAACTTCCTGAATGGCTCTCTTCGCTTCGTCAGGTCCCAGGCATCTCAACCACAGAGAATCAAACGATCTCTTGTACAGAGTATCGTTGACGAAGGTGAAAGATAGAGCCCGCTTCATGAGCTGATGTCTTGTGGACGCTTCTTCAGGCATTCGGTGGGATTTAAAGTAGTCTATGAAGACTTCTCTCCAATCCTCGGCATTTTTCCAATCTTTTACTTGCAGGGTCGTCTGCTCGCTCGCTCCCTTTTCTTCGGATGATTCCGGAGATATTTCTGCTGGGGCAAGCACTCGACGACTTTGTACCACGATTCTAACGTCATCGAGGTTCTCGTCAGCCAATTCTTTAGCAAGTTTGGCCAACGCGTCTGCTTTGCTGTTTTCCGCGCGCGGTATGTTCTCCAAAGTATAAGAGAGAATTTGGGTCAACAATTGTTGCACCTTTTCGCCGTACTTTACCAATTCTGGCTTGCACGTTTGGTAGTCGCCGTTTACTTGACTAACGACCAGTTGAGAATCTCCGTATATGAGGAGGTTTTCAATTCCTATGTCAATGGCGATCTTGAGGCCTACTATCAGAGCTTCGTATTCGGCTTCGTTGTTTGTCCTCGGCTCCGTCAGGGAGAACGCGTAGCGCATTATCCCTCCTTGTGGAGTTATAAAGATGAGTCCTACCCCCGATTTGATTATAGAGGTACTTTGTTTGCGCTTCTTCACGGAAGATGCTCCGTCGAAATAAAGCTCCCATCGGGTATTATCACCGTCGATCGCATCAAACGTATGTTCGTCTGGAAGATCGCAGTTTAAAGGAGAGTCGGCCGGTATCGGATGCTCAGCGAGGAAGTCGGCGATGGCCTGGCCTTTCACTGCCTTAAGAGGTTGATATGTTATCGAGAACTCCATCAAGAGCAAGGCCCATTTAGCGAGTCGTCCCGTCAACATGGCCTTCGACATCAAGTATTTAAGGGGGTCCACCTTTGAAATGAGACGGACCTCGTGCGCCAACGCATAGTTCCTGAGCTTTGTTATCGCGAAGATCAACGCCAGGCAGTGTTTTTCAATGGGAGAGTAGTTGCCTTCTGCCCCCAGAAGAACTCGACTTAAGTAGTAGAGTGCTCTTTCTTTCCCCCGATAGTTCTCTTGAGCCCATAATGCGCCTAAGGAACCTTCAAGGGCGGTTGTGTAAAGAATGAGGAGTTTTCCCTTGACCGGAGCAGCCAGCACTGGCGGATTCTGCAGGTACTGTTTGATCTCGTCTAGCGCGCTTTGGCATTTTTGGTCCCATACGAACGAGGTTCCCTTCTTCATCAGGTGACTGTAAGGACGGCACTTTCCTGAAAGGTTGGCTATAAATCGCCGTATATACGCGAGCTTCCCTTGGAGAGACCGCAGCTGTTTGAGAGTCCTTAGCGGAGGCATTTCCATGATCGCCTTGATCTTTGATGGATCTATCTCGATACCCCGATGTTGGACGATGAATCCCAGGAATTTGCCTGAGGAAACTCCGAATGCACATTTAAGAGGGTTCATTTTCAAGTTGTATTGTCGAAGGCGTTGAAATACAGTCTTCAAATGCTCGAGATGTTCCTCATATGATTTGCTTTTAAAAACGAGGTCGTCGATATAGCATTCGACGATTTCGTGTATAAGGTCATCGAAGATTTTCGTCATGGCCCTTTGGTAGGTGGCACCGGCGTTCTTTAGACCGAAGGGCATTACCTTGTAACAGAATATACCCAGAGGAGTCCTGAAGGCGGTATGCTTCTGGTCTTCTGGATGCATCTTTATCTGGTTATACCCTGATGAGCCATCCATGAAGGAGAAAACCTCATGAGTGGACGTATTGTCTATCATCGGTTCGGTGACTGGCACTGGGAATCGTCCTTCGGGCAGGCTTTATTGAGATCCCGGAAGTCTACGCATATGCGCACTGTCCCATTTTTCTTCATTACTGGGATGATATTGGCGATCCATTCAGGATATTGAATCTCCTGGATAAAGCCAGAGTCGATCAGCTTCTTGACCTCGGCATTGATATTCATCTCAAGCTCGATCCGCATTCTTCTTGGTACCTGTTTGACTGGCTTGATGTCCGGGGATATCGCCAATCTGTGTACAGCAATTTCTGGATCCAGTCCCGGCATTTCGGAATAGTTCCATGCAAAGCAATCTCTATGCTGTAGAAGCACGTCTTTTAACGCAGCCACCCTTTCTTCAGATAGCAGCTCGCTGATGAATGTCGGTCGCGGGTCATTTACCGTTCCCAACTCAATTTTCTTAAGGTTATCCGCAGTGGTATGGATTCCATCTTCCAGCTCTTTTGGCGCTGGTGGGAATTCTGAGATCACCTCATCGTTACTGTTTTCGAAGCACCAGGGAAGGTCATCCATGTTCTCGGGCTCTTCTTTTGATATTGTTATCACGTGACAAGTACGGATTCGCTTCCAATCCCAATGTGGAATTGGTTCTTCTTTCGTGGCCTTGGGTTCGTGCTTCTGCGGCGGCATTACCCTCCAGTTGTCGGACAGAGCAAACTTGCCAAGCTGATACTGATCTTCGACCCAATTCTTGAAGGTGAAGCAGTCTTCGAGAGGATGCCCTACCACTCGGTGATAAAAGCAATAGTCTGGGTGTGAGACTTTGCCCGCTTGTTCGGGGTGTTTAGATTCCGGCAGTGTAAGCATATGATGTTTTAAAGCAAGCTCAAGCATCTTCTTCGTCTTGTCCCGGGGAAATGAGTACGCTCGACCCATTTTCTTCATGAGGGATAGATCAATAACGCTCGACTCCCGTTAGCGTGGCTTCTTAGCCCTGCTTTGTTGTTGTTGAGCGCCTTTTTGGCCTTTCGACTTATTTCTGCTTTTGCGCCGAGCCTTCTTTATAACAGGTTGACAAGGAGCGGCATTTTCATCTTTCACGGCCTGTTGAAGGAGGCGTTGCGTTCTGGCTTTCTCGTAGATGGCAATTTCGCGGTTATGGTCGTCCCGAACTTTTTGACCTGCTTCCCTTATGAGCTTATCCATTTGTTCTTCGAACGACGGACTGGGCTCTTTTGCATTTGGAACTTTCGCTGTCTCAGGATTAACGTCCTCCCATTGAGTATCCGCTTCTTCATCGAAGTCATACATGACATAGCAGCTGTTTAGTAGCTCTCGTTTCTTTGACCGGATGTATCCAAGTCCTTTTGTCTCCATTCTCCCATTAGGCGGTTTGCGTTGAGTCCCGGGAACGTTCCAGACTTTGTCATAGAATTTGTCTTTTCGAACGGTCTGCTTGAAGGATATTCCCTGGCGTTTCAGCAGCCTTTTCAAACCTTCCGTATAATATCTGGGAAGACGGATAGGCTGGAGCCTGTCGAGCGTAGGATCCGCGCCATGCCAGATTTCTTTTTCCACCTTGGTTTCTTCAGAGCGGTAGAACAAAATTGTTTTCTCGCTCTCTCGCCTGGGAGGGATGTAGAATGTTTGTAGCTCTTCTACATTGTAAATATTAAGTGCATCCAGTTCTTTATGGTGTTTAAACGGCACTATGGCGACTTATAGACTTTGCTCTTCGTCAGCGGACGTTCGTATGGAAGGTCGAGCAGAGAATACAACACGGATCTCATCTTCCGAGTCGCTACCAAAGATCAACGTAGGAGTGGACGGTCCTGGCTTGCTGTGTTGGGGCGGACCCGAATACACTATCTCCTCTTCCTCCTCGGTATCACTGCCGAAGACAGGGATGGTGGCATTAGCTTTATTCTCTGGCTTGTGACACCTTTCTGTGTCTTCGAAATCCGGTAAGAAGTATTTGGCATCTTCGTATTTGCGGACTTCGTTGACAGAGAATGGGTTCAGTTCTCCCGTCACGGTATACTCGAAACCATCCTTAAAATACTTCATACACTGATGTTGTGTAGAAGGGATAATGTTGTACTCGTGTAACCATGGTCGGCCGAGCAAAGCATTGTAGCATGTCTTGGCGTCTATGACGTGGAACTTAACGTCCGTGACGAGTAGTCCAAAGCGTAGCGTCAGTATCACAGACCCAAGAGTTCTTGATGACTGGGAGTCGAACCCGGAAATGGTGATCTTGTCACGAGCAAGGTGCTGGACGCTCATGCAGATTTCTTTTAACACCCGCACATTGAGGAGATTAACGGAGGATCCATTGTCTATCAGGATTTTGCCTATCTTAATATCGTGGCAGTATCCTCAGACATAAAGGGGGCGATTGTGTTCGCACGTCCCAAGGAGAAGGTCCTCGTCGCTGAAAGTGACATCGGCCGTGTGCACTTCCTCCAATTCATCCTTCATCTTTTCCTCGGCCAGGCATGCTTGGAATTGTTCCGGATCTTGTAGTGCCTTGATCAACGAATCTCTCGCCTCCTTTGATAGCAAAAGGGCGTCGAGAATGCTGAGCTGTGAGGGTAGTTTTCTCAGGTGCGCTAGGACGTTTTAATCCACCTTATTCTTCTTCGGCGGGTTGTTGGCGCTTAGCTCCTCCAGAACTTGGTCATCTAAGACTATATCTTCAGAGACCTTTTCTTTCCCTTTATCTTTTCTGTTTGAGGGTCCGAGATTGTCGGGACCCGGTTCTTGCTCACGGAGCAAAGTGCCATACGGAACAAAGTGTCATGCCAAGTGTCGTGTTAAGTGGGCGGGGGCCACCTCTTGAATCCGTGGGGGCCACCTCTTAAGTCCGTGGGACCCACTCTAGAACAATGGGGACTCTTCGGAATACATTCCGAAAGGGGGCAGATTTGTACTATAAATGAAATGATACCACTCTTCAATACAGAGGCGCCTTTTAAGTGAACTGGCACTACAGGAGCTTGAGAACTCCGTAGTTAAGCGTGCTCGAGCCAGGGAAGTTCTGGGATGGGTGACCTCCTGGGAAGTGGCCCCTGGTCGGGTCCGGTTCGCTCCGAAGGACAAAACCGTGCGGTTTCGGCCAGAGCGGACAATACTCTCTGTATTGTGAGTGGGGCGTGACAGAATGGTATCAGAGACGGTCCCTCAATAGTAGGTCTGTGGTTCGAGGACGAACCATTGTTCAAAGGTGGGGAGAATGTCGGGACCCGGTTCTTTCTCACGGAGCAAAGTGCAACACGGAACAAAGTGCCACGCCAAGTGTCGTGTTAAGTGGGCGGGGGCCACCTCTTGAATCCGTGGGGGCCACCTCTTGAGTCCGTGGGACCCATTGTAGAACAATGGGGACTCTTCGGAATACATTCCGAAAGGGGGCAGGTTTGTACTATAAATGAAACGATACCACTCTTCAATACAGAGGCGCTTTTTAAGTGAACTGGCACTACAGGAGCTTGAGAACTCCGTAGTTAAGCGTGCTCGAGCCAGGGAAGTTCTGGGATGGGTGACCTCCTGGGAAGTGGCCCCTGGTCGGGTTCGGTTCGCTCCGAAGGACAAAACCGTGCGGCTTCGGCCAGAGCGGACAATACTCTCTGTATTATGAGTGGGGCGTGACAGAGATTCTTTTCAGGCAGCGTCCGATTCCGCGGCCGGATATTTTCGTAGACCTTCGGCTCTTCTTCTTTTCCCGAAGTGGATTCTTTAAAGAGATGGGCAAGTTCCAGCTCTTCATCAGAATCGCTCCCAAATGTAGGCACTTGTGACCCGCCAGTGTTAACCATGTGACAATTGCCGGTAGTTCTTTTAATCCCTTCGGTCGTATTTCTCCGCTCCCGATGAGTTTTACGATTTTCTTGCTTAAAGCGTTGTCGATGAGCAACGTATCCTTGCCACCATTTATCGGAAGCTTTGCACTCCTGAGTGGGGTGCGAAACCTTCTGATGATATAAGCAATAAGACGGGTGCATTTCTATTTCATCGGTGATGCTTCCTTCAGAGGATGGTATTTTCATGCCCATTGATATGGCCTTAGCAAACTTTTTCCTCATCTTGAATTGGCTTTTGTCGGTAGCGGAGGTGTTTAGCTCCAGCGGGATCGTCTCGGCTCTTTCATCAAGTCGCTGGCGCTTGGCCCTTTCAAATATAGCCGTCTCGCGTTCTCGATCAGCTTTACTTTTCAATCGAGCTTCGTTAAGGAACGCGTCAATCATTTCATCTGATAGCTCCGGAAATTTTGGTTCAAGATCTGCCCCTAGCGCTTCGGTACAAGGAGTTTCCTCATCGTCCATGAACGAATGAGAAATCACATGACAGCTCGCCACACATTCTTCAGATTCATCAAATGAACTTTCTCCCTCATCTTCCTTTTGAAAGACGTGATTGAGGAACTCTTGGAATGTAATGGGAGTCCGTGCCTTCTGGTTGTATTCTTCCAGCGCGTCAATTTGTTTTTGCAAGTCCGAGCGCTTGTCGCTAGGCTTCAAGGGCTTCTTTGATTTCTTTTTCTTCTTCTTCGAAGATTTTGACGGCTGGTTGCGAGTGCTTGAGTCACCACCATCGGTCTTTGGAGTTGGACGTGGCTTCAGCATCCCTTCAATGAACTGCGGTTCCAACGGGTTCTTCCACCTAATCGCTGGACATGTCTGAAGATCGTTTAACATCCTCTTTTTCTTAGCTGATAATACAACCTCCCAAGGAGCTTCTTCAATGACGAAGCATGTTGCCCCCGGCGCATTCGTCCCCTTAGAGGTGTGGGGCTGCGGGGGATTCACCTTCCATTTGTCAGATAACGCGAACTTGCCCTGTCGGTACTGGTTTTCAAGCCAATTTTTGAAAACGTAGCAATCTTCGATCGGATGGCCTAGTACTCGATGATAAGGACAGTAGTTGGGCTCGTTGACGTCACTTGGTTGCAACGGATGTTTTGGATCCGGCAGATTTATGAGTCTATTGCGCAATGCCAGCTCGAATAACCTTCTCGTTTTATCGTGGGGAAACGAGTAAGGACACCCTAGTCTCTCCTCGAGGTCTACGTACGGGCGCATATTATTTTGACGCACAACCGTCTTTGAGTTGCCCGGTTGTTGTTGAGCATTAGCGACGACGATCACTTTTCCCTTCCCTTTGTCATTTCGGGAGTCCGGCTTTGGAAGAGGAGGTTTATGGCCCATCTGATCCATCTGTGCTAGCTTGTCAATCAAGGCCTGGAAGGTAGTCGGCTTGAAAAACATCATAAATTGCGAGATGGTTGCTTGTGGATCAAGGGTTCCCGCAAACATACCCACCGCGGGAGCTTCTTCAATGCGCTGCTCGCACTTCGACCATAAGTTCCGCCATCGTATAGCATATTGAACCCACGTCTCGCCTGGCTTTACCCTGGCGTTAATCAGTGCCGTCATCGGAGTGCGTTCACTGGCGCTTGCAAAACGCTGAGTAAACAGCAGCTTCATCTCTGCGAAGGTCTTGATAGAGTCATTCGGGAGCTCAGAGTACCACTCGAACGCCGTATCTGATAAGCTTCCAACAAACTGGCGAAGCAAAAGCTTGTCATCACCGCCGGTGTTGCCCCAGAGTGCCCTGAACTGGGCAACATGCTGATGAGGATTGCCCGTCCCCTTGTAGACATGGAACTTGGGAATTGTATAACCTGGCGGGTACTTGATTTGATCGTACCAACTTGGATATGGCCGCCCCGTTTTTACGACCTGGCCGGCTGCTTCGGTCGCATGATGAACCCGTATTTGTTGGGCGATATACTCATCCAAATCAGCTTTAGAGATTGTATCCTCTTTAGCCGTCGACAGAGCTGGTGGAGGATTTGATGTCTCTCCCCTATCGTCTCCAAGGACGATCGGGGGCTCTTCGGCTGGAGGATCTTGTTGTATCATCATCCCTATCATGTCTTGGAAGAGGAGGCCCATACGCTGTATGTTGGCTGCTTGTTCAGCAGCCTCTTTGTCCTTCTTCTCCAATATCCGAAAAAGGAATTCGGCGTCGGTTTCTTCCTCTTGACGTTCGTCCGAGGACGTTTCAGGGTTTTCTTTTGGCCCTGTAAGTGCGGCCATAGCATTCATCATTTCTTGGAGCTTTTGCTGTTGCTCCTGCGCCTTGGTCACTGATCGGGTAAGCAGTCGATGACCCGTAGATATGCGGCTATCTTCTTTACCAGATGCCACGTAGACGGTATGAACTATAATGCCCCCTGACTTAGGGCGTTTGGGTCCACCACCTTGGATATTTATCGCCGGCGTGGGGGTTTTCTCTGGCCTTCTTCTTTTGTGGGCCGTTGAAGTTGAAGGGGCCGTTGCAGTGGGCACCCTACCAATCGTTGTCCCTTGCTGTTCAATAGGACGGTCTTTTCCTTTTTGCACCTTCGTCTTCTTTCGTTGACGAGAGTGATCTGGGTTGATCACGGAGTCTTGAACCCTCCGCCAAACTTTATAAATTCTTGAGGACAGCCGTTGAGGGGGCTGTTCTTGCTTTATTTCCGAAACTCTCTCCGCAGGTGGAGGAGATCTTTTCAGTGTAGCGGTTGGAGAGTTCTTACGTACCCTCCTCAGCAGTTCAAAGCTGTTCCCAGTTGGAACAGCAGCGTTGACTTCCACCACCGGAGCCGGTGGAGTTAGCCCTGAGGGGGAGTTGCCCCATGCCTTCCTCACTCGTTGCCAATGGCGACGTCGAGCACGACGAGCCGTTGGGACTGGCTCAGAGATAGAGATAGCTTCTTTTAGCCCCCTGTCTGAATGAGGCGTCGCTGGTGTTAACCTCTTAAAGACTGAGGTTGTCTTTTGAGGGGTGATATTCAACCTATCGAAGACGGATCCTCGAGCAGGGGCAGGAGCAGGAATCGTCAGTCTTGAAAAGACTGACTCTTTGACAGGGGAATCCGCCTTGACGACTTCTGGAGCAGCAGTTATTGCCTTCCTTGGGACAGCCAATTTAGAGTTCTGATCCAGCCTGGCAAAAACAGAGGCTGTTGGTTTGGTAGTTGGCGACCCGTTGACAGGGGCCGTCGTGGCAGTGAGCCGGTCGAAGACCGACTTTTTGTTCACTTCCGGTGCAGGTATTAGCATAGAGAAGCTTGTAGGCGGGATCATGGTCCCGAAAAACAGGCCGGTGGTGGCCTAGGTCACCTGGTCTACCGGCAGAGTGAGGCAGGAAGCCGGTTGGGGTCCACATGCTATACCTCCGGGGGAGGTGGAGCGTCCGCTGCAGTGGCACTTCGACCAGTTGGTGCAATTAGAGGCCATTGAATCTTGAGTTCTGCGCCAGGCAAAAGACCAAATCTTAGTAACTTGAAATCCGAAGGCAACCATTTAACAAACCGCGATTGGTTCGTGAGGACGACACACGAAGTGTGGAGTGGAAAGAGGAAAAGGTCCCACCGGGCGTGCCAGAATCTGTTCCCCTCCGAAAGACGGTGCACAAGACCGCGAGGTCCTGACGCTGAGATTCGGGGCAGATGCTATTTGGTCTTATCCGTCCATCTCTCCGAAGATGCCAAGTTGATTTATGGCACCGTGTATCGGGGGTTTAGACGGATGCGGTCGATGTAGCAGACTTCGTCAGATTCCCCCTCGCTTGAGGGGTTTTTGATTGTGGGGACGCTCTTCCCTGCAGGCGCAAGCCCCTGCAGTTAATTACGCTACCGCATCACGGCAACAACTTTCTCCTTCTCCAGAATTTCACTTCGTGTCGTGTGTGTTTGTTTTGTTTATGGTTGCCCGTGGATTGTATACGGAGACTGAGTAATGCCGTCGCCCGTAGGACGTGGATTAGTCCAAATCCGTATTTACTTAGATTTGGGTTTGGTGTTTTTAGTTTAAGGATGCATTAGCCATGTTGCGGCTAAGATCAACTTAAACGTTCGTTAAGGATACGTCAGTCCTGCTTGAGACTGAGATCAACTTAACGTAGTGATCCATTTAATATATGGCCTCCAGGACTCGTCACCTCTCTGATGTCGTTGAAGGATTACAACGACATGTATCAGAGGAGCTCGGAGATGTACCCTCGAACCAGAGTTGATTGGGAGTTTTATAATCCATTTGAATGTTTAAGGATACGTTAGCCGTGTTTGGGGCTAAGATCGACTTAAGCGGGATCGTTTAGATCCAACAAAAGAGCATTTGGTGGCTCTATTGTTCCAGTTTAGGGACGTAGTGGTCCATAGGTAGTTTAGGGACATTACAGTCCATTGGTAGTTTAAGGACATTGCGGTCCATGTTCCAGTTTAGAGACGTGGTGGTCCGCATTCCAGTTTAGGGACGTGGTGGTCTGTATTCCAGTTTAGGGACGTGGTGGTCTGTATTCCAGTTTAGGGACGTGGTGGTCCGTATTAATTTCAGTTTAAGGACATGGTGGTCTATGTTCCAGTTTAGAGACGTGGTGGTCCATTATTAGTTTAAGGACGTTTCGGTCCAACATTAGTTTAAGGACGTTTCGGTCCGATATTAGTTTAAGGATGTTTCGGTCCGATATTGATGTGTGGTCGTCGGGACCCGTCACCTCTCTGACGTCGTTGAAGAATTACAACGATGGGTGTCAGAGGAGTTCGGAGATGTACCCTTGAACCGGTCATAAATTGATTTAGGAGAGCAGTCTTGCTCAGTCAATTTAATTTGAGGACTTACGGCCTTGATTGGGCTAAGTCCAATTGAAAAAGTTCAACATTTTATTTGCTTTTGGCCTATTAGGCTTGTGTTAGGGCTCTGCCCCTTTTTAAATAATGCACTGCATTTATTCTGGCCTGCTAGGCCTTTTTGATTTGGGCTATGTCCCTTTATAAATGATGCAGAGCATCTGTTTGGACTCTGCCCTTTTTTAACATAATGCATTGCATTTAATTTGGCCTGTTAGGTCTTTTTTAATTGGGCTTGGCCCTTCTCTTAATAATGCAGAGCATTAGATACTCTGACAGTGCCCCACATGGCCTGTCAGGTGCTTTGCGCAATTAATGAGCGCAAGCGCTCGTGGAGGTGACATGTGTCACGTTCTGGTGAGCGCAAGCGCAACAGCGCAGTGCGCTGCGTCAGTGCGCTGCGCTGTTGCGCTGCTGACACGTGGCGCTTCCTGGCGGCTTGCGCAGTAGTGCAGTTTTGGCAAGTGCTGGGCACTGTTCTTATTCTTTGGATCAATTTTAGATCAAAGAAAACAAGTTTTTTTTTGTTCTTTAAAGAACCAGTGGTTCATAAAATGTGCAAGGCACTGTTCTCTTGAGAATCTTTTAGATTCAGAACCAATGGTTCATAAAAAGAAGTGCAAGGCACTGTTTTTTTTTAATTTATTTATTTTCCTTTTCATTAGAGGTCCTTGATCTTGTTCTCAGATCAATGATCTGTTCATGAGAGAATTTTCTCTTTTTCTAAAGGTTTTTACCTTTTTCTTTGTTCTTGAGGATTCCTCTCCAATTATTCAGAGCTCTCTCTATTTAGTTTTTCACAAAAAATGTTCCCCCTTTGAATTGAGGTCTGGGGTCCTTTTTATAGTGCCCATAAATTAGTTAAATTTATTAAAGAGATCTTCTCTGAGTGATTTGGGGAATTTTCCCCACCGTTGGATCTTTGATCCAAGGGCCTCTGCTTTACAGAAGAAAATCTTCTTGTTTTAACAAGAACAGAAAAGATTTCTTTAAAATTTCAATTCTGTTTTGCGCAACTCCCCAGCGCGTGACACGTGTCGCGCAGCGCTTGCGCAGATGTGCTTGCGCAGCCGTGCTTGCGCAACTGCGCAGCTGTGCTTGCGCAACTGCGCAGACACGTGTCGTGCAGCGCAGCGCTTGCGCAGTTGTGCTTGCGCAACTGCGCAGACACGTGTCGCGCAGCGCAGCGCTTGCGCAACTGCGCAGACACGTGTCGCGCAGCGCAGCGCTTGCGCAACTGCGCAGACACGTGTCGCGCAGTGCAGCGCTTGCGCAGCTGTGCTTGCGCAACTGCGCAGACACGTGTCACGCAGCGCAACTGAAACGTTGCTTCCTTTACTTTTTTGTATTTTTTAAAAGAGCCTTGCTCTGATTGGACGCACTGCCTCGGGCGCTGTGCTGACGCATCAACTTCTGACACGTGGCGCATTGCGCGCAACGCACGGGATTTGAATCGTTGCTTCAAAATTTGAATTTTTGAAATTCAAACAGAGACTTGCTCTGATTGGGGGAAACACCAATTTCTCGCCCAATAGATAGTGCCTCCAAATCTTCAACGCAAAGACCACTGCAGCTAACTCCAAGTCATGCGTAGGATAGTTCTTCTCATGATTTCTCAACTGTCGAGAGGCGTAAGCAACCACCCGGTCGTGCTGCATCAGAACACAGCCTAATCCCTTCCCTGAGGCATCACTGTGTATCACCAAACCACCGGAATCATCTGGTACTGTAAGAATAGGCGCCGTGGTTAACTTCTGCTTCAGTGTGTCAAAAGCCTGAGTACACTCCTATGTCCACGCAAATGGTACATCCTTCCATGTCAGCCTCGTCAACGGTTCAGCGATTCGTGAAAAGTCTTGGACGAACCTCCGATAATAACCTGCCAATCCCAGAAAGCTTCTGATCTCGGCCACTGACTTTGGCGTTGGCCAATCTCTGACAGATTCTATCTTTGCCGGGTCCACTGATATGCCTTCGCCCGAAACGATGTGTCCCAAGAATTGAACCTTGTCGAGCCAGAATTCATACTTGCTCAATTTCGCATACAGCTTCTCTTCCCGAAGAATTTGTAGAACCGTGCGCAAATACTCAACATGCTCCTCCCGGGTCTTCGAGTAGACAAGTATGTCGTCGATAAATACCATGACAAACGTGTCCAAGTACTTTGCAAACACCCTGTTCATCAAGTCCATGAATGTCGCTGGAGTATTCGTAACACCGAACGACATCACAAAGAACTCGTAGTGTCCGTATCGGGTCCTGAAAGCCGTCTTGCATACATCCTCGGCTGCTACTCTGATCTGATGATATCCAGAATGGAGATCCAACTTCGAAAATACCCTGGCCCCACTTAACTGATCGAATAAGTCGTCGATGCGCGGAATTGGGTATTTGTTCTTTATTGTGACTTTGTTCAACTCCCGATAATCTTTACACATCCGCAGCGATCCATCCTTCTTCTTCACTAACAGAACTGGTGCACCCCACGGTGAAACGCTTGGCCGAATAAATCCCTTCTCTAAGAGTTCTTCAATTTGCTTCTTCAATTCTCCCAGTTCAACCGGTGCCATTCTGTATGGGGCCTTGGAAACTGGTGCTGTACCTGGAGTCAAATCGATCGAGAACTCCAAGACGCGTGGAGGTGGTAGACCTGGTAGATCTTCAGGAAACACGTCCAGAAAATCCCGAACAATCTCTAGGGCTACGCTCTCATCAATCTCCATAACTGTCAGCTCCTTTGGCTTGGCTCTATACTTGGCTGGCCCCAAAGATTCGCTCCCGCCTTCGAAAATAAACTCCAGATGGTTGGGAATGCGGAAGATCACGTTTCTTGCTCGGCAATCAATAACTGCATGGAAGGTACTCATCCAATCCATCCCGAGAATTGCGTCATAACTTCCTGTCCCGATCAAAAGAAAATTCGCATAGAATTCCCTGCCACACACTACAACCGGACATGATCTACATTCTCGACTAGATATTATAATGCCATTACCCGTATGTATCTCCCAGCGCTTGGTTAGTGGTTCATGTGGTATGGAGTGTGTATCAATGAAATGCTCAGATATGAAACAGTGCGATGCTCCAGAATCAAATAGTACTCTAGCTGGCAAGGAATGTACGAGTAGAGTACCCGTGACAACTTCTCCTGAAGCCTCTGCCTGCTCGGCGGTCAAGGTGAAAGCTCGTCCCTGACCGTGACCTATATAGGGTTGCCTCTACTCCTGTAGCCTCTGCTGCTTTGGTCCAGAACCTCCCTGTAACTCTGATCATTCTGGGCAACCACTAATCCTGTGCTGACTGGATCCGCAAATCAAGCACTGTCCCTTGGCGCGGCGACCGTCCTTCTGGGTATGCCCATCTCTATTGCAGTAGCCGCAAACTACGTTCTGTTTCTGGGGGCGATGCTGGGGCACAAATGGGCGCTTCATCTGAGTCGTTTCAGGCCTGTGAACTGGTATGGCTCCTCGAGAAGGTGCATGTTCCCCTCCGAAAGACGGCGACGACGCGAGGACGTCTGGCCTGAGGTTCGGGGCAGATGCTATTTGGTTTTATCCGTCTATCTCTCCGAAGATGCCATGTTGATTTATGGCACCGTGTATCGGAGGTTTAGACGGATGCGGCCGATGTAGCAGATTTCATCAGATTCCCCCTCAGGGTGAGGGGTTTTTTGATTGTGGGGACGCTCTTCCCTGCAGGCGCAAGCCCCTGCAGTTAATTACGCTACCGCATCGCGGTAACAACTTTCTCCTTCTCCAGAATTTCACTTCGTGTCGTGTGTGTTTGTTTTGTTTGTAGTTGCCCGTGGATTGTATACGGAGACTGAGTAATGCCGTCGCCCGTAGGACGTGGATTAGTCCAAATCCGTATTTACTTAGATTTGGGTTTGGTGTTTTTAGTTTAAGGATGCATTAGTCGCGTTGCGGCTACGATCAACTTAAACATTCGTTAAGGATACATTAGTCCTGTTTTAGACTAAGATCAACTTAACGTAGTGATTGATTTAATTATCTGGCCGTCGGGACTTGTCACCTCTCTGACGTCGTTGAGGGATTACAACGACAGGTGTCAGAGGAGTTCAGAGATGTACCCTTGAACCAAAGTTGATTTGGAGTTTTATTGTTTATTTAAAGATCTAAGGACACATTAACCGTATTTGGGGCTAAGATCAACTTAGACGGGACCGTTTAGATCCGGCAAAAGAGCGTTCGGACTATATTATGCCAGTTTAAGGACGCGGTGGTCCACCGCCAGTTTTAGGGACGTGGTGTTCCATTATTAGTTTAGGGACGTTTCGGTCCGTCGCCAGTTTAAGGACGTAGTGGTCCATCGCCAGTTTAAGGACGTTTCGGTCCGATATTAGTTTAGGGACGTTTCGGTCCGATATTAGTTTAAAGGACGTCTCGGTCCGATATTAGTTTAAAGGACGTCTCGGTCCGATATTAGTTTAAAGGACGTCTCGGTCCGATATTAGTTTAAAGGACGTCTCGGTCCACGAGTTTAAGGACCCCGCAGTCCATAGCGATGTGCGGTCGATGGGACCCGTCACCTCTTTGACGTCGTTGAGGAATTACAACGACGAATGTCAAAGGAGTTCGGAGATGTACCCTCGAACCGGATGTAAGTTGATT
Organism: Agapanthus africanus; assembly: GCA_030015575.1. Taxonomy (NCBI): domain Eukaryota; kingdom Viridiplantae; phylum Streptophyta; class Magnoliopsida; order Asparagales; family Amaryllidaceae; genus Agapanthus; species Agapanthus africanus. Next base: position 22,778,557 of record JASDDO010000014.1, read on the forward strand.
TAGGAGAGCCGTTTTGCTCAGTCAATTTAATTTAAGGACTTATGGCCACGATTGGGCTAAGTCCAGTTCAACACTTTATTAAGTAATGCATTGCATTTAGGCTCTGCAGAGCATCACTCTATTCTGAGCTCTGCTCATTTATGAATGATGCAATGCATTTCGTTTGATTTGGGCTCTACCCCTGCACAGCATTCTGAAGATTCTGTCTAGGCTCTGCCCATTTATAAATGATGCAAAGCATCTGTTTTGATTTGGGCTCTGCCCCTTAAAATAATGCATTTACGCTTTATTGAGCCTGTTAGGCCTTCTCTTAGTTGGGCTTGGCCCTTTTGAATGCATTTGCGCTTTGCGCTAAGTAATGAGCGCAAGTCCATACGGTGACGACACGTGTCATGTTCTGATGAGTGCAAGCGCACTAGCGCAGCGCGTTGCGCTGTTGCGCGGCGCAATTGCGCTGCTGACACGTGGCGCGCTCTCAGCGGGTTGCGCTAATTCCAGAGAGCAAAGCTCTATCTTAAGAGCGCTTAGAGCAAATGGTTTTATGGCCGACACGTGGCGCTCTCTTAAGAGCGCAACGGCGCAAATTGGAAGTGCAAAGCACTAAGAATCTTTTAGATTCAAGAAGGGAAGTGCAAAGCACTGTTTAATTTCTTCGTCTAAATTGGATCAAAGAAAAATAAATTTTTCTTTATTCGAAGAACCAGAGGTTCTTAAAAGTGCAAAGCACTATTCTTTTATTATTTTATTATTTTTGTTGTTTTTACAGAACCGAAGGTTCACAAGAAGTGCAAAGCATTTTTTTTTTTATAAAGATCATTGATCTTATTTTTAGATCAATGATCTATTAGAAGGCCCCCCTTTTTTTTTCTACCTCATGAAGGTTCTTTACCTTTTTCTTCTCGGAGTTTTCTCTGTTTTAGGGTTCTTGATTTTTCGAGAAAATTCTTGATGCCTTTTGAATGAGGTCTGGGGTTCTATTTATAGTGCCCCATAAATTTGTTGAATTTGTTAACGGGATCTTTCTTGAATGATTTTTGGGAGTTTTCCCACCGTTGGATCTTTGATCCAGAGGCCGAAGAAAGTCTTCTAGTTCTGGAAAGAACAGAAAAGATTTCATGAAATCTTAATTCAGTTTGGCGCTGATGCCCCAGCGCATGACACGTGTCGCGCAGCGCAGAGCGCAGCGCAACTGCGCTAGCGCATCTGCGCTGACACGTGTCGCGCAGCGCAGAGCGCAGCGCAACTGCGCTAGCGCATCTGCGCTGACACGTGTCGCGCATCGCAGAGCGCAGCGCAACTGCGCTAGCGCATCTGCGCTGACACGTGTCGCGCAGCGCAGAGCGCAGTGCAGCTGAAGCGTTGCTTCCTTTAAACAGAGCTTTGCTCTGATTGGGCGCGCCTTCTTGGGCGCTGCGCGCGGGATTTGAAGCTCTGCTTCAAAGATTTGAATTTTGAATTCAAACAGAGCTTTGCTCTGATTGGGCGAAACAAATGCCCCCCCACCGTTGCGCTCACGTGGCGCACACGTGAGTGCAACGGTGGCCACCTTCCTGACCGTTGGATCAAGGGAGAATCTCAAGAGGCGCAAGCGCCTTATAAATAGGGCGTTTGACCCTCAAAAATTTTTACCATTTTCAGAATTTAATTTCCAGAGCTTTGCTCTTGCTTGAGAGTTTCAGAGCTTTGCTCATTTCTGAAGTTAGAAACTTTAGGTAACATTAATTTAAATCAAATTAATTTAAATTAACCTTAACTAAAGAGCTTTGCTCTTACAGATCTTTTTGATCTTAAAGAGATCCCCATTGGGGTTTCATAAACAGAGCTTTGCTCTCAAAAACTTATAGATCTGCAGAGATCTTGTTCATGGGTTCTAATCCATGAACAGAGCTTTGCTCTTTGAATCATCTGTAGATCTTTTAGATCTGAAAAATGAGAAAATTTTTTATGAGTTTTTCATCCAAATTTCTTAATTCTTTTAGGTGTAAACATTTTCTGATGGACTTTTCCATTACTACCATAGAGCTATGCTTTTTTTAAGGAAACTTATTTTCCAGAGTTTGACAAGTGTCACTCTGTGACAGGGGTTTGCTCTGAAAGAGGAGATTTTCTCCTTGTCCTTAGGGATTCTTCCCCTTTTTATTAATGGGAATGTTCCCCTGGGGACCAACTGACAATCTCATCCAATGATGAGGTTGTTTTATTAACTGACGTATTGTCATCCAGATTTTGTGGGTCCCTTTGTCCCCTACTCACTGCACTGCTGTGTGGTGTAATTAGTTAATTTTAATTTAATTTAATTAATGCATTTTTTTAGACGCCAAACGTTGGGATTACAACACTAACGGCTAGATTGTTCTTTTTGCAGCGATCATGTCTGAAGACACTTCATTCCCGTTTGTCCGTTCAGAGGAGGGGTTTCCAGAGGCGCCTTTGGATCGCGAGGTTCTGGCAATGATCAAGGCGCACGACCCGGAGTATAAGAGTCTCCACCTTTGGGGGTCGTGGTACAATCAAATTATTATGGGTCGGCGCAGCTTTACATGTGCGGTGCCGTCAGAGCCCATAACGGCGATTCACTATGCCAGCCCACCCCCGGTGCAGTATGCCGCGGAGATGACAGATTGGACATCGAAGGGTTTTCTTCATCCGGCCATAGACGCCATCCCGGTCCAGCGTCCGATGGTTTTGGACATCCTAGGACGCCGTATCTGTCAGGGCGAGGCGAGACCTTGGGGGCAATCATATAACCTTGGTCTGATCCCCCGCCACCCGGTCGGCTATCTGCCATGGGCCCGGTATATCCTGTCGACGAGGAAGTCGCAGTTGATAAGGCTAGGACTGTACACCGCAGTCTACGTCTCTCTCTTCCAGTATCCTACGCTTCCTACTTGGTGGTTCAAGGCCTTCTTGGAGCAGTGGAACATTCCTACTCATACTTTCCTCGCCATGGATCGGGAAGTGTCCATTTCGCTGGAAGAATTTACGGAGGTGTCTGGCCTACCGGCTATGGGGGAACATTATGAGGAATTGCTCCCGCCGGACGAGTACATCTATTGGGCTAAGCCGAGGGTAAGGGAGCTCACGCCAGAGAACGCTGTTCAACATCAGTTTCCAAGTCTGATTAAGGTGTTGAACATCTATGAGAATCTTTTTGTTGAGCATGGGAGCCGTGGAGTTAATTTTGAGGATTTTATTGCTCGGTTCCTTCATCCAAACGTCCTTTCGGCGAAGACTGCCAAGTTTGCTTATCTCGAGGATCCTTTCGGCTTAGGTTTGGATAACCTGCCAGCGAGAGACATAGATCAGAAGGACTTTTTTCTTCCCAACTCTTCAGCCATGTCTTTTGCGGAAGTTGCAGCCCCCGAGATGGACGAGGAGGCCTTCTTTTTGGGATTTCTTGGGCTTTGGTTGAGTTGGTTTGCACTTCCAACGCATTCTCACCGCATGCGGCCCTCTGTTTTTTACCTGGCTCACCGGATGGTTATCGGGGTAAAGGTGGCCGTCGGGATCGCCGGCTTGGCACATTTATATCATGGCCTTAGCCGAGCGGCAGATGCCAATGAGCCTGGGGCGTTGCATGTGGTTTTCGCAATGCACTACTTCATGTCGTGGCTCGAATTACATACAGCAGGTGTTTTCGGCATGCACAAAAGGCCCTCCTTCTACGAAAGGTGCATTTTCCCTCGCCTTTTACAGTTGATTGGCGCATCAATCGTGAATCCATCGCCGCGAGATGCCAGGAGTTTACTCCTTCGTTCCCACACCGTTGGAGCCGGTGTGTCTTTTATTGACAAGGTGCTTACCATTGGAAAAACGTCTGCTACTGCAGTGCGGCCATTGCAAGACACTTTCAAGGACGGCGCTTCGATTTTAACGGCTCGGGAGACCCTTCACTTATACTCTATTAGACCGGGCTTTTTGGTGTTTAGGCAAGACGGGGGAGCGATTTTCATGAGATACAACCCGCATCGTTTCGCTCAGCAGCTGAGTTATAACCAAGGGGTACATCTAGAGGCCTTTTTATCGGAGCCTACCGCGAACGAAGAAGGGATAGAGAGGGCGCTGCATCACTTCATGCGTCTAAACACGGGCTCTCACTTCTTTATCAGTGAGCCGTCTTGTGCTCCTCGTCTCCTTAGGGTATACACCGAATGGTATAGTCATTCGACGGGAGCGGTCATAAAAGAGGAAAGACGGTTGCTGATCGACCGTAAGGGTGCACCCCCAGGTAGCGATCGCAGCGCTCCTCTGGTGCCGAGGACTCCAATAGTCGCTCCCTTAAAAGATGCTGGGAGTAGACCGTCACGCGCACGAAGTCCTCCACATGAACTACCGCTTCCCGATATCGCGGATGCATCTCCTGCACCCCGCGCTCAGGCGGAAACAGTGGTTGTACCCTCGCCGGAGTCTGGCGCGGGTGCGGACATCGGGACCCGTCGTCCCAAAGCGGCTGCCAAGCGTAAGTCGCTTCCCCGTGAGCCTAGGGCTGGAGGAAAAAAGAAAAAGAAATCGCTCTTCGCCACGGACGTTGCGTTCGGCCAGGAACCCCATGCTCCTTATTCCGAGGGTTTGCTCGAATATGGGACTAACGCGGGATTAGTGATGCCGCCGCCAGACGATACAGATTTGGAAGCTGCTCTCAGAGCTTCGGCATGGCTGGTGAAGCGTGATGCGTGGCTGGTCAAGCTTGCGCAATCAGGTAACTGCTAGTCACTCTTTCTTTACTGTAACGTATTTTCTTCCTTATTTCGTTATTTTTGGTTGACGCTTTTCTCTCTTTTCCTCTAACAGGCGTTACTGATGAAGAAGCTATTGCCGCTTCTCTGAAGACCTTTCATGAGGAGGAACGTGCCAGGGTGTCTGTCGGCCTTAGTAAGTTTCGACTTCATCGAATTTTTTTTATTTTTCTTGCGTTATGGTCGATCTAACCTTTCCATTTAATTGTAGGGACCTCAATGCCGCTTCCTCCTAGCGACGCAGATGTTCCGCCGGCGGCCGATGTTCCTGTTCCCTCTGGGACACTGCAGGGGGCTCGCCTTGAAAAGCCGATGAGAGATGCCCTAAAGGCTTTGGAGGCTTCCCTGAATGAAGATGATGATGCTTTGAGGGAGGCGTCACAGAGGTCCCTCATAACCGCTCGGGAGGAGAGGAAGCGGTTGAGGCGTGAGGCGAAGGCACGCAGGGCTGCCCTGGCCATGGGAGCGGGACCCAGCGCCGCCCCTCGCGCTGATACTCCCTCTGAAGAGGCCCCTGTCACCCTATCTACCGCCCGTAGAGAGGTGGCGCGAGCAGTTCGGAGCGCAAACGGCAAATCCGCTTCAGGTAACATTTCTCTCAGAGTTTTTTGTTATAAGGGTTTTAATGTCATTGGTCCTTATATCTCTTATCTTTATAGGGCCAAGTCTGATCGAGGGAGAGGCGGAAGCCGTTGACCCGAGGAGAACGGAGGAGGCGACGCCTGTCGAACTCGAGCCGACAGTAAGTAACATTGTTGAGGCCACGGAGCCTGGGGTGGAGGTCGAGGGGCCTACCACTGAGAAGGTCATTGATGCCGAACCTGAAGCGGGGGCAGATGATATGATCATTATAGCTGAGTCCAGGGTGGTGGTGAGTGAAGCGATCGAGGTCGGCGATCCCCTGGCGATGGCGGACGATACGACCGCCATTATTGAACCTGAGAAAGTAGTGGGTGAGGCGGCCGTGATTCCCGAGGACGAACCAAACGCTCCTTCTCTGGAATCTGGCAATACTCCAGTCATAGCCCTCCCCGTCTACGGTCCTCCGCCGTCCCCAGGTCTGGCTAGCACGATGACAGTCCCCATCGAATCGGGTGACGAGGCTACGGGTGGTGGTCTCATGTCGGTAGAGGAGGGAGTTGCCTCTGTTTCCGCCGGGAGCTCCTCAGGTAAACCCTAAGTGGCTACTTTTCTTTACTTTACAACCTTTTCTGACAAGTTCGCCTTTTCGTAATGTAGGTGCAGCTAGTGCCGATGCCCCACCGCTCGAGGGAACGCCTTCGATGACCGCTTTGGCGGTGGTCACCTCTCAACCTTCTCTCATACCCTCGAAGATGTTGGAAGGTATATGCTTACACTTTATTAATCTTGTTTTCTAGATATTTAATTCGCGTACTAAAGTCATCCTGTTGTGTTCTCAGGAGCGCTTTTTGATCATGTTCATCAGATGTTGCTCCCATATTTCTCCTTCCCATCTGAGCTTGCTTCTTTCCCTGGTGGCGTCGGTAAGTATAATTTCTGTCAACATTTTTCCTTTTTCTCTTTTCCCCTTTTTTTATTGATGGAATTGTCTCTAAACTTTTTTTATCTCAACTGCAGTGCTACAGATTGAAGAAGGGGATAAAAGCTCAGCTGTACCACCAGCCCTTCCGACTTTGCCACCTGTCTTAACTGGTACAAAGACCATCGTATTGGTAACTTTCCTCTCTCTATTTTCTGTACTGTTATCTGATCGCATCCCGTCTCTTTCAGCTGCCGCTCTGGCTTCGGCGTCCTTCGAACCTCGCGTCACAATGCCGGCGGGTCCTTACCTGAGGAGTCTGTCTTCAAAGGGCGCTGCAAATAGTCTGCGCATGTTAAGTGATTATGTCGAGGAACTCGATGTTGAAGCTCCTACATCTGCCGCGGACTTCACTCTGGTGGTTAACCCGATGCTAGCAGTACTCGTGAACTTCCATAATGAGAGCACCATTGCATCCTGGGTTAACCATTGTAAGGAGATCGAGGGTTGCCTATTCCAATTGGAATCGTTGCGTCCCACTCCTGAGACTGTGGCTGCCAATATTCAAAGGACTGCGTGGATCGAGCAGAGCGCTTCTTATTTCCGCCATCTCGAACAAGAGGTTATTTCAAGGCGCAAAGAGTGTGATGATGTTTCGAGTAGGTCTGCTCAACTGCATGCTCGAGTGGAGGCCAACGCTGCACGGCTGAAGGTTATCTTTGAGGGCCTCCTGCAATGTCTCTCCGAAGGATTATCATTGAGGCATAACCTTCACGTTGTCGAGCGAGCTTCAGCCAGCCAGGAAGCAGCCCAGAAGGCGGTAGAGGAGCAACTTTCATCTTCCTTGCAACAACGGGCTCAGGTGGAGGCGGAGGTGGCCGCGGCTGTCACCCGAGAGGAAGTGCTGAAGGGAGTGCGAGAACAGCTTGTGAATTTACTAAAGGCGCTTCCTCCTCAGTAGCTATCCATTTTTGTATCAGTCATACTTATAGATTAAAGAATGTATATGTATGTTTTTTTTTTCTCCTTTGACATAATGTATCCTGTATTTGATCAAGTTTATGAATAAAAGATACACCTTTTTGTAATGTCTTGTGTCACTTCTCTGTCTTTCTTTTCTTTTATAATCAGTACGCCACCTTGATAACCATAATTGACGGACAATTGGGACGAGTCTCCCGACCTTCTTAAGAAATAACGATGGCTTAGGCCGCAGGTTCAGATCTGCTGCCCAAGACTTTTCAACTCTATAAGCCGTGAGGGTCTCATAGAGACTTTTCTCCCTACGGATCGAGAGGATCTCGCAGGTGAATTTTCTCCTTAGGAATCGTGAGGATTCCTAAGTGTGGTTTCCTCTCATAAGTCGGAAGGATCCTATAAGAGAATTTCTCCCTTTTACGAGTCGAGAGGGCTCGTAAGTGGTTGTTTCCCTCTTTGTCGAGAATCGACTTCAGAGAGTGAGATCCGTGAATAGTATGCAAGAGACCATTTAGGATTGACTTGCAGGGTCCCATTTTTTAGGAAGCAAGTTTTTGAATCCTTACTGCCCGAGATGTGAGTCAAAGAAACTCTCGTCACGGAGTGTTTGTATCCGTGAGTTGGGAAGTTTTGCGAGGGATTATTTGTTTCCCAAGCGCCAAGGATTATTTGTGTCCTTAGTGTTTGAAACGAGTCGATGGTTCCCATGGAGGCACTGGTGGCTCTGCGAGTCGACGCGGATCAGAAGGCTCTCGTCAAGGAGTGTTTGTATCCGTGAGTTGAGAAATTTGCCGGGATTATTTGTTTCCCGAGCGCCAAGGATTATTTGTGTCCTTGGGGTTTGAAACGAGTCGAGGGTTCCTACGGAGGCACTGGTGGCTCTGCGGGTCGACGCGGATCAGAAGGCTCTCGTCAAGGAGTGTTTGTATCCGTGAGTTGAGAAGTTTTGCGAGGGATTATTTGTTTCCCGAGCGCCAAGGATTATTTGTGTCCTTGGGGTTTGAAACGAGTCGGTGGTTCCCATGGAGGCACTGGTGGCTCTGCGGGTCGACGCGGATCAGAAGGCTCTCGTCAAGGAGTGTTTGTATCCGTGAGTTGAGGAATTTGCCGGGATTATTTGTTTCCCGAGCGCCAAGGATTATTTGTGTCCTTGGGGTTTGAAACGAGTCGGTGGTTCCCATGGAGGCACTGGTGGCTCTGCGGGTCGACGCGGATCAGGAGGCTCTCGTCAAGGAGTGTTTGTATCCGTGAGTTGAGAAGTTTTGCGAGGGATTATTTGTTTCCCAAGCGCCAAGGATTATTTGTGTCCTTGGGGTTTGAAACGAGTCGAGGGTTCCTACGGAGGCACTGGTGGCTCTGCGGGTCGACGCGGATCAGAAGGCTCTCGTCAAGGAGTGTTTGTATCCGTGAGTTGAGGAATTTGCCGGGATTATTTGTTTCCCGAGCGCCAAGGATTATTTGTGTCCTTGGGGTTTGAAACGAGTCGAGGGTTCCTACGGAGGCACTGGTGGCTCTGCGGGTCGACGCGGATCAGAAGGCTCTCGTCAAGGAGTGTTTGTATCCGTGAGTTGAGGAATTTGCCGGGATTATTTGTTTCCCGAGCGCCAAGGATTATTTGTGTCCTTGGGGTTTGAAACGAGTCGAGGGTTCCTACGGAGACACTGGTGGCTCTGCGGGTCGACGCGGATCAGAAGGCTCTCGTCAAGGAGTGTTTGTATCCGTGAGTTGAGGAATTTTCGTTGAAGTCACTGGCTTCTTCGGTTGAGATGAACCGTTGAGGCTTGGTTTCGTCGTTTGATGGAATCCGCTGGGGAGGTATGGTTTCTTCTTTGTTTACGCCCTTGGATTGTATACAGGGATCGATATGATCTTAACTGTAGGGCCGAAGTTTTATCATTTCTTATTTTTTTTGTTTTATTTTATTTCCGCGATGCTCTATCATTTCAGCTTTTATATCACGAAGGTCGCGATTGCCCAAACATTTCGGCTATTTTTCGCGGTGCCCAATCATTTCGGCTTTTCATTATTTTGTTTTTACTCGTTGCTCTTTATTACAAGTTGCCCGATCATTTCGGCTATTTTGCGTGCATACACTTTACTTGCTGCTTTTTATTGCAAGTTGCCCTATCATTTCGGCTATTTTGCGTGCATACACTTTACTTGCTGCTTTTTATTGCAAGTTGCCCTATCATTTCGGCTATTTCGTATGCATGAGCGGTCTACTGGCTTTCGCCGTCAACCTGAAATTGGACACCGATTTTGGCATCAGCACTGCTGCAACTGGGATATTACCAGGAGCGAATCATCATTTGCCTCTATCGTTGTTGAACAAAGGAGGCTTAGCGACCGGGGTTAAGGTCCCGTCGGCTAAGGCTTTTGACTTCATGAGCCGTAAGGGTCTCGTGAAGGTATTTCTCCCTACAAGTCGTGGGGACCTTGTAAGTGTATTTTCTCCTTAGGCACCGTGAGGGTTCCTAAGTGTTTTGTTCTTCTGTAAGTCGTAAGGATCCTACAGGAAGGTTTTCTCCTCATAAATCGAGGGGATTTATAAGGGTTGTTTACCATACGAACGTATTCCCAGTCATGGATGGACCTTGGTTAGGGAAACGTTTATTCGCGCCCGTGGATTGTATACAAGGGTCAGTATTGAGCCGCTTGTAGGGCAATATTGGAAGTTTGTAGGGGTTTGCTTAAGCACAGGTTTAGGTCTCTGTGACTTAAGACTTTCAAATCCTATGAGCCGTGAGGATCCCATAAGAGAGTTCTCCTTACGAGTCGTGAGGATCTCGCAAGTGTATTTTCTCCTTAGGAATCGTGGGGACTCCTAAGTGTGTTGTTCCCTTGTAAGTCGTAAGGATCTCACACGGGTGGTTTCTCCTTACAGGGTCGAGAGGACTCCATAAGTGTTCTTTAACGAAGTTGCGCTCTTTCGGGTTTTCATAACATTCGCCGGTAGTCCTGCTGTTTTTACTCACGGAGCCCTTTCGGGTTTTCATCCGTGCCCATTTTGCTTATGGACTTACCGCCCTTTTTTTTTTATTTTATTCATATTTCTTTTTTTTTTATTTATTTTTTATTCATCTCGTCAGCCCAAGGATGCTGTGGTATTAGTTTAAAGACGTTTCGGTCTGCTATTAGTTTAAGGACATTTCGGTCCACTATTGAGAGGGTTGGCTACTACTTATAAAGCCTGAGCTTAGGAAGATAGCGAGCGGACATAGTCGTCGTCATCTATCCTTGACCTAGGCTGTGGCTCATTAAGCGTAGTATTTCTTTAGGAAGCGTCCGTTTATTGGCCTGAAAGGCCTTTCACCGTGCATGTCCATGAGTAGATAGGCCCCACCTTGGTAGACCTTATCAACGATATACGGTCCTTCATAGTTTGGCTCAAACTTTCCCCGCTTGGCGCGATTGGGGATCATGGGCCTTTTGACCACTAGCACGAGTTCGCCTTGGTGGAATGTCCTCGGGCGGCTCAATCTTTCATATGAGCGCGTCATCTTTGCTTTATAGGCTTCCAGATTTTGTTGTGCTAGAAGCCGGATTTCATCAAGGGCGTCAAGCTCTTCAAACCGAAGGTGAGCATTTTCTTCGTCTGTCAGCTCGTAGTGGACTGCCACTCGTAGAGAGGGTAATTCTATCTCGAGAGGGAGTACTGCTTCCGTCCCGAATACCAACGCGTATGGCGTTGTGTTTGTGGCCGTCTTGAACGTAGTTCGATATGCCCAGAGAGCTTCTTGCAGCCTTTCGTGCCAGTCTCTTTTATTTCGGGACACCGTCTTTTTCATGATTTTCGTCAAGGTCTTGTTGAAGGCCTCGGCTAGACCGTTAGCTCGCGGATTATAAACTGAGGAATATCTCCAGTCTATATTGTGCTGCTGTGCGAAGCGGCTAATTTTATGACTTCGGTAGGCGGGCCCATTATCAGAGATGATCCTTCTCGGGGTTCCAAACCGGTATATGACATGCGTTTTGAAGAAATGGAGGATATTCTCCGTCTTCACTTCCCTTAACGGTACCGCCTCTGCCCATTTGGAGAAGTAATCAGTCGTCGCCAAGATGAAACGATGTCCCTTTGACGATGCTGGTTCGATGGGACCGACTATGTCAGTTCCCCACATTTCGAATGGCCAACTAGCCATTGTCGGATGTAGTGGATTGGGATGCTGATGGATGAAGTCCCCATGAATTTGGCATGAATGACATTGCTTCGCATATTCGAGGCAATCCTGCATCATCGTGGGCCAGTAGTAGCCCATCCGCTTTATCTTCAACTTCATCTTAGGGCCTGCTTGGTGGGAACCGCAGAGTCCGTCGTGAACTTCTTGGACGACCCTTCTCGCTTCGTCAGGTCCTAAGCATCTCAACCACAGAGAGTCGAATGACCTCTTGTATAGAGTATCATTGACGAAGGCAAAAGACAGAGCTCGTTTCGTGAGCTGATGTCTTGTGGACGCCTCTTCAGGTATTCGGTGGAACTTGAAGTAATCTATGAAAACTTCTCTCCAATCCTCGGTATTTTCCCTGTCTTTTATTTGCAAGGTTGTCTCCTCTTTCGCTCCTTTTTCTTCAGACGATTTCGGAGATATTTCTGTTGGGGTGAGCACTCGACGGCTTTGTATCACGATTCTAACGTCATCGAGGTTCTCGTCAGCCAATTCTTTAGCAAGTTTGGCCAGTGCGTCCGCCTTGCTGTTTTCCGCGCGCGGTATACTTTCCAAAGTGTAAGAGGGAATTTGGGTTAGCAGTTGCTGCACTTTTTCACCGTATTTTACCAATTCCGGTTTGCACGTTTGGTAGTCGCCGTTTATTTGACTAACGACCAGTTGGGAATCGCCGTATATGAGGAGATCTTCAATTCCCATGTCAATGGCGATCTCGAGGCCTGCTATCAGAGCTTCGTATTCGGCTTCATTGTTTGTTCTCGGCTCCGTTAGGGAGAACGCGTAGCGCATTATCCCTCCTTGTGGAGTTACAAAGATGAGTCCTACCCCTGATTTAATTATAGGGGTACTTTGTTTACGTTTCTTCATGGAAGATGCTCCATCGAAATAAAGTTCCCATCGGATATTATCACCGTCGATCGCATCGAACGCATGTTCGTCTGGAAGATCGCAATTCAGAGGAGAATCGGCGGGTATCGGATGCTCAGCGAGGAAGTCGGCGATGGCCTGGCCTTTCACTGCCTTGAGAGGTTGATACGTTATCGAGAATTCCATCAAGAGCAGGGCCCATTTAGCGAGTCTTCCCGCCAATATGGCCTTTGACATTAAATATTTAAGAGGGTCCACTTTTGAAATCAGACGGACCTCGTGCGCCAACGCGTAGTGCCTAAGCTTTGTTATTGCGAAGATCAACGCCAGGCAGTGTTTTTCAATGGGAGAGTAATTGCTTTCTGCCCCCAGCAGGACTCGACTTAAGTAGTAGAGTGCTCTTTCTTTCCCTTGATCGTTCTCTTGTGCCCATAATGCGCCTAAAGAACCTTCGAGGGCGGTTGTATAAAGAATAAGAGGCTTCCCCTTAACTGGAGCAGCCAACACCGGCGGGTTTTGCAGATATTGCTTGATCTCATCCAGCGCGCCTTGGCATTTTTGATCCCAAACGAATGGGGTTCCCTTCTTCATCAGGTGGCTGTAAGGACGGCACTTTCCTGAAAGGTTGGCTATGAATCGTCGTATATACGCGAGTTTCCCTTGGAGAGACCGCAACTGTTTGAGAGTCCTCGGCGGAGGCATTTCCATGATCGCTTTGATCTTTGACGGATCTATTTCAATACCTCGGTGTCGAACGACGAATCCCAGGAATTTGCCTGAGGAAACCCCGAACGCACATTTAAGAGGATTCATCTTCAAGTTGTATTGCCGAAGTCGTTGAAATACAGTCTTCAGATGCTCGAGATGTTCCTCGTATGATTTGCTTTTGACCACGAGATCGTCGATATAGCATTCGACGATTTCGTGTATAAGGTCGTCGAAGATCTTCGTCATGGCCCTCTGATAAGTAGCGCCGGCGTTCTTCAAACCGAAGGGCATCACTTTATAACAAAATATACCAAGCGGAGTCCTGAAGGCCGTGTGCTTCTGATCTTCAGGGTGCATTTTTATTTGATTATATCCCGATGAGCCGTCCATGAAAGAGAAAACCTCATGAGTGGATGTGTTGTCTATCATCAGTTCGGTGACTGGCACTGGGAAATCATCTTTTGGACAGGCTTTATTGAGATCCCGGAAGTCTACGCATATGCGCACTGTCCCATTTTTCTTCATTACCGGGACGATGTTGGCGATCCATTCAGGGTATTAGACTTCTTGGATGAAGCCTGAATCTATCAGCTTTTTGACTTCGGCGTTGATGCTCATCTCAAGCTCGAGTCGCATTCTCCTCGGCGCTTGTTTGACTGGCTTGATGTCCGGGGATATCGCCAACTTGTGTACTGCAATTTCTGGATCTAGTCCCGGCATTTCGGAATAGTTCCATGCGAAGCAATCTTTGTGCTGTAGAAGCACATCCTTTAACGCAGCCACCCTTTCTTCAGATAGCAGCTCGCTGATGAATGTCGGTCGCGGGTCATTTTCCGTCCCCAACTCAATTTTCTTGAGATTATCTGCAGTGGTATGTATTCCGTCCTCTAGTTCTTTCGGAGCTGGGGGAAATTCTGAGATTACCTCATCGCTGCCGCTTTCAAAACACCAAGGGAGGTTGTTCATGTCTTCGGACCCTCCTTTCAATATTGTTATCACATGGCAGGTGCGAATTTTCTGCCAATCCCAATGCGGAGTTGGTTTTATTCTTGTGTTTTCAGGTTCGTGCTTTTGCGGCGGCGCTACCCTCCAACTGTCAGACAACGCGAATTTGCCAAGCTGATATTGGTCCTCGACCCAATTCTTAAAGGTGAAGCAATCTTCAAGCTGATGTCCTACTACTTGATGGTAAAAGCAATACTTTGGGTTGGAGACCTTGCCTGCTTGTTCAGGGTGTTTAGACTCTGGCAACGTAAGCATTTGATGTTTTAGAGCGAGATCGAATATTTTCTTTGTTTTGTTCCGAGGAAAAGAGTATGCTCGACCCATTTTCTTCCCGAGGGCTAAGTCAATAACGCTCGATTCTCGGATGCGCGGCTTCTTAGCTCTGCTTTGTAGTTGTCGAGCGCCTCTCTTGCCTTTCGACTTGTTTTTGTTCTCGCGTCGAACCTTTTTTGTAGCAGGTTGACAAGGAACGGCATCTTCGTTCTTTACTGCCTGTTGGAGGAGGCGCTGTGTCTTAGCTTTCTCATAGATTGCCATTTCACGATCGTGATCATCTCGGGCTTTTTGACTCGCATCCCTTATAAGTTTGCTCATCTGGTCTTCAGATGATGGACTGGGCGGTTTTGTATCCGGAACTTTTGCTAGTTCGGGATTAGCGTCCTCCCATTGAGCGTCCGCCTCTTCATCGAAGTCATATATGGCATAACAGCTGTTTACTAGCTCCCGCTTCCTTGGCCGGATGTACCCAAGCCCTTTGGTTTCTACTTTCCCGTTAGGCAGTTTGCATTGGGTCCCGGGAATGTTCCAGACCTTGTCATAGAATTTGGCTTTTCTAACGGTCTGTGTGAAGGACATCCCCTGGCGTTTTAGCAGTTTCTTCAAACCTTCGGTATAATACCGGGGAAGACGGATAGGCTGAAGCCTGTCAAGTGTGGGATCCGCGCCATGCCAAACTTCTTTTTCTACTTTGTTCTCTTCAGAACGGTAGAATAAGATTGCCTTCTCACCCCTTCGTCCGGGAGGGATATAGAATGTCTGCAATTCTTCTACGCTGTTAGTGTCGAGTGCATCCAGTTCTTTGTAATGTTCAAGTGGCACCATGGTTATCTGCAGACTTCGCTCTTCATCAGCGGAGATCTGTATCGAAGGCCGAGCAGGGAATACAGCATGAACTTCATCCTCTGAATCACTACCGAAGATCAACGAAGGAACGGATGGTCCTGGCCTGGTAGATTGGGATGGACCTGAATAAATTATATCCTCCTCCTCGGTATCACTGCCGAAGACAGGGATGGTGGCATTAGTTTTGTTCTCCGGTTTGTGACACCTTTCTGTGTCTTCGAAACTCGGCAAGAAGTATTTGGCATCTTCATACTTGCGAACTTCGTTCACGGAAAACGGGTTCAACTCTCCGGCCACAGTGTACTCGAGGCCATCCCTGGAATACTTCATGCACTGATGCTGTGTAGAAGGGATGATATTGTACTCATGTAGCCATGGTCGGCCGAGCAGAGCATTATAGCATGTCTTGGCGTCTATAACATGGAATTTGATGTCTGTGACGAGCAACCCGAAGCGTAACGTCAATATCACAGATCCGAGAGTCTTTGAGGATTGAGAGTCGAAACCGGAGATAGTGATCTTGTCTCGGGCGAGGTGTTGGACACTCATGCAAATCTCCTTTAACACTCGTACATTGAGTAAATTGACGGACGATCCGTTATCGACCAAGATTTTACCTATCTTTATGTCATGGCAGTATCCTGAGACATAAAGAGGGCGATTGTGTTCACACGTCCCGAGAAGAAGGTCCTCATCACCAAAAGCAACGTCGGCTGTGTGCATTTCTTCCAATTCGTCTTTCATCTTTTCTTCTGCCAAGAAGGATTGGAACTGGTCCGGATCTTGTAGCGCCTTAATCAAAGAGTCTCTCGCCTCCTTTGATAGTAACAAGGCATCGAGGATGCTAAGTTGTGAGGGTAGCTTCCTCAGATGCGCTAAGACATTGTAATCCACCTTACTCCTCTTTGGTGGATTTTTGGCGGTTAACTCTTCCGCGACTTGGTCATCTAAAGTGATGTCTTCAGAGACTTTCTCTTTCCCTTTATCTTTTCTATTCGAGGGTCCGAGGTTCTTTTCAGGCAGTGTCCGATTCCGCAACTGTATATTTTTGCAAGACTTCGGTTCTTCTTCTTTTCCCGAAGTTGATTCTTTAAAGAGAGGGGCGATCTCTAGTTCCTCATCAGAGTCGCTCCCAAATGTGGGCACTTGTGACCTGGTAGTGTTAACCATGTGACAGTTGCCGGCAGTTCTTTCAAGCACTTTGGTCGTGTTTCTTTGCTCTCGACGAACCTTGCGCTTTTCCCGTTTAAAGCGTTGTTGATTAGCGACGTATCCTTGCCACCATTTACCGAACGCTTTGCACTCTTGGGTAGAATGTGAGACCTTCTGATGATATAAGCAATAAGAGGGATGCATTTCTACCATGCTAGTAACTCTTTCCTCTGAGGGTGGTAGCTTCATGCCCATCGATATGGCCTTGGCGAACTTCTTTTTTATCTTAAATTGGCTTTTGTCAGCGGTGGAGGTATTCTGCTCCAGTGGGATCATATCAGCTCCTCCCTCAAGTCGCTGGTGCTTGGCCATTTCGAATATAGCCGTCTCGCGTTCTTGATCAGCTTTGCTTTTCAATCGAGCTTCATTAAGAAACGCGCCAATCATTTCAACTGATAACTCCGGAACCCTTGACTCAGTATTTGCCCCCGGCGTTTCAGAATCAGAAGTCCCTTCATCGTTCGTGGTCACATGGGAGATCATATGACAACTTGCCACATATTCGTCGGATTCATCCGATGAAGTTTCTCCCTCATCTTCTTTCTGAAAGACGTGCTCAAGGAAATCTTGGAGCGTAATAGGAGTCCGCGCCTTTTGGTTGTATTCATCCAGCGCGTCGATTTGCTTTTGTAAGTCCGTGCGCTTGTCGCCAGGCTTCACGGGCTTCTTAGATTTCTTCTTCTTCTTTTTCGAAGACTTTGACAGCTGGTCATGAACGCTTGAACTATCCCCATCGGCCTTCGGAGTCGGACGCGGCTTCAACATCCCCTCAATAACCTACGGCTCCAAGGGGTTCTTCCACTTGACCGCTGGGCAGGTCTGAAGATCATTTAGCATTCTTCTCGTTTTGGCCGATAATACAACCTCCCAGGGAGCTTCTTCAATGACGGAGCATGTTGCCCCCGGCGTATTCGTCCCCTTATAGGTGTGGGGTTGCGGAGGATTCACCTTCCATTTGTCAGATAGCGCAAACTTGCCCTGACGGTACTGGTTTTCGAGCCAATTTTTGAACACGTAACAGTCTTCGATTGGATGTCCTAGCACTCGATGGTAAGGGCAATAATTAGGCTCGTTAACGTCACTTGGTTGTGACGGACGCTTTGGATCCGGCAGATTTATGAGCCTATTGCGCAATGCCAGCTCAAATAACCTCCTTGTTTTATCACGGGGGAAGGAGTAAGCACGTCCCATCCTGTCCTCAAGGGGTACGTATGGGCGTGTATTATTTGGACGAGCAACCGGCTTCGAGTCGTTCGGTTGCTGTTGGGCATTAGCGACGATGATCGCTTTTCCCTTTCCTTTGTCGTTTCGAGAGTCGGGCTTCGGGAGAGGGGGTTTATGGCCCATCTGGTCCATCTGCGCCAATTTGTCGATCAAAGCCTGGAAAGAAGTTGGCTTGAAGAACATCATAAACTGCGAAATGGTTGCTTGTGGATCAAGGGTTCCAACAAACATTCCCACCGCAGGGGCTTCTTCTATGCGTTGTTCACATTTAGACCATAAATTACGCCACCGTATAGCGTACTGGACCCACGTCTCGCCGGGCTTTACCCTGGCGTTAATCAGCGCCGTCATTGGAGTACGTTCGCTGGCACTTGCAAAGCGTTGGGTGAAGAGCAGCTCCATCTCTGCGAAGGTTTTAATGGAATCGCTGGGGAGCTAGGAATACCACTCGAAAGCCGTATCTGATAAACTTCCCACAAACTGGCGCAGCAAGAGCTTGTCGTCGCCTCCAGTGTTACCACAAAGCGCCCTGAATTGGGCAACATGTTGATGGGGATTGCCGGTCCCCTTGTAGACATGAAACTTTGGAATTGTGTAACCTGGCGGGTACTTGATTTGGTCATACCAGCCCGGATATGGCCGCCCCGTCTTTACAACGTGGCCGGCTGCTTCGGCCGCGTGATGAACTTTTATCTGCTGGGCTATATATTCGTCCAGATCTGTTTTAGAGATTGTGTCTTCTTTAGCCGTCGATAGAACGGGCTGAGGGTTTAATGTTTCTCCCCTATCATCCCCAAGGACGATCGGGGGTTCTTCAGTCGGGGATTCTGGTTGTATCATCATCCCTATCATATCCTGGAAGAGAAGGCCCATGCGCTGTATATTGGCTGCTTGTTCAGCAGCCTCTTGGTCTCTTTTTTCAAGCATTCGGCGAAGGAACTCGGCGTCGGTCTCTTCTTCTTGACGTTCATCTAAGGACGTCTCAGGATTCTCTTTTGGCCCCGTGAGTGCAGCCATGGTAGTCATCATCTCCTGGAGCTTTTGTTGCTGCTCCTGAGACTTGGTCACTGACCGGGTAAGCGGTCGGTGACCCATAGAAGTACGACTTTCTTCTTTCCCCGAAGCCATATAGACTGTATGAACTGTGATGCCCCCTGACTTGGGGCGTTTAGGTTCACCGTTCTTAGACTTTGCCAGTGTCATGGGAGCTTTTTCTGGCCTCTTCCTTTTATGGGCCTTTGAGGTTGAAGGAGCCGCTGAATTGGGCATCCTAGCATTTGTTGCCCCCTGTTGTTTGGCGGGGCGATTTTTGTCTTTTTCCACTCTTGCTCTGTTCCGGTGACGGAAGTGATCTGAGTCAATCACGGAGTCTTGAACCTTCCGCCAAACTTTATAAACTTTCGCTGACAGCCGTTGAGGGGGCTGTTCCTGTTTCATCTCAGGAGCTTTTTCCATGGGTGGAGGAGACCTTTTTAACGTAGCCACCGGGGAGTTCTTTCTCACTTTCCTCAGCATTTCAAAGCTGTTTCCAGTTGGAACAGCAGCATCGACTTCCACCACTGGAGCAGGTGGGGTTAGCCCTGAGGGGGAGTTGCCCCCTGCTTTCCTTACTCTCTGCCAATGGCGACGTCGCGTGCGACGAGCCGCCGGGATTGGCTCGGAGATTGAGGTGGTTTCTTGTTGCCCCCTGTTTGAGCGTGGGGTAACTGTTGATGTCAGCCTATCGAAGACTGATGCCTTCTGACCAGCCGGAGGAGGAGTAGGAGCCGTCAATTCGTGAAGACTGACTCTCTGATAGGAGAAGCCGCTTTAACGACTTCCAAAGCAGCGGCCGTTGCCCTCTTTGGGACAGCCACCTTATAGTTCTGACCCAGCCTGGTGAAAACGGAGGCTGTTGGTCCAGTAGCAGGCGACCCGCTGACAGGGGTCGGAGTAGCAGTAAGCCGGTCGAACACCGACTTCTTGTTTGCTTCCAGTGTGGGTATCGGTGCCGAGAAGCTTGCAGGTGGGACCATGGTCCCGAAGAACAAGCCGGTGGTGGCCTGAGTCAACTGGCCTACCGGCAGTGTCAGGAAGGAAGCCGCTTGGGGCCCATATGCTACACCTCTAGGTGAGGTGGAGCGTCCGTTGCAGTTGCACTTCGAGCAGTTGGTGCAGTTGGTGGCCATTGAATGCTTGAGTTCTGCACCAAACAAAAGACCAAATCTTAGCAACTTGAAATCCGAAGGCAATCATTTAACAAACCGCGATTGGTTCGCGAAGACGACACACGAAGTGTGGAGTGGAAAGAGGAAGAGGTCCCACCGGGCGTGCCAGAATCTGTTCCCCTCCGAAAGACGGCGACGACGCGAGGACGTCTGGCCTGAGGTTCGGGGCAGATACTATTTGGTTTTATCCGTCTATCTCTCCGAAGATGCCATGTTGATTTATGGCACCGTGTATCGGAGGTTTAGACGGATGCGGCCGATGTAGCAGATTTCATCAGATTCCCCCTCAGGGTGAGGGGTTTTTTGATTGTGGGGACGCTCTTCCCTGCAGGCGCAAGCCCCTGCAGTTAATTACGCTACCGCATCGCGGTAACAACTTTCTCCTTCTCCAGAATTTCACTTCGTGTCGTGTGTGTTTGTTTTGTTTGTAGTTGCCCGTGGATTGTATACGGAGACTGAGTAATGCCGTCGCCCGTAGGACGTGGATTAGTCCAAATCCGTATTTACTTAGATTTGGGTTTGGTGTTTTTAGTTTAAGGATGCATTAGTCGCGTTGCGGCTACGATCAACTTAAACATTCGTTAAGGATACATTAGTCCTGTTTTAGACTAAGATCAACTTAACGTAGTGATTGATTTAATTATCTGGCCGTCGGGACTCGTCACCTCTCTGACGTCGTTGAGGGATTACAACGACAGGTGTCAGAGGAGTTCAGAGATGTACCCTTGAACCAAAGTTGATTTGGAGTTTTATTGTTTATTTAAAGATCTAAGGACACATTAACCGTATTTGGGGCTAAGATCAACTTAGACGGGACCGTTTAGATCCGGCAAAAGAGCGTTCGGACTCTATTATGCCAGTTTAAGGACGCGGTGGTCCACCGCCAGTTCTAGGGACGTGGTGTTCCATTATTAGTTTAGGGACGTTTCGGTCCGTCGCCAGTTTAAGGACGTAGTGGTCCATCGCCAGTTTAAGGACGTAGTGGTCCGATATTAGTTTAGGGACGTTTCGGTCCGATATTAGTTTAGGGACGTTTCGGTCCGATATTAGTTTAGGGACGTTTCGGTCCGATATTAGTTTAAAGGACGTCTCGGTCCGATATTAGTTTAAAGGACGTCTCGGTCCGATATTAGTTTAAAGGACGTCTCGGTCCAATATTAGTTTAAAGGACGTCTCGGTCCACGAGTTTAAGGACCCCGCAGTCCATAGCGATGTGCGGTCGATGGGACCCGTCACCTCTTTGACGTCGTTGAGGAATTACAACGACGAATGTCAAAGGAGTTCGGAGATGTACCCTCGAACCGGATGTAAGTTGATTTAGGAGAGCCGTTTTGCTCAGTCAATTTAATTTAAGGACTTATGGCCACGATTGGGCTAAGTCCAGTTCAACACTTTATTAAGTAATGCATTGCATTTAGGCTCTGCAGAGCATCACTCTATTCTGAGCTCTGCTCATTTATGAATGATGCAATGCATTTCGTTTGATTTGGGCTCTACCCCTGCACAGCATTCTGAAGATTCTGTCTAGGCTCTGCCCATTTATAAATGATGCAAAGCATCTGTTTTGATTTGGGCTCTGCCCCTTAAAATAATGCATTTACGCTTTATTGAGCCTGTTAGGCCTTCTCTTAGTTGGGCTTGGCCCTTTTGAATGCATTTGCGCTGTGCGCTAAGTAATGAGCGCAAGTCCATACGGTGACGACACGTGTCATGTTCTGATGAGTGCAAGCGCACTAGCGCAGCGCGTTGCGCTGTTGCGCGGCGCAATTGCGCTGCTGACACGTGGCGCGCTCTCAGCGGGTTGCGCTAATTCCAGAGAGCAAAGCTCTATCTTAAGAGCGCTTAGAGCAAATGGTTTTATGGCCGACACGTGGCGCTCTCTTAAGAGCGCAACGGCGCAAATTGGAAGTGCAAAGCACTAAGAATCTTTTAGATTCAAGAAGGGAAGTGCAAAGCACTGTTTAATTTCTTCGTCTAAATTGGATCAAAGAAAAATAAATTTTTCTTTATTCGAAGAACCAGAGGTTCTTAAAAGTGCAAAGCACTATTCTTTTATTATTTTATTATTTTTGTTGTTTTTACAGAACCGAAGGTTCACAAGAAGTGCAAAGCACTTTTTTTTTTATAAAGATCATTGATCTTATTTTTAGATCAATGATCTATTAGAAGGCCCCCCTTTTTTTTTCTACCTCATGAAGGTTCTTTACCTTTTTCTTCTTGGAGTTTTCTCTGTTTTAGGGTTCTTGATTTTTCGAGAAAATTCTTGATGCCTTTTGAATGAGGTCTGGGGTTCTATTTATAGTGCCCCATAAATTTGTTGAATTTGTTAACGGGATCTTTCTTGAATGATTTTTGGGAGTTTTCCCACCGTTGGATCTTTGATCCAGAGGCCGAAGAAAGTCTTCTAGTTCTGGAAAGAACAGAAAAGATTTCATGAAATCTTAATTCAGTTTGGCGCTGATGCCCCAGCGCATGACACGTGTCGCGCAGCGCAGAGCGCAGCGCAAGTGCGCTAGCGCATCTGCGCTGATACGTGTCGCACAGCGCAGAGCGCAGCGCAACTGCGCTAGCGCATCTGCGCTGACACGTGTCGCGCAGCGCTAGCGCATCTGCGCTGACACGTGTCGCGCATCGCAGAGCGCAGCGCAACTGCGCTAGCGCATCTGCGCTGACACGTGTCGCGCAGCGCAGAGCGCAGCGCAACTGCGCTAGCGCATCTGCGCTGACACGTGTCACTTAGCGCAGAGCGCAGTGCAGCTGAAGCGTTGCTTCCTTTAAACAGAGCTTTGCTCTGATTGGGCGCGCCTTCTTGGGCGCTGCGCGCGGGATTTGAAGCTCTGCTTCAAAGATTTGAATTTTGAATTCAAACAGAGCTTTGCTCTGATTGGGCGAAACAGTGCATGGGTACGTGCTGGAACGACTGGGGGCTTCCTGAACTTGTTGATCAATTTCTCCTGAATTCTCGCCGCGTTGAGTACCTGTGCAAAAGTCTGCAACTCCAGTGACGCGATCAACTGCTGCAGCTCGAAATCAAGTCCCTGCAAGAAGCGTCTGGCCCTGGTAGCCTCTGAAGAGACCATGTATGGAGCAAATCGGCTCAGACGGTTGAACTCTGCTGCATATACGTCCACGGGGCGGCCATTCTGCTTCAGTAGAATGAATCTTTCCTCCATCTCTGCCTTGGCAGTAGAAGGGAAATAATGGTCCAGGAAGCACTCCTTGAATTTACTCCATTCGATTGGCCTCTCTAGCCTGCTTTCTTCAACTGTCCATCAAGTACGGGTTTCATCTTCCAACTGAATCTTTATCACATTCACCTTATTTTCATATGGTACCCTGGTGGCTGTCAGTAAGTTCTCCATGTTCACTAGCCATTGCTCGGCCTCTAAAGGTTCGGCTAGCCCTGTAAATGCAGCTGGATGCAACCTCCGAAAATATGACACGGTGCCAGCCCTGGTAGAGTAGTGCCCTCGGGGGCGGTAATGAGTGCGGAGGGTCCCCCTGCAGCGGTAATAGCCCTGAGTCCCTCGGCGAGTAAGTCCGTCTTTCTCTCCTGAGCTTCTGCGAGAGAGGTCAATGCACTAAGTATTCTTTCCGTGCGATCCTGAGAACTTGAGTCCGAGGAGTGGTCGTTCGGGGACGTCATATCGCTGGAAGATTCAAAAGGATGTGATTAGATTCAAGGATGAAAACCAGGAATAGTGAAGCGAAAATAATGTAATACAATGTAGTTAATGTTATCCCTTGTTACTAAACCTGGCTTTGATACCAACAAAACCATGTCACGCCCCGCTTCCCAAAATACGGAAAACGAGGGATGACTAGGCCAGCCATGCTCCTAAGGTCAAGGAATAATCCCGCCGTAGTCACACTTCGGCTTCTAGCATTACATGGTAATCAGTAAACAAAGTACAGCAGTAAAGGAAACACATCACTAAAATATTACATCAAATTCCATTGTTCAAAAATTACAAATAAACAAGAAGAGCTACTAACCAAGTTCGAATACAAGATCTCTAGGGAAAACAGAAACGAAGAAAAAGGGACTCCAGACTAGATCTCCGTCAGCTCGAAAGGTAAGTCCGACTCCTGCGCTGGTTCTTCCTCGAGGTCTGAGCATGCACACTCAGGTCGTCTGAGCGACGTAATAGCAATTTTTATATTAATGACATGAAACATGCAAATACGATAATAACAGTGAAAGTTAAATGCTGATAATCGCTATGTCACAAAATGATGCAAAGTATGATCTGTGTCCCTATCAGTCTCTAGGTCATGTTTGAAATCGTATAGTGGAAAGGAGGATCATGTTTAACAGGAGTCTCGTACATACCCGAGACAACGGCCCACACGTCCGGGACATAACCCTGTCAGCCGGATCGCTGGATCCTACCTAATATTTATAAGAATCATTGTTCGAATGATCATCCTCTAAAACACGGTCCCGCTAAATACGATGCTCTTTCCACTTCGATTTCCGCTTTTTCCCCAGGTTTACACTAATGATGATTATGATTTAGTCGTGTACAAGTATGCACCAATAGCACGGTTTTGTCATTGTTCACTATATTAATCACTGTCACGAATCATTCACTTTTCCATTGGCGTACTTGACGCTCCTAAACTAATATCATTCACGCACGATAATGCAATGTTCACTGAATAATAACGCGCATTATCACTACGTGTATGGCAGTTGGGTAAGGTATGTACATTTATGCGGTTAACAAGTCATGTGTAATATGAACTATTATGCACGTCATATGCTTACAAAAATTGCAGTAATTCATGTTCGGAATTCAATGAAACGTTACAAATACGGTAACAAGTACACTCTGTCAACAGTTCATAAAAATTTGTTTCAGTATAATCGGGTTTCAGGTATTCAAGTTACAGCCGTTTCAATTTAAGTGCTCACTGCAAGAAATTCAGTTTCTGAACTGAACGTCCGTTTCGCGGCACAATTTTCACCCAGTTGGGATCAGAATTTAGCGACGCTACAGTTAAATGAAAATTAGGGTTTTAAACGCAACAGACGGATTCTCAATCACGTATGTACGTCAGAAGTTATGCGTTGTTCAACACTAGTGTATCAATTCTGTTTCTGTTTGGGACTGCTATGCGTCCTGATCTTTTAAATTGCAGTTTAAATAATAAAAGACGATATAACGGGGTGAAATCACTTGAGTTATTTAGCTAACAGATTGATCTTCAATAAAATGTAGGGTTCCGCAACAAACAAGTTCCGGAAGCGAAGGGGTAAGCATTATGAGACATAAAACAACCATCAGAGCTGCTCTGGACTACAGTCCAGAGCCGCTCTCCGAACCAATTCTCGTCATAATTTCAGTACAGAAACAATTAAGAAATTGCATAGGGTTACAGGTCGTCGAGTCGGCTTCGATTTGATCCTTCGAACGCATCATTTCAATATATACACAATTAATTGTGATGTTAACCAATTTCAAGTGCGGGAAATTCCCAGTTTTTACGGGTGTAATTGGGGGTGTTTGTTTAAGCCATTAACAATTGTATTTTCCAGTAAAATTTCTACATAGTGCTCATTGCCACACGGGCCAGAATATGCAATCGAGTTCCATCAAATTAAATGAAGGTTTTCATTTGGATCTTGCATCAAACACTTATGTCATTTAAGTTTTCATGAATCGCAAATATGGAATTAATACGGTTTTGATTTGTAACGGAAATAATCTAGCATGTAGCAAGTAAGGTACTTGACTGGAGACGCTTTGGCGATGCACGGCAGCGGCAACGGCACGAACGCGCGACGAACGGCGCGGCTAGGGTTCACGGCCTCGGCTCGCGTTTCGGTTTCGTCGTCGGAGTTGCCCGGAGATGTCTCACGATCATCGGAGGCGGAGTGTGGTGCTGCGGATCTCCAGGGATGTGCTGGGGTCGACGATGGTCGGCGTGGTCGCTCCGGCGGCGGGCAGCAGTGGGTGTTTGGAGCTCGCCTTGATGCGATCCACAGGGAAGACTGCACCTGTAGTTGCCAAAGTTGACTGAGTGCGCTCGGTGTAACGACTTCAAGCTCGAGTCTCTGAAAGTCCTCAATAATGCTCCTCTGACTGGTCAATATCATAACCGCTGGCTTGCAACTGAGCGCATCTGGTACAACATTTACTTTCCCCGGGTGATACTGAAGGTCCAAGTCATAATCCTCCATCAGCTCTAGCCAGCGGCGCTGCCTCATGTTTAGTTCCTTCTGAGTGAAGACGCACTTTAGACTTTTATGATCCGTGTACACCTCCACTTTCTCGCCCAATAGATAGTGCCTCCAAATCTTCAACGCAAAGACCACTGCAGCTAACTCCAAGTCACTCGTAGGATAGTTCTTCTCATGATTTCTCAACTGTCGAGAGGCGTAAGCAACCGCCCGGTCGTGCTGCATCAGAACACAGCCTAATCCCTTCCCTGAGGCATCACCGTGTACCACCAAACCACCGGAATCATCTGGTACTGTAAGAATAGGCGTCGTGGTTAACTTCTGCTTCAGTGTGTCAAAAGCCTGAGTACACTCCTATGTCCACGCAAATGGTACATCCTTCCATGTCAGCCTCGTCAACGGTTCAGCGATTCGTGAAAAGTCTTGGACGAACCTCCGATAATAACCTGCCAATCCCAGAAAGCTTCTGATCTCGGCCACTGACTTTGGCGTTGGCCAATCTCTGACAGATTCTATCTTTGCCGGGTCCACTGATATGCCTTCGCCCGAAACGATGTGTCCCAAGAATTGAACCTTGTCGAGCCAGAATTCACACTTGCTCAATTTCGTATACAGCTTCTCTTCCCGAAGAATTTATAGAACCGTGCGCAAATGCTCAACATGCTCCTCCCGGGTCTTCGAGTAGACAAGTATGTCGTTGATAAATACCATGACAAACGTGTCCAAGTACTTTGCAAACACCCTGTTCATTAAGTCCATGAATGTCGCTGGAGCATTGGTAATACCGAACGACATCACAAAGAACTCGTAGTGTCCGTATCGGGTCCTGAAAGCCGTCTTGCAAACATCCTCGGCTGCTACTCTGATCTGATGATATCCAGAATGGAGATCCAACTTCGAAAATACCCTGGCCCCACTTAACTGATCGAATAAGTCGTCGATGTGCGGAATTGGGTATTTGTTCTTTATTGTGACTTTGTTCAGCTCCCGATAATCTATACACATCCGCAGCGATCCATCCTTCTTCTTCACTAACAGAATTGGTGCACCCCACGGTGAAACGCTTGGCCGAATAAATCCCTTCTCCAAGAGTTCTTCAATTTGCTTCTTCAATTCTCCCAGTTCAACTGGTGCCATTCTGTACGGGGCCTTGGAAACTAGTGCTGTACCTGGAGTCAAATCGATCGAGAACTCCAAGACGCGTGGAGGTGGTAGACCTGGTAGATCTTCAGGAAACACATCCAGAAAATCCCGAACAATCTCTGGGGCTGCGCTCTCATCAATCTCCATAGCTGTCAGCTCCTTTGGCTTGGCTCTATACTTGGCTGCTCCAAAGATTCGCTCCCGCCTTCGAAAATAAACTCCGGATGGTTGGGAATGCGGAAGATCACGTTTCTTGCTCGGCAATCAATAACTGCATAGAAGGTACTCATCCAATCCATCCCGAGAATTGCGTCATAACTGCCTGTCCCGATCAAAAGGAAATTCACATAGAATTCCCTACCACACACTACAACCGGACATGATCTACATTCTCGACTAGATATTATAATGCCATTACCCGTATGTATCTCCCAGCCCTTGGTTAGTGGTTCATGTGGTATGGAGTGTGTATCAATGAAATGCTCAGATATGAAATAGTGCGATACTCCAGAATCAAATAGTACTCTAGCTGGCAAGGAATGTATGAGTAGAGTACCTGTGACAACTTCTCCTGAAGCCTCTGCCTGCTCGGCGGTCAAGGTGAAAGCTCGTCCGTGACCGCGACCTATATAGGGTTGCCTTTGCTCCTGTAGCCTCTGCTGCTGTGGTCCAGAACCTCCCTGTAACTCTGCTTGTTCGGGGCAACCGCTAATCCTGTGCTGACTGGATCCGCAAATCAAGCACTGTCCCTTGGCGCGGCCACAGTCCTTCTGGGTATGCCCATCTCTATTGCAGTAGCCGCAAACTACGTTCTGTCTCTGGGGCGATGCTGGGGCATAAATGGACGCTTCATCTGAGTCGTTTCAGGCCTGTGAACTGGTATGGCTCCTCGAGAAGGTGCATGGGTACGTGTTTGAACGACTGGGGGCTTCCTGAACTTGTTGATCAATTTCTCTTGAATTCTCGCCGCGTTGAGTACCTGTGCAAAAGTCTGCAACTCCAGTGACGCGATCAACTGTTGCAGCTCGAAATCAAGTCCCTGCAAGAAGCGTCTGGCCCTGGTAGCCTCTGAAGCGACCATGTATGGAGCAAATCGGCTTAGACGGTTGAACTCTGCCGCATATACGTCCACAGGGTGGCCATTCTGCTTCAGTAGAATGAATCTTTCCTCCATCTCTGCCTTGGCGGTAGAAGGGAAATAATGGTCCAGGAAGCACTCCTTGAATTTACTCCATTCGATTGGCCTCTCTAGCCTGCTTCCTTCAACTGTCCATCAAGTACGGGTTTCATCTTCCAACTGAATCTTTATCACATTCACCTTATCTTCATCTGGTACCCTGGCGGCTGTCAGTAAGTTCTCTATGTTCACTAGCCATTGCTCGGCTTTTAAAGGTTCGGCTAGCCCTGTAAATGCAGCTGGATGCAACCTCCGAAAATATGACACGGTGCCAGCCCTGGCAGAGTAAGCTGGTGGAGTAGTGCCCTCAG
Organism: Agapanthus africanus; assembly: GCA_030015575.1. Lineage (NCBI taxonomy): Eukaryota > Viridiplantae > Streptophyta > Magnoliopsida > Asparagales > Amaryllidaceae > Agapanthus > Agapanthus africanus. The sequence goes on from JASDDO010000014.1 coordinate 22,807,101, forward strand.
GGGCGGTAATGAGTGCGGAGGGTCCCCCTGCAGCGGTAATAGCCCTGAGTCCCTCGGCGAGTAAGTCCGTCTTTCTCTCCTGAGCTTCTGCGAGAGAGGTCAGTGCACTAAGTATTCTTTCCGTGCGATCCTGAGAACTTGAGTTCGAGGAGTGGTCGTTCGGGGACGTCATATCGCTGGAAGATTCAAAAGGATGTGATTAGATTCAAGGATGAAAACCAGGAATAGTGAAGCGAAAATAATGTAATACAATGTAGTTAATGTTATCCCTTGTTACTAAACCTGGCTTTGATACCAACAAAACCATGTCACGTCCCGCTTCCCAAAATACGGAAAACGGGGGATGACTAGACCAGCCATGCTCCTAAGGTCAAGGAATAATCCCGCCGTAGTCACACTTCGGCTTCTAGCATTACATGGTAATCAGTAAACAAAGTACAACGGTAAAGGAAACACATCACTAAAATATTACATCAAATTCCATTGTTAAAAAATTACAAATAAACAAGAAGAGCTACTAACCAAGTTCGAATACAAGATCTCTAGGGAAAACAGAAACGAAGAAAAAGGTACTCCAGACTAGATCTCCGTCAGCTCGAAAGGTAAGTCCGACTCCTGCGCTGGTTCTTCCTCGAGGTCTGAGCATGCACACTCAGGTCGTCAGAGCGACGTAATAGCAAATTTTATATTAATGACATGAAACATGCAAATACGATAATAACAGTGAAAGTAAAATGCTGATAATCGCTATGTCACTAAATGATGCAAAGTATGATCTGTGTCCCTATTAGTATCTAGGTCATGTTTGAAATCGTATAGTGGAAAGGAGGATCATGTTTAACAGGAGTCTCGTACATACCCGAGACAACGGCCCACACGTCCGGGACATAACCCTGTCGGCCGGATCGCTAGATCCTACCTAATATTTATAAGAATCATTGTTCGAATGATCATCCCCTAAAACACGGTCCTTCTAAATACGATACTCTTTCCACTTCGATTTCCCCTTTTTCCCCAGGTTTACACTAATGATGATTATGATTTAGTCGTGTACAAGTATGCACCAATAGCACGGTTTTGTCACTGTTCACTATATTAATCACTGTCACGAATCATTCACTTTTCCATTGGTGTACTTGACACTCCTAAGTCAATATCATTCACACATGATAATGCAATGTTCACTGAATAATAACGCGCACTATCACTACATGTATGGCAGTTGGGTAAGGTATGTACATTTATGCGGTTAACAAGTCATGTGTAATATGAACTATTATGCACGTCATAAGCTTACAAAAATTGCAGTAATTCATGTTCGGAATTCAATGAAACTTTACAAATGCGGTAAAAAGTAGACTCTGTCAACAGTTCAGAAAAATTTGTTTCAGTACAATCGGGTTTCTGGTATTCAAGTTACAGCCATTTCAATTTAAGTGCTCGCTGCAGGAAATTCAGTTTCTGAACTGAATATCCGTTTCGCGGCACAATTTTCACCCAGTTGGGATCAAAATTTAGCGACGCTACAGTTAAATGAAAATTAGGGTTTTCAGTAGGATTTTCAACGCAACATACGTATTCTCAATCGCGTATATACGTCGGAAGTTATGCGCTGTTCAACACTAGTGTATCAATTCTGTTTCTGTTTGGGACTGCTATGCGTCCTGATCTTTTAAATTGCAGTTTAAATAATAAACGACTATATAACGGGGTGAAATCACTTGAGTTATTTAGTTAACAGATTTATCTTCAATAAAATGCAGGGTTCCACAACAAACAAGTTCCGGCAGCGAAGGGGTAGCCTCATGAGACATAAAACAACCATCAGAGCTGCTCTGGACTACAGTCCAGAGCCGCTCTCCGAACCAATTCTCGTCATAATTTCAGTACAGAAACAATTAAGAACTTGCATAGGGTTATAGGTCGTCGAGTCGACTTCGATTTGAGCCCTCGAACGCATCATTTCAATATGTACACAATTAATTGTGATTTTAACCAATTTCAGGTGCGGGAAATTCCCAATTTTTACGGGTGTAATTGGGGGTGTTCGTTTAAGCCATTAACAATTGTATTTTCCAGTAAAATATCTACATAGTGCTCATTGCCACACGGGCCAGAATATGCAATCGAGTTCCATCAAATTAAATAAAGGTTTTCATTTGGATCTTGCATCAAACACTTATGTCATTTAAGTTTTCATGAATCGCAAATATGGAATTAATACGGTTTTGATTTGTAACAGAAATAATCTAGCATGTAGCAAGTAGGGTACTTGCCTGGAGACGCTTTGGCGATGCACGGCAGCGGCAATGGCACGAACGCGACGAACGGCGCGGCTAGGGTTCACGGCCTTGGCTCGCGTTTCGGTTTCGTCGTCGGAGTTGCCCGGAGATGTCTCGCGATCACCGGAGGCGGAGTGTGGTGCTGCGGATCTCCAGGGATGTGCTGGGGTCGACGATGGTCCGGGGTCGCTCCGGCGGTGGGCGGCGGTGTTTGGAGCTCGCAGTGAGGGTTTAGAGAGAGAGAGAGAGATAGAGCAGTGGGGCTCGGGTGTGGATTTTGGTGGAGGTGATGGAGATGCTGAGGATGTAGGGGTGTCGACTGTGGTGGGTGTAGAGGCTCGAGCTCGGTTGAGGGGTGCTCGGTCGAGAGGGTGAGTCAGGGGCTCTGTTGATGGAGAGAAGAGAGCGAGGGAAGAAGGGTGAGGGGGTTGCAGTCGTGGTCTTCCTCGTCGTCGTTGTCGTCGGTGAGGGTTGAGCGGTGAAGTTGGCAGTGGGTTTCTGAGAGTTTTTGAGAGAGAGAGATTTGAGAAGGAGTTGGATAGTGAGAAGGGGCGAAGAGTTTGGGGTTGAGGAACTCGAGGGAGTCATGGTCGAGGTCGCGGGGACGTGGGGCAACGACGCGGAGACGTGGGCGTGAGGGCGACGTGGACAGTGAAGTCACGCACAGAAAAAAGGAGCGGGAAAGTTTGGACGTTAGGGAAGAAGGAGGGGAGTGGGTCGGGTCGGGTGAAGGTTGGGTGCGGGCTTGGAGTTGGGCTGGAAAGCCGGGCCGGAAAGCCGGGCCGGAGGAAAAAGATTTGAGGTTAATTAAATTTGAATTTTCTTTGGGCCTTTTGATTAATTCAATTGGAAAAATGAAGTGTTGGGCTGGGTTGTGGGTTAAGGATTATTTGTTTTGGTTTTTAAAGGGGTTTAGAAGGATTTAAATACGACAAATCTAGCAACCAATTTCCTACAAAAATACGAGGGAAAAAGAAAAGGGAAAACTCGGGGACTAGGAAAAATATAGAAGGATTTTCATCGAAGGAAACATGGATTTACAATTAACATGGATAACATATTCAATCCGATTAATAACTATAAAAGTGGTATTGATTAACCATGTACAAGAAAGTTCCGTTCAGAAATTCAGCGTCACCATGATTTGTAAAATAGATTAAAAATAACAAAAGTTCTCCAAAAAAGACGTGTCATATATCAAAACAAAGCTAATTCAATAAGGTTTTCATTTTTATAAGTTAAAATATCTCAGATGTTTTCTACAAAAAGTTATGAACGTTCGAAATTGAAACTTTGCTGCTGGAATTTCTCTAGACAGAAGTTCAGAGGTATTTTCATTTACGGTTTACGTTATTTAAACAATTTATTTTGCAAATAAATATTTTACAGGGTTATAGTATTCTGAGTTAGCATCGCAACGAACTAAAAAACGTATGCTAATGATTTTTCTATGATTTATAATCAATTTTTTAAGGTAAAGTGTACAGTAAATTTCAGATTTGTCGTATCCGCTTTGCGACGACGTTTCAGGTGTAAACTGTAATATTTTCATACTATATTTTGTATAACGTTATAAAATGCGGATTATAAACTAATTAATGATAATAATAAGAAATATTACGATAATATATATTTATAGATATAATTATAGTATGTCGCAAGTTGTAAACTTGCATATATTGTATATTATGAAACTGATTAACGTTAAATAACTACGGTCTATAAATTATCTAGATATAGCTGTATGATGATGATAATAATAATAGTAGTAGTAGTACGACAACATATAAGTAAATTATATAAAGCATAGCATGTAGCCAGTTGTAAACTTACCTCGAAATAAACGCGATGAACGGAAGTAACATGACGCTATACAAATCAACACTAAGTTTTGATGGCTCGGTTAAGGTTCTAGGATGCGGCTGGAATTGCGTCGGTGAGAATGGGTGTGGGCTTGAAGAACGAAAAAAGAGAATATATTAATTGATGAGCGAGAGAAATGTTATGTGGAGAGAGAGAGGTTTTGTGTTTAATATAAATATATATAGTATAGTTTAAATTAGGTTATAAATATATATTAGTTTTAATGTATATAGATAATATCAAATTACAACCAATCTCCACCAAAAATATATTTTGGAAAATAATTCACATATGTAAACTTCTCAATCATAATACAAGAATATATTTTAAATAACTCATACCCCTAATTTAAGATTTAAAAGAATTCTAAAAATATATCTAGATTTAGTAAATATTTGATATTAGATATCTTGCGATTTAAACGTAAAAGATAAAAGGAAAATAAGATATGGGATGATAACCATATGATGACAGTTAACAAAATATAATTTATTCTTAACTTGTGGCTATTAAAAGATATATGATGATATAGATATATGATATATAAAGATCTAAAAATATAATGTAGGTATTATAGAAGATTCACATTGATACACTTTACTGGTAAATCTCAGATACAATCTTGTATCATATTGGGTTCTAAACCTGCGGGTCAGATCGGATAACGATTACTATTATTCGAATTATTCACGACCCAATATATAGAATAGAAGAATTATAAAGCAAGTGTTAAAATACCAATTAATGTCGTATAACCGTACTAGGGTGTTACACTTCCATTCATACTGTGGAAGGATATTTCCTATCCACAGGTAGCATGGTTGACTCTGTCACGTGCCTATCTTAGCGTACTCTGGGAAGCGGGGCGTGACAACGTAGTCGGTAGCGACTAACGAAACACGGACTAGGCGGGCACTATTGTCCCGAGTCCAACCGGACATACACTAAACGAGTTTAGTATAGTCAAAACATAGAATGTGAAGGTAAGAAAACGTCAATGAAGAAATGTGAATGAAAGATGGGTGAAATGGGATTCTAGCGACAAAGGGCGAGTTTTTATAAAAGTTTTTGTTTTGTGTTTTTTTAATCTTTTTTTTAGAAAGAGTTTTGCAAAAATGTGTACGGACTCACGGCACAACTTCAACAATCACAGTTAAAACATGCACAATCAAATCTAGAGCTATGGTCTTTAAAGTCCACTAGACTACTCCTAACTGTTCCAAAGTGACAAGTTGTGAGATAACCCTCAAGTCGTCTCTTCACTGCCAATTGTGGCCAGATAAGCACAAATGAAGAAAGGAGGGTTCCGCTCACGAATCACCGTGAGACGAGCCTTTTAAAATTATCTTTCTCACTTGTCTAGTCTAGGCACCACAAAGTCAAGTTTAGATAAACGATTGAATGCCCACAACCTTCCTCTGTCCTAATGAGCACGACAGTCCTTAGTTGGCTGAGTCTAGATATTTTTTAATTGATCTTAAGGATGATGCGTGTGCTTTTAGTGATTTTTGGGGTCTTAGGAAGGGTGATGAAATCCCCACCTAATCTGAATTGGTGTTATAGCCCCTTAAAGTCCGTATTTGTTATGCAAAGCAGTAACAACCAAAAATCTAAAACACTTTCAAAAATTTTATTTTGGCTGTGACGCAAAGAATCCTGCACAAAATCAGTTTATTGGAGAGGGGAAGAGAATTTGTGCAAAGAATCCTGCAGGAAAAATATTTCAGTGGAGTGCAGAGAAGGGGAGAGGAGAAAAGAGATACTCACATAGAGTTTTTAGTTGCTGACGTCGCCCGTTGACCGCGGTTCCGCGGTCAAACCCTTGCTTCTGTCGCGGTTCCGCGGCTGAACAGTTGGTTTGGATCTTCAAATTTGTTCCATGTGCTTAATTGGTTCTCCTCTTTCTGTTTAGATCCCCTGAATCTTGATTTATTCACTGAGTTTGCTCCAGAATCTAAAATAGAGTTTGCTCCAAGCCTGCACACTTACACAAAAACTAATCAAAAATAACAAGATGATTTTTTTTGTTTTGGTTTTTCAATTTATATATATATATATATATATATATATATATATATATATATTTTATTTTTTTTAATTAACCCGAAATTACACAAAGAATTAAACTACCGTCTCCCCGGCAACGGCACTATTTGATTGTTTGCGTTTTTGCGCCATTTGGTAGACTTATGGGATCATCTTTTCAGGGGTTCTCCATGTTGCTTTTATCTTCTGTTTGGTACACTTGGTTTCTCAAAAACTCTTCTGTTCTCTTCCAGATATTCAGCAGTGGATTTTTGCCTTGAGCTCCGCGTTTGAAGTCTTGGATCTTATGCTGCCCTTGTGCTTTGTGCATTGAAGTGACCAACGATTTACCATTTTGTCCCTTGAACTGGTAGGAGGCATCATACGGATGGTTAGCGGAGATCAGTATTTATCTGTTGTTGGTCGTAGTCCCGCATTTGTTGCGACTTTTCATGAATTTCACTGTAAGGAGCTGAGAACCTGTAACTTGCAATTATTCAGCAAACACGGATTAAAAGTCCCTACCTATATACAATGTGATTAAGAATGTGCAGTATAAAAATACAAAAATCTGATATGAACACTTATGCACCACAGATAAGTCTTGATGACGCTAGTAAGCGTCTTATTCTGAGAGGATTTAGACAAGATGATGCAAAGAATACCTGGTGAAGAGAAGTTATTTATTGGTGGTGATCTCAATGGACCTGTAGGTACTAGTCGTAGTGGATTTGATACTATCCATGGAGGTTTTGGTTTTGGACAAACGAATGAAGCAGGTTGCTCGATTCTAGATTTTGCCTTGTCTTATGACTTGATCTTAGCAAAAACTTGGTTTAGGAAAAGAGAGTCTCACCTAATCACCTTTAAGAGCGGATCAAGTGCAACTCAAATAGACTTTTTTCTAACGAGAATGATAGATTGAGGTTATTACATCGACTGTAAGGTAGTGCTAGGTGAGAGTGTAACCACTCAATATAGATTTTTGGTTCTAGATTTTTGATTTAGAAAATGATCTAGAAATATTAGACGTAAGATAGAACCTAGAATTAAGTGGTGGGGACTGAAAAAGGTAACTAAAAGACTTTTATAGATCATGTAGTTCAAGAGGCGGATTGGCAGTCTGATGAAGATGATTCAGACAGAACATGGAACAAGATGGCTAGTTGTATCAAAAAGGTAGCTAGAGATCTACTTGGTGGGTCGAGAGGTGATGCTCCACAATTTAGGGACACATCATAGTGGAACGAATAAATAAAAGCTGCTATTAAAATCAAGAGAGATTATTATAAAGATTTGAAGAAAAGCAGAGATGCGGAGAGATTTGAGAAGTATAAAATGGCTAAAAAGAAGTTAAGAAAACTTTTCGGGAAGGTAAAGCTAAGGTCTATAAGGAGGTGTACGAGAAGTTAGACACTAAGGAGGTTGAAAATGATATATACTGGATTGCTCGGACGCGGGAAAAGAAGGCCAGAGACTTATGTGCAATGAAGTGTGTCAAAAATGAAGATCAGAAGATTTTAGTTCAAGATGAGAATATCAAGAAAATATGGAGAGTTTATTTTGTCAAATTGTTCAATGAAAACTTTACTAAGAATTTGGATGAACTTGTCATCCAATCTCAAGATGTAAACCGTGATTTCATACGTAAAATAAAAATCCCAGAGGTTAAAGAGGGTTTGAAGAGAATGAGATCAAGAAAAGTGGTTGGTTCAGACGGGATTCCTATCGAGATTTGGAGATGCTTAGGAGAAACATGCGTTAAATGGATGACAGATCTGTTTTATAAGATTTGGCAGACCAAAAAGATGCCAAATGAGTGGAGGAAAAGTACCCTTGTACCTATCTACAAGAACAAGGATAACATTCAAACTTGCTCAAACTACCTTAGAATAAAACTTATGTGTCACACCATAAAGTTTTGAGAGAGAGTGATTGAACACGGGCTAAGAAAGGATGTTAAGATAACAAATAACCATTTTGGGTTCATATCTGGATGATCGACGACAGAAACTATTTATTTGCTTCGTCAACTTGTCGAGCGTTTTCGAGAGAGAAGAAGAGATTTACATATGATATTTCTTGATTTAGAGAAAGCGTACGACAAGATACCTGGAGTTATGGAGGCAAACGTTGGAATCTCGAGGGTTCAGATTGAGCAGGTCCAAGACAGTATATATGCATTGCAAATTTAGCGAACAGAGAAGTCGAGACCACATTGGTATAACATTGAAGGGACAAGAGATATCACCGAGCGATCAGTTTAAATATCTAGGTTCCATCATCCAAAAGGATGGGAAGATCGATAACGATGTTAATCAAAGGATCCAAGCTGGTTGGTTGAAATGGAGAAGTGCAACAGGGATTTTGTGCGATCGTAACTTTCCGTTAAGGTTGAAAGGGAAGTTTTATCGGAGAACTGTTCGACCTGCGTTATTATATGGTACAGAATGCTAGGCTACTAAGAAGCATCATAAACAAAAGATGCACGTAGCGAAAATGCGAATGCTTCGTTGGATGTGTAGTAACACTAGAAAAGATAATGTGCGAAATGAGAATATTCGTGCAAAAGTTGGTGTAGCACCCGTAGAGGAGAAGATGCGGGAAAACCAGCTAAGATAGTTTGGTCATGTGCGACGCGGACATATGGAAACACCGGTTCGACGAATGGATACTATCGATATAGACAATGTCAAAAGGGCAAAAAGAAGAACGAAGAAAACATGGATGGAGGTGATACGAAAAGATATGGTTGCCAAAAGCCTCAATGAAAGTATATTGTTCGATAGGAGTGAATGGAGGCGGAGAATTCATGTGCTGGATCCGGCATGATTCTCATGTTGGTTCATGTAGCCTACCTCATATGCTTAGGATAAAAGGCTCAGTTGTTGTTGTATTAATCTATCAAACCTTATTAAATATTGATTACTTAACTTCATTAAACCATGACTATTAAAAGGTTACAATTTTTATTAGTAGATAAATGTAATTTCACCCGTAATCTTACTTTTCCTAGGAATAAATTTTATGCCTCTCAGCATGACCTATCAAAGATTTCTAAGCATAAACCATAGGCAACTGCTAGAAAACCCATCAAAGTTCTAATAAAAATAGGTAATGGTTAAATTTATCTAGATTATCAATTAAACACCATTAGAGATCAAGATTCAATAAACTTTTAATACATGCAACGAGATCTAGCTACATCGTTTCCAAGATATATAAAAAATACCTAAGCATAATTGAATTGAATACAATTAATGAAGTAAATAAAGGAAGACATTGTTGCAATAATAAAAAGATAAACTTGAATTAAAAATGCTGAAATAAAATTGAAGACATTGTTGCAATAATAAAAGATAAACTTGAATTAAAAATGCTGAAATAAAATTAACTCACAGGTGCTCAAGCCGTAAACAAAAGAGAAGAAAGCCCTAGAAAAGGAAGAGAGAGAGAGAGAGACCCTAATCGATCTCTATTTTAACAACAATATTTTATTCAACAAGTCTATAGAGCCTAGGGATATTTAACAACAATATTTTATTTAACTTTTTCCCTAAGAAAAATCACAGAGCTACACGACTCGATACCCTGACCGCCGATTGGCACCCCTAGCCGCTGAAGTGCGGTCCGGTTGCATCCGACTCACTTGAGTCTTCTTGTGCTGGGTTGGCTCGTCATGGTAACTTGTTTTGACTTGTGTTTGCGCTTTCATCTCGTCCCGTTGCATCTGGTAGACTTGAACTTGCGTGTTTCCTTCTCTTCTTCACTTTTTGCAATTAAATACCTAGAGCCTGCATTTATTCAAAGCACACATTGAGTAACAATTATTTATATATAAGAATAGATAAAAAGGATAAATAAACACCAATCAATGATCCTTACCAGGGTAGGTGGTGAGACTCTAGTTTATTAGTTTCCTTTGGTGGCTTTCACCATAGACGAAAGTCTTAACCTGCAAAAACAATCACAGGGCATACATAATTAGAGATCCTTAACCTCCGTGGCTTAAACATTGCAGTTTCCACACGAAAACATGTACAATCACAAAAAAAGATAATAGGGAGCAACCAGGGTGAAATAGTAAGAATATGCATCCCTCATGCCTCACCACATTGTCAGGGGCTTTTAAAATGATATGAGAGCAAACCCAATTGTCAGGGGCTTTTAAAATGATATCAGAGCAAACCCAGGATCAAGTTTCATAAGGCACATTTTAAAAAGATTTTTTTAAAATGTGCAATGTGCAGAAAAGTTTTGCTGAGATTTGAGGATATATTTTATGCATTCTGATAATAATGTCATGCAATAAATGTAAAGTTAAATTACCTGATAAGAGGCTTCCGTGGAGCAATGGATGCGTAAGCAGGGAACCCACCAAACATCGATTTTGCCACCTAAGGTGATTTAAACAGTTGACATATATTGATCATATCTTCGAAAAAGTATATTAAGAAATCATTATAAGATATGAACTTAAAATATTAAATGGAAATACGCCCAACTAAGCAGCCCTTTTTAAAAAGTAATTTGCTTGTGCATTCATGTGTGCCTAACTAAGTAGCCATTTTTAAAGAGTAATTTGCTTGTGCAGTCATGTGTTAATGCTTTCATAGTAGCACCTTTACTTATTGCCCCGATAGCAGAAAACCATCCCAACTTTTAAAAACGTGCCACTGACTTTAACAGGCGTTAGTTTCGTTTTTTCAGCACTTTTACCCTTATATAGTCCTAGATACCCCTTAAATCTATCTCTAATTACATCACTACTAATCATAGCCCCTTCCATGACCTAGGGGTAGTTTTGGAAGAATGTGGTAAATAACGTCTAAAACATATGTGTATATTAATCAGACATGAAAAAACTAATTGCTGTTAAGTTGGAAGTAGGTTTCATGTTTTAAAGGTAGGGAGGCATGCTGCTATACAAGTTAAAAATGGGTTTATTTGCAATTTAGCCTATGTTAATTTTTATAAGTCTAGATCAAACTAAAAGTAGATTTTATGTTAATTAATCTTCAACAAGTATAACTTCGAAAGGAAAATTTGCAGGAAATCACATGCAAAGAAAATGGTTTAATTAGAGATAGGAACATTAACACCATCATAGGGGTACCAATAGGAGATATTGGGACATTATTATTATGGGAGTTACTTGGGGTATATGGAGAGAACGAAATGAGAGGGTTTTTAGGAGAAAAGTTAATTGTACAAATAATATGATCTTTCATATATCTTCTATGCTTATCAGTTGGTCATACTTGCTTGCAGATAAATCAAAGCTTAAAATACGAAAGATGGTCCCCGAGACTGTCGAAATTGCGGGAAGGATGATTCGGCTAGTGGGAGTGGAGATGGCAATGACCTCGGTACTGACGATGGCGCCTGAGGTGGGATAAGGAGGGGGGAAGGAAAGGAATGGGAAGATGTTTTTTTGGGGTGTTTGGATGTACCCCGTATGTGAGGCACCTGCTTACTTTTGCTTCTTGGATGGTTGTATGAGCTTTTATGATCGGGAGTAGATTTGTGTGGTTATTTTGGCCTTGATGGCGTATGTATCCATTAAAAGCTTTCTAATGATATCGGATGGCTAATTATCCACCTTTTTCTCAAAAAAAACATTAACACCATGATATTTATAATTTACTTTATTTAGTTTTCTTTTTTTCTTTTGTGTGTGTGTGGGGTGGGGGGTGGGCACAGGGTTTTAACACCAAAGTAAGTTTCATTGCAGCAAAACAGGAATTGCAAAAACAAATACCTCAAGCTTTTCAATTTCCTGAGTCTTCTGCTGCACTGCATAGTCTTCAAGCTCATCGATTTCTTCAGTCAAACCCGCAACGTTGGGAGATGAAAAGCTGCTTTTATTCTTAATTGGAAGTGCTTCAGCATTGCTAGTGCATAAACTCGGCCCAGGTTCTTCAGTAACACAGGCTAATGGAACTCCTCTGGTTAACATTTCCTTTTCTAACGAGTTTTCTGAATGAATAACTTTCCGCTTTGATTCTGCTGCATTGTTTGTCACGGCATCATCCACATATTTCCTCTTTATTGATTCAGCAGTCTCCTTTATAATCCCATTGCTTCTCGAGGCTTTTGATTTTGGAGACTTGCCACCACCGGGAAACACAAATGGTGGCACAGCTGAACGCTTGATGTGAACAACTTTTATTTCCATCCTCGGCTTCCATTGCATGTACGAAAAGACAATGTGCTTAAACTCATCAATCGTGGCCCTCAAGTCAAACTCATTTCCTTCTTTTCTATCCACCTTGTGCTTTCTTTTAAGGCCCATGAAATAGAAGTGATGAAATTGTCTATTTTCGTCCAAAAAATCCCCGGGACGAAGATGGCACTCAAGCAAGCCAAGCGTGTCTCTCTCAATCTGGAGTTGAATTTGCCAAAGGGAGCAGCAATATAATCAACATGAATGTTAGATTGAAGTAAGCTTCCGTTATTTATAGAATGATATCACCCTCTTCTTCCAAAAGTTGGCTATATGATCCCTAATTCAACAATTGTTCATTCTTTTTTATCTTTCTGCAACTTTTTATTCATAAATTTTTCCTCAGTGAAAGTATTAGATATGCAATGTTGGTGAAAAGTTACGGAAATCAAGTTAAATTAGTGGTTAAAAGTGCATTTGAAAAGAGAGAGTGGTATTCTACTATTCGGGCAAGAGTGAAAGAAATTTCCTGTAGCTTAACCTATAAGCAATTTTTACCATTAAAAACTGAAAATACAGACAAGCAGGCACTAATTACCTTCAACGTGAGATGGCGAAGTCGGGATTCAACCCAGCCTTTCCAATTCCTTAGGTCATCTTCATTCTCTGCAGTAATGTCGATCTCCAAATAATTCTTGTAGGCCTCAAAGAAGGAATGTGGCTCAAATAGAACATTCCAATCAGCTTTGTTTGCCTCCATTAACTGCAGTTAGGGAAGAGTATCAGCAACATATAGCAGATTTATCTTGAGTTGCGAACACAGACACGAATAAACAACGCCTGCTATACTTCGGATTTGGCGTGATAAAGTTTAAACTACAGAACATTCCGGGTGAAGCACTCAGCTTTTGGACAACAAGGAATTCATTGTATATGCATTTTAACTAAGCAAGGAATCAAACTAATATATTTACCGTCATATAAGAAATTTTGATAATATGGCATTCCATTCTCAATATCTTAATATGTCTCAACTCTCACATACTCTTAAACATAATAAACATACTTTCATTTCGGAAAAAAATATATTAAAATCTTTCACAGGAAATATATGAACACATACCTCACATACCTCATTTCCTCGCTTGAACTCTTCAGTCATAATGCGTAGTGTGCTTGCCGAGACATTGTAGCTTGAATTCATACAGGGATAAACTGGTGTAATAATAGGCATCAGATGAGTTCTATCTTTAAAATTTCTTCTTGGGTCCCAAAAGGGAAGTCCAAGAGCTCCCTCTTTAATCTCACAAAGCATCACAGGGTTCGGCCAGCGCCACTGTGTATAAACCCTAAAAAAGCGGGATACCGACATGCTGGGCAAAGCATTAGGGTACAACTGGCATATCCGAGCAACGAGCAAAGCTAAATTTATTCCTCCAAGAAAACCCGAAACCTGATATTAAGCAAAGCAAAAATTACTATAACACCACATTGCTAACTACATATAATCTATCAATATGATCCAACATAGAGATTTATCCATACATTTGAGTAAACACCACGCCGCTTTGCCCAAAGCCTCATGCATCTTAGGGTTGTACGAAAAGTCTAGAATAAAAGAAAACAGAATTAATCAGGTACTTGATAATGCAACGAACAGTATACTTGAAATCAAGGCATGCACATAAAAATCAATTAGCAAGGAACAACAAGGACCTGAATATTTGGCACCAATCGTAAAACCTGATCGGTAACTCTTGGTCCATTTAAACTACGAACAGTCTGTTCATCGACATTCTGTAATAAAGAGTCTTGTGTGATATCCAAGTCCTGAAAAAAAACAATATATTAGATAATTAAAGACTAATGAGAAATAACATACAAATTAAAACTAAGAAACAATAAGTACACATCAGTCTTAGGAAACAATGCAAAAGAATACAAATGCGTAAAGTTAACATCTAACAAGATAAGGGATGAGTGTGCACCATTAATGGCATTTAAATGGTACAAGTATAATATTTAGACAATTAAAGGCCCATGACACAATAATATTAGCATTGCGAATTCTGCACTTCAATTGTAAATTTGGCAAATAACCCCCCCCCCCCCCCCCCAAATAGTCGAAATAAGGTTTGATTGTTATGGTCGTGGTTACACCAAAAGTTTTCCAAGTAGTCTCATGCCCCTCTCAAACATATTAGTAAATAAGAACAAAAACCTAAAGGCTGCACCAGGCCTATATTTGCCAATGGGAAATGTAACTTTCTATCACCGACATATCACTCACTCATGCATGAAAATGCAACACAAAGGTTCGCAAAGAAACTGGTTTTAAGAAAATAAACATGCTTGCATGCCTGACAGGAAAATAATAGTTTCAGAAGGGGGAAACCATGCTGCAGAAGTCAACTCCACAAGACATTTTCTGTAGGCTCACCAAACAATGCGACGATTACAGCAAATTAGTTAACTATGGTTCAGCTTACAGGACCATTTGATTAATTAGGATTTAGGAACTGCTGAATGAACTTGTGAATCATATTCTACAACTCTAAAAGGACCTCCACTTCCTATGAAGGACAAAAGAAAATCAACAGAAATAAATGGTGATTGAACTTATGGGCGACTTAGTTAATCCAGAACTGCATCAATAATTTATTCTACACAAATGACTACATGACCTCAAGCAATCAGAACTTTATTTATCTATTTGAACCTTTATCCAGCTTCCTATATTAATAATGAACCCATCTAATAAACCTAGCCAACAAAAAAATAAGTTTAAACTACAATTGCAGCAGGTCCACACGTGCAGTAAAAAGAGCCTCTAAGCAGAAACAGACGCTGAAAGTAGAACATCAACTTACTTCAGGTATCACCCAAAGTGCAAGTTGTGCATAAAGAAGATCTACAGAAACCCCATTGAACATCAATTTCATCACAGGCACATAAGCATCAGGCACGGAATGTAATTCGGTTACTTCTGGCATCTCTGCCAACATCTTATGAAGTTCTCCAAAAAAGTCCTCCTGCAATGAAGTTCAACAAATTCATATAAGATGTCGATGATACTTGATAAAGAAACCAATACTAGTTATTAGCTTCCAGAATTGTTGGTTTGACTTACTCTAGTTGCATATCTAGGTCCCACGCATAATGTATCTATATCTGCACCAGGGGCATGTACCTATATACCAAAAGAGAACAACAGCACATTTGAGCAAGTCATTAATAGGCCAATATAAGTTCAATATCTGAATGTTAACATAACTAATACGAAATGATCATAGATGAAAGATAACACAGATACTAATTAACAAGAAAATTGTACAGCCACTTCCGTTCTTTTATACATGTAACGAAAATAAACTCAAACATCACAAATAGAGAAATACTTACCCCAAGCCGATACGACCCAAAAGTGAAGATCATTGCATTAGCTTCATGCGAAAATGGCTCCTCGATTCCCCTGACCTTACAAATTTTCTTCACCCATGTTTTCACCGTCTACAATAATCACAACAGCATAAACTTAACACACAATGTACATAACTTTAACAAAGATACCAAGATTACTAATCAAACAATTGAATCAACCTGGTCTAATCTTCCCAAAACTTCTTCCCTCAAAGTCGCTTCTTCCTTGCTCTCATACAAATCTGCCTCCACTAGAAACTGATGAACAGAAACCGATATCAATTATAAATTTCCAAACTAAACAAACTACAAAAAAAAACACACAATGTGTTAAAGTTTGACCTTTTCGAGTTTGCGAGTCTTGATCACATCAAATTCGCTAGGCCCCGCAAGAGAGATAGGCTTAGTGAGCCCAAATTGTCCATCAGTCTTCGAGCTCGCCATATAAATCTGTAGATTTTATTTTTCTATCTCTGTTTATCAAAAAATAGTAACAGTTTGAATTAAGCTCCAATATGATAAATATCATCGATATAGAATCGCCAGTCACAAATCATCCAAAAAGCAAATAAATTTCAACCATTAGAATAAGAATTAAGCATTCATACACACATCGAGTATTTTACATAACAAAGTTGAATTTTAAATACTAAAAAAAAAACTAAAACAACAATTTTGATATATAATCTTTCTACAAATCCCTCTCTCGTTTGTCTCTCTTCAAACAAAATCGAATCTTTGACAGCAGAAAGCGCTTGTGATCCTCGTCTGGCTCGATCCTCCACCTTCGCCTTCGATTTCGAACGAAAGCGAAACCCTAGAAATTTCGATTTGGGAACGTTATGGTCCTTACCCGCGTTATTTGTTAAAAAGGAAGGAGATGTATATCAGCCGTTGGATTTGATTTGATAGGGAGTGAACGGCTGAGAATAATCTGAGTTGAGAATTATCAGAATGTAATTAAGAAAGAAATTTTCTAGAGAATTTTAATTAATTTAAGCAGTGATTTTCAAAAAAAATCAAAGATTTTTCTTTTACTAACATGGCAAGTAAATACCCACAATGGTTTCATTCAAATAACACTAAATACATAGATTTTAAAACACAATATATAATAGGTGGTACATGCATATATGTATAAATTGGCGAGAGGATTATAATGTAAATATGGTATAAATATATAACATAATTATCTACTATCAAATTAGAATAGGCCCTCATACACAGCAACACAGCATGTGCAAGAACTTAGTATATCAGAATGGAACATGGTGGCATGCTTTAAATTTAGTATCAGCCTTTATCTCAAATTTAAAGTTTCGATACAGCAGCAGCATGGGAGAGCCTATAAACCAACCCAAATTCAAAATGGGAGCCTATAAACTGACCCAAATTCAAAATCACATGGTGCTGTTTTTTTTTTTTTTGACATATTGGATATTTTAAACAAGAAAGATATGTAAGGTAGTGTATGGTAGGAGGGTTAAGGGAGATAATATGCCCACATTAATTAAAAGCCTTACTTAGTTTTAAACCCACAAACTTCCATAAATACCAAATAGGGTGCATTATGCATCGATTGTTTTAAATAAAAAAAAATTGCCCTCATCTTTTATCCTAATTGATTTCTTTCCATTCCTCTAAATAAATTATAATGATTTTTTTCACGTGCCGGTCTCCATCTGCATCTTGATCTCTATATCAATCTAATTTATTTTATTGTGAAACATTAAGTTTCTATTTTATTGTGAAACATTAAGTTTTGTCTCGTGTATATCAAAATAATGTGAAGTATAGTTTTTCCATTTTTTACTTTAAGAATAAATCTTGCTCAATTATGACTTAAAATTATGATTTAAATACTTGATGAAATATTGATTAGATTATAATTTCTTAAAATGATGTCATAAGTTTTTTATTTTGATTAAGCAAAATTGGAGAGAGATTTTAATTTGACATCTAAAGAAGAAGGTGAAGGAGGTTAATCTTCACACTATTTTGACAAATCGCCGGTTTATCTTCAGCAAAGCATCTACTGCTATACATCGATGATAAAGTACAGTCGTCCGTCAACGGTATACTTTAATTTTCAACTACCAACGGTGTTGGACACTGGTGTGGTTGCAAAAAAAGATCTTAATTAAAGAAACATTATAATGTATATGTATGCATACTTCAAGAAAAACAAACAATTTTAGATGCTTATAACAAAAAAATATCACCATTAATGTAGATGGTAACATTAAGCATATATATTATAGAGGTTAACGGAGGAAAAGTGCGATCCCGGGATCCTATGACGTCGGAAAAATGCATCCTCCATCATTTTTCTCGACGATCGGCATATATCACGGCCATCTTTATTATCTAAGATGAGGATATACCAAATTTTATGTGATTATACCATTTTTTTCACCGTTGATATAGTTGGTACAAAATTAATGGTTTACCGACAATAGAACATTTTACATTCCTATTCAACAGTGAAAAAATGGTGGAATCACAAGAAATTAATTTGGTGTATGCAAATCTTAGATGATAACGATGATGATGCTGGATGCCGCCGTCGGAAAAAATGGTGGAGATTGCATTTTTCGACGGCATAGGAGGAAATCCCATCCTATGGCCTCTTTTCGCCATTATTCTCTATATTATAACATGATGATTACCATGCAAAAATAATATAGAATTAAACAAAGCATAAAAAAGAAAAGATGGACTCACAAACCTTTTGATGCTTTACTCTAAAGAAGATAATGTTGCCAAGCTAGCCTTCAATATATATAGTGCCAAGCAAGCCGAGTATAAATAGAAATCCTACAAAATTTAATGTTTGTTTCAAACCAAATAAGGAAATAATTCGTTTAAAAAGCAATCTTTCTCAATTTTTATTTACATTATCTAAAATACTTTTCTTAACTAATCTCATCTCATGACAGAAGAATAAGATTAATTGAGATCATATCTTTTGTTTTTGAGATTACATTATAGATAAGTGATTAGTTCCCACTTCTACTCAACTTAGGAATTAATCCAATCTGTAACATAAAAAAGAAAAGTTATAAAGTAAATAATTTCATAGTTTGAACTTTAAAATAAATCTGTAACTGCTTCTTTTAAGATAAGCTTTAGGTATGTGAGTATCATTAATAATATCCCATAGGTTGGGGATGTGGAAATAGGTTTTATTTATTTTTTTATTTTTTATTTTTTATTTTTGGAAACTAGAAATAGGTTCTAACGGGGAATTACTTTCATTGCATAACTAGCTTAGTTATATCCCATCGATAAATACTTTATTTGTCTATTATGTACAGATAAAAGAGAGGTATTTTTTGTCATCCACATGGAGAGAGAATACACGAACTGTACTTATTTTTTATGAAAAGAGAATCTTTGTAATTAAATAGCGAATTGATTAATTCAAGGAAAGAGAATCTCATATAGGATCTTTATAAGATTTTCTAGATTAAAATACCTCTCTTATATCCATGCATAAGTTGCAGTGGTGTAATTATCCATATGGTATAAATAAACTGGTTATGCCTTGAGCGTAAATTTGCCTAACCTATAATTCAATTATATTTGTTTGGTTTCCTTGAACATACTTACATTTCAAAATCTATGTTCTTATAGATTTTTTTCTAGATTCAAAAAGTTCGGAGATACATATGGTGACTTGTTATTCAGAACTATCTTTAGAGGAGTAAACAAGCTGAACTTGAACGAACCAACTTTTGCACGTGTAGCCAGGTAAAGTTCCTTTCGTTCCATTTATTTCGGCTTGTTCGTCAACAAGTTGGTTAAAATAAGTTGAACTCACAAGAGAACAACAATACTTGGTTCTAATTCGGTTGATCTAGAAATCATTACCAACTTATTTATATGTATTTGGGTATTGCATATGCTTTATTAAATATTTGTACAATCCAATATTGAATATGTGTCCATCAAGAAATTGGGTACTATTTCAAATAGCATACAATATATTTTTTCGGCTAAAAAAATTATATATAAATATAATGCATACACCAGCAACACTTGAGCTATAGTTCGGCTCGTTAGCTAAGCTAATCTAATCTTCTCACTCAAATTTAATCCGTTAAAAAGCAATTTGAACTCGAACAAGCTCTCAATGATACCGATTAAGAGAGAACCGATTTCGAACAACCCAATTGTAAGAAACTTAATCAATTTTTCAAGGGACTTGCTTATTGGCATATCCTATCAATTGGCAGAGGATTTTCTACGATTGAGAGCACAATGATTCTTGATTTATTCCTATAAATAAAAATGAAAGAGTTGGCAAAATGGTGGATACCCTCAGCTTGTATTTTCTGTTGCCTACCACACTAACCACGAAACAACAACAGCCGAGTATTTTATCCCAAGTATATGGGGTAGGCTACATAAACAAACATGAGAATCACGCCGGGTCCAGCACATGAATCCTCCGCCTCCACTCGCTCCTATCGAACAATATACTTTCATTGAGCCCTTTGGCAACCATATCTTTTCGTATCACTTTCTGTCGCTTCCTAAAATACGTAAACACGGTATGTGACAGAGCCAACCATACTACCTATGGCGAGAAAAGATCCTTCCATAATCACATTACGGCTGTCAATCAGATATCAAAAACAATAAACTACTAAATCTATCTATCACTTGTCCAATAGCTACAAGAACAATAACTGGAAAAAATAGCGGAAGCAATAAAGATTCAAGAAATAACTAATCCGCATAAAAGCTATATCAATGAGGTGGTTCTTACTGATCGGCGATCCTGTCGAATACTCACATCACTACTACAATATGAGGTTGCCCCTACGGACTCAGGAATCCGTAGGGGCAAATATTTCTTGCCTCTACGGATTTATCCGTAGGGCCACATCGTTGTCCCTACGGTGCCTTACGTTCTAATTTTTTGTTTGGCCATACGGAGCCACAAACGGTGGACCTACGGTTATGTCTGTGGGGGCATATAAATAGGTTATTAATAAAAAAAAGCACAGAAAAGTCATTCATCGTTCCAAAAATTTCTCTCTCTCACTCCCGCGCCTCATATCGCCTGTTCCTGCGCCTCGTCGCCACCGCGCTCCGCGCCTCGTCGCCACCTTCGTCGGTCGTTCCCACACCTTCGTCGACTTCCCGCGCCTCGTCGCCACCTTCGCCGATCATCGTCGACCACCGATTTCTTTCGTCTCCTCCACCGCGCGCCCGGTTAGTAATATAATCTCAAATTATTTTTAATTTTGATGATGTTAGGTCTAGGGTTCAGGCCAGGTTCGGGTAGGGGTGAGGGTTTGGCATCGGCATCTACATCGGGTTCGGTTAGGGTTAGGGTTAGGGTTCGGTTCTGGGGTTCGGCTGGGGCTGGGGCTGGGGCTGGGGCTAGGCTGGGGTTCGGTTGGGGTTGGGGCTGGGGCTGGGGTTCGGTTAGGGTGGGGCTGGGGCTGGGGCTAGGGTTCGGTTGTGGTTGGGGCTGGGCTGGGGCTGGGGCTAGGGTTCGGTTGGGGTGGGGCTGGGGCTAGCTAGGGCTCGGGCTTCATCACCTGATATAGCGAAATACAAAGCGTACTTCAGTACACCCGACCTCATTGAGTTTCCTATTGAAGTTCCCGGTCAAACGGCATATGCATATTTTTATTCGCCATGAAATCCCAATTATCAAGCTACCAAGGACGAAAAGCCACCTTTGTTAGTCGAGAGTCATGGTAATAGACTTGTCATTATAGATCATAGTCAATTGTTTTTCCTATCATTTTCTTGATTCAGATGCTAATCAACTTGTTAATTAGTTACTGTTTGTATGACGTGTTTGTCTATATTTGTTGACAGTGGCCTTTCTTTTGGATGAACATGTTTTTTTGATGCATGTTTCAGTCATGTGAATTCATATGTTGCGTATAACGCTTTATGATATCAGTATCCTACATTTGTAGTTTTAATTGTTGATTGTTATAGATGAATGCCATTGCAATAATAGTTTTTGGTTGATATATTAATTTTTCAAATATTTGCATGTATGTATCCATGCCTGCCTGCATATATGTATATATGAGGATAATGGGTATATTATTAGGTTGCCGTAGGAGAAAATTTTCCTTTATATGCCTGTCAAAAGTCAATCCTTAATCTCTTTGTGGATGATCAGTTCTATCAATCTTGATCTCAATGGTTTAAAATCATGTTACACATACAACACGAATGCACAACAAACGCATCATTAGAGAGTGATTCAAGATGTTCAAGTTAAAACCAATATATGATACTCGATGATAATATGAAACCTTCATATTCTCATCGATACTCATATATGAAACTAAAAGCGCCACTTAGACCCCGTTTATCGGTTAACATACGTGCGATGTTTGTCGTGACATAGAACTATACGAAGATTGTTAAATATCGGACGGTATAGCTCGATACTAACAACCGTCGTATAGTCTATGTGACGAGAAGATTCAATCGTATGGTAACCGATAGATTTGTCCCGTGTTGAAAAGTTAGGAATGTATAAAGCAAACACCTGCATTCACTTGTGTTTTCATCTGTTTCGAGATATTTCGTCGGTACCTTTCCGCTGGTTCTCCGTGTACAAAGATAGATTAGATGTTCATTTCAACGTTGTTTCACAGCTTTGAAATGATTATCTATTCTATTACAGTATACTCGGAGAACAGCGGGGAGGTGCTGCCGAAATTTACTCGAAACGGTTGAAAGCACAAGTGAATGGGTGTTCGCTCTATACATTCTTAATGGGATAGAAGCCTTACCCCCGACAGCCGGAACACACACATACAACAAGAATACACAACAAATGCATAATTAGAGAGTGATTCAAGATGTTCAAGTTAAAACCAATATATGATACTCGATGATAATATGAAACCTTCATATTCTCATCGATACTCATATATGAAACTAAAAGCGCCACTTAGTCCCCGTCTATCGGTTAACATATGTGCGATGTTCGTCGTGACATAGAACTATACGAAGGTTGTTAAATATCGGACGGCATAGCTCGATACTAACAACCGTCGTATAGTCTATGCGACGAGAAGATTCAATCGTATGGTAACCGATAGATTTGTCCAGTGTGGACAATTTAGGAATGTATAAAGCAAACACCTTCATTCACTTGTGTTTTCATCCATTTCGAGATATTTCGTCGGTACCTTTCCGCTGGTTCTCCGTGTACAAAGATAGATTAGATATTCATTTCAACGCTGTTTCAGAGCTTTGAAATGATTATCTATTCTATTACAGTGTACTCGGAGAACGGCGGGGAGTTGCTGTCGAAATTTACTCGAAACGGTTGAAAGCACAAGCGAATAGGTGTTCGCTCTATACATTCTTAATGGGATAGAAGCCTTACCCCCGACAGCCGGAACACACACATACAACAAGAATACACAACATACGCATAATTAGAGAGTGATTCAACATGTTCAAGTTAAAACCAATATATGATACTCGATGATAATATGAAACCTTCATATTCTCATCGATACTCATATATGAAACTAAAAGCGCCACTTAGTCCCCGTCTATCGGTTAACATACGTGCGATGTTCGTCGTGACATAGAACTATACGAAGGTTGTTAAATATCGGACGGTATAGCTCGATACTAACAACCGTCATATAGTCTATGCGACGAGACGATTCAATCATATGGTAACCGATAGATTTGTCCCGTGTGGACAAGTTAGGAATGTATAAAGAAAACACCTTCATTCACTTGTGTTTTTATCCGTTTCGAGATATTTCGTCGGTACCTTTCCGCTGGTTCTCCGTGTACAAAGATAGATTAGATGTTCATTTCAACGTTGTTTCACAGCTTTGAAATGATTATCTATTCTATTACAGTGTACTCGGAGAACAGCGGGGAGGTGCTGCCGAAATTTACTCGAAACGGTTGAAAGCACAAGCGAATGGGTGTTCGCTCTATACATTCTTAATGGGATAGAAGCCTTACCCCCGACAGCCGGAACACACACATACAACAAGAATACACAACAAACGCATAATTAGAGAGTGATTCAACATGTTCAAGTTAAAACCAATATATGATATTCGATGATAATATGAAACCTTCATATTCTCATCGATACTCATATATGAAACTAAAAGCGCCACTTAGTCCCCGTCTATCGGTTAACATACATTCGATAATTTATTCTTTTCAACGACAAACGCACACACAAAGCATATACACGGATTTTCTCCTTTGTCAGTAACTATCCCGTTCTTATATTTCTCAATATAGTCACCATAACCAACAATTTATATGTTATACAGTCTAACATGGCCCATGAGTACGTCAGAGTTATGGACTGGATGTATGTGGATTGGCAACAACGTATGCAACCTAAGTTTGTCGCAGAAGTTGCTGCTTTCATTGAATTTGCACGCGCACATAATAAGATCATAATAGAGAAGATTCTCTGTCCGTGCGATAGATGTGGCAATAAGTACTGGCAGAAGGTAGAATTGGCAGAGCTTCATATTGTAAAATATGGGTTTACTAGACTTTATACAACTTGGAAATATCACGGGGAAGGAGAAGAATGCAGTAATGCGGCAGAAGAAGAAGGAGAACACAATAATGCGGCAGAAGAAGAAGGAGAACACAATAATGCGGAGAATTCGGTAATGCGGCAGAAGGAGAAGACGGTAATTTATTTCCATCAGAAGAAATGGAGGATATGGTAGAGGCTGCCCTAGGTGAATCTATTCGTACCGAAGATGACATTCCTTCCGGTCAAGGACCGCGTGCGGATAAATATGAAAATTTCATGAATGATGCTAGAAAACCAATTTATGAGAATGCGAAGTATTCCACCCTCTCATGGTTCGTCCAACTTTTCCAGATTAAGTGCCTAAATGGATGGAGCAACAAGTCATTCACAATGCTTCTTTCGTTCTTGAAAGATTCTATGCCCCGGGGAAATAACGTGCCCGACAGCTGGTACGGAGCCCAGAAGATGATGTCTGATTTGGGTCTAAAGTGCGAGAAGATTCAAGCATGTCCTAAAAATTGCGTGTTGTACCGGAAAGAGAATTCAGATTTGAAAGAGTGTCCAACATGCGGAGAGGCCAGGTATAAGCCGAAAGATTCTGAATAGAAGCCTGATATACCTGTCAAGATAGCACGATACTTTCCCATACACAGAGGCTACAGAGGCTATTCAGATGCAAGAAAACAGCCGAGGCAATGATTTGGCATCACCGTATTCCTCCAAGTGAAGATGGAAAAATGAGCCATCCAAGAGATTCACCGGCATGGAAGGATTTCGATAGGAGGCACACAATATTCAGTAGCGATCCTTGCAATGTCCGGCTCGGACTGGCTAGTGATGGCTTCTGCCCATTCAACTATATGGCTGGAAGTCACAGCACATGTCCCGTTGTAATGATAATTTATAATCTGTCGCCTTGGTTGGCTATGGTCCAATCATACTTTATGATGTCTCTTCTTATCGATGGACCAAACTCACCGGGAAACAATATCGACGTCTATCTCCGACCTCTGATCGAGGAGTTGAAATCTTTGTTCATTGATGGTGTAGAGACATACGATGCAAACACAAATACAACCTTCATACTGCGTGCGGCTTTAATGTGGACAATTAATGACTTTCCTGCGTATGGAATGCTATTAGGTTGGTCCGTACATGGTCACAAAGCATGTCCTCATTTCCATGAACACACAACATCGAAATTCTTGAATTTTAGCAGGAAGGTTTGTTATTGCGGCCATCGACGTTTCCTGCCTCCAGACCACCCCTATAGGTTAGACACGGTTCACTTTGATGGTCATCTGGAGCTTCTTGGACCTCCATCCCCATTGTCCGGAGAGGACATGACTGCTCAATGGGATGGTTACAATAATGTGACCTTCGGGATGGATCCGACGAAATAGGTCAAACCACCATTTTGGAACAAGTTAAGCATTTTTTTCGAGCTTCCGTACTGGTCAACAAATTTAGTGCGTCATTGTCTGGACGTCATGCATATAGAGAAAGGAGTATCAGAGCACATACTCAACTTGCTTCTTTGTAAAGACGGGAAATCGAAAGACAACCTGAATGCTCGGATGGATCTACAGGAGTGGGGAATAAGAAGTGAATTGCACCCTAGACCGGTAGCGGGTAAACCGGGCAAGTTTGTACTTCCCAAT
The DNA here is from genome assembly GCA_030015575.1 of Agapanthus africanus. Lineage (NCBI taxonomy): Eukaryota > Viridiplantae > Streptophyta > Magnoliopsida > Asparagales > Amaryllidaceae > Agapanthus > Agapanthus africanus. Next base: position 22,833,045 of record JASDDO010000014.1, read on the forward strand.
GCCGCTTATCATATGTCACAACCGGAGAAGAAAAGATTCCTGCAGGTGTTGCATGATTTGAAAGTTCCCACAGGTTTCTCAGGATCATTCAGCAAGAAAATAAAAATTGTGAAAGGCAAGATCGATGGGCTGAAAAGTCATGATCGCCATGTTATCGTGGAGCACTTTCTTCCATTAGCCCTCAGGACTTCTCTCCCCGAATCGGTTGGTCTAGTAATCAACGACCTATGTTGTTTTTTCATAGAGTTGTGTGCTAAAACACTGGAGGTTGTGACGCTGGATAAACTAGAAAATTCTATTGCGTTGATACTTTGCAAGTTTGAGCAGATTTTCCCACCGTCATTCTTCGATATCATAATATACTTGACGGTTCATCTTGCAACTGAGGCTAAGTTAGCCGGACCGGTACAATATCGATGGATGTATCCCGTCGAGAGGTACGTATAATTTTTCGTTTCGCGCAATTTATAAATTTATTGTTGTCATGTATGCTCGTATTTATTTATTCAACATATTTTCATTAGGTAGCTCTACACTCTTAAAAAGTATATACGTAATAAATATCGACCAGAGGGTTCTATCATGCAAGGTTATCTTCTTGATGAAGCAACCACATTTTGTTCCCGCTATCTGGACGAGAACATTGAGACAAGACTTAACCGGCCTCGAAGAATTCAAGACGGGCCATACGGTAAAACCGAGTATAAGAGGGTAGACACTATATTTATCAACAAGATATACCGGTTTATCTTACTTAATTGCGCATGTCTTGAACAAATTAGAGAGTAAGTTTTTTTGGATTAATTGTTATATTTATGTTTGTGTGTGTATGAAATGATATAATATTAATGTCACCATTATTTGTCGAAAACAGAATTCATTTTAACGAGGTACGTGAGGGGCATCCTGATTGGAACGAAGAACGATTGGAAAAATATCATCAGGATAATTTTTGTGATTGGGTCACAGATCATGTAAGTTATTCGAATAACATTTTATTGCTATCAGTTTTAATCTAAACTTGTATCGTTATGTATATTTCGTAAAATTTGTTTTGTTAGATCCACGATCCGAACTTGTCTGCATCATTTGAGAGTGATTCAAGATGTTTAGCTCAATTTCCTAGTATGGAGGTTGCATATTACAAAGGATTTGGTGTCCTTGGATACAAATTCGAAGTTAAGGACATAGAAATATCTAGAACCACTCAGAATAGTGGGATTGCGACGGTAGAATCGGACGGTGTGATTTATTATGGGTGCTTAAATTGTATACTCGGCATCCACTATCCCGGACGATCAGAACCCTTTTATATATTCCAGTGTACTTGGTACGATACGCGAACCGATACGGATAAGTGGAGAAGCAATCTTGGGACTTGGAAAGATGAATATGGATTGACCAGTGTGAACACACTTCGATTTTACGGTCAGGAAGATCCGTTTATCTTTCCGAACCAAGCGTTCCAAGTATACTACTCACAGTGTTTGAAGCATCCGAGATGGAGTATTGTATGCCGATGGAAACCCAAGGATGTCTACGATGTCCCAGAATTCGAGGACAGCGATGAGGATGAAGAAGAGAGAAGGCTTAGAGTGCTCTGACCGTCTGTTTCGAAGGACGGGTTGTCTTCGGCCGATCATGAAGTTGCATGGGTTAGAAATGACATCGACGATGAAATCCAAGTAGATATGTATAATGCGCCCACGAAACGAAAAAGGTTATCAGTAATGTTATATTATTACTTCACATTTTACGATCTATACATATATAGTCAATACTTTTAATGATTGTCTAATGCGTCCACGAACCGTTTATCTAGATTTGATGACGATGATGGGAGCAGCGAGGGGCGGCAGGAGCTCCAGCCGCGGCACCGGCAGAGGCAGAGGCAGAGCGGTTCTGCCGCCCGGAGAGCTGCTTAGGGAGCTTCAGAGGGCCGGTCTTGCACCCAGATCGGAGACCCCTTCGGATGCCTCCTTCCATATGGATTTTGCCACACTTTCAGGTATATTGCACGCATATCCATTTTGAATGTAATATTATAGATATTCATGCATGTTTATATCAAAATTACTTATATTGTCAATGTTCGATTGTCTAGTTGTTGGTGATGCGTCCACATCAGGGACAAAGGCCACTCCCACTCCTCCAGGTATGTTTATATATCATATAGTGCATGTATATTGATTTAGAATGCTATATCATAAATATACACACATTCCTTTTGCTCTTACTTAGATAGTAATTTGTATTATTGTCTAGCTGTAGGTGGTGACACCACCGCACCTGCGGGTATGTTTATATATCCTATAGTGCATGCATATTGATTTAGAATGTTATATTATTGATCTACACATTCTTTTTGAAATTACTTATATAATCTATTTTTAATTGTCTAATTATAGGTGGTGCGTCCACATCTGACGCAGGGGACACTCCTGCCACTTCCGTACCCTCCGCATCGTCTGTAGGTTAGTATGAATAAATATAAAATATTTATTCATTTTACATATGCTCTATAGAATAAATATGAACTTCATGGAAATTTAGCGTCAATGTTTATTTTCTAGTTGGAGAGGATGCGTCCGCATCCGGGACACCGGCTGTTCCTCACCGGAGGAACTATCGTCCCGCTCGTGCTGCTGCCCGGGCCCAGGCTCGTGCTTTAGTCACCGGAGGTATATATCACACTTCAATTTTCGTTTAACCTTGATTTTTTAATACAACTTTGTCTTAATATTGATTGTCTTGAATTTTTTGCAGACGCAGGGCCTCCCCATCCCCAGAGGGAGACTCGAGGCCCGAATCAGTCCCATAGGCTAAGGCCTGACAGAGTTAGGGGAAGGCAACATTCCCCTTCTTTTTTACCCTTGATTATCGCTATACCGGTCCTCATGCAGAGAGGTTCGGCCGGTATATGGAGGATGAGAGCCGGCTCGTGAAGAACTATCCACTTCACGTTGAGTGGGGCGAGCAGCACCGACGCTCATTCGCCCTCTTCTTTGATCAGGCTCGGGTATTAATATATATTTTCATTTGATTTATCCAATATATTTATTATTAACACCTGCAATCTAATAACAATGTTTTTTTTGTATTTTCAGTTGGATTACGATTTTCAGCCTGTACCCGACCTTGATCACCCTGGGAGGGTGCTCGACCTTCATGCTCTGTACAATGGCCTGATGAAGAACATGCAGACCAATGTCCGATACAACAGAAATGAGCTGAAGGCCGACTGCTACTCCCTGTGGATGGCGACCCCCGAGGCAGAGAGAGCGGCCATCCTATCTACTCCGGCCTTTGCGAGAGTCGACGTAGAGACATGGCCTCTATTGTGCGAATATTTCGACTCTCAACGCAAACATGTATGTATTTTAAATGTAATTCATTGTTTAGGATATAATTTATTTTTTTGTGTTCCTTAATTAGAAAACTAAATGTGAATGCGTTGTGCAAAAACAGGCCGCTCAAAATATAGAGAATAGGAAATCGACGAAGAGGGGTCGCCCCACTTATACAGGTGGCTCGAGGAATATTACTCGAGCCATGGAGTTATCGGTAAATTACAATAGACCGGCCTTTGTGATATAATGCAATATTAAGAGTTATTTTCTAGTATATCTAATATTAGGAGTTATTTTCTAATATTGCAGACAGCTCAGACCCTGGCGCAAGGTGGTACATCGAGCGTGCTGTCCGCATATCTTGCCGTCCACGGCACCTCGACAGATCCCGCCACGGGCGAGCTTCGATATCCCGACATCGCTATCCAGGAGTATTGCGTAAGTGTTAATATTTATTCGACCCCTATTTGAAATTTTAGTTTTGGAAGGTTCAAATTTAAATATTATACTTATATTTTACTGCTTAATGTGGGTGTAGGAGCGGGTGGTTGAGCAGGACGAGGCATCGGGGATCGATTTTACCGAACAGAGCGATCCGAGGCTGCTGACCCCAGTCCTGGACGCCGCACACGGAGGGCACCACGGAGGTTGGGAGAGAGGCCGGGGACTGGGCCCTAGCAAGGCCCATATGAGGTTGGACTCTACCCCGGCGGTTACTTCCTCCGTCTCTAGTGAGCGACGTGTCCAACAAGAACTGGAGAGCTTGAAGGCCACCGTTCAGGAGTTGAGGGAGATGCTGGTATGTATACTACTTAATAGTAAAATATCATGTCATATTATAGATATCAACATATCCAATATTAGTACGTAGCCTGAGCTTATTTGGTTGTAGACTTAGCTTTGATTAATCATACATACATATCTAATTAAAATAAACTACGGTTTTCCAAACTAGATATCCAAATGGGGTTTCGAAATAACTTGATAATGATACGAATTCGAATAATACACAGTTCTTACACGCTTATTACACACGTTAGGTTCAGACGCGACAGGGTACATCGGCCGAGACCCCACATGCATCTCCTTCGGCTGCGGCTCCGCAAGCCACTACATCGGCTGCGGTTCCGCAGACAGCTCCTATAGCTCCACCGTCCGCTCAGACTCCCACAACCGTGGCTCCGCAAGCCACTACCTCGACGGCGGCTGCGCAGACCACATCGCCAGCTCCACAGCCCGCTCAGACTCCCGCACGCTCCGCATTGCATGATTTATTGACCGAGGAGCAGGCGCGCCAGATTCTAGCGTTTATCAGAGGTGGAGCTGGACCGAGCTAGGGTAGCTTTTTGGTTCTTATTTTTTGAAACATGTATTTATTTATATGATACATATTGTACTACATTTTGGACGATATTGATATTGGTGGTCCTACGGTGTTTATATTTATATCATATTCTGTTTTTTGGTTTCTTTTGTATATTATATGCGTGAGATGTGATTATGAATACTGCGATATATGTTGTGTGATGATTAATTTTATATTTGATCGATGTATATATTATTATGCACAGGGCGAGAAAAAAATAGGCAGGCCTTTTAAAAAAAAACTGATAATACGTACCTACGGATTAATCCGTAGGTACCAACGTTGCCCTACGGATTAAACCGTAGGGTAAAAATATCAGGATAACTGATATTTTCCCCTGTGATCTCAGTATCAGGGGGTTGAGCTTGCCCCTACGGATATATCCGTAGGGGCAAACAAATGCCCCTACACAGTGATCCGTAGGGGCAAAATATCAGGATTCCTGATATTTTGCCCCTACGGATGAGTACCTACGCATTTATCCGTAGGGGCTATTACTTGGCTCTACGGATTTATCCGTAGGTACACGTAAACTATTTTAAAAAACCGTAAATAAAATAAATTGTTTGCCCCTACGGCCTATTCCGTAGGGCAAACGGGACCTACACAGAACTCCGTAGAGGCTAATTTTTGTCCGCAGGGGCAAGTTCAAGGCTTTGACTTGCACCTACGGCGTTTGTACCTACAGGGTATTTTCTTGTCCCTACGGCTATATCCGTAGGGGCAACCCTTATTTGTAGTAGTGCATGCTATGTCAAGTATTTGGACCATACAAAACCCAGACGTCAGTGCATCATAAATATCAAAATAATAGTAATAACTCGGATAGGATTCTATAATTAAACATGAGTGTAAATAAATAACACAGATGTAAAACAGTGAGATATAGGCATGCGATGTGTATCCTAAAGTCTGTGCCTCTAGATTATCTATTCTAGAAACCTTTGAAATCAATTTAATGGAATTTTCGATGTAACTCAATAGTATCCCGTGCGTGTCCAGGGCCACGGTCAAGATTCTCGGGCTGAATCCGAGACGTGTCGCTAGGCAGTAAACAGGTAACATATACAGATGAATGATGTCACCAGCAACATCCCGGGGCTGGCCTAGCCCGTAAAGACTGATCAGTATAAGCATCAAACCATTGAGTTACAAGTCAGGTTTAATTATTGATTTCCCCTTACCCCCAAGGTGATGTATTCAAGTCAGGTATTAATGATGTAAGTTTAATGCCAACATAGAATCAAGCAGGTACATGTTTGTCTATGCAGACAATAAGTCACGTCCGTCGGGACAACAATCAGAATTGTTGGTATTAGTAATAAAATCCAAGTACCAATTCTTGTAGTGGATCGTGAGCATTTCATGTAATATATATTAACCCAAAATAGATACCAATGTAAAACTGTAATCAATATCGAAACAAGACTAATGCCAGGATGCATATATATCTATCTGTAATAACCATTATACGTCCATTACTATGTATGATGCAATGTAGATAATATATTGAACTAATATAGTAGTATGATAACGTTGTGACGTTCCGGCATGCAACTATATAAGTTATTATCAGTACGGGTACAGACGGATACTACAAAACTGTAAATCGATAATATTTGCTGAATGTTAAAAAATATGCACTATTATTTATTAAATAGATATTGATATAATAATACTAACAGGGATAACATATTAAATCCGATTAATAACTATAAAAGTAGTATTGATTAACAATTCACAAGAAAGTTTCGTTCAGAAATTCAGCGTCACCCTGATTTGTAAAATAGCTTAAAAAAACAAACGTTCTCCAAAAGGGACGTGTCATATACCAAAATAAATATAATTCAATAAAGTTTTTATTTTTATAAGTTAAATTATCTCAGGTTTTTCCTACAAAAAGTTATGAACGTTTGAAGTTGAAACTTTGCTACTGGAATTCTCTGCACAGAAGTTTAGAGGTACTTTCATTTACAGTTTACGTTATTTAAACAATTTATTTTGCAAATAAATATTTCACAGAGTTATAGTATTCTGAGTTAGTTTCGTAACGAACTAAAGAACGTATGCTAATGATTTTTTTATGATTTATAATGAATTTTATAAGGTAAGGTGTACGGAAAATTTCAGATTTGTCGTATCCGCTTTGCGACGACGTTTCATGTGTAAACTATAATATTTTCAAACTATATTTTGTATAAAGTTATAAAATGTAGATTATAAACTAATTAATGATAATAATAAGAAATATTACGACGATATTTATATTTATAGATATAATTATAGAATGTCGCAAGTTGTAAACTTGCATACATTGTATATTATGAAACTGATTAACCTTAAATAACTACGGTGTATAAATTATATAGATATAGCTGTATGATGATGATGATGATGATAGTACGATAATATATAAGTAAATTACATAAAACATAGCATGTAGCCGGTTGTAAACTTGCCTCGAAACAAACGCAATGAACGGAAGCAGCATGACGCTAAACAAATCAACACCAAGTTTTCCTGGCTCGGTAAGATTCTAGGATGCGGCTGGAGTTGCGTCGGCGAGTATGGGTGTGGGCTTGAAGAACGAAGAAAGAGAATATATTAATTGATGAGGAAGAGAGATGTTATGTGGAGGAGAGAGAGATTTTGTGTTTAATATAAATATATATAGTATAGTTTAAATTAGGTTATAAATATATATTAGTTTTATTGTATATAGATAATATCAAACTACAACCAATCTCCACCAAATCTCATCAAAAATATATTTTGGAAAATAATTCACATATGTAAACTTCTCAACCATAATGCAAGAATATATTTTAAATAAATTATACCCCTAATTTAAGATTTAAAAGGATTCTAAAAATATATCAAGATTTAGTAAATATTTGATATTAGATATCTTGAGATTTAAACGTAAAAGATAAAAGAAAAATAAGATATGGGATGACAACCATATGATAACAGTTAACAAAATATAATTTATTCGTAACTTCTGATTATTAAAAGATATATGATGATCTAGATATATGATATATAAAAATATATAAATATAATGTAGGTATTATACTAGATTCATATAGATACACTTTACTGGTAAATCTCAGATACAATCTTGTAAGATATTGGGTTCTAAACTTGCGGGTTGGGTCGGATAACGATTACTACTATTTGAATCATTCACGACCCAATAGATAGAATAGAAGAAATATAAAGTAAGTGTTAAAATACCAATTAATGTCGTATAACCGTACTAGAGTGTTACACTTCCAGTCATGATTTCTTAGGTTTCCCTTTCGCCCTTTTGGCATTGCCTATATCGAGAGTATCCATTCGTCGAACCGGTGCTTCTATAGGTTTGTGTCGCACATGACCAAACCATCTTAACTGATTTTGTCACGACCCAAGTTAGGCACATGACCGGCACTTAGACCACGTAACGTCAACAGGCGTAACGCAATTTAAGTAAGCCAAAAACCTAGCAATCTAAACCATTACAAGAAGAAAAAGATAGAAACATTTTTATTTTTTTCAAGAAAAACTTAAAGCTTAAGTTTGTTTTCATAAAAATTTCGGCAGCACCTCCTTTGTAAAAACTAGCCCCGAAACAGGTACAGATATAAGATATAAGTAAAGCATCCTCAAAACGGGAGCAAACCTCGCCCAAAGGCGGAAATAACCACCACAACAGATATACGACGCCGTGGCGAAGGAACGGCATAAAAGAGGTAATCAACATAAAACAAAGGCCGGTTCACACGAGCACGACACCCAGAGACACAAGAATATACAACATCGATCCTCACAACTCGTCTCTAAGTCACTACATAAAGATGGTAGATGGAGAGTACTAGATACAAAAGATATACAATGAATATCATCGGATAACCGCAACCCACCTATAGCAAAAGGCCTCACAGCCAACCGTAGCGGTATCCGCAAAAGTAGAAATAATAAGGCGCCCTGCCGCGACTACTCCGAGGGTTAGACCTGCAAAACACTGTGGCACAACTGGGGTGAGTTGCCAACTCGTAAATAGTAAATAACATCATACTGTAACCGCAAGTATGCATAAACAGCGATAATCTATCATATGCAATCTGATAGCATAAGTATGGAAATATGGATATGCAACAATCACGATCAAGGTACACCACCAGGGTACTACATCTATATGAATCAAATGCATATCAAATAAATCCTGAGCGTGGGATAAATAATAAACCTCATGCACAAATCATCAGCATGGAAAAACCCTGGTGTCTATCAATGACACCCCAAATACCAAAATCCTCAAGCACCGTCACCAGGACCGGCCCTCATATCCGTACATCTCATGGAACCTGAGTGTCCAACATCGACACCTGAAACATCATGAAATACTCGTGTCCAACATCGACACGTAAATCCACGTACCATGGGCTCCATCTGCCCGGATCGGCCCGCGGGCTCCGACAATACGAATCGGCCCATATCCATCTCACGACTCCGGTCGATATCCTCTGGATAACCGCCGAGTCCAAAACTATCACCGGTAGGTAGTGGTCCTCCTGCCAGGCTCATCGGCTAATCCATCGACATACCTTTCTTGCCCTGGGGTACCATACCGGGTCCACCATGAACCCGAAAACAACCACATCCACTCCTCGCATCGGGTTTCTAACACAAGTCTCACAACCGAGAAACTCATGGTGGACGCACTGAAATATTATATCAAGAGAAACCGGATTTTCAAAACAATACACATTTCTTGAAATATCCCCGCGGTTCTCAAATCCAAAAAAATCACATGAAATCCATATCTCAATGCGTAAATCCATGTAATATGATGTATACAACATAGAACAGTAATATGAGCATATCAAGAGAAAATCCGCTATTTAAATGCATCAAGTTATTAAATATATCACGCGGTTCCCAATTATCCAAAATCCAGCGCAACATCATATAAAGATGAACATGTAGCTATAGGAAGGTATATGTGTAAACATGTAGGTATGCAAGCAAACTATATTTCATATGTGCCATCGCACAAAATTAAATGCCTCAATGTCACCAGTCAATACAATATCACATATGTATATGTGTTGTGCGTGTCATGGCAATAACCGACAGTGTGTGTGCAGCATACAATTAGTGCTCGTGCAACATGAACTGTCAACAATAGTGCAGTGTTCGAAGGGGTACAACAAGTAATAATATGCAATGAAGTTCATGCACCATCTCTATATGTTCATATAAACATGCGGCTAATATCATATCATATCTAGCCCTGACGCTTAACGCCATACGGGCGATTTCCCCGTTGATGTTAAATCTACTCACCGACAATCTCGAGCTAGGTAAATCCAGTCACCTGCTTCCCTTTCTTTGCAGCGTTCGAAGTCCCCGCCTGCGATCCTATTAACACAAAACATAACAAAGGCAAATCTCAGAAATCGACCAATATCACGTACAAACTACGCTTGACCGACGCACCAACTCCAATCAACTCTCAAGTATCCGTCTAGTGGCTAACGTGTGTAGCGACATCCCAAGACCAACCCAGGTGCAGCAGTTACACAAGATCACGAACCGTGTCGGATAACGTAACGTGCGTAGTCAAAACGCTAGATTATAGCAAAGTGATCCCAGATTTTGATACATAGATAATTTATGAAATTTGCAAGTTCCACGAGACCACAAAAAACCCCAGAGACCCTACGACCAAGACTTAAGACCCCAGCCCCCATTCTGGCCACAATTTGTGGCTAGAAGCAATAAAATTGCGGCCATGAAGGAAGGGAATGGTCTTAGGTTTTTATGGTGGGTTCTATAACTCAAAACTAGGTCTCTGTGATGGCAACTTCTAAAACAACAACCTGGTTCAACAACAGATTCACTCAAGACATAACACTTTACTAAAATACGATATGTTCCCAAAAACACTACCTTTAGTGTTCTAAACCACAACTATAAGACAACACAACAATATAAATACCTAATTATCAGTTAGAGGTAATTACCTAGCCACTCTTGCTTAAAAATCCAATCTTTTCAAGCTCCAAGTCAACTTAGTGGCTAAATCAAGACTTGTGAAGTATTTTCATGGTGTTTAATGAAGTTTTGCAAGGTTTTGTGATGAAATAGTGAGGGTTTCAGTTGAGAGTTGAGGAGATAAAGAAATAATTGAGAAATAGATAAGAATGAGAGAGTGGGGTGAGAAAATGATGAGAGGGTGAGAGTAGAGTGAGTATTAGCCTTACACTTACTCTCTCCCTCTCCTCATCAATGCTTGCATTAATGCCCTCCATGACTCACCTAGCCACCTCTCCTCAATCCAAAACAAGAAGATATCTCTCACACAAAATATCTAAGGGAAAGGTTAAATCAAGGCATGGATTAGCTTAAGGTGTCATGGCTACTTGACAAGATTAACACTAACTACCCCCCACATTAAAATGCACAAGTGTGTGCAAGCCATAACAAATAATAATAACAATATTAATTAGTTGTTATAAAATGTGAGGAAACCAATTTGGTAAACTTTTCCTTAAAAACCTGCACTATCGCTTAATTAACACTAATCGCATTCTAAGGTGTTACAATCTCCCCCCTTAAAGAAATTTGTCCCCGAATTTAAAATTCTTACTATGCGTACCTTCAAAGAGATAAGAGAATTTCTTCCGCATCTCTCTCTCAGCCTCCCAAGTGATCTCCTCACCAGTTGGGCTACGCCAAAGAACCTTCACAGATAGCAAGACCTTTGATCGAAATTTCTTCACCTGCCGATCCAATATAACTACCGGCTGCTCGGAGAACGAAAGATCGCGCTCAAGATGAACGGTCTGGTGATGAATCATGTGAGAAGGATTATGAAGGTATCTATAAAATATCGACATATGAAATACGGGGTGAACATCTGGAAAACTGGGTAGGGGCGCCAAACGATAGGCAACGGTACCAACTCTCTCAAGGATCTCGAAAGGACCTACAAATCTGGGACCAAGCTTCCCTTTTTTCCCAAATCTCATAACGCCCTTCATCGGAGAAATCCGCAGGAATATATGATCCCCCACTGCGAACTCAAGTCTGCGACGACGACGGTCGGCATAAGACTTCTGTCTGCACTGGGTTGCTCTCATTCTGTCCTGAATCAGCTAGATTTTCTCCGTAGTCTCCTAAACTAGCTGGGGGTCCCAAAACCCTACTCTCGCTGAGTTCGGTCCAACAGACTGGCGATCGACACTTCCTACCATACAAAGCCTCAAAAGGTGCCATCTGAATAGTCTCCTGAAAGCTGTTGTTGTAGGAGAACTCAATCAACGGCAAGTGACGATCCCAACTGCCACCAAAATCAAGCACACACGCACGAAGCATATCCTCCAGAGTCTGTATAGTCCGCTCTGACTGACCATCGGTCTGCGGATGGAAAGCGGTGCTAAAACTCAACCGGGTACCCAAAACTTCTTGAAGCTTCTGCCAAAGACGGCTAGTAAACTGGGTGCCTCTGTCGGATACGATGCATGTGGGAATGCCGTGCAAACGCACAATCTCATCTATATACAACTGATCATACTGAGCATAGCCGAAAGTGGTCTTCACTGGAAGGAAATGAGCCGCTTTCGTCAATTGGTCAACGATCACCCAAATGGAGTCATACCCCCGACTGGCCCTGGGTAGACCCACAACAAAGTCCATGAAAATCTGCTCCCATTTGTAGGGTGTTTTTCGTCACCCAATTGAGATGGGAATACGCGTGCGCTTGTCAGGCGCATTACAGATTCTCCCTACCTAGGGTAGGCTAGGGTTTATTGATTATGGGGATCCGAATCTCCAGCAGCCGCGGACTAAGCTGCCGTTAATTACCCCTCACCTTTGGAGCGAGGGAACCTCTGATTGACGGGTTAAACTGGTCATGCGAACTCAACGTGCAGTGTTGTGTTCTGAAGGGGTTTTGGATATATCGGGGGCCCCGCAAAGTTTTTACGGGGGTCCCGCTACCTGGATAGCGGGCTAGGGGTTAAGGGGGCTAGCAGCCCCCTTTGCAGGGTGCGGGACAGCGTCCCGTTAGAAATTTTTTCTAACGAGGGATGTGTTTTTAGTGTGGAGTATGTGTGTGTGTATGTATGTATGTATGTATGTATAAAAGGACAGGGCATCCAAAGGATGCGTCCACGTGTCTAACACGCGAGCGCTGGACGCTTAGGCGCAGGGCGCTTGAGCGCTGGCGCACCATGTGGGCGCTGGGTGCTTTGAGCGCAAGGCGCTTGAGCGCTAGCGCACCACATGCCCGTCACGTGGGTGCTGGGCGCTCGAGCGCTAGCGCACCACGTGCCCGACACGTGGGCGCTGGACACTTGAGCGCTCGGGCGCCGGCGAGAAAAAGGGAGCTTTTAGTCCCATAAATAGGATTTAAAATTCCAAAAGAGGATTTAGAGTGGAGTTAAACTCCTAAGATATTTTGGAGTTGATGAAAAGGGTTCTTCTTTGGAGCCCTGGGTCTTCCCAAAAATGGGGTTTTCGGATATGGGCCTCCTTCTTCTTCCTCTGTAGGCAGGATCTTAAAGATCAAGAGATGTGAGATTTTAAAAATCTCTTCTTTTTGAGATCTGATGAGAGATCTAAGCTCCCCTTTGTGGGTTTTGTGGTGAAAAACTATTTATCTTTGGAAAAGCAAGAGTAAAACTCTTGATTTAATTCAAAAGAAATGAGAAGGTTTAGAACATTCAGAAAGGGGAAAGAGACACAAACCCTAGATTTTTTTGAGAAATGAAGAAGTGTATCCTTTATTCATCATCATGTTGCCTTATATAGGCTTACATATTTACATATAGCCCATTGGGCTTTACAAAATGGTATTTTACCCATCTCATATCTCATGTGCTATTTCTTTTTGCACATAAGCCATGGGCTTACAAAAATTTGGTTTTATGCCCATTTTGTTTACATTCATGCATAAAAAATTACATAAAAATTATTTATTATATGATTTCATTTTTGCATGGGGGAGGGCCGGCCGCTTCATGTTCGGACTCGACCTGGGCATGGGCCCACTTGGTTTGGGGTTGATTTTGACTTTGACTTGGTCAACCGGGGTGCAATTTTCGACTTCAACAAACTGCCCCCCCATCAATAAATGCACACCACATATGTGAGTCGTGTGCATGAAATTGATGGATCTTCTTTCGCGTGGAGGCGACTTGCTTTGGTTCCCACTTTTTGGGATGCACTGCCCTTTTTACGACATGGACGGTCGACGCTTGGCGCATCTCCGAGACAGAGTGTTGATTTGTGTGAAAAAGTGTTTGTAGAATAACCGCAATCAATAACGGTGTCGCTTGTAGCTAGCCGAGATGAGTACGGGCCGTTCGCAGGGAAACGTGGAATATTTTATTCTTATTTTAGGCGTGTTGAGAAAGAATGGAGGAAGAAATAAGAATGGTTGTAGGTTCTAGATCTACGTTAAATACGGATGCAAAATATAGATCTAGATTAATTATGGATGTAAGTTCAATATTAAAACGGGGCTTGTAGGGTTCATTAGGATTTAGTAGTTATGGATGGTTAATTAAAAATTACTCTTTTTATCCTTTAATAGATTTAAAACTAGAACGACAGAGATGCATGTAGATTAGGGTTTCTGGAGGGAAAATGGTTCCCACTCTTAACCCCTATCTCGACATGGAACTCCATTCATATCTAGCCTTTACCAAAACAATCATCAATCTAATCTCTAATCGCGGTCGATACTAACAATAAATTGGTAGCGCGCCCGATTAGGATGTTAATGATTCTTTTAGTAAAGTTTATAAACTTTATAGGACGTAAAAAGAGTTTAAGGATCTTCATAATCCATTAATCCACCCTAATCCTATGAACCCTAACAAGCGGAGAATTACTCGCGCATGTTGGGAAAAGAAGATGAAAAGACAGAGAGGGAAAACATAATGTAAAATGCAAAAGAATTAAATAAAACAACTACTTTTATTAATCAATTTGAACAATCTACACTTTATACCTTAGAAAATGATTACAAAAACTTGGTTTGCTTCTCGAACTCTTCCGAAGGAGGTAGATGAACAGTTGATGATCAGCCTGGATGCGTGAGCCGTCTTGGACTTCGTGATCTCTTCGGCTTGATACCTTCTAACCTTAGCCCTTGGTCCTTTATATAGCCCTCAAAGAAGAAAAACTAGTTACCATATATGGTGACTTCCAAATATGGTGACTTTCCATATATGGATTCTGAGTCCCTGTCAGTATTGATTTTATGATTTTGGCAGATTTTTGATCCTGGCATCTTAAACATCTTGATCTCTTGACCTGAGCTAAATCTTGCACAATATCTCTATGAATAATATTAGTTTATTTATTAAATTAGAGAGAGTATCTTAATCGCTATATATGGTAATAAATCTTTAAGAAACTTGATTAAGAATATTTAATATGCTATGCACTTTATATGGTAATAAATCTTTAAGAAACATGATTAAGAATATTTGATATGCTATGCATCTTTTAATTACTAAAATATTATGCATATATTTTGAAATATTATTCTAACCATTTGTATGATATTATATCTTTTAAGAATTGTGATTAGAATATTTGATATGATATGCATATTTTCAATTTCCAAAATATAAAATGCATATATTTTCCTTCATAATATTAATTATAATATATAAACATATGGCAAATAGTATTTTGCAGATAAATCCAAATATATTTAATATTTATAAAAAACACATTTTATTATTTAAGAAATGTAAGGAAAATACTTATACCAAAGTGCAATATTTTCAAATGAACAAATACCCCCAAACTTAACTTTGATCGTCCCGAGCAAACTAGTTATTCAAGAGAAAGAGAAAAAGAAAAAGAAAAACCTAAATAGCACACTTTCGTAGGCAAATACGATTGCACTGAGCACGTGCAACAAGCCGTTAAACCTTTAGGTGTCCCTAGTAGGAGGAGTGTTGTCTCCTGAGGGTTTTCAGCGGATTACACCCACAAAATCCCATAATAAAAGGAAGATGGTGAAAGTTACTTATAAAGATAAGAATTATAAAAGAAAGACTTTGAAAATCAGAGTTTCCAAATACACTAGTTTTTCGGTTGTCATGAGCCCTATCTTAATAGTCATGAAAAGATGTTAGAAATCACATCATCCCTCAATAAAACATCGTCTTTATTCTTCATTCCTATCTTTCTTCCAAACATCGATCATATAACCCTACGTGTGTGTATTTAGATGGATCAAACATCGACATCCCTACACTCGGAGAATTCAATTCAAGCTATCATACTCTTGTCCATCTGCCTCAGTACTTTTTAATTTGATGAATATTTAGATGGATTTGCTCACACACTTTCATGCGACCGCTAATACTTCTTGAGGTACTAACCGATCGATTACTCATGTGCTTGCTTATTAGGTGTATTCCTCGTCTTGCACCACCTAAGGCTTAGCAGTGACTTCCCGACCAGTTGGTCTAAGGCACTAGGTGATGAAGCACCCTCGCTATATTTTTTTATTGCTGCCTTGGCGATAACAAAACCAGTGTTCATTTTTCTCACCATTTTATATTTTATTCAATTTTTTATTTTCTTCATACTTTGGCTTTTAGACAAGAGCATTTCAAGGTATCCCCTACTATCCCGAGTTTCAAGACGTGTGTAAGTGCGTATAGTAGGGTATCAACGCTCAAATGTTTGGCTTCCAGAATAGGAACTATTTTTCAGACTTATTTTTATCCTCAGATTAGTGACTTCTTTCATCTTACTAACCCTTGGGACAACGGCTCATAACTACTTATTACTAGTTCGTTTAAGAAAACTTCTAATTTTCTAGGTATTCTTAAATTTTTCCAATCTTTTGGATGTAATTTTTCACTATCTAATCTTTTATTATCTTATTTATGGACAGAATTATTTTTTTATCTTTTGAATTTTTTAAAAAAAATTTATATGTTTTTTAAAAAATGTTTTGTGCTTATACAAAGTATAATGCAAATGATGCATAAATAAGCACAAACCTCCCCCAAACTTGTTTTCAACAGTGTCATCACTGTTGCCAACCGCTAAATCACAAAAACCTATAAGCCTGGGAGGAAATTCATTAACGGGGACAAAATATATTAAAGTGAAAATCCTCCCCCAAACTTATTCTTTGGCTCACCATTTTGAGTAAATTTTTTTCTTTCAACAGCCAGATTATACCTCCCCCCAAACTTGAGTTAAACAATATTAATCTTTGAAAATCACAAGAGGGGGTCAAGATTAGTGGTCGATGCCAAGATTTGCAAAGACCGAAGGTCAACACCAACCATTCGAAGATTTTATCAATGTAATGCTCCGGTTGGTGAAAGAACAAGTTGAAAAGAGCCAAGAAGAAGTGGGGAAAAGGTAAGTGGTGAGATAGAATGTGTTTACGTCTCGTTTTGAAGAGACGACACAGTGATTGTGATGGATTACTCGCATTCTCTTTATAGTCCAGAAGAAGGGGTGGAGGTTCAATTTCGTTGTATTGAGGTGGATTCATCTCAACACCCGTGTCTTTCAAAAATGCGAGTTCTTCAGCGAAAATTTCCTCAAAACTCTCATCTATACCCCGGAGAATAATCTCATCAGAAAGAACAGGATGATACTCTGACTCTATGAAATGTTCACAATTAGCGTTAGATGTTGACCCAGACAACTCGAAAGAAGGGTCAGTATGTGTATAATACATATCTGGGTCAAACAACAACGTATGAAAAGAGTCTAGATCAGTATTGTGAAGCTGTTCAAATTCGCTGCTGTCGACATCCATTAATTCGACAGAACATACTCGAGAATGAGGTTCGGAGGCTTCACTTCCCAACTTGTAAATATTAAGTTCAATTGACCTATTCCCGAAGGATAGGGTCATAGAACCGTTTCGACAATTGATTACAGCGTTGGAAGTTGCAAGAAAAGGTCGACCCAGAATCACCGGAATTTGGTTCCGTGGGTTTGCTACAGGTTGTGTATCTAGAACAATAAAGTCCACAAGGAAGATAAATTCCCCGACTTTTATTAACACATCCTGTCACGCCCCGCTTCCCAAAATACGGAATACGAGAGGTTGACAAGGCCAGTCATGCTCCTACGGTCAAGGAAATATCCTGCCGTAGTCACACTTCGGCTTCTAGCTTTACGTGGTAATCAGTAAATAATGCACAGGTAATGAGAAATGCAGTAACTGAAACAAAACAACACAAAGAACTGACCTGATGGAAAACAAAAGAGTATAACTCTGGATCGCTGATCAAGATGTACGCGATGCACGTCTGGTCTTGGTCCCGGCTAGATCCACTCCTCACACTGAGCATGCATACTCAGGTCGTCAGAGCGACACAATAGCAATTTAAACATATAGATGAAAGTGGCAACTCGAACAGTGATAATAGATGTATATAATAGTAAATCAAGATGATATAGGTATGAACATGCAGTAACCAATAAAGTGCCCAATAGATCAGGTGAACGGTAAAGCAGTAAAATGGTATGCCAGGTATGTCAACACAGTAAGTAATGTATATCAATGCCATTATCTCTATCAGTCTCTACGTCACACTGTACAGGTCCCTGAGCCTATCGTCAGTCCAAGTGTGAGAGTCAACCACTCGCGAGTGTCCTCCACCCAAGGGTAGGACCCAAGGGCAAGGGACCACGGGTCCAAAATGTAACTCACGGTAATAATCATGTACCATGTAAATCTCCATATATCTCCATATATATAAGCCGGCATGGGACTCCCGAGATTCTGTTGGACTCACACTCAAACTACCCTACACCCCGTGGTCTACATGAAACGCCAACCATAACCTCAAATACCGGTCGGTCCATGACAAGTCTGCGCGAGAACTGGAGACAGGATCTCCATCAAGCACGTCCCGACTAATACCCAAGATAAATGGCAGTGTCTGGTGCCTTATCTGTGACACCCATGCAAGAGTTTCCATAAGTTTCCCATACCACTTATAGTCACACATACACGCGTCCCACAGACGTCGACAATGCAATAGAATAATAAGGTTCACTGATTGTGTACAAGTACGTGTCACTTTCACTTATTCACTCATGCACGAAAACTAACGTACTTTCCACAATCATCACTAATACCTAACACTGGGTAGTGCACATGATCACTAGGTTATCAATGCAGTGACATATGTATGATATGATGAGTAAACAGTATGTAAAGCATGATTGGGATGTCATAAATCAGTATTCTACCACTTGCATAATTTATCATAAATCATACGTGTACAGTTTAGCGAAATGATGAACGGGGATTAAATAGTATGTTTGAATATCTATCCAGCGGGTTTGGTTTCACGTCAATCGGGTTTCATGATCACTAGTTATGGCCATTTCATTTTAAGCGTTCACGGCTGGAAATCCGGTTTCAGAATCGGAAGTCCGTTTCGCAACGCATTTTAACCCCAGTAGGGATCAGAATTTAGCAACGCTACAGTTGAATGATATCTAGGGTTTTCAGTAGGGTATTCAACGCAATAGACGGATCCTCAATCGCGTCTCTACGTCGGGAGTTATGCACTGTTCAGTACTAGTATGTCAATTCTGATTCTGTTGGGACTGTTATACGTCCCCATCTTTTAAATTACAGATTAAATAGAAAACGACGATGAAACAGAATGAAACCAATTGTGTTATCTAGATAATAGTTTCACCTTTAATAAACAACGGAGTTCCGCAATATACGAGTTCAGGAAACAAGGTGTCACGCATTACGGGACAGTAAATAATAATCAGAGTCGCTCTGGACTGCAGTCCAGAGTCGCACTCCGATCCAAACATTGTCACAATTTAAGTACAGAAACCATTAGAAACTTGCATAAGGTTATAGTTCGTCGAGTAGTCTTCGATTTAAGCCCTCGAACTCATCATTCCAGCATGTACATAATTTATGGTGATTTTAACGGTTTTCAGATACGGGAAAGTTCCAGTTTTACGGGTATATTTGGGGGTATATATTTTAGTCATTAACAGTCGTATTTTCCAATGAGATTTACACACTAGGTTCATTACCTTACGGGCCAGACCATGCAATTGGGTTCCGTCAAATCAGATGAGTATTTCCATAGAGATCATGCATCAAACGGTTACGCCATATAGTTTAACGAAAATAGTAAATATGGAATCTATACGATTGTAGTTTGTAACTAACATAAAGTAGCATGTAGCAAGTAGGGAACTTGCCTATGACGATGTGTCGATGGTGCCGCAGTGATGATGACGGCGACATCTACGGCGGCGATTGCAACGGTTACCGATGTTCGATGAAACGACTGAGGCTCGGCTGGGGCTTGGGCTCGGTTTTGGCACTGGTGTTTGTGGTGGTGGTCGGTTTATAGGAGAGGGAGAGAGAAAGGGATAGAGTTGTAGAGAGAGAGACAGAACTTTGAGAGAGAGGCAGGGAGAGAAAGAGAGATCGAGAGAGAGACACAGAGAGAGAGGTGTAAAGAGATTGAGAGAGAGAGAGAGAATTAGAGGGGGAGAGAGAGAGACACAGAGAGAGAGGGGAGACAGAGAGAGAGATTTAAAGAGAGAGAGAGAAAGATATGTTGCAGATGGGGTCGAGTTGGGCTGTAGCGGTGGCCAGAGGTGGCTCGCGAGGGGTGGTCGGGAATGGAGGTTGTAGGTGATGAAGTTGGGGAGAGAGAGGTGATGGCGGCGACGACGACGACGATGATGATGCGGTCGACGATGGTGGTCGTCGGGAAGGAGCTCGAAGCTCGGAGGAGAAAGGCAGTGTCGGGTGTGCAGGTGAGGTAGGAAGGAGGGACTCGGAGTTTTGGAAAGAAGAGAAGGGAGAGGGGTAGGAGGTTAGGGTGATTCGTCGTCGTCGACGAAGGTGGTTGGACAGCGGAGGTAGTGGGTTTTGGGTGAGTTTTTGAGAGGGGCAGCGGAAGCGAGGAGAAGGAGGAATTGAAGCGTGAGGGTGTGAGGGAGATAGGGAGACGAGGGGAGAAGGTTGAGGGGATCGCGAGGGGGTAACGGCAAGGCGTGGGCGTGGGCTGCGGCGAAGGAAGCGGATCGCGAGCGAGAAAAGAAAGAGCCGTTGGGGAGAAGATGAAGAGCGGGCCGGGTCGGGTTGGTAAGGGGTGTGGGCTGCTGGGCTGGGCTGGGGTTTGAAAGAAAAGAAAATAAGTTTATTTAAAAAAGAAATGGGCTGCTGGGGAAATTGGGCCGGGATTTCTGAATAATTTTGAAGGGTTTGGGTTTAATTTTGGGAAAGGCTGAGGAAGTGAGGATTCAATGTTTTAATTAAATTTTAATTCTCTTTGGGCTTGGGCTGGGGATTAAAATGAAATCATTTTAATTTCGTGGCTGAGGAAATGGGAAACAGGCCGGGTTTAATTTTAATGAATAGAAAAATGGGTTGAAGGGAAAAATAGGGTTTCGGGTTTAATTAAAAATATGAAAAGAGATGGGCCGGAATAGAGGTTTATATAAATGGGAAAAGAAAATGAGAAATTGGGATTAGGGTTTGAGAAAGGAGAGGGGGAAAAATAGAATGGATTGGGAGTTTTAAAATATTTAACATAGTTTATAGATATAAATAAGTAAATTTTAAGGGTAACAAAAAAATAATACGAATATTGGTATAAAAAGGGGCTGGGTATTACATCATACCACTCTTACAAAAATTTCGTCCTCGAAATATAAAATAACGACAAGCTATAAAATAATAAGCGAAAAGTTACCACATCGAATACTAATACATAGTGATTTACTTAAAACGGGTGGATAAATTTTTGAAGGTATATATATGTAAGAACAACATACAAAAAGATAGGTCTAAATAGGTATAAGGCAGGAACAACTATAAAGGCAACTACATGTATACGAGAATATAGATAACAATAACGAACAATAATAATCAAGGCGTGTTCGATAAAATAGAAACCCAAATATGTGCACATATAAGTATATCAAAAGTAGCACAGCAGGAATAATAAGTATAAGGCATAACCATTTATAATAGTAACCATAAGCACAATACCCGAAAATAAAGTAGCAACCCTAAAATAAGGAAGGAATTGTCGACAGGTTAAACATTTTAGGATAGTTGTATCGATAACAGAGTTTTAAAATAACTTAGAAAACCCACATTGTGAAAATAAGAAACATGGAACGAAAATATGCGCGATGTAAGATTGCGCTACCGAAAAATGAGAATAATAGTAGTGTACTTAAAATACATAAAACGGAGTAGTCAATAATACGCACTCTTCGATAAATACAAAATAATGAAAACTAAATTTTTGAATAACAATGTCCCTAAATATAGTTAGGGTAACAGGGAAAAACACAAATATATATAGGGATAGCTAGGGTAGGGATTACAATGGAGTGCGGCTCATACAAAAGGTCGGAGTGTGACGGCTTTAGACTGAAGGTCGAAGAGATTGGGGTCGGGTCAGCACAGAAAGTAAGGGTGAGCAGTAAGGGCTTCAAGGGAAAAATGTATGGGGAGGATAACGGTCGATACATCATGTGAATCAAAAATTTTGAAGGGTCGGTCAACTCGGAAATTTTACTATCAATTTCCCCCTCCCAGAAGGATCTCAAACGAAACATAGACGAAGGATGAAGGGTGGCCCGTTCAAAAGATCAGGGTGCGGTACTTGTTAATCTCAGTGAGGGTTAAAACAATACAAGGAGTAGGGGTGGACAGATCTCAGCAGGAAAAATAAATGTATATGAGAAATAATCAAGCATTAAGTGAACCAAGAAGATCGAAAGATTGGTGAACTCAGCAATTTATTCCATTCCAGAAAATTCTAAACAAAGCATTCTCAAAGACGAAAGGTGGACCTAAACTATACACAGATTTATTTGGCCAGAGAAGACAACAGCTAAAAATCCTGTCAGTCGCGGTTGTGGAGGTTCAGCAGATTGCGGTAGGCTCGCGCGCTCAGGTAGGGACGTCCATTTCCATAGCGCCTCGCAGGGATCTCCATTGGGAGTTCTTCCACCGCAGGGTCTTGTTCTCCTGGTCCTTCTTCCTCGGCCGGAGCTTCTTCATCGAGGTCTGCTTCCATGTGATTCTCTTCTTCTGGATTCTCTTCCATGGGATTTTCCTCCACTAGATTTTCTTCTATCGGGTCTTCCTTGGGATCTTCCTCGATCGGGTTCTCTTCAGGGTCTCCTTCCTCTTCGTCGGAATCGCCTATCATGTCAACCTCTGGGGCGGCGGCTCCTTCGTCCTCGGAATCGCTGTTTTTGAAGATGACCTGGGGAACGTTGACCTCTTCGTCAGAACTCATCAGCGTGCGGTCTATGGAAACGCATGACTGTGCATCCTCATCTAGATGCGGCGCTGCTCCAGGGCGGGCCATGGCCTGAAAATAAAAAGTCATGATTAGACAGTGGAACACATCAAGAAAATAGCTAAGGGTACGGAGTATAGGAAGATATGCGGTAGGCAGGAACTGAAAAATCAGAATTGAAAATGTTGTGTTAATGAATAGTATAAATAAGGGGGAAAGCAAGAGAATGATACATATATTACGATTCAAAGTTTTTATTGCATTTAACTAAAAGTTCGACGGATACAAGATTTTAAACGGAAGGAAATTTTACAAAAGGGGTAACAGCATTATTATTGAAAGCGGAAAACATAATAACTTTTCTTTGATTTCTGGATCGCTGCAATCTCGTCACGCGAGTTGAATCCTGCGCTGGGTCTGCCTTATCCTCGAAGTTCGAACTACGCAATAATCATCATTTGGCAGAAGTGGGGAGTGTGGACGAGTCTCCTCCTTGTAGCTCCTTCCTTTTGGGGCAACCGTTGATAAGATGTTCGCTGGATCCGCAAATCAAACATTTCCCTTGGGCGCGGCGACAATCCCTCTGAAGATGTCCTGGCCTCTTACAGTACCCACAACATTGGGTCTTCTGCTGCTTCTGTCTCGGAGGAACAAATGAGTGCTTCATCTTCTTCTCTTTTCCTCGTCCAACAGGGATCCCTTTACGATTGGAGACTTCCGCTGGTGCCTGATTCACCTGTCTTCTCAGTCCTTCAGCTAACAAGTCGTTTGTTCGCTCCTGGGCTTCCTTCAGACCTTGCAGTACACTCAGAATCTCAACGGTCTGATCCTGGGGAGTAGAGATAGAGGAAGAGTCGTTGGAAGACATGATCCTGAAACAATAATTTTGAGGACGATATAAGGCACAAGCTATAAGAATCAAAATATAATATGGATTGGGCAGGGATTCAAGAATATCAGATACTATGAAATTTATTACAAGTGGAAATCACTGTAGGACTCTAAGTCACTTTAAACAGAGTACGGTAGTGTAACTATGATGTAGTTCACGATTACAACCACGTAACTTTGCCAAGTCACCCGAAACCTTAGCGGATGGATAGCAGAATACTCGATGTGAATATGGATCAAGAATAACAAGTTTTCAACCTAGACCGAGGGATGTCTTAGATTGTCAAGCTATACACGGAAAACTGCAATCCCAATCGAAGCAAAACCTGGCTTTGATACCAACAAAACCATGTCACGCCCCGCTTCCCAAAATACGGAATACGAGAGGTTGACAAGGCCAGCCATGCTCCTACGGTCAAGGAAATATCCTGCCGTAGTCACACTTCGGCTTCTAGCTTTACATGGTAATCAGTAAATAATGCGCAGGTAATGAGAAATGCAGTAACTGAAACAAAACAATACAAAGAACTGACCTGATGGAAAACAAAAGAGTATAACTCTAGATAGCTGATCAAGATGTACGCGATGCACGTCTGGTCCTGGTCCCGGCTAGATCCACTCCTCACACTGAGCATGCATACTCAGGTCGTCAGAGCGACACAATAACAATATAAACATATAGATGCAAGTGGCAACTTGAACAGTGATAATAGATGTATATAACAGTAAATCAAGACGATATAGGTATGAACATGCAGTAACCAATAAAGTGTCCAATAGATCAGGTGAACGGTAAAGCAGTAAAATGGTATGCCAGGTATATCAACACAGTAAGTAATGTATATCAATGCCATTATCCCTATCAGTCTCTAAGTCACACTGTACAGGTCCCTGAGCCTATCGTCAGTCCAAGTGTGAGAGTCAACCACTCGCGAGTGTCCTCCACCCAAGGGTAGGACCCAAGGGCAAGGGACCACGGGCCTAAAATGTAACTCACGGTAATAATTGCGTACCCTGTAAATCTCCATATATCTCCATATATATAAGCCGGCATGGGACTCCCGAGATTCTGTTGGACTCACACTCAAACTACCCTACACCTCGTGGTCTACATCAAACGCCAACCATAATCTCAAATACCGGTCGGTCCATGACAAGTCTGCGCGAGAACTGGAGACAGGATCTCCATCAAACACGTCCCGACTAATACCCAAGATAAATGGCAGTGTCTGGTGCCTTATCTGTGACACCCATGCAAGAGTTTCCATAAGTGTCCCATACCACTTATAGTCACACATACACGCGTCCCACAGACGTCGACAATGCAATAGAATAATAAGGTTCACTGATTGTGTACAAGTACGTGTCACTTTCACTTATTCACTCATGCACGAACACTAACGTACTTGCCACAATCATCACTAATACCTAACACTGGGTAGTGCACATGATCACTAGGTTATCAATGCAGTGACATATGTATGATATGATGAGTAAACAGTATGTAAAGCATGATTGGGATGTCATAAATCAGTATTCTACCACTTGCATAATTTATCATAAATCATACGTGTACAGTTTAGCGAAATGATGAACGGGGATTAAATAGTATGTTTGAATATCTATCCAGCGGGTTTGGTTTCACGTCAATCGGGTTTCAGGATCACTAGTTATGGCCATTTCATTTTAAGCGTTCACGGCTGGAAATCCGGTTTCAGAATCGGAAGTCCGTTTCGCAACGCATTTTAACCCTAGTAGGGATCAGAATTTAGCGACACTACAGTTGAATGATATATAGGGTTTTCAGTAGGGTATTCAAATCAATAGACGGATCCTCAATCGCGTCTCTACGTCGGGAGTTATGCACTGTTCAATACTAGTATGTCAATTCTGATTCTGTTGGGACTGTTATACGTCCCCATCTTTTAAATTACAGATTAAATAGAAAACGACGATGAAACAGAATGAAACCAATTGTGTTATCTAGATAAAAGTTTCACCTTTAATAAACAACGGAGTTCCGCAATATACGAGTTCAGGAAACAAGGTGTCACGCATTACGGGACAGTAAATAATAATCAGAGTCGCTCTGGACTGCAGTCCAGAGTCGCACTCCGATCCAAACATTGTCACAATTTAAGTACAGAAACCATTAGAAACTTGCATAAGGTTATAGTTCGTCGAGTATTCTTCGATTTAAGCCCTCGAACTCATCATTCCAGCATGTACATAATTTATGGTGATTTTAACGGTTTTCAGATAAAGGAAAGTTCCAGTTTTACGGGTATATTTGGGGGTATATATTTTAGTCATTAACAGTCGTATTTTCCAATGAGATTTACACACTAGGTTCATTACCTTACGGGCCAGACCATGCAATTGGGTTCCGTCAAATCAGATGAGGATTTCCATAGAGATCATGCATCAAACGGTTACGCCATATAGTTTAACGGAAATAGTAAATATGGAATCTATACGATTGTAGTTTGTAACTAACATAAAGTAGCATATAGCAAATAGGGAACTTGCCTGTGACAATGGGTCGATGGTGCCGCAGTGAAGATGAAGGCGACAGCTACGGCGGCGATTGCAATGGTTACCGATGTTCGATGAAATGACTAAGGCTCGGCTGGGGCTTGGGCTCGGTTTTGGCACTGGTGTTTGTGGTGGTGGTCGGTTGATAAGAGAGGGAGAGAGAAAGGGAGAGAGTTGTAGAGAGAGAGAGAGACAGAAATTTGAGAGAGAGGCAGGGAGAGAAAGAGAGATCGAGAGAGAGAGACACACACACACACACACAGAGAGGGGACAGAGAGAGAGGTGTAAAGAGATTGAAAGAGAGAGAATTAGAGGGGGAGAGAGAGAGAGACACAAAGAGAGAGAGGGGAGACACACACAGAGAGAGAGATGTAAAGAGAGAGAGAGAAAGAGATGTTGCAGATGGGCTCGAGTTGGGCTGTAGCGGTGGCCAGAGGTAGCTCGCGAGGGGTGGTTGGGAATAGAGGTTGTAGGTGATGAAGTTGGGGAGAGATAGGTGATGGCGATGATGATGATGATGATGCGGTCGACGAAGGTGGTCGTCGGGAAGGAGCTCGAAGCTCGGAGGAGAAAGGCAGCGTCGGGTGTGCAGGTGAGGTGGGAAGGAGGGACTCGGAGTTTTGGAGAGAAGAGAAGGGAGAGGGGTAGGAGGTTAGGGTGATTCGTCGTCGTCGACGAAGGTGGTTGGACGACGGAGGTAGTGGGTTTTGGGTGAGTTTTTGAGAGGGGGAGCAGAAGCGAGGAGAAGGAGGAGTTGAAGCGTGAGGGTGTGAGGGAGATAGGGGAGACGGAGGGAGAAGGTTGAGGGGATCGCGATGGGGTAACGGCAAGGCGTGGGCGTGGGCGTGGACGTGGGCTGCGGCGAAGGAAGCGGATCGCGAGCGGGAAAAGAAAGAGCCGTTGGGGAGAAGATGAAGAGCGGGCCGGGTTGGGTTGGTAAGGGGTGCGGGCTGCTGGGCTGGGCTGGGGTTTGAAAGAAAAGAAAATAAGTTTATTTAAAAAGAAATGGGCTGCTGGGGAAATTGGGCCGGGATTTCTGAATAATTTTGAAGGGTTTGGGTTTAATTTTGGGAAAGGCTGGGGAAGTGAGGATTCAATGTTTTAATTAAATTTTAATTCTCTTTGGGCTTGGGCTGGGGATTAAAATGAAATCATTTTAATTTCGTGGGCTGAGGAAATGGGAAACAGGCCGGGTTTAATTTTAATGAATAGAAAAATGGGTTGAAGGGAAAAATAGGGTTTCGGGTTTAAATAAAAATATGAAAAGTGATGGGTCAGAATAGAGGTTTATATAAATGGGAAAAGAAAACGAGGAATTGGGATTAGGGTTTGAGAAAGGAGAGGGGGAAAAATAAAATGGATTGGGAGTTTTAAAATATTTAACATAGTTTATAGATATAAATAAGTAAATTTTAAGGGTAACAAAAAAATAATACGGATATGTTGGGGTAAAAATTTACACCCCGGTCGACCAAGTCAAAATCAAAGTCAACCCCAAGCCAAGTGGGCCCATGCCTGGGTCGACTCCGAACATGAAGCGGCCGGCCTCCCCCCATGCCAAAATAAAAATTTTGTAATTTTGTTGCATTCCTTTTATTTTATTTCATGGATAAATGTAAGAAAAATAGGCATAAAACCAAATTTTTGTAAAGCCCATGACTTATGTGCAAAAAGAAATGGCACATGAGCCATGGGATAGGAAAAATGCCATTTTGTGAAGCCCAAGGGGCTATGTGTAAAGTGTATGGCCTATAAATGCAAAGATAATGAAATATCTCAACAACTTTTCTCTCTCCAAAAAACGTTTTAGATCTGAGATCTTTCCTCCTTCTTCAAGGTTCCAAAACCTTCTTCTTTCTTTTGAATTAAATCAATAGTTTTACTCTTTCTTTTTCAAAACTAAATAGTTTTCCACCACAAAACCCATTAAGGGGAACTCAGATCTGCCATCAGATCTCAAGAAGAAAATATTTTTAAATCTCACATCTCTTCATCTCCAAGATCCGGCCAGCAAAGGCAGAAGAAGAACCCATTTTCTTAACCCAAAGCATCTTAGGAGTTTAACTCCACCCTATTTTCTCTTTAGAGAATTTCCGGGGCTAAAAGCCCCCTTTTCCTCGCTGGTGCGCTAGCGCTCGAGCGCAAAGCGCCCACGTGCCGACACGTGGCGCGCTTGCGCTCCAGCGCCCTGCGCTCGAGCGCAAAGCGCCCACGTGCCGACACGTGGCGCGCTTGCGCTCAAGCGCTCAGCGTCCGAGCGCAAAGCGCCCACGTGTCGACACGTGGCGCGTTGCGCTCGGACGCTGAGCGCTCGAGCGCAAAGCGCCCACGTGCCGACACGTGGCGCGCTTGTGCTCTGCGTCCGAGCGCAAAGCGCCCACGTGTCGACACGTGGCGCGTTGCGCTCCAGCACTCTGCGCTCGAGCGCAAAGTGCCCACATTCCGACACGTGGCGCGCTTGCGCTCAAGCGCCCAGCATCCGAGCGCGAAGCGCCCATGTGCCGACACGTAGCGCGTTGCGCTCCAGCACTCTGCGCTCGAGCGCAAAGCGCCCACGTGTCGACACATGGCGCGCTTGCGCTCAAGCGCCCAGCATCCGAGCGCAAAGCGCCCACGTGCCGACACGTGGCGCGTTGCGCTCCAGCACTCTGCGCTCGAGCGCAAAGCACCCACGTGCCGACACGTGGCGCGCTTGCGCTCAATCGCCTACGCGCTGGCCCCATGCATCCTTTGGATGTCTTTTTCCCCTTTATTTATATATACATGTATATATATACATATGTATACATATGTACACATACACATACTCCACGACACTGCCCCCGTTGAAAAAAATTTCTAACGGGGCGCTGCCCCGCACCCCGCAAGGGGGCTGCTAGCCCTCTTGACCCCCAGCCCGCTAGCCGGGTAGCGGGACCCCGGTAAAAACTCTGCGTGGTTCCCGATATATTTAAAAAACCCCTCCAAAACAAAACACGCGTACACTGCACATTGAGTTCGCATGACCAGTTTAACCCGTTAATCGGAGGTTCCCTTGCCCCAAAGGCGGTGGGTAATTAACGGCAGCTTAGTCCGCGGCTGCCGGAGATTCGGATCCCCATAATCATTAAACCCCGGCCTACCTTAGGCAGGGGGAATCTGTAGTACGCCTGACAAGCGCACGCGTATTCCCATCTCAATGGGGTGACAAAAAACACCCTACAGATTCTAGCACGCCCGGTGGGACCCTTCTCTCCTCCCATATTTCGGGTTAAACGTTCATGCGAACTCAATCAATATACATATCGATTGCCTATACTGAAATGATGTTTTTTTTCCGTGCAGCAATCAACCTTCGACGACAATGTCTCCCCAGATGAATTCAGCTTCCAACGTGACCCCAATTCCGTACGTGGTCAAGATCAACGCTCGTGTGGTTCTCCCCGCAATCCTCAGTCGACAGTGGGAGGACCCGCCCCGCTAGTTTGGCTCCGTCATCATCTACCCTGCCGAAAGCGCTCATCTGGCGGAAATCCCGGCGGAACAGGTGGTCAAGCCGGTCCCAAGGGGCAAGAGGCCGAATGTTGTGATTGCTAAGGCACCACAACCGAAACTTAAGACGGTATCTGAACGACTCCCTGGCGCTCTAGCTGGGGGCAAGAATTCCGATGCGAAGGGCAACATCAAATGTTGCGGACGAGCTCAGGCGATGACTCCAACAAATGCACAATCGAGCGTATCTCCAAGGTCCTCCATCGCCCGGTCTGTGGCGTCTTCCCAAAAAGCCGAAGTCTGCCAGGTGCTTAGAACAGAAAAGTTAAGGCAAAAGCGGCTCAGGTATCGAGCCAACAAGAGGGCTAAGGCTTCGGCCAAATGGAATCGTGTGAAGTTCCAAGTGCAGGGTTGCCCGGCGACGACGGCTGAGTCGGACGTAAGAATCAGCAATTCCTTCGAGCCTCTGAAGTGGGTTCAGAAAAATGCCATGACCGCCAGAATCAAGAAGACAGCGGTCCGAACAGTGCCACAAAGAGACGTGTCCCGGCCCCAACAGAAAAAGTATGACACTGTCTCTTCAAGAGTCTATCAAGCACTCTGTGCCGCACGAAAGCAGCGGGGCAAACCCAGAAAAGAAGCGCCAGCACCATTCAAGAACCTGGTTAGGCCAGCCGCCTTCAATCGACTACTAGCTACCGAAGCAAGGGGGTCAAGACAGCGATCCGTGAAATTAGCCACCAATGATAGAAAGACAGCCGGATATATCGTCCATACAGTCTATATGGCGGACGGGCACCCCAGCGACAACCTTCGCAGCAAAAGCAAGGACGGGGCCACCACATCCCAAGCCCAATCTAGCCTGAATGTGGTTGCCGCCGCCCAAGAACAGCCGCCCCCGCTGGATGAAGAAAACCATCTCGATGAGGATGATAGGCAGATAGACCCCTCGGTCCATGTAGAGTCAAGCTCGGATAGCGAGGAAGAGCCGACTTTCCGCCCCAGGACTGCGGAGCAGGAGCTGCTTCAAGAGCTTCGAAAACAGCTCAGGAGCAAAGATAAAGAGATGGCCAAGCTCTATTAGAAGATTGACGACTTAACGAACGTGGTGATGCAGCTTACGGCTCAAATTGCTCGAGCGCCTCCCAATCAGGCACAAGCCGCTACTAATCAGCCGGGTGATGACAATCCGAGGCAGCCAATGCCTGTTCCTTTGGGACAAAGACTGGTCGAGCCGAATGAAAGCCGGCCACATTCCGCTTCTGGGGACGCCTTGGCCCCAGATAGCACTATCCCGCTAACACAGGATCGGATAATGGATTTGGTCACCAGCAAGGTTAAAACATTGGTGGCCGAAACTGAAGCTCAGAAAGAAATCGGCAGTAGTGGGCGGCCATATCCCGCGCAGTACGATCTGATTGAGTTCCCAAGCGGCTACGTCATTCCTAAGTTCGGAAGATTTGATGGAACGGGGAATGCAAATCAGCACGTCGCCCACTTCAAAGCATCGTGCGGAAATACAGGGGGTAATGACGCGCTCCTTCTTCGTCAGTTTGTCAACAGCTTGACCGGCGTCGCCTTCGACTGGTATGCGAGTATACCGGACGGGTCCGTCATTACCTTTGCCCAAATGGAGTCCCTGTTTTGCCAAAGGTTCATGAGTGTCAGTGATAAAATCTCCATTGCCGACCTTGTGAGGACCAAGCCGGGGAAGAATGAAAGCAACACCAACTTTATCGCCCGATGGCGTAATCTCACAGTCAAGAGTGAACCGCCGCTGGAGCAGGACCAGTCCGTCAGCCTTCTCATTCGGAATCTCAGCAATTGGATAGTCACATTCTTGTGTACAGCGGGCCTCAAGACATTTCAGGAGCTAACCAAGAAAGTCCAAATGCTGGAAAGCTCGAAGCAAGAGTCCCCGCCGGACTCTTAGAGAGACAAAACTTGGAAAAGCAAGCGGGACGACAACTGTAGAAGCGGGAGTTCCAGCAGTACCAATGTCTTCAATGCCTCCGACAATGAAGAAAAGCGAAGGGCGAGCGAATCCAAAACCAACCGGTCTCGAAAGCCATTACTGGGAGGAGATGGGCCTTCCCTAGAGGAGAAAAAGAACAAGGTTTACTCTTTCAGAAGGGACAAGGTCCGCAAGATATTTAAAGATGCCTTGAACAACGGCCTACAATTGCCGGAGTCGAAAAGACCCCAAGAAGCAAAAATGACCGACAATCCCCTGTATTGCCCGTACCACCGAGTAGTGAGCCATGCGATCGAGGATTGCTATATCTTCAAAGACTGGGTCGAGAAGCAGTACAAGGCTGGAGAGATCGAGCTGTCCAAAAGCGTGTTGGTGAACAATCAAGTCGCAACTGCCAACTTTATACAGATAGAAGTTGAAACCTTCTGGGAGCAGACAGCTGAACCTGCTGCCCTGACAAACGAAACTGACTCATCGTGGCCTCCGTGGAGTACGCACATATCTAATAAGACGAAGAAGATGCTAAAGCTGCTTCAGAAAGAGCCCAGGATGGAATGGGAAGGACAGAAGAAGCCTACCAGTCCAGCTGCCAATGCGGCTCCATCAGGCTCAAAATCCAAGAAGCTCAAGAAGAAGAAAAGTGCAGCTCGGCGCGAAAAAGAGTCTGCAGGGAGATCGACTATTCAAAAATATATCGATTCCCTCGAAGAATATGAACAAAAGGAAAGAACATCGATTCAATTGAATGAGTTCTTCCCTGTACAAGCGGCTGAAATTCTGGAGGAGTTAGAAGAAGACTCCAATGATGTGATCCCAGTAGTGACCTGCTACACCATCCATCTTGGCAGTGACTCGGAAGAGGAGCTCTGTTTTCCCGAAGAGGACGAGGAGCTCGCCACAACGGCCAATCAAATCCAGCGCAGAAGCGGCAGGGTTCTACCGCCAAATCAGGGCAACGCCCCAAAAGGGAAGGAAAAACAAGTCGCTAATGAAGAAGATGGCAGAGAACCGGCCAATGAAAACATAAGTCCTTCCTCGGTGGACTATAATGTCTTGGCACATCTATGGAAGCTTCCGTCTCTCCTGAGCATCTACGACGCCTTGGTCCTATCTAAGAAGCTTAGAGATGTTCTCATTCACGCTCTACAAAACTCCGAGCGGGATCAGGCTCACTTTGCGGAAATTAATATGAAAGAAGCCCAGCACGCTTTGCATGCCGCCGCAGTCATATTTAAGGATGAAGACTTTCTACTGGGAATGGCCGAGCATAATCGGCCGCTTTACGTGGCCGGGTACAGCGACGGAGATCGAATTAATCGCATATTGATTGATCCGGGGTCCTCAGTGAACATCATGAACTTGCGAACTCTGAAGAGTTTGTCAATGGACGTCCGACACCTGTCAAGGGAAAGGATTGTCATTCAAGGCTCCAACCAAAATTGCCAGCAAGTTCTGGGGTCTATAGCTTTGCCAATCAAATTTGGGGAGCTGCAAACTGAAGCTAAGATATACGTGATCGACGCCGACACATCTTATAAGATTCTCTTGGGGCGGCCGTGGCTCCACGATTACGGCATCATTCCGTCAACTCTCCATCAATGCATGAAGTATACTAAAAATGGCGAAGAAAGACGCATTGACGGAGACATCCAGCCGTTCGGTGTGCATGAAGTCCGGTATGAAGATTCTCGGTACTTTATGAACCACTAAAATGTTAAGCCACAACTGACTCAAGATAAAGCGGCCCCAAGACTCAAAGGCAAATCTGAGCCGGCTGTCACTTTCAAAAGCAAAAATACCCAAGTGCGCCCGCATTTCGGCAGCGACACTGATGAGTCCGACGCTGGAAGCCCGTCCTTCTGCAAAACTCGCCCTCATTTCGGCAGCGATACGGACGAATCTGTTACTGAAGGCCCATCTAGCAGCAAAGTCCGCCCTCATCTTGGCAGTGACACAGAAGAGTCAGAAGAAGAGGACCTGCCGTGCAACAGCTGTGCAGATTGGCCCCCCATGCAGCAAGCGAAACTATGAGAGACCTTCGAAGTCGCAGAAGGGTCCCTGGCCATCACAAGGGTACTGGAACGGATGCGCAAAGAGCTCGACGCATTGTCAGTCTCTACCGTGGACCAGCTGAAAACTTTCTACGTGCCCGGGAGGAAAAATGGACAGAAGGGCATCCTGTTTTACAGTTCAAACCCCGTTGTGCACCCGGACGATCTTTCTGTCGCGTGCCTTCCCTATGAGAGAGGCATAAGAGCCGTCCTCAATCCCAGATACTATGCGCCCGAGATGCGGGAATACTTTAAGAAGTGCGGATGCCGGTTATATCAAACGGAGTCCGAAGCAAAGTTTTACGAAGGGCTATGGTATCCGCCCCAGGTCAGAGCACTCGTCGATGGACGAATTCCAGATAGACGGGGCATATGCTACATTCAACCTGATTCCAAAGCGTGCTACATGATCCATGTTGGTGAGGCCAGCGAAAGATCAAATGATGATGACGAGATAGCCGAGCCAGAAGAAGCTCCTCAAGAGCTCGAAGAAGGCGGACAAGCAACCTTTGATGAGCTAACCGAGATTGACTTAGGAACGCCCGATAATCCAAGGCCGACCTACATCAGCTCACTCTTGTCGGAGGAAATGAAAGAGCAGATAATTGCCCTGCTGCGTGAGTTCGTCGACTGCTTCGAGTGGACGTACAAAGAAATGCCTGGCCTTTCCCCTGAGGTAGCCGTGCATAAGCTGGCTATATCTCCTGATGCTAAGCCAGTCAAACAAGCTCCTTGAAGAATGAGAAGGGAGTTGGAAGAAAAGGTCATCGAGGAAACCAAGAAACTCATCGATGCCGGCTTCATCAGGGAAGAGAAATATGCAGACTGGATCGCATGCATAGTCCCAGTGAAGAAGAAAAATGGGCAGATCCGAGTTTGTGTCGATTTCAGGGACCTCAATAAGGCATGTCCTAAAGACGACTTCCCGCTACCGGTCATGGAAATGATGGTCGATGACACCTCAAATTACGAACTGGTCACTTTTATGGATGGCTTGTTTGGATATAATCAGATCAAGATGTCGCCTGAGGATGAGAAGCACACGGCATTTCGAACCCCGATCGGAATATATTGCTACAAGGTAATGCCATTCGGACTGAAGAACGCAGGTGCTATATATCAAAGGGTAATGACTAATATCTTTGATGACCTAATCCATAAAGTCGTTGAATGCTATGTTGATGATCTGGTCGTCAAGACTAAAGCCAAGGCTGATCATATCCAAGATCTCAGGACCGTTCTCACCAGACTGAGGGAATGCGATCTGAAGATGAATCCTCTGAAGTGCGCTTTCGGCGTGTCATCGGGAAAATTCCTGGGCTTCATAGTCCGACATCGAGGGATCAAAGTTGACCCATCAAAGATAAAGGCCATCATGGAGATGCCCCCTCCGAAGAGTCTGACGCAGCTAAGATCTTTTCAAGGCAAGCTTGCTTATATACGGAGGTTTATCTCAAATTTATCGGGGAGATGTAGGCCCTTCTCAAAGCTCATGAAGAAAGGAGCTCCTTTTATCTGGGATGCCAAATGTCAAGCAGCGTTTGAAAGCATCAAACAATATTTGTTGCACCCTCCAGTGCTGGCAGCTCCCATTCCAAATAAACCGCTGATTCTCTACACTGCCGCGCTGGACAAGTCACTCGGTGCGCTCCTTGCCCAGAATAACGAGGAGGGAAAAGAAAATGCCCTCTACTATCTCAGTCGAACTCTAGTCGGGGCGGAACACAACTATTCCCCAATCGAAAAGCAATGCCTGGCTCTGATATTTGCTGTGAAGAAGCTGAGGCACTATCTGCTCGCTCATCGGGTTATGCTGATCTCCAAGGTCGACCCACTCAAACACTTGATGACCAGAGTGAGCCTAGTCGGCAGAATGGCAAGATGGGCTGTTATGCTACTTGAGTTTGACATAGTTTACACTCCTCAGAAAGCAGTAAAAGGGCAAGCTCTTGCAGACTTTCTCGTTGCTTATCCCATACCAGAGGGGTCGCCGCTAAAGTGTGAGTTACCCGACGAACAAGTGCTGCACCTCGAGGAAGATGAGCCATGTTGGGAGCTCTACTTCGATGGAGCCTCATCAATAAGGACCTCCAGTAAATCAAGCGTCCCGGAGATAAAAGCAGGGATAGGATTAGTGGTCATCACACCATCGATGGGAACCCTACGGCGTTCTTTCGCTCTCACCGAGCCTTGAACGAACAACGAAGCTGAGTATGAAGCTCTGATAGCTGGTTTGGAGCTCGCCATAGAAATGGAAATCCTTCGGCTACGGGTTTACGGTGACTCCCAGCTTGTCGTCAACCAAGTAAGTGGCAATTATAAGATATACAAACCTGAATTAGCTCGGTACATAGGCCGAGTGGTGGACCTCATGAAACGGTTCACTCATATTGAACTAACGAAAGTCCCTAGAGCGTTGAATGGAAAGGCTGATGTACTCGCTCGCCTGGCCAAGGAGCTGGTTGATCCTGACATGGACGAAATTCTGATCACAGTCAGGAGCCGGCAAATTCTACCCCCAGTCTCTCTACGAGAAGAGGAAAGCGCGGAACAGAAGAGCAGTCCCGCCGAAGAAGCTTCGATTGTTCAAGACGAGCCCGATTGGAGAGAACCCTTCATAGAGTACTTCCGATACGATAAGCTGCCCGAAGGAAGGTCTGCGAGGGTTCAACTGAAGAAGAGAGCTCTCTGATACGTGTTTGTAAATGACACGCTATACCGCAGGTCATATGACCAACTCTGGCTCAGGTGCCTGTCATCGACCGAAGCCCAAAAGGTCATGAAAGATGTTCACTCAGGCGTTTGCGGTGCTCACCAATCAGGCCCCAAGATGCGACTTCAGATCAAACGGCTTGGGTATTACTGGCCCACTATGATACGGGATTGTGGAGAGCATGCAAAGAAATGTTATATCTGCCAAATTCATGGTGATTTCATTCACAAGCATCCCAACCCATTGCATCCTACGGTGGCGTCGTGGCCCTTCGAAGTCTGGGGCACCGACATTGTCGGCCCAATTGATCCTCCGTCATCCAAAGGCCACCGGTTCATACTGGCCGTGACAGACTACTTCTCCAGATGGGCTGAAGCTGTCCCGCTAAAAGAAGTCAAGACAAAAGATATTCTGACATTCTTCCAGCATAATATTCTATACCGCTTCGGTACACCAAGAAGAATCATTTCTGACAACGGGCCTTCTTTCAAGAGCTTCAATGTCTCAAGGTTCGCTACTCAGCACAACATAGACTGGAGATATTCCTCCATCTATAATCCAAGAGCTAATGGGCTAGCCGAAGCCTTCAATAAGACTCTATGCAAGCTCCTGAGGAAAAATGCTTTAGCCAACAAGAGAGACTGGAATCTCAAGCTTCACGAGGCATTGTGGGCATTTCGTACCACGCACCGTACTCCAACTCAGTCCACTCCATACTCATTGCTCTTCGGAGTGGAGGCGGTCTTCCCCCTCGAGATCGAAGTTACAAGCTTGAGAATGGCCGTTCAGCATGAGTTGACGGAGGAGGAAAACGTGCTCCTTCGACTTGAAGAACTCGATGCCCTCGAAGAAAAGAGGCTCGCGGTGCAGCAAAGTCTGGAGCTATACCGAGCCCAAATGTCACGAGCCTATGACAAGATAACCCGTCTCTGCGCTTTCAAGAAAGGTGAATTGGTGTTGGTCCTCAAAAGACCGATCATCCCCAATCGACATGCCAAGGGAAAATTCGAGCCAAACTGGGATGGACCATACGTCATCGAGAAAGTGTTTGACGGAGGATCCTACCAACTAATAAGTGCCGAGGGAGAAAGGCCCATGCCACCCATCAATGGCCGATATCTCAAGAAATACTACACGTGAATGCTCCAAGTCGCAGGCGAATTGAGCACATTAGCCCTACGGTCTGGATCATACATCCTGCAAAACCGTATACAATCCATGGGCATAAATGACCCCTATCTCTCCCAAATCCTACCGGTGAGACTACTTTTAAAGTCCCACCAGCGGCAAAAGAAAAAGAAAAAAAATTAAAAGAAATAAAAAAATAAATGGTATGTCCACAAGAAAAACGGGCACAGATGAAAACCCGAAAGGGCTCCGTGAGTAAAAACAGCAGGACTACCGGCGAGTTTGTGAAAACCCGAAAGAGCGCAAACTCGTGAAAAGAGATGAATACACTCGCAAAGTCCTCTCGACCTTGTGAGGAGAAAACCCCTGCGTGAGATCCTTACGACTCACAAAGGAGCAACACACTTAGGAATCCTCACGATCCCTAAGGAGAACATACACCTGCGAGATCCTCTCGACTCTTAGGGAGAAAATGCTTCTATGAGACCCTCACGGCTCATAAAATTGAAAAGCCTTAGGTGATAGGGATCCAAACCTGTCTCCTAAGCCACCGTTCCCCAACAGCAAATGATGAGTCGCTCCTGGCATTTCACTTCAGTGTTAGCGGTGCTGATCCCGACCAAAAACCCAAATCCCAAGTCCTCCCAAGGCAAATGATGAGTTGCCCCTGGCATTATTCCAGTGCAGCAATGCTGATGCCAAACAAGATCCAAATTCCAAGTCCCCAAACGGCGAATGATGAGTCGCTCCTGGTACCACATGCCAGTGCAGCGATGCAGACGCCAACCAAAATCCAATTTCTCAAAATTCTCCGCGCCCTACGGTTAGTCCCCAAATTGACTACCATATACAATCCACGGGCTCAAATAATTCTCGTCATACCCATGCCCCACCACAACCACCAGTTACGCGGTTGGTCTCTGCCTTGGGAATTATGCTCTATTGAGAGGACCCACTCATGTGTCCTCACGATACATGAGGAGAACAAACCTTTATGGGATCCTTACGACTCACGAAGGAAAAACACACTTAGGAGTCCCCACGACTCCTAAGGAGAAAATACACCTACGAGATCCTTACGACTCGTAGGGAGAAAATGCTTTTATGGGACCCTCACGGCCCATAAAATCGAAAAGCCTTAGGTGATAGGGATCTAAACATGTCTCCTAAGCCATCGCTTCCCAATCCCCAAGTGGCGAATGATGAGTCGCTCCTGGTACCATATTCCAGTGTAGCGATGCAGACGCCAACCATATTCTAAATCCCAATTCCTAAGTGGCGAATGATGAGTCGCTCCTGGTACCATATTCCAGTGCAGCGATGCAGACGCCAACCGAATTCCAAATCCCATACCCCAACGGCGAATGATGAGTCGCTCCTGGTACCACGTTCCAGTGCAGCGATGCAGACGCCAACAAAGCCCTGAAATTTTTCCGGCCCTACGGTCTGGATCATACATCCTGCAAAACCGTATACAATCCACGGGCGTAAAACAATCCCAACCTCTCCCAAGTCCTACCGGTGAGACTACATTCAAAGTCCAAAAAAAAATCCCAAATCCTCCCGGGGTAAATGATGAGTTGCTCCTGGCATTATTCCAGTGCAGTAATGCAGATGCCAAACAAAAACCAAAATCCTAAAATCCTCTCAATGACAGATAATGATTCGCTCCTGGTACCATATTCCAGTATAGCGATGCTCATGTCAACCCAAATCAAAATCAACAAGTCAACTTCCACTCCGACACCGTAGAAAGCGGAGCAAGTCAGAATCCAATCTCGACACCGCAAAAAGCGGAGCAAGTCAAGTCTACCCCTGACACTGCAAGAAGCAGAGCAAGTCAAATCAAGGACCGACCGTCCACGTCGCTAAAAGGGCAGCATCGACCGTCCAAGTCGCAAAAAGAGCAGAACCGACCGTCCACGTCGCTAAAAGGGCAGCACCGACAGTCCAAGTCGCAAAAAGGGTAGAATCGACCGTCCACGTCGCTAAAAGGGCAGCATCGACCGTCCAAGTCGCAAAAAGGGCAGAACCGACCGTCCACGTCGTTAAAAGGGCAGCACCGACCGTCTAAGTCGCAAAAAGGTCAGAACCGACCGTCCACGTCGCTAAAAGGGCAGCATCGACCGTCCAAGTCGCAAAAAGGGCAGAACCGACCGTCCAAGTCGCAAAAAGGGCAGCACCGACCGTCCAAGTCGCAAAAAGGGCAGAACCGACCGTCCAAGTCGCAAAAAGGGCCGCACCGACCATCCACGTCGCTAAAAGGGCAGCACCGACCGTCCAAGTCGCAAAAAGGGCAGAATCGACCGTCCACGTCGCTAAAAGGGCAGCATCGACCGTCCAAGTCGCAAAAAGGGCAGAATCGACCGTCCACATCGCTAAAAGGGCAGCACCGACCGTCCAAGTCGCAAAAAGGGCAGAATCGACCGTCCACGTCGCTAAAAGGGCAGCATCGACCGTCCAAGTCGCAAAAAGGGCAGAATCGACCGCCCAAGTCGCAAAAAGGGCAGCACCGACCGTCCAAGTTGTAAAAAAGGGCAGAACCGACCGTCCAAGTCGCAAAAAGGGCCGCACCGACCGTCCACGTCGCTAAAAGGGCAGCATCGACCGTCCAAGTCGCAAAAAGGGCAGAACCGACTGTCCAAGTCGCAAAAAGGGCCGCACCAACCGTCCAAGTCGTAAAAAGGGCCGCATCGACCGTCCATGTCGTAAAAAGGGCAGTGCTAGCTTCCCAAAAGGTGGGAACCAAATCAAGTCGCCTCCACGTGAAAGAAGATCCATCAATTTCATGCACACGACCCATATATGCGGTATGTATTTATTGATGGGGGGCAATTTGTTGGGGTAAAAATTTACACCCCGGTTGACGAAGTCAAAATCAAAGTCAACCCCAAGCCAAGTGGGCCCATGCCCGGGTCGA
Organism: Agapanthus africanus; assembly: GCA_030015575.1. Taxonomy (NCBI): domain Eukaryota; kingdom Viridiplantae; phylum Streptophyta; class Magnoliopsida; order Asparagales; family Amaryllidaceae; genus Agapanthus; species Agapanthus africanus. The sequence goes on from JASDDO010000014.1 coordinate 22,873,759, forward strand.
CCCCGAACATGAAGCGGCCAGCCTCCCCCCATGCCAAAATAAAAATTTTGTAATAAATAATTTTGTTGCATTCCTTTTATTTTATTTCATGGATAAATGTAAGAAAAATAGGCATAAAGCCAAATTTTTGTAAAGCTCATGGCTTATGTGCAAAAAGAAATGGCACATGAGCCATGGGATAGGCAAAATGCCATTTTGTGAAGCCCAAGGGGCCATGTGTAAAGTGTATGGCCTATAAAGACAAAGATAATGAAATATCTCAACAACTTTTCTCTCTCCAAAAAAAGTTTTAGATCTGAGATCTTTCCTCCTTCTTCAAGGTTCCAAAACCTTCTTTTTTCTTTTGAATTAAATCAAGAGTTTTACTCTTCCTTTTTCAAAACTAAATAGTTTTCCACCACAAAACCCACTAAGGGGAACTCAGATCTGCCATCAGATCTCAAGAAGAAAATATTTTTAAATCTCACATCTCTTCATCTCCAAGATCCGGCCAGCAAAGGCAGAAGAAGAACTCATTTTCTTAACCCAAAGCATCTTAGGAGTTTAACTCCACCCTATTTTCTCTTTAGAGAATTTCCGGGGCTAAAAGCCCCCTTTTCCTCGCTGGTGCGCTAGCGCTCGAGCGCAAAGCGCCCACGTGCCGACACGTGGCGCACTTGTGCTCCAGCGCCCACGTGCCGACACGTGGCGCACTTGCGGTCGAGCGCTCAGCGTCCGAGCGCAAAACGCCCACATGCCGACACGTCGCGCGTTGCGCTCCAGCACTCTGCGCTCGAGCGCATAGCGCCCACGTTCCGACACGTGGCGCGCTTGCGCTCAAGCGCCCAGCATCCGAGCGCAAAGCGCCCACGTGCCGACACGTGGCGCGTTGCGCTCCAGCACTCTGCGCTCGAGCGCAAAGCGCCCACGTGCCGACACGTGGCGCGCTTGCGCTCAAGCGCCCAGCATCCGAGCGCAAAGCGCCCATGTGCCGACACGTGGCGCGTTGCGCTCCAGCACTCTGAGCTCGAGCGCAAAGCGCCTACGTGCCGACATGTGGCGCGCTTGCGCTCAAGCGCCTAGGGGCTGGCCCCACGCATCCTTTGGATGTCTTTTTCCCCTTTATTTATATATACATGTATATATATACATATGTATACATATGTACACATACACATACTCCACGACACTGCCCCCGTTGAAAAAAATTTCTAACGGGGCGCTGCCCCGCACTCTGCAAAGGGGCTGCTAGCCCCCTTGACCCCCAGCCCGCTATCCGGGTAGCGGGACCCCCGTAAAAACTCTGCGTGGCTCCCGATATATTTAAAACCCCCCTCCAAAACAAAACACACGTACACTGCACATTGAGTTCGCATGACTAGTTTAACCCGTTAATCGGAGGTTCCCTTGCCCCAAAGGCGGTGGGTAATTAACGGCAGCTTAGTCCGCGGCTGCCGGAGATTCGGATCCCCATAATCATTAAACCCCAGCCTACCTTAGGCAGGGGGAATCTGTAGTACGCCTGACAAGCACGCGCGTATTCCCATCTCAATGGGGTGACAAAAAACACCCTACAGGATATTGGTATAAAAAGGGGCTGGGTATTACACATCCTCTAACATACCCCTTGGTTTGGTGATAGATTGATCAGCCATCTGTAAAGTGCATTGCGATGGTTTTAATTCTTTGATACCCAATTGCTCATATGTAGGGTTGCTAGGCACACGCACAAGGGTCTACGAGGTATCAACCATGCCCGATTTAAAATTTAGCCGTGCCGAACAACCCTAATCAAGATCTTTATACTAGAGTTTAGGTGAAACAAAGCATGTTAAACACTTTAACACTAAGTGAGAGGGATTACAACCTTTGTAGATCCTGTCCTTCACTTCTAAAGCTCCGTGTTGAGATCCCTTCACTGCGATCATCGTGCATCCGGACTCTAGAGAGGCTCCACGAAGAGAAAGATGCAAGCTTGCTTCCGATCTTCGATAGCAAAGATGATCTACCTTGAAGTTTCCTTAACCCAAGCTCTCACTCAATAATGAGGTGAACACCCTCATCTAAATGGCAAGGATAGATGAGGATGATGAAGTAGGATTTTAGCTCTCATTTTTTTTCTTATTCTCACTCACTTTCATCACAAAAATCAAAGCAAGAAAGCTTTGCAAAGAGGAAGAAGAAGATGAATCCTTTTGTGATGAATAATGAAACTCAAGAGTGAGGTTAGAAATGCAACCATGGTATATGTAACCATTGTAGAGATTTAACTAAGGTTATGGGTTGGGTTGGGTTAATAAATATCTATGCAAAATATCAACACAAATATCTTTGCACAAAACAAAACAAAACCTTCTAGAAACTTCTAGAAAAGCTTAACCCAAATCAAACCCTAAGCATGTTTAATCTCCACTAATCATGTTGCATTAATAACCATATCATGTTACAATATTATATATCACATATATAATATTTATTGTAACAAAATAAAATAATACAATTAACATATATCACATATATATCAATGTATTACCCGAGTGAGAAAAAGAATCTGTTAGTGAGCTTATATTAGTTAATGTAATTTTATATCAAATATATAATTATACATTAAATTATCGAATCAACACTTGATCCGATAATCCGGCTATTTCACAAATAACCGACTAATATAATCTGTATCAATTCATCGAATCAACACTTGATCCGATGACCCGGCTATATCACATATACCCGGCCGATATCTCATATCGCGAGAATCTAATACGGTATCACATACACGTATTTTTCTCGGTCCCGCACATATCACATATGTGTTCCTATTCCGTTTTGCCTGAGCCAAGAAACCTCTGTGTAGGACTCTAAAAAATCGTCAATACGCCGGCAGTAGGTGATGATCATATCAAACACCCACAAGCTGCAAGCGGTCAGCTAAACGTAACAGCCACCCAGGTATTGAGCGATCAGAAGATCAACAAGCAAGCCTGTACATTCTCCTGCGAATACAATCAGTAACACTCCCGTACAGTCCGGTCTCTCCGTCTGATATGTCGCATATCTCGCCTAGGGGTGGTAAACGTCAGACCCCAGTAGCTTGATAAGTCGTGTCGATATAAGGTCTATAACAGTTCGAGAAACTATTGATAACACTTACCAGTAAATCTCAGCAACCCTGGCCAGGGATTTCCAGTTATAGCCAATCGAACACAGTGCAACATCAACTCCCTATACCGGGAAAGACGAATCCCCTCCTATCGCTCATTGCCTCCATGTGATTCGGGACTGTACCCAAAAGCCACCTTTTTGCACGCCCTCTTGGACATGGTATGATGGAAATCAAAGCACAGTGGGAATTACACAAGACTCTATGACGATCTCGGGTCTACAGACTACTCTGTACCAGTGTCACCAGAGAACTGCCATCTGACGTGAGGTATAATACCATCTGGGAGTTCTCAGCGAGTCCGTCCAGTGTACCCAGTCTCTACTGAGCACCCGTACACCATCCTTGATGTCAAACACCGATGGATATGGGATCATCCATCGCCCATCATATGGTCCAAGATGCGTATACGCTAGTCTACTCTGGTGTATCGATGCCCTGTCTCGATACACCCTCGACTAGGAACAGTTATAGGATGTACTCGTCGACTACCGTGGCCCCACTAGTATGATCTCATCATAGTCCCAGTAGTCGAGTACATATCCTAAGGGCTTTATCAACATGTAACATAGATACAATCAGAGTACATGTTAAGATAAAGGTTAACCAGATAGCATACTATCATGTCGAGCAAGAAAGTCCTCCCTATATATGTCCAAGCATCCACTACAATATACATCATATGTACAGTAATGGCCTCTAAGGCATACATATAACCAACAATCTCCCACTTGCACTAGGGCCATCTGTTGTGGTATCGCATACCCAACAATTAGCTGTGGTTGAAGTATCTCATACTCAACCATCCTATAAAAGTCTCTACTGGGAAAAAGGCCTTTGTGAGTGGATCCGCGCTGTTGTCCTCTGTGTCTACTCTCCTAACCTCTATCTCCCTGGAGATCAACCATCTCCATGGTCAGGTGATACTGTCTAAGAATTATATCTGGATTACTGATGGGACGGGGGTTCCTTGGCATAAGCCACAACTCCATTGTCACACAATGGTAGGAACGAAGTTCATCTCATGAACTTATATATATCCAGACTGCCTTTTTGGTAGCATCCTTGGTAACGATGTATCTTGCCTTTAATCGTCTAGTAAGTCACGGTATCTAGCTTGGAACTCTTCCAACATACCGTCCCTCCACTGAGGGTAAAGACAATGCCTGCGACTGACATTCAGTCGTCCTTATCACCCTGGAACCTTTCCAGTGATTCTCCCCATGATCGTTTGATACCATCTCACTACAACTAGTGAGAATCCTAACATCCAATTAGATCTATCTCATAGGTCCAAAACCCAGGATTTAGGAGGTATCACCTTGATCCTATATGGAGAATCATTGTGATAAGAGGAGATTGACCGAGCGTAGCATAGGAAACTCCTTCCCTATCAAGAGTATGTCATCCACGTACTCTACGAGGATCACCACCATACTCTCTACTACCTTTTTGTATATACTAGGTTCATCTACCATTTTGATGAAGTCAAACTCTTTGACTACCACATCAAAACAGATGTTCCAACTTCGCGATACCTGATTTATCACATAAAACATCTTGCTCACGTTTCCGTTGCTCCCACTGTCTACGAAGCCCTCTGGCTGTGTACTTATAGACGCTCTCTTCCAAATCATCATTTAGAAAAGCAGTCATGACACCCAACCGCCAGATATCGTAGTCATGGTATGTAGCCGTGGCAAGTAGGATCTGGATGGACTTTAAGCATAGCTTTGAAAGTCTCAACTTTTCCATGTACACCAAGTAATTTTCTCAAGATATACTTGCTCCTGATGGGGATTTAACCCTTCAGATAAAACAACCAAAGTCCATACTTTGTTGGTGTATAAGGATTCCATCTCAGATCGCTAAGCATCCACCCATTCTTACAGAGTCCCACTTTTGATGGCCTGCTCGAAACTAGTTAGGTCATCATCTCATGATGCAATCCTCGCTCCCACTGTCATAGAGAAACCGAAGTATCTCTCAGGTGGGTGAGGAACCCTACTAGATTGGCGGAGAGGCTGAGGTTCACTGGAAACTATTGAATCTTTTGGTTCTACCAAATCATCAGCTGCAATTTGTATAGCTGGAACTCCTTCCAGTTCTACCTCATGACCAATAATTTCTTCACAAGAAATTCCCTTTCACAAAGGTGACATGCTGAGAAACAAAACATCTTTTGTTCCTCGGTCAGGTAGAAGATATTCCCTTGCGAATGCTTGGGATATCCAACAAACTTCTACAGCCTCGAGCTTGTCCGGATTATGCTTTTAGACATAGGCTGGACAGCCCCAAATCTTAACAAACTTAAGATATGGGCTCTTCCCATTCCATATCACATATGAAGTGGTAGGCAACTGATTTGATTGGAACCCTATTCAATAGGTATGCAGCTTCTCAAGTGCATAACTCCCAAAAGGAAATAGGAAACTCGGTAGTACTCATCATAGAGCGCACCATATCTAATAGGATGAAATTGCTCCGCCGTGATACACCGACGTGCTGTGGTGTATACGGAGGAGTAATGCTGAGAGAGAATCTCATTCTCCTTTAGAATAGTCCAGGAATTCCGTGCTCAAGTATTCTCCTCCTTGATCTCATCAAAGGACATAATACTTATACCCGTTTTTGGTTCTCCACTTCTAACTTATATTCATTGAATTTCTCAAAAGTTCCAGACTTGTGTTTCAACAGGAACATATGTCCGAATCTTGAGAGATAATCAGTGAATGTAATGAAGTACAAAGAACCGGTCTTGGCATGTGTAGACAGGGGACCTTCATACATCAGCATGTATCAATCCCAAGAGTTCACTAACTCTTTCTCTGTTTCCAATAAACGGAGCTGTGGTCATCTTATCTCTGTGACATGACCGGCAAGTTTCACAAGATGTAAATTCAAACTAATTTAAATATGCATCTATATGTAACTTCAGCTAGTCGGGTCGCATTGATATGACCTAGTCTACAATGCCTCAAGAAGGGTTCGTTCATTTCTGAACTCTTCCTTTTGTGTGTGTTCTGTACATTAAGAACCGTAGTTTGATTTAGAACGTCTATGCTTTTAGATAACGTGTCTGAACCGATCAACTCTTGATATAGGAAATGTTCAAAACATTATCCAACAATACAAAATTATATCCTTCTTTACTAATAAAGATATTGATATGATATTGTATATCAGGTTCGGTATCTAATAACATTCGTTCAGAATCAATGTATTTGTTAATACAGGGTGATAACTACCAACAGACTTGGCTGCAACACTTGCACCGTTTCTATCTCATGAAATTTACCACTCGTTCTCAGTTCTCTACCTATCTGTAACCCATGTAACAAATTACATTTACGGGATCCTGATCCGGTATCTCATACCCAGGACGTAAAGTATATTGAGAAACAGTTCTGTGTAATGAACACACCCGAAGAAGATGCATCAACATGCACTTTCTTCGTTTGGGCGGCACGGGAATTCTGGTAATCCCCTATTTCCTGCTCTGTCTTATAACAATTATAAGTTGGAGCGGGACCAACGTTCCTTAGAGCAATATAACAAGCGGGTTCGGTCAATACATCCATATTATTATCTTGATTAAGGCGTGACATAGTCGCAACCAGGAGAGAGAGAGAGAGAGAGAGAGAAGAAAACACTCAGCGTGCGCTTTTTACAAGATTAGATTGGTTATCAATTTATCTAATCAGGATGACTCCCACTGTTTTAGTCAAATCTTCCTTCAAACCCTAAATGGAAAGACTAGCCGGGGTTAATTACACGCTACAAGTTCGCCAATCTTTCAGCCAGGCCAGTGCCGGTGCTTTGAGGGAGGTTCCCCGCGCTTTCGCACGGACCTAATTAAAGTAAACCTCGTTTTCCCAGGGGCTTAACCCCGTTAACACCTTTTTAGACACCTACTTGATCGGCTAATTGTAATGTGTAAAACTCTCCCAGGAGTAACTCTTACTCGCAGCGGGTATCGGGATCCAACTATCTCATAGAAGGTATGCAATCTCATTGCAAATTTCCACACTTGAAATTCCCAATAATATTTTACCCCTAGCAGCTATATGACCTTAACATGGTCAACAAATCATAAGTGCTAGTCAAGTTCAACCCGTCATTCCCGATTGAATTAAACCCACCCGCACGACCCTTAACATGGTCAACAAAGTCGCACGACTACCCTAATCCAATCGCATCATATACTTATACAGATAAGCACTAATCAGCTACAGCACACTACGCCTTAACATGGTCAACAAACGTAGCACGAATACTAACTAGTACTTATCTGAAATGACGGAGGGCTACGACAGGTTTTTAAGAAAACCCTTTGCGTAATGAACTTGATATCGTTGTAGAATCGAGTGATTTTAAATAGAATTTTTTTGAGGCTTTTCTAGTTTCGCTAAAGAGGTCACTCCCGGTGAAGGGATCGTCGGCTCTTTCCTCATCGAATAAGGTGCGGAATATTTCACAAATATCACTATGCAAAGCAAGAACTATAGAAGCAATCAAAAGACAAACCGAGTTTGTAGCATCTTCTAGTTTCACTAAAGAGGTCACTCCCGGTGAAGGGATCTCGGCTCTTTCCTTATCGAATAAGGTGCTGGATATTCTTCAAGGAACACCGCTATGCAAAGCAAGAACTAGAGCTACCAGTTTTTAAACAAGTTTCTACAACATCTTTAGGTTTCTTTTATTTCATTAATCTCATTAATGAAGTCCCATTTTATTATGCTTCACAAGCATCACATTTGAAACGAAATCTGCAATATAACATATATCTCATATATATAATATAAACATTCGTCTCAGGCAGTAATATGATCTCATCACAGAACATTGCAGCAGAAGAACATATATGAAATATTGGATATATTAGGACGTCCGTGTTTTAATACGAGCCTGTATAAAACACGGATTCCACGGTCGCGATGAATAGCCAAACCCACATCCCTAAACCCCTACGAGAGTGGCAAGCAACACTGCCAATTCTAGGGTTAGGAGACCCGGTCTCGACTCCTCGAGATGGTCTCCCACTAGACCCTAGAACCCGGTTACTTGTGCTCCCCGTCTTGGCTCTACCTAATGCGGAAAAGTAAATAATATACAATGGTGACATCATCCTCAGCCCGGAAGTGCCCCAATAAAAGAATATTACATACAAATGAATTTTACATGAATGAAAAAGAAAAACTCTCATCTCACATAAAAACCCCGGCTATTCAAAACACAACGATCCAATATAACATATCACAACAACATATAATATCTCATATCATCAACGTAAGTAAGTATGCATACACCGATTGTCGTCGATGTATAGTAACGAAAACCGGCGATACAACTACATACTACACTTACGGTCACAGAAAAGAAAGTGTAAAACTACAACAGTTGGAATCCGCAATCTCCTTAGACATCGCATGCCTAACCAAATGAGTTCCTTAGACATCGCATGCCTAACAATTATAAACCCCGCATTTTAGTCTCATTATCGAAAACTCTTTTCAATATCAAGTCAGGCAATTCAACAAGATTCCCGACATTCTGATCGAATGCTCGTCGCAAACTTTAGTAGACGGCCGCACCCACGGATGCCGTCGACAAAGTGCACTAAGGCGGAACACCGCTGCCGCGAGCACCCAAACAGATGCTTTTGGCGACGGTGTTCTCCTACAGTCACTTAGTCGGGGCTATGGGGCATGGCTGTCTATTAAGTTTACCCGGCGAGTATCCGCGTACGCTACGTGATTGCGACGGACTTTTGATCACATCAAAATCCCGTGGCAACCGATCAATTGAGACTAAACTGCTAGATTTATAACATTCAAATTAGTTATCTCATAACTACATGTGGATTCCAAATATTGTATCACATTCCAGATAAATAGACAATGTTAAACTTTCCGATCGAATAATCAAACACCCAAGTTTTCCAAATAGCTCAACACTTGAGCGGAGTTTAAAAGCATCTATCACATGCCACAGTACCAATGGTCCAGCCGTAGAAGGGTCAAGCTAACGCCTCACATATGGCAACGCCGTACTGCCCCAAACCCTAAGGTTCAGAGGCGGTTCAGACGGTCACATAATTGAGTTAAGGTTTGTGTTCTTCTAGAGGGTCCACCGCGTTACTTGCATGATTTTCCGGAAGTTTCAAACTCGAGAAAAAATCCAACTTTTGAAAAATTTTCCGACAGGGGAAAAAGTGAGTTATTGATATCCGTTCGAACTTTTTAACACGTTCTAAAATTATCCGGAAAAAACTTAAACGAAGTTAAATTATCCGATCGAATCAACGAGTCCCCAATACAACCCAGAAAACTCAACACTTAAGTAGAATTAAAAATTCCCAGAACAATCAGGAAATACATACGGATATTACTGTGCTAAAAACAAACCCTGTTGCTACAGTTTGGCCGCGGAACCGCCGCGCAAGCCATTGTACGGCCACGGTTCCTCGGCGCATTAATGGAATTGGAGGCACGTGTTGCACAGTAATTCTTGTATTTCCCTGCTGATTTTTATGAGTATTTTTAATATGAAAAAATCAACATTTTTGAAAAATTTCCAGAAACTAGGGTTTTACGGGTATTCGGAGTTCGATCAGACTTTAAACTTTGCCTAGACTTCGCCTAAAGCTCTAGCTTGGCTCTGATACCACTGTAGGGTTGCTAGGCATACGCACAAGGGTCTACGAGGCATCAACCATACCCGATTTAAAATTTAGCCGTGCCGAACAACCCTAACCAAGATCTTTATACTAGAGATTAGGTGAAACAAAGCATGTTAAACAATTTAACACTAAGTGAGAGGGATTACAACCTTTGTAGATCCTGTCCTTCACTTCTAAACCTCCGTGTTGAGGTCCCTTCGCTGCGATCATCGTGCATCTGGACTCTAGAGAGGCTCCACGAAGAGAAATATGCAAGCTTGCTTCCGATCTTCGATAACAAAGATGATCTACCTTGAAGTTTCCTTAACCCAAGCTCTCACTCACTAATGAGGTGAACACCCTCATCTAAATGGCAAGGATAGATGAGGATGATGAAGTAGGATTTTAGCTCTCATTTTTTTTCTTATTCTCACCCACTTTCATCACAAAAATCAAAGCAAGAAAGCTTTGCAAAGAGGAAGAAGAAGATGAATCCTTTTGTGATGAATAATGAAACTCAAGAGTGAAGTTAGAAATGCAACCATGTTATATGTAACCATTGTAGAGATTTAACTAAGGTTATGGGTTGGGTTGGGTTAATAAATATCTATGCAAAATATCAACACAAATATCTTTGCACAAAACAAAACAAAACCTTATAGAAACTTCTAGAAAAGCTTAACCCAAATCAAACCCTAAGTATGTTAAATCTCCACTAATCGTGTTGAATTAATAACCATATCATGTTACAATATTATATATCACATATATAATATTTATTGTAACAAAATAAAATAATACAATTAACATATATCGCATATATATCAATGTATTACCCGAGTGAGAAAAAGAATCTGTTAGTGAGCTTATATTAGTTAATGTAATTTTATATCAAATATATAATTATACATTAAATTATCGAATCAACACTTGATCCGATAATCTGGCTATTTCACAAATAACCGACTAATATAATCTGTATCAATTCATCGAATCAACACTTGATCCGATGACCCGGCTATATCACATATACCCGGCCGATATCTCATATCGCGAGAATCTAATACGGTATCACATACACGTATTGTTCTCGGTCCCGCACATATCACATATGTGCTCCTATTCCGTTTTGCCTGAGCCAAGAAACCTTTGTGTAGGACTCTAAAGAATCGTCAATACGCCGGCAGTAGGTGATGATCATATCAAACACCCACAAGCTGCAAGCGGGCATTAAACGTAACAGCCACCCAGGTATTGAGCGATCAGAAGATCAACAAGCAAGCCTGTACATTCTCCTGCGAATCCAATCAGTAACATTCCCATACAGTCCGGTCTCTCCGTCTGATATGTCGCATATCTCGCCTAGGGGTGGTAAACGTCAGACCCCGGTAGCTTGATAAGTCGTATCGATATGAGGTCTATAACAGTTCGAGAAACTACTGATAACACTTACCAGTAAATCTCAGCAACCATGGCCAGGGATTTCCAGTTATAGCCAATCGAACACAGCGCAACATCAAATCCCTATACCGGGAGAGACGAATCCCCTCCTATCGCTCATTTCCTCCATGTGATTCGGGACTGTATCCAAAAGCCACCTTTTTGCACGCCCTCTTGGACGTGGTATGATGGAAATCAAAGCACAGTGGGAATTACACAAGACTCTATGACAATCTCGGGTCTACAGACTACTCTGTACCAAAGTCACCAGAGAACTGCCATCTGACGTGAGGTATAATACCATCTGGGAGTTCTCGGCGAGTCCGTCTAGTGTACCCAGTCTCTACTGAGCACCCGTACACCATCCTTGATGTCAAACACCGATGGATATGGGATCATCCATCGCCCATCATATGGGTCAAGATGCGTATACGCTAGTCTACTCTGGTGTATCGATGCCCTGTCTCGATACACCCTCGACTAGGAACAGTTATAGGATGTACTCGTCGACTACCGTGGCCCCACTAGTATGATCTCATCATAGTCCCAGTAGTCGAGTACATATCCTAAGGGCTTTATCAATATGTAACATAAAGACAATCAGAGTACATGTTAAGATAAAGGGTAACCATATAGCATACTATCATGTCGAGCAAGAAAGTCCTCCCTATATATCTCCAAGCACCCACTACAATATACATCATATGTACAGTAATGGCCTCTAGGACATACATATAACTAACATCATACACAGAATAAGGAAGCAAGTTACCACTAGCGCCTAAATCGAGTAAAGCACGATCGATATTTTTATCCCCAATAGAAATAGAGATTGTAGGATAGCCAGGGTCCTTACATTTCTTGGGTAATTGTTGTGTAAAAGCTGTCCTTACATTACTCGACATGAAAACTTTTTTCGGCACTTGAGTTTTTCTCTTCCTAGTGCACAAGTTCTTAAGTATTTTCGCATAAACTAGAACTTGTTGTATAGCATCTAGGAGAGGAATATTTGCGTTAACTTGCTTAAACATTTCCACAACCTTCTCCATTTGTGCATTCGGTTTGTTGGACCTCAATCTATCTGGAAATGGAGCTTTATCAATAAGTGTTGGGTCCAACGTATGTGGAGAAGTTTGTGGGGGTGGAAAGGATGAAGTGGGTGGAGGGTTCGAGCCTTGGGGAAAACGGAGAATAGGCTCGGAAGAAGATGGTAAACTAGACGAAATAGGGTAAGAAGTGGAAGTGGAAGTGGAAGCCGGGGGTTCAATTTGTTCCTCAATATCAGTTTCAATCTGTTTACCCACATGGTTATCCAGCACTCTTCTAGATCTCAACGTGGTAAGTGCATTCACATTATACCGTGAGCACCCAGGATCAGGTAGGGGTTGAGCTAGATGATTCCTTTTCTCTCTAGCACTCATTGCTGCAGTCAGTTGTGCAATTTGTGCTTTTATCAATTTGATACTCTTACCGTGGGAGACAGTGTTTTGCACTAACGTATGGATAGAAGACGTTAAAATGTCATTCGTTCGCATGGACTGTGCAATGAACATATCGAGTGCAGAGGGTTTATCGGTACCGGCAGAAGAAGGATCAAAGTTGTTGGCCGGGTTTTGTCAAGGTTGTGGTTGAAAGAGGTGTTGACTCAGTTGTGGTGGTTGTTGTTGCTGTGGAGGGACCCTTTAGAAGTCATTTGGGTTTGGAACCGTATTTTGAGTTTGGTGTTGGTTCCAAGCAACATTAGGGTGATTCCTCCAACCTTGATTATAAGTGGAAGAAGAAGGATCGTTTCCAGGTCTTTGCTGCTGAAAAGCAGTATTAGTGTGCTCTTGACCTTGAAACGGTACATTCAAAGGACATTCTTCCGTCAAATGTGATGGGTTGGAACAGCAACCACACACGGTTTTGGAAAGTGTGTATTGGGTTAGGGAGGCTGAAGAAATTCTGTTTTCTATAGCGTCGAGTTTCCTTTGTATTGCGGCCATTTCGGCTTTCATTGTGACGGAAACATCGAGCTGATTGATACCTTCCCTAGACAATGGTTGGCTAACACTTTCCCATTGTAAAGTGTTTTGAGCAAGATCTTCTAGGTATTTCCAAGCTTCACCATCATCTTTAGACAGGAATTGACATTGACACATGGTTTCAAGCATCTGTATTGTCGTGAGATCAATACCTTCATAGATAATTCGGCACAGATCCCATCTAGGGATTCCGTGATGAGGACATTGTAAAAGAAGATTCTTGAACCGTTCAAAGCATTTCCAAAATGGTTTATTGGGAAGTTGGGTAAATTGGAAGATTTCGCTCCGAACACGGGCGGTCTTATGATTGGGATAAAATTTCTTCAGGAACGCTATAACGAATTCGTCCCATGTTGAAATAGAATGTGAGGGTATGTTATAAAGCCACTTCTCGGCTAAATCGCACAAAGTGAACGGGAGAATATGTAAACACATAACATCCACAGAAAGCTCAAAGCACATACGTTTTCGAATTTGGTGATAAAAACGTATGCATCTTCAGACTCGAGCCCGTGAAATTTGGGTAAAAGTTTGGTGAAATGAGCTTTAATTTCGAAATTATCCCCATTGGCTGGTGGAATGGAAAGACAAGTGTAAAGGGGCCCACGTATAGAGTAGCATCTCTCCTGGAGAGAAATGCGTGGAGGATTCTGTGCACCTGCGGGCGGTGGCAGAGTGGTGTTAAAATTTGATGGATATCCGTCCATCGCGGTCGTGGTGGGTGGTGGGGGAAAAGAAGATGAAGAAGCACCGACTTCGAAGTCGATAGCAGGAACGCGGACAAGACGGGCACTAGAATCCCGTGTCCAGCCGAGCATGCACTAAGCGGGTTTAGCGCAAGTGGCAGCGTATGTGATTTAAAAATTTGGTTTGTTTTGAAAAGCGTGTCGGACTTTGACAAATCACACAAAAATGTACAAACAGCCCTAGAACTGAGGTTACCTAGGTCAAGTCTCTAGACCGCTCCTAGACTTCCAAAGGACAAGCCGCGGGATCAATCCTCTACCACCTCTTTACTACTCTTGTGGCCAGGTAAGTGGGAGGTTCTCCACTGCGTAGTAGGCCTAATTAAGTAACCACTTGCCTTAGACACACTTTCCTAGACACCACAAAAGTAATGTGGATAAGCGATAGATTACCCACGACCTTCATCTGTCCTTATTGAGTGCGACAGTCCTTAGAGTCTTGTCTAGATATTTTTTAAATTAATGTAGGGTTGATGCAGATGCTCGGTTTGTGATTTGTGGGGCTTAGGAAGGGTGATAAAATCCCCACCTAATCTGAATTTTGGTCTTGCCCCTTAAAATCCGTATTAAAATATGAAATAACAAACCAATAACAAAACTTTGCAAAAAGATTTTTGAGCGGCGATATTTTACAAAGAATCCTGCAGAAAAGATATTTAATTGGATTTTAGAGGAGAGAGAAAGATGTAAAGAAGATACCAGAGAAATTGGAAACCCTAAATCCCTTAATGAGCCGTGGTTCCGCCGCCAATAGGCTCTTTATGCCGCGGTTCCGCCGCCGACTAGGAAGATCTGATGAAAATTTTTGCTACGTGGCCTCCCTTCCTCCTCTGGCTTTTTATGAATGTCTCTGAATCTCTGTTTCCTCAAATCTGTGACTCCAGATTCCCTCGCAAAATTCACACAATAATCGTTAAATATACAATTTGCAGTTTTGTTTGTTTTTATGATATAGATCGAATAAAAATTCAACACGGATAGTAAGAAAAAAATATTACGCACGTATCCCCGGCAACGGCGCCATTTGATTTGTGTGAAAAAGTGTTTGTAGAATAACCGCAATCAATAACGGTGTCGCTTGTAGCTAGCCGAGATGAGTACGGGTCATCCGCAGGGAAACGTGAAATATTTTATTCTTACTTTAGGCGTGTTGAGAAAGAAAGGAGAAAGAAATAAGAATGGTTGTAGATTATAGATCTACGTTAAATACGGATGCAAAATATAGATCTAGATTAATTATGGATGTAAGTTCAATATTAAAAGGGGGCTTGTAGAGTTCATTAGGATTTAGTAGTTATGGATGGTTAATTAAAGATTACTATTTTTATCCTTTAATAGATTTAAAACTAGAACGACAGATATGCATGTAGATTAGGGTTTCTGGAGGAAAAATGGTTCCCACTCTTAACCCCTATCTCGACATGGAACTCCGTTCATATCTAGCCTTTACCAAAACAATCATTAATCTAATCTCTAATCACGGTCGAGACTAACAATAAATTGGTAGCACGCTCGATTAGGATGTTAATGATTCTTTTAGTAAAGTTTATAAACTTTATAGGACGTAAAAAGAGTTTAAGGATCTTCATCATCCATTAATCTACCTTAATCCTATGAACCCTAATAAGCGGAGAATTACTCGCGCATGTTGGGAAAAGAAGATGAAAAGACAGAGAGGGAAAACATAATGTAAAATGCAAAAGAATTAAATAAAACAACTATCTTTATTAATCAACTTGAACAATCTACACTTTATTCCTTAGAAAATGATTACAAAAACTTGGTTTGCTTCTCGAACTCTTCCGAAGGAGGTAGATGAACAGTTGATGATCAGCCTGGATGCGTGAGCCGTCTTGGACTTCGTGATCTTTTCGGCTTGATGCCTTCTAACTTTAGCCCTTGGTCCTTTATATAGCCCTCAAAGAAGAAAAACTAGTTACCATATATGGTGACTTCCAAATATGGTGACTTTCCATATATGGATTCTGAGTCCATATCGGTATTGATTTTATGATTTTGGCAGATTTTTGATCCTGACATCTTGAACACCTTAATCTCTTGACCTGAGCTAAATCTTGCACAATATCTCTATGAATAATGTTAGTTTGTTTATTAAATTAGAGAGAGTATCTTAATCACTATATATGGTAATAAATCTTTAAGAAACTTGATTAAGAATATTTAATATGCTATGCACTTTATATGGTAATAAATCTTTAAGAAACATGATTAAAAATATTTGATATGCTATGCATCTTTTAATTACTAAAATATTATGCATATATTTTGAAATATTATTCTAACCATTTGTATGATATTATATCTTTTAAGAATTGTGATTAGAATATTTGATATGATATGCATATTTTCAATTTCTAAAATATAAAATGCCTATATTTTCCTTCATAATATTAATTATAATATATAAACATATGGCAAATAGTATTTTGCAGATAAATCCAAATATGTTTAATATTTATAATAAACACCTCTAATTATTTAAGAAATGTAAGGAAAATACTTCTACCAAAGTGCAATATTTTCAACTGAACAAGTGTCCGTGGTAGACTTTTCCCTGGCCCGGAGTGATCTGGTTCCTGCTTTGTAGGAAGCCTGCACTGCCCTTTTTGCGACATGGACGGTCGACGCTCTGATCCGGAGCGATTTGGTTCCCGATTCGTGGGAAGCCTGCACTGCCCTTTTTGCGACATGGATGGTCGACGCTCTGATCCAGAGCGATTTGGTTCCTGATTTTTGGGAAGCCAGCACTGCCCTTTTTTCGACATGGACGGTCGACGCTCTGATCCGGAGCGATTTGGTTCCCGATTTGCGGGAAGCCTGCACTGCCCTTTTTACGACATGGACGGTCGACGCTTGACGCGTATCCGAGACGGAGTGTCCGTGGTAGATATTTCCCTGGCCTGGAGTGATCTGGTTCCTGCTTTGTAGGAAGCCTGCACTGCCCTTTTTACGACATGGACGGTCGACGCTTGACGCGTCTCCGAGACGGAGTGTCCGTGGTAGACTTTTTCCTGGCCCGGAGTGATCTGGTTCCTGCTTTGTAGGAAGCCTGCACTGCCCTTTTTGCGACATGGACGGTCGACGCTCTGATCTTGAGCGATTTGGTTCCCGATTTGTGGGAAGCCTGCACTGCCCTTTTTGCGACATGGACGGTCGGCGCTCTGATCCGGAGCGATTTGTTTCCTGATTTGTGGGAAGCCTGCACTACCCTTTTTACGACATGGAAGGTCGACGCTTGACGCGTGATCTGGTTCCTGCTTTGTAAGAAGCCGGCACTGCCCTTTTTGCGACATAGACGGTCGACGCTTGACGCGTCTCCGAGACGGAGTGTCCGTGGTAGAATTTTCCCTGGCCCGGAGTGATTTGGTTCCTGCTTTGCAGGAAGTCTGCACTGCCCTTTTTACGACATAGACGGTCGACGCTCTGATCCGGAGCGATTTGGTTCCCGATTTGTGGGAAGCCTGCACTGCCCTTTTTGCGACATGGACGGTCGACGCTCTGATCCGGAGCGATTTGGTTCCCGATTTGTGGGAAGCCTGCACTGCCCTTTTTACGACATGGACGGTCGATGCTGCCCTTTTTGCGACTTGGACGGTCGGTTCTGCCCTTTTAGCGACGCGGACGGTCGGTGCTGCCCTTTTAGCGACTTGGACGGTCGGTGCTGCCCTTTTAGCGACGTAGATGGTCGGTGCTGCCCTTTTTGCGACGTTGTCGGTCGGTGCTGGATTCGACTTGCTCCGCTCCGTGCGGTGTCAGGGATGAAGTTGACTTGTTTCTGAGGTGGAGTTTGATTCTGCCAGGGAGGTCATTGGTTGTTTTTCTGATTTGATGTGATTTGGGTTGACATCATCACCGCTAACACTGAAGCGAAATGCCAGGAGCGACTCATCATTTGCCATTGCCCGTTGGGGAACGATGGCTTAGGAGACAGGTTTAGGTCCATATCACCTAATGCTTTTCAATTTTATGAGCCGTAAGGGTCTCATAAAAGCATTTTCTCCCTACGAGTCGAGAGGATCTCACATGTGTATGTTCTCCTTAGGAATCGTAGGGATTCCGAAGTGTGTTGCTCCTTTGTGAGTCGTAAAGATCTCACGCAGGGATTTTTCTCCTCACAAAGTCGAGAGGACTTTGCGGGTGCATTTCATCTCTTTTTTTACGAGTCTGCGCCCTTTCGGGTTTTCACAAACTCGCCGGCAGTCCTGCCGTTTTTACTCACGGAGCCCTTTCGGGTTTTCATCCGTGCCCATTTTACTTGTGGACATACCATTTTTTTTGGACTTTGAATGTGGTCTCACCGGTAGTACTCGGGAGAGATTGGGATTGTTTTACGCCCGTGGATTGTATGCGGTTTTGCAGGATGTATGATCCAGACCGTAGGGCCGGAAAATTTTCGGGACTTTATTGGCATCTGCATCGCTGCACTGGAATTTGGTACCAGGAGCGACTCATCATTCGCCGTTGGGAATTTGAGTTTTGGACGGCTTCCGCATTGCTGCATTGTAATATGGTACCAGGAGCGACTCATCATTCTCCATTGGGAATTTGAGAAGCGATGGCTTAGGAGACAGATTTAGATCTCTATCACCTAGGGCTATTCAATTTTACGAGCCGTAAAGGTCCCGTAAAAGCATTTTCTCCCTACGAGTCGTAAAGATCCCGTAGGTGCATTTTCTCCTTAGGAGTCGTAAGGCCCCCAAGTGTGTTTTCTCTTTGTGAGTCGTAAGGATCCCACGAAGGTTTGTTCTCCTCATGCATCGTGAGGATACATGAGTGGGTCTTCCCAATGGACCATAATTCCAAGGACGGAGACCGGCCGCGTAACTGGTGATTACGGTGGGGTATGGGTATGATGAGAATTATTTGAGCCCGTGGATTGTATACGGTAGTCAATTTGGGGACTGGCCGCAGGGCTGGAGAATTTTGGGAAATTGAATTTTGGTTGGCGTCTGCTTCGCTGCACTGGAATATGGTATCAGGAGCGACTCATCATTCGCCACTTTTTTTTTGTTTTGTTTTTGTTTTTGTTTTACCGAGATTGCTCTATCATGTCCGCTTTTCTTATCGCGAACGTCGCGATTGCCCTATCATTTCGGTTTTTATTCGCGATTGCCCCATCATTTCGGCTTTATTTTTACTCGCTGATTTTCATTGCGAGTTGCCCTATCATTTCGGATTTTTATTATTTTTTTTACACATTTTTACATTCCCAGTTTAACGACTTAGAGGTCGATTGTTCCCAGTTTAAAGACGTGGTGGTCAGCGGTTCCCAGTTTAAAGACTTAGAGGTCTACTGTTGTTCTCAGTTTAACGACGTGGTGGTCCTCTTTGCTTATCCCAGCTCCTTGAATTTTGATCTTGGCGGAGCTGTGTTGATGACCGTAGCTCTGTGGCTTGCCGATACATCCGAAGATTGTGAGGTTTTTCCAAGCTTGTATTGGTCCTCTGCCCAATCTTTGAAAACGCAGCAGTCTTCAATAGTATGACTCACCACTCTATGGTATGGGCAGTATACGGGATTGCCGGTCATATTCATTTCATGTGGACTTTTCGGAATAGGCAATTGCAGACCGTTGTTCAAGGCTTCCTCGAATATATTGCGGACATCATCTCTCCTGAAGGAGTACACCTTCTTCTTTCTCTCCATTAGAGTAGATGCCCTTACTGATACTGGTCCTTGAGGCCGATCAATCTTTGGTTCTCCCTTTTCAGATAATGGCACATGTCTGAGAGGATTAGGTTCCCGAAAAGCTTCGGTCTCCATTTGTATGAAATCGGCGGTCATAGCTTGACTGTTTGCTAACACGCCTTTAAACAGTTCTATCTCTCCCGTCTTGTATTGCATTTCGACCTAATCTTTGAAGACGAAGCAGTCCTCAATGGCATGACCTATCACTCTGTGATAGGGGCAATATTTTGGGTCGTCGGTCATATTCGGTTCTTGCAGTCTCTTTGATTCTGGCAGTTGTAGACCGTTTCTTAGGGCGTTCTTGAATATCTTGTGGAATTTGTCCCTTTTGAAGGAATAGACCTTATCCAGTTTCTCTTTCAGAGACGATTCCCCTTCGGTGTATGTATCGGAGGGACTGGAGGCTGATCGCGGCTGTTTTTCGCGTAGGCGTTGCGCTCTTAGGTTGAAGGGGGTATCAGTTGGCTGCCTCCAGGTATCAATCCCTGGCACATGAACCAAAATTTGGTTCTGCTGTAATTGCAATCGGGTGACCTGGGTCACGAGATCTGCCGCGATGTTTGCCAATTCGTCGACCTTAGACTGTACCTTGGATAACTTCTCATCCCTGTCCTGAAGCTGCCTCTGAAGCCATCGGAATAATGTTTGTTCTGTAGTTCCGGTTATGACAACCGGGTCATCCTTATTGCCTGAGCTCAATTCCGCAGGAACCCCAGGCTCTTTTGGCTTATCGGCTTGAGCGAGCTCTTCGTCATTTAGACCTAAGTTGACGTTGGGTAGCGTCCACCGTATCATCACCCTGGCTGTGAAGCATAGGAGGGTTTGTTTCTTCATGTCCGACCATGTAGACAGTGTGGACCGCATATCCAGCCGTCTCTTTATCTTTGGCGGGGTGACCCCGTTCCTCAAACCTCATGAAGTTCAGCCTAGCAGGAGCCCTAGCCCTTTTGTTGGCTCTATACCTAAGCCTTTTCTGCCTCAGCTTCTCGATTTTGAAGGCTTGGCGGGCATCCGTTATCCGGGAAGCCATTGTGAGTCGATTAGCGGGGAATTTAGAGAAGACACCCGATCAAGCAGTTGTTGGGGGTACCGCTGGAGCTTGCCCGAGATGCCCCATTGCTTCTTTGACGTTGATGGCCTTGCCCCCAACTGGAGCGATGGAGGGTCATTTGGAAACAGATTTGTGCTTGGGCAGTGGTGCCCTCGCAACCATGACATTCGGCCTTTTCCCTTTTGAGACCGGTTTGTCTGTTACCGGAGCTTGAGGAGCTAGGATGGCGTTAGCTGACATGAACAGAATAGAGACAAATGGTAGTGGTGGCTCTTCCCATTGTCGCCCGAGACCAGCCAGAAGGACTATCCTAGCATCCATCTTCATCGTGTAGGAGATGGGAGCTGTGTCGAGAGCTGAGCTGATCCTTGGAGACATCTTTGCTACAACCGGAGATTGCAATTTGAAATTTGTTAACCTGCACAAAGGAGAATGATTTCAGTATAGGCAATCGATATGTATATTGATTGAGTTCGCATGGATATTTAACCCGAAATATGGGAGGAAAGAATGGTCCCACCGGGCATGCCGGAATCTGTAGGGTGTTTTTCGTCACCCCATTGAGATGGGAATACGCGCGCGCTTGTCATGCGCATTACAGATTCCACCTGCCTAGGGTAGGCTGGGGTTTATTGATTGTGGGGATCCGAATCCCCGGCAGCCGCGGACTAAGCTGCCGTTAATTACCCCTCGCCTTTGGAGCGAGAGAACTTCCGATTGACGGGTTAAACTGGTCATGCGAACTCAACGTGCAGTGTTGTGTTTTGAAGGGGTTTTGGATATATCGGGGGCCCCACAGAGTTTTTACGGGGGTCCCGCTACCTGGATAGCGGGCTGGGGGTGAAGGGGGCTAGCAGCCCCCTTGCGGGGTGCAGGGCAACGCCCCGTTAGAATTTTTTTCTAACGAGGGAGGTGTTTTTAGTGTGGAGTGTATGTGTGTGTATAAAGGGACAGGGCATCCAAAGGATGCGTGGGGACCAGCGCCTCACGTGTCTAGCACGCGAGCGCTGGCGCACCACGTGCCCGGCACGTGGGCGCTGCGCGCTCGAGCGTTCAAGGCGCTCGAGCGCTAGCGCACCACGTGCCCGGCACGTGGGCGCTGCGCGCTCGAGCGTTCAAGGCGCTCGAGCGCTAGCGCACCACGTGCCCGGCACGTGGGCGCTGGGCGCTCGAGCGTTCAAGCGCAAGCGCACTACGTGCCCGGCACGTGGGCGCTGGACGCTTGAGCGCTCGGGCGCTCGGGCGCCGGCGAGGAAAATGGGGCTTTTAGTCCTAGAAATAGGATTTAAAATCCTAAAAGAGGGTTTAGAGTGGAGTTAAACTCCTAAGATGTTATGGAGTTGATGAAAGGGGTTCTTCTTTGGAGCCTTGGGTCTTCCCAAAAATGGGGTTTTCGGAGATGGGCCTCCTTCTTCCTCCTCTGTTGGCAGAATTTTGAAGATCAAGAGATGTGAGATTTTAAAAATATCTTCTTTTTGAGATCTGATGGGAGATCTAAGCTCCCCTTTGTGGGTTTTTGTGGTGAAAAACTATTTAGTTTTGGAAAAGGAAAAGTAAAACTCTTGATTTAATTCAAAAGAAAGGAGAAGGTTTAGAACCTTTAGAAAGGGGAAAGAGGCACAAACCCTAGATTTTTTTGAGAAATGAAGAAGTGTATCCTTTATTCATCATCATGTTGCCTTATATAGGCTTACATATTTACATATAGCCCATTGGGCTTTACAAAATGGTATTTTGCCCATCTCATATCTCATGTGCTATTTCTTTTTGCACATAAGCCATGGGCTTACAAACATTTGGCTTTATGCCCATTTTGTTTACATTCATGCATAAAAAATTACATAAAAATTATTTATTACATGATTTCATTTTGGCATGGGGGAGGGTCGGCCGCTTCATGTTCGGACTCGACCTGGGCATGGGCCCACTTAGCTTGGGGTTGACTTTGATTTTGACTTGGTCAACCGGGGTGCAATTTTCAACTTCAACACCATTTCCACTCAGGAGCGGGTAAAGGCTGCAACTCTCCAGCTAGTCTTTGATGCTCAGCCTTGACTTGCTGACAAGTCAGGCACCTCGAAATAAATTCTGAAACATCTCGCTTCATCCCTTCCCACCAGTAAATGTCTCTCAAGTCACGGTACATCTTGGTGGAACCTGGATGGACGCTAAAGGCTGACTGATGTGCCTGCTCTAGGATCTCGCGTCTCAATCCATCGGTATCCGGTACACACAAGTGAGTCCCATAACGTAGCACACCCTGGTCATCAATCATGAACTCCGACTCTGTACCCTGCCGAACAAGCTTAAGAATCTCAGACAAACGGGCATCACTGGGCTGCGCCTCACGAATATGATCAAGTAGAAGTGGACGCGGACGTGAGCAAGCTGTCTCACAGTGGAAGTGAACTCAAACTGTACTCTGCCATCGCACAAGGCCTGCCAATCTGCAGAAGACTGTCTATGAACTGCGCTCAACTGAAACAAGTTACCCCCAGGCCTACGACTCAAAGCATCAGCTACCACATTCGCCTTTCCCGGGTGATAAAGGATCTCACAATCATAATCCTTCACAAGATCCATCCACCGGCGTTGTCTCAGATTCAGATCCCGCTGCTGGAAGATGTACTTCAAGCTCTTGTGGTCCGTTAAAATCCGACACGACTCCCCGTACAAGTAGTGTCTCCAAATCTTCAGCGCAAAGACCACCGCGGCCATCTCAAGATCGTGAGTGGGATAATTCTGCTCGTGCTTCTTCAGCTGTCTAGAAGCATAAGCAATCACTCTATCATGCTGCATCAGTACACAACCGAGCCCCACTCGAGAAGCATCACAGTAAACAACAAAGCCATCCGATCCAGAAGCCAAAGATAGAACTGGTGCAGTCGTCAACCGAGTCTTCAACTGCTGAAAACTCTGCTCGCATGCATCAGTCCAAAGAAAAGGAACCTCCTTTCAGGTCAATCCGGTCAGCGGTGCAGCGATACTCGAGAAATCCTGCACGAAACGGCGGTAATAACCAGCTAACCCCAAAAAGCTGTGGACCTCTGTCATAGATACAGGTCTGGGCCAAAACTGTACAGCCTCGATCTTTCTCGGGTCCACACGAATACCGTCTCCCGACACCACATGACCCAGGAAGTCAACTCTATCAAGCCAAAATGCGCATTTTGAGAATTTAGCATACAGCTGGTGCTCTCTCAATGTCTGCAAAGCAATTTTCAAGTGCTGCTCATTCTCATCACGACTCCTAGAGTAGACCAGAATGTCATCAATAAACACAATTATAAACTGGTCGAGGAACTGTTGGGTCACGGCAATCCCCCGGCCGTCAATCCGACGCCAAATGCGGAACAAAATTTTTATCAAAACTTGACGCTACCGCAACCAATACCAGGATCTTTCCATTAACCGTTAACTAGCTAACTACAAAATGAGTTCAGAGATTATACCGATCGATCAGTATCCTTCGGTCTTCAATCCCCTCCCCTAGCTTGTTGCGGCTGCCCTGATGAAATACGTTCTCCTGTCTCGCTCGTCGAAATGGCACCACGTCGTTGAATTTTTATACGGGCTCCCGCTTCAATCCGAAGCAACTCGGACATGAAGTTTGCCAGCCGACATGTCCAAGATGAAGTAGAGAAGAGTGTAAAATATTTTTTCTCAAGGCACCCGATGAATCAGGCGAAGGTAAATGAAGTTGCCATTGGATGAAGTGAATGTGAGCACATGAAAACTTGTGAAGCAAAAAGGAACTAAGGGGCTCGGCCAGAATGGAAAATTGGTGCTCTGTGAAAAGATTGGAGAGTGGGGGAAGCATCACCAAAAATGATGTGGTGAGAAATCATCAAAACCAAGTGGTGAGCTATTAATCAAATGAACCCCCTCACCAAAAACAATCCCCTGCACAGCCACAGAAAATCCACCAACCACACAAAACACCCTCACGTATTAAAATCCCATGCCTCATTAAAAAGGTCACAAGACCCATCAAGCCCATACACTTTTAGAAGCTCACAAAATACAAATCAAAAACCCACTCCCAAAAAGAGGTTCGGCCAGGACAAAATGGTGTAGGAAATGGGCCAAAAAGAATGCTAACATGTATCCATTGATTAAACATTAAAGCTAATGTTTAACCGGGTGAAGAAAAAAAGGCAACTTCAAAAGTGATCCCGTGACAAATTTCAGGATTACCCCTTAACTGTATATACATACTCGCATTTGTATTCCGACCGAATACGAATGCAACGAGACAAAAGTAGTCCAACATAATACAATACTAGGATCCGGCTTAAATAAAAGCCCACCAGTATTATCCTTCCGAAATATGACAAGTGCACAAGTGCACGTATATGTTCGAACCCTACCATAAATCCATACGGCCTCTACAACGTTTAGCCCGAATTTGGAAAACTTTCTGTGGGGGACTCTAATGACTCATCAATACACTGGCACTGGGTATAACCACAAGCACGTCAGAGGTACTGGCTGTACGTAACGGTTGCCTATGTATTGAACGAAAGGGAAGCTGGCGAGCGAACTCATCCTGAAACCCTACTAAGCCTGACGTGACAATATCCGTACAGTCCGGTCTGTTCGTCTAAGAGTATCGCATATCGAGTCTAGGAGGGTGGATAAAGTCAGACCCCTACTAACGCGATAATTCGTGTCGGTATGAAGTCCATCACCACCTGAGAAACTACCGATCCTAGATCGGTAATTCTCGACTACCTTGGCCAAGGTTTTCTAGTGATGGCCACCCGTGCACTGCGCGACATCAACCCCCAATACCGGGAGAGACGAATCCCCGACGATCCGCTCACTGCCTCCATGTGGCTCGGGACTGTACCCAACTAAAACCTGTTTGCACGACTCCTTTGAGCCATGGTAGGGTAGTAATCAAAGCACATTGGGAACTCACACGAGACAAATGACGATTTCAGGTCGACAGACTAACCTGTACACATGTCACCTGGGAACTGCTATCTGACAATAGGTATAATACCAACTAGCAAGTTCCCGGCGAGTCATGTCCGGTGTACTCATAACCGAATTAGCACATGTATACATCTTAGGTGAACTAACTGACACCAGTGGCTTGTGAAATCGTCCACCGCCCCTCGTCGGGGTCTCGAACTGTATACACTAGTCTACTATCGGAGTTTCGATGCCCAGTCTCGAAACTCCCACGACTAGGAACACTTTAAGGATGTGCCAATAGACCCCAGCTCCCACGTATATGATCGCCATCATACTGCTGGCTGTCAAGCAAGAATCCTGTGGGCTCTATCAACATGTACATGATGATAAAGACAAACCAGATAGTATACTATCATCTCGAGTAAGACTGTTCTACCGGTATAGGTCCTCACTTAATCATCACAATCACGTACCCATGATCCAATAATTGACTTCGAGGGTACTATATCCAACAGAAACGACCTGAAAATCCGGTTCATCATATCCATGAAAGCTGTTGGGGCATTGGTGAGTCCGAACGACATCACCAAAAACTCATAATGCCCGTAGCGTGTACGAAAAGCAGTCTTCGGAATGTCATCATTCCGAACCCGCGACTGATGATAACTCGAACGCAAATCAATCTTAGAAAAATGTTTCGCACCCTGGAGCTGATCAAACAAATCGTCAATGCGAGATAAAGGATACTTATTCTGCACCGTAACTCGGTTCAATTGACGATAATCAATACACAATCTCAAACTGCCGTCCTTCTTCTTGACGAACAGAACAGGAGCTCCCCAAGGCGAAACACTCGGACGCACAAGTCCCCTATCAAGCAACTCTTGCAATTTATCTTTAAGCTCTCTAAGCTCCGCCGGGGCTATCCGGTAAGGCGGTATAGAAATAGGCCCCGCGCCGGGAATCAGATCAATGCAAAACTCAATATCGCGCTCTGGCGGTAAACCAGGTAACTCGTCGGGAAAAACGTCGGGAAAATCTCGCACGATAGGAACCCGGTCTAATGACTCTAGTATGGCTCCAGTATCTCGAATGAAAGCTAAGAATCCCCGACATCCTATCCTCAAAATTCGACAAGTGCAAAGGGCCAAAATCAAACCGTGAGGGGCGGCACCACGGTCCCCTTGCACAACCCGAATAGACTCGTTCGGAAAACTAAAACTAGCTGTCTTCTCAAGGCAGTCCACAGACGCATAGCAAGCAGCTAAACAGTCTATGCTAAGGAGAACGTCGAAGTCCAACATATCTAGAAGGATCAAGTCGACGGACGAATCTCTATCTCCAATCCGAACGGCACACGACCGAAACACATGTCGCGCAACAAAAGAATCGCCAAAAAGAGTAATCACAGCAAGCGGTTGATCTAGCAAACACGACTCTCGGCCCAACCTCGGCACGAAGTGTTGTTCATACCAGAATATTGCATTTAATACCGCCCATTCTTATGATTGTTTGTTTATAGGCAGGTGCTTTTTAATTCGTGTTTTCTACATACTTATAGGCTACAGGTTTCTAGTCCAAAATAACGCAAATGATACAAAATCTCCACAGTTACGCCAAAATACAGAATATCTGTTGTCAACAGATAAAAGCCGGGTTCCGGTCATCCGTATCTGTCCAGTGCCGCGTACCGGTTTTAGAGACAAGACAAATGACAGTGGTCATTCGTGTCTGGGACAAGCACAAAGCACAAGAGGGGCATCACAAGAATCAACGGGTGTGCGGAGCTCGAGGGAGAAAAGGTCAAAAGTATTATTTTTGATACCATTTTGGACTGTTGCAGATCTGAAGAAATTGTAGAAGCAATTTGCAATTTGGAACATGTATAACAACAGAGGAATGCAACACAAGGAAACCCACAAAATACGAATCGCCAACTCCTCAAAAGGGCCGCGGATCCGCGGCCAATATGGCGACTCGGCCGCGGATCCGCGGCCGAGTTAACTCGGTAACATACAATGTTTTGGGCGCAGTTTGGTAACTTCATTTTGGGCCAGAATGTTGCCCTAGGGTTTCAGCACGCAGCCTATAAATAGCCCAATTTTGTGCCAAGCCAAGGGTCTTCTTTTCCCACCTCTTTTTGTTAGGATTCAGTTTAGCTTCTTCTTCTTCTTCATGTCTTCCTCCATTAAAATGTAGTGAGAGCATTGAGTGGATGATGAAATGAAGATGAGGGTTATTTTTATCTTGTCTCTTTTATTTATTGTCTTGTAATTTTATTATCTTGTATTGTAATTTTAATTCTTTTTGTTAATTAGTTGTTGTTATTTCTTTGCTTGTTATCTTTTCTTTTCTTTTCTTATCCGTATTTTTTTCAAGCGATGATATTTCGATGGAGTTCCTTGCTAAGGTGAGGACCCAAGAGTTAGCTTGCACTATTTGTAAAATCGTATTTTCCTTTTCTCTCTTTTCTTCCTTCTTGTTTTGTTTTCTTTTCTTTTATAATGTGTGAATAATTTTCCATTTGTTAAGGCTAAGGAAGGTGGTATGAGGGACGGAGAAATCCCTTGTGCTTCTCTTCGCCAAATATCTTGAAACGAACCCCGACCAAATAAACGCAACTCCCTCGCTTAGGCGCGCTATACGTGACATTTAGCCGCGACCTAAGTCGAGAAGTCCTTTAAGCGCACTACAACGTGACATGTGGTTGTGACTTAATTGGATGCATGGTTGCGGGTGTTTGGCCGAGGGTTGGAAACAAGCGTATTTAGCGGACGGACAAGGGGCATTAGGAATGGATTTAGCGTTGGAAAGCTCGCTTAAACTCGCAAATCCCATTCCTATGTCATCCTAATCCCCGCTATTTTCGATTATCCCAACATCGTTTTAAGAATGGCAAAAGACAAGCACAAGACTAATCCTAACTCTACTAACCAACCTTAACCTTACAAGTTTACTCGAACATAAATACAAACACTTAGGATAGACTTGAACAAACATATACACATTCTTTATTGACTCGTCTAAGACTCGAACGGACATACAACCATCTCCCTATGGATCGATCTGTGTTCAACCGGCTAGCTGCATAGCGACACCGTCCTGATCGCGGTTATAACATTAGAACTTTGAACATCCGACACGCCAAAAACGTGCGATCAAATGGCGCCGTTTCCGGGGAGACGGTAACGTATTTTCTTTCTTGTTATTCGGGTTAATATTCTTTTTGTATATATATATATATATATATATATATAATAAAATCTTTTTGTTATTTTTGATAATTTTTGTGTGCAAGTGTGCAGGCTAATCTGGAGCAAGTACAGTAATCCAATCAAGAAACAGAGGTTTTTATTAGGGTGTATAGAGAAGGGCACGTGTATTGACCAAAGTTTCAGGCCCCAATACCACTGTTTGACCGCGGAACCGCGGTCAAAGAGGGGATTCGGCGGCGGTTCCGCGGTCCTATTGTGGCTTCTGGGCCCAATTTTTTCTACACCTCTTCTCTTTCCTCTAGTCCCTTCTCTGAATTCCACTATACTGTATTTTCTGCAGGTATCTTTGCACAGAATTACTCCTCCGCAAAATAAATTTTTGTTGTTTTAGATTTTGTTTGTTTACCGCTTTGCATATACTAATACGGACATTAAGGGGCTTGAACACCAATTAAGATTGGGTGGGGATTTCATCACCTTTCCTAAGACCCCACAAATCACTAATTGCATACACATTACCTTGAACTAATAAAAAAATATCTAGACCAAACCTATAAGGACTTGTCGCGCTCATTTAGGAAAAGTGAAGGTTGCGGGGAATCGGTCGTTTATCTAAACTTGATTTTGTGGTGCATAGGCTAGACAAGTGAGGAAGTAATTTTAAAAGGCCCGTCTCACGGTGATTCGTGAGCGGAACCCTCCTTACCTCACTTGTGCTTATCTGGCCACAATTGGCAGTGAAGAGGCGACTCGAGGGTTATCTTGCAACTTGTCGCTTGGAAGTCTAGGAGCGGTCTAGTTGGACTTTGAAGACCCTAGCTCTAGGTGTGTTTGTGCATATTGTGATTATGATTGTGCTTGTATAAAGTTTAGTTCCATAATTCCGTATTCTTTCAAAAACAAACAATTTCAAAACTCCAAAAACAAACTTTTTTTCTTTTAATAAAAAATATATATATATATAAAAAATCTACATTCTTTTTCCTCCTTTTTCTTCTCTTCATATCATGGGTACTCCACCTAGAAAAACTCTTGCCGAACTTTGGTACCCACAACCAGACATAACTTCCTACGGTTCTTGTTTTGGCCGAACTTCGAACGACCCCTCCATGCCCAAAATCTCTTTGAAAGATCGGATAGACGCGTCTAGGACGAACAATTTGACTCCGCAATCCACTTCGTATCAACCGTTTCAAACATTCACCCCTTCTTACGTTGATACTCATTTTTCGAGTCCTGTCGCAACTCCAAGACCCATGACCATCGCTGAACATATTGAACAATCCCGTAGCCGATCTTTCACTGCTTTCACCACTACAAATTCTTGGGATTAACAATTCCATTCACCTTCATATCCAAACGTTGATCCTGCTCCTGTCCAGCCATTCAATTCCTACCAGTCCTACCCGACTTTTGCACCTTCCCTAGACATTGCTTATGAACCATCTTTTGGGAGTTTCCAGTATCCAAACAACTTCGAATCTTTTACTGAAACCCCTTCACAACCCATGTCTAGTCTTGAACAGTCGTTGGAAGACTTTAGGGTAGCGTCGTACCAACAAATGATGGATTTGAATGCATCCATGGCTGCCCTCATACAACCTAGTGAACCGGTAGCTAGTTTCCAACTAGCTCCACATTTTCTAATGTATGATGAGGCGGTAGGACAGGCTGCTAATTTGAGTGGAGAGAGTGAGATATACACCTTTCCAAATCAAACCTACCCGTTGCAAATTGAAACCCACAACTCCAATTTTGAATGTCTATCTAGTGTTCCAAACGATTCATTGATTAAAGATAGAACGGATAATGAGTTGTGTGACTTTGTAGTATTTGATTTGCCCGATTGTGAAGGGTCCCTTTCGAGTGAAACCGCACCCAACCCTTTTGACCTCTACACCTCCATCTTAGAACCAAATTGATTGAAATCCATGCTTTTGATGAGGTGTCTGAGAAAATTGATTTTCACTTGATTGAGGATATTGACGCTGGAAATATTTTGGATGATGAACCCATAGATTTGGCTGAGTTTTTCTCTCCAATTCATCATCCCGAGTCATTAAATGTTTTTCCCGAACCCCATATGCGTCTGGATTTTGAGGATAAATGCATGGATGTGCTGAATTTTGAGGAGAATATTGAGGATAGCATTGAGGAGGAAGCAGTTTTACTTGATGAGTCGGATTTTCCAATTCATCCTATCCCTTTCATTGACTGCGTACACCCCCTGAATCTTTAACCGATACCCTTCCTCAATCACTTCCTCCCATCCTTTCCATCGTCCCGACCATGCAAGAAACTGTATCACTTTCATTTCATATATCTGGTTTACCAAGTTCGGCGTACCCATGGTTTCTCACGAATCTTGAGGGATTTGACCCAATTTCTCGCCATATTGATAGATTAGTACAATCCATCTTTTCACATCGATCATTACAGAGTGTACTAATTTATTCAATCCATTTCCACCCTCAAGTTCGTATTCCACTTCTTTCTCCCTTCCGCCATTCTTCTCCTCCACCGAGACCGGACGCCACTTCTATCCCCACACGGTCTCACGCGTTTCTTATTTCTTTTTTCTACACTCCATTCTTTCACCAACCGTCGCTTTATAACGATAAAATCTTTGAATGGTTGGTGCTCACTTTTGGCATGTGTAAGGCCTTGTATAGTTTGAAACTGTTTTCTTTCCCCCTAATCCTGAACTTCACCGCTTAAACAGTGGAAACACAGTTTCACTTAAGTTTGGGGGGGGGACATTTTTGTGTATATATTTTTGGTTTTCCTTTTGTTTTATATAAAAATTCTCTTTTGGGAGCGCCGGCAATTTTGACCCTCTTGGTGTAGCCTGACAGTGAGGGCACTGTTAAGTTTAAGTTTGAGGGTGTGCTCAGTAAGCTTTCTTCCTTCGCATTCATTTGTATATTTTGCATTTGCATACCTTGTTAAAAAACCCACAAAAATCGAAAAAATTTCCAAAAATATAAAAACTTTGTCGTCATATTAGCTAATAGGGTAACTTAGATTTTATTCCGAAAGATTGGTTGATACATTAGAAATAACTAAATTCTAGGCTTAGGAATTGAAAACCCTAAAAATAACCCTCTTTCTGCTTAAACTTGGTAAGTATACGTCCTTACAGTTTTTTTTTTGAGAAATATGTAATCTTGAGTTCAGTTCTTGAGTTAAGTCGAGATGAAGGGAAAGTATTGAAGCTTTACTGAAGGATAAGTCTGAAAAATAGTTTCTATTCTTGAGTCCAAATTTAGAAAGTATATACCCTACAAACTGCACTTACACGCACCTTGAAACTTGGGATAGTAGAGGATACCTAGAAATACTCTTGCCTGAAAGCCTAGTATGAAAGAAAAAACGGTATTTAAAGCTAAAACACCAAAAGAACATATTGAAAAATATATCCGGTCTTGAAAAAGAAAAAGAAAAAGAAAAAGAAAAAGAAAAATAAATAAAGTCAAGACCTGGAAACTGCTAATTACGCTTTAAGCTCACACATTCAGTAATCGGGCGTTAGTGCCTCAAGAAACATTAATAGTCGCATGAAAGGCGTGTCAGCAACACCGCCCATCATTAATGAAAAGAAGTAGTATTAGGTATTAGGGTAAGGGTAATATAGGTTGAATTGAATTCTTGAGTGTAGGGGTGCAAATTTACACGCACGTGGGGGTATACAATCGATTTTTGGAGGAAAGATAGAAATAAAGAATAAGACTTGTGTTTTCTGTAAAGTTGATAAAAATCCCGGAATTAAGACCGCACTTTAGAAGGAAAACTCAGGAGATACCAATATCTTTCTAAACTCTTTTGGAACGTATAGGATCTAAGGTTAAATAGATAGGAGGTGTGAAACATAAGGGTTGGATATTTCTAACTTAGGATGATAGAGTTTCTAATGTAGATACTAAATTATAGGAGCAGAATCGATGTTAACTTATGAAACTAACTTGACGGGATTTTGTGGGTAGTATCCGCTGAAAACCCTCAGGAGACAACACTCCTCCTACTAGGGACACCTAGAGATTTAACGGCTTGTTGCACGAGCAAGAAACACCGTCACGAACTCAGTCTAGGCCATAGGAGAAAGACCTGCGGCTCTACCCTTCTCTAAAGACTCGCACCACTTCTGGGCCAGACCCTCCAGACGAAAACTCGCGAACTCTACCTATCTCGCGTCGGAGCATCTCAGCGAACGACATATCCTGGCCATCCGATCGATAAACGACTGTGGATCCTCAGCTGCATCGGTGCCAGTGAAAACCGGAGGCATCATCCTCATGAACCCAGATAACGATACGGTGATCACCTCTGTAGCTGCAGGTACAACTGCCTGAACAGTAGGCACCATCGTGGTCCCGCAACAGGTAGAACAACCTCTTGTCTCTGCGCTCGACTGGCCTCAACCAACGTCCCCATCATCTGGCGCATATTCTGCATACCGGCCTCAAGCCTAGTAATACGGTCCATCGAAGGTGGATCAATCTGCTCCTGCACAATGGGCGTACCGCCCGGGTCAGTTCTCGTCTCAGAAGAGTCAACTTTGACCTCGGCTCTCGCGGCCGCTCTCTGCGCCCTCGTAGTCTTCGGCGGCATAAAGGCTAGAAAAGGAAACATGATTCGATAAGGACACAGAAATAGAATCACAAGGATGTATAAAATCACGGAAGGAATTTCAAGCAATAAGTCCTAAGGTCACTTAGGCGGAGTATCATGTCGTAAGTATGCCGCGGAACATACACACGCTACGTCACTCTGCTTAAGCTACCTACTCCATCATACCAAGGTCATTCTACACTCCGAAAAGTAAAACCTAGCGCTCTGATACTAATTTTGTCATGACCCAAGTTAGGCACATAACCGACACTTAGACCACGTAACGTCAACAGGCGTAACGCAATTTAAGTAAGCCAAAAACCCAGCAATCTAAACCATTACAAGAAGGAAAATATAGAAACATTTTTATTTTTTTCAAGCAAAACTTAAAGCTTTTGTTTTCATAAAAATTTCGGCAGCATCTCCTTTGTAAAAACTAGCCCCGAAACGGGTACAAACATAAGATATAAGTAAAGCATCCCAAAAACGGGAGAAAATCTCGCCCAAAGGCGGAAACAACCACCACAACAGATATATGATGCCGTGGCGAAGGAACAGCATAAAAGAGGTAATCAACATAAAACAAAGACCGGCTGACATGAGCACGACACCCAGAATCATAAGAATATACAACATCGATCCTCATAACTCGTCTCTAAGTCAATACATGAAGATGGTAGATGGAGAGTACTAGATACAAAATATATACAATGAACATTGTCGGATAACCGCAACCCACCTATAGCAAAAGGTCTCACAGCCAACCGTAGCGGTATCCGCAAAAGTAGAGATAATAAGGCACCCTGCCGCAACTACTCCAAGAGTCAGACCTGCAAAACACTGTGACACAACGGGGGCGAGTTGCCAACTCATGAATAGTAAATAACATCATACTGTAATCGCAAGTATGCATGAACAGCGATAATCTATCACATGCAATCTGATAGCATAAATATGGCAATATGGATATACAACAATCATGATCAAGGTACGCCATCAGGGTACTACATCTACATGAATCAAATGCATATCAAATAAATCCCGAGTGTGGGATAAATAATAAACCTCATGCATAAATCATCAGCGTGGAAAAACTCTGGTGTCCATCAATGACACCCTAAATCCCAAAATCCTCAGGCGCCGTCACCAGGACCGGCCCTCATATCCGTACATCTCATGGAACCTGAGTGTCCAACATCGACACTCGAAACATCATGAAATACTCGTGTCCAGCAACGACACGTAAATCCACGTACCATGGGCTTCGTCTGCCCGGATCGCCCCGCGGGCTCCGGCAGTACGAATCGGCCCATATCTATCTCTCGACTCCGGTCGATATCCTCCGGATAACCGCCGAGTCCAAAACTATCACCGGTAGGTAGTATTCCTCCTGCCAGGCTCATCGGCTAATCCATCGACATACCTTTCTTACCCCGGGGTACCATACCGGGTCCACCATGAACCCGCAAACGGTCACATCCACTCCTCGCATCGGGTTTCTAACACAAGTCTGAGAACCGAGAAACTCATGGTGGACACACTGAAATATCATATCAAGAGAAACCGAGTTTTCAAAACAATACACATTTCTTGAAATATCCCCGCGGTTCTCAAATCCAGAAAATCACATGAAATCCATATCTCAATGCGTAAATCCATGTAATATGATGTATGCAATATAGAACATTAATATGAGCATATCAAGGGAAAATCCGCTATTTAAATGCATCAAGTTATTAAATATATCACGCGGTTCCGAATTATCCAAAATCCAACGCAACATCATATAAAGATGAACATGTAGCTATAGTAAGGTATATGTGTAAACATGTAGGTATGCAAGCAAACTATATTTCATATGCGCCATCACACAAGATTAAATGCATCAATGTCACTAGTCAATACAATATCACATATGTATATGTGTTGTGCGTGTCATGGCAATTACCGACAGTGTGTGTGCAGCATACAATTAGTGCTCGTGCAACATGAATTGTCAACAATAGTGCAGTGTCCGAAGGGGTACAATAAGTAATAATATGCAATGAAGTTCATGCACCATATGTGCATATAAACATTCGGCTAATATCATATCATATTTAGCCCTGACGCTTAACGCCATACGGACGATTTCCCCGTAGATGTTAAATCTACTCACCGACAATCTCGAGCTAGGTAAATCCAGTCACCTGCTTCCCTCTTTTCGCAGCGTTCGAAGTCCCCGCCTGCGATCCTATTAACACAAAATATAACAAGTGCAAATCACAGAAATCGACCAATATCACGTACAAACTACGCTTGACCGATGCACCAACTCCAATCCAACTCTTAAGTGTCCGTCTAGTGGCTAACGTGTGTAGCGACATCCCAAAACCAACCCAGGTGCAGCAGCTACACAAGATCACGAACCGTGTCGGATAATGTAACGCGCGTAGTCAAAACACTAGATTATAGCAAAGTGATCCCAGATTTTGATACACAGATACTTTGTGAAAGTTGCAAGTTCCACGAGACCACATACAACCCCAGAGACCCTACAACCAAGACTCAAGACCCCAGCCCCCATTATGGTCGCAATTTGAGGCCAGAAGCAATAAAATTGCGGCCATGAAGGAAGAAAATGGTCTCAGGTTTTTATGGTGGGTTCTATACCTCAAAACTAGGTCTCTGTGATGGCAACTTCTAAAACAACAATCTGGTTCAACAGCAGATTCACTCAAGACACAACACTTTACTAAAATACGATATGTTCCCAAAAACTCTACCTTTAGTGTTCTAAACCACAACTACAAGGCAACACAACAATATAAACACCTAATTATCAGTTAGAGGTCATTACCTAGCCACTCTTGCTCAAAAATCCAATCTTTCCAAGTTCCAAGTCAACTTAGTGGCTAAATCAAGACCTGTGAAGTGTTTTTATGGTGTTTAATGAAGTTTTGCAAGGTTTTGTGATAAAGTAGTGAGGGTTTCAGTTGACAGTTGAGGAGATGAAGAAATAATTGAGAAAGAGATAGGAATGAGAGAGTGGGGGGAGAAAATGATAAGAGAGTGAGTGTAGGGTGAGTATTAGCCTTACACTTACTATCTCCCTCTCCTCATCAATGCTTGCATTAATACCCTTCATGACTCACCTAGCCACCTCTCCTCAATCCAAAACAAGAAGATATCTCTCACACAAAATATTTAAGGGCAATGTTAAATCAAGGCATGGATTAGCTTAAGGTGTCATGGCTACTTAACAAGATTAACACTAACTAACCCCCATATTAACATGCACAAATGTGTACAAGCTATAACAAATAATAATAACAATATTAATTAGTTGTTATAAAATGTGAGGAAACCAATTTGGTAAATTTTTCCTTAAAAACCTGCATTATCACTTAATTAACACTAATCGCATTCTAAGGTGTTACAGATTTTCCCACATATTCTCCTTCACTGGTGCTCCACCAAATTTTGCACGAATATTCTTATTTCGTACCTTATCTTTTCTAGTGTTACCACGCAGCCAACGAAGCATGCGTATCTTCGCTGCGTGCATATTCTATGTATGATGCTTCTTAGGAGCCAAGCGTTTTATACCATATAATAAGGCAGGTCGAATAGCGCTCCGATAAAACTTCCCTTTCAATCTTAACAGAAAGTTACGACCGCACAAAATCCATGTTGCGCTCCTCCATTTCAACCAATCAACTTGGATCCTTTGATTGACGTCGGTATCGATCTCCCCATACTTTTGGATGATGAAACCTAAATATCTAAACTGATCGCTTCGTGATATCTCTTGCCTATCTAATGTTATACCTCTATGGTCACGACTTCTCTGTTTACTAAATTTGCAATACATATATACTGTCTTAGACCTGCTTAATTTAAAACCCTGAGATTCCAACGTTTGCCTTCATAACTCCAATTTGACCACACTAACCATGTGTAGCCCAAAATTTAGTGCAAGTTGACTAAAAGCTCGGGGTTAAGATTTTTGCAAAACCGGTGCATTATTTTTTCTCATATACGTTGCCGAGAAACTAAATACTCGATATGTTACTAGCCAAAGTGAACAGACGCACCAACAAACCCATGCATTTTCAAAATGTTCGTGAACAAAGAACAAGAAGATGGCCTTTATATTTGCTTTCATAAATGTATTTTATTAGCCCGTATAGAAACTTGTCGATATTAATGAAATGACATATAATAAGAAAAATATATATTCAATTGTCACTGGTATCTTATTACATTCAAAACGTGCAGGCATCTTGTCTCTGAAGATCCCAGAATTGTTTGCCTGCATGAGTTGCTTCAGAAAGATCACATGGGGTTTGATTGTGTCAGCTTGATTGCTCTGTTTGCTTGCTTTCTAACATTGTGATCAATTTGCAGTTTTCTTCCTCTGATAACCCAATTCAATAGGATCAAGATTGATCACAGGATCTTGCAAGAATCCTGCAATTGCAGTTTTTATTGTATGCCAGAAAATCATGTTAGAAATTACTCAATGAAACAAAAAAAATAATAAAATAAACTTCAAAAAAAAAGCTCAAGAAAACATTGCTTTAGACAGTTTCTTCATTATCAATTTATCAATCATGCATGGATCCAGTGGTGAAAATAATTTTGGGTTGTGTACTGAAAACTCTCCATAGATTTGGGGTTTTGTTTTGGACAATTTCTTAAAGAACAACTTCCCCCCCCCCCTTTTATTTAGGGTAAAATTGTCTTTGCTATAAAATTTAACAATTAGATATGACCATTAAATCTGGTTAGTTTTTCGTAGTTTTGAAAGGAAATGGTAGTTTTCTGCCACATGCTCAAACCTACAGGGAGTTTTTAGTAAATAAGTCAATACATTAAGATAAAACTCTATTTTGTAACCATGATACCAAACAACGCTGAAATATAAGATGATTGGTGTATTTTAACTTTTAGACAATAAACATCAACATATCCCTACACTAATCAGTAATCATCCAGTCTAGACTGAAAATGGACATTTGATTTGCATTACTGATCACTATTTTAAAGAAAATTTTGAATTGTTCGTGGAAATGTCTAGTCTCCAAAGGCTTGTACCTAATTGGGCATGTGCTAAGAGTTTTAAATAGGCTTCAACTCAAACAGTCAATATTGGGGGAGGAAGTACATGCCCATTGAGGAGCTTCACCAAATCTTTGGAGATTTATAAGCACTAATTAAATTTGTGAGAACTTATTACATGCAATGAGGTTCTCTTCATCCATGTGGAGACACTTTACGTCAAAGGCTTCACACCAAGTTTTCATGTTATTCAATATCTGTGGTGCCATCTTTGCAGGACCACATGACATTTGATTCTTTGTTTCCGACTTCCTCCTTCATCTTCTATCATCAATTTGACATCTAACCACATGAAAAATAATATTAACAATTATCTTTCCTTAAGGACTGATAATTCATAATCGAGAAAACTATAGACAAGAGAAAGAGCTGACAACAAAAAACTCGATAGGCTATGATTGGTTTCATAAAGAGTGAGCGAGCAAATGAAAACAAAATATAAGTTGTTTTCGACATGGTTCGAGAACTCGGTATCAGTCTGTTCTTCAAAGTTTGTTTAGTATCGGTGGGTTTCGCTTGGTTTCTTAGTTTCGGTCCAAGGTTTGGTTTTGGTTTCAATTAATATTCTTGCAGCTTGTTCATGTGTATGTACATTAATTCATACGTACCAAAGTATGTAATATGTATAGGATTTGAAAGTTAAAAGATAGCATGGAAAAGATGACTAATTATGAATTATATATAAAAGAAAATGTCATGTAATTACATACAAAATCATTAAAAATTCTATAATAATTTATAATTTTCTTTTCTAAAAAGTACCGAATATATCAAATTATGGAAGAAGAAATCCCAATTTTTATATATGGAAGGGGATCAGTATAGATCAATTTCGGCCAACCGATGCCAGCTGATCCTGAGTTTTTAAGGCTATTTTTGGACCGGTTCCTACCAAAACCGGTTTGATATGGCCGAAGCACCGGGGTTTTGGATGAAACCACAAACCATGGTTTTCGTGTTTGGAACTTGAGTCAATTAAGATCGACAAGACCCAAATGATATTGATAGTGCTCGATATTGGCAATCCCCAAGATCATGACACGTGGCAGGTGACGTGTCCTAGAACCCAGAAGAAGAAGCCCACGAGGGCCAACCAAGCCACCCTGTACCCGACCTGCAAGCGCAGGCTGGCCCTCCTCAAGGCTCCCTGCAGATTGGCCTCCACGGCCCCGTGGCTCACGCCGGGCTGTCACAGGGCCAGGACTCCTCGGCTTCCTCGCTCGTCCCGAGCTCCAGTCCGAGACCGTCTTCCTCGGCCCTCTAACCGAGGTCGTCGCGCACAGGCGTAACCTCCGCTCCGCGAATCTCGCCATGCGCTGATTCTACGCCAGCAACATCCCACGTTCCACGCCATCAATCCCTATTAATGGGCGATCCGCTTTCTACGCGGGCATGACGTCGGGGGGCGTAACCGCCAGCGAGATTCTCACGCCCGCTGCTGTGTGCTCTACCGTTATATAAACCCCCATCACAGTGGAGTCAAGTAAGCCATTTTTTACTCTTTTAAGCCGTTACTCTGATCGGATCTCATCACTAACTTGAGCGTCGGAGGGTCCTTGGTGGTACCAAACCACCCCGGGACTTCTTCGCGGATACTCGGCACCAACTCCCTCACTTCACCTCTTCCTCCAAAAACCCATTGAGACCCACACGCAACCAAGGATAATCAACTAAGTCCATCGCGAGATCAACGGAAGACAACATCTGACGGAGGCCTGAAAAAGAGCTCCATCACAAGATCGAGAGGACCTTGCAAGTGTCTTTTAACGAGATTGCGCCATTTCGGGTTTTCACAAAACTCGCAGGTAGCCCTGCTGTTTTACTCACGAAGCCCTTTTGGGTTTTCATCCGTGCCCATTTTGCTTATGGGCATACCGTTTTTCTTTTTTTCTTTTGGTATCAGCTTTGAGACGCTGCAATCCACCATAGTTTATCGACATCTCGGTCAACAGCTAGTTTATCGACGTTTCGGTCCGTTGTCAGTTTAAGGACGTTTCGGTCCGTTAGCCAGCTACTACTTATAGAGTTTGGGCTTAGGAAGATAGCGAGCGGACATATTCGTCGTCATCTATTATTGATCTAGGCCGTGACTCGTCAGGCGTAGTACTTTTTCAGGAAGCGACCATTTATTGGCCTGAAGGGCCTTTTGCCATGCATGTCCATGAGTAGATATGCCCTACCCTAGTAGACCTTGTCTATGATATACGGGCCTTCATAGTTCGACTCGAATTTCCCCCGTTTGGCACGACTGTGGATCATAGGTCTTTTGACCACTAGCACGAGTTCACCTTGGCGAAATGTTCTCGGCTTAGTCAATCTCTTATATGAACGCATCATCTTTGCTTTGTAAGCCTCGAGATTTTGTTGCGCTATGAGCCGGGTTTCATCAAGGGCATCGAGCTCCTCAAGCCGAAGGTGAGCATTCTCTTCGTCCGTTAGCTCGTAGTGAACTGCTATTCGTAGAGATGGTAACTCTATCTCGAGGGGGAGTACCGCCTCTGTACCGAATACCAATGCGTACGGCGTTGTGTTCATGGCCGTTTTGAACGTAGTTCGATACGCCCAGAGAGCTTCGTGCAGTCTCTCATGCCAGTCCTTCTTATTTCGGGACACCGTCTTTTTCACGATCTTTGTCAAGGTCTTGTTAAAGCCTCAGCTAGACCGTTAGCTCGGGGATTATATACTGAGGAGTATCTGCAGTCTATGTTATGTTGTTGTGCGAAGCGGCTGATCTTGTGGCTTCTATAGGCTGGCCCGTTATCGGAGATAATCCGTCGTGGAGTTTCAAACCAATAAATGACGTGTGTTTTGAAGAAATGGAGGATATTCTCCGTCTTCACTTCCCTTAGCGGTACTGCTTCTGCCCATTTGGAGAAGTAATCAGTTTTCGCCAAAATGAATCGATGTCTTCTGGACGATATTGGTTCGATGGGGCCGATTATGTCAGTCCCCCACATTTCGAACGGCCAGCTAGCCACCGTTGGATGTAGTGGATTTGGATACTGATGGATGAAGTCCCCGTGAATCTGGCACGAATGGCACTGCTTCGCGTATTCGAGGCAGTCTTGGATCATCATGGGACAATAATAACCCATCCGTTTGATCTTCAGCTTCATCTTCGGCTCTGCTTGGTGAGAACCGCAGAGTCCGTCGTGAGTTTCTTAGATGACTCTCTTTGCCTCTTCGGGTCCCAGGCATCTTATCCAAAAAGAATCAAATGACCTTTTATAAAGAGTATCATTGACGAAAGCAAAAGACAGAGCTCGTTTCATAAACTGATGTCTTAAGAACGCATCTTCAGGTGTTCGACGGGATTTGAAGTAATCTATAAAGACTTCTCTCCAATCCTTAGCCTTTTCCTGGTCTTTTATTTGTAGAGTCATTTGCTCGGTCGCTCCCTTTTCTTCGGACGACTCCGGAGATATTTCTGTCGATGCGAGAACCTGACGGCTTTGCACAACGATCCTCATATCATCGAGGTTTTCGTCAGCCAGTTCTTTAGCGAGCTTGGCTAATGCGTCCGACTTGCTATTTTCCGCACGTGGTATGCTTTCCAAGGTGTAGGAAGAAATTTGAGTCAGCGGTCGTTGTACTTTCTCGTCGTACTTCACCAACTCAGGCTTGCACGTTTGATAGTCGCCGTTTACTTGACTAACGATCAGTTGGAAAGCTCTGTATATGAGGAGGTTTTCAATTCCCATGTCGATGGTGATCTCGAGACCTGCTATCAAAGCTTCGTACTCGGCTTCGTTGTTCGTCCTCGGCTCTGTTAAGGAGAAAGCAAAGCGCATTATCCCTCCTTGTGGAGTCACGAAGATGAGGCCTATCCCGGATTTGATTATAGGGGTGCTCTGTTTGCGCTTCTTCATGGAAGACGCCCCCAAAATAAAGTACCCACCGGGTATCACCACCGTCGATCGTGTCAAACGCATGTTCGTCTGGCAATTCGTAATTCAAAGGAGAATCGGCGGGTATCGGATGCTCAGCGAGAAAGTCGGCGATGGCCTAGCCTTTCACTGCCTTGAGAGGACGATAAGTTATCGAGAACTCCATCAAGAGCATGGCCCATTTAGCGAGCCGCCCTGTTAATATGGCTTTTGACATCAAATACTTGAGAGGATCCACTTTTGATATGAGATGGACCTCATGCGCCAACGCATAGTGTCTGAGCTTCGTTATTGCGAAGATCAACGCCAGGCAGTGTTTTTCAATGGGAAAGTAATTACTTTCTGCCCCCAGGAGAACTCGACTCACATAATAAAGGGCTCTTTCTTTCCCTTGATCATTCTCTTGTGTCCACAACGCACCTAAAGAACCTTCGAGAGCTGCTGTGTATAGGACGAAAGGTTTTCCCTTGACCGGAGCAGCCAGCACTGGCGGATTCTGCAGGTACTGCTTGATTTCGTCCAGTGCGCTTTGGCATTTGCGATCCCAGATGAAAGGGGTTCCCTTCTTCATCAGGTGACTGTAAGGACGACACTTGCCGGAGAGGTTGGCTACAAATCGCCGGATATACGCGAGCTTCCCTTGGAGAGACCGTAATTGCTTGAGAGTCCTTGGCGGAGGCATTTCCATAATCGCCTTGATCTTCGACGGATCCATCTCGATGCCTCGGTGTCGGACGATGAATCCTAGGAATTTGCCCAAGGAAACTCCGAACGCGCATTTGAGAGGGTTCATCTTCAAGTTGTATTTCCGAAGGCGCTGAAACACGATCTTCAGATGTTCCAAATGTTCATCGTATGATTTGCTTTTAACCATGAGGTCTTCGATATAGCATTCGACGATTTCATGTATGAGGTCGTCGAAAATCTTCGTCATGGCCCTCTGATAGGTGGCGCCGGCGTTCTTTAGGCCGAAGGGCATCATCTTGTAGCGGAATATGCTCAAAGGGGTCCGGAAAGTGTAAGTCCACATTACCCGTCCCCGGTTCTTTGGGGTTGCGGAAATGGTGAAAAACGATTTTTTCTTTGGGGGTAACATGGACTCAAAATACGGATCTTTGTTAAACAACTATCTAACAACCTAACTAGGAGTTTTGCCTACTCGGTTATGGGGTTATTCCTTAACTTGAA
This sequence comes from Agapanthus africanus, assembly GCA_030015575.1. Taxonomy (NCBI): domain Eukaryota; kingdom Viridiplantae; phylum Streptophyta; class Magnoliopsida; order Asparagales; family Amaryllidaceae; genus Agapanthus; species Agapanthus africanus. Next base: position 22,917,454 of record JASDDO010000014.1, read on the forward strand.
CTCCTTCTCTTCAACTCCTTGCGGTAATCAGATCGGCCTCACCTCGTCGTCTCCTTGCGCCGAAGACGGATCCACCCGAAAGCTTCTACATTTGGCTTCAACCTCAAACTAGAGGAAACTAGAACACTTGGCTTGCTAGACCTTGTGTACTAGAATGAGTAGAGAAGTGTTTTGGGTTTTATCTCTATGGTTCTTGTTTCTCAACACATGAGACAATAGAACCATGAACTAGAGAGAGAGCAAAAGGAAGAGGGAGAGCTTGAGGATGAGAGAGAATAAGAATGATAGAATGAGCAAGACTTTTTCCCCCATCCTTTCAAAACACAAAAATAATAATAATAATAATAGTAATTGAGTATTATGTGATGGTTCATATCATATCAAATGGCAATATCATTTCATGCACTCATTTTGTAAAGAATAACAAGCAAACAAAAGTCTTTGCTATGAAATGGTAGCCATTGTAATGATGATGGTCAACAAGTCCAACCTAGTCAACCGGTCAACAAAGTCAACAAGTCAACAAAGTCAACCTTTCAACCCAACCATGACACAATAATACTTAATTAATATTATCATTAATCATATTTCTAATTCTTATTAGGGTTTAGCAAAAGTCAACAGTCAACAACCCTAATGAGAATTCTCTGCCTCTGCCTCTGTCAACTGTGCATACATACCCGCATTCGCATTCCGGGGAACACGAATACAAACGAGATCCTATGCCTCTGTCTCTGTCAACCGTGCATACACACCCGCATCCGCGTTCCAGGGAATATGAATACAAACGGGATAAAACCAATACCAAAACGTATACTAGGATCTGGCTTAAAACAAAGCCCGCTAGTAATAACCGCCCGGACACTAAACGTGCACAAGTGCACGGATGTGACCGAACCCTGTCGCAAAACCATGCGACCTCTACTCTTTTGCCTAAAGGCGAACAGCTCTCTGTGTGGGACTCTAAAGACTCGACACCACGCTGGCAGTGGGTTTAACCACAGACCGCAAGCGGCACTAGCTGTGCGTAACAGCCCCCAGGTAGATGCCGATAAGAAGACGGACGAGGTGAAACCCATCTGAACTCCTACTGAGCCTGAATATGACAGTCTCCGTACAGTCCGGTCTGTTCATCTGAGAATATCGTATGGCGGGCCTAAGGGGCGGTAAACGTCAGTCCCCTAATAGCGGTAAAAGTCGTGTCGGAGTGTTGCCCAGAACACCCTGAGATAACATTGGAAACCTACCAGTGTATCTCGCTTGCCCTGGCCAGGGACGATTGTGTGTAATGGCTCTCCTTGACACAGCGCGATATCAACTCCCAATACCGGGAGAGACGAATCCTGTCTAACCGTCATTGCCTCCAAGTGCTTCGGGACTGCACCCAACTACTACCTATTTGCACGACTCCTTTGAGCCGTGGTAGGATAGTAATCAAAGTACAGTGGGAACACACTCGAGGCGAAGTGACAGTGTCAAGTCAGCGGACTAATCTGTACTCATGTCACCTGGGAACTGACAACTGACGATAGGTATAGTACCAACCAATCAGTTCCCGACGAGTCCTGTCCAGCGTACTCGTAACCTAACGAGCACCTGCATACTATCTCAAGTACGATGTACCGACGGCTGTGGGACAGACCGTCTTCCCTGCTGGGATGAGAAGCGCATACGCTAGTCTACTCCGGAGTATCGATGCCCTGTCTCGATAGTTCTATGACTAGGACCTACATAAGGATGTGCTTGTGGATTACCCAGCTCCCACGAGTGTGACTGCCATCACAACGCTGGTAATCAAGCAAAGATCCTAAGGGCTCTACCAATGTGTATAGGAGATATGTTAAAAGAAACACATGTACACACATTGAAGTAGAGACAAACCAAGTAGCATACTACTATTTTGAGCAAGATTGTCTATACAATGGTGAATATCCCAAGCTTCCATTAAGTAATATACAAACTAGTATGATACAGTAATGGCCTCTAGGGCATATACACTAACAGAAAGCGGCGTGCTTCTGGTTTTCGGGATGCATCTTTATCTGATTGTATCCTGACGAGCCGTCCATGAAGGAGAAAACTTCATGAATGGACATATTGTCTATCATCAACTTGGTGACCGGTACTGAGAAGTCGTCCTTCGGACAGGCTTTATTGAGATCACGAAAGTCCACACATATGCGTACCGTCCCATTTTTCTTCATGTAACGACCATGTTTTCTAATACCTAATAAAATATATTTTATTTATATTTCTACTATTAAATAATTATTCAATGTTTCTTTTATATAATAATTTTTAAAGCAATGTTAATAATTTTCAAAGCATTAAACGTGATTAAAGGAATTTTTCTAAAATCTATTTATTGTTTTATAGGCTTAAAATGTTTTAATAAAATTTTATAATGCTTTAAAAATAATCTACATATTTTTATTATCAATTAAAGTAATTAATTCGTAATTAAAAATATTTTAAAGATGAACTAGATATTATATAATTATTATAACTAGCTAACAATTTAAAAATAGATATACTAATTGTTTTTAGCCCAAAATTATTTTAATATTAAAGATAATAATAAAATATATTTTCTGGAATTTTCCCATAATTTTTTCATATTTTAAAACATTTTTACCAAATTTTTCAAAGCCAAATCAATATTTTAAATAATCTGTTGTTTTATTTATTTTTATTAATTTTAATTTTAATTCTTTTAAATAAAAACCTTTTAACCTGGACCGTTGGATCACAAGATCCAACGGTCCAGAGTTCGCTGACTGCGCCCACGTGATGGGGACCACGCGAAAGCACGTGATCCCCACACACAGCCACGCACGTATCGGATGGTGACACGTAGCGACGTGGCGGTGCGCTGTGAGCCGTTGGATGCAAATCCAACGGCCACGAAGCGAAGGCGGCTGGCGCAATCATCATCTGATGATTAGGCGGCGCAGATCCAGCATTGGATCTCAATCCAACGGCTATGAAGAAAAGTGGCGGGCGCAATCACGAGGATATGATTCGCAAATCATTGGGCAGCGTAGATTTTCGTGTATATTAACAGAAATTTTGGATTTTTATGGTTAGTGAAAACGCTATAAATAGGAACCTTCAAACCTAAATTTCTCACACCACCGAACTCAAAAAATTCTGGAAAAAATACCGGCGCCTTCGTATCGACGACGCCGACGCTGCGGCTCTATTTAATCGTAGATGAAAAATCGGGACGCAGAGCTATTGAGGATTTTGTACACGCCTACGTTTTCAACCCTTCGGCATCCGACTCAAACAAATGGTAGGATCCGCCTCTCTCTCCTTTTCCTGTCACCTTCATAACCTAGTTCCAACTTATAATTATCAACCCTATTTAAAAAGTTGTTATTATATTTGTGCATACCTATTCCTTGTACCCTCAATCATAATAATGTTAACCCATATTTTATAACGGTATTTAAATTTCCACTGTACACAAAATCATATTGCGCACCCATAATACATGGAATCTGATGTAACCCATGAATTGTCATTTCACCTCTGACATACGCATACTATAAAAATGATCTCGAAATAGGTTACTTCCACAAGATACCCTCGTTTAATTTAAATATTATATTTATTTAAAATATCTATAAGAAATAAAGATGTGTGAAATAAATATTTTAGATACAGTATACGTATATTTTACTACAAATATTTTTAAAAACCCCTCAACTTTTTAAGAAAGAAAATATTAAATTTAAATAACGATATCTTTTCAAAAGAGAATATTTAGTATCTTTTAAAAGTTTAATTTTAAAATAACACCAATTTAGAACAAAGGAAAGATTGTAGGTATCGATCGTTTATCTAAACCGGACTTTATAGTGTCTAGGCAAGTGTGTCTAAGGTGAGTGGTTACTTAATTAGGGCCACTACTTGTAGTGGAGAGGCTCTCACTCACCTGGCACTTACCTGGCCGCATTTAGCGGTGAAGAGGCGATTTGAGGACCTCATAACTTGTCCTTTGGAATATTAGGAGCAGTCTAGATTTTCAAATAAAATCCTCTTGCAAAAATATTTTCAAATAAACACCACAACCTTTTATCGAAAGGATATTTTTTGTAAAACATTATGTTTTTCCAAAATAATAAATATCCCAAATATCATGGTTTTTCTTAGAAGTATCAAAAGATAATTAAACACTATTATTTCTTTTTAACTAAGCTTTCCCTAAGATGACACGAAGTACTTTACGAACTTTAGAAAATAAAACGAGTGGTTGTGGAAGGCCATATTAAACGAGATCAATACTTTTTAATTTCCCAGTTTATGACAACATGACATATACAAAACATGATACGGTTAAGGTTAGAATGCGCGGACCTAAGTATGGAATACTTTATGAAGATCCCGATATTCCGGGTGACCAGTCCAATATATGGGCGACTATACTAATATGAAGATCCCGATATTCCGGGTGACCAGTCCAATATATGGGCGACTATACTAATATGAAGATCCCGATATTCCGGGTGACCAGTCCAATATATGGGCGACTATACAATATGGAAATCCCATGCCTAGAAGTATACACACTAACTCTAATTCGTCCGAACCTTTATACTGAACCACGGGGATGGGTAGTTTGATTAGGCAAGGATAATTCGGAACTCGGATTCCCCTACTACTCGATCATGATCCCGAGAAGTGAAACGGTACATTTCACTTTCCCAGTTGTTGTTCCGTGGTCACAACGGAATAATCACGAGTATCCGGACCCTTGTTTAACAAACTAATACATACTATTACCTTCATCTATATATAACTTACAACATACACATGCTCATATATACCTCTCCTCAAAACGTCTTAAATTTATGAATTTCAAACATTTACACCCCTAGTTTACGTTGCATACATCATACTCTTACACACCTGTTCATTTTCACACTCCTGGTTCTTTATGTGGCAATCCTACCCGAGTATAACTCGCTGACAGACCTTCCTTTTCTTTCTCTATCTTTGGAATGTCCGTCAGATAAGAATGAGTATTATAGCGAAGATCAAGGTGTGAAGCCAGCTTATGAAGATTATGCAGACTGGACGATGGAAAATTAGATAGTTTTAATTTTTGTTGTTGCCCACATGTTTAGGGCTTTTGTTTCTCCTTTGATGTAATTAAACTACTCAGTTTATTTTACTCTTTCTTTTGGTATGTAATAAAGTTTGGTTAATGGAAATAAAATGCCTTTTGCTTTTATTATTTTTGTTTTGCTACACATCCTGCATATTAAATATTCATACGCTTAACGTAACTGTATTGAATAAGCCACCTTCAATACAGTTAGGTTGCGGATCTTGCCACATCATCCTTCTCCTTCTTTTGGGAAGCGGGGCATGACACTTCATCACCGGGACGATATTGGCGATCCAATCAGGATATTGAACTTCTTGGATGAAGCCGGAGTCGATTAGCTTCTTGACATCGGCGTTGATGCTCATCTCAAGCTCGAGCTGCATTCTTCTCAGCGCTTGTTTGATCGGCTTGACATCCGGAGATATCGCCAATTTGTGCACAGCAATCTTTGGATCTAATCCTGGCATCTCGGAATTGTTCCACGCGAAGCAATCTTTAAGCTGCATGAGCACGTCCTTTAGCGTAGCCGCCCTTTCTTCAGACAACAGCTCACTGACGAACGTCGGCCGCGGGCTACTTGCCGTCCCTAAATCAATTTTCTTGAGGTTATCTGCAGTAGTATGTATCCCATCTTCCAGCTCTTTCGGCGCCGGTGGAAACTCTGAGATTACCTCGTTATCATCGTTTTCGAAGCACCATGGGAGGTCATCCATATTCTCGGGTTCTTCTTTTGACAGCGTTATCACGTGACAGGTACGAGCTCGCTTCCAAGACCGATGTTGATCCGACTCTACTCTCGTGGCTTTGGGTTCATGCTTCTGCGGCGGGGTTACCTTCCAGCTGCTGGATAGAGCGAACTTGCCTTACTGATACTGGTCTTCTACCCAGTCTTTAAATGTGAAGCAGTTTTCGAGAGGATGTCCTATTGCCCTATAATAGGAGCAATAGTTCGGGTGAGAGACTTCGCCTGCTTGCTCGGGGTGCTTGGACACCGGGAGTGTCATCATCTGATATTTTATGACAAGATCGAATATCTTCCTTGTCTTGTCTTGGGGAAAAGAATATGCTCGACACATCTTTTTCATAAGAGACGAATCCGGACTGCTCGATTCCTGATCGCATGGCTTCTTGGACCCGCTTTGTCGCTGTCGAACGCCTTTCATGTTCTTTGGTTTGTTTCTGCCTCTGCGTCGAGCCTTTTGTACAACGGGTTGACATGGAGGAGCATTTTCATTTTTCACAGCCTGTTGAAAGAGGCGTTGCGTTCTGACTTTCTCGTAGATGGTCATTTCGCGATTATGGTCGTCTCAAACCTTTTGACCTTCTTCCCTTATAAGCTTGTCCATTTGTTCTTCGAACGACGGACTGGGCATTTTCACGGCAGGAGCTCTTTCTAGTTCAGGGTTAGCATCTTCCCACAGAGCATCTCCTTCCTCATCGAAGTCATGTATGACGAAGCAATCGCGGGGTAGCTCCCGTTTCTTGGATTGAATATACCCAAGCCCGGTCGTTTCCATTCTCCCGTTGGGCAACTTTTGTTGGGTTCCGGGAACGTTCCAGATCCTGTTATAGAACCGTACTTGTCGCGCAGTTTGCTTAAGGGGTACACTTTGGCATCTCAAGAGTCTCTTTAGTCCGTCTGTGTAATATCTGGGCAAACGGATGGATTGGAGCCTGTCAAGTGTGGAATTAGCACCATGCCAGATTTCATTCTCCACTTTGGTTCCCCCGGATCGGTAAAATAGAATTGCCTTTCCACCTTTTCGCGTAGGAGGGACGTAGAATGTCTGCAGCCCTTCCACACCGTAGGTATCAAGCGTGTCTAGTTCTTTATGATGCTTGGGCGGAACCATGGCAACTTGCAAACTTTTCTCTTCATCAGCGAAGGTTTGTATTAAAGGCCGAGCAGAGAATATGGCATGGACCTCATCTTCCGAGTCGCTGGTGAAGATAAGCATAAGAGTGGACGGTCTCGGCTTGTTGTACTGGGGCGGACCTGAGTAAACTATATCTTCTTTCTCCTCGGTATCACTCCCGAAGACCGGAATTGTGGTGATAGCTTTGTTCTCCGGTTTGTGACATCTTTCTGTGTCCTCAAAGTCTGGTAAGAAGTATTTTGCATCTTCATACTTGCGAACTTCATTCACGGAGAATGGGTTCAGCTCTCCTGTTACGGTGTACTCGAGACCATCTTTGAAATATTTCATACACTGATGTTGTGTAGATGGGATGATGTTGTACTCGTGCAACCAGGGCGGCCGAGCAAAGCGTTGTAGCATGTTTTGACGTCAATGACGTGAAACTTAATGTCCGTGACAAGCAGCCCAAAGCGTAACGTCAGTATCACGGACCCAGCGTCCGTGATGACTGGGAGTCAAATCCGGAGATGGTGATCTTATCCCGAGCGAGGTGCTGAACGCTCATGCATATCTCCTTTAGCACCCTTACGTTAAAGAGATTGACGGAGGACCCATTGTCGACCAGAATTTTACCTATCTTGATGTCATGACAGTATCCGGAGACATATAGGGGACGGTTGTGCTCGCACGTCCCGAGGAGGAGGTCCTTATCGCCGAAGGTGATATCAGCCGTGTGTACTTCTTCCAGATCGTTCTTCATCTTTTCTTCGGCGAGAAATGCTTGGAATTGCTCGAGCTCCCACAGTGCCTTGATTACAGAATCTCTCGCCTCTTTGGATAGTAGAAGGGTGTCGAGAATGCTTAACTGCGAAGGTAGCTTTCTCAAGTGTGCCAGAACGTTGTAGTCCACTTTACTTTTCTTTGGCGGGTCCTTGGCTGTCAGCTTTTCGACGGCTTGGTCATCAAGGATGATATCCTCAGAGACCTTTTCTTTCCCCTTATCTTTTCTATTTGACCCATTGTTCGAAGGCCCAAGATTCTTTTCGTGCAGCGTACGATTGCACAGCTGAATGTTTTCACAGGTCCTTGGTTCTTCCTCTTTTCCCAAAATAGACTCTTTAAAGAGAGGGCCAAGAGCCATTTCTTCGTCAGAGTCGCTCCCAAAGGTGAGAATTTGTGATCCCCTGGCGTCGACCACGCGACAGTTGCCGGTAGTTCTTTTATGCTCCTCGGTCGTATTTCTTTGCTCCCGACGAGTTTTGCGTTTCATTCGCTTGAAATTTTGCCGGTGAGCAACATATCCTTGCTATCATCTTTTAAAAACATTGCACTCTTCGGTGGGGTGCGAAATCTTTCGATAATATAAGCAGTAGCTAGGATGTGTTTCTGCTTCACCAAGAATATTTCCTTCGGAGGGTGGCAGCTTCATTCCCATCGAGATGGCTTTGGCGAAGCTCTTCCTCGTTTTGAACATGATTTTATTTGCGGCGGATGTACTTTGATCTGGTGGGAGCGTTTCAACCCGTTCGTCCAATCGCCGGCATTTGGCCTTTTCAAATATGGCCATCTCACGCTCCCGATCAGCTTTGCTTTTAAGAAGAGCTGTGTTCAGGAATGCATCAATTATTTCATCTGATGGCCCCAGAAGTTCCGTCTTGGGATTTACCCCTAGTTTCTCGGTGCAAGGAGCTTCTTCATCGTTTATCGATGAGTGAGAGATCATATGGCAACTTGCCACGTAATCTTCAGACTCATTCGACGAGCCTTCTCCATCGTTTCCGTCCTCAAGGACGTGGCTGAGGAACTCTTGGAGCGTGATTGGAGTCTGCACCTTCTGGTTATACTCTTCCAGCGCGTCAATCTGTTTTTGCAGGTCCGTGCGCTTGTCACCAGGCTTCACGGGCTTTTTGGATTTCTTCTTCTTTTTTGAAGATTTCGACGTCTGGGTGTGTGTGCTTTGGCTATCATCACCGATCTTTGGAGTTGGGCACGGCTTCAGCATCCCTTCGATGATTTCAGGCTCCAGTGGATTCTTACATCTAATTGCCGGACATGTGTGGAGATCCTTCAGCATCCTTTTTGTCTTGGCTGAAAGAGCGACCTCCCATGGAGCTTCTTCTACGAAAGAGCATGATGCCCCTAGTGTATCTGTTTTCTTGGGAGTGTGTGGCCGAGGCGGGTTCACCTTCCAATTCTTAGATAATACAAATTTGCCCTGCTGGTATTGATCTTCCATCCAGCTTTTGAAGATGTAACAATTCTCGATCAGATGGCCCAACATTTGGTGATAAGGGCAGTAGTCAGGATTGCTAATGTCGCCGGGTTGCGCTGGGCGTCTTGGCTCCGGCAGATTAATGAGCCTGTTGTGCAGTGCAAGCTCGAATAACCTCTTCGTCTTGTCTCGAGGGAATAATTAAGGGCGCCTTATTTTGTCTTCGAGAGATCGAGTTATGTTATTTTGGTGATCAACTGGTCTTGGGCCACCGGGCTGTTGTTGAGCATTGGCGACAACGATCGCTTTCCCCTTTCCCTTCTCATTTCGAGAGTCCGGCTTTGGAGGAGACGGTCTATGACCCATCTAGTCCATTTGGGCCAGTTTGTCGATCAAGGCCTGGAAAGTAGTTTGCTTGAAGAACATCATGAACTGGGAGATAGTTGCATGAAGGTCGAGAGTGCCAACGAACATACCCACTGCCGGTGCTTATTCGATGCGCTGTTCGCACTTCGACCACAGATTCCGCCATAGTATGGCGTATTGGAACCACATCTCGCCTGGCTTCACTCTGGCATTGATCAATGCTGTTATCGGGGTGCGTTCACTAGCACTCGCGAATCTTTGCGTAAATAACAGCTCCATCTCCGCAAATGTCTTGACAGAATCGTTCGGGAGTTCGGAGTACCATTCGAACGCTCCGACGAATTGACGGAGCAAAAGCTTATCATCGCCCCCAGTGTTGTGATTGATAGATTTTCCTGTTGTGTAGTATGAAAATGTAAAGAAATCACAACCAAAAATATTTGACCGCAATCAATAACGGTGTCGTGTAGATTTCGTTAGCAAGTGCGGATCGTCCACAGGGATTGCACGATTCGTTTTTATATTTGCTTCATTTGAATTGAAAAGTTAATTGACAAGAAAAGAAAACATGATTCGAGAATTTATCAATTGATTCAGGTGTCACGATGTTTAATCAAGAATCAAGAAACTGATAAACAATCAAGAATTGGGTTTCGATAATATTTCCAATCAACAGTCAACAATCTAAAAGAGGCTCGTAGGAATCGATCGGATCGATAGACGTGATGTAATCTAAAAATTTCGTGTTCTTGTCCTTCGAAGGATTGATACTAGATTGATGATAATCGACGAGAGTTGGGGCTTTCTCGTGAAACTAGGGTTTCATCTTATAACCCTTGTTCTTTCGTCGATATCATTCCTTTTCTAGCCTCTACCAAATTCAAGAAACGATCGTAACTCCCCAATTTCGAACGATGTCAATCAAGAAAGCATCGAAACAAAATGGGTCATCGTTTCTTGAACTTGCTAGGGTTTACAAAACTCGTAGGACTCAAGAATCGATTAACGCTATGTTACATCATCATTCTATTGACCGTCTCGACTCCTCGACGAGCGGAGTTTTATTCACACATCACCACACAGAAAATATTTACGAATTGTAAACATATCATAATGCAGAATTTAAAGAAAACAAGATAAAAGAATATCACCTTTATTTATCTCAACAATTTTGATTACATTCGCTTCAAGAACTACAAGAGGAAGAATCTAGATTGTTGATAGGGCGTCGCTCGGCTTCGTGAGTCGTGGATCGGCTCGGATCGCTTGCTCCGTTGAAGATCGGCTTCGCTCGTAAAGGTTGTAGGGCTTCTTGCTTAATGGGTACTCGGGATCTTGACTTTTGGAGTTGGAATTAGGGTTAGGGTTTCACACAAGTTCTCTCACTAAACTTGTGGAGGAAGGAGATGAAGAAAGGAGAATGGCTAAAAAAATGAACTATAAAATGGGTTGATTCTATCTATCTCCACATCATTATTCTTCACCCTAGGTCTAGGCTTCTATTTATAGACTTCCCAAACCCTAGGTTTAGGTTTGAAATGGTAGTTCCCTCCAAAAGTTTGTTGAGAGAGTTTGTTAGACTTAGCTTAGGGTTTAAGCTAGGGTTTAGGAGGAAAGTTCTAGAATGATAGGCTAGTTTAGTGTAGATCAAAGTGTTTGCTGATCTGGTAGAAGTCCCTGGAGTCTTCTAGAAAATGTCATGCTTTTCTGAACTGTAGCCACTGAGAGAAGCAACTTGGGCCAAATTTGAGGTGATGATGTCATCAAGTAGCCGCGGATCCGCGGCACAAGCAAGCCATTGCCGCGGATCCGCGGCTCTTTGATGGGCTTGGCCTTTGGGTCTTCTGGAGTGGTCTTGTACTGCTATTTGGGGCTTTGTATGATATGTTTATTTGTGATTGCTCCTTTGGATTGATACCAGATTTGAATTCAGTGAGTTGACGCAATATTTGAGCGGTGTAAATTTGAGCGAGCTTCTCCTTTTCCTGCACAGACTTCGAAACACGGGTTGCGACATATAGAAATATTGCGATGCCATGCAATGCAGTCAATTTCCCTAGAAATGCCGGTTTTAAGGTCTAATACATGTAATCTGATATTTTGTGATAGATTTGCTAATATGTAAAATATGAATGCCGTACACTTCTAAATGAGTGCAAATGATGAGGAAATTGCCGGCTAAAATATACAATATTTTCGACTGATCAAATACCCCCAAACTTAATTTCGATCGTCTCGAGCGAATGTTTTATTAAAAAGAGAAGGAGAAAATAAAGAAAGAGAAAAACTAACTAGCACACTTTCGTAGGCAACACGATTGCACTGAGCACGTGCAACAAGCCTTTAAACCTCTAGGTGTCCCTAGTAGGAGGAGTGTTGTCTCCTGAGGGTTTTCAGCAGATTGCACCCACAAAATCCAATAATAAAAGAAAGATCATGAATATTAAATTTAAAGACAAGAATTGTAAAAGAAAGACTTTGAAAATTAGGGTTTCCAACTAAGCTAGCATTTCGGTTGTCATGAGCCCTATCTTAATGGTCATGAAAAAATGTCGGAAATCACGTCCTCCCTCAATAAAACATCGTCTTATTCTTCATTCCTATCTTTATTCCAAACATCGATCATATCACCCTGCGTGTGTGTAAAGAACATCCCTACACCCGGAGAATTCAATTCAAGCTATCATACTCTTGCCCATCAGCCTCAGTACTTTTTAATTAATGAATATTTAGATGAGATTGCTCACACACTTTCATGCGACCGTTAATACTTCTTGAGGTACTAACCGACCGATTACTCCTGTGCTTGCTTACTTGGTGTATTTTCCTCGTCTTACACGACCTTAGGCATAGCAGTGACTCCCAGACCAGTTGGCCTTAGGGCACTAGGTGAAGAAGCACCCTCGCTATACATTTTTATCGCCCTCGGTGATAACAAAACCAGTGTCCATTTTTCTCACCATTTTATATTTTTATTCTTTTTTTTTAATTTCCTTCATACTTTTGGCTTTAAGACAAGAGCATTTCAAGGTATCCTCTACTATCCCAGGCTTCAAGACGTGTGTAAGTGCGAATAGCAGGGTATCAACGTTCAAAATGTTTAACTTCCAGAATAGAAACTATTTTTCAGACTTATTTTTATCCTCAGATTAGTGACTTCCTTCATCTTACTAACCCTTGGGACAACGGCTCATAACTACTTATTACTAGTTCGTATAAAAAAAACTTCTAATTTTCTTAGTTTTCTTAAATTTTTCCAATCTCATGGATGTAATTTTTCACTATCTAAACTTTCATTATCTTATTTATATACAAAAAAGTGTAAATATTAAAATTATTTTTATATTTGAAAATTTTTAAATTTTTATGGGTTTTGAAAAATTTTCAATTTTTATAGATTTTTAAAAGAAATGTTTTGTGCTTATGCAGATGATATGCAAATGATGCAAAAATAAGCACAAACCTCCCCCAAACTTGTTTTCAACAGTGTCCTCACTGTTGCCGACAGTTATATCTACAAAAACCTGTAAGTCTGGAGGGAATTATTAGTGGGAGTAAAATATATAAGTGAAGAACTTCCCCCAAACTTATCTTTTCACTCACCTTCATTCAAAAGATGATGCAATGATATACAGGATATGAAGGTGAGACGGAGGAATTTTAATCCAAATAAACTGGCTCTTGTAAGAACAAGAGCTCCTCCGTGGGGTCAGTGGAAAAATACGGCTTTAATCTATGTCCATTTACTTTGAAAACAGTGCCGTTTTTAACATTTTCTACTTCTACTGCCCCGTGCGGGTATACAGACCGCACAACAAAAGGTCCCTTCCATCGAGATCGGAGCTTACCCGCGTGAAGGTGTAATCGTGAATCATAAAGAAGGACTTGTTGACCAGGTGAAAATGTTTTCTTTAAAATGTTTTTATCGTGAAAAACCTTAGTCCTATTCTTTGTGATTACAGCGTTATCATAAGCTTCACCGCGGAGTTCGCTTAGCTCGTTAAGTTGCAGCTTCCGAAAGGTGCAAGCCAGTTTTAGATCAAAATTTATTTCTTTAATAGCCCACAATGCTTTATGTTCTATCTCGACAGGTAAGTGACATGCTTTTCCAAACACTATCCTATATGGAGACATTCCTAGGTCGGTCTTATATGCAGTCCTGAATGCCCAAAGAGCATCCGTCAATTTGGTCGACCAGTCTTTTCTATTTTTAGCAACAGTTTTCTCTAGGATAAGTTTGATTTGTCTGTTTGAGATTTCAGCCTTCCCGCTTGTTTGGGGGTGATAGGGTGTAGAAAGTCGGTGGTTGATGGAGTATTTCCGCATCAGAGTCTCGAAAGACCTATTGCAGAAGTGTGTCCCATTATCGCTAATGATAGCGCGTGGGTGTCCAAATCGCGAGAAGATATTCTCTTTTAAAAACTTAATGACAACTTTCCTGTCATTAGTGCGACATGGAATGGCTTCTACCCACTTTGAGACATAATCAACCGCCAGCAATATGTACAAGTTCCCAAAGGAGTTGGGAAAGGGACCCATAAAATCAATGCCCCAAACATCGAACATTTCAACAACCAAGATGGGTTGCTGAGGCATTTCATTCCTCTGGGATATTCTACCCGTATACTGACATTGTGTACAGGTTTTGCAATGCTCAAATACCTCCTTGAATAAGGTCGGCCAATAAAATCCACATTGCAAAACCTTTTCCGTTGTCTTTCTAGGACCAAAGTGACCCCCACAAGCCTGATCATGACAAAAAGAAAGAACACTCTTGAACTCTTCATTCGGGACGCACCGGCGAATGATCTGATCAGGACAATATTTAAACAAATAGGGCTCGTCCCAGTAATAGTGTTTTACTTGGGATAAAAAACGGTATTTATCCTGTTTCGACCAATCGCTGGGTATCAGTCCCGTGGCATGATAGTTCACAATATCCCTGAACCATGGTTCATTGGATACGCTCAAGAGTTGCTCGTCAGGAAACGAGTCATTGATCGGCAGGGTCACAGGGGAAGAAATGATGCGTGAAAGGTGGTCAGCTACTACGTTTTCACATCCTTTCTTATCTTTGATAACAAGATCGAATTCTTGTAACAGAAGGATCCAACGTATTAGTCGACCTTTTGCATCTTTCTTTGCCAGAAGATGTTTTAAAGCGGAATGGTCAGTATACACAACTATAGGTGAGCCAATTAAGTAAGGCCTGAATTTTTCTAATGCAAATACAACCGCTAAGAGTTCCTTTTCGGTGGTTGTATAATTGATTTGCGCATCATTCAGGGTCTTACTTGCATAGTATATTACGTGTGGCATCTTTTCGATGTGCTGTCCTAAGACTGCACCTACTGCAAAATCAGATGTGTCACACATCAGCTCAAAGGGGTAGTCCTCGTTTGGTGATGATAAAACGGGGGCTGAAGTGAGTGAGTGTTTAAGTGAGTCGAAAGCTGTCTCGCAATCCGAGTCAAAATGGAAGGTTGTATCCTTGGCCAGGAGAAGAGTTAAAGGTCTAGCAATTTTGCTAAAGTCCTTAATGAATCTCCTATAAAAGCCCGCATGGCCAAGAAAAGAGCGAATATCTTTGACGCTTTTGGGATGAGGGAGGTTTTGAATGACATCTACTTTAGCTTTGTCAACCTCAATGCCTTTCTGTGAAATGACATGTCCAAGAACAATTCCTTCTTGGACCATAAAATGGCATTTTTCCCAGTTCAAAGTCAAGTTCTTCACTTTGCAACGAGTAAGAACAGCGTCAAGATTCGCAAGGCAATCGGAAAAAGAATCTCCAAAAATCGAGAAGTCGTCCATAAAGATCTCCAAAAAATTCTCTACCATATCAGAGAATATCCCCATCATACACCGCTGAAAGGTAGCGGGAGTATTACATAGCCCGAAGGGCATGCGACTGTAAGCAAAGGTACCAAAAGGACAAGTAAAAGTGGTTTTATCTTGATCCTTTTTGGCGATGGGGACCTGATTATAGCCTGAGTATCCGTCCATAAAACAATAGTACTGTCGTCCCGCTAAGCGTTCCAGCATTTGATCAATGAATGGTAGAGGAAAATGGTCTTTCCTCGTAGCAGCGTTGAGTTTTCTATAATCGATACATACACGCCACCCAGTTTGGGTGCGTGTCTGAATCAACTCATTCGCCTCATTGGTGATAACTGTGATGCCGGATTTCTTAGGAACGACATGTATAGGACTCACCCACTGGCTATCGGAGATGGAGTATATAATACCACTATCTAAGCATTTGACGATCTCTTTCATGACAGCTTCCTTCATGACGGGATTCAACCGTCTCTGTGGTTCTCGGGTTGGTCTGGCATCATCCATCACATGTATATGATGTTCAACTATCAAGGGACTAATCCCTTTGATGTTCGCCATACTCCAACCAAACGCCTCTTTATTAGATCTTAATACCGATAAAAGTGCATTCTCTTGCTCTGATGCAAGAGAAGCGGATATTATAACCGGTAAAGTCTCCTTCTCATCTAAATAAGCATATTTCAGATGAGAGGGTAAAATTTTTAGATCTAATTCAGGCGGAGAAATGATAGAAGGAAGTATCATAGATTGATTTTTGGATTTACAAAGAAGCTCAGAGCCTGTGAAAGATACAGACTCGGGTGGAGAAAATTCAGAAGTGCAGGACTCAAGTGTAGGTAAAGTGTCCTCACTAAGATCTTGTGCAAAGTCAAACAGAGATGTGGTAATGTCATCGAGATCAGTAAACCAAAGTTCCTCAGCTCCATAACTATCGGGAGCGATCTCATGGACAGAGCACACATCTAAAATATGAGCAGAGGGTCCTGATGGCTGACTTCCAACTTTGTAGATATTTAGTTCAATGGTCATATTTCCAAATGATAAGTTCATTGAACCATTTCTACAGTTTATAACAGCGTTGGAAGTGGCAAGGAAAGGACGACCCAGAATCACCGGAATTTGGCCCCGGGGGTTTGCTACAGGATGTGTGTCGAGCACAATGAAGTCTACAGGGAAAACAAATTCCCCGACCTTTATCAACACATCCTCTAATTCACCCCTTGGTTTGGTGATAGATCGGTCTGCCATCTGGAGAGTGCAATGAGCAGGTTTCAGCTCTCCAATCCCTAGTTGCTCATAGACAGAATAAGGGAGCAGGTTAACACTCGCGCCAAGGTCTAAAAGAGCACGATTTATGTTTTTACCCCCAATAAAAATCGATATTGTAGGACATCCTGGGTCCTTTCGTTTCTTTGGTAGCTGGGGAATAAAAACAGTGCTGATATTATTAGACATAAAGACCTTCTTCGATACTTGAGTCTTCCTCTTCCTAGTGCACAAGTCCTTAAGAATTTTCGCATAAGCGGGGACTTGTTGAATCACATCTAGGAGAGGAATATTGATGTTAACCTGTTTGAACATTTCTATAATTTTCTCCATATGAGGACTCGTTCTATTACCCCTTAACCGGTTCGGGTAAGGAGCTTTCGCAATAAGCGCAGGGTCCATCATAGGAGAAGGAAAGGGGGATAGACGAGGTCCCAAAAGAGGTGTGGGGACCGTCTGTGGAGAACTATAAGGGTTGGGAGAAGGTGTCGAGCCTAAAGGGAACTGGAGAATAGGCTCGTGAGAAGGTGGTATGGTAGAAGAAGAAGGATCAGAAGGAGAAGTGTGCGTGTGTGGAAAGGTCTCAGCCGGGGTGTTGATATGATTTTCAGTATTATCAATATCTTCCCCGACATTATTATTCAGCACTCTTCCCGATCTCAACGTTGTGATGGCATTTACATTGTAATGCCCAGGATTCTGTAGGGGTTGAGAGGGAAGTTTCCCTTTTTCTCTCGCACTCATTTCGGCTTTGAGGCGTGCGATTTCAGCTTCCATCGATCTGATACTCTCAGCTTGTGACGCTGAGTTTTTCTTTATCTCACTGACGGAAGATCTAACCTCAGTTGAAACCTCTATGAAATTTGATAAAAGTGATTTCATGGTTTGAGTGAATTGAGAGAAATCGTCAGAACTGGACAACTGCATAGGATTAGACTGTGCAGGATTGTTGCCCTGGTTTTGGAAATTTTGTGACTGGTAGGGGTGCTGAGTGGGTTGAAGGGGTTGCTGTTGTGGTGGAGGAAGAGCCCTTTGAAAATTATTCGTGTTTGGAACCGTGTTTTGAGATTGATTTTGGTTCCAAGCGAAATTCGGGTGATTCCTCCAACCCTGATTGTACGTGGAAGAATATGGATCGTTTCGAGGTCTTTGAAATGCGGCATTAGAATGCTCATGACCTTGAAACGCAGAGTTTAATGGACATTCTTCCGTTAAATGTGATGGATCAGAACAACACCCACAAATAGTTTTGGGGAGCGACATTGGGTTTAGGGAGGCTGCTGCAAATTTATGTTCCATAGCGTCAAGCTTCTTTTGCATTGCTACCATTTCAGCTCGAACACCTATGGACACATCTATTTGGTGAACGCCACCCCTATTCAATGGTTGGGTTCCACTCTCCCACTGTAGTGATTTTTCAGCGAATTCTTCTAAGTACTTCCAAGCTTCCTCATCATCCTTAGTCATAAAAGTACCTTGACACATGTTTTCAAGGCTCTGTTTAGTGCTACTCATATATGATTCGGCAAAGCTCCCATCTCGGGATGCCGTGATGAGGACATTGAACCAATAGATCCTTGAAACGTTCAAAGTATTTAGAGAATGGTTCAGCAGGGAGCTGGGCAAATTGATTCAGTTCGCTACGGATTCGAGCTGTCTTTTGGATTGGGTAAAATTTCTTAAGGAATGCAGCGACGAATTCTTCCCAATTCGTAATAGAATGTGCGGTAGTGTTATCTAGCCACTTCTCGGCTATATCGCACAATGTAAATGGAAGAAGTCGTAGACGCATCGCATCCACTGAAAGTTGTGACGTACCCATCATTGCGCATACGTTTTCAAATTTGGTAATGAAAACGTAAGCGTCCTCAGTCTCGAGTCCGTGGAATTTGGGTAAAAGATTGATATACTGGGGCTTGATTTCAAAGTTATCCTCATTGGCTGGTGGTGTGGATAAGCAGGTCGAAAGAGGACCTCTATATGGATAGCACCTCTCCTGGAGAGAGATGCGGGGTGGATTCTGCGCACCAACGGACGGCGGCAGATTAGGGTTAAAGAAGTTTGATGGATTGGGATCCATCGGTGTGGGTGTGGTAGTAGGTAAAGAAAAGGTAAATGGAGAAATATCGACTTCGGAGTCGATAAGAGGTACGCGGACTAAACGGGCACTAGAATCCCGTGTCCAGCCTATCTTGCACTAAAAAGGGTTAGTACAAGTGGCAGCATTGGCTTATAATTAGGGGTAAATGAATGCGGTGTTTGCTTTTGAAAAAGGGACGGATTTTTTTGAAAAAATGATGCGACAAAACAAATGCAGCACACAAACCCTAGAATCTAGTGGTCACCTAGGTCCGGCTCTAGACCGCTCCTAACTGCCAAAAGACAAGTCGCGGGATAGAATCCTCCACTGCCTCTTTGTCCCCCTGTGGCCGGATGAGTGCCAGGTAAGTGGGAAGGTACGCCACTACGTAAGTAGTGGGCCTAATTAAAAACCACTAGCCTTAGACACACTCGCCTTAGGCACCACAAGAAAACGCGGATAAGCAATGAATTACCCACGGCCCTCTTCTGTCCTAATTGAGCGCGACAGTCCTTAGAGTCATCTCTAGATTTCTTTTAGTTAATGTGGGTCAATGCGGATGCAAGTTTGGTGGTTTTCGGGGCCTAGGAAGGGTAATGAAATCCCCACCTAATTTGGATTTGGCCGTGCCCCTTAATTTTCGTATTTATAATGCAAACAACCAAGAAACAAAATCACGCACAATTTACTTTTGCAATTTGCGAGCTGCGATTATTTGAAAAGAATCCTGCAGCAAAGTTTTAATTGGAGCTAAAAAGAGGAGAGAGGAGAGAGCAAGAAGTCACCTGCAGAAAGTTGGTACAGAGAACCCTCTGTGGGACCGCGGTTCCGCCGCAATTACCACCTATATGCGGCGCTTCCGCGGCTTCTTGATGGGTTCACTTCACAAGATTTCAACAGCTGCTTTCTGTTGCCTCCCTCAGCTCTCTGGTATTTTCCAAAAAATTTTATCAATTTCCTGCAAGCTCCAGATCTCCTTGAAATGAAACACGACAAATTGTTTAGGGTTTGCACGAATTTTGATCTCAAAATAACAATGGAATAATTCTTTCAATTCAAACTATAAAATGTAAACGAATTAGCGTGCGATCCACGGCAACGGCGAGTGTTGTGATTGATAGATTTTCCTGTTGTGTAGTATGAAATTGTAAAGAAATCACAACCAAAAATATTTGACCGCAATCAATAACGGTGTTGTGTAGATTTCGTTAGCAAGTGCGGATCGTCCACAGGGATTGCACGATTCGTTTTTCTATTTGCTTCGTTTGAATTGAAAAGTTAATTGACAAGAAAAGAAAACATGATTCGAGAATTTATCAATTGATTCAGGTGTCACGATGTTTAATCAAGAATCAAGAAACTGATAAACAATCAAGAATTGGGTTTCGATAATATTTCCAATCAACAGTCAAGAATCTAAAAGAGGCTCGTAGGAATCGATTGGATCGATAGACGTGATGTAATCTAAAGATTTCGTGTTCTTGTCCTTCGAAGGATTGATACTGGATTGATGATAATCGACGAGAGTTGGGGCTTTCTCATGAAACTAGGGTTTCATCTTATAACCCTTGTTCTTTCGTCGATATCATTCCTTTTCTAACCTCTACCAAATTCAAGAAATGATCGTAACTCCCCAATTTCGAACGATGTCAATCAAGAAAGCATCGAAACAAAATGGGTCGTCGTTTCTTGAACTTGCTAGGGTTTACAAAACTCGTAGGACTCAAGAATCGATTAACGCTATGTTACATCATCATTCTATTGACCGTCTTGACTCTTCGACGAGCGGAGTTTTATTTACACATCACCACACAGAAAATATTTACGAATTGTAAAGATATCATGATGCAGAATTTAAAGAAAACAAGATAAAAGAATATCACATTTATTTATCTCAACAATTTTGATTACATTCGCTTCAAGAACTACAAGAGGAAGAATCTAGATTGTTGATAGGGCGTCGCTCGGCTTCGTGAGTCGTGGATCGGCTCGGATCGCTTGCTCCGTTGAAGATCGGCTTCGCTCGTAAAGGTTGTAGGGCTTCTTGCTTAATGGGTACTCGGGATCTTGACTTTTGGAGTTGGAATTAGGGTTAGGGTTTCACACAAGTTCTCTCACTAAACTTGTGGAGGAAGGAGATGAAGAAAGGAGAATGGCTAAAAAAATGAACTATAAAATGGGTTGATTCTATCTATCTCCACATCATTATTCTTCACCCTAGGTCTAGGCTTCTATTTATAGACTTCCCAAACCCTAGGTTTAGGTTTGAAATGGTAGTTCCCTCCAAAAGTTTGTTGAGAGAGTTTGTTAGACTTAGCTTAGGGTTTAAGCTAGGATTTAGGGGGAAAGTTCTAGAATGATAGGCTAGTTTAGTGTAGATCAAAGTGTTTGCTGATCTGGTAGAAGTCCCTGGAGTCTTCTAGAAAATGTCATGCTTTTCTGAACTGTAGCCACTGAGAGAAGCAACTTGGGCCAAATTTGAGGTGATGATGTCATCAAGTAGTCGCGGATCCGCGGCACAAGCAAGCCATTGCCGCGGATCCGCGGCTCTTTGATGGGCTTGGCCTTTGGGTCTTCTGGAGTGGTCTTGTACTGCTATTTGGGGCTTTGTATGATATGTTTATTTGTGATTGCTCCTTTGGATTGATACCAGATTTGAATTCAGTGAGTTGACGCAATATTTGAGCGGTGTAAATTTGAGCGAACTTCTCCTTTTCCTGCACAGACTTCGAAACACGGGTTGCGACATATAGAAATATTGCGATGCCATGCAATGCAGTCAATTTCCCTAGAAATGCCGGTTTTAAGGTCTAATACATGTAATCTGATATTTTGCGATAGATTTGCTAATATGTAAAATATGAATTCCGTACACTTCTAAATGAGTGCAAATGATGAGGAAATTTCCGGCTAAAATATACAATATTTTCGACTGATCATGTTGCCGCAAAGAGCTCTGAACTGGGCGACATGCTGGTGAGGATTGCATGTCCCCTTGTACACATGGAATTTGGGGATTGTTCCCCTCCGAACGGCGGCGCAGACTTGGGCGTCTGGCCTGAGATTCGGGGCAGATGCTATTTGGTTTTATCCGTCTACCTCTCCGAAGATGCCAAGTTGATTTACGGTACCGTGTATCGGAGGTTTAGACGGATGCGGCCGATGTAGCAGACTTCGTCATATTCCCCCTCAGGGTGAGGGGTTTTTTGATTGTGGGGACGCTCTTCCCTGCATGCGCAAGCCCCTGCAGTTAATTACGCTACCGCATCGCGGTAACAACTTTCTCCTTCTCCAGAATTTCACTTCGTGTCGTGTGTGTTTGTTTTGTCTGTGGTTGCCCGTGGATTGTATACGGAGACTGAGTAGTACCGTCGCCCGTAGGACGTGGATTAGTCCAAATCCGCATTTACTTAGATTTGGGTTTGGTGTTTTTAGTTTAAGGATGCATTAGTCGCGTTGCGACTAAGATCAACTTAAACGTTTGTTAAGGATACGTTAGTCCTGTTTTAGACTAAGATCAACTTAACGTAGTGATTCATTTGATATATGGTCGTCGGGACTCGTCACCTCTCTGACGTCGTTGAGGGATTACAACGACAGGCGTCAGGGGAGTTCAGAGATGTACCCTTGAACCAAAGTTGATTTGGAGTTTTATCGTTCATTTAAATGTCTACGTATTTGGGGCTAAGATCAACTTAAACGGGACCGTTTAGATCCGGCAAAAGAGCATTTGGGCTCTATTGTGCCAGTTTAGGGACGTGGTGGTCTATTGTCAGTTTAAGGACGTGGTGGTCCATCGCCAGTTTAAGGACGTGGTGGTCCATTATTAGTTTAGGGACGTTCCGGTCCGATATTAGTTTAAGGACGTTCCGGTCCGATATTAGTTTAAGGACGTTCCGGTCCGATATTAGTTTAAGGACGTTTCGGTCCGATATTAGTTTAAGGACGTTTCAGTCCACGAGTTTAAGGACCCCGCAGTCCATATTCATGTGTATGGTCGTTGGGACCCGTCACCTCTCTGGCGACGTTGAATGATTACAACGACGTGTGTCAGAGGAGTTCGGAGATGTACCCTCGAACCAGTAGTAGATTGATTTAAGAGAGCGATCTTGCTCAGTTAATTTAATTTGAGGACTTACGGCCAAAATTGGGCTAAGTCCAGTTGAAAAATATTCAACGCCTTTTATTTGTTTCTGGTCTGTTAGAACTGTGCTAGGGCTTGGCCCATTTTTAAATAATGCATTGCATCAATTTATTTTTTGTTTAGGCTTTGCTCATGATTGATGCAGAGCATCAATTTATTCTGGGCTCTGCAAGGCATCTGCTTTGTTTGGGCTCTGCCCCTTTTAAAATGCATGGCGTTTATATTATTTTGTTTGGGCTCTGTCCATTTATAAATAATGCAGAGCATCAATTTAATTAGGCCTGCTTGGTCTTTTGACTTGGGCCTAGCCCTTTGAGAAATGCATTGCATTTATCAGGCGGTTTGCGCCAATCACTGAGCGCAAGTGCTTATGGTTAGGACACGTGTCATGCTCTAGTAAGCGCAGGCGCAACAGCGCAATGCGCTGCGCTAGTGCGCTATGCTGTTGCGCTGCTGACACGTGGCGCGCTCTGGTGAGCGCAAGCGCAATAGCGCAGTATGCTACACAAGTGCGCTGCGCTGCTGCGCTGCTGACATGTGGCGTGCTCGGTGAGTTGCGCCAATTTCAGATAGCAAAGCTCTATTTTAAGAGCGCATAGCGCAAGTAGCTGACACGTGGTGCTCTCTCAAGAGCGCAACAACGCGGTTTGGAAGTGCAGAGCACCAAGAATCAGAAGTGCAAAGCACTATTTAATTTCTTGATCTACATTTAGATCAAAGAAAAATAAATTTTTCTCTTTTGTTTCAAGAACCAGAGGTTCATAAAAATGTGCAAAGCACTATTATTACTTATTTATATATATATATATATATATATTTTTTCTTATTTAAAATTATTGATCTTGTTCTTAGATCAATAATCTATCCATAAGAGAATTTTCTCTTTTTTTTTCTAAAGGTTTTTACCTTCTGTTGTTCTTGAGGAGTTTTCAAGAGCTTTCTCCTTTCTCTCTCTCTTTCTTTTATTTTAGAAGGATCTTGATGCCTCTGAATTGAGGCCTAGGGTCCTTTTTATAGTGCCCATGAATTAGTTAGATTTGTTAAAGAGATCTTTCTCTGAATGATTTGGGGAATTTTCCCTACCGTTGGATCTTTAATCCAAGGGCTTCTGCTTTGCAGAAGAAAATCTTCTAGTTTTAACAAGAACAGAAAAGATTTCTTAGAAATTTAATTCTGTTTGGCGCGGATCCTTCAGCGCGTGACACATGTCGCGCAGCGCAACTGCGCTAGCGCATCTGCGCTGACACGTGTCGCGCAGCGCCCAGCGCAACTGCACTAACGCATCTGCGCTCAGCGCAGAGCGCTGCGCAACAGCGCAAGCGCATCTGCGCTGACACGCGTTGCGCAGTGCAGTGCATGCGCAACTGAAGCGTTGCTTCCTTTAAACAGAGCTTTGCTCTGATTGGGTGCGCCCTCTTGGGCGCAGCGTTGATGCGGTTGCGCTTGACACGTGGCGCGTTGCGCACAGCGCAGAGAATCTGAAGCGTTGCTTCATTTATTAAAGTTTAACTCTTCCAAGCTGAGCTTTGCTCTGATTGGGGTAAGATGAAGCGTCGCTTCATCTCCCGCCTCGGAATTTGAACAGAGCTTTGCTCTGATTGGGGTAAACAAATGCCCCTCCACTGTTGCGCTCGCGTGGCCCCAAACGTGAGCGCAACGGTGGCGGAATTCCAACCGCCGTGACAACTTTTGGAAGTCGAAGAGGCACTTGAGGCCTATAAATAGGACCTTTGGTCCCTCACAGATGCTTGTCATCTTTCAAATTTTTATTTTCAAAACTTCAGAGCTTTGCTCTTGCCTTCAAGAACTCTAGAGCTTTGCTCTTCTTTCCAAAGTTTTTCAGAAAAAACTTTAGGTAAAATTGATTCTTAGATTAAATTAATTTTAATTAATTTTAACCAACAGAGCTTTGCTCTCATAGATCTTTTAATCTAAAGAGATCCCCATTGGGGTTTCACTAGCAGAGCTTTGCTTATTTTCAAAGTTAGAAACTTTAGGTATAAATCAAATTAATTTAAATTAATCTCAGTCAAAGAGCTTTGCTCTCACAGATCTTTTGATCTAAAGAGATCCTCATTGGGGTTTCATTGAGTTTTTGTTCATGGGTTTTAACTCTTGAACTTAGCTTTGCTCTCTAGGAATTTAGCCCTCTACGTACATTATTTTTCTTCTATCGCTAATCTTCCTGTGGTATTTCCTCCAGGCATAATGGCGGCGGTGCATTTATACAGTTTGCACGAGTTCATTACTTACGACGATATCCGCGCTCAGGGTCGTCAACAAAACCAGGAGTTTACAGACGCTGAATGTGCAGAAGTCATGGGTCGTTTGAACGCAAGCGGTGGGTGGATGTTGCCTCGTCGTTCGGCCCTTTTGAAAGTCGTGTTAGGAGCCATATGGAGAGCACTTCCGGGTCTTCATGAGGCCTTACCGCTCAACGCACTGGATGATGCCGAAGACAAGGTGCATTCGGTGTACCTGACAGGGCTGATCTCAAAGAAACGGCGGAACAGCCTCATTGACATCCTACACCAAGTCTTCCAGCAGACGACGATAGTTGCTGCTTATCGAAGGCCGGAAGGGCTTGCCGACGATATCGACACAGAGGAGCGCGAGAGGCTGCGCATAAGAATAATTAGAAAGGCCAGAAGAACTCTGGACGGCCTTACTTTCGATTTCCTCAATCCGTGCCCCGGGTCCGAGGTTATACCATTGTAATAATTTGAATAATGTTTCTATTTTTTTTGTTCTTTTGATTGTAAAAAAAGGAATTTTCTAGCAATATGAATGGAAACTTTTCCCTTTCCTATTTCAGCTTGTCTTATTTCTCGTCCTGAGTCTTCTGCCCATGCATAAATGAGTGCGTCACGCACGCCAGATCAAATGTAGACCGGATATTCTTTCTGTCATCTTCTTTTCTTTTTTTTTAATTGTCAGCAAGCTGTCTTAATAACCATGGTTGATGGATATCCAAAACGAGTATTGTGACTTCCTTAAGAAATAGCGATGGCTTAGGCCGCAGGTTCAGATCTGCCGCCTAAGGCTTTTCAACTCTATGAGCCATGAGGGTCTCATAGAGGCTTTTCTCCCTACGGGTCGAGAGGATCCCATAGGTGGATTTTCTCCTTAGGAATCGTGAGGATTCCTAAGTGTAGTTTTCTCTCATAGGTCGTAAGGATCCTATAAGAGAATTTTTCCCTCTTACGAGTCGAGAGGATTCGTAAGCGGTTGTTTCCCTCCTTGTCGAAATTCGACTTTGGAGAGTGAGGCCCGTGAATAGCATGCAAGAGACCATTTTGGATTGACTTGCAGGGCCCCATTGTTCAGGAAGCAAGCTTTTTAATCCTCGCTGCCCGAGACTTTATCTTGCAAGGTGGGACGGACCGGGAATTCTCTCACGGAGACAGTGGCGGCTCTGCGAGTTGACGCGGGTTGGGAGGCTCTCGTCACGGAGTGTTTGTATCCGTGAGTCGAGGAGTTTGCTAGGGATTATTTATTTCCCAAGCGCCAAGGATTATTTGTTTCCTTGGGGTTTGAAACGAGTCGAGGATTCCTGCGGAGGCATTGGTGGCTCTACGGGTCGACGCGGATCAGAAGGCTCTCATCAAGGAGTGTTTGTATCCATGAGTCAAGGAATTTTGCTAGGGATTATTTGTTTCCCAAGCGCCAAGGATTATTTGTTTCTTTGGGGTTTGAAACGAGTCAAGGATTCCTGCGGAGGCACTGGTGGCTCTGCGGGTCGACGCGGATCAGGAGGCTCTCGTCAAGGAGTGTTTGTATCCGTGAGTCGAGGAATTTTGCTAGGGATTATTTGTTTCCCACACGCCAAGGATTATTTGTTTCCTTGGGGTTTGAAACGAGTCGAGGATTCCTACGGAGGCACTGGTGGCTCTGCGGGTCGACGCGGATCAGAAGGCTTTCGTCAAGGAGTGTTTGTATCCGTGAGTCGAGGAATTTGCTAGGGATTATTTGTTTCCCAAGCGCCAAGGATTATTTGTTTCCTTGGGGTTTGAAACGAGTCGAGGATTCCTGCAGAGGCATTGGTGGCTCTGCGGGTCGACGCGGATCAGAAGGCTTTCGTCAAGGAGTGTTTGTATTCGTGAGTCGAGGAATTTTGCTAGGGATTACTTGTTTCCCAAGCGCCAAGGATTATTTGTTTCCTTGGGGTTTGAAACGAGTCGAGGATTCCTGCGGAGGCACTGGTGGCTCTGCGGGTCGACGCGGATCAGAAGGCTCTCGTCAAGGAGTGTTTGTATCCGTGAGTCGAGGAATTTTGCTAGGGATTATTTGTTTCCCAAGCGCCAAGGATTATTTGTTTCCTTGGGGTTTGAAATGAGTCGAGGATTCCTACGGAGGCACTGGTGGCTCTGCGGGTCGACGAGGATCAGGAGGCTCTCGTCAAGGAGTGTTTGTATCCGTGAGTCGAGGAATTTTGCTAGGGATTATTTGTTTCCCAAGCGCCAAGGATTATTTGTTTCCTTGGGGTTTGAAACGAGTCGAGGATTCCCATGGGGGCACTGTTGGCTCTGCGGGTCGACACGGATCAGAAGGCTCTCGTCAAGGAGTGTTTGTATCTGTGAGTCGAGGAATTTTGCTAGGGATTATTTGTTTCCCAAGCGCCAAGGATTATTTGTTTCCTTGGGGTTTGAAACGAGTCGAAGATTCCTGCGGAGGCACTAGTGGCTCTGCGGGTCGACGCGGATCAGGAGGCTCTCGTCAAGGAGTGTTTGTATCCGTGAGTCGAGGAATTTTGCTGAAGTCACTGGCTTCTCCGGTTGAAATGAACCGTTGAGGTTTGGCTTCGTCGTTTGACGGAATCCGCTGGGAAAGTATGGTTCCTTCTTTGTTCATGCCCTTGGATTGTATACAGGGATAGATGTGATCTTAACTGTAGGGCCAAAGTTTTATCATTTCTTCTTTTTATTTTATTTTATTTCTGCGATGCTCTATCATTTCAGCTTTTATATCGCGAAGGTCGCGATTGCCCAATCATTTCGGCTATTTTTCGCGGTGCCCAATCATTTCGGCTATTTATTTTATTTTTACTCGTTGCTTTTTTATTACGAGTAGCCCCATCATTTCGGCTATTTTGCATGCATACATTTTACTTGCTGCTTTTTATTGCAAGTTGCCCCATCATTTCGGCTATTTCGTATGCATGAGCGGCCTACTGGCTTTTTGCTGTAAACCTGAAATTGGACACCGATTTCGGCATCAGCACCGCTGCAACTGGGATATTACTAGGAGCGGGTCATCATTTGCCCCTGTCGTTGTCGAACAAAGGAGGCTTAGTGACTAGGGTTAAGGTCCTGTCGACTAAGGCTTTTGACTTCATGAGCCGTAAGGGTCTCACAAAGTTATTTCTCCCTACAAGTCGTGAGGATCTTGTAGGTGTATTTTCTCCTTAGGACTCGTGAGGATCCCTAAGTGTTTGTTTCCTCTGTAAGTCGTAAGGATCCTACATGAGGGTTTTCTCCTTGTAAATCGAGAGGACTTACAAGGGTCGTTCGAACATATCCCCAGTCACGGATGGATCTTGGTTAGAGAAATGTTTATTCGCGCCCGTGGATTGTATACAAGGGTCAATATTGAACCCCTTATAGGGCAATATTGGAAGTTTGTGGGGGTTTGCTTAAGCACAGGTTTAGGTCTCTGTAACTTAAGACTTTCAAATCTTATGGGCCGTGAGGGTCCCATAAGAGAGTTCTCCTTACAAGTCGTGAGGATCTCGCAAGTGTATTTTCTCCTTAGGAATCGTGGGGATCCCTAAGTGTGTTGCTCCCTTGTGAGTCGTAAGGATCTCACGCGGGTGGTTTCTCCTTACAAGGTCGAAAGGACCCTATAAGTGTCTTTTAACGAGGTTGCGCCCTTTCGGGTTTTCACAAACACTCGCCGGTAGTCCTGCTGTTTTTACTCACGGAGCCGTTTCGGGTTTTCATCCGTGCCCATTTTGCTTATGGACATACCGTTTTTTTTTATTCTTTTTATTTTCTTCTCTTTTTTTTTAAAAAAAACGAGGTCGCGCCCTTTCGGGTTTTCACGAACACTCGCCGGTAGCCCTGCTGTTTTTACTCATGGAGCCCTTTCGGGTTTTCATCCGTCCCCTTTTTGCTTATGGACATACCGTTTTTTTATATTTATTTTTTTATTCTTATATATATATATATATATTTTCTGTCAGCCTACAGATGCTGCGGTATTAGTTTAAAGACGTTTTTGGCTGTTATTAGTTTAAGGACATTTCGGTCCTTCTTTAGTTTAAGGACGTTTCGGTCCGTCATGGAGAAGGTCGGCTACTTTTTATAAAGCTCGAGCTTAGGAAGATGGCGAGCGGACATAGTCGTCGTCATCTATCATTGACCTAGGCTGTGGCTCATTAAGCATAATATTTCTTTACGAAGCGACCGTTTATTGGCCTGAAAGGCCTTTCGCCGTGCATGTCCATGAGTAGATAGGCCCCACCCTGGTAAACTTTATCTATGATGTACGGGCCTTCATAGTTTGGCTCGAATTTTCCCCGCTTGTCGCGATTGGGGATCATCGGCCTTTTGACCACTAGCACGAGTTCGCCTTGGCGGAATGTCCTCGGTCGGGTCAATCTTTCATATGAGCGCGTCATCTTTGCTTTATAAGCTTCTAGATTTTGTTGCGCTATGAGCCGGGTTTCATCAAGGGCGTCAAGCTCTTCAAGCCGAAGGTGAGCATTTTCTTCGTCCGTTAGCTCATAGTGGGCTGCTACTCGTAGAGAGGGTAACTCTATCTCGAGGGGGAGTACTGCTTCTGTACCGAATACCAACGCATATGGTGTCGCGTTTGTGGCTGTCTTAAATGTAGTTCGATACGCCCAAAGAGCCTCTTGCAGTCTTTCGTGCCAATCCTTCTTGTTTCGGGATACCGTTTTCTTCATGATCTTTGTTAAGGTTTTATTGAAGGCCTCAGCTAGACCGTTAGCTCGCGGATTATAAACTGAGGAATATCTCCAGTCTATATTATGCTGTTGCGCAAAGCGACTGATCTTGTGGCTTCTGTAGGCTGGCCCGTTATCGGAGATGATCCGTCGCGGAGTTCCAAACCGATATATAACGTGCGTCTTGAAGAAGTGGAGGATATTTTCCGTCTTCACTTCCCTTAGCGGTATCGCTTCTGCCTACTTAGAGAAGTAGTCAGTCGTCGCTAGGATAAAACGATATCCCCTAGACGATGCTGGTTCGATGGGGCCGACTATATCAGTTCCCCACATTTCGAATGGCCAGCTAGCCACTGTCGGGTGTAGTGGATTTGGATGTTGGTGGATGAAGTCCCCATGAATTTGGCATGAGTGGCATTTCTTCTCATATTCGATGCAGTCCTGAATCATCGTGGGCCAGTAGTAGCCCATCCATTTTATCTTCAACTTCATCTTAGGGCCTGCTTGATGAGAACCGCAGAGTCCGTCGTGAACTTCCTGGACGACTCTTTTCGCTTCGTCAGGTCCTAAGCATCTCAGCCACAAAGAATCAAATGACCTCTTGTACAAGGTATCGTTGACGAAGGCGAAAGACAGGGCTCGTTTCACGAGCTGATGTCTTGTGGACGCTTCTTCAGGCATTCGGCGGGTCTTGAAGTAATCTATGAAGATTTCTCTCCAATCCTTGGTATTTTGCCAATCTTTTACTTGCAGGGTTGTCTGCTCGTTCGCTCCTTTTTCTTTGGATGATTCCAAAGATATTTCTGCTGGGGTAAGCACTCGACGGCTTTGTACCATGATTCTAACGTCATCGAGGTTCTCGTCAGCCAATTCTTTAGCAAGCTTAGCCAGTGCGTCCGCTTTGCTGGTTTCCGCGCGCGGTATGCTTTCCAAAGTATAAGAGGGAATTTGGGTCAACAGTTGTTGCACCTTTTCACCGTATTTCACCAATTCTGGTTTACACGTTTGGTAGTCACCGTTTACTTGACTAACGACCAGTTGAGAATCCCCGTATATGAGGAGATTTTCAATTCCCATGTCGATGGCGATCTCGAGGCCTGCTATCAAAGCTTCATACTCAGCTTCATTATTCGTTCTCGGCTTTGTTAAGGAGAAGGCGAAGCGCATTACTCCTCCTTGAAGGGTCACGAAGATAAGGCCTACTCCCGATTTGATCATTGACGTACTTTGTTTGTGCTTCTTCATGGAAGATGCTCCATCGAAATAAAGCTCCCAACGGGTATCACCACCATCGATTGCGTCAAACGCATGCTTGTCTGGCAAATCGCAATTCAGGGGAGAATCAGCCGGTATCGGATGCTCAGCAAGGAAGTCGGCGATGGCCTGGCCTTTCACTGCCTTGAGAGGTTGATACGTTATCGAGAACTCCATTAAGAGCAGAGCCCATTTAGCGAGTCGTCCTGTCAATATGGCCTTTGACATTAGATATTTGAGAGGGTCCACCTTTGAAATGAGATGGACTTCATGCGCTAATGCGTAATGTCTAAGCTTTGTTATTGCGAAGATCAACGCCAGGCAGTGTTTTTCAATGGGGGAGTAATTACTTTCTGCCCCCAGCAGAACCCGACTTAAGTAGTAGAGTGCTCTTTCTTTCCCCTGGTCATTCTCTTGTGCCCATAATGCGCCTAAAGAACCTTCAAGGGCGGCCGTGTAAAGAATGAGAGGCTTTCCCTTGACTGGAGCAGCCAACACTGGAGGGTTTTGCAGATACTGCTTGATCTCATCCAGTGCGCCTTGGCATTTGTGATCCCAAACGAATGGGGTTCCCTTCTTCATCAGGTGACTGTAAGGACGACACTTTCCTGAAAGATTAGCGATAAACCGCTGAATGTATGCAAGCTTTCCTTGGAGAGATCGCAACTGTTTAAGAGTTCTTGGCGGAGGCATTTCCATGATCGCTCTGATTTTAGACGGATCTATCTCAATATCTCGGTGTCGGACGATGAATCCCAGGAATTTGCCCGAGGAAACCCCGAACGCACATTTTAAAGGATTCATCTTAAAATTGTATTGCCGAAGGCGTTGAAATACGGTCTTCAGATGCTCGAGATGCTCTTCGTATGACTTGCTTTTAACCACGAGATCATCGATATAGCATTCGACGATTTCGTGTATAAGGTCGTCGAAGATCCTTGTCATGGCCCTTTGATAAGTAGCACCGGCATTCTTTAAACCGAAGGGCATCACTTTGTAACAGAATATACCTAGAGGGGTCCTGAAG
The DNA here is from genome assembly GCA_030015575.1 of Agapanthus africanus. NCBI lineage: Eukaryota > Viridiplantae > Streptophyta > Magnoliopsida > Asparagales > Amaryllidaceae > Agapanthus > Agapanthus africanus. Next base: position 22,949,526 of record JASDDO010000014.1, read on the forward strand.
GCTGTGTGCTTCTGGTCTTCTGGATGCATTTTTATCTGGTTATACTCCGATGAGCCGTCCATGAAGGAGAAAACCTCATGAGTGGATGTATTGTCTATCATCAGTTCAGTGAATGGCACTGGGAAATCATCCTTCGGGCAAGCTTTATTAAGATCCCGGAAGTCTACGCATATGCGCACTGTCCCATTTTTCTTCATCACAGGGACGATGTTAGCGATCCATTCGGGGTACTGAACTTCCTGGATGAAGCCCGAGTCGATTAACTTTCTGACTTCGGTATTTATGCTCATCTCAAGCTCGAGTCGCATTCTTCTCGGCGCCTGTTTGACTGGTTTGACATTTGGGGATATTGCTAGTCTATGTACAGCGACTTCTGGATCTAGTCCTGGCATCTCGGAATAGTTCCATGCGAAGCAATCTTTATGCTGAACAAGGACGTCTTTTAACGAAGCCACCCTCTCTTCAGACAGCAGCTCGCTGACGAATGTCGGTCGCGGATCATTTACCGTCCCCAACTCGATTTTCTTTAGGTTATCTGCGGTGGTATGTATTCCATCCTCCAGTTCTTTCGGAGCTGGGGGAAATTCTGAGATTACCTCATCGCTGCTGTTTTCGAAGCACCAAGGGAGCTCACTTATGTCCTTGGGCTCTTCTTTTAATATTGTGATCATATGACAGGTGCGAATTCGCTTCCAGTCCCAATATGGAACTGTTTTTTCTTTCGTGGCCTTGGGCTCGTGCTTTTGTGGTGGCGTTACCCTCCAGTTGTCAGACAGAGCGAACTTGCCGAGCTGGTACTGACCTTCGACCCAATTCTTAAAGGTGAAGCAATCTTCAAGAGGATGCCCTATCACTCGGTGGTAAGAGCAATAGTTTGGGTCAGAGACTTCACCTGCTTGTTCGGGGTGCTTAGACTCCGGCAATGTAAGCATTTGATGTTTTAGAGCAAGATCAAGTATCTTCTTCGTCTTGTCTCGAGGAAACGAGTATGCTCGACCCATTTTCTTCATGAGGGATTGGTCAATAACGCTCGATTCTCGTTTGCGTGGCTTCTTAGCCCTGCTTTGTTGCTGTTGAGCGCCTCTTCGGCCTTTCGACTCGTTTCTGCCTCCGCGTCGAGCCCTTTTTGTATCAGGTTGACATGGGGCAGCATCTTCGTCTTTTACTGCCTGTTGAAGAAGGCATTGTGTTTTGGCTTTCTAGTAGATCGCCATTTCACGATTGTGATCATCTCGGGCTTTTTGACCTGCTTCCCTTATAAGTTTGCCCATCTGGTCTTCAAATGATGGACTGGGCGATTTTATATCAGGAACTTTCGCTGGTTCAGGATTAGCATTTTTCTCTTGAGCGTCTGCTTCTTCATCAGAATTATGCACGACGTAACAGTCGCGGAGCAGCTCTCGTTTCCTGGAGCGAATGTATCCGAGCCCGATCGTCTCCAGCCTCCCATTAGGTAGCTTCTGCTGAGTTCCGGGGACGTTCCAAACCCTGTCGTAGAATTTAGCCTTCCTAACGGTCTATTCAAAAGGTATCCCCTGGCGTTCTAGCAGTCTCCTCAAGCCTTCCGTATAATATCGGGGTAGACGGATGGGCCGAAGTCTGTCCAGCGTTGGATCCGCACCGTGCCAAAGTTCTTTTTCCACCTTGTTTTCTTCGGAACGGTAGAATAGGATTACCCTATCGCCTTTTCGTCCGGGAGGGATATAAAATGTCCGCAATTCTTCCACACTATCGTTGGCGAGCGCATCTAGTTCTTTATAATGTTCGAGCGGCACCATGGCTATCTGTAGACTTCGTTCTTCATCGGCAGAAGCTCTTATTGAGAGCCGAGTAGGGAATACAGCATGAACTTCGTCCTCTGAATCACTACCAAAGATCAGTGAAGGGGCGGATGGTCCTGACTCGGTGTATTGGGACGGACCCGAATAAATTATATCCTCTTCTTCCTCGGTATCACTGCCGAAGACAGGGATGGTTGCGTTAGTTTTGTTCTCCGGCCTGTGACACCTCTCCGTGTCTTCGAAACTCTGCAATAAGTATTTGGCATCTTCATACTTGCGAACTTCATTCACGGAAAACAGATTCAATTCTCCGGCCACAGTGTACTCGAGGCCATCCCTACAATACTTCATGCACTGATGCTGTGTAGAAGGGATGATATTGTACTCGTGTAGCCATGGTCGGCCGAGCAGAGCATTGTAGCTGTCTTGGCGTCTATAACATGTAATTTGATGTCTGTGACGAGCAACCCGAAGCGAAGTGTCAATATCACAGATCCCAGAGTTTTTGATGATTGGGACTCAAATCCGGAGATGATGATTTTGTCTCGGACGAGGTGTTGGACACTCATGCAAATCTCCTTTAACACCCGCACATTGAGCAAATTAACAGACGATCCATTATCGACCATGATTTTACCTATCTTTATGTCATGGCAGTATCCTGAGACGTAAAGGGGACGACTGTGGTCGCATGTCCCGAGGAGAAGGTCTTCATCACCAAAAGCAACGTCGGCTGTGTGCACTTCTTCTAATTCGTCCTTCATCTTTTCTTCGGCTAGGAAGGCTTGGAACTGGTCCGGGTCTTGTAGCGCCTTAATCAAAGAATCTCTCGCCTCCTTTGATAGTAATAAGGCATCAAGGATGCTGAGTTGTGAGGGCAGCTTTCTCAGATGTGCCAATACGTTGTAATCCACCTTATCCTTCTTCGGCGGGTTGTTGGCGTTTAGCTCTTCCAGAACTTGGTCATCTAAGACGATATCTTCAGAGACCTTCTCTTTCCCTTTATCTTTTCTATTCATGGGTCCGAGGTTCTTTTCAGGCAACGTCCGATTCCGCAGTCGGATATTTTCGCAGACCATTGGCACTTCTTCTTTTCCCGAAGTTGATTCTTTAAAGAGAGGGGCAATTTCTAGCTCCTCATCAGAGTCGCTCCCAAATGTAGGCACTTGTGACCCGCCAGTGCTAACCATGTGACAATTGCCGGCAGTTCTTTCAAGCTCTTCGGTCGTATTTCTTTGCTCCCGACGAATTTTGCGTTTTTCCTGCTTAAAGCGTTGTCGATTAGCGACGTATTCTTGCCACCATCTATCGAAAGCTTTGCACTCTTGAGTGGGATGCGAGACCTTCTGATGATATAAGCAATAGGAGGGATGCATTTCTATTACACCAGTAATTTTTCCTTTAGAGGATGGTAGCTTCATGCTCATTGATATGGCCTTAGCAAATCTCTTTTTTTATCTTGAATTGGCTTTTGTCAGCGGTGGAGGCATTTTGCTCCAGCGGGACCATTTCAGCTCTTTCCTCAAGTCGCTGGCGTTTGGCCCTTTCAAATATAGCCATCTCGCGTTCTCGATCAGCTTTACTTTTCAATCGAGCTTCATTAAGAAACGCGCCAATCATTTCGACTGATAACCCCGGAGCTCTTGATTCGGCATTTGCCCCCAGCGTTTTAGTGCCAGAAGTCTCTTCGTCGTTCGTGATCGAATGGGAGATCATATGACAGCTCGCCACATATTCCTCGGATTCATCCGATGAACTTTCTCCCTCATCTTCTTTTTGAAAGACATGATCAAGGAACTCTTGGAGCGTAATGGGAGTCCGCGCCTTTTGGTTGTATTCGTCCAGCGCGTCAATTTGCTTTTGTAAGTCCGTGCGCTTGTCGCTAGGCTCCACGGGCTTCTTTGATTTCTTCCTCTTCTTTTTCGAAGATTTGGACGGCTGGCTATGAACGCTTGAACCACCACCATCGGTCTTTGGAGTCGGACGTGGCTTTAACATCCCCTCAATGACCTGCGGTTCCAAGAGGTTCTTCCACTTGACCGCTGGACATGTCTGAAGATCGTTTAGCATCCTCTTTGTCTTGGCTGATAATACGACCTCCCAAGGAGCTTCTTCAACGACGGAGCATGTTGCCCCCGGCGTATTCGTCCCCTTAGAGGTGTGGGGTTGCGGGGGATTCACCTTCCATTTGTCAGATAGCGCAAATTTACCCTGACGGTATTGGTTCTCAATCCAATTTTTGAAAATGTAGCAATCCTCGATGGGATGGCCTAGCACTCGATGGTAAGGGCAGTAATTGGGCTCGTTGACGTCGTTCGGTTGCAACGGACGTTTTGGATCTGGCAGGTTTATGAGTCTGTTGCGCAACGCGAGCTCGAATAGCCTCCTCGTTTTATCGCGGGGGAAGGAGTAGGGACGTCCCATCCTATCCTCAAGGGGTACGTACGGGCGCGTATTGTTTAGACGAGCAACCGGCTTTAAGTCGCTCGGTTGTTGCTGAGCATTCGCGACGACGATCGCTTTTTCCTTTCCTTTGTCATTTCGGGAGTCCGGCTTTGGGAGAGGGGGTTTATGGCCCATCTGGTCCATCTGCGCTAGTTTGTCGATCAAAGCCTGGAAGGTAGTCGGCTTGAAGAACATCATGAACTGTGAGATGGTTGCTTGTGGATCAAGGGTTCCAACAAACATTCCCACCGCAGGAGCTTCTTCTATGCGCTGTTCGCACTTCGACCATAGATTACGCCACCGTATAGCGTACTGAACCCATGTCTCGCCGGGTTTTACCCTGGCGTTAATCAGTGCCGTCATCGGGGTACGTTCACTGGCACTTGCAAAACGTTGGGTAAACAGCAGCTCCATCTCCGCAAAGGTTTTAATAGAGTCATTGGGGAGCTCAGAATACCATTCGAACACCGTATCTGACAAGCTTCCAACAAATTGGCGAAGCAACAACTTGTCATCGCCGCCGGTGTTGCCGCAGAGCGCTCTGAACTGGGCGACATGTTGATGAGGATTGCCCGTCCCCTTGTAGACATGGGACTTAGGGATTGTATAGCCTGTCGGGTACTTAATTTGATCGTACCAACCCGGATATGGCCGTCCTGTCTTTACGACCTGACCGGCTGCTTCAGTCGCCTGATGCACCCGTATTTGCTGGGCGATGTATTCATCCAAATCAGCTTTTGATATGGTATCCTCTTTAGCTGCGGATGGAGCCGGTGGAGGATTTGATATCTCTCCCCTATCGTCTCCAAGGACGATCGGGGGCTCTTCAGCCGGGGGATCTTGTTGAATCATCATACCCACCATATCCTGGAACAGGAGGGCCATTTTCTTTATGTTGGTTGCCTGCTCCGCAGCTTCTTTATCTTTCTTTTCTAGTACGCGCCGAAGGAATTCGGCGTCCGTTTCTTGTTCTTTACGCGCTTCTGAAGAGGTTCCAGGGCTTTCGTTCGGCCCTGTAAGTGCAGCCATAGCGCTCATCATCTCCTGGAGTTTCTGTTGCTGCTCCTGAGCCTTGGTCACTGACCGTGTAAGTGGTCTATGGCCCGTGGACATACGGCTGTCATCTTTTCCCGATGTCATGTAAACCGTATGAACTGTTATGCCCCCTGACTTGGGGCGTTTAGTTTCAACATTTTTAACTTTTGCCGCTGACACGGGAGTCTTCTCCGGCCTCCTTCTTTTGTGGGCCGTTGAGGTTGAAGGAACCTTAGCAGCTGTTATCCTCTGCTGTTTAATGGGACAGTCCTTATCTTTTTCCAGCTTCGCCTTTTTCGGGAGTCCGTGGAATTTGGGTAAAAGATTGATATACTGGGGCTTGATTTCAAAGTTATCCCCATTGGCTGGTGGTGTGGATAAGCAGGTCGAAAGAGGACCTCTATGTAGATAGCACCTCTCCTGGAGAGAGATGCGGGATGGATTCTGCGCACCAACGGACGGCGGCAGATTAGGGTTAAAGAAGTTTGATGGATTGGGATCCATCGGTGTGGGTGTGGTAGTAGGTAAAGAAAAGGTAAATGGAGAAATATCGACTTCGGAGTCGATAAGAGGTACGCGGACTAAACGGGCACTAGAATCCCGTGTCCAGCCTATCTTGCACTAAAAAGGGTTAGTACAAGTGGCAGCATTGGCTTATAATTAGGGGTAAATGAATGCGGTGTTTGCTTTTGAAAAAGGGACGGATTTTTTTGAAAAAATGATGCGACAAAACAAATGCAGCACACAAACCCTAGAATCTAGTGGTCACCTAGGTCCGGCTCTAGACCGCTCCTAACTGCCAAAAGACAAGTCGCGGGATAGAATCCTCCACTGCCTCTTTGTCCCCCTGTGGCCGTATGAGTGCCAGGTAAGTGGGAAGGTACTCCACTACGTAAGTAGTGGGCCTAATTAAAAACCACTAGCCTTAGACACACTAACCTTAGGCACCACAAGAAAACGCGGATAAGCAATGAATTACCCACGGCCCTCTTCTGTCCTAATTGAGCACGACAGTCCTTAGAGTCATCTCTAGATTTCTTTTAGTTAATGTAGGTCAATGCGGATGCAAGTTTGGTGGTTTTCGGGGCCTAGGAAGGGTAATGAAATCCCCACCTAATTTGGTTTTGGCCGTGCCCCTTAATTTCCGTATTTATAATGCAAACAACCAAGAAACAAAATCACGCACAATTTACTTTTGCAATTTGCGAGCTGCAATTATTTGCAAAGAATCCTGCAGCAAAGTGTTAATTGGAGCTAAAAAGAGGAGAGAGGAGAGAGCAAGAAGTCACCTGCAGTAAGTTGGTACAGAGAACCCTCTGTGGGACCGCGGTTCCGCCGCAATTACCACCTATATGCCGCGCTTCCGCGGCTTCTTGATGGGTTCACTTCATAAGATTTCAACAGCTGCTTTCTGTTGCCTCCCTCAGCTCTCTGGTATTTTCCAAAAAATTTTATCAATTTCCAGCAAGCTCCAGATCTCCTTGCAATGAAACACGACAAATTGTTTAGGGTTTGCACGAATTTTGATCTCAAAATAACAATGGAATAATTCTTTCAATTCAAACTATAAAATGTAAACGAATTAGCGCGCGATCCCCGGCAACGGCACCATTTTGATTGATAGATTTTCCTGTTGTGTAGTATGAAATTGTAAAGAAATCACAACCAAAAATATTTGACCACAATCAATAACGGTGTCGTGTAGATTTCGTTAGCAAGTGCGGATCGTCCACAGGGATTGCACAATTCGTTTTTATATTTTCTTCGTTTGAATTGAAAAGTTAATTGACAAGAAAAGAAAACATGATTCGAGAATTTATCAATTGATTCAGGTGTCACGATGTTTAATCAAGAATCAAGAAACTGATAAACAATCAAGAATTGGGTTTCGATAATATTTCCAATCAACAGTCAAGAATCTAAAAGAGGCTCGTAGGAATCGATCGGATCGATAGACGTGATGTAATCTAAAGATTTCGTGTTCTTGTCCTTCGAAGGATTGATACTGGATTGATGATAATCGACGAGAGTTGGGGCTTTCTCGTGAAACTAGGGTTTCATCTTATAACCCTTGTTCTTTCATCGATATCATTCCTTTTCTAGCCTCTACCAAATTCAAGAAACGATCGTAACTCCCCAATTTCGAACGATGTCAATCAAGGAAGCATCGAAACAAAATGGGTCGTCGTTTCTTGAACTTGCTAGGGTTTACAAAACTCGTAGGACTCAAGAATCGATTAACGCTATGTTACATCATCATTCTATTGACCGTCTCGACTCCTCGACGAGCGGAGTTTTATTCACACATCACCACACAGAAAATATTTACGAATTTTAAAGATATCATGATGCAGAATTTAAAGAAAACAAGATAAAAGAATATCACCTTTATTTATCTCAACAATTTTGATTACATTCGCTTCAAGAACTACAAGAGGAAGAATCTAGATTGTTGATAGGGCATCGCTCGGCTTCGTGAGTCGTGGATCGGCTCGGATCGCTTGCTCCGTTGAAGATCGGCTTCGCTCATAAAGGTTGTAGGGCTTCTTGCTTAATGGGTACTCGGGATCTTGACTTTTGGAGTTGGAATTAGGGTTAGGGTTTCACACAAGTTCTCTCACTAAACTTGTGGAGGAAGGAGATGAAGAAAGGAGAATGGCTAAAAAAATGAACTATAAAATGGGTTGATTCTATCTATCTCCACATCATTATTCTTCACCCTAGGTCTAGGCTTCTATTTATAGACTTCCCAAACCCTAGGTTTAGATTTGAAATGGTAGTTCCCTCCAAAAGTTTGTTGAGAGAGTTTGTTAGACTTAGCTTAGGGTTTAAGCTAGGGTTTAGGGGGAAAGTTCTAGAATGATAGGCTAGTTTAGTGTAGATCAAAGTGTTTGCTGATCTGGTAGAAGTCCCTGGAGTCTTCTAGAAAATGTAATGCTTTTCTGAACTGTAGCCACTGAGAGAAGCAACTTGGGCCAAATTTGAGGTGATGATGTCATCAAGTAGCCGCGGATCCGCGGCACAAGCAAGCCATTGCCGCGGATCCGCGGCTCTTTGATGGGCTTGGCCTTTGGGTCTTCTGGAGTGGTCTTGTACTGCTATTTGGGGCTTTGTATGATATGTTTATTTGTGATTGCTCCTTTGGATTGATACCAGATTTGAATTCAGTGAGTTGACGCAATATTTGAGCGGTGTAAATTTGAGCGAGCTTCTCCTTTTCCTGCACAGACTTCGAAACATGGGTTGCGACATATAGAAATATTGTGATGCCATGCAATGCAGTCAATTTCCCTAGAAATGCCGGTTTTAAGGTCTAATACATGTAATCTGATATTTTGCGATAGATTTGCTAATATGTAAAATATGAATGCCGTACACTTCTAAATGAGTGCAAATGATGAGGAAATTGTCGGCTAAAATATACAATATTTTCGACTGATCATGTTGCCGCAAAGAGCTCTGAACTGGGCGACATGCTGGTGAGGATTGCCTGTCCCCTTGTACACATGGAATTTGGGGATTGTTCCCCTCCGAACGGCGGCGCAGACTTGGGCGTCTGGCCTGAGATTCGGGGCAGATGCTATTTGGTTTTATCTGTCTCTCCGAAGATGCCAAGTTGATTTACGGTACCGTGTATCAGAGGTTTAGACGGATGCGGCCGATGTAGCAGACTTCGTCAGATTCCCCCTCAAGGTGAGGGGTTTTTTGATTGTGGGGACGCTCTTCCCTGCAGGCGCAAGCCCCTGCAGTTAATTACGCTACCGTATCGCGGTAACAACTTTCTCCTTCTCCAGAATTTCACTTCGTGTCGTGTGTGTTTGTTTTGTTTGTGGTTGCCCGTGGATTGTATACGGAGACTGAGTAGTACCGTCGCCCGTAGGACGTGGATTAGTCCAAATCCGCATTTACTTAGATTTGGGTTTGGTGTTTTTAGTTTAAGGATGCATTAGTCGCGTTGCGACTAAGATCAACTTAAACGTTTGTTAAGAATACGTTAGTCCTGTTTTAGACTAAGTTCAACTTAACGTAGTGATTCATTTGATATATGGTCGTCGGGACTCGTCACCTCTCTGACGTCGTTGAGGGATTACAACGATAGGCGTCAAGGGAGTTCAGAGATGTACCCTTGAACCAAAGTTGATTTGGAGTTTTATCGTTCATTTAAATATCTAAGGATACGTTAACCGTATTTGGGGCTAAGATCAACTTAGACGGGACCGTTTAGATCCGGCAAAAGAGCATTTGGGCTCTATTGTGCCAGTTTAGGGACGTGGTGGTCTATTGTCAGTTTAAGGACGTGGTGGTCCATCGCCAGTTTAAGGACGTGGTGGTCCATCGCCCGTTTAAGGACGTGGTGGTCCATTATTAGTTTAGGGACGTTCCGGTCCGATATTAGTTTAAGTACGTTTCGGTCCGATATTAGTTTAAGGACGTTTCGGTCCGATATTAGTTTAAGGACGTTTCGGTCCACGAGTTTAAGGACCCCGCAGTCCATATTCATGTGTATGGTCGTTGGGACCCGCCACCTCTCTGGCGACGTTGAATGATTACAACGACGTGTGTCAGAGGAGTTCGGAGATGTACCCTCGAACCAGTAGTAGATTGATTTAAGAGAGCGATCTTGCTCAGTTAATTTAATTTGAGGACTTACGGCCAAAATTGGGCTAAGTCTAGTTGAAAAATATTCAACGCCTTTTATTTGTTTCTGGTCTGTTAGACCTGTGCTAGGGCTTGGCCTATTTTTAAATAATGCATTGCATCAATTTATTTTTTGTTTGGGCTTTGCTCATGATTGATGCAGAGCATCAATTTATTCTGGGCTCTGCAAGGCATCTGCTTTGTTTGGGCTCTACCCCTTTTAAAATGCATGGCATTTATATTATTTTGTTTGGGCTCTGCCCATTTATAAATGATGCAGAGCATCAATTTAATTAGGCCTGCTTGGTCTTTTGACTTGGGCCTAGCCCTTTGAGAAATGCATTGCATTTATCAGGCGGTTTGCGCCAATCACTGAGCGCAAGCGCTTATGGTTAGGACACGTGTCATGCTCTAGTAAGCGCAGACGCAACAGCGCAATGCGCTGCGCTAGTGCGCTATGTTGTTGCGCTGCTGACACGTGGCGCGCTCTGGTGAGCGCAAGCGCAATAGCGCAGTATGCTGCACAAGTGCACTGCGCTGCTGCGCTGCTGACACGTGGCGTGCTCGGTGAGTTGCGCCAATTCCAGAGAGCAAAGCTCTATTTTAAGAGCGCATAGCGCAAGTAGCTGACACGTGGCACTCTCTCAAGAGCGCAACAGCGCAGTTTGGAAGTGCAGAGCACCAAGAATCAGAAGTGCAAAGCACTATTTAATTTCTTGATCTGCATTTAGATCAAAGAAAAATAATTTTTTCTCTTTTGTTTCAAGAACCAGAGGTTCATAAAAAAGTGCAAAGCACTATTATTACTTATTTATATATATATATATATATATATATATATATATATATATATATATATATATTTCTTATTTAAAATTATTGATCTTGTTCTTAGATCAATAATCTATCCATAAGAGAATTTTCTCTTTTTTTTTCTAAAGGTTTTTACCTTCTGTTGTTCTTGAGGAGTTTTCAAGAGCTTTCTCCTTTCTCTCTCTCTCTCTCTTTTTTAGAAGGATCTTGATGCCTCTGAATTGAGGCCTAGGGTCCTTTTTATAGTGCCCATGAATTAGTTAGATTTGTTAAAGAGATCTTTCTCTGAATGATTTGGGGAATTTTCCCCACCGTTGGATCTTTAATTCAAGGGCTTCTGCTTTGCAGAAGAAAATCTTCTTGTTTTAACAAGAACAGAAAAGATTTCTTAGAAATTTAATTCTGTTTGGCGCGGATGCTTCAGCGCGTGACACGTGTCGCGCAGCGCACAGCGCAGCGCAACTGCGCTAGCGCATCTGCGCTGACACGTGTCGCGCAGCACACAGCGCAACTGCGCTAACGCATCTGCGCTGACACGTGTCGCGCAGCGCAGAGCGCAGCGCAACAGCGCAAGCGCATCTGCGCTGACACGCGTCGCGCAGCGCAGTGCATGCGCAACTGAAGCGTTGCTTCCTTTAAACAGAGCTTTGCTCTGATTGGGCGCGCCCTCTTGGGCGCAGCGTTGATGCGGCTGCGCTTGACACGTAGCGCGTTACGCACATCGCAGAGAATCTGAAGCGTTGCTTCATTTATTAAAGTTTAACTCTTCCAAGCAGAGCTTTGCTCTGGTTGGGGTAAGATGAAGCGTCGCTTCATCTCCCGCCTCGGAATTTGAACAGAGCTTTGCTCTGATTGGGGGTAAACAGGGATCGTGTATCCCGGCGGGCATTTTATTTGGTCATACCAGCCTGGATACAGTTGCTCAGTTTTAACGACTTAGCCGGCCGCTTCATTCTCCTGGTGAGCTCGTATTTGCTGAGCTATATAGTCATCCAGAGCGGCCTTGGAAACGGTTTCCGCCTTGGCTGATGAAAGAGCCGGAGGAGGGTTAGATGTCTCCCCTCTGTCGTCTTCAATAATGATCGGAAGGTCTTCAGCTGAAGGATCCGGCTGTAACATCATCCCTACCATGTCTCGAAAGAGAAGCGACATTCGCTTTATATTGGCAGCTTGTTCTGTTGCTTCTCTGTCCTTCTTTTCGAGGACCCTGCGTAGGAAGTCAGCATCAGTTTCTTGTTCGTGACGCAGTTCTGATGATGCCTCCGAGCCTTCTTTTGGTTCGGTGAGTGCGGCCATTGCAGTCAGCATCTCTTGAAGCTTCTGCTGTTGTTGTTCCTGAGCCCTTGTTATCGATCGGGTGAGCGGTCGGTGGACCGTCGAAGTGCGGCTTTCCTCTTTTCCGGAAGCTATGTAAACAGTATGCACCGTTATGCTCCAGACTTGGGGCGTTTGGGCTCAGCGTTTTTATGGTCTGCCACGTTCACAGGGGCTTTTTTTGGCCTCCTTCTCTTTTGAGTAGTTGACGTTGAGGGGACCGTTGCAGCGGGCACCCATGTAGTTGTCGTCCTTTGTGGCTTGCCAGGACGACTCTCTTCCTGCTGAACCTTTAGCTTCTTTTGTCTGCGAGGATAGTCTTGATCGATCGCTGACTCCTGGACCCGTCGCCAGACTTTGTAAACTTTAGAGGACAACCGCTGAGGGGGCTGCTCCGGCTTCGCCTTCGGTGCATTCTCTATGGGTGGAGGAGATCTTTTCAGTATGGCGGTGGGTGAATTCCTGCGCACCCTATTAAGCAGCTCGAAGCTGTTCCCAGTTGGAACAACAGCGTTGACTTCCACCGTAGGGGCTGGTGGAGTTAGTCAGAGAGGGATTTACCCCCAGCCTTCCTTACTCGGCGCCAGTGGCGATGTCGAGCGTGTCGAGCCGATGGTGTTAGTTTGGTGATGGGGATGGCTTTGTCATGCCCTTTGTTCTGGTGAGGCGTTGCTGGTACCATGCTCTTGAAGACCGAGGTCCGTCCAGCAGCAGTGTCTAACCTGTCAAATGCAGACTTTTGAGTAGGAGCGGGAGCCGGAACAGTCAGTCTTGTAAAGACCGACCCTTTGGCAGGAGAATCCGCCTTGACGACTTCAGGAGTAGGGATGGCTATCCTCTTCGGAATAACCTTTTTCTGGAACTGTAGGCTTCATCATGGGTCCGCACGAACTTTAGCCCAGTCTGGCGAAAACCGAGGCTCTGGGGCTGGATGACCCGTTAAGAGAGGCCATGGTAGTAGCAAGCCGATCAAAGACTGACTTCTTGGGAGCTTCTGGTGTTGGTACAGGGGTGCTGAAGCTCATCGGTGGGAGCATAGTCCCAAAGAACAATCCAGCGGTGGCCTGAGTCACCTGGCCAACCGACATCGTGAACAAGGAGGCCGCTTGGGGCCCGTAGGCTATGCCTCCAGCTGAGGCAGAGCGTGAGTTGCAATTGTAGTTGGAACACTTCGCGCAAGTAGACGCCATTGATGTCGTTTTCTGCGCCAAGCAAGAAACTAAATCTTAGTGCCTTGATTTAGAGAGATTTATGATCAAAAATATATGTTGACCGCAATCAAGAATGGCGTCGCTTGGTAGCTATCCGGTGAGTACGGGTCGGTCCACAGGGATTTTGTGAATTTCCTAATTTTTCTTACAAGTTAATCTTGAACGGTGTGAACGGATTGATTAAATCTAAAAACTAAATTAATCTATATCTAAATCTTGGTAGGGTTAGGTTTAGGTTAAGTTTGGAAAGTCAATAAATGTCACCGCTTTCTATACCCAAATTAAGATCTATTAGGAGTTATGGTAATTATTAATAAAGTGGATTAGAACCATCGGGAAGATATTTCTTCCTCTAGGTTCTTGTCCTTCCTTTATCAATCCTTACCCTAACTTTCATGGAAAACACGCTCAACCGGGCCTTTATACTACGGTATCACCGCTACCTCGTGGGATAGGGTACCGTAGAGAGCGGTGTGTGCATGTATGTATGGAGTCATATTAATTATATATGAAGACTTTAGACAAGAGCATTTCAAGGTCTCTTCTACTATTCCAAGTTTCAAGGTTCGTGTTTGTGCAAATTGTAGGGTATATATTTTCAGAATTTAGACTTAAGCTTAGGAATTATTTTTCAAACTTATACTTTAATAAAAACATCAATTCTCTTCCTTTATTTTAACTTAGCCCAAGAAGTGAACTCAAAATTTGCCTATTTCTAAAAAAACTACAAAAACATATACTTTCTACCGTTAAACTTTAAGAAAGGTTATTTTTAGGGTTTTTAATTTACAAAGTATAGATCTAGTTGTTCCTAGCTAGTTATCCTTTTTGTCAAACTCAAGTCAAATATGACCAAAATTGAATACTTTAATTGAATACTAACAAATTGATGCTCTCCAAAAAGAATTCTGAATTTTATTAATGAAAGGAGGCATGACCTAATATAAGAATTTGGGTCTCTATTTATAGGATATAGAAAACCCTGGGTTTACAATCGCCGCATGTCTGCTATTACCAAAAATACCCCTAGGAAGACTAGTCAGCGCCGCCACATGTTATGGAAATTTTTTCTGCCACTACGGGCTCCGCACGGCCGCGGAACTGCGGCCGCAGGCCAGGTTTGGCCGCGGATCCGCGGCCGTATAGGGGGTTTGCTGGCTCATCTTTCTGGTGCTTGGTCTGTTGCATTTTTCCGTGGTTTTTCTTCAGTTTGTTTCTCAGGTTGGCTTCTGGTTCTCTTCCAGATTTCTCAGTGAATAATTGTAGTGCATTTTTACCATTACTTCGTGATGAAGTCTTGAACCTTGCGCTTCCTTGTACTTTGTGAACTGAACTTCGTGTAGGCTTGATCAAGATTCCACCATTTATTGGTCGTTGTCTCACTTTTGCATCATCTTTTATCATTTTCGCTGTTTTTGTCCCGAGAATCTGTAACCTGCAACTAAGTAGTATACATAGGTCAAAAGCACCTGTTTATTTGTAAAATGACTAGGAATGGGGAATATAATAATGCAATATTATGATATGAACATACCTCGAACCCAAGGGCAATTATATCAAACCGCGATTCGTTCGCGAACACGACACACGAAGTGTGGAGTGGAAAGAGGGAAAGGTCCCACCGGGCGCGCCAGAATCTGTTCCCTGCCAAACACAGAGATGAAGACGCGGCGGACGTCTCGCCTGAAATTCGGGGCAGATGCTAATTGGTGCTATCCGTCCACCTCTCCGAAGATGCCAAGTTGATTTATGGCACCATATATCGAAGATTTAAACGAATGCGGCCGATGTAGCAGACTTCGTCAGATTCCCCCTCGTTTGAGAGGTTTCTGATTGTGGGGACGCTCTTCCCTGCAGGCGCAAGCCCCTGCAGTTAATTACGCTACCGCATCACGGTAGCAACTTTCTCCTTCTTCAGATGATCACTTCGTGTCGTAGATATTTGTTTTGTGTTTGGTTGCCCGTGGATTGTATACGGAGACTAATTTATGTTGCCGCCCGTAGGACGTGGATTAGTCCAAATCCGTATCTTCTTAGATTTGGGTTTGGGGTTTTGGTTTAAGGATACGTTAGTCTTGTTTGGGACTAAGATCAACTTAAACGTTAGTTAAGGATACGTTAGTCTAATTTTGGACTAAGATCAACTAAACAGGATCGTTTAGATCCAACAAAAGAGTGTTTAAACTCTATTGTTTAGTTTATGGACATTTCGGTCAATTACCAGTTTAAGGACATGGTGGTCCATTATTAGTTTAAGGACATCTCGGTCAAGGTTAAGGACATCGTAGTCCGTGGGTTTAAAGACCTCACAGTCAAAGTTAAGGACATCATAGTCCGTGAGTTTAAAGACCTCACAGTCAAGGTTAAGGACATCATAGTCCATGAGTTTAAGGACCTCACAGTCCATGAAATGTATGGTTGTCGGGACCCGTCACCTCTCTGAAGACTTTGAAGGATTACAACAGCAAATATCAGAGGAGTTCAGAGATTTACCCTTAAACCGATGTGACTTGGTTGAAAGATTTGTAGCCCAGTTTGGGACTAAGATCTGTTGAAATATTCATGAGCAGATGGGCTCAGTTCAATATAAGTTGAGAACTTACGGCCAATATTGGGCTAAGTCCAATTAAAATGTTTAACATTTTGTTGTTCTGGCTGTTGAGCCTTTATTTGGGCTTGGCCCTTTTAATAATGCTAAGCATTAGATCTTGACATCTTTTGTCTTATATTGAATGCATAGCATTTATCAGAACAATATGTGTTCTGACAGTGCGCCACGTGGCGTACGTTGCGCTTCTGTCGGGTAGCGCACACGAAAATGACACGTGTAGCGCTTAGCGCTAAGCGCCAGTTTATTAGCGCATTGCGCTAGTTTAGTGGCGCACCAGTTAGTGACACGTAGCATGCTTGGCGCTGAGCGCTAGCCCATGGGCACAGTGCGCTGTTTCAGAAGCGCAAAGCGCAAGTCGTGTGTGTGGTTGACACGTGGCATGTTTTGGCGCTAAGCGCCGGTTCCAGGAGCGCAAAAGCGCAATTCATGAGTACAAGGTACTTTCCAATAGCGCAAAGCGCATTTGATCAAGTTATGATCAGAGAACAGGTTTATGTTCCATTAAAGGAGGTTTTGCCTCAAAATTCAAGAACAAAGTTCTTGTTTATAAAAGGGCTCTAACTTTGTAGATCAACGATCTGTGAATGACGTAAATACTTCTTTTTAGTTTTTTTATGATGAGATCTTTTGATCTCTTTTTTATCAAAGACCTTGGTCTTTTGTAGATCTGTGATCCTTTTTAGAAAATAGTTTTTCTTTTCATGAGATGATTTCATCTCTGTGTTCTAGAATCATGTTCTTTATCTTGAAGAAAATGATCTTCTTTTTTGCTGAAAGCTTGCTTTTCTTTCTTTGAGTTTTCTCAAAGTTTGTAGGGGGTTTCTCCATATCAGACTTGAAGTCTTGGGGGCCTTTATATAGGGCAAATTGATTTGTTAAATCAGTTTAAGAGATCTTTCTCTGATTGATTTGGGGATGTTTCCCCACCGTTGGATCTTTGATCCTAAGGCTTCTGTTTTGCAGAAGATAATCTTCTTGTTTTTAACAAGATTGGAAAGATCTTTCCATAACAGAATTTTAATTCTGGTTAATTGATAACTTATTATTAGATCTTTTGATCTAGTGGTTGGTAATTCTTAATTCCAGTGCTGGTGCACCTTGCGCGAGCGCACCTACGTTTGACACGTGGCACGCAGCGCAACTGCGCTAGCGCACCGATGTTCGACACGTGGCGCGCAGCGCAGAGCGCTGGATCTGAAGCGTTGCTTCAATTTTTGAATATAGAGCTTTGCTCTGGTTGGGAAAACGGAAGTGTCGCTTTATTTCAAATCTTGGAATTTGAACAGAGTTTTGGTCTGATTGGGGAAAACGGAAGCGTCACTTCATTTGGAATTTGAACAGAGCTTTGCTCTGATTGGGGAAACACACCCCTAGGATGGGTGATAGATCATTCGGCCATTTGGAGAGTACAGTGTGTGGGTTTTGGCTCTCCTACACCTAGTTGCTCATATACCGTATACGGAAGCAGGTTAACACTGGCACCAAGATCCAAAAGTGCGCGGTTGATGTTCTTATCTCCAATGATTATTGAAATCGTTGGACAACTAGGATCCTTCCGTTTTTGAGGTAAATCTTGGGTAAGAGCATCACTCACGGCACTAGCTAAGAAAACCTTCTTGGGTACCTGAGATTTCCTCTTCTTAGTGCACAAGTCCTTCAAGATTTTTGCGTAGGAAGGGACTTGTTGGATTACATCTAAGAAGGGAATGTTAATGTTAACATGTTTACACAACTCCATAATCTTCTCCATTTGTGAACTTTGTTTATTGGATCTCAACCGGTTTGGAAATGGAACGTTTTTGAAATTGGTTGAGTCCAATACTTATGGAGGAGATTGTGGAGTTGGAACGGATCCCAGTGCTAGTGTTTTCGTGGAGTGAGATGTGGGTCTGTTCGGAGCAGCAGAAGAATAAGAGCCTTTTGAAGAATGGAGAACAGGCTCAGAAGAAGAAGAAGAAGCGGCAGGTGTGTCATCATCTGTGCCAACGTTGTTGTGGAGCGTCCTTCCAGATCTCAACGTAGTCACGGTACTCACATTATGGTTTTGTTATTCAAGAGCAACATGTGTATTATGTGGGTGAGCAGAATTTAGGAGTGGCTGAGATGGAAGCTTCCCTTTCTCTCACTCGCTCAAAGCCGCATTCAGTTGTGCAATCTGGGCTTCAATGGTTTTGATGCTTTGCCCTTGCACAGCAGTGTGTTGCACCAAAGACTGAATGAAAGACTGGATGTTGGTGTTTGATTGAGTCGATTACTTTACAAACGCCTCCAGACTTCGTTCTAGCGAGGAAACCTTATCATTGTTTGACGGAACAAAATTGTTTTGAGGAAAAGAATTGTTGGGTGAAAAATTGTTCGTTGGATTTTGAAAAGGTTTGGGTTGGAAAGGCTGTTGATATTGATTTTGAACTTTTTGTTGAGGAAGAGGAGGCCTCTGGAAGTTATTATGGCCTTGGAATTGTTGCTGGTTCTGATTCCAGGCGAAATTAGGGTGGTTCTTCCAACCAGGATTGTAAGTGGAAGAGTATGGATCATTTCTTTGTCTTTGCTGAAATGCAGCATTGACTCGATCCTGTCCTTGAGTAGGTAGGTTGTAAGGACACTCTTCGATCAAATGTGATGGGTCTGAACAACAAGCGCAGATGGTACGAGGGGGAAGAGCAGGGGCAGGAGAAGGTGATGAGAATATCCTCTCAATTTATTCTAGTTTTCGTGTGATAGCTGCCATTTCGGCTGTCATTGCAATTGAGAGATCAAGTTAATGAACGCCTTCCTTAAACAGACCGGAAGAAGTAGTAGATAAAGTGTTCAGTCTGGTGCTTTTCCACTAAAGCTTTCGCTTCTCGAGATCGTCGAAAAATTGCCAAGTTTCCTTGTCAGATTTTGATAGAAAGTGACCTTGACAAATGGTTTTCAGCAATTGCTTAGTTGCTGGGTTCAGTCCTTCGTATAAGGTCTGGCATAGTTGCCATCTCTCAATACCGTGATGAGGAAACTGAAAAAGAAGGTCTTTGTATCGGTCAAAACACTTCCAAAAAGGTTTGGCAGGAAGTTGGGAAAATTGGTTAATTTCGTTTTGTATTCTCGCAGTTTTGTGATTTGGGTAGAATTTTTTAAGAAACGCTTTTACGAACTCATCCCAACTGTTTATAGAATGCGATGCGGTACTATACAGCCGCTTCTCAGTGAAAGGAATGACTCGTAGCCATATAGTATCGTCGGACAGTTGGGTCGTCTTCATCATTGCACAGACGTTTTGGAACTTTTTAATGAAGATGTAGGCATGTTCGGATTCCACCCCGTGAAATTTAGGAAACATGTTGATGAAGTAGGGCTTAATTTCGAAATTATCCCCATTGGCCGGCGGAAGTGAAAGACAGGTAGGAAGTGCGGAGCGGGTAGGATAGAAACAATCCTGGAGCGCGATTCGCTGAAGCGCTTCAACAGGAGGTGGTTGCGGGTTATTCGCACCCAGATGAGGTGGAATCAGTCCCGGGGGAGGTAAAGGGATGTTAGGAATAAATCCTGACATCTCAGAAGAAGAATTTGTTGATGATGATGTTGAAGGTGAAGATGTATGAACAGAATTCCGGTTAATATCGGAGTTGGCCGACAAAGGTAAATGTGAAAAAGGTGTGGAGGAAGTTTCGACGTCGGAGTCGATCGCGTAGTCTGTAACGACTAAAGAAACACGAACTAGGCGGGCACTATTGTCCCGAGTCCAACCGGGCATACACTAAACGAGTTTAGTATAGTCAAAACGTAGAATGTGAGGGTAAGAAAACGTCAATGAAGAAATGTGAATGAAAGGTGGGTGAAATGGGATTCTGGCGATAAAGGGCGAGTTTTTATAAAAGTTTTTGTTTTGTGTTTTTTTTATATTTTCTTTTAGAAAAAGTTTTGCAAAAATGTGTACGGACTCACGGCACAACTTCAACAATCACAGTTAAAACATGCACAATCAAACCTAAAGGTATAGTCTTCAAAGTCCATTACACTGCTCTTAACTGTTACAAAGTGACAAGTTGTGAGATAACCCTCAAATCGTCTCTTTACTGCCAATTGTGGCCAGGTAAGCACAGATGAAGAAATGAGGGTTCCGCTCACGAATCACTGTGAGACGGTATCTTTCTCACTTGTCTAGCCTAGGCACCACAAAGTCAAGTTTAGATAAACGATTGAATGCCCACAAGCTTCCTATGTCCTAATGAGCACGACAGTCCTTAATTGGCTGAGTCTAGATATTTTTTAATTAAGCTTAAGAATGATGCGTATGTTTTTAGTAATTTTTGGGGTCTTAGGAAGGGTGATGAAATCCCCACCCAATTTGAATTGGTGTTATAGCCCCTTAAAGTCTGTATTAGTTATGCAAAGCAGTAACAACAAAAAATCTAAAACACTTTCAAAAATTTTATTTTGGCTGCGGCGCAAAGAATCCTGCACAAAATCAGTTTATTGGAGAGGGGAAGAGAATTTGTGCAAAGAATACCGCAGGAAAAATATTTCAGTGGAGTGCAGAGAAGTGGAGAGGAAAAAAGAGATACTCACAGAGAGTTTTTAGTTGCTGACGTCACCCGTTGACCGTGGTTCCACGGTCAAACCCTTGCTTCTGCCGTGGTTCCGCGGCTGAACAGTTGGTTTGGATCTTCAAATTTGGTCCCTGTGCTTAGTTGGTTCTCATCTTTCTGTTTAGATCTCCTGAATCTTGATTTGTTCACTAAGTTTGCTCCAGAATCTAAAACAGAGTTTGCTCCAAGCGTGCACACTTGCACAAAAACTAATCAAAAATAACAAGACGATTTTTTTTGTTTTGGTTTTTCAATTTATATATATATATATATATATATATATATATATAATTAATTAACCCGAAATTACACAAACAATTAAACTACCGTCTCCCCGGCAACGGCGCCATTTGATTGTTTACGTTTTTGCGTCATTTGGTAGATGTTCCCGCCAAAAATTTCTGCGCAAAAGAGTCCAAGGTATCAAATGGCAGCGATATGCTTAAGGAAATGCGAACCAGTATCTTCCGGGCTGTTTTTTTGACAAACTCTCGAATGAGAAACAGATAAATTCTGATGGTATCGAAAGCGGCTCGAAAAACCCTTCGATTTGATATATTATAGGCCTCGTAATTCATCCGGGATCAAAAGTTATGAGGAATTACGTGTCCACACGTGATGGACTTTTAAGAACCCGCTGGAGGAGTTAAAAAATATAATAAAAACTCAGAAAAGACCCCAATGGGGCATCACGTGCTCACACGTGACCATGGGTCACGTGCAGACACGTGATGGGCTTTTAAGGCCTTAAAATAATGAATAGAATTAAATTCTAAAATCTGTTTCCTGATTAAAAATCAGGAATCACGTGCTCACACGTGACCAATGGTCACATGTTGACACGTGATGGTTAAAACTGAAGCGTAAACAAACAGCTGAAGGAAATACCTCAATGAGGTATCACGTGCTCACACGTGACCAATGGTCACGTGTTGACACGTGACGGTTACAACTGAAGCGTGAATGAACGCTGAGAAGAGGACTCAATTGGGGGTCATGTGCTCACACGTGACCAAGGGTCACGTGTCAGCACGTGATTGGCTTCAAAAGCCTTACAGTTTAATAGAATTAAATTCTAAAAGCTTCTAAATCTTTCCAAATGGAAAAGGACTATGGGGACCGTTGGATTAAAGATCCAAGGGTGATTAAAAATCACCAATTTATGGAAAAATCTTAAATAAGGAAAGATCTCCCTAAATCTCACCGAAATAACAAACATAATATCTTTGGATTTAAATCCAACGGTGAATAAAATTCACTGAATGATCTAAAGGATCATATTAATCATGAAATCAATTAAAATATTTCAATGAAAGATTCACAAAACAAATTTATTCTCTTCCTCCTCCTATAAATAGGAGCCAAGAGAAGAGAAGGAGGATCTACCTTAGGGAGAGAAAAACAGAGAGGAGAGAATTTAATTCTCAAGAGGGAAGAAAAGAAAGGAGAATTTAATTCTCAACAAAGAAAACCCTAGGTGAGAAAAGAAATTCTCAAAATTTAAGAGTTTAACTCTTCTGCAAATAAAGAACTTAGTTCTTCTTCTGGTGGAAGATCTGTACAGAGCACATCTCCCCATAGGATGAGAATTTAATTCTCATCGGGTCGAGATCCTGCCATGCGGATCCTAAACTTAGAAGGGGAATTGAGTTTTGAGAATTTAATTCTCCCAAACTAATTGGAATTTAATTCCTACAGAATCATAATTGGGGTTTAACCCTACTTAAGAATTTAATTCTTTTACATATCTGGGAATTTAATTCCTTTAAAAAGAAATTAGGGTTTTACCCTAAATAAGAATTTAATTATTTCACGATAGGAATTTAATTCCTCCAAAATCATAATTAGGGTTTAACCCTACAAAGAATTCAATTCTTAAAAGATCTCTGTTCATGAAAAGAACTAGGGTCACGTGCCCCCACGTGACCCTTGAAAAGATCCCCTGCAAAGAACTTTGAAGTATCACCCCACGTGCTCCCACGTGACTCCCAGAACGCAGAAAGAAAAAGCAAAGGGAATGAAAGCCTTGGGCGCTGTTATCACGTGACCCCTCAGCAAATGCTTTAACAATTGGCGCACAGATCCCTATCACGTGCCAACACGTGATACTCTAAAATAAAAATAAAAGTGTTTAACACTTATTCACAGATTTGAGGATAAACCAAAAGGAGATCTGGCTCCACATTTAGGGCGCCCTCACGTGTCACCATGTGACCCCTAATGAGCATTCTAATAGACCAGAGCGGAGGCCTCCATCACATGCCCACACGTGATGGCCAGGAAATTAAAAGTGCTAAACACTGATCTGCAGAATAAAATAAGGGAAATCAGGGCGCTCTCACATGTCCGCACGTGACCCTTCCCTCCTTAGTGATTAACACTAATTGGAAAACTCTGTTCCCGGTGTTTAACACTGATTTGCTTTAGTGTTTAACACTAGTTTGAAATCTCTGCTACCAGTGTTTAACATCGATTTGCTTTTGTGTTAACACTAATTTGAAAGCCCTGTTGCTAACACTGATTATCTTTTAGTGTTTAACACTAATTTGTTAATCTTATTCCCAGTGTTCAACACTGTTGGTCTGTAGTGTTTAACACTAGCTTTAGCCCAATTGGCTAAGTTTTTAGAGGCAAAGCCTCTTCTTCAATGGACCAACAGAGGGCCGATATTTCAAACATAGTTGGACTTAGCCCAAACTGGCCATAAGTCCTCAAATCATCTTGAACTGAGCACATCTGCTCTTTCAACCAACTCATTGGTTCAAGGGTACATCTCGGAACTCCTCTAATATTTGTCGTTGTAATCCTTCAACGTCTTCAGAGAGGTGACGGGTCCCGACAACCACACATCAACGCGGACTGTGGGGTCCTTAAACTCATGGACTTATGCGTCCTTAAACCAAGATACGGACTGTGGGGTCCTTAAACCCGCGGACTTATGCGTCCTTAAACTAACGGACTAATGCATCCTTAAACAAACCTATATGGACTGTGGGGTCCTTAAACCCATGGACTTATGCGTCCTTAAACTATCAATGGACCACCATGTCCCTAAACCGGCAATGGACCGCCATGTCCCTAAACTGGCAATGGACCCCCATATCCTTAAACTGGAGATGGTCCACCATGTCCCTAAACTGGCAATGGACCACTAAGTCCCTAAACTGGAACAATAGAGCCCCCAAATGCTCTTTTGTTGGATCTAAACGATCCCGTTTAAGTTGATATTAGCCTCAAATATGGCTAACGTATCCTTAAACTTTCAAACAGACTCTAGTCCCAAATCGGACTATAAATCTCCTAATCAACTCTGGCTCAAGGGTACATCTCTGAACTCCTCTGACATCTGTCGTTGTAATCCTTCAACGTCGTCAGAGAGGTGATGGGTCCCGACGGCCATACATTTAATGGACCACTATGTCCCTAAACTGGAACATTAGAACCCAAATGCTCTTTTGTCGGATCTAAACGATCCCGTTAAGTTGATCTTAGTCTCAAATTAGACTAACGTATCCTTAACAAACGTTTGAGTTGATCTTAGCCTCAAATATGGCTAACGTATCCTCAAACCAAAACCCCAAAACCAAATCTAAGAAAATACGAATTTGGACTAATCCACGTCCTACGGGCGACGACATAAATTAGTCTCCGTATACAATCCACGGGCAACCAAAAACATAATAAACACCCACGACACGAAGTGACCATCTGGAGAAGGAGAAAGTTGTTATCGCGATGCGGTAGCGTAATTAACTGCAGGGGCTTGCGCCTGCAGGGAAGAGCGTCCCCACAATCAAAAACCCCTCAAACGAGGGGGAATCTGACGAAGTCTGCTACATCGGCCGTATCCGTTTAAACCTTCGATATATGGTGCCATAAATCAACTTGGTATCTTCGAAGAGGTGAACGGATAGCACCAATTAGCATCTGCCCCGAATCTCAGTGCCAAGACATCGCAGTCTTGCACGCCGTCTTTCGGAGGGGAACAGTAGACTTATGGGATCATCTTTTCAGAGCTTCTCCATATTGCTTTTATCTTCTGTTTGGTACACTTGGTTTCTCAAAGCTCTTCTGTTCTCTTCCAGATATTCAGCAGTGGAATTTTGCCTTGAGCTCCGCGTTTGAAGTCTTGGATCTTGTGCCGCCCTTGTGCTTTGTGCATTGAAGTGACCAACGATTTGCCATTTTTTCCCTTGAACTGGTAGGCGGTATCATACGGATGGTTAGCGGAGATCAGTATTTATCTGTTGTTGGTCTTAGTCCCGCATTTGTCGACTTTTCATGAATTTCACTGTAAAGAGCTGAGAACCTGTAACTTGCAATTATTCAGCAAACACGGATTAAAAGTACCTATCTATATGCAATGTGATTAAGAATGGGCGGTATAAAAATGCAAAAATCTGGTATGAACACTTATGCACCACAGATAAGTCTTGATGACGCTAGTAAGCGTCTATTCTGAGAGGATTTAGACAAAATGGTGCAAAGAATACCTGGTGAAGAGAAGTTATTTATTGGTGGTGATCTCAATGGACATGTAAGTACTATTCGTAGTGGATTTGATACTATCTATGGAGGTTTTGGTTTTGGACAAAGGAATGAAGCAGGTTGCTCGATTCTAGATTTTTCCTTGTCTTATGACTTGATCTTAGCAAAAACTTGGTTTAGGAAAAGAGAGTCTCACCTTATCAATTTTAGGAGCGGATCAAGTGCAACTCAAATAGACTTTTTTCTAACGAGAATGATAGATAGAGGTTATTGCATCGACTGTAAGGTAGTGCCAGGTGAGAGTGTAACCACTCAATATAGACTTTTAGTTCTAGATTTTTGATTTAGAAAAGGATCTAGAAAGATTAGACGTAAGGTAGAACTTAGAATTAAGTGGTGGGGACTGAAAAAAGGTAACTAAAAGACTTTTATAGATCATGTAGTTCAAGAGGCGGATTGACAGTCTGATGAAGATGATTCAGACAGAACATGGAACATGATGGCTAGTTGTATCAAAAGGGTAGCTAGAGATCTACTTGGTGGGTCGAGAGGTGGTGCTCCACCATTTAAAGACACATCATGGTGGAATGAATAAATGAAGACTGCTATTAAAATCAAGAGAGATTCTTATAAAGAGTTGAAGAAAAGCAGAGATGTGGAAAGATTTGAGAAGTATAAAATGGTTAAAAAAGAAGTTAAGAAAACTGTTTGGGAAGGTAAAGCTAAGGTCTACAAGGAGGTGTACGAGAAGTTGGACACTAAGGAGGTTGAAAATAATATATATTGGATTGCTCGGATGCGGGAAAAGAAGACCAGAGACTTATGTGCAGTGAAGTGTGTCAAAAATGAAGATCGGAAGGTTTTAGTTCAAGATAAGAATATAAAGAAAAGGTGGAGAGATTATTTTGACAAATTTTTCAATGAAAACTTTACTAAGAATTTGGATGAACTTGTCATCCAATCTCAAGATATAAATCGTGATTTCATACGTAAAATAAAAATCCCAGAGGTTAAAGAGGGTTTGAAGAGAATGGGATCAAGAAAAGTGGCTGGGTCAGACGGGATTCCTATTGAGATTTGGAGATGCTTAGGAAAAAAAAGCGTTAAATGCATGACAGATCTGTCTAATAAGATTTGGCTGACCAAAAAGATACCAAATGAGTGGAGGAAAAGTACCCTTGTACCTATCCACAAGAACAAGGATGACATTCAAAATTGCTCAAACTACCTTAGAATAAAACTTATGTGTCACACCATAAAGTTTTGAGAGAGAGTGATTGAACACAGGCTAAGTGTCACGCCCCGCTTCCCGGTATACAGCGAAGGGGACGCGACGAGGCTGCTACGTATTTGATCAGAAGCACATACGCTAAGCGTAACTAAGCAATATAAAAAAAGTAAATGCACAAGAGACAAGATATAATAAAAACAGCAACTTTATTTATTAACATTTTTTTGTACAATGCATGAAAAGAAAATACAACTGAAATAAAAGCGATGCCTAAATAATGGCATAACAGAAATGAAAAGTACTGAATGGAAAATGTACAATATCTAGAGCTCAGGGTCTTCACTGTACTGATCCAAGTTTTCTGCGGTTGGCTCGATCTCTGACGGGTCCAAATCACCTGACGACATTCAAACAAGAAGGAAATAAAATGTCGTCAGCGAACAGGTCGCTCGGTAAGTCCCAAAGATAAGAGGAAAGTAGAATAGATAGAATAAGAAAGTATCTTTTAAAGTTGTATTATATCGTTGTAATATTGTGTTAACGCTGTTGTTTGTAGCTTGATACAGAAGGATGCCAGTGTATACGAGAGGGGTCTCTATATGCTAGAGATCAGAGCAAACGGAATGTACAAGGAACCATTAAGCCACGGTACAACAGCAATGGAATATAGGTTAGGTGTCTTAATCTTACCGTTTCGTGCCACTTTTAACACCTTCCGTACCAATTTACCCCTTAAACCCCGTAGTATTTTGATTGTATTGTTTGTCTTGTAAATCATATTGATTGTATAATTGGATGACTGGCCGAAACCATGATATCAGTAAACAGATGTAACTGGAGAATCATGTAAATGAATGTATATCCATGGTTCGGTTCAGTCAAGCTGATAGATTGAATATATGGAATAATGAGTTCATGGATTCTTGTTGAATTGTAATATTGTAATTTGTAGATTGTAGATTTTAGGTTGTACTTAAATCATATTCAAGTCAGATTATAATGAGACTCAAACTGAGTCAGATAATTAGCAAAGTAAATTGAAGTCCTGATTGTTGTTATTAATTTGTCTACCTTAGATAGGCAAGCACCCACTTCTCCGGCTCCCTGAGACTCAAGAGATTGGTCCCGCTTAAAACTATGTTTACTGGGGTCCTTAGGGTAATTTATAAAATTTGAGGGGGTTTTATGTAAAAATACTTTTATATACTTTTCAAAATACACCCTAAGTATTTATTATTCGTCTTTAGCATTGTAATAAATGTAAATTTTATATTGTGATACTTCTAGTGAAAATATCCTAATTCCATAATAAAAGGTATTTATTTGTAATATTTGTATAGTATGGAATGCATTGTATTTTAGTGTAAAATTGATTCTTGTGATATTGTAGAAAAGGTGGAATATTTATAATACTTCAAAAATAGATATGTTTATGTTACATACATACATATATATATATATATATATATATATATGAAAATAATTTTTGTATATATATATATATATAATATTTTAGAAATATCGTTTTCTTAAGATGTTGTATTTTAAATCTTTCGAGACCGAATGCTCCTTGCGGAGATCTAAATCTTGCATTACTAAGCCTGAGGATGTGCGATAATCCGCACCATCTCGAACGGGTTTAGCGGCGCTTTGCAAAGATTTGTATAAATACTAATCACTAAGAAAAACGGTTTTATTAATTATGGTATTTAAATGAAAGAGTGTTGTTTTCCGTATTCTATGTTCTAGGGTCTCCTAAGTCAACTAGACTGCTCCTAACTAGTTCAAAGCGACAAGTTGTGAGATATCTCAAATCACCTCTTCACCCCAATTGTGGCCAGATAAGTACAAGTGAAGAAAGGAGGGATCCGCTCACGAATCACCGTGAGACGGGCCTTTTAAAGTTATCTTTCTCACTTGTCTAGCCTAGACACCACAAACTTAGGTTTAGATAAACGATTGATGCCCACAACCTTATCATATTTTCATAATAAGTGGTATTTATTTATAAAGATGTATTAATACTAAATCTTTTAGAAATGGTTTTATTAAGTAAAGGGTATTTAAATGAAAATGTTTGTTTTCCCATATTCTAAGTTCTCAAGGGTATCGTGTTATGTTGCATATGAGTGTGTGAGGAGGTAGGTCGTTATCTCGTGATCTACTTAAAGATATAGAAAGTTTAATGGAGTTAAATGTAGAATTGAAACAATGTGGTATTTAAGTGAAAAATATGATAAATTGAAATAGCCATCATTTTATGAAATGAAACTTGATCAATTTAGTTGATTAGTGTTTAATATTCAACATAAGAGAGTTTAAGTATAATTGTATTAACGAGAAGTGAAGTTTTATAAGAATCCGAATCTGAAATCGGATTTGTTCCGATTCCGTCGGGTTTTGTAAATCTATATTTTTAGAAAAGAAAAGAGAGGTAGAAATAGGGACTTATGGGTTTTGGAAAATAATGAGAGTGAGATGGAAAGAGAGGGATCGCCGGTACGTCGCTTCGTCCCCGAAAGCTCCTAGAACGATCGCCGGAAGTTCGCCGGAAATTTCGCTGTAGCTTCACTTCGTGCTCGTTTTCAAAGTATACAAGATCTCTTGAGAATTTTAGAGAGTTGGCTCAGAATTTCGGGGTGAGAGGGTAGAGAGTAGGGGTGGTATTTATAGGGTCAGGCTAGGGTTAAGATAGATGAAGAGTTAAATTGAAAAAAATGTAAAAATAATGTGATAAATTATAATAAAATGGAGTAATTAGGGATTTATGACCTTTCTGGAACCGATCTAGAAAAATGAAGTGTACAGGAGGGTTTAGAAGATAAAGAGCCCCAACTTTGATGTTGGGGACTCGGCCGTCCGGCCAAGCCGGCCGGCGGCGCCGGCTCAAGTCGGCCGGTCCGCCGGCCGACTCGGTCGATTCGATGGGTCGGAATGTAGGGGGTCGCCGGAGGTAGTCACTGGTATATTTAGTTTTTCAGGTTCAGTAGAAAGTTTGGGAGTTATCTCGTGTGGACTGTTGGGCTTCTATAAAATTTAAAACAAATAAATACAAAAAAAATAATGTGGGGCATGAGATTTGAACTCTGGTGGCTTGGTTCAGCAATACAAGGTATTACCAATGAGCTACAAGCTCTTTCTTGTAATTATGGTGTGAGATAAATACTTAAAAGTGGTAACATCAACATTAAATACTCCAAATATACTTTAAATTTAAAGAAAATTTATGTACACTAAAAATGGAGTTGTTACAGTCTACCCTCCTTACAAAAATTTCGTCCTCGAAATTTACAACTTTTATTTAAGGACTAGTTTACAAAGAGGTGAGGATATCTTGCACGCATTTCATCTTCCCTTTCCTAAGCGGACTCTCCCGGAGTGTCTTTCCTCCATATTACTCGAACCAAGTTAACTTTCTTGTTCCGAAGTGTCTTCACTTTCCTGTCCAGGATCTCTACAGGCTGTTGCTCACAAGACAAGTCGGGCTGTATAGTGAGATCGGGATGATCAAGAATATGGCTAGGATCACTCACATACCTTCTGAGTTGGGATATGTGGAATACATTATGCACTCCTTCCAATGAGGGTGGAAGCGCTAAGCGGTATGCCACTTCACCGACTCGTTCGAGTATGTCGAACGGTCCAATATATCTCGGACTTAATTTACCCCGTCTTTCAAATCGGATCACTCCACAGTTCGGAGATATCTTCAAGAATACGTGATCTCCTGGCTGGAACTCCAAGTATCGTCTCTTTGCATCAGCCCAGTGTTTCTGTCGATCTTGGGCTATGTGCATCCTTTCCCTGATAGTACGAACCACATCAACAGTCGCTACTATCATCTCTGGTCCAAGAAGTTCCCTATCTCCGATGTCTTCCCAACTTAATGGTGATCGACACTTCCTTCCATACAATGCTGCAAAAGGTGCCATCCTATGCTTGCTTAGTAGCTGTTGTTGTACGCGAACTCCACAAGATGCAGATGATCTTCCCACGATCCTTTAAAGTCTAACATACACGCTCTGATCATATCCTCCAAGATCTGAATAGTTCGCTCAGACTGACCATCTGTTTGTGGATGATAAGCCGTGCTGAAGTTCAGACTTGTTCCCAAGCTTGCTTACAGACTCTGCCAAAATTGCGATCGAAACCTGGTGTCACAATCGGAGACAATGCAGACCGGTACTCCATGAAGTCTCACAATTTCCTGTATGAGTTCATGGGTATCAGAGATAGTACATTCTGAAGAGTTTAGATCTTTAAGTAGATTATTACCCCCATGTACTTCTTTGCTAGTGTCTCAGTTGATTGGCCAACTAGAAATAGGATGAAGTGAGCTGACTTTGTGAGTCAATCCATAATGACCCATATAGCATCGTTACCCTTTGTGCTACGAGGAAGAGCAGTCACAAAATCCATCGTGATGTGTTGCCACTTCCATTCTGGGATTGGTAACGGTTGAAGTAGTCCAGCATTTACTTGCTGACACACCAAGCATTTTGCGATGCTTCTGGCTACTTCACGCTTCATTTCATACCACCAATAATTCTGACGTAGATCTTTATACATTTTGGTACCTTCAGGATGTACTGAGTAGGGAGAGCTGTGAGCTTCTTTCATTAACTCTTCCTATACAGGACCTTTTGGTACACACAATCTGCTGCCGTATCTCAAAGATCTGTCTTCATGGATGATGAAATCTGTTCTGAGTCCCTTCTCCACTTGTTCTCTGATCTTTTGTAACTTAGCATCACTTGCTTGAGCTACTTTGACCTGATTGACAATGGTTGATTGAACTTGTAAATTCATCAAACATGAAGCGTTACCTGGCATGACTACCTCAATCTCCATTTGATGCAAGTCTTGTTGAAGCTTCCACTGAGCGGTGAGATTCATTGCTAATGGTTGGCGACTAAGAGCATTAGGTACTACATTCACCTTCCCTGGGTGATATTGCAAGTTGATGTCAAAGTCCGCCATGAGTTCTAACCATCTTCTCTGCCGCATATTCAACTCCTTCTGAGTAAACACGTACTTTAGGCTCTTATGATCTGTGTAGATGTTCACTCTCTCACCAAGTAGATAATGGCGCCAAATCTTGAGAGCAAAGATAACGGCTGCCAACTCCAGATCATGCATCGGATAATTGTGCTCATGAGTCTTCGGTTGTCTTGAAGCATAAGCCACAACTTTACCGTGCTGATGTAGAACGCATCCTAATCTCTTACCGGATGCATCACAATGCACTTCGAATCCTCCAGATTGATCTGGTATGAAGAGAATAGGTGCTGATGTCAATCTTGACTAGTGTTCTACGAAAGCTTGTTCGCATGCTTTTGACCACACAAATTCCTCATCTTTACGTGTGAGCCTGGTAAGGGGTGTTTCTATCTTCGAAAATCCTTCAATGAACCTTCTGTAATATCCAGCTAAACCCAAGAAACTCTGAATGTCCGTCACTGACTTTGGTATAGGTCATTCGCTGACTGCTGAAACCTTCGCTGGATCCATACAGATTCCTTCTCCTGATACGATATGTCCAAGAAAACCAATTTGCTTTAGCCAAAACTCGCACTTGTTGTACTTGGCATAGAGCTGATGTTGTCGAAGAGTTTCCAGGACAATTTTTAGGTGCTCGGCATGTTCTTTTCGACTCTTAGAATATACCAGGATGTCGTCGATGAACATGACAACAAAGCTGTCTAAGTACTCCCGAAAAACTTGATTCATTAGGTTCATGAATATTGCTGGTGCATGGGTCACTCCAAATGGCATCACTAGAAATTCATAATGTCCATAGCGAGTTCTGAAAGCTGTTTTATGAATATCAGCTTCTTTGACCTTCACTTGATGATAACCTGAATGAAGATCCAATTTAAAGAAAACACAAGATCCACTTAGCTGATCGAATAAATCATCGATGCGCAGGAGTGGATACTTGTTCTTTATAGTGACTTCGTTCTAGGCTTTATAATCGATGCACTATCTGTATGAACCTTCCTTCTTCTTCACAAGTAGTACAGGTGCTCCCCAACTTGAAGTGCTGGCATGAATCCATCCTTTCGCCAATAATTCATCCAACTGTGTTCGGACTTCCTTCAAACCTTCCGGACTTAATCTATAAGGTGCTTTGATCACTGGTTGTGCTCCTGGTACTAAATCAATACTGAATTCAAGAGCTCGATCGGGATGCAAACCTGATATATCGTCAGGAAATACATAATCGAACTCTCGAACCACATCTGGTCGTGATTCTTCCTCCGTTTGAGCTGCTGCTACTACAGCTTCCCTTGTCTTCGCTTTGTAGGTACTTGGCTCCAGGGACGGTCTCCGCTTTTGAAATAGAAGACCGGATGGTCTGGAATCTCGAATACTACCCTCCTTTGACGACAGTCGATGGTAGCATAAAAAGTTCTAAGCCAATCCATACCTAGAACCATATTGAAGTTCGGTATGTCCAGCACTATGAAGTCAGCATAAAACTCTCTGCTGCAGACAATAACTGGACACATGTAACGTTTTAGAAATCGTTTTGTGAATGTTTCTGTTTTTGGGTGAAATTCGTCGGTATTTTCTGTTTTATACCGACTGGGATCAAACGGCCATATCGACTTGCCAGCACCTAGTTTTGATAAAATAAAGCTAGTGCGCAAACTTTGAGAGTATATGGGACGTTTTGGTCCAATTTGAATTTTTCCCAATTTTGATTTTATTTTAATACGGTATGCATATTTTTGGGAAATCTTCTCTTTGCATCTTTTCTTTATTTATTCTTGAGTAAACCTAAACTACATAATATCTTGATGGTTGTGTGGACAAGGATTAAAGGATTAAAGAATAGAAAATAAAAGAAAAGAAAGAATGAATGTGTGTGTGTGAATGCATTAAATTGCATTAAATGCTTGCAATTTCTTGGAAATTTCCCTCCTCTCTCTCTCCCTTTCTCATTGGCCGAGCCCTCTCCTTCTCTCTACTGCCCTTGTGCAAATTTTCTATCTCTTTTCCTCACAAAACATTCACAAATCCTTCATCTCTCATTCAAGTTCACAAAATTTATCAAAATCTATACTTTTCTTTCTTGGATGCTTTGGAGTGCTCTAAAGCTTGGATCTTTGCCTTCTTTTGTGTAGGTAAAATCCTTTTACTGTTATTTTTGTGTTTTTAGTGTAGTTTAGCTATTTAATTGCAGTTTAGAATGTTTAAGTTAGGTTTTGTCGCGTAATATCGTATTTTAGTATCGGTTTGTGGTGTCTAGGATCTGCTGTGACCCGGAATTGTTACTGGGAAATTAAACAAAGTTGTAGTGTTATACTAGGGAACCTGGAGCACCACCTAGGAGATGGACCCCAGACCACTGGCCAGGGCCGGCGACAGCAAGGAGGTGGGCCGGCGACGCCGGCCAAGATGAGGAGTTTGGATTTGGGTTTTCCTGTATAGGTGTCTGCTATGGTTTGGGTTCTTCTGGTCTTGTTTGTTTGTTTAATTTATACAGTAGGAAAAATCTGGGATCGTATAGGCAGTTTCTAGTGTTTTGTGTCCGCGCGATACGTGTTACGACACGGGTCGTGCAATTTGCATGGTTTTGCTCTTGAGTTGTTTTCATCGTGTCGCTACGCACGTTAGCCACGATACGAACACTTAAGAGGTTGTTGTGTGTTGTTGTGTCGGTTAGGTGTAGCTAGTTCGTGTTTTAGAGTTATTATTAATATATATATTGTTGTGTTTTATATGTTGCAGGTTCGCAGGCGGGGACTACGGACACTGCCACAGGGGGATGCAGGTGGTAGGATTCATCTATCTTGGAGTGTGGGTGAGTAGATTTAATATCTACAGGGGAATCGCTCGCATGGCGTTATGCGTTTGGGCTAGAAATATAACTTTGTCGCATATTCTATGTCATATTTAGAATTGCGCATTTACCTTTCTGCTTAGTGATAGTTGTGCTTGGACTAGTATCCTTAGGACACTGCACTATTATTGACGGCTCAGATTGCGAGAGCACTGATTGTATGCCACACACACCGTCAATAGTTGCCATGTCATGCACAACCTACATATAGAAATGATATTGTCTGGTTAGGGACATTGTGACATTGATACATATTTCTTATCGTTTATAACTTAGACTTTGATATGCTAGTTCCTGTTTACCTATACGGTATCGTACTATTAGTGTTAGGTACATACACACCTAAGGACATAGCTACAGGTGTAATTTGCATTTCATAATCTACTTATACCTGATAGGTATATCACATCATTACAATAGGTAGATACCTATATTTCTGCTGTACCATTCACGTGTTCATTTATATCTAGTTATAGCTATGCTTTTCCTTTATACGCTTTCATTACAGTCTTTATGTTGCGTATACTTTATTCATGGATTATCGCATTGTTATATGTATTTTTCATGATGTTTTCTGGATTTGGGGACCGTGGTAGTTCATGAAATTATGCATACATTGAAAGTCCCGATTTCCTTGATATGATATTTTCGCAGCCACCATGAGATTTGTCGTTTAAGATGTGTATACCCTATGTGAGGAAAGGAGGGGTCCGTGTATGGGTACATGGTGGGGCCCGGAAGTACCCCGAAGCAAGAACGATGTCGTGGTGTCAGGCGATGAAGCTTAGGGGAACCATACTTTCCGGTGACAGGACCAATAACTCATCGGCTATCGAGTGGATACCGACGGGAGTCATGTGCGTATGGATACGTCGAGAGGTGAGGGTCGGAGCTAGGCACTCGAGCTCTCGGGATAGCGTATGATACGTACCTATCAGGATGTTAGTCCGGGAGACGGCATCTGATAGATCAGTATTTCTGTGTCGATGCTTGGCACATTGGTTTCATGATATTTCTAATTACTCATTTGTATATATAACAAGGGATTGAACCTCTGTTATATATACCCTTACACCAATATTAGTGGAATGGGACACTAATATATGTATTTTGCCCTCATCATATTTATTATGCCATTATATTTAGGATGTTAGAATTGTGCTGGAGATTTGATTCGGGATATAAGAGATTCATTTGAGATTGGATACTGGATATATATATATATATATATATATATATATATATATATATATATACACTTGATGATATACATTCGATTTATGTGAGATCTACTTGATGATATACATTCGATATATGTGAGATAAACTTGATGATGTACCTTCGATTTATGTGAGATAAACTTGATGATGTACATTTGATTTATGTGAGATCTACTTGCTGTTGTACATTCGAGATATGTGAGATATGCTTGATATTGTACATACGAGATATGTGAGATCTACTTGCTGTTGTATATACGAGATATGTGAGATCTACTTGATGTTGTACATTCGATATATGTGAGATATACTTGATGTTGTACATTTGGGATATACGAGATATACTTAATATTGTGAAATTGAGGTGATGCAATACTTAGATGATATGAAAGCCAATTTGGGGGCTGATTTGAGGAATTTGGATTTGATTTGTCTTGATGGATTGTGATCTTACCACAAGGTCAGGATTCCGTGGAAATGACATACTTCACTCCATACCTCACCTTTATATATTTGTGCACTGTTCCATGTATTAGGAGTACCTGTTAGTGTACCTTTCATGAGTGTTGCACATTTACATTCTTATACCCCCATTGCATGATTATTTCATACTGTTGTCATATCATTATTGCTTTATATATTGGTGGTACTTGTTAGTGTACTTTCCATTATTTCGCACTCATATGACCTGTTATTACTGAAATTTCATATCTTAGATTCATGCTGTACGTACATACTTGCGATTACCAGTATATGTTATTTACTATTCACGAGTTGGCAACTCACCCCGTTGTGCCACAGTGTTTGCAGGCGTTCCTCAGGATAGTCAGAGGCAGGCTATTCAGCTATCATCTTTTGCTACAAATACCGCATCGACTCACAGTGTGCCGTTTGCTTAGGTGGGTTTTGGTGGTTATCTGTATTCTGTATTGTATATTCGTTGTATCTTGTACTCTCCATCTACTACTAGTATGTTGTGACTTAGAGACTTGGTGAGGACGATATTGTATATTATGTGGAGTTGTTTTCTTTTATACAGTTTCCTTTCTTTTGTCTCTTATTTCTTCGCTAAGGCGTCGTATATCTGTTGTGGTGTTGTTTTCCGCCGTTGGGCGTGTATTTACTCCCGGTTGGGGATGCTTTATTTTATTTCTTTTATTGTACCCATTTTGGGGTTAGTTTTTACAAAGGTAGTGCTGCCAAAATTTTAAAAAAAGAAAGTGGACTCTTTTAAAGAATTTGGGTTGTGATTTCAAATGTTTCAAAAACTTTTATTATCTTTTCCGTATTTTCATGGTTTAGATTTCTGGGTTTTGGCTTTCTTTTACTGCGTTACGTCTGTAAGCGTTGCGTAGTATTAGGGCCGTCACGTGCCAATATCGGGTCATGACAAAGTTGGTATCAGAGCGTTAGGTTTTACCTTTCGGAGTGTAGGATGACCTTGGTATGATGAAGTAGGTAACCTAAGCGAAGTAACGTAGTGTGTGTATGTCTGCAGCATACTCACGATGCAGTATTTCGCCTAAAGTGCCTAAGTACAAATTTCTTGAAATTCCGTCCTTGATGATTCATATCCTTATGATTCGATTTTCGTGTTCTTATCGAATCCTATCTCTATTTATAGCCTTGCCGCTGATGACTATGGGGACTCAGAGAGATGCAGCGAGGGCCGAGGCCAGAGTTAGCTCGGGTGAGACGAGCACTGACCAGGATGGCACTTTTGTTGCACAGATGCAGACGGATCAGCCTTCGTTAGAGCAGTTCGCTAGGCTTGTGGCAGAGATGCAGGACTTACGCCAGACGATGAGATCGTTAGTTGATGTCGTTCGAGCGCAGCGACAGGAGGTTGACGCCCCAGTTACAAAGTTATTCCTTGGGATCAACATGCAGCAGTCTGTCACTTACGTAGCACCAGTGGATGCAGCCCTAGTCGACGAGACACGTATTCCAGAGATTCGGAGAGTTCCAGGACAGTGGAGGACCTGTACCGGTGTACCAGTCCAGGGACAGAGGTTCAGTCGTCATGACAGGTTTCGTGCACGGCATGAGAGTACAAGAGGCTTGGGACGTGGACAGACGTTCAGCTCTTATCCCCAGGAGGACCAGCAGTCGTCGCGTGGATGTTTCTGGTGTGGGAGCCTTCATCACCTCATCAGGAATTGTTCCTTAGCGCCGCGTCAGACTCGTACTCGGAGAGGTCGTGCTCACGGAGGATTTCAGTCAGTTGCGGGTAGGGGGCAGACACGAGAGTTTGCTTCTACTCATCCGGACGCACAGGCGTCCAGTGCAGAGTTCTCAGGTATCCTTGTACATGTTCTTTTGATGTATTTGTTGGTTTTTCACACTTTGTGCCGTGATTGGGATGAGGATCGTGTTAGCTAGATCAGTCGTTTGTTGTGTTAATTTCTGTCAGCGATTCTTTTGTTGCGCGATACGTATTTCAGTCGTATGTCAATCGGTTAGGAGATTCATCCGTCACTTGATCCATTAGAGAGGTTGGATTTGATGTTCTCCTGGGCATGGATTGATTAGTTATGTGTTAGGCGTCTGTGGACTACCGTGTGGAAACAGTCAGGGATTGTTTTCCCGGCGAGTCAATTCTTGTTGTGCAGGTGGATAGTTGTGCCGCCTCTCACAGCTTGAATTCAGCCTTTTTTCGCTAGTCAGCTTTTGGAGGAGATGTCGTGGATTCTTGGCGTTCATTCGAGATACCGGAGCCACAGTGGGATTGTTGGACCGGGTACTTATCGTGCAAGAGTTTTCCGACGATGTTCCAGATGAGTTGGCGAAGTTTTGGGAGCTTAAGGATCTGCTGCAGAGTTGTTTGTTGGGGAGGTTTGTGTGTCCGAGTGTTTCGCTTTTGGGAGCTCCTATTTCTGTTCGTCAAAGAGAAAGACGACAGATTGCGGTTGTGGATTGATAGATCGTCGGTTGAACCGGCTTACGGTGCGGTTAGGTATCATTTACCTCGCTTTGACGATTTCTTCAATCAGCTCTAGAGTGCGAGGCTTTTTCTAAGTTTGTTGGGGTTCAGGTCATCATTGTTGCGGGTTCGGAGTGATGGCATTCCGAATACTGCTCTTGTGCGTGCTACGGCTTTGTGTGTTTTGGTGGTGTCTTTGGACTCGCCAATGCCCTAGCAGCATTCGTAGTTATGATGCACCAGATTTCTTCAGGCCGTTCCTCGACCAGTTTTGTTGTGTTATTGACGACATTCTGGTCTTTACAATGTGTTCCGGGGAACAAGAACAGCACTTGAGAATTTGTTTTTGCAGACATTGGGAGAGCCCCAGTTGTTTGCTAGGTTCTCGGAGTGTTCCTTCATGCTTGTTTGTATTGACTCCTAGGTCTTATAGTTACGGGAGACGGTTTCGTATGTGTTGAAGTCAAAATTTGCACCCCGGTTGACCAAGTCAAAGTCAAGGTCAACCCCAAGCCAGGTGGGCCCAAGCCCAAGCAAGTGGGCCAATGCCCAGGTCGAGCCCGAACACGAAGCGTCCGGCCTTCCGCCATCCCAACAAAAAAATCATGTAATAAATAATTTTTATGTAATTTTTTATACATGAATGTATGCGAAATGGGCATAAAGCCAATATTTTGTAAGCCCATGGCTTATGTGCAAAAATGAAATAGCACATGAGCCATAGGATGGCTAAAATGCCATTTTTGTAAAGCCCAAGGGGCTATATGTAAATATGTAAGCCTATAAAAGGCAACATGATGAATAAAAAAAAAGACAACTTTTCATTCTCACAAAAAACCCTAAGGTTTGTATCTCTTTCCCTTTTCTGAAGGTCTCAAACCTTCTTCTTTCTTTTGAATTAAATCAAGAGTTTTACTCTTCCTTTTCAAAAAACAAAATAGTTTTTCATCACCAAACCCACAAAGGGGAACTTGGATCAGTCACCAGATCTCAAGAAGGAGAGATTTTGAGATCTCACATCTCTTGATCTTCAAGATCCAGCTAACAGAGGAGGAAGAAGAAGAACACCTTCCATTAACCCCAAAAACACACTCAGGAGTCCAACTCCTCTCTGATTTCTCTTCAGAGAAATCTTTTTAGGCTAAAAGCCTCTTTTTCTCGCCGGCGCTCAAGCGCAGAGCGCCCACGTGCCGACACGTGGCGCGCTTGCGCTCAAGCGTAAGCGCCTGAGCGCAAGTCGCCCTCATGCCGACACGTGGCGCTCTTGCGCTCAAGCGCAAGCGCCTGAGCGCAAGTCACCCCGGTACCGACACGTGGCGCGTTTGCGCTCCAGCGCAAGCGCTCGAGCACAAGTTGCCCTCGTGCCGACACGTGGCGCTCTTGTGCTCAAGCGCAAGTCACCCCGGTGCCGACACGTGGCGCGCTTGCGCTCCAGCGCAAGCGCTCGAGCGCAAGTCGACCACATGCCGACACGTGGTGAGCTTACGCCCGAGCGCAAAGCGCCCAGCATCCGAGCGCAAAGCGCCCTCATGCCGACACGTGGCGCGTTGCGCTCCAGCGCTCTGCGCTTGAGCACAAAGCGTCCACGTGCCGACACGTGGCGCGCTTGCGCCCAGGCGCTGGCCCCACGCATCCTTTGGATGTCTTTTTCCCCCTTTTTTTTATATATATACATATGTATACAAATTTACACACACATGTGCCCTATGACACTGTCCCTGTTAGAAAAAATTTCTAACGGGGCGCTGCACCGCACCCCGCAAGGGGGCTGCTAGCCCCCTTGACCCCCAGCCTGCTATCCGGGTAGCGGGACCCCCGTAAAAACTCTGCGTGGCTCCCGATATATCCAAAACCCCCCTTTCAAAACACAACATACGTACACTGCACATTGAGTTCGCATGACCGGTTTAACCCGTGAATCGGAGGTTCCCTCGCCCCAAAGGCGAGGGGTAATTAACGGCAGCTTAGTCCGCGACTGCCGGAGATTCGGATCCCCACAATCATTAAACCCCGGCCTACCCTAGGCAGGGGGAATCTGTAGTACGCTTGACAAGCGCGCGCGTATTCCCATCTCAATGGGGTGACGAAAAACACCCTACAGTATGGTTATGAGGGAGATCGTGGCCGTACAGCTTAGGCCCAGACATGTGTGCAGGATGGAGGTCCGCAGATTTTGGGCTTAGCAGGTTTTTACCGCCGTTTCGTGCAGGGTTACTAGAGTATTGCTGCACCGTTGACTGGAATGACTGGAATGGAGGTTCTTTTTTTTTGGACTGAGGCATGTGTGCAGAGTTTTCGGCAGTTGAAGATTCAGTTAGCAACTGCATCAGTTCTTGCTTTTGATTCGGAGTCTGTGATTGTGACAAGGGTGTGCTAAGTTAGGAATGCGGTTGTGTACCTGATATTATCGGGTAGAGACGTGAAATCCTAGAGCAAGCACATCAGTCATCTCTCTATGTTCATTTAGGTTCCGCCAACATTGACGTGACTGGTGAGATAGTTACGGGTGGACAGGAACGTAAAGAGAAATTTCAGGTTTCGTTTCAAGTGTTTGTCTTGTTGTGCGTTGTGTTAAATTGTTGTCGGCAGTTGGGATCGTCACTAGCCATTGTTAGGATTCTCCTTTGATAGCTGTTATTAGGAGACACTCCAATTGGTAACCTTTAGGTTTAGTTAGGTCGTGTCGATCACCAGTCTGTTTTTCTGACTCTGCGTAGTAGGATTTTGGACCTCAGCTAGTCTAGAGACTTCGGAGATGATCCAGTTGGTTCAGGTCAGGATGAGAGTAACCCAGTGCACACAGAGGTCTTATGCCGACCATGTTGGTCGCAGACTTGAGTTCGCAGTGGGAGATCATGTATTCCTACGGACTTTTCCGATGAATGACATGTTGAGTTTTGGGAAGCTTATCCCAGAATTGTAGGTCCTTTTGAAATCCTCTAAGCGAGTTAGTTTGTTGCCTTTAATTTGGCACTTCCGCCCAGATTTTGATTATTCACCCTGTCTCCTTTGTGTGGACTTTGCAATTACCTTCATGACTTTCTCACATGATTCAGCACAGACCATTGTGGACTCGATCTTTTCGTTCACCAGCAGCCATGTGTGTTAGTGGCTCGGCAGGTGGAGAAATTTCGGTCAAGGGTCTTGCCATCTGTGGAGAATGTTCTTGGACGTAGCTGTATAGTGAGGGGATCACTTGGGAGGCTGCGAGCGAGATTTGGGAGTTTTGTGCTCTTCTCTTTGAAGGTATGCTTAGTGAAAATTTTAAATTCGGGGACGAATTTTTATAAGGGGGGAGATTGTAACGTTTTAGAAATCGTTTTGTGAATGTTTCTGTTTTTGGGTGAAATTCGTCGGTATTTTCTGTTTTATACCGACTGGGATCAAACGGCCATATCGACCTGCCAGCACTGGTTTTGATAAAATAAAGCTAGTGCGCAAACTTTGAGAGTATATGGGACGTTTTGGTCCAATTTGAATTTTTCCCAATTTTGATGTTATTTTAATGCGGTATGCACATTTTTGGGAAATCTTCTCTTTGCATCTTTTCTTTATTTATTTTTGAGTAAACCTAAACTACATAATATCTTGATGGTTGCGTGGACAAGGATTAAAGGATTAAAGAATAGAAAAGAAAAGAAAAGAAAGAATGAAGGTGCATGAATGTGTGTGAATGCATTAAATTGCATTAAATGCTTGCAAATTCTTGGAAATTTCCCTCCTCTCTCTCTCCCTTTCCCCTTGGCCGAGCCCTCTCCTTCTCTCTACTGCCCTTGTGCAAATTTTCTATCTCTTTTCCTCACAAAACATTCACAAATCCTTCATCTCTCATTCAAGTTCAAAAAATTTATCAAAATCTATACTTTTCTCTCTTGGATGCTTTGGAGTGCTCTAAAGCTTGGATCTTTGGCTTCTTTTGTGTAGGTAAAATCCTTTTACTGTTATTTTTGTGTTTTTAGTGTAGTTTAGCTATTTAATTGCAGTTTAGAATGTTTAAGTTAGGTTTTGTCGCGTAATATCATATTTTAGTATCGGTTTGTGGTGTCTAGGATCTGCTGTGACCCGGAATTGTTACTGGGAAATTAAACAAAGTTGTAATGTTATACTAGGGAACCTGGAGCACCACCTAGGAGATGGACCCCAGGCCACCGGCCAGGGACGGCGACAGCAAGGAGGTGGGCCGGCGACGCCGGCCAAGATGAGGAGTTTGGGTTTGGGTTTTCCTGTATAGGTGTCTGCTATGGTTTGGGTTCTTCTGGTCTTATTTGTTTGTTTAATTTATACAGTAGGAAAAATCTGGGATCGTATAGGCAGTTTCTAGTGTTTTGTGTCCGCGCGATACGTGTTACGACACGGGTCGTGCAATTTGCGTGGTTTTGCTCTTGAGTTGTTTTCGTCGTGTCGCTACGCACGTTAGCCACGATACGAACACTTAAGAGGTTGTTGTGTGTTGTTGTGTCGGTTAGGTGTAGCTTGTTCGTGTTTTAGAGTTATTATTAATATATATATTGTTGTGTTTTATATGTTGCAGGTTCGCAGGCGGGGACTACGGACACTGCCACAGGAAGATGCAGGTGGTAGGATTCATCTAGCTTGGATTGTGGGTGAGTAGATTTAACATCTACAGGGGAATCGCCCGCATGGCGTTATGCGTCTAGGCTAGAAATATAACTTTGTCGTATATTCTATGTCATGTTTAGAATTACGCATTTACCTTTCTGATTAGTGATAGTTGTGCTTGGACTAGTATCCTTAGGACACTGCACTATTATTGACGGCTCAGATTGCGAGAGCACTGATTGTATGCCACACACACCGTCAATTGTTGCCATGTCATGCACAACCCACATATAGAAATGATATTGTCTGGTTAGGGACATTGTGACATTGATACATATTTCTTATCGTTTATAACTTAGACTTTGATATGCTAATTCCTATTTACCTATAGGGTATCGTACCATTAGTATTAGGTACATACACACCTAAGGACATAGCTACAGGTGTACTTTGCATTTCATACTCTACTTATACCTGATAGGTATATCACATCATTACAATAGGTAGATACCTATATTTCTGCTATACCATTCATGTGTTCATTTATATCTGGTTATAGCTATGCTTTTCCTTTATACGCTTTCATTACAGTCTTTATGTTGCGTATACTTTATTCATGGATTATCGCATTGTTATATGGATTTTTCATGATATTTTCTGGATTTGGGGACCGTGGTAGTTCATGAAATTATGCATACATTGAAAGACCCGGTTTTCTTGATATGATATTTTCGCAGCCACCATGAGATTTGTCGTTTACGATGTGTATACCCTACGCGAGGAAAGGAAGGGTCCGTGTATGGGTACATGGTGGGGCTCGGAGGTACCCCGAAGCAAGAACGATGTCGTGGTGTCAGGCGATGAGGCTTAGGGGAACCATACTTTCCGGTGACAGGACCAATGACTCATCGGCTATCGAGTGGATACCGACGGGAGTCATGTGCGTATGGATAAGTCGAGAGGTGAGGGTCAGAGCTAGGCACTCGAGCTCTCGGGATAGCGTATGATACGTACCTATCAGGATGTTAGTCCGGGAGACGGCATCTGATAGATCAGTATTTCTGTGTCGATGCTTGGCACATTGGTTTCATGATATTTCTAATTACTCATTTGTATATATAACAGGAGATTGAGCCGCTGTTATATATACCCTTACACCAATATTAGTGGAATGGGACGCTAATATATGTGTATTGCCCTCATCATATTTATTATGCCATTATATTTAGGATGTTAGAATTGTGCTGGAGATTTGATTCGGGATATAAGATATTCATTTGAGATTGGATACTGGATACACACACACACACACACACACACACACACACTTGATGATATACATTCGATTTATGTGAGATCTACTTGATGATATACATTCGATATATGTGAGATAAACTTGATGATGTACCTTCGATTTATGTGAGATAAACTTGATGATGTGCATTCGATTTATGTGAAATCTACTTGCTTTTGTACATTCGAAATATGTGAGATATGCTTGATATTGTAAATACGAGATATGTGAGATCTACTTGCTGTTGTAAATACGAGATATGTGGGATCTACTTGATGTTGTACATTCGATATATGTGAGATATACTTGATGTTGTACATTCGGGATATACGAGATATACTTAATATTGTGAAATTGAGGTGATGCAATACTTAGATGATATGAAAGCCAATTTGAGGGCTGATTTGAGGAATTTGGATTTGATTTGTCTTAATGGATTATGATCCTACCACGAGGTCAGGATTCCGTGGAAATGACATTCTTCACTCCATACCTCACCTTTATATATTTGTGCGTTGTTCCATGTATTAGGAGTACCTGTTAGTGTACCTTTCGTGAGTGTTGCACATTTACATTCTCATACCCCCATTGCATGATTATTTCATACTGTTGTCATATCATTATTGCTTTATATATTGGTGGTACTTGTTAGTGTACTTTCCATTATTTCGCACTCATATGACCTATTATTACTGAAATTTCATATCTTAGATTCATGCTGTACGTACATACTTGCGATTACCTGTATATGTTATTTACTATTCACGAGTTGGCAACTCACCCCCGTTGTGCCACAGTG
This sequence comes from Agapanthus africanus, assembly GCA_030015575.1. Lineage (NCBI taxonomy): Eukaryota > Viridiplantae > Streptophyta > Magnoliopsida > Asparagales > Amaryllidaceae > Agapanthus > Agapanthus africanus. Next base: position 22,994,306 of record JASDDO010000014.1, read on the forward strand.
TTTGCAGGTGTTCCTCAAGATAGTCAGAGGTAGGCTATTCAGCTATCATCTTTTGCTACAGATACCGCATCGACTCACAGTGTGCCGTTTGCTTAGGTGGGTTTTGGTGGTTATCTGTATTCTGTATTGTATATTCGTTGTATCTTGTACTCTCCATCTACTACTAGTATGTTGTGACTTAGAGACTTGGTGAGGACGATATTATATATTATGTGGAGTTGTTGTCTTTTATACAGTTTCCTTTCTTTTGTCTCTTATTTCTTCGCTACGGCGTCGTATATCTGTTGTGTTGTTGTTTTCCTCCGTTGGGCGTGTATTTGCTCCCGGTTGGGGATGCTTTATTTTATCTCTTTTATTGTACCCATTTTGGGGTTAGTTTTTATAAAGGGAGTGCTGCCAAAATTTTAAAGAAAGAAAGTGGACTCTTTTAAAGAATTTGAGTTGTGATTTCAAATGTTTAAAAACTTTTATTATCTTTTCCGTATTTTCATGGTTTAGATTTCTGGGTTTTGGTTTTCTTTTACTGCGTTACGTCTGTAGGCGTTGCGTAGTATTAGGGCCGTCACGTGCCAATTTCAGGTCGTGACAACACAAGCTATATCCCATGGTTGCCTTTAGAACGCCATTTCCTGAACTGACATTCCAGCTGGATACAAGCGGTGAGACTGGAATCGCATGGGTTCGGACGAACCATTGCGACATAAAGCAGTGAGATGCTCTAGTATCAAACAGTGCTAGTGCAGATAGTGAGGCTATTAAGATTGTACCTAAGGTATGTAGGATATGTTTTAGGTATAGGGAAAATTATCTAAATAAGTAGCAACATTGAAAAGAAAGGTTTGAGAAGAAAAGTTTACCAGTGATAACTTGGCCAGTGGCCTCAGCTTCTTCCACGGTCATCGTGAAAGCCTGGCGTCTTGGTACATTCCTATTGGCCTTAGGAGCATTCCTCGGAACGTTCCTTTGAGCTTGATGGAACTGACGAGGAGGTAGTGCATCTTGTGGTCCTCTGGGTGGTGCAGGTAGTGCAAATCTTGGAGCAGGTGCCTGAAGGGCTGGTCGCTGAGGATGGGTAATTACTGGCCTGAGTGCAGCAACTAGGTTTTGCCTTTGGGGACAAGACCCAATATCATGAGTAGCTAAGCCGCAGACTAAGCAAAGACGGTTGGCTCGCCGACAGTCTTTCATCATATGTCCAGTTCTCTTGCAGTATGTACAAAAGGCTGGGCCGGGACGATGGTTCGATACTCCGGGTCGCCTTGGCATAAAAGATGGCCTGGACAAGGCTCCTCCTGCCATCTGATTGGCAGGGCGCTTAACTCCTGCAGACTGAGGTCTGCCCCTCGCTTTTATCACTGCCTGATAACTGCGGGCAGCTTCCAGAGCATCCTCATGAGTTGGAAATTTCCCTGTGGCTAGTACAGCCTGAATTTTCGTGTCCAAACCTTGTTGAAAGCGACGGGCTCTACTATCATCCGTCGGTATCAAGTGTACCGCGAATCTGTTTAAGGATTGTGTTAGCTGTGTAGTATGTGTTATTTAAAAATTGAACTATTGTGACATATCTTACAGACTTAGCATGGTGAATTCAGCGTCATACTCATCTACCGACTTGTCCCACATCGAACCTTGTTGTAGATGAATGAACTGCTGTTCCATGGCAAACCTGGCAGTCACAGGGAAGTACTTCGCGTCGAACTTATCGCGAAAAGTCTTCCATTCAATAGGCTGTACAAGACGGCTTTCTTCCGCCTTCCACCAGTTGCGAGCATTTTCCGTGAGTTGCAGTTTCGCCACACGGACCCAAGCTATGTCTGGCACTTATGCTGCCGTCAGATCATCCTCTATGCTTTGTATTCCTCAGCTTCAAGTGGGCTTTCCTTTCCGGAGAACTGCTTGGGATGTAAAGCCCTGATTGCTTTATCCCAAATGCGTCAGTCTCGGGACGGTTCAGGAGTTGTTGTCCCTCAAGGAGGCTGCGGATCGCCTCAAGTAGCACCATTTGCTCGGTGGGTGGAGCAGGAACAACAGGTGTGAGAGGTAGTGGTGGAGGTGTGTTGTTGACATTGGTGCTGGTGTTGTTCGGGGAATCCATAACCTTGAAAAAAATTTGGGTTAAGACAGATTCAAGTACATGAAATGATAATATTCAAGGAATATGAAATTGTAAGATTCAAGGAACATGAATTGTAAAGAATGTTTTAGCTGTTGGTTCTTGTGTTATATTGCTTAGGTTGTTCACGCAGAACAGAACTGCATGATAGAGTTTCATACAGCTCTGACCTGCATGGGCCACCAACAAAACCTGTCACGCCCCGCTTCCCGGTATACAGCGAAGGGGACGGGACGAGGCCGCTACGTATTTACTCAGAAGCAAATACGCTAAGCGTAACTAAGCAATATAAAAAAGTAAATGCACAAGAGACAACATATAATAAAAACAGCAACTTTATTTATTAACATTCTTTTATACAATGCATGAAAAGGAAATACAACTGAAATAAAAGCGATGCCTAAACAATGGCATAACAGAAATGAAAAGTACTGAATGGAAAATGTACAATGTTTAGAGCTCAGGGTCTTCGCTGTACTGATCCAAGGCTTCTGCAGTTGGCTCGATCTCTGACAGGTCCAAATCACCTGACGACATTCAAAGAAGAAAGAAATAGAATACTATCAGCGAACATGTCGCTCGGTAAGTCCCAAAGATAAGAGGAAAGTAGAATAGATAGAATAAGAAAGTATCTTTTAAAGTTGTATTATATTGTTGTAATGTTATGTTAACGCTGTTGTTTATAGCTTGGTACAGAAGGATGTCAGTGTATACGAGAGGGGTCTCTATATGCTAGAGATCAGGGCAAACAGAATGTACAAGAAACCGTTAAGCCACGGTACAACAGCAACGGAATATAGGTTAGGTGTCTTAATCTTACCGTATCGTGCCACTTTTAACACCTTCCGTACCAATTTACCCTTTAAACCCCGTAGTGTTTTGATTGTATTGTTTGTCTTGTAAATCATATTGATTGTATAATTGGATGACTGGCCGAAACCATGATATCAGTAAACGGATGTAACTGGAGAATCATGTAAATGAATGTATATCCATGTTTCGGTTCAGTCAAGCTGATAGATTGAATATATGGAATAATGGATTCATGGATTCATATTGAATTGTAATATTGTAATTTACAGATTGTAGAATGTAGATTGTAGATGGTACTTGAATCATATTCAAATCAGATTATAATGAGACTCAAACTGAGTCAAACAATTAGCAAAGTAAATTGAAGTCCTAATTATTGTTATTAATTTGTCTACATTAGATAGGCAAGCACCCACTTCTCCGGCTTCCTGAGGCTCAAGAGATTGGTCCCGCTTAAAGCTATATTTACTAGGGTCCTTAGGGTAATTTATAGAACTTGAGGGGGGTTTATGTAAAAATACTTTTATATACTTTTCAAAATACACCCCAAGTATTTATTATTCGTCTTTAGAGTTTTAATAAATGTAAATTTTATATTATGTTATTTCTAGTGAAAATATCATAATTCCATAATAAAAGGTATTTATTTGTAATATTGGTATAGTATGGAATTCATGATATTTTAGTGTAAAATTGATCCTTGTGATATTGTAGAAAAGGTGGAATATTTATAATACTTCAAAAATAGATATGTTTATGTTACATATACATATATTTATATGAAAATAATTTTTGTATATATATATATATATATAATATTTTAGAAATCCCGTTTTCTTAAGATATCGTATTTTAAATCTTTCGAGACCGAATGCTCCTTGCGGACGTCTGAATCTCGCACTACTAAGCCCGAGGATGTGCGATAATCTGCACCATCCCGAATGGGTTTCCCAAATGGGTTGTAGTGGCGTTTTGCAAAGATTTGTATAAATACTAATCATTAAGGAAAACGGTTTTATTAATTATGGTATTTAAATGAAACAGTGTCGTTTTTTGTATTCTATGTTCTAGGGTCTTCTAAGTCAACTAGACCGCTCCTAACTAGTCCAAAGCGATAAGTTGTGAGATACCTCAAATCGCCTCTTCACCGCAAATTATGGCCAGGTAAGTACAGGTGAAGAAAAGAGGGATCCGCTCACGAATCACCGTGAGACGGGCCTTTTAAAGTTACCTTTCTTACTTGTCTAGCCTAGACAACACAAAGTCAAGTTTAGATAAACGACTAGTGCCCACAACCTTATCCTATTTTTATAATAAGTGGTATTTATTTGTAAAGATGTATCAATACTAAATGTTTTAGAAATGGTTTTATTAAGTAAAGGGTACTTAAATGAAAATATTTTTTTCCCGTATTCTAAGTTCTCAAGGGTATCGTGTTATATTGCATATGAGTGTGTGAGGAGGTAGGTCGTTACCTCGTGATCTACTTAAAGGTATAGCAAGTTTAATGGAGTTAAATGTAGAATTGAAACAATGCGGTATTTAAGTGAAAAATACAATAAATTGAAATAGCCATTATTTTATGAAATGGAATTTGATCAATTTGGTTGATTAGTGTTTAATAGTCAACATGAGAGAGTTTAAGCATAATTGTATTAACGAGAAGTGAAGTTTTATAAGAATCCGAATCGGAAATCGGATTTGTTCCGATTCCGTCAGGTTTTGTAAATCCGTATTTTTAGAAAAGAAAAGAGAGGTAGAAATGGGGACTTACGGGTTTTGGAAAATAATGAGAGTGAGATGGAAGGAGAAGGATCGCCGGTGCATCGCTTCGTCGCCGAAAGCTCCTAGAACGATCGCCGGAAATTTCGCCGTAGCTTCGTTTCGTACTCGTTTTCAAAGTACACAAGATCTCTTGAGAATTTTAGAGAGTTGGCTCAGAGCTTTGGGATGAGAGGGTAGAGGGTAGGGATGGTATTTATAGGGTTAGGTTAGGGTTAAGGTAGATGAAGAGTTAAATTGAAAAAAATATAAAAATAATGTGATAAATTGTAATAAAATGGAGTAATTAGGGATTTATGACATTTCTGGAACCGATCAAGGAAAATGAAGTGTACAGGGGGTTTAGAAGATGAAGAGCCCCAACTTTGATGTTGGGGACTCGACCGTCCGGCCGAGTCCGGCAGACCGGCCGACTCGGCCGAGTCGATGGGTCGGAATGTGGGGGTCGCCGGAGGTTGTCACTGATATATTTAGTTTTTCAGGTTCAGTAGAAAGTTTGGGAGTTATCTCGTGTGGACTGTTGGGCTTCTATAAAATTTAAAACAAATAAATACAAAAAAATAATGTGGGGCATGGGATTTGAACTCTGGTGGCTTGGTTCAGCAATGCAAGGTATTACCAATGAGCTACAAACTCCTTCTCATAATTATTGTGTGAGATAAATACTTAAAATGGTAACAACAACATTAAATACTCAAAGTATACTTTAAATTTAAAGCAAATTTATGTACACTAAAAATGGAGTTGTTACACTAAGAAAGGATGTTAAGATAACAGAGAACCATTTTGGGTTCATGTCTAGATAATCGGCGACAGAAACAATTTATTTGCTTCGTCGGCTTGTCGAGCGTTTTCGAGAGAGAAGAAGAGATTTGCATATGATATTTCTTGATTTAGAGAAAACGTACGATAAGATACCTGGAGTTATGGAGGCAAACGTTGGAATCTCGGGGGTTCAGATTGAGCAGGTCTAAGATAATATATATGCATTGCAAATTTAGCGAACAGAGAAGTCGAGACCATATTGGTATAACATTGAAGGGACAAGAGATATCACCGAGCGATCAGTTTAAATATCTAGGTTCCATCATCCAAAAGGATGGGGAGATCGATAACGATGTTAATCAAAAGATCCAAACTGGTTGGTTGAAATGGAGAAATGCAAGAGAGATTGTGTGCGATCGTAACTTTCCGTTAAGGTTGAAAGGGAAGTTTTATCGAGCACTGTTCGACCTGCTTTATTATATGGTACAGGATGCTGGGCTACTAAGAAGCATCATAAACAAAAGATGCACGTAGCGAAAATGCGAATGCTTCATTGGATGTGTAGTAACACTAGAAAAGATAATATGCGAAATGAGGATACTCGTGCAAAAGTTGGTGTAGCACCCGTGGAGGAGAAGATGCGGGAAAACTGGCTAAGATGGTTTGGTCATGTGCGACGCAGACATATGAAAGCACCGGTTCGACGAATGGATACTATCGATATAGGCAATGTCAAAAGGGCGAAAGTAAGACCGAAGAAAATATGGATGGAGGTGATACGAAAAGATATGGTTGCTAAAAGCCTTAATGAAAGTATATTGTTCGATAGGAGTGAATGGAGGCGGAGAATTCATGTGCTGGACCCGACGTGATTCTCATGTTGGTTCATGTAGCCTACCTCATATGCTTAGGATAAAAGGCTCAGTTGTTGTTGTTGTATTAATCTATCAAACCTTATTAAATATTGATTACTCAACTTCATTAAACCATGACTATTAAAAGGTTACAATTTTTATTAGTAGATAAATCTAATTTCACCCGTAATCTTACTTTTCCTAGTAATAAATTATATGCCTCTCAGCATGACCTATCAAAGATTTCTAAGCATAAACCATAGGCAACTGCTAGAAAACCTATCAAAGTTCTAATAAAAATAGGTAATGGTTAAATTTATCTAGATTATCAATTAAACAACATTAGAGATCAAGATTCAATAAACTTTTAACACATGCAACGGATCTAGCAACTTCGTTTCCTAGGTATATAAAAAATACCTAAGCATAATTGAATTGAATACAATGAAGTAAATAAAGGAAGACATTGTTGCAATAATAAAAAGATAAACTTGAATTAAAATGCTGAAATAAAATTAACTCACAGGTGCTCAAGCCATAAACAAAAGAGAAGAAAACCCTAGAAGAGAGAGAGAGAGACCCAACTCGATCTCTATTTTAACAACAATATTTTATTTAACAAGTCTATAGAACCGATGGATATTTTAACAACAATATTTTATTTAACTTTATCCCTAAGAAAAATCAAAGAGCTACACACTCGATACCCTGCCCGCCGATTGGTGCCCCTAGCCGCTGAAGTGCGATCTGGTTGCATTCGACTCGCTTGAGTCTTCTTGTGCTGGGTTGGCTAGTCCTGGTAACTTGTTTTGACTTGTGTTTGCGCTTTCATCTCGTCCCGTTGCATCTGGTAGACTTGAACTTATGTGTTTCCTTCTCTTCTTCACTTTTTGCAATTAAAGACCTAGAGCCTGCATTTATTCAAAGCGCACATTGAGTAACAATTGTTTATATATAAGAATAGATAAAAAGGATAATTAAACATGCAATAAAATGCACCAATCAATGATCCTTACCAGGGTAGGTGGTGAGACTCTAGTTTATTAGTTTCCTTTGATGGTTTTCACCATAGACGATAGTCTTAACCTGCAAAAACAATCACAGGGCATACATAATTAGAGATCCTTAACCTCCGTGGCTTACACATTGCAGTTTCCACACGAAAACATGTACAATCACCAAAAAAGATAATAGGGGCCAACAAGGGTGAAATGGTAAGAATATGTATCCCTCATGCCTCACCACATTGTCAGGGGCTTTTAAAATGATATCAGAGCAAACCCAATTGTCAGGGGTTTTTAAAATGATATCTGAGTAAACCCAGGATCAAGTTTGATAAGGCACATTTTAAAAAGATTTTTTTAAAAAAGTGCAATGTGCAGAAAAGTTTTGGTGAGATTTGAGGACATATTTTATGCAATCTGATAATAATGTCATGCAATAAATGTAAAGTTAAATTACCTGATAAGAGGCTTCCGTGGAACAATGGATGCGTAAGCAGGGAACCCACCAAGCATCGATTTTGCCACCTAAGGTGATTTAAACAGTTGACATATATTGATCATATCTTCAAAATAATTTTTTAAGAAATCATTATAGGATATGAACTTAAAATGTTAAATGGAAATACGCCTAACTAAGCAGCCATTTTTAAAGAGTAATTTGCTTGTGCATTCATGTGTGCCTAACTAAGTAGCCATTTTTAAAGAGTAATTTGCTTGTGCAGTCATGTGTTAATGCTTTCATAGTAGCGCCTTTACTTATTGCCCCGATAGCAGAAAACCATCCCAACTTTTAAAAACGTGCCACTGACTTTAACAGGCGTTAGGTTCGTTTTTTCAGCACTTTTACCCTTCTATAGTCCTAGATACCCCTTAAATCTATCTCTAATTACATCACTACTAATCATAGCCCCTTCCATGACCTAGGGGTAGTTTTGGAAGAATGTGGTAAATAACGTCTAAAGCATATGTGTATATTAATCAGACATGAAAAAACTAATTGCTGTTAAGTTGGAAGTAGGTTTCATGTTTTAAAGGTAGGGAGGTGAGCTGCTATACAAGTTAAAAATGGGTTTATTTGCAATTTAGCCTATGTTAATTTTTATAAGTCTAGATCAAACTAAAATTAGATTTTATGTTAATTAATCTTCAACAAGTATAACTTCGAAAGGAAAATTTGCAGGAAATCACATGCAAAGAAAATGGTTTAATTAGAGATAGGAACATTAACACCATCATAGGGGGTACGAGTACGAGATATTGGGACATTATTATTATGGGAGTTACTTGGGGTATATGGAGAGAACGAAATGAGAGTTTTTAGGAGAAAAGTTAATTGTACAAATAATGTGATCTTTCATGTATCTTCTATGCTTCTCAGTTGGTCATACTTGCTTGCAGATAAGTCAAAGCTTAAAATACGAAAGATGGTCCCCGAGACTGTCGAAATTGCGGGGAAGGATGATTCGGCTAGTGGGAGCGGAGATGGCAATGACCCCAGTATTGACGATGGCGCCTGAGGTGGGATAAGGAGGGGGAATGAAAGGAATGGGAAGATGTTTTTTGGGGGTGTTTGGATGTACCTCGTATGTGAGGCACCTGCTTACTTTTGCTTCTTGGATGGTTGTATGAGCTTTTATGATCGGGAGTAGATTTGTGTGGTTATTTTGGCCTTGATGGCGTATGTATCCATTAAAAGCTTTTTAATGATATCGGGTGGCTAATTATCCACCTTTTTCTCAAAAAAAACATTAACACCATGATATTTATAATTTACTTTATTTAGTTTTCTTTTTTTCTTGTGTGTGTGTGGGGTGGGGGGGGGGGGCACAGGGTTTTAACACCAAATTAAGTTTCATTGCAGCAAAACAGGAGTAGCAAAAAAAATACCTCAGGCTTTTCAATTTCCTGAGCCTTCGGCTGCACTGTATAGTCTTCAAGCTCATTGATTTCTTCAGTCAAACCCACAATGTTGAGAGATGAAAAGCTGCTTATATTCTTAATTGGAAGTGCTTCAGCATTGTTAGTGCATAAACTCGGCCCAGGTTCTTCAGTAACACAGGTTAATGGAACTCCTCTGGTTAACATTTCCTTTTCTAACGAGTTTTCTGAATGAATAACTTTCCGCTTTGATTCTGCGGCATTGTTTGTCACGGCATCATCCACATATTTCCTCTTTCTTGATTCAGCAGTCTCCTTCATAATCCCATTGCTTCTCGAGGCTTTTGATTTTGGAGACTTGCCACCACCGGGAAATACAAATGGTGGCACAGCTGAACGCTTGATGTGAACAACTTTTATTTCCATCCTCGGCTTCCATTGCATGTACGAAAAGATAAGGTGCTTAAACTCATCAATCGTGGCCCTCAAGTCAAACTCATTTCCTTCTTTTTTATCCACCTTTTGCTTTCTTTTCAGGCCCATGAAATAGAAGCGATGAAATTGTCTATTTTCGTCCAAAAAATCCCCGGGACGAAGATGGCACTCAAGCAAGCCAAGCGTGTCTCTCTCAATCTGGAGTTGAATTTGCCAAAGTGAGCAGCAATATAATCAACATGAATGTTAAATTGAAGTAAGCTTCCATTATTTATAGAATGATATCACCCTCTTCTTCCAAAAGTTGGCTATATGATCCCTAATTTAACAATTGTTCATTCTTTTTTATCTTTCTGCAACATTTTATTCATAAATTTTTCCTCAGTGAAAGTATTAGATATGCAATGTTGGTGAAAAGTTACTGAAATCAAGTTAAATTAGTGGTTAAAAGTGCATTTGAAAAGAGAGAGTGGTATTCTACTATTCGGGCAAGAGTGAAAGAAATTTCCTGTAGCTTAACCTATAAGCAATTTTTACCATTAAAAACTGAAAATACAGACAAGCAGGCACTAATTACCTTCAACGTGAGATAGCGAAGTCGGGATTCAACCCAGCCTTTCCAATTCCTTAGGTCATCTTCATTCTCTGCAGTAATGTCGATCTCCAAATAATTCTTGTAGGCCTCAAAGAAGGAATGTGGTTCAAATAGAGCATTCCAATCAGCTTTGTTTGCCTCCATTAACTGCAGTTAGGGAAGAGTATCAGCAACATATAGCAGATTTATCTTGAGTTGCGAACACAGACACGAATAAACAACGCCTGCTATACTTCGGATTTGGCGTGATAAAGTTTAAACTACAGAACATTCTGGGTGAAGCACTCAGCTTTTGGACAACAAGGAATACATTGTATATGCATTTTAACTAAGGAATCAAACTAATATATTTACCGTCATATAAGAAATTTTGATAAATATGACATTCCATTCTCAATATCTTAATATGTCTCAACTCTCACATACTCGTAAACATAATACACATACTTTCATTTCGGAAAAAATTATATTAAAATCTTTCACAGGAAATATATGAACACATACCTCACATACCTCATTTCCTCGCTTGAACTCTTCAGTCATAATGCATAGTGTGCTTGCCGAGACATTGTAGCTTGAATTCATACAGGGATAAACTGGTGTGATAATAGGCATCAGATGAGTTCTATCTTTAAAATTTCTTCTTGGGTCCCAAAAGGGAAGTCCAAGAGCTCCCTCTTTAATCTCACAAAGCATCACAGGGTTCGGCCAGCGCCACTGTGTATAAACCCTAAAAAAGCGGGGTACCGACATGCCGGGCGAAGCATTAGGGTACAACTGGCATATCCGAGCAACGAGCAAAGCTAAATTTATTCCTCCAAGAAAACCCGAAACCTGATATTAAGCAAAGCAAAAATTTACTATAACACCACATTGCTAACTACATATAATTTATCAATATGATCCAACATAGAGATTTATCCATACATTTGAGTAAACACCACGCCGCTTTGCCCAAAGCCTCATGCATCTTAGGGTTGTACGAAAAGTCTAGAATAAAAGAAAACAGAATTAATTAGGTACTTGATAATGCAACGAACAGTATACTTGAAATCAAGGCATGCACATAAAAATCAATTAGCAAGGAACAACAAGGACCTGAATATTTGGCACCAATCGTAAAACCTGATCGGTAACTCTTGATCCATTTAAACTACGAACAGTCTGTTCATCGACATTCTGTAATAAAGAGTCTTGTGTGATATCCAAGTCCTGAAAAAAAAAACAATATATTACATAATTAAAGACTAATGAGAAATAACATACAAATTAAAACTAAGAAACAATATGTACACATCAGTCTTAGGAAACAATGCAAAAAAATACAAATGCGAAAAGTTAACATCTAACAAGATAAGGGATGAGTGTGCACAATTAATGGGCATTTAAATGGTACAAGTATAATATTTAGACAATTAAAGGCCCATGACACAATAATATTAGCATTGCGAATTCTGCACTTCAATTGTAAATTTGGCAAATAACCAACCCACCCCAAATAGTCGAAATAAGGTTTGATTGTTATGGTCATGGTTACACCAAAAGTTTTCCAAGTAGTCTCATGCCCCTCAAACATATTAGTAAATAAGAACAAAAAAACCTAAAGGCTGCACCAGGCCTATATTTGCCAATGGGAAATGTAAATTTCTATCACCAACATATCACTCACTCATGCATGAAAATGCAACACAAAGGTTCGCAAAGAAACTGGTTTTAAGAAAATATGCATGCTTGCATGCCTGCCAGGAAAATAATAGTTTCAGAAGGGGAAACCATGCTGCAGAAGTCAACTCCACAAAGACATTTTCTGTAGGTTCACCCAAACAATGCGACGATTACAGCAAATTAGTTAACTATGGTTCAGCTTAGAGGACCATTTGATTAATTAGGATTTAGGAACTGCTGAATGAACTTGTGAATCATATTCTACAACTCTAAAAGGACCTCCACTTCCTATGAAGGACAAAAGAAAATCAACAGAAATAAATGGTGATTGAACTTATGGGCGACTTAGTTAATCCAGAACTGCATCAATAATTTATTCTACACAAATGACTACATGACCTCAAGCAATCAGAACTTTATTTATCTATTTGAACCTTTATCCAGCTTCCTATATAATAATGAACCCATCTAATAAACCTAGCCAACAAAAAATAAGTTTAAACTACAATTGCAGTAGGTCCACACGTGCAGTAAAAAGAGCCTCTAAGCAGAAACAGGTGCTGAAAGTAGAACATCAACTTACTTCAGGTATCACCCAAAGTGCAAGTTGTGCATAAAGAAGATCTACAGAAACCCCATTGAACTTCAATTTCATCACAGGCACATAAGCATCAGGCACGGAATGTAATTCCGTTACTTCTGGCATCTCTGCCAGCATCTTATGAAGTTCTCCAAAAAAGTCCTCCTGCAATGAAGTTCAACAAATTCATATAAGATGTCGATGATACTTGATAAAGAAACCAATACTAGTTATTAGCTTCCAGAATTGTTGGTTTGACTTACTCTAGTTGCATATCTAGGTCCCACGCATAATGTATCTATATCTGCACCAGGGCCATGTACCTATATACCAAAAGAGAACAACAGCACATTTGAGCAAGTCATTAATAGGCCAATATAAGTTCAACTTCTGAATGTTAACATAACTAATACGAAATGATCATAGATGAAAGATAACACAGATAGTAATTAACAAGAAAATTGTACAGCCACTTTCGTTCTTTTATACATGTAACGAAAATAAACTCAAACATCACAAATAGAGAAATACTTACCCCAAGCCGATACGACCCAAAAGTGAAGATCATTGCATTAGTTTCATGCGAAAATGGCTCCTTGATTCCCTTGACCTTACAAATTTTCTTCACCCATGTTTTCACCGTCTACAATAATCACAACAGCATAAACTTAACACACAATGTACATAACTTTAACAAAGATACCAAGATTACTAATCAAACAATTGAATCAACCTGGTCTAATCTTCCCAAAACTTCTTCCCTCAAAGTCGCTTCTTCCTTGCTCTCATACAAATCTGCCTCCACTAGAAACTGATGAACAGAAACCGATATCAATTATAAATTTCCAAACTAAACCAACTACAAAAAAAAACACAATATGTGTTAAAGTTTGACCTTTTCGAGTTTGCGAGTCTTGATCACATCAAATTCACTAGGCCCCGCAAGAGAGATAGGCTTAGTGAGCCCAAATTGTCCATCAGTCTTCGAGCTCGCCATATAAATCTGTAGATTTTATTTTTCTATCTCTGTTTATCAAAAAATAGAAACAGTTTGAATTAAGCTCCAATATGATAAATATCATCGATATAGAATCATCAGTCACAAATCGTCCAAAAAGCAAATAAATTTCAACCATCAGAATAAGAATTAAGCATTCATACACACATCGAGTATTTTACATAACAAATTTGAATTTTAAATACTAAAAAAAACCTAAAACAACAATTTTGATATATAATCTTTCTACAAATCCCTCTCTCATTTGTCTCTCTTCAAACAAAATCGAATCTTTGACAGCATAAATCGCTTGTGATCCTCGTCTGGCTCGATCCTCCACCTTCGTCTTCGATTTCGAACGAAAGCGAAACCCTAGAAATTTCGATTTGGGAACGTTAAGGTCCTTACCCGCGTTGTTTGTTAAAAAGGAAGGAGATGTATATCAGCCGTTGGATTTGATTTGATAGGGAGTGAACGGCTGAGAATAATCTGAGTTGAGAATTATCAGAATGTAATTAAGAAAGAATTTTTCTAGAGAATTTTAATTAATTTAAGCAGTGATTTTCAAAAAAATTCAAAGATTTTTCTTTTACTAACATGGCAAGTAAATACCCACAATGGTTTCATTCAAATAACACATAAATACCAAATACCATGCATTATACATTGATTGTTTTAAAATAAAAGAATTACCCTCATCTTTTATCCTAATTGATTTCTTTCCATTCCTCTAAATAAATCATAATGATTTTTCTCACGGCCGGTCTCCATCCGCATCTTGATCTCTACATCAATCTAATTTATTTTATTGTGAAACATTAAGTTTTGTCTCGTGTATATCAAAATAATGTGAAGAATAGTTTTTCCATTTTTTACTTTAGGAATAAATCTTGCTCAATTATGACTTAAAATTATGATTTAAATACCTGATGAAATATTGATTAGATTATAATTTCTTAAAATGATATCATAAGTTTTTATTTTGATTAAGCAAAATTGGAGAGAGATTTTAATTTGAGATCTAAAGAAGAAGGTGAAGGAGGTTAATCTTCACACTATTTTGACAATCACCGGTTTATCTTCAGCAAAGCATCTACTGCTACACATCGATGATAAAGTACAGTCGTCCGTCAACAGTATACTTTAATTTTCAACTACCAACGGTGTTGGTACATCATCTAGGTTTACCGTCGATGGCTAATTTTGGATCTACACTGGTGTGGTTGTAAAAAAAAAATCTTAATTAAAGAAACATTACAATGTATATGTATGCATACTTCAAGAAAAACAAACAATTTTAGATGCTTATAACAAAAAAAATATCACCATTAATGTAGATGGTAACATTAAGCATATATATTATAGAGGTTGACAGAGGAAAAGTGCGATCCTTCCTATGGCGCCGGAAAAATGTATCCTCCAACATTTTTTTCGACGATCGGCATACATCACGGCCATCTTTATTATCTAAGATGTGGATATACCAAATTTTATGTGATTATACCATTTTTTCACCGTTGATATAGTTGGTACAAAATTAATGGTTTACCGACAATAGAACTTTTTACATTCCTATTCAACGGTGAAAAGGTGGTGGAATCACAAGAAATTAATTTGGTGTATGCAAATCTTAGATGATAACGATGATGATGCTGGATGCCGATCGTCGGAAAAAATGGTGGAGATTGCATTTTTTTCGACGGCATAGGAGGAAATCCTCTCCTATGGCATCTTTCCTCCATTATTCTCTATATTATAACATATGATTACCATGCAAAAATAATATAAAATTAGACAAAGCATAAAAAAGAAAAGATGAACTCACAAACCTTCTGATGCTTTACTCTAAAGAAGATAATGTTGCCAAGCTGGCCTTCAATATATATAGTGCCAAGCAAGCCGAGTATAAATAGAATTCCTAAAAAATTTACTGTTTGTTTCGAACCAAATAAGGAAATAATTCGTTTAAAAAGCAATCTTTCTCAATTTTTATTTACATTATCTAAAATACTTATCTTAACTACTCTCATCTCATGACAGAAGAATAAGATTAATTGAGATCATATCTTTTGTTTTTGAGATTACATTATAGATAAGTGATTAGTTCCCACTTCTACTCAACTTAGGAATTACTGTAACATAAAAAGAAAAGTTATAAAGTAAATAATTTCATAGCTTGAACTTTAAAATAAATCTGCAACTGCTTCTTTTAAGATAAGCTTTAGGTATGTGAGTATCATTAATATATATCCCATAGATTGGGGATGTGGAAATAGGTTTTATTTATTTTTTTATTTTTTATTTTTGGAAACTAGAAATAGGTTCTAACGGGGAATTACTTTCATTGCATAACTAACTTAATTATATCCCATTGATAAATACATTATTTGTCTATTATGTACAGATAAAAGAGAGGTATTTTTTGTCATCCACATGGAGAGAGAATACACGAACTGTACTTATTTTTTATGAAAAGAGAATCTTTGTAATTAAATAGCGAATTGATTAATTCAAGGAAAGAGAAAATCTCATATAGGATCTTTATAAGATTTTCTAGATTAATATACCTCTCTTATATCCATGCATAAGTTGCAGTGGTGTAATTGTTAGTGTATATGCCCTAGAGGCCATTACTGTATCATACTAGTATGTATATTACTTGATGGAAGCTTGAGATATTCACAGTTGTATAGACAATCTTGCTCAATATAGTAGTATGCTACTTGGTTTGTCTCTGCTTTAATGTGTACATGTGTGTTTCTTTTATATCACATATACGCATTAGTAGAGCCCTTAGGATCTTTGCTTGATTACCGGCGTTGTGATGGCGATCACACTCGTGGGGGCTGGGTAATCCACAAGCACATCCTTATACACGTCCCTAGTCGTGGGATTATCGAGACAGGGCATCGATACTCCAGAGTAGACTAGCGTATGCGCTTCTCATCCCAGCACGGGAGACGGTCTGTCCCACAGCCGTCAGTACGTCGTACTTGAGATACTATGCGGGTGCTCGTTAGGTTACGAGTACACTGGACAGGACTCGTCGGGAACTGATGGTTGGTATTATACCTATCGTCAGTTATCAGTTCCCAGGTGACATGAGTACAGCTTAGTCCGCTGACTTGACACTGTCATTTCGCCTCGAGTGTGTTCCCACTGTTCTTTGATTACTACCCTACCACGGCTCTACCGAGTCGTGCAAACAGGTAGTAGTTGGGTGCAGTCCCGAAATACTTGGAAGCAGTGACGGTTAGACAGGATTCGTCTCTCCCGGTATTGGGGGTTGACATCGCGCTGTGTCTAGGAAAGCCATTACACGAGTAGTCCCTGGCCAGGGCAATCAAGATATACTGGTAGGTTTCCAGTGTTATCTCAGGGTGTAATGGGCTTCACTCCGACACGACTTGTACCGCTATTAGGGGACTGACGTTCACCGCCCTCCTAGGCCCGCCATGCGATGTATCAGACGAACAGACCGGACTGTACGGAGATTGTCACATACAGGCTCAGTAGGAGTTCGGATGGGTTTACCTCATCGGCCTTCTTATCGATATCTACCTGGGGACTGTTACGTACAGCTAGTGCCGCTTGCGGTCTGTGGTTAAACCCATTGCCAGCGTAGTGTCGAGTCTTTAGAGTCCCACACAGAGAGTTTCCCTGCATTGAGCGAAACGTGTAGAGGCCGTATGGTTTTACGGCAGGGCTACGATCACTTACGTACACTTGTGTGCGTATGCTGTGTTAGTGTATATGCCCTAGAGGCCATTACTGTATCATACTAGTTTGTATATTACTTGATGGAAGCTTGGGATATTCACAGTTGTATATACAATCTTGCTCGAAATGGTAGTATGCTACTTGGTTTGTCTCTACTTCAATATGTGCATGTGTTTCTTTTAGCATATCGCTGATATACATATTAGTAGAGCCCTTAGGATCTTTGCTTGATTACCAGCGTTGTGATGGCGCTCGCAATCGTGGGAGCTGGGTAATCTATAAGCACATCCTTATACAGGTCCCTGGTCATTGGACTATCGAGACAGGGTATCGATACTCCAGAGTAGACTAGCGTATGCGCTTCTCATCCCAGTGTGGGAGACGGTCTATCCCACAGCCGTTAGTACGTCGTACTTGGGATAGTATGCGGGTGCTCGTTAGGTTACGAGTACACTGGACAGGACTCGTCGGGAACTGTTGGTTGGTAGTATACCTATCGTCAGTTATCAGTTCCCAGGTGACATGAGTACAGCTTAGTCCGTTGACTTGACACTGTAACTTCGCCTCGAGTGTGTTCCCACTGCACTTTGATTACTACCCTACCACGGCTCAAAGGAGTCGTGCAAACAGGTAGTTTTTGGGTGCAGTCCCGAAGCACTTGGAGGCAGTGACGGTTAGACAGGATGCGTCTCTCCCGGTATTGGGGGTTGACATCACGCTGTGTCCAGGAGAGCCATTACACGAGTAGTCCCTGGCCAGGGCAAGCGAGATATACTGGTAGGTTTCCAGTGTTATCTCAGGATGTTCTGGGCTACACTCCGACACGACTTGTACCGCTATTAGGGGACTGACGTTCACCGCCCCCTTAGGCCCACCATGCGATGTATCAGATGAACAGACCGGACTGTACGGAGACTGTCACATACAGGCTCAGTAGGAGTTCAGATGGGGTTCACCTCGTCAGTCTTCTTATCAACATCTACCTGGGGACCGTTACGTACAGCTAGTGCCGCTTGCGGTCTGTGGTTAAACCCACTGCCAGCGTAGTGTCGAGTCTTTAGAGTCCCACACAGAGAGCTATTCGCCTTTAGGCAAAATGAGTAGAGGTCGCATGGTTTTGCGACAGGGTTCGTTCGCATCCGCGCACTTGTGCACGTTTGCTGTCGGGACAGTTTATACTAGCGGGCTTTGGTTTAAGCCGGATCCTAGTATATGATTTGGGATTGGTTTTTCTCGTTGTATTCGTGTTCCTCGGATCACGAATGCGGGTGCGTATGCACAGATGTTTGAGACCGAGGGAGAGGACCTTGATTAGGGTTAATGGCTATTGTCATTTTATTAACCCTAATGCTTATATGTGTATTATAGTTAATTGATAATTAGTTTAATAATTGTGCATGGTTATGGTTGTTGACCATTTGACCTCATTGACTTGTTGACCTAGGTTGACACTTTGACCATCATCATTTCTTTTGGAAGATACTTTTTGATTCTTGCAAATTGAAATGATAATGGTCATGTCATGATTAGCCATGACAATTATCTAGCTAATTATTTAATTAAAATAATATGCACATATTAGTGAGAATGGCTCACATTATTCTCATTCTATCATTTCATTTCTCTCTCTTGTTCTTCCTCTTCCTCAAGC
This sequence comes from Agapanthus africanus, assembly GCA_030015575.1. Classification (NCBI taxonomy): domain Eukaryota; kingdom Viridiplantae; phylum Streptophyta; class Magnoliopsida; order Asparagales; family Amaryllidaceae; genus Agapanthus; species Agapanthus africanus. Next base: position 23,013,158 of record JASDDO010000014.1, read on the forward strand.
TCTCCCCTCTCATGTGTTGAGAAACACTTGAGCTTGAGAAAAACCCTCTCTTGATCATCTCTACTCTCATCTAGGGTTGAAGGACTAGCACTTCTTGAACCCTAGTTACTTCTAGCTTGGAGTTGAAGCCAAAGGTTGAGGCTTTCGGGTGGATCTTTTTTTGACGGGAGAAGACGACAAGGTGACCTCCTTCCACTACTCCAAAGAGCAAGGAGAGAAGGACATAAAGACCAAAGGTATAACCTTTCTAGCACTTAGCTAGTTTCTAGTTAGCTTTAGCAAGTTTTTGTTTAGCAAAGATCCTTTAAAGTCTAGTCCATGTTGCCTAAGCTCATAGAAATCCGATTTTTATTCCGTTTTCCGCCTCCCCGCAAGTACCGGGGTGGGCAACGTGGACTTACAGTGGTATCAGAGCCTAACAAAACATAAACTAGCTAGGTAGTGAAGTGTAACGAAGTTCGAAACCGAAAAATCCAAAAACCAAAATTTCAAAAACCCCAGTTTATGTTAAAAAATGTTTCTGGTCAAAACAAAATTTGTTATGCTCCTAAAATAGTCTCAGGGTTTTTTAAAGATAACCACAAAACCCGGTCCAGTGAGTCGTCTAAACCGCCGCGGTTCAGCGGCAATAGCAAGCTATTGCCGCGGAACCGCCGCCGTTTTGACTCTTCACTAGGTCGAGTTTAGTGCAGTGTATCTCTGGCTTGGTTTTAGGATTTTTAAGATATGTTATATGTGCCCAGATTTTCCAGAATAAAAATTTATTTTGGGGGGCCTATAAATCCGTATTTTTTTTTCCGAACTTCACTACACTTTGACTATGACGGTTATATCTGTGATGTTTGTATGTATTGAACGTCGGCTAATCGCTATATGTCGATTAGTCGGGGTTATACATATCTGTGATCTGTGTTTGATATTGGTTTGTGTATATGAATGGGTTGGATTGTCGCGGGTGAATAGCCGGGGTGGATGTGAGAGGAGTGTTGCTTTTCTTTCATTCATTTGTAATATGTAAATTGATGTAATATTATTATTTGTATGGCCGCACAACCGGGTCGGGGTTATAGCCGTCATTGTATAATTCTTTTTACTGTTTTTGCTCCTAGGATAGACCCATGGAGGGGGTGCACAAACTACCGGGTATCTCGAAGTGCCGAGTGGCCTACTTACGGTGGTGAAGGAGGTTGCTTCGCTTCGGGTACTTGGCGGGTAGTTTGCCGCACCCGTAGGGGTCTTGGGTGGGGTATTTGGCTATTCACCGCGACCGTGTAATCCGCTTTTCGTTGCAGGCTCGAACGGATTGCGGATTCCTAGTATATCCAATGTATTCATCTGTGATCTGTAATGTCTATCATTGCTATATATTTATATATAATAACTATTTAGGCGTTGCTTATGTTTTATAGCCGCGCTAGCCCAGCCCCCGCTCTGTCGTTAGTTAAGTAACCTAACGGGTGATGACGGGGCCCCGTGGCGAATGCGAATGGCATAAGCGTACGTCATATTTTGGTTGTTTTCTGCAATGGTAGGATTAAATGATGGGACGCATTAAAAGAACTAATGCAAGAAAATAAACCAAGTAAAAGTCGATTGGAACACTTTGAAAACCACTCGGTTCTTTTCAAAACTAAACTTTTAAACGCGGAGCTTGAACCACTCCTTTTAAAAGCTATCTCTTTCCATCGATTATATCAAGTTCACTACGTTCACGGTTTCGCCAAAACCATCCGTAGCCCTCCGTCATTCCACATGAATGGTCAAAAAGTATTCAAGCTATGTATTTTGGCCAAAGTCAAGGCATAGTGATTGGTAGCTATTGGGTATTCATGTGCAGCATAGATAGATGCGTTGGTTTGGGACAGTCGTGTTGCCATTTTGGCCAAAGTCAAGGGTAGGTACGGGTGGGTCCAAATTAACCAGGAGAATGACGGGTAGAACTTGACATGTGACTTATGATATTTTGGCCAAAGTCAAGGTCATAAGAGTATGGGGCAAAAATCCACATCGGGAGTTTCATAAGTACTGAAACTTGCTAGCGCTGCATACCATTTAGAGTGTGATGATTCTGGTAGGATTCCTTCGGTTTTATCACGCGATGATATTTGGATCCCGATCCTACTGTGAGTATATGCTACTCCTCGGGAAAACTCTCACTTAACGATCAATGCTATAAACTTAGTAGGTGTATAGAAAGGTGTTAGCGGGGCTACGCCCACAGGGAAAAGAGGTTACTTAATTAAGGAACTTCGCGAAAGCGTTGGAAAACCTCTCTCGAAGTACCGACACTGGCCTGGCTGAACGGTTAAGCAAGTACTGTACGGTGAGATCGATCCTGACTAATCCTTTCTTTACGGTTTGAGAAGGGATTCGAGAGACAGTGGGAGCCATCCAGTTTAGACAAACTAAAAACCACTCTAAACTTGCAAGAGAATTATGCTAAAGTGTTTCTTTTCTCTCTCCTAATTGCAGCGACCATTCAAGATGACCGGACTTAAGTTATTACTAGATAAAAATATACTGACAGGGCCAAACTACAAAGATTGGCTCAGGAATGTCAAGATGGCAATCACTTATGACAAGTTGGGGTATGTACTTACCACCAAAGCTCCCCCTGTCCCAGGTCCCACCTCCAGCGTCGTGGATGTAGAAATCCGTAAGACATGGGAGATAGATTGCGCGAGGGCCAGGTGCATCGTACTTGCCTCGATGGACAACGAACATCAGAGGAGGCACGAGAATATGGACCTAGAGTCCATATTTCTCCATACAAAAGAACTGTATGGAGAGCAGTCTCGTATCGCAAGATACGAAGTGTCGAAGAAGCTTTTTTCGGCAAGGTTGGCCGTCGGATCATCGGTAGCGGAACACGTGCTTACGATGATTGGCTACATTGAGGAGCTCGCGGACCTTGGGACCACGTTGGAGAATGAACTCTATACTGATTTGATTCTCCAGTCCCTTCCTTCCACTTACGCCCAGTTCATTCTTAACTTCAACATGCAAGGAAAGGAGGTTGAACTTTCCGAACTTCTGAACATGTTGAGGACTGCTGAGGGCACCCTACAGAAGGGTAGTGTTCAGTTGATAAAACTGCACACTTGTATTACATTTTTTCCTACCATTTTCATATTAAAAAAAGACTATATTATAATATATTATACATATGAGGGTTTATGTGTAAAAACATTATTTTCCATGTGTTAATATATGTTAATTATCATTTGGTAGGAAAATGTATGCAAATAATATTATTGATCTAATCCTAGTAGAACAAAGTCTACTAAAATCTTATTTGAGTTGTTGTGCAGAATATTTCCAAGTTGTTATAAAGGATTTAACAAACAAATCAATTTGTTGAAGAAAACTTGCCAAATTAAGAAGCAAAACTTGGAGACCAAGTCTGGAAGCAACCGAGAGAAGATTTCTGAATTCTAAAGATGCCTAGCATTGCCAAATGTCAAAATCAGAGAGCCAAAGAAAATTGATCAAAAGATCTCATCCATTGAGCGCGGATCCGCGGCCAAATCCACCCTTGGGCCGCGGATCCGCCGCACTTTTGTGGAATTGGAAAGCAAGATTTTCTGGTGTGAATCCAAGCTATATTTTACCAAGTTTTCAACAATAAGATTCTGGCTTTGCACTATAAAAAGGCACCGAGAGCCTCTTGGAAAAGCGATCAAGCCGATGAGATCACGAAGTCCCAGACGGCTCACGCATCCAGGCTGATCATCAACGGTTCATCTACCTCCTTAGAAGAGATCGAGAAGCAAACTAGGTTTTTGTAATCATTTTCTAAGGAATCAAAGTGTACTTGATATTGTTGATTAATAAAGGTAGCTTTCTTCTTCTTCTTCTATTTCTTCGTAGTTTAATTATGCATTTTCTCTCCATCTCTTTTTCTCCCAACATGCGCGAGTAATTCTCCGCTTGTTAGGGTTCGTAGGATTAGGGTAGGCTAATGGACGATGAAAATAACTAAACCTTTTTTAAGTCCTATAAAGTTTAGGAACTTTATCAAAAGAATCATTAACATCCTAATCGGACGCGCTAGCAATTCTTTGCTAGTTCCGACCGCGATTAGAGATTAGATTAATAATTGTTTTGGTAAAGGCTAGATATGAACGGAGTTCCGTGTCGAGATAAGGGTTAAGAGTGGAATTCTTTTTCCCTCCAGAAACCCTAATCTATACGCATCACCGTCGTTTTAGTTCTAAATCTATTAATGGATAAAAAGGGCAACTTTTAATTAATCGTCCATAACTACTAAATCCTAACGAACCCTACAAGCCCTCTTATTATATTAATTACATCTTTAAAATAATCTAGATCTATATTTTACATTCTTGTTTAACGTAGATCTAGAAATCTTTCTATAAAATTCTTTATCCCTCCTCTCTTTCTTAACACATCTAAAGTAAGAATAAAAGGTTCCACGTTTCCCTGAGGACGACCCGTACTCATCTCGGTCTAGCTACACGCGACACCGTTCTGATTGCGGTTATTTTAACTACAAACACACTCTTTCGTATCAATCAAATGGCGCCGTTGCCGGGGATACGTGCGTAATTTTTTATTCTTATTATTTGTGTTGAATTCTTAGAAGATTCTTATCATTATTAAAACAAAATTGCAAATTGCATATTTAACGATTTGTGTGTGAATTTTGCGAGGGAATCTGGAGTCACGGACTTGAGGAAACAGGAGATCTAGGGTTCCGAACTTCTCTGGTAAGATTCTCAACTCCTTCTCTCTCCTCTCAAATCCAATAAAATCTATCTTCTGCAGGATTCTTTGCAAAATTGCGCCGCTTAAAAATCTTTTTGCAAAAGTTTTGTGATTGGTTTTGTTTTTGCATATTTTAATACGGACTTTAAGGGGCAAAGACCAAATCAAGATTAGGTGGGGATTTCATCACCCTTCCTAAGCCCCACAAATCACAAACCGAGCATATAGATCAACCCTTCATTAATTTAAAAAATATCTAGACCAGACTCTAAGGACTGTCGCGCTCATTAAGGACAGAGGAAGGTCGTGGGTAATCTATCGTTTATCCGCATTACTTTTGTAGTGCCTAGGAAAGTGTGACAAAGGCTAGTGGTTTTTAATTAGGCCCACGACGTGGTTCCTTCCCACTTACCTGGCACTTATCTGGCTACAAGGGTAGTACGGAGGCGGTAGAGGATTGATCCTGCGGCTTGTCCTTTGGAAGTCTAGGAGCGGTCTAGAGACTGGACCTAGGTGACCTTAGTTCTAGGGTTGCTTGTGCATCTTAGGGAGATTTGTCTTGAGTCCCACTTTTTCAAAACAAACCAATTTTAAAATCACACACACGCTGCCACTTGCACTAAACCCGCTTAGTGCATGCTCGGCTGGACACGGGATCCCAGTGCCCGTCTTGTCCGCGTCCCTGCTATCGACGCCGAAGTCGGTACTTCTTCATCTTCTTTTCCCCCACTACACACCACATCGACCGTGATGGATGGCACTCCATCAGAGTATAACACCACGCTGCCACCGCCCGAAGGTGCGCAGAATCCACCGCGCATCTCTCTCCAAGAGAGATGCTATCCTATTCGTGGCCCTCTTCCTACTTGTTTATCTCTTCCACCACCTAATGGGGATAATTTCGAAATTAAACCCCACTACATCAATCTGCTGCCTAAATTTCACGGGCTTGAGTTGGAAGACGCGTACGTTTTCATCACCAAATTCGAAAACGTATGCGCAATGATGGGTACTTCACAATTGACTTTAGATGCTATGCGCTTACGTCTTCTCCCATTCACACTGTGCGACTTGGCAGAGAAATGGCTTTATAATACTGCCGCACACTCTATCACTAATTGGGATGAATTCGTCGTAGCATTTCTTAAGAAGTTTTACCCAAATCATAAGACAGCACATATTAGGAGCGAGATCAACCAGTTCACCCAGCTTCCCAATGAACCATTTTGGAAGTGCTTTGAACGTTTCAAAGATCTGCTTGTCCAATGCCCCCATCACGGAATACAAAGATGGGATTTATGTCGGATTATATATGAGGGCATTAATCCAGCGACAAAGCAGATGCTTGAAACAATGTGTCAATGCAATTTCATGTCTAAAGATGACGGTGAAGCTTGGAAATATCTGGAAGACCTTGCTGAACACACGTTGCAGTGGGAAAGCGTAAGACCGCCTTCAACTAAGGGAGGTATTCACCAGCTCGATATTTCTATCGCAGTAAAAGCCGAAATGGCAGCGATTCAGAAGAAACTCGATACCATTGAAAACAAGTTCTCAACATTCTCCCTAAATCAGGTCACGCTTCCTAAGACCGTCTGTGGTTGCTGTTCGGATCCTTCACACTTAACGGAAGAATGTCCTATGAATGCATCGTTTCAAGCTAATGTTGCTTTTCAGCAGCGACCTAGAAACGATCCTTATTCTTCCACATACAATCAAGGATGGAGGAATCATCCTAACTTTACTTGGAATCAAAACCAACAAAGCAATTATCAAATACCTCCTCCACAGCAACCACAACCACAGAATCAGCCCCCCTTTCAGTCACAAAATTTCCAAAATCCGGCCAACATTTCTACACCACAAGTGGCTGGTACTCAACTCACTTGCACAAACTTTGGATATGTTCATGAAACAATCCATGCAAAATTCGGCTGAGATAAGGTCTTCTATTGATACCCTAACGAAAAACTCCTCCTCCCATGGTGAGAGTATTAAATCAATAGAAAACCAAATCGCACAGTTAAACGTCGCAATGAGTGCGAGAGAGAAAGGGAAACTCCCATCTCAACCCATACCTAATCCTGGCCACTCACAAAGTTATAATGTGAGTGTCGTTACCACGTTGAGATCGGGAAAAGTGCTGAATGACCGAGTGGGTGAGCAGTATGATGATAGTGACACCAATGATACCCCAGCTTCTTCTTCTTCCCCTAATTCGTCTAGTCTCCCACCTTCATCCGAGCCTATTCTCCGTTTTCCCCAAGGCTCGAACCCTTCGCCCATTTCGCCAAATCTATCTAAGTCGATTCCCACTCCAGTTTTGGGATCGAATCCATCCCCACAGTCTTCTCCACAAACGTTGGACCCAAAACTTATTGATCAAGCACCTTATCCAAACAGGTTGAGGGGCAACAGACCAAGTCCACAAATGGAGAAGATTGTGGAAATTTTTAAGCAAGTTAACATAAACATTCCTCTCCTAGATACTATTCAACAAGTTCCGTCATATGCGAAAATCTTAAAGGACTTGTGCACTAGGAAGCGAAAAGTTCAAGTACCTAAAAAAGTTTTTCTTGCGAGTAATGTGAGCACTGCTTTTACACAACAACTACCCAAGAAACGAAAGGACCCCGGAAGTCCTACAATTTCAATTTCTATTGGGGGTAAAAATATTAATCGTGCTCTACTCGATCTAGGTGCCAGTGTTAACTTGCTTCCGTATTCTGTGTATGAGCAATTAGGGATCGGAGAGTTAAAACCTGCGCATTGCACTCTTCAGATGGCCGATCGATCTATCACCCAACCTAGGGGTGAGCTAGAGGATGTGTTAATCAAAGTCGGGGAATTCATATTCCCTGTGGACTTTATCGTTATAGATACACAACCTGTAGCGAACCCACGCAATCAAATCCCGGTGATACTCGGTCGACCCTTTTTGGCCACTTCCAACGCAGTAATTAATTGTAGAAACGGTTCTATGACCCTATCCTTTGGAAAGAAGTCAATTGAGCTTAACATTTACAAGTTGGGAAGTGAACCCTCCGAACCCTATGCTCATGTGTGTTCTGTCGAATTAATGGATATTGACAGCAGCGAATTTGATCAACCTCATGATACAGACTCTTTTCATATGTTGTTGTTTGACCCAACCATTTATTCTTCCACCGAGTTGTCCGGGTCAACATCTAATGAGGAACCTTATATTGAGTCTGACGAACACCCCATTTTTTCTGATGACATTATTTTTCGGGGTATCGATGAAACCTTTGAGGAAATTTTCGCTGATGAACTCGCATTTTTACAAGACACGGGTGTTGAGATGAATCAACTCCAAGATGAAGAAATTGGACCTCCACCCCCTCTTTTGGAAAATCATGACAATGCGAGTAATCCATCATTACTATCACTGTGTCGTCTCTCCAAATTGAGACGCAATCCTTTTCCATTACACCTCTTATCACCTCCCCACTTCTTCACGTCGAAAGGTGACATGTTCTTCCACCAACCTTGGTGCTTCATCGATAAAATTTTTGAATGGTTGGTGTTGACATTCGGTCTTTGCAAAGCTTGGCATTGACCAATAACCTTGACCCCCTCATGTGATTTTAAAAGATTAAAATTGTTTAACTCAAGTTTGGGGGGCTGGTATATTTTGGCTCTTGAAAGAAAATGATTTTTACAAAATTGTGAGCCTAAAATAAGTTTTGGGGGAGGATTTTCACTTTCATATATTCTTACCCCCATTAATAATTTCCTCCCAAGTCTACAGGTTTTTGAGCTTAACAGATGACATCAGTGAGGACACTGCTGTAAACAGGTTTGGGGGAGGTTTGTGCTTATTTACACATCAATTTGCATCATATTTTGCATAAGCACAACATTTTCAAAAATTTAAAAAAAAAATTTCTTTTATAACAAAAGAGTAGAAAGTGAAAAATTACATCCAAAAGATAGGAATAGTTTAAGAAAACCAAGAAAATTAGAAGTTTTCTTACACGAACTGGTAATAAGTAGTTATGAGCTGTTGTCCCAAGGGTTAGTAAGATGAAGGAAGTCACTAATCTGAGAATAAAAATAAGTCTGAAAAATAGTCCCTATTCCGGAAGCCAAACATATGAATGTTGATACCCTACTATATGCACTTACACACGTCTTGAAACTCGGGATAGTAGAGGATACCTTGAAATGCTCTTGTTTAAAAGCCAAAGTATGAAGGAAATGAAAAAAATGAAGAAAATATAAAAATGGTGAAAAGAAAAATGAACACTGGTTTTGTTATCGCCAAGGCAGCAATAAAAAAAAATATAGCGAGGGTGCCTCTTCACCTAGTGCCCTAAGGCCAACTGGTCTGGGAGTCACTGCTAAGCCTTAGGTGGTGCAAGACGAGGAAAATATTATCACCGAATCTGCAAGCACATGAGTAATCGGTCGGTTAGTACCTTGAGAAGTATTAACGGTCGCATGAAAATGTGTGAGCAAACCTAAGTATTCATAAAATTAAAAAGTACTGAGGTAGATGGACAAGAGTATGATAGCTTGAATTGAATTCTCCGAGTGTAGGGATGTTCTTTACACACACGTGGGGTTATATGATCAATGTTTGGATGAAAGGTAGGAATGAAGAATAAAGACGATGTTTTATTGAGGGATGATGTGATTTCTAACATTTTTTCATGACTATTAAGATAGGGCTCATGACAACTGAAAAGCTAGTATAGTTGGAAACTCTTCTTTTCAAAGTATTTCTTTTATGGTTCTTGTCTTTATATGTAAATTTCACCATCTTTCTTTTGTTATTGGATTTTGTGGGTGTAATCCGCTGAAAACCCTCAGGAGACAACACTCCTCCTACTAGGGACACCTAGAGGTTTAACGGCTTGTTGCACGTGCTCAGTGCAATCGTGTCTGCCTACGAAAGTGTGCTTAGTTTTCTCCTTTCTTTTTCTCCTCTTAAATAAACTAGTTTGCTCAGGACGATCAAAGATAAGTTTGGGGGTATTTGTTCAGTTGATAAAACTGCACACTTGTATTACATTTTTTCCTACCATTTTCATATTAAAAAAAGACTATATTATAATATATTATACATATGAGGGTTTATGTGTAAAAACATTATTTTCCATGTGTTAATATATGTTAATTATCATTTGGTAGGAAAATGTATGAAAATAATATTATTGATCTAATCCGAGTAGAACAAAGTCTACTAAAATCTTATTTGAGTTGTTGTGCAGAATATTTCCAAGTTGTTATGAAGGATTTAACAAACAAATCAATCTGTTGAAGAAAACTTGCCAAATTAAGAAGCAAAACTTGGAGACCAAGTCTGGAAGCAACCGAGAGAAGATTTCTGAATTCTAAAGATGCCTAGGATTGCCAAATGTCAAAATCAGAGAGCCAAAGAAAATTGATCAAAAGATCTCATCCATTGAGCGCGGATCCGCGGCCAAACCCACCCTTGGGCCGCGGATCCGCCGCACTTTTGTGGAATTGGAAGGAAAGATTTTCTGGTGTGAGTCCAAGTTATATTTTACCAAGTTTTCAACAATAAGATTCTGGCTTTGCACTATAAAAAGGCACCGAGAGCCTCTTGGAAAAGCGATCAAGCCGACGAGATCACGAAGTCCCAGACGGCTCACGCATCCAGGCTGATCATCAACGGTTCATCTACCTCCTTAGAAGAGATCGAGAAGCAAACCAGGTTTTTGTAATCATTTTCTAAGGAATCAAAGTGTACTTGATATTGTTGATTAATAAAGGTTTCTTCTTCTTATTCTATTTCTTCGTAGTTTAATTATGCATTTTCTCTCCATCTCTTTTTCTCCCAACATGCGCGAGTAATTCTCCGCTTGTTAGGGTTCGTAGGATTAGGATAGGCTAATGGACGATGAAAATAACTAAACCTTTTTTATGTCCTATAAAGTTTAGGAACTTTATCAAAAGAATCATTAACATCCTAATCGGGCGCGCTAGCAATTCTTTGCTAGTTCCGACCGCGATTAGAGATTAGATTAATGATTGTTTTGGTAAAGGCTAGATATGAACGGAGTTCAATGTCGAGATAAGGGTTAAGAGTGGGATTCTTTTTCCCTCCAGAAACCCTAATCTATACGCATCACCGTCGTTCTAGTTCTAAATCTATTAATGGATAAAAAGGGTAACTTTTAATTAATCGTCCATAACTACTAAATCCTAACGAACCCTACAAGCCCTCTTATTATATTAATTACATCTTTAAAATAATCTAGATCTATATTTTACATTCTTGTTTAACGTAGATCTAGAAATCTTTCTATAAAATTCTTTATCCCTCCTCTCTTTCTTAACACATCTAAAGTAAGAATAAAAGGTTTCACGTTTCCCTGAGGACGACCCGTACTCATCTCGGTCTAGCTACACGCGACACCGTTCTGATTGCGGTTACTTTAACTACAAACACAGTCTTTCGTATCAATCAGGTAGGGAGACATCCACTTTGTTTGTAGGAGGATCTTCCTCTTCTAGGTCCAGGGCGAAAGCCAAGGGCAAGAAGAAGAAATCCCCCGCCAAACCAAGAGGCGGTGTCGGTAAAGTGGATACGAAGGGAAAAGGAAAAGCAACAAAGATAGCGGGGAAGCTAGTGGGGAAGGAAGAATGCTTCTATTGTCACAAAAGTGGTCACTGGAAACAGGATTGCAAGGCTTGGAAAGCCAGAACACAGGATTTGAAGCGAGTTGCGGCTTCAGCTTCAGGTGTGTATGTTATTGAAAACTGTCTATCAATAAACTCTACATCCTGGGTATTGGATACCGGATCAGGATCTCATATCTGTAATTCTTTGCAGGCGTTGAGAAAGCGTAGAGTTTTGAAGGCAGGTGACATGACCCTCAGAGTTGCAAACGGTGCTAGCATGGATGCTGAGGCCGTGGGGGACTATCACCTGGGATTGTCGGATGGACATTTTTTGGTTTTGCGTAGTTGTTATTATGTACCAAATGTATCTTTATTGTCTAAAGAAGGTTATGAATTTGCATTTGTAAGTAATGTAGTGAACATTCACCTTAATCAAGTTTTGATTGGGTCAGGTACATTGAACAACGGTATATACGTACTAAACCAACCACAGATTTTCAATGTCCAGAATACACACAAAAGAAAGTCTCCAGAAATAAATAAAACTTTCTTATGGCATTGTAGACTGGGTCACATCAATGAGAGAAGGTTGACTAAGTTACATGCAGAAGGATATTTGGACCCGTTCGAATATCAATCGTATGCAACTTGTCAATCCTGTCTCAAAGGAAAGATGACAAAGACTCCGTTCACTGGACACGGAGAAAGAGCGAGCGAGCTCTTAGGACTCGTACACAGCGACGTGTGTGGTCCAATGTCTACACATGCACGAAGCGGTTATTCTTACTTCATTACTTTTACGGATGACTTTTCAAGGTACGGTTATGTCTTCTTAATGAAACATAAATCTGAGGCTTTTGAAAAATTCCAGGAATATAAGAATGAAGTAGAAAAACAAACAGGCAAAAGTATAAAGGCACTGAGATCTGATCGAGGTGGTGAATACTTGAGTCCCGAGTTCCTGGGTTACTTAAAAGAGAATAGAATTCTCTCTCAGCTTACTCCTCCATATACTCTGCAACATAATGGTGTATCGGAGAGACGGAACCGAACCCTATTGGATATGGTACGGTCCATGATGAGTAACGCTGAGTTGCCGCGATCGTTCTGGGGATATGCGCTAGAATCAGCTGCATACCTTTTGAACCGAGTTCCAACTAAGACTGTGCCTACTACACCATATCAGATGTGGTGTGGAAAGAGACCCTATCTTAATCACATTAAGACATGGGGATGTCCAGCTTTTGTAAAAAAGCAGCATGCGGACAAGCTCGAGGCACGCTCAGTACAGTGCAAGTTTGTGGGATATCCAAAGAGCTCCAAGGGATATTACTTCTATTGCGAAGAGGAACAAAAAGTCCTTGTTTCTCGCCATGCCCACTTTCTAGAACACCAGTTCATAGAAAAAGAATTAAGTGGGAGCGCAATAGAACTGGAAGAAATTCCAGAACCACAAGCTATTACTGAAAGCTTAGTAGAACCAGAGGGTTCGAAAGATCAGGACATTCCCACGCCACTCCGCAGGAGTAGTAGGCAGTCTCATCCGCCCGAGAGATACTACGGTTTTCTCATTGACGGGGATAGAGAGGATTGCATCATAGACTGCGATGAGCCTACTAGCTTCCAGCAAGCCATTCAGAGCGTCGACTCGGTAAAATGGCTGGATGCAATGCGGACCGAGATGGAGTCCATGTACACCAACAAAGTATGGACGTTGGACATTGCTCCAGACGGGGTAAAACCCGTAGGATGCAAGTGGATCTTCAAAAGGAAGATTGGTGTAGATGGACAGGTTGAGACCTATAAAGCTAGACTGGTAGCAAAGGGTTTTCGTCAGCGACCTGGTTTGGACTATAACGAAACCTTTTCTCCAGTAGCTATGCTGAAATCCATTCGGATCCTGCTTGCCATTGCTGCCTTCCACGATTATGAGATTTGGCAGATGGACGTAAAGGCAGCTTTTCTAAATGGACATTTAGAGGAGTGTGTCTATATGGATCAGCCAGAGGGTTTCATTCAGAGTGGGAGCAGCGGAAAGGTGTGCAAGTTGCTCAAGTCCATTTATGGACTGAAGCAGGCATCGCGGAGTTGGAACATCTGTTTTGATGAGATGGTCAAGGAATTTGGCTTTATCAAAAATCCAGATGAACCATGCATCTATTGTAGATTTGTAGTGAGAACTGTAGTATTCCTCGTTTTATACGTGGATGACATTCTCTTAATAGGAAATGACATTCCTATGCTACAATCTGTCAAGGGGTTCTTGTCATACAGGTTCTCCATGAAAGACCTGGGTGATGCCTCATACATTCTGGGTATCCGGATCTACCGTGACAGATCCAAGAGGATATTAGGACTTTCGCAGTCCAGGTACATCGACACCATACTGAAGAGATTCAGTATAGAAGATTCCAACCGCGGTAATCTACCGGCTTGTCACGGGATCACCCTCTCCAAAGAGATGTCTCCCAAGACTGATTTGGAGAGGGATCGCATGTCTATTATACCCTACGCTTCTGCGGTAGGCTCTATAATGTATGCGATGTTGTGTACCAGACCGGATGTGGCTTATGCACTGAGTGTGGTAAGCAGGTATCAGTCAAACCCTGGGGAGAAACATTGGATAGCAGTAAAGAACATTCTCAAGTACCTGAGAAGGACTAAGGAGATGTTCTTGGTGTATGGCGGAAAAGACCTGCAGATTGAGGCCTTTGCTGACTCCAGCTTCCAGAGTGACAAGGATGATTCCAAGTCCATGTCGGGTTTTGTCTTCACCCTCAATGGAGGGGCGGTGTGTTGGAAGAGCTCCAAACAGGAAACCGTTGCTGACTCAACTATGGAAGCGGAATGCATCGCTGCATCTGATGCCGCAAAAGAAGCTGTTTGGATGAGGAAGTTCTTGAGAGAACTTCAGGTGGTTCCGTCCATTGTTGACCCAATACCTCTGTATTGCGACAACAACGGGGCTATAGCTTTAGCGAAGGAACCCAGGTCCCATCAGAAATCCAGACCCATCTTAAGGTGGTATCACCTGATCAGGGAGATCGTGGATCGCCAGGAGATCGAGGTCCGGAGGGTTGCTTCAGAAGATAACACAGCAGATCCATTCACCAAGGCCTTGCCCCAAACTCAGTTCGAGCGGCTGATCGAGATGATAGGTCTTCGATACGCCAGTACATGGCCTTAGTGCAAGTGGGAGATTGTTAGTGTATATGCCCTAGAGGCCATTACTATATCATACTAGTTTGTATATTACTTGATGGAAGCTTGGGATATTCACAGTTGTATATACAATCTTGCTCGAAATGGTAGTATGCTACTTGGTTTGTCTTTACTTCAATATGTGCATGTGTTTCTTTTAGCATATCGCTGATATACATATTAGTAGAGCCCTTAGGATCTTTGCTTGATTACCAGCGTTGTGATGGCGCTCGCACTCGTGGGAGCTGGGTAATCTATAAGCACATCCTTATACAGGTCCCTGGTCGTTGGACTATCGAGACAGGGCATCGATACTCCGGAGTAGACTAGCGTATGCGCTTCTCATCCCAGTGTGGGAGACGGTCTGTCCCACAGCCGTTAGTACGTCGTACTTGGGATAGTATGCGGGTGCTCGTTAGGTTACGAGTACACTGGACAGGACTCGTCGGGAACTGTTGGTTGGTAGTATACCTATCGTCAGTTATCAGTTCTCAGGTGACATGAGTACAGCTTAGTCCGTTGACTTGACACTGTCACTTCGCCTCGAGTGTGTTCCCACTGCACTTTGATTACTTCCCTACCACGGCTCAAAAGAGTCGTGCAAACAGGTAGTTTTTGGGTGCAGTCCCGAAGCACTTGGAGGCAGTGACGGTTAGACAGGATGCGTCTCTCCCGGTATTGGGGGTTGACATCGCGCTGTGTCCAGGAGAGCCATTACACGAGTAGTCCCTGGCCAGGGCAAGCGAGATATACTGGTAGGTTTCCAATGTTATCACAGAGTGTTTTGGGCTACACTCCGACACGACTTGTACCGCTATTAGGGGACTGACGTTCACCGCCCCCTAGGCCTGCCATGCGATGTATCAGACGAACAGACCGGACTGTACGGAGACTGTCACATACAGGCTCAGTAGGAGTTCAGATGGGGTTCACCTCGTCAGTCTTCTTATCGACATCTACCTGGGGACCGTTACGTACAGCTAGTGCCGCTTGCGGTCTGTGGTTAAACCCACTGCCAGCGTAGTTGTCGAGTCTTTAGAGTCCCACACAGAGAGCTATTCGCCTTTAGGCAAAATGAGTAGAGGTCGCATGGTTTTGCGACAGGGTTCGTTCGCATCCGCGCACTTGTGCACGTTTGCTGTCCGGACAGTTTATACTAGCGGGTTTTGATTTAAGCCGGATCCTAGTATATGATTTGGGATTGGTTTTTCTCGTTGTATTCGTGTTCCTCGGATCACGAATGCGGGTGCGTATGCACAGATGTTTGAGACCGAGGGAGAGGACCTTGATTAGGGTTAATGGCTATTGTCATTTTATTAACCCTAATGCTTATGTGTGTATTATAGTTAATTGATAATTGTTTAATAATTGTGCGTGGTTATGGTTGTTGACCATTTAACCTCATTAACTTGTTGACCTAGGTTGACATTTTGACCATCATCATTTCTTTTGGAAGATGCTTTTTGATTCTTGCAAATTGAAATGATAATGGTCATGTCATGATTAGCCATGACAATTATCTAGCTAATTATTTAATTAAAATAATATGCACGTATTAGTGAGAATGGCTCACATTATTCTCATTCTATCATTTCATTTCTCTCTCTTGTTCTTCCTCTCCCTCAAGCTCTCCCCTCTCATGTGTTGAGAAACACGTGAGCTTGAGAAAAACCCTCTCTTGATCATCTCTACTCTCATCTAGGGTTGAAGGACTAGCACTTCTTGAACCCTAGTTACTTCTAGCTTGGAGTTGAAGCCAAAGGTTGAGGCTTTCGGGTGGATCTTTCTTTGACAGGAGAAGACGACAAGGTGACCTCCTTCCACTACTCCAAGGACCAAGGAGAGAAGGACATAAAGACCAAAGGTATAACCTTTCTAGCAATTAGCTAGTTTCTAGTTAGCTTTAGCTAGTTTTTGTTTAGCAAAGATCCTTTAAAGTCTAGTCCATGTTGCCTAAGCTCATAGAAATCCGATTTTTATTCCGTTTTCCGCCTCCCCGCAAGTATCGGGATGGACAACGTGGACTTACATGCTGTTCGGGCAGGCAATACTAGTGGGCTTTGGTTTAAGCCAGATCCTAGTATTGCACAGATGGATTTGTTTTGTCTTCTGTGCATCCGCATTCTACGGAAAGCGGATGCGGGTGTGTATGTACAGTTTTGAGGAGAGATGAAGGAGGAGGTGCCCCATTAGGGTTTTGGCAGTTGGTTCGGCCAAAACCGTAATGTGGCACACTCATTAGGGTTTTGACAATTCGTTTGGTCAAAACCGTTATGAGCCGGAGACATTGTTTACTGATCCTTTTAGTGATAGATTAGTGATGGCTAATTGCATTGACCATTTGACCACTTGCGTCTCTCTTGACTTTGTTGACCCGTTGACCGTGTTGACCATTGACCTTCAAGAGAGATCCACACTCTTCTTTCATTTTCTTTTTATTTCTTGTGTTATGATAATGGTCAATTCAATGTGCCATCAACTTCTATCATGATAGGATTAGTAATGATGATTTTGTGTATTATTGGAACCATGGTTCATTTCTTTTGGCTTAATATTTTCATTATTCTCTTCTCATTCTCTCTCTTGAAGTGAGAAGAAAAAGAAAAGCACCATGGTGCTAAGTTTCTCCTTCTTCTTCCTCCTCTTGATCTCATCTTTTGATCTCATGTGTTGAGAGAAAAAGATCCCACAAAGACAAACACATCCATACATCTCCTCTACACAACCTAGGGCTTCTAGACTAGCAATCTCTTTGCCCTAGTTACCTCGGTTCGAGGTGGAGCTCGGTGTACATCTCTCGGATGGATCGTCTTCGACTCAAGGAGGCCGCGAAGGTGACCAAAGTTCGGATCAACCCTCGGAGCAAGCAAGGAGAAGAACAACAAGAAGAGAAGGAGATCAAGTTTAGGTATAACCCCTAACCGAGTAGATAAATCTCTAGTTAGGATGCTAGTATGTTGTTTAGTAAAGATCCGGCTTTTACGGTCCATGTTACCAAGTCCAGAAAAATTTTTGTTTTACCGTTTCTGCAACCCCGAAAGTATCGGGAGAGGTAACGCGGACCTAACAGTGGTATCAGAGCCTAACTAAACACACCCTATCATGTTAGCAAAGTATTTAGAATTTCGACCGGACGAAAAACCGCAAAACACCCCGGAAATTTGAAGTTTCTGCCGAATTTTAGAACTGTTCCAAAATTAATAAATCATACACTAAAAATCGGCTCAGGCTTTTGTTAGAAAACTGGAGAAATTTGATCCCCCAAGTCGTCTAAAGCACCGCGGTTCCGCGGCCGAGTTAGCTCAGTTGGGGAATCTTTTTCCTGAAGTTTTCTTATTTGGGTGTTTTGGGATTTTTACAATATGACTTTTTTGCCCAGATTTTCCAGAAAGCAAAATTTGTTTTTGGGGCTTAAAAATCCGTATTTTTGGTCGATGTTCTGTAGACTTTGGCTAATGGTTATATCTGTAATGTTATATGTGTATTGAGCGTCTACTAATCGCTATACGTCGATTAGTGGGGGTTATACATATCTGTGATCTGTGTTGTTGATGGCATGTGTATATGAACTCGTTGGATTATCGCGAATGAATAGCCGGGGTGGATGTGAGATGAGAGTTTCTTTTCTTTCATTCATGTAATAAATTTGTAAATTGATGGAATATTATTTGTATAACCGCACAACTGGGTCGGGGTTGTAGCCATCATTGTATAATTCTTTTTACTGTTTTTGCTCCTAGGATAGATCCATGGAGGGGGTGCACAAACTACCGGGTATCTCGAAGTGCCGAGTGGCCTACTTACGGCGTTGAGGGAGGTTGCTTCGCTTCAGGTACTTGGCGGGTAGTTTGCCGCACCCGTAGGGGTCTTGGATGGGGTTTTTGGCTATTCATCGCGACCGTGTAATCCGCTTTTCGTTGCAGGCTCGAACGAATCGCGGGTTCCTAGTATATCCAAAGTGTTCATCTGTGATCTGGATTGGCTATCGTTGCTATATATCTATATATAATAACTATTTAGGCGTTGCTTATGTTTTACAGCCGCGCTAGCCCAGCCCCCGCTCTGTCGTTAGTTAAGTAACCTAACGGGTGATGACGGGGCCCCGTGGCGAATGCGAATGGTATAAGCGTACGTCATATTTTGGTTGTTTTCTGCAATGGTAGGATTTAAATGATGGGACGCATTAAAAGAATTAATACAAGAAAATAAACCTAAAATACGTTGTTGGAACAATTTTTCAAAAAGCTGTTATTACAAGGACGTTCATTTTTGTTTTGCATCGAGGTATTCGGTTATGAATGCCCAGCACCTCATTCGACGAGGCAAGGGCCGAGATCCCCTCATCGGGAGTGACCTCTTGGACAAAAGTTTGCGTCAGGGTAATAACTTCACTATAGTCGATTAATTCTTGTTTTGCATCGAGGTATTCAGTTTGGAATATCATGCACCTCATTCGACGAGGAAAGAGCCGAGATCCCTTCACAGGGAGTGACCTCTTTAGCAAAAGTTTTTTGCCACTATATTTTCAAAAAGTGTATCACGTTCCTTCAACGATATCAAGTTCATTACGTTAACGGGTTTTCGCCAAAACCCAGCCGTAGCCCTCCGTCATTTCTTATAAGTTATACTTAGTATTCGTGCTGCGTTTGTTGACTGTGTCAAGGCGTAGTGAACGGTAGCTGAGTATTGCTTATCTGCTGGATACAATGTGATTGGTTAGGACAGTCGTATAACCTTGTTGACTGTGTCAAGGGTTATGCGGGTGGGTTTAATGCAATCAAGATAATGACGGGTTGAACTTGAGTAGGACCCTTTGATTTGTTGACTGTGTCAAAGTCACTTGGGTCTTAGGGGCAAAAACCACATCGGGAGTTTCAAAAGTTCTGAAACTTGCTAGTGTTGCATACCATTTGGAATGTGATGATTCTGGTAGGATTCCTTCAGTTTTGTCACGCGATGATATTTGGATCCCGATCCTACTGTGAGTATATGCTACTTCTCGGGAATTTTCTCGCTTAACGATCAATGCTCTAAACCAAGTAGGTGTCTAGAAAGGTGTTAGCGGGGCTACGCCCACAGGGAAAAGAGGTTACTTAATTAAGAAACTTCGCGAAAGCGTTGGAAAACCTCCCTCGAAGTACCGACACTGGCCTGGCTGAACGGTTAAGCAAGTATTGTACGGTGAGATTGATCCCGACTAATTCTTCCTTTATGGTTTGAGGAGGGATTCGAGAGACAGTGGGAGCCATCCTGTTTAGATAAATTAAAAACTAATCTAAACTTGCAAGAGCGCACGCTAAGTGTTTCTTTTCTCTCTCTCCAGGTAGCAACCATTTCACGCCCTAATCAAGATAATAAAATGTATCGCTTGACCGATCCGAATTCTTATTCGGGGCTGGGGAACATTGGTTCGGCTCTAACTTGTGACAACAGTCATAAGTATGAGCAAGGGAAAGGGGATTGTATGGATTCCAAGGATACCCAATTGAAGAAGAAGCATGGTTTTGCATCTACTTCAGGTGTTCTTGTAATTGAGAACTGTTTTACAGTCAGCTCTACCTCCTGGGTACTTGATACCGGATCAGGATCTCATATCTGTAATTTATTACAGGGACTGAGAAAAAGTAAGAAAGTTGCACCGGGTGATATGTTGCTCAGAGTAACGAACGGAGCACAAGTTAATGCGGCAGCCGTCGGTGATGTCACCCAGTATTGCCAAATGGCAAGACTATGATTTTGAACGATTGCTACTATGTACCCTCCATGGTTTGCAACATCATATCAGTTTCTTTACTCGATAAAGATGGATATAACTTTGTTCTTGATAGAAATATCATAAACATTTACCTCCATAAGGTACTGGTTGCAGAGGGTACACTGTGTAATGGTATTTACGTTCTAAATCAGAATACAGTTCTCAATATACAAAACACACGCAAGAGGAAGAATTCAGATACGAATGATTCCTACTTGTGGCATTGTAGACTTGGTCATATCGGAGAGAAAAGACTGAGTAAGTTGCATAAAGATGGACTCTTGGATGCGTTCGAGTTTTCATCTTATGAAACTTGTCAGTCTTGTCTCAAAGGGAAGATGACCAAATCTCCGTTCACCGGACATGGAGAAAGAGCAGCAGAGCTCTTGGGACTCGTACATAGTGATGTATGTGGTCCGATGTCTATACATGCAAGGGGTGGGTTCTCTTACTTCATCACATTCACTGACGATCTCTCTAGGTTCGGATATGTGTATCTGATGAAACACAAATCTGAAGCTTTTGAGAAATTCAAGGAATTCAGAAACGAAGTAGAGAACCAGACTGGCAAAAGTATCAAGATCCTCCGGTCTGATAGGGGAGGGGAGTACTTAAGCACGGAATTCCTGGATTACTTAAAAGAGAATGGTATTCTCTCTCAGCTTACTCCTCCTTATACACCACAGCACAACGGTGTATCGGAGAGGAGGAATCGTACCCTGTTGGATATGGTTCGCTCCATGATGAGTAGTGCTGAGTTGCCTCTTTCATTCTGGGGATATGCACTTCAAACTGCAGCGCATCTTTTGAATCAAGTTCCATCCGTGCCTAAGACTCCGTATGAAATATGGAGTGGTAAGAGTTTGTATCTTAAACGTATTAAGATTTGGGGTTGCCCGGCTTATGTCAAAAAGCAGAACCCAGACAAACTTGAGGCACGGGCAGTTTTATGTAAGTTTGTGGGATACCCAAAAGATTCAAGTGGGTATCTATTCTACCATGCAGAGGAACAGAAGATAATTGTTTCAAGAAATACCACACTTTTGGAAAAAGAATTTCTTGTTAAAAATATTAGTGGCAGCACGGTAGAACTGGATGAAATTCCAGAAACACAAGCTTTAACAAAAGATTTGATGGAACCGCTAGATTCAGTTACAACCAACGAACCTCAGCCACTCCGCAGATCTGGTAGGATTTCTCGTCCGCCCGAGAGATACTACGGTTTTCTCATAGACGGGGATCGAGAGGATTGCATCTTGGAAGAAGATGACCCTACCAGTTTCAGGCAGGCCATTATCAGTAGGGACTCTGATAAGTGGCAGGAAGCAATGCAATCCGAAATGGAGTCCATGTACGCCAATAAAGTGTGGACCTTGGATATTGCTCCACCTGAGGTAAAACCCGTTGGATGCAAATGGATCTACAAAAGGAAACTTGGTGTAGATGGGTAGGTGGAAACCTATAAGGCTAGACTCGTTGCAAAAGGTTTTCGTCAAAGACCTGGTTTGGACTATGACGAAACCTTTTCTCCGGCGGCTGTGCTCAAATCCATTCGGATCCTACTTGCCATTGCTGCCTTCCATGACTATGAAATCTGGCAGATGGATGTTAAAACGGCTTTCCTAAACGGTTGTTTGGAAGAGTGCGTTTATATGGATCAGCCAGAAGGTTTCATAGACAGTGGGAGCAGCGGGAAGGTGTGCAAGTTGCTTAAATCCATTTATGGATTAAAGCAGGCATCGCGGAGCTGGAACATCTGTTTTGATGAGGCAATCAAGGAATTTGATTTCATCAAGAACGAAGATGAACCCTGTGTCTATAAGAAGATTGTAGGACGAACTGTCGTATTCCTAGTCTTGTACGTGGACAACATTCTTTTGATAGGAAATGACATTCCTATGCTACAATCGGTCAAGCTATTTTTGTCACAAAGGTTCTCCATGAAGGACCTGGGTGATGCCTCGTACATTTTGGGGATCAAGATCTATAGAGATAGATCCAAGAGACTACTGGGACTTTCGCAGTCCAGGTACATAGAGACCGTACTAAAGAGATTTAGTATGGAGGGTTCCAAGCGCGGTAACATACCCGCATTGCACGGAATTACCCTCTCCAAAAAGATGTCTCCTAAGACTGACGAGGAGAATGTTCGCATGAGCACTATACCCTACACTTCGGCGGTAGGATCTATAATGTATGCGATGCTATGTACAAGACCAGATGTAGCTTACGCACTGAGCGCGGTAAGCCGGTATCAGTCAGACCCAGGGGAGGACCACTGGACAGCAGTGAAGAACATTCTCAAGTACCTGAGAAGGACTAAGGAGATGTTCCTGGTTTACGGTAATGGAGACCTCAGGGTCGAGTCCTTTGCCGATTCAAGCTTCCAGAGTGACAAAGATGACAGCAAGTCTGTCTCGGGTTTTGTGTTTACCCTCAACGGAGGGGCGGTATGTTGGAGGAGTTCCAAACAGGATACCGTCGCAGACTCGACGATGGAGGCTGAATACATTGCTGCAAGCGATGCCGCAAAAGAGGCGGTCTGGATGAAGAAGTTCATTAGTGAACTTCAGGTGGTTCCGTTCATTGTTGACCCAATACCTTTGTATTGCGATAACAATGGGGCTATAGCTTTAGCGAAGGAACCAAGGTCCCATCAGAAATCCAGGCACATCTTAAGGCGGTATCACCTGATCAGGGAGATCATTGATCGCCAGGAGATCGAGGTGCGAAGAGTGGACACAAAAGACAACACGGCGGATCCATTCACGAAGGCCTTACCCCAAACTCAGTTCGAGCGGCTGATCGAGATGATAGGTCTTCGATACACCAGTACATGGCCTTAGTGCAAGTGGGAGATTGTTAGTGTATATGCCCTAGAGGCCATTACTGTATCATACTAGTATGTATATTACTTGATGGAAGCTTGGGATATTCACAGTTGTATAGACAATCTTGCTCAATATAGTAGTATGCTACTTGGTTTGTTTCTGCTTTAATGTGTACATGTGTGTTTCTTTTATATCACCTATACGCATTAGTAGAACCCTTAGGATCTTTGCTTGATTACCGGCGTTGTGATGGCGATCACACTCGTGGGGGCTGGGTAATCCACAAGCACATCCTTATACACGTCCCTAGTCGTGGGATTATCGAGACAGGGCATTGATACTCCAGAGTAGACTAGCGTATGCGCTTCTCATCCCAGCATGGGAGACGGTCTGTCCCACAGCCGTCAGTACGTTGTACTTGAGATAGTATGCGGGTGCTCGTTAGGTTACGAGTACACTGGACAGGACTCGTCGGGAACTGATGGTTGGTATTATACCTATCGTCAGTTATCAGTTCCCAAGTGACATGAGTACAGCTTAGTCCCCTGACTTGACACTGTCACTTCGTCTCGAGTGTGTTCCCACTGTTCTTTGATTACTACCCTACCAGGGCTCTACTGATTCGTGCAAACAGGTAGTAGTTGGGTGCAGTCCCGAAGCACTTGGAGGCAGTGACGGTTAGACAGGATTCGTCTCTCCCGGTATTGGGGGTTGACATCGCGCTGTGTCTAGGAGAGCCATTACACGAGTAGTCCCTGGCCAAGGCAAGCGAGATATACTGGTAGGTTTCCAGTGTTATCTCAGGGTGTAATGGGCTTCACTCCGACACGACTTGTACCGCTATTAGGGGACTGACGTTCACCGCCCCCCTAGGCCCGCCATGCGATGTATCAGACGAACAGACCGGACTGTACGGAGATTGTCACATACAGGCTCAGTAGGAGTTCGGATGGGTTTACCTCATCGGCCTTCTTATCGACATCTACCTGGGGACCGTTACGTACAGCTAGTGCCGCTTGCGGTCTGTGGTTAAACCCACTGCCAGCGTAGTGTCGAGTCTTTAGAGTCCCACACAGAGAGTTTCTCTGCATTGAGCGAAACGTGTAGAGGCCGTATGGTTTTACGGCAGGGCTACGATCACTTACGTACACTTGTGTGCGTATACTGTTCGGGCAGGCAATACTAGTGGGTTTTGGTTTAAGCCAGATTCTAGTATTGCACACATGGATTTGTTTTGTCTTCTGTGCATCCGCATTCTACGGAAAGCGGATGCGAGTGTGTATGCACAGTTTTGAGGAGAGATGAAGGAGGAGGTGCCCCATTAGGGTTTTGGCAGTTGCTTCGGCCAAAACCGTAATGTGGCACACTCATTAGGGTTTTGACAATTCGTTTGGTCAAAACCGTTATGAGCCGGAGACATTGTTTACTGATCCTTTTAGTGATAGATTAGTGATGGCTAATTGCATTGACCATTTGACCACTTGCGTCTCTCTTGACTTTGTTGACCCGTTGACCGTGTTGACCATTGACCTTCAAGAGAGATCCACACTCTTCTTTCGTTTTCTTTTTATTTCTTGTGTTATGATAATGGTCAATTCAATGTGCCATCAACTTCTATCATGATAGGATTAGTAATGATGATTTTGTGTATTATTGGAACCATGGTTCATTTCTTTTGGCTTAATATTTTCATTATTCTCTTCTCATTCTCTCTCTTGAAGTGAGAAGAAAAAGAAAAGCTCCATGGTGCTAAGTTTCTCCTTCTTCTTCCTCCTCTTGATCACATCTTTTGATCTCATGTGTTGAGAGAAAAAGATCCCACAAAGACAAACACATCCATACATCTCCTCTACACAACCTAAGGCTTCTAGACTAGCAATCTCTTTGCCCTAGTTACCTCGGTTCGAGGTGGAGCTCGGTGTACATCTCTCGGGTGGATCGTCTTCGACTCAAGGAGGCCGCGGAGGTGACCAAAGTTCG
The DNA here is from genome assembly GCA_030015575.1 of Agapanthus africanus. NCBI lineage: Eukaryota > Viridiplantae > Streptophyta > Magnoliopsida > Asparagales > Amaryllidaceae > Agapanthus > Agapanthus africanus. Next base: position 23,038,268 of record JASDDO010000014.1, read on the forward strand.
GATCAACCCTCGGAGCAAGCAAGGAGAAGAACAACAAGAAGAGAAGGAGATCAAGTTTAGGTATAACCCCTAACCGAGTAGATAAATCTCTAGTTAGGATGCTAGTATGTTGTTTAGTAAAGATCCGGCTTTTACGGTCCATGTTACCAAGTCCAGAAAATTTTTTGTTTTACCGTTTCCGCAACCCCGAAAGTACCAGGAGAGGTAACGTGGACCTAACAGTAATTATCCATATGGTATAAATAAGCTGGTTATGCCTTGAGCGTAAATTTGCCTGACCTATAATTCAATTCTATTTGTTTGGTTTCCTTGAACATACTTACATTTCAAAATCTATGTTCTTATAGATTGTTTTCTGGATTCAAAAAGTTTGGAGATACATATGGTGACTTGTTATTCAGAACTATTTTTAGAGGAGTAAGCAAGCTGAACTTTAACGAACCAACTTTTGCACGCGTAGCCAGGTAAAGTTCCTTTCGTTCCATTTATTTCGGCTTGTTCGTTAACAAGTTGGTTAAAATAAATTGAACTCACAAGAGAACAACAAGACTTGGTTCTAATTCGGTTGATCAAGAAATCATGACCAACTTATTTATATGTATTTGGGTATTGCATATGCTTTATTAAATATTTGTACAATCCAATATTGAATATGTGTCCATCAAGAAATTGGGTACTATTTCAAATAGCATACAATATATTTTTTCGGCTAAAAAATTATATAAATATAATGCATACACCAGCCACACTTGAGCTATAGTTCGGCTCGTTAGCTAAGCTAATCTAATCTTCTCACTCAAATTTAATCCGTTAAAAAGCAATTTGAACTCGAACAAGCTCTCAATGATACCGATTAAGAGAGAACTGATTTCGAACAACCCAATTGTAAGATACTTAATCAATTTTTCAAGGGACTTGCTTATTTGCATATCCTATCAATTGGCAGAGGATTTTCTACGATTGTGAGCACAATGATTCTTGATTTATTCCTATAAATAAAAATGAAAGAGTTGGCAAAATGGTGGATACCCTCAGCTTGTATTTTCTGTTGCCTACCACACTAACCACGAAACAACAACTGAGTATTTTATCCCAAGTATATGAGGTAGGCTACATAAACAAACATGATAATCACGCCGGGTCCAGCACATGAATCCTCCGTCTCCACTCACTCTTATCGAACAATATACTTTCATTAAGCCCTTTGGCAACCATATCTTTTCTATCACTTCCTGTCACGTCCCGCTTCCCAAAATACGTAAATACGGCACGTGACAGATCCAACCATGCTACCTATGTGGCGAGAAAAGATCCTTCCATAATCATATGACGGCTGTCAATCAGATATCAAGAACAGTAAACTACTAAATCTATCCATCACATGTCCAATATCCACAAAAACAATAACTGGAAAAAATAGCGGAAGAAATAAAGATTCAAAAAATAACTAATCCGCATAAAAGCTATATCAATGAGATGGTCCTCATTGATCAGCGATCCTGTCGAATACTCACATGTTATGTCAAGTATCTGGACCATACAAAACCCAGACGTCAGTGCGTCATAAATATCAAAATAATAGTAATAAATAGGATAGGATATTATGATTAAATATGAGTATAAATAAATAACACAGGTGTAAAACAGTGAGATATATGTATGTGATATGTATCCTAAAGTCTGTGCCTCTAAATTATCTATTCTAAAAGTCTTTGAAATCAATCTAATGGAATCGTTGATGTAACTCAATAGTATCCCGTGCGTGTCCGGGACCACGGCCAAGATTCTCGGGCTGAATCCGAAACGTGTCGCTAGACAGTAAACAGGTAATATTTACAGATGAATGATGTCAGCAGTATCATTCCGGGACTGGCCTAACCCGTAAAGACTGATCAATATAAATATCGAACTGTTGAGTTATAAATCAGGTTTCATTATTGATTTCCCTTTACCTCTAAGGTGATGTGTTCAAGTTAGGTATTGATGATGTAAATTTAATGCCAACACAGGATCAAGCAGGTACATGTTTTGTCCATGCAGACAACAAGTCACGTCCGTCAGGACAACAATCAAAATTGTTGGTATTAGTACCAAATTAGAATAGGCCCTCACACACAGCATGTGCAAGAACTTAGTATATCAGAATGGGACATGGTGACATGCTTTAAATTTAGTATCAGGCTTTATCTCAAATTTGAAGTTTCGGTGCAGCAGCGTGGCAGAGCCTGTAAACTAACCAAAATTCAAAATCACATGGTGTGTTTTTTTTTAACATAGTAACACACGAACTTCCATAAATACCAAATACCGTGCATTATGCATTGATTGTTTTAAAATAAAAAAAAATTGCCCTCCTCTTTTATCCTAATTGATTTCTTTCCATTCCTCTAAATAAATTATAATGATTTTTTTCACGGGCCGGTCTCCATCTGCACCTTGATCTCTACATCAATCTAATTTATTTTATTGTGAAACATTAAGTTTTATCTCGTGTATATCAAAATAATGTGAAGTATAGTTTTTCCATTTTTTACTTCAAGAATAAATCTTGCTCAATTATGACTTAAAATTATGATTTAAATACTTGATGAAATATTGATTAGATTATAATTTCTTAAAATGATGTCATAAGTTTTTTATTTTGATTAAGCAAAATTGGAGAGAGATTTTAATTTGAGATCTAAAGAAGAAGGTGAAGGAGGTTAATCTTCATATTATTTTGACAATCGCCGGTTTATCTTCAGCAAAGCATCTCCTGCTATACATCAATGATAAAGTACAGTCGTCCGTCAACGGTATACTTTAATTTTCAACTATCAACGGTGTTGGTACATCATCTGTGCTAGGTTTACTGCCGATGGCTAATTTTGGATCTACGCTGGTGTGGTTGTAAAAAAAAATTTAATTAAACAAACGTTATAATGTATATGTATGCATACTTCAAGAAAAACAAACAATTTTAGATGCTTATGACAAAAAATATCACCATTAATGTAGATGGTAACATTAAGCATATATATTATAGAGGTTAACAGAGGAAAAGTGCGATCCCTCCTGTTGCGTCGGAAAAATGCATCCTCCATCATTTTTTTCGACGATCAGCATACATCATGGCCATCTTTATTATCTAAGATGTGGATATACCAAATTTTACGTGATTATACCATTTTTTCACCGTTGATATAGTTGGTACAAAATTAATGGTTTACCGACAATAGAACTTTTTACATTCCTATTCAACGGTGAAAAAGTGGTGGAATCACAAGAAATTAATTTGGTGTATGCAAATCTTAGATGATAACGATGATGATACTGGATGCCGATCGTCGGAAAAAATGGTGGAGATTGCATTTTTTTTTGACGGCATAGGAGGAACAATGGCCTCTTTTCTCCATTATTCTCTATATTATAAGATGATGATTACCATGCAAAATAATATAAAATTAAACAAAACATAAAAAAGAAAAGATGAACTCACAAACCTTTTGATGCTTTACTCTAAAGAAGATAATGTTGCCAAGCTAGCCTTCAATATATATAGTGCCAAGCAAGCCGAGTATAAATAGAAATCCTAAAAAATTTAATGTTTGTTTCGAACCAAATAAGGAAATAATTCGTTTAAAAAGCAATCTTTCTCAATTTTTATTTACATTATCTAAAATACTTATCTTAACTACTCTCATCTCATGACAGAAGAATAAGATTAATTGAGATCATATCTTTTGTTTTTGAGATTACATTATAGATAAGTGATTAGTTCCACTTCTACTCAACTTAGGAATTAATCCAATCTGTAACATAAAAAGAAAAGTTATAAAGTAAATAATTTCATAGTTTGAACTTTAAAATAAATCTGCAACTGCTTCTTTTAAGATAAGCTTTAGGTATGTGAGTATCATTAATACATATCCCATAGGTTGGGGATGTGGAAATAGGTTTTATTTATTTTTTTATTTTTTATTTTTGGAAACTAGAAATAGGTTCTAACGGGGAATTACTTTCATTGCATAACTAGCTTAGTTATATCCCATTGATAAATACTTTATTTGTCTATTATGTACAGATAAAAGAGAGGTATTTTTTGTTATCCACATGGAGAGAGAATACACGAACTGTACTTATTTTTTATGAAAAGAGAATCTTTGTAATTAAATAGCGAATTGATTAATTCAAGGAAAGAGAAAATCTCATATAGGATCTTTATAAGATTTTCTAGATTAAAATACCTCTCTTATATCCATGCATAAGTTGCAGTGGTGTAATTATCCATATGGTATAAATAAGCTGGTTATGCCTTGAGCGTAAATTTGCCCGACCTATAATTCAGTTATATTTGTTTGGTTTCCTTGAACATACTTACATTTCAAAATCTATGTTCTTAAAGATTGTTTTCTAGATTCAAAAAGTTTGGAGATACATATGGTGACTTGTTATTCAGAACTATTTTTAGAGGAGTAAGCAAGGTGAACTTGAACGAACCAACTTTTGCACGCGTAGCCAGGTAAAGTTCCTTTCGTTCCATTTATTTCGGCTTGTTCGTTAACAAGTTGGTTAAAATAAATTGAACTCACAAGAGAACAATAAGACTTGGTTCTAATTCGGTTGATCAAGAAATCATGACCAACTTATTTATATGTATTTGGGTATTGCATATGCTTTATTAAATATTTGTACAATCCAATATTGAATATGTGTCCATCAAGAAATTGGGTACTATTTCAAATAGCATACAATATATTATTTCGGCTAAAAAAATTGTATAAATATAATGCATACACCAGCCACACTTGAGCTATAGTTCAGCTAGTTAGCTAAGCTAATCTTATCTTCTCACTCAAATTTAATCCGTTAAAAAGCAATTTGAACTCGAACAAGCTCTCAATGATACCGATTAAGAGAGAACTGATTTCGAACAACCCAATTGTAAGAAACTTAATCAATTTTTCAAGGGACTTGCTTATTGGCATATCCTATCAATTGGCAAAAGGATTTTCTAGGATTGAGAGCGCAATGATACTTGATTTATTCCTATAAATAAAAATGAAAGAGTTGGCAAAATGGTGGATACCCTCAACTTATATTTTCTATTGCCTACCACACTAACCACGAAACATCAACAACTGAGTGTTTTATCCCAAGTATATGGGGTATGCTACATAAACAAGTAATGAGAATCACGCAGAGTCCAGCACATGAATCCTCCGTCTCCACTCACTCCTATCGAACAATATACTTTCATTAAGCCCTTTGGCAACCATATCTTTTCGTATCACTTCCTGTCGCACCCCGCTTCCCAAAATACGTAAACACGGCACGTGACAGAACCAACCATGCTACCTATGTGGCGAGCATAGATCCTTCCATAATCACATTACGGCTGTTAATCAGATATCAAGAACAGTAAAATACTAAATGTATCTATCACATGTCCAATATCCACAAAAACAATAATTGGAAAAAATAGCGGAAGAAATAAAGATTCAAGAAATAACTAATCCGCATAAAAGCTATATCAATGAGGCGGTCCTCACTGATCGGCGATCCTGTCGAATACTCACATGCTATGTTAAGTATCTGGACCATACAAAACACAGATGTCAGTGCGTCATAAATATCAAAATAATAGTAATAAATAGGATAGGATACTATGATTAAACATGAGTGTACATAAATAACACAGGTGTAAAACAGTGAGATATAAGTATGTGATGTGTATCTTAAAGTCTGTGCCTTTAGATTATCTATTCTAAAAAGTCTTTAAAATCAATCTAATGGAATCGTCGATATAACTCAATAGTATCCCGTGCGTGTCCGGGACCACGATCAAAATTCTCAGGCTGAATCCGAGACGTGTCGCTAGGCAGTAAATAGGTAACATGTACATATGAATGATGTCAGCAGCAGCATCCCGGGGCTGGCCTGGCCCATAAAGACTGATCAGTATAAGTATCGAACTGTTGAGTTACAAGTCAGGTTTCATTATTGATTTCCCTTTACCCCCAAGGTGATGTGTTCAAGTTAGGTATTGATGATGTAAGTTTAATGCCAACACAGGATCAAGCAGGTACATGTTTTGTCTATGCAAACAAGTCACGTCCGTCAGGACAACAATCAGAATTGTTGGTATTAGTAATAAGATCCAAGTAACAAGTCTTGTAGTGGGTCGTGAACATATCATGTAATATATATTAACCCAAAATAGATACCAATGTAAAACTGTAATCAGTATCGAAATAAGACTAATACTAGGATACATATGTATCTATCTGTAATAACCATTATACGTCCATTACCATGTATGATGCAATATAGTTAACATATTGAACTAATATAGTAGTATGATAAGGTTGTGATGTTCAGGCATGTAACTAAATAAGTTATTATCAGTACGGATACTATAAAACTGTAAATCGGTAATATTAACTGAATGTTAAAACATGCACTATTATTTATTAAATAAATATTAATATAATAATATTAACAGGGATTACATATTCAATCCGATTAATAACTATAAATGTGGCATTGATTAACCAGGCACAAGAAAGTTCCGTTCAGAAATTCAGCGTCAGCCTGATTTGTAAAATAGTTTAAAAATAACAAACGTTCTCCAAAAGGAACGTGTCATATACCAAAACAAATATAATTCAATAAGGTTTTCATTTTTATAAGTTAAAATATCTCAGGTTTTTTCTACAAAAAGTTATGAACGTTCGAAATTGAAACTTTGCTGCTAGAATTTCTCTGGACAGAAATTCAGAGATATTTTCATTTACAGTTTATGTTATTTAAATAATTTATTTTGCAAGTAAATATTTCACAGGGTTATAGTATTCTGAGTTAGCTTCGTAACGAACTAAAGAACGTATGGTAATGATTTTTCTATGATTTATAATGAATTTTTTAAGGTAAGGTGTACAGTAAATTTCAGATTTATCGTATCCGCTTTGTGACGATGTTTCATGTGTAAACTATAATATTTTCAAACTATATTTTGTATAACGTTATAAAATGAAGATTATAAACTAATTAATAATAAGAAGAAGAAATATTACGACGATATATATATTTATAGATATAATTATAGTATGTCGCAAGTTGTAAACTTGCATACATTGTATATTATGAAACTGATTAACGTTAAATAACTACGGTGTATAAATTATATAGATATAGGTGTATGATGATGATGATGATGATGATGATAGTATGACAACATATAAGTAAATTATATAAAGTATAGCATGTAGGCAGTTATAAACTTACCTCGAAACAAACGCGATGAACGGAAGCAACATAACACTTTACAAATCAACACCAAGTTTTGATGGCTCGGTTAAGGTTCTAGGATGCGGCTGGAGTTGCGTCGGCGAAAATGGGTGTGAGCTTGAAAAACGAAAAAGGAGAATATATTAATTGATGAGGGAGAGATATGTTATGTGGAGAGAGGGGTTTTGTGTTTAATATAAATATATATAGTATAGTTTAAATTAGGTTATAAATATATATTGGTTTTAATGTATATAGATAATATCAAACTACAACCAATCTCCATCAAAATCTCATCAAAAATATATTTTGGAAAATAATTCACATATGTAAACTTCTCAACCATAATGCAAGAATATATTTTAAATAACTCATACCCTAATTTAAGATTTAAAAAGATTCTAAAAATATATCTAGATTTAGTAAATATTTAATATTAGATATCTTAAGATTTAAACATAAAAGATAAAAGCAAAATAAGATATGAGATAACAATCATATGATGACAGTTAACAAAATATAATTTATTCTTAACTTGTGGCTATTAAAAGATATATGATGATCTAGATATATGATATATAAAGATCTAAAAATATAATGTAGGTATTATACTAGATTCACATAGATACACTTTATTGGTAAATCTCATATATAATCTTGTACCATATTGGGTTTTAAACTTGCAAATCGGGTCGGATAACGATTACTACTATTTGAATCATTCGCGGCCCAATAGATAGAATAGAAGAAATATAAAGCAAGTGTTAACTGTACTAGAATAGAATACCAATTAATGTCGTATAACTGTACTAGAGTGTTACACTTCCATCCATATTTTCTAATGTTTCCCTTTCGTCTTTTTGACATTGTCTATATCGAGAGTATCCATTCGTCGAACCGGTGCTTCTATAGGTCTGTGTCGTACATGACCAAACCATCTTAACCGGTTTTCCCGCATCTTCTCCTCCACGGGTGCTCCACCAACTTTTGCACGAATATTCTCATTTCGTATCTTATCTTTTCTAGTGTTACCACACATCCAACGAAGTATGCGTATCTCCGCTACGTGCATCTTCTGTGTATGATGCTTCTTAGGAGCCAAGCATTCTGTACAATATAATAAGACAGGCCGAATAACGCTCCGATAAAACTTTCCTTTCAACCTTAATGGAAAGTTACGATCGCACAAAATCCATGTTGCGCTCCTCCATTTCAACCAATCAACTTGGATCCTTTAATTGACGTCGGTATCGATCTTCCCGTACTTTTGGATGATGGAACCTAAATATCTAAACTGATCGCTTCCTGATATCTCTTGCCTATCTAGTGTTATACTACTATGGTCACGACTTCTCTATTTACTAAATTTGCAATGCATATATGCTGTCTTAGACCTGCTTAATTTAAAACCCCGAGATTCCAACGTTTGCCTTCATAACTCCAATTTGACCACACTAACCACGTGTAGCCCAAAATTTAGTGCAAGTTGACTAAAGCTCTGGGGTTAAGATTTTGCAAAACCGGTGCATTATGTTTTCTCATATACGTTGCCGAGAAACTAAATACTCGATATGTTACTAGCCAAAGTGGACAGAAGCACCAACAAACCCATGCATTTTCAAAATGTTCGTGAACAAAGAACAAGAAGATGGCCTTTATATTAGCTTTCATAAATGTATTTTATTAGCCCGTATAGAAACTTGTCGATATTAATGAAATGACATATAATAAGTAAAATATATATTCAATTGTCACTGGTATCTTATTACATTAAAAACATGCAGGCATCTTCTCTCGGAAGATCCCAGAATTGTTTGCCTGCATGAGTTGCTTCAGAAAGATCACATGGGGTTTGATTGTGTCAGTTTGATTGCTCTGTTTGCTTGCTTTCTAACATTGTGATCAATTTGCAGTTTTCTCCCTCTGATAACCCAATTCAATAGGATCAAGATTGATCACAGGATCTTGCAAGAATCCTGCAATTGCAGTTTTTATTGTATGCTAGAAAATCATGTTAGAAATTACTCAATGAAACAAAAAAATTAATAAAATAAACTTAAAAAAAAAGCTTAAGAAAACATTGCTTTAGACAGTTTCTTCATTATCAATTTATCACTCATGCATGGATCCAGTGGTGAAAATAATTTTGGGTTGTGTACTGAAAACTCTCCATAGATTTGGGGTTTTGTTTTGGACAATTTCTTAAAGAACAACCCCCCCCCTCCCTTCTATTTAGGGTAAAATTGTCTTTGCTATAAAATTTAACAATTAGATTTGACCATTAAATCTGGTTAGTTTTTCGTAGTTTTGAAAGGAAATGGTAGTTTTCTGCCACATGTTCAAACCTACACGGAGTTTTTAGTAAATAAGTCAATACATTAAGATAAAACTCTATTTTGTAACCATCATACCAAACAACGCTGAAATATAAGATGATTGGTGTATTTTAACTCTTAGACAATAAACATCAACATATCCCTACACTAATCAGTAATCATCCAGTCTAGACTGAAAATGGACATTTGATTTGCATTGCTGATCACTATTTTAAAGAAAAATTTGAATTGTTCATGGAAATGTCTAGTCTCCAAAGGCTTGTACCTAATTGGGCATGTGCTAAGAGTTTTAAATAGGCTTCAACTCAAACAGTCAATATTGGGGGAGGAAGTACATGCCCATTGAGGAGCTTCACCAAATCTTTGGAGATTTATAAGCACTAATTAAATTTGTGAGAACTTATTACATGCAATGACGTTCTCTTCATCCATGTGGAGACACTTGACGTCAAAGGCTTCACACCAAGTTTTCATGTTATTCAATATCTGTGGTGCCATCTTTGCAGGACCACATGACATTTGATTCTTTGTTTCCAACTTCCTCCTTCATCTTCTATCATCAATTTGACATTTAACCACATGAAAAATAATATTAACAACAATCTTTTCCTAAGGACTGATAATTCATAATCGAGAAAACTATAGACAAGAGAAAGAGCGGACAACAAAAAACTCGATAGGCTATGATTGGTTTCATAAAGAGTGAGCGAGCAAATGAAAACAAAATATAAGTTGTTTTCGACATGGTTCAAGAACTCGGTATATTCTTCAAAGTTTGTTTAGTATCGGTGGGTTTCGCTTGGTTTCTTAGTTTCGGTCCAAGGTTTGGTTTTAGTTTCAATTAATATTCTTGCAGCATGTTCATGTGTATGTACATTAATTCATACGTACCAAAGTACGTAATATGTATAGGATTTGAAAGTTAAAAGATAGCATGGAAAAGATGACTAATTATGAATTATATATAAAAGAAAATGTCATGTAATTACATACAAAATCATTAAAGATTCTATAATAATTTATAATTTTCTTTTCTAAAAAGTACCGAATATATCAAATTATGGAAGAAGAAATCCCAATTTTTATATATGGAAGGGGATCAGTATAGATCAATTTCGGCCAACCGATGCCAGCCGATCCTGAGTTTTTAAGGCTATTTTTGGACCGGTTCCTACCAAAACCGGTTTGATATGGCCGAAGCACCGGGGTTTTGGATGAAACCACAAACCATGGTTTTCGTGTTTGGAACTTGAGTCAATCAAGATCGACAAGACCCGAATGATATTGATAGTGCTCGATATTGGCAATCCCCAAGATCATGACACGTGGCAGGTGACGTGTCCTAGAACCCAGAAGAAGGAGCCCACGAGGGCCAACCAAGCCACCCTGTACCCGACCTGCAAGCGCAGGCTGGCCCTTCTCAAGGCTCCCTACAGATTGGCCTCCACGGCCCCGTGGCTCACGCCGGGCTGTCACAGGGCCAGGACTCCTCGGCTTTCTCGCTCGTCCCGAGCTCCAGTCCGAGACCGTCTTCCTCGGCCCTCTAACCGAGGTCGTCGTGCACAGGCGTAACCGCCGCTCCGCGAATCTCGTCATGCGTTGATTCTACGCCAGCAACATCCCACGTTCCACGCCATCAATCCCCATTAATGGGCGATCCGCTTTCTACGCGGGCGTGACGTCGGGGGGCGTAACCATTCTCGCGCCCGCTGCTGTGTGCTCTACCGCTATATAAACCCCCATCACAGAGGGGTCAAGTAAGCCATTTTTTACTCTTTTAAGCCGTTACTCTGATCGGATCTCATCACTAATTTGAGCGTCGGAGGGTCCTTGGTGGTACCAAACCATCCCGGGACTTCTTTGCAGGTACTCGGCACCAACTCCCTCACTTCACCTCTTCCTCCAAAAACCCATTGAGACCCACACGCAACCGAGGATAATCAACTAAGTCCATCGCGAGATCAACGGAAGACAACATCTGACGGAGGCGTGAAAAAGAGCTCCATCACAAGATCGAGAGGACCTTACAAGTGTTTTTAACGAGATTGCGCCATTTCGGGTTTTCACGAAACTCGCCGGTAGCCCTGCTGTTTTTACTCACGGAGCCCTTTTGGGTTTTCATCCGTGCCCATTTTGCTTATGGGCATACCGTTTTTCTCTTTTTCTTTTGGTATCAGCTTTGAGACGCTGCAATCCACCATAGTTTATCGACATCTCGGTCAACAGCTAGTTTATCGACGTTTCGGTCCGTTGGCCAGCTATTACTTATAGAGTTTGGGCTTAGGAAGATAGCGAGCGGACATATTCGTCGTCGTCTATTATTGATCTAGGCCGTGACTCGTCAGGCGTAGTACTTTTTCAGGAAGCGACCATTTATTGTCCTGAAGGGCCTTTTGCCATGCATGTCCATGAGTAGATATGCCCCACCCTAGTAGACCTTGTCTATGATATACGGGCCTTCGTAGTTCGGCTCGAATTTCCCCCTGTTTGGCACGACTGTGGATCATATGTCTTTTAACCACTAGCACGAGTTCGCCTTGGCGGAATGTTCTCGGCTTAGTCAATCTCTTATATGAACGCATCATCTTTGCTTTGTAAGCCTCGAGATTTTGTTGCGCTATGAGCCGGGTTTCATCAAGGGCATCGAGCTCCTCAAGCCGAAGGTGAGCATTCTCTTCGTCCGTTAGCTCGTAGTGAACTATCATTCGTAGAGATGGTAACTCTATCTCGAGGGGGAGTACCGCCTCTGTACCGAATACCAATGCGTACGGCGTTGTGTTCATGGCCGTTTTGAACGTAGTTCGATACGCCCAGAGAGCTTCGTGCAGTCTCTCATGCCAGTCCTTCTTATTTCGGGACGTCTTTTTCACGATCTTTGTCAAGGTCTTGTTAAAGCCTCAGCTAGACCGTTAGCTCGGGGATTATATACTGAGGAGTATCTCCAGTCTATGTTATGTTGTTGTGCGAAGCGGCTGATCTTGTGGCTTCTATAGGCTGGCCCGTTATCGGAGATAATCCGTCGTGGAGTTTCAAACCGATAAATGACGTGTGTTTTGAAGAAATGGAGGATATTCTCCGTCTTCACTTCCCTTAGCGGTACTGCTTCTGCCCATTTGGAGAAGTAATCAGTTTTCGCCAAAATGAATCGATGTCCTCTGGACGATATTGGTTCGATGGGGCCGATTATGTCAGTCCCCCACATTTCGAACGGCCAGCTAGCCACCGTTGAATGTAGTGGATTTGGATACTGATGGATGAAGTCCCCGTGAATCTGGCACGAATGGCACTGCTTCGCGTATTCGAGACAGTCTTGGATCATCATGGGACAATAATAACCCATCCGTTTGATCTTCAGCTTCATTTTCGGCTCGGCTTGGTGAGAACCGCAGAGTCCGTCGTGAGTTTCTTAGATGACTCTCTTTGCCTCTTCGGGTCCCAGGCATCTTCGCCAAAAAGAATCAAATGACCTTTTATAAAGAGTATCATTGACGAAAGCAAAAGACAGAGCTCGTTTCATAAACTGATGTCTTAAGAACGCATCTTCAGGTGTTCGACGGGATTTGAAGTAATCTATAAAGACTTCTCTCCAATCCTTAGCCTTTTCCTGGTCTTTTATTTGTAGAGTCATTTGCTCGGTCGCTCCCTTTTCTTTTGACGACTCCGGAGATATTTCTGCCGATGCGAGAACCTGTCGGCTTTGCACAACGATCCTCATATCATCGAGGTTTTCGTCAGCCAGTTCTTTAACGAGCTTGGCTAATGCGTCCGCCTTGCTATTTTCCACACGTGGTATGCTTTCCAAGGTGTAGGAAGAAATTTGAGTCAGCAGTCGTTGTACTTTCTCGTCGTACTTCACCAACTCAGGCTTGCACGTTTGATAGTCGCCGTTTACTTGACTAACGATCAGTTGAAAATCTCTGTATATGAGGAGATTTTCAATTCCCATGTCGATGGCGATCTCGAGACCTGCTATCAAAGTTTCATACTCGGCTTCGTTGTTCGTCCTCGGCTCTGTTAAGGAGAAAGCAAAGCGCATTATCCCTCCTTGTGGAGTCACGAAGATGAGGCCTATCCCGGATTTGATTATAGGGGTGCTCTGTTTGCGCTTCTTCATGGAAGACGTCCCCAAAATAAAGTACCCACCGGGTATCACCACCGTCGATCGTGTCAAACGCATGTTCGTCTAGCAATTCATAATTCAAAGGAGAATCGGCGGGTATCGGATGCTCAGTGAGGAAGTCAGCGATGGCCTGGCCTTTCACTGCCTTGAGAGGACGATAAGTTATCGAGAACTCCATCAAGAGCAGGGCCCATTTAGCGAGCCGCCCTGTTAATATGGCTTCTGACATCAAATACTTGAGAGGATCCACTTTTGATATGAGATGGACTTCATGCGCCAACGCATAGTGTCTGAGCTTCGTTATTGCGAAGATCAACGCCAAGCAGTGTTTTTCAATGGGAAAGTAATTACTTTCTGCCCCCAGGAGAACTCGACTCACATAATAAAGGGCTCTTTCTTTCCCTTGATCGTTCTCTTGTGCCCACAGCGCACCTAAAGAACCTTCAAGAGCTGTTGTGTATAGGACGAAAGGTTTTCCCTTGACCGGAGCAGCCAGCACTGGCGGATTCTGCAGGTACTGCTTGATTTCGTCCAGTGCGCTTTGGCATTTGCGATCCCAGATGAAAGGGGTTCCTTTCTTCATCAAGTGACTGTAAGGACGACACTTGCCGGAGAGGTTGGCTACAAATCTCCGGATATACGCGAGCTTCCCTTGGTTAGACCGTAATTGCTTGAGAGTCCTTGGCGGAGGTATTTCCATAATCGCCTTGATCTTCGACGGATCTATCTCGATGCCTCGGTGTCGGACGATGAATCCTAGGAATTTGCCCAAGGAAACTCCGAACGCGCATTTGAGAGGGTTCATCTTCAAGTTGTATTTCCGAAGGCGCTGAAACACGATCTTCAGATGTTCCAAATGTTCATCGTATGATTTGCTTTTAACCACGAGGTCTTCGATATAGCATTCGACGATTTCATGTATGAGGTCGTCGAAAATCTTCGTCATGGCCCTCTGATAGGTGGCGCCGGCGTTCTTTAGGCCGAAGGGCATCATCTTGTAGCGGAATATGCCCAAAGGGGTCTGGAAAGTGTAAGTCCACGTTACCCGTCCCCGGTTCTTTGGGGTTGCGGAAATGGTGAAAAACGATTTGTTCTTTGGGGGTAACATGGACTCAAAATACGGATCTTTGTTAAACAACTATCTAACAACCTAACTAAGAGTTTTGCCTACTCGGTTAGGGGGTTATACCTTAACTTGAACTCCTTCTCTTCAACTCCTTGCGGTAATCAGATCGGCCTCACCTCGTCGTCTCCTTGCGCCGAAGACGGATCCACCCGAAAGCTTCTACCTTTGGCTTCAACCTCAAACTAGAGGAAACTAGAACACTTGGTTTGCTAGACCTTGTGTACTAGGATGAGTAGAGAAGTGTTTTGGGTTTTATCTCTATGGTTCTTGTTTCTCAACACATGAGACAATAGAACCATGAACTAGAGAGAGAGCAAGAGGAAGAGGGAGAGCTTGAGGATGAGAGAGAATAAGAATGATAGAATGAGCAAAACTTTTTCCCCCATCCTTTCAAAACACAATAATAATAATAATAATAATAATAATAATAATAATAATAGTAATTGAGTATTATGTGATGGTTCATATCATATCAATTGGCAATATCATTTCATTCTACTTGGGAGCGAGAAGACGAGATCCGGCAGAAATTCCCTCACCTTTTCCAGTAGTTAGCTATCTTGTATTCTTGGAATTTCGAGGACGAAATTCTTTTTGTAGTTGGGTATGATGTAACACCCGAGCCCAGTAATACTAGTTATATTACAAGTTGAGGGTTTTATATTGCTTATTCCAATTTTCCTGATTTTCTGGGGTTTATTGCTAAATTTTAACCGGTTAAGTCATTTTGGCACATAACAAATTTTAACTCCTAAAATGAAATTTAAAATGTCCATGTTGGCCTACTCGTCGCCACTAGTCGCGTGGTAGCGTCCGCGTGTCGAGATTCTGTCCCGTTTGGCTAAACGGGCAAGTTTGGACGACTACGCGTGCGTACAAGTGTCCGACTTGGGGGCATGCATTTTAATCATTAAACACCTCTTTTTAAAATTTGGAACCCGCTTAAAATCCTATAATTTGAATTTGGAACATTTGGGCGCAACCCGGGCGCGATTTGGAAATGTTTCATTTCGCGCCAAAAAGGCCCATTTTAATTAAATATCTTTAAACTATATATTACGATTATATATTTTCCTAACTGTTTAATCTCTCTAAACCCCTCAAATCTCATTTAAAATCCTTCTTAATATTTCGTCCCAGCCAATCGCGTGGCTCCTTTCCCCGTGGGCCCCGCCTTTCCCTTTCCCTATCTCTCTCTCTCTCTTCCCTCATTCTCTCTCTCCCTCTAACAACTCTCTCTCTCCTCTATTTATATCCCATGCAGCCGCCTCCCCGCTCATCTTCTCCCATCACGAGAACCCACGAAACCCTAACCCTAGCTCCTCGCGACCTCACCGCCGACCTCCCCGCGACCTCGCCGTCGCCGCCCTCGCCACCGCGAGCCCAGCCGCACCTCCTACCTCCTTCCTCCGTTCCTCTTCCCGTGCCTGCACCCAACCCCGACGCCTCCACTCGGCCGCAGAGCGCGACGTCGACGCCGCCTCCCGTCGCCGACGACGCCCGCGACTCCCTCTCACCCTCCTCGTCCCGACCTCGTCGTCGCTTTCCTCCTCCCCTCGCCGGACCACCAACCCGAGCCCATAACCCCATCACCTACCCTCTGCTGTTCGCCGGAGAACGCGCCGGCGATCCTCGTCGTCGTCACCAGAGCCACCTCCGTCTCCCCCTCGATCACCAGAGCCGACCACCACTTGTCGCACTACCCTCTCTAGCGAACCCGAGGCTGTTCAAGCCTTTGCAGCCGCCGTCGCTGCCTCGTCGGCGTTCCAGCGCCGTCGAGCTCGCCGGGGTTACCCCTGGTGCCTCTCGGTAAGCCTTCCTCATCCTTCCTTTGTGCAAATCACCCCCCGCTGATCGTATTAAGTTTATCGTGTGTTGCTAACGCGTTGCCGTGTTTTTGCCGGAATCCGACCGTGCCGTCTTGGCGAACCCGACGCTCCAGCGAAGTACCCTGGTCCGTGTGATCCCGTTGTTCTCTGTTGGGGCTCGATCCATGGCCCGTGCTACCATATCGTGTTTTCTGCCGACATCGCATCCGTGTTCCGGTTTGCAAAACCGTCGAGGCAAGTATCTGAATACTTGCTTAAACATGCTAGCGTGCGAGATCTAGTCTTGCCACGCAGTTGAATTCATACTATATAATACAACAACTTAATGATGGTAATTGATATTATATTATAAGTTAGAATTGATAGTTGCAGTTATCTTTAACATGGAATCGTTATAATAGTTTCTCGTAATTAATCAACCCACTACCAATCCATATTTCAACTAAATAAAACAATTGGGTCATATCTGCTTTAATTGTTAAATCATTCACGAGACAATTTTATACTTAGTGTAAATTCATGTAGTTTCATTACTTTATGATTGTGGCTATTGCTTCACCTTGTGGCTATTGCACCCCAAAGGTGCGTGAACCTGTTAATAAGAGAATACGAAACATCACTGTGGTTACATGGAATATTATGGTTATTTACTGTTTCCTGCTGCTGTTCATTATTTGATTGTATACCTGTTGTGAGCACATACCCGATTGCACTACATATTGGCCTGACCCTGCTACACGTGACATATACATACATACCAACTCATCCTGTTGTACCATGACATGACTTGTTTCATGATCTCATGCCTAATGCCGACAAACATGACCATCCCTGCTGTCTATCCAGACAGACCTACTTTTATTGATCATATGTTGGCATTGATCCTTGACTACTGAATACCTGACCTGACATACATAACTTGGGGGTATGGGGAAATCAAAGATGAACCTGACTTGTAACTCGACAGTTCACTACCGTTCGAGCGTACACATTCCTATTCTGTGCCCAGCGGCATGTCTCGGTTTCGGCCGAGAATATGGTGGCCGTGATCCCGGGTATGTACGGGGTAATACCGAGTGTACACTTTCCTATTCTGTGCCTAACGGCATGTCTCGGCTGCAGCCGAGAATATTGTGGCCGTGGTCCCGGGTATGTACGGGATACTATTGGGTTACATCGACGATTCATCAATTGGTTTCAAAGACTATAGAGTAGAAAACCTGATAGGACAGTTTAGTCACCATTGCACATTACCCTGCTTGTTATTTCTTATTACTGCTTTATTCATGTTCATACTTGCATTGCATATTGCGATGTTTATACTATATACTTGATGTCTTGACGCGCTGACGTCTGGGTTTTGCATGACCCAGATTCCGTACCACTGTCTACGACCGAGCAGGAGTACTTCAGCCAGCAGGCTGAACTGTGAGTTCCTTAGGGTTTAGTTTATTTATTTCATTTCATTTCCAGATGTGAGCCCGCATTATGGGACGTACTGTTTATTCATTGTATTGGATCATTAGCTTCCGCACTTATTGTTTATTGATTCTTGTTATTATGGATTTGGACATGTATTAGATTAGCTTATTATCTTGTTCTTGATATCCTTACAACCGTAATGTGACTGTGGATGGATACTTCCTACCCACAGGTAGCATGGTTGGCTATGTCACGTGCCCAATCTTGCGTACTCTGGGAAGCGGGGCGTGACAGTTCTTGTTTCTCAACACATGAGACAATAGAACCATGAACTAGAGAGAGAGCAAGAGGAAGAGGGAGAGCTTGAGGATGAGAGAGAATAAGAATGATAGAATGAGCAAAACTTTTTCCCCCATCCTTTCAAAACACAATAATAATAATAATAATAATAGTAATTGAGTATTATGTGATGGTTCATATCATATCAAATGGCAATATCATTTCATGCACTCATTTTGTAAAGAATAACAAGCAAGCAAAAGTCTTTGCCATGAAATGATAGCCATTTGTAATGATGATGGTCAACAAGTCCAACCTAGTCAACCGGTCAACAAAGTCAACAAGTCAACAAAGTCAACCTTTCAACCCAACCATGACACAATAATACTTAATTAATATTATCATTAATCATATTTCTAATTTTCATTAGGGTTTAGCAAAAGTCAACAGTCAACAACCCTAATGAGAATTCTCTGCCTCTGCCTCTGTCAACTGTGCATACACACCCGCATCCGCGTTCCGGGGAACACGAATACAAACGAGACCATATGCCTCTGTCTCTTCAACCGTGCATACACACCCGCATCCGCGTTCCGGGGAATATGAATACAAACGGGATAAAACCAATCCCAAAACGTATACTAGGATCTGGCTTAAAACAAAGCCCGCTAGTAATAACTGCCCGGACACTAAACGTGCACAAGTGCACGGATGTGACCGAACCCTGTCGCAAAACCATGCGACCTCTACTCTTTTGCCTAAAGGCGAACAGCTCTCTGTGTGGGACTCTAAAGACTCGACACTACGCTGGCAGTGGGTTTAACCACAGATCGCAAGCGGCACTAGCTGTGCGTAACAGCCCCCAGGTAGATGCCGATAAGAAGACGGACGAGGTGAAACCCATCTGAACTCCTACTGAGCCTGAATATGACAGTCTCCGTACAGTCCGGTCTGTTCGTCTGAGAATATCGCATGGCGGGCCTAGGGGGCGGTAAACGTCAGTCCCCTAATAGCGGTAAAAGTCGTGTCGGAGTGTAGCCCAGAACACCCTGAGATAACATTGGAAACCTACCAGTGTATCTCGCTTGCCCTGGCCAGGGACGATTGTGTGTAATGGCTCTCCTTGACACAGCGCGATATCAACTCCCAATACCGGGAGAGACGAATCCTGTCTAACCGTCACTGCCTCCAAGTGCTTCGGGACTGCACCCAACTACTACCTGTTTGCACGACTCCTTTGAGCCGTGGTAGGATAGTAATCAAAGTACAGTGGGAACACACTCGAGGCGAAGTGACAGTGTCAAGTCAGCGGACTAAGCTGTACTCATGTCACCTGAGAACTGACAACTGACGATAGGTATAGTACCAACCAATCAGTTCCCGACGAGTCCTGTCCAGCGTACTCGTAACCTAACGAGCACCCGCATACTATCTCAAGTACGACTTATTGACGGCTGTGGGACAGACCGTCTCCCCTGCTGGGATGAGAAGCGCATACTCTAGTCTACTCCGGAGTATCGATGCCCTGTCTCGATAGTCCTATGACTAGGGATCTGCATAAGGATGTGCTTGTGGATTACCCAGCCCCGACGAGTGTGACTGCCATCACAACGCTGGTATTCAAGCAAAGATCCTAAGGGCTCTACCAATGTGTATAGGAGATATGTTAAAAGAAACACATGTACACACATTGAAGTAGAGACAAACCAAGTAGCATACTACTATTTTGAGCAAGATTGTCTATACAATGGTGAATATCCCAAGCTTCCATTAAGTAATATACAAACTAGTATGATACAGTAATGGCCTCTAGGGCATATACACTAACAGAAAGCGGTGTGCTTCTGGTTTTCGGGATGCATCTTTATCTGATTGTATCCTGACGAGCCGTCCATGAAGGAGAAAACTTCATGAATGGACATATTGTCTATCATCAACTTGGTGACCGGTACTGAGAAGTCGTCCTTCGGACAAGCTTTATTGAGATCACGAAAGTCCACACATATGCGCACCGTCCCATTTTTCTTCATGTAACGACCATGTTTTCTAATACCTAATAAAATATATTTTATTTATATTTCTACTATCAAATAATTATTCAATGTTTCTTTTATATAATAATTTTTAAAGCAATGTTAATAATTTTCAAAGCATTAAACATGATTAAAGGAATTTTTCTAAAATCTATTTATTGTTTTATAGGCTTAAAATGTTTTAATAAAATTTTATAATGCTTTAAAATAATCTACATATTTTTATTATCAATTAAAGTAATTAATTCGTAATTAAAAATATTTTAAAGATGAACTAGATATTATATAATTATTATAGCTAGCTAACAATTTAAAAATAGATATACTAATTGTTTTTAGCCCAAAATTATTTTAATATTAAAGATAATAAAAAAATATATTTTCTGAAATTTTCCCATAATTTTTCCATATTTTAAAACATTTTTACCAAATTTTTCAAAGCCAAATCAATATTTTAAATAATCTGTTGTTTTATTTATTTTTATTAATTTTTATTTTAATTTTTTTAAATAAAAACCTTTTAACCTGGACCGTTGGATCACAAGATCCAACGGTCCAGAGTTCGCTGACGGCACCCACGTGGTGGGGACCACGCGAAAGCACGTGATCCCCACACACAGCCACGCACGTATCGGATGGCGACACGTGGCAA
Organism: Agapanthus africanus; assembly: GCA_030015575.1. Lineage (NCBI taxonomy): Eukaryota > Viridiplantae > Streptophyta > Magnoliopsida > Asparagales > Amaryllidaceae > Agapanthus > Agapanthus africanus. The sequence continues at coordinate 23,059,334 of JASDDO010000014.1, forward strand.
CGTGGCGGTGCGCTGTGAGCCGTTGGATGGAAATCCAACGGCCACGAAGCGAAGGTGGTTGGCGCAATCATCATCTGATGATTAGGCGGCGCAGATCGAGCCGTTGGATCTCAATCCAACGGCTATGAAGAAAAGTGGCGGGCGCAATCACAAGGATATGATTTGCAAATCATTGGGCAGCGTAGATTTTCGTGTATATTAACAGAAATTTTGGATTTTTAAGGTTAGTGAAAACGCTATAAATAGGCACCTTCAAACCTAAATTTCTCACACCATCGAACTCAAAAAATTCTGGAAAAAATACCGGCGCCTTCGTATCGACGACGCCGACGCTGCGGCTCTATTTAATCGCAGAGGAAAAATCGGGACGCAGAGCTATTGAGGATTTTGTACACGCCTACGTTTTCAACCCTTCGGCATCCGACTCAAACAAATGGTAGGATCCGCCTCTCTCTCCTTTTCCTGTCACCTTCATAACCTAGTTCCAACTTATAATTATCAACCCTATTTAAAAAGTTGTTATTATATTTGTGCATACCTATTCCTTGTACCCTCAATCATAATAATGTTAACCCATATTTTATAACGGTATTTAAATTTCCTCTGTACACAAAATCATATTGCGCACCCATAATACCTGGAATCTGATGTAACCCATGAATTGTCATTTCACCTCTGACATACCCATACTATAAAAATGATCTCGAAATAGATTACTTCCACAAGATACCCTCGTTTAATTTAAATATTATATTTGTTTAAAATATCTATAAGAAATAAAGATGTGTGAAATAAATATTTTAGATACAGTATACGTATATTTTACTACAAATATTTTTAAAAACCCCTCAACTTTTTAAGAAAGAAAATATTAAATTTAAATAACGATATCTTTTCAAAAGAGAATATTTAGTATCTTTTAAAAGGTTAATTTTAAAATAACACCAATTTAGAACAAAGAAAAGATTGTAGGTATCGATCGTTTATCTAAACCGGACTTTATAGTGTTTAGGCAAGTGTGTCTAAGGTGAGTGGTTACTTAATTAGGGCCATTACTTATAGTGGAGAGCCTCTCACTCACCTGGCACTTACCTGGCCGCATTTAGCGGTGAAGAGGCGGTTTGAGGACCTCATAACTTGTCCTTTTGGAATATTAGGAGCAGTCTAGATTTTCAAATAAAATCCTCTTGCAAAAATATTTTCAAATAAACACCACAACCTTTTATCGAAAGGATATTTTTTGTAAAACATTATGTTTTTCCAAAATAATAAATATCCCAAATATCATGGTTTTTCTTAGAAGTATCAAAAGATAATTAAACACTATTATTTCTTTTTAACTAAGCTTTCCCTAAGATGACACGAAGTACTTTACGAACTTTAGAAAATAAAACGAGTGGTTGTGGAAGGCCATATTAAACGAGATCAATACTTTTTAATTTTCCAGTTTATGACAACATCACATATACAAAATATGATACGGTTAGGGTTAGAATGTGCGGACCTAAGTATGGAATACTTTATGAAGATCCCGATATTCCGGGTGACCAGTCCAATATATGGGCGACTATACTAATATGAAGATCCCGATATTCCGGGCGACCAGTCCAATATATGGGCAACTATACTAATATGAAGATCCCGATATTCCGGGTGACCGGTCCAATATATGGGCGACTATACTAATATGAAGATCCCGATATTCCGGGTGACCAGTCCAATATATGGGCGACTATACTAATATGAAGATCCCGATATTCCGGGTGACCAGTCCAATATATGGGCGATTATACAATATGGAAATTCCATGCCTAGAAGTATACACACTAACTCTAATTCGTCCGAACCTTTATACTGAACCACGGGGATGGGTAGTTTGATTAAGCAAGGACAATTTGGAACTCGGATTTCCCTACTACTCGATCATGATCCCGGGAAGTGAAACGATACATTTCACTTTCCCAATTGTTGTTCCGTGGCCACAACGGAATAATCACGAGTATTCGGACCCTTGTTTAACAAACTAATACATACTATTACCTTCATCTACATATAACTTACAACATACACATGCTCATATATACCTCTCCTCAAAACGTCTTAAATTTATGAATTTCAAACATTTACACCCCTAGTTTACGTTGCATACATCATACTCTTACACACCTGTTCATTTTCACACTCCTGGTTCTTTATGTGGCAATCCTACCCGAGTATAACTCGCTGACGGACCTTCCTTTTCTTTCTCTATCTTTGGAATGTCCGTCAGATAAGAATGAGTATTATAGCGAAGATCAAGGTGTGAAGCCAGCTTATGATGATTATGCAGACTGGATGATGGAAAATTAGATAGTTTTAATTTTTGTTGTTGCCCACATGTTTAGGGCTTTTGTTTCTCCTTTGATGTAATTAAACTACTCAGTTTATTTTACTCTTTCTTTTGGTATGTAATAAAGTTTGGTTAATGGAAATAAAATGCCTTTTGCTTTTATTATTTTTGTTTTGGTACACATCCTGCATATTAAATATTCATACGCTTAACGTAACTGTATTGAATAAGCCACCTTCAATACAGTTAGGTTGCGGATCTTGCCACATCATCCTTCTCCTTCTTTTGGGAAGCGGGGCGTGACACTTCATCACCGGGACGATATTGGCGATCCAATCAGGATATTGAACTTCTTGGATGAAGTCGAAGTCGATTAGCTTCTTGACATCGGTGTTGATGCTCATCTCAAGCTCGAGCTGCATTCTTCTCGGCGCTTGTTTGATCGGCTTGACATCCGGAGATATCGCCAATTTGTGCACAGCAATCTCTGGATCTAATCCTGGCATCTCGGAATTGTTCCATGCGAAGCAATCTTTAAGCTGCATGAGTACGTCTTTTAGCACCCTTTCTTCAGACAACAGCTCACTGACGAACGTCGGCCGCGGGCCACTTGCCGTCCCTAAATCAATTTTCTTGAGGTTATCTGCAGTAGTATGTATCCCATCTTCCAGCTCTTTCGGCGCCGGTGGAAACTATGAGATTACCTCGTTATCATCGTTTTCGAAGCACCATGGGAGGTCATCCATATTCTCGGGTTCTTCTTTTGATAGCGTTATCACGTGACAGGTACGAGCTCGCTTCCAAGACCGATGTTGATCCGACTCTACTCTCGTGGCTTTGGGTTCATGCTTCTGCGGCGGGGTTACCTTCCAGCTGCTGGATAGAGCGAACTTGCCTTGCTAATACTGGTCTTCTACCCAGTCTTTAAATATGAAGCAGTTTTCGAGAGGATGTCCTATTGCCCTATAATAGGAGCAATAGTTCGGGTGAGAGACTTAGCCTGCTTGCTCGAGGTGCTTGGACTCCGGGAGTGTCATCATCTGATATTTTATGACAAGATCGAATATCTTCCTTGTCTTGTCTTGGGGAAAAGAATATGCTCGACACATCTTTTTCATAAGAGACGAATCCGGACTGCTCGATTCCTGATCGCGTGGCTTCTTGGACCCGCTTTGTCACTGTCGAACGCCTTTCATGTTCTTTGGTTTGTTTCTGCCTCTGCGTCGAGCCTTTTGTACAACGGGTTGACAAGGAGGAGCATTTTCATTTTTCACAGCCTGTTGAAGGAGGCGTTGCGTCCTGACTTTCTCGTAGATGGTCATTTCGCGATTATGGTCGTCTCAAACCTTTTGACCTTCTTCCCTTATAAGCTTGTCCATTTGTTCTTCGAACGACGGACTGGGCATTTTCACGGCAGGAGCTCTTTCTAGTTCAGGGTTAGCATCTTCCCACAGAGCATCTCCTTCCTCATCGAAGTCATGTATGACGTAGCAATCGCGGGGTAGCTCCCGTTTCTTGGATTGAATATACCCAAGCCTGGTCGTTTCCATTCTCCCGTTGGGCAACTTTTGTTGGGTTCCGGGAACGTTCCAGATCCTATAATAGAACCGTACTTGTCGCGCAGTTTGCTTAAGGGGTACACTTTGGCGTCTCAAGAGTCTCTTTAGTCCGTCTGTGTAATATCTGGGCAAACGAATGGGTTGGAGCCTGTCAAGTGTGGAATTCGCACCATGCCAGATTTCATTCTCCACTTTGGTTCCCCCGGATCGGTAAAATAGAATTGCCTTTCCACCTTTTCGCGTAGGAGGGACGTAAAATGTCTGCAGCCCTTCCACACCGTAGGTATCAAGCGTGTCTAGTTCTTTATGATGCTTGGGCGGAACCAAGGCAACTTGCAAACTTTTCTCTTCATCAGCGAAGGTTTGTATTAAAGGCCGAGCAGAGAATATGGCATGGACCTCATCTTCCGAGTCGCTGGCGAAGATAAGCATAGGAGTGGACGGTCTCGGCTTGTTGTACTGGGGCGGACCTGAGTAAACTATCTCTTCTTTCTCCTCAGTATCACTCCCGAAGACCGGAATGGTGGTGATAGCTTTGTTCTCCGGTTTGTGACATCTTTCTGTGTCCTCAAAGTCTGGTAAGAAGTATTTTGCATCTTCATACTTGCGGACTTCATTCACGGAGAATGGGTTCAGCTCTCCTGTTACGGTGTACTCGAGACCATCTTTGAAATATTTCATACACTGATGTTGTGTAGATGGGATGATGTTGTACTCGTGCAACCAGGGCAGCCGAGCAAAGCGTTGTAGCATGTCTTGACGTCAATGACGTGAAACTTAATGTCCGTGACAAGCAGCCCAAAGCGTAACGTCAGTATCACGGACCCAGCATCCGTGATGACTGGGAGTCAAATCCGGAGATGGTGATCTTATCCCGAGCGAGGTGCTGAATGCTCATGCATATCTCCTTTAGCACCCTTACGTTAAGGAGATTGACGGAGGACCCATTGTCGACCAGAATTTTACCTATCTTGATGTCATGACAGTATCCGGAGACATATAGGGGACGGTTGTGCTCGCACGTCCCGAGGAGGAGGTCCTTATCGCCGAAGGTGATATCAGCCGTGTGTACTTCTTCCAGATCGTTCTTCATCTTTTCTTCGGCGAGAAATGCTTGGAATTGCTCGAGCTCCCATAGTGCCTTGATTACAGAATCTCTCGCCTCTTTGGATAGCAGAAGGGCGTCGAGAATGCTTAACTGCGAAGGTAGCTTTCTCAAGTGTGCCAGAACGTTGTAGTCCACTTTACTTTTCTTTGGCGGGTCCTTGGCTGTCAGCTTTTCGACAGCTTGGTCATCAAGGATGATATCCTCAGAGACCTTTTCTTTCCCCTTATCTTTTCTATTTGACCCATTGTTCGAAGGCCCAAGATTCTTTTCGGGCAGCGTACGATTGCACAGCTGAATGTTTTCACAGGTCCTTGATCTTCCTCTTTTCCTAAAATAGACTCTTTAAAGAGAGGGCCAAGAGCCATTTCTTCGTCAGAGTCGCTCCCGAAGGTGAGAATTTGTGATCCCCTGGCGTCGACCACGCGACAGTTGCCGGTAGTTCTTTTATGCTCCTCGGTCGTATTTCTTTGCTCCCGATGAGTTTTGCGTTTCATTCGCTTGAAATTTTGCCGGTGAGCAACATATCCTTGCCACCATCTTTTAAAAACATTGCACTCTTCGGTGGGGTGCGAAATCTTTCGATAATATAAGCAGTAGCTAGGATGTGTTTCTGCTTCACCAAGAATATTTCCTTCGGAGGGTGGCAGCTTCATTCCCATCGAGATGGCTTTGGCGAAGCTCTTCCTCGTTTTGAACATGATTTTATTTGCGGCGGATGTACTTTGATCTGGTAGGAGCGTTTCAACCCGTTCGTCCAATCGCCGGCATTTGGACTTTTCAAATATGGCCATCTCACGCTCCCGATCAGCTTTGCTTTTAAGAAGAGCTGTGTTCAGGAATGCATCAATTATTTCATCTGATGGCCCCAGAAGTTCCGTCTTGGGATTTACCCCTAGTTTCGGTGCAAGGAGCTTTTTCATCGTTTATCGACGAGTGAGAGATCATATGGAAACTTGCCACGTAATCTTCAGACTCATCCGACGAGCCTTCTCTATCGTTTCCGTCCTCAAGGACGTGGCTGAGGAACTCTTGGAGCGTGATTGGAGTCTGCACCTTCTGGTTATACTCTTCCAGCGCGTCAATCTGTTTTTGCAGGTCCGTGCACTTGTCGCCAGGCTTCACGGGCTTTTTGGATTTCTTCTTCTTTTTTGAAGATTTCGACGTCTGGGTGTGTATGCTTTGGCTATCATCACCGATCTTTGGAGTTGGGCACGGCTTCAGCATCCCTTCGATGATTTCAGGCTCCAGTGGATTCTTACATCTAATTGCCGGACATGTGTGGAGATCCTTCAGCATCCTTTTTGTCTTGGCTGAAAGAGCGACCTCCCATGGAGCTTCTTCTACGAAAGAGCATGATGCCCCTAGTGTATCTGTTTTCTTGGGAGTGTGTGGCCGAGGCGGGTTCACCTTCCAATTCTTAGATAATACAAATTTGCCCTACTGGTATTGATCTTCCATCCAGCTTTTGAAGATGTAACAATTCTCGATCAGATGGCCCAACATTCGGTGATAAGGGCAGTAGTCAGGATTGCTAATGTCGCCGGGTTGCGCTGGCCGTCTTGGCTCCGGCAGATTGATGAGCCTGCTGTGCAGTGCAAGCTCGAATAACCTCTTCGTCTTGTCTCGAGGGAATAAGTAAGGGCGCCTTATTTTGTCTTCGAGAGATCGAGTTATGTTATTTTGGTGATCAACTGGTCTTGGGCCACCGGGCTGCTGTTGAGCATTGGCGACAACGATCGCTTTCCCCTTTCCCTTCTCATTTCGAGAGTCCGGCTTTGGAGGAGACGGTCTATGACCCATCTGGTCCATTTGGGCCAGTTTGTCGATCAAGGCCTGGAAAGTAGTTTGCTTGAAGAACATCATGAACTGGGAGATAGTTGCATGAGGGTCGAGAGTGCCTACGAACATACCCACTGCCGGTGCTTCTTCGATGCGCTGTTCGCACTTCGACCACAGATTCTGCCATAGTATGGCGTATTGGACCCACATTTCGCCTGGCTTCACCCTGGCATTAATCAATGCTGTTATCGGGGTGCGTTCACCAGCACTCGCGAATCTTTGCGTAAATAACAGCTCCATTTCCGCAAATGTCTTGATAGAATCGTTCGGGAGTTCGGAGTACCATTCGAACGCTCCAACGAATTGACGGAGCAAAAGCTTATCATCGCCCTCAGTGTTGCCGCAAAGAGCTCTGAACTGGACGACATGTGAGGATTGCCTGTCCCCTTGTACACATGGAATTTGGGGATCGTGTATCCCGGCGGGCATTTTATTTGGTCATACCAGCCTGGATACAGTTGCCCAGTTTTAACGACTTAGCTGGCCGCTTCATTCTCCTGGTGAGCTCGTATTTGCTGAGCTATATAGTCATCCAGAGCGGCCTTGGAAACGGTTTCCTCCTTGGCTGATGAAAGAGCCGGAGGAGGGTTAGATGTCTCCCCTCCGTCGTCTTTAATAATGATCGGAAGGTCTTCAGCTGGAGGATCCGGCTGTAACATCATCCCTACCATGTCTCGAAAGAGAAGCGCCATTCGCTTTATGTTGGCAGCTTGTTCTGTTGCTTCTCTGTCCTTCTTTTCGAGGACCCTGCGTAGGAAGTCAGCATCAGTTTCTTGTTCGTGACGCAGTTCTGATGATGCCTCCGAGCCTTCTTTTGGTCCGGTGAGTGCGGCCATTGCAGTCAGCATCTCTTGAAGCTTCTGCTGTTGTTTTTCCTGAGCCCTTGTTATCGATCGGGTGAGCGGTCGGTGGACCGTCGAAGTGCGGCTTTCCTCTTTTCCGGAAGCTATGTAAACAGTATGCACCGTTATGCCCCAGACTTGGGGCGTTTGGGCTCAGCGTTTTTATGGTCTGCCACGTTCATAGGGGCTTTTTCTGGCCTCCTTCTCTTTTGAGTAGTTGACGTTGAGGGGACCGTTGCAGCGGGCACCCATGTAGTTGTCATCCTTTGTGGCTTTCCAGGACGACTCTCTTTCTGCTGAACCTTTAGCTTCTTTTGTCGGCGAGGATAGTCTTGATCGATCGCTGACTCCTGGACCCGTCACCAGACTTTGTAAACTTTAGAGGACAACCGCTGATGGGGCTGCTCCGGCTTCGCCTTCAGTGCATTCTCCACGGGTGGAGGAGATCTTTTCAGTATGGCGGTGGGTGAATTCCTGCGCACCCTATTAAGCAGCTCGAAGCTGTTCCCAGTTGGAACAACAGCGTTGACTTCCACCGTTGGGGCTGGTGGAGTTAGTCAGAGGGGGATTTACCCCCAGCCTTCCTTACTCGACGCCAGTGGCGATGTCGAGCGTGTCGAGCCGATGGTGTTGGTTTGGTGATGGGGATGGCTTTGTCATGCCCCTTGTTCTGGTGAGGCGTTGCTGGTACCAGGCTCTTGAAGACCGAGGTCCGTCCAGCAGGAGTGTCTAGCCTGTTAAATGCAGACTTTTGAGTAGGAGCGGGAGCCGGAACAGTCAGTCTTGTAAAGACCGACCCTTTGGCAGGAGAAGCCGCCTTGACGACTTCAGGAGCAAGGATGGCTATCCTCTTCGGAATAACCTTTTTCTGGAACTGTAGGCTTCATCATGGGTCCGCACAAACTTTATCCCAGTCTGGCGAAAACCGAGGCTCTGGGGCTGGACGACCCGTTAAGAGGGGCCATGGTAGTAGCAAGCCGATCAAAGACCGACTTCTTGGGAGCTTCTGGTGTTGGTACAGGGGTGCTGAAGCTCATCGGTGGGAGCATAGTCCCAAAGAACAATTCAGCGGTGGCCTAAGTCACCTGGTTCACCGACATCGTGAACAAGGAGGCCGCTTGGGGCCCGTAGGCTATGCCTCCAGCTGAGGCAGAGCGTGAGTTGCAATTGTAGTTGGAACACTTCGCGCAAGTAGACGCCATTGATGTTTCGTTTTCTGCACTAAGCAAGAAACTAAATCTTAGTGCCTTGATTTAGAGAGATTTATGATCAAAAATATATATTGACTGCAATCAAGAGCGGCGTCGCTTGGTAGCTAGCCGGTGAGTACGGGTCGGTCCACAGGGATTTTGTGAATTTCCTAATTTTTCTTACAAGTTAATTTTGAACGGTGTGAACGGATTGATTAAATCTAAAAACTAAATTAATCTATATCTAAATCTTGGTAGGGTTAGGTTTAGGTTAAGTTTGGAAAGTCAATAAATGTCACCGCTTTCTATACCCATATTAAGATCTATTAGGAGTTATGGTAATTATTAATAAAGTGGATTAGAACCATCGGGAAGATATTTCTTCCTCTAGGTTCTTGTCCTTCTTTTATCAATCCTTACCCTAACTTCCATGGAAAACACGCTCAACCGGGCCTTTATACTACGGTATCACCGCTACCTCGTGGGATAGGGTACCGTAGAGAGCGGTGTGTGCATGTATGTATGGAGTCCTATTAATTATATATGAAGACTTTAGACAAGAGCATTTCAAGGTCTCTTATACTATTCCAAGTTTCAAGGTTCGTGTTTGCGCAAATTGTAGGGTATACATTTTTAGAATTTAGACTTAAGCTTAGGAATTATTTTTCAAACTTATACTTTAATAAAAACATCAATACTCTTCCTTTATTTTAACTTAGCCCAAGAAGTGAACTCAAAATTTGCCTATTTCTAAAAAAAACTACAAAGACATATACTTTCTACCGTTAAACTTTAAGAAAGGTTATTTTTAGGGTTTTTAATTTACAAAGTATAGATCTAGTTGTTCCTAGCTAGTTATCCTTTTTGTCAAACTCAAGTCAAATATGACCAAAATTGAATACTTTAATTGAATACTTACAAATTGATGCTCTCCAAAAAGAATTCTGAATTTTATTAATGAAAGGAGGCATGACCTAATATAAGAATTTGGGTCTCTATTTATAGGACATAGAAAACCCTGGGTTTACAATCGCCGCATGTCTGCTATTACCAAAAATATCCCTAGGAAGACTAGTCAGCGCCGCCACATGTTATGGAAATTTTTTCTGCCACTACGGGCTCCGCACGGCCGCGGAACTGCTGCCGCAGGCCAGGTTTGGCCGCGGATCCGCGGCCGTATAGGGGGTTTGCTGGCTCATCTTTCTGGTGCTTGGTCTGTTGCATTTTTCCATGGTTTTTCTTCAGTTTGTTTCTCAGGTTGGCTTCTGGTTCTCTTCCAGATTTCCCAGTGAATAATTGTAGTGGATTTTTATCATTACTTCGTGATGAAGTCTTGAACCTTGCGCTGCCTTGTACTTTGTGAACTGAACTTCGTGTAGGCTTGATCAAGATTCCACCATTTATTGGTCGTAGTCTCACTTTTGCATCATCTTTTATCATTTTCGCTGTTTTTGTCCCAAGAATCTGTAACCTGCAACTAAGTAGTAGACATGGGTCAAAAGCACCTGTTTATTTGTAAAATGACTAGGAATGGGGAATATAATAATGCAATATTATAATATGAACATACCTCGAACCCAAGGGCAATCATATCAAACCGCGATTCGTTCGCAAACACGACACACGAAGTGTGGAGTGGAAAGAGGGAAAGGTCCCACCGGGCGCGCCAGAATCTGTTCCCCGCCAAACACAGAGACGAAGACGCGGATGACGTCTCGCCTGAAATTCGGGGCAGATGCTAATTAGTGCTATCCGTCCACCTCTCCGAAGATGCCAAGTTGATTTATGGCACCATATATCGAAGGTTTAAACGAATGCGGCCGATGTAGCAGACTTCGTCAGATTCCCCCTCGTTTGAGTGGTTTTTGATTGTGGGGACGCTCTTCCCTGCAGGCGCAAGCCCCTGCAGTTAATTACGCTACCGCATCACGGTAGCAACTTTCTCCTTCTTCAGATGGTCACTTCGTGTCGTGGATATTTGTTTTGTGTTTGGTTGCCCGTGGATTGTATACGGAGACTAATTTATGTTGTCGCCCGTAGGACGTGGATTAGTCCAAATCCGTATCTTCTTAGATTTGGGTTTGGGGTTTTGGTTTAAGGATACGTTAGTCTTGTTTGGGACTAAGATCAACTTAAACGTTAGTTAAAGATACGTTAGTCTAATTTTGGACTAAGATCAACTTAACAAGATCGTTTAGATCCAACAAAAGAGCGTTTAGACTCTATTGTTTAGTTTATGGACATTTCGGTCAATTACCAGTTTAAGGACATGGTGGTCCAATGTTAGTTTAAGGACATCTCGGTCAAGGTTAAGGACATCGTAGTCCGTGGGTTTAAAGACCTCACAGTCAAAGTTAAGGACATCATAGTCCGTGAGTTTAAAGACCTAACAGTCAAGGTTAAGGACATCATAGTCCATGAGTTTAAGGACCTCACAGTCCATGAAATGTATGGTTGTCGGGACCCGTCACCTCTCTGAAGACTTTGAAGGATTACAACAGCAAATATCAGAGGAGTTCAGAGATTTACCCTTAAACCGATGTGACTTGGTTGAAAGATTTGTAGCCCAGTTTGGGACTAAGATCTGTTGAAATATTCATGAGCAGATGGGCTCAGTTCAATATAAGTTGAGAACTTACGGCCAATATTGGGCTAAGTCCAATTAAAATGTTTAACATTTTGTTGTTCTGGCTGTTGAGCCTTTATTTGGGCTTGGCCCTTTTAATAATGCTAAGCATTAGATCTTGACATCTTTTGTCTTATATTGAATGCATAGCATTTATCAGAACAATATGTGTTCTGACAGTACGCCACGTGGCGCGCGTTGCGCTTCTGTCGAGTAGCGCACACGAAAATGACACGTGTAGCGCTTAGCGCTAAGCATCAGTTTATTAGCGCATTGCGCTAGTTTAGTGGCGCACCAGTTAGTGACACGTGGCGCGCTTGGCGCTGAGCGCTAGCCCATGGGCACAGTGCGCTGTTTCAGAAGCGCAAAGCGCAAGTCGTATGTGCGATTGACACGTGGCATGTTTTGGCGCTAAGCGCCGGTTCCAGGAGCGCAAAAGCGGAATTCATGAGTACAAGGTACTTTCCAATAGCGCAAAGCGCATTTGATCAAGTTATGATCAGAGAATAGGTTTATGTTCCTTTAAAGGAGGTTTTGCCTGAAAATTCAAGAACAAAGTTCTTGTTTATAAAATGGCTCTATCTTTGTAGATCAACGATCTGTGAATGAAGTAAATACTTCTTTTTAGTTTTATTATGATGAGATCTTTTGATCTCTTTTTTATCAAAGACCTTGGTCTTTTGTAGATCTGTGATCCTTTTTAGAAAATAGTTTTTCTTTTCATGAGATGATTTCATCTCTGTGTTCTAGAATCATGTTCTTTATCTTGAAGAAAATGATCTTCTTTTTTGCTGAAAGCTTGCTTTTCTTTCTTTGAGTTTTCTCAAAGTTTGTAGGGGGTTTCTCCATTTGAAGTCTTGGGGGCCTTTATATAGGGCAAATTGATTTGTTAAATCAGTTTAAGAGATCTTTCTCTGATTGATTTGGGGATGTTTCCCCACCGTTGGATCTTTGATCCTAAGGCTTCTGTTTTGCAGAAAATAATCTTCTTGTTTTTAACAAGATTGGAAAGATCTTTCCATAACAGAATTTTAATTCTGGTTAATTGATAACTTATTATTAGATCTTTTGATCTAGTGGTTGGTAATTCTAGCGCTGGTGCACCTTGCGCGAGCGCAGCTACGTTTGACACGTGGCGAGCAGCGCAGCTGCGCTAGCGCACCGGTGTTCGACACGTGGCGAGCAGCGCAGAGCGCTGGATCTGAAGCGTTGCTTCAATTTTTGAATACAGAGCTTTGCTCTGGTTGGGGAAACGGAAGTGTTGCTTCATTTCAAATCTTGGAATTTGAACAGAGTTTTGGTCTGATTGGGGAAAACGGAAGCGTCACTTCATTTGGAATTTGAACAGAGCTTTGCTCTGATTGGGGAAACACACCCCTAGGATGGGTGATAGATCATTCGGCCATTTAGAGAGTACAGTGTGTGGGTTTCGGCTCTCCTACACCTAGTTGCTCATATACCTTATACGGAAGCAGGTTAACACTGGCACCAAGATCCAAAAGTGCGCGGTTGATGTTCTTCTCTCCAATGATTATTGAAATCGTAGGACAGCTAGGATCCTTCCGTTTTTGAGGTAAATCTTGGGTAAGATCACCACTCACGGGACTAGCTAAGAAAACCTTCTTGGATACCTGAGATTTCCTCTTCTTAGTGCACAAGTCCTTCAAGATTTTTGCGTAGGAAGGGACTTGTTGGATTACATCCAAGAAGGGAATGTTAATGTTAACATGTTTAAACAACTCCATAATCTTCTCCATTTATGAACTTTGTTTATTGGATCTCAACCGGTTTGGAAATAGAACGTTTTTGAAATTGGTTGAGTCCAATACTTGTGGAGGAGATTGTGGAGTTGGAACGGATCCCAGTGCTAGTGTTTTCGTGGAGTGAGATGTGGGTCTGTTCGGAGCAGCAGAAGAATAAGAACCTTTTGAAGAATGGAGAACAGGCTCAGAAGAAGAAGAAGAAAAAGCGGCAGGTGTGTCATCATCTGTGCCAACGTTGTTGTGGAGCGTCCTTCCAGATCTCAACGTAGTCACGGCACTCACATTATGGTTTTGTTATTCAAGAGCAACATGTGCATTATGTGGGTGAGCAGGATTTAGGAGTGGTTGAGATGGAAACTTCCCTTTCTCTCACTCGCTCAAAGCTGCATTCAGTTGTGCAATCTGGGCTTCAATGGTTTTGATGCTTTGCCCTTGCACAGCAGTGTGTTGCACCAAAGACTGAATGAAAGACTGGATGTTGGTGTTTGATTGAGTCGATTACTTTACAAACGCCTCCAGACTTCATTCTAGCGAGGAAACCTTATCATTGTTTGACGGAACAAAATTGTTTTGAGGAAAAGAATTGTTGGGTGCAAAATTGTTCGTTGGATTTTGAAAAGGTTTAGGTTGGAAAGGCTGTTGATATTGATTTTGAACTTTTTGTTGAGGAAGAAGAGGCCTCTGGAAGTTATTATGGCCTTAGAATTGTTGCTGGTTCTGATTCCAGGTGAAATTAGGGTGGTTCTTCCAACCAGGATTGTAAGTGGAAGAGTATGGATCATTTCTTTGTCTTTACTGAAATGCAGCATTGACCCGATCCTGTCCTTGAGTAGGTAGGTTGTAAGGACACTCTTCGATCAAATGTGATGGGTCTGAACAACAAGCGCAGATGGTACGAGGGGGAAGAGCAGGGGCAGGAGAAGGCGATGAGAATTTCCTCTCAATTTATTCTAGTTTTCGTGTGATAGCTGCCATTTCGGCTTTCATTGCAATTGAGAGATCAAGTTAATGAACGCCTTCCTTAAACAGACCGGAAGAAGTAGTAGATAAAGTGTTCGGTCTGGTGCTTTCCCACTAAAGCTTTCGCTCCGCGAGATCGTCGAAAAATTGCCAAGTTTCCTTGTCAGATTTTGATAGGAAGTGACCTTGACAAATGGTTTTCAGCAATTGCTTAGTTGCTGGGTTCAGTCCTTCGTATAAGGTATGGCATAGTTGCCATCTCTCAATACCGTGATGAGGGAACTGAAAAAGAAGGTCTTTGTATCGGTCAAAGCACTTCCAAAAAGGTTTGGCAGGAAGTTAGGAAAATTGGTTAATTTCGTTTCGTATTCTCGCAGTTTTGTGATTTGGGTAGAATTTTTTAAGAAACGCTTTTACGAACTCATCCCAACTGTTTATGGAATGCGATGCGGTACTATACAGCCGCTTCTCAGTGAAAGGAATGACTCGTAGCCGTATAGTATCGTCGGACAGTTGGGTCGTCTTCATCATTGCACAGACGTTTTGGAACTTTTTAATGAAGATGTAGGCATCTTCGGATTCCACCCCGTGAAATTTAGGCAACATGTTGATGAAGTAGGGCTTAATTTCGAAATTATCCCCATTGGCCGGCGGAAGTGAAAGACAGGTAGGAAGTGCGGAGCGGGTAGGATAGAAACAATCCTGGAGCGCGATTCGCTGAAGCGCTTCAACAGGAGGTGGTTGCGGGTTATTCGCACCCAGATGAGGTGGAATCAGACCCGGGGGAGGTAAAGGGATGTTAGGAATAAATCCTGACATCTCAGAAGAAGAATTTGTTGATGATGATGTTGAAGGTGAAGATGTATGAACATAATTCCGGTTAACATCGGAGTTGGCCGGCAAAGGTAAATGTGAAAAAGGTGTGGAGGAAGTTTCGACGTCGGAGTCGATCGCGTAGTCTGTAACGACTAAAGAAACACGAACTAGGCGGGCACTATTGTCCCGAGTCCAACCGGGCATACACTAAACGAGTTTAGTATAGTCAAAACGTAGAATGTGAGGGTAAGAAAATGTCAATGAAGAAATGTGAATGAAAGGTGGGTGAAATGGGATTCTGGCGATAAAGGGCGAGTTTTTATAAAAGTTTTTGTTTTGTGTTTTTTTTATCTTTTCTTTTAGAAAAATTTTTGCAAAAATGTGTACGGACTCACGGCACAACTTCAACAATCACAGTTAAAACATGCACAATCAAACCTAAAGGTATAGTCTTCAAAGTCCACTACACTGCTCTTAACTGTTCCAAAGTAACAAGTTGTGAGATAACCCTCAAATCGTCTCTTTACTGCCAATTGTGGCCAGGTAAGCACAAATGAAGAAAGGAGGGTTCCGCTCACGAATCACTGTGAGACGGTATCTTTCTCACTTGTCTAGCCTAGGCACCACAAAGTCAAGTTTAGATAAACGATTGAATGCCCACAACCTTCCTCTGTCCTAATGAGCACGACATTCCTTAATTGGCTGAGTCTAGATATTTTTTAATTAAGCTTAAGAATGATGCGTATGCTTTTAGTAATTTTTAGGGTCTTAGGAAGGGTGATGAAATCCCCACCCAATTTGAATTGGAGTTATAGCCCCTTAAAGTCCGTATTAGTTATGCAAAACAGTAACAACAAAAAATCTAAAACACTTTCAAAAATTTTATTTTGGCTGCGGCGCAAAAAATCCTGCACAAAATCAGTTTATTGGAGAGGGGAAGAGAATTTGTGCAAAGAATACCGCAGGAAAAATATTTCAGTGGAGTGCAGAGAAGTGGAGAGGAAAAAAGAGATACTCACAGAGAGTTTTTAGTTGCTGACGTCACCCGTTGACCGTGGTTCCGCGGTCAAACCCTTGCTTCTGCCGCGGTTCCGCGGCTGAACAGTTGGTTTGGATCTTCAAATTTGGTCCCTGTGCTTAGTTGGTTCTCATCTTTCTGTTTAGATCTCCTGAATCTTGATTTGTTCACTAAGTTTGCTCCAGAATCTAAAACAGAGTTCGTTCCAAGCGTGCACACTTGCACAAAAACTAATCAAAAATAACAAGACGATTTTTTTTGTTTTGGTTTTTCAATTTATATATATATATATATATATATATATATATATATATATTTTAATTAACCCGAAATTACACAAACAATTAAACTACCGTCTCCCCGGCAACGGCGCCATTTGATTGTTTACGTTTTTGCGTCATTTGGTAGACTTATGGGATCATATTTTCAGAGCTTCTCCATATTGCTTTTATCATCTGTTTGGTACACTTGGTTTCTCAAACCTCTTCTGTTCTCTTCCAGATATTCAGCAGTGGACTTTTGCCTTGAGCTCCGCATTTGAAGTCTTGGATCTTGTGCCGCCTTTGTGCTTTGTGCATTGAAGTGACCAACGATTTGCCATTTTTTCCCTTGAACTGGTAGGCGGTATCATACGGATGGTTAGCGGAGATCAGTATTTATCTGTTGTTGGTCTTAGTCCTGCATTTGTCGACTTTTCATGAATTTCACTGTAAAGAGCTGAGAACCTGTAACTTGCAATTATTCAGCAAACACGGATTAAAAGTACCTATCTATATGCAATGTGATTAAGAATGGGCGGTATAAAAATGCAAAAATCTGGTATGAACACTTATGCACCACAGATAAGTCTTGATAACGCTAGTAAGCGTCTATTCTGAGAGGATTTAGACAAAATGGTGCAAAGAATACCTGGTGAAGAGAAGTTATTTATTGGTGGTGATCTCAATGGACATGTAAGTACTATTCGTAGTGGATTTGATACTATCCATGGAGGTTTTGGTTTTGGATAAAGGAATGAAGCAGGTTGCTCGATTCTAGATTTTTCCTTGTCTTATGACTTGATCTTAGCAAAAACTTGGTTTAGGAAAAGAGAGTCTCACCTTATCACTTTTAGGAGCGGATCAAGTGCAACTCAAATAAACTTTTTTCTAACGAGAATGATAGATAGAGGTTATTGCATCGACTGTAAGGTAGTGCCAGGTGAGAGTGTAACCACTCAATATAGACTTTTAGTTCTAGATTTTTGATTTAGAAAAGGATCTAGAAAGATTAGACGTAAGGTAGAACTTAGAATTAAGTGGTGGGGACTGAAAAAAGGTAACTAAAAGACTTTTATAGATCATGTAGTTCAAGAGGCGGATTGACAGTCTGATGAAGATGATTCAGACAGAACATGGAACAAGATGGCTAGTTGTATCAAAAGGGTAGCTAGAGATCTACTTGGTGGGTTGAGAGGTGGTGCTCCACCATTTAAAGACACATCATGGTGGAATGAATAAATGAAGGCTGCTATTAAAATCAAGAGAGATTCTTATAAAGATTTGAAGAAAAGCAGAGATGCGGAGAGATTTGAAAAGTATAAAATGGTTAAAAAGGAAGTTAAGAAAACTGTTTGGGAAGGTAAAGCTAAGGTCTACAAGGAGGTGTACGAGAAGTTGGACACTAAGGAGGTTGAAAATAATATATATTGGATTGCTCGGATGCGGGAAAAGAAGACCAGAGACTTATGTGCAGTGAAGTGTGTCAAAAATGAAGATCGGAAGGTTTTAGTTCAAGATAAGAATATCAAGAAAAGGTGGAGAGATTATTTTGACAAATTTTTCAATGAAAACTTTACTAAGAATTTGGATGAACTTGTCATCCAATCTCAAGATATAAACCGTGATTTCATACGTAAAATAAAAATCCCAGAGGTTAAAGAGGGTTTGAAGAGAATGGGATCAAGAAAAGTGGCTGGGTCAGACAGGATTCCTATTGAGATTTGGAGATGCTTAGGAGAAACAAGCGTTAAATGCATGACAGATCTGTTTAATAAGATTTGGCTGACCAAAAAGATACCAAATGAGAGGAGGAAAAGTACCCTTGTACCTATCCACAAGAACAAGGATGACATTCAAAATTGCTCAAACTACCTTAGAATAAAACTTATGTGTCACACCATAAAGTTTTGAGAGAGAGTGATTGAACACAGGCTAAGTGTCACGCCCCGCTTCCCGGTATACAGCGAAGGGGACACGACGAGGCTGCTACGTATTTACTCAGAAGCACATACGCTAAGCGTAACTAAGCAATATAAAAAAAGTAAATGCACAAGAGACAAGATATAATAAAAACAGCAACTTTATTTATTAACATTTTTTTGTACAATGCATGAAAAGGAAATACAACTGAAATAAAAGCGATGCCTAAATAATGGCATAACAGAAATGAAAAGTACTGAATGGAAAATGTACAATGTCTAGAGCTCAGGGTCTTCACTGTACTGATCCAAGTTTTCTGCAGTTGGCTCGATCTCTGACGGGTCCAAATCACCTGACGACATTCAAACAAGAAAGAAATAAAATGTCGTCAGCGAACAGGTCGCTCGGTAAGTCCCAAAGATAAGAGGAAAGTAGAATAGATAGAATAAGAAAGTATCTTGTAAAGTTGTATTATATTGTTGTAATGTTGTGTTAACGTTGTTGTTTGTAGCTTGATACAGAAGGATGCCAGTGTATACGAGAGGGGTCTCTATATGCTAGAGATCAGAGCAAACGGAATGTACAAGAAACCATTAAGCCACGGTACAACAGCAATGGAATATAGGTTAGGTGTCTTAATCTTACCGTTTCGTGCCACTTTTAACACCTTCCGTACCAATTTACCCCTTAACCCCCGTAGTGTTTTGTTTGTATTGTTTGTCTTGTAAATCATATTGATTGTATAATTGGATGACTGGCCGAAACCATGATATCAGTAAACGGATGTAACTGAAGAATCATGTAAATGAATGTATATCCATGGTTCGGTTCAGTCAAGCTGATAGATTGAATATATGGAATAATGAATTCATGGATTCTTATTGAATTGTAATATTGTAATTTGTAGATTATAGATTTTAGGTTGTACTTGAATCATATTCAAGTCAGATTATAATGAGACTCAAACTGAGTCAGATAATTAGCAAAGTAAATTGAAGTCCTGATTGTTGTTATTAATTTGTCTACCTTAGATAGGCAAGCACCCACTTCTCCGGCTCCCTGAGGCTCAAGAGATTGGTCCCGCTTAAAACTATGTTTACTGGGGTCCTTACGGTAATTTATAAAATTTGAGGGGGTTTTATATAAAAATACTTTTATATACTTTTCAAAATACACCCTAAGTATTTATTATTCGTCTTTAGCGTTGTAATAAATGTAAATTTTATATTGTGATATTTCTAGTGAAAATATCCTAATTCCATAATAAAAGGTATTTATTTGTAATATTTGTATAGTATGGAATGCATTGTATTTTAGTGTAAAATTGATTCTTGAGATATTGTAGAAAAGGTGGAATATTTATAATACTTCAAAAATAGATATGTTTATATTACATACATACATATTTATATATATATATATGAAAATAATTTTTGTATATATATATATATAATATTTTAGAAATATCGTTTTCTTAAGATGTTGTATTTTAAATCTTTCGAGACCGAATGCTCCTTGCGGAGATCTAAATCTTGCACTACTAAGCCTGAGGATGTGCGATAATCCGCACCATCTCGAACGGGTTTAGCGGCGCTTTGCAAAGATTTGTATAAATACTAATCATTAAAAAAAACGGTTTTATTAATTATGGTATTTAAATGAAAGAGTACCGTTTTCCGTATTCTATGTTCTAGGGTCTCCTAAGTCAACTAGACTGCTCCTAACTAGTTCAAAGCGACAAGTTGTGAGATATCTCAAATCGCCTCTTCACCGCCAATTGTGGCTAGATAAGTACAAGTGAAGAAAGGAGGGATCCGCTCATGAATCATCGTGAGACGGGCCTTTTAAAGTTATCTTTCTCACTTGTCTAGCCTAGATACCACAAACTCAGGTTTAGATAAACGATTGATGCCCACAACCTTATCATATTTTCATAATAAGTGGTATTTATTTGTAAAGATGTATTAATACTAAATCTTTTAGAAATGGTTTTATTAAGTAAAGGGTATTTAAATGAAAATGTTTGTTTTCCCATATTCTAAGTTCTCAAGGGTATCGTGTTATGTTGCATATGAGTGTGTGAGGAGGTAGGTCGTTATCTCGTGATCTACTTAAAGGTATAGAAAGTTTAATGGAGTTAAATGTAGAATTGAAACAATGTGGTATTTAAGTGAAAAATATGATAAATTGAAATAGCCATCATTTTATGAAATGAAACTTGATCAATTTAGTTGATTAGTGTTTAATATTCAACATAAGAGAATTTAAGTATAATTGTATTAACGAGAAGTGAAGTTTTATAAGAATCCGAATCTGAAATCGGATTTGTTCCGATTCCGTCGGGTTTTGTAAATCTATATTTTTAGAAAAGAAAAGAGAGGTAGAAATAGGGACTTATGGGTTTTGGAAAATAATGAGAGTGAGATGGAAGGAGAGGGATCGCCGGTGCGTCGCTACGTCCCCGAAAGCTCCTAGAACGATCGCCGGAAGTTCGCCGGAAATTTCGCTGTAGTTTCACTTCGTGCTCGTTTTCAAAGTATACAAGATCTCTTGAGAATTTTAGAGAGTTGGCTCAGAATTTTGGGGTGAGAGGGTAGAGAGTAGGGGTGGTATTTATAGGGTCAGGCTAGGGTTAAGATAGATGAAGAGTTAAATTAAAAAAAAATGTAAAAATAATGTGATAAATTATAATAAAATGGAGTAATTAGGGATTTATGACCTTTCTGGAACCGATCTAGAAAATTGAAGTGTACAGGGGGGTTTAGAAGATAAAGAGCCCCAACTTTGATGTTGGGGACTCGGCCGTCCGGCGGCGCCGGCCGACTCGGTCGATTCGATGGGTCGGAATGTGGGGGGTCGCCGGAGGTAGTCACTGGTATAATTAGTTTTTCAGGTTCAGTAGAAAGTTTGGGAGTTATCTCGTGTGGACTGTTGGGCTTCTATAAAATTTAAAACAAATAAATACAAAAAAAATAATGTGGGGCATGGGATTTAAACTCTGGTGGCTTGGTTCAGCAATGCAAGGTATTACCAATGAGCTACAAGCTTTTTCTTGTAATTATGGTGTGAGATAAATACTTAAAAGTGGTAACATCAACATTAAATACTCCAAATATACTTTAAATTTAAAACAAATTTATGTACACTAAAAATGGAGTTGTTACAGTCTACCCTCCTTACAAAAATTCCGTCCTCGAAATTTACAACTTTTATTTGAGGACTAGTTTACAAAGAGGTGAGGATATCTTGCACGCATTTCATCTTTGTTAGTTATATGTATGTCCTAGAGGCCATTACTGTACATACGATTTATATTGTAGTGGATGCTAGGACATATATAAGGAGGACTTTCTTGCTCGACATGATAGTATGCTATCTGGTTGTACTTTATCTTAACATGTACTCTGATTGTCTCTATGTTACATGTTGATAAAGCCCTTAGGATATGTACTCGACTACTGGGACTATGATGAGATCATACTAGTGGGGCCACGGTAGTCGACGAGTACATCCTATAACTGTTCCTAGTCGAGGGTGTATCGAGACAGGGCATCGATGCACCAGAGTAGACTAGCGTATACGCATCTTGACCCATATGATGGGCGATGGATGATCCCATATCCATCGGTGTTTGACATCAAGGATGGTGTACGGGTGCTCAGTGGAGACTGGGTATACTGGACGGACTCGCCGAGAACTCCCAGATGGTATTATACCATACGTCAGATGGCAGTTCTCCGGTGACACTGGTACAGAGTAGTCTGTTGACCCGAGATCGTCATAGAGTCTTGTGTGGTTCCCACTGTACTTTGATTTCCATCATACCACGTCCAAGAGGGCGTGCAAAAAGGTGGCTTTTGGGTACAGTCCCGAATCATATGGAGGCAATGAGCGATAGGAGGGGATTCGTCTCTCCCGGTATAGGGAGTTGATGTTGTGCTGTGTTCGATTGGCTATAACCGGAAATCCCTGGCCAGGGTTGCTGAGATTTACTGGTAAGTGTTATCGGTAGTTTCTTGAACTGTTATAGACCTCATATCGACACGACTTATCGAGCTACTGGGGTCTGACGTTTACCACCCCTAGGCGAGATATGCGACATATCAGACGACGAGACCGGACTGTACGGGAGTGTTACTGTTTGGATCCGCAGGAGAAAGTACAGGCTTGCTTGTTGATCTTCTGAGCGCTCAATACCTGGGTAGCTGTTACGTTTAGCTGACCGCTTGCAGCTTGTGGGTGTTTGATATGATCATCACCTACTGCCGGCGTATTGACGATTCTTTAGAGTCCTACACAGAGGTTTCTTGACTCAGGCAAAACGGAGTAGGAGCACATATGTGATATGTGCGGGACCGAGGATAATGCGATATGTGATACCGTATTATATTCTCACGATATTTGATATCAGCCGGGTCATCGGATCAAGTGTTGATTCGATGAATCGGTACGGATATATATTAGCCGGTTATATGCGATATAGCCGGATTGTCGGATCAAGTGTTGATTCGATAATTTAATGTATAATAATATATGTGATATATTAAATTGCATTAACTAATATTTGCTCACTAAAAGATTCTTTTTCTCACTCGGATAATACATTGATATATATGCGATATATGTTAATTGTATTATTTTATTCTGTTACGGAAAATATTATATATGTGATATATAATATTGTAACATGATATGATAAATAATGCAACATGTTTAGTGGAGTTTAAACTTGATTAGGGTTTGGATTAGGGTTAAACTTTCTAGATGTTTCTAGAAGGTTTTCTTTTTGTCATTTGAAAGATATTTTGAAATGAGTCATGCTTTAACCAAACCCAAACCCTAACCCTAGTTAATTCTCTACATTGGTTAAGTGAACCATGGTTGCATAATCTATCATATTATTACTTCTCCTATTCATCACAAAAGGATAATGATATTGTTCATCTTCTTCCTCCTTGATCCTTTCATGAAAAGCTTGCTAGTTTTTTCAAAAGTGATGAATAATAGTGAGAAAAAGATAAATAAATAGAGCAAAATTCCTACTTCATCATCCTCATCTTCCCTTGCCATTTAGATGAGGGTGTTCACATCATTTCATGAGTGTTAGCTTGTGTTAAAGAAACTTCGAGGTAGATCATCTTAGTATCGAAGATCGGAAGCAAAGGTTGCGTCTTTCTCTTCGTGGAACCTCTCGAGAGTCCGGAACCCGATGATCGCAGCGAAGGGACCACAACACGGAGCATATGAAGTGAAGGACCGGATCTACAAAGGTTGTGATCCCTCTCACTTAGTGTTAAATTGTTTAGCATGTTAGTTTTCGCCTAATCTCTAGTTTAAAGTTCCGTATTCGGGTTGTTCGGCACGGCTAAATTTTTATTCGGGCATGGTTGATGCCTCGTAGACCCTTGTGTGCGTGCCTAGCAACCCTACAGTGGTATCAGAGCCAAGCTAGAGCTTTAGGCGAAATCTGAACGAAGTTTAAAGTCCGATCGAAACCCGAAACCCCGATATAACATGCTCTCTGGAAATTTTCTAAAAATTGGGAATTTTCCACATTAAAAATATCCAAAAATTACAGCAGGTAATTACAAGAATTACTGTGAAACACGTGACCGTAATTCGCCCAACGAGGCGCGGAACCGCGGCCCCACCCCAGCATGTGCGGCGGTTCCGCGGCCACGTGGTCGATTTATGCCACGTGCTTTTCACAGTAACTCCTATTTAGTAATGTTGTAGTTTCTGGAAATTTTTATTTTTTATTATTCAACAGTTGAATTATCCAGGTTGTATTGGGGACTTAAAGTTTTGATCGGATATTATAACTTTGTTTAGTTTTATTCGGATAATTTTTTAGAAACTGTTAAAAAGTTCGAACGGATATCAATAACTCACTTTTTCCCCTGTCGGAAAATTTTTCAAAAGTTGGATTTTTTCTACTGTTTAAGAATGTTCTAAGTCATGCAAGTAACTCGGTGGACCCTCTAGAAGACAACAAACCTTAACTCGATTATGTGACCGTCTTGAACTGCCCTTTGAACCTTAGGGTTTGGGGCAGTACGGCGTGCCACATGTGAGGCGTTGGCTTGACCCTTCTACGGCTGGACCATTGGTACTGTGGCATGTGATGGACGTTTTTAAACTGATTTCAAGTGTTGAGATATATTGGGGAAATCTTGGGTGTTTGATGATTCGATCGGAAAGTTTAATTTTTTCTATTTATCTGGAATGTGATACAATAATTGGAATCCATAAATAGTTATGAGATAACTGATTTGAATATTATAAACATAGTAGTTTAGTCTCAGTTGATCGGTTGCTACGGAATTTTGATGTGATCAAAAGTCCGTCGCAATCACGTAGTGTACGCGGATACTCGCCGGGTAAACTTAATAGACAGCCTCACTCCATAGCCCCGACCAAGTGACTGTAGGAGAATCCCGTCGCTGAAAGCATCCGTTCGGGTGCTCCCGGTAGCGGTGTTCCTCCTTGGTGCACTTCGTCGACGGTATCGGGGGTGCGGCCGTTTACTAAAGTTTGCGACGAGCATTCGATCAGGGCGTTGGGAATCTTGTTGAATTGCCCGACTTGATATTGAAAAGAGTTTTCGATAATGAGACTAAAATGCGGGGTTTATAATAGTTAGGCATGTGATGTCTAAGGAATTCATTTGGTTAGGCATGCGATGTCTAAAGAGGTTGCGGATTCCAACTGTTGTAGTTTTACACTTTCTTTTCTGTGACCGTAAGCGTAGTATGTGGTGTATCGCCGGCTTCGTTGCTATACATCAAGGACAATCGGGATACGCATACTTGCTTACGTTGATGATATGAGATATTATGTGTTGCTGTGATATGTTGTATTGGATCGTCGCGTTTGAATAGCCGGGGGTTTTATGTGAGATGAGAGTTTTTCTTTTTCATTCATGTAAAATTCATTTGTATGTAATATTTTTTTATTGAGGCACTTCCAGGTAGCGGAAGATGTCACCGTTGTATATTATTTACTTTTCCGCATTAGGTAGACCCAAGGCGGGGAGCACAAGTAACCGGGTTCTAGGGTCCAGTGGGAGACCATCTCGAGGAGTCGAGACCGGGTCTCCTAACCCTAGAATTGGCAGTGTTACTTGCCGCTCTCGTAGGGGTCTAGGGATGTGGGTTTGGCTATTCATCGCGACCGTGGAATCCGTGTTTTATACAGGCTCGTATTGAAAACACGGACGTCCTAGTATATCCAATATTTCATATATGTTCTTCTGCTGCATTGTTCTGTGATGAGATCATATTACTGCCTGAGACGAATGTTTATATATTATATATATGAGATATATGTTATATTGCAGATTTCGTTTCAAAAAGAGATGCTTGAGAAGCATAATTAAAATGGGACTTCATTAATGAGATTAATGAAATAAAAGAAACCTAAGATGTTGTAGAAACTTGTTTAAAAACTGGTAGCTCTAGTTGTTGCTTTGCATAGCGGTGTTCCTTGTAGAACATCCAGCACCTTATTCGATAAGGAAAGGACCGAGATCCCTTCACCGGGAGTGACTCCTTTAGCAATAACTGGCAGATGCTACAAACTCGGTTTGTCTTTTGATTGCTTCTATAGTTCTTGCTTTGCACAGCGGTATATGTGATATATCCTGCACCTTATTCGATGAGGAAAGGGCCGACGATCCCTTCACCGGGAGTGACCCCTTTAGCAAAACTAGAAAAGCCTCAAAAACACTCCATTTAAAATCACTCGATTCTACAACGATATAAAGTTCATTACGCAAAGGGTTTTCTTAAAAACCTGTCGTAGCCCTCCGTCATTTCAGATAAGTAATAGTTAGTATTCGTGCTGCGTTTGTTGACTCAGTCAAGACGTAGTGTGCGGTAGCTGATTAGTGCTTATCTGCAAAGCATATGATGCGATTGGATTAGGGTAGTCGTGCGGCCTTGTTGACTCAGTCAAGGGTCGTGCGGGTGGGTTTAATTCAATCAAGAAATGTACGGGTTGAACTTTACTTGCGGTCTATGGTTTGTTGACTCAGTCAAGGTCATAGATCGCTTGGGGCAAAATATTATTGGGAATTTCAAGTGTTGAAATTTGCAATGAGATTGCATACCTTCTATTAGATAGTTGGATCCCGATACCCGCTGCGAGTAAGAGTTACTCCTGGGAGAGTTTTACACATTACAATTAGCCGATCAAGTAGGTGTCTAGAAAGGTGTTAACGGGGTTACGCCTCTGGGAAAACGAGGTTTACTGTAATTAGGTTCGTGTGAAAGCACGGGGGACCTCCCTCAAAGTACCGACACTGGCCTGGCTGAAAGATTGGCGAACTTGTAGCGTGTAATTAATCCCGGCTAGTCTTTCCTTTTAGGGTTTGAAGGAAGATTTGACTAAAACAGTGGGAGACATCCTGATTAGATATATTATATAACCAATCTAATCTTGCAAGAGCATACGCTGAGTGTTTTCTTCTCTCTCTCTCCAGGTAGCGACCATACCACGCCTTAATCAAGATAATTAAACGGATATATTGACCGAACCCGCTTATTATACTGAGCTGGGGAACGTTGGTCCCGCTCCAACTTATAATTGTTATAAGACAGAGCAGGAAATTGGGGAATACCAGATTTCCCGTGCCGCCCAAACGAAGAAAGTGCATGTTGATGCATCATCTTTGGGTGTGTTCATTACACAGAACTGTTTCTCAGTATCCTTTACGTCCTGGGTATGAGATACCGGATCAGGATCCCGCATATGTAATCTGTTACATAGGCTACAGATAGGTAGAGAACTGAGAACGGGTGATAAGTTTCATGAGGCAGAAAACGGTGCAAGTGTTGCAGCCAAGTCTGTTGGTCACTGTCACCCTGTATTACCAGAATACATTGATTCTGAACGAATGTTATTAGATACCGAACCTGATATACAAAATCATATCAGTCTCTTTATTAGTAAAGAAAGGATATAATTTTGTATTGTTGGATAATGTTTTGAACATTTCCTATATCAATAGTTGATCGGTTCAGGCACGTTATCTAAAAGCATTGATGTTCTAAATCAAACTACAGTTCTTAGTATAAGGAACATACACAAGAGAAATAGTTCAGAAATGAATGAATCCTTCTTGAGGCATTGTAGACTAGGTCATATCAATGCGACCCGACTAGCTAAGTTACATATAGATGCATATTTAAATTAGTTTGAATTTACATCTTGTGAAACTTGCCGGTCATGTCACAAAGATAAGATAATCACAGCTCTGTTTGTTGGAAACAGAGAAAGAGTTAGTGAACTTTTGGGACTGATACATGCTGATGTATGAAAGTCCTCTGTCTACACATGCCAAGATCGGTTCTTTGTACTTCATTACATTCTCTGATAATCTCTCAAGATTCAGACATATGTTCCTGTTGAAACACAAGTCCGAACCTTTTGAGATATTCACAGAATATAAGTTAGAAGTAGAGAACCAAAATACGGGTATAAGTATTATGTCCTTTGATGAGATCAAGGAGGAGAATACTTGAGCACGGAATTCCTGGACTATTCTAAAGGAGAATGAGATTCTCTCTCAGCATTACTCCTCCGTATACACCATAGCACGATGGTATATCGGGGCGGAGCAACAACACCTTATGTGATATGGTGTGCTCTATGATGAGTACTACTGAGTATCCTATTTCCTTTAGGGAGATATGCACTTGTGAAGTTGCATACCTATTGAATAGGGTTCAAATCAAATCAGTTGCCTACCACTTCATATGTGATATGGAAGGGGAAGAGCCTATATCTTAAGTTAGTTAAGATTTGGGGTTGTCCGGCCTATGTCTGATAGTAAAATTCGGACAAGCTCGAGGCAAGGTCTGTTATGTAGAACTGGAAGGGTTCCAGCTATACAAAATACAGCAGATGATTTGGTACAACCAAAGGATTCAGTAGATACCAACGAACCTCAGCCTCTCCGCCGATCTAGCAGGGTTCCTCACCCACCTGAGAGATACTTTAGTTTCTCTATGACAGTGGGAGCGAGGATTTCATCATGAGATGATGACCCAACTAGTTTCGAGCTGGCCATCAGGAGTGGGACTCTGTAAGAATGGCTGGATGCTTATCGATCTGAGATGGAATCCTTATACACCAACAAAGTATGGACTTTGGTTGCTTTATCTAAAGGGTTAAATCCCCATCAGGAGCGAGTATATCTTGAGAAGATTACTTGGTGTGCATGGAAAAGTTGAGACTTTCAAAGCTATGCTTAAGTCCATCCAGATCCTACTTGCCACGGCTACATACCATGACTACGATATCTGGTGGTTGGGTGTCATGACTGCTTTTCTAAATGATGTTTTAGAAAAGAGCATCTATAAGTACACAGCCAGAGGGCTTCGTAGACAGTGTGAGCAGCGGAAACGTGTGCAAGATGTTTTATATGATAAAACAGGCATCGCGGAGTTGGAACATCTATTTTGATGTGGTAGTCAAAGAGTTTGACTTCATCAAAATGGTAGATGAACCTTGTATATACGAAAAGGTAGTAGAGAGTATGGTGGTGATCCTCGTAGAGTACGTGGATGACATACTCTTGATAGGGAAGGAGTTTCCTATGCTACGCTTGGTCAATCTCCGCTTATCACAAGGATTCTCCATATAAGATCAAAATGATACCTACTAAATCCTAGGTTTTGGATCTATGAGATAGATCTAATTGGATGTTAGGATACTCACTAGTTGTAGTGAGATGGTATCAATCGATCCTGGGGAGAATCACTGGAAAGGTTCCAGGGTGATAAGGACGACTGAATGTCAGTCGCAGGCATTGTCTTTACCCTCAGTGGAGGGACGGTATGTTGGAAGAGTTCCAAGCTAGATACTGTGACATACTAGACGATTAAAGGCAAGATGCATCGTTACCAAGGATACTACCAAAGAGGAAGTCTGGATATATATAAGTTCATAAGATGAACTTCGTTCCTACCATTGTGTGACAATGGAGTTGTGGCTTTAGCCAAGGAACTACCGTCCCATCAGAAATCCAGATATAATTCTTAGGCAGTATCACCTGATCATGGAGATGGTTGATCTCCAGGAAGATCGAGGTTAGGAGAGTAGACACAGAGGACAACAGCGCGGATCCACTCACAAAGGCCTTTTTCCCAGTAGAGACTTTTATGGGATGGTTGAGTATGAGATACTTCAACCGCAGCTAATTGTTGGGTATGCGATACCATAACAGATGGCCCTAGTGCAAGTGGGAGATTGTTAGTTATATGTATGCCCTAGAGGCCATTACTGTACATACGATGTATATTGTAGTGGATGCTAGGACATATATAAGGAGGACTTTCTTGCTCGACATGATAGTATGCTATCTGGTTGTACTTTATCTTAACATGTACTCTGATTGTCTCTATGTTACATGTTGATAAAGCCCTTAGGATATATACTCGACTACTGGGACTATGATGAGATCATACTAGTGGGGCCACGGTAGTCGACGAGTACATCCTATAACTGTTCCTAGTCGAGGGTGTATCGAGACAGGGCATCGATGCACCAGAGTAGACTAGCGTATACGCATCTTGACCCATATGATGGGTGATGGATGATCCCATATCCATCGGTGTTTGACATCAAGGATGGTGTACGGGTGCTCAGTGGAGACTGGGTACACTGGACGGACTCGCCGAGAACTCCCAGATGGTATTATACCATACGTCAGATGGCAGTTCTCCAGTGACACTGGTACAGAGTAGTCTGTTGACCCGAGATCGTCATAGAGTCTTGTGTGGTTCCCACTGTGCTTTGATTTCCATCATACCACGTCCAAGAGGGCGTGCAAAAAGGTGGCTTTTGGGTACAGTCCCGAATCATATGGAGGCAATGAGCGATAGGAGGGGATTCGTCTCTCCCGGTATAGGGAGTTGATGTTGTGCTGTGTTCGATTGGCTATAACCGGAAATCCCTGGCCAGGGTTGCTGAGATTTACTGGTAAGTGTTATCGGTAGTTTCTCGAACTGTTATAGACCTCATATCGACACGACTTATCGAGCTACTGGGGTCTGACGTTTACCACCCCTAGGCGAGATATGCGACATATCAGACGACGAGACCGGACTGTACGGGAGTGTTACTGTTTGGATCCGCAGGAGAAAGTACAGGCTTGCTTGTTGATCTTCTGAGCGCTCAATACCTGGGTAGCTGTTACGTTTAGCTGACCGCTTGCAGCTTGTGGGTGTTTGATATGATCATCACCTACTGCCGGCGTATTGACGATTCTTTAGAGTCCTACACAGAGGTTTCTTGACTCAGGCAAAACGGAGTAGGAGCACATATGTGATATGTGCGGGACCGAGGATAATGCGATATGTGATACCGTATTATATTCTCGCGATATTTGATATCAGCCGGGTCATCGGATCAAGTGTTGATTCGATGAATCGGTACGGATATATATTAGCCGGTTATATGCGATATAGCCGGATTGTCGGATCAAGTGTTGATTCGATAATTTAATGTATAATAATATATGTGATATATTAAATTGCATTAACTAATATTTGCTCACTAAAAGATTCTTTTTCTCACTCGGATAATACATTGATATATATACGATATATGTTAATTGTATTATTTTATTCTGTTACGGAAAATATTATATATGTGATATATAATATTGTAACATGATATGATAAATAATGCAACATGTTTAGTGGAGTTTAAACTTGATTAGGGTTTGGATTAGGGTTAAACTTTCTAGATGTTTCTAGAAGGTTTTCTTTTTGTCATTTGAAAGATATTTTGAAATGAGTCATGCTTTAACCAAACCCAAACCCTAACCCTAGTTAATTCTCTACATTGGTTAAGTGAACCATGGTTGCATAATCTATCATATTATTACTTCTCCTATTCATCACAAAAGGATAATGATATTGTTCATCTTCTTCCTCCTTGATCCTTTCATGAAAAGATTACTAGTTTTTTCAAAAGTGATGAATAATAGTGAGAAAAAGATAAATAAATAGAGCAAAATTCCTACTTCATCATCCTCATCTTCCCTTGCCATTTAGATGAGGGTGTTCACATCATTTCATGTGTGTTAGCTTGTGTTAAAGAAACTTCGAGATAGATCATCTTAGTATCGAAGATCGGAAGCAAAGGTTGCGTCTTTCTCTTCGTGGAACCTCTCGAGAGTCCGGAACCCGATGATCGCAGCGAAGGGACCACAATACGGAGCATATGAAGTGAAGGACCGGATCTACAAAGGTTGTGATCCCTCTCACTTAGTGTTAAATTGTTTAGCATGTTAGTTTTCGCCTAATCTCTAGTTTAAAGTTCCGTATTCGGGTTGTTCGGCACTGCTAAATTTTTATTCGGGCATGGTTGATGCCTCGTAGACCCTTGTGCGCGTGCCTAGCAACCCTACAATCTTCCCTTTCCTAAGCGGACTCTCCCGGAGTGTCTTTCCTCCATATTACTCGAACTAAGTTAACTTTCTTGTTCCGAAGTGTCTTCACTTTCCTGTCCAGAATCTCCACAGGCTGTTGCTCACAAGACAAGTCGGGCTGTATAGTCAGATCGGGATGATCAAGAATATGGCTAGGATCACTCACATACCTTCTGAGTTGGGATATGTGGAATACATTATGCACTCCTTCGAATGAGGGTGGAAGCGCTAAGCGGTATGCCACTTCACCGACTCGTTCGAGTATGTCGAACGGTCCAATATATCTAGGACTTAATTTACCCCGTCTTCCAAATCGGATCACTCCACGGTTCGGAGATATCTTCAAGAATACATGATCTCCTTGCTGGAACTCCAAGTGTCATCTCTTTTCATCAGCCCAGTGTTTCTGTCGATCTTGGGCTATGTGCATCATTTCCCTGATAGTGCGAACCACATCAACAGTCGCTACTATCATCTCTGGTCCAAGAAGTTCCCTATCTCCGATGTCGTCCCAACTTAATGGTGATCGACACTTCCTTCCATACAATGCTGCAAAAGGTTCCATCCTATGCTTGCTTGATAGCTGTTGTTGTACGCGAACTCCACAAGATGCAGGTGATCTTCCCACGATCCTTTAAAGTCTAACATACACGCTCTGAGCATATCCTCCAAGATCTGAATAGTTCGCTCAGACTGACCATCTGTTTATGGATGATAAGCCGTGCTGAAGTTCAGACTTGTTCCCAAGCTTGCTTACAGACTCTGCCAAAATTGCGATCGAAACCTGGTGTCACAATCGGAGACAATGCAGACCGGTACTCCATGAAGTCTCACAATTTCCTGTATGAGTTCATGGGTATCAGAGATAGTACATTCTGAAGAGTTTAGATCTTTAAGTAGATTATTACCTCCATGTACTTTTTTGCTAGTGTCTCAGTTGATTGGCCAACTCGAAATAGGATGAAGTGAGCTGACTTTGTGAGTCAATCCATAATGACCCATATAGCATCGTTACCCTTTGTGCTACGAGGAAGAGCAGTCACAAAATCCATCGTGATGTGTTGCCACTTCCATTCTGGGATTGGTAACGGTTGAAGTAGTCCAGCTGTCCTGTGATGTTCAGCATTTACTTGCTGACACACCAAGCATTTTGCGATGCTTCTGGCTACTTCACGCTTCATTTCATACCACCAATAATTCTGACGTAGATCTTTATATATTTTGGTACCTTCAGGATGTACTGAGTAGGGAGAGCTGTGAGCTTCTTTCATTAACTCTTCCCATATAGGACCTTTTGGTACACACAATCTGCTGCCGTATCTCAAAGATCTGTCTTCATGGATGATGAAATCTGTTCTGAGTCCCTTCTCCACTTGTTCTCTGATCTTTTGCAACTTAGCATCACTTGCTTGAGCTACTTTGACCTGATTGACAATGGTTGATTGAACTTGTAAATTCATCAAACATGAAGCGTTACCTGGCATGACTACCTCAATCTCCATTTGATGCAAGTCTTGTTGAAGTTTCCACTGAGCGGTGAGATTCATTGCTAATGGTTAGCGACTAAGAGCATCAGGTACTACATTCACCTTCCCTGGGTGATATTGCAAGTTAATGTCAAGGTCCGCCATGAGTTCTAACCATCTTCTCTGCCGCATATTCAACTCCTTCTGAGTAAACACGTACTTCAGGCTCTTATGATCTGTGTAGATGTTCACTCTCTCACCAAGTAGATAATGACGCCAAATCTTGAGAGCAAAGATAACGGCTGCCAACTCCAGATCATGCGTCGGATAATTGCGCTCATGAGTCTTCGGTTGTCTTGAAGCATAAGCCACAACTTTACCGTGCTGATGTAGAACACATCCTAATCCCTTACCGGATGCATCACAATGCACTTCGAATCCTCCAGATTGATCTGGTATGAAGAGAATAGGTGCTGATGTCAATCTTGACTTGAGTTCTACGAAAGCTTGTTCGCATGCTTTTGACCACACAAATTCCTCATCTTTACGTGTGAGCCTGGTAAGGGGTGTTTCTATCTTCGAAAATCCTTCAATGAACCTTCTGTAATATCCAGCTAAACCCAAGAAACTATGAATGTCCGTCACTGACTTTGGTATAGGCCATTCGCTGACTGCTGAAAACTTCGCTGGATCCACACAGATTCCTTCTCCTGATACGATATGTCCAAGAAAACCAATTTGCTTTAGCCAAAACTCATACTTGTTGTACTTGGCATAGAGCTGATGTTGTCGAAGAGTTTCCAGGACAAT
Source organism: Agapanthus africanus (assembly GCA_030015575.1). NCBI lineage: Eukaryota > Viridiplantae > Streptophyta > Magnoliopsida > Asparagales > Amaryllidaceae > Agapanthus > Agapanthus africanus. The sequence goes on from JASDDO010000014.1 coordinate 23,093,281, forward strand.
TTTTAGGTGCTCGGCATGTTCTTTCCGACTCTTAGAATACACCGGGATGTCGTCGATGAACATGACAACAAAGCTGTCTAAGTACTCCCGGAAAACTTGATTCATTAGGTTCATGAATATTGCTAGTGCATGGGTCACTCCAAATGGCATCACTAGAAATTCATAATGTCCATAGCGAGTTCTGAAAGTTGTTTTATGAATATCAGCTTCTTTGACCTTCACTTGATGATAACCTGAACGAAGATCCAATTTAAAGAAAACACAAGATCCACTTAGCTGATCGAATAAATCATCGATGCGCGGGAGTGGATACTTGTTCTTTATAGTGAGTTCGTTCTAGGCTTTATAATCGATGCACATTTTGTATGAACCTTCCTTCTTCTTCACAAGTAGTACAGGTGCTCCCCAACTTGAAGTGCTGGCATGAATCCATCCTTTCGCCAATAATTCATCTAACTGTGTTCGGACTTCCTTCAAACCTTCCGGACTTAATCTATAAGGTGCTTTGATCACTGGTTGTGCTCCTGGTACTAAATCAATACTGAATTCAAGAGCTCGATCGGGAGGCAAACCTGATATATCGTCAGGAAATACATCATCGAACTCTCGAACCACATCTGGTCGTGATTCTTCCTCCGCTTGAGCTGCTGCAACTACAGCTTCCCTTGGCTTCGCTTTGTAGGTACTTGGCTCCAGGGACGGTCTCCGCTTTTGAAATAGAAGACCGGATGGTCTGAAATCTCGAATACTGCCCTCCTTTGACGACAGTCGATGGTAGCATAAAAAGTTCCAAGCCAATCCATACCTAGAACCATATCGAAGTTCGGTATGTCCAGCACTATGAAGTCAGCATAAAACTCTCTGCTGCAGACAATGACTGGACACATGTAACGTTTTAGAAATCGTTTTGTGAATGTTTCTGTTTTTGGGTGAAATTCGTCGGTATTTTCTGTTTTATACCGACTAGGATCAAACGGCCATATCGACTTGCCAGCACCTAGTTTTGATAAAAAAAATCTAGTGCGCAAACTTTGAGAGTATATGGGACGTTTTGGTCCAATTTGAATTTTCCCAATTTTGATGTTATTTTAATACGGTATGCATATTTTTGGGAAATCTTCTCTTTGCATCTTTTCTTTATTTATTCTTGAGTAAACCTAAACTACATAATATCTTGATGGTTGTGTGGACAAGGATTAAAGGATTAAAGAATAGAAAATAAAAGAAAAGAAAGAATGAAGGTGCATGAATGTGTGTGAATGCATTAAATTGCATTAAATGCTTGCAATTTCTTGGAAATTTCCCTCCTCTCTCTCTCCCTTTCTCCTTGGCCGAGCCCTCTCCTTCTCTCTACTTCCCTTGTGCAAATTTTCTATCTCTTTTCCTCACAAAACATTCACAAATCCTTCATCTCTCATTCAAGTTCACAAAATTTATCAAAATCTATACTTTTCTTTCTTGGATGCTTTGGAGTGCTCTAAAGCTTGGATCTTTACCTTCTTTTGTGTAGGTAAAATCCTTTTACTGTTATTTTTGTGTTTTTAGTGTAGTTTAGCTATTTAATTGCAGTTTAGAATGTTTAAGTTAGGTTTTGTCGCGTAATATCGTATTTTAGTATCGGTTTGTGGTGTCTAGGATCTGCTGTGACCCGGAATTGTTACTGGGAAATTAAACAAAGTTGTAGTGTTATACTAGGGAACCTGGAGCACCACCTAGGAGATGGACCCCAGGCCACCGGCCAGGGCCGGCAACAGCAAGGAGGTGGGCCGGCGACGCCGGCCAAGATGAAGAGTTTGGGTTTGGGTTTTCCTGTATAGGTGTCTGCTATGGTTGGGGTTCGTCTGGTCTTGTTTGTTTATTTAATTTATACAGTAGGAAAAATCTGGGATCGTATAGGCAGTTTCTAGTGTTTTGTGTCCGCGCGATACATGTTACGACACGGGTCGTGCAATTTGCGTGGTTTTGCTCTTGAGTTGTTTTCGTCGTTTCGCTACGCACGTTAGCCACGATACGAACACTTAAGAGGTTGTTGTGTGTTGTTGTGTCGGTTAGGAGTAGCTTGTTCGTGTTTTAGAGTAATTATTAATATATATATTGTTGTGTTTTATATGTTGCAGGTTCGCAGGAGGGGACTACGGACACTGCCATAGGGGGATGCAGGTGGTAGGATTCATCTAGCTTGGAGTGTGGGTGAGTAGATTTAATATCTACAGGGGAATCGCCCGCATGGCGTTATGCGTCTGGGCTAGAAATATAACTTTGTCGCATATTCTATGTCATATTTAGAATTGCGCATTTACCTTTCTTCTTAGTGATAGTTGTGCTTGGACTAGTATCCTTAGGACACTGCACTATTATTGACGGCTCAGATTGCGAGAGCACTGATTGTATGCCACACACACCGTCAATAGTTGCCATGTCATGCACAACCCACATATAGAAATGATATTTTCTGGTTAGGGACATTGTGACATTGATACATATTTCTTATCGTTTATAACTTAGACTTTGATATGCTAGTTCCTGTTTACCTATACGGTATCATACCATTAGTATTAGGTACATACACACCTAGGACATAGCTACAGGTGTAATTTGCATTTCATACTCTACTTATACCTGATAGGTATATCACATCATTACAATAGGTAGATACCTATATTTCTGCTATACCATTCATGTGTTCATTTATATCTGGTTATAGCTATGCTTTTCCTTTATACGCTTTCATTACAGTCTTTATGTTGCGTATACTTTATTCATGGATTATCGCATTGTTATATGGATTTTTCATGATGTTTTCTGGATTTGGGGACCGTGGTAGTTCATGAAATTATGCATACATTGAAAGACCCGGTTTCCTTGATATGATATTTTCGCAGCCACCATAAGATTTGTCGTTTACGATGTGTATACCCTACGTGAGGAAAGGAGGGGTCCGTGTATGGGTACATGGTGGGGCCCGGAAGTACCCCGAAGCAAGAACGATGTCATGGTGTCAGGCGATGAGGCTTAGGGGAACCATACTTTCCGGTGACAGGACCAATGACTCATCGGCTATCGAGTGGATACCAACGGGAGTCATGTGCGTATGGATACGTCGAGAGGTGAGGGTCAGAGCTAGGCACTCGAGCTCTCGGGATAGCGTATGATACGTACCTATCAGGATGTTAGTCCGGGAGACGGCATCTGATAGATCAGTATTTCTGTGTCGATGCTTGGCACATTGGTTTCATGATATTTCTAATTACTCATTTGTATATATAACAGGTGATTGAGCCGCTGTTATATATACCCTTACACCAATATTAGTGGAATGGGACGCTAATATATGTGTATTGCCCTCATCATATTTATTATGTCATTATATTTAGGATGTTAGAATTGTGCTGGAGATTTGATTCGGGATATAAGAGATTCATTTGAGATTGGATACTGGATATATATATATATATATATATATATATATATATACTTGATGATATACATTCGATTTATGTGAGATCTACTTGATGATATACATTCGATATATGTGAGATAAACTTGATGATGTACCTTCGATTTATGTGAGATAAACTTGATGATGTACATTTGATTTATGTGAGATCTACTTGCTGTTGTACATTCGAGATATGTGAGATATGCTTGATATTGTACATACGAGATATGTGAGATCTACTTGCTGTTGTACATACGAGATATGTGAGATCTACTTGATGTTGTACATTCGATATATGTGAGATATACTTGATATTGTACATTCGGGATATACGAGATATACTTAATATTGTGAAATTGAGTGATGCAATACTTAGATGATATGAAAGCCAATTTGGGGGCTGATTTGAGGAATTTGGATTTGATTTGTCTTGATGGATTGTGATCCTACCACGAGGTCAGGATTCCGTGGAAATGACATACTTCACTCCATACCTCACCTTTATATATTTGTGTACTGTTCCATGTATTAGGAGTACCTGTTAGTGTACCTTTCATGAGTGTTGCACATTTACATTCTCATACCCCCATTGCATGATTATTTCTTACTGTTGTCATATCATTATTGCTTTATATATTGGTGGTACTTGTTAGTGTACTTTCTATTATTTCGCACTCATATGACCTGTTATTACTGAAATTTCATATCTTAGATTCATGCTGTATGTACACACTTGCGATTACCTTCATATGTTATTTACTATTCACGAGTTGGCAACTCACCCCGTTGTGCCACAATGTTTGCAGGTGTTCCTCAGGATAGTCAGAGGCAGGCTATTCAGCTATCATCTTTTGCTACAGATACCGCATCGACTCACAGTGTGCCGTTTTCTTAGGTGGGTTTTGGTGGTTATCTGTATTCTGTATTGTATATTCGTTGTATCTTGTACTCTCCATCTACTACTAGTATGTTGTGACTTAGAGACTTGGTGAGGACGATATTGTATATTATGTGGAGTTGTTGTCTTTTATACAGTTTCCTTTCTTTTGTCTTTTATTTCTTCGCTACGGCGTCGTATATCTGTTGTGGTGTTGTTTTCCGCCGTTGGGCGTGTATTTGCTCCCGGTTGGGGATGCTTTATTTTATTTCTTTTATTGTACCTATTTTGGGGTTAGTTTTTACAAAGATAGTGCTGCCAAAATTTTAAAAAAAGAAAGTGGACTCTTTTAAAGAATTTGGGTTGTGATTTCAAATGTTTCAAAAACTTTTATTATCTTTTCCGTATTTTCATGGTTTAGATTTCTGGGTTTTGGCTTTCTTTTACTGCGTTACGTCTGTAGGCGTTGCGTAGTATTAGGGTCGTCACGTGCCAATATCGGGTCGTGACAAAGTTGGTATCAGAGCGTTAGGTTTTACCTTTCGGAGTGTAGGATGACCTTGGTATGATGGAGTAGGTAACCTAAGCGGAGTAACGTAGTGTGTGTATGTCTGCAGCATACTCATGATGCAGTATTTCGCCTAAAGTGCCTAAGTACAAATTTCTTGAAATTCCGTCCTTGATGATTCATATCCTTATGATTCGATTTCCGTGTTCTTATCGAATCCTATCTCTATTTATAGCCTTGCCGCTGATGACTATGGGGACTCAGAGAGATGCAACGAGGGCCGAGGTCATAGTTAGCTCGGGTGAGACGAGCACTGACCAGGATGGCACTTTTGTTGCACAGATGCAGACGGATCAGCCTTCGACAGAGCAGTTCGCTAGGCTTGTGGCAGAGATGCAGGACTTGCGCCAGACGATGAGATCGTTAGTTGATGCCGTTCGAGCACAGCGACAGGAGGTTGATGCCCCAGTTACTCAGTTGTTCCTTGGGATCAACATGCAGCAGTCTGTCACTTACGTAGCACCAGTGGATGCAGCCCTAGTCGACGAGACACGTATTCCAGAGACTCGGAGAGTTCCAGGTCAGTGGAGGACCTGTACCGGTGTACCAGTCCAGGGACAGAGGTTCAGTCGTCGTAACAGGTTTCGTGCACGGCATGGGATTACAAGAGGCTTGGGACGTGGACAGACGTTCAGCTCTTATCCCCAGGAGGACCAGCAGTCGTCGCGTGGATGTTTCTGGTGTGGGAGCCTTCATCACCTCATCAGGAATTGTTCCTTAGCGCCGCGTCAGACTCGTACTCGGAGAGGTCGTGCTCACGGAGGATTTCAGTCAGTTGCGGGTAGGGGGCAGACACGAGAGTTTGCTTCTACTCATCCGGACGCACAGGCGTCCAGTGCAGAGTTCTCAGGAATCCTTGTACATGTTCTTTTGATGTATTTGTTGGTTTTTCACACTTTGTGCCGTGGTTGGGATAAGGATCGTGTTAGCTAGATCAGTCGTTTGTTGTGTTAATTTCTGTCAGCGATTCTTTTGTTGCGCGACACGTATTTCAGTCGTATGCCAATCGGTTAGGAGATTTATCCGTCACTTGATCCATTAGAGAGGTTGGATTTGACGTTCTCCTGGGCATGGATTGATTAGTTATGTGTTAGGTGTCTGTAGACTACCATGTGGAAACAGTCAGTGATTGTTTTCCCGGCGAGTCAATTCTTGTTGTGCAGGTGGATAGTTGTGCCGCCTCTCACAGCTTGAATTCAGCCTTTTTTCGCTAGTCAGCTTTTGGAGGAGATGTCGTGGATTCTTGGCGTTCATTCGAGATACCGGAGCCACAGTGGGATTTTTGGACCGGGTACTTATCGCGCAAGAGTTTTCCGACGATGTTCCAGATGAGTTGGCGAAGTTTTGGGAGCTTAAGGATCTGCTGCAGAGTTGTTTGTTGGGGAGGTTTGTGTGTCCGAGTGTTTCGCTTTTGGGAGCTCCTATTTCTGTTCGTCAAAGAGAAAGACGACAGATTGCGGTTGTGGATTGATAGATCGTCGGTTGAACCGGCTTACGGTGCGGTTAGGTATCATTTACCTCGCTTTGACGATTTCTTCAATCAGCTCCAGAGTGCGAGGCTTTTTCTAAGTTTGTTGGGGTTCAGGTCATCATTGTTGCGGGTTCGGAGTGATGGCATTCCGAATACTGCTCTTGTGCGTGCTACGGCTTTGTGTGTTTTGGTGGTGTCTTTGGACTCGCCAATGCTCTAGCAGCATTCGTAGTTATGATGCACCAGATTTCTTCAGGCCGTTCCTCGACCAGTTTTGTTGTGTTATTGACGACATTCTGGTCTTTACAATGTGTTCCGGGGAACAAGAACAGCACTTGAGAATTTGTTTTTGCAGACATTGGGAGAACCCCAGCTGTTTGCTAGGTTCTCGGAGTGTTCCTTCATGCTTGTTTGTATTGACTCCTAGGTCTTATAGTTACGGGAGACGGTTTCGTATGGTTATGAGGGAGATCGTGGCCGTACAGCTTAGGCCCAGACATGTGTGCAGGACGGAGGTTCGCAGATTTTGGGCTTAGCAGGTTTTTACCGCCGTTTCGTGCAGGGTTACTAGAGTATTGCTGCACCGTTGACTGGAATGACTGGAATGGAGGTTCTTTTTTTTTGGACTGAAGCATGTGTGCAGAGTTTTCGATAGTTGAAGATTCAGTTAGCAACTGCATCAGTTCTTGCTTTTGATTCGGAGTCTGTGATTGTGACAAGGGTGTGCTAAGTTAGGAATGCGGTTGTGTACCTGATATTATCAGGTAGAGACGTGAAATCCTAGAGCAAGCACATCAGTCATCTCTCTATGTTCATTCAGGTTCCGCCAACATTGACGTGACTGGTAAGATAGTTACGGGTGGACAGGAATGTAAAGAGAAATTTCAGGTTTCGTTTCAAGTGTTTGTCTTGTTGTGCGTTGTGTTAAATTGTTGTCGGCAGTTGGAATCGTCACTAGCCATTGTTAGGATTCTCCTTTGATAGCTGTTATTAGGAGACACTCCAATTGGTAACCTTTAGGTTTAGTTAGGTCGTGTCGATCACCAGTCTGTTTTTCTGACTCTGCGTAGTAGGATTTTGGACCTCAGCTAGTCTAGAGACTTCGGAGATGATCCAGTTGGTTCAGGTCAGGATGAGAGTAGCCCAGTGCACACAGAGGTCTTATGCCGACCATGTTGGTCGCAGACTTGAGTTCGCAGTGGGAGATCATGTATTCCTACGGACTTTTCCGATGAATGACATGTTGAGTTTTGGGAAGCTTATCCCAGAATTGTAAGTCCTTTTGAAATCCTTTAAGTGAGTTAGTTCGTTGCCTTTAATTTGGCACTTCCGCCCAGATTTTGATTATTCACCCCGTCTCCTTTGTGTGGACTTTGCAATTACCTTCATGACTTTCTCACATGATTCAGCACAGACCATTGTGGACTCGATCTTTTCGTTCACCAGCAGCCATGTGTGTTAGTGGCTCGGCAGGTGGAGAAACTTCGGTCAAGGGTCTTGCCATCTGTGGAGAATGTTCTTGGACGTAGCTGTATAGTGAGGGGATCACTTGGGAGGCTATTTGGGAGTTTTGTACTCTTCTCTTTGAAGGTATGCTTAGTGAAAATTTTAAATTCGGGGACGAATTTTTATAAGGGGGGAGATTGTAACGTTTTAGAAATCGTTTTGTGAATGTTTCTGTTTTTGGGTGAAATTCGTCGGTATTTTCTGTTTTATACCGACTGGGATCAAACGGACATATCGACCTGCCAGCACCTGGTTTTGATAAAATAAAGCTAGTGCGCAAACTTTGAGAGTATATGGGATGTTTTGGTCCAATTTGAATTTTTCCCAATTTTGATGTTATTTTAATGCGGTATGCACATTTTTGGGAAATCTTCTCTTTGCATCTTTTCTTTATTTATTTTTGAGTAAACCTAAACTACATAATATCTTGATGGTTGTGTGGACAAGGATTAAAGGATTAAAGAATAGAAAAGAAAAGAAAAGAAAGAATGAAGGTGCATGAATGTGTGTGAATGCATTAAATTGCATTAAATGCTTGCAATTTCTTGGAAATTTCCTTCCTCTCTCTCTCTCCCTTTCCCCTTGGCCGAGCCCTCTCCTTCTCTCTACTGCCCTTGTGCAAATTTTCTATCTCTTTTCCTCACAAAACATTCACAAATCCTTCATCTCTCATTCAAGTTCAAAAAATTTATCAAAATCTATACTTTTCTCTCTTGGATGCTTTGGAGTGCTCTAAAGCTTGGATCTTTGGCTTCTTTTGTGTAGGTAAAATCCTTTTACTGTTATTTTTGTGTTTTTAGTATAGTTTAGCTATTTAATTGCAGTTAAGAATGTTTAAGTTAGGTTTTGTCGCGTAATATCGTATTTTAGTATCGGTTTGTGGTTTCTAGGATCTGCTGTGACCCGGAATTGTTACTGGGAAATTAAACAAAGTTGTAGTGTTATACTGGGGAACCTGGAGCACCACCTAGGAGATGGACCCCAGGCCACCGGCCAGGGCCGGCGACAGCAAGGAAGTGGGCCGGCGACGCCGGCCAAGATGAGGAGTTTGGGTTTGGGTTTTCCTGTATAGGTGTCTGCTATGGTTTGGGTTCTTCTGGTATTATTTGTTTGTTTAATTTATACAGTAGGAAAAATCTGGGATCGTATAGGCAGTTTCTAGTGTTTTGTGTCCGCGCGATACGTGTTACGACACAGGTCGTGCAATTTGCGTGGTTTTGCTCTTGAGTTTTTTTCGTCGTGTCGCTACGCACGTTAGCCACGATACGAACACTTAAGAGGTTGTTGTGTGTTGTAGTGTCGGTTAGGTGTAGCTTGTTCGTGTTTTAGAGTTATTATTAATATATATATTGTTGTGTTTTATATGTTGCAGGTTCGCAGGCGGGGACTACGGACACTGCCACAGGAGGATGCAGGTGGTAGGATTCATCTAGCTTGGAGTGTGGGTGAGTAGATTTAACATCTACAGGGGAATCGCCCGCATGGCGTTATGCGTCTAGGCTAGAAATATAACTTTGTCGCATATTCTATGTCATGTTTAGAATTACGCATTTACCTTTCTGCTTAGTGATAGTTGTGCTTGGACTGTTGGAGATAGTGCCCTCATAGTCAATTATTGGATCGCAGGTACGTGATTGCAATGATTGCGGAGGACCTATCCCGGTAGGACAGTCTTACTCGAAATGATAGTATGCTATCTGGTTTGCCTTTATCAGTTGTGTATATGTTCAGGTGACTGATTGCATGTTACACTTTGATAGAGCCCTTAGGATCTTGCTTTACTACCAACTGTATGAGGGCGATCATATACGTGAGAGTTGGGTAGTTTATATGCATATCCTTAATTGTGGTCCCTAGTCGTGGGAGTTTCGAGACAGGGCATCGATACTCCGGAGTAGACTAGTGTGTACAGTCGAGACCCCGACGAGGGGCGGTGGCCGGTCTCACAAGCCACTGGTGTCAGTTGGATCACCTAAGATGCATACAGGTGCTCATTAGGTTATGAGTACACCGGACAGGACTCGCCGGGAATCTGCTAGTTAGTATTATATCTACCGTCAGATAGCAGTTCCCTGGTGACATGTGTACAGGTTAGTTCATCGACCTGAGGTCGTCATTTGTCTCGTGTGAGTTCCCACTGTGCTTTGATTTCTACCCTACCACGGCTCAAAGGAGTCGTGCAAACAGGTAGCTTTTGGGTACAGTCCCGAGCCATATGGAGGCACGTGAGCGGATCATCAGGGGATTCGTCTCTCCCGGTATTGGGGGCGAGGTCGTGCTGTGTCTAGGAGAGCCATTACACAAATCCATGGCCATGGTAGGAGATTTACTGGTAGGTACTCCAGTAGTATCTCAGGGTGTATTGGGCTTCACTCCGACACGACTTATACTGCTATTGGGGGTCTGACGTTACTAGCCCCCTAGGCAGATATGCGATACTCATTGACGAACGGACCGGACTGTATATACATTGTCACTGTTAGGCTCAGTAGGGTTTTCGGAGGAGTTCGCTCATCGGTCTCCCTTGAGTTCGCTCCTCGGCCACCCTTGAGGTCAGTCCATGGGCAGCCGTTACGCATAGCTAGTGCCGCTGACGGTTTGTGGTTAAACCCACTGCCAGGGTACTGACGAGTCATTAGAGTCCCCCACAGGCAGTTTCCCAAGTTCGGGCGAAACGTTGTAGAGGCCGTATGGTTTTATGGCAGGGTTCGGAAAATGCACGTGCGTTTACGCACGTGTCGATTTTCGGACAGATGATACTGGTCGGCTTTAGTTTAAGCCGGATCTGAGTATTATATTGAGTAGGTATAATATCTTTGTCTCAGTTGCATTTGTATTCGGTCGTAATACAAATGCGGGTATATTTATACAGTTTCGGGGTTATCCTGAAAGTCGTTTCAGGATCACTTTTGGAAGTTGCCAGTTTCCAGTTTTCTATCAGCCGTCTTTTAACATTCTGTTAAAGACGGATTTATCTTTTCTACTGATGAGGTGAGTCAGTGTTCTAGAATTTTCTAGATGTGGTGACTAGGCTATTTGGTGTAGGGTTTTAATTGGATGCATTAATTGATTTGATGACTATGCTTATGATTCATGCTTTGTTGTAAGGTTGTGATAAGTATGATAGGATATGGTCACCACTTGGAGATCCTACACTCACCTCCCTCCTTTGATATATATAGCCTCCTCTCTCTCTCTCTCTTATGGACTTCACTTGATGTTTCATTTTAGAGAGAAAAGATTATGATAGGTTTTATCGGTGTATGGAATTTCACAGTCCATTTCATTCCATCACCCGATTCCTTCGGCAACTTCATTAACCGTCCGTCCATAGCTTTGGACGGAACGAGACAAAGTCATCTACTCATTCTCTACATCAATCTTGGTCGTCTCTTTTAGCAAACTTGACGATCGAGTTGCCTCGAGTCAGAGGCGGGAGCCCGTTTAAAGAACCGATCATGTGGTGCCACTTCGACGAGGACATCGGAGATCGACGAGATCGGAGCAGCCGCAACGGAGCGTGGGATGATGGTTGAAGAACGAAGGACTCGGATCGTTCGGTATAACCATTCTACACTCTTTACAGTTTGTTAGTTTAGCAATAATGGCAGATCCGGGTTAAAGTATACGATAGCGCCAGTTTAAAAGTTTTATTCCGCATTTGGCGTCTGTAGACTGCCGGGGCGCTAGCGTAGACTTACAGTGGTATCAGAGCCTAACCATTTTGCTATACTAACTTGTGCTAACGCGTTTAAAACATCGATCCGACCGGAAATCGAAAACTACAAAATCCTATGCCGACAGTTTCTGTTGATTTTGAACAGTGTCATAATTGATTTCTGGATGTCCTAAAAATCCGAGCAGGCAATTTTAAGACCCACGACAAAATTTGGACTCGTGACTCCTCCAAGTTGCCGCGGAAGCGCGGCCAAACCCATGGTTTGGCCGCGCTTCCGCGGCCATGTGTGGAGCACGTGCTCCCAATTTTTGCCAGTGGGTTCTAAATGGGATTTTGGGGGTTTTGATATATTTATTTTTGGCCCAGATTTTGTTACTGTTCACCAGTAAGCTGTGGGGCCCACTTTTTAATATTTCGTGTTTGGTCGATCGAAATTTAAACACGTTAGTTTACAGTGCTTACATTATATCTCCGACCGGGAATGTCATTTGATCGGTAAACCGCGTTTAACTGCTATAGTTCTTTTAGACGGGTTTGCGAACGTGACATTCGCGTTGATGTTCTGTGTTGTGCTGTATTGTTGCGGATTTGTCGTGGTGGATAGCAGTGTGCAATGGTAGTACAGTTTGAGTTTATTTGTACATTTGATATTGCGGGGCGAGCGTCCAACTTGTGGACTGCCGTCACTGCCTGTTGTATAATATTCTTTTGGGGCACGACCAGGTTGCGGTCGATGTACCTGTTGTACTATTTTTCATTACTGTACTAGGTTTTGCCCCGAGACGGAGTGCACGGATAGCCGGGTTCGGGAAAGCAACGGGTCCGCATCTCATGGCTTTGAGAGGCAGAGGGGCCCCACTTCGGAATTGGCAGACTATTCGCCGCACTCGTAAGGGGTACAAGTTGACCCAAGGAAGGGTGCTCAATTTACCGGATTCCGTGAAGTGCCGGGTGTTCCATTCACTATGCAGTGGGGACTACCTCGCTTCAGGTTTTGGCGGGTAACTTGCCGCACCCATAGGGGTCTAGGTTTCATTGCACAGGCTATCCACACGACAGGGGAACGTCGAGTTTCAGCAGCGGCTCTGTGAAACTCGGGGATCCCAAATATCTGTATTGTTCTGTGATGCTTATTACTTTTCTGTAATGTTGCATATTATCACGCCTGGAGCGATTATGTATATTGGTTTATATACTATTAGATGTTGTATATGTTTTACACCCGCGCTAGTCCAGTCCCCGCTCTGTCGTTAGTTAAGTAACCTAACGGGTGATGACGGGACCCAGTGACGAATGCGGATGGCATATACGTACATTTTATTTTCGTTCTTTTCTGGTGTGATTGAATGATGGGACTGCGTTGATTCTGATCAATGCAAAGTTAAACAAACCTGTATACAGTTGTTGGAACAATTTAAAAAGTGTTATTGCAAAGACGTTTTCTTTTGTTATGCATAGCGGTATTCAGTGGAATATCCAGCACCTCATTCGACGGGGCAAGGGTTGATATCCCTTCACCGGGACTGACCCCTTGGGCAGAAGTTTGCGTCAGGGTAATAACTTCACTATAGTCGATTACATGTTGCTTTGCATAGCGGTATTCAGTGGAATATCCTGCACCTCATTCCACGAGGAAAGAGCCGAGATCCCTTTACCGGGAGTGACCTCTTTAGCAAAAGGTTTTCGCCACTATATTTTAAAAAAGCTATCAGGTTCCTTCAGCGATATCAAGTTCACTACGCTAAAGGTTTTTCGCCAAAAACCAGTCGTAGCCCTCCGTCACTTCTTTTGGGTATTCAGTAGTATTCAAGCTATGCATTTTAGCCAAAGTTAAGGCATAGTGTTTGGTAGCTGCTGGGTATTCAATTGTTGCATAGATAGATGAGTTAGTTTGGGACAGTCGTTCTGCCGATTGGCCAAAGTCAGGGGCATGTACGGGTGGGTTCAAATTGACAAGATAGTGATGGGTAGAACTTGGCATGTGACTTATGACATTTTGACCAAAGCCAAGGTTATAAGAGCATGGGGCAAAAATCATATCAGGAGTTTCTAAAGAAACTGAAACTTGCCGAGTATGCGCATACCTTCTGGAGTATGAGTAACGTGGATGCATTCCATCACGTTATCATGCGATGAGAGTTGGATCCTGATTCCCACTGATGAGTTGGTTTACTCTTCGGGTGATCCCGATTGATTCTTCTTTAGGTTTGGAGGAGAATTTGACAGAACAGTGGGAGGTTTCCGGATTAGATAAAGTGATGACCATTCTGATCTAGGTTAGAGTGCACGCAGAGTGTTTCTTTTCTCTCTCTCTCTTTGGCAGCGACCTTTGACCGACCCTAGACTATGACTCAGTGACCAGGTTGACCGAACCTTCTTAAAATATTGGCTTTTGGATTGTCTGAGTTGCATAAGTCATTGCCACTCCTTCTTTTACCCTTTGAATTTCTCAGAACACCCGTATTACTACGGATATCCACTTCCATTGGATAGATCCATCGTATGGTTATATACGAACTCGAAGGGACTTCTTCGAGGATGGATCAAGGTTCAGGAGAAATAGAATTGGTTTATTCAGTTGTCTTTTATTATCACCTTCTCTCAGGTTGCGAGAGCTCCTTGGTTTAGGAGAGTACACCTATTACGCCTATTGGATAGTCTTATTCCAAACCATAGGCTGGTGCCGAAAGGTAGGGAATGAAGAAAACCAATTAGCCTAAGTAGGGTGTGCAGAAGGTAATATGTAAAGACAAAATAAAGGGATTAGAAAGAGGGCAAAGTAAATTGCGACTGATATCATTCACGACCAAAACCGCGTACTTCATCGCCACTCCTATTTCACCTTTAAAAGAATAAGGTATTATTCAGTTGTCTTTTATCATCACCTTCTCTCAAGATGCGAGTACTCCTTGGTTTAGGAGGGTACACCTATTATGCTTACTGGATAGTCTTCTTCCAAACCATAGGCTGGTGCCGAACGGTAAGGAAGGAAGAAAACCATTTAGCCTAACGATGGTGTACAGAAGGTAACGACTAAAGACAAATAAAAGTGATTTGGAGAGATGGCAATAAAATATACGGTTGAAGTCATGAATTGGATTATGGAAGAGGCATTGCTATGAATACCAGGATACCCCTACGAAACATTTTCATGTTTCAGTGCATTGTTAAAGAAAAACTGTTTTCCCGATTAGACACTTACTCCAAGGGTATGTATTTACCAGGTTTCATTCTCATATCTGTATGGTTTTACAGATGATGAGTGGGAGTAAGATATTGGGAATTAGGTGATCATCCTCATTATATCGGAATTCGTTGTAATTGGTGATATTTGAGGAAATCGCCAGGGTACAGTTTTCCACCTACAACGCACAGGTTTTGAGTTGTTTAACTCAGTGGACTTATACAGAGTATTGTATGTTGTCCAGTGTCCATCAGGACAAAGGGGTAGGTCCTCGTACTATGTTCTGTTTACTTATAACTTCTCTAGTATTTAGACGAGTGTTTCATAGAAATACATGGTCTAAGTTTTGAGAAGTTGTGGGTATAAGAATAAAGTAGAGAACCAGGTATCACAAGTATCGGGATTCTTCAAAGAGATCGAAGATGTAGATTCTTGTGATTGGTATTCAGATGATAGTGATGGTTTTGAGAAACGTGTTTCTCTTTCAGGTTACTCATAATTGGATGGATTCCTAAGTTGAGTAATGCTGATTAGCCTTTTTCCATTAAGTTGAAATGTACTGGAGACAGCTGCATGGATTGAATCTTGGTTCCAATTAAATATGTGCCAAAGTTTCTATATTGGATATAGAATAGTTCGTACCTTAAAAGATATTAAGGTACGGGGAGTTGTCCAGCTTATGATTAAAACCAGACACTGGATAACTCAGGGCACGTTTCTGTAATGGCTGTTTGTGGGTTGACCCTGGCTATGACGAGGGTTGATATTCTACCATTTAGAAGATCAATAGTGATATTGTTCTTGACTTGCCACAGTTTTAGTAAAATGGATCTTTTTCAGAAAACAGTAGTGGGAGTATGGTAGAACTGGAAGTGATTCCAGAACCGCGAACGATTACGGAAAATTTAATAGGACCTATACATTCAATCAAGTTTGACATTCTAATAGCCACTCCGCAGGTATGGTAGGTAACCTCAGACACCCGAGAGGTACTTCGGTAGGCTCAAGGACGGTGACAAGGAGGTTCTTATCTACCCAGACTTGACACTACTGTTGTTCCAGGATATGAGACCCGGTAGGAGGGTTGTCGAAATCAGTGGGAGCAGCAGAAGCATAGTGGGCAAGATGCTTATATCTATTTATAGACTTGAGCAGTTATAGCGGAGATAGATCATCTAATTTTGATGTGACAGTCATGGGTTTGACTTCAATCAGAATAAGGGATGGATCAGTTAAGAAGGTAGTAGGGTGTGATGTCATGGTATCTGGATGACATACACAGAGTAGGAAGTAAAATTCCTATACTACGATCGGTTGTACTGTGGTCGTCACACAGTTGTTTCTCCAGACAGGATATGGATATAATATTTGACATTCTGGTTTCTAGATCTATGGTTTTAGATCTGGATTTGGGTAGTTTCCCAATGTGGGTACTTTGACAGATATTCTAATGGTTTTTGGAATAGTTGACTCCTAGCATGGTGGTGTACCTGCAGGAGATGGAGTCACCCTCTCTAAAGGTGTCTTACAGACTAAAGAGGAGAGGGATGTGCATGATTGACAGATCACTTGCTTAGGCAATTGAGTCAATCATGAGATGTCAAGTACCACACCAAATGTTGGTTTTGCACTAGATGCAATAAGTTTGTATTAATCCAATCCTGGAGAAACATAAGGAAGCAGTTTTAGAACATAAGTACATGTTCTACGGATTTGATAACGGCAGCCTCTTTCGGGAGACGGTTATCATTCCAGGCTTCAAAGGTGACGTGGTTGACAGAGTGATTGTCAGAGTTATAGTTATTCCCTCTGACGAAGAGGGACAGTATTATGGACAGGTGGTCCAAAATGATACTGTGGGAAGCAAGGTGCCCGATACTGATTAGGTTCAGTGATCGATTCAGTCTAAGAAGTTTGGATATGGAGTTCATTTATGAACTAAGGTCCCATCAGATATCCAGACATGTTCTAAGACAAGTATTACTCAATTCGGGAGATGGTTTTCTCCGCGAACTTGAGATTAAGAGAGATACAGAAAGAAACTTCTAGGCGGATCCACTCACCGAGGCTATTTCTCGAACACAATAGTTTTATAAACGGGCTTTGTGAAACTGATTAGTAGAGGAGTTGGATGTTCGGTTTCACACGGGCTGTGAGTAGTCGACATCGCAATATTAGCCTTGAGTGCAAGTGGGAGATTTTTGGAGATAGTGCCCTCATAGTCAATTATTGGATCGCAGGTACGTGATTGCAATGATTGCGGAGGACCTATCCCGGTAGGACAGTCTTACTCGAAATGATAGTATGCTATCTGGTTTGCCTTTATCAGTTGTGTATATGTTCAGGTGACTGATTGCATGTTACACTTTGATAGAGCCCTTAGGATCTTGCTTTACTACCAACTGTATGAGGGCGATCATATACGTGAGAGTTGGGTAGTTTATATGCATATCCTTAATTGTGGTCCCTAGTCGTGGGAGTTTCGAGACAGGGCATCGATACTCCGGAGTAGACTAGTGTGTACAGTCGAGACCCCGACGAGGGGCGGTGGCCGGTCTCACAAGCCACTGGTGTCAGTTGGATCACCTAAGATGCATACAGGTGCTCATTAGGTTATGAGTACACCGGACAGGACTCGCCGGGAATCTGCTAGTTAGTATTATATCTACCGTCAGATAGCAGTTCCCTGGTGACATGTGTACAGGTTAGTTCATCGACCTGAGGTCGTCATTTGTCTCGTGTGAGTTCCCACTGTGCTTTGATTTCTACCCTACCACGGCTCAAAGGAGTCGTGCAAACAGGTAGCTTTTGGGTACAGTCCCGAGCCATATGGAGGCACGTGAGCGGATCATCAGGGGATTCGTCTCTCCCGGTATTGGGGGCGAGGTCGTGCTGTGTCTAGGAGAGCCATTACACAAATCCATGGCCATGGTAGGAGATTTACTGGTAGGTACTCCAGTAGTATCTCAGGGTGTATTGGGCTTCACTCCGACACGACTTATACTGCTATTGGGGGTCTGACGTTACTAGCCCCCTAGGCAGATATGCGATACTCATTGACGAACGGACCGGACTGTATATACATTGTCACTGTTAGGCTCAGTAGGGTTTTCGGAGGAGTTCGCTCATCGGTCTCCCTTGAGTTCGCTCCTCGGCCACCCTTGAGGTCAGTCCATGGGCAGCCGTTACGCATAGCTAGTGCCGCTGACGGTTTGTGGTTAAACCCACTGCCAGGGTACTGACGAGTCATTAGAGTCCCCCACAGGCAGTTTCCCAAGTTCGGGCGAAACGTTGTAGAGGCCGTATGGTTTTATGGCAGGGTTCGGAAAATGCACGTGCGTTTACGCACGTGTCGATTTTCGGACAGATGATACTGGTCGGCTTTAGTTTAAGCCGGATCTGAGTATTATATTGAGTAGGTATAATATCTTTGTCTCAGTTGCATTTGTATTCGGTCGTAATACAAATGCGGGTATATTTATACAGTTTCGGGGTTATCCTGAAAGTCGTTTCAGGATCACTTTTGGAAGTTGCCAGTTTCCAGTTTTCTATCAGCCGTCTTTTAACATTCTGTTAAAGACGGATTTATCTTTTCTACTGATGAGGTGAGTCAGTGTTCTAGAATTTTCTAGATGTGGTGACTAGGCTATTTGGTGTAGGGTTTTAATTGGATGCATTAATTGATTTGATGACTATGCTTATGATTCATGCTTTGTTGTAAGGTTGTGATAAGTATGATAGGATATGGTCACCACTTGGAGATCCTACACTCACCTCCCTCCTTTGATATATATAGCCTCCTCTCTCTCTCTCTCTTATGGACTTCACTTGATGTTTCATTTTAGAGAGAAAAGATTATGATAGGTTTTATCGGTGTATGGAATTTCACAGTCCATTTCATTCCATCACCCGATTCCTTCGGCAACTTCATTAACCGTCCGTCCATAGCTTTGGACGGAACGAGACAAAGTCATCTACTCATTCTCTACATCAATCTTGGTCGTCTCTTTTAGCAAACTTGACGATCGAGTTGCCTCGAGTCAGAGGCGGGAGCCCGTTTAAAGAACCGATCATGTGGTGCCACTTCGACGAGGACATCGGAGATCGACGAGATCGGAGCAGCCGCAACGGAGCGTGGGATGATGGTTGAAGAACGAAGGACTCGGATCGTTCGGTATAACCATTCTACACTCTTTACAGTTTGTTAGTTTAGCAATAATGGCAGATCCGGGTTAAAGTATACGATAGCGCCAGTTTAAAAGTTTTATTCCGCATTTGGCGTCTGTAGACTGCCGGGGCGCTAGCGTAGACTTACATGGACTAGTATCCTTAGGACACTGCACTATTATTGACGGCTCAGATTGCGAGAGCACTGATTGTATGCCACACACACCGTCAATTGTTGCCATGTCATGCACAACCCACATATAGAAATGATATTGTCTGGTTAGGGACATTGTGACATTGATACATATTTCTTATCGTTTATAACTTAGACTTTGATATGCTAGTTCCTGTTTACCTATAGGGTATCGTACTATTAGTGTTAGGTACATACACACCTAAGGACATAGCTACAGGTGTACTTTGCATTTCATACTCTACTTATACCTGATAGGTATATCACATCATTACAATAGGTAGATACCTATATTTCTGCTATACCATTCATGTGTTCATTTATATCTGGTTATAGCTATGCTTTTCCTTTATACGCTTTCATTACAGTCTTTATGTTGCGTATACTTTATTCATGGATTATCGCATTGTTATAAGGATTTTTCATGATATTTTCTGGATTTGGGGACCGTGGTAGTTCATGAAATTATGCATACATTGAAAGACCCGGTTTCCTTGATATGATATTTTCGCAGCCACCATGAGATTTGTCGTTTACGATGTGTATACCCTACGCGAGGAAAGGAAGGGTTCGTATATGGGTACATGGTGGGGCTCGGAGGTACCCCGAAGCAAGAACGATGTCGTGGTGTCAGGCGATGAGGCTTAGGGGAACCATACTTTCCGGTGACAGGACCAATGACTCATCGGCTATCGAGTGGATACCGACGGGAGTCATGTGCGTATGGATACATCGAGAGGTGAGGGTCAGAGCTAGGCACTCGAGCTCTCGGGATAGCGTATGATACGTACCTATCAGGATGTTAGTCCGGGAGACGGCATCTGATAGATCAGTATTTCTGTGTCGATGCTTGGCGCATTGGTTTCATGATATTTCTAATTACTCATTTGTATATATAACAGGGGATTGAGCCACTGTTATATATACCCTTACACCAATATTAGTGGAATGGGACGCTAATATATGTGTATTGTCCTCATCATATTTATTATGCCATTATATTTAGGATGTTAGAATTGTGCTGGAGATTTGATTCGGGATATAAGAGATTCATTTGAGATTGGATACTGGATATATATATACACACACACACACACACACTTGATGATATACATTCGATTTATGTGAGATCTACTTGATGATATACATTCGATATATGTGAGATAAACTTGCTGATGTACCTTCGATTTATGTGAGATAAACTTGATGATGTACATTCGATTTATGTGAGATCTACTTGCTTTTGTACATTCGAGATATGTGAGATATGCTTGATATTGTACATACGAGATATGTGAGATCTACTTGCTGTTGTACATACGAGATATGTGAGATCTACTTGATGTTGTACATTCGATATATGTGAGATATACTTGATGTTGTACATTCGGGATATACGAGATATACTTAATATTATGAAATTGAGGTGATGCAATACTTAGATGATATGAAAGCCAATTTGGGGGCTGATTTGAGGAATTTGGATTTGATTTGTCTTAATGGATTGTGATCCTACCACGAGATCAGGATTCCGTGGAAATGACATACTTCACTCCATACCCCACCTTTATATATTTGTACGCTGTTCCATGTATTCGGAGTACCTGTTAGTGTACCTTTCATGAGTGTTGCACATTTACATTCTCATACCCCCATTGCTTGATTATTTCATACTGTTGTCATATCATTATTGCTTTATATATTGGTGGTACTTGTTAGTGTACTTTCCATTATTTCGCACTCATATGACCTATTATTACTGAAATTTCATATCTTAGATTCATGCTGTACGTACATACTTGCGATTACCTGTATATGTTATTTACTATTAACGAGTTGGCAACTCACCCCCGTTGTGCCACAGTGTTTGCAGGTGTTCCTCAGGATAGTCAGAGGCAGGCTATTCAGCTATCATCTTTTGCTACAGATACCGCATCGACTCACAGTGTGCCGTTTGTTTAGGTGGGTTTTGGTGGTTATCTGTATTCTGTATTGTATATTCGTTGTATCTTGTACTCTCCATCTACTACTAGTATGTTGTGACTTAGAGACTTGGTGAGGACGATATTGTATATTATGTGGAGTTGTTGTCTTTTATACAGTTTCCTTTCTTTTGTCTCTTATTTCTTCGCTACGGCGTCGTATATCTGTTGTGGTGTTGTTTTCCGCCGTTGGGCGTGTATTTTCTCCCGGTTGGGGATGCTTTATTTTATCTCTTTTATTGTACCCATTTTGGGGTTAGTTTTTACAAAGGGAGTGCTGCCAAAATTTTAAAGAAAGAAAGTGGACTCTTTTAAAGAATTTGGGTTGTGATTTCAAATGTTTAAAAACTTTTATTATCTTTTCCGTATTTTCATGGTTTAGATTTCTGGGTTTTGGCTTTCTTTTACTGCGTTACGTCTGTAGGCGTTGCGTAGTATTAGGGCCCTCACGTGCCAATTTCGGGTCGTGACAACACAAGCTGTATCCCATGGTTGCCTTTAGAACGCCATTTCCTGAACTGACATTCCAGCTGGATACAAGCGGTGAGACTAGAATCGCATGGGTTCGGACGAACCATTGCGACATAAAGCAGTGAGATGCTCCAGTATCAAACAGTGCTAGTGCAGATAGTGAGGCTACTAAGATTGTGTAAGTCTACGCTAGCGCCCCGACCGTCTACAGACGCCAAATGCGGAATAAAAAACTTTTAACTGGCGCTATCGTATACTTTAACCCGGATCTGCCATTATTGCTAAACTAACAAACTGTAAAGAGTGTAGAAAGGTTATACCGAACGATCCGAGTCCTTCGTTCTTCAACCATCATCCCACGCTCCGTTGCGGCTGCTCCGATCTCGTCGATCTCCGATTCCTTCGTCGAGGTGGCACCACATCACCGATTCTTTAAACGGGCTCCCGCCTCTGACTTGAGGCAACTCGATCGTCAAGTTTGCTAAAAGAGACGACCAAGATTGATGTAAAGAATGAGTAGATGACTTTGTCTCACTTCGTCCAAATCCGTGAACGATCGGTTAATGAAGTTGCCGAGGGAATTGGGTGATGGAATAAAATGAGGTAATGAAATTTCCATGCACCCAAATACTATCATATCTTTTCTACAAAATTAATCAAGCAACCAAGTGAGGGAGGAGAGAGAGGGCCGGCCATATTTAAGCAAGGAGGGAGGTGATGGTAGGAGGAGGGAGGTGACCATAGCATGTAACCTTATCATGACAAAAGATCTTAAGCAAAACAAAAAGCTTTAATGTAAACCATGACTCACTAAACACCTCATCACACCTTTAATGCAACCAATGAAAACACAACACCAATTAATCCTAGTCACCTCATCTAGAACCTTCTAGAACCTTCTAGAAGCATGACTCACTCTCATCCAAGAAAAGATAAATCCGTCTTTAACCGAATGTTAAAAGACGGCTGATAGAAAACTGGAAACTGGCAACTTCCAAAAGTGATCCTGAAACGACTTTCAGGATAACCCCGAAACTGTATAAATATACCCGCATTTGTATTACGACCGAATACAAATGCAACTGAGACAAAGATATTATACCTACTCAATATAATACTCGGATCCGGCTTAAACCAAAGCCGACCAGTATCATCTGCCCGAAAACTGACACGTGCGTAAACGCACGTGCATTTTCCGAACCCTGCCATAAAACCATACGGCCTCTACAACGTTTCGCCCGAACTTGGGAAACTGTCTGTGGGGGACTCTAATGACTCGTCAGTACCCTGGCAGTGGGTTTAACCACAAACCGTCAGCGGCACTAGCAATGCGTAACGGCTGCCCATGGACTGACCTCAAGGGAAGCTGATGAGCGAACTCAAGGGAGGCCGATGAGTGAACTCATCCAGAAACCCTACTGAGCCTAACAGTGATAATGTATATACAGTCCGGTCCGTTCGTCAATGAGTATCGCATATCTGCCTAGGGGGCTAGCAACGTCAGACCCCCAATAGCAGTATAAGTCGTGTCGGAGTGAAGCCTCAATACACCCTGAGATACTACTGGAGTACCTACCAGTAAATCTCCTACCATGGCCATGGATTTGTGTAAAGGCTCTCCTAGACACAGCACGATCTCGCCCCCAATACCGGGAGAGACGAATCCCCTGCCGATCCGCTCACGTGCCTCCATATGGCTCGGGACTGTACCCAAAAGCTACCTGTTTGCACGACTCCTTTGAGCCGTGGTAGGGTAGAAATCAAAGCACAGTGGGAACTCACACGAGACAAATGACGACCTCAGGTCGATGAACTAACCTGTACACATGTCACCAGGGAACTGCTATCTGACGGTAGATATAATACTAACTAGCAGATTCCCGGCGAGTCCTGTCCGGTGTACTCATAACCCAATGAGCACCTGTATACATCTTAGGTGATCCAACTGACACCAGTGGCTTGTGAGACCGGCCACCGCCCCTCGTCGGGGTCTCGACTGTACACACTAGTCTACTCCGGAGTATCGATGCCCTGTCTCGAAACTCCCACGACTAGGGACCACAATTAAGGATATGCATATAAACTACCCAACTCTCACGTATATGATCGCCATCATACTGTTGGTAGTAAAGCAAGATCCTAAGGGCTCTATCAAAGTGTAACATGCAATCAGTCACCTGAACATGTACACGACTGATAAAGGCAAACCAGATAGCATACTATCATCTCGAGTAAGACTGTCCTACCGGGATAGGTCCTCCGCAATCATTGCAATCACGTACCTGCGGTCCAATAATTGACTATGAGGGCACTATCTCCAACAATCTCCCACTTGCACTCAAGGCTAATATTGCGATGTCGACTACTCACAGCCCGTGTGAAACCGAACATCCAACTCCTCTACTAATCAGTTTCACAAAGCCCGTTTGAGAAACTATTGTGTTCGAGAAATAGCCTTAGTGAGTGGATCCGCCTAGAAGTTTCTTCATATATCTCTCTTAATCTCAAGTTCGCGGAGAAAGCCATCTCCCGAATCGAGTAATACCTGTCTTAGAATATGTCTGGATATCTGATGGGACCTGGTTCATAAATGAACTCCAAATCCAAACATCTTAGACTGTATCGATCACTGAACCTAATCAGTATCCGGCACCATGCCACCCACAGTATCCTCTTGGACCACCTGTCCATAATACTGTCCCTCTTTGTCAGAGGGAAAAACTGTAACTCTGACAATCACTCTGTCAACCATGTCACCTTTGTAGTCTGGAATGATAATCGTCTCCCGAAAGAGGCTGCCGTCATCAAATCCGTAGAACATGTACTTATGTTCTAAAACTGCTTCCTTATATTTCTCCAGGATTGGATTAATACAAACTTATTGCATCTAGTGCAAAACCAACATTTGGTGTGGTACTTGACATCTCATGATTGACTCAATTGCCTAAGCAAGTGATCTGCCAATCATGCACATCCCTCTCCCCTTTAGTCTGTAAGACACCTTTAGAGAGGGTGACTCCATCACCTGCAGGTACACCACCATGCTAGGAGTCAACTATTCCAAAAACCATTAGAATATCTGTCAAAGTACCCACATTGGGAAACTACCCAAATCCAGATCTAAAACCATAGATCTAGAAACCAGAATGTCAAATATTATATCCATATCCTGTCTGGAGAAACAACTGTGTGACGACCACAGTTCAACCGATCGTAGTATAGGAATTTTACTTCCTACTTTGTGTATGTCATCCAGATACCATGACATCACACCCTACTACCTTCTTAACTGATCCATCCCCTATTCTGATTGAAGTCAAACCCATGACTATCACATCAAAATTAGATGATCTATCTCCGCTATAACTGCTTAAGTCAATAAATAGACATAAGTTACTTGCCCACCATGCTTCCGTTGCTCCCACTGACTATGACAACCCTCCTACCGGGTCTCATAACTTGGAACAACAGTAGTGTCAAGTCTGGGTAGATAAGAACCTCCCTGTCACCGTCTCTGAGGCTACCGAAGTACCTCTCGGGCATCTGAGGTTACCTACCATACCTGCGGAGTGGCTATTGGAATGTCAAACTTGATTGAATGTATAGGTCCTATTAAATTTTCCGTAATCGTTCGCGGTTCTGGAATCACTTCCAGTTCTACCATACTCCCACTACTGTTTTCTGAAAAAGATCCATTTTTACTAAAACTGTGGCGAGTCAAGAACAATATCACTATTGATCTTCGAAATGGTAGAATATCAACCCTCGTCATAGCCAGGGTCAACCCACAAACAGCCATTACAGAAACGTGCCCTGAGTTATCCAGAGTCTGGTTTTAAGCATAAGCTGGACAGCTCCCCGTACCTTAATTTCTTTTAAGGTACGAACTATTCTATATCCAATACAGAAACTTTGGCACTTATTTAATTGGAACCAAGATTCAATCCATGCAGCTGTCTTCAGTGCATATCAACTTAATGGAAAGAGGCTAATCAGCATTACTCAACTTAGGAATCCATCCAATTATGAGTAACCTGAAAGAGAAACACGTTTCTCAAAAACCATCACTATCATCTGAATACCAATCACAAGAATCTACATCTTCGATCTCTTTGAAGAATCTCGATACTTGTGATACCTGGTTCTCTACTTTATTCTTATACCCACAACTTCTCAAAACTTAGACCTTGTATTTCTACGAAACACTTGTCTAAATACTAGAGAAGTTATAAGTAAACAGAACATAGTACGAGGACCTACCCCTTTTTCCTGATGGACACTTGGACAACATACAATACTCTGTATAAGTCCGCTGAGTTAAACAACTCAAAACCTGTGCGTCGTAGGTTGAAAACTGTATCCTGGCGATTTCCTCAAATATCACCAATTACAACGAATTCCGATATAATGAGGATAATCACCTAATTCCCAATATCTTACTCCCACTCATCATCTGTAAAACCATACTGATATGAGAATGAAACCTGGTAAATACATACCCTTGGAGTAAGTGTCTAATTGGGAAAACAGGTTTTCTTTAACAATGCACTGAAACATGAAAATGTTTCGTAGGGGTATCTTGGTATTCATAGCAATGCCTCTTCCATAAACCAATTCATGACTTCAACCGTATATTTTATTGCCATCTCTCCAAATCCCTTTATTTGTCTTTAGTCGTTACCTTCTGTACACCATCGTTAGGCTAAATGGTTTTCTTCCTTCCCTACCGTTCAGCACCAGCCTATGGTTTGGAAGAAGACTATCCAGTAAGCATAATAGGTGTACCCTCCTAAACCAAGGAGTACTCGCAACTGAGAGAAGGTGATGATAAAAGACAACTGAATAATACCTTATTCTTTTAAAGGTGAAATAGGAGTGGCGATGAAGTACGCGGTTTTGGTCGTGAATGATATCAGTCGCAATTTACTTTGCCCTCTTTCTAATCCCTTTATTTTGTCTTTACATATTACTTTCTGTACACCCTACTTAGGCTAATTGGTTTTCTTCATTCCCTACCTTTCGGCACCAGCCTATGGTTTGGAATAAGACTATCCAATAAGCGTAATAGGTGTACTCTCCTAAACCAAGGAGCTCTCGCAACCTGAAAGAAGGTGATAATAAAAGACAACTGAATAAACCAATTCTATTTCTCCTGAACCTGGATCCATCCTCGAAGAAGTCCCTTCGAGTTCGTATATAACCATACGATGGCTCTATCCAATGGAAGTGGATATCCGTAGTAATACGGGTGTTCTGAGAAATTCAAAGGGTAAAAGAAGGAGTGGCAATGACTTATGCAACTCAAACAATCCAAAAGCCAGTATTTTAAGAAGGTTCGGTCAACCTGGTCACTGAGTCATAGTCTAGGGTCGGTCAAAGGTCGCTGCCAAAGAGAGAGAGAGAAAAGAAACACTCTGCGTGCACTCTAACCTAGATCAGAATGGTCATAATTTTATCTAATCCGGAAACCTCCCACTGTCCTGTCAAATTCTCCTCCAAACCTAAAGAAGAATCAATCGGGATCACCCGAAGAGTAAACCAACTCATCAGTGGGAATCGGGATCCAACTCTCATCGCATGCTAACGTGATGGAATGCATCCACGTTACTCATACTCCAGATGGTATGCGCATACTTGGCAAGTTTCAGTTTCTTTAGAAACTCCCGATATAGTTTTTGCCCCATGCTCTTATAACCTTGGCGTTAGGTCAAAATGTCATAAGTCACATGCCAAGTTCTACCCATCACTATCTTGTTAATTTGAACCCACCCGCACATGCCCTTGGCGTTAGGTCAAAATGGCAGAACGGCTGTCCCAAACCAACTCATCTATCTATGCAACAATTGAATACCCAGCAGCTACCAAACACTATGCCTTGGCGTTAGGTCAAAATACATAGCTTGAATACTACTGAATACCCAAAAGAAGTGACAGAGGGCTACGGCTGGTTTTTGGCGAAAAACCTTTAACGTAATGAACTTGATCTCGTTGAAGGAACCTGATAGCTTTTTAAAATATAGTGGCGAAAACCTTTTGCTAAAGAGGTCACTCCCGGTAAAGGGATCTCGGCTCTTTCCTCATGGAATGAGGTGCAGGATATTCCACTGAATACCGCTATGCAAAGCAACTTGTAATCGACTATAGTGAAGTTATTACTCTGACGCAAACTTCTGCCCAAGGGGTCAGTCCCGGTGAAGGGATATCGGCCCTTGCCCCGTCGAATGAGGTGCAGGATATTCCACTGAATACCGCTATGCATAACAAAAGGAAACGTCTTTGCAATAACACTTTTTAAATTTGTTCCAACAACTGTAAACAGGTTTGTTTTACATTGCGTTGATCAGAATCAACACAGTCCCATCATTCAATCACACCAGAAAAGAACGAAAATAAAATATACGTATATGCCATCCGCATTCGTCACTGGGTCCCGTCATCACTCGTTAGGTTACTTAACTAACGACAGAGCGGGGACTGGACTAGCGCGGGTGTAAAACAAATACAACATCTAATAGTATATAAACCAATATACAATAATCGCTCCAGGCGTGATAGTATGCGACATTACAGAAAAGTAATAAGCATCACAGAACAATACAGAGATCTGGGATCCCCGGGTTTCACAGAGCCGCTGCTGAAACCCGACGTTCCCCTGTCGTGTGGATAGCATGTGCAATGAAACCTAGACCCCTACGGGCGCGGCAAGTTACCCGCCAAAACCTGAAGCGAGGCAGCCCCCTACAGCATAGTGAATGGACCACCCAGCACTCCACGGAATCCGGTAATCTTGGGCACCCCTCCTTGGGTCAACCTGTACCCCCTACGAGTGCGGCGAATAGTCTACCAATTCTAGAGTGGGGCCCCTCTGCCTCTCAAAGCCATGAGATGCGGACCCGTTGCTTCTCAGAACCCGTCTATCCGTGCACTCCGTCTTGGGGTAAAACCTAGTACAGTAATGAAAAATAGTACAATAGGTACATCGACCGCAACCTGGTCGTGCCCCAAAAGAATATTATACAACAGGCAGTGACGGCAGTCCACAAGTTGGACGCTCGCCCCGCAATATCAAATGTACAAATAAACACAAACTGTACTACCATTGCACACTGCTATCCACCACGACAAATCCGCAACATCACAGCACAACACAGAACATCAACGCGAATGTCACGTTCGCAAACCCGTCTAAAAGAACTATAGCAATCAGACGCGGTTTACCGATCAAATGACATTCCCGGTCGGAGATATAATGTAAGCACTGTAAACTAACGTGTTTAAATTTCGATCGACCAAAGACCAAATATCAAAAAATGGGCCCCACGGCTTACTGGTGAACAGTAACAAAATCTGGGCCAAAACGATATTTACCAAAAACCCCAAAATCCCACAGAGAAGCCACTGGAAAAATTTGGGAGCACGAGCTCACCACGTGGCCGCGGATGCGCGGTCAAACCATGGGTTTGACCGCGTTTCCGCGGCTGTTTGGTGGGGTCACGAGCCCAAATTTTGTCGTGGTTCTTAGAAAAGCCTGCACAGTTTTCTGAGACATGTAGAATTAATTTTCGAGACCATTTAAAATCAACAGAAACTGTCAAGTAGGAATTTTGTAGTTTTCGATTTCCGGTTCGATCGATGTTTTAAACGCGTTAGAACAAGTTAGTATAGCAAAATGGTTAGGCTCTGATACCACTGTAAGTCTACGCTAGTGCCCCGGCCGTCTACAGACGCCAAATGCGGAATAAAAAACTTTTAACTGGCGCTATCGTATACTTTAACCCAGATCTGCCATTATTGCTAAACTAACAAACTGTAAAGAGTGTAGAAAGGTTATACCGAACGATCCGAGTCCTTCGTTCTTCAACCATCATCCCACGCTCCGTTGCGGCTGCTCCGATCTCGTCGATCTCCGATTCCTTCGTCGAGGTGGCACCACATCACCGATTCTTTAAACAGGCTCCCGCCTCTGACTTGAGGCAACTCGATCGTCAAGTTTGCTAAAAGAGACGACCAAGATTGATGTAGAGAATGAGTAGATGACTTTGTCTCACTTCGTCCAAATCCGTGGACGATCGGTTAATGAAGTTGCCGAGGGAATTGGGTGATGGAATGAAATGAGGTAATGAAATTTCCATGCACCCAAATACTATCATATCTTTTCTACAAAATTAATCAAGCAACCAAGTGAGGGAGGAGAGAGAGGGCCGGCCATATTTAAGCAAGGAGGGAGGTGATGGTAGGAGGAGGGAGGTGACCATAGCATGTAACCTTATCATGACAAAAGATCTTAAGCAAAACAAAAAGTTTTAATGTAAACCATGACTCACTAAACACCTCATCACACCTTTAATGCAACCAATGAAAACACAACACCAATTAATCCTAGTCACCTCATCTAGAACCTTCTAGAAGCATGACTCACTCTCATCCAAGAAAAGATAAATCCGTCTTTAACCGAATGTTAAAAAACGGCTGATAGAAAACTGGAAACTGGCAACTTCCAAAAGTGATCCTGAAACGACTTTCAGGATAACCCCGAAACTGTATAAATATACCCGCATTTGTATTACGACCGAATACAAATGCAACTGAGACAAAGATATTATACCTACTCAATATAATACTCGGATCCGGCTTAAACCAAAGCCGACCAGTATCATCTGCCCGAAAACTGACACGTGCGTAAACGCACGTGCATTTTCCGAACCCTGCCATAAAACCATACGGCCTCTACAACGTTTCGCCCGAACTTGGGAAACTGTCTGTGGGGGACTCTAATGACTCGTCAGTACCCTGGCAGTGGGTTTAACCATAAACCGTCAGCGGCACTAGCAATGCGTAACGGCTGCCCATGGACTGACCTCAAGGGAAGCTGATGAGCGAACTCAAGGGAGGCCGATGAGTGAACTCATCCAGAAACCCTACTGAGCCTAACAGTGACAATGTATATACAGTCCGGTCCGTTCGTCAATGAGTATCGCATATCTGCCTAGGGGGCTAGCAACGTCAGACCCCCAATAGCAGTATAAGTCGTGTCGGAGTGAAGCCTCAATACACCCTGAGATACTACTGGAGTACCTACCAGTAAATCTCCTACCATGGCCATGGATTTGTGTAAAGGCTCTCCTAGACACAGCACGATCTCGCCCCCAATACCGGGAGAGACGAATCCCCTGCCGATCCGCTCACGTGCCTCCATATGGCTCGGGACTGTACCCAAAAGCTACCTATTTGCACGACTCCTTTGAGCCGTCGTAAGGTAGAAATCAAAGCACAGTGGGAACTCACACGAGACAAATGACGACCTCAGGTCGATGAACTAACCTGTACACATGTCACCAGGGAACTGCTATCTGACGGTAGATATAATACTAACTAGCAGATTCCCGGCGAGTCCTGTCCGGTGTACTCATAACCCAATGAGCACCTGTATACATCTTAGGTGATCCAACTGACACCAGTGGCTTGTGAGACCGGCCACCGCCCCTCGTCGGGGTCTCGACTGTACACACTAGTCTACTCCGGAGTATCGATGCCCTGTCTCGAAACTCCCACGACTAGGGACCACAATTAAGGATATGCATATAAACTACCCAACTCTCACGTATATGATCGCCATCATACTGTTGGTAGTAAAGCAAGATCCTAAGGGCTCTATCAAAGTGTAACATGCAATCAGTCACCTGAACATGTACACGACTGATAAAGGCAAACCAGATAGCATACTATCATCTCGAGTAAGACTGTCCTACCGGGATAGGTCCTCCGCAATCATTGCAATCACGTACCTGCGATCCAATAATTGACTATGAGAGCACTATCTCCAACAGATTGTACCTAAGGTATGTAGGATATGTTTTAGGTATAGGGAAAATTATCTAAATAAGTAGGAACATTGAAAAGAAAGGTTTAAGAAGAAAAGTTTACCAGTGATAACTTGGCCAGTGTCCTCAGCTTCTTCCACGGTCATCGTGAAAGCCTGGCGTCTTGGTACATTCCTATTGGCCTGAGGAGCATTACTCGGAACGTTCCTTTGAGCTTGATGGAACTGACGAGGAGGTAGTGCATCTTGTGGTCCTCTGGGTGGTGCAGGTAGTGCAAGTCTTGGAGCAGGTGCCTGAAGGGCTGGTCGCTGGGGATGGATAATTGCTGGCCTGAGTGCAGCAACTAGGTTTTGCATTTGGGGACAAGACCCAATATCATGAGTAGCTGAGCCGCAGACTAAGCAAAGACGGTTGGCTCACCGACAGTCTTTCATCATATGTCCAGTTCTCTTGCAGTAGGTACAAAAGGCTGGGCTGGGACGATGGTTCGATACTCCAGGTCGTCTTGGCACAAAAGATGGCCTGGACAAGGCTTCTCCTGCCATCTGGTTGGCAGGGCGCTTAACTCCTGCAGACTGGGGTCTGCCCCTCGCTTTTATCACTGCCTGATAACTGCGGGCAACTTCCAGAGCATCCTCATGAGTTGGAAATTTCCCTGTGGCTAGTACATCCTGAATTTCCGTGTCCAAACCTTGTTGAAAGCGACGGGCTCTACTATCATCCGTCGGTATCAAGTGTACCGCGAATCTGTTTAAGGATTGTGTTAGCTGTGTAGTATGTGTTATTTAAAAATTGAACTATTGTGACATATCTTACAGACTTAGCATGGTGAATTCAGCGTCATACTCATCTACCGACTTGTCCCACATCGAACCTTGTTGTAGATGAATGAACTGCTGTTCCATGGCAAACCTGGCAGTCACAGGGAAGTACTTCGCGTCGAACTTATCGCGAAAAGTCTTCCATTCAATAGGCTGTACAAGACGGCTTTCTTCCGCCTTCCACCAGTTGCGAGCATTTCCCGTGAGTTGCAGTTTCGCCACACGGACCCAAGCTATGTCTGGCACTTGTGCTGCCGCCAGATTATCCTCTATGCTTTGTATTCCTCAGCTTCAAGTGGGCTTCCCTTTCCGGAGAACTGCTTGGGATGTAAAGCCCTGAATTGCTTTATCCCAGATGCGTCAGTCTCGGAACGGTTCAGGAGTTGTTGTCCCTCAAGGAGGCTGCGGATCGCCTCAAGTAGCACCGTTTGCTCGGTGGGTGGAGCAGGAACAACAGGTGTGAGAGGTAGTGGTGGAGATGTGTTGTTGACATTGGTGCTGGTGTTGTTCGGGGAATCCATAACCTTGAAAAAAAATTGGGTTAAGACAGATTTAAGTACATGAAATGATAAGATTCAAGGAATATGAAATTGTAAGATTCAAGGAACATGAATTGTAAAGAATGTTTTAGCTGTTGGTTCTTGTGTTATATTGCTTAGGTTGTTCACGCAGAACAGAACTGCATGATAGAGTTTCATACAGCTCTGACCTGCATGGGCCACCAACAAAACCTGTCACGCCCCGCTTCCCGGTATACAGTGAAGGGGACGCGACGAGGCCGCTACGTATTTACTCAGAAGCAAATACGCTAAGCGTAACTAAGTAATATAAAAAAGTAAATGCACAAGAGACAACATATAATAAAAACAGCAACTTTATTTATTAACATTCTTTTGTACAATGCATGAAAAGGAAATACAACTGAAATAAAAGCGATGCCTAAACAATGGCATAACAGAAATGAAAAGTACTGAATGGAAAATGTACAATGTTTAGAGCTCAGGGTCTTCGCTGTACTGATCCAAGGCTTCTGCAGTTTGCTCGATCTCTGACAGGTCCAAATCACCTGACGACATTCAAAGAAGAAAGAAATAGAATACCATCAGCGAACAGGTCGCTCGGTAAGTCCCAAAGATAAGAGGAAAGTAGAATAGATAGAATAAGAAAGTATCTTTTAAAGTTGTATTATATTGTTGTAATGTTGTGTTAACGCTGTTGTTTATAGCTTGGTACAGAAGGATGTCAGTGTATACGAGAGGGGTCTTTATATGCTAGAGACCAGGGCAAACAGAATGTACAAGAAACCGTTAAGCCACGGTACAACAGCAACGGAATATAGGTTAGGTGTCTTAATCTTACCGTATCGTGCCACTTTTAACACCTTCCGTACCAATTTACCCCTTAAACCCCGTAGTGTTTTGATTGTATTGTTTGTCTTGTAAATCATATTGATTGTATAATTGGATGACTGGCCGAAACCATGATATCAGTAAACGGATGTAACTGGAGAATCATGTAAATGAATGTATATCCATGTTTCGGTTCAGTCAAGCTGATAGATTGAATATATGGAATAATGGATTCATGGATTCATGTTGAATTGTAATATTTTAATTTACAGATTGTAGAATGTAGATTGTAGATTGTACTTGAATCATATTCAAATCAGATTATAATGAGACTCAAACTGAGTCAAACAATTAGCAAAGTAAATTGAAGTCCTGATTATTGTTATTAATTTATCTACATTAGATAGGCAAGCACCCACTTCTCCGGCTTCCTGAGGCTCAAGAGATTGGTCCCGCTTAAAGCTATATTTACTAGGATCCTTAGGGTAATTTATAGAACTTGAGGGGGGTTTATGTAAAAATACTTTTATATACTTTTCAAAATACACCCCAAGTATTTATTATTCGTCTTTAGAGTTGTAATAAATGTAGATTTTATATTGTGATATTTCTAGTGAAAATATCATAATTCCATAATAAAAGGTATTTATTTGTAATATTGGTATAGTATGGAATTCATGATATTTTAGTGTAAAATTGATCCTTGTGATATTGTAGAAAAGGTGGAATATTTATAATACTTCAAAAATAGATATGTTTATGTTACATATACATATATTTATATGAAAATAATTTTTGTATATATATATATATATATATATATATATATAATATTTTAGAAATCTCGTTTTCTTAAGATATCGTATTTTAAATCTTTCGAGACCGAATGCTCCTTGCGGACGTCTGAATCTCGCACTACTAAGCCCGAGGATGTGCGATAATCTGCACCATCCCGAATGGGTTTCCCAAATGGGTTGTAGTGGCGTTTTGCAAAGATTTGTATAAATACTAATCATTAAGGAAAACGGTTTTATTAATTATGGTATTTAAATGAAACAGTGTCGTTTTTCGTATTCTATGTTCAAGGGTCTCCTAAGTCAATTAGACCACTCCTAACTAGTCCAAAGCGATAAGTTGTGAGATATCTCAAATCGCCTCTTCACCGCAAATTATGGCCAGGTAAGTATAAGTGAAGAAAAGAAGGATCCGCTCACGAATCACCGTGAGACGGGCCTTTTAAAGTTACCTTTCTTACTTGTCTAGCCTAGACACCACAAAGTCAAGTTTAGATAAACGACTGATGCCCACAACCTTATCCTATTTTTATAATAAGTGGTATTTATTTGTAAAGATGTATTAATACTAAATGTTTTAGAAATGGTTTTATTAAGTAAAGGGTACTTAAATGAAAATATTTTTTTCCCGTATTCTAAGTTCTCAAGGGTATCGTGTTATATTGCATATGAGTGTGTGAGGAGGTAGATCGTTACCTCGTGATCTACTTAAAGGTATAGCAAGTTTAATGGAGTTAAATGTAGAATTGAAACAATATGGTATTTAAGTGAAAAATACAATAAATTGAAATAGCCATTATTTTATGAAATGGAACTTGATCAATTTGGTTGATTAGTGTTTAATAGTCAACATGAGAGAGTTTAAGCATAATTGAATTAACGAGAAGTGAAGTTTTATAAGAATCCGAATCGGAAATTGGATTTGTTCCGATTCCGTCAGGTTTTGTAAATCCGTATTTTTAGAAAAGAAAAGAGAGATAGAAATGGGGACTTACGGGTTTTGGAAAATAATGAGCGTGAGATGGAAGGAGAAGGATCGCCGGTGCATCGCTTCGTCGCCGAAAGCTCCTAGAACGATCGCCGGAAATTTCGCCGTAGCTTCGTTTCGTACTCGTTTTCAAAGTACACAAGATCTCTTGAGAATTTTAGAGAGTTGGCTCAGAGCTTTGGGGTGAAAGGGTAGAGGGTAGGGGTGGTATTTATAGGGTTAGGGTAGATGAAGAGTTAAATTGAAAAAAAATATAAAAATAATGTGATAAATTGTAATAAAATGGAGTAATTAGGGATTTATGACATTTCTGGAACCGATCTAGGAAAATGAAGTGTACAGGGGGTTTAGAAGATGAAGAGCCCCAACTTTGATGTTGGGGACTCGACCGTCCGGCCGAGTCCGGCAGACCGGCTGACTCGACCGAGTCGATGGGTCGGAATGTAGTGGTCGCCGGAGGTAGTCACTGATATATTTAGTTTTTCGGGTTCAGTAGAAAGTTTGGGAGTTATCTCATGTGGACTGTTGGGCTTCTATAAAATTTAAAACAAATAAATACAAAAAAATAATGTGGGGCATGGGATTTGAACTCTTGTGGCTTGGTTCAGCAATGCAAGATATTACCAATGAGCTACAAACTCCTTCTCATAATTATTGTGTGAGATAAATACTTAAAATGGTAACAGCAACATTAAATACTCAAAGTATACTTTAAATTTAAAGCAAATTTATGTACACTAAAAATGGAATTGTTACACTAAGAAAGGATGTTAAGATAACAGAGAACCATTTTGGGTTCATATCTAGATGATCGGCGACAGAAACAATTTATTTGCTTCGTCAGCTTGTCGAGCGTTTTCGAGAGAGAAGAAGAGATTTGCATATGATATTTCTTGATTTAGAGAAAGCGTACGATAAGACACCTGAAGTTATGGAGGCAAACGTTGGAATCTCGGGGGTTCAGATTGAGCAAGTCTAAGATAATATATATGCATTGCAAATTTAGCGAACAGAGAAGTCGAGACCACATTGGTATAACATTGAAGGGACGAGATATCACCGAGCGATCAGTTTAAATATCTAGGTTCCATCATCCAAAAGGATGGGAAGATCGATAACGATGTTAATCAAAAGATCCAAACTGGTTGGTTGAAATGGAGAAATGCAGCAGAGATTTTGTGCGATCGTAACTTTCCGTTAAGGTTGAAAGGGAAGTTTTATCGAGCACTGTTCGACCTGCTTTATTATATGGTACAGGATGCTGGGCTACTAAGAAGCATCATAAACAAAAGATGCACGTAGCGAAAATGCGAATGCTTCATTGGATGTGTAGTAAAACTAGAAAAGATAATGTGCGAAATGAGGATATTCGTGCAAAAGTTGGTGTAGCACCCGTGGAGGAGAAGATATGGGAAAACCGGCTAAGATGGTTTGGTCATGTGCGACGCAGACATATGAAAGCACCGGTTCGACGAATGGATACTATCGATATAGGCAATGTCAAAAGAGCGAAAGGAAAACCGAAGAAAATATGGATGGAGATGATACGAAAAGATATGGTTGCTAAAAGCCTCAATGAAAGTATATTGTTCGATAGGAGTGAATGGAGACGGAGAATTCATGTGCTGGACCCGGCGTGATTCTCATGTTGGTTCATGTAGCCTACCTCATATGCTTAGGATAAAAGGCTCAGTTGTTGTTGTATTAATCTATCAAACCTTATTAAATATTGATTACTCAACTTCATTAAACCATGACTATTAAAAGGTTACAATTTTTATTAGTAGATAAATCTAATTTCACCCGTAATCTTACTTTTCCTAGGAATAAATTATATGCCTCTCAGCATGACCTATCAAAGATTTCTAAGCATAAACCATAGGCAACTGCTAGAAAACCTATCAAAGTTCTAATAAAAATAGGTAATGGTTAAATTTATCTAGATTATCAATTAAACACCATTAGAGATCAAGATTCAATAAACTTTTAACACATGCAACGGATCTAGCAACTTCGTTTCCTAGGTATATAAAAAATACCTAAGCATAATTGAATTGAATACAATGAAGTAAATAAAGGAAGACATTGTTGCAATAATAAAAAGATAAACTTGAATTAAAATGCTGAAATAAAATTAACTCACAGGTGCTCAGGCCATAAACAAAAGAGAAGAAAACCCTAGAAGAGAGAGAGAGAGAGACCCAACTCGATCTCTATTTTAACAACAATATTTTATTTAACAAGTCTATAGAACCGATGGATATTTTAACAACAATATTTTATTTAACTTTATCCCTAAGAAAAATCAAAGAGCTACACGCTCGATACCCTGCCCGCCGATTGGTGCCCCTAGCCGCTGAAGCGCGATCTGGTTGCATTCGACTCGCTTGAGTCTTCTTGTGCTGGGTTGGCTCGTCCTGGTAACTTGTTTTGACTTGTGTTTGCGCTTTCATCTCGTCCCGTTGCATCTGGTAGGACTTGAACTTACGTGTTTCCTTCTCTTCTTCACTTTTTGTAATTAAAGACCTAGAGCCTGCATTTATTCAAAGCGCACATTGAATAACAATTGTTTATATATAAGAATAGATAAAAAGGATAATTAAACATGCAATAAAATGCACCAATCAATGATCCTTACCAGGGTAGGTGGTGAGACTCTAGTTTATTAGTTTCCTTTGATGGTTTTCACCATAGACGATAGTCTTAACCTGCAAAAACAATCACAGGGCATACATAATTAGAGATCCTTAACCTCCGTGGCTTACACATTGCAGTTTCCACACGAAAACATGTACAATCACCAAAAAAGATAATAGGGACCAACAAGGGTGAAATAGTAAGAATATGTATCCCTCATGCCTCAGCACATTGTCAGGGGCTTTTAAAATGATATCAGAGCAAACCCAATTGTCAGGGGGTTTTAAAATGATATCAAAGTAAACCCAGGATCAAGTTTGATAAGGCACATTTTAAAAAGATTTTTTTAAAAAGTGCAATGTGCAGAAAAGTTTTGGTGAGATTTGAGGATATATTTTATGCATTCTGATAATAATGTCATGCAATAAATGTAAAGTTAAATTACCTGATAAGAGGCTTCCGTGGAACAATGGATGCGTAAGCAGGGAACCCACCAAGCATCGATTTTGCCACCTAAGGTGATTTAAATAGTTGACATATATTGATCATATCTTCAAAATAGTTTTTTAAGAAATCATTATAGGATATGAACTTAAAATGTTAAATGGAAATACGCCTAACTAAGCAGCCATTTTTAAAGAGTAATTTGCTTGTGCATTCATGTGTGCCTAACTAAGTAGCCATTTTTAAAGAGTAATTTGCTTGTGCAGTCATGTGTTAATGCTTTCATAGTAGCACCTTTACTTATTGCCCCGATAGCAGAAAACCATCCCAACTTTTAAAAATGTGCCACTGACTTTAACAGGCGTTAGTTTCGTTTTTTCAGCACTTTTACCCTTCTATAGTCCTAGATACCCCTTAAATCTATCTCTAATTACATCACTACTAATCATAGCCCCTTCCATGACCTAGAGGTAGTTTTGGAAGAATGTGGTAAATAACGTCTAAAGCATATGTGTATATTAATCAGACATGAAAAAACTAATTGCCGTTAAGTTGGAAGTAGGTTTCATGTTTTAAAGGTAGGGAGGTGAGCTGCTATACAAGTTTAAAATGGGTTTATTTGCAATTTAGCCTATGTTAATTTTTATAAGTCTAGATCAAACTAAAATTAGATTTTATGTTAATTAATCTTCAACAAGTATAACTTCGAAAGGAAAATTTGCAGGAAATCACATGCAAAGAAAATGGTTTAATTAGAGATAGGAACATTAACACCATCATAGGGGGTACGAGTACGAGATATTGGGACATTATTATTATGGGAGTTACTTGGGGTATATGGAGAGAACGAAATGAGAGTTTTTAGGAGAAAAGTTAATTGTACAAATAATGTGATCTTTCATGTATCTTCTATGCTTCTCAGTTGGTCATACTTGCTTGCAGATAAGTCAAAGCTTAAAATACGAAAGATGGTCCCCAAGACTGTCGAAATTGCGGGGAAGGATGATTCGGCTAGTGGGAGCGGAGATGGCAATGACCCCAGTATTGACGATGGCGCCTGAGGTGGGATAAGGAGGGGGAAGGAAAGGAATGGGAAGATGTTTTTTGGGGGTGTTTGGATGTACATCGTATGTGAGGCACCTGCTTACTTTTGCTTCTTGGATGGTTGTATGAGCTTTTATGATCGGGAGTAGATTTGTGTGGTTATTTTGGCCTTGATGGCGTATGTATCCATTAAAAGCTTTTTAATAATATCGGATGGCTAATTATTCACCTTTTTCTCAAAAAAAAACATTAACACCATGATATTTATAATTTACTTTATTTAGTTTTCTTTTTTTCTTGTGTGTGTGTGGGGTGGGGGGGGCACAGGGTTTTAACACCAAATTAAGTTTCATTGCAGCAAAACAGGAGTAGCAAAAAAAATACCTCAGGCTTTTCAATTTCCTGAGCCTTCGGCTGCACTGTATAGTCTTCAAGCTCATTGATTTCTTCAGTCAAACCCGCAATGTTGAGAGATGAAAAGCTGCTTATATTCTTAATTGGAAGTGCTTCAGCATTGTTAGTGCATAAACTCGGCCCAGGTTCTTCAGTAACACAGGTTAATGGAACTC
This sequence comes from Agapanthus africanus, assembly GCA_030015575.1. NCBI lineage: Eukaryota > Viridiplantae > Streptophyta > Magnoliopsida > Asparagales > Amaryllidaceae > Agapanthus > Agapanthus africanus. The sequence goes on from JASDDO010000014.1 coordinate 23,133,285, forward strand.
CTCTGGTTAACATTTCCTTTTCTAACGAGTTTTCTGAATGAATAACTTTCCGCTTTGATTCTGCGGCATTGTTTGTCACGGCATCATCCACATATTTCCTCTTTCTTGATTCAGCAGTCTCCTTCATAATCACATTGCTTCTCGAGGCTTTTGATTTTGGAGACTTGCCACCACCGGGAAATACAAATGGTGGCACAGCTGAACGCTTGATGTGAACAACTTTTATTTCCATCCTCGGCTTCCATTGCATGTACGAAAAGATAAGGTGCTTAAACTCATCAATCGTGGCCCTCAAGTCAAACTCATTTCCTTCTTTTTTATCCACCTTTTGCTTTCTTTTCAGGCCCATGAAATAGAAGCGATGAAATTGTCTATTTTCGTCCAAAAAATCCCCGGGACGAAGATGGCACTCAAGCAAGCCAAGCGTGTCTCTCTCAATCTGGAGTTGAATTTGCCAAAGTGAGCAGCAATATAATCAACATGAATGTTAAATTGAAGTAAGCTTCCATTATTTATAGAATGATATCACCCTCTTCTTCCAAAAGTTGGCTATATGATCCCTAATTTAACAATTGTTCATTCTTTTTTATCTTTCTGCAACATTTTATTCATAAATTTTTCCTCAGTGAAAGTATTAGATATGCAATGTTGGTGAAAAGTTACTGAAATCAAGTTAAATTAGTGGTTAAAAGTGCATTTGAAAAGAGAGAGTGGTATTCTACTATTCGGGCAAGAGTGAAAGAAATTTCCTGTAGCTTAACCTATAAGCAATTTTTACCATTAAAAACTGAAAATACAGACAAGCAGGCACTAATTACCTTCAACGTGAGATAGCGAAGTCGGGATTCAACCCAGCCTTTCCAATTCCTTAGGTCATCTTCATTCTCTGCAGTAATGTCAATCTCCAAATAATTCTTGTAGGCCTCAAAGAAGGAATGTGGTTCAAATAGAGCATTCCAATCAGCTTTGTTTGCCTCCATTAACTGCAGTTAGGGAAGAGTATCAGCAACATATAGCAGATTTATCTTGAGTTGCGAACACAGACACGAATAAACAACGCCTGCTATACTTCGGATTTGGCGTGATAAAGTTTAAACTACAGAACATTCTGGGTGAAGCACTCAGCTTTTGGACAACAAGGAATACATTGTATATGCATTTTAACTAAGGAATCAAACTAATATATTTACCGTCATATAAGAAATTTTGATAAATATGACATTCCATTCTCAATATCTTAATATGTCTCAACTCTCACATACTCGTAAACATAATACACATACTTTCATTTCGGAAAAAATTATATTAAAATCTTTCACAGGAAATATATGAACACATACCTCACATACCTCATTTCCTCGCTTGAACTCTTCGGTCATAATGCGTAGTGTGCTTGCCGAGACATTGTAGCTTGAATTCATACAGGGATAAACTGGTGTAATAATAGGCATCAGATGAGTTCTATCTTTAAAATTTCTTCTTGGGTCCCAAAAGGGAAGTCCAAGAGCTCCCTCTTTAATCTCACAAAGCATCACAGGGTTCGGCCAGCGCCACTGTGTATAAACCCTAAAAAAGCGGGATACCGACATGCCGGGCGAAGCATTAGGGTACAACTGGCATATCCGAGCAACGAGCAAAGCTAAATTTATTCCTCCAAGAAAACCCGAAACCTGATATTAAGCAAAGCAAAAATTACTATAACACCACATTGCTAACTACATATAATTTATCAATATGATCCAACATAGAGATTTATCCATACATTTGAGTAAACACCACGCCGCTTTGCCCAAAGCCTCATGCATCTTAGGGTTGTACGAAAAGTCTAGAATAAAAGAAAACAGAATTAATTAGGTACTTGATAATGCAACGAACAGTATACTTGAAATCAAGGCATGCACATAAAAATCAATTAGCAAGGAACAACAAGGACCTGAATATTTGGCACCAATCGTAAAACCTGATCGGTAACTCTTGATCCATTTAAACTACGAACAGTCTGTTCATCGACATTCTGTAATAAAGAGTCTTGTGTGATATCCAAGTCCTGAAAAAAAAAACAATATATTAGATAATTAAAGACTAATGAGAAATAACATACAAATTAAAACTAAGAAACAATATGTACGCATCAGTCTTAGGAAACAATGCAAAAAAATACAAATGCGAAAAGTTAACATCTAACAAGATAAGGGATGAGTGTGCACAATTAATGGGCATTTAAATGGTACAAGTATAATATTTAGACAATTAAAGGCCCATGACACAATAATATTAGCATTGCGAATTCTGCACTTCAATTGTAAATTTGGCAAATAACCAACCCACCCCACATAGTCAAAATAAGGTTTGATTGTTATGGTCATGGTTACACCAAAAGTTTTCCAAGCAGTCTCATGCCCCTCAAACATATTAGTAAATAAGAACAAAAAACCTAAAGGCTGCACCAGGCCTATATTTGCCAATGGGAAATGTAAATTTCTATCACCAACATATCACTCACTCATGCATGAAAATGCAACACAAAGGTTCGCAAAGAAACTGGTTTTAAGAAAATATGCATGCTTGCATGCCTGCCAGGAAAATAATAGTTTCAGAAGGGGAAACCATGCTGCAGAAGTCAACTCCACGAAGACATTTTCTGTAGGTTCACCCAAACAATGCGACGATTACAGCAAATTAGTTAACTATGGTTCAGCTTAGAGGACCATTTGATTAATTAGGATTTAGGAACTGCTGAATGAACTTGTGAATCATATTCTACAACTCTAAAAGGACCTCCACTTCCTATGAAGGACAAAAGAAAATCAACAGAAATAAATGGTGATTGAACTTATGGGCGACTTAGTTAATCCAGAACTGCATCAATAATTTATTCTACACAAATGACTACATGACCTCAAGCAATCAGAACTTTATTTATCTATTTGAACCTTTATCCAGCTTCCTATATAATAATGAACCCATCTAATAAACCTAGCCAACAAAAAATAAGTTTAAACTACAATTGCAGTAGGTCCACACGTGCAGTAAAAAGAGCCTCTAAGCAGAAACAGGCGCTGAAAGTAGAACATCAACTTACTTCAGGTATCACCCAAAGTGCAAGTTGTGCATAAAGAAGATCTACAGAAACCCCATTGAACTTCAATTTCATCACAGGCACATAAGCATCAGGCACGGAATGTAATTCCGTTACTTCTGGCATCTCTGCCAGCATCTTATGAAGTTCTCCAAAAAAGTCCTCCTGCAATGAAGTTCAACAAATTCATATAAGATGTCGATGATACTTGATAAAGAAACCAATACTAGTTATTAGCTTCCAGAATTGTTGGTTTGACTTACTCTAGTTGCATATCTAGGTCCCACGCATAATGTATCTATATCTGCACCAGGGCCATGTACCTATATACCAAAAGAGAACAACAGCACATTTGAGCAAGTCATTAATAGGCCAATATAAGTTCAACTTCTGAATGTTAACATAACTAATACGAAATGATCATAGATGAAAGATAACACAGATACTAATTAACAAGAAAATTGTACAGCCACTTTCGTTCTTTTATACATGTAACGAAAATAAACTCAAACATCACAAATAGAGAAATACTTACCCCAAGCCGATACGACCCAAAAGTGAAGATCATTGCATTAGTTTCATGCGAAAATGGCTCCTTGATTCCCTTGACCTTACAAATTTTCTTCACCCATGTTTTCACCGTCTACAATAATCACAACAGCATAAACTTAACACACAATGTACATAACTTTAACAAAGATACCAAGATTACTAATCAAACAATTGAATCAACCTGGTCTAATCTTCCCAAAACTTCTTCCCTCAAAGTCGCTTCTTCCTTGCTCTCATACAAATCTGCCTCCACTAGAAACTGATGAACAGAAACCGATATCAATTATAAATTTCCAAACTAAACAAACTACAAAAAAACCACAATATGTGTTAAAGTTTGACCTTTTCGAGTTTGCGAGTCTTGATCACATCAAATTCACTAGGCCCCGCAAGAGAGATAGGCTTAGTGAGCCCAAATTGTCCATCAGTCTTCGAGCTCGCCATATAAATCTGTAGATTTTATTTTTCTATCTCTGTTTATCAAAAAATAGGAACAGTTTGAATTAAGCTCCAATATGATAAATATCATCGATATAGAATCATCAGTCACAAATCGTCCAAAAAGCAAATAAATTTCAACCATCAGAATAAGAATTAAGCATTCATACACACATCGAGTATTTTACATAACAAATTTGAATTTTAAATACTAAAAAAAACCTAAAACAACAATTTTGATATATAATCTTTCTACAAATCCCTCTCTCATTTGTCTCTCTTCAAACAAAATCGAATCTTTGACAGCATAAATCGCTTGTGATCCTCGTCTGGCTCGATCCTCCACCTTCGTCTTCGATTTCGAACGAAAGCGAAACCCTAGAAATTTCGATTTGGGAACGTTAAGGTCCTTACCCGCGTTATTTGTTAAAAAGGAAGGAGATGTATATCAGCCGTTGGATTTGATTTGATAGGGAGTGAACGGCTGAGAATAATCTGAGTTGAGAATTATCAGAATGTAATTAAGAAAGAATTTTTCTAGAGAATTTTAATTAATTTAAGCAGTGATTTTCAAAAAAATTCAAAGATTTTTCTTTTACTAACATGGCAAGTAAATACCCACAATGGTTTCATTCAAATAACACATAAATACCAAATACCATGCATTATACATTGATTGTTTTAAAATAAAAGAATTACCCTCATCTTTTATCCTAATTGATTTCTTTCCATTCCTCTAAATAAATTATAATGATTTTTCTCACGGCTGGTCTCCATCCGCATCTTGATCTCTACATCAATCTAATTTATTTTATTGTGAAACATTAAGTTTTGTCTCGTGTATATCAAAATAATGTGAAGAATAGTTTTTCCATTTTTTACTTTAGGAATAAATCTTGCTCAATTATGACTTAAAATTATGATTTAAATACTTGATGAAATATTGATTAGATTATAATTTCTTAAAATGATGTCATAAGTTTTTATTTTGATTAAGCAAAATTGGAGAGAGATTTTAATTTGAGATCTAAAGAAAAAGGTGAAGGAGGTTAATCTTCACACTATTTTGACAATCGCCGGTTTATCTTCAGCAAAGCATCTACGGCTACACATCGATGATAAAGTACAGTCGTCTGTCAACGGTATACTTTAATTTTCAACTACCAACGGTGTTGGTACATCATCTAGGTTTACCGCCGATGGCTAATTTTGGATCTACACTGGTGTGGTTGTAAAAAAAAAATCTTAATTAAAGAAACATTATAATGTATATGTATGCATACTTCAAGAAAAACAAACAATTTTAGATGCTTATAACAAAAAAAATATCACCATTAATGTAGATGGTAACATTAAGCATATATATTATAGAGGTTGTCCCATGAAAAGTGCGATCCTTCCTACGGCGTCGGAAAAATGCATCCTCCATCAATTTTTTCGACGATCGGCATACATCATGGCCATCTTTATTATCTAAGATGTGGATATACCAAATTTTATGTGATTATACCATTTTTTCACCGTTGATATAGTTGGTACAAAATTAATGGTTTACCGACAATAGAACTTTTTACATTCCTATTCAACGGTGAAAAGGTGGTGGAATCACAAGAAATTAATTTGGTGTATGCAAATCTTAGATGATAACGATGATGATGCTGGATGCCGATCGTCGAAAAAAATGATGGAGATTGCATTTTTTTCGACGGCATAGGAGGAAATCCTCTCCTATGGCATCTTTCCTCCATTATTCTCTGTATTATAACATATGATTACCATGCAAAAATAATATAAAATTAGACAAAGCATAAAAAAGAAAGATGAACTTACAAACCTTTTGATGCTTTACTCTAAAGAAGATAATGTTGCCAAGCTGGCCTTCAATATATATAGTGCCAAGCAAGCCGAGTATAAATAGAATTCCTAAAAAATTTAATGTTTGTTTCGAACCAAATAAGGAAATAATTCGTTTAAAAGCAATCTTTCTCAATTTTTATTTACATTATCTAAAATACTTATCTTAACTACTCTCATCTCATGACAGAAGAATAAGATTAATTGAGATCATATCTTTTGTTTTTGAGATTACATTATAGATAAGTGATTAGTTCCCACTTCTACTCATCTTAGGAATTAATCCAATCTGTAACATAAAAAGAAAAGTTATAAAGTAAATAATTTCATAGTTTGAACTTTAAAATAAATCTGCAACTGCTTCTTTTAAGATAAGCTTTAGGTATGTGAGTATCATTAATACATATCCCATAGATTGGGGATGTGGAAATAGGTTTTATTTATTTTTTTATTTTTTATTTTTGGAAACTAGAAATAGGTTCTAACGGGAAATTACTTTCATTGCATAACTAGCTTAGTTATATCCCATTGATAAATACATTATTTGTTCATTATTGTCACGCCCCGCTTCCCAGAGTACGCAAGATTGGGCACGTGACATAGCCAACCATGCTACCTGTGGGTAGGAAATATCCATCCACAGTCACATTACGGTTGTAGAGATATCAAGAACAAAATAAACAAACTATCTAACACATGTCCAAATCCATAATAACCAGAGTCAATGATAAATAAGTGCGGAAGCAAATGATCCGATGCAATAATAGAAAGGTACGTCCCGTAATGCGGGATCACACCTGGAAATAAAATGCAATAAATGAACTAACCACTACAGAACTCACAAATCAGCCTGCTGGCTGAAGTACTCCTGCTCAGTCGTCGACAGTGGTAAAGAATCTGGGCCATGCAAAACCCAGACGTCAGCGCGTCATGTCAACCAATAATATAATATGAACATGGTAATAAGCAATGCAGGTATGAACATGAATAAAGCAGTACTAAGAAATAACAGTGCAGGGTAATGTGCAGTGGTAACTAAACTGTCCTATCAGGTTTCTACTCTATAGTCTTTGAAATCAAATTGATGAATCATCGATGTAACCCAATAGTATCCCGTACATACCCGGGACCACGGCCACAATATTCTCGGCTGCAGCCGAGACATGCCGTTAGGCACAGAATAGGAAAGTGTACACTCGGTATTACCCCGTACATACCCGGGATCACGGCCACAATATTCTCGGCCGAAACCGAGACATGCCGCTGGGCACAGAATAGGAATGTGTACACTCGAACGGTAGTGAACTGTCGAGTTACAAGTCAGGTTCATCTTTGATTTCCCCATACCCCCAAGCTATGTATGTCAGGTCAGGTATTCAGTAGTCAAGGACTAATGCCAACACAAAATCAGGTAAAGTAGGTCTGTCTGGATAGACAGCAGGAATGGTCAGGTTGGTCGGCATTAGGCATGAGATCAGGTAACAGGTCAGGTAATGTATAAAGGTGTCATGTCATGTCAAGAGTGCACGGTACCATGTCATGTCAAGTAGGAAGTGTAACAGGTCATGTCAGGAAGCACAAGATGTCATGTGGGTGCTCATAATCAAACTATCATAAGTATATGTATAAATAAACAAGCATGAGTACTATCAGAACAATAAACTGGAACATGTAATATGATATGTAAATAAATATAATTTCAAGGATATGGATGCACAGTTATCGATTAGGGTTACATTTATAGTTCCAATATTAATTAGGATGCAATTTATTAAACATGGAGTGTTAATATCACATTATTATGTAGTAGTGTGATCTATGCTTGCAATTATATGTATCTTAAATGCGATAGATGCAAACGGGTATCCGAAAAGTTATAAAACTGTAAAATGGTAATGTGGGATGTACAACTAAACAATATGTGATATAAATATTGATATAATAATATTAATATGGATAGCATATTCGAAGCGATTAGTAACTATAAAAGATGTATTGATTAACCATGCACAAGAAGGTTCCGTTCAGAAATTCAGCGTCACCCTAATTTGTAAAATAGCTTAAAAATAACAAACGTTCTCCAAAAGGGACGTATCTTATACCAAAACAAAGATAATTCAATAAGGTTTTCAGTTTTATAAGTATAAGTATCTCAGGTTATCCTTACAAAAAGTTATGAATATTCAAAGTTGAAAGTTTGCTGCTGGAATTTCCCTGGACAGCAGTTTAGAGACGTGTTCATTTGCATTTTACGTTAATTAAACAATTTATTTTGCAAGTAAATATTTCATAGAGTTATAGTATTCTGAATTAGCTTCGTAACGAACTAAAGAACGTATACTAATGATTTTTTTATGATTTATAATGAATTTTATAAGATAAGGTGTACAGTAAATTTCAGATTTGTCATATCCGATTTTTCGACGACATTTCATATGTAAACTACAAGATTTTCAAATGTATAACATTATAAAATGAAGATTATAAAAGTATATAGCATGTAGCAAGATTAACTTGCCTCGATGGGTCGCGAATCGGGAAAACGGAACGTTAACCGTCGGCGGGGAAAACTCGCGACGGCGCACGGTTCACGGAATGAACCCAAACGACGAACAAAGGAACCACACGGGTCGGGTATCTCGCTGGAACGTCGAGAAACGTCACCGGCACGACGGAATTCAGGCAACAAAAGAACAGTTAAAAGAAATGAGAAACGAGACATGAAGCAAGAAGAGAAAAATGATAAAGAGAAGTACGAGAGAATATATGAGGGAGAGGGAGAGAGAGGAAAAAGTGGAGAGAGGGAGAGAGAAAGTGGGGCCCACGGGGTTAAAGGGGAGATTGTGATTGGCTGAGAGAATAAATTGAGAAGGATATAAAAGATTGTAAAAATATTATATGGTTAACTTAAAGATTTAAAAGATAGGTAATGAACAGTAAGATATCAGGTTAGTTAGAAAAATATATGTGATGGTTTTAATAATATTAAAATTTGGGATTTTGGCGCCAAATGAAACATTTCCAAATTGCGCCCGGGTTGGGTCCAAAAATTCGAAATTCAAATAATAGGATTTTAAGCGGGTTCCAAATTTTAAAATGAAATGTTTTATGATTAAAAAGCATACTCTCAAAACGGACACACGCACGTGCACGTAGCCATCCAAACTCGCCCGTTTCACTGAACGGGACGAGAACACAATGCACGGACGCTACCACGAGGCTAAGGATGTCAAGTAGGCCAAGATGAATATTTTTTAATTTTATTTTAGATGCTAAAATTTGTTATATGCAGAATGACCTAACCAGATAAAATTTTACGGTAAGACCCAAATAGGCAAGATAAATGAAATGAGTAATATCTAATGCTCAACCAATAACAGAAAATAGTAGCATTGGGCTCGGGTGTTACATTATACCCAACTACAAAAGAATTTCGTCCTCGAAATTCCAAGAATACAAGATAGAAGACTACAGGAAAAGGTGAGGATACTTCTATCGGATCTCGTCTTCTCGCTCCCACATGGACTCTCCATGCGATCGATTACCCCACGAAACGAACACAAGGGGGATAACCTTGTTCTTAAGAACCTTTTCTCTCCGATCCTTGATTCCAACTGGTCGCTCTTCAAAAGTTAGGCCCTCCCGTACAGTCAACTCCGAATGATCCAATACTTGGGTTTCATCTCGAACATACTTCCGTAGTTGAGATACATGAAACACATCGTGCACACCTGCCAAGGACTGTGGTAACGCCAAACGGTACGCTAGCTCTCCAACACGCTCCAATATCTCAAAGGGTCCAACGAATCGAGGACTAAGCTTTCCCCGACTCCCAAAACGAATCACTCCTCTAGTCGGTGATATCTTCAGGAATACCAAATCACCCACGGCGAACTCTAGAGGTCTTCTTGACGTGTCGGCCCAACTCTTCTGTCTGTCTTGAGCTGCCTTCATATGCTTCCTGATTGTATTCACCTTCTCGACTGTCTGTACCACCAAATCTGGTCCTAGTAACCTTCGTTCACCAACATCATCCCAACAAACGGGTGAACGGCACTTACGACCATACAACACTTCAAACGGAGCCATCTGAATAGTCGCTTGGAAGCTACTGTTGTACGAAAACTCCACCAGGTGTAGATGATCCCCCCAAGAACCTTTGAAGTCCAACATGCAAGCCCTCAACATATCTTCAAGGGTCTGGATCGTTCTCTCCGATTGTCCATCAGTCTGAGGATGATAAGCTGTGCTAAACTTCAATCGAGTCCCCAAACTTTCTTGTAAACTCCTCCAAAAGTGCGACAAGAATCGAGTGTCCCGATCGGACATGATGCTTACCGGCACTCCATGCAATCTGACAATCTCCTGCATGTATCGCTCTGCCAAAGTCTCCGTCGATTGACCAACCCGAAAAGGAATAAAGTGAGCTGCCTTGGTCAAACGATCGACAATCACCCATACGGCATTGTTGCCCTTTGGACTCCGCGGTAAAGCCGTCACGAAATCCATGGTTATATGTTCCCACTTCCACTGAGGAATCGGAAGTGGTTGCAACAAACCAGCAACCCTTTGGTGTTCAGCCTTGACTTGCTGACACACCAAGCACTTAGCCACGAAGCGAGCAATTTCCCGTTTCATACCTTCCCACCAGAAGTGCTGTCGAATATCTCGGTACATCTCTGTCCCTCCTGGATGTACAGAGTAAGCTGAACTGTGTGCCTCCTTCATAAGCTCTTCACGCACATCTCCTTTTGGCACACACACACGGCTACCATATCTCAACGAACCGTCTTCATGGATCAGTAAATCGGTTCGTAGTCCAGCCTCAACCCGCTCTCGAAACTTCTGCAGTCTAGGATCCTGCGATTGTGCCGCTTTAATCTTCTCAACCAAGGACAACTGTACTTGCAACTGCATCAACTGTCCCGTAGAATGTGGTAGCACAACTTCCAAGTCAAATCTTCGAAAATCTGCAATGATCTCCCCCTGTGTAGTTAACACCTGAATTGCTGGTAACCGACTAAGCGCATCCGGCACAACATTAACCTTCTCCGGATGGTACTTAAGATCAAGATCGTAGTCAGCCATCAGCTCCAACCATCTACGCTGCCTCATGTTAAGCTCCTTCTGTGTAAACACATACTTCAAGCTCTTATGATCTGTAAAAACTTCGACTCTTTCCCCCAAAAGGTAGTGTCTCCAAATCTTCAAAGCGAAAATCACAGCCGCAAGCTCCAAGTCATGAGTTGGATAATTCTTCTCATGGGTCTTCAGTTGTCTTGATGCGTATGCTACGACCTTCCCATGCTGCATCAAAACACATCCCAATTCTTTCCCAGATGCGTCGCTATGAATCATCAGTCCTCCGGAATTGTCTGGTACGGTCAGGATAGGGGCGGTTATCAACTTCTGCTTCAACGTCTCAAAGCCAACGCACACTTATCCGTCCATACAAAAGGTACCTCCTTACGCATAAGCTTGGTCAGCGGTTCTGCCAAACGAGCAAAGTTCTCCACAAATCTCCTGTAGTATCCGGCTAATCCAAGAAAACTTCTTATCTCAGCTACATTCCTTGGAATAGGCCAATCTCGAACTGCTGCAATCTTTTCGGGATGGACGGCGATTCCATCACCCGACACGACATGTCCCAGAAATTTCACTTCTTCCAACCAGAATTCGCACTACTCATCTTCGCATAAAGCTTCTCCTGTCTCAACATCTGCAGGACCTAATGATATCCGGATCGCAAATCCAGTTTCGAGAATACTCTCGCGCCACTAAGCTGCTCAAAAGTCCTCCAATGCGAGGGATCGGGTACTTGTTCTTAATAGTCGCCCGGTTCAATTCTCGATAATCAATGCACATCCTTCTCGTGCCATCCTTCTTCTTTACTAAAAGAACTGGAGCTCCCAAGGCGAGTTGCTGCTTCGAATCCAACCCTTCTCAAGTAATTCACCAACTTGCTTCTTAACTCCTTCCAATTCCACTGGTGCCATTGGATAGTAAGCTTTAGACACTGGCGCTGCACCAGGACTAAGGTCAATCGTGAACTCCACGTCTCGCTTCGGCGGTAAGCCCGATATATCTTCAAACACGTCCATAGAATCATGAACAACAGCCGGCTCTTTACTTTCATCACTTCCATTGATGCAAGAACATTGTTTGTCGGCCTAGCCCTAAACTCGACCGGCCCGACAGAACTGCTTCCTTACCGCAACTGCTGTCTGCTGTGAACTCCCAATTTTCCTGATATGCTCTGCTGTTCTCGAGCTGCCGTAAGAACCTGTGAGAAAGTGGTCAAACCCAGGGAGACGGTTTGCCTTTGGATGTCCACATCCAAGCTGCGCATGGACCTTCGTGCCCTGTCTGCATCGTTGGCGACTAAAGGTCCAGCGAAACTGCTGAGTCTCGTCCACTCTGCTGCATGCACGTCCACGGGTGCTCCATTCTGCCTCAGCCCAATAAATTTCTCTTCCATTTCCTCCCGTGCAGTCCGCGGAAAGAACTTCTCCAGGAAACTCTTAGAGAAATCCGCCCAACTGCTTGGCTTGGGCAAACGGTTCTCCTCCACAAGCCACCACTCTCGGCGTAATCCACTAGTTGAATGCGCACCACATCAACTCCTTTGTCCTCTGGAATCTGTGCCACAATCAGCAAATTCTCCGTGCTGACTAGCCACTGCTCGATTGGCACGGCTCCTCCAAACCAGTGAAAGTAATAGGACCCACACGTCTGAACTCTGCCACGGTCCCTACTCGGTCAACTGGTCTAGTTCCAATCTTGTTCACAGACTGCTGAACGATCTGCAAACCTTCCTGAAACGAGTCCGCTTGCTGCTGGATCAGCTCGGGCTGTTTCTTTGATTTCCAGCATTCCTCTTATCACTCCAAGCATGGCGGCTTCGTTCACACGCCTCTGGTACGTCTTCAACTTCTTACCTGTCATAATCCTGAACTCAAAACACCCAATATTAGCATGATGATAGATTCTGAATATGGATCAAGGCTAGAACTCCAAGATACTTAAATAGAGTACCGCATTTTAGCTATGCCGCGGTATCATAGCCGCAATTACTTAACTCCACCCAAGTCGCCTAAGTCCTAGAGATAACAAGGAATTAGGTTTTCGAATTGACAATACAAAGTAAGTTTGCATGTCGACATGATCCGGAAGAATGATTCAAAGATGGTAAAACGGTCAAGGTGGCTGGACATGTTTCCTAATCACGGGTATTATGATTCGTGTATCGGGTGCAATACCTAACTACAAAGAATCAACCCAATTAACCTATGGCTCTGATACCAAAAGAACCATGTCACGCCCCGCTTCCCAGAGTACGCAAGATTGGGCACGTGACATAGCCAACCATGCTACCTGTGGGTAGGAAATATCCATCCACAGTCACATTACGGTTGTAGAGATATCAAGAACAAAATAAACAAACTATCTAACACATGTCCAAATCCATAATAACCAGAGTCAATGATAAATAAGTGCGGAAGCAAATGATCCGATGCAATAATAGAAAGGTACGTCCCGTAATGCGGGATCACACCTGAAAATAAAATGCAATAAATGAACTAACCACTACAGAACTCACAAATCAGCCTGCTGGCTGAAGTACTCCTGCTCAGTCGTCGACAGTGGTAAAGAATCTGGGCCATGCAAAACCCAGACGTCAGCGTGTCATGTCAACCAATAATATAATATGAACATGGTAATAAGCAATGCAGGTATGAACATGAATAAAGCAGTACTAAGAAATAACAGTGCAGGGTAATGTGCAGTGGTAACTAAACTGTCCTATCAGGTTTCTACTCTATAGTCTTTGAAATCAAATTGATGAATCGTCGATGTAACCCAATAGTATCCCGTACATACCCGGGACCACGGCCACAATATTCTCGGCTGCAGCCGAGACATGCCGTTAGGCACAGAATAGGAAAGTGTACACTCGGTATTACCCCGTACATACCCGGGATCACGGCCACAATATTCTCGGCCGAAACCGAGACATGCCGCTGGGCACAGAATAGGAATGTGTACACTCGAACGGTAGTGAACTGTCGAGTTACAAGTCAGGTTCATCTTTGATTTCCCCATACCCCCAAGCTATGTATGTCAGGTCAGGTATTCAGTAGTCAAGGACTAATGCCAACACAAAATCAGGTAAAGTAGGTCTGTCTGGATAGACAGCAGGAATGGTCAGGTTGGTCGGCATTAGGCATGAGATCAGGTAACAGGTCAGGTAATGTATAAAGGTGTCATGTCATGTCAAGAGTGCACGGTACCATGTCATGTCAAGTAGGAAGTGTAACAGGTCATGTCAGGAAGCACAAGATGTCATGTGGATGCTCATAATCAAACTATCATAAGTATATGTATAAATAAACAAGCATGAGTACTATCAGAACAATAAACTGGAACATGTAATATGATATGTAAATAAATATAATTTCAAGGATATGGATGCACAGTTATCGATTAGGGTTACATTTATAGTTCCAATATTAATTAGGATGCAATTTATTAAACATGGAGTGTTAATATCACATTATTATGTAGTAGTGTGATATATGCTTGCAATTATATGTATCTTAAATGCGATAGATGCAAACGGGTATCCGAAAAGTTATAAAACTGTAAAATGGTAATGTGGGATGTACAACTAAACAATATGTGATATAAATATTGATATAATAATATTAATATGGATAGCATATTCGAAGCGATTAGTAACTATAAAAGATGTATTGATTAACCATGCACAAGAAGGTTCCGTTCAGAAATTCAGCGTCACCCTAATTTGTAAAATAGCTTAAAAATAACAAACGTTCTCCAAAAGGGACGTATCTTATACCAAAACAAAGATAATTCAATAAGGTTTTCAGTTTTATAAGTATAAGCATCTCAGGTTATCCTTACAAAAAGTTATGAATATTCAAAGTTGAAAGTTTGCTGCTGGAATTTCCCTGGACAGCAGTTTAGAGACGTGTTCATTTGCATTTTACGTTAATTAAACAATTTATTTTGCAAGTAAATATTTCATAGAGTTATAGTATTCTGAATTAGCTTCGTAACGAACTAAAGAACGTATACTAATGATTTTTCTATGATTTATAATGAATTTTATAAGATAAGGTGTACAGTAAATTTCAGATTTGTCATATCCGATTTTTCGACGACATTTCATATGTAAACTACAAGATTTTCAAATGTATAACATTATAAAATGAAGATTATAAAAGTATATAGCATGTAGCAAGATTAACTTGCCTCGATGGGTCGCGAATCGGGAAAACGGAACGTTAACCGTCGGCGGGGAAAACTCGCGACGGCGCACGGTTCACGGAATGAACCCAAACGACGAACAAAGGAACCACACGGGTCGGGGTATCTCGCTGGAATGTCGAGAAACGTCACCGGCACGACGGAATTCCGGCAACAAAAGAACAGTTAAAAGAAATGAGAAACGAGACATGAAGCAAGAAGAGAAAAATGATAAAGAGAAGTACGAGAGAATATATGAGGGAGAGGGAGAGAGAGGAAAAAGTGGAGAGAGGGAGAGAGAAAGTGGGGCCCACGGGGTTAAAGGGGAGATTGTGATTGGCTGAGAGAATAAATTGAGAAGGATATAAAAGATTGTAAAAATATTATATGGTTAACTTAAAGATTTAAAAGATAGGTAATGAACAGTAAGATATCAGGTTAGTTAGAAAAATATATGTGATGGTTTTAATAATATTAAAATTTGGGATTTTGGCGCCAAATGAAACATTTCCAAATTGCGCCCGGGTTGGGTCCAAAAATTCGAAATTCAAATAATAGGATTTTAAGCGGGTTCCAAATTTTAAAATGAAATGTTTTATGATTAAAAAGCATACTATCAAAACGGACACACGCACGTGCACGTAGCCATCCAAACTCGCCCGTTTCACTGAACGGGACGAGAACACAATGCACGGACGCTACCACGAGGCTAAGGATGTCAAGTAGGCCAAGATGAATATTTTTTAATTTTATTTTAGATGCTAAAATTTGTTATATGCAGAATGACTTAGCCAGATAAAATTTTACAGTAAGACCCAAATATGCAAGATAAATGAAATGAGTAATATCTAATGCTCAACCAATAACAGAAAATAGTAGCATTGGGCTCGGGTGTTATAATTATGTACAGATAAAAGAGAGGTATTTTTTGTCATCCACATGGAGAGAGAATACACGAACTGTACTTATTTTTTATGAAAAGAGAATCTTTGTAATTAAACAGCGAATTGATTAATTCAAGGAAAGAGAAAATCTCATATAGGATCTTTATAAGATTTTCTAGATTAAAATACCTCTCTTATATCCATGCATAAGTTGCAGTGGTGTAATTGTTAGTGTATATGCCCTAGAGGCCATTATTGTATCATACTAGTATGTATATTACTTAATGGAAGCTTGAGATATTCACAGTTGTATAGACAATCTTGCTCAATATAGTAGTATGCTACTTGGTTTGTCTCTGCTTTAATGTGTACATGTGTGTTTCTTTTATATCACCTAAACGCATTAGTAGAGCCCTTAGGATCTTTGCTTGATTACCGGCGTTGTGATGGCGATCACACTCGTGGGGGCTGGGTAATCCACAAGCACATCCTTATACACGTCCCTAGTCGTGGGATTATCGAGACAGGGCATCGATACTCCAGAGTAGACTAGCGTATGCGCTTCTCATCCCAGCACGGGAGACGGTCTGTCCCACAGCCGTCAGTACGTCGTACTTGAGATAGTATGCGGGTGCTCGTTAGGTTACGAGTACACTGGACAGGACTCGTCGGGAACTGATGGTTGGTATTATACCTATCGTCAGTTATCAGTTCCTAGGTGACATGAGTACAGCTTAGTCCGCTGACTTGACACTGTCACTTCGCCTCGAGTGTGTTCCCATTGTTCTTTGATTACTACCCTACCACGGCTCTACTGAGTCGTGCAAACAGGTAGTAGTTGGGTGCAGTCCCGAAGCACTTGGAGGCAGTGACGGTTAGACAGGATTCGTCTCTCCCGGTATTGGGGGTTGACATTGCGCTGTGTCTAGGAGAGCCATTACACGAGTAGTCCCTGGCCAGGGCAAGCGAGATATACTGGTAGGTTTCCAGTGTTATCTCAGGGTGTAATGGGCTTCACTCCGACACGACTTGTACCGCTATTAGGGGACTGACGTTCACCGCCCCCCTAGGCCCGCCATGCAATGTATCAGACGAACAGACCGGACTGTACGGAGATTGCCACATACAGGCTCAGTAGGAGTTCGGATGGGTTTACCTCATCGGCCTTCTTATCGACATCTACCTGGGGACCGTTACGTACAGCTAGTGCCGCTTGCGGTCTGTGGTTAAACCCACTGCCAGCGTAGTGTCGAGTCTTTAGAGTCCCACACAGAGAGTTTCCCTGCATTGAGCGAAACGTGTAGAGGCCGTATGGTTTTACGGCAGGACTACGATCACTTACGTACACTTGTGTGCGTATGCTGTTCGGGCAGGCAATACTAGTGGGCTTTGGTTTAAGCCAGATCCTAGTATTGCACAGATGGATTTGTTTTGTCTTCTGTGCATCCGCATTCTACGGAAAGCGGATGCGGGTGTGTATGCACAGTTTTGAGGAGAGATGAAGGAGGAGGTGCCCCATTAGGGTTTTGGCAGTTGGTTCGGTCAAAACCGTAATGTGGCACACTCATTAGGGTTTTGACAATTCGTTTGGTCAAAACCGTTATGAGCCGGAGACATTGTTTACTGATCCTTTTAGTGATAGATTAGTGATGGCTAATTGCATTGACCATTTGACCACTTGCGTCTCTCTTGACTTTGTTGACCCGTTGACCGTGTTGACCATTGACCTTCAAGAGAGATCCACACTCTTCTTTCATTTTCTTTTTATTTCTTGTGTTATGATAATGGTCAATTCAATGTGCCATCAACTTCTATCATGATAGGATTAGTAATGATGATTTTGTGTATTATTGGAACCATGGTTCATTTCTTTTGGCTTAATCTTTTCATTATTCTCTTCTCATTCTCTCTCTTGAAGTGAGAAGAAAAAGAAAAGCACCATGGTGCTAAGTTTCTCCTTCTTCTTCCTCCTCTTGATCTCATCTTTTGATCTCATGTGTTGAGAGAAAAAGATCCCACAAAGACAAACACATCCATACATCTCCTCTACACAACCTAGGGCTTCTAGACTAGCAATCTCTTTGCCCTAGTTACCTCGGTTCGAGGTGGAGCTCGGTGTACATCTCTCGGGTGGATCGTCTTCGACTCAAGGAGGCCGCGGAGGTGACCAAAGTTCGGGTCAACCCTCGGAGCAAGCAAGGAGAAGAACAACAAGAAGAGAAGGAGATCAAGTTTAGGTATAACCCCTAACCGAGTAGATAAATCTCTAGTTAAGATGCTAGTATGTTGTTTAGTAAAGATCCGGCTTTTACGGTCCATGTTACCAAGTCCAGAAAAAATTTTGTTTTACCGTTTCCGCAACCCTGAAAGTATCGGGAGAGGTAACGTGGACCTAACAGTGGTATCAGAGCTTAACTAAACACACCCTAGCATGTTAGCAAAGTATTTAGAATTTCGACCGGACGAAAAACCGCAAAACACCCCGGAAATTTGAAGTTTCTGCCGAATTTTAGAACTGTTCCAAAATTAATAAATTATACACTAAAAATCGGCTCAGGCTTTTGTTAGAAAACTGGAGAAATTTGATCCCCCAAGTCGTCTAAAGCACCGCGGTTCCGCGGCCGAGTTAGCTCAGTTGGGGAATCTTTTTCCTGAAGTTTTCTTATTTGGGTGTTTTGGGATTTTTACAATATGACTTTTTTGCCCAGATTTTCCAGAAAGCAAAATTTGTTTTTGGGGCTTAAAAATCCATATTTTTGGTCGATATTCTGTAGACTTTGGCTAATGGTTATATCTGTAATATTATATGTGTATTGAGCGTCTACTAATCGCTATACATCGATTAGTGGGGGTTATACATATCTGTGATCTGTGTTGTTGATGGCATGTGTATATGAACTCGTTGGATTGTCGCGGATGAATAGCCGGGGTGGATGTGAGATGAGAGTTCTTTTTCTTTCATTCATGTAATAAATTTGTAAATTGATGGAATATTATTTGTATAACCGCACAACTGGGTCGGGGTTGTAGCCATCATTGTATAATTCTTTTTACTGTTTTTGCTCCTAGGATAGACCCATGGAGGGGGTGCACAAATTACCGGGTATCTCGAAGTGCCGAGTGGCTTACTCACGGCGTTGAGGGAGGTTGCTTCGCTTCGGGTACTTGGCGGGTAGTTTGCCGCACCCGTAGGGGTCTTGGATAGGGTTTTTGGCTATTCATCGCGACCGTGTAATCCGCTTTTCGTTGCAGGCTCGAACGAATCGCGAGTTCCTAGTATATCCAAAGTGTTCATCTGTGATCTGGATTGGCTATCGTTGCTATATATCTATATATAATAACTATTTAGGCGTTGCTTATGTTTTACAGCCGCGTTAGCCCAGCCCCCGCTCTGTCGTTAGTTAAGTAATCTAACGGGTGATGACGGGGCCCCGTGGCGAACGCGAATGGCACAAGCGTACGTCATATTTTGGTTGTTTTCTGCAATGGTAGGATTTAAATGATGGGACGCATTTAAAGAACTAATGCATGAAAATAAACCTAAAAGACGTTGTTGGAACAATTTTTCAAAAAGCTGTTATTACAAGGACGTTCATTTTTGTTTTGTATCGAGGTATTCGGTTATGAATGCCCAGCACCTCATTCGACGAGGCAAGGGCCGAGATCCCCTCATCGGGAGTGACCCCTTGGACAAAAGTTTGCGTCAGGGTAATAACTTCACTATAGTCGATTAATTCTTGTTTTGCATCGAGGTATTCAGTTTGGAATATCATGCATCTCATTCGACGAGGAAAGAGCAGAGATCCCTTCACAGGGAGTGACCTCTTTAGCAAAAGTTTTTCGCCACTATATTTTCAAAAAGTGTATCACGTTCCTTCAACGATATCAAGTTCATTACGTTAACGGGTTTTCGCCAAAACCCAGCCGTAGCCCTCCGTCATTTCTTATAAGTTATACTTAGTATTCGTGCTGCGTTTGTTGACTGTGTCAAGGCGTAGTGAACGGTAGCTGAGTATTGCTTATCTGCTGGATACAATGTGATTGGTTAGGACAGTCGTATAACCTTGTTGACTGTGTCAAGGGTTATGCGGGTGGGTTTAATGCAATCAAGATAATGACGGGTTGAACTTGAGTTGGACCCTTTGATTTGTTGACTGTGTCAAGGTCACTTGGGTCCTAGGGGCAAAAACCACATCGGGAGTTTCAAAAGTACTGAAACTTGCTAGTGTTGCATACCATTTGGAGTGTGATGATTCTGGTAGGATTCATTCAGTTTTGTCACACGATGATATTTGGATCTCGATCCTACTGTGAGTATATGCTACTCCTCAGGAATTTTCTCGCTTAACGATCAATGCTATAAACCAAGTAGGTGTCTATAAAGGTGTTAGAGGGACTACGCCCACAGGGAAAAGAGGTTACTTAATTAAGGAACTTCGCGAAAGCGTTGGAAAACCTCCCTCGAAGTACCGACACTGGCCTGGCTGAACGGTTAAGCAAGTATTGTACGGTGAGATTGATCCCGACTAATTCTTCCTTTATGGTTTGAGGAGGGATTCGAGAGACAGTGGGAGCCATCCTGTTTAGATAAATTAAAAACCAATCTAAACTTGCAAGAGCGCACGCTAAGTGTTTCTTTTCTCTCTCTCCAGGTAGCAACCATTTCACGCCCTAATCAAGATAATAAAATGTATCGCTTGACCGATCCGAATTCTTATTCGGGGCTGGGGAACATTGGTTCGGCTCTAACTTATGACAACAGTCATGAGTATGAGCAAGGGAAAGGGGATTGTATGGATTCCAAGGATACCCAGTTGAAGAAGAAGCATGGTTTTGCATCTACTTCAGGTGTTCTTGTAATTGAGAACTGTTTTACGGTCAGCCCTACCTCCTGGGTACTTAATACTGGATCAGGATCTCATATCTGTAATTTATTACAGGGACTGAGAAAAAGTAGGAAAGTTGCACCGGGTGATATGTCGCTCAGAGTAGCGAACGGAGCACAAGTTAATACGGCAGCCGTCGGTGAATATCACCTAGTATTGCCAAATGGCAAGACTATGATTTTGAACGATTGCTACTATGTACCCTCCATGGTTTGCAACATCATATCAGTTTCTTTACTCGATAAAGATGGATATAACTTTGTTCTTGATAGAAATATCATAAACATTTACCTCCATAAGGTACTGGTTGCAGAGGGTACACTGTGTAATGGTATCTACGTTCTAAATCAGAATACAGTTCTCAATGTACAAAACACACGCAAGAGGAAGAATTCAGATACGAATGATTCCTACTTGTGGCATTGCAGACTTGGTCATATCGGAGAGAAAAGACTGAGTAAGTTGCATAAAGATGGACTCTTGTATGCGTTCGAGTTTTCATCTTATGAAACTTGTCGGTCTTGTCTCAAATGGAAGATGACCAAATCTCCGTTCACCGGACATGGAGAAAGAGCAGCAGAGCTCTTGGGACTCGTACATAGTGATGTATGTGGTCCGATGTCTATACATGTAAGGGGTGGGTTCTCGTACTTCATCACATTCACTGACGATCTCTCTAGGTTCGGATATGTGTATCTGATGAAACACAAATCTGAAGCTTTTGAGAAATTCAAGGAATTCAGAAACGAAGTAGAGAACCAGACTGACAAAAGTATCAAGATCCTCCGGTCTGATAGGGGAGGGGAGTACTTAAGCACGGAATTCCTGGATTACTTAAAAGAGAATGATATTCTCTCTCAGCTTACTCCTCCTTATACACCACAGCACAACGGTGTATCGGAGAGGAGGAATCGTACCCTGTTGGATATGGTTCGCTCTATGATGAGTAGTGATGAGTTGCCTCTTTCATTCTGGGGATATGCACTTCAAACTGCAGCGCATCTTTTGAATCAAGTTCCATCCAAATCCGTGCCTAAGACTCCGTATGAAATATGGAGTGGTAAGAGTTTGTATCTTAAACGTATTAAGATTTAGGGTTGCCCGGCTTATGTCAAAAAGCAGAACCCAGACAAACTTGAGGCACGGGCAGTTTTATGTAAGTTTGTGGGATACCCAAAAGATTCAAGTGGGTATCTATTCTACCATGCAGAGGAACAGAAGATAATTGTTTCAAGAAATGCCACATTTTTGGAAAAAGAATTTCTTGTTAAAAATATTAGTGGCAGCACGGTAGAACTGGATGAAATTCCAGAAACACAAGCTTTAACAAAAGATTTGATGGAACTGCTAGATTCAGTTACAACCAACGAACCTCAGCCACTCCGCAGATCTGGTAGGATTTCTCGTCCGTCCGAGAGATACTACGGTTTTCTCATAGACGGGGATTGAGAGGATTGCATTTTGGAAGAAGATGACCCTACCAGTTTCAGGCAGGCCATTATCAGTAGGGACTCTGATAAGTGGCAGGAAGCAATGCAATCCGAAATGGAGTCCATGTACGCCAATAAAGTGTGGACCTTGGATATTGCTCCACCTGGGGTAAAACCCATTGGATGCAAATGGATCTACAAAAGGAAACTTGGTGTAGATGGGCAGGTGGAAACCTATAAGGCTAGACTCGTTGCAAAAGGTTTTCGTCAAAGACCTGGTTTGGACTATGAAGAAACCTTTTCTCCGGTGGCTGTGCTCAAATCCATTCGGATCCTACTTGCCATTGCTGCCTTCCATGACTATGAAATCTGGCAGATGGATGTTAAAACGGCTTTCCTAAACGGTTGTTTGGAAGAGTGCGTTTACATGGATCAGCCAGAAGATTTCGTAGACAGTAGGAGCAGCGGGATGGTGTGCAAGTTGCTTAAATCCATTTATGGATTAAAGCAGGCATCGCGGAGCTGGAACATCTGTTTTGATGAGGCAATCAAGGAATTTGATTTCATCAAGAACGAAGATGAACCCTGTGTCTATAAGAAGATTGTAGGACGATCTGTCGTATTCCTAGTCTTGTACGTGGACGACATTCTTTTGATAGGAAATGACATTCCTATGCTACAATCGGTCAAGCTATTTTTGTCGCAAAGGTTCTCCATGAAGGACCTGGGTGATGCCTCGTACATTCTGGGGATCAAGATCTATAGAGATAGATCCAAGAGACTACTGGGACTTTCGCAGTCCAGGTACATAGAGACCGTACTAAAGAGATTTAGTATGAAGGGTTCCAAGCGCGGTAACATACCCGCATTGCACGGAATTACCCTCTCCAAAAAGATGTCTCCTAAGACTGACGAGGAGAGGGTTCGCATGAGCACTATACCCTACGCTTCGGCGGTGGGATCTATAATGTATGCGATGCTATGTACAAGACCAGATGTAGCTTACGCACTGAGCGCGGTAAGCCGGTATCAGTCAGACCCAGGGGAGGACCACTGGACAGCAGTGAAGAACATTCTCAAGTACCTGAGAAGGACTAAGGAGATGTTCCTGGTTTACGGTAATGGAGACCTCAGGGTCGAGTCCTTTGCCGATTCAAGCTTCCAGAGTGACAAAGATGACAGCAAGCCTGTCTCGGGTTTTGTGTTTACCCTCAACGGAGGGGCGGTATGTTGGAGGAGTTCCAAACAGGATACCGTCGCAGACTCGACGATGGAGGCTGAATACATTGCTGCAAGCGATGCCGCAAAAGAGGCGGTCTGAATGAAGAAGTTCATTAGTGAACTTCAGGTGGTTCCGTTCATTGTTGACCCAATACCTTTGTATTGCGATAACAATGGGGATATAGCTTTAGCGAAGGAACCAAGGTCCCATCAAAAATCCAGGCACATCTTAAGGCGGTATCACCTGATCAGGGAGATCATTGATCGCCAGGAGATCGAGGTGCGGAGAGTGGACACAAAAGACAACACGGCGGATCCATTCACGAAGGCCTTACCCCAAACTCTGTTCAAGCGGCTGATCGAGATGATAGGTCTTCGATACACCAGTACATGGCCTTAGTGCAAGTGGGAGATTGTTAGTATATATGCCCTAGAGGCCATTACTGTATCATACTAGTATGTATATTACTTGATGGAAGCTTGGGATATTCACAGTTGTATAGACAATCTTGCTCAATATAGTAGTATGCTACTTGGTTTGTTTCTGCTTTAATGTGTACATGTGTGTTTCTTTTATATCACCTATACGCATTAGTAGAGCCCTTAGGATCTTTGATTGATTACCGGCGTTGTGATGGCGATCACACTCGTGGGGGCTGGGTAATCCACAAGCACATCCTTATACACGTCCCTAGTCGTGGGATTATCGAGACAGGGCATCGATACTCCAGAGTAGACTAGCGTATGCGCTTCTCATCCCAGCACGGGAGACGGTCTGTCCCACAGCCGTCAGTACGTCGTACTTGAAGTATGCAGGTGCTCGTTAGGTTACGAGTACACTGGACAGGACTCGTCGGGAACTGATGGTTGGTATTATACCTATCGTCAGTTATCAGTTCCCAGGTGACATGAGTACAGCTTAGTCCGCTGACTTGACACTGTCACTTCGCCTCGAGTGTGTTCCCACTGTTCTTTGATTACTACCCTACCACGGCTCTACTGAGTCGTGCAAACAGGTAGTAGTTGGGTGCAGTCCCGAAGCACTTGGAGGCAGTGACGGTTAGACAGGATTCGTCTATCCCGGTATTGGGGGTTGACATTGCGCTGTGTCTAGGAGAGCCATTACACGAGTAGTCCCTGGCCAGGGCAAGCGAGATATACTGGTAGGTTTCCAGTGTTATCTCAGGGTGTAATGGGCTTCACTCCGACACGACTTGTACCGCTATTAGGGGACTGACGTTCACCGCCCCCTAGGCCCGCCATGCGATGTATCAGACGAACAGACCGGACTGTACGGAGATTGTCACATACAGGCTCAGTAGGAGTTCGGATGGGTTTACCTCATCGGCCTTCTTATCAACATCTACCTGGGGACCGTTACGTACAGCTAGTGCCGCTTGCAGTCTGTGGTTAAACCCACTGCCAGCGTAGTGTCGAGTCTTTAGAGTCCCACACAGAGAGTTTCCCTGCATTGAGCGAAACGTGTAGAGGCCGTATGGTTTTACGGCAGGGCTACGATCACTTACGTACACTTGTGTGCGTATGCTGTTCGGGCAGGCAATACTAGTGGGCTTTGGTTTAAGCCAGATCCTAGTATTGCACAGATGGATTTGTTTTGTCTTCTGTGCATCCGCATTCTACGGAAAGCGGATGCGGGTGTGTATGCACAGTTTTGAGGAGAGATGAAGGAGGAGGTGCCCCATTAGGGTTTTGGCAGTTGGTTCGGCCAAAACCGTAATGTGGCACACTCATTAGGGTTTTGACAATTCGTTTGGTCAAAACCGTTATGAGCCGGAGACATTGTTTACTGATCCTTTTACTGATAGATTAGTGATGGCTAATTGCATTGACCATTTGACCACTTGCGTCTCTCTTGACTTTGTTGACCCGTTGACCGTATTGACCATTGACCTTCAAGAGAGATCCACACTCTTCTTTCATTTTCTTTTTATTTCTTGTGTTATGATAATGGTCAATTCAATGTGCCATCAACTTCTATCATGATAGGATTAGTAATGATGATTTTGTGTATTATTGGAACCATGGTTCATTTCTTTTGGCTTAATCTTTTCATTATTCTCTTCTCATTCTCTCTCTTGAAGTGAGAAGAAAAAGAAAAGCACCATGGTGCTAAGTTTCTCCTTCTTCTTCTTCCTCTTGATCTCATCTTTTGATCTCATGTGTTGAGAGAAAAAGATCCCACAAAGACAAACACATCCATACATCTCCTCTACACAACCTAGGGCTTCTAGACTAGCAATCTCTTTGCCCTAGTTACCTCGGTTCGAGGTGGGGCTCGGTGTACATCTCTCGGGTGGATCGTCTTCGACTCAAGGAGGCCGCGGAGGTGACCAAAGTTCGGATCAACCCTCGGAGCAAGCAAGAAGAAGAACAACAAGAAGAGAAGGAGATCAAGTTTAGGTATAACCCCTAACCGAGTAGATAAATCTCTAGTTAGGATGCTAGTATGTTGTTTAGTAAAGATCCGGCTTTTACGGTCCATGTTACCAAGTCCAGAAAATTTTTTGTTTTACCGTTTCCGCAACCCCGAAAGTACCGGGAGAGGTAACGTGGACCTAACAGTAATTATCCATATGGTATAAATAAGCTGGTTATGCCTTGAGCGTAAATTTGCCTGACCTATAATTCAATTATATTTGTTTGGTTTCCTTGAACATACTTACATTTCAAAATCTATGTTCTTATAGATTGTTTTCTTGATTCAAAAAGTTTGGAGATACATATGGTGACTTGTTATTCAGAACTATTTTTAGAGGAGTAAGCAAGCTGAACTTTAACGAACCAACTTTTGCACGCGTAGCCAGGTAAAGTTCCTTTCGTTCCATTTATTTCGGCTTGTTCGTTAACAAGTTGGTTAAAATAAATTGAACTCACAAGAGAACAACAAGACTTGGTTCTAATTCGGTTGATCAAGAAATCATGACCAACTTATTTATATGTATTTGGGTATTGCATATGCTTTATTAAATATTTGTACAATCCAATATTGAATATGTGTCCATCAAGAAATTGGGTTCTATTTCAAATAGCATACAATATATTTTTTCGGCTAAAAAATTATATAAATATAATGCATACACCAGCCACACTTGAGCTATAGTTCGGCTCGTTAGCTAAGCTAATCTAATCTTCTCACTCAAATTTAATCCGTTAAAAAGCAATTTGAACTCGAACAAGCTCTCAATGATACCGATTAAGAGAGAACTGATTTCGAACAACCCAATTGTAAGATACTTAATCAATTTTTCAGGGGACTTGCTTATTGGCATATCCTATCAATTGGCAGAGGATTTTCTACGATTGAGAGCACAATGATTCTTGATTTATTCCTATAAATAAAAATGAAAGAGTTGGCAAAATGGTGGATACCCTCAGCTTGTATTTTCTGTTGCCTACCGCACTAACCACGAAACAACAACTGAGTATTTTATCCCAGGTATATGAGGTAGGCTACATAAACAAACATGAGAATCACGCCGGGTCCAGTACATGAATCCTCCGTCTCCACTCACTCTTATCGAACAATATACTTTCATTAAGCCCTTTGGCAACAATATCTTTTCTATCACTTCATGTCACGTCTCGCTTCCCAAAATACGTAAACACGGCACGTGACAGATCCAATCATGCTACCTATGTGGCGAGAAAAGATCCTTCCATAATCATATTACGGCTGTCAATCAGATATCAAGAACAGTAAACTACTAAATCTATCCATCACATGTCCAATATCCACAAAAACAATAACTGGAAAAAATAGCGGAAGAAATAAAGATTCAAGAAATAACTAATCCGCATAAAAGCTATATCAATGAGATGGTCCTCATTGATCAGCGATCCTGTCGAATACTCACATGTTATGTCAAGTATCTGGACCATACAAAACCCAGACGTCAGTGCGTCATAAATATCAAAATAATAGTAATAAATAGGATAGGATGTTATGATTAAACATGAGTATAAATAAATAACACAGGTGTAAAACAGTGAGATATATGTATGTGATATGTATCCTAAAGTCTGTGCCTCTAAATTATCTATTCTAAAAGTCTTTGAAATCAATCTAATGGAATCGTTGATGTAACTCAATAGTATCCCGCGCGTGTCCGGGACCACGGCCAAGATTCTCGGGCTGAATCCGAAACGTGTCGCTAGACAGTAAACAGGTAATATTTACAGATGAATGATGTCAGCAGCATCATTCCGGGACTGGCCTAACCCATAAAGACTGATCAATATAAATATCGAACTGTTGAGTTATAAGTCAGGTTTCATTATTGATTTCCCTTTACCTCTAAGGTGATGTGTTCAAGTTAGGTATTGATGATGTAAATTTAATGCCAACACAGGATCAAGCAGGTACATGTTTTGTCCATGTAGACAACAAGTCACGTCCGTCAGAACAACAATCAAAATTGTTGGTATTAGTACCAAATTAGAATAGGCCCTCATACACAGCATGTGCAAGAACTTAGTATATCAGAATGGGACATGGTGACATGCTTTAAATTTAGTATCAGGCTTTATCTCAAATTTGAAGTTTCGGTGCAGCAGCGTGGCGGAGCCTGTAAACTAATCCAAATTCAAAATCACATGGTGTTTTTTTTTTAACATAGTAACACACGAACTTCCATAAATACCAAATACCGTGCATTATGCATTGATTGTTTTAAAATAAAAAAAAATTGCCCTCCTCTTTTATCCTAATTGATTTCTTTCCATTCCTCCAAATAAATTATAATGATATTTTTTCACGGGCCGGTCTCCATCTGCACCTTGATCTCTACATCAATCTAATTTATTTTATTGTGAAACATTAAGTTTTGTCTCGTGTATGTCAAAATAATGTGAAGTATAGTTTTTCCATTTTTTACTTCAAGAATAAATCTTGCTCAATTATGACTTAAAATTATGATTTAAATACTTGATGAAATATTGATTAGATTATAATTTCTTAAAATGATGTCATAAGGTTTTTATTTTGATTAAGCAAAATTGGAGAGAGATTTTAATTTGAGATCTGAAGAAGAAGGTGAAGGAGGTTAATCTTCACATTATTTTGACAATCGCCGGTTTATCTTCAGCAAAGCATCTCCTGCTATACATCAATGATAAAGTACAGTCGTCCGTCAACGGTATACTTTAATTTTCAACTACCAACCGTGTTGGTACATCATCTGTGCTAGGTTTACCGCCGATGGCTAATTTTGGATCTACGCTGGTGTGGTTGTAAAAAAAATCTTAATTAAAGAAACGTTATAATGTATATGTATGCATACTTCAAGAAAAACAAACAATTTTAGATGCTTATAACAAAAAAATATCACCATTAATGTAGATGGTAACATTAAGCATATATATTATAGAGGTTAACAGAGGAAAAAGTGCGATCCTCCTGTTGCGTCGGAAAAATGCATCCTCCATCATTTTTTTCGACGATCAGCGTACATCACGGCCATCTTTATTATCTAAGATGTGGATATACCAAATTTTACGTGATTATACCATTTTTTCACCGTTGATATAGTTGGTACAAAATTAATGGTTTACCGACAATAGAACTTTTTACATTCATATTCAACGGTGAAAAAGTGGTGGAATCACAAGAAATTAATTTGATGTATGCAAATCTTAGATGATAACGATAATGATGCTGGATGCCGATCGTCGGAAAAAATGGTGGAGATTGCATTTTTTTCGACGGCATAGGAGAAACAATGGCCTCTTTTCTCCATTATTCTCTATATTATAACGTGATGATTACCATGCAAAATAATATAAAATTAAACAAAGCATAAAAAAGAAAAGATGAACTCACAAACCTTTTGATGCTTTACTCTAAAGAAGATAATGTTGCCAAGCTAGCCTTCAATATATATAGTGCCAAGCAAGCCGAGTATAAATAGAAATCCTAAAAAATTTAATGTTTGTTTCAAACCAAATAAGGAAATAATTTGTTTAAAAAGCAATCTTTCTCAATTTTTATTTACATTATCTAAAATACTTATCTTAACTACTCTCATCTCATGACAGAAGAATAAGATTAATTGAGATCATATCTTTTGTTTTTGAGATTACATTATAGATAAGTGATTAGTTCCCACTTCTACTCATCTTAGGAATTAATCCAATCTGTAACATAAAAAGAAAAGTTATAAAGTAAATAATTTCATAGTTTGAACTTTAAAATATATCTGCAACTGCTTCTTTTAAGATAAGCTTTAGGTATGTGAGTATCATTAATACATATCCCATAGGTTGGGGATGTGGAAATAGGTTTTATTTATTTATTTATTTTTTATTTTTGGAAACTAGAAATAGGTTCTAACGCGGGAATTACTTTCATTGCATAACTAGCTTAGTTATATCCATTGATAAATACTTTATTTGTCTATTATGTACAGATAAAAGAGAGGTATTTTTTGTTATCCACATGGAGAGAGAATACACGAACTGTACTTATTTTTTATGAATAGAGAATCTTTGTAATTAAATAGCGAATTGATTAATTCAAGGAAAGAGAAAATCTCATATAGGATCTTTATAAGATTTTCTAGATTAAAATACCTCTCTTATATCCATGCATAAGTTGCAGTGGTTTAATTATCCATATGGTATAAATAAGCTGGTTATGCCTTGAGCGTAAATTTGCCCGACCTATAATTCAGTTATATTTGTTTGGTTTCCTTGAACATACTTACATTTCAAAATCTATGTTCTTAAAGATTGTTTTCTAGATTCAAAAAGTTTGGAGATACATATGGTGACTTGTTATTCAGAACTATTTTAGAGGAGTAAGCAAGGTGAACTTGAACGAACCAACTTTTGCACGCGTAGCCAGGTAAAGTTCCTTTCGTTCCATTTATTTCGGCTTGTTCGTTAACAAGTTGGTTAAAATAAATTGAACTCACAAGAGAACAATAAGACTTGGTTCTAATTCGGTTGATCAAGAAATCATGACCAACTTATTTATATGTATTTGGGTATTGCATATGCTTTATTAAATATTTGTACAATCCAATATTGAATATGTGTCCATCAAGAAATTGGGTTCTATTTCAAATAGCATACAATATATTTTTTCGGCTAAAAAAGTATATAAATATAATGCATACATCAGCCACACTTGAGCTATAGTTCGGCTCGTTAGCTAAGCTAATCTAACCTTCTCACTCAAATTTAATCCGTTAAAAAGCAATTTGAACTCGAACAAGCTCTCAATGATATCGATTAAGAGAGAACTGATTTCGAACAACCCAATTGTAAGAAACTTAATCAATTTTTCAAGGGACTTGCTTATTGGCATATCCTATCAATTGGCAGAGGATTTTCTACGATTGAGAGCGCAATGATACTTGATTTATTCCTATAAATAAAAATGAAAGAGTTGGCAAAATGGTGGATACCCTCAACTTGTATTTTCTATTGCCTACCACACTAACCACGAAACATCAACAACTGAGTGTTTTATCCCAAGTATATGGGGTATGCTACATAAACAAGTAATGAGAATCACGCCGAGTCCAGCACATGAATCCTCCGTCTCCACTCACTCCTATCGAACAATATACTTTCATTAAGCCCTTTGGCAACCATATCTTTTCGTATCAGTTCCTGTCGCACCCCGCTTCCCAAAATACGTAAACACGGCACGTGACAGAACCAACCATGCTACCTATGTGGCGAGCATAGATCCTTCCATAATCACATTACGGCTGTTAATCAGATATCAAGAACAGTAAAATACTAAATGTATCTATCACATGTCCAATATCCACAAAAACAATAATTGGAAAAAATAGCGGAAGAAATAAAGATTCAAGAAATAACTAATCCGCATAAAAGCTATATCAATGAGGTGGTCCTCACTGATTGGCGATCCTGTCGAATACTCACATGCTATGTTAAGTATCTGGACCATACAAAACACAGATGTCAGTGCGTCATAAATATCAAAATAATAGTAATAAATAGGATATGATACTATGATTAAATATGAGTGTAAATAAATAACACAGGTGTAAAACAGTGAGATATAAGTATGTGATGTGTATCTTAAAGTCTGTGCCTTTAGATTATCTATTCTAGAAGTCTTTGAAATCAATCTAATGGAATCGTCGATATAACTCAATAGTATCCCGTGCGTGTCCGGGACCACGGTCAAGATTCTCAGGCTGAATCCGAGACGTGTCGCTAGGCAGTAAATAGGTAACATGTACATATGAATGATGTCGGCAGCAGCATCCCAGGGCTGGCCTAGCCCATAAAGACTGATCAGTATAAGTATCGAACTGTTGAGTTACAAGTCAGGTTTCATTATTGATTTCCCTTTACTCCCAAGGTGATGTGTTCAAGTTAGGTATTGATGATGTAAGTTTAATGCCAACACAGGATCAAGCAGGTACATGTTTTGTCTATGCAAACAACAAGTCACGTCCGTCAGGACAACAATCAGAATTGTTGGTATTAGTAATAAGATCCAAGTAACAAGTCTTGTAGTGGGTCATGAACATATCATGTAATATATATTAACCCAAAATAGATACCAATGTAAAACTGTAATCAGTATCGAAATAAGACTAATACTAGGATACATATGTATCTATCTGTAATAACCATTATACGTCCATTACCATATATGATGCAATATAGTTAACATATTGAACTAATATAGTAGTATGATAAGGTTGTGATGTTCATGAATGCAACTAGATAAGTTATTATCAGTACGGATACTATAAAACTGTAAATCGGTAATATTAACTGAATGTTAAAACATGCACTATTATTTATTAAATAAATATTAATATAATAATATTAACAGGGATTACATATTCAATCCGATTAATAACTATAAATGTGGCATTGATTAACCATGCACAAGAAAGTTCCATTCAGAAATTCAGCGTCAGCTTGATTTGTAAAATAGTTTAAAAATAACAAACGTTCTCCAAAAGGAACGTGTCATATACCAAAACAAATCTAATTCAATAAGGTTTTCATTTTTATAAGTTAAAGTATCTCAGGTTTTTTCTACAAAAAGTTATGAACGTTCGAAATTGAAACTTTGCTGCTAGAATTTCTCTGGACAGAAATTCAGAGATATTTTCATTTACAGTTTATGTTATTTAAATAATTTATTTTGCAAGTAAATATTTCACAAGGTTATAGTATTCTGAGTTAGCTTCGTAACGAACTAAACAACGTATGGTAATGATTTTTCTATGATTTATAATGAATTTTTTAAGGTAAGGTGTACAGTAAATTTCAGATTTGTCGTATCCGCTTTGTGACGATGTTTCATGTGTAAACTATAATATTTTCAAACTATATTTTGTATAACGTTATAAAATGCAGATTATAAACTAATTAATAATAAGAAGAAGAAATTTTACTACGATATATATATTTATAGATATAATTATAGTATGTCGCAAGTTGTAAACTTGCATACATTGTATATTATGAAACTGATTAACGTTAAATAACTACGGTGTATAAATTATACAGATATAGTTGTATGATGATGATGATGATGATGATGATAGTATGACAACATATAAGTAAATTATATAAAGTATAGCATGTAGGCAGTTATAAACTTACTTCGAAACAAACGCGATGAACGGAAGCAACATAACACTTTACAAATCAACCCAAGTTTTGATGGCTCGGTTAAGGTTCTAGGATGCGGCTGGAGTTGCGTCGGCGAAAATGGGTGTGAGCTTGAAAAATGAAAAAGGAGAATATATTAATTGATGAGGGAGAGACATGTTATGTGGAGATAGAGGGGTTTTGTGTTTAATATAAATATATATAGTATAGTTTAAATTAGGTTATAAATATATATTGGTTTTAATGTATATAGATAATATCAAATTACAACCAATCTCCATCAAAATCTCATCAAAAATATATTTTAGAAAATAATTCACATATGTAAACTTTTCAACCATAATGCAAGAATATATTTTAAATAACTCATACCCTAATTTAAGATTTAAAAAGATTCTAAATATATATCTAGATTTAGTAAATATTTAATATTAGATATCTTAAGATTTAAACGTAAAAGATAAAAGCAAAATAAGATATAAGATAACAATCATATGATGACAGTTAACAAAATATAATTTATTCTTAACTTGTGGCTATTAAAAGATATATGATGATCTAGATATATGATATATAAAGATCTAAAAATATAATGTAGGTATTATACTAGATTCACATAGATACACTTTATTGGTAAATCTCAGATATAATCTTGTACCATATTGGGTTCTAAACTTGCAAATCGGGTCGGATAACGATTACTACTATTTGAATCATTCGCGGCCCAATAGATAGAATAGAAGAAATATAAAGCAAGTGTTAACTGTACTAGAATAGAATACCAATTAATGTCGTATAACTGTACTAGAGTGTTACACTTACATCCAAGTTTTCTTAGGTTTCCCTTTCGCCTTTTTGACATTGCCTATATCGAAAGTATCAATTCGTCGAACCGGTGCTTCTATAGGTCTGTGTCGTACATGACCAAACCAGTTTAGCCGGTTTTCCCGCATCTTCTCCTCACCGGATGCTCCACCAACTTTTGCATGAATATTCTCATTTCGTACCTTATATTTTCTAATGTTACACACATCCAATGAAGCATACGTATCTCCGCTAAGTGCATCTTCTGTGTATGATGCTTCTTAGGAGCCAAGCATTCTGTACAATATAATAAGACAGGCCGAATAACGCTCCGATAAAACTTTCCTTTCAACCTTAATGGAAAGTTACGATCGCACAAAATCCATGTTGCGCTCCTCCATTTCAACCAATCAACTTGGATCCTTTAATTGACGTCGGTATCGATCTTCCCGTACTTTTGGATGATGGAACCTAAATATCTAAACTGATCGCTTCCTGATATCTCTTGCCTATCTAGTGTTATACTACTATGGTCACGACTTCTCTATTTACTAAATTTGCAATGCATATATGCTGTCTTAGACCTGCTTAATTTAAAACCCCGAGATTCCAACGTTTGCCTTCATAACTCCAATTTGACCACACTAACCACGTGTAGCCCAAAATTTGGTGCAAGTTGACTAAAGCTCTGGGGTTAAGATTTTGCAAAACCGGTGCATTATGTTTTCTCATATACGTTGCCGAGAAACTAAATACTCGATATGTTACTAGCCAAAGTGGACAGAAGCACCAACAAACCCATGCATTTTCAAAATGTTCGTGAACAAAGAACAAGAAGATGGCCTTTATATTAGCTTTCATAAATGTATTTTTTTAGCCCGTATAGAAACTTGTCGATATTAATGAAATGACATATAATAAGTAAAATATATATTCAATTGTCACTGGTATCTTATTACATTAAAAACATGCAGGCATCTTCTCTCGGAAGATCCCAGAATTGTTTGCCTGCATGAGTTGCTTCAGAAAGATCACATGGGGTTTGATTGTGTCAGCTTGATTGCTCTGTTTGCTTGCTTTCTAACATTGTGATCAATTTGCAGTTTTCTCTCTCTGATAACCCAATTCAATAGGATCAAGATTGATCACAGGATCTTGCAAGAATCCTGCAATTGCAGTTTTTATTGTATGCTAGAAAATCATGTTAGAAATTACTCAATGAAACAAAAAAATTAATAAAATAAACTTAAAAAAAAAGCTTAAGAAAACATTGCTTTAGACAGTTTCTTCATTATCAATTTATCACTCATGCATGGATCCAGTGGTGAAAATAATTTTGGGTTGTGTACTGAAAACTCTCCATAGATTTGGGGTTTTGTTTTGGACAATTTCTTAAAGAACAACCACCCCCCTCCTCCCTTCTATTTAGGGTAAAATTGTCTTTGCTATAAAATTTAACAATTAGATTTGACCATTAAATCTGGTTAGTTTTTCGTAGTTTTGAAAGGAAATGGTAGTTTTCTGCCACATGCTCAAACCTACACGGAGTTTTTAGTAAATAAGTCAATACATTAAGATAAAACTCTATTTTGTAACCATCATACCAAACAACGCTGAAATATAAGATGATTGGTGTATTTAACTTTTAGACAATAAACATCAACATATCCCTACACTAATCAGTGATCATCCAGTCTAGACTGAAAATGGACATTTGATTTGCATTACTGATCACTATTTTAAAGAAAATTTTGAATTGTTCGTGGAAATGTCTAGTCTCCAAAGGCTTGTACCTAATTGGGCATGTGCTAAGAGTTTTAAATAGGCTTCAACTCAAACAGTCAATATTGGGGGAGGAAGTACATGCCCATTGAGGAGCTTCACCAAATCTTTGGAGATTTATAAGCACTAATTAAATTTGTGAGAACTTATTACATGCAATGAGGTTCTCTTCATCCATGTGGAGACACTTTACGTCAAAGGCTTCACACCAAGTTTTCATGTTATTCAATATCTGTGGTGCCATCTTTGCAGGACCACATGACATTTGATTCTTTGTTTCCGACTTCCTCCTTCATCTTCTATCATCAATTTGACATCTACCCACATGAAAAATAATATTAACAATTATCTTTCCCTAAGGACTGATAATTCATAATCGAGAAAACTATAGACAAGAGAAAGAGCTGACAACAAAAAACTCGATAGGCTATGATTGGTTTCATAAAGAGTGAGCGAGCAAATGAAAACAAAATATAAGTTGTTTTCGACATGGTTCGAGAACTCGGTATCAGTCTGTTCTTCAAAGTTTGTTTAGTATCGGTGGGTTTCGCTTGGTTTCTTAGTTTCGGTCCAAGGTTTGGTTTTGGTTTCAATTAATATTCTTGCAGCATGTTCATGTGTATGTACATTAATTCATACGTACCAAAGTATGTAATATGTATAGGATTTGAAAGTTAAAAGATAGCATGGAAAAGATGACTAATTATGAATTATATATAAAAGAAAATGTCATGTAATTACATACAAAATCATTAAAGATTCTATAACAATTTATAATTTTCTTTTCTAAAAAGTACCGAATATATCAAATTATGGAAGAAGAAATCCCAATTTTTATATATGGAAGGGGAAAATTAGTGAGCAATCTATTTTATATTTGAATGGCCAAAGTTCACATTTATATGATGCCAATAGAGGAAAAATTACCTTTATCGACCGGTATAGATCAATTTCGGCCAACCGATGCCAACCGATCCCGAGTTTTTAAGGCTATTTTCGGACCGGTTCCTACCAAAACCGGTTTGATATGGCCGAAGCACCGGGGTTTTTGATGAAACCTCAAACCATGGTTTTCGTGTTAGGAACTTGAGTCCTGAATGATACAATGAGTTTCAAATAAGACATGACAAGATTATTAAGTCCCCCAAAGATAAAATGAAAAAAAGGAGAAATTGATATAATTTTCTCTTATTTTATTTCCTTCCTTTCGCTTATTTTACTTCCGAACCAAACAAAAGGCAATACTTTCTCTTTCATTTTCTTTTCTTTGACTTAATAGTTTTATTCAAAGAAAAAAAATCCCTTATACAATAATTATTTTTTTAGGGTTTGTTCAAACAACCAAATAACCCTGCACAACCAATGTTCCATGCATCTGAATTCCCACCATTAAAAGGAGTTATAAAACATTAATTGAACACTATCAACTATGAACTTTAAACTTCAATACTAATGGGTTTATAATATAAAAAAAAATTAGTAAGAGAAACTATTACTAAAATAGATAAGGAAAGCTAAGTTTGTGGGAACAAGATAACTAACTTGACAGAAAGAGTACCGACTACACTACATCCACAATTTAGTGATGGCAAGATATCACCAGCCTCCCTGGCCAACATGCTCCTTGTCTCCCCCA
This sequence comes from Agapanthus africanus, assembly GCA_030015575.1. Lineage (NCBI taxonomy): Eukaryota > Viridiplantae > Streptophyta > Magnoliopsida > Asparagales > Amaryllidaceae > Agapanthus > Agapanthus africanus. The sequence continues at coordinate 23,170,757 of JASDDO010000014.1, forward strand.
ACCAAATCCAAACCCCCCTTGGGTCAACTTAGCTTCTTAAGAGAAATATAAATAGTTTCATACATGCTTCAAACTCATAGAGATGTACGAGAAATTAGACACTAAAGAGGCTGAAAATGATATATACCGGATTGCTCGGATACAGAAAAGGAAGACTAGAAACTTATGTGCAATGAACCGTGTCAAAAATGAAAATCAGAAGGTTTTAGTTCGAGATGAGTATATGAAGGAAAGATGGAGAGATTATTTTGACAAATTGTGCAATGAGAACTTTACTAAAAATTTAGATGGGCTTGTCATTCAATCTCAAGATATAAACCATGACTCCATACGTAAAATAAGACTACCTGAGATTAAAGAAGTTTTGAACAGAATGAGTTTAAGAAAAACGATTGGTCCTGACGGGACTCCTATCGAGGTTTGGAGATGCGTAGGAGAAATAGACGTTAAGTGGCTGACAGATCTATTTAATAAAATTTGGCAGACAAAAAATATGCCAAATGAATAGAGAAAAAGTATCCTTATATCTATCTACAAGAACAGAGGTGACATTCAAAGTTGCTCAAACTACCGTGGAATAAAACTTATGTGTCACACCATGAAACTTTAGGAGAGAGTGATTGAACACATGCTAAGAAAGAATATTAAGATAACAGAAAACCAGTTTGGGTTCATGCATGGACGATCGACGACAGAGGCTATTCATTTGCTTCGTCAACTTGTCGAGCGTTTTCGAGAGAGGAGAAGAGATTTGCATATAATATTTATTGATTTAGAAAAAGCATACGACAAGGTATCTAGAGAGGTATTATGGGGGACAATGATAAACAAGGGGGTCCCCGTCAAGTATATTGACATAATCAAGGATATGTACGATGGAGTAGTGGCAAATGTCAGGACTTGCGGCGGCCTAACGAGTGATTTTCCGATTACAATTGGTTTAAATCAAGAATCCGCATTAAGTCCATTCATGTTTACCATCGTGATGGATGAGCTTACTAGAACTATCCAAGATAAGGTACCTTGGTGTATGCTATTCGCCGATAATATTGTTCTAGTAAATGAGACGAAAGCAGTGGTTAATGCCAAATTGGAATTATGGAGGCAAACATTGGAATTTCGGAGGTTCAGATTGAGCAGGTCCAAGACAACATATATGCATTGCAAATTTAGTAAACAGAGAAGTCAAAACCATATTGGTATAATATTGGAAAGGCAAGAGATATCACCGAGCGACCAATTTAGATATCTATGTTCCATCATCCAAAAGAATGGGGAGATCGATAGTGATGTTAATCAAAAGATCCAAGCTGGTTGGTTGAAATGGAGGAGTGCAACAGGAATTTTGTGTGATCGTAACTTTCCGTTAAAATTGAAAGAGAAGTTTTATCGGAGCGCTATTCGGCCTGCCTTATTATATGGTACAGAATGCTGGGCTTCTAAGAAGCATCATACACAGAAGATGCACGTAGCGGAGATGTGCATGCTTCGTTGGATGTACGGTAACACCAGAAAAGATAAGGTGCAAAATGAGGATATTCGTGCAAAAGTTTGTGTAGCACCTGTGGAGAATAACATGCGGGAAAACCGGCTAAGATGATTTGGTCATGTGCGACGCAGACCTATGGAAGCACCGGTTCGACGAATAGATACTCTCGATATGGACAATGGCAAAAGGACAAAATGGAGACCGAAGAAAACATGGATGGAGGTGATACGAAACGATATGGTTGCCAAAGGCCTTAATGAAAGTATATTGTTCGATAGGAGTGAGTGGAGGCGGAGGATTCATGTGCTGGACCCGGCGTGATTCTCATGTTGGTTCATGTAGCCTATCACATATGCTTGGGATATAAAAGGCTCAGTTGTTATTGTTTGTGTGTTCAAACTCATAGAGTAATATAATATTATATCAAAATTAACATGCAAATATATAATTTAAGATTGATGGTCATCATACATTATCATCATTCTCACCTTCTAAGCTTTCTCCATCAATACGGTGTTGGTATGGAACGCAAACTCTCCACAAACGATTGCATCAAAACTCAAAAGTTATGATGATGGTTGGGGAATTTATTTTTTATATCCTAACAAGGACAAATTATAGGCCCCAGAAAGGATCGAAGGTATGATGCAGTACGTCATGGATTTATTCGTAGAGAGACATAAAAACATTGTCAGTTGTCATGCATTTAAGAAGATCAGCTATATAAAGCCTATAGCTCCTCATTACAACAAGCACCAAAGCCCAAGTCTAAAGAAAGAAAGAGAGAGAGAGAGAGAAATGGGTGGAAACTCAAAAGTTTCAGAGAGAGCAAAGCTCTTCATAGGAGTGCTAGCACTTCAGTTTTGCTATGCAGGGTTCCATATAGTCTCTAGATTTGCACTCAACATGGGTGTCAGCAAAATTGTGTTCCCTGTATACAGGAATGTCATTGCTCTTGTCTTATTGGCCCCTTTTGCCTATTTTCTTGAGAAGTAAGTGGAATTTATTTCTAAGCTACTGAAGAAGAAGAAGAAGAAACCATAAATGATGTAATTTTATAAATTTGTTTCTATTCATTTTCTTTCAGAAAGGACAGACCACCTCTTACCTTATCTTTGCTGGTTCAATTCTTTCTTCTTGCATTATGTGGGTAAGCATATCAAACCACACACCAAGAATATTCAAACTCTACATTTTAGGACATCATAGACGGGTCACGGGTCACGGTCGATCATAAAACTTTGTCAAACCTGCATCTTTTATTGCTCATGAAGGATTTGCAAATTAACCTTATAATTTTTCTATCCAGGATTACTGCTAACCAAGGATTCTATTTGTTGGGTTTGTATTACTTGTCTCCGACCTATGCATCTGCCATACAAAATTCGGTGCCAGCCATCACTTTCGCCATGGCAGCAGCCCTAAGGTGGTTACGAAAACTTCTTCTAATATTCATGACATCTTTCTACTAAATTTTTCTTAAAGATCATGAAATCAGTTTAAATATAACGAGAGTTTTTATCTCCAGGGTTGAGGAAGTGAATATATACAAGAGATATGGCATAGCAAAGGTGGTGGGAACAGTAGGAAGCATAGTAGGAGCCACAATAATCACTCTCTATAAAGGTCCCCCACTTTTGAGCCAAAAATTACATGTCGCTGTGGGAGCCAAAATTATTTCTTCAAGTCCGATACTGAACTGGACTCTGGGATGTGTATACATCCTTGGTAATTGCATTGCATGGTCTGGTTGGATGGTCCTTCAGGTTTGCTTGAATTCATCATCTTTAACAAAATAATACTGTTAAATTTTCACACCGGAACTGTGTTTTGTCACTTTTGGCCTTATCCATGCCTTCAATGTAGTCTTCAACAACAATCAAAAGGCTAAATTTCATGAACATACCATGAATTTTCAGTGTTTTTAAGATAAATACCATGCACTGTGAGTTGCAGATAAATCCCATGAATTTAGCGTTAAATAAATAAATACTGCAAGCTTTTTGGCAATTTTCCAATCTAATACAATTTCTTCTTTCTTTATAATGCAAATACCTCCCTTGATGAGGTGGACACCCTCACTTTTTCCCAAAATACAATGAAAAGGGAGAAAATTCCTCTTCTCCTAGGCCCTTCACTTCGCCATCCTCTTCTTCTAGGGCCTCCATCTCATCAAGGAAGATGACAAAAAAATGATGCCGTGTAATGTAAATTTACACATAAACCCTCAATATTTACAAATTTCCATATATACTCATTCTCACTTATATGAAATGCGCATTTACACATAAACCCTCATCATTTACAAATTTACATATATACCCATTCTCACAAATATGAAATATTACATTTGATACGTGCAACACATTCTATAATGCAAACGGCATTGGTTAGAGTACACCTTCTTCTTTTTTGAAAAAATAAAGAAAAAGAGAATTTCTCAATTCTTAAAGACTCCACATCATCAAAGAAAAAGACAAAAATAATTAAGTGTTTTATTAATTTAAATTTCAAATTCACTCCACATTCTTTAAAACTTGAGACAAAAAAGAATTTTCTAGAAATTAGTTTGAATTCCAAATTCAATCTACATTATACTCAAACTTAAGACAAAAAAGAAATTTAGAAGTTATTTTAATCTTACCATTTTTAACTTCTACTATCTTCTAGAACACTCTTGATCCAAGTTACTAAAATGACTATTTTCTTCACTTATTAACATTCAAAATAATTTTAAACCAAAAGCTCCCCATTTTATATTTATTCATGGGCTCAAAAAAAAAATTTGGACTCTAAATATGATAAAGCTACATAGTTCATTCAGATTTATATAATCATTATACATTTTATTAATAAAACGTGCATCGCATGTGCAAAAATGATTGTGCAATTTAATGTGAGAAACAGACAACAAGAAAAGGATAGGGTACTGACCTCAATAAATGGAGAAAGAGATATGGGAGAAAAATAGTTCATGTTACTGACCTCAAAGATTCGGGATAAAGGCTCCTGTTGTTATTGTTGTTGCATTAGTAATATGTTGAATACATACAAAAATGGAATATATTATTGCCTAAGGAAGAAGGTTAAACTTTGAATGCAAGGGAAAAAGCAAGACACATAAACAAATGAAAAAACAGGTAAAACAGAAGTCGAGTTAAGTTGCATTTTTAGCCTGCCCTCTCTCTCTCTGTGTGTGTGTGTGTGTGTGACAGACAGACGCAGACGCACACGAAAAATATCCCCTTTTCATCTGTTAAACCGATTTATGGATTTTATATTGATGGTCCTAAACCATATGCCAGGTTCCAGTGCTGAAACAGTACCCAGCCAGGCTCTCAGTCACCACACTCACCTGTTTCTTTGGACTAATTCAATTTTTGGTAATAGCATCCTTCATTGAAACTGACGTTGAAAAGTGGAAAGTCCATTCAGCAGGGGAACTCTTCACCATACTCTATGCCGTAACTTCTCACCGACTCATTATCCTCAATCTTTCTCCTCCTCCTCCTCCTCCTCCTCCTCCTTCAGCTCTTTCCATCCTATTATTGCAGAATCTATAAAGTTCTAATAAATTTTATTATACAGGGCCTAGTGGCATCAGGCATTTCCTTCTCACTTCAAATATGGTGCATTGATAGCGGAGGCCCCCTTTTCGTTGCTGTTTTCCAACCAGTTCAGACTGTTGTAGTGGCCATCATGGCTTCAATAATACTTGGCGATGAGTTGTACACAGGAGGGTAAGCACTTATAAGAGAAAAGAATAATAATTGGCCTTCATCCCAAACTTTTGGAGTCGGCTACATAAATCATTTTCCTCCATTCAGCTATCATAAGGCCCATCTTATTGATCAGATTGATGACCAACACATCTTTTTTAACTATCCCCATCCACATTCATTTAGGCTACCCCTGGTATTTATTGCTCCATTAAACTATAATTTCAATCGCCTTACCCTTAATTCATCTCTTTAGGAGCTATCTCTAACTTCTTATGGATGAACTCACTTTTAATCCTATCTAATAATATAAATAAGGATATACAAACAATAGAAGAAAAGAAAACATAGTATTAAAATTTGGCTATATTATTTCTTTAATGTCTGGATTTGACCATAATGTATCTGCTAGCTGCATATATATGTGAACTTTTTCGACATAGATATGTCGATGCACTGGTATCAAATAATGAGCGAGCATTTACAAAGATGTATGTATGTTTACAAATAGATTCATAAATCAGAAAAGTAAAACTTAGGAAGCCTACAGCAAACTAGTCTTGAAATTTCCCATCTTTTGCTGATTACCTCTCTGTTTCACTACCATTACAGGATCATTGGATCTATCCTCATCATGGTTGGGCTTTACTTCGTTATATGGGGTAAAAGTGAAGAGAAAAAGGAAGAAAGCCAAGAAATGGACCAAGACTCAACGGCTAACCTCCTTGGTCAAGAAAACTTATACAAAGTCAATGCTACAGTATCCAACATCCCATAAGAGGCACTATTCTTTACAAGTTGACATCGTCTACAGCTCTGATGGAGAAACCATCACAAGTGGTGTTAAGTTTTGTTTGTGCGCGCGCGCGCAGGTGTGCATGTATGTGTGGATAGTCTGTAGAATCGACGGCAAATCCATCACAAATGGTGTTAGGTTATGTTTGTGGGTGTGGATAATCTTTAACATCACCATTAGCATTACGTGGCTTCCAATATGTTGTTTGGATTCATTAGCATTGCAACATCAACATTAGCATTAAGTGTTGTTTGAATTCATTAGAAATCTATATGCACAACTATTTTGAAGGGGAAAGATGTGGCTTCCAATTTCTAACAATTATTTCTTTAAGCTTCTTCTCCAGTTTGGGAATATGTTCTTCGGCTCTACATGATATAAACAGTTATTTTCCAACCACTCACTAGCTTAACATTTGAATTAAGTGTTACCAACATGGAATCAGAGTTGAACGTCATTCTGTATGGCAAATATAGGAGAATTTAAACTTTTCTGGGATGCAGACTTGTCTTGTAGAATTTTAGCAAATCTCTCTATTGGTCATAGTTCCTATATCAAGAGCTTAACATTAATCAACCAATCAAGAAAGGGTAGGCAATTGATCAACAGAGAATCAGGAAACTTATTCAAATCTTCTATGGAGTCTTGCTTCAGAGTCGACTCCAATCTGATGGTAAATGATTAGAAGATGATGAGCTTATTTCGCCATTTTATTAACAAACCAGACCACATACTGGACGGTTTACAGGCAAAAAACCAAATTAAGGTTATTATTAATACTGACTGTTCACTAGATGACAAAACCAACATACAATACTGAGTGCCCTGTCTAAATTTAAGCACCTTCTTGAAAATTATATATGCTGACTTGTTAGAAGACAACAGTAGCTTACATCTCAAAAAGTCTAATTACACCCACAGCTCCTTAATACTCATAGTTGCAGTGTAGCACCGGCATTATTTGAACAGGATTGGTGGTTGCTACTTGCTAAACAACTACTAAAATAATCCTAAACATAGAATATCATTGTGCTAGAGATCAAAGCAAAAAATCCATACTTTGAATTAAGGAAATAAAAAATGAATAGTGAAAGAAGCAGCAGCCTATTACCATCATTGCAACCTTCTCATCATTTAGAGAAAGAACAACTCCATGTATGAGGAGGTGCGAAGTTTCTTTGGAAGCGACTGACCAAAAAAAAAATTTAACCTTTGAGTCAAAATGGCATAAAATTTTCTAATAACTCCACTGAACCAAACAAAGAGAATAACATTTGTTATGTAAGTCAGCCCACACCTAAACCAATTGTAGACTTGTTTCTGAAAAAAACTGGGTTTATCATGAATTACAATTAAACTATCAACTTTTAAATAAAACCCTTGTTCTAGCACGTAATGAGTAATGAGGAAAGCAAATGATAATATGCTAAAGACCGAAGAAGTTTTGATCATTGCATTTCCTAAAAACAGCATGAAATCAAATAGATGTACACCAGCTAATCTCTTGTTCCAAAATCCAAATTATCAGTCAGACTATAATTTTCTTCTTGTAAAATCCCTCGACGGCATTTCAACTATCTCTTCACATCTCAGCACCATAATTAAGTGCCAAGGACCTCATCGTACAGCAATCCACACATGTTCCTTTAAATGGTCTGGGGTAGTACAGTTGTAGCCAATCTAGCTAGTACTTTCCAGCAAGTAATACACTCAGGCCAGTTAACCATTTTTGTCATGGATGAAACCCAAAAATTAAATGATTACAATAATAAAACAAAATATTAAATATTTAAAGAAAAATCCATCAAGTGAATAGGCTTGTGGATAATATTATCTCTAAATAGGTAAATATATTCTTTAGATTCCATAAGAAATAAATTAGATTTTTGTCTTTAGTTCAAATGTACAAGGCAATATGGGTTGTGGATTTAGTAGGGACCAATATACAACTAGTTTGAAGTTGGGAGATGTGACATTAAATCCATAAAATTCATTTCTACCGGCTTCTGCGAATTCTAGATCATATAGTGGGTGTCATAAGCCAGCAGACAAGATTAACATTGTAGTCATATGTGGTCCACTAAATGAAATTCAAACAGACAAGAGCTTGCGGTGTTTTAACCAAAAGAAAATCTACTTGAAAACTATTAAAACAAGCCGTTTGAAGACAGAACCAAGATTCTATCATACCCATCCTTAGGATGTCCACAGCTCTAGGGACCAGAAAGCTAAAGACTACGAACTCATGGTTGTAAATTGGTTGAAGGCATAGGATATATGAGAACGAAGGAAAAAATCGAGAACTTTAAGCCTAATGATGATTCATTCAAGTAAATTTTAAATTTTATGTATAGTCATTGGGAGGTCACACCCACTTTTGCTGGTTTACATCATGACACAGGCAAACATCAAGTTCTGTTTCTTTTGCTGGTGTTAAGAAATACCAAAGTTTGTCAATATGATGCTCTACCAGAATCTTCTGAGCTTCTGTGCGAAACAAACCCTCTTGCCTACACTTAAAAAACATGACAAGAATGTAGCATTAACACTGTTTTCTAAATTCTCAAAACCAACTTTCAGTTTAATCCCTTCAAATACAGCAATCCTGATTTTTGAGGATTGCTGAAGTCCAGATATAAGCAAAGTCACGATCATCAAGACAAGGCTTCCTAAGAAAAATATATGATCATGAAACAGCTTCGCTATCGGAACAGCTTCATTATTCCGCTGAAACCCCACACTTCTCTATTATTAGAACCCCATACTTCCAATGTCCCGTGAACACACAACAATATAATACACAAAGGGGCCTCACTCAGCAACCCAAGCGTGTGAACTTTATGAACTGGGGGCAACTACAGGTGTACTCAAACTAGTACTTGCTTGCCCACAACACCTTCGGCCATTTAATTCTATTGTCTTCAGACAAAAGTTTCAGAAGAATTAGGAGAGCATCCAAATTGGATACACCGAACATAGCACTACTGTGTATGTGGGTCTCGACAAATTAAAGGCGCATCACAATCGAGCCATGGACACGCGTATTGACAGGCATGGTCCTGATCACGACATGACAGAACACATGCAAAGAGTTGTTGAGTGATATGATCGTGCCATAAGTGTTAAGAGTTAAAAATTACACCCTACGGCCGAAATCAAAAAGTCAAAATTAAGATCCAAAAAGTGGGCCCGAGCCCGAATCCAAATCAAGTGGCCCCAAGCTCGAACCCCGGTCCAAGCAGGTGGGCCTAAGCACCGACCGGTCCAAGCTCAAGCATGGGGGCCGGCCCCATCTCAAGAAAAGAATTAAATTGTAATAAAATAGATTTCATATATAATAAATATGAATAATATAGAAATAATGGGTAAAAAGCCAATTTTGTAAAGCCCAAAAGCTTAAGCACAAATATGTAAGGGTATTTAAACCTAACAAGATGATAAAATATGGGGCTTTTCTTCTCGACAAAAATATTAGGGTTTTTAGCATCCATCTTCTTTCCTCTGTGATATCCAAATCTTCATCTTCCTCAAAAGAGAGACCCAAAAGAAAGATATTTCCTTTTGGATCTCTCTCATCTCCTTTCTAAAAAGAACCCATTAAAATAGAAAAAGAACCCGTCTCTAGACAGAAAGCTTCATCTCAAAGAAGCCAAGATCCAAGATCAAAACTCAATAAAAGAGCAAGCTTTCCCCATCGAGCTCGAAGAACAAGAGGGAACGAGGGTTCTCGGGTGGCTTTCACCCCGAGCCAACACATACGAACGGAAGAACTCGATGAAAGCCCACGACTTTTGTCACTCGCGTAGCCTCCGCCTGTTGACGGAGATCCCTAAAAGGATCGCCGCCACGGACATCTCCGTAAAGGGAAAGTCCATCTCGGAAGTCCTCGCAAGAGGTTTTCCGTCTTTGGGACCCCCAAAAGGGGTTCTCACTGCGAAGGACCCCCAGAGGGGGCTCCCGCTCTCGGAGACCCCCGCCGTCGGGGACCCCCCCGAAGGGGGCTCCTGCCGTCAGGGACCCCCCAGAAGGGGGCTCCCCGCTTTAGGACCCCCCCAAAAGGGTCCCCGCTGCCTCATGAGGCACCAAGACCTCTTTCTCTCTTTCCTCCTCGAAGCTCCCCAACACACTTAAAAGACTTCTCCCCTTCAAAAAAATTTCTAATGGGACGCGGCCTCGCACCTCGCAAGGGGGATGCTAGCCCCCTTGACCTCCAGCCCGCTAACCGGGTAGCAGGACCCTCGTAAACTCTGTAAGGTCCTCGACATGCCCAAAGCACCCAAAAAATTATTTCTCAAAACACAACACGCGCATATTGTACATTGAGTTTGCATGATTTACACGGCCCGTTAATCGAAGGTTCTCACGTCTTAAAGCGAGGGGTAATTAACGGCAGTTTTGTCTGCAGCTACCGGAGATTAGAATCCCCACAATTAATAAACCCCCGCCTACCATAGGCAGGGGGAATCTGTACACGCATGGAAAGCGAGCGCATCCATCTAAAAATGGGTGACGAAAAACACTCTACAGATTCTAGCACGCCCGGTGAAACCTATCTCTTCTCCCATCTCTCGGGTCAAGTGATCAATTGAACTCAACCAAGTCATACGTTGTTGTCTGTACGGAACCATGCTCCTTCATTCAAATCGTCAACTCTCAACAATGATGGCATTTCAAATGCTTGTTAGTCGCAAGTAACGGATGACGACTCGCCGTTCTTCGCTTCTACCTTGTGTTCGAATACCAACAAAAAACCGCTTCATATACTTGCTCCATAAGTTCACGTCCGAAATGATATTAAACTAAAAAATTTCAAGTTTTCAATTTACGTTCGAAATGACTTTAAACTAATGCATGCTAAATTTCAGGCAAAACAAGCCCAGCCTCTGATGTGACCCCCATTGCATACACAATCAAAACCACTGGCAGAGAGACGTCTCCATCAAATCACATACAGTAGGGCACAAGACATCCAATCTAATGCAGGTCGATCATATTCTCTTCAGTCTCCGTCAGCGCTCCTACCGCAGAAGCTTCAATGAGCCAAATCAACAACCGGCTTCGAGGGGAAAAGGTCGAACGTCATGATTGTGAAGATACTCGAACCAAAGCACAAATCAGTGTCTGGGTGGCTTTCTATCTTTCCATCTGGGGCAAGGTCGTCAACTCGCAAGAGCAACAAGACGTCCTAGGCCAGTCCAGACAGGGCCCATGACGATCGCAAATGCAAGTGTTTTCTCTAGACTCTCTAGTTGTCGGCCTAAGACGGTTGCCAAGGAAGCAAATGCATGTCAAACCCTTAAAACCGAACAGTTGAAGCAGAAACGGCTCAGATATACAGCCAATAAAATGGTAAGGGCTCCTGCTCATTTGGAAGTCGTAAGGTTCCAAGAACATGGTTTACTCTGTAACATAAGCCAATTCTGCCGTGAAAATCAACAACTTTTTTGAACCGTTAAAATCAGCGCAGAAGTATGCTACGACCGCAAAGGTCAAGAAAACGACAATTCAAAGAATTCTGCAAAGAGGCATATCTAAGCCCCATAATCAAAAGCATAGCACGATCTCGTCAAGGGCATGCCAAGCTCCACTCGCGAGCAAAAATCAAAATAATTCAAACAGAGGGTACCAATTGTATCCAAGACCCGGGTCAAACCAACAATCCTCAGTCGTTTGTTCTTCCCTAAAAGGAACGGACTACAACAATGGTCTAAAAGCCCAATAAATATCTCTACCAATGATGCGGCAACGGACGGATACACAATCCATACGGTCTACATGGTGGGATCCGAAAGAACAAACTCTCTTACGCTTCACAGAATAATGATACCCAGTCAAGGCCCGGTTCAGGCGATGATAAAGGTTCTGCTCAGACGGCTAAACAAAGAGAGCCTACCGCTCCTAAATAATCAGATGACGATGATAGCTCAGTCTTCATCCCAAAACAATAGAACAAGCATTATTCCAAGAGCTTCAAAAACGGCTCCAAGAAAAAGATACAGGGTTGGTCATGGTCTATTCCAAGCTTGATGATATAACGAGCATACCCAACTCAATCGTCCACTTTAAGAAATGACTCGAGTCTCCAAGGCCTTTGTGGGACATATGCTTGTCTAGAAGAAAAAGAAAATACTAAGGCGTCTTCAAGGAAAGCCTAAGGTCGGACGGAAGAATCAAATGAAGCCTATAGTCTCGGCCATTAATTCAGCTCGATCAAATTCAAAATCCAAGAAGATCAAATAACTCCATGAAAAGGCGCCAATAAAGCCAAACAAAGGATAAGTCGTTAAACTGGAATAGATGATCCTTAAGTCGTTAAACTGGGAAACAAAACAAAAAAATGATGAAGAAAAGAAATAAAGAGTCATTCCAGAAGCAAAAGGGGCACGAATGAAAACTTAAAAAGGTTTCGTGAGTAAAAACAGCAGGACCATCCATGAGCTTGTGAAAAACCCCGCAAGGGCGCAACTCGTCCTAAAAGAACCTTTTGACCTTTAAGTCGTTAAAGTGGTAATATATATATATATATATATATATATATATATATATAAACATCTCAATCCCTCCAAAGGCGAATGATGAGTCACTCCGGTATCATTCCAGTGTTAGCGATATAGACGCCAACAAAATTTCAAATCCCCAAAATTCCAAACTTTCAATCAAAATTCTATTCAAAATCTTCAAATTCCAATCAAAACGCAATCTAAATTCCAATTCTCAACTTCAAATCTAACTCGATGCAAATTTTGGCAAAAATCCAGACAAAGTCCAAATTTCAACTCCCAAAATCCGGACTTTTAAGTTCTAATTCAATTCCCAACAATAATGACCCTAAGTCGTTAAACTGGGAATATATGACCTTAAGTCGTTAAACTGGAAAATAAAAGAAAAAAAGAAAAAGGAAGGAAATAAAGGGTCAGTCCATAAGCAAAAGGGGCACGAGTGAAAACCTGAAAAGGCTTCATGAGTAAAACCAGCAAAACTACCCGCGAGCTTGTGAAATCCCGCAAGGACGCAAACTCGTAAAGAAAAGAAAAAGAAAAAAACTCCAAAGGCGAATGATGAGATGCTCCTGGTACCATATTTCAGTGTGGTGATGCAGACGCCAACCAAAATTCAAATCTCCAAAAAGACAAATGATGATTCACTCCTGAAACTATGCTTCAGTGTTAGCGATACTGGTGTAAACCAAAATCCAAAATCCAAAATCCTCCAAGACTCCACATCCAAATCCTCCAACGGCGAATGATGAATCGCTCCTGGTATCACACTCCATCATAGCGATGCTGATGCCAAATTCCAAACTCAAATTCAAAAGTCCCGCCGAGAAAGGCAGAAATCAAACAGATTAAATTAAAATCCCACTCGGCAATGCTTCCAAGCTCAAAAAGTCCCGCCGAACAGTGCAGAAGCCAAGCAAATCAAATCAACCAAGTCAACCAACTGCCTTTCCCGTCAAAATTATGCTCCGCTTCGGAAAATCAAGCCCCGTGTCGGAATAATGCTCCGCTTCGGAAAATCAAGCCCCGCGTCGGAATCATGCTCCGCCACGGAAAGTCCGCTCCCGTGTCGGAATCATGCTCCGCCTCGGAAAATCAAGCCTTGCGTTGGAATCATGCTCCGCCTCAGAAAGTCTTCTCCCGCGTCGGAATCATGCTCCGCCTTGGAAAATCAAGCCCCGTGTCGGAATCATGTTCCGCCCTGGAAAATCAAGCCCGACGTCAGAATCATGCTCCACCTTGGAAAGTCTGCTCCCGCATCGGAATCATGCTCCGCCTCGAAAAGTCTGCCCCCGCATCGGAATCATGTTCCGCCTCGGAAAATCAAGCCCCGCGTCGGAATCATGCTCCGCCTCGGAAAGTCAAGCCCTGCGTCGGAATCAAGCTCCGTCTCAAAACTTCCCTTTCGGAATCAAGCTTCATCTCGAAATCAATCTCTGCATCGGAATCAAGCTCCGTCTCAAAACCAACCCCTGTCGAAATCAAAATCCGCCAGCTACGTCGGAATCAAGCTCCGTCTCAAAACCAACCCTTGCGCCGGAATTAAGTTTCGCCTTATGATCAAATTAACCCTCAATCGGAATCAAGTTTCGTCGCAGAATATATGCACCCGCGTCGGAATCATGCTCCGTCTCGGGACACTGACCTCCACATTGCCAAAAGGGATCCAAGTACCGACCTCCACGTCGCCAAAAGGAACTAAGCACCAACCTCCACATCACCAAAAGGGAACCAAATATTGGCCGTCCACGTCGCAAAAAGGACAATATCGACCTCTACGTCGCTAAAAGGGATTCAAGTCAAGTATCGACCGTCCACGTCACAAAAAATGACAATATCGACCGTCCACGTCCCAAAAAAGACAGTATCGACCGTCCATGTGGCAAAACGGGCAAGATCGACCTCTACGTCGCTAAAAGAGAATGTAACAACCGGGTTCATTTATACCAATTCCAGTTCTTGTATTTCCTTAATTGTGGTATTTTCCTGATTTAACGGGTTTTGGGTGTGAATGATATTTTACATTTTACATTGCATTCGACCCGACCCGCTTGCTTGATCCTGCTTGTTTCTTATTTACAAATTACCGTGACTTGTGAGATGGACACGTGCATCTCATGTTTATTGCATACAAGTATTTTTCTAGTATCGCGTCTTTTATCATATAACATTTTTGGTCGCGGAAAATAAATTAAAATTGCATTTCATAGCATGCATGATACCCCTAACCCCGTGGTAGCGTCCGCGCCTCTTGTTCTCGTCCCGTTCAGTGAAACGGACGTGTTTGGATGGCTACGCACACGTGCGTGCATCCGTTCTTAGGGGTATGCTTTTTCTTTGAACGAGCATTCGTTTTGAAATTTGGAAGTTGCATATATTTTTCATATTTTTAATCTGAATTTTTAGACCCCACCCGGACATGTTTTGGAGAAGATTTGTATTTGCCAAAATCTCAACGGACTAATATTATAATATTATATCACTTCCTTCTTTAACCAAAAATATTCAACATATATATATAACCATTTTCTTTTAACTATATAATATATTAATATAACACATTTCTCTCTCCAATCTCACGTTTTCCTCTCTCCAATCTCCCTCAATCTCTCCCCAGTCTCTCTCTCTCTCTTTCTCTCTCCAATCTCCCTCAATCTCTCCGATAATCTCTCCCCTAATCTCTCTCTTTCTCTCCTTATAATCTCTCTCTCTTCTCTTATAATCTCTCTCTTTCATCTCCTTGACCATGCAGCCACCATCTCCCTTCAACCCAAACTTAAGCACTCTTCAAACCCAAAATCAAGCCATCGTCGCCGATTCCACTGTTCATCGCCGTGACCTCACGTGTATCGTGTTCACGTTTCCGTAGCGCACAGCAGATCGCGTCCAGATCGCACCAGATCGCGCCCAGACCACGCAGCAGATCGCGCCAGATCGCGCACCAGATCGCGCCAGATCGCGTCCAGATCGCGCCAGATCGCGTCCAGATCGCGCCCAGACCACGCAGCAGATCGCGCCAGATCGCGCACCAGATCGCGCCAGATCGCGCACCAGATCGCGCCCAGACCACGCAGCAGATCGCGCCAGATCGCGCCAGATCGCGCACCAGATCGCGCACCAGATCGCGCCAGATCGCGTCCAGATCGCGCCCAGACCACGCAGCAGATCGCGCACCAGATCGCGCCCAGACCACGCAGCAGATCGCGCCAGATCGCGCACCAGATCGCGCCAGATCGCGCACCAGATCGCGCCCAGACCACGCAGCAGATCGCGTCCAGATCGCGCCAGATCGCGTCCAGATCGCGCTCAGACCGTGCACCAGATCGCGACTAGACCCAGTACCGTGTCGTGCCGTTTCACACACCGTATCGTGTCACGTCGCACCAGGCCGCCTGCATATCGCCCTTTTGAGGCAAGTATTACTTGCTACATGCTATGCTATACAAATTAAGTGTGCTTGACTCATTAGACCTGCAAGACTAACTAGGTGTAGCTATTTTCTCATTTGGACAAAATACGACTTATAACATGATACTGTAACCTAAAATCACATTTGCCACTTTAACCCTAATAACGAAGTTACCAGTTAATCATTTTACTGTTTAAAGGACGATAGCCGTACACATGTAGCTCTATTACTTTCTGTTATTGATATTGCACCACCTTGTGATTATTGCACAGCGAGGGTGCTCGAAACTTGTTAATCTGATAATACGATTGCACTATATTAATGCACCATTGGGATTAAATGAACTGATATTGTCGTTTACTTTATTTCCTGCTGTTATTCCTTATTCGATTACATAACTGTCGAGAGCACGCCCTCGATTGTGTTACATATTGACTTGACCTTGCTACACATGACATGTATACATACCGATGCACCGGACATGGTACCCTTTACTATCAACTCAACCTGTTATACCATGACCCGACCTGTTACCTGATCTCATGCCTAATGCCAACAAACCTGACGTGGGGTCCTCATGGACCATTCCTGTTGTCTATCCAGACAAACCTGCTTTTACCTGATCCTGTGTTGGCATTAGTTCTTGATTACTGAATACCTGACCTGACATACATAACTTGGGGGTATGGGGAAATCAAAGGTGAAACCGACTTGTAACTCAACAGTTCGACACTTATACTGATCAGTTTTATGGGCTAGGCCAGCCCCGGGATGATGCTGCTGACATCATTCATCTGTACATATTCCTGTTTAATGCCTAGCGGCATGTCTCGGTTTCAGCCCGAGAATCTGGACCGTAGTCCCGGGCACGCACGGGATACTATTGAGTTACATCGACGATTCATCAATTGATTTCAAAGACTATTGAGTTACATCGACGATTCATCAATTGATTTCAAAGACTATTGAGTTACATCGACGATTCATCAATTGATTTCAAAGACTATAGAGTAGCAACCTGATAGGACAGTCTAGTCACCACTGCACATTGCCATGCTCTGTTATTTCTTATTACGGCTTATTCATGTTCATACCTGCATTGCTTATCACCATGTTTATATTATATTATTTTGGTTGACATGACGCGCTGACGTCTGGATTTTGCATGGCCCAGATTCCTTACCACTGCAGTGACCGAGCAGGAGTACTTCAGCCAGCAGGCTGAACTGTGAGTTCCTTAGGGTTTAGTTTACTTATTTTCATTTCATTTCCAGATGTGAGCCCGCATTATGGGACGTACTGTTTATTTATTGTATTGGATCATTTGCTTCCGCACTCATTGTTTATTGATTCTTGTTATTATGGATTTGGACATGTATTAGATTAGTTTATTATTTTGTTCTTGATATCTCTACAACCGTAATGTGACTGTGGATGGATATTTCCTACCCACAGGTAGCATGGTTGGCTATGTCACGTGCCCAATCTTGCGTACTCTGGGAAGCGGGGTGTGACATGGTTCTTTTGGTATCAGAGACTAGGTTAGTCGGGTTGATTCTTTTGTAGTTGGGTATTGTACCCAATACACGAATCAGAATACCCGTGTTTAGGAAAACATGTCCTGCCATCTTACCGTTTTACCGTTTTTGAATCAAGTTCTTCCTGATTATATCTTTTACGATATGCAAACTTTCTTTGCATATCGACTCCAAAACCTGATTCCTTGTTATCTCTAGAACTTGGGCGACTTGGGTGGAGTTATGTAATTGTGTCCATGAACTGCAGCATGGTTACAATGCAGTACTCTATTTAAGTAACTTAGAGTCCTGGTCTTAATTCACTTCCGTATTCCATGATCGTTATATTACCCTGCTTCTCCCGGTTTCATTGCTTACCAGTTATTGTTTTATCGCCAGCTTGAATCATGTTTACCGTGGTTAACCCTCTTCAGTCTCTTGACTTCGGATAAAGTCATCTTGGTATCTTACTCGTTCTTGTTTTTCCCCGCGTTAGGATTATTCAATCCTGGTGCATTTCCTTGTTTGTTGTTGCCTTGGGAATGGGATTTCGCGGCACTTTTCACGCTCATATTGATTGTAAGGAAGGGAAAGTGATTTTCCTGTTTCCCGAACTTTCGGAAGTTGTTTTGCTGGAAGAAGCAGTTCTGTCGGGCCAGTCGAGTTAGGGCTAGGCCGACAAACAGGATTCTTTCGTCAATAGCAGTGGATAAGGAAGAAGCGCCGGCTATATTAAAGAGTTTCATGGAAGTGTGAAGACATATCAGGTTTACCGCCGAAATGAGACGCGGAGTTTGCGGTTAAACTTGTTCCTGGTACAGCGCCAATCTCAAAGGCGTATTACCCGATGGCACCAGTGGAGTTGAAAGAAGTCAAGAAGCAGGTTGCTGAATTACTTGAGAAGGGTTGGTTTCGCCGCAGCAACTTAACTAGGAAAGCTACAGTTCTTCTAGTAAAGAAGAGAGATGTCACAAGGAGGATGTGTATCGATTATCGAGAATTAAACCGGGTGACTATTGAGAACAAGTACCCAATCCCTCGCATCGGCAAATTGTTCGAGAAGCTTAGTGGCGCGAGGGTATCCTCGAAACTGGATTTGCGGTTCGGATATCATCAGGTCCGAGTTAAATCAGAGGATATTTGCAAGACTGCGTCCCGAACTCATTATGGACATTTCGAGTATCTGGTGATGCCCTTCGGAGTAACGAATGCGCCGGCAATATTCATGGATTTGATGAACAGGATCTTTTCACCATTCTTGGACCAGTTTATTGTGGTATTCATTGACGATATTCTGGTGTACTCGAAGAGTCCGGAGGAGCATGCTGGGCATTTAAAGGTCGCACTGCAGACGCTGAGACAGGAGAAATTGTATGCGAAGAGGAGTAAGTGCGAATTCTGGCTGGAAGAAGTGAAGTTTCTGGGGCATGTTGTGTCGGGCGATGGAATCGCCGTCGATCCCGAAAAGATTGCAGCCGTTCGAGATTGGCCTATTCCAAGAAATGTGGCTGAGATAAGAAGTTTCCTTGATTTGGCCGGATACTACAGGAGATTTGTGGAGAACTTCGCTCATTTGGCAGAACCGTTGACCAAGCTTACACGCAATGAGGTACCTTTTGTGTGGACGGATAAGTGTGCATCAGCTTTTGAGACGTTGAAGCAAAGATTGGTAACCGCTCTTATTTTGACCGTACCAGACGGTTCCGGAGAATTGGTAATTCACAGCGGCGCACCGGGGAAAGAATTGGGTTATGTATTGGTGCAACATGAGAAGGTTGTAGCTTACGTGTTGAGACAATTGAAGACCCATGAGAAGAATTACTCAACTCATGACTTGAAGCTAATCGTGAGACAGCGAAGATGGTTGAAGCTGATGACTGGCTACGATCTTGATCTTGAATCCCATCCGGGAAAGTTGATGTTGTGCCGGAAGCGCTTAGTCGGTTGCCAGAAATTCCGATGTTGACTACACCAAGGGAATATATTGAAGGCTTTCGGGAATTCGAGTTGGAGATCGTGCTACCGCGTTCTTTGGGATGGATGATGCAACTGCAAGTACAGTCATCGTTGATTGAGGGTATTGAAGCAGTGCAATTACAGGACCCAAGATTGCAGAAGTTTCGAGAACAGGTTGAAGTTGGGCCTCGAACGAGCTTAGTGATTCATGAAGATAATTTGTTGTGATGTTGCTTGTGTGTGCCAATGGAGGTATTCGCGAAGAAGTCATGAAGGAGGCGCACAGTTACACGTATTCCGTACATCCAGGAGGCACGAAGATGTACCGAGATATACGACTGCGTTTTGGGTAGGAAAGCATGAAACGGGAGATTGCCTGTTTATGGCAAAGTGCTTGGTATGTCAGCAAATTAAGGTTGAGCATCGAACGATGACTGGTTTATTGCAACCACTTCCGATTCCTCAGTAGAAGTGGGAACGCATAACCATAGATTAGTGAAGTCTTTACCGCGGAGTCCAAAGGGCAATAGTGCAGTTGGGTGATTGATGGTTGTTGGTTAATCAATGGAAGTGTTAGCAAAACGGTCCAAACATGAGATTGTAAGATTGCATAGAGTACCGGTAAGTATCGTGCCCGACAGTGACGCTCGTTCCTTATCACATTTCCGGAAGAGCTTACAGGGAAGTTTGGGGACTCGATTGAGAATAGTATGGCTTACCATCCTCAAACAGATGTTTAGGCTGGGAGAACGATTCAAACTCTTGAAAGTATGTTGAGAGCTTGTGTGTCAGATTTCAAAGGTTCATGGGAGGATCATCTACAATTGGTGAAGTTTTCTTACAACAGTAGTTTCCAGGCAACTATTCAGATGGTTCCATTCGAAGCTTTGTATGATCGCAAATGTCATTCACTTGTTTATTGGGATGATGTCGGTGAACGAAGTTTGTGGGGATCGGATGTGGTTGTGCAGACAGTTGGGAAGGTTAATAGATTTTGGAATCACATGAAAGCAGCACAAGACCGATATAAGAGTTGGGTAGATACGTCGAGAAGACCTTTAGAGTTCGTTGTTGGTGATTTAGTATTCTTGAAGATGTCGTCGACTAGAGGGGTGATCCGTTACAGAAGTCGAGAAAAGTTTAGTCTCCGATTCGTTGGACCTTTCGAGATTTTGAGAGCATATTGAAGAAGGGGCGTATCGTTTGCCGTTACCGCGATCTTTGAGGAATATTCATGACGTGCTTTACGTACCTCAACTCCGTAGGTATGTTCGAGATGAAACCCATGGGTTGAATCATCGGAGCTAACCGTACATGAAGATTTAGCCTTTGAGGAACGGCTGATGTCAATTGTGGATCGAAGAAAAATGGTTCTGAAGAACGAGGTTATCACTGTTGTACTTGTTTACTTGAAGTAATCGCTCACATGGGGAATCAACTTGGGAAAGAGAAGATGAAGTCCGGCAGAAGTTTCCATATCTATTCTTGTAGTTTCTTAATTGTTTATCCTTTCTTGTTCTTGGAATTTCGAGGACGAAATTCTTTTGTAGTTGGGTATAATGTAACAACCGGGTTCATTTATACCAATTCCAGTTCTTGTATTTCCTTAATTGTGGTATTTTCCTGATTTAACGGGTTTTGGGTGTGAATGATATTTTACATTTTACATTGCATTCGACCCGACCCGCTTGCTTGATCCTGCTTGTTTCTTATTTACAAATTACCGTGACTTGTGAGATGGACACGTGCATCTCATGTTTATTGCATATAAGTATTTTTCTAGTATCGCGTCTTTTATCATATAACATTTTTGGTTGCGGAAAATAAATTAAAATTGCATTTCATAGCATGCATGATACCCCTAACCCCATGGTAGCGTCCGCGCCTCTTGTTCTCGTCCCGTTCAGTGAAACGGACGTGTTTGGATGGCTACGCACACGTGCGTGCATCCGTTCTTAGGGGTATGCTTTTTCTTTGAACGAGCATTCGTTTTGAAATTTGGAAGTTGCATATATTTTTCATATTTTTAATCTGAATTTTTAGACCCCACCCGGACATGTTTTGGAGAAGATTTGTATTTGCCAAAATCTCAACGGACTAATATTATAATATTATATCACTTCCTTCTTTAACCAAAAATATTCAACATATATATATAACCATTTTCTTTTAACTATATAATATATTAATATAACACATTTCTCTCTCCAATCTCACGTTTTCCTCTCTCCAATCTCCCTCAATCTCTCCCCAGTCTCTCTCTCTCTCTTTCTCTCTCCAATCTCCCTCAATCTCTCCGATAATCTCTCCCCTAATCTCTCTCTTTCTCTCCTTATAATCTCTCTCTCTTTTCTTATAATCTCTCTCTTTCATCTCCTTGACCATGCAGCCACCATCTCCCTTCAACCCAAACTTAAGCACTCTTCAAACCCAAAATCAAGCCATCGTCGCCGATTCCACTGTTCATCGCCGTGACCTCACGTGTATCATGTTCACGTTTCCGTAGCGCGCAGCAGATCGCGTCCAGATCGCACCAGATCGCGCCCAGACCACGCAGCAGATCGCGCCAGATCGCGCACCAGATCGCGCCAGATCGCGTCCAGATCGCGCCAGATCGCGTCCAGATCGCGCCCAGACCACGCAGCAGATCGCGCCAGATCGCGCACCAGATCGCGCCAGATCGCGCACCAGATCGCGCCCAGACCACGCAGCAGATCGCGCCAGATCGCGCACCAGATCGCGCCAGATCGCGCACCAGATCGCGCCCAGACCACGCAGCAGATCGCGTCCAGATCGCGCCAGATCGCGTCCAGATCGCGCTCAGACCGTGCACCAGATCGCGACTAGACCCAGTACCGTGTCGTGCCGTTTCACACACCGTATCGTGTCACGTCGCACCAGGCCGCCTGCATATCGCCCTTTTGAGGCAAGTATTACTTGCTACATGCTATGCTATACAAATTAAGTGTGCTTGACTCATTAGACCTGCAAGACTAACTAGGTGTAGCTATTTTCTCATTTGGACAAAATACGACTTATAACATGATACTGTAACCTAAAATCACATTTGCCACTTTAACCCTAATAACGAAGTTACCAGTTAATCATTTTACTGTTTAAAGGACGATAGCCGTACACATGTAGCTCTATTACTTTCTGTTATTGATATTGCACCACCTTGTGATTATTGCACAGCGAGGGTGCTCGAAACTTGTTAATCTGATAATACGATTGCACTATATTAATGCACCATTGGGATTAAATGAACTGATATTGTCGTTTACTTTATTTCCTGCTGTTATTCCTTATTCGATTACATACCTGTCGAGAGCACGCCCTCGATTGTGTTACATATTGACTTGACCTTGCTACACATGACATGTATACATACCGATGCACCGGACATGGTACCCTTTACTATCAACTCAACCTGTTATACCATGACCCGACCTGTTACCTGATCTCATGCCTAATGCCAACAAACCTGACGTGGGGTCCTCATGGACCATTCCTGTTGTCTATCCAGACAAACCTGCTTTTACCTGATCCTGTGTTGGCATTAGTTCTTGATTACTGAATACCTGACCTGACATACATAACTTGGGGGTATGGGGAAATCAAAGGTGAAACCGACTTGTAACTCAACAGTTCGACACTTATACTGATCAGTTTTATGGGCTAGGCCAGCCCCGGGATGATGCTGCTGACATCATTCATCTGTACATATTCCTGTTTAATGCCTAGCGGCATGTCTCGGTTTCAGCCCGAGAATCTGGACCGTAGTCCCGGGCACGCACGGGATACTATTGAGTTACATCGACGATTCATCAATTGATTTCAAAGACTATTGAGTTACATCGACGATTCATCAATTGATTTCAAAGACTATTGAGTTACATCGACGATTCATCAATTGATTTCAAAGACTATAGAGTAGCAACCTGATAGGACAGTCTAGTCACCACTGCACATTGCCCTGCTCTGTTATTTCTTATTACGGCTTATTCATGTTCATACCTGCATTGCTTATCACCATGTTTATATTATATTATTTTGGTTGACATGACGCGCTGACGTCTGGGTTTTGCATGGCCCAGATTCCTTACCACTGCAGTGACCGAGCAGGAGTACTTCAGCCAGCAGGCTGAACTGTGAGTTCCTTAGGGTTTAGTTTACTTATTTTCATTTCATTTCCAGATGTGAGCCCGTATTATGGGACGTACTGTTTATTTATTGTATTGGATCATTTGCTTCCGCACTCATTGTTTATTGATTCTTGTTATTATGGATTTGGACATGTATTAGATTAGTTTATTATTTTGTTCTTGATATCTTTACAACCGTAATGTGACTGTGGATGGATATTTCCTACCCACAGGTAGCATGGTTGGCTATGTCACGTGCCCAATCTTGCGTACTCTGGGAAGCGGGGTGTGACAGAGAATAAAGTCAAAAATCGTCCGTCCATATCGCAAAAATGGAAGGATCAATCTCTGCATCACTAAAAGGGCATCAAGTCATGCATCGACCGTGCACGTCGCAAAAAGGGCAGTATCGACCTCTATGTCGCTAAAAGATAATCAAGTTAGGTATCGACCGTCCATATCGTAAAAAGGGTAGTGTCTGCATCCCAAAAGCGGAAACTAAATCAAGTCAATCTCTCCATGAAAGAAATTCCATCAATTTCATGCACGTGATGCACAAGGCGATGTGCACTTATTGATGGGAGGTACTTTGTTCGGGTCAAAAATTACACCCCACGGCCGAAGTCAAAAAGTCAAAGTTAAGGACCAAAAAATGGGCCCGAGCCCAAAACCTGAATCCAAGTCAAGTGGGCCCAAGCCCGAACCCCAATCCAAGCAGGTGGGTCCAAGCCCCGACCGGTCCAAGCTCAAGTATCGGGGTCGGCCCCATCTCAAGAAAAGAATTAAATTATAATAAAATAGATTTAATATGTAATAAGTATTAATAATGTAGAAATAGTAGGCAAAGGCCAATTTTGTAAAACTCAAAGACTGAAGCACAAATATGTAAGGGTATTTAAACTCAACAAGATGATAAAATGAAGGGGGTTTCTTCTCCACAAAAATATTAGGGTTTTTAGCCTCCATCTCTTTTCCTCCGTGAAATCTAAATTTTCATTTTCCTTAAGAGAGATCCAAAAGAAAGATTTCCTTTTGGATCTCTCTTATCTGCTCTATTCTCTCTAAAATGAACCCATTAAAATAGAAAATGAACACATCTCAAGAAGGAAAGTTTCATCTCAAAGGAGCCAAGATCCAAAATTAAAACTCAATAAAAGAGCAAGTTTCCTCCATCGAGCTCGAAAAATAAGTGGGAATGAGGATTCTCGGGGTGAAAGCATTCATCCCATGGCTTTCATCCCGAGCCAACACATACGAACAGAAAAACTCGATGAAATCCCATGACTTTCGTCACTCGCATCGCCTCCGCCTGTTGACAAAGATCCCAAAGGGATCACCGCCATGGACATCCCCGCAAAGGGGAATGTCCAACTTGAAAGTCCCCGCAAAGGGATTTTCCGTCTTTGGGACCCCCAAAAGAAGACCCCCGCTGTCCGGGACCCACAAAAGAAGACCCCTGCTGTCGAGGACCCCCAGAGGGGGCTCCCGCTGTTGGGAACCCCCAAAGGGCTCCCACTCTCGAAGACCCCTGCTGTCGGGGACCCCAAAAAGGGCTTTCCGCTTTGGGACCCCCAAAAGGGTCCCCGCTATCTCGGGAAGCACCAAGACCTCTTTCTCCCTCTTTCCTCCTTCTCGAAGCTCCCCGACACACTCAAAATACTTCTTCCCTTCAATAAAAATTCCGACAGGACGCTGCCCTGCAACCCGCAAGGGGACTGCTAGCCCCTTTTGACCCCAACCCGCTAACCGGGTAGCGAAACCCCCATAAACTCTGCGAGGCTCCCGATATGCCCAATTCACCCTTAAAATTGTTTCTTAAAACACAACCCGCGTATATTGCACATTGAATTCGCATGACTTATACGACCCGTTAATCGGAGGTTTCCTCGCCTCAATGCGAGGGGTAATTAACGGTAGGTTTATCTGCGACTGCCGGGGATTAGAATCTCCACAATCAATAAACTCCCGCCTATTCTAGACAGGGAAAATATGTACACATCTGGCAAGCGAGCGCATCCATCTAAAAATGGATGACAAAAAACACTCTACAATAAGCTTTGAATCATCATTATCCAGATAACCTTCAAAATCCATACTTCAGAGTCTAGTTGCTCCTTAAAGCCTCTGCTGAGGGTTAAAGGAAATTTTGCTTATACTGGAAAAGTTTCTCGAAGGTTGATCATCCCTTTTTATGGCCCGGAGCTTAGCGTTTCAGCAATGGTATATTATTTTTTAAGTACTCATTTGAATATGAATTTTGAATATGTGAGACTCTAAACCTGGGTCACTCTAGTACCATGAATCATGGCATATAGTGTAGGCGGGTAAAATAAAAATCAAACCCGTAAAGACTCAAGAGCATAAGTGTGGGCCCACACTAAGAAAACTAAGTCAAGAATGCCCCCGTGTCCGTTCCCCGGACCCCGCGCCCAGACCGCAGCCCTGCATTCCATGGCCCGCAGGCCCCGTCGTCCGCGACCTGTCATCCGCGGCCCGTCGTCCCCGACATTGTCGTTCGTCGTTCGGCATGCCGGTCATCCGCGGCCCCGTTTTCTATGGCCAGTCATCCGTTGTCCGCGGCCCCCGTCGTCCGTCGTCCAGCATGCCCGTCGTTCACAGCCCCATCGTCCGTCATCCGCGGACTTCGTCGTCCGCCGTCTAACCCAATTTTCCTATAAATAGAGCCTTCATTGGCTCATTTTCAAGGGGGTGGGAATTTTTGCACGGAAACTCAGCCTCTGCCATCTTTCTCTATCTCTTGGCCACTGTCTCTTCTTGGAGTTTGTTGCCCTCCGAAAGACGCGGCGGAGACGCGATGTACGTCTTGCCTGAAATTCGGGGCAGATGCTAATTTATGCTATCCGTCCACCTCTCCGAAGATGCCAAGTTGATTTATGGCACCATGTATCGAAGGTTTAAACGGATGCGGCCGATGTAGCAGACTTCGTCAGATTCCCCTCGCTTGAGGGGTTTTTGATTGTGGGGACGCTCTTCCCTGCAGGTGCAAGCCCCTGCAGTTAATTACGCTACCATATCGCGGTAACAACTTTCTCCTTCTCCAGATGTCACTTCGTGTCGTGGGTGTTTGTTTTGTGTTCGGTTGCCCGTGGATTGTATACGGAGACTAATTTGTGTTGTCGCCCGTAGGACGTGGATTAGTCCAAATCCGTATTTTCTTAGATTTGGGTTTGGGGTTTTGGTTTAAGGATACGTTAGTCTCATTTTTGGACTAAGATCAACTTAAACGTTTGTTAAGGACACGTTAGTCTAATTTGAGACTAAGATCGACTTAACGGGATCGTTTAGATCTAACAAGAGAGCATTTGGGGCTCTATTGTTTAGTTTAGAGACATTTCGGTCGATCGCCAGTTTAGGGACATGGTGGTCCAACATTCCCATTTTGAGGACGAATATTAGTTTAAGGACATTTCGGTCCAACATTCCTATTTTGGGGACTAATATTAGTTTAAGGATATTTCGGTCCAACATTTCCATTTTGGGGACGAATATTAGTTTAAAGACATTTCGGTCCATGGGTTTAAGGACCCCACAGTCCGTAGCAATGTATGGTTGTCGGGACCCGTCACCTCTCTGACGACGTTGAAGAATTACAACGACAAATATCAGAGGAGTTCAGAGATGTACCCTTGAACCGGGTGTAAATTGATTTGGGAGAGCAGTTGCGCTCAGTTCAATTTAATTTGAGGACTTATGGCCAGAATTGGGTTAAGTCCATCTGAAAATATTTAACATTTTGTTCATGATTGGCCTGTTTAGGCCTTTGCATGGGCTCTGCCCTTTTTTAAATAATGCACAGCATTGGGCTTTTTAATTAAATGCACAACATTTAGATTAGGCCTGTTAGGCCTTTTTATTGGGCTCTGCCCCTGTTTTAATAATGCATAGCATTTGTTTTGGTCTGTTAGACCTTTTAATTCGGCTCTGCCCATTTTTAATAATGCAGAGCATTTAATGGTCTGACAGTGCGCCACGTGGCCTATCAGGCGCTCTGCGCCAATTAAAGAGTGCAAGGCGTCAGCGCACGTGGAGGTGACACGTGTCACGCTCTGGTGAGCGCAAGTCTGTTAGCGCAGTGCGCTGCTGACACGTGGCGCGCTCTGGTGCAGGCGTCAATCCAAGAGCGCAGCGCTCTGTTTTTAGGAGCGCAAGGCGCAGATTGACACGTGGCGCTCTGGTGACTTACGCCAGTCCAAGGAGCGCAACAGTGCAAATTAAGAGTGCAGGGCACTGTTCCAATAGCGCAGAGCGCATCTTGTTCTAAAGAGGTTCTACCTCAAGATTCAAGAACCAATGGTTCATCAAAAGGCTGTGCCTTTATATAGATCAAAAGATCTAAGGCTAAAGTAAATTACTTCTATTTTCTTTTATGATTGGATCTTTATCTTTTTCTTTTTATTGAAGATCTTGATCTTGTTCTTAGATCATTGATCTTGTTCTTAGATCATTGATCTTTTTAGAAGAAAATTCTTCTTTTTTCAAAGGTTTACCTTTTTTTCTCTTTGAGTTTTTTCTCAAAGTTTTTGGAGGAGCTCTGTATATCTGAGACTTGGAGTCTAGGGGCATTTATATAGGGCCAATTAGTTTGTTAGGTTAGTTACAGAGATCTTTCTCAGATTGATCTGGGGATATTTCCCAACAGTTGGTGTAGGGTGTTTTTCGCCACCCCATTGAAATGGGAATACGCGCGCTTGTCAGGCGCATTACAGATTTCCCCTGCCTAGGGTAGGCCGGGGTTTAATGATTGTAGGGATCCGAATCTCCTGCAGCCGCGGACTAAGCTATCGTTAATTACCCCTCACCTTTGGAGCGAGGGAACCTCCGATTGACGGGTTAAACTGGTCATGCGAACTCAATGTGCAGTGTACGTGTGTTGTGTTTTGAAAGGGGGTATGGATATATCGGGAACCATGCAGAGTTTTCACGGGGGTCCCACTACCCGGATAGCAGGCTAGGGGTCAAGGAGGCTAGCAGCCCCCTTGAGGGGTACGGGGCAGCGCCCCGGCCCAAAATTTTTTTGGGAGGGAGTGTTGTAGAGTATGTGTATGTGTACATATGTATACATATGTATATATATACATGTATATATATAAATAGGAGAAAAGACATCCAAAGGATGCGTGGGGCCAGCGCTTTGAGCGCAAGAGTGCTAGCGTGCCACGTGTCGGCATGTGAGTGCTTTGCGCTTGAGCGCTGGGCGCTTGAGCGCAAGCGCGCCACGTATCGGCACGTGGGCGCTTAGCGCTTGAGCACTTGGGCACCGGCGAGGAAAAGGAGGCTTTTAGTCCCAAAACCAGAAGCTATGCTTCAGAAAGGAAACATTTATTATATATATATATATGTATGTATGTATATATATGGAGTTAAACTCCTAGGATGTTTTGAAGCTGATGAAGGGCTTCTCCCCTTGAGCCCTAATTCTTCCCCAAAATGGGGTTTCTGGAGATGAGTCTCCTTCTTCTTCCTTTGTTTGGCCGGATCTTGAAGATCAAGAGATGTGAGATTTTAAAGATCTCTTCTTTTTAAGATCTAATGATAGATCCAAGTTCCCCATTATGGGTTTTGTGGTGAAAACTATTTAGTTTTGAAAAAAGAAGAGTAAAACTCTTGATTTATTCAAAAGAAAGAAGAAGGTTTGGAACCTTCAGAAAGGGGAAAGAGGCACAAACCCTAGGGTTTTTTTGAGAGAATGAAAAGTTGTTACTTTATTCATCATCATGTTGCTTTTTATAGGCTTACATATTTACATATAGCCCCTTGGGCTTCACAAAATGACATTTTGCCTATCCCATGGCTCATGTGCCATTTCATTTTTGCACATAAGCCATAGGCTTACAAAATATTGGCTTTATGCCCACTTTGCATACATTCATGTATAAAAAATTACATAAAAATTATTTATTACATGATTTTGTTGTTGGCATGGGGAGGCTGTCCGCGGGCTCGACTTGGGCATGGGCCCGCTTGACCTGGGCTTGGGCCCACCTAGCTTGGGGGTTGACCTTGACTTTGACTCGGTCAACTGGGGTGCAAATTTCTACCCCAACAGTTGGATCTTTGATCATAAGGCCTCTGTTTTACAGAAGATAATCTTTTTGTTTTAATAAGATTAAAAAGATCTTTCTAGAATTTTAAATCTGATTAAATAATTCATTATTTAAATTTTAGTGCTGGCACAGTTGGGGCAAATGCACCTGCGCTTGGCACGTGTCGCGCAGCGCAGAGCGCTAGCGCAACTGTGCTGACACGTGTCGCACAGCGCAGAGCGCATCGCAACTGCGCTGACACGTGTCGCGCAGCGCAGAGCTCAAATTATCTGAAGCGTTGCTTCCTTTATTTTTTTAAAATTTAAATTTTAAAACAGAGCCTTGCTCTGATTGGGGTGCGCTGCCTTGGGCGCAGCGCCCCTTGCGCTGGCGTGTCTGCTTTTGACACTTGGCGCTCTGCGCGCAGCGCAAAAGATCTGAAGCGTTGCTTCACCTTTTGAATTTGAAATTCAAACAGAGCTTTGCTCTGATTGGAGGAAACAAATGCCCCCACCGTTGCGCTCACGTGGCGCACACGTGAGTGCAGCGGTGGTAAGATCTGATCCGTTGGATCAACTCAGGAGTTGAAGGGGCACTTAAGCGCCTATAAATAGGACCCTCGGTCCTCAGCAGATGATTATCATCATCAAGAATTTTATTTTCAGAGCCTTGCTCTTGTTTTCAAGAACCTCATAGCCTTGCTCTCATTTTCAGAGTTATAACTCTAGAAACATCTTAGGTAAAAATTAACTTAACTTAACTTAATTAAATTAATTTTAATTAATAGAGCCCTGCTCTCATAAATCTTTTGATCTAAAGAAAACCCCTTTGGGGTTTCACAAACAAAGCTTTGCTCTCAAGAATTTATTTCAGGGTTTCTTAACCCATGAACAGAGCTTTGCTCTTTGACAAAACGTAGATCTTTTGATCTAAAGATGATGAACTCTTAAGAGTTTTTTCATGGATCTTTAAGATTTCAAACTTAAAAATTTTTTTTTTAGAAATTAATTTTTCCTTTGATGGATTTTTCCATCATTATTACAGAGCTAGGCTCTTTTAAGGAATTTTGTTCCCTTGTGACCAGAGTTTGACAAGTGTCACTCTGTGACAGAGCTTTGCTCTGAAAAGGAAGATTTTCTCCTTGTCTCAAGGGATTTCTCATTTAATGAGAATATTCTTTTGAGGATCTCCTCATTAATTGACAGTCTCATCCAATGATGAGGCTGTCTTATTAACTGATGCATTGTCATCTGGATTTTGTGGGTCCCACTTTGGTCCCCTTTCCACTGCATTGCAGTGTGGTGTAAATTTTAAAGTACCAAGCGTGGGTATTTTTAAAGTTAACTTATAATACTGATAACTGAATTTCGCTTTTTCTTGTAGGCACCATGTCTGCTGATCTTTCATTCCTATTCTTCCGCTCAGAGGGAGGATTCCCTGAGGCGCCGGTGGACCGCGAAGATCTCGCTCTCATTAAGGATTACGACCGTGAGTATAAGAACCTTCACCTGTGGGGTAGGTGGTACAGTGAAACCATCAAGGGTCGCCGAAGCTTTTCTTGTGCGACGCCGTCAGAACCGATCCCATCGATCCCATATGCGGATGCACCCCCGGTGAATTATGCCGTGGAGGTCGTAAATTGGAATTCGGAGGATCTTCTTCAACCTTCGATTGCTGCCATTCCCGTGCAGCCGCCACCAGCCGTGGATATTCTGGGACGGCGTATATGCCAGGGTGAAGCGCGCCCTTGGGGACAACCTTACAACATTGGATTGACCCCTCGACAATCGGCCGGGCATTTGCAGTGGGCCAGATACATCTTGTCAGCGAAGAAGACGCATTTGATGAAGATTGGCCTATACCCCGCAGTCTACGCCTCATTGTTCGAGTACCCCGTTCCTCCGACGTGGTGGGTTAAGGCATTTGTGGAACAATGGAACATCCCCACCCATACCTTTCTTCTGACGGACAGGGAAGTCTCCATCCCCCTGAAAGAATTTGCTGAGATTTCGGGTTTGCCGGTAAGGGGGGAGCATTATGAAGAGTTACTTCCTTCTGACGAATACGTCTTCGCCACCAAGCCGCTGGTAATGGGCCTAACGCCGGAGAATGCTATTCAGCACCAGTTTCCGAGTCTGGTAAGGGTGCTGAATATGTATGAAAGTCTCTACTTGGAATCGGGAGGCCGGGGAGTTAGTTTTGCAGATTTCATCGCCCGCTTTCTTCGACCGGAGATTCTATCGCAGCGGAGCGAAAAGTTTGCCAAGCTCGACGACCCCTTCGGCTTGGGCTTAGATCGTCGACCAGCACTGGAATCCGATCAAAATGGTTTTTACCTTCCCGATGCTACCGCCATCCTCTTATCGGAAATCGCCGCTCCGGGCATCGACGAGGAGACCTTCTTTCTGGGGTTCCTGGGGCTATGGTTGTGCTGGTTCGAGCTCCCCAAGCACCCGCGCTACATGAGGCCGTCTGTATTCTACCCAGCGCACCGGATGGTGGCTGGTATACAGTTATCGATTGGAATTGCCGGGTTGGCCCACCTGTACCATGGACTCAGCGTGGCGGCGGACGCAAATGAACCAGGGGTGCAACCCGCCAATTTCCCGATGCACTATTTTACTTCATGGATGGAAATGCATGTGCTCGGGGTATTTGGTGTTCATAAAAGACCCTCACTTTACGAGAAGTACAGATTCCCGAGAGTTATGCGGCTGATCGGCGCCTCTATTGTGAATCCGTCTCCACGGGAGGCTAGGGGATTGCTTCTTCGTCCGCGCACGGTTGGAGCGAGCATTTCTTTCACGGACAAGGTCATGACCATCGGCCCGGAGACTTCCAAGGCGGTGTTGGCGTTGCGTGATGCTTTCAAGAACGGGGCCTCCATATTAAAAGCCCGGAAGATTCTTCACTTATACTCCATCCGGCCGGGCTTCCTGGTGTTCAGGCAGAATGACTTGGCGCTCTTTATGAGGTACAACCCCCATCGGTTCGCCCAACAGCTAAGCTATAACCAGGGGGTCCCACTGGAGGCGTTTTTGGAAGAGCCTGCGGCCACCGAAGAGGGGATACGGAATGCATTACATCACTTCATGCGGCTAAACACGGGCTCCCATTTCTTCATTAGCGAGCCGACTTGCGTTCCACGGGCCCTCAACGTGTACGTGGCTTGGTACGCGCACACGATGGGTGCCGTCATCCGGGAAGAGAAGCGGTTGTTGGTTGACCGCAAAGGTGTGCCCCCTGGCAGCGACCGCAAAGCTCCCCTGAGGCCAAGGATCCATGTCGTTCCTCCGCTGAGAGATGCTAGAGCTGAGCCACCACGCGTGTTGAGCCCTCCGCGTGGATTGCCCCGTGATTCTGTGGACGTGCCCTCAGCGCCCCGTGTCCCGGTGGAGACGGTGAACGTGGTTTCGCCTGAGTCCGGCGTGGGCTCGGACATCGGGACCCGCCGTCCCAAGGTGCCCACGAAACGTAAGTTGATTTTGGGTGCATCCGGGGTTCGCGCGCAAAAGAGGAAGAAGAAGTCGGTTCTTTCTCTTGATGCCATACTCGGCTTAGAGCCTCAGGCCCCTCTTACCGAAGGCCTAAGTGAGTATAGAACCAACGAGGGTTTCGTCGTGGCACCAGAAGACACCGATCTGGCAGCCGCCATCGCGGCTTCTGAGCGATCGGCAAGGCTCGAAGCGTGGTTGGCAAGACTCGCGCAATCAGGTAATCACTAGTTGCATTCTTCGTCATTTCATCGTGCTTTTATCATTGTCTTTGACTAACGCTTTTCCTTTTTAAACATGCATTTCTACCGAAGAAGCCATCGCTGCTTCCCTCAAAACCTTCGAGGAGGAGGAAAGGAAACGCGCTCTATCGGGCGTTGGTACGTCTCGGCTCATTGAGTCTTTATTCTCCTTTCTTATGGCCAATCTAACCTTTTCTTTGTCTTATTGCAGGGACTACAAGACCTGCCTCGCAAGCTGACGCAGGAATTATCCCCGGGACAGCTGCCGAAGTCCTGGCCTCCTCGGGGCTGCCGCGAGAGTCCATACTTAAAAAGCCGATGATGGATGCCTTAAAGGCTCTGGAGGCAACTCTGAATGCGGACGACGACGCCTTGCTGAAGGAGGCTTCCAAAAGGTCCGTCGTGACGGCCCGGGAGAAGAGGAAACGCTTGAGGCGCGCAGCGAAGGAGCGCAGCGCTGTTTTGGCCGTTGGAGCGGGCCCAAGTGTCGTTACTCCCGCTGCTACTCCTTCCGAGGAGCCACCGGTCGCCTTGTCTACTGCTCATAGACGAGCAGTGCGTGCAGCTCGAGAAACCAACGATCAATCCACCTCAGGTAATGTGTTTTTCGAGGCTTTGTTGTAAGAGTTGTAAAACTATCGGTTCTTATACATCTTGTCCTGTAGGGCCAAGTCCAACTGAAGGAGCGGAGGAAACCGTCGAGCCTGAGGGGATGGTGGAGAAGGTAGCAGGCTCATTTATGTACTGATGTTGTATTATTGCGTCTTTGCAGGAGTGCTTTTTGATCACCTGTATCAGGTGCTGCACCCACACTTCTCCTTCCCGTCGGAGCATGCTTCCTCCAGTGGCGCTGGTGAGTTAGTTTTCAATTAATGCCCTTTCTTTTTCCAATAATGAAATTGTTTCTGATTTTTTCTTACTCTGATTGCAGTGCTACAGCTCGAAGGAGGAGATGTAAGATCAGTCGCGAAACCGGTCCTCCCGGCTTTGTCGCCTGCTGCAGCCGGTATAGTAGACCCTACTGTTCATGAGTCTCCTGTATTTTTAGGTCCGTCATCTGATTTTGATTTGTTTTGCAGCTATCGCTTCGGTTCCGGTCCACTTCGAGTCTCGCATCATGATGCCGGCAAGCCCATTCTCCAGGCGTCCATCCTCAAAGGGTGCTGCGATGAGTTTGAACATGCTGAGCGGATGCGTTGAGGAGCTTGATGCAGAAGCTCCTACATCCGCCGCAGATTTCGCTGCAGAGGTTAATCCGATGCTGGCGACGCTTGTAAATTTTCATAATGAAGGCGTCGTCGAGTCTTGGGTTAATCACTGCAGGGAGATCGAGGCCCGCCTGCATCAGCTTGAGCTTATGCGTCCTGCCCCCGAGATTTTGGCCGCGAGTACTCAACGGGCGGCATGGATCGAGCAGAGCGCTTCTTACTTCCACCATATGGAACAAGAAGCGGCTTTAAGACGGAGGGAATGCCAAGAGACCTCAAGCGAGTCTGCTCGATTGCGTGCCGAGGTCGACGCGAACGCTGCCCGGGTGAAGGCTATCTTCGAGGGCCTTCTGCAAAGTATTTCCGATGGGCTAACATTGAAACAGAAGCTCGATGCCGTTGAGCTTGATGCCCAAGGTCGCAAAGCAGCTCAGTGAGCCGTCGAAGAACAACTTTCATCTTACATGCAGCAGCGGGCCCAGGTGGAAGCAGAGTTGGCTGTGGCAGCCGCTCAGGAGGAGGCGTTGATGGAAGTGCGAGAGCAGCTTACGGATTTGTTGAAGACGCTTCCTTCTCCATGAACATTTTGTATCATTTGTAATTGTAAATAAAATGTATTTGTTTCTTTTATTCTTTAACACAATGTATCTTGTACTCGATCGAATTTATGAATAAAAGATATACATTCTTCATAATGTCTTGTGTCATTTCTCCGCTTTCTTCTTTCTTTTATTATCAGCATGTTGCCTTAGTAAACATGGTCGACAGATGATAGAGCGAGCATCCTATCTGGCTTCTTCAAGAGGCAGTGATGGCTTAGGAGACAGGTTCAGATCTGCTGCTCAAGACTTTTCAACTTTATGAGTCGTGAGAGTCTCACAAAGACTTTTCTCCCTACGGATCGAGAGGATCTCGTAGGTGTATTTTCTCCTTAGGAATCGTGAGGATTCCTAAGTGCATTTTCTCTTATAAGTCATAAGGATCTTATAAGAGAATTTTCCCTCTTACGAGTCGAGAGGACCCGTAAGCGGTTGTTTCCCTCCTTGTCGAGATTCGACTTTGGAAAGTGTGGCCCGTGAATAGTATGCAAGAGTCCATTTTGGACCGACTTGCAGGGTCCCAGTGCTTAGGAAACATGTTTTTTAATCCCCGCTGCCTAAGGCTTTATTTCACAAGTCGAGACGAATCGAGAAGTTCTCACAAAGACACTAATTTCCTCACGAGTCGAGACGAATCGAGCAGTTCTCGCAAGAATATCCTAACGTCACAGTTAACCTCTGCTCTTTACGACAGAGGTTCGTTAGGGTATGTGGTACTTAGGGTTTTGTCTGTCGTACCGTCACGTCCGCTGATGTATTCCTCGATAGGCAATCTTGCTGTTCGAGTAGCCTTGCGACTGTCATGTCTCTGATCCCTTCGGGGGCTGGACAAGACGTCTTCAAGCAATCCTCCTAGGCAGTTTGACCGTCGGAAGAGCAAGCGTTAGGAATTTTGCCATGCCGCTTTTTACTTAAGGTTAAGCTCATTTTGGAGAGCCCCGATGAGTCATAACCACTCCATGCTGGTGTGGGATGATCTCCGATAGTCTTTCAGGTTTTATATGAGTTGCCGTCAAGACCCTGAAGCTAGGAATTTGGCCTTCGCTTCGTTTGCTGTCATTGCGTCTGTTATATCTAGACGAATGTCATGGTTGTCTCTAGGTTGTTGGTGAACCGTCGAGGTTTGGAACTAGGGATTTTGCCGTGGCTCCGTTGTTCGATTGTCGCGTCTGAATCCTGCTGGAGGAAAAACGTTGTGGTGACATCTCGTCTGCTGTATCGAGACGGATGTCGAGGTAGTGATCACTCTATGCTGGTGTGAGATGATCTCCGATGGTCTTTCAGGTTTTATATGAGTTACCGTCAAGACCCTGAAGCTAGGAATTTGGCCTTTACTTCGTTTGCTTTGGTGTGTCCGAATCCTGTTGGAGGAAGGATGCTGTCGTGACATCCCGTCTGTTGTATTGAGACGAACGTCAAGGTGGTGACCACTCCGCGCTAGTACGAGATGATCTCTGATTGTCTTTCATGATTTATATGAGTTGCCGTCAAGACTTGGCTCCGTTGTTTGATGGAGCATGGGGAGGGAAGATGTGTTTCCTTCTGTGTTTGTGTCCCTGGATTGTATACAGGGATTGCTGTGATATCGCCTGTAGGGCATAGATTTTATTTATTATACTTTTTTTTATTTTATTTCTTTCCGCGATGCTCTATCATTTCAGCTTTTATATCGTGAAGGTCGCGATTGCCCAATCATTTCGGCTATTTTTCGCGATGCCCAATCATTTCGGCTATTTATTTTATTTTTACTCGCTGCTTTTTATTGCGAGTTGCCCAATCATTTCGGCTATTTTGCATGCATACATTTTTACTTGCTGATTTTGTTGCAAGTCGCCCCATCATTTCGGCTATTTTGCATGCATGTGTGGCTCACTAGTTTCTTACTGCAAGCTTGGGATTAGACACTTATTTCGGCATCAGCACCGCTACAACTGAGATATTACCAGGAGCGAATCATCATTTGCCTCTGTCGATGTTGAACAAAGGTGGCTTAGCGAACAGGGTTAGGATCCTGTCGACTAAAGCTTTTGAGTTCATGAGCCGTAAGGGTATCACAAAGGTATTTCTTCCTACGAGTCGTGAGGATCTCGTAAGTGTGTTTTCTCCTTAGGAATCGTGGGGATTTCTAAGTGTATGTTCTCTTATAAATCGTAAGGATCCTACAAGAGTGTTTTCTCCTTATAAGTCGAGAGAACTTACAAGGGTTGTTCACCGTGCGAACATATCCCCAGTCATGGATGAGACTTGGTTAAGGAAATGTTTATTCGCGCCCGTGGATTGTATACAAGGGTCAGTATTGAGCCACTTGTAGGGCAGTATCGGAGGTTGTGGGGGTTGCTTAAGAACAGGTTCAGGTCTCTGTAACTTAAGACTTTCAAATCTTATGAGCCGTGACGGTCCCATAAGAGGGTTCTCCTTACGAGTCGTGAGGATCTCGCAAGTGTAATTTCTCCTTACGAATCGTAAGGATCCCTAAGTGTGTTGCTCCCTTGTGAGTCGTAAGGATCCCACGCGG
This sequence comes from Agapanthus africanus, assembly GCA_030015575.1. NCBI lineage: Eukaryota > Viridiplantae > Streptophyta > Magnoliopsida > Asparagales > Amaryllidaceae > Agapanthus > Agapanthus africanus. The sequence continues at coordinate 23,208,387 of JASDDO010000014.1, forward strand.
GTGGTTTCTCCTTACAAGGTCGAGAGAGCCCTGTAAGTGTCTTTTAACGAGGTTGCGCCCTTTCGGATTTTCACAAACACTCGCTGGTAACTCTGTTGTTTTTATTCACGGAGCCCTTTCGGGTTTTCATCCATGCCCATTCTGCTTATGGACATACCGTTTTTATTTTTTATTTTTATTTTTTATTTTTTTATTCTTTTCTTTTTTTTTTGTATCGGTTTTGGGATGTTGCAATCCACCGTAGTTTATCGACATCTCGGTCAATAGCTAGTTTTAGGATGTAGTGGTCCGTCATTAGTTTAAGGACGTTTCGGTCCGTTGTTGAAGAAGGCCGGCTACTACTTATAGAGTTTAGGCTTAGGAAGATACCGAGCAGACATAGTCGTCGTCATCTATCATTGACCTAGGCTGTGACTTATTAGGCGTAGTATTTCTTTAGGAAGCGACCGTTTATTGGCCTGAAAGGCCTTTCACCGTGCATATCCATGAGTGGATAGGCTCCACCCTGGTAGACCTTGTCTATGATGTACGGGCCTTCATAGTTCGGCTCGAATTTTCCCCGCTTGGCGCGATTGGGGATTATAGGTCTCTTGACCACTAGCACGAGTTCGCCTTGGCGGAATGTTCTCGGCCTGGTCAATCTTTCATATGAGCGCGTCATCTTTGCTTTATAAGCCTCCAGATTTTGTTGCGCTATGAGCCGGGTTTCATCAAGGGCATCAAGCTCCTCAAGCCGAAGGTGAGCATTTTCTTCGTTCGTCAGCTCGTAGTGGACTGCCACTCGTAGACAGGGTAATTCTATTTCGAGGGGGAGTACTGCTTCTGTACCGAATACCAACGCGTACGGCGTTGTGTTCGTGGCCGTCTTGAACGTAGTTCAATACGCCCAGAGAGCTTCTTACAGTCTCTCGTGCCAATCCTTCTTATTTCGGGACACCGTCTTCTTCACGATCTTCGTCAAGGTCTTGTTGAAAGCCTCAGCTAGACCGTTAGCTCGGGGATTAAACTGAGGAATATCTCCAGTCTATGTTGTGTTGTTGCGTGAAGCGGCAGATCTTGTGGCTACTGTAGACTGGCCCGTTATCGGAGATGATCCATTGCGGAGTTCCAAACCGATAAATGATTGAGAGTCGAACCCGGAGATGGTGATCTTATCCCAAACGAGGTGTTGGACGCTCATGCAGATTTCCTTCAATACCCGTACATTGAGGAGATTGACGGAAGACCCATTGTCAACCAAGATTTTGCCTATCTTTATATTGTGGCAGTATCCTGAGCATAGAGGGGACGATTGTGTTCGCATGTCCCAAGGAGGAGGTCTTCGTCGCCAAAGCTGATATCGGCTGTGTGTACTTCTTCCAGCTCGTCCTTCATCTTTTCTTCGGCGAGAAAAGCTTGGAATTGCTCTGGCTCTTGCAGCGCTTTGATCAATGAATCTCTTGCTTCTTTTGATAGTAAGAGGGCATCGAGAATACTGAGTTGCGAGGGTAACTTCCTCAAGTGTGCCAGAACGTTGTAGTCCATCTTATTTTTCTTTGGCGGGTCCTTGGCGGTTAGCTCTTCCATGACTTGGTCATCTAGGGCGATATCCTCAGAGACCTTTTCTTTTCCCTTATCTTTTTTATTTGAGGGTCCGAGATTCTTTTCTCCATCATCTTCCTCCTGAAAGACGTGGCTGAGGAACTCTTGGAGTGTGATGGGAGTCTGTGCCTTCTGATTATACTCCTCCAACGCGTCAATCTGTTTCTGTAAGTCCGTGCGCTTGTCGCCAGGCTTCATGGGCTTTTTGGATCTCTTCTTCTTCTTCTTTGAAGACTTTGACGGCTGGGTGTGAGTGCTTGAGCCATCACCACCGATCTTTGGAGTTGGGCGCGGCTTTAGCATCTCTTCAATGATCTGGGGTTCTAGCGGGTTCTTCCACCAGATCGTCGGGCATGTCTGGAGATCATTCAGCATCCTTTTGGTTTTGGCTGATAGCACGACCTCCCACGGAGCTTCTTCAACAAGGGAGCACGTTGCCCCCGGCATATTCACCTTTTTAGGGGTATGATGTTGCGGCGGGTTCACCCTCCATTTTTCGGATAATGCGAACTTGCCTTGTTGGTATTGGTCTTCAATCCAGTTTTTGAAGACGTAGCAATCTTCGATCGGATGACCCAATACTCGGTGGTAGGGGCAGTAATTGGGATCATTGACGTCGTTTGGCTGCAACGGACGTTTTGAATCTGGCAGATTGATGAGTCTGTTGCGCACTGCCAGCTCGAACAGTCTTCTCGTTTTATCTTGAGGAAACGAGTAAGGACGTCCTAGCCTCTCCGCGAGGGATAGGCGTGGACGCATATTGTTTTGACGGACAACCGGCTTCAAGTTGCTCGGTTGTTGTTGAGCATTGGCGACAACGATCACTTTTCCTTTCCCCTTTTCATTTCGAGAGTCCGGCTTTTGAGGAGACGGTCTATGGCCCATCTGGTCCATTTGGGCTAATTTGTCAATCAAGGCCTGGAACGTAGTTGGCTTGAAGATCATGAACTGTGAAATAGTTGCATGAGGATCTAGGGTGCCCACGAACATGCCCACCGCTGGCGCTTCTTCGATGCGTTGTTCGCATTTTGACCACAAGTTCCGCCATCGGATTGCATATTTGTAACAGCCCTATTTGAATGCAATAATTCAAAAGTTTATCAAGATTCTTTTTCCATAATTTTTAAACTTTTAGTTGGCCGCTAATATATTTTATTTTGGATTTTTTTTACTGTAAGCAATTTTGATATGGGAAAATATTCAGTTTTTATATTATATAAATAATATTCTCTTAGTGTCGGCAAAATAACATTTTTCGTATCTGTTTACTGTTAAAATGAGAATGAGAAAATCTGCACAGAATCTCTAAATGCAACCAATTAAAGATATGTATCTTTATAAATATATTTATAAAAATATTTTATATATACAACAAAAATCTCTCTCTATCTCTCATTCTCGCATCTCTCTCTCCTTGTTCTTCTCCTCACCTCACCACCGCTTCGCTCCCGAAATCCCTAACCCTAGCCGTCGCCGCGCCGCGCCGTCGCCGCCTTCCCCCAACCTCGACCTTCTCCCCTCATCCACCTCCTCCTCCTTCTCTCTCCTTCACCCCGACTACAACCCCGAGCCCAACTCAACAACCCATCACCCCTTCGCCGTCGCCTTCACCCTCGCCCTCGTCTTCATTCCCACTGGCGCCTCCACGAACCACCGATCCCTCGTTCCTATCGATCGTTGCAACAAGTCGATCCCCTCCAGCAACCCCCTCGATCCACTCCAACAAAACCCCTGCAACCACCAACTGACCGAACCCTAACCCACCACAGCCACCCTCGTCCACCTCGTGCACCTCGCCGGAGACTCCCTGACACCAGATCGACCTCGCTGGAGTTCATCGAAGCAAGTGAACCCTAGCTTGATACTCATTCTCTATAAGTTTCTGTAATCCCAGTTTTTTTCAGAAAACAAAAGAAAAAAAATATAAATATATATGAATAAAAAATGAAATGATAACAGTGAACTTTGAAAATGGGAAATTAGTATTAAAACCCTAAGTTGTTATAATTATGTTTGGTTGTGTGACAATAGTTTTGTAGATATTTATGAGTTAATCGATGAAATTTATCTAGGCGGATCGTATAACTCAGATCCCAAGTCGCACCTTAGCTGAGTTCGTACCCGCATTTCATACATCATTTTCCGTGATCGTTAACCTCAGGCAAGTACTCTTGCCTTTTCTTTATGTGATGCTATGACATGATTACTATGCACAAGAATCCTTTTACATGCTTTATACACATTCGAGACTCGTGTTGATTACATGTATAGAACACCTTGATTTGATATGCTTATTCATAATCCTTATTATTATTTTTTTTAAATGAAATCATTAATTAGAATGCTGGACTACATGCCATGACACCACTATTCATCAGTTTTATTTCCATACAATTACCATACTACAAGTTCCTGTCTTTTCAGCATTCTTAATTAGTGATTTTAATCTTTACCATAGCAGCTATAAATACGTGGGTGTTGGGGTAGTTTGAGTGTGCGTTGTACAACAGGATCTCAGGAGTCCCATGCCGGCAGCTCGTACCGGGCTATAGCGGTCTCATGATTACAGCTCGTACCGGGCTATAGCGGTCTCATGATTACAGCTCGTACCGGGCTATAGCGGTCACATGTTTACAGCTCGTACCGGGCTATAGCGGTCACATGATTACAGCTCGTACCGGGCTATAGCGGTCACATGATTACAGCTCGTACCGGGCTATAGCGGTCTCTTGTTCATTCCACAGTTGGGCCCGGGTTTCCTAGCCCCTGGGGCACCACTTTTGGGTTAGGAATACTCCTTCAGAGGTTGACGCACACACTCAAGCTTACGATAGGATAGTTTACCTTTTAGTGGCCAGTTAGGTTATGACCTGATCCCTTATATACATGTTTCATAGTGTTAGTGCATTTAATTACTTATATACATGTTTTCTTGCGCACCGGGCTTCACTTTTATATATTCTTGTTATTATGCTACACACACTTTATACGTTGAGTACTTGCTAGAATGTTCTGACATCCCTGAGATTTGCCATCTCAGATTTAGAGACAGATCTGCAGGCTGAGCAGGATCAGAGCGGCTACCAGGACTTTGTTGAAGATCAGTAATCGTAGGTTTATTTTCCTTTACTTTTAGCCTTTAACATGTGCGCCCTTATGGGACATTAGGACTTTTGTATCTCTTTCGGATCTTATTTTATTCCGAATCTTTTGTTTTGGATCTTTAATTGCATCAATTATCTAGTGGACCCATTTTTAGGATTTCTTGTGGTTTCATTGCAGCATGATTATCAGTATTATTCCTTTTGGTATTGGATTTTATTTTTGACAGGTTAATCTAGACAGCCTTATGTGACTATGGAAGGATCTTTCCTTACCGTAGGTAGCACGGCTGGCCTTCGTCGCTCTCCGTATTCCGTATTTCGGGAAGCGGGGCGTGACAAGGTTTTGTTGGTATCAGAGCCAGGCTGACATCAAAGTTAGTCTTGGTTCTACCGACCTTTTAGGTTAGAAACGCATGTCTAGGTTTTCCCCAGTATGTCATGCTGCAGATTCCGTTGACTCTGACCGTAGGATTCGGGCGACTTACATAGAGTTATGATATTGTGCCCATGTACCGCGGCATGGATACAATACGGTATTCTGTATGAGTAACTTAGAGTCCTACACTTGATCTGTATTCTTTGAATTGATTATTTCATTATCTTTTTGCTTCACTCAGTTTTAATATTTTGAATTTCAACCTCGTTTTCGTTGCTAAACCTCGTCGTTCGTGTTGACTTCAGAATCATGGCCGAAGAAAATTTGCGAGTATATGCGAGACGTGACAACAATACCGCACTACTTGGAGTTATACGTGGCATGCTGGAGAGTCAACAGCAGCAGACCGAATTGCTACAAGGGGGCCTACTTGCTTCTCAGCAGACCGCTACTGTGGCCCTGAACAAGGTGGCTGAGGTTCGTGAAGGTAGACGTCCGGGCAGCGTCGCCGGTTTCAGGAGACTACAGCCGGCAGTTTTCACTGGCGCGGGCAGACCACTGGATGCTGAGCAATGGATTGTCGACATGGGGAATTTATTGTCAGCCGCCCGGGTTCCTGAAGAGGACAGAGTGGATATAGTCAAAATTCAACTGCAGGATATTGCTAGAATTTGGTGGCTCGCAGAAGGGAACAGGTTGAAGAAACCGATTGCATGGACTGATTTCTCTACGGCTTTCCTTGAGAAATTCTTTCCTAAATCGGCCAGGATCGAGATGGAACAGCAATTTATCAATCTTCATCAGAGAGATCGCACAGTGGATGAGGTAGCGGCTGAGTTTATCCGACTCAGTCGTTTTGCTCCTTCAATGGTAGCCCAGGAAGAGGATAGGGCTAGAAGATTCTTACAGTGTCTCACTCTGGAAATACATGAGAAGTTAGTTTCACATGATCTGAGGACTTATTCAGAGGTATTAAATGCGGCCCGCAGAATTGAGACGGTTATGGATAAGAGGAAGAAACTTCAGAGTGGAAGATTCAAACGGCCCGTGAATCAAACTTCAGGGAGGATTCCCGTTAGACAGCATGGAAGAGTTCAGATGAAGCGTACCGCAACCCCACCACAACGGGAACCTCCGGTTTGTGGATACTGTCGGATACCGGGACACGTCGAGAGAAATTGCCGCCGCGCTAAGGGTTTATGTCTGATTTATGGTGCTAGTGACCATCAGATTGGGAGTTGTCCAAGGAGAGTAGAGCGCAACCAACCTCAGAAAGGACTTGTCCCTCAGGAGCAACTTTTTGATCAGAGGCGAGGAAACACAGGTCGTGGTCAGGGACGGGCCTTTACCCTGACAGCTGAGCAGGCGGTAGCATCGGAGGATGTCGTTTCAGGTACCGTTCTAATTTGTTATGTTCCTGCTAGAGCACTTTTCGATTCCGGGGCTTCACACTGTTTTATGTCTTTGGATTTTGCCACGACACATTCTATTGCACACAAAATACTGGCTAGAGGTTGGGACATTCACACTGGAAATGGAGTAGTTACCACCAACCTAGAGTGTAAGCTTTGTCCGGTTGTGATTTGCGGCAGGGATCTTTTCGCAGATTTCCTGTTGATTGGGACCGGTAGTTATGATGTCGTCTTAGGAATGGATTGGTTGGGCACCTTTCACGCACATATTGATTGTCGGGCTAAAACTGTAAACTTTCGCATTCCTAACCACCCAGAGTTCGTGTTCATTGGAGGGAGCAAATCTCTGGAACCCATAAAGTTAGCAAAACCGACGTGTGATATACTGGCGACAATGGAGGTTGATATGAGTTCGGCACCGGTCGTAGTTCGGGAATTTTTGGATGTCTTTCCTGAGGACTTACCCGGCTTACCCCCGCCTCATGCTTTGGGGTTTTCGATAGAATTATTGCCAGGAACGGCACCAATTTCTAAGTCACTCTACATGATGGCACCAGTTGAATTAGCGGAATTGAAGAAGCAGATAGAAGACCTCCTCGGCAAAGGATTCATTCGTCCGAGTACTTCTCCGTGGAGCGCTCCAATTTTACTAGTAAAGAAGAAGGACGGCTCGTTACGCATGTGCATCGACTACCGAGAGTTGAACCGGGTTACGATTAAAAACAAGTACCATATACCTCGGATCGATGATTTGTTCGATCAATTATGTGGTGCTCGAGTGTTCTCTAAGTTGGATCTTCGGTCTGGGATACCATCAAGTTCGTGTTAAAGCGGAGGATGTATGCAAGACAGCCTTCAGAACTCGATACGGTCATTATGAATTCTTGGTAATGCCATTCGGTGTTACTAATGCCCCAGCCGTGTTCATGGATTTAATGAACCGAGTTTTCTTTCAGTACCTTGATCAGTTTGTCGTAGTTTTCATCGACGACATTCTTGTGTACTCCAAAAGCAAGGAGGAGCATGCCGAGCATTTGAGGATCGTGTTGCAGATACTGAGGCAAAAAAAGTTTTACGCCAAGCTTAGTAAATGCGAGTTTTGGCTTTGAACAAGTTCAATATTTGGGCCACATCGTTTCTGGAGACGGTATATCAGTAGATCCGGCGAAGATTGAAGCAGTGAAGGATTGGCCAGCACCGAGGTCAGTAGCAGAGATTAGAAGTTTCTTGGGACTCGCAGGCTACTACCGCAGATTTGTTAAAGATTTTGCACGAGCGGCTGAGCCATTAACAAGACTTACTCGAAAGGGGATACCATTCGTATGATCAGAAGAGTGCAACCGAGCGTTCGAATTATTGAAGGAGAAACTCACAACTGCACCCATATTGACCGTACCAGATGGGACATGAGGACTGGTGATTCATAGCGACGCTTCCGGTAAGGGGCTTGGCTGTGTCTTGATGTAACGTGGGAGTGTTGTCGCTTATGCCTCGCGTCAACTGAGGACGCACGAGAAGAATTACCCAACTCACGATTTAGAGTTGGCCGCTGTAATCTTTGCTTTGAAAATTTGGAGGCATTATCTTTTGGGAGAACGAGTGGAAATTTTTACGGACCATAAGAGCTTGAAATATGTATTCACGCAGAAGGAGCTAAATATGAGACAACGTAGGTGGTTGGAGTTCATGGCTGATTATGATATTGATTTGCAATATCATCCCGGGAAAATAAATGTGGTACCGGATGCTCTCAGTCGGAGACCGACATCGATATGGTTGACTGGCCAGAAGACACTCATTGATGAATTTCGAAGACTCAATTTAGAGGTGGTAGAGCAGGGGACGCCCGGACAATATTGGCAACTACAGGTGCAGTCTTCGTTAGTTGATCGTATTAAAGCTGCACAGACTGGAGACCCGCAATTGCAGAAACTCCGCGGGTTAGTAGAGGCAGGAATGAGGACAGATCTATTGATACACGAAGATGGCTCATTAAGATTCGGCAGTCGATTATGCGTGCCAAAGGGCGACGTTCGAGAGGAAGTGTTGAAGGAAGCACACAATTTAGCTTATTCGGTGCACCCGGGTGGCACCAAGATGTATAGGGATGTTAAACAACACTTTTGATGGAATGGCATGAAGAGGGAGATTGCCCTCGAAATGCTTAGTGTGCCAGCAGGTGAAGGCCGAACATCAGCGAGTGGGCGACCTATTGCAACCACTTCCCATTCCTCAATGGAAGTGGGAACACATCACTATGGACTTCGTAACGGCTTTACCACGGAGTCCTAAGGGCAATAATGTTATTTGGGTTATCGTCGACCGTCTCACAAAGGCGGCCCATTTTCTACCCTTTCGAGTGGGACAATCGACGGAGACATTGGCAGAGAAATATATGCAAGAGATCGTACGGTTGCATGGGGTGCCTATCACTATAGTATCGGACCGAGACACGAGATTCCTTTCACATTTCTGGAGAAGCTTACAAGAGAGTTTAGGCACTCGTCTCCGCTACAGCACAGCTTACCATCCCCAGACCGACGGACAGTCTGAACGTACGATACAGATATTAGAAGATATGTTGAGAGCTTGTATGCTAGATTTCAAGGGATCATGGGAGGATCATCTTCACTTGGTGGAATTCTCGTATAATAACAGCTATCAGGCGAGTATCCAGATGGCACTGTTCGAGGCACTTTACGGACGTAAATGTCGTTCCCCACTTTGCTGGGATGATGTGGGTGAGCGAAGATTATTAGGACCGGAGCTCGTAACCCAAACAGTTGAGAAGGTCCAGTTGATCAGGGACCGTATCAAGGCAGCACAAGATCGTCAGAAGAGCTGGGCGGATAGTAGTCGAAGGCCTCTTGAGTTTGGAGTAGGAGATCATGCCTTTCTTAAGATTTCGCCGACTAGAGGAGTGATTAGATTCGGTAGTTGTGGGAAACTCAGTCCCCGATTTATTGGACCATTCGAGATTGTGGAACGCGTTGGAGTGGTGGCTTACAGATTGGCCTTACCACCTCCTTTGGCTGGTGTGCACGATGCATTCCATGTATCACAGCTGTGTCGGTACGTTCGCGATGACAGTCATGTTCTCGATCACTCTGAATTAACCTTGAGCACTGATCTCTCGTATGAAAAGCAACCTACAGCCATTGTCGACCGTAAGGAAAAGGTATTGAGAAACAAGATCATCCCTTTAGTTCTTGTATCTTGGGGCGGACGCTCTAGCGGGGAATCCACTTGGGAGCGTGAGGACAAGATTCGTCAAATGTACCCACACCGGTCTACAACCAAGTGCCTCCTCCACCTGGACGGACAAGCGGCTCCGCGCACAAAGCCGTGAAGAGATATTCCACTGTCTTTCAAGGTTGAAGCTGTTCCAGCACTGGCAGACGCGCTGATCAAAGGAGGGTTCATTCAGCTACCCACGCCCTTATGTCCTGAAGAAATTGACCGCAAGAGTGATCCTAATTATTGCATTTTCCACAGGTACGTGCAGTATTCCACACGGGATTACTATGTTCTCCAGAGCAAAATCCAGACACTAATAGATGTTGGGTGGTACAATTGGTTGAGCAGCAGCGTCAAGTCTCGGCAAACTTTACGTCGGCCCAATTCAGTGACTTCTCTCCGGAAGCCGTTAAAGACGAAGTAGTCCCAATCCCAATGGTTGAGTGGGAAGTGGTCAGTTCTGACCTCCACGACCGGCAAAGCAAAGGATTGGTCCCCCTGGTGTTGCTAACGGGAGAGCACATGTGGGTCCACCCTAATCTAGCAGACGATGAGCAGTGGACGTCTGCATCAAAGAAAGGAAAGTCAAAAACTTGCCATGTGGTGTCCGTCGTCCAAGATGAGAACGAAGATATTCATCACACCCTCTCCGATTCGGAGAACGAGAAGGTATTTGCCGCTACCATAGCGCAACCGCCGCAAGACGATTCGCGCGTCGGAAAGTCTTACTTCTGCCGGGGCGTTCAGGTTGAAACTCAGCCCCCTGCAACCCCAGTCGTGCCAGCATAGAAAGGTCAGAATAATGACACGGCCCCTGTTCGACCGAGTCCGTTTGACATCATGAGTCAGCTCGCTAGTATCCCGGCCGGAGTTACTATGCTTGAGTTGCTCAAGTTATCTCCCGAGACCCGAGCAGCCCTTCAGAAGGCGCTACAGGATCCAGAGTCATTTGTCGTGGACGTTCAAAAACTCCATGCTGAAAAGAACGTCAACCAGATTGCACGGGAGGATCGGGTCATCACCTTCTCTCAACAGGACATGAAGATCCCCGTCAATCAAGCACATGAGGCCGCTATACTTCACAGCGTATATCAGCAGCCAAAAGGTATCGCGTGCTTTGGTGGATCCCGACGCAGCGGTGAGTATCATGACCTAAAGAATGCTGCACTTCCTCGGCATACCAGAGCAGAACCTAGTGCACACCAACACGAAGATCTCCAGCTTCGATGCCTATAGTAGCTTACCTCTGGGGAAAATAAGATTGAAACTACGCATCGGGGATTTGAGGTCGGACATCACGATTTTCGTGATTGATGTGACCGTCCTACAGTATGCTACTCGGAAGGCCTCGGATCCGTGAAAATGAGATCGTGCCTTCAACCCTGCATCAGGTAATGAAATACATCGATGCAAAAGGAGTCCAACATTCAATAATGGCGGACCTGGCCCCGTTTAAAGTACTCGAGACCTACTTCACGGACTCTCAGCTCTATCAAAGCGTAGCCCCAGATGAGTCACATCTGGAGGCGTAGCCTTTGGAGAACCATTAGGATGGAAATAAGGCGCACACCGAGTCTGAGAACATCCATCGATGTGTTATAAAACCCTTTGTAATAGATCTAGGAAATGTTTGTAAGGCCGGTGCGTTCGAACCCAAGTTCATCATTAATAAAGTGAAGTTTAATTACGAGTTGTGTGCAAAGACCTCACCTAGACTCGGAGACAATGTCCCGCAGCGGGTGTTGTGTCTGAATTTTGATCCTTCACTAAATATGCCCATAATTAGGATATCACACGAACTCGGAGAGTCCCAGCGTCTGAATATGACCTACTTCGTTGTCCCGGCTAAGTTTGAGAACAAAACACCAATACACTTTAGTCGTTTCGAAGCGGACAATGATTGGACCTCGGAAGAATCAGAATCTTAAGATGAGGTGCCAGAGTTCAACCACTATAATGAAGGTGCGCGCCAGATGATGAAGAATCTAGGATATGACTTAGAAGCTTGTCTTGGTCTTGACCATTATCAAGGGCGAGCCAGAAGGCTCAAACCCTTCGTGCCTAAAGGACGTGATGCAAATTATTATGACCAAACAAGTCGGGGTTGGGTTATATCACCTCTCCTGAAGCATCTGAGCCGAAGATGGTTCCAATGGGTCCTTCACACACTATTCGGACACTTTAGAATGGGATTTTGAATCTGATATAGAGATCAATGGTCTTTTTCAAGAATTCTCAATTAACAGGGCCTCCATGACCTACGACGAAAAAGAGTCTGCGTTATCAGAAGAACCTGAAGACGACTCATGGGCACAATTTCAAGACGAACTATAGAAGGCTTGCTTTGAATTACGAGAGCCACCTATAGATGATAAAGTGAAACGGGTAAATCTTGGAAATGTCAGCACTTCGAGACTCATTTCCATCAGTGTGTGTCTTCCTCCTGAGGAGTGACAAGAGCTCATTGCACTACTTCGTGAATACATTGATATATTCGCGTAGACTATAAAGATATGCCAGGATTGAAAGAAGATGTAGCAGTTCATGGCTTAAGCATCCGATTCGAAGTCAAACCTGTGGTCCAAACACAGCGACGGTTCAAGCTGGAGTTAATGGACGCCATCGATAAAGAGGTGGAGAAGCTTATAACGTCTGGCTTCGTCAAAGAAGTCCAACACCCATTCTTGGTATCTAACATTATTCCGGTGCCAAAAAAAAATGAAACAGCGTGAATATGCATCGACTTCCGTGATTTGAACAAGGCTTGTCCAAAAGACGAGTTTCCGTTACCGATCACCGATATCACGATCGATAACACTTGTGGCTTCGAGCGGATGATCTTCATGGATGGCTACTCAGGTTACAATCAGATCAAGATGCATAAAAACGACTGGCAACATACTGCGTTCAGAATCCCAACTCAGTGAATCTACGCGTATACTGTGATGCCTTTCGGATTGAAAAATGCTGGAGCTACCTATCAGAGGGCTATGAATCGAATCTTCTCTAAACATCTCGGCAAGACGATCAAGTGTTACATCGATGACATTGCCGTCAAAAGCAGGCAAAAGGAGACTCATCTCCAAGACCTGAAGACCGCGTTCGATATCATGCAAGAGTACGATCTAAAGATTAACCCTGCTAAGTCCTTCGGAGTGTCGAGTGGGAAGTTCCTTGGGTTCGTAGTAACAGCTACTGGAATCCGCATCGACTGCAATAAAGTCAGGTCCATTATAGAGATGTCGTCCCCGAGAAATTTAAAAGAGCTCTGGGGCTTCCAAGAGCGTTTGGCATACATCCAAAGATTCATCGATAATCTGTCGACCAAATGCCGACCATTCTTTAGATTGATGCGCAAAATGTTTCCTTCGTCTGAGATGAAGCGTGTCAGAAGACGTTCGAAGATATTAAGGCCTATCTTATGAAGCCACTGGTCTTGGTGCCACCAACCTCCGGGAAACCCTTCTTGCTCTATGTTAACGCAGCGAGTCACTCTTTGGGTGCGATACTGGTACAACACAACGAACAGGGATATAAGAAAGTCGTCTACTTCCTCAGCCGCACAATGGTCGGAGTAGAGTCCCGATACACCCCAGTAAAAAAAGAATGCCTTGCACTAGTATTCGCTGTCCAAAAGATGCGATATTACCTGATGGGTCAAACAATTAAAGTGATTTCCAATGTTAACCCATTGAGAAGCCTTATGACCAAACCATGCGTTTTGAACTCGAGATTATCGAAGTGGGCTATCTTGTTATCGCATTACGACATGGGGTTCGTCCCGCGAAAGGCTGTTAAGGGTCACGACATCGCTGACTTCCTAGTTGACCTTCCAGTCCCAAGGTACTCAAAGTTACACGACGACATACCTGATGAAGTTTATGAGGCCAACCTCACCATGGAGCCAAGGCCGTGGAAGCTATGGTTCGATGGCGCATCTAGAGTTGGCCCAGAGAACACAATGGTAGATGGCGTGGGTATAGTTTTCCTTACGCCCGAAAACGAAGTCATACTTCGATCGTTTTCTTGACCGAACCTTACTCTAATAATGTGACCGGGTATAATGCCCTACTCATCGGTTTGGCCCTAGCTAAAGAGCTGGGGGTGGAAAGCTTGGAGGCAAAAAGCGACTCTCAGTTGATTATGAAGCAAATTAGCAAAGAGTAGAGGCCCGTCATGAAGGTCTTCTACCATACTATCAAACTGCGAAAAAATCATCCATGGATTCAAGACCTTCAGCCTCGAATATATTATGCAGAATGAAAACCCACGAGCAGATGCATCGTCAGGCCTTGCGGCTGTCCTTTCCCTACCCTGTGGAAAGAGGCAAGTCATACATGTCGCTAGCCATCATCCGTACAGCCCAAAACTCGAACCCCGAGAATTGAAGATAGCAGCAGACCTATCTACATCACCTTCTGTAGGGAAAGATTAGCGCTTCGCCATCATAGATTTCGCCCTCCATGCCATCATCTGTACTGCCGAAAACTCGAGCCGCGCCGATGCGGCCCGCAGGCCATCACCGGCGGTGACCAGCCGCCTAGAAGCGGTGCGACTCCGACGGTCCTCGTCGGCGGCATCAACCCCCTCGCCGTCTTCTTCCCTGCAGAAAGAAATTCGTTACAAAGAAAAATAAATTTATTTTCTTACCCTTAGGTCGATCGACATGAAAATTCACATTGTCTTCATGATCGGAAAATTCTTCGTCTTCAAGATGGATCGCAACATCTCCATCTCTCGCCATAGTTTTAAAGAACAAAAATTTATGAAGAAATATGAATTATTAGGAGAAGGAATCCTATTTTTATTCTTTAAATAGGACTTGGACTTAAATTGATTTCATATCTCAAGAAATCAAATTTAAATAATCCTTAGATTTGAATTGATTAAGAGATCTAATTCAAACCATTTAGTTGTCTAATTTATTTTTGGGAATTAGTTTTAAATAATAAACTAATTTCCTAATTTAAATTTTAGGAAATTAATTTAACCAACTAATCTCCTATGTTAGACAATTAATTCTCATCATGATTTGGATTTAATCCTCCACCAAATCTACTACGTGCACCGCACGTGTAGCGGCACCAAATGTATTGCGTACATCGCACGTGTATCGATACCAAATCTACTACGCGCATCGCGCGTGCACCGGTACCAAATGTTGCACACGCTACGTACGTGCGCCGGCGCCAAACGTGATGCATGCAGCGCATGTAATCCGCAAAAATAGACCTCTTTGAAAGTTGAGGGCTTACTCTCCTTTCTTATGAATAAAATGTGATTCAAGAGTACATCTTTCCACATCTTCGATTTACGTCGTAATTTCTCAGCATTTTCGGAGAAGTGGTGGGTCTTAATGACCAACACTCCCTCTTCATACTTTTGGATATCGCAAGACGATTAATTTTGCGAGTCGGACTCCTTATTAATTGGGGAGTTTGACCGGGTTAATCGTAAAACTAAACCCGTTGATTTAAAATCAGAGAATAACAATTTTTACATCCGTCGCCAAGCGGCACCCTTCTCCCACAACCAGAGTTTCTACCAAGGTTAACTCAAACGATGCATAAAAAAAAACCCAGCAAAGTGATATAGGTCACACTTATATCTCCAGTAAACGCCACGGCGCTTTAAGACCCCAAGCGGCGTTCCCCCTCTTTGACAATGTGTCCATTAAAAGGCTATCACTACACCTGAACCGGCGCCCATATTGACATGTTATCACCGTGTTCGTTCCTTCTTTTTAGCCAGTGCACCAATTGAAAGGTATCACTGCATTAGATCGACACGCATATTAAAATGTTACCGCCATATTCAAAACTTCTTTTTGGACAGTACGCCTACTGAAAGGTTATCGTTGTACCTGAACTGACACGCATATTAAAATGTTACCGCTGTGTTCGATACCCTTTTTGGGGTCAGTACGCCTATTATAAGGTTACCGTGATACCTGAACCGGCACGTCTATTGAAAATTTACCGCTGTGTTCAACACTCTTTTTGGTCAGTGTGTCGATTGAAAAGTTACCACTGCACCTGAACCGGCACGCATATTGAAATGTTGCCGCCGTATTTGACATTTCTTTCGTCGGTGCGCCTATTGAAAGGTTACCACTGTACCTGGACCAGCACGTCTATTGAAAGGTTGCCGCTGTATTCGACTTTCTGGTTTGGTCAGCACGCCTATTAGAAGGTTATCACTGTATTTATTTCAGCACACCTGTTGGAAAGTCACCACTGAATGGAACATGGTTTAAGGGTATATCTTTATGCACCTTCGATATACGTAGCTGTAGTCTATCAGTGTCTTCGGAGAGATGGTAGGGCCCAAAGACCAATGTTCCCACTTTCCAAACCTTCGATATTGCAGGACGGTTCACCTGATGCAACCTTCCCTTTTGTCAGCCCGCCTCTGTTCAAAGTTCTCGAAGATTCAACCACGAATTTCGAACTTTGAAGGGAGTCTTGTAGACGGGTAAAATAAAAATCGAACCCGTAAAGACTTAAGAACAGAAGCATGGGCCCTACATTAAGAAAACTAAGTCAAGAACGCGCCCGTGTCCGTGTCCCGAACCCCGCACCCACGCCCAGACCGCGGCCCGGCATTCCACGACCCGCCGGCCCCGTCGTCCCCGGCCTCATCATCCACCGTCTGGCATGTCCGTCGTCCACGGCCCCGTTTTCCGCGGCCCCCGTCATCTATCGTCCAGCATGTCCGTCGTCCGCGGGCCCCCTCGTCCGTCGTCCGTGGGTTATCCGCCGTCTGGCCTAATTTCCCTATAAATAGAGCCTTCAATGGCTCATTTTCAAAGGGGTGGAATTCTTGCACCGAAGTTCTGCCTCTTCCATTTTTCTCTCTCGGCCGTTGTCTTTTCTTGAAGTTTTAAGACTTTGCAAAGGTGCAAACCATTGCACCCTTGGTTAGACTCATCCATTGAAGGCTCTTCTCGAAGATCTTCAAGGTCAAGACTTTAAAGACCAAGACTAGAAGATTCGAAGGTTCAAGACATCGAAGACTTGAAGCCTTGAAATCAAGATGCGGTCGAGTCAAAATCTTGTAGCGCATTTCGCTTAAGTTTTGTCCGACGCTTCTTTCGTGTCGTACGGCCAAAGGGAACCTCGTGTTTACGAAGGATCCTACCGCCACATCGAATCTCCATATCTCTATATTTTTTTATTCTTTTTCGACTTATTAAAAACATTTACATACTTGTAAAAAGAAAATATTGCTTGTAACCGTTTAATGGAAATGAAGGCGAAAGCCCCGATTTCCACCAGAAACATATAATATCATAAGAAAATGACGCCCTCGTTTGAAGAACATATAATATGGTTATAAGAATAAAGTGGCAATGAACTTGGTTATGCAAAATCTTAGGTAGCTTCAGGTGCTCTGCATATATGCAACTCGGAGTATGGCAAGCAAGAAAAAGGTGGAGCAACGTGAGAGAATAAAGACATAACTAATATATGTATTTCTTTAATTTGTTAAATATGTTTAATAGCATATAGAATATTTAATGGGTTCCAATATAAATTTGTAGACACTGAAACAGTTTGGGCCATACTTGGGCTTACACTTTTGTGAGCCTGAAAACTCACTCCAACATAGGCCTAAGAAGACATATCTAACTATTGTAACATCAGATTTCCGGACAGATGGTATCACAGACAAAATTGATGCCATCTTACCATTATCCAAGGGTAGAAATTAACAAATGACAAGATGTTTAAAATCAATTAATGCAGTGTTTATTCAGATTTTAGTAATCAAGAAACACGTGTGTTTTGGATGTTTATCTTCAAGATTCTTCATAAAACTTAATAGGGTTGAGACTGGGTTAATGCTATATGAAAGTGAGTGTGTTGAACTAAGATTCAGCTACTTTATAATTGGTGGAACAGTAAGGAATCAAGAAATTCATGCACACTTTTTTCAGAAAAAAGAAAACTAATTCATGCAGACTTGATATGAAGAAATGATTGAGAGGAGAATAATTTGGTACCTTACATTGTTAACCAAAAACCCTAGTCGCACATATCGCAAGTGTGCCCTAAGAATCATCGCTTTTGTCTCTGCATATTAATGAAAGATAAATAATTATAATACGAATTATAAAAAGTGTAGCTGATCTATTTTCCACATCCTACAAAAAAAAAGGTTCAGCTGGGCTTTCACCTCAACCTGCTATTTTTCCATTTTTTGTATTATTATTATTATTTTTTTTGGTTGCAGATGCTCAATTACTTTGAACAAGTTTAGCGTGCATCGGATTCTCAGAAACAGATACAAAGCATGAATGTGCAATAAAACTCCCTATTCATTAATTTGAATTAGAAATTTGATTAAAAAAATAATCATGTAACCGAAAATTCTCTTAACCTTCCTAAACAAAAATGTGGACATTTCATCACTAGGTAAGTTGAATGCTGATGTAGAGGTATAGAGCCATCACAATCATATCGAATATCTGACAATAAGACCAAAAATAGCAGACGATATATGAGTGCAGCTCACCTTTGATTTACCTAGATGACACCTAAAACTGAAAAAGCTCCTGAACTGATAATTGAAATGAATTGGTGAATCAAAGGAAAGTTTATTTCTACTTAAACAAAAGAAAGGGTCTTGTTCACCAACCACAAATGAATATTTGAAATAGCCAATGCTTCATAACTAACAAGGGCTAAATGAATGCAACAAATAAAAGACCATAAGTAACTAAACAAGTAAAAGGTCAACGCAAATCAAGCAATATATCATAGTCACTAGCTAATTGTCAAGATACAAAAATATGCCACAATGCCGCACATCCTTCCAGTACAGGACACACTCTGTAAGAATTATGATATTCTCAATAATTGTATAAATCTAACTCCATAAACTTTTTTAAGAAAATTGCAAAACTACATGACAAAATTGATTCTAAAATTCAGTGAAGGAACATGCTTTCAAACTATTCGTTAGAAAAAGAACCAGTTTGCATCTGAGTAATCCGACTAGGTTTCATCTTCCTTTTCACTTTCATCAACCACTTTCTCTTCATTCCTAATTTATTCTAGCTCATCGGGTGCACATTACTTTTAACATAGAGCAAGTCCTGCAATCTTTTGGTCCCTAACTGGTCTGTTCATTTTGACTACGGAGTATCTAACAGACTCCATTTATTCTCATCTATCAAGAAAATAAACAGTTTGCTCAGGACCTTCATTGCCAAACTATGCAAAATAGAAACTGAAGTACTCCGCATCAGCAAATTCCCAAAACCAAATGAAACAAAATAATTATAACATGTGAAGTTAACGGTTATAAAATAACCTCAAAATTACACAAGAGGCACAACTACATCTATTAGAAGAGAGAAACCGTTCTCATTCCTCCGAACAACACTTTCAATCCTCCCGGTCACGATGATTGGAAATTATCTTCGATAGAAAAGAGCCTCGAAGTTTTTGTCAACAATCCCATCAAAATAATACTGATATGAGCTCCTCCATTCAATCGCTCATGCAAATCCCGGCTATCCACAAAACTATCAAAGCCGAAATTGCACAACTGAACGCCGCGATGAGTGAGAGAGAGAGAAACTTCCGTATCAACCCATTCCAAATCCCGGCTATCCACAAAAACCAAACACAGACCAAATCCATCATGTGGCAGCCATCACAATGTTAAGATCCGGAAGAGTATTTGACGACAATGTTGATGTATTTGATGATGATAACTAAAAAGCATCAAGAAGAAATATTATTATTGTCATATTAAATCAAGAGTTCTACATACAAATATATTTAGAGAGTCATAGACCATCTCTCCTATTATAGCCGATGTGGGACTAAAACTAATAACTAATATCTAATAACTAATTATATTCATAACACTCCCCCGCAAGATGGAGTGTAGATATCAATCATACCAAGTTTGGACAGAAGACGAGCGAAAACCGGCCGAGAAAGAAATTTGGTAAGGATATCTGCTAGTTGAGTCGAAGAAGACAAATGTTGGAGTGCAACCACCTTATCTGTCACCTTGTCACTAATGAAGTGGCAATCAATTTCGATACATGATCCGCTCATGAAAAAATGGACTCATAAATGTGGATCGCGGTTTTGTTATCACAGAATAGTGTAGTCGGAAGTGAAGAATGAACTCGAAGATCTGTTTGGAGGGAGGTAAACCATACCTACTCCGCAATTGTGTGCGCCATCAATCTATACTCAGCCTCGGCAGAAAAACGAGCCTAGACATTTTGCTTCTTACTTCTCAAAGTAACCAAATTTCCTCCCAAAAACCACAGTAGCCACTAGTGGAACGACGATCATCAATAAATCCAGCAAAGTCAGCATCCGTAAAGGCCGTAAACCACAACGTTGATGATGGTTTGTAAAGAACACCATGTCCTGGAGAACCTTTAATGTATCTGAGAATATGCTCAACGGCCTTAAGGTGACAGGTCAAAAGATTCTGCATATAATGATTCACTGTGCTAACGGTAAAGGCAATGTCAGGACAAGTGACAGTGAGATAAATAAGCTTCCCAACTAGACGTCGATATCGGCCTTGGTCATGCAGTGGAGAATCCGAGGGAAAGGTCAATCGAGATAGGTTGACTAAGAAATCCATACGAGTGTCTGCCGGTCTACATCCCAGAAATCCTATCTCAGATAGAAGATTAAGTGCATACTTGACTTGCGCTGAGAGAGCTGTAATTTACCAGAATTCCGTGATATTTCAATTCCAAGGAAGTATCTAAGTAGCTCAAGATCCTTGGTATGAAAGTGTAAAACCAAATGTTCTTTCATCTTAGAGATACCAGCAAAATCATCTCCAGTAATGATAATATCATCAACACACACCAGCACAACTACTCTGACCCAAGTACGATTATGTGTAAAAAGATATGTGTCGGCACGACTGCGTTTGAAGCCAATCTGTCATAGAACTGTACTAAACTTTTCAAACCAGATACACGGTGACCACTTCAATCTGTATAACGATTTTTGTAAAAGACAAACCATAGGTTCCCCGATCGCTCAAAGGCAGAAGGATGTTGCATATAAATCGTCTCCGAAAGATCACCATTAAGAACAGCATTCTTCATATCAAGCTGATGAAGTGGTCATGCCTTAGAAACAGTCAAGAATATAAGAACATGAACTGAGATCAATCCGGCAACTGGTGAAAAAGTCTCAATATAGTCCAAACCATGTTGCTGAGTAAAACATTTGGCCACCAATCGAGTTTTGAGACTGTCAATCGTCCCATCTGGATTATGCTTGGAAACAAAGATCCATCGACAACCGACAACCTTATTATCTGAAGGCGAAGGTACCAATTTCCAAGTCTGATTAGAGCGCAGCTCGGCAATCTTCTCTACCATAGCTGCATGTGAATCTGGGTGCTGAAGATTTTCCTGAACAAAGGAAGAAAGAGTTATGGCAGACAGAAAGAAACAAACCGACGAGCAAATGATGTCAATATATGATAGAAAACAAAATTAGAAATCGGATGTGCAGTAGTACAGAAACGCTTACCCTTACGTAAGACAATAGGAAGAGAGATCTTCTACTGACGACAGCGGCGGTAAAGAATCAGGAACAATGGACTGTATTCAAGTATCTGCAGAAGAATAGTTAGAAGTATTGGTAGGAGGAGATGGTACAACTTTGGTACGACGATGATACACCTGTGTATAAGGAGCTACAGGCTTAAAACTAGGACGCACGGGTTGAACATACGAATCAAGGTTTGACGAAGGTATGTGAGGAACAGGAATAGTAGGAGTGGGATCCTTAACAGGTGGTGGAAAATAACCTTGCTCTTCTAAGAAGGTCGCATCACATGAAGTACAAACTTTAGATGTGACAGAGTCATAGCAAACATACCCTTTTTGGGATTGTAACCTACGCACACCATACAGGTAGCTCTAGGATCAAGCTTGTCTACATGAGGACCTAAAATATAGAGATAGCATAGGTAACCAAACACTTTAGAAGGAACAGGAAAAGGCTTGCCCTGTGGAAACAAAACAAAAAAAGGAGATCGGTTGTTTAGGACCAGAGAAGGCATGCGATTGATATAAAAACAGACAGCTAAAACCGCAAAATTCCACAATCGTTTAGGAACATGCATATGTAAAAGAAGGGAACGAGCAATCTCAGGTAAATGTCGGTTCTTTCATTCAGCAATCCCATTTTGCTGAGGAGTAACATGAAGTTTGGTGCAATATTCCACGTGTCAAACAAAATGCAGTAAACTCCGTGCTAATATACTCCTTAGCATTATCTGAACGAAGAACCTTAACGGAAACACCAAATTGATTAGTAATCTCGGTAACAAAAGTTTTAAAAGTAGACAAAAGTTCAGACCTATTATGCAGAAGATACGGCCAAGTCATGTGCGAATGATCATCGATAAATGTCACGAAATATTTATAACCAAACACACTAGGAAATTTAAAGGAACCCCAAATATCGGAGTGAACTAAAGCAAAAGGTAAATCATGTCTCTTATTAACTGGAGAAAAAGAGAAACGATGATGCTTCTCAAGAATACAAGAACCACAACTAAATTCTGATAAACTAAAAGAAAGTAACATAGTACATAAAGAAGAAAGGAAAGGGTGACCAAGTCTCCAGTGCTACTGAATAATAGAAACAACTGCAAACGTACTGTGAAGGTGATCAACATAGTACAGTCCATTCTGCTTATACCACCACCAATTCGTTGCTTCGTCAGAAGATCATGTATCACAAAATAAGATGGATAAAATGTTATGGAGCAGTTGGAATCATTTGTAAGCTGGCGAATAGAAAGCAAATTTTGTTTTAAGGATGACACAATTAAAGTATTTTTCAGGTGTAAAGATGCTGATAAATCAGCAGAGCCAGAAACAGGTGTAGTATTACCATCAGTCGTGGAAATAAACTTGTAAGGACGAGAAATAAGATCAGACGGTCCATCACGAGACATGTGATTTGAGACGCCGGAATTGGCTACCCACGAATCAGAATGAGAAAGTAAAGATATACCTGACGGAGTGGAAAGTTTGGAAGGAGCTACAGAAGAGAGAAGATGACGCAACTGACCCCACTCATCACTAGATAACGATACCTGGCCGGTAGAAGAGGAAGGTTGATCAGTAGCTGCTGGTGTGGATATCTGGCGAGCTATAGGTGTATCATCAGGGTAGTCATATTTCTCCTAACACCAGTCTTTGCGATAATTAGTGTCACCGCAATAAGCACAATAAATGCTAGCTCGGCCATGACCGTGTCCACAGGAACCACGACCACGAGCAGGCAGATGGGGGCGACCACGTGATGCCCCACGGCCACCAGATACAGAATCAAAGGAACCACGTCCAGACTGAGTGTAGGCACCCGCCTACGGCCTCGAGTAACAAGTACGGTCGAGATAGGCTCAGTAGATGGGGAAGAGACTATGGACATACGATAAACGCTCGACAGGATGCTCGTCAACGAAGGAGAGCCACTCTGAGAAAGAATGAGGGAGCGGACGCCCTCAAACCTGGGTGGTAGTCGTGCCAAGAGTAACGCGCCAACAAGAGACTCGCGTTGTTAGCGAGTGACAGCAGGGTCAATGGAGATAGGCTTATAGACGTTCCAATGATCAAGAAGTCCACTGAAGAGAGCACCAAAATCCCGAATATTTTCTCCTAGAGTAACCATAGTAAAGGTATGGAAAATATCATAAAGCTTCTACAAGTTATCTTCAGACGAGTATAAAGAACGAAGGTGTGTCCAAACTTCCTTAGCAATTTTCAAAGACATAATAGATGTATAGCAGTGAGAATCCATAGAGTTAGACAACCAAACAATTATCTTGTTATTGTTATGAAACCAGGTATCATAGTTAAGATCTCTGAAGTCAAGAGGAGCATCCGTCAAGTGGCGGTGAAGTCTTTTGTTGTTCAAGTCGTTCAACAGCACTGGACCATTGGAGGTAGTTCTTTACGCCGGAGAGAGATCGTAGTCAAGCGAAAATTCATCTTGAAATCAAAGGACAACAGAGAGGCCGAGTTAATTTTGTCATCACCAGAATTTATGATGAACGGCGCAGAAGATCTCGAGAGAGAGAATAAAGGTTGTCTAACCCACAAGTGAGTACAAAAAGTCGGAGCAAGATGATCTAATAGATCATTGAGATGGTTGTTGCCATATGGTTACTAGAGGAGGCAGTGTGGTGCATGATCTGGTGCGTGACCTGGTGTGTAGTGCGTAGTGCTGGAGATCTGGTGCGTGGTGCATGATGCTGGAGATCTGGTGCGTGGTGCATGGTGCATGGTGCTGGAGATCTGGTGCGTAGTGCATGGTGCTGGAGATCTAGTGCGTGATCTGGTGTGTGGTGCGTGGTGCTGGAGATCTGGTGCGGGCCAGCAAGCAGGCGGGCAGAGGCAAGGAGGTGGCTAGGGTGGGCAGAGGCGGGTAGGCAGAGCAGAGGCGGCGGTGGCTAGGGAAGATTAAGGTTTGAGAAATTAGGGTTAGAGTTTGGAAAATAGGAAATTATGGTTTCCACTTAATTCTTTTCAAAACTCTGATACCTTGAAAAGAATCAAGAAACATTTTTATTGGCATATTAAATCAAGAGTTCTATATATAAATACACAGAGAGAGAGTCATAAACTGTCTCTCCTATTATAGCCGATGTGGTACTAAAACTAATAACTAATATTTAATAACTAATTATATTCATAACAACAACAATGATGTACCATTTGGTTCATCTTCTCCGTCGCCTTCGTCTTCATCACTTCCACCACAAACTTCATCCGTGACCGTTTTGCATCCACTTTCTCTTAAACAGAGCTCCGATTCTTCTATACCCGAGTCCATTCCAACTTTTTTACTGATTCCACCGGGCTCGAATGTACACTCTTCTTTGAATGGACCCTCTTCTGACTCCGCGATTACACCGAATTCGGAATCCATTCCATCTCTTTAATCTACGTTGAGAATTTCAAAGGGCAATTCGAAGATCGTGGAGAGAAATCCCTCTCATAAACGAAAGATTGCCTTATCTGGGCCATCTCAAAAATATTCAGAGAAGAGAAATAGAAAGAGCGAAGAGACGTACCAACAACAACAACAACAACTGAGCCTTTTATCCCAAGCATATGGGGTAGGCTACATGAACCAACATGAGAATCACGCCGGGTCCAACACATGAATTCTCCGTATCCACTCATTTCTATCGAACAATACATTTTCATTGAGGCCAGCGAAAAGACGTACCACCTTTGAGAATTTCATAGGGCAATTCGAAGATCGAACTGCGGATCGCGGTCAGGGGAGCGCAATTTACCGCGGAATAGCGGTCGAGAAGTGGATCTGGGTGCTCGTCTTCTCTTGGCGGCTAGGGTTTTTAGAGAGGAGTTTTTTGAAGAAGAATTCTAAGAAAAGATGGAGTCTCGGGTTGTGGGAGTTCTTTTAATAGGGAGTCAAAAGTGGTCGAAGAATCCAATTGGAATTACCCTATTCAAATTAGGATTTGAAATATGCAAAGATTTTTGCAAATCTTTCCTATGAGGCTCACAAAATGTTTATAGATTTTTATATTTTTTAAAGAGGGTTATTTAATATTTACAACCTCTTTGAGATATTTGCAAATCTTTTCATATCTCATATAATTTTTTTTGCTTTTATTTTTTTTACTTATCTTTTTTTATAAATGGAATTTTACCGGACAAGAAATTTCCCAAAAGTAAATACTCACCGGACAAGAACATCTACAAAAACGAGAAAGAAAAGAAAGGAAAAGGGTTATATACAATAGCGAATGTGAGAATCAACCATTCAAAGATTTTATCGCGAAACGACCAAGGTTGATAGAATACGAAGTCGTGTAGAAAGAATATGTAGAATATGTAAGAAAGAGAAACACGACACTTTCGTCTCGGTTGGTGGAGATGAAACAAAAAATGTGGATGAAACCGAGAATGTGTTTGATTAGAAATGAGTGGAATGGGTACAATCTCGTATATGATGAGTGAATGGAACAACTTCATCGGCCTCAAGCGGAGGCATCATATCGTCCAAGTGTTCAAGAAACTCGAGTTCTTTGGCAAAAATTTCATCGTAAGTGTCATTGTAAAAATCAATGTCTTTAGCGTTGATTACCTCATCGGAAAGAAAAGAATCTGAATCGGCATCAAAATCATTGAAAGTATCAAACTCACTAGAGAAGGTAAAAGATCCGAAGTCACTACGTGATAGATCGAGACTCGAATATATGTCGGGAATCGGAGAAGTGGGAGACTCAGAAGGTAGCATATCAAGAATCGTCGGAGTCTCAAACTCGATCACTCTCATCCTCGAAAGTAAAGGGATCAAACGAAGACACACTCTCGACACCAAAATTAATAGGATCAACTAACAACTCCTCAAATTCATCATCATCGGGAGGAAGTTCATCAACAAGACACATTAAGAATATTAGCAATCGATCGAAGGGTTGATTCCCGGACTTCAAAATATTTAGATTAATTATAATATTTCGAAAAGATAAAGACATTGAACCACTACGACAATCAATCACGGCATTTGAATTCACTAGAAATGGTGAACCGAGGATTGCCTGAATTTGATTCCGTGGGTTAGTTACAGGCTATGTATCTAAAACAATAAAATCAGCGGGGAAAATGAATTCCCCGACCTTTATCAACACATCCTCTAACTGACCCCTAGGGTGGGTAGTCAGTCGATCGGCCATTTGCGAAGTACACCGTGTAGGGTGCAACTCTCCGATATCCAATTGTTCATACACTGAAAATGGTAGCATATTCACACTAGCACCAAGATCTAAAAGAGCGTGACCGATGTTCTTATCCCTAATTTGAATCGAAATAGTAGGACATCCGGGGTCCTTATGTTTTTGTGGTAAAGAATGGGTAAGAGTATTGGTTACACTACTAGCAAGAAATACTTTCTTCGATACTTGTGTTTTCCTCTTCTTAGTACAGAAATTCTTGAGAAATTTTGCATAAGACGGAACTTGTTGAATTGCATCCGAAAGAGGAATATTGATGTTAACTCCTTTGAAAATCTCCACAATCTTCTCCATTTGAAAAGAAAGTTTGTTTGGCCGCAACCTATTTGGAAAAGGAGCCTTTTATAAAATGGTTGGGTCCAAATTTTATGGAGTAGATTGTGGAGATGGAATGGATCCCGAATTTGGTGTGATCGTGGAGATAGAAAGGTCCATTTGAAGAAGAGGGTACATTCAAGCACGGTGGAATCAGTAAAAGAGATGGAATGGGCTCAGATAAAGAAAATGAATCGTAGCTCTGTTTAAGTGGAAGTAGCTGCGGAACATGCTCGGATGAAGTTTTTGGTGGAAGTGATGAAGAAGGCGACGGAGAAGAACCAAATGGTACATCATTGTTATCATCATCAGATACATCAACATTGTTGTCAAACATTCTTCCGGATCTTAATGTTGTGACGACTACCACGCGATGGATTTGGTCTGTGTTTGGTTTTTGTGGATGGCCGGAATTTGGAATGGGTTGATACGGAAGTTTCCATTTCTCTCTCTCACTCATCGTGACGTTCAGTTGTGCAATTTGGGCTTCGATAATTTTGATCATTTGACTTTGGGAAGCAGCGGATTGCATGAGCGGGTGAATGGAGGAACTAATATCGGTTTTGTTTTGATGGGATTGTCTGACAAAAACTTTAAGGCTCTTTTCAAGCGAAGATAACTTCCTATCATCATGACAAGGAGGAATGAAAGTGTTGTTCGGAGGAATAAAAATTTTATTTGCCGATTGATGTTGGAATTGATTCTTGAAGGCTGGAGCTTGAAATTGTGATGCTTGTGGAGGAATCGGTCTTTGGAATTGTTGATGAGGTTAGAACGGTTGTTGAAGTTGATTTTGAGATTGGTTTCAATTGAAGTTCGGATGATTCCTCCATCTGGGGTTGAAAGTGGAAGAGTAAGGATCATTTCGAGGTCTTTGAAATGCGGCATTAATGTGCTCTTGACCTTGAAATGGAGAATTTAGTGGACACACTTCCGTGAGATGAGATGGACCAGAACAACAAGCATATAAAGTTTGTGGGAAAGGATTTTGGGTAGGGGTAGTAGATGAAAGTTTTCCTTCAAGCGTCTCGAGTTTTCTTTGAAGTGCGGCCATCTCGGCTTTCATAGCAATCGAGGTATCAACATGATTTATCCCTCCCCTAGAAGATGAAGAAGATGAAGAATTTGAGACTGGTCTTGTGGTTTCCCACTGCAAAGTTTGCTCAGAGAGATCTTCTAAAAATTTCCACTCCCCGTCGTCGGATTTGTCCATGAAATGACATTGACAAATAGATTCAAGTAATTGTTTGGTTTGGACATCAATGCCCTCATAGATAATGAGGCGGAGTCGCCACTTCACTATTTCGTGATGAGGGCATAGCAAGAGTAGATCTTTAAATCGGTCAAAACATTTCCAAACGGGTTCTTGAGGGAGTTGAACAAATTAACTTACCTCCGTTCTGACACGCGAGATTTTGTGATTAGGGTAGAATTTCTTAAGAAAATCGTAACAAATTCTCCCTACATAGAAATCGTAGAGGCATGAACGCTATAGAACCACTTTTCTGCAAGATAGCATAAAGTGAAGGGAAGAAAACGAAGTTTGATAGCGTCATCTAATAGTTGCGTCGACCGCATCACAGAGAAAACTTGCTCGAACTTATTGATGAAGAGATAAGCGTTTTCGGATTCGAGCCCGTAGAATTTCGGTAACAAATTGATGTATTGAGGGCGAATCTCGAAGTTGTCACCATTGGGGTGGAAGTGAAAGACAACTCGGAAGATGGGTGCGTGTAGGGTAGCAATACCCTTTAAGAGCGATATGGGGAGTGATTGCACCAAGATGTGGTGCTGAAGGGTTTTGATTTGGAGGAGGTGGACCGGCCATCTCGAAAGGTGAAGTAGAAGATAATGAAGTGGATGAAAAGATAGATTCAACTTCGGAGTCAAAAGAGGGGGAAAGACATATTAATCGGCCGTTGTGGTCGCATTCCCAAGCCAGCATACACTAGTCTGTCTAGTGTAGAGAGGTAAGCAGACAAAATAAAGTCAAGAAGAGACTATAGTGTTGTGGACTCAAACATGAGTGTAGAATGTGAGGGTAAGGGGACAAAAATCAAGAGTAGAGTGTAAAGTGTATAGTGTATGGACTCGAAGTTACTAAAAAGCACAAATCAAAGAGACACAACCACACAAGAAGAAAGTAAAACAAGCAATCACCTAGAATCTAGGATCACCTAAGTCCCGGTCACTAGACCCGCTCCTAGACTTCCAAGGGACAATTTGTAGGATAGATCCTCTAAAAGCACTCTTTATTGCCCCTGTGACCAAGTAAGTGCAAGAGAGAGAGAGAGAGAATCCCAAATCTTTTCCAAATGCTCCTCCCTTTATGTCCCCTTCTCCTCTAACAATAACATTCCCATTTGCAACTCTCTCTCTCCCCCCTAATAATATCCTCAAGGCATATTCGGTATCTTAACAATAGGCACAACTACATCTATTGCCTTTTTTGCAGGATCCCAGAATATAGAATTCGCGATCATGTTTTGTACTTTTATACATAAAAGTATAAAGCCTATAACGATGTGACAAATCTCTCTATTCTCTTGCTTGTCAACAATATGGCATAAAATGTATTCTAACTTTAAAAGTGAATGTCAAATAAAGCAGATGCAACTGGCCATGTCAAGCACATGATATACACAAAGTTGATAATTCTTTTGGCACCCTATGATACAACAGACACCTGCTCAAGAGATTCAAATTACTTCGACATAAGAAAGATACAATGTGTCTCACAATGAAATTTGAGAACGTCAGGATATATTTCTTCAATCTTGTCAGCTAAAGCCAATATAAGTTGGACCACATCGTTAGGCCCATGATTGATGATACAATAGGGATATATTAATCATCTACCGTATCATCAACCATAGACAAAAACTTCAAACACACAACATCTTTAGGCCAACAAGATTTTCTTGGCAGAACTTGCACTTTGACCTTCTGGTGTGTTTGGATTTCTACAAGGGAAAAAAGGACAATTTTTTAGAATAAACCAAAAATTTTTTAAAATATATTATTAAAAAATCCACTTTCAAATTTTTTTGCAAAAGTATACCACTTTGACCATTGGGCACCACGTCAGCGCCGGCTCAACGCTAGCGCTGGCAGTTTTTAAAAAAAAATTGTATGGGACGCATTTTGGAAGTGTGCCCCATACATTTTAGTGGAAATGTATGGGACACTTTGGAAGTACGCCCAATACATTACATTTGTGTGGCTGAGAGAGAGAGAGAGAGGATCCAAGAGAGAGAAGTCTGAGAGGGAGAGAGAGAGAAGTCTGAGAGAGAGATAGGATCGAGAGAAGAGAGAGAGGATCATAAATGTAAGAGGGCGCAGTTATAAACTACGCCCATACATTTCAGCTCAAACTACCACATAAACGTATGGGTGCAGTTTGGAAGTGAGCCGGCGCACTTCCAAAGTGCACCCATTTAAAAAAAATTAAAAAAACCGCCAGCGATGTGGCGCCCAGTGGCCAAAAGTAGGTGGTCTACTTTTGTAAAAAAATTTGAAAGTGGCTTTTTTTTATAATATTTTTAAAAATAGGTTTATTCTAAAAAATTGTCCAAAAAAAGATTTCCTGGTTGTTTGGTTCATATTCCTGTACACAGGCTAGTTTGATTGAGGACTTGCACTGTCTATTGTTCACATAAACCCAATAAGTTCAAATTTTCCATAGCAAAAATATATTGCAATGTTTTAACTTTAATCACCTTTTTCCTACCTAAGCAAACAATAAGATTTTTTTCCAAAAAAGACTCGGAGAAATTATCATTCAAGCTATAATTTTTCTTCCATGCCGAAGTTTGTGTCGCTTCATCCTTTTCTTAAACTATGATATACTGGTGCGTTCTCTTTTCATGCATCAAAACACAAATCAAGTGAAATTGGAAGGAAAGATAGCGAAGCGTTTTGTCCATAACAACAATAAAGAAAACAAGGATGAAACTTTGATGAAGGCATCCATTTACTACAAGAGATGCTTAAAGTATACAATATATGAGCAAAGAAATGAATGAAAAAACACAAATTTATGCGTTAATATACTGAAATTCGCTTGATTATGAAATAAAACAAGTACCTTTTAGCGCTGAAGCTTTTAGTAGGATTGAATTAGGGCTAGGGTTTTGAAAGGGGAGAGATATTGAAGGGTTTAGGGTTTAATTCGCCGAATCTGGGATCCAAATCGGAGCGCGTTGAGGATTACGTCACGTGCAAAGCACGTGCGGCGAGGGGCGGCACATGCGAGCCATGACTTTCGTGGGACCCACAGCAACTGTATTAGTTACAAAAAAGTCCAAAATTCATAGAATCGCCCAATGCTGAGGTTGTTGAACCTACCATTTTGATCAGGTCAGATGGACCCCAGGCTACATTTTAACTAAACGATTTCCGCTTAATGGTATGACCAAATTACCCCCCTCATCTTTATTATATGGAAAATTTAGACAGGTAAATTTATGAGCCATGTCTTTGGCTGGCACAAGAATTAAGTGTGTAAAACAGAGATCAAGTCCCAATGTGTGTAGGGCCCCCTCTGCAATCCGCTCAACTCCTATATCAAATGAAGACACAACTTGCACATGGCTATGTGCACAGGAACATTTCTTACTCAATTTATATTTGAATTTTTTCCAAAACGTGGCTAAGTCAATTTCTTGAAAAATCAAGCTTTTGGAAAGACATTTAATATAATGGGACATTAAAAACCTTTTTCAAGTATAATTATCTTCTTAATAGATTTCTGTAAATAATATACGTTGTAACAACAATTATGAAGTTCAAGCTAAATCAAAAGACGCGTGCATCCCATCATGATAATTGGATTCGTTGTTTGATTGGTTAGAATTTCATTAAAATCCATAAATATACAATCGCTTAGTTTGTGAAGGCACTTATGACGGCTAAATAGATGATATATATGTCGTTACTCAGCTTACATCAGAGGTATGGTTGTATCAAAGATATGCGGATTTATCCAACCAAAAAAAGACAAAAAGAAAAGGGAACAGGGGTAATATCGTCATTTCAGTTGACGACCCACAAGAGATCTTATAAGCACGTTGGCGGACCGCCGACGAGGGAAAACGAAGTCTTTTTATTTCTCTCTCCTCTAGCCCTTCGCCAACTCGAAGAGAGAGAAAAACAATGGCGTCGTTGAAGATCAGCGCTCCATCGACCAAGTTCGCCGGCGTCCGCGGGCCTTTGGATCGCGCCGGCGCTTCGATCCGACCGTCCATTCGACGCGTCTCGATGCCGGTGAGGGCCGGATCGTACGCCGACGAGCTCGTCAAAACCGCTGTAATTGAAACCCTAACCCTAACTTTTTTTAAACTGATCTTACATTGTGATCTGTACTTTGATCTGGCTAACTTGGACTTTGTAATTATCAGTTGATGGAAAAAGATTGAAACTTTGCTGTGATTTTGGCTATATGTTAAGGTCAACTACACATT
This sequence comes from Agapanthus africanus, assembly GCA_030015575.1. Classification (NCBI taxonomy): domain Eukaryota; kingdom Viridiplantae; phylum Streptophyta; class Magnoliopsida; order Asparagales; family Amaryllidaceae; genus Agapanthus; species Agapanthus africanus. The sequence goes on from JASDDO010000014.1 coordinate 23,240,662, forward strand.
GTTTATTTCATTGAGGGGGAAAAGATATTTTTATGTGATTTTCTTTGATATGTTTTGCAGGTATGGGATGATTAGTATCATGTTAGAGAATTACATTTTTCTTTATCACTCAAAGCAACTCTAATAGGGTGCCATTCTGTTTGGAAAGAATTGATTGGGAATCGAAAAGATTGGGCCAAGTTTATTATAGCAAGACCAAATCATAGATGGAATTTGAATTATGAAATGTGTATGTTTTGTAGGAAATTAAATGAAATTCCTATTATATATTCATCATCCTGCGTCATCATTAATATCGGGATATCAAATTCTCATAATTCTTTTAGATATTTGACAGTGGTGAAGTCAAAAGGTTTTTTTTTTAAAAATTCATTAGTCAAATAAGCCAGAGGTATTATGAAAAATGCTCTGTGTCTTTCAAATTTGAAACACCAATTCCTTCCAAACAAGTAAAGAACTGCGTAGAAAATTTAGAATTTCGAACACAATCACACCTTTCCATGCAAGCAAATAGTTGAAGTGGGATTCAAAGGACACAAAGGAAAAAAAGAGAGAAATTCGACATGTGGAAAATTTCTCTGTTATTTCCTCCTTCAAATCAAATTGCCTTAACTTACAACCTTTTAATTATCTATGCTGGTCTCCGCCAGTTAAAGTTTTGAACAGGGTCATGACCAAACAGTTTATGTTAGTTAGTACTGTAATATATTGATTTCAGGACTTCATTGTCAGAGAAAATGTAAAGTCGTCTGTATTTTGTTTTATTGTATATATGAATCCCTTAAAATAGAATATTAGGGGAAACAGACATAAACTTGGACCAAAATTAAGATACATTATGAGCAAATCATAAAATATCATGGCATAGCTACAATTTGACAAAAATAAAGGATAAGAATTCACGAACAGCAAAAATATGTTTTTTAAATTTTTATTTGGTTGATGTTTGTACATAAATTATATGTCAATGATGTCATTTGTCATTCGGATACCGTCATGCATTAAGAAATAAACGTCATGAACTTGAGAGGAATATTTTTCTAGAAACCCACCTATAGGTTATGAAAATGGTCATGAAAATTCACTTAATATCTGCAGAAGTGCATATGTATAGCCAATTACCCTGTAACTACGATGTGATGCTATATACGTCTGCATGATTTTTTTTCTTGGTAAGCTTGTGATATTGTAAATAAGCTATGAATAGATTCCTAATTCTAGCAGTATCACCCACCTTTTCTCTCTATAAACCTCAATGTGGATTTCTTATACTTCTGTCACTCTATGTCTTTGTCTGCAGAAATCTATTACTTCCCCTGGACGTGGAATTCTTGCGATTGATGAATCTAATGCCACATGTGGCAAAAGGCTGGACTCCATTGGTTTGGAAAACACTGAAATGAATCGCCAAGCTTACAGACAACTATTGTTGACTACTCCTGGCTTGGGAGAATATATCTCAGGTGCCATCTTCTTTGAAGAGACTCTTTATCAGTCCACAATTGATGGAAAGAAATTTGTGGATTGCTTACGTGATGAGAACATTGTGCCTGGTATTAAAGTTGATAAGGTAGTTACCCCTACATAGCTTTCTATGTTTTTTAGTTTGGTTTTCCTGGATTATCCAATGTAAAATCATGAGAATAGTTTAAAAAGTATGGCCATTTAAAACAACATTAGTTTAAACACATTTCACATTTTTATATTTTTCTAAAAGAAATGTTTGGAGTATCACATTTAATTAAGCTGGAATATTATTTTATTTCTCAAAAGATGCCTGTCTGAGTTGTCTCTAAGTCTAATGCAATGCAGATATAGAACTTTGCAACAAGACCTATGCTATAACTAAACAGTCTTAAAATAGGATGATTACACATGAAAGGTAAGTTATCATTTATGTAATATTATATAGTAATATCTTTTTGTGAATATCTTTAAACATACACAAAATAGTTGATCCATACGTAAAATTTGGCTCATCTTTCTTTACATACATGCTTTCTCAGAACTGAACCTTTTCTTAACAATGATTTCCTTTTTACATTTCATGAATCTGGCCATCTGTATTGCATTTTTCCATAGACGCAGAATTTAACACCAATATTTACCATCATTTTTTGCCATTTAGCTATGCTCATGCCACTATGTTAGTCTTGAAGAAGCTGTACTAATTCGTATTGCATGATTTTCTTTCTTTCTTCCCAAGGGTTTGGTACCCCTACCAGGATCAAACAATGAATCATGGTGCCAAGGATTGGATGGGCTAGCCTCAAGAACCGCCGTGTATTACAAGCAAGGAGCACGTTTTGCTAAGTGGTCAGTCCAAACTCTTCATTGGAATATATCTACAGCTATTTCTTTTGTACTATGTATTATTTATTCAGAATTATCACCAAAATCTCAGGCGAACAGTGGTTAGCATTCCTTGTGGTCCATCTGCTTTGGCTGTTAAGGAGGCTGCTTGGGGACTTGCTAGATATGCTGCTATTTCTCAGGTATATTATTGTATTCTATTTTCATTACAATTATCATAATACACAAGGGTCATTTTTACATCATTGGACTCTATAATAAAATTAGGTACATGTAACTCACTTTCTTCAAGATCTATGTAGTTAGATACATTTGGTCAAGCTAGCCCCATGTATACTTCTAAGTTCTAACTAAGTATACATAACCGAGAATAGCGCATCTTTCCTCTACTAAGCTGAAATTGAATCACAATCTTGGATTTGGCTTCTCAAGTCATTTATAGCGAGATGTTCTCCAAAACCAATATCTTTTGTGAGAATGTGCTGATTTAGCCTAGGCTATGGAGATTTGAGGGCATAAGCTTGTTAACCTATATTATTTGGCATGAAAAAGTTGCATTCTATAAATTCTTTTCTTATAATTGAAGATTTTTTAAAATTTTAAGTGAAATCCACAATAAAGCTCTAACTTATTTCTTTGTGACCAAGTTTAAAAACTTGAATATCTTGCTATCGGTTCGATAGTATCTTTGTTGTCTTTGTCTGTATAGCCATGTCATGATGTGGTTAGGCTTTAGAGAGCCATTGCTGATTTGCTTCTAACTATTCTAGATTTGCAGGATAATGGCCTTGTGCCAATTGTTGAACCTGAGATTCTCCTTGATGGAGACCATTCAATCGATAGGACCCTCGAGGTAGCAGAGAAAGTGTGGGCTGAGGTCTTCTATTACTTAGCCGAGAACAATGTGGTTTTTGAGGGCATCTTGTTGAAACCAAGTATGGTTACCCCTGGTGCGGAACACAAAGAAAAGGCGTCGCCTGAAACAATTGCCAAATATACCCTCAAGATGCTCAACAGGAGGGTCCCACCTGCAGTTCCTGGCATCATGGTATCTTACTCACCCTTGGACTATAGATATCTTCTCTTATTTCTCAGTGTCTTCATTTTAAATTGAAGAGATCTTTTCTAACTTTAATCAGAAAACAATTAAATAGTTGCTTATAAGACATCATAATTTTGGGGGATATTAGAATGTATGACTTCAGGATGAAATGGGCTTTTAGTTCTATGCAAAATTGATTTCTTGTCTCACAACTTTTCATAGATTTATGCTTATATAGCTTAATAAAATGTCTGCATGCACAACTATTTCAGTCATCACAGCCATCTCATGAAAATGTATGTGCATGCCCCTCCCTCTCAAACTAACATGCATGTGCAAGCGCATGTATACACATAACGCCAACACAATTGAAAGAAAAGGAAAAGGAAAAGGGATTGTGGGGGAGGAGGAAGAGGAAGCAAAACCTGCATAATTCCCTTTATTCTAAATTGCTTCCTAGTTTAGGAGAGTTGAAGGTCGTTGAGGATTGTAATAAACCCCTGTATTGTCCTGATCTTTTGCGGTCATCAACTCGTCACAGATTAAGCGATAGTCTGTATTTGTTCGGCATCTGGTTGTAAATTTTGTCAATTCATCAAATCTTGATTCATAGCCCCCATTTTGATTAGGAAAAGGTTTGTATGGAGATGAGTATGATTACTTATGGCATACGACTCCCCTGGGCTTTGGAACAGTATTTCTGCATCATCTATAAACAGAGTTCATATGTGATCCCGAAACAGTATCTTCTATTTATCTCTCCGTGTATTTGCTGCCATAAAGAAAACTATTGTAACAAAAAACAAATTTGTTATAATGCAGTTTTTGTCGGGAGGGCAATCAGAAATGGAGGCAACCCTGAACTTGCATGCCATGAACCAATCTCCAAACCCATGGCATGTGTCGTTCTCGTACGCACGTGCTCTCCAGAACTCAGTGCTAAAGACATGGCAAGGGCGCCCAGAGAACGTAGAAGCAGCACAAAAGTCTCTCTTGGTTCGTGCAAAGGCCAACTCCATGGCCCAGCTCGGCCGCTACTCTGCTGATGGCGAGGGAGAAGAGGCCAAGACCGGAATGTTCCAAAAGGGTTACACCTACTAATTCTTGTGGCCTATTTATATCGATTACTTGTTACAGAGTACTACTGTTTTGATTTTTTTTCAAGTACCTCCCCCCCCCCCACTTTTTTTAAGGCATTTTTAAGAAAAAGTAGGAACTGCGAAGGGAAAAACTTTTGGCTTGTGTTTCTTGATGAAGATAAGTTCTGTAATCATCAGTACTTTTTAAAGTAATTTAAGTGTGGGATGAAATGCGAATGTATACCTTGTTTGATTTCATGTTGATTTCAACTTCTTCAAGTTCTGTTTCAATTCAGTGCCAAAAAAAAAGTTTGGTCTCAATTCAAACATAGCCCTACAACCGCACATGGAGAGACTTGAATTCACCATCTCCTCAAATGAGAGGCTGTATCGCTTCCATTTAAGTTAAGCTCATTAATGCCTAATATTGATTAGAAGGAAGAGGTTATCTCAAAAGATGATCTTATTTTCTTTTTTATCCGTTTGAAAGATGTTGCTTTGTTTATATCCTGATCTTCGACACCTAACAGAGGAGGATGAATATTCAGTCTTGAATGCACAGTATCTTTTGAACTATAGAACCCCGATAAATTTAACGGTTTGGGCCGCGAAGTATTGGTTAGATAGGACTTTTTATCATCAACCAATAACAATTGTTGTGAATGACCCGCTAGAACTTATATAACACCATAATAACTGTAGAAAATAGTGAACTAGTTTTCACATGTTTACTATTGGATATGCGATTACTATCAGCTGCTCAGTTCAAACTGAATATAAGAATTATTACTCCATCAATTCCATGGATGCTCCCAGTCTCATTGCTCCTATTAACTAGCATCCTAATATATTATATAGGAAAATACAACATAATATAATCCCATGTGATGTCAGGAATATAATGGCATAAAGTGCATCCTTTTCATTTACATACAAGAGAATGAGACAATAAATAGCTACTATGAAAAGAACTTTGACATGGAAATTGTAACCTTATCCAACATCAAACATTAGGAGGGGCTGGTATCTAATATGTTTAGATTAGATAAAGAAATAAAACGTGCCTAGAAAAAAATGTCTATCAGAACAAACAAATGTACATATCATTTAGCTTTGCTGATACTGCTGGAAATACCACCTAAGGAAATTTAATTTACTTTGAAGGCATATATATCTAGTGTGAACTTAGAGGAATGCACCTCTCCAACTCTTTTGGTGCAGAAAACTATGAATCTTCAACAAGATTAAGAGCGATGAAAAGCAGCTTTCCAAGCAACACCATGAAAATTATCCCTTCGATTCACCTCGTTCATGAATTTGAATTGGCACGTGCCTCCTTGAGACTCTGCAATCAAAAGAAAGGAAAATCTCAACAGCCCGAAGCATCAAATATTACCATGGAAATTTGTATCGTGATCTTCTGATACAAACCAATCGTTTGAAGGATTTCCCCTGGCCCACTTTCTTGGACTTCTCCGTGTCTGGTTTTGCTCGGTCGAGGACCTGGTACATTCATAGCATAAGACATTCAATAAAAATACATAATAAAATTGGAAATTAGAAATGCGAACAGGTTCTCTGTCCTATTTTGTTGGATCATACTCCACCACTAGCCCGCAAATAAGGTAGGAAAGACAAAACCGGCTTATTGTTATTTCCATAATAATTAAACGACGCCTAGAAGTTTTTTCCCACGGCCCTTGAATCATGATCGAGTGCTTTTATCTATAAAATAAAGAAGTTATCCCATGCCAGTCAGATTGGGACTGATCAAGTTCAATTGGCAAATGAATTAGGCTGCAAAGAATGGTAGTCGGTGCTACTCTAGGTTAATTGAAAAATACGAACGACCAAAGTTTACATGATTGTCGCATTCAAATACTGATCACTTCTTCAAAACTAATTCTAATGGGCAAAATTTATGTTCTACCATCAGGACCCAATAAAGGCATGACATCTAACTATCATTAATAGCATAATTCCTTGGTGACTCAACTTTTACAATCATGATTAGGAGTGGATATTTTTCTATTAAAAGAACATTAATTTTGTAAACATATAATATAAGGGTAAAGAGTAGATTATATGTATCAAGATTTTTAGACCATAGAGGATTCGAGATATGTTCAGATATATTCACTTTTAAACAACTAAAATAAAATAATCAACCAAGGCATGGCCTAAGTTAGTCATGCTATATATAGAATATTTGGCTGTTCAGTAAGGAACATGGAATCAGCATATATCTAAGAGAATGGAAAGTATTACCTGAATGAGAGACTCAACACGACGCCGCATTCTGGTGTGCATGAAACCTTCTGAGCACTGTGAATGAGAAACGAGAGATCATTAAACACCTTAAATGCCCATTAACCTTTAAACTTAATGTAGCTAAACAAAGGCACATGTCTTGGTACACATAAACATGGTTATATCCACATGAAGGAAACAGAAAAGCATGATTTAGTATTCTAGAACCCAACCTTAAAGGTCATTATATAAGATGAATATTGGGGGCATGATCCATGAACACAAAATGAGGTAAACAACTGATGTGCAATTTGGCCAAATTAGCTGAATTTGGAGGAAAGATGAAATCTCAACTGGGTAATGCTAGCCGGTGAATACAACAGAAACAAGATGAAGTTGAAGAGTCCTTGCATAGAAACAAAACAACCAAGGGAAAGGCCCGCAAATGAAAATTTTGAGAAAAAAGTTCAGTCTTGTTTCGGGTGCTATCCGAGCATCTTTTCTCAATCAAGTGAAGCAATGGGAACAATTATATTTGCTCAAACTCTTCTACGATTGCATGACAAAGAAGAAAACCGACCTCCACTCTGCTGAAAATAGTATGTTTCAAGTGTAAAAGTTGTATGGGATACCATATAGCATCTTGGATCAGCAAACAAGTGGAGCATGAACACTGATGACTAGATTAAGAGATTGTTCAAGTAAAAAATTCACTTAAAAAGCTAAACACTTTCATTGTGGGAATTCCCACCTCCCTCGAACTTCATCATCGACCAAGTGTTTGTTTTCCCCAAGAATGAAGAATAAATATGACGTATGCTCAGTTTTAGCCTACTGATAAATTTCGGAGTTCATGTGAAGGATAATATCCTAAAACGAAAGTTACAATTACTGGAAGAGGATATGGCTCGGGAAAAAAAAACTAGACACATGGAGAACACCACAAACACAGAACATGTATATGACTAAATAATAGGGTAGGTGTAATGTTATGAGCTAAATGAGTCGTGTTGAATTAGCTAGGGTTCTTACAAAAGATGTAATCATTTTCTGGGTCTAAAATAACCATAAATTTAGATGGATGGCTTTGACTTGAGAATTAAGAATCAAAGTTAGGCATATAATATTTTGTCAACTCACTTTTACATGATAACTGACATACGCATGAAACGTTGATATACTCCAAGCGGTCCTGTCCAGTTTTCTGCCTTCAACATGGCGAGGGGAAATCACTGCAACACAATCATCATATTTTTAAAAAATAGTAATAATAACAATGTAGGAGGGAAGAAGAACTGAAACTAAGTTCTCAGGAGATACCGAAAGTAACAAATCCAGCATTTGCATCTAGTGCTTCGGCAGGAGCTTCTTTCAGCTCGAGAGGAGGAGATGGAGACCACATACAAGTAGGTGCATTATTTAATCCAGGAGTTCGCCGTGCCTCCACAAACTCCTGAAAGAAACAACTTATTTAATCAGTGGTACTACGACCTTTCCATCAATACCCAGAGATAGGACCAGAAATTATGAGAGGGAATCAACCAATGAAATAGTGTGACAATAAGGAATAGATAATAAACTCCAAATTGTTGATGCAAAGATTTTATGTTGCGTCGCTAGGCATCTAGAATAACCGAAAACTTTTGGAACTATCCAGTTTTGGAAATATTATGACACCTCAGTCAAAAATTATGGAAAGAAGCGACATCAAAACCTGTAACCTAATACTAAGAGAGAAAATTTAGAACAGTCCAGTTTTGGTAGTAATATACAGGCTTTTTGTTGTTGTAGCAACATCAAAACGTGTATCCTGATACTAAGCGGCGAAACCTATAGGATTCTTCTTTAACTATTTCAATATTCTGTGATTCCAATCCTTCTAATATAACAAAATAATAGACATAACACAGACAGATTATACGTCTAAAGATCAGCTAATACTGGAACAGGGAGAAAGTCAATGCTACCTGCAGGAAGGATATTGCCAAAACAGTATCAATTGAGTCCTTGAACCTCATAGGATACAGAACAGTTACTTTGTCTTCCTGTCATAAAAAAGGCAAGAAGTCAAATTCGGTGATTATATTAAAGATAAAATAGTACAGAAACTATATAAGTATTTTTCGAATGCAGCTTTAACTATGAAAAGTATAAATGTAACACCCTAACCCGATCGTAAGTTTTTTTTTCTTTTTTTCTTTTTCTTTTTGGATGTATTGGTTTTTGTGTTGTTGTTGTTGTTGTTATTTTTATTGTTGGGAGTTTAATATTTTAATTAAGATATATACATATAATTATGGTTTTTCAAGTTTGTTAAATAGGTATATTATTAGTATTTAAATATTTGGTTGCCAATCTAACAATATCTGTTTTAATATTCATATTATATTTTGTCATATATTAGATATAATATATATATAATATATAATATATAGTTTGATAGTTTTAAATAAGTTATGATAGTATATTTGAAAATCCTTTTTAAATTCTTTTAAAACGGTTTTGGGGTTATGGGAATTATTATCCTAAACCTATACACACACACATGCCTTTTATCTCTCTCCAAATATATTTATATATATTTAACATATCCTAATAATATTTCTCTCTTTATATAACTCTTTTCCCATGTATATATTATATAACAAATCTCCCTTCCATCACAATATTTCTCTCTATATATATTATATAAACTATATATTTAAATCCATATCTTTCTCTCTCCAATCTAATCTTCTCTCTCTCAGATTCTTTCTCTCTCCCCTCTATATATATTATAACCTATAATATATTTAAATCTATATCTTTCTCTCTCCAATCTAATATGTAAATCCCCAGTTCCTTGTAAATTTTTCCGTATCTAAATAAACATTTTTCCCTATTTTCTATTTAATTATTCCTATTTTCCCCTTCTCTTTAAATTTCTAAAACCTAACCCCAACTAACCCAAACCCTAACCCAGACCCACACTCCCGGCCCAAGGCCTAACCCCTAGCCGGCCCTTCCCTTTTCTCTCCCCTTTCTTTCTTTTTCTTTCTTCTTTTTTGCCGAGCCCTCACCTCCGACTCCTTCCTCCTTCGCCAACTTCCCGCTCGACCCAGTCCCCCACGACAAAGACAACTCAACGTTCACCCCCCGAGATTCCCTCGCCGGACTCCCCTTGATCTCAGCTCCCTCTAACCAAGCTCCTCTCTCTCCATAACTCTCAATCCCTCTCTCCATATCTATCTCTCTCGATTCTCTCTCTCAAACTCTCTCCCCAGCTCACTGCCTCGTCGACGACGGGCTCCTCACCACGCCATCACCTCCTCTCAAACCATCACCACGACCACACCCTCACTCCCTCACCCGCTACAACACCGTTGTCCTCACCGTCACTCACCTCCACCCTCGCTTGCAAGCCATCACCGGCGACCCCTCAGCCACTGCCAACACCAACACCAACAACCTCCACGCCACCAGAGCCATCCTCCTCATCTTCTCCAAATCGAGCCCCTCTTCCTCCGGCACCTTCCCTTCCCTCGCTGCCATCGCAATGGCGACCCTCGCGCCGCCACCGTCTGAGCACCACCGACGAACTCCTCACCTCCGTCGTCAAGCCTAAGCCCCAATGATATTCCACCAAGCTTCTTCATAGAGCAACTGAGCCTCATTCCCACTGCACTCGAGCTCCTTGCCACCACCGAGCCCCTCTCTGCGGCGTGCCGTCACCGTCGTTGTCGCCTTGCCGCAGCAGAGCTCCGTCGCGCCACCGCCTAAGCCATCGCCATCACCACCACCAACACCAACCCACAGCACTCGAACCGGTCTCCCAGCCTCTCCTCCAAGCAAAGCCTAGCCGAGTCAAACCCTAGCCACTGCTTGTCGTGACGTGCCTAGTCGTTGCTTCCATTGTCGCTGTCGTGCCATCCATCGCTGTCGTCGTGCAGTCGTCACAGGTAAGAGAAACCCCATCTCTTACTAATCATGCTATTATATATATAAGTTAATTAATAATGTTAGATAAGTGTATATGTGTGTGTGCATATATGTGTGTGTATTGCGTAAGTGATGATCGAATACTTGTGCATTGCGCCATCGTAATTGGTTGTATTGAATCGAACCCAACTCAGATCCATTAATCGTATGAATATCATATTAGAATTTACATGAATTAATTGTTGTCGACTGGCACTCGTATTCACATACTAAGTGTTTGATGTGAAACCCTAAGCCAAAACCCTTTTAAAAATGGCGGAATTTGTGACCAATAAAACCCTTTACTGATAATGAATATCGTATAGGAATTTGAGTCAAAAACATTGACGTTATCACCATGAAATGGTACCCCCATTTGGTTACGTCAAATCTGGAATTCACCGCACTTGTCATGTTGAAAAATCTATATTAAATTAAATACAAAACGGAATGCAATGTTCTAGGGCTCGTATCGAAGCCGACTAGATAACCTAGAACTCTCCGCAAATTGTTATTTCATACGACCTTGATACGATAATGAAAACTTGAGGGAAATACGGCTCTGGATTGCAGTCCATAGCAGTATCTTCCGGCGACACCTGATTTTAAATGCATGTACATCCCTGTATAAATCTGAAAATATGCGGAGTCTTATATCATTGCGTAGATAATCAAGTTAGATAACTGATGGTGTTGGTTTCATTTAATTTAAATATTGTTTGCCATTTTAAAAGTGTTTTAGACTGTCAACATGTCCTGCAGCTTTCTGCAGTAACGGTTTACACACACTAACTTTAAACTGAACATATCTCACCGTATACAACGACTATTGTTGATCCGTCTATTGCGTTGGAAACCTAACTGATAGGACTAGATTTTATTCAACTGTAGCGATCCTTGATTCTGATCATAATCTATAGAAAACCACACTAAAAGTTAGACTTCCAGTTCTGAAACTGGAATTGCAGCAGCACATCCCTGTTGTAAAATGAACATAACTCTTAAACCAGAATGCCTATCGATATGAAGCTAATTTTACTGCTTAGATAATCAAGTATACTTCATCTGCCTTTTATATTGTTTTGCCCGATTTTGCACGTGTGATTTATTATGAATTTTGCAAACTGCATGACACTGGCTGCCCTTAATTTAGTGAACGTTTATTTAACGTATTCCTACCATATCTACACTAGCCTCGTATCTTTCCCTATGCTACTATACAAACCTTGTTGCTTTCAGCAATTGTTGACCAGTGCTATTTTCATAGAATTATTTCAATAGGAGCAGATCCAGAGAAGGCACTCTCTTCTCTTGCTTTAGGAAAGTGTATCACTAGGGAATTCCACTCCGCATCGGGCAAGCAGTTTGCAACACCCTTCCGTAACGGCAACTCAGGAACATGAAGTTGGAATTGCTAGTAATCGCGGAATCCTGTCTGAAACTGATCATTTGTCTCATCCATCGTTCACAAACTTTGTGTGGTTTTGGTCTAGAAAGACTTATTATCACCTCCAATCCCTGGAAGGCCACTACTCCTTGATACTGATAAGCGAAAGCGTGATTGAATAGTGGAAGTGACACGTTCTTGTATACAATCAGCGGAACCATTTAGTTATTGCATTGTCGACGTCTATAGGACTTATATAAGTGCAGCTATAACGGGTATGGGACGAATATGGAAGCACTTATATTTGTGTCATAGGTAAGACATCGGGGATTACCCACTTGTCTAGAATACTAGTCAAGTCATGCTTGATGAAAACCAGTCTCCAATTCTCAAGTAGACTTGTCATAGATGACTAATATTTTAGGTTTGTGGTCGGACCTTGATGTAGACACACAGGGTTGGGATAGTTTGAGTTTGAGTTCAATCGACGGAATCTCAGGAATCCCATTACCAGCACAATCATTTCGTTTTGCTGGGAAGACCGGGCGCGGAACGGTCCCAATCATTTAGTTTTGCTGGGGAGACCGAACGCGGAACGTACCAATCTTTTCATACATGACATTTGGGCTCGTGTTTCCTTACCCTTGGGCCTTACCCTTAGGTTTGGAATACTTCCGCGGTGGTTGATACTCACACTCGTACTAACGATAGGTTCAGTGACATGAACATTAAGACTTAGAGACTGATAGGTTTAGTCACAGACATTTCATTGATTACTAATCTGATACACATGCTATATTGTTTATCTGTACCTCTGTACATGTTATTTCATGCTCACTACATTACCTTATGCTTGCTACTTTATGTTTATTATTATTGCACATTATATGCTGCCATATTGTGTCGCCCTGACAACGGGAGTATGCATGCTTCACCCAGATCAGGACCTACCCTCTTCGAGGATGTCTAGATCAGCGACATCAAAACTATCTTTCTTTTATCACAATCTGGTAAGTTATTTCTTTTGCTAGTTTCCGTTGCACTCTGATTCGTTTAAACGTGATAGACTTAGTGACTGTATATCTTGTTATCTGTGTTAGATTACTGCTTACCATGTACTGCTAGAATCCGAAATGTAACTACGGCAGGATCTTTCCTTAGCCGTAAAAGCATGGCTAGTCTAGTCACCCATCGTATTCTGTATTTTGAAAAGCGGGACGTGACATAATCTTCTCTTTTCCAGATTCTTTCTCTCTTCCCTCTATATATATTATAACCAATAACTCTCTCCTCGTAATACTCTTCCTCTATCCTTTTTAGACCGAACCCATCTCCCTTCGCCGCGTCTCCTTCTCCGACGCCCAAAACCCTTCCCTTCCTTGCCTCCTTCGACCGCTGCACCGACCAGCACCACCCTCGCGCTTAGCCTCCGACCACCGCCTCTGGACTCAGCCATCTCCCTCTACGCCAAAACCCATCACCACCTTCCTCCTCCATCACCTTAGACCCCTAGCCGCGACTCCACCACCAGCACATCCATCTCCTTCACATCCTCTCCAAGATGCAGCCATCACCATCGTCATCTTCTCCTTCACCAAGCACCGATCAAAACCCATGCCTCACCCCGTCAATCTTCGACCCCCGACTTCATCACCCTGTACCTCACCAACCTCGTCTACTCCATCATCGGCGAGTCCCGGCAACTTCCGAGCACCTCATCACAGCAGCACCCCGCACCCGTCTTCTTCAACCTCGACTCCTTTAACCGCCGATCAAGACCACCACCATCGTCGCCGAACCCAACTTAGAATCCCTAGCCGAGCACAGGTGCAAGGTCGAGATCGTGCTGGGTCAAGATCATGCTGGGTCGCGTTCACGTCTCCATCGCGTCATGTTGTTTCCGTGACCGTCGTCTTCGTCGCTCCGTTCATCACATCCGTCTCCGAGACAAATATTCTTGCTCTTAACTTTTTAGCCAATGCAACATCGGCTAATCCTTAGAATTTCTACAACAATAATATTGACTACTATATACATTTATCATACAATAAGTGAATGTTTAAAATATTCTACTAATGATATAATATTATTTAACTAAAAACTAATGCAGCAAGCACTCACAACTATCGTACTCTTACAATAACAAAATCACTAGAAATCATACTTGCACACTATTATGTCATTCTATTGTAGTAATACTAATGGGTAATCTAAAATACTCTACTACAACACTATTGATTTCGTATACTACACAAACACATATTACACCATATGCCACACTGATTAACTGTTAGACTATAAAATATTAATAAATTTAATGCCTCATGTATCATATATAACAAAAACTAATTAATGATACTAGCTTATATGATCACTCCATTAATCAAATTAACCCTTTAAACCATGTTTTAGATTATATTTGATCCAATGATAAATCCGGATGTTAAATGGACATGCTTGCACATTCATGTAGATTCTTGTTACGTTATTGACACTATCCTGTTATATCAACTGTGCTTGACATGCTAATTGAGACTATTAACATCTACTGCTTGACATGACATGCATTTTTATGATTACTCTTTCCCTACATTAAAACGAGATCAATAATTGGAATACTGAATTGCATGCCATGTCACAATCTTTTCATGTCTACAAGTTTCTTTTCCGTACCATTAACATGATATTACCTGTTCCAGTCCAGTGAGCATTCCTAATCTGTGATTAAGTTTATTACCATGTTAATTATAGATACGCGGGATGTTGGGATAGTTTGAATGTGGGTTCGTTCAACAGGATCTCAGAAGTCCCATTACCGGCAGCTGGTACCGGACTATATATGGTCACTTGTTCATTAGCTGGTACCGGGTTTTAAACGGTCATATGTTATTATAGCTGGTATCGGACTTTAAACAGTCATATGCTATTATTGCCGGTACCGGGCTTTATACGGTTATTCCTACAACATTTGGGCCCGTGTTTCCTTGTTTTTAGGGCCCTACCATTGGATTGGGAATACTCCTGCAGAGGTTGACGTACACACTCAAACTCACGCTTGACTAGATTACCCTCTTTAGTGACCAACTAGGATGTGACTTAACCTGTTTATATGCTTGTTCCATATTTTTACCATATCAATATTTACATATGCTCGCGGGCTTCACTACACTCACATATTCATGATATCACACACATACACACACTTATACGATCGAGTACTTGTTGGGTGTTCCGACTCCCCTAGGATTTGTCACCTCAGGTTCAAAAGCAGACCCAACGGCAGCACAGAATCAGGACTATTTCAGAGGCTAGCTGTGAAGCATTAATTTAGTGTAGAGCTACTTTCTTTCATTTTATTTCAGTTGCTATTAGAATGTACGCCCTCGCAGGACGCTAGGACTCATGTATCCCTTTTGAGATTTGTATTTGGATATTTGAATCTATTGTCAACTCTATGGATCATTATTTGAATCTTTTATCATCATAGTCCTCATGTATATTTCCTCGTTATCTTTATGCAGCATGATTTTTAGCGATATATCTTTGGTATCTTGGTGTATATATTGAAAATCATTGTTACATGTTTAGTTTAGACAGCCTTAATGTGACTATCTTTCCTTTCCATAAGTAACACGACTGGCCTTCATTGCTCTCCGTATTCCATATTTTGGGAAGCGGGACGTGACAATAAACAAATAAGATACCCAAAAATTTTGAGAAATATCTAGCAATCTTTAAGTATCAATTTATGAAATGTGTAAATAAAGGAATCAAAATGCTCTATACGCAAGCAAGCTGAATTGTAATAGAGTTAAGACATAAACTAGTTGTCTGTTAATTGTGGACTGATACCCCCCCCCCACACACACACACAAAAAAAACACCACCCAAAACCCCACCCCCGCACACACACACACACACACACAAGAAAAAAGAATTCTCTAATTTCCTTTGACGTCGCCTGTTTCTCAACTTCGGCAGCCAGATATGTAAGCAAAATTTGTGAGAGTCTATAAATTAATGCAACTAAGCTATAGATAGCTTTGAATTAGAGGTATATGTCTGTTGTCTTCATTTATTGTCATCAACATGATGCTTTACGCTAGCAGCTAGCCTATCCAAATTCTGTGTAAATAGCGGAAGATCAACTGAATATGAACCCTAATTTCATTTGTACATGTCGGACAAAAGGGGTTTGGGGGGAGAGGTAGGGAGCAAATTGCATACAACTATATATATATATATATATATATATATATATATAAGATCAAAAAAATTAATTAAAGAACTGTGTACAAATCGTTGTTGAAGTGAAGATAACATATACAATCAAAGATATATTTGGGAATGCCCTTTTGTCAATATTAGTTAACAAGGTGATGCCAAGGAGTTTCAATACCTGAGGAATGAGGAAAAAAGATTCCATAGGACGGTGCACCAGAGCAACAAGCTGATCAACATCTGGAGGGATTGTCCTCGAGGCAAGCTGCTTTAAAATCAATCTTAGTGGAGCGCCTAGCACCACGTCTCTCACTGATGCAATTTTGATCAGAGCAATTTGTCGATGATCTACATCATCAAAATTTTCAAAACGATATAATGCCACATAATGGACGTTGACTCGTCAATTAAAAAAACAAGAATGATCAATAGCAATTGATATAAGCTCAGGGCACATGACCTAATAGGCTAATATAATTATTAAATGTAAAACCACAGAATTTCAATACTAATAGTATCCATCCACTCAGAACACATGAAAACAGATGGAAAATATGCAGCGCATGGATATGTGGTCTCTGAGCTTTGGACTAATGAAGTATTCCGCATTTTAGAACAAAGCCTTCAAGCCATTCCGAATCTTGTCAGTTCAAACCGAGTAACCTCAGAAACATTTAATAAAACACTTCACACGTCTGTGAGGAAGTTCCTCCGAACAACAAGCAATAAAACACTTACGGAGATTAAAGGTGTATATATTACAAATGATGATTATATAATGACCCAAAATAAATGCCTTGATCTGAAATAGATGTCATTCTCCATTTAATAGAACAGCTAATTGTGGAATTGGAATTGCATTGTAGGACTCAAAGATCACGTCCATTAGAAAATGCGTCCATATGCATTTTTATCACCACAACTTTTCTAAATCTTGTGTGTGTGAGTATGAAAGAGGGAGAGGGGGGGAGTCCACCTTGGCCTCTCCATTCATCCGAATAATGTAATTGTCCATTTATTTTACATTGCCTAAATGTCCTATTATCATCAAAGGATTTACCTTGATTCATGTGAGCTACCCAAAGTAAAATAGAGCATAATTCCTTATGCCTTTATGCCTAAGTTTTGCAGTCAGCTATATGAATCTTCTCTTCCATTCTATTGAACAGCCTGGACTCTTAAGAAAGCTAAACTAAAGAAAAGGATCCATAAAGGCTTAAAGCCGACCCCAAAAGTTTCAGAATTAGGATAAACGCTTGTTGTTGTTGTATTTTACATTGGATATTACTAATCAAGCTAAATTTTTCTACTTAAAAAACTCTAATGATCCTTGATCCTTTTGGTTTGTCATGAAAATTTTGAAAAAATAATTATCTTATAATTATAACTCTTAATGCAACTCCTTAAATTTCATGTTTCATTAGTACAGCTATATTAACCTGATCAATTGAGCATAGCTCATGAGTTAAGAATTTCCTCTCCAGTGTACGAGATCACTGGTTTTATTCCCAAAGGAGTCACATCCCCACGCACCCCACCCCCTACCCACCCCGCATACACCCTATGCAGCCTTGTTTATTGAAAATAAAATGATCCATTTTTTACCAGCCTGGCATAACATTACTAAATTCGGGTGACTCTGAACTTCAAGGAGAGAAATCCATTGCACACCTTAAGAATGTTCAGTTTCATCTGGTCATCTTCCATTTAAAGGAAGGCAAAAGAGATGTTCATTGATAGATGCATGGTTGTTATGGCGAATCACGGCGGTAGTAAACCGCCAGGACGACAAGGCGTCCGCTATGGAGTCCGTACAGCGGCAAATCGTTCACAATGTGCTACATTAATTTTATATATATCTATAGTTCTATACCCAATATATAATTACAAAAACTATAGAATATCATCAATCACACAACTATATTATCATTTAACCATCAAGCATAAAACATTTTATCAAATTGGGATATTATCAGTTTATTACGATGGGAATCACTTGGGGTATTTGGGGGAACATAATGAAAGAATTTTTAGCGGAAAGAATAAATATTTATATGGTATTTATCAAATTTCAAACTCAGTTCTCAGTTGGTCTCGTATATATACAGACAAAGTGAAGCTTAAAATAAGAAAGATGAACCACGGCGGTAGTGAACCACCGCGACGCCATGTCGTCGCCATGGCAACACCGTGACAACTATGGATAGATGTAGACAGTTCGAAGTTAATATTTATCGAACAATGGAAACGCCTAAACAACCACCCCAGTTTGTAACCAACCAACTGGATTTAGCTCAGTTGGTACCAATTTCCTCTCCTGTCGCAAGTTTGATCCCTAGAGGGGGTTGATTTCCAAAAAAAAGCATCTTGTTACCAAATCTATAGTGTGAATGCCATTGGGAAATATATACTATTTCAAAGCTAAAGCTCTAAGTTCCAGGTTTAGCTCTCTATCTTTTGTCATGCCTCAAAGATCCATGCAATCTCCAATAGCAAAGTCCACAATCTTCCTCCCTATCGTAGATTAATCCCTATCGTAAAAGTTTTAGAACTTATAGTCCTTTGCTAAATGAGCTTAAAATTGCATGACCGACAAGATGGATAGTTGTAGTTAACAGCTATCCAAGTTCCTTTTCTTCTAATTTTCTAGAGACTAATTCACGCCGATAGAGAACATTAATGCTAGGTTTAACAGAGACCCGCACAATATAGCTGTTCTCCTTGTACTATCAATAACAATGGGAAAAGGCTTGTATATGATAACGATGTAACTCAACATGCTGATTAGCATAAACTCTTAATTAAACTAAAACATGAAATTCTGCATTTCAAGAAACATAGTTATGCACGTCCACTACTATTGCAAGCTCATAATAACCTTGAGAAAGAAACTCGTTGAACCTTCATCTGCCGGCAGTTTCGCCAAATTGAGCTTCATCGTAAGATTATATCCATCTTTTGGGGGATCAAAAATCTGAATCAACGGTCCATACACCGCCTTCACCGCCTCCAAAGCACCAACAGGGAGCCCCTCGATGAAAACAGTCTCTGGTGGCGGAGTAGGCAAAGACACTGACAGCAACATCACTTGAGGTGTTTTCATCGAAAACTACAACAATTACCCAAAAAAAAACTCAAATTTAGTAACAATTTGTTGAAATTATTGAAATGAGAGTTGAATTTTTACCTGAATGTGATATCGGACATCGTCGAATTCGACGGATTGGCAGTCGAGGTCGATGCCTTTCTCTGGGCCGCTGATGGATCAAGAAACGATAGTGTGAAACCCTAACCCTAGATTTTTGAACAGAGAAATGAAACCCTGACCCTAGTTAGATGAGTAAGAACTTACTTGAGGACGCGATTCTGTAGGGTTTGGAGAACGAATTTGGATGGAGATTGGAGCAATATCATTTCTTCGATGTGATGACGAGATCAGAGATCGTTGATTCTTCGAGATCTAGAGAGAGAGAGAGAGAGGACTGAATCGAGCTTTGCTTGCTTGGATGGAAAAAGTAGTCTTTTTTGCATGTATAACCCTCTTATTTGTTGAAAATGACAAATTTTGCCATAATAGATTTCATATTTTTTACTACATGTTCAAAATTCCATAAAGAAAGCTATATATTTATCCCCTAACCTCTGTTGTTATGGTATTTATCTATATAATCATCATATAAAATTATAAAAGCTATTTTTGGATTTTTATTAAAAATTCGGAGTACATGTGGTCTTTCTTGGTTTCGTTTTTTCCTCTTGAATTGGATAGATTGACTGTTAATATAATTTTATTTCTGATGATTTGTTTTATAGGTGTTTATACTATTTGCCTTAGTAAAAGACGTTTTGTCCTTATTATTTAACTTTGTTGTGTTTAAAAATGCATCCAAACTTTCTATTTAAACAAATAAGGATTTCGTTTATGAAATGGAATTCATATTAACTTTCTTTTTTATTGTTAAACAAAACATATATTGGTTTTTCTTTAATAAAGTAAATATATGTTATTTTTCTATTCACGTTTTCAATTTGTTTAGAAATATCTTGAATTCGTTCTTAAAAAATGATGTTGTTTGAAAGTGAATCTATTTTCTTCTTAAGTAAATATATGTATTTTTTTAAAAATAAAATCACCAATATTTTTCTATTTATTATCTGTTAAAACGGGCAAAACCTTTTTATTTGATAAAGCAATTAAACATATATATAAAAAATTGTCTTACGGCTTAGACAAAAATGCATTGTATCGTTTTTGATCCCATGCGTTACGTGTGGTGTGCATGCAGGTATTCTTTATGTCCATGTGATTTGTGTTGAGGTTCATGCACAAAGTATGATATCGATAGATACAAAATCCACCAAAATTCATACCGGTGCCTTATAAAATGGCCATTGTTCCATGTTCTAGAGCATAAATTCATTAGACACGGAAGTTTCTGATTGCAAGGTGAAGATGGCATACAAGTGCTCCATGGGTGTTTTCATTGTGCTCCTTTTCTTTGTTTCTGCATCATTCGGTTGGTGACAAACTTAACGAATTTTTTTATCATATGCAAGCGTTTCTATTTAATTTGATTTTTTACATATATTTTAGTTTCTAATATAGTGTATATCTCTTTTCAGGTTTTGCTTTAGAGGACAAGACCGACGAGACGGTCCATCTTTGCTTTTATAGAGGGGATTGTGAAAGGGACAGTGATTGCCCGGCTTTATGCGGGAACATTGGACATTCATATCACTGCGTCAAGAATCCTTTTAAGAAATATCATGGCCGTCTTTGTTGCTGCCAATCCTGATATTATAAGCCGGTTTCCTAAGTTATCAAGCTTGTAACAAGAGATTAAGGAATAATGAGTAATTTTGGTATCTATGTGGATCATGCCTTCATATTTAGAAAAGAAAAGGGCATCTTTATCAAATAAAAATCTTATTTTAATAAATATTTCTTAAAATACACCTTCTTGAAGTTTATCTGTAAAAATAGGCCTCTCTGTGAGACATAACCCAATAAGGATAAAACATTTGGTGCCTGCATGCCATTTTTTAACATGGCAATAGTTAGTTTTGTTTCAATAAGAAAAATTCAAGGATGATTGCAATTATTTATTATAATGTTTTTATTTTGTCCTCAAGCTTATGTTAACCATTTCTTAGCTCTAAAAATGCAGTTCTTATTCCACTTCGTCTTCTTTTTCTTTTTTTGAATTAAAACGCGCGTATGCCACTCGCTTAATTAAAAACATAGTTCTTTAATCCACTTCGTCTTCTTGTTATATTGTGTGTTCAGATCTTGCTTTATTTTACGATGAACAACAGCAATGGCTTGGTGTCCCTCGGTTCTCTCGTGTACATATCATCTAAGGATTAACTTATCAATATGCAGATGTTTATCTATGGATAACACCTCAAATAAAGAAGTCTATTTGACTAAGAATAATCAGAATCACATCTAAATATTATACATTATTAAAATGTATAAGTAAACATAGAAAGTCTAGATCTTTCCTAAAAAAATTGAAAGGATAGGTGTAATAAAAGCGAAAATTATCTAGCTAAGCAACCTGTCTTTTCCTCTGGTTTATTCGTTGTCTCTCGAAATGTTTGATGCAAACTAAAAGTTTAACCTTTGAACGTTGTAAGCAGGGGCGGAGTTAGGATGGGTCGAGATTAGGCACTTGATGGCATTATGTATGTGATTTTTTTTAATTAATTATAGAATCTAACACTCTTTGGCATAACTTGAGTTGTTGCTCTAGTGGTTGGTTATGAGTTTGTTTGCTGACGTCGGTTTCGAACCTTTACCTAAAATAAAAAAATTTCTCAATATTCTTTGCAGTGCACACGTTTTCATAATTTTTTTTTCATAATTTTTTTTCTCAATATTCTTTGAGGTGCACATGCTTTCAATTTTGTTGACGGATTTCAAAAACCTCCCTCAAAATCCCTACAACACTTTTCTTACACATTTCAGAAAATAAACCCTTTCATAAATTATTGTTTGTTGATTTGAAATTCATAAAGGTTTGTAAATTAATTCCCAAAAACATGTTATTTAAATTGAGTTTATCTAAAAAGATATTCGACTAAAATCGATATCCGCTTATATAACCATAAATTAGAAAATAATATTTTAACTCAAACGGAAAAACTTTTGTTATGAAAGCAAATCATTCTTGTTAGATATTCACATTAAAAGAAAAATAATTATTACTTGTTATTAATTTGTAGAAAAAGAACTTTTGCAGGTTATTATACACAGTAGCTAATTTGTACTTATTAAATTGAATGATTTGATAAACTTTATAAGAAAAAGCACTTCATCGTTTTCAAAATTAATTAACAGAAGGTTTGAGATCTAAATTAATGTAGAAAGGCCAAGTGCTATGCTTTTATTATTGTCCTATTAGCAAATTGCCACCCCTAGTCTATCCAATGGCAAAGGTGAAGAGGGTATCTTGAAAACATGCCAATTAAACAAGGTTAATGGGTTTTTATGCAATTTAGGCCTTTAAAACTTTGCCCTGCCTGACATAAAACTCTGGCCCCGCCACCCGTTGTAAGTTCCCATTCCTGAAAAGTTGCTTTTATAGACAACGATAACAATAAAAGTACTCAAATTCATACGATTTTGTTGAGATTGTTGAAATGAAGTCGAATGTAATGATGTATTGAACATTGTCGAATTCAATCGACTGGAAAGTCAAGTTCGACGCCTTTCTAGGTCGTTGACAGATCAAGAAACAACAATGGGAAATCCTAACCTTAGATTCGAACAGTGAAGTTACGCCTCAACTCTAAACTACATAGCAAACTTGCTTGAGGACGTGATTTGGCAAGGCCTGAAGGACGGATCCAGATGGAGATTTGCAGGAACATCAAATTTTTTGGAGCAAAGGGATCATGTTGAGAGCCGCTGCAGCCTAGTGGTGTTTCTATGCAGCTGAGTAAGAAATCTAAAATTTGAATCTTGTTTGTATTGTGTTATGGTTTGTTACTCAATGAAAAAATACAAAGAGATCATCCTTTTGTTGTTGTTTTTTTTGCCCAACTAAGCTAAAAACCAGGAATCTAAACCATTTATAAAAAAATAACAGAGATGAAGTTTTGTTAAAAGGTTTATATAAAATGAAATCAAGTTTGTTTGAAATATTGTTGTTCAAAAAGTAAAAGCTAAGTTTGATTGAAAATATTTTTGTCGTTTAAAAATCGGGCAGCGCCTCCTTTATAAATTTTAAAGAAAAACTTTGTGCAATGAATAAAATAGCAATAAGCATCTCCACACGGAAGCAAGCTCGACGCCCAACGGCGGAGACACAACCACGCAAATATATATATATATATATATATATATATATATATATATATATATATATATGTGTGTGTGTGTGTGTGTGTGTGTGTGTGTGTGTGTGTGTGTGTGTGTGTGACACACACACGCCGTCTAAAGAGAAGAATAACAAGCGGAAAACAATAAACACTATATATATATATATATATATATATATATATATATGTGTGTGTGTGTGTGTGTGTGTGTGTGTGTGTGTGTGTGACACACACACGCCGTCTAAAGAGAAGAATAACAAGCGAAAAACAATAAACACTATATAATCAATATCAAGTCGACTCCACACGAATACGACATCCAAAACAATAAATATCTAAATCTCGTCTTTAAGTCATAGAATATACAAAGTGGTTAATGAAATTTTTAACTAGATATAATAAGTACAAAGGGGAGGCGATTACGATATAATTGTGTAACCCACCCAGCAAAAGCAATTACCTGAAGAAAGGAAATGTGTGCCGACGAAGTCGCTAAAGATCCGAACGGTCGGTTATGCAAGAAATATGGTACAACGAGGGTGGGTTGTCAACTCGTGAGTAGAAAAACATCACAAGGTAGAAATCAAATGCATAACGACCTACCTACAGGTTATGACATATAATACTAACATAATGATCAGTGCAATCATTGCACGATTTTTACAAGATTTTCCCTATCTTTTGTTAATTAATAAATGCCATTAATTATAATTTAAGAACGTTTAGGGATTTATTTATCAAAAACATATTTATATGTATCTTAAATAATAAATGGATAATCATGGGTTAAGTGGAGGTTGTAAAGTTCCCTTCTGCGCTCTTCGAAACCTTTTCCGATTCGACGGAATGGTAGTTATCAATTTAAATACTTCCCTAAATAAAATAAATACCACCAAATATTTGTTGTGGGATATTTTGTAGATTTAAATGCAGCCAAATCAAATCAAGAGATCAAATCAAATCAAGATCAGCAAATTATTTGGTAACAAATTGAGAATCCACGTAACTACAGAGAGACGACAAGATAGTCAAGATATGATATAATCAGAATTAACCAAACCAAGTTAAGAGATCACAGAAAAAATATGAGTGCGGACAGAAGAAATATGACTGCTGAATCGTGGCCAATATAACATAAACCACCGCTAAATCGCTGACATAATTTAATATCTGTTGTCAAATTTTTTTGTGCGGTTTCGATTTGTCTTAGGATTAGGGTTTCTATTATTAATCTATAAATATTATTTTTCCAGAGCTCAAAAAGGTTCTCGCTACTTTTATTCTATCTAAAAACATAGTTTTTTTTTGAATGATTGGTGGAGAGCGATATAGATTTTGGATCCGTTCTTAGTAAGTTTTAAATTTTTATTTATTATTATGTCTTTTTCTTTTAATTCATGCATTTGTTCTTTTATTATAATAAGTAAATTTATTATGTTGTGTTTAGAAGATGAACCTAGATCTAATATTTCAATGCTAATCTTAGTATATTTTTTATTTGTGCTTAATGATATATAGATTTCTACTTATTTTTCTTAACCTCTTATATAGGACTTGATAGGTTATAGAATGCATATTTATAATCTATGCTTGTTAAATATAAGATTGAAATCAATAGAATAGGATTTATAATAAAAAAAAATCACAATTTTAATGATTATGATAGGAAGCAATTTGATGGGCTAATATTGTTAGCAATTTAATCTATGCTTATTAATATTCTTATTATAATTATCTATTAGTTAGATTTAAATGAAAGAAAAGAAATAGTCTATAGGTTAACTTGATAATGTGTCGTTTTATTTTTTGATGTGCTTAGATTAAATCTAGATTTGATAAATTTTTTTCTTAAGTCTTGCAATAATTTTGATAGAGTATAGTGTATTTAACCTATAATCTATTCTTAGAGAACACAAGATTAGAATCAATAGTTTAAGCTCTGGATTAATAAAAATATGACTTTTAATGATTATAAAGAGGTGAACTTTGATAGGTTAACATTACTAGTCAATTTGATCTATACTTATTCTAGATCTTTTATAATTATTCTTAAGTCAATTAAAAAATAAATAGAACTGATATTGTGAACACATATTAAATCTTGGGGATTCAACCTAAAAACAACACTTTCCTCATAAAAGTTTTTTCTTAAATTAAATTAAATTAGATTTTTAAATTAGACTTTCATTTTTTTAGTCTTAAATAAAAAAAAACCTCCTATAACTTGATTGAATGGTGAAGAAAATTATGAATTACATGTTATCCTTATGGATCGACTCCTAAACGCATACTACGACAAACCATGCACTTGCGGTAATTAAAATTTATCACACCAAATCTCTGACGCAATTGCCGGAGACAACGATAGTTAATTTTCAATTTTCATACTATTCTTCGAGCTATTTAAAAAAATCTCTCTTTGTTATTTTTGACTTTTCCGTTAAGTGAGTTGCAGGTGCAAAAGAATCCTCAAAGTAAAACATTTTTCAGGGAAAACCGGAGAGGAAAACAAGTAAACGGGAGCGTTCCATACAAAATCGGGGAGCAGAAGCCGCAAAGCGACCGCGAAAACACGATCAATACTGCTGCCGTCACCGCTAAACCGTAGCCGAATTAAGGCTTGTCTTCTTCTTTCTTTTGGTTTGCACTTTGTCACGCCCCGCTTCCCAGTGTATGAGAAAGGAGACGTGGCGGGTACACGACGTATTTACCCAGAAGTAAACACGTTAAGCGTAAATAAGCAGTATATATACACAAGAAATGATAAGAGATATAATATAAACATCAACTTTTATTAACATTCATCTTTACAGCACATTGATTTGAAAAGGAAAGTATAAGGATATAAAGCAATGCCTAAACAGTGGCATATAAATGAAAAGTAAGTACAAGGAAAAGTTAGAAGTCTAGCTGCTCTGTGAACCGGTCCAAATCGTCCTGAATGGGCTCGATTTCCTGAGAGTCCGGTCCTCCTGACGAACATACCAAAGAAAGAAAGAGACATGAATATCATCAGTGAACTAGCGCTCTTTAAGTCCCAGAAGTAAGAATGGAATAGAACAAGTAAAGAGAACGAACTGGTAATTATACAAGTATATGTTTGTTTCACTAACGTAGTTATTTGTAGTTTGGTACAGAATATATCAGTGTATACGAGAGGAGTCCAACTATCCCTGGACTATGGTAACATGTAAGTACAAGGCCCCGTCAAAACCCACGGGACAACGGTACGAGAGTTCATGTAGATGTCTTTTAGTGTCCATCATCATACCACTTTTAATACATTCCGTACCAATTTACCCCGTTAAATCCCGTAATGTATTGTATTGAATTATAGTTATCAGACTTGCCGAGACCATGGATATAAATTGTTCATGTAATCAGGTTCAAGATGTAAACAAGTAGGCATGTAATCAAGTCAAGTTATAACCATGGTTCGTCAAGTCAAGTCATGTTTGCATGTTAGACCTTGTTTTGGTATTCAGATTCAGGTTCAAGTATACATGTTAGGGTTTGGATTCATGTTTGAATTGTATTCTGGTTTGGATTGGATTCAAGCTTGATTTAGACTCAGACTTGAGTCAGACACTTAGAACTGATTTAGATCCTGAATGGACCTTTGAAGTACTTCCTGGGGATTGAAGTAGCTCGCTCACAGAAAGGGATCTTCTTAGATTTGGGCGTTATCGGTAACTACTGTACATGAACGGCAGGATTTGTGTCTTTTTCTAAGACAGTTACCATTGATAACTTGGTTAAGTTTTTCTACATTAAATAGGCAAGAACTCACTTTCTCCGGCTCCCTGAGGCTCAAGAGAATTGATCCCGCTTAAACCCATATGTACTAAAGTCCTTAAATATAATTTTATATAACTCGAGGGGGTTTTATGAAAAATATTTTATATACTTTTAAAATAAATCTCGAGTATTTATTTATATTATTTAGGGTTTCCATAATTGTGAATTTTAAGAATGTGAAGTATTTTAGTGATAGTAGTTTAGCTTGGATAGTTCAAGGTATTTTACTGTAAACCTCGACTTTTGAATAATTTGAAGGTATTTTGATGAAACTTGTATTCTTTTATTTTTTAGAAAACATAGAATTTTATTATATCTTGAAAATATGTGGTTTAATAATATTTATATAATTATTAAAAATTAATTTTATTATTAAGTAGAAAATCTCGTTTTTTCTTAAAAATCGTATTAAAAATCTTTCGAGACCGAATGCTTCGTGAGAAGGTCTGCATCTCATTCTACCAGCCTTAAGATGTGCGATAATTCGCACCATCTAATAGCGGGTTCCCCAAATGGGTTGTAGAGGCATAATCGTAAAAAGTTTTGATAATACAATTCAAAGAAAACCGGATTTTTATAGTTCATGGTATTTTAATGTAACATGATAACAAAAGTAAGCTCAAGGAATATCGTGCTATGTAAACATGTGTGTATGTAATGGATAGGTCATTACCCTATGAAGTTTTCTAAAGGTATAATTATCAAAAGAACTAAAGTTCATGGTATTTTAGCATAAAAGTTAATTTAAGATTATATTTCATGATATTTTAGGGTGAAAGTTGTTCTAAACATTAGTTATGTAATTATAAACATTATGTAAGAATATGCATGAAGAAAATGTAAGAAAGAGTGTAATTTTAGGATTTAGAAAGAAGATGTTGGTGTTAACTCCACTTCCGATATATTTTATGAAAAAGAAGTTTTAGAGGAGAAGAGGAAGGATTAGAAAGGACTTACTAGCTAGATGGGTGAAAAGGAGGTAGAAGGAGAGGGGGTAGTCGCCGTGGCGTCGCGGGGTCACCGGAATTTCCTCGATTACTCGTCAGAAGTTGGTCTTTAGATAACTGCACTTGTACTCTTCTTGTACTTGAGAAAATGTGATATTTTTGGCTAGAATTTTCAGAATAAGGAAGGGCTAGAGTATGGAGTTGTATTTATAGGGTGGAATTAAGGTTTTGGAATTGAAAGAATGAATTAAAATGCATTTAAATTTTATTTTAAGGTGAAATTGAAGTCTCTGTTTAATTTCAGGAAAATCAAACAGTGCAGGGGTGATGGGAGTAGGCCAAGGGTTTTGTGTGCAAAGCCCGGGGACTTTTACCCACGGGGGCCCGTCCCCGCCGGCTATAACACCAATCTCGCCGGTCCAAAGTGTGAGGGGAGCCATTGGATTCTCGCCACGTGTCCATGTCGCTGTTAATTCCATTTTTCACATGTTTGTTTTTCATGACTTTTCATTTTCATATGTATTACATGTGTAAACTTTTGGGCTTCAAAAAAGTTTAAAAGAAAACTCAGAAAAAATATAATGTGCCTGAGGGGATTCGAACATAGGGACTACGTTAGAGCAGTGCAAAGCTTTACCAATAAGCTACAAGTTATTTCTTACTGTTCTTAAACAAAAATAAGTTATAAATTGTACTCATGCTTGCAAACTCCATTCCGTACATTAACTTAAAAAATTTCGCACAGTAAAATCAAAGTCGTTACATTCTACCCTCCTTATAAAAATTTCGTCCTCGAAATTTACAATTACATAAGGACTAGTTTACAAATAAGAAAGGGTATCTTGCATGCATGTTATCTTCTCGTTCCCACGTTGATTCTCCTGGTGAATCTTTTCTCCACATCACTTGGACCAGGTTTACTTTCTTGTTCCGAAGTGTCTTTACCTTTCTGTCCAGTATTTCAACGGGTTGCTGCTCACAAGATAGGTCCGTCTGTACAGTGAGCTTGGAGTGATCAAGGATGTGGCTAGGGTCGTTCGCGTATTTTCGAAGCTGGGATATGTGGAACGCGTTGTGCACTCCATCCAATGAGGGTGGTAGTGCTAAATGATATGCCACTTCTCCGACTCGTTCGAGAATGTCGAACGGTCCTATATATCTCGGACTGAGCTTACCCCTCTTGCCAAATAAAATTACTCCTTGGTTGGGAGATATATTTAAGAAAACACGATCTCCAGGTTAGAACTCCAGATGTCGGCGCTTTGTATCAGCCCAATACTTCTATCGGTCTTGAGCTATGCGCATTCTTTCCCTGATCATGCGAACTATATTCACAGTTGCCACGATCATCTCTGGTCCAAAGAGTTCACGATCTCCAATGGCATCCTAACTTAGTGGTGAACGGCACTTCCTTCCGTAGAGAGCTACAAATGGTGCCATTCCAATGCTCGCCTGATAGCTGTTGTTGTATGAAAACTCCATAAGGTGTAGGTGATCTTCCCACTAACCTCCGAAGTCTAACATACAAGCTCTTAGCATGTCCTCCAGAATCTGAATTATTCGCTTAAACTGTCAGTCCGTTTGTGGATGATAAGCTGTGCTGAAGTTCAGACTCGTTCCCAGGCTAGCTTGCAGACTCTGCCAAAACTGTGATCGAAATCTGGTTTCACGATCGGAGACGATGCAAACTGGTACTCCATGTAATCTCACAATCTTTTGCATGAGTTCATGAGTATAAAAAATATAGTACACTTTGAAGTTAAATCTTACTTTAGATTCATGCTTACCTCCATGTACTTCTTTGTTAACGTCTTGGTAGATTGGCCAACTCGAAATGGGATGAAATGTGTCGACTTGGTAATTTGATCCACAATGACCCATACTGCATCGTTACCCTTCATGCTGCAAGCGAGGACAGTCACGATGTCCATGGTAACGTACTGCCATTTCCATTCTGGGATAGCTAACGGTTGATGTAACAACCTAGTTCATTTATACCAATTCCAGTTCCCGTATTTACTTATCTGTGGTATTTTCTTGATTTATCGTGTTTTGGGTGCGAATGGTATTTTACATTTTACATCGCATTCGACCCGACCCGCTTGCTTGAACCTGTTTGATTCATATTTATGAATTACCCTGACTTGTTACGTAGATTGTGCATTTTCATGTTTAGTGCATACTGGCATTTTATCTGGCATTGCATCTTTTATCATATAACATTTTAGGTCACGTAAAATAATTTAAAATTACTTAACATGGTCTGCATGATACCCCTAACCCCGTGGTAGAATCCGCGCATCTTGTTCTCGTTCTGTTCAGTGAAACGGACGTGTTTGGATAACTACGCGCACGTACGTGCATCCGTTCTTGGGGGTATGCATTTTCGTTACCTAAACATTCATTTTGAATTTTGAAAGTCGCAAATATTTTTCATATTTTAAATCTGAATTTTTAGACCCGACCCGGGCGCGTTTTGAAATATTTTTGTATCCCGCCAAAATTCAATTTATTTAAAATTTTAAAATTTAGTTCAAATATTTTTAACAGTTCATAAGGTTCCTTTTAACAAACTAAAATCTTTTTTTATCTAAAATCTTAAATCTTAAAACAACCCAGATTCTCTCTCTCCCCCTCCAGCTCTCTTCCTCTGTCTCGTGGCCCCCATTTTTCTCTCTTCCCTCGCGCTCAGTCCCTCTCCCCCCCCATAATCTTTCTCTCTCTTCTCTCTTTCTCTCCCCCCCACATACTGCCAACTTTCTTTCTCCTCCTCTCTCTCTCCCCTCTCGCCCTCTCTCTATCTCTCTTCCCGCACCTCTCTCTCTCCCATCTCGCGGTGAGAGTGATCCCGTCACCTCTCTAGGAGATCCCGTCACCTCCCTTCGCAATCTCCCCATATATTCTTTCTCCCTCCTCCATTTTCTTTTAAAACCCGAGCTCCTTCAAGAACCCATCACCTTTTCTCAACCCTAACCCTAAGCCCATCACCTCAACTCCCTCTGCCTCATCAACCTCCCCTCATCTCCTCCTCCTCTGGCTTCTCCTTTCATTCCCGAGCAACCCACTGCACCCCAGAACCCATCACCGCCACCTTTCCTTCGCTGCCGACCACCTCATCCCGTCACCATCTCCTTCTTCTTCTCTTCTCTCTCCTCTGTCTTCTCCCCTTCACAGAACCCTGCACCCACAAACTAACCTAGAAACCCAGCAAACCCAAACCCCAACCGAGAACCCCAACACCGAAACCCTAGCCTCCATCTCGATCGCCCCTCACCGCCGGTGAACCCTACACCACTACCTCGTCTCCTTTGTCCCTTGAAATCCCAGAGCACCAAACCACAATGAGCTTTCTCTTCCTCTCATTCTTCTTCTTCCTCTTTCCTTTCTCTTCTTTCTTTCTTTCTTTTCTTTTCTTTTCTGTAATTATTGATTTCTGTAGTTCGCCCGAGCCGTGACGACGCCGACGATCCAGACGACCCAGCGAACGTGCCTTGCTTGCGTGATCACCCTTGTGCGTTGTTTGGAACCGTTCCGTGTACCGTGCACGCGTCGCGACTTTTCACCAACGTGAGACGTTCCGTACACATCCGTTTCTTGATCCGTCGAGGCAAGTTAATCTTACTACATGCTATATAACTCATTTTATACTTATTTAAATAAATATCATACCTGTAGTTTAAATCTAGTACCCCATGTTTAGTTTTATAACGTTTCGATGTTCCGTTTGCATCCATTCATATCATTTCAGATCTAGGTCATGAAAACTTATCTTGTTACATACTAGATTACAATATACTGCATCCATATCAATATTTATATCACATATTGCTTAGTTGTACATCCCACATTACCATTTTATAGTTTTATAATTTTTCGGATACCTGTTTGCATCCATCCCATTTAGAATATATATAATTGCATCCATAGATCATATTAATACATAATACTGTGATATTAACACCCCATGTTTAATAAAGTGCATCCTAATTAGTATTGAAACTATAAATGTAACCCTAGTCGATAATTGTGCATCCATATCTTTGAACTTATATCTATTGGGATACCATATCACATTATTACATTTTATTATTATATTAGTACTCCATACTTGTTTTTGTGTACCCATACTTATTACAGTTTGATTATGAGCACTCACGTGATACTTGTGCACCCCCTGACATGACTTGATACACTACTTCTTGACACGACTTGATACATATGCATTACTTGATATGACTTGATACATGTACACCACCTGACATGACCTGATGTACCACAACTTGACATGTTACCTGATTTTGTTACTAATGCTGACAACCTTGACCTGTTGTCCCTACGGACATATCCTATTGTCTATACAGACAAACATGTACCTGCTTGATCCTGTGTTGGCATTAGCTCTAGATTTATCAATACCTGACTTGAACACATAATTTGGGGGTATGGGGAAATCAATGATGAAACCTGACTTGTAACTCGATAGTTCGATACCTTTACTGATCAGTCTTACGGGCTAGGCCATCCCCAGAATGATACTGCTGACATCATTCGTCTTTACATACTACCTTTTTACTGCCTAGCGGCACGTCTCGGATTCAACCCAAGAGTCTTGACCGTGGTCCCGGGCACGCATGGGATAGTATTGAGTTACATCGATGATTCATCAAATTGATTTCAAAGACTTGAGAGTAGTTAACCCAGTAGACCAGTTTAGATTACTCATTGCACATCACCTGTGCCTTACCCTTCGCTGTCCTTATTTATGTTACTGTTATACCTTTATTACTGTTCATACTCGTGCCTGCATGTCTTGCTACCCCCTGATTATATTATTGTTGATATTATGACGCACTGACGTTTGGGTTTTGCATGGCCCAGATCCTCTACCATTGCCGCGGGCCGAGCAGGAGTATTTCAGTCAGCAGGCCGAGCAGTAAGGACCTGTTAGTATTTTAGTTTTATTTATGCATTTTCATTCCTGATGTGAGCCCGCATTATGGGACATACATTCCAGTTTATCATTGTATTGGATCTTTTGCTTTCGCATTATTTATTTCTTGACTCGTTATTCTGGCTCATGGACATGTATTAGATAGTTATTATTATTGTTCTTGATGTCTCTACAGCCGTAATGTGACTGTGGAGGGATATTTCCTACCCACAGGTAGCATGGTTGGCTCTGTCACGTGCCTATCTTAGCGTACTCTGGGAAGCGGGGCATGACAGGGTTTGTTTTGGTATCAGAAACATAGGATCTAGGTTAATCGGGTTTGATTCTTTTGTAGTTGGGTATTGGACCCAATACACGAATCAGAATACTCGAGATTAGGAACATGTCCTGCCACGTTACCATTTTGCCATTCTTGAATCTTAACTTCCTCTTGATTTCACATTGACGATATGCAAACCTCTTTGCATCTCGATTTGAAACTTGGTTTCCTATTGTTTATCTCTAGAACTTAGGCGACTTGGGTGGAATTATGTGATTGTAGCTATGTACCGCCGCGGCATGGTTATAATGCGGTACTCTATTTAAGTAACTTGGAGTTCTAGTCTTGATTCATATCCTTGATCTATATTTTGAATCTGTTATCATACTAATCCTTTCGGTGTTTTGGTTTCAGGAACATGGCAGGCAGAAATCTGAAAACGTACCACAGGCGTGTTGATGAAGCCGCCTTGCTTGGAGTAATTCGTGGGATGCTGGAGAACCAGAAGCGGCAAACCGAGCTGAACCAGCAGCAAGCCGAAGATTTTCAGGAAGGTTTGCGGACCGTCCAGCAGTTCGTAAACAATGTTGTAGCCAGACCAGTTGATCGTGCGGGTACTGTGTCGGATTTCAGGAGACTTGGTCCGTCCGTCTTTACTGGCCTGGAAGAGCAGTTGCCAGCGGAGCAGTGGCCGGTTGATACGGAGAATTTACTCGTTGCGGCACAGATCCCAGAGGACAAGAGAGTGGATGTGGTACGCATCCAGTTGGTGGACTATGCCCGTGAATGGTGGCTTGTGGAAGAGACCCGCTTGCCCAAACCGATCAGTTGGGTGGTTTTTTCAAAGAGTTTCTTGAAGAAATTCTTCCCGCAGACTGCATGGGAGGAAATGGAAGAAAAGTTTATCAGTTTGAAACAGAACGACACACCTGTGAATGTATATGCAGCTGAGTGGACGCGGCTCAGTAGATTCGCTGGACCTTTGGTTGCTAACGATGCTGATAGGGCAAGGAGGTTCATGCGCACTTTGGATGTGGACATCCAGAAGTAAATTATATCCCTGGGTTTGACCACTTTCTCACAAGTACTTACAGCGGCCCGAGAGTAGCAGAGCCTATCTATGAAGACTGGGAGTACGCAGCAGCAAGCAGTTACAGTGCGGAAGCCGGCATTTGCACCGAACCGAGCGCATGTACACAGAGGTATTCCGGTGAACCGATGTGGCGTAACACCTATGAAGAAGCCTGTCGTTGTTGATCAAAGAAGGAGCGTGATTTGTGACTACTGCCATTTACCTGGACACATGCAAAGGGAATGTCGAAGGATGCGGGGACATTGTTTGGTTTGTGGATCGGCGGATCATACTATCAACACTTGTCCGTCAAAGCTTCGCACGAAAGATGATGTTCAGAGGCCACCGCAGAAGCAGTTTTAGGGACAGAAGCAGTTGACTCAAGGACCCAATCAAGCTTAAGCATTTACCCTGACGGCTGAGGAAGCTAAGGCTTCAGAAGAAGTTGTTTCAGGTATCCTACTTGTTCATGGTTTTCCCGCATTAGCGTTATTCGATTCCGGTGCATCCCATTGTTTTATGTCGTCCAAGTTTATTGCTACACACTCGATTGCTTGCACGGCCCTGTCTAGTTGTTGGGACATACACACTGGGAATGGTAAGATTATAGCTAGTAGAGAATGTAAGGATTGTTCAGTTGTTGTTTGCGGATGGGAGTTATTTGCAGATTTCTTGGTGATTGATACCGGCAGCTATGAAGTCATCTTGGGAATGGATTTTCTCGGCACTTTCCACGCTCACATTGATTGTAAGGCAAAGAAAGTGATTTTTCAGATTCCCGGACATCCGGAGTTTATCTTTACTGGAGGAAGCAGTTCTGTCGGGTCAGTCGAGTTTAGGGCTAGGCCGACAAATAATGTTCTTTCGTCGATGGAAGTCGATAAGGAAGAAGCGCCAGCTATAGTTCGAGATTTCATGGACGTGTTCGAGGACACATCAGGTTTACCGCCGAAACGAGACGTGGAGTTCGCGATCGATCTTATTCTTGGTGCAGCGCCAATCTCTAAAGCATACTATCCAATGGCACCAGTGGAATTGGAAGAAGTCAAGAATCAGGTTACTGAATTACTTGAGAAGGGTTGGATTCGCAGCAGCAATGCACCTTGGGGAGCTCCAGTTCTTCTAGTCAAGAAGAAAGATGGCACAAGGAAGATGTGCATCGATTATCGAGAATTAAACCGGGTGACTATTAAGAACAAGTACTCGATCCCTCGCATTGGTGAATTGTTCGAGCAGCTTAGTGGCGTAAGGGTATTCTCGAAGCTGGATTTGCGATCCGGATATCATCAAGTCTGAGTTAAATCAGAAGATATTTGCAAGACTGCGTTCCGAACTCGGTATGGACATTACGAGTACTTAGTGATGCCCTTCGGAGTAACGAATGCACTGGCGATATTTATGGATTTGATGAACCGAATCTTTTCACCATTCTTGGACCAGTTTATAGTGGTGTTTATTGATGATATTCTGGTCTACTCAAAGAGTATTGAAGAGCATGCGGAACACTTGAAGATCGCACTGCAGACATTGAGGCAAGAAAGATTGTATGCAAAGATGAGCAAGTGCGAGTTTTGGCTTGAAGAAGTGAAGTTTTTTGGGCATGTCGTGTTCGGAGATGGAATCGCCGTTGATCCCGAAAAGATTGCAGCAGTTCAAGATTGGCCGATTCCGAAGAACGTTGCAGAGATCAGGAGCTTTCTTGGACTTGCCGGGTATTACAGAAGGTTCGTGGAGAATTTTGCTCGTTTGGCTGAGCCTTTAACCAAGCTTACGCGCAATGAAGTACCATTTGTGTGGACGGATAGGTGTACATCAACTTTTGAGGCGTTGAAGCAGAGATTGATAACCACTCCTATTTTAACCGTGCCAGACAGTTTCGGAGGATTGGTGATTCACAGCGACGCATCTGGGAAAGGATTGGGATGTGTTTTGATGCAGCATGGGAAGGTTATAGCTTACGCATCGAGACAGTTGAAGTCCCATGAGAAGAATTACCCAACTCATGACTTGGAGCTAGCAGCTGTGATTTTCGCTTTGAAGATTTGGAGACACTACTTATTGGGCGAAAGGGTCGAAGTATTCACCGATCACAAAAGCTTAAAGTACGTGTTCATACAGAAGGAGCTTAATATGAGGCAGCGTAGATGGTTGGAGCTGATGGCTGACTACGATCTCGATCTTAAGTACCATCCGGGAAAAGTTAATGTTGTGCCGGATGCGCTTTGTCGGTTGCCAGCAATTCAGATGTTGACTGCACAGAAGGAACTTATTGAAGACTTTCGGAGATTCGATTTGGAGGTTGTGCTACCGCATTCTTCGGGACAATTGATGCAGCTGCAAGTACAATCGTCGTTGATCGAGAATATTAAAGCAGCGCAATTACAGGACCCAAGATTGCAGAAGTTTCGAGAACAGGTTGAAGCTGGACTTCGAACGGACTTGTTGATTCATGAAGATGGTTCGTTGCGATATGGTAGCCGTTTGTGTGTGCCAAAGGGAGATATTTGAAAAGAAGTTATGAAGGAGGCGCACAGTTCCGCATATTCCGTACATCCAGGAGGCACGAAGATGTACCGAGATCTACAACAATATTTCTAGTGGGAAGGCATGAAACGGGAGATTGCCCGCTTTGTAGCAAAGTGCTTGGTATGTCAGCAAGTTAAGGCTGAGCATCAAAGGGTTGCTGGTTTATTACAACCACTTCCGATTCCTCAATGGAAGTGGGAACATATAACCATGAATTTCGTGACAGCTTTACCGCGGAGTCCAAAGGGCAACAATGCTGTTTGGGTGATTGTTGATCGATTGACCAAAGCAGCCCATTTCATACCATTTCGAGTTGGTCAATCAACAGAAGCATTGGCAGAACGGTACATGCAGGAGATTGTAAGATTGCATGGAGTACCTGTGAGCATCGTGTCCGACCGTGACACCCGTTTCTTATCACACTTCTGGAGGAGCTTACAGGAAAGTTTAGGGACTCGATTGAAGTTTAGCACAGCTTATCATCATCAGATAGATGGCCAGTCAGAGAGAACGATCCAAACTCTTGAAGACATGTTGAGAGCTTGCATGTTAGACTTCAAGGGTTCATGGGAGGATCATCTACACTTGGTGGATTTTTCTTACAATAACAGTTTTCAGGCGACTATTCAGATAGCTCCATTTGAAGCGTTATATGATCGCAAGTGTCGTTCACCTGTTTGTTGGGATGATGTTGGAGAACGAAGATTGTTGGGACCGGATTTGATCGTGCAAACAGTGGAGAAAGTTAATACTATCCGGAAACATATGAAGGCAGCGCAGGATTGGCAGAAGAGTTGGGCTGATACATCGAGATGACCTTTAGAGTTCACTGTTGGTGATCTGGTATTCTTGAAGATATCACCGACTAGAGGAGTGATTCGCTTTGGGAGTCGAGGAAAGCTTAGTCCTCGATTCGTTGGACCTTTCGAGATTTTGGAGCGTGTTGGAGAAGTAGTGTATCGATTGGCGTTACCGCAATCTTTGGCGAATGTGTTGGATATAGTGCCCTCAGAGTCAATTATTGGATCACAGGCACGTGATTGCAATGATTGAGGGAGGACCTATACCGGTAGGACAGTCTTACTCAAGATGATAGTATGCTATCTGGTTTATCTTTATCATCGTTTACAGCTTTAGGTGACATTACAGGTCACTATTACACATTGATAGAGCCCTTAGGATTCTTGCTTGACTACCAGCAGTATGATGGCGATTATATACGTGAGAGTTGGGTAGTCTATAAGCACATCCTTAAAGTGGTCCCTAGTCGTGGGAGTTTCGAGACTGGGCATCGATACTCCATTAGTAGACTAGTGTATACAGTCGAGAACCCGACGAGGGGCGGTGGCCGGTCTCACAAGCCATTGGTGTCAGTTGGATCACCTAAGTGTATACAGGTGCTCATTGGGTTATGAGTACACCGGACAGGACTCGCCGGGAACATGCTAGTTGGTATTATACCTGACGTCAGATAGCAGTTCCTTGGTGACATGTGTACAGGTTAGTTCATCGACTTGAGATCGTCATTTTTCTCCTGTGAGTTCCCACTGTGCTTTGATTACTACCCTACCACGGCTCAAAGGAGTCGTGCAAACAGGTTTTAGTTGGGTACAGTCCCGAGCCACATGGAGGCAGTGAGCGGATCGGCAGGGGTTTCGTCTCTCCTGGTATTGGGGGTGAGATCGCGCTGTGTCTAGGAGAGCCATTACACGAAGTCCTTGTCCAAGGCAGGAGATTTACTGGTAGGTATTCCAGTACTATCTCAGGGTGTTCTGGGCTACACTCCGACACGACTTGTACCGCTTTTGGGGGGTCTGACTTTTACCAACCCCTAGGCCCGACATGCGATACTCATAAACGAACGGACCGGACTGTACGAATATTGTCACTGACAGGCTCAGTAGGGTGTCAGGATGAGTTCGCTCATCGACCTCCCTTTTGGTCAATACCTGGTAGCCCGTTACATACAGCTAGTACCACTGACGTGCTAGTGGTTAAATCCACAGCCAAAGTATTGACGAGTCTTTAGAGTCCCCCACAGACAGTTTCTCAAGTTTCGGGTGAAACGTTGTAGAGGCCGTATGATATATGGCAGGGTTCGATCATATACGTGCAGTAGTGCACGGATCATGATCGGACGGATCATACTAGTGGGCTTTGGTTTAAGCCGGATCCTAGTATTAGATTTGTTGGATTACTTTAGTCTCATCGCATTCGCATTCAGTCGGAATGCGGATGCCGGTATGTATATACAGGTGAGGGGTATCCTTATGATCCGTCACGAGTTTGGTTTAAGCCGGATCCTAGTATTAGATTTGTTGGATTACTTTAGTCTCATCGCATTTGCATTCAGTCGGAATGCGGATGCCGGTATGTATATACAGGTGAGGGGTATTCTTATGATCCGTCACGAGTTTACTTTAGATGTTGCCATATCTTTTGTTGTTATAAACATTTGGGTTAATGTTTACAAATGGAAATAATGAGCTACAAATCATGATTAGGAGCATTAATTGTGACACATGCACAAGTGGCGACTCATGGTCTCTTTCTTTGTGTATGTGTCACATTATGTGATTGATTTATGAGTTGAAATGAGAGGGGGGGGGGGAGAGAGAGGGCTGCCATATGTAAGGTTTCCTCTTATATTTTTCCACACTTACTCTCTCATTTTATCATAGAACACAAGAAAGAAAAAGGCTTCTTCTTCTTCTTCTTCCTCTAGCTCACCATTTCCATTAATGGCTTCATTTTCAACCTCCATCCATACACTCTCATGCGTTGAGAATCAATGGATGCAAGAGACAAAGTGATCACACACATTCTCTACATCACCTTGGACACGTCGGCTAGCAAACTTCGTGTCCGAGTTGCTTCGGACGAAGCGGGAGCCCGTAAAAAGACTCGAAGATGTGGTGCCCTTTCCAACGAGGAGACCGGAGATCGGAGATGCCGCGAGGAGCTAGGGATGGTGGCTAAAGACCGAAGGACACGGATCGATCGGTATAGCTTTTCTAACCTTTCTCTAGTTGTTAGTTATAGGTTAATGGTTCGATCCGGGATTAAAGTCTGCGATAGTGCCGGTTTCTAGTTTAGAAAAAGTTTTTGTTTCCGCATTTTGGCCTCGGACAGATGGCCGGGGCGCTACCGTAGACTTACATGGTATCAGAGCCACGCCATTAACCATTACTAGCTTGCTCTAACGTGTTTAAAACATCGATCGATCAAAATTTCCAAAACCGCAATTTAAAAAGTAAAGTTTCTGTCGATTTTTTTTTGTGGTCTAAAAATTATTTTGAGTGTGTCAGAAAATCAGGCAGGCTTTTCTAAGACCACTGCAGAAATTTTGTAGAATGATCTCACTGTAGCACCGCGGAACCGCGGCCGTACCCACTTTTTGTCCGCGGTTCCGCCGCAGTACTGTAGCTTTACTGCACCAAATTTTCTACAGTGGTCTCTGACTTGGAATTGGGGTTTCTGGTATTTTTAGTTTTGGCCCAGATTATTTTGAGTGCTGGATTTGTGCTTGGGGCCCACTTCGGGAAATTTTGTCGATCGAAAAATTTAAATATGTTAGTCTACAGTACTTACATTATATCTGCGACCGTGAATGTCATTTGATCGGTAAATCTTGTCTAATTGTTATAGCCCTTTTAGACGGATTTGCGAACGTTACATTTTCGTTGATGTTCTGTGTTGTGCTGTGATGTTGCGGATTTGTTGTGGTGGATAGCCTGGATGCAATGGTAGTACAGTTTGGTATTATTTGTACATTTGATATTGCGGGGCGAGCGTCCAACATGTGGATTGCCGTCACTGCCTGTTTGTATATTATTCTTTTGGGGCACGACCGGGCTGAGGTCGATGTACCCGATGTATATATTTTACTTTCTGTACTAGGATTACCCTGCGGTGGGGTGCATGGATAGCCGGGTTCTAGAGGGCAACGAGCCCGCATCTCATGGCTTTAAGACGGAGGGGGCTTTACTCTAGAATTGGCGGGCTATTCGCCGCACTCGTAGGGGGTATAGGTTGACCCAAGGAGGGGTGCTCAAGTTACCGGATTCCGTGAAGTGTTGGGTGGTCCATTCACTTTGTTGAAGGGGGCTGCCTTGCTTCAGGTTTTGGCGGGTAACTTGCCGCGCCCGTAGGGGTCTAGGATTTCATTGCACAGGCTATCCACATGACCAGGGGAACGTCGGGTTTCAGTAGCGGCTCTATGAAACCCGGGGATCCCAGATTATCTGTATTGTTCTGTGATGCTTATTACATTTCTGTGATGTTGCATTTTATCATGCCTGGAGCGATTATTATATATTGATATATATATATATACTAGTAGATGTTGTATATCTTTTACACCCGCGCTAGTCCAGTCTCCGCTCTGTCGTTAGTTAAGTAACATGACGGGACCCAGTGGCGAATGCGGATGGCTTATACGCACATCATATTTTCGTTCTTTTGTGGTGTGATTAAATGATGGGACTGCATTGATTCGGATCAATGCAAGCTAAACAAACCTATTCTGATGTTGTTGGAACATTTTTCAAAAAAAAGCTGTTATTGCAAGGACGTTCTTTTTTGCTTTGCACAGTGGTATTCGGTTATGAATATCCAGCACCTCAGTCGACGAGGCAAGGGCCGAGATCTCTTCACCGGGAGTGACCCCTTGGGCAGAAGTTTGCGTCAGGATAATAACTTCACTATAGTCGATTGCTTTTTGCTTTGCATCGTGGTATTCAGTTGGAATATCCTGCACCTCATTCTACGGGGAAAGAGCCGAGATCCCTTCACCGGGAGTGACCTCTTTAGCAAAGGTTTTCGCCACTATATTTTTATAAAAAACTATCCGGTTCCTTCAATGATATCAAGTTCATTACGTTAAAGGTTTTTCTCCAAAAACCATTCGTAGCCCTCCGTCATTTCAGACGGGTAGCACTTAGTATTCATGTTATGTTTGTTGGCCTTCGTCATGGCATAGTGTATGGTAGCTATTTGTTACTTTTCTGCTGCATAGATAGATGCGTTGGTTTGGGACTGTCGTACTACTATTTTGGCCTTCGTCAAGGGTATGTACGGGTGGGTTCAAATTAACCTGGATAATGACGGGTAGAACTTGACATGTGACTTATGATATGTTGGTCTTCATCAAGGTCATAAGAGCATGGGGTAAAAATCATATCGGGAGTTTCTAAAGAAACCGAAACTTGCCAGATATGCGCATACCTTCTGGAGTGTGATAACGTGAGTGGATTTCATCACGTTATCGTGCGATGATAGTTGGATCCCGATTCCCACTGATGAGTTGTTTTACTCTTCGGGTGATCCCGACTAATTCTTCTTTCAGGTTTGGAGGAGAATTTGAGGTTACAGTGGGAGGTTTTCTGATTAGATAAATTAATAACCATTCTGATCTAGGTTAGAGTGCACGCGGAGTTTTTCTTTCCTCTCTCTTTTTGGCAGCGACCATGACCCGACCCTTGACTATGACTCAGTGACCAACTTAACCGAACTTTCTTAAAACACTGGCTTTTGGGTTGTCAGAGTTGCAAACCCCATTGCCACTCCTACTTTTACCCTTTTCTCCAGAACACCCCGTATTACTACGAACATCCACTTCCATTAGATAAAACCATCGTATGGTTATATACGAACTCGAAGGAACTTGTTCCAGATTCGAGGATGGTTTCTGGTTCTGGAGAAAATGAATAGGACTATTCAGTTGTCTTTTCCTTTTACCTTCTCTCAGGTTGCGAGTGCTCCTTGGATAAGGACAGTACACCTATTACGCTAATTGGATAGTCTTCTTCCAAACCATAAGCAGGTGCCGAACGGTAGGGAATGAAGAAAACCAATTAGCCTAACGATGGTATACAGAAGGTAATAAGTTAAGACAAATAAAGGGATTAGAAAGAGAGCAAAGTAAATTGCGACTGCTATTCACGATCAAACCAAGTATTTCATCGCCACTCCTATTTCACCTTTGTATTTCTCCAGAACACCCCATATCACTACGAAGATCCACTGTTTATTGGATACTCCATCGTATGGTTATATACGAACTAGAAGGAACTAGTTCCAGTTCGAGGATGGATTCTGGTTCAGGAGAAATAGGAATAAGGTTTTATTCAGTTGTCTTTTTTCTTCACCTTCTCTCAGGTTACGAGTAATCCTAGGATCAGGAGAGCACACCCATTATGCTTATTGGATGGTCTTCTTCCAAACCATAGGCTGGTGCCGAACGGTAGGGAGATAAGAAAACCATTTAGCCTAAAGGGGTG
Source organism: Agapanthus africanus (assembly GCA_030015575.1). NCBI lineage: Eukaryota > Viridiplantae > Streptophyta > Magnoliopsida > Asparagales > Amaryllidaceae > Agapanthus > Agapanthus africanus. The sequence continues at coordinate 23,284,071 of JASDDO010000014.1, forward strand.
TACAGAAGGTAATGACTAAAAACATATAAAGGGATTTTGAGAGATGGCAAAGAAATATACGGTTACAGTTGTGAATCTGATAATGGAAGAGGCATTACTAAGAATACCCGGAAACCCCTTCGAAACATTTATATGTTTTAGTTTCACTGTGTATTGTTAAAAGAAAACTGATTTCCTAATTAGCCCTTGCTCCAGGGTATGTATTTACCAAGTTTGATTCTCACATCTGTATGGTTTTACAGATGATGAGTGGGAGTAAATTATTGGGAATTGGGTGATTATCCACATTATATCGGGATTCGTTGTAATTGGTGATATTTGAGGAAATCGCCTGGGTTGTTTGCCGGACGGCAAATATTTGGTTTTGAATATCCGTTGTTATGCACCAATTTCAAATTGATATATCTGTACGTTTATTTTTATAAAGTGAGATATAACTTTTTGAAATTATGTCTATGACATTTACCTATATCAGTGGATGGTTAGGTAAGGAGTATTAAACAGCGGTGTAATTCTTCTTAACCATAAGTACAGTTTTCAACCTACGACACACAGGGAATGAGTTATTGTAAGTCGATGTACAACACCCCACGACTTGCGGGGAGGCGGAAAATTGAAAAACGATCTTGTTCTTTGCATGAACATCGACTAACCGAGAATCTTTACTAAACTATAACTAACAAGAATCATAGAAATTAACAACTACTATGAAAAGTGATTATACCTAATGAACCGTGTCCTTCGTCTTTTCGTTCTCCACCTCCTCCTCGGCCTTTTCCAAGTAGTAGTCGATCCATCCGAGAGCTATACTTCAAGCTTCACCTCAAACTAGAGGTAACTAGGTTTCTTAAAGTGCTAATCCAAGTAACCTAGGTGATATAGGGTTGGATTATGGATTAAGTAGTCTAATCTAATCCTTGGTCTCAACACATGAGAGGGGAGGATTAGGGTTTGAAGAGAGAGAGCTTGAGGAGAGAGAAAGTGAGCAAGAGAATGGAATGAGATAATGATCTATCATGATATATATCAAGCATTATTATTTATCCAAAAATCAAATAAAGGATTTAACAACCATGCTTTATAAATATCTATGAGTGATTCATCTCCATGAGTCATTAAGCATTTATGATGCATTAATGACATGGATGAATCACTCAAATGACTCACAATCTCATTTAATGCATATGCCACCTTAACCCCCAAGTCACCATCTTCTAGAAGCTTCTCGCGTAATTACGAGAACGCCCATCCTATCCGTGAAAACACGGAAAAACTTTAGACTGTATAAATCCAATATCCCGATACTAGAATCTGGCTTAAACCAAAGCCGACTAGTAAAAACTGTCCGAAAATCGTACGTGCGTAAACACACGTATGCGTCCGAACCCTTGTCGTAAAACCATACGACCTCTATATCGTTTCGCCTGGAGCAGGGAAACTCTCTGTGTGGGACTCTAGAGACTCGACTACTACGCTGGCAGTGGGTTTAACCACAGACCGCAAGCGACACTAGCTATACGTAACGGTCCCTAGGTAGATGTCGATAAGAAGGCCGATGAGGAAACCCATCTGAACTCCTACTGAGTCTGATGTGACAATCTCCATACAGTCCGGTTTATTCATCTAAGACTATCGCATATCGGGCTTAGGGGGGCGGCAAGCGTCAGTCCCTTAATAGCGGTATAAGTCGTGTCGGAGTGAAGTTCATTACACCCTGAGAAACTACTGGAACCTACCAGTAAATCTCGCTTGCCCTGGCCAGGGACTTTGCGTAATGGCTCTCTGACACAGCGCGATATCAACCCCCAATACGGGAGAGACGAATCCTGTCTAACCGCCACTGCCTCCAAGTGCTCGGGACTGCACCTAATTGCTACCTGTTTGCACGACTCCTTTGAGCCGTGGTAGGGTAGCAATCTAAGAACAGTGGGACACACTCGAGGCGAAGTAGCAGTGTTAAGTCTGCGGACTATGCTGTACTCATGTCACCTGGGAACTGTTAACTGACGACTGGTATAAAACCAACCTACAGTTCCCTGCGAGTCTTGTCCGGTGTACCCGTAACCCAACGAGCACCTGTATACTATCTCCAGTACGACGTACTGACGGCTGTGGGACAGACCATCTCCCAACTGGGATGAGAAGCGTACACACTAGTCTACTCCGGAATATCGATGCCCTGTCTCGATAATCCTATGACTAGGGACCTGAATAAGGATGTGCTTGTAGACTACCCAGTCCCCACTAGTGTGACTGCCATCACAACGCTGGTAGTCAAGCAAGATCCTAAGAGCTCTATCAATACATATACTCACATATTAAGATAGAAAAAACCAAGTAGCATACTACCATGTTTAGCAAGACTGTTATATACATGTGAATATCCCAAGCTTCCATTAAGTAATATACAAACTAGTATAATACAATAATGGCCCCTAGGGCATATACACTAACAATCTCCCACTTGCACTAGGGCCATGTACTGGCATATCGAAGACCGATGATCTCGAGTAGCCTCTCGAACTGAATCTGAGGTAGGGCCTTCGTGAATGGATCAGCTATGTTCTCTTCAGTAGCAACTCTCCGAACCTCGATCTCCCGACGATCAATGATCTCCCTGATCAGGTGATACCGTCTTAAGATGTGTCTGGATTTCTGATGGGACCTTGGTTCCTTCGCTAAAGCTATAGCTCCGTTGTTGTCGCAATACAGAGGTATTGGATCAACATGGTAGGAACCACCTGAAGTTCTGTTAGGAACTTCTTCATCCAAACCGCTTCTTTTGCGGCATTGCAAGCAGCAATATATTCCGCTTCCATCGTCGAGTCAGCAACGGTGTCCTGCTTGGAACTCTTCCAGCACACCGCCCCTCCATTGAGGGTAAAGACATAACCTGACATGGACTTGGAATCGTCCTTATCACTCAGGAAGCCGGAATCAGCAAAGGCCTCTAACTTGAGGTCTTTTCCGCCGTAAACCAAGAACATCTCCTTAGTCCTTCTTAGGTACTTGAGAATGTTCTTTACCGCTATCCAGTGCTTCTCCCCTGGGTTTGCCTGATACCGGCTTACAACGCTCAATGCGTATGCTACATCTGGTCTGGTACATAACATCGCATACATTATAGAGCCTACCGCAGAAGCGTAGGGTATAATCGACATGCGATCCCTTTCCAAATCAGTCTTGGGAGACATCTCTTTGGAGAGGGTGATTCCGTGACAAGCCGGTAGGTTACCGCGCTTAGAATCATCCATACTGAATCTTTTCAATATGGTGTCTATGTATCTGGACTGCGAAAGTCCCAACATCCTCTGTGATCTATCACGATAGATCTGGATCCCCAGAATGTAGGTGGCATCACCCAGGTCCTTCATGGAGAACTTCTGTGACAAGAATCTTTTGACTGACTGTAGCATAGGAATATCATTTCCTATTAGGAGAATGTCATCCACGTACAAGACGAGGAATACAACAACTCTCCCTACAATCTTACTGTATATGCATGGTTCATCTGGATTCTTGATAAAGTCGAATTCTTTGACAGTATCATCAAAACAGATGTTCCAACTCCGCGATGCCTGCTTTAGTCCATAAATGGACTTAAGCAGCTTGCACACTTTACTGCTGCTCCCACTCTGAATGAATCCCTCTGGCTGATCCATATAGACGTACTCTTCTAAATTACCATTTAGAAAGGCCGTCTTTACGTCCATCTGCCAGATCTCATAATCGGGGAAGGCAACAATAGCAAGAAGGACCCGAATGGATTTGAGCATAGCCACTGGAGAAAAGGTTTCGTCATAGTCCAAACCAGGTCTTTGACGGAAACCCTTTACAACAAGTCTAGCCTTATAGGTTTCAACCTATCTATCTACACCAATCTTCTTTCTGAAGATCCATTTGCATCCTACGGGTTTTACCCCATCTGGAGCAATGTCCAAAGTCCATACTTTGTTAGTGTACATGGACTCCATTTCGGTCCGCATTGCATCCAGCCATTTTACCGAGTCGCCGCTCTGAATGGCTTGCTGGAAGCTAGTAGGGTCGTCATTATCAATGACGCAATCTTCTCGATCCCCGTCTATGAGAAAACCGTAGTATCTCTCGGGCGGATGAGACTGCCTACTACTTCTGCGGATAGGCACTGGTATGTCCCTTTCTTCTGAAACTTCTTGTTCTACCAAACTTTCAGTAACAGCTTGTGGTTCTGGAATTTCTTCCAGTTCTACTGCGCTTCCACTCTTCTGATTTTCTAAAAATTCAGTTTCTAAGAAGCGGGCATGACGAGAAACAAAAACCTTTTATTCCTCTGCGTAATAGAAACAATATCCCATGGAGTTCTTTGGATATCCCACAAACTTACACTCTACTGAGCGTGCCTCGAGCTTGTCCGGATGCTGCTTTTTTACAAAAGCTGGACATCCCCATGTCTTCAGGTACTGAAGATAGGGTTTCTTCCCACTCCACATCTGATATGGTGTGGTAGGCACAGTTTTGGTTGGAACCTTGTTCAAAAGATATGCAGCTGATTCTAGAGCATAACCCCAGAAAGATCGCGGTAACTCAGCCTTACTCATCATGGAACGAACCATATCCAATAGGGTTCGATTCCTCCTTTCCGATACACCGCTGTGTTGTGGTGTGTATGGAGAAGTAAGCTGAGAGAGAATTCCATTCTCTTTTAAGAAACCCAGGAACTCGGCACTTAAGTATTCACCACCCCGATCAGATCTCAGTGTCTTGATACTTTTGCTTGTTTGGTTTTCCACTTCATTCTTGTATTCCTGGAATTTCTCAAAGGCCTCGGATTTATGCTTCATCAAGAAGATATGTCCATACCTAGAGAAATCATCCGTAAAAGTAATGAAGTAGGAATAACCACCTTGCGCATGTGTAGACATTGGACCGCACACGTCACTGTGTACGAGTCCCAAGAGCTCGCTCGCTCTTACTCCGTGTCCAGTAAACGGAGTTTTTGTCATCTTTCCCATGAGACAAGATTCACAAGTAGCATAAGATTGATATTCGAACGGATTCAAATATCCTTCTCTATGTAACTTAGTTAATCGTGTTTCATTGATGTGACCTAGTCTACAATACCATAAGAAAGCCTGATTTATTTCTGGAGACTTTCTTTTAAGTGTGTTCTGGACATTGAAAACCTGAGCTTGATTCAATACGTATATACCATCATCTAATGTACCGGACCCAATCAGAACTTGATTTAGGTGGATGTGAACTACATCGCTTACGAATGTAAAATCATATCCCTCTCTCGAAAGTGAGGACACTGATATGATATTACAAGTCAAACTAGGTACATACAAACAGTTACGTAGAATCAATATCTGCCCACTTGTCAAACCTAGGCGATATTTTCCCACGGATTCAGCGTCCACGCTCATTCCGTTTGCAACTCTAAGAGACAAATCACCTACTCTTATAACTTTACGGTTTCTCAAAGCATGTAATGAATTAAAGATGTGAGATCCTGCTCCGGTATCTAGTACCCAGGAAGTAGAGTTAATAGACAAACAGTTCTCAATTACAAACACACTTGAGGCCGAAACCACAACATGCTTCGTATCCTGGCTACTGGCTTCCAAAGCCCTGCAATCCTTCTGCCAATGTCCGTTCCTAAAACAATAGGAACATCCCTCCTTACCTATACCAAGTCCCGAAACATTTGTTCTTCCCTTTCCTCCTACTTTACTGACACCGTATATCGGCTTTGTAGAGGTCTTCTTCTTTTCACCCTTTGCTATCGCCCTGGATGTAGAAGAAGAAGGTCCTCCATTAAGCAGAGCTTGTGTCTCCCTGGTTTCTTTCAGGGTGTAAGTAGAGGGTAGGGACTGTGGAAATAAGTCAGCGTATGACCTGTTTCTCAACGTGGTCTCCAGGTCCTTGAGCTCATTAATATAGCTAGTCATCGTAAGGACATTGTCCCCTACTGATGACCCGACAGCCAACCTCGCTTGAATTAATTCGTTCGAGGCCTCATATCTTGCGATATGAGATTGCTCTCCATATAAATCTTTGTTATGGAGAAAGATGGAAACTGAGTCCATCTTCTCGTGTTGCTTCTGGTATATACCATCAACTGAAGCCAATACGAGGCACTTGGCTTTCGCTTTATCCTTTTTCCTTGTCTGACGGATATCCATATCCGCGACGGTGGAAACTGGAGCTTATCATAGGCAATGGATATCTGGACAGACCTTTGCCAGCCATATAAGTCAGATTCAGTCAAATTGTTATCTAGATGTAACCTAGTCATGGTCACAAGGTCGCTGCAATGAGAGAGAGAGAAGAAAACACTTTAGCATGATGCTCTTGCAAGTTTAGATTGGTTTTTAATTTATCTAAACTGGATGGCTCCCACTGTTTCTCGAATCCTTCCTTAAACCATAAAAGAAGAATTAGCCAGGACTATTCTCACCGTACAATTCTTGCTTAACCGTTCAGCCAGGCTAGTGTCGATACTTCGAGGGAGGTTTTCCAACGCTTTCGTGAAGTTCCTTAATTAAAGAACCTCTTTTCTCTGGGGGCGTAGCCCCACTGATACCTTTCTCGGCACCTACTTGGTTTATAGCATTGATCGTTAAGTGACGAATCTCCTGATAAGTAGTATATACTCACAGTAGGATCGGGATCCAAATATCATCGTATGATAATGTTGAAGGAATCTTACCAACATTCATCAAACTCCAAATGGTATGCAACACTAGCAAGTTTCAGTTTCTTTAGAAACTCCCGATGTGGATTTTTGCCCCATGTTCTTATGACCTTGACGAAAGCTAACAAATCATAAGTCGCATGTAAAGTTCTGCCCATCATTATCTTGTTAATTTGAACCCACCCGTACATACCCTTGACGAAAGCCAACAAGGTAATACGACTGTCCCAAACCAACTCATCTATCTATGCAACAAATGAATACCCCAGCAGCTACCAAACACTATGCCTTGACGAAAGCCAACAAACATAGCTTGAATACTACTGACTATTCATAAGAAATGACGGAGGGCTACGACTGGTTTTGGCGAAACCTTGAACGTAGTGAACTTGATATAATCGAAGGAACCTGGTAGCTTTTTAAAAGGAGTGGTTAAAGCTCCGCAATTAAAAATATCCTCTGTTTTAAAATAACCGAGTGGTTTCTTTTAAATTGTTCCAACGATTCAACTTTTGGTTTATTTTCTTTGCATTATAAATAATGCGTCCCATCATTAACCTATCATTGCAGAAAACAATGAAAATACAACGTCCTCTTATGCCATCCGCATTCACCACTGGGTCCCGTCATCACCCGTTAGGTTACTTAACTAACGACAGAGCGAGGGCTGGGCTAGCACGGGTGTAAAACATAAGTGGCGTCTAAATAGCTATCATATATAGATATTGTACATTCGTCAGACGCAATAATAGGCATTCCAGATCTCATATGAACATTATTGGATTTGCAAGCAATCCGCGTTTGTTTAGAGCCTGCAACAAAAGACGGATTACACAGTTGTGATGAATAGCCATTACCCCACCCTAGACCCCTACGGGTACGGCAAACCACCCACCAAATACCCGAAGTGAAGCGGTCTCCCTCAACAAAGTGAGTAGGCCACTAAACATTTCAAAGTACCCGGTAGTTTGTGCACCCCACCTTGGGTCTGTCCTAGGAGCAAAAATAGTAAAATGAAATAATACAACGGTGGCTACAACCGCAACCTGGATGTGCCCCGCAAAATAATATTACAACATATTACAATTACATTGAATGAATGAATATAACAACCCATCTCAAAACCCCGGCAAATCATCACAACAGTCCAATACAGTTCATAATCACAAACAGTAAAAACCATTACAGAAATGTGCAACCCCCTGCCAACCGACATACTAGCAGTTAGGGGAGGTTTACGAACACATTATACAATCACAGATATAATCAAATTAGCAAATATCGTATAATTTCGATCGAGCAAACATATCATATTTTACTCCCAAAACTTCTCTGTGCACCTGAGACTTTGAGCAGAAAATAAACATTCCAAAAAACACAACAATATCACAAAAGAATAACAGGAGCAAACTGGGTCGAATCGGCCCCAACTCGGCCGCGGATCCGCGGCAAATCGGTAGGATCGGCCGCGGTTCCGCGGCTGTATGGCCGATTCACTAACCTATTTTTCTCCAGTGTTCTTATCTTTCTATGCTTGTTACTCTGCAGCAACCTGAAAAATTTTTAGAGCCTGTTTTGAAATCGACAGAAACTTGTGATATCGATGTCTTTTTCGGTTTGTTTTGCATTCGAAATTCATACGACTTTGCTAATGAGTTAATTATTGTTTAGCGAGGCTCTGATACCACTGTAAGTCGATGTACAACACCCCACGACTTGCGGGGAGGCGGAAAATTGAAAAACGATCTTGTTCTTTGCATGAACATCGACTAACCAAGAATCTTTACTAAACTATAACTAACAAGAATCATAGAAGTTAACAACTACTATGAAAAGTGATTATACCTAATGAACCGTGTCCTTCGTCTTTTCGTTCTCCACCTCCTCCTCGGCCTTTTCCAAGTAGTAGTCGATCCATCCGAGAGCTATACTTCAAGCTTCACCTCAAACTAGAGGTAACTAGGTTTCTTAAAGTGCTAATCCAAGTAACCTAGGTGATATAGGGTTGGATTATGGATTAAGTAGTCTAATCTAATCCTTGGTCTCAACACATGAGAGGGGAGGATTAGGGTTTGAAGAGAGAGAGCTTGAGGAGAGAGAAAGTGAGCAAGAGAATGGAATGAGATAATGATCTATCATGATATATATCAAGCATTATTATTTATCCAAAAATCAAATAAAGGATTTAACAACCATGCTTTATAAATATCTATGAGTGATTCATCTCCATGAGTCATTAAGCATTTATGATGCATTAATGACATGGATGAATCACTCAAATGACTCACAATCTCATTTAATGCATATGCCACCTTAACCCCCAAGTCACCATCTTCTAGAAGCTTCTCGCGTAATTACGAGAACGCCCATCCTATCCGTGAAAACACGGAAAAACTTTAGACTGTATAAATCCAATATCCCGATACTAGAATCTGGCTTAAACCAAAGCCGACTAGTAAAAACTGTCCGAAAATCGTACGTGCGTAAACACACGTATGCGTCCGAACCCTTGTCATAAAACCATACGACCTCTATATCGTTTCGCCTGGAGCAGGGAAACTCTCTGTGTGGGACTCTAGAGACTCGACTACTACGCTGGCAGTGGGTTTAACCACAGACCACAAGCGGCACTAGCTGTACGTAACGGTCCCTAAGTAGATGTCGATAAGAAGGCCGATGAGGAAACCCATCCAAACTCCTACTGAGTCTGATTTGACAATCTCCGTACAGTCCGGTCTGTTCGTCTAAGACTATCGCATATCGGGCTTAGAGGGGCGGCAAGCGTCAGTCCCTTAATAGCGGTATAAGTCGTGTCGGAGTGAAGCCCATTACACCCTGAGAAACTACTGGAACCTACCAGTAAATCTCGCTTGCCCTGGCCAGGGACTTTGCGTAATGGCTTTCTGACACAGCGCGATATCAACCCCCAATACCGGGAGAGACGAATCCTGTCTAACTGCCACTGCCTCCAAGTGCTGGGGACTGCACCCAACTGCTACCTGTTTGCACGACTCCTTTGAGCCGTGGTAGGGGAGCAATCTAAGAACAGTGGGACACACTCGAGGCAAAGTAGCAGTGTCAAGTCTGCGGACTATGCTGTACTCATGTCACCTGGGAACTGTTAACTGACGACTGGTATAAAACCAACCTACAGTTCCCTGCGAGTCCTGTCCGGTGTATCCATAACCCAACGAACACCTGTATACTATCTCCAGTATGATGTACTGACGGCTGTGGGACAGACCATCTCCCTAACTGGGATGAGAAGCGTACACACTAGTCTACTCCGGAGTATCGATGCCCTGTCTCGATAATCCTATGACTAGGGACCTGAATAAGGATGTGCTTGTAGACTACCCAGCCCCCATTAGTGTGACTGCCATCACAACGCTGGTAGTCAAGCAAGATCCTAAGAGCTCTATCAATACGTATACTCACATATTAAGATAGAAAAACCCAAGTAGCATACTACCATGTTTAGCAAGACTGTTATATATATGTGAATATCCCAAGCTTCCATTAAGTAATATACAAACTAGTATGATACAATAATGGCCCCTAGGGCATATACACTAACAGTTATTAGACTCAAGGGACTTATACAGAGTATTGTATGTTGTCCAGTGTCCATTAAGACAGAGGGGTTGGTACTCGTACTATATTCTTTTTACTTATGACTTCTCTAGTTCTTAGACATGTGTTTCATAGAAATACAAGGTCCAAGTTTTGAGAAGTTATAGGTATAAGAATAAAGTAGAGAACCAGGCGTTGCAAGTATCAGGATTCTTCAAGGTGATCGAAGATGTAGATACTTGTGTATGGTATTCAGTTGATAGTAATGATTATGAGAACTTGCTTGTCCTTCAGGTTACTTATAATTGGATGCACTCCTAAGTTGAGTAATGCTGATCGTCCTCTCTCCATTTAGTTGACATGCACTGGAGACAGCTGCATGATTTGAATCTGGTTTCAATTAAATCAGTGCCTCTGTTTCTATATTGGATATAGAATAGTTCATATCTTAACAATGTTAAGGTACGGGGAGTTGTCCGGCTTATGCTTAAAACCAGACTCTGGATAACTCAAGGCATGTTTCTGTAATGGCTGTTTGTGGGTTGACCCGGGTTATGACGAGGGTTGACTTTCTACCATCTGGAAGATCAATAGTGATATTGTTCTTGACTCGCCACAGTTTTAGTAAAATGGATTCTTTTTCAGAAAACAGTAGTGGGAGTATGGTAGAACTGGAAGTGATTCCAGAACCGCAAACGATTACTGAAAATTTAATAGGACCTAAAAATTCAATCTGGTTTGACATTCCATTGGCCACTCCGCAGATATGGTGGGTAAGCTCAGGCACCCGAGAGGTACTCCGGTAGCCTTAAGGACGGTGATAGAGAGGTTCTTGTTTACCCAGACTTGTCATTGCTGTTGTTCCAGACCGTGAGACCCGGCAGTAGGATGAGTATAGCGTCGTTCTAAACTAGTTTTAGAAGTATACGTGTATATGACTCTGCTAGAGGGTTGTCGTAGTCAGTGGGAGCAGCGGAAGCATAGTGGACAAGTAGCTTATGTCTATTTATAGACTAAAGCAGATATAGCGGAGATAGATCATCTATTTCTGATGTAGCAGTCAAAGGTTTGACTTCATCAGAATAAGGGATGGATCTGTTAAGAAGGTAGTAGGGTGTGATGTCCTGGTATTTGGATGACATACACAGAATATGAAGTAATATTCTTAAACTATGATCGGTTATACTTTGGTTGTCATACAGTGTTTTCTCCACATAAGGACATGAATATGATATCAGACATTCTGGTTACTAGATCTATTGTTTTAGATCTAAATTTGGGGAGTTTCCCAATTTGGGTACTTAGACAGCATTCTAAAGGTGCTTTAGAATCGACGACTCCAGGTATGGTAGTGTACCTGCAGGTGATGGAGTCACCCTCTCTAAAAGTGTCTTACAGACTAAAGGGGAGAGGGATGTGCATGATTGGCAGATCACTTGCTTAGGCAATTGAGTCAATCATAAGATGTCAAGTACCATGACAGGGTTCGATCATATACGTGCAGTAGTGCACGGATCATGATCGGACGGATCATATTAGTGAGCTTTGGTTTAAGCCGGATCCTAGTATTAGATTTGTTGGATTACTTTAGTCTCATCGCATTCACATTCAGTCGGAATGCGGATGCAGGTATGTATATACAGGTGAGGGGTATCCTTGTGATCCGTCACGAGTTTACTTTAGATGTTGCCGTATCTTTTTGTTGCTATAAACATTTGGGTTAATGTTTACAAATGGAAATAATAAGCTAGAAATCATGATTAGGAGCATTAATTGTAACACATGCACAAGTGATGACTCATGGTCTCTTTCTTTGTGCATGTGTCACATTATGTGATTGATTTATGAGTTGAAATGAGAGGGAGAGAGAGAGAGAGGGCTGCCATATGTAAGGTTTCCTCTTGTATTTTTCCACACTCACTCTCTCATTTTATCATAGAACACAAGAAAGAAAAAAGCTTCTTCTTCTTCTTCCTCCTCTAGCTCACCATTTCCATTAATGGCTTCATCTTCAACCTTCATCCATACACTCTCATGCGTTGAGAATCAATGGATGCAAGAGACAAAGTGATCACACACATTCTCTACGTCACCTTGGACACGTCGGCTAGCAAACTTCATGTCCGAGTTGCTTCGGACGAAGCGGGAGCCCGTAAAAAGACTCGAAGATGTGGTGCCCTTTCCGACGAGGAGACCGGAGATCGGAGATGCCGCGAGGATCTAGGGATGGTGGCTAAAGACCGAAAGACACGGATCGATCGGTATAGCTTTTCTAACCTTTCTCTAGTTGCTAGTTATAGGTTAATAGTTCGATCCGGGATTAAAGTCTGCGATAGCACCGGTTTCTAGTTTAGAAAAAGTTTTCGTTTCCGCATTTTGGCCTCGGACAGACGGCCGGGGCGCTACCATAGACTTACAGAATGTTCATAACGTATTTCATGTATCTCAACTTCGTAAGTATGTTCGAGATGAAACACACGTGCTGGATCATTCGGAGCTGACGGTACGAGAAGATTTGACTTTTGAGGAGCGACCGATGTCGATTGTGGATCAAAAAGAAAAGTTTCTTAAGAACAAAGTTATCCCTCTTGTACTTGTTTCCTGGGGAAATCGCTCGCATGGAGAATCAACCTGGAAACGAGAAGATGAAATCCGACAGAAGTTTCCACATCTATTCTTGTAGTTTCTTGATTGTTTATCCTTTCTTGTTCTTGGAATTTCGAGGACGAAATTCTTTTTGTAGTTGGGTATAATGTAACAATCTAGTTCATTTATACCAATTCCAGTTCCCGTACTTACTTATCTGTGGTATTTTCTTAATTTATCGTGTTTTGGATGCGAATGGTATTTTACATTTTACATCGCATTCGACCCGACCCGCTTGCTTGAACCTGTTTGATTCATATTTATGAATTACCCTGACTTGTTACGTAGATTGTGCATTTTCATGTTTAGTGCATACTGGCATTTTATCTGGCATTGCATCTTTTATCATATAACATTTTAGGTCACGTAAAATAATTTAAAATTACTTAACATGGTCTGCATGATACCCCTGACCCCGTGGTAGCATCCGCGCATCTTGTTCTCGTCCCGTTCAGTGAAACGGACGTGTTTGGATGGCTACGCGCACGTACGTGCATCCGTTCTTGGGGGTATGCATTTTCTTTACCTAAACATTCATTTTGAATTTTGAAAGTCGCAAATATTTTTCATATTTTAAATCTGAATTTTTAGACCCGATCCGGGCGCGTTTTGAAATATTTTTGTATCCCGCCAAAATTAAATTTATTTAAAATTTTAAAATTTTAAAATTTAGTTCAAATATTTTTAACAGTTCATAAGGTTCCTTTTAACAAACTAAAATCCTTTTTTTTTTTATATAAAATCTTAAATCTTAAAACAACCCAGATTCTCTCTCTCCCCCTCCAGCTCTCTTCCTCTGTCTCGTGGCCCCCACTTTTCTCTCTTCCCTCGCGCTCAGTCACTCTCTCCCCCCATAATCTTTCTCTCTCTTCTCTCTTTCTCTCTCCCCCACATACTGCCAACTTTCTTTCTCCTCTTCCTCCTCTCTCTCCTCTCGCCCTCTCTCTATCTCTCTTCTCGCACCTCTCTCTCTCCCATCTCGCGGTGAGAGTGATCCCGTCACCTCCCTAGAAGATCCCGTCACCTCCCTTCGCAATCTCCCCATATATTCTTTCTCCCTCCTCCATTTTCTTTTAAAACCCGAGCTCCTTCAAGAACCCATCACCTTTTCTCAACCCTAACCCTAAGCCCATCACCTCAACTCCCTCTGCCTCATCAACCTCCCCTCATCTCCTCCTCCTCTGGCTTCTCCTTTCATTCCTGAGCAACCCACTGCACCCCAGAACCCATCACCGCCACCTTTCCTTCGCCGCCGACCATCTCATCCCGTCACCATCTCCTTCTTCTTCTCTTCTCTCTCCTCTGTCTTCTACCCTTTACAGAACCCTGCACCCACAAACTAACCTAGAAACCCAGCAAACCCAAACCCCAACCGAGAACCCCAACACCGAAACCCTAGCCTCCATCTTGATCGCCCTCACCACCGGTGAACCCTACACCACTGGTGAACCCTACACCACTACCTCGTCTCCTCTGTCCCTTGAAACCCCAGAGCACCAAACCACAATGAGCTTTCTCTTCCTCTCATTCTTCTTCTTCCTCTTTCCTTTCTTCTCTTTCTTTCTTTCTTTCTTTCTTTCTTTCTTTTCTTTTCTTTTTTGTAATTATTGATTTCTGTAGTTCGCCGGAGTCGTGATGACGCCGACGATCCAGACGACCCAGCGAACGTACCTTGCTTGCGTGATCACCCTTGTGCGTTGTTTGGAATAGTTCCGTGTACCGTGCACGCATCGCGACTTTTCACCGACGTGAGACATTCCGTACACATCCGTTTCTTGATCCGTCGAGGCAAGTTAATCTTGCTACATGCTATATAACTCATTTTATACCTATTTAAATAAATATCATACCTGTAGTTTAAATCTAGTACCCCATGTTTAGTTTTATAACGTTTCGATGTTCCGTTTGCATCCATTCATATCATTTCAGATCTAGGTCATGAAAACTTATCTTGTTACATACTAGATTACAATATACTGCATCCATATCAATATTTATATCACATATTGCTTAGTTGTACATCCCACATTACCATTTTATAGTTTTATAACTTTTCGGATACCCGTTTGCATTCATCCCATTTAGAATATATATAATTGCATCCATAGATCATATTAATACATAATACTGTGATATTAACACCCCATGTTTAATAAAGTGCATCCTAATTAGTATTGAAACTATAAATGTAGCCCTAGTCGATAATTGTGCATCCATATCTTTGAACTTATATCTATTGGCATACCACATCACATTATTCCATTTTATTGTTATATTAGTACTGCATACTTGTTTTTGTGTACCCATACTTATTACAGTTTGATTATGAGCACCCACGTGATACTTGTGCACC
Organism: Agapanthus africanus; assembly: GCA_030015575.1. Taxonomy (NCBI): domain Eukaryota; kingdom Viridiplantae; phylum Streptophyta; class Magnoliopsida; order Asparagales; family Amaryllidaceae; genus Agapanthus; species Agapanthus africanus. The sequence goes on from JASDDO010000014.1 coordinate 23,299,319, forward strand.
TCCTGACATGACTTGATACACTACTACTTGACACGACTTGATACCTGTGCACTACTTGACATGACTTGATACATATACACCACCTGACATGACCTGATGTACCACAGCTTGACATGTTACCTGATCTTGTTGCTAATGCCGACAACCTTGACCTGTTGTCCCTACGGACATATACTGTTGTCTATACAGACAAACCTGTACCTGCTTGATCCTGTGTTGGCATTTGCTCCAGATTTATCAATACCTGACTTAAACACATAACTTGGGGTATGGGGAAATCAATGATGAAACCTGACTTGTAACCCGACAGTTCGATGCCTTTACTGATCAGTCTTACGGGCTAGGCCAACCCCGGAATGATGCTTGTTAGAAACAACATCCGAATGGTATTCTGAACTCCCGAACGATTCTGTCAAGACGTTCGCTGAAATGGAGTTGCTATTCACTCAACGATTTGCGAGCGCCAGCGAACGTACCCCGATAACGACATTTATTAATGCCAGGGTGAAACCAGGCGAGACGTGGGTCCAGTACGCTACACGCTGGCGAAACTTGTGGTCGAAATGCGAACAACGCATTGAGGAAGCGCCCGCGGTGGGCATGTTCGTGGGTACCCTAGATCCTCATGCAAATATCTCACAGTTCATGATGATTTTTAAGCCAACCACGTTCCAGGCTTTGATCGACAAGTTGGCCCAGATGGACCAGATGGGTCACAGACCGCCTCCCCCGAAGCCGGAACCTCGGAATGACAAGGGTAAAGGGAAGGCAACCTTCGTTGCGAACGCTCAGCAGCAACCCAGTACCCCAAAGCTGGCGGATCAACTGGAAGAAAGGCGGCGGTATTATAATGAGAAAATGAAGCGCCCCTACTCATTCCCGCGGGATAAGACGAAGAGGCTATTCGAGCTGGCAGTACGCAACAGGCTTATCAACTTGCCAAATCCAAGGCGACCGCCGCAACCCTGTGAGGTGAATAACCCCAACTACCGCCCTTAACATCAAACAGTAAGCCATCCGATTGAGGATTGCTTCGTCTTCAAAGGATAGATTGAAGATCAATACCTATAGGGAAAGTTTGCGCTGTCCGAGAAGTGGAAGGTGAACCCGCCACAACCTCACACTCCTAAGAAGACGGACACACCGGGGGCAACTTATTCTTTCGTTGAAGAAGCCCCATGGGAGGTTGTGTTATTAGCCAAAACAAAGAGGATACTGAACGATCTTCAAACATGCTTAGCGATCAAGTGGAAGGGCCCGCTGGAACCCTATATCATTGAAGGGATGCTGAAGCCGCGCCCAACTCCAAAGATCGGTGGTGATGGCCCAAATGCTCACACCCAACCGTAAAAGAAAAAGAAGAAGAAATCCAAGAAGCCCGTGAAGCCTGGAGACAAGCGCACGGACTTGCAGAAGTAGATTGACGCGCTGGAGGAGTACAATCAAAAGGCGCGGACCCCCATCACACTCCGAGAGTTCCTCGACCACGTCTTTCAGGAGGAAGATAATGGAGAAGGCTCGTCGGATGAATCTGAAGGATATGTGGCAAGTTGTCATGTGATCTCCCACTCATTCACGGACGATGAAAAAACTCCTGGCACTGGTAAGCTGGGGGCACAGTGTCACGCCCCACTTCCCAAAATACGGAAATACGAGGGGTTGACAAGGCCAGCCATGCTCCTACGGTCAAGGAAACATCCTGCCGTAGTCACACTTCGGCTTCTAGCTTTACATGGTAATCAGTAAATAATGCGCAGGTAATGAGAAATGCAGTAACTGAAACGAAACAATATAAAGAACTGACCTGATGGGAAACAAAAGGGTATAACTCTGGATAGCAAATCAAGATGTCCGTAATGCACGTCTAATCCCGGTCCAGACTAAATCTTCTCCTCACACTGAGCATGCATACTCAGGTCGTCAGAGCGACACAATAGCAATATAATATATATAAACAAGTGACAACTCGAACAGTGCTACTAGATATATATAACAGTAAATCAGAATGGTATAGATATGAACATGCAGTAATCAATGAAGTGGAACAGTAAAAGTAGTAAAATGATATACCAAGTATGTCAACACAGTAAGTATGTATATCGATGCTATCATCCCTATCAGTCTCTAAGTCTCGCTGTACAGGTCATTAAGCCTATCGTCAGTCCAAGTGTGAGAGTCAACCACTCGCGAGTGTCCTCCACCCAAGGGTAGAACCCAAGGGCAAGGGACCACGGGCCCAACATGTAACTCACGGTAATAATCATGTACCCTGTAAATCTCCATATATCTCCATATATATAAGCCGGCAAGGGACTCCCGAGATTCTGTTGAACTCACACTCAAACTACCCCACACCCCGTGATCTACATCAAACGCTAACCATAACCCTAAATACCAGTCGGTCTGTGACAAGTCTGCGCGAGAATCGGAGGCAGGACCTCCATCAAGCACGTCCCGACTAATACCTAAGATAAATGGCAGAGTCTGATTTCTTATCTGTGACACCCATGCAAGAGCTTCCATAAGTGTCCCATACCACTTATAGTCACATGTACACGCGTCCCACAGACGTCGACAATGCAATAGAATCATAAGGTTCACTGATTGTGTACAAGTACGTATCACTTTCACTTATTCACTTTTACACGAACACTAACGTACTTGCCACAATCATCACTAATACCTAACACTGGGTAATGCACATTATCACTAAGTTATCAATGCAGTGACATATGTATGGTATGATGCGTAAAGAGTATGTAAAGCACGATTAGGATGCCATGAGTCAGTAATCTACCACTTGTAATATTTATCATAAATCAAACGTGTACAGTTTAGCGAAACGATAAATGGGGAATAAATAGTATGTTTAGTTATCTATCTAGCGAATTTAGTTTCACGCCAATCGGGTTTCAGGATCATTAGTTATGGCCATTTCCTTTTAAGCGTTCACGTCTGGAAACCCGGTTTCAGAATCGGAAGTCCGTTTCGCAACGCATTTTAATCCCAGTTGGGATCATATTTTAGCGACACTACAGTTGAATGAAATTTATAGTTTTTAGTAAGGTTTTTGACGCAACAGACGGATCTTCAATTGCGTCTATACGTCAGGAGATATACACTGTTCAATACTAGTATGTCAATTCTGATTCTGTTGGCACTGTTATACGTCCCTATCCTTTAAATTACAGATTAAATAACAAACGATAACGAAACAGGATGAAACCACCTGTGTTGTCTAGCTAACAGATTCACCTATAATAAACAGAGGAGTTCTGCAACCTATGAGTTAAGAAAATCTGGTGGTACCCATTACGGGACAGCACACAGTAAACACAGCCGCTCTGGACTGCAGTCCAGAGTTGCGCTCCGATCCAATTATTATCACAGTTTAAGTACATAACCAATTTGAAACTTGCATAGGGTTATAGTTCGTCGAGTTGGATTTGATTTAAGCCCTCGAACGCATCATTCCAGTTTGTAAATAATTTATGGTGATTTTAACGGTTTTCAAGTACAGGAAATTCCAGTTTTACGGGTAAACTTGGGGGTAGTCGTTTTAGTCATTAATAGTCGAATTTTCCATCGAAATTTGTACAAGGTATTTATCACTACACGGGCCAATATAAACAATCCAGTTCCGTCAAAACAGATGAAAGGGATCATGCATCGAACATGTTTATTATATAATCTAATGGATGGTGTAAACTTGTAATCTAGATAATGTAAGTTCGTAACTCGAATAAATTAGCATGTAGCAAGTAAAAGTACTTGCCTGGAACCGTCTCTGGGTTGTACGGCAGCAGCGGCGACGACCGAGACAACAGTGATCGACGACGTATGAAAAGTGCTTGATGAAATGCCAAAGCTTGAAGGTTGTGTGGTGATTTTGACTCGGCTTGTGGAGGGGGTGATGGTAGTTCTGGGTTGCTATCTCGGTGCCAGAGACGGCGGCTTGTCAGTGACGGCGTGCAGCAAGTGGCCGGAGCAGGGGTGTCGGTGGGTTTTTGGGGTAATGGGTGGTGCTCAGTGGAGTTTGTAGAGTGGGAAAAAAGAGGGAGAGGTAAAGAGTTAGAGAGATTGAGAGAGAGATAGAGTGAGAATGAGAGAGACCAAGGAGAGAGATGGGAGTATAGAGAGAAAGAGAGAGTTAGAGAGAGAGATTAGAGAGACAGAGGGAAAACAGAGAGAGGGGGAAAGAGAGAGAGAAGCGTAGAGAGAGGGGTAGTGAGTAGAGGACAGAGAGAGATAGAGAGGATGATGGTGACGGTGATGATGATGGGGTCGACGATGGTGTAGTGGGCCCGCCGGCGAGAGGATGCAGGGGGTGGAGCTCGGGTGTGAGTGGGTTGGGTGTGCAGGGGAGTTTGGCAGGGTGCTCGGTCGACGAAGTGGAGTGGTGAGGGGTCCGTTGGTGGAGGAGGAAGGGAGGAGGTTTGTCGTCGTCATCGAGGGGAGTGGTTGAGGGAAACTGCGGTGGCTGCGGGAGTGGGTTCGAGAGAGAAGGAGGAGAACGAGGGTGCTGTGGGTTGGGTGAGGGAGTAGAGGGAGAAAGAAAGAGCGACGAGGCGCGCGTCGTGGGTGTAACGGCGCTCGAGCATGGCCGACAAGGGCGCAGGCGTGGACGGAGGAGGCGGCGTGGGTTACGACGAAGGAAGGGGTCGCGAGCAGGGAAATAGAAAGTAGCCGTTGGGGAGATGGGGGTGTAGAAGCGGGTCGGGTCGGTGAGCGGGTCGGGTGTGGGCAGAAGTGAGTGGGCCGGGCCGCGACAAAGAATTCCTTTTAATTAAAAGGGCTGAGGAGTTTGGGCCGCGAAGAAAGAAATTAATTGGAAAAGAAAAGAAGCAGGCCGGGGGCTGAAAGAGAAAAGAGATTTGATGGGAAAAAGTGAAGTGGGCCTGGCTTTTAGAAAAGAATGGGGAAAAAGAATGGCCTGGGGTTTTATTTCAAAAGCTTTTACATTTTAAGTGAGCTTGGAAAAATAGTATATGGGCTGAGGGAAATAGGTTTTGGGTTTAAATAAAATAAAGTAAACTAATGAGAAAATTACAAAGGCTGGGCTGAAGGAATGGTGCTGAAGGTTATTGTGTGGTGATTTTGTGTTTAGTTTTAAATGAATAAAAGGAATGGGTTGAAGGGAAAGATTTGGGTTTGAGAAAGGAGAGGAGAAGAACTAAAATAGATTGGGAAATTTTAAAATAATAAATAATTATAAATAAAATTTTATAGGTGAAAAGAAATACGGATATAGGTGTACAAAAGGGGCTGGGTATTACATCATACCACCCTTACAAAAATTTCGTCCTCGAAATTTAAAGAACAACAAGCTAAAAGAATAAGCGAAAGCTACTATATCGCAAATTAACACATAAAGATTTACTAGAAATCCGTGGACGAAGAAACTTGAAGGTATAAACATGTAAGAACAACATACAAAAGATAAGTCTAAATAGGTGTAAGGCAGGAATAACTATAGGGGCAACTACATGTATACGAGAATAGTAATAAGAACAATAACGAACAATGATATTCGAGGCGTACTCGATAATATTGAAACTCAAATATGTGCACGTATAAGTATATCAAAGGTCGCACGTCAGAAATAATAAGTATAAGGCACAACCATTTATAATAGTAAACATAGGCACCATATCCGAAAATAAAAGAACGATAATAAAGTAATGAAAGATTTGTCGGTAGGTTAAAACATTTTAGGATGATGTATCGATCAAATATTTTTAAAATAACTTAGAAAACTCATATAGTGAAAATAAGAAACATGGAACAAAAATATGCGCGGTGTAAGGTTGCGCTACTGAAAATGAGAATAATAATAATGTACTTAAAATACATAAAACAGAGTAATCAATAACACGCACTCTTTGATAAATACAAAATAATGAAAACTAAATTTTCGAATAACAGTGTCCCTAAATATAGTTAGGGTAGTAGGAAAAATATATATAGGGCTAGCTAGGGTAGGGATTACAAGGAAGTGTGGCTCATTCAGAAGGTCGGAGGGTGACGGCTTTAGACTGAAAGTCGAAGAGATTGTGGTCGGGTCAGCATAGGAACAAAGGACTACAAGGGGAAAAGTATGGGGAGGACCACGGTCGGTACATCATACGAATCAAAATTTGAAGGGTTAGCGAACTTGGAAATTTCACTATAAATTTCTCCTCCCAGAAGGAATCTCAAACGAGGCACAGACGAAGGATGAAGGGTGGACCTCTAAAAGATTGGGTGCGGTACAAGTTAATCTCAGTGAGGGTTAAAACAACGTAAGGAGTAGGGGTGAACAGATCCCAGTAGGAAAATAATTGTATAGAAGAAATAATCAAGCACCAAGGGAACTAAGAAGATCGAAAGATTAGCGAACTCAGAAATTTATTTTATTCCAGAAGATTTTAAACAAAGCATTCTCAAAGACGAAAAGTGGCCCTAAACTATACACAGATCTTATTTGGCCAGAGAAGACAACATCTAAAAGAAATCCCGTCAGTCGCGGTTGTGGAGATTCAGCAGATTGCGGTAGGCTCGCGCGCTCAGGTAGGGGCGTCCATTTCCATAGCGCCTCGCAGGGATCGCCATTGGGAGTTCTTCCACAGCCGGGTCTTGTCCTTCTGGTCCTTCTTCCTCGGCTGGAGCTTCTTCATCGAGGTCTGATTCCATGTGATTCTCTTCTTCTGGATTCTCTTCCATGGGATTTCCCTCCACTGGATTTTCTTCTATCGGATCTTCCTCGGGATCTTCTTCTATTGGGTTTTCTTCAGGGTCTCCTTCCTCTTCGTCGGAATCGCCTATCAAGTCAAACTCTGGGGCGGCTGCTCCTTCGTCCTCTGAATCGTTGTTTCCGAAATTGACCTGGGGACCGTTGATCTCATCGTCATAACTCATCAGCGTGCGGTCTAAGGAAACGCATGACTGTGCATCCTCATCTAGATGCGGCGCTGCTCCAGTGTGGGAATGAAACTACCACCCTCGAAAGAAAACACGCTCAAGGGGGGCGGAGAGGCACCCAAATTACTGCTCATATCATCAGAATATTTCACTTCCCACCGAGGAATGCGACGCTTTTAAAAGATGGTGGCATGGGTACGTTGCTCACCGGCAGCATTTTTAGCGGGAGAAGCGCAAGACTCGTCGGGAGCGGGAAAATACGACCGAGGAGCTTAGAAGAACCGCCGGCGATTGCCGCATGGTCAACGCCAGGGAAGCACAAGTCCTCACCTTTGGGAGCGACTCTGACGAGGAAATGGCTCTGGGCCCTCTCTTTAAAGAATCCATCTTAGGGAAAGAGGAAGAACCAGAGGCCTGCGAAAACATTCAGCTGCGCAATCGCACGCTTCCCGTAAAGAACCTTGGACCCGCAACTAGAAAAGATAAGGGAAAGGAAAAGGTCGCTGAGGATATCGCCTTAGATGACCAAGTCATGAAAAAGCTGACTGCCAAAGACCCGCCCAAGAAGAGTAAGGTGGACTACAATATCCTAGCGCACCTGAGGAAGCTACCATCGCAGCTCAGCATTCTGGACGCCCTCTTATTATCAAAAGAAGTGAGGGATTCATTAATCAAGGCGCTGCAAGAGTTCGAGCAATTCCAAGCCTTCCTCGCCGAAGAAAGGATGAAGGATGAACTGGAAGAAGTGCGCACAGCCGATATCACGTTCGGTGATGAAGACCTTCTCCTTAGGACGTGCGACCACAACCGTCCCCTATACGTCTCTGGATATTGCCACGATATCAAGATAGGCAAAATCCTGGTGGATAATGGGTCCTCCATCAATCTCCTTAATGTTCGGGTGTTGAAGGAAATCTGCATGAGCGTTCAGCACCTCGCTCGGGACAAAATTACTATCTCCGGTTTCGACTCTGTAAGGTATTTTTCGTCACCCCAGTGAGATGGGAATACGCGAGCGCTTGTCAGGCGTACTACAGATTCCCCCTGCCTAGGGTAGGCGGGGGTTTAATGATTGTGGGGATCCGAATCTCCGGCAGCCGCGGACTAAGCTGCCGTTAATTACCCATCGCCTTTGGGGCGAGGGAACCTCCGATTAACGGGTTAAACTGGTCATGCGAACTCAATGTGCAGTGTGCGTGTGTTTTGAAAGGGGGTTTTGGATATATCGGGAGCCACGCAGAGTTTTTACGGGGGTCCCGCTACCCGGATAGCGGGCTGGGGTCAAGGGGGCTAGCAGCCCCCTTGCGGGGTTCGGGGCAGCGCCCCGGCCCGAAAATTTTTTGGAGGGGGAGAATGTGGCGGAGTATGTATATGTGTGAATTTGTATATATATGTATGTGTATATGTATGTACATAAAAAGAGAGGGAAAAGGCATCCAAGGGATGCGTGGGGGCCAGCGCCTTGAGCGCTGTGCGTTAGGTGCTGTGCGCTCAGCGCGCGCGCGCGCCACGTGTCGGCACGCGGGCGCCTTGCGCACTTGTGCAGGTGCGCAAGCGCGCGCCACGTGTCGGCGCGCAGGCGCCTTGCGCACTTGCGCAGGTGCGCAAGCGCGCGCGCCACGTGTCGGCGCGCGGGCGCCTTGCGCACTTGCGCACGCGCGCAGGTGCGCAAGCGCGCACGCCACGTGTCGGCACGCGGGCGCCTTGCGCACTTGCGCAAGCGCGCAGGTGCGCAAGCGCGCGCGCCACGTGTCGGCACGCTGGCGCCTTGCGCTGCGCGCCGGAGAGGCACAAGAGGCTTTTAGCCTGAAAAAATTTCTCAGAAGAGAAATCAGAGAGGAGTTGGACTCCTGAATGTGTTTTTCTTCTTTTTTTGAGGGTTTAGTGAAAGATGTTCTTCTTCTTCCTCCTCTGTTAGCTGGATCTTGAAGATCAAGAGATGTGGGATTTCAAAATCTTTTCTTTTTGAGATCTGATGGAAGATCTGAGTTCCCCTTGATGGGTTTTGTGGTGAAAACTAATTTGTTTTATAAAAATGAGAGTAGAACTCTTGATCTAATTCAAAAGAAAGAAGAAGGTTTTGGAACCTTGAAGAAGGAAGAAAGAGCTCAGCTCTGAAACCTTTTTTTGGAGAGAGAAAAAAAGTTGTTGGGATATTTCATTATCCTTGCCTTTATAGGCCTTACATTTTACACATAGCCCCTTGGGCTTCACAAAATGGCATTTTTGCCTATCTCATGGCTCATGTGCCATTTCTTTTTGCACATAAGCCATGGGCTTTACAAAAATTTGGCTTTACGCCTATTTTTCTTACATTTATCCGAAAATAAAATAAAAGAAATACAACAAAATTATTTATTACAAAAATTTTATCTTGGCATGGGGGGAGGCCGCCTGCTTCATGTTCGGGCTCGACCCGGGCATGGGCCCACTGGATCTGGGCTTGGGCCCACTTAGCTTGGGGTTGACTTTGATTTTGACTTGGTCAACCGGGGTGTAAATTTTTACCCCAACAAATTGCCCCCCATCAATAAATGCACACCACATACGTGGGTCGTGTGCATGAAATTGATGGATCTTCTTTCACGTGGAGGCGACTTGATTTGGTTCCCGCTTTTTTGGGAAGCTGGCACTGCCCTTTTTACGACATGGACGGTCGTTGCTTGACATGTCTCCGAGACGGAGTGTCCGTGATAGACGTTTTCCCTGGCCCGGAGTTATCTGGTTCCCGCTTTGTAGGAATCCTGCGCTGCCCTTTTTGCGACTTGGACGGTCGGTGCTGCCCTTTTAGCGACTTGGACGGTCGATGCTGCCCTTTTTGCGACTTGGACGGTCGATGCTGCCCTTTTTGCGACTTGGACGGTCGGTGCTGCCCTTTTTGCGACGTGGACGGTCGATGCTGCCCTTTTTGCGACTTGGACGGTCGGTTCTGCCCTTTTTGCGACGTGGACGGTCGGTTCTGCCCTTTTTGCGACTTGGACGGTCGGTGCTGCCATTTTTGCGACGTGGACGGTCGGTTCTGCCATTTTAGCGACGTGGACGGTCGGTGCTGCCATTTTAGCGACGTGGACGGTCGGTGCTGCCATTTTAGCGACGTGGACGGTCGATTCTGCCATTTTAGCGACGTGGACGGTCGATGCTGCCATTTTAGCTACGTGGACGGTCGATGCTGCCATTTTAGCGACGTGGACGGTCGATGCTGCCATTTTAGCGACGTGGACGGTCGATTCTTGATTTGACTTGCTCTGCTTTTTGCAGTGTCAGGGGTAGACTTGACTTGCTCCGCTTCTTGCGGTGTCGAGATTGGATTCTGACTCGCCCCGCTTTCCGCGGTGTCGGAGTGGAAGTTGACCTGTTGATTTTGATTTGGGTTGACATCAGCATCGCTATACTGGAATATGGTACCAGGACCGAATCATCATCTGTCATGGAGAGGATTTTGGGATTTTGGTTTTTGTTTGGCATCTGCATTGCTGCACTGGAATAATGCCAGGAGCAACTCATCATTTGCCCCGGGAGGATTTGGGAGAAATTGGAATTGTTTTACGCCCGTGGATTGTATACGGTTTTGCAGGATGTATGATCCAGACCGTAGGGCCGGAAAAATTTCGGGACTTTGTCGGCGTCTGCATCGCTGCACTGGAACATGGTACCAGGAGCGACTCATCATTCGCCGTTGGGGTATGGAATTTGGAATTTGGTTGGCGTCTGCATCGCTGCACTGGAATACGGTACCAGGAGCGACTCATCATTCGCCATTTGGGGATTGGGGAGCGATGGCTTAGGAGACAGGTTTAGATCCCTATCGCCTAAGGCTTTTCAATTTTATGGGCCGTGAGGGTCCCATAAAAGCATTTTCTCCCTACGAGTCGTAAGGATCCCGCAGGTGTATTTTCTCCTTAAGAGTCGTGAGGACTCCTAAGTGTGTTTTTCCTTTATGAGTCGTAAGGATCCCACAAAGGTTTGTTCTCCTCATGTATCGTGAGGACACATGAGTGGGTCTTCTCAATGGAGCATAATTCCAAAGGCGGAGACCAGCCGCGTAACTGGTAATTGTGGTGGGGCATGGGTATGATGAGAATTATTTGAGCCCGTGGATTGTATGCGGTAGTCAATTTGGGGACTAACCGTAGGGCTGGGAGAATTTTGAGAAATTGGATTTTGGTTGGCGTCTGCATCGCTGCACTGGAATATTGTATCAGGAGCGACTCATCATTCGCCGTTTGGGGACTTGGAATTTGGATCTTGTTTGGCATCAGCATTGCTGCACTGGAATAATGCCAGGAGCAACTCATCATTTGCCTTGGGAAGACTTGGGATTCGGGTTTTTTTGGTCGGCATCAGCACCGCTAACACTGAAGCGAAATGCCAGGAGCGAATCATCATTTGCCGTTGCCCGTTAGGGAGCGATGGCTTAGGAGATAGGTTTGGGTCCCTACCACCTAAGGCTTTTCAATTTTATGGGCCGTGAGGGTCCCATAAAAGCATTTTCTCCCTACGAGTCGTAAGGATCCCGCGGGTGTATTTTCTCCTTAAGAATCGTGAGGATTCCTAAGTGTGTTGCTCCTTTGTGAGTCGTAAGGATCTCACGCAGGGGTTTTCTCCTCACAAGGTCGAGAGGACGTTGTGAGTGTATTTCATCTCTTTTCACGAGTTTGCGCCCTTTCGGGTTTTCACCGACTCGCCGGTAGTCCTGCTGTTTTTACTCACGGGGCCCTTTCGGGTTTTCATCCGTGCCCATTTTGCTTGTGGACATACCGTTTTTTTTTTCCTCTCTTTTTTTTTCTTCTTTTTTTTTTGCCGCTGGTGGGACTTTAAAGTAGTCTCACCGGCAGGATTTGGGAGAAATAGGGGTCATTTACACCCGTGGATTGTATACGGTTTTGCAGGATGTCTGATCCAGACCGTAGGGCTGATGTGCTCAATTCGCCTGCGACTTGGAGCATTCACGTGTAGTATTTCTTGAGATATCGGCCATTGATGGGTGGCATGGGCCTTTCTCCCTCGGCACTTATTAGTTGGTAGGATCCTCCGTCAAACACTTTCTCGATGACGTATGGTCCTTCCCAGTTTGGCTCGAATTTTCCCTTGGCATGTCGATTGGGGATAATCGGTCTTTTGAGGACCAACACCAATTCACCTTTCTTGAAGGCGCGGAGACAGGTTATCTTGTCATAAGCCCGTGACATTTGGGCTCGGTATAGCTCCAGATTTTGTTGCACCGCGAGCCTCTTTTCTTCGAGGGCATCGAGTTCTTCAAGTCGAAGGAGCACGTTTTCTTCCTCCGTCAACTCATGTTGGACGGCCATTCTTAAGCTCGGAACTTCAACTTCGAGGGGGAGGACCGCCTCCACTCCGAAGAGCAATGAGTATGGAGTGGACTGAGTTGGAGTACGGTGCGTGGTACGATATGCCCACAATGCCTCGTGAAGCTTGAGATTCCAGTCTCTCTTGTTGGCTGAAGCATTTTTCCTCAGGAGCTTGCATAGAGTCTTATTGAAGGCTTCGGCTAGCCCATTGGCTCTTGGATTATAGATGGAGGAATACCTCCAGTCTATCTTGTGCTGAGTAGCGAATCTTGAGACATTGAAGCTCTTGAAAGAAGGCCCGTTGTCAGAAATGATTCTTCTTGGTGTACCGAAGCGGTATAGAATATTATGCTGGAAGAATGTCAGAATATCCTTTGTCTTGACTTCTTTTAGCGGGACAGCTTCAGCCCACCTGGAGAAGTAGTCTGTTGCGGCCAGTATGAACCGGTGGCCTTTAGATGACGGAGGATCAATTGGGCCAACAATGTCGGTGCCCCAAACTTCGAAGGGCCACGACGCCACTGTAGGATGCAATGGGTTAGGATGCTTGTGAATAAAATCACCGTGAATTTGGCAGATATAACATTTCTTTGCATGCTCTCCACAATCCCGTATCATGGTGGGCCAGTAATACCCAAGCCGTTTGATTTGAAGTCGCATCTTGGGGCCAGATTGGTGAGCACCGCAAACGCCCGAGTGGACATCTTTCATGACCTTTTGGGCTTCGGCCAATGACAGACACCTGAGCCAGAGTTGGTCATATGACCTGCGGTATAACGTGTCATTTACAAACACGTATCGGAGAGCTCTTTTCTTCAGCTGAATCCTCGCAGATTTTTCTTCGGGCAGCTTGTCGTATCGGAGGTACTCTATGAAGGGTTCTCTCCAATCGGGCTCGTCTTGGATGATCGAAGCTTCTTCCGCAGGACTACTCTTCTGTTCCGCGCTTTCCTCTTCTCGTAGAGAGACTGGGGGTAGAATTTGCCGGCTCCTGACTGTAATCAGAATTTCGTCCATTTCAGGATCAGCCAGTTCCTTGGCCAAGCGAGCGAGTACATAAGCCTTTCCGTTCAACACTCTAGGGACTCTCGTTAGTTCAATATGAGTGAATTGTTTCATGAGTTCCACCACTCGACCTATGTACCGAGCTAACTCGGGTTTGTATATCTTATAGTCGCCGCTTACTTGGTTGACGACGAGCTGGGAGTCACCGTAAACTCGTAGCCGACGGATTTCCATTTCTATGGCGAGCTCCAAACCAGCTATCAGAGCTTCATACTCAGCTTCATTGTTTGTCCGAGGCTCGGTGAGAGCAAAAGAACGCCGTAGGGTTCCCATTGATGGTGTGATGAATACCAATCCTATCCCTGCTTTTATCTTCGGGACGCTTGATTTACTGGAGGTTCTTAACGATGAGGCCCCATCGAAGTAGAGCTCCCAACATGGCTCGTCATTCTCGAGATGCAGCACTTGTTCGTCGGGTAACTCGCAATTTAGCGGCGACCCTTCTGGTATGGGATGAGCAGCGAGAAAGTCTGCAAGAGCTTGCCCTTTTACTGCTTTCTGAGGAGTGTAAACTATGTCAAACTCAAGTAGCATGACAACCCATCTTGCCATTCTGCCGGCTAGGCTTGCTTTGGTCATCAAGTGTTTGAGCGGGTCGACCTTGGAGATCAACATAACCCGATGAGCGAGCAGATAGTGCCTCAGCTTCTTCACAGCAAATATCAGAGCCAGACATTGCTTTTCGATTGGGGAGTAGTTGTGTTCCGCCCCGACTAGAGTTCGACTGAGGTAGTAGAGGGCATTTTCTTTTCCTTCCTCATTATTCTGGGCAAGGAGCGCACCGAGTGACTCGTCCAGCGCGGCAGTGTAGAGAATCAGCGGTTTATTCGGAATGGGAGCGGCCAGCACTGGAGGGTGCAACAAGTATTGTTTAATGCTTTCGAACGCTGCTCGACATTCGGCATCCCAGATAAAAGGAGCTCCTTTCTTCATGAGCTTTGAGAAGGGCCTACATCTCCCTGATAAATTTGAGATAAACCTCCGTATATAAGCAAGCTTGCCTTGAAAAGATCTTAGCTGCGTCAGACTCTTCGGAGGGGGCATCTCCATGATGGCCTTTATCTTTGATGGGTCAACTTCGATCCCTCGATGTCGGACTATGAAGCCCAGGAATTTTCCCGATGACACGCCAAAAGCGCACTTCAGAGGATTCATCTTCAGATCGTATTCCCTCAGTCTGGTGAGAACGGTCCTGAGATCTTGGATATGATCGGCCTTGGCTTTAGTCTTGACGACCAGATCATCAACATAGCATTCGACGACTTTATGGATTAGGTCATCAAAGATATTAGTCATCGCCCTTTGATATGTAGCACCTGCGTTCTTCAGTCCGAATGGCATTACCTTGTAGCAATATATTCCGATCGGGGTTCGAAATGCTGTGTGCTTCTCATCCTCAGGCGACATCTTGATCTGATTATATCCAGACGAGCCATCCATAAAGGTGAACAGTTCGTAATTTGAGGTGTCATCGACCATCATTTCCATGACCGGTAGCGGGAAGTCGTCTTTAGGACATGCCTTATTGAGGTCCCTGAAATCGACACAAACTCGGATCTGCCCATTTTTTTTCTTCACTGGGACTATGCATGCGATCCAGTCTGCATATTTCTCTTCCCTGATGAAGCCGGCATCGATGAGCTTCTTGGTTTCCTCGATGACCTTTTCTTCCAACTCCCTTCTCATTCTTCGAGGAGCTTGTTTGACTGGCTTAGCATCAGGAGATATAGCCAGCTTATGCACGGCTACCTCAGGGGAAAGGCCAGGCATTTCTTTGTACGTCCACGCGAAGCAGTCGACGAACTCACGCAGCAGGGCAATTATCTGCTCTTTCATTTCCTCTGACAAGAGTGAGCTGATGTAGGTCGGCCTTGGATTATCGGGCGTTCCTAAGTCAATCTCGGTTAGCTCATCAAAGGTTGCTTGTCCGCCATCTTCGAGCTCTTGAGGAGCTTCTTCTGGCTCGGCTATCTCGTCATCATCATTTGATCTTTCGCTGGCCTCACCAACATGGATCATGTAGCACGCTTTAGAATCAGGTTGAATGTAGCCTATGCCCCGTCTATCTGGAATCCGTCCATCGATGAGTGCTCGGACCTGGGGCGAATACCATAGCCCTTCGTAAAACTTTGCTTCGGACTCCGTTTGATATAACTAGCATCCGCACTTCTTAAAGTATTCCCGCATCTCGGGCGCATAGTATCTGGGATTGAGGACGGCTCTTATGCCTCTCTCATAGGGAAGGCACGCGACAGAAAGGTCGTCCGGGTGCACAACGGGGTTTGACCCATAAAACAAGATGCCCTTCTGTCCACTTTTCCTCCCGGGAACGTAGAAAGTTTTCAGCTGGTCCACGGTGGAGATTGATAATGCATCGAGCTCTTTGCACATTTGCTCTGGTACCCTTGTAACAGCTAGGGACCCTTCTGCAACTTCGAAGGTCTCTCGTAGTTTCGCTTGTTGCGTGGGGGTCCAATCTGCACCGCTGTTGCACGACAGGTCCTCCTCCTCTGACTCTTCAGTGTCACTGCCAAGATGAGGGCGAACTTTGCTGCTAGATGGGCCTTCAGTAACAGATTCGTCCGTATCGCTGCCGAAATGAGGGCGAGTTTTGCGGAAGGACGGGCTTCCAGCGTCGGACTCATCAGAGTCGCTGCCGAAATGCGGGCGCACTTGGGTATTTTTGCTTTTGAAAGTGATAGCCGGCGCAGATTTGCTTTTGAGTCTTGGGGCCGTTCTATCCTCGGTCAGTTGTGGCTTGGCATTTTGGTGGTTCGTAAAGTACCGAGAATCTTCATATCGGACTTCATGCACACCGAACGGCTGGATGTCTCCGTCAATGCGTCTTTCTTCGCCATTTTTAGTGTACTTCATGCATTGATGGAGAGTTGACGGAATGATGCCGTAATCGTGGAGCCACGGCCGCCCCAAGAGAATCTTATAAGACGTGTCGGCGTCGATCACGTATATCTTAGCTTCAGTTTGCAGATCCCCAAATTTGATTGGCAGAGCTATAGACCCCAGAACTTGCTGGCAATTTTGGTTGAAGCCTTGAATGACAATCCTTTCCCTTGACAGGTGTCGGACGTCCATTGACAAACTCTTCAGAGTTCGCAAGTTCATGATGTTCACTGAGGACCCCGGATCAATCAATATGCGATTAATTCGATCTCCGTCGCTGTACCCGGTCACGTAAAGCGGCCGATTATGCTCAGCCGTTCCCAGTAGCAAGTCTTCATCCTTAAATGTGACTGCGGCGGCATACAAAGCATGCTGGGCTTCTTTCATGTTAATTTCCGCAAAGTGAGCCTGATACCGCTCGGGGTTTTGCAGAGCGTGGATGAGAACATCTCTAAGCTCCTTAGATAGGACCAAGGCATCGTAGATGCTCAGGAGAGACGGAAGCTTCCGAAGATGCGCCAAGACATTATAGTCCACCGAGGAAGGACTTATGTTTTCATCAGCCGGTTCTCTGCCATCTTCTTCATTAGCGACTTGTTTTTCCTTCCCTTTTGGGGCGTTGCCCTGATTTTGCGGTAGAGCCCTGCCGCTTCTGAGCTGGATTTGATTGGCCTTTGTGGTGAGCTCCTTGTCCTCTTCCGGAAAACAGAGATCATCCTCAGAGTCGCTGCCAAGATGGATGGCGTAGCAGGTCACTACTGGAATTTCTTCATTGGAGTCTTCTTCTAACTCCTCCAGAATTTCAGCCGCTTGTACAGGGAAGAACTCCTTCAATTGAATCAATGTTCTTTCCTTTTGCTCATATTCTTCGAGGGAATCGATATACTTTTGAATGGTCGATCTCCCTGCCGACTCTTTTTCGCGCCGAGCTGCACTTTTCTTCTTCTTGAGCTTCTTGGATTTTGAGCCTGATGGAGCCGCATTGGCAGCTGGACTGGTAAGCTTCTTCTGTCTTTCCCATTCCATCCTGGGTTCTTTCCGAAGTAGCTTTATCATCTTCTTCGTCTTATTAGATATGTGTGTATTCCACGAAGGCCGCGACGAGTCAGTTTCGTTTGTCAGGGCAGCAGATTCAGCTGTTTGCTCCCAGAAGGCTTCAATTTTTGTCTGTATAAAGTTGGCGGTTGCAACTTGATTGTTCACCAACACGCTTTTGGACAGCTCGATCTCTCCAGCCTTGTACTGCTTCTCGACCCAGTCTTTGAAGATATAGCAATCCTCGATCGCATGGCTCACTACTCGGTGGTACGGGCAATACAGGGGATTGTCGGTCATTTTTGCTTCTTGGGGTCTTTTCGACTCCGGCAATTGTAGGCCGTTGTTCAAGGCATCTTTAAATATCTTGCGGACCTTGTCCCTTCTGAAAGAGTAAACCTTATTCTTTTTCTCCTCTAGGGAAGGCCCATCTCCTCCCAGCAATGGCTTTCGAGACCGGTTGGTTTTGGATTCGCCCGCCCTTCGCTTTTCTTCATTGTCGGAGGCATTGAAGACATTGGTACTGCTGGAACTCCCGCTTCTACGGTTGTCGTCCCGCTTGCTTTTCCAGGTTTTGTCTCTCTGAGAGTCTGGCGGGGACTCTTGCTTCGAGCGTTCCAGCATTTGGACTTTCTTGGTTAGCTCCTGAAACGTCTTGAGGCCCGCTGTACACAAGAAGGGGACCATCCAATTGCTGAGGTTCCCAATGAGAAGGTTGACGGACTGGTCCTGCTCCAGCGGCGGTTCGCACTTAACAGTGAGATTACGCCACCGGGCGATAAAGTCGGTGTTGCTTTCATTCTTCCCCGGCTTGGTCCTCACAAGATCGGCTATAGAGATTTTATCACTGACGCTCATGAACCTTTGCCGGAACAGAGACTCCATTTGGGCAAAGGTAATGACGGACCCGTCCGGTATACTCGCATACCAGTCGAAGGCGACGCCGGTCAGGCTGTTGACAAACTGACGAAGAAGGAGCGCATCGTTGCCCCCTGTATTTCCGCACGATGCTTTGAAGTGGGCGACATGCTGGTTTGCATTCCCCGTTCCATCAAATCTTCCGAACTTAGGAATGACGTAGCCGCTTGGGAACTCAATCAGATCGTACTGCGCGGGATATGGCCGCCCACTACTGCCGATTTCTTTCTGAGCTTCAGCTTCGGCCACCAATGTTTTAACCTTGCTGGTGACCAAATCCATTATCCGATCCTGTGTTAGCGGGATAGTGCTATCTGGGGCCAAGGCGTCCCCAGAAGCGGAATGTAGCCGGCTTTCATTCGGCTCGACCAGTCTTGGTCCCAAAGGAACATGCATTGGCTGCCTCGGATTGTCATCACCCGGCTGATTAGTAGCGGCTTGTGCTTGATTAGGAGGTGCTCGAGCAATTTGAGCCGTAAGCTGCATCACCACGTTCGTTAAGTCGTCAATCTTCGAATAGAGCTTGGCCATCTCTTTATCTTTGCTCCTGAGCTGTTTTCGAAGTTCTTGAAGCAGCTCTTGCTCCGCAGTCCTAGGGCGGAAAGTCGGCTCTTCCTCGCTGTCCGAGCTTGACTCTACATGGACCGAGGGGTCTATCTGCCTATCATCCTCATCGAGAGGGTTTTCTTCATCCAGCAGGGGCGGCTGTTCTTGGGCGGCGGCAACCACATTCAGGCTAGATTGGGCTTGGGATGTGGTGGCCCCGTCCTTGCTTTTGCTGCGAAGGTTGTCGCTGGGGCGCCCGCCCGCCATATAGACCGTATGGATGATATATCCGGCCATCTCTCTATCATTGGCAGCTGATTTCACGGCTCGCTGTCTTGACCCCCTTGTTTCGGTAGATGGTAGTCGATTGAAGGCGGCCGGCCTAACCAGGTTCTTGAATGGTGCTGGCGCTTCTTTTCTGGGTTTGCCCCGCTGCTTTCGCGCGGCACAGAGTGCTTGATAGACTCTTGAAGAGACAGTGTCATACTTTTTCTGTTGGGGCCGGGATACGTCTTTTTGTGGCACTGTTCGAACCGCTGTCTTCTTGATTCGGGCGGTCATGGTGTTTTTCTGAACCCACTTCAGAGGCTCGAAGGAATTGCTGATTCTTATGTCCGACTCGGCCGTCGTCGCCGGGCAACCCTGCACTTGGAACTTCACACGATTCCATTTGGCCGAAGCCTTGGCCCTCTTGTTGGCTCGATACCTGAGCCGCTTCTGCCTTAACTTTTCTGTTCTAAGCACCTGGCAGACTTCGGCTTTTTGGGAAGATGCCGCAGACCGGTTGATGGAGGGCCTTGGAGATACGCCCGATTGTGCATTTGTTAGA
Source organism: Agapanthus africanus (assembly GCA_030015575.1). Taxonomy (NCBI): domain Eukaryota; kingdom Viridiplantae; phylum Streptophyta; class Magnoliopsida; order Asparagales; family Amaryllidaceae; genus Agapanthus; species Agapanthus africanus. The sequence continues at coordinate 23,318,822 of JASDDO010000014.1, forward strand.
GTCATCGCCTGAGCTCGTCCGCGACATTTGATGTTGCCCTTCGCATCGGAAGTCTTGCCCCCAGCTAGAGCGCCAGGGAGTCGTTCAGATAGCGTCTTGAGTTTCTGTTGTGGTGCCTTGGCGATCACGACATTCGGCCTCTTTCCCCTTGAGACCGGCTTGGCCACCTGTTCCGCAGGGATCTCCGCCAGATGAGCGCTTCCGGCAGGGTAGATGATGACGGAGCCGAACTGGCGGGGCGGTTCCTCCCACTGTCGACTGAGGCTTGCGGGGAGAACCACACGAGCGTTGATCTTGACCGCGTACGGAATCGGGGTGCCGTTGGAAGCTGAATTCGTCTGGGGAGACATTGTCGTCGAAGGTTGATTGCTTGAAAATCTGCATGAAAAAGCATTATTTTTAGTATAAATACAGGTATGTATATTGATTGAGCTCGCATGAACGTTTAACCCGAAATATGGGAGGAGAGATTGGTCCCACCTGGCGTGCCAGAACCTGTAAGGTGTTTTTCGTCACCCCAGTGAGATGGGAATACGCGAGCGCTTGTCAGGCGTACTACAGATTCCCCCTGCCTAGGGTAGGCGGGGGTTTAATGATTGTGGGGATCCGAATCTCCGGCAGCCGCGGACTAAGCTGCCGTTAATTACCCATCGCCTTTGGGGCGAGGGAACCTCCGATTAACGGGTTAAACTGGTCATGCGAACTCAATGTGCAGTGTGCGTGTGTTTTGAAAGGGGTTTTTGAATATATCGGGAGCCACGCAGAGTTTTTACGGGGGTCCCGCTACCCGGATAGCGGGCTGGGGTCAAGGGGGCTAGCAGCCCCCTTGCGGGGTTCGGGGCAGCGCCCCGGCCCGAAAATTTTTTGGAGGGGGAGAATGTGGCGGAGTATGTATATGTGTGAATTTGTATACATATGTATGTGTATATGTATGTACATAAAAAGAGAGGGAAAAGGCATCCAAGGGATGCGTGGGGGCCAGCGCCTTGAGCGCTGTGCGTTAGGTGCTGTGCGCTCAGCGCGCGCGCGCGCGCCACGTGTCGGCACGCGGGCGCCTTGTGCACTTGTGCAGGTGCGCAAGCGCGCGCCACGTGTCGGCGCGCAGGCGCCTTGCGCACTTGCGCAGGTGCGCAAGCGCGCGCGCGCCACGTGTCGGCGCGCGGGCGCCTTGCGCACTTGCGCACAGCGCGCAGGTGCGCAAGCGCGCACGCCACGTGTCGGCACGCGGGCGCCTTGCGCACTTGCGCAAGCGTGCAGGTGCGCAAGCGCGCGCGCCACGTGTCGGCACGCTGGCGCCTTGCGCTGCGCGCCGGAGAGGCACAAGAGGCTTTTAGCCTGAAAAAATTTCTCAGAAGAGAAATCAGAGAGGAGTTGGACTCCTGAATGTGTTTTTCTTCTTTTTTTGAGGGTTTAGTGAAAGATGTTCTTCTTCTTCCTCCTCTGTTAGCTGGATCTTGAAGATCAAGAGATGTGGGATTTCAAAATCTTTTCTTTTTGAGATCTGATGGAAGATCTGAGTTCCCCTTGATGGGTTTTGTGGTGAAAACTAATTTGTTTTATAAAAATGAGAGTAGAACTCTTGATCTAATTCAAAAGAAAGAAGAAGGTTTTGGAACCTTGAAGAAGGAAGAAAGAGCTCAGCTCTGAAACCTTTTTTTGGAGAGAGAAAAAAAGTTGTTGGGATATTTCATTATCCTTGCCTTTATAGGCCTTACATTTTACACATAGCCCCTTGGGCTTCACAAAATGGCATTTTTGCCTATCTCATGGCTCATGTGCCATTTCTTTTTGCACATAAGCCATGGGCTTTACAAAAATTTGGCTTTACGCCTATTTTTCTTACATTTATCCGAAAATAAAATAAAAGAAATACAACAAAATTATTTATTACAAAAATTTTATCTTGGCATGGGGGGAGGCCGCCCGCTTCATGTTCGGGCTCGACCCGGGCATGGGCCCACTGGATCTGGGCTTGGGCCCACTTAGCTTGGGGTTGACTTTGATTTTGACTTGGTCAACCGGGGTGTAAATTTTTACCCCAACAGACTCCCAGTCATCACGAACTCTTGGATCTCTGATACTGACGCTACGCTTTGGGCTGCTCATCACAGATATTAAATTCCACGTCATAGATGCCAAGACATGCTATAATGCTCTGCTCGGCCGACCATAGTTACACGAGTACAACATCATCCCTTCTACACAGCATCAGTATATGAAGTATTTCAAGGATAGTCTCGAGTACACCGTAACAGGAGAGCTGAACCCGTTCTCCGTAAACGAAGTCCGCAAATACGAAGATGCAAAGTACTTTTTGCCAGATTTCGAGGATACAGAGACGTGTCGCAAACCGGAGAACAAAGCCGCCGCCACCATTCCTGTTTTCAGGAGTGACACCGAAGAAGAATAAGAAATAGTTTATGCTGGGCCGTCTCGACGCAACAACTCGGGACTATCCACCCCCATATTGATCTTCGGAAGTGACTCGGAAGATGAGGTTAATGTTGTGTTCTCCAGTCGGCCGTCAATACAAGAATTCCCTGGTGGCGATCAAAGTTTGCAAATTACCATGGTTCCGCGGGAGCACTACAAAGATCTTGACGCACTTGAAGCTTACAATGTGCAAGACCTACGGACATTTTACGTCCCTCCCAGGAGAAAAGGCGAAAAGGGGATCTTATTTTACCGATCCACGGAAACAAGAGTAGAGAAAGAAATCTGGCATGGCGCAGATTCTACACTCGACAGGTTTCAACCCATCCGTCTGCCCAGATATTACACAAACGGACTAAAAAGGCTATTGAAGTGCCAAGGGGTGCCTTTAAAATAGACTATTCGACAAGCTTGATTCTACAACAGGATTTAGGATGTCCCTGAGACTCAGCGCAAATTGCCCAACGGGAGAATGGAAACGCTTGGGCTTAGATATGTAAGATCCGGGAAACGGGAACGAGTCCACGGTAGCTACGCCATATATAACTTCGATGAAGAAGAGGATGCCCTGTCGGGAAATGCCAACACCTTATCAAAACTAGATCCCGACGTGAAAATGCCCAGTCCGTCGTTTGAAGAACAAATGGACAAGCTTGTAAGGGAATCTGGTCAAAAAGTTCGAGACGACCATAATCGCGAAATGGCCATCTACGAGAATGCCAGGACGCAACGCCTTCTTCAACAGGCTGCGAAAGATAAAAATGCCTCTCCTTGTCAACCTGTTGTACAAAAGCTCGACGCAGAGGCCGAAACAAGTCAAAACGTGGAAAAGGCGTTCGACGGCGACAAACCGGGACTAAGAAGTCACGCGATCATGAATCGAGCGGTCCGGATTTGTCCCTTATGAAGAAGATGAGTCGAGCATATTCTTTTCCTCAAGACAAGACAAAGAAGATACTTGATCTTGCCATAAGACATCAAATGCTTACGCTCCCGGAGTCCAAGCACCCTGAGAAAACAGGCGAAGTCTCTCACCCGGACTATTGCTCCTACATAGGGCAATAGGACATCCTTTCGAAGACTGCTTCACCTTCAAGAACTGGGTCGAAGACCAATATCAGCTCGGCAAATTTGCTCTATCCAGCAGCTGGAAGGTCACGCCGCCACAAAAGCACGAACCCAAAACCACGAGAGCAGAACCAGATCCACATCGGTCTTGGAAGCGAGTTCGTACTTGTCATATGATAACAATATCAAAAGGGGAGCCCGAGGATATGGATGACCTTCCTTGGTGCTTCGAAAACAATGACGACGAGATAATCTCAGAATTTCCACCAGCACCGAAAGAGCTGGAAGATGGAATACACACCACTGCCGATAACCTCAAGAAAATTGAGTTGGGGACGACGAACGACCCGCGACCGACATTCGTCAGCGAGCTGCTATCTGAAGAAAGGGTGGCTGCGTTAAAATACTTGCTTATGCAGCATAGAGATTGCTTCGCGTGGAGCTATTCCGAAATGCCAGGATTGGATCCAGAAATAGCTGTCAATAAATTGGCAATATCCCCGGACGTCAAGCCAGTCAAACAAGCGCCGAGAAGAATGCGGCTCGAGCTTGGGATGAGCATCAACGCCGAAGTGAAGAAGCTGATCGATTCTGGGTTTATCCAAGAAGTTCAATATCCTGACTGGATCACCAACATCGTCCCGGTAATGAAGAAAAATGGGACAGTGCGCATATGCGTGGACTTCTGGGATCTCAATAAAGCTTGCCCGAAGGATGATTTCCCAGTGCCGGTCACCAAGCTGATGATAGATAATACGTCCATTCACGAAATTTTCTCCTTCATGGACGGCTCATCAGGATACAATCAGATAAAGATGCATCCCGAAGACCAGAAGCACACCGCTTTCCGGACCCCTCTGGGAATATTCTGCTACAAAGTTATGCCCTTCGGCCTAAAGAACGCCGGTGCCACTTATCAGAGGGCCATGACGAAGATCTTCGATGACCTCATACATGAAATCGTCGAATGCTATATCGAAGACCTCGTGGTTAAAAGCAAATCATACGAGGAGCATCTCGAGCACCTGAAGACCATATTTCAACGCCTTCGACAGTACAACTTGAAGATGAACCCTCTCAAGTGCGCATTCGGAGTTTCCTCGGGCAAATTCCTAGGATTCATCGTCCGACACCGAGGAATCGAGATAGATCCGTCGAAGATCAAGGCGATCATGGAAATGCCACCGCCAAGGACTCTCAAACAATTGCGGTCCTTCCAAGGGAAGCTCGCATACATAAGGCGATTTATAACCAACCTTTCAGGCAAGTGCCGCCCTTACAGTCACCTGATGAAGAAGGGAACCCCGTTCGTCTGGGATCACAAATGCCAAGGCGTACTGGACGAGATCAAGCAATACCTGCAGAACCCGCCGGTGTTAGCTGCTCCAGTCAAGGGAAAGCCTCTTATTCTTTATACCACAGCCCTTGAAGGTTCCTTAGGCGCATTATGGGCACAAGAGAACGACCAAGGGAAGGAGAGAGCGCTCTACTATTTAAGTCGAGTTCTTCTGGGGGCAGAAAGCAACTACTCTCCCATCGAAAAGCACTGCCTGGCGTTGATCTTCGCGATAACGGAACTCCGGCACTATGCGTTGGCGCATGAAGTTCGTCTCATTTCGAAGGTGGACCCCCTTAAATATTTGATGTCGAAGGCCATATTGACGGGGCGACTCGCTAAATGGGCCCTACTCTTGATGGAGTTTTCGATAACCTATCAGCCTCTCAAGGCAGTGAAAGGCCAGGCCATTGCCGACTTCCTCGCTGAACATCCGATACCTGCCGATTCTTCTTTGAATTGCGATCTGCCAGCCGAACATGCGTTTGACGCGATCGACGGTGGTGATACCCGATGGGAGCTTTATTTCAATGGAGCATCCTCCATGAAGAAGCGCAAACAAAGCATCCCTATAATCAAATCGGGGGTGGGTCTCATCTTCGTAACTCCACAAGGAGGGATAATGCGCTTTGCTTTCTCCTTAACAGAGCCGAGGACAAACAATGAAGCCGAATACGAAACTTTAATAGCAGGCCTCGAGATCGCCATCGACATGGGAATTGAAAACCTCCTCATATATGGAGATTCTCAATTGGTCGTCAGTCAAGTAAATGGCGACTACCAGACGTGCAAACCAGAGTTGGTGAAGTACGGCGAAAGGGTGCAACGGCTGTTGACCTAAATCCCCTATTACATTCTGGAAAGCATACCGCGTGCAGAAAATAGCAAGGAGGACGCGTTGGCCAAGCTCGCCAAGGAGCCAGCCGATGAGAACCTCGATGACGTAAGAATCGTGGTACAAAGCCGTCGGGTACTTGCCCCAGCAGAAGTATCTCCGGAATCATTTGAGGAAAAGGAAGCGATTGAACAGACGACCCTACAAGTAAAAGACTAAGAGAAAGTTGAAGATTGGAGAGAAGTCTTTATAGACTACTTCAAATCCCGTCGAACGCCTGAAGATGCGACCTCAAAACATCAGCTCATGAAGCGAGCCTTATCTTTTGCCTTCGTCAATAATACTCTGTACAAGAGGTCATTTGATTCTCTGTGGTTAAGATGCCTGGGACCTGAAAAAGCAAAAAAAGTCGTCCAAGAAGTTCACGACGGACTCTGCGGTTCTCACCAAGCAGGCCCGAAGATGAAGTTGAAGATTAAACGGATGGGCTACTACTGGCCCACGATGATCCAGGACCGCCTCGAATACGCGAAGCAATGCCACTCGTGCCAGATCCATGGGGACTTTATCCATCAGCATCCAAATCCACTCCATCCAACGGTGGCTAGCTGGCCGTTCGAAATGTGGGGAACTGACATAATCGTCCCTATCGAACCAGCATCATCCAGGGGACATCGCTTCATCCTAGCGACCACTGATTACTTCTCCAAATGGGCAGAAGCAGTACCGCTGAGGGAAGTGAAGACGGAGAATATCCTCTATTTCTTCAAGACGCACGTCATTTATCGGTTTGGAACTCCGCGACGGATTATCTCCGATAACGGGCCAGCCTACAGAAGCCACAAGATCAGCCGCTTCGCACAACAACACAACATAGACTGAAGATATTCCTCAGTTTATAATCCCCGAGCTAACGGTCTAGCCGAGGCTTTCAACAAAACCTTGACAACGATCGTGAACAAGACGGTGTCCCGAAACAAAAAGGACTGGTACGAGAGACTGCAAGAAGCTCTTTGGGCATATCGAACTACGTTCAAGACGGCCACGAACACAACGCCATACGCATTGGTATTCGGTACGGAAGCAGTACTCCCCCTCGAGATAGAGTTACCCTCTCTATGAGTAGCAGTCCACTACGAGCTGACAAACGAAGAAAATGCTCACCTTCGGCTTGAGGAGCTGGACGCCCTTGATGAAACCTGGCTCATAGCGCAACAAAATCTGGAGGCTTATAAAGCAAAGATGATGCGCTCATATGAAAGATTGACCAGGCCGAGGACATTCCGCCAAGGCGAACTCGTGCTAGTGGTCAAAAGACCTATGATCCTCAATCGCGCCAAGCGGGGAAAATTCGAGCTGAACTATGAAGGCTCGTACATCATAGACAAGGTCTACCAAGGCAGAGCGTATCTACTCATGGATATGCACGGTGAAAGACCTTTCAGGCCAATAAATGGTCGCTTCCTGAAGAAATACTACGTTTGACGGGTTAAGGTCTAGGTCAATGATAGATGACGACGACTATGTCCGCTCGCTATCTTCCTAAGCCTGAACTCTATAAGTAGTAACCGGCCTTCTTTAACAACGGACCGAAACGTCCTTAAACTAACGACGGAACGAAACGTCCTTAAACTAACAGCGGACAGAAACGTCCTTAAACTAACGATGGACCGAAACGTTCTTAAACTAACAGCGGACCGAAACGTCCTTAAACTAACAGCAGACCGAAACGTCCTTAAACTAACAACGGACCGAAATGTCCTTAAACTAGCAACGGACCGTACGCCCTTAAACTAACAATGGACCACTATGTCCTAAAAATAGCTGTTGACCGAGATGTCGATAAACTACGGTAGGTTGTAGCATCTCAAAGCCGAAAAAATAGAATAAAATAATAATAATAATAATAATAATAATAATAAAAACAAAAACGGTACGTCCATAAGCGAAATGGGCACGGATGAAAACCCGAAAGGGCTCCATGAGTAAAAACAACAGGGCTACCGGCGAGTGTTTGTGAAAACCCAAAAGGGCGCAATCTCGTTAAAGGACACTTGCAGGGTCCTCACGACCTTGTAAAGAGAAACCACCCGCGTGAGATCCTTACGACTCACAAGGGAGCAACACACTTAGGAGTCCTCACGATTCCTAAGGAGAAATTACACTCGCGAGATCCTCACGACTCGTAAGGAGAACTCTCTTATGGGACCCTCACGGCTCATAAGATTTGAAAGTCTTAAGTTACAGAAACCTGAACCTGTTCTTAAGCAAACCCCCCTCCACAACCTTCGATATTGCCCTACAAGAGGCTCATACTGACCCTTGTATACAATCCACGGGCGCGAATAAACATCTCCCTAACCAAGTCCAATCCGTGACTAGGGATATGTTCATATAGTGAACAACCCTTGTAAGTCCTCTCGACTTATAAGGAGAAAACCCTTTTGTAAGATTCTTACGACTTACAAGAGAACATGCACTTAGGAATCCTCACGATTCTTAAGGAGAAAACACACCTACAAGATTCTCACGACTTGTAGGGAGAAATACCTTTGTGAGACCCTTACGGCTCATGAAGTCAAAAGCCTTAGTCGACAGGACCCTTAACCCTGTTTACTAAGCCACTTTTGTTCAATATCGACAAAGGCAAATGATGATTCGCTCCTGGCAACATCCCAGTAGTAGCGGTGCTGATGCCAAAATCGGTGTCTAAATCCAAGCTTGCAGCGAAAAGCCAGCAAGCCACACATGCATACGAAATAGCCGAAATGATGGGGCAACTTGCGACAAAATCAGCAAGTAAAAATGTATGCATGAAAAATAGCCGAAATGATGGGGAAAATCGCAATAAAAAGCAGCGAGTAGAAAATAAAATAAATAGCCGAAATGATTCGGCACCGCGAAAAATAGCTGAAATGATGGGGCAATCGCGACCTTCGCGATATAAAAGCTGAAATGATAGAGCATCGCGGAAAAAGAAATAAAATAAAAACGAAATTTATGCCCTATAGGTAATATTACATCAATCCCTGTATACAATCCAGGGGCGCAAATAAAGAAGGGATCACACTCCTCCTCACCAGGTTTCATCAAAAGAAGAGGCCAAGTCTCGAAGGGCTACAAGTAGCCTAGAGATCTTCTCAACATTCGTCTCGTTACGATAAATACGACCTCGAGCAAAGCGGAACAACGGCGATTACCAGTTCTATGACTCGGCGGTGTACAGATCACCGAAAGTCAAATCCCAACTCCGTGAAATGCAGATACAATCAACAAAATTCCTGGTCACGTGGAACGCGGATAACGTCACTCTTTGACCCCGTGGAAAACGTCCAGAGTGGATCCTAGTCCTCGCCGAACACGGCAGTGAACCCGTGTGAAGCATCTAGTGAAAAAATCCTGGTCACGTGGAACGCGGATAACGCCACTCTTTGACCCTGTGGAAAACGTCCAGAGCGGAGCCTAGTCCTCGCCAAGCACGGCAGTGAACCCGTGTGAAGCATCTAGTGCAAAATTCCTGGTTATGTGAAACGCGGATAACGTCACTCTTTGACCCCGTAGAAAACGTCCAGAGCGGAGCCTGGTCCTCGCAGAACACGGCAGTGAACCCGTGGGAAGCATCCAGAGCAAAATTCCTGGTCACATGGAATGCGGATAACGTCACTCTTTGACCCCGTGGAAAACGTCCAGAGCGGAGCCTAGTCCTCGCCAAGCACGACAGTGAACCCGTATGAAGCATCTAGTGCAAAATTCCTGGTTACGTGGAACGCGGATAACGTTACTTTTTGACCCCGTGGAAAACGTCCAGAGCGGAGCCTGGTCCTCGCAGAACACGGCAGTGAACCCATGGAAAGCATCCAGAGCAAAATTCCTGATTACGTGGAACACGGATAACGTCACTCTTTGACCCCGTGGAAAACGTCCAGAGCGGAGCTTGGTCCTCGCAGAGCACGGTAGTGAACCCCGTGTGAAGCATCCAGAGCGGAGCCTAGTCCTCGCCGAACACGACAGCGAACCCGTATGAAGCATCTAGAGCAAAATTCCTGGTTACGTGGAACGCGGATAACGTCACTCTTTGACCCCGTGGAAAACGCCCAAAGCGGATCCTGGTCCTCGCAGAGCACGACAGTGAACCCGTGAGAAGCATCCAGAGCGGAACCTGGTCCTCGCCGAACACGGCAGTGAACCCGTGGGAAGCATCCAGAGCAAAATTCCTGGTCACATGGAACGCGGATAACGTCACTCTTTTTACCCCGCGGAAAACGTCTAGAGCGGAGCCTGGTCCTCGCAAAGCACGGCAGTGAACCGTGTGAAGCATCCAGAGCAAACATCGGACTGTGGAGTCCTTAAATCCACGGACTATGATGTCCTTAACCTCGACCGCAATGTCTTAAAACTAACGATCAACCATAATGATTCCAGACTGGTTTTACCTTGGTTCAAGGGTACACTCTTCACTCCTTTGATATTCGTCGTTGTAATTCCTCAACGTCTTCAAAGAGGTGACGGGTCCCGGTAACCACACATTGGACTGTGGAGTCCTTAAACCCACGGACTATGATGTCCTTAACCTTGACTGGGATGTCTTAAAACTAACGTCGGACTGTGGAGTCCTTAAACCCACGGACTATGATGTCCTTAACCTGGACCGTGATGTCTTAAAACTAACGTCGGACTGTGGAGTCCTTAAACCCATAGACTATGATGTCCTTAACCTTGACCGGGATGTATTAAAACTAACGTCGGACTGTGGAGTCCTTAAACCCATAGACTATGATGTCCTTAACCTTGACCGTGATATCTTAAAACTAACCTTGGACTGTGGAGTCCATAAATCCCCGGACTATGATGTCCTTAACCTTGACCGTGATGTCTTAAAACTAACAATGGACTGTGAAGTCCTTAAACCCATGGACTATGATTTCCTTAATCTTGACAGCGACGTCTTTAAAATACGGTACCCTGGAAAACATCCCAAAGCAACCCCTAATCCCGTGAAATACGGATAAGGGCGGCCGCACCCAGCACTTGCGGGTCCCCACGACCGGTAAGGAAGAAAACTTTCTTGTGAGATCCTTACGAATCTCAAGGGGAAACCCGCTTAAGAATCCTCACGATTCTTAAGAAGAACTTACACCTACAGGATCCTCTCGACCTATAGGGAGAAAAACTCTTTATGAGACCCTCACGGCTCATAAAGCTCAAAAGTCTTAGGAGGCAGATCTTAACCCTGAATCCTAAGCCATTGCTGCCATACAAAGGGACCAAGATATATTGTCCGCAGAGCACATTCAATAAAAGGGAGACACACCATTGAGAAGAAAAATATGTCTTTATTCATGAACCAAAATGGATACAAAGTACAATTCATGAAAGAACAAAAAAATACTCTCATTCAGGAATATATACAAAAAGAAAGGAAAAGATACAAGTTTTCAAGCCGGCGGGCGATTTAGTAATTTTGCTAGCTCATCCTGCTTTTGCTGGGCCACGGCTTCATGATTCAGGATCGCCAGAAGACGGGTCTCCGCTTGAGCCTGATGGGCCTGATACGAGGCGAGCCGGCCTTCGAGCTCTTTCTCAGGGGCCTTGTGAGCCTCGACCCTTTCGCGAGTGAACACGGCAGCTTTATCAAGAGCCACCACCTCTTTGATAGACTCTTGAAGCACCCGCCAGAGTTCATACGCTTTATTGGCTTTGGCTATAAGGCTGGTTTGAAGCTCGCTCAATGCCTTAGAGGCCAGTTCCCTTTCCGAGAATTTATGGCCGAGCCTCTTCTCGCATGATACCATATTTGCCGCGCACCGCGTTATCAGCCCCCGCAAGTCCGCCTTTGCAGCCACGGCCTCCGAGGAAAGGCGGGAACACTCAAGAACGTGCAAGCAAGCCTCCACCCGCCGACAGAACTCCACCCAAACTCGCACCACCTCTTCGCTATGGTAGGTGGCAAGAAAAGGAAGAGAACCGTTAGCTTCGGCGGCAAATGCTTCAGCCGTGGTTGCGCTGCCAGCCCGAAGCTCCTCGATCAAAGACGACAAGGAGACAAGGCTTAACTGGGCCAAGCATTCTGAAGCTCGCAAAGCATAGGGGCCGGGCGGCATAGCGATACGCGATTCCAGCGCTATGGGGGCTGGCAGGGCTGTTCGGATTTGGAAAATGTCAGTAAAACTCTTAAGCAAAAGAACAAGTGGGACTATATTGAAATGTTACTTACCTACGGTCATGCAAGTAGGAGCTGAAGGTTCCCCTGGCCCTTCAACGACCTCGACCTCGTCATCGGCATCCAAAACTGTAAGAGACATCCATGTTATTTCGCAGAATAGCAACAATGCTATAATAAAAAATGGCGAAAGACGCTAACCTTGCCTAGAGGAAAGGACGATGCGCTGAGGGGAGATCACCTGCGAAGCTTCCATTTCCAATAGACGCTGAAACGATTGCCGAGGAGACAAATCAGCGATAGAGGCCGCCAGCTCACGCAATTCTGGGAAAACAAAAGAGTTTAGACAACAAAAAGATTGCTAATTTAAAATGTAGAAGGTTACTTTCAACACTCCTCCCATTCTGGGTCGAGGGGATGGTGGCTTCAACGGCCTCCGCCGTGATCTCCAGCTCCAGCAAAGGGAGGGTAGTCCCGACTACCTTTCCTCCAGCCTCTGGGCCGCCCGCAAGAAGAGTCGTTGGGACGGCAACCCCCAAAGGAGCCTCTACCAAAGGAGCAAGCGCTCCGTGATCAGGAACCGCCACTGGAGGCTCTATGGCAAGAGGAACAGCCTCGTCAGCCTCCTCTACATCGAGAAAGGCTACATCGGGAACGTCAACGGGCTCTAACTGCAACAAGCCCGTAGGGACCTCCCCCATCGCCGAGGACTCTGCACAATCCACACAAGAATCAGAATACATATATACGGGCATAAACAATCTGAAAAACTGCAAAGAAATAAAAAAAACATACCAATGCGCAGGGAAGCCTTCAATATGGCTTCTTCAAGCCGATGCTCCTTCTCGAGGAGGCGCGCTCGCCGGGGTTCGAGGGTGGACTCGTAGCCGCCAGTCCATAAGGAAAGCGTGTCCGCAGCATCCTCCGAAGCGGCCTGCTTCAGCGCCCTTTCACCCCACTCCTCCAAAGGACCGATAAACCGTCACCGGATCCATGAGGGGTCTTCGTAAAAGATCACGGCAGGATAAGCTTTCTTAGGGACCCTTGCGTTCTGAGACTCATCTTTAAAACGCCGTATGGCCTCAGCCAACTGTATGGCTTCCTCGGCCGAACTCAGGAAAAGTAGTCCAGCATCTGATTCCTGCAGGGCCAACGGTTCATCCTCAAGAATGGGCTCAGACTCTGTTAAAGAGTCGAGCAAGTTAGTAGCAACCTTCCTTTGACGCTTGGACCCAGAGCCAGTTGCCGAGGATGACCGCTTCCGTTCCCGCGGAGCCTTAGTGCGGCGCCGGCCCACATCGCCCTCAACACCCTCATCCCTGTCACCCTCATCCGGTGCCACAACCGGGGATGACACCGCCATTGTCAATGCCACGGAGGGCGGTGCTGCCTCGGGTGGTGGCGCTGTTACCGGAGCCCGTCTACCCCGCGACTGAGTACCCAAGGGCATACCGGCTGTTGGAGTAAGATCCACCCCCGACTCCCCCGGAATAAGCACGGTGCCGGTATCCCTCAGAGGAAAGCGGACCGGGGTGCGCGGTCGCAGCGTAGCTCCTGTGTCCGGAACCTGAGTAGGGGCACCATGGCCAAGAAGTACCCTTCTCTCTTCAATAATAATTGGGTTGACCCGATAGAGATACCAGCCCGTGAACGACCCTACACATCGGGGCATGTAACCACCATCGGGGATCATGACTGGGAATCGTGTTCAGCCTTACAAAATGATGGGCGGCATCTCGAACGGCCTCGAGCGAAGGAAGCGGCGCGACTATGAAAGCTTCAAACGGGATGCCCTGATCGTAGCGAAACTGCCGGGCAAAGCGATGCGGATTGTACCGCATGAAGAGGGTCGCGCTATCCTGACGGAATACCAGGTAACCCGGTCTGATTGCGTATAAGCGCGCGGCCTCCCGAGGCTTCAAAGAGGGCGCGTTATCTATTGACCGGTCCCAAAGAGGCTGGGCTGAACCTGCGGAAGAAGATAAGACCCGATCATTAAATACCAACCCGCCAGCAGTAGCATAAGGAGAAATCAACGCCCGAATAGCCCCAAATTGAGTCGGGTCAGCGGCAGAAGCATCCACCAATCGCATAAGCCGCGGGAAGGTATAGGCGTCGTAGAATGCAGGCCTTTGATGCATAGCGAAAGCAACCAAGACGTGCATTTTGATCCAAGACGTAAAGTAGTGAAGCGAAAAGTTTACCACATCTACGCCAGGAGTGGAAGTATTAGCTGCAGCGCCCAACCCATGATAGAGATGCGCCAATGCCGGGATGCCAATGGCCAGTCGTGTCCCCTCAGCTATACGGTGAGCCGGATAGATGATCGAAACTCTCATAAAGCGGCGATGCATAGGGATGACAAACCAGCTGAGCCAGACGCTGATAAACCCCACGAAGAACGTCTCCTCATCCATGCCGGGAGCTGCAATGGATTCGAAAGACATCGGCGACATTATGGAGATGTAGTACTGCGGTAGATCCGATTCATTAGTCGGCAGCTTCTTCGGACCAAACCTAAAGGGGTCTTTAATGTTTGCGAACTTCGGAGCTGTCTTCGACAGGACGTCCTCGCGAAGGAAGCAGGCAATGAAGCTCTTAAAAGTAACGCCCTACTCCTCAGATTCGGTGAACAATCGGTCAAAGATACCTAGCGCCTTAATCAAACTGGGACGCTTGTGGCGGACGGCGTTCTTAGCAGACAAGCCGTCAAGCGGTGCGGGCTCGGGTTCAAAGACGTGTTCATCAGAAGGCAACAACTCCTCATAAAGTGTCCCTCGAATTGGCAGCCCTGAGATATCATGAAATTCCCCCAAAGAGATCGAAACCTCTCGGTCCCCCAGAAGAAAAGTGTTGGTAGGAAGGTTCCACTGGTTCAAAAACGCTTTAACCCACCAGACATGCGGAGATTGGTAGTGAAAGAGCCACGCATATATCGCCTGGTAGAGTCCGACCTTCTGCAGCCGCGCACGATGGGTAGCAAGGATATAGCGAGCCCAGAGAAGGTAAACCGTGGGGTGTCGAGGAGTGAGCCTTATCTTATAAATCTGTCCCCATGGATGGGCCTCACCCTGGCAAATACGTCATGAGCCTGGATCATCGCCATCGCTTCCTCGTCGGATGGTGATTGAGGAAAAGCGGCCTCTGAGCGAGTGAAGGGAAAGCACGGAACAGAAGCCATTGCACCTGAAATAAAGTAAAAGAAAACCGTCAAAAGCGAAGCCAGCAATATATATATATATATATATATATATATATATATATATGAGCATAAATATATATATGAAGACAGTTGAAGAAAGCAACAGCAGACTCTTTTATTGGGACCGTTGGCTACAAAACACATGGGCCCCACAGAATCAGGTTGACGGCTCGTTAATAATGAGGCCAAGCAATTATAATGAGACAAAGGGAATATCCTCATTAAATAGGCAGTGGGTTTCAAGTGACCCTACACATCCCCCTAAAAGACAAATCTATCTTGTGCTCTGTGATAAATCAAACAGAATCAAGGAAATTAAATTCCCAGAGAGCAACATTGTGAACTTAGATGTGCAGGAGACAACTCAGGCAAGGAGACCCCAAGAAGTCCCCATGAGAACAACTTAGTTCTTCATAGGAATTAAATTCCTTTTTGAAAAAGGGAATTAAATTCCCAGAAAATTTTGTTCCCGAGCCAGAGCTCCTTGGGATGGAATTAAATTCCATGGAAAACAACCGACAGTATCATCGCCCTAAAAGATTATAAAAACCCTAAGAGATTTACAGTTTGAAAATTAGATGGTTTTCTGTTCTCGTTGAAGAACTTGAAGAAAAAAATGGATTCATGTTAAAAGGGTGAAACCTTTGATATGGATTTAAAATCCAGAGAGTTTTTTTTTAAAATGAAGGTTCTTCGATCGTTCAACATCATTACCTGAAAGGAAGGGTCTTTTTGGAACATAGTTAAACTCTGGAAAAAGTTTGAAGCAGAGAACTAAGCTCTAGAAAAGGAGAATTAAATTATCAAAAGACAAGAAAGTTCTCAAAAGAGGAAGATGAAGAGTGGAGGCACTTCTGAAGAGACCCCTGCAATTATAGGATGGGATGGAAAACGTTTCATCTACCCTACTCCCAAGACAGATCCAACGGTCATAAAAGTGACAGCGTTGTACTCACGTGCAGACACGTGAGAGCAACGCTGTGGGGGCATTTGTTCCCTGATTAAAAATCAGGAAAAGATTCAGAAGAGGCATCACGTGCTCACACGTGATCAGTGGTCATGTTTTGGCACGTGATGGTTAAGCAGCGGCACAGAGCATATTTGTTCTATAATTAAAAGTCAGGAAGAAGCTTCAGAAGAGGCATCACGTGCTCACACGTGACTAGCGGTCACGTGATGGTTAAGCAGCGACAAGAGAACAAAGTATAAAAGAAGAGAAGCCCATACCAAGGGTCACGTGCTCACACATGACCAACGGTCACGTGGCCACACGTGACCGGCTTCAGAAGCCTTATTCTTTGACAGAATTAAATTCTGAGGAAAGATCTTTCAAATCTTTCCAAAATAGAGAAGAATTATCCGAAACCGTTGGATTAAAAATCTAAAGGTGATCAAATATCACCAATTTATGGAAAAATCTTAGACATGGAAAGATTTCCCCTAAATCTAACCGAAATAACAAAGAGATATCTTTGGATTTAAAATCCAATGGTGAATAAAATTCACCTAATAATCTAAAGGCCCAGATTAATGATGAAGATAAATCAAATCTCTCAATAAACAAATCAAATCTTTCAATGAAAGATTCACTAGACAGACTGATTCTTTTCCTTCTCCTATAAATAGGAGCCAAAGGAGAGAGTTATATAGACACACATAGAGAGAGAGATATAGGTCCTTGGAATTTTGAAAATTCAGAAGGAAGAATTTGATTCTCTGCAAAAGAAAAACCCTAGATAAGAAAAGAGAGGTTTCAAAAGAGAATTTAATTCTCAAAAGAGTTTAACTCTTATAAAAAGAAAAGAACTTAGTTCTTTCTCTTGTTGAGGATCTGTAAAGTGCACATCTCCCCATGAATTACGAATTTAATTCTCATTGGGTTGAAATCCTGCCATGCAGATCTAAAATATAGAGGAGGAATTGAGCTTTAAGAATTTAATTCTCACAGAATGATAGGAATTCAATTCCTTTAAGATAAAATTAGGGTTTAACCCTAGGAATTTAATTCCTTCAGAATGGACAGAACTAGGGTTCAACCCTAATTGAGAACTTAATTCTCTCAAACTCACAGGAATTTAATTCCCTTAAAAACGAAAATAGGGTTTCACCCTATGCCAGAATTTAATTCTTTATATGTATGGGGAATTTAATTCTTACAGAAAAGAAATTAGGGTTTAACCCTATCTAAGAATATAATTCTTCAAAAGAAAATAGGAATTTAATTCCTCTAAAGTTTATTGCTAGGGTTTCACCCTATGAAGAATTTAATTCTTAAAAGATGAACAGATCTTTAAAACATGCAAAGAACCACAGTCGCGTGCTACCACGTGACCCTTGTAAAGATCCACAGAAAAGAGCTTTGAGGCAACGCCTCACGTGCCCCACGTGACCCCTTGGCTGAAGCTCTAACAGACAAACATTTAAATTCCCATCACGTGACAGCACGTGATGCTCCAAAGTATTCAATACTTTTGGCAGAACAAAATAAAGAGAAGGAGGGCGCTCTCACGTGCTACCACGTGACCCCTCTTGCCTTAGTGTTTAACACTAAATTGAAACCTCTGTATCCAGTGTTTAACACCGATTTGCCTTAGTGTTTAACACTAAATTAAATCTCTGTTAGCAGTGTTTAACACTGATTTTCTTAGTGTTTAACACTAAATTAAAATCTCTATTACCAGTGTTTAACACTGATTAACACTAATTTGAGATTTCTGTTGCCAGTGTTTAACACTGATTTGCTTTAGTGTTTAACACTAATTTGAATGCCCTGTTGCTAGTGTTTAACACTGATTATCTTTTAGTGTTTAAAACTTGCTAATCTTATTCCCAGTGTTCAACACTGTTGGTCTTTAGGGTTTAACACTAGCTTTAGCCCAATTAGCTAAGTTTCAAGAGGCAAAGCCTCTCCTTCAATGAACCAACAGAGGGTCAATATTTCAAACATGATTGAACTTAGCCCAAGAAGGCCATAAGTCTCAATTCAAACTTAACTGGGCCAATTGGCTCATAATATAATAAATTGGTCTGGGTTCCAAATTGGACTACAGATCACTTAATCTATTTTGGTTCAAGGGTACATCTCTTCACTCCTTTGATACTTGTCGTTGTAATTCCTCAACGTCTTCAAAGAGGTGACGGGTCCCGATAACCACATACATTTCACGGACTGTGGGGTCCTTAAACTCATGGACTATGAGGTCCTTAACCTTGACCGGGATGTCTTAAAACTAACGCCGGACTGTGGAGTCTTTAAATCCTCGGACTATGATGTCTTTAACCTTGACCGGGATGTCTTAAAACTAACAACGGACTATGAGGTCCTTAACCTTGACCGTGATGTCTTAAAACTAACGCCGGACTATGGAGTCCTTAAATCCTCGGACTATGATGTCCTTAACCTTGACCGGGATGTCTTAAAACTAACAACGGACTATGAGGTCCTTAACCTTGACCGTGATGTCTTAAAACTAACGCCGGACTGTGGAGTCCTTAAATCCTCGGACTATGATGTCCTTAACCTTGACCGGGATGTCTTAAAACTAACAACGGACTATGACGTCCTTAACCTTGACCGTGATGTCTTAAAACTAACGCCGGACTGTGGAGTCCTTAAATCCACGGACTATGATGTCCTTAACCTTGACCGCAACGTCTTAAAACTGACATTGGACCGCAATGTCCTTAAACTACCTATTGATCGTAATGTCACTAAACTAAACAACAGGGCTCCCCCTCTTAATTGCTCTCTTGTTGGATCTAAACGATCCCGTTAAGTTGATCTTAGTCTAAAAACTAGACTAACATATCCTTAACAAACATTTAAGTTGATCTTAGTCTCAAATGAGGCTAACGTATCCTTGAACACAACCCCCAAACCCAAATCTAAGAAGATACGGATTTGGACTAGTCCACACCCTACGGGTGACGACATAACTTAGTCTCCGTATACAATCTACGGGCAACCAAACACAAAACAAACACACACGACACGAGATGATCATCTGGAGAAGGAGAAAGTTGTTATCGCAATACGGTAGCGTAATTAACTACAGGGGCTTGCACTTGCAGGGAAGAGCGTCCCCACAATCAAAAACCCCTCAAGTGAGGGGGAATCTGATGAAGTCTGCTACATCGGACGCATCCGTTTAAACCTTCGATACATGGTGTCATAAATCAACTTGGCATCTTCGGAGAGGTAGACGGATAGCACCAATTAGCATCTGCCCCGAATTTCAGGCAAGACGTCCGTCTTCGCCGCGTCTTTCGGAGGGGAACAACCGGTCTCACAAGACATTGGTGTCAGTTGGATCACCTAAGATGTATACAGGTGCTCATTAGCTTATGAGTACACCGGACAGGACTCGCCGGGAACATGCTAGTTGGTATTATACCTGACGTTAGATAACAATTCCCTGATGACATGTGTACAGGTTAGTTCATCGACCTGAGATCATCATTTGTCTCGTGTGAGTTCCTACTGTGCTTTGATTACTACCCTACCACGGCTCAAAGGAGTCGTGCAAACATGTTTTAGTTGGGTACAGTCCTGATCCATATGGAGGCAGTGAGCGGATCGGCAGGGGTATCGTCTCTGCCGGTATTGGGGGGTGAGATCGTGTTGTGTCTAGGAGAGCCATTACATGAAGTCCTTGGCCAAGGCAAGAGATTTACCGGTAGGTATTCCAGAAGTATCTCAGGGTGTTCTGGGCTACACTCCGACACGACTTGTACCGCTTTTGGGGGTCTGACTTTTACCAACCCCCTAGGCCCGACATGCGATACTCATTGACGAACGGACCGGACTGTACGAATATTGTCACTGACAGCTCAGTAGGGTGTCAGGATGAGTTCGCTCATCGACCTCCCTTTTGGTCAATACCTGGTAGCCCATTACATACAACTAGTACCACTGACGTGCCAGTGGTTAAATCCACAGCCAAAGTATTGACGAGTCTTTAGAGTCCCCCACAGATAGTTTCTCTTCGGGCGAAACATTGTAGAGGTCGTATGATATATGGCAGGGTTCGATCATATACGTGCAGTAGTGCAC
Organism: Agapanthus africanus; assembly: GCA_030015575.1. NCBI lineage: Eukaryota > Viridiplantae > Streptophyta > Magnoliopsida > Asparagales > Amaryllidaceae > Agapanthus > Agapanthus africanus. The sequence goes on from JASDDO010000014.1 coordinate 23,338,909, forward strand.
GGATCATGATCGGACGGATCATACTAGTGGGCTTTGGTTTAAGCCGGATCCTAGTATTAGATTTGTTGGATTACTTTAGTCTCATCACATTCGCATTCAGTCGGAATGCGGATGCAGGTATGTATATACAGGTGAGGAGTATCCTTGTGATCCGTCACGAGTTTACTTTAGATATTGCCGTATCTTTTTGTTGTTATAATCATTTGGGTTAATGTTTACAAATGGAAATAATAAGCTAGAAATCATGATTAGGAGCATTAATTGTGACATATGCACAAGTGGTGACTCATGGTCTCTTTCTTTGTGCATGTGTCACATTATGTGATTGATTTATGAGTTGAAATGAGAGGGACAGAGAGAGAGGGCTGCCATATGCAAGGTTTCCTCTTGTATTTTTCCACACCCACTCTCTCATTTTATCATAGAACACAAGAAAGAAAAATGCTTCTTCTTCTTCTTCTTCTTCCTCTAGCTCACCATTTCCATTAATGGCTTCATCTTCAACCTCCATCCATACACTCTCATGCGTTGAGAATCAATGGATGCAAGAGACAAAGTGATCACACACATTCTCTACGTCACTTTGGATACGTCGGCTAGCAAACTTCATGTCCGAGTTGCTTCGGACGAAGCGGGAGCCCGTAAAAAGACTCGAAGATGTGGTGCCCTTTCCGACGAGGAGACCGGAGATCGAAGATGCCGCGAGGAGCTAGGGATGGTGGCTAAAGACCGAAGGCCACGGATCGATCGGTATAGCTTTTCTAACCTTTCTCTAGTTGCTAGTTATAGGTTAATGGTTTGATCCGGGATTAAAGTCTGCGATAGCGCCGGTTTCTAGTTTAGAAAAAGTTTTCGTTTCCGCATTTTGGCCTCGGACAGACGGCCGGGGCGCTACCATAGACTTACAGAATGTTCATAACTTATTTCATGTATCTCAACTCCGTAAGTATGTTCGAGATGAAATACACGTGCTGGATCATTCGGAGCTGACGGTACGAGAAGATTTGACTTTTGAGGAACGACCGATGTCGATTGTGGATCGAAAAGAAAAGTTTCTTAAGAGCAAAGTTATCCCTCTTGTACTTGTTTCCTGGAGAAATCGCTCGCATGGAGAATCAACTTGAGAACGAGAAGATGAAATCCGACAGAAGTTTCCACATCTATTCTTGTAGTTTCTTGATTGTTTATCCTTTCTTGTTCTTGGAATTTCGAGGACGAAATTCTTTTTGTAGTTGGGTATAATGTAACAATCTAGTTCATTTATACCAATTCTAGTTCCCGTATTTACTTATCTGTGGTATTTTCTTGATTTATCTTGTTTTGGGTGCGAATGGTATTTTACATTTTACATCGCATTCGACCCGACCCGCTTGCTTGAACCTGTTTGATTCATATTTATGAATTACCCTGATTTATTACGTAGATTGTGCATTTTCATATTTAGTGCATACTGGCATTTTATCTGGCATTGCATCTTTTATCATATAACATTTTAGGTCACGTAAAATAATTTAAAATTACTTAACATGGTCTGCATGATACCCCTAACCCCGTGGTAGCATCCGCGCATCTTGTTCTCGTCCCGTTCAGTGAAACGGACGTGTTTGGATGGCTACGCGCACGTACGTGCATCCGTTCTTGGGGGTATGCATTTTCTTTACCTAAACATTCATTTTGAATTTTGAAAGTCGCAAATATTTTTCATATTTTAAATCTGAATTTTTAGACCCGACCCCAGCGCGTTTTGAAATATTTTTGTATCCCGCCAAAATTCAATTTATTTAAAATTTTAAAATTTAGTTCAAATATTTTAAACAGTTCATAAGGTTCCTTTTAACAAACTAAAATCTTTTTTTATCTAAAATCTTAAATCTTAAAACAACCCAGATTCTCTCTCCCCCCTCCAGCTCTCTTCCTCTGTCTCGTAGCCCCCACTTTTCTCTCTTCCCTCGCGCTCAGTCCCTCTCCCCCCATAATCTTTCTCTCTCTTCTCTTTTTCTCTCTCCCCCACATACTGCCAACTCTCTCTCTCCTCTCACCCTCTTTCTCTCTCCTCTCGCCCTCTCGCCCTCTCTCTTCTCGCACCTCTCTCTCTCTCCCATCTCGCGGTGAGAGTGATCTCGTCACCTCCCTTCGCAATCTCCCCATATATTCTTTCTCCCTCCTCCATTTTCTTTTAAAACCCGAGCTCCTTCAAGAACCCATCACCTCTTCTCAACCCTAACCCTAAGCCCATCACCTCAACTCCCTCTGCCTCATCAACCTCCCCTCATCTCCTCCTCCTCTGGCTTCTCCTTTCATTCCCGAGCAACCCACTGCACCCCAGAACCCATCACCGCCACCTTTCCTTCGCCGCCAACCACCTCATCCCGTCACCATCTCCTTCTTCTTCTCTTCTCTCTCCTCTGTCTTCTCCCCTTCACAGAACCCTGCACCCACAAACTAACCTAGAAACCCAGCAAACCCAAACCCTAACCGAGAACCCCAACACCGAAACCCTAGCCTCCATCTCGATCGCCCCTCACCGCCAGTGAACCCTACACCACTACCTCGTCTCCTCTGTCCTTTGAAACCCCAGAGCACCAAACCACAATGAGCTTTCTCTTCCTCTCATTCTTCTTCTTCCTCTTTCCTTTCTTCTCTTTCTTTCTTTTCTTTTCTGTAATTATTGATTTCTGTAGTTCGTCGGAGCCGTGACGACGCCGACGATCCAGACGACCCAGCGAATGTGCCTTGCTTGCGTGATCACCCTTGTGCGTTGTTTAGAACCGTTCCGTGTACCGTGCACGCGTCGCGACTTTTCACCGACGTGAGACGTTCCGTACACATCCATTTCTTGATCCGTCGAGGCAAGTTAATCTTGCTACATGCTATATAACTCATTTTATACCTATTTAAATAAATATCATACCTGTAGTTTAAATCTAGTACCCCATGTTTAGTTTTATAACGTTTCGATGTTCCGTTTGCATCCATTCATATCATTTCAGATTTAGGTCATGAAAACTTATCTTGTTACATACTAGATTACAATATACTGCATCCATATCAATATTTATATCACATATTGCTTAGTTGTACATCCCACATTACCATTTTATAGTTTTATAACTTTTCGGATACCCGTTTGCATCCATACCATTTAGAATATATATAATTGTATCCATAGATCATATTAATACATAATACTGTGATATTAACACCCCATGTTTAATAAAGTGCATCCTAATTAGTATTGAAACTATAAATGTAACCCTAGTCGATAATTGTGCATCCATATCTTTGAACTTATATCTATTGGCATACCACGTCACATTATTCCATTTTATTGTTATATTAGTACTCCATACTTTTTTTTGTGTATCCATACTTATTACAGTTTGATTATGAGCACCCACGTGATACTTGTGCACCCCCTGACATGACTTGATACACTACTACTTGACACGACTTGATACCTGTGCACTACTTGACATGACTTGATACATGTACACCACCTGACATGACCTGATGTACCACAGCTTGACATGTTACCTGATCTTGTTACTAATGCCGACAACCTTGACCTGTTGTCCCTACGGACATATCCTGTTGTCTATACAGACAAATCTGTACCTGCTTGATCCTGTGTTGGCATTAGCTCCAGATTTATCAATACCTGACTTAAACACATAACTTGGGGGTATGGGGAAATCAATGATGAAACCTGACTTGTAACTCGACAGTTCGATGCCTTTACTGATTAGTCTTACGGGCTAGGCCAGCCCCGGAATGATACTACTGACATCATTCGTCTTTACATACTACCTTTTTACTGCCTAGCGGCACGTCTCGGATTCAGCCCGAGAGTCTTGACCGTGGTCCCGGGCACGCACAGGATACTATTGAGTTACATCGATGATTCATCAAATTGATTTCAAAGACTTGAGAGTAGTTAATCCAGTAGACCAGTTTAGATTACTCACTGCACATCACCTGAGCCTTACCCTTCGCTGTCCTTATTTATGTTACTGTTATACCTTTATTACTGTTCATACTCGTGCCTGCATGTCTTGCTACCCCCTGATTATATTATTGTTGATATTATGACGCACTGACATCTGGGTTTTGCATGGCCCAGATCCTCTACCATTGCCGCGGGCCGAGCAGGAGTATTTCAGTCAGCAGGCTGAGCAGTAAGGACCTGTTAGTATTTTAGTTTTATTTATGCATTTTCATTCCTGATGTGAGCCCGCATTATGGGACATACATTCCAGTTTATCATTGTATTGGATCTTTTGCTTCCGCATTTTTATTTCTTGACTCGTTATTCTGGGTCATGGACATGTATTATATAGTTATTATTATTGTTCTTGATATCTCTACAGCCGTAATGTGACTGTGGAGGGATATTTCCTACCCACAGGTAGCATGGTTGGCTCTGTCACGTGCCTATCCTAGCGTACTCTGGGAAGCGGGGCGTGACAGTTGAAGTAATCCAGTAGTCTTGTGATTTTCAGTCTTTACTTGCTGACACACCAAACACTTGGCTATACTTCTGGCTACTTCGCGCTTCATTCCATGCCACCAGTAGTATTGCCGTAGACCCTTATACATTTTGGTACCATTGGGATGTACTGAGTAAGGAGAGCTGTGAGCTTCTTTCATCAACTTTTCTCGAACAGGACCTTGTGATACACACAATCTACTTCCATATCTCAAGGATCCGTCTTCATGGATGATGAAGTCTGATCGAAGTCCACTTTCTACCTGTTGTTGGATCTTTTGCAGCTTGGCATCATTTGCTTGAGATGTCTTGATTTGATTGACAATAGTAGACTGAACTTGTAAATTCATCAACTCGGAAGCATTACCTGGCATAACTACCTCAATCTCCATCCCGTGCAATTCCTGCTGTAGTTGCCACTGTGCGGTGAGATTCATTGATAACGGCTGATGGCTAAGTGCAGCAGGAACTATATTCACCTTCCCTGGATGATATTGTAGGTTGATGTCGAAGTCCGCCATAAGTTCTAGCCATCTTCTCTGCCGTATGTTCAATTCCTTCTGAGTAAATACATACTTAAGACTTTTGTGGTCCGTGTATATATCCACTCGTTCTCTCAAAAGATAGTGACGCCAAATCTTAAGTGCAAAGATAACGGTTGCCAACTCCAAGTCATGTGTTGAATAGTTGCGCTCATGAACCTTCAGCTGTCTTGATACAAAAGCTACAACCTTTCCATGCCGGTGTAAAATGCATCCTAATCCCTTACCGGAAGCATCGCAATGTACAACGAAAACTCCAGATTGATCCGGTATTACGAGAATAGGAGCTGATGTCAATCTTGACTTGAGTTCTACCAAAACTTGTTCACATACTTTTGACCACACGAACGCTTCATCTTTACGTGTGAGCTTGGTCAGGGGTGTTGCAATCTTCGAGAAACCTTCAATGAATCTTCGGTAGTATCCTGCTAAATCCAAGAAACTTCGAATATTCTTAACCGTCTTTGGTGTCGGCCATTCGCTGACAGCTGATATTTTAGCTGGATCTACTGAGATTCCTTCGCCCGAAACAATGTGTCCTAGAAATCCGACTTTATCTAGCCAAAATTCGCACTTTCTGTATTTGGCATAGAGTTGATACCGTCGCAATGTCTCCAGGACAATCTGCAAATGCTCAGCGTGCTCTTTCCGATTCTTTGAATACACCAGGATGTCAATGATAAAAATAACATCGAACCTGTCTAAGTACTCTCGAAAAACTTGGTTCATCAGATTCATAAATATAGCAGGTGCATTGGTCACTCTAAATGGCATCACAAGGTATTTGTAATGACCATAGTGAATCCTGAACACCGTTTTAGGAATATCAGACTCTTTAACCTTCACCTGATGATAACCCAAACGAAGATCTAGCTTTGAGAATACACAAGACCTACTTAGCTGATCTAAAAGATCATTGATGCGCGGTAGTGGATACTTGTTTTTTATCGTCACTTCGTTCAGAGCTCGTTAATCTATACACATTCTGTATGAACCTTCTTTCTTCTTCACAAGCAAAACCGGAGATCCCCAACTTGAAGTACTGGGACGAATCCAACCTTTCTTCAGATGTTCATCCAACTGAGTACGGATCTCCTTCAATCCTTTAGGACTTAACCGGTATGGAGTTTAGATCACCGGTTGCGCACCAGGTACTAAATCAATGATGAATTCAAGAGATCGATTAGGAGGCAAACCTATTATATCTTCAGGAAACACATCCTCGAACTCTCGAACTACCTCTGGCTTTTCTTCTTCCGCCGGTAGAGTAAATACTTCTGCATTCTTCGGTTTGGCATGGAAGATACCTGGCTCCAAGGTTCTGTCTCCACTCTTGAAGTAAAAGACTGGGTGATCAGGTATTTCAAATACTACCCTCTTTTGACAGCAATCAATCGTAACATAGAAAACTCCAAGTCAGTCCATTCCCAACACAACATCGAAATTTGGGATGTCCAGTATTTTGAAATTCGTGTAGAATTCTCGTCCACAAACTACAACTGGACACTGATCCAATCCCATAGTTGCCTTCAATATTCCATTCCCGGAACTAATATTCCAGCTTGAAATGAGTGGTTTCACGGGAATCGCATGCGTTCTCACGAATCGTTGCGACATGAAGCAGTGTGACGCTCCAGTGTCGAACAATGCTAGTGCAGGAAGGGTGGCTACTAGTATAGTACCTAAGTTGTGTGAGGTTGGTTTAGATACAAAGAAACATAAAGGTATACAAGGATTGAAAAGATGAAAGGATGGGGAATTACCCATGATAACTTGGCCAGTGGTTTCAGCTTCTTCAACGGTCATGGTGAAAGCCTGACGTCGGGGTACATTCCTTCTTGTTGGAAGCACATTCCTCTGTCCCTGGGGCATGTTCCGCTGCCCTTGAGGAATGTTCCTCTGTGCCTGATAAAATTGACGAGGAGGCTGTGCCGGAGGTCCACGTAGAGGTGGAGCAGGTAGAGCAAGATGAGATGCAGGAGCCTGAATAGCTGGCCGCTGCAAAAAAGTGATCGCTGGTCGAGGTGCGGGAGCTGGGTTGAGACGATGTGGGCAAGCTCCGATGGCGTGAGTGGATGCGCCACAAATTAAGCACAGGCCATTCGCACGCCTGCAGTCCTTCGCCAGGTGTCCATTTCTCTTGCAGTAGAAGCAAAAGTCTGGACTGGGCCGATTAAAAGTTACTCCCGGTCTCCTGGGTGCAAAAGGTGGCCTGGAAAAGGCTCCTCCTGTCATCTGAGTGTCAGGGCATTTCACACCGGCAGTCTGAGGTCTGCCCTTCTTCTTCACCATTGCCTCATAGTGTCGGCCAGCCTTCAAAGCAAGATCATGGGTTGGGAAATCCCCTGTAGCTAGTGCAACTTGGATTTCCGGGTCCAACCCTTGCTGAAATCTTCGTTCCCTGATTTCGGCAGTCGGGATCAGGTATGCCGTGAACCTGTTACGATCTTGTGTTAGCAGTGTAGTATGTGATATCAGAAAATTGAATATTGAGACATATCTTACCTGCTAAACATGGTAAACTCAGTATCGTATTCATCCACAGATTTGTTCCATATTGAACCTTGTTGTAAGTGGATGAACTGATATTCCATGTCGAAACGGGCAGTCTCAGGGAAGTATTTCACGTCGAACATATCGCGAAATGTCCTCCATTCAATCAGTTGGGCAAGTCGGCTTTCTTCAGCCTTCCACCAGATTCTGCCGTTATCTGTTAGTTGCAGCTTCGCAACTCTCACCCAAGCAATATCTGGCACTTATGTTGCTGCCATGTCATCCTCTATACACTGAGCTCATTCCTCTGCTTCTAGTAGGCTCTCTTTCCTAGAGAAATGTTTCGGGTGCAGTGCCCGGAATTGCTTGACTCCGGGTGCCTCGATCTCTGGGTGGTGCATAAGGACAGCAGTCTACTGCTGCTAAAGAACCTCCAAAAGGCTCTTGATCGCCTCAAGCAATACCGTTTGCTCGTTGTTGGGAGCTACAACGGTAGGTGGTGGTGGTAGAGTAAGAGGTGGAGTGTTTCCATTAACGTTGGTATTGGTGTTGTTGGGAGAATCCATAACCTTGATAGAAAAAAAGGTTAGGATAGATTCATTCAAGAAATTTGAAATGTAAAGAATGTATAATTGCTGATTCTTATTATTCTTGTGATATATTGCTTAGGATTTCATGCAGAACTGACCTGCATGGGCCGCCAACGAAACCTGTCATGCCCCGCTTCCCAGTGTATGAGGAAGGAGACGTGGCAGGCACGCGACGTAATTACTCAGAAGTAAACACGTTAAGCGTAAATAAGCAATATATATAAAATGCACAAGAAATGACAAGAGATATAATGTAAACAACAACTTTTATTAACATTCATCTTTACAATATATTACTTTGAAAAGGAAAGTACAAGGATATAAAGCAATGCCTAAACAGTGGCATATAAATGAAAAGTAAGTACAAGGAAAAGCTAGAAGTCTGGCTACTCTGTGAACGGGTCCAAGTCATCCTGGCTGGGCTCGATCTCCTGAGAGTTCGGTCCTCCTGACGAACATTCTAAAGAAAGAAAAAGATAGGAATGTCGTCAGCGAACTAGCGCTCGGTAAGTCCCAGAAGTAAAAATGGAATAGAACGAGTAAAGAGAAAGAATTGGTAATTATACATGTATTGTTTGTTATACTAACGTGGTTGTTTGTAGCTTGATACAGAATGTATCAGTGTATACGAGAGGGGTCCAACTATCCTGTAGACTATGGTAACATGTAAGTACAAGACCTCGTCAAAACCCACGGGACAACGGCACGAGAGTTCATGTAGGTGTCTTTTAGTGTCCATCATCATGCCACTTTTAATACATTCCGTCCCAATCTACCCCGTTAAACCCCGTAATGTATTGTATTGAATTATAGTTATCAGACTTGCCGAGACCATGGATACAAGTTGTTCATGTAATCAGGTTCAGAATGTAAACAAGTAGGCATGTAATCAAGTCAAGTTATAGCCATGGTTCTTCAAGTCAAGTCATATTTGCATGTTGATCTTGTTCTGGTATTCTGGTTCAGGTTCAAGTATACATGTTAGGGTTTGGATTCATGTTTGAGTTAGATTCAAGCTTGATTTAGATTCAGACTTAAGTCAGACACTTAGAATTGATTTGGATCCTGAATTAGATTTGGGCATTATCGGTAACTACTGCATATGGATGGCATGATTTGTGTATTTTTCCAAGACAATTACCATTAATAACCCCGTTAAGTTTTTTGTAGCTTAAATAAGCAGCACTCACTTTCTCCGGCTCCCTGAGACTTAAGAGAATTGATCCCACTTAAACCCATATTTACTAATGTCTTTAAATGTAATTTTATATAACTCGAGGGGGTTTTAAGAAAAATATTTTATATACTTTCAAAATAAATCTCGAGTATTTATTTATATTATTTATGGTTTCCATAATTGTGAATTTTAAGAATGTGAAGTATTTTAGTAATAGTAGTTTAGCTTGGACAGTTCAAGGTATTTTACTGTAAACCTTGACTTTTGGATAATTTGAAGGTATTTTGATGAAACTTGCCATTCTTTTATTTTTTAGAAAGCATGAAATTTTATTATATCTTGAAAATATGTGGTTTAATAATATTTATATAATTATCAAAATTTTATTTTATTATTAAGTAGAAAATCTCGTTTTTTCTTAAAACTCGTATTAAAAATCTTTCGAGACCGAATGCTCCGTGAGAAGGTCTGCATCTTGCTCTACTAGCCTTAGGATGTGCGATAATCCGCACCATCCAATAGCGGGTTCCCCAAATGGGCTGTAGAGGCATAATCGCAAAGATTTTTGATAATACAATTCAAAGAAAACCGGATTTTTATAGTTCATGGTATTTTTATAGTTCATGGTAAGCTCAAGCGACATCGTGCTATATAAACATGTGTGTATGTGAGGGGTAGGTCATTACCCCATGAAGTTTTCTAAATGTATAATTATCAAAAGAACTAAAGATGAATATATGAAGTTTATGGTATTTTAGCGTAAAAGTTAATTTAAGGTTACGTTTCATGATATTTTAGGGTGAAAGTTGTTCTAAATATTAGTTATGTAATTATAAACATTGTGTAAGAATATGCATGAAGAAAATGTAAGAAAGAGTGTAATTCTAGGGTTTAAAAAGAAGATGTCGTTGTTAACTCCACTTCCGACATATTTTATGAAAAAGAAGTTTTAAAGGAGAAGGGGAAGAATTAGAAAGGACTTACAAGCTAGATGGGTGAAGAGAGGGTAGAAGGAGAGGGGGTAGTCACCGTGGTGTCGTGGGGTCGCCGGAATTGCCTCGATTACTCGCCAGAAGTTGGTCTTTGGCTAACTCCACTTGTACTCTTCTTGTACTTGAGATAATGTGATATTTTTGGCTAGAATTTTCAGAATGAGGAAGGGTTAGGGTATGGGGTTGTATTTATAGGGTGGAATTAATGTTTTGGAATTGAAAGAATGAATTAAAATTCATTTAAATTTGATTTTAAGGTAAAATTGAAATCTCTGTTTAATTTTAGGAAAATCAAACAGTCCAGGGGTGATGAGGATAGGCCAAGGGTTTTGTATGCAAAGCCCGGGGACTTTTACCCACGGGGGGCTCGTCCCCGCCGGCCATAACACCAATCTCGTCGGTCCAAAGTGTGAGGGGAGCTGTTGTATTCTCGCCACGTGTCCATGTCGCTGGTAATTCCATTTTGCACATGTTTGTTTTCCCTGACTTTTCATTTTCATGTGCATTGCACGTGTAAACTTTTGGGCTTCCAAAAAGTTTAAAAGAAAATTCAGAAAAATATAATGTGCTTGAGGGGATTCGAACACATGGGCTACGTCACAGCAGTGCAAGGCTTTACCAATGAGCTACTTTCTTGCTGTTCTTAAACAAAAATAACTTATAAATTGTACTCATGCTTGCAAACTCCATTATGTACATTAACTTAAAAAATTTCGTACAGTAAAATCAGAGTCGTTACACACTTTCTGCCTCTCTTTTCTCAAATTTCAAATTTGATTCCATTGTTTTTCTGTATGTTTTCTTTGGGTTGCTGCCAAATAATTTTTTTATATTTTTTGTATAAATAACCATAAAAACCCTGCAGGCACTCTGCCGTTGGTTAACTAACCCAATGGTGTATGACGCTGCCACATGGTGAATACGGTTGTTATGGCCCGCTTCCGAAAGGACGGAAACAGGTACATTACGAGACCCGCAACGTATTTATTTTGAGAAGGTCATTTTCCGAAATAAATACGCTAAGCGTAATTGAGCAATATAAAATGACAAGAAATTAACATAAAATTTAAACTTCAACAACTTTATTTACATTCAAACTTGATACATTTACAATACATGAGTTCAGCTGAAAAGGAAATACAAAACCAGAAATGCCTAAACAGGTGACATATATAATCTGAAAGAAAATATGAGTTAAACTTAAGCTTGAGTAGTGATCTGGTCGTAATTCCCAGCAGTCTCTTATATCTCCTCAATCTTTAAACCACCTGTTTCCCCCAATAATAAGAGCAAAACTCTGTTCAAAATTTAAGAGGCAGCGCCTCACGTGCCTTCCACGAGAGCGCCGGCGTCAGAGTTAAAAACTCTTATATTGGCGCCGCACGTGTTCCTTACGTGGGAGCCGATGTGCAAAGCAAATAAAGGAATTAAAACCTTAATTAGCGCCCACGTGCACAATACGTGAGCACCGCGCCCAGGTGGAATTAAATTCTACTCTCTGTTAAACAGAGCCGTTGGATCAAGGATCCAACGGAGATGATAAATCATCAGAAATACATAATTAAATTCTTTCAGAAGAAAACATTCCCCAAATTAAATTATAGAATAAAATTCTATTTTCAGGATATATTCTCTCAATCTTTCTAAACAAGAAAGATTGCCCTCTGTCAAACTGAGAGCCGGTGGATTAAAAATCCAACAGTAATTAAAAAATCACCGTTTTACAGAATAAATTCCGTGCAAGGGAATATATTTCCCCAATCTTGTTCTGTAAAACAGAAGCCCTTGGATCAAAAATCCAATGGTGGGTAAAAATCCCCAAATCAATTAGGATCTCTTAATGAGAGATTTCTTCAACTAATCAACAAACTTGCCTCTACTATATAAAGGACCGAAGACTTCAAATCTATAGAGGAGGAACCCTCCCCCCACAAGCTTCTAAAAATAAAGCAGAAAACTTCAAAAAAGAAGAAAGAAGAAGATCTCTCTTTGTTCCCCTCCGAACGGACACGCGGGACGTCGGGCCGTCTCGCCTGAAATTCGGGGCAGATGCTAATTGGTGCTATCCGTCCACCTCTCCGAAGATGCCAATTTGATCCATGGCACCATGTATCGGAGGTCTAGACGGATGCGTCCGATGTAGCAGACTTCGTCAGATTCCCCCTCGTTTGAGGGGTTTTTGATTGTGGGGACGCTCTTCCCTGCAGGCGCAAGCCCCTGCAGTTAATTACGCTACCGCTTTGCGGTAACAACTTTCTCCTTCTCCAGATGGTCACTTCGTGTCGTGTGTTCTTGTTTTATGTTTCATTGCCCGTGGATCGTTTACGGAGACTGAGTTATGTCGTCGCCCGTAGGGCATGGACTAGTCCAAATCCGCATTATCTAAAATTTGGGTTTGGGGGTTTGGTTTGAGGATACGTCAGCCATGCTTGAGGCTGAGATCAACTCAAACGTTTGTTAAGGATACGTTAGTCTCACTTTGTGACTAAGATCAACTCAACGGGATCGTTTAGATCCGACAAAGGAGTGTTTGAACTCCATTGTTCCAGTTTAGGGACGTGGCGGTCCATCGTCTATGTGGCCGTCGGGACCCGTCACCTCTCTGACGACTTTGAGGGATTTCAACGAAGGATGTCAGAGGAGTTCAGAGATGTACCCTCGAGCCAGAGTTAATTAGGGGGGATTCATAGTCCAGTCTGCTTGAAGGTTTAAGGACGCGTTAGCCATCCTTGAGGCTAAGGTCAACTTAAACGGGACCGTTTAGATCCGACAAAAGAGCATATAGGGGCTCTATTGTTCTAGTTTAAGGACATCGCGGTCCATGGGTAGTTTTTAAGGACATCGCGGTCCGTGGGTAGTTTAAGGACATTGCGGTCCGTGGGTAGTTTAAGGACATTGCGGTCCATGGGTAGTTTAAGGACATTGCGGTCCATGGGTAGTTTAAAGACATCTCGGTCGATGGGTAGTTTAAAGACATCTCGGTCGAGGTTAAGGACGTCATAGTCCATGGGTTTAAGGACTCCACAGTCCGTTATGTGCTCTGGATGCTTCACACGGGTTCGCTGCCGTGCTAGGCGAGGACCAGGCTCCGCTCTGGATGCTTCACACGGGTTCACTGCCGTGCTCCGCGAGGACCAGGATCCGCTCTGGACGTTTTCCGCGGGGTCAAAGAGTGACGTTATCCACGTTCCACGTAACCAGGAATTTTGTATCATGCATGGGTTTAAGGACCCCACAGTCCATATCATGAATGGTCTTCGGGACCCGTCACCTCTTTGAAGACATTGAGGGATTACAATGCCAAGTATCAAAGGAGTGAAGAGATGTACCCTAGAACCGGGGTGGATTAAATAGTCCCTGGCCCAATTTTGGTCAAGACTGATCAATTATGTTATGAGCCTATCGGCCCAGTTAATCACAAATTGAGGACTTATGGCCAGCTTGGGCTAAGTCCAATCAGGAGAGGCTTTGCCTCTATCCCTTTAGCCAATTGGGCCTAAGCCTGGTGTTAAACACTTCAGAGCAATCAGCGTTGAATACTGGGAATGACATCTCGGTTGACAAGTTAGTGTTCAACATTGAGAGATAATTGGTGTTAAACACCAGCAATAAGGCTTTTTCAAATTAGTGTTAAACACTAAAACAAATCAGTGTTGAACACTGCAAATAAGGCTTTTTTAATCGGCATTGAAGGCTAAGGCCCGACAGTGTTTTAACACTGGGCTCGAGAGTTTTAATTTTTAGTGTTAAACACTCAGGCAGGAAGGGTCACGTGGCAGCATGTGAGAGCGCCTTCCCCTCATTTGTTCTGCTGAAACTATCGCGTCTTTCAGAGCATCACGTGCCATCACGTGATGGGCGTTCAAATGCCTTTGTGTTCAGGCTTCTGCTGATGGTCACATGGGTCACGTGGGGTGCTGCCTCAAAGGGGTTTTCTGTAGGGGTTTTGGGGGGTCACGTGGTAGCACGTGACCCTGCCTCTATGTGGTTTTTAGAGGATCTGTTACTCTTTTTTTTTTTCCAGGAATTAAATTCCTCGAACTTTAAATCTTAGAGGAATTAAATTCCTATTTCCTTTTGAAGACTTGTATTCTGGAATAGAGTTTAACTCTAGATTTTCTGTGGGAATTAAATTCCTCGTTTATGCGAAGAACTGAACAAAAGCTTTTAAGGAATTAAACTACCCTTTTCGGGAATTATGATTAAAGGAATTAAATTCCCGCTGTTTCAACAGAACTATGTTCTCAATTAGGATTCAACCCTGTTTCTTCTGTTTTGAAGGGATTAAATTCCCGTGATACAGGGTCAAGCCCTACTTTTATCTTAAAGGAATTAAATTCCTGTAATTCTGAGAATTAAATTCTCATGCTTGCGTTCCCTCTCTATGTTTTGGACCTGCATGGCAGGATCTCAACCCATGGAGAATTAAATTCTCAACCTAAAGGGGAGATGTGCACTTTGCAGATCCTCTGCCAGAGAGAGAAGAAATATATTCTTCTGTTTTACATGTTGAGAATTAAATTCTCTTTGTTTTCAAAAAGCCTTCCCTTTCTTACCTAGGGTTTTTTTTTGCAGAAGATCCAAGTCTTTTCCAAGTATCAAAGCTTTTCTCCTTTTTTCTTTCTCTGCGCATGTATCTCTTTTTTTGTGTCTCTTGGCTCCTATTTATAGGAGAAGCAGCTGAATCAGTTAGTTTTGTGACGAATCTTCATTGAGAGATTTGATTTGCATCCATCATTCGTTTCGGGCTTTTGGATTATTAGGTGAATTTTATTCACCGTTGGATTTCAAATCCAGAGATTCTCCGTTGTTATTTTGGTTAGATTTAAGGGGGAAGTCTTTCCAAACCCGAGATTTTTCCATAAATAAATGACCTCTGAATCTTTAATTTGATTGGATGCATATAGTTGCGTTCCTTTGGGAAGATTTGCATTTCTCTCAGAATTTAATTCTGTTGACAAAAAGGGCTTTGAAAGCCGGTCAAGTGTGACCACGTGACCCATGGTCACGTGTGAGCACGTGACCCCCTTTAGAATGAGCCTTTTCCTTTCTTTTGCGCTGTCTTCTGCTCTTTGCTTAAACGTCACGTGCTACCACGTGACTCCTGGTCACGTGTGAGCACGTGACCCCTATCTGGCACTTCTTTCCTTGGTTCAATTGGAGAGCGAGTTTGCTATTTTGACCGTCACGTGCCGACACGTGACCCTGGTCACGTGGGAGCACGTGACCTCTTCTGAAACTCTTTTTCTTGACTTTGTTCAGCGAATCATTGTGTCCCCTTTTCTGTACTTTATAGGTCACGTGTCAACACGTGACTGCTGGTCACGTGTAAGCACGTGGCCCCCTTTTCGAAGCTCTTCACAGAAGCTTTCCTGATTTTAAATCAGGAAACAAATGCCCCCACAACGTTGTTCTCACGTGTCAGCACGTGAGTGCAACGCTGTCATCTCTTGCGACCGTTGGATTCATTTAGGGATTTGGGAGATGAAGCGTTTTCACTATTTTCTATAAATACCGCTGTCTCTCCATAGGAGCCTTCACTTTGCTCATCTTCTTCCTCTGAGAATTTCCTCTTTGAGAATTTAATTCTCGTTTCCAGAGCTTAGTTCTCTGTTTTCAAAATTTTCCAGAGTTTAACTCTGTCAACGGATCCCTTTTCCTCAGGTAATAATGTTGAACGGCCAGAGCGCCTTCGTCCTTAAAAGAACTCTTTGGATTTTAAATCCGCGTTAAGGGTTTCACAAAGAACCCATTTTTCTTCAAGTTTTTTTATAAGAACAGGAAACCACCTGACTTTCGAACTGTAGATTTCTTGGGGTTTAGGTGATCTTTGGGGGGACGATGACAGCGTTTCAACTCCCTGGACTTTAATTCCATCAAAATTATTCCTGGGAATTTAATTCCCTTTTTCCTGATAGGGAATTTAATTCTTATGAAGAACTCAGTTTCTTCACCCAGAGGCTCCTTGGGGTCTCTTGGCCCGAGGCTGTTCGTCTGTAATTAATGAAATGGCGGTTTTTGTAATGATTTTCGTGACTTTTATTTCAGGTATCATGGACGCCCATCTGTATCGTCTTGACGAAATCATTTCATACGGGAATATTCGTGCACTGGGCCGCAGTCAGAACCAGGAATTCACTGATGCTCAGTGTGCCGAGATCATGGGCCGCTTCGACGAGTACAATCACAGGCTACTCCCCCGTCGCTCTTCTCTTCTGAGGCTGATCGTGCTGGCGATCCGGGAGGCACTTCCTCTCTTTTGTGCCGGCATACCGCTCGGGGACTTGGACATTGCCGAGGATAAGGTGCATTCGGTGTACCTTATGGGCTTGATCTCAAAGAGAAGGCGGGATGATCTCATTGATCTCCTTCATCAGATTTTTCAGCAATCAGCTATACTGGGCGCCTACCGGAGGGAAGAGGACATACGCGGGGACCCCGATGCCTGTGACCGTGAGAGAAAGCATACTCGGGAGGTTCGAAATGCTTGGAAGATCTTGAATAAAGTCAATTCCGAGTTTCTCAACCCATGCCCCGTGTCTGAAGCCTTACCATTGTAAAAGTTTTTCTTTTATTTTGTATCGCCTTCTTGAAGTCTGGATGATAAGCTTTGTTATGTCTCTGTGTGTTTGCATACTTTTTCTCTGAAATCTTATTATTCTGTTACTATTGTCGTTTGTGCTTTAATATGCAGGGTATCACTCCATATTCTTTCCTTTAAATGCACATTAGATTTGGGTCTCACGTGTTCTACACGTGAGATCTTCTGATGGGATCGTTGACAAAATTTTCCATGCCGCACTTTTAGCGCGCATTATCAGATGCATAAAAGGAGCCTTAGAAATAGTTATTTCTCCTTGATTTTCGATGCCTTTCCTTTTTGGGCCCTGGAAACATCTTTCGCATGCAAGATTTTCCGCGCATAGCACTTAATGCACTTCTTTATATTCTTGAGGCCATAGCCTATTTTCTCTTCACAGAGAAATTCATTCCCATATCGACGTGATTTAATTTGAGGAGTATCTGAGCGCTATGGCCTGCAACCGCCCACACGCTCGTCGGCAGCCATGGGAAGTGCCTATCGAGGAGATGATCCCCCGCTTTGCCGCTCGGTTGGTGGATCCCCTCCTTACCGACAACGAATGCGACTCAGCCATGCATGAACTCTCGATCCGTAGGGGGTCTCCTCTCCCGATGGGTTCTCTCTGGCTCCGGATGATTCTCGCGGCTGTACTTGCCGACATCCCTCCTCACCCAGCAGAGATGACCCTGGCGATGCTTGATGCGGCGGAAGAGAAGCTCGAGGGCTTTCATGAAGCTTGCCTGATTACTCAGGCTTTGAAGGATTGCTCAATTCATATGCTGGGCCAAATCAAGGCCCGGCGAGCTATTATGTCTGCTTTCGCGGACGAACACGGCGCCAATCGGTGGGGAGCGACTCCTCGTGAGAACCGTCGCTTCGATGTGCTGGAGAGAGCAGAGAGAGAGATGGAGAATTTTGTCCTTTGCTTCGTTAACCCCTGTGCCGTTGATCCCACGTTTGGTGACCTTTTTCGTTAGCGTAGAGCATTTTTAAATTAGTCTCTCCCTTTTTACGCTTTATGCAGAACTTTGATGTAGGCTTGGTACCAGTATGTATGTTTCTGCTTGCATAAATAAACTTTGGATTCTTCTCATGAGAACTTTCTTTAATTGCAAATGCTATCATCACTTTCCTGCACATCAGACCCTTTTTTGGGCATTATGAATGTTCATGCAATTGCAAACGCTATTATTATTTTTTGAATACTCATATGATTGCGAACGCATGCTTGAAATATGTCGGAAATCTTTCTTGTTGCCTTTCGCGTCAGGTGATATGAGGGCGTTTTAGATCGACTATTCCCGTCAGCTGAAAGCCCATTTATACGGTCTTGTAAATGTCGTGTTTGCAAGGCCGCGGTCACGAAAGCGAGCTTACGTGGTCACGTAGCGAACATATCGTTATGCGAGACAAAGGCTCGGCCGTAAATTTTCGGAGAGGGAGCTAGCTTCCAAGTCGCTGAGCGAGCTTCGCGCTACTCTTGTCACCAAGGTCAACGAAGCGTATGAACTCTGGCGGGTGTTTCAGGAGTCCATCAAGGAGGTGGTGGCTTTTGATAAAGCTGCTACGTTTCCTCGGGAGGGGGTTGAGGCTCACAAGGCCACTGAAAAAGAGCTTGAAGCTCGGCTCGCTTCATATCAGGCCCAACAGGCTCAGGCGGAGGCTCGCCTTATGGGGATCTTGCGTCATGAAGCCGTGGCTCAGCAACAGAACGATGAGCTGGTGAAATGATTGCACCGCCCGCCGGCTTAAGGACTTGTATCTTTTCTCCCTTTTTTGTACATACTCATGAATAAGAGTATCTTTTTTTTTTTTTTTATGAATTGTATTTTGTATTCATTTTGGTCTATGAATAAAAGATACACTTTTTTTGATGGGGTGTCTCCTTTTCATTGAATGCATTCTGCGGATATTCTATCTTGATCTCCTTGCAGGAGAGGGATGGCTCAGGATTCAGGGTTAAGATATGCTTCCTAAGACTTCTGCATTTTACGAGCCACGAGGGTCTCATAAAGAGTTTTTCTCCCAGCCGTGAGGACTTGTAAGTGCCGGATGCGGTTACCCTTGTCCGTGTTTTACGGAGTCAGGGGTTTCTCCAGATATTGTAGTTTAAAGACATCGCGGTCAAGGTTAAGGACCTCATAGTCCGTGGATTTAAGGACTCCACAGTCCGATGTTAGTTTTAAGACATCGCGGTCAAGGTTAAGGACCTCATAGTCCGTGGATTTAGGGACTCCACAGTCCGACGTTTGGTTGCAGGGACCCGTCACCTCTTTGAAGACGTTGAGGAATTACAACGCCGGGCATCAAAGGAGTGAAGAGATATACCCTTAAACCGAGGAAAAAAATCTGTAAGGAATAGGGGTGGTTGATCGTTAGTTTTAAGACATCGCGGTCGAGGTTAAGGACGTCATAGTCCGTGGATTTTAAGGACTCCACAGTCCGGTGTTTGCTCTGGATGCTTCACACGGGTTCACTGCCATGCTTGGCGAGGACCAGGCTCCGCTCTGGACGTCTTCCGCGGGGTCAAAGAGTGACGTTATCCACGTTCCACGTAACCAGGAATTTTGCACTAGATGCTTCACACGGGTTCGTTGCCGTGCTCTGCGAGGACTAGGCTCCGCTCTGGATGCTTCACACGGGTTCACTGCCGTGTTCTGCGAGGACCAGGATCCGCTCTGGACGTTTTCCACGGGGTCAGAGAGTGACATTATCCGCTTTCCACGTAACCAGGAAGTTTGCACTAGGTGCTTCACACAGGTTCGTTGCCGTGCTCTGCGAGGACTAGGCTCCGCTCTGGATGCTTCACACGGGTTCACTGCCGTGTTCTGCGAGGACCAGGATCCGCTCTGGACGTTTTCCACGGGGTCAGAGAGTGACATTATCCGCTTTCCACGTAACCAGGAAGTTTGCACTAGATGCTTCACACGGGTTCACTGCCGCGTTAGGCGAGGACTAGGCTCTGCTCTGGATGCTTCACATGGGTTCACTGCCATGCTCTGCGAGGACCAGGATCCGCTCTGGACGTTTTCCACGGGGTCAAAGAGTGACGTTATCCGCTTTCCACGTAACCAGGAAGTTTGCACTAGATGCTTCACACGGGTTCACTGCCGCGTTAGGCGAGGACTAGGCTCCGCTCTGGATGCTTCGCATGGGTTCACTGCCATGCTCTGCGAGGACCAGGATCCGCTCTGGACGTTTTCCACGGGGTCAAAGAGTGACGTTATCCGCTTTCCACGTAACCAGGAAGTTTGCACTAGATGCTTCACACGGGTTCACTGCCGCGTTAGGCGAGGACTAGGCTCCGCTCTGGATGCTTCACACGGGTTCATTGCCGTGCTCTGCGAGGACCAGGATCCGCTCTGGACGTTTTCCACTGGGTCAAAGAGTGACGTTATCCGCTTTCCACGTAACCAGGAAGATTGCACTAGATGCTTCACACGGGTTCACTGCCGCGTTAGGCGAGGACTAGGCTCCGCTCTGGATGCTTCACATGGGTTCACTGCCATGCTCTGCGAGGACCAGGATCCGCTCTGGACGTTTTCCACAGGGTCAAGAGTGACGTTATCCGCTTTCCACGTAACCAGGAAGTTTGCACTAGATGCTTCACACGGGTTCACTGCCGCGTTAGGCGAGGACTAGGCTCCGCTCTGGATGCTTCACATGGGTTCACTGCCATGCTCTGCGAGGACCAGGATCCGCTCTGGACGTTTTCCATGGGGTCAAGAGTGACGTTATCCGCTTTCCACGTGTAACAACTCCAATTTTCGTATACAAAATTTTTTGCTTTAAAAATAGTGTACAAGTGGAGTATTACTGTTGCTGGAAACAACTTAAATACCTAAGTCCTTACAATAATTACAAGAAGGAGCTAATAGCTCATTGGTAACACTTTGCACTGCTGAACCAAGCCACCAGAGTTCGAATCCCATATCCCACATAATTTTTACAATCTTTTTGTTTTATTTTTCTTGAAAGTCAAAGAGTCAAACCTTCATAACTCCAAATTTATTGAGAATCTGACAAAATAAAGTATCCTATGTTCCTCCCCTGACTGGACCCGACCCAACGCCGCCTGACTCGGCCGGAACCGAGCCGACTCGGCCGGAACCGAGCCGACTCGGCCGGCGCCGCCGGCCGGACTCGGTCGGTGGGCCGAGTCGTCAACACGAAAAATATTCGTGTTGACCTGGTCTGTTCACCTGCACAATTGATTTTTATTTTACTGTTACAGAATTCTTATTAAATCCATTTTAAAGCCAAAAGTTAATGATTTTTATTAAATTTTATTTATTTCTACATTTTTTTCTAAACCCTAACCCTAACCCTAGCCTACCACTATATAAAGACCCTACCCTCTACCTTTCCTCTTCACAACTCTAAGCATACTCTCTAAAACTCTTGAGAATTGGTGCAAAGTACGAGAAGCGAAGCTCTGCCGAAACCGACGAAGGAATCCGGCGATCGGATCAAGACCGACGTGACGTTCCCGACGAATCGGCAACCACCACGTCCTTTTAGAACGTTTAACTTGTCCAAACCCGTAAGTCCCAACCCTCTACTTCTCTTTTCTAAAATTGTGAAAATACGATTTTTGGAACCCGACGGAAATCGGACAAAACGATTTCCGATCCGGTTTTTTCTTAAAAATTCCACTTGTCACCTAAAGTATATTATCAACCCTCTTGCATGTTGACTATTAATCACCCTTAAATCAAATTCAATTGTACTTTTCCACATGAAATGACAAGTTCCTTACAAAACCGTATTTCTTGCATAAAAATACCATCAAGTTAAATTTTCATGTTCTATTTGGATACACCACCCCTAATCATGTTTATTTTGATAATAAAACTTGTTTCATTCAATTTGGATGAAATTTCACACATGAAATGATAACGTTTATGAAAACCGTATTCTTACACCTTAATACCCTTAACTTTAACATAACTTATTTCACCTTGAAACTTCACCAAAACTTAATATAAGTCACGGGGTAACGACCTACCCTTACACACACTCATTATAACCCTAATTGCTAAATAACAAAATACAGAATACGATATTATAGGACTTTTCACTAAAATACCATAACCTTTATAACTTTTAGTTTAATCTTTAAATTGTAAATTCTTTTTAAATAAAACTTATACAAAATGAAAGCACGATTGGTCATGGACATCGAACGTATCTAAATTGTCTCGTGTGACTAGGTAAGTGTGTCTAAGGCTAGTGGTTTTTAATTAGGCCCACGACGTGGTTCCTTCCCACTTACCTGGCACTTACCTAGCCGCATTCGACGATGAAGAGGCGATTTAAGGCTCTAATGACTCATCGTTTAGACCATAGAAAATAGGTTAGAAGGTCTAGGTAACCCTAACAACTAAAATACGGAAAACTATACTTTTACAAATAAATACCTTATATTTAGAAAACCTTTTCCCTAAATTAAAAGTATTTATAAAACCTGAGCAAAGTGCCATTACAACCCATTCGTGGGGAACCTGTTAGGGATAGTACGGTTCATCGTGCACCCGCAGGCTAGTAGTGCGAGATTCAGACCTCCGCAAGGAGCATTCGGTCTCGAAAGGTTTAAAATACTATAATTAAGGAAAGCGATATTTATGTAAATAAAATATTCATTTAAAAATTAGTCATGTGTTTAATTATATATAATTATCATTTAAATACTTATTTTGTTATAACATAAAGTTCTCACCTTTTCCTAAAATTCATAGATTAAAAGTTACATTAAAATACCACGAATAATTAATTCTTTTATTAGGATATATTCACTAGAATAACACAAATAAAATTCACATTCATTATAATAATAAAGACGAATATTAAAATACTTGAGGTGTATTTTGAAAACTATACAAAGTACTTTTTACATAAAACCCCCTCAAGTTTCACAAATTACAATAAGGCCCTATCTAATACTGAACTTCAAATTATCTCTTTTAGTCTGACTCAGGTTAGAGTCCGACTATTTCTGACTTGAATATAATTCAAGTCAATCTATATTCAATCATATTCCAACACAACTTGAATACATGAATCCCTGAACACAGTTAACAACATATACAATTTTGACTGAATCAAACCATGGATATTCATCCGTTATCTCAATATTCCATTTTCCTGATATTACAGTTGCAACATATTACTGATATCATGGTTTTGGTCAGTCACACAATTTACATATTCCATTACTACAACATTGTTGAAACACCACGGGGTTTAAAGGGGTAGATTGGTACGGAAGATGTTAAAAGTGACATGAGGTGGTCAGATTAAGACACCTAACCTATATTCAGTTGCTGTTGTCCCGTGGCATAAACGGTTCCTTGTACTATACGTGCCCTTAGTCTCTGGCATATAGAGACTCCCTTCGTGTATACTGGCATCCTTCTGTACCAAACTACAAACAACTACGTTAGACAATATTCCATAACATACTGTAGCATACTACCTTAGAAAATACTTTACTCTGTCACTCTCATTCTTCATTCTTCTTTGGGACTTACCGAGCGATCTGTTCGCTGACGACATTCTATTTCTCTCTTATTCGAATGTCGTCAGGTGCGTTGGACCAAGTTGAGGCCGAGCCTACAAGTGAAGATTTGGAGCAGTTTCAGGAAGACCCAGAGCTCTAGACTTTGTACTTATCCTTCCAGTATTCCTTTTTATTATTATGCCACTGTTTAGGCACTGCTTTATCATTCCAGTTGTATTTTCATTTCATGCATTGTATGAAGAATGTTATTAATAAAAGTTGCTGTTATTTCAATTTCATTCGTCTCTTGTGATTTTATTTTGCTTAGTTACGCTTAGCGTATGTACTTCTGAGTACATACGTAGCGGGCCTCGTCACGTTCACTTCGCCAAACATTGGGAAGCGGGGCGTGACACTACGTAACCAGGAAGTTTGCACTAGATGCTTCACACGGGTTCACTGCCGCGTTAGGCGAGGACTAGGCTCCGCTCTGGATGCTTCACATGGGTTCACTGCCATGCTCTGCGAGGACCAGGATCCGCTCTGGACGTTTTCCACGGGGTCAAAGAGTGACGTTATCCGCTTTCCACGTAACCAGGAAGTTTGCTGATTGTATCCGCATTTCACGGGATGGGGGTTGACTCTTGGCGATATGTGTCGCCGAGCCATGGAACTTGGGGTTGCCGCTGTTCCGTTTCGCTTGATGTTGTGTCGTCGAGACAATGAAGCTAGGAATTTGGCCTTCGCTTCATTTGCTGGTATAGCGTTTGCTGTATCGAGACGAATGCCACGGTGATGAACACTAAGTTATCTGTGAACCGCCGAGATTTTGCTTGCTTCCTTTTATTGCAAGTTGTCCCATCATTTCGGCTATTTTGTCATGCATGTGTGGCTTGCTAGCTTTTTCGCGGCAAGCTCGGATTTTTTTGGATATCGGTTTCGGCATCAGCACCGCCACAACTGGAATATTTACCAGGGGCGAATCATCATTTGCCTCTGTCGACGTTTGAACAAAGGTGGCTTAGCAAACAGGGTTAAGGGTCCTGTCGACCAAGGCTTTTGACTTCATGAGCCGTAAGGGTCTCACAAAGGTGTTTCTCCCTACAAGTCGTGAGGATCTTGCAGGTGTGTTTTCTCCTTAGGATCGTGGGGATTCTTAAGTGCATGTTCTCTTGTAAGTCGTAAGGATCTTACAAAGAGGATTTTCCCCTTATAAGTCGAGAGGACTTATAAGGGTCGTTCACTGTATGGATGTATCCCCAGTCACGGGTGGGACTTTGTTAGGGAAATGTTTATTCGCGCCCGTGGATTGTATACAAGGGTCAGTCCGAGCCGCTTGTAGGGCAGTATCGGAGGTTGTGGAGGATTCGCTTAAGAACAGGTTTAGGTTTCTGTAACTTAAGACTTTCAAGTCTTATGAGCCGTGAGGGTCTCATAAGAAAATTCTCCTTACAAGTCGTGAGGATCTCGTAAGTGTATTTTCTCCTTAGGAATCGTGAGGATCCCTAAGTGTGTTGCTCCTTTGTGAGTCGTAAGGATCTCACGCAGGTGGTTTCTCCTTATAAGGTCGAGAGGACCCTATAAGTGTCTTTTAACGAGGTTGCGCCTTTTCAGGTTTTCACAAACACTCGCCGGTAGTCCTGCTGTTTTTACTCACGGAGCCCTTTCGGGTTTTCATCCGTGCCTATTTTGCTTTATGGACATACCGTTCTTTTTTTTTCTCTTTTTTTTTTTTTTTCTTCCCCCTTTTTTTTGTCAACCTGAGGATGCCGCGGTAGTAGTTTAGGGACGTTTCGGTCCATTGTTAGTTTACAGACGTTTCGGTCTGTCGCTAGTTTAAGGACGTTTCGTTCCGTTGTTAGTTTAAAGACGTTTCGGTCTGTCGTTAGTTTAAAGACGTTTCGGTCTGTTGATAGTTTAAGGACGTTTCGGTCCGTTGATAGTTTAAGGACGTTTCGGTCCGTTGTTAGTTTAAAGACGTTTCGGTCCGTCGTTATGGGAAGGCCAGCCACTGCTTGGTCTGAGCCTAGGAGGGTAGCGAGCGGACATAGTAGTCGTCATTTACCGTTGACCCCGACTGTGGCTCACTAGGCATAGTATTTCTTCAAGAAGCGGCCGTTTATTGGCCTGAAAGGCCTTTCACCGTGCATGTCCACGAGTAGATAGGCTCCACCCTGGTAAACCTGGTCTATGATGTACGGGCCTTCATAGTTTGGCTCGAATTTTCCCCGCTTGGCACGATTGGGGATCATAGGTCTTTTGACTACCAGCACGAGTTCGCCTTGGCGGAATGCCCTTGTCCTGGTCAATCTTTCGTACGAGCGCGTCATCTTTGCTTTGTAGGCTTCTAGATGTTGTTGCGCTATAAGTCGGGTTTCGTCGAGGGCATCAAGCTCTTCAAGCCGAAGATGAGCATTTTCTTCGTCTGTCAGTTCGTGGTGGACTGCCACTCGTAGAGAAGGTAGCTCTATCTCGAGGGGGAGTACTGCTTCCGTCCCAAATACCAACGCGTATGGCGTTGTGTTTGTGGCCGTCTTAAATGTAGTTCGATAAGCCCAAAGGGCTTCTTGCAGCCTCTCGTGCCAGTCTCTCTTATTCCGGGAAACGGTCTTTTTTATGATCTTTGTCAAGGTCTTATTGAAGGCCTCGGCCAGACCGTTGGCTCGTGGGTTGTAAACTGAAGAATACCTCCAGTCTATATTGTGCTGCTGCGCGAAGCGGCTAATCTTATGGCTTCTGTAGGCTGGCCCGTTATCGGAGATAATCCGCCGTGGGGTTCCAAACCGATAGATGACGTGCGTTTTGAAGAAGTGGAGGATATTCTCCGTCTTTACTTCCCTCAGTGGTACTGCTTCTGCCCATTTGGAGAAGTAATCAGTTGTCGCCAGGATGAAACGATGTCCCCGAGATGATGCCGGCTCGATGGGTCCAATTATGTCAGTTCCCCACATTTCGAATGGCCAGCTGGCCACCGTGGGGTGTAGTGGATTTGGGTGTTGGTGGATGAAGTCTCCATGAATCTGGCACGAGTGGCATTGCCTCGCGTATTCGAGGCAGTCCTGGATCATCGTGGGCCAGTAATAACCCATCCGTTTGATTTTTAACTTCATCTTTGGGCCTGCTTGATGAGAGCCGCAAAGCCCGTCGTGGACTTCCTGAACGACTTTTTCTGCTTCGTCAGGTCCCAAGCATCTCAGCCATAGAGAATCAAGCGATCTCTTGTATAGAGTATCGTTGACGAAAGCGAAAGATAGAGCTCGTTTCATGAGCTGATGTCTCGATGACGCTTCTTTGGGTATGCGGCGGGACTTAAAGTAGTCTATGAAGACTTCCCTCCAGTCCTCGGCCTTCTCTTGGTCTTTTATTTGTAGGGTTGTCTGCTCAGTTGCTCCCTCTTTATATAGTTCCGGAGGTATTTCTGCGGGGGTGAGCACTCGACGGCTTTGTACCACGATTCTGGCATCATCGAGGTTCTCGTCGGCCAGTTCTTTAGCAAGCTTAGCCAATGCGTCTGCTTTGCTGTTTTCTGCGCGTGGTATGTTCTCCAAAGTGTAGGAGGGAATTCGGGACAATAGTTGTTGCACCCTTTCGCCGTACTTCACCAGCTCCGGTTTGCACGTTTGGTAGTCACCATTTACTTGACTAACGACTAGCTGAGAATCCCCGTATATGAGGAGGTCTTCGATTCCCATGTCAATGGCAAGCTCGAGGCCTGCTATTAGGGCTTCGTATTCAGCTTCATTGTTTGTCCTCGGCTCTGTTAAGGAGAAGGCGAAGCGCATTATCCCTCCTTGTGGAGTCGCAAAGATGAGGCCTATCCCTGACTTGATCATTGGGATACCTTGCTTTTGTTTCTTTATAGAGGACGCTCCATCGAAATAGAGTTCCCATCGGGTGTTTCCACCGCTAATCGCATCAAATGCATACTCTTCCGGCAAGTCACAATTCAAAGGAGAATCGGCCGGTATCGGGTGCTCAGCGAGGAAGTCGGCAATGGCCTGGCCTTTCACTGCCTTGAGAGGTTGATATGTTATCGAGAACTCCATCAAGAGCAGGGCCCACTTAGCGAGTCGTCCCGTCAATATGGCTTTTGGCATCAAGTATTTAAGAGGGTCCACCTTCGAGATGAGGCAGACTTCGTGTGCCAACGCATAGTGCCTGAGCTTTGTTATCGCGAAGATCAATGCCAAGCAATGTTTTTCAATGGGGGAGTAATTGCTTTCTGCCCCGAGTAGGACTCGACTTAAGTAGTAAAGTGCTATCTCTTTCCCCTGATCGTTCTCTTGCGCCCATAGTGCGCCCAAGGAACCTTCGAGGGCGGTTGTATAAAGAATGAGGGGTTTTCCCTTGACCGGCACGGCCAATACCGGCGGGTTCTGCAGGTACTGCTTGATCTCGTCTAGTGCACCTTGGCATTTTTGATCCCAGACGAATGGGGTTCCCTTCTTCATCAGGTGACTGTAGGGGCGGCATTTGCCTGAAAGATTTGCGATAAATCGCCGGATGTATGCGAGCTTCCCTTGGAGAGACCGCAACTGTTTGAGGGTTCTTGGCGGGGGCATTTCCATGATCGCTTTAATCTTTGACGGATCTATCTCAATACCTCGGTGTCGGATGACGAATCCCAGGAACTTTCCCGAGGAGACTCCAAACGCGCATTTGAGGGGATTCATCTTCAAATTATATTGCCGAAGGCGTTGAAATACAGTCTCTAGATGCTTTAAGTGATCTTCGTATGACATACTCTTTACTACGAGGTCGTCGATATAGCACTCGACGATGTCATGTATGAGGTCGTCGAAGATCTTCGTCATGGCCCTTTGATAGGTAGCGCCGGCGTTCTTTAGACCGAAGGGCATAACCCTGTAGCAGAATACACCCAAAGGGGTCCGGAAAGCGGTGTGCTTCTGGTCTTCGGGATGCATCTTTATCTGATTGTATCCTGAGGAACCGTCCATAAAGGAGAAGATCTCGTGAGTGGACGTGTTATCTATCATTAGCTCGGTTACCGGCACCGGGAAGTCATCCTTTGGACAGGCTTTGTTGAGATCCCTGAAATCCACGCATATACGCACCGTCCCATTCTTCTTCATCACCGGGACGATATTGGCGATCCAATTGGGATATTGGACTTCTTGGATAAATCCAGAATCGATCAGTTTTTTGACTTCGGCGTTGATGCTCATCTCCAGCTCGAGTCGCATCCTCCTTGGTGCCTGCTTGACTGGCTTGATATCTGGGGATATTGCTAATCTATGCACAACGACCTCCGGATTTAATCCTGGCATCTCGGAGTAGTTCCACGCGAAGCAGTCTTTATGCCGTAGAAGCACGTTCTTTAACGCGGCCACCCTTTCTTCAGAGAGTAGCTCGCTGACAAATGTTGGTCGCGGGTCCTCTGCCGATCCCAACTCAATCTTTCTGAGGTTATCTGCGGTAGTATGTATACCGTCTTCCAGTTCTTTCGGAGCGGGCGGGAATTCTGAGATAACCTCATCATCGCTGTTTTCGAAGCACCGGGGAGGGTTGTCTATCGTAATCGTATAACAGGTGCGAATCCACTCCCGGGGCCGAGGCGGATCCGGCTCTGCTCTTGTGGCCTTGGGCTCGTGCTTTCGTGGCGGCGTTACCCTCCAGCTGTTGGATAAAACGAATCTGCCCCGTCGGTACTGGTCCTCGACCCAGTTCTTGAAGGTGAAGCAGTCTTCGGTAGGATGTCCTGCGGCTCGGTGATAAGAGCAATAGCCCGAGCGAGAGGCCTTATTAGCTTGCTCAGGGTGTCTAAACTCCGGAAGCACGATCATCTGATGTTTTAGGGCGAGCTTGAGTAACCTTTCCGTCTTGTCTCGGGGGAAGGAGTACGCTCGACTCATCTTTTCTATGAAGGACGAATCCGAGCTGTGCAATACCCGATTGCGTAACCCTCTAATCCTGCGTCGTTGTTGTCGGCTCTTTTTCCCGCTTCTCGACTTATTTCCGTCTCCGCATCGGGCTTTTCGCATGATGGGTTGACAAGGATGAGCATTCTTGCCTTTCGCAGCCTGTTGAAATAGACGTTGCGCCCTGGCCTTCTCGTAGATGGCCATTTCGTGGTTGGGGTCTTCCCGACCTTTCTGACCCACTTTCTTGATAGGCTTGTCCATTCGTTCTAGAAATGACGGACTTGGCGCCTCAATCGCGTGGTCTGGTTTTGATGAGGGGTTGGCATCTCCTGACAGGGCGTCCTCCTCTTCATCAAAGGTATATATAGCGTAGCTGTTATGAGCCCGTTCTCGTTTTCCGGTTCTCGCGTATCCAAGCCCGAGTGTCTCCATTTTCCCATTAGGCAATTTGCGTTGGGTTCCAGGGACATCCCAAATCCTGTTGTAGAACCGAGCCTGTTGAACAGTTTGTTTTAAGGGTACCCCTTGGCGCTTCAATAGCTTCTTTAATCCATTTGTATAGTATCTGGGCAGACGGATGGGCTGGAGTCTGTCGCATGTAGCATCTACGCCGTGCCAGATCTCTTTCTCTACTTTCGACTCTGAGGATCGATAGAATAGGATCATCTTCTCACCCTTTCGCCTGGGGGGGACGCAAAACGTTTGCAGCTCTTGCATACTGTGAGCTTGAAGCGTGTCGAGGTCCTTGTAGTGTTCTCGCGGTACCATGGTGATTTGCAGGTTATGGTCATCGCCCGGAGGTGCTTGCATTGAAAGCCGATTGGAGAATACGGCGTTGACCTCATCTTCCGAATCACTTCCGAAGACCAGTATGGGGGTGGGCGTCCTCCGGTTGTTGCGTTGAGATGGCCCCGTATAAACTATCTCTTCTTCTTCTTCGGTATCGCTTCCGAAAACAGGGATGGTGGCGGCGGCCTTGTTCTCCGAGTCGTGACACCTTTCTGTATCTTCAAAGTCTGGCAAAAAGTATTTCGCATCCTCGTATTTGTGGACTTCGTTCACGGAAAATGGGTTCAGCTCACCCGTTACAGTATACTCGAAACCATCTTTAAAATACTTCATACACTGATGTTGTGTAGAAGGGACGATGTTGTACTCGTGTAACCAAGGACGGCCGAGCAAGGCATTGTAACAGGTCTTGGCGTCAATGACATGGAATTTGATGTCTGTGACGAGAAGCCCGAAGCGTAACGTTAATATCACGGACCCGAGAGTCCGTGACGATTGTGAATCGAAACCGGAGATAGTGATTTTGTCACGAGCGAGATGTTGCACACTCATGCAGATTTCCTTCAACACCCGAACATTAAGGAGATTGACGGAGGATCCATTATCCACCAAGATCTTGCCTATCTTGATATCATGGCAGTATCCGGAGACATACAGGGGACGGTTATGGTCGCACGTCCCGAGAAGGAGGTCTTCATCACCGAAAGTGACGTCGGCCGTATGCACTTCTTCCAGTTCGTCCTTCATCTTTTCGGTGGCGAGAAAGGCTTGGAATTGCTCAGGTTCTTGTAATGCCTTAATTAGTGAGTCCCGTGCTTCTTTTGATAATAGGAGGGCGTCGAGAATGCTAAGCTGAGAAGGTAGCTTCCTTAGATGCGCGAGGATGTTATAGTCCACTTTACTCCTCCTAGGAGGGTCTTTGGCAGCCAGTTCTTTCGCGACTTGGTCATCCAAAGTGATATCTTCAGTGACCTTTTCCTTTCCCTTATCTTTTCTGTTCGTAGGCCCGAGATTCTTTTCTGGGAGTGTGCGATTACGCAGCTGAGTGTTTCCGCAGGCTTCTGATTCCTCATCTTTCCCTAGCGCGGATTCTTCAAAGAGAGGGCCCAGAGTCACTTCTTCATCAGAGTCGCTCCCAAAGGTGAGGACTTGCGACCCCTCGGTATGAGCCATATAGCAGTTGCCAGTAATTCTGTTGGGTCCGTCAACAGCGCTTCTTTGCTCCCGACGGCTCTTGCGTTTCATGCGTTTGAAATGTTGCCGGCGAGCAACATATCCTTGCCACCATATCTTAAAGGCGTCGCACTCCTCTGTGGGGTGTGAGACTTTCCGATGATATGCGCAGTAATCGGGGTGTTTCTCCGCCCCATCGTGCGTGTTTCCTTCCGAGGGGGGTAGCCTCATTCCCATTGACATGGCTTTGGCGAACCTTTTCCTCGTCTTGAATATCTTCTTGTCCATCTCGGATGCCTTTCGCTCTGGCAGGGGTAGTTCAACTCCTTCGTTCGGTCGCCCGCATTTGGTTTCTCCTGATGCTGCCATCTCACGCTCCTGATCTGCTTTACTTTTTAGACGAATCTCGTCTAGGAAGGCATTGATCATATCAGTTGTCAGCCTCGCACGCTCTGGTTCGGGCTCCGCCTCTGGCTTCTTGGTGTCAGGAGCTTTCTTGCCATCGGTAAGCGAGTGGGAGATTACGTTACAACTTGCCACGTACTCTTCGGATTCATCCGATGAGCTCTCTTCATCATCTTCGTCTTGAAAGGTGTGGTTGAGGAACTCTCGCAGTGTGACAGGAGTTCGTGCCTTTTGATTGTATTCTTCCAGTGCGTCGATTTGCTTCTGCAAGTTCGTGCGCTCGTCTCCAAGCTTCGCGGGCTTCTTGGATTTCTTCTTCTTTTTCTTCGAAGCTTTTGACGGCCGGGTATGAGTATTTGGGCCCTTATCAGCAGTCTTCGTAGTTGTGCGGGGCTTCACTGCTCCTTCGATAATTCGAGGTTCAAGAGGGTCCTTCTATTCGATTGCAGGGCACGCATGAAGGTCTCTCAGCATCCTTTTGGTCTTCGTTGATAGCACGACCTCCCATGGAACTTCTTCGATAAAGGAGCAGGTTGCCCCCGGTGTGTCTGCCTTTTTAGGAGTATGTGGTTGTGGCGGGTTCACCTTCCACTTTTCGGACAGTACAAACTTCCCCTGGAGGTATTGATCTTCGATCCATCCTTTGAAGACGAAGCAATCTTCAATCGGATGGCTTACCGTCTGATGGTAAGGGCAATAGTTGGGGTTATTCACCTCGGTGGGTTGTGGCGGTCGCCTTGGGTTCGGGAGGTTAATAAGTCTGTTGCGTATTGCCAGCTCAAATAACCGTCTCGTCTTGTCTCGTGGGAACGAGTAGGGACGCTTCATCTTTTCATTATAATATCGGCGTCTTTCTTCCAATTGATCTGCCGATTTCGGGGCGTCATGCTGCTGTTGGGCGTTCGCGACAAAAGTCGCCCTTCCTTTACCCTTGTCATTCCGAGTTTCTGGCTTCGGGGCAGGTGGTCTATGACCCATCTGGTCCATCTGAGCCAACTTGTCGATCAAAGCCTGGAATATGGTTGGCTTAAAGAACATCATAAACTGGGAGATAGTTGCGTGGGGGTCTAAGGTTCCCACGAACATACCCACTGCGGGTGCTTCCTCAATGCGTTGCTCGCATCTCGACCACAAATTCCGCCAGCGTATAGCGTACTGGACCCAGGTTTCGCCTGGCTTTACCCTGGCGTTAATCAAAGCAGTAATTGGAGTGCGCTCGCTGGCACTTGCGAACCGCTGAGTGAACAACAACTCCATTTCAGCGAACGTTTTGATGGAATCGTTCGGAAGTTCTGAATACCATTCGAATGCTGTTTCTGATAAGCTGCCAACGAACTGACGGAGTAACAGTTTATCGTCACCGCCGGTGTTACCGCAGAGGGCCCGGAACTGGGCGACGTGTTGATGAGGATTGCCGGTCCCCTTATACACATGGCATTTCGGTATCGTATAGCCTTGCGGGTATTTGATTTGATCGTACCAGCTTGGATACGGCCGCCCCGTTTTCACGACTTGACCAGCTGCCTCAGTTGCATGATGGACCCGGATTTGCTGGGCTATGTAGTCAGCCAAGTCAGCCTTAGAGATCGTCTCTTCCTTGGCCGTTGAGAGGGCTGGTGGTGGATTTGACGTCTCTCCTCGGTCGTCTTCCAGAATAATCGGAGGATCTTCGGCGGGTAAGTCTTGCTGGATCATCATTCCTATCACATCTTGAAAGAGAAGGCCCATCCGTTGTATGTTGGCCGCTTGTTCAGCAGCCTCTTTGTCCCTTTTCTCCAGTGTCCGGCGAAGAATTCAGCGTCGGTTTCTTCCTCCCGGCGTGCGTCTGAGGACGCTTCTGGGTTTTCCTTTGGCCCGGTGAGCGCGGCCATAGCATTCATCATTTCTTGGAGCTTTTGTTGCTGCTCCTGGGATTTCGTTACGGATCGGGTTAGCGGTCGGTGGCCTGTAGAGGTGCGGCTCTCCTCCTTTCCAGAGGCCATGTATACGGTATGGGCCATCATGCCCCCAGACTTAGGGTGTCCGGGCTTGTTGCTTTTAGCCGTCGTTGCACGTTGAGGGATCTTCTCGGGCTCCCTCCTTTTATGAGCCATGGAGGTTGAGGGGGCCGTCGAGGTGGGCGTCCAAACAGCCTTTTGGGTTTTCGCCTGGTGACCAGCTTTCGGTTGGATCTTCAGCTTCTTATGCTGGCGGGAGAAGTTTGGATCGATGATTGAGTCCCGGGCCCGCCGCCAAACCTTATAGATTTTGGAAGACAGCCGTTGAGGAGATCGGGGCTGTTCTGATTCTATTTCCACAACCTTTTCTGATGGGGGAGGAGACCTCTTCAGCACTGCGGTAGGGGAATTCCTTCGCACCTTATTTAGCATTTCAAACCTGTTTCCAGTTGGAACAGCAGCATTAACTTCTACCGCCGGGGCTGGTGGAGTCAATCCAGAGGGGGAGTTGCCCCCAGCCTTCCTTATTCGGCGCCAATGACGACGTCGAGCGCGTCGAGCAGACGGTGTAGAGTCAGATATAAGAATGGTTTCATCTTGCCCCCTGTGTGGGTGGGGGGTCGTTGTTGGTGTTAGCCTGTCAAAGACCGATGTCCTTTGCACAGCGGGAGCGGGAGTCGAAACTGTTAATCTCGTGAAGATCGATTTCTTGACTGGGGAAACCGCCTTGGCGATTTCGGAGGCAGGAGTGGCCTCCTTCTTAGAAGCAGTCTTCTCTGGGATTGTAGGCCCCATGATGAGTTCGCAAGATTTCTGGCCCAATCTAGAGAAGACCGAGGCATTAACGTTGGGCGACTCGTTGAGAGGAACCGCGGCAGGGGTAAGACGATCAAAGACCGACTTCCTGAGAGTTTCCTTTGTCAGCACTGGCGCCACGAAGCTTGATGAGGGGAGCATAGTCCCAAAGAACAATCCGGTAGTGGCCTGAGTCACCTGGTCCGCCGGCATTGTGAACAACGAAGCAGCTTGGGGTCCATAGGCTATACCTCCCGGCGAGGCAAAGCGTTGGTCGCAATTGCAGCTTGAGCAGTTGGAGGATTTCGCGGAGGTATCAGCCATCGATCCTTTGTTTTCTGCAATAGGCAAGGCGCCAATTCTTAGTATCTTGAAACCCAAGGGCAACTGTTAGCGAACCGCGATTGGTTCGCGAATCACGACACACGAAGTGTGGAGTGGAAAGAGGAAAAGGTCCCACCGGGCGTGCCAGAATCTGTTCCCCTCCGAACGGACACGCGGGACGTCGGGCCGTCTCGCCTGAAATTCGGGGCAGATGCTAATTGGTGCTATCCGTCCACCTCTCCGAAGATGCCAATTTGATCCATGGCACCATGTATCGGAGGTCTAGACGGATGCGTCCGATGTAGCAGACTTCGTCAGATTCCCCCTCGTTTGAGGGGTTTTTGATTGTGGGGACGCTCTTCCCTGCAGGCGCAAGCCCCTGCAGTTAATTACGCTACCGCTTTGCGGTAACAACTTTCTCCTTCTCCAGATGGTCACTTCGTGTCGTGTGTTCTTGTTTTATGTTTCATTGCCCGTGGATCGTTTACGGAGACTGAGTTATGTCGTCGCCCGTAGGGCATGGACTAGTCCAAATCCGCATTATCTTAAATTTGGGTTTGGGGGTTTGGTTTGAGGATACGTCAGCCATGCTTGAGGCTGAGATCAACTCAAACGTTTGTTAAGGATACGTTAGTCTCACTTTGTGACTAAGATCAACTCAACGGGATCGTTTAGATCCGACAAAGGAGTGTTTGAACTCCATTGTTCCAGTTTAGGGACATGGCGGTCCATCGTCTATGTGGCCGTCGGGACCCGTCACCTCTCTGACGACGTTGAGGGATTTCAACGACGGATGTCAGAGGAGTTCAGAGATGTACCCTCGAGCCAGCGTTAATTAGGGGGGATTCATAGTCCAGTCTGCTTGAAGGTTTAAGGACGCGTTAGCCATCCTTGAGGCTAAGGTCAACTTAAACGGGACCGTTTAGATCCGACAAAAGAGCATATAGGGGCTCTATTGTTCTAGTTTAAGGACATCGCGGTCCATGGGTAGTTTAAGGACATCGCGGTCCATGGGTAGTTTTTAAGGACATTGCGGTCCGTGGGTAGTTTAAGGACATTGCGGTCCGTGGGTAGTTTAAGGACATTGCGGTCCATGGGTAGTTTAAGGACATTGCGGTCCATGGGTAGTTTAAAGACATCTCGGTCGATCGGTAGTTTAAAGACATCTCGGTCGAGGTTAAGGACATCATAGTCCATGGGTTTAAGGACTCCACAGTCCGTTATGTGCTCTGGATGCTTCACACGGGTTCGCTGCTGTGCTAGGCGAGGACCAGGCTCCGCTCTGGATGCTTCACACGGGTTCACTGCCGTGCTCCGCGAGGACCAGGATCCGCTCTGGACGTTTTCCGCGGGGTCAAAGAGTGACGTTATCCACGTTCCACGTAACCAGGAATTTTGTATCATGCATGGGTTTAAGGACCCCACAGTCCATATCATGAATGGTCTTCGGGACCCGTCACCTCTTTGAAGACATTGAGGGATTACAATGCCAAGTATCAAAGGAGTGAAGAGATGTACCCTAGAACCGGGGTGGATTAAATAGTCCCTGGCCCAATTTGGGTCAAGACTGATCAATTATGTTATGAGCCTATCGGCCCAGTTAATCACAAATTGAGGACTTATGGCCAGCTTGGGCTAAGTCCAATCAGGAGAGGCTTTGCCTCTATCCCTTTAGCCAATTGGGCCTAAGCCTGGTGTTAAACACTTCAGAGCAATCAGCGTTGAATACTGGGAATGACATCTCGGTTGACAAGTTAGTGTTCAACATTGAGAGATAATTGGTGTTAAACACCAGCAATAAGGCTTTTTCAAATTAGTGTTAAACACTAAAACAAATCAGTGTTGAACACTGCAAATAAGGCTTTTTTAATCGGCATTGAAGGCTAAGGCCCGACAGTGTTTTAACACTGGGCTCGAGAGTTTTAATTTTTAGTGTTAAACACTCAGGCAGGAAGGGTCACGTGGCAGCATGTGAGAGCGCCTTCCCCTCATTTGTTCTGCTGAAACTATCGCGTCTTTCAGAGCATCACGTGCCATCACGTGATGGGCGTTCAAATGCCTTTGTGTTCAGGCTTCTGCTGATGGTCACGTGGGTCACGTGGGGTGCTGCCTCAAAGGGGTTTTCTGTAGGGGTTTTGGGGGGTCACGTGGTAGCACGTGACCCTGCCTCTATGTGGTTTTTAGAGGATCTGTTACTCTTTTTTTTTTCCAGGAATTAAATTCCTCGAACTTTAAATCTTAGAGGAATTAAATTCCTATTTCCTTTTGAAGACTTGTATTCTGGAATAGAGTTTAACTCTAGATTTTCTGTGGGAATTAAATTCCTCGTTTATGCGAAGAACTGAACAAAAGCTTTTAAGGAATTAAACTCCCCTTTTCGGGAATTATGATTAAAGGAATTAAATTCCCGCTGTTTCAACAGAACTATGTTCTCAATTAGGATTCAACCCTGTTTCTTCTGTTTTGAAGGGATTAAATTCCCGTGATACAGGGTCAAGCCCTACTTTTATCTTAAAGGAATTAAATTCCTGTAATTCTGAGAATTAAATTCTCATGCTTGCGTTCCCTCTCTATGTTTTGGACCTGCATGGCAGGATCTCAACCCATTGAGAATTAAATTCTTAACCTAAAGGGGAGATGTGCACTTTGCAGATCCTCTGCCAGAGAGAGAAGAAATATATTCTTCTGTTTTACATGTTGAGAATTAAATTCTCTTTGTTTTCAAAAAGCCTTCCCTTTCTTACCTAGGGTTTTTTTTTGCAGAAGATCCAAGTCTTTTCCAAGTATCAAAGCTTTTCTCCTTTTTTCTTTCTCTGCGCATGTATCTCTTTTTTTGTGTCTCTTGGCTCCTATTTATAGGAGAAGCAGCTGAATCAGTTAGTTTTGTGACGAATCTTCATTGAGAGATTTGATTTGCATCCATCATTCGTTTCAGGCTTTTGGATTATTAGGTGAATTTTATTCACCGTTGGATTTCAAATCCAGAGATTCTCCCTTGTTATTTTGGTTAGATTTAAGGGGGAAGTCTTTCCAAACCCGAGATTTTTCCATAAATAAATGACCTCTGAATCTTTAATTTGATTAGATGCATATAGTTGCGTTCCTTTGGGAAGATTTGCATTTCTCTCAGAATTTAATTCTGTTGACAAAAAGGGCTTTGAAAGCCGGTCACGTGTGACCACGTGACCCATGGTCACGTGTGAGCACGTGACCCCCTTTAGAATGAGCCTTTTCCTTTCTTTTGCGCTGTCTTCTGCTCTTTGCTTAAACGTCACGTGCTACCACGTGACTCCTGGTCACGTGTGAGCACGTGACCCCTATCTGGCACTTCTTTTCTTGGTTCAATTGGAGAGCGAGTTTGCTATTTTGACCGTCACGTGCCGACACGTGACCCTGGTCACGTGGGAGCACGTGACCTCTTCTGAAACTCTTTTTCTAGACTTTGTTCAGCGAATCATTGTGTCCCCTTTTCTGTACTTTATAGGTCACGTGTCAACACGTGACTGCTGGTCACGTGTAAGCACGTGGCCCCCTTTTCGAAGCTCTTCACAGAAGCTTTCCTGATTTTAAATCAGGAAACACTCTTCTCAGAAAAAACCCTAGGTAAATAAAAAGAAGAGAGATCAAAACATCTCATTTACCTATTGAAGGGTTTAATTCTTTTAAAATAACTTAGTTTTTTCTCCGGATCTGAGATCCACAAGACAGCTTTCCCAGAAGTTGAGAATTTAATTCTCATCG
The DNA here is from genome assembly GCA_030015575.1 of Agapanthus africanus. Classification (NCBI taxonomy): domain Eukaryota; kingdom Viridiplantae; phylum Streptophyta; class Magnoliopsida; order Asparagales; family Amaryllidaceae; genus Agapanthus; species Agapanthus africanus. The sequence continues at coordinate 23,377,317 of JASDDO010000014.1, forward strand.
GGAAGAACTTGTTCTTGAGGATCAAAGATTCAGAAAAGAATTAGGAAATCAAATTCCTCAAAACAAAGCATATAAGGGAAAAGCTAGCACCCAACGCCTCACGTGCCCCTCACGTGAGCGCCACAGAAAAAGGGAGTGCTTAGCACTCAATGAGCGGCGCCTAGCGCCTCACGTTCCCCTCACGCCGGCGCCACAGGAGAAAGAATACTTCGCACTCAATGAGCGGCGCTCAGCGCCTCACGTGCCCCTCACGTGGGTGCCACAGAAGAGAAGAGTGCTTAGAACTCATTGGGCAATGCCTCACGTGTCCCTCACGTGGGCGCCATAAAAAAAAGGAGAGCACCCAGTGCCTCATGTGATTCTCACGCGGGCGCCATAAAGAGTGTCTAGCACTCCATACAAAGACAAAAGGGGGTAAAGTGTTTAACATTTATTGGGTAATCCCCATAATTAAAAGACCACATGATTATATGTCAGCGTCAGAACTTGCATAAGTGCTCAGCACTCTTTGTATAAAAAGGGTACTGATCATACAGAGCCCAAACAAGTGCTTGGCACTTTTCAACAAAAACTGAATGGACTAAGCCCAAATTGGCTAGGTCTCCTCGAGGATAGAACCTCCTTGATTCGGACTATCCGAGCCCATGTGCTCATGACTTCCCAAGCCGACCTTAGTCCCAAATATGACTATTGATCTTCCAATTGATGACATCCAAAACGATACTCATCCTACATCCTCCCGCGGAAATCTTAGTGTCAAAATATGACTAATGATTTTTGGGTTTACCACTAACTCCTTTTTCACTCAAATATGGGAATTGGTTTAAGGGTACATCTCTCCATATCTCTGATCCGCGTCGTTGTAATTCCTCAACGTTTTCAGAGAGGTGGTGGGTCCCGACAACCAACAATTTTTTGGTGCACTTCCAAACTGATATGCACACCTCAAATCAGACCGCACCCCAAACTGGGTGCATCCCAAATCATCGTTGTTCATCCCGTCATGTAACAAATACACGTGCGCGCAACATGGACAACGGACCGAGACATCCTTAAACTAAAATCTTACCTCCAAAATGGTGATCAACGGACCGAGATGTCCTTAAACTAAACTCTCACCTCCAAAATGGTGATCAACGGACCGAGACGTCCTTAAACTAAACTAAACTCTCACCTCCAAAATGGTGATCAACAGACCGAGACGTCCTTAAACTAATATCTCACCTTCAAAATGGTGATCAACGGACTGAGACGTCCTTAAACTAAACTCTCACTTCCAAAATGGTGATCAATGGACCGAGACGTCCTTAAACTAAAATCTCACCTCCAAAATGGTGATCAACAGACCAAGATGTCCTCAAATTAGAACTTCGCCTCCAAAATAGCGATAATGGACTGAAATGGCCCTAAACTAAGACAACAGAGCTCAAATGCTCTCTTGTTGGATCTGAAACAAAAATGATCTTAAAACCTTGTTAAGTAGATCTTAGTCTCAAATTGGACTAACGTATCCTTAACGAAAACAAATCGAGCCCTAAATGCTCACATACATTTAAGTCGATCTTAATCTCAAAATAGATAAACGATTCTTAAATAAAAAAAACCCAAATCTAAAATATACGGATTTGGACTAATTCACTCCCTACGGGCGACAATATAAATTAGTCTCCGTATGCAATTCACGGGCGACCAAAAATAAAAAATAAAACAAACACACACGACACAAAGTGAACTTCCGGAGCAGAAGAAAGTGGTTATCACGATGCGATAACGTAATTAATTGCAGGGGCTTGCGCCTGCAGGGAAGAGCATCCCCACAATCAAAAACCCCTCGCAAACGAGGGGGAATTTGATGAAGTCTGCTACAACGGTCGTATCCGTCCAAACCTCCGATATACGGTGCCATAAATCAACTTGGCATCTTCGTAGAGGTGGACGGATAAATCCAAATAGCATCTGCCCCCAAATTCAGGCAAGATGATCCATCCCGGTTCGTCTCTGTTTTTTGCTGTGAATAGATTCTGGCATGCCCGGTGGGACCTTTTCCTCTTTCCACTCCACACTTCGCGTGTCGTGTTTCGTGAACAAAAAAAATCGCGGTTTGCTATGGTTGCCTTTGGACTCGAGGTACTAAGATTTGGTGTATTGTTCCTGTGCAGAAGAAGATAAAATCAATGGCTTCTAGCTGCACAAACAGCAACAGCAACTCCCGCTCCGCCCCAACTGGAGGAGTGATATACGAGCCCAATGCGGCCTCCATCTTTTCAATGATGGTGGGGCAGGTGACTCAAGCCACCACTTGATTGTTCTTCGGGAACATGCTCCTGCTAGCAAGCTTCAGCGCCCCAGTGCCACCACAGGAAGCTCCCAAGAAGTCGTTCTTCGATCGACTTGCAACCACCAAGGCCCTTCTGAACGGGTTGTCCAAGCCTGACACCTTAGTCTTCAACAGGTTGAGCCGAAGCTTAAGTGGGCCCGCAAAGAGGCACGCGATACCTGAAGGGGCTATCCCGAAACAGATAGTCCTTCCAACTCCTGCTGCGGATGAAGTCGTCAAAGGTGCTTCCCCTACTAGAAAATCGACCTTCGAAAGATTGACCGTTCTCTCTTAACGGACGTCAGTCTTTGACAGGATGACACCAACAGTAGCCCCTTATCAAAGACGGGGGCATGACAGAGCCGCTTCCACAACTGAGGTTGTCCCGTCTGCAAGACACGCTCGACGTCGCCACTGGCACCGGGTGAGAAGAGCTGGGGGTAACTCCCCCTCTGGACTTACTCCACCAGCTTCAATGGTGGAAGTTGACGCTGCTGTTCCAACTGGGAACAACTTTGAACTGCTTAGGAGGGTGCGGAAGAACTCCCCAACCGTGGTGTTGAAAAAAATCTCCAATTCCTGCTAAAAATATGACACAGGCAAAACCAGAGCAGCCCCTCAGCGGCTATTTTCCCAAATCCACAGAGTCTGGCGGAAAGTCCAAGATTCTGTGATCAACAAGAACTACTCTCGTCAGCTGAAGAAAATGAAGGTTCAACAAGAGGAAGATCATCCCTCCATCATACAGTGAGGGACTTCTAGGCGCTGGACCCAAACGTCCCAAGTTTGGGGGTATGATTGTACACACGGTCTACATGGCTTCCTGGAAAGAGGAAAGACGTACTTCCGTGGGTCATTGACCGCAAACTCGGTCATTGACAAAAGCTCAGGAGCAGCAACAAAAGCTCCAGGAGATGCTGACGAAAATACCAGCACTCACCGGGCAGAAAGAAAGCCCGGAAGCTGCCTCTGAACAGCGCCGGGAGCAGGAGACCGATACAGAGTTCCTGCGAAGGGTGCTGGAAAGAAAGGATAAGTAGGCCGCAGAACAGGTTGCTAATATAAAACAGATGGCGCTCATGTTCCAAGACATGGTTAGAATGATGATCCAGCCAGAACCTACAGCTGAAGACCCGCCGATAATTATCGAGGACGACAGAGGGGAAACATCAAACCCTCTTCCAGCTTTATCGACAGCCATGGAGGAAACGATCTCCAAAGCTGCCTTTGATGATTACATAGCTCAACAAATACGACCTCATCAGGTAAGTGAAGCGGCTGACCAAGTCGTCAGAACTGGACGACCGTACCCAGGCTGGTACGATCAAATCAAATACCCACCGGGATATAGATTCCCAAATTCCATGTGTACAAAGGAACAACATCAGCACGTCGCTCAGTTCAGAGCTTTGTGCGGCAATACTGGAGGCGATGACAAATTGCTGTTTCGCCAGTTCCTTGGCAGCCTTTCTGAAACGGCGTTTGAATGGTACTCGGAGCTCCCAAATGACTCCGTCAAAACGTTCACGGAAATGGAATTATTGTTCACGCAGCGGTTCACCAGCGCAAGCGAGCGCACCCCGATCATGGCATTAATCAATGCCAGAGTGAAGCCAGGAGAGACCTGGGTTCAATACGCAATCCGACGGCGGAACCTATGGTCAAAATGTGAACAACGCATCGAATAAGCTCCTGTCGTAGGAATGTTCATAGGGGCTCTGGATCCTTAGGCGACTGTGTCCCAGTTCATGACGTTTTTTAAGCCGACCACCTTTCAGGCTCTGATTGAAAAGTTGGCCTAAATGGACCAGATGAGCCACGGACCTTCCTCTTCAAAAATAGACCCTCGGAATGCAAAGGGTAAAGGGAAAGCGGTCTTCGTTACCAACACTCAACAACAACCGAGTGACCCAAAACCGGTTGCTCGCAAAACAACGTGCGCTCGCGCCAATACCTGGAAGAGAAGTTAGGACGTGCTTACTCGTTTCCCCATGATAAAACGAGGAGACTGTTCGAACTGGCAGTGCGCAACAAACTCATCACTCTGCCAGACCCAAAACGTTCACCGTAGCCCAATGACGTCAACAATCCCAACTACTGCTCCTATCACCGAATGGTGAGCCACCCCATTGAGGATTTCTATATCTTCAAGAACTGGGTCGAGGACCAGTATCGTCAAGGGAAATTCGCGCTGTCAGAGAACTGGAGGGTGAACCCGCTACAGAAGCACGCTCCTAAAAAGGTGGATACGCCCGGGGCATCATGTTCGTTTGTGGAAGAAGCTCCGTGGGAAGTTGTCATTTCAGCTAAAACCAAAAGAATGCTGAAAGATCTTCAAGCATGTCCGGCGATCAGGAGGAAAAGCCCGCTGGAGCTCGAGATCATTGAGGGGATGCTAAAACCGCGTCCCGCACCGAAAACTACTAACGATGGGCAAAACACCCAGGTCAAGCCTTCAAAGTTTTCGAAGAAAAAGAAGAAGACCAAGAAGCTTGTGCAGTCTGCCGAGCCTGATGACAAGTGCATAGACCTACAAAAGTACATCGACGCACTGGAAGAGTACAACCAAAAGGCGCGGATCCCAGTCACCCTCGAAGAGTTTCTCAACCCTATACTTGAGAACGGAGATAGTGACGATGATGAGGGAAATGGCTCGTCGGGAGAAACCGAAGATTATGTAGCAAGTTGCCACATGGTTTCTCATTCGTCATTAAATAACGAAGAAACTCTCTCGGCGTCGGAAAGCAACATAGAGTAACTGAGGGCAGGGTCAGTGCCAAAATCCCCGGAGCTGCCAGAAGGCCTAATTGATAAGCTGCTAAGCAAAGCTTTTCAAAAGAGCAAAGCTGATCGAGAATGTGAAACGGCCATATACGAAAAGGCCAAGTGTCATCGTCAAGATGAAGAAAACGCTGCAAGGAAGAGTCGTAAAGTACTCCAACCAGACCGACGCACGCCTACGGCAAACAAAAGCAGGACCAAGACAGAAAAGCGGTTTACCAAAGCCCTGTCAATGGGAATGAAGCTGCCACCTCTCAAGGAAAATACTCCTGGGGCCACATGCCTCAATGGAGAGGTTTCACATCCGAACTACTGCCTATATCATCGAAGGGTCACCCACCCCACCGAAGAGTGCAATGCCTTCAAGAAGTGGTTGCAAGGATACGTTGCCCACCGACAACACTTCAAGCAGATGAAGCGCAGAGCTCATCGACAACAAAGAAGCACGACAGATAAGCGCGAAGGTGCAGGGTTGCTAGGCACTCTCACAAGGGTCTATAAGGCATCAACCATACCCGATTTAAAATTTAGACGTGCTGAACAACCCTAACCAAGATCTTTAAACTAGAGATTAGGCGAAACAAAGCATGTTAAACACTTTAACACTAAGAGTTTGGGATTACAACCTTTGTAGTCCGGTCCTTCACTTCTAAAGCTCCGTGTTGAGGTCCCTTCGCTGCGATCATCGAGTACCCGGACTCTAGAGAGGCTCCATAAAGAGAAAGATGCAAGCTTGCTTCTGATCTTCGATAACTAAGATGATCTACCTTGAAGTTTCTTTAACACAAGCTCTCACTCACTAAATGAAGTGAACACCCTAATCTAAATGGCTAGAATAGATTAGGATGATGAAGTAGGATTTATGCTCTCATTTATTTTCTATTTCTCACACTAAATCATCACATAAAGAAAACCTAGAAAGCTTTCTCAAAGTTCAAGGAAGAAGAAGAAGAAGGAAATTCCTTTTGTGATGAATAATGAAAATTTAATAATGATTACAAATGCAACCATGGTTCAATATGAGAAGGCTAACCCATGTAGAGAGTTAACTAGGGTTAAGGGTGTGGTTTGGGTAAGGAAAATATCTCACAAAATATCCATCATAATATCTTTTCAAGAAACAAAAGGAAACCTTCTAGAAGGTTTAAGAAAGAACAAACCCAAATCAAACCCTAACCTTATTTAATCTCCACTAAACATATTGCATTAGTAATCATATCATGTTATAATATTATATATCATATATACAATATTTATTATAACAAAATAAAATAATACAATTAACATATATCGCATATATATCAATGTATTACCCCAGTGAGAAAAAGAATCTTTTAGTGAGTTTATATTAGTTAATGTAATTTAATATATCAAATATACAATTATACATTAAATTATCGAATCAACACTTGATCCGATAATCCGGCTATTTCACAAATAACCGACTAATATAATCTGTATCAGTTCATCGAATCAACACTTGATCCGATGACCCGGTTATATCACATATACCCGGCCGATATCTCATATCGTGAGAATCTAATACGGTATCACATATACGTATTGTTCTTGGTCCCGCATATATCATATATGTGCTCCTACTCCGTTTTGCCTGAGCCAAGAAATCTCTGTGTAGGACTCTAAAGAATCGTCAATACGCCGGCAGTAGGTGATGATCATATCAAACACCCACAAGCTGCAAACGGTCAGCTAAACGTAACAGCCACCCAGGTATTGAGCGATCAGAAGATCAACAAGCAAGCATGTACTTTCTCCAGTGAATCCAATCAGTAACACTCCCGTACAGTCCGGTCTCTTCGTCTGATATGTCGCATATCTCGCCTAGGGGTGGTAAACGTCAGACCCTAGTAGCTTAATAAGTCGTGTCGATATGAGGTCTATAACAGTTCGAGAAACTACTGATAACACTTACCAGTAGATATCAACAACCCTGGCCAGGGATTTCCGGTTATAGCCAATCGAACACAGCGCAACATCAACTCCCTATACCGGGAGAGACGAAACCCCTCCTATCGCTCATTGCCTCCATGTGATTCGGGACTGTACCCAAAAGCCATCTTTTTGCACGCCCTCTTGGACGTGGTATGATGGAAATCAAAGCACAGTGGGAATTACACAAGACTCTATGACGATCTCGGGTCTACAGACTAACCTGTACCAGTGTCACTAGAGAACTGCCATCTGACGTGAGCTATAATACCATCTGGGAGTTCTCGGTGAGTCCGTCCAGTGTACCCAGTTTCTACTGAGCACCCGTACACTATCCTTGATGTCAAACACCGATGGATATGGGATCATCCATCGCCCATCATATGGGTCAAGATGTGTATACGCTAGTCTACTCTGGTGTATCGATGCCCTATCTCGATACACCCTCGACTAGGAACAGTTATAGGATGTACTCGTCGACTACCGTGGCCCTACTAGTATGATCTCATCATAGTCCCAGTAGTCGAGTACATATCCTAAGGGCTTTATCAACATGTAACATAAAGACAATCAGAGTACATGTTAAGATAAAGAGTAACCAGATAGCGTACTATCATGTCGAGCAAGAAAGTCCTCCCTATATATGTCCAAGCATCCACTATAATATATATCGTATGTACAGTAATGGCCTCTAAGTAATGGCCTCTAGGTTATACATATAACTAATAGAAGGAACGTCTGGCAACTGTCATATGATTGATACTAGTTCGACAAAAGGAAAATTCCAATTTCTTTTATTCGGGAGCGATTCTGAGGAAGAAATAACCCTCGGCCCTCTCTTAAATGAATCCACCTCCGAAAAATAAGAAGAGGAGAAGAACTGCAAGAATATTCAGCGGCGTAACCGCACGTTGCCTGAAAAGAATCTCGAACCTACAAACCAAGGTTCGAGCAAAAGAAACAAGGGGAAGGAAAAAGTACCTGAGGAAATTGCCCTCGATGATAGATTCTTCAAAGAGCTCGCAGCCAAGGACCCGTCTAAGAAAAACAAGGTGGACTATAATGTCCCGGCACATCTGAGGAAGATACCCTCACAACTGAGCATACTGAATGCTCTCCTCCTGTCTAAAGAAGTAAGAGATTCTCTGATCATGGCATTACAAGAGCCCGATTAGTTCTAAGCTTTCCTGGCAGAAGAAAAGATGAAGCACGAGCTGGCAGAGGTTCATACAGCTGATATTACATTCGGCGATGAAGATCTCCTCCTCGGAACGTGCGAGCACAACCGTCCTCTATATGTCACCGGGTACTGCCACGACATCAAGATAGGGATGACCTGGTCAACAAAGGGTCCTCCGTCAACCTTCTCAACATGAAGGCGCTGAAGGAGATTTGCATGAACGTTCAGCATCTGACTCGGGATAAAATTACTATCTTCGGGTTCGACTCTTAGTCATCGCGGACGCTTGGGTCCATAATATTGACATTACGCTTTGGGCTTCTCGTCACTGACATCAAATTTCATGTCATCAACGCCAAGACTTGCTATAACGCTCTGCTCGGCCGGCCTTGGTTACACGAGTACAACGTCATCCCTTCTACACAACACCAGTGTATGAAGTATTTCAAAGATGGCCTTGAATACACCGTCACGGGAGAGCTAAATCCATTCTCCGTATACGAAGTCCGAAAATATGAAGACGCAAAGTACTTCCTACCAGACTTCGAAGATACGGAAAGATGTCATAAGCCAGAGGATAAATGGAAGTCCGTTGTTACCATCCCGATTTTTGGGAGTGACACCAAGGAAGACGAGGAAATAGTCTACTCGGGGCAACCCCAATGCAACAGGCTGTAACAACCCTAACTTTCTGTACGAAATTTTCTCAAAAAAATACAGAAAGTGACACCTAAGCCTGAACACGGGTTATACATTTGTTTTTCTTTTGAACAGCAAGAAAGCACTTGCAGCTCACTGGTAAGACCTTGTACTGCTGAACCATAGCACCAGAGTTCAAATTCCATCAGCCACACATTCTTTTCAATTTATATTCTTTTAATCTTTTTAGAAGCCTAAGAGTCTACATGTGCACTACACGTAAACTGAAGAGACACAGCCTAATCAAACATATGTACGAGGGTAGACCAAACGACATGGACACGTGGTCAAAGAACCAAGCCCAACCGTCCGAATTTGGCCGGCGAAACCTATGGAAAAATTGGTGCCGTTGGGTAGAACCGTCCCAAATGCTCCCAAACTTTGCCCCTATACCCTTTCAGCTACCCCACTAACTCTACATTGCTTGTTTACCCTGATTATTTCCAGAGAGCAATAAAATGCCTAATTAATCCAATTTTAATGCATATTTCAATGCATTCTGTAAACACACTAAACCCTAATTTTTCCATATAAATACCACCCTCATTTCACCCCTCCTCATTCACAATTCCCTGCCAAAACTCTCAAGAAATTTCCAAGTTCCTATAGTGTGCAAGTGGAGTTAACAAAGGGCGAAGTTCCGGCGACGATACGAGGAGTTTCCGACAACGAAACGAAACACCGATGAATCCTAGACCTCCTCCTACCTCTCCCCTCTCATCAAAGCCAGTGAGTCCCATTTCCCCTTCTCTTCTTATTCTTTAAAAAGTTTCATTTCCAAAACCCGACAGAAGCGGAGTTAATCCGACTTTCGATTCGATTTTCTTTAAAAACTATATTTTTCTTAATCAAGATAACTTCATATTCTCACATGTTGCTTAACAAACAATAAAAAAACCATTAAATAAAGTTTCACCTCTAAATAAGTATTTTTGTGATATTTATCGCATTTTATATAAAAATACCACAAACTATTCATTTCGACATTGTAACCTTAATTCCTTGCTATACCTTTAGATAGTTCATGAGGTAATGACCTACCTCATCACAACACATATATATATCATATCACAATGAATCTTGGGATAATAGAATACGGGAAATACGATTTTTCAAATAAATACCTTTAACTTATTAAACCGTTTTTTTAAAAAAGTGTATTTAACTTTCCATGCAATTGCGACTCTACAACCTATTTGGAGAACTCCGTTCGGGATGGTGCGGATTATCGCACATCCTCGGGCTTAGTAGAGCGAGATACAGACCGCCGCAAGGAGCATTCGGTCTCGATGGAATATTTATACATTTTCTATAGAAATGAGATTTTTACAAGAAAATAAATAAAATTATTTTCATTAAATATGTATATATAGTTATTACCAAAATACTTATTTTAAATATATATAATATTCCATGTTTCCAAAACTCAAGAAAAGAAGTCAAATATTACACGAAACTACCATGATAATTCAAAACAATATTCATATTGCAAATAAATATCATATATTATGAAATTAGGTTTTATTCACTAGAAATGTCACATTTATAAAATATACATCAATGAAAACCCTAAAGACGATAATTGAATGCTTAAGATTATTTTGAAATTATACTAAAACTATTTTTACATAAAACCCCTCAAGTTATACTAAAATTACAATAAGGACCTTAGTAAACATAGGTTTAAGCGGAACCAGTCTCTTGAGCCTCAGGGAGCTGGAGATATGGGTGCTTGCCTATCTAAGGTAGACAGTCTAATAACAGTGTTATCAACACGGTAATTGTCTTTAAAAAAGACACAAATCCTGTCGTTCATGTGCAGCAGTTACCGAAAGCACCAAAACATAATTCAGGACTTCAATTTCTTTTCTAATGGTCTGACACAGACTGGGTCATAATATAATCAATCTGACTTCAATATGATTCAAGTATAAAACTGCAATACACCGATTCAATATGAATTCATCCATTCAATCTATTCAATCTATATTGACTGAACCGAACCATGGATATATTCCATCTACATGTTCATCCATTATATCCGTTCCATTACTGATATCATGGTTTCGGCAAGTCATCCATCTATACAATTTACAATACAACACAATACAACACAATACATTTCGTACAATCAATACAATCAATACAATAAATACTACGGGGTTATAAAGGGGTAGACTGGTACGGAATATGTTAAAGATAGCACGAGGTGGTCACTTAAGACATAATAACATCCATGCCGTTGTTCCGTGGTATTATCAACGGAGCCCTGTACTACGGGTTACCAAAGTCCACGGTGTAAGTTGGACTCCTCTCGTATACACTGGCATCTTCTGTACCAAGCTACAAACACTACGTTAACCTAGCAATCAAACATCATACTAGATATACTCTCTTTTCTGCCTATTCTACTTCTTTCATTCTTTGGGACTTACCGAGCGATTGTTCGCTGACGACATTCCGTTTCTTTCTTCTTTGAAATGTTGTCAGGTAGATCGGACCTTCTGGAGACAGAGCCCAGCAGCGAGGACTTGGATCAGATAGCCTTCGACCCAGAGCTCTAGTTTACTTGTACATTTCATTTTCATTTCTGTTATGGAATTATTTAGGCATTGCTTTCATTCCATGTATTTTCATTTCAGTTGTATTGTAAAAAGAATCTTTAATAAATAAAGTTGTTGTTTATTTACATCCTGTCTCTTGTGTACATTTTATTTTATATTGCTTAGATACGCTTAACGTATTTACTTCTGAGTAAATACATAGCGTGACCCGTCGCGTCCTCTACCCGTATACTGGGAAGTGGGGCGTGACACATGCCTGGACTATCTACTCCTATTTTGGTCTTTGGTAGTGACTCTGAGGACAAGGCCAACGCCATGTTCTCAACTCGCCCGTCAACACAAACCATTACTGGAGCTGATCAGAGTTTACAAATCACCATAGTTCCGCTATGACATTGCAAAGAACTTGATGCGCTTGATACATACAACATACAAGAGCTTCGGACTATCTACGTCCCTCCCAGGCGAAGAGGTAAAAAGGCGATCCTCTTCTACCAATCTACGGAGACTAAAGTAAAGAAAGAAGTTTGGCATAGTGCCGATCTTGCGCTTAACAGGTTTCAACCAATCTGTCTGTCCAGATATTACGTAGAAGGATTGAAAAGGCTATTAAGATGTCAAGGCTTGCCCTTCAAACAAACCGCTCGACAAGTCCAGTTCTACAACAAGATTTGGGACATTCCCGGAACTCGGCGAAAAATACCCAAGGGAAGGATGGAGATGACTGGGCTTGGATACGTTCGGTCAAATAAACGGGAGCAATTCCACAACTGCCATGCCATCAATAACTCCGGTGGAAAAAAGGAATGCTTTTCCAGATAGCCGTGACGTTGAAACAAAGCAAAATCCCGCTATAAGAATGTCAAGTCCGTCGTTCGAAGAGAAAGTCGAAAACCTAATTAGAGAAGCCGGTCAAAATGTTCGGGATGATCACAACCGCGAAATGGCTATTTACGAAAAGGCTAGGAAGCAGCGTCTCAATCAGCAGTCTGCGGAAAGAGAAGATTACGATGCCTTTTACCCTCAGCCCGCTATACGTTCTTGTGACAAGAGAAAAGCCCGAAACAAGGGCAAAAACAAAGTGAAGAACGAGAATGACGTTCGAAAACAGCGAAGCAGACCCCAGAAGCCACGCGATCGAGTGAAAGTCAGCTGGAATCCGTCTTTTATGAAGAAGATGTGTCGGAAATACTCTTTCCTCCAAGACAAGATAAGGAAAATATTCGACCTTATCATTAAGCATCAAATGATGACGCTCTCGGAACCTCAGTACCCCGAACAGATAAATGAAGTTCATCACCCGGTTTATTGCTCCTACCATCGAGCATAGGGCATCCCCTTAAGGACCGTTTCACCTTCAAAGACTAGGTCAAAGACCAGTATCAACAAGGCAGGTTCGCTTTATCCGACAGCTGGAGGGTGACTCCACCGTGAAAGCATGAGCCAAAGAGAACCTATATCGCGAAGGTAGGATCAGCTCAACACCAAGAATGGAAGCGAACTCGTACTTCCTACATGATAACACTCTCAAAGGAGGGAGAGCATGAGAATATGGATGACTTCTTCAAGTGCTTCGTAAATGAGGACGAGGAGGGGTGATCTCAGAATTTCCACCAGCACCAAAAGAGCTGGAAGATAGGATACACACTACGGCAGACAACCTGAGAAAAATCGACTTGGGCACGGAAAATGAGCCGAGACCTTTCGTCAGTGAGTTGTTGTCTAAAAAACAGGTGGCCACACTAAAGGATGTGCTTATGCAATATAAATACTGCTTCACATGGAACTATTCCGAGATACCGGGACTGGATCCAAAAATAGCGGCGCATAAATTGGCTATATCGCCAGACGTCAAGCAAGTCAAATAGGCGCCAAGAAGAATGCGGCTCGAACTCGAGATGAGTATCAATGCCGAAGTCAAGAAACTAATTGAATCCGGCTTCATCCAAGAAGTTCAGTATCCCGACTGGATTGCCAACATTGTTCCAGTGATGAAGAGAAATGGGACAGTGTGCATCTGCGTGGACTTTCGAGACCTTAACAAAGCTTGTCCAAAGGATGATTTCCCAGTACCTGTTACCGAGCTGATGATCGATAACACATCCATTCGTGAGGTCTTCTCCTTCATGGATGGATCTTCAGGCTATAATCAAATAAAAATGCATCCTGAAGACCAAATGCATACCGCCTTCCGGACTCCGCTGGGCATATTCTGCACCAAGGTAATACCCTTCGGTTTGAAGAAAGCAAGCGCTACTTACCAGAGGGCCATGACGAAGATCTTCGATGACCTCATACATGAGATTGTCGAATGCTATATTAACGACCTTGTGGTGAAAAGCAAATCGTATGAGGAGCACTGGGAACATCTGAACATAGTGTTCCAGCGTCTTCGGAAATACAATCTAAAGATGAATCATCTGAAATGCGCGTTTGGAGTCTCCTCAGGCAAATTCCTGGGATTCATCATACGATACCGAGGTATCGAAATAGACCCATCAAAGATCAAGGCGATTATGGAAATGCCCACGCCAAGAACTCTCAAACAACTGCGGTCTCTCCAAGGAAAGCTCGCATATATCCGGCGGTTCATAACCAACCTCTCCGGCAAATGCCGCCCCTACAACCATCTAATGAAGAAGGGGGCACTGTTCATTTGGGATCATAAATGCCAAAGTGAACTGGACGAAATCAAGCAATACCTGCAGAACCCATCGGTACCGACCGCTTCGGTTAAAGGAAAGACCCTCATCCTGTACACAACGGCCCTTGAAGGTTCTCTAGGCGCGCTATGGGCACAGGAGAACGATCAGGGAAAGGAGAGAGCTCTCTGTTATTTGAATCAAGTTCTCCTGGGGGCAGAAAACAACTACTCCCCAATCGAAAAGCACTGCCAGGCATTGATCTTCGCTATAACGAAGCTCAGACACTACGCCTTGGCACATGAGATCCATCTCATATCAAAGGTGGATCCTCTCAAATATTTGATGTCAAGTGCTATACTAACAGGAAGGCTTGCCAAATGGGCCCTCCTCTTGATGGAGTTATCGATAACGTATCGACCCCTCAAGGCAGTGAAAGGTCAGGCCATCGCCAACTTTCTCGCTGAGCATTTGATACCAGCCGGTTCTCCCTTAAATTGCGAATTGCCAGACAAACACGCGTTTGATACAATCGAAGGGGAAAAGGAAGAAAATGATGTCCAATAAGAACTCTACTTTGATGGAGCATCTTCTTTGAAGAAGCGGAAGCATAACACCCCTATAATCAAAGCCGGGATGGGCCTCATCTTCGTAACTTCGCAATGAGGGATAATGCGTTTCGCCCTTTCCTTAACGGAACCAAGAACAAACAACGAGGCTGAATATGAAGTTTTGAGAGCAGGTCTTGAGATCGCTGTCGATATGGGAATTGAAGACCTCCTCATATATGGAGACTCCCAGCTGGTCGTTAGCCAAGTAAATGGCGACTATAAAACGTGAAAACCATAGTTGATAAAATATGGTAAAAGAGTGTAGCAACTGCTGACACAAATCCCTTCCTACATCCTGGAAAGCATACCGCATGCGGAAAATAGCAAGGCGGATGCATTAGCCAAGCTTGCTAAGGAGCTGACTGACGAAAACATCGATGACGTAAGGATCGTTGTGCAAAGCCGCTAGGTTCTTGCGCCATCAGAAATATCTTCAGAGGATTCAATGGAACCATCTGAAGGAAAAGAAATGACCGAACAAGAAGTCCTCAGAATAGAAGACGAAGAAAAGGTCGAGGATTGGAGGGAAGTCATCATAGACTACTTCAAATCCCATCGAACACCCGAAAACGCGTCGTCAAGACATCAGCTCATAAAACGGGCTCTGTCTTTTGCTTTCGTCAATGATACTCTATACAAGAGATCGCTTGACGATTTATGGCTAAGGTGCTTGGGGCCAGGAGAAGAAAGGAGAGTCGTTCAAGAAACTCACGACGGACTCTGCGGTTCTCATTAAGCCGAGCCAAAGATGAAGCTGAAGATCAAAAGGACGGGATATTATTGGCCCACAATGATTCAGGATTGCCTCGAATATGCGAAGCAGTGTCACTCGTACCAAATTCACGGGGAATTCATCCACCAACACCCAAATTCTCTACATCCAACGGTAGCTAGCTGGTCGTTCGAGATGTGGGGAACCGATATAATCGGCCCCATTGAGCCGACATCATCCAAAGGACACCGGTTCATACTGGCAACGACTGACTACTTTTCTAAGTGGGCAGAAGCAGTACCACTAAGGGAGGTGAATACGGAGAATCTCCATTTATTCAAGACACGTGTCATTTATCGGTTCGGCACTCGCGGCGGATAATCTTGGATAATGGATCAGCCTACAGGAGCCATAAAATCAACCGCTTCGCAGAATAGCATAGAATAGACTGGAGATACTCTTTCATCTATAATCCTTGAGCTAACGGTATAGCTGAAGCTTTCAGCAAGACCTTGACCAAGATTATAAAGAAAACGGTGTCCAGAAACAAAAAAGGACGGGTACGAGAGACTGCACGAAGCTCTCTGGGCATACCGAATGACGTTCAAAACGACTATGAATACAACACCATACGTGTTGGTATTTGGCACCGAAGCAGTCCTTCCTTTGGAAATAGATCTCCCTTCTCTCCGAGTAGCGGTTCGATATGAGCTAACAGATGACGAAAATGCCCATCTTCGGTTTGAGGAGCTCGACGCCCTCGATGAAACTCGCCTCATGGCGCAACAAAATCTAGAAGCTTACAAGAAAAGGATGACGCGCTTATACGAAAAACTAACTAGGCCGAGAACATTTCGCCAAGGCAAACTCATGTTAGTCGTCAAAAGACCTATGATCCCAATAGTGCAAAACGGGGGAAATTCGAGCCAAACTATGAAGGCCCGTACATCATAGATAAGGTCTATCAAGGTGGGGCCTATTTGCTCATGGATATGCATGGCGAAAGACCTTTTCGGCAAATAACGGCCGATTCCTCAAGAAATACCACGCTTGACGAGTCACGACTTAGGTCAATGATAGATGATGAAGCTCATGTCCGCTCGCTATCTTCCTGAGTCAAAACTCTAAGTGGTATTCGGAAAAACTTCGCCACAAACACGGCGACAACGGACCGTAATGTCCTTAAACTAAAGCTTTACCTCAAAAATGGTGATAATGGACCGAGATGTCCATAAACTAACAATGGACCGAGATGTCCCTAAACTAACAATGGACCGGGACGTCCCTTAACTAGTGTGTCACCCCAGATATAACGATACAGTCTCTTGTGATCCATTTTGCAATCAAAGTCGCGACCACCGGGCGTGCCAGAATCTATTCTCTGCCGAAAGACACGACCGGGACGTTGGGACGTCCGGCGTGAATTTTGGGGGCAGATGCTATTTGGTTTTATCCGTCCATCTCCCCGAAAATGCCAAATTGATTTAAGGCACCGTGCATCGGAGGTTTATACGAATGCGGCCGATGTAGCAGACTTCGCCAGATTTCCCCTCGTTTGAGGGATTTTTTATTGTAAGGACGCTCTTCCCTACAGATGCAAGGCCCTGCAGTTAATTACGCTACAGCATCGCGGTAACCACTTTCTCGTTCTCCAGATGGTCACTTCATGTCGTGTGTGTTTGTTTTGTTTTTTGGTTGCCCGTGGATTGTATACAAAGACTAATTTATGTTGTCGCCCGTAGGGCGTGGATTTGTCCAAATCCGTATTTTCTTAGATTTGGGTTTTGGTTTGGGTTTAAGGATCGTCAATCTCATTTAAGACTAAGATCAACTTAAACGTTTTTTAAGGATACGTTAGTCTAATTTTAGAATAAGATCAACTTAACGTTTGTTAAGGGCACGTTAGTCTAATTTTAGACTAAGATCAACTTAACGGGATCATTTAGATCCAACAAAAGTGCATTTGGACTCTATTGTTTTAGTTTAGGAACTTTGCGGTCCAGTTTAAAGACGTCATAGTCTGTAAAGTTTAAGGACATCATAGTCCATGAGTTTAAGGACCCCACAGTCCGTAGAATATCTGGTTATCGGGACTCATCACCTCTCTGAACACGTTGAAGGATTACAACGACAAATATTAGAGGAGTGAAGAGATGTACCCTTAAACCAATATTGGTTGGGAGATCTGTAGTCCAATTTGGGACTAAGATCAAAAATATATGAGCATATGGGCTCAATTAATCTGAATTAGAGATCTGTGGCCAACTTGGGCTCAGCCCATTCATTTAAAATGTTAGACATTTAATTAGGCTCAGTCCTTTTTCATTTAACAATGCTGAGCATTGGTCCTGACAACTTTTTTTCTTTTATTGAATGCTAAGCACTCATTGTATCTCTGGGCTTTAACATTTAAAGAACAATTTATGTTCTCTCAGCGCACACGTGAGGAGCACGTAGCGCGCTTGGCGTTGAGCGCCAGTCAATAAGCGCAGAGCGCTTCTGGTGAAGTAGCGCACACGTGAGGAGCACGTGGCGCGCTTGGCGTCATGCGTCAGTCAATAAGCGCAGAGCGCTTCTTTATAAGTAGCGCACACGTGGGGAGCACGTGGCGCGCTTGGCGCCGTGCGTCAATCAATAAGCGCAGAGCGCTTCTGTTTAAGTAGCGCACATGTGAGGAGCATGTGGCGCGCTTGGCGCTAAGCGTCAGACAATGAGCGCAGAGCGCTTCTTATGAAATAGCGCACACGTGAGGAGCACGTGGCGCGCTTGGCGCTGTGCGCCAGACTTGGAGCGCTGAGGTGCTTCTTTAAAATTGGAGCGCTAAGGCTTTTTTAGGCAACTCTGCTATCTGAGAATTAAATTCTCTCTGATACGAGACTTTGTCTCATGGATCTAAGAACTAAGTTCTTATTTTATAGGAGATATTTCAATCTCTTATATTTTTGGTGAAAGGCTTTGCCTTTATGGATCTGTGATCTTAAGAGAATTGAATTATTCCCCCTTTTTATAATGAGATGTTATAATCTCTTTTGTGAAAAGACAATTTGTCTTAAAAATCTATGATTTGGCAAAAGAATTAAGTTCTTTTTCTAATGAGATACTTTGATCTCTTTGTTTTACCTTGAAAAAATTCTTTTTCTGCCAAGTGCATGCTCTTCTCTCTGGACTTTCTCAAAATTTATGGAAGGGTTCCTCTATCTCAGACTTGAAGTCTTGGGGCCTGTATATAGGGTAGGCTGATTTGTTGAATCAATTGAAGAGATCTTTTCTCTAATTGATTTGGGGATGTTTCCCACGTTGGATCTTTGATCCTAGGGCTTCTGTTTTACAGAAGGCAATTTTCTTGTTTTTAACAAGATTGGGAAATCTTTTCCCATACAGAATTTATTCTATATTTTGGTGATTTTTAATCACCATTGGATCATTGATCCAACGGTGCTCTAATTTTCAGAGCATAATCTTTCCTGTTGGAAAGATTCTGAGGAATGTTTCCTTAACAGAATTTTATTTCTGGTCAATTGATAATTTTTAATTTTGTTCGTTGGATCTTTGATCCAACGGTGGAGAACATTTAGTTTTGGCGCTTGGCGCTCTCGTGCTTTGCACGTGAGGCGCTGCCTCAGAGTCTTTGACTCTTTAGCGCTGGCGCTCAGTGCTCTCGTGCTTTGCACGTGAGGCGCTGCCTCAGAGTCTTTAACTCATGGCGCTGGCGCTCAACGCTCTCATGCTTTGTATGTGAGGCGCTGCATCAGAGTCTTTGACTCTTTAGCTTTGGCACTCAGCGCTCTCGTGCTTTGCACGTGAAGCACTGCCTCATTACTGAAGGTGTCTTTTCACCTTCATTCTCCACTTTTCCTGAGTCAAGCTTCTCTTTCCCAGAGTTTGGAAATAGTTCCATCATGCACAGCATTTTCTGTGCCTAGACTTAAATGTCTCCCTTTATAATCTGAAGCAATGCTTCTTTTCTCTCTTATTTTCAGAGAATCATTTTAACAGAGAGGAGCTATGGCTTGTAATCGCCCGCATGCTCGCCGTCAGCCATGGGAGGTGCCCATTGAGGAAATTGTTCCTCGTTTTGCTACGCGCTTGGTGAACCCTACTCTTACGGATGACCAATGCGACATGGTGTTGCCCGAGCTCTTGACTCGTATAGGATCTCCTCTCCCCATCGGCTCCATTTGGCTCCATTTGGTTTCCTTATCTGTGATCAATGATATTCCCCCTCCTCCGGCAGAGATGACTCCGGCAATGCTCAACGCCGCGGAAGAAAAGATTGAGTGCTTCCACGAGGCACTTTTGATCACCACAGCTCTGAGGGATCGCTCTGTCCGGCTGCTAAGCCGGATACGGGCTCAGCGGGTCGTCATGTCTGCCTTTGCTAATGGGTGCGGTGCTGACCGATGGGTAGCTACTCCTCGTGAAGATCACCGCTTTGTCATGGTGGAGAAGGCAGAGAGGGAGTTAGATAATTGTATCCATAGTTTTGTGGATTCCTGTACTTTCGATCCCATGTTTGGTGATCTATTTCTTGTAGAATAAAATGTTCAATTAAATACTTTGTTTTTGTCGTTGAACACATGTTCTTCCTCTGATGTGTACATGTGCATACATGAATGAGCCTGGTTTCACACATATCTATAAACGAAACTTAAGCCGGCATAAACAGGAACTAATAGCTCTTGGCCGAAGATTTTGGTGGGAACAACAGTCTCTTGTGATCCATATTGCAATCAAAGTCTTGATAGCAAAGATCTCAACTCAAGTTCTACCGACTGTGCAGCTACTTCAGCGACAAAGCCACCCCTAAACACCACCGCAAAAATAACGGTGTGTCCACAAGCAAAATGGGCATGGATGAAATCCCAAAAGGGCGCCGTGAGTAAAAACAGCAGGGCAACCGGCGAGCTTGTGAAAACCCGAAAGTGCGCAATCTCGGTTAAAAAACGGTACGTCCACAGGCAAAATGGCATGGATGAAAACCCGATAGGGTGCTGTGAGTAAAAACAATAGGGCTATCGGCGAGCTTGTGAAAACCCGAAAGGGCACAATCTCGTAAAATTTTTACTTACGAGATCCTCTCAACCCGTAAGGAGAACTCCCCCTATGAGACCCTCACAGCTCATCGAATTTGAAAGTCTTAAGTTACAGGGATCTGAACCTGTTCTTAAGCCATCACATCCCCTATGTTGCCCTACAGGCTGTCCAATATTGACCCTTGTATATAATCCATGGGCACAAATAAACGATTTTCCTTACCAAGTTTCACCAATGATGAGGAATGTTCTCATATGGTGAACGACACTTATAAGTCCTCTCGACTTATAAGGAGAAAACACTTTTGTAAGATCCTTATGACTTATAAGAGAACACACAGTTAGAAATCCCCACAATTCCTAAGGAGAAAATACGCCTACGAGATCCTTACGACCCGTAGGGAAAAATAACTTTATGAGACTTTTACGACTCATAAATTCAAAAGCCTCAGTCGACAGGATCCTAACTCTGTCTACTAAACCACCTTTGTTCAAATCAGCACAGGCAAATGATGATTCGCTCCTAGCAACATCCCAGTTGCAGCGATGCTGATGCTTAAATCGGTGTTAAACTCCAAGTCCTTTCACGGCAAATGATAATTCGCTCCTGGCAATATTCCAGTTGCAACGATACTGATGCCAAGATTGGTATCAGATCTTAAGTTCCATACTCGCAATAAGAATCAGCGAGCAAAATTGCATATAAAAATAGCCGAAATAATGGGGCAACTCGTAATTAAAATCAGCGAGCAAAAAATATATGCATATGAAATAGCCGAAATGTTTAGGCAATTCGCAATAAAAAGCAGTGAGAAAAAAATATGAAATAGCCGGAATGATTGGGCACCGCGATAAATAGCCGAAATGATTGGGCAATCGCGACTTTCGCGATATGAAAAGCTGAAAAGATTGAGCATCACGGAAATAAAGAATAAAATAAAATAAAATTTCCTTTGCCCTGCAGGTGAGTCTACACCGACCCCTGCATACAATCCATGGCACCAATGAAAAAGGGAACCATGTTTTCCCACCAGGTTCCGTCAAAGGGAAAGCTAAGTCTTAACAGTTCACAAAACAACATAAAGACCACCGCAATATTCGTCTCATTACAGCAGACGCAATGTCATCAACGACGTTCTCTCTCACTCCAGCAGGATGCAGACGCGACGTCCACAAAGACTCCAGGGTCAAAACAAAACGGAGCCATGGAAAAATTCCTAGCTCCAAGTCTTAACGGTTCACAAAACAACCTAAAGACTACCTCAACATTCGTCTCGTTACAGCAGACGCAATGTTAACAACGGCGTTCCCTCTCACTCCAGCAGGATGCAGACACGACGTCAACAAAAGACCCCCGGGTCGAAACAAAACGGAGCCGTGGAAAAATTTCTAGCTCTAAGTCTTAATGGTTCACAAAACAACCTAAAGATTATCCCGACATTCTTCTCGTTACAGCTGACGCAATGTCAACAAAGGCTCCAAAATAGCCAAATCAAAAGGAAGCAAAGGCAAAATTCCTAGCTTCAGGGTCTTGACGGTAACTGAAATAAAACCCAAAAGACTATCGGAGATCATCCCACACCAGTGCGGAGTGGTTATGACTCATCGGGGTTCCCAAACTGAGCCTAACCTCAAGTAAAAAGTGGCATGAAAAAATTCCTAATGCTTGCTCTTCTGACGGTCAAACTGCCTAAGGAGATTACTTGAAGACGTCTTGTTCAGCCCCCGAAGGGATCAGAGACACGACAGTCGCGGGGCTACTCGAACAACATCGTAAAGACTGCATATCGAGGAATGCATCAGCCAACGCGACGGTACCACGGACTAAAACCCTAGTACCACAAAACCTAATGGACCTCTGTCGCAAAGAGCAGGGGTTATCTATAACGTTAGGACGAGTTTGCCTACAAGCCCAAGAGAGGTAAACTAAACAAACTCTAAAATGAGTCCATAAACTAGAGACTCCGGAATGAGTGAATAAACTACAAACTCTGAAATGAGTCCATAAACTAGAGACCCCGAAATGAGTGAATAAACTACAAACTCCGAAATGAGTACGTGAACTAGAAACTCAGAAATAAGTAAATAAACTACAAACTCTGAAACGAGTAAATAAACTAATTAGCGCCACATTAAGACACAGATAAGCGAATGCAGAGAGAATTCTTATTCATGAATCAAAATGTTTAAGAGATACAATTAATGCAAAAAGCGGGAATAGAGTTACAATTAGGAAGGAGGGGCATTCAACAAGTTGGCAACCCGCTCACGCGCTCCCCGCAGCTCCTCCTCGCGTGCTTC
Organism: Agapanthus africanus; assembly: GCA_030015575.1. Classification (NCBI taxonomy): domain Eukaryota; kingdom Viridiplantae; phylum Streptophyta; class Magnoliopsida; order Asparagales; family Amaryllidaceae; genus Agapanthus; species Agapanthus africanus. The sequence continues at coordinate 23,400,107 of JASDDO010000014.1, forward strand.
TACTATGGCTAATTCCGTTTCAATTTGAGCCCGTTGTTGTAAGCATGATGAAAGCTTCTCAGCAATTTCCTGCTTGGCAATTTCGCAATCTTGCACGCCCCGCTCGGTAAAGTCCAACTTCTGCCTCAGCGCCACCTCATCAAAAATACATTGTCGGGGTTTTCGAAGATAACTTGCTGCTGCGCGGCATTCGCTTCAAGCTGGGCACGCAATATGATGGATTCGCCAGAAGCCATCTCCTGTTCCTTCCTCTTCAGGGCCAACTTTTGTTCAAAATGTTGAATGAAATTGGCACTCTGCTTGATCCACGTGACCCGCTGAGCCTTCAAGGTCAGTATTTTAGGAGCAAGACGCTTGGGCTCGACCTCATGCAAACAAGCCTCGATATTCTTACAATGATCAACCTAAAAGCGAACGAGATCTTCGTTGTGGAAATTTGTAAGTGTCGTCAATATAGGGTTAACTTCGTCAGCAAAATCCACAGCGGAAGTGAGAGCCTCGGCATCAAGATCCTCGATAAATTCGCTTAACATCCGCTTGCTCGTCATCGCGCCCCTAGAAGATTGACGTTTGGCGAAAGGCCCCTTAGGCATAAGAATGTGGGACTCGAAAGGAACCGAAGCGGGTGTAATCGCTGCAAAATGAATCACGCACGAATGAGGGTCAGATTTTGATTTAACAAAAATATATATAGAGAGAGAGGATGGTTGATGGACGAGATCTAACATACCATCTATTAAAGGCGGCATGATAGGGAGCACAGGAGACTCGGCTATCCCTTCACTTCCTCCCTCGAGCTGTGGTACTGTGGTCAATATGAGGAAAGCTTGGTGACATAATAAAAAAAAAGGAAACACTAAGCAAGGAGTATACTAACCAATGCCGGAAGGAGGAACGAATGTCGACTGAAAGGAAAAATACGGGCTTAACACCCGGTGTAAGCGATCAAAGAGCACTCCTGCAAGATTGCAACAATAAATGGTCAGCACAGGAAAATGGTATGTATACTGAAGCAAAGAAATGAGAAATCATCACTTTCCAGAATTCAGAGATGCGCCGAAGAAAGAGGTGGAACTGTGGCAGTCAGAGCAATGACCGGCGGCAATTCTTCAACCAGTATAGCTTCAGGGTCTACTGCGCCTATGCTCAGGACAAAAGAAATATCATCAGAGATGCTTAGCATGATTAAAAGCTTAAAGATAATGGCCCAAGGAGTACCTGACGGGTCAGAAACCGAAACCATGTTCGAAGCGTCACCGGTCATAACGGCTTCTTCGGTTTCCATTGGGAGAATAGATTTAGCACCCACGGCTTCGTCCCCTGACTCGACAAGGGACATTGTAACACTTGCGTCACCCGCCGATATCAAAGATCCATAGGGAGAAAGAGCGGCAGTTGGAATGGTCCCAGATTCTAGAGAAAGATTGGCCACTTCAGGCTCTTTAATTGTTGGCACTTCACCTGTCACGTCGTCGCCTAACTCTAGCTCTGTAAATAAAAAACGCGTATGTTATGATATAAAAAAGGGGAGGGGCTGTTACTAAGAGCTGTGCGTTGTTCTACCTTGAAGTAGCCGTTCACCCTTTTCACGAGCTGCACGCGCAACCTGTCTATGGGCAGTAGATAGGGTAGAAAGAACGTCCACCGAAGGAATGTCAACAGGTGGAACATTACTCGAACCTACACCCGCAGCCAAATCAGCTTCGCGTTCCCTTGTAGCATACTTTCTACGCTTCCTCTCAGCCTGGACAGTGAGAACCGACCTCCTTAAAACTTCCGACAGGGGGACGTCGTCGTCCAAACCGAGCTCGGCCTCTGGTGCCGCTACGGTATCCATCATCGGCTGCTTCAGCAACGCCTTCTGTGGTGGCCTTGGGAGGGACTCGGCCGCGGTCGGTAGCTCTGGAAGCTTTCCTGCATCACCACCTGGGATTGACACTGCACTCGGAATGACCTGGGTTTTGGTGGTCCCTGTAATAGGATGAAAAAAGAGAGCCAGGCCATGAATAAAAGGAATTAAAAGAGTAAAGGTGTAATGAAACGAATTATACCCAGGCTCAAAAAAACGCAGAGCCTCTCTTCTTCCTCAAACGTCCTGAGAGAAGCCGCGAGAGCCTCTTCAGCAAAGATACCTATTAAGGAGGAGAGAGTTAATAAAGCATAATAAGGAGGGAAGGGATATGTGCAGAAAAGTTTAAATGAAGTATACCAGACTTCGCAATAGAAACCAACGTTGCTTCTTCACGGGCCAGTCGTTTGGAAGCATCAATAGCAGCCTAAAGGTCAGTATCGGTCGCAGGCGCATCAAATAAACCCTCGTTGGTGCCGTATTCGCACAAACCCTCGCTATAAGGGGCATGAGGCTCCTGTCCGAATACAACGTCAGCATAAAATAAGGAATTCTTCCTTTTCTGCGAAACGATGCCCGCCGCCGACGATAAAAGCTTTCGCTTAACGGGTTTTTTCGGAAGACGGGTCTTAATCTCTGAACTGATGCTCGAGTCCGGAGACGCCATGGCTACCACAGTCGCAGGAGCATCCGGTCGAAGCTTATTAAGAAAAGCTCGTGGAACTACAGCCGTAGTGATTTCTCTTAAAGAAGGACGAACAGCGGTTCATCGCTTCAGCAGGACCGATGGATTGCCGGCTGGGACGGCATCCTTGTGGTCAAGTAGAAGCCGCCTTTCCTCCCTGATAACAGCACCTGTCGCATGTTGGTACCACGCGACGTAAGCATTCGAGGCTTTTGGCATATGGCTCGGCTCGCTGATAAGGAAATGGGACCCCGTATTTAATCGCATAAAATGATGCATTGCGCCGCGAATACCCTCCTCCGTAGCAACCGGCTCAACTAAGAATGCCTCAAGAGGAACACCTTGGTTATAACCCAATTGTTGGGCAAAACGATGTGGGTTGTACCTCATAAACAGCACCGAGGCGTTCTGTCTAAATACTAGGAAGCCCGGCCTGATCGAATACAGGTGCATAGCTTTCTGATCCCTCAACGCAGAAGCCCCATCCTTGAAAGTATCATGCAATGGTTGGATCACCTTAGAAGATTCTTTGCCGATAGTTATAACTCTATCGGCAAAGGTCATACTGTCCCCAACCATGCGTGGACGAAGGAGCAGTCGCCGAGCCTTTCGCTGTGATGGGTCTGGAGCAGAAGCGTCAACTAAATGCATGACCCGGGGGAAGTTGTAGCCTTCGTAGAATCGGGGTCATTTATGAAAACCAAAGGTGCACAGCATGTGCATCTCGATCCATGATGTAAAGTAAAGCAATGGGAGATACGCGGGCTTTACCCCCGGTTGAATGGTGTCAGCAGCTAGGCTCAGGCCATGATACAAATGAGCCAACCCCGCAATTCCAACAGCCACGCGCGTCTCCGTGACGATGCGATGAGCCGGATAAAAAACAGATGTCTTCATATAGTGGTGGTGCGTCGGAAGCGCAAACCAACTCAGCCATTAGCCCATAAACCCCGGAAAGAACGTCTCTTCATCAACATCCGGGGAAGCAATCTCTGCAAATGAGACGACTGGAGTATCCGGAATAAAAAATTTCTTTAAATCTGCCTCTACAGTCGGCAAGTTATCTGAACCAAACCCGAACGGGTCGTCAAGTTTGGCGAATTTCGTATCCTGTTTAGACAGAACTTTCGGAAGAAGAAAGCGGGCGATAAAATCCGCGAAGCCAACTCCGTGCCCGCCGGACTCCAGGAATAAACTTTCGTACATGTTCAACACCTTAATCAAGCTTGAGATTGTTGAACGGCGTTCTCCGGAGTAAGGCCCATTACCACCGATTTGGTGGCAAAGACATACTCATCGGAGGAAAGTATCTCCTTATAGTGCTCCCCTCTGACAGGTAGGCCGGAGATCTCCACAAACTACTCCAATGAAATCGAAACCTCTCGATCTGATAGGAGAAAGGTACGGGTCGGGATGTTCCATTGTTCCAAAAAGGATTTGATCCACCACACATGAGGAGCGTGGTAGTAAAAGAGGGGCGCGTAGATCGCGGGATAAAACCCGGTCTTTACTAACAGCGATTTCTTGGCCGACAAGATATATCGGGCCCACTGTAGATAGCCGACCGACTGACGGAGAGTCACTCCTATCATGTAAACTTGCCCCCAAGGACGCGACTCTCCCTGGCATTTGCATCGCCCCAAAATATCCAAGGCCATCGGCGGCTGCACTGGTATTGAAGGCATGGAAGGCTGAAGACGACTTTCCGAGGTCCAGTTGATCTCTTCTACTGCGAAGTTCACCGGCGGCAAATCAGTGTAATGGATCGCCGGGATCGGCTCCGAAGACGCTGCCCAAGTAAAACTACGCCGACCCCGAATAATTTGACTATACCATGACCCCCACAGATAAAGAGACTTTTGCTCTGGGTCATGGTCTCGGATAAGTGCGAAGACTTCTCGATCTACGGGCGTGTCGGCAAAGGCACTCTCCGAACGAACGAAGGGGAAGGAGGAATTGAAAGCCATAGTACCCGCATAAAAAGGAAGGGGTCATCTATTGGCATAATGTTCAAGACTTTAGTATTCTTTTACACTTAAATTTGTACCACACCGCAGTTCAAAAAGAAACGGTCTGGCTCCCCACAAAATCAAGGTAATGCTCCATCAATGATGGGGCAACCACTCATTAAAAAAATAAAATCGAAAAGGATTCTCAATCAGTGAGAAAACATCATTAAACTCTGGAGTTGAATTCCCTTGAAAACTGTGTTCTGCAAACAGATTTCAAATCTGTCAAGAAATTATGAAGGGAATAAAATTCCCAAAAGAATTTCTTTAAGAAATTCTTCGGAGCCAAGCTCTGTAGAATAATGGGATAACATCCCAGAACTCCACTCGAGAAAGGGAATTAAATTCCAAATAACCTTCAAAAAACAAAATTTTTAACAGGGTAAAACCCTAAAAGATCTTTAAGATCTACGATTTACTCAAGTAAATGAGTTAAAAACCCTAAGACATGAAGAAATTCCTTAAACATTAGGACACGGTCATGGTTCTTACCAAAACTTTGACAGAGTTTTGACTCTAAAAGAGTTTCTTTGAATAAAGATCTGAGCTCTGAAAGGAGAATTAAATTCTCAAGATAGAAGAAGGTTAGAAAGAAGATGAACAACAGCCATCTCAAGGGCCAAAGGCCCTATTTATAAAACTTTACGAGACGGTTCAACTCCCTAGGAGATTAATGGCGGAAAAGGTGCCACCGCTGCACTCACGTGTGAGCCACGTAAGCGCAACAGTGGGGGGGCATTTGTTTCCCCCAATAATAAGAGCAAAGCTCTGTTCAAAATTTAAGAGGCAGTGCGTCACATGCCTTCCACGAGGGCGCCAGCACCAGAGTTAAAAACTCTTATATTGGCGCCGCACGTGTTCCTCACATGGGCGCCGATATACAAAGCGCATAAAGGAATTAAAACCTTAATTAGCGCCCACATGCACAACACGTGAGCGCCGGCGCCCATGTGCACAACACATGAGCGCCGGCGCCCAGGTAGAATTAAATTCTACTCTCTGTTAAACAGAGCACTTGGATCAAGGATCCAACGGAGATGATAAATCATCAGAAATACAGAATTAAATTCTTTCAGGAGAAAACATTCCCCAAATTAAATTATAGAATAAAATTCTATTTTCGGAATATATTCTCTCAATTTTTCTAAATAAGAAAGATTGCCCTCTATAAAATAAAGAGCCGGTGGATTAAAAATCCAACGGTGATTAAAAAATCACCGTTTTACAGAATAAATTATATGCAAGGAAAAATATTTCCCCAATCTTGTTCTGTAAAACAGAAGCCCTTGAATCAAAGATCCAGTGGTGGGTAAAAATCCCCAAATCAATTAGGATCTCTTAATGAGAGATTTCTTCAACTAATCAACAAATTTGCCTCTACTAAATAAAGGTCCCAAGTCTTCAAGTCTATATAGGAGGACCCCCCCATTAGCTTCTAAAAACAAACCAGAAAGCTTCAAAAAGGAAAAAAGAAGAAGATCTCCCTTCTCAGAAAAAAAACCCTAGGTAAATAAAAAGAAGAGAGATCAAAGTATCTCATTTACCTATTGAAGGGTTTAACCCTTTTAAAAGAACTTAGTTCTTTCTCCGGATCTGAGATCTACAAGACAGGTTTCCCAAAAGTTGAGAATTTAATTCTCATCGGGAAGAACTTGTTCTTGAGGATCAAAGATTCAGAAAAGAATTAGGAAATCGAATTCCTTAAAACAAAGCATATAAGGAAAAATCTAGCGCCTAGCGCCTCACGTGCCCCTCATGTGGGCGCCGCCGAATAAAAGGAGTGCTTAGCACTCAATGAGCGGCGCTCAGCGCCCAGCACCTCGCATGCCCCTTACGCAGGCGCTACAGGAGAAAGAATACTTCGCACTCAATGAGCAGCGCCCAGTGCCTCACGTGCCCCTCACGTGGGCGCTACAGAAGAGAAGAGTGCTTAGCACTCATTGGGCAGCGCCCAGCGCCTCACGCGTCCCTCACTTAAGCGCCATAAAAAAGGAGAGTGCCCAGCACCTCACGTGTTTCTCACGTGGGCGCCATAAAGAGTGCCTAGCATTCCATACAAAGACAAAAAGGGGTAAAGTGTTTAACACTTATCAGGCAATCCCCATGATTAAAAGCCCACATGATTATATGTGAGCATCAGAACTTGCATAAGTGCTCAGCACTCTTTATACAAAAGGGGACTGATCATACAGAGCCCAAATAAGTGCTTGGCACTTTTCAACAAAAACTGAATGGACCAAGCCCAAATTGGCTAGGTCCCCTCGAGGATAGAACCTCCTTGATTCGGGCGATGCGATAATGCAATTAACTGCAGCGGCTTGCGCCTGCAGGGAAAAACGTCCCCACAATCAAAAACCCCTCGCAAACGAGGGGGAATCTAACGAAGTCTGCTACAACGGCCGCATCCGTCTTAACCTCCGATATACGGTGCCATAAATTAACTTGGTATCTTCGGAGAGGTGGACGGATAAATCCAAATAGCATCTGCCCCCAAATTCAAGTAAGACGATCCATCCTGGTCCGTCTATATTTTCGGCGATAAACACCACCTAACGGACATCCAAAAGAAGAAAGAGATGGGTGGATGCCCGTCAGCGAACTTCCGCTCGGTAAGTCACCAAGGAAAGGGGAGAAGTATAAAAGTATAGTGATGAGTTGGAAATGGATACCATGAAGCAATGGACTAGTAGATATGGTGTTTAAACATCTCATTTAATATAAGCATGGCAGTTCTATGCAACTTGCAATTCTACATATCATGGTAAAGTAACATGAGTATAGTATCACATAGTCGTGTAATGTAGGTATAGCGAACATGAAGTGTATGTAAGTGTCTTAAAAGGTCTTTACAAGAGGAAACTAATCTAAGGTAAGTTCAAGTGTGAATATCAACTAATCTCAAGAGTGTTCTCGAATCCATCAAGTTGTAATCCAGAGGTAAGCAACTACGGGCCCGAATCGGGTGTTAGTAACGGGACTTCAACCCAGTATTGAAATATTCCAAACTCAACAGGCTATAATTCAGGAGCAGGGAAACACGGGCCCTCATGGTAGATTGCTTGTGTTAGTAGACATGAATTCATGATCTAGGGGGATTCCTGTGATTTCGTTGGATTCGCACTTGAACTACCCCAATACCCCGTGTATTCTAGATTACTGTTAAAATTATCAGTCTTACTCGAATCCATGAATACATCATGTTGAAAGATTGAGTTCATGTCAAGATCAAGTATTCGTGTCAAGTATTCATGTATTCATGTCAAGTTGTATTCATGGTTCGAATCAAGTCAGTTCAAGAGTAGACATTGGGTTCAGGTATTCATGTTAAGTTCAAGTGTCAAGTTCAGATTCATGTTTAATTTCTAATTCGAGTTCGAGTTTAAATTCACATTTGAGTCATGTTCGAGTTTATATTCAGATTATAATCTTTTGAATAGTTGTAATCTTGTAAACTCTTAAGTTCAGGAATAATCGGACAACCGCTACATATGGACGGCAGAATTTGCGTCTTTTTCCAATACGATTGCTATTAATAACTCCGTTAATTTGCAGTGTTGTTTAATCTAGATAGGCAAGCACTCACTTTCTCCAGCTCCCTGAGGCTCAAGAGAAAGAATATCGCTTAAAGCTATATTAATCTAGAGTCCTTAAAAATTTATTCTTGTTGTTTCAATTATGTTTACATTGTGTGCATTTCTCGAGAGTGTTTCATGAAAATGTTATAATATTGTTTTAAAAATAAATCCCGAGGGTGATTTATAATATTAAGAGTTTTTATAAAAATATATTTTAGTTTTAGTGGTATTTTAGTGATGAAACCTAGCTTTTAAAAGTTTATGGTATTTTTATGAAAACTACTACTTTTAGAAATTTGATGGTATTTTGTTAAAATTTTAATCTTTCATTGAAAAATATAGTTTTTCCCAATTTGATTTCATTGAAAATATGGATTCATACTTTTATATAATTTTTCAAAGTTTAATTGTTTTAAAAAGTCATATTTCTTTTAAATCGTATTTTTATTTTCCTTTCGAGACCGAATTCTCCATGAGGAGTTCTGCATCCCGCTTTACTATCCTAAGGACGTGCGATAACCCGTACCATCCGTAAATGGGTTTCTCTAAAAGGGTTGTAGAGACGCAATTGTAAAGGATTTAAAAATAGCGATAAAAACGTTTTATAAAAGTAATGATATTTTAATGTAATTGTTTCATTTCGAATAAAACTTTGTAATCTAAAATATTGTGCTATGAAACCATAGTGTATATGATGGGGTAGTTCGTTACCCCTGTCGGGGTAAAAAATTATACCCCAAAATCGAGATCAATATGTCAAAGTCAAGGACCGAAAAGTGAGCCCGGACTCAAGTCCGAATCCAAGTCAAGTGGGCCCATGTCCAAGTCGAGCCCGAACATGAAGAGACCGGCCCTCCATGCCAACAAGAAAAATTATGTAATAAATAAGTTTGATGTAATTTTCATGCATGAATGTAAAATAAATGGGCAAAAAACCAAATTTTTGTAAAGCCCCTGACTCATGTGCAAAAACAAATAAGCACATGAGGTATGAGATGGGCAAAATGCCATTTTATATAGCCTAAAGGGATATGTGTAAACTTGTAAGCCTATATAAGGTAACATGATAATGAAATGAAAGACAAAATTCATTCCTCTAAAAAATATTAGGGTTCGTGCCTCCATCTCCTCTCTCTCAAGTTCTCCATCTTTCTTTTCATTTCCAATTAAATCAAGAGCTTAACTCTCTTTTTATCAAAAAACAAATAAAGTTTCACCATAAAACACTCGAAGAGGAGTTCGGATCTCCCATCAAATCCCTAAAAGGAAGATTTCTAATCTCACCTTCCTTTTTCTCTAAGATCCAGCAAAATGAGAGGAGGAGGAGGAGGAGGACCAACCTCAAAATATCCCCCTTTGGGAGGATCCAAGGTTCAAGGGAGAAGAAAGGGGTCACCTTTGATCATCTCCGAAAATCTTTGAGGTGTTCAACTCCAAAATCCAAATTCTTATAGGAGTTTAACTCCAAGTTCAAATCTCGAAGGAGTTGAACCCCAAAAATCCAGATCTTTTAGGAGTTTAACTTACAAAAAGATCTTTTTTTAAGAGTTTAACTCCAAAAGTCATTCGGGAGTTCAACTCCCAGTTCATGGGCTAAACCTCTTTTTCCGCGGGTGCCCAGCGCCTACGTGCAGGGCGCGTGATCCACTGAGGCCCGGCGCTCACACGCCATGCACGTGAACCGCTGGCGCCCAGCGACCATATGCAGGGCACGTGACCCGCTGGCGTCCAGCGCCCACGCGCCAAGCATGTGAACCGCTGGTGCCCGGCACCCGCGTGCAAGGCACGTGTCCCGCTGGCGCCCGTGCCACGCACGTGGCCCGCAGGCGCCCAACGTCCACGTGCCATCTCACGCGTCCTTAGGATGCTCATCACCTCTCTTTTTCCCATACATTCCATACTCAAAACACATCCCTCCTTAGAAAAAAATTTCGCATCCTCCGTAAACTCTGTGAGGTCCCCGATACGTCCAAAACACATTCAAAACACAACACACGCATATTGCACATTGAATTCGCATGTCCAGTTTTACCCGTCAATCGGAGGTTTCCTCGCTCCAAAGGCGAGGGGTAATTAACGGCAGTTTAGTCCGCGGCTGCCGGAGATTCGAATCCCCATAATCAATAAACTCCAGCCTACCCTAGGCAAGGGGAATCGTATATGCCTGACAAGTGCGCGCATTCCCATCTCAATGGGGTGACGAAAAACACTCTACAACCTCGTGAATTTCTATAGGTATAAATTCTAGATATCAATAAAAGAGTACTTTTAAAGTTCATGGTATTTATTCGTTATTTGTAATTTACATGTTATTTAACATATTAAACTTCATATAAAAATTATAAGACAATTGTAAATTCGTATTTTCTTAATATCATGGAATGAAAATTTATGATGAACCTGTTGAATTACAATGAATATATTTTTTAAATTAAACTTGTTTATAATACCGTATTCTTTCACGTCGATATAAGAAGAGAAGCAAAAAGAGAGAGAAGCAGAGAGAGGAGTTAGCGTAGTTACAAGTGATGCGGAGTGGCGACATGGAAAAGTAGAAGAGAGTATATAAGAGGGAAAAGAAGAGAGAATGAGAAGACTTACGGTTTCCGCTTGTACTCATAAAGTGAGAAAAAGAAGAGAAAAAGCCTCGGTTGAGGAACCGAGACTTATGGTGTGTGGAGACTTGAGCTTGGGTCCAATTACGCGTACAAGAATGAACTCTAGGCGTTAGGAATATGTATGCCCTAGAGGCCATTATTGTATATTATAGTGGATGCTTGGACATATGTGTGTGTGTAGGACTTTTTTTGCTCAACATGATAGTGTGCTATCTGGTTGCTCTTTATCTTAACGTGTGCATTTGTTTTAGTTTACTATCTTTTTTATACATGTTGATAATGCCCTTATGATGTTGGCTTGACTACCAGGACTATGATGTAGATCATACTAGTGAGGCTTGAGTAGTCCACAAGTACATCCTTAACAGTTCCTAGTTGAGAGAGTATCGAGACAGCGCATCGATATTCCATAGTAAACTGGTGTGTATGTTTCTTGACCCTGTATGGGGTGATGGTTGATCCCATGGCCGTTGGTGTTTGACATCAAAGATTGTACACAGGTGCTCATTGGAGAATGAGTACACCGAACAGGACTCGTCGAGAACACCTAGATGGTTCCATACCTATCGTCAGATAGTAGTTCTCCGGTGACACTTGTACATGTTAGTCTGTAGACCCTAAATCGTCATAGTGTTTTGTGTGGTTCCCACCGTGCTTTGATTTCCTCCCTACAACGGTTTAAATGAGTCATGCAAACAGGTGGTTTTTGGGTACAGTCCCGAGTCACATGGAGGCAGTAAGCGACGGGAGGGATTTCGTCTCTCCCAGTATTGGGAGTTGATATTGTGCTATACTCGATTGGTTATAACAGCAAGTTCCTGGTCAGGGCTAATGAGATTTACTGATAAATGTTATCATTAGTTTCTCGATTAGTTATAGGCCGCACATCGGCATGACTTATCGAGTTATTAGGATTTGACGATTCCACCCCCAGACTCGATATACGACATATCAGATGAAGAGACCGGACTGTACAGTAAGCGTTGGTTATAGACTCTACGGGAGTTTGGACAAGTTTGCTTGTTGATTTTCTATTCGTTCAATACCTGGGTCGCCATTACGTCTAGCTAGTACCGCTGACAGCTTGTGGATATCTGATATGATCATTACCTATTGCTAGTGTATTGACGAGTCTTTAGATTCTCACATAGAGGTTTCCTAGCTCAAGCGAAACGAAGTAGGGTACGTATGGAGATATGTGCGGGAGCTTGATTAAATACAAGTATATGATACCGTATTCTAATCTAGCGTTTTTTATATTAGCCAGGTTATATATGATACAACCGGATTATTGAATCAAATGTTGATTTAACAATTAACTAATATAATGCTCATTTTACTTCTTTCCCTCTCATTATATATTTGATATATACATATTGTATCATGGTTGATGATACATTGAATATGGCTATATGAGAATCACATTAAAGGAAAAGATAAAAGAAAATGATTTACTTATATGAATAAAATAAATGAAAGAAATGAGTCATGGCTTCTAAAATGTTCTACAAGGTGCTAAGAACCATGACTCATTGTTTTCCTTTGTTTTATTCATCCATATTTAATTATTTTCTTAACCGTGTCTTATCATCAAGGTTCATTCTCATCTCCAAGTTCATCCTCTTCATTTTCTTCTCTAGTTTTTCCTAGCTTGAAAAAGAGAAAAGAAAAGAAAGAATTTTAATGAGAAAAATCCCCATTTCATCAAGCTACACTTCTCTAGCAAATTAGTATAGGTTGTTATCTTCACTGATTCATAAATTAGTAAAGTGTGAGCTTGAGAGTGAGAAACTTCGAGGTGGATCATCTTCGACGACAAAGACTTCGAGTAAGCTCGTTCCATCCTTCAAGTTGAGTCAAAGAAGAGTTCTAGGACTATTGATCGTAGCTTTTGAAGTGAAGGACTAGACTACAAAGGTTGTAGCCTCTCTTCACTTAGTTTATTTTTTGTTTTGCTTTGTTTATGAAAGCCTAATCTCTAATATGATCTTGTTTAAGTAGACTTAGCCATCTAGATTTTTAAAATCGCATACTTGATACTCATAGAACCCTTGTATAGGTGCTAAGAAATACTTACACTAGATATCTAACGTGTAGAGGAACGAATTTGAGCGACGAAGTTGGCTTAGACTTGTGCGCTTGACTTCCTTTACTAGAGTGAGGCTTGAGAGATAGAATTTTGAGTGGTATTTTCAGAATAATCTAGGAAAAGAACCAAGGAGAAAGACTAGGTATTTATAGGGGAAAATATAGGTGTAGCGGAAATTAAAAAGATAATAAAAATGCATTAAAAGTGAGGGTAAAAGGGTAGATGAAGGGTCTGTGGTTTTCTGGTTAATTGCAGGAAAATCAAATAGGAAAAAGGAGGAGTGGGGAGATGAAAGGATGCAGGTGCAAATGATGGAGAAATTTGGAGCTAAGCGGACCACCGGTGGTGGTTTTTGAGCAAAATCCGGAGGTCAAACATGAGGCAATTGCCTCGTGGTTCGTGCAGTGCATTCATCTGGGTATTTATGTATCATTTATATTGTTTGATTTATTTGCTACCTTTCGTTTCTCCATATAATGCACGTGCAACTCTTGGGCTTTCAAAAAATTAAAAAGAAAAAATATTAAATATAATTGAGATTCGAACACAGGTTATGGCACAGCAGTGGAGAGTATTAACCAGTGAGCTATAAGGAGTTTCTTATACATAAATTATCAATAATAACTAATAACTCGAAAACAGAACAGAAATACACTCTTTTATTAATATTGGATCAATAAAAATGTATAGAAATTTTAGGGTCGTTACGACGGTTGTTTATGATTATTTGATTTTATCTGGTTGTGTGTGCTTAGTTAGAATTTATATCTTAAAAAAATGGACTTTGCTGTTTGTCCTCCGCACTTTGACAGGAATGATTTTTTTGGATGGAAAATAAAAATGAAAGAATTTTTTGACTCACTTAACAAAGATTTTTGGGAAATCATTGAAAATGAACATGCAATATTGGTTTTCTTGAACGAAGATGTCGTAGATATTTTACGGAGTGTGTTAGATGGTGAGATTCATATGAGTGTTTTGTCTTACGAGTCAGCTTATGATATTTGGTGTGCATTGGAACAAATTTATGGAGAGCACATCACAGAAAAAAATCATGTACGAATGATAGGTTTATTTCAACATTTTTCAAATAATGATATACCACCAACCTCTACAAGCCATGTGAGATTACTTTTGATCATGATAGTGTGAGCACGACATCTTTTGATAATCATAAATCTACTCATGATCAACTTTCATATAATGACCTTGCATCTAAGAATAGATTCTCGAACAAAAAAAATGATTTGATTTCAAAATGTGAGCTTTTAGTTGGCATAAGTAACGATTTAATAGAAAAACTCAACGTGTCAAATTCTACTACTGTTTTAAATGAAAAACTTAAAATTGAAAAGAATGAATTGATTTCTATAAATGAGTTTCTTTAAAAACAAAACTCGTCTTTAAAATTGGAAAAAACGGAATTGATTTTTAGAAATGAATCTTTGAAAGTCATAAATGATAAATTGTTATCTAAGATTAATGTACTTTTTTGCTCTCATGATATTTCGATCGATAAACTGGAAAATGAAAAAAATGAGTTGCATTCAAAACTTGAGAGTCTTTCTAAAACTTTGGCTGCTTTGAAACAAGAAAGAGAACAAGAGAAGAATGAGTTTCTGTTGAAGTTTGAAAATCAGTCGAAATTTTTGAGATTTTGAAAAATGAAAACGAAAACCTGGTTTTGTCTTGTGCTTTTTTGAGAAATGAACATAAAAACTTGAGATCAACTTTTAAGAGTGAACCCGATTCCTTGAAATCCTCTCTTTAATCTTAAGAGATCTTGACAAATAAAAATATTTCTCTTAAAAAGCAAAATCATGATTTGATGGTTTCTCTTGATAAATATTCAAAAGGAGAAGTAAAGGTTATTCCTCCATCCGGTGAGAGAATGAAATATTTAAATAGAATAGACGTTGTTATAAATTTTTTAAAATCTCAAAAATCTTTTTCTAAATTAGTTCAACCCTCTTCTAATAAAAAGAATACTCATAAGTACGTTCATGCAAAATCAAATGTTCATTCACATGCATTTTTATATACAAAACAAACTCTTCAAAACTCAAACGTCATATGCATGTTGATAATTTGAGTCCCATGCATGCATCTAATCACACTTGTCATTATTGTGGTGCATATGACCATTTTGCATATGTTTGTGATTTGAAACGAAACTTCCCTCTATTTGCAAAATTGAAATGGGTCACCAAGTCTAATCCCTATAAAACCATGAAGGTTTGGGTCCCAAAATCTCCTCCTTTACCTTCCATTATAGGTGCAAGGACAGCTAAAACTTAAGATTTGGAGTTTAATGAAGTAGAGCACTTCACAGGTATATTTTCTTGGCTCATCACTTTTGGAAAATAAGGTTAACACACTAGAGTTAGATGATATTGAGAACAATATCTAGCTCGGATGTGGGGGGAGTTTAGGTTATTTTTAGGTTTCTTTATTTTATTGTAGGTTATTTTGCTTTTCTTTTATTAAAAAAATAGAATAAAAAGATAGAGAGAGAGAGAGAGAGAGAAAAGAGATACGGAAGAGAAAAGATGAAGAATTTTTTTTCGTGAGATTAAGTTAGTTTATTTGGAAATAAGTAATTTTTTGTCTATTTTTGAAGTGAATTTAATATGAAGGGAAAGTGTTGAAGTATTTAATAGATATTAAGTTTGAAAAATAACTCATTTTTAACTTGACTGTAGTGAATTCACATTTTATTTACACATGCACGTCTTTGGTTATAGGATGTATAGGATGACTTGAATATCTCCATGAATTTTCTATCTCAGAAGATATATATATATATATAAGCTTTTTCTTCAAAAAAGTATAAATATAAAAATTTCTACGAACTAGTCAGGGGTAAATGCGTATAGATATGTCTCTTTCTAATACTCTCACCAAGCAAGTGTTCTTTCCGAGTTAAAAGTCCCCGCGGTTCTCCGTGAGAGAATAATCTAGGCTTACTACAACTATTAGTAACTGATAAAGAACTAGTTTCGAAATAAGTATGAATAAATAAATAAAAATTATTAGCTGTAAAGTTTGAGCTAGGGGAGTCAATAGAGATATGATGGTTTGAATATGAGTTTTATAATTAAAAGACTATTGCACGATCATAGGGTGTGTAGGAACTAAAATCATTAAAAGGTGGAGTGAAAAATAGAACTGAGTATTCAATTAAAGATAATAGAAATCGTAGATTAGAGACTAAACTTTAAGATTAAAACTCAAGAAAGCTTACGATTTTACAGACTTTCAAGATACTTTTGAAATTTTTTCTAATCTTCATTTTCTTGTTTCTTTTCTTCTCTCTTTATGAATTTTGTTGGTGTAATTTATTGAAAACCCCCAGGAGACAACACTCCTCCTAATGGAGACACTTAAAGATTTAACGGCTTATTGCACGTACTAAGTGCAATCGCGATGTCTGTGAAAATGGGCTAGGATATATTTAGATTTTCTTTTTCTTTTTAGGATTTCTATTTTCTCAGTTTTGCTCGAGGACGAGTAAAAGATAGGTGTGGGGGTATTTGATTAGCACATTTATTGCACGATTTTTACTTGTTTTTCCCTATCTTTGGTTAATTAATAAATGCCATTAATTATAATTTAAGAATATTTAGGGATTTATTTGTCAAAAACACATTTATATGTATCTTAAATAATAAATGGATAATTATGAGTTAAGCGGTTTAAATATTTCCCTGAATAAAATATATGCTACTAAATATTTATTTTGAGATATTCTGCAGATTTAAATGCAGCCATATCAAATTAAGAGACCAAATCAAATCAAAATCAACAAATTATATTAGCCTAATTTGGTAACAAATTGAGGGTCCACATAATTGCAGAGAGACGACAAGATAGTCAAGATATGATGTAATCGGAATTAACCAAACCAAGTTAAGAGATCAAAGAAAAATCTGAGCGCAGACAGAAGAAATATGACTGGTAAATCGCGGCCGTAATTTAATATCCGCCGTAAAAAATTTTGTGTTGTTTCGATTTGTTTTGGGCTTAGGATTTCAATTATTAGTCTATAATTATTATTTTTCCTGAGCCCGAAAAGGCTCCCGCGACTTTTATTCTCTTTAAAAACCTATTTTTTTATAATAATTTTGGATGATTGGTGGTGAGTAATATAGATTTTAGATATGTTCTTAGTAATTTTTAAGTTTTTATTTATTATTATGTCATTTTCTTTTAATTTATGCATTTTTTCTTTTATTATAATGAGTAAGTAAATTTATTATGTTGTGTTTAGGGAGATAAACCTAGATCTAATATTGCAATGCTAATTTTAGGGTATTTCTTATTTGTGATATATAGATCTCTATTTGTTTTTCTTAATCTCTTATAGGACTTGATAGCTTATAGAATGCATGTTCATAAGCTATGCATGTTAAATATATTATTGAGATCAATAAGGTAGGATTTATAATAAAAAAATCCCAACTTTTAATGATTATGATAGGAAGTAATATGATAGGTTTATATTGTTCGCAATTTAATCTATACTTATTAATATTCTTATTATAATTATTTATTAGTTAGATTTAAATAATAGAAAAGAAATACTCTATAGGTTAACTTGATAATATGTAGGTTTATTTCTTGATGTGCTTAAATTAAATCTAGATTTGATAATTGTTTTTCTTAAGTCATGCTATAACTTTGATAGAATATAGAGTATTTAACCTATAATCTATTTTTACAAAACACAAGATTAGGATCAATAGTTTAAGGCCTAAAATAATAAAAATATGACTTTTGATGATTATAAAAAGGTGAACATTGATAGGTTAACATTGCTAGTCAATTTGATCTATACTTACTCTAAATCTTTTATAATTATTCATTAGTTAATTAAAAAAGAAATAGAACCGATATATTGTGAACACATGTTAAACCAAGAGAATTTAATATAAACACAACACTTTCCTCATAATTTTTTTTCTTAAATTAAATTAAAAATTAGATTTTCAATTTTTTAGTCTTAAATAAAAAACCCTTTTATAACTTGATTAAATAGTGAAGAAAATTATCAATTACACGTTATCTCTGTAGATCGATCCATAAACGCATACTATAACAAACCGTGCGCTTGCGGAAATTAAAATTTATCACATCACATAATATATGATAACATATATACAACATAATTAATATCAGCGTATCATAATAGATCGCGCAAACATGGAAATACATCATCCATAAGATCATCATCATCAAATAAATCATCAATAAATCCCGTGTCAATCATCGACGCTAAAATCTCAAATCTTGAGACGACATTTCTCGGATCAGCTTTCTTTTCAATCTCAATATAGTTCTTGTCGGTATCCTCCGGATATCTTCCGTACTCTAATGCTATCACCGGTTGGTTTCATTCGCGCTAGGCTCACCGTCTTTATATACGGGCATTTTGCCCCCACAGTACCATACCGGTCTGCCATGTATCCGAAATCGGTTTCCTACCCCCATCTTGATATTGGATAAAACCAAATCATAAAACACATAGAAAACTTATGGTGAACGTACCATCATTTCAAAAGAAAGATGCAATTTTTGAAAACATGAACAAGTTTTATAAATCGTGCGGCGGTTTCTCAAATCCATGGAAAATATTGTTCTCTCATGAGAACTGAATAGAGCAGCAAGGAAATACCCAAGAGGAGCATCACGTGTCCACACGTGATCGGGCATCACGTGGGGACACATGACCTTCTATGAGCAAAATTATGGGCGCTGAAATACACAATTGGAGATAGGGTCACGTGCCAACACGTGATGGGCCCCCGAGCCCTTTGAAATAATAGAATTAAATTCTAATGAAATGCTTAACTGGTGGGTCACATGCCACCACGTGATAGGGTCTTAAAACTCTCTGAGTTAATGGAAAGAAGACCCTAAATGGGGTATCGCGTGCCCACACGTGACAGGGGGTCACGTGCCAACACGTGATGGGTTCCTAAGATCTCTGAACCAATAGAATTAAATTCTAATTTAATGCTTTATCAATTGGGGTCACGTGCCAACACGTGATAAACTCCTAAATCATCTGAACTAATAGAATTAAATTCTAATTAAGAGAGAATCAAAAACCCTAATTAGAAAAATATTTCTCTGGATCTTTCCAAACAAAAAGATTGCACTTTATAAAATAGAGCACCGTTGGATTAAAAATCCAATGGTGATTAAAAATCACCAGTTTATAGAAAGATTCCACATAAGGAAATATTTTCCTAAAATCTACCAGGAAAAACAAATAAAATATCTTTTGGATTAAAATCCAATGGTGAATAAAATTCACCGAGTGATTTAATAGATCATGTTGGTTATAAAATCAATGAAATCTTTCAATAAAAAATTAATTAAACAAACCGATTCTTTTCTTTCTCCTATAAATAGGAGCCAAGAAAGAAAAAAAAAAGGAGGATATACGACAACAACAGAGAGGAAAAAAGAAGAGAATTTAATTCTCCAAAATGAAGAAGATCTCTTCAGAAAAAAAAAACCCTAGGTAAGAGAGGAAAAGAGATCATTCTATAAGCTCCCATAAAAACAAAAAGAGAATTTAATTCTCAAACTAAGAGTTTAACTCTTCTGAATAAGAACTTAGTTCTTCCTTCGGTTGAAGATCTGCAGAAGCAGATCTCCCCATAAATTGAGAATTTAATTCTCATCGGGGGGATTTTACCGTGCAGATCTAAAGCCTAAGAGAGAACCTAAGTTCAGAGAATTTTATTCTCCCACAAAGCACATAGGAATTTAATTCCTCCAACAAAGATAGAGTTTAACCCTTAATATAAGAACTTAGTTCTTCTTCATAGTAATAGATCTGCAGAAGCAGATCTTCCCATAAGTTGAGAATTTAATTCTCATCGGGAAGATTCTGCCATGCAGATCCAAAACTTAGAGGGAGAATTGTGTTTAAAGAATTTAATTCTTTCAAACATACAGGAATTTAATTCCTCTAAATAAAATTAGGGTTTAACCCTATATGAGAATTTAATTCCTATACAAGGAATTCATCTCTCCATGCACATAAAAAGATCAAAGTACCCAACATGATCACATGGCAATACGTGACTCTACCCCTCAATGATCAAAAAAGAACGAATAATATTAGGTCACGTGCTCCCACGTGACCCTTGAACAAACTTATCAAAATAAAGGCAGAACAGACTTTGGGGCGCCCTCACGGGTCCTCACGTGACTCCTAACAAACACTTTAATATCCAAATCATGGATACCCATCACGTGCCCGCACGTGATGGTCATAAAGGCCAAGTGTTTAACACTTATTTGAATATTCTGAGAATAAAATAAAGGAAGTTTGCGCCCAACACTCAAGCGCCTCACATGATCCCACGTGAGCGCTTCTTTTTAGTGTATAACACTATTTTGTGTCCTGCATCCTTAGTGTTTAACACTATTTTAAGCGCGTCACGTGGGAGTGCGTGATAGAAGAGTATACTCTAGTGTTTAACACTATATCCAAGCCAATCTTAGCCTAAACTAGCTAAGTCTTCCAGAGGCAAGATCTCTTGAAACTGAACTCCAACCATACTCTTGACATTCAAAATAATTCCCAGAACCCTTTCAATCAACTTTGGTTCGAGGGTACATCTCTTCACACCTCTGATACATGTCATTGTAATTCTTCAACGTCTTCAGAGAGGTGGCGGGTCCCAATGGCCAATAACTATCTGGTGCATTTCCAAACCCATGTTTGCATCTGAACTTAGACCGCAATGTCCCTAAACTAAACAACAGAGCCCAAATGATTTTTTGTTGGATCTAAATGATCCTGTTAAGTAGATCTTAGACTAAAATTAGACTAACGTATCCTTAACAAACATTTAAGTTGATCATAATCCCAAACGAGATTAACGATCCTTAAATCAATCCAACTGCAGATCCCCTAACCAATATTGGTTCAAAGGTACATCTCTTCACTCCTCTGATATTTGTCGTTGTAATCCCTCAGCGTCTTCAGAGAGGTGACGGGTCCCGAAAACCAGCAAATCTTACAGACTATGATGTCTCTAAACCGGACGGTGAGGTCCTTAAACTCATGGACTATGATGTCCTTAACCTTATAGACCGTGATGTCCCTAAACTAAAACCTGCAGACTATGATGTCTCTAAACTGGACTGTGAGGTCCTCAAGCTCATGGACTATGATGTCCTTAACCTTTACAGACTATAATGTTTTTAAACTGGACCGAGATGTCTTTAAACTAACATTGGTCCGTAATGTCCTTAAACTAATAATGGACCGCAAAGTCCCTAAACTAAAACAATAGAGCCCAAATGCTCTTTTTGTTGGATCTAAATGATCCTGTCATGTTGATCTTAGTCTAAAATTAGACTAACGTATCCTTAACAAATGTTTAAGTTAATCTTAGTCTCAAATGAGACTAGCGTATCCTTAAACCCAATCCAAAACCCAAATCTAAGAAAATACGGATTTGGACTAATCCACGCCCTACGGGCGACAACATAAATTAGTCTCCGTATACAATCCACGGGCAACCAAAAATAAAACAAGCATACACGACACGAAGTGACCATCTGGAGAAGGAGAAAGTTGTTGCCGCGATGCGGTAGCGTAATTAACTGCAGGGGCTTGCGCCTGCAGGGAAGAGCGTCCCCACAATCAAAAAAACCCCTCAAATGAGGAGGAATCTGATGAAGTCTGCTACAACGGCCGCATCCGTCTAAACCTTCGATATACGTTTCTATAAATCAACTTGGCATGTTTGGAGAGGTGGACGGATAAAACCAAATAGCATCTGCCCCTGAAATTCAGGCAAGACGAACCTACGCGGTCGCGTCTCTGTGTTTGGCGAAGAACAGATTCTGGCACGCCCGGTGGGACCTTTTCCTCTTTCCACTCCTCACTTCGTGTGTCGTGTTCGCGAACGAATCGCGGCTTGATATGGTTGCCCTTGGATTCGAGGTACTAAGATTTGGTTTTGCTCCCGTGCATAAAAAAGAACATCAATGGCCTCTGTTCCAGCTGCAACAGCAACTCTCGCTCTGTCCCATTTGGAGGAGTAACCTATGGGCCCCAAGCGGCCTCCCTTTTCATAATACCGGTGAAACAAGTGGCCCAGGCCACCACTGGACTGTTCTTCGGGACCATGATCCCGCCAACAAGCATCAGCGCTCCTGTACCATCACAAGAAGCTCCGAAAAAGTCGGTCTTTGATCGGCTTGCAACTACTGCGGCCCCTCTCAACAGGTTGTCCAAGTCCACTGCCTCAGTTTTCAACAGCCTGGGCCGAAGCTCAGATGGGCCCATGAAGAAGCCCACAATTCCTGAAGAGATTATCCCGAAGCGGATAGCCATTCCTGTCCCTGAAGTCGTTAGAGTGGATTCCCCTGCTAAGAAGTCAGTCTTTGCAAGACTGGCCGTTTCAGCTCCCGTTCCAGACAAAGTCATAAAGGTTATTTCTTCTATCCGAAAGTCGGCATTCGCAAGACTGATTGTCCCTTCTCAACGGACGTCAGTCTTCGACAAGCTAGTGCCAATAACAATCTCTCCTCAAAGTAAGGAGCAAGAAGAAGCTCATCCAACAGCGGAGGTGATCCCGGCCGCACGACATGCTCGACGTCGCCACTGGCACCGAGTGAGGAAAGCTGGGGGCAGTTCACCCTCTGGATTTATGCCGCCAGCTCCAACGGTGGAAGCCGATACTGCTGTTCCAACTGGGAACAGCTTTGAACCACTAAGGAGGGTCCGCAAGAACTCTCCGACTGCTGTGCTGAAAAAATCTCCTCCACCTGTGGAGAATGCCACAAAGGCGAAGCTTGAACAGCCCCCTCAGCGGCTGTCCTCTAAAATTTACAAAGTCTGGCGTTAAGTCCGAGACTCGGTAATTGATCAAGACTACCCCCGCCGACAGGAAAAGATGAAAGCGCGGCGAGAAGAGGACTATCCTGTCAAGTCACAGAAGGTGTCATCTGTTTGGGTACCAGCTGCAACGGCTCCCTCAACTTTGACCACCCACAAGAGGAGAAGGCCGGAGAAAATTCCCGTGTCTGCGACAAATGCCTAGGGCACTGAGCCTAAACGCCCTAAGTCTGGGGGCATGGTGGTGTATACCGTCTATATGGCATCCGGAAAAGAGGATAGCCGTATCTCCACAGGTCATCGAGCGCTTACGTGATCAGTGACTAAGGCTCAGGAGCAGCAGCAACAAAAGCTCCAAGAGATGCTAACAGCTATGGCCGCACTCACGAGACCAAAAGCAAGCCCAAAGACATTCTCGGAGCAACGTCATGAGCAGGAAATTGATGCTGAATTCCTTCGGAGAATGCTTGAGAAGAAGGACAAAGAGGCTGCGGAACAAGCAGCCAACATAAAACAAATGGCCCTTTTATTCCAAGATATGGTGGGCCTGATGATCCGTTCAGACCCTCCAGCCGAAGATCCTCCGGTAATAATTGAAGATGATAGAGGAGAGATATCAAATCCTCTGCCAGCTCTGTCAGCAGCCAAGGAGGAGACCATCTCCAAAGCCATGCTCGATGATTATATAGCTCAGCAAATACGGGCTCATCAAGCGAATGAAGCAACCGGCCAAGTCGTCAAAACTGGGCGACCATATCCAGGATGGTACGATCAGATAAAGTACCCACCAGGATACACAATTCCTAAATTCCATGTGTACAAGGGGACAGGCAATCCCCATCAACATGTCGCTCAGTTCAGGGCTCTCTGCGGCAACACTGGAGGAGATGATAAGCTACTGCTTCGCCAATTCGTCAGCAGCCTGGCGAAGACGGCGTTCGAATGGTACTCAGAGCTTCCCAACGACTCCGTCAAAACTTTTACGGAGATGGCATTGCTGTTCACCCAATGTTTCGCCAGCGCTAGCGAACACACCCCGATCACCGCGTTAATTAACGCCAGAGTGAAGCCAGGCGAAACATGGGTGCAGTATGTGATACGATGGCGGAATCTATGGTCGAAGTGCGAACAGCGCATCGAAGAAGCGCCTGCAGTGGGCATGTTCGTAGGAACCCTCGATCCACAGGCGACCATTTCCCAATTCATGATGTTCTTCAAGCCAACTACTTTCCAGGCCTTGATTGACAAACTGTCCCAAATGGATCAGATGGGTCATAGACTCTTTTCTTCGAAGTTGGAATCTCGAAACGAGAAAGGGAAAGGGAAAGTGACCTTCGTTGCCAATACTCAGCAGCAGCCCAGTGGTCCAAAGCCAACTGATCGCCAAGATGAAAGATGGCGATTCTTCAATGAGAAACCGAAGCGCCCTTATTCGTTTCCCCGGGATAAAACATGGAGACTGTTCAAGCTGGCGGTGCACAACAGGCTCATCAACCTGCCGGATCCAAACCGTCCATTACGATCCGGTGAGGCTAATAATCCCAATTATTGCCCCTATCACCAAGCGATAGGCCATCCAATCGAAAATTGCTTCGTCTTCAATGGGTGGATTGAGAACCAATACCAACAGGGCAAATTCGCACTGTTCGAGAATTGGAAAGTAAACCCGCCCCAGCCGCACGCTCTCAAAAAGATGGACACACCGGGGGCATCATGCTCTTTTGTAGAAGAAGCTCCATGGGAGGTCGTTCTTTCAGCCAAAATGAAAAGAATGATGAAGGATCTCCAAACATGCCCGGCGATCAAATGGAAAAGTCCGTTGGAACCCGAAGTCGTCAAGGGAATGCTGAAGCCGCACCCAACACCAAAAATTGGTGGGGATGGTCAAAACGCCCATACCCAGCCGTCAAATTCTTCGAAGAAGAAGAAGAAGACCAAAAAGCCCGTGAAGAATGGTGACAAGTGCACGGACCTGCAAAAACATATTGACGTGTTGGAAGAATATAAGCAGAAGGCGCGAACCCCGGTCACGCTTCAAGAGTTTTTCAACCACATCCTTGAAGATGGAGATGGCGACAAAGATGAGAGAGAAGACTCATCAGATGAGCCTGAGGATTATGTGGAAAGCTGCCACGTGATCTCTCACTCATTAATAAACGATGAAAAAGCTCAGGATGAAGTGAAACCGGGGGTAGATCCCGAGCCTGAACTACTAGGACCGTCAGACGAGATGATTGACGCATTCATGAACGAAGCTCTTCTGAAAAGCAAAGCTGATCGAGAGCGCGAAATTGCTATATTTGAAAAATCCAAACGTCGGCGGCTGGACAAAAGGGTTGAAGTACCCTAACCAGATAGGAGCACTTCGGCCGCCAGCAAAAGCAGGTTCAAGACAAGGAAAAGGTTCGCTAAAGCCATATCGATGGGAATGAAGCTGCCACCCTCCGAAGGAAACACTTCTCATGAGATACACCTTAATGAAGAGGATGTGCATCCTAATTACTGTTTATATCATCGAAGGATTGCGCACCCCACCAAAGAGTGCAACGCCTTTAAAAATTGGTGGCAAGGGTATGTCACTCACAGGCAACACTTCAAGAGTATGAAGCGTGAAGCTCGTCGACAGCAGAAAAATGCGACAGACGAACGAGGAAGAGCTGCCGGCAACTGTCACATGGTTGATAACAGGGGATCGTAAGTTCTCACCTTTGGGAGCGATTCTGAAGAAGAAATGACTCTCGGCCCTCTCTTCAAAGAATCCACACCAGGAAAAGAGGAAGAACCGAAGAGCTGCGAGAACATTCAGCTACGCAATCGCACGTTACCTGAAAAGAATCTTGGACCCGTAAACAAGGGATCGAACAAAAAGGAAAAGGGAAAAGAAAAAGTCACTGAAAACATCGCCCTCGATGATCGAGTCGTCGAAGAGTTAGCAGCCAAGGGCCCGCCCAAGAAAAACAAGGTGGATTACATCGTTATGGCACACCTGAGGAAGATCCCCTCACAGCTAAGCATTCTCGACGCCCTTCTGCTATCTAAGGAGGCGAGAGATTCTTTGATCAAGGCATTACAAGAGCCTGACCAATTTCAAGCTTTCCTAGCCGAAGAAAAGATAAAGGATGAGCTGGAAGAAGTGCATACGGCCGATATCACCTTCGGCGATGAAGATCTCCTCCTGGGGACGTGCGAGCATAACGTTCCCCTTTATGTCTCCGGATACTGTCAAGATATCAAGATAGGTAAAATCCTGGTTGACAATGGGTCATCCGTCAACCTCCTCAATGTAAGAGTATTGAAGGAAATCTGCATGAGCATTCAGCGTCTCGCTCGTGTAAAATCACCATTCTGGGTTTGACTCCCAGTCATCACGGACACTCGGGTCTGTGATACTGACGTTACGCTTTGGGCTACTCGTCACGGACATCAAATTTCATGTCATTGATGCCAAGACATGTTACAATGCTTTGCTCGGCATGCCTTGGTTACACGAGTACAACGTCATCCCTTCTACACAGCATCAGTGTATGAAGTATTTCATGGATAGTCTCGAGTATACCGTGACAGGGGAGTTGAACCCATTCTTCGTGAATGAAGTCCGAAAGTACGAAGATGCGAAATATTTCTTACCAGATTTCGAAGACACAGAAAGACGCCATAAACCGAAGAACAAGGCTATCACCACTATTCCGGTCTTCGGAAGTGATACTGAAGAGGAAGAAGAAATAATTTATTCGGGGCTACCCTAATGCAACAAGCCGGGACCGTCCACCCCTATGCTAGTCTTCGGCAGCGACTCAGAAGATAAGGTCAATGCAGTATTTTCTGTTCGGCCATCAATACAAGCCTTCGTTGGCGATGATCGGAGTTTGCAAATCACCATAGTTCCGCAAGAGCACTACAAAGAGCTCGACACACTTGATACCTACAGTGTGCAAGAACTGCAAACATTCTACGTCCCTCCCAGGCAAAAAGATGAAAATGCGATCCTCTTTTATCGATCCGCGGAAACCAAAGTGGAGAAAGAAATCTGGCATGGCGCCGATTCTCCACTTGATAGGCTCCAGCCCATCCGTCTGCCCAGATACTACACAGAAAGATTAAAAAGGCTGTTGAGACGCCAAGACGTACCCTTCAAACAGACCGCTCGAAAAGCTAAGTTCTATGACAGGATCTAGAACGTTCCCGGAACTCAGCGAAAATTGCCCAACGGGAGAATAGAAACGATCGGGCTTGGATATGTACAATCCAAGAGACGAGAGCTATTCCATGGCTGCTATGTTATACATGACTTTGATGAAGAAGGAGATGCTCTGTTAGAAGACGCTAACACTGAACCAAGACGAGGTCCCGCCGTGAAAATGCCAAGTCCGTCGTTCGAAGAATAGATGGACAAGCTAATAAGGAAAGCGGGTCAAAAGGTCCGGGATGATCATGGCCACGAAAAAGCCAGGACGCAGCGCCTCCTTCAGCAGGCTACGAAGGATGATGATGCCCTTCGTCGCCAGCCCATTATACAAAAGACCAGACGCAGAGGTAGAAACAAGCTAAAGAACGGAAAAAACATTCGACAGCGGCAAAGCGGGTCCAAGAAACCATGCGATCGAGAATTGAGCAGCCAAGATTCGTCTATTATAAAGAAGATGAGTCGAGTATATTCTTTTCCCCAAGACAAGACAAGGAAGATATTCGATCTTGTCATTAAACATCAGATGATTACCCTCCCGGAGTCCAAACACCCCGAGCAAGCAAACGAGGTTCATCACCCGGATTATTGCTCTTATCATTGAGTGATAGGACATCCTCTCGAAGACTGCTTCACATTAAAAGACAGGGTAGAAGACCAGTATCAGCAAGGCAAGTTCGCTTTATCCAGCAGTTGGAAGGTAACCCCGCCACAGAAGCATGAATCAAAAGCCACGAGAGTAGAGCCGGATCAACATCGGTCTTGGAAGCGATCTCGTACCTGTCACGCGATAACGCTGTCAGGAGAAAGAGTACACGAGGATATGGACGACCTCTCTTGGTGCTTCGAAAACGATGATAACAAGGTGATTTCAGAGTTTCCACCAGCACCAAAAGAATTAGAAGATGGGATACATACTACTGCAGATAACCTCAAGAAAATCGACTTGGGGACGGCAAGTGACCCACTGCCGATGTTCCTCAGTGAGCAGTTGTCTGAAGAAAGGGTGGCTATGCTAAAAGACGTGCTCATGTAGTATAAAGACTGCTTCGCATGGAACTATTTAAAGATGCCGGGACTAGATCCAGAGATTGCTGTGCACAAATTGGCGATATCTCCGGACATCAAGCCAGTCAAGCAAGCACCAAGAAGACTGCGGCTAGAACTTGAAATGAGCATCAATGCCGAAGTCAAGAAATTAATCGACTCCGGCTTCATCTAAGAGGTTCAGTACCCTGACTGGATTGCCAACATCGTCCCAGTGATGAAGAAAAATGGGACGGTGCGCATCTGCGTAGACTTTCGGGATCTCAACAAAGCTTGCCCGAAGGATGATTTTCCTGTACCGGTTACCGAGATGATGATAGACAACACGTCCACTTACGAGGTCTTCACCTTCATGGATGGATCATGAGGGTATAATCAAATAAAAATGCATCCCGAAGACCAAAAGCATACCGCTTTTCGGACTCCGCTAGGCATATTCTGCTATAAAGTGATTCCTTTCGGTCTAAAGAACGCCGACGCCACATATCAGAGGGCCATGACAAAGATTTTCGATGACCTCATACACGAAATCGTCGAATGCTATATTGACGACCTCGTAGTTAAAAGCAAATCATACGAGGAACATTTAGAGCATCTGAAGATCGTGTTTCAGCGCCTTCGGAAGTACAACTTGAAGATGAACCCTCTCAAATGCGCGTTCGGAGTTTCCTCGGTCAAGTTTCTAGGATTCGTCGTCCGACACCGAGGCATCGAGATAGACCCGTCTAAGATTAAGGCGATCATGGAAATGCCTCAACCAAGAACTCTCAAGCAGCTGCGGTCTCTCCAAGGAAAGCTCGCGTATATCCGGTGATTCATAGCCAATCTCTCCGGCAAGTACCGTCCTTACAATCACCTAATGAAGAAAGGGACTCCTTTCGTCTGGGATCGCAAATGCCAAAGCGCACTGGAAGAAATCAAGCAATACCTGCAGAATCCGCCAGTACCGGTCGCTCCCGTTAAAGGAAAACCTCTCGTCCTATACACAACAGCCCTCGAAGGTTCTTTAGGCGCACTGTAGGCACAAGAAAACGACCAAGGGAAAGGGAGAGCCCTCTACTACTTGAGTCGAGTTCTCCTGGGGGCAGAAAGCAATTACTCCCCCATCGAAAAACACTGCCTGGCGTTGATCTTCGCGATAACGAAGCTCAGACACTATGCGTTGGCACATGAGGTCCATCTCATATCAAAGGTGGATCCTCTCAAGTATTTGATGTCAAAGGCCATTCTAACAGGACGGCTCGCTAAATGGGCCCTGCTCTTAATGGAATTCTCGGTGACATACCGACCCCTCAAGGCAGTGAAAGGCCAGGCCATCGCTGACTTCCTCGCTGAACATCCTATACCTGCCGACTTACCCCTAAACTGCGAATTGCCAGACAAGCACGTGTTTGAAATGATCGATAGGGAAAGAAGACAGAGTGATACCCGATGGGAACTCTACTTCGACGGAACATCTTCTATGAAGAAGCGTAAGCACAAATCACCCATAATCAAATCTGGGGTAGGCCTCATCTTCGTGACTTCACAAGAAGGGATAATGCGCTTTGCCTTTTCCCTAACAGAGCCAAGGACAAACAATGAAGCTGAATATGAAGCTTTGATAGTAGGTCTTGAGCTCGCTGTGGACATGGGAACTGAAGACCTCCTCATATACGTAGACTCCCAACTGGTCGTTAGCCAAGTACGACGACTATCAGACGTGCAAACCGGAGTTGGTAAAGTACGGCGAGAGAGTACAAC
Source organism: Agapanthus africanus (assembly GCA_030015575.1). Classification (NCBI taxonomy): domain Eukaryota; kingdom Viridiplantae; phylum Streptophyta; class Magnoliopsida; order Asparagales; family Amaryllidaceae; genus Agapanthus; species Agapanthus africanus. The sequence continues at coordinate 23,429,776 of JASDDO010000014.1, forward strand.
AATTACTGACTCAAATCCCTGCCTACGCCTTGGAAAGCATACCGCGTGGAAAATAGCAAGGCGGATGCATTAGCCAAGCTCTCCAAAGAACTGGCCGACGAAAACCTCGATGACGTAAGAATCGTCGTGCAAAGCCGTCGGGTTCTTACACCGGCAGAAATATCTCCCGAGTCTTCTGAAGAAAAGGGAGCAACCAAGCCGATGACCCTACAAATAAATGACCAGGAAAAGGCTAAAGATTGGAGAGAAGTCTTTATAGACTACTTCCAATCCCGTCGAATGCCTGAAGATGCGTCCTCAAGACATCAGCTCATGAAACGAGCTCTATCCTTCGCCTTTGTCAATGATACTCTATATAAGAGATCATTCAACTCCCTGTGGCTAAGATGCCTGGGACTTGAAGAAGCAAAGAGAGTCGTCCAAGAAACTCATGACGGACTCTGCGGTTTTCATCAAGCCGGGCCAAAGATGAAGCCGAAGATCAAAAGGATGGGCTACTATTGGCCCACAATGATCCAAGACTGCCTCGAATACGCGAAGCAGTGCCACTCGTGCCAGATTCACGGGGACTTTATCCACCAGCATCCAAATCCGCTACACCCGACGGTGTCTAGCTGGCCGTTCGAAATGTGGGGAACTGATATAATCGGGCCCATTGAACCAGCATCGTCTAGAGGACATCGGTTCATACTGGCAAGAATCGATTACTTCTCCAAGTGGGCAGAAGAGATACCGCTGAGAGAAGTGAATACGGAGAACATCCTCCATTTCTTCAAGACACACGTCATCTATCGGTTCGGTACTCTGCGACAGATTATCTCCGATAACGGGCCAGCCTACAGAAGTCACAAGATCAGCCGCTTCGCACAACAGCATAATATAGACTGGAGATACTCTTCGGTCTATAATCTCCGAGCTAACGGTCTAGCTGAGGCTTTCAACAAGACCTTGACGAAGATCGTCAAAAAGACGGTGTACAAAAATAAGAAGGACTGGCACGAAAGACTGTATGAAGCTCTCTGGGCATATCGAACTACGTTCAAAATGGCTACAAACACAACGCCGTATGCATTAGTATTCGGCACAGAAGCGATACTCCCCCTCGAGATAGAGTTACCCTCTCTACGAGTGGCGGTTCACTACGAGCTAACCGACGAAGAAAATGCTCACCTTCGGCTTGAGGAGCTCGACGCCCTTGATGAAACCTGGCTCATGGCACAATAAAACCTGGAGGCCTATAAAGCAAAGATGACGTACTCATACGAGAGATTGACTAGGCTGAGAATATTCCGCCAAGGCGAACTCGTGCTAGTGGTCAAAAGACCTATGATCCCCAATCGTGCCAAACGGGGGAAATTCGAGCCTAACTACGAGGACCCGTACATCATAGACAAAGTCTACTAAGGTGGGGCTTACCTGCTCATGGATATGCAAGGTCAAAGACCCTTCAGGCCAATAAACGGTCGGTTCCTAAAGAATTACTACGCCTGACAAGTTACGGCCTGGGTTAATGATAGATGACGACGTCTATGTCCGTTCTCTATCTTTCCAAGCCCAAACTTTATAAGTGGTAGCCAACGAAACCGTTGCAGCAATGGACCGAAACGTTCCTAAACTAACGACGGACCGAAACGTCCCTAAACTAATGACGAACCGAAATGTCCCTAAACTAACAGCGGACTGAAACGTTCCTAAACTAATAGTGGACCTAAATGTCACTAAACTAACAATGGACCGCAATGTCCTGAAACTAACTACTGACCGAGACGTCTATAAGCTACTTCGGACTGCAGCATCCCAAGGCTGAAAAAAAGGGTACGTCCATAAGCGAGATGGGCACAGATGAAAACCCGAAAGGGCTCCGTGAGTAAAAACAGAAGGGCTACCGTGAGTTTGTGAAAACCCGAAAGGGCGTAATCTCGTTAAAAGACACTTGCAAGGTCCTCTCGACCCTGTAAGGAGAAAATAGCTGCGTGAGATCCTTACGACTCATAAGGGAGCAACACACTTAGAAATCCCTACGATTCCTAAGGAGAAGTTACACTTACGAGATCCTCACGACTAGTAAGGAGAATTCCCCTTTGAGACCCTCATGGCTCATACTATTCAAAAGCCTTAAGCTACAGGGATCTGAACCTGTTCTTAAGCCATCACAATCTCCAATGCTGCTCTACAAGCGTTTCAATATTGACCTTTGTATACAATCCATGGGCACGAATAAAAATTTCCCTAACAAAGTCCCACCAGCGATTAGGGATATGCTCACACGGTGAATGACCCTTGTAAGTCCTCTTGACTTATAAGGAGAAAACACTCTTGTAAGATCCTTACGATTTATAAAAGAACACATACTTAGGAATCCTCACAATTCCTAAGAAGAAAACGCACCTACGAGATCCTCATGAATCGTAGGGAGAAATACTTTTATAAGACCCTTACGGCTCATGAAGTCAAAAGCCTTAGTCGACAGGATCCTAACCTTGTTTGCTAAGCCATCTTTGTTTAAATCGACAATGGCAAATGATGATTCGCTCCTGGAAATATCCCAAATATAGCGATGCTGATGCCTAAATCGGTATCAGATCCCAAACTCGCAGCGAAAAGTCAGCGAGGCACAAATGCATACAAAATAGCCGAAATGATTGGGCAACTCGCAATAAAAGCAGCGAGTAAAAACAAAAAAATAGCCAAAATGATTGGGCAATCGCGACTTTCGCGATACGAAAAGCTGAAATGATAGAGCATCGCAGAAAGAAAACAAAAAAAATATACATATGAAATGAAACTTTTGCCCTACAGATGAGATCATATCGATCCCTGTATACAATCCAGGGGCACAAACAAAGAGAGGATCATATCATCGCACCAGGCTCCATCAGAAAGAGAGCCAAATCTCGACGGTTCACAAACAGCCTAGAGATCACCAACAGTGTTCCTCCTCATTCCAACAGGATTCAGATGCGACAATCAACCTTGGAGTCATGGAAAAGTCCTTGTTCCAAATCTCGACGGTTCACATATAGTCTAGAGATCACCAACAGTGTTCCTCCTCGTTCCAGCGGGATCCAGATGCGAGAATCAACCTTGGAGCCATGGAAAAGTCCCTGGTCCAAATCTCGACGGTTCACAGACAGCCTAGAGATCACCAACAGCGTTCCTCCTCATTCCAGCAGGATCCAGACGCGACAATCAACCTTGGAGCCATGGAAAAGTCCCTGGTCCAAATCTCGACGGTTCACAGACAGCCTAGAGATCACCAACAGCGTTCCTCCTCATTCCAATAGGACTCAGACGCGACAATCAACCTTGGAGCCATGGCAAAGTCCCTGTTCCAAATCTTGACGGTTCACATACAACCTAGAGATCACCAACGGCGTTCCTCCTCATTCCAGCAGGATCCAGACGCGACAATCAACCTTGGATCCATGGAAAAGTCCCTGTTCCAAACCTCGACGGTTCACAGACAACCGAGAGAGCAAATTCTGTCCCCATAGAACATGGCTAAAGTCAATCCTGACCCCGTGGGAAACAGCCAGAGCAAATTCTGGTACCGTAGAACACGGTTAAAGTCAATCCTGGCCCCGTGGGAAACGGCTAGAGCAAATTTTGGTCACGTAGAACACGGCCATAGTCAATCCTGACCCCGTGGAAAACAGCCAAAGCAAATCCTGGTCCCATAGAACACGGCTAAAGTCAATCCTGACCCGTAGGAAATGGCCAGAGCAAATTCTGATCCCGTAGAACATGGCTAAAGTCAATCCTGACCCCGTGGGAAACGGCCAGAGCAAATCCTGGTCACGTAGAACACGACCAAAATCAATCCTGACCCCGTGGGAAACGGCCAGAGCAAATCCTGGTACCGTAGAACACGGCTAAAGTCAATCCTGACCCCGTGGGAAATGGCCAGAGCAAATCCTGGTCACGTAGAACACGGCCAAAGTCAATCCTGACCCTATGGAGAGTAGCCAGAGCAAATTCTGGTCCCGTAGAACACGGCTAAAGTCAATCCTGACCCCATGGAAAATGGCCAGAGCAAATCCTAGTCCCGTAGAACACGACTAAAGTCAATCCTGACCCCGTGAAAAACAGCCAGAGCAAATCCTGGTCCCGTATAACACGGCTAAAGTCAATCCTGATCCCGTGGGAAACGGCCAGAGCAAATCCTGGTCACGTAGAACACGGCCAAAGTCAATCCTGACCCCGTGGGAAACAACCAGAGCAAATCCTGGTCACGTAGAACTTGGCCAATGTCAATCCTGACCCCGTGGGAAACAGCCAGAGCAAATCCTAGTCCCGTAGAACATGGCTAAAGTCAATCCTGACTCCGTGGGAAACGGCCGAGCAACCCCTGACCCCGTACGGCTAAAGTAAATCCTGACTCCGTATGGCCAAAGTCAACCCCTCCTGGCCTCATAGAACACGGCCAAAGTCAATCCTGACTCCGTGGGAAACAGCCAGAGTAAACCCTCGAACTCCTCATCAAAGCAATACTTTGACTCGGAAGCAGGTCAACTCATCAATCACTTACAAGTTCTCTTGACTCGTAAGCAAGAAAAATTCTCTTGTGAGATACTTACAACTCTTAAGAGAAAACGCACTTAGGAATCCTCACGATTCCTAAGGAGAAACCACACCTGCGAGATCCTCTCGACTCATAGGGAGAAAAGTCTTTATGAGACCCTCACGGCTCATAAATTTGAAAAGTCTTAGATGGCAGATCCTAACCTTGTCTCCCAAGCTATCATTGCCTCACAGAGAGGTCAAGGTAGATTTTCTATAGGCCACACTCTCCTAAGTCAAACATCGACAAGAAAGGAAACAACCACTTACAAGTCCTCTCAACTCGTAAGCAAGAAAAATTCTCTTGTGAAATCCTTACGACTCTCAAGAGAAAACACACTTAGGAACCCTCACGATTCCTAAGGAGAAACCACACCTGCGAGATCCTCTCGACTCGTAGGGAGAAAAGTCTTTATGAGACCCTTACGGCTCATAAAGTTGGAAAGCCTTAGGAAGCAGATTTGAACCTGACTCCTAAGCCATCATTGTCCTACAAGGAGATCAAAATAGATTATCCACAAAATACATTTACTAAAAGGGACACACCACCATGAAGCAAAATATGTCTTTTATTCATGAATCAAAATGAATACAAAGTACAATTTATGAAAGAATCAAAAAATACTCTCATTCAGGAGTATGTACAAAAAAACATATACATTGTCTTCAAGCCGGCGGACGATTTAATAGAGTCGTCAGTTCATCCTTCTTCCGCCGGGTCTCGGACTCATATTTTGTTATTGCAATAAGACGGGCCTCCGCTTGAGACTGTTGGGCCTGGTACGAGGCGAACCGAATTTCAAGCTCTTTTTCGGTAACTTTGTGAGCTTCAACCATCTCGCGAGTAAAAACGATGGCTTTATCAACAGCTACCACCTTCCTGACAGCTTCATGAAGCACTCGCCAAAATTCATACGCACGAGTGGTCTTGGCTGTAAGTTCAGCTTGAAGTTCCCCCAGCACTTTGGAAGCCACCTCCCTCTCCGAAAACTTTCGGTTGAGCCTCTTCTCGCATGAATGCATATTTGCGGCGCACCATTCTATCAGCCCCCGCAAGCTCGCCTTTGCAGCGACAACCTCTGAAGAAAGGCGCGTACATTCGAGACTATGCAAGCAAGCCTCCACCCGATGACAAAACTCAACCCAGACTTGTACCAATGTTTCACTATGGTAAGCAGCAAGAAAGGGGAGAGAACTGTTGGCTTCGGCGGCAAATTCTTCGGCTGTGAGCAAGCTACCAGCACGAAGGTCTTCGATCAGAGCCGACAAAGAGAGAAGGCTTAGCTTCGCCATTCCTTCAGATGCGCGTAGAGCATAAGGGTTGGGTGGTATAACGATGCGAGATTCCAGCGTGGTAAGAACTGGCAAAACTGTTAAGATTTATAAATAATCAGTGAGATTTGCAAGCAAAGAGCAGATGGAACAACGTTGAAACCTTACTTACCCACAGTCATGCAAGAAGGGTCTAAGAGATCCCCAGGCCCGTCAAGGATCTCAACTTCGTCATCAGCTTTCAGAACAACAGAAGACATCAGCATCATTATACAAAATAATAATAATGCCATCAAGAGGACAAATAACACTAACCTTGCCCAGAAGAGAGGACGATGCGTTGAGGGGATATTGCCTGCGGAGCGGCCATCTCTAGCAAACGCTGAAAGGATTTTCTAGGAGACAGATCAGCGATAGACGCCGCCAACCCGCATAATTCTGAAAAGACAGAAAGGTTCAGATGATGGAGAGATAATTAAAATAAAATATATAAGGCTACCTTCGATGCTTCTCCCGCTCTAAACTGGAGGGATAGCAGCTTCGGCAGCTTCCTCCATGCCTCCAGGCACATCATCTGGGACATGGGCCGGTATAACAGCTTCCAATTAAGGAGCAGCGGCCACCGCTGCAGGCTCCAATAAAAGGACGGTAGCCTCGACTACCTGTCCCATAGTCTCCGGGCCACTCCCAGAAAGATCCATTGAATCTGCGGCCAATGAAGATGCCTCTTCCGGGAGAGCGAGCGCCAGGAGAACGGAAGCCACCAATGGAAGCTCTGCCCCAGTAATAGCAACTATAGCGACCCCCTCCACACCTACTAGTGTCTCATCGGGGGTATTAACAGAGTCCACGGTCAAAAAGCGACTCGAAGCCATGGCCGAAGTCCCTGCAAAAGTTTTACGAAGATAAGAAGACGTAAAAAGCGAAACAAATTACTTGCCAAAGGAAAAATACAGAAATCACGCATACCGATACACCAGGATGCCTCTAAATGGCTTTTTCAAGCCGACGTTCCTTCCTGAGGAGGTATGCTCGCCGGGGTTCGAGGGTAGACTCGTGGCCACCAGTCCACAACGACAGCTCATCTTCGGCATCGGCCGAGATAGGCCGCTTAAGGGCTATCTCGCCTCCCTCTTCCAAAGGACCTATAAATATCTGTCGTATCGATGGAGGATCTTCGTAGAAGATGACGGTAGGATAAGGCCTCTTCGGGACCCTCACATTTTCAGTCTCATCCAGGGAGCGTCTTATAGCCTCAGCCAATTGTGCGGCTTCCTCAGCAGATGAACCTGGAAAAAGAAGACCACCATCCGGCTCTTGCATAGCTATTGGATCATTTTGAAAGATAGGCTCGGATTCCACTAAAAAGTCGAGCAGATTGGTGACCGTCTTATTTCGCCTCTTGACCCAGAACTAACACCAAAAGATGATCACTTCTTTCCCCTCGGTGCTTTGGTGCGATATTGACCCACTTCGCCTTCAGTATTCTCTCTCGGCGGTGCTACCGATGATGGCACTGCCATTGCTGACGCCACAGCTGATGAAACTGCTACTGGCGCCTTATCAGAAGCCCTTGCCTAAGCTCTAGTGCGCATCGGCATACCAACTGTCAGAGTCAAGTCCACATCCGCCATCTCTGGAATAAGTACGGTACCAGTATCCCTCAAGGGAGGGTGAACCATTGTCTGCGGTCGCGGCGGGACTCCCGTAGCCTGGAATGGGGTGGGAGCTCTAAGCCCAAAAAGTATCCTCCTCTCCTCAGCAATGATTGGACTAACCCGGTGGCGGTACCAACCCGTGAAAGCCCCCACGTTGGCCTCGGGGATCTTGAAATGAGAACCGGTGTTTAGCCTCATGAAATGGTAGGTGGCGTCACGCACAGCTTCCAAAGAAGGGCTGGGCTCCACTGTGAATGCCTCGAAGGGGACACCCTGGTTATATCCTAAGTGCCGGGCAAAACGGAGTGGATTGTACCGCATGAAAAGAGCCGCATCGTTTCGACGGAACACCAGATAACCGGGTCTGATCGAATACAAGTGCATGGCTTCCTTAGGCTTCAAGGAGGGTACTCCCTCTTTCGACAAGTCAAAAAGCTGCTGAGTAGGTCCCGAAGGAGCAGAGAGGACTCGATCATTAAATACCATCCCGCCTTCGTTGGCATAAGGATTAAGCAGCACACGAAGAGCCCTTAATTGAGTCGGGTCAGGAGCAGAAGCGTCCACTAACCTCATGAGCCGCGAAAAGGTATAAGCATCATAAAAGCTGGGTCTCTGGTGCGCAGCAAATGCCTCTAGCACGTGCATCTTAATCCATGACGTAAAATAATGAAGAGAGAAACTCACTACGTTCACGCCTGGGGTTGAGGTATTGGCTGCAGTGCTCAGCCCATGGTACAGATGCGATAGGCCTGCAATGTCCACGGCTAGTTGTGTCGCTTCGGCAATGCGATGAACAGAGTAAATGATCGAGGCTCTCATGAATCGACAGTGCGTTGGAACGGCAAACCAACTGAGCCAAACGCTGATAAAACTGACGAAGAAAGTTTCTTCATCCATGCCACGAGCTGCGATCGACTCGAAAGGTACAACCGACAAGATTAGAATATAGAACTGTGGCAAATCCTCTTCTCTAGCCGGTAGCTTATTTCAACCAAACCCGAAGGGGTCATTGATATTCGCGAACTTCGGAACCGCCTTTGATAGAACGTCTCCACGAAGGAAGCAGGCGATAAAGCTTTTAAAAGTGACGCCCTGTTCCTCTGACTCTGTGAACAACTTCTCAAAAATCCCCAGAGACTTGATTAGACTCGGGTACTTGTGGCGGACGGCATTTTCAGTCAACAAACCGTCAAGCGTAGCGGGCACATTCTCGAAGGCATACTCGTCAGAGGGCAACAATTCTTCATAAGACGCTCCCCTGATCGGTAAACCTGAGATCTCGCGAAACTCTTCCAAAGAGATCGAAACTTCACGGTCCCCTAACAAGAAAGTATTGGTGGGAAGATTCCATTGATTTAGGAAAGTTTTAACCCACCATATATGATGAGATTGATAATGGAAAAGGGACGTATACACCTCCTGGTAAAGCCCGACCCTCTGCAGTCACGCATGATGAGCAGACAAGATGTAACAAGCCCAGAGAAGATAGCCTGTGGGATAGCGAGGGGTAAGCCCTATCTTGTAGACATGTCCTCAGGGCTGGGCTTCATCTTGGCAGATACGACGCCCTAAGATGTCTATGGCTGGCACGGGGTGGTTTGGTATCCCAGTTGTCGACGGCTCAAGCCGGCCCAAAAGGGTCCAATTCAACATCTCCACAGCAAAGGCGGTCTGCGGACGCTCCATCGGTAAAAATGGGTTGATAGGCTCTGTTGGTACCTCGCAAAGAAAGCTGTGGCGGCCTCGAATGATATGCCTATACCAGGTTCCCCATAAAAGTAAGTTGGTGCAATCCGGATCATGAGCCCTGATCATTGCCATCACTTCTTCGTCCGGCGGTGATTGAGGAAAAGCCGCCTCCAACGAGTAAAAGGAAAGTATGGAAGAGAAGCCATTGTTCCTGAAATGAAGGAAGGGGAAACTGTTAGTGAAGCTCACACGTGTATATATATATATATATATATATATATATATATATATATATAAGTATATATATAAGAAGACAATGGAAGAAAACGACAAACAACTTATTTCATGGGACTATGGGTTACAAAACACATGGGCCCCACAAAATCAATATGGCGGCTCCCTAATAATGAGGCTGAGCAATCATCATGAGAACAAAAGGAAAATTCTCAATAAATTCAAACAACTCTACACATTCCCTTAAGGGGAAAACCCATTGCAGAAACTCTGTGCAAATCGAGAAGTATCTCTCCTAAACTATTTTTTTGCAAGAACAACTCGGGATAAAAAAAATCCCAAGAAGTCTTCTTTTAAGAACTAAGTTCTCTAGAGGAATTAAATTCCTTTTGAACAGAGGAATTAAATTCCCAGGAAAATTTTCAGAGCTAAGCTCTTTGAAATGGAATTAAATTCCTGAAGAAAACAGATACCATCATTAAACCCCTGAAATCAGAAAATGCCCAACATTTGGGGTTTACTACCTAAACATCGAAAAGATGAGTTCTTTGAAGGGAAAAACCCTTGGTGTAGATTTAAAATCCAAAGAGTTTTTTTCTTTAATTTATATAAAAGTTCTTTGGTCGTTCAAAAGCATTACCTGAAGAAAAGATTCTTTCTGGGACAGAGTTAAACTCTGAAATCTTTTGGAACAGAGAACTGAGCTATGAGGAAGAGAATTAAATTCTCAAAGGAAAATAAATAAGGAAGAAGATGAAAGAGTGGAGGCGATTCTGAAGAGACCCTTGCATTTATAGGATGTGATGGGAAATGGTTCATCTGCCCCCTTCCCTAGACAAATCCAACGGCCACAAAGATGACAGCGTTGCACTCACGTGCAAACACGTGAGAACAATGCTGTGGGGGCATTTGTTCTCTCATGAGAACTGAATAAAGCAGCAAGGAAATACCCAAGAGGAGCATCACGTGTCCACACGTGATCGGGCATTATGTGGGGACACGTGACCTTCTATGAGCAAAGTTATGGGCGCTGAAATACACAATTGGAGATGGGGTCACGTGCCAATACGTGATGAGCCCCCGAGCCCTTTGAAATAATAGAATTAAATTATAATGAAATGCCTAACTGGTGGGTCACATGCCACCACGTGATATGGTCTTAAAACTCTCTGAGCTAATGGAAAGAAGACCCTAAATGGGGCATCACGTGCCCACACGTGACAGGGGGTCACGTGCCAACACGTGATGGGTTCCTGAGATCTCTGAACCAATAGAATTAAATTCTAATTTAATACTTTATCAAATGGGGTCACGTTCCAACACGCGATAAACTCCTAAACCATCTGAACTAATAGAATTAAATTCTAACTAAGAGGGAATTAAAAATCCTAATTGGAAAAATATTTCTCTGGATCTTTCCAAACAAAAAGATTGCACTTTGTAAAGTGGAGCACCGTTGGATTAAAAATCCAATGGTGATTAAAAATCACCAGTTTATAGAAAGATTCCACATAAGGAAATATTTTCCTAAAATCTGCCAGGAACAACAAATAAAATATCTTTTGGATTAAAATCCAATGGTGAATAAAATTCACCGAGTGATCTAAAGATCATGTTGGTTATAAAATCAATGAAATCTTTCAATGAAAGATTGACTAAACAAACTGATTCTTTTCTTTCTCCTATAAATAGGAGCCAAGAAGGAATAAAAGATGTCACGCCCCGCTTCCCAGAGTGCGCAAGATTTGGGCACGTGACATAGCCAACCATGCTACCTGTGGTTAGAACGCATCCGTCCACAGTCACATTACGGTTGTCGAGATATCAAGAACAGTAAGATAAACTAAACTAATACATGTCCAAATCCAGATTAACAGGAATCAATAAACAATAAGTGCGGAAGCTAATGATCCAATACAATGAATAAACAGTACGTCCCATAATACGGGCTCACATCTGGAAATGAAAAGCAATAAATAAACTAAATCCTAAGGACTCACTGTTCAGCCTGCTGGCCGAAGTACTCCTGCTCGGTCGACGTCAAAGGTATGGAATCTGGGCCATGCAAAACCCAGACGTCAGCGCGTCATGATATCAAGTATATAGCATAAACATGGTAATAAACAATGCAATCATGAACATGAATAAAGCAGTAATAAGAAGTAATAAGCAGGGTAATGTGCAGTGGTGACTAAACTGTTCTATCAGGTTTTCTACTCTATAGTCTTTGAAACCAATTGATGAATCGTCGATGTAACTCAATAGTATCCCGTACATACCCGGGATCACGGCCACAATATTCTCGGCTGAAACCGAGACATGCCGTAAGGCACAGAAAGGAAAGTATCAGTATCCCGTACATACCCGGGACCACGGCCACAATATTCTCGGCTGAAACCGAGACATGCCGTAAGGCACAGAAGGAAGGTGTACACTCGGTATTACCCCGTACATACCCGGGATCACGGCCACAATATTCTCGGCGGCAGCCGAGACATGCCGTAAGGCACAGAAAGGAAGGTGTACACTCGGACGGTAGTGAACTGTCGAGTTACAAGTCAGGTTCATCTTTGATTTCCCCATACCCCCAAACTATGTATGTCAGTCAGGTATTCAGTAGTCAAGGTCTAATGCCAACACAAGTCAAGTAAAGGTAGGTCTGTCTGGATCGACAGCAGGAATAGTTAGGTCCGTCGGCATTAGGCACGAGATCAGGTAACAGGTCAGGTTACGTTCAACAGGTAGAGTCGATATGTACAGGGGTTGTGTCCGGTATATCAGTACATGTGATAGGTGTGTCAAGATCGGTCAATATGTAATGCAATCTGGTATATGATGACAACAGGTATAGTAACAAATAATGAACAGTAGCAGGGAACAGCAATAAGCAATTATTATTCTATGTGAACACAGTGATATTAGTATTCTCTTATTAATCCGGTTCACGCACCTTTGAGGTGCAAAAGCCACAAGACGAGCAATATCGATAATATGCGTAATGGAGTTACAGTATTTGAACTAAGTATAATAATTGCCTCATGAGAGGCCTTAACCAATGAAGTGAGGATGATCTAGCAATTTAGGCAAGGATGTGCCAGATTGGTTAATTAGTTAAGGCGTTGATTAAAAGCATACCGATTAACTACAAGTAACTACTACAATGGTTTAACATTACGGATGATTGTAATTGTCATCAAGTCGTGTGGTTATAACAGATAACATAATTATTAAGTTTGTAGCATGTTAAAGCAAGTATTCGGATACTTGCCTCGGCGGTTCCGCAAACCGAAACACGGATGCGATGTCGGTAGAAACTGCGTTCTGGAAGCACGGGCCACGGATCGAGTCCCAACAGAATTCACTGGAATCACACGGACCAGGGGGCTTCGCTGGAGCGTCGGGTTCGTCAAACGGCACGGTCGGGTTCCGGCAACAACCGAAAATCAAAGTTAGCAACAAGGAGGCGATACGCCAAAACGACCAGCGGGGGTTGTACCAAAACGAAAAGAGAAGGAAACTTACAGGGATACACCAAGGGTGCGACCACGGCGGGTTCGACGGCACTGGAACGCCGGCGAGGCCGCGACGGTGGCTGCAGCAAAGGGAAGTGGCCTCGGGTGAGCAGGGTAGGGTGCTGCGGCGAGTTGGAGAGGGGTGTGGTCGGCTAGGGTGGTCGAGGGGGAAAGGAGGTGGCGCGGGAGACGTCGACGAGGGTCGTCGGCGCGGTTTCCGGCGACCTGGAGATGGTGCAGACGTTGGGTGAGGGTCGGGTTCACTGTTCCGGCGAGGGGAGGAGGGGTGACGGCGAGGTCTCGACGAGGAGGGTGCAAGGGAGTCGCGGGAGGCCTCGGCGGTCGGAGTCGACGTCGACGGCGAGGTCGCGAGGGATGGAGGCGTCGGGAGAAGGTTGCAGGCGCGGGAAGGAGCGGGCGAACGGGAGGAAGAGGGTAGGCGAGTGCGGTGGAGGTCGTGGTGGTGAGGGCGGCGACGGCGAGGTCGCGAGGCGTCGGCGACGAGATCGCGAGGCTAGGGTTAGGGTTTGCGTGGGGGTTTTCTCGCGATGGGTTACTCGGGAGGAGGCGGCTGCATGCGAATTCAAATAGAGGAAGAGAGAGAGAGAGATTGGAGAGAGAGAGAGACAGAGATTCGTGAGAGAGAGAAAGAGGAGAGAGGCAGAGGGAGAGATGGATGAAGGGGGGCCCACGAGGTACATTCCTTCGCCATGATTGGCTGGGAGGAAATAAAAGGAAAAATTCGAAAAGATTTAATAGGGATTTTAACTGTTAAGGATATAAAATCGTATATGTATATAGTTTTAGATATTAAATTAAATGGGCCTTTTTGGCGCCAAATGAAACATCTCCAAATCGCGCCCGGGTTGCGCCCAATTGATCCAAATTCAAATTATAGGATTTTAAGCGGGTTCCAAACTTTGAAAATAGGTGTTTAATGATTAAAATGCATGCCCCCAAGTCGGACACTTGCACGCGCGCGTAGTCGCCCAAACTTGCCCGTTTAGCCAAACGGAACGGAATCTCGACACGCGGACGCTACCACGCGACTAGTGGCGACGAGTAGGCTAACACGGACATCTTAAATTTCATTTTCGGAGTTAAAATTTGTTATGTGCCAAAATGACTTAACCGGGTAAAATTTAGCAATAAACACCAGAAAATCAGGAAAATTGGAAAGAACGATAAATAACCCTCAACTAGTAATATACATAGTATTATTGGGCTCGGGTGTTACATTATACCCAACTACAAAAGAATTTCGTCCTCGAAATTCCAAGAATACAAGATAACTAACTACTGGAAAAGGTGAGGGAATTTCTGCCGGATCTCGTCTTCTCGCTCCCAAGTAGATTCTCCATGCGATCGGTTACCCCAAGAAACTAGCACAAGAGGGATGACCTTGTTCTTAAGAACCTTTTCTCTTCGATCCTTGATCTCGACTGGTCGCTCCTCAAAAGTCAGGTCTTCCCGAACGGTCAACTCCGAGTGATCCAAAACATGGGTCTCATCACGAACATACCTCCGTAGTTGAGACACATGAAATACATCATGAACTCCTGCTAATGATGGTGGTAATGCCAACCGGTACGATACCTCTCCGACACGCTCCAATATCTCGAAGGGTCCAACGAATCGGGGACTAAGCTTTCCCCGACTTCCAAAACGAATCACCCCTCTAGTCGGTGATATCTTCAGGAATACCAAATCGCCCACGGCGAACTCTAGAGGTCTTCTTGACGTGTCGGCCCAACTCTTCTGTCTGTCTTGAGCTGCCTTCATGTGCTTTCTGATTGTATTCACCTTCTCAACTGTCTGTACCACTAAATCTGGCCCTAGCAACCTTCGTTCACCCACATCATCCCAACATACAGGTGAACGGCACTTACGACCATACAATGCTTCGAACGGGGCCATCTGAATTGTCGCTTGGAAACTATTGTTGTACGAAAACTCCACCAGGTGTAGATGATCTTCCCAAGAACCTTTGAAGTCTAACATGCAAGCCCTCAACATATCTTCAAGGGTCTGGATCGTTCTCTCTGATTGTCCATCAGTCTGGGGATGATAAGCTGTGCTGAACTTCAATCGAGTCCCCAAACTTTCTTGTAAACTCCTCCAAAAGTGTGACAAGAACCGAGTGTCCCGGTCGGACACGATGCTTACCGGTACTCCATGCAATCTGACAATCTCCTGCATGTACCGCTCTGCCAAAGTCTCTGTCGATTGACCAACCCGAAACGGAATAAAGTGAGCTGCCTTGGTCAACCGATCGACAATCACCCATACTGCATTGTTGCCCTTTGGACTCCGCGGTAAAGCCGTCACGAAATCCATGGTTATATGTTCCCACTTCCATTGAGGAATCGGAAGTGGTTGCAACAACCAGCAACCCTTTGGTGTTCAGCCTTGACTTGCTGACACACCAAGCACTTAGCCACGAAGCGAGCGATTTCCCGTTTCATACATTCCCACCAGAAATGCTGTCGAATATCTCGGTACATCTTGGTCCCTCCTGGATGTACAGAGTAAGCTGAACTGTGTGCCTCCTTCATAAGCTCTTCACGCACATCTCCTTTTGGCACACAAAGACGGCTACCATATCTCAACGAACCATCCTCATGGATCAGCAGATCGGTTCGTAGTCCGGCTCCAACCTGCTCTCGAAACTTTTGCAGTCTAGGATCCTGCGATTGCGCCGCTTTAATCTTCTCAACTAAGGACGATTGTACCTGTAACTGCATCAACTGTCATGTAGCACGCGGTAGCACAACCTCCAAGTCAAATCTCCGAAACTCCTCAATGACCTCCCTCTGTGCAGTCAATAATTGAATTGCTGGTAACCGACTTAGCGCATCTGGCACGACGTTAACTTTTCCCGGATGGTACTTAAGATCAAGATCGTAGTCGGCCATCAGCTCCAACCATCTGCGTTGCCTCATGTTCAACTCCTTCTGAGTGAACACATATTTCAAACTCTTGTGATCCGCAAAGACTTCAATTCTCTCGCCTAGAAGGTAGTGTCTCCAAATCTTCAAGGCGAAGATCACGGCTGCAAGCTCCAAGTCGTGAGTCGGATAGTTCTGTTCATGAGTTTTCAGCTGTCTCGATGCGTAAGCGACGACTTTCCCCTTCTGCATCAACCACACCCCAATCCTTTTCCAGATGCGTCGCTGTGAATCACCAATCCTCCGGAATTGTCCGGTACGGTTAGGATAGGGGCGGTCATTGACCTCTGCTTCAACGTCTCGAAGGCCAACGCACATCCATCCGTCCAACAACAACTGTACACTCTCTACCTTCCTTACTAGATATGATTTTCCCATTCCCAGTGTGTATGTCTCAGAAACTAGACAGGGTCGTGTAGGTGATCGAGTGTGTAGTTATAAATTTGGATGACATAAACAACGGAATGCTCCGAAATTAAGTAATGCCAAGCGGGGTAACCATGAACGAGTAAATTACCTGAAACCGCTTCTCCTGATGCCTTGGCTCCTCAGCTGTCATAATGAAAGCGTCGACCCTGGTTGGATCCTTGTGTCAGCTGCTTCTGCCCTTGGAACGGTCTCTGCGGAGGCTTCTGTATATCATCTCTCGTGCGAAGCTTCGACGGACAAGCACTCACTGCGTGATCGGCTGCTCCACAAACCAGACAAAGTCCCAGTCTCCTTCGACAATCCTTTTGCATGTGGGCCCGGTAAATTGCAGTAATTACAACTTATGCTCTTTCTTCGATCCACGACCACAGGCTTCTTCATTGGCGCTACACCTCGACGGTCCACTGGAATACCCTTGCGCCCATGATCTCGGTTAGGTACAAATGTAGGCTTCCTGGCCGCAACTGCTGTCTGGTGAAGGTCCCCTTTCGATCCTGATAACTCTGCTGCTCTCTGGCTGCCGTAAGAACCTGCGAGAAAGTGGTCAAACCCAGGAGACAATCTGCCTCTGGATGTCCACATCCAAACTGCGCAAGAACCTTCGCGCCCTGTCTGCCTCCTTGGCGGACTAAGGGTCCAGCGAAACGGCTAAGTCTCGTCCACTCCGCTGCATGCACATCCACAGCTGCTCCATTTTGTTTCAGCCCAATAAATCTCTCCTCCATTTCCTCCCGTGCAGTCCGCGGGAAGAACTTTTCCAAGAAACTTTTGGAGAAATCCGCCCAAACTGATTGGCTTGGACAGCGGGTCTCCTCCACAAGCCACCATTCTCGGGCGTAATCCACCAGCTGAATGCGCACCACATCAACTCTCTTGTCTTCTGGGATCTGCGCCGCAATCAATAGATTCTCTGTGTCCACGAGCCACTGCTCGGCTGGCAACGGCTCCTCCAAGCCAGTGAAAGTAGTAGGACCCAATCGTCTGAAATCTGCCACGGTCCCTACTCGGTCGACTGGCTTCGCTACGGCGGTGTTTACAGACTGCTGCATAGCCTGCAAACCCTCCTGAAATGAATCGGCTTGCTGCCTGGATCAGTTCAGTTTGTCTCTTCTGATTTTCCAACATCCCACGTATCACCCCTAACATGGCGGCTTCATCCACACGCCTCTGATACGTCTTGAAATTCTTATCTGCCATGGTCCTGAAATCAAAACAAACAACATTAGCATGATGATAGATTCAATATATATAAATCAAGGCTAGAACTCCAAGATACTTAAATAGAGTGCCGCATTGTAGCTATGCCGCGGTATCATAGCCGCAATTACTTAACTCCACCCAAGTCGCCTAAGTCCTAGAGATAACAAGAAGTTAGGTTTTCAAGTTTGACAATGCAAAGTAAGTTTGCATGTCGACATGATCCAGAAGAATGATTCAAGGATAGTAAAACGGTCAAAGTGGCAGGACATGTTTCCTAATCACGGGTATTCTGATTCGTGTATCGGGTGCAATACCCAGCTACAAGAATCAACCCAATTAACCTATGGCTCTGATACCATAAAACCATGTCACGCCCCGCTTCCCAGAGTGCGCAAGATTTGGGCACGTGACATAGCCAACCATGCTACCTGTGGTTAGAACGCATCCGTCCACAGTCACATTACGGTTGTCGAGATATCAAGAACAGTAAGATAAACTAAACTAATACATGTCCAAATCCAGATTAACAGGAATCAATAAACAATAGGTGCGGAAGCTAATGATCCAATACAATGAATAAACAGTACGTCCCATAATACGGGCTCACATCTGGAAATGAAAAGCAATAAATAAACTAAATCCTAAGGACTCACTGTTCAGCCTGCTGGCCGAAGTACTCCTGCTCGGTCGACGTCAAAGGTATGGAATCTGGGCCATGCAAAACCCAGACGTCAGCGCGTCATGATATCAAGTATATAGCATAAACATGGTAATAAACAATGCAATCATGAACATGAATAAAGCAGTAATAAGAAGTAATAAGCAGGGTAATGTGCAGTGGTGACTAAACTGTTCTATCAGGTTTTCTACTCTATAGTCTTTGAAACCAATTGATGAATCGTCGATGTAACTCAATAGTATCCCGTACATACCCGGGATCACGGCCACAATATTCTCGGCTGAAACCGAGACATGCCGTAAGGCACAGAAAGGAAAGTATCAGTATCCCGTACATACCCGGGACCACGGCCACAATATTCTCGGCTGAAACCGAGACATGCCGTAAGGCACAGAAGGAAGGTGTACACTCGGTATTACCCCGTACATACCCGGGATCACGGCCACAATATTCTCGGCGGCAGCCGAGACATGCCGTAAGGCACAGAAAGGAAGGTGTACACTCGGACGGTAGTGAACTGTCGAGTTACAAGTCAGGTTCATCTTTGATTTCCCCATACCCCCAAACTATGTATGTCAGTCAGGTATTCAGTAGTCAAGGTCTAATGCCAACACAAGTCAAGTAAAGGTAGGTCTGTCTGGATCGACAGCAGGAATAGTTAGGTCCGTCGGCATTAGGCACGAGATCAGGTAACAGGTCAGGTTACGTTCAACAGGTAGAGTCGATATGTACAGGGGTTGTGTCCGGTATATCAGTACATGTGACAGGTGTGTCAAGATCGGTCAATATGTAATGCAATCTGGTATATGATGACAACAGGTATAGTAACAAATAATGAACAGTAGCAGGGAACAGCAATAAGCAATTATTATTCTATGTGAACACAGTGATATTAGTATTCTCTTATTAATCCGGTTCACGCACCTTTGAGGTGCAAAAGCCACAAGACGAGCAATATCGATAATATGCGTAATGGAGTTACAGTATTTGAACTAAGTATAATAATTGCCTCATGAGAGGCCTTAACCAATGAAGTGAGGATGATCTAGCAATTTAGGCAAGGATGTGCCAGATTGGTTAATTAGTTAAGGCGTTGATTAAAAGCATACCGATTAACTACAAGTAACTACTACAATGGTTTAACATTACGGATGATTGTAATTGTCATCAAGTCGTGTGGTTATAACAGATAACATAATTATTAAGTTTGTAGCATGTTAAAGCAAGTATTCGGATACTTGCCTCGGCGGTTCCGCAAACCGAAACACGGATGCGATGTCGGTAGAAACTGCGTTCTGGAAGCACGGGCCACGGATCGAGTCCCAACAGAAGTCACTGGAATCACACGGACCAGGGGGCTTCGCTGGAGCGTCGGGTTCGTCAAACGGCACGGTCGGGTTCCGGCAACAACCGAAAATCAAAGTTAGCAACAAGGAGGCGATACGCCAAAACGACCAGCGGGGGTTGTACCAAAACGAAAAGAGAAGGAAACTTACAGGGATACACCAAGGGTGCGACCACGGCGGGTTCGACGGCACTGGAACGCCGGCGAGGCCGCGACGGTGGCTGCAGCAAAGGGAAGTGGCCTCGGGTGAGCAGGGTAGGGTGCTGCGGCGAGTTGGAGAGGGGTGTGGTCGGCTAGGGTG
This sequence comes from Agapanthus africanus, assembly GCA_030015575.1. Taxonomy (NCBI): domain Eukaryota; kingdom Viridiplantae; phylum Streptophyta; class Magnoliopsida; order Asparagales; family Amaryllidaceae; genus Agapanthus; species Agapanthus africanus. Next base: position 23,449,603 of record JASDDO010000014.1, read on the forward strand.
GTCGAGGGGGAAAGGAGGTGGCGCGGGAGACGTCGACGAGGGTCGGCGGCGCGGTTTCCGGCGACCTGGAGATGGTGCAGACGTTGGGTGAGGGTCGGGTTCACTGTTCCGGCGAGGGGAGGAGGGGTGACGGCGAGGTCTCGACGAGGAGGGTGCAAGGGAGTCGCGGGAGGCCTCGGCGGTCGGAGTCGACGTCGACGGCGAGGTCGCGAGGGATGGAGGCGTCGGGAGAAGGTTGCAGGCGCGGGAAGGAGCGGGCGAACGGGAGGAAGAGGGTAGGCGAGTGCGGTGGAGGTCGTGGTGGTGAGGGCGGCGACGGCGAGGTCGCGAGGCGTCGGCGACGAGATCGCGAGGCTAGGGTTAGGGTTTGCGTGGGGGTTTTCTCGCGATGGGTTACTCGGGAGGAGGCGGCTGCATGCGAATTCAAATAGAGGAAGAGAGAGAGAGAGATTGGAGAGAGAGAGAGACAGAGATTCGTGAGAGAGAGAAAGAGGAGAGAGGCAGAGGGAGAGATGGATGAAGGGGGGCCCACGAGGTACATTCCTTCGCCATGATTGGCTGGGAGGAAATAAAAGGAAAAATTCGAAAAGATTTAATAGGGATTTTAACTGTTAAGGATATAAAATCGTATATGTATATAGTTTTAGATATTAAATTAAATGGGCCTTTTTGGCGCCAAATGAAACATCTCCAAATCGCGCCCGGGTTGCGCCCAATTGATCCAAATTCAAATTATAGGATTTTAAGCGGGTTCCAAACTTTGAAAATAGGTGTTTAATGATTAAAATGCATGCCCCCAAGTCGGACACTTGCACGCGCGCGTAGTCGCCCAAACTTGCCCGTTTAGCCAAACGGAACGGAATCTCGACACGCGGACGCTACCACGCGACTAGTGGCGACGAGTAGGCTAACACGGACATCTTAAATTTCATTTTCGGAGTTAAAATTTGTTATGTGCCAAAATGACTTAACCGGGTAAAATTTAGCAATAAACACCAGAAAATCAGGAAAATTGGAAAGAACGATAAATAACCCTCAACTAGTAATATACATAGTATTATTGGGCTCGGGTGTTACATTATACCCAACTACAAAAGAATTTCGTCCTCGAAATTCCAAGAATACAAGATAACTAACTACTGGAAAAGGTGAGGGAATTTCTGCCGGATCTCGTCTTCTCGCTCCCAAGTAGATTCTCCATGCGATCGGTTACCCCAAGAAACTAGCACAAGAGGGATGACCTTGTTCTTAAGAACCTTTTCTCTTCGATCCTTGATCTCGACTGGTCGCTCCTCAAAAGTCAGGTCTTCCCGAACGGTCAACTCCGAGTGATCCAAAACATGGGTCTCATCACGAACATACCTCCGTAGTTGAGACACATGAAATACATCATGAACTCCTGCTAATGATGGTGGTAATGCCAACCGGTACGATACCTCTCCGACACGCTCCAATATCTCGAAGGGTCCAACGAATCGGGGACTAAGCTTTCCCCGACTTCCAAAACGAATCACCCCTCTAGTCGGTGATATCTTCAGGAATACCAAATCGCCCACGGCGAACTCTAGAGGTCTTCTTGACGTGTCGGCCCAACTCTTCTGTCTGTCTTGAGCTGCCTTCATGTGCTTTCTGATTGTATTCACCTTCTCAACTGTCTGTACCACTAAATCTGGCCCTAGCAACCTTCGTTCACCCACATCATCCCAACATACAGGTGAACGGCACTTACGACCATACAATGCTTCGAACGGGGCCATCTGAATTGTCGCTTGGAAACTATTGTTGTACGAAAACTCCACCAGGTGTAGATGATCTTCCCAAGAACCTTTGAAGTCTAACATGCAAGCCCTCAACATATCTTCAAGGGTCTGGATCGTTCTCTCTGATTGTCCATCAGTCTGGGGATGATAAGCTGTGCTGAACTTCAATCGAGTCCCCAAACTTTCTTGTAAACTCCTCCAAAAGTGTGACAAGAACCGAGTGTCCCGGTCGGACACGATGCTTACCGGTACTCCATGCAATCTGACAATCTCCTGCATGTACCGCTCTGCCAAAGTCTCTGTCGATTGACCAACCCGAAACGGAATAAAGTGAGCTGCCTTGGTCAACCGATCGACAATCACCCATACTGCATTGTTGCCCTTTGGACTCCGCGGTAAAGCCGTCACGAAATCCATGGTTATATGTTCCCACTTCCATTGAGGAATCGGAAGTGGTTGCAACAACCAGCAACCCTTTGGTGTTCAGCCTTGACTTGCTGACACACCAAGCACTTAGCCACGAAGCGAGCGATTTCCCGTTTCATACATTCCCACCAGAAATGCTGTCGAATATCTCGGTACATCTTGGTCCCTCCTGGATGTACAGAGTAAGCTGAACTGTGTGCCTCCTTCATAAGCTCTTCACGCACATCTCCTTTTGGCACACAAAGACGGCTACCATATCTCAACGAACCATCCTCATGGATCAGCAGATCGGTTCGTAGTCCGGCTCCAACCTGCTCTCGAAACTTTTGCAGTCTAGGATCCTGCGATTGCGCCGCTTTAATCTTCTCAACTAAGGACGATTGTACCTGTAACTGCATCAACTGTCATGTAGCACGCGGTAGCACAACCTCCAAGTCAAATCTCCGAAACTCCTCAATGACCTCCCTCTGTGCAGTCAATAATTGAATTGCTGGTAACCGACTTAGCGCATCTGGCACGACGTTAACTTTTCCCGGATGGTACTTAAGATCAAGATCGTAGTCGGCCATCAGCTCCAACCATCTGCGTTGCCTCATGTTCAACTCCTTCTGAGTGAACACATATTTCAAACTCTTGTGATCCGCAAAGACTTCAATTCTCTCGCCTAGAAGGTAGTGTCTCCAAATCTTCAAGGCGAAGATCACGGCTGCAAGCTCCAAGTCGTGAGTCGGATAGTTCTGTTCATGAGTTTTCAGCTGTCTCGATGCGTAAGCGACGACTTTCCCCTTCTGCATCAACCACACCCCAATCCTTTTTCCAGATGCGTCGCTGTGAATCACCAATCCTCCGGAATTGTCCGGTACGGTTAGGATAGGGGCGGTCATTGACCTCTGCTTCAACGTCTCGAAGGCCAACGCACATCCATCCGTCCAAACAACAACTGTACACTCTCTACCTTCCTTACTAGATATGATTTTCCCATTCCCAGTGTGTATGTCTCAGAAACTAGACAGGGTCGTGTAGGTGATCGAGTGTGTAGTTATAAATTTGGATGACATAAACAACGGAATGCTCCGAAATTAAGTAATGCCAAGCGGGGTAACCATGAACGAGTAAATTACCTGAAACCGCTTCTCCTGATGCCTTGGCTTCCTCAGCTGTCATAATGAAAGCTCGACCCTGGTTGGATCCTTGTGTCAGCTGCTTCTGCCCTTGGAACGGTCTCTGCGGAGGCTTCTGTATATCATCTCTCGTGCGAAGCTTCGACGGACAAGCACTCACTGCGTGATCGGCTGCTCCACAAACCAGACAAAGTCCCAGTCTCCTTCGACAATCCTTTTGCATGTGGCCCGGTAAATTGCAGTAATTACAACTTATGCTCTTTCTTCGATCCACGACCACAGGCTTCTTCATTGGCGCTACACCTCGACGGTCCACTGGAATACCCTTGCGCCCATGATCTCGGTTAGGTACAAATGTAGGCTTCCTGGCCGCAACTGCTGTCTGGTGAAGGTCCCCTTTCGATCCTGATAAACTCTGCTGCTCTCTGGCTGCCGTAAGAACCTGCGAGAAAGTGGTCAAACCCAGGGAGACAATCTGCCTCTGGATGTCCACATCCAAACTGCGCAAGAACCTTCGCGCCCTGTCTGCCTCCTTGGCGACTAAGGGTCCAGCGAAACGGCTAAGTCTCGTCCACTCCGCTGCATGCACATCCACAGCTGCTCCATTTTGTTTCAGCCCAATAAATCTCTCCTCCATTTCCTCCCGTGCAGTCCGCGGGAAGAACTTTTCCAAGAAACTTTTGGAGAAATCCGCCCAACTGATTGGCTTGGACAGGCGGGTCTCCTCCACAAGCCACCATTCTCGGGCGTAATCCACCAGCTGAATGCGCACCACATCAACTCTCTTGTCTTCTGGGATCTGCGCCGCAATCAATAGATTCTCTGTGTCCACGAGCCACTGCTCGGCTGGCAACGGCTCCTCCAAGCCAGTGAAAGTAGTAGGACCCAATCGTCTGAAATCTGCCACGGTCCCTACTCGGTCGACTGGCTTCGCTACGGCGGTGTTTACAGACTGCTGCATAGCCTGCAAACCCTCCTGAAATGAATCGGCTTGCTGCTGGATCAGTTCAGTTTGTCTCTTCTGATTTTCCAACATCCCACGTATCACCCCTAACATGGCGGCTTCATCCACACGCCTCTGATACGTCTTGAAATTCTTATCTGCCATGGTCCTGAAATCAAAACAAACAACATTAGCATGATGATAGATTCAATATATATAAATCAAGGCTAGAACTCCAAGATACTTAAATAGAGTGCCGCATTGTAGCTATGCCGCGGTATCATAGCCGCAATTACTTAACTCCACCCAAGTCGCCTAAGTCCTAGAGATAACAAGAAGTTAGGTTTTCAAGTTTGACAATGCAAAGTAAGTTTGCATGTCGACATGATCCGGAAGAATGATTCAAGGATAGTAAAACGGTCAAAGTGGCAGGACATGTTTCCTAATCACGGGTATTCTGATTCGTGTATCGGGTGCAATACCCAGCTACAAGAATCAACCCAATTAACCTATGGCTCTGATACCATAAAACCATGTCACGCCCCGCTTCCCAGAGTGCGCAAGATTTGGGCACGTGACATAGCCAACCATGCTACCTGTGGTTAGAACGCATCCGTCCACAGTCACATTACGGTTGTCGAGATATCAAGAACAGTAAGATAAACTAAACTAATACATGTCCAAATCCAGATTAACAGGAATCAATAAACAATAGGTGCGGAAGCTAATGATCCAATACAATGAATAAACAGTACGTCCCATAATACGGGCTCACATCTGGAAATGAAAAGCAATAAATAAACTAAATCCTAAGGACTCACTGTTCAGCCTGCTGGCCGAAGTACTCCTGCTCGGTCGACGTCAAAGGTATGGAATCTGGGCCATGCAAAACCCAGACGTCAGCGCGTCATGATATCAAGTATATAGCATAAACATGGTAATAAACAATGCAATCATGAACATGAATAAAGCAGTAATAAGAAGTAATAAGCAGGGTAATGTGCAGTGGTGACTAAACTGTTCTATCAGGTTTTCTACTCTATAGTCTTTGAAACCAATTGATGAATCGTCGATGTAACTCAATAGTATCCCGTACATACCCGGGATCACGGCCACAATATTCTCGGCTGAAACCGAGACATGCCGTAAGGCACAGAAAGGAAAGTATCAGTATCCCGTACATACCCGGGACCACGGCCACAATATTCTCGGCTGAAACCGAGACATGCCGTAAGGCACAGAAGGAAGGTGTACACTCGGTATTACCCCGTACATACCCGGGATCACGGCCACAATATTCTCGGCGGCAGCCGAGACATGCCGTAAGGCACAGAAAGGAAGGTGTACACTCGGACGGTAGTGAACTGTCGAGTTACAAGTCAGGTTCATCTTTGATTTCCCCATACCCCCAAACTATGTATGTCAGTCAGGTATTCAGTAGTCAAGGTCTAATGCCAACACAAGTCAAGTAAAGGTAGGTCTGTCTGGATCGACAGCAGGAATAGTTAGGTCCGTCGGCATTAGGCACGAGATCAGGTAACAGGTCAGGTTACGTTCAACAGGTAGAGTCGATATGTACAGGGGTTGTGTCCGGTATATCAGTACATGTGACAGGTGTGTCAAGATCGGTCAATATGTAATGCAATCTGGTATATGATGACAACAGGTATAGTAACAAATAATGAACAGTAGCAGGGAACAGCAATAAGCAATTATTATTCTATGTGAACACAGTGATATTAGTATTCTCTTATTAATCCGGTTCACGCACCTTTGAGGTGCAAAAGCCACAAGACGAGCAATATCGATAATATGCGTAATGGAGTTACAGTATTTGAACTAAGTATAATAATTGCCTCATGAGAGGCCTTAACCAATGAAGTGAGGATGATCTAGCAATTTAGGCAAGGATGTGCCAGATTGGTTAATTAGTTAAGGCGTTGATTAAAAGCATACCGATTAACTACAAGTAACTACTACAATGGTTTAACATTACGGATGATTGTAATTGTCATCAAGTCGTGTGGTTATAACAGATAACATAATTATTAAGTTTGTAGCATGTTAAAGCAAGTATTCGGATACTTGCCTCGGCGGTTCCGCAAACCGAAACACGGATGCGATGTCGGTAGAAACTGCGTTCTGGAAGCACGGGCCACGGATCGAGTCCCAACAGAAGTCACTGGAATCACACGGACCAGGGGGCTTCGCTGGAGCGTCGGGTTCGTCAAACGGCACGGTCGGGTTCCGGCAACAACCGAAAATCAAAGTTAGCAACAAGGAGGCGATACGCCAAAACGACCAGCGGGGGTTGTACCAAAACGAAAAGAGAAGGAAACTTACAGGGATACACCAAGGGTGCGACCACGGCGGGTTCGACGGCACTGGAACGCCGGCGAGGCCGCGACGGTGGCTGCAGCAAAGGGAAGTGGCCTCGGGTGAGCAGGGTAGGGTGCTGCGGCGAGTTGGAGAGGGGTGTGGTCGGCTAGGGTGGTCGAGGGGGAAAGGAGGTGGCGCGGGAGACGTCGACGAGGGTCGGCGGCGCGGTTTCCGGCGACCTGGAGATGGTGCAGACGTTGGGTGAGGGTCGGGTTCACTGTTCCGGCGAGGGGAGGAGGGGTGACGGCGAGGTCTCGACGAGGAGGGTGCAAGGGAGTCGCGGGAGGCCTCGGCGGTCGGAGTCGACGTCGACGGCGAGGTCGCGAGGGATGGAGGCGTCGGGAGAAGGTTGCAGGCGCGGGAAGGAGCGGGCGAACGGGAGGAAGAGGGTAGGCGAGTGCGGTGGAGGTCGTGGTGGTGAGGGCGGCGACGGCGAGGTCGCGAGGCGTCGGCGACGAGATCGCGAGGCTAGGGTTAGGGTTTGCGTGGGGGTTTTCTCGCGATGGGTTACTCGGGAGGAGGCGGCTGCATGCGAATTCAAATAGAGGAAGAGAGAGAGAGAGATTGGAGAGAGAGAGAAACAGAGATTCGTGAGAGAGAGAAAGAGGAGAGAGGCAGAGGGAGAGATGGATGAAGGGGGGCCCACGAGGTACATTCCTTCGCCATGATTGGCTGGGAGGAAATAAAAGGAAAAATTCGAAAAGATTTAATAGGGATTTTAACTGTTAAGGATATAAAATCGTATATGTATATAGTTTTAGATATTAAATTAAATGGGCCTTTTTGGCGCCAAATGAAACATCTCCAAATCGCGCCCGGGTTGCGCCCAATTGATCCAAATTCAAATTATAGGATTTTAAGCGGGTTCCAAACTTTGAAAATAGGTGTTTAATGATTAAAATGCATGCCCCCAAGTCGGACACTTGCACGCGCGCGTAGTCGCCCAAACTTGCCCGTTTAGCCAAACGGAACGGAATCTCGACACGCGGACGCTACCACGCGACTAGTGGCGACGAGTAGGCTAACACGGACATCTTAAATTTCATTTTCGGAGTTAAAATTTGTTATGTGCCAAAATGACTTAACCGGGTAAAATTTAGCAATAAACACCAGAAAATCAGGAAAATTGGAAAGAACGATAAATAACCCTCAACTAGTAATATACATAGTATTATTGGGCTCGGGTGTTACAAAAGAGGAGGATATACGACGACAACAGAGAGAGAAAAAAGAAGAGAATTTAATTCTCCAAAAAGAAGAAGATCTCTTAAGAAAAGAAAGAAACCCTAGGTAAGAGAGGAAAAGAGATCATTTTATAAGCTCCCATAAAAACAAAAAGAGAATTTAATTCTCAAACTAAGAGTTTACTCTTCTGAATAAGAACTTAGTTCTTCCTTCGGTTGAAGATCTGCAGAAGCAGATCTCCCCATAAATTGAGAATTTAATTCTCATTGGGGGGATTCTGCCATGCAGATCTAAAGCCTAAGGGAGGACCTAAGTTCAGAGAATTTTATTCTCCCACAAAGCACATAGGAATTAAATTCCTCCAACAAAGATAGGGTTTAACTTTTAATATAAGAACTTAGTTCTTCTTCATAGTAATAGATCTGCAGAAGCAGATCTCCCCATAAGTTGAGAATTTAATTCTCATCGGGAAGATCTATCATGCAGATCCAAAACTTAGAGGGAGAATTGAGTTTAAAGAATTTAATTCTTTCAAACATATAAGAATTTAATTCCTCTAAATAAAATTAGGGTTTAACCCTATAAGAGAATTTAATTCTTATACAAGGGATTCATCTCTCCATGCACATAAAAAGATCAAAGTACCCAACATGATCACATGGCAACACGTGACTCTCCCCCTCAAAGATCAAAAGAGAATGAATAAGATTAGGTCACGTGCTCCCACGTGACCCTTGAACAAACTTCTCAAAATAAAGGCAGAACAGAATTTGGGGCGCCCACACGTGTCCTCACGTGACCCCTAACAAACACTTTAATATCCAAATCATGGATACCCATCACGTGCCCGCACGTGATGGTCATAAAGGCCAAGTGTTTAACACTTATTTGAATATTCTGAGAATAAAATAAAGGAAGTTTGGGCCCAACGCTCAAGCGCCTCACGTGATCCCACGTGAGCGCTTCTTTTTAGTGTTTAACACTATTTTGTGCGCTGCATCCTTAGTGTTTAACACTATTTTAAGCGCATCACGTGGGAGCACGTGATAGAAGAGTATACTCTAGTGTTTAACACTCTATCCAAGTCAATCTTAGCCTAAACTAGCTAAGTCTTCCAGAGGCAAGATCTCCTGAAACTGAACTCCAACCATACTCTTGACATTCAAAATAATTCCCAGAACCCTTTCAATCAACTTTGGTTCAAGGGTACATCTCTTCACACCTCTGATACATGTCGTTGTAATTCTTCAACGTCTTCAGAGAGGTGGTGGGTCCCAATGGCCAATAACTATCTGGTGCATTTCCAAACCCATATTTGCATCTGAACTTGGACCGCAATGTCCCTAAACTAAACAACATGGCCTAAATGCTCTTTTGTTGGATCTAAATGATCATGTTAAGTAGATCTTAGTCTAAAATTAGACTAACTTATCCTTAACAAACATTTAAGTTGATCTTAATCCCAAACGAGATTAACGATCCTTAAATCAATCCAATTGCAGATCCCCCAACTAATATTGGTTCAAGGGTACATCTCTTCACTCCTCTTATATTTGTCGTTGTAATCCCTCAACGTCTTCAGAGAAGTGACGGGTCCCGACAACCAGTCTTACAGACTATGATGTCTCTAAACTGGACTGTGAGGTCCTTAAACTCATGGACTATGATATCCTTAACCTTATGGACCGTGATGCCTCTAAACTAAAACCTGCAGACTATGATGTCTCTAAACTGGACTGTGAGGTCCTCAAGCTCATAGACTATGATGTCCTTAACCTTTACAGACTGTGATGTCTTTAAACTGGACCGAGATGTTCTTAAACTAACATTGGACCATAATGTCCTTAAACTAACAATGGACCGCAAAGTCCCTATACTAAAACAATAGAGCCCAAATTCTCTTTTTGTTGGATCTAAATGATCATGTCAAGTTGATCTTAGTCTAAAATTAAACTAACATATCCTTAACAAACGTTTAAGTTGATCTTAGTCTCAAATGAGACTAACGTATCCTTAAACCCAAATCAAAACCCAAATCTAAGAAAATATGGATTTGGACTAATCCACGCCCTACGGGCGACAACATAAATTAGTCTCCGTATACAATCCACGGGCAATCAAAAATAAAACAAACATACACGACACGAAATGACCATCTGGAGAAGGAGAAAGTTGTTGCCGCGATGCGGTGGCGTAATTAACTGCAGGGGCTTGCGCCTGTAGGGAAGAGCGTCCCCATATTAAAAAAACCCTCAAACGAGGGGGAATCTGACAAAATCTGCTACAACGGCCGCATCCGTCTAAACCTTCGATATACGGTGCCATAAATCAACTTGGCATCTTCGGAGAGGTGGACGGATAAAACCAAATAGTATCTGCCCCCGAAATTCAGGCAAGACGAATCTACGCGGTCGCGTCTCTGTGTTCGGCGGAGAACAAATTTCAAGTTCATAAGAACACAATCCATAATTCATCTTTGCCATAGTTAGCAACAATTATATACGAATATATACACCAATCGCATTCATCTAATGAAATCATAATGGGCGGTATTTGACACCAACATGGATATAATTAGAATACAACCAAACATGATAATTCTACGGTGTCATGACAGTACCAATGATATGTAGTATGCGCATCTGTGATTGTGCAACATAACAATCATTGGTAGTTGTGCGGTGTTCTGTAAATGTGTTCATACAAGACTGACATCGTAAATTAAATATATGAAGCATATAATAATGGATAATATAACGCAACATAACTAATAAAATCTATTATATTTTAATTGGTAATGAATAAGATTTCTTAATTAGTGTAATTAATGCTATAAATTAATTAGTGTTATTTTTTCTTAATCGGTTTGATTTTATTTTTGATTAATGCATCTAGTATAGTTTAATTGGTATTAAAGGATTTTATTTTTATTTTAACTTGGTTTATAAATTATGCTACAATTAAAAAATCTAAGCAATAAAACATAGGCAACAAGATATCGAATTATTAAATTTACAAAATACAGGATATCGAATCATTAAATTTACAAAATATAAGCCAGAAGTTAGGATGAATATATTTTTGAAATATTTCATATGTGGGCACGCACACATATACACTCTCGCACACTTACACATACGCGTGTGCACTCAAACACTCACACATACACTCACTCACTCACTCACTCACACTCGTTCACATACGTACGTACAAACATAAACTTACACATACTCACAAACACACATGCACGCGCGCAATCGCTCACACCCCCTCAATTACCTATAATTCATTTTACCCTAAATTCATCTAACATAATCCTAAAATCCATCTTACCCTAAATTATTCTAACAAGTAAATTCATCAATTACCTATAATCCTTATATCTTCAACTCTAACCCTAAATTACCAAATTTATATTTCAATTTTTCATTTATTTTCAATTCTAAAACCCATCTTAAACAATTTTCTTCAATTATATTTTAACACTAAAACCCATCAACCCCCAAAATCATAATAAATTTCAAACTCATTAATTTACAACCGATTCAATTCCTCATTATCCATATTTAATATATCAAAACCAACACAAATCACATATTATAATCACCTTATTTCAAAATTGAATAATCTAATTGAAAAAATTAGGGTTAGGAGGAGAAAACACTAACTTTGGCCCGAATTTGAAAAAGAAAAAAGCGATTGCAAGCTTCTACACTACCAACTGCAACAATAACTGCAACGATCATAAAATTTCTATACTTTCGCGTATCATTTTTCTAATAAAATATTGCAATTATTTATTTTTGGTATATTTTGTTTTCTAATAAATATATTATTTTATCACTTCATCTATTTTATCCATTTTATAATTTTTCAAAGCCCGAACCTAAGCCAAGACAAATCCATTTGATTTCTTTCTTTTCCCATTCTAAACCCTCTTTCTTTTCAAGGTAAGACATATATTTAATGCTTGTTAAATATGTGCATGAACAACCTTATAGCTCATTAGTTAAGACCTTGTATTATTCCATAAGTCACATATTCAAATTCTCATTCTTGCAATTAATTTTTATCCTTCTCATAACTTACAAATGAGACCTTTCATTTCATCTTCTTTTGAACTCCCAAAATAATTAGAATGGTTATGAGCTATAATTTATTAAAATTATGGTGGTCATAAACTTTTTTTTTATATGTCACTTGTTCACTGCCGAAAGACAGAGACGAACTGAGATGGATCGTCTTGCCTGAATTTGGAGATAGATGCTATTTGGACTTATCCATCCACTTCTCCGAAAATACCAAGTTGATTTATGGCACCATATATTGGAGGTTTGGATAGATGCGGCCGTTGTAGCGGACTTTACCAGATTCCCCCTCGTTTGTGAGGGGTTTTAATTGTGGGGACGCTCTTCCCTGCAGGTGCAAGCCTATGCAGTTAATTATGTTACCGGGTTGCGATAACCACTTTCTCCTGTTCCGGAAGTTCACTCCGTATCGTGTTGTATTTGTTTTATTTTAGGTTGCTCGTGGATTGTATACGGAGACTAATTTATGTCGTCGCCCGTAGGGTGCGGATTAGTCCAAATTCGTATATTTGAGATTTGGGTTTAGGTCAAGAATTTTGCTTGACGGGGCCCACGTTGGTAGCTTGGTTTGCCAACGGGAATGAACTTAGGATGCATTTCTCACATTTGTGAAGTCCATCCATTCATAAGATATTTAGGTTTGATCTAAAGATCGTCAGTCATATTTGAGACTAAGATCAACTTAGAAACAAATGAGCATATGAGCTCAATTATTTTAGTTTAAGAACATCACGGTTCATTATCGCCATATTTGGAGCGAATATTAGTTTAAGAACATTTCGGTCCAAAATTCCCATTTTGGGGACGGAATTTAGTTTAAGGACATTTCGTTCCAACATTCTCGTTTTGGGGACGGATATTAGCTTAAGAACATTTCGGTCCAACATTCCCGTTTTGGGGACGAATGTTAGTTTAAGGACATTTCGGTCCAATATTCGTCTTGCGCGCATGTGTATTTGTTACGCGGCGGAGTGAACGATGGTAATATGAAATGCGCCCAATTTGGGGTGTGATCCAATTTGAGGTGTGCACGTCAATTTGGAAGAGCATTAATGTGGGATGAACGGAGTTGTTGGTTGTTGGGACCCGCCACCTCTCTGTAGACGCTGAAGAATTACAACGACAAGTATCAGAGGTGTGGCAAGATGTACCCTTGAACCAAATCCCATATTTGAGTGCAAAAAAAAGGTTGTGGACCTAATAATCGTTAGTCATATTGGGACTAAGATTACCTTATGAGATATGGGATGGATATAATTTTGGATATCATCCATGAGAGATCATTAGTTATGTTTGAGACTAAGATCGGTTTGGAAATCACGAGCATATGGGCTCGGTTGATTTAAAATCAAAGAGGTTTAACCTCAGGAAACTTAGCCAATTTGGGCTGAGATTGGTTCTCTGTACTACCCGACAGTGCTAAGCAACAATATATGCAGTGCTCACGTGTATTTCACATGGGGCGCCGGAATAGTGTTGAGCACTAATCTTCTCTGGCGCTCGCGTGTGAAACATGTGAGGCGCTCAGATGTTGGCGCTGCCCAACCAGTGCTAAGCATTTAGTCATTTTGACTGAACATAGAGTGCTGAGCACTTTGCATAGTACTCACGTGGGAAGCATGTGAGTGCTGAGCATTAATTTCTGGTTTTATTTGCTCACCCCCTTTTTTGACATAAGTGCCAAGCACTTGGCTGGAGCTTACGTGTGAAGCACGTGAGGCGCCAGGTTTTGGGTTTCCAAGAGTGTTTCATGTGTATTTTACGTGATTGCTTTATTTTGGGATGTTAGGCTGCCTTATTTGGTGACTGCCTAACCAACACAAAAAAAGTTTTTCTTTGCTTTTTGGACGCTCACGTGGGAAGCACATGAGGCATTTTAGTTTTTCTTTTATTTGTTTTAAGCACTCACGTGCGAAACACATGAGGCAATATAATAGTGCTAAGCACTAATTTTACTCACGTGTGTTTCACGTAAGACGCCAAGTTCTTCTTGTTTTCAGATATATTAATCCATGTTAATGACATTTTAGTCATTGATGATCATCAAGATTTCTGTTTTGAAAATCTTGAATCATCATCATTGTTTTTATTGGAGAACTAAGTTCTCTTTTTTTTTAATAAGAACTAAGTTCTTTATGTAGGGTTAAACCCTACATTCGGGGGAATTAAGTTCCCAGAACATATGTTCTTCTTGTTTTTCTTTCTTTTTCTTTTTAATCTAGTTTTTCCCCCTAAGTTTTGAGTCTGAAGAACAGAATCTCCCCGATGAGAATTAAATTCTCAACTTGTGGGGAGATTTGCTTTTGCAAATCTCAAACCAAAGGAAGAACTAAGTTCTTGTATGAAAGGTTAAACCCTTATATCCATTATACTAGACAAGAAAGATACTTTTAATCTCTCCTTTTTTATTTACCTAAGTTCTTGTATGAAGGGTTAAACCCTTATATCCGTTATACTAGACAGGAAGGATACTTTTAATCTCTCCTTTTTTATTTACCTAGAGTGTTTTGAAGGAGGAAGGTTTTCTTTCTTTAAGAATTAAATTATCTGTTCTCTCAAGAGCTCACTGTATTTTGGCAGGAGCTTATAGGGGGTTTTCTCTATTGAGACTTGGAGACTCGGGTCCTTTATATAGAGGATGCAAGTTTGTTAATTAATTTTGAGAAAATCTCTCATTGAGAGATTCCAATTGATTTAATTGGACCCAAAATTGATTTAGAGAATTTTACCCACCGTTAGATCTTCGATTCAAAGACTTCTGTTTTACAGAATATATTTTCTTGTTTTTAACAAGATTGAGAGAATATTTTCCATATATAGAATTTTATTTTATCAAACGGTGATATTTTTATCACCATTGGATTTTTAATCTAAGGGTGCTCGGTTTAACAGAGCATAATCTTTCTCTATTTAGAAAGATATAGGAAATATTTTCCATCTCCTTAAATTTTTGATCTACCAACTTTCTGTTTAACAGAAAATATCATTCCCAATAGAATTTAATTCTATGGTTAATCGCCATTGGATATTTGATCCAACGGCTCCTTATTTAAGTAGAATTTAATTCTACGTAAGTGTAGGGTTCCTAGGCACTCACAAAAGGTCTCACAAGGCATCAACCATGCCAATTTCAAAGCTTACAAGTGCCGAGAAACTCTAATACGGATCGTTAACTAGAATTTTAGGCGAAACAAGAAGCTAGTTAACAATTTAACTAAGTGAACGGAAATACAACCTTTGTAGATCCGGTCCTCCACCTCCACGGCTCCGTTATGAAGTCCTCTCCGCTGTCCAAATCGAATCCAGGGCTTAGTTATATGTATGCCCTAGAGGCCATTACTATACATAGGATGTATATTGTAGTGGATGCTGGGACATATATAGGGAGGACTTTCTTGCTCGACATGATAGTATGCTATCTGGTTACTCTTTACCTTAACGTGTACACGGATTGTCTCTCTGTTACATGTTGGTAAAGCCCTTAGGATGTGTACTTGACTACCCGGACTATGATGTGGATCATACTAGTGGGGACATGGTAGTCCATAAGTACATCCTTCAAGGTCCCTAGTCGTGGGTGTATCGAGACGGGGCATCGATATACCAGAGTAGACTAGCGTATACCTTCTCGACCCATATAGATGGGCGATGGATGATCCCATATCCATTGGTGTTTGACATCGGAGAAGATATACGGGTGCTCAGTGGAGACTGGGTACACTGGACGGACTCGCCGAGAACTCCCAGATGGTATTATACCTTACGTCAGATGGCAGTTTTCTGGTGACACTGGTACAGAGTAGTCTGTTGACCCGAGATCGTCATAGAGTCTTGTGTGATTCCCACTGTGCTTTGATTTCCACTTTACCACGTCCAAGAGGGCGTGCAAAATGGTGGTTTTTGGGTACAGTCCCGAATCACATGGAGGCAATGAGCGATAGGAGGGGATTCGTCTCTCCCGGTATAGGGAGTTGATGTTGCGCTGTGTTCGATTGGCTATAACCGGAAATCCCTGGCCAGGGTTGCTAAGATTTACTGGTAAGTGTTACCAGTAGTATCTCGAAATGTTATAGACCTCATATCGACACGACTTATCGAGCTATTGGGGTCTGACGTTTACCACCCCTAGGCGAGATATGCCACATATCAGATGATCAGACCGGACTGTACGGTAAGTGTTACTGGTTGGATTCACTGGAGTATGAGCGGGCTTGCTCGTCGATCTTCTCATCGCTCAATACCCGGGTGGCCGTTACGTTTAGCAGACCGCTTGCGGCTTGTGGGTGTTTGATATGATCATCACCTGATGCCGGCGTATTGACGAGTCTTTAGAGTCCTACACAGAGGTTTCCTGGCTCAAGCGAAACGAGGAGCGCATATGAGATATGTGCGGGACCGAGAATAATGCGTGTATGTGATACCGTATTATATTCTCGCGATGAATGTATCGATTGGTTGTATGCGATATAACCTAGTTATCGAATCAATGATTGATTCGATAAATCGATACATTGTATATTAGTCGGTTATATGCGATATGACCGGATCGTTAAATCAAGTGTTGATTTAATGATTTAATGCATAATTATATATTTGATATATTACTTTGCATTAACTAGTATTGGTTCACTTTAAATGGATTTTCTCACTTGCATTGCACAAGTTGTATATGTGATATACTTTTGTGCACTTGATTGTATCATGTTTGATGATACATGAATGCTAGGGTTTGTGTAAAGAATTAAACCTTGGTTAAGTAAATGGTAAGGGTTTTTATTTAATCATTCCTTTATCTTTTTAATTTGGATTAAAAAGAAATGGGATAAGAAAACAAAATGGTTGCTTTCATTCTTGAAGCTTGTTGAAGCTTCATGAAGCTTTGACCAAAGTGACCATTTTGTCTTCATGCTTAACCCTAACCATTCATCTAACCTTAGTCAATTCTCTACACCTTACCATGGTTCATATTATGATAAGTATTCATTTTCTTTTGCATTTTAAGAACTTATGATAATATTCTATCATCTTCTTCTTGTTCTTTTTCAAGAAGAAAACCTAGCTTTCATCAATGGTGATTTGATGAAAAGAGTGAGAAATCCAATTCTAAAGTGAACCCACCTCCTATTTCTTCATCCTCTACCTCTTTCGAAGTAGTAGAGGGTGTTTTCTTCACAAGTTTCATGACTTGGTGAAGTGGGAGCTTGATCTTGTGATGCCTCGACGTAGATCATCTTCGGCATCGAAGTCGACGACCTAGCCCGCCCATTTTTCCGATGAAGCCGACGCTAGAGCCCTGGATTCGATTTGGACAGCGGAGAGGACTTCATCACGGAGCCGTGGAGGTGGAGGACCGGATCTACAAAGGTTGTATTTCCGTTCACTTAGTTAAATTGTTAACTAGCTTCTTGTTTCGCCTAAAATTCTAGTTAACGATCCGTATTAGAGTTTCTCGGCACTTGTAAGCTTTGAAATTGGCATGGTTGATACCTTGTGAGACCTCTTGTGAGTGCCTAGGAACCCTACAGTGGTATCAGAGCCTAGCTAGAGCCTTAGGCGAAGTCTAGACGACGTTTGAAACCCGATCGAGCCTAGCTACATATGCCAAAATTATCTCATGATGCCTCTAAAGCGCGGCGGAACCGCGGCAGAAGCCTGGCTTCTGCGGCGGTTCCGCGGCCACTTGATAGGATTTGCCTCCAAACTTTGCACAGTAATTCATGTTTTCAGCAACTGAGTTTTCTGGGAATTTTTAAATTTGACTCAAGAGTTGAGTTTTCTGGGGTTGTATTGGGAATCGAAAATTCGATCGGATTATCAAACTTTGTCTATGTGTTTTTCCGGATAACTTTAAAATATGTTAAAAAGTTCGAGATACATTCGGTTCAAGAAACGGGAGCAGTTCCATAGCTGCCGCGTCATAAACAGCTTCAGTGTAGAAGAAAACACTCTTCCAAATGGCCGTGACGTTGAAACTGAGCGAAATTGCGCTCTAAAAACGTTAAGTCCGTCGCTCGAAGGATAAATAGACAAGATAATAAAAGAAGCTTGTCAAAAGAGCCGAGACAATCATAGCCGCGAAATGGCCATTTATAAAAAGGCCAAAACGCAGCGCCTCAATCAGCAATCGGCAAAAAGGAAGACTATAATGCTCTTCATCCCCGGCACGCTGTATGTCCTCGCGAAAGGGGAAAATCCCGAAATAGAGGCAAAAATGGACAGAGCACAAACAACGTCTGCAAACAACAAGGCGGATCTAAGAAGCCGTGCTATCAAGAAAAACACGGTTGAAACCTGTCCTTTATAAAGAAGATGGGTCGGGAATACTCTTTCCCCCAAGACAAGACGAGAAAAATATTCAATCTTGTCATGAAGTATCAAATGATGACACTGCCGGAGTCTCGGCATCCTGAACAAATAAACGAGGTCCGTCATCCGGAATATTTCTCCTACCACCGAGCAATAGGTCAGCCGCTTGAAGACTGCTTCATCTTCAAAGACTGGATAGAAAACCAGTATCAACAAGGCATGCTCTCTTTATCCGGCAACTGGAAGGTAACCCCGCTGCAAAAGCATGAGCCAAAGAGGACCTATACCATGAGGATAGGACCTGCTCAACACAAAAAATGGAAGCGAACGCGTACTTGCCACATGATAACACTCTCAAAGGAGGGAGGGCACGAGACTATGGATGACCTTCGCATGTGCTTTGCAAATGAAGACGAGGACGATGTAATCTCCGAGTTTCCACCGGCACCAAAAGAGCTGGAAGATGGGATACATACTACGGCGGACAACCTAAGGAAAATTGACTTAGGGACAAAAAATGATCCGAGACCGAAATATATCAGTGAGCTACTATCTGAAAAATAGGTAGCCATGTTAAAAGACGTGCTCATGCAATATAAAGACTGCTTCGCATGGAACTATTCTGAGATACCGGGTCCAGATACAAGGGTGGCAGTACATAAATTGGCCATATCGCCGGACATAAAGCCAGTAAAACAAGCGCCAAGAAGAATGCGGCTCGAACTTGAGATAAGTATAAATGTTGAGGTCAAGAAACTAATCAACTCCGGCTTCATCCTAGAAGTTCAATATCCTGACTGGATCGCCAACATCGTTCCGGTGATGAAGAAAAATGGGATGGTGCGCATCTGCGTGGACTTTCGGGAGCTCAACAAAGCTTGCTCGAAGAATGACTTCCCAGTACCTGTTACCGAGCTGATGATCAATAACACGTCTACCCATGAGGTCTTCTCCTTCATGGATGGATCTTCAGAATACAATCAAATAAAAATACATTCAGAAGATCAAAAGCATACCACCTTCCGAACTCCGCTAGGCATATTTTGCTATAAGGTGATGCCCTTCGGTCTGAAGAATGCTGGCGCTACCTACCAGAGAGACATGACAAAGATCTTTGATGACCTCATCCATGAGATCGTCGAATGCTACATCGACGACCTTATGGTTAAAAGCATATCTCATGAGGAACATTGGGAACATCTAAAAATAGTGTTCCGACGTCTTCGGAAGTATAATCTGAAGATGAATCCTCTAAAATGCGCATTTGGAGTCTCCTCAGGTAAATTCCTAGGATTCATCGTATGGAACCGGGGTATCGAAATCGATCTCTTAAAGATCAAGGCGATTATGGAAATGCCCATGCTAAGAACTGTCAAACAATTGCGATCTCTTCAGGGAAAACTCCCATATATCCGGCGGTTCATAACCAACCTCTCCGGAAGATGCCGTTCCTACGGTCATTTAATGAAGAAGGGAACCCCATTCGTCTGGGATCAAAAGAGCCAAAATGCACTAAACGAAATCAAGCATTACCTGTAAAATCCGCCAGTATTGGCCACTCCGGTTAAGGGAAAACCCCCTATCCTATATACAACAGCCCTTGAGGGTTCTCTAGGTGCGCTATGGGCACAAGAGAACGATCAGGGAAAAGAGAGAGATCTATACTATTTAAGTCGAGTTCTCCTGGGGGCAGAAAATAGCTATTCCCCCATCGAAAATCATTGCTTGATTCTGATCATCGCAATAATGAAACTCAGACATTACGCCTTGGCACATGAGGTCCATCTCATGTCAAAGGTGGATCCTCTCAAATATCTGATGTCAAGGGCCATACTAACAGAAATGTTTGCCAAATGAGCCCTCCTCCTGATGCAGTTCTCGATAACGTATCGACCCCTCAAAGAAGTGAAAGGCCAGGCCCTTTCTCGCAGAGCATCCGATACAAGCCGACTCCCCTTTAAATTGTGAGTTGCCGGATGAACATGCGTTCGACATAATCGAAGAAGAGAAGGAAGAAAATGATTCCAAATGGGAACTCTACTTCGATAGAGCATCTTCCATGAGCGGCGAAAGCAAAACACCCCCATAATCAAAGCCGGGGTGGGCCTTATCTTCGTGAATCCGCAAGGAGAGATATTGCATTAAGCCCTCTTCTTAACGGAGCCAAGGACTAATAACGAAGCTGAATATGAAGTTTTGATAGCGGGCCTCGAGATCGTTGTCGACATGGAAATCAAAGACCTCCTCATAAATGGAGACTCCCAGCTGATCGTTAGCCAAGTAAATAGCGACTATCAGACGTGCAAGTCAGAGCTGATAAAGTATGGTGAAAGAGTGCAACAACTGTTGACACGAATCCCCTCAAACATCCTAAAGAGTATACCGCGAGCAGAAACAGCAAGGCGGATGCGTTGGCCAAATTGGCTAAGGAACTGGCCGATGAGACCTCGATGACGTAAAGATCATCGTGCAAAGCCACAAGATCCTCACGCCAACAGAAATATTTTCGGGAGACTTAACAGAGCCATCCGAAGGAAAATAAACGACCGAACAAGTAACCCTTCAAATAAGGGACAAAGAAAAGTTCAACGATTGGAGGGAAGTCTTCATAGACTACTTTAAATCCCAACGAACGCCCAAAAACGCGTCGTCTTGACATCAGCTCATGAACTATGTCCTTCGCCTACGTCAATGATACTCTATATAAGAGATCGTTCGACTGTCTATGGCTAAGATGCCTGGGGCCGAAGGAAGCAAAAAAAAGTCGATCAAGAAATTCACGACGGACTCTGCGGTTCTTACCAAGCTGGGCCGAAGATGAAGCTGAAGATCAAAAGAATGGGTTACTATTGATCCACAATGATTCAGAACTGCCTTGAATATGCGAAGTAGTATCACTCGTGCCAAATTTATGGAGACTTCATCTACCAACATCTAAATCTGCTACACCTAACAGTAGCTAGCTGGATGTTCGAAATGTGGTGAACCGATATAATTGGCCCTATTGAAAGAGCATCGTCCAAAGGACATCGGTTCATACTGGTAACGACCGACTACTTTTCTAAGTGGGCAGAAGCAGTACCACTATGGGAGGTGAAGACGGAGAATATCCTCCATTTCTTCAGGACACATATCATTTATCTGTTCGGCACTCCGCGACGAATTATCTCGGATAAAAGGCTGCTTATAGAAGCCATAAAATCATCCGCTTCGCACAGCAGCATAAAATAGATTGGAGATACTTTTCAGCCTATAATTCTCGGGCCAACAGTCTAGCTGAAGCTTTCAACAAGACCTTGATGAAGATTATAAAAAAAACGGTGTCCAGAAACAAGAGAGACCGGCATGAAAGGTGGCATGAAGCTCTTTGGGCGTACCGAACAACGTTCAAAACAGTGACGAATACAACACTATATGCGTTGGTATTCGGCACGGAAGCAGTGCTTCCCATGGAAATAGAACCCCCTTCTCTACAAGTAGCAGTTCGATACTGTAACAACTCCAATTCTTGTGTACATAAAATTGATTAAAAGTTAATGTATACTTGGGGTATTTACATTTCCTGTGAGTACTATAAGTATTTGATTTACTTTTGAACAGCAAGAAGGAGCTTGTAGCTCATTGGTAAGACCTTGCACTGCTGAACCAAAGCACCAGAGTTCAAATCACATCAGCCACACATTATTTTTATTTAAAATTCTTTTAATCTCTTAGAAGCCCAAGAGTCTACACGTACACTACACGTAATAGGGTAAGTTACAGAATAAACAAACGTGACCACGAGGCTAGACCAAGCATCAGGGATACATGGCATCAAGACGCGCCCCGACTCACCCAACTCGGGCCGGCGACTCGGTTGACTCGGCCGGCGCCGCCGGTCCAACTCGGTCCGATCCCACTTTTTCTTGAACCCCCTGCACCCTTTGGACTACCCCACCCCCCTGCACTGTTTAAATTCTCTGCAATTAACCAGAGAATTAAAATACCCCCTTTAATCCTTTTTAATGCAAATTTAAATATAATTTTTATCACACCCTTTCACTACCCTAAACCCTAGATTTTCCAATAAATATCACCCCTCAAATCACCCCCCTCACTCACAAATCCCTTCCCAAACTCTCAAGAAAATTTCCAAGACTTTTTGTGTGCAAGTAGAGTTAGCAAAGGGCGAACTTCCAACGACGATCCGAGAAGATTCCGACGACGACACGACGCACCGGCACCTCTTACCTCTTCCTCCTTCTCTCTTCTAGTCAAATAACCTGTAAGTCCCTAATTCTTCTTCTTTTCTCTATTCTAAAAATATTCAAAACTAAAACCCGACGGAAGCGGGGTTAATCCGACTTCCGATCGGTTTTTCCTTAAAAAGTTCTATTTTTCTTAAACACAATAATACCAAACTCTTATGTCATGACCATTAAACATTAACGAAGATAACATAACAAGTTTGGCATCAAAATAATAACCGTAGCAAGTTTTATTCCACTTTTACATTAAAATACCCTTATGTTTCATTTCGACATGCTTGAACTTTTTTAAACCGTATTAGCTTAGAAAACTCACGAGGTAATGACCCACCTCCTCACAACACTCGTATGTAACATATCAGATGAAATTTGGGAATATAGTTTTGGGAAGAAACGATTTTACACATAACTACCTCCGACTTATAAAAAAACCTTTTTCTACAAGATGTGTATTTTAACAAATCTTTACAATTGCATCTCTACAACCCATTTGGGGAACCTGTTCGGGATGGTGCAGATTATCGCACATACTCGGGCTTAGTAGAGTGAGATGCAGACCTCCGCAAGGAGCATACGATCACGAAAGATTTTAATAATTTTTCCTTTAGAAAATATGATTTCTATTATAAATAAAACTTATATTTGTATACATAAATATATATGTAATTAATATAAAAATATCTATTTTTAATATTTATAATATTCCACATTTCCAAAATTCAAGAAAAACATTCCATTTACAAGAAAATACCATACAATTCCAATATTTCAAATAAATACCTTATACTTGAAAAACTAGGTCATATTCACTAGAAAATTCACATTGAATAAAAGAAACATCTATGAAAACTTTGAAGACGATAATTAAATACTTGAGGTATATTTTGAAAGTATAACAAAACTATTTTACATAAAACCCCTCAAGTTATATTAAATTACAAGAAGGACCCTGGTAAACTTAGGTTTAAGCGGGACAGTCTCTTGAGCCTCAGAGAGCCGGAGATATGGGTGCTTTCCTATTTAAGGTCGACAACTTAACAAATGGTGTTATCAACACGGTAATTGTTTTTGAAAAAGACACAAATCCTGCCGTCCATGTGCAGCAGTTTCCGATAACACCAAAACCTAATTCAGGATTCAATTTCTTTTCTAATTGTCTGACTGAGTCTCAATATAATCAATCTGACTTGAATATGATTCAAGTATGAAATTACAAAACTACAATTCAATATGAATCCATATATTCAATCTGTCCAATCTATTCAATCTATATTGACCGAACCGAACCATGGATATATATCCATCTATATGATTCTCCAATTACATCCATTTACTGATATCGTGGTTTCGGCAAGTCATCCATCTATATACAATATATAATACAAACAATGCAAACAATACAATCAAGACATCGTGGGGTTTATAAGGGGTAGACTGGTACGGAAGGTGTTAAAAGTGGCACGAGACTATAACCATAATACACCTAACCTGAATTCAATTGCTGTTGTACCGTGGCTGAACGGTTCCTTGTGCTCCGTATACCTTAGTCTCCGGAATAGTGGGACTCCTCTCGTATACACTGGCATTCTTCTGTACCAAGCTACAAACAACAGCGTTAACATTAAATATAACATTATAACAATATACTCTCTATTCTGTCTATTCCATTCTTGTCTATTTACGGGACTTACCGAGCGATTTGTTCGCTGACGACATTCTCTTTCTTCTTCTTTGGAATGTCGTCAGGTGATTCACTGGAGATCGAGCCCACCAGCGAGGACTTGGATCAGCTAGCCTTCGACCCGGAGCTCTAGTTACTTGTATACATTTACATTCTGTATTTTCCATTTCTGTTATGCCACTGTTTAGGCATTGCTTTCCATTCCATGTATTTACTTTCAGATGTATTGTAAAAAGAATGTTAATAAATAAAGTTGTTGTTCAATTATATCTAT
The DNA here is from genome assembly GCA_030015575.1 of Agapanthus africanus. Classification (NCBI taxonomy): domain Eukaryota; kingdom Viridiplantae; phylum Streptophyta; class Magnoliopsida; order Asparagales; family Amaryllidaceae; genus Agapanthus; species Agapanthus africanus. The sequence goes on from JASDDO010000014.1 coordinate 23,474,013, forward strand.
TGTCTTTGTCTCTTGTGCATTTTACTTATATTTCTTAGATACGCTTAGCGTGTTTACTTCAGAGTAAATACGTAGCGGCCAGTCGCGTCCCCTTCTCCGTACACCGAGAAGCGGGGCGTGACAGATACGAGCTGACAGATGAATAAAATGCTCATCTTCGGCTCGAGGAGCTCGATGCCTTCGACGAAATTCGTCTTATAGCACAGCAAAACCTGGAGGCTTATAAGGTAAGGATGACACGGTCATATGAAAGACTGACCAGGTCGAGAACATTCCACCAAGACGAACTCGTTCTAGTCGTCAAAAGACCAATGATCCCTAATCGTGCAAAACGGGGGAAGTTCAAGCCGAACTATGAAGGCCCGTACATCATAGACAAAGTCTACCAAGGTGGAGCCTACCTGCTCATGGATATGCATGGCGAAAGACCCTTCCGGCCAATAAACGGCCGATTCCTCAAAAAATACTACGTTTGACGAGTCACGACTTAGGTCTATGATAGATGACAACGTTCGTGTCCGCTCGCTATCTTCCTGAGTCAGAACTCTGAGAATAGTATGCAAAGAAACCCCGTCGTCTCAAACATGGCGACAAAGGACCGAGATGTCCTTAAACTAGAAATTCGCCTCAAATATGGCGACAAAGGACCAAGATGTCCTTAAACTAGAAATTCGCCTCAAATATGGTGACAAAGGACCGAGATATCCCTAAACTAGAACTTCGCCTCAAATATGGCGACATTGAACCGAAAAGTCCCTAAACTAAAATTTTGCCTCAAACATGGCGATAATGGACCGAGATGTCCCTAAACTAGAACCTCGCCTCAAATATGGCGACAACGAACCGAGAAGTCCCTAAACTAACAACGGACCGAGATGTCCCTAAACTAGAACCTCGCCTCAAATATGGCGACATTGGACTGAAAAGTCCTTAAACTAAAATTCCGTTTCAAACATGGCAATAATGGACCGGAACGTCCTTAAACTAGTGCAACGCCCTAAATACGGTGATATATTCCCTTGAGATCTATATTGCAATCGAAGTCTTAGCAGGAAAGATTGCAACTCAAGTCCTGCCAGCTACACAATAACTCCAGTGATGAAGCCACCCCCAAGTCCCATCGGCAAACAGATAGGTCACCTGCGGCAAAACTACTTTCGAGAGTTCCATCATTCGCAAAAAAAAAAAAAGAAATGAAAAGAAAAACGGTATGTCCACAAGCAAAATGGGCACGGATGAAAACCCCAAAGGGTGCCGTGAGTAAAAACAGCAGGACTGCCGGCGGGTTTGTGAAAACCGAAAATGGCACAAACTCGTAAAATAAAAAAATTCATGAGCACTTGCAAGGTCCTCTCGACCTTGTGAGGAGGGAAAAAACCTTCGTGAGATCCTTACGACTCATAAAGGAGCAACACACTTAGGAATCCCCACGATTCCTAAGGAGAAATTACACCTACGAGGTCCTCATGACTCGTTGGGAGAAATACCTTTATAAGACCCTTACGGCTCATAAAGACAAAAAGCCTTAGTCAACAGGATCCTAACTATGTTTGCTAAGCCACCTTTGTTCAAATCAGCAAAGTCAAATGATAAGTCGCTCCTGACAATATTCTAGTCGTAGCGATATTGATGCTTGAAAATATATCAAACTTCAAGTCCTCTCACGGCAAATGATGATTCGCTCATAGCTATATTCCAGTCGTAGCGATACTGATGCCAAAATTTGTATCAGGACGCAAGTCCCTGACTCGCAACAAAATCAGCGAGCAAAATAAATGCATATGAAACAGCCGAAATGATGGGGCAACTCGCAATAAAAATCAGCGAGCAAAAAATATATGCATATGAAAAGCCGAAATGTTTGGGCAATTCGCAATAAAAAAACAGCGAGTAAAAAACTATATAGCCGAAATGGTTGGGCACCGCGAAAAATAGCTGAAATGATTGGGCAACCGCGACTTTCGCGATATGAAGAGCTGAAAAGATAGAATATTGCGGAAAAATAAAAAATATAAAACGAAATTTCCTCTGCCCTGTAGGTAGATTCACACCGACCCCTGTATAAAATTCATGGGCACAAATGAAAGAATGCGAACCATATTTTCCCACCAGGCTCCGTCAAAGGGAGAACTGGATCTTGACGGCAACATCTACAGCCTAGAGATCAGCTCGACGTTCCTTCTCGGTGCAGATGCGACGTCAACAAAGGCTCCAAGGAGCCAAATCAAAAAGGAGTAACAACAAAATCCTAACTCCAGTTCGACGTGCTTCTCATGCCAGCAGGATGCAGACACAATGTCAATAAAGGCTCCAAGAAGCCAAATCAAAACGGAATAATGGCAAAATCCTAGCTCCAACTTGGCGTTCCTTCTCATTCCAGCAGGATGCAAACGCAACGTCAACAAAAGACCTAAGGGTCGAAACAAAAATGGAGCAATGGCAAAATCCTAACTCCAAGTCTTGACGGTGCATATACAACCTAGAGACTATCCTGGCGTTCCTTCTCATTCCAGCAGGATGCAGACGCAACGTCAACAAAAGACCCAAGGGTCGAAACTAAAAATGGAGTAACGGCAAAATCCTAACTCCAAGTCTTGACGGCGCATATATGACCTAGAGACCATCTCGACGTTCCCCCTCATTTCAGCAGGAAGCGGATGCGACTATCAAACCAAGTTGGAGCAATGGCATATTCCTAGCTCCGTACTTCAATTGCAATACATACAGCATAGAGGTCTTACAGATGTCTACCCTACTTCAGCAAAGAAACGACATGACATCATCAAAGCAAAAATTAAGTGACGGCATATTCCCAGCTTCGGGTCTTGATGGCAACTCATATAAATCCTAAAAGACTATCGGAGATAATCCCACGCCAGAGAGGAGTGGTTATGACTCATCGGGGCTCCAAATTGAGCCTAACCTCAAGTAAAAAGCGGCATAGCAAATTCCTAACGTTTTTTCTTCCGACGGTGATATGACCTAAGGAGATTACTTGAAGACGTCTTGTCCATCCCCCCAAGGGATCAGAGACACGACAGTCGCGGGGCTACTCGAACAACAGCTTGAAGACTGTATATCAAGGAATACTTCAGCCAACGCGACGGTACCACGGACTAAAACCCTAGTACTACAAACCTAACGGACCTCTTTCGTAAAGAATGGGGATTATCTGCATATAACGTTAGGACAAGTTTGCCTGTAAACCCAAGGGAGGTAAACTAAAAACACTCCGAAATGAGTACATAAACTAGAGACTCCAAAACGAGTGAATAAAATATAAACTCCGAAATGGGTACATAAACTAGAGACTCCGAAACGAGTGAATAAACTACAAACTCCGAAATGAGTACATAAACTAGAGACTCCGAAATGAGTACATAAACTAGAAACTCCGAAATGAGTGAATAAACTACAAACTCCGAATGAGTGAATAAACTAGTCCCTGCCAGATCAAGACAATCAAGAACAAGAAAGTGCAAGTCTGAAAAAGTAAAAAGGCTTGTCATTCATACTTCAGAAAAGATTACACGATGATGATAAGAACGACTATAAAAAAATAAATAAATAAAAAACATCATCTAAGGTCTACAATGGCAAGACGCTGAATTCCGGACACAGATTCATGAACTTAGAGACAAGTTTGAGTAAAGTGCTTCTAGATTCATTGACCATCTTCTTATGCATTTTCTCATGAATGCAAGCATCGCGATCTCCGCTGATGTCGTCCATCCTCTGGCACACGGATATTATCGCCTTCTGCTGGAAGACGTGATACAAAATAGCGACAAGATCATCTCCCCGCTTCTTTGAGATCAGGCCCATCAGATATACTGAATGCACCTTGTCTTCAGCATTATCAAGTGCCTCAAGCGGCATAGCCTCATCAAACTCAGGAAGTGCTTCCCAGATCGACCTAACGACAATCTTCAAATGAGCATAACAGCGGGGGAGCAATCGACTGTTGTAATCGTCGAAGCGACGCATCACCTCAGCACATTGGGCGTCAGTAAACTCCTGGCCTTGACAGTGGACTTGGATGTGAATCTCCTCATAAGAGATAATCTCTTCAAGATCATACAGATAAGAAGCCATAGTATCTGAAAAGAAAAACCAATAAAGGGTTAGCAATCAAAATACTAAAATCATTACTTTTTAGAAGAAAAACAGCGGCCCCCACAAAATCAAGATGATTATGAGAATCCAAAAGGATTCTCATTTAATGAAAAATCTCATTGAACAGTAGGGTTCAAGAATCCTAATGGTCTCGAAGAACGTGTTCTACAACAGATTCAAATCTGCAAAAAGAACCCAAAAAAGGAAAATGCTCAAGAACAGAAAGGGAATAAAATTCCCAAAAGTCCCTAGATCTCTCAGAGCTAAGCTCTGTAAGAAAATGGAATTAAATTTCTTCAATGGTGGGATTAAATCCCTTCAATAGAGGGATTAAATCCCAGAAACCCCCATGATCCTGGTTCTCCTGTAGCTGGATTCTCCGGAACCACAAGAATCCTTAGAATGAATAGGATTCCAACTCAGCACCTTTTGAGATTTTGAGAAGAGTTGCTCTTTAGAGAGCACAGTACGATGATAGTTGTAAGCTGTGCTCGGGGGGGATGTTATCGTCTATCGTTGGCTTCTATGGTAGAATTAGCCGGGGAGGCCTGAGAGGCGGTGGTTTACCCTGTGGCGGATGTCAGCGGTTCGAGTCTTTCTATGGCGCAAAGTTGAAACTAAGAAATATTTGTTACTTTCCTGATGTTTTCAGTTTCGGATAGCGAGACAGCTGGAAGTCGAGGGTGACTTTTCAAGTATCCTGAAAGATCAGTGATAGGGTAAAACCCTAAGAGGAGAACTAACAATCCTCATTGATTCAAGACCCCAAAGTCTACTAAAAAAAGAGTTTTTTAGATCTCTAAGGGATCATTCCAAGAAAAGAGCAAAGCTCTGCCGATGGATTTAAAATCCAAGGCAAGAACAAAAAGGATTTCCTAAGAAATGAATTCCATTCATAATCCTTACCAAGAAGAGTTTCTGCAGAGTTTAACTCTGAAGTTCTATGGGCAGAGAGCTAAGCTCTGAAAGGAGAATTAAATTCTCAAGAAAAGAGTTAATGAAGATGATGAAGAAATAGTGATCATCTCAAGGGCCAAAGGCCCCATTTATAAGACGTGATGGGAAGCGGCACAACATCCCATTACCCTAGGCAATCCAACGGTGATAAAGATGGACAGCGTTGCACTCACGTGCAAGCCACGTGAGAACAATACTGGGGGACATTTGTTCCCTCATAAAAAAGAAAAAGGGGAGAAAATTCCCCACAACTCAAAGCTCACGTGTTAAACACGTGAGCGCCTATATGCAGAGCATATAGGCGCTGCAATCAAACAACTAATAGGCTAAATAAGCTTCACGTGTTAAACACGTGAGCGCCTATATGCAGAGCATATAGGCATTGCAATCAAACAACTAATAGGCTAAATAAGCATCACGTGTTAAACACGTGAGCGCTATATGCAGAGCATATAGGCGCTGCAATCAAACACCTAATAGGCTAAATAAGTATCACGTATTAAACACGTGAGTGCATATATGCAAAGCATATAGGCACTCCGGCCAAACTACTATAGGCCAAATTGACCTCATGTGTTAAACACGTGAGCGCCCATATGCAGGGCATATGGACGCCAAATCAGAGAAGCTAAATAAGCCTCACGTGTTAAACACGTGAGGGCACCTCCTTACTGTTAGTTATATATATGCCCTAGAGGCCATTACTATACATAGGATGTATATTGTAGTGGATGCTGGGACATATATAGGGAGGACTTTCTTGCTCGACATGATAGTATGCTATCTGGTTACTCTTTACCTTAACGTGTACACTGATTGTCTCTCTGTTACATGTTGGTAAAGCCCTTAGGATGTGTACTTGACTACTTGGACTATGATGCGGAACATACTAGTGGGGACATGGTAGTCCATAAGTACATCCTTCAAGGTCCCTAGTTGTGGGTGTATCGAGACGGGGCATCGATATACCAGAGTAGATTAGCGTATACCTTCTCGACCCATATAGATGGGCGATGGATGATCCCATATCCATTGGTGTTTGACATCGGAGATGATATACGGGTGCTCAGTGGAGACTGGGTACACTGGACGGACTCGCCGAGAACTCCCAGATGGTATTATACCTTACGTCAGATGGCAGTTCTCTGGAGACACTGGTACAGAGTAGTCTGTTGACCCGAGATCGTCATAGAGTCTTGTGTGATTCCCACTGTGCTTTGATTTCCACCTTACCACGTCCAAGAGGGCGTGCAAAACGGTGGTTTTTGGGTACAGTCCCGAATCACATGGAGGCAATAAGCGATAGGAGGGGATTCTTCTCTCCCGGTATAGGGAGTTGATGTTGCTCTGTGTTCGATTGGCTATAACCGGAAATCCCTGGCCAGGGTTGCTGAGATTTACTAGTAAGTGTTACCAGTAGTATCTCGAAATGTTATAGACCTCATATCGACACGACTTATCGAGCTATTGGGGTCTGACGTTTACCACCCTTAGGTGAGATATGCGACATATCAGACGATCAGACCGGACTGTACGGTAAGTGTTACTGGTTGGATTCACAGAAAAATGGGCGGGCTAGGTCGTCGACTTCGATGCCGAAGATGATCTACGTCGAGGCATCACAAGATCAAGCTCCCACTTCACCAAGTCATGAAACTTGTGAAGAAAACACCCTATACTACTTGGCAAGAGGTAGAGGATGAAGAAATAGGAGGTGGGTTCACTTTAGAATTGGATTTCTCACTCTTTTCATCAAATCACCATTGATGAAAGCTAGGTTTTCTTCTTGAAGAAGAACAAGAAGAAGATGATAGAATATTATCATAAGTTCTTAAAATGCAAAAGAAAATGAATACTTATCATAATATGAACCATGGTTAGGTGTAGAGAATTGACTAAGGTTAGATGAATAGTTAGGGTTAAGCATGAAGACAAAATGGTCTCTTTGGTCAAAGCTTCATGAAGCTTCAACAAACTTCAAGAATGAAAGCAACCATTTTGTTTTCTTATCCCATTTCTTTTTAATCCAAATTAAAAAGATAAAGGAATGATTAAATAAAAATCCTAACCATTTACTTAACCAAGGTTTAATTCTTTACACAAACCCTAGCATTCATGTATCATCAAACATGATACAATCAAGTGCACAAAAGTATATCACATAAACAACTTGTGCAATGCAAGTGAGAAAATCCATTTAAAGTGAACCAATACTAATTAATGCAAAGTAATATATCAAATATATAATTATGCATTAAATCAACACTTGATTTAATGATCCGGTCATATCGCATATAACCGACTAATATACAATGTATCGATTTATCGAATCAATCCTTGATTCGATAACTAGGTTATATCGCATACAACCAATCGATACATTCATCGCGAGAATATAATACGGTATCACATACACGCATTATTCTCGGTCCCGCACATATCTCATATGCGCTCCTATTTCGTTTCGCTTGAGCCAGGAAACCTCTGTGTAGGACTCTAAAGACTCGTCAATACGCCGGCAGCAGGTGATGATCATATCAAACACCCACAAGCCGCAAGCGGTCTGCTAAACGTAACGGCCATCCGGGTATTGAGCGATGAGAAGATCGACGAGCAAGCCCGCTCATACACCTGTGAATCCAACCAGTAACACTTACCGTACAGTCCGGTCTGATCGTCTGATATGTCGCATATCTCGCCTAGGGGTGGTAAACGTCAGACCCCAATAGCTCGATAAGTCATGTCAATATGAGGTCTATAACATTTCAAGATACTAATGGTAACACTTACCAGTAAATCTCAGCAACCTTGGCCAGGGATTTCCGGTTATAGCCAATCGAACACAGCGCAACATCAACTCCCTATACCAGGAGAGACGAATCCCCTCCTATCGCTCATTGCCTCCATGTGATTCGGGACTGTACCCAAAAACCACCGTTTTGCACGCCCTCTTGGACGTGGTAAGGTGGAAATCAAAGCACAGTGGGAATCACACAAGACTCTATGACGATCTCGGGTCAACAGACTACTCTGTACCAGTGTCACCAGAGAACTGCCATCTGACGTAAGGTATAATACCATCTGGGAGTTCTCGGAGAGTCCGTCCAGTGTACCCAGTCTCCACTGAGCATCCGTATATCATCTCCGATGTCAAACACCAATGGATATGGGATCATCCATCGCCCATCTATATGGGTCAAGAAGGTATACGCTAGTCTACTCTGGTATATCGATGCCCCGTCTCGATACACCCACGACTAGGGACCTTAAAGGATGTACTTATGGACTACCATGTCCCCACTAGTATGATCCGCATCATAATCCAGGTAGTCAAGTACACATCCTAAGGGCTTTACCAACATGTAACAGAGAGACAATCAGTGTACACGTTAAGGTAAAGAGTAACCAGATAGCATGTTATCATGTCGAGCAAGAAAGTCCTCCCTATATATGTCCCAGCATCCACTACAATATACATCCTATGTATAGTAATAGCCTCTAGGGCATACATATAACTAACAATCTCCCACTTGCACTAGGGCCATCTGATATCAGTGGTTGTAGTATCTCATACTCAACCATCCCTTAAAAGTCTCTCTCTGGGAATAGGCCTTCGTGAGTGGATCCGCCGTGTTATCCTCTGAGTCTACTCTCCTAACCTCGATCACCCTGGAGATCAACTATCTCCATGATCAGGTGATACTGCCTTAGAATATGTCTGGATCACTGATGGGACCTGCGTTCCTTGGCATAAGCCACAACTCCATTGTCACACAATGGGAGGAAATAAGTTCATCTCATGAACTAATATACACCCAGACAGCCTCTTTGGTAGTATCTTAAGCAGCGATGTATCCTTGCCTTTATCGTCTAGTATGCCACAGTATCTAGTTTTGAACTCTTCCAACATACCGTCCCTCGATAGAGGGTAAAGACAATGCCTGTGACTGACATTCAGTCGTTCTTATCACTCTGGAACCTTTCCAGTGATTCTCCCCAGAATCAATTGATACCATCTCACTACAACTAGTGAGAATCCTAACATCCAATTAGATCTATCTCATAGATCCAAAACCCAGGATTTAGGAGGCATCACTTTGATCCTATATGGAGAATCATTATGATAAGCGGAGATTATCGAGCGTAGCATAGGAAACTCCTTTCTTATCAAGAGTATGTCATCCACGTACTCTACGAGGATCATCACCATACTCCCTACTACCTTTTTGTTTATACAAGGTTCATCTACCATTTTGATGATGTCAAACTCTTTGACTACTTCATCAAAACAGACGTTCCAACTCCGCGATGCCTGCTTTATCACATAAAACATCTTGCACACGTTTCCGCTGCTCCCACTATCTACGAAGCCCTCTGGCTGTGTACTTATAGACGTTCTCTTCTAAAACATCATTTAGAAAAGTAGTCATGGCATCCAACCGCCAGATATCGTAGTCATGGTATGTAGCCGTGGCAAGTAGGATCGGATGGACTTAAGCATAGACCCCAGAAAAGGTTTCATCATTATCCACGCCTGGTTGATGACGAAAAACTTTAACAAGTCTAGTTTTGAAAGTCTCAACTTTTCCATCTACACCAAGTAATCTTCTCAAGATATACTTGCTCCTGATGGGGATTTAACCCTTCAGATATAGCAACCAAAGTCCATACTTTGTTGGTGTATAAGGATTCCATCTCAGATCGCTAAGCATCCAGCCATTCTTACAGAGTCACACTCCTGATGGCCAGCTCGAAACTAGTTGGGTCATCATTTCATGATGCAATCCTCGCTCCCACTGTCATAGAGAAACCAAAGTATCTCTCAGGTGGGTGAGAAACCCTACTAGATCGGCGGAGAGGCTGAGGTTCGTTGGTATCTACTGAATCCTTTGGTTCTACCAAATCATCTGCTGTAGTTTGTATAGCTGGAACCTTTCCAGTTCTACATAACTGACTTTACCTCGAGCTTGTCCAGATTTTGCTTTTTAGACATAGGCCGGACAACCCCAAATCTTAACTAACTTAAGATATTGGCTCTTCCCTTTCCATATCACATATGAAGTGGTAGGCAACTGATTTGATTCGAACCTAATTCAACAGGTATGCAGCTTCTCAAGTGCATAACCCCCAAAAGGAAATAGGTATCTCAGTAGTACTCATCATAGAGCACACCATATCAAATAGGGTGTATCTACTCCGCCCCGATATACCATCGTGCTATGGTGTATTCGGAGGAGTAATACTGAGAGAGAATCTCATTCTCCTTTAGAATAGTTCAGGAATTCCGTGCTCAAGTATTCTCCTTCTTGATCTCATCTAAGGACATAATACTTATACCCGTATTGGTTCTCTACTTCTAACTTATATTCTGTGAATATCTCAAAAGGTTCGGACTTGTGTTTCAACAAGAACATATGTCAGAATCTAAAGAGATCATCAGAGAATGTAATGAAGTACAAAGAACCGGTCTTGGCATATGTAGACAGGGGACCTACATGCATCAACATGTATCATCCCAAGAGTTCACTAACTCTTTCTCTGCTTCCAATAAACAGAGCTATGGTCATTTTATCTCTGTGACATGACTGGCAAGTTTCACAAGATGTAAATTCAAACCGATTTAAATATGCATCTATGTGCAACTTAGCTAGTCGGGTCGTATTGATATGACCTAGTCTACAATGCCTCAAGAAGGATCCGTTCATTTCTGAACTCTTCCTCTTGTGTGTGTTCCGTATACTAAAGAACTGTAGTTTGATTTAGAACATCAATACTTTTAGATAACGTGTCTGAACCGATCAACTTTTGATATAGGAAATGTTCAAAACATTATCCAACAATACAAAATTTTATCATTTCTTTACTAATAAAGAGACTGATATGATTTTGTAAATCAGGTTCGGTATCTAATAACATTCGTTCAGAATCAATGTATTTGTAATACAGGGTGACAGTGACCAACAGACTTGGCTGCAACACTTGTCCCGTTTTCTATCTCATGAAACTTATCACCCGTTCTCAGTTCTCTACCTTCCTGTAGCCCTATGTAACAGATTACATATCTGGGATCCTGATCCGGTATCAAATACCCAGGACGCAGAGGATACTGAGAAACGGTTCTTTGTAATGAACACACCCGAAGGAGATGCATCTCATGCATTTTCTTCGTTTTGGGTGGCATGGGAATCCTGGTATTCCCCAATTTCCTGCTCTGTCTTATAACAATTATAAGTTGGAGCGAGACCAACGTTCCCCAGCTCAGTATAACAAGCGGGTTCGGTCAATATTCCGTATTATTATCTTGATTAGGGCTTGAAATGGTCGCTACCTGGAGAGAGAGAGAAGAAAACACTTTAGCGTATGCTCGTGCAAGATCAGATTGGTTATTATCTTATCTAATCAGGATGGCTCCCACTGGTTTTTATCAAATCTTCCTTCAAACCCTAAAAGGAAAGATTAGCCGGGATTAATTACACCCTACAACTTCGTCGATCTTTCAGCCAGGCCAGTGTCGGTACTTTGAGGGAGGTTCCCCGTGCTTTCGTACGGACCTAATTAAAGTAAACCTCATTTTCCCAGAGCCGTAACCCCGTTGACACCTTTCTAGACACCTACTTGATCGGCTAATTGTAATGTGTAAAACTCTCCCAGGAGTAACTCTTACTCGCAGTGGGTATCGGGATCCAACTATCTCATAGAAGGTATGCAATCTCATTGCAAATTTCAACACTTGAAATTCCCGATAATATTTTGCCCCTAGCATCCTATGACCTTGACGCAGGCCAACAAATCACAGTGCGCTAGTCAAGTTCAACCCGTCATTTCCTGATTGAATTAAACCCACCCGCACGACCCTTGACGCAGGCCAACAAAGTCGTACGACTACCCTAATCCAATCTGCATCATATGCATAAGCAGATAAATACTAGTTAGCTACCGCACACTACGCCTTGACGCAGGCCAACAAACGTAGCACGAATACTAACTATTACTTATCTGAAATGACGGAGGGCTACGACAGGTTTTTCTGAAAACCTATTGCGTAATGAACTTGATATCGTTGTAGAATCGAGTGAAGTTTTTAAATGGAGTGATTTTGAGCCTTTTCTAGTTTTACTAAAGGGGTCACTCCCGGTGAAGGGATCGTCGGCCCTTTCCTCGTCGAATGAGGTGCGGGATATATCATATATATCGCTGTGCAAAGCAAAACTCCAAAAACAATCAAAAGCAAACCGAGTGTGTAGCATCTGCCAGTTATTGCTAAAGGAGTCACTCCCGGTGAAGGGATTCCGGTCCTTTCCTCATCGAATAAGGTGCAGGATATATCATATATACCGCTGTGCAAAGCAAGAACTGTAGCTACCTGTTTTATTTTTGAAATTCGATTCTACAACATCTTTAGGTTTCTTTTATTTCATTAATCACATTAATGAAGTCCCATCATTTAAGTACCTAAACATCACAGATAAATACGACGTACACTTATGCCAACCGCATTCGCCTCGATGTCCCCTCGTGCACCGTTAGGTTAGGTAACTAACGGCAGAGCGGGGCAGGGCTAGCGCGGGTGTAAAACATAAGTAACGTCTATATAATATATCATATATACTATATACAGTATTTATCACAGAACATATCACATGATCACATCACAGATATCGCAGCAGAAAAATCATATAAAAAATTGGATATAATAGGACGTTCGTGTTTTCAATATGAGCCAGTATAAAACACGGATTCTACGGTCGTGATGAATAGCCAAACCCACACCCCTAGACCCCTACGAGAGCGGCAAGCAACCCTACCAATTCTGGAGTTAGGAGACCCGGACTCGACTCCTCGAGTTGGTCTCCCACTGGACCCCAGAACCCGGTTACTTATGCTCCCCTCCTCGGGTCTATCCTAGTGCGGAAAAGTAAATAATATACAAAAGGTGACATCTTCCGCAACCTGGAAGTGCCCCAATAAAAGAATATTACATACAAGTTTTTACATGAATGAAAATGAAAAAACACTCATCTCACATAAAAAAAAACCGGCTATTCAAACACGACGGTCCAATATAACATATCCAGCAACACATAATATCACATGTCATCAACGTAAGTAAATTTGCGCATCCCAATTGTCGTTGACATATAGCAACGAAACCGGCAATATCACATATTATACTTACGGTCACAGAAAAGAAACTGTAAAACTACAACAGTTGGAATCCGCAACCTCCTTAGACATCGCATGCCTAATCAAATGAATTCCTTAGACATCGCATGCCTAACAATTACAAACCCCGCATTTTAGTCTCAAAATCGAAAACACTTTTCAATATCAAGTGAGACTAAACCGCTAGATTTATAACATTCATTCAGCTATCTCATAACTGTTTGTGAATTCCAATTATTGTATCCCATTCCGGATAGATAGAAAATATTAAACTTTCCGATCGAACATTCGAACACCCAAGTTTTCCCGAAACCGTTCAACACATGAAATAAGTTCAAAGACGTTCACTTCATGCCTCAGTACCAACGGTCCATCCGTAGAAGGGTCAAGCCAACGCCTCACATGTGGCACGACGTACTGCCCCAAACCCTAAGGTTCAAAGGGCAGTTCAAGACGGTCACATGATCGAGTTAAGGTTTGTTGTCTTCTAGAGGGACCATCGCGTTACTTGCACTACTCAGAACGTCCTTAAACCACAGAAAAATCCAACACTTGGAAATTTTTCCGGCAGGGGAAAAGTTGTGTATTTATATCCGGTCGAACTTTTTAACATATTCTAAAGTTATCCGGAAAAACACATAGACAAAGTTTGATAATCCGATCGAATTTTCGATTCCCAATACAACCCCAGAAAACTCAACTCTTGAGTCAAATTTAAAAATTCCCAGAAAACTCAGCTGCTGAAAACATGAATTACTGTGCAAAGTTTGGAGGCAAATCCTATCAAGTGGCCGCGGAACCACCGCAGAAGCCAGGCTTCTGCCGCGGTTCTGCCGCGCTTTAGAGGCATCATGAGATAATTTTTGCACCGTAATTCTTATAATTCCCTGCTGAATTTTTTAAGCATTTTTACTCTGGAAAAATCCCAGTTTTTGAAAAAAGTCCAGAGAGCAATTTGGTTTTTAGGGTTTCGGTTCTATCGGGTTTCAAACGTCGTCTAGACTTCGCCTAAGCCTCTAGCTAGGCTCTGATACCACTGTAGGGTTCCTAGGCACTCACAAGAGGTCTCACAAGGCATCAACCATGCCAATTTCAAAGCTTACAAGTGCCGAGAAACTCTAATACGGATCGTTAACTAGCTTCTTGTTTCGCCTATAGGGTATCCCTTGCATGCGAGCTCTCTCCAAATCAGTCTTGGGAGACATCTCTTTGGAGAGAGTGACTCCAGAGATCGTGGGCAAGTTCCCACGCTTGGATACTTCCATACTAAACCTCTTTAGTATGGTGTCAATGTACCTGGATTGGGACAATCCCAATATCCGTTTGGATCTATCTCTATAGATCCTAATTCCCAATATACATGAGGCATCACCAAGATCTTTCATTGAGAATCTTTGTGATAAGAAGAGCTTGACTGGTTGCAGCATAGGAACATCATTTCCTATTAAGAGTATGTCGTCCACGTACAATACGAGGAAGACCACCTTACTCTCTGCTACCTTCTTGTAGATACAAGGTTCATCTGGGTTTTTGACGAAATCAAACTCTTTGATAACGACGTCAAAGCAGATGTTCCAACTCTGCGATGCTTGCTTTAATCCATAAATGGATTTAAGCAGCTTGCACAGCTTCCCGCTGCTCCCACTGTCTACGAAGCCCTCTGGCTGAGTCATGTACACGCACTCTTCTAAATCACCGTTTAGAAAGGCGGTCTTAACATCCATTTGCCAGATTTCGTAGTCATGATATGCAGCGATGGCAAGCATGATCCGGATGGATTTAAGCATAGCCACTGGAGAAAAGGTTTCGTCATAGAGTCTTGTGTGATTCCCACTGTGCTTTGATCTCCACCTTACCACGTCCATGAGGGCGTGCAAAACGGTGGTTTTTGGGTGCAGTCCCGAGTCACATGGAGGCAATGAGTGATAGGAGGGGTTTCGTCTCTCCCGGTATTGGGGGTTGATGTTGCGCTGTGCTCGATTGGCCGTAACAGGGAAGTCCCTGGCTGGGGCTGATCAGAGATTTGCTGGTAAGTGTTACCAGTAGTTTCTCGACCCGTTATGAGCCTCACATCGGCACGACTTATCGGTTATTGGGGTCTGACGTTTACCACCCCTAGACTTGATATGCGACATATCAGACGAACAGACCGGACTGTACGGTAAGTGTTACTGGTTGGATTCACAGGAGTGTGAGCGGGCTTGCTCGTCGATCTTCTGATCGCTCAATACCCGGGTGGCCGTTACGTTTAGCAGACCGCTTGCGGCTTGTAGATGCTTGATATGATCATCATCTGCTACCGGCGTATTGACGAGTCTTTATATTCCTACACAGAGGTTTCCTGGCTCAAACGAAACGAAATAGGAGCGCATATGAGATATGTGCGGGACCGAGAATAATGCGTGTATGTGATACCGTATTTCATTTTCGCGATGAATATTTCGATTGGTTGTATGCGATATAACCTAGTTATCGAATCGAAGCTTGATTCGATAAGTCGATACATTGTATACTAGTCGGTTGTGTGCGACATGACCGGATCATTGAATCAAGTGTTGATTTAATGATTTAATGTATAATTATATATTTGATATATTACTTTGCATTAACTAGTATTGGTTCATTTTAAAAGGTTTTTCTCACTTGATGTGCACATTGTATATGTGATATATTTTTTTGTGTACACTTGATTGTATCATGTTTGATGATACATGTTTACTTGGATTTGTGTAAAGACTTATACCATGGTTATGATAATGATTAGGGTTTTGATTTTATCAATTATTTATTTATCCATTCTTTTTGAGAAATAGATAAAAGAAAAACAAAATAGTTTCTTTTTATCATGAAGCTTGTTGAAGCTTCATGAAGTTTTGACTAAAGTGACCATTTTGTCTTCATACTTAACTCTAACCATTCCCACTAACCATGGTCTATTCTCTACACCTAACCAAGGTTAGAATATGATAAGTATTCATTTTATTTTTCTATTTTAAAAAGACTTATCATATTCTATCTTCTTCATCATCTTCTTCTTCAAGAAAAAGCTTGCCACAATTAATGGCATCTTGAGCAAAAGTGTGAGAAATCCAATTCTAAAGTAAACTCACCTCCTATTTCTTCACCCTCTACCTCTTGCCAAGTAGTATAGGGTGTTTTCTTCACAAGTTTCACAACTTGGTGAAGTTGGAGCTCGATCGTGTGTAACCTCGACGTAGACCATCTTCGGCATCGTAGCCGACGACTAGTCCGTTCATTTCTCCGATGAAGCCGATGCTAGAGTCCGAGATCCGACTTGGACAGCGAGAGGACATCTACGTGGAGCTAAGGAAGTGGAGAACCGGATCTACAAAGGTTGTAGCTTCTTATCTTTAGTTAAGTTGTTAACTAGTTTATTGTTTTGCCTAAAATTCTAGTCAACGATCCGTATTAGAGTTTCTCGGCACTTGTAAAATTTCAAATTGGCATGGTTGATGCCTTGTGAGACCTCTTGAGAGTGCCTAGGAACCCTACAGTGGTATCAGAGCAGGGCAGGGCTAGTGCGGGTGCAAAACATAAGTAACGTCTATATAATATATCATATATACTGTATAATGTATCTATCATGGAACATCACATGATCACATCACAGATATCGCGGCAGAAAATATCATATGAAATATTGGATATACTAGGACGTCTTTGTGTTTTGCACCCGCACTAACCCTGCCCTGCCCTGATACCACTGTAGGGTTCCTAGGCACTCTCAAGAGGTCTCAAATTGTTAGTTATATGTATGCCCTAGAGGCCATTACTATACATAGGATGTATATTGTAGTGGATGCTGGGACATATAAAGAGAGGACTTTCTTGCTCGACATGATAGTATACTATCTGGTTACTCTTTACCTTAACGTGTACACTGATTGTCTCCCTGTTACATGTTGGTAAAGCCCTTAGGATGTGTACTTGACTACCTGGACTATGATGCGGATCATACTAGTGGGGACATGGTAGTCCATAAGTACATCCTTCAAGGTCCCTAGTCGTGGGTGTATCAAGACGGGGCATCGATATACCAGAGTAGACTAGCGTATACCTTCTCGACCCATATAGATGGGTGATGGGTGATCCCATATCCATTGGTGTTTGACATCGGAGAAGATATACGGGTGCTCAGTAGAGACTGGGTACACTGGACGGACTCGCCGAGAACTCCCAGATGGTATTATACCTTACGTCAGATGGCAGTTTTCTGGTGACACTGGTACAGAGTAGTCTGTTGACCCGAGATCGTCATAGAGTCTTGTGTGATTCCCACTGTGCTTTGATTTCCACCTTACCACGTCCAAGAGGGCGTGCAAAACGGTGGTTTTTGGGTACAGTCCCGAATCACATGGAGGCAATGAGCGATAGGAGGGGATTCGTCTCTCCCGGTATAGGGAGTTGATGTTGCGCTGTGTTCGATTGGCTATAACCGGAAATCCCTGGCCAGGGTTGCTGAGATTTACTGGTAAGTGTTACAAGTAATATCTCGAATTGTTATAGACCTCATATCGACACGACTTATCGAGCTATTGGGGTCTGACGTTTACCACCCCTAGACGAGATATGTCACATATCAGACGATCAGACCGGACTGTACAGTAAGTGTTACTGGTTAGATTCACGGGAGTATGAGCGGGCTTGCTCGTCGATCTTCTCATCGCTCAATACCCGGGTGGCCGTTACGTTTAGCAGACCGCTTGCGGTTTGTGGGTGTTTGATATGATCATCACCTGATGCCGGCGTATTGACGAGTCTTTAGAGTCCTACACAGAGGTTTCCTGGCTCAAGCGAAACGAAATAGGAGCGCATATGAGATATGTGCGGGACCGAGAATAATGCGTGTATGTGATACCGTATTATATTCTCGCGATGAATGTATCGATTGGTTGTATGCGATATAACCTAGTTATCGAATCAAGGATTGATTCGATAAATCGATACATTGTATATTAGTCGGTTATATGCGATATGACCGGATCGTTAAATCAAGTGTTGATTTAATGATTTAATGCATAATTATATATTTGATATATTACTTTGCATTAACTAGTATTGGTTCACTTTAAATGGATTTTCTCACTTGCATTGCACAAGTTGTATATGTGATATACTTTTGTGCACTTGATTGTATCATGTTTGATGATACATGAATGCTAGGGTTTGTGTAAAGAATTAAACCTTGGTTAAGCAAATGGTTAGGGTTTTTATTTAATCATTCCTTTATCTTTTTAATTTGGATTAAAAAGAAATGGGATAAGAAAACAAAATGGTTGCTTTCATTCTTGAAGCTTGTTGAAGCTTCATGAAGCTTTGACCAAAGTGACCATTTTGTCTTCATGCTTAATCCTAACCATTCATCTAACCTTAGTCAATTCTCTACACCTTACCATGGTTCATATTATGATAAGTATTCATTTTCTTTTGCATTTTAAGAACTTATGATAATATTCTATCATCTTCTTCTTGTTCTTTTTCAAGAAGAAAACCTAGCTTTCATCAATGGTGATTTGATGAAAAGAGTGAGAAATCCAATTCTAAAGTGAACCCACCTCCTATTTCTTCATCCTCTACCTCTTTCCAAGTAGTATAGGGTGTTTTCTTCACAAGTTTCATGACTTGGTGAAGTGGGAGCTTGATCTTGTGATGCCTCGACGTAGATCATCTTCAGCATCGAAGTCGACGACCTAGCCCGCCCATTTTTCCGATGAAGCCGACGCTAGAGCCCTGGATTCGATTTGGACAGCGGAGAGGACTTCATCACGGAGCCGTGGAGGTGGAGGACCGGATCTACAAAGGTTGTATTTCCGTTCACTTAGTTAAATTGTTAACTAGCTTCTTGTTTCGCCTAAAATTCTAGTTAACTATCCGTATTAGAGTTTCTCGGCACTTGTAAGCTTTGAAATTGGCATGGTTGATGCCTTGTGAGACCTCTTGTGAGTGCCTAAGAACCCTACAGTGGTATCAGAGCCTAGCTAGAGTCTTAGGCGAAATCTAGACGACGTTTGAAACCCGATCGAGCCTAGCTACTTATGCCAAAATTATCTTATGATGCCTCTAAAGCGCGGCGGAACCGCGGCAGAAGCCTGGCTTCAGCGGCGGTTCCGCGGCCACTTGATAGGATTTGCCTCCAAACTTTGCACAGTAATTCATGTTTTCAGCAGCTGAGTTTTCTGGGAATTTTTAAATTTGACTCAAGAGTTGAGTTTTCTGGGGTTGTATTGGGAATCGAAAATTCGATCGGATTATCAAACTTTGTCTATGTGTTTTTCCGGATAACTTTAGAATATGTTAAAAAGTTCGACCGGATATAAATACCCAACTTTTCCCCTGCCGGAAAAATTTCCAAGTGTTGGATTTTTCTGTGGTTTAAGGACGTTCTGAGTAGTGCAAGTAACGCGATGGCCCCTCTAGAAGACAACAAACCTTAACTCGATCATGTGACCGTCTTGAACTGCCCTTTGAACCTTAGGGTTTGGGGCAGTACGGCGTGCCACATGTGAGGCATTGGCTTGACCCTTCTACGGCTGAACCGTTGGTACTGAGGCATAAAGTGAACGTCTTTGAACTTATTTCATGTGTTGAACGGTTTCGGGAAAACTTGGGTGTTCGAATGTTCGATCGGAAAGTTTAATATTTTCTATTTATCCGGAATGGGATACAATAATTGGAATTCACAAACAGTTATGAGATAGCTGACTGAATGTTATAAATCTAGCGGTTTAGTCTCACTTGATATTGAAAAGTGTTTTCGATTTTGAGACTAAAATGCGGGGTTTGTAATTGTTAGGCATGCGATGTCTAAGGAATTCATTTGATTAGGCATGCGATGTCTAAGGAGGTTGCGGATTCCAACTGTTGTAGTTTTACAGTTTCTTTTCTGTGACCGTAAGTGTAATATGTGATATTGCCGGTTTCGTTGCTATATGTCAACGACAATTGGGATGCGCAAATTTACTTACGTTGATGACATGTGATGTTATGTGTTGCTGGATATGTTATATTGGATCGTCGTGTTTGAATAGCTGGGGTTTTTTTTATGTGAGATGAGTGTTTTTTCATTTTCATTCATGTAAAAACTTGTATGTAATATTCTTTTATTGGGGCACTTCCAGGTTGCGGAAGATGTCACCTTTTGTATATTATTTACTTTTCCGCACTAGGATAGACCTGAGGAGGGGAGCATAAGTAACCGGGTTCTGGGGTCCAGTAGGAGACCAACTCGAGGAGTCGAGTCCGGGTCTCCTAACTCCAGAATTGGTAGGGTTGCTTGCCGCTCTCGTAGGGGTCTAGGGGTGTGGGTTTGGCTATTCATCACGACCGTGGAATCCGTGTTTTATACTGGCTCGTATTGAAAACACGGACGTCCTATTATATCCAATTTTTTATATGATTCTTCTGCTGCGATATCTGTGATGTGATCATGTGATATGTTCTGTGATAAATACTGTATATAGTATATATGATATATTATATAGACGTTACTTATGTTTTACACCCGCGCTAGCCCTGCCCCGCTCTGCCGTTAGTTACCTAACCTAACGGTGCACGAGGGGACATCGAGGCGAATGCGGTTGGCATAAGTGTACGTCGTATTTATCTGTGATCTTTAGGTACTTAAATGATGGGACTTCATTAATGTGATTAATGAAATAAAAGAAACCTAAAGATGTTGTAGAATCGAATTTCAAAAATAAAACAGGTAGCTACAGTTCTTGCTTTGCACAGCGGTATATATGATATATCCTGCACCTTATTCGATGAGGAAAGGACCGAGATCCCTTCACCGGGAGTGACTCCTTTAGCAATAACTGGCAGATGCTACACACTCGGTTTGCTTTTGATTGTTTTTGGAGTTTTGCTTTGCACAGCGATATATATGATATATCCCGCACCTTATTCGACGAGGAAAGGGCCGACGATCCCTTCACCGGGAGTGACCCCTTTAGCAAAACTAGAAAAGGCTCAAAATCACTCCATTTAAAAACTTCACTCGATTCTACAACGATATCAAGTTCATTACGCAATAGGTTTTCAGAAAAACCTGTCGTAGCCCTCCGTCATTTCAGATAAGTAATAGTTAGTATTCGTGCTACGTTTGTTGGCCTGCGTCAAGGCGTAGTGTGCGGTAGCTAACTAGTATTTATCTGCTTATGCATATGATGCAGATTGGATTAGGGTAGTCGTACGACTTTGTTGGCCTGCGTCAAGGGTCGTGCGGGTGGGTTTAATTCAATCAGGAAATGACGGGTTGAACTTGACTAGCGCACTGTGATTTGTTGGCCTGCGTCAAGGTCATAGGACGCTAGGGGCAAAATATTATCGGGAATTTCAAGTGTTGAAATTTGCAATGAGATTGCATATCTTCTATGAGATAGTTGGATCCCGATACCCACTGCGAGTAAGAGTTACTCCTGGAAGAGTTTTACACATTACAATTAGCCGATCAAGTAGGTGTCTAGAAAGGTGTCAACAGGGTTACGCCTCTGGGAAAACGAGGTTTCCTTTAATTAGGTCCGTACGAAAGCACGGGGAACCTCCCTCAAAGTACCGACACTGGCCTGGCTGAAAGATCGACAAAGTTGTAGGGTGTAATTAATCCCGGCTAATCTTTCCTTTTAGGGTTTGAAGGAAGATTTGATAAAAACCAGTGGGAGCCATCCTGATTAGATAAGATAATAACCAATCTGATCTTGCACGAGCATACGCTAAAGTGTTTTCTTCTCTCTCTCTCCAGGTAGCGACCATTTCAAGCCCTAATCAAGATAATAATAAGGAATATTGACCGAACCCGCTTGTTATACTGAGCTGGGGTGTAGGGTTGCTAGGCACGCGCACAAGGGTCTACGAGGCATCAACCATGCCCGAATAAAAATTTAGCCGTGCCGAACTACCCGAATACGGAACTTTAAACTAGAGATTAGGCGAAAAACAACATGCTAAACAATTTAACACTAAGTGAGAGGGATCACAACCTTTGTAGATCCGGTCCTTCACTTCATATGCTCCGTGTTGTGGTCCCTTCGCTGCGATCATCGGGTTCCGGGCTCTCGAGAGGTTCCACGAAGAGAAAGTCGCAAGCTTTGCTTCCGATCTTCGATACTAAGATGATCTACCTCGAAGTTTCTTTAACACAAGCTAACACTCATGAAATGAGGTGAACACCCTCATCTAAATGGCAAGGGAAGATGAGGATGATGAAGTAGGAATTTTGCTCTGTTTATTTATCATTTTCTCACTATTATTCATCACAAAATCAAAGCAAGAAACATTTTCAAGCTTAGAAGAAGAAGGAAGAAGATGATGAATAATCAATATCCTTTTGTGATGAATAGTAAAGGAAATAATATGATAGATAATGCAACCATGGTTCACTTAACCTTTGTAGAGAATTGACTAGGGTTAGGGTTTTTGGGTAATTAAAAGAATGAGTCATGAACAAATATCTTTCACAAAACAAAACAAATCCTTCTAGAAACTTCTAGAAAGATTAACCCTAATCCGAACCCTAATCAAGTTTAAACTCCACTAAACGAGTTGCATTAGTTATCATATCATGTTACAATATTATATATCACATATATAATATTTACCGTAACAAAATAAAATAATACAATTAACATATATCGCATATATATCAATGTATTACCCGAGTGAGAAAAAGAATCTTTTAGTGAGCAAATATTAGTTAATGCAATTTAATATATCACATATATTATTATACATTAAATTATCGAATCAACACTTGATCCGACAATCCGGCTATATCGCATATAACCGACTAATATTTATCCGTACCGATTCATCGAATCAACACTTGATCCGATGACCCGGCTAATATCAAATATCGCGAGAATATAATACGGTATCACATATCGCATTATCCTCGGTCCCGCACATATCACATATGTGCTCCTACTCCGTTTTGCCTGAGTCAAGAAACCTCTGTGTAGGACTCTAAAGAATCGTCAATACGCCGGCAGTAGGTGATGATCATATCAAACACCCACAAGCTGCAAGCGGTCAGCTAAACGTAACAGCTATCCAGGTATTGAGCGCTCAGAAGATCAACAAGCAAGCCTGTACATTCTCCTGTGGATCCAAACAGTAACACTCCCGTACAGTCCGGTCTCGTCGTCTGATATGTCGCATATCTCGCCTAGGGGTGGTAAACATCAGACCCCAGTAGCTCGATAAGTCGTGTCGATATGAGGTCTATAACAGTTCGAGAAACTACTGATAACACTTACCAGTAAATCTCAGCAACCCTGGCCAGGGATTTCCGGTTATAGCCAATCAAACACAGCACAACATCAACTCCCTATACCGGGAGAGACGAATCCCCTCCTATCGCTCATTGCCTCCATGTGATTCGGGACTGTACCCAAAAGCCACCTTTTTGCACGCCCTCTTGGACGTGGTATGATGGAAATCAAAGCACAGTGGGAATCACACAAGACTCTATGACGATCTCGGGTCAACAGACTACTCTGTACCAGTGTCACCGGAGAACTGCCATCTGACGTATGGTATAATACCATCTGGGAGTTCTCGGCGAGTCCGTCCAGTGTACCCAGTCTCCACTGAGCACCCGTACACCATCCTTGATGTCAAACACCGATGAATATGGGATCATCCATCGCCCATCATATGGGTCAAGATGCGTATACGCTAGTCTACTCTGGTGCATCGATGCCCTGTCTCGATACACCCTCGACTAGGAACAGTTATAGGATGTACTCGTCGACTACCGTGGCCCCACTAGTATGATCTCATCATAGTCCCAGTAGTCGAGTACATATCCTAAGGGCTTTATCAACATGTAACATAGAGACAATCAAAGTACATGTTAAGATAAAGTACAACCAGATAGCATACTATCATGTCGAGCAAGAAAGTCCTCCCTATATATGTCCTAGCATCCACTAAAATATACATCGTATGTACAGTAATGGCCTCTAGGGCATACATATAACTAACAATCTCCCACTTGCACTAGGGCCATCTGTTATGGTATCGCATACCCAACAATTAGCTGCGGTTGAAGTATCTCATACTCAACCATCCCATAAAAGTCTCTACTGGGAAAAAGGCCTTTGTGAGTGGATCCGCGCTGTTGTCCTCTGTGTCTACTCTCCTAACCTCGATCTCCCTGGAGATCAACCATCTCCATGATCAGGTGATACTGCCTAAGAATTATATCTGGATTTCCAATGGGACGGAAGTTTCTTGGCTAAAGCCACAACTCCATTGTCACACAATGGTAGGAACGAAGTTCATCTTATGAACTTATATTTATCCAGACTGCCTCTTTGGTAGCATCCTTGGTAACGATGTATCTTGCCTTTAATCGTCTAGTATGTCACGGTATCTAGCTTGGAACTCTTCCAACATACCGTCCCTCCACTGAGGGTATAGACAAGCCTGCGACTGACATTCAGTCGTCCTTATCACTCTGGAACCTTTCCAGTGATTCTCCCCAGGATCGATTGATACCATCTCACTACAACTAGTGAGTATCCTAACATCCAATTAGATCTATCTCATAGATCCAAAACCTAGGATTTAGGAGGTATCACCTTGATCCTATATGGAGAAACCTTGTGATAAGCGGAGATTGACCGAGCGTAGCATAGGAAACAGCTTCCCTATCAAGAGTATGTCATCCACGTACTCTACGAGGATCACCACCATACTCTCTACTACCTTTTTGTATATACAAGGTTCATCTACCATTTTGATGAAGTCAAACTCTTTGACTACCACATCAAAACAGATGTTCCAACTCCGCGATGCCTGCTTTATCATATAAAACATCTTGCACACGTTTCCGCTGCTCCCACTGTCTACGAAGCCCTCTGGCTGTGTACTTATAGACACTCTTTTCTAAAACATCATTTAGAAAAGCAGTCATGACACCCAACCACCAGATATCGTAGTCATGGTATGTAGCCGTGGCAAGTAGGATCTGGATGGACTTAAGCATAGCTTTGAAAGTCTCAACTTTTCCATGTACACCAAGTAATCTTCTCAAGATATACTCGCTCCTGATGGGGATCTAACCCTTCAGATAAAGCAACCAAAGTCCATACTTTGTTGGTGTATAAGGATTCCATCTCAGATCGATAAGCACCCAGCCATTCTTACAGAGTCCTACTCCTGATGGCCAGCTCGAAACTAGTTGGGTCATCATCTCATGATGCAATCCTCGCTCCCACTGTCATAGAGAAACCGAAGTATCTCTCAGGTGGGTGAGGAACCGTACTAGATCGGCGGAGAGGCTGAGGTTCGTTGCAAACTATTGAATCCTTTGGTTGTACCAAATCATCTGCTGTATTTTGTATACCTGGAACCCTTCCAGTTCTACATAACAGACCTTGCCTCGAGCTTGTCCGGATTTTGCTTTTAGACATAGGCCGGACAACCCCAAATCTTAACAAACTTAAGATATGGGCTCTTCCTATTCCATATCACATATGAAGTGGTAGGCAACTGATTTGATTTTAACCCTATTCAATAGGTATGCAGCTTCTCAAGTGCATAACTCCCAAAAGGAAATAGGAAACTCAGTAGTACTCATCATAGAGCACACCGTATCACATAGGGTGCTATTGCTCCGCCCCGATATACCATCGTGCTATGGTGTATACGGAGGAGTAATGCTGCGAGAGAATCTCATTCTCCTTTAAAATAGTCCAGGAATTCCGTGCTCAAGTATTCTCCTCCTTGATCTCATCAAAGGACATAATACTTATACCCGTATTTTGGTTCTCTACTTCTAACTTATATTCTGTGAATATCTCAAAAGGTTCGGACTTGTGTTTCAACAGGAACATATGTCTGAATCTTGAGAGATTATCAGAGAATGTAATGAAGTACTAAGAACCAATCTTGGCATGTGTAGACAGGGGACTTTCATACATCAACATGTATCAGTCCCAAAAGTTCACTAACTCTTTCTCTGTTTCCAACAAATAGAGCTGTGATCATCTTATCTTTGTGACATGACCGGCAAGTTTCAGAAGATGTAAATTCAAACTAATTTAAATATGCATCTATATGTAACTTCAGCCAGTCGGGTCGCATTGATATGACCTAGTCTACAATACCTCAAGAAGGATTCGTTCATTTCTGAACTCTTCCTCTTGTGTGTGTTCCGTATACTAAGAACTGTAGTTTGATTTAGAACATCAATGCTTTTAGATAACGTGCCTGAACCGATCAACTCTTGATATAGGAAATGTTCAAAACATTATCCAACAATACAAAATTATATCCTTTCTTTACTAATAAAGAGACTGATATGATTTTGTATATCAGGTTCGGTATCTAATAACATTTGTTCAGAATCAATGTATTCCGGTAATACAGGGTGACAGTGACCAACAGACTTGGCTACAACACTTGCACCGTTTTCTGCCTCATGAAACTTATCACCCGTTCTCAGTTCTCTACCTATCTGTAGCCCATATAACAGATTACATATGCGGGATCCTGATCCGGTATCTCATACCCAGGACGTAAAGGATACTGAGAAACAGTTCTGTGTAATGAACACACCCGAAGATGATGTATCAGCATGCACTTTCTTCGTTTGGGCGGCACGGGAAATCTGGTATTCCCCAATTTCCTGCTCTGTCTTATAACAATTATAAGTTGGAGCGGGACCAACGTTCCCCAGCTCAGTATAACAAGCGGGTTCGGTCAATATATCCGTTTTATTATCTGATTAAGTCGTGATATGGTCGCTATCTGGAGAGAGAGAGAAGAAAACACTCAGCGTATGCTCTTACAAGATTAGATTGGTTATCTAATATATCTAATCAGGATGTCTCCCACTGTTTTAATCAAATCTTCCTTCAAACCCTAAAAGGAAAGACTAGCCGGGATTAATTACACGCTACAAGTTCGCCAATCTTTCAGCCAGGCCAGTGTCGGTACTTTGAGGGAGGTCCCCCGTGCTTTCGCACGAACCTAATTACAGTAAACCTCGTTTTCCCAGAGGCGTAACCCCGTTAACACCTTTCTAGACACCTACTTGATCGGCTAATTATAATGTATAAAACTCTCCCAGGAGTAACTCTTACTCGCAGCGGGTATCGGGATCCAACTATCTCATAGAAGGTATGCAATCTCATTGCAAATTTCAACACTTGAAATCCCCAATAATATTTTGCCCCTAGCAGCTTATGACCTTGGCTAAGGTCAAAAAATCATAAGTGCTAGCCAAGTTCAACCCGTCATTTCCCGATTGAATTAAACCCACCCGCACGACCCTTGGCTAAGGTCAACAAAGTCGCACGACTACCCTAATCCAATCGCATCATATGCTTATACAGATAAGCACTAATCAGCTACCGCACACTACGCCTTGACTAAGGTCAACAAACGTAGCACGAATACTAACTAGTACTTATCTGAAATGACGGAGGGCTACGACGGGTTTTTCAGAAAACCCTTTGCGTAATGAACTTGATATCGTTGTAGAATCGAGTGATTTTAAATGGAGTGTTTTTGAGGCTTTTCTAGTTTTGCTAAAGGGGTCACTCCCGGTGAAGGGATCGTCGGCCCTTTCCTCATCGAATAAGGTGCAGGGTATATCACATATACCGCTGTGCAAAGCAAGAACTATAGAAGCAATCAAAAGACAAACCGAGTTTGTAGCATCTGCCAGTTATTGCTAAAGGAGTCACTCCCGGTGAAGGGATCTCGGTCCTTTCCTTATCGAATAAGGTGCTGGATGTTCTACAAGGAACACCGCTATGCAAAGCAAGAACTGTAGCTACCCGTTTTTATAAACAAGTTTCTACAACATCTTAGGTTTCTTTTAATTCATTAATCTCATTAATGAAGTCCCATTTTATTATGCTTCACAAGCATCTCTTTTGAAACGAAATCTGCAATATAACATATATCTCATATATATAATATAAACATTCGTCTCAGGCAGTAATATGATCTCATCACAGAACATTGCAGCAGAAGAACATATATGAAATATTGGATATACTAGGACGTCCGTGTTTTCAATACGAGCCTGTATAAAACACGGATTCCACGGTCGCGATGAATAGCCAAACCCACATCCCTAGACCCCTACGAGAGCGGCAAGCAACACTGCCAATTCTAGGGTTAGGAGACCCGGTCTCGACTCCTCGAGATGGTCTCCCACTGGACCCTAGAACCCGGTTACTTGTGCTCCCCGCCTTGGGTCTACCTAATGCGGAAAAGTAAATAATATACAATGGTGACATCTTCCGCTACCTGGAAGTGCCCCAATAAAAGAATATTACATACAAATGAATTTTACATGAATGAAAAAGAAAAACTCTCATCTCACATAAAACCCCCGGCTATTCAAAAGCGACGATCCAATATAACATATCACAGCAATACATAATATCTCATATCATCAACGTAAGCAAGTATGCGTATCCCGATTGTCGTTGATGTATAGCAACGAAGCCAGCGATACACCACATACTACGCTTACGGTCACAGAAAAGAAAGTGTAAAACTACAACAGTTGGAATCCGCAACTTCCTTAGACATCGCATGCCTAACCAAATGAATTCCTTAGACATCACATGCCTAACAATTATAAACCCCGCATTTTAGTCTCTTTATGGAAAACTCTTTTCAATATCAAGTCGGGCAATTCAACAAGATTCCCGACGTCCTGATCGAATGCTCGTCGCAAACTTTAGTAGACGGCCGCACCCCCGATACCGTCGACGAAGTGCACCAAGGCGGAACACCGCTACCGGGAGCACCCGAACGGATGCTTTCGGTGACGGGGTTCTCCTACAGTCACTTGGTCGGGGCTATGGAGTGAGGCTGCCTATTAAGTTTACCCGGCGAGTATCCGCGTACGCTACGTGATTGCGACGGACTTTTGATCACATCAAAATTCCGTGGCAACCGATCATCTGAGACTAAACTGCTATGTTTATAATATTCAAATTAGTTATCTCATAACTATTTGTGGATTCCAATTATTGTATCACATTCCAGATAAATAGAAAAAGTTAAACTTTCCGATCGAATCATCAAGCACCCAAGATTTCCCCAATATATCTCAACACTTGAAATCAGTTTAAAAACGTCCATCACATGCCACAGTACCAATGATCCAGCCGTAGAAGGGTCAAGCCAACGCCTCACATGTGGCACGCCGTACTGCCCCAAACCCTAAGGTTCAAAGGGGAGTTCAAGACGGTCACATAATCGAGTTAAGGTTTGTTGTCTTCTAGAGGGTCCATCGAGTTACTTGCACGACTTAGAACATTCTTAAACACGAGAAAAAATCCAACTTTTGAAAAATTTTCCGACAGGGGAAAAAGTGAGTTATTGATATCCGTTCGAACTTTTTAACAGTTTCTAAAAGTTATCCGGAAAACCACATAGACAAAATTTGATACCCCGATCGAAACACCGAATCCCCAAAACAACTCCAGAAAATTCAACTCTTGAAAAAATATTGAAAATTCCCAGAAAACCCAGAAAATTAAAATAGGAATTACTGTGCAATATTTGGGAGGTGACGTCATCACCTTGCCGCGGAACCGCCGCAGAAGCTGGGCTTCTGCCGCGGTTCCGCGCTCTGTTGGACGAATTGTTCGCCTGAGTTTGCACAGTAATTCTTAAAATTATTTATTGAATTTTTTGGGCATTTTTAATACGGAAAAATCCACGATTCAAAATCCGGACAGAGAGCATGTTTCGTTTGGGTTTTCGGGTTCGTTCGGACTTCAAATTCCGTCTAGACTTCGCCTAAAGCTCTAGCTTGGCTCTGATACCACTGTAGGGTTGCTAGGCACGCTCACAATGATCTACGAGGCATCAACCATGCCCGAATAAAAATTTAGCCGTGCCGAACTACCCGAATACGGAACTTTAAACTAGAGATTAGGCGAAAAACAACATGCTAAACAATTTAACACTAAGTGAGAGGGATCACAACCTTTGTAGATCCGGTCCTTCACTTCATATGCTCCGTGTTGTGGTCCCTTCGCTGCGATCATCGGGTTCCGGGCACTCGAGAGGTTCCACGAAGAGAAAGTCGCAAGCTTTGCTTCCGATCTTCGATACTAAGATGATCTACCTCGAAGTTTCTTTAACACAAGCTAACACTCATGAAATGAGATGAACACCCTCATCTAAATGGCAAGGGAAGATGAGGATGATGAAGTAGGAATTTTGCTCTGTTTATTTATCATTTTCTCACTATTATTCATCACAAAATCAAAGCAAGAAACATTTTCAAGCTTAGAAGAAGAAGGAA
Source organism: Agapanthus africanus (assembly GCA_030015575.1). Classification (NCBI taxonomy): domain Eukaryota; kingdom Viridiplantae; phylum Streptophyta; class Magnoliopsida; order Asparagales; family Amaryllidaceae; genus Agapanthus; species Agapanthus africanus. Next base: position 23,504,557 of record JASDDO010000014.1, read on the forward strand.
GAAGATGATGAATAATCAATATCCTTTTGTGATGAATAGTAAAGGAAATAATATGATAGATAATGCAACCATGGTTCACTTAACCTTTGTAGAGAATTGACTAGGGTTAGGGTTTTTGGGTAATTAAAAGAATGAGTCATGAACAAATATCTTTCACAAAACAAAACAAATCCTTCTAGAAACTTCTAGAAAGATTAACCCTAATCCGAACCCTAATCAAGTTTAAACTCCACTAAACGAGTTGCATTAGTTATCATATCATGTTACAATATTATATATCACATATATAATATTTACCGTAACAAAATAAAATAATACAATTAACATATATCGCATATATATCAATGTATTACCCGAGTGAGAAAAAGAATCTTTTAGTGAGCAAATATTAGTTAATGCAATTTAATATATCACATATATTATTATACATTAAATTATCGAATCAACACTTGATCCGACAATCCGGCTATATCGCATATAACCGACTAATATTTATCCGTACCGATTCATCGAATCAACACTTGATCCGATGACCCGGCTAATATCAAATATCGCGAGAATATAATACGGTATCACATATCGCATTATCCTCGGTCCCGCACATATCACATATGTGCTCCTACTCCGTTTTGCCTGAGTCAAGAAACCTCTGTGTAGGACTCTAAAGAATCGTCAATACGCCGACAGTAGGTGATGATCATATCAAACACCCACAAGCTGCAAGCGGTCAGCTAAACGTAACAGCTACCCAGGTATTGAGCGCTCAGAAGATCAACAAGCAAGCCTGTACATTCTCCTGTGGATCCAAACAGTAACACTCCCGTACAGTCCGGTCTCGTCGTCTGATATGTCGCATATCTCGCCTAGGGGTGGTAAACGTCAGACCCCAGTAGCTCGATAAGTCGTGTCGATATGAGGTCTATAACAGTTCGAGAAACTACTGATAACACTTACCAGTAAATCTCAGCAACCCTGGCCAGGGATTTCCGGTTATAGCCAATCGAACACAGCACAACATCACCTCCCTATACCGGGAGAGACGAATCCCCTCCTATCGCTCATTGCCTCCATGTGATTCGGGACTGTACCCAAAAGCCACCTTTTTGCACGCCCTCTTGGACGTGGTATGATGGAAATCAAAGCACAGTGGGAATCACACAAGACTCTATGACGATCTCGGGTCAACAGACTACTCTGTACCAGTGTCACCGGAGAACTGCCATCTGACGTATGGTATAATACCATCTGGGAGTTCTCGGCGAGTCCGTCCAGTGTACCCAGTCTCTACTGAGCACCCGTACACCATCCTTGATGTCAAACACCGATGGATATGGGATCATCCATCGCCCATCATATGGGTCAAGATGCGTATACGCTAGTCTACTCTGGTGCATCGATGCCCTGTCTCGATACACCCTCGACTAGGAACAGTTATAGGATGTACTCGTCGACTACCGTGGCCCCACTAGTATGATCTCATCATAGTCCCAGTAGTCGAGTACATATCCTAAGGGCTTTATCAACATGTAACATAGAGACAATCAAAGTACATGTTAAGATAAAGTACAACCAGATAGCATACTATCATGTCGAGCAAGAAAGTCCTCCCTATATATGTCCTAGCATCCACTACAATATACATCGTATGTACAGTAATGGCCTCTAGGGCATACATATAACTAACATGGGGAACGTTGGTCCCGCTCCAACTTATAATTGTTATAAGACAGAGCAGGAAATTGGGGAATACCAGGATTCCCATGCCACCCAAAACGAAGAAAATGCATGAGATGCATCTCCTTCGGGTGTGTTCGTTACAAAGAATTGTTTCTCAGTATCCTCTGCGTCCTGGGTATTTGATACCGGATCAGGATCCCAGATATGTAATCTGTTACATAGGGCTACAGGAAGGTAGAGAACTGAGAACGGGTGATAAGTTTCATGAGATAGAAAACGGGGCAAGTGTTGCAGCCAAGTCTGTTGGTCACTGTCACCCTGTATTACAAATACATTGATTCTGAACGAATGTTATTAGATACCGAACCTGATTTACAAAATCATATCAGTCTCTTTATTAGTAAAGAAATGATAAAATTTTGTATTGTTGGATAATGTTTTGAACATTTCCTATATCAAAAGTTGATCGGTTCAGATACGTTATCTAAAAGTATTGATGTTCTAAATCAAACTACAGTTCTTTAGTATACGGAACACACACAAGAGGAAGAGTTCAGAAATGAACGGATCCTTCTTGAGGCATTGTAGACTAGGTCATATCAATGCGACCCGACTAGCTAAGTTGCACATAGATGCATATTTAAATCGGTTTGAATTTACATCTTGTGAAACTTGCCAGTCATGTCACAGAGATAAGATGACCATAGCTCTGTTTATTGGAAGCAGAGAAAGAGTTAGTGAACTCTTGGGATGATACATGTTGATGTATGTAGGTCCCCTGTCAACATATGCCAAGACCGGTTCTTTGTACTTCATTACATTCTCTGATGATCACTTTAGATTCTGACATATGTTCTTGTTGAAACACAAGTCCGAACCTTTTGAGATATTCACAGAATATAAGTTAGAAGTAGAGAACCAATACGGGTATAAGTATTATGTCCTTAGATGAGATCAAGGAGGAGAATACTTGAGCACGGAATTCCTGAACTATTCTAAAGGAGAATGAGATTCTCTCTCAGCATTACTCCTCCGAATACACCATAGCACGATGGTATATCGGGACGGAGCAGATACACCCTATTTGATATGGTGTGCTCTATGATGAGTACTACTGAGATACCTATTTCCTTTTGGGGGTTATACACTTGAGAAGCTGCATACCTGTTGAATTAGGTTCGAATCAAATCAATTGCCTACCACTTCATATGTGATATGGAAAGGGAAGAGCCCATATCTTAAGTTAGTTAAGATTTGGGGTTGTCCGGCCTATGTCTAAAAAGCAAAATCTGGACAAGCTCGAGGCATGGTCGGTTATGTAGAACTGGAAAGGTTCCAGCTATACAAACTACAGCAGATGATTTGGTAGAACCAAAGGATTCAGTAGATACCAACGAACCTCAGCCTCTCCGCCGATCTAATAGGGTTTCTCACCCACCTGAGAGATACTTTGGTTTCTCTATGACAGTGGGAGCGAGGATTGCATCATGAGATGATGACCCAACTAGTTTCGAGCTGGCCATCAGGAGTGTGACTCTGTAAGAATGGCTGGATGCTTAGCGATCTGAGATGGAATCCTTATACACCAACAAAGTATGGACTTTGGTTGTTATATCTGAAGGGTTAAATCCACATCAGGAGCAAGTATATCTTGAGAAGATTACTTGGTGTAGATGGAAAAGTTGAGACTTTCAAAACTAGACTTGTTAAAGTTTTTCGTCATCAACCAGGCGTGGATAATGATGAAACCTTTTCTGGGGTCTATGCTTAAGTCCATCCGATCCTACTTGCCACGGCTACATACCATGACTACGATATCTGATGGTTGGGTGCCATGACTACTTTTCTAAAAGATGTTTTAGAAGAGAACGTCTATAAGTACACAGCCAGAGGGCTTCGTAGATAGTGGGAGCAGCGGAAACGTGTGCAAGATGTTTTATGTGATAAAGCAGGCATCGCGGAGTTGGAACGTCTGTTTTGATGAAGTAGTCAAAGAGTTTGACATCATCAAAATGGTAGATGAACCTTGTATAAACAAAAATGTAGTAGGGAGTATGGTGATGATCCTCGTAGAGTACGTGGATGACATACTCTTGATAAGAAAGGAGTTTCCTATGCTACGCTCGATCAATCTCCGCTTATCATAATGATTCTCCATATAGGATCAAAGTGATGCCTCCTAAATCCTGGGTTTTGGATCTATGAGATAGATCTAATTGGATGTTAGGATTCTCACTAGTTGTAGTGAGATGGTATCAATTGATTCTGGGGAGAATCACTGGAAAGGTTCCAGAGTGATAAGGACGACTGAATGTCAGTCACAGGCATTGTCTTTACCCTCTATCGAGGGACGGTATGTTGGAAGAGTTCCAAGCTAGATACCGTGGCATACTAGACGATAAAGGCAAGGATACATCGCTGCTTAAGATACTACCAAAGAGGCTGTCTGGGTGTATATTAGTTCATGAGATGAACTTAGTTCCTCCCATTGTATGACAATGGAGTTGTGGCTTATGCCAAGGAACGCAGGTCCCATCAGTGATCCAGACATATTCTAAGGCAGTATCACCTGATCATGAAGATAGTTGATCTCCAGGGTGATCGAGGTTAGGAGAGTAGACTCAGAGGATAACACGGCGGATCCACTCACGAAGGCCTATTCCCAGAGAGAGACTTTTAAGGGATGGTTGAGTATGAGATACTACAACCACTGCTATCAGATGGCCCTAGTGCAAGTGGGAGATTGTTAGTTATATGTATGCCCTAGAGGCCATTACTATACATAGGATGTATATTGTAGTGGATGCTGGGACATATATAGGGAGGAATTTCTTGCTCGACATGATAGTATGCTATCTGGTTACTCTTTACCTTAACATGTACACTGATTGTCTCTCTGTTACATGTTGGTAAAGCCCTTAGGATGTGTACTTGACTACCTGGACTATGATGCGGATCATACTAGTGGGGACATGGTAGTCCATAAGTACATCCTTTAAGGTCCCTAGTCGTGGGTGTATCGAGACGGGGCATCGATATACCAGAGTAGACTAGCGTATACCTTCTCGACCCATATAGATGGGCGATGGATGATCCCATATCCATTGGTGTTTGACATCGGAGATGATATACGGGTGCTCAGTGGAGACTGGGTACACTGGACGGACTCGCCGAGAACTCCCAGATGGTATTATACCTTACGTCAGATGGCAGTTCTCTGGTGACACTGGTACAGAGTAGTCTGTTGACCCGAGATCGTCATAGAGTCTTGTGTGATTCCCACTGTGCTTTGATTTTCACCTTACCACGTCCAAGAGGGCGTGCAAAACGGTGGTTTTTAGGTACAGTCCCGAATCACATGGAGGCAATGAGCGATAGGAGGGGATTCGTCTCTCCCGGTATAGGGAGTTGATGTTGCGCTGTGTTCGATTGGCTATAACCGGAAATCCCTGGCCAGGGTTGCTGAGATTTACTGGTAAGTGTTACCAGTAGTATCTCGAAATGTTATAGACCTCATATCGACACGACTTATCGAGCTATTGGGGTCTGACGTTTACCACCCCTAGGCGAGATATGCGACATATCAGACGATCAGACCGAACTGTACGGTAAGTGTTACTGGTTGGATTCACAGGAGTATGAGCGGGCTTGCTCGTCGATCTTCTCATCGCTCAATACCCGGGTGGCCGTTACGTTTAGCAGACCGCTTGCGGCTTGTGGGTGTTTGATATGATCATCACCTGCTGCCGGCGTATTGACGAGTCTTTAGAGTCCTACACAGAGGTTTCCTGGCTCAAGCGAAACGAAATAGGAGCGCATATGAGATATGTGCGGGACCGAGAATAATGCGTGTATGTGATACCGTATTATATTCTCGCGATGAATGTATCGATTGGTTGTATGCGATATAACCTAGTTATCGAATCAAGGATTGATTCGATAAATCGATACATAGTATATTAGTCGGTTATATGCGATATGACCGGATCGTTAAATCAAGTGTTGATTTAATTATTTAATGCATAATTATATATTTGATATATTACTTTGCATTAACTAGTATTGGTTCACTTTAAATGGATTTTCTCACTTGCATTGCGTAAGTTGTTTATGTGATATACTTTTGTGCACTTGATTGTATCATGTTTGATGATACATGAATGCTAGGGTTTGTGTAAAGAATTAAACCTTGGTTAAGTAAATGGTTAGGGTTTTTATTTAATCATTCCTTTATGTTTTTAATTTGGATTAAAAAGAAATGGGATAAGAAAACAAAATGGTTGCTTTCATTCTTGAAGTTTGTTGAAGCTTCATGAAGTTTTGACCAAAGAGACCATTTTGTCTTCATGCTTAACCCTAACCATTCATCTAACCTTAGTCAATTCTCTACACCTAACCATGGTTCAAATTATGATAAGTATTCATTTTCTTTTGCATTTTAAGAACTTATGATAATATTCTATCATCTTCTTCTTGTTCTTCTTCAAGAAGAAAACCTAGCTTTCATCAATGGTGATTTGATGAAAAGAGTGAGAAATCCAATTCTAAAGTGAACCCACCTCCTATTTCTTCATCCTCTACCTCTTGCCAAGTAGTATAGGGTGTTTTCTTCACAAGTTTCATGACTTGGTGAAGTGGGAGCTTGATCTTGTGATGCCTCGACGTAGATCATCTTAGGCATCGAAGTCGACGACCTAGCCCGCCCATTTTTCTCTGAATCCAACCAGTAACACTTACCGTACAGTCCGGTCTGATCGTCTGATATGTCGCATATCTCGCCTAGGGGTGGTAAACGTCAGACCCCATTTGCTCGATAAGTCGTGTCGATATGAGGTCTATAACATTTCGAGATACTACTGGTAACACTTACCAGTAAATCTCAGCAACCCTGGCCAGGGATTTCCAGTTATAGCCAATCGAACACAGCGCAACATCAACTCCCTATACCGGGAGAGAAGAATCCCCTCCTATCGCTCATTGCCTCCATGTGATTCGGGACTGTACCCAAAAACCACCGTTTTGCACGCCCTCTTGGACGTGGTAAGGTGGAAATCAAAGCACAGTGGGAATCACACAAGACTCTATGACGATCTCGGGTCAACAGACTACTCTGTACCAGTGTCTCCAGAGAACTACCATCTGACGTAAGGTATAATACCATCTGGGAGTTCTCGGCGAGTCCGTCCAGTGTACCCAGTCTCCAGTGAGCACCCGTATATCATCTCCGATGTCAAACACCAATGGATATGGGATCATCCATCGCCCATATATATGGGTCGAGAAGGTATACGCTAATCTACTCTGGTATATCGATGCCCCGTCTCGATACACCCACGACTAGGAACCTTGAAGGATGTACTTATGGACTACCTTGTCCCCACTAGTATGATCCGCATCATAGTCCAGGTAGTCAAGTACACATCCTAAGGACTTTACCAACATGTAACAGAAAGACAATCAGTGTACACGTTAAGGTAAAGAGTAACCAGATAGCATACTATCATGTCGAGCAAGAAAGTCCTCCCTATATATGTCCCAGCATCCACTACAATATACATCCTATGTATAGTAATGGCCTCTAGGGCATATATATAACTAACAGTAAGGAGGTGCCCTCACGTGTTTAACACGTGAGGCTTATTTAGCTTCTCTGATTTGGCGTCTATATGCCCTGCTTATGGGCGCTCACGTGTTTAACACATGAGGTCAATTTGGCCTATAGTAGTTTGGCCGGAGTGCCTATATACTTTGCATATATGCACTCACGTGTTTAACACGTGATACTTATTTAGCCTATTAGGTGTTTGATTGCAGCGCCTATATGCTCTGCATATAGCGCTCACGTGTTTAACATGTGATGCTTATTTAGCCTATTAGTTGTTTGATTGCAATGCCTATATGCTCTGCATATAGGCGCTCACGTGTTTAACACGTGAAGCTTATTTAGCCTATTAGTTGTTTGATTGCAGCGCCTATATGCTCTGCATATAGGCGCTCACGTGTTTAACACGTGAAGCTTATTTAGCCTATTAGTTGTTTGATTGCAGCGCCTATATGCTCTGCATATAGGCACTCACGTGTTTAACACGTGAGTTTTGAGTTGTGGGGAATTTTCTCCCCTTTTTCTTTTTTATGAGGGAACAAATGTCCCCCAGTATTGTTCTCACGTGGCTTGCACGTGAGTGCAACGCTGTCCATCTTTATCACCGTTGGATTGCCTAGGGTAATGGGATGTTGTACCGCTTCCCATCACGTCTTATAAATGGGGCCTTTGGCCCTTGAGATGATCACTATTTCTTCATCATCTTCATTAACTCTTTTCTTGAGAATTTAATTCTCCTTTCAGAGCTTAGCTCTCTGCCCATAGAACTTCAGAGTTAAACTCTGCAGAAACTCTTCTTGGTAAGGATTATGAATGGAATTCATTTCTTAGGAAATCCTTTTTGTTCTTGCCTTGGATTTTAAATCCATCGGCAGAGCTTTGCTCTTTTCTTAGACTGATCCCTTAGAGATCTAAAAAACTCTTTTTTAGTAGACTTTGGGGTCTTGAATCAATGAGGATTGTTAGTTCTCCTCTTAGGGTTTTACCCTATCATTGATCTTTGAGGATACTTGAAAAGTCACCCTCGACTTCCAGCTGTCTCGCTATCCGAAACTGAAAACATCAGGAAAGTAACAAATATTTCTTAGTTTCAACTTTGCGCCATAGAAAGACTCGAACCGCTGACATCCGCCACAGGGTAAACCACCGCCTCTCAGGCCTCCCCGGCTAATTCTACCATAGAAGCCAACGATAGACGATAACATCCCCCCCCGAACACAGCTTACAACTATCATCGTACTGTGCTCTTTAAAGAGCAACTCTTCTCAAAATCTCAAAAGGTGCTGAGTTGGAATCCTATTCATTCTAAGGATTCTTGTGGTTCCGGAGAATCCAGCTACAGGAGAACCAGGATCATGGGGGTTTCTGGGATTTAATCCCTCTATTGAAGGGATTTAATCCCACCATTGAAGAAATTTAATTCCATTTTCTTACAGAGCTTAGCTCTGAGTGATCTATGGACTTTTGGGAATTTTATTCCCTTTCTGTTCTTGAGCATTTTCCTTTTTAGGGTTCTTTTTGCAGATTTGAATCTGTTGTAGAACACGTTCTTCGAGGCCATTAGGATTCTTGAACCCTACTGTTCAATGAGATTTTTCATTAAATGAGAATCCTTTTGGATTCTCATAATCATCTTGATTTTGTGGGGGCCGCTGTTTTTCTTCTAAAAAGTAATGATTTTAGTATTTTGATTGCTAACCCTTTATTGGTTTTTCTTTTCAGATACTATGGCTTCTCATCTGTATGACCTTGAAGAGATTATCTCTTATGAGGAGATTCACATCCAAGTCCACTGTCAAGGCCAGGAGTTTACTGACGCCCAATGTGCTGAGGTGATGCGTCGCTTCGACGATTACAACGGTCGATTGCTCCCCCGCTGTTATGCTCTTTTGAAGATTGTCGTTAGGTCGATTTGGGAAGCACTTCCTGAGTTTGATGAGGCTATGCCGCTTAAGGCACTTGATAATGCTGAAGACAAGGTGCATTCAGTATATCTGATGGGCCTGATCTCAAAGAAGCGGGGAGATGATCTTTTCGCTATTTTGTATCGCGTCTTCCAGCAGAAGGCGATAATATCCGTGTACCAGAGGATGGACGACATCAGCGGAGATCGCGATGCTTGCATTCATGAGAAAATGCATAAGAAGATGGTCAATGAATCTAGAAGCACTTTACTCAAACTTGTCTCTAAGTTCATGAATCTGTGTCCGGAATTCAGCGTCTTGCCATTGTAGACCTTAGATGATGTTTTTTATTTATTTATTTTTTTATAGTCGTTCTTATCATCATCGTGTAATCTTTTCTGAAGTATGAATGACAAGCCTTTTTACTTTTTCAGACTTGCACTTTCTTGTTCTTGATTGTCTTGATCTGGCAGGGACTAGTTTATTCACTCATTCGGAGTTTGTAGTTTATTCACTCATTTCGGAGTCTCTAGTTTATGTACTCATTTCGGAGTCTCTAGTTTATGTACTCATTTCGGAGTTTGTAGTTTATTCACTCGTTTCGGAGTCTCTAGTTTATGTACCCATTTCGGAGTTTATATTTTATTCACTCGTTTTGGAGTCTCTAGTTTATGTACTCATTTCGGAGTGTTTTTAGTTTACCTCCCTTGGGTTTACAGGCAAACTTGTCCTAACGTTATATGCAGATAATCCCCATTCTTTACGAAAGAGGTCCGTTAGGTTTGTAGTACTAGGGTTTTAGTCCGTGGTACCGTCGCGTTGGCTGAAGTATTACTTGATATACAGTCTTCAAGCTGTTGTTCGAGTAACCCCGCGACTGTCGTGTCTCTGATCCCTTGGGGGGATGGACAAGACGTCTTCAAGTAATCTCCTTAGGTCATATCACCGTCGGAAGAAAAAACGTTAGGAATTTGCTATGCCGCTTTTTACTTGAGGTTAGGCTCAATTTGGAGCCCCGATGAGCCATAACCACTCCTCTCTGGCGTGGGATTATCTCCGATAGTCTTTTAGGATTTATATGAGTTGCCATCAAGACCCGAAGCTGGGAATATGCCGTCACTTAATTTTTGCTTTGATGATGTCATGTCGTTTCTTTGCTGAAGTAGGGTAGACATCTGTAAGACCTCTATGCTGTATGTATTGCAATTGAAGTACGGAGCTAGGAATATGCCATTGCTCCAACTTGGTTTGATAGTCGCATCCGCTTCCTGCTGAAATGAGGGGGAACGTCGAGATGGTCTCTAGGTCATATATGCGCCGTCAAGACTTGGAGTTAGGATTTTGCCGTTACTCCATTTTTAGTTTCGACCCTTGGGTCTTTTGTTGACGTTGCGTCTGCATCCTGCTGGAATGAGAAGGAACGCCAGGATAGTCTCTAGGTTGTATATGCACCGTCAAGACTTGGAGTTAGGATTTTGCCATTGCTCCATTTTTGTTTCGACCCTTAGGTCTTTTGTTGACGTTGCGTTTGCATCCTGCTGGAATGAGAAGGAACGCCAAGTTGGAGCTAGGATTTTGCCATTATTCCGTTTTGATTTGGATTCTTGGAGCCTTTATTGACATTGTGTCTGCATCCTGCTGGCATGAGAAGCACGTCGAACTGGAGTTAGGATTTTGTTGTTACTCCTTTTTGATTTGGCTCCTTGGAGCCTTTGTTGACGTCGTATCTGCACCGAGAAGGAACGTCGAGCTGATCTCTAGGCTGTAGATGTTGCCGTCAAGATCCGGTTCTCCCTTTGACGGAGCCTGGTGGGAAAATATGGTTCGCATTCTTTCATTTGTGCCCATGGATTTTATACAGGGGTCGGTGTGAATCTACCTACAGGGCAGAGGAAATTTCGTTTTATATTTTTTATTTTTCCGCAATACTCTATCTTTTCAGCTCTTCATATCGCGAAAGTCGCGATTGCCCAATCATTTCAGCTATTTTTAGCGGTGCCTAACCATTTCGGCTATATAGTTTTTTACTCGCTGTTTTTTTATTGCGAGTTGCCCAAACATTTCGGCTGTTCATATGCATATATTTTTTGCTCACTGATTTTTATTGCGAGTTGCCCCATCATTTCGGCTGTTTCATATGCATTTATTTTGCTCGCTGATTTTGTTGCGAGTCAGGGACTTGCGTCCTGATACAAATTTTGGCATCAGTATCGCTACGACTGGAATATAGCTATGAGCGAATCATCATTTGCCGTGAGAGGACTTGAAGTTTGATATATTTTCAAGCATCAATATCGCTACGACTGGAATATTGTCAGGAGCGACTTATCATTTGACTTTGCTGATTTGAACAAAGGTGGCTTAGCAAACATAGTTAGGATCCTGTTGACTAAGGCTTTTTGTCTTTATGAGCCGTAAGGGTCTTATAAAGGTATTTCTCCCAACGAGTCATGAGGACCTCGTAGGTGTAATTTCTCCTTAGGAATCGCGGGGATTCCTAAGTGTGTTGCTCCTTTATGAGTCGTAAGGATCTCACGAAGGTTTTTTCCCTCCTCACAAGGTCGAGAGGACCTTGCAAGTGCTCATGAATTTTTTTATTTTACGAGTTTGTGCCATTTTCGGGTTTTCACAAACCCGCCGGCAGTCCTGCTGTTTTTACTCACGGCACCCTTTGGGGTTTTCATCCGTGCCCATTTTGCTTGTGGACATACCGTTTTTCTTTTCTTTTTTTCTTTTTTTTTTGCGAATGATGGAACTCTCGAAAGTAGTTTTGCCGCAGGTGACCTATCTGTTTGCCGATGGGACTTGGGGGTGGCTTCATCACTGGAGTTGTTGTGTAGCTGGCAGGACTTGAGTTGCAATCTTTCCTGCTAAGACTTCGATTGCAATATAGATCTCAAGGGAATATATCACCGTATTTGGGGCGATGCACTAGTTTAAGGACGTTCCGGTCCATTATTGCCATGTTTGAAACGGAATTTTAGTTTAAGGACCTTTCGGTCCAATGTCGCCATATTTGAGGCGAGGTTCTAGTTTAGGGACATCTCGGTCCGTTGTTAGTTTAGGGACTTCTCGGTTCGTTGTCGCCATATTTGAGGCGAGGTTCTAGTTTAGGGACATCTCGGTCCGTTATCGCCATGTTTGAGGCAAAATTTTAGTTTAGGGACTTTTCGGTCCAATGTCGCCATATTTGAGGCGAAGTTCTAGTTTAGGGATATCTCGATCCTTTGTCACCATATTTGAGGCGAATTTCTAGTTTAGGGACATCTTGGTCCTTTATCGCCATATTTGAGGCAAATTTCTAGTTTAAGGACATCTCGGTCCTTTGTCGCCATGTTTGAGACGACGGGGTTTCTTTGCATACTACTCTCAGAGTTCTGACTCAGGAAGATAGCGAGCATACACAAACGTTGTCATCTATCATAGACCTAAGTTGTGACTCGTCAAACGTAGTATTTTTTGAGAAATCGGCCGTTTATTGGCCGGAAGGGTCTTTCGCCATGGATATCCATGAGCAGGTAGGCTCCACCTTGGTAGACTTTGTCTATGATGTACGGGCCTTCATAGTTCGGCTTGAACTTCCCCCGTTTTGCACGATTAGGGATCATTGGTCTTTTGACGACTAGAACGAGTTCGTCTTGGTGGAATGTTCTCGGCCTGGTCAGTCTTTCATATGACCGTGTCATCCTTACCTTATAAGCCTCCAGGTTTTGCTGTGCTATAAGACGAATTTCGTCGAAGGCATCGAGCTCTTCGAGCCGAAGATGAGCATTTTATTCATCTGTCAGCTCGTATCTGTCACGCCCCGCTTCTCGGTGTACGGAGAAGGGGACGCGACTGGCCGCTACGTATTTACTCTGAAGTAAACACGCTAAGCGTATCTAAGAAATATAAGTAAAATGCACAAGAGACAAAGACAATAGATATAATTGAACAACAACTTTATTTATTAACATTCTTTTTACAATACATCTGAAAGTAAATACATGGAATGGAAAGCAATGCCTAAACAGTAGCATAACAGAAATGGAAAATACAGAATGTAAATGTATACAAGTAACTAGAGCTCCGGGTCGAAGGCTAGCTGATCCAAGTCCTCGCTGGTGGGCTCGATCTCCAGTGAATCACCTGACGACATTCCAAAGAAGAAGAAAGAGAATGTCGTCAGCGAACAAATCGCTCGGTAAGTCCCGTAAATAGACAAGAATGGAATAGACAGAATAGAGAGTATATTGTTATAATGTTATATTTAATGTTAACGCTGTTGTTTGTAGCTTGGTACAGAAGAATGCCAGTGTATACGAGAGGAGTCCCACTATTCCGGAGACTAAGATATACGGAGCACAAGGAACCGTTCAGCCACGGTACAACAGCAATTGAATTCAGGTTAGGTGTATTATGGTTATAGTCTCGTGCCACTTTTAACACCTTCCGTACCAGTCTACCCCTTATAAACCCCGCGATGTCTTGATTGTATTGTTTGCATTGTTTGTATTGTATATTGTATATAGATGGATGACTTGCCGAAACCATGATATCAGTAAATGGATGTAATTGGAGAATCATATAGATGGATATATATCCATGGTTCGGTTCGGTCAATAGAAATCACATTTTCTAAAGGAAAATTATTAAAATCTTTCGTGATCGTATGCTCCTTGCGGAGGTCTGCATCTCACTCTACTAAGCCCGAGTATGTGCGATAATCCGCACCATCCCGAACAGGTTCCCCAAATGGGTTGTAGAGATGCAATTGCAAAGATTTGTTAAAATACACATCTTGTAGAAAAAGGTTTTTTTATAAGTCGGAGGTAGTAATGTGTAAAATCGTTTCTTCCCAAAACTATATTCCCAAATTTCATCGTGATATGTTACATATGAGTGTTGTGAGGAGGTGGGTCATTACCTCTTGAGTTTTCTAAGCTAATACGGTTTTAAAAAGTTCAAGCATGTCGAAATGAAACATAAGGGTATTTTAATGTAAAAGTGGAATAAAACTTGCTACGGTTATTATTTTGATGCCAAACTTGTTATGTTATCTTCGTTAATGTTTAATGGTCATGACATAAGAGTTTGGTATTATTGTGTTTAAGAAAAATAGAACTTTTTAAGGAAAAACCGAATCGGAAGTCGGATTAACCCCGCTTCCGTCGGGTTTTAGTTTTGAATATTTTTAGAATAGAGAAAAGAAGAAGAATTAGGGACTTACAGGTTATTTGACTAGAAGAGAGAAGGAGGAAGAGGTAAGAGGTGCCGGTGCGTCGTGTCGTCGTCGGAATCTTCTCGGATCGTCGTCGGAAGTTCGCCCTTTGCTAACTCCACTTGCACACAAAAAGTCTTGGGAATTTTCTTGAGAGTTTGGGAAGGGATTTGTGAGTGAGGGGGGTGATTTGAGGGGTGATATTTATTGGAAAATCTAGGGTTTAGGGTAGTGAAAGGGTGTGATAAAAATTATATTTAAATTTGCATTAAAAAGGATTAAAGGGGGTATTTTAATTCTCTGGTTAATTGCAGAGAATTTAAACAGTGCAGGGGGGTGGGGTAGTCCAAAGGGTGCAGGGGGTTCAAGAAAAAGTGGGATCGGACCGAGTTGGACCGGCGGCGCCGGCCAAGTCAACCGAGTCGCCGGCCCGAGTTGGGCGAGTCGGGGCGCGTCTTGATGCCACGTATCCCTGATGCTTGGTCTAGCCTCGTGGTCACGTTTGTTTATTCTGTAACTTACCCTATTACGTGTAGTGCACGTGTAGACTCTTGGGCTTCTAAGAGATTAAAAGAATTTTAAATAAAAATAATGTGTGGCTGATGTGATTTGAACTCTGGTGCTTTGGTTCAGCAGTGCAAGGTCTTACCAATGAGCTACAAGCTCCTTCTTGCTGTTCAAAAGTAAATCAAATACTTATAGTACTCACAGGAAATGTAAATACCCCAAGTATACATTAACTTTTAATCAATTTTATGTACACAAGAATTGGAGTTGTTACAGTATCGAACTGCTACTCGTAGAGAAGGGGGTTCTATTTCCATGGGAAGCACTGCTTCCGTGCCGAATACCAACGCATATAGTGTTGTATTCGTCACTGTTTTGAACGTTGTTCGGTACGCCCAGAGAGCTTCATGCCACCTTTCATGCCGGTCTCTCTTATTTCTGGACACCGTTTTCTTTATAATCTTCATCAAGGTCTTGTTGAAAGCTTCAGCTAGACTGTTGGCCCGAGAATTATAGGCTGAAAAGTATCTCCAATCTATTTTATGCTGTTGTGCGAAGCGGATGATTTTATGGCTTCTATAAGCTAGCCTTTTATCCGAGATAATTCGCCGCGGAGTGCCGAACAGATAAATGATATGTGTCCTGAAGAAATGGAGGATATTCTCCGTCTTCACCTCCCATAGTGGTACTGCTTCTGCCCACTTAGAAAAGTAGTCGGTCGTTGCCAGTATGAACCGATGTCTTTTGGACGATGCTCGTTCAATAGGGCCAATTATATCGGTTCACCACATTTCGAACATCCAGCTAACTACTGTTAGGTGTAGCAGATTTAGATGTTGGTAGATGAAGTCTCCGTAAATTTGGCACGAGTGATACTACTTCGCATATTCAAGGCAGTTCTGAATCATTGTGGACCAATAGTAACCCATTCTTTTGATCTTCAGCTTCATCTTCGGCCCAGCTTGGTAAGAACCGCAGAGTCCGTCGTGAATTTCTTGATCGACTTTTTTTTGCTTCCTTCGGCCCCAGGCATCTTAGCCATAGACAGTCGAACGATCTCTTATATAGAGTATCATTGACGTAGGCGAAGGACATAGTTCATGAGCTGATGTCAAGACAACGCGTTTTTGGGCGTTCGTTGGGATTTAAAGTAGTCTATGAAGACTTCCCTCCAATCGTTGAACTTTTCTTTGTCCCTTATTTGAAGGGTTACTTGTTCGGTCGTTTATTTTCCTTCGGATGGCTCTGTTAAGTCTCCCGAAAATATTTCTGTTGGCGTGAGGATCTTGTGGCTTTGCACGATGATCTTTACGTCATCGAGGTCTCATCGGCCAGTTCCTTAGCCAATTTGGCCAACGCATCCGCCTTGCTGTTTCTGCTCGCGGTATACTCTCTAGGATGTTTAAGGGGATTCGTGTCAACAGTTGTTGCACTCTTTCACCATACTTTATCAGCTCTGACTTGCACGTCTGATAGTCGCTATTTACTTGGCTAACGATCAGCTGGGAGTCTCCATTTATGAGGAGGTCTTTGATTTCCATGTCGACAACGATCTCGAGGCCCGCTATCAAAACTTCATATTCAGCTTCGTTATTAGTCCTTGGCTCCGTTAAGAAGAGGGCTTAATGCAATATCTCTCCTTGCGGAGTCACGAAGATAAGGCCCACCCCGGCTTTGATTATGGGGGTGTTTTGCTTTCGCCGCTCATGGAAGATGCTCTATCGAAGTAGAGTTCCCATTTGGAATCATTTTCTTCCTTCTCTTCTTCGATTATGTCGAACGCATGTTCATCCGGCAACTCACAATTTAAAGGGGAGTCGGCTTGTATCGGATGCTTTGCGAGAAAGGGCCTGGCCTTTCACTGCTTTGAGGGGTCGATACGTTATCGAGAACTGCATCAGGAGGAGGGCTCATTTGGCAAACATTTCTGTTAGTATGGCCCTTGACATCAGATATTTGAGAGGATCCACCTTTGACATGAGATGGACCTCATGTGCCAAGGCGTAATGTCTGAGTTTCATTATTGCGATGATCAGAGTCAAGCAATGATTTTCGATGGGGGAATAGCTGTTTTCTGCCCCCAGGAGAACTCGACTTAAATAGTATAGATCTCTCTCTTTTCCCTGATCGTTCTCTTGTGCCCATAGCGCACCTAAAGAACCCTCAAGGGCTGTTGTATATAGGATAGGGGGTTTTCCCTTAACCGGAGTGGCCAATACTGGCGGATTTTGCAGGTATTGCTTGATTTCGTTTAGTGCATTTTGGCTCTTTTGATCCCAGACGAATGGGGTTCCCTTCTTCATTAAATGACCGTAGGAACGGCATCTTCCGGAGCAGTTGGTTATGAACCGCCGGATATATGGGAGTTTTCCCTGAAGAGATCGCAATTGTTTGACAGTTCTTAGCATGGGCATTTCCATAATCGCCTTGATCTTTAAGAGATCGATTTCGATACCCCGGTTCCATATGATGAATCCTAGGAATTTTCCTGAGGAGACTCCAAATGCGCATTTTAGAGGATTCATCTTCAGATTATACTTCCGAAGACGTCGGAACACTATTTTTAGATGTTCCCAATGTTCCTCATGAGATATGCTTTTAACCACAAGGTCGTCGATGTAGCATTCGACGATCTCATGGATGAGGTCATCAAAGATCTTTGTCATGTCTCTCTGGTAGGTAGCGCCAGCATTCTTCAGACCGAAGGGCATCACCTTATAGCAAAATATGCCTAGTGGAGTTCGGAAGGCGGTATGCTTTTGATCTTCTGAATGTATTTTTATTTTATTGTATTCTGAAGATCCATCCATGAAGGAGAAGACCTCATGGGTAGACGTGTTATCGATCATCAGCTCGGTAACAGGTACTGGGAAGTCATTCTTCAGGCAAGCTTTGTTGAGCTCCCGAAAGTCCACGCAGATGCGCACCATCCCATTTTTCTTCATCACCGGAACGATGTTGGCGATCCAGTCAGGATATTGAACTTCTAGGATGAAGCCGGAGTTGATTAGTTTCTTGACCTCAACATTTATACTTATCTCAAGTTCGAGCCGCATTCTTCTTGGCGCTTGTTTTACTGGCTTTATGTCCGGCGATATGGCCAATTTATGTACTGCCACCCTTGTATCTGGACCCGGTATCTCAGAATAGTTCCATGCGAAGCAGTCTTTATATTGCATGAGCACGTCTTTTAACATGGCTACCTATTTTTCAGATAGTAGCTCACTGATATATTTCGGTCTCGGATCATTTTTTGTCCCTAAGTCAATTTTCCTTAGGTTGTCCGCCGTAGTATGTATCCCATCTTCCAGCTCTTTTGGTGCCGGTGGAAACTCGGAGATTACATTGTCCTCGTCTTCATTTGCAAAGCACATGCGAAGGTCATCCATAGTCTCGTGCCCTCCCTCCTTTGAGAGTGTTATCATGTGGCAAGTACGCGTTCGCTTCCATTTTTTGTGTTGAGCATGTCCTATCCTCATGGTATAGGTCCTCTTTGGCTCATGCTTTTGCAGCGGGGTTACCTTCCAGTTGCAGGATAAAGAGAGCATGCCTTGTTGATACTGGTTTTCTATCCAGTCTTTGAAGATGAAGCAGTCTTCAAGCGGCTGACCTATTGCTCGGTGGTAGGAGCAATATTCCGGATGACGGACCTCGTTTATTTGTTCAGGATGCCGAGACTCCGGCAGTGTCATCATTTGATACTTCATGACAAGATTGAATATTTTTCTCGTCTTGTCTTGGGGGAAAGAGTATTCCCGACCCATCTTCTTTATAAAGGACAGGTTCCAACCGTGTTTTTCTTGATAGCACGGCTTCTTAGATCCGCCTTGTTGTTTGCAGACGTTGTTTGTGCTCTGTCCATTTTTGCCTCTATTTCGGGATTTTCCCCTTTCGCGAGGACATACAGCGTGCCGAGGATGAAGAGCATTATAGTCTTCCTTTTTGCCGATTGCTGATTGAGGCGCTGCGTTTTGGCCTTTTTATAAATGGCCATTTCGCGGCTATGATTGTCTCGGCTCTTTTGACAAGCTTCTTTTATTATCTTGTCTATTTATTCTTCGAACGACGGACTTAACATTTTTAGAGCGCAATTTCGCTCAGTTTCAACGTCACGGCCATTTGGAAGAGTGTTTTCTTCTTCGCTGAAGCTGTTTATGACGCGGCAGTTGTGGAACTGCTCCCATTTCTTCAACCGAATGTATCCGAGCCCGGTTGTCTCCATCTTTCCGTTGGGCATCTTTTGCTGGGTTCCAGGGATATTCCAATTTTTTTTGTACAATTTGGCTTGCCGAACAGTTTGTTCGAGGGGTACACCTTGGCACTTTAACAATCTTTTCAATCCCTCCGCGTAGTATTTTGGAAGACAGATTGGTTAAAGCCTGTCGAGTGAAAAATCGGCATCGTGCCAGACTTCTTTCTCTACGCTGGACTCCGTAGATTGGTAGAAGAGGATCGCCTTTTCACCTCTTCATCTGGGAAGGACGTAGAAAGTCTGTAGTTCTTGGACGCTGTATGTATCTGTTTCGCCCAATCAGAGCAAAGCTCTGTTGAAATTCAAAATTCAAAATTTTGAAACAACGCTTCAAATCTCGGGCGCAACGCGCCACATGTCAAGCGCTGATACGTCAGCGCAGCGCCCAAGAAGGCGCACCCAATCAGAGCAAAGCTCTATTTAAATGAAGCAACACTTCAGCTGCGCAAGCACTGCGCTGCGCGACACGTGTCAGCGCAGATGCGCTCGCACAGTTGCGCTGCGCGACACGTGTCAGCGCAGAAGCCATAGCGCAGTTGCGCTGCGCTTTGCGCTGCGCGACACGTGTCAGCGCAGTTGCGCTGCGCTTTGCGCTGCGCGACACGTGTCAGCGCAGTTGCGCTAGCGAAGTTGCGCTAGCGCAGTTGCGCTGCGCTGTGCGCTGTGCGACACGTGTCGCGCGCTGGGGCATCTGCGCCAAACAGAATTAAATTTCTAAGAAATCTTTTCTGTTCTTGTTAAAACAAGAAGATTTTCTTCTGCAAAGCAGAAGCCCTTGGATCAAAGATCCAACGGTGGGGAAAATTCCCCAAATCACTCAGAGAAGGATCTCTTTAACAAATTTAACTAATTTATGGGCACTATAAAATGGACCCTAGGCCTCAATTCAAAGGCATGAACATTTCTTGAAAAAAGTCAAGATCTTCAAACAGAGAGAACTCTGAGAAAATTTCAAGAAAGAGGTAAAAAACCTTCACGAGAGAGAAGAAATCTCTTTTAAATAAATCATTGATCTAAAAACCAGATCAATGTTTTTCACATAACAGTGCTTTGCACTTCTTTTTGAACCACTGGTTCTTTAAAAACAGGAAAACAACAAAATAAAAAAAAATAGTGCTTTGCACTTTTATGAACCTTTGGTTCTTGAAGCTAAAAAGAAAAAAAAATTATTTTTCTTTGATCTAATTTAGATCAAGAAATTAAATAGTGCTTTGCACTTCTGTTCTTGAATCTAAAAGATTCTTAGTGCTCTGCACTTACAAACTGCGCTGTTGCGCTCCTAAGAGAGCACCACGTGTCAGCTATAGAACCACTTGCGCTACGCGCTCTTGAAATAGAGCTTTGCTCTCTGGAATTGGCGCAACTCACCAGAGCGCGCCACGTGTCAGCAGCGCAGCGCACTGCGCTATTGCGCTTGCGCTCACCAGAGCGTGACACGTGTCACCACCATATGAGTTTGCGCTCATTACTTAGCGCAAAGCGCCTGACAAGCCACGTGGGGCACTGTCAGAGTATTTAATGCTCTGCATTGTTAAAGAAAAGGGTAAGAGCCCAATTAAAAGGCCTAACAGGCCTAATAAAAAATGCTATGCATTTTAAAAGGGGGGCAAAGCCCAAACAAAAAAAATAGATGCTCTGCATCATTTATAAAAGGGCAAAGCCCAACCAAAACAAGAATAATGCAGTGCATTACTAAAAAGGGGTAAAACCCTAGCACAGGCCAAAGACAAAAAATGTTGAAACTGGACTTAGCCCAACTTTGGCCATAAGTCCTTAAATTAAATTGACTGAGCAAGATTGCTCTCTTAAATCAATTTACTACCGGTTCGAGGGTACATCTCCGAACTCCTCTGACACCTATCGTTGTAATCCTTCAACGACGTCAGAGAGGTGACGGGTCCCGACGACCACACATCAATACGGACTGCGGGGTCCTTAAACTCATGGACCGGAACGTCCTTAAACTAATATCGGACCGAAACGTCCTTAAACTAATATCGGACCGAAACGTCCTTAAACTGATATCGGACCGAAACGTCCCTAAACTGATATTGGACCGAAACGTTCTTAAACTAATAGCGGACCGAAATGTCCCTAAACTAATGATGGACCACCACGTCCCTAAACTGGCGATGGACCACCACGTCCCTAAACTGGAGCATGGACCGAAACGTCCCTAAACTAATATCGGACCACCACGTCCCTAAACTGCAATATGGACCGAAACGTCCCTAAACTAATATCGGACCGAAACGTCCCTAAACTAATATCGGACCACCACGTCCCTAAACTGCAATATGGACCGAAACGTCCCTAAACTAATATCGGACCGAAACGTCCCTAAACTAATATCGGACCACCACGTCCCTAAACTGCAATATGGACCGAAACGTCCCTAAACTAATATTGGACCAAAACGTCCCTAAACTAATATTGGACCACCACGTCCCTAAATAGGAGCATGGACCGCAACGTCCCTAAACTACCTATGGACCACTACGTCCCTAAACTGGAACAATATAGCCTCCAAATGCTCTTTTACCGGATCTAAACGATCCCGTTTAAGTTGATCTTAGCCCCCAAACACGGCTAACGTATCCTTAAACATTCAAACGGACTATAAAATTCCAAATCAACTTCGGTTCGAGGGTACATCTCCGAACTCTTCTGACACCTATCGTTGTAATCCTTCAACGACGTCAGAGGGGCGACGAGTCCTGACGACCATATCTATTAAATTGACCATCACGTCAAGTTGATCTTAGTCCAAAACAGGACTAACGTATCCTTGACGAACGTTTAAGTTGATCTTAGCCGCAACGCGACTAACGCATCCTTAAACTAAAAAAACCAAACCCAAATCTAAGTAAATACGGATTTGGACTAATCCACGTCCTACGGGCGACGGCATTATTCAGTCTCCATATACAATCCACGAGCAACCACAAACAAAACAAACACACACGACACGAAGTGAAATTCTGGAGAATGAGAAAGTGGTTACCGCGATGCGGTAGCGTAATTAACTGCAGGGGCTTGCGCCTGCAGGGAAGAGCGTCCCCACAATCAAAAACCCCTCAAGCGAGGGGGAATCTGAGAAAGTCTGCTACATCCGCCGCATCCGTCTAAACCTTCGATACACGGTGCCATAAATCAACTTGGCATCTTCGGAGAGGTAGACGGATAAAACCAAATAGCATCTGCCCCGAATCTCAGGCCCAGACGTCCTAACGTGTGCGCCGCCTTTCGGAGGGGAACAGATTCTGGCACGCCCGGTGGGACCTCTTCCTCTTTCCACTCCACACTTCGTGTGTCGTCTTCGCGAACCAATCGCGGTTTGTTAAATGATTGCCTTCGGATTTCAAGTTACTAAGATTGGGTTTTTTTTGCCTGGAAGAGAACTCAAGATTCAATGGCATCTAACTGCACCAACTGCTCGAAATGCCACTGCAACGGACGCTCCACCTCCCTAGGAGGTGTGGCATATGGGCCCCAAGCGGCTTCCTTCCTCGCTCTGCCGGTAGAACAGGTGACCCAGGCCACCACCGGCCTGTTTTTCGGGACCATGATCCCACCTACAAGCTTCTCTGCGCCAATACCTACACCAGAAGTGAACAAGAAGTCGGTCTTCGACCGGCTTACTGCTACGACGTTCCCTGTCAACGGGTCGCCCACTACCAAACCGACAGCCTCTGTTTTCACCAGGCTAAATCAGAACACTAAATTGGCTGTCTCGAGGAAGGCAATAACTGTTGCTCCAGAAGTCGTCAAGGCGGCTTCCCCTGTCAAAGGGTCAGTCTTTTCAAGACTGACGATTCCTGCTCCTGCCCCTGCTCAAGGATCCGTCTTCGGCAGGTTAAATATCACCCCTCAAAAGACAACCTCAGTCTTTAAGAGGTTAACACCGGCGGCGCCTCATTCAGACAGGGGGCAAAAAGAAGATGTCTCAATCTCCAAGCCAGTCCCAACGGCTCGTCATGCTCGACGTCGCCGTTGGCAACGAGTGAGGAAGGCAGGGGGCAACTCTCCCTCAGGACTAACTCCACCGGCTCCAGTGGTGGAAGTCAACGCTACTGTTCCAACTGGGAACAGCTTTGAACTGCTGAGGAGGGTACGGAAGAATTCTCCAACCGCTACACTGAAAAGATCTCCTCTGCCTACGGAGAAAGTCCCAGAAGCAAAGCAAGAACAGCCCCCTCAACGACTGTCCTCAAGAATTTATAAAGTTTGGCGAAGGGTTCAAGACTCAGTGATCGACCAAGATCACTCTCGTCGGCAAAAGAAGGCGAAAGTGCAAAAAGAAAAAGACCATCCTATTAAACAGCAGGGGACAGCAGCTGCAAGGCCGCCCCCTTCAACGGTTCCTTCAACTTCAACGGCCCATAAAAGAAGGAGGCCAGAGAAAACTCCCGCGTTAGCGGCAAAAGTTAAAAATGGTGAACCTAAACGCCCCAAGTCAGGGGGCATGACAGTTCATACGGTTTACATGGCATCGGGAAAAGAAGATAACCGCATATCAACAGGTCATAGACCGCACACGAGGTCAGTGACCATGGCTCAGGAGCAGCAGCAGAAGCTCCAAGAAATGATGAACGCTATGGCCGCGCTTACAGGGCCAAAAGAAACCCCTGAAACATCCTCGGACGAGCGTCAAGAACAAGAAACGGACGCCGAATTCCTTCGACGCGTACTACAGAAGAAAGATAAAGAAGCTGCGGAGCAGGCAGCCAACATAAAGAAAATGGCCCTCCTGTTCCAGTATATGGTGGGTATGATGATTCAACAAGATCCACCTGCTGAAGATCCCCCCATTATTCTTGAAGACGATAGGGGAGAGACATCGAATCCTCCACCAGCTCTATCGACAGCTAAAGAGGATACAATCTCCAAAGCTGATTTAGATGAGTACATCGCCCAACAAATACGGGTTCATCATGCGACCGAAGCAGCCGGCCATGTCGTAAAAACGGGGCGGCCATATCCAAGTTGGTACGATCAAATCAAGTACCCGCCAAGTTATACGATTCCCAAGTTCCATGTCTACAAGGGGACGGGCAATCCTCACCAACATGTTGCCCAGTTCAGGGCACTCTACGGCAATACCGGTGGTGATGACAAGCTTTTACTTCGCCAGTTTGTTGGAAGTTTATCAGATACGGCGTTCGAGTGGTACTCTGAGCTCCCGAATGACTCTATCAAAACCTTCGCGGAGATGGAGCTACTGTTTACTCAGCGCTTTGCAAGCGCCAGTGAACGTACCCCGATGACAGCACTGATTAACGCCAGGGTAAAACCCGGCGAGACGTGGGTTCGGTACGCTATACGATGGCGGAACTTATGGTCGAAGTGTGAGCAGCGCATTGAAGAAGCTCCCGCGGTGGGTATGTTTGTGGGAACCCTTGATCCGCAAGCAACCATCTCACAATTTATAATGTTTTTCAAGCCGACTACCTTCCAGGCCCTGATTGATAAGCTAGCGCAGATGGATCAGATGGGCCATAAACCTCCTCTTCCAAGGCCGGACTCCCGAAATGACAAAGGGAAGGGAAAAGCGATCTTCGTCGCTAATGCTCAACAACAACCGAGCGACTCAAAGTCGGTTGCTCGTCAAAATAATATGCGCCCGTACGTACCCCTTGAGGATAGGATGGGACGTCCTTATTCCTTTCCCCGCGATAAAACGAGGAGGTTATTCGAGCTGGCGTTGCGCAACAGACTCATAAATCTGCCGGATCCAAAACGTCCGTTGCAACCAAGTGACGTCAACGAGCCCAACTACTGTCCTTATCATCGAGTACTAGGCCATCCGATCGAAGATTGCTACGTTTTCAAGAATTGGCTTGAAAACCAGTACCGACAGGGCAAGTTCGCGTTATCTAACAAATGGAAGGTGAATCCCCCGCAGCCCCACACCTCTAAGGGGACGAATACGCCGGGGGCAACATGCTCCGTCATTGAAGAAGCTCCTTGGGAGGTTGTATTATCAGCCAAGACAAAGAGGATGCTAAACGATCTTCAGACATGTCCAGCAATCAAGTGGAAGAACCCGTTGGAACCGCAGGTCATTGAGGGGATGTTGAAGCCACGTCCAACTCTAAAGACCGATGATGGTGGTTCAAGCACTTGCTGCCAGCCGTCAAAATCTTCGAAAAAGAAGAAGAAGAAGTCTAAGAAGCCCGTGAAGCCTGGCGACAAGCGCACGGACTTACAAAAGCAAATTGACGCGCTGGATGAATATAACCAAAAGGCACGGACTCCCATTACGCTCCAAGAGTTCCTCAATCACGTCTTTCAAGAAGAAGATGAGGGAGAAAGTTCATCGGATGAATCCGAGAAATATGTAGCGAGCTGTCATATGATCTCCCATTCGATCGCGAACAATGAGGAGACTCCTGGCACTAAAACGCTGGGGGAAGATACCGAGTCAAAAATTCCGGAGCTATCAGTTGAAATGATTGACGCGTTCCTTAACGAAGCTCGACTGAAAAGTAAAGCTGATCGAGAACACAAGACGGCTATATTTGAAAGGGCCAAGCGCCAGCGACTTGATGAAAGAGCTGAGACGATCTCGTTGGAGCAAAACACCTTCGCTACCGACAAAAGCCAATTCAAGATAAAGAAAAGGTTTGCTAAGGCCATGTCAATAGGCATGAAGCTACCATCCTCTGAAGAAAAAATTACTGGTGAAATGGAAACGCACCCCTCCTATTGCTTATATCATCAAAAGATTTCGCACCCCACTCAAGAGTGCAAAGCTTTCGATAGATGGTGGCAAGGATACGTTGCTCATCGACAACGCTTTAAGCGGGAAAAGCGTAAAATTCGTCGGGAGCAAAGAAATACGACCAAAGAGCTTAAAAGAACTGCCGGCGATTGTTGCGTGGTTAACACCAGCGGGTCACAAGTGCCTACATTCGGGAGTGATTCTGATGAAGAACTAGAACTTGCCCCTCTCTTTAAAGATTCTGCCTTGAGAAAAGAAGAAGAACCGAAGGTTTGCGAAAATATCCGGCTGCGGAATCGGACGCTGCCTGAAAAGAACCTCGGACCCTTAAACAGGAAAGATAAAGGGAAAGAAAAGGTCTCTGAAGATATCATCTTAGATGACCAAGTGGTGGAAGAGCTAGCTGCCAAAGACCCACCAAAGAAGAATAAGGTGGACTACAACGTCTTAGCACATCTGAGGAAGCTGCCCTCACAGCTCAGCGTTCTTGACGCCCTTTTGCTATCAAAAGAGGCGAGAGATTCGTTGATTAAGGCGCTCCAAGACCCGGAACAATTCCAAGCATGCCTGGCCGAGGAAAAGATGAAAGATGAATTGGAGGAAGTGCACACGACCAATGTTACTTTTGGCGATGAAGACCTTCTGCTTGGGACGTGCGAACATAATCGCCCTCTTTATGTCTCGGGATACTGCCATGATATAAAGATAGGCAAAATCCTGATCGATAACGGGTCGTCTGTTAACCTACTCAACGTCCGGGTGTTGAAGGAAATATGCATGAGCGTCCAGAACCTTTCTCGGGACAAGATCACCACATCCGGGTTCGACTCCCAATCGTCAAAGACTCTTGGATCTGTGATACTGACGCTACGCTTCGGGCTACTCGTCACGGACATTAAGTTCCACGTCATAGATGCCAAGACATGCTACAACGCTTTGCTCGGCCGACCATGGTTACACGAGTACAACATCATCCCTTCTACACAACATCAGTGTATGAAGTATTTTAAGGATGGTTTCGAGTATACCGTGATGGGAGAACTGAACCCGTTCTCTGTGAACGAGGTCCGCAAATATGAAGACGCCAAATACTTCTTACCGGATTTCGAAGACACAGAAAGGTGGCACAAGCCGGAGAATAAAACTAATGCTACCATCCCTGTCTTCGGCAGTGATACTGAGGAGGAAGAGGAGATGGTTTATTCAGGTCCGCCCCAACACAACAAGTCGGGTCCGTCCGCTCCTACGTTGATCTTTGGTAGCGACTCGGAAGATGAGATCCATGTTGTATTCTCTGCTCGACCTTCAATACGAACGTCTGCTGACGAAGAGCAAAGTCTACAAGTCGCCATAGTGCCGCTTAAACACCATAAAGAACTGGATGCACTTAATACTTACAATGTAGAAGAGCTACAAACATTCTACATCCCTCCCAGGCGAGAAAGCGAGAAAGCAATTCTGTTCTACCGCTCTGAAGAAACCAAGATGAAAAAAGAAATCTGGCATGGCGCGGATCCTACGCTCGACAGGCTTCAGCCTATCCGTCTTCCCAGATATTATACAGAGGGTTTGAAGAAACTGCTGAAACGCCAGGGGATATCCTTCAAACAGACCGTTAGAAAGGCCAAATTCTATGACAGGGTCTGGAACGTTCCCAGGACTCAACGCAAACTGCCTAACGGGAGAATGGAGACGAAAGGACTCGGATGCATCCGGTCAAAGAAACGGGAGCTACTAAACAGCTGTTACGTCATGTATGACTTTGATGAAGAAGCAGATGCTCAATGGGAGGACGCTAATCCTAAACCAGTGAAAGTTCCAGATGCAAAGGAGCCCAGTCCGTCGTTCAAGGAACAAATGGACAGACTTATAAAGAAAGCTGGTCAAAAAGTCCGAGATGATCACAACCGCGAAATGGTCATCTACGAGAAAGGTAGGACGCAACGCCTTCTCCAACAGGCCGTGAAAGATGAAAAGGCTGCTCCCTGTCAACCTGTTATAAACAAGGCTCGTCGCAAAAGCAGAAGTAAATCGAAAGGCCGAAAAGGCACTCAACAGCAGCAAAGCAGGGCTAAGAAGCCACGCAAACGGGAGTCGAGCGTTATTGATCTATCCCTCA
Organism: Agapanthus africanus; assembly: GCA_030015575.1. Classification (NCBI taxonomy): domain Eukaryota; kingdom Viridiplantae; phylum Streptophyta; class Magnoliopsida; order Asparagales; family Amaryllidaceae; genus Agapanthus; species Agapanthus africanus. The sequence continues at coordinate 23,532,542 of JASDDO010000014.1, forward strand.
TGAAGAAAATGGGTCGAGCGTACTCGTTTCCTCGGGGCAAGACGAAGAAGATACTTGATCTTGCTCTAAAACATCAAATGCTTACATTGCCGGAGTCTAAATACCACGAACAAGCGGGCGAAGTCTCACACCCGGACTATTGCTCTTACCATCGAATAATAGGGCATCCTCTCGAGGATTGCTTCACCTTCAAGAATTGGGTCGAAGATCAGTATCAGCTTGGCAAGTTCGCTCTGTCCGACAACTGGAGGGTAACGCCACCATAAAAGCACGAGCCCAAGGCCACGAAAGAAGAACCAGTTCCACATTGGGATTGGAAGCGAATTCGTACTTGTCATGTGATAGCAATATTAAAAGAAGAGCCCGAGAACATGGAAAACCTTCCTTGGTGCTTCGAAAACAGCAACGACGAGGTAATCTCATAATTCCCACCAGCACCGAAAGAGCTGGAAGATGGAATCCATACCACTGCAGATAACCTCAAGAAGATTAAGTTGGGGACAAAAAACGATCCACGACCGACATTCATCAGCGAATTACTATCTGAAGAAAGGGTGGTTGCGTTAAAGGATGTGCTTCTACAGCACAAAGATTGCTTCGCATGGAACTATTCCGAAATGCCGGGACTAGATCCAGAAATTGCTGTACACAGATTGGCGATATCCCCGATCATCAAGCCAGTCAAACAGGCGCCGAGAAGAATGCGACTCGAGCTTGAAATGAGTATCAATGCTGAAGTCAAAAAGCTGATCGACTCTGGCTTCATCCAGGAAGTTCAATACCCTGAATGGATCGCCAACATCGTCCCGGTGATGAAGAAAAATGGGACAGTGCGCATATGCGTGGACTTCCGAGATCTCAACAAAGCCTGCCCGAAGGATGATTTCCCAGTACCAGTCATCGAACTGATGATAGACAATACGTCCACGCATGAGATTTTCTCCTTCATGGACGGCTCATCAGGATATAATCAAATAAAAATGCATCCTGAAGACCAGAAACTTATAGCTTTCCGGACTCCTTTGGGAATATTCTGTTACAAGGTGATGCCCTTCGGTTTAAAGAACGCCGGTGCTACCTACCAAAGGGCCATGATGAAGATCTTCGATGACCTTATAAACGAAATCGTCGAATGCTATATCGACGACCTTGTTGTTAAAAGCAAATCATATGAGGAACATCTCGAGCACCTGAAGACCGTATTTCAACGCCTCCGGCAATACAACTTGAAAATGAATCCGCTCAAGTGTGCATTCGGAGTTTCCTCAGGAAAATTCCTGGGATTTATTGTTCGACACCGGGGTATCGAAATAGATCCGTCCAAGATCAAGGCGATCATGGAAATGCCTCCACCGAGGACTCTCAAATAGTTGCGGTCTCTCCAAGGGAAACTCGCATACATACGGCGATTTATAGCCAATCTTTCAGGCAAGTGCCGTCCCTATAGCCACCTGATGAAGAAGGGAACCCCGTTCGTCTGGGATCAAAAGTGCCAAAGCGCACTAGACGAGATCAAGCAATACCTGCAAAACCCTCCAGTGTTGGCTGCTCCGGTTAAGGGAAAGCCTCTCATTCTTTATACAACCGCCCTCGAAGGTTCTTTAGGCGCATTATGGGCACAAGAGAACGATCAAGGGAAAGAAAGAGCACTCTACTACTTAAGTCGAGTTCTACTAGGGGCAGAAAGCAATTACTCCCCCATTGAAAAACACTGCCTGGCGTTGATATTCGCGATAACAAAGCTCCGGCACTATGCGTTGGCGCATGAAGTCCGTCTCATTTCAAAGGTTGACCCCCTTAAATACTTGATGTCAAAGGCCATATTGACCGGACGACTCGCTAAATGGGCCCTACTCTTGATGGAGTTTTCGATAACGTATCAACCTCTCAAGGCAGTGAAAGGCCAGGCCATCGCCGACTTCCTCGCTGAGCATCCGATACCGGCCGACTCTCCTTTAAACTGCGATCTTCCAGACGAACATTCGTTTGATGCGATCGACGGTGATAATACCCGATGGGAGCTTTATTTTGACGGAGCATCTTCTTTGAAGAAGCGCAAACAAAGTACCCCTATAATCAAATCGGGGGTAGGACTCATCTTTGTAACTCCACAAGGAGGGAAAATGCGCTTTGCTTTCTCCCTGACGGAGCCAAGGACAAATAACGAAGCCGAATATGAAGCTTTGATAGCGGGCCTCGAGGTCGCCATTGACATGGGAATTGAAAACCTCCTCATATACGGGGATTCTCAACTGGTCGTTAGTCAAGTAAACGGCGACTACCAAACGTGCAACCCGGAATTGGTGAAGTACGGGGAAAAGGTGCAACAACTGCTGACCCAAATTCCCTCTTATACTTTGGAGAACATACCGCGCGCAGAAAACAGCAAAGCGGACGCATTGGCCAAACTTGCTAAAGAACTGGCTGACGAGAACCTCGATGACGTTAGAATCGTGGTGCAAAGCCGTCGGGTGCTCGCCCCCGCAGAAATACCTCCGGAATCATCCGAAGAGAAGGGAGCGACTGAACAAGCGTCCTTACAAATAAAAGACCATGAGAAGGTTGAGGATTGGAGGGAAGTCTTTATAGACTACTTCAAGTCCCACCGAATGCCCGAAGAGGCGTCCACAAGACATCAGCTCATGAAACGAGCTCTGTCTTTCGCCTTCATCAATGATACTCTGTACAAAAGGTCATTTGATTCTCTGTGGCTGAGATGCTTAGGACCTGACGAAGCGAAAAGGGTCGTCCAGGAAGTTCATGACGGACTCTGCGGTTCTCACCAAGCAGGCCCAAAGATGAAGTTGAAGATCAAACGGATGGGCTACTATTGGCCCACGATGATCCAGGACTGCCTCGAATATGCGAAGCAATGCCACTCATGCCAAATCCATGGGGACTTCATCCACCAGCATCCAAATCCACTATATCCAACGGTGGCTAGCTGGCCATTCGAAATGTGGGGGACTGACATAGTCGGCCCCATCGAACCAGCATCGTCTAGAGGACATCGTTTCATCCTAGCGACGACTGACTACTTCTCTAAATGGGCAGAGGCGGTACCGCTGAGGGAAGTAAAGACGGAGAATATCCTCCACTTCTTCAAGACGCACATCATATATCGGTTTGGAACTCCGCGACGGATCATCTCCGATAACGGGCCAGCTTACAGAAGCCACAAGATCAGTCACTTTGCGCAACAGCATAATATAGACTGGAGATATTCCTCGGTTTATAATCCGCGAGCTAACGGTCTAGCTGAGGCCTTCAACAAGACCTTGACAAAGATCATGAAGAAAACGGTGTCATGAAATAAAAAGGACTGGCATGAAAGGATGCAAGAGGCTCTCTGGGCATATCGAACCACGTTCAAGACAGCCACTAACACAACGCCGTACGCGTTGGTATTTGGGACGGAAGCAGTACTCCCCCTCGAGATAGAGTTACCCTCTCTACGAGTGGCAGTCCACCACGAGCTGACGGACGAAGAAAATGCTCACCTTCGGCTTGAGGAGCTTGACGCCCTTGACGAAACCCGGCTCATAGCGCAGCAAAATCTGGAAGCTTATAAAGCAAAGATGACGCGCTCATATGAAAGATTGACCCGACCGAGGACATTCCGCCAAGGCGAACTTGTGCTAATGGTCAAAAGGCCTATGATCCCCAATCGTGCCAAGCGAGGAAAATTCGAGCCAAACTATGAAGGCCCGTACATCATAGATAAGGTCTACCAGGGTGGGGCCTATCTACTCATGGACATGCACGGTGAAAGGCCTTTCAGGCCGATAAACGGTCGCTTCCTAAAGAAATATTATGCTTAATGAGCCACAGCCTAGGTCAATGGTAGATGACGACGACTATGTCCACTTGCTATCTTCCTAAGCTCAAACTCTATCAGCAGTAGCCAGCCTTCTCAAACGCCGGACCGAAATGTCCTTAAACTAATAGCAGACCGAAACGTCTTTAAACTACTACCGCGGCATCCTTAGGCTGACGAGATGAATAAAAAAAAAGTATATATAAAAAAATATATAAAAGAAAAAATATAATAAACGGTATGTTCATAAGCAAAAAGGGGCATGGATGAAAACCCGAAAGGGCTCCGTGAGTAAAAACAGCAGGGCTACCGGCGAGTGTTCGTGAAAACCCGAAAGGGCGCGACCTCGTAAAAAAAATATGTAAAAATAAAAAAATAATAAAAAAACGGTATGTCCATAAGCAAAATGGGCACGGATGAAAACCCGAAAGGACTCCGTGAGTAAAAACAGCAGGACTACCGGCGAGTGTTTGTGAAAACCTGAAAGGGCACAACCTCGTTAAAGGACACTTACAGGGTCCTCTCGACCTTGTAAGGAGAAACCACCCGCGTGAGATCCTTACGACTCACAAAGGAGCAACACACTTAGGGATCCCCACGATTCTTAAGGAGAAAATACACTTGCGAGATCCTCACGACTCATAAGGAAAACTCTCTTATGGGACCCTCACGGCTCATAAGAGTTGAAAGTCTTAAGTTACAAAGACCTAAACCTGTGCTTAAGCAACCCCCACAACTTTCGATATTGCCCTATAAGTGGCTCAATACTGACCCTTGTATACAATCCACGGGCGCGAATAAACATTTTCCTAACCAAGTCTCATCCCTGACTGGGGATATGTTCGCATGGTGAACAACCCTTGTAAATCCTCTCGATTTATGAGGAGAAAACCCTCCTGTAGGATCCTTACGACTTCAGAGGAAACGAACACTTAGGAATCCTCAAGATTCCTAAGGAGAAAATACACCTACAAGATCCTCACGACTTGTAGAAAGAAATACCTTTGTGGGACCCTTACGGCTCATGAAGTTAAAAGCCTTAGTCGACAGCGCCTTAACCCTGTTCGCTAAGCCACCTTTGTTCGACATCGACGGAGGCAAATGATGATTCGCTCCTGGCAATATCCCAGTTGTAGCGGTGCTGATGCCGAAATTGGTGTCTAATTCCAGATTTACGGCGGAAAGCCAGTAGGCCGCACATGCATACGGAATAGCCGAAATGATAGGGCAACTTGCAATGAAAAGCAGCAAGTAAAAATGTATGCATGCAAAATAGCCGAAATGATTGGGCAACTCGCAATAAAAAGCAGCGAGTAAAAATAAAATAAATAGCCGAAATGATTGGGCACCGCGAAAAATAGCCGAAATGATTGGGCAATCGCGACCTTCGCGATATAAAAGCTGAAATGATAGAGTATCGCGGAGATAAAACAAAAAAATTATGATAAAACTTTGGCCCTACAGTTAAGATCACATCGATCCCTGTATACAATCTAAGGGCGTAAACAAAGAGGGAACCATACTTTCCCAACAGGCTCCGCCAGAAGACGAAACCAAATCTCGACGGTTCAGTCCAACTCCGAAGAAACCAGTGTCTTCAGCAAATAATCCTTGGCGCTTGGGAAATAAATAATCCCTAGCAAACTCCTCGACTCACGGATACAAACACTCATTGACGAGAGCCTCCTGATCCGCGTCGACTCGCAGAGCCACCAGCGCCTCCGTGGGAAATCCTCGACTCGTTTCAAACCCCAAGGAAACAAATAATCCTTGGCACTTGGGAAACAAATAATCCCTAGCAAATTCCTCGACTCACGGATACAAACACTCCTTGACGAGAGCCTCCTGATCCGCGTCGACTCGCAGAGCCACCAGCGCCTCCGTGGGAAATCCTCGACTCGTTTCAAACACCAAGGAAATAAATAATCATTGGCGCTTGGGAAACAAATAATCCCTAGCAAACTCCTCGACTCACGGATACAAACACTCCTTGACGAGAGCCTCCTGATCCGCGTCGACTCGCAGAGCCACCAGCGTCTCCGTGGGAAACCCTCGACTCATTTCAAACCCTAAGGAAACAAATAATCCTTGGCGCTTGGGAAACAAATAATCCCTAGCAAACTCCTCGACTCACGGATACAAACACTCTTTGACGAGAGCCTCCTGATTCGCGTCGGCTCGCAGAGAAACTAGCACCTCCGCGGGGGATTCCCGATTCGTCTCAACATGCAAATGAAGCCTCAGGCAGCAGGGACTAAAAAACTTGCTTCCTGAACCATGGGACCCTGCAAGTCAATCCAAAATGGTCTCTTGCATACTATTCACGGGTCTCACTCTCCAAAGTCGAATTTCGACGAGGAAGGAAACAACCGCTTGTGGGTCCTCTCGACTCGTAAGAGGGAAAAATTCTCTTATAGGATCCTTACGACTTATAAGAGAAAACCACACTTAGGAATCCTCACGATTCCTAAGGAGAAAACCCACCTACGAGATCCTCTCGATCCGTAGGGAGAAAAGTCTCTATGAGACCCTCACGGCTTATAGAGTTGAAAAGTCTTAGGCAGCAGATCTGAACCTGCGGCCTAAGCCATCGCTATTTCTTAAGAAAGTCAGGATACTCGTTCTAATCATCCGTCAACTATGGTTACTAAGGTGGCATGCTGATAATGAAAGAAAGAAAAGACGGAGAAAATGACACATTACAAAAAAAGGTGTATCTTTTATTCATAAACTTGATTGGATACAGGATACATTATGTCAAAGAATAAAAAATATATATATATACATTCTTTTATCTACAAGCACAAACGATACAAAGATGGATAGCTACTGAAGAGGAAGTGTCTTTAGTAAGTTCACGAGCTGTTGTCGCACTTCCTTCAGCGCTTCCTCTCGAGTGACAGCCGCGGCCACCTCCGCCTCCACCTGGGCCCGCTGCCGCAAGAAAGATGAAAGTTTCTCCTCCGCCGCCTTCTGGGCTGCTTCCTGGCTGGGTGCAGCTCGCTCGACAACGTCAAGTTTTTGCCTCAATGATAACCCTTCGGAGAGACATTGCAGAAGGCCCTCAAAGATAACCTTCAGCCGTGCGGCGTTGGCCTCCACCCGAGCATGCAGTTGAGAAGACTTGCTCGAAGTCTCACCACGCTCCTTACGCCTTGAAATGACTTCTTGTTCGAGATGGCGGAAGTAAGGAGCGCTATGCTCAATCCACGCTGTCCTTTGATTACTGGCAGCCAAGGCTTCGGGAGCGGGACGCAGCGACTCTAATTAATATAGGCGACCCTCGATCTCCTTACAATGGTTAACCCAGGATGCAATGATGCCCTCATCATGAAAGTTCACGAGTATTGCTAGCATCGGGTTAACCACCATAGCGAAGTCTGCGGCAGATGTAGGAGTTTCAACGTCGAGTTCCTCGACGTAGTCACTCAACATGCGCAAACTATTCGCGGCGCCTTTTGAAGACAGACTCCTCAGATAAGGACCCGCCGGCATTGTAATGCGAGGTTCGAAGGACGCCGAAGCCAGAACGATAGCTGAAAAGAAACAGGATGCGATCAGATAACAGTACAGAAAATAAAGAGAGGAAAGTTACCAATGTGATGGTCATTGTACCAGTTGAGACAGGTGGCAAGGTCGGAAGGGCTGGTGGCGCAGCTGATCTTTTATCCCCTCCTTCAATCTGTAGCACTGCAGTTGAGATGAGAAAAAGAGGTTAGAGGTAATTCCATCAACAAAAAAAAGAGAGGAAGGATGTCAACGGAGATCATACTCACCAACGCCACCAGAGGAAGAAGCAAGCTCGGATGGGAAAGAAAAGTGTGGGAGCGACATCTGATATACATGATCAAAAGCACTCCTGGAAACACAACAGTGTGACTTTAGTACACGAATTATACGTCTGGAAGATAAGATTAATAAATCGTAAGCACGTACCTTCCAACATCTTCGAGGGTATGAGAGAGGGTTGAGAGGTGACCACCGCCAAGGCAGTCGTTGAAGGCGCTCCCTTAAGCAGTGGGGCATCGGCACTGGCTGCACCTGCATTACGAAAAGATGAACTTGTCAGAAAAGATTATAAAGTAAAGAAAAGTAGCCACTTAGGGTTTACCTGAGGAGCTCCCGGCTGAAACGGAGGCGACTCCCTCCTCTATCGACATGAGACCACCGCCCGTGGCCTCATCACCCGACTCGATGGGGACCGTCGTCGTGCTCGCAAGACCTAGGGACGGCGGAGGGCCATAGATGGGAAGGGCTATGATTGGAGTATTGCCAGATTCCAGAGAAGGAGCGGTTGGCTCGTCCTCGGGAATCATGACCACCTCACCCACTACTCTCTCAGGTTCAGTAGTCGCGGTTGTATCGTCCACCATCGCCGGGGGATCGCCGGCCTCGAGCGCCTCATCCGCCACCTCCCTGGACTCAGTTATAATGATCATATCATCTGCCACCACTTCAGGTTCGGCATCAATGACCTTCTCGGCGGTAGGCCCCTCGACCTCCACCTCAGGCTCCAAAGCCACAACAACGTTGCCCACCGTCGGCTCGAGTTCGGCAGGTACCGCCTCCTCTGTTTCATTGGGATCAACGGTTTCCGCCTCCCCCTCGATCGGACTTGGCCGTGCAAGATAAGAGATATAAGGACCAACGACATTAAAATCCTTATAACAAAAAAGTCTGAGAGAAACATTACCTGAAGCGGATTTACCGTTTGCGTTCCGAACTGCGCGCGCCACCTCTCTGCGGGCAGTGGATAGGGCGACAGGGGCCTCTTCAGATGGAGTATCAGCACGAGGGGCAGTGCTGGGACCCGCTCCCATAGCCAAGGCAGCCCTGCGTGCCTTCGCCTCACGCCTCAGCCGCTTCCTTTCCTCCCGGGCTGTCGCGATGGATTTTAGTGACGCCTCTTTCAAGGCGTCGTCGTCCTCGTTCAGGGATGCCTCCAGAGCCTTTAAGGCATCTCTCATCGGCTCTTCAAGACGAACCCCCTGCGATGGCCCAGAGGAAGCAGGAACATCGGCAGCCGGTAGAGCATCTGCGTCACTTGGAGGGAACGGCATCGAGGTTCCTGTGATTAAAAGGGGAAGGTTAGATCGACCATAACACAAGGAAAATGAAAGCTTGATGAATCGAAACTTACTAAGGCCCATAGATGTTCTAAGACGTTCCTCCTCCTGGAAAGTCTTCAGAGAAGCGGCAATGGCTTCTTCATCAGTGATGCCTGTTGAAAGAAAGGAAAGAAAAGCGTTAGTCAAAGGCAATGGAGAAGATATATTGCAATAAAGAAAGGCGACTAGTAGTTACCTGACTGCGCAAGCTTAGCTAACCACGCGTCACGCCTCGCCAACCATGCTGAAGCTTTGAGAGCAGCCTCCAAGTCTGTATCGTCCGGCGGCGGCATCACTAATCCTGCGTTAGTCCCATATTCAAGCAGACCCTCGGCATAGGGAGCATGGGGTTCCTGACCGAACACGACGTCCGCAGCGAAGAGCGACTTCTTTTTCTTTTGCCCTCCGACCCTAGGCTCACGGGGAATCGACTTCCGCTTAGCAGCCACTTTGGGACGATGGGTCCCAATGTCCGCACCCACGCCAGACTCCGGCGAGGGTACAACCACTGTCTCCACTGGAGCACAGGGTGCGGGAGGTGCATCTGTGATATCAGGGAGCGGCAGCTCACGTGGAGGACTTTGCGCACGCGATGGTCTGCCCCCGGCATCTTTTAGAGGAGGAACCACCGGGGTCCTTGGCATTAAGGGAGCATTACGGTCGGTGCCGGGAGGTGCTTCTTTACGGTCGATCAACACTCGCCTCTCCTCCTTTATAACGGCCCCCGTCGCATGATTGTACCACTCTTTATATACATTAAGGAGTCATGGAGCGCAGGCCGGCGTGCTGATAAAAAAAAGAGAACCCGTGTTCAGACGCATGAAGTGATGTAACGCGTTCTCCATCCCTTCTTCATTGGCAGTAGGTTCCAGTAAGAAAGCTTCCAAGGGTACCCCTTGACCGTAGCCCAGTTGTTGGGCGAAACGATGCGGGTTATATCTCATGAAGATTGTCGCGCCGCCCTGCCTGAAGACTAAGAAGCCCGGTCTAATAGAATACAAGTGGAGGGTCTCCCGGGCCGTCAACACTGAAGCTCCATCCTTAAAGGAATCCTGTAATGGTCGCACCGCAGTGGTGGACGCTTTTCCAATGGTTAATACCTTGTCAATGAAGGACATCCCGACTCCAACGGTGTGAGGGCAAAGCAGTAAACCCCTGGCGTTCCGTGGTGAGGGGGTCACGATTGATGAGCCAATCAACTGTATAATGCGAGAAAAACCGCACTTGTCAAAGAATAAAGGCCTTTTATGCATGCCGAAGACACCCGCCGTGTGTAGCTCGAGCCACGATGCAAAGTAGTGCATCGGGAAGACCACGTGCGGTACCCCGAGCTCATTGGCATCCGCTGCTCGGCTGAGGCCATGATATAGGTGCGCCAAGCCAACGATCCCCACAGCCACCTTTACCCCGATGACCATTCGGTGGGCTGGGTAAAAGACAGAAGGACGCATGCGATGAGAGTGCATTGGGATCGCGAACCAACTCAGCCACAGTCCGAGAAATCCTAAGAAGAAGGCCTCCTCATCCATTCCAGGGGCCGCAATTTCTGCAAAAGACATGGTTGGGGAGTTAGGAAGAAAAAAGTCCTTTTGGTCTATGTCTTTCGCTGGCAGGTTATCCAAACCTAAACCGAAAGGGTCATCCAGGGTGGCAAACTTGGTAGATCCCGATGAAATGACGCTTAGACGAAGGAAACGAGCAATGAAGTCCTCAAAGTTAACCCCCCGACTCCCATGTTCGATAAAAAGGGACTCGTAGATGTTCAATACCTTGATCAGGCTCGGGAATTGGTGTTGAACGGCATTCTCCGGCGTGACCCCCCTTACCACTGGCCTGGCGCCAAAGACGTACACATCTGTCGAGAGCAGCTCCTCATAATGTTCTCCCATGACCGGTAGGCCGGATACCTCCGCGAATTCCTCCAAAGAGATAGACACTTCCCGATCCATAGCAAGGAAAGTGTGGGTGGGAATATTCCATTGCTCCAAGAAAGCCTTGAACCACCAGGTGGGAAGCGTAGGATATTGGAAGAGAGAGAAGTAGACCGCGGTGTATAGTCCTAGTCTTATCAACTGCGACTTCTTCGTCGACAGGATGTACCGGGCCCACGGCAGATAGCTAATTGGATGACGGGGAATCAAACCAAGGTTATATGATTGCCCCCAGGGCCGTGCTTCTCCCTGACAAATACGGCGTCTTAGGATATCCAAGACCATAGGACGCTGAACCGGAACCGCATCCATAGCGGGATGAAGAAAGCTGTTCGCGGTCCAGTCTATCATCTCCACGGCATACTGCACTGAAGGTGGGGTAGCATAGTGAATTGCCGTGATGGGCTCAGACGGCACTGCGCATGTGAAGCTGGGTCGACCCATAATAATCTGGTTATACCAAGACCCCCAGAGGTGGAGTTTCTTGTACTCCGGGTCGTATTTTCTAATCATGGTCAGGACTTCACGGTCCGAGGGTGCCTCAGGAAATCCCTCCTCCGAGCGGAAGAACGGGAATGAAGTGTCTAAAGACATGATCGCTGCAAAAGAACAATTTAGCCGTTAGTGTTGTAATTCCAACGTTTGGCGTATAAAAAAAAGGAAAATACATTTATTAAATTAAATTAAAATTAATTAATTACACCACACAACAGTGCAGTGAGTAGGAGACCAAAGAGGGACCCACAAAATCTAGATGACAATACGTCAGTTAATAAGACAATCTCATCATTGGATGAGATTGTCAGTTGGTCCCCAGGAAAACATTCCCATTTATAAAAAGGGGGGAAAATCTCTAGAGACAAGGAGAAAATCTCCTCTTTCAGAGCAAAACTCTGTCACAGAATGACACTTTTCAAATTCTGGTCTCAAAGGAATAAAATTCCTTAAAAGAGCATAGCTCTGTGATAATAATGGAAAAGATCCATCAGAAAATTTTAACACTTAAAAATTTTGAAATTTTTGGGACCTTAAAAAAAATCCATGAAAACTTATGATAAGTTCTTCACTTTGCAGATCTAAAAGATCCACACTTGATCCAAGAGCAAAGCTCTGTTCATGGGTTAGAACCCATGAACAAGATCCCAGCAGATCTATAAGTGTTTGAGAGCAAAGCTCTATTTATGAAACCCCAATGGGGGTCTTTATAGATCAAAAGATCTGTGAGAGCAACGCTCTTTGGTTAAGATTAATTAATTTGATTTGAATTAATTTTTACCTAAAGTTTTCTAACTTGGAAAATGAGAGCAAAGCTCTGAAGTTCTAAGCAAGAGCAAAGCTCTGGAATCAAAATCTAGAAAATGGTGAAGTTTTCTAAAGGGCCATAGTTCCTATTTATAAGGCGTTTGCGCCCCTTGATCCAACGATCAGGAGTTTGCCACCGCTGCACTCATGTGTGCGCCACGTGAGTGCAACGGTGGGGGGGCATTTGTTTCGCCCAATCAGAGCAAAGCTCTGTTGAAATTCAAAATTCAAAATTTTGAAACAACACTTCAAATCTCGGGCGCAACGCGCCACATGTAAAGCGCTGATACGTCAGCGCAGCACCCAAGAAGGCGCACCCAATCAGAGCAAAGCTCTATTAAAATGAAGCAACGCTTCAGCTGCGCAAGCACTGCGCCGCGCGACACGTGTCAGCGCAGTTGCGCTGCGCAGTGCGCCGCGCGACACGTGTCAGCGCAGTTACGCTGCGCTGTGCGCCGCGCGACACGTGTCAGCGCAGTTGCACTGCGCTGTGCGCTGCGCGACACGTGTCGCGTGCTGGGGCATCTGCGCCAAACAGAATTAAATTTCTAAGAAATCTTTTCTGTTCTTGTTAAAACAAGAAGATTTTCTTCTGCAAAGCAGAAGCCCTTGGATCAAAGATCCAACGGTGGGGAAAATTCCCCAAATCACTCAGAGAAGGATCTCTTTAACAAATTTAACTAATTTATGGGCACTATAAAAAGGACCCTAGGCCTCAATTCAAAGGCATGAACATTTCTTGAAAAAAGTCAAGAGCTTCAAACAGAGAGAACTCTGAGAAAATTTCAAGAAAGAGGTAAAAAAACCTTCACGAGAGAGAAGAAATCTCTTTTAAATAAATCATTGATCTAAAAACCAGATCAATGTTTTTCACATAACAGTGCTTTGCACTTCTTTTTGAACCACTGGTTCTTTAAAAACAGGAAAACAACAAAATTAAAAAAAATAGTGCTTTGCACTTTTATGAACCTCTGGTTCTTGAAGCAAAAAAGAAAAAAAAAATATTTTTCTTTGATCTAATTTAGATCAAGAAATTAAATAGTGCTTTACACTTCTGTTCTTGAATCTAAAAGATTCTTAGTGCTCTGCACTTACAAACTGCGCTGTTGCGCTCCTAAGAGAGCGCCACGTGTCAGCTATAGAACCACTTGCGCTACGCGCTCTTGAAATAGAGCTTTGCTCTCTGGAATTGGCGCAACTCACCAGAGCGCGCCACGTGTCAGCAGCGCAGCGCACTGCGCTATTGCGCTTGCGCTCACCAGAGCGTGACACGTGTCACCACCATATGAGTTTGCGCTCATTACTTAGCGCAAAGCGCCTGACAAGCCACATGGGGTATTGTCAGAGTATTTAATGCTCTGTATTGTTAAAGAAAAGGGATAGAGCCCAATTAAAAGGCCTAACAGGCCTAATAAAAAATGCTATGCATTTTAAAAGGGGGGCAAAGCCCAAACAAAAAAAATAGATGCTCTGCATCATTTATAAAAGGGCAAAGCCCAACCAAAACAAGAATAATGCAGTGCATTACTAAAAAGGGGTAAAACCCTAGCACAGGCCAAAGACAAAAAATGTTGAAACTGGACTTAGCCCAACTTTGACCATAAGTCCTTAAATTAAATTGACTGAGCAAGATTGCTCTCTTAAATCAATTTACTACCGGTTCGAGGGTACATCTCCGAACTCCTCTGACACCTATCGTTGTAATCCTTCAACGACGTCAGAGAGGTGACGGGTCCCGACGACCACACATCAATACGGACTGCGGGGTCCTTAAACTCATGGACCGGAACGTCCTTAAACTAATATCGGACCGAAACGTCCCTAAACTAATATCGGACCGAAACGTCCCTAAACTAATAGCGGACCGAAACGTCCTTAAACTAATAGCGGACCGAAATGTCCCTAAACTAATGATGGACCACCACGTCTCTAAACTGGCGATGGACCACCACGTCCCTAAATTGGAGCATGGACCGAAATTCCCTAAACTAATATCGGACCACCACGTCCCTAAACTGCAATATGGACCGAAACGTCCCTAAACTAATATTGGACCGAAACGTCCCTAAACTAATATCGGACCACCACGTCCCTAAACTGCAATATGGACCGAAACGTCCCTAAACTAATATTGGACCGAAACGTCCCTAAACTAATATTGGACCACCACGTCCATAAACTGGCGATGGACCACCACGTCCCAAAATTGGAGCATGGACCGCAACGTCCCTAAACTACCTATGGACCACTACGTCCCTAAACTGGAACAATAGAGCCTCCAAATGCTCTTTTACCGGATCTAAACGATCCCATTTAAGTTGATCTTAGCCCCCAAACACGGCTAACGTATCTTTAAACATTCAAACGGACTATAAAATTCCAAATCAACTTCGGTTCGAGGGTACATCTCCGAACCCTTCTGACACCTATCGTTGTAATCCTTCAACGACGTCAGAGGGGCGACGAGTCCTGACGACCATATCTATTAAATTGACCATCACGTCAAGTTGATCTTAGTCCAAAACAGGACTAACGTATCCTTGACGAACGTTTAAGTTGATCTTAGCCGCAACGCGACTAACGCATCCTTAAACTAAAAACACCAAACCCAAATCTAAGTAAATACGGATTTGGACTAATCCACGTCCTACGGGCGACGGCATTATTCAGTCTCCGTATACAATCCACGGGCAACCACAAACAAAACAAACACACACGACACGAAGTGAAATTCTGGAGAATGAGAAAGTGGTTACCGCGATGCGGTAGCGTAATTAACTGCAGGGGCTTGCGCCTGCAGGGAAGAGCGTCCCCACAATCAAAAACCCCTCAAGCGAGGGGGAATCTGAGAAAGTCTGCTACATCGGCCGCATCCGTCTAAACCTTCGATACACGGTGCCATAAATCAACTTGGCATCTTCGGAGAGGTAGACGGATAAAACCAAATAGCATCTGCCCCGAATCTCAGGCCCAGACGTCCTAACGTGTGCGCCGCCTTTCGGAGGGGAACAGTATCGAGCACATCAAGTTCCTTATAATGACGAGGTGGAGCCATTGTGATTTGCAGACTCTGAGCTGCTGCGGCGAGGGTTTGCACTGACGGGCGGATGGAGAACACTGTGTAGGCCTCGTCCTCAGAATCGTCGCCAAAGACCAGAATAGGGTAGATAGTCCGGGTCTGTCGTTTTCTTTCTGGGGTTGCCCCGAGTAGAATATTTCTTCATCTTCCTCGGAATCGCTCCCAAAGATCGGGAAAGTGGCGACGAACTTCTGTTTATCCTCCGGCTTATGACACCTTTCTGTATCTTCGAAGTCTGGTAGGAGGTACTTTGCGTCTTCATATTTCCGGACCTCGTTTACGGAGAACGGATTTAGCTCCCCTGTGATGGTGCATTCCAAGCCATCCTTGAAATACTTCATACACCGATATTGTGTAGAAGGGATGGCGTTGTACTCATGGAACCAGGGCCTGCTGAGTAAAGCATTGTAGCAAGTCATGGCGTCAATGACGTGAAATTTGAAGTCAGTGACGAGCAACCCGAAGCGTAACGTCAGTATTATAGACTCA
Organism: Agapanthus africanus; assembly: GCA_030015575.1. Classification (NCBI taxonomy): domain Eukaryota; kingdom Viridiplantae; phylum Streptophyta; class Magnoliopsida; order Asparagales; family Amaryllidaceae; genus Agapanthus; species Agapanthus africanus. Next base: position 23,548,268 of record JASDDO010000014.1, read on the forward strand.
AGCGTCCGTGACGTCTGTGAGTCGGACCCGGAGATTGTAATTTTGTCTCGGGACAAGTGTTGAAAGTTCATGCAAATCTCCTTCAGCACTCTCACATTGAGAAGGTTGACAGGGGATCTATTGTCGACAAGGATTTTCCCTATCTTGATGTCGTGGCAGTACCCGGTGACGTATAATGGGCGGTTATGTTCGCACGTACCGAGGGGGATGTCTTCATCGCTGAATGTAATGTCAGCAGTGTGAACTTCTGCCAGCTCATCCTTCATCTTCTCCTCTGCTAGGAAAGTTTGGAACTGATCGGGCTCTTGTAATGCCTTGATCATAGACTCTCGTGCCTTTTTGGACAAGAGGAGAGCATCCAATATGCTCAACTGTGAGAATATTTTCCTCAGATGTGCTAGGACATTGTAATCCACCTTGTTTTTCTTAGGCGGGTCCCTTACTGCGAGCTCTTCGACAACTCCATCGTCGAGGGCAATTTCCTCAGAGATTTTTTCTTTCCCTTTGTCTTTTTTGCTCGAACCTTTTTTTGTAGATCCGATGGTTCTTCTCAGCCAGCGTGCGGTTACGCAACCGAATGTTCTCACAGCTCTTCTCCTCCTCTTCTTTTTCGGAGGTTGAGTCTTTGAAAAGAGGGCCGAGGGGTATTTCGTCCTCAGAATCGCTCTCGAAAGAAAGAACTTAGGGCTTTTCCCTTTCTGAACTGGTACTAACCATATGACAGTTGCCAATCGTTTTTTCACGCGCATCCGTCGCACTCTTTTGCTGTCGACGAGCTTCGCGCTTCATCCTCTTGAAGTGTTTTTTTATGAACAACGTATATTTGCCACCACTTCTTGAAAGCCCTGTATTCCTCGGTGGGGTGGGTAACCCTCCAATGATATAGGCAGAAATTTGGATATGAATCCTCTCCGTCGAGGCAAATGACCTCAGGAGTGTTTCCTACTAGAGGTGGCAGCTTCATTCCCATTGACAGGGCTTTGGTGAACCGCTTCTCTGCCTTGATCCTGCCATTTTTTTTCACAGGTATGCCTTGGTTTGGTTGGAGTACTTTATAACTCCACTTTGCCACAGCTTATTCATCCTGACGCTGACGCTTAGCCTTTTCGTATATGGCTGTTTCGCGTTCTCGGTCAGCTTTACTTTTTTGAAAGGCTTCGTTTAATGGGCTATCGATCGGGTCTTCTGGCAGTTCCGGGGATCTTAGCGCCGATCCTGGCCCCAGTCCCTCCCTGTTGTTTTCTGACGCTGAGAGAGTTTCTTCGTCATTTAACAATGAATGGAAGACCATGTGGCAACTTGCTATATAGTCTTCGGTTTCTTCTGATGAGTCATTTTCCTCATCGTTGTCACCATCTTCGTTCTCAAGAATATGCTTGAGGAACTCTTCGAGCGTGACCGGTTTTCGTGCATTCTGGTTGTATTCCTCCAGTGCATCGATGTACTTTTGTAGGTCCGTGCGCTTGTCGTCATACTCGGTAGGCTGCACAGGCTTCTTGGTCGTCTTCTTTTTCTTTGAAGACTTTGAAGGCTTGACTTGTGGGTTTTGCCCTTTGTCAACAATCTCCGGTACGGGACGCAGTTTCAACATCCCTTCGATGATTTCGGGTTCAAGTAGGCTTTTCCACCTGACTACCGGACATGCCTGTAGATTTTTCAGCATTCTTTTGGTTTTAGCTGAAAGAACAACTTCCCATGGAGTTTCTTCCACGAGCGAGCATGATGCCCCCGGCGCATCCACCTTTTTGGGAGTGTGGTTCTGTGGTGGGTTCACTCTCTAGTTCTCAGACAGCGCGAACTTTCCCTGTTGATACTGGTCCTCAACCCAGTTCTTAAAGATGTAGAAATTCTCTATTGGGTGGCTCACCATTCTGTGAAAGGATCAGTAGTTGGGGTTGTTAACGTCGCCGGGTTGTGGTGGACGCCGTGGGTCTGGCAATGTGATGAGGTTACGCATTACCAACTCAAATAGTCTCCTCGTTTTATCGCGGGGAAACGAGTAAGCGCGTCCTAGCCTTTCTTCTAGGTATAGGCGTAGACGTGCGTTATTTTGGCGAGCAGCCGGTTTGGGCCACTCAGTTGTTGTTGAGTATTGGCAACGAAGGACGCTTTCCCTTTACCCTTGGAATTTTGAGGGTCCTTACTTAAGGAGTAAGTCCCGTAGCCCATCCAGTCCATTTGCGCCAGTTTATCTATCAGAGCTTGAAAGGTTGTTTGTTTGAAGAACGTCATGAACTGGGACACGGTCGTTTGAGGATCAAGGGTCCCGATGAACATGCCCATGGCGGGGGATTCTTCGATGTGTTATTCGCACTTTGACCATAGGTTCCGCCACCGGATCACATATTGGACCCAGATTTCTCCTGGCTTTACCCTGGTAATGATTAATGCCGTGATCGGGGTGTGCTCGCTTGTGCTGGCGAACTGCTGTGTAAACAACAGTTCCATCTCCGTGAATGTTCTCACAAAGTCATTTGGGAGCTCCGAGTACCATTCAAAGGTCGTCTCTGACATGCTGCCAACGAATTGACGAAGCAACAATTTGTCGTCACCTCCAGTGTTGCCGCACAGAGCTCTGAACTGAGAGACATGCTGGTGTGGGTTGCCTGTCCCCTTGTACACATGGAACTTGGGGATCGTTTATCCCATCGGGTATTTAATTTGGTCATACCAGCCTGGATACAGTCGTCCAGTTCTGATGATTTGGCCAGCCGCTTCATTTGCTTGATGATCTCTTATTTGTTAAGCTATATAATCATCAAGAGCAGTCTTAGAGATTGTTTCCTCCTTGGCTGCCGATAAGGCCAGAAAAGGATTTGATATTTCCTCTCTGTCATCCTCGATGATTATCGGTGGATACTTGGCTGGGAGTTCTGGTTGGATTATCATTCCAACCATATCCTGAAATAAGAGTGTTGGGGTCAAAAATTGCACCCCAGATGACCAAGTCAAAGTCAAGGTCAACCCCAAGCCAGGTGGGCCCAAGCCTAGGTCAAGCGGGCCCATGCCTAAGTCGAGCCCGCGGCCAGCCTCCCCATGCCAACATAAAAATCATGTAACAAATAATTTTGATGTAATTTTTTGTGCATGAATGTAAGCAAAATGGGCATAAAGCCAAATTTCTGTAAAGCCCATGGCTTATGTGCAAAAAGAAAGAACACATGAGGCATGGGATGGGCAGTAAAGCCCAAGGGGCTATATATAAATGTGTAAGCCTATATAAGGCAACATGATGATGAATAAGAGATAGACTTTTCATTCCTCTCAAAAAGGTTAGGGTTTTTGTGCCTCCTTCTCCTTGAAGAAGGTTCTAGACCTTCTTTTTTGAATTAAATCAAGAGTTTTACTCTTCCTTTTCCAAAACTAAATATTTTTTTACCACAAAACCTACAAAGGGAAACTCAGATCTTCCATTAGATCTCAAAAGGAGAGATTTTTAAAATCTTATATTTCTTGTTCTTCAAGATCCGGCCAACAGAGGAGGAAGAATGATGCCCGCTTCCAAGAACCCTATTTTGGGGGAAGATCCAGGGCTCAAGGGAGAAGCCCCTTCCATCAGCTCCAAAATATCTTAGGAGTTCAACTCCTCAAAAATATATATACATATATATACAAAATAATAAATATTTCCTTTTTGGAGCACAACTCCGAGTGCAGGGACCAAATCCCTCCTGCTGCTGACGCCTAGCGCCCGCGTGCCTGGCACGTGGGGCGCTGGCGCTCTGGCGCACAACGCCCACGTGCCTGGCACGTGGGGGCACTGGCGCCCTCTCCCATGCATCCTTTGGATGCCATTTCCCTTTACACACACACACACACACATACTCCACAACATTGTTCCCGTTAGAAAAAAATTTAAAAACTCTGCTGGCCCCCCGATATATCCAAAACACCCTTCAAAACACAACACACATACACTGCACATCGAGTTTGCATGACATGTTTGACCCGTTAATCGGAGGTTCTCTCGCTCCAAAGGTGAGGGGTAATTAACGGCAGCTTAGTCCGCGGCTGCCGGAGATTCGGATCCCCACAATCAATAAACCCCAGTCTACCTTAGGCAGGAGGGGATCTGTAATGCGCCTGACAAGTGCGCGCGTATTCCCATCTCAATGGGGTGACGAAAAACACCCTACAGATTCTGGTATGCCCGGTGGGACATTTTTCTCCTCCCATATTTCGGGTTAAACATTTATGCGAACTCAATCAATATACATATCTATATTTATGCTAAAATAATGCTCTTTCATGCAGGTTTTCAAGCAATTACTTTTCAAAAATGTCTCCAAAGATGAACTCAGCTCCCATCTCCTACACGATGAAGATGGACGTCAGGACAGTCCTCCCGGCCAGTCTCGGGCGACAATAGAAGGAGCCGCCGCTACCATTTGGCTCTATTCTGTTCCTGTCAGCCAACGCCGCCCCTGCTCTTCAAGCTCTGGTAACTGACAAACCGGCCTCAAAAGGCAAGAGGCCAAATGTGGTGGTCTCGAGGGCGCCCCAATCCAGACACGAGTCGATGTTCAAACGGCTCTCCATGGCCCTGCTGGGGACAAAGCCGTCAGAACAAAAGAAGTCGCCAGACGTCGCGGACAAGCCCAGGCGATACCTTTGACGGACATGCGGGCGGATGTTTTCTTAAGCCTCCCCATCATTCGGCCAATGGCGGCTTCCCGAAGAGCAGAAGCATGCCAAGTGCTCAAGGCAGAGAAGCTGAGGCAGAAGCAGCTTAGATATAGAGCCAACAAAAGGGCTAGGTCTCCGGCCATGTTAAAATTTATGAATTTCCAAAGCCCGGACCGCTCCATGAAACCAGCTGCCAGTGATGAAAGGATGTCTGAATGTGTTATCCATATAGTCTACATGGTGGGCACGCGTCCTATCGACAACCTTCGCAGCAAAAGCAAGGATGGGGCCACCGCATCTCAAATCCAATCTGGTGTGAATATGGCTGCCACATTCCAAGACCAGCCTCCTCTGAAAGATAATGAAGACCCTTCCAGTGAGGCTGATAAGCAGAGAGAGCCCTCAGTTCATGAGGAGTCGGGCTTGGAAAGCGAAGATGAGCCAATCTTCCGTCCCAAGAACGCAAAGCAGCAACTTCTCCAAAAGCTCCGAAAACAGCTCAGAAGCAAAGACAAGAAGATGGCCAAACTCTACTCAAAAATTTATGACTTGACAAACGTCGTCTTACAGCTCACGGCCCAACTTGCCTCTCAGCCGCCCAATCAGGCGTAGGGTTCTGCTCATGAACCGGGAAACGGTGTCCCGAGACAGCCGACGCATATTCCCTCAAATCCAAAAGTGGGCGGACTGCATGAAAATCAGTCGCATCCTATCTCGGGAAATGTCTTGGCTACCGATAACAGTAGCCCGCAAACTCAAGATCAAATCATGGATTTGGTTGCTAACAAAGTCAAAACATTGGTAGCTGAAGCCGAAGCGCAAAAAGATGTTAGCAGTAGCGGGGGACCATATCCTGCTCAGTATGATCTGGTAGAATTTCCCAGCGGCTATGTCATCCCTAAATTCGGAAGATTTGATGGGACGGGAAATGCGAATCAGCACATCGCCCATTTTAAAGCCTCATGCGGGAATACTGGGGGCAATGATGCGTTTCTTCTCCGCCAGTTCGTTAATAGCTTGACCGATGTTGCTTTCGACTGGTACGCGAGCATACCGGATGGCTCCGTCACAACTCTCGTCCAATTGGAATCTTTGTTCAGACAAAGGTTCATGAGTGTCAGCGACAAGATTACCATTGCCGACCTCGTAAGGACCAAGCCAAAGAACAACGAAAGTAGCACGGATTTTATAACCCGATGGCGCAATATCTCTGTCAAATGTGAACCGCCGATAGAGCATGACCGATCTGTCAGTCTCCTTATCGGAAGTCTCAACAATTGGATGGCCCCGTTTCTATGCACCACGGGTCTCAAAACATTCCAAGAGCTGACCAGGAAAGTTCAGATGCTGGAGCGCTCAAAGCAGAAGTTCTTCTCGGATTCCCAAAATAACAATAGGTCCTAGAGAAACCGAAAAGACGAAAATCGCAAAGGCGGAAACTCCGATGATTCTGAATCTTTCAACATTTCGGCTAACCGAAATAAGTTAGGGATGAGCGGGCCTAATGCCAACCAGCCTCGGAAGCCAATGTTCGGAAAGGGAGGAGAATCTCCACTGAAAGAAAAGCTAGATAAGGTCTATCCCTTCAGAAGGGACAAAATCCGTAAAATATTCAAAGACGCCCTGAGGAACGGTCTACAACTTCCAGAGTCAAAAAGACCGCAGGAAGCAAATATGACCGGCGACCCCAAATACTGCCCCTATCACAGAGTGATAGGTCATGCCATTGAGGACTGCCTCGTTTTCAAAGATTGGGTCAAAAAGCAATACAAAGCAGGAGAGATTGAACTGTCCAAAGGCATGTTAACAAACAGTCAAGCCGTGACCGCCAATTTCATACAAACGGAGACCGAAGTTCTTCGTGAAACTGATTCTCTCAGACACCTGTCTTTCTCTGAAAACAATCGACTACCACGTCATTAAACTGGGAACAGTTGACCTCTAAGTCGTTAAACTGGGGGTGTAGAAATGTGTAAATAAAACAAAAATAAAAAAATATATAGAAAATATAATAAGCCGAAATGATAGGGTAACTCGCAATAAAAATCAGCGAGTAAAAAATAAAGATGAGAATAAAGCTGAAATGATGGGGCAGCCGCGAATAAATAGCCGAAATGATAGGGCAATCGTGACCTTCGTGATAAGAAAAGCTGAAATGATAGAGCAATCATGGTATAAAAAAACGGCGAATGATGAGTCGCTCCTGGTACCATATTCCAGTGCAGCGACGCAGACGCTAACCAAATTCTGAATGTCCCGATGACTAATGATGAGTCGCTCTTAGTACCATATTCCAGTGCAACGATGCAGACGCCGTCCAAAACTCAAATCCCCAACGGCGAATGATAAGCCGCTCCTGGTACCATATTCCAGTGCAGCAATGCAGACGCCAACCAAACTCTGAATGTCTCAAACGGCGAATGATGAGTCGCTCCAGGTACAATATTCCAGTGATACAGACGCCAACCAAAATCCAAATTCTCAAACGGCGAATGATGAGTCGCTCCTGGTAACATATTCCAGTACAGCGATGCAGACCCCGACAAAGTCTCGAAATTCTTCCGGCCCTACGGTCTGGATCATACATCCTGCAAAACCGTATACAATCTACTGGCGTAAAACGATCTCAATCTCTCCCAAGTCCTACCGGCGAGGCCACATTCAAAGTCCCACCAGCCAAAAAAAAGAAAAAGAAAAAAAAGGTATGTCTACAAGCAAAATGGGCACGGATGAAAACCCGAAAGGGCTCCGTGAGTAAAAACAGCAGGACTGCCGGCGAGTTTGAGAAAACCCGAAAGGACGCAAACTCGTGAAAAAGAGATGAAATGCACTCGCAAAGTCCTCTCGACTTTGTCAGGAGAAAATTCCCGCGTGAGATCCTTACGACTCACAAAGGAAAAACACACTTAGGAGTCCCTACGACTCCTAAGGAGAAAATACACCTACGGGATCCTTACGACCCGTGGGGAGAAAATGCTTTGTGAGACCCTTATGGCTTATAGAATTGAAAAGTCTTAGGTGATAGAGACCTAAAACCTATCTCCTAAGCCATCGCTTCCTAATAAGCAAACGCAAATGATGATTCGCTCCTGGTACCATATTCCAGTGTAGCGATACTGATGCCAAACAAAAACCAAAATCCCTAAATCCACTCATGGCAAATGATGATTCGCTCCTGGTACCATATTCCAGTATAGCGATGCTAATGTCAACCCAAATTAAATCAAACCAACAATCTCTGCGTCGGAATCATGCTTCGTCTCAGAGTGTACCCCGTGTCGAAATCATGCTTCGCCTCGGTGTATCTACCTTCCCTGTCGGAATTATGCTTCGCCTGAAAATCGGCCTCTACATAAAAACCAGTGACACTCCGTGTCGGGGACAAGTCAACCAGCAACCTCCTCGTCAGAATTAAGCTCCGCCTTGGAATCAAGTCGACCAACGAGCTCTGCGCCAGAATCATGCTTCGTCTCAGAGTATACCCCGTATCGAAATCAAGCTTCGCTTTGGTGTATCTGCCTTCCCTGTTGGAATTATGCTTCATCTCGAAATCAAGTTGACCAACGAGCTCTGCGCCGGAATCATGCTTCGTCTCAGAGTGTACCCCGTATCGAAATCAAGCTTCTCCTCGGTGTATCTGCCTTCCCTGTCGGAATTATGCTTCGTCTCGGAATCAAGTCATCCAACAAGCTCTGCGCCGGAATCATGCTTCATCTCAGTATGTACCCCGTGTCAAAATCATGCTTCACCTCGGAGTATCTGCCTTCCCTGTCAGAATTATGCTCCGTCTCGGAATCAAGTCAGCCAACAAGCTCTGCGCCGGAATCATGCTTCGTCTCAGAATGTACCCCGTGTCGAAATCATGCTTTGCTTCGGAGTATCTGCCTTCCCTGTCGGAATTATGCTTCGCCTGGGAATCAACCTCTGCATCGAAATTATGTTATGCTTCGGTCAAAATGTCTGCCGCCCGTCGGAATTATGCTCCGATCCCTTTGGAACCATGCTCCGCGCATCGGAATCATGCTCCGATCCTTTGGAACCATGCTCCGCTCTTCGGAATAATGCTCCAACCCCTGAAATCATGCTCCGCTCTTCGGAATTATGCTCCGACCCCTGGAATTATGCTCCGCTCTTCGGAATGATGCTTTGATCCTCAGAATTATACTCCGATCCCTGAAGTTATGCTCATCGGAATCATGCTCCGATCCCTGAAATCATGCCTCTACTCTTCGGAATTATGCTCTGATCCTCGGAATTATGCTCCGACTCTTCGGAATCATGCTCCGATCCCTGGAATCATGCTCCGCTTTTCGGAATTATGCTCTAACCCCTGGAATCATGCTCCGCTCATCGGAATTATGCTCCGACCCTGAATTATGCTCCGCAAATCGGAATTATGCTCCAACTCATCGGAATGATATTCCGATTCCCGGGAATCATGCTCTCCAAGGGATGTCCCGCCCCCGCAATGATGTTCCACCTCGAAATCCAGCTTCAAGATCCATCAATTTCATGCACACAACCCATGCATGCGGTGTGCATTCATTGATGGGGGGCACTTTGTTGGGGTCAAAAATTGTACCCCGATTGACCAAGTCAAGGTCAACCCCAAGCCAGGTGGGCCCAAGCCTAGGTCAGGCGGGCCCATGCCCAAGGCGGGCCCGCGGCCAGCCTCCCCATGCCAACATAAAAATCATATAACAAATAATTTTGATGTAATTTCTTGTGCATGAATGTAAGCAAAATGGGCATAAAGCCAAATTTCTGTAAAGCTCATGGCTTATGTGTAAAAAGAAAGAGCACATGAGGCATGGGATGGGCAAGATGCCATTTTGTAAAGCCCAATGGGCTATATGTAAATGTGTAAGCCTATATAAGGCAACATGATGATGAATAAGAGATGGACTTTTCATTCCTCTCAAAAAGATTAGGGTTTTTGTGTCTCCTTCTCCTTCGTCAAGGTTCTAGACCTTCTTCTTCTTTTGAATTAAATCAAGAGTTTTACTCTTCCTTTTCCAAAACTAAATAGTTTTTCACCACAAAACCCATAAAGGGGAACTCAGATCTTCCATTAGATCTCAAAAAGGAGAGATTTTTAAAATCTCATATTTCTTGTTCTTCAAGATCCGGCTAACAGAGGAGGAAGAAGGAGGCACGCTTCCAAGAACCCTATTTTAGGGGAAGATCCAGGGCTCAAGGGAGAAGCCCATTCCATCAGCTCCAAAATATCTTGGGAGTTCAACTCCTCAAAAATATATATATATATATATATATATACAAAATAATAAATATTTCCTTTTTGGAGCACAGCTCCCAGTGTAGGGACCAAGTCCCTCCTGTTGCCGACGCCTCGCGCCGGCGTGCCAGGCACGCGGGGTGCTGGCGCTCTCTCCCACTCATCCTTTGAATGCCCTTTCCCTTTTATACACACACATACACATACTCCATAACACTGTTCCCGTTAGAAAAAAATTTCTAACGGGACGCTGCCCCGCACGCCGCAAGGGGGCTGCTTGTCCCCTTGACCCCCAGCCCGCTATCCGGGTAGCGGGACCCCCATAAAAACTCTGCGCGGCCCCCGATATATCCAAAACCCCCTTCAAAACACAACACACGTACACTGCACATCGAGTTTGCATGACCTGTTTGACCCGTTAATCGGAGGTTCTCTCGCTCCAAAGGTGAGGGGTAATTAACGGCTGCTTAGTCTGCGGCTGCCGGAGATTCGGATCTCCACAATCAATAAACCCCAGTCTACCCTAGGTAGGAAGAATCTGTAATGCACTTGACAAGCGCGCGCGTATTCCCATCTCAATGGGGTGGCGAAAAACACCCTACAAAGAACACCATCTTTTTCATGTTAGCAGCCTGCTCAGCAGCTTCCTTGTCCTTTCTTTCAAGCACCCTTCGCAGGAACTCTGTATCAGTCTCCTACTCCTGGCGCTATTCGGCTGTCGTGTCCGGACTTTCTTTCTTCCCGGTAAGTGCTGCCATTTTGGTCAGCATTTTCTGGAGCTTTTGTTGTTGCTCCTGAGCTTTAGTTAGAGACCGAGTTTGCGGTCGGTGGCCTATGGAAGTATGGCTTTCTTCTTTCCCGGAAGCCATGTTGACCGTATGTACGATCATGCCCCCAGACTTAGGGCTTATGGGTCCATCGCCTTTGGAATTTGCCGCAGGCGGTAGGATTTTCTCCGGCCTCATCCTTTTGTGGGAGGTCGAAGTTGAAGGAGTCATTGTAACATGCACCTGTATAGAAGAAGTCCCTCGCTATATGACCTCGCTGTATGACGGAAGGATGGTCTTTCTCTTACCGAGCCTTCGATTTCTTCGATCGGCGAGAGTAGTCTTTGTTGATCACAGAGTCCTGGTCTTTCCGCCAGACTCTATAAATTTAGGAGGAGAGCCGTTGAAGGGGGCACTCCGGTTCTGCCTGAATAATGACCTCTGTTGGTGGGGGCAATTTCTTTAGCACCACCGTTAGAGAGTTCTTACGTACCTTCCTAAGCAGATCAAAGTTGTTCCCAGTTGGAACAGCAGCGTCAAATTCCACCATTGGAGATGGTGGGGTAATTCCAAAGGAGGAGTTGTCCCCAGTTTTTCTCACTCGGCGCCAGTGGAGATATCGAGTGTGTCTTGCAGATGGGACCGCCTCAGTTTTGGAAGCGGCTTTTTCATGCCCCCGGCTTTGCTAAGGGGCTGTTATTGGCGTCAGCCTATTGAAGACTGACGTCCTTGGCAGAGTTTGAGGAGGGCCGTCCAATCTTTCAAAGACCGACTTTCTGGTAGGGGAAGCACTTTTGACGGCTTCTCCCATAGCAGGAGTTGGGAGGGCTATCCATTTTGGAGCAGCCCCTTCAAGTATCACGAACCTCTTTGCAGGCCCGTTCGAGCTTTTGCTCAGCATGTTGAAAACTGAGACACCAGATTTGGATGACCCGTTGAGAGGGGCCGTTGTGGTCGCCAGTTGATCGAAGACTGACCGTTAGGGAGCTTCTTCTTACGGCGCTGAGGCATCGAAACTCACTGGTGGGAGCATGGTCCCAAAGAATAATCCAGTAGTGGCTTGCATAACTTGCCCCACCGGTATTGAAAAGATAGAGGCCGTGTTGGGCCCATAAGTCACTCCTCCAGTTGGGGTGGAGCGAGAGTTGCTGTTGCAATAGGTGCAGTTGGAAACCATTGATTTTCTCTGCACAAGAGCAAGACACCAAATTTTAGTACATCGAATCCAAGAGCAACCATAGCGAACCGCGATTTTGTTCGTGAAACACGACACACGAAGTGTGGAATGGAAAGAGGAAAAGGTCCCACCGGGCGTGCCAGAATCTGTTCACCGTTGAAAGACATAAATGGACTGGGAAGGATCATTTTGCCTGAAATTAGGGGCAGATGCTATTTGGACTTATCCATCCACCTCTCCGAAGATACCAAGTTGATTTATGGCACTATATATTGGAGGTTTGGATAGATGCGGCTGTTGTAGCGGACTTTATCAGATTCCCCCTCGTTTATGAGGGGTTTTGATTGTGGGGATGCTCTTCCCTGCAGGCGCAAGCACTTGCAATTAATTATGTTATCACGTTGCGATAACCACTTTCTCTTGCTCCGGAAGATCACTTCGTGTCGTATTGTATTTTTTATATTTTGGGTTTCCCGTAGATTGTATACGGAGACTAATTTATGTCATCGCCCGTAGGGCGCGGATAGTCCAAATCCGTATATTTGAGATTTGGGTTTAGGTCAAGAATTTTGCTTGACGGGGCCCACGTTGGTAGCTTGGTTTGCCAACGGGAATGAACTTAGGACTCATTTCTCACATTTGTGGGGTCCATCCATTCATATGATATTTAAGTTTGATCTAAGGATCATTAGTCATATTTGATACTAAGATCAACTTAGAAACGAACGAGCATATGGGCTCAATTATTTTAGTTTAAGAACATTACGGTCCATTATCGCCATGTTTGGAGCGAATATTAGTTTAAGGACGTTTCGGTCCAACATTCCCATTTTGGGAACGCAATTTAGTTTAAGGACATTTCGGTCCAACATTCCCGTTTTGAGGACGGATATTAGTTTAAGGACATTTCGGTCCAACATTCCCGTTTTGGGGACGAATGTTAGTTTAAGCATATTTCGGTCCAACATTCATCTTGCGCGCACGTGTATTTGTTACGCGGCGGAGTGAACGATGGTAACATAGAATGCGCCCAATTTAGGGTGTGATCCGATTTGAGGTGTGCATGTCAATTTGGAAGTGCATTAATGTGGGATGAACGGAGTTGTTGGTTGTCGGGACCCGCCACCTCCCTGAAGACGCCGAGGAATTACAACGACATGTATCAGAGGTGTGGTAAGATGTACCCTTGAATCAAATCCCGTATTTGAGGGCAAAAAAAAGGTTGTGGACCTAAGAATCATTAGTCATATTTGGGACTAAGATTATCTTAGGAGATATGGGATGAATATCATTTTGGATATCATCCATGAGAGATCATTAGTCATGTTTGAGACTAAGATCGGTTTGGAAATCATGAGCATATGGGCTCGGTTGATTTAAAATCAAAGAGGTTTAACCTCATAAAACTTAGCCAATTTGGGCTGAGATTGGTTCTCTGTATTACCCAGCAGTGCTAAGCACTAATATATGCAGTGCTTACGTGTATTTCATGTGGGGCGCTGAAATACTGCCGAGCACTAATTTTCTCTGGCGCTCACGCGTTAAACATGTGAGGCACTCAGATATGGGCGTTGCCCAACCAGTGCTTAGCACTTAGTCATTTTGACTGAACATGGAGTGCTAAGTACTTTGCATGGCACTCACGTGGGAAGCACGTGAGTGTTGAGCATTAATTTCAGGTTTTATTTGCTCACCCCTTTTTTGAAATAAGTGCTAAGCACTTGCCTGGAGCTCACGTGTGAAGCACGTGAGGCGCCAGGTTTTGGGTTTCCAAGAGTGTTTCACGTGTATTTCACGTGATTGCTTTATTTTTGGGTGTTGGACTGCCTTATTTGGCGACTGCCTAATCAAAACAAAGGAGTTTTTCTTTGCTCTTTGGATGCTCACGTAGGAAGCACGTCAGGCGTTTTAGTTTTTCTTTTGTTTGTTTTAAGCACTCACATGGGAAACACATGAGACAATATAATAGTGCTAAGCACTAATTTTACTCACGTGTGTTTCACGTGAGACACCAAATTCTTCTTGCTTTCAGAGATATTAATCTCTGTTAATGACATTTTGGTCATTGATGATCATCAGGATTTCTGTTTCGAAGATCTTGAATCATCATCATTGTTTTTATTAGAGAACTAAGTTCTTTTTTATTTTTATAAGAACTAAGTTCTTAATGTAGGATTAAACCCTAATTTCGGGAGAATTAAATTCTCAGAACATATGTTCTTTTTCTTTTTAATCTAGTCTTTTCCCATAAGTTTTGAGTCTGAAGAACAGAATCTCCCCGATGAGAATTAAATTCTCAACTTGTGGAGAGATTTGATTTTGCAAATCTCAAACCAGAGAAAGAACTAAGTTCTTGTATGAAGGGTTACACCCTTATATCCGTTATACTAGGCAAGAGGGATACTTTTAATCTCTCCTTTTTTATTTACCTAGAGTGCTTTGAAGGAGGAAGGTCTTCTTTCTTTGAGAATTAAATTCTCTGTTCTCTCAAGAGCTCACTGTATTTTGGCAGGAGCTTATAGGGGTTTTTTCTCTATTGAGACTTGGAGTCTATGGTTCTTTATATAGTGGATGCAAGTTTGTTAATTAATTTTGAGAAAATTTCTCATTGAGAGATTCCAATTGATTTAATTGGACACAAAATTGATTTGGGGAATTTTACCCACCATTGGATTTTTGATCCAAGAACTTCTGTTTTACAGAATATGGTTTTTTGTTTTTAATAAGATTGGGGGAATGTTTTCCATATCTACAATTTTATTTTATTAAACGGTGATATTTTTATCACCATTGGATTTTTAATCCAAGGGTGCTCGGTTTAACAGAGCACAATCTTTCTCTATTTAGAAAGATATAGGAAAATATTTTCCATCTTCTTGGATCTTTGATCCATCAACTTTCTGTTTAACACAAAATATCCTTCCCAAACAGAGATGTCCTTAAACTAGCTATGGACCGTAATGTCTTTAAACTAACAACGGTCCGCAACGTCCTTAAACTAGCTACGGACCGTAACGTCCGTAAACTAACAACGGACCGAGATGTCCCTAAACTAACAACGGACCGAGATGTCCCTAAAGTAACAACGTCGCCTCTAACACGGCGATAGTGGAATGCAAGTCTACAAGTCCCAGCGGTGAGGACTGCAACTCAAATCCCACCGGCAAACAGATGAATCACATGCGGCGAAACTATTCTCAAGAGTTTCCTTGCCCAAAAAAAAAGGTACGTCCACAAGCGAAATGGGCAGGGATGAAAACCCGAAAGTGCGTCGTGAGTAAAAACAGCAGGACTACCGGCGAGTTTGTGAAAACCCGACCGAGATGTCTTTAAACTAACAACGGACCGAGATGTCCCTAAACTAACAACGCCGCCTCTAACACGGCGATGGTGAAATGCAAGTCTACAAGTCCCAGCGGTGATGACTGCAACTCAAATCCCATCGGCAAACGGACGAATCACATGCGGCGAAACTATTCTCGAGAGTTTCCTCGCCCAAAAAATAAAGGGTACGTACACAAGAGAAATGGGCACGAGTGAAAACCCGAAAGGGCGCCGTGAGTAAATACAGCAGGACTACCGGTGAGTTTGTGAAAACCCGAAAGGGCGCAATCTCGTTAAAATAAAGACACCCGCAAGGTCCTCTCGACCTTGTGAAGGGAAAATACTTGCGTGAGATCCTTACGACTCACAAGCGAACAACACACTTAGGGATCCCCATGATCCCTAAGGAGAAATTGCACTTACGAGATCTTCACGACTCGTAAGGAGAATTCCCCCTGCGAGACCCTCACGGCTCGTAGGACTCAAAAACCTTAAGCTACAGGGATCTGAACCTGTTCTTAAGCCATCATATTCCCTAAGTTGCCCTACAAAGCGGTTCAATAATGACCATTGTATGCAATCCACATGTACAAATAAACGTCTCCCCCACCAAGTTCCACCAATGGCGCGAAATTTCCCCATTTGGCGAACGGCACTTGTAAGTCCTCTCGGCTTATAAGGAGAAAACACTCTTTTAAGATCCTTTCAACTTATAAGAAAACACACACTTAAGAACCCTCACTATTCTTAAGGAGAAAACGCACCTACGAGATCCTCACGACTCGTAGGGAGATACACCTTTATGAGACCCTTACGACTCATGAAGTCAAAAGCCTTTGTCGACAGGATCCTAACCATGTTTACTAAGCCACCTTTGCTCGAATCGACAAAGGAAAATAATGATTTTCTTCAGGCAATGTCCCAGTGGTAGCGATGCTGATGCCTAAATCAATATCAAATTCCAATTCCTTTCACGGCAAATGATGATTTGCTCCTGGCAATATTACAGTCGCGGCGATGTTGATGCCGAGATTGGTATTAGATATCGGGTTCCATACTCGCAGCAAAAAGTCAGTGAGCCATAAATGCATATGAAATAGCCGAAATGATAGGGCAACTTGCAACAAAAATCAGCAAGTAAAATATATGCATACAAAAATAGCTGAAATGATTGGGCAACCCGCAATAAAAAGCAGGGAGTAAAGAAAAAGAAAAATTGCCGAAATGGTTGGGCACCGCGAAAAAATAGCCGAAATGATTGGGCAATCGCGACTTTCGCGATATAAAAAGCTGAAATGATAGAGTATCACGGAAAGAAATATAAAAAAAATGAAACTTTGCCCTGCAGGTGAGATCACATCGACCCTTGTATACAATCCATGAACACAAACGAAAAGGGAACCATATTGTCCCACTAGGCTCCGTCAAAGAGAAGCCAGATCTCAACGGCTACATCTACAGCCTTGAAATCAACGACATCATTCTTCTTCTCGTTCCAACCAGAAGCGGATACGATATCAGCAAAACAGAGCCATGGCAAAATCCCCAAGTTCCAAATCTCGACGATTCACAGACAGCCTAGAGACTACCTCGGAGCCACGACAAAGTCCCTTAGTTCCAAATCTCGACGGTTCACAGACAGCCTAGAGACTATCTCGGAGCCACGGCAAAGTCCTCTAGTTCTAAATCTCAACGGTTCACAGACAGCCTAGAGACCACCTCGGAGCCACGGCAAAATCCCCTGGTTCCAAATTTCGACGGTTCACAGACAGCCTAGAGACCACCTCGGAGCCACGGCAAACTCCCCTAGTTCCAAATCTCGACGGTTCACAGACAGCCTAGAGACTATCTCGGAGCCACGACAAAGTTCCCTAGTTCCAAATCTCGACGGTTCACGGATAATCTAGAGACTACCTCGGAACCATGGAAAAATACCTAGTTCCAAGTCTCGACGGCGACATCCACAGCCTAGAGATCAACCAACAGCGTTCTTCCTCCCTCCAGCGGGATACAGACGCGATATCAACAAACGGAGCCATGGCAAAGTCCCCTAGTTCCAAATCTCGGCGGTTCACAGATAACCCAGAGACAACCTCAACAGTCATCGCAATATTGCAGGCACAATGTCAACAAACGAAGCCAAGGAAAATCCCTCGCTTCAGGGTCTTGACGGAAACTCAAATGAGACCTGAAAAGACTATCGGAGATCATCCCACACCAGCGCGGAGTGGTCATGACTCATCGGGGCTCCCAAACTGAGCCTAACCTCAAGTAAAAAGCGACATGGGATATCCCTAACGTTTGCTCTTTCGACGGTAATATTACCTGGAAGATTACTTGAAGACGTCTTGTCCAGCCCCCGAAGGGATCAGAGGCACGACAATCGTGGGGCTACCCGAACAGTAAGATTGCATATTGGGGAATATATCGGCCAACGCGACGGTGCGACGGGTAGAAAACCCTAGTACCACAGACCCTAACGGACTTCTATCAGCAGGAGTTAACTGTGACGTTAGGAAACCCTTGCAAGAACTTCTCGATTTGTCTCGACCCGTGAGGAAATTAGTGTCCTTGCGAGAACTTTTCGATTCGTCTCGACTCGTAGGGAAAAGCCTTAGGCAATGAGAATAAGGACCTGTTTCCTAAGCACTGGGGCCCTGCAAGTCGGTCCAAGATGGATTATTGCATACTATTCACGGGCTACACTCTTCAAAGTCGAATATCGACAAGGAGGGAAACAACCACTTACGAGTCCTCTCGACTTGTAAGGGAGGGAAATTCTCTTATGAGATCCTTACGACTCTCAAGAGAAAACACACACTTAGGAGTCCTCATGACTCCTAAGGAGAAAATACAGCTTCGGGATCCTCTCGACTCGTATAGAGAAAAGTCTTTATGAGACCCTCACGTCTCACAAAGTTGAAAAGTCTTAAGCGGCAGACCTGAACCTATTTCCTAAGCCATCGCTACCCTGCAAGGAGATCAAAATAGACTATCTACAAGACGCACTTGCTAAAAGGGTCACGCCAGTATGAAATAAAATATATCTTTTATTCATGAATCCAAATGAATACAAGGTACATTTCATAAAAAGAATCAAAAGATACTCTCATTCAGGAGTAAATGCAAAAAAAGTGGGGGAGAATATAAAAAAAAATGATCTTCAAGCCGACAGATGGTGCAATAAGCTCGTCAGTTCATCGTTCTTCCGCTGGGCCCTCGGCTTTAAGCTTTTTTATTGCCACAAGACGGGTCTCCGCCTGAGACTTTTGAGTCTGATACGAGACGAACCGACTCTCAAGCTTATTTTCAGCAACTTTATGAGCTTCAACCATCTCGCGGGTAAAGATAACGGTTTTATCAAGAGCTACCACATCCGTGATAGTTTCTTGAAGCACCCGCTAAATTTCGTACGCACGGGTGGTCTTAGTAGTGAATTGAGCCTGGAGTCCCCCCAAAGCATTTGAAGCTAGCTCTCTCCCCGAAAATTTCCGGTTAAGCCTCTTCTCGCAAGACTGTAGATTAGCGGCGCACCGCTCAATCCACCCCCGCTGGCTCACCTTTGCAGTTAAGAGCTCGGAAGGAAGGTGTATACACTCGAGATTATGTAAGCAAGTCTCCACTCGGCGACAATACTCGAGATTATGCACCAATGTTTCATCATGATAAGTGGAACGGAAGGGCAAAGAAATATATTCTTCGGCAGCAGATTCTTCGGCCGTAACAGAACTACCAGTGCGAAGATCTTCAATAAGGGCCGACAAGGAGTGAATGCTTTGTCTCGCCATCATTTCAGACGCACGTCGGGCATATGGGTCCGGTGGTATAAAGATTCGGGACTCTAACGGATCCGGAGCTGGCAAAACTGTCAAAGTTTATAACTAGTCAGTGAGACTGGCAAACATAGAATAAACAAAACAATACCAAGGGTAAAGTTTTACTTACCCACAGCCATACAAGGGGGTTTGAAAGATCTCCAGGCCCATCAAGGATCTCCACTTCATCATCAGCTTCCAGAACTGCAGAGGGTATGTTAGCATCATCGTAAAAAGTGATAATAAAGCGAAGGGGTTAAAGAACACCGACCTTGCCTGGAAGAAAGGACGATGCTTTGCGGAGATATCACCCGTAGGGCAGCCATGTCAAGTAAACGCTGGAAGGACTTCCTGGGAGATAGGTCCACTATAGAAGCCACCAATTCCCGTAGTTCTGAAAGAAAGAAGGGTTCAGGTAATGAGGGGATCATTAAAAATAAAATGTAAAAGGTTACCTTCGACGCTCCGCTCGCCTTGAACTGGAGGTATAGCAGCTTCGGCAGCCTCCTCCGCGCCCTCAGGCACATCACCGGGGATATTTGCTGGCGTAGCAGCTTCCAGTCGCGGAGCAACAACCGCCACTTCAGGCTCCAGAGAAGGAACAATGGCCTTCGCGGTCCCTCCTACAATCTCCAAGATGCCGCCAGAAAAATCCATAGGGTTCGTGGCCAATGGGATCACCTCCGCTTGAGGAATGGACACCAGCGGAACAAGAGCCACCACCGGGGGCTCCGCAACAGGAACAGCGGCCATAGTAATCCCTTCTGCACCTACCGATGAGTCATGGGAGACATCTATAGAAGCTGCGGTCATGGCACGCTGAGCTCAGATCCTCTTTCGTTGCTGAAATCCCTGCAAAGTTTTCGCAAAGATAAGGAGATATAAAAAGCGGTACAAATTATTTGCCAAAAGAAAAATACGGAAAGCACACATACCGATGCGCCAGGATGCTTCTAGTATGGCTTTTTCAATCCGTCGTTCCTTTCTGAGGAAATGTGCTCGCCGGGCTTCAAATGCAGATTCATGCCCACCGGTCTTCAGTGCCAGCTCATCTTCAGAAGCAGCCGAGATGGGATGCTTGGAGGCCCTTTAATCTTCCCTTCACAGAGGACCCATATGTACTTTCCGTAATGAAGGGGATCTTCATAGAAGATAACCGAGGGGGTAGGGCTTCTTCGGGATGCGCACATTTTCGGTCTCATCCTACGAGCGCCTTAAAGCTTCAGCTAATTACACGGCTTCCTCAACGGACGAGCCAGGATAAATAAGAATGTCATCCGGCTCTTGCATGGAGATGGGTCCATCTTGAACAATAGACTCAGATTCCAGCAAGATGTCAAGGAGACTAGCAACTGTCTTCTTCCTCCTTTTCGAGCTGGAGCTAACACTGGAAGAGGATCGCTTCCTTCCCCTCGGCGCTTTGGTGCGACGTTGGCCAACCTCGCTTCCGATATCCCCTTTTGGCGATACCACCGTGGATGACACCGTCACTGGCGCTTCATCGGAGGCCTTAGCTCGAGCTCTAGTGCTCACTGGCATCCCAACAGTGCGAGGAGTCGATTCTGCTTCTGCGGTTTTCGGGATGAGAACCACGCCGCCATCCCTCAATGAAGGGCGAACCACTGTCCGCGGCCGCAATGGAATACCAGTGGGTTGGGCCGGAGCCGACAATCGACATTCAAAGAGTACCTGCTTCTCCTCGACGATGACGGGACCGACTCGATGACGATACCAACCCGTGAAGGATTCCACACACCTTGGAATATAGTCAGCCTCGGGGATCATGAAACGGGAGCCGATGTTCAGCCGCATGAAGTGATGGGTGACGTCATGCATGGCTTCCAGAGACAGAGTAGGTTCAACCACGAACGCCTCGAAAGGGACACCCTGGTTATAGCCTAACTGCTAGGCGAAGTGATGCGGATTATACCGCATAAAAAGGGCCGCGTTATTCTGCCGGAACACCAAGTAGCCCGGCCTAATCGAGTACAGGTGCATGAACTCCTTAGGTTTTAAAGACGACGCTCCACCTTTCGACAAGTCAAACAGCTGCTGGATAGGGCCCGCAGGAGCAGAGAGGACTCGGTCGATAAAAACCATCCCGCTCTCGTTGGAGTATAGATTAAGCAGCACGCGGAGGGCTCCTAGCTGAGTAGGGTCAGGAGCAGAATCATCCACCAGCCTCATGACCCGTGGGAAGGTTTAGGAGTCATAAAAATCTGGCCTCCGATGCGTTATGAACGCTCCCAATACATGCATCTCGATCTACGACGTGAAGTAGTGGAGGGAGGAATGCACGACGTCTGTACCTAGGGTTGAAGTGTTGGCCGCAACACTTAATCCATAATAAAGATGCGACAGCCCCGAGATGCCAACAGCCAACCGTGCCCCTTCGGCTACGCGATGAGCGGGGTAGAAGGCAGAGGCTCTCATGAAGCGTCGATGCGTCGGCATGGCGAACCAACTGAGCCAAAGGCTAATGAAGCCGACGAGGAAGGTCTCTTCGTCCATGCCAGGGGCCACAATTGTATCGAAGGGCACGGCTAACGAAGCCGGAATGTAAAACTGCGGCGAGTCCTCTTCTTTGGCCGGCAGCTTATTCAGCCCAAACCCAAAAGGGTCATTAATGTTTGCAAATTTTGGAGCCTCTTTTGATAAGACATCTTCACAGAGAAAACATGCGATGAAGCTCTTAAAGGTGATGCCCTGTCCTTCTGACTCCGCGAACAGCTTCTCGAAAATACCCAGAGTCTTGATTAGACTAGGATACTTATGACGGACGGCGTTTTCGGTCGTCAAGCATAGCAAGCACGGTCGTGAATACATACTCATCGGGAGGCAGCAACTCTTCATAGTGCTCTCCCCTGACCGGCAATCCAGAGATCTCGCGGAACTCTTCCAGTGAAATCGAGACCTCACGATCCCCTAGCAAAAAGGTGTTGGTGGGAAGATTCATTGGTTCAGGAAATCTTTAACCCACCAGACGTGAGGAGTCGGGTAATGAAAAAGTTACGCGTACACCGCTTGATATAACCCGACCTTCTGCAACCGTGCACGGTGGGCGGAGATGACATATCGAGCCCAAGGGAGATAGCCAATTGGATGACAAGGGGTAAGCCCTACCTTATAGACTTGTCTCCAGGATTGGGCTTCACCTTGACAGATGCGGCGTCCCAAGATATCTATAGCCGGCAAGGGATGGTTGGGTATCCCAGTTGTTGATGGCTCAAGCCGACCTGTTGAAGTCCAATTAGCCACCTCCACTGCATAAGCGGTCGGCGGACGCTCCATCAGCGATATTGGGCCTAGAGGCTCTGTTGGCATCTCACAAGTAAAGCTGTGGCGGCCCCGGATAATGTGCCCATACCAGACTCCCCATAAGAATAAACTACTGCAATCCCTGTCATGGGCCCGGATCATCGCCATGGGCTCCTCATCCGACGGCGATTGCGGAAAAGCGGCGTCTGAGCGAGTAAAAGGAAAGTAAGGAAGAGAATCCATTGTTCCTGAAAAAGTGGAAAGAAAGGCCGTTAATGAAACCTATATATATATATATGTATATATATATATATAATAATAGAGGGAAACGACAGAAAGTTTGTTCCATGGGACCACTGATTGCAAAACTAATGGACCCCACAAAATCAATATGGCAGCTCACCAATGATAAGACAGGACAATTATTATGAGAATCTAAAAAAGATTCTCATTAAACGGACACGAGAGTTTAGACAATTCTTGGCATCCTCATAGAGAAAGTAAGTTCTGTTAAAATACCCAACAAATTTGAATTTATGCAAGTAAGGAAAAATCCTGTGAAAATGTGCTCGAGACCACCAGAGAATGAAATTCCTGAGGGGCCCTTTTGATCTTTCAGAGCAGAGCTCTTTGGTGAGGAATTTAATTCTCTTTTATGCAATGGAATTAAATTCCAGAAACCCCCATGAAGAGAAAATGAAAAATCAAATGCCATGAATCCTTAAAGGTCAGAGGAGGAATGCCCAAGGTATCAAGGGTTACTACTCAAAGATCATGCCTTTGGATCTCTGAGAGATGGGTTTCAGAAGAGAGCAAAGCTCTCATGGCGGATTTAAAATCCAGAAGTTTTCTTTAAGAAAAGGGTTTCTTTGATGTTCGAGATCTTTACCTAGAAAAAGTTTCTTTTTCTAACAGAGTTTAACTCTGGAATTGCAATGAACAGAGAACTAAGCTCTGAAAAGGAGAATTAAATTCTCTGAGAAGACAAGGAAGGAAGAAGATGAAAGAACAGTGGCTTCCCAAAGGCCAAACCCTTGCATTTATAAGACGTGATAAGGGCGGTTCACCTTCCAGTTCCCCTAAGCAATCCAACGGCTGTAAAGGTGACAGCGTTGCACTCACGTGAGAACAACGTTGTGGGGGAATTTGTTCCCTTATAAAAAATAAATAAATAATGAACCAAAAAGTGATGGAAAAATTCCTCAAATGGAGCATCACGTGCCCACACGTGATGTGCCTTGGAGCAAAATTTATAGGCAGTACGCTTAACAAATAAAGGCTGAAATTGAACCTCATGTACAGACACGTGAGCATCTATATACAAAGTATATAGGCGTCTTCCTAAAACAAATAACATGCCAGAAGGCGTATCACGTGCCAGCACGTGATGCTTTTCTCTGGGACGCCTAGTGCTATGGGTCACGCGCTACACGTGAGGGTTCCTAATACCTTATGAGCCGATATAATTAAATTCTAAATAAGAGAGATCAGAACCCTACTTGGGAAAATATTTTCCCAGTCTTTCTAAATAAGAAAGATTGTGCTCTGTAAATCAGAGCACCGTTGGATTAAAGATCCAATGGTGATTAAAAATCACCAAGATACAAAATAAGCTCTGTATGGGAAAATATTTTCCCAATCTTTCTAAACAAGAAAGATTGTGCTCTGTAAATCAGAGCACCGTTGGATTAAAGATCTAATGGTGATTAAAAATCACCAAGATACAGAATAAGCTCTGTATGGGAAAACTTTTTCCCAATTTTGTTAAAAACAAGAAAAAAGTCTTCTGTAAAACAGAAGTCCCTTGATCAAAGATCCAACGGTGGATAAAATCCCCGAATTAATCAAAAATCTCTCGATGAGAGATTTCCTTAACAAAAATCAACAAATTTTCCTCTGCTATATAAAGGACTCGAGGCCGAAGAGAGAAAGAGAGGAGACCCCCCCATAAGATTTGAGAAAATAAAGATGAAGAGGGGTTCTCTTTAGAGAAAAAGAAACCCTAGGCGAGGAAAAAGAATTAGAGATCATTTTATCTCATTTTACAAGAGTTTAACTCTTCCAAAAAAGAACTTAGTTCTTCCTCTGGTTGAGGTCTGCAGAAGCAGATATCCCCACAAGTTGAGAATTTAATTTCATCAGGGAGATTCTGTTATGCAGTCCCAAAACTTAGAGGAAAGAACTAGGTTTGAAGAATTTAATTTTTCCAAAGACATAGGAATTTAATTCCTCTGATAAAACTAGGGTTTAACCCTGCATAAGAATTTAATTCTTATAAAACAAAGGACTTGAAATTCTCAAGACTAAGATCAAGAGCCCCATGCATATTAGCGTTCAACGCTATAACGACAGATCACGTGTTCCCACGTGAGCACCTTTGAGGAATAAAAAGGAACAACTGAGATTGAGTCACGTGATCCCACGTGATTTCCAATAGTGCTTAGCACTTAGAAAAGAATAGGAAGATAAATTCAAAGGAGGCAGTACCCAATTTAGTGGCGCCTCACGTGTCTACACGTGATGGTTGCAAAATTTAAGTGTTTAACACTTATATATATAGAACGAGAGAATAAGCCCAAAAGAAACAGTGCCCAATATTCAAGTGCCTCACGTGCCACACGTGAGCGCTCCGAATTTCAGTGTTTAACACTGCTTAAGAGCCTCATGCGGGTGCACATGAGCGCCAAATATTTATCGGTGTTTAACACTGTGAGAGGCCAACCTTAGCCCAAATTAGCCAAGTCTCCCGAGGCCAAAAATCTTTTGACCATCAATCAACCGAGCCTTCCTATACTCGGGTCCCCCCAAATCGATCTTAGTCCCAGAGATGACCAATGATCTCCTGACACGTGGTATTTAAAATAATGTTCGTTCCACTATAATCTCTCCCTTCAATCTGGAGTTCGGTTCAAGGGTACATCTCTCCACACCTCTGATATATGTCGTTGTAATTCTTCAATGATATCAGAGAGGTGGAGGGTCCCGACAACCAACAGCTCTTGGATGCACTCTCAAACCCATGAGCATATCCTAATAGACCGTAATGTCTTTAAACTAGCCCATAGACCGTAATGTCTTTAAACTAGCCCATGGACTGTAATGTCCTTAAACTAGCTATAGACCGTAATGTCCTTAAACTAAAATGATAGAGCCCAAATGCTCTTTCATTGGATCAAAAATGATCCTGAACCCCCGTTAAGTAGATCTTAGTCCAATATAGGATTAACGTATCCTTGACAAATATTTAAGTTGATCTTAATCTCAAACAAGGTTAACGATCCTTAAATCAAACCAAACCCAAATCTAAGAAAATATGGATTTGGACTAATCTACGCCCTGCGGGCGATAACCCAAATTAGTCTCCGTATACAATCCACGGGAAACCAAAAATAAAACAAACACACACGACATGAAGTGACATTCTGGAGCATGAGAAAGCGGTTATCGCGATACGGTAACGTAATTAACTGCAGGGGCTTGCGCCTGCAGGGAAGAGCGTCCCCACAATAAAAAACCCCTCACAACGAAGGGGAATCTGATGAAATCTGCTACAACGGCCGCATCCGTCCAGACCTCCGATACACGGTGTTATAAATCAACTTGGTATCTTTGGAGAGGTGGACGGATAAAACCAAATAGCATCTGCCCCTAAATTCAGGCAAGACGAACCTACGCGGTTCCGTCTCCGTTTTCGGCGGTAAACAATCTCATATCATATTCTGGATGGCTTATTTGTTTTTATCTATACGACTTGTGATTAAACCATTACATGTTAGAATTGATTTGATTTTGATATGACTCAATCATGAATACTTGAACCCAATATGTACACTTGAACCAACTTGACTCGGACCATGAATACAATTGGCATTGTTTGCACTTGACATGACTACATGAATTCAATTTTAAAAACTTGATATCATACATAATCTTTTGTATTCATGTATTCGATCAAGACTCATAAAATTAATCATAAACTAATATACACTGGGTGTTTGGGTAGTTTGAGTATGAATCCAACGGAATATTATGAGTCCCATTAATACAAATTATGTTGCTGTGATACCGGGCTAAAACGGTACAAATCATATTGCTGTGGTACCGGACTGAAATGGTACAACTCACGAATTCACAAATGAGGATCCGTGTTTCTAAGCCCCTGGATGATAGCCTGTTGAATTTGAAATACTTCAATAACAATTGAAGTCCCGCTATTTTAGGCCCGTAATTCCTTGCCCCTGGACGATAGTCTTGAGTTTGAGAATACTCTTTAGATTGGTAGACATTCACACTTGAACCCACGTCAGTTACTTTTACCCTTTTAGAGACCTTTTTAGGACACTTGCATTCAGTCCATGTTCGTTATACCTACACTCCACGGCCATGATATACCCGTTTGCTATACTGATATAGTTAACATACACATTATCATGCACACTACTATATTTGTTTATATATTCATGATTTATATCCATGTTATACCATATATCATATTACACCTTGCATTTCATTTATATACATCACACCATCCTTTTCGGGACTTACCGAGCGTTAGTTCGCTGATGGGCATTCCACCCATCTTTCTTTCTTTCTTTCTTGGAATGTTCGTCAGGTGGTATTGAGACAGAGAAGATAGAAGCGGTCGAAGAGAAGTACAGCTGGTTCGCATCACAACCGGACATCTAATTTCATTCAGGTTTTCATTTCATTTCCGCTTATTTATGCATCCCTCCTTATTAAGGCTTATCATGTTATCGTATCTTGTATTCTGATATTTTGTCAATTTCGAATGTAATAAATCAAAATTGGATTTTATTCTTTTGTTTATTCTTATTAGTTTATGTTGCTTATAAACGCTTAGCGTATTTAATTCGAGAAATGACTTTCTAAAAATAAATACGTCACGGGTCTCGTTATGTGCGGTTACCACTTTTTTGGGAAGCGGGGCGTGACAACAACATCTAATTTTTTTTTGGTTAAATTTGATATTTTGAAAATTTTGATGCGAAGGGGATAGGGAATTACCTTTCGCGGGATGAAATTGGGGGAACGAGGAGAAAGAAGGGTCTTCGTGGCTTTTATCTGATCAACATATTACCGACCGTTTAGAACAGTCGCTATTAATATATGAACGGTCGTTAATAAATTGGCGACCGTTCATTAGTCACCATATATATTATACGGTCGTCGATAATTTATTAGGGACCGTATATATTTGCATGGTTCCTAATGTGTACAGTTTCTGCTAGTGAACGTATAACAAGTAAAGAAAACGTAACGTGAACAAACACTATAAATGAATAAACACTTACTAATAATACTATTTTAGTTTAAAATATAACGAAATGTTGTTTGGAAATAAGGAGGATGCAGTGTTTTTAAAATGGATATTCATTTGAAATTAGCACCGCATCCTTCATATTATGTTTTTAGAAAACAGGAAACGAATCGTTAGTTTTTAAAATGAGTATAATCTTAGCATTTCCATAATATCCCGATTAAGGTAAATAGCAAGGCTCCATAGGTCAAATAAATAAAAACTGCATTCGGTAATCTATTCTCATCTCATCTAATATAGAATCTTTTTTATACGATGTCAACCAACATCCAATTATAATCAGTATGGACCTTTAGCCGCGTATGCAAACACACAACATTATATATATGGTTTTTGTGTAGAAAAATATAATTTTTCATGGAAAATGATCTAAAACTTGATGAAGTTTAGTAAAAAGGAGATTTTTACCTATTTGGTTGGATAAAAGAGAATATTCAAGTTTATGATTGGGCCACTTGGAGAATTTTGGAGTTGTAGTGGCTTTTCTTGAATGGTTTAGTTGAAGTTGGCATAAAGAAGATAGTTTTGATGAAGGAGATATGAGTTTTTGGGTTGGGTTTTGAGAGTTGGGAGTTTGGGAAGATGGGGATATTTTTGGAAGAGAGGAGATGAGAGGATGAGAGACAGAGTGTTGACGATAAGGAAGTGGGGAGGGATGAGAGAATAAGAGATAAGGAGTGAGGTTAAGGAAGTGTGCATGGTTCATCCCTGCTCTCTCTCTCTTGAATAATTCTGATAGAAGAGAATACACATACTAGATTTTATCAACCATGATAAACTCCCATAATCCCATTTATAAAATAAATGCATATGCATATACATATACCGATCCATGAAAATCCAAATTCATACCTGTTATCATATCCGTAAAACTCTTAATATTATTATTTAAATTCTAAAATATTATTAAAAATTTTCAAAATGGTACATTTGGCGAAAAATGATTTAAGCCAAATCAATCGAAACTTCTCAGGACGCTCAACCCGTGGCAAAACCATGATTTTCATGAAGCATGGAGCATTTCCAACATATTATCACGATGCCTCCATTTCGATTGCCAGATGTCACAAAACTTGAGCTTCGGGTTTGGTCTTTAGGCACGGGAACCTGGGTTTTCGATGCGTAGCATTGCCAAACAAGTTCTAAGTGTACGCGTAGCCTCATAAAAAGTCTTCTCTCCTCTTGAGCTGAAGTAGTAGAGATTATCGGGTTCGGGCCTTAAAGTCAGGCCTAACCCATATCCAAACACTATAGGATCCCAAATTCTAACTCCGACCTGATCCGTTAAGCCACCCACGAAACAAAACCGTTCATTTTTCAGCCGCAAGCCCTAACCCCATCCTCTTTCACTCCCCCCAATCTCCGCTCGCTGGAGCCAGAGAGCTCGAGAAACAAATAAAACCATCACTTTCTTTCTTTAGATTTTTTTCTTCCCTTTTTGCACCAAAACCCTTCAAAAACCCTAAATTCCCATGACATGTGACAGACCGCCATGCCCTCCTCCGCCTTCTTGCGGGTCTCGCTACGCGCCCGCAGCCGCTTGACGATGTCCCTCACCTCGCTCCGCTCGCTTCATATCTACCATCAAAACCCTAGAATCCCTAACCCTAGGTCTGCGATGATGAAGGGCGGGATCTACGTGCCACCGATCCCCAGGCTGAGGTCGGTGATTGCCACCGCCAACGGGAACTTCACCACAGCGAGATCATCCGATTACGATTGGAGAGACGAAGGGCTCTCGTATTACAAGCAGCAGAGTGCGAGCTACGGGAGGTTTGCGTATGAGGATTACTCCGAGGACGATTCCGATCGAGACTTTGAGTCCTCGTCCGTGGCTTCGAGTAAAGTGAGTGTTTAGCTTTGGGATATTTTTTTGGTTGCTGATTATCGGTGCTCATGCTGTTACATTTTGAAGTTTGGGTTTATTTTGTGCCAAAGATTGGGGCCTGGTATGGGAATGGAGTTAAGTTTTTTAAAGTTAGCAAAATTCGATTCCAAAATGCTAACTTTATGTTTGGCATCCATTTTGGAGTCTAGATGGTTATCTCAATTCCAAAGTTATTATAACCGCGGTTATCTAAACTCCAGTCTTAAATAAATTTTCTAAACTCCAAACACATCTCTTATACCAAATCAGAGTTTATTTCAAAATGGAGTTTGAGGCTTGGAAACCATAGTCTGTGTCCTCTCTGCCTCCACTTAAAAATAAACTCTACTTATCTTAACTCCATACTCAAACAGGGCGTGGAACTTGATGGAGTTTAAATTTGTTCATTAGGGGGCCGTTTAAGGCCTAGTTGTAATCACACACAGTGGTTTCGGTTTGTTTCCTCTCATTTTCAATTTAAACAGAAACTTAAAAGATTTTTACATACCGATTTCATATACAGTGATAATCGAAGATCCTGGAGTAATGACTGGTGTCTGATGTATGTTCATAAACTTGATTGCGGGTGGATTACTATATAAGGCTATGTTTTTCAGGCAGAGAAGAAAGAAAAACCGCTCATTCCCCATATCTTGTAATTGACGTCTAATTAAATATGTTTCGTGTCAACTTGGGATCATTAGAATGAAACATGTGTTGAGGTTGCAACCTTGGGTGTATGGTGCTATTTTTTCACGATGCGTTTGCCGACAAAGAAAAAATAAAGTACATACAAAATTTAAAATCTTGGGATTTAGATCCTGTTTGTCACATATACAACATGGTCTGATAAAGGCATAAAGCGGTGTTACGTTTTTTAACTAGATAGTAGATACACAACCTGTTTTTGATGTGGTTCGAAGTTTCGCCCTAAACCTAAAAACATCGACGGTTCTATCTCGATTTCGATGTGGGACGGTCCGAGAGCAACATTGTAGACCCGTTTGCGGAAAGCATTAGCCGAAATTAGGCCCTGTCAGTTCGAAGCGGTCCTAGTTCACTTGGTATCTGCTTGTATCTATCTAATTATGGCCGATTTTGATCAATACTGAAGATAGTAAAATCCATTATAGTAGAAATTTCCAACAAAAACGGTCTTACATCCAAAATGTAGAAAAGCAAGTTAAAAAGTTTTGTGATTTGACTTGGCATTTTTGGATTCTTTTTATCTTAGCCAAGATTTTAGTATGTTGGACTTGTCTTCATGGTTTCAGATTTTATTTCCTACTTGCTAGCGTAGAATCAGAAAAATAGTAGTAGTTGTAGAAGAAGAAGAAATACGAGAGACAGATAGATGTTGCAGGGTGAGTATCAAAGAAGGCTGCTGGGTATGAAAATCGAGAGAGAACAAGAGGGATAGGAAGACTGGTTGCAGTGGGAAACAGGAAAAAAGAAAAGAAAATCAAATGATTTTGTAGCAGGAAACATTAAAAAAGGGGTTATGGTGTAAGCATTGAGATAAAAGAGAGGGATATTGGAAATATGGGTTTGGTAGTGCAGGTCAAGAAAGATTTGTTATTTGCTAGTCGCAACACATTTTCCCATTGACTTGACTATAAGCAAACAACAAACTTTTCATTTTCCAGCCAAATGAAATTTTGAGTAATAGCAGCTCCATGCTAATGGCGACCAATGTCTTCATTAAGAATAAGTTTTTATTCTGTTTCAAGTGAATGAATAAGAAATGACTATATATATATATATATATATAGAGAGAGAGAGAGAGAGAGAGAGAGAGAGGCTTTTTCGTTAGGTGGAGTCAAAAATCTATATTGAAGAAATGTTTTGTTATTATTTTATTCGACGATCGATACACATCATCATCATTTTTTTCATCTAAGATATGCATACACTAAATTTCATATGATTCTACAACTTTTTCATCGTTGAATTAGCAATGTAAAAAGTTCTATTGCTGTTAAATCGTTAATTTTGCACCTACTAAATCAACGGTGAAAAAGTGGTAGAATCACATGAGATTTGGTGTATCTACATCTTAGATTATATAGATGGAGATGATGGATGCCGATCGCCGAAAAAAATCGCCGTTGGTATTTTTCCGACGCCATAAGAGGAAATTCTTTTCAATGGCACCTTTCCTCCATTATCCTCGTGTGTGTGATCTGAAATCAACAAATAATGCGAAACCTATTGAAATTTATACGATTTGAAGAACGACAACTAAACAAATATAGAGTTCTAAATTCTTTTTTCCTCATACACTTTAATTTTCATGACATAATAGTAATAGAACAAGTCATTTTAACTTCCAAAATATATTAATCAAATTGTGACACTAATCTTTTTTTGGGAAACTCATTTAATTCGTATTAGAACATGAATGGATTTTTTTGTCATAAGAACGGTTTGATACAGAACCAATTTTTTTCTCAAATACATTAATGTTAAATTGTTAATACCTTATCATTTGATACATTTTGAGTCGGTGAAAAGTAATTCAATGTAAGCATACTACTACACATGGAAGATTGATGTGTTTGTATAAAAAAGTACTATGTTGTTTAATCAGTGCCCGTCTTCAAATCTTAGTTAATCATATCTTCGAGATGTTTTAGATCGGTAACCGAATATATAAAAAATGAAGAAATCAACATAAAATCTAATTAGATAAATGTTAAAATGTAGTAAGATTAAATAACTAGGTTTGGACTTGCTTAATCTAATTACAATCCATAAGAATATGAGTGAACCACACAAAAAAAGTAATCAAGATTTCATCTTCTAGTAATAATATATTAGAGGAGTCTTGGGTCTAGGATTAGGCGTGAATTTGATTAACCTGATCTTGAACTTTTTCAAGCTCTTCTTTGGTATATTTAGAACATCACCCAACTTAGTGTCCGTGGTATCCACTGATTCGTAGTGATCCCGAATGGTTGACATTAGCAACGAAGCTACTATTCCCTTCTCTTCTCTCCTTAATCTTTTTCAAAGTTTCCGTCTTTTCTTTATTCTTTTCTTTTCTCTATCCATTCCGTTCTTTTTTCCCCATAAGGTTCAGCGCCCTAATATTGACGCAGAATCCCCATGCAAGGTCCTTACGAATTACCTTTGTCGTCTTTGAGAAGAAAGATATAGATTGTGTATGTAGCACTGCTCAGACTACCAAAATATCAAACCATAGCAAAAAAATTGATCAAAAGTCTGTGGATAAGTCGATGTATCTAAGAGTAGGCGCCACGTCGCTAATTTCTATTCAAGGCATTTGTAGTCTAGAGAGCGTCATGCCATAAAACAAGCTGTGTAGTGTTGGGGTCAAAACTTACACCCCATTGACTAAAAGTTAGTCAAATCGCGAACAAATGGGGTCAAGCCCGAAACGAAGTCAGGTGGACCCGACCCAAGTTCAAGCCCTAGTGAAGCCGGCCTCATGCCAAGAAGAAAAAATTATGCGACAAATAAAATTTAATGTAATTTCTTTTTTTATGAATAAATATAATAGGCAAAAGAGCAATTGGTAAAAGCCCAAAGGCCCAAATGAAATGTAAAGACTATATAAAGCCAATCATATGATGAAATAAAGAATGATATTCTCTTCTAAAAATTTCTAGGGTTTTGTGACTCCTTCAAGCTTTTAAACCTTCTTCCTTCTACTTTTGAATTAAATCACAACTTTAACTCTTCTTTTCTAAAAAAGAAACAATTTTCACCATAAAATCATTGGTGGGGAGTTCAAATCTCCCATCAAATCTCTAAAAGAGGATTTTAAATCTTATCACCTTTCTTCTCCAAGATCTAAAAGAAAAAGAGGAGGAAGAAGGGGCCCTTCTCCGAAAATCTCACTTTGGGAGGATCCAAGACTCAAAAAAGAAGATAAAGGATCTTTTTTCATCATCCAAGACCTAATATTTAAATCTTGAAGTTTCAAGAGGCCTTTTTTTGGTTTTCTTCTCAAAAATCTTTTGGGAGTTTAACTCCAAACAAAAATCTTTTGGGAGTTCAACTCCAAACAAAATTCTTTGGGTGTTCAACTTCAAACAAAAATCTTTTTTTTTTTGGAAGTAAAACTTCAAACAAAAATCTTTTGTTAGTTCAACTACAAACAAAAATCTTTTCTTTTGGAATTTAACTCCAAATCATTTTCGAGGGAGTCCAACTCCAATTCCATAACCGGGGTTTAGCCCCTTTTTTGCTGGCGTTACCGCGGCGGCATGCGTGCCGCGGGCCCCACGGTCATGTGCAACGCGCGGGCCGCTGGCGGGCATCTTTGGTCTGTTCCCTATGTGAGGGGGACTGCCCCCTCATAATGTGAGGGGGATTGTCCCCCACGAGAGGGGACCCTCACGTGAGTGGACAGACCCCTCACGGGGGCTGCCCCTCCAAAAAAAATATAAAAAAAGATAAACGATGTTTTAAGCAATTTTTTTATAAAAAAAAGAAATGTTTGTTTCAAGTTTTTCCCTCTTCAAAATAATAATAATGTGGTTAAAAAATTTTCCTTTAAAAAAATATGGCGAAACAAGCATACACTCACATCTGTATTTTAATGCACTAAAATTGAGCTCGCATGGCCCGCTAATTGGAGGTTTCCTCGCATCATAGCGAGGGGTAATTAACGGCAGCTTAATCCACGGCCGCCGGAGATTTGGATCCCCACGATCAATAAATCCTAGCCTACTCTAAATCGAGAGAATCTGTATACGCCTGACAAGCACGCGCAGGGTGACAAAAACACTTTACAGATTCTGGCACGCCTGGTAAGACATTATCGCCCCTTTCATATTTTGTGCAAATGCTCATGCGAACTCTTTCAATACATATGTCGATATCTGTATTGAAATCATGATCTTCTATGCAACAATCAACAATTCGCTTTCAAACAATCAATTCTCAACAATGTCTTTAAAGATGAACTCAGCCTCCGATGCAGCTCCTGTTTCGTACACAATGAAGATGGATGCTCGAACGGTTCTCTCGGCAAGTCTCGGGCGGCATTAGGAGGAACCGATGGTACAATTCGGTTCCATTTCATTCGTTTCGGCTAACACCATTCTAGCTCTTCAAGCTCCAGTGACGGATAGGCCGGTCTCCAAAAGGAGGAGGCCTAATGTCGTAATCGCAAGGGAACCCGAGCCCAAGTGCAGGAATGTCTTCCAACGGTTCTCCATTGCTCCAGCTGGGGGCAGGGCCGTCAACACCAAGGTTGTGACAAAGTGTCCCGGGAAGCTTAAGTAGTGCCCTCGACAATTGTATTATCGGGTGTCCTCTCCGGGCTCTTCGTCAATCGGCCTACGGCGGCTTCTTGGAAAGCGGTTGCCCGTTAAGCTCTCAAAATCGAGAAGCAAAGACAGAAAAGGCCCAGATACAGAGCCAACAAAAGGGCTATGGTTCCTGCGCAACTGGACTTCACGAGGTTCCAGAAAGATGGTTACCCAGCGACACAAGCCGGGCTGGCAGTGAATCTTGCTAACTCTTTTGAGGTGTTGTAATTGGTTCAGAAGAATGCCATAACCGTAAAAATCAAGAAAACCGTGATCTAAATAGCGCTGCGAAAGGACATAATTAAGCCCCAAACCAGAAAGCATGACGCCATCTCTTCAAGAGTTTACTAAACGCTTTGTGCTGCGCAAAAGCAACGGGGAAAATCCGGAAAGAGGGCACCAGCGCCACCCAAGGACCCAGCGGGGCCGACCGTCTTCAGTCGCTTGTCTTTTCCCGAAGAGGAAAGGCCGCGACGACGGTATGAAAGATCAGCTGCCAAACATAAAGAGATGGCTGGATATGTAGCCCACATTGCTTATATGGCAGGCATACGCAGCAAGAGCAAGTATGTGGCTACCACATTCCAAGTCCAATCTGGTTTGAATGTGATTGTCACTTCCCAAGGCCAGCCTCTTCCGGAAGATGATGAAAACCCTTTCGGTGAGGCCGATAAGCAGAAGGAGCCCTCAACTTATAAGGAGTCGAGCTCGGAGAGTGACGAGGAGCCGATTTTCATCCCTATGACCGCAGAGCAACAACTGCTTCAAGAACTTCGGAAACAGCTCAAAAGTAAAGATAAGGAGATGACCAAACTTTATTCCAAAATTGACGATTTGACGAATGTCGAGATGCAACTTACGACTCAAGTTGCTCTGGCGCCCTCCAATTAAGCGCACATCTCTATTCATGAGTCGGGTGATAACGACCCGAAGCAGCCAATGCCTGTCCCTGTAGGTCCAAGTATGGGCGAGCCACACGTAAGCCGGCCGCATTCCACTTCTGGGGACGCCTTGGTCCCGGATGACAGTATTTCGTCGACACAAGATCGGATCTGGGTTTGGTTATCAGCAAAGTTAGAACATTGGTGGCTGAAGTCGAGGCTTAGAAAGATGTTGGCAGTAGTGAGAGGCCGTATCTCGCACAGTATGATCTTATCGAATTTTCCAGCGGTTACGTCATCCTAAATTTGGAATATTTGATAGGATGAGAAATGCGAACCAACACATTGTCCACTTTAAGGCGTCGTGCGGAAATACATGGGGCAATGATACACAAGCATACCGGACGGCTCTGTCACTACTTTCGTCCAAATGGAATCTCTGTTCCGGCAAAGGTTCATGAGTGTTAGCGATAAAATCACCATTGCTGACCTTATGAGGACTGTGCTAGAGAAAAGCGAAAGCAACACGGACTTTATCATCCGATGGCGCAATCTTACTGTCAAATGCGAATTGCTGATAGAGCATGGCTAATCTGTCAGCCTCCTTGTCGGGAATCTCAACAATTGGATGGCTCCGTTTCTCTGCACCGCGGGTCTCAAAACGTTCCAAGATCTGATCAAGAAAATTCAAATGTTGGAACACTCAAAACAAGAGTCCATCTCGGACCCCTAAATTAACAATAGATTGTGGAGAAACTGAAACGACGAAATCGCAAGGGCGGAAACTCCGACGATACCGAATCTTTTAACACTTCGGTTGACCGAGATAAGCGAGGGACAGATGAGCCCAATGTTAACCAACCTCTGAAGCCAGTGTTGGGAGGGGAAGGAGAATCGTCCCTGAAAGAGAAGCTGGATAAGATCTATTCCTTCAGAAGGGACAAAATCCATAAGACATTCTTGGACGCTCTAAGAAACGAACTACAATTGCCAGAATCGAAAAGACCGTAAGAAGCGAATATGATCGACTGAAAGTATGTCTTGGCACCTCTACTAGTTTTCTATGAGCATCAAGTATGCAATTAAAAAAATCTAGAGGGCTAAGTAAACTGAACAAGAATCGAACTAGAGAATTAGGATTTCAAAGTTAAGCAAAATAAGTTCTAAACTAAATGAAGAGAAACTACAAACCTTTGTAGTATAGTGCTTCACTTCAAATGCTCCGAGTAATAGTCCTAAAACTCTTCTTCGACTCCACTTGAAGGATAGAACGCGCTTTCTCGAAGTCTTCGTCGAGTTTCTCACACTCAAGCTCACTCTTCACTAATCAAAATATTAGC
The DNA here is from genome assembly GCA_030015575.1 of Agapanthus africanus. Taxonomy (NCBI): domain Eukaryota; kingdom Viridiplantae; phylum Streptophyta; class Magnoliopsida; order Asparagales; family Amaryllidaceae; genus Agapanthus; species Agapanthus africanus. Next base: position 23,585,179 of record JASDDO010000014.1, read on the forward strand.
GAAGTTAACAACCTAAACTAGTTTGCTAAAATGGTTTAGGTTGATGAAATAGGGATTTTGCTCACAAAAAATCTTTCTTCTTTTTCTTTTTCTCAACCTAAAAAGAAAACTAGTGAATGGAAGAAGTAGATGAACTTGGACTTGAGAAAGAACCTTGAGGATAAGATTGTGTTGTTTGGATAATTGCAAAGGATTGACTTATATGAGTTATAAACAAAGAAAAAACAATGAGTCATGCACCTCCAAGGTTCTACAGCATGCTAAAGTAATGACTCATTGTTCTTCTTTATTAATTCAAATAAGAAATCCCTTTTGTTTTATCCTCAACCCACAATGTAATTCTCATACATCCAAGTTACATGTATCATCAACCATGGCACATATTTGTATATATCTATATATTATGTAAATAAATATATAAAGAGAAAAAAATCTTAAGTGAGCTTAATATTAGTTAATATATATATATATATATCCGGTTAATATAAAAAAAACGCTAGATTAGAATACGGTATCATATACTCGTATTTAATCAAGGTCTCGCACATATCTCCATCGTGCCCTACTTCGTTTTGCTTGAGTTAAGAAACCTTTATGTGGGAGTCTAAAGACTCGCCAATACGCTAGCAGTAGGTAATGATCACATCAAAGACCTACAAGCCGTCAGCGGTACTAGCTGGACGTAACGGCTATCCAGGTATTGAACGAATAGAAGATCAACAAGCAAACTTGTCCAAACTCCCGTAGAGCCAATAAGCAACACTTACTGTACAGTCCGGTCTCTTCGTCTGATATGTCGCATATCGAGTCTGGGGATGGAATCGTCAGACCTCAATAACTCGATAAGTCATGCCGATGTGTGGCCTATAACCTTTCGAGAAACTACTGATAACACTTATCAGTAAATCTCATCAGCCCTGGCCATGGACTTGTTATAGCCAATCGAGTATAGCATAACATCAACTCCCAATACTGAGAGAGACGAAACCCCTCCAATCGTTTACTGCTTCCATGCGACTCGGGATATACCCAAAAACCACATGTTTGCACGACTCATTTGAGCCGTGGTGGGGAGGAGATCAAAGCACAGTGGGAACCACACAAGACGCTATGACGATCTCAGGTCTACAGACTAACCTGTATAAGTGTCACCAGAGAACTGCTATTTGACTATATGTATGGTACAATCTAGGAGTTCTCGGCGAGTCCTGTCCGGTGTACTCATTCTCCAATGAGCACCTGTGTACAATCTTTGATGTCAAACGCCAATGGTTGTGGGATCAACCATCGTCCTATACAGGGTCAAGAAAACGTACACTCTAGTTTACTCTGGAATATCGATGCCCTGTTTCGATACTCTCTCGACTAGGAACTGTTAAGGATATGCTTGTTGACTACTCAAGCCCCATTAGTATAATCTTCATCATAGTCGTGGTAGTCAAGCCAACATTCTAAGGGTTTTATCAACATGTATCAAAAAGACAGTAAACTAAAACAAGTGCACATGTTAAGATAAAGAGCAACCAGATAGCATACTATCATGTCGAGCAAGAAAGTCCTCTCTCTTTATATATGTCCAAGCATCCACTATAATATACAATAATGGTCTCTAGGGCATACATATTCCTAACAATCTCCCACTTGTACTGAGGCTAGTTGTAGTATCGCATACCCAACACCCCCAAAAGTCGCTTGAACTGTGTCTGGGGAAGGGCCTCGTGAGTGGATCCGCCGTGTTGTCCTTCGTGTCAACTCTCCTGAGCTCGATCTCGCGGCGATCAACTATCTCTCGGATTAGGTGATACCGCCTCAGAATATGTCTGGATCGTTGATGGAACCGGGGTTCCTTGGTTAAAGCCACGGCTCCATTGTTATCACAATACAAAGGTATTGGATCTACAATGGATGGAACCACACCAAGTTCAATAATGAACTTCTTCATCCAGACAACCTCTTTGGCAGTATCGTTGGTAGTGATGTATTCAGCCTCCATCGTCGAGTCTGCAATGATATCTTGCTAGGAACTCTTCCAACATTTCGCCCCTCCATTGAGGGTAAAGACAAAACCCAAGACATACTTGCTGTCATCTTTATCACTCTGGAAGCTCGAATCGGTAAAGGACTCCACTTGGAGTTCTCCGTTACCATACACCAAGAACATCTCTTTAGCCCTTCGCAAGTATTTAAGAATATTCTTCACAGCTATCCAGTGCTTCTTTCCTGGGTCTGATTGATACCTACTTACCACACTAAGTGCGTAAGTTACATCCGGTCTGGTGCATAACATCGTGTACATGATAGACCCAATTGCAGAAGTATAGGGTATCACGTTCATGCGAGCCCTTTCCAAATCAGTTTTGGGAGATATCTTTTTGGAGAGTGATTCCTGAACAAGCGGGTAAATTACCACGTTTAGAATCTTCCATACTAAACCTTTTTAGTATGGTGTCTATGTACCTGGATTGGGACAATCCCAACATCCTTGTAGATCTATCTCTATAGATCTTTACCCCCAAGATGTAGGAGGCATCATCCAGATCTTTCATGGAGAGCTTTTGTGATAGGAATAGTTTGACTGAGTGCAGCATAGGAATATCATTTCCTATCAAGAGTATGTCATTCATGTACAATACGAGAAATACGACCTTACTTTCTTCTACCCTTTTATATATACATGGTTCATCTACGTTTTTGATGAAGTCAAACTCTTTGACTGCTACATCAAAACAGATGTTCCAACTCCGTAACGTCTGCTTTAATCCGTAAATTGATTTAAGCAGCTTGCACACCTTTCCGTTGCTCCCATTGTCTATGAAGCTGTGTCATATACACGCTCTTTTCTAAATCACCATTTAGAAAAGCGGTCTTGACGTTTATCTGCCAGATTTCATAGTTATGGTATGCAGCAATGGCAAGTAGGATCCTGATGGACTTAAGCATAGCCACTGAAGAAAAGGTCTCATCATAGTCGACATCAGGTCGTTGATGAAAACCTTTTGCTACAAGTCTAGCTTTGAAGGTCTCAACCTTTTCATCTACACCAATCTTCTTCTTGAAGATCCACTTGCTCCCAATGGGTTTCACCTTTTCAGGAGCAACCACCAAAATCCATACTTTATTGGTGTATATGGATTCCATTTCAGATCACATAGCATCCGGCCATTTCACAGTCCCACTTGTGATGGCCTGCTCGAAACTAGTTGGGTCATCATCTTCTATAATGCAATCCTTGTCCCCATTGTCGATGAGGAAACCATAGTATCTCTCAGATGGGTGAGAAACCTTACTAGATCTGCGGAGTGGCTGAGATTCGTCGGGGACTATTGAATCCTCCGGTTCTACCAAATTAGCAGTTGTAGTTTGTGTATCTGGAACTTCTTTCAGCTCTACCGTGCTCCCACTAATTTCTTTTGTAAGAAATACCTTTTCCAAAAAAGTAGCGTGCTGAGCAACAAACACCTTCTGTTCCTCGGTGTGGTAGAAGATATACCATCGTGAATATTTGGGATATCCAACAAACTTACATAAAACAGGTAACTCAACAATACCCATCATAGACAAACGCCTTGAGTTTGTCTGGATTTTGCTTTTTAACATAAGCCGGGCAACCCCATATCTTAATGATATGGTCTTTTCCTCTCCCATATCTCATATGGAGTGGTAGGTGCATACTTGGTAGGAACCCTATTCAATATATAAGTAGTTGTTTCAAGCGCAAATCCCCAGAAAGAAATAGGTAACTCAACAATACTCATCATAGAGCGTACCATATCTAATAGGGTGCGATTCCTCCGCTCTGATACACCATTGTGCTGTGGTGTATATGGAGGAGTAAACTGAGAGAGAATCCCATTCTCTTTTAGATAATCTCGGAATTTCGTGCTTAAGTATTCGACTTCTCGATCAGATCGAAGGATTTTAATACTTTTACTCGTTTGGTTCTCTACCTTGCTTTTATATTCTTTGAATTTTTCAAAAACTTCAGATTTGTGTTTCAACAGGAACACATGTCCGAATCTTGAGAGATCATCGGTGAATGTAATGAAGTACAAAAAACCATTCTTGGCATGTGTAGACATAGGACAGCATATATCACTATATATCAGTCCCAATAGTTGCTCCGTATCCTGTAAACAGAGTTTTGGTCATCTTACCTTTGAGACATGACTGAAAAGTTTTATAAGTTGTAAATCCGAACGGATTCAAATATCCATCTTTATGCAACTTGGCTAATCTGGTCGTATTGCTATGACCAAGTCTACAGTGCCACGAGAAGGCTTAATTCATTTCTGAATTTTTCCTCTTGTTAGTGTTTTGTATATTTAGAACTGTATTTTGATTTAGGACATATAAACCATTACATAACGTACCAAACCCAATCAACACTTGATTCAGGAAAATGTTCATAACATTTTTCTCTAATGCAAAGTTATATCCTTCTTTATCCAATAAAGAAACAGATATTATATTGCATATCATCAATGGTACGAAATAATAGTTGTTCAAAATCAATGCATTACCTTTTGGCAATACTAGGTGATATTCGTCGACAGCTTCGGCAGCAATAATTGCTCCATTCCCTACTCTGAGAGACATCATCATTTCCCAGTTCTTTACTTTTCTTTAATCCTTGTAACAGATTATAAATGTGGGATCCTGATCCGGTATCTAATATCCAGGATGTAGAGCAAACTGAGAAACAGTTTTCAATAACCAACACACCTACAGGATCAGAATGCTCTTTCTTCATTACGGTTGCGCGGATATCCAGGATGTAGAGCAATCGGTCTGCCAGGCTGGTGTTGGTACTCCGAGAGTCTCCCCGTGTTTTCGTATGGAATTAATTAAATAATCTCGTTTCCGTAGAGGCATAACCCCATTAACACCTTTCTAGACACCTACAGGATCAGCTAATTGTAAAGTGGAAAACTCTCCCATGAGTAATGTTTACTCGCAGTAGGTATCGGGATCCAACTATCACATAGAAGGTATGCAATCTCATTGCAAATTTCCAACACTTGAAATTCCCGATAATGATTTTTACCCCTAACGACCTATGACCTTGACGGGGTCAATAAACCATAGGTCGCTAGTCAAGTTCAACTCATCATTTCTTGATCGATTCGAACCCACTCACATAAACCTTTGACGGAGGTCAACAAGACTGTGTGACTGTCCCTACGATCGCATCAACATGCTGCAGATAAGTATTACCCAGTTACCGTATATTTTTTCTTGACGGAGGTTAACAAACACAACACGAATACTATACACTACATATCTGAATTGACGGAGGGTTACGGCTGGTTTTGAAGAAAACTTTTAACGTAATGAACTTGATATCGTTGTAGAATCTGGTGATTTGAAAATGAGTGGTTTAAGCTCCGCTTTAAAAATCGAGTAGTTTTCAAAACAAACCGAGTGGGTTGTAGCATATGCTAGTTTTTGCTAAAGAGGTCATTCCGGATGAAGGGATCCAGGCTCTTTTTTTATTGAATGAGGTGTTGGATATTCATAATGGAATACCACTATGTAAAGCAAGAACTAGATTTACTTTTTTGAAAAAGTGATTCTACAATATTTTTTAGATTTCTTTTCATTTCATTAATTTTATTAAAGAAGTCTGATCATTTTTATTTCCTAAACATCATAGAAGGAACGAAAATAAAACACACATATATGCCATCCGTATTCGCCACAGGGATCCGGCTTTTCACCGTAAGGTTAATTAACTTACGGCAGGGCGGGTTCAGGACTAGTGCGGATGAAAAACATATATAGTGTCTACTAATATATCATATATATTAGTAGCATTCGTCTCACGCAGTTATATGATCACATCACGGAACAACAAAAGCAGATATATGAAATATAGGATATATTAGGAAGTTCGTGTTTTAGATTAAGCCAGTAACGAAAAACACGGATTTCACGGTCGTGATGAATAGCCAAGCCGACACCCCTAGACCCTTACGAGAGCGACAAGCAACCCTGCCAATTCTAGAGTTGGGTGATTGGTCTCGACTCCTCGAGACGGCCTTCCACTGGACTCTAGAATCTGGTTACCTGTGCTCTCCGCCATGGGTCTATCCTAATGCGGTAAAGTAAATAATATACATCGAATGGAGACAATCTCAACCCGGAAGTGTCCCAATAAAAGAATATTATATACACTTATTTACATGAATGAAAATTGAAAAACTCCCATCTCGTATAAAACCCCCGGCTATTCAATCACGACGATCTAATATAACATATCGATATAACAACACAATAACATTACATGTTATCAACGTAAGTAAATATGCGTATCCCTAATGTCGTTGTCGTATAGCAACGAGATCGGGGATACTGCCAAATATTACACTTACGGTCACAGAAAAGAAATGAAAACTACAATAATTAGAATCCGCATCAATGGACATCATAAACTCGGATTATCACATATTCCGAATTTCATGCCTAACCCTATAAACCTCACATTTAAGCCTTGAATTGAAAACCCTTTTCAAAGTGTAAGTCGGGCAATTCAACAAGATTCCCGATTAAAAGATCGAAATCTCGCTGGGAACTTTAGTGGATTGCCGTACCCTCAAAGCCGTCAACGAAGTGGACGGAACACCATGGCCACGAGCACCCGAGTGGATGCTTTTGACCATGGGGTTTTCCTATAGTCACTTGGTTGGGGCAAAGGGGCGTGACTCTCTACAAGTGTCTCCCGGCGTGTATTCGCGTACGATACGAGATTGCGACGAAGTTTCGATCCAAATCCAAATTCCGTGGTAATCCATCATATGAGACTAAAATGCGAGATTTACAGATCGACAACTAGTTTTCGCAAAACTAATCAATGTGTATTCCAAAATTTGTATCACATAACCAAAGTAATTAGACAAAGTTAACATTTCGATCGATGTTCAAACAACAACAATGCACAGAGACCTCAACCACTTGAGCCTCATTAAAAATATCCAGAAAATCCAAAATATGAAAATAAAGCAGAACAAAAAAAGTGGACTCCTAACTCCACAATTGTGCGGCGGAACCGCGTCCAATACATGGTATGGGCGGCAGTTCCGCGACCAATTGGTAAGTTATGTATTCGTATTTCTTGTGCCTCCATAGAATAGCCTGCACGATTTTTTGAGCATTTTTAATCTGGAAAATATTGAAGTTTGGAAAAATGTACAGAAACCTGCAAAGTTCGGAAATTAAAACGTCGATCAAACACTTTAACTTCGTCTAAACTACTCATATGCCTCTAGTTTGGCTCCGATACCATGAAAGTATGTTGGCACCTCTACTAGTTTTTTATGAGCATTAAGTATGCAATTAAAAAAATCTAGAGGGCTAAGTATATTAAACAAGAATTGAACTAGAGAATTAGGGTTTCAAAGTTAAGCAAAATAAGTTCTAAACTTAGTGAAGTGAAACTACAACCTTTGTAGTATAGTCCTTCACTTCAAATGCTCCGACTAATAGTCCTAAAACTCTTCTTCGACTCCACTTGAAGGATGGAACGAGCTTTCTCGAAGTCTTCGAAGATGATCCACCTTGAAGTTTATCACAATCAAGCTCACTTTTCACTAATTAAAGTATTTGTGAAGTTAACAACCTAAACTAGTTTGCTAAAATGGTTTAGGTTGAAGTAGGGATTTTGCTCCTAAAATATCTTTCATTCTTTCTCCTTTTCTCAACCTAGAAAGAAAACCAGAGAGAGAGAGTAAGAAGAAGATGAACTTGGACTTGAGAAAGAAGCTTGAGGATAAGATTGTGTTGTTTGGATAATTGCAAAGGATTGACTTATATGAACCATAAACAAAGAAAAAAGAATGAGTCATGCACCTCTAAGGTTCTACAACATGCTAAAGTAATGACTCATTGTTCTTCTTTATTAATTCAAATAAGAAATCCCTTTTGTTTTATCCTCAACTCACAATGTAATTCTCATACATCCAAGTTACATATATCATCAACCATGACACATATTTGTATATATCTATATATTATGTAAATAAATATATAAAGAGAAGAAAATCTTAAGTGAGCTTAATGTTAGTTTATATATATATATATATATATATATATATATATATATATATCAAATTATTGAATCAACACTTGATTCAATAATCCGGTTATATCATATATAACCCGGCTAACATCAAATATATATATATATCAAATTATTGAATCAACACTTGATTCAATAGTCGGGTTATATCATATATAACATATCAAATTATTGAATCAACACTTGATTCAATAGTCGGGTTATATCATATATAACCCGGCTAATATCAAATATATATATATATATATCAAATTATTGAATCAACACTTGATTCAATAATCCGGTTATATCATATATAACCCGGCTAATATCAAATATATATATCAAATTATTGAATCAACGCTTGATTCAATAATCCGGTTATATCATAACCCGGTTAATATAAAAAAAACGCTAGATAAGAATACGGTATTATATACTCATATTTAATCAAGGTCTCGCACATATCTCCATCGTGCCCTACTTCGTTTCGCTTGAGTTAGGAAATCTCTATGTGGGAGTCTAAAGACTCGCCAATACGCTAGCAATAGGTAATGATCACATCAAAGACCTACAAGCCGTCAGCGGTACTAGCTGGACGTAACGGCTATCCAGGTATTGAACGAATAGAAGATCAACAAGCAAACTTGTCCAAACTCCCGTAGAGCCTATAAGCAACACTTACCGTACGGTCCGGTCTTTTCGTCTGATATGTTGTATATCAAGTCTGGGGGGTGGAATCTTCAGACCCCAATAACTCGATAAGTCATGACAGTGTGTGGCTTGTAATCTTTCAAGAAACTACTGATAACATTTATCAGTAAATCTCACCAGCCCTGGCCAGGGACTTGTTGTTATAGCCAATCGAACATAACACAACATCAACTCCCAATACCGGGAGAGATGAAACCCTTCCCATCGCTCACTGCCTCCATGTGACGCGGGGTTGTACCCAAAAACCATCTGTTTGCACGACTCATTTGAGCCATGGTAGGGAGGAAATCAAATCACAGTGGGAACCACACAAGACACTATGACGATCTCGGGTCTACAGACTAATCTGTACAAGTGTCTCCACAGAACTGCTATCCGACGATAGGTATGGTACCATCTAGGAGTTCTCGGCGAGTCCTGTGCGGTGTGCTCATTCTCCAATGAGCACCTGTGTACAATCTTTGATGTCAAACACCAATGGTTGTGGGATCAATCATCGCCTCATACAGGGTTAAGAAAACGTACACACTAGTCTACTATGGAATATCGATGCCCTGTCTCGATACTCCTTCGACTAGGAACTGCTAAGGATGTGCTTGTGGACTACTCAAGCCTCACTAGTATAATCTACATTATAGTCGTGGTAGTCAAGCCAACATGCTAAGGGCTTTATCAACATATATCAAAGAGTCAGTAAACTAAAACAAGTGCACATGTTAAGACAAAGAGCAACCAGATAGTATCATATATATATATATATGTTCAAGCATCCACTATAATATACAATAATGGCCTCTAGGGCATACATATTCCTAACATCGACGACCCTAAATACTGGCCCTATCACAGAGTGGTAAGTCATGTCATTAAGAACTGCTTTGTCTTTAAAGATTGGGTTGAGAAACAATACAAGGCAGGAGAAATAGAACTCTCCAAAGACGTGCTAGTAAATGATCAAGCTGCGACCGCCAATTTCATACAAACAGAGACCGAAGCCTTTCGGGAACCTACTGTTCTCAGTCGTCTGCTCTTCTCTGAAAGGAACGGACCAAGGCAACAAACCAAAAGCCCAACCAGCAACATTACCAATGAGGAGGCAGTAGATGGGTACACAATCCATACGGTCTGTATGGTGGGGCCCGAAAGAACAAGTCTTCCTATGCTTCATGGCCATGACAATAACGTGGTTGTTGCTACCCAACACCAGATCGGTCTAGATGATGAAGAGCTTGCTTAGGCCATTAAGCAAAAGGAGACCGTGGTCCCTAAATAATCGAGCTCAGGCAGCAAGAATAATCCGGTTATCGTATCCAGAACTATAGAACAAGTATTATTCTAATGGTTTCAGAAGCAGCTTATGGTTGAAGTTGGCCAATGTCCATTCCAAAGTTGACTATCTCGCGGATGTTTGTGAAAAATCTCACGATCCAAGTCGTGCGAATGCAATTGCAACAAAATCAATATTTGGTTCACATATTAGGGAACGATATCCTGAAACAACCAACAAATATTTCCTCCAACCTTAGAGCAGAGCATCTTTGTGAAAGTCGACTGCAATCAGCATCCAACCCTTTCGATGCCCGTACTGATCGGGATAAGCAAACGACAAGTAAACCAAAGACCAATCGGCTTCAAAGACCGGTACTGGGAAAAGTGCCGACTCTGATATAGAGGGAAGATAATCTACTCAAGGAAAGACGAAGTTCGCAAAATATTCGAGAACGCCTTAAGTCACTGTCTGTAGCCCATTCTAATGAGACCACATGAAGCAAATATGACTGACAATCCCATGTACTGTCCATATCATAAGGCGGTGAGTCATACTAACGAGAATTGTTACGTGTTTAAAGACTGGGTAGAGGACCAATACAATGTTGAGAAAATCTCACTGACCTCTGATGCGCTGGCAAACCACCAAGTTACGGTCATCGATTCAGCTTTCGCCAAAATCAAAGCGCGAGAAGCTTGAATAAGAGCACAAAAATCGACCTCGAAGTCCTTAAACTGGGAGAAAAAATGTTTAAATAAATAAATGAAAAGCCAAAATGATGGGGCAGCTCGCAATAAAAATCAGCGAGTAAAAATAAAGATGAAAAGCCGAAATGATGAGGCAACCGCGATTGATTAGCCGAAATGACAGGACAATCGTGACCTTCGCGATAAAAGAAACTGAAATGATAGAACAATCACCGTAAAAAAAAGAAAAAAACTTGACCCCTAAGTCGTTAAACTGGGAATATATATGCATACATAAATAAACATTTCAATCCCTTTCAACGGCGAATGATGAGTTGCTCATGGTACCATATTCCAGTGTAGCAATGCAGACACCAACCAAAATCTAAATCCTCAAATTCTTCCATCCCTACGGCTAATCCCTAAATTGACTACCGTATATAATCCACGGGATCAAATAATCCCCATCATGCCCATGTCCCACCGCAATCACCAGCCCTGTGGTCAATCTCGGCCTTTGGAATTATGCGCCATTTGAGAAGACCCGTTCATTTGTCCTCATGATACATGAGAAAAACGACGCTTATGAGATCCTCTCTACTCGTAAGAAAAATCCACTTTCGTGGGATCCTTACGACTCACAAGGTAAAAACAGGGGGTCCTCATGATTCATGAGGAGAAAATGCACCAACGAGATCCTCTCGACTCGTAATGAGGAAATACTTTTATGAGACCTTTACGATTCATAAAATTGAAAAGGCTTAGGTGACAAGGATCTAAACCCGTCGTCTAAGCCATCCTCCCCAACGGGCCAAGCAAATGATGGTTCACGCCTGACACTATTCTTCAGTGTTAGCGGTGCCGACGTTGACCCAAAACCCAAATTCCAAGCTATTCCAAGGCAAATGACGATTCGTTTTTTGTACCACATTCCTGTGCAGCGATACTGATGCCAAACCAAAACCCAGATTCTAAATTCATATTCACATCCAATTACAATTCGAATTTCAACTCAAATTCGAAAGTCCCGCCAAACAGGACAAGAATCAAACAAATCAAATCAAAGTCCCACCTGATCCTGTTCCCAAGCTCGAAGGTCATGCTGGATGGACAGGAAACTCCCAAATCAAACTAAATCAATTAGGTCAACCAACTGTCTGCCCCTGCGTCGAAATTATATTTTAATCCCGGAACCCTACATCGAAATTATGTTTCGTCTCAGAATGTACCTTTCCGGTGTCAGAATTATGCTTCGCTCCGGAACCCTGCGTCGGAATTATGCTTCGTCTCAGGATATATCTGTCCGGTGTCGGAATTATGCTTGCCCTGGAACCCTGCGTCGAAACTATACTTTGTATCAGAATATATCCTCCGCATGGAATTATGCTCCGCTTCTCGGAATGACGCTCCGCCCTCGGAATGACGCTCTGCACTTCGGAATGATATTTCGACCCCGGAATGATGCTGCACCATCGAATGATGCTTATGGAATTATGCTCCGACCTCGAAATGATGTTTTGACCCTGGAATTATGCTCCGCTCCTCGGAATGATGCCCCGACCCTGGAATTATGCTCCGTTCCTCGGAATGGTGCTCCGAATTTGGAATTATACCCCTGGAATTATGCTCTGCACCTCAAAATTAAGCTCTTCATGAAAGAAGATTCATTAATTTCATACACGGCCTATATACGCAGTGTGCATTCATTGATGGAATCCACTTTGTCGGGGTCAAAATTTACAGCCATTGACTAAAATCCAAAGTCAGTCAAATCACGAACAAGTGGGCCCAAGCCCAAAATGAAGTCAAGTGGACCCGAGCCAAGTTCGAGCCAAAGTGAAGCCCACCCGATGCCAAGAAGAACAAATTACGCGACAAATAAATTTAATGTAATTTCTTTTTCTGTGAATAAATGTAATAGGCAAAAAGGCAATTGGCAAAAGCCCGAAGGCCCAAATGAAATGTAAAGGCTATATAGAACCAATCATATGATGAAAAAGGATGATATTCTCTCCTAAAAATTTCTATGGTTTTCTGCCTCCTTCAAGATTTTAAAACTTTTTATCCTTCTGAATTAAATTAAGAGTTTAGCTCTTTTTTTCTCAAAAATAAATAGTTTTTCACCGTAAAATCATTAGAGGGGAGTTCAAATCTCCTATCAGATCTCTAGAAGGGAAGATCTTAAATCTTATCATCCTTCTTTTCTAAGATCTAAAAAAAAGAGGAGAAAGGAGACCCATCTCCGAAAATCTCACTTTGGGAGAATTCAATGCTCCAAAAACGAGAAAAAAGATCTCTTTTCATCATCCAAGATCCAAGATTTAAATCTTGAAGTTTCAAAATACATTTTTTTTGTTTTTTCTCAAATCTTTTGGGAGTTTAACTCCAAATAAAAATCTTTTGAGAGTTCTACTCTAAACAAAAATCTTTGGGAGTTCTACTCCGAATAAAAATCTATTCTTTTGGGAGTTCAACTCTAAACAAAAATCTTTTGGGAGTTCAACTTCAAATAAAAAAAATCTTTTAGGACCTCCCGAGAGCCTGAGAAAACTTGACGAAACTGGAGTCCAACTCCAAATGCATAGCTGGGGCTTAGCCCCCATTTTTTGCCGGCGTCACCGCGCGTGCGCACGGCATGTGTGTCGTGGGCGTCCCGCGGTCACACGTGCGCGTCACCGCGGGCAGGCGTCCTCGGTCTGTTCCCCTACGTGAGGGGGTCAGTCTCCCTCACGGAGGGGACTGCCCCCACACAATGTGAGGGGGACAGCCCTCTTCTCACGCGAGGGGGATAGTCCCTCACGGGGGATGTCTGCACCTGCACCAAAAAGAAAGATAAATGATTTTTTAAACAAAAGTTTTTTTTATAAAAAAAGAGATTTCAAGTTTTTCCCTCTTCAAAATAATAATAATAATGTATCTCGAAATGAAAACGATGGTTTTAAAATTTCCGTTTAAAAAATAAAAAATGTGGCGAAACAAATATAAACTCGCATCAGCATTTTAATGCACTAAAATTGAGTTCACATGGCCGTATGACCTGCTAATCGGAGGTTCTCTCGCGTCATAGCGAGAGGTAATTAACGGCGGCTTAATTCGCGGCTGCCGGAGATTTAGATCTCCACGATCAATAAACCCCAGCCTACACTAGGCCGGTGAATCTGTATACATCTGACAAGCGCTCGCATTCTTATCTCAATAGGATGACAATAAACACTACATGTAGTAGAAAACATATCTCATTCGCAGTTGTCTTGGGAATCAGGAAGGATCATTAAAATAGCACTTAATACGTATGAATTCTCTTTGAATATCAATGTAATTCAATGAAACAAATTTAATCATATTCCATTTATAACGTGGAATAGTGGGAGCTCAAAATAAACTGTATGAAATAACTGACCATTTAGTTAGTTTTTAAGTCTCAAGTCGAGAAGCTTCTTAAACTCGTGTCAATGGTGCTCAAACAATAAGATGGTGTTATTAAAGTATGGAGATTGATCCATTTAGATTACCTAATGACCAAGAGATTATCAGGACATAACATGTGGAAATTATTTCTTATTTTCTTGATAAGATTACGGTTGGTTCCTTGCGAGTTGTTTTCACTTTTCTGATCAAATTTATGCTACCGATAGTGTCAGTTTTCTAGTGCTGCTTCTTTGTTAAAGCTGCTCTCTGCTTTCCACTGAAAATTTATATCTGAGAGGCATGTTTCTTGATTGGTGTTTAATTATCTTTTGTTGTATTCTTTTATGGGTTATATGTCAGGGCACCTCCACACTTGATAATGTTGATGAGTGGAAGTGGAAATTAAGTATGCTTCTTCGTAATGATTGTGAGCAAGAGGTAGTATCAAGGGATAAAAAGGACAGGCGTGACTATGAGCAACTTGCTGCATTAGCTGAGAGAATGGGTTTGTACAGGTATCCACTTCATTTCTCCTTCGTTTAGGATGGTTCTGTTCCCTGTTGATTTACTCGTAGTTCTAATAGAAGCATGGGTTCTTTCGTAGCCGCCAATATGCGAAAATTGTAGTTTTCAGTAAGGTGCCATTGCCAAACTATAGATCGGATCTTGATGATAAACGGCCTCAGAGGGAGGTACCTTCTAATAATCTAAACCCTTATTTTTTTAATGTCATTCTTTTTGTTTAATTATGTATTCGGAATTCATTTCCCAAGAGATTCATATTATATTACTGTTTTCCTGCTTGTTCAGACGTCATATGTTTTTTTAAAAGGCAGGTAAAACTGTGAAAGTTTATTATTACACTTGCCTTGCATAGAGTGCTAACGAGGCCTTTCTACAACCTTCCAGGTTTTTTTTGCTTGTACTGACTTCACATACATTGTACACATAGGTTTCTATCCCTATCGGATTGCAAAGGGAAGTGGATGCATTACTTGGGGATTACTTGTCTCGAAAGCGGACAAATCGAGAAACCTTTCCAAATCTTCCCTTTTCAAGGTCGAGTAGCACAGATAGTTTTGCAACCGATGGACTCTCTGAACTGCCGGACCCACAAACTTCTACTAGCATTGTAATGGAGAAAATCCTAAGGAGAAGAAGCTTACAACTGCGCAATCAGCAAGAGTCTTGGCAGGTATAGGTTTGCATAAACACAATTTAAAAAGCAACTTTAACATCAGTACCTTTTTGTTTATATGTTTTATTCTATTATGTGGTATCATCAGCCTATGTTATCACCTTTGCATGATGCTAGATTCTCTTGAAGAAGTCGCATTACTACTTTATGTATGGCTACTAATTGGAGATGGGTTACCTTACTACTAGAACACATCGGGCATTTTAAGCAATCTAGTGTTTATAATTTTTTATTGTAAAACAGTCCCAAGCTACAGGGACCAAAGGATTGATGAACATTGAATGGGCCGAGAATGAAGATATTGATTAGACTTTAGAACATGTTGCTTTGTCATGCTTTAGCGTTCGACATAATATGTTACGTCCCATTCTATTGCGATTACCTATATGCTTGTACATGTATTCTCGGCTTCTATTTCCAACAACAATCTTTTGATCTTTTGTAGGAATCGCCCGAGGGTCAAAGAATGCTAGAATTTCGCAGAAGTCTTCCCGCTTACAAGGAAAAGGAAGCATTATTAGAGGCCATATCTCGGAATCAGGTTTCAAATTCTTGTATAATTATTCCTTCTAAATTTTAAACACTATTTTTTTCTTTCCTAAAGGTGTAAACTAAATTATTTTTTGCTTGATAACCTTGGTACACACAATGCAGAATTATGTCAGTTCGTATAATAATTGGTAGAATTCTCACCTGTAAAAGATATATAACCTTGAAGCTTCGTCTTGTGTTGTATGAAACACTTCTGCATAATATGGTGTTGTATGTTCCCACATACTGATTTCCTACTCAATGTTGTTAAGCTTATGATAGGTTTCTTTTCCTTTTCTCTTCATGTGATAAGGGGGATTTCTTCACAAGAAAGCCATCTTGAACCGGAAACCGGTTAGCTGCTTTAGCATGATACTTCTTAGTTTACCCAGAGAATCGAGATGTATCAGATACAGATATCTAGTTGATACACGTCAGATATGTTATGATATAATGCCCTTTAGATGTAGCGAAGATGTACGATAGGCACCAATTCAATTTATTTCATAGTTTGCATAGTTCGATAAACCATAATGACTATGTAACCACTAATTTCAATAGCTTAAAATTTTGATTTACAAGTGTAATTTTGTTCAACATGCTACATTGTTTCTAATATACTCCCACTCAAATCTTCTATTTTGAATTTAGACCCCTAAAGCCTCAGTGACATGTAATTAGCCCCTGTGTTAGATTGGACTAAAGCTGTCAGGCCTGGGGGACTGAGCCACCTATATCCTCACATCTTGATGTTTAGCAATGAATTGCGTGAGACAGTTGGGAAAACAATTTACGACAGATCTACAATACAATAGTTGCGTACTATCTGATCTGGTTTGATCTGTAAGATGATTCACAATCTGATCTGCGATATGAATTGTGTGTGGTAACTTCTTTATAATCAGTATTTATTAGATTCACAATGCAGTAGAGTAGGAATTGTTGCTTGCATTCTTATTTATCACATGCAATAATAAATCTCTTCTTTTAAAGTTTATCAAGTCTTATCGAAAAATGAGCAACGAGGTATAAATTTCTCCCCACTGTGAGATGTTGCTGATTTGATTCTTGAAGGGGTCACATAAAAATAAAAAAAATCCTTATCCAAATTTATTCATAAATATTGATTTTGATTGATCTTTTGACGATTTCAGGTAGTTGTAGTTTCAGGAGAAACAGGTTGTGGCAAGACAACCCAACTTCCTCAGTACATTTTAGAATCTGAGATAGATGCTGCTCATGGAGCAACCTGTAGTATCATCTGCACTCAGCCTAGAAGGATATCTGCAATGTCTGTATCTGAAAGGGTAGCAGCTGAGCGAGGGGAGAAATTGGGTGAATCTGTAAGCTTTATGTTTTTTTATGTCACTATACGTTACTGCATAGGGTGTTTGTATTCTTTCTTACCCATATGAAACTCTGAATAAAATCCGTGTTCTCATTTTGCTTGCTTCTTTTTTATAGGTCGGCTATAAAGTTCGCCTGGAGGGTATGAAAGGAAAGGATACTCGGCTGCTTTTTTGTACCACCGGAATTTTATTGAGGAGACTACTTGTAGATAGAAATTTGAAAGGCGTATCACATGTTATAGTTGATGAGATTCATGAACGTGGCATGAATGAAGGTAGAGGTTAAAAATTAAATGAGGTTTTCTTTTGTAGCGTTATGGAACTTACCAAGCTGCTTGCTTGTTGCCAGACTTTCTTCTGATTGTCCTGAAGGAACTTCTTCCTCGTCGTCCTGAGTTGAGGTTGATTTTGATGAGTGCAACACTCAACGCGGAGCTGTTCTCTTCCTACTTCGGCGGGGCTCCTATGATACACATTCCTGTAAGTTGATATAATTTTTAAATATATTTGTCAACTTTGTGTGAGCACACTCCTTTGCACTGCAAACTAAAAGTTAATTGGGAGATGTACAAAAAACCACTCTGGAATTATTTATATAGAGCTTACCTGAATGAGCAATAATTCAAATCTAGACCAAATCTGTAACAATTGTGATGCAACATAAATGATGGTGATATTAATAAAAATGATGCAATGCAAAACAACAAGCTATATGAATTTCAACTACACACCAAGGTCTATATTAAATTATCAAGAAAGGAGTGATCTTTTTAATCTACGCAGTTATACACAAACTATCAAGAAATATTAAAGGAATACCTGGGGGAAGTGGATCAATAACTAAAACACAGCCCTTTCTAAGCTTTCCTCCATGGATACTTGGATGATCATGATGCGTTGATGAACTCCTTCGTCTCTTCTTGCTTTAAGTCAAAGCTTATAGAGTTTGTAATTAATGATTGAGGGCTTTAAAGCCAATGATTGGATTTTTTTTTGTTCTGATCTGGCCTGGTTGTAGTAATTCTGACAATCTAGTGTCCATTTGATATGCGGAACAGAAGATTGTTATAAATCTTACATGGTGAGAAATCTAATTTTAAGGCATCATATTGCGAGAAATCTTGCATACAATATCTTACATTATGAGGAAGGCAGCTTCAGATTTCTAGGAATATTGCATTGGTATAATTTAAACATCCTCGGAATTTGGCATTGATGCATTTGGTTTTTTAATAGATATCTAGGAATGTTGCATCCCTTATTTTTTTTATAGAAATTTCTTTGCCAAAGATAAAATTACATTAAAAAATTTATAACTATACTCTACATGGAATCTAATGAACATGACGAGCAATCGGGAAGAAATTGTTAGGTTCCAGCAATGCGCTTCCCCACCACACACACACACACACACACACACGCACACACACACACATATATATATATATATATATATATATTCATTATCATTATTCTGATATGCGCGCGCACGTGAGAGAGAGAGAGAGAGGCCCTAAGAGGGAAACCCTCCTATGGCATCAAAAAAGTATACCCTCCATCTTTTTTCGACGATCGGCACCATACATCTTGATCCTTATATCCTCATCATCTAAGATGTAGATACAACAAATTTCATGTGAATCTAACATCTTTTCACGATTGATCTAGCAATGTGAAAATTCTAAAAATATTCTATTTGTCGGAAAGCCGTTAATTTTGCACCCGCTAAATCAACGGTGAAAAAATGTTGGTCTCTCTCATATATATATGTATGTATGTATGTATGTATGAGATACAGAGAGAATAATGGAGGAAAGAGGCCATAGGAGGGAATTTTCTCTAATGACGTCAATACAAATCAATCATCCAACATTTTATTCGACGATCAATACCCACCATCATTATTATCTTTATCATCTAAGATGTGGATACACCAAATTTCATATGATTCTATCGCTTTTACACCGTTGAATTAGCAATGTAAAAAGTTCTATTGTCGGTAAACCGTTAATTTTGCACCTATTAAAATCAACGGTGAAATAGTGGTAGAATCATATAAAATTTGGTGTATCCACATCTTAGATGATGAATATCGTTCGTCGAAAAAAATCATAGAGGGTATTTTTTCGAAGCCATAGAAGGAAATTCCCTCCTATGGAACCTTTCCTCTATAATTCTCTCTCGCCACACACACACACACAAGAGATCGAGGGAAAAGCTTTGCTAAATTTATCTCATCAGCTGTTTCATATATGACTACAACCGAACCAAAACAAAATACTTTCTTTTAGGTGTGTTCCGTTGGACATAGATCCTATTTTTTTTTTCTAATTTCTTAGAATTTTCCCCCACCTCAAGTGGTATCAAAATGCCGTCGTGTGTGGATATTTTATTAGTCTTATGGGACAATGGATATCTCCAAAAATGATTTTCAGTTCAATATTCTCTCCGCTCATTGCTCAGACTAATCCACCTATTCGGCTTCTTGTATTTGTAGTTAAAGCAAGTTGTGTATGCACCTAGTTGAAGACTCTCTCTCTCTCTCTCTCTATATATATATATATATATATATATATATATATATGAGAATGATGGAGGAAAGAGGTCATAGGAGCCTTTTTGCGTTAGATGGCAGCACAAATCATGTCCACCATTTTATTTGACGATCGGCACCGACCATTTTGATCTTCATCGTGTAATATGTCGATACACCAAATTTCATGTGATTCCAACACCTTTTCACCGTTGATTTAGCGGGTGCAAAGTTAATGGTTTACCGACAATAGAACTTTTTACATTGCTAAATCAACGGTGTAATGTTGTAATCATATAAAATTTGGTGTTGAAAAATTCGAGGATGGAGATCAAGTTGGAAGGTGCAGATCGTCGAATAAAATGGACTTACTTTTTGCCGCCACCTAACGCAAAAAGCCTTCTAGAGCCTCTTTCCTCTCTCTCTCTCTCTCTCTCTCTCTATATATATATATATATATAACTTTTTAGCCATTTGATGCACATTGGGATTTTTGCAAACAATTATGTCAATGTTTGAATAAATGAGAACTTTTCTTCATGATTAATTGCACACATCTCAATGCAAATCAATGGGATAAAAAGTCGGTAGGATTTGTTTCCAAATCCCTATCGACATGGTCTCTCTTTCTGTGTGTGTACACATGCACTTGGTGCTGTCATGGTTTTTCTGCATGTTATGACAGCCTCAGTAGAAAACCGCTTGCTTAGCAAAGGAATCTTCCTTCAACATGTTGATTGCGTCACTTGCTCTGGTTAGCGTCCGTAGATGTTCACATAATGGATGTCGAGGTCCTTATAAGCTTCAAATCCCTCATATTTCTTAACTTGCAACATTTTTTTCCAAACTTTGTAGATTGATCTTTTTTATAATGATTTTGCTATATTTAGTAAATTATGATAAATACACATGTTGGAGTTTTCTTTAGCTCTGTTGGGAGGAATTATATAAAAACTACAGTAATTGAATCATAACAGTTTTGTTGCTGCTTATAGCATGAAAAAGTTTGTGAGTCATTCATTAAGGATTAATGTCTAGTATGTTGTATCTTGTTCTGTATTTGCATTTTTCTAAATTCGGTGATGTTCTACGGCTCATTTACAGGGTTTTACATACCCAGTTAAATCCCATTTCTTGGAGAATATTCTTGAAATAACTGGACATAGGCTGACCCCATACAATCAAATTGATGATTATGGACAAGAAAAAAGTTGGAAGATGCAGAAACAAGCTCTTAGGAAAAGAAAGAGCCAAATTGCTTCTGCTGTTGAAGTATGTATCGACCTTCTTTCGTTGGGTAATTTCTATAGCATGCATCTATTTTTGGGTAACTTTAATGGCAATTTTTTTTATTGTTACTTTCTTGCAGGATGCATTAGAGTCTGCAGATTTTAAGGATTATACTTCAAGAACCCGTGACTCACTTTCTTGCTGGAATCCTGATTCAATTGGTTTCAACCTTATAGAAGCTGCTCTATGCCATATATGCCAAAAAGAACAGCCTGGTGCAGTCTTAGTGTTCATGACTGGATGGGATGACATAAATTCACTTAAAGAACAGCTTCATGCAAATCCTCTTCTTGGAGACCCTACTAAGGTTTTGCTTCTGGCATGTCATGGTTCCATGGCTAGCTCAGAGCAGGTAAGAATTCTATAAGTTTCTTGAGCATCTCTGTTATGGTATTCTCGTTTCCTAATATAATGCCTTCACTCAATTTTTATTTCTTTTAAATGTTTCATTTTCTTGGTCATTTTACTGGATCTGTAAAGAAATGATCTATAGACAATTAGAAAACATCCTACAACTGTTCTGGCTTCTTGATGCTGCAAAACCTCGACCTTTCTCTACCCAACCCTTTACACACCTGGGGCTAGATCCCAAGGTAAAAGGGTGGAGAATTGAAGAAGTAAACTGCCACCTGGGAAGGGGTAAAGCTTGTATTGGCAGCATGTATAGCGAAGAAGGCGAATACTAATCGGAATATGGAAGTATTCTTATTCTTGTCTTATGCTGGCTGCTAGTGATTCATGATATATTGTATGCTATGGATATTGGGACTTGTAGCTCGTGGATTCCAAGATGGCAAGATTACGTAGTGTAGTCAAAATTATACTGAAATTTAGTTGCACAAACCCTACCACTTACAGTTCTGTTCTGCCTTAATTGCATAATAAATTATTATTATTAGCTGGTTGGATTTGTTATGACTTTTATGTACATCAAATGTACCTTTGCGTTCAATGTTACTTTGATTTTTCTACATAGCTTTGTCTTAAGTATGTCTTGTATGTTCTTTGTTATGGAGACTTACCTATGTTGAATTAGCCTAACTCCACTAGGTTTTTTTGTCGAAGATTCTCCTCTAATGTGTGCTCTGAAGTTTAAAGATTTACTTCTTTTCCACAAATCTTTTTGTGATTTAGTATGATAGGAAAATGCAATACACATTGATGTAACAGTTGGAATGTGGTTACGAGATTTTTGGGTTTTCATCTATGGTTCATATAATTCTGATTTTTTTTTTTGGATTTGTGACATCTCTTATGGTTCTTGTATGGTATCTGACACATCTTTTCACACCTTTGTTTTTATTTAATTTTTATTGCCATTATGTTCTGGACTTAGCCAATTATTTTTTGGTATTAATATAAACTCCAAACATGCAGATATGGTATTGCAGAACATGTTTGAATAAATGAATCCGTCTTTATGATTCATGGTTTTGGATCTTGAAGATTTGACTGCATTGGAGTGTTTGATGTTAAAACGTACATGTTGAATGACAAAAATAATTGAGGCTGCTTTACTGAAGTCGTTTAGAACCAGGTGGCTTAACTATACTAATTAAACCTAGCAATTGGTGGATTCTTCTTTTAAATGTAGGCTTAATTCCCAAAACTACCAAAAATTAGGGGTTGTGACAAGCAACTGTCAAATTCTTTGAAAATTACAGGAAACTACCAGGTGTATGGAAACTTGTAAAATTAATAAATAATAAATTACCAAACTTGTTTAGTGAATGTTCAATAAACTACCAAACTTGTTTAGTAAATATTTAATAAACTACCAAATTTGTTTACTAAATTTTCAATAAGCTACCAAACTGGTTTAGAAAGTTTAAGAATGTCCATATACTTTGGTAGTTTTCTGTAATTTTCGAAGAATTTGGT
The DNA here is from genome assembly GCA_030015575.1 of Agapanthus africanus. Lineage (NCBI taxonomy): Eukaryota > Viridiplantae > Streptophyta > Magnoliopsida > Asparagales > Amaryllidaceae > Agapanthus > Agapanthus africanus. The sequence continues at coordinate 23,608,092 of JASDDO010000014.1, forward strand.
AGTTAATTGTCACAACCCCCAAGTTTTTGGTAGTTTTTGGGAATTAAGCATTAAATGCAGGTTGAAAATATTCTTGATAAACCAACCTTTGTTCGGTTTATTATGGATGTTTCTTGGAACAAGTAAATGGGATGGAACTATTGAGACTCCATATTTAAAGCTTTTTCCTTGGTTTAGCAAAACCACAAAATTGGAATAAAAATGTTTGACCAACTTAGTTGGCTTTTAAAGTCCAGTTTTCTTGGCATATGGCTGTGATACTGCCAAGTCATACCGTGGATTGAATCCGTTAGTAAACGGTCTTAAAACTTGACATCTCTTGCCAAGTAAAATTTTCATGTTAAGATAATTTCTGATTCACCCAACTCAAATATAATCTGAGGCGTGTGCATATCATTATCTTATTTAGCACATAATCTAATTATATGCGCGTGCACACAGAGATATACATCATGAGCTCAGTGTGCATGTTTTCTGCACCCTTTATTTTCCTCTCTTTGGACTGCAATCATGCCGCCTCCACTCTCTCCGTCATTTCTTTTAACCATGACCAAAATGCTGCCTCCACCCTTTCTCTTCCTTTCTTTCCCTTTGCTTAAGAGGTGGAACTGTGGAAGTATCCAATCTGCTGGTCTATCAGAAGAAACCAAAAGTCAAACGCTGAGATTTTCATAAAGAATGTGATCTTTTAAATGAGGTCGGCTTGGACAAGGCAGAATCATGAAGCCTCCAGTAACAAATAACCAATTTTTATGACAGGTTGTCACATAGGATGTCAACCCTTCATGAGTTGATAACCAATTTCAGAGCAAATGTGTGCTGCGACATAGAATGCTGATGGCCAACTTGGTGGATATACTGGGTAGCTAGACGTAGACTTAACTTTTCAAGCTATGCCAGTATAAAGTTCATGCAACCAAAGGAGCAAATCTCCAAATTTGTGTAATCATGAATATTATATATTCAAAGTTGTAAGTTTATATAATTCTATTGTCATTCATCTCTGAGGTACAAACTACAAAGCAAAGCCAAATGGCCGAGTTAAATTCCAGTTGCAAAATAAATAAATTAATTAATAAGTAAAAAATATATTCAAAAGCAAGAAGATTAAATTGCTCTTTTAAGTTGTGCTAAATATTATTCGCTATATGCTTAATGGTTATCAAATATCAACCTTTTCTCTAAGATGTTTGTAACTTGTTTTTGGGGTTTCCCAATTTACAGTCTCCTTCGGCATTCTTTGTTTGTTGTTTTGCTTGGTCTGATTAGCACACATTCTTGACCCCCCATCTTAGATCAGTAATTGATCCCATTCATGTGATTCCTACTAATTTTGGTCTCTATGAGGAAATTTATACTTTTTTATTTTTGCATGCAGAGATTAATATTTGACAAGCCAGAAAATGGAGTGAGAAAAATAGTTCTTGCAACTAATATGGCGGAAACAAGTATTACAATTAATGATGTAGTTTTTGTTGTTGACTGTGGAAAAGCAAAAGAGACGTCTTATGATGCTCTGAATAATACCCCTTGTTTGCTTCCAACGTGGATTTCTAAAGCTTCTGCTCGGCAGGTAAATATACTTCATTCAATTATAGCTTCATCTCATTTTCCAATGATTTTTAATAAACTTAGGTTTACTTGTTAGCAGATATGGGATTTAGTATATTCTAGTTACTCATAATTATGGCCTGATTGATATAATTCATTAAGATTTGTGTAGTGCTATTTGCATTTATCCCCTTTTCGGTTTTTACAGAGAAGAGGGAGAGCTGGTCGTGTGCAGCCTGGGGAATGTTATCATCTTTATCCAAGATGTGTGTACGATGCCTTTATAGATTACCAATTACCAGAACTTCTGAGGACACCTCTACAATCTCTATGTTTGCAAATTAAAAGTCTAAAGCTTGGAAGTATTTCCGAGTTCCTATCTAGTGCTTTGCAATCGCCAGAAGAGTTATCGGTGTGTTTATTTAACTCTTCTGTCCTCGTTTACATGTCTGCCAAATTGCTAACTGCAATTATATATCATTATATGCTGAAGTTGTGTTTAACATCATCTTCTAAATCAATTTATAAGTTCATTCATTTTTAATATTAGGTTATATTTCAGTTACCAGTGAAAGTAAGCTTGGCATTATTTCTCAACCAATATATCTTGTAGGTACAAAATGCCATCGAATATTTAAAAGTTATTGGAGCCTTAGATGATAAGGAAGATTTAACTATTTTAGGTACAAGTTCTTCCTCTTTTTCTGTATTAACTAGACTTGCATACCAGTTACTTATGGTGTTCTTATGCTTATTTTTGAGCATTTTATTTACTATGCTATCGTGTTTCTTGTCATTGCCAGGACGACAATTGTCAATGCTACCAGTTGAGCCGAAGCTCGGAAAGATGCTTATTTATGGGGCCATGTTCAACTGCCTTGATCCTATATTGACTGTTGTAGCCGGTCTAAGTGTTAGAGATCCGTTTTTGACACCATTTGACAAAAAGGATGTAAGTAGTTTCTTGGAGTTTATGTGAGCCAACGCAAATATATTTTTGCTGTCACAGCCTGCAATGGATGCATGCAAAGAAACATCAAGAGAGCATTATTACCCTCTTATATATTTTCATTTACTACATATCTATTATTAAATTGTATTTATATTTTCATTTATTACATATCCATTATTAAATTGTATTGTGAAAAAAATATTGCTTGCTGCCTATATATCGAAGTTAAAATCGTTCCTCTTCTTTTCTTTTTCCACCATTTGGGGCCAAAACAATACTTTTTAGTTCTTTTTATTTTTAAATTCTATGGGCGTAAAACTGTACCTCATCGGCATGTATTTCTAAATTTGGAATATTCTGATGCAGCTTGCGGATTCTGCAAAATCTCAGTTTTCTTGTCGAGATTATAGTGATCACCTTGCACTCGTCCGTGCTTACGAGGGCTGGAAAGATGCTGAAAAGGAGTATTCTGGTTACGAGTATTGCTGGAAGAATTTCCTTTCTGTACAGACATTAAAGGCAATTGATTCTCTTAAAAAGCAATTCATGTTTTTGCTCAAAGATACTGGTTTGGTTGATGAGAATTTTAGCGCATGTAACAAATGGAGTCATGATGAGAACCTTATCCGAGCAGTTATATGTGCAGGCTTATATCCTGGTATTTGTTCAGTTGTGGTAAGTTTATTTGATTTTGACTTTTGTTACGTCAAATTTTGCCAACCTTATGTTTGTCACCATAATCTTGATACTGAATGAATGGTTGTAAACAATTTCTTTTATATGTGGGTTTAAACTTTATTGGCATTTAAGGGAAATATTTTTGGCATAATTTGAGCTGATGTTGAAAATTATACTTGTGTAGAGGAAACAAATCAATCAAACTTGCACTCAGATAGAAATGCATGCAGTCAGTTAGTCATGAGTAATATACAGTCCTATTTTGCCATTGAGCAGAACTATGGACATCTCATACTTGTTGGTTGATTTTCTTAGTTATTAATTTAACGATGGTTACTTTGATTAAAAATTTTACAGAACAAGGAGAAGTCAATATCTTTGAAAACAATGGAGGATGGTCAAGTAATGCTATACTCTGTAAGTTGCTATCTAAGCCCATCGCTGTTCGATAATGATTTGTGCTCAATTTGGAATGAGTAGTAGCCTGCACTAGCAATTCTACACTGTATTGTTTCCATGAAAAATTATGTGCTCTTTTCTTTTCTAGAACTCAGTCAACGGACGTGAAGCTAGGATACCATACCCATGGTTAGTTTTCAATGAGAAAGTGAAGGTGAATTCAGTTTTCCTTCGTGACACAACAGCAGTATCTGATACCGTGCTGCTTCTCTTTGGAGGAAACATCGCTCGAGGAGGCCTTGTAAGTGTTTTCTTCATTTTCTTTAGTTTTTGAATCAGAAACGAAAAACAATAACAAACTGTTCAGTCATCTTGTTATCTGTTCTAATGTTCTTGTAATTTATTTTACAGGATGGACACTTGAAAATGTTGGGGGGTTATTTGGAATTCTTCATGCAACCTGATTTGGCATCAACATATCTAGGCCTCAAGAGAGAACTTGATGCGCTAATTCATAACAAAGTAAGTTTTGCATTGTTTGCACGGCCCTCTTAGAATTAACCATCATCTGTATTGTGTATTTAAATTTGTCTATATCCTCTGGCTTTATGTTCAGTGGTTTGATAAAATGCCAGTTGGTTGACGCATATTAGCTTCACTTGAGTGTTCCCCTGTTCGAGATTCAAGGCTGTCTGATTAGGGTCTATCACCATTTAGAAAACTTGGTTATGAAACCGCAGTCATATATGCTGGCAAATATTTCTTTAATAACATATTATATTTTTTAAATCTAAAATAAGAAATAAAAAATTTATATGTACAAGAAAATTTTTGATGTCCAAATTATGTTTGAAGAAATTATAGATCTGGAATCCCTGGAACATGAATACAATGTTATGGTATACCAAGATGACAAGACAGCATTTGAAAAATTGCATACAAAATTCAGTATACATGAAGAATACAAACATTATACATGCAACTATTTATATATATTTTAAAAACATTAAAGGCTCTAAATTCTTGCTTGTTGAAACTGGAATCATATGAATATGAACTAGTAGTAGGGCAATCACATTAATAATGAAGGAAAAGATGATAAAGTGGCATCCATGATTTACACGGAATTCTAACTCCCATCAGTCAGACATTTGTTTAATTTCTTGTGTAATATTTGGATGTGTTTCCATAGACTGAATATGCTAATGCTGGTTGTCATGGAAACAACAATCCAGTTTATAGTTTCTCGAGATTCCCCTTTTGGTTAGATCCTTACCGGATGTCAGGCCATGCAGTCTGAGTTGATAGTTTTTAAGTTGTGGAACATTTCAATGACCCTTAGTTGTACTGCTGCATTGGAATCTACCTAGTAGTTTGTTTAAAGACAGCTAACTATCAGGGAGTCTATTGCACCATCCTTCTGTATATTGAATTATCAACCAAAGGATAACATCAACGTCTCATATATAAATTCTCATTGTGATCGTAATTGCATTTACTTTATTAAAATGTGCTTTGGCTGACTTGTACTACTTTTAACAACAGCTTCTAAACCCTAGAATGGATATCCAAACAAGCGAAGAGCTCCTAGCTGCCATTCGTCTCCTCGTGACGGAAGATCCATGCAGCGGCCGCTTCATCTTCGGACGCCAAGAATTACTGCCGAAGAAAACCAAATCCATGATTCAACCAAACCCTGGCGGCGGCGGCGACAACTCAAAGAGCCAGCTCCAAACTCTCCTAGTTCGAGCTGGACATGATAACCCCATTTACAAAACAAAGCAGCTCAAGAACAACCAGTACAGAGCCACAGTCGAGTTCAATGGAATGCAATTTGTTGGGCAACCTTGCAGCAACAAGAAGCTCGCAGAGAAAGATGTGGCAGCTGAGGCATTAGAATGGCTTATGGGCGGCAACACATCGGGTTCGCGAGGCATCGATTCAATGTCTATGATGCTTAAAAGGAGCAAAAATAAGCATCGCAGGAGGGCATATTAAGACTGCATAACTATTGTTGCCCTTTTAACATGATTTCATCCCTTACGATGATGAGATTAGGTCGAAAGCTGCTTCCACATTTTTTTCAGCCAAGCCGGCTTAAAGGGCTTGGAGAAACAGAATTATAGCTGCAGCACTTTAGGTGAAAAATCTCTTGTATATTTTTACTCTTTCATTGACATGTCACATGCGCTTGTGCTCATGATAAACTATATAATGTTACTATTCATATCTATATAAGAAAAACTCGATTTTTTTCCGTGGGTACAAGCAGAACCAACTCAGCGCATTCAAATTCCAAGGTGAGGGTCACAGCTTTGAACTTTTCCTTCATTGCTGCACGGGACTGAGGGTTCTAATAAAAAATGTTGCTCCGACTATGTTTAGATCCATGCGGTTGATGGGTGAACTGAGGACAAATTTTGTACTCATGTGCTGTGTTTATCTAATACAATGTATGTCAAACTGAACATGAACCATATGCAGATCAAGATCTGGTGGTGGGGCCCATGATACCGGGTCCCGGTCAATGCGGGCCGGTCTGTTTTGCTGGTCCAGCCTGTTCTCTGTCAGAACTCGAACGATCGACGGCCGTTGGATTGTTATCAGACACTTATTCTTTTTCATGTGCCATGCATCATTTTCTTAATTACTTCTCATGCATATGCCTATGCTAATATCAGCAGGAAATGCCAATTATTAGATGCTTATGTCGGGATTCTACCATGCAAGTTTTCTTTTATAGAAAACACTGAACCTAATCCAGTTCCAATCGATGGACATATTATTGGATTAAACTACTATTAGATGCTCTGTCCTTTGTTTTTCCAACTATGCTTGCATCAATCTTTTTTCGTAGATATCATATACAAAAATGGAAGAAGAGAGAAGGGCGTCCTGACAAATTTGAATCCTTATTTTGTTGTTCGGGCGTCTCTGCATGAGTTGGGAACCACAAAAAATGGAATAAAGTCAATGTATATTATCTCTAGGTTTCTCAGTATTTCTGCTTCTACTGGTGGCATCAATTTGATGCCGATTAACTTGGCAACTTGGGTTGCAATTTTCATGCTATTAACAGTAAGAATCCTTGTCGTTTACCAATCTTTTGACCATGAGAACTGATGATTTCCACAACGCATAAGATCATATGAAAAGAGAGGCGCTTCTGTGTTGCAGATACGCTTTTTGATGAAGCTCGATATCGTGACTCTCCAAATACAGACACGTGGCAGATGACTTGCCCCAGAACTACAAGAAGGGATCAAGAACTTCAGTTGGGATCGCATCTCGGATTTCGGACCGAGGAGTCTCCCGACCTTTGGCGACCTTCCAGACCTCTCTCGGCTCGCTCCGAGCTATCATGCTACAAAGATGCCCCGGCCTCCCGCTCGTTCCCGAGCCTCCCGCCGAGCTCTTCCTCCTCGGTCTCATCCTGACCGACCCACAGCGCTGATCACAGGCATCTATGCCACGGCTCCATGAATCTCGCCATGCGCGAGATATCCGCCGCCCACGATCTCACGTTCCACGCCATCACGATCCCTATTAACGAGCCCGTCTCGCCATTAATACGGGATCCCGTCTATCACACGGGCATGACGTTATGGGCGTAACGGCCGGCGTGATTCTCGCACCTACCTGCCCATCGCTGCCGCTATATAAACCTCTCTCTCAGACGATCGAGGTACGCAATTCTTTCCACTAGGCCGCTACTCTGCCCAACTTGCACCACTAACTTGATCGTCGGAGGGTCCTCGGTGGCACAACCACCCCGGGACTTCCTTGCAGGTAGCTTAGCCACAACCACTCAAAGCACATTGAGATCCATACTCTTCAAGGGGGTCAACCCTCCAACTCAATCTCAGCCGTCCATCAGCCATCTCAGCAGATCAACGGAGGATAACATCTGAAGGAGATCCAGAGCTCCATCAGTTGGCACCGTCTATGGGAAATAGTTCCACTCAACCAAAAGTTCATCTTCCGATCTCGACTACATGGCAAGCGGTCACCGCGACGATCCAAGCACCAGCCGTCGGCCTCCCCACAGTGGAGACGAGGGAGAATCCCTTCCTCCGCTGAGCGTCTATAATGCCCTATCCGCCCGAATAGACCGACTCACGTCCGTCGTGGATGCGCTCGTCGGCGTCCAACCGGCTGGGCAAGCTCCCCAGGTTGCCGCTCCCCTTCCGCGGAACCGGGACCCCTACAGAGGGAGAGAAGACTTTGCACGCGTTGGCGCAACCGATCACCGCCTCGCTGTCTCCGGCGGCCGCGGATCCCCCGGGCCGACATATTCAATGACCCGATGGGCACCGCACAGTTTAACTCCAAGGTCTTACGCCAGGGCGCCTCGCCCCGAGTCCCATCGCGCCCTTGTCCCTCCCGAGAAGGTGTCGGTCAGCTCTCCTGCTCCCAGGCATGACAGGCACCCCCTCCCTCGACGGGGTCGCGCACACGAGACTCACCACGGAAGCTCGAAAACGATCTCGCCACGAGACCTGAGGAACGTCATCGAACGGAACTGGGTCCGTGTCCACGCAGAGACCTCCGGCAGCCGAGGCCAGAAATCTGAGTATGCCGACTCATCAGGATACCACGGCCGACTCGACGCCCTCGAGAAGAAGATCGAAAGCATGCATCGAGAAGGTCGTCATTCGAGCGACGGGGCTAAATACGCCGCCGACTCGCTCACGAAGCCTTTCACCGAGGAGATTCTAGTCGTCCATGTCTCCTCCCGGAACAAGCCCCCGAAGGTCTCACTCTTCGACGGGAAGTCCGACCCGAAGGACCATCTGGACGCGTTCACAGCCGGGATGGGTTTCCAGGACTGTTCCGATGCCGCCCAATGCCGCGCTTTCCCGGCCACTCTCATCCGCTCCGGACGAGACTGGTTCCAAGGACTCGCGCCACGCTCCATCTCGACCTTCAGTGAGCTGGCCACCCAATTCCTCGGCCACTTCGTCGGGAACAGACGGCAGAAACGGACCATCGACCATCTCTTCACAATAAAGAGCGGGGACAAGGAGACCTTCAAAGGGTACGTCACCCGCTTCTACTCTTTGACTCGGGAAGCTTGGCGGATATACTCTTTTACGACTGCTTTCTGCGCATAGGGTTCATCCCGGCAGACCTAAGGCCGACCTCCCACGTCCTGTCAGGATTCACCAACCACTCCATCCCGGCGGAAGGAGTAATCACTCTCCAGTTTAACATCAGAGAGGCCGGCCATACGCGAACAGTGCCCGTGGAATTCATCGTAGCGAGAATCCCGTCGGCATACAACATCCTCCTCGGCCGCCCTACGCTGAACTCCCTCACGGTCCAGATATCGACCTACCACCTGGCGATGAAATTCCCGCTCGACCAAGGCGGGATAGGTCGGGCCTACGGGGACCAACGGACTGCAAAGGTTTGCTTCACCGCAACATCTTCATCTGAGCAGCCAAACAACGATGTTGAGGGCGTGGATGACATCAAGGGCTCTCTCGACACTCGGGACAAGCAAAAAGAGGTCCGAGGGACCCCGGTGAAGCCGTCGACAGATGTCCCCCTCGTAGAAAGGGACGACGAACGAACATTCCAGATCGGTTTGCTTTTAACTGGGGCTCAGCGATACGACCTGGTTGGTTTCCTGAGAAACAATTCTGACGTGTTCGCCTGGGCACCTACTAACATGCCTGGGATCGACCCCAAAATCATATCTCATAAGCTCTGGTTAGATCCTACGGTCCGACCAGTCTGGCAGAAAAAGTGAAGCTTTGCCCCGATCAAGCAAAAGGCTCATCGCCGCCAACTTCATTCGGAACGTGCCATACTCCGAATGGTTGGCGAACGTGGTCATGGTGAAAAAGTCAAGCGGGAAGTGGCGCATGTGCGTCGACTTCACCGACCTCAACAAGGCCTGCCTGAAAGACAACTATCCCCTCCTTTAGATAGATCAGCTCGTCGACAGCTCGGCAGGCTACGAGCTACTTAGCTTTATGGACGCCTTCTCCGGCTACAATCAGATCCGTATGAATCCGGCAGACGAAGATCTCACCGCATTCACAACGAACCGGGGGTATACTGCTACAAGGTAATGCCTTTCGGCCTCAAAAACGCCGGAGCTACGTACCAACGCTTGGTCAATCGCATGTTCAAGCCGCAGATCGGCAGGAACATGGAAGTTTACATCAACGATATGCTCGTCAAATCGGTCTCGTCGGTCGACTACGCTAAGGATCCGGGCGAGGCCTTCGAAGTACTCCATAAGTTTAAGAAGAAACTGAACCCCGCCAAGTGCGCATTCGGGGTCACCGGGGGAAGTTCCTCGGTTTCATGGACACTCACCGCGGGATCGAAGCTAGCTCGGAGAAAATCAACGCCATCATCAACATGGCCGTGCCCAAGACTAACGTTGAGATAATGCGTCTGACAGGACGAGTAGCCGCTCTGTCACGTTTCATGTCGAGGTCTGGCGAGAAGCGCCTCTCGTTTTTCAAAGCTCTAACGAAAATTTTGAGGTTCAAGTGGTCGGTGGAGTGCCAGACTGCCTTTGACCAATTGAAGAGGCACCTTGCAACTCCACCTCTGCTCACTCGGCCAGTGGAAGGGGACGAGCTATCGATGTATCTGGTAGTATCCGACCAAGCAGCGGGCGCAGTGCTCGTCCGTGGGGTCGACGGCGTCCAGAGGCCGGTATACTATGTGAGCTACGTCTTCAAAGACGCATAAACGAGGTACCCAGCGATAGAGAAAATCGTCTTGGCACTCATCGTGGCCTCAAGGAAACTGCGGCACTATTTCCAGGCGCACACCATCCTTATTCTTACCGAGCGCCCCTTGGGGGCTATCCTCGCCTCACCCGAGTCCTCTGGCCGCTTGGAGAAGTGGAGGTGGGAGTTGTCCCAGTTCGATATAAAATACCGTCCGAGGCAGGCCATCAAAGCACAAGCCCTGGTCGATTTTGTCGTCGAGTGCATTATCCCCGGCAAGGAGCCGGAGTCAACACCGCCCCCCGCAGCTCAGCCCTCTGTCGATGGGAAGCCCGAATCAGTCCCTGATTGGGTCCTTCATGTCGACGGGTCCTCGACCGAGGAAGGTTGTGGTGCCGGCCTCATCATTCGGGGCCCGAATGAGGCAGAAATGGAGTATTCTCTGAAGCTCGGGTTCAAGGCCTCAAATAACGCGGTGGAATACGAGGCCCTGCTAGCCGGACTGCGCATAGCCTCCGGACTTGGGATTAAAATAATTCGGATCCGCAGCGACTCAGCCCTAGTCGTTGGCCAAGTGACCGGTCATTTCGAGGCTCGGGAATCTCTGATGGTGAAGTATCTGGCCGAGGTAAGAAGACTTTGAAAGAACTTCGACGAAGTCCGGGTAGAGCAGATCCCCAGACAGCTCAACGTCCATGCCGACGCATTGAGTAAGCTGGCTTCATCCTACTCGGCCAACAATAAGCGGTCCATCCTCTTTGAGATTTTGCCACGGCCTAGCGTAGAAGACGGGGCAACAACACTTCATGTGTACACAGCACAGGAAGAAGACCGGGACTGGAAGAAGCCCCTCATGGAATTCCTAAGGGAAGGCACGCTCCCAGAAGATCAGGGAGAAGCCCGCTGTCTCCGAGCCAAATCCCGTCACTTCGTCTGGAGCAATGGGAACCTCTACAAGAAGTCCATCACTCAGCCCTTGCTCCGGTGCGTCGACCCCCACGAAGCCGACTACGTCCTCCGTGAGATCCATGAAGGGGTCGGCGACGCACACCAAGGGGCCCACACTTTAATCCAGAAGGCATTGCTCCAGGGGTACTACTGGCCAACTATTCACCAAGATGGCTAGAAGCTCGTCAGGAGATGCAATAGTTGCCAACTCCACGGAAGCGTACCTTGCCTTCCGGCTACCGAGCTGACCACCCTAACCTCACCGTGGCCGTTTGCCCAGTGGGGAATGGACATGATAGGCCAGTTCCCTACCGGCAAGGGCGGGCATAAGTACGTCCTCGTCGCAGTGGATTACTTCACAAAGTGGATCGAGGCCATCCCCATCAGGAAACCGGATGCCACCACAACAACCAAGTTTCTGCAGAACAACGTGATACTCCGGTTCGGCATCCCGAGGTGTATCATCACCAACCACGGGACAAACTTCGAAAACGAAAAAGTGAAGGAATTCTGCAATGAATATCATATCCTCATGAAGTTTGCCGCTGTCACACATCCCCAATGCAACGGTTAAGCCGAAGTTGCTAATCGGGATGTCCTCCGAGGTCTTCGGACAAGCCTAGAAGGACGCCAAGGCAGTTGGGTCGAGGAATTACCCCGGGTCTAATGGGCTCTGCGCACGTCAAAGAAAACCCCCACCGGGGAAACCCCTTTCAGTCTCTGCTACGGGACCGAGGCAATGGTCCCAGCGAAGATCGGGCTACCCAGTCACCGGGTTGAACACTTCGACGATGAAGTAAACACCTCGGCACTATGAACCAACCTGGACATCTTATTAGAGAAACGAGACCGGGCTCAGATTAGAGCTGTCGCCTATCAACAACAGACCGCCCGCTACTACAATACGCGAGTCAAGCGTCGCCTCTTCAAGACCGGAGATTTAGTCCTAAGGCGGAACGAGTTCATCGACCAAGGCAGGCTGCATAAGTTTTCCCCAAAATAGGACGGTCTTTTCCTCGTCTCCGAGGTACTGCCCGGCAGAGCCTACCATTTACAAGACGCGGAAGGACGCAAGTTTCCACAGCCCTACAACGCCGAGAAACTCAAGTTATACCAATAAAAAGAGCATCTACTAGCGTGCACTTCTTTTACTAAAGCAATGTAAACTTTTCTCAAGTTCTTTCTGTTCATATAATAAGAAAGGAACAATAAGACATTGCAAAAAAAGAAGAGTTTTATTTATTCCAAAGGGTACTATGGGCTCCTCAGCCATACATTGAAATAAAAGAAAATTACAATAGCGGGGGAAGGAGGTGCAGGAAACATTGCTTGTGGTACTCCAAGCATATTTCCGCCAGCCGAGCCCTCGCCACCTCGGACCTTTGCCTCTGATGCTGCCCGCGAACGTTTGCGTGGTGCCTCAGTTGGTAGCACTCGAGGACGAGTGCCACCGAGCGATCCCGCCGACCCGCCGAGATCAGGCCGAAGCGGCACAAAGATCTCAGCTTACCGACCGCATCGTCCTTCAGCTGCTCGGACAGGGGGTTGTGCAGCCCCGGCGACGCCCTCCAGATAGAGTACATCAACAGCTGGAGCAGGGGAGAGCACCAGGGAAGAAGTCGGCCGAAATGATCTTCGATGCGGCCTATCACTAACTGTACCGTGTCCTCGGTGCAGTACTGATCATAGTGGTACACGTCCTCGAAGCTTATGATGTCGGGGATGGTAAAAGGGAAGTTCTCCATTCTTACGTTTTGGAGATGGAGAAAGGAGTGCTCAACAAGCCCTCCGCTTTATAGCCCCACTGCGCCTTCAAGAGTCCAACAGTCGCTCGTGCCTTCCACAACCGTACCGCCGTACGGCGAGCGTCCCGCCTTTCTCGGCGAAATCGGAACGACGTGGCTCTTACGCTCCGCCTCCCCCAACGCGTTAATGACACGTGTCGACTACGACGGTCACTCTCCCTGATGTTCGAACGCCGTGGAAGATCGGACAGAACCTCACGACTCAACAGAGCAGCTTCACTGCTCGGTCCATCCTTAGCAAGCCACTTCCGGCCCTTCCCGCGCTAAGGATCGAAGTCATCACCAAGAGGCAATTGGGCAGCAACCCTGCTCGGTTATCCCTGGATGGTAGTCTCCTACCTCTACGACGCCAGCGATCTAAGCCCCCGCCAAGAGGCACCGGGCAGCAACCCTGCTCGGCCCGTCTTTAGCAGGCCACTTCTGGCCCCTCCCGTGCTAAGGATCGAAGCCTCTCCAAGAGACAATCGGGTAGCTACCCTGCTCGGTTATCCCTGGCTGGTAGTCCCCTACCTCCACGACGCCAGGGATCTAAGCCCTCGCCAAGAGGCATCGGGCAACAACCCTGCTCGGCCCGTCCTTAGCAGGCCACTTCCGGCCCCTCCTGTGCTAAGGATCAAAGCCCTCGCCAAGAGACACCGGGCAGCAACCCTGCTCGGCCCGTCCTTAAGGATCAAAGCCCTCGTCAAGAGGCAACCAGGATCGCCCTTGCTCGGTTATCCCTGGCTGGTAGTTCCCTACCCCACGACGCCAGGGATCAAAGCCATCGTCAAGAAGCAACTTGGCTCGCCCCTGCTTGGTTATCCCTAGCTGGTAGTTCCCTACCCCACGACGCCAGGGATCAAAGCCCTCGCCAAGAGGAACCGGTCAGCAACCCTGCTCGGCCCGTCCTTAAGGATCCAAGCCCTCGCCAAGAGGTACCGGGCAGCAACCCTTCTCAGCCCGTCCTTAGCAGGCTACTTCCGGCCCTTCCCGCGCTAAAGATCAAAGCCCTCGCCAAGAGGCACCGGGCAGCAACCCTTCTCAGCCCGTCCTTAAGGATCCAAGCCCTCGCCAAGAGGCACCGTGCAACAACCCTGCTCGGCCCGTTCTTAGCAGGCCTCTTACGGCCCCTCCCGCGCTAGGGATCAAAGCCTTCGCCAAGAGGCACTGTGCAGCAACCCTGCTCGGCCCATTCTTAGCAGGTCTCTTACGGCCCCTCCCACGCTAAGGATCAAAGCCCTCGTCAAGAGGCACCGGGCAGTAATCCTGCCCGGCCAGTCCTTAAGGATCTAAGCCCTCGCAAAGAGGCAACCGGGATCACCCTTGCTCGGTTATCCCTGGTTGGTAGTTCCCTACCCCACGACGCCAGGGATCCAAGCCCTTTCCAAAAGGCAACTGAGCAGCTTCATAGCCCGATCCATCCTTAGCATGCTTCCCTATGCCCTCCCGCTAAGGATCAAAGCCCTCGCCAAGAGGCAACTGAGCAGCTACCCTGCTCGGTCATCCATGGCTGGTAATTACTACCCACCGACGCCAAGGATCAAATCCCTCGTCAAGCGGCCATACATGTCTAAGCGATCCCCGCCTCGACTTCGGGGCCATAGAGGTACCGACACTTCACCGGTCTTTGCACACTTGGCAAATGATCAAATTCAACTCGACGTGTGATCGCTAGACGAAGAACCGACCTGACATGAAAGCAGCACCGAGCAAATGCAAATGTTTACCACAAACAAAAGGAAAATGTGCACGCAATGAAACTGCAAAAAGATTTTTTATTCACAAAAATCTAAAGTCTCTGCAAGGGTATTATGGGCTCCCCAGCCTAACAAAAATACCCGGAGGCTTACAAAATTTTAGAGCAAAAGAGAGAAATAAGAATACGAGGGGCTTCAAGCCTCAGGGGCGGGGATGACCTCAATGAGCCACGCCTCTACTACGACCACCGGAGCGGCATCTTTAGGGTCGACACCAACGGCGGGAACTTCGGTGCCAGCAGCCGGGGAGACCGACTTACCCCTCAAGCTCCCACCGGGGGGTGTTCCTGCCAAAATTTTCGGCCAAGAGCTACATGTTCCCTTACAAAAAAGGGAGAGAATCACACGTGACCGGGCCTCACGTGCAAACAAGTGACCTTTTTATGGGCATATTCTATCTACGCCTGAATGCCTAATTGACAAAGTCACATGTCCACACGTGATGGGCTCTTGAACCCACTGAATTAATAGAATTAAATTCTAATTAAAAGGAATTAAAAGCATTTGTTCCCTCATGGAAACTGAATAAAATACAAATAAAGTAGTAAGGAAAATCCCCAAAGGGGGGATCACGTGCCCACACGTGATCTGGTCTCACGTGCAGACCGTGACCTTTTACAGGCAAAGCCTATAGGCGCTGGATAAAATAAACAATTAGAAATGATTAATCAGTGGGGTCACGTGCCAACACGTGATGGATTTCTGAGCCCTCTGAACTAATAGAATTAAATTCTAATTAAATGCTTAATCAGTGGGGTCGCGTACCAACACGTGATGGGTTCCTGATCCCTCTGAAGTCTGAACCAATGGAATTGAATTCTAATTAAATGCTTAATTGGTAAGGTCACGTGCTAACACGTGATAGACTCTTAAACCCTCTGAACTAATAGAATTAAATTCTAATTAAAAGGAAATCAAAAGCCCTAATTGGAAAAATATTTGCCTAGATCTTTCCAAACAGAAAAAATTGCACTCTGTAAAGTGGAGCACCGTTGGATTAAAAATTCAATGGTGATTAAAAATCACAAATTTATAGAAAGATTCTATACAAGGAAATATTTTCCTAAAATTTGTCAGGAACAATAAATAAAATATCTTTTGGATTAAAAAATCCAATGGTGAATAAAATTCACCGAATGATCTAAAAGATCATGTTGGTTATAAAATCAATCAAAAATCTTTCAATGAAAGATTGAATAAACAAACTGATTCTTTTCTTTCTCCTATAAATAGGAGCCAAGCAGAGAAGAGGAAAAAAGAGGAGATACAACAACAGAGAGAGAAAACAGAAGAGAAAAAAGAGAAGAGAATTTAATTCTTCAGAGAGAAAAGAAGATCTCTTCAGGGAGAAAAAAACTCTGGGTAAGAGAAGGAATGAGTTCATTCTATAAGCTCCCACAAAATATAAGAGAATTTAATTCTCAAACCAAGAGTTTAACTCTTCTAAAAAGAACTTAGTTCTTCCTCTGGTTGAAGATCTGCAGAAGCAGATCTCCCCACAAGTTGAGAATTTAATTCTCATCGGTGAGATTCTGTCATGCAGATCCAAAACTTAGAGAGAGAATTGGGTTTGGAGAATTTAATTCTTTCAAACACATAGGAATTTAATTTCTCTAAATAAAATTAGGGTTTAACCCTATAAAAGAATTTAATTCTTAAACAAGAGATTTAACTCTCCATGCACGAAAAAGAGATCAGTACCCAACATGATCACGTGATAACACGTGACCCCCTTTCTTTGAACCAGAAAAAAGAGATTTCCCAAAGTGTTTAACACTTATTTAAAAGGGAAAAGGGAAAACAATAAAGACAGTTTCTCTTTTAGGGTGTATCACGTGCTCCCACGTGACCCTTAAAAATCTCCTCAAAACAAAAGGGAGTAAAGCCAAGACAGTTTCACTTTTTGGGCGTCTCACGTGGTCCCACGTGACCCTTAGCAATTATCAAACAAAAGAGGATTCTACCCAAAGGCAATGCCCGCCTAAAGGATGCCTCACATGACCCCTGGCAAACACCATTTTAAAGAGAAAATGGGGTAAAACTGAAGGATTAATATCCAACGCATGGATACCCATCACGTGCCTACACGTGATGGTCATAAAGGTCAAGTGTTTAACACTTATACGCATATTCTGAGAGCAAAATAAAGGAAGCATGGCCTAATCTTCAGGCGCCTCACGTGACCCCATGTGAGCGCTTCAGTTTTAGTGTTTAACACTTCTTTAAGCGTCTTACGTGGGAGCACGTGAGCGCCGAATGTACTCTAGTGTTTAACATTATATTCGAGCCAATCTTAGCCCAAATTAGCCAAGTCTTCCAGAGGCAAGACCCCCCTTCAACTATACTCTTGTCTTCTAAAACTGATCATCTCATATGGCATTCAAAGTGATTCCCATAGCCTTTCAACCAACATTGGTTCAAGGGCACATCTCTTCATATCTCTGATACATGTCGTTGTAATTGTTCAACTTCTTCAGAGAGCTGGAGGGTTCCAATAACCAATAACTTTTGGTGCGTCCCTGTTCATATCATAATATTGTATTTTATATTCCCCATTCTTATGCATTTTACAATGAAAACAGGTGCTTTTGATGCATGTCTGCTACATGTTACAGGTTACAGGTTCTTGGAGCAAAAGCAGTGAAAAAGACAAAAGACGATACAAAAAGGGACTTTTGACCAACAAATAGAAGGACTTTGATAAATCCTACACAAAAGATCATTTTACATAGTATAAAGGCAGCGCAAGGTCCAAGATTACAAAGCGAACGGTTAAAAGTCCACTGCAAATTGTTCACTGAAGATCTGGAACCAATGTAGAAGCCCAATTGATAAAAGAACCAGAAAACCAGAAGCCCAATAAGACCAAGAACAAAACCCTAAATTTTCAGCACCCATTCTTTCTAAAGGGCCGCGGAACCGCGGCCCAAGCCCACCATTGCCGCGGTTCCGCGGCCATAAGAAGACAAAAGGGAATTTTCTTTTTACCAAAACGTCGTGGCGGTGCTGTAAAGATTTCCTAAGGGCTATTTTTGTAATTTCAGACATGCAAAACAAATGTAACCCTAGGGTTTCCTATTCTTTATAAATAGGGACTCTAATTCATTGTAAACCTTATGCCTCCTTTTAATAATAAATTCCAGAATTCTTTATGGAGAGCATCGGTGCCTCTCTTCAATTCAGAAATTCAGATCTGACAACCCTGCGTTGATGATTGGAGAAATGCATCTGTAAAGTAAGTAGATTTATTTATTTTCTTGCCCTAGGTAATTTTCATTCTCTGCCCTAGGTTAAATTTAATTTCTTGCCCTAGGTTAAATTTATTATCTGCCCTAATTAGATAATTAGATCTTTAATTCAATTGCCCTAGGTTAATTAGGTTTTTAGATTTAATAATCAATCCGAACACCCTTCGGAATTAACTCGTTAGCGCGACTAGGAAATCACAACATCCCTGTGGACCGACCCGTACTCACCGGCTAGCTGCAAAGCGACGCCGTTCTTGATTGCGGTAATTATATTTTTGATCGATAAAATCTCTATAATCAGTCCCCAAACGATTGAACCAAAACCACATAGACTATGACGTATTTAAACTGGACTATGATGTCCTTAAACTTCACGGACCGTGGGATCCTTAAACTCCACGGACCGTGGGGTCCTTAAACTCATGGACTATGATGTCCTTAAACTTTACAGACTATGATGCCTCTAAACTACCACGGACTGTGGGGTCCTTAAACTCATGGACTATGATGTCCTTAAACTTTATAGACTATGATGTCTTTAAACTGGACCGCAAAGTCCCTAAACTAAAACAATAGAGCGCAAATGCTCTTTTGTTGGATCTAAATGATCCTGTTAAGTTGATCTTAGTCTAAAATTAGACTAACGTATCCTTAATAAACTGTTAAGATGATCTTAGTCTAAAATTAGATTAGCGTATCCTTAACAAAGGTTTAAGTTGATCTTAGTCTCAAATGAGATTAACGATCCTTAAACCCAAACCAAAACCCAAATCTAAGAAAATACGGATTTGGACTAATCCACACCCTACGGACGACAACATAAATTAGTCTCCGTATATAATCCACGGGCAACCAAAAAACAAAACAAACACACATGACACGAAGTGACCATCTGGAGAAGGAGAAAGTTGTTACCGCGATGCGGTAGCGTAATTAACTGCAGGAGCTTGCACCTGTAGGGAAGAGCGTTCCCACAATCAAAAACCCCTCAAACGAGGGGGGTTCTGACAAAGTCTGCTACAACGGCCGCATCCGTGTAAACCTCCGATACACGGTGCCATAAATCAACTTGGCATCTTCGGAGAGGTGGACAGATAAAACCCAAATAGCATCTACCCCCAAAATCCAGGCCAGACGTCCCAACGTCCCGGTCGCGTCTTTCGGCGGAGAACAGATTCTGGCACGCCCGGTGGGACCTTTTCCTCTTTCCACTCCATACTTCGTGTGTCATGTTTTTCCGCGATCAAATAATCGCGGTATATATGTGTTTGTGGTTGCCCTCAGGGGAGTGGATACTGAAGCCGGTGTTTCGTCTCTATGAAGAATGGCATTTGCTCCCATCCTAGCAACTCAGACTCTGTCATATCCGGTGGAGTCAAGTATGGACCACTTGCAGTTTCAAATCTCTGCAATCCGGCTCTTCAAGAAATCAACGGGCTTCTTTTTGGGTCGATACTCCCACCTCCCACCCTCGGTGCCTCAACGCCGATGGAAGAAGCCCAGTGGAAATCTGTCTTCCACAGGCTGATTCCCCAAGATGTAGCTTTGCCAATGGAATCAGTCCTCAAACAACTGGCACCTGCCAAGGACCAAGGTCGACGCAGGGGGCAGAATATTCAAACTTCAAATGAAAAAGGGGACAGGCTCAGCAAAATCCTGAAGCTAATCAAATCCCGGTCGTAAGAAACGGTCGACGTCGATATCGGCATTATACAAAATGAGCTGGGGGCAGTTCTCCGTATGGTCCCGTTTCAACCCAGTGGTGAATGTTGTCGTTCCAACTGGGAAAAACTTCAAACTGTTGCGAAGGGTCAGACAAAATTCTCCTACTGCAATATTAAAAAAAAATCTCCGCAGCCTATGGAGATCCCACGAGAGCAGAAACGAGTTCGCTCCCTGAGACAACTTTCCTCATCTATATATAAGGTGTGGAAGGAGATAAAGGGGAATCACCCCAAGACGGATCCTGATACAACGGTTCCTCTCAAATCCAAAGCGGCTTTTCACAAAAAAGAGAGGTCTAATAAAGCTCAAGTGCCCGAAGTGAACTCCAAAGGCCAGGACTCCAAACACCCCAAACCTGGGGGCATGGTAGTTCACATAGTCTATGTGTTGAATTCCAAAGACGAAGTTTGAGTTTATACTAGTCATCGACCTCAAACTCGGTCCGTGACAAAAGTTCAACTGCAACGTGAAAAGCTACAGGAGATGCTCGCTCAGGCGGCAGCAAATGCTAATCCATCAACTAAGGAAAATCGACTTGGGAACGACAAACGACCTACGGCCGACGTTCGTCAGTGAGCTGTTGTCTGAAAAAAGGTGGCTACGCTCAAGAACATGCTCATACAGTATAAATACTGCTTCACATGGAACTACTCCGAGATGCCTGAGCTAGATCCAGAGATAGCTGTGCACAAATTGGCGATATCTCCGGACATCAAGCCAATCAAACAAGCACCGAGAAGAATACGGCTCGAACTTGAAATGAGCATCAATGCTGAGGTCAAGAAGCTAATCGACACCGGCTTCATCCAAGAGGTTCAGTATCCTGACTGGATCGCCAACATCGTCCCAGTGATGAAGAAAAATGGGACAGTACGCATCTGCGTAGACTTTTGGGACCTCAACAAAGCATGTCCGAAGGATGAATTTCCCGTACCGGTCACCGAGCTGATGATAGACAACACATCCACTCACGAAGTCTTCTCCTTCATGGACGGCTCATCGGGATATAATCAAATAAAAATGCATCCCGAAGACCAAAAACATACCGCTTTCCGGACTCCTCATGGCATATTCTGCTACAAAGTGATGCCTTTCGGCTTAAAGAACACCGGCGCTACCTATCAGAGGGCCATGACAAAGATTTTCGATGACCTCATATATGAAGTCGTCGAATGCTATATCGACGACCTTGTGGTGAAAAGCAAATCGCACGAGGAGCATTGGAAGCATTTAAAAATAGTGTTCCAACGTCTTCGGAAATACAACTTGAAGATGGACCCTCTGAAATGCGCGTTCGGAATTTCCTTGGGCAAATTCCTTGGATTCATCGTACGAAATCGAGGCATCGAAATAGACCCGTCGTAGATCAAGGCGATCATGGAAATGCCCCCGCCAAGAACTCTCAAGCAACTGCGGTCTCTCCAAGGGAAGCTCGCGTATATACAGCGGTTCATAGCCAATCTTTCCGGCAAATGCCGTCCCTACAGTCGCTTGATGAAGAAGGGAACCCCGTTCGTTTGGGATCACAAATGCCAAAGCGCACTGGACGAAATTAAGCAATATCTGCATAATCCTCCAGTACTGACCGCTCCGGTCAAAGGAAAGCCTCTCATCTTGTACACAACAGCCCTTGAAGGTTCTTTAGACGCGCTATGGGTACAGGAGAATGACCAAGCGAAGGAGAGAGCCCTCTACTATTTGAGTCGAGTTCTTATGGGGGCAGAAAACAATTACTCCCCTATCGAAAAACATTTCCTGGCGTTAATCTTCGCTATAACGAAGCTTCGGCATTATGATTTGGCGCATAAGTCCATCTCATATCAAAGGTAGATCCTCTCAAATATTTGATATCAAGAGCTATACCAACGGGACGGCTCGCTAAATAAGCCCTCCTCTTAATGGAGTTCTCGATAATCTATCGACCCCTCAAAGCGGTGAAAGGCCAGGCCATCACCGACTTCCTCGCCGAGCATCCAATACCTGCCAATTCACCCCTAAATTGCGAATTTCCAGATGAGCACATGTTTGACACGATCGACGGGGAAAGAGGAGAAAGTGATACCCGATGGGAACTCTACTTTGATGGGGCATCTTCCATGAAGAAGCGAAAGCACATCTCCCCTATAATCAAATCTGGGGTAGGCCTTATCTTCGTGACTCCGCAAAGAGGGATAATGCGCTTTGCCTTTTCTATAACAGAGCCGAGGACAAATAATGAAGCAGAATATGGAGCTTTGATAGCAGGTCTTGA
Organism: Agapanthus africanus; assembly: GCA_030015575.1. Taxonomy (NCBI): domain Eukaryota; kingdom Viridiplantae; phylum Streptophyta; class Magnoliopsida; order Asparagales; family Amaryllidaceae; genus Agapanthus; species Agapanthus africanus. Next base: position 23,630,080 of record JASDDO010000014.1, read on the forward strand.
GATCGCTGTCGACATGGGAATCGAAAACCTCCTTATATATGGAGACTCCCAGTTGGTTGTTAGTCAAGTAAACGACGACTATCAAACGTGCAAACCGGAGTTGGTAAAGTACGGTGAGAGAGTGCAACAATTGCTGACTCAAATTCCCGTCTACGCCCTGGAAAGCATACCGCATGGGGAAAATAGCAAGGCGGATGCATTAGCCAAGCTCGCTAAAGAACTGGCCGACGAGAACCTCGATGGCGTAAGGATCGTTGTGCAAAGCCATCGGGTTCTCGCACCGGCAGAAATATCTCCGGAGTCGTTTGAAGAAAAGAAAGCGACCAAGCAAGCGGCCCTACAGATAGAGGACTAGAAAATGGCTAAGGATTAGAGAGAAGTCTTTATAGACTACTTCAAATCCCGTCGAATACCTGAAGATGCATCCTCAAGACATCAGCTCATGAAACGAGCTCTATCCTTCGCCTTCGTCAATGACACTCTATATAAAAGATCATTTGATTATCTATGGCTAAGATTCCTGGGACCTAAAGAAGCAAGGAGAGTCATCCAAGAAACTCACGATGGACTCTGCGGTTCTCATCAAGCCGGGCCAAAGATGAAGCTGAAGATCAAAAGGATGGGCTACTATTGGCCCACGATGATCCAAGACTGTCTCGAATACGCGAAGCAGTGCCACTCATTCCAGATTCACGGGGACTTCATCCACCAGCATCCAAATCCGCTACATAAGACAATGGCTAGCTGGCCGTTCGAAATATGGGGAACCGATATAATCGGAGCCATCGAACCAGCGTCATCCAGGGGACACCGGTTCATATTGGCGACAACTGATTACTTCTCTAAGTAGGAAGAAGCAGTACCGCTGAGAGAAGTGAAGACGGAGAATATCCTCCATTTCTTCAAGACACACGTCATCTATCTGTTCGACACTCCGCGGCGGATTATCTCCGATAACGGGCCGGCTTATAGAAGTCACAAAATCATCCGCTTCGCACAGCAGCATAATATAGATTGGAGATACTCTTCGGTCTATAATCCTCGAGCTAATGGTCTAGCTGAGGTTTTCAAAAAGACCTTAACGAAGATCATAAAGAAGACGGTGTCTCGAAATAGGAACGACTGGCATGAGAGACTGCATGAAGCTCTCTGGGCGTATCGAACCACGTTCAAAACGGCCACAAACACAACGCCGTATGCATTGGTATTCGGCACTGAAGCAGTACTCCCCTTGGAGATAAAGCTACCCTCCTTACGAGTGATGGTTCATTACGAACTGACGGACGAAGACAATGCTCATCTTCGGCTTGAGGAGCTCGACGCCCTTGACGAAACCCGACTCATGGCGCAGTAAAACTTAGAAGCTTACAAAGCAAAAATGACGCGCTCATACGAGAGATTGACTAGGCCGAGAACATTCCGCCAAGGCGAACTCGTGCTAGTGGTCAAGAGACCTATGATCCCCAATCGTGCCAAACGGGGGAAATTCGAGCCGAACTATGAAGGCCCGTACATCATAGACAAAGTCTACCAAGGTAGGACTTACTTGCTCATGAATATGCATGGCGAAAGACTCTTCAGGCCAATAAACGACCATTTCTTGAAGAAATACTACACATGACCGAGCCACGGCAAAGTCCCTAGTTCCAAATCTCGACGGTTCACAGACAACCTAGAGACCATCTCGACATTCGTCTCATTACAGCAGACGCAACGTCAGCAAAGCGGAGCCACGACAAAGTCCCTAGTTCCAAATCTCGACGGTTCACAGACAACCTAGAGACCACCTCGACATTCGTCTTGTTACAGCAGACGCAACGTCATCCAATGACCCCGTCGCGGAAATACGTCATCCAATGACCCCGCCGCAGAAACACGTCAGCAAATGACCCCGTCTCGGAAATACGTCATCAAATGACTCCGTCGTGGAAATACGTCATCCAATGACCCCGTCACGGAAACACGTCAGCAAATGACCCCGTCGTGGAAACACGTCATCCAATGACCCCGTCTCGGAAACACGTCAGCAAATGACCCCGTCTCGGAAACACGTCAGCAAATGATCCCGTCTCCGAAATACGTCAGCAAATGAACCCGTCGCGGAAATACGTCATCCAATAACCCCGTCGCGGAAACACGTTAGCAAATGACCCCGTCACGGAAATATGTCATTCAATGACCCCGTCGCAGAAACACGTCAGCAAATGACCCCGTCTCGGAAACACGTCAGCAAATGACCCCGTCTCTGAAACACGTCAGCAAATGACCCCATCTCGGAAACACGTAAGGAAATGACCCCGTCTCGGAAATACGTCAGCCAATGACCCCGTCGTGGAAATACGTCATCCAATGACCCCGTCGCGGAAATACGTCAGCAAATGACCCCGTCGCGGAAACACGTCAGCAAATGACCCCATCTCGGAAATACGTAATCAAATGACCCCGTCTCGGAAACACGTCAGCAAATGACCCCGTAGCGGAAACACGTCAGCAAATGACCCCGTCTCGGAAACACGACAGCAAATGACCCCGTCTCGGAAACACGTCATCCAATGACCCCGTCTCGGAAATACGTCAGCCAATGACCCCGTCTCGGAAATACGTCAACCAATGACCCCGTCACGGAAATACGTCATCCAATGACCCCGTCGCGGAAACACGTCATCCAATGACCCCGTCTCGGAAATACGTCAGAAAATGACCCCGTCATGGAAATACGTCATCCAATGACCCCGTCGCGGAAACACGTCAGCAAATGACCCTGTCTCGGAAACACGTCAGCAAATGACCCCGTCTCGGAAATACGTCATCCAATGACCCCGTTTCGGAAATACGTCAGTCAATGACCCCGTCGCGGAAATACGTCATCCAATGACCCCGTCGCGGAAATACGTCATCAACTGACCCCATATGGCTAAAGTCAACCTCTGACCCCGTGGAACACGGCTAAAGTCAATCCTGACCCCGTGGAAAACAGCCAAAGTCAACCCTCGACCTCCCCGTCAAAGCAATGCTTTGATTCGGGAGCAGGTCAATTCATCAATCACTTACGAGTCCTCTCGACTTGTAAGGAAGCAAATTCTCTTGGGAGATTCTTACGACTCTCAAGAGAAAACACGCTTAGGAATCCTCACGATTCCTAAGGAGAAAATACACCTACGAGATCCTCGACACGTAAGGAGAAAAATCTATATGAGACCCTCACGACTCATAAAGTTGAAAAGTCTTAGGTGGCAGATCTGAACCTGTTTCCTAAACTGTTGGGTCACGTGCCAACACGTGATGGGTTTCTGAGCCCTCTGAACTAATGGAATTAAATTCTAATTAAATGCTTAATCAGTGGGGTCACGTGCCAACACGTGATGGGTTCCTGATCCCTCTGAAGTCTGAACCAATGGAATTAAATTCTAATTAAATGCTTAATTGGTAAGGTCACGTGCTAACACGTGATAGACTCTTAAACCCTCTGAACTAATAGAATTAAATTCTAATTAAAAGGAAATCAAAAGCCCTAATTGAAAAAATATTTCCCCAGATTTTTCCAAACAGAAAAGATTGCACTCTGTAAAGTGGAGCACCGTTGGATTATAAATCCAATGGTGATTAAAAATCACCAATTTATAGAAAGATTCTATACAAGGAAATATTTTCCTAAAATTTGCCAGGAACAACAAATAAAATATCTTTTGGATTAAAAAATCCAATGGTGAATAAAATTCACCGAATGATCTAAAAGATCATGTTGGTTATAAAATCAATCAAAAATCTTTCAATGAAAGATTGACTAAACAAACTGATTCTTTTCTTTCTCCTATAAATAGGAGCCAAGCAGAGAAGAGGAAAAAAGAGGAAATACAACAACAGAGAGAGAAAACAGAAGAGAAAAAAGAGAAGAGAATTTAATTCTCTAGAGAGAAAAGATGATCTCTTCAGGGAAAAAAAAACTTTGGGTAAGAGAAGGAAGGAGTTCATTCTATAAGCTCCCACAAAACAAAAGAGAATTTAATTCTCAAACCAAGAGTTTAACTCTTCTAAAAAGAACTTAGTTCTTCCTTTGGTTGAAGATCTGCAGAAGCAGGTCTCCCCACAAGTTGAGAATTTAATTCTCATCGGGAAGATTCTGCCATGCAGATCCAAAACTTAGAGGGAGAATTGGGTTTAAAGAATTTAATTCTTTCAAACACATAGGAATTTAATTTCTCTAAATAAAATTAGGGTTTAACCCTATAAAAGAATTTAATTCTTAAACAAGGGATTTAACTCTCCATGCACGAAAAAGAGATCAGTACCCAACATGATCATGTGGTAACGCGTGACCCCCTTTCTTTGAACCAGAAAAAAGAGATTTCCCAAAGTGTTTTAACACTTATTTAAAAGGGAAAAGGGAAAAAAATAAAGATAGTTTCTCTTTTAGGTTGTATTACGTGCTCCCACGTGATCCTTAAAAAGCTCCTCAAAACAAAAGGGAGTAAAGCCAAGGCAGTTTCACTTTTTGGGCGTCTCACGTGTTCCCACGTGACCCCTAGCAATTATCAAACAAAAGAGGATTCTACCCAAAGGCAATGCCCGCCTAAAGGATGCCTCACGTGTCCCCACGTGACCCCTGACAAACACTATTTTAAAGAGAAAATGGGGTAAAACTGAAGGATTAATATCCAACGCATGGATACTAATCACGTGCCTACATGTGATGGTCATAAAGGTCAAGTGTTTAACATTTGTATGCATATTCTGAGAGCAAAATAAAGGAAGCAAGGCCCAATCTTCAGGCGCCTCACGTGACCCCACATGAGCGCTTCAGTTTTAGTGTTTAACACTACTTTAAGCGCCTCACGTGGGAGCACGTGAGCGCCGAATGTACTCTAGTGTTTAACACTATATTCGATCCAATCATAGCCCAAATTAGCCAAGTCTTCCAGAGGCAAGACCCCCCTTCAACTATACTCTTGTCTTCTAAAACTGATCATCTCATATGGCATTCAAAGTGATTCCCAGAGCCTTCCAACCAACATTGGTTCAAGGGTACATCTCTTCATACCTCTGATACATGTCGTTGCAATTGTTCAACGTCTTCAGAGAGCTGGAGGGTCCCAATAACCGATAACTTTTGGTGAGTCCCTAAACGGTTGAACCAAAGCCAGATAGACTATGACGTCTTTAAACTGGACTATGATGTCCTTAAACTTCACGGACTGTGGGGTCCTTAAACTCATGGACTATGATGTCCTTAAACTTTACGGACTATGATGTCTCTAAACTACCACGGACTGTGGGGTCCTTAAACTCATGGACTATGATGTCCTTAAACTTTACAGAATATGATGTCTCTAAACTACCATGGACTATGGGTCCTTAAACTCATGGACTATGATTTCCTTAAACTTTACAGACTATGATGTCTTTAAACTGGACAGCAAAGTCCCTAAACTAAAACAATAGAGCCTAAATGCTCTTTTGTTGGATCTAAATGATCCTGTTAAGTTGATCTTAGTCTAAAATTAGACCAACGTATTCTTAACAAACCGTTAAGTTGATCTTAGTCTAAAATTAGATTAACGTATTCTTAACAAACGTTTAAGTTGATCTTAGTCTCAAATAATATTAACGATCCTTAAACCCAAATCAAAACCCAAATCTAAGAAAATACGGATTTGGACTAATCCACACCCTACAGGCGACAACATAAATTAGTCTCCGTATAAAATCCGCGGGCAACCAAAAAACAAAACAAACATACACGACACGTAGTGACCATCTGGAGAAAGAGAAAGTTGTTACCGTGATGCGGTAGCGTAATTAACTTCAGGGGCTTGCGCCTGCAGGGAAGAGTGTCTCCACAATCAAAAACCCCTCAAACGAGGGGGAATCTGACGAAGTCTGCTACAACGGCCGCATCCGTCTAAACCTCCGATACACGGTGCCATAAATCAACTTGGTATCTTCGGAGAGGTGGACGGATAAAACCCAAATAGCATCTGCCCCCAAAATTCAGGCCAGACGTCCCAACGTCCCGGTCGCGGCTTTCGGCGGAGAATAGGGGGCTACATTCCCTGTGCCGTGTCTGGGGGCGATCCCCTGCTCGTCGTCCTCGAGAGGGTACACGGCCCGGAGCTATGCTTCGGGGAACTCTAGCATCTGAGCCTTGACAGAGTCGAGGGTATCGTGCCAAATGACGCCCCCGACTCTGGCGAGGTCGGCGTAGAACTGATCCGACTTTTTATAGTTCTCCACCGCCTTCAGCGCTCGGTCCTTCGCCGCATCGTTCTCCTTCCGGAGGGCGCTCGCTGTCTTCTTCATGGTGGCGACAAGCACCTTGGAGTCCTCCAACCGAGACTCGGCGGCTCGGGCGGCCTCTCAGCACCTGGTGGTCTCCCGACTCGCGGCCGCCACCTGGTCTTCAAGAGCAGCGATCATCTCCCTCGCCGCCTCCAACTCCAGCCTCGAGATCTCCTCCCACGAGGAGAACTCGCCCGCGGCCCGCATCGCCGGGGCAATCTCCTCGTCCTCCATATTGACGACGAGGGCGACGTGGTGGAGGACCTAAAGAAAAGAAAGTGGGTTAAGAGGGAAAGGAAGGCACCCAACTACGCGAACAAAAATGCTGAATGAAGAACCGAGTGGGGTACGAACACTAACCTACACGGCCTCTTGAGCTATGGCCGCCGTTTGGGCATGGAGGGTCCCCCGAGGGATTCTACCTCGGCCGACCTTTCCATCTCCGAGAGGAGGCTTTCGGCGATGGATGGCCCAGAGGGCACCTCAAAGCGAAGATCCTTATCGTCCACAAGGATCGGGGAAGCCGGGGTGCGGGGCGATGTCCTGTGGAACCTCTTGAGGAGCGACACGGGAGATTCGGTCTCACCTTCCTCACCGGCAACCCGGGGCTCTTGTTCCCGAGCACGTTTTCGGATAGGTGTATGGTGTTTTTCGTCACCCCATTGAGATGGGAATGCACGCGCGCTTTTCAGGCGCATTACAGATTCCCCCTGCCTAGGGTAGGCCGGGGTTTATTGATTGTGGTGATCCGAATCTCCGGCAGCCGCGGACTAAGCTGCCATTAATTACCCTTCGCATTTGGAGCGAGAGAACCTCCGATTGACGGGTTAAACTGGTCATGCGAACTCAATGTGCAGTGTTGTGTTTTGAAGGGGTTTTGGATATATCGGGGTCCCCGCAGAGTTTTTACGGGGGTCCCGCTACCCGGATAGCGGGCTGGGGGTCAAGGGGGCTAGTAGCCCCCTTACGGGGTGCGGGGCAGCGTCCCGTTAAAATTTTTTTCTAACGGAGGACAGTGTCGTGGAGTATGTGTGTGTGTATATATGTATACATATGTGTGTGTGTATATATATATGTACATATATATAAAAAAAAGGGAAAATGCATCCAAAGGATGCGTGGGGCCCGCGCCTCGCGTGCATGGCACGCAAGCGCTGGGCGCTGGGCGCGCCGCGTGTCGGCACATGGGCGCAAGCTCTCTGGGCGCTGGGTGCGCCGCGTGCTCGGCACGTGGGCGCAAGCGCTCTGGGCGCTAAACGCTGGGCGTCAAACAGAAAGGGGACTTTGTCCCTGCACCAGAAGCTATGCTTCAGAAAGGAAAAAAAATATTATTTTGTGTGTGTGTGTGTGTGTGTGTGTGTGTGTATTCTTGAGGAGTTGAACTCCTAAGATATTTTAGAGCTGATGAAGGGCTTCTCCCCTTGAGCCCTAGTTCTTCCCCCAATTGGAGTTTCTGGAGATGAGTCTCCTTCTTCCTGCTCTGTTGGCAGGATCTTGAAGATCAAGAGATATGAGATTTCAAAAATCTCTCCTTTCTGAGATTTGATGGAAGATCTGAGTTCCCTTTTGTGGGTTTTGTGGTGGAAAACTACTTAGTTTTGGAAAAGAAAAAGTAAAACTCTTGATTTAATTCAAAAGAAATGAGAAGGTTTAGAACCTTGGAGAAGGAGCAGGAGGCACAAAGAACCCTAGTTTTTGGGGGAATGAAAATTGTATTATTTTATCCATCATCATGTTGCCTTATATAGGCTTACATATTTGCATAGAGCCCCTTGGGCTTTACAAAATGGCATTTTGCCCATCCCATGTCTCATGTGCTATTTTTTTTTCACATAAGCCATAGGCTTACAAAAATTTGGCTTTATGCCCATTTTGCTTACATTCATGTATAAAAAATTACATAAAAAATTAGTTATTACATGGTTTTTATTTCGTCATGGGGAAAGCTGGCCGCGGGCTCGTCTTGGGCATGGGCCCGCTTGAACTGGACTTGGGCCCACCTGGCTTGGGGTTGACCTTGACTTTGACTCGGTCAACCGGGGGTGAAAATTTTGACCCCAACAAAGTGCCCCCCATCAATAAATGCACACCGCACATTTGAGTTGTGTGCATGAAATTGATGGATCTTGAAGCTGAACTTCGAGGTGGAACATCATTCCGGGGGCGGAGCATCATCCCGGAGAGCATGATTCCCGGGGATCGGAGGATCATTCTGATTCGCGGAGCATAATTCCAGGGTCGGAGTATCCCTCGGGGAGCATGATTCCCAGGGATTGGAGCATCATTCCGATTTGCGGAGCTTAATTCCAAGGATCGGAGCATCATTCCGAAGAGCGGAGCATGATTCCAAGGATCGGAGCATCATTCCGAAGCGCGGAGTATAATTCCAAGGATCGGAGCATCATTCCGAAGTGCGGAGCATAATTCCAAGGATCGGAGTATCATTCCGAAGGGCGGAGCATGACTCCAGGGGATCGGAGCATCATTCCGAAGAGCAGAGCATTATTCCAGGGATCGGAGCATTATTCCGAAGAGCGGCAGACATTCTGACCGAAGCATAATTTTGATGCAGAGGTTGATTCCCAGGCGAAGCATAATTCCGACGGGGAAGGAAAATACTCCGAGATGAAGCATGATTTCGACACGGGGTACATTCTAAGACGGAGCATGATTCCGGCACAGAGCTTGTTGGCCGACTTGATTCCGAGACGAAGCATAATTTCGACAGGGAAGGAAGATACACCGAGGCGAAGCATGATTTCGACACGGGGTGCACATTCTGAGACGAAGCTTGATTCCGACGCAGAGCTTGCTGGTTGAATTGATTCTGAGGCGGAGCATAATTCCGACGAGGAGGTCGTTGGTTGATTCCGAGCCGAAGCATAATTCCGACAGGGAAGGCAGATACACCGAGGCGAAGCTTGATTTCGACGCGAGGTACACTCTGAGACGAAGTATGATTCCGACGCAGAGCTGGTTGGTTGATTTGATTCCGAGGCGGAGCATAATTCCGACGAGGATGTCGTTAGTTGATTCCGAGCTGAAGCATAATTCCGACAGGGAAGGCAGATACACCGAGGCGAAGCTTGATTTCGACGCGGGATACACTCTGAGACGAAGTATGATTCCGACGCAGAGCTGGTTGGTTGATTTGATTCCAAGGCGGAGCATAATTCCGACGAGGAGGTCGTTGGTTGATTCCGAGCCGAAGCATAATTCCGACAGGGAAGGCAGATACACAGAGGCGAAGCTTGATTTCGACGCGGGGTACACTCTGAGACGAAGTATGATTCCGACGCAGAGCTTGGTGGTTGACTTGATTCCGAGGAGGGGCATAATTCCGACGAGGAGGTCGTTGGTTGATTCCGAGCCGAAGCATAATTCCGACAGGGAAGGCAGATACACCGAGGCGAAGCTTGATTTCGACGCGGGGTACACTCTGAGACGGAGCATGACTCCGACGCAGAGCTGGTTGTTTGATTTGGTTCCGAGGCGGAGCATAATTCCGGCAGGGAAGGTAGATATCCCGAGGCGAAGCATGATTTCGACACAGGGTAAATTCTGGGATGGAGCATGATTCCGCCGCAGAGGTTGTTGGTTTGATTTGATTTGGGTTGACATCAGCATCGCTATACTGGAATATGGTACCAGGAGCGAATCATCATTTGCCATGAGAGGATTTAGGGAATTTTTTTTGTCGGCATCTGCATTGCTGCACTGGAATAATGCCAGGAGCAACTCATCATTTGCCCCGGGAGGATTTGGGAATTGGTTTTTGCTTGGCATCAGTATCGCTATACTGGAATATGGTACCAGGTTCGAATCATCATTTGTGATTGCTTATCAAGAAGCGATGGCTTAGGAGACAGGTGTAGGGTGTTTTTCATCACCCCATTGAGATGGGAATACGCGCGCGCTTGTCAGGCGTACTACAGATTCCCCCTGCCTGGGGTAGGCCGGGGTTTATAGATTGTGGGGATTCGAATCTTCGGCAGCCGCGGACTAAGCTGCCGTTAATTACCCCTCGCCTTTGGGGCGGGGGAATCTCCGATTAACGGGTTAAACTGGTCATGCAAACTCAATGTGCAGTGTACGTGTGTTGTGTTTTAAAAAGGGGGTTTTGGATATATCGGGAGCCACGCAGAGTTTTTACGGAGGTCCCGCTACCCGGATAGCGGGCTGGGGGTCTAGGGGGCTAGCAGCCCCCTTGCGGGGTGCCCCGTTAGAAATTTTTTTCTAACAGGGACAGTGTTGTGGAGCACGTATGTGTGAATATGTATACATATGTATATGTATGTACATAAAAAGAGGGGGAAAAGGCATCCAAAGGATGCGTGGTGGCAGCACTTTAGGCGCTGTGCGCCTAGGTACTGTGCGCTCAGACGCTAGAGTGCCACATGTCGGCACGTGGGCGCTCTGCGCTTGAGCGCTGGGCGCTTGAGCGCAAGCGCGCCACGTGTCGATACGTGGGCACTTTGCGCTTCAGTGCCTGACGCTCGGGCGCAAGTGCGCCACGTGTCGGCACGGGGGCGACTTGCGCCGGAGCGCTTGCGTTTGAGCTCAAGCGCGCCACGTATCGGCACGGGGGCGACTTGCGCTCGAGCGCAAGCACGCCATGTGTCGGCACCGGGGCGACTTGGGCTCGAGCGCTTGCGCTGGAGCGCAAGCGCGCCACGTGTCGGCACGTGGGCGCTTTGCGCTTGAGCGCAGGGCGCTGTAGTGCAAACGCGACATGTGTTTGCGCTCGAGCGCTTGAGCGCAAGCGCGCCACGTGTCGGCACGCGGGCGCTTTGCGCGTGAGCGCCGGCGAGAAAAGGAAGCTTTTAGCCTAAGAAACAGAAGCTATGCTTCAGAAAGGAAATATTTGTTGTTTTTATATATATATGGAGTTAAAACTCCTAGGATGTTTTGAAGCTGATGAAAGGGGTTTTTCTTCTTCCTGTTGCTTGGCCGGATCTTGAAGATCAAGAAGTAGGAGATTTTAAAAATCACTCCTTTTTGAGATCTGATGGGAGATCTGAGTTCCCCTTTGTGGGTTTTGTGGTGGAAAACTACTTAGTTTTGGAAAAAAAAGAGTAAAACTCTTGATTTAATTCAAAAGAAATGAGAAGGTTTAGAACCTTTGAAAAGGAGCAGGAGGCACAAAGAACCCTAGTTTTTGGGGGAATGAAAAGTGTATATGCTTTATTCATCATCATGTTGCCTTATATAGGCTTACATATTTACATATAGCCCCTTGGGCTTTACAAAAATGGCATTTTAGCCATCCCATGGCTCATGTGCCATTTCATTTTTGCACATAAGCAATGGGCTTACAAAATATTGGTTTTATGCCCATTTTGTTTACATTCATGCATAAACAATTACATAAAAATTATTTATTACATGATTTTGTTGTTGGCATGGGGAGGCTGGCTGCGGGCTCGACTTGGGCATGGGCCCACTGGATATGGGCTTGGGCCCACTTGGCTTGGGGTTGACTTTGATTTTAACTTGGTCAACCGGGGTGTAAATTTTTACCCCAACAAATTGCCCCCCATCAATAAATGCACACAGCATATGTGGGTCGTGTGCATGAAATTGATGGATCTTCTTTTGCGTGAAGGCGACTTGCTTTGGTTCCCATTTTTTAGGATGCACTGCCCTTTTTACGACATGGACGGTCGGCGCTTGACGCGTCTCCGAGATAGAGTGTCCGTGGTAGACGTTTCCCTAGCCCTGAGTGATTTCGTTGACGTGCCCCCGGCGCGGAGTGTCGCTGGTCGACGTTTCCCCGAGACGCAGTGTCTGCTTGACGTTTCCCCGAGACGGAGTGTCGCAGGTCGACGTGTCCCCGGCGTGGAGTGTCTGCTGGTTGACGTATCCCCGAGACGGAGTATCGCTTGTTGACGTGTCCCCGGCACGGAGTGTCTGTGTTGGACATTTCCCCGAGACGGAGTGTCTGCTTGACGTTTCCCCGAGACGGAGTGTCGCTGGTCGACGTGTCCCCGGCGCGGAGTGTCTGCTGGTTGACGTATCCCCGAGATGGAGTATCGCTTGTTGACGTGTCCCCGACATGGAGTGTCGCTGATCGACTTTTCCCCGGCGCGGAGTGTCGCTGGTTGACTTTTCCCCGGCACGGAGTGTCGCTGATCGAATTTTCCCCGGCGCGGAGTGTCGGTGGTTGACTTTTCCCCGAGACGGAATATCTACTTGTGACGTTTCCCCGGTATGGAGTGTCGGTGTTGGACGTTTCCCCGAGATGGAGTGTCTTTTTGTGACGTTTCCCCGATACGGAGTGTCTGGGTTGGACGTTTCCCCGAGACGGAGTGTCGCAAGTTGACGTGTCCCCGAGACGGAGTGTCTGCTTGATGTTTCCCCGTTACGGAGTGTCGTTGTTGGACGTTTCCCCGAGACGGAGTGTCTGTTTGTGACGTTTCCCCGGTATGGAGTGTCGGATTGACGTTTCCTCATTACGGAGTGTCGCTGGTCGACGTTTCCCCGAGGCGGAGTATCGGCTGGTTGACGTGTCCCCGAGACGAAGTGTCTGCTTGACGTTTCCCCGAGACGGAGTGTCGCTGGTCGACGTGTCCCCGGCGCGGAGTGTCTGCTGGTTGACGTATCCCCGAGATAGAGTATCGCTTGTTGACGTGTCTCCGGCACGGAGTGTCGCTGATCGACTTTTCCCCAGCGCGGAGTGTCGCTGGTTGACTTTTCCCCGGTACGGAGTGTCGCTGGTCGACTTTTCCCCGGCACGGAGTGTTGCTGATCGACCTTTCCCCGGCGCGGAGTGTCGGTGGTTGACTTTTCCCCGAGACGGAGTATCTGCTGTTGGACGTTTCCCCGGTACGGAGTGTCTGTGTTGGACGTTTCCCCGATGCAGAGTGTCGCTGGTTGACGTTTCCCCAAGACGGAGTGTCTACTGTTGGACGTTTCCCCGGTACGGAGTGTCTGTGTTGGACGTTTCCCCGAGACGGAGTGTCTGATGTTGGACGTTTCCCCAAGACGGAGTGTCTGCTGGTTGACGTGTCCCCAGTGCGGAGTGTCTGTGTTAGACGTTTCCCCGATGCGGAGTGTCGCTGATTTGACGCAGAGGTCGATGTTGGAATTGGTTGGTTTGATTTGTTTGATTTGAGTTGACATCAGCATCGCTATACTGGAATATGGTACTAGGAGTGAATCATCATAACCTTTGTTACTTTCATGAAACAATCCATCCAAGAGTCGGCAAGTTTTCAATCTTCCATCGATAATATGATTAAGATCATTCTCACTCAAAATGAGAATATCAAATCAATGGAAGCACAAATTGAACGAATAACAGCCGAAATAAGTGCTAGAGAAGAAGGGAATCTTCCATCTCAACCCGTACCTGATCCTGGACCTTCACATTGCACTAATGTGGAAGCTTTTGCAACGTTGAGATCCGGAAGAGTGCTAGAAAATCATTCGGGTGAAAAAATCGATAATGATGAATTGATCATTAACACCCCGACTTCCACTTCCACTTCCTCTCACACTTCTACTTCTTACCCTATTTCGTCTAACTTACCTTCTTCTTCCGAGCCTATTCTCCATGTTCCAAAAGGCTCGAACCCTCCACCCACCTCATCTTTTCCACCCCCACAAACTTCTCCACAAATATTGGACCCAACACTTATTAATATAGCTCCATTTCCAAATAGGTTAAGGCCCAAGAAACATGATGCCCAAATGGAGAAGATTGTGGACATGTTTAAGGAAGCTAACATCAACATCCCTCTCCTAGATGCTATTCAACAAGTTCCGTCCTATGCGAAAATTCTTAAGAACTTGTGCAATAGGAAGAGGAAGACTCAAGTGCCTAAAAAAATCTTCATGTCGAGTACTGTAGACACGGCTTTTCCCCAACAATTACCACGGAAACGTAAGGACCCTGGCTGTCCTACTATTTCTATTTCTATTGGGGAGAAACACATCAACCGTGCTTTACTTGACCTTGGCGCTAGTGTTAACTTGCTTCCTTACTCGGTTTATGAGCAACTAGGTATCGGAGTATTAAAGCCTTCGAACATAACTCTTCAGATGGCTGACCGATCAATCACCAAACCTAGGGGTGAACTGGAGGATGCGTTAATAAAAATCGGCGAATTTGTATTCCCTGTGGATTTTATTGTACTTGATACACAGCCTGTAGCGAACCCACGGAATCAAATTCCGGTGATTTTAGGTCGCCCCTTTTTGGCCACTTCCAATGCTATTATCAACTGTCGTAACGGTTCTATGACCCTATCTTTCGGGAATAGGTCAATTGAGCTGAACATTTATAAGTTGGGAAGTGTACCCTCCGAACCTACTGCTCAGGTCTGTTCTGTCGACTTAATGGATGTCGACAGCAGCGAATTTGACGATCCTCATGATACTGATCTTGACTCTTTTCTTACGTTGTTGTTTGACCCAACTTTGTATCATACACATACGAACTCTTCCACCGAGATGTCCGGGTCAACAATTAACACTGATTATGAACTGCTTTTAGAGTCTGAAGATCACCCCGCACTTTGTGATGACATTATTCATCGGGGTATGGATGGAACTTTTGAGGAGATCTTCGCTGATGAACTCACATTTTTAAATGACACGGGTGTTGAGATGAATCATCTCCCAATCAATGAAATTGAACCTCCGCCCCTTCTTTTGAACTGTAAAAAGAATGCGAGTAATCCATCACATACACTGCATCGTCTCTCCAAAATGAGACGCACACACATTCTATTCCACCACTTACCCTTTCCCCACTTCTTCTTCCACCAACCCGAGCACTGCATTGATAAAATTTTCGAATGGTTGGTGTTGGCGTTCGGTCTTTGCAAAGCTTGGCATCGACCACTGATTTTTGACCCCCTCTTGTGATTTTCAAAGCTTAACATTGCATAACTCAAGTTTGGGGGGGGCAATTTTTCTGGCTCTTGAAAAGATAATTTTTACAAAGTGATGAGCCAAAAATAAGTTTGGGGGAGGATCTTCACTTAAATATTTTGCCCCCACTAATAAATTCCTCCCAATCATACAGGTTTTTCAAGATTTAGCGGAAGGCAACAGTGAGGACACTGTTGAAAACAAGTTTGGGGGAGGTTTGTGCTTATTTTCGCATCATTTGCATATCACTTTGCATAAGCACATAACATTTTTTTGAAAACCTATAAAAATTTAAAAAATTTCAAAAAGATAAAAATATTTTTTGTACATAAATAAGATAATAAAAGTTTAGATAGTGAAAAATTACATCCACGAGATTAGAAAAATTTAAGAAAACCAAGAAAATTAGAAGTTTTCTTATACGAACAAGTAATAAGTAGTTATGAGCCGTTGTCCCAAGGGTTAGTAAGATGAAGGACGTCACTAATCTGAGGATAAAACTAAGTCTGAAAAATAGTTTCTATTCTGGAAGTCAAACATTTTTAACGTTGCTACCCTGCTATTCGCACTTACACAAGTCTTGAAGCCTGGGATAGTAGAGGATATCTTGAAATGCTCTTGTCTTAAAGCCGATGTATGAAGGAAATAAAAAAAAAGTGAATAAAAAAATATATAAAGTGGTGAGAAAAATGGACACTGGTTTTGTTATCACCGAGGGCAATAAAAAATATATAGCGAGGGTGCTTCTTCACCTAGTGCCCTAAGGCCAACTGGTCTGGGAGTCACTGCTATACCTAAGGTGGTGCAAAACGAGGAAAATACACCAAGTAAGCAAGCACATGAGTAATCGGTCGGTTGGTATCTCAAGAAGAATTAACGGCCGCATGAAAGTGTGTGAGCAATCTCATCTAAATATTCATTAATTAAAAAGTATTGAGGCTGATGGGCAAGAGTATGATAGCTTGAATTGAATTCTCCGGGTGTAGGGATGTCCTTTACACACACGCAGGGTTATATGAT
The DNA here is from genome assembly GCA_030015575.1 of Agapanthus africanus. NCBI lineage: Eukaryota > Viridiplantae > Streptophyta > Magnoliopsida > Asparagales > Amaryllidaceae > Agapanthus > Agapanthus africanus. The sequence continues at coordinate 23,646,253 of JASDDO010000014.1, forward strand.
CGATGTTTGGAAAACAGATAGGAATGAAGAATAAGACGATGTTTTATCGAGGGAGGACGTGATTTCTAACATCTTTTCATGACTATTAAGATAGGGCTCATGACAACCGAAAAGCTAGCTTAGTTGGAAACCCTAATTTTCAAGGCTTTTCTTTTACAATTCTTGTCTTTAAATATAATATTCATGATCTTTCTTTTATTATTGGATTTTGTGGGTGCAATCCGCTGAAAACCCTCAGGAGACAACACTCCTCCTACTAGGGACACCTAGAGGTTTAAAGGCTTATTGCACGTGCTCAGTGCAATCGTGTTGCCTACGAAAGTGTGCTAGTTAGTTTTTCTCTTTCTTTATTTTCTCCTTCTCTTTTTAATAAAACAGTTCGCTCGAGACGACCGAAAATAAGTTTGGGAGAATTTGATCAGTCGAAAATAATGTATTTTTAACACGTCAATTTCCCTATCTTTTGCATTCATCTAGAGGTGTTCGGTTTGCATATTTCACATATTAGCAAAACAATAGTAAAATACCGAATTACCTGTGTTGTACTCTAAAACCGGCATTTTTAGGGAAATTGACTGTTTATCATGGCATCGCATCATTCTTGTAGCGCAACACTTGTTTCGAGGTCTGTGCAGGAAATTCCAGAAACCGAGCCAAATTGTCAAAAGTGCTGATCAAAATTACACCAAGTCTAAGTCTGGTGATCTGGCAGTAAAATTCCAGAAATTTATTCAAGGCCAATGGGCTCTTCCCGCCGTGGATCCGCGGCATGATGACGTCAGCAGAGAAGCAGATTTTCCCCATGTGCTTATTTCTAACGGCAAAGCTTCCAGAACTCTCCAGAAACTCCACGTGGCTTCATCTAGAAGGCTCGGCCTAACAACCTAGTTCTAGAAGCCTCCCTCCAACTAACTTCTTCTAGAAGCCTCCTTATAACAACCTTCTTCTAGAAGCCTCCTTGTAACAACCTCATTCTAGAATATTCCTTCCAACAAACTTCTTCTAGAAGATTCTTTCTAACAACCTCATTTTGGAGGGAAAATTCAAATGAGGTGGTTCATTTCGGAGGGAAAATTCAAATAAGGTGTTCATTTTGGAGGGAAAATTCAAATTCAAATGAGGTAGTTCATTTTGGAGGGAAAATTCAAATTCAAATGAGGTAGTTCATTTTGGAGGGAAAAGTTGTTCATTTTGGAGGGAAAAGTTGTTCATTTTGGAGGGAAATTTGAAATTTGAATTCTAGATCTAGGGTTATGAAAGCTTATAAAAGAGAGCCTAGATCTAAGGTTAAGGGTTGTTCATTAGTTCAATTCTTCATCCCCCCCATTCCATCTACAAGTTGAGTGACACATCTTGTAGCCCCAAATTCTAAATCCAATTCCAAATTCAAGATCCCGAGTACCATTCAAGCAAGAAGCCTTCAACCTTTTAGGATCCGAGCCGATCTTCAATCGAGCAAGTGATCCAAGCCGATCCGCGACTCAAGGAGACAAGCGAAGCCAAATCGACGATCAAGTTCTTCCTCTTGTAGTTCTTGAGCGATTGTAACGAAATTGTTGATATAAATAAAAGGTGAAATTCTTTAATCTTGCTTTCTTTAAATTCTTGCATCATGATTCGATCTCGATTTGTGATTGTAGTTCTTGTTGTGATGTTTGAGTAAAACTCCGCTCGTAAAGGAGTCGAGACGATCAATAGAATGATGATGTAACAAATCTTAAAACAATTCTTAAGTCCTACGAGTTTTGTAAACCCTAGCAAATTGAAGAATCGACAACCTAGTTTCGTTGTGATGCTTTCTTGATTGTGTTCGCTCGAAATTAGGGATCCACGATCGATTCTTGAATTTACTAGAGGCTAGAATGTGAATGATATCGACGAAGGAACAAGGGATAAATGTTGAAACCCTAGTTTTACTAGAAATCCCTAATTCTCGTCGATGATCATCGATCTAGTATCAATTCATCGAAGGATAAGAATACGTAATCTCTAGATTTCATCACTTCTATAGATCCGATCGATTCCTACGAGTCTCATTTCGATTCTTGACATTTGGATTGGAAATCTACAAACTCTCAATTCTTGATTCTATCTTTTTCTTGTTATTAGATCTATATTTTCTAATTCTTGAACTTCAAATATAAATCATGAATTGTTTTGTTTTCTTTTCTTTAAAGTTTCGACTCATCTAATTCAAAAGACGAACTATTACATTGTCCCTGTGGACGATCCGCACTCACTTACAATCTACATCTGACACCGTAGTTGATTGCGGTCAAATAATTCTTTGATTGTGAATTTTATTCATTTTCTTAACACACACAAAGAAATGAACAATCAATTGTATACGGTTTTGTAGGATGTATGATCCAGACCGTAGGGCCAAAAGCATTTTGGGTCTTTGTTGGCGTCTGCATCGCTGCACTGGAATATGGTACCAGGAGCGACTCATCATTCGCCGTTGGGGTATGGGATTTGGAATTTGGTTGGCGTCTGCATCACTACACTGGAATATGGTACCAAGAGCGACTCATCATTCGCCACTTGGGGATTGGGGAGCGATGGCTTAGGAGACAGGTTTAGATCCCTATCGCCTAAGGCTTTTCAATTTATGGGCCGTGAGGGTCTCATAAAAGCATTTTCTCCCTGCGAGTCGTAAGGATCTTGCAGGTGTATTTTCTCCTTAGGAGTCGTGGGGACTCCTAAGTGTGTTTTTCCTTCGTGAGTCGTAAGGATCCCACAAAGGTTCGTTCTCCTCATGTATCGTGAGGACACATGAGTGGGTCTTCTCAATGAAGCATAATTCCAAAGGCGGAGACCAGCCGCGTAGCTGGTGGTTGCGGTGGGGCATGGATATGCTGAGAATTATTTGAGCCCGTGGATTGTATACGGTAGTCAATTTGGGGACTAACCGTAGGGCTGGGAGAATTTTGGAAATTTGAATTTTTGTCGGCGTCTGCATCGCTGCACTGGAATATGGTACCAGGAGCGACTCATCATTCGCCTTTGTTTTGTTTGTTTTTTATTGTTTTTTTTACCGCTATTGCTCTATCATTTCAGCTTTTCTTATCGCGAAGATCGCGATTGCCCTATCATTTCGGCTTTTATTCGCGGTTGCCCCATCATTTCGGCTTTATTTTCATTTTTATTTTCACTCGCTGATTTTTATTGCGAGCTGCCCCATCATTTCGGCTTTTCTTTAATTTTCTTTTATTTACACATTTTTTTATTTATTTACATTTTTTTTTGCATTCCCAGTTTAACGACTTAGAGGTCGATTGTTCCCAGTTTAATGACGTGGTGGTCGATTGTTCCCAGAGAAAGGCGGGTGTTTGAGAGAATCAGGTCCCTGAAGGACTTCGGTCCCCGTGTGTATGAAATTGGCGGTCGCAGCTTGATTGTTTGTCAACACGCCAGGGGACAATGATATTTCTCCCGCCTTGTATTGTTTCTCGACCCAATCCTTGAAGATGCAACAGTCTTCAATAGTGTGCCCCAGCACTCGGTGGTATCGGCAAAAGTTGGGATGATCAGTCTTGTTCGCTTCACTTAGCCTTTTCGGTTCTGGTAGCCGCAGGCCATTCTTCAGAGCATCTTTAAAAATTTTATGGACCTTGTCCCTTCAGAATGAGTAGACCTTATTTCTTCTTTCCTCCAAAGTTGGCTCTCGAGACTCGTCAGTTTTTGCTCCACCCGTTCTCTGCTTATTTGGAGAATCGGTGACGTTAGAACTTCCGCCTTTTCGGTCGTCGTCCCTCCAAGGTTTCGGTCTGTTTGTGAACTGAAGATCCTGAGCAGACTCGGGCTTTGAGCCTTCCAATGTTTGGACCTTTTGGTTCAGCTCTTGGAATGTTTTGAGAGCCGAGGTACATAGAAACGGGGTCATCCAGTTGTTGAGATTTCCGACAAGGAGACTGACAGATTGGTCCTGCTCTATCGACGGTTCGCATTTGACGGAGAGATTACGCCACCGGGTTATAAAATCCGTGCTGCTTTCGTTGTTCTTGGGCTTGGTCCTTACGAGCTCGACAATGGTAATCTTATCGCTGACGCTCATGAACCTCTGCCGAAACAGAGACTCCATTTGGACAAAAGTTGTGACGGAGCCATCCGGTATGCTCGCGTACCAGTCGAAAGCAACATCGGTCAGGCTATTAACGAACTGGCGGGGGAGAAGCGCATCATTGCCCCCAGTATTCCCGCATGAGGCTTTGAAGTGGGCGATGTGCTGATTCGCGTTTCCCGTCCCATCGAATCTTCCGAATTTGGGGATGACATAGCCGCTAAGGAATTCCACCAGATCATACTGAGCAGGATATGGCCTCCCACTACTGCTGATATCTTTTTGCGCTTCGGCTTCGGCCACCAATGTTTTGACTTTGCTGGCAACCAAATCCATGATTTGATCTTGAGTTAGCGGGCTACTGTCATCGGTAGCCAAGACATTTCCCGAGATAGGATGCGACTGATTTTCATGTGGTGCGCCTACTTTTGGATTTGAGGGAACGGGCGTCGGCTGTTTCGGGACATCGTTCCCCGGTTCATGAGAGCCTTACGCCTGATTGGGCGGCTGAGGGGCAAGTTGGGCCGTGAGCTGCATCACGACATTCGTCAAGTCGTCGATCTTTGAGTAGAGCTTGGCCATCTCCTTGTCTTTGTTTCTGAGCTTCTTTCGGAGCTCTTGAAGCAGCTCTTGCTCCGCGGTTCTGGGGCGGAAAGTCGGCTCTTCTTCGCTTTCCGAGCCCGACTCCTTATGAACCGAAGGGTCTTTCTGCCCATCATCCTCATCGAGAGGGTCTTCATAACCCAGCAGAGGCGACTGTTATTGGGAAGTGGCAACCACATTCATGCCAGATTGGATTTGAGATGTGGTGGCCCCGTCCTTGCTCTTGCTGCGCGTGCCCACCACGTAGACAGTGTGGATAACACATTCAGCCATCCCCTCATCTTTGGCGGGGTAACCCTGTTCCTCGAACCTCATGAGGTTTAGCCTAGCATGAGCCCTAGCCCTTTTTTTTGGCTCTATATCTGAGCCTTTTCTGCCTTAGCTTCTCAATTTTAAGGGCTTGGCGGGCATTCATTCCCTGGGAAGCCACCGTGAGTCGGTCGACGGGGAGCTTAGAGATGACACCCGATCGAGCAGTTGTCAGGGGCTGTAGGGTTCCTAGGCACTCTCAAGAGGTCTCACAAGGCATCACCATGCCAATTTCAAAAATTACGGGTGCCTACAAACCCTAATACGGATCGTTAACTAGATTTAGGCGAAACTAGAAACTAGCTAACAACTTAACTAAAGAGAAAGCGGAAATACAACCTTTGTAGATCCGGTTCTCCACCTCCATAGCTCCGCGATGAAGTCTCTTCGCTGTACAAATCCGATCTTGGACTCTCGCGTTAGCTTCATCGGAGAAATAGACGGGTTAGGTCGTCGACGTCGATGCCGAAGATGATCTACGTCGAGGCATCACTGGATCAAGCTCCAACTTCACCAAGTCAAGAAACTTGTGAAGAAAACACACTCTACTACTTGGCAAGAGATAGAGGATGAAGAAATAGGAAGTGGGTAGACTTTAGAATTGGATTTCTCACTCATTTTCATCAATCACCATTGATGAAGTAAGGTTTCTTCATGAAGAAGAAGAAGAGGAAGAAGATGATAGATTATGATAAGTATTGAATAATTAGAAAAAAATTGAAATACTTATCATATACTAACCTTAGTTGAGTGTAGAGAATAGACCATGGTTAACTTGAATGGTTAGGGTTAAGTATAAGACAAGAGTGAAGACTTAGTCAAAGCTTCAAGAAGATTCAACTAACAAACAAAATAATCCACCATTCATTTATCCTTTCCAAAATGAAAAAGAAAATAAATAAATGAATAAATAAGTAATGGATAAACTAAACCCTAATCATTAGTTTAACTATGGTTTAATTCTTTACACTTAACCAAGTAAGCATGTATCATCAAACATGATACAATCAATTGCACAAAAAGTATATCACATATACAACTTGTATAACCAAGTGAGAAAATCCATTTAAAGTGAACCAATACTAGATAATGCAAAGTAATATATCAAATATATAATTATACATTAAATCATTAAATCAACACTTGATTCAATGATCCGGTCATATCGCATATAACCGACTAGTATTCAATGTATCGATTTATCGAATCAATCCCCGATTCGATAACTAGGTTATATCGCATACAACCATTCGATATATTTATCGCGAGAATGGAATACGGTATCACATACTCGCATTATTCTCGGTCCCGCACATATCTCATATGCGCTCCTATTTCATTTCGCTTGAGCCAGGAAACCTCTGTGTAGGACTTTAAAGACTCGTCAATACGCCGGCAGCAGGTGATGATCATATCAAACACCCACAAGCCGCAAGCGGTCTGCTAAACGTAACGGCCACCCGGGTATTGAGCGATCAGAAGATCGACGAGCAAGCCCGCTCACACTCCAGTGAATCCAACCAGTAACACTACCGTACAGTCCGGTTTGATCGTCTGATATGTCGCATATCTCGCCTAGGGGTGGTAAACGTCAGACCCCAATAGCTCGATAAGTCGTGTCGATATGAGGTCTATAACAATTCGAGAAACTACAGGTAACACTTACCAATAAATCTCAGCAACCCTGGCCAGGGATTTCCGGTTATAGCCAATCGAACACAGCGCAACATCAACTCCCTATACCGGGAGAGACGAATCCCCTCCTATCGCTCATTGCCTCCATGTGATTCGGGACTGTACCCAAAAACCACCGTTTTGCACGCCCTCTTGGACGTGGTAAGATGGAAATCAAAGCACAGTGGGAACCACACAAGACTCTATGACGATCTCGGGTCAACATACTACTCTGTACCAGTGTCACCAGAGAACTGCCATCTGATGTAAGGTATAATACCATCTGGGAGTTCTCGGCGAGTCCGTCCAGTATACCCAGTCTCTACTGAGCACCCATATATCATCTCTGATGTCAAACACCAATGGATATGGGATCATCCATCGTCCATCTGAATGGGTCGAGAAGGTATACGCTAGTCTACTCTGGTATATCGATGCCCCGTCTCGATATACCCACGACTAGGGACTTTGAAGGATGTACTTATGGACTACCATGTCCCCACTAGTATGATCCACATCATAGTCCAGGTAGTCAAGTACACATCCTAAGGGCTTTACCAACATGTAACAGAGAGACAATCAGTGTACACGTTAAGGTAAAGTTCAACCAGATAGCATACTATCATGTCGAGCAAGAAAGTCCTCCCTATATATGTCCAAGCATCCACTACAATATACATCCTATGTACAGTAATGGCCTCTAGGGCATACATATAACTAACAATCTCCCACTTGCACTAGGGCCATCTGTAGCAGTGGTTGCAGTATCTCATACTCAACCATCCCTTAAAAGTCTCTCTCTGGGAATAGGCCTTCGTGAGTGGATCCGCTGCGTTATCCTCTAAGTCTGCTCTCCTTGCCTCAATCACCCTGGAGATCAACCATCTCCATGATCAGGTGATACTGCCTTAGAATAAGTCTGGATCACAGATGGGACGGACGTTCCTTGGCATAAGCCACAACTCCATTGTCTCACAATGGTAGGAACATAGTTCATCTCATGAACCAATATACACCCAAACATCTTCTTTGGTAACATCTTAAGTAGCGATGTATCTAGCCTTTATCTTCTAGTATGTCACGGTATCTAGCTTGGAACTCTTCCAACATACCGTCCCTTTACTGAGGGTAAAGACAATGCCTGTGACTGACATTCAGTCGTCTTTATCACCCTGGAACCCTTCCAGTGATTCTCCCCAGAATCGTTTGATATCATCTCACTACAACTAGTGAGAATCCTAATATCCAATTAAATCTATCTCATAGATCCAAAACTCAGGATTTAGGAGGTACCATTTTGATCCTACACGGAGAATCTTTGTGATAAACGGAGATTGATCGAGCGTAGCATAAGAAACTCCTTTCTTATTAAGAGTATGTCATCCACGTACTCTACGAGGATCACCACCATACTCCCTACTACCTTTTTGTTTATACAAGGTTCATCTACCATTTTGATGATGTCAACTTCTTTGACTAATCCATCAAAACAGATGTTCCAACTCCGCGATGCCTGCTTTAATCCTATAAAGCATCTTGCACACGTTTCCGCTGCTCCCACTGTCTACGAAGCCCTCTGGCTGTGTACTTATAGACGCACTCTTCTAAAACATCATTTAGAAAAGCAGTCATGACACCCAACCACTAGATATCGTAGTCATGGTATGTAGCCGTGGCAAGTAGGATCTGGATGGACTTAAGCATAGGCACTGAAAAGGTTTCATCATTATCCACGCCTGGTTAATGATGCAAACCTTTAACAAGTCTAGCTTTGAAAGTCTCAACTTTTCCATGTACACCAAGTAATCTTCTCAAGATATACTTGCTCCTGATGAGGATTTAACCCTTCAGATATAGCAACTAAAGTCCATACTTTGTTGGTGTATAAGGATTCCATCTCAGATCACTAAGCATCCAGCCATTCTTACAGAGTCCCACTCTTGATGGCCAGCTCGAAACTAGTTGGGTCGTCATCTCATGATGCAATCCTCGCTCCCACTGTCATAGAGAAACCGAAGTAACTCTCAGGTGGGTGAGGAACCCTACTAGATCGGCGGAGAGGCTGAGGTTCGTTGGTATCTACTGAATCCTTTGGTTCTACCAAATCATCTGTTGTAATTTGTATAGCTGGAACCTTTCCAGTTCTACATTACAGACCTTGCCTCGAGCTTGTCCGGATTTTGCTTTTAGACATAGGCCGGACAACCCCAAATCTTAACTAACTTAAGATATGGGCTCTTCCCTTTCCATATCATATATGAAGTGGTAGGCAACTGATTTGATTCGAACCCTATTCAATAGGTATGCAGCTTCATAAGTGCATAACCCCCAAAAGGAAATAGGTAACTCAGAAGTACTCATCATAGAGCACACCTTATCATATAGGGTGTGATTGCTCCGCCCCGATATACCATCGTGCTATGGTGTATCCGGAGGAGTAATGCTGAGAGAGAATCTCATTCTCCTTTAGAATAGACCAGGATTTCCGTGCTCAAGTATTCTACTCCTTGATCTCATCAAAGGACATAATACTTATACCCGTATTGTGGTTCTCTACTTCTAACTTATATTCTGTGAATATCTTAAAAGGTTTGGACTTGTGTTTCAACAGGAACATAGGTCTGAATCTCGAAAGATCATCAGAGAATGTAATGAAGTATAAAGAACCGGTCTTGGTATGTGTAGACATGGGACTTACATACATCAACATGTATCATCCCAATAGTTCACTAACTCTTTCTCTGTTTCCAATAAACAGAGCTATGGTCATTTTATCTTTGTGACATGACTGGCGAGTTTCACAAGATGTAAATTCAAACTGATTTAAATATGCATCTAAATGTAACTCCAGCTAGTCGGGTCGCATTGATATGACCTAGTCTACAATACCTCAAGAAGGATCCGTTCATTTCTGAACTCTTCCTCTTGTGTGTGTTCTGTATACTAAGAACTGTAGTTTGATTTAGAACATCAATGCTTTTAGATAACGTGCCTGAACCGATCAACTTTTGATATAGGAAATGTTCAAAACATTATCCAACAATACAAAATTTTATCGTTTCTTTACTAATAAAGAGACAGATATGATTTTGTATATCAGGTTCGGTATCTAATAACATTCGTTCAGAATCAATGTATTACAATACAGGGAGACAGTGACCAACAGACTTGGCTGCAACACTTGCCCCGTTTTCTGCCTCATGAAACTTATCACCCGTTCTCGGTTCTTTACCTATCTGTAGCCCATGTAACATATTACATATACGGGATCCTGATCCGGTATCATATACCCAGGACGTAAAGGATACAGAGAAACAGTTCTTTGTAATGAACACACCCGAAGATGATGCATCATATGCACTTTCTTCGTTTGGGCGGCGTATGAATTCTGGTATTCCCCTTATTTCCTGCTCTGTCTTATAACAATTATAAGTTGGAGCGGGACCAACGTTCCCTCGCTCAGTATAACAAGCGGGTTCGGTCAATAATCCGTATTATTATCTTGATTAAGGCGTGATATGGTCGCTACCTGGAGAGAGAGAGAAGAAAACACTCAGCGTGCGCTCTTGCAAGAATAGATTGGTTATTATTTTATCTAATCAGGATGGCTCCCACTGCTTTTTATCAAATCTTCCTTCAAACCCTAAAAGGAAAGACTATCCGGGATTAATTACGCACTACAATTTCGCCAGTCTTTCAGCCAGGCTAGTGTCGGTACTTTGAGGGAGGTCTCCCGTGCTTTCGCACGAACCTAATTACAGTAAACCTCGTTTTCCCAGAGGCGTAACCTCGTTAACACCTTTCTAGACACCTACTTGATCGGCTAATTGTAATGTGTAAAACTCTCCCAGGAGTAACAATTACTCACAGCGGGTATCGGGATCCAACTATCTCATAGAAGGTATGCAATCTCATTGCAAATTTCAACACTTGAAATTCCCGATAATTCTGCCCCAAGCGTCCTATGACCTTGACGGAGGTCAACAAACCATAGGCTACTAGTCAAGTTCAACCCGTCATTTCTTGATCGAATTAAACCCACCCGCACGACCCTTGACGGAGGTCAACAAGGCCGCACGACTACCCTAATCCAATCTGCATCATATGCATAAGCAGATAAATACTAGTTAGCTACCGCACACTACGCCTTGACGGAGGTCAACAAACGTAGCACGAATACTAAATAGGACTTATCTGAAATGATGGAGGGCTACGACAGGTTTTTCTGAAAACCTATTGCGTAATGAACTTGATATCGTTGTAGGATCGAATGAATTTTAAAATGGAGTGTTTTTTAGGCTTTTCCAGTTTTGCTAAAGGAGTCACTCCCGGTGAAGGGATCGTCGGTCCTTTCCTCGTCGAATGAGGTGCGGGATATATCATATATATCACTGTGCAAAGCAAAAACTCTTAAAAGCAATCAAAAGACAAACCGAGTGTGTAGCATCTGCCAGTTATTGCTAAAGGAGTCACTCCCGGTGAAGGGATCTCGGTCCTTTCCTCATCGAATAAGGTGCAGGATATATCACATATACCGCTGTGCAAAGCAAGAACTGTAGCTACCTGTTTTATTTTGAAATTCGATTCTGCAACATCTTAGGTTTCTTTTATTTCATTAATCACATTAATGAAGTCCCATCATTTAAGTACCTAAACATCACAGATAAATACGACGTACACTTATGCCATCCGCATTCGCCTCGATGTCCCCTCGTGCACCGTTAGGTTAGGTAACTAACGGCAGAGCGGGGCAGGGCTAGCGCGGGTGTAAAACATAAGTAACGTCTATATAATATATCATATATACTATATACAGTATCTATCACAGAACATCACATGATCACATCACAGATATCGCAGCAGAAGAAACATATGAAATATTGGATATACTAGGACGTCCGTGTTTTCAATACGAGCTAGTATAAAACACGGATTCCACGGTCGTGATGAATAGCCAAAACCACACCCCTAGACCCCTACGAGAGCGGCAAGCAACCCTACCAATTCTGGAGTTAGGAGACCCGGGCTCGACTCCTCGAGTTGGTCTCCCACTGGACTCCAGAACCCGGTTACTTGTGCCCTCCTCCTTGGGTCTATCCTAGTGCGGAAAAGTAAATAATATACAAAGGGTGACAACTTCCGCAACCTGGAAGTGCCCCAATAAAAGAATATTACATACAAGTTTTTACATGAATGAAAATGAAAAACACTCATCTCACATAAAAAACCCCGGCTATTCAAACACGACGATCCAATATAACATATCCAGCAACACATAACACCACAAGTCATCAACGTAAGTAAATATGCGCATCCCAATTGTCGTTGACATATAGCAACGAAACCGGCGATATCACATATTACACTTACGGTCACAGAAAAGAAAGTGTAAAACTACAACAGTTGGAATCCGCAATCTCTTTAGACATCGCATGCCTAATCAAATGAATTACTTAGACATCGCATGCCTAACAATTATAAACCCTGCATTTTAGTCTCAAAATCGAAAACACTTTTCAATATCAAGTCGGGCAATTCAACAAGATTCCCGACATCCTGATCGAATGCTCGTCGCTAACTTCAGTAGGCGGCCGCACCCCCGACGCCGTCGACGAAGTGCACCAAGGCGGAACACCGCTGCCGCGAGCACCCGAACGGATGCTTTCGGCGACGGGGTTCTCCTACAGTCACTTGGTCGGGGCTATGGAGTGAGGCTGTCTATTAAGTTTACCCGGCGAGTATCCGCGTACGCTACGTGGTTGCGACGGACTTTTGATCACATCAAAATTCCGTGGCAACCGATCAAGTGAGACTAAAGTGCTATGTTTATAACATTCATTCAGTTATCTCATAACTGTTTGTGAATTCCAATTATTGTATCACATTCCGGATAAATAGAAAATGTCAAACTTTCCGATCGAACAATCGAACACCCAAGTTTTCCCGATACAGATCAACACATGAAACAAGTCTAAAAACATTCAGTTCGTGCCTCAGTACCAACGGTCCAGCCGTAGAAGGGTCAAGCCAACGCCTCACATGTGGCACGCCGTACTGCCCCAAACCCTAAGGTTCAAAGGGCAGTTCAAGACGGTCACATAATCGAGTTAAGGTTTGTTGTCTTCTAGAGGGTCCATCGAGTTACTTGCACTACTTAGAACGTCGTTAAACTACGGAAAAATCCAACTCTTGGAAATTTCCCGACAGGGGAAAAATTGGGTATTTATATCCGGTCGAACTTTTTAACATATTCTAAAATTTATCCGGAAAGCCACATAGACAAAATCTGATACTCCGATTGAAACACCGAATCCCCAAAACAACCCCAGAAAATTCAACTCTTGAATAAAATTTAAAAATACCCAGAAAATCCAGCATAATATAATAAGAGTTACTGTGCAAACATAGGAGGATGACGTCATCATCTCGCCGCGGAACCGCCGCAGAAGCCAGGCTTCTGTCGCGGTTCCGCCGCGGTTTTTACTGTTCATGACTCAATTTTTGCGCCGTAATTCTTATAATTCCCTGCTGAATTTTTTAAGCATTTTTATTGTGGAAAAATCCCAGTTTTTAAAAAAGTCCAGAGAGCATGGAAATTTTGGGGTTTCGGTTCGTTCGGACTTCAAACTCCGTCTAGACTTCGCCTAAGGCTCTAGCTAGGCTCTGATACCACTGTAGGGTTCCTAGGCACTCTCAAGAGGTCTCACAAGGCATCAACCATGCCAATTTCAAAAATTACGGGTGCCTACAAACCCTAATACGGATCGTTAACTAGATTTAGGCGAAACTAGAAACTAGCTAACAACTTAACTAAAGAGAAAACGGAAATACAACCTTTGTAGATCCGGTTCTCCACCTCCATAGCTCCGCGATGAAGTCTCTTCGCTGTACAAATCCGATCTTGGACTCTCGCGTTAGCTTCATCGGAGAAATAGGCGGGCTAGGTCGTCGACGTCGATGCCGAAGATGATCTACGTCGAGGCATCACTGGATCAAGCTCCAACTTCACCAAGTCAAGAAACTTGTGAAGAAAACACACTCTACTACTTGGCAAGAGATAGAGGATGAAGAAATAGGAAGTGGGTAGACTTTAGAATTGGATTTCTCACTCATTTTCATCAATCACCATTGATGAAGTAAGGTTTCTTCATGAAGAAGAAGAAGAGGAAGAAGATGATAGATTATGATAAGTATTGAATAATTAGAAAAAAATTGAAATACTTATCATATACTAACCTTAGTTGAGTGTAGAGAATAGACCATGGTTAACTTGAATGGTTAGGGTTAAGTATAAGATAAGAGTGAAGACTTAGTCAAAGCTTCAAGAAGATTCAACTAACAAACAAAATAATCCACCATTCATTTATCCTTTCCAAAATGAAAAAGAAAATAAATAAATGAATAAATAAGTAATGGATAAACTAAACCCTAATCATTAGTTTAACCATGGTTTAATTCTTTACACTTAACCAAGTAAGCATGTATCATCAAACATGATACAATCAATTGCACAAAAAGTATATCACATATACAACTTGTATAACCAAGTGAGAAAATCCATTTAAAGTGAACCAATACTAGATAATGCAAAGTAATATATCAAATATATAATTATACATTAAATCATTAAATCAACACTTGATTCAATGATCCGGTCATATCGCATATAACCGACTAGTATTCAATGTATCGATTTATCGAATCAATCCCCGATTCGATAACTAGGTTATATCGCATACAACCATTCGATACATTTATCGCGAGAATGGAATACGGTATCACATACTCGCATTATTCTCGGTCCCGTACATATCCCATATGCGCTCCTATTTCGTTTCGCTTGAGCCAGGAAACCTCTGTGTGGGACTCTAAAGACTCGTCAATACGCCGGCAGCAGGTGATGATCATATCAAACACCCACAAGCCGCAAGCGGTCTGCTAAACGTAACGTCCACCCGGGTATTGAGCGATCAGAAGATCGACGAGCAAGCCCGCTCACACTCCAGTGAATCCAACCAGTAACACTACCGTATAGTCCGGTCTGATCGTCTGATATGTCGCATATCTCGCCTAGGGGTGGTAAACGTCATACCCCAATAGCTCGATAAGTCGTGTCGATATGAGGTCTATAACAATTCGAGAAACTACAGGTAACACTTACCAGTAAATCTCAGCAACCCTGGCCAGGGATTTCCGGTTATAGCCAATCGAACACAGCGCAACATCAACTCCCTATACCGGGAGAGACGAATCCCCTCCTATCGCTCATTGCCTCCATGTGATTCGGGACTGTACCCAAAAACCACCGTTTTGCACGCCCTCTTGGACGTGGTAAGATGGAAATCAAAGCACAGTGGGAACCACACAAGACTCTATGACGATCTCGGGTCAACAGACTACTCTGTACCAGTGTTACCAGAGAACTGCCATCTGACGTAAGGTATAATACCATCTGGGAGTTCTCGGCGAGTCCGTCCAGTGTACCCAGTCTCTACTGAGCACCCGTATATCATCTCTGATGTCAAACACCAATGGATATGGGATCATCCATCGCCCATCTGTTTGGGTCGAGAAGGTATACGCTAGTCTACTCTGGTATATCGATGCCCCGTCTCGATATACCCACGACTAGGGACTTTGAAGGATGTACTTATGGACTACCATGTCCCCACTAGTATGATCCACATCATAGTCCAGGTAGTCAAGTACACATCCTAAGGGCTTTACCAACATGTAACAGAGAGACAATCAGTGTACACGTTAAGGTAAAGTTCAACCAGATAGCATACTATCATGTCGAGCAAGAAAGTCCTCCCTATATATGTCCAAGCATCCACTACAATATACATCCTATGTACAGTAATGGCCTCTAGGGCATACATATAACTAACAGGGGCACCGCCGGAGCTTGCTCGGGACGCATTGTAGCTTTGTTGGTGTTGATGGCCTTGCCCCCAGCTGGGGCCAAGGAAAGTCGTTCAGACACCGACTTGCGTTTGGGTTGGGGCGTCCTTGAGATCACCACATTTGGTCTCTTTCCTTTCGAGACCGGTCTGTCTGCCACCGGGGCTTGAGGAGCTGGGATGGCGCCAACTGGCATGAACATGATAGAGCCGAATGGTAGCAGCGGCTCCTTCCATTGTCGCCCGAGACTGGCCGGAAGGACCGTCCTAGAGTCTATCCTCATCGTGTAGGAGACGGGAGCTGAGTTCATCATCGAAGACATCGTCGGAAGGTGATTGCTTGAAAATCTGCACGAAAAAGCATTATTTTAGTATAAATATAGACATGTAAATTGATTGAGTTCGCATGAACGTTTAACCCGAGATATGGGAGGAGAGATTGGTCCCACCGGGCGTGCCAGATGCTGTAGGGTGTTTTTCGCCACCCCATTGAGATGGGAATACGCGCGCGCTTGTCAGGCGTTCTACAGATTCCCCCTGCCTGGGGTAGGCCGGGGTTTATAGATTGTGGGGATTCGAATCTCCGGCAGCCGCGGACTAAGCTGCCGTTAATTACCCCTCGCCTTTGGGGCGGGGGAACCTCCGATTAACGGGTTAAACTGGTCATGCGAACTCAATGTGCAGTGTGCGTGTGTTGTGTTTTAAAAAGGGGGTTTTGGATATATCGGGAGCCATGCAGAGTTTTTACTACAAATTTTTTTCTAACAGGGACAGTGTTGTGGAGCACGTATGTGTGAATATTTATACATATGTATATGTATATGTATGTACATAAAAAGAGGGGGGAAAGGCATCCAAAGGATGCGTGGGGGAAGCGCCTAGGTGCTGTGTGCTCAGGCGCTAGAGTGCCACGTGTCGGCACGTGGGCGCTCTGCGCTTGAGCGCTTGAGCGCAAGCGCGCCACGTGTCGATACGTGGGCGCTTTTCGCTTCAGCGCCTGACGCTCGAGCGCAAGTGCGCCACGTGTCGGCACGGGGGCGACTTGCGCCTGAGCGACTCCGCCTGAGCGCTTGCGCCTGAGCGCAAGCGCGCCACGTGTCGGCACGAGGGCGACTTGCGCTCGAGCGCTTGCGCTGGAGCGCAAGCGCGCCACGTGTCGGCACCGGGGCGACTTGCGTTCGAGCGCAAGCGCGCCACGTGTCGGCACGTGGGCGCTTTGCGCTTGAGCGCAGGGCGCTGTAGTGCAAGCACGCCACGTGTCGGCATGCGGGCGCTCTGCGCTTGAGCGCCGGCGAGAAAAGGAGGCTTTTAGCCTAAGAAACAGAAGCTATGCTTCAGAAAGGAAATATTTGTTGTTTTATATATTGTTTACCCCAATCAGAGCAAAGCTCTGTTCAAATTCCAAGGCGGGAGATGAAGCAACGCTTCATCTTCCCCCAATCAGAGCAAAGCTCTACTTTGAAAATTTAAATTTTAATAAATGAAACAACGCTTCACATCCTCTACGCTGTGCGCAGGGCGCCACGTGTCAAAATCAGGCACGCCAGCGCAGGGAGCGCAGCACCCAATCAGAGCAACGCTCTTTTTAAAACGAAAATTAAAAATTAAAGGAAGCAACGCTTCAGTTGCGCAAGCGCTGCGCTGCGCGACACGTGTCAGCGCAGTTGCGCAAGCGCAGTGGCGCAAGCGCTGCGCTGCGCGACACGTGTCAGCACAGTTGTGCTGTGCGCTGCGCGACACGTGTCAGCGCAGATGCGCAAGCGCAGTGGCGCTGCGCTGTGCGCTGCGTGACACGTGTCAATCGCTGGGGCGTTTGTGCCAAACAGAATTAAAATTCTAATAAGATTCTTCTGTTCTTGTTCAAACAAGAAGATTGCCTTCTGTAAAACAGAAGCCCTTGGATCAAAGATCCAACGGTGGGGAAAATTCCCCAAATCACTCAAAGAAGGATCTCTTTAACAAATTTAACAAATTTATGGGCACTATATAAAGGCCCATAGACCCCAATTAGGGTGAGGATGAACATTTGTGAGAGATTGAGAACCTCAAAACAGAGAGAACTCTGAAGAAATTTCAAGAAAAAGGTAAAACCTTCATAAAATAGAAGAATTTCTTCTTATAGATCACTGATCTAAGAACAAGATCAATGATCTTCATATAATAATAAGTGATTTGCACTCTTTTATGAACCTCTGGTTCTCTGAAAACAAGAAAAATAAGAAAAAAACTTGTTTTCTTTGATCTAAATTCGATCAAGAAATCAAACAGTGCTTTGCACTTTTTTATGAACCATTGGTTCTGGAATCTTAAAGATTCTCAAGATTATTGAAATAGTGCCTTGCATTTGCAAAGACTGCACTATTGCGCTCCTGGGTTGACGCAAGCCACCAGAGAGCGCCACGTGTCAGCATCTGAATCACTTGCGCTATGCGCTTATAAGAAAGAGCCTTGCTCTCTGAAATTGGCGCAACTCACCAGAGCACGCCACGTGTCAGCAGCGCAAGCGCAGCGCACTGGCACAGCGCAGTGCGCTTGCGTGACACGTGTCACCTCCACAAGCGCTTGCGCTCATTTATTGGCGCAAAGCGCCTGACAGGCCACATGGCCACTGTCAGATGATTGATGCACTGCATCATTAAAAAGAAGGGCTGAGCCCAATTAAAAAGGCCTAACAGGCCTAGTAAATACTATGCATTATTTTCAAACAGATGCAATGCATCAGAGCCCAAATAAAAATAGATGTTGTGCATCATTTAAAAGGGGCAGAGCCCAAATAAAGATCCAACAGAGACCAAGTTTAATGCTATGCATTATTAAACATGGGCAAAGCCCTAGCACAGGTCTAATAGACCAAAAATAAGAAATAACGTTGAATATTCTCAACTGGACTTAGCCCAATCATGGCCGTAAGTCCTCAAACTAAATTGACTGAGCACAGCTGCTCTCTTAAATCAATTTATATCCGGTTCGAGGGTACATCTCCGAACTCCTTTGACTCCTATCGTTGTAATCCTTCAACGACGTCAGAGAGGTGACGGGTCCTGACAACCACACATCAATACGGACTGTGGGGTCTTTAAACCCACGTACTTATGCGTCCTTAAACTAAAATATGGACTGTGGGGTCCTTAAACCCATGGACTTATGCGTCCTTAAACTACCAATGGACCGCAATGTCCTTAAACTACCAATGGACCGCAATGTCTCTAAACTGTAATATGGACCCCCATGTCCCTAAACTGGCAATGGACCGCAATGTCCTTAAACTACCTATAGACCACTACGTCTCTAAACTGGAACAATAGAGCCCCCAAACGCTCTTTTGTTGGATCTAAACGATCCCGTTTAAGTTGATCTTAGCCTCAAATATGGCTAACGTATCCTTAAACATTTAAACAGACTTTAGTCCCAAATTGGACTATAAGACCTCCAATCAACTTTGGTTCAAGGGTACATCTCCGAACTCCTCTGACACATGTCGTTGTAGTCCTTCAACGTCGTCAGAGAGGTGACGGGTCCCGACGGCCATATATTAAATGGACCACCATGTCCCTAAACTGGAAATAGATCTAGACGATCCCGTTAAGTAGATCTTAGTCTGGAAATTAGACTAACGTATCCTTAACAAACGTTTAAGTTGATCTTAGCCTCAAATATGGCTAACGTATCCTTAAACCAAAACCCAAATTTAAGAAAGTACGGATTTGGACTAATCCACGTCCTACGGGCGACGAAATAAATAGTCTCCGTATACAATCCACGGGCAACCACAAACAAAACAAACACCCACGACACGAAGTGAAATTCTGGAGAAGGAGAAAGTTGTTACCGCGATGCGGTAGCGTAATTAACTGCAGGGGCTTGCGCCTGCAGGGAAGAGCGTTACCACAATCAAAAACCCCTCAAGCGAGGGGGAATCTGATGAAGTCTGCTACATCGGCCGCATCCGTCTAAACCTCCGATACACGGTGCCATAAATCAACTTGGCATCTTCGGAGAGGTGGACGGATAAAACCAAATAGCATCTGCCATGAATCTCAGGCAAGACGTCCTAATGTCTCGGCCGCCATTCGGAGGGGAACAGATTCTGGCACGCCCGGTGGGACCTTTTCCTCTTTCCACTCCACACTTCGTGTGTCGTGTTCGCGAACGAATCGCGGTTTGCTGTGGTTGCCTGTGGATTCAAGGTACTAAGATTTGGTGTCTTGCTCCGTGCAGAAAACAGAAGATCAATGGCTTCAAACTGCACTGCTTGCAACTGCAACTCTCGCTCGGTCTCTGCTGGAGTAATGACTTACGGGCCCCAAGCGGCCTCTCTTTTCAAGATGCCAGTGGAGCAGGTGACTCAAGCTACCACTGAACTATTCTTCGGGACCATGCTTCCACCGATGAGCTTCAATGCCCCAATGACGTTGCAAGAAGCCCCAAAGAAGTCGGTCTTTGATCGACTTACCACTACCGCGGTCCCTCTCAACGGGTCGCCCAACTCCACTGCCTCAGTTTTTAACAGGCTAGGTCAGAGCTCCAACGGGCCCATGAAAAGGCCAGCAATTCCAGAGGATGTTATCCCGAAGCGGATAGCTATCCGTTCTCCAATTTCAGGCGAGATCACTAAGGTTGCTTCCTCTGCTCGGAAGTTTGCTTTTGACAGGTTGGCCATCCCCGTTCAACGGACGTTGGTCTTTAAAAGGCTGATACCAGCAGATTCTGACCAACACAGGGGGCATGAGGAGGTCACCCCTACGGTTAGAACAACTCCATCCACACGACACACTCGACATCGCCACTGGCGCCGAATAAGAAAGGCTGGGGGCAACTCCCCCTCTGGGATAACTCCACCAGCTCCAACGGAGGGGAACAGATTCTGGCACGCCCGATAGGACCTTTTCCTCTTTCCACTCCACACTTCGTGTGTCGTGTTCGCGATCGAATCGCGGTTTGCTGTGGTTGCCTGTGGATTCGAGGTACTAAGATTTGGTGTCTTGCTCCGTGCAGAAAACAGAAGATCAATGGCTTCAAACTGCACTGCTTGCAACTGCAACTCTCGCTCGGTCTTTGCTGGAGGAGTGACTTACGGGCCCCAAGCGGCCTATCTTTTCATGATGCCAGTGGAGCAGGTAACTCAAGCCACCACTGGACTATTCTTTGGGACCATGCTCCTACCGATGAGCTTTAATGCCCCTTTGCCGTTGCAAGAAGCTCCGAAGAAGTCGGTCTTTGATCGGCTTGCAACTACTGCAACCCCTCTCAACGGGTCGCCCAAATCCAGTGTATCGGTTTTCAATAGACTGGGTCAAAACTCCAATGGGACCGTGAGGAAGCCCACAATACCAGAAGGTGTTATCCCCAAGCGGATAGCCATTCCTGCTCATGAAATCGTCAAGGCTGCTTCACCTGCTCGGAAGTCTGCTTTCGATAGGTTGGCCGTCCCCATTCAACAGACGTCGGTCTTTAAAAGACTGATACCAGCAGATTCCGACCAACACAGGGGGCATGAGAAGGTCACCCCTACGGTTAGAACAACTCCATCCGCACGACACGCTCGACGTCGCCACTGGCGCCGAATAAGGAAGGCTGGGGGCAACTCCCCCTCTGGGATAACTCCACCAGCTCCAACGGTGGGGATCGATGCTGCTGTTCCAATCGGGAACAGCTTTGAATTGCAGAACACAATGCGCAAAAACTCTCCTACTGCGGTGTTGAAACGAACTCCTTCACCTATGGAGAATGCTTCAGAGAAAAAGCTAGAGCAGCCCCCTCAACGGTTGTCCTCTAAAATTTACAAGGTCTGGCGTCAAGTCCAAGACTCAGTGATCGATCAAGACTACCTCCGCCGACAGAAAAAGGTGAAAGTTCAGCGGGAAGAGGACCATCCTATCAAGCCACAAAAGGCGATAGCTGCTTGGGAGCCCAATGCAACGGCCCCCTCAATTTCGACCGCTCAAAAAGGAAGGAGGTCGGAGAAGATCCCTGTGTCTTTGGCAAATTGCAAAGACACCGAAGACAAACGCCCCAAGTCTGGGGGCATGGTGGTGCACACTGTTTATATGGCTTCCGGAAAAGAAGAAAGCTGCGTTTCGACGGGTCACCGACCGCTCACCCGGTCATTGACAAAAGCCCAGGAGTAGCAACAGAAGCTTCAGGAAATGATGACTGTGATGGCTGCACTTATCGAACCGAAAGAAAGTTCGAAAGTATCATCAGAGCAACGTCATGAACAAGAAACTGACGCTGACTATCTACGCAGAGTCCTCGAAAAGAAGGACAAAGAGGCAGCCGAACAAGCTGCCAACATAAAGAAAATGGCGCTCCTCTTCCAAGATATGGTAGGGATGATGTTACAGCCGGACCCTCCAGCTGATGACCCTCCAATCATTGTTGAAGACGATAGAGGGGAGACATCTAATCCTCCTCTGGCTCTTTCAGCGGCCAAAGAAGAAACCATTTCCAAGGCCGCACTGGATGACTACATAGCTCAGCAAATACGAACTCATCAGGCGAGTGAAGCGGCTGGGCAAACTGTTAGAACTGGACGACCCTATCCGGGCTGGTATGACCAAATCAGTTACCCGCCGGGATATACAATCCCTAATTTCCACGTATATAAAGGGACAGGGAATCCACATCAGCATGTCGCTCAATTCAGGGCCTTACGCGGCAACACTGGAGACGATGAAAAACTGTTGCTTCGCCAATTTGTCGGCAGCTTAGCAGAAACAGCCTTTGAATGGTATTCGGAGCTACCTAACGACTATGTCAAAATATTTGCGGAGATGGAGTTATTGTTTACACAAAGATTCGCGAGTGCTAGTGAACGCACCCCGATAACAGCACTAATAAATACCAGGATAAGGCCAGGCGAAACGTGGGTCCACTATGCAACACGATGGCGGAACCTATGGTCGAAATGCGAACAACGCATAGAAGAGGCACCTGCAGTAGGCATGTTTGTGGGCACTCTCGATCCGCAGGCGACTATATCCCAATTCATGATGTTCTTCAGGCCGACCACCTTCCAGGCATTGATCGACAAATTAGCCCAAATGGACCAGATGGGCCACGGACCGTCTCCTCCAAAACCAGACTCTCGAAATGAGAAAGGAAAAGGGAAAGCGACTGTCGTTGCCAATGCTCAACAACAGCCGAACAACTCAAAGCCGGCCAGCCGCCAAAATAACGCGCATCCACGCCCATCCCTCGAGGAGAGACTAGGACGTCCTTACTCGTTTCTTCAGAATAAAACGAGAAGACTGTTTGAACTGGCAATACGCAACAGACTCGTCAATCTACCGAATCCAAAACATCTGTTGCAGCCAGGCGATCAATAATCCCGATTACCGCCCTTACCATCAAACGGTAAGTCACCCGATCAAGGATTGTTTCGTCTTTAAGGGATGGATCGAGGATCAATACCTACAGGGCAAGTTTGCGCTGTCTGAAAACTGGAAGGTAAACCCACCACAGCCGCACACTCCAAAGAAGACGGACACGATGGGGACAGCTTGTTCTTTTGTCGAGGACGAAAATGATGGAGAAGACTCATCAGACGAGTCCGAAGACTACGTAGCGACTTGTCACGTGATCTCTCACTCATTGACGGATGATAAAGAGGCTCCTTGCGCTAATAAACCGAGGGCGGACCCTGAACCAGAAATTCCACGGCCGTCAGACGAGTTGATCGATGCCTTTTTGAATGAGATTCGTCTGAAAGTTAAAGCCAATTAAGAGCGTGAGATGGCCATACTGGAAGGAGCCAAACACCGACTACTAGACCAAAGAGTCGAAGCACTTCCATCAAATCAAAAGCCATCCTCTGCGGATAAAAGCAAACTCAAAATGAGGAAAAGGTTTGCTAAAGCCCTGTCAGCAGGAATGAAGCTACCGCCCTCTGAAGAGAATACTCTCGGTGGAGTAGAGATGCATCCTAACTTCTGCTTATATCATCAGAAGATCATACATCCTACCGAAGACTGCGACTCCTTTAAGTGTTGGTGGAAAGGATATGTTGCTCAAAAGCAACACTTCAACAGGACAAAATGTGAAGCTCGTAGACATCGGAAAAATGTGATAGATGAGCGCAAAAGAGCCGCCGACGATTGTCATATAGCCGACTCTAAGAGATCGCAAATTATCACCTTCGGAAGCGACTCTGACGAGGAAGCTGCCCTCAACCCTCTCCTCAAGGAATCCGTGAAAGAATTGAGAAGTTGCGATAACGTTCAGCCGTGTAATCGCACGCTGCTCGAAAAAAATCTCGGCCCCGCAAACAAAGGATAGAGCAAAAAGGATAAAGGGAAGGGAAAAACAGCCTTCGTAGCCAATACTCAACAGCAATCGAGTGGCCCTAAACCGATTGTTTGCCGAAACAACAAGCAACAACCCCTCCAGGAAAAGTTAAAACGTCCTTACTCGTTTCTTCAAAATAAAACAAGGAGACCGTTCGAGCTGGCAATGCGCGACAGACTCATCAATCTACCGAGACCAAAACGTCCGTTGCGGCCAGGCGATGTAAACGATCTCGATTATTGCCCTTACCACCAAATGGTAGGTCACCTGATCGAGGATTGCTACGTCTTCAAAAACTAGGTTGAAGACCAATACCTACAGGGCAAGTTCGCGCTCTCCGAAAACTGGAAGGTGAACCCGCCACAACCGCATGCTCTGAGAAAGACGGATACGCCGGGGGCATCATGCTCAGTCATAGAGAAAGCCTCATAGACCGAAACATCGTTAAACTAACAATGGACCACCACGTCCTAAAACTGGATGATAGACCGAAAAGTCAGTAATCTAGAGATTCGCCTCAAATACGGCGACAACGGACCGAAACGTCCTTAAACTAATGATGGACCGAAACGTCCCTAAACTAATGACGGACCGAAACTTCCTTAAACTAACAAAGGACCGAAACGTCTTTAAACTACTACCGTAGCATCCTTAGGCTGACGAGATGAATAAAAAAAAATATTTAAAAAATATTTTAAAAAATATATAAAAAATATAATAAACGGTATGTCCATAAGCAAAATGGGCGCGGATGAATATCCGAAAGGGCTTTGTGAGTAAAAACAGCAGGACTACCGGCGAGTGTTTGTGAAAACCCGAAAGGGCGCGACCTCGTAAAAAAAAAGAAAAGAATAAAAAGAATAAAAAAAAGACGGTATGTCCATAAGCGAAATGGGCACGGATGAAAACCCGAAAGGGCTCCGTGAGTAAAAACAGCAGGGCTACCGGCGAGTGTTCGTGAAAACCCGAAAGGGCGCAACCTCATTAAAAGACACTTACAGGGTCCTCTCGACCTTGTAAGGAGAAACCACCCGCGTGAGATCCTTACGACTCACAGGGAAGCAACACACTTAGGGATCCTCACGATTCCTAAGGAGAAATTACACTTGCGAGATCCTCACGACTCGTAAGGAGAACTTTCTTATGGGACCCTCACGGCTCATAAGATTTGAAAGTCTTAAGTTACAGAGACCTGAACCTGTTCTTAAGCAACCCCCACAACCTTCGATAGTGCCCTACAAACGGCTCAATACTGACCCTTGTATACAATCCACGGGCGCGAATAAACATTTCCCTAACCAAGTCCCACCCGTGACTGGGGATATGTCCATACGATGAACAACCCTTGTAAGTTCTCTCGACTTATAAGGAGAAAACCCTTTTGTAAGATCCTTACGACTTACAGGGGAACATACACTTAGGAATCCTCACGATTCCTAAGAAGAAAATACACCTACAAGATCCTCATGACTTGTAGGGAGAAATACCTTTATGAGACCCCTACGGCTCATGAAGTCAAAAGCCTTAGTTGACGGGATCCTAACCCTGTTCGCTAAGCCACCTTTGTTCAACGTCGACAGAGGCAAATGATGATTCGCTCCTGGCAATATCCCAGTTGTAGCGATGCTGATGCCTAAACTGGTATCAAATTCCAAGTCCTTTCATGGCAAATGATGATTCGCTCCCGGCAATATTCCAGTTGTAGCGATGCTGATGTTGAGATTGGCACCAGATTCCAAGGTCCACACTCGCAATAAAAAGCAGCGAGTAAAAATAAAGAAAAAACAGCCGAAATGATTGGGCAACTCGCAATAAAAAACAGCAAGTAAAAATAAAATAAATAGCCGAAATGATTGGGCAGCTCGCAATAAAAAGCAGCGAGTAAAAATAAAGAAAAAACAGCCGAAATGATTGGGCAACTCGCAATAAAAAGCAGCGAGTAAAAATAAAATAAATAGCCGAAATGGTTGGGCAACTCGCAATAAAAAGCAGCGAGTAAAAATAAAATAAATAGCCGAAATGATTGGGCAATCGCGGCCTTCGCGATATAAAAGCTGAGGTGATAGAGCACCGCGGAAAGAAATAAAATAAAATAAAAAGTATAATAAATAAAATCTATGCCCTACAGGCGATATCACAGTAATCCCTGTATACAATCCAGGGGCACAAATAAAGAGGGAACCACACCATCCTTCCTCAGGCTCCATCGAAAGAAGAAGCCAAATCTCGACGGTTCACAAACAACCTAGAGACCACCTCGACATTCGTCTCGTTACAAGCAGACGCAACGTCAACAAGGCGGAGTGATGGCAAAATCCCAGCTCCACCTTAGCATTCGTCTCGTTACAACAGACGTAATGTCAACAACGGCGTACCTTCGCAGTCCAGCAGGATACAGATACAACGTCAACAAAAGACCCCATGGTCGAAACAAAGCGGAGTGATGGCAAAATCCCAACTCCACCTCAGCATTCGTCTCGTTACAACAGACGTAATGTCAACAACGACGTTCCTTCGCAGTCCAGCAGGATGCAGATACAACATCAACAAAAGACCCCATGGTCGAAACAAAGAGGAATGATGGCAAAATCCCAACTCCACCGCGACGATCGTCTCGATACAGCAGATGAAATTTCACCCCAGCGTTCTTCCCCCAGCAGGATTCGGACGTGACAAAGCAAGCGAAGCGAAGGCCAAATTCCTAGCTTCAAGGTCTTAACGGCGAGTCATATAAAGCCTGAAAGACAACCGGAGATCGTCTCATACCAGTGTGGAATGGTCACCACTTCGACGTTCGTCTCGACACAGCAGATGCAACATTATCAAACAAATGGAGCCACGGCAAAATCCCTAGTTCCAAACCTCGACGGTTCATCAGCAACCTAGAGACAACAGCGACGTCCGTCTCGATACAGCAGACGAGATGTCACCCCAGCGTTCTTCCTCCAGCAGGGTTCAGACGCGACAATCAAACAAATGGAGCCACGGCAAAATCCCTAGTTCCCACCGCGACATTCGTCTCGACACAGCAGACGCGATGCCAGCAAATGAAGCAAAGGCCAAATTCCTAGCTTCAGGGTCTTGACGGCAACTCACATAAAACCTGAAAGACTATCGGAGATCATCCCACACCAGCGTGGAGTGGATATGACTCATCGGGGCTCACCAAAATGGGCCTAACCTCAAGTAAAAAGCGGCATGGAAAATTTCTAACGCTTTCTCTTCCGACGGTCAAACTGTCTAGGAAGATTGCTTGAAGACGTCTTGTCCAGCCCCCGAAGGGATCAGAGACACGGCAGTCGCAGGGCTACTCGAACAGCACGATTGCCTATCGAGGAATATATCAGCTTATGCGACGGTACGACGGCCAAAACCCTAAGTACCACAGACCTTAACGGACTTCTGTCGTAAAGAGCAGAGATTAACTGTGACGTTAGGATGTTCTTGCGAGAAATGCTCGATTCGTCTCGACTTGTGAAGAAATTGATGTCTTTGCGAGAAATTCTCGATGCGGCTCGACTCGTGAGATAAAGCCTTAGGCAGTAGGCATAAAAAAAGCCTGTTTCCTAAGCACTGGGACCCTGCAAGTTGGCCCGAAACGGTCTCTTGCATACTATCCACGAGTCTCACTCTCCAAAGTCGAATCTCGACGAGGAGGGAAACAACGGCTTACGGGTCCTCTCGACTCGTAAGAGGGAAAAATTCTCTTATAGGATCCTTACGACTTATAAGAGAAAACACACTTAGGAATCCTCACGATTTCTAAGGAGAAAATCCACCCACGAGATCCTCTCGATCCGTAGGGAGAAAAGTCTCTATGGGACCCTCACGGCTCATAAAGTTGAAAAGTCTTAGGCAGCAGATCTGAACCTGCGGCCTAAGTCATCGCTGCCTTTTAAAGAAACCAAGATGCTTGCTCTATTATCGGTCAACCATGTTTACTAAAGCAGTATACTGATAATAAAAGAAAGAGGGAAGCGACAGGAAGGACATTCGATTTGCATTTGATCAAGCGTTCGAGACACATCCACTCATGCGTGTGCAAAAGACTCAGAATGAGAAATAAGACAAGCTGAAACAAAAATTTTCCATTCATATTTCAAAGGGCTTTTACAATCATAAAGAAAAAATGACAACATTATTGAAATGTTTATAACGGTATGACCTCGGACCCAGGACATGGATTAAGGAACTCGAAAGTAACCTTGTCCGAGACTTTCTAAGCCTGGCGAACCATCCTAGTGTGCTTCCTTTCGCGAGCACGAGCGTCGGGATCCCCACTGATGTCCTCCTCCCGCCGATAGGCAGCAAGTATTGCAGACTGTTGAAAAGCTTGGTGTAGAAGATCGATGAGGTTATCTCGCCTCCTCTTTGAGATTAGGCTCATCAGATACACCGAATGCACCTTACCCTCGGCGGCATCCAATGCCCCAAGTGGCACACTAGTACAGAATAGAGGAAGCGCTTCCCAGATGGATCCCACGATAAGCTTCAGGAGGGAGGAACGTCGGGGAAGTAGTTAACCGTTATATGCGTTAAAGCGGCTCATGATTTCAGCACACTCCGTGTTTGTGAACTCTCGATTTTGAGAACGTCCAAGTTGGCGGATGTCCCCGTAAGAGATGATCTCGTCAAGATCGTACATGTGGGCGTCCATTGTTTCTGTAGAAGAAAATCAACAAAATTATCAGAAAAACTGATTAAGCAAAACGATATAATGCACCGAGGAGTAAAATGCCATCTTTAAACTCCAAGATCAATGAAAAACACCTAAGAGTTTGTATGATTTGGAAGGAGCAAAGCTCCATTAATGAAATGAGAAAATACAAAGAAAATCTTTTACAGAGCAGAGCTCTATTAATAGAACTCTAATAGGGTTCCCTTTAGTTCTCTTTAGACCCCCTTAGAGCAAAGCTCTGCTAAGTGAAACCCTAAATGAGTTTTCTTTAGATCAGGGATCTATTGAGAGCAAGGCTCTATCAATGAAAATTAATTTAATTTAAATTAAAAAATTTACCTAAAAGTTTTAAGAGTTTAACTCTTGGAGTTCTTGAAAATAAAGAGCAGGGCTCTAAGATTCTGAAAATAAATTTTTTGGAGATGATGATCATCTGTGAAGGACCAAAGGTCCTATTTATAGGCATCAAGTGCCCTTTCAACTTCCAAAGTTGCCGCAACGATTGGAATTCTGCCACCGTTGCTCTCGCATTTGGGAGTACGTAATCGCAACGGTGGGGGGACATTTGTTTACCCTAATCAGAGTAAAGCTCTGTTCAAATTCCAAGGCGGGAGATGAAGCAACGCTTCATCTTCCTCCAATCAGAGCAAAGCTCTACTTTGAAAATTTAAACTTTAATAAATAAAACTACGCTTCAGATTCTCTGCGCTGCGCGCAGGGCGCCACGTGTCAAAATCAGGCACGCCAGCGCAGGGAGCGCAGCATCCAATCAGAGCAAGGCTCTATTTAAAACGAAAATTAAAAATTAAAGGAAGCAACGCTTCAGTTGCGCAAGCGCTGCGCTGCGCGACACGTGTCAGCGCAGTTGCGCAAGCACAGTGGCGCAAGCGCTGCGCTGCGTGACACGTGTCAGCGCAGTGGCGCAAGCGCTGCGCTGCGTGACACGTGTCAGCGCAGTTGCGCAAGCGCCGTGCGCTGCGCGACACGTGTCAGCGCAGTTGCGCTGCGCCGTGCGGTGCGCGACACGTGTCAAGCGCTGGGGCGTTTGCGCCAAACAGAATTAAAATTCTAATAAGATTCTTCTGTTCTTGTTCAAACAAGAAGATCGCCTTCTGTAAAACAGAAGCCCTTGGATCAAAGATCCAACGGTGGGGAAAATTCCACAAATCACTTAAAGAAGGATCTCTTTAACAAATTTAACAAATTTATGGGCACTATATAAAGGCCCATAGACCCCAATTAGGGGGAAGATGAATATTTGTGAGAGATTGAGAACCTCAAAACAGAGAGAACTCTGAAGAAATTTCAAGAAAAAGGTAAAAACATTCATAAAATAGAAGAATTTCTTCTAATAGATCACTGATCTAAATACAAGATCAATGATCTTCATATAATAATAAGTGCTTTGCACTCTTTTATGAACCTCTGGTTCTCTGAAAACAAGAAAAATAAGAAAAAACTTGTTTTCTTTGATCTAAATTCGATCAAGAAATCAAACAGTGCTTTGCACTTTTTTATGAACCATTGGTTCTGGAATCTTAAAGATTCTCAAGATTATTGAAATAGTGTCTTGCACTTGCAAAGACTGCACTGTTGCGCTCCTGGGTTGGCGCAAGCCACCAGAGAGCGCCACGTGTCAGCATCTGAATCACTTGCGCTATACGCTTATAAGAAAGAGCCTTGCTCTCTGAAATTGGCGCAACTCACCAGAGCACGCCACGTGTCAGCAACTCAAGCGCAGCGCACTGTTGCAGCGCAGTGCGCTTGCGTGACACGTGTCACCTCCACAAGCGCTTGCGCTCATTTATTGGCGCAAAGCGCCTGACAGACCACATGGCCACTGTCAGATGATTGATGCACTGCATCATTAAAAAGAAGGGCTGAGCCCAATTAAAAAGGCCTAAGAGGCCTAGTAAATGCTATGCATTATTTTCAAACAGATGCAATGCATCAGAGCCCAAATAAAAATAGATGCTGTGCATCATTTAAAAGGGGCAGAGCCCAAATAAAGGTCCAACAGAGACTAAGTTTAATGCTATGCATTATTAAACATGGGCAAAGCCCTAGCACAGGTCTAATAGACCAAAAATAAGAAATAACGTTGAATATTCTCAACTGGACTTAGCCCAATCATGGCCGTAAGTCCTCAAACTAAATTGACTGAGCACAGCTGCTCTCTTAAATCAATTTACATCCGGTTCGAGGGTACATCTCCGAACTCCTTTGACTCCTATCGTTGTAATCCTTCAACGACGTCAGAGAGGTGACGAGTCTTGACAACCACACATCAATACGGACTGTGGGGTCTTTAAACCCACGGACTTATGCGTCCTTAAACTAAAATATGGACCGTGGGGTCCTTAAACCCATGGACTTATGCGTCCTTAAACTACCAATGGACCGCAATGTCCCTAAACTGGAATATGGACCCCCATGTCCCTAAACTGGCAATGGACCGCAATGTCCTTAAACTACCTATGGACCACTACGTCCCTAAACTGGAACAATAGAGCCCCCAAACGCTCTTTTGTTGGATCTAAACGATCCCGTTTAAGTTGATCTTAGCCTCAAATATGGCTAACGTATCCTTAAACATTCAAACAGACTTTAGTCCCAAATTGGACTATAAGACCCCCAATCAACTTTGGTTCAAGGGTACATCTTCGAACTCCTCTGACACATGTCGTTATAATCCTTCAACGTCGTCAGAGAGGTGACGGGTCTCGATGGCCATATATTAAATGGACCACCATGTCCCTAAACTGGAAATGGATCTAGACGATCCCGTTTAGTAGATCTTAGTCTGGAAATTAGACTAACGTATCTTTAACAAACGTTTAAGTTGATCTTAGCCTCAAATATGGCTAACGTATCCTTAAACCAAAACCTAAATCTAAGAAAGTACGGATTTGGACTAATCCACGTCCTACGGGCGACAAAATAAATAGTCTCCGTATACAATCCACGGGCAACCACAAACAAAACAAACACTCACGACACGAAGTGAAATTCTGGAGAAGGAGAAAGTTGTTACCGCGATGCGGTAGCGTAATTAACTGCAGGGGCTTGCGCCTGCAGGGAAGAGCGTCCCCACAATCAAAAACCCCTCAAGCGAGGGGGAATCTGACGAAGTCTGCTACATCGGCCGCATCCGTCTAAACCTCCGATACACGGTGCTATAAATCAACTTGGCATCTTCGGAGAGGTAGACGGATAAAACCAAATAGCATCTATCCCGAATCTCAGGCAAGACGTCTTAATGTCTCGGCCGCCAAGCCAAGTGGGCCCAAGCCCTAGCCCTTTTGTTGGCTCTGTATCTGAGCCTCTTCTGCCTCAGCTTCTTTGCCTTGAGCACTTGGCAGGCTTCTACTTTCCGGGAAGCCGCCATAGGCTGAGTGATGGGGGGCTTAGAGAAACCCAATTGAGCAGTTGTCAGGGGCATCGTCGGAGCTTGCTCGAGACGTCTTGTTTCTTTGTTGGTGTTGATGGCCTTGCCCCCAGCTGGGGCCAAGGAGAGCCGTTCAAACACCGACTTGCGTTTGAGTTGGGGCGCCTTCGAGACCACCACATTTGACCTCTTGCCTTTCGAGACCGGTTTGTCTATATATATATATATATATATTGTATATGTATATGTATATGTATATTTTGTGTGTGTGTGTGTGTGTGTGTGTGTGTGTGTATATTCTTGTGGAGTTGAACTCCTAAGATATTTTGGAGCTGATGAAGGGCTTCTCCCCTTGAGCACTAGTTCTTCCCCAAAGTGGGGTTTCTGGAGATGAGTCTCCTTCTTCCTCCTCTGTTGGCAGGATCTTGAAGATCAAGAGATATGAGATTTCAAAAATCTCTCCTTTCTGAGATTTGATGGAAGATCTGAGTTCCCCTTTGTGGGTTTTGTGGTGGAAAACTACTTAGTTTTGGAAAAGAAAGAGTAAAACTCTTGATTTAATTCAAAAGAAATGAGAAGGTTTAGAACCTTGGAGAAGGAGCAGGAGGCACAAAGAACCCTAGTTTTTGGGGAATGAAAATTGTATTATTTTATCCATCATCATGTTTTGCCTTATATAGGCTTACATATTTGCATAGAGCCCCTTGGGCTTTACAAAATGACATTTTGTCCATCCCATGTCTCATGTGCTATTTCTTTTTGCACATAAGCCATGAGCTTACAAAAATTTGGCTTTATGCCCAATTTGCTTACATTCATGTATAAAAAATTGCATAAAAAATTAGTTATTACATGGTTTTT
Organism: Agapanthus africanus; assembly: GCA_030015575.1. Lineage (NCBI taxonomy): Eukaryota > Viridiplantae > Streptophyta > Magnoliopsida > Asparagales > Amaryllidaceae > Agapanthus > Agapanthus africanus. Next base: position 23,679,018 of record JASDDO010000014.1, read on the forward strand.
ATTTCGTCATGGGGGAAGCTGGCCGCGGGCTCGACTTGGGCATGGGCCCGCTTGACCTGGACTTTGGCCCACCTGGCTTGGGGTTGACCTTGACTTTGACTCGGTCAACCGGGGGTGCAAATTTTGACCCCAACAACAGGTGCGCGACTGGACTCTGGGGCCTAGGGCGCGTTTGGGCGCTTGGAAGAAGTGGCCGTCGGCGGAGCCGGAACCGACGACGGGCGAGAAGACCCGGCGCCTCCGGCCTTCTTCTCCTTCTTGACGTCGACCACTGCCGCCCGAAATTTGCTCATGTCCATGGGTACTGCATAAGACGAAAATACGAGGAGTCAGCAACGCCAGAAAATTTTTAAATGCATAAGTCTAAAAAGGTCGCGTGAGAGCCCCTAACTTACCCGCGTACTCGACGGGACTGAGCCCGGCCCAATTGAGGGCCCGCTGAGACAGCAGCACATCGGCCCGAGAAAGGGGCTCCCACTCAGACACCGCCACCGCGTCGGGATCATTTGACCGACTCACCTGTGGACAGCTGGACCTTTTCCACTGGGTGGGTACAGGTCAATCCTCACCCTCTGACGGGGCGATAAAGAAAAACTTCTTCTTCCATTCGTGAATGGAAGAAGGTACTACGATAACTCCCGACCCGGGGGCATCGCCCCGCTGTCTTCTAAAGGAGAGGTACACCCAGCTCGGCTCACCCTTATGAGCGTCAGGCTGGTTTTTGTAGCAAAGAGAAGAGAGGAGAAGGTTCAGGCTGAAAGGGATCTAACACAATTTCAACCGGACCAGGAACCCGAGGAGGATTCTCTAAGAGTTCGGCACTAGCTGGCCCGGAGCTAACCCAAAGCAACTCAATGCCTCACCCACCTTAGGGGAGAAGGGCAGACGCACCCCGGCCCAAAAGGCCTCCAGGTACAAGGCAATCTCCTTGCCCTGTACCTGGTTTGCCCTCTCCCCCTCCTCGGCCAGATGAAACGATTAGCCGGGAGGAATGAAGAAACGGGTCTTAATGTTAACAAGCTCTTCCGCATGCCTCGGTGAGGATCGCACGCCAAGAACACCCGCGGCCTGTGCTCTGAGGACCACCCTATCTTCCCGGGTGAACTCCAATTCAGAGGAGGAAGAGGAAGAAGTAGAAGAGGGAGAAGCGGAAGAGGGAGCTTCAGAAGACCCCCTAGACTCTACTCGCACTACATCTACAGACTCCTCTGAAGAAGAAATCTAACCTAATCAAAGAAAGGTATCCCCGGGAGATTGATAGCACAGAATCTGGACTGAGGAGAATAGTGCCGAGCTGACACGACTACGACCGAGGAAATTATGAAGAGGTATGGGCCCTGATGGGGATCCCACCTCTATTTATAGCTACCGGCACACGCATCCTATGGCTCCGATCGACTCCCGCCAAAACAACGTTTCGCAACCAACGGCCGACAACGTTCCACCTGTCGCACTCGCATTGGACGCGTCCCTTCGAGCGCAAGGGCGCCTGCAACGCGTCTCGCCGGCCAACCAACGCCAGACACGTGGGCCGTCACTTCGACGGGCGTACACACGATCCGGCGCTTCCCCTTTAATGCGAGATCTCTCCCCTGATCCGCTGACGCCGTCAAGAAAATACCACTCTCAGCCCGGAAATGCACGACCGACGATATCTTCGAACGAGAACTCACCTCGGATGATTGGTCATACCACTCGAGACCCGACCCAGGAGCGGGTCGAGACGAGAATGGGGGGCTAATGATGATGCTCTTCCAAATACAGACACGTGGCAGATGACGTGCCCCAGAGCTACAGGAAGGAATCAAGAACTTCAGTTGGGATCGCATCTCGGATTCCGGACCGAGGAGTCTCCCGACCTTTGGCGACCTTCCAGACCTCTCCCAGCTCGCTCCGAGCTATCATGGTACAAAGATGCCCTGGCCTCCCGCTCGTTCTCGAGCCTCCCGCCGAGCTCTTCCTCCTCGGTCTCATCCTGACCGACCCACATCGCTGATCACAGACACCTACGCCACCGCTCCGCTAATCTCGCCATGCGCGAGATATCCGCCGCCCACGATCCCACGTTCCACGCCATCACGATCCCCATTAATGAGCCTGTTTCGCCATTAATGCGGGATTCCGCCTATCATGCGGACATGACGTCATGGGCGTAACGGCCGGCGTGATTCTCGCGCCTGCCTTCCCATCGCTGCCGCTATATAAACCCCTTTCTCAGACGATCGAGGTACGCAATTCTTTCCACTAGGCCGCTACTCTACCCAACTTGCATCACTAACTTGATCATCGGAGGGTTCTCGGTGGCACAACCATCCCGGGACTTCCTTGTAGGTAGCTCGGCCACAACCACTCAAAGCCCATTAAGATGCACACTCTTCAGGGGGTCAACCCTCCAACTCAATCTCAGCCGTCCATCAGCCATCCCAGCAGAGCAACGGAGGATAACATCTGAAGGAGATCCAGAGCTCCATCACCGCAAACATAAATGAGAGCATATTCGCAAGGGTTTTTGAAGCAGGTAAGGCAAATTTTGCACCGTCTTTTGTTGCACAATAAGATGGAATTTTGAAAGTTGGCCTTTTACAGTACAATTTTGTTGACGTGGAGACATTTAAAAAGGTTGCATTTGCGCAGATAATATCGAGAACAGTGATGCTGGCCTGTCATTCATGTTTCCTATGTGTATGCCTATGGCTTTAGATAGCTGCTTGCACATTGCTTAGATGGAACCGTTGCTCTAATCGAATTATTCGGCCCTTTTTGAATAGTTGGTAGGTCCAATCATCCAAACTGATGATCTTGTCTGCTTATTGCAGAAATTCCAATGCACAACACTTCAAAAGTGATGCAGCAAAGTCCCTACTAACTGAGGCTTCTTACATTCCTTTTTTCCCCTTCATTCTGTTGGTAACTTAGAAATTATGGTTTCTAAATATTTCCCAAGCTCCTATTGCTTATCGGAAATTATGCTTACTTTAAAGTGCATGCGCACTAGCATTATTTTGAACGCATCTCTAACACCATATTTGTTTTCTTTTATTCAGATTATCATTAATGATCCAAAATATAAAAAAGGACCGACCATACCTTTTCTATTTCAGATTCGAGTTAAAGTCGTATGCTCTGCTACCGCCAACCAACCGAATACAAATTTTCCGGTCGAAAAAAAGGTAAGAAAATTAAAAATACTAGTATTCTTTTCATAAATTTTGAAAATTCTTAGAATGGCCTGGAGCATACGAGGATCTAAGCACAAAAAAGCTTAATGGAAAAAAGTGGAGCATAATAATGGAGACTAATAATAAAAAGGCACCCAATTAAAAAGCAAACACAAACTCACAACTGCCACATATGGTAGGGTCCTTTTGTTGGGTCCCGTTTTCTACGTCCCCCTATTTCCATTCCCATAATGCAGAAAAGCACAAACCCCTCCCTGTCGCCATCGACAGAGAACTTCTTTTGTCGTTACATGCCACTCCAATGTCTGTCGTTTTCCTCCCCACTTAATCCCTTTGTTTGTCTTCCAGCCATCTTTTACACTTGTTGCTTAGTTGTTTGTTTAACATGCTTGCTATCGAAATTTCAGCCGTTTGGTTTGACGAAAGTGGAAAAATGATAAATACGGTTATTTTCCTTTCCTTTCCTTTGATGACATGTATCTTAGATGATGGATTTTTTTTTCCCAAAAACTTTCTCCAGCCTCAAATGGACAGAAATTAGCATAGGAGCATGAGGAAAAAGGCAATCGTATAGAGCTATCATAATCCAAATATTAATTGCTTAACCTATTTTGCTTGGAGCAGTAGAAAACCCTCTTCCACTTATCTTTTTCATCGTTTTCCTTTGAACCTTTCGCTGGCTAAAGTACCTTTCGTCTGTTATTTAAATGATTTCTTCAACTTTCCATGTTACATTGGAAATGTTTAGGCCTTTTAATTTGTTTTGGAGGTACTTTAAAGCGGGTTTGTGGATTTGCAGGTAATGAGTGATTCCTATTATATTTTTCTCATTGTTCGAGCGATTCACAAAGTTATTGTATTTTGGATGGGTGTTGTAATTCCTCTTCTTGTTTCTTGGTACGGTGGAGACTCTATCCTTTGCATTTTGTGGATTAGGTCAAAGTCCCTGGCCAAACCATGTTAGATTCTTGGGGTTTTTTGTGCTTAGTTATTTATTTATTTATTTTGCAACCAACCCGAATGCCTAACCCATGCACACACAGTATATCTACGCACACAGCACACAAGCATAGAAGACACGCACGCATCCAGGGGATACATGAATTTGCATCGAAAGCGTTAAATTATGGGCACTTCCTCTTCTAGGGATAGAACCCGCACTCTCCTCAGGAGAGGAACTAGGAAAATGCTATACCTACTTAGATATTGCTCATTGGTGTGCTTATTTATTTCCACATTATTATCCCGCTTCATATCACATAAATACCGGGTTGGGGTTGTTTTGCCCCATCCGAAAAATCACCCATGCAATTTGTTAATTTTAAGCTTAGACTATTTATGCTTGAGGCAAGCTTAAATGAAAACGTCTGTGGGGGTTGAGGTTTGAGTCAAGTTCAGATGTTTTTCTGATAATAAATTAATCTATCATTATCTTTATTATGTGAACCTTTACCCAAATCCAAGTTTACTATAATTTTGAAAAAAAAATTGGATAGCATGCGAACACATAAGAGTGGTCAAAGATTCAATTCTCCACGTTTATTTTATGACCGGTATCGTCCATCTTTATTTTTAGGGTTAATTGCGGATACACCCTCTGTATTATTGAGGGTCGAGCATTTATACTCTCTGAAGTATCATAATAAGCGCTTTCACTTTCTCTGATTGAAAAATGTATATCTAATTTTCATCAAATCCCTTTCCCTTCAAGCATCAAGAATTCATGTCTCTAACACTTCTATGAAAAAAACTTAGCAAAATCAACTTAATAAAATGAGAATAAAATAAAATTGAAAAATATTCATCTTGCATTTATTTTCCCTCTTCTTGAAATTATTGGAGAGAATATGTTAAACATCAAAACTTTTAGATTATGGTTAAAAACTAAAGCACTTTTGAGATAATTGGAAAAAGTTTGGAGGTGTGATGGAAGAAAAGACAACATTAAGTTTTAAGATTAAGGTTAAAATATTGGTATTTTAAGATTAAAAATTGATATTTTTAGAGTAGAAGAGAAGAAGAAAGAGATAAAACGGGTATTAGAAAAATATCTATTAACCATATATAGAGCTTGTAAGTGCTTATTATTATAGTTCGGGGGTATAAGTGGCCAACCCCAAATAGTTCAGGGGTCTATGTGTAATTAACCCTTATTTTTATAGCCTATAAAGCATATAAAGACTAGTTTCGTGATTTTGATTCTGTTTGATCGTTGATTTGATTATAAAAATATTTCTATTATCAATAGACTGTTGAGCTTGCTACCTTCCGACTTAAGTGCATGAGTTATTAAAATCGCATAAATTTTTATGTGTGCATAAATGCCTAGGGATTTGTTGAGCAAGATGAATATGGCATGTCATTATAAAAGTTGATAGACTGTTGGTGTGTAAAGATCGGTTAGGTCTTTCTCCTCTATTATAAAAAGAGATTATAAAAAGAGAGAATAACGGAGAAAAGGGCCCTAGGAGGTTTTTTCGTTGGGTGGTGTCAAAAATCTATATTCTCCACCATTTTATTCGACGATCGGCACACATCATCATCATTTTTATCCTCTAAGATTTGCATACACTAAATTTTATATGATTCTACCATTTTTCACCGTTGAATAATTAGCAATGTAAAAATTCTTATGTCAGTAAGCTGTTAATTTTGGACCCACTAAATCAATAGCGAAAATGTTGTAAAGTCACATGAAATTTAATGGGTGTACATCGTAGATGATATAGATGGAGGTGATGGATGTCGATCATTAAAAACAATTATCGATGATGTATTTTTTCGACGTCATAGATGGAAATTTCCTTCAATGGTACCTTTCCACCATAGGTCTTTCTCCTCCATTATATAAAAAAAAGAAAAATAGAAAAAAAGAGTCCATCTTTGGTGCACCCAAATGTTATTTTATTGGGGTCTACGGCAAGAAGCACAGCCGTTGGATTTTGAGTAAACCGGCTCAACCGGTTCCTCATGTGTAACTGTAGATGCAGCAATTCCCAAGCATCCACATGCCCTTGTAGGTATCATCTTCTTCATCCAATATAGAGAGAGAGAGAGAGGGAGAGAGAGAGGGGCCTGAGGAGGCTTTTTTCGTTAGGCGTCATTGAAATCTACATCTTTCGCGATTTTATTCGACGATCGGCACCGTCCATCTATAACTTCATCATCTAACATGTTGATACACCAAATTTCATATGATTTTAACATTTTTTCACCGTTGATTTGATGGGTGCAAAATTATCGGTCTACTGACAGTAGAACTTTTTACATTGCTAAATTAACGGTGAAAAAGTGTTAAAATCACATGAAATTTAGTGTATCGATATGTTAGATGATGAAGTTAAAGATAGACGGTGCCGATCGTCGAATAAAATGGCGGAGGATGTAGATTTCGACGCTACCTAACAAAAAAAGGCTCCTAAGGCCTCTTTCCTTTATTATTCTCATATATATATATATATATATATATATATATATATATATATAGAGAGAGAGAGAGAGATATATATATATATATAGAGAGAGAGAGAGAGAGAGAAGATGCCTTGTGAGGTTTTTCCGTTAGGCAGTGTCAAAAATCTATTTTCTCCACGACTTTTTTTTATGTTCGGCTCCTATCATCATCTTTTTCGTCATGTAAAATATGGATACACCAAATTTCATGTGATGCCACCACTTTTTCACCATTGAATTAGTAATGTAAAAAGTTCTATTGTCGGAAAACCATTAATTTTGCGCCTACTAAATCAACGATAAAAAAGTGGTAGAATGACATGAAATTTGGTGTATCTGCATCTTAGATGATATAGATTGAGGTGGTGGGTGTCGACCCTTGAAAAACATTATGAAGGGTGTATTTTTTCGATACCATAGGAAGAAATTCCCTCATATGGCACTTTTCTTCCATTATCCTCGTGTGTGCAGCTTCTTTTTCTCACCCACAAACTGTTAGATATTTATTCCCCAGCAGCCTTTAATGTATTGAATACTAGGGATATGTATGTACATGACAATCTTGCTCGATATAATAGTCTGCTATTTGGTTTGTCTTTATCTTAACATGTGTATATATTTTACTGGATATTACATATCGCTAGTACATGTTGATAAAGCCTGTAGGATTTTTTACTTGAATATCAGCGTTATGATGGCGATCATACTTGTTGGGGCTGTATGGTGCATAAGTACATCCTTAAATGTCCCTGGTCGTACGAGTATCGAGACTGGATATCGATATTCCAGAGTATATACATTTCTTGACCCCGATGAGGGGCGGTGGTTGGTCATACAGTCATTGGTATATGACACCAAAGATTGTATACAGGTATTCATTAGGTTACGAGTTATACTGGACGGACTCACCGAGAACTTCTAGATAGTATTATACTTATTGTCAGATAGAAGTTCTCTGGTGATATGAGTACATGGTAGTCTTTAGACCTGACATCATTATTTGTTTTGAGTGTGTTCCTACTATACTTAAATTACTACTCTACCACGGCTTTAAAAAGTCGTGCAAACAGATTTTAGTTGGGTACAGTTCTGAAACACTTGGAGGCAGTGAGTGATAGAAGGGATTCGTCTCTCCCGATATAGGGAATTGATGTCGCGCTTATTTGATTGGCCATCACCATAAGACTTTGGCTAAGATAGATGGGATTTACTGATTGTGAGATCAGTAGTTTCTCGAGATGGTATTGAGTCACATCAACACGACTTATCGGGTTATTAGGGGTCTGACGTTTTCCACCCCCTGGACCCGGTATGTGACACTCTCAGACGAAGAGACTGAACTATACAGAGATTTTCACTTACAGGCTCAGTAGGGGTATGGATGGGCTTGCTTATCGACCTTCCTTTCGTTCAATATCTGGAAGCCGTTACGTACAGCTGGTGTTGCTGGCGTACTTATGGTTAAACCCACTGCCAGCACATTGTCTAGTTTTTAGAGTTCCACACAGAGGGTTTTCAGGCTCAGGCGAAACGATATAGTGTGCGTATTTTGATACGTACGGAGATTCGATTAAATACGTGTTTTTATACACGTATTTTAATCGAACATTTTGTTAATACTACCCGGTTTGAAAGATATCCAGATTATCACATATAGATGATATGTGAGCTAGTATTATATCTCTCATTTTCTTTCTTTTATGGTATTTGTATTTTAACACGAATACGGTATTTATACGAATACAAGTATTTGTATAAATACGGGTATTTGTGTTTTGATACAATACGGTATTCGTATTATGATACGAATACATGTGTATGTATTTATTGCATATATATGTGTGTGTGTGTGTTCTCTTATACATTCTCTTCTCTTCTTGGTTGATTTGAGAAGTGTGTGGACTTGTAACTCACACATATGAGTCATAATTCCACTCACTTCAAACTCAAAAGATAAGAGGAAGAGAAAGAAAAGAACATGCATAGTTTTTCCATTATCCTCTCCATCTTCTCTTCATCTCTTCTTTTCTTTGCTTGAGTTTTTTTCCAAGTTGAAAAAGAAAAGGAAGAAGATAGAAATCAAGAGATTAGATCACTACATCTCTTATACACTTAGCATAGCAAGTTTAGTGTGTGAGTTTTCTTCACTTGACTTTTTAGCATGGAGTTTGAGCTTGAGTTTGGAATCCTTCGGGAAGATCATCTTCGACAAGGAAGACCGGCTTACAAGCTCGTTCTCGACGATCTAGGAGCTTAAGAAGGGGATTTTTGAAGATGAAGGACAAGACTACAAAGGCTGTTATTGCTAACCGAGTAGTTTCACTCTATTTTAGTTTGCTAGTTTAGTGTTTGGAATCGATTTCTAGGTTGTAGTAGCTTGTACTCTTTAGAAAATTTTCGTTTTGCATTCCGTCTTGATTGCAAGTTAGCGGCACGAGAACGAACAACCACTTACATGGTATCAGAGTCACCCAAACACTAGAACTAGCAGTAAACGATGTTTATGTTTCGAATCCAAAATCTCCCATATTTTAAATCCCGAAAACCAAGTTTCTGTCCTGAAAATTTTAAAGCTTCTGAAAATTTTTTGAAGTATGAAAATAGACTTGTTTTGACTTGAGAATGACATTGTATGAAGACGAGCCCCTGCAGAGAAGTCCAGACCGCCCAAATATTCGGATTGGCCGCTTCTGGTGGTCAAGTATGCTCCACTTGCCTTCATCTTCATAGAGTGTCTTGGGTTCTTGGAATTGGGATTTTTGGTGTACGTTTTTCTGGCCCAAGTCTCAGTTGATGTTACTTTTGTTTACGGGTAACATGGAAAGTTTTAAAATCGAAAATTTAGTATCGTTGATTGTTTGTAATGATGTATATACCCTCCACCATTTCTCTTTTCCATCTCATTTCTTAATTTCTTTAAAAGAAAAACCTTGAAATGAGTTGTCCTTCTTCTAGAAGTATTCTTGTATAAATACAAGAATACATCCCCGTAAATACATGCCCATATTAGTATCAAAATACGAATACTCAAGAGATAGAAAAATATAATGAACATAATATTAGAATATACATATCGAAATATATATATATATATATGTAAATTATTAAATCAAAACTTGATTTAATAATCCGGCTTAATCTTAAACCGGCTAGTATTATCATCCGCCCGATTGAAGTCCCCGTGGCTAGTACAAACCTAATCGGAAGCCTGTACGTATCAATATACGACTACTATATCATTTTTCCTGAACTGGAACTCTCTGTGTGGGACCCTAAAGACTCGTTAATACGCTGGCAGTGAGTTTAACCATAAGCACGTCAGCGGCGCTAGTTGCACGTAACGACTACCCAAGTATTGAGCGAAAGGAAGGCCGACAAGCAAACTCATCCGTATCTCTATTGAGCCTATCTGTGACAAATTCCGTACAGCCCGGTCTCTTCGTCTGAGATAATCGCATACCGGATCTAGGAGGTGGATAATGTCAGACCCTACTAACCTGATAAGTCGTGCCAGTCTGAAGCCTATCACCCACTGAGAAACTACTGATATCACATCAGTAAATCTCATCCACCTTGGCTAAGGATTTCTGGAGATGGCTGACCCAACACAGCGCGATATCGACTTCCAATACCGCGAGAGACGAATCCCTGACGATTGTTCACTGCCTCCATGTGGCTCTGGACTGTACCCAATTAAAACATGTTTGCATGACTCTTTTGACCAGTGGTAGGATAGTAATCTAAGTACCCAATTAAAACATGTCAAAAGACTAACATGTACTCATGCCAAAAGACTAACATGTACTCATGCCATAAGAGAACTTCCATCTGATGATAGGTATAATACCATCTAGAAGTTCTCGGTGAGTCCGTCCGGTATACTCACCTCCAGCGAGTACCTGTATACCATCTTAAGTGACTCAATACCAATGGCTTGTGAGGCCAGCCACCGCCCCTCGTCGGGGTCTCTAAAAGTATACACTAGTCTACTTCGGAGTATCGAAGTCTAGTCTCGATACTCTCTCGACTAGGAACATTTAAGGATATACTTATGGACCTCCTAGCTCCCACGTATATGATCGCCATCATAATACTGGTAGTCATGCAATAATCCTACGGGCTTTATCAAAATGTATACACATAATGATAAAGACAAATTAGACAGCATACTATCATCTCGAGTAAAACTGTTCTACCTGTATAGGTCCTCGTTCAATTATCATAATCGTCTACTTGCAATTACAATAATTGCCTTGAGGGCACTATATCCAATAATTGAAACTTTCTAGTGCTCTCGCCACTAACCCGCGGCCAATGTGAAATCCAGAAACAAAAATTTTCATGGCACTAGAATCTTAAAACCAAGATTCTAAACCAAACACCTAAACTAGCAAACATAGAACGGTAGAAATCACAACATTTGTAGCGTCTTCATTTACTCCAATTGGGTTGAACTCTAGCATGCTCTCAAGAACTCCGGATCATGCTTGCAAGCCGGTCCTCTTTCACCGAAGATGATCCACCCGAGTGAACCAAGTTCAAACTTCAACTTCATCAATGAAATAATTAAAGATTCTAGATTGCTAATCTAGGATGCTTAGTGATATGTGTGATTGTTCTAGTATTTTTCTTTCTCTTTATCTTCATGATTCTCAAATCATGAGAGGATTGAAAATGAAGAAGAAGAAGGAGGAGTCATGGAAGAGAGAGGAGCAAGAATGGTAGAATTAATAATAATCTTCCCAAATTCAAGCATGCTTCAACATTTTTGTAAAAAGAATTTTTCCACTTTAAAACTACAACCATGCTTGAATTGTCTTTGCAAATGAATTATATGCTCTCCACCATTTCTCCTTTTTCATCGCATTTCTTAAATTTTTAAAAAGAAAAACCTTGAAATGAGTTGTCCTTCTTCTAGAAGTATTCTTGTATAAATACAAGAATACGTCCCCGCAAATACCGCCTGTATTCGTATCAAAATACAAACACCCAAAAGATAGAAAAATACAATGAACATAATATTAGAATATACATATCAAATATATATATATATATATGTAAATTATTAAATCAAAACTTGATTTAATAATCCGACTTAATCCTAAACCGGCTAGTATTATTATCCGCCCGATTGAAGTCCGCGTGGCTAGCACACATACCTAATCAGAACCTTGCACGTATCAATATACGACCACTACATCATTTTGCCTGAACTGGGAAAACCCTCTGTGCGGGACTCTAAAGACTCGTCAATATGCTGGCAGTGGGTTTAACCACAAGTACGTCAGCGACACTAGCTGTACGTAACGGCTACCCAGGTATTGAGCGAAAGGATGGCTGACGAGCAAACGCATCCGTACCTGTACTGACCCTGTCTGTGACAATCTCCATACAGTCCGGTCTCTTCGTCTGAGATAATCGCATACCGGGTTTAGGGGTGGATAACGTCAGACCCCTACTAACCCAATAAGTCATGCCGGTCTGAAACTCATCACCCATTGAGAAACTACTAATATCACATCAGTAAATCTCATCCACCTGGCCACGGATTTCTGATGATGGCTGACCCAACACAACGCGACATCGACTCCTAACACCGCGAGAGACGAATCCCTGATGATTGTTCACTGCCTTCATGTGGCTTGGGACTGTACCCATCTAAAACCTGTTTGTACGACTCCTTTGAGCTATGGTAGGGTAGTAATCTAAGCACAGCATGAACTCATATGAGACAAATGAAAATCTCAGGCCAAAAGTCTAACCTGTACTCATGCCACAATAGAACTTCCATTTAACGATAGGTATAATACCATTTAGAAGTTCTCGGCGAGTCCGTCCGGTGTACTCACCTCCAGAGATTACTTGTATACTATCTTAGGTTACTCAATACCAATGGCTTGTAAGACCAACCACCGCCCCTCGTCGGGATCTCGAAAAGTATACATTAGTCTACTCCGAAGTATTGATGTCCAGTCTCGATATTCTTTCGACTAGGGAAATTTAAGGATGTGCTTATGGACCACCCGACTCCCACATATATGATCACCATCATAATGCTGATAGTCAAATAGTAATCCTACGGGCTTTATCAAAATGTATGCACATAATGATAAAGACAAACCAGATAGTATACTATCATCTCGAGTAAGACTGTTATACTTGTATAGGTCCTTATTCAATTATCATAATCGCCTACCTGCAATTACAATAATTGCCTTAAAGTCACTCTATCCAACAATCTCCCACTTGCAATTAAGGCTAATTATTGCGGTATCGCATACTCACAGCTTGTGTGCTATCGAATACCCAACTTCTCTACTAATCGATTTCTTAAAACTCGTTTTGAGAAACTTACGTGTTCGAGAAATAGCCTCAGTGAGTGGATCCACTCCAATATTTCTATCTTTATCTCTTTATTTCTCAAATTCGCGAAGAACGACTATCTCCCGAAATGAGCGATACCTGTCCTAGAACTTGTCTAGATATCTGATGGGACCTTGTCTGTAACATGAACACCAAATTCAATAAGCTTCTTATACTGTATCCATTGCTGATGTAATCAGCATCCAGCGCCATGACCACCTCTGTATCCTGCTTGGAAAACTATCCAACATACTGCACCTCGGAAGAAGGTAAAGCTATAACTCTGACAGCTACTCTGTTATCCAGGTCACCTTAGAAGCCTAAACCGGTAACCGCATCTTACAGGAGGTTGCCATTGCCTTACACCAAGAACATCCTCTTATGTTCTTTACTGCTTTCTTTTGTTTCTCCAGGATTGGATTAATATCCGCTTACTACAGTATGTGCAAAAGCAATATTCGGTGTGGTACTTGACATCTCATGACTGACTCAATAGCCTAAGTAAGTGATATGTCAATCATAAAAATCCCTCTCCTCATCAGTCTAGAAGACATCACTTTGGGAGAGGGAGACTCCATCACCTGCGTGTAGACTATCATGTCAGGAGTTGTCCATTCTAAACTGTTTTAGAATGGTGTCTAAGTACCCCGATTGGGACACTTCCCAAATCTAGATCTAAAACCATAGATCTAGTTACTAGAATCCTTGATATTTTGTCCAGATGGTATGTGGAGGAAACACCTTGTGACAACCATAGTATAACCGATCTTAGTATAGGAACATCACTTCCTATCCGGAGCATGCCATCCAAATACCATGACATCACTCCCTACTATCTTCTTATCAGGTCCATCTGTTGTTCTGATGAAGTCAAAATCTTTGACTTTCACATCAAACTAGATGACCAATTCCACTCTCCTTACTTTAGTCTACAAATAGACATAAGCAACTTGCCTACCACACTTCCGCTGCTCCCACTGATTACAACAATCCTCTGGCAGAGTCATATACACGTGCACTTCTAAATTCAATTTAGAATGACATTATAGTCATCCACATGCCAGATCTCATAGTTAAGGACAACAGTAATGATAAGCTTGGGTTATCTAAACCTCCCTGTCACCGTCTTTGAGGCAACCGAAATACCTCTCGGGTGGCTGGGGTTACCCACTAAATCTGCGGAGTGGCTAATAGATTGTCGAATCCAATTGAATCTTCAGGTTCCACTAAATTTTTAGTAACCGTTTGTGGTTCTGGAACCACTTCCAGTTCTACCATACTCCCACTTGTTTCTTTTGCAAAAATATTTCTTTTATAAAAAAGTGGTGAGTCAAGAACAAAATAACTTTTGATCTTGAAATGGTAGATGTTAAACCCTTGCTAAAATCCTGGAATAACCCACAAACTGCCATTATAGAAACTTGCCTTGAGTTTGTCCGGATTCAGCTTTTAAACAGAAACTGGATAACTCTATATCTTAACATCCTCAAGATATACAACCATTTTATGTCCACATAGAATCCAAGGCATTAATTTAGATGGAAGCATATTCAATTGTTATGCGACTGTCTCTAGTACATATACCATATGGAAAAATGTTATGCAGCATTACTCATCAAGGAGTGTATCCACGGATGATGAAATATTTCAGAAAATAGAAAATATTTTTTTTGGATTTAAATAATAAAATAATAAATTTCACGGATATTATATGAATACGGATTTGAGTTTTCGTTGAATGGTATGATTATATACCTATATTTTGGGAAATAATTGGAAATTAAAATAAATTATCATTTATGAGAGTATTCATTTGACTTGGGCTTCTTATAAATTAATAACTGTAACATTTCAGAAAATAGAAAATAATATTTTTGGATTTAAATAATAAAATAATAAATTTCACGGATATTATATGAGTACGGATTTGAGTTTTCATTGAATGGTATGATTATATACCTATATTTTAGGAAATAATTGAAAATTAAAATAAATTATCATTTATGAGAGTATTCATTTGACTTGGGCTTTTTATAAATTAATATATTATTATTTACATACAAGTTTAATATTAAACTTGATTAGTATTTCACTAATTTAGTATTAAACCAAGTTTATCTTGTTAAATATGCTTTGTGTGCATGACATGTAACATCTTATTCATGATTATTACCATGGTTTCATTCTATTTTGGGTTTTATTTGTTTTTAAAATAAAGAGAAAAGAAAATAATTATGAGAGAGGGAGACGGGGGGGACATGAGAGTATGGGCTTATGAGAGAGAGAGAGAGCGAGAAAGCATAGCTACAACCTTATCCATTTCTTTGCCTCATCCATTTCTTCATCTCCTCATCATCTTCTTCTTCATCTCCTTCTTCCTCCACCTCCAAACCATCTCTACCACCACCATAAACACCCCAAACCATCTTAAAAGCCCATGTTTTCTTCACTAAAAATGTTCTTCATCTCATCTTAAGCATCTTAGAGTGATCAAGTTTCAGTTTAGAGCATCCTGGGCCATCTTAGAATTTTCTTGAGTTGCTCCTTTGAGGTAAACCACTCATCTTTCATCAAGTCTTATGTTTCATAACCTCGTATTATAGTTTAGAGTTAAAAATGTTATGTTTTGTGAACTTAGAAACTTCCAAAGTGAGGATTAGTAGACAAGACTTGTAGTGGTGATATAGTAGCCAGTTTAGTGAGTGTTTACTAGCGTTTAGTGATAGAATCACTGGTTTAGGTTGAGATTAGAAGTTTTAAATACGAGTTTAGAATTTTCCCGATATCGGTTTTCATTGAGTCAGGATGATTAGTTGTAATTTGGTATTGCCTAAGAACTCTGAAAATTAAATTGAGGGTACTGTGAGATGTATAGACCAGTAGGAAGCCACCTTAGAAGCCGAGCCCAAAGCCCTAAAATCTGGCCGCAAATTAATTAGTTTTGGCCGCAATTTGCTGGCCAAATTTGGAGTTAGGGTTTGAATTTTGGTCTGTAGCTCACTCTCTAGATAACTAGGCCTACCCTATATGCTAAAAATTCTAATTTCACCTTAAGGAAAATCTGGGAGCATTTTACTATGTTTTGGGTGAAGTTTTACGATATTTGAAAACTTGGTTTTTGATATTTGAGTTTTAACTCGGTCGTTTGACGTTCGTACGTCGACGACGGGGGTTGTTTTGTTGTTTTAGCATGCGTTGACCATATGTTATAACTTATGTGCGCTTCGCTCGTCGTATCGGTTTTCGATTTGGATTTTTATGCGATACGATATGCATTAAATTGTAGGTATAAATGTGTGGATTTTTTGAACGACGAAAGAGGGCAAGGCATCCATCGGGATCGACTAGAGCGAGGCGTTGTAGGTGAGTAAATGTATATCTACGGGGGAAGTTGGGTGGATGGCGTATACAACAACCCTAAATTTTCTGTACAATTTTTTTTCAAAAATATAGAAAGGAATACCTAAGCCTGAGCATAAGTTATAAATTTGATTTGCTTTTGAATTGCAATAAAGCACCTGTAGCTCATTGGTAAATCCTTGCACTGCTGTGACGCAGCCCCTGTGATCGAATCCATCCAGCAACATATATTTTTAATTGATTTTTCTTTTAATCTTTTAGAAGCCAAAAAGTTTGCACATGTACTACACGTAAAATGAAGAGTCATAGATTAAACAAACATGTGCAATAGGCTAGTCGAAACGACGAGGACACGTGGCAAGCATTTGAGCCCCCACCCCATAGAGATGGCCGGTGAGATGCCTCGTGGGGCCGGCGCCGCTGGCCCTCCCGTAGGTAATACCTATTTTTTTGGTTACCCTAACCCCTTGGCCTCCCTCCTTAACCCCTGTACTGTTTGTTTTTATTAAAAATAAACAGAGAATTAAAAGTGACATTAAACCAAATTTTAAATGCATTTTTTAATTCTCCAATGCATACCCTAAACCATAATTTTCTCTATAAATACCGCACCATATTTCACCCCTCCTTATTCAGAATTCCATTACAAAAACTCTATAAAATTTATAAGTCCCAAAGTTGTACAAGTGGAGTTAGCAAAGGTCGAAGTTCCGGCGAAGTTTCGGGAAGAATCTGGCGATAAAACGACGTTCCGACGGTTCCAATTGCTTCCCCTCTCTCTTCTCTTGTTTTGAAATTAGTAAGTCCCCTCATCCCTTCTCAATCTCTATTCGAAAACTTCTCCATTTCAAAACTCGTCGGAAACGGAGTTATTCCGACTTCCGATTCGCTTTTCTTTAAAAATCCAACTCTTTCTTAATAACAAACCTACCAATTTTTAACATATTGTTTAGAAATCATAAACAAACACATCGGAACAAATTTCTTCTCAAAACAATGTATTATGCAACTTTTATCGCATTTTTACGGTAAAATACCATATACTTTACTTTTGACATAATTCAATATATTTTCTTGTATTACCTTTAGATAACTCACGAGATAATGACCTACCTCATCATAACACTCATCCTTGATATAGAACGATGGTTTGTAAAATATTCTTTTGGGACAAAATACGACATTACATTTAAGTACCCTAAACTTACAAAACCGTTTTCTTTAAAAAGTGTATTACTTAATTCCTTGCAATTGCGCCTCTACAACCCATTTTGGGGAACCCCGATCGGGATGGTGCGGGTTATCGCACATTCTCGGGCCTAGTAGAGCGAGATGCAGACCTCTGCAAGGAGCATTCAATCTCGATGGAATTTTTAATGCAATTTTTTAAGAAAATGAGATTGCTACAAAATAAATATATATTTTAAATATATATATATATATATATATATATATATATATATATATATATATATGAATTTTATCAAAAGATCTAATTTAAATATATTGTACAAATATTCCATGTTTTCTAAATCAAAGGAACCACCATTTTATGAAACTACCATTACAATTCAATACAAATTCCAAGATTACACTAAAATACCATATACAATGAAAACTAGGTTATATTCACTAAAACTAGGTTATATTCACTAGAATGTTTCACTTTATAAAAAATTACAACTATGAAAGCCCTAAAAATGATAATTAAATACTTGAGGTGTATTTTGAAATGATATCAAAACTATTTTTGCATAAAACCCCCTCAAGTTATATCAATTTACAATAATAACCCTAGTAACATAGGTTTAGGCGAGACCAGTTCTCTTGAGCCTCAGAGAGCCGGAGAATATGAGTGCTTGCCTATCTAAGGTAGACAACCTAACAACGGTATTATCAACACGGTAATTGTCTTGGAAAAAGACACAAATCATACCGTACATGTGCAACAGTTACCGATAATATCAAAACAATCAGGATTTCAATTCTGTTTAAAAGTCTGACTCGGTTCGAGTCACGGTCAAATCTGAAATCAATCTGACTTGAATATGATTCAAGTATAAACTATAATTCAACATGAATCCGTCTATACCAGAATTCAATCTATAACAACATGAACATGACCGAACCGAACCATGGATATACTCTGATTACATGACTATCAATTTATATCCATTCCGTTTACTGATATCATGGTTTCGACAAGTCTTCCATTTACTACAAGACAATACAATACAATCAGTACAATCAATACAGTCAATACAATAAGACACTACGGGGTTTATAAAAGGGTAGACTGGTACGAAACATGTTAAAGGTGGCACGAGGTGGTCACTAAAAGACGTAATTACATCTATGCCGTTGTTCCGTGGTATTTTTGATGGAGCCTTGTACTACAGGATACCAAAGTCTACGGTATAAGTTGGACTCCTCTCGTATACACTGGTATATTCTGTACCAAACTACAATAACTACGTTAGTATACCAAATATAACATTATCTACTTCACATGTTCTATTCTCTGTCTATTTTTCTCTTTCTTTCTTTGGACTTACGGAGCGATTGTTCGCTGACGACATTCCTATTTCTCTTCTTCTTTGGAATGTTGTTAGGAGGACCCGACTTTGAAGAGTTCGAGACCATTCAGGTTCACTTGGAGCAGACCCCTGAGCCGTACACTGAAGACCCTGAGCTATAGTCACTTGTATATATTTTCTTTTTCAGTCCATGCCATTGTTTAGGCATTGCATTCCATCCTTATATTTACATTTCCAGTTGTACCTGTAAAAGAATGTTTAATAAATAAAATTGATGTTAATTTATATTGATGTCTCTTGTGTACATTTTACTTTATATTGCTTAGATATGCTTAGAGTGTTTAGTTCGGAGTAAATACGTAGCGGGCCACTCCACGCCCCCTCCCCGTACACCGGGAAGCGGGGCGTGAGAGCGTATAACACTCCCGCAACCGTAGTATTAGGATACTAGATATACAGTTATATATAGATATATTAGATGTGTATACCTAGCCTATAGGGTTATTAGGATAGTACATGCGATAGTAGTAGAGTTAGTATAAAAATATACCCTAGTACCGTTTCTTAGCCTATGAGCTATATCTACTTATAAAGTATATAAATACATATATTTTGCAATCTGATACGATAAAATGAGGATATGATCCGATTTGATGATATGACTATGATTGGATATAATGATATGAGGTGATGTTACATAATATGATATATGAGGACATGAGATGATATGAGATAAGATGATGTATATGATTATTGTTGGGGTAAAATATTATACCTCAGTTGACCAAGTCAAAATCAAAGTCAACCCCAAACTAAATGGGCCCAAGACCAGACCAAGTGAGCTCATGCCCAAGTCAAGCCCGAACATGAAGCAGACGGCCTCCCCCATGCCAAGAAGAAAATTACGTAATAAATAAGTTTGATGTAATTTTCATGCATGAATGTAAAATAAATGTGCAAAAAGCCAATTTTTTGTAAAGCCCATGGCTTATGTGCAAAAAGAAATAAACATATGGGCATGGGATGGGCAAAATGCTATTTTCTAAAACCCAAGGGTCTATGTGTAAACTTGTAAGCCTATATAAGATAACATGATAATGAAATAAGCAAAATTTTCATTTACCTCAAAAAATTAAGGTTCTGTGACCCTTTCTCCTTCCTCAAGGTTGTAAACCTTCTTCCTTTTTTGAATTAAATCAAGAGTTTAACTTTTCTTTTCCCCACAAAGAATAGTTTTTCACCATAAAACTCTCGAAGGGAGTTCGGATCTCCTATATCTCTAAAATGAGAGATTTTTAAGTCTCGCCCCCTTTTCTCCAAGATCCAGCCATCAGAGAGGAGGAAGAAGGAGACCCATCTCCAAAAATCCCACTTTAGGAAGATCCAAGGCTAAAGAGAAGATTCATGGCTCAAGGGAGAAGAAAGGGGTCCTCTTTGATCATCTCCAAAAAATTTTGAGTAGTTCAACTCCAAGGCCCAAATTCTCAAACGAGTTTAACTCCTAATCCAGATCTTTTAGAAGTTTAACTTCACAAAAAGATCTCTTTTTTTAAGAGTTTAACTCCAAAAGTCACTCAGGAGTTCAACTCCAAGTTCAGGGGATAAGCCCTATTTTTTCCGCGGGCGTCCAGCGCCCACGTGCAGGGCGTGTGAACCGCTGACGCTTCGCGCCCGCATGCAAGACGTGTGACCCGCCGGCGTCCGGTGCTCGCATGCAGGGTACGTGACCTGCTGGCACCTAGCGCCTACGCGCCAAGCATGTGAACCGCTGGCGCCCGGCGCCCGCGTGCAGGGCACGTGGCCAGCCGGTGCCCGCGTGTATGGCACGTAGCCTGCTAGCGCCCAGCTTCCACAAGCCAGGCACGTGACCCGCGGGCGCCCAGTGCCCACGCGCCGCTCACGTGACCCGTGCCGCTCATGCAAACGCTCCTCACTCCTCTTTTCCCACATGCTCCACACTAAAAATACCTCCCCCGTTAGAAAAAATTTCTAACAGGATACTGCCCCACACTCCGCAAGGGGGCTGCTAGCCCTGTTGACCCCCAACCTGCTATCCGGGTAGCAGGACCCCCGTAAACTCTGCGAGGCCCCTGATACATCCATGTCCCTTCGAAACACAACACACACACTGCACATTGAGTTCGCATGACCAGTTTGACTCGTCAATCGGAGGTTCTCTCACTCCAAAGGCAGGGTAATTAACGGCAGCTTAGTCCACGGCTGCCGAAGATTCAGATCTCACAATCAAAAAACCCCAGCCTACCCTAAACAGGGGGAATATGTATATGCCTGAAAAGTGACGCGTATTTCCCATCTTAATGGGGTGACGAAAAACACCCTACAATTATAGATCTGCATTATTGATTTGATAATATCGTGCGATGGATTATTCCGTACGTGATATGATGAGGATGGATTGCCGATATTATTTTCGACTCCAAAAGAAATGTTTAAAATCACTCAAGTAGATAGTATGATATTTTTATATCCATAGCTATTTTCAAAACTAACGAATTGTTACGCACTTTTAAATGATAACTTCAAGGGGACGCTACGCCTTTTCAAATGGTATCTTTTCGAAAATATCGTAGCTCTATAATTTCTAAAACAACGATTTGTGCTGTTTTAAACTATAACTATATGGTTCATACGTAGTTGCGTATTTTTATACTGTTCACGTTTACAATTTCTCTTTTCTGTTTACACTTGCGTTATGATTTCTTATTTCTGCATACGCTCGCATTATTTTCTTTTACGATATATATTACGTTTCATACCCTTATCTTTACGTGACTTCGTTTGCTAGGACACACGAACTATTACCGATGATGCACATGTTGCACGTACACATACTTGCCAGCTCACACACACATCATCGGTAATAGCCATGCCACATACACATTAGAACTTGCTATAATATCGTATCACCTTATAATCTGTTAGTATTTTAGTTATTGTTTAGTACTCATTACCACATACTAGTTCAGTTATTGCACTTTCTTTACCTTGCTACACAACACGCTCATATGAACACACTTACTATGTATTACAGTATTGTTTTGTGCATGTATATATTATTTCATTACTGCCATGCATTTCATGATATTTTTGGATTTGAGAAACCGCAGACATTATTTAAAAACTTGTGATTCTTTTAAAAACGCGGTTTCTCTTGATATGATATTTCGGCGTCTACCATAAGATTTCTCGGTGCTGAGCTATGATGATTATCCGAATCGAGGCAGTGGGAGAAACCGATTGCGGATACATGGTGGACCCAGTATGGTACCCCGGGACAAGAAGGTCGTATAGAAAGACGTTGAGCCTGGCATGGGAACACTACTTATCGGTGACAGTATTGGACTCTGCGGATATCCGGAAGATACCGACCGGAGTGATATGAAACAGATGAATATGAGGAACGACCCGATGAGACGATGCTTAAGATATGAGGGCCGATCCGATGAGAAGACGTCTGAGATATGAGGATTTACGTGTCGATACTGGACACGGGATTTATGATGATTTCGAGTGTCCATGCTGGACACTCAGAATTTTATGATGATTTCGAGTGTCGTTGATGGACACTCATCGGTTGATACACGCATACACACACAATATGGATGACACGATACCACATATTGACACAGGCATGATATTATATATTTATATACTTATGTATACACGATCATCTTCTGTTTCATACGATATTAGTATATTACAGTATGACCTAGGAGATCGTTATACATTCGATTTCTACCTGATGATATCTTCTACTCACGAGTTGGCAACTCACACCCGTTGTGCCATAGTTTTCTTACAGGATCGACCACTCGGATTCAGTAGCGGCTTGCTTGCACATTCTTCTTTTGGATGATTTGCATTGGTAGGTGGGTTACACTATGGATTGTAATTGTCATTGTTTACTTTTATATCTATTATATCTAGTTAAAAACTCCATTAACAAGACTATATATATTTGGTAGAGTTAGAGACCAGTTTGTATATTCTTTCAGACTTAGTGTCGAGACTTGTATTATTCTTATTTTGAGTTTGATGATGTTTGGTTTTCTTTACTCTTTTCTGTGATTGATCTTAGCCTTGGACGTCGTATACTTATTTGTGTGGTTGTGTTTCCGCCGATTGGAAAAGAGCTAGTTCTCGCTTGGGGATGCCTATATTATATATTTTTGTACTGCTCTTAATCAAAATTTACAAGGATGTGCTGCCCAAATTTCAAATGACGAAAACGTTTTCAAAGTTTCGTATACTATATACTTGTATTTCTTAAAAAAGAGCTTGATTTCATTTATACCCTATTTCAAAACTTCACCTCCACAATATTTTCCTAAAAAGATTTAGATTTCTGGGTTTTTGGCTTACTTAGATTACGGTGGGTCCTATAGATTTCACGTAATTTAAGTGCCGGCCACATGCCATTTTCATGCCGTGACAGATGAGTAACCTGAGAGAGAAACAAGTTCTCAAACATTACTATGATGGAATACTTAGCATAAGTATCTACATTTTTGATCATCTCAAAAACCTTAATACTTCCGACGCAAGGTTATCTACTTTATTCTTATACCTATAACTTATCAAAATTTGGACCCTGTATTTAAACGAAATACGTGTCTAAAACCAGAGAAATCATAAGTAAATGAAATATAGTATGAGTACCAACCCCTTGTCCTAATAGATATCGAACAATATACATCACAATGTATAAGTCGTTAGAGTATACCAACTCAAATTTCATTAGAGTATACCAACTCAAATTTCATGCATTGTAAGTTGAAAACTGTATTTTGGTTAAGAATGTATATACCGTTGTTCAATGCACCTTATCTTATCCTTAACTGATAATGGTAAATGTTTAGAACACAATTTTCAAAATTTATATCTCACTTTATAAAATAAAAATGCAGATATTCAATTTTAAGAATTGGTGCATAACAACGGTTATTCAAAACCAAATATTCCAGGTGATTTCGTCAAATATCATAAATTACAAAGAATTCTGACATTTAGGATCTAATCACCCAATTCTTAATATTCTACTCAGCATCTGTAATACCATACAGATGTGAGAATCAAGTTTGGTAAATACATACTCTGGGGTCAGAATCTAATTGGAAAGCAGTTTTCAATTGACATCGCACAGGAAAACTGAAACATGAAAATGTTTCGAGGGGGTGGCCGGGTATTCCTAGTAATGCCTCTTCCACCATCCAGATTCACGACCATAGTCGCAAATTTTCTTGCACTCACTCCAATCCCTTTATATGTCTTTACTTCTTACATTCTGTACACCACACTTAGTCTAGTTAGTTTTTTCCCTACCATTCGGCACTAGCCTAAAGTTTGGAAGAAAACTATCCAATAAGCGTAATAGGTGTAATTTCCTAATATTAGAAGCCCTTACATGCTGAGAGAAGGTAAAGATAAAAGACAACCGAATAATTCAATTCAATTTCTTTAGAATCCGCGGCCATCCTCGAACTGAAACAAGTTTCTTCGAGTTCGTATGTAATTATACGAGATGGCCTTTCTAAACAATATGGATCTCCGTAGTGGTACAGAGTGTTCTGCAGAAGGGCAAAGGGAATATAGTGTTTCCACCAATCAAAGAGCAAAGCTCTATTCAAAATTTGAAATTTGAACTGAGGCAGCGCCTCATGAGAGCGCCAGCGCCAAGAGCGCCAACGCTAAGAGTCAAAGACTCTGAGTTAGCGCCTCACGTGCAAAACACGAGAGCGCTAACGCCAAGAGGGCCAGCTCTAAGAGTTAAAGACTCTGAGGCAGCGCCTCACGTGCAAAGCACGAGAGCGCTAGCGCCAAGAGCGTTGGCGCTAAGATTCAAAAGACTCTGAGGTAGCGCCTCATGTGCAAAGCACGAGAGCGCCAGCGCTAGATCTAAATGTTCTCCACCCTTGGATCAAAGATCCAATGAAGATGATAAATCATCAGAGCGCAGAATA
Organism: Agapanthus africanus; assembly: GCA_030015575.1. Classification (NCBI taxonomy): domain Eukaryota; kingdom Viridiplantae; phylum Streptophyta; class Magnoliopsida; order Asparagales; family Amaryllidaceae; genus Agapanthus; species Agapanthus africanus. The sequence goes on from JASDDO010000014.1 coordinate 23,703,891, forward strand.
AAATTCTGACTGGGGAAATACTCCTCAAATCTTTCTAAATAAGAAAGATTGTGCTCTGTAAATCAGAGCACCGTTGGATCAAGGATCCAATGGTGATTAAACATCACCAAGATACAGAATAAGTTCTGTATGGGAAAATATTTTCCCAATCTTGCTAAAAACAAGAAAGATGTTTTCTGTAAAACAGAATCCCTTGGATCAAAGATACAATGGTGGGAAACATCCCCAAATCAATCAGAGATTTCTCAATGAGATATTTCCTTAACCGATTCAATAAATCAGCCTCCCCTATATAAAGGATCCAAGATTTCAAGTCTTGTACAGAAGAACCCCCCCATAAACTTCAAGTTCTCAAAAAAAAAGAGAAGAGCAAGCTCTAAGAAGAAGAATTTTCTTCAAGGTAAAATAACAATAAGTGAGATCATAGCATCTCCTCTTATGGTGCAGAATTTTCAGGCCTTATGGTGGAAACTGAAAATCTTCTTGTAGTTACTGCCAGACTTGATTTCTTAGTTTGCTTTCTTAATTAGGCATGTTTGCACTAACAACTTTGATTCTCTTGATTTTAGCCCTGAAAATTCTGCACAACAACTCAACAAATAATATTAGTAGAGTTTGTTTTATTGAGATATTAATTTCACCATTAAGATTTGGTCAATGGTATTTATGCATATATTTTCCTACCAAATGTTAATTATAATATATAAACACATGAAAATAGTATTTTTACAGATAAACCCTCATATGTATCATATATTATAATAAACACCTTTTTAATATAGAAATAGTAGGAAAAATATCATATTAAATGTGCAGTTTTATCAACTGAACACGTACCATTCAAACAAACTCCACGACAAGCTCAGTTCTACAACAGGATTTGGAACGTTCCCGGAACGCAGCGAAAATTGCCCAACGGAAAAATGGAAACGATCGGGCTTTGATATGTCCAGTCCAAGAAACGGGAGCAATTCCATGATTGCCATGTCATAAAGGACCTTGATGAAGTAGAGGATGCTCTTTTAAAAGATGCTGACGTTGAACCAGAACGGGGTCCTGCCATAAAAGTGCCGAGTCCGTCATTTGAAGAACAGATGGACAAGCTAATAAGAGAAGCGAGTCAAAAGGTTCGAAACGACTACAGCCGCGAAATGACCATTTACGAGAAAGCCAAGAAGCAATGCCTCCTTCAGCAGGCTACGGAGGACGATGATGCCCTTCACCGTTAGCCCACCATGCATTCCCAAGATTAAAAAAAGGCCCGACGCAGAGGTAAAAACAAGTTAAAGAATGGAAAAAACGTTCGGCAATGGCAAAATGGATTCAAAAGGTCACGCGATCGAGAAAATGTCAGCCGGAATCAGTCTCTTATGAAAAAGATGGATCGAGCATATTCTTTCCCTCAAGACAAGACAAGGAGAATCTTTGACCTTATCATGAAATATCAAATGATGACACTTCCGGAGTCTCGGCATCCCGATCAAGAAAATGAGGTTCACCACCCGGATTATTGCTCCTATCACAGAGCGATAGGACATACTCTTGAAGACTGCTTTACCTTCAAAAACTGGGTCGAAGACCAATATCAACTCGGCAGATTCGCTCTGTCCGATAGTTGGAGGGTAGCCCCATCGCAAAAGCATGTACCAAAAGCAATGTATATGGCGAGAGTAGAACCAGATCAACTTCGGTCTTGGAAACGATCTCATACCTGTCACGTGATAATGCTGTTAGAAGAAGGAGTGCCCGAGAATGTGGATGACCTCTCCTGGTGCTTCGAAAATGAGGATGAAGAGGAATTGATCTCAGAATTTCCACCAGCGCCAAAAGAGTTGGAAGATGGAATACACACTACTGCGGACAACCTAAGAAAAATCGACTTGGGGACGGCAAACGACCCGCGGCCTACGTTCGTCAGCGAGCTGTTGTCTAAAGAACAAGTGGCTACGCTAAAAGACGTGCTCATGCAGTATAAGGACTGTTTCGCATGGAACTATTCCGAGATGCCGGGGCTAGATCCGGAAATAGCTGTGCATAAATTGGTGATATCTCCGGACGTCAAGCCAGTCAAACAAGCACCAAGAAGGATGCGGCTTGAACTCGAAATGAGTATAAACGCCGAAGTCAAGAAGCTAATCGACTCCGACTTCATCCAAGAAGTTCAATACCCCGACTGGATCGCCAAAATTGTCCCAGTGATGAAGAAAAATAGGACGATGCGCATCTGCGTGGACTTTCGGAACCTTAACAAAGCCTGTCCAAATGATGATTTTCCCGTACCGGTTACCGAGATGATGATAGACAACACATCCACTCACGAAATCTTCTCCTTTATGGACGGCTCGTCAGGGTACAATCAAATAAAGATGCATCCCGAAGACCATAAGCATACCGCTTTCCGGACTCCTCTGGGCATATTCTGCTACAAAGTAATGACCGTTCAGTCTGAAGAATGCCGGTACTGCCTATCAGATGGCCATGACGAAGATTTTCGATGTCCTCATACATGAAGTCGTCAAATGCTATATTGACGACTTCGTGGTGAAAAGCAAATCGCACGAGGAGCATTGGGAGCATCAGAAGATAGTGTTCCAATGTCTTCGGAAATACAACCTGAAGATGAACCCTCTCAAATGCGCGCTCGGAGTTTCCTCGGGAAAATTCTTAGGGTTCATCGTACGACACCGGGGTATCGAAATAGATCCATCGAAGATCAAGGCGATCATGGAAATGTCCGCGCCAAGAACTCTCAAGCAACTGCGATCTCTCCAAGGAAAGCTCGCATATATCCGACGATTCATAGCCAATCTCTCCGGCAAGTGCCGCCCCTACAGTCACTTAATGAAGAAGGGGACCCTGTTCGTTTGGGATCGCAAATGCCAAAGCGCGCTGGACGAAATCAAGCAATACCTGCAGAGTCCGCCAATACTGACCGCTCCAGTCAAAAGAAAGCCCCTCATCCTGTACACAACAGATCTTGAAGGTTCTTTTGGCGCGCTATGGGCACAGGAGAACGACCAAGGGAAAGAGAGAGCCCTCTACTATTTGAGTCGAGTTCTCCTGGGGGTAGAAAATGTAGGGATCCTAGGCACACTAAAGAGGTCTCACAAGGCATCAACCATGCCAATTTCAAATTTTACAAGTGCCGAAAAACCCTAATACGGATCGTTGACTAGAGATTAGGCGATACTAGAAGCTAGTCAACAACTTAACTAAAAGAAAGGGGCTACAACCTTTGTAGATCCAGTTTTCCACTTCCTTAGCTCCACGTAGACGTCCCTCCGATGAACAAATCGGATCTTGGACTCTAGTGTCGGCTTCATCGGAGAAATGGGCGGGCTAGGTCATCGACTACGATGCCGAAGATGATCTACGTCGAGGCATCACAAGATCAAGCTCCCACTTCACCAAGTCATGAAACTTGTGAAGAAAACACCCTATACTACTTGGCAAGAGGTAGAGGATGAAGAAATAGGAAGTGGGTTCACTTTAGAATTGGATTTCTCACTCTTTTTCTAAAGATGCCATTAATGGTGGCAAGCTTTCTTCTTGAAGAAGAAGAAGAAGATGATAGAATATGATAAGTTATTTCAAAAAGAAAAATAATATCAATACTTATCATATCCTAACCTTGGTTATGTGTAGAGAATAGACCATGGTTAGTTTTAATGGTTTAGGGTTAAGCATGAGACAAAATGGTCACTTAGTCAAAGCTTCATGAAGCTTCAACTACAAACAAAGAAAGCCATCATTTTCTCTTTATCTTTTCCAAAATAAATAAACAAAATAAATAAATAAATGAATAAGAAAATGAAAACCCTAACCATTACACAACCATGGTTTAATCTTTACACAAACCCTAGTGAGCATGTATCATCAAACATGATACAAACAAGTGCACAAAAATATATAATATATACAATGTGCATCTCAAGTGAGAAAATCCATTTAAAGTGAACCAATACTAGTTAATGCAAAGTAATATATCAAATATATAATTATGCATTAAATCATTAAATCAACACTTGATTCAATGATCCGGTCATGTCGCATATAACCTAAATCATTAAATCAACACTTGATTCAATGATCCGGTCATGTCGCATATAACCGACTAGTATCCAATGTATCGACTTATCGAATCAATCCTTGATTCGATAAATAGGTTATATCACATACAACCAATCGATACATTCATCGCGAGAATAGAATACGGTATCACATACACGCATTATTCTCGGTCCCGCACATAACTCATATGCGCTCCTATTTCTTTTCGCTTGAGCCAGGAAACCTCTGTGTAGGACTCTAAAGACTCGTCAATACGCCGGCAGTAGGTGATGATCATATCAAACACCCACAAGCCGCAAGCGGTCTGCTAAACGTAACGGCTACCCGGGTATTGAGCGATCAGAAGATCGACGAGCAAGCCTGCTCACACTCCTGTGAATCCAACTAGTAACACTTACGGTACAGTCCGGTCTCGTCGTCTGATATGTCGCATATCTCGCCTAGGGGTGGTAAACGTCAGACCCCAATAGCTCGATAAGTCGTGTCGATATGAGGTCTATAACAGTTCGAGAAACTACTGGTAACACTTACCAGTAAATCTCAGTAACCCTGGCCAGGGATTTCCGGTTATAGCCAATCGAACACAGTGCAACATCAACTCCCTATACCGGGAGAGACGAATCCCCTCCTATCGCTCATTGCCTCCATGTGATTCGGGACTGTACCCAAAAGCCACCGTTTTGCACGCCCTCTTGGACGTGGTAAGGTGGAAATCAAAGCACAGTGGGAATCACACAAGACTCTATGACGATCTCGGGTCTACAGACTAACCTGTACCAGTGTCACCAGAGAATTGCCATCTAACGTGAGGTATAATACCATCTGGGAGTTCTCGGCGAGTCCGTCCAGTATACCCAGTCTCTACTGAGCACCCGTATATCATCTCTGATGTCAAACACCAATGGATATGGGATCATCCATCGCCCATCTGTATGGGTCGAGAAGGTATACGCTAGTCTACTCTGGTATATCGATGCCCCGTCTCGATACACTTACGACTAGGGACCTTGAAGGATGTACTTATAGACTACCATGTCCCCACTAGTATGATCCGCATCACAGTCCAGGTAGTCAAGTACACATCCTAAGGGCTTTACCAACATGTAACAGAGAGACAATCAGTGTACACGTTAAGGTAAAGAGCAACCAGATAGCATACTATCATGTCGAGCAAGAAAGTCCTCCCTATATATGTCCCAGCATCCACTACAATATACATTCTATGTACAGTAATGGCCTCTAAGGCATACATACAACTAACAATCTCCCACTTGCACTAGGGCCATCTGTAGCAGTGGTTGTAGTATCTCATACTCAACCATCCCATAATGGTCTCTCTCTGGGAATAGGCCTTCGTGAGTGGATCCGCCGTGTTGTCTTCTGAGTCTACTCTCCTAACCTCGATCACCCTGGAGATCAACCATCTCCGTGATCAAGTGACACTGCCTAAGAATTATATCTGGATCACTGATGGGACGGGCGTTCCTTGGCATAAGCCACAACTCCATTGTCACACAATGGCAGGAACGAAGTTCATCTCATGAACTAATATACATCCAGACTGTCTCTTTGGTAGCATCTTAAGTAGCGATGTATCCAGCCTTTATCGTCTAGTATGTCACGGTATCTAGCTTGGAACTCTTCCAACATACCGTCCCTTTACTAAGGGTAAAGACAATGCATGTGACTGACTTTCAGTCGTCTTTATCACCCTGGAACCTTTCCAGTGATTCTCCCCAGGACCTATTGATACCCTCTCACTACAACTAGTGTGTATCCTAATATCCAATTAGATCTATCTCATAGATCCAAAATCCAGGATTTAGGAGGTATCACTTTGATCCTTTATGGAGAATCCATGTGATAAGCGGAGATCGACCGAGCGTAGCATAGGAAACTCCTTCCCTATCAAGAGTATGTCATCCACGTACTCTACGAAGATCATAACCATACTCCCTACTACCTTTTTGTATATACAAGGTTCATCTAACATTTTGATGATGTCAAACTCTTTGACTAACTCATCAAAACAGATGTTCCATCTCCGCGATGCCTGCTTTAATCTATAAAGCATCTTGTACACGTTTCCGCTGCTCCCACTGTCTACGAGGCCCTCTGGCTGTGTACTTATAGACGCACTCTTCTAAAACATCATTTAGAAAAGGAGTCATGGCACCCAACCACCAGATATCGTAGTCATGGTATGTAGCCGTGGCAAGTAGGATCTGGATGGACTTAAGCATAGATCCTTAGAAAAGGTTTCAACATAATCCATACCTGGTCAATGATGCAAACCTTTAACAAGTCTAGCTTTGAAAGTCTCAACTTTTCCATGTACACTAAGTAATCTTCTCAAGATATACTTTCTCCTGATGGGGATTTAACCCTTCAGATATAGCAACTAAAGTCCATACTTTGTTGGTGTATAAGGATTCCATCTCAGATCGCTAAGCATCCAGCCATTCTTACAGAGTCTCACTCTTGATGGCCAGCTCGAAACTAGTTGGGTCATCATCTCATGATGCATTCCTCGCTCCCACTGTCATAGAGAAACCGAAGTATCTCTCAGGTGGGTGAGGAACCCTACTAGATCGGCGGAGAGGCTGAGGTTCGTTGGAAACTATTGAATCCTTTGGTTCTGTCAAATCATCAGCTGCAGTTTGTATAGCTGGAACATTTCCAGTTCTACATAACATACCTTGCCTCGAGATTGTCCGGATTTTGCTTTTAGACAAAGGCCGGACAACCCCAAATCTTAACTGACTTAAGATATGGGCTCTTCCTTTTCCATATCTCATATGAAGTGGTAGGCAACTGGTTTGATTTGAACCCTATTCAATAGGTATGCAACTTCATAAGTGCATAACTCCCAAAGGAAATAGGTAACTCAGTAGTACTCATCATAGAGCACACCATATCATATAGGGTGTTATTGCTCCGCCCTGATACACCGTTGTGATGTGGTGTATTCAGAGGAGTAATACTGAGAGAGAATCTCATTTTTCTTAAGAAAAGTCCAAGAATTCCGTGCTCAAGTATTCTCCTCCTTGATCTCATCAAAGGACATAATACTTATACCCGTATTGGTTCTCTACTTCTAACTTATATTCTGTGAATATCTCAAAAGGTTCGGACTTGTGTTTCAACAGGAACATATGTCTGAATCTTGAGAGATTATCAGAGAATGTAATGAAGTACAAAGAACCGGTCTTGGCATGTGTAGACAGGGGACCTAACATACATCATCATGTATCAGTCCTAAGAGTTCATTAACTCTTTCTCTGTTTCCAATAAACAGAGCTATGGTCATCTTATCTTTGTGACATGACTGGCAAGTTTCACAAGATGTAAATTCAAACTAATTTAAATATGCATCTAAATGTAACTTTAGCCAGTCGGGTCGCATTGATATGACCAAGTCTACAATACCTCAAGAAAGATTCGTTCATTTCTGAACTCTTCCTCTTGTGTGTGTTCTATATACTAAGAACTGTAGTTTGATTTAGAACATCAATGCTTTTAGATAACGTGCCTGAATCGATCAACTTTTGATATAGGAAATGTTCAAAACATTATCCAACCATACAAAATTATATCATTTCTTTACTAATAAAGAGATTGATATGATTTTGTATATCAGGTTCGGTATCTAATAATATTCGTTCAGAATCAATGTATTGGTAATACAGGGTGACAGTGACCAACAGACTTGGCTGCAACCCTTGCCCCGTTTTCTGCCTCATGAAACTTATCACCCGTTCTCAGTTCTTTACCTATCTGTAGCCCATGTAACATATTACATATGCAGGATCCTGATCCGGTATCATATACCCAGGACGTAAAGGACACTGAGAAACAGTTCTATATAATGAACACACCCGAAGATGATGCATCAGCATGCACTTTCTTCGTTTGGGCGGCACGGGAATTCTGGTAATCCCCAATTTCCTGCTGTCTTATAACAATTATAAGTTGGAGCGGGACCAACGTTCCCCAGCTCAGTATAACAAGCGGGTTCGGTCAATTATCCGTATTATTATCTTGATTAAGGCGTGGCATGGTCGCTACCTGGAGAGAGAGAGAAGAAAACACTCAGCGTGCGCTCTTGTAAGATCAGATTGGTTATCTAATATATCTAATCAGGATGGCTCCCACTGTTTTTATCAAATCTTCCTTCAAACCCTAAAAGGAAAGACTAGCCGGGATTAATTACACGCTACAAGTTCGCCAATCTTTCGGCCAGGCCAGTGTCGGTACTTTGAGGGAGGTCCCCCGTGCTTTCGCACGAACCTAATTAATGTAAACCTCGTTTTCCCAGAGGCGTAACCTCGTTAACACCTTTCGAGACACCTACTTGATCGGCTAATTGTAATGTGTAAAACTCTCCCAGGAGTAATAATTACTCGCAGTGGGTATCGGGATCCAACTATCTCATAGAAGGTATGCAATCTCATTGCAAATTTCAACACTTGAAATTCCCAATAATATTTTGCCCCTAGCGTGCTATGACCTTGACGCATGCCAAACAACCCATAGTCCGCGAGTCAAGTTCAACCCGTACATTTCTTGATTGAATTAAACCCACCCGCACGACCCTTGACGCATGCCAAACAACACCGTACGAATACTCTAATCCAATCGCATCTTATGCTAGCAGATAAGCACTAGTTAGCTACCGTACACTACGCCTTGACGCATGCCAAACAACCGCAGCACGAATACTAACTAGTACTTATCTAAAATGACGGAGGGCTACGACAGGTTTTTCTAAAAACCTATTGCGTAATGAACTTGTTATCGTTGTAGAATCAAATTATTTTGAAATGGAATGCTTTTGAGGCTTTTCTAGTTTTGCTAAAGGGGTCACTCCCTGTGAAGGGATCGTCGGCCCTTTCCTCGTCGAATGAGGTGCGAGATATATCATATATATCACTGTGCAAAGCAGAAACTATAGAAGCAATCAAAAAACAAACCGAGGGTTGTAGCATCTGCCAGTTATTTCTAAAGGAGTCACTCCCGGTGAATGGATCTCGGTCCTTTCCTTATCGAATAAGGTGCAGGATGTTCTACAAGGAACACCGCAATGCAAAGCAAGAACTGTAGCTACCTGTTTTATTTTGAAATTTGATTCTACAACATCTTTAGGTTTCTTTTATTTCATTAATCACATTAATGAAGTCCCATCATTTAAGTACCTAAACATCACAGATAAATACGACGTACACTTATGCCATCCGCATTCGTCTCGATGTCCCCTCGTGCACCGTTAGGTTAGGTAACTAACGGCAGAGTAGGGCAGGGCTAGCGCGGGTGTAAAACATAAGTAACGCCTATATAATATATCATATATACTATATACTGTATCTATCACAGAACATCACATGATCACATCACAGATATCGCAGCAGAAGAATCATATGAAATATTGGATATACTAGGACGTCCGTGTTTTCAAGACGAGCCAGTATAAAACACGGATTCCACGGTCGCGATGAATAGCCAAACCCACACCCCTAGACCCCTACGAGAGCGGCAAGCAACCCTACCAATTCTAGAGTTAGGAGACCCGGACTCGACTCCTCGAGTTGGTCTCCCACTGGACTCCAGAACCCGGTTACTTGTGCCCTCCTACTTGGGTCTATCCTAGTGCGGAAAAGTAAATAATATACATACGGTGACATCTTCCGCAAGCTGGAAGTGCCCCAATAAAAGAATATTACATACATTTTATTTTACATGAAGGAAAATGAAAAACACTCATCTCACATAAAAAACCCCGGCTATTCAAACGCGACGATCCAATATAACATATCCAGCAACACATAACATCACATGTCATCAACGTAAGTAAATATGCGTATCCCAATTGTCATTGACATATAGCAACGAAACCGGCGATATCACATATTACACTTACGGTCACAGAAAAGAAAGTGTAAAACTACAACAGTTGGAATCCGCAACCTCCATAGACATCACATGCCTAATCAAATGAATTCCTTAGACATCGCATGCCTAACAATTATAAACCCCGCATTTTAATCTCAAAATCGAAAACACTTTTCAATACATAATCGGGAAATTCAACAAGATTCCCGATATCCTGATCGAATGCTCGTCGCAAACTTTAGTAGGCGGCCGCACCCCCGATACCGTCGACGAAGTGCACCAAGGCGGAACACCGCTACCGCGAGCACCCGAACGGATGCTTTCGGCGACGGGGTTCTCCTACAGTCACTTGGTCGGGGCTATGGGGTGTAGCTGTCTATTAAGTTTATCCGGAAAGTATCCGTGTACGCTACGTGATTGCGACGGACTTTTGATCACATCAAAATTCCGTGGCAACCGATCAAGTGAGACTAAAGTGCTGTGTTTATAACATTCATTCAGTTATCTCATAACTACTTGTGAATTTCAATTATTGTATCCCATTCCAGATAAATAGAAAATGTTAAACTTTCCGATCGAACATTCAAACACCCAAGTTTTCCCGATACAGCTCAACACATGAAATAGGTTTAAAAACATCCAGTTCATGCCTCAGTACCAACGGTCCAGCCGTAGAAGGGTCAAGCCAACGCCTCACATGTGGCACGCCGTACTGTCCCAAACCCTAAGGTTCAAAGGGCAGTTCAAGACGGTCACATAATCGAGTTAAGGTTTGTTGTCTTCTAGAGGGTCCATCGCGTTACTTGCACTACTTAGAACGTTATTAAACCACGAAAAGATCCAACACTTGGAAATTTCCCGACAGGGGAAAAAGTGGGTATTTATATCCGGTCGAACTTTTTAACATATTCAAAAATTATCCGGAAAAGCACATAGACAAAGTTTGAAATTTCCTATCGAATCATCGAAGCCCCAAAACACCCCAAAAAACTCAACTCTGGAGTGCAAATTAAAAATTCCCAGAAAACTCAGAACCTCAAGAAACAAATTACTGTGCAAAAATTATAGGCTAAACTCATAATATGGCCGCGGAACCGCCGCATAAGGCAGGCTTATGCCGCGGTTCCGCCGCTATTTAGACACATCATTAGTTAATTTTTGCACCGTAATTCTTAGAATTCCCTGCTGAATTTTTAAAGAATTTTTAATCTGGAAAAAACCCAGTTTTTGAAAAAAGTCCAAAGAGCATTTTGGAGTTAGGGTTTCGGTTCGATCGGACTTCTAACTCCGTCTGTGCATCGCCTAAGGCTCTAGCTAGGCTCTGATACCACTGTAGGGATCCTAGGCACACTAAGGAGGTCTCACAAGGCATCAACCATGCCAATTTCAAATTTTACAAATGCCGAGAAACGCTAATACGGATCGTTGACTAGAGATTAGGCGATACTAGAAGCTAGTCAACAACTTAACTAAAAGAAAGGGGCTACAACCTTTGTAGATCCGGTTGTCCACTTCCTTAGCTCCACGTAGACGTCCCTCCGCTGAACAAATCGGATCTTGGACTCTAGTGTCGGCTTCATCGGAGAAATGGGCGGGCTAGGTCATCGACTACGATACCGAAGATGATCTACATCGAGGCATCACAAGATCAAGCTCCCACTTCACCAAGTCATGAAACTTGTGAAGAAAACACCCTATACTACTTGGCAAGAGGTATAGGATGAAGAAATAGGAAGTGGGTTCACTTTAGAATTGGATTTCTCACTCTTTTTCTCAAGATGCCATTAATGGTGGCAGGCTTTCTTCTTGAAGAAGAAGAAGAAGAAGATGATAGAATATGATAAGTTATTTCAAAAAGAAAAATAATATCAATACTTATCATATCCTAACCTTGGTTATGTGTAGAGAATAGACCATGGTTAGTTTTAATGGTTTAGGGTTAAGCATGAGACAAAATGGTCACTTAGTCAAAGCTTCAACTACAAACAAAGAAAGCCACCATTTTCTCTTTATCTTTTCCAAAATAAATAAACAAAATAAATAAATAAATGAATAAGAAAATGAAAACCCTAACCATTACACAACCATGGTTTAATCTTTACACAAACCCTAGTGAGCATGTATCATCAAACATGATACAAACAAGTGCACAAAAATATATCATATATACAGTGTGCATCTCAAGTGAGAAAATCCATTTAAAGTGAACCAATACTAGTTAATGCAAAGTAATATATCAAATATATAATTATGCATTAAATCATTAAATCAACACTTGATTCAATGATCCGGTCATGTCGCATATAATCGACTAGTATCCAATGTATCGACTTATCCAATCAATCCTTGATTCGATAACTAGGTTATATCACATACAACCAATCGATACATTCATCGCGAGAATAGAATACGGTATCACATACACGCATTATTCTCGGTCCCGCACATATCTCATATGCGCTCCTATTTCGTTTCGCTTGAGCCAGGAAACCTCTGTGTAGGACTTTAAAGACTCGTCAATACGCCGGCAGCAGGTGATGATCATATCAAACACCCACAAGCCGCAAGCGGTCTGCTAAACGTAATGGCCACCTGAGTATTGAGCGATCAGAAGATCGACGAGCAAGCCCGCTCACACTCCTGTGAATCCAACTAGTAACACATACTGTACAGTCCGGTCTCGTCGTCTGATATGTCGCATATCTCGCCTAGGGGTGGTAAACGTCAGACCCCAATAGCTCGATAAGTCGTGTCGATATGAGGTCTATAACAGTTCGAGAAACTACTGGTAACACTTACCAGTAAATCTCAGCAACCCTGGCCAGGGATTTCCGGTTATAGCCAATCGAACACAGTGCAACATCAACTCCCTATACCGGGAGAGACGAATCCCCTCCTATCGCTCATTGCCTCCATGTGATTCGGGACTGTACCCAAAAGCCACCATTTTGCATGCCCTCTTGGACGTGGTAAGGTGGAAATCAAAGCACAGTGGGAATCACACAAGACTCTATGACGATCTCGGGTCTACAGACTAACCTGTACCAGTGTCACCAGAGAACTGCCATCTGACGTGAGGTATAATACCATCTGGGAGTTCTCGACGAGTCCATCCAGTGTACCCAGTCTCTACTGAGCACCCGTATATCATCTCTGATGTCAAACACCAATGGATATGGGATCATCCATCGCCCATCTGTATGGGTCGAGAAGGTATACGCTAGTCTACTCTGGTATATCGATGCCCCGCCTCGATACACCCATGACTAGGGACCTTGAAGGATGTACTTATAGACTACCATGTCCCCACCAGTATGATCCACATCACAGTCCAGGTAGTCAAGTACACATCCTAAGGGCTTTACCAACATGTAACAGAGAGACAATCAGTGTACACGTTAAGGTAAAGAGCAACCAGATAGCATACTATCATGTCGAGCAAGAAAGTCCTCCCTATATATGTCCCAGCATCCACTACAATATACATCCTATGTACAGTAATGGCCTCTAGGGCATACATACAACTAACAGAAAACTACTCCCCTATCGAAAAACACAGCCTGGCGTTAATCTTCGCGATAACGAAGCTCAGACACTATGCGTTGGCGCATGAGGTCCATCTTATATCAAAGGTGGATCCTCTCAAGTATTTGATGTCAAGAGCCATACCAACGGGGCGGCTCACTAAATGGGCCCTACTCTTAATAGATATTTCGATAGCATACCGACCACTCAAGACGGTGAAAGGCCAGGCCATCGCCGACTTCCTCGCTGAGCATCCGATACCTGCCGATTCACCCCTAAACTGCGAATTGCCAAACGAACACGCGTTTGACACGATCAACGGGGAGAAAGGAGGGAGTGATACCCGATGGGAACCCTATTTCGATGGAGTATCTTCCATAAAGAAGCGACAACACAACACCCCTATAATCAAATCGGGGGTAGGCCTTATCTTCGTGACTTCGCAAGGAGGGATAATGCGCTTTTCCTTTTCCTTAACAGAGCCCAGAACAAATAATGAAGCTGAATATGAGGCCTTGATAGCAGGTCTTGAGATCGCTGTCGATATATGAATCATAAACCTCTTCATATACGGAGACTCCCAGCTGGTCGTTAGTCAAGTAAACGGTGACTATCAAACGTCCAAACCGGAATTGGTAAAATACGGCGTAGGAGTGCAACAATTGTTGACTCAAATACCTTCCTATGTCCTGGAAAGCATACTACATACAGAAAATAGCAAAGCGGACGCATTAGCCAAACTCGCCAAAGAATTGGCTGACGAAAACCTCGATGACGTAAGGATCGTTGTACAAAGCCGTCGGGTTCTTGTACCAACGGAAATATCTCCGGAGTCGTTTGAAGAAAAAGAAGCGACCAAGCAAACGGCCCTACAAATAGAGAACCAAGAAAAGGCTATGGATTGGAGAGAATTCTTTTTAGACTACTTCAAATCCCATCGAACACCTGAAGATACATCCTCAAGACATCAGCTCATGAGACGAGCTCTGTCTTTCGCTTTCGTCAATGATACTCTATATAAAAGATCGTTCGACTCTCTATGGCTGAGTTGCCTGGGACCGGAAGAAGCAAGAAGAGTCATCCAAGAAACTCACCACGGACTTTGCGGTTCTCATCAAGCCGGGCCAAAGATGAAACTGAAGATCAAAAGAATGGGTTACTGCTGGCCACGATGATCCAAGACTGTCTCGAATACGCATAGCAGTGCCACTCGTGCTAAATTCATGGAGACTTCATCCACCAGCATCCAAACCCGCTACACCCAATGGTGGCTAGCTGGCCGTTCGAAATGTGGGGAACCGACATAATTGGGCCCATCAAACCAGCGTCATCCAGAGGACATCGGTTCATATTGGCGACAACTGATTACTTCTCTAAGTGGGTAGAAGCAGTACCGCTAAGGAAAGTGAAGACGGAGAATATCCTCCATTTCTTCAAAACTCATGTCATTTATCGGTTCGGTACTCCGCGACGGATTATCTCCGATAACGGGCCGGCCTACAGAAGTCACAGAATCAGCCGCTTTGCACAGCAGCATAATATAGACTGGAGACACTCTTCGGTCTATAATCCCCGAGCAAACGGTCCAGCTGAGGCTTTTAACAAGACCTTGACGAAGATCATAAAGAAGACGATGTCCAAAAATAAGAAGGACTGGCACGAGAGACTGCATGAAGCTCTCTGGGCGTATCGAACCACGTTCAAATCGGCCACGAACACAACATTGTGTGCATTGGTATTCGGCACTGAAGCAGTACTCCCCTTGGAGATAGAGCTACCCTCTCTACGAGTGGCGATTCATTACGAGCTGACAGACGAAGAGAATGCTCATCTTCGGCTTGAGGAGCTCGATGCCCTCGATGAAACTCGTCTCATGGCGCAGCAAAACTTGGAGGCTTACAAAGCAAAAATGACGCGCTCATACGAAAGATTGACTAGGCCGAGAACATTTCACCAAGGCGAACTCGTGCTAGTGGTTAAGAGACTTATGATCCCCAATCATGCCAAACGGGGGAAATTCGAGCCGAACTATGAGGGCCCGTACATCATAGGCAAATTCTGCCAAGGTGGGGCTTACTTGCTCATGGATATTCACGGCGAAAGACCCTTCAGGCCAATAAACGACCGGTTCCTGAAAAAATACTACGCCAGACGAGTCACGACCTAGGTTAACGATAGATGACGACGCCTATGTCCGCTCACTATCTTCCCAAGCCCAAACTCTATAAGTAGTATCCAGCGAAAACTTGCCTCAAAATCGCTATGGACCGAAATGTCCCTAAACTAACAAGGGACCGAGATGTCCTGAAACTAGCTACGGACCGAAACGTCTTTAAACTACTACAAACCTCAGCATCCTAGGGCTGACGCAAAAAAAAACGATATGTCCACAAGTAGAATGGGCACGGATGAAAACCCGAAAGGGCTCCGTGAGTAAAAACAGCAGGGCTACCGGCGAGTTTGTGAAAACCCGAAAGAGAGCAGACTCGTAAAAAATTCATGCACACTTGCAAGGTCCTCTCGACCTTATAAGGAGAAAATACCTGCGTGAGATCCTTACGACCCACAAGGGAGCAACACACTTAGGGATCCTCACGATTCCTGAGGAGAAATTACACTTACGAGATCCTCACGACTCGTAAGGAGAACCCTCTTACGAGACCCTCACGGCTCATAAGATTCAAAAGCCTTAAGCCACATGGATCTGAATCTGTTCTTAAGCCATCACATTTTCCTGACTGCCCTACAAACGGTTCAATATTGACCCTTATATACAATCCACGGGCACAAATAAATGCCTCCCCCACCAAGTTCCACCGACGGCGCGAGACGTCCTCACTTGTTGAACAACACTTGTAAGTCCTCTCAATTTACAAGGAGAAAACACTCTTACAAGATCCTTACGACTTATAAGAGAACATACACTTAAAAATCCTCACGATTCCTAAGGAGAAATCGCACCTATGAGATCCTCACGACTCGTAGTGAGAAACACCTTTTTGAGACCCTTACGGCTCATGAAGTCAAAAGCCTTAGTCGACAGGATTCTAACCCTGTTTGCTAAGCCATCTTTGTTTAAATCGACAAAGGCAAATGATGATTCTCTCCTGGCAATATTCTAGTCGCAGCGATACTGATGCTAAGATTGGTATCAGATCTTGAGTTCCATACTCGCAAAAAAATGCATATGAAATAGCCGAAACGTTTGGGCAACTCGCAATAAAAATCAGCGAGTAAAATATATGCATATGAAATAGCCGAAATGTTTGGGTAACTCGCAATAAAAAGCAGCGAGTAAAGAAAAAGAAAAATAGCCGAAATGATTGGGCACCGCGAAAAAATAGCCAAAATGATTGGGCAATCGCAACTTTCGCGATATAAAAAGCTGAAATGATAGAGCATCGCGGAAAGAAATAAAAAAATGAAAGAATGAAACTTTTGCCATACAGGCGAGTCCATACTGACCCCTGTATACAATCCATGGGCATAAACGAAAAGGGAACCACATTTCCCGACAGACTCTGTCAAAGAGAGAGTCAGATCTCAACGGCGACATCTGCATCCCAGGAGATCAGCAACAGCGTTCATCCTCGTCCTAAGACTCTACAGTTCACAGACAACCTAGAGTCAGGCCCGACACCGCAGAAAGCAGAGCAAGTCAGCCCCGACACCGTAGAAAGCGGAGCAAGTCAACCCAACACTGCAGAAAGTGGAAACACGTCAGCCAGTGACCTCCGTCTCGGAAACAAGTTAGCAAATGACCTCCGTCTCGGAAATACGTCATCCAATGACCCCGCCGCGGAAACACGTCATCCAATGACCCCGTCCCGGAAACACGTCATCCAATGATCCCGTTATGGAAATACGTCATCCAATGACCCCGTCGCTGAAATACGTCAGCAAATGAGCCCGTCTCAGAAATACGTCAGCAAATGACCCCGTCTCGGAAATACGTCATCCAATGACCCCGTTACGGAAACACGTCATCCAATGACCCCGTCTCGGAAACACGTCAGCCAATGACCTCCGTCCCGGAAACACGTCAGCCCGTGACCTCCGTCTCGGAAACAAGTCAGTCAATGACCTCCGTCTCGGAAGTACGTCAGCCAATGACCTCCTTTTCGGAAACACGTCAGCAAATGACCTCCGTCTCAGAAACACGTCATCCAATGACCTCCTTCTCGGAAACACGTCAGCCAATGACCTCCGTCTCGGAAACACGTCAGCCAATGACCTCCATCTCGGAAACAAGTCAGCCAACGACCTCCGTCTCGGAGACAAGTCAGCCAACGACCTCCGTCTCAAAAACATGTTAGCAAATGACCTCCGTCTCGGAAACAAGTCAGCCAACGACTTCCCCGTCGGAGCAATGCTTCGACTCGGAGACAAGTTAACTCACCAACCACTTACGAGTTCTCTCGACTTGTAAAGGAGAAAATTATCTTGTGAGATCCTTACGACTCTCAAGAGAAAACGCACTTAGGAATCCTCACGACTCCTAAAGAGAAAATACACCTACGGGATCCTCTCGACTCGTAGGGAGAAAAGTCTTTATAAGACCCTCACGGCTCATAAACTTGAAAAGTCTTAGGCAACAGACCTAAACCTGTTTCCTAAGCCATCGCTGCCCTACAAAGAGGTCAAGATGAATTGTTATCTACTGTCAACAGGACACACTTGCCAAAGTTACATGCCACTGAAATGGAAATGCTACCCAAGTGTACATAAACTACTTCGCGCCAAGTCAAAACAAAAAGGCATAACCCATGGACATCAGTCACATACTATGCAAGGCAACAAAGAGAACATTCGACTCGCATCCAATTAAGCTTTCGAAGCATACCCACTCATGTATACGCGGAAAGAATTAATGCGTGAAATAAATGCATAGAAAGGGAAAATCTGTCATTCATACTGCAGAAAATTCTTACATTGATGAAGACAGTAAAACAAAAACATCATCAAAATGTTTACAATGGTAAAATATTAAATCATGGACATGAATTGAGGAATTCAGAAGTAAGGCCATCTAAAATGCTTCTGGCCTTTCTGACCATTCTCGTGTGCATCTTCTCGCGAATACAAGCGTCAGGATTTTCACTGAAATCATCCGCCCTTTGATAGGCAGAGATTATCGTTGTCTGTTGGAAGAATTGATGCATGATATCAACAAGACTATCTCGCCGCCTCTTCGAGATCAAGCCCATTAGATACACTGAGTGTACCTTGTCTTCGGCGTTATCAAGCGCCTCCAGCGGCATGGCTTCGTAAAATCCAGAAAGGGCTTCCCAAATCGCTCCCATGATGATCTTCAACAAAGCAGAACGACGGGAGAGTAGTCGACCGTTGTGTTCATCGAGGCGACGCATAACCTCAGTGCATTGAGCGTCCGTAAACTTCTGGTTTTGACAACGGACTTAGACGCGAATGTCTTCATAGGAGATAATTTCGTCAAGATCATACAAATAAACGGCCATAGTACCTGCGCGAAAAAGAACAAGGGTTAGATGCCAATGCTACAGTCCAAATTCTAATACTTGGTACTTTAAATTTGTACCACACTGCAATACAGTGGAAAGGGACCAAGGAGGACCCACAAAATCAAGGTAACGGCTCATCATTGATGAGACAATCACTCATTAAAAAAAGAAATCCTAAAAAAAAGAGATCCTCATTTAATAAGAGACTCCTCGGGCCAAGGAGTTAAACTCCCTCGAGAGCAACGCTCTGCAAACAGGAGTGGCATCTGTCAACTCTAATTATGAGGGGAATAAAAATTCCCCAAGAATTCTAAAAGAGCTATGCTATATGAAAATGATGGAGCAACCCATCAAAAACCCTAAAAAGCAAAGATTTTACTGAGTTAAAAAAACTCCAAGATCTTCAAGATCTGTGAACAAACTCTAAGAATTCTTCATGGAAGATGAATAGTGTTCTAATTCATGGGTTAAAATCACACTAAAAAATTTATATCTTGAAGATCTATGATCTAAAGATGAGCACGGCTCTATTAATGGGTAAAACCTTAAAACATTTTTTTAAGATCTATGATCTGAGAAGAGCGAAGCTCTGTTAATGAGTTCAATCCTTACCAGATTTGGGCAGAGTTTTGACTCTAAGAGTTTCTTAAGGCGGAAAGCTAAGCTTTGAAAGGGGGAGAATTATATTCTCAGGAGAAACAAAAAGAACATAGCAAGAAGATGAACAACGGTCATCTCAAAGGGCCAAAGGCCCTATTTATAGGCGCTGGAAGTCGATCCAACTTCCAAGTTGATCTAACGGTGGAAAGGCTGCCACCGCTGCACTCACGTGAGCGTAACAGTGGGGGGGTATTTGTTCCCCCAATCAGAGAGCAAAACTCTATTCAAAATTTGAAATTTGAACTGAAGCAGCACCTCATGAGAACGCTAGCGCTAAGAGTGCCAACGCTAAGAGTCAAAGACTCTGAGGCAGCGCCTCACGTGCAAAGCACGAGAGCGCTCGCGCTAAGAGCGCCGGCGCCGAGAGCGGCAGCACTAAGAGTCAAAAGACTCTGAAGCAGCGCCTCACGTGAAAAGCACGAGAGAGCCATCACCAAGAGCGCCAGCGCCAGTGCTAAGAGTCAAAAGACTCTGAGGTAGTGCCTCACGTGCAAAGCACGAGAGCGCCAGCGCTAGAACTAAATATTCTCCACCCTTAGATCAAAGATCCAACGAAGATGATAAATCATCAGAGCGAAGAATCAAATTCTGACCGGGAAAATACTCCTCAAATCTTTCTAAATAAGAAACATTGTGCTCTGTAAATCAGAGCACCATTGGATCAAAGATCCAATAGTGATTAAACATCACCAATATACAGAATAAGTTATGTATGGGAAAATATTTTCCCAATCTTGCTAAAAACAAGAAAGATGTCTTCTGTAAAACAGAAGCTCTTGGATAAAAAATCCAATGGTGGGAAATATCCCCAAATCAATTAGAGATCTCTTAATGAGAGATTTCCTTAACTGATTCAACAAATCAGCCTCCCCAATATAAAGGACCCAAGACTTCAAGTCTTGTACAGAAGAACCCCCCATAAACTTCAAGTTCTCAAAATAAAAAAGAAAAAGAAAAGAGAAAGATCTAAGAAGAAGAATTTTCTTCAAGGTAAAATAACAATAAGTGAGATCATAGCATCTCCTCTATATTTGAGAATTTAACTCTCACATCAGAAGAACTTAGTTATTTTTCCAGATCACAGATCTATAAGACAAAGTCCTTCATAAAAAGAAGAGAGATCATAGCATCTCCTCCACATCTAAGAGTTTAATTCTCACATCAGAAGAACTTAGTTCTTTTTCCAGATCTCAGATCTATAAGACAAAGTCTTTCACAAAGGAGAACCAAATTCTCAGAGAATTGAATTGGGTAGAACGAAAAACTCAGTTCTTAGCACTCAAATTTGGCGCTCAGCGCCGAGCGCTCCACGTGCTCTTCACGTGGGCGCTATTTAATAAAGAGTGCTTAGCACTCAAATCTGGCGCTCGACGCTGAGCGTTCCACATGCTTCTCATGTGGGCGCTATTTAATAAGAGCGCTCAATGCTTAAATGCTGGCGCTCAGCGCCAAGCGCCCCACGTGCCCCTCACGTGGGCGCTACTTAACACAGAGTGCTATGCTCTCCTCAAGAAGAGCCTAGCGCCATGAAGAGTATTCAACACTCATAAAAAAACAAAAAGAAAGTGGGTGTCAGTATTCACATAAATGTTTAGCATTATGTGCACAGATAAAGGACTGTGTCCTAGCAAGTGTCTAACACTTTATTAAAAAAAAGGGAAATGACAAAGACTAAGTGGGCTGAGCCCAAAGTTGGCCAAACCCCAAAATCGACCGAGCCCATAGGTCTTCTTCTAAATTGGACTTAGTCCCGAACAAGGTTATCAAATCTTTGATGAACATTCATTGGTTCAAGGGAACATCTCTCCACACCTCTGATACATGTCGTTATAATTCTTCAACGTCTTCAGAGAGGTGGAGAGTCCCAATAACCAATAATTCTTGGTATACCTCCCCAAACCAACAACCCAGTGGACCGCAACATCCTTAAAACTAAATTGCGGACCGCAACGTCCCTAAAAATTAAATTGCGGACCGCAACGTCCTTAAAACTAAATTCTTTGGACATTGCGGACTGCAACGTCCCTAAAACTAAATTGTGGACCGCAACATCCCTATAAACTAAATTACAGACTGCAATATCCCTATAAACTAAAGGAAATCCTGTTGAGTAGATCTTAGTCTAAAATTAGACTAACGTATACTCAACAAACGTTTGAGTTGATCTTAATCTAAAACAAGATTAACGATCCTTAAACCAACCCAAACCCGAATCTAAGAAAATACGGATTTGGATTAATCCACGCCCTACGGGAGACAACACAAATTAGTCTCTGTATACAATCCACAGGCAACAAAAAATAAAACAAATACACACGACACGAAGTGACTTTCTGGAGAAGGAGAAAGTGGTTATCGTAACCCGATAACGTAATTAACTGCAGGGGCTTGCGCCTGCAGAGAAGAGAGTCCCCACAATCAAAAACTCCTCGCAAGCAAGGGGCAGTCTGACGAAATCTGCTACAATGGCCACATCTGTCCAAACCTCTGATACACGGTGCCATAAATCAACTTGCCATCTTCAGAGAGGTGGACGGATAAAACCAAATAGCATCTGCCCCCCCAAAATTTAGGCCGGACGTCTCAACGTCCCGGTCATGGTTTTCGGCGGCGAACATGTAGGAGTAGCAGGAATATATGCGACATTGTCGTAAATCATGACAATCCAAAATGCCAAAGTGTGTAAGAAGGTTCGGTTAAGTTGGTTCATGAGTTATAGTTTAAGGTGGGTCATAGTCACAAACCAGAGAGAGAAAAGAAACACTCAGCGTGCACTCTATCAAGATTAGATTGGTTAATCATTTTATCTAATCATGATGTCTCCCACTATTTCCTCGAATTCTTCTTCAAACCTTAAAAGGAGAATTAGTCGGGATCATATGAAAATCACTCGAGGGGTAACACTTACTCATCAGTGGAAATCGGGACCTAACTATTATTGTGTGATAACTTTGACGGAAGCCGGCCAAAATTACCACACTCCAGAAGGTATGCGCAAACTTGGCAAGTTTCTCTTATATTTGAAACTCCCGATATGGTTTTTGCCCAAAACGTCTTATGATCTTGACGAAGACCAACAAATCATAAGTCGCTGTAGGGTATTTTTCGTCTCCCCATTGAGATTGGAATACACGTGGCTTGTCAAGCGTACTACATATTTCCCCTGCCTAGGATAGCCGGGGGTTCATTGATTGTGGGGATCCGAATCTCCGGCAGCCGG
Organism: Agapanthus africanus; assembly: GCA_030015575.1. Classification (NCBI taxonomy): domain Eukaryota; kingdom Viridiplantae; phylum Streptophyta; class Magnoliopsida; order Asparagales; family Amaryllidaceae; genus Agapanthus; species Agapanthus africanus. The sequence goes on from JASDDO010000014.1 coordinate 23,726,736, forward strand.
GAACTAAGCTGCCGTTAATTACCCCTCACCTTTGGAGCAAGGGAACCTCCGATTGACGGGTCAAATTGGTCATGCGAACTCAATGTGCAATATGCATATGTGTGTCTTGAAGGGTTTTGGATATAACAGGGGCCCCGCAGAGTTTTACGGGGGTCCCACTACCCGGATAGCAAGCTGGGGGTCAAGGAGGCTAGCAGCCCCTTTGCGGGATGCGGGGCAGCGCCCCGTTAGAAATTTTTTCCAACGAGGAAAGTGTTGTGGAGTGTGTGAAAAAGTAGGGTGAGGAGTGTCTTATAAACGCTAGGGAGCTGGGCGCTAGCGCCCCACGTGCCCGGCACGTGGACGCTGGACGCTTGGGCGCCGTTGGAAAGAGGGGGCTTTTATCCCCGAAAATATGAGTTAAACTCCGAAAGAGGATTTTTATTTATGGAGTTAAAACTCCGAAAGATGTTGAATGGAGTTAAACTCATATATATATATATATATATAAAGGGTTTGGTTTATGGAGTTAAACTCCGACAGATCTTGAATGGAGTTAAACTTCTAGAAATCTTTGGAAATGATCAAAGGGGACCTCTCTCTTCTTCCCTTTGGCCCTGGATCTTCTTTTAGGCCTTGGACCCTCCTAAGGTGGGATTTTTGGAGATGGGTCTCCATCTTCTTCCTCTCGGTCGACCGGATTTTGGAGAACAAAGGGGATAAGATTTAAATAATCTCCTCTTTTTGAGATCTGATAGAATATATAAGTTCCCTTTCAAGGGTTTCATGGTGAAAAACTGTTTATTTTTAGAAACGGAAGAGTTAAACTCTTGATTTAATTCAAAAAAGGGGAGAAGGTTTTAAAACCTTGAGGAAGGGGAATGAGGCACAAAAACCCTAAATTTTGAGGGGAATGAATTCTTATGCTTTATTTCATTATTATGTTGCCTTTTATAGGCTTACAAATTTACATATAGACCCTTGGGCTTTACAAAATGGCATTTTGCCCATCGCATACCTCATGTGCTCATTTCTTTTGCACATGGGCCATGGGCTTTACAAAAATTTAGCTTTATGCCCATTTTTCTTACATTCATGCGTAAAAAAAAATTACATCAAAATTATTTATACATGATTTCATTTTGGCATAGGGGAGGCCGGCCGCGGGGCTCGACTTGGACATGGGCCCACTTGATCTGGGCTTGGGCCCGTTTACTTGGGGTTGACTTTGACTTTGACTTGGTCAACCGGGGTGTAATTTTCGACCCCAACAATCGCAAGTTAAGTACTACCCGTTATTGTCCTGATTAATCTAAATCCACCCGTACTCGCCCTTGACGAAGGCCAACAAGGATGTATGAATGTCCTAAATTAATGCATCTCAATGTTGCAGAAAAGTAACACATATCTACCATACACTATGCTTTGACGAAGGCTAAAAAATATAGCATGAATACTATGTTAGTTATATGTATGCCCTAGAGGGCATTACTGTACATACGACACATCCATCGGTGTTTGACATCAAAGATGGTGTACGGGTGGTCAGTAGAGACTGGGTACACTGGACGGACTCGCCGAGAACTCCCAGATGGTATTATACCTTACGTCAGATGGCAGTTCTCCGGTGACACTGATACAGAGTAGTCTGTTGACCCGAGATCGTCATAGAGTCTTGTGTGATTCCCACTGTGCTTTGATTTCCATTATACCACGTCCAAGAGGGCATGCAAAAAGGTGAATTTTGGGTACAGTCCCGAATCACATGGAGGCAATGAGCGATAGGAGGGGATTCGTCTCTCCCGGTATAGGGAGTTGATGTTGTGCTGTGTTCGATTGGCTATAGCCAGGGTTGCTGAGATTTACTGGTAAGTGTTATCAGTAATTTCTCGAACTGTTATAGACCTCATATCGACACGACTTATCGAGCTACTGGGGTCTGACGTTTACCACCCCTAGGCGAGATATGCGACATATCAGACGACGAGACCGGACTGTACGGGAGTGTTACTGATTGGATTCATAGGAGAATGTACAGGCTTGCTTGTTGATCTTCTGAGCGCTCAATACCTGGGTGGTTGTTACGTTTAGCTGACCGCTTGCAGCTTGTGGGTGTTTGATATGATCATTACCTACTGCCGGCGTATTGACGATTCTTTAGAGTCCTACACAGAGGTTTCTTGACTCAGGCAAAACGGGGTAGGAGCACATATGTGATATGTGCGGGGCCGAGGATAATGCGGTATGTGATACCGTATTGGATTCTTGCGATATGAGATATCGGCCGGGTATATGTGATATAGCCGGGTCATCGTATTAGTCGGTTATATGCGATATAACCGGATTGTCGGATCAAGTGTTGATTCGATAATTTAATGTATAATAATATATATGATATATTAAATTACATTAACTAATATTAGCTCACTAAAAGATTCTTTTTCTCACTCGGGTAATACATTGATATATATGTGATATATGTTAATTGTATTATTTTATATTGTTATGATAAATATTATATATGTGATATATAATATTGTAACATGATATGATAACTAATGCAACATATTTAGTAGAGATTAAACAAGATTAGGGTTTGATTTGGGTTAATGCTTTCTAGATGTTTCTAGAAGGTTTTCTTTTGTTTTTGCAAAGATATTTTCAAGTGACTCATTCTTAACCTAACCCAAACCCTAGCCTTGGTTAATTCTCTACAAAGGTTTAGTCAACCATGGTTGCATTATTGATCATCTTTATCCTTTCATTATTCATCACAAAAGGATTATGAATTATTCATCTTCTTCTTCCTTCTTCTTCCTTTCATGGAAAAAGCTTTCTAGCTTTTTTCCAAGTAATGAAAATGAGTGATAATAAGAAAATAAAAGAGAGAAAAAATCCTACTTCATCATTCTCATCTATCCTTGCCCTTTAGATGAGAGTGTTCACTTCATTTAGTGAGTGTTAGCTTGTGTTAATGAAACTTTAAGGTAGATCATCTTTGTTATCGAAGATCGGAAGCAAGACTGCATCTTTCTCTTCGTGAAGCCTCTCGAGAGTCCGGAACACGATGATCGTAGCGAAAGAACCTTAACACTGAGCTTAAGAAGTGAAGGACCGGATCTACAAAGGTTGTAATCCCTCTCACTTAGTGTTAAAGAGTTTAACATGCTTGTTTTCGCCTAAACTCTAGTTTAAAGATCCGGCTTTGGGTTGTTCGGCATGGTTAAAATTTAAATCGGGCATGGTTGATACCTCGTAGACCCTTGTGGCAGTGCCCAACAACCCTACAGTAGTATCAGAGCCAAGCTAGAGTTTTAGGCGAAGTCTAGACGAAATTTAAAGTCCGATCGAACCCGGAAAACCCGATATACCCTAGTTTCTGGAAATTTTTTCAAAATGTGATTTTTTGTGAATTAAAAATACTTTAAAAAATTGGCAGGGAATTCTATGGACACGTGTGCAAAACAACACTCTAAATCGCTCAAAGAGCCGCGGAACCGCGGCCAAACTAGGGTATTGGCGGCGGTTCCGCGGCCGTTATTGGGGATTGATTGTTAGTTTTTGCTACAGTTGATCCGTAGGTACTTTTGGCTGTTTCTGGGAATTTTTAATTCCACTCAAGTGTTGAGTTTTCTGGGGTGTATTGGGGACTCGTTGATTCGATCGGATAATATAACTTCGTTTAGTTTGTCCGGGTAATTTTTAGAACGTGTTAAAAAGTTCGAACGGATATCAATAACTCACTTTTTTCCCTGCCGGAAAATTTTCAAAAGTTGGATTTTTCCTCGTGTTTAAGAACGTTCTAAGTCGTGCAAGTAACGCGGTGGACCCTCTAGAAGACAACAAACCTTAACTCGATTATGTGATCGTCTTGAACTGCCTCTAAACCTTAGGGTTTGCGGCAGTACGACGTGCCACATGTGAGGCGTTGGCTTGACGCTTCTACGGCTGGACCATTGGTACTGTGGCATGTGATGGATGTTTTTAAACTGATTTCAAGTGTTGAGATATATTAAGGAAATCTTGGGTGTTTGATTATTCGATCGAAAAGTTTAACACTGTCTTTTTATCTGGAATGTGATACAATATTTAGAATCCACAGGTAGTTATGAGATAATTAATTTGAATGTTATAAATCTAGCAGTTCAGTCTCAGATGATCGGTTGCCACGGAATTTTGATCTAATCAAAAGTCCGTCGCAATCACGTAGCGTACGCGGATACTCACCGGGTAAACTTAACAGACAGCCACGCCCCATAGCCCCGACCAAGTGACTGTAGGAGAACCCCGTCACCAAAAGCATCCGTTCGGGTGCTCGCGGCAGCGGTGTTCCACCTTAGTGCACCTCGTCGACGGCATCCGAGGGTGCGGCCGTCTGCTAAAGTTTGCGACGAGCATTCGATCAGGATGTCGGGAATCTTGTTGAATTGCCCGACTTGATATTGAAAAGTGTTTTCGATAATTAGACTAATATACGGGGTTTATAATTGTTAGGCATGCGATGTCTAAGGAATTCATTTGGTTAGGCATGCGATGTCTAAGGAGGTTGCGGATTCCAACTGTTGTAGTTTTACACTTTCTTTTCTGTGACCGTAAGCGTAGTATGTGGTGTATCGCCGGCTTCATTGCTATACATCAACGACAATCGGGATACGCATACTTACTTACGTTGATGATATGAGATATTATGTGTTGCTGTGATATGTTATATTGGATCGTCGCGTTCTGAATAGCCGGGGGTTTTATGTGAGATGAGAGTTTTTCTTTTTCATTCATGTAAAATTCATTTGTATGTAATATTTTTTTATTGGGGCACTTCCGGGCTGAGGATGATGCCACCATTGTATATTATTTACTCTTCCGCATTAGGTAGACCCAAGGCGGGGAGCACAAGTAACCGGGTTCTAGGGTCCAGTGGGAGACCATCTCGAGGAGTCGAGACCGGGTCTCCTGACCCTAGAATTGGCAGTGTTGCTTGCCGCTCTCGTAGGGGTCTAGGGATGTGGGTTTGGCTATTCAGCGCGACCGTGGAATCCGTGTTTTATACAGGCTCGTACTAAAACACGGACGTCCTAGTATATCCAATATTTCATATATGTTCTTCTGCTGCAATGTTCTGTGATGAGATCATATTACTGCCTGAGACAAATGTTTATATTATATATATGAGATATATGTTATATTGCAGATTTCGTTTCAAATGTGATACTTGTGAAGCATAATAAAATAGGACTTCATTAATGAGATTAATGAAATAAAAAAAAACCTAAAGATGTAGAAACTTGTTTAAAAACTGGTAGCTCTAGTTCTTTTTTTGCATAGCGGTGTTCCTTGTAGAACATCCAGCACCTTATTCGATAAAGAAAGAGCCGAGATCCCTTCACCGGGAGTGACATCTTTAGTGAAACTAGCAGATGCTACAAACTCGGTTTGTCTTTTGATTGCTTCTATAGTTCTTGCTTTGCATAGTGATATTTGTGAAATATCTTTCACCTTATTCGATGAGGAAAGGGCCGACGATCCCTTCACCGGGAGTGACCCCTTTAGCAAAATTAGAAAAGCCTAAAAAACACTCCATTTAAAAACACTCGATTCTACAACGATATCAAGTTCATTACGCAAAGGGTTTTCTTAAAAACCTGTCGTAGCCCTCCGTCATTTCAGATAAGTACTAGTTAGTATTCGTGCTGCGGTAGTTTGGCCTCCGTCAAGGCGTAGTGTACGGTAGCTAACTAATGCTTATCTGCTAGCATATGATGCGATTGGATTAGGGTATTCGTACGGCGTAGTTTGGTCTCCGTCAAGGGTCGTGCGGATGGGTTTTATTCAATCAGGAAATGACGGGTTGAACTTGACTAGCGGACTATAGGTAGTTTGGCCTCCGTCAAGGTCATAGGACGCTAGGGGTAAAATATTATTGGGAATTTCAAGTGTTGAAATTTGCAATGAGATTGCATACCTTCTATGAGATAGTTGGATCCCGATACCCGCTGCGAGTAAGAGTTACTCCTGGGAGAGTTTTACACATTACAATTAGCCGATCAAGTATGTATCTATAAAGGTGTTAACGGGGTTACGCCCCTGGAAAAACGAGGTTTACTTTAATTAGGTTCGTGCGAAAGCACGGGGGACCTCCCTCAAAGTATCGACACCGGCCTGGCTGAAAGATTAGCGAACTTGTAGCGTGTAATTAATCCCGGCTAGTCTTTCCTTTTAGGGTTTGAAGGAAGATTTGACTAAAACAGTGGGAGACATCCTGATTAGATATATTAGATAACCAATCTAATCTTGCAAGAGCATACGCCGAGTGTTTTCTTCTTTCTCTCTCCAGATAGCGACCATATCACGCCTTAATCAAGATAATAAAACGGATGAATTGATCGAACTTGCTTGTTATTCTGAGCTGGGGAACGTTGGTTCCGCTCCAACTTATAATTGTTATAAGACAGAGCAGGAAATTGGGGAATACCAGATTTCCCGTGCCACCCAAACGAAGAAAGTGCATGCTGATGCATCTTCTTCGGGTGTGTTCATTACAGAGAACTGTTTCTCAGTATCCTTTACGTCCTGGGTATGAGATACCGGATCAGGATCCCGCATATGTAATCTGTTACATGGGCTACAGAAAGGTACAGAACTGAGAACGGGTGATAAGTTTCATGAGACAGAAAATGGTGCAAGTGTTGCAGCCAAGTCTGTTGGTCACTATCACCCTGTATTACCAGAATACATTGATTCTGAACGAATGTTATTACATACCGAACCTGATATACAACATCATATTAGTCTCTTTATTAGTAAAGAAAGGATATAATTTTGTATTGTTGGATAATGTTTTGAACATTTCCTATATCAAGAGTTGATCGGTTCAGACACGTTATCTAAAAGCATTGACGTTCTAAATCAAACTACAGTTCTTAGTATACAGAACACACACGAGAGGAAGAGTTCAGAAATGAACGAATCCTTCTTGAGGCATTGTAGACTAGGTCATATCAATGCGACCTGACTAGCTAAGTTACATTTAGATGCATATTTAAATCTGTTTGAATTTACATCTTGTGAAACTTGCCGGTCATGTCACAAAGATAAGATGACCATAGCTCTGTTTATTGGAAACAGAGAAAGAGTTAGTGAACTCTTGGAATTGATACATGCTGATGTATGAAGGTCCCCTGTCTACACATGCCAAGACTAATTCTTTGTACTTCATTAAATTCACTGATGATCTCTCAAGATTCAGACATTTGTTTCTGTTGAAACACAAGTCCGAAACTTTTGAGATAATCACAGAATATAAGTTAGAAGTAGAGAACCAAAATACGGGTATAAGTATTATGTCCTTTGATGAGATCAAGGAGGAGAATACTTGAGCACGGAATTCCTGGACTTTTCTAAAGGAGAATAAGATTCTCTCTCAGCATTACTCCTCCGTATACACCACAGCACGTCGGTGTATCGGGGCGGAGCAATAGCACCCTATGTGATATGGTGTGCTCTATGATGAGTACTACCGAGTTTCCTATTTCCTTTTGGGAGTTATGCACTTGAGAAGCTGCATACCTATTGAATAGGGTTCAAATCAAATCAGTTGCCTACCACTTCATATGTGATATGGAATGGGAAGAGCCCATATCTTAAGTATGTTAAGATTTGGGGTTGTCCGGCCTATGTCTAAAAGCATAATCCGGACAAGCTCGAGGCAAAGTCAGATCTGTGGAAGTTTGTTGGATATCCCAAGCATTCGCAAGGGAATATCTTCTACCAAACCGAGAAACAAAAGTGTTTTATTTCTCAGCATGTCACCTTTGTGAAAGGGAATTTCTTGTGAAGAAATTATTGGTCATGAGATAGAACTGGAAAGAGTTCCAGCTATACAAACTGCAGCTGATGATTTGGTAGAACCAAAGGATTCAATAGTAACCAACGAACCTCAGCCTCTCCGCCGATCTAGTAGGGTTCCTCACCCACATGAGAGATACTTCGGTTTCTCTATGACAGTGGGAGCGAGGATTACATCATGAGATGATGACCCAACTAGTTTCAAGCTGGCCATCAGGAGTGAGACTCTGTAAGAATGGCTGGATGCTTATCGATCTGAGATGGAATCCTTATACACCAACAAAGTATGGACTTTGGTTGCTTTATCTAAAGGGTTAAATCCCCATCAGGAGCAAGTGTATATTGAGAAGATTACTTGGTGTACATGGAAAATTTGAGACTTTCAAAGCTATGCTTAAGTCCATCCAGATCCTACTTGCCACGGCTACATACCATGACTACGATATCTGGCGGTTGGGTGTCATGACTGCTTTTCTAAATGATGTTTTAGAAAAGAGCGTCTATAAGTACAGAGCCAGAGGGCTTCGTAGACAGTGGGAGCAGCGGAAATGTATGCAAGATGTTTTATGTGATAAAACAGGCATCGCGGAGTTGGAACATCTGTTTTGATGTGGTAGTCAAAGAGTTTGACTTCATCAAAATGGTAGATGAACCTTGTATATACAAAAAGGTAGTAGGGAGTATGGTGGTGATCCTCGTAGAGTACGTGGATGACATACTCTTGATAGGGAAGGAGTTTCCTATGCCACGCTCAGTCAATCTCCGCTTATCACAAGGATTCTCTATATAGAATCAAAGTGATACCTCCTAAATCTTGGGTTTTGGATCTATGAGATAGATCTAATTGGATGTTAGGATTCTTACTAGATGTAGTGAGATGGTATCAATCAATCCTGGGAAAATCACTGGAAAGGTTCCAGGGTGATAAGGACGACTGAATGTCAGTCGCAGGCATTGTCTTTACCCTCAGTAAAGGGACGGTATGTTGGAAGAGTTCCAAGCTAGATACCGTGACATACTAGACAATTAAAGGCTAGATACATCGTTACCAAGGATGCTACCAAAGAGGCAGTCTGGATATTTAAGTTCATGAGATGAACTTTGTTCCTACCATTGTGTGACAATGGAGTTGTGGCTTTAGCCAAGGAACTACCGTCCCATCAGAAATCCAGATATAATTCTTAGGCAGTATCACCTGATCATGGAGATGGCTGATCTCCAGGAAGATCGAGATTAGGAGAGTAGACACAGAGGACAACAGCGCGGATCCACTCACAAAGGCCTTTTTCCCAGTAGAGACTTTTATGGGATAGTTGAGTATGAGGTACTTCAACCACAGCTAATTGTTGGGTATGCGATACCACAACAGATGGCCCTAGTGCAAGTGAGAGGTTGTTAGTTATATGTATGCCTTAGAGGCCATTACTGTACATACGATGTATATTGTAGTGGATGCTTGGACATATATAGGGAGGACTTTCTTGCTCGACATGATAGTATGCTATCTGGTTGTACTTTATCTTAACATGTACTCTGATTGTCTCTATGTTACATGTTGATAAAGCCCTTAGGATATGTACTCGACTACTGGGACTATGATGAGATCATACTAGTGGGGCCACGGTAGTCGACGAGTATATCCTATAACTATTCCTAGTCGAGGGTGTATCGAGACAGGGCATTAATACACCAGAGTATTCTAGCGTATACGCATCTTGACCCATATGATGGGCGATGGATAATCCCACATCCATCGGTGTTTGACATCAAGGATGGTATACGGGTGCTCAGTAGAGACCGGGTACACTGGACGGACTCACCGAGAACTCCCAGATGGTATTATACCTTACGTCAGATGGCAGTTCTCCGGTGACACTGGTACAGAGTAGTCTGTTGACCCGAGATCGTCATAGAGTCTTGTGTGATTCCCACTGTGCTTTGATTTCCATCATACTACGTCCAAGAGGGCGTGCAAAAAGGTGGCTTTTAGGTACAGTCCCGAACACATGGAGGCAATGAGCGATAGGAGGGGATTCGTCTCTCCCGGTATAGGGAGTTGATGTTGTGCTTTGTTCGATTGGCTATAACCGAAAATCCCTGGTCAGGGTTGCTGAGATTTACTGGTAAGTGTTATCAGTAGTTTCTCGAACTGTTATAGACCTCATATCGACACGACTTATCGAGCTACTGGGGTCTGACGTTTACCACCCCTAGGCGAGATATGCGACATATCAGACGACGAGACCGGACTGTACGGGAGTGTTACTGATTGGATTCACAGGAGAATGTACAGGCTTGCTTGTTGATCTTCCGAGTGCTCAATACCTGGGTGGCTGTTACGTTTAGCTGACCGCTTGCAGCTTGTGGGTGTTTGATATGATCATCACCTACTGCCGGCGTATTGACGATTCTTTAGAGTCCTACACAGAGGTTTCTTGACTCAGGCAAAATAGAACAGGAGCACATATGTGATATGTGCGGAACCGAGGATAATGCGGTATGTGATACCGTATTGGATTCTCGCGATATGAGATATCGGCCGGGTATATGTGATATAGCCGGGTCATCGTATTAGTCGGTTATATGCGATATAGCCGGATTATCGGATCAAGTATTAATTCGATAATTTAATGTATAATAATATATATGATATATTAAATTACATTAACTAATATTAGCTCACTAAAAGATTCTTTTTCTCACTCGGGTAATACATTGATATATATGCGATATATGTTAATTGTATTATTTTATATTGTTACGATAAATATTATATATATGATATATAATATTGTAACATGATATGATAACTAATGCAACATGTATAGTAGAGATTAAACAAGATTAGGGTTTGATTTGGGTTAATGCTTTCTAGATGTTTCTTGAAGGTTTTCTTTTGTTTTTGCAAAGATATTTTCAAGTGACTCATTCTTAACCTAATCCAAACCCTATCCTTGGTTAATTCTTTACAAAGGTTTAGTCAACCATGGTTGCATTATTGATCATCTTTATCTTTTCATTATTCATCACAAAAGGATTATGAATTATTCATCTTCTTCTTCCTTCTTCTTCTTTCATGGAAAAAGCTTTCTAGCTTTTTTCCAAGTGATGAAAATGAGTGAGAATAAGAAAATAAAAGAGAGCAAAAATCCTACTTCATCATTCTCATCTATCATTGTCCTTTAGATGAGAGTGTTCACTTCATTTAGTGAGTGTTAGCTTGTGTTAATGAAACTTCAAGGTAGATCATCTTTGTTATCGAAGATCGGAAGCAAGACTGCATCTTTCTCTTCGTGAAGCCTCTCGAGAGTCCGGAACACAATGATCGCAGCGAAGGGACCTCAACATGGAGCTTAAGAAGTGAAGGACCGAATCTACAAAGGTTTTAATCCCTCTCACTTAGTGTTAAAGAGTTTAACATGCTTGTTTTCGCCTAAACTCTAGTTTAAAGATCCGGCTTTGGGTTGTTCGGCATGGCTAAAATTTAAATCGGGTATGGTTGATGCCTTGTAGACCCTTGTGGCAGTGCCCAGCAACCTTACATACTAGGCACTACCCGTTTGAAATGACGGAGGGCTACAGCTGATTTTTGGCGAAAAACCGTTAACGTAATGAACTTGATATCGTTGAAGGACATCGAGCAGTTTTGAAAAGGAGTGGTTTAGGCTTCGTTTTAAAAACTGGTAACATAAACTTTTGCTTAGAGCGTACTCTCCATAAAGGGGTCAAGGCTCTTTCCTCATCGAATGAGGTGCAGGTTATTCCTAACCGAATATCTCTATGCAAAGCAAAAGAATACAACTATGGTTTTGGAGAAAACCGAGTAGTTTTAAAAATTGGTTCTGACAACATCATTTAGGTTTATTTTCTTTACATTTATAAAAATTAATGCAGTCCCATCAATTAAACATATCATGCCAGAAAAGAAACGAAAATATGCACACACATATATGCCATCGCATTCCCCACAGAGTCCCATATCTTCACCGTAAGGTTACGTAACTTACGGTAGAGCGGGGACATGACTGATCTTTATTTCTTTGAGAAAGAAAGTCGGCGCGGATACAAAACATATATAGCGTCTACTAGATATATATAATATATATAGCAACATTTGTCTTACGCATGATATCAAGTAATATCACAGCAGAAGTAGGCACAAAATGGAAATGCGGATAATCTAGGAAAAATATTATCACGCCCCGCTTCCCAGTAGATGAAAACGATGATGTGGCAAGCCCGCGGCATATTTATCCTCAGAAGGTCATTTCCTAAATAAATATACTGAGCGTATTGAAAATAATAATACACAATACAAGAATAAATGGATACTGTAAAAGTTTTCAACAAATATCTTTATTTACATTCAACTTCCAATATTTACAAATACAAGAATTTATGCTGGAAAGTAAATACAATTAGGAAAATGCCTAAAAAAAGTGGCATATATAAACTGGATAAAAAATGAAGCTGAGCTAGTCCTAAGTAGCGATCCGGTTGTAGTCTTTCTTTGTGACTTCAACCTCTCCGTTTTGACCGTATCTGACGAACATTCCAAGAGAAGAAAAGGAGGTGGAATACCCGTCAGCGAACTAGCGCTCGGTAAGTCCCAAAGATAGGTAAGAGTAAGGAAAATGATAAGTGTAGAATATATATATGACGAGTAAGAGTATACGATCATGAGCAAATATATACTATAGGTATCTAGATGGTCACTATGCTAAGTTAAGTTCCAAGTGTGAATGTCAACGCAGACGTAGAAGTATTTATGAGGTCAAGAGTGGGGACTTAGGAGTAAGGAAACACGGACCCATTTCATGTGTTAGTATCGGGGCTCTAGGCTGTGGATGAGTCAACCCTACTGATATTCGAGTAAAATAAAAAAGAGAGGTTAATACGGGACTCCTGAAGGTTCGTTGGATTCACACAAGAAACTATCCCAAGCACCCCGTGTATAATATATATAACTGGTTAATATACTTAATTGATTTGATTGATTGATTGACATGTCTTGATCGAAACCCTAGATTGCAGAATGTGTAGATTGTATTCGAGTGAGTCGAGTAATGTGCGAGTCATGACAATTGCAATCTGGATTCGAGTCAATTTGGTTCGAGTAGATTGGATTCGAATACATATTCGAGTTTAGATTCAAGTTAGGTTAGAGTTAGAGTTTGTATACGAGTTCGATTTTAGATTTGAGTTTGGATTTTGAGTTCATGTCTTTTCATGTGAATTGATGTAAACTGTTAAAATCTTATTTTCGGTAGAAATCGGTAACTGCTACACATGGACGGCAGGATCTGTGTCTTTTTCTAAGAAGGTTGCCATTGATAACTCTATTAAGTTGTCTAGCCTAAATAGGCAAGCACCCACTTTCTCCGGCTCTCTGGGGCTCAAGAGAATTGATCCCGCTTTAACCTATATTAATTTAGAGTCCTTAAAATATTGTTTGCATATCTCGAAGGGTTTTATGAAAAATATATATTAATATTGTTTAAAAATAAATCTCGAGGGTAATTTATAATATTTAGAGTTTTCATAAACATGTATTTTAATTGTTGTGGTGTTTTGGATGATAAAACCTAGCTTTTTGAAAGTTTGTGGTATTTTTATGAAAACTACTACTTTTGGAAATTTTGTGATATTTTATTTACAATTTTAATCTTTCTTTTAAAAATATAGTTTCTTAATATGCTTTTATTGAAAATACGTATTTATGATTTTAATATATTTTTTTCAAAAATTAATTTTTATTAGAAAAAGTCGTGTTTCTTAAAAACCGTATTTTTATTCCTTTCGAGATCGAAAACTTCGTGAGGAGTTCTGCATCTCGCTCTACAGTCCCAAGGATGTGCGATAATCCGCACCATCCATTAGCGGGTACCCTGACGAGGGTTGTAGAAGTGTAATTGTCAAGGATTTCGAAATACTGATTTAAAGAAACCCGTTTTGAAACGGTGTGGTATTTTAATAAAAAATCTTTTACTTTGAATTACCCTTATGCTTAGAATATTGTGCTATGAAACCATAGTGTGCGTATGAGGTAGGTCATTACCCCGTGAAAGTTCTAGGGTTTGGTTAGAAGAGGTTACACTAAAGTTCATGGTATTTCACTGAAAAAAATCATTATATGTTCGTTTCATATGAAAATTTTGTTAAAACTAAAAACAAATTGATGAGAAATTATGTTAAAATTAAGGTAGCATGTTAGTTTGTATTAATTTGATTTACACAAGCCTTACAAATATTAAAAAGAATGCGACATCGGAGATAACTTCTCTTTTGTCGATTTGTTTTAAAAAAAAGTTTTGAGATAGAAAGAGAGAGAGATGAAGGGACTTACGATTTTTAGAAGGTTGAGAAGAGATTGAAGAAACTCTTGGGGGTTGTGGTTTCGTCGGAGATGCTCCGGTCGTCAAGTTTGGCTCGCTACTTCACTTAAGAGGCTTAACTCCACTTGGCACTTAGAGAGTTTGAAAGAATTTTTGCTAGAAATTTCAGAATGGTGAAGAGCTAAGGCATGGGGTGGTATTTATAGTGGAGAATTAGGTTTTGAGAATTAAAATTGTGGATTAAAATGCACTAAAAAGGTGTTAAATGGTGAATTGAAGAGTCTCTGTTTGATTGCAGGAAAATCAAACAGTGCAGGGGAGTTAAGGGGAGTCGAAGGGGTGTGTATGCAAAGCACGGAGGCAATTGGGCTCATCTTGACCTTCAGCACTGGCCAGACAAAGGTTTGGGCGGTCGGATCTTAAGGCATTGCCTCGAGATTCGTGTCACGTGTCAATTTGGGTGAGTATACCTCATTGCGTCTATTTGATTTTTCTGAAACTTTTCATTTCTCCGTGTATTGCACGAGCAACTCTTGGGCTTCCAAAAATTAAAAAGAAAAAATCTAAAAATAATTGTGTCTGATAGTATTCGAACGCACAGGTTATGTCTCAACAGTGTAGAGGTTTTACCAGTGAGTTACAAATTGCTTTTTCCTTTTATTTAACAAAAATAACTTTTAACTCTTACACAGGCTGCAATACTCTTTTCTGTACAATAACAAGAAAATTCTGTACAGTGATTTCAGAGTCGTTACAAATGCATTTCAATGGAGCCAAATATGAAATGCAATTTTCCCGGTTGTGTGGATACCTCGTAGTATCGGATCTTAGACCCCTACGAATGTGGTAAGCCACCCGCCAATCCTAGAAGCGAGGCAACCCTAATCAACGAAGTGAGTGGGCAACCCAGCACTTCTAAAATCCGGTGACTTGGGTACCTCTCCGTGGGTCAATCCTATACCCTCTACGAGTGCGGCGAATTGCCCGCCATAGAGTATGCACCCGGTCTCAACGCTATGAGATGGAGGCCCGTTGCCCTCTAGAAACGAGCTATTCGAGCACTCCGCCGCGGGGTAATCCTAGTGTATGTAATGAAAAAGCTGAATATACAACGGTGACTATGTCTGCAATCTGGACACGCTCTAAAGAATAATACAAGCCGTAGTGATGGCAGTCCATATGTCGGACGCTCACTATAAAATATGAATATACATTACATTACAGAGAATTACATCTAATACTACACACTCCGGGCTATCCATCACGACAAATCCAACATAACTATAACCACTAAGCAATATCCATCACAGAACATACAAACTTGCGAGTATCAATTCCGTAACCCCGTCTAATTGATACATATAGCAATTAGACGACATTTTATCAAACGTTATGATACACGTAATCATCACAAAACCTACGACAATTGAATACCACACACATATATCCAACACTTTAATTTTCCAAAACATCAAAAATTAAGTGTGCTAAAAACCGACAAGAAATTTCATGCTAAAACCCACTCCGAGAGTCCAAAATGAGCTCGAATTGATCTGAAACTTCACGAAGGGCCCCGGCATAAAATTAACGTCGACCTGGAGGCATCTAGGAAGGTACCCACCCCTTAGTCCACCCTAAGGTGGCCATAGAGATGGGCAGACCTGAAACAGCCTTCAGAGGCAGTTTCGGGTCCCTACCCCACAAGGCTACCATTTGGGTGGTCTCGGGGGTGTGAGCTTTTCCTAGGTCCCCTCAAGACGTCCCCGGGGTCCCCGTGCACCTCCCCGCGGCTTCTCGGTCCGAGAGCTCACGGGGAGTTAAAACATCGATGCAATATAGAATTGCTCACTGGTTTTACGACAGTTTTTGCGGAGCAAAAACCGACGAGATTTTGAAGTCGTAACTATCTAGTTTAGGGTGTTTGGGTGGATTTGATACCATTGAAAGTTCCTAGTGCTCTCGCCGCTAACTCGCGGCCAATGCGGAATCCGAAAACATAAATTTTCATGGCACTAGAAACTTAAACCCAAGATTCTAAACCAAACACCTAAACTAGCAAACACAAAAAGGTAGAAATCACAATCTTTGTAGCGTTTTCATTTACTCCAATTGGGTTGGACTCTAGCATGCTCTCAAGAGCCCCGGATCGTGCTTGCAAGCCGGTCCTCTTTCTTCGAAGATGATCCACCTAATGGAACCAAGTTCAAGGTTCAACTTCATCAATGAAGTAACTAAAGATACGAGGTTGTTAATCTAGAATGCTTAATGATGTGTGTAAATGTTCTAGCATTTTTCTTTCTCTTTATCTTCATAATTCTCGGCTCATGAGAGGGTTGAAGAAGAAGAAGGGGAAGAGAGAGGAGCAAGAATGGTAGAACCAATAATAATCTTCCCAAATTCAAACATGCTTCAACACTTTTGTAAATAGAATTTTTCCATTTTAAAACTATAACTATACTTGAATAGTATTTACTAATGAATTATAAATTTATTTGCCCTTACTCTCCACCATTTTTCTTTTCCATCTCATTTCTTAATTTCTTAAAAAGAAAAACCTTGAAATGAGTTGTCTTTCTTCTAGAAGTATTTTTGTATAAATACAAGAATACGTCTCCGCAAATACATGTCCGTATTTATATCAAAATACGAATACCGAAAAGATAGAAAAATACAATGAACATAATATTAGAATATACATATCAAAATATATATATGTAAATTATTAAATCAAAACTTGATTTAATAATCCGGTTTAATCCTAAGCCGGCTAATATTATCATCCGCCCGATTGAAGTCCGCGTGGCTAGCACACATACCTAATCGGAACCCTGCACGTATCAATATACGGCTACTACATCATTTTGCTTGAACCGGGAAAACCCTTTGTATGGGACTCTAAAGACTCGTCAATACGCTGGCAGTGGGTTTAACCACAAACACGTCAGCGGCACTAAATGTACGTAACGGATACCCAGGTATTGAGCAAAAGGAAGGCCGGCGAGAAAACTCATCCGTACTCCTACTAAACCTGTCTATGACAATCTCTGTACAGTCCGGTCTCTTCGTCTGAGATAATCACATACCGGGTTTAAGGGGTGGATAACGACAGACCCCTACTAATCCGATATGTCGTGCCGGTCTAAAACTCATCACCCACTGTGAAACTACTGATATCAGATCAATAAATCTCATCCATCTTGGATAAGAATTTCTGGTGATGGCTGACCTAACATAGCGCGATATCGACTCCCAATACCGGGAGAGACGAATCCCTGACAATTGTTCACTACCTCCATGTGTCTCAGGACTGTTGTTCCCTGATTAAAAATCAGGAAAAGATTCAGAAGAGGCATCACGTGCTCATACGTGACCAGTGGTCACGTGTTGGCACGTGATGGTAAAGCAGCGGCACAGAGCATCTTTGTTCCCTAAATTAAAAGTCAGGAAGAAGCTTCAGAAGAGGCATCACGTGCTCACACGTGACTAGCGGTCACGTGTTGGCACGTGATGGTTAAGCAGCGGCAAGAAAAAAGAAAGCGCAGAAGAAAAGAAGCTCATTCCAGGGGTCACGTGGGCACACGTGACCAACGGTCACGTGACCGGCTTTAAAAGCCTTATTTTTAACAGAATTAAATTCTGAGGAAAGATCTTTCAAATCTTTCCAAAATGGAAAAGACTTATCTGAAACCGTTGGATTAAAAATCTAAAGGTGATTAAATATCACCAATTTATGGAAAAATCTTGGACATGGAAAGATTTCCCCCTAAATCTAACCGAAATAACAAAGAGATATCTTTGGATTTAAAATCCAATGGTGAATAAAATTCACCTAATAATCTAAAGGCCCAGATTAATGATAAATATAAATCAAATCTCTCAATAAACAAATCACATCTTTCAATGAAAGATTCACTAAAACAGATTGATTCTTTTCCTTCTCCTATAAATAGGTGCCAAGGGAGAGAGTTAAAAAAAGGAGAGATACACAGAGAAAGAGATATAGAGCCTTGGGATCTTCAAAAATTCAGAAAGAAAGAATTTGATTCTCTGCAAAAGAAAAAACCCTAGGTAAGAAAAGAGAGGCTTCAAAAGAGAATTTAATTCTCAAAAGAGTTTAACTCTTATATAAAGAAAAGAACTTAGTTCTTTCTCTAGTTGAGGATCTGCAAAGTGCACATCTCCCCATGAATTAAGAATTTAATTCTCATTGGGTTGAGATCCTGCCATGCAGATCTAAAACACAGAGGATGAACTGAGTTTTGAGAATTTAATTCTCACAGAATTATAGGAATTTAATTCTTTTGAGATAAAATTAGGGTTTAACCCTATGTTATAGGAATTTAATTCCTTCAAAATGGACAGAACCAGGGTTTAACCCTAATTGAGAACTTAATTCTCTCAAAATCACAGGAATTTAATTCCCTGAAAAAAGAAGAAATTAGGGTTTCACCCTATGCCAGAGTTTAATTCTTCACATATATGGGAATTTAATTCCTACAGAATGTAAATCAGGGTTTAACCCTATCTAAGAATATAATTCTTCAGAAGAAAACAGGAATTTAATTCCTCTAAAGTTTATTGCTAGGGTTTAACCCTATGAAGAATTTAATTCTTAAAAAGATAAACATATCTTCAAACAGGCAAAGAAACAGGGTCACGTGCTACCACGTGACCCCTGTAAAAATCTATAGAGAAGAACTTTGAGGCAACGCCTCACGTGCTCCACGTGACCCCCAAAGCGCACAAAGAAAAAGCAAAAGAAAAGAAGCTCTGGGGCGCCCTCACGTGTCACCACGTGACCCCTAATGAACATTCTAACAGATCAAAGCGTGAGCCCTCATCACGTGCCCACACGTGATGGCTTTCAGAATTAAAAGTGTTAAACACTTATCTGTAGAACAAAAGGAAGAGGATCTGGCCCCACCTTTTGGATGCCATCACGTGCTCCCACGTGATCTCTTCTCTGACAATATTTAACATCAAACTGATGATTTGCTCCCAGTGTTTAACACTGATTTTCTTAGTGTTTAACACTAGTTTGAAAACTCCATTTCCAGTGTTTAACACTGATTTTCTTAGTGTTTAACATTAATTTGGAAAACTCTGCTCCCAGTGTTTTAACACTGATTTCCCTAGTGTTTAACACTAATTTGAAATCTCTATTGCCAGTGTTTAACACTGATTTGCTTTAGTATTTAACACTAATTTGAAAGCCATGTTGCTAGTGTTTAACACTGATTATCTTTTAGTGTTAAACACTAACTTGCTAATCTTAATCCCAGTGTTCAACACTGTTGGTCTTTAGTGTTTAACACTAGCTTTAGCCCAATTGGCTAAGTTTCTGGAGGCAAAGCCTCTCCTTCAATGGGCCAACAGAGGGCCAATATTCTAAACATGATTGGAAGCCCAAGATGGCCATAAGTCCTCAATTCGAACTTAACTGGGCTAATGGGCTCATAATATAATTAATTGGTCTGGGTTCCAAATTGGGCCAAAGATTATTTAATCTACCTTGGTTTAAGGGTACATCTCTTCACTCCTTCGATACTTGGCGTTGTAATTCCTCAATGTCTTCAAAGAGGTGATGGGTCCCGATGACCACACATTGATACGGACTGTGGGGTCCTTTAACTCATGGACTATGAGGTCTTTAACCTTGACCGAGATGTCTTAAAACTAATGCCGGACTGTGGAGTCTTTAAATCCTCGGACTATGATGTCCTTAACCTTGACCGGAATGTCTTAAAACTAACAACGGACTATGAAGTCCTTAACCTTGACCGTGATGTCTTAAAACTAACGCCGGACTGTGGAGTCCTTAAATCCACGGACTATGATGTCCTTAACCTTGACCGCAACGTCTTAAAACTAACATTGGACCGCAATGTCCTTAAACTACCTATTGACCGCAATGTCACTAAACTAAACAACAAGGCTCCCTTAATTGCTCTCTTGTCGTATCTAAACGATCCCGTTAAGTTGATCTTAGTCTAAAACTAGACTAACGTATCCTTAACAAACGTTTAAGTCGATCTTAGTCTCAAATGAGGCTAACGTATCCTTAAACACAACCCCCAAACCCAAATCTAAGATAATACGGATTTGGACTAGTCCACGCCCTACGGGCGACAACATAACTTAGTCTCCGTATACAATCCACGGGCAACCACAAACAAAACAAACACCCACGACACGAAGTGACCATATGGAGAAGGAGAAAGTTGTTACCGCGATGCGGTAGCGTAATTAACTGCAGGGGCTTGCGCCTGCAGGGAAGAGCGTCCCCACAATCAAAAACCCCTCAAACGAGGGGGAATCTTACGAAGTCTGCTATATCGGCCGCATCCGTTTAAACCTTCGATACATGGTGCCATAAATCAACTTGGCATCTTCGGAGAGGTGAACGGATAGCACCAATTAGCATCTGCCCCGAATTTCAGGCAAGACGTCCGTCTTGCGCGTCTTTCGGAGGGGAACAGATTCTGGCATGCCTAGTGGGACCTTTTCCTCTTTCCACTCCACACTTCGTATGTCGTCTTCGCGAACGAATCACGGTTTGTTAATGGTTGCCTTTGGGTTTCAAGTTACTAAGATTTGGTCTTTTGCCTGGCGCAAAAATTAAGCATCAATGGCCTCCAACTGCTCGAGCTGTTCAAAGTGCCAATGCAACCGACGCTCCGCCTCACCTGGAGGTGTAGCCTATAGGCCTCAAGCGACCTCCATCCTCGCCATGCCGGTGGAACAGGTGACCCAGGCCACCACCGGTCTGTTTTTCGGGACCATGCTCCCTGTTCCACTCCGAAAGACGGCGCACAGGACTGCGATGTCCTGACGCTGAGATTCGGGGCAGATGCTATTTGGTTTTATCCGTCCACCTCTCCGAAAATGCCAAGTTGATTTATGGCACTGTGTATCGGAGGTTTAGACGGATGCGACCGATGTAGCAGACTTCGTCAGATTCCCCCTCGCTTGAGGGTTTTTTGATTGTGGGGACGCTCTTCCATGCAGGCGCAAGCCCCTGCAGTTAATTACGCTACCGCTTCGCGGTAACAACTTTCTCCTTCTCCAGAATTTCACTTCGTGTCGTGGGTGTTTGTTTTGTTTGTGATTGCCCGTGGATTGTATACGGAGACTGAGTAATGCCGTCGCCCGTAGGACGTGGATTAGTCCAAATCCGTATTTACTTAGATTTGGGTTTGGTGTTTTTAGTTTAAGGATGCATTAGTCGCGTTGCGGCTAAGATCAACTTAAACGTTCGTTAAGGATACGTTAGTCCTGTTTTAGACTAAGATCAACTTAACGTAGTGATTAATATATGGTCGTCAGGACTCGTCACCTCTCTGACGTCGTTGAAGGATTACAACGACAGGTGTCAGAGGAATTCAGAGATGTACCCTTGAGCCGAAGTTGATTTGGAGTTTTATCATTCATTTAAATGTCTAAGGATATGTTAGCCGTATTTGGGGCTAAGATCAACTTAAACGGGACCGTTTAGATCCGGCAAAAGAGCATTTAGAAGCTCTATTGTTCCAGTTTAGGGACATAGTGGTCCATAGGTAGTTTAGGGACGTTGTGGTCCATGCTCCAGTTTAGGGACGTGGTGGTCCATATTCCAGTTTAAGGACGTGGTGGTCCGTGTTCCAGTTTAGGGACGTGGTGGTCCATCGCCAGTTTAGGGACGTAGTGGTTTAAGGACGTCTCGGTCCGATATTAGTTTAAGGACGTCTCGGTCCGATATTAGTTTAAGGACGTCTCGGTCCGTGGTGAGTTTGTGGTCGTCGGGACCCGTCACCTCTCTGACGTCGTTGAAGGATTACAACGACAGGTGTCAGAGGAGTTCGGAGATGTACCCTTGAACCAAAGTAAATTGATTTAAGAGAGCAGTCTTGCTCAGTTAATTTAATTTAAGGACTTATGGCCAAAATTGGGCTAAGTCCAGTTTCAACATTTTTTTTGTCTTTAGCCTGTGCTAGGGCTTTACCCCTTTTTAGTAATGCACTGCATTATTCTTGTTTTGACTGGGCTTTGCCCTTTCATAAATGATGCAGAGCATCTATTTTTTTGTTTGGGCTTTGTCCTCCCCTTTTTAAAATGCATAGCATTTTTTATTAGGCCTGTTAGGCCTTTTAATTGGGCTCTGTCCCTTTTCTTTAATAATGCAGAGCATTAAATACTCTGACAGCGCCCCACGTGGCTTGTCAGGCGCTTTGCGCTAAGTATTGAGCGCAAACTCATATGGTGGTGACATGTGTCGCGCTGTGGTGAGCGCAAGCGCAATAGCGCAGTGCACTGCGCTAGTGCGCTGCGCTGTTGCGCTGCTGACACGTGGCGCGCTCTGGTGAGTTGCACCAATTCCAGAGAGCAAAGCTCTATTTCAAGAGCGCGTAGTGCAAGTGGTTCTATGGCTGACACGTGGCGCTCTCTTAAGAGCGCAACAGCGCAGTTTGTAAGTGCAGAGCACTAAGAATCTTTTAGATTCAAGAACAGAAGTGCAAAGCACTATTTAATTTCTTGATCTAAATTAGATCAAAGAAAAATAAATTTTTCTTTTTTTTGTTTCAAGAACCAGAGGTTCATAAAAGTGCAAAGCACTATTTTTTATTTTATTGTTTTCTTGTTTTAAAAAACCAGAGGTTCATAAGAAGTGCAAAGCACTGTTTATTATGTAAAGATCATTGATCTTGTTTTTAGATCAATGATTTATTAGAAGAAATTTCTTCTATTTCATGAAGGTTCTTTACCTTTTTCTTGAAATTTTCTCAGAGTTCTCTCTGTTTGAAGCCCTTGACTTTTTTTTAAGAAATGTTCCTCCTCCTTTGAATTGAGGCCTAGGGTCCTTTTTATAGTGCCCATAAATTAGTTAAATTTGTTAAAGAGATCTTTCTCTGAGTGATTTGGGGAATCTTCCCCACCCTTGGATCTATGGCTTTATCTCACGAGTCGAGCCGCCTCAACAATTTCTTCACAAGTCAAGACGAATCGAGCGTTTCTCGCAAGAACATCTTAACGTCGCATTTAACCTCTGCTCTTTACGACAGAAGCTCGTTAAGGTTGGTGGTACTTAGGGTTTTGGCCATCGTACAGTCGCATAAGCTGATATAGTCCTCGATAGGCAATCGTGTTGTTCGAGTAGCCCTGCGACTGCCGTGTCTCTGATCCCTTCGGGGGCTGGACAAGACGTCTTCAAGCAATCCTCCTTGGCAGTTTGACCATTGGAAGAGCAAGCGTTAGGAATTTGCCATGTCGCTTTTTACTTGAGATTAGGCTTATTTTGGTGAGCCCCGATGAGTCATAACCACTCCGCGCTGGTGTGGGGATGATCTCCGATAGTCTTTCGGGCTTTATGTGAGTTGCCGTCAAGACCCTGAAGCTAGGAATTTGGCCTTTGCTTCGTTTGCTGGCATTGCGTCTGCTGTATCGAGACGAATATTGCGGTGGGAACTAGGGATTTTGCCGTGGCTCCGTTTTTTTGATGACGTTGCGTCTGC
Organism: Agapanthus africanus; assembly: GCA_030015575.1. Lineage (NCBI taxonomy): Eukaryota > Viridiplantae > Streptophyta > Magnoliopsida > Asparagales > Amaryllidaceae > Agapanthus > Agapanthus africanus. The sequence goes on from JASDDO010000014.1 coordinate 23,750,380, forward strand.
TGTATCGAGACGAATGTTGGGGTGACATCTCGTCTGCTGTATCGAGACGGACGTTGAGGTTGTCTCTAGGTCGCTGGTGAACCGCCGAGGTTTGGAACTAGGGATTTTGCCGTGGCTCCATTCGTTTGATGACGTTGTGTCTGAAGTGTCGAGACGAACGTTGGGGTGACATCTCGTCTACTGTATCGAGACGGACGTCGAGGTTGTCTCTAGGTTGCTGGTGAACCGTCGAGATTTGGAACTAGGGATTTTGCCGTGGCTCCACTCGTTTAATGACGTTGTGTCTGCTGTGTCGAGACGAATATTGGGGTGACATCTCGTCTACTGTATCAAGACGGACGTCGAGGTTGTCTCTAGGTTGCTGGTGAACCGTCGAGGTTTGGAACTAGGGATTTTGCCGTGGCTCCATTCGTTTGATGACGTTGCGTCTGAAGTGTCGAGACGAACATTGGGGTGACATCTCGTCTACTGTATCGAGACGGACGTAGAGGTTGTCTCTAGGTTGCTGGTGAACCGTCGAGGTTTAGAACTAGGGATTTTGCCGTGGCTCCACTCGTTTAATGACGTTGCGTCTGCTGTGTCGAGACGAACATTGGGGTGACATCTCGTCTACTGTATCGAGACGAACGTCGAGGTTGTCTCTAGGTTGCTGGTGAACCGTCGAGGTTTGGAACTAGGGATTTTGCCGTGGCTCCATTCGTTTGATGACGTTGCGTTTGCTGTGTCGAGACGAACGTTGGGGTGACATCTCGTATGCTGTATTGAGACGGACGTCGAGGTGGTGACCATTCTGTGCTGGTGCGAGATGATCTCAGATTGTCTTTCCGGTTTTATATGAGTTATCGTCAAGACGTCGAAGCTAGGAATGTGGCCTTCGCTTCGTTTGCTTTGGTGTGTCTAAATCCTGTTGGAGGACGAACGCTGGGGTTAACATTTCGTCTGCTGTATCGAGACGAACGTCAAGGTGGTGACCACTCTGTGCTGGTGCGAGATGATCTCCGATTGTCTTTCCGGTTTTATGTGAGTTACCGTAAAGACGTCGAAGCTAGGAATGTGGCCTTCGCTTCGTTTGCTTTGGTGTGTCCAAATCCTGTTGGAGGACGACCGCTGGGGTTAACATTTCGTCTGCTGTATCGAGACGAACGTCAAGGTGGAGCTGGGATTTTGCCTCAGCTCTGCTTTGTTTTGACCGTGAGGTCTTCTGTCGGCGTTGTATCCGTATCCTGCTGGACTGTGGAGGAACGTCGTCGTTGACATTGCGTCTGCTGTATCGAGACGAATGCTGAGGTGGAGTTGGGATTTTGCCGTCACTCCACTTTGTTTTGACGTTGCGTCTGCGTCCTGCTGGATTGCGAAGGAACGCCGTTGTTGACATTGCGTCTGCTGTAACGAGACGAATGCTGAGGTGGAGCTGCGATTTTGCCGTCACTCCACTTTGTTTCGACCGTGGGGTCTCTTGTTGACGTTGCATCTGCATCCTGCTGGATTGCAAAGGAACGCCGTTGCTGATTCTTAGGCTGTAGATATTGCCGTTAAGATTTGGAACTAGAGACTTTGCCATGGTTCCGTTTCATTGCGATTCTGAGGTCGGTTGTTGACGTCATGTCTGCATCTAGTTGGAGTGAGGAGAAACGCCGTTGGTGATCTCTAAGTTGTCGATGTTGACGTCGAGACCCTGAAGCTCGAGATCTTCGTTTGCTTCATTTGTTGACATCGTGTCTGTAATATTACGACAAATGTCGAGATTGTCTTTAGGTTGTCTATGAACTGTCGAGATTTGGCTTCGCTTTCTGATGGAGCCTGTTGGGAAGGTATGGTTCCCTCTTTATCTATGCCCCTGGATTGTATACAGGAATCGATGTGATCTAAACTGTAGGGCAAAAAGTTTCATTCTTTCATTTTTTTATTCTTTCCATGATGCTCTATCATTTCAGCTTTATATATCGCGAAAATCGCGATTGCCCAATCATTTCGGCTGTTTACTTTATTTTTACTCGCTGCTTTTTATTGCAAGTTGCCCAATCATTTCGGCTGTTTATTTTATTTTTACTCGCTGTTTTTTATTGCGAGTTTCCCAATCATTTCGGCTATATATAATTTTTTTTTTACTCGCTGTTTTTTATTGCGAGTTGCCCAATCATTTCGGCTATTTAATATGCATTTTCAGCTCGCTGATTTTTATCGCGAGTGTAGAACTTGGAATCTGGTGCCAATCTCAGCATCAGCATCGCTACAACCGGAATATTGCGAGGAGCGAATCATCATCTGCCATGAAAGGACTTGGAATTTGATACCGATTTAGGCATCAGTATCGCTACGACTGGGATATTGCCAGGAGCGAATCATCATCAGCCATGAAAGGACTTGGAATTTGATACCGATTTAGGCATCAGCATCGCTACAACTGGAATATTGCCAGGAGCGAATCATCATTTGCCTCTGTCGATGTCGAACAAAAGTGGCTTAGTAAACAGGATTAGGATCCCGTCGACTAAGGATTTTGACTTCATGAGCCGTAAGGGTCTCATAAAGGTGTTTCTCCCTACGAGCCGTGAGGATCTCGCAGGTGCGTTTTCTCCTTAGGAATCGTGAGGATTCCTAAGTGTATGTTCTCTTATAAGTCGTAAATATCTTACAAGAGTGTTATCTCCTTATGAGTCGAGAGGACTCACAAGGGTTGTTCACCGTGTGGACATATCCCCAGTCACGGATGGGACTTGGTTAGGGAAATGTTTATTCGCGCCCGTGGGTTGTATACAAGGGCCAATATAGGACCACTTGTAGGGCAATATCGAAAGTTGTGGGGGTTGCTTAAGCACAGGTTTAGGTCTTTGTAACTTAAGACTTTCAAATCTTATGAGCCGTGAGGGTCCCATAAGAGAATGCTCCTTACGAGTCGTGAGGATCTCGCAAGTGTATTTTCTCCTTATGAATCGTGGGGATCCCTAAGTGTGCTGCTCCCTTTGTGAGTCGTAAGGATCTCACGCGGGTGGTTTCTCCTTACAAGGTCGAGGGGACCTTATAAGTGTCTTTTAACGAGATTGTGCCCTTTCGGGTTTTCACGAACACTCGCCGGTAGCCCTGCTGTTTTTACTCACGAAGCCCTTTCGGGTTTTCATCTGTGCCCATTTTTCTTATGGACATACCGTTTTCCTTTTTTTTCTCTTTTATTCTTTTTATTCTTTTTTTTTAAACGAGCTTGCACCCTTTCGGGTTTTCACAAACACTCGCCGGTAGCCCTGCTGTTTTTACTCACGGAGTCCTTTCGGGTTTTCATCCGTGCCCTTTTTGCTTATGGACATACCGTTTTTTTTTGTTTTTTTGTTTTGTTTTTTTTTATTTTATATATATATATTTTTTATCTCGTCAGCCTAAGAATGCTGCGGTATTAGTTTAAAGACATTTCGGTCTGCTATTAGTTTAAGGACGTCTCGGTCCGCTATTAGTTTAAGGACATTTCGGTCCATTGTCGCCGTATTTGAGGCGAATATCTGGTTTATTGACTTTTCGGTCTATGAGTCCTTCTCCATGAATGAACATGATGCCCCCGGCGTATCCATCTTCTTCGGAGCGTGCGGTTGTGGCGGACTCACCTTCCAGTTCTCAGACAGCGCAAACTTGCCCTGTTGGTATTGGTCTTCAACCCAGTTTTTGAAGACGTAGCAGTCCTCGATCAGGTGACCTACTGTTTGGTGGTAAGGGCAATAATTAGGATTATTAATATCGCCTGGCCACAACGGACGTTTTGGACCCGGCAGATTGATGAGTCTGTCGCACACTGCCAGCTCGAACAGTCCCCTTGTTTTATCTTGCGGAAACGAGTAAGGACGTTTCAACTTTTCCTGGAGGGGTTGCCGCTTGTTGCTTTGACAAGCAACCGTTCTAGGGTCACCTGATTGATGTTGAGCGCTGGCGACGAGGGCCTTTTTTCCTTTTCTTTTATCCTTTTTGTTCGCTCCGTTGTTTGCGGGGCCGGGATTTTTTCCGAGTAGCATGCGATTGCATGGCTGAACGTTCTCGCAGCTTCTCAATTCCTTTATTTTTGAAATAGATTCCCTGAGGGAAGAGTTGGGGATAGCTTCTTCATCAGAGTTGCTTCCAAAGGTGATAATTTGCGATGCCTTAGAGTCGGCTATATGGAAATCGTCGGCGACTCTTTTGCGCTCATATATCGCATTTTTCCGATGTCCACAAGCTTCACACTTTGTCCCGTCGAAGTGTTGCTTTTGAGCGACATACCCTTGCCACCAACAGTTAAAGGATTCGCAGTCTTCGGTAGGATGTATGATCTTCTGATAATATAAACAGAAGTTAGGGTGCATCTCTGCCTTAGCGAGAGTATTTTCTTCAGAGGGCGGTAGCTTCATTCCTACTGACAGAGCTTTGGCGAACCTTTTCCTCGTCTTGAATTTGTTTTTATCCGCAGTGGATGGCTTTTGATTTGACGGGAATGCCTTGGCTTTTTCCAGTATGGCCATTTCACGCCCTTGATTGGCTTTTGCTTTCAAACGAATTTCATTTAGGAAGACATCGATCAACTCGTCTGATGGCTGTAGAATCTCTGGCTCAGGGTTCGCCATTGATTTCTCAGCGCAAGGAGCCTCCTCATCATCCGTCAGTGAATGAGAAATCACATGACAAGTCGCTACGTAGTCTTCGGATTCATTCGATAAGTTTTCCCCATCGTTTTCATCCTCGACGAAAGAACAAGTTGCCCCCGGCGTGTCCGTTTTCTTTGGAGAGTATGGCTATGGTGGGTTTACCTTCCAGTTTTCCGACAGCGCGAACTTGCCTTGTAGGTACTGATCCTCGATCCATCCCTTAAAGACGAAACAATTCTCAATCGGGTGACTTACCGTTTGGTGGTAATGGCAATAATTAGGATTATTAAGATCGGCTGGCTGCGACAGACGCTTTGGACTCGGCAGATTGATGAGTCTGTTACGCACTGCCAGCTCAAACAGTCTTTTCGTTTTATTCTGAGGAAACAAGTAAGGATGTCCTAGCCTCTCTTCGAGGGATGGGCGTGGACGCACGTTGTTTTGGCGAACGACCGGCTTTGAGTTGCTCGACTGTTGTTGAGCATTGGCGACGACGATCGCTTTCCCTTTTCCTTTCTCATCTTGGGAATCTGATTTTGGAGGAGACGGTCTATGGCCCATCTGGTCCATTTAGGCTAATTTGTCAATCAAGGCCTGGAAGGTGGTCGGCCTGAAAAACATCATGAATTGTGAGATGGTCGCCTGCGGATCGAGAGTGCCCACAAACATACCTACCGCAGGTGCCTCTTCTATGCGTTGTTCGCATTTCGACTATAGGTTCCGCCATCGTGTTGCGTATTGGACCCACGTTTCGCTTGGCCTTATCCTGGCATTTATTAGTGCTGTTATCGGGGTGCGTTCACTAGCACTCGCGAATCTTTGTGTAAACAGCAGCTCCATCTCCGCAAATGTTTTGACAGAGTCGTTAGGTAATTCTGAATACCATTCAAAGGCTGTTTCTGCTAAGCTGCCGACGAATTGGCGTAGCAACAACTTGTCATCGCTTCCAGTATTGCCGCATAAGGCCCTGAATTGAGCGACATGCTGATGCGGATTCCCTGTCCCTTTATATACGTGGAATTTAGGGATCGTATATCCTGGCGGGTAACTGATTTGGTCATACCAGCTCGGATATGGTCGTCCGGTTCTAACAATTTGCCCAGCCACTTCATTCGCCTGATGAACCCGGATCTGTTGAGCTATATATTCGTCTAGGTCAACTTTGGAGATTGCCTCCTCCTTGGCTGTTGATAGAGCCGGCGGAGGATTTGACGTTTCTCCCCTGTCGTCTTCAAGGACGATCGGAGGATCTTCAGCAGGAGGGTCCGGCTGTAACATCATCCCTACCATGTCTTGGAAGAGGAGCGCCATCTGTTTTATGTTAGCCGCTTGCTCTGCAGCTTCTTTGTCCCTCTTTTCGAGGACTCTGCATAAAAAGTCAGCATCGGTTTCTTGTTCTTGACGCTCATCCGAAGACGTTTCAGAGCTTTCTTTTGGCTCAGTGAGTGCGGCCATTGTAGTCATCATTTCCTGAAGCTTTTGTTGTTGCTCCTGGGCTTTCGTCACGGATCGGGTGAGCGGTCGGTGGCCCATAGAAGTGCGGCTTTCCTCCTTTCCAGAAGCCATATAAACAGTGTGCACCACCATGCCCCCAGGCTTGGGGCGTTTGTGTTCGGTGTCTTTGCGATTTGCCGAAGACACAGGGGCTTTTTGCGGCCTCCTTTTTTGAGTGATTGGAGTTAAGGGAGCCATTGTAGTGGGCACCCAAGTAGCTTTTACTTTTTGTGGTTTGACAGAGTAATCCTTCCCCTGCCGAACCTTCATATTTTTCTGTCGTCGGAGGCAGTCTTGATCGATCACCGACTCTTGGACCTGTCGCTAGACTTTGTAAATTTTAGAGGACAGATGTTGAGGGGGCTGCTCTAGCTTCTTCTCTGGAGTATTCTCCACAGGTGAAGGAGTTCGTTTCAACATCGCAGTAGGAGAGTTTTTGCGCACCTTGTTGAGCAGTTCAAAGCTGTTCTTGGTTGGAACAGCAGCATCGATCCTCACCATCGGAGCTGACGGAGTTATCCCAGAGGGGGAGTTGCCCCAGCCTTCCTTACTCGACGCCAGTGGCGACGTCGAGCGTGTTTTGCGGATGGAGTTGTTTCAGCTACAAGGGTGACTTCATCGTGCCCCCTGCTTTGAGGAGAGACTGTTATTGGTGCTAGCCTATCGAAGGCTGACACCCGTTGAGAAGTAAGGTCTAATCTGTCAAAGACAGACCTCTGGGCAGGGGAAGCAGCTTTGAGGATCTCGCCTGGAGCAGCAACTGGAATGGCCAGCTTTGTAAAAACCGACTTCTTGGAAAGAGGAGCCTTTCCAACGATTTCGTCCGCTTGAGCCGGGATGGCTATCCGCTTTGGGATGGCAACTTCGGGTATCTCTCTCTTTTGCATGGGCCCGTTGGAGCTCTGACCTAGCCTATTAAAAACCGAGGCAGTAGAGTTGGGCGACCTGTTGAGAGGGGTCGCGGCAGTGGTAAGTCGATCGAAGACCGACTTCTTTGGAGCTTCTTGCAATGTCATTGGGGCGTTGAAGCTCATTGGTGGGAGCATGGTCCTAAAAAATAGTCCAGTGGTGGTTTGAGCCACCTTCTCCACCGGCATTTTGAAAAGGGAGGCCGCTTGGGGCCCATAAGTCACTCCTCCAGCAAGGACCGAGCGAGAATTGCAGTTGTAGGAAGTGCAGTTTGAAGCCATTGATCTTCTGTTTTCTGCACGGAGCAAGACACCAAATCTAAGTACCTTGAATCCAAAGGCAACCACAGCAAACCGCGATTTGTTTGCGAACACGACACACGAAGTGTGGAGTGGAAAGAGGAAAAGGTCCCACCGGGCGTGCCAGAATCTGTTCCCCTTCGAAAGACGGCGCACAGGACTGCGATGTCCTGACCCTGAGATTCGGGGCAGATGCTATTTGGTTTTATCCGTCCACCTCTCCGAAAATGCCAAGTTAATTTATGGAACTGTGTATCGGAGGTTTAGACGGATGCGACCGATGTAGCAGACTTCGTCAGATTCCCCCTCGCTTGAGGGTTTTTTGATTGTGGGGACGCTCTTCCCTGCAGGCGCAAGCCCCTGCAGTTAATTACGCTACCGATTCGCGGTAACAACTTTCTCCTTCTCCAGAATTTCACTTCGTGTCGTGGGTGTTTGTTTTGTTTGTGATTGCCCGTGGATTGTATACGAAGACTGAGTAATGCCGTCGCCCGTAGGACGTGAATTAGTCCAAATCCGTATTTACTTAGATTTGGGTTTGGTGTTTTTAGTTTAAGGATGCATTAGTCGCGTTGCGGCTAAGATCAACTTAAACGTTCGTTAAGGATACGTTAGTCCTGTTTTAGACTAAGATCAACTTAACGTAGTGATTAATATATGGCCGTCAGGACTCGTCACCTCTCTGACGTCGTTGAAAGATTACAACGACAGGTGTCAGAGGAAATCAGAGATGTACCCTTGAGCCGAAGTTGATTTGGAGTTTTATCATTCATTTAAATTTCTAAGGATACGTTAGCCATATTTGAGGCTAAGATCAACTTAAACGGGACCGTTTAGATCCGGCAAAAGAGCATTTGGAGGCTCTATTGTTCCAGTTTAGGGACATAGTGGTCCAAAGGTAGTTTAGGGACGTTGCGGTCCATGCTCCAGTTTAGGGACGTGGTGGTCCATATTCCAGTTTAAGGACGTGGTGGTCCGTATTCCAGTTTAGGGATGTGGTGGTCCATCGCCAGTTTAGGGACGTAGTGGTTTAAGGACGTCTCGGTCCGATACTGGTTTAAGGACGTCTCGGTCCGATATTAGTTTAAGGACGTCTCGGTCCGTGGTGAGTTTGTGGTCGTCGGGACCCGTCACCTCTCTGACGTCGTTGAAGGATTACAACGACAGGTGTCAGAGGAGTTCGGAGATATACCCTCGAACCAAAGTAAATTGATTTAAGAGAGCAGTCTTGCTCAGTCAATTTAATTTAAGGACTTATGGCCAAAATTGGGCTAAGTCCAGTTTCAACATTTTTTTTGTCTTTGGCCTGTGCTAGGGCTTTACCCCTTTTTAGTAATGCACTGCATTATTCTTGTTTTGACTGGGCTTTGCCCTTTCATAAATGATGCAGAGCATCTATTTTTTTGTTTGGGCTTTGCCCTCCCCTTTTTAAAATGCATAGCATTTTTTATTATGCCTGTTAGGCCTTTTAATTGGGCTCTGTCCCTTTTCTTTAATAATGCAGAGCATTAAATACTCTGACAGCGCCCCACGTGGCTTGTCAGACGCTTTGCGCTAAGTATTGAGCGCAAACTCATATGGTGGTGACATGTGTCGCGCTGTGGTGAGCGCAAGCGCAATAGCGCAGTGCACTGCGCTAGTGCGCTGTGCTGTTGCGCTGCTGACACGTGGCGCGCTCTGGTGGGTTGCGCCAATTCCAGAGAGCAAAGCTCTATTTCAAGAGCGCATAGTGCAAGTGGTTCTATGGCTGACACGTGGCGCTCTCTTAAGAGCGCAACAGCGCAGTTTGTAAGTGCAGAGCACTAAGAATCTTTTAGATTCAAGAACAGAAGTGCAAAGCACTATTTAATTTCTTGATCTAAATTAGATCAAAGAAAAATAAATTTTTCTTTTTTTTTGTTTCAAGAACCAGAGGTTCATAAAAGTGCAAAGCACTATTTTTTATTTTATTGTTTTCTTGTTTTAAAAAACCAGAGGTTCATAAGAAGTGCAAAGCACTGTTTATTATGTAAAGATCATTGATCTTGTTTTTAGATCAATAATTTATTAGAAGAAATTTCTTCTATTTCATGAAGGTTCTTTACCTTTTTCTTGAAATTTTCTCAGAGTTCTCTCTGTTTGAAACCCTTGACTTTTTTTTAAGAAATGTTCCTCCTCCTTTGAATTGAGGCCTAGGGTCCTTTTTATAGTGCCCATAAATTAGTTAAATTTTTTAAAGAGATCTTTCTCTGAGTGATTTGGGGAATCTTCCCCACCCTTGGATCTTTGATCCAAGGGCTTCTGCTTTGCAGAAGAAAATCTTTTTGTTTTAACAAGAACAGAAAAGATTTTTTTATAAATTTAATTCTGTTTGGCGCAGATGCCCCAGCGCGTGACACGTGTCGCGCAGTGCACAGCGCAGCGCAACTGCGTCAGCGCAACTGCGCTGACAGTGTCGCGCAGCGCAAAGCGCGGCGCAACTGCGCTAGCGCATCTGCGCTGACACGTGTCGCGCAGCGCACAGCGCGGCGCATCTGCGCTGACACGTGTCGCGCAGCGCAGTGCTTGCGCAGCTGAAGCGTTGCTTCATTAAATAGAGCTTTGCTCTGATTGGGCGCGCTTTCTTGGGCGCTGCGCTGATGCATCAGCGCTTGACATGTGGCGCGCAGTGCAAATAATCTGAAGCTTTGCTTCATTTATTAAATTTTAAATTTTCAAAGCAGTGCTTTGCTCTGATTGGGGGGAAGATGAAGCGTTGCTTCGTCTCCCGCCTCGGAATTTGAACAGAGCTTTGCTCTGATTGGGGTAAACACTCCCGCCTGCAAGCTTCACCCTTCCAGTGCCCGTACCGGAAGCGCACAAGAAGTCGGTCTTCGATCGGCTCACTGCTGCAACGGCCCCTTTCAACGGGTCGTCCAATATCAAACCGGCAGCCTCCGTCTTTACCAGGCTGAACCAGAACTCTGATGGACTCGCCAAGAAGCCCATGAGCCCTGAAGTGGCCGCCACAAGGAAGACAGCCACCCCTGCTCCAGAAGTTGTCAAGGCGGCTTCTCCTGTTAAAGAGTCAGTATTTTCAAGGCTGACTATTCCGGCTCCTGCTCCTGCTCGAGAATCTGTCTTTGACAGATTAAACATCGCCACTCAAAGGACAACATCAGTCTTTAAGAGGCTGACACCAGCAGCACCTCATTCGGGCAGGGGGCAAGACGAAGCTGTCCCTATCGCCGAGCCAGTCCCGACAGCTCGACATGCTCGACGTCGCCACTGGCGCCGAATAAGGAAGGCCGGGGGGAAACTCCCCTTCAGGGTTAACTCCTCCTGCTCCAGTGGTGGAAGTTAACGCTGCTGTTCCAACTGGGAACAACTTTGAACCACTAAGGAGAGTACGCAAGAACTCTCCGACCGCCACACTGAAAAGATCTCCTCCACCTGCGGAGAGAGTTACAGAAACTAAGCTGGAGCAGCCCCCACAACGGCTGTCCTCCAAAATTTATAAGGTCTGGCAAAGGGTTCAAGATTCCGTAATCGACCAAGATCATTCTCGCCGACAGAAAAGGGCAAAAGTGCAGGAAGAAAAGAAACGTTCGGACAAACCGCAAAGGACGACAACCGCTGGGGTGCCCACTGCAACGGCCCCCTCAACTTCAATGGCCCATAAGAAAAGGAGGCCAGAGAAAATCCCCACGCCTGCGGCAAATGCCAAAGGCGGTGAACCTAAACACCCTAAGTCCGGAGGCATCGTGGTCCATACTGTATACATGGCGTCGGGAAAGGAGGACAGCCGTGCATCTACAGGTCATTGACCGCTTACACGGTCAGTGGCCAAAGCTCAGGAGCAACAGCAGAAGCTCCAGGAAATGATGAATGCGATGGCCGCACTCTCTGGGCCAAAAGAAAGCCCCGAAGCGTCCTCGGATGAACGCCGAGAGCAAGAAACTGACGCTGAATTCCTTCGCCGGATATTGGAAAAGAAGGATAAAGAGGCTGCTGAACAAGCAGCCAATATAAAGCAAATGGCCCTCCTGTTCCAGGACATGGTGGGAATGATGATCCAACAAGATCCTGCTGCTGAAGATCCTTCGATCGTCCTTGAAGACGACAGGGGAGAAACGTCAAATCCTCCACCGGCTCTGTCAACAGCCAAGGAGGAGACAATCTCCAAAGCTGACTTGGACGAATATATAGCTCAGCAGATACGGGTCCATCAGGCAACTGAGGCAGCTGGTCAGGTCGTAAAAACGGGGCGACCATATCCAAGCTGGTACGATCAGATCAAGTACCCGCCGGGCTATACAATACCGAAATTCCACGTGTATAAGGGGACAGGCAATCCCCACCAGCATGTTGCCCAGTTCAGGGCCCTTTGCGGCAACACCGGCGGTGATGATAAACTGTTGCTTCGCCAGTTCGTCGGTAGCTTATCGGATACAGCATTCGAGTGGTACTCCGAGCTCCCAAACGACTCAATTAAGACATTTGCGGAGATGGAGCTGCTGTTTACCCAGCGTTTCGCAAGCGCCAGCGAACGCACTCCGATAACGGCATTAATTAATGCCAGGGTGAAACCAGGCGAGACGTGGGTCCAGTACGCTATACACTGGCAAAACTTGTGGTCGAAATGCGAACAACGCATTGAGGAAGCGCCCGCGGTGGGCATGTTCATGGGTACCCTAGATCCTCATGCAACTATCTCACAGTTCATGATGTTCTTTAAGCCAACCACGTTCCAGGCTTTGATCAACAAGTTGGCCCAGATGGACCAGATGGGTCACAAACCGTCTCCCCCGAAGCCAGAACCTCGGAATGATAAGGGTAAAGGGAAGGCAACCTTCGTTGCGAACGCTCAGCAGCAACCCAGTGCCCCAATTCTGGCGAATCAACTGGAAGAAAGACGGAGGTATTATAATGAGAAAATGAAGCGCCCCTACTCATTCCCGCGGGATAAGACGAAGAGGCTATTCGAGCTGGCGGTACGTAACAGGCTTATCAACTTGCCAAACCCAAGGCGACCACCGCAACCCAGTGAGGTGAATAACCCCAATTATTGCCCTTACCATCAAACGGTAAGCCATCCAATTAAGGATTGCTTCGTCTTCAAAGGATGGATTGAAGATCAATACCTACATGGCAAGTTTGCGCTGTCCGAGAAGTGGAAGGTGAACCCGCTACAACCTCACACTCCTAAGAAGACAGACACACCGGGGGCAACTTGTTACTTCATTGAAGAAGCTCCATGGGAAATCGTGCTTTCAGCAAAAACCAAAAGGATGTTGAGTGATCTTCATACATGCCCGACGGTCGAATGGAAGAACCCGCTTGAACCTCAAATCATCTAAGGGATGTTGAAGCCGTGCCCGACTACAAAGATCGGTGGTGATGGCCCAAGTACTCACACCCAACCGTCAAAATCTTCGAAGAAAAAGAAGAAGAAATCCAAGAAGCCAGAAAAGTCTGGAGACAAGCGCACGGACTTGCAGAAACAGATTGACGCGCTGGAGGAGTACAATCAAAAGGCACGGACTCCCATCACACTCCAAGAGTTCCTCAACCACGTCTTTCAGGAGGAAGATAATGGGGAGAGCTCGTCGGATGAATCCGAGAGATATGTGGCGAGTTTTCATGTGATCTCCCACTCGTTTACGGATGATGAAAAAACTCCTGGCACTGAAAAACTGGGGGCACAGCCTGAACCAGAACTTGTGTGGCCGACAGAAGAAATGATCGACGCCTTTCTAGACGAGATTCGTTTGAAAAGTAAAGCCGACCGGGAGCGTGAGATAGCCGCATCAGAAGGAGCCAAACGCAGGCGACTAAACGAAAGAGTCGAAACACTCCCGCCGGATCAAAAGACATCCGATGCGAATAAAAACAGATTCAAGACGAGGAAAAGGTTTGCCAAAGCCATGTCAATGGGAATGAAGCTACCACCCTCGGAAGAAAACATGCTCAATGGGGCGGAGAGGCACCCTAATTATTGCTCATATCATCGGAAGATTTCACATCCCACTGAGGAGTATGACGCTTTTAAGATATGGTGGCAGGGATATGTTGCTCACCGGCAACATTTTAAGCGGGAAAAGCACAAAACTCATCGGGAGCAGAAAAGTACGACCGAGGGGCTCAACAGAACTACTTGCGATCGTCGCATGGTTAACACTGGGGGATCGCAAGTTCTCACGTTCAGGAGCGACTCTGACGAGGAGCTGGCTCTTAGCCCCCTCTTTAAAGAGTCCACCTTGGGAAAAGAAGAAGAACCAGAGACCTGCGAAAACATTCAGCTGCGCAATCGCACGCTCCCGGAAAAGCATCTCGGACCCTCAACTAGAAAAGATAAGGGGAAGGAAAAGGTCGCTAAGGATATCGCTCTCGATGACCAAGTCATTAAAGAGCTGACTGCCAAGGACCCGTCCAAGAAGAGTAAGGTGGACTACAACATCCTAGCGTACCTGAGGAAGCTACCTTCGCAGCTCAGCATTCTCGACGCCCTCTTAATATCAAAAGAAGCGAGAGATTCATTAATCAAGGCGCTACAAGATCCCGAGCAATTCCAAGCCTTCCTCACCGAACAGAGGATGAAGGATGAACTGGAAGAAGTACACACGGCTGATATCACTTTCGGTGACGAAGACCTTCTCCTCGGGACATGCGACCACAACCGTCCCCTATATGTCTCTGGATACTGCCACGATATCAAGATAGGCAAAATCCTGGTGGATAATGGGCCCTCCGTCAATCTCCTTAATGTTCGGGTGTTGAAAGAAATTTGCATGAGCGTTCAGCACCTCGCTCGGGACAAAATTACCATCTCCGGTTTTGACTCCCAGTCATCAAGAACTCTTGGATCTGTAATACTAACATTACGCTTCGGACTGCTCGTCATTGACGCCAAGACCTGCTACAACGCCTTGCTCAGTCGTCCTTGGTTACACGAGTACAACATCATCCCTTCTACACAACATCAGTGTATGAAGTATTTCAAGGATGGTCTCGAGTATACCGTAACAGGTGAGCTGAACCCATTCTCCGTGAACGAAGTCCGCAAGTACGAAGATGCAAAGTACTTTTTGCCAGATTTCGAGGATACAAAAAGGTGTCGCAAACCGGAGAACAAAGCCGCCGCCGCCATCCCTGTTTTCGGGAGCGATACCGAAGAAGAAGAAGAGGTAGTTTACGCTGGGCCGTCTCGACGCAACAACCCGGGACCGTCCGCCCCCATATTGATCTTCGGAAGTGACTCGGAAGATGAGGTTAATGCTGTGTTCTCCAGTCGGCCGTCAATACAAGCATCCCCTGGCGATGATCAGAGTCTGCAAATCACCATGGTTCCGCGGGAGCACTACAAAGACCTTGACACACTTGAAGCTTACAATGTGCAAGAGCTGCGGACATTTTACGTCCCTCCCAGGAGAAAAGGCGATCCTATTCTATCGATCCTCGGAAACAAGAGTGGAGAAAAATATCTGGCTTGGCGCGGATTCTACACTTGACAAGCTTCAACCCATCCGTTTGCCTAGATATTACATAAACGGATTGAAAAGGCTATTAAAGCACCAAGGGGTACCCTTAAAACAGACTATTCGACAAGCTCGATTCTATAACAGGATTTGGGATATCCCTTGGACTTAGCGTAAATTGCCCAACGGGAGAATGGAAACGCTTAGGCTTGGGTACGTGAGAGCCGAGAAACGGGAACGAGTCCACAGTAGCTACGCCATATATAATTTCGATGAAGAAGAGGACGCCCTGTCAGGAAATGCCAACCCCTCATAAAAACTAGATCCCGCGATCGAAGTGCCGAGTCCGTCGTTTGAAGAACGAATGAACAAGCTTATCAGGAAAGCGGGCCAAAAAGCTCGGGACAACCATAATCGCCAGATGGACATCTACGAGAAAGCCAGGACGCAACGTCTATTTCAACAGGCTGCAAAAGACGAAGATGCTTCTCCCTGTCAACCCGTTGCGCAAAAGGCCCGACTCAAGGGCATAAGTAAGTCAAAAAGCGGAAAAAGAGGTCGACAACGACAACGCGGGATCAAAGAGTCATGTGATCGGGTATTGCGCGGTCCGGATTTGTCCCTCATGAAGAAGATGAGTCGAGCGTATTCTTTCCCTCAAGACAAGACGAAGAAGATACTCGATCTCGCTATAAAACATCAAATGATCACACTTCCGGAGTCTAAGCAACCTGAGCAAGCTAACGAGGTCTCTCATCCGGGCTATTGCTCTTATCACTGAGCCATAGGACACCCTATCGAAGACTGCTTCACCTTTAAAAACTGGGTCGAAGACCAGTACCAGCAAGGCAGGTTTGCTCTATCCAGCAGCTGGAGGGTAACGCCGCCACAAAAACACGAACCCAAAACCACAAGAGCAGAACCAGATCCACATCGGTCTTGGAAGCGAGCTCATACCTGTCACATGATAACGATATCAAAAGAAGAGCCCGAGAACGTAGATGACCTTCCCTGGTGCTTTGAGAACAGCGATGATGATGAGGTGATCTCAGAATTTCCACCAGCGCCAAAAGAGCTGGAAGATGGCATACATACTACTGCAGATAACCTCAAGAAGATTGAGTTGGGGACGGCAAACGACCCGCGACCGACATTTGTCAGCGAATTGCTATCTGAAGAAAGGGTGGCTGCGTTAAAAGACGTGCTTATGCGACATAGAGATTGCTTTACATGGAACTATTCCGAGATGCCAGGATTAGACCCATAGATTGCTGTCCACAAACTGGCGATATCCCCGGACGTCAAGCCAGTCAAACATGCACCGAGAAGAATGCGGCTCGAGCTTGAGATGAGCATCAACGCCGAAGTCAAGAAGCTGATCGATTCTGGGTTTATCCAAGAAGTTCAATATCCTGACTGGATCGCCAACATCATCCCGGTAATGAAGAAAAATGGGACAGTGCGCATATGCGTGGACTTCCGGGATCTCAATAAAGCTTGCCCGAAGGACAATTTTCCAGTGCTGGTCACCGAGCTGATGATAGATAATACGTCTACCCACGAAGTTTTCTCCTTCATGGACGGTTCATCAGGATACAATCAGATAAAGATGCATCCCGAAGACCAGAAGCACACCGCTTTCCATACTCCTCTGGGTATATTCTGCTACAAGGTGATGCCCTTCGGTCTAAAGAACGCCGGTGCCGCCTATCAGAGGGCCATGACGAAGATCTTCGATGACCTTATACATGAAATCGTCGAATGCTATATCGACGATCTCGTGGTGAAAAGCAAATCATACGAGGAACATCTCGAGCATCTGAAGATCGTGTTTCAACGCCTCCGGCAATACAACTTAAAAATGAACCCTCTCAAATGCGCGTTCGGGGTATCCTCAGGCAAGTTCTTAGGGTTCATTGTCCGGCACCGGGGGATCGAGATAGATCCGTCAAAGATCAAGGCGATCATGGAAATGCCTTCGCCAAGGACTCTTCAGCAGTTGCGGTCTCTCCAAGGGAAGCTCGCGTATATACGACGATTTATAGCCAACCTTTCAGGCAAGTGCCACCCTTACAGTCATCTGATGAAGAAGGGAACCCCGTTCATCTGGGATCACAAATGCCAAGGCGCACTGGACGAGATCAAGCAATACCTGCAGAACCCGCCGGTGTTAGCCGCGCCAATCAAGGGAAAGCCTCTTATCCTTTATACCACAGCCCTCGAAGGTTCCTTAGGCGCATTATGGGAACAAGAGAACGACCAAGGGAAGGAGAGAGCGCTCTACTATTTAAGTCGAGTTCTTCTGGGGGCAGAAAGCAACTACTCTCCCATCGAAAAACACTGCCTAGCGTTGATCTTCACGGTAATAAAGCTCAAGCACTATGCATTAGCACATGAAGTTCGTCTCATTTCGAAGGTGGACCCCCTTAAATATCTGATGGCAAAGGCCATATTGACAGGGAGACTTGCTAAATGGGCCCTGCTCTTGATGGAGTTTTCAATAACCTATCAGCCTCTTAAAGCAGTGAAAGGCCAGGCCATCGCCGAATTTCTCGCTGAGCATCCAATATCTGCCGACTCTCCTTTGAATTGCGAGCTGCCAGACGAACATGCGTTTGACGCGATTAACGGAAGGGGTACCCGATGGGAACTCTATTTTGACGGAGCGTCTTCCATGAAGAAGCGCAAACAAAGCACCACAATAATCAAATCGGGGGTAGGCCTCATATTCGTAACTCCACAAGGAGGGATAATGCGCTTTGCTTTCTCCTTGACAGAGCCGAGGACGAACAATGAAGCTGAATACGAAGCTTTGATAGCAGGCCTTGAGATCGCCATCGACATAGGAATTGAAAACCTCCTCATATACGGAGATTCCCAACTGGTCGTTAGTCAAGTAAACGACGACTACAGACATGCAAGCCAGAGCTGGTGAAGTATGGCGAGAGAGTACAGCGATTGCTGACTCAAATCCCCTCCTACATGCTGGAAAGCATACTGCGTGCGGAAAATAGCAAGGCGGACACGTTAGCTAAGCAAGCTAAAGAACTGGCTGATGAGAACCTCGATGACGTCAGAATCGTGGTACAAAGCCGTCGGGTCCTCACCCCAGCAGAAATATCTCCGGAATCACCCGAAGAAAGGGGAGCAACTGAGCAGATGACCCTGCAAATAAAAGACCGGGAAAAGGCTGAGGATTGGAGAGAAGTCTTTATAGACTACTTCAAATTCCGTCGAACGCCTGAAGATGCGTCCTCAAGACATCAGCTTGGGAAATGAGCTCTGTCCTTCGCCTTCGTCAATAATACTCTGTACAAGAGGTCATTTGACTCTCTGTGGTTGAGTTGCCTGGGACCTGACGAAGCGAAAAGAGTCGTTCGGGAAATTCACGACGGACTCTGCGGTTCTCATCAAGCAGGCCCGAAGATGAAGTTGAAGATTAAACGAATGGACTACTATTGGCCTACGATGATTCAGGACTGTCTCGAATATGCGAAGCAATTCCACTCATGCCAGAATCATGGAGACTTTATCCATCAGCACCCAAATCCTCTACATCCGACGGTGGCTAGCTGGTCGTTCGAGATGTGGGGAACTGACATAGTCGGCCCTATCGAACCAGCATCATCCAGGGGACATCGTTTCATCCTAGCGACCACTGATTACTTTTCCAAATGGGCAGAAGCAGTACCGTTGAGGGAAGTGAAGACATAGAATATTCTCCATTTCTTCAAGACGCACGTCATTTATCGGTTTGGAACGCCAAGACGGATCATCTCCGATAATGGGCCAGCCTACAGAAGCCACAAGATCAGCCGCTTCGCGCAACAACACAACATAGACTGGAGATATTCCTCAGTGTATAATCCCCGAGCTAACGGTCTAGCCGAGGCTTTCAACAAGACCTTGATGAAGATCATGAAGAAAACGGTGTCTCGAAATAAGAAGGACTGGCACGAGAGACTGCAAGAAGCTCTTTGGGCTTATCGGACTATGTTCAAGACGGCCACGAACACAACGCCATACGCGTTGGTATTCGGTACGGAAGCGGTACTCCCCCTCGAGATAGAGCTACCTTCTCTACAAGTGGCAGTCCACTACGAGCTGACGGACGAAGAAAATGCTCACCTTCGGCTTAAAGAGCTTGACGCCCTTGATGAAACCCGGCTCATAGCGCAACAAAATCGGGAGGCTTACAAAGCAAAGATGATGCGCTCATATGAAAGATTGACCAAGCCGAGGTCATTCCGCCAAGGCGAACTCGTGCTAGTGGTCAAAAGACCTATGATCCCCAATCGCGCCAAGCGGGGAAAATTCGAGCCAAACTATGAAGGCCCGTATATCATAGATAAGGTCTACCACGGTGGAGCGTATCTACTCATGGATATGCACAGTGAGAGACCTTTCAGACCAATAAACGGTCGCTTCCTGAAGAAATACTACGCTTGACGGGTTAAAGCTTAGGTCAATGATAGATGACGACGACTATATCTGCTCGCTATCTTCCTAAGCCCGAACTCTATAAGTAGTAACCAGCGTTCTTCAACAATGGACCGAAACGTCCTTAAACTAACAGTGGACCGAAACGTCCTTAAACTAACAGCGGACTGAAACGTCCAGCTGTTGACCGAGATGTCGATAAACTACGGAGGATTGCAGCATCTTAAAGCCGATACAAATATATATATATATATATATATATAGATATAAATATAATGAAAATAAAAACGGTATGTCCATAAGCAAAGTGGGCATGGATGAAAACCCGAAAGGGCTCCATGAGTAAAAACAGCAGGGCTACCGGCAAGTGTTTGTGAAAACCCGAAAGGACGCAACCTCGTTAAAAGACACTTGCAGGGTCCTCACGACCTTGTAAGGAGAAACCACCCGCGTGAGATCCTTACGACTCATAAGGGAGCAACGCACTTAGGAGTCCTCACGATTCCTAAGGAGAAATTACACTTGCGAGATCCTCACGACTCGTAAGGAGAACTCTCTTATGGGACCCTCACGGCTCATAAGATTTGAAAGTCTTAAGTTACAGAAACCTGAACCTGTTCTTAAGCAAACCGCCCACAACCCTCGATATTGCCCTACAAGTGGCTCAATACTGACCCTTGTATACAATCCACGGGTGCGAATAAATATTTCCCTAACCAAGTCCCATCCGTGACTGGGGATATGATCGCACGGTGAACAACCCTTGTGAGTCCTCTCGACTTATAAGGAGAAAACCCTTTTGTAAGATCCTTACGACTTACACGGGAACACGCACTTAGGAATCCTCACGATTCCCAAGGAGAAAACACACCTACGAGATCCTCACGACTTGTAGGGAGAAATACCTTCGTGAGACCCTTACGGCTCATGAAGTCAAAAGCCTTAGACGACAGGACCTTTAACCCTGTTTACTAAGCCACCTTTGTTCAACATCGACAGAGGCAAATGATGATTCACCCCTGGCAATATCCCAGTTGTAGCGGTGCTGATGCCGAAATCGGTGTCTAAATCCAAGCTTGCAGCAAAAAGCCAGCAAGCCACACATGCATACGAAATAGCCGAAATGATGGGGCAACTTGCGACAAAATCAGCAAGTAAAAATGTATGCATGAAAAATAGCCGAAATGATTTGGGCACCGCGAAAAATAGCCGAAATGATGGGGCAATCGCGACCTTCGCGATATAAAAGCTGAAATGATAAAGCATCGCGGAAAAGGAGATGAAATAAATTTTTTTTAGTTAAATTTATGCCCTACAGGTGATGTTACATCAATCCCTGTATACAATCCAGGGGCGCAAACAAAGAAGGGATCATACTCCTCCCCCCCAGGTTTCATCAAAAGAAGAAGCCGAATCTCGACGGGCCATAAGTGACCTAGAGATCTTCTCAACACTCGTCTCTTCACAACGGACACAACATCAAGCGAAGCGGAACAGCGGCAACTCCCAGTTCCATGGCTCGGCGATATACAGATCACCAAGAGTCAAACCCCCACTCCGTAAAATGCGGATATAATCAGCAAAATTCCTGGTCACGTGGAACGTGGATAACGTCACTCTTTGACCCCGTGGGAAACGTCCAGAGCGGAGCCTGGTCCTCGCAAAACATGGCAGTGAACCCGTGGGAAGCATCCAGAGCAAAATTCCTGGTCACGTGGAACGCGGATAACGTCACTCTTTGACCCCGTAGAAAACGTCCAGAGCTAAGCCTGGTCCTCGCAGAATACGGCAGTGAGCCCGTGGGAAGCATCCAGAGCAAAATTCCTGGTCACGTGGAATGCGGATAACGTCACTCTTTGACCCCGTGGAAAACGTCTAGAGCTGAGCCTGGTCCTCGCAGAACACGGCAGTGAGCCCGTGGGAAGCATCCAGTGCAAAATTCTTGGTCACGTGGAACGCGGATAACGTCACTCTTTGACCCCGTGGAAAACGTCCAGAGTGAAGCCTGGTCCTCGCAGAATACGGCAGTGAACCCGTGAGAAGCATCCAGAGCAAAATTCCTGGTCACGTGGAATGCGGATAACGTCACTCTTTGACCCCGTGAAAAACGTCCAGAGCGGAGCCTGGTCCTCGCAGAACACGGCAGTGAGCCCGTGGGAAGCATCCAGAGCAAAATTCCTGGTCACGTGGAACGCGGATAACGTCACTCTTTGACCCCGTGGGAAACGTCCAGAGCGGAGCCTGGTCCTCGTAGAACACGGCAGTGAACCCGTGGGAAGCATCCAGAGCAAAATTCCTAGTCACGTGGAACGCGGATAACGTCACTCTTTGACCCCGTGGAAAACGTCCAGAGCGGAGCCTGGTCCTCGCCGAACACGGCAGTGAACCCGTGGGAAGCATCCAGAGCAAAATTCCAGGTCATGTGGAACGTAGATAACGTCACTCTTTGACCCCGTGAAAAATGTCCAGAGCGGAGCCAGGTCCTCGCAGAACACGACAGTGAGCCCGTGGGAAGCATCCAGAGCAAAATTCCTGGTCACGTGGAACGCGGATAACGTCACTCTTTGACCCCGTGGAAAACGCCCAGAGCGGAGCCTGGTCCTCGCAGAACACGGAAGTGAGCCCGTGGGAAGCATCCAGAGCAAAATTCCTGGTCACGTGGAACGCGGATAACGTCACTCTTTGACCCCGTGGAAAACCTCCAGAGCGGAGCCTGGTCCTCGCCGAACACGGCAGTGAACCCGTGGGAAGAATCCAGAGCAAAATTCCTGGTCACGTGGAACGCAGATAACGTCACTCTTTGACCCCGTGGAAAACGTCCAGAGCGGAGCCCGGTCCTCGCCGAACACGGCAGTGAACCCGTGTGAAGCATCCAGAGCAAACATCGGACTGTGGAGTCCTTAAAATCCACGGACTATGATGTCCTTAACCTCGACCGTAATGTCTTAAAACTAACGATCAACCACCATGATTCTAGACTGTTTTTACATTGGTTCAAGGGTACATCTCGTCATTCCTTTGATATTTGGCGTTGTAATTCCTCAACGTCTTCAAAGAGGTGGCGGGTCCTAGTAACCAACATCGGACTGTGGAGTCCTTAAAAACCACGGACTATGACGTCCTTAACCTTGGCCGTGATGTCTTAAAACTAACATCGAACTGTAGAGTCCATAAAAACCACGGACTATGACGTCCTTAACCTTGACCGTGATGTCTTAAAACTAACATCGGACTGTGGAGTCCTTAAAAACCATGGACTATAACGTCCTTAACCTTGACCGTGATGTCTTAAAACTAACACCGGACTGTGGAGTCCTTAAATCCATGGACTATGAGGTCCTTAACCTTGACCGTGATGTCTTAAAACTAACATTGGACTGTGGGGTCCTTAAATCCACGGACTATGATATCCTTAACCTTGACCGTGATGTCTTAAAACTAACCTTGGACTGTGGAGTCCTTAAACCCACGGACTATGAGGTCCTTAACCTTGACCGCGACTTCTTTAAACTACAGTACACTGGAAAACATCCCAAAGCAACCCCTGACCCCGTGAAATACGAATAAGGGCGACCGCACCCAGCACTTGCGGGTCCTCACGACCTGTAAGAAAGAAAACTCTCTTGTGGGATCCTTACGACTCTCAAGGGAAAACCCGCTTAAGAATCCTCACGATTCTTAAGAAGAACTTACACCTACGGGATCCTCTCGACCTGTAGGGAGAAAAACTCTTTATGAGACCCTCACGGCTCGTAAAGCTCAAAAGTCTTAGGAGGCAGATCTCAACCCTGAATCCTAAGCCATCGCTGCCCTGCAAAGAGACCAAGGTAAATTGTACGCAGAACACATTCAATAAAAAAGAGACACGCCATTGAGAAGAAAAATATGTCTTTATTCATAAACCAAAATGGGTACAAAGTACAATTCATGAAAGAACAAAAAGAAAATACTCTCATTCATGAGTGTGTACAAAAAGAAAGGAAAAGATACAAGTTTTTCAAGCCGGCGGGCGATTTAGCAATTTTGCTAGCTCATCCTGCTTTTGCTGGGCCATAGCTTCATAATTCAGGATCGCCAGAAGACGAGCCTCCGCCTGAGCCTGCTGGGCCTGATACGAGGCGAGCCGGCATTCGAGATCTTTCTCAGTGGCCTTGTGAGCCTCGACCCTTTCGCGAGTGAACACGACAGCTTTATCAAAAGCCACCACCTCTCTGATAGACTTTTGAAGGACCCGCCAGAGTTCATACGCTTTATTGGCTTTGGCTACGAGGCTGCTTTGAAGCTCGCTCAATGCCTTAGAGGCCAGCTCTCTTTCTGAGAATTTGCGGCCGAGCCTCTTCTCGCATGATGTCATGTTTGCCGCACACCGCACTATCAGCTCCCGCAAGTCCGCCTTTGCAGCCGCGGCCTCCGAGGAAAGGCGGGAACACTCCAAGGCATGCAAGAAAGCCTCCACCCTCCGACAGAACTCCACCCAAACTCGCACCACCTCTTCGCTATGGTAGGTGGCAAGAAAAGGAAGAGAACCGTTAGCTTCGGCGGCAAATGCTTTGCCAGCCCGAAGCTCCTCGATCAAAGATGACAAGGAGACAAGGCTTAACTGGGCTAAGCATTCTGAATCTCGCAGAGCATAGGGGCCGGGTGGCATAACGATACGCGATTCCAACGCTATGGGGGCTGGCAGGGCTGTTCGGATTTGGAAAATGTCAGTAAAACTCTTAAGCAAAAGAACAGGTGGGACTATATTGAATTGTCACTTACCTACGGTCATGCAAGTAGGAGCTGAAGGTTCCCCTGGCTCTTCAACGACCTCAACCTCGTCATCGGCCTCCAAAACTGTAAGAGACATCAATGTCATTTCGCAGAATGGCAACAATGCTATAATAAAAAATGGCGAACGATGCTAACCTTGCCCAGAGGAAAGGACGATGCGCTGAGGGGAGATCGCCTGCGGAGATGCCATCTCCAATAGACGCTGAAATGATTGCCGATGAGACAAATCAGCGATAGAGGCCGCCAGCCCGCGCAATTCTGGGAAAACAAAAGAGTTTAGACAACAGAAAGATTGCTAATTTGAAATGCAGAGGGTTACCTTCAACACTCCTCCCATTCTGAGCCGGAGGGATAGCGGCTTCAACGGCCTCCGCCGTGACCTCGGGCTCCAACAAAGGGAGGGTAGTCCCGACTACCTCTTTTCCAGCCTCTGGGCCGCCCTCAGGAAGAGTCATTGGGGTGGCGACCACCAAAGGAGCCTCCCCAAAGGAGCAAGCGCTCCGTGATCAAGAACTGCCACTGGAGGCTCTATTGTAAGAGGAGCAGCCTCGTCAGCCCCATCCACATCGAGCAATGCTTCATCGGAAAAGTCGACAGGCTTTAGCTTCAATAAGCCCGTAGGGACCTCCCCCATCGTCGAAGATTCTGCACAATTCACGTAAGAATAAGCATACATACATACAGGCGTAAACAATCTGAAAAGCTACCAAGAAGAACAAAAACATACCAATGCGCAGGGAAGCCTTCAATATGGCTTCCTCAAGCCGATGCTCCTTCTCAAGAAGGCGTGCTCGCCGGGGTTCGAGGGTAGACTCGTGGCCGCCGGTCCACAAAGAAAGCTCGTCCGCTGCATCTTCTGAAGCAGCCTGCTTCAGGGCCCTTTCTCCCCATTCCTCCAAAGGGCCGATAAACCGCCGCCGGATCCACGAGGGGTCTTCGTAGAAGATCACAGCAGGATAAGCTTTCTTGGGAACCCTTGCGTTCTGAGACTCATCTTTAGAACGCCGTATGGCCTCAGCCAACTGTGCAGCTTCCTCGGCGGCCGAACTCGGGAAAAGTAGTCCAGCGTCTGATTCCTGCAGAGCCAACGGTTCATCCTCAAGAATAGGCTCAGACTCTATTAAAGAGTCGAGCAAGTTGGTAGCCACCTTCCTTCGACGCTTGGACCCGGAGCCAATCGCCGAGGACGACCGCTTCCGTCCCCGCGGAGCCTTAGTGCGGCGCCGGCCCACGTCGCCCTCGACGCCCTCATCCCTGTCACCCTCACCCGGTACCGCAACCGGGGATGACACCGCCATTGTCGATGCCACGGGGGGCGGTGCTGCCTCGGGTGGTGGCGCTGTTGCCGGAGCCCGTCTACCCCGCGACCGAGTACCCAGGGCATACCAGCTGTTGGAGTAAGATCCACCCCCGACTCCCCCAGAATAAGCGTGGTGCCGGTATCCCTCAGAGGAAAGCGGACCGGGGTGCGCGGCCGCAGCGTAGCTCCCATGGCCGGAACCTGAGTAGGGGAACCGTGACCAAGAAGTACCCTTCTTTCCTCAATAATAATCGGGTTGACTCGATGGAGATACCAGCCCGTGAACGACCCCACGCATCGGGGCACGTAATCAGCATCGGGGATCATGAACTGGGAACCGGTGTTCAGCCTCACAAAATGATGGGCGGCATCTCGAACGGCCTCGAGCGAAGGAACCGGCGCGACTATGAAAGCTTCAAATGGGACGCCTTGATCGTAGCCAAACTGCCGGGCAAAGCGATGCGGATTGTACCGCATGAAGAGGGCCGCGCTATCCTGACGGAATACCAGGTAACCCGGTCTAATTGCGTATAAGCGCGCGGCCTCCCGGGGCTTCAAAGAGGGTGCGTTATCTATTGACCGGTCCCAAAGAGACTGGGATGAACCCGCGGAAGAAGATAAGACCCGATCATTAAATACCAACCCGCCAGCAGTCGCGTAAGGAGAAATCAACGCCCGAATAGCCCCGAATTGAGTCGGGTCAGCGGCAGAAGCATCCACCAATCGCATAAGCCGAGGGAAAGTATAGGCGTCATAGAATGCGGGCCTTTGATGCATAGCGAAAGCACCCAAGACGTGCATTTCGATCCAAGACGTAAAGTAATGAAGCGAAAAGTTTACCACATCCACGCCGGGGGTGGAATTATTAGCCGTAGCGCCCAACCCATGATAAAGATGCGCCAATACCGGGATGCCGATGGCCAGCCGCGTTCCCTCAGCAATACGGTGAGCCGGATAAATGACCGAAACTCTCATAAAGCAGCGGTGCATAGGGATGACGAACCAGCTGAGCCAGACACTGATAAACCCAACAAAAAACGTCTCCTCATCCTTGCCGGGAGCTGGGATGGATTCGAAAGACATCGGCGACATTATGGGGATGTAGTATTGAGGTAGATCCGATTCATTAGTCGGCAGCTTCTTCGGACCAAACCCAAAGGGGTCTTTTATGTTTGCAAACTTCGGAGCTGTCTTCGACAAGACGCCCTCGCGAAGGAAACAGGCAATGAAGCTCTTAAAAGTAACGCCCTACTCCTCAGATTCGGTGAACAATCGGTCAAAGATACCTAGCACCTTGATTAAGCTGGGACGTTTGTGGCGGACGACATTCTCAGCAGACAAGCCGTCGAGCGGTGCAGGCTCGGGTTCAAAGACATATTCATCAGAAGGCAGTAACTCCTCATAAAGTGTCCCTCGAATGGGTAGCCCCAAGATCTCATAAAACTCCCCCAAAGAGATCGAAATCTCTCTGTCCCCCAGAAGAAAAGTGTTGGTGGGGAGATTCCATTGATTCAAGAACGCCTTTACCCACCAGACATGCGGGGACTGATAATGGAAGAGCGATGCATATATCGCCTGGTAGAGTCCGACCTTCTGCAGCCGCGCATGATGGGTAGCAAGGATATAGCGAGCCCAGAGGAGGTAGCCTGTGGGGTGTCGAGGAGTAAGCCCTATCTTATAAATCTGTCCCCATGGGTGGGCCTCACCCTGACAAATGCGTCGTCCCAGGATATTTATAGCAGGGATCGGGTGATTCGGGATACCGGTTGTTGAGGGCTCGAGCCGTCCCGTTGGAGTCCAATTTGGCATTTCCACAGCGAAAACCGCCCTTGGAAGGTCCATCGGCAAGAACGGGAAAGTGGTCTCTATCGACACTTCACAGAGGAAACTCCGGCGACCCCGGATGATATGACTGTACCAAGTTCCCCATAGAAGTAGGCTGGTGCAGTTCGGGTCATGAGCCCGGATCATCGCCATCGCTTCCTCGTCGGATGGTGATTGAGGAAAAGCGGCCTCCGAGCGGGTGAAGGGAAAACGCGGAACAGAAGCCATCACACCTAAAATCAAATAAAGGAAAACTGTCAAAGGCGAAGCCAGCAATATATATATATATATATATATATATATATATATATATATGAGCATAATTATATATATGAAGATAGTTGAAGAAAGCGACAGCAGACTCTTTTTATGGGACCATTGGCTACAAAACACATGGGCCCCACAGAATCAGGTTGACGGCTCGTTAATAATGAGGCTAAGCAATTATAATGAGACAAAGGAAATATTATCATTAAATAAACAGGGGACTTCAAATAACCCTACACACTCCCCTAAAAGAAATCTACTTTGGACTCTACAACAAATCAAACAGGATCAAGGGAATTAAATTCCCACAAAAGACATCATTGCAAGCTTCTTCTTCATTGATTACAGAAGGACAACCCAGGGCAAGAAAACCCTAAGAAGCCTCCATGGGAAGAACTGAGTTCTTCATAGGAATTGAATTCCTTATTAAGAGAAGGGAATTAAATTCCCAGAAATATTTTCTTTAAACGGAATTAAATTCCCTGGAAAAGGCAACAGATCTCATCTCCCCCTAAAGATCAAATGAACCGTAAGAAATCTACTGTTCGAAGATTAAATGGTTTTCTATTTTCGTTGATAAACTTGAAAAAATGGGTTCATGTTAAAAGGGGTGAAACCCTTGGTGTGGATTTAAAATCCAGAGAGTTTTTGGAAAAAGTATACATAAGGGTTCCTCAATCGTTCGAAAATCATTACCTGAAGAAAGGGTCTCTCAAATAGAGTTAAACTCTGAAAAGTTTGAAGCAGAGAACTAAGCTCTGAGGAACGAGAATTAAATTCTCAAGGGAAAAGTTCTCAAAGGAAGAAGATGAGCAAAAGTGGAGGCTCTTCTGAAAGGACATGGGCATTTATAGGACGGAATGGAAAACGTTTCATCTACCCTACTCCCAAGACAGATCCGACGGTCACAAAAGTGACAGCGTTGCACTCACGTGCAGACACGTGAGAACAACGCTGTGGGGGCATTTGTTCCCTGATTAAAAATCAGGAAAAGATTCAGAAGAGGCATCACGTGCTCACACATGACCAGTGGTCACGTGTTGGCACGTGATGGTAAAGCAGCGGCACAGAGCATCTTTGTTCCCTAAATTAAAAGTCAGGAAGAAGCTTCAGAAGAGGCATCACGTGCTCAGACGCGACTAGCGGTCACGTGTTAGCATGTGATGGTTAAGCAGCGGCAAGAAAAAAGAAAGCGCAGAAGAAGAGAAGCCCATTCCAGGGGTCACGTGCGCACACGTGACCAACGGTCACGTGGCCACACGTGACCGGCTTTAAAAGCCTTATTTTTAACAGAATTAAATTCTGAGGAAAGATCTTTCAAATCTTTCCAAAATGGAAAAGACTTATCTGAAACCGTTGGATTAAAAATCTAAAGGTGATTAAATATCACCAATTTATGGAAAAATCTTGGACATGGAAAGATTTCCCCCTAAATCTAACCGAAATAACAAAGAGATATCTTTGGATTTAAAATCCAATGGTGAATAAAATTCACCTAATAATTTAAAGACCCAGATTAATGATAAAAATAAATCAAATCTCTCAATAAATAAATCACATCTTTCAATGAAAGATTCACTAAAACAGATTGATTTTTTTCCTTCTCCTATAAATAGGTGCCAAGGGAGAGAATTAAAAAAGGAGAGATACACAGAGAAAGAGATATAGAGCCTTGGGATCTTCGAAAATTCAGAAAGAAAGAATTTGATTCTCTGCAAAAGAAAAAATCCTAGGTAAGAAAAAAGAGGCTTCAAAAGAGAATTTAATTCTCAAAAGAGTTTAACTCTTATATAAAGAAAAGAACTTAGTTCTTTCTCTGGTTGAGGATCTGCAAAGTGCACATCTCCCCATGAATTGAGAATTTAATTCTCATTGGGTAGAGATCCTGCCATGCAGATCTAAAACACAGAGGAAGAACTGAGTTTTGAGAATTTAATTCTCACAGAATTATAGGAATTTAATTCCTTTGAGATAAAATTAGGGTTTAACCCTATGTTATAGGAATTTAATTCCTTCAAAATGGACAGAACCAGGATTTAACCCTAATTGAGAACTTAATTCTCTCAAAATCATAGGAATTTAATTCCCTTAAAAAAGAAGAAATTAGGGTTTCACCCTATGCCAGAGTTTAATTCTTCACATATATGGGAATTTAATTCCTACAGAATGTAAATCAGGGTTTAACCCTATCTAAGAATATAATTCTTCTGAAGAAAACAGGAATTTAATTCCTCTAAAGTTTATTGCTAGGGTTTAACCCTATGAAAAATTTAATTCTTAAAAAAATAAACACATCTTCAAACAGGCAAAGAAACAGGGTCACGTGCTACCACGTGACCCCTGTAAAAATCTATAGAGAAGAACTTTGAGGCAACGCCTCACGTGCTCCACGTGACCCCCAAAGCGCACAAAGAAAAAGCAAAAGAAAAGAAGCTCTGGGGCGCCCTCACGTGTCACCACGTGACCCCTAATGAACATTCTAACAGATCAAAGCGTGAGCCCCCATCACGTGCCCACACTTGATGGCTTTCAGAATTAAAAGTGTTAAACACTTATCTGTAGAACAAAAGGAAGAGTATCTGGCCCCACCTTTTGGATGCCATCACGTGCTCCCACGTGATCTCTTCTCTGACAATATTTAACATCAAACTGATGGTTTGCTCCCAGTGTTTAACACTGATTTCCTTAGTGTTTAACACTAGTTTGAAAACTCCATTTCCAGTGTTTAACACTGATTTTCTTAGTGTTTAACATTAATTTGGAAAACTCTGCTCCCAGTGTTTTAACACTGATTTCTCTAATGTTTAACACTAATTTGAAATCTCTATTGCCAGTGTTTAACACTGATTTGCTTTAGTGTTTAACACTAATTTGAAAGCCCTGTTGCTAGTGTTTAACACTGATTATCTTTTAGTGTTAAACACTAACTTGCTAATCTTAATCCCAGTGTTCAACACTGTTGGTCTTTAGTGTTTAACATTAGTTTTAGCCCAATTGGCTAAGTTTCTGGAGCCAAAGCCTCTCCTTCAATGAGCCAACAGAGGGCCAATATTCTAAACATGATTGGACTTAGCCCAAGATGGCCATAAGTCCTCAATTCGAACTTAACTGGGCTAATGGGCTCATAATATAATTAATTGGTCTGGGTTCCAAATTGGGCCAAAGATTATTTAATCTACCTTGATTTAATGGTACATCTCTTCACTCCTTTGATACTTGGCGTTGTAATTCCTCAACGTTTTCAAAGAGGTGATGGGTCCCCATGACCACACATTGATACGGACTGTGGGGTCCTTAAACTCATGGACTATGAGGTCCTTAACCTTGACCGAGATGCCTTAAAACTAATGCCGGACTGTGGAGTCCTTAAATCCTCGGACTATGATGTCCTTAACCTTGACCGGAATGTCTTAAAACTAACAATGGACTATGAGATCCTTAACCTTGACCGTGATGTCTTAAAACTAACGCCGGACTGTGGAGTCCTTAAATCCACGGACTATGATGTCCTTAACCTTGACCGCAACGTCTTAAAACTAACATTGGACCGCAATGTCCTTAAACTACCTATTGACCGCAATATCACTAAACTAAACAACAGGGCTCCCTTAATTGCTCTCTTGTCGGATCTAAACGATCCCGTTAAGTTGATCTTAGCCTAAAACTAGACTAACGTATCCATAACAAACGTTTAAGTCGATCTTAGTCTCAAATGAGGCTAATGTATCCTTAAACACAACCCCCAAACCCAAATATCTAAGATAATACAGATTTGGACTAGTCCACGCCCTACGGACGACAACATAACTTAGTCTCCGTATACAATCCACAGGCAACCACAAACAAAACAAACACCCACGACACGAAGTGACTATATGGAGAAGGAGAAAGTTGTTACCGCGATGCGGTAGCGTAATTAACTGCAGGGGCTTGCGCCTGCAGGGAAGAGCGTCCCCACAATCAAAAACCCCTCAAACGAGGGGGAATCTGACGAAGTCTGCTACATCGTCCGCATCCGTTTAAACCTTCGATACATGGTGCCATAAATCAACTTGGCATTTTCGGAGAGGTGGACGGATAGCACCAATTAGCATCTGCCCCGAATTTCAGGCAAGACGTCCGTCTTGCGCGTCTTTCGGAGGGGAACAACTGTACCCAACTAAAACCTATTTGCACGACTCCTTTGAGCTATGGTAGGGTAGTAATCTAAGCACAGTGGGAACTCACACGAGACAAATGAAAATCTCAGGTCAAAAGACTAACATATACTCATGCCACAAGGGAATTTCCATCTGACAATAGGTATAATACCATCTAGAAGTTCTCGGCGAGTCCCTCCGGTGTACTCACCTCATGTGAGCAATTGTATACTATCTTAGGTGACTCAACACCAATGGCTTGTGAGACCGGCCATCACCCCTCGTCGAGGTCTTGAAAAGTATACACTGGTCTATTTCGGAGTATCGATGTCCAGTCTCGACACTCTCTCGACTAGGGAAATTTAAGAATGTGCCTATGGACCACCAAGCTCCCACGTATATGATCACCATCATAGTACTGGTAGTCAAGCAATAATCCTATGGGTTTTATCAAAATGTAAAAAACATAATGATAAAGACAAACCAGATAATATACTATCATCTCGAGTAAGACCGTTCTACTTGTATAGGTCCTCGTTCAATTATCCTAATCGCCTACCTGCAATTACAATAATTGTCTTAAGGGCACTATATCCAACAATATGTGTTTGTAAATATCGTCCAATTGCTATAGGTCGATTAGACGGAGTTGCACATATTTACTTGTGTTGTGGTTGATGTATATCTTGTAATAGTTTAGTCGGATTGTCATGGTGGATAGCCTTTCATCGTAGCATGAATGTATATTTTTTTATTCGGGGAGAGCGGCCAAATTGTGTATGTCGTTACCGCTTGATGTATATTGTGTTATTGGGACACGACCGGGTTGAGGTCGATATTGCCATTAATTGTATATATATTCTTTCATTACTTGTTCTAGGTTAAACTCACGAAGAAGTGCTCGAGTAGTTGGTTTCTAAAGTGCGGTAGGTGGTTGTCTCATGGTGTTTGAAACTGGGCAGCCTCGCTCTAGAATTGACGGGTTGTTCGCCACACTTGTAAGGTTTAGATAAACCCAAGGTGGAGCACCCAAGTTACCGGATTCTAGAAAGTGCGTGGTAGCCCACTCATGTTATTGTGGGAGGGGTACCCCGTTTCTAAGATTGTCTAGCGGCTTGCCGTACTCGTAGGGGTCTTGGTTCGGTGATGTTCGAGCTATCCACACGAACAAGGAACATTGATTTTCATTTGCGGCTCAAACGAAATACGGAGCTTCTAATTTATCCGCTATTCCATATTGATTATCTCATGCCTGTGATATTTGTTACCTGCCTGTGATGATGATATATATAAATACATTTATATGTTTTGTATCCATGTTAGCCCTGCCTCCGCCCTGCCGTAAGTTAAAGTAATGACTCTAAAATCTCTGTACAGAAATTTTCCTGTTAATATATAGAAAAGAGTATTACAGTCTGTGTAAGAGTTATAAGTTAGAATTGTTTAATAAAAGAAAGAAATAACTTGTATCTCACTGGTACAGCTTTTGCACTGCTGTGACGTAGTCTGTGTGTTCGATTCTCATCAGAGACAATTATTTTTTTCCTGATTTTTCTTTTTATTTTTGGAAGCCCAAAAGGTTGCACATGCAATACACGGGGAAATGAAAAGTTCAGAAAAATCAAACATGCGCAAAATGGTGTAAATACAGAAAAACCCACGTGGAACGAATCTCGAGGCCAGAGATCCAAATCCGACCGGCCAAATTGGGCATAGGGCCGACGCCAATGGCTCTGATGAGCTCGTTTACCTCCGTGCTTTGCACACTTGTCCCTTCAGCTCCTCTTAACTCCTCTGCACTGTTTGATTTCTCTGCAATCAAACAGAGACCTTTCATTTCACCAATTAACACAATTTTAATGCTTTTTAATCCACATTTTTAATTCCCAATCCTTAATTCTCCACTATAAATACATCCCCATATTTTAGCTCAGTACCATTCTGAAAATTCTAGCAAAATTTTCTCAAAAGTTCTTAAGTGCAAGTGGAGTAAAGTGGAGTTAGGAAGCAAGCTTGCTCCGTTTAAGATCGAAGCCATTTCCGGAGCTCCCGCGACGCCACGAAGGCACTCCTTCTCTTTCATATCAATTCGTAATTTTTTTAAAACATCGACAAAAGTGGAGTTAACACGTAACAATCTTCGTTTCTAAACAATTTATCATGCTTGATATGCCTAAATGTCATATAATCACCCTAATATCTTTTTAAAACAAAACCCATATCTATTGTCTTTTTATGAAACCAAAATTTCATGTTCAATACGCAAATAACAAACTTTTCATTAAAATACCATGAACTTTAATATCACCTCTTTCGATAATTGTTAAATACCTTTAGGAAATACTTCACGGGGCAACGACCTACCCCACACGCACACTTTGGTTTCATTGCACGATACATATATATATATATATATATATATATATATATATATATATATATATATATTTGGTTCAAAGAATAATCTTTACAATAAAATATCACATATTTTAAAAATCGGGTTTCTTTTAAAGCGGTATTTGTATTTCTTTGCAATTATATATCTACAACCCTCGTTAGGGGACCCGCTAATGGATGGTGCGGATTATCGCACATCCTGAGAATAGTAGAGCGAGATGCAGCACTCCTCGCGGAGTATTTGATCTCGAAAGGATATAAAATACGGTTTTTTAAGAAATGCAAATTTTCTAAATAAAACTAATTTTCACAATTAAATAAAATTATAAATCCATATTTTAATTATATTATGAAACTATATTTTTCTAAAAAAATGAAAGATTAAAAAATGTTAATAAAATACCATCAAGTTACCAAAAAGGACTAGTTTTCAATAAAATACCATAAACTTTTAAAAACTAGGTATTTATCATTAAAATACCTCAATAATTAAAACATATACTCATGAAAACCCTAAATGTTATAAATCACCCAAGAGATTTTATTTTTAATCTATATTAAAAATATTCTTCATAAAACCCCTTCGAGTTATACAAAACAATATTTTAAGAACTCTAGTAAATATAGGTTTAAGCGTGATCAATTCTAATGACCCCCAGGGAACCGGAGAAAGTGAGTACTTGACTATTCAGATTAGACAACTTAACGGAGTCATCAATGGTAATTGTCTTGGAAAAAAACACAAATCCTGCTGTCCACGTGCAGCAGTTGCCGATGACTCCCGAACCTAAGAATTTAAGAGTTAAATCCGTTCACAAGTGTCTGACTTAATTTGAGTCCAAACTCAACCCGAATCCAAAATCAAACATGAACTCGAATACTTGATCATGAACATGAACACTCGAAATCAAACTCAAACTTGTATACTTGACTTGACTTGATCGAACCATGGTTATAACTTGACATGAACTCAACATGACTACTTGAACACATGATTACATCCTGAACATGAATTTGAACATTTTATATCCATGGTTTCGGCCAAAACCTGTAATTTTAATTTATACAATACAATACGCGGGGATAAAAGGGTAGATTGGTACATAACGTATATCGTGGTACGAGAGGTCACTTAAAAGACACCTACATGAATTCACGTGCCGTTGTCCCGTGGGTTATGACGGGGCCTTGTACTACATGTTACCATAGTCCACGGGGTAAGATGGACTCCTCTCGTATACATGAATACCTTTTTTATCAAACTACAAATAACCACGTTAGAATAACTATCCTATACCTGTAAACAATCACATACAATGTTACCTGTTCATTTCACACTTTACATTCTATCTTCTATTTCTTCTTTTGGGACTTACCGAGCGCTAGTTCACTGACGACATTCCTTTCTATTTCTTTCTTTGGAATGTTCGTCAGGAGGATGAGACTCTGAGGAGATAGAGCCGAGCCAGGAGAACTTAGACCAGCTTACAGCTCAGCCAGATTACTACCTCCTTCCAGCTGGCACTTATTTTCTGTATGCCATTGTTTAGACATTTGCTTTACATCATTGTATTTTTTTTATTACAAACAGTTGTATGTAAAGTTGAATGTAAATAAAGTTATTGTTCATTTTATTACTCTTGTCATTCTTGTCCATTTATATATTGCTTAATTACGCTTAACGTATTTATTTCATAATAAATACGTTGCGGGCTTACCACGTCACCGTTTCCGTCTGCTGGGAAGCGGGGCGTGACAGTTAAGTAACCATACGGTGAAGACCCGAGGCCCTGTGACGAATGCGTATGGCATATAAAGCATTGCATTTTGGTTGTTTCTGGTGTGACTAGGAATTTATATGATGAGACCACATTAAGTTTGATTAATGTAAGAAAATAAATCTAAAAAGATGTTTCAATCAAATTTCAAAATCACTCGATTACTTTCAAAACTACTCGGTTTTTTACAAAACCACATGTTTTCAAAATTGAGTTTGAACCACTTGTTTCAAAATCACTAGATTTTTTCAACGTTATCAAGTTCATTACATTAAGGGTTTTTCGCCAAAAACCAGTCGTAGCCCTTCATTATTTCAAATCAGTATTGCTTAGTAATCGTGCTGCGGTTGTTAACCTTTGCCAAGGCGTAGTGTTCGGTAGCTAAGTAGTACCCTTCTGTTGCATGTTGATGTGATTCATTAGGACAGTCGTATGACTTTATTGGCCTTTGCCAAGGGTCATACGGGTGGGTCTAAAACAATCATGGTTAATGACGGGTTGAACTTGACTTGCGACTTATGATTTGTTGACTTTTGCCAAGGTCATAAGCCGCATGGGGTAAAAATTATATCGGGGGTTTCAAATATAAGGGAAACTTGCAAGGTTTGTGCATGCTTTATGGAGTGTGGTGGCCTGAGTAGCTTCCATCAAGGTTATCACGCGATGATAGTTAGGTCTCGATTCTCACTGTGGGTAGACTTACTCCCGGAAGATTTTCACTTAACAACTAGCTAACCCGTTAAGTGTCCAGAATGGTGTTAACGGAGTTATACCTCTGCAGAAACATGGTTAATTAATTAAGTCCGCACGAAAGCACGGAAAGCCTCCCTCGGAGTACCAGTATTGGCCTGGCTGAACGGTAAGCGAACTTATAAGGTGTAAATGATCCCGATTAGTTCTCCTTTTATGGTTTGAAGGAGAATTCGAGGAAACAGTAGGAGCCATCTTGATTAGATAAATTAAAAACCAATCAAATCTTGCAAGAGCGCGCGCTAAGTGTTTCTTTTCTCTCTCTTCAAATAGCAACCATGTCATGCCTTAATTATGATAATAAAATGTATGATTTGACCAAACCGGCTTATTATACTGGGCTGAGGAACGTTGGTTCGGCCCTAATTTATGACAACTGTCATGAGTATGGATAAGGGGAAGAAGAATACAAGGATTACCACATGACCCTGATGAAGGAGAAGCATTTTACTGCATCTTCTTCGGGTGTATATTCAGACTATAATATTGCATTTTTCATTCCCCTATTCTTATCCTTTTTATAAATAAACAGGTACTCTTGACGCACGTTTGTTGCATATTACAGGATACAGGTTTCTGGAGCAAATACAGTGAAAAAGACACAAAACAACAGAAAAAGGGATTTTTGACCAACAATTAGACGGATCCTAGTCAAGCCTAGACGAAAAACAATGCAAGGTCCAAAATGTCAAGACAAACAGTTAAAAGATCCTTACAAGTTTTCACTGAAGATCTGGAAAAGACCAAGAACCCAAATAGAGAAAAGTACTGAAGAAACAGAGAGGAAAATACACCCTAAAGCATACCCTGAAGTTTGGTGAGCTAAGCCCACCAATGGGCCGCGGAACCGCGGCCCAAGCGTCTTATTGCCGCGGTTCCGCGGCCTGTTCAAGCCCGTGTCGGTGCAGATTTTCAGAGTCGGTGCGTCGGTGCGGGGGTTTAGATTTTCCGTGGGCATATCTGTAAAATCACGTGTGCGAGAGCCTGTAACCCTAGTTTCCTTGTTTGCTTATAAATTGTAATCAAAAATTGTAAAACCCTATGCCTCTTTTCAATCAATAAAATTCAGAATTGCTGGGAGTTATATTCAGATCTGTTCTTCTTGTTTGGAGGGAGCCATCGAATTAGTAAGTAATTTCATTCCTTTAATTAAAATGTTTTATCATTCCCTAATGAGCGAGTAGTCTCCTCGCTCGTTAGGGTTAGCCTTAGGGAAAGATTTGAGAGATGAGATCTCTCACCCCTTTCATGTCATCCACACCTAAGAGTTAGAACTCCATGCATGCACGCACAACCGCTCCCTACGGCATCCTACCCTTCGAGGTAACGATGAACCGTAGTATAAAGGGCCGGTTGCACGTGTTTTCCATGGGGGTTAGGGTAATTATCGATAAAGGAAGGATAAAGAATCTAGAGGAAGAAACATCTTCCCAAAAGATTCTTATCCACTTTAAGGATAATTACTGTAACATCTAATAGATCAATAATAAAGCATTGAAAGCGGTGAGGAAACCTTAAATCTCCAAACTTCCCCTAAACCTAACCCTAGCGAGACTTTAAATTAGATTAATTTAGTTCAATAATAGATCTTGATTTTAGAAACCAACCAAAACATCATTTAGAATCAACTCGTAAAAACACATTTAGAAAATTACTCATCTCTGTGGATCGACCCGTACTCACCGGCTAGCTGCAAAGCGACGCCGTTTCTGATTTCGGTAAACTTATATTTTTTGGACTAATCAAATGGCGCCGTTGCCGGGGATCGAACCCGGATCACCCGCGTGACAGGCGGGAATACTCACCACTATATTTTCCTCTATGTTTCTTCAGTACTTTTCTCTATTTGGGTTCTTGGTCTTTTCCAGATCTTCAGTGAAAACTTGTAATGATCTTTTAACTGTTTGCCTTGACATTTTGGACCTTGCATTTTTCATTCCTCTATTCTTGTCCTTTTTATAAATAAACAGGTACTCTTGACGCACGTTTGTTGCATATTACAGGATACAGGTTTCTGGAGCAAATACAGTGAAAAAGACACAAAACAACAGAAAAAGGGATTTTTGACCAACAATTAGACGGATCCTAGTCAAGCCTAGACGAAGAACAATGCAAGGTCCAAAATGTCAAGACAAACAGTTAAAAGATCCTTACAAGTTTTCACTGAGGATCTGGAAAAGCACAAGAACCCAAATAGAGAAAAGTACTGAAGAAACAGAGAGGAAAATACACCCTAAAGCATACCCTGAAGTTTGGTGAGCTAAGCCCACCAATGGGCCGCAGAACCGCGGCCCAAGCGCCTTATTGCCGCGGTTCCGCGGCCTGTTCAAGCCCGTGTCGGTGCAGATTTCCAGAGTCGGTGCGTCGGTGCGGGGGTTTAGATTTTCCGTGGGCATATCTGTAAAAATCACGTGTGCGAGAGCCTGTAACTCTAGTTTCCTTGTTTGCTTATAAATTGTAATCAAAAATTGTAAAACCCTATGCCTCTTTTCAATCAATAAAATTCAGAATTGCTGGGAGTTATATTCAGATCTGTTCTTCTTGTTTGGAGGGAGCCATCGAATTAGTAAGTAATTTCATTCCTTTAATTAAAATGTTTTATCATTCCCTAATGAGCGAGTAGTCTCCTCGCTCGTTAGGGTTAGCCTTAGGGAAAGGTTTGAGAGATGAGATCTCCCACCCCTTTCATGCCATCCACACCTAAGAGTTAGAACTCTATGCATGCACGCACAACCGCTCCCTACGGCATCCTACCCTTCGAGGTAACGATGAACCGTAGTATAAAGGGCCGGTTGCGCGTGTTTTCCATGTGGGTTAGGGTAATTATCAATAAAGGAAGGATAAAGAATCTAGAGGAAGAAACATCTTCCCAAAAGATTCTTATCCACTTTATGGATAATTACTGTAACATCTAATAGATCAATAATAAGGCATTGAAAGCGGTGAGGAAACCTTAAATCTCCAAATTTCCCCTAAACCTAACCCTAGCGAGACTTTAAATTAGATTAATTTAGTTCAATAATAGATCTTGATTTTAGAAACCAACCAAAACATCATTTAGAATCAACTCGTAAAAACACATTTAGAAAATTACCCATCTCTGTGGATCGACCCGTACTCACCGGCTAGCTGCAAAGCAACGCCGTTTCTGATTACGGTAAACTTATATTTTTTGGACTAATCAAATGGCGCCGTTGCCGGGGATGGCGTACAATTTCTTTTTGTGTAATTTCGGGTTGATATAAATTTTAAAAAATTATAAAAATCTAAAAAAAAAATTATCAATTTGATCTGTTTGAAGGGTGTATCTTTTGAATCTTGCAGGAATAGCGAAGATTCTCGGATCTGGAATTTTACAGAGGGCAAATCAGAAAAGTGCATATCAGAACAGAGGAGAAATTTGATAACAGAGCAGTGCAAATTTTTTCAGAGAAAGATCAGCCCAGACGACCGCGCTTCCGCCGCACTAGTGCCCCCTAGACCGCGGTTCCGCCGCGACTTGGCCACGTCAGCATCTGAAAATTTGCTGGTTTGATTTCTCCTTCTTCCCTCTGTCAACCTCCATATATCTTTCTGTAAAATTTTCTGCAGGGTTCTTTGCGCTAAAAAATCTTTCTCCCCCTTCTAAATAACAGATTTTCTGCAGGTTTCTTTGCGCCGCGCTAAAAATTTGATTGCAAGTGAATTTTATTGTTTTGCATAATTTAATCGGACTTTAAGGGGCTAATTGACCAAACTCAGATTGGGTGGGGATTTCATCACCCTTCCCAGGACCCCAGAAAACACCTAAAGCATGTGCATTTACCACAATTAATTAAAAAAGACTAGACTCGGACCTAAGGACATCGAGCTCAATAGGAAAATGACTAGTATAGGCATCGACCGTTTATCCTAACCGACATTACGGTGTCTAGGCTAGTGGTTATTAATTAGGCCCACTTTTGTGGTTCCTTCCCACTTACCTGGCCGTACTTGTCCGTGAAGAGGCGGTTTGAGGTCCTATTTCTAGCCCTGGTTAGGGCTGTCTAGCAGACCTAGGCGACCCTAGATCTAGGCCTGATTGTGCATGTGTGGTTGATACATTTGTGTCACGAGTCCCTTTTCAAAATCTCTTTGCAAAACTCTCAAATAAAAAAAAAGAAGAGAAAAATCTTTTCAAAAACTTGCAACTTGCCGCTAAGAAAACTTGCAACTCACCTCCACTCACTTCCCTTCATTGACGTTATCTTACCCCCACATTCTGTTTTTCTATTTTTCTGACTACACTACCCCTCTAGTGTATGTCACTTTGGACTAGGGATACTAACGCCCGTTTAGTCCGTGTTTCGTTGGTACCGACCGACGAACCCTTCGACACCGAAGTCGAAATTCCCTCCATTTCCTTACCTCCACCTTCAAATTCTTCTTTCGAAGGTATGTCGGGATTCAACCCCAACGATACCTTACCGACGGTAATGATTCCAGCTCCGCCAGGTGCGAATAACCCGAATCTTCCGCCTGTTGTAGCGCCCGCACGAGTTGCGCTCCAGGATCTCTTCTACCCCGTCCGCACTTCTTTACCTACATGTCTTTCACCCCTACCGGCAAATGGGGACAACTTTGAAATAAAACCACATTTCATCAATATGCTGCCAAAATTTCATGGTTTGGAATCTGAAGATGCGTATATTTTTATTAATAAATTCCAAAATGTGTGCGCTATGATGAAAACGACCCAATTAAGTGATGACGCTATAAGGCTAAGGGTCATTCATTTTACCTTATGTGACCTAGCCGAGAAGTGGCTATACAACACCGCATCACATTCCATTAGAAATTGGGACGAGTTTGTGAGAGCTTTTCTGAAAAAGTTCTATCCTCATCACAAAACTGCTAGAATCCGAAACGAGATTATACAATTTTCACAGCTTCCTTCCGAACCATTTTGGAAGTGCTTCGAGAGATTTAAAGACCTACTTGTTCAATGCCCTCGTCATGGGATCGAAAGTTGGCAACTTTGCCAAACATTATACGAGGGATTGAACTCGGCAACGAAGCAGTTGCTAGAAACCATATCTCAAGGTCATTTTCTCTCCAAGTCTTGCGACGAAGCGTGGCAGTTTCTTGAGGATCTTAGTGAGCAAATAATTCAGTGGGAGAGTACCAAGACCACATCATCTTCTTCTATTAGTCAATCTAGGGCAGGCATATATCAAGTAGATATGTCGATTGCTATGAAGGCCGAGATGACCTCACTTATGAAAAAGCTAGAAGCCATTGAGACCAAGATCTCATCGTCTTCTCCTGCCCCTGCTTTACCCACGCGAACTGTTTGTGCTTGTTGTTCGAATCCATCGCATTTAACCGAAGAGTGTCCTTATAATGCATCTACTCAAGGGCAGGATCAAGTCAATGCTGCATTTCAGCAACGACAAAGAAACGATCCGTACTCTTCGACATACAATTCAGAGTGGAGGAGTCACCCAAATTTCGCTTGGAACCAAAATCAACAAGTCCAAGAAAATAAAAATTTTCAAAGACCTCCTCCACAACAACAACAAGCACCTTCACAAACTCAAAACCAGCAATCTTTCCAACAACAACCTTATACAAATCAAACGAACATTTTGGTTCAACCAAATGATGATAAGGTTATCTCGCTCGAAAAAAGTTTAGATGCATTTCTCAAGCAATCTACAGAATCCGCAGCAAGATTTGAAAATTATGTTCAATCTTTGATGACTAACAATGCTTCACACGATCAAAGTATCAAATCTATTGAGGCACAAATTGCACAATTAACTGCTGCGTTGAGCGAGAGAGAAAAGGGAAAGCTTCCATCTCAACCATTGCCCAATCCCGGTCACACACAAAACGCATATCCCAATCACAATGTAAATGTGGTGACCACGTTGAGATCCGGAAGAGTGTTGCAAAATAATGTGGGAACTAGTGATGACATCCCCGCCGGTGGTTCTTCCCCTTCTTCTTTTTCTTCACTTTCTTCTTCACCTCTCTCTTTAGAGCCTATTCTCCACCCTTCACACGGCTCTACTTCTTCTAGCTCGAACGGACCCAAGTCTCACAACATGAACACATCTACACCGGGATCCGTTCCTACTCCACATTCTACTCCACAGACATTTTACTCAACGAATTTTCAAAATGCTCCATTCCCGAACAGGTTGAGTCCTAATAAACCAAATGCACAAGTGGAGAAGATTGTGGAGATATTTAAGCAGGTTAGCATAAATATACCTCTCTTGGATGCAATCCAACAAGTCCCTTCATATGCGAAAATCTTAAAGGGCTTATGCACCTCGAAGAGAAAGGCATCTCAAGTACCCAAGAAAGTGCTAGTGGCTAGTGCAGTGAGCAATGCTATTAACCACCATCAAATCTTACCCCAAAAATGAAAGGACCCCGGCTGTCCTACGATTTCAATCACGATTGGGGATAAGAAAATTAATCGAGCACTTTTAGATCTTGGGTCTAGTGTTAACCTGATTCCCTACTCCGTGTACGAACAATTAGGGGTTGGAGAGTTGAAACCCACTCGTTGTACTCTCCAAATGGCTGATTGATCAATCACCCATCCAAGGGGTCAGCTAGAGGATGTGTTGATTAAAGTTGGGGAGTTCATATTCCCCGTCGATTTTATCGTTATGGATACACAACCTGTTGCTAACCCAAGAAACCAAATTCCGGTGATCCTCGGTCGACCATTTTTGGCCACTTCCAATGCTGTAATAAACTGTCGCAATGGCTCCATGACTCTATCCTTTGGGAAGATGTCTAGTGAGTTCAATATTTATAAGATGGGAAGTCTACCCCCCATGCCTAAAACTAGTACACGAGAAGTTTGCTCTATTCACGAAATCACGCAGGAGGACTGCGAACTTGAAAGATTTATATTTGATGAAAACAGTTTTGACGCCACTAGTGCGTCCCTCCTTGAGCCTACCACCGTTGACACAACCGAAAGTGATTATGAATGTTTCACTTTTTCGGATAACGAAGACTCACAGCCCGAATATGAGTCTTTTGAATTTTTGGATGAGTTAGTCGAACTATCCGAATCGGTTGTTTGCAGTGATTTCGAACCTGTGTTGGAGTCCTTTGAGTTCGAGGTAGATTCCGCAATGATTCTTTCGACTCCGAAACTCGAACTCATGTCCTTGCCACCTCACCTTAAATATGCTTACATAGGTGAGAATGATACTTTTCCCATTATAATATCAGCCTCTCTAGCCTTCGAGAAAGAGAACGCTATTTTAAAAGTCTTACAAGATAGGCGGTAAGTTTTCTGTTGGACTATGGCAGACATCGAGGAAATCAGTTCCCTTATAATTGAATATCATATGCAATTGATAGATGATGCCAAGCCAATAGAGGACCCACAGGAACATCTTGGGGATATTGTGGTTAGTCAACCTCTTCCTTTAGAAGTTGAACCACCCCCATTTCTTTTGAGAAGCTACGAGAATGCCAACATTCCACTGATTGCTGATCATTCACATTCTCGTTTAGATACATCACCACCTCCTGTATATTCACCTCCACACCCTCCATACCACCACTTCTATCTTCCCCAATTCTTTGTGAATCGCTACAACTTATTCTTCCACCAACTCATACTCTTTACTGATAAATTTTTCAACTGGTTGGTGTTGACGTTTGGTCTATGCAAAGTTTGGCAGTAATGTCTAACATAGTTTAAATGAAGTTTGGGGGAGGGCCTTTTTTGTGGGCTATTTTTGTTTTTCTTAACAATAAAAAATTTATAAATAAATAAACAGGGGAGTATCGGCATTTTGACCCTCTTGGTTTAGCATGACAGTGAGGACACTGTCAAGTTCAAGTTTAAGTTTGGGGGTATGCTCGGTAAGTCTTCTTCCTTCGCATTCATTTGTATATATTTTTGCATTTGCATACTTATTTGAAAAACCTATAAAAATTGAAAATTTTCAAAATTATAAA